>CM028131.1:1122795000-1132795000 GCA_016271365.2 Neoceratodus forsteri
AGATGAAGAATCCAAGATGGGGTCTAGAATAGAACTGAAGTCACCATGTAATAAATATGATTGTGGAAATTGTACAATTGTATTGAATACTTTATTCAAAATAAATTGATCGGTTGTTAGTGCATAAATGGAAATTAGAGTAAGTGGTTTACTATTTAGTGTTAAATTAACTATAAAATACCTCCCATTATCATCTATTAAAGTTCTGCCTATTTTTATTTACCAATATTTTTAATCATTATCAAGTACCTGCCATTTTGAGCTAAGTACAGAGTAAAGTGCATAACATTTCCAGATGTTGTCAATCTTAAATACCTCATTTTGTGTTAAATTAGTTTATTTCCTTTTTACAGATTGCTGAACCCATTAATGTTCCATGACAACATTTTTAGACTTGTGATTTAAATATAAAGATTTGTCAAACTCAGTCAGACTCTTCTGTAATAGTCAAACAAATCAATAAGCTTTCGGTGACCAGTAACATTTACAAATATGTTTAAGCCACTATTCCTAGTGTCTCGGACTTGGATTAATACTACTGTACTGCCTCCATTTTAATTTTAAAATCCCCTAACCTTCCACCATAAACCCCACTAACTATCCAAACCTCCCAACACTCCCAAAAAACTCCCCTCCTTGATAGGTAACACCAATAGAGGTGAAGCTCCTATGTCCCACCCACTAACCATTTCTTGATAGATTCTAACTAGGTTGTGAGCTACAGGCAAGTTTGAAAAGTGTTCCATCCTCTGAAACCCTCCAGAATAGTAAGTCTAAATCTACAGCATCTGCAAATATTATAATATATTATATTCAGAGATAAAAAGCTGTAGAAACAAATAAAAACCCACAGATTTACTAAAACACTTACTTATAAACATGTTATCAAGTAAATATTTTCTGGAACCAAAAACACAGTTTACTATTATACAAGAATAAGCATAGTGTATCCCATATCAGTTAGGTTTTGTGAGTGCTTATGTTTTAGCAGAAGTTACAGAATCAGGTGCACTAAGAAATGGATCCTGATTGGTCAGTTCTGTTAGCTTTTGCTATGAGTTCTGATTGCTCTTCACTATGCTAATATCTGTACTATACATTCATTCATAGGTTAAGAAGACTCAACATCTTGTTTGCAAAAGTGTTTGTATTGTCACACAGTTCTGCAGACAGTATTTTATTTGAAGTACTCTTATTGGTAGCTGCCAAGTGTATCTTTGCATGAGATCTTTGCTGATGTGATGGCATTGCTAGTCCTATTTTTCCTTTTGCAAAGTTTGTTGTTTTCTGGAGTTCATGAAATAAATAGCTCCTTTATAAAATATTTTATGTCTGTTTGGTAGAAAGTGCTGGAACTTTACTTTGTTTTCTCATAGGAGGGTTTTCAGGGATTAAAACTCTTATGTTTTTGTATACATGTGGACCAAAGTTTGGGAAAAAAATGGTTTATTTTGGGAAAAAAGTCCAGAATGCCTTGCTTGAGTATAACAATTTTTCAAGGTCTGGAAACCTTAGAAACCTAACATAAAAGACTCTTAGATACTTTTGATTTGATGAGATTAGTCTTGCAGGTACACAATAAGGTGTAAGAAGCTAAGAAGGCTGTTGTGTGCTCCTGCCATTCATCCATAATAGGACAGAATATTTCCATTTGCGATATAGCTATCTGGTCATTTTGAAACTGGGTTTTGTCTTTACTAATTATAATATTCTGTGGTAGTTTGTTCCATCGGTTAACCACTCTCTCGTGTAAAATGATTTCCTTTTATTTGTATGAAACTTTTTGGTCTCAGTTGGTGGGGTGGCCTTGTACCTAATCTGTCATTTTAAACTCAGATGATTGTCTTGCATTATATCATAACTCAGCAGTAGATCGCCTCATACTCTTCTTGTCTCTAGAGTCACGAGATTTAGGTTTTAAGCGTTCATTGTATGTCAAAGATTTTAAGCTGTATATCATTTCAGTTGCCTGTCTCTGTACCCCTCTATTTTATTTGTAGTACCCTAGAAACAGGTCCCCATACTGGTTTTCCATAGTCCAGTAGAGGTCTTACATAGGATCTGTACAGGGCATTATTACACTTTCATCCCTACTTTTAAAATTTTGCTTTGTAGTACATAGTAGTCTCTTTGCCTTTGCTACTTGTGCATTACACTGCTTGTAGTAAGCTAGTTTTCAGTGACTGTTATTCTTAAATCTTTTTCTCATTTGATTCTCTTAGAGTTGTCTGATGTTCTATGAGCATGCTCTATTTCCATTTTATTTTTTCTGGATTTCATTATAAGCATTCAGAAAGCCACTTTTCCATGAATAGAGTAATAATTGCTCTCTTTTGAGCCTTCTGACAGGACCAGTATGTTTAAGTTGTTTCTGCATGCCGCCAGTCCATATCTTCAATTTTAGCCTGCATCTCTGTTATTAATTTGTTGTCTGCTTTTATTTTATTATCCATCTGTGAGAGATAGTCTTCAACATTTGATAGTCTGGTCACAATTTCTTTTTCCTCTAATTTAGAGATTGTGCATCTCGCTGTGTATTCAATAGATCTGCCTTTTACAGAATCAAAATTATTATGCATGTCTGTGAATCCCTCTTTAATAAATAAGATAGTTGCTAGGTTACCTTGTTTAGCTGATTGAGACTTAGAGCACATATATTCTGTCTGGGACACTGAGCTAGTCTATGTTAAGTCAGTTACCTTTTGCCTTTAGTTTTAATACTAGGCAGATTTGAACTTTCAACTATGTTTAATACAGTGCTATGTCCATTTAATGAAGCTACTTCAGATGTATTATTTTCAGACTCTTATTGTGAAGTTATTTTGGGGTGTACTTAGTCTCACAGAAGCATATTTCCTTCTTCATCTTAGTTTTGTGTTACATAGGCATAGCAGGTGCTTCAGAACTGATTCCTCCACCCCTCCCATTTTATTGCCTTGCTATTTAGGCACAGCATTTTGAGGGCATGTGTAAGCACAGTTCTTTGTTACTATTGGCAGACTTATCAAGTTAATTTAAATCAGAGTTTCTGTATTCCAAATTCTGAATGGAGTGCTGAAATTCCTCCAACAATCAATGAAACCACCATCTTGACCTTAGAAACATCATTGGCTATTTATTTATTTATTTGAAAAGGTTTCACGGGAAAGACAACATGAACTGTAAACAGCTAATTCCAGAAGCATCCGGGGTGGAGGGTGTTACAAAAATAAGGAGAGCAGGCAAAACATAATAATATAAAATTCAATACAGTGTGGATCAGATACAATTCAGACACATAAAGTGCAGAGCAGGCAAAAACATAGCCATATAAAATACATACAGTGCCATTCAGATATATAAAGTGTAGTACAAATACAGTGCATTTTGATTCAAAACAGCGAACATTATTGTATAAAAAGTGTGATAGATAACTAAGCTAAAGGAAGAGACACGGGGTAACAAATCGATATGTAGCTAAGACATACATAGTGATAAACCAAGAACAGGCAATCCAGTAAAGGCAGAAGCAGAAGGCAGTACATCTAGAAGTGCTAGACGAGCAGCCTGAGCTCCAGGTTATTAAGTGCTTATTTAAGTCTAAAAGAAAGGCAGTTATATCAATCAACCAATCAAATCTTTATTTATCCAAGCGATCATCATTGAGCAAGCTCATTTACAAAGTGAGACCTGCTGTTGGCAGGAAAAATTTACAGTTACATATAAATATACATAATACAAAAGGGACAACATGTTTACAATACTGATAGGAGCAGAGTATTTACATTCCAAATCACATGTACAAGAAAGATATACATAACACAACCCGAACGTATATACATATATATATATATATATATATATATATACACAGTTCCACAGGAGCAGGATGTGTATGGATGTCATATACAAACCATAGAAGAAAAAAATAAAGATTATTTATATTCCTGTCCCAGAAACACGTTACAGGCCTGGATGGAAATTCCTAAGCTATGGAGTGCGCATAACAGTGTGTAAGCCTTAGATAAATGTGGCAGAAGGGAGTGGTGAATAAGAGGGATGCAGAGGGTGCTAAGGGCAAGTGGGGCAGAGTAGGGAGGAGTAGTGGCAAGGGCTGATTTGGATAAGCAGCTGGGACTAGTGTTGAAGAAGAGAGGAACAATAGTCAAGCTGCTAGGAGTGATAGAAGCAATTACAGATTTCAGTTCTGCAAAACATAGCCTTATAAAATACATACAGTGCCATGCAAATACATAAAGTGTAGTACAAATACAGTGCATTTCAATTCAAGACAACAGACATTATTGTATAAAAAGTGTGGTAGATAACTAAGCTAAAGGAAGAGACACACCGGGTAAGCAAATCTATATGTAGCTAAGACATACATAGTGATACAGCAATGAACAGTGTGCTACGGAGGTGGATTGAGAGAGACTGGCAGGATTAAGCAGAGCAAATTTCTAGTGGGAGGGAGTTCCAGATACCTGGAACTTATATGAGAAGGCAGCATGGCCAGAAGAAGTGTGCAGTGGTAGGAGGGCAAGAGTTCTATGTGTGGTGGTGCAGAGGGTATAGCAGGAGGATGGGGGTTGATAAGAGGGAGGACAAATGGGATGGCAGAGAGCCATGCCGGAAGTTATAACACAAGTGGTGGTGATCGGGGAGAATGACAGAGTGGGAGTGGAAGGGAAGGTGGGAGGAGAAGAGGCAAACCAGGAACTATACCCCTTCAGAATGCTGATAACCCTGCAAGGTGACAGGACCTGGAAGACAGGAGGTGATAGAGGGGGCAGAGGAGGGATGGCAGGGTGGAGGAGGGAGGGAAAGGAGGGAGGAAGAGGCAGGCCAGGAACTATACCCATTCAGGAAGCTGAGACCCTGCAAGGACAGGACCTGCCAGATGGGAGGTGATAGAAGGGAGGAGCAGAGGGGAATGAGAGGGCAGGAGGGGAGGAAGGGAAGCAGGCCAGGAACTGTACCCCTTCAGGATGCTGAGAACCCTGCAAGGGGACAGGGCCCGGTAGTTAGGAGGTGGAGAGAAGGGGATGGGGCAGGAGGAGTAGGGAGAAGGGGTGATGAGGCACCTGCTAGAGGTAGACTAGAACTGGAGATGGAAGGTGTGGGGGAGAGGAGGATAGCGATGGGAAATTAGTAGGCAAGGGGATATTAGGTGCAGGTACAGCAATGAACAGTGTGCTTACGGAGGTGGATTGAGAGAGACTGGCGGATTAAGCAGAGCAAATTTCTAGAGGAGGAGTTCCAGATACCTGGGAACTTATATGAGAAGAGCATGGCCCAGAAGAAGTGTGCCGTGGTAGGAGGGCAAGAGTTCTATGTGGTGGTGCAGAGGGTATAGCAGGAGGGAGTGGGGGTTGATAAGAGGAGGACAAATAGGATGGCAGAGAGCCATGCGAACTTCCCAACTAAGTTAGCGATGTGTGATAGGCGCCTGGCGTGGAGTGAAGGAAGAGCGAGGAGTAAAGATTACAGTGACAAGTGCATGGGAGACAGCCAAGTATGTAGCAGCAGAAGGAATTGAAGTGAGTGTCCAGTCTGGAGAGAGTGGTTTTGGGGGCAGAGCTGTAGACTGTGTCCCCAAAGTCGAGGACAGGGAGAATCATCTTTGGACCATTTCTCTCCTGGCTTGCTGTGGCAGGCAGCTGCAGTGTCTGTACAGAGCACAGAGTATAGGGAGTAATTTTGTGGATTGTGTCAATGTGTACCCCAAAGTCTAGGTTCTTGTCTAACCATAGGCCAAGGTATTTAAATGTGGCTACATAATCCAGTATTGAGCAGAGAGGGTATTGAAGGTGGGGGTGTAATTGAGCCTGGACAATTTTTGTCTGGAGCCAGAGGTCATAGATACTGGGAGTTTTTTGACGTTCATAGAGAGTTGGTTTGCATTAAACTAGCACTGGGCATTGTTAAAGTGCAGCTGAAGGCTGATGGCCATCTCAGAGGGAGTTCCTAGAGGAGAACAACACAGTGTCATCTGAATACATGTGGATACATGAAGATGTGCGGGCGTTAGGGCGGTCATTAAGGAAAACTGAAAATAATATAGGACCAAGTACTGAGCCTTGGGGACACCTGTGTTGATTGGGAGTGGAGGGAGAGGAGTTGCCTAGTCTGATGGACTGAGACCGGCCCCACGAGGTAGGACTGGAAACAGCTGGTGGCTGAATCAGAGAGGCTGGCTTCAGTTAGCTTGCTGCGGAGGAGGGGTGGAGACTGTATCAAAGGCTTTGGCCAGGTTGACAAAGATGGCAGAGGTGATGTGTCCTTGATCCATGCCTGGGAGAATGGATTCAGTGAGCCATAGGAGGAAGATGGTGGTGGAGTGGTCTTTGCAGAATCCAGACTGAAAAGTGGTAGAAAAAAAAGGGAGGATTAGGAAGAAGGAGAGTTGTTCCAGGGCCAAATGCTCTGATGTTTAGCCAGAGTGGGGAGTAGAGATGGGATGGAAGTTGCAGGATTGGAGGTGTCCCACACTTTTGGGAGAGGGATCATGGTGGCAGACTTCCAAGCATCAGGAATTGTAGCATGTAGAAAGGAGAGATTCAGAAGATTAGTTAAAGGATAAGCTATAGAGTAAACAAAAAGGTGAAGTAGCTTGGGGTCAAGGCTGTCAGGGCTTTGCCCTTGAATGGATTCAGAGCAAGTAATACATGCAGGGTGTCCTCAGGTGAACAGGCTTGAAAAGGAACTGTGGTGCAGACAGGGACTTGGGAGGAGGAGGAGGCAAGGGGAACTGTAGAGTCCCGGAGGTGCAGGGAAGAGATGCAAGAAGGAGGAGGCACAGTTAGTGGAATAATTGTTGAATTCTGCAGCCACGGAGGGGTGGGGCATCAATTGTCCAGGTGCCAGTTTTAGGACAGGAGCTGAGGAATGAGGGGGGACAGGGCCTGGATAATTTTCCAGAATTTGGATGGATTATTGAGGTTTGCCTGGAATGAGGTTTGGAAGTACTCTGCCTGCGGAGGAGGATGGCTTTGGTGCATGTGTTGCGGAGCAAGTGATAGTGTTGAAGATCAGGGATACTAGAAGTTTTATACACAGCCCAAGCTTGGTCTCTTGCACGCTTACACTCTATGAGCTCTGCAGTGACCCAGGGCAGGTGATTCCCACATACCTCACTTTTCTAAAAGGTGCATGTCGGTCCGATATGTTCAGGAACTGTGAGCCAAAAAGGTCAGGGCTGAGTTAACTGAGGAGTCAGAGGTAATTGGCGCCCAATCAGTATTGGACAGGTCATTATGGAGGGAGGATAGGTCTAGGGAGTGGAAAGAACGAAGTTGAGAATGACTGGAAGGGACTTGGTACAGAGACTTTTTGCACACAGTAGACCATGAGTAGAAACAGGAAGTTGTTATTCCTCTGTACAGGCAGTTGGTGAGACTCCATCTGGAGTACTGCATGCAGTTCTGGAGACCCCATCTCCACAAGGACATAGACAGGAAGGATGGAGGCAGTCCAGAGGAGGGCAACTAAATGGTACTGGGTCTGCAACAGAAGCCATATGAAGAGAGACTAAAGGAGATT
This sequence comes from Neoceratodus forsteri, assembly GCA_016271365.2. Lineage (NCBI taxonomy): Eukaryota > Metazoa > Chordata > Ceratodontiformes > Ceratodontidae > Neoceratodus > Neoceratodus forsteri. The sequence continues at coordinate 1,122,802,522 of CM028131.1, forward strand.
AATAGTATACCCTTGAGGAAAGGAGGGAGAGGTGGCTCATGATAGAAACTTTCAAGTACCTCAAGGGGATCAACAAAGTCCAAGAGGGTAGTATCTTTCAGAAAAGAGATGTGCAAGAACAAGGGACACAATTTGAAGATAGAGGGAGGACGGCTTAGGGCAATGTGGGGAAGTATTTTTTCACAGAGAGGTTGTGGACTCATGGAACAGTCTTCCTGAAGAGGTCATGTGGTGAAAAGTGGGGAATTCAAGAATGCATGGGACAGACATAAGGCAATTCTGGTGGGGGTAGGAAGAAGTAGGCTGCTGGGTTAACTAGGATCTGCAGATAGGGAAATGGGCAGACTAGGTGGGCCCAGCTGTCCTTATCAGTCATCAAAGTCTATGTTTCTGTGGTCACTGAGTACATCGAGCGTATACCAGACTTTTATGACATGGGCGTGGGTGAGAGGTCAGTACCCAGTCGATTAGGGTATGTTTACCAGATTTATGATTTAGACGCATTGGGTCAATGATGAGTTGTTTTAAATTTAGCAAGGAGACATGGTTGCAAATTTTGGACTGTGTAGCGGACAGCCAATTTATGTTGAAGTCCCTAGAGAAAATGTTTGCCAGTGGTGGCAAGGAGGTAATGGAGGAGAGAAGATCAGTGATAGAGGAGAGGAGGAGACAGGGAGGTTTGGACAGCAGTAGACACCACCTACAAAGATAGGGAGGGACATTTTTACTAGCAGCAGTTCATAGACAGATGGAAAGGCCAAGGAAAGGCAAACAGAGTATTTGATGGATGTGGATATATACAAGTCAACTCCCCACCCTGGACTTATGATCCTGGCAGATGAGGAGTAACCAGGATAGAGATGACAGTGTCGGGATTTTAGAGCTGAGCCATGACTCAGAGTGAGGACAGAAGGTTTAAGATGTAACATGAGCTGCTGCAGTAGACCAATTTTAGGGAGTAGTCTTCTAATATTTACATGTAGAAGTCGAAGACCTTTAGGCAAATCTGGAGAGATGAAATGGAAGGGACCTGGGTTAGGTTTGATGTCACCAGATGAGATGAGCAGAAGTGTTATGAGAAAACATGGGATGGCCAGCCATTTTTAATTGGGGAGTAGGCGGCTGGCAGCTGTGTTAGGCTTGTTAGTCGTGTTGCTGTTGGGGAAAATAAGAGCGCGCAAGGAGGCCAAGTGGGTTCAGTTCTATAGGAGTAGGCTGGCAGCAGCATGCCATGGAGAGTGAATTAACTGAGGTAGACAAGAGGAGGAAGAAGAAAGGGGCATGGGGGCTGGGAGGAGGGATGGTAGGGAAGTAGGGGGACGGATGTCAGGGTGAATAGTGGGGAAGCAGGCAATGAGGAGGGGAGCATGGCAGGTGGCAAGACGAGGAAAATGACAGTGTATGAACAAAAGGAAAGAGAAATTTTGAGGGAGGTGAAAGGTAGATATAGGTGGGTGGCAGAGATGGGGACTGTTAGGACACAGAGCAGAGCAAATAGGAGTAAAAGCAGAATAGGAGGTGGGGGTTAGAACCTGAATTTTAGTATAGGTTAATTAAGCTTAAATAGCTTGAAATATTATGGACAGGTCCTAAGGGGAAGGACTGAATTTCACGAGGATGTGCAACAGGGAGCAGGATTGTAGTTGCACTCTGTGGGTGGGCACAGATATGAAGCAGTTGGACTGAACTGCTGTCATCGCTGGGCCCCAAGTTCAGCTTGGGTATTTACATTGTGCTGGGGGCGGAGAAAATTTAGGTTTACAGCACAATCCCAGCCAAATTAGCTTTAGATAAAATCCACAGCCAAGAACCCTGCTTACACAGTGAGCAAGTCCTGGTCTGGTAAGCATCCAATCCTTGGCTGGAGTTATCAAGGACGGCTAACTCAAGGATAGCAGCAGCTAGTGCCAAAATTGAAAGCTGTGCTGCTTCAGCACTGTATCTTGCTGGGTGGATGAAATCTTTGGCCATAGGAGGGTGAGGTGGGCAGTGGTGGTTGAGAAGTGCTGCTCTGACAGGGAGAAGCATGCCCAGTCAGGGCTCAGGGCTTGTCTTGCTGGGTTGATGAAATCTTTGGCCACAGGAGGGTGAGGCGGTGGTGGTGGTGGTTGAGAAGCACTGCTCCACCAGGGGAAGCATGCCCGCCAGGGGCTCGCCTTGCTAGGTAGATGAAATCTTGGGCGCAGGAGGGTGAGGCGGCGGGCGGGCAGTTGAGAAGCGCCACACCAGCAGGAGAAGCGCACCCGGTCAGGGGCTCGGGCCTGCCTTGCTGGGTAGATGAAATCTTTTGGCCACAGAAGGGTGAGGCATGCGGGCAAGTGCTGAGAAGCATAGCTCCGCCAGGAGAAGTGTGCCCATTCAGGGCTCAGTGCTCGACTGTGTGAGAGAGAGAGGACTGAAAGACACTATACAAAGCGGTCCTTCTAATGAAAATATGTTAACTCAAATATCGAAAACTGATGTAGAAGTGCATAATCAACCCAAGTACTATAACAATGTGGCACTGATATCAGGTAAAAGATAACTGAAACTTCTTTTCAGTAAGGATTCTTCTGAAACAGGTGCAGCCAAAAGCTCATGTACAGTTCAACCTGTAGTTCAAACATTAACTTTTATTTATTAATAGAAATTTGGCCAGTTTATTTTGTATTATCTTTTGCCCCTCGCTCACTGGGACCTGCTCCTCCTTCAGGCCACCTAGTACCACCAGTGACCCCCTGCAATTCCCCAGAGCTTCCTACCTCATATTGCAGCCTCCCTTGGGTTAGCCCGCGTATCCCTTGGCTGGGAGGGTCCCCTCCTTCGAGAAGGAGGGCACGGCTGACCGCTCCAGCACTCTATTTCTCTCTTGCCCGGCACTGCTGAGGCAGACGATACTCGCCCTGGAGTGCTTGAGGGCATCGCCTCTTTTGGCCACTGTCATCCGGTCGATCCCAACGCAGTTTCCGCTTTGGTGTTCCCACATCAACGCCCCTCTGCAGTGCTCCTGTCTCCACCGGGGCCACTGCAGAGTGACATGCTGCCCTTACCCACCCCAGGAGAGGAGAGCAGCCTGACGGATGCTTAATCTTCTCTTCCCTGCCGATCCCCCGCGCCCTGTGTCTGTTCCTAAACCGGCCTCCGCATGGTTTGAAGTAAGGCTCAGCATCTCAGCCCTCTACACACCAGGCCAGCCATTGGCCAGTTATTAAGTGACATTTTTTGATTTTACTGTCGCATGCATCTGGAACAATTTCAATATAAACTTCAGAGTCTTTGAACACTATGCCATTATGAGGATTTGTCTCATAGTTCCTAGAAGTATCTAAACTGTTAGCATTGTTGTTTGACAGACTGTGTTTGCAAAATTAAATTGCTTACCAGATCGGCTGAGGCAGAGTCTGAATCTTGGATTTCTAATCTTTCCACACACTCAGAGGAATCCTTGCTTAGAGAACAGCTTTCATCACATCCCAGGCTGGCTTCCATGTTTGTACTACAGGTTCAGCTATACTGTCTTTCAGTTTAATCTTAGCAAAAGTAAAATCTATTTTAATAATAATATCTTTATTTATAAAGCACTATTCGCAGTGTACCAAAGCGCTGTACAGCCTATACAATATCAGTTAAAACAATAAAATTCTAAAAATCATTCATCCAATCAGTATGATTAAAAACACAAATACAATAGTCCAACATGAATTAAATAGTTTCTCCGAGCAGCCCAAATAAGTAGGTTTTAATGCAGTTTTGAAGCTCTCCACTTTCAGACAGTCTCGTATCCGATGAGGCAGAGAATTCCACAGGTTGGGTCTGCTGAACTAAAATGCCTCTGATCCAGAAGTTTTAACCGGAATCTCCAGCAATCCCTTGTCGGCTCAGCAGAGCGGTCGGAGGGGCAGTAAGGATTCAGGAGATCTTGTGGGTAGCTCAGACCCAGTCCATGTAGGGCTTTATAGGTCAGGAAGCTGACCTTGAAGGTGATCTGTCACTGAACTGGCAGCCAGTTCAGTTTAGCAGCACAGGTGTAATATGGCTGGATCGAGATAATCCAGACAACAACCTGGCCACTGCATTCTGCACCAGCTACAAGTGGCAGATAACCCTGAAGCCCTAGGTAAAGGGAGTTACAGTAGTCCAGGCGTGAGGTCACAAAGATGTGGATCAAAGTTGAAAGGTCGCCAGATGGAACTACAGTACAAGTCACATTAAACTGTTCCCTCAACTCACTGGCATAGCATTGTTCAATGAGTTTCCTAATCTGTTTAATTTAAGGGTTTAATTCAGTGAATTAGTAAAAGGTTAGTATTGGTTTGCATCTAGCTGTTATGTACTATAAGCTTTATTTTCAGCTGAGTGATTATGAGTTTCATTTCAGAAGGCAAACTAAACAACTCTTAAGGAATACTGTGATATTTATTAACAATGCTCTTAAGGAATGCTTGATATTTATAAACAATGCTCTTAAGGAATGCTGTGATATTTATAAACAATGCCATGAAAATGCAGCTACTGCCATTTCACTAAACAGTTACATGTGAGTTGAATAGTCAGTGAAGGATGTTGGAAAATAGTTGAAAGCTTCAACAGTTTGAGTTGCCATTCCAGTAGCATCACAAAAAATGCTACACCAGTGAGTTGATGGAACAGTTTAATGTGACTTGTACTGTAGGTGCTTAATCTGGGTGATATTCCTCAGATGGTTAAAAGAGGACTTGACCACAGCCGACACCTGAGAACAAAGCGTCAGCCCATCCTTCAAGTATTACCCCAGATTCGCGCCCATTTGGAGGTCAGCAACTGGACACCCCAAGCCAAAGCCTTGAGGGACATCCCGCTGCCTTCCATCCGTGGCCAGGATCCACAACCAACAGCTCAGTCTTGTCGGAATTCAGTTTCAGCCAGCTGGTATTCATCCAGTCCTGGATTTCCACGATGCAGTTGTTGAACGCTGAGAGCGCACTAGCCTGGTCAGGCACAAAGGACAGGTAGAGCTGAGTATCATCTGCATAGCAGTGAAAACTCAGCCCATACTGCCTCACAGTGTCTCCTAATGGCAGTATGTACACCACTTAACAACATGGGGTACAGCACAGAACCCTGTGGCGCCCACATGGCAGAAGAAATGACTCAGAGGAACAAGTCCCCAAGACCACTCTCTTTGATCTGCCAGTGAGGAAGAATGAAACCATCTGAGGACTGTACCAGGCAGGCCACAGATGACTCGCAGACATTCCAGCAGCACCCCATAGTCCACGGTATCAAAAGCTGAAGAGAGATCTAAGAGTACCAAGATGGAATAGCACTCTGATCTCTCGCAATCAGGAGTTCATTGAGTACCCGAACCAGAGTAGACTCTGTGCTATGCCTCTTATGAACCGGACTGGAGAGGATCGAGATGTCATGGATAGTAAGATGGCTCTCCAGCTGCAGCACCACGACTTTCTCAATAACCTTTCCACAAAGGGAGGTTAGAGACTGGTCTGTAGTTGGCGGGTGGTCTGGGTCAAGTGAAGATTTCTTGAAAAGGAGAGTTACCACCGCTTCTCTCAGGGAGCTCGGAAACTCACCCAAGTCCAGTGAACACCAGACTATCTCTGCAAGGACAGGGTTGATGACATCAACACAACCTATTAAAAAGGCAGGTTGGACCCGGGTCCAAACTACAGTGAGTGGCGCATACTTGGAGAAGCTGCAAGACATCCATGATCTCCAACCAATCAAATTCCATCCAACAGAACCAGGGAGTAGTGACACCGCACCAACCACCACCACCACCCCCACAGAGCATGCTAAGTGGATCTCAAACCTGAAGTCAGCAATCTTGTCAGCAAAGAAGCAAGCAAACCTGCCACGCATATCTTGAGAACGCTCTTCAAACTTGTAGACAGGCTGGATGCACAGTCTGTCCACAGTTTGAAAGAGCTGAGCTGGTCGATTCTGAGCTGCAGCAATCTCTCCGGACAGGAATTCTGCCTTCTTATGGAGATTGCCAACTGATAGACTTTGTAATGTTCCATCAGTCTAAGTCTGTTGGCATCCCAGCCGGATCTCCATCAGCAATGCTCTAACCTTTGCCCTGGTCACCTCTGCTCCCTCAAGGCCCCATCAAACCGGGGACCAAGGGCAAGGTGAGAAGGCAAACAAGGACTGGAGCTAAGGTGTCCAGAGCCCCTGCCACTGCCTGATTATAAGCCTGTAGCAGGTTCGGACCTCGCTTGCACCCGTATTCCCGATAGGTCCAACACCGCCAGAAGACCTTCTGGGGTCACTCCCGTAAGGACAGTATTGGACCATCTCCACAGGGGCAGGCTTATAGGGGAGCCAGGAGATTGAACTCTTATAGCAGGATCAGACCATCCAACCGGTTCCACCACCAAGTTGGAGGTCTCCATCCCCAGGAGGAAAATCAGGTCCAATGAGTGACCATAATTGTAAGTCTCAGAGGCAACTGCCTGTGTGAAGCCCAATGAAATCATAAGTCGGAGGAAGTCCTGACCAAATGCATAGAGTTCATTGTCGACCCAGGCATTGAAGTCACCCAGCACTGTCAATCTGGGAGGCTCCAACACCATGTCGATAATTAAATCTGTCACTTCCTGCAGGAACAACTTCACCCCAGGTAGATGGTAGACAAGGATGATCCGCATCCCACACCTGTGACCATGGTACACTCAAAGGACCTGACTCTCTCAACTGGTCGGGTGATGCATGCCAGATCTGCTGACCCAACAAGATCGGATATAATAGCTATCTTGTTTTTAATAGATTTTGCATTGCACAGCACTGTGCGAGTTGCATGAGATACCGGGGCCAGTCGAGCAACTGGCCCATTTACCATGGAGCCCTTAGGTATGGGCATCAGACAAGGCAAACCTCGCTCTGGATTACATTTCACCCCAGGGCATCTCCTGGTCCTCACTACCCCAATCCGGCTGTTCAGCTCCCCGGTCCAGGACCCTCCCACTTCTACCCACTATCCCCAGGGCCCTGTAGTGACCATAAACCGCTGCAGGCAATGGAGGACAACTAAAAGGGCAGCGGTCCCAAAGTTCAAGGGAGTAGCACCTGACAGGGAGAGCAGCCTGCAAACACATACTGACAAAAGCCAGAACTCCAGCCCCATTTCCCAAAATAACACTCACACACACAGACCACTATACAACTAAAATAATAAATAAAACCCCACATCTCCCAACTTGAATAAACTAGAAGATAAGTAAAACTCCAATACCACCCCAATCCCAACTAAATCTATAACCCTCAAACAACTAATATTAAAATCCTCCCAGTTCAGGAAGAAGACAAACGATACATATAAGGAGCAAGTTCAGTCCATAATCCGGCTGCTAATCTGTTTTTGTTGAGTCTCTCACCCTCAGCTGAGAGACATTTAAATGTCCAAAGGAAAACACCAGTCTCTTACTCTGGCAGTTCTAATGATCTATGAAACTTGTACAAAACCACTTTTATGGAGGCTGTAGCACCACCTCCACTCAAAATTAAAAGGCAGAAGTGGAACAGTCAGTCAGTCTATCATCACTTAGGAACAGTTCTTTATCCGTGGTCCACGAACAGGAGCACATCCAGTTGAGGGTTCTACCTGCATTAAAGCCTCACCAAATGACCAATGCTGGGAAGAGCAGCTCCCCAGAAAACCAGGGCCCCAAAGAAAAGCCACCAGCCACCAGTTAGGGACACCCTAGGAGCCAAAGTCCTACCGCCTCCAGCTGCAGAACCCCGGTGACCTGCCAGGGAGGCTACCTGACCCACACCCAGCCACTAGGCTAGCTCCTGGGGTCAAGCCACATCCACAGCCTCAACCGACAAATAACAGAATCGGCGGTGACATCAATGGCACAACTAAAACCCCAGATGAGGGAAGAAGCTGACACAGCCCCTGATGACTAGAGGATTATGGCTGATTGTCCCTGCCGTCCTCCAGCAGCCACACAACTGTAAACTCTCCTGTGGCCCTGTGGTTTGTCAGAGGAGTTATGATTTACTGAACGTTTATCTTTCAGTGCTTGTGATTTAGGTATATATTCAAGCTCATTCTTCTGCTTTGAGGCTTTCAGAAAAATTCTAATTTCTTTGATATTTTATCTTCACTAGACATGTTGTGTTGTTTGATTATATCACTGCTAAACATGCAGTAAAATAAATTTAGCAAAATCGCAAATTTCACCTTGTGAAACATTTTGTGAAATTCGTGGATTTTGCTGATGAATTTTCTTGGTCCAAATGCGAAATTGTGAATTTCACCTGAGAAATGCAGAATTTCGCCATCAGAATTTCGACTGAGAAATATTTTTGAATGTGCAAATTTCGGTAAAATATTTTGCGGAATGAAATTGTGAATTTCGTGACATCTCTAATCACTGACCCACGCCCTTCAGTATTTCATGTGCACCTGAGCCTGCAGCATCCACTGATTTAAGTGGTTTGTGAACATGAGCAAGAAAATAAAAAAGGCGTTCCTGGAGAGCATTTATTTTGGATAAACAAATTCTTAGTAGCACCAGCTGAGCTACTACTCTGAAAACATATTTGAGTGGTTTAATCCCTTTATGTTCTTTCTGGTAGATTCATGGGGGGCAGCAAACTCATTGCATTGCAACCTGCTGTCATCTTGTCTGAAACTCATTGCATTGCAACCTGCTGCCATCTTGTCTGCCCTGTGGGGTTCCTCCCCAGCTTCTCACTTTGCTTCTTGTCTTCTGCAGGTTATAATTCCTCTTTGTTTTCTTGGTGACTGTCTTCCTCTTCTTGTTGCAGCCTCCACTGTTTCCATTCCTTCATTTTGTGTTAGGCTGTTTCTTCCTCTGCTGTGTTTACCCTCCTTGTCCAGTTTGTTTCCTCCTTGCCACTACGCTGCTTCATCACTGCCCCTCCTTTCCTCTGGCTCCTTTTGCCCATTTGATTCTTTTCTGTTTCCTTCTTCTTTGTCTTCCTAGTTTCTTAACTTCCTGAAAGTGATCCTGAAGGACCCCATCCTGCTGATAGTACAGTGGCACAAATACTGGTATTAGCAAACCACTGTGATAACCATACTTGTAGTGGGGTACAAAAATAACCCAAGCCCATTGTAAACGTTATTCTTCTTTTGTAAAATGTGACATGTTTTATTTTGGGTTTTTTTTGGGGTGCTATTCTTTTGTTCCCAAACAAGTTATTTTGCTGCTGTTTTGTTTTCATACCTAATCTTGGTTCTTCATTTCAGTTTCAGAAGTGCCACAACACTGGAGTTTTGAATGAGGTGCTTTTATTGTACTGTAGCTGTTAAGTTTTATAAAGTAGTAACATATAATATTTTTGCTCAGGTTCGAACGCTGTTTGTTGCTGGTGAGCGTTGTGATGTTGAAACCTTAGATTGGTCCAAGAAAATCTTCAAGACCCCTGTCTTAGACCATTGGTGGCAAACTGGTAGGACCCTTTCATTTTAATACTTCAGACTTTGGAAGTTGATGGGAATGTATAAGTTTTGTTCTGTTTTTTATTTAACATAGGCAGGGAGTACAGTGATTAGAGAACAGAGCTGTAAACCAAGAGACCTCAAGTTCACTCTCCCACCATTGCAACAGGCTCATGGTATAACCCTGAGCAGGCAGCTCCACCTGTCTGCCTTCCTGTATTTTCAACTATTGAATAGGATAAAAAGAGGTCCAAACAATGTATTAGATCATGTGTGTTGACTAGGTCATTATGTTAATATATTGTAAAGAAAACTGTAATATAAAATTTAAAGCACCATATTATGTTAGGGCACTGTGTAAAGTGTACCAAAAACAAAAACTGCACCACTCTCATTTGGAAAGATCCATTTTATTTTGTTTAAGGTGTTTTAATTTGTATTGATTTTAAGTATTATATAATATATAGATATAGATCTGTCCCCTCTCTCTTTCTATGTGTATTATAGTGATGCGATGGTGCCACTGTAGTTAGGGTTAGTAGAATGTTTAATGTTAAACCTCAAATTTTGCACTTTAAAGGACCATAAACAGGCTCGTGATTTGCTCGTTAAATAAAGTGATCCTTTATATCCCTATAGGTGTTTTGTACACTGTTGTGAACTTGAAAATGGAGAAAACAGCATTTTCACCTTGACCTTTTTCCCTGGGCAGCATCGTGGTTCACAATCAATTTACCAGTTAATGAGCCAAGCCAATCACATGATTGGATGACGTCAAGCGAGCAAAGAGAGACTGTGCTATTACTGTTTGACTCTGATGTTTTGCTAAGATACAGTAGCAGGGTTCTTGTCATTACCATTTCATTTCTGTCCATAAGATCAAGTTTTCTGTTTGTTTTTTCTCAGTCCTAATGCATAACAATTAGAGTACATCAAAGTAGTCATGAACTGCAGTGACAGAGAGAATAAGATAAGGAAAGAGAGATATCTCTTGTTTTATGCTTATGGCAGTGCAAGTAAACAGAGAGAGTGAGGGACAGAGATAAAGAGATGCTTAGTTTGTTGGTGTCACAACAACCAGTTGATGGAGTCCATGACTACCTTGATGTACTCTTATTTTCAATTGTGTGCACCCTCCGCCAAACTCTACTGACATGATATCCATCCCTGCAAGGGCCATGCACACTATTCCTAGCCATGCAAGTGCTGTGTCCTGCTGAGGCTCTAACTGTCCTTCTAGGACTCCCAACTGGAATGCTTCCTTGTTATTACTACTCTGTAACTCTGTATGATAGACATGTTGAATACGGTCATTGGAAATGAGCGTGACAGCTCATTTGACTTTACATCATCCTGTTTATTATATTTTAATAAAATTTAAATTGCACTGAATGTCATTATACTGACCAGCTCATGTGCGATTTACAATGTCCTATTATCAATAAACTGTTATGCCACCTGCAAAACTGTATCCCAGTGAGAGTTGTAGATAGCACTACTCATCAGAAACTGGTTGAACACCTATCGCACTGTAAAAAGCAACACATTATTTTAAATGGGAACACCTGTTAGAAGCGGTCAAGTTCCTTTCCGATCAGGCATGTAGTTATTGTCTACTGTAGTTAAAAGTAAGATAAACTTTTTTTCTTTTCTATCTGCTCTACAAATCATCTCTTTCCACTGAGTTGGGTATGTCTTCAGTCTGTGAAAATAAACTACAGTCTTACAGCTGATTACATTAGGGTAAGGAAAACAAAATGTGAAAACCTTAATGCTAGTGTTTTTGCCTCCAGAAAATCATTCTGTGGCTATAATCTTGTTGAGGATTTAATACATGTAATGTATGTATGCCTTTGTATAACAAAGAAAGAACCAAATGGATTGAGGAGATTCTTAGAAATCAGAGTATGAATAGACTTATCGGTATGCTACTTATTTACATCAGGGAATGAAGAAATCTTACATGGGTTACTTTCTTAAAGGAATGTTGAACCGAAAAAGAAAAATGCTGCTATAAGATAATCTTTATTGAGACTGCTACAGAAATGTGTTACTGTCAGTAAAGTATATATTAAGATATTTTATATGTAATTCTGAGGCTGAGATGGGATTGTGGTGTTAAAATATGAAAATGTTGTATGTAAAAGATTACAGTGTCTTTTGGCGAACAGTAAAATGTTTACCTACTGACCTACACAAAAACAGTGCAGATGGTTCGTGTCATGAGCCCCTGGCCCCCAAGCCCTGGGCAGCCTGGTAGGGGCTGTTTGCAGAGAGGATCCCCTTTAAGAACTTGTGAGCAGTGTAAGGGTTCAGGAAGAATTCACCAACCTTCCTTTTCCCAGTGAGAGGTGGAAACTATAGTTTTGAGTTCCTTGAGTGCACCTCGTTAGGTATTTGAAGCCCTACGGCCACTGGCTCATCTTGCCTAAGTAGTTTGGCATGATAGCCAAGTGGTACTATCTTTCAAGGCACACAGTCTTTCAAAACCCTTCTGTTAAAATTGTTAGATCACACAATCAGACCCCAGGCAGAGTTAATAAGAAAATCATAAGGTTTACTTAAAATAAAAGCAATACAGAAAATGCTACAGTTTGGAAGAACTTTCAAATGCAGACAATATCAAAAGTAAAGCTGATGGTTTACAGAAAACACTAGATACTATTATTCTAAATTCTACCTTGTTTTGATGTTAAGAGTCCAGACAAGATTTAAATGTCCTTGTAGAGATGAGTCCTTACAACAGTTTTGTAGCAAGTTTGTATCCGAGTCAGTTCCTATGAAATTTCTTTTTAAAAAGGCTCCAGGTGCTTTCCTTGGTGAAAAGTCTTGGTTTCCAAAATTTGACCTAAGATCAGAATTTTCTGTTCAGTATGTGAAAAGTCAAAGTTCCACACATGCAGGTCTGGTTTTAGAGACTTTTCCAGGCCTACACATATACTTCTTGGTTTCCAAGTGTATGCCACCTGGTCATGCTACAGCATCTGACTTCCATATACACTGTCTATCAACCTCCCTGAGTTCAAAATGTGTCTATTAGATAAAGTCTGGTCATTTTCAAGCCCCACCACAGTGTGATGGGGTACAACAGTTTACCTTTCTCTGTAGGTGTCATTGTGGTTCCATGTCAACTCCAGTAACATCTGGTCCATGTATTTGGCTTGACCCTTGATCCTAGGTCATTACATTACCGTGTTGGTGTTACTGGAAGTTGGATACAAGTTTTCTCTAAGAGGTATGATTTCCTGGTCCATAAACCTGTCTCCTTATCTGGAGATATACCAGATCCATCTTAGCCATTGTAGCAATTCTGAATATGTGGTATTTTGTTTCTCAAAGCCTTTAAAGAGACAGTGTCCCATTCTAAAGTCTATTACAGCACATACCACAGGAACCCAAATAAAGGCTATATAGGCCTATCATACAACATCCTCCCTCCTAAAACAGAACCTGGGGAACACACCCCTATTGGAGGCAGTTCTTCCCAGTTCTATTATAGGCCATCTGTATTCCCATTCTTGGATCCAGGCCTATGCAAAATCTCCATGTCATAAGCCTATAAGGCAATGCTCCATCTCAGAAGTTTCCTATTTGTTTTCCCCATTTGGCCCAATCATATTAATGGTTGTGGTCCGCTTGGACCTTAAATGCCTCCCATAAAGGTATGGTTCCAGTTTTTTATGCCCAAACTAAAGGAGACATTTCTCCTCCACTGTTGAATAGGCCTGTTCTCATGGAAGCAGCTTCTTGCTTAAGTATAAAATGGGTGCTCTCTCCTGATTGGATACTTCTGCTGAGGACTGGTCCCTAGTCCCACATCTGAGGCATCCGCCTGTACCACAAATGACCTGTTGTAGTCTGGCAACCAGCACTGGAGCCCTACACAGCAAGATTTTCAGCTGCATGAAGGCCTGCTCACAGGCTGCATCCCATTTTACCTTCCTAGGCTTATTCTTTGTCAGCAACCCAGATAAAGGAGTGGCCAGGAGCTGTAGTTGGGAACAAATTTTCTATAATACCCTGCTGATCCAAGGAAGCTCCTAACTTGTCTCTGGTTTGTAGGCCATGATTCAATAGCCTCTGTCTTTACTTGGTTTGAGTGAAGTCGGCCCTGCCCACCACATGTCCCAAATAAGTGACCTCTGCCATGGCCACCTGACACTTTTCTGCCTTAATATTCAGACCAGCGGCCTGTATTCAGCCCAACACCTCCCTCGGTATATCAGGGTTCTCCAGCTATTGCTAAAGATAGCAATATCATCCACGAGGCAACTGCAAAGTCCTCCATATCCTGTAACATGTGATTTACTAACCATTGAATGTATCAGGGCATTCTTCATCCCAAAGGGCATGACCTTGAACCGAACAGGCGATTGGGGTGATGAATGCTGACTTTTCCTAGCCGTGTCTGTCGTTCCACCTGCCAGTACCCCTTTGTCAGGTCTACTGTAGTCAAGTATGTCGCCTTCCAGTTTGTCAAGCAGTTCGCCTGTTCATGGCTTTGAGTAGGCATCAGACTTCATGATAGCATTAAGCCCATGATAATCTATGCAGAACCATGTAGTCCCATCTAGTTTTGGTACAAGGTTAATGACCTTGAGGACTGCCTCTGATACCCAGTAAGCTGTCCTACATATGGGTGCTTGATTCCCATGTCTACATCATGCATCACTAGTGGTGTCCATCCAGGCTTTGCTGTAAATAAAGGGGCAAAGTCTCGCAAAATGGTCCTCAATTCTTGGGCCTGTCCAGGTGTCAACTGGGGTGATAGCATGATGGTCTCCACAGATGACGCCTGCTTGCTCTTGGCTAATGAGTCGAGAAGGGGTCTTCCCCACCTAGCTCCTCCAGGACTGCAAACCACAAGTACATGTCAGCCCTATTAAAATATGGCTTCATCATGTTCACATGATACATTCTGTGAGAGTGTTTTCGGTCAGGTAGCTTTACAATGTAATTAACATTGTTTACCTGCCGGACTACCTTATATGGCCCTGCCCACTCAGCTTGTCGCTTGTCCTTTTGGACCAGGATCAGAACCATTACCTCCTGTCCCACTCCATACGAGCGAGCTCTGGCCTCACGATCATACCACGTCTTTTTGTTTTGCTGGGAAGCTGACAGGTGGCTCTGTGCCACACCAATAAGCTCCTTCAGCATCTCCCTGAATTCTAACACATGCTCCACTATGGGAGTCCCTTGGGTGGCATGCTTACTTTCCCAGTCCTCTCATATTAAATCTAGGGCCCCCTCACCCGCGTCCATACAAGAACTTGAAGGGTGAAAACCCAGTTGACTCTTGTGGCACTTCCTGTAGGCAAACTGCAGGTGGGCAGATATTCCTCCCAGTCCCAGCCATGCTTGTTCTGCAAAGCCATAAAATAGTTTTTAGGGTCCCATTAAATCTCCCACGAGACCACTGGCTTGTGGGTGGTAGGGCTGCCAGGTGCCTCTGTGACAACACTGCACTCCTCCCACAAACACTTTATTATGTCCAACATGAAGTTACCCCTTGATCAATGATAACCTCCTGTGGAAACACAACATGGGAGAAAATCCCAGCAAAGCATCTGCCACCTTGTCCACCTTACCGGAGGGCAGTGCCATGGCTTCAGGATAGCGGTAGCATAATCAACAACTGTCAATATCTTTTCCGAGGAACTTGGGGTATTCAAAGGACCCACAATATCAATTCCATCCTTCTGGAATGGCTCCTTCACAAATGGTAAGGAATCAGGGTATCATTGGCTTTGCTTCTGGCCTTCCCTATTTCCTGATACTGGTGACAGGATTTGCAGTATTCCTTCACCTGCTTGGTAATATTGGGCTAATAGAAATTGTGGGCTAGCAATGCCCAAATGTCCAGACATGGGAATATCATGAGCTACCTTGAGCAATAACCCATGATACTCTTGGGGAACAATAAGCTGCCTGCCATCACCCCTCCCTCCCTCTGCCCTGATGGCCTGTGTATCAACAGTCCATTGTCCCAATACACCCTATATGCTTTCCGTCACCTCCCTATGTCCCAGCAGACTCTGCTCAGGCCCTCAGCTTCTATAAGCTAAGGTCTGTCCGTTGTGCTGCTGCTAAGTCTTCCCACTACCCAGAGCATGGGGCAGGTCCCCATCAGTTCCCAGGCTGAGGTCCATAGCTGTGGCAGTAGGGAAAGAGCTACAGTGTGGCAGGCCTGTCTCCCAACCTCTGTTGTCTGGATTTCTGTGGGATCCTGAAGATCACAGGGACCTCTATTCTTTTGGCTCCTCGTCACAGCACAAACCACACCCTATGGAACATTATTCCCCACAATAACATCCATAATGAGTTTTTCAGCTACAGCCACCTTCCTTACCCCTTCACCTGTACTCCCCAATCCAGGGTAACACTGCAATGCGTAGTTTTCCTTTCCCTGTGTAATCCCTCACAGAACAAACTGATTTGGCAGTATTTGTTCAGCTCCCACCAAAGCCCCTTTCACCAGGGTAAGAGATGCTCCTGTATCCTTAGCCCTCTCGTGTTTACCTGCTCACCATGACTAGGTGAATGTGCCCCTCATATTTTCAGGGAGAGCCTCAGTGATATAGTGGGCAATGTCTCTAATTACACAGGCCTTTACCTTCTAGACTTTCTTAGGACACTGCCTGGAAAGATGGCCTATCTAGTGACAATACCAGCATTTATCATGTTTCTTGACCCCAACCTCCCTTTTGGGCTCCTGGGGAGTCTTTTCTTTGCAGGGGCCCTGTGGTTTTTAGTTGTCAAAATGCCCACTTTTCCTTTCACCCCTGAATTCCCTTGGGAGCAGCCCTGCTTTGAGCATAGTGATCTGCCAGCTCTGCAGCCACTTTGACAGTCTTAGGATCTTAGGATCTCAGTCCTCTAGCCAGAGCTTTAAGTCAGGTGAGCAAATCCAATTAAAATGTTCAAGCAATGCCACCTTCAATAGCTTCACAGAATCTGCTTTCACCCTCCCACCAACATTTAAAATATTGATACTGTTTTGTGGCTACCTCCTCAAAGCTCATTTCCAGCCCTTTTCAGAGTTTTTGAACTTGCTCTGTATGCATCAGGTTCAGATCATATTTCTTTTAATACAGCAGTTTTTAACTTGTCAAAATCTTTACTTTCAACATTGTCCATCTGCCCCAATGCTACCCTCCCTTGCCAGTAAGTAGTGAGACAGGTGAAAGCTCCCGGTCTCTTTGGACAGATTGGCCTGGATACAGACCTTTTCAGATGAATTTAAAACATGTCCATATCCTCCCCTTTTTAAACTCTGTGATTAATTCTGAATTTAACTTGTACCCCAGTCCTGGAGGTTCAGAACCAAGCTCCACCACTTACGTGCTCAGGGTTGTTGCCGTTGGAGCATCAGCTTTTCAGCTCATGTTCCTCCGCTGCTGTTCCTTCGTCTCCACCCTAGCTGCCTTTTATTTTTGTTTTCACTAGGGATGCCCTTCTCCCACAGATCTTCCTCAGTTGTTCCAAGTTCATAATGGACAGACATTCTTCTATCTATGCTACTCTGCTAAAAAATAATTCAAACAGAATAGGGTCTATTGTCTGCAAACAAATTTATTTTTTCCTATTCCAAATTCTGCCCTTGATTGTGTGATGGTTCTGCAAGACCATTCAAAATCCCAGTAGCTGACACCAAATCTGTCATGAGCCCATGGCCCCAAACCCTAGTAGCACAATAGGACCTCCTGTTTGCAGAGAGGATCCCTGTTTAAGAACTCGTGAGCAGTGTAAGGGTTCAGGAAGAATTCACCAACCTTCCTTTTCCCAGTGAGAGGGTGGAAACTGTAGTTTTGAGTTCCCTTGAGTGTGCACTATGTTCAGTATTTGAAGCCCACCATCGCCAGTGGCTACATCTTGCCTAAGTAGTTTGGTATGATAGCTGCACAGTACTATCTTTCAAGGCACACAGTCTTTCAAACCCTTCTTTTAAAATTGTTAGATCACACAATCAGACCCCAGGCAGAGCTGATCAGAAAATCATAAAGGTTTATGTAAAATAAAAGCAGTACAGAAAATTCTACAGTTTGGAAGAACTTTGAAATGCAGACAATATCAAAGTAAACTGGATGGTTTACAGAAAACACTAGATACTGTTATTCTGAACTATACCTTGTTTTGATGTTAGAGTCCAGACAAGCTTTTAAATGTCCTTGTAGGGATTAATCCTTGAACAGTTTTGTAACAAGTTTGTATCCCAAGTCAGTTCCTCTGAATGTCCTTTTAAAAGACTCCAGGTGCTTTCCTTGGTGAAAAGTCTTGGTTTCCAGAATTCTGACTTAAAATCAGAGTTTTCTGTTCAGTATGTGAAAAGTCAAAATTTCCACACACTCAGGTCTGGTTTTAGAGATTTTTGAGGCCTATATATATACTTCTGGTTTCCGAGTATATGCCAGCTGGTCAAGTTATCTGACTTCCAGCTAAACTGTTTATTAACTGCCCTGAATTCAAAATGCCCTATTAGATACAGTCTGGTCATTTTCAAGCCCATCCCACAGAGTGATGGGGTATAATAGTTTACCTTTCTCTGTAGGTGTCACTGTGGTTCCATATCAACCCCAGTAACATCTGGTCCATGCATTTGAATTGGATCCTGACCTCTAGGTCATTACATTACCTTGTTGGTTTTATTGGAAGCTAGATTCCAAGTTTTCTCTAGGAGTTATGATTTTACTGGGTCCATAAACCTGTCTTCCTTATCTGAAGATGTATCAGATCCATCCTAGCTATTATAGCAATTTGAATATTTG
Organism: Neoceratodus forsteri; assembly: GCA_016271365.2. NCBI lineage: Eukaryota > Metazoa > Chordata > Ceratodontiformes > Ceratodontidae > Neoceratodus > Neoceratodus forsteri. The sequence goes on from CM028131.1 coordinate 1,122,820,684, forward strand.
GTATTTTTTCCTCACAGCCTTTAAAGAAACAATGTCCCATTCTAAAGTCTATTACAGCACATACCACAGGAACCCAAATAAAGGATATTGGCTTATCATGCAACAGTCTGCATCTGCTCTTATTTTTGCACAGCATGGGCATCACACACAGACATAACATGCACTATTATGTATAATAATACATATGGAGAAATTGTGTCTCTTACAAGATAAGACGGTTATTTCATGCTGTTTTGAGTGAGAGTACCATGAAGCTGAGTGGTTGTGTCAACCAAAAACAGCATGAGAGAATGTTCTTATCCATAATAGACACCCTCACTATACATGTTAATATATTATGAAGCAGTGGAACTGCCTCTAGCCAAAAGGAACAGTTTATAATAGACATTTTACTGAGGCGTTCTCTTTATTTGTAGTCTTATTGCTGTTTTCCCCTGCTCTTTAGATACAGTTATGGTGTATTCCATTACACATCATGTAATGGTTTCGCAGGGCGAACTATGGCTGTGATTGGAGTTACACTCGGAAGATTTTTTCATTTATTTTAAAGTTTTACCGATGTGTTTGTAAGATTTATGCTTAATTTAAAGTTTTCTGAACATGTTTTGGTGTGCTAACAAATTTGGACCATTGCATTGTGAATTCAAGTGGAGCATGGGAAAAGTCTTCAGTTCATTGAAATGCTGAAGTTTACTGGCTCCAACTTAAAAATTGACTGTTCATTTGGTAGAATGTGGTGACAATTTCTATTAACTTTTGTGGCTAAGGACACTGCTTTTTAATGTCTGATTTTCCTCACAGCTGATTCCGCAGCAATTTGACAGGAACTCTATCACCGCAGTGGGAATCAGCTGTGTGGAGAAGCATGAGGTAGTAACTATATGTTGAATAAGAGGTACAGTTGTGCTATCCTCTGATTGGTGGAGACAGTTACACTGCTTTATAATTGGTGTGTAGTAGGGCATGGTCTGGGGTAACTAATATGGGTGGGAACGTACTGGAACTGTGCCTGGAATGGATTGTGACACACAGATGGTCCAGATGGTGCGGTGCAGTTTTGGACATCTGGTCAGAAGCTGCCAGAGAAATTGAGCTGGAAATAAAGCCCCTGACAAAATATTTGTTTGGGGCTTGTCATATTCAAGCCCAAGAGGGTTCAGGGCAGTTCAAATTTTGCAGAGTGGGATTTGTGGCTATCCATACTATGCTATACTTTTCTAGCTTTCTAATGTCCTTCTATATGTGATGCGCAGAACTGCACACAGTATTCAGGTGGGGAATAAACCAGTGCCCATATACAGCAAGATCACCTCCTTTTCTCATACTATTTATGTCCTTTTAATGGTGCTTAACATTACATTGGCTTTGCTGGACTGCTGCCGAGCATTGTTTGGACACTTTAAAGGCAAGCCTATAAGCCACTGCCACGTCCAGTTCCATACCATTTAATTTGTACCATTTAATTTGTAAACCATTTTCTGTTTTAGGCCAGTATGTGCATTACTTCAAACATTCCTACATTGACATGCATCTGCCATCCACCTGACCAAAGGCTTTGTTTTCTAAGACCTGCTATAATTTCTTAGCCCCTTCTCTTCTTCTTAATCCCTAAGAGATTCCAACTCACTCCTTTCCCTCCACTTTCTCTAAGACATCCCTGCCAGTCAGAGTTTTTCCTTCTACAGACTTCCCCATCTTTGGTCCAGCCTTTCCTCTCCCTTTGCTCCTTTTGCCCTTCTCCTTCCTTCTGCCCTAAAACTCTGATTTGTGACCTTTATTTGTCTTTACCTAAATCCCTCTGCCACTTCCTTTAGTTTCCTTATTCTAATCCTAATTCCCCCTTATCCTAATTTTTCCTTTCTAATCCTCTTATTACTTTCACAGAAAAGTATGCTGCTTGCTAGCAATAAGGCATTTCTTACATTCTGATTTGGGGGTGTTGAGGTGGGAGCATGGTTTGAGTACTGGTGTGCAGGTGGGCAGAAGGTAAAATAAAAATTGTATTTTCACCAGGGCAGAGAAGACGGAGGAGGAAGCTAACAGGAATATGGGAGGAGGTGATTCATTTGAAAACAGTCTGGGAGGTGGGTAGGGTAGGAATGTATGGCACTGTGGGGTGAGGAGGTTGTTTAGCTGTTTGGCTTGTTTTTCTGTTCTCTGGGAGCCTCAATTCACTAGTTTTGAGCCAACTTAGTGCCCTCTAATCCGATACAAAATTACGTGGAATGCCTGCTTGTTGGTGAATTGCCAGTGAAGTGGTAGTTCATGTAGATTTGATGTGCAGAGTTGTGTATTTCACTGTCAATAACTGTGCTAATTGTACCAACTGAATAGTGAGGCTAGGTGAAATTCACAAAGGCTACATGAAGCAAATCTCCCAGCTTTGCCTACCACTGCTTGTGTCCATCTAGAAGCAGATGCAGTTATGAAGGATACAACCAGACTGGAAGTTAATCCAGGAAACTTGCCAGATGCCCTGAAATGTTAGAACTAAACATTAAAAAAAATGACACTCAATTCACATTTGACATTTATTTATTTAGTTTTGTTGACTGAGTAGTGCACTAGAACAAATCCTGCCTATTTTCAGGCACACGACCTGGGGAGGGGATACAGATGAATGCCAACTGACCTGAACCAGATTAAGCTGTTGGTGGTATTTTTAGTGAATGAGGGAAATTTGCACAGGACACGGGAAATTCCCCTACTCTGTGGTGGGGCCAATGGTGGACCATGGATTCGTCCTCTGGACCTAGTCATTCTGCTGGTGTACCTGCAGGAGAGCAGAGCTCCACTCCTGCAGGTCCAGCTTGGAGCCAATTTTGTTGAGGTGTCTGGAGGTGCAGACACCATGAATGGGAATCCGACATACCTGCTTTGTCTTCACCTGCTCTGTCTTCGACTGCTTCATCTGAGTTTCTGCCTGTTGATGAACTCTGGTTAAATCTCTCCTCACTTCCATCAGAATCAGTACTGGCTGTGATAGATGCCGTTATTCCTGTCAAGTCTTCCTCTCCTGGGTCACAGACTCCGAGCCTGGTTTGGATAATGTTGTAGCACTTTCTGAATTGTCTCCAGCTGCCGTTCCTTCCAAATCATCAGTGGTGCTGAGTCGCGGATGTCTCTTGTTGCACCTGACACGCTGGCATTGCAATGCTCTCGTCATGATCAGAGTCCTCCTGCTCCAGTTTTGGCTGCAGCATCTCCGCTGCTTACTTCGGTGGCTGATTCACCTCTCTTGCCTGTAAGTACTGTGCTTCCTGGTTCTTCTGTGTCTGCAGCTAGTTCGCCTCTTGTTTTGCCTTCCACACCTACTCCTGCTATAATTCCTTTACCAGCCCCTACCTTGCTCTTTGGAGGCCTCCTGCGGAATGCAGGCTGGAAACTGGGCAATTCTGGGCATTGGATACCTGACCCTGCCCATAGCCCAATACCTGGAAGTGGTTGGCAACCGTCTCCATGGGATTTTAGAAGTGATGCCTCACCGACAGATTTACCTACTCTTGCCCCTGATGATTTGGACTTAGATTTACATGCTGAGGATGTGCAGCATCCTGTTATGGACACTACATTTCTTGATAAAATCTTTTACTACCAGCCTCCTCCTGGCTGACGAAGGCCCTAGCACTGGGGCCTGCTTGGGATGATCAAATGGACACAGACATCCCATTCCCAGACCCTTCTCCTGACCCTGGAGAAAAGGCTAAGTTGACTTGGGAGGAATTTTGAAACATGATGCAGTTAGGAACGTCCCTCAATTCTGCGTCAGAATGCAGTCTGGCTTCAGTATGTTGGGGTCTGAGACGTTGTTCCTGACTGTCTCTATGTGGAAAGAACCTTATAAAAGGCTTGTTGGGCTTCTTCACTAATGAGATTTTTGCACTGATTCATGTATCTGTCTTCCTTATATAAGTTTTAAGACCCTTCAGGTTTAGACCATTTTGGACAAAATATGAAACACTCAGATATACTGCATTGTGGCTTCCTTTTAGGGGTATCTCACTCACTAGATGATCTATTAAAAATGTTACAATTTTATTTTGCAATGAAATGTGGCAGCATATGATATTATACATTGGTTGAAACATGGCTGTGATGTTTTGGGGTTGCCTCAGCCTGTCTTTGACACTGAGCATGTGTGGACTGGTGGTTGGCGATATAAAGTGAGACTTAGGCATACCAATGTTGGTCCGATACACTTGCCAAATAGTTTGTTTTTGGACAGAAACGAGGTCATTGCTTCTATGTGCGACAACCCTGCACTGCTTTAAATGTGGCTCCCATCCCATCTCAGTGCAGCCTGTGATAGACTGAGGTGTTCCCTTTGTCTTTCTTTTGGTCGTGCTAGTACAGATTGTACTTCTGAGCTCAAGTGTAACCTGTGTGAGGAATTAGATCATGGTTTTCGATCCTGTCCCTGGACTTCCCATAACCGTGAGGATTGCCCAGACTAGGATTTGATCCTTCTCAATACTCAGAAAAGGATAAGCTGCTGCAAAACCCTCATATCTCCTGTAATGGTGTCTGCTATCCCCTTTGATCACAGATGTCACGGTCCTTGCTCCCTAGATGTTTCTTTAATTGTCTATGTCTTCCCTTGAGCCTCCTTTGCAGGGCGTGCCTAGGACTGTTGTCCTGGACCCCGCCTCACTCCCCCCACCTCCTGTTTCTGTCCAGGAACTTACTGAACCTATATTCGTTCCTTACACGGATCATGATAATATTATAATGCCTCCTCCTGAGCCTAGCATGCAGGCAAAGAAGAGGCACAAAACAAACCGAAAGTAGAGCCAAGTTGGCTAAGGCATCTTCTCCTGGTGGGTCTGTTCCTTAAGTAACAAATTTGAGGTGCTATCCCGACAAACTCAGTTTTCGGATATGGAAGCTGAATCGATGCCTCTTCACAACCTGTAGTGTCATCTGATTCTGAAAGTGAGAAATCAAAGGAGTTGACCTAAGCTAGTCAGCCCTTAAGACTGGGGTATGCCCTAGGAGTACTAGATCGGAAGGGTTACCTGATTGTTGTTTTCTTTCTTTTGTAGGCCACTTATGGCCACAGCATTTGAACTCACTGTTGCCACCCTGAATGTCAACAGTGTTAAAAATGCTCGTAGGCATCTTCTTACTTTCCAATTCTTGCATGAATTAAAATGTGATGTTTGCCTTATTCAGGATACCCATCTCAATACTCTTTCTTTGGTTACTATGGCCAAGAAACTTTTGCGTTGGGGTCCCTCCTTTTTTTTTTGGGTTGGATACCTGTGGTGGTGTTGGGGTATTGTTTCGGGGGATGGCTTTCATGTCACAAAACTAGTTGAACTAGTAATGGGTAGAGCCTTGTTATTGGATTTTGTCTATTTAAACACTCATTGGAGGTTGATTGTGATTTATGCACCGGTTACTAGAAGGTCGAGTTGATCTTTTTCATACGGTGCAACCTTTTTGTTCACGACTTGATTTTTAATCTGGGGTTGTGATTTTAAGAGTAGTGCATAAGTCAGACAGGGAGGCACTGACTGACAAAGATTATTGTGATACCAATTGTCTCAATTGCATTATTGCTTAGGGTCATCTTCAGGATGTTTTAGAGTTTGTCATCCTACTGGTGGGCGTACTTTTTAAAGGCTCCTTGTCCACTAGGATTGATTTTCTTTTGCAACTACAGCGATATGGGTGATTACAGCTCGGACTATTCCGGTTGAGACTTGAACCATGTGGTGTTAACTGCCATATTTGGCGTAGGCCCTCATACTACAATGGGACGGGGATATTGGAAACTGAATACTTTATTATTACATGATCACCGGTTTATGGCCCAAGTACAAGATTTGTTGAAAGCTCGTATGTCACTGACAGGACTTTCAGACAACTTGTTATGTTGGAGGCTGACCACTAAGTCTGAAATCTCTTCCTTGGCTACAGGTTGTCTAAATATGCTGCAGTGACTAAATATAAATGATATTTGTCTTTAAGAACGAGTTGGAAACTTCCTATTCTGGTATAAACTCACAGGGTTTAAATTTGGCGCATAGTGCAGAATATTAAAAAGAGATGGCAGCTTTACAATATGCAGGGCTGCCTCCCTTTTGCATGAACATAGGGTCTGTTCTGTTAATAAATCTGGTTTAGGAGATGTGTTGGATTGCAGTCATAAGCGATCTGCAGATCGTCCAATAATGGAGGTGGTGAGCCCTGAAGGTATACGTTATACTGATTTCCAGGATATTTTGAAGGTGGTCTCCTCACATTTTTGGATTTATATATGGCATCATCAGTGGAAGGAACTGGTGTGGGGGATTTTCTTTCCTCTCTGCATATTACTTCTTGCTCGGATGTACTATTATAGGCTTTAACTGCTCCTATCAGTACAAATGAAGTTAAAGAAATTTTCCATTTGAGGAATAGCACAGCACCTGGTATTGATGGTTTGCCCACAGAATTTTATAAATCCTGCTGTCCTTTGATTAGTGACATACTCACAGTTGTATTTAATTGGGCCTTGCAACAACAAACACTTGATTTTCATTTCTGTACTTCAACTCAGATTTTGTTATATAAAAAAGCAGTTGGAGTGCCCTTTCAAATTGGAGACCATTAAGTCTCCTTAACACGGATTTTAAAAGATTAATGAAGATATTGAATACCAGGTTGATGTCCATAGCTCCTGTCTTGATTTCCCTGCACCAGTCCTGTTCAGTTCTGGATAAATCCATATATACTAACCTCCTCTTGCTCAGAGCATTAGTTGAACTTGGTAAAATTGATGCTGTACAAGGATTTCTTATGTCCTTAGATCAAGAAAGGGCTTTTGACCGGTACCGCATTATTATTTGTTTCAGGTTTTATGGACCTATGGTGTTCCTGAATCACTGTTTGCTTTATAACCATGCTTATGCCTTACCTTTGGTGAATGGTTGCTTGGGTTCATATATCCCTGTTCATAGGGAGTGAGACGGGCTGCCTCTAAACCCTTTGCTCTATGTTTTTAGTTTGGAGCCACTTCTACGTACTCTTGCCCAGGATGTTCAGATTTTGGTATTATCTCTCCTCATGGCACCCTTGAGGGTAAGATTTTGGCTTATGCAGATGATGTTTGTGTTTTGTTGCTGACATACCCTCTGGTGATAGGGTGTTGCACCATTGTTCTAATCTTTCTGCTGTAGCGGGTTCTTCTGTTAATAAAGTAAAGAGTTTTTATATCCACAACATAATCTGGATCCTAAGGTCATGGATTTACAAGGTATTCTATTTTACTGAGCCCAGTTCAGGTATTAGGCATTGATTTTGGTAAAGGTGATAATGTGCTCATAATTGGTCTGCTAGGATTGCTGCGGTGAAGCCTTAGAGTTGCATTATGGAAATCATGGTAACAGACTAAAAAGAAAGGTTACTATTGTCAAATCTTGCTTCTTCCTCATTTTTTATATCTTAGTGCGGTATACCCCATTCCTTCTGTTCTGAAAGCCACTTTACTAGGCCTTTTTTTCAGATTATATGGGGAATCGTCTAAATCCCATTAAAAGAGTCATGTTGTATTTTCCTATTGCACAAGGTGGGTTGAATTGTGTAAATCCTATTACTTTTATTACAGTATTTTTTCATTGGAATTTGATTGACCTTAGCCAGTCCTCAAACTGTACTATGGGTATTTATGCACATAATTGGTTAACTCGATTATTTTCTAATTGGACACGATTGGAGCTGAAAATTTTCATACTTCTACCTTTCTGCCTATCCTGTTTGTATAAGACCTGCAATAACGAAACTTAGTAAATGGAAGATACTTCCAGCTCAAGTGTCGTGCACACCTAGTAAATATATTTACGGTGTCCGCAAACTTCGGTGCATTTCATTATCCGTGCTTTCAAAGATGTTCCTGATTGTTATGTTGATCATATCCTTAAAAACTTGGTTGATAAATTGATACCACTAGATTGTGGGATGTATTATGGCTTAGTAGTCATGGCGGTTGAATGTTAAATAGAATTCAAAGCATAAAATGGTCACTATCCGAGGAAATACTAGGCTTTGGACAGGAAATGTCCGAGGGATACTTGTATAGATCAGGAAGAATCAATGACCCATTTCTTTATTTCCTGTTCCTTTGTACAAAATTCTGGTCAACCCTTTCAACTCGTTGGAACCAGCCTTTGGCAAGCTGTTACATATGTAGAAGTTGTGTTTTTTTTTTTTACTAAGTTATAACTTTATGGATGCTAGTGTCTTACAGCTTTTATTTGCCATGTTTAAGTTTCATTTATGGCAAGTGAGATGTCAACTTATGCTGAGACAGTTATATCAATCTCCACATGATGTTACTGAACATATTGAATATGGCTTATTATTACATTGTTATTCTAAACGCAAGTATTTGCCCAGCAATATATGGATCATGAGGTGGAAAGAGGTTCCTTTTCTGAAAGACAAGATAGGATGATTTAATTTCTCTATGTTGGGTAGTTGACCATCGATGTTATTTACTTTGCTATGTTTTTTATTAGTTGTGCCTCTAGTTCTGTGTTGTGCAGCTGTTTGATTTTTTTGTTCTGTTTCTCCTTTTGGACTGTTTTTATGTTGCATTGTTGATTGCTGTTTTACTGTTCTGTTTATTAATAAAACCTTTCCTACTCTTTTCGATAAGTGCCATGGGATCTTTAACATTCACCTGAACTACTACCGGTCCAGGCAGATGGGACCTCGGTTTAACGTCTCATCAGGAAGACGGCACCTCAGAAGTGCAGCACCCTCTCATTCTGCATTACAGTGTTAGCACTGGGATGTGCTTAAGTGCACATGTGAGAACTGAACCCACAGCCCTCTGATCTCCTGGCTTCAGAGGCGTGTAATGCTACCTGCTGAGCCACTGACACTGCTAAAACTGACTTAAGTCTGTACATTATGAATAATCATTATAAAATAGGTTGGGTGTATCAAGTGACATACCTGGTTATATGTAATCACCTATGTGTCCAGTAATGTTAAATTAATGCATGACAATAATTTAGTTTCTGTTTTTGTTTTTATTGTTTAGTACTAATAGTATAATACAAGCTCTGGAACAATCTCCCTGTCTCCCTTTGCTCTCTTGTCTCACACGCTTCATTCAAGACACACTATAAAGCCACCTTATTGGCTGCAACAGTGTGTACCTGCCCTCAGGTGACTCTAAATCAGTGATACTCACTCATACTAGGCTTTGAGCCACATTTGCTACTTCACTTGGCCCAGGAGCCACAACCAACATACATGGCATTTGGCAGTACCGAAATAAAGCGCATACAAAACAGATTAATTTCAAACCAGTTTATTCAATTAAATAAACATAAATTCATAAATAAAAGCATAAATATAACATTTACATATTTAATATAAATAAATAGCAGTCAGTTTGATACATGGCACTCCTTCTCTTGTATTTTTAATTTGAGACATAGCAGAGAAGCCTGCTTTACATGAAATTTATCATGTGCATTACCATCTGCTGTATAATAAAATTAAATTCACTGCAGTGAAAATAAAATTAAACACCACACAACCTCACCAGCCAAGTTCAGATATTACCTGCTTCGAGATACTGTGCTCCTGGCTGATGAAGTCAGATACAAACTACAGAGAGAGAGAGAGAGAGAGACTATGTTACAAAACTTTAAAGATAAGAGAGCTACAGGACATAAAGACCTGAACAAAATGAGCTCTGAGCTGCAAACCTGAGACCTGGTTTGAATACCACAGCCCCACCTTCCACATGGTTACTTAGCTGTGTCCTCATACTAACAAATGATTGTACCATTTACATCACAGATTTACATCATCTGTAATTAAATTAAATTAACAGCTCCCATTTAACGCTATGTGGTTTGCTGTCAATTTCATTTTAATTCAAAAGGAAACAAAAGAAACACTGAGCTCTGAAACAAAAATGTATTTTGAACTCACACACATCAACTACTGCTGCTGAAAATATTATTGGTCCCTTCCCTAGCTAGCCGCTCAGTTCTGTTTACGAATCTGGACAGCAGCTTCTGGATTAGGGCGATCTCAGCGTTAAGGTAGTATGAATAAGATGATTGCTGGATGACTTGGTACTGCTTTTATTTTTGGTGCAGCTCAGTATTAACTGGGCAGCAGCTTCGATTGAAGGTGATCCTCCGTGTTCCAAGTGAGATCCATGGCAGTTGAGTGCTGTTTCGAGGGGAGGATACAAAGAGCCACGCTGCAGTGCAAATGTTGTAGAATTATAGGGCCAGCAGTAAGTCTTAAAAGCACGATGTGGCTCGTGGAGCCAGGAGTGAGTACGCTGCGCTAAATGTAGACTTTGTATCGTCAGCTGCTGCTCAATCCCTGCCTAACTGAAACTGTACATTATGTAGTTGTTCCTTATCTCTATTTTGTAACTGTACTTGCACCTGTACTTTATTTTACCTGTCCTATGTAAATGAAACTGTAGATTGCTTAACTATGCTATTGTATGTGCCATCTGTATTGTATTTGCTATCTGCAAGGAGGAGCAAGATGGCAGCATTGCTGAGCTGCTGCCTGCAAGAGCTCTGAACAGAGCCGACATCCTCCATCCTCCCTTTTTTTCTCTTTTGTATTGCAGGAGAGTTTTCATTTAGTAGCGTCAGCATCTGTGGCTTTTTTGCCGGTGTCCAAAAGTTTTTGCTATCATTTTAGTTTAGTTGTAGTTAGGATTTAATTTTCTAGGCAGGTCCGAAAAGCAATAAAATTCTTGTGAAGTAAGAAACTCCTGGGAGGAAGAAATTTGGAGAGGCATGGAGGGAACCACCAGTGTGTGGATGATAGCTTCTGCAGGGATGAGTGTGTCATAGGACTGTGGAACTGTACTGACCTTGCTGGTTAGAATGTTATCTTCCGTTACAGCAGTAAAGATTTACTGAGGTTGGTTTTGTCTGGGGTGCTGGAGGGTCTTCCAGCTTTTGATCTACTAGTGTTCTTAGAACTTGTTTCAGTGACTGCTGTATAGAGGGAGCCCATGATGTGGCAACACGGATCCATCTCGTTAAACCCAGACGCTGGTTTGGTGGTGGATCTAACCACTGTGGACTTTATCGGTGGGTGAAGCTTGAAGTCCAAAGAAGCTATGTCCAGACTGACCTCTGCGCTGGTGAGAGTAGTGCAGAGGGGTGAAGTTGGACTCGAAGCCGTGAGTTTGTTCCATTATTGTTTGACTCTATTACCCCAGCAAAAGTGATAGTTTTGTTGGGGCTGGCCTGTAACATCTTAAGCCTTTCTCCTGGGAGAGAGTTTTCCTTTAAACTTTGCTTTAGTGGATGTATTCCCTAAAATTTTGGGACCATCAAACATCTTGGTGAAAGCAAGCTGTTTCGGGAATTGAAAAGAACTGGTTTCTAGGAAGCCTTTATTTCCACTGAACTTTCATTTACTTTGTGCTGTTGACATTTTGGACTCCGCTTGGAAGGGTATTATATTGTCAGTTAGCACTCACTTCTCCTGGACTGAAATAATTGCTGGTATCATTTGGGTGGTGTGGTTTGTGGGGGACAGTTTTGGGTTAGATAGAGTGTGACTGGTGAGTATCTGTGTAAGTAAGTTATCGTATTTATTGTATGATTGATGTGTGAGTGAGCAGTCCAGATTGTAATTTGTTATAATTGTGTTGTGCTTTGTTAAGTTGTCATTAGTTGGTTTTGTTATTTAGGATTTTATTTTAATTTTAGATATTTAGTTAGTTAGGGATTTGTTCTTGGATTGTCTTGCACTTAAAATGTAGTGCTTAACAGGGATTTCCCTGTTGAACTGGACTCACCAGGCTGAGATGTGTTGGAGCCACAGCACAGATCGAATTACCTATGCTGCCACTTGGCTTAGTGACCTATGCCCCTTCGGGCTGATCTACCTATTTCTGCTACTGCAGCCAGGTGCTGCAAGGAGGTTGGGATTACAAGGAGTTGAGTGGTTTGTTGATGGCTGAGGGCAGCTGAGGAGGGGTGGTGGGCAGCATTGAGGTTGTCCAGTGTAAGAGATGCCCTGGGTTTAAACAGAGCCTAGGGAGATGCCAGACATGTTTGGTCTCCATACCCAGGGTTCCTCTACTGGACCGAGTGACAGGTAGCTAGAGGACCAGTCACATCTTCTAATCCTCTTCCGGCAGTGCTATGCAATGCCAGGTTGATTGGGAACAAGACCGCTATTTTTGCAGACTTAATTTCCTCTGTCAATCTGGCTTGCATCAAGGAGACCTGGTTGGTGACGATTCAGGCCCGGTTTTAGAGGAGGCAGTCCCCACCGGTATACCATTGTGCAGTACCTGAGGAAGGATTGCAGGGTGGGGGAGGCCACTGTATTTCGATCCAGTCTGGGCTTCATGGTGCACCCAGTTGGTAATACCCGATCTTTGAGTGCGCCACTGTGTGTGGGGGTGCAGATTGCAGGATTCTCCTTGTTTACTGCCCTCCTGGGGTGGGGGAGAATTCCTGCAGGAGGTAGAACTACATTGTTCACCAGGTATTGGAGTCCCTGAGGTGTTTAATCTTGGGGATTTCAATGCCTGGATCGACGACACAAATCCTCTTGTTTTGGTTACAACCACCTCCAGTTGATGTCATCACTGGGTCTGTCGCCTCTGCTACCCACCAGTATGGCCACACACTAGATCTGGTGTTTCAGCTAGGTCTTGAGGTTGACAACCTCAAGACTGATTGGGTCTCCTGGTCTGACCATTGTACCGTGGAATTCACATTTGGGGCCCCCTGAAAGTCCCTTCCCTGTGGAGATGGTCAGCTGCTGCCCCTAAGGGGCTTGCAACCAGAGGGACTGTTGACATTGGCTGACTTAACTAGGGTTGATCCGGCATGTGCGATAGGCACCAGACAGGTGGTGGCCACCTATATTAAGGGTGGTCTCTGAAGCTCGGGATGCCTTTGTACCAGTTCATATATGACCCAGATCCTCTCACTTGAGTTTCCCTGATTTGATGGGGATCTCAAGGCGATGAACTTTAGGGGTCAGAGGCTGAGCGCTGCTGGTGGAAGACCCGGCCCAGGCTGACAGTCTGGCCCTGCGTGCTCACTATGTTGAGAACCAGGAGGCAGTTTCCTAAAAGAGGCAGAATCCCTGTCCAGGAAATTATGTGGAAAAACAGACAGTCTCAACTTTTTCGGACTGTGGACAGATTTCTTTGTCCTGCCTGTCCACAGCTGAAGAAGCCACTTTATGTGAAGAGTTTGCTCTCTTTTTCTCAAACAGGGGTCGGCTATCTGGTCAGGGGTTCTGCCAGTGAGGCATTTAGCCTCACAGTGGGCGGACTGAGAGGTTCAGAGGCACTCCATCTGCCTAGGAGGAGTTTAGGCCAGTGGGGTGGCAGAGGTGACTAAGGTGATCTTAGAGCTGAAGCACACTTTATATACTGTGAACTGAACCCAGCCACAAAATGTTTCTTAATGGGATGTGGCGAGGCTGTAGGCCTGGTGTTCACGGGATTGCCAGGTGCTCGATGGCAGAGGGTGTTTCCCTGCTGGCTCTGAAAGAAGTGCTGGTGAGGCCCTTCCTCAAAAATCTTCCTCAACCCTGACGCCTGGCAACATTGTCCTATCTCCAACCTGCCTTTTGAGCAAGGTTGTAGAGAAATTAGTAGCACAGCAGCTCGAGGATTGCCTGGTGTCCTCTGACATCTATGAGCCATTTGTCAGGTTTTCAGGCCAGGTATAGCACAGAAACTGCTCTAGTAAGGGTGCATAACGATCTGCTCAGGGCTAGAGAGAGGAGACAGGTCAGTTCATGTGCTCCATGATCTCTCTTCAGCTTTTGACACCGTGGACCATGTTGTGCTTCTTGATTGGCTCTGTGAGTTTTGTGGACTCAACAGTACTGTCATCAAGGGTTTGAGTCCTATCTCGGACAGGGTGCAGCGGGTGGTGATGGAATTTCTCCTCCTCCCCAGTGCCTCTGTCCTGTGGAGTACCACAGGGCTGTATCTTGTCAACTATGTTGTTCATAGTGTATATGCTGCCCCTGGGTGAGATCATTAGACAATACAGCCTGGAGTTTAAGCCAGCCTGGTGGTGCTGAGGGTTGAGGCACTGGACACCACACCTCACGCCATGCTGGCGACCTGGGTGCGGGGTGGACTCAGATCATTGGGGTTGGCAGGGGAGGAAAGGATTGAGCATCTGAAGGACAGCTTTCCTTTCCTGGGGGAGGAACAAGGTGAGTCTGGAGTGCTCTATAGTGGTCACGAGGGGTAATTCAGCAGTCAGGTTCTGGAAATTGGTGGGGCGCCATGGTGGTGCTCCTGTGGGCATGAGCGGAGTGCTCATGCATTGCACTGGAGCACATTGCACTGCTGGACCAATGAGGAGAAAGTACAGTTAAAATACCCCTTCTCACTGGTAGGTGAAGGCGGGTCTAGGCCATGGCACTATGTCAACTCTGGGTCCTTGATGTCCTTTGGGTTCTCCTCTAGTCCTCCCTCACCAGACTCTATGAGATAGAGCACTGGGTAGGAGTGGTGGCCCTTGCTCCAGGGGGCTAGATTCAGAGGGGTTTCAGGGGTAGTGTTGAGAGAGAGGGAGCGTGGTCCTGAGAGATGCCAGGACTTCAGGAAGATGGGAACAGCTGGCTAGCTGAGAGACCCAGCTGGAGAGAGTCCAGTGAGGTAGGCGAAATCAGCGACAAAAAAAATAATACGCGTGAGTTTCACTACTATGCGATGATACCCAGCTGTATTTGTTTTTGCCCCTGAACATCCGAGCTGTCGACATGTTAACTGTTTGGCTAAAATCAGTGATTGGATGGCTTCCGGGCTGGCTAGAGACTAAACCAGCCAAGACGGAGGTACTAGTGATCGAGCACCGGCTGCAGATGTGATGGTTTGCCACCAGGAACTGACATAGGCCTTGTCCTGAGTCTGCTCCATTGCGGCATCCTTGAGGGTGCAAAATCTTGGCATGATCCTGGATAGCAGATTGATCTTTTAAAGATCAGGTGTCATCTGTGGTCAAAAGTGTTGGTGCAGAACAATGCGGCCAGGCTGCTGATGGGCCTTTGAGGTGCGGCCATGGAACCCCAGTCCTGCGTGCCTGCACTGGCTGCCGGTGAGGTGGAGGGTCCTTTTCAAGGTGGGTCTACTCACCTTTAAGGCCCTATACAGATTGGGTCCTGGTTACCTGTCAGAGCTCCAGTCACCGTGACCTCTGCTCACTCCCCCACTCTTCTTGAGGGGCCTCCTGGATGTTCCCAGGGTTCAGCTCAGGACCTCGGAGACCATGATTTAATGTCTCTGGGCCAACCCTGTGGAACTCTCTTCCACCTGCTGTCTGGGAAGCCCCTCAATTGAGGTGTTCAAGATATGTTGAAGGCCCACCTTTTCAGTCTGGCCTTTGTAGATTGCTGAATTCTATCTGTTCAAACCGAAGCTTTTAAAGTTGTTGAATTATTATCATATTGTGTATTTATGGGAATGTCATTGTATTTTAATGTGCTTTTCATTTGTGTTGCTTATTGTTAAGGTGCTCAGAGCCTCCGGGAATGAGCACCTAGAAATAAGATTGCCTTGCCTTGCATGGCCTGGGGCATACCTTAAAATGGTCCATTGGATCAGTGTGCCTACCCGGTTACCAAATACATAAATTAAATTAAATTAAATAGTTGCTTTTGTTATATTGTGCTCTTTTCAGGATCAGAGCGCCTGCCATAGCATATTTAAATAGGAGAATGACCAAACCATGAATAGCAAATAAATAATTCATACAGTGCAATGTTCAAAATTGGTGTTATAAATTTTGTGTTTAGAGATCATTTTTAAAATATTTATAAATAATGTCATAAACACAATATCAAATGTAATTCTAAAATAGCTACTTTTGCCAGATGGTCAAAGTTTCACAGCTTACAAGACAAAATGGCATGTATAAACCAAAATTTGTAAATAGCTTAAGAGACACAGTATTGTCATGCCCATTTACAGTATTCATGATCGGCCCCATGCCAAGTGTAGAGTACAGTTGTAGTCCCCATATTTGAGAAAAGATAATGGAATGATGGAAAAGTACAGAAAAGAATGCTCAAGATGGTTGATGGCTTGGAAAGCATGGGTTATAATGACCGACTGCCTGAACTGGCCTGTCCTCCATGGAAGAGAGAAGACTTGAGGGAGTCATGATTACAATACTCAAATATGTAAAATTCATAACAATATCAGATCAATTGCAGCTTTTCAAGATTCACAAGTATAAAAGAACACAGAGGCAGTCAATGTTACTGAAGGAGGAAGATTCAAGAGAAACATTTGAAAGAACTACTTTAAGATTATGCGTACTGTGTGAGATGTTATAAGTATGTCATCTAATACAGTGGGCGAGAGAACCATGAAGCCAACTGAGTGGTTCTGTTGTATTCCATAAGAGACATTTTGAACTGCACATATACATTATTATAAATCACTTAAAGTCGATTACTCGGCTCCTAAGGACAAATACTGAGGACCTTGCAGTCCCAATTTAACAATTCACAATGTTAAATAATTTTTTAATGCACTTACTTAGTTGCAGCTTAATTTATTATCTGGTTGATCCTGTGATGCCTTGCCCACCATGGCAGTGTACTATATATCCAGAATCCCCATGGCCAGCCCTCAAATACACAACTGGCCGTACTATGCCACTGTGGGCGTCTGTGTGGGCACCTCTGTTAACCAAATACCAGTGTTACAGAACACTTGATCGGCTCATTCTACCCACACTGATCATGCTGTAGTATTTAATGTTGCGGACTGCTGAATCAGGTCCTCAGGATCCCTCTGTATTTCACCTGGGGAGCTGAGTATTCACCTTAAGTGTATTTCAGCAATTTGTGTTATCTAGAAAATCTAAATTTGTCATCTGGAGTCCAGCTCTAGGTGATAGATTCTTGTATGTCTATAGTGTGAACTAAAGAACACACAGACAAGCAGTATGTAGTAATAATGAAAGTTTATTGCAATACTCAGGTCAGACATGTGACAGAGAAAATCATAAGGAGTTAGTTTCACCAGTCCTCGAGGAAGGTTCAGTTCTTCTGAGGAGCTGGCTTACAGAAGGTTATATAGTACAGATAACAACATAGTTACAGATATGATAAACATACAACATTGGATAAGGTATGTAAATAAGGCGGCCCCTTTGGGCAGTTACTTAGGAAACAGAATTACTAATAAGTAAGAAGTTAGACAAGGAAATATTCTGTCAGCACTAAATCACAGACAAAGGAACTGCTGAATAGCCAGAAATACATGTGGCATAATAACTAAGTAAAGATACATACTACATATGATTATAGGATCATATGAGAATATAAGTTATAGGATATACAGTAATCACTGACGATCCGTGAAGGCCCTCTTATCAGTGATATGGGTCAGAATATATGTGTATAGAATACATAAAAACAAACATAACTCAGGTAAATGCATTATAGTGAGGTATAATGTTTCATGCATGATAAGTGTCAAACAATCATATAAAACATGTAAACATAATATATAGTAGCATATATTAGCAGCAAAGCACATTCCTAGTACCTATACTTGTATGATGGTTTCCTACATCAACTTGTTAGTGCAAATGTTATATTGTTTGTATGTGGGATAATAGGGTGCGTAACTCCATCGAGATAGCAATCCCTCCTTGTTGCCTTGGAAGAAGAGGCAGCTCAACAAAGAGAAGATGGTTAGGCACCATTTATTTACAGGCCAGTAGCACAATCCTGGTAGAGGAAATTTCAACTGGTCACAGTGGTGTTTTAGGGTTTTCCTCAGACGGCAAAGTGTCACAACAAGTCCAGATATTCGTAAACCTTGAACAACAACAAAATTTGAAATGTAAACTTTACAATGGGATTTTCCAAAATCATAGCAGTATCATCACTGATTAAATCATGAAGTGCTATCTGACCTTTAGAGATATTATTGCTAATGTAAATGAGATGTATCTGTCCTTTGAGAAGAGATTGGAAAGACAAACGTAGGTTGTCAACATGAACATTAAATAATGGTAAAACTCAGAGCATCAAGATAGTCAGGGCTAGATTCAATAGTATCAGGTTCCGGGATGGGAACTGGGGTTATGATTGTATATCCTATAACCACATGCTGTTTAGGAAAAAACAGAAGTTAGGAAAGTTCACATCACACTTTTAGAACCATACCAAAATTGCTTATGGGTAGTCACCACACAGTATTCTCTGTCAGCAGAGTAAACCACCTTGGAAGATGGTATTTTCTATTTGCTTAGTTGAAAAGGTCACAAAATATTAGTGTCCACAAGCCACAATTAACTCCAGGGATAAATCCACAGTTTCTTTCAGTGTTAAACTGTGTTCCATTGTACATTTTATATCCATTTAAATGGCTCACTGATAGGTCAAAAGTTGGAGCCCTGCTCCAGTTGTTAGCTAATATCCACAGATTGGCTTGACAAGTTCAAAGATGTTACATTTGCACAAGAAATGGTATCCTTCCATGTACAACAGTCCACATTAGGTGCCAACTAAGCATCCAAGACCTTGTGGTAAACCAACAATGGAGGTAGTTCCAGTTTCTCACGATATATGACCCCATCAAGATGACCAATAGAATGGACGGTAGCCAGTGATCAAAGATGAAGAATGGATCAACTGCAGCAATGAGATTACAGTTACAAACATGGCATCCTTTGATTGTGCATGAATATGTTTCAAACACGAGCAATGCTGGTGTGTGTGGTGACATACCAAGGTTCCTTGCCATGGACAAAGGGAATAGAAACAGTGTCAGATAAGCATTGGTTAACACAAGCAGTAGAAGCGCATTTGGGAAATACCACTGTCCCATACGCCAGTCATGTATGAGATCAGAATATATCCTAGTTCCAAATCTCGAAGAAATTACTAATGGAAGTAAGAATATAAGAACCATAGGCAGTGCAAAGGACTTCCTGGCTATGTGATGCTCTGCTGCTTCCTTTATAGTTTTTTTTTTTAAACTTAATTTTTATTAGGTTTTATAAGGCATTGGAACACATTTAAGTACTCTTATATCATATTACATGTCAGTATAAATTACATTGTTTGTACATAGCGGTAACAATAGTTCTAACAAGCTAGGTTCTCCCTCTTACCGCCAACTACATCCTTCCTCCCTCCCTATGCCCACCTACTACAGTGGCAGTTAAAAATATCTATTTATCCGTTATTATCCCCAGTGGGGGTCTAGAGGTAAAGAGTCTAGGAATAAGGCATAGAGAGGGCATATGGAGTAGCAGTGGGGTAGGAGATAGAATAAGGAAGGATTCAAAAGCAGGAGAGACAATCGTCTCTATCTGTCCTTTAAGCTAACAACTGTATTGGCTGACCGTGGTTCTGAAATGAATAATAACAATACAACTCTAGGAATCTTTGCCCTGTCCCTTCACCCCAAAGCAACCCATGGGACTAGGTCAGGTCTATGCCCTGCTATCTTAACCCACCATGCTGTCCAGTAGCCCGAGACCTTGGGAGTTCTCCCTGCAGTCTAGCAGTCATAGTTTCATTATATAAATGTTGTAAACTGTGTCCTCCCAAGCTCTGAGTGGAGATCCGGCTTAACCAATTTCTAGTAATAGTCTTCTTGGCAGCAAAAGCAACACAAAGCCAAATATAGCTTTGACTTGTGTCTAAATGTAGGGGAAAATGCTGCAGTATTGCTATTGTTGGAGTTAAAGGGTCAATTCCGGGAGCAAATCCACTAATACCTTCCACTTCCTGCCAGAACTGATTTAATATGGAACAGTCGCAGAACACGTGTTGGGGTGGCAACCTCAGTATCGCAGCCTCTCCAACAAGAAGCATCATGGGTAAGTGACAATTTTGCTGTTATATGCAGTGTATGTAAAAGTTGCCACCACCTTCCAGCCAAACTCACGCCATTTGTAAGAGCCTGTGGTTCTGTGCTATCTTTCCATATCCACAACCATTCCTTAGGGTAAAATTACCCCATCCCTCCTCCATTTCCTATGAATCCTTCCCAAGTGGGCCTAGTCTTCAGCATTTCCGCTAGGTAAAACCTGGATATTAAGTGTCTGGGGACCGTCTCTCCAGTATAGCCAAAGTAATGTAATCAGAGGTGGAACTTTTCCTGCTCCACTTGTAGGCCTAGTGTAATTTCATGAAAATGTCATATTTGAAGACATCTGAACCAATCCCATCAGGGTATGGAGAATTCTGTTTGTAACTATGCAAAAGTCTTGCATAGGCCCTGTGAGTAGAACTGATAGGTGTGCCTCAGCCCCAGTCTATCCCACCCTTGAATCGGCATCTAAACCTGCTGGAAAGAAGCAGAGCATTGCCATGGCATCCCCATCTGGTGAGCACCAAATTCATTGTTGGGATGTGCTAAATGAGTGATCCAACCTCTGAGATGGCTTCGGGTGTATATTGATGTCTCCATCCCCAGGGTGTTCATAGCTGGGGCTGAAAAATTGTTGCCTCATTCAGCTGGTTAGCAGACATTTCCTGTTCTATCTTTAACCACTGGGGTCTCCTCCATGGTGTAATCCACTCTACTGGCATGAGTCAGCAGAGATGCCACTGCATAACCAAACCAGTTCAGCAAAGCCAGGCACCCCCACATTCCTTGGGTGTCTGTAATCTGTCTAATGATATTTGGGACCTGCCTCCTTGCCATAAATAACTCATCATCAGCCTATTCCATTTCTCTCCTCTCCTCTCCTTTTGTAAACACCTGGGGATCGATTGCATTAAATACAGTAAGCAGGGTGATATATTCATTTGAACTGCTTGAACCTGGTTGAGTAAAGACATTGGGAGGTGAGTCCAAAGTTTAAGATCCTGTTTGACCTGGTTAAACAGTGTGTCATAATTAAGGGGAATGTGTCTGCTTAGGGTTCACTGTTATGTTAATCCCCAAGTATTTAATTGATTTACACTTCCAGTTATATTGGTATTTATTTTGTACAGGTAATGGCACCGGCCCCAATATATAATGTTTCGCTTTTTTGTGCATTGATGTTGTAATCAGTTTCTATTTTATCAATGCTTGTTCTAAGGATGGGAGAGAATTTTCTGGGTCCGTGACATATAACAGAAGGTCATCCACATCTAGGGCCACCTTGTGTTCCCTATCTGCCATTTTATATCCTTAACCCTCTAATTGTTGAAGAAACTGTGCTAATGGTTCCACATATAATGCAAAAGGTAGGGGACAGGGACAACCCTGTCTTGTGCCTTGGGTAAGCAGGAATTTTGTAGAGCAAGAGCATTAACTTTAGCCATTGTTGTGGATCTGCATATATGCATATAATATTGTTAATGAACTCGACTGGGAAGCATAATTTAGACAGTGTCTTCTCAAGAAAGGTCCAGAGACCTGTCGATGCCGCTTGGGCTCTAATCCATATTAATAATGGAGTTTGGGAGTATGTGGCATGTTCAATTAAATATAGGGTCCACTTTATATTACCTGAGGTCTGTCATGTGGAATAAACCCTGCCTGGTCGGGGTGGACTAATGATGTTATCATATTGTCTAACCTACACTATGTGCCAATATGCTAGGTAAATCTTATAATCTTGATTTAAGATGAAATTGGCTGTTAAAGAGTCACAAAGATGTACGGGCTTATTTGGTTTTATAACTGAAATCATGGCTTGTGACCAAGATAGTGGATACTCCACTTTGAATGGCTCTCCTTAAAGTCTCTGTTAGTGGATCTTTAATCCATTCCCATGTTACCTTGTAAAACTCTGTCTGTACTCATCTGGACTGTGGCTTTAACCATTTTGAGATCTGTAACTACATTTTTTATTTCTTGGGAAGTAATAGGTTGAATCAAGGCTTGAGCCTGTGATTCCGTAAGATGGGGAGATTTAACTCTGATAAAAGGAATCCAGGTCTCCCTCTGCTGGGGGGGGGTGGCCATGTACAACTTTCTATAGTAGGATCTAAAAGCAGAGACTATGTCCGATGTTGTGAGACATGTATGGCCCGATGTAGGGTCCCTAATTTTGGTGGCTGTTATTTTTGTACTTATCTCCTAACACGATGCGCCAATAATCTAGAGCTCGAGGCCTCACTCATAGCACTTCTGTCTAAGCCAAACTAAAGCTTCGCTCTGTCTTGGCCATAAGTATTTTTTGTATTGCCATTTGGGTAGCTGTAGTTTGATCGACCAAAAATTGTCACCTTGCATATGAGCTAACTGTAAGAAGCCCAGCTGTTCTTGCAACTCCCTCAATCTGGATTCCATTCTACTTTCTTTTGAGTCACATACACTATAATATAACCTCTTAAAACCACTTTCAAGGTATCCCATACTAACTGAGGGAAGGTTTGTGGGGTGGAGTTATCCGATTATCTCTGCTATTTTATTCTTTATTAATTCTTTGCATTCGGATCTTGCAATAAGGAGTGGAGTCTCCACATAATGCTTCCTTTCCTCCTGACTTTCCAGATCTAGGGTGGTAGCGGCGTGATCTGACAGCAGATGTTATGTATCTCCATTGCTCATATTTGATTTGAGTGTTCTCAGAAATACAAAAGTAATCTAGGCGGAATAATGCCTGTGCACATGAGCGTAAAAGCTAAACTTTCTGGTTACTGGATTCATGTGGCGCCATGTGTCAATGAGCCTATTTCTGCCAGCCTGGGTGGCACTGAGGGTTGGCGCTGGACACACCCACACCACGCCACGCGCAACTCGGCTCCGGGAACGAGCCCGGACCGCCAGGGGTTGGCAGGGTGAGAGAGGATTGAGCGTCTGCAGGACTGCTCTCCTCTCGTGGAGGATCCAGGAGTAACCCGATCAGCAGTGGCCCTGGTGGAACCGGCATCACTTGCACACTCAGGCACATACACAGTAAGGGAACCCGGCGTCAGACAGCTGCCTCTGGGCGAGTTGGAGCACCTACACTACGGGCTGTGCAGCATTGCACTCTCACATCGAGGGGTAACCAGGAGCATGGAAAACCCGCACCGAGGATCAGCGACAGCACCTATCCATCATGCCCAACGCTTGGGCCTCCACGGGCGGCCTTCTCACCCAGGATCCACTCTCATCCGATGACAGAGTCTGACCTGTAGAGCATCCAGGAAGGAGGGGCGACCCACCTTATAGGGTTAGCCGGGGTGCTGCCATCAGAGAGGAGGGAGAGGAGGCTTAGCCTCGGGGTCCTCAGGTGGGCAGGACAAGGTTAGATGCCTGAGAGAGACCTCGGGCCTGCACTGAAGAGAAAAAGAATTGAGAAAAAAAATAAGGCCTATTTCTCTAATGAGTTTTCTCAGGTGGCATTGGCTCACATCGGGGGTTGTCGTAAAGTTATCCTAAGCAGGATTGAGGAGACAATTATAGTTCCACCTGGGCACCAAAAATCCCTCTTAAACTCCAGAATCTTACCAAACAATTGTTGGATAAAGAAGCATCGCTTCTTAGAGGGATGTAGATATTAGCTATTGTATATTTTGTCCTCCAAGAGTGCCTCACCACCAGGACCAATTCCCTCGATCTGAATAATGATTGAGACTCAAAGAGGAACCCTTGGCAATTAATATCACCACCGCTTACATCGCGTCTCGCGTATGCTGATTCATAAATCTGTCCAAACCCAAATTGAAATAATTTCTGTGCTCACTAGAGTTGAGGTGTGTTTCCTGCAATAGAATTATCTCTGGGTTGAATTTTTAAGGGCCATAATGGTCTATATTGTTTCACCATGTTGGTCAAGCCATTAACATTATGCTAAAGTAATCATGTTTTACCCATTAAAACAAATTCACTTCCATCTTTTTCTGCTTCCACCGCCTCCCTCCCCCACTCCACCCCATGCAACTGATTACTTGTACCCCTGCAACAACTTTCTCAATTGAACTCTGTAACATACTCAACAATATATTTCAGCCTTTGTACCTTTATACAAACAAACTTTACCTGGTTCCAACCGGGAGCAAGTGAGGAGTGGGGAAGTGTATAAAGAACAACTGAGAATGATTTACAATGGTGACTTCCAAATTGTGGGTATTTTCCCATGCTAACTTAGTTGTGGCGTAGTATGGCCACAGAGGGAGCTTTGCACTACTGTGCAACCAAAGGGTTTCTCTAGGTCCCACTGACCCAGAACAGGACATAGGAATCAGGGAAGGTAAAAGAAAAGCTCTAGGCTTATAAGGCCTAAACACAATTGGAGGAAATGGGAATGCAAAGGTGCATCATTTCAGATGTCCTCGTAGCCCTGCATTTGCCCGTCTCATGGAAGAAATTATTAACGATTAGAAGCTATGGTCCTGGTCATATCCGCAATTAGCATTTCATGGGCACGGTAATCAGTGTCCATATGATCCTGCCCTTGTAATCCCAGGGCTCTAAAGTAAATAACATCAGGAAGCCAGTCTGAAATAGTAATTCCACATATCCGAGGAAAATCATTTGGATCAAAACATACAGCGCTCATGTATAAGGCTATGCTACAAACCAAGTTCCTGAAACCCAGAGCACGTACAGTGTGCCTCACCAACGCCATCAAGCCTGTTGTCCTGGATAGATCGTCACCTCCCTTGAGAAGAGGAATAACCCCATGGGCACCTGCCCCCAGCTGCACCCCGATCAGGACCCCTGCAGTGGCTATGCCCATGCCCATGGAGAACTTACTAGTGCCATCTTGTGGGTCTGCATGTTCAGACATGGACCTGGGCTTGTCCCCGCTTAGTGGACAGAAGCCTCCCCAGCCTGGATCCCCCAGTGCGAAGGGCCCTGCTTTCCTATTGTTAACAGAAACAAATTAATCTTATTCTTTGTCAAATCAAATCTCTTTGCAATATCCTTCATATTATAGATTGTAAAGCTCTTCTTGAGCAAGACCATCTACACCATGTAAGAGGGAGATATAATCTTATATTTCATACTGTCATGAACCTTGACATTTGTGCTTGAATACTTGCTATATCAGCCCTATTCCAAATAGACATACCAGAACCAAATATGCCTGAGGCTAAACCTGTTTCTGCAACAAAACGCTTAGTGCATTTGGAATGTTTACTTTCTTAGATGTTCCAGTAGGTTTAGGATTTGAGAATTCTCTACGGTGGTGTTATCAGTCCGTATAGGGGTCATTATTTCATACCTGTAAGCTGTCAGACTATCTAATAAATATAATTTTGGAAGAAGCGAGATGTTTGTTGTGGAACATGGCGAATTCCTCCAAATTCCAATGGATAAGATTTAAAACCATTGGGACGTGCATGAACTGCACATTATCGACTAGGGCACCTGGTAGGAAGTGGCGATCAGACTACTGGGTCAACCTGGTTCCTGTTTGGGACACTCAGTATCTGGTGTTCCAGATTCAGGGCATCATATCGAGAACTTTTAGGACAATAGTGGTGGAGGCCATATGATTCTGTCTGCAAAACCCTGGTTATCAATGAATATTAAACAGGAGTCCAGATCAATCCTAGCTGTTAGGTTGTACACTCCAGAATTTGTGGGGTGTACCTGTTGAAGGGATAGAGTACCATCAAGGAAAATCATGGCATTAGGCCAGCCTTGAGGGTGCCTTTGTAAAGGTGGGCTACTGATATTGGATCTTTACTGTGAACTGTATACTACTACAATTTCAAGACTGGATTGATCCAAGAGACAATCCAGACATTCAGTAGGGCCTCACTGCCCTCCTGAACCATGACTGCATCTTTTGGTACATTAATGTGGACTCCATGGGTTCCCTTTAAACTTGGTGGTAAGGTGCTCAGGCTCAACTGGCCTGCTGGGTTTAGGGGTCACTGGTTTCTTATCTGTGGTATAATATATGTTGAGCTTGTAAGAAGACCAAAATTCCTAAAAGGAAAATAAGCATAAAGCAGTCATCTTTCTCTGGAACCTAAAAGAAAAGAGAAAGTAAACACAGTCAGTTCAGTACTGTTCTGCCCAGTGGGGTAAGGAAAGTAAATTCAACTCCTTTATACATTTTCATCTGATTGGCATATAGCCATTTGTCAGTGAGTTTCTTGTTCTGGGATAGTCTAACTGGTAGACTGATGGGACTGAGCTTGTTTACAATGGGTAGGGCCCCTCCCATTTGTTTTAAATGCATGAGCAGGTTGTGTAAATCTGAAAACCATTACCTGATCTCAGTCTGCCAGTCCACATTATGCACAGTCTTGTCAAATTGTATTTTGGCCTGTTGTTGGGCCATGCCCATACATTGTGCCGCAAACAGGTGTACCTTTTGATATCCTGCTTGAGTTGGTTGATGTATTTATCTACGATACCCTATCAGAGAGGGAGTACATACAGGTTTGAGAAGTAGGTGTCTGTTAGTCTCATGGACCGTCCGGTCATGACTCTCAAATGGGTACACTGTGTATTGTGAGGGGTGTCCTCTTATTTCCATAAGGAGTAAAGGCAATAAAGAATCCCAGTCCTGGGGTTGTCTCAATGAATTTGGATAACATAAGCTTGATCTGCCTGTTTGTCCTTTCCAAGTGTTCTGATGACTGAGGGTGGTAGGGATGTGAAACTTCTGATTTACCCCTAACAAATATAGAGTTTCCTGTATTAGTTCAGCTGTGAAGCTGGATCCCTGATCAGAGTCCACCTTTAGGGGTAGGCCCACCTGGTAAATTCTTGGTTTACCAAAACTTTGTAGTCACCTTTGCAGTGTTGTTCTTGTTGGAAATGCCTTGACCCATTTAGAAAACAGGTCAGTGATCACTAGAGCAAACTTGTTGTTACTAGTGTTTGGCAAGGGACCAATGTAATCAGTCTGAATGTTGTTCCAGGGGCCTGAATGCCCTCTGGGGTAGCAATTTGGCATTTTTCTTAGCAGGATAGGATTGTTCTGCTTACAGATCAAACAGTTATTGATGTAGTGCTCTACATCATTCCTCACGTGGGGCCACCAGACAGAAGATTTTAATCTGTCTAGGGTCTTTTCACTCCTTGGTGTCCACCTGTTGGAGTGTCATGGACTTGATAAAGTCCATCCTCAGTTGTTCTGGTACTACCCACTGTTTTTCAAGGTACTGGGACAGTGATACCATATGAGTAGGTTATCACTGGATAGGTGAAGGTAATTTCTCACCTTTTGTAGGGGCTATTTGTTGGGAGTTCTTCCTCAGTTTCTTTATCAAGGAATCTGAACACTGCACTCAAATGAGGTCCTTCTTTTGTGCAGATGCTAGATCTAAGGGCACAAAAGCATTTTTTATTCACAGCAGCAATACATACTGTATATGGGACAGAGGAGTTTTATTTCCATATGTCCTCCTTGAGCACCTTTGTTCACCAACAGTCAGCTTGGTCGTTAGAAGGGAAATAAGGTTCTCTCACAGTGTGCTCGAACCTATGAATGTACAGTTTATATTTAAACTGTCTGGTTAACATTGTGATGTACACAAACAAGTCTCTGTATTTTAAAGGAATACCATCAGAGGACTGAAAGTTGTTTTTTCCCAAAAGGGTAGAAATTCAGTGAGAGGAGCAGACCAATCAGAGTCTGTAAGGATGATAGTGTCTGCAGTTCCTTTGTTTAGCACTTCCAGAGTACAGGCCATAGCAGCTAGTTCAGCATACTGTGTAGAAATGATGGTACACCTCCTGAAAATGTGTGTTCTGTCATCACTAGGTTGTACAATGAAAATTCAAACTCTGCTATCAGACCCTCTTTAGTATGTGAGGCTAAAACACAGAATTTGATGGCAGATAAGGACCACTTGGACCGCCTATTCTGCCCATTTCGTGATCTAATGGATAAGCTGCAGATCCTAATTAACCGACAGCCTACTGAGCCATCAGTAAAAACATGACACAGTAGGGTCATTTATCACTTCCTGAGGTGCTGGCAGGAAGTGCCCTGGTCAGATAGGTCAGGGGTTGAGTGAAAATAATGGCTCTCTCCTGTAAATAGTAGGCCATGGGCCAACAAGAATGGAGTCTTGGTAGGAAGGACAGTGATGTCACAATCCTGTAGAAGAAAAACATCAGTATCACCATTACAATATCTTGCACCTTCTTTCCAGAAGTGCCTGCTATTGTTGTGCATGGAATAACCCAGTCTGTTCCTGACTTTTGCCTGCTACTGCAGCCACAGTATGGGATGATCAGTGGCACTGGTGGAGGGGCCCTCAGCAGGTGCAGGTGGTGCTGGCACCATGGAGGTGCCCGCTAGGGAAAAGTGGGTGCAGACTGCACGTAGTGCTCCAGCTATGGTTTGTGGTTCAGTAGCCTCTGGGGTAGAGGAGGTTGTACTGGAACAGCTGGCAGCACAGGTTCATAAATCAAACCTGTCCTCCCCACACGTGGCCTGTGATGATGAAATATCACAGCCATGGGGCTTTAAAACCAGGGTTAGCAGTAGCTGTAGCCTGTTGCAGGGCTAAACTGAGGGTTTTGTTACCTTGTGCCCACCCAATGCATAGTGGATTGCCTCACGGAAGGCTGCTAGATGGCAGCAACCTTGTTTTTAGGGACAGCTTAGTTATCAGTGGACTGCATGTGCCCAATACTGTCAGCTATCTGCTGGGCTGAATGAGCAGATTTCATGGGGTTGCTAGGTGGTGTTATTGGGTCTGTTGAAATTTTAAAAGTGGCTCCTTTAACTGCTACTCTCTGCTGCAGCATCAGCCACTGACTTCATAACATTAGGCTGTGTGCCAGCTGCTTCCAGAATTACATCAACCTCCTTTCTAAGGAGATCCTTCTGTTCCTCAGAAATACCAGTCTTACTGATAACATTATGAATCATGCCTAAAATCTCCAGTTTGTTTTGTCTGGTTAGGCAGCAATCACAGGTCCCTCACGATTGAATATGCACAGCTCTGTGATGTGATGGTCTGCCATTTGGGTTACTACATGGGCGCTGCCATCTTGGGTTACTGCATTATGACCACCATCACATTGGCATGGTCAGCCATCTTGGGATGGCATGGGGACATCACGTGAGGACATGTGAGCCTTCATTTTGAGACATCAACAATCCACCATTTTGTGAATCAAACATTAACAATCCACCATTTTGTGAGTCAAAGGAAAAGTGGCCAACTGTTGGGCTAGCCCACTCCACAGCACTCTGTGAGTCCTCACAATCAGACTTGGTAACACACAAACCACTCAAAATATCTTTCTGCAAAATTCAGTATATGACACATACATCAGCATGGTCCCTAATCTTACACTGGAGCTCACCACTTACCTGGTTCTAGCTCTCCCTTAGTTCCTCAATGTCCTCATGTAAGAAATCATTAGTCTTAGTCAACAAGATATTCATATGTGTAACCTGCATTCTATCAAACCTTGCCCTCTCACAGTTATCTCTCAAAGCATGTAATTCCTGAGCATTACTGTTTGCAGTCTCTGTAAAATGGTTTCATTCCCTCCCTTAGAGTCTGAACTTGTGACTCTAGTCTGACTGTACATTCTGCAAGCTCAGCATTTCACTGTCCCATTTCTCGTCCTGAAACTGATGTTATCTGCTTGCACTGCAGACAGCTATTTTAACAAAGCTTCCAAATTTGCACAAAGCGTAGATACCAGCAAGCCTTTAGAAGAAATCTTTTTGGAACTTTTTAAATCAACGTAATGGTCAAAGATAGCTTGTACAAGATTACTTTCATATGTAATTACTATAGTAAAATCCTCAAACCACCATTTGTACTGAGGTATAGTGAGGTTTTGCCCTCAACTCTGTGCATACTTGTTTTTCAGACATGTCAAATAAACAGCAAAACTTTTAACTGTTTGGCTCCAGGAACTGTGTTTGAACCACAGTAAATGAAAGCACACAGACAGCTTTGGCATATGTGGGTGTCCTTGAAGGAATTCTACTATATGAATGTTATCTCACTGTCTTCCTGGAATCAATCACAGCTCTTTGTTCTTCCAGGAGAAAAGCTGCTCATTGTACATATTTAAAAGTCTGGCAAGAGGTCTTTAGTGCCTAGTCTCCACACACTAGGAACAGCAGACCAAGAAGATTTACACAGCAAAAGCGAACAGCTGCTTGTCACTGAGGAATTTCTCATCTCAATGTCTAAATCCATTAGGGAAATCAGTGTAACTTTTGACCAGCTCCTCAGACATTACTGCACATTGTCACCATTGTCATCGAGAAATCTAGATTTGTCATCTGAGTCCAGTTCTAGATGATTCAGATTCTTGTATGTAATGTAGTGTGAGCCAAAGAACACACACACACAAGCAGTACATGATAATGAAAGGTTTATTATAATACTCATGCCAAACATGTGACAGAGAAAATCACAAGGGAGTCGTTCCTCACCAGTCCTTGAGGAAGGTACAATTCTCTCCAAGGAGCTGGCTTACAGAAGGTTATATAGTACAGATAACAACATAGTTACAGATGTGATAAACATACAACATTGGATAAGGAGTGTAAATAAGGTGGCTCCCTTGAACAGTTACATAGGAAACAGAATTACACAATTAGACAAAGGAAATATTCTGTCAGCACTAAATCACAGACAAAGGAACTGCTGAATAGCCATAAATACATGTCGGTAATAACTAAGACACATACTACATATAATTTTATGACAATATAAGTATATAAGGATATACAGTAAACACTGACGATCTGCAAAGGCTTTCTTTATGGGTCAGAATATATGTGTATAGAATACATAAAAGACAAACATAACCTAGGTAAATGCATTATAGTGAGTATAATGTATCATGCATGATACGTGTCAAACAATCATATAAGAGATGTGAACATAATATATAGTAGCATATATTAGCAGCAAAGCACATTCCTAGTGTCCATGCTTGTACGATGGGTACCTACATCTACTTGTTAGTGCAAATAGCAATATCATAGTACAAGTGACCAGTATACATTTTATTGTGTATGTGGGATAATAGGGGTGCATAACCCATCGATAACAGGAAGATTCAAGAGAAACTTTTGAAAGAACTACTTAAGATTATGTGTGCTGTGTGAGATGTTATAAGTATGTCATCTAATACAGTTTGAGAGAAGAACCATGAAGCCAAGCTGAGTGGTTCTGTTGTATTCCATAAGAGACATTTTGCATAGCACATAAACACTTATTATAAATCACTTAAGTAGATTACTCAGCTCACCAGGACAAATACTGAGGGACCTTGTGAGTTCCCAATTTAGCAATCCACAATGTTAAATAATGTTTTAATGCACGTAATTAGCTGCAGTTTAATTTATTATCTGGTTGATCCTGTGACGCTTCTCCCACCATGGCTGTGTACTATATATTCCAGAATCCCCATGGCCAGCCCTCAGATGACACAACTGATGTACTATGCCACTGTGGACATCTATGTGGCAGCAGCTCTGTTAACCAAATACCAGTGTTACTAGAACACATGATTGGGCTTATTCTACCCATACTGGTCGTGCTGTGGTATTTAATGTTTAGGATTGCTAAATCGGGTCCTCAGGATCCTCTATTTAACCTGGGGAGCTGAGTAGTCACCTTTAAGTGTATTTCAGCAATTTGTGTTTTAAATTCTGTTTTTGGGAGAGGGTTAAAAAGTACTTGTAGTACCCTTCTCCTTGCCTCTTCAGGGGATCACTCCAGTTTAATGTTCCTGTATAACAGGTATACATACACTATATAGTAGGATAAGAGGCACTGCAGTTCCTAGGATTGATTGGCCAAAATAACTTAAGTAACTCATAATTCACAGAACAAGTTGTGAACACATGGAATAGAGTACTAGAACATGTGGTATTAGCCAATGTGGTAATGACCATCAAGCTCACATTTATAAGTATTTTGACAAAAATGGAGTGACATGATATCCCCTGAGCTGGTGGTAGGAAGAAACTCAGTGAACTAAAGATCTTCTTTCTCCTCTGAATTTTAATGGATGGATATACAGACATCCTGGAATCAACTAGAGAGCTGTGGCTCCTTCTTCAGAGGAATGTTCACACTGGAAACCAGTGTTATATGTGAAACTAGTCACACATCACCACCAGATAATTTAAATAGGTAAAGAAATGTTTGCTTGTTTCCTATTGAAACATCATATGAATAGGACAGTACAGTAGTTTTGATACCCAAGTCAGTGCCTGCTCATGTCTGTGTTCAGTGTTATTCTTTTCTATGGTATAGAAGGAAGAACTGCTGAACTCTTTAAATTTTCCTTAGATGGTAACTCAGCTGATACTCAGCTAATTGGCTAATTGCTGGAGTTTTAAAACAGTTGGGCACTGTGGATATGTTAATAGATTCCCTACTGTGTGAAGACTCTTTAGTCTAATTAAATCATTATTTGGGGTACCATATAGCTAAAGTACTGTCTTCTGTTCAGGCTTGCAAAGGCACAAGTAGTTTTGACAGTCATTCTGAAAAAATGTGCATATTTTTCAGTGACTGCTGCCTGCAATAACACCACTTGGAAAGGAAAGAAGCCAGAGAAGATAGAATATCAGAATGTGTAAAGCCTCATTTTTTGTGGTGGCAGGAAAATTATAAATGATTTTGCACATGTGATTTTAACAATAAGGCATGGCCAGAGGTCATGTTAATGCTCTAGTTAGAGGAGTACACACCCCCATATCTTGTACATGTTATTTCTTTCCATATCAATGGACAACTCTTTTCGTGTCACTGTTAGGGATCTATGTGATTGCTTTAGTTTATTTTAACGGTTCATACTAGCCCCTGTAACTATCCTGGTGGATATTTTCCTGGTTGTTGAAATCTCATTGTGCCTGAGAGCTGCATCAGCATATGAGAACATGATGTGTCCGCACTTTAGACTCCACAGTATGCCTGTCTACTTGCTTAGAATTCAACAAAACAATTTGCAGTGATGTGTGAAATACCACATATACCTTCAATTAGCTTTGCAAACTGCCTTAGATATAATGCATTTTTCCCCTTTAAATTGCATTCAGTCTGTGTGTTTCAGAGGTTTTTTCAGGTTATGTGTACTTTCAGCACAGAGATACATGATGTAAATGGGTGCTGTGGCATCATGTTCTCATATGCTAATGCAGCTCTTGGAAATTAGATTTCAACAGCCAGAAAATGGAGATCCCAGGCTAGTTACAGGGCTGGTAGGAACAGTGACTATAAACTAAAGCAAACATACATCTCCAACAGCTACATTTACAAGGAAACAAATAACATTTACAACATATGAGGGTGCAGTACTTTAATCACTCCCTGAGGACATAATGTGGCATGAGGTGCAGTAAAGTGCCACATTCCCCAAGATTGTGATCAGCAAGAATATTAACGTAACCTCTGGAATTACATTATTACTGTTATAAAAATTGGGTTGTCATGTAAGTTAAATTTTATCATTTTGATTCTTTTGTAGTATTTGATACTTATCTGTTTAAAATCAATCAATCAGCCAATCAAACTTTATTTAACCAGGCGTAAAATAGTCAATTTGCATTTGTTTCTAGTCTCTAGTGTGATCATGTGGTGAAGGGAATACTGTAAATTATCTGTGCTGCTGAGAACACTATTTAACAGTGAGACATGCTGTGAATGCATGTATTGGAGCACCAAATAAGGTTTGATGTAAGCACACTCCCACCCAGCTTGTATGGAAAAAGCATGTATGGGGCTACATTATCTGAAGTCAGGAAAGAGTTTGCTTTGTGGGAAAATACGTTTTGTGCAAGAAGAAGAAGAAGAATCAGCATTTATATAGTGCTTTTCATACACAGTGTATCCCAAAGCACTTTACAAGCAATGCTAGACTGGTAGTGAAGTGACTGAATGTGTAGTGGCCACCATATCACACATCAACACCCACACACAGCCTGGACAATTTCATGGACCAGTTTATGGGAAGGAAATGTTGGCCAGGACACCGGCATGTCCCCTACTCTTTGCGAAGAGTGCCCTGGGTTCTTTACTTCCACCTGACACCCACCAGGACAACACCAGGATAGGTAGAAGGACCCGGTTTAACGCCTCATCTGAAGCACGGTACACCCAGCAGTACAGCACCCCACCAATACCACATCTGGTTGCCAGCATTTTAGGTGCAAGTATAATCACAGTGTGGGATGAGAACCCATGACCTTCCGGTCCAGAGGTGGATGTGCTACCAACCGAGCCATGCTGACACGAAGAATGGGTATGATCAGGTTTTGTCGTAACTAATGGGTGAACACATAATTTATTTGTTTATTCATTTATTCAATCTAGGATTACAAAGTACATTTGAGCACCAGGCAGCTCATTTACAAAGGTTCCACATCATCAGGGAGGGTAACAAGCAGATATAGGGTAACAGATGAGTTACAAACAATACTTAATCAACAACTGTTATCATCTTTAAAATACATCTTGAATCAACAGCAACATTACAGAAGAGAAGTAGAAGAAATTATGTGAGGAAGGGAAGGAGGAGTTCTTAGTCCAAGGAAGAGAAGGTAGCAGCCAAGGCATTGTTGAGGTTGCATTTAGGTAGGCAAGGGGGAAGGGGGAGAAAAGGAGATGAAGGAAAGGGAGTAAGGCATAGGAAGGTGTAGGGGCTAAACAGGAGGGGTTGTCAGGATGCAGGGAGTACAGCAGAGGAGGGAGATTATGAGAACTGGGGACCTGGAAGTTAGGGAAGCAATCAATCAATCAAAATCTTTATTTATCCAGGGGTCACGTGGTGAGCGAGCAATGGAGTGAGACGTCTGGTGGGCTCCGAGCCCCTGCGGTGAAATTTAGTAGTGACGCGATTGTTTAGATCCCTACTGAGCTAGAAACGTGCGAGGACAGCTGTCTTCTTACTGCTGCATCCGTAGAGCGATCGAGGTGTTTGGAGGTTCGGGAGTCAGTATTTGTTCGGCGGGCAGCGCATGGCAGGAGAGGCCGAGATGGAGCAGGGAAGCCTCGAGCCTCTGGCAGCCAGAACCCCAGCGACTAAGCGGTCCAAACCCCACTGCCAGACTTGAGGTTTCGGAGGATTGGAAGGCAGAGGGCCAGGAGGATCGTTCATCAGCTGATGATATTAGTGAGATCAAACAGCTCCTAAAGGGCTAGTGTCGGATTTTTCAGCTTTGAAACCGGCTCTTCAGGCTCTATCACAGCGAAGTTGGCGATGGGAAGTTAGAATGGCATCTCAGGAAAAGAAAGTGGGCACTATTGATCAGGAAGTGGTCTACCTGAAGAGGCAGGTCAGGAAGTTGGAAGATCGGCTGGAAGATCAGGAAGCAGGAGCCATAGGAATAATCTAATTGTGGCAGGGCTCCTGAAAGATCCAAGGGTGCAGATTGTGTGGCGTTTATGCAAGAGCTGCTGCTCATGCTGTTTGGGCCCACCCGTTTGGAGATGCCTATAATCTCGAGAGGGCCCATCGTATTGAGAGACCGAGACCGAGCTTGCCCCGAGTTATAATAATGCTTTCTGAACTACAAGGAGAAAATACACGCTTTTAAAATAAGGCTAAAGCCAACAGAAATTTATTTTGGCAAGGCCTCTATCTGGCTTTTCCAGGACCTGGTTCCCCTCGGTGAGGGAGAAGCAGAAGGCATACAGTAACATCAAAAAAGTTGTACTTGGCAGGGGCTGAAGTTCAGGCTCCAGTATCCAGCTACTTTGGTGGTCAAGCTCACAAGTGGGGACAGAAGGTACCTTACAGCGGAGGAAGCTCTCGAGAGTCTTAAAGTGGAACTGCGGATCTGTTTAAATCGGGACCTGAAGAGGATGATCGGGCTGGGATTCTATCCAGAAGGCGATGAGGATTGGAACTTAAATATTACTGTGG
Source organism: Neoceratodus forsteri (assembly GCA_016271365.2). Classification (NCBI taxonomy): domain Eukaryota; kingdom Metazoa; phylum Chordata; order Ceratodontiformes; family Ceratodontidae; genus Neoceratodus; species Neoceratodus forsteri. The sequence goes on from CM028131.1 coordinate 1,122,856,391, forward strand.
ACTCCTGAGAATGCTGAGAAGAAGCTTATCAGACTTGGAGTTTCCTTCCATCCCCTTTTTTTTTTTTTCTTTTCTCCTTCCTAAGGGAAGATACATGGTGGAGTAACCTATTGCAGCAGTATATTTTATTGGGAGAGCTATAAGCTTTTGGATGTTGGGCTTCCCCTGAAAAGATTGTTAAAAGAAGGGGATGGTATCAAGTGAATTGGGGTAGTAAAGATTGTGTGGGGCAATATGGGGCTTGGGAGGCGACCAGAGCATCTCCGAGCCAACTCACGACGCTCGGGCAGATTAGGGAGGACGACGGAGGATCGGGGTATTAAGGGGTGTTTGAGGGGGGAGAGAGAGAGAATTCACGACTGGCAGCTTAAGAAAGCTGATAATATGGGGAAGGGGCTAAGGCTGAAGGGGTAGTAGATGGGGCTACTTAAATTTTATCTTGGAATGTGAAAGGTCTTCAAGCAGGAAAAAAGGCTGGTAGTACTGGTTATATTGGCCAGTTGGGGATACATGTTGCTGTGCTCTAAGAAGCTCCACCTGCTGACTGAGGAATCCAGTTACTCAGGAAAGGTTGGGTAGGTGCAGTCAGAGGGACTGGGAAATGAAAGCCTCGGGGGTTATGATACTTGTTCGAAAGGATGTCCTTTACAATTCGTCCACCTCGAGTTAGGGAAGACTAGAGGGTTATATGTATTAGGCTCCTTTTGGGGACTCCTTTGGTCTGTGCCTCCATTTATAGGCCCACACCAGCTAGGCCAGAATTCTTTGCCTCATTGGGCCGGACATGGCCACTTTCCCTTATGGGCCGGTAGTCTTGGCAGGAGATTGGAACGCTTGTGTTGATAATAGAATTGACAGAAAACCTCCTTCCAACAAAGGGCCTACTCCATCGAGTTAGCGCTGTACAGGTTTTTGGAAGTCACAGCACTAGCTGGACCCATATAGGGTTCACAAAGCTGAAGGGACTGAGATGACATTTTATTCTGGAGTCCATAAGACTTTTTCGAGGATAGATTTTTTTGGTCAATAGGAAGTTTTAAAAGGGTCATAGGGATTCATACGTGTGAGAGAACACTTTCTGACCATTCCCCAATAAAATGGTATGGAGGATGGAGCATATCCTCTAAACCATATCGGTGGCGCCTTGATGATAGGCTACTGGATGGGCAATCTGGAACCAGTTTGGAAGGTAAACTAAAGAGATTATTCAAGACCAAATCCAACCCTTAGCAACAGGAATTCATGCGGCCTACATGCAAGGTTTTGTATGGCGGGCTGGGCCCAAGAATACTCTGCTAGATACAATAAGCTAATTAGGCTCAGGAGGAATTTATAATGGGGCCATTAAGTCCTTGTCTCCTTAGAGGGATCCTCTGAGGAGACTGATAGAGAGTTAAGAGAGTTGAGAGAGGAATTTAAAGGGATCTGGCATTACAGGGCAGATCGATGGTTGGAGAGGCTGAATGCTAAATATTTGTTGCAGGAGATATACAAGCGTGGTACTGGCTCATCGGATTAAGGAGTGGGAGGCTGAAAGGACGATTATGGCAGTGCAGTTTGGAGACCAGATGGTCTCAGAGCCTCAGCAGCTGGCTGATGCCTTTGCGGATTATTATGCTGCGCTATATCAGGGTGGGGCCCGAAGTCAGTGGTCGAGATTAGAGGTTTCCTAGATCAGATACCCCCTACCTAGACTTACCCTGGAGCAGGCCGTGCTCTGGCTGCCCCAATATCAGAAGCAGAAATTTTCGAGGCCATTAATAACTTACCAAATGGGAAGGCACCAGGACCTGATGACCTTTCGCTAAATTCTATAAAGTCCATGCAGAGACGATTACACCCTTTACTGAAAGATCTCTTCTAGCTATCATGAGTGAAGGGTCCCATCCTCCACTTTATCAAGCTTATATTGTGCTGATTCGAAACCAGATAAACCTAGGCACCTACCTGGTAATTACAGACCCATAGCCTTAATGAATCAAGATATGAAGATACTCACAAAATCTTGGCTAATAGGATCTTGAGAGTTGCCCTCTATTGATTAGTCAAGAACAGGTAGGGTTTATGCTGGGGGAGGGGGCCCAAGATGCTTTGAGGAAACTTCACCATATTTAAGAGAGGGCAGCGGATACTAAATCTGCTATGGCTTTATTTTGCGTTGATGCCGAGAAGGCATTCGATAGGGTCTCCCATCAATTCCTATTTCTCACAATGGAGAGAATGGGATTTCGAATGAGCTCTTGGTAGGACTTAGAAATTTGTACAAAGCCCCTACAGCCCGAATTTTGTGTAATGGTTATCTCTAAGGAGGTTTTCTCCAGAACGGACAAGGCAGGGCTGTCCACTGTCACCTATCTTATTTAACCTCTACTCGAGCCCTTGTTGAGATTTTTGGGGATGGATTCTCGAGTACAGGGGACTGAAGTCGAGGACTTGAGCTTAAATTATCGGTATTTGCTGATGATATTTTGCTTCACTTAGTCAATCCGTTGAAAGCTTTCAGAGGGCTGTGGAGATCATTGAGAATTTTCATGGGTCTCTAATTACAAATTGAATTTGTCCAAAACGCAGGTTCTTCCACTTACAGCATTTACATATAGGCCGACTTTGACCATTTTAGTATTAACTGGGCTTCGGACAAAATTAAGTATTTGGGGATATGGATTTTGGCCAGATCTGCAGTGGGGTGGAAGAAAACTGGATGGGATTGTACTTAAATAAAGCAAGATATTGCTAGGTGGAAGAGGCTTCCTCTAAATTTCACTGCCAGATTGGGTTTAATTAAAATGAACCTCCTGCCTCGACTGCTTTATCCGATTTGTCTTTCTCTCACTGTATCCCCAAGAGCAAGTTCATTTATATTCAAAGGATTATTCTGGAATTTCTGTGGGGCTCTAAACCTGCTAGGAGAAAGCAGGCTGTGTTCGCCTCCCCATCAGGAGGGAGGCTTGCAGATCCCAGATCTGATGTTATACTATGTTGCAGGTCAACTTGGGTATATGGGGCGTTGGGGTAGACAGGGGATAGTGAGGATATACTCCAACATGGTTGCAGATTGAAAAGCTTGTACTGGAGGGCCTAAAACTCTCCCGAAGGCCCTTCTATATGTGGACCTGGTGACTTTGCCAGGTATTAGCAACCAATCTCCAATATATAAATCAGTTAAGCTGGTGGGAATGGCTATCTCCGGGGCAAAGGAGAGTACAAAGAGGGCTAGAGACCAACCGATAGTGGGAAACCCTAATTTTCGAGTGGGCAAAGGGTGTTGAGTGGGCAATGGAGGCCTTTGTTGTCGGACTCTAAAGTAGTGGACTGTATAGACCCAGTAGGGGTCCACCTGCTGGAATCATCTCGAGATTGGGGCTTTTAAAAGATTCAGTTAACCACACTATTGCAGAAATTTATACGGAGCACTTAACAGAAGGGAGAGTCAATCTTTTCGTGGAGCAGTTAAAAATCTGGATCTTTCATGTCATCCCCTGTCTAAAGTATATAAGATATTGCTGGAATTTGTGAGTATCGGCACTGGAAACAGGATTCTATATTGGGATAGGGTGTTATCCCCTGGGAATTGATTGGATTGAAGTGTGGGAATATAAAAATACCAGCCCATTCCAAAATATGCTATTATGCAATTTTTTATCTGCTCCAACATCTACTACACTCCAGCTAAATTGTGTTCTAGTAAACTCAGACAGACAGATCGATGTTTCGGTCGTGATCGGGATTCTGGAGATTTATTGCATGTTTTGTGGTCTTGCCCTAAGATTCAGCCATTATGGGCCCAGATTAAAGAAAAATGGATCCGATTAAATTATGAGGAGTATATCTGCCTGATACATGTATACTGGGGACTTGGGCAGAATACCAGTGAATCTCATATGCCATGTATCTCTCCTATCAGCGGTAGTCAAGCTTTGTCCTCAAGCATTGGAAAGATGATATTATTTACACTTATGACCAATGGTTGGGGACCTTCTCCAAATTTTGAGAGACTTAAGCAGAATATGTGGGTGGAAGGGAAAAAGGCAACTTTGATAAGAAGTGGGAGCTTTGAGGCAGTGTACTCATTGCAGTGGAGACGCCTCGGTCCAGATCTGTCTGTCTGATGAGTAGTATCTGGTCTAGTTATCACAAGACTAACTTTTCAGGGAGTGTCGTGTTAGTTGAAAGAGTGCTTAATTGTTGAGTAGTTACGTATCTTTTATGTATATCTATTATAGTTGGTCTGAGGTAAAGCTTAAAGGTTTGAGCTTTGTGGATGGGGTCGGATTTCTCTCTTTCCTAGGGGCACAGTTACTTAGGGTTAAACGAAACAACATTTGAACTTATATGTTAGTTGTGAGGGAAATTTGATTGAGAATGGTTCGATATTTTGGTGTAAGTTCTAATGTAACTGTGCATGTACATAGTTGTGGGGCTGTACATAGTTTCCACTTCCAGTTTGGGGAGGTGGGCCGGGGTTAGGTCTCGGCTGTATGTGTATATGTCTTTGTCTTGTATATCACTGCATAACTTTAATAAAGAAGGTTGCAAAAAAAAAAATCTTTATTTATCCAGGTGAACATCGTTGAGCAAGCTCATTTACAAGATGGACCTGGTTAGCTCGGGTCAAATGGTACGATGCATACAGAGATATTTACAATAGAGCCAAATAACACAAATTAAAAAGAATTAATGCAAGTAAGTACTCAATGTTACATCAGTCATATCAGCTCAGAGTGCTTCTGTAATATTTAAGGAGGACATAAGATGAGACTTAGTAGGAACTTCAGTAGGGAGAAGTGATCGCCACCATGTAGGGAGCTGACGCAAGCACAGAATTTCAAAAGTAGTGTAATCACACAGTATCCCTAAATGTAACACTCTAAACAGAAGTATAAGGGTCTTGACAGTCAAGGAGAAAAGTAATTACAGCTCTTTTGACAAATTTTGGCATGAAATCAGATTTATGCTTGGTTTAGAATGGACACAGAAGCAGACTGCAGGAACCAATCGGAAGCCAACGCAAAGAGCGCCACGTTCTGAATGGATGGCTGCTAATACTGTGCTTTGTTAATGGAAAATCCGAGCATGGGTTCTCAAGTGGCGGTAGAGGCAGCGTCAACCGCCTGGTGCCCGTGTTTCTACACCTATGGGCAGGGAGCCTGTGGAGAGCATATCCTTGGCAGGGATGGAAGAAGGGTCAGTATTAAGTACTTGGTCATGGACAATGGAACATCTGAACCAGCAGGAGGACCAAAACAGCAAGGCAACAGAATTGGGTATTCCTTGATGCCTAAAGACTGGCCCAACCACAGAAATTCAGAAAGGAGTGTAATCAAAGTCCCAACTCTTGACACTCTAAACAGGAAAAAATAGAGGTCATAACTGTTAGGCAGTAAGTTAGTACAGCTCTTTTTGTGCAATTTTAGATAGTATTGAGGGAGACACAGGAGCAGACTGCAGGAGCCAGTCAGATGCCAGAGCAGAAAAGCACTCGCTCCAATTGGGTATTGGCAATGCCACACCTCGCTAGTAAGTAGTAAAGTTTAGGTGTCTCAAGCGGCAGCTGTGGAAACTACAACTGCCCAGAACGCTTATTTCTCCCACCTGAGGATAGGGAGCTCCTGAAGGGCTAGTCTATGGCAGGGAAGAGAGTTAGGGACAGAGGAAAGAGTGGAAAGGGAGTACAAAGATGAAATAGGGCGTTAAATGGTACAGGGTAGGGGAATAAAAGCCACAGAATAAGCAATATGTAAAAAGACAGCAGGGTGAAGTGAGTGCAGTGGCTGCGAGAGCCATGAAGAGATAATAACCCTACAGGGACTTCTAGAGGGAAAACATTTAAGGCATAAGACGCCACAGAGTTAAGGTCACCAAAGGTTACAAGGTATCATAAATTCAACTACGCCAGAGGGCAGCAGCCTGATGCTTTGACTAAAACTAGGCTGGGTAGCAGTCACAGGAGTTTTCAGTTAAGAATTGTTGTCGAGCTTATGTTTGAACTGGCTGAGTTTAGATAGGTAGCCAGTTCACTGTGCAGTCCATTGAACCAAAAGGTGCTCTGAAAAAAAGGAGCACTGACATTGAGATAGTCCAGCACCTCAGGACTAGGAGAAGTCGATAGATGAGGTGCGGTGTGTTGGGTCTTAAGAGATTTGTTAAGTAGGCATCCCACTCTCAGTGGCATGAGCCCAAGGAGCACCTTTTAGTAAGAAGGCATGTTTGGTATTTAATTCTCCCATTTAAATGGAGCCACTCAGCCTGAGCATAGAGCTCACAAGTGTGAGTGAAGTGAGAGGCACCTGTTGAAGTCTACAGACCTTGTTCAGGGCAACAGTGAGCCTTTTGAGTGCAGTAGTGGAAGCTGCTCCACATATGACTAGGCCATAATCGATGATCGATAGCAGCGAATTATGAATTGCTAGTTTGAGAGCTTCAGGGTTAGACTCCTTCTGTGTCGATAGAGTAGCCCAATGCTAAAGTTGACGGCCCTGGCAACATTCTCGATGTCGAAACGATAGGTAAGGTGACTATCAAGGGAAACCCCAAGCTATCTGAAGTGCTGTATTTGTTCGAGGGGGTTCCATGGTTATTTCTGATAGTAAGAGCATGGGCATTGTGTTTACTGTGTGGATAAAACAACAGAACTTTTGTCTCTTGTAGTTTAGCAGCAGTTTGCTTACTAAACCAGTGCTCAACTTCCATGAAACCACTTTGCAGATTGCTTTCAAGCAGGTTTGGGTCCGAGTGGCTTGCAAAGGTGACAGTGTCATCCGTGAGCAGAGCAGGGTTCATTGTGGCAAGCGGACGGCAAGTTGTTAAGGCAGATGCTGAAAAGGAGTGGGCCTAGAATTGATCCCTGAGGTACACCAGATGGTACTGGCTTCTGCTTTGAGACAACATTGATATCTCTTCACACGCTGAGATCTATCACCAAGATAGCTTCTAAAACCAGGGCAGCGTGTCAGAGGAGAGACCAGTTTCAGAGAGTTTTTCGAGGACGAGGAGTGGGTGATTAACTGTATTGAAAGCCTTCATTAAATCTGTAAAGCCTGCACCTACAAGATTGCCTTGGTCAATTGATTGCTGGACGAAGCTGACAAATTCTAGAAGTGCTGTGGTGTGCTGCACCCTTTCCTAAAACCATGTTGTTGTTGACAAGGGAGAGAGTATTTATCAAGGTAATCCAGAAGTTGGTTGACAACAATTTGTTCAAGTACTTTGGAAAGGGGAGGAGGATTGATTTAGGCCTGTAGTTGCTATGTAGGGCACGGTCACCAGATTTATGAGCTGGTGTCACAAGGCTATTTTCCATATCTGTGGGAACTGCGATAGGGTAAGAGAGGGTTAAGTATCTTAGTAATGGGTGGGAGTACTTTTATTTTTATTTATTGAGACCACGACAACATACATCAGTTCATACAATTCAAGTACAGCTACTAGAGATAGGCCTAACCAGGCCGATCAAGAGCATTGCACACAAAGTGTATAGACAAGTGGAGATGTAGGCAATACAACATGGTTAGAGATAGAAAAAGAAAATAACCAATTGCTTGTGGTACAAAGGAGGACAAGTGCATACAACACAGAAAGTCTCTCTAGATCATGTTGGCATTAGGCACAAACCCTGGTAGTGCTAAGGTGAAAATAACCATTTCCACCAACGGAGTTCAAACGCTTTTTTTTTTTTTTTTATCTAGAAGGCTAGCCAAGAGATGTTCCCAGGGAGTAGATTTCCTGAACAATTCCCACCCAGGACTTTTAGTGGGATGGTTGTGGTCAGCCACAGGTGGGTAATTGCTTTATGAGCAGCAGCCACCAACAAAACAGTCTGCTTATGGGTGACCAGATCAACTTTCAACCTCTGAGGGAGGGTAAATGTCAACAGGAACAGAGGGTGGTCCAAGGCTCCCATTTCATAAATCTCCTGTAGCTCTCCTATCACTTCTCTCCAAAAATCCTGCAGCAGGGACAAGACCACAGCACATGGGTCTGTTCCACACGACAAGTCCCACACCCTCTCCAACAGGTTCCCACCAGGTCACCACCATATTTGAGGTCACCAAGGGGTCCTGAAGAATGGGTTCTGAGTTTCCAAATATATTCCTCCAATACAGGGCTTGGACCACTTAGTGGCTGGGCCAGCTGACCGCCCAAAGCCAAGATCAGAATATCCAATTGTATCTCCTTGGTCCAAATTATCCCTCAGGCTTTCTGTAGAATCATTGAGTCTTCATGGAATGCCTTATAGAAGGTACTAATTCATGGGAAGACTGTTTCCCTGTATACTGTATCATGAGCTGAACCATTGTAGGGATTTTTGCAGCTAGGTCTGCCAGTGAATTCTCAGTATCTCAATAGGTATGATCTTAACTGCATATACCCATGAAATTCAGTGGCCAAGAGGTCATATGATCTTGCAGAACTGTAAACAGAATCAGACCGTGGGTCCCACCATTTGATGGACATATTTTAAACCTTTAGCCCACCAGGCTGGCTGTGCCACCTCCGGTTAGAGGGAAAGGATTTATTCGAGGCTATTGCTCTCATGAAAGCAGTTCTATTGGGTAAAAAGCCATATTCTCATGGGCTCTCTAGCATAAAGGGAGTATTTACTCAGAGGGCTGTAAACTGGGGTTAGCAAATAGCAATCCGGGAGGGACCCTACGCCATTATAAACTATCTATATTTGTTTCAGTAGGCTGTGTATTGTGGGTTGCCATTCCGTAAGGACACAGAGCTGTGCAGCTTTATGGTAATTCTGGAAGCAGGGAAGGTTGCAAACACCTCTTTCCCTTGAGAGCTACAAAACTGAAAATCTAAATCAGAGGGCTTTCCAACCCAAATGTATCTAGAAATCAAGCGATCCCAGGCTGTAAAGTAAAAGTTGGTCGGGGTTGAGGCAGGTTTTGCAAAAGAACAATATACGGGTAGGACATTTTGCTTTATAGAGTCTATATGATTAAAAAGCTTAAGGAGGAATGAGACCATCTGGTCATATCAAGAGCCAATTATGAAGTAAGAGGGTCCTAATTTATGATGTCAATGACTTCTAAATTGGTCGCCATTTCACCTGTGATACCTCATTGTAACTTTGTTATGGGTGGGAGTACTTCCTCTATGGTGAGTGCAATTAGCTTGAGGTCTAGAGGATCACCACTATGTCGAGACTTACCCAGCTCTTTATTTAGTAGTTTCCTAACCTGGGCCACTGAGACCTTCTTAAAGTAGAAGGGGGGTGCCTCATAGGTCTTGTTCTTAGGGTGCTCGCCCGATTTTCAGAGGTATCATCCAAGAAATCTTACGAAAGGACACTTCTTAGAGCGATAAAGGCATCATTAAAGGTGTTTGCAATTTTGATCGGGTCAAGGATGGGGTACCATCAAGGTTTAGCATAGCAGGTAGCATCTTTGGGTCATTTTCAATTACATCTTTGATATTTGACCAGAATTTCCTGCTGTCTCCCCATGCACGGACATCCGCCTCCTATGGTGTTTACGCTTTGCCTGACGTAATAGTCTGAGTACAAGCATTTCTTGCAGCTTTGTAGGCTTACAGATCCTGCAGCTTACTAGATGATTTTGGCATGGTACCAGAGATGGCCCCTTTGTTTCATGTAATCTATTAGCTCGGAAGTTATCCAGGGATGCACAGTGCCATGTACCTTCATTTTCTTGAGAGGTGCTTGTATGTCGCAGGCAGTTTTGAACGCTTTTGATAAAATGTTGAAGTGCTACATTAATGTTAGCAGCGAGTCCGTAGAGACCAGTTCTGACAGCGCAGTTGTTGTTTTAGGAGTTCCAAATGGCCTCGCCTTAGCACTCTGTTGAAAACAGTTTGAGGTGGGGGTATGAAATTTGTTGGACCAGCTACAGGTGACAGGGGAGTAGTCACTGAGTGAGTCAAGGTGTACAGTTACATTGGCGATACGCTCAGGTGATTGGAGATTGTCCAGTCAAGAGTAAGTGCGTGACTAGTCATATAGTTAATTCTGGTAGGGGAACTGACTAGTTGAGTAAGATGCAGAGCCGATAGTGCATCTGTTACAGGACCAGTGGCAGCTGACAGACAATTTATATTGAAATCATCTGGAATTATTGCCTCAGCAAGGTGATTTTGGGCTCACAGGTAATCCAGGACATTGTGGAGACCTGGGTTGGGTCTTTAGGGATATGTAAACTGATAGTATTGTTAGAGTCTTGCGTTGGGTCCCCAGAGGCACTTTAATCACTAGTACCTGGGTGGGGCAACCTAGGTCAGTCAGAGCAAGGCCAGGCTGTTTAGTGAGTCTTTAGATAGATTGAGCAACCACCATCACCACGCTTGGAGGACCTATCCAGTCTGGAAATTGTATAACCAGGTAGGGCAAACTGCTAGTAGGTGTTTTGGAGACAACCATGTTTCCACGAAGAGAATATGTCAGGGTTGTGTAGTGAAACCCAAGATTTAAGGGAGTCGTTTTGCACAGGAGGCTACAGATGTTGAGAGTAGCCAAATTTAGAGTTCCCTGCTTGCGGTGAATATCATTTGTAATTAGGCTAGCTGGTCCTGAGTTAGGGTGGATGTTGCCCGAGAACAGAAGTAACAGGAGGGTGATCCTAAGGAGGTGTTCTCTTAGCAGTCTTGATGTCTGTTTAATAGGCCTTCTGGTGCTGTGGCATCCTTTCACTTTCTTGCTCAGGATGTGGAAGAAGACAGGTTCTGTGAGGGTATTGATGTGAGCAGGTGGGCAATCATAAGCCCAGTTAGTAAGTCAAGGATGGATAAAGAGAGGGACCATGGCCCATTTGAGATGCTAAAAATCCCCAGATGTCCAGCCTTTGTTGTAGTGGAGGCTATATCCAAGAACTTTATCAGATGTTTGAGTACTGCTAGGGTGAGGGTTTCAGAGTGACTGAGTAAGAAAAGAAGGATGAGAAGGTGGGGTAGGGCAGCTGGGGTACACTTGCACCTTGAGGCCAGTAAAGGTCTTGTTTGGTAAAGAATAGGCAGCAGGGACCAACGCAGCTAAGTGGGGCAGGGGTTGGATCAAATAGCACAGACAGACGTAGCACTAAGAGTGAGTGCTGGCAGGATCACAGGCCTCATGTGGCCATCAGATATTAACCTGCTGTTATTCACACAAGAGCTAGGGGAGAGGCAGCCAATTAGAATGGGAGTGGTAGGGAGGGCAGTGCTTAGGTGTATTTAATAGCAGTTGGGGCTAGGTGGGTGGAGAAAAATATATGGTTATCTAGCCGGAACTGCTCAAAAAGTTGCGTCCACAGCCAGATTCAAGTTAAAAGGTTTTCAAGAGCCAGCCAGTGGTGACACTGTAGGGATGTGGCAGTGTCCAATTGCCGCTTAGCCTGTGAGTTGGGGACCAATCAGGCAGCAGCTTGAGGAACCGGAGGCGCCCCCAGGAGACGTACTCTGATTGAGTCCCAGGCACGGCAGCTGGAAGGCGGGCTTCAGAGGTGCGCCATCAGCTGGAGAAGCCGAGGCCACAGCGGCTTGCAGCCCCGTGCCAAGGGCTGATCTAAAATGAAGGAGGGAGAGGATGTTGGGGTGTTGTAGCAGTGTCTGCCTAGCACTAAATCGGTGGGTGGAGAGTCAGACAAAGGCAGAGGGGAGGTGAGAAAGCTAGGAGGGAGAGATAGCAGCCAAGAGACAGAGGTGCGCTTTAGCTGGCGCTAGCGCCAGGAAAAAGGGAGGGTGGGGGTTGAGTGAGCGAGCAGCCGTTAGGCTCAGCAGAGCCCAGGAGTTGGAGAGAAACAGGAGTTAAAGTTAGAAACCCCAGGAGCACTACCAGCTCGGCCCTGTTTAGTGTCAGTGGGGGGCAATATAAACATAGTTTAGATTTCAAAAGTATTGACTTTTTTAAATTTTTTTAAAGATCGATGCTGCAGTTTAGCACAGTGATTTTGCACTGATTTAGAATGACTGCAGCTTTTCTTGATCACTACACTTCTTACACTTATGCTGGCTCTGTTCACTCTTTCCATAACTGCTGAAGCAGGACAGTGGATAGGAGACACTGATGGGACTCAGAATGAATATATGTAGGCAAACTGATTGTGAAGCTACAATTGAACAGGGTAAGGGTAACCTGGCAGATCACAAAAAAAAAAGTTTTGGAATTGTTTTTATTATAAAGCTGAGCAATCGTGATCATGGATTGTCATTGCTACCAGTAAGGTTAATGGTGGATAAAGGTCTCAAAAACAGAATTCTAGTAAAATGGGAACCTTTATTTTAAACTAATGTACGACAGAGATGTTGCAAAGTTTTAATTCAATGGTGAAGTTCCAGCAAAGTCGCCAAATTCACCTCCACAGAGCAATTTGTGAATTTGTGCTAGTTAGCTTAAAATTTGCTTAACCACAAACTGCGAAATTTCACACATGAATGGCTGCATTTCACCCATAATGGTGGAATTTCACTTGCCAATGGTGAAATTCCACTATTTGCAGATGAAATTTTACACTTAGCAGCAAAATTCCACACTTCCAGATTGAACTCATTTCGCGAATTGCACTTAATCCGCAAATTAATTCATAGAGCAAATTTTCCCAACTTCGCCCATATCTATATACACATGATTAGGCCCTAGAAGTACAGTGGTAATCACCCACAAGTTTGCCGGTAGCGGGTATACCAAGCGTTAGCATAAATGTGGTACCTATTGAATAATATGTATAAAGCTACAGTGCAATGATGTGTGATGCACAGTACTGGTATACCTTTGTGTGACTACCACTATTTATTAAAGCAGCAGTATTTGTTAGCCACCAAGTAGTGTTTTTTCAGCAATAATCAAGATGGCAGTGAAAAACAATTTTGGTGTTGTATAAGCCACTGCTACAAATTTAAATCAGAAATTGTAGTGAGAAAAATAATGTGACCTACTGGGAATTAAACCCAGACCCTAGCATACTGTGCTGGTGCTTAACCACTGAGCTGCAGGCTTACATGGTTGGCCCCGGTTCCTCGGACACACTTCTTTTCTCTAGTATTGCATACCAGTCCCTAGAAACAGTTTAGCTGTTTTTTTTTTTTTGGGGTCAGGGACATGGATCACCAAGGAGTGGTTGGCATGGGTTGGGGGTAGCAGGTGCCACTCACTGTGTCTTTGCACTGTTATCACAGTCTCTGCAGGCCATTTGACGAATCAACTGCTTAAATCACTGCAAAAGTAGGTACGTGCTGCCATGTTTTATGGGGATACTTTTGTTTTCTTTTTTCCTTTTTCGCTGTTCTGTGTGACATGTATATATGCAAAATAGTTGTATTATTATTTAACTGTATATTATCAAAACACAAATAACATTAAATTAAAAAGAATGCAAGACTTGCTAATAACACTTAGTACTGTAGTGCATGCCACTGCTCTGTTTTTTCTTTTCTTCTCTCCCTCTGTGACGGCAGACTGCTCTAAAATGTCTCCCTCATCCCTAAGTTCTGGTTTAGCTATTTTTCCCTGCTACTTTACTGTACCTCCCCATTAAACTTCTCCTCCCTCTGCAACTTTAAACCCCACTGTTTCTCGCCCCCCATCCCAACTCCTTTGTGGGGCAGGTGGTCGCTTTGTACCAGTAAGCACTGAAAAGAGCTTACTCAGAGAATGTTGGATACAATTTTTGCCCATTAAATTATGTTAAGTCCATATGTACAAGCAAATGTTTTAAGTGTAAGAAAACATGAGCACTGTCCAGCTCCCCAATGTTTTGTGCTGCTCTGTGCTTCTTCTAGACCGCCATGCCTAATTCTTATCCTTTTTTAACCCACCATAAAAGTTCTCTCTGCACAAAACTTTTCTTAAGCTGTCTTTTCTCAGGTTTATACTAAGGAGGAGACTGTCCCTCTTTCTGTAGCATGTTTCGCAATTGGCCACCAGGGGACTCTTTGTGGGCGCACTCTGTAAATCTGAGACAATGAAGCTTGAGAGAAGTTTTTGCAGATAAAGAATTTTACAGCAAAATTTCAGCTGATATTAGCAGATTAAAATACTGTGCTTGGCCTTGGCCTATGAGGAGTCACTGTGTTGTGGTGGTCAAGCTTAATTCACACTTCAGCTGAATTACAAAACAAAGAATGACGAAATGCAGTGTCCATGGCTCAGCAGGTTGCACACTCACCTCTGAGGCTGGAAGATCAGAAGGCTGTGGGTTCTATCCCCACAACAGGCACTTGGATTAAATCTCGATACTGACACTGTAGTGCAGCATGAGGGGTTGCTGCACTCTTGAGGTGCCGCCTTTCAGATGAAACATTAAACTGAGGTCCCATGTGCCTGTTCTGGTGGTAATCAGATCCCATGGCACTTCTTGAAAAAGAGTAGGGAATTTCCCGTGTCCTGGCCAAATTTCCCCATTCATGAAAATACCACCAACAGCTTAATCTGGTTCAGTGTCCGTTGCATCCATCTGTATCCCTCCCCTGAGATGAGGCTGAAAACATGCAGAATTGCCTAGTCCTCCTTTCCCGTCAACAACAACAAAAAATGAAAATCGGGATGAGAGCAATGAATAATAATTATTAAAAGTAAATTTAGTTGTTACTTGCAACCCTTTTGGTCAGTATTTTATGAGGGGTGCCTGGACTCTGACTGCAGATTATTATTTGCCACATACCATATAATCCCAGAAAGCATATACATTTAAATGAAAATTGATAAAAAAAAAAAAAGTGAATTAGCCAGGGACGAATGTATTACACCTAAATTGCTAGTCTATGTCTGTTCTCCCATTCCCCTGTATGCACCTGGGGTAAGTTTTCGCCAGCTCGGTTTTCAAATAAGAAAAATTACCAGGATCAAAGGGCATGCGATGAAGCTAGAGTGGATGAAGTGTAGAGGAAGTACCACTGCACTGAAAGAGTTGTAGATGCCTGGAACAGACTGCCAGTGGAAGTGGTAGAGGTGAAAACAGTAGGGAGCTTCAGCATGCGTGGGATAGACACAAGAGAATATTGGTAAATAGACAGGAGGCGGGAGGGGTGCTAGAGACCAGTTAGGGGTTCCACAACAAAGAGTAGAAAGACACTCAGCCCAATGACACCTCATTGCATCCATTCAGCCTAATGATATTTTGCCTAAAGCAACAACTGGCAAAACAACCAGACACCCACCGGCAGTGGAACAGTAAGTGTGCTAGAAGGCAGTCATGGGATAAATGGGGCTACCTGTAGTTGTAGCTGCCATGTTAGAGAAAACATCTTTCAGGCCAGACCAGTATTAGTCCAAAATTTGTAGGCTAAAATGCCCCAAGGCTCCACGTCTTTCCTCCAAATGTTGTGCCATGCCAGTTAGGGTCGGTGCAGACACACTAGACAGGGACTATCTTTGCAGACTGGGTGCGCCAAGTCTTCCTTTTCTGCTGACAAATTCCATGTTTCTATATTTCTGTTTGTTTGCTCTGCTAAACAAATATCATAAATAAGCACTATAGCATAGAGGTTAGAGTAATGAGCTGTGAATGAGCTTGGTGCATCCAGCAGACCAGGGTTTGATTCCCACAACCTCCATTTGCATACTGTGTGACCCTGAGTAAGTCACTTAACCTCACAGTGCTCCGGGTCGCCTCTGAAAACAGGCATTGTGCCTAGAGGGCCTTACCCAGTTACATAAGAATAACTTGAAATGTAGATCTATAGACAGTTCCTGTAATAAACTGAGCAGGTTTTATTTTGTTCATTTGTCAGTAAGAAATGATTGCTGACTCTGAGAAATCAGTAGGGGTTACATTACTTTCTAAGGGGTATAAACTAATGCATGAGCTACTGTAGCTAAAGTATATGGTTTTATGAGTTCTAAAGAAAACTATAAGGGCACGCTAGACAATACGTCCTGGTTTAGTGGCTGTGCAAACTTTCTGAAACCACATATAAACACTGTAAATGAAGAAAGTATGCTGTTCTTTTTTTTTTTTTTTTTTTTTAGCCACTGTGCTCAGTCAGCCTCCATCTTTGGGACCCAGCCCCATCAGCTGCTGTCTCTGGGACTTAATCACATACTTCTAGTGCTCTAGTGTCCCACAGCCCCCAACAATATGGGGGCATTCAGGGTTCCCCAAGCCTCTCAGGAGTTTAGCTCAGATGGAGGTAGGGTGCCCAGTGGGGTTGGGGGTGGGGGGTGGTCTGCAGAGGGTCACTGCATCATTCTGCTCAGCCTTAAGTGGCACTTTCTAGTGGTCTGTTTCCCTAAACCCTGGGTATCTCATAGGCTATGGATGGCAAGTGATGAGAACATGCTAGCATGCTCAAATTACCACTAGGGGCTCCCACCCCACTGCTGCGGCTCTAGCTTGCACCTCCACTGTGTTCACCCAGGAAGTGGTAGCATAGCTGACATCATAAACCTCACTCCCAGTGTAGGGAGCATCCTATGGGATGTTCAATTCTCCTCCCTTGTTGGCCTTCCATTGATCCAGGCTTGGGGCATGAACCCAGGTCACAGGTGACACAAACAGAAGCTCTATCACTGCCACTGGGAAGCCCACAACATGCAGTATGTTTCCAGAGTTGTTAGCATAAATATAATTTTGTTGTAACTCCCCTACAAATGGGGGTTCCTAAAAGTCTTTCTTGAGCTTGCTTAAATGCTCACTGCCAGGCTGGTGTCCTGTGCTTTAGCAGTTTAAATGTATTGCCAGAGAGTGCCTGTATAGCCTCTGTGTACTGTCTCTTTAAGAGCTGCTTGGATTGCAGTCATAATTAATCTGAGAGGGAGCTCTGTTAGAAGATGTACTTGTTTACTGATCATTTGTTAGAGTAGTAATAATATTGCAGTTTGTTCTAGCCTGCCTTCTTTGCAGCATGGACAGTTCTGTTTGTTTCCATCATCTTGGTCCTGGACTGTCAGAATGGGTCAATCAATCCATGTGGGACTCTAAATGGAGCCTGCCTACAGGGGCTTGGTGGGCCAAACTTGTAGGAATTGTAGTTTTGGGCTTTTGGCGCCTAAAATAACCTGGAAGGGAGCCCTTGTTGAGACTGACAGACAGATCAGCCAACCGAACCTTTTGGATCTTGGGAAAGTCCCACACTGCTTGCAGTTTAGTTAGATCGAGTTGGGAAGTGAAGAAGTAACAGCTCGAGATAGTTCCAGCAGCAATCCATAGTGAATTAGTGCAGGGAGAACTGTGGAAAGGCCTGAGGTTGGCCTGCATGCCTGTTTGCCGTCCCTGAGAGGGAACTTTGCTTTTTTCGGACTGAATCAGAATTTGAGAGCTAATTAAGCCACTGAATTGTGACTAGGCTTTAACCTACAGAAGGCCGAGGATTTGCTGAATGCAATTGGCCTGTCAGGACTTCCTGCTACCTCTGAACTCCCGGATTGTGCAGAGACTCTGTACTTGTGATCGGAGAGCCATTTGCCTGGTACAGTGGAATTTCCTTACATGTGAATGTGCTGTGTGTATAGTGGGTCGTGATTTGGTTCCCACGCTGTGTGTCTGAACTGTGTTTTGCTTGCTGGAGGCTATATCCAGCTTTCCGACTGAATCCATATCCATTTCCATTTGCCTGGGCCTGCTACCCTGGCTCAGCCAGAATACTCTCTGCACGAGAAAGCATCAACGAGAGACTGGCCTGGGGATCAGCCCCTGCTCAACGCCTTGAACAGGAACGCATGCCTCAGTGATTCATGTGGGCCCTGCATCTCCGGCACTCCAGCTTAACAGCCTGCAGTCGTGATTTCATCCTGCCTGTGTCCAGTTTTGGGTATCATGAGTAAATATCAGGGTAGCTCCCTGCAACTGCTAAATCTAAAAGTGTTGTCATCTGATTGTCTTGTTGCCTTTTCTTTAACAAACTCCAGCTCTCCGGCTGCGGATTACAAATAGTGTGTGTTGTGCATGTTGCTTTCTTCCATCACAGGCCTCGACTAGCTGCAATGCCCTGGCTAGCCCACCATTTTCCTACCTGGTACCCAGAGTGTGTGACTGTGTAGGGACTCTGAACTGCATGCATAACTGATTAATATAGCTTTTAAGCAAATCAACCTGATTACACCCTCCCTTGTTCAAGTCCCTGAATAAATCAGATTTAACTTTGTTTGCATTTAATCTGACTGTGGTTCCAGTTTGTGCCAAAAGTATTGTACTGTTGCTATTTGTTGTGATTACCTTTGTTTTACAGGAGGTCTGCAGGGTCAAGCTAGAGGAACCAGCCCTGGTGGTAAGTGCAAACAGTGTGGGTAATTGCCTGGTAAATAAGGGTCATTGTGAAAGTAATTATTGTATATTGTTTAGGCCACTAGAAGGGAAAGAGGGGGTTACAGTGTTCTGGAGGGCTCTGCCCAGGTTAGCTTGACCACTAACAACCCTGACCTCTGGGTAGAGGCACCCGCCCATTACCCAGGGGCTCCCTTGCAACCTGCTAATACAGCTGCTATGGGTAGGGGTAGTAGCCCTTGGGATAGTGCCACCCAGGGGTTACATTGCATTTCCAATTTTGATGGTTTGTCTTGTTTTCAGGAAGGAATCAACCTTCCATCCACCGCCTACACTATTACCCACTGCAGTTATATACCTGCAGATGATAAAGATCAAGGCTAAAACTCAAACGGGGTGTATTCCACAGCAGGCTTTGATCTTCACTACTGCAGTTGCTTCTGATATTCGGTTTACTTCTTACCTACTATATACCTAATTATCTGTCCTTTTCCCCAGTATCAGCCATTCTCCATTTATTGTGTTAGTTGATAGCTATTGATTTAATTTTGTTCAGGTCACAATTTATTGATGGTAACTTATTTTTGTTAATGTATTCTTAGGCAGAATTGTCCTGTTTATTTTTGTTATACTCATTCTAGTTTTTGTATTTATGTTCTATATTTTTGATCTGTTATCTTTCCTCTCTTCCCCAGGACACATCTGGAGATGAGCTGTTATCAGCTCAGTATGTCTTTCCTTGTAAAATCTTTGAAATCAAATCTAGCAATCAATAAAGAAATCTTCAAAGTTGTGAGTTGGGCTCAGGGACTCTGGAGAGTGTGTGTGTGTGTGTGTGTGTGTGTGTGTGTGTTTTGGGGCATCCCTTTGTACCAGTGATTCAGTTTTCCTTTCATCACCTTGCTTTACCCTCCTGAAAAGGTATCAGTTTTGGCTATGGCCCAAAATATTGCAGATGTCATGAGAATGGCCTTTTATTTTATTTATTTGAACTGATGACCAGCAGAGGTGCACTGAGCCAAAGTTTGTTTTCAGATGTGACCTGGGGAAGGGGAACAGGAAGAACAGTAGTGCAGTAGTTGACAAGGGAGCAGGATGACACTACAGTTATCCAAAATTGATAACTGAAGCTGACTACTGACAGTAGTAGGATAACAACTTAAACAGCTCAATAAGCAACAACAAAACATGACCCCTCAAAAGAATGAGCAGAAAAATAAAGTCCCAAACGGGTGAGTACAATAAATATGAACTTGCAAAGTGCCAGGCAATCTTGAGAAGTACTGGGGTGACAAAAGCAGAGGAAAAGCTAGATTAGGTGCCTGAGGGGCGAGGACATCAGCATGCTGAAGAGAAATGGGACCTCAGTAGGGCAAGGTAACAGGAACAAGCCTAAGGGAGAGGGAAAAGTTCCAGAGAAAAGGCCACCATAGTGAGAAAGGGACAAACCTGCTGAGGTATGGAAATGTGGAAATATTAAGGAATGAAAGAAGAGCAGAGGAATAAGCGGAGCAATGGGGAAAGCAGGTAAGATAAGTAGAAGAAGTGATGCAAAGCAGTACTTGAGAGAAGAGGGAGCAGGGATAGATGCAAGGAAATGAGGGAGAGAAGGTGCAAAGTTGATACAGGGAACAGTGTGAGTAGGGGGGAAGGGACAGAAGCAAACCGACAGAAGGAGTGAAAGATAAGATCCAGTCTGGCTAGGGTAGATTTGAAGGCATGGCCATAAATCACAAACTCCTAATTAGTAGAGGGAGAGCAGCAAATGACACCTCCTGACAAAGAGTTGTTAGACCCAAGCACTGGGGCTAGTATTGGCCAGTGAGCACGCCTGAACACTGGTGTGTTATTAAACTGTAAAAACTGCAAGAATGCTTGTGGAATTGCAAAGAAGCTGGTGTGGATACTTGTTTGGAGTGCAGGTTGGGGACTTGGTTCAGTGGTGTATTTTGGGCTAGCTACCCTTCCTGCCTGCACCCTCCTTTCCCATAGTTTTCAGCTTACCATTGATCTTGAGAGCAGCAAATGGGCTGGTGTGGAATTGAGGAAAGAGGGTTAGTAGGAGGATCAGGGAACAGTATGGGTAGGGACTGAGTATGGGAGCAGCTGACAGGGAATGGTGGATCGGAGGAACAAATTGGAGTAGACAGTGTGAAAGGATACAAAGACAAGGGTATCAAGGGGAGAGGGTGTACAAAACCAAGAGAAACTAGCAGAGTTCTGGTGAAAGGGGCTCAATTGTTAAGGGAGTTAGATGGCCACAGGGAGGGTGGACCACATAGGGAGTGTTGTGTGCTGAGAGGCTCATGCCTATGGTGCACACACTGTGCAGGAGAGGAAGGGAACATCTGCTATGATCCTCCACCTGGGCACAAATGACCTGGCAGGGTGTCTGTGGGGAGGTACAGAATAGGTTTAGGAACCTGGGAGGAAAATTAGGAGGTGTCAAAGTCAGTGGTATTTTCAGAGGTGCTACTCATACACAGGGCCAGCTCAGCTAGGATGATCTGGATCTCTGAGTTTAACCTATGGCAAAGGGACTGGTGCAACGAGGAAGACTTTGATTCTGTGGGGACTGTAGAAGAAGCTATGAGAAATCCCTGTACTTGATCGGATCTAGGCTACATCTCAGCAGGTGGGTGGGGCAGGGCCACCATTTGACAGGTTAGGGGAGTACATGAGGGACAGCCTGAATTTAAACTGAAGTGGGGAGGATTAGGTGGGAGCACAGAACCCAAGGTTCACAACAGGAGGAGGCAGGAATGCCCCCAAGTGGAGGTGACAAGAAGTAAAAGGAAAAGGGTGAGAGAAGGATGAATGCAGTGGAGGAGGAATAGGAGGAAGGGGGAGAAAAAGGCAGGGAGGGAGGCAAGCTAGTAGGGCAGCCAGGGAAGGAGGGTGGGATGGTAACAGAGGGGTTGGGAAACATGGGGGTGGACAGTGATATCCCCAAGTGCCAGGAGTCTGGGGAACAAAAGTACAACCTCCAGAGTATGGTGAGGAGGGCTGAATGGATCCTAGTGGCAGTCACTGAAACCTGGGAACTCTGAATCATGATTGGGATCTGTATTTTCCTGGATACACCCTCTGTGGAAGGATTCTGAGGCAAGGGAGAACATGGGAAATTACAGAGATGTATGGGTACAGTTGCGTGAGGGTGAGTAAGAAAATAATGGTAGGGTAGTGTACATGTCCAATTAAGGCAAAACCACAGACAGTGAGCTAGGGATGAGATAAGAAAGGCTGCAGAGGGGGAAAAGTGGTAATAGGGGAGATTTTAACATGCCTGATGTGTATCGAACCATTCCACAGGCCAGCGGCAACAGAAGCCAAGCAATCCTAGATGCATTTCAGAATGGCTTTGTGATGCAGGGTATGATGGAGCCAACAGGGATGGACCATCCTGGACCTAGTTTTGATGATGATGATGATGATGATAGAAACATAGAAACATAGAATTTGACGGCAGATAAGGACCGCTTGGCCCACCCAGTCTGCCCATTTCCCTGCCTATTGATAAGCTGCAGATCCAGTTAACCAGCAGCCTACTTCTTCCCACTCCCCATCCCTAGAATTGCCTTATGACTGTCCCATGCATGCTTGAATTCCAGCACTGTTTTTGACTCCACGATCCTCCGGAAGGCCGCTCCATGCATCCACAACCTCTCTCTGTGAAAAATACTTAAATTACCTCTGAGCCGCCTCTCTATCTTCAAATTGTGCCCCTTGTTCTTGCACACCTCTTTTTGAAAGATGCTACCCTCTTGGACTTTGTTGATTCCCTTGAGGTACTTGAACGTTCTATCATGTCCCCTCTCCTCCTTTCCTCGAGGCTATACATATTAAGCTCCTTTAGTCTCTCTTCATATGTCTTCCGTGCAGACCCTGCACCATTTTAGTTGCCCTCCTCTGGACAGCTTCCATCCTGTCTATGTCTTCATGAAGACTGGGTCTCCAGAACTGCACGCAGTACTCCAGATGGGGTCTGACCAGCTGTCTGTACAGAGGGATAATAACTTCCTGTTTTCTACTGGTGATGCCTCCTCCTATGCATCCCAATATCCCACCAGCCCTCCTTGCTGCCCTCTCACATTGCTTGCCCACCTTTAGGTCATCTGATATGACTACCCCAGGTTCCTTTCCATTTTTTTGTTGTTAGTATCTCACCCCCATTGTGTACTCTTCCCTGGGTTTTTGTTTCCAGGTGCATTACCTTGCACTTCTAGCATTGAATCTAAGCTGCCATACATTTGACCATTCCTCTAACCTTGCCAAGTCCCTTTTCATCCTTTCCACCCCACCTTGTGCATCAACTCTGTTGCAGATCTTTGTGTCATCTGCAAAGAGACATACTTTTCTTCCAGTCCCTCTGCAATGTCGCTTATAAAGACATTGAAGAGGACAGGCCCTATTACTGAACTTCAAGGTACCCTACTAGTAACCTCCTTTCATCAGAGTGGACTCCATTTACTATTACTCTCTGTGTCCTATTTTCCAGCCAATTTTTACCCAGGCTGTCATCTTGGGACCCACTCCCAGGCTAGCTAACTTGTATATTAATCTTTGTGTGGACTGTGTCAAATGCCTTGCTAAAGTCTAGGTAGGCCATGTCCACAGCCCTCCCTGATCTACTACTTTGGTCACCCAGTCAAAGAAATCTATCAGATTTGTCTGGCATGACCTTCCTGCTGTGAATCCATGCTGCCTTGGGTCCTGTGCCCTTCTGGCCTCTAGATACTCGACAATTCTTTCCTTCAGAAGTGATTCCATCATTTTCCTACCACTGAGGTTAAACTAACAGGTCTGTAGTTTCCTGCTTCTGCCTTGTTCCCACTTTTGTGAAGGGAATCACATCTGCCTCCTCCAGTCCTCGGGTACCACCCCATCCTCCCATGATTTGTTAAACAGGGTAGTCAGTGGTGTCACTAATTCTACCCTTAGTTCTTTAGAATTCTGGGATGAATCCTCAGGCCCCATTGCTTTGTCCACCTTCAGTTTTAAGAGTTCTGTCAGAACCCTTTCTTCTGTAAATGGGCTGGTATCAACTTCTGTATCCAGTGTGTTTCTACTGTTTGTTCTAGGTACCCCTTCCTTTGTAAATACTGAGCAAAATATTTGTTTAGTATCTCTGCCTTTTCACAGTCTCCCTCTGCCCACCCTCCCCCTTATTAAGCCTCACTGTCCTCCCTTGGTCTTCCTTCCCTGATGTACCTATAAAGGTTTTATCCCTTCTAACTGAGTTAGCTATCTTTCCTCGGTTTGGGCCTTTGCTGTTCTGACTGCCTTCCCAGCTTCCTTTTGCTTTAACTGATACAGTTCTCTGTCCTGCTCCTTCTGTGATTCCTTGTACTTCCTGAAAGCTTTTTTTCTCTTGAACCTTCACTGCCACTTCCTTTGAGAACCATAGTGGTTTCTTACATCGTTTAGTTTTGTTTATTTGTTTTACACAAAGGCTTGTTGCCTCTTTGATGGCAGTTTTATTATCCCCATTGTTCTTCCACCTCCTTCCTGCACATTGCTAGTGCAGATGCTAGTGATGATGGCAGTGATCACGCCAAACATCAGGGTCAGTGCTGGAGGAGTAACTACCAGTCTGCAGGCGAACGTGAGATGTGGAGGCCAACACAAAACTCATGTTCTTGACTTCAAAAGGGTGGATCATGTTAGCATAGGGATGATGCTAGGGAAAGACTGAGAACTTAGGGAAAACATAGGTGTGGAGGTTAGAGGGTGAAAATTACGAATAGGTCAAAGGCAGTCACCAAGAACCTGCCTTAAGCAGAAGGATAAAGGAGCAAGAGGAGGAAGCCACTGTGGTTTACAGTGGAGGTAGGCAGAGCAGAGAGGGGGAAAATAGCTTCTTATAGGAAATACAAGAAGACATGGAAGGAACAGGGCATGGGGAATATTTATTTAATAACATTCAGAATTACAACCCTTTGAGTCATAGACCCTTTACAAAGGCTCCATGTCAAACAACAATAAGGACTTACATATAGTATTGAGCAGTACAGTGTTCAGCTAAGAGAAACAACAGAAAAAAATGAATGGAATTACATACAGTATTATACAATATTCTAAATATAGAGATCAAGGAAGAAAGACAATACACAAAATCATACAGACGGGGAATACAAGAACAATAGTCTTTGGGTGAGGAGGACCCAGCGTTACCCATAATATTTAGGTAATACATAATATTTAGGTAATACATGCAGGGCAGTTTTTTATTTTTCTTATTTAGTTATTTAACCAGGAAGCTTTTTTACAGGAGCGACCTCAGAGCACAGAGAAGTTAAGTGACTTGCTCAGGGTCACACAGTATACAAGTGGAAGCTGTGGGATTCAAACCCAGGTCTGGTCTGCTGGATGTCACTAGATTTGCAGCTCAATGCCTTAAACCATTAGCTATACTGCAGTTGAAATCAACTTGCAGGGTGGTAAAAGCTCAAGGCAGAGACCGAACTAAGAATTGCTAAAGGTGGGGGGCTATCTAAGAGTGTGACACAACCTTCTGATACATCTGGGAGAAAGAACAACAAAAGAAGAAATGGTAAAGCTGAGTATGGGAACCAGTGGTGAAGAAAACATGAAGAAGACAGACGTACTGAATGAATACTTCTGCTCAGCCTTCACTAAAGAGAAGGGTGGTCACCACCACTGGGAAAAAATGATGGAGGGCAGTGGGGATGAGGGATGAAGCAGGAAAGAGGACAGAGTCCTCAGAGGGCTCAAGACCCTTAGGGGGACAGGCCCCAGGGCCAGATGGCATGCACACCAAGGGTACTGGGAAATGACAGCAGTCCTGCAGTACCCCAGGTGGCCTATTCAACCGCTTGCTTGGGCACAAGGGTGGGTCTGCGTGAGTGGAGACAGCCAATGTGTTACCCCTGCACAGGAGTGGACCTAGGGTTGAACCAGGGAACTATAGACCAGTCAGCTTGATATCAATTGTTGGCAAGCTGATGGAAACCATTCTAAAGGAAAGCTTGGTTATGTTTCTTGAGGCAGATGGGCTCTAGGATAGCAGATAGCATGGGTTTATGGCAGAGAGGTCATGTCAAACAAATTTGATGAGCTTCTCCATTTGGGTCACTAGGGCAGTAGAGAAGTGCCAAGCAGTGGACAGACTATACCTGAACTTCAGCAAGGCCTATGAGAGTCCCCCACAAAGAGGATGATCAAAAAACTGGCAGATATGGGGAAAAGGGAGAAACCAAACCAGATGGATGTCAAACTGGCTAGGAGGTAGAACACAGTTGGTGGTATTGGGGATGAGCACTCTGGGATGAGGGAAGTTATTAGAGGGCCCAGAGGAACAATACTGGATCCAGTCCTGTTCAATGTGTCCAACAAAATTGGTAACAGGATCAAAGGCAAGTTCTGTCTTTTCCAGATGATACTAAGTTCTGCAAGAGGCTGACACTGAGGTGGACATAAGTCAAGTCAAACTTTATTTTTATAGCCTTTCCAAACCAAGGCACTGTACATAAAACCTGATACAGCAAGTATAAATAGAAATAAAATAAAACAATAAAACAGGTTATCCATATTTTGGGAAGGCTAAATGAAATAAATAGGTTTTAACTCAGTTTTTAACCTATCAACAGTCAGGCATTCTTTTAACCGATGAGGTAGAGAATTCCACAGGGTTGGAGGCGAAAAGAAAAGCTCTAGAACTAGATGTCTTCAGTCAAACCCTGGGAATCTCCAGCAATCCATCGGCCAGGCGGATCGGAGAGGATGGAAGGGCAGGGTACAAGCAGATCTTCCAGGTAGCCGGGTCCCTGACTCATGTAGGGCTTTAAAGGTTAGCAAGCCAACTCAAAGGTGATCCGCCACTGAACAGGCAGCAGTGCAGCTCACGGAGCAGGTATGCGACTGGTCCTAGAGGTCCCAGTCAGAAGCCTGGCTGCGTGTTCTGCATCAGCTGCAAGCGGGATATCAACCCCTGGTAGCCCTAGGTAGAGGGTATTGCGTAATCAAGACGGTATGACAAAGGCATGGACCCGTGTTGGAAGGTCGTCCGAGGAACTATGTGTTTCACCCAGGCGATATTCCTGAGATGATAAAAGATGATTTGACAACTGCTGAAACCTGAGGCTTTAGAGTCAAACCATCATTGAAAATAATGCCCAGGTTACACACCCAGTCTGAGATAATGAGCTGTATACCACCAACAATAAACCTGATGGTTGTCCAGCCCCCAGATGACCTGAGTCCACTACCAACACTTCAGTCTTGTCTGGATTAAGTCTCAACCAGCTGGAACTTATCCAAGTTCTGATCTCAGTAAGGCAATTATTTAGCATGGGAGTGCATCATTTTGTCCGGCAGAAAGGACATATACAGGTGATGGTCATCTGCATAGCAGTGAAAACTCAGACTATATCACCTGATGATATCTTCCAAAGGCAGCATGTACACTGCAAACAACATAAGGGCCAAAATGGAGCCCTGTGGCACCCCACAGAGCAGGGAGTGAGCACCAGAGGAATAAATTCCAGTGGCAACTCTTGTGACCTGACCGTGAGGAACAAATGGAACCATTTAAGGACTGCACCAGACAACCCACAGAAAAGCTGCAGGCACTCCAGCACACACCATGGTCTACAATGTCAGATGCAGCAATGAGATCAAGAAGGACCAGAATGGTACGTGCTTTTCAATCTCTAGCTATTAGAAGGTCATTCAGTACCGGACAAGAGCAGTCTCCATGCTGTGCTTCTTCCCGAAACCAGACTGAGAGAGAATCATAGACATTGTGGGTTGTAAGATGATCATCCAATTGCAACACAGCCACCTTTTAATAACCTTGCCAACATATGGCAGGTTAGAGATAGATCAGGTAGTTAGCTAGACAGTCTGGATCCAAGGAGTATTTCTTAAGGATGATCGAACGACTGCCTCCTTGAGGGTCAGGAAAGACCCCACTCTCAGGACTTCGTGACAATTTCAGCAGTGATTGGGCAGATAACATCTACACATCCCACTAAGAGGGGTGTAGGGTCTGGATCTAAACTACAACTCGCTGTGTGCAATGTTTGGATGGTCTTTACAATGTCCATGAATTCTCATGATGTAGAAATCTGACCAGACAGAGAGGGTGCATGCCACCTCCGCTGATCACTGCAATCCCTCGTAGGAGAGGCCAGACTGATGCTAGACCCCATGCTGGCAACCTTATTTGTGAAGAATTGAGCGAGCTCCTCATCTTAGCTGAGAAAAGGCTCTCTGGCCTGGAGACAGGTTGGATTGCACAATCTGTCAACAGTCCAGAAAAGCTGAGCTGGTCGATTTCACGAGCAGTACTTAACAATTTTGGAAAGGGAATTTGAAATCTGGCAGTTGGGGTTCAAAGCTAAAAGAGCATGGTAATGCACATAGGGCATATGAACCACAGAGCTGAGTACAGTCTCAGGGGTGGGGGGTAGGTTTGAAGGTCACAGTCATGGAGGAAGAGAAAGACCTGGGGATAGGAATTACAAGTGACTTAAAACCATCAACACAGTACAAAAATGTGGCAAGGAACTGGTAGACAAGATGCTGGGTTGCATATCAAGGGGTTTTCTAGCAGAATGAAAGAGGTAATTCTGCCCCATTTACAGGTATGTGGCATGTTCACATCTGGAGTAGTTTGTGCAGTATTGGAGCCCCTTAGGAAAGACATAAACTAGATGGCAGCAATACAGGGAGGGGCTACCAAGATGATTCAAGGGCAGCAGGATATGAGAGACTGGTGAACCTGAACATACACTTACTGGAAGAGAGAAAGAAGGGGATATGATCAAGACCTTCAAATACTGCGTCTTAAAGGCATTTAGAAGGTTGACATAGGGTATTTTTTGCAAAGTAAGAACAGAAAAGCCAGAGTGCACGAGTACAAATTTATGGGTAGAGGAAGGCCAGAATGCACTTTCTCACTAAAAGGGGTTGCCAGGATGGAATGCACTGTCAGAGCCGGTAGTAAATCACAGTACAGTTGAGGGATTTAAAGAGGTAAGGTAGATTCAATTGTTAGTTTAGGGTGACGGAGTGGGGCTGGAGCAACATTTTACATAAGCGCATGAGGCTACACTTTTAGCAGTCTCACTAGACAGGGCCTCCTTCTGCTGGCCTTTCATGTGTTTGTATGTATACTGTACATACACTCGAATCCATGTTTCCAACATGGTGGATCAAAGTACTGCCACTGAGTCACTGGGTTGGCCGTTCTTCCACAGAAACTGTTTCTCAAAGGTGTTCCATTGTGAATGTCCATTTGCAAAGGAAATGGGCTTACATTAATTTTGCTGAAGATCTTCAACAGATAATCAGATGATTTGCACTGGAGCTAAACCTTGTGTTTTAGGTGAACGGCTAGAGTATTATTCCACTTTTGTTCTTTCTGTCATCTGTTTTCCTCATCTTCACAAAATCATGCTGTTAAATGGAAAAAGTGAGCAGGCTGGCAGGCGGTAGTGTCTCCGCTTGCGATACCCTGGTTTCGGAAGCGGACCTGGAAAGTGAAAGGCCAGCCTGGTGGAGGAGGATTGAGCATCCTACAGACTGGTCTTCTCTGGGGGATGGGAAGTATCTGGTGTGTGTCTGACCTTTGGTGGAGGTCAGGGGGATCAGCAGGCGGAGCCGCATTGTTGGGAGAGCATGGCGAGGTTAGCACTAATGTGCCACATCATTGCACGCCACGCCTCAGAGGCAGAAACTGAAAATGCCAGCCTGCTGTATGATGCCCTGTCTTATGAGCCTTGCACTGCCAACTGTGGCACTGGCTGTAAACCAAGCTTAAATGCCACTGGGAACAGCCCAACCCCCATGGCCCCACCCTGGGGCAAACCAGGGAGGAACACCAGAAGCTTCTTTTTTTTTTACATTAAATCTTTATTGAAGTTTCCAACATACAAATGCACATGGTCCAGGGAACTTAGAAGAGACATATTCATTGGGAAATAAAACTACACATGAATGAACAAAAAAACTAGAACAAAAAGAAAAAAAAAAACCCATTCCCCCACTACCCCCATTCCACCCCTCCCCTATATCCCCTTTCGTCCAGACCAGGTTACACAGTGTGGAGCCTTGATGTAGCTGACAAGGCTTTGCTTTGTAATAAAATAGTGGCAGATACTAAGAGTAAAGCAAGAGGAAAGGCCCATATCTCATTGAATTTACACAATTTGTTCACATGCTGAAGATCATCTTCTCTACTCTGAGACAGTGTAGTAGCTCAGTGTAACCACTCACTGTATGATATCATCACATTGTCCTTCCAATGTCTTAGTACCAATTTTTTGACTGTCATGGCTATGAGGGCAATGTGGTATTTACGTGCCTTCACTGGGATCTCTGAGTAGTTCCGAGCAGGCAAGTGTCGATCGAGAGACGACTCATCTAAGCCTAACAGGGGTCTGCCCGTGCCCTAATTTGCTCCCAGAGGAGGGCTACTTGGACAGGACCAGAAGATATGTAGTGGGTTGCCGTGCGCCCTTCGCCACAGCACAAACAGGTGGCGGAGTGTGATTGTCAAACCTAGCTATCTTCTGGGGAGTGTAATACAGGTTGTGTAAAATACGGAACTGTATAAGATGGAGTCTGTCTGAGTAATATAATGATGACAACCCTCCAGAGTATCTCCCACCTGAAGGATGTTCCTGGCAGGAGGGCTTCCCAGAAAGTCCTAGGCCCAAAGGGGCCAGGGTGCAACTGATTATACAGAGTTTTAAATATTTTGGAAATCGCATGAGGAGGCCGACACTTTGTGTCATCTCAGACCAGAACGGGATGCGCCGACAGACGGGGATGGGATCCAAAGGTTTTACTAGGAGATGTTGTAGTTGAAATACTTGAAAATATTGGAGTTGGGTAGGTATGCCTTTGCTAGAATGTCTACAGAGGAGGCCCATTTTGTTCAGTCTCGGCCCAGAAATAGCTGAGTTTGACCTCCCAAAGTTGTGGGATCCAGGCAGGGAAAGGGATTTTCCATCCAGTTTAATGTTCAGGTTTCCCTAATGGGTTTCTCAGTCTGTACGTTGGTTATATTTGAGAATCGAGCAGAGCTGGGCGTGGGCTTTGACCAAAGTGGTGATGGGTGACCCAACCCAAGATTTAGGGAGATTTGTGGGTGGTCACAATAAGGCCAACGGAGAGACTGTCCCTACGAATTTGGGATAACTCTATGTGAATCCATAAGGGTGTGTAGATATCGGGGAGACCTGGGTCTGGGGAAGCCATCTTAGATACTTGCTTAGATGACAGGCCCAGTAGTAAAGACCAATGTGAGGGACCCTCAGACCTCCTTTGAGCTTTGGGGCTGCAAGCTTGTGATAAGCCAGCCTGTGACCTTTGCCAGCCCAGATAAAATTGGCTAAAATATTATGGGCCTTTTGAACCATGAGTAGGGTAACCAGATATTGAGGAGACTGAGGGTAAAGCAGCCGGGAAATACGTTCATTTTAATAAGGCTGACCCTGCCCCAAATCGAGAGGGAGAAACGGACCATCTGTTCAAGTCTTGAACTATAACATTTAATAGGAATCGAGATTAAGTTTATGCATCAGGGATGTATTTCTTGAGAATAAGATACCAAGTATTTCAATGTTTTCCTTTCCCAGGAAAGGCCTAAGGCCTCTACCTCATTCCTCATCACTCTGTGATTAAGGGGAAAACTATTGTTTTCTCTACATTGAGTTTGTAGTTTGATAATGAGCTGAATTCACTGATAACCTCAAGAAGGTATGGGATGAACTTTTAGGATGGGAAGTGCAGGGAGGAGGTCGATCGCGTGAGCCAGAACTTTTAATTCTAAATCTTGTACAGGTATGCCCTGAATCCTGGGCTCAGCCAGAGTCGGCATATGAGGGTTGAGGTAAATATTGAAAAATAATGGGGATAGGGGCATCTCTGCCTCGTGCCAGAAAGGATAGGGAACCTCTCGAATAGCACCCATTACAGAAAACCCTGGCAGTCGGGGATGTGTATAGAGCTTGAATCCATCTCTGAAACTCTTGAGGAAAACCAAAAGTGTTCAGGGTCCGGAATAGGAAATTCAGTCAACTCTGTCAAATACCTTCTCGGCGTCAGAGAGACCAAAGCCGCAGGGAAAGGTGCATCTCTGGACGCCAAGAAGGCATGATCCAACGCTCTGATGTGGTCGCTAGCCAATCTATTCGCCATGAAGCCAACTTGTTCTGTACCGATAAGGCCTGGGATCACAGTACTCAATCTTATTGACAACAATTTGGTGAGGATCTTAATATCCTGATTGAGCAATGAGATCGGCCTGTAACTGGTCACATTTTCAGGGGCTTTACCTGGTTTCAAGATGAGAACAATTAGGGCTTCAAAAGTGAGGTATCTGTGCTAGATCCTTCTAGAATGTGTTGGAAGACAGGGAGAAGTATTGGGGCAAGGGTCTTTGCAAACACTTTGTAAAAGTTCGGGAGAACCCATCGGGCCCAGGAGATTTGTCATTGGGGAGACCGTTGATCACGCCAATTATCTCCTCTACTGTAAGGGGTGCATAGTGCAGTGCATTGTTCCACCAAGTGTGCAAACTCTTAAGATAAGCATCCAGCACTGTGCAAGAAGAGGGGGTTGGTCATCAGGGAATAAAGGGCTTGAAAAATGTTTGGAATTCGAGGTAATTCCTTTGGGTCCACCAGCAGGAGCCATCTTGAGCCCGGATGGTGGGGACATATCTGGTGGATTCTTGCTGTTTGCCTTGGTCTGCGAGGAGATGGCCCGCCTTCTCCCTTGATCGACGTATGTCGCTGACTTGAGGATCATATATTCAGTTTTCTCTCTGAGGTGTTCCATATAGGTGTTTTTGAGTTTGGCCAAATCTTGTAAGGTCTGTTCCGAGGTGCGGGGAAAGGTTTTTTCCATGTCCTAATCCGTCTAAGAATCTGGACTAGCTGTAACTCTCTCAGCTTTTTCTTTTGGAAGCCACCCCAATAAAAAGACCTCTAGGGTAGGCTTTGAGGGCTCCCATTCGATATCAGGTTTACCGTGAAATTTAAGTTGATTGAGATGTATTAGGCTATGTGGCGTTGATATGTTCCACTATTTCAGGGTCCTTAGAAGTTGATTGTTAAGCTTCCACGGCCGTTCTTGTTAGGAGGCATACGGTGAGAGAGGTGGCATGAGACCAGAGAATGGTCAGAGGGAGGGCGGGGTATATCAGAGTCGGTGACTCCAGGAATCAGGTGGTGTGAGATCAGTATATAGTCTATCCTGGAGGATGTCTTGTGAACTGGCAAGTGAAGGTGAAACTTCTTTCAGAAGGGTGTAGACATCTCCACACGTTGTGTAAACCGGCCTTGTCCCAGAGATCTCGGAGAGCCCTTTGTGCTGGAGATAGGCCCTTGGGCCTACTCCCTGAGCGGTCTATAATAGGGTCGCGACTACGTTAAGGTCACCTCCCAGGACCATCGGTATGTTAGCGAAAAGGATTAATTTATTAACAAGGTCTACAAAAACTCCGGGAGTCGGAGTTGGGGCCTTAAAGACTACCCAGCAAAATATCAAAATTGAAGCCCTTCCCTGGACCAGGATATATCTCCCATGGGTATCTTTTATGACTCTATTAGAGACAAAGGGAACGTTTCTACCAATCAATATCATGACACCACAACTCTGTTTAGTGCCTTGGCGGAAAAACCTGGCCTACCTGTTGCTTCTTCATGCTTAATTCTTCTGTGGTCAATAGGTGGGTTTCCTGGATGAATGAGATGTCGGTTCAGGAGCCTGAGATGCTTGCAGACCTGGTACTGTTTTACTTTCTGTCTGACTCCTTTGACATTCCACGTAAAAATTCAAGCTACCCATCTGTGCACAGAGTTATATGTGTGGGAAAATATGGGCCACACTGCAGGAGAGACAATAAAAAAAAAAAAAAAGGGAAGAAAGGCATCTGCCAACCCAACAATGAGTGTGATTAAAAAAGGTCTGGTCTGGACGAGCCCTTCCCTCCCTTCCACCCCCATATATCCCAAATAATAAGATGGAATGCATACACAAGAATATCAGCGGTAAAACCAGCCCACCCCACCCCATCATCCTTATAGGCGTGATCGACAAGTCCCCTAGTAGTCCCTTCCCGTTCCCCAGCCCCGAGCCCACTCTATCACCCTCCAATAGGAAATAAGCTGCAATATACTAAGGTGGGTATCTGTGGGGGTGTGGCAAAGAATATCCCCCTAACTGGAGATAATTATGAATAATTTCCAACAGATAACACTTACAACTGTGACCAGAAAGGCGCACTTCCGCTAACACTATTCATGCCATAGAACACTTCTAGATAATGTAAACCTGGTCAAGCATTAACTAAGAAACACTACCAATGTCCTTTACAAAAGTAGCAAAGAATGGCTGCGACCGTATTATCAAAACATGCACAAGAGCGTAAGCTTGAGAAACTGATAAGATCGGAGTGACAGCTCCCTAATCACAGAAAACTGTGCTGCAAATAACAAACAGTTCAGCAGTCCCTGTGAGCGGTGAACAGGGCAGCTCTTGTGACCGGATAAGCATTCTCCTCATTGCAGTAAGGCGGGACCCCAAGGAATTGAGGCACAGTCAAGCAGGGCCGTATATGGAATCTGAGGTGTAGTGCGGGAGGGTTGGACAGAGATAATGCAGGTGATCTTGGTGGTACAGTAAGGTGTTGGAGGGAAAAGGCGCTCACTTAGTACCCATAGTCTTGGCGATTGAAAACTTGTGTCAGGGCGCCTGGTAGAGGAAGCGTGACATTACTGCGCCAGGCAGCACGTTTTATCTGTGATATTTGCTAATTAGAAGCTGCACCATCGACCGGAGAAAGGAAAGATGGCAACCTTGTCCTTTTGAGCAACAATGCAGAGCAGCGGTAAGGTCCGTGAGCGAGGGCCTGCTGGTAACAAGTATAGACAGAAGGGACCGTGTAGTGGAGTAGTCTTGGGGAGTGGAACGGTATAGGGACTGCCGACCCTTTAGGGTGGAAAACGGGTAAATCTTCATTGTAAACAGCATGAAAGGAGTCCGCTGACTAGGGACTAGGGAAATGATGAGGCATAACCATAGATTTGATGAGGCAATCTCAAGATTAGGACAGCCCTAGCAATTCAGGAGCAAGTCCGCTCGATCACTGGGACCTCACGGGCCTTTGAAAGCTCGGGAAGGCACTGGAGAGAGCCTTAGTGGCAACATCAGGATCTTCAAATGTGGCCCAGGCTCGATATCAGTACCCTAATTTGGCAGGGTACGACATGCGAAACTTTATACTGGCTGCAACGAGCTTTGAAACCAGGGGTGGAACTGGGTTCTCCGCTGCCTGACCGAAGCCAGGAGATCTTGCGCCAGTCTGATTTTTGTGTCCTCCCATCTCACCTCCTTCAGATCCTTAATCTTGGCAAAAGGTGCTGGCGTTGAGATAATTCAGAAACTTGAAGATCAGCGGGGGCCAGGTGGGGGCTTAGGGCAGAAAGGCCCAATCGCCCGCTCGATGGTGTAGCGGTTCCATAGGGGAAGGCCCGGCTATCCTCTTGACGAGTTTTGTATAAAACTGATTACTTCAGCTCCCTCTCGCCTTCCGGGAGACCTATGAGGACAGCGTTGTTCTGGCGTCTGCGCCCTCAAGGTCCTCGATCTTCAGTTCCATTTGGCCATTTTCTGACGGAGCATAACCAGCTCAGGCTCTATTTTATCCCCATTTTCCACCGACTTGATCCTGGCGTCGCATCCACGGATCTTCGCTGTAGATCCTCTACCGCCGGTAAGTGATTTTAACTCTGTAGCAAACTCGGCCATGCTATCTTTGAAAGGGAAAATTCCATAAAGCGTTGCAAGGTGAGGGGTTGCATGTCTTCCGAGGAGCGATGAAGCTTGCTCTAGTTCAGTCCCGAGGTCCTGGCTGGGCCTTTTCTGGTGAAACAGGTGGCTGGTGTCTGGAGTCGTTTTCCTGGAGTGCATCTTTTTAGTACTTAAAAAGCAGCACCGGTGATAGTCGGTTCTCAGCTAGAGGTTTTAACCTATACTCTGGTAAGTCATCGTTAGGTAGTTTGCAATTTAACTTTAAGAGGATCGGAGAGCTGGAGCAACGGTATAAGGCAGTTATCGGAGGACTGCATCACGTGATGTCCCACCAGTAGAAGCTTCTGCTGGAAACTGGGCTTAAACTCCATCAGGAGCGTGACATCAGTGGCCACGTCCTGGGAGTAAGCCAGGGAGGAGCACCAGCAGAGATAAGTCCCAGAGCAGTGAGTGCTGGGACAGGGGTGGGTTGAGCTGAAGGCGGGACCAGACAGAAAAAACAAAAGGAAAAGAGTGAGCAGCTACATTGTATTAAGAAGGTAGTTTCTTAGCAACATAATTTTCTAAACATTAATAAACTGCAGTGAGAGTCTCATTGTTGAACACTAAGAAAATAGCCATACTTTTGTAGTGCTGTTTGTACTTAATATTTTCATCTATGTATGATGTTTGTGACTGGCTATGCAGGGTATGCCAGCCATAAAATGCCCCAATATATGGGATATGCAATGACCTGATTCAAAATATTCAATTTATCTTCAAATATGGGGGAAGGACATTAACTCACAAGTGGCAGAGCCACAAGTGAATTAAGAAAGTTCCAACTCTCACAAATGATGATGAACTGCATATTTTGAGTCAGACTATTGCGTATTTTGATTTACGGAGCATCAGTTTACTAGTTACATCTTTTAATCTGCTTTTTGTTCAAGATATAACTGTTTCTCTTTTAAGTTCAGTTGTTAGCTTTAGTGATGTACATTGTTATTGTAATGTTACCAGCATTGTGAATGTTTGTCTCTGATTTGTTCATAATTCCATTAAAATAACTAGGAGCATTTTCTCCATAGAAACCCAGTTATAATTCACTGTTATAACCTGCGGGTTATAATGGTGAACATGCATCGAGTTCCCACGCTCCACACATGTGCAAACTGCCAATGGATGAACTGTCTTGTCACCACCTGTGCCATGGCCGACAGTAGTGGTAGTGGCCAAGAAGGTTAAAGTGGGTACACTGGCTCAACAAACAACACGTACTGAGAATAGGGAAAAAATGACAGTACCAGTTCTTTCTCCTTAATTGCAATGCAGGATCTGGGACCTGGAAAAGTCCCAGCTCCACCTTCATCTCAGTTCAACATGTCACTGCCTGACTCTGGATCATGGCCTCAGACCTCTAGCGTTCCCACAGCCATAGCGTTTTTCCCACAGTTAATTTTCAGGTCTGAAGCCTCATGGATACAAAACAAAAAGTCAAAGTAAAAATAGCAGTCAGCTTGCACAGGACTGGACTCTCGGTACCGCAGCAGCTCCCCAAGCAGAGAGAAAGAGGGGGAGGAGAGGTGGATGTTAAGTGATTTCTGCTGTGAGGATATTTTAAACAGCAGTATCAGTGCTGCTGTACTACTATAAACAGCAGCAGTATGTACTGGCCACACATTTTTCTTATTAATTTAAATGAAGCGAAGTGACGCTCCTCAGTAGTTTATAAAACAATACATAGAGAGTGTAAGCTTAAATTAATACACACCCTCAGTGTGGGATGCTTTTATAAAGCCCTCAGGATTTACCCTCGGGTTTATGTAGCATCCCACACCTCGGTGTAGTAAATTCTGTTATGCACTCCTGCCATGTATTATTCTATATGTAATGTACTGTAATTTTCAAGATATAAACTATGAAAATAGTAACAACAAGGTATGATATCTTGAGTTTAGATACAGTACAGACAAGGTAACAAGTCATCCAGGGGTGGATTACAGCCCTTGCATATCTTATCTCTAAACATAAGGCAGCCTTCCCTCAAAATTCACCCAAATCGAAGCATGGGTTGCACATACCCAACCTGAAATAATCTCCATCATGGAATCATGGCTCACTGCCAAAATCCCTGATTGGGCAATTGCTCTGGCAGGTTACACAACCTTCAGACAGGACAGATCGGAAATGTGGGAATGATTACCTCCAATATATGAAGCCACATTCAGGCCCACAGTGCCCCACTAAATGTCTTGATGGACACTGCTAATGCCTGGTTACATAGATAACAGTAGGCAGAGGGAATAAAAGTCTGCAGATTTTCTGGGTTACATTCCCTCACCCCAAGTACAACCAATTGGAATTAAGTCCTCAGCCAATGCTACCAAGAGGTGAGCCCATCCTCGGAAACACTGGTCTTTAAGGTGACTTTAACATCAATTGGAACTCACAGTCAAACAGCACATAACATAGAAACATAGAAGTTGACGGCAGAAGGAGGCCACCAGGTCTATCTAGTCTACCCATTGTCTTTTAGCCTAGTTGTCTAACTGCCCTTGGGTTTAGAGGGCTCCTTGTATCTGTCTCAAGCATTCTTAAAACCTACCACAGTGCTTTCTTGCCCCACCACCTCTGCAGGCAGGCTGTTCCAGGCATCCACCACTCTTTCTGTGAAGAAAACCTTCCTGGTGTGGGCAGAGTACTGCCCTCCTTGCAGCCTTAGATCATGTCCCCTGGTTCTGCTGCCCTTCTTAAATTGGAAGAGATTGTCTATCTGCACCTGGTTTATGCCTTTTATGTACATGTTCAGTTTTTCAGTCTATCCCCATACAACATCCCGTTCAGTCCCTGAATCACTTTTGGTGCCCTTCTCTGCTGTCTCCACTCGGTCAATGCCCTTTTGAGGTGGGGCCTCCAGAACTGGACGCTGTACTCCAGGTGAGGCCTAAGCAAGTGATCTGTACAGCGGCAGGATCACTTCCTTCTTCCTGCTTGTGATTCTCCTCCCAATGCATCCCAGCATACCACTGGCCTTTAATACTGCCTTCTGGTACTGTTTACCTACCTTCAGGTTGTCAAAGATGATGATTCCTAAATTGCGCTCTTTGGTGGAGGCAGTTAGTCTTTCCCTCCAAGGTAATATGCCTTATTTGGATTTCTTTTTCCTATGTGCATGACTTTGCACTTTTGGCGTTGAATCTCAACTGCCATGCTCCAACCATTCTTCCAGTTTCTTGAGGTCACCTTCCATCTTGTCTACTCTCTGCTGGGTGTTGACCCTGTTTCATATTTGGTGTCATCTGTGAACAGCACCTTTCCTGTAGTCCATTAGCTATGACCAATATGAAAATATTGAAGAGCAGGGGTCCCAGTACTGAACCCTGGGGCATACCACTGGTTACTCTACCTTCTGATAACAGTGCTCCATTTACCTTCACTTTCTGGGTTCTGCCCTGTAACCAGTTTAACCCAGCTAACTACTTCTGATCCACTCCTGTGTGGTCGCTTCTTTACCAGCCTTTGGCGGAACCAGAATCAAGGCCTTGCTAAAGTCTAAGTAAACCACATCTACCACCCCGCCATCATCTATAACCTATGTAACACAGTCAAAAAACTAAATCAGTCTGGCATCAGCAACCCGCTGTGAAACCATGCTGCTTGGAGTCCTGATGGCTGCTAGCCTCCAGGAATGCCATGATCCTCTGTCTGAGTAGTGTCTCCATTAACTTCCCCACTATGGATGTGAGGCTTATGGGCCTGTAATTTCCAGAGTCTCCCTGCCCAATTTATGGAGCAGGCGACGACTACCCTTTTCCAATCTTCGGTACTTCCCCACTCTTTAGGATTTGGTGAATAGTTTAGCCAGAGGGCAGCCAACTCTAATCTCAGTTCTTTTAAGATCCTGGGGTGCATTTCATCTGGCCCCATGGCCTTGTCAACTTGCAGTTTATTTAGTGTCTCCAGTACTTCAGTTTTTGTGAAGGGCTAGTATCAACCTCCTGGCCAGGGGTGTTGCATTTTGCCATTTCTCGCCATCCCTGGTGGTCCTCAGTAAATACCGAGCAGAAGTACTTGTTCAGGATTTTGCTTTTGGGTCGTCTTCTATTGTTTCCTTCCTGAGTTGTAATCTTGACTATACCCACTTTTGCTTTCCTTCTTTCCTGGATGTATCTAAAGAAGAATTTGTCTCCTCTCTTTGCCCTCTCTGCTATACTTGCTTCTGTCTGCCTTATTTTTGCTGGCTTTCATTTTCTTCTTATCGACACCCACACATAGGACCTAATTAACTATACTTGACACAAGTAGTAAATGAAAGCACCAGCTAACTATAAAACTGGTATGGGTACCCTAATTGACTGCTTGCTCACCACACACCCAGAAAGGCTATTGAAGGTCACTCACAGTGCTCCTGATTCCTGAGCGACCACTCCCCAGTACTACGTATGTGAATGGTCTGTAAAACTTCCCAGACCCCACCACCAAGCTAGTGAACAGTGAGGGTCCTCCCAATAGCTCACTAGATTCCTTCAAGCTGCATCTAGCATTGGTCGGCTAGGGGATTCCTGGATTGTATCCCAGACATAGACACTGCTCTGGATTCTTCACCAGTGAATGTAATGTAGCAGCAAACATTTATACTCCATATAAGAAAAGAATGATCCTGTGGAAATACTGCTGAGTGGCTAACACCCCCCTAAGGGCTCAAACGGCTAAGAGACCAGTTATGGTGCA
Organism: Neoceratodus forsteri; assembly: GCA_016271365.2. NCBI lineage: Eukaryota > Metazoa > Chordata > Ceratodontiformes > Ceratodontidae > Neoceratodus > Neoceratodus forsteri. The sequence goes on from CM028131.1 coordinate 1,122,896,029, forward strand.
AAGCCAAGTCCACTCCAGTACCCCACAGAATGTACAGAACTATAAGGCAGACAGAAATGAATGCACTAGAGATGCTAGGTCTGCCAACACTACCTACTTCAAAACAAAACAGGCCCAACTCTGGGGTAATAGCAGAAAATTCTGGGACTCCATAAAAGATCCTCTAGGCAAAATGGAAAAAGCATCCCCAACTCTAATCTCCCACAATAACATCGATGTCACAGACCCAAGCAACACTGCAATTATCTATACATTCACTGACCGTAGCCAAATACTGACCACCTTGGACTTAACTAGAATGCCTCCCAGCCTCCCAGGGCTCAACCCAAGGCAGCCCCTGCCTCTCCACCCCACCTAGCTTTTACTTCAAATCCGTTTCCACATCTGACACCCTCTGCCACGGCAAGAAGGTACTTGGGAAAACAAGGATGGGCAGTGACACAGTAGATATGAAGCTTCTTGTAGCTGCCTTGGATGTCCTTATCTTGCTTATAACAAAGCTCTTTAAGCACTCACTACAGTATGCCGAGTTCTCAAGTGTCTGGAAGACAGCCTTGGTCACCCTGTACACAAAGGGATGACAAAATGTTCTCAAACTATTGCCCAATCTCTACGATCCCCACTTTCTAAAGCATTGAGAAGATAGTTGCCGAACAACTGGTAACCTCAAAGTCAACATGGCATACAATGCCAGCAACAGCATGGCTTTAGAAACAGCACAGCACCATACAGCACTACTAGAATACACCAGCTTCACCACAGTGCCCTTGACAACGAGGGCGGAGCTAACCATCCAAGATGGAAGTTGTGTAATTGACTAGCTGTAGAGTAAGGAACACCTATCTGGACACATCGGCAAGAAATACCCCACCCCCATCCACAAACAACTGGCGGATTACAACTCACGAGCCCATTTCCTATTGATTGATACAATATTGCCATAGCTGGAACATCAGGTGTGTATAAAAGGTACTTTACTGACTGCTGCAGTTGTGGTTACATCTGGCCTGTGAGACACTGACAGACCACTAGGTTGCCAGTTTCATGCCAGTCTGCAAGCAACACCCAGTGGTGAAAATCCAGAGGCTGGCTTCAGAATGGCCCAAGCTGCAACTCTGGACATGGCACATTAATTGGTCACTATCACTGCCCTGTTAAATAAAGTGTTAATGGACACAGCTGAACTTGAGGAAACCACTGCCAACACTAAAGCAGAGTTCTCTCAGCTAACTTCCAGGGTAACCACCTCTGAAACTACAACTAAAAGACAGGATGGCATCCTCCACTACCATCACTGCCAGCCGAGATCAGCATAATCAACTACAATATTTGATTGCAAGGTTGATCATCTTGAAGATAGGGCTAGATGCAAAAACATTCAAATTATTAGGGTACCAGAGGGGCGAGGGCAAGGCATGATAATCTTTCTGTGTGGTGCCTACCTGCGATGCTCATATTAAATAACTGTGCCCCACTGGACCTGGAGTGAGCCCTCCACTCCTTGGCACCCTGACCTGGACAAGGAGGCGCCGCACCGATTATCTGCAAATCTACGCTACCCAGTAAAAAATATACTTTAAGGCTGCCAGGAGCATAAACAACAACTGGAAGACTTACCCCATCCAGCTCTATCAAGACTTCTCCATTGAGCTGTCAAAAAAAAAAAGGAGAGCTTATGGTCCAGTCAAGCAGAGACTCTTATCGGCTTAACCTGCAAGCCTCCCTCCGTTATCCTACCCTACTGAGAGTGTTTTCCAGGAGAAATTCTTACTTTTAACTCCCTTCAAGAAATTGAGCAATTTTGGCAGACATCGAGGGAAAGCCAACTGCAGAGACTCCCACGCGCCCTCCTCATGGAGAATCTCCCCCAGCAATGCATACAGCTGAAGACCCTTCTGAAGCAGCTCAACTATCCGACATTAATCTTGTCCCAAGGAATGTGTGGGAGAATGGCAGCAGGTTCAACATGGATGCCCAAAGAAGAAATGGCAAACCCAGCAGACAGGGAAGCAATATCCAGCTATGAGCAAGATCACACCGAGCCCAATCCCGAGTTGACAGCAGAAAGCTTATCTCCGAAGTAAGCATGTCCTCACCTGCTAACACCCTGGTGAAAGTTTCAGACAGATTTAGCTGCTTGAGACCTCCAGCCAGCTGCCTTGACTTTTCCTGCCCAGCACTTCTCAACCATCTGATAGACGATGTGCCTACTGTGGACCTCATTGATGGAGCCTGGGCATCCATCTACAGAGACTGGGCGAGAGCATCTATGGGCCCCAGGTGAACCAGCCCCAAAGCTGTGATGCTGCCAAAAGCCTATGCTCCCACTACTGAAGGCCCAGAGAACTGGATCAGGTATATAATTCAGTAGCTGCTCCCTCCCTCAATCTCCCAAGGCCACTTTCTTGCATCCTTCCTGCAAGTGTTATTTTGGGCTAGAGGGGTTATGTTTTTAATTGCGTAGGGATGGGGTTTGTAACATTACAGTGGGGCTCTGGCCCCACAACCATGGAGGCTGTCTTGGACCCAGACCATGACATGAGGGAGCAGCTACACTCGAGACTGAAGGGTGAGTGTTTTTCTGTTCCTTGTTTACAGTTTCAGACCATATGTGAATGTTCTTTGCTTTTCCTTGTTTACAGTTCCAGACCATATGTATAGTTGGGCCATTTGCCCTTGTAAGGCCCTTTAGGTACATTGGGGTAGTGGCAGTTTCATTATGGCACACAGCTGCACATTCGTGCTGCCTCCTGTATTGTGGCTTCTCTGGGAGGCACGCACTGTGCACATGTGTCATGGTCGCTCTTACTCCTTGAAGTTCAGCTCTTTTTAACTTGTTTAACCCTCTTTTAAGGTGGTGTTTTATGTACTAACCACTAAATATGTTTCAGGTATTATGCCTGTACTGCCTGAACTAGGGCCAGCCTAAACCCCACTGAGCTCAGTGGCTGCTCCCTTGATCAGATAAGGGCAATCTGCACCAGGGATAGCTCCTGTTGAAACACTAGGGAGAGTGTGGGGGTGGCAGCAGAAAATCATTACAGGGATTCCCTCTCAGGATTGCCATGGAAGCTTAACGACATACCACACCCGTGCGGTACCAGTTACCAGTTTTCCAGCGGCCATGGAGGTACTCCTTGGATGAAACATGCCTTACTCTTAGAACTGATCAAGAACTCCTATTATTGGCTCCAAACTGTCTTTTCTTCCCTCAAAATCACTCTGCAAGTGTATATGATGGTCCCCTCGCCCACCCTCATCAGGTACCACCCAACTCCCCCATCAAGGTGCACTGAAAGCAAAATATCAGAGAGGGCTATATCCCACAGGTGTTCCTAGACTCTTCCTACCCCATTGAGAGAAATGGATTTGACACAGTACTTTAAGTAAGGACCATGAATTCCAGGTGCTAATGCACCTTACCCCCAAGAGGTGCATGACCTGGCCATTGGAAAGTGGCAGAGTTCTCACTCTCCTGGCAGAAACAAGGAGCCATTCCACATTGGTTCGTTTTAGCTCCAGTCGAGTTTTGCCACTTTTACTTACATGTTGGCTTTCTGGGGCCTTAGCCATACTTGCTTTGATTTTACAGCAGGGGACACCACTAAACGAGTTTACAGTGTTGTTGCACATGTTATTAGCATGCTGTATGGGGAGTCCCACCCATTCTTCTGGGACTTTATTGTTTAAGAATGAAAATAGAGTAGTTAAATACATAAACAGACAGGACAGCTGGTTACATGTACTGACAGAAGGATACTACATCGACCACTGTTAGCCATGCTGTTATATCAAGGTACACAGGAAAAAAGGGCTGCTATGAAAGGGATCACAGTTATGGCAGATTCTACTGACCATGTGTAATTACGCAAGATTGAGATACCTAGATAATGGCTAACACCCAGGATGTGATAGCTACATCTTGGAATGTAAAGGGCTTAAACTCACCAGTAAAAGGAAAAAAATCCTGTTTAGGTTAAAGAAACTGGGGATGCAGATTGCGTTTATTTTTTTTTTTTTTTTTTACACTTTCTTTATACGCCCCTACGGCCGGGCATCCTTCCGAGTACTCACCGGCAAGGCCTCTTCTCCTTGCCTGAACCTAGCCCCAGAGCACCCTGGGGTGGGCCCTCCTGTGGCAGCCTTTCTGAATTAGAGAGGCCTACCTGAGCATCAGGTTGGCCGTGGAGTCCCCTGGGCGCTGGGCTGGAGTTGGGATGTGGGGCTGCCCTGGAGTCCCATCATCTCTGCGGTGCCAAAGGCTTTTCTAGTATATTGTGCCCCAGGAGTGCAATGGTACAATGGCGTCAGTCGCGGCCTTAACACGAGCGTCCACCGGACTCCTCCCACTCATCAGCCCTAGCGGTGTAGTGCCTTCCGCTTCCACCGGGGCCACTACCACGGGCATGACCTGGGTCCCTCCCCAGGAAAGAAGAGCAGTCCTCCGGATGCTTGATCCTCTCCCTCCCCTGCACCCCTGGTGCCCAAGCTCATTCCCGAACCTGAATTGCGGAGCAGCACGAGGTGGCATCCAACGCCTCAACCCTCAGCCACCGTCCAGGTTCACAGATTGCATTTTTCAGGAAACCAAACTGCATACGAAACAGGCAAAAAAAAACAGTGTGAGGTGACTGGGTTGGGAAGCACATAGTGCCTCTGGGTCAGCCAAGGCATCTCGATCTTGTTGCACCACAATTACAGTGGCGCCCATAGAGGTGCGTAAAAGTACTGAGGGTAGATGGATAATAGCAAAGGTGGCTACCCACAAGGGGCCGATGGTTTTAGCCAACATATATGCTCAACGAGGATGCCCCAGAATTTTTGATACAATCTCCAAAAAGCATGGACATCTCATTTGACAACCTAGATATTTTATTAGAAGGGACGTTAATCTTACGATGGACATTATACTAGCTAGATCTAATGCAAAACAAGAGCCGCATGTTCAGGCACTCCGAGCACTAAAAGAAATGATGGCCCTACATCAGCTGCTCGACACTTGGAGGCTGTCCCACCCACTAGCAAGGACTATACCTACCTTTTGGCTCCTAGCTATGACAAGCAAGCTATATCATTGGCTTACCACTCCCAACCTGACAGGTGCCATGAGCGGGTATAAATATCCTGCCCTATACCTCTCTGATCACACCCCAGTGGTTTTCAACATGCAGTAGGGCACGATCCTCAAATCCCTGCTGTGGCAGCTGGACCCACTTCTCCTACAAGACAAGGACTTTGTGCCTTGGTTCCAGAAAGCAACTGATCTGTACATTAGGAATAACCCGACAGGATCGGCATCAGCTGCTATGATATGGAGGTGTATAAGGCCTCGATCACGGTAAGATTATTAGCTTTGCGGCACACAGGCACAAACAAAGGGAAAGGAAAAATCCTGATGGAGGCCCAATTACAGCAACTGGAGACTCAGTTTAAAGCCAACCCCTCAGTCCTAAATAACCCAAAGTTGGTCTATGAAATACTTGGCACTGAGATTGAAGCTTAATTGTTTAGCTACTAGAAAGGAGGCACTATACCTTCATAGAACTCAACTTAAATATTAGACAGAAGGGAAAAGGATAGTAAACTCCTAGTGTTCTGACTTAAACAGAGACAGGCAGAAAGGTCTATCCACAGCTAAAAGATTGGTCAGGGAAAATCTCTGCAATCCCCAAAGTTATCAATAGGATAATGCTCAATTTGTATGAAACCCTGTACACATCACAAACTAAGTGGGATGTGGAACACTATAAGCTTTGTAAAAATCTTCCCATCCCCAAATTGTCACCAGCTCAAAGGAGGCACTGGAGGCTCCCTCTCAGATATGGAGGTCAACCAGGCCATCTCTCTTATGGCACCTCACAAGTCTTCTAGAGTGCGGGTTCTCGATGGAGTTTTATAAATCTGTCCAAAGTAGAATAGCCTGTAATTCTAAACATGTTGCAAGCACATTCTAAAGGGAGCTTCCTAACACTTTGACAGAAGCCATTATAACAGTTCTCCCTAAGGCGAGAAAAACACTCCCCCAGCCAGTTACAGGCCAGTTTCATTGATCAACGGATACCAAAATTCTGGAAAAATCCTGGCTCTACAACTGGAGAAAAGCCTTCCTGACATCACCCACCCTCCCAAGTGGGTTTTGTGAAGGGCAGGATAAGCTCTGACCATATTCGTGCCCTGTTCTCCCTAATGCAAACTGCAGCCTCTCTCCTACACCAGTGGCAGCTATCACAATAGATTTGAGAAGGCTTTTGACTCTGAGGAGTGGGAGTATCTCCATGCAGTCCTTGAAAGTTATAATTTTGGCCCCCACTTTGCAAATTGGATAAAGACAGTCTATAATTCCCCAAGGCAAGAGTACTCACCAATAGCACTTTGTCCAACCCTTTCCAACTCTTTGAAGGTACTAGACAAGGGTGCCCCATTCCCCCTGTTGTTCGTCCTTGCCATGGAACCCCTAGCCACAGCCATAAGAGTCCACCCTCTTATAACTGGGATAGCAGTTGGCAGTAAACAATATCACACTAAGCTCTATGCAGACGACTGTCTGATCCTGACGAGTAAGCTCCCTCAGTGTCTACCTCACATTCTGAACATATTGAGACCTTTGGGGGCTATCGGGCTTGAAAATCAATATATCTGAGTCAGAAATCTTACCCCTCAATAAGCTTGTTCTTCCCTCCTCCTTAGGCACAGTATGACTGGCATTGGCACATATAGGGATTAAATATCTGGGGTACAAATCTCACCCAAACTAGGGATGATGGCAGATGTAAATTATAAGCCTCTGATGGATGCACTTCAAAAAGACATGGTGAGGTGGTAACACCTTGGCCTATCCCTGGCTGGTAAAATAGCAGCAGTTAAACTGATGGTAGCCCCCAAAGTGTTCTACCTACTCTCTCAAGTACCTATCATTCTCCCAGATAAATGGCGCAGAAATTAGACCAGGTAGTGAGCACTCTCCTGTGGGCCCCCAAATACAGCAGGGCTAAGTTAAGGGCATCCTGGTGAAGAGGGGATGGAATCTCGCTGACTTCACCCAGTATTCATTAGCGTACATTACAGCCAAAACTTTGAAGTGTTTTCAGCAATCTGAATTTGTAACCCCATTTGGATAAGTATTGAAACTGAGCTGTTGCAGGGCACCCCTTAGCTGCACACTTAGGCCACACCCTCCCCAGGAAACACCAACACTGGCTTACAGTTAAACACTTACATAGGGTTTGGCTGAAGGTGGGCCATAAGACCAAATGGAACAATCCCTTTTGTGTATAAACTGTCAGTAGATTGTGTGACCAGAATGGATGACTTGTTCCATTAACTAACTCAGAGACCTAGAAATCCTGAAGGGTTCGACACTGGACTTTTCAAGGTCTGAAAGCAAGATACAACATTCCTCGGAAAGATTTTTGGAAATACTGCAAATTAGGGTGTTGTATGCTTCTTGGGGTAAACTGAAATGTACATGTATAGTATGCTTCACGTCTAAAATAAGGTACCCAAGTCCCTCCCCATTGATATCTGGTTAAGACATTGCAAAGGTTTGGTGGGTAAAACCCAATGTCTTATGAAGGACAATGCTCCAGATCCCTCCTTCTCTGCCAAGGTTACATGGGAATCTAAATTGGGGAGCAGTGTCACTGAAGCTCAGTGGTCACAATGCTAGGCAAGGGCACACCAGGCCTGTACGGACCAGAGAAGCTTATTTATTCAAAACAAAGTGTTGCATCTCTGGTATTGGACTCCCGCAGCTTAAGAAGATGGGTCTATCTCCCACAGACAGCTGCTGGAAATGTAAGGCCCCAAACACGGACCTCTGGCATATTTTGTGGAATTGCCCTCCTATTAGACCCCTATGGAAGGCTGTGGCCTTTCATTGCTTGAAGATTTTAGGAATTCTCCCCTTGGATCCTGGATTATGTTTGCTGGGCCTCTCCTCACAAACTACCAGCCTATCAGGGACACAAATCCTGTGGATAATACAGGTCTTAGTTGAGGTAAAAAGACTGATCCTGAGACACTGGAGGACCACAGAGACACCAACACTTGGGGAATGGCTGTCCGCTATGGAGAATCGTGCCTTTCAGTATGAGGCTATCACATTATAACAAAGGAAGCTTACATGAGTATGAAACCATCTGGGCCCCTTATTTAAAATATACTGTATTTCCAACACTAGTCAAGTTCCAGCAAACAATCTCTCCAAAGATGCCTTTAGGCCCCAATGAATCACACATTAGATGTGACTAGGCAGTTAGGCCTTGAATATATGTTCTCTTCCTAGGTACTGGGATCTAAGACAGGTAGCTTACTGCTTGAGCCCATAAGGCATACAAGAGCAGAGGAAGTGAACCCCTCCCTAGACCTGTGTTTGATGTAACAATATGTTCAGCTGTGTGACACATATAGACTGTGGTAAGTTCAGGTTATCTAGTTCACCTTTTTGTTGTGTCCTTTACCTTTGATTATATATGTAACTAAATACTCAAGTCTGATTACTCCTGGCTGTACAATACCTGCATGTCATTGCAATATTTCATCCTGTCATTTCTGTTTGCTTGTAACGAGAAACAAGAAAAATTGTAATGTTCTACTCAATAAAAAGACTGACAGTAAAAACAAACAGTGCCCTTGAAAACAGCCAGCTAGCAGGCTCAGTCTTCATTGATCTAACAAATGTTTTTGACCTTGTTAATTACACCTTCCTGCTTAATAAACTCACCACTCAAGGGCTTTCCCAAGAGTTGGTATCCTGGTTTAAAGAATATCTGACAATGCACACAAAAAGTAAAATCAATGAGACAGTCTCCGACACAAGGCATGTCTCAGTAGGGGTACCACAAGGCTCAATCATGGGACCCTTCTCTTCAGTTTATTTATCAATGATCTCCACTGGCCTGCCCAGACTCCCATGTACTTCTCCATGCAGATGATGCTGTTGTCTCCTATTGTAGCAGAAGTCAGCAGGATCTCACACATAACCTTCAGCAAAGCTTCAAGCTTTGGAGCACTGGCTCCTCCAAAATAAGCTAATCTTAAACTACAAGAAAACTAGACAATGCTGATTTCATGTCCACAAAAAGAGAGGACTCCAACTGCTTGTTATCCTTGATCAGACGGAGCTGTCCTGAGCAGGTCAGTACCTTCAGATATCTAGGTGTATACCTTGATGACAATCTTTCCTTTGCACATCATGTAGAACAAACTTCCTGCAGGGCTCCCAAAGGAAGACACCAATGAGAACAGGAAGAGAGACAGAGAAGATGCAGTGAAGTGAGAAAGAAACAATGACACCTACAGGTCAGGAGACCAGACATGGACATCCAGATCTGCCAGAGTTGCAGAGGGCTGGTAGCAAGGCAGGCACTCTGGAGATTGGGGTGCCCCTTCTGCAGGACAGTTATGGAACTACGGAGGAGCTATGACAGGCAAGAGAAGAGATCACGAAACTGCAGGGCTGCAGAGGAGACTAGATTGGGGATGCCCACCAGCCCTTACCACCATTCCCCAAGGCCCATGGGCCTTGGGGGTGGAGGTGGTGGAAGTGGGAAATGGGACACCTAGAACTAAGATGGGGCACCACCAGGTCTACACATAGAATCTGTCCCCCAGCCAGGGACAGACACCAGGTGAGGAAGAAGGAAGAATCAAGTAGAACAAACCTGGTACAAGAAAGCAGGAAGGAGGTCCAAGGAAGGAAAGGAAGACTACACAGAGCAATAGGAGGATTCTGGTCATGGGAAACTATGTTGCAAGAAGTGGAGGCACAATCCATCAGTGCAAAGGGAGCTGAAACCATGGTGAAATGCATGCCAGGAGCATCTGCAAGAAGCACTAAGGACAGAATAGGACAGCTGGTGAGAAGAGATCAGGATTTTGTGGAGATCATTGTGCACCCTGAGACAAATGACAAAGCAAACAGGAATGTGGAAGAAGCCAAGGCAGACATGAAGACCCTTGGGAGAGCCTAAAGGAGTACACAACACATCAGATCAAATCAGACTTTATTTGTAAAAGCACCTTTCTAAAATCAAGGCGCTTGTACATAATTCATTAAAATAGATCTGTAAATAAACAAATACAACTAATTAAAACCATAAATACAGCAGATTAAGACTCATAATAACAGTGGCATTAAAATTAGAAATACGCTAGGCTAAAAGATGTGCTTTCAAAGCCACTTTAAAGCTTTTGTGATCGAACAATCTTACCCGACGTGGGGAGAATTCCACAGGGTGGGGCCATGAAACTGAAAGACATAGCCCCAGATGTCTTTAAGCGTAACCTTGGAGGGAATCACTAGCAATCCCTCGCCAGTGGATCGGAGGGCGGGTGGGGAGTAGGGTAAAGGAGATCTTGCAGGTAAGCAGATCCCTGGTAATGTAGGGCCTTATAGGTCAGCAAACCGACCTGAAGGCGATCCACCACACTGTACCGGCAGCCAGTGCAGTCATGAACATTAGGATTATATGACTGGTCCTAAAAGTACCAGTTAGCAGCCTGGCTGCCGTGATTCTGCACTAGGCAGTGCAGAATACAGTAGTCACATCAGCCCTTCTCAAGCGGTATTGCCAGTTTGAAGGAATGGTAGAAGTGAGGACAAGAATTAAGAGATCAGGGAATTCAAACAGTGGCTGCAGGGTTGGTGCGCAGACAAAGGGAGGCACTACACTGGAGACTGGGGGACCTTCAGAGACAAGAAGCCCTTCAAGCATGATGGTCTACATCTCACCGGAGAAGGAGCGAGAGCACTAAGGCAGAAGTTGGAGGTCTTCTTGAAGGGTTTAAACTGGGAGATCTCCAGCATGGAGAAGACCACCTAAATGAGGATGCAGCAGAAAGATATGAAGGTAAGGGATTGGCGAATGGAAGGAACCCCCCAGCATCGGACTTAAGGAAACAGGTATGGTCATGAGCAAGGAGAGTCGCCATAAGTTAAAAAGGAGGGACCTCTTGTAAAGTACAGGAGGGGCAAACACAGAAGGGGATGGTTACTTGGGTTATATGAGAGGAGGCCACGATTGGAAGGCTGTGTGCACCAGTGCCCACAGTCTGGGTAATAAATCCCAGAACTTGTGACATTAATGGCCTCTGAGGACCTGGAAATCATGGAGTCACAGAGACATGGTGCAGTAGCAACCATGCCTGGGAGCTAGCCATTCCAGGGTACATGCTGCACAGATGGGACAGGGAAGGCAAGAAGGTGGGAGGAGTGGCATTGTACATCAGGGATAAATGCTACAGTTTCACAAGACAAGGGGGAAAGCAGAGGTGCTATGAGTAACCCTGGAGGTGGGGAGGGAACGGTACTTAGTACAGGAGTGATATACAGGCCCCCATGGCAAGTGGAGGATGTAAACAGGGAACTGCTGGAGACTATAGAGAACATGGCGACAAATGGTGAATTGCTGCCGATGAGTGACTTCAACTTGCCGGATGTGGACTGGAGCATCCCAGCAGCAGCCTCAGCCAGGAGTAAGTGATTCCTGCCATCTCTGCAAGGGGCGGGTCACACAGTTAGTGAGGGAGCCTACAAGGAGAATGCAGTTCTGGATCTTGTCCTAAGCAATGGGGACAGGATAAAGGAAGTCACAGTGGAGGAAAGCCTAGGGACTAGTGACCATCGAGCTGTGGGGTTCACCATAAGGACATCGAGGAGCTTAGCCACGCAAGGACTAGAATCCTGGATTTCAGGAGGACAGATGTAGTAAGATGAAGGACGAATTCAGAAAGGCTATGCAGGATATGGGGACATAAGAAAAATTACTCACCTTAGTAATATTGTTTCTTCTAATGGAGTCTTGCTATATTCTGACAGTAGCAGTGAGTCCCAACCTCGAACTGCCCCGAGATGAAAGAGTTAACTTCCATGCCAGACATGGAACGCTGAGCTCGAGCTCGGTTGAGACTCTGTCTGTTGTTCTTCAAACTCAAACCGTCAGATCTTTACGAGCTAAACGCACTAAGGTCCTGTGTGGAAGCTGTAAGCCTACACTAGTCAACTGGCTACTAAACATAAAACACATTTTTGGTCCCAAAACAAAGACTCAAGTCAGGAGACCCAAAAATGAAAACATAAAACCAACTCACCCCAAGAAAAGAAGGGTGAAAACAAGAAGGTGGGCATCCACTAAGTGCCAACACTGCACTGCCCACCCACATCCCAAAACAGAGGTTCTGAGAGGGCAGGGGGGAGGTCAGAATATAGCAAGACTCCATTAGAAGAAACAACATTACTAAGGTGAGTAATTTTTTCTTCAAACAACATGAAGTCTTGCTATATTCTGACAGTAGCAGACTACAAAGCAGTACCTCCATGGAGGAGGGACAGAACCTACTTAGGAAATAGGCTCGAGCACAGCTGTGCTAAACTGAGCATCACTCCTAGCCTGGATGTCCAGGGAGTAATGCTTGGAAAAGTGTGAACTGTTTTCCAGGTAGCTGCTTGACATATCTCTAGAATAGGATGTCCCTGGCGCAGCCAGGAAGCAGCTGTACCTCTGGTAGAGTGAGCCCTCAGGCCTGAGGAGGAACCTTACCCAGTTTTCCATAGCACAATTGGATACAAGAGACAATCCACCTGGCAATGGATCTTTTAGTGGCAGATTTCCTTTACCAACCTCACCATAAGTGAGGAACAGTTGGAGGAGTCAAACCTGTGACCCTTGGTATGCTCTGTGTAGTAACTAAGGGCTCTTTTCACATCTAAACTGTACATCCTCCTCCCGCCAGAGGAGGAATGGTCAGTGAAGTACACTGGAAGAGACGTAGATTGATTAAGGTGGAAATCTGAAACCACCTTAGGCAAGAACTTCCTGTTAGTCCTGAGGACCACCTTATCTCTATGAAAGGAGATAAAATCAGGCTCCACTGACAAAGCTTGTAATTCACTTATGGTCTGGCAGAAGTGATGGCTACCAGAAACACAGTCTTCCAAGTCAAGTACTTAAGCTCTGCTGAAGACAAAGGCTCAAAAGGGGTTGCATAAGCTGAGCAATGCAAACATTAAGGTCCCAGGCAGGGCAGGGTCCCTGAATGGAGGGTTGGTGAAGCAATCCCTTGAAAAACTTGGAGAATACAGGGTGAGCTGAAAGAAAAGAGGGCTTACTCTGCTGAAATAAAAGCAGACACAGCTGCCAGATGCACTTTCAGTGTAGCTGGTCTCAGCCCCAAGCTATTTAAGTGGACCATATAATCAAGAACTGTGGGAAGATCAGCAGATTCTGGGAAATATGCTTCCCAGAGCACCACATGGAAAATCTTTTCCATTTGGAATTATAAGTAGCCCTGGTGGAAGGTTTTCAGAAGCTTTAGATATCCATTACACCTTGGGAGAGGTGTAAATCAGCAAACTCTAACTCTTCAAGAGCCAAGCCTTGAGATTGAGAGATTTGAGGTTCTGGTACCAAACCCTCCCTGAGCACAGGTTAACAGGTTGTAATTCCTGGGAAGACACAGGGAAGATGGACCTAAGGACAGTAGGAGTGGATACCAGGGCTGTCTGGCCCAGTCTGGAGCAATCAGGATCATCTTGTAGGGTTGAGATCTGATTTTGACTAGCACTTTGAACAGGAGAGGAAAGGGAAAGCATAAGAAAACTTCCTTCCCAATTGAGAACTAAGGCATCCACGGGACTGAACCCAACACTGGGGCCTGCAGCAAAAAGGGGTTGGTGATTGTGTGGGGCTGCAAAAGATCTATCTGCGGGTGCCCCATCTGGAAAATATCACCTCAAGACCAGGGGTCCAGTGACCATTCGTGATGGCCCTGGGAAATCCTGCTGAGAGTATCTGCCAGGACATTGTCCTTGCCTGGGAGGTGAACTGCTGTGAGGGAGGTGTTCAGGAGTAAGCCAGAGACCACAGCTTCATTGCTTCTGGCACAAGGCCATAGACAGAGTGCCTCCTTGCTTGTTGATGTACGACATTGTGGTGGTGTTGTCTGTTCTGACCTGTACAACTTTGTTCTGAACAGATTTGGAAAAAGCTTGAAGTGCTAGAATTACTGCGCTGAGTTCCAACAGATTGATGTGGAACAGAGATTCCTGAGGGGACCACAACCCCTGGGTGGTGAGGTCGCCCATGTGAGCCCCCACCCCAAGAGGGAGGCATCTGTAGTAAGGATTAAAGAGTGGGACTGAGTGACAAAGGAACCCTTGTCTCAGATTGTTCTGATACTGCCACCACTGTAGGGCCTGGATCAGGGTTCGAGTTACTGGGATCAATTTGGTAAGAGGGTCCTTCCTTTGAGACCAAAAGGCTCTCAAATGGAACTGAATGTCCCTCATCTGAAATCTTGCTCCCTGCGCTACTGCTGTAGAAGCAGCCATGTGCACCAGGGGCTGTAGAAAATGCCTTGCTGGTCGAGATGCCTGCAGGGTGAATGAGGAGGCCAGAGAGACCAGGGTCCTTGCCCTGTCCAGGGAAGGAAGGCTCGGCTCTTCTGTGTTCTAGCTCTGCACCTATGAAGGTGAGGAGCTGGACAGGCTCTAGAACTGACTTTGGAAGATTTAGAAGGAACCCAAAGAAGTGAGCAGTTGCTGAGTTATCTGTAAGTGAAACTTGACTTGGTCTGGGGACTGGCCTACTATGAGCCAGTCGTCCAGGTAAGGGAAGATGGCAATCTTCTGCCTTCTTAGAGAAGCAATTACCACTGCCAGGCATTTTGTGAATACCCTTGGAGCAGAGGTGAGATCAAAGGGCATTGCTCTGAACTGGTAATGGCCTGAGGGCAGCTCGAACCTGAGGTACTTTCGATGGGAGCTTCTGACGAGAATATGGAAGTAGGCATTCTTGAGGTCCAGGGACACTAGCCAGTCCCCTGTCCTTAAAGAGGGTAGAATAATTCCCAGAGTCACCATTTTGAATTTTGGTTTTAAAAGGTGCTTGTTTAAGTATCTGAGATCCAGGATGGGCCGCCATTCTCCTGTCTTTTGGGGTGGGAGGAAGTACCTGGAGTACAACCCTTTGCCCTGGTGTAGGGGTGGAACCCTTCCACAGCTCTGAGAGCTAGGAAGGAAGAGACCTCTGCCCTAAGGCAAGTGCCTCTGATGGATTTGCAGGTGGAAAGGATCTGGTTCTCATCTTTGGAAACTTTTGAAGCTGAGAACCAGTCCCTGGCTTACTACTTCCAGGACCCATTTGTCTGATGTCAGAGACTCCCAGTCCTGGACAAAGTAAGCCAGCCTGCCCCTACAGGTAGCTGAGAATCGGCCCTGGCAACCCCATCAGGGTGCCTGTTTGGCAGGGGCTTTGGGCTGAGGGGTGGAAGCAGGCCTGCCAGTACCCCGCCTGCCTCTCCTCAAAGAACCCCCTCTGGGCATAAGCAGAAGAGGAAGCCTGGGCTTGGTAAAAGGCCTATGAAAGGCCTGCCCTGCCCTGGGAAGCTGCCTTTGAGGAGTGGACTGCCTTCCTTGGCCTGTGCACTCCTATAGGTGGTCCATACTCATCCATTTTTCTTCATGTAATTCTCTGTCTGCTCCCCAAACAGAGAATTACCCACAACAGGAAAATCCGTGGCCTTAGTCTGGGTATCCTGTGACAGGCTAGTACATCTGAGCCAAGCCATTCTTCAAGTGCCACGGATGTAGCCATGACTCTAGATGACACATCATTGGAGTCTACTGCAGCATGGAATTGCACCTTGGATGCCTCAGTACCATCAGCAGCCACCTGCTCCAGCTCCTTGGCAAGCTGGCCAGGGACCTGTTTGCTAGGGCCATCACAGTGTCCCATCTGGATTTTGATACCTAGCAGTATAGGCCATATAATTTGCCTGCCTGAGTCCCAAGGATGCTGCCATGTACTGTTTCTTTGCCATGGCATCAATCCTCCTGGAGTCCTTGTCCGGGGTGTGAAGCCAAGGAATGTTTGTCTTATCACAGGCTGCAGCCTGCACTACCCCAACATGGCTGCATTGTTGTGTAAGAAACTCCGTGTTTGAGCCTGACAATGTATACCTCTTGTCCATTCTTTTATCCACGGAGGTATAGTGTTAGGAGTCTTTAAAATCTTAAATGTCTGTTTCCCAAAAGATTTGTGCAAGGGAATAGACAGCCTCCTAGACTCTGGGATATCCATCATTTCTACATAGTCAGGCTCCTCCTGATCATCTACAGCTTCTTCCATAGGAAACTGGAGTGTTTCAGCCACTTTTTATAGAACATGAAATGGGAAGGGACTCAGAAAGCCTAGGCGGAGGCGCTCATGAAGGTCTGTCTGGGGAGATGTCCGGGTCAATGGGCACATCCAGACTTTCAAATCACATTCACTTTCCTCATACTCCTCGTCCTCCTCCTCCGGTTCATAAAATTCCTCTAAATCATACTCTTGAACCGGTGGAACCGGCGAACCGAGCGCCTGCTTGATGGTGCCGGTTCGGTCGGAACCGGGAAAGCGACTGGACAATTTTGATCGCTTTGGCTATTTCTTCAGTGGTTGGAGAGGAAAGTTTTGGCTCCACACCAGCTGATTTTTCTTTTCTAGTTCTTTTAGCCGGAACCGACCCCTCAGATTCGGCTCTCCTTTGCCGGAAGTCTCGCCCTGATCAGAGGGCACCTTCTGGTTCGGTTTGAACCGAACGGGCTGGCCATCCGGTTCAGCGGACTTTTGGCCTCCTTCCCTCTGAGCCTACCAGCTTCTTTTCTATGGTAGCTGCAGGAAATTTTTGCAAATCTGGCAGTCTGCATTGAGGTGGTCAAACCCCAGACAATAAACACAGGTGGTGTGGGGTCAGCCTTGGCAAAGGCTTCCCACATACACTGCAGTGCTGAAACCCAGTGGTCCGGTTTTTTTTTGGGTTTCTCAGATATAGTGCCAGTCCTAACCAAACTTACCCTTTATTGCAGTCCACCAGGCAAGACCCTCTTATCGGTTCCCAACCGTGTCACGGGTCGTGGAAAAACCGTAATAAAATCAATTTTTAGAACCGTTAAGAACCGTAACCACACTCTAAAAGCACAATTTAAGATTTTTAAGCAACTTGATCGGTTCAAACCGAACCGATAACCGTTACAAGTTCCACACAGAATAGAATAAAATAAACCTATCTAGTACTCACAAATACCACAGACAGAGACTGAACCGACAGGATACGGTTTAAATGCGGTCGAAAACCGAAAAGCGGTACTTTAACCGACAATTGAACCGAGCAGAACGAAAAATGTCCGGAGCAACTGTTCAGTGAGGTGGAGTAAAGAATCTGACGGTTTGAGTTTGAAAAACAACAGACAGAATCTCAACCGAGCTCGAGCTCAGCGTTCCATGCCTGGCGTGGAAAGTTAACTCTTTCATTTCGGGGCAATTTGAAGGTTGGGACTCACTGCTACTGTCAGAATATAGCAAGACTTCATGTTGTTTGAAGGGAGTGGTGGAACAGTGGGATAAGATAAAGGAAGCCCTGCGCCTAGTAGCAAACCATTGCACCAGGCCCTGCAGCAAGAGCAAAAGAAAGAGGAAACCACTGTGGTTCTCGAGGAGTAGCACAGCTAGCAATAGGAAAAAGATGGCATTTCTGAGGTACAAGGCAACACAAAGCAAGGAGGACAGGCAAGAATACTTGGAAAAATGAAGGGAAGCGAACAAGGCAGTAAGGGCAGCAAGAGGCAGAAACTGAGGAAAACTACTTAAATCAGTGAAAGAAAGGAGGAAGGCATTCTTACGTATATTAGCGAGAGGAGGAAGACGGGGGATTGTGAGACTTAGGGAAGAGGAGGCAGGGTAGTGGAGAAAGACATTGACAAGGTGACTATCCTCAACAAATACTTCTGCTCCATAGTCACGGAAGAAGGCAATGGGTACGGTCCTCCATTAATGGAGAAGGGTAAACAGGGAGAAAGGGTGGACATTAGACCTTTTCAGAGGACAGAGTAAAAGAGCACTAGAACGCTTAGGGTGGTTAAAGCTATGGGGCCTGATGGGTTACACCAGAGGATCCTAAAGGAGCTCCGGGAGGACGTGGCTAAACCTCTGACTAAGCTGTTCAGTGGTCACTGAAACAGGTGTTGTTCCGAAGAGTGGAGGAAGGCACAAGTGGTACCCCTGCACAAAAGTGGTAGTAAGGAGGAGGCAGGAAACTACCACCTGGTCAGTTTGACCTCAATAGTAGGTAAATGATAGAAACCCTGCTTAAGGAAAGGCTGGTGGACTACCTAGAGACAAGGGGCTGTAGGACCCAAGGCAACATGGATTCGACGGAGTGAGGTCATGCCAGACCAACTTGATTGATTTCTTCAAGTGGGTGACAAAGGAAATAAAGCAGGAACTCACTGCTCCACTCTCTGAGGGCCTGTGATCAGTGACAAGCTACAACACAATCAAACACACAACACTGGCAACAGGCTCGCATTAGGAAAAATATTTTACTTGTGCAAACAGGCATACTAATACTGAGCAAACCGTGCAGAAAAGCAGCAGCACTCCCGACCAGGTTTCGCCAAATGGCTTTTCAAGGGTACTGGTCAATAGGATGTCAAGGCTTAAAATGTCAGTGAACTAATCCAGTGTTAATACTCATTTAAAGGTACAGTGCTACATATATACCAAGGTTATTACCCAAACTGCAATAGTCAGTACAGAAACATCAAAACACATCCAATTGGATTGGTTACGACTTCAAAACATCTAAACACAAAGTAACAGTGCTAGGTCAACTTAAAGTACAATACTGGCTAAATGTAGGAATAAGAAATGCTTAAAAGCTATAATAGCTGGCCCAGTGGAGCAGAGGGCTGTGGCGCTGGATGCCACACCTCGAACCATGCTGGTGACCGGGTTCAGGAATGGACTCGGGTTGTCGAGACTGGCTGGGGAAGGAGGATTGAGCATCCGAGGACTAGTCTCCTGGGGTGGGTTGGGAGGAAGCCGTTCGTTTTGTAGTGGCCTCGGTGGAGCCGGGGCTACTACATGCAGCGATGCAGGAGGGATAACCAGAAAGCTGGAAAACAACTTCAGCTTCTACCAGATGAGCGGCCTCCATATCCTTCATGCCCCCAGAACCTCCAGGAACCTGCCCTTCACAGCAGCACCCTTGAGCCCGTAAGGATAAAATAGAGTGCTGGGGTTTCCCGAGCCCCCAGTGCCTTCCCCTGAAGGAGAGGACCTGCCGGAGATGGGTTACTCCAGGACGACTCGGAGGTTGGCTGCGATATGTGGTGAGAGCAGCGCTCAGGAAGAGGATGGCTGGGAGTGGAGAGATACTAGGAAGAGCCTGAAGGAGAGGTGGAAGCCGAGTATTGAAGGAGGTAAAAGATAACTCAAAAACAAAAAACCTATAATACTTTTTTTTAATACATATATAGAATTATAGCCAAAGTAATTAATTTCTTATTAACATTTTATACAGTTTATATAACCATACATCGTACTCATTTAATGTCTCCTTGGGTTCAAACTGTTTGGCACCAGTTTCTGCCTGCTGCCCACTGGCTAGCATGTATTACTCCACCGAACACTATGAAACCCCTTACAGGAACCTAAAGGGGCATATATATATGTAGCACTATACCTTTAAATGAGTATTGACACTGGATTGGTTCACTGACATTTTTAAGCCTTGACACTCCCATTGGCCAGTACCCCTTGAAAAAGCCATTTGGCTTAAACCTGGTCGTGAGTTCTGCTGCTTCCTGCACGGTTTTCTCTGTATTTGTATGCCTATTTGCACAAGTAAAATATTTTTCCTAAAGCTGAATCCTGGTGCAAGTGTTATGTGTTTGATTATGTGACAGAGGAAATCGACAAGGCAGAGAGGTAGATGTGGCCTATCTGGACTTCAGGAAGGCCTTTGACACAGTCCCACACAGGAGACTGATCCACAGCTGGCAAATCTGGGGGTGGGGACAGAGGTGGTCATGTGGGTTGAAACTGGTTGAGTAACAGAACACAGAGTGGTGGTAAATGGGGTTAGCTCACAGGAGGGATGGGTAACAAGTGGCATACCTCAGGGATCAGTGCTGGGACCACTGCTCTTCAATGTCTTCATAAGCAATGTTGCAGAGGATCTAGAAGGGAGAGTTAGTCTATTCACGGATGACACAAAGCTATGCAACAGGGTAGATACACAGAAAGGTATATAAAACTGAGTAGAGCTCTGAAGAGGCTAGAAAACTGGTCCAAGGAATTGCAGTGGAGTGTCAATGCAAAACAGTGCAAGATTATGCACCTAGGGAGAAGGAACTTAGGGTCGAGTATGAACTAGATGGGGTAACACTGGAGGCCACCACAGAGGAAAGGGATCTAGGGGTAGTCATGAAAGACAACCTCAAAGTGGCTAAACAGTGTGATAAAGTAGTTCAAAAGCTAACAGAATACTAGGGTGCATGAGGAGGGGTATAAGAAGTAGAAGGAGGAATTGGTGATACCATTGTACAACTCCTAGTAAGGCCTCATCTGGAGTACTGTGTTCAGTTCTGGAGACCCATACATAGATACACAGATGCATAGACAGTGTCAGCAGATAAGGGCCTATGTCCCACCCAGTCTGCCCATTTGAGCTTGTAAGTTCAGTTTATGTTTTCCTAGAAGTCTGTTGCTCCTTACCCTGACCTCCAGAATTCCTTTATGTCTATCCCATGCATTCTTAAATCACGTGATTGTTTCAGCCCCCACCACTTCCTCTGGCAGGGTGTTCCACTTGTCCACCACCCGTTCTGTGGAGAAATTCTTCCTCACGTTTCCTCTGAATCGTCCTCTCTCCAACTTCATCCCATGCCCTCTAGTCCTGGAACATCTTTTCGCTTAAAAATAGAGCATTCCTGCACCCTGTTGCTCCCTGTAAGATACTTGTGTGTCTCTATTATATCCCTCTCTCCTCCTCTCCTCCAGGAGTACATGTTCAGTTCCTTCAACCTGTCCTCATAGGACTTGTGATGCAATCCATGCACCATCTTTGTTGCCCTCCTCTGAACCTTCTCTACCCTGTCTATGTCCTTACGTAGGTAAGGTCTTCAGAACTGTACACTGTACTCCAGGTGGGGCCTCACTATTGTCTTGTATAGTGGAATTATGACCTCCCTTTCCTGCTGGTGATGCCCCTGCCTATGCATCCCAGCATCCTATTTCTTTACCTGCTGCCTTGTCACACTGTTTCCCTACCTGTCACACTGTTTCCCTACCTGTCACACTGTTTCCCTACCCCAAAAGACATGGGTTGGAGATGGTACAGAGGAGGTGACAAAATAGTGTCGGGATGCAGCATAAGTCATATGAGGAGAGAGTCAGAGCTCTCAATATGTACTCCCTGGAGAGGAAAGGAAAGGGGGCATAGTAGAGACCTCAAGTATCTAAAGGGATCAACAGGGTACCAGAGGGAGCATCTTTCACATGAAATAGCAGAACAAGGGGGCACAGCATGAGACTAAAAGGGAAAGCTTAGAAGGAACTTGAGGAAATTCTGCTTCACTGAAAGTGTGGTGGAAAGATGGGACAGTCTCCCAGGAAGTGGTGGGGTGCCTGGTTCAGGGACTCAAGAATCGTGGGATAGCCACATAGGAATTATCAAGCTATGACGGAGGGGGGGAACTTGTAGCATCTAGGGTACTTTAAGCATTAGAAAGTGGGATAGGGCAGACTGGATGGGCCACAAGGCACTTATCTGCTGACAACATCTATCTATCTATGCATCTATGTAAATGATGAAACAGTAAATATAAAACTTGGTGCCTTTACTGTTACAAATCTTTTATGACAGAGGAAGCTAGGTGTCTGCCTCTTCAATACTCCCAATAATTGATTACAGACTAGTGGTTTATGCTGCCATACTGACTTGATTCTAAATAGAGTAAGAGTAGCCCTGAATAATGTGTGTCACCTCATCCTAGGAGCTGACAGAATGGCTCACACATGCAACCTCTATACCAGTTCAGGTTGGCTTCCTCTGGACCTACACATCAACTACCAAGCATGCCTGCTGGAAATAAACTTACTAAGGCCGCTCCTCCCCATCCTTCAGTCCTTCTTCCTCCCTACCAAAAGCAAACTTGCCACCCTAGCACCCTCAGGAACCCCTTTCATAGCCCCTTCTGTGGGACTAACCAGGCTATGTGCTCCTTCTGTGTTAGATCGCCGGCATGGAAAAATGAGCTCCCATCCTCCATCATGGGGTTAACCAGCCCCATCCAAATCAAAATAGCACTATAAAATACTTCTCTGGCAAAGCCACCTGCACTTAACTATCACCACTGCCTTTTGGGGCATCTGCTCCTATTCTTCCTATCCCTCTCAGCTACTATCAGATTCTCTACCTCCTTACCTCTCCCTCCTCCTCCCTACCACTTGGACAGGGCTTCCATGAAGTGGCCTGTCTGACAAACAGGTATATACAAGTTGCTGCTGTATTCATTGAACTGTGTGCTATGTTCAAATACTACTGTTGTTGCTCTGTAAATGTGACATGGAACCTTTGTGAATGAGCTCGCTCAAAGGTGTATTTGAACTATCAAATACATAAATAAACATCACTTGTCATTGTCTCATTTTTATCTCCACTAGTGCTGTGTGTGTGTCTGTCTGTCTAAAAAAAATAATTGCCACTTTTAATGAAGCAGTTCTTTTCTAGGGGCAAGGACTGTCAGAACTGCTGCTTACTAGATACTAAGCAGTTAAAGTGACTGTGTATTGACTGTCCCCATTGAGTATAAAGCATTCATAAAACCAGCAATTACAACAATACATAAAATGTAATGTAAAAAACAAGTGATAAAATGTACCAACCCCTCGGTATCCATTTACAACCCAATCGCAAATCCTTGCAAGATAAGAATGTGTATTGGTGCTGTTTCACTGATTAAATTGTTTGTACTTGGAATGGCACCCCACAGGAAGCAATGGATTTTATTTCCTTCATAAATAACAAGTGGAATTTATGGTTCACTCATACATTACATGGTAGTCTGCATTGATTAAATTACTGACTCTCACCCTTATTGGCTTAGAGGTCAAAACAGTACAAATGAACCACTACCATAAAATCCACGTTAGGAATATATATGTGTCAACAGCTCCCTCTGCAGAACCTCATTAGAAGGTTGCCATACCATTAATTTTTCAGGCGATGAAGAAATTGCTCTGATGACATTTCCTTTCAACATCATGCCACCAATTTGAAGTGTAGAGTTCTCGAACAGGGATATGATGCCACCTTGTTGGAGGATGCCATGAATAATGCTTCTTCCCAAAACTGAGATGATGTGCTAACATGGAAAAGAGAGGGCAGCCACTGCATTAATCATTCGACTTTATTTTTGACTCTAACTCCATGTCCCCTAAAATTGCAGGTGTACACAAACCTTTGGCATATCCTTATGGATGATCCTGATCTTTCCCCCACAACAGGAAAATGTCCCAGGGCGGTCTATAGGAAGAGCAAAAGTGTGAGGGACAGTGTGGTGAGGAGTCATTTTGGGATAGCAGTGAAAGAAGGCACC
The DNA here is from genome assembly GCA_016271365.2 of Neoceratodus forsteri. Classification (NCBI taxonomy): domain Eukaryota; kingdom Metazoa; phylum Chordata; order Ceratodontiformes; family Ceratodontidae; genus Neoceratodus; species Neoceratodus forsteri. The sequence continues at coordinate 1,122,919,451 of CM028131.1, forward strand.
ACCAGAGTTTTTACCACACTTATGAAATTGTAATCTTATGGTTCATGCATCATTGTAGGTCAAACACCTCATTACTTGTTGCACCACATTATTTATACATTTTGGTGTGACTGTCCAACTCTCTACATAGATTAGTCCTATGATAGAACAGATTCAGTAGCATATGAGATTAATAATCAATGACAATCGGACTCCCTGAAGGCACCCATTGGTGACAAGTCCATAATGGTGATCCTAAAAGTTCCACTTCATGGGTATCAATCACATTCCTTGCATGAAATCATGGTGGTGATTGTGTCAGAACTCCGCTTCAAAGACTGAGAGTAGACACTGATCTACAGATTGGAGCATTGTGCCCCAGCAGATTAAATGATGGCTGGGATGGGATCCCTTTCTAGGGTACTGAAATCCTTCCTACACAGAAGTGAAATGTATTTATTCTCCAATTATATTCATGGATGACTGAGAATAGTATTTATCTAAGTATTTGCCATATCTGGGAGTTTGTAAAAGGGCATGAGACAGCTTGTTCTTCCTTTTGTTGAATGTTGTATAATTATGTAGTCACAGGTTATATATTGTCCTTAGTATTTTTAGTTAGCAATTTAGTTTGCTTGTTTTTCTCTTTCTTCTTTATCTGAGGTCCTGAAACCTTTTACTTGTCTGAAAATAGCTCAGTGTGCACAGTTTTAATTATGATTATTCTCTGCATATATATTCCTGCACCTGGCTGTATCTAATATATTAACTGTGCACTTTGTCTTCTGCTCTTTAAATCATTAATCTGTTAACATTTAGACTTAATCCATGTTTTACTATACAGGGGTTGGTACACTTAAGCACTTAGTTTTAAACTGATAAGAACAGATACTACACTTCATCTTAGCCAAAAGTCTGAGAAGCGAGATACATTCTATTTGATATATTGTTGTAATTGCTGTTTCTAAGGGTGCTTTACATGGCAGTTGGTGTTACTGGGCACAAGGGATTATTTGGCATGTGTGAGGCTGAGGAAGGGGTGGTACTGGATACCAGGAAGTGCTTGGTGTGGTACAATGACAGTGAGGGGTGTCACTAAGCACCAGTGAGAGCTTTCCATGGGAGGTAGCAGGAGAAGTGGGTGCACCTGGACACAAGGGAGTGCTTGGTGAGAGAAGAGGGGACACAAAGGTGCCACTTGGCATGAGAGTGTGTTTGGCATGGGATCATGTGAGGGAAGCATGTGTCACTGGACACAAGGCAGTGCTTTGCACAAGACTGGGTGAGTTAGGGGTGCTACTAGAAACTATAGAGTGCTTGTCATTGGATGGTGTGAGTAAAGTGGGTGCCACTGAACACCTGAGAGTGCGTGGCATGGGTTGGGGTGAAGATAGCAGGTATCACTAGACACAAGGGAGTGCTTGGCATGGGCTGAGTGAGTGAGGGAGGGAGGGAGTAGTACTGAACACCAAGGAGTGCTTAAAATAAGACATGAAGAGTGTGGGGTGCCACTGAACATCATGGAGTGCTTTGCATGGGATGAGGGAAGTATGTGCCTTTGGAAATGAGGGCATGCTAGGCATTGGATGGGAGAGGGATGGGCTGCTACTGCACACCAGAAGTTGCTTGGTATGGGATGACAAAAGGGAGCTGTGCCAGTGGACATCAGGGATTGTTTGGTGTGTGATGGTGTATGAAAGTCTGGTGCTTGGCAAGAGGGGGGAGAGAGCAGACTGCCACTAGACACCAGAGACTACTTGGAATGAGGTGGGAATAGAGGGAGGGATGCCATTGGACACCAGGGACTGTTAGGCATATGACAGAGGGAGTAATTTTTGCAATTAATAGAAGTTCTTAAGATCACATTCTTGGGGCCACGACATGCAATGGCTCGACTCTGTATATGCAATTTATCTTTAAGTGTGAGTGGGCATGACCATAACAGCTTATAAGTGGTAGAGCCATGAATGAGTTATAAAGTCTTTCCTTTTCACAAGTGCTGATAAAGTGCATATTTTGATTCAGGTCATTGCATATTTAATTTATACAGCATCAGTTTACAAGTTATAACTTTTAAATCTGCTATTTGTGTGGAGTTAACTATTTTTCTTTGATTCAACTGCTGGCTTAAGTGCTGCACAGTACTATTGAGATGTCATCAGCAATGTGAAAGCTGCCTTATGATTCATTTTGTATTCCACAGTGGTGTATGTAACCTTCAAGAGATCAACCTACCCAACAGCAAATGTATCACATCTTTCTTGAGTTTAAATATGCTATTAACTAAGATTTTATTTATCTTGCCATTTTATCTCCACTGATGCTATACATAGAATAAAAATTAAGTGTGGTATACAAGTAAATATACCCATGGAGGAGGCTACTAAGATAAAGCCACAAGCTTGAAGGGTAAGAGGCTTTATTATCTCATTAGCCCTCAAGATGAGTATATTTCTAAGTGTAACCCCAGGGGCACTACCCTTAGGGCTACTACCCCTGCCTGCCTCCACTGAGACAGGGTGAGGGGCCCAGATCCATTGACAGGTGCCTCCACCCAGAGGTCGGGGTTAATACTATCGAGTTTGCCTCGGTCACAGCCCTCTGGTTACTGCAACCCCTTTCGTCCCACTAGTGGCCACCGGTACCAACAATACTTTCCCCAGTACACTTACCCCCAGATAGTATCTCTTAGCTCACTCCAGGGACCCCTGTAAAGTAAGGTACAGTTATATCACAGTCACCATGCAGCAGTTCACCAGTGATACAAACTAGCCAGGGTGTAGTTGCAGAACAAACAATCTGATTTATTCAAAAGGGGGATAACAAGGCTAGGGAAAATCAAGGTGATTGGTTTATCACTATACCTATTCATAGGGCTCTGTGCACAGGCCTAAACCTAATAGTTGCTGTCCCTGGGTACCCAAGCCCTAATGGCTAGTCCATCGTGGCAGCTGGTTGGGGCCCTGACACAAATAGCCTTTGCAGTCCTGAGCAGATCAGAGTGAGAAGAAAGTTCAATTAAAGTAGTCAGCAGTATAACGAAACAACTTGAGGCCACTGTCTGCAAACTTAACAGGAGCTACCCTGATTCAGTACTCACGACTCCAGCAAGTAACGATCCCTTCACCACTGGCAGGGCTGAGCCTGAATTCCACCAGCCTCCTCACACATTTATATGGCAAACTGCAGAGGGTACCATACCAGGCAGTTGCTCCCAGAACCCACACAAACCCACAGCAGACTCGGGCAGTACATGGCAGCTTCACTTTCCGGATGGACCAAGCGCGATTCAGCAGATTCTCCAGTCCTCTAAGGTTAAGCCTGGTAGGTAGCTGGGCTGGCACCAGCCTCCTCTGACTGCTCGGCGGATTTAGTCCGAAGACTCGAACAGGCAAACGGCCGCCTCAGGCCTTTCAACACTTCCCACGCCGAACACTCCACCAGCGCAGAAGCACAGAGCTCCTTTCTTCTTCTCAGCCACAATGCATCTGCCCCTAGCAGCATGGGGCACTTCCTACAGTTCGGCGCTACCCGATCCCATTGGCTAGCGGCATCTGGCAATCAGTTGCTCCTGCCTCAGTGGTGCAAAAAGCCCCATAGCCCATAATGCCTTTCCCAAATTACAAGTAGTTTCTCTATTGGTCAGACAGCTCTGTAGAGTCCCAAGGTACTGATTGGTCCAATTCAGCAGTTCTGGACCAAAATGGAGGAGACAATCGAAACAGTCTTTACTGCAAAGAAAGCGGTTAGAACAACTACTGTATCATTAGTACTCCATGTTATTATCAATACCCAGTTACAGCTTTCCTGAGGGCTCCTCTGCACAACTAGCGATGGCAGAATGGAGCACTTACTCTGCAGCCCGGCAGGACTCAAGCATAGCAACACTCAAACCCCTCCCAGATTAATTATAACTGCGGTTAGGCAGCCCTTAAAGAGACAGGCATGGAGGCTTTGATAGCGCTCCTGGCGACAGCATTCAATCGGCCTTGGCGTACACCAGCCAGGCAGGGAGCACTTAGGCAAGCTCTGAGGAAGCTTCTAGGAACCCCCATTTGTAGGGGGTTACACAAGTATGCAGCACTTATTTTTATAATACATAAGAATGGTTTACTGTAGTTTAGTACCATGGATTTGAAGTCCGCTTTCATTTCCAGGTTTGTCTATGGTCAGACCAGTTTTTGTTTGTGACATCTGTTTTGGGCCACATGTTTCCATAGTGTAGGGGCATTTTGGGAATCAGTACTCCTTTTGGATCTTGTGATTTTCATAGTATTGGGAGCCCTATTTTAGGGGGTATGTCTGTGACCGAGTGTCCCTTAATTCATTGGTGACATATGGTGTATAGCTGAATTTTGTGGCTAGAAGCTGAGTTTTCAGTCAGGAGTGGTATACTGTATGTGCTTGGGTGTGGCTTGATTTGATGGGACCTAGAGGAGTATACAGTCAGGAGTGGCATGTGTTGTCGGGAGGAACTGTAGTTGGCAGTCAGGAGCGGCATGTCAGCAGCATGGTGAGCATCTGAGGGACTGACTGCTGCATCATAGATGACATGCTGTCTGAGTGCTTGGAGCAATGAGCAGCATTGCTGTTTGGTGGGAGAGCATTGTCTAGAGTGAGGAGGAACTGGCTGCTTCATTGTGGATAGCATGGCATCTGAGTGCTGAGTAATGCAGAGAGACACTGTTGTTTGGTGAGAGACTGGGGTAATTTCTTGTTGTATGGGAGATTTAGCTACTGTCTTATTCATTATGAGCGTTTCTCCGGGGTTCAGGTAGTGCATTTGTTTGTGCTTTAGGTTTTTTCAGGTTTTGGGGATGCTGTTTGATGTGTTAATTAGAAGTTTTGTTAATTGTTTTGGGCTGTGTGCTAACTGATCTGTTAATGGTTTTAACTGACCATTACATTGACTGTTTTGGTGGTTATCTTGGTCTATAGTGATTCTTCCCCACAGTATACAGATTGCAGTGTGGGGGTATAGAACTTTAATTGGGAGGTGTACAACTTTAATTGGTTTGAATGCAGCTTTAATTGGTGAAATATACTGAAAAATACACAATAGTGGCTTATATGGGGAAAAGTCCCCATCCATGTACATACAATGTAAGGAATAAGATGTGCAGAGGAGGACTGTGCTATGTTAATGCACTGAGTGATGGGTTGGAGTTCAAAGCCTGAACGGTAAGGAATTTCAACCACCACAAGGTACATTGACATAGTATAATCCACCCGATGGAGTTACCTTATTCCACACTTTATTCATTCATTCATTTATTTATTTGGCTTTTGTTAAAACAAGATGGAGTACGTTAGACAAATAAATGCTTATTTTCAGGCACACCCTGGAAGAGTTTAATATCAGGAAGAGTACAAAAGAAACCTTACAATTAATCAGGAATTACAGATAAAGCAAGGCAGCATAAAATTAGAAGTAGAGTAGAGCATGATAAGGCTACCAGAAGCAAAGTCAAATACAATAAGATTAAATATAACAATATGAAGTTGTCAATAGGCAGTCACATACAGAAATTTGCCAACCTAGAATGAGAACAAATACAACACTAGGCCATCAGTAAAAGGCAGTAATAAATAACAGTTAGCCAGCCTTGAATGAGAACATTATTACAACATAAGTGGTGATTGGTTCCTCAGGTACAGTTACAAGCTGAGGATGGCCTGTAAATGTTCTCTCAGGGCACCTCTGAAGAGGGGTAGGAGAGGTAAGTACTCATAAGGGCACTGGGAGGAGCTCCAGAACTTTGGTGCAAATGGGGAGAAACCTGTTCATCCATCCTGGTGGCACACTTGGGAACACAGAGTGGGGACTTTTCACATTTTCTGAGGAGAAGGCCTGCTGGGAGCACTGAAGGAGCAAAACAACAGAGAAAGGAGGAAGATCTTAGGAGCTTATCTAGAAAACACCTGAGAGTATAACAGTGGCAGGTGGATGGAGATAGCCATCTGAGAGTAGAATAGAGATTGCAGTGGTGAGATGGTTGAAGAACAGTGCAGAATGACAAACATTGTTACAGTGCAAATGACAGGGCATGGTAGCTCCCTTTATTAGGGTTAAATCTCACTTCTATGTTAAACTGAAAATTTTGGACTTTAACAACTTAGCAACCATTGAAGTGATTCATATGAAATTTTGCATGCATCATCAGGGACCCAAGTCTCTTTGACATAGCAGGGTTTTTTCTGGTCGGATGTGCGGTTGTGGAGATAATGGAGTGTCAAAAATGCAAATTACCACTTTTGTCAAATTCTTTGCCACGGCATTGTGCAAAAACTGTGTGGAAGTTTGGTCTGAAATGTTTGGGGTATTTAGGTCTTGGATCACTGTGGTGCCTTTTGAAGGTTTGGTAAAAATGATAAATGGTTCCAAAAGTTTCCCATTATTTCCTATGGAAAAGTTAGATGGCAGGCTCGAAATAGGACTTTTGATCATAAATGCAGAATCTAGTTCATGCTGCTGCATTTTGTTTTGCATAGCAACGCAAACAAACTTAAATTTTAAAATTATAGAGGGATTTGGTAAACAGCAATACTTGTGTTTACCTAACTGGTGCCGAGGAATCAAATTCTTGGGTCAGTTTTAAACGCATTGTGAAGAACCCCTTTTTTATGCACAGAAATCCTTGGCTGCAAATTACGGAAATCTTTTCTGCGAAGAGGATTCTTTTTTCCGCATTTGTGGAAAAGGATTTTCTTTACCAAGAGTTTGCAGAAAAGGATTTATAAACAGAATCCTTTTTTTCCCAATTTATAAATAGGATTTTTATGTAGCTGGTTTCTTTGTCACTTCATAGTAAGTAAACTGCTTGGTATTTTGGACTGAAATTTTTGGGTGTAGTAGGGCTGGTGCACGGATGTGCCTTTGATGGTTTGGTTAAATATATTACTTTGCTGTGGAGTTCTCCACGCTTCAATTTTGCTTTGTTTCCATAGGATTACATTGTAATGCAAGGTGTATACAGTCATTTCTTTGTCACTGTGCTGTGAAGAAATGGTTTACCATTTTGTTCCGAATTTTCAGGGTACAGAGGGCTTTGCCCACTGATGTGCCTTTTGCTGGTTTCATGAAAATGTATTAATTTGCTGTTGACTTACACAAGTTTTAGATTTCCTGCATTTTCTATATGTAACCCCCACCCTGCCTTTTGCCAAAATGACAGGTGGCATGCTGTTGGCGCTGGCAGTAATACCTGGTGGGGACCTGGGTTCGTGGAGGATGAGGTTACTTGGCACAAGGGGACCTAGGTTTGGCTACTCTGCACAGGGGCACCAAGTAAATCCGAACACAGCAAGCAATAACTGTAATGTCCAGAACCAGGAATGGGATTCTGTAGTGTGGCTTTTATTCACAACTAGCTGAACACAACAAAGCATAGATGGACCCCCATGGGGCTACATTTACTGGTAATGCAGATTAGAGACCACAAGGTGGTCCACTGGAAGAATGAGACCAATTATACTGTTTTCAGGCTCTGGACCCACCAGGCACACAGCCCGGACTTGCACGCACTTTGGGTACACACAGCCCGACTGGCCCAGCTCCCTGCCGGCCACTTGAATGGTGGTCCATTGGAAGAATGAACCATTTTCTTGTTGTGGCTCCTCACACCACTTAGAGTCTCGACTCCTAGAGAGATTTCCTTCTACTTCTTCTGACTCCCATCTCACAAAGAGAATTTTCCTTACACTTGTTGTGGCTCCCACCACCTAGAGTCTGCGACTCCTAGAGATTTTCCCATTTATGCCCTATGCCTGGGTACTTCCCATCACTGGCCAAGCGCATGAGGCAGTAGCAATCACAGCAGAAATCCTGTAGAGGTGGACCTGGTTACTGAAGATGGGGTGTTCCACCTCCAGCTCCCACAGCCCATACCCGGCCATTTCTCTGGAAAACTGAAACTTCTGAATGTAGATTAAATGGTGGATGAACTGTCGCACCCCTCTACAATATTACTTGAATTCACACAGCACTCTAGCTTTTGACACTACTCCATTTGTTTGTCCTAGTCCTATAGGCTTCCCAAATAGTAGTTCAAATCCTAGATTTCTTCACATATCCCAGGCTGAAGAAACACATTTTTGCCCTCTCACATTAGAGCAAACACTCACCCTTTTGTTGCAGGTGCCCCACATGCGAATCACAACTCTTCCCACTTTCCAAACACAGACTGAACTGAAATAGGCAGCTTTCTTTCTTCTGGCAGAATTTAGGGATTGCCCTGGAATCTACATGGGATCTTTACTCTGGAGGGAGGGGCACTGAGACCTCAAACAGCGGTCTCCACCACTTGAAGGCAAAACTGGAGACTGAACTTCTCTACTGAAGGCAAACAGGTACTGACTTTGAAACCTCCCAACGTTCTATCTAACTCCCTCTGCTGCAGATTCCAATGTGGCTTATGCAGCTGCGACAGTTCTGTAGGTGATGTCATCTCTCAGTCTCAGCTGAGACTGAGAACAGAGTGAGACAGTGTGAAACCCATTTAACTGGAGTTTCACAAGCTGCCTTCCTGCCTACCACTAGGTCTTACTGGGATTCTAGTAACCCGGGTAACAAGGGGTTACACTCACCTGACCAGGAAAATGACTGTCCGCAGTCATTATGTACCCGGCTAGGGCTATCCCACCCTATGTGCTACCCGCGGAGGGGGGTGATCAGGCCCTCCTACTGTGTGCAAGCACAGGCAGGCAACACTAAGGGCCTAGAGGCCTGTAGCTGACATGTCAGCCTCTACACTATCCACTTACTATGGACACCTAGTGGCTCTGGTAGAACTATCCAGAGCATAGCCTGATAGAACAGTACTGCAGTCCCAATGGCCATTCAGGACCACAGCCTGTCTATCCCCTAACCCTCTAGGGAAAACCTATCTGCCTGTAACATAATATTTCAAAACAAAACAACCTGAGGACATCCCTGGCCTTGGGCAACCTGCAACCACACCATTAAAATACCAAATACTGCCTCCTCACTACCCCCACAACTACACCTGTGGAAGGAAAGAGTTAATACAGCAATAACCATAACAATAACACCACAGTACTTTAAATTTCTACACAATAAGCACTGACGAGGAACTCCGATGAGCCCCTCCTCCTCTTCTTGTCTTCTCTTCTGTCTTCCCAGGAACACCTGTAAGAAAAGAAAGACAAAACACACACCTAGTCTGCATACACAGTCTACCTAAACCCTACCATACAAAACACTGAAAATCCCCAATTTTTTTAGAAAAAAGGTAGAAAACAGTATTTACATTAGAATACAATAATGACATTATTTACAATACACATTTGGGGGATGGAGTGCCCTAAAGTCCCAACTAGTGACCACAAGGTCCAAGGCTAGTCCAATAAAGAGTCTCTCCTGGGTCGGAGCCCGTGAAGCACAGTTCTAACAGGCCAAAGTCCCAAGGGAGAGTCTTATGACAGTTCACATTTTGAAGTCTGTAGTGTAGGGTGTGTACTGCAATGTCATAAAGATAGAAAAGTTTGACTTACCAGCCATTTGTAGTACAAGACTCTGCACTAACCTGCACAGCAGCCGAAGACTCTCCTGGCAGCATTTCTTCTGATACAGCTGGGCGGATATCTTCCGGGAACCACAGGAGGGCACATCTGGAAACAGCTGGGCTGATGTCATATCTCGAGACGGAACCTTAGAACAGGAACAAAAAGAAAACAGCTGGTCTGACGTCATCCGATTACCAGGCAATGAACAGGAAACAGCTGGGCTGGTGTCCCTCTGGATCTGAAGTCATCTGGTAGGCCAGTGGATGGTTGCTGGACAGGACAGTACACTGTAGACTGATGAATGGGGCACCTGAGTCCTGGTTATTCATATTGGCGGATCAATAAGGGCACTTCACAGTCTGGTGTGGCAGTATTGACTACCACTGCTCGGCTCTCCATTTTGTAGGCACGGGCTTAATTGCTGGGAGGTCCTTGCACTGAGGCCAATAGTACCGGGGTCAGGCTTGAATTATTACCTCGCCTGGCTGCACATAATTCACAGTGGGAGATTTCACGTCCTCTCCGTCCACCACTCTCACTCTGTCCATAAACAGTGTCCTGCCTCTCTTCCACTGGGTATACTTTTCGTGGAACAGTCTATTCTTTACATGCTGGTTGGCCCCAGGATGCACACTTTTCATTGCTTCATCCCAGATCCAGGATTTCCTGCAGTCCTCAATCTCCTCCCAGACTTTCTGAGGAAAGGTAGGAAAGGTCATACCATAGATCTCATTTGCCTTTCTACGAACCAGTCTCTCCTCTTTACTTGCTTTGGTCAATCTGAGACCGCTGGCCTGGCTTGGGGTGGCCAGTCCTGGTTCTGCCAGCTTCGCATTCTTAAGGAAATTAGGAACGGATCCCTGACTTCTTCCTCCTGTAAAGCCAGGGCAGTGGCATCACCACCTTCTTCAACACATTCCTCCGAGGCAAGATCTTGAGGCTGTGTACCTGCTCTTCTTCACAAGGCCACATAGGTTCCCCTCATCTTCCTCTTCACTGAGGATCTGAGCCCAGGAGTGAGCAGTCGTTCTCACCCCCGAGACTATCCATTCATCACTAGGCGCGGAGGTCGACACCTCCCATTCAAAGGCCTCCTGCATCTCATCTTCACCTAAGAGACTTGGGCTAGGCCCCCACCCCCAGGGGTCTATTGATGCTTTATCCGAACTTTCTTTCTGAGATCCAGCATCCAAAACTTCAACTTCTGATTCTGTCGCTAACTCTGCACCCTCTAGCTTTGTGCCACACCCCGAGGGACCTTCCTCCACAGGCTCCGCCTGGTGCTGTGTGCTGCCAACTGCAGATTCCTGAATTTTTGTCCATGTGGGGCCAAACGAATTGGGCGCTTTATACAAGCCATATTTTGTAGGCATCCAGCACAGTGAGGAATCATGAAGATGTCCTTCCAGCACTCAAGCATATTTGGCATACACGACTGGATAATTAGGAATCGCCACATCAGGAGGCAGTTGCCTCCATAGCACCACTTTTCAATATCTCTCAGTCTATTTACTGCTGTTGTTACTGCAACCCGGCATGATCCGGTAACGAGCTGGTCCTGAGGCCATAACTGCAGAAAAATAAACAAAAGTTCACTGTAACTGAAAGTCCCACTTTATTGAACACACTCTGTAGTTTTAAAATGGCTCTTCTGCTGCTGTGTTTACTTTACAACCCCACCCTGGCGGCAGCACTCCTGTGCATCAACATTTAGAATCTGGGTCAAGCCACTGCGCACCCGATTTACACCAGCTACTGATAACTTTTACTCAAACTGCACAACTTGCTCTGATCTGGCTTTTACACAATTTACAGGATTTTCCTTGGACTTTTTACAAGCTGGTAACATTTATTTAATTCACAGTCCCTTAAAAGATTCAGGTTTTAGCACAGGATTGCCTGCTTTTACTAGTGTTGCACTTTTCTACAACCCATAGTCTCTCTGGCTGCAAACTTTAAACTGAGGCTAATTTCACTTCCATGCACACATTCAGTGGCTTAACAGACTTGCACTTGCTGGCAGGACTTCACACAGTCGTTACTTACAAAGCGACTACACTGCTGCACACACATTTTATATGGCATAACTGAAAATCACTGATTGAGCAGTTTTATGAAGGTTTACTCACTGTTATCAGTAGCAATTTGCTGCGATGGGGTAAAACGGCCTGCAGCCAGTTCTTGAAGGCCTCAGTATATAAAAGGGCTGGCAGTCTTAGCAATCGTCGCTTTTAACCACCAAACTTTTAATTTCCATGATCGATTTATGGGTTGAGCCCAATTTTAAACTCAAAATAAGTTTTTGAACTGTTCACAGCGCTATGAATACTCCGCGACGCCTCCTCCACTGCCAGTACACACACTGCACTCTCACTCCTCTCGAATGCTGGGACAGTCTCTGTAGAGCTGGCTGAGGGGCACAACTCTTCCCACTTTCCAAACACAGACTGAACTGAAATAGGCAGCTTTCTTTCTTTTGGCAGAATTTAGGGATTGCCCCTGGAATCTACATGGGATCTTTACTTGCCTCAGAGGAGGGGGCACTGAGACCCAAACAGTGGTCTCCACCACTTGAAGGCAAAACTGGAGACTGACCTTCTCTTACTGAAGGCAAACAGGAACTGACTCTTTGAAACCTCCCAATGTTCTATCTAACTCCTCTGCTGCAGATTCCAATGTGGCTTATGCAGCTGCGATAGTTCTATTGGTGATGTCATCTCAGTCTCAGCTGAGACTGAGAACAGAGTGAGACAGTGTGAAACCCATTTAACTGGAGTTTCACAAGCTGCCTTCCCTGCCTACCACTAGGTCTTACTGGGATTCTAGTAACCCGGGTAACAAGGGTTACATATAGGATGACATAGGAATGTGAGGTGTTTCTTTGAGTCTGCACACTGTGGGATGGGAGTGCAGGGACCTCCGACAGGCAAAGAGCGAATAGTAGTACACTATCTCAAAAGTATGCATGGATGGAAGCACAGGGCTCAGAGGGCCCTACACTTCCACGCATAAGTATGGATACATATAAGGCTGATGGGAGCAGGGCCGGAGGGCCCAGTGCTCCAATATCTGAAAAATTATGGAAGGTTGGGGAGTGCAGGGCCTAGAGGGCCCCACGCCCAATAAGCAAAGGAGTCTACAAGTATTCTTTTCTCAAAAGTAAGAACATTCTCTGCAAAAGACTATGTTAATGCAGCATTAAGGGTTAATGTGATAAACATAAGGAAACTATACTTTCTCAGAAAGTTAGGAAGTGCTCTGCAAAAACTAAGTTAATGCACCATTAGGGTTAAAGCATCAAAAGTAGGAAATGCGACCTTAGTGTTCCCAAGCCTAAGACCCCATCCCACACCCTGTATACAGAAAGTGGCTTGAGGAGGTGCCTTGGCATTTTGAACCCTATACTCACCCCATTCTCCAATACTGTACCTGTCTTACCTTACTTAGTCATGGAATGGGGTGAGCATTAGTGTTCAAAATCCCAAGGCACAACCTCAGGTCACTTCCTGCATACAGGGTGGGGATGGGGTCTTAGGCTTGGGAACCCTAAGGTTGCATTTCCTACTTATGATGCTTAAACCCTAATGGTGCATTAACGTAGTTTTTGAAGAGAAGATATATACAGTATAGATAGATAGATATAAATTATATACCACATCCCATTAAGCCAGGATACTTTTAGAGGCATGAACAACGGATAGAAGGCCATAGTGTAGGTTAGGAAGAAGACTCATTTAGTGATGGTAAGTCTTGCCTTTGGGGTAAGTATGTGCCTAGTTTTGTAGGCTATGCCAGGCTTAGTATTAACTGCCTTTGTAATGACAAAGATCCAGAAAAATGAGATGATTTAATACCTTTATTGGACCAGATAGATTACAAAGAAAATAGTTGCTTGAGCTTTAATTTACTAGAATCCCTTCATCTGAAAGTTATTTTTCTGATGAAGGATTCTATGTAATTCAAAAGCTCAAGCACCTATTTTCTTTGTAGAACATCTATGTTGCCCAACAAAAGGTATCAACTCATCTCTTTTTCTGGATCTTTGTCAGAAGGACCAATAATGCAAAATAACTAATTTTCTGTTGCAAATGGCAGGGATATACAGTATAGGAGAAATCCAGTGAGGGATCAAGAGGGATGTCAAGAAGTTTGAATTGGTCAGCCATGGCAGCTAAGGAGCCATCAGCACAAGTAACTGCAAGGGTATCCACACAAGACCTAAACTTGGCATTAGAGCCATATAGCATAGTCTAGTTTTTTTGGCACAATGGACCAATTTTTTTTTGTGAGCCAGTTCTGAATATTCTGAAAGCCACAGCTAAGCTGTAAGTTAATTTGGACTACAGTCCAGGAACTAGAATAGAGAACAAGGTCATCTTCATAAACTATGGAGGAACAGGAGATAGACATAAGAGGAAGACTGCTGATAATGACCAAGAAGAACAGTGGGTCAAAATAGAGCTCTTGGAAAACACCAACTTCATTAGAAGCTGGATTAGATATGGTACGCCTTGTTAGACTTTATGAATTGGAACCTATTTGAAGGTAGTTCATAAACCAGGAGACAGCATGGGAGGAGAGGCCGAGCATAATGAGTTGTGAACATAATAACTGGTGATCAGCCAGGTCGAAAGCTCATAAAGGTTGACAGATGCAACACCTGTCATCAATCCCTTATCCATAGCTACTTTTTTTTGTTGGTACTTTTTCTCCCGGGTCCTCTGCCGGTTTCCTCTGATGTCCCTCCCTGCACCGAGCACTGGGTATCAGACCCTCCCTTTAACCTCCATAACTTACCCTTCATGGCAGTGGGTGGGGAGACCCACCAGACTGATCCAGTTTTTGGGAGGTGTCATCCCGGTGGCGAGCGGGGGACAGTCATCATCCTTTGGCAGAGGACTCCATTGTTTTCCATTTCTCCTTTCCTCGGGATGTAGCATGCAATGATGCCAGCGGTGGCAGTGTGCATGCTCCCATGTGTTCTCCTCCAGGCGTATGCTCCATCCCCCTCCACATCTTCAGAATCAGCAAGCTGCTCCCCAGCTTCTGCTAAGGGGCAGCGATCGCCGACTGCTGGCATCCCCCATCCCTGGAGAAGGAGAGCAGTCCTTGGGATGCTCAGTCCTTCTCCACCCCTGCCGACCCCGGTGGCCTGCGCTTGTTCCTCGAACATGGGTCGCCGCGTGACGCGAGGTGTGGCGCCCAGCACCTCAACCCTCAGCACCACCAGGTCAGTTATCCTTAGCTACTTTAGTATTCATTAGATAATTTGATGAGAGTAATGAATGTGCCATGCTGTTTGGGGAGATAGCAGATTCTACTTGTGGAGACAGTCTATCAGTTGTACCACCACCGCCTTTTCCAAAAGTTTACTCAGAACTGTCAGGACTACAGTGGGGATGGTAGTTATTGATAAGTTTTGGGTCTCCTTCTTGACAACAGGGATGACCCTAGCAATGTTCCATATGTTAGGCAAAGCTCCAGAGATCAGTGATAGGTTGAAAGGAGCGGTGAGGGTGAGGATCCTAGGTTCCAACCATAGGCCCAGGGCTAGTGCTGGGGTAGAGAGTGCTTGGCAGTTTTCAAATTTCCTTTGGGGTTACAACCTTCAAGATTAGGAGAAGGGGAGGAGTTCTGTTGGTTGGCAGCGAAATGAATGAGAGTTTATCATGATTGATCATTAAATATCCTTATATTTCATTGTTAAAGATCATGATCAAGTATGAAAAATCACCAAACATATCATCATTAATAATGAAAGTCCACCAACATTAAATGGCCACCATTCATAAATCATCAAATTATTGGTTACGATCTGATCATGATTATTCTTGAATTTTTGGATTTCAGTATACAGTATTATTCCTAATTAATTATTGCCTGAAGTAACCATAAGATCATTATTATTTTATTGGCATCATGATGTTCTCCTTATTGTCAGTCATATTAACCATGATCGATAAGTATTGGTCACAACTGTTTTGCTGGGTCATGATCATTTTTAATCAGTACTTTTGGTGGTGCTAAATCATTATTCATAATCATAATCAATCACTATCCAAAGAAGCGATAAACAATTACTTTTCTTTCTTTGCTGATGGTGTTTTTTATTTTATCAATCATGATTAATAAAGGAATATCGCATGACAGGGTTGTGTCGTGCTCGGATAATCGCCATGCCTGGGGTGATTGGGCAACAGGCCGCAGGCCGAGTAAATTCAACTACCCCAGAAGTGATGTTATCAGAAAGCATACACACCCTGGAGTGCATTATTCCTTTATACAATGGCTCTTGAGTGTAAAAATGAAAAGAAAAAATACATATAAAATTAATTTTTACTGTTTACTTAATGGTGTAGGTTTACTTTAAAAAAGAAATAGTGCAGATTTACTCTTTTTGACCAGCAGGTGGAGCTGATGTTAGTTTGTGTTGGAGCTGCTATTTCTGTGGTTCTTCACTCCCCTCACTAACGTTATTGTGTCAGTGGCTCAGTAGGTAGCACACTCGCCTCTGAGACCGGAGATTAGAGAGGCTGTGGGTTCCAGTTCCCACATCTGGCACTTGGGTTAATATCCCAGTACTGACACTGTAGTGCAGCATGAGAGGGGTCTGCACTTCTGAGGTGCTGTCTTTCAGATGAGACGTTAAACCAAGGTCCCATCTGCCTGGATTTGTGGTAGTTCAGGTGGATGTTAAAGATCCCATGGCAATTCTCAAAAAGCGAGGGGAATTTCCCCGTGTCCTGCCAAATTTCCTCATTCACTAAAAATACCACCAACAGCTCAATCTGGTTCAAGGTCATTTGGCATTCATCTGTATCACCCTCCCCAGGTCGTGCCTGAAGATAGGCAGGATTTTTCTAGTGCACTTACCCAGTCAACAAAACTAAATAAAAATAAATAAAATGAAAATAAATAAATAAATGTCTCTTTGTTTTTGTTTTTCCCTAGTTTTAATGTGCAGCTTATCTTTATCTCCTGTACATTGCTGTTATTGTTGTTGCCATGCGTGAAAGTGAGTCATCATGTTCCCTCCCTCATGGTCAGAATGCCGCCAACTGTTTGTTGCGCCACGCTGAAGTTGAATACATGATTTGCAACAGGATTAAATGCTGCAGCTGTATGCTTCCGGTAGAGGTTTTATCATTACAGAGAGACAGAATGGCGAGATGAGAACGTTGAAGGGTGAGGAATTGAGGCGCGGGGTTTCACATATGCTCGGCTGCACACTGCGTTACTGTGCGAGTATGTGTCTATGTAACGCCTTAGAGCAGGGATGTATTTGTGGTGGGAAGCAGTATTTTACTTTACCGTGTGCTTTTTTTTTTCGACAGTAGCATGAGAAATGATGGGTAGAGTGTGTGTTTGACCACCGATTCCAAGCAGACATGGAGCGGATTTTGAACAAAGCAGCAAAACAGGGACTACAAAAGCTGCTCGTGAGGCAGTGGAGTGATGTTTTATTTAAACTTTGAATGTGGTCATATCTGTACTGGGATTAGAGCTGTGATGTTATGCCAGGATAACATCACGGGTCTAGTCCCAGACTGACCAGTCAGAGCTCTAGATTCTTTCTTGCCATTGTATAATAATAGTCAATCAATACCTGATGCAGGTTATTGGCAGCCAATCAGAATCTGCTTCACAGATCATGATTAATCATGCTTGATCATATGCTTGTAAGATATGGCTGTGATTAGCTTTGTTGATGGAGTTTTTATTTTATCAATCATGATTAATAATAGTTGATCAGTCCTGATGCAGGTTATTGGCAGGCAATCAGAACCTGCTTCACAGATCATGATTAATCATGCTTGATCATATGCTTGTAAGATTTGGCCATGATTAATCATGATTGATGTACCTGACTCTCATTGACTGCTCTGTTGTAATTCATTTGCATAATTTGTCATGTTTAATCATGATCAGTCATTGCCTTTTTAAACTAACGGTGTGACATACTGTATTGGGCTTCATAGCCCGCACTGCAGCAGCGATGGACTCTGTGCAAAAATTATAAAATTTACTGTTGTAGTGTAAGGAAGGGAAGGATTGTAATTCGGCCAAAATGTTGGCCAGTCAACCCTTTCCACTTCCTGGTTCATCTGCTCCGCCTCACACTCCATTGTTATGTGATGTCTATCCAGGGAGAACGTGGGATGTGCCCCATACAAGTCTATGGTGCTTATTTTCAATATGGTTTTACAGATGTTTAGCAACCTTTAATAAAAAAGAAAAGTCACCACTTAACTAATAATGCCCTTCTGAATGTTAACTTTATTGCCATAACCTTCCCCACCACCACCTCTGAGAAGCATAGCAGTCTTTTTTTTTTCCTCTTGCTTTTATTTACCTGCTAACGAGAGGTGTGTTGCCTTTGCTATAGCTCCTTTTAATTTTACTTACTGTTCTCCTACTCCACCCAAGTCTCCCCTCCTGCCAGGGCATCCCTGAGTCATTCTCCTATCTTTGTAAAGTCTGCTGTTCTGAAGTCCAGGACCTCGCCTTTGTGTGGTTTGACTCACTCCTGTTCTTACATTGAACCACACAGTTTGGTGATCACTGGTTCTAGGTGGCCACCCACTGGGACATCTGTAAAACTGTCTCTGCTGGTGAGTACTAGGTTAAAATTGCTCCATCACAAGCAAATTCATTTACTAATTGCCCGAGGAATGCCCCCGCAGGGGGTCCAGGATATCCCTGTTTTAGCTGAAGCTGCAGCTGGATGTTGCAATCCACCATCTGGCAGATAGTCTCCCACCAGTAGCACCTCCCTCTTAGTTGCCATCTTATGGATGGCTTCCACTAGAACCCTATCCTCTCCCTCCCCTGTGCTGGAGGTCTGTAGATCACCCCAGTGCAAATAGTGGCTCCATTTCCCATTTCTAGGGAACATTATGTGCCTTACTCAGGGTTGACAGTATGCAAGTGGGGCTGTGGTATTCAAACCCAGGTCTCCAGGTTTGCAGCTCAGTGCCCTTAACCTCCTTGCTTTTATATATGGCAACTGACTGCCCTAAAACACCACATAATGTCCCCACCATCCATATATATATATATATACATATGCAGTATATATACACTCACTGCAAAAACTACATTACTGCAGTCAATACAGGCATTAGGATTGAAGAATGGAAACCGCATAAAGTAAGGAAATGAAAACAGGGGTTTGAATGTTATGAGTCTTGGCAAACCAGTTGTGTGGTTTCCTTGGGTTGCAACCTAATGCCCACCCCTTCCACCCAGCCCATAGCCTCCTGTCTGAAGCAAAAGGTACAGCTCAATGCCAGTGCCTCACAGGCAATTAGTCTTTGAAGAAAAGAAGTATGTCTCAGCACATGTGGCTAAGAGAATCAGTGTAGAGAATAATGGATGCCAACTGTGCACAACCAGTGTGTTCTGCCACAGAGAGGTTCTGATTCTCTCTGACCTCAAGACCGAAGCTCAAGTGGTCTGTCAGAATCAGAACCTCAAGGAGACAAAACACACTAATTGTGCATAAAGATTCACATCCTGTATTTTTTTATAGTGTGTAGTATTATGTGAAATGTGTGCAAGGCAGTTCTTTTGCTTTCAGAATGACACTGACTTCTCCAGTCTCTAGAGGTTTCAGAGTGCTGTTCTACCACAGAAGGGTACAAGCACATTCCATGACCTTTGAACTGTGGCACAACAGCATTTTAAAAAGGATGGAATTCTA
Source organism: Neoceratodus forsteri (assembly GCA_016271365.2). Taxonomy (NCBI): domain Eukaryota; kingdom Metazoa; phylum Chordata; order Ceratodontiformes; family Ceratodontidae; genus Neoceratodus; species Neoceratodus forsteri. The sequence goes on from CM028131.1 coordinate 1,122,938,658, forward strand.
TGCATAACAATGCTCTACGATACACTATAATAGCTTTCTTCCCACAGGGCCTTGCATGATGCAAGAGATCATGTTTGTTTAGAGGAGGGGAGGGATGGGCATTAGGCTTGACAACACCAAGGAACACCCCAACCAATTCATCAAGATTCCTAAGACTCAAAACCCTATTTTATTTTCGTGTGCTAGCATTCTTCCTCTCCCTAACGCCTGCATTAATGTAGTTTTTCACGAGTAAATTTTTCCCTTTGTGATAGCGGACTCATAACAGAATAGTGGAGATATCTCAAACCCTGCATCACCAACTACCTAAAAAGTGAAGGACTCCAGTGTCATAATACTTGGGGTTGCACCATTATAGGCAGGCCCTAGAATTCTCTGCAGCAGAATTTTGCAGAACTGCAATCTACTCATGAGAACTTCTGCAGTGCCGCAGAAGTCACTGTTCTTGTTGATTTTTATTAATATTTCTGTTTTTCCATAGAATCTGGTTCCTTCCCCTTTTATATCCTAAACCCCTATATGCTTCACAGTGTGATGTTATCATTGCTATAACATCATACATTAGCTAATGAAATGGCTGCAATCTGCAACAGAAATGAACAGTCACGCTTTCTGCCACAGCTCCCACTGTCAGAGACGGTGGCACAGCACAGCAGGCATGGTGATATTTGCTCAACCTGCACTACAGCCTAATACAATTTTCAGTCTTACATTATTGCACTAGGCTAACTTAAACAAAATCTTGTCAATAGCACAGACCTGTTAAGTCCATGCCTCACTTTGTACAAACCTATTTGTGTCTTTAAGGTATAGAGATGCCATCTGAAATGAATAACTGGTAAAATGAATTTAACTGTCATTTTTAAGAAAAATAAAGTAATTGTGCCCAGAAAAGTGGAATATAATAATGTGTAGACCTGTTGAAAGAATAGACCTGTTAAATAAATAATTGCACTGTACGTATTTTGCCAGGGTTATTGATTACGTATTGTCACTGGTTGATAGAATCATCTAAAAGTTATGGAGAAATGTTGTGTGCAGTGACAGCTGTTGGGCCAGAGGGTAGCATGCTGTGTTTCCATGTTAGCAACTCAGGTTCAGAGATTAGCTCTGGGAGCTGGCTGGACAGCACAAGGATTGGTGGAACACATCATTGCTCGGAGCCTGGGAAGGTATGGTGCAGTGTTCTGTCACATGGTGGACACATTGTGCTGGTCTAGAGAGCTCTATCTCACAGTCGGTTCACATGTATCATGGCCTGATGGTGTTACAGTGTGTCAGGGAAAGCAGGTTGACATCAAAATGAGTTTTGCAATAACTCCTGTATCCTGCTTCTAATGAGACCTGTATGAATGAGGATGCAAGTTCATGGAAATAAAAAAAATACACACACACACACACACACACACACACAGCATCTCTGTCTCTCTCACCACACCAACATGCATATAGAAATACCTTATTTATCACATAAGATCCCTCTACATATGTCATTTATTTAACAGGCTAGGACCTTAAGGAGAGACATTTGTTTTGCTTTTTAGGCATAAAATTATATTTATAATTCTGTTGTTTTTTGAACTAGTGTTAACTGTGCTTTCCACCATCCTGATTGCTATAAAATGCCATGAAAGTGAAGTCAGGATGACAAGCTGTCACTGATGTGGTAGTTTGTTAGTGCCGAGAACTTCCGCAGAAATTACAAACCACCATCATGAAGTTCTGCAGCAAATGGTAGTCTTGCGCAAGAACTTGGCCCCACTGTGCCACAGAAAAGTAGGGGCCCTGATTATAGGTTAACATCCTAGCACAGATAAGAGATCTCTTACCTGGTTCCTGTGGAGCCTGGGATAAGGGGGGCCTGTAAAACAAGAACAGCAATGGGGTCACAAAGGATCTGCAGCTCTTACTAACTAACTGTGACAAACAATGTAGGGTAAACAGAACATAGAGGATAATGGCTGGGGATCAGGTGATAACCACGCCAGATCATTACCTAGTGGTTGCTAGGGCAACATGGTAAACCCCTAGAGCGCAGCTCGAGAGGTTTACTGTAGCCTTAGCAAACACAAGAGGTGATTTCAGTGGGGTTGTCACCCCATCACCAGCCATCATCTTTTATAGTGTATGGTCAAAAACACTGTTTGCATTCTATGTGTGAGAATTATGGAACTCTGGTACATTCTTTTTGTTTTGCCACTGTTTGAAGTTCTGAAGTGTGGTTAACAACTTTTAAAATTCTAAACAGTGCATAACAAAGCTGTGTAACTGCTGATTATGGTGGTTAATAGGCACTTACCATACATTATACAGTACTTATCTGATATGTATGGTCAGCATCCTCCTATACCTGGTCAAAGTCCTGTCAGACCTGTAGACATAAAGGGAAAGTGGCTCAGTATGAAGAATAAAATCTTGATCAGCTGTGTTGGTTGGGAAGGACCTGTACAGGTTAAAAAAAAAAAAAGGGGGATTAGGTTGTTCTGTATCAGGGCCAAGCTTGGAAGCCTAAATGAGTGGGACTCCAGGGGCAGAGTGGAGGAAAAACAATTAATGAAAAAAAAAAGAGGGCAAGGCTATCTGGACAAGCACAACTGTGTCTCGAATTTGAAGAGAGGCTACGTGCAAAATATAGAGGATTTTTGTCTTAGTGCATGCAGAGCTCAGGCTACAGCCTGACTTCATTGCAAGGATGTGGGTAAATGGAGAACAAATAGTCAGGTGTCTGAGGAAGGAAAGAAAAAAGCCAGAAGTCTGTCCAAATCTTATTTACTCAGAACAATCCAGCAAGAGTGACAACGCTTCATTTTCAGTGGGATCCTGCTTCTACAGAGTTCCATAGCTGATTAAACGGGTGCACTGGGAGGTTACATAGAAACATAGAAGTTGTGAGCAGATAAGGACCTCCTCTGGCCCACCCATTCTGCCCTATTTTCCTACCTATAGTGACACTGCAGGTCATACTTGGTCTCCGGTCTTCACCGCCCACCCCTTCTTATTTCTATGATCCTTTCTGTCCATCCCATGCATTCATGAATCTTGTAACCATTCCAGCCACCAACACTTCTGCTGGAAGGCTGTTCCATGCATTCACCACTCTCTGTGTGAAGAAGTACTTCCTCACTTTGCCTCTGAGCCACCCCTCTTCCATCTTGGTGCCATCACTTAACAACGTCAGCAATGCTGCCGACATCCCCATCAGCGACAGGAACAATGCTGACTGTCGGCATTGCTCCATCGGGAGAAAGTCTTTTCTGTGGGGTTTCTGCCCCTGCACTTTTCCATTTCTAATTATACAACTCTGAGTTGAGTTGTTTCTGGATGGAAGGGAACACTGGAGTCACGGGTACTATTGTACAGAGCACCACCGCAGTGACTTGGTGAGATTCGATGCTGTGGTAGTGGTGTTCGCTGTGCAATTGTAGCTTGTTAGGGTGATACCCTTCCATCTTCATAGTGTGACCCCTTGTACTTAAGCATCATTTTGGAAAATGCTAACATCTTGTACCTTGTTTTTACCTGTGAGGTATTTGAATGTTTCTATTATATCCCCTTCCTCCTTTCCTTCAGGGAGTACATATTTAATTCCTTAAGCCTTTCCTTGGGGCTTTTGATGCAGGCCCTGCACCATTTTGTTTGCCCTCCTTTGTACTGCCTCCACCCTATATATGTCCTTGTGGAGATGGGTCCTTCAGAACTGGACACAGTTATCGAGGTGTGGGCTCACCAGTGATCATTGCAGGGTATTATTACCTCTTTCTGCTGGTAATTTCTCCACCTATGCATCCCAGCATTCTGCTACCCTTCCCCACTGCCTTGTCACACTACTACTTAGCTACCTTCAAGTTTTTAGAAATTATTTTCCTCCAGATCCCTTCCTGCTTTGTTACTTTTAATACCTCTCCTCCCAGTTGGTATCTTGCCCCCAAGTTTCTGTGCCCCACGGCATGATTTTGCACTTTTAGTGTTGAAACTTAGCTGCCAAACCATGACCATTCTTCCAGCTTTTTATATCACTTCTCATTATTTCCACCCCCAAAAAAAAACCTGGTGCAGCCACTCTGAGTTTTGTCATCTGCAAACAGGCATACTTTCCCTTCCAGTCTTCCGCATGTCATTAATCATTACATTGAAGAGGACCAGGCCTAGTACTGATCCTTGTGGCACCCCACTGGTCACTTTGCCTGAACTTTAATGAACATCTTTACTATGATTTTAAGGTGCACAGAAGAAAACACCGGGTGCTCACTTAAGGTCTTCCATCGAGGAGCTGGCCATTTGACCCTTCCACTTCCTTATCTACAGTTCACTCCATGCTCAGATGTTTTGTGGTTGTTGTTAAAACCTGGCTTTGATTTGCATCAAAACCGATTTAAAGTAGGAAAACAAGCATTAACAAAAGACACACCATAGAATTAAGCAGAGCGTCCGCATGCTGTCCCTATACAGACATCACAAAACATCTGAAAGCAGATGCAAAGTCAGTGATATGGAAATATGGTAGCTGGGATCAAGCAGCCAACCCCTCGGAGCAAATTACAATCCCTTCCATTCCAAAAGGGCATCCTGTGCTCCAGATAAGGTGAGTATCGCCTATTTTACTCTCCCAATATTAGGAAAAGTCTTCCAATTTTTTTAAACATGTACCGATCCTCATCTCAACACATGGAAATGCTCCACACCCCATGGAAAAGTGCTTCATAACATCACTGGTGACTGAAAAGGTGCAGATTTTCACAAGTTTAAAGCACTTGTACACATCCAAATTTTGTTTTACTCACCAAGTTTCAAAACTGATGAGTAAAATACTTTACCAGCCAATATTATCTGAGCATCATTAGAAAAAAAATACAGCCATGAGCTCCCATTCAGGTAAGGAACTTTCCTGTTTTTCTTTTGTTTGTTTGTTGGTTTTGAGCACTGAGAAAGGTGCTCTTTAAAGGGTCACAAATCATAATCAGGACTGATTTTGCCAAGCAGTGTCTTTGAACGCCAAGTCACTAAGATGAGCCTTTAGGATAGTTTTCCATTTTCATAAACTGATCCCCAAACCAGGTTCCATATTCCCACGAAGTCAATCCGTTGTCCATTAAACTTTAAGAAGCCACTGACATGTCCAGGCATGCAACTCATACCAAGGAGTTGCCTGCCTGAGGATTTAATTTAGCCCATGTTTGAATTGTTTTTTTTAGTGATTAAAAGTATCGAACAGAAGATCTTCCACCGAATGGTCTCTTGCAATAGGTCATTACTTCTGGGAGGTTCCAGCAGAGGGCATTGTCACATGGCAGCTTCTTCAGCAGTCTTTACCAGGGACCGCCCACCCATAACATCATCTCCTTGCTTCCTGTATAAGTGTGGGTGGTCCCTAGTATCCTCTGTTCATTTTCCCAACATCTTCAGCTCACACAGCAGCTAGTTATATCTTCTGTGTAGCAGTCATCAATGAGAACTGAATCAAACAGTGTCTAAGAAAGCATCTTCAAGCAAGGAAGCTTTATTCCATTTCTGCACTTGTGGCAGGAAGATTTTCAGATTTGATAACCATTTATATTCTGTTAGGTGTCTCGGACCCATGCACAACACCACCGCTTGTGCTTTTTGCAAAGGAATTTAACTAAGCGACTCATCGGCGATGGTTGCTGGAGATCAAAACTTACTCATGGAGCAAGAGGTTTCCCTGTTGGACAAGACCCAGGGCTCGTTCAAGGATCCTCAGATACAGGGTCTCGATCCTGACATACTAGGAGAAGGAGAAACCCTCCTTTCACTCCCTGCCACGCTGCACGCTGACGGTGATGTCAGCTACATGTCCACCATCAATGGAGTGTTCTCGTCAACGGGAGCACTTCTCCCATCAATGGAGCATTCATTTGTGTCTTTCTCATCAGCGGGAGCTCTTCTCTCATTGATGGAGCTTACACAGGACTTAGAACAGTGTGTTCCACTGTTCCACCACTGACGAAGGCTTCATTTTCTTTATTGACGACCACTGTATGTTATGCAGCCAAGCAAACGGCTGCTCTGACAGGACTCCTTTCCATCATCATCTTTTCTGCTATACAGTGCTCATTCTTCTCCTGCTTTGTTGGCGATGACAGGAGTTCCTAAGGGCAAACCAATGTCTTTTGCCATGCTTAATACCCCCCACATTCACAGGTGCCTTCCTGTCGGGGTGCAGCTGACCTACAGAGAGACCCAGGGCTGTATTTTTCGGTGCTCGTCCTAATGTCCACCACCACCTATACCCTTTCTGACACCTATTATTACCAATACACAGCCTCGGACTGTGGATCTCCCACCATCGCAGGTGCCCAGTATTGAACGCATTGTACTCACTTTTACAATCCATGGGATAGCCAGTCTTCTTCCCAGAGGCCAGCTCATTTTCCCAGCTGCTTCTGCCTCTCCTCCTCAAGTGGCTCCATTCTGACCAGGATGTTCCCCTTGGTCTCCCCACCACCTCTTTTCAAGGATTACCTGTCTGATGAACCCGACCTGGTGGGGTTCTTCCAGAGGATATTTATGAAAAGAAATTTCTGAATATTGAATTTCCAGACCGGACTCTCCGCATCTCGTGGTCTCCTCTTTTGATGAGGATCGGTCTGCAACTCAGGCTGTTTCTCCTGTGGACGACCCCTCTTTCAATGATATGATGATACAGATTCAGAAAGTCATGGGGTTCTCCACCACTGAGCAGGATAAACAGCAACATGACATGGCTGACTACCTCAAGCTACCGAGGAACCTATCCTGGTCATTCCGCCATTAATACCGACTTATCAAATGCCATTTCTGACACATGGCGTCAGCCTCGCCATAATGGCCACCCCTCAAAGGCTGACTGGCTATACCAAGCCCTCTTGGACCATCCATATTTGTCCACAAATCCTACAGCTGACTCACAGTCATGGCCGCTCACCACCGCACTAAAAGCCTAAACATAAGAGTTCTTTGCCCCAGATAAAGAATCCAGAAGACTTGATTACCTGGGCAAGAATGTCTTCACCTCTGGTACCATGAATATAAGAATCCTAAATTATATGGGCCACTTGCTTAAATGCCAATGCACCCTGGGTGCCTCGGCTATAGACCTCCTTAACAAATTGCCTCCTTCCCAGGAAAAAGAGCAATTAATGCAAACCATGTCAACCATGACTTCCATTTCTTGCCACCTTCTCAGGTCCAGCTACTATGTGGTTGATACTTCTATGTGGCTTTCTGCCACTGGCATCGCCTTCGCCACCATGCCTGGATGTGGGTATCTGGCCTGGCACCAGATATCCAGCATAAAGTAGTAAATGCACCTTTCTGTGGCGACAAACTCTTTGGTCCTGGTACCCAAATCATTTTGGATGACCTCAGGCCTTGGGCTGTACCCTCGAATGGTTCAGGGTATGTACCAAATGCCACAGAACCAATCCTCATATCACAATAAAGAGGTAACCATTACAAGTGCTCTAACAGGGTACTTTTCGGGCCATGGTCAAAACACAAGAGGTAATTCAACCACCACATGCCCTTTCCGTACCCATCCTCGGGTGGGGCAGGCAACTTCAGTTCCCAATGACTTCCTAGGGCTTTCCCTGCCTCCCGCCCAAGCCTCGGAGATGGTGGGGGGTCATATTGCCCTTCATTTGGAGGCTTGGCAACAAATAACGACAAATGCATGGGTACTCCAGATTTATCAAAACTGGTCATACACTGGAACTTATTTCGGTACCACCTCTGCTTCCTCTTTGAAGTCTCATTACCCTCAGGAGCACATTCCTATACTCCAGGAGTAACTTACTGCCCTGTTAACCAAGCAAGCCATTGTTCCAGTTCCATTGTCTCAACAACAGGATTTTAGTCCCATTTCTTTCTGGTACCCAAAAAACTGGAGACCTCCAACCAGTGCTGGCTTTGAGAAACCTACATCACTACATCCAGTACAAACATTTTCGGATGGTTATCTTGATGTCCATCATGCCTCTCCACAACAAGGAGATTGGATGCGCTTTGAATATGAAGAAGCATATCTTCATATCCCCATTCATCCAGCCCATCAGCAATACCTATGCTTCCACCTGCTGGGCAACAGTTACCAATTTTGGGCTCTGCCCTTTGGCCTTTCATCAGCTCCATGGTTTTACCAAATGCCTAACCATGGTTGCAGGGCTTTAAGAAAAAGGGTCACTTCGTCTTCCCTATTTGGACGATTGCAAATAAAGCAGATGCCAGGAACATCTGCTGTCCTCCCTCTCGGAGACCCTCCAATTGTTCAATGATCGCAGGATTATGGTGAATTGGCCCAAGTCCAGTCCTCATCAGACCCAGTCACTCCAGTATATAGGATTATACTGGACATGACTGTCACCAAGGCCTATTTACCCCTGCTTGTCATGCTGCCCTGATGGGCCTGGCTTCACAGATTCAGTCATGAAAGATAGTCACTGCTCATCTCATGTTGCGCCTCCTCGGCACATAGCCATGGCCATCCAAACCATGGAGTTCACATGCTTGTTGATGCATCCTATCCAATAGGTTGTACAAGAGCAGTGGTGCCAGAAAACAGGGCATTCGAAGACCCCATCAGGGTGACTCCAGCCCTCAAGTCTGCTCTTATATGGTGGACACTGTGTTCCAATCTCAATCGGGCATGCCCTTCGCGCCTCCCTCTTCACCAGGTTCTAACAACAGATGGCTCTCTAAAAGGTTGAGGTGCCCATCTCTGTCTGTACCGGATTCATGGCACATGGCCTTTAGGTCACAGTCATTACCATATCAATCTTCTGAAATGAAGGCAGTCCTTCTAGCGCTGCATGCCTTCAGTCCTCATTTGACCCCAGGTCACCTACTGGTTCAGTTGAACAACATGGCGGTAATCTATTACCTCAACAAACAAGGTGGGACCGCTCTGCTCCTTTGCAGGGAACGGCTCCAGGTGTGTTACAAGCAACCAAACAACAATTGACAGTAACAGTTGTTCATCTCGAGCCGTCTCAGCCAGTTGGTGGACCTTTTGCATCACCAGTCCTCAGCTCACGGTAGACACTGCTCGCTCAGTCCTTCAGAATCTCTTTCATCTCTGGGGCACCCTCAAATAGATCTGTTTGTATCCCCAGAAAACCACAGGCTCCCCAAATACTTCTCCATTATCCTGAATACAAGGGACACTGTATAGATGCCCTGTGCCAACCTTGGACAGGACTCTTCTTATGCTGTATACCTTCCCCACTCCATCTCATCCCCTGACATTAATGAAACTACAGATGGAGCCTGCCACAATGATTCTCATCACTCCCATGTGGCCTCGACAGGTATGGTTCCCACTTCTGCAACAATGATCGATTGCAGAACCTGTTCCGTTGCCGTTCAGGCCGGACCTCTTGCGCTGTGCCAAAGCTCATTCCTGCATCCCAATCTGAAGATCCTCCGCCTTCATGCTTGGTTCCTGAAGACATCTTCATAAACAGACTACAAGTCTCTCTTCAGGTGGTGGATGTTCTGCTAGCCACCCAGAAGCAGGCTACCCAAGATACTTACAATTCTAAGTGGAAGTTTTCTCCATTTGGTCCGCTTCTCAATCACTGGACCCTTATTCTTGCCCTTTATAAAGGTATTGGACTACTTGGCTCCTTATATTTGGAAGGCCTTAACTATGCTTCTATAAAAGTCCACGTAGCCACCATCTCTGCCTTCCATGAACCATTGGATGGTTGGCTTTATATCAACACCATTTAGCCAAGATGTTTTTGAAAGGCATATTACATCTGAAGCCTCCAATTTGGCATCCTATTCCACCATGGGATAGGAATTTCATGACTGAAAAATTAACAGTAGACCCCTTTGAACCAGCTGCCAGTTGTGACCTGCATTTCCTCTTGTGGAAAACGCTATTCCTGTTGGCCATCACTTCTGCTTGTGAATTTTTCGAGCTTCATGCCCTTATGTGCAGAGAACCTTATCTTACCTTTCACAGGGATGGGTTCGCTTCACACTAACCCTTCTTTTCTGCCTCAGGTGGTTTCTGAACAACGTTAAACCAGTCCTTGGAGTTACCAGTCTTTTACCCTGAGTACTCTAACCGGGTGAACATCTTTTGCATACAATGGATGTCCAGTGCATCCTGCGTTATTATACGGACTGGATGAAGTCCTTCAAGAAAACCTCATAACTGTTTGTCACCTTGCCCCAGGTCATGAGGGCCTTCTAGTTGCAAACGCACCTCTCTTGCTGGCTAGCACATTGCATTACATTTTGCTACAAAAATACAACAAACCCTTACCAGGACATGTCTAAGCCCATTCCACTAGGGCGTAGAGGCCACAGTGGCTTGTTTCAAGGGTGCCTCAATACTGATATTTGCAGTGTGGCCACCTGATCTACCATCCATACCTTTCCAGGCATTACAATCTGGATGTTGCCTCACAACGCAGACGACCTTTGGCTGAGCTGTCCTACAGGGCATCCTGTCATAATTGTCCTCCCTCAGGGACATAACTGCTGGAACTCTCCCAGAAGTAATGACCTACTGCAAGAGACCATTCCATGGAAGAGGTGTGGTTACGTGAGCATCTGCTAACAGTAGATCTTCTAGGAATGTCTCTTGCGTAGGTCTGATCCCGCCTCCGTCCCCCTGCCTTCTCTAACAGGGAAATCCTGATCTAACAATTTAGGATTGGGACACACTGGCCTCAGTTTCCCTTGGTCCTCGCTTTTATGGTAGCTGAATCCAGCAGAGAACAGAGGATACTAGGACTGCCCACACTTGTATAGGAAGCAAGGAGATTATGTCATGGACGGGTGGTCCCTGGTAAAGACTGCTGAAGAAGCTGCCGTGACAGCACCTCTGCTGGAACCTCCAGAAGTAATGACCTACTGCAAAATATATTCCTAGATGATTATTGTTACAGTAAGTTCTTACATAACTGCACTTTATGAGCAGTACTTGTAATCACTCACAAAAAGAAAATTAGAAAATTGGCTAAATTAACTCCTTGGGCAGGCAACCCCTTGGTATGAGTTGCCACAACCCTAAATCATTTTGTCAATCAGAACAGCCCCTGTGAAGAGCAGAATGCACATAAATAAAAAAAAAAGCACACTGAATGGGAAGACAAAGCTTGGATTCAGGCTGTTTAAAAAAAAAAAAAATAACAGAAGAACTGTCTTGTGGCTCATCTTAGTAACTAGGCAGTTAAAGAGCTCCCAATGCCATTGGGACTAGTTTGAAAAATATATTTTGACACAATTAAACTTGTATTTCACATTCCTTTCTGAAATTCCTTTAATGATAATGTCATTTACAGGAAATCAGGATATCTAGTAATCATTTCTGCTGTGGCTACTTGTCTGTACTTGACATCACAGTCATGTTTATGACACAATCTGTTGGGCTGGAGGTAATTGTGAGGTCATAAACATTGGGGACTGTGATGTAACTGATGGACAAGCAGCAAGAGTAGATGATGCTATGGTATTCTTTTATTTTTTCCATAATCTGTTTATCTGCTAGTCTCCTTGGCTGCCCCTTCCAGGCCACCCCCACCCCAAGGTCCTTCACTTGACTTCTCCGAGACTACGTTACAATGTCCTTGCCCACAGGACTGTGGTGGTGTCCGGTCAATGGTGTGGGGCCTGCATCTGCTGCCTTGGGTATTTTTCCTACTTGTTTTTACCCTGGGCCCACAGACATGCAATGGGTGTGATTAGTAAGCTCAGCGACAGTGGAGACACCCTGGTATCGTGAACATAGGTTCAGTTTCCTTTCCTACATAGTGGCATCGCATGTGCCACCCCAGCTGCTGCTGGATATCAGTTACACCGGAGTACTGAACATGGGTTGGTTCCCCTTCCCTACATAGTGGCATCGCATTGCTGCCACCCAGCCGCTGCTGGATATCAGTTAAGCAGTGCACCACGCTAACCCCTCCCTCAAGGAAGGAGAGCTGTCCTAGGGATGCTCAATCCTTTCACTCACCGCTGGCCCCTGAGCAACACAAGGCCATTCCCAGACCCAGGTTGCCAGTGTGTGCCCTCTTATATCAAGTACCCAGAACTCTGTCTCACCACATCTCCAGGACTTTTCCTTGTGCCTCCAGATGCCCCATGGTGAGACCGAATCTGTGATCGGTTGGAACAGCCTGATCAATAGGTAAGGGTCCTGTGGGATACTAGCATTATCCTGCTGCCCTGATGGTTCTTTGCTACCATTTTAACATTTTACTCCCTCCCTCTAACTCAGTGTTGCAAGCTGACTCACTCCCCACCCCTAACTTGGTGGCCACTGTGATGCCTCTCACACTGCTGCAGGAAGCATTCATACATGGCAAAGGCAGCTGCCCTGCTCTTCCAGCAAGCCCCTTACCACCCAGACTCATTTCCAAATACATGTCTTTGACACACCATGAAAGTGGTAACACTACCCCTGCACCAATAGGTCGGGTTAATCCAAACCAGCTTCTTGCCAGCTCCTGCTTATAATTCAGACAAAATACAGTATGCCCAGCAGCAGTTTATCACTTTGGCACTAGATTGTGGAGTGAATTTTGGAGGCTAGTGCTCGGGTGACTGGCTGCAAGAGATGCTACTGATTGCAGCACATCCCAGCAGGGATGGCCTGGTGTACATTCTGAAGCCACAGTGACTCCAGCAGTAGGCCATGAAGCTTGCTACCAATAAGAGAATATTAGTATGTGCGAAGGTGATGCCAAATTAATGCGCCCCAGCATGGGAGGGTCTGTGTACATTCTGCAGCCACAATAACCCCAAGCAGAGGGCCACGGAGCTTGCCACTCCATTAATAGGATAGCAGCCTGTGCAAAGATGCTGCCAATTGCAGTGTGTCCCAGCAGTGTAGGGCTGGTGTGTATTCCGTAGCTGCTGTGACCCACTTCTCTGGGCTAAAGAGCTTGGACTTCCATTAGGAGAATAGAAGGAAATGCAAGAGCTGGCACCAAGGGGTCTTGCAAGCCGTGGCTCAGTTGGTAGAAGGGCTGTGATGGAGAAACAGGGAAAACTGAAGAGCCCTATTGCCTTCAGAATGACAACCACTGGCACAACCTTACTTCTGTACATGGATCTTCACTGACTGTGATGAGGGATGACAGTGTTGGTGGTTGTCGTGAGTAGATGGGGTGGGGTGGTGGAGGTCAGCATGGAGCAAATGAAGAAAAGATTACAAAATAAGCATGTGTGTGATCTGGGGACTTTGGGGCAGGCTGCAGTTATAACAGATGGCAGTCATTGGTAAGTGCCTAAATCATTAAGGTCTGGGGAGAGTTACTGGTGGGGAGGACTGCAGGTTTTCTGCCTTTTCTTTACTATTAAAAAAACACATATTAACTCTGCACAGCTTCACATTCCCAGTTCATTAGTTACCCCATGCAATCATACAGTAGATGCTTACACAGTATAGATATGTGTACCTTTCTGTCTATATAAATACCAACTGAGATGCAGTTTTTATTTTCAGTGGGGTCCTGCTTCTACACATTTCCACAGCTGGGTGGCCTGCAGCACTGAAAGGTTAAGAAAACTGTCAAAAATTACAGAGTGAGTATATGGTTTAGCTGGGCAGTCGGGTCTGAGATCTCCTGGTTCCCATATCAGTGCTCAGCCCATTAGATCATTCTGCCTTATAGACTTGTAACTCCTTTACCACACTGCCTGAGAATTCTCACTGGTTAGAGCACAGGCATGGGAACCAGGTGCTCAGTTTAAAGTGATGCACATTGGGAAGAGGAACCCAAGAGTGCAATTGAAGTGGGTGCAGCAGTGCTGGAAAGCACCATGGAAGAAAAGGGCCTAGGTTCACGATACAGGAGAGCCTAAAACAAGTACAATGTATTATTGTAGTGGGCAAAAAGGATGCTGAGGTGATTCTCCCATTTGTACTGGTCACTAGTGTGATCACAGCTGGAATACTGTACGGCACTGAAATCACACATGAGGAGAGACTGAGCCAAAGTGGAAGCAGTATAGTGCAGGGCAACCAAATAGTCTATGGAGTAGGGGCAAGACATACAAGGAGAGGCTACAGGACATGAACGTGGACACCCTTGAGAAAAGAAAGGAAAGGGGTGACATGATCGAGACTTACAAGTACTTGCACAGGACAAACAGGGTGGATGTCAAGGAACGTCCTCCTTGAGTTCAACAACTGGGATAAGAGGAACTCAAACTCACGAGGAGAGGAGGTTCAAAGTGGACATCTATAAACACATTTCCTCATAAAGGCGATGGGCAGTGAGCAAGAGGAAGTTGTATAGGCCAGATCAGTAAACAGCTTCAAGTAGGTATGGGACAGACATATGGAGTTAGTTGGGGGCAAAACAAAGGAGAAGGGTGTCCACTACAGCCACTGCAGAGTAGCTAGGCAGAGTGAACAGACAGGATGGGCTGACAGGCCTTTTGCTATCACTGTCTATGTATCTATGGTTCAAAAGTTGCTAAAGCCAAATACTCATTGCTTGACCAGTGCTTCAGTCCACCCGGCCATGGGAATAGGTTGAAACAGGAACCCACTGGATGAAATGAGATATTTTTGTTAAGCAGTGTTAGCGTACTCAAAAATGTGTGAAATAAAAATGAATTTAACATTCATTTACAAAGGATAATAGTCTCTTACCTTGCCAATCCAAGTTGTGGAGCAACACTCAAAGTTAAGCCTAAGTAATGGCTGAAAATAAAAATAATTAAAGCACACAAAGGACCAAGGGGATATAAACTACATGTAAATCAGATATAAAAATACATATACCTAGTTATCTGATAGGTAGGATTTATGTCCTCTAAGACCTGTAAAATAAGACATATTAAATAAAGTTTTTGGGAAACCAGTTTAGAAAAGACAACAGATGGACTGGTGGTGCAGAGGGTAGCACATTGCACTACCATGTGGAGACTTTGCTAGGATTCAAGTCAGGATGACTATGGGGAGGAGAAAATAATGTTGCAATGCAAAATCTGTTTATTTGTGGTGGTCATCCATAACTGTGTGTTCTAGGGCACTTTGAAGCAGGCTGCAAAAGTATTTAATCTTGAAAGGAACATTGAAAATGAAAAAATGTATTGTCTAGTAAATTGTAACATCTGAAACATCTTATTTATTAAAGCACATGGTGAAGTGCAGAACTGCTCTTTAAAATGAACAGGACACAAGTTATGAACCAATTAGTAATAATAAAACCAGACTCCAACAAAAAATGTATAAGTTAAACATACAGTATGTGGCAGAAGGCACACTTAAGCAAGCACAAATGACCAACAAAACAGTATAACGTAATTGTTTCTATTGTACTTTCAGTGATAAGAAACTGTACATCAGCTGAAACTCTAAAAAAAAAAAAAAAACTTAGCAAAGCACCTTTTATATAAATAGCCACATGGGGTATCAGTTTAAGGCATGCTTTTCAGAAACAGTAAAATTACACTAGCAAACAGAACAGACATTCCACAAATATATACAAGAGATATTTTCACAATCAACAAAAAGAATAAAAAGTACATTGATCCCAGCCTTTTAAACTCTTTAAAGTAAGAATTTACACATGCAAATTAACAATTTGAATACTAAAAGCACAGCCCATACCCAGGCCTCACACACACACACACACACACACATACACACGACTGATTACACTCAGCAGTTAGAAATATACACTGTAAAAAAACTTTAAGCATTCAAGATGAGAGACTACAGTAATAGACTTCAATTTGAAAAGATTTTTTAACATACTCTACAACTTGTGAAGCTAATCTCTGTAATCTCTAGCCCTCAGAATTCAAAACACAGAGAAAGCTCAATATCTTGAAAAATGCCCCAAAGGATTTTGGGAGCTCACATGTCTCTTGAAGGAGCCCCTCACAATGGATTTTGAGAGTTGTAATTTTGTTATGAGCAGATATTTAAAGTAACAGAAAAATATTAACAGGTTAGTTTTAAAATTGCCCTATACATTACAGAAAATGGGGGGGCAAGGATCAGTATAAGAGTGCCCTCTCAAAACCCACTTTTTAACTATTTATTTATCCAGAATAGTCAAACTGAGGTGTAACCCCTTGTTACCCAGGGTTACTAGGATCCCAGTAAGACCTAGTGGTAGGCAGGAAGGCAGCTTGAAACTCCAGTTAAATGGGATTCACGCTGTCTTATTTTGTTCTCAGTCTCAGCTGAGACTGAGGGATGACATCACCATAGACTATCGCAGCTGCATGAGTCACAATGGAATCTGCAGCAGGGAGTTGGAATAGAAAGTAGAAACCGGTGGGGGTGCCCTGAATATGCAGGAAACCTTTTCTGCCCCCATCCCTGGAGGGGGGCACTGAGACCCGAATCAGCGGTCTCCACCACTTACAAACTGCTTCTGTGTCTCTTAAGGTGGAAACACACACCTTTTTTTACTAAACGTAGCCCCATATATCAGGTTTGAGGCTCCAGAGCAACCAGAGCTGCTGTGCTGCTCTTCAGCAAGCTCCCAACTCCAAACTGTCCCACAGACTACTGTTCAAACCTCCCAACATTCTATTCCAACTCCCTGCTGCAGATTCCATTGTGGCTCATGCAGCTGCGATAGATCTATGGTGATGCCATCCCTCAGTCTCAGCTGAGACTGAGAACAGAGTGAGACACTGTGAACCCCATTTAACTGGAGTTTCACAAGCTGCCTTCCCTGCCTACCACTGCCTCTTACTGAGATTCTAATAACCCCGGTAACAAGGGGTTACAGAGGCATTTCAGTTTCTCATAGGGGAAGTTGGAAGTCGGCTGTAGTCTTCAGTTATGATTCAAAAATTGTACTTTCAAGTGCAATGCAGATCTATTTCTAATCTTCATTTAGTAATAATTTACAGTTAAACAGTTTATTGAATGCTTCTTAAAATGTAATATTCTTAGAGGCTGTATTATTCTGTTGATGACTAAAGATGATTAGAAATTGCTATAAGTAGTCTTTAACAACAAATACTGTAACTACAGCTTTAATACTAAATTTAGTATTTGACTTTGGTGAGGGCAGCTAAGGTCTGGCCAGACATCTTCAAAAAGATAAAATTATGTATGAGAGAACTTATAGTACTGTGAGTAGAGATAGGGATTGGAGAGATACAACGGGTACAATGAAGCATAGGAGTAAAGAAAGCTGAATTTTAGTGGAAAATATAGTTAAAGAGCAACTCTGTATTATACTAAAAGCTTAAACACATTACATTTACACCAATTGAGTTTAGACGTTATTTGTTTTTTTTTTTAACTTTCCCATGCTGTTGGTCTACTGAATATAAATGCAGCACTTATTTTACTAAGTCTTTCAAATGTATCTGACTCCCCTGCTAACCACACAACTACTGTTTGTGGCCAGCCTAGTGACACTGGATGCCTTATCTCCTGCCATGCCAGTGACCCAGGTTCAGGAGTGGGCCAGGATCATGAGGAGCCAGTGGGGGAGCAGGATTGAGCAGCTGCAGGCAAGCTCTCCTTTCCTGTGGAGGGATCTTTTGCCCCCCACAGTTCTACTGCCCTAGGTGGAGGCCTGAGAGTAGCGTTTGTGGGTGGGCAGCATGGAGGAGGGTGCCATGGGACCATGGCGTGCACGCGTTCTCACATGTGCATGCACAGCCACAGCATGGGGTGCAGGGTAAATGAGGGTAAGGAAAATTGGGGAGAAAATGAAGATTGAAAACAACTGCTGTTTGCAACATCACAGTTTGTCATGGTGAGCACTATGACGTTATAAACAAATGCATTGTGAGGTTAACAGGAAAGGCAGATGTTTTCCATACAGACTTTGAGATGGACTACCAAGATGTGCTATAAATTATGGAAAGGAACATGGGAAAAATGTATTCTCTAGTAAAGCTAGCAGCTGAAACATCTTCTTTATGAGATCACCAGCTGAAGTGCAGAGTTGCTCTTTAATGCCAAAGTAAGGAAAACACAGATATAGTGACAGAGGACAAAAATCCACCCATCCATCAGCCCACCAAACAAACCAACATGCCAAGTCCACCAACTTTTGTGCTGCTGATCTCGCATCACCATTCCATTCTCCATATCCAAAATGGCCTTGCAAAATAACCATAATAATGATAGTCACTGTTGACATTCATGCTCAATCGACTTGACTTTTGTGAACTTCCTAGCGGAACTCCCACCTACTCCTCCTGCTCCTCACTGGTCCGGGAGGCAAGTTTATCAATCACCCCATACCAGACAGCTGACAACACCTGAAAGCAAACACCGGAGTGCAAGGCTGATCATTATGGTGGCGGTGGATGTTTCTGCAGAAACTGCATCTGGGGGTCCCTAGCATCCACTGGCAAACATCTCTTTCCATGTAAATTAAATCCCTGGTGTCCAGTAGCACTCTTACTATCCCTGTCCCATATTTAAAAAAGCAGTGACTGCTGTCCAGTGACACCTAATACCCTGTAACAAGTTATGGACACCCCATTACAGTCAATCCACCCAGTACACTGTAGGCCAAGTAGAAGGCCTACCTGGAGCACTAGGGAGCCAGAGTTAGAGTCTCAAAGGATGTCATCCACTGCACCTGTAAATAAAGAATAAAAGGGTCACAAAATATCTGGAGTTCTTAGGGGTAAAATAAGGTGTGATGAACAGATTAGGTAAAAAAAGTATACTTATAGTATCTGATGGTAAAGAAGTCCACGTCCAGTCCAACTGTAAAATAAAGGGGAAAAAACTGGTTAGCTGGGGAAAATACAGTAGTAACGGATGCAGAGAGGAAAGGAATTGTGATTTTGGAGGTGAGCTTAGCAAAACCACTTGATTCCCATTGGTGGCCGACTGGCCAGTATTTTACTTGGTAGCCCAGGTGGGCTAGTGCAGGCTCTTTTGGGCTAGTAGGCTATTTGCAAAATGAAAAAAATGGTGGTCCTGTGGGCTTGATATGCCCGGGAGGGGCACTATGTAAATTTAGCCCTGGGGTTTAGCTCTTTAATGGTTGAGGCCAGCAGTTTTTTTAATAAATTAGTACCCTTTCCTGGGGTCTAGAGTGGGCTTCCTGAGCCCTAGTGTAGTGTGGATGATGATATGTTGGTGGCAAGGAGGAGGACATGTTGGGGCTGTAGCTGCAGCCAGCCCCATACCGTGATTATGCTAGAAGCTTACACTTCCAGCGAATGTGGAGCTCAGGCTATGGCCTACTCCATGCTGGTGGGAGAGAAAGGAGTTTGTGTGATGTGGAAGAGACAATGGATGGAAATTCTTCCCCGTCTTTCCGAAACAATGCTCCGGTGGTAAAGTTGTTTTGCCCTAAGGGCTTGAAAGGCAGGAAAGGACTGGAGCAACAAAGAAGTCACTCTAGCAGTAGTGGGGAGGGTTGATGAGAGAGGGAGCTGCTGGAGAGGTTGGCAGCAGTAGCAGCAGATGGTACTGCACATTGTAAACCACACCATGGCTTTTGGCAATGCCCGTGAGGCTTAATTTAAATTGTAAAAAGCCTTATGGAAACAGGTAGGACTATGCACTCTCGAGGAGAGTAACAGACAAGCTACCCACAGCATTTTCCAGTAGTTCCTCAGAAAGCTGTGAGTATGTGTCATCGCTGTTACTGATCGTAGCATTTAAATATACAGTAGGTGTCCAGTCTAAACCTGTGTGGTTGTGGTCACAGCTCAGAACACCTAATAAAGTAGTCGATAACTTCATAAACTCACAAAATTAAGCTAATAAATTCCTGTAACCTTGCTCCTAGTTCATAATCCTAGATTAAACAGTTTACGGACAGTAACACTGTCATTCCTAAATTACACTTCATTTGTGATGGTATTCCTAAACGGATATAACCAAAATTGTGGCCATCAGGAATGACAGTCAAATAAAGTTTTGTGGCTTAAATCAGTGTTCAAAGTGCAACCTGTACTGACTGCAAGGACAGCTTCCTTCATGTCATAGAGCAGCGAAAATAACTCAGACAAGTCATTCCTTTACTGCATATACCAATGAAAATAAATAAAAACAGAGTTCTTACTATACGTGCAGACACACATTCCAAGCATTGACTATGCTTAGAGAGGGCATGCCTTTCGGTAGCAGAGCACAAGGAAGTAGGAGAAAAGATCATACTGGCAGCATGTCATTCAATCCGTCAGGGGCGTGTGGGTCAAGCTTACACACAATATGCATATCTCCAGCACGGTGTGTTAAAATTGCAGTTGTGACTCAAGTCACTAGTTTAAAATAATTAAAACCAAGTTGAACAAATCATGGAACAAATGGAGGCAACAATAATATGCAATCGAACTGTCCAGTCTTCATTCTACACCAATAAAAATAGAAGGTCAGAACTTTTCATATCCAATGAATACTGTTGCTTTAAGGGATAGGCAGTACTGCCTGGTGAGGGCTTCTGCATGGACTATGCTGAAAACAATATGCAGGCTCAGGGCTGCTCTGATGGGGAACAGGCTCAGGAATATCTGTTGTGTGTGTGTGTGTGTGTGTGTGTGTGTGTGTGTGTGTGGTGGGGAGGTACTTTTGCTGGACATGTTGCAGGGAGTGATTGGAGTGCCCAAACTGATTTCCCTCAAACACTGTTCCCTAGGGCCGCTGTTAAATAGCATCCCCAAACACACTAATGTGCCTTGAAGTGGTGGAACTAGCTGCAAGAGAACAAGAGAACACTTATCCCCAAAACAAGTCCTGCAACTTCAAACTCCTCATTCACTCTGGGTCTTCTTTCCCACTCGAACAAGTTTGCTCCTATAAATACCTAGGGATCCATTTTGACCCCTCCCTCTCCTTCCATGGACACATCGCTGCCCTAGCCACTGCCACTAATATCCGATTGGGCATCTTACATCGGTATAAACACTGCCTCCCCGAGGCTCTTCTACTCGCAGTCACCTCCTCTATCCTGTCCCTAGTGGACTATGGACTGCCGGTGTATGGTGCTGCTGATCAGACCGCACTCCATAAAATTCGCACTACTCTGAATAAGGCCTGCAGGTTAATTACTGAGCACCTAGGCTGACACACACCTGTCTACTGTACGCTAAAGCTCTGGTACTTGATCTAGATGAGCCTCAAATATCTGACCTGTACCCTTACAAAAGACCCTCCTTGGGCTATCCCGCCAGGATTGACCACCACCATACGCCGCTCTGTCCCACTAGTTCATACTCGGACCTCTGGGAAAACCTCTCTTGTTATCCCTAGAGCTAGGACCTCTCACAGCCAAAGAGCCTTCAGCTTTAGGGCCCCTCCTGGTTCAACACACTGCCCCTCCATCTCCAAGCTCCAACTATATCGTGCTTCAAAACTTCCTTACGTAACCACCTTTATTAACACCGATGCTGTAATTGCCACTAGTCAAAGCCGTACTAATACTTATAGATAAAGCTTATTACTAAGCTGCTAAGGACAACATAACTCTGGTATTGTTTGCATCCATCCTACCTGTACCAGCTTGTTTGTATCTATGTCTTAATTTACTGTTATACTTATGTGTTGTACTGTTATACTGTGCATTTTCGTTGTCTTACTGTGACAAGGTACCTTTGTAAATGAGCCTATGGCTCAAAGGTTTTTCAAACTGCTGTTTAAATAAAATAAAAATAAATAAAAATAAAAGGTGGTGGAGACAGTAGTCCTGGGGAGGCCCATCTGTAAGAGGTTGGTTATTTAGGGTATGCATATTTGGAGGTTTGCCCTTCTCTCCCCACTGAGCATGCTTCTGTGGGATTTCCCTTTACTGTGAAATGGGAAGGGTGCAATACCACCACTGGAAGTGTGGGGTGCAGGTCCATGCATGAGGTTAGACCACTGCCTGGGTATGGAGTTGCAGTGCTTTGCACAGATGGGGAAGCATAGGCCATTGACTGGGGGGTTTCAGGCCAGTGCATGGAAAAGGTAGGAAGTTGTAGGCCCCTGCAAGGAGTCCCCAAGCACACTAACAAGACGCATCAGTGGATAGCAGGGGTGGGAGTGTTTCAGTTTCAGGGACAGTGGTTGGTAGGGGCATCCAGTTAGTCAGTGGGAGAAAAGTGTGTGCTGTGCTGTGTGAGTCCAGCTGTAGGAGGCGGTCATCTGGGTAGTATGCAGCCTTAGTGTTGTGGATTGATCCAGAGATGCTGTGCAGCATTAGGGTGTCCATGTCATTATCACATTTTGACCTTATCTACTCCAACACCCGCTGCAGAAGTTCTTTTTACTGGATGACAAAAGGGGTGCAAGGCCCACCATTGGAAAGGGGTGCCCCTGACAGCTCCCTTTCCTGACAGTATCTTCTCCTTCTGCAGCCCAGAACACTACCTCCCTCCCTTCCTCCAAGACCCAACACTAAGCCCCCACACCACCTCCTTCCTCCAAAACCTCTCTTCTTTTATAATCCTGCCACCACTACTCTCTCCCTCCTCCCATGGCCTCTCTGACACCTGTCTCCTCCCTTCCCACCCCTCAGACAACTCTCATCCCTGACCCACCAGACACATCTCTCCCTGACTCATTGGACATCCCTCCCTCACTAGACATGCCCCTGGCACCCTCCCCCAATTGATGCCTCTTGCCCTGACCTGGCTATATTCCTCCCTTGCAGCCTCCAGGATGCCCTCTGTCCCTGGACACCTGTCTGTCCTGTACCCCAAGACATCTCAGTCCTTGGTCCCTGGACACCCCTCCTCTTGAACCCTCTGACACCCCTCCATTCCTCCCTGGTCCTCTTTCTGGGCCCCAGGACACTCACCATACAACACTGTATTCTCCCACTTACTGAGCTCTTGCAGCTCCACCTCCTGAGTCCACCATCCATCTGGGTTTGGGTGGCTGGGCTCAGGAGCCTTCCAACAGAGCTGAGACTGGATGGCCTATGGAGCCTAAGACAAGTGCTGGGAGGGGTGAGCTCAGGAGCTCAGTGCTGGGGGTGCTACAGAGCATGCTGCCAAGAATGCTGCTACTCACAAAGTCCTATGTGCACAACCAACACAATCAATGTGGTAGGGATTCGAACACAGAGTAACAGAAAAATCCTCAAAATAAATCAGACAACACAATGCATTTGAGAAAACTGTCAGTTTATTTAGTGCCAAACATATGCACAGCACCAAACTAGCCCCAGTGCTTTGGGTCTGTATCATGGCCCTTTGTTAGGGCATGATCCTTCATCAGGGGCCACGCTACAGAACTAAACCATCAGAGCTAAAATTGGTGCTGTGCTATCATATCATGTTTGTGTTGCTCCATGGTTGAGGAGGGCCTCAGGAATCTGAGTCCTTTAATACAGTAATATGGATGGGAGTGGGCGTGAGGGGTCCACTAAACTATAGCTCTGTGATGACATGGGCATTAAGCAGTTGCTGACAGTTGCATGCAAATGAGCCCATAATGGGCATGCAAATGACTCTTAGCAACTTGCATGCCTAATGGACTCAATTGTACAGGGCTGGGTTGGCATGGAGGAGAAATATATGTTGTTAAATAAGTAAAATGATCATCAAAAGCATCTGGATTCGGATTTAAATGCATGAGAACAGTTTAAATGGGGATGGGCTGTCAGCAAGCAGGCAGAAAACTTGTTTCTGTTATCTTGTACTGAACATAACTATTGGTAGTGGGCCATGATACTTGTGTTGGAAATATATTATGTTGGATTGTCTTTATTTAATGCAAAGGTCAAAGAAGGTTCCTGCTGCACAGGATCTTTATTAGCGCTGGATCCACCACTGCACAATAGTAAAAGGGTTATTACATTTTATCCTGCTAATCCATGTCATTAATGTCATGTTTAGTAGCTCGGACTAGAAAACCCTTGATGTGGTACCAGAAACTGTGGGAGTCCCAGCAGAGGCTCAAAGCTGGTCCTTGCAGAAAGTACTTTTAACAGTATGGGTAGCTTTTTGCTAACATTTCTGAGCCTTCTGTATTGATTCGGTTGGATTCACTGGAAGAGGCTTTATAAGAAAATCAATGTTTACCCCTGGCCTTCCTTGTAGAGAGTAGATTGCTGAAAAGCAACAGGGCATGTCTATCCAGCAGAGTGGTGATTTAAGCAGTGAGGTGAGACAGAGCTATTATAGCATCTGAAGAAGAGTAGATAGGGGACCAGTCAATCAGAGCTACATCAGCAAAACAACTAACAGTGTCCAGTCCGGAAAAGTTAACAAGTGTAATAGCTTTGTGAGGAACCTTTGATAAACAGATCTTCCATAAGCAGTGACGTAACAGTATAGTTGCCGATTAAGTTAGGTGAGACTCCAGATAGCTGGATCCTATCCTTTTGTAGGAAAGTATCCAGTCAGTAAGGGTATGAGGTTCACTTTTAACAGAGGGCTCACTAGGGCAGAGATAAGATGGGGTGAGGTTCAACTTGCTGACCAGTGCTACATCGATTTGGTATTCTTACCTATCCAAAGTTAATATCATTCATGATTATTACTGCATTGTTACCAGTCATTGGGCTAGCGTGGTTGATTATATGGGTGAGATCTGAATTGTCACATATAGAAGGACTGTATGCACAGACCAAATGAAGCTTCTTAGAACAGTATTACCTATCGCGACAGCCAAATGCAAAAATTCACAGGAGGGCATTATGGAAAAGTCATATTGCATAGGAGATACAGTTAAATGTTTTTGTAATAATCTATTAGACCACCCCTTTTGGAATCAAGATGATCTAGACTAATATAGTTATAATTAGAGGAGGGAGCAGGCAGAGTTACGGATAGATGGTTTAAGCCAGGAATCGGAAATCATGAAACTGTCTGATGAATAATAGCAAACCCAGGCTTCAAGCTCAGCCATGTTTTCCATGTTTGTGAATACTGAGCAATTTTGATACCCTTTTAGTTGTGCCATATAGGAGAGCTAGCATGGTAGGGGACACTGGACCAGGTTAGGCTCCATCACCAGCCAGACACAGGCACAGAATCTAAATCCAGTAGCGGAAAGCTGATTTGCCAGGCAACCAGTTGGGGCACCTAGTATGCAGTACGATTTATGTAATATACTGTATGTAGGAAGACCTTAGCCTCTGTAACCAGGTAACATTAGTTGCTGGACACCAAGACATTTGACAGAGTAAAATGTGTGAAGGAGTTAAGGTTAGGTACTTCAGTTTACTCTGGAGGGTATCAACAATATTGAGCAAGGATAGTAGAAGAAGCCCTACCATTACAAGGAAGATCCCACAAGACATGATAGAACAGATTCAGTATGGCAGTGCATACAATATAACTACATACAGCTGAAAACTACTATCGCAAACACAAGTGCAGCTGAGTGTGCTATAATCAGAGGACACACTGGCCAGAAAAGACAGGAAGTCCAAGCTCTCTGACACACTTCAGTTGGCTGGGTAGTGGAAGGCACCAAACTTCAGAGTCAAAATCTGTCCTTGGCTTGGTGTTTGTTGGGGAGGATCATCCCAGAACCTTACGACTTGGTTGTCCAGCCTCTGGAATCAAGAACTGGCCCCAGATGGGCCTGAATGCTGTTGCTCCTAGGAACCAGTTAGCCTGTCTGGCTACCGGATTTGTGCTGCTTGCCAATTGTGCTAGTCCTTTTCAGCCTTTGAGTCAGTATATAAATGGCGTAGCTTTGAGAAAATACCTAGGGTAAGGGATCTAGGAGAAACCATGAAGAGCAGCAGATAGCTCACCTAACAGCGGAGCCAATCTAAGTGCTAATATGTCACAAATGCACTCAGCAGGTCAGGCCCTCTGCTCCCACAGTGCCAACTTCAGAGTGCAATAGTAGTAAAAATATTATATTTATACAGGATTTACAAAACTTTAGGTCAGAGGACCTATTTTCAAAGTTGTCCTGTGTAAAAGTATTCAGTTTACAATAAATTATCAAACATTCAATAACATACAAAATACATACAGAATACTCACTCTAAATTGACACATAGTAAACAATACTTAACATCATACAAGACAAAATACAATTCTTCATTCAACAGACTCTAACTTCTTACTCAATTTATTTAAAACCTCATTATATTCAAGTACATTCAGTAAAAAAATACATCGCTCAGACCTGTTTTGAACTGTGATAATGTAGTTACTCTTCTTAAATGAGGAGGGATTTATTCCAAATTTTCGCCACCTGTGCCTCAAATGTCATAGTTCCATATGTTGTATTAATTTTGGAAAATATGACCCTGTGTTCACATCCCTTAAAACATATGGATAATTCTTACAAGCAGAGGACAAGTCCATGTTTCCATGTGTCATCCCATTTTTATTTTATAAATAAATACTGAATATTGTTTTTTAACCATACTGGTAAACTGTCACAGTTTAGATCTTTGCACAAAGTGCAATGATGGGTATTAAAACTTCATTTTAAGACAAATCTTGCCAATCGGTTATATGATTTAGCTAATTTGTTTGTGTTTTTGACCCAAAAAATTATACACCGTATTTCCATATTCTAATACAGGCATTATTAACTGATTTGCAATTAACCTCCGGGTTTGTTGATTTAATATCCCTGATAACCTACGTAATGCCCCTATTTTATTAACTTTTAATTTTGTTATTAATATGGGCTGAGAAGGATAAGGTACGTCCATCTCTATGCCTAAATATTTATACTGATTTGTAACTGCCAGTTTTTTCTGTCCCTCATTATTATATCCCTGTCTCCAATCTGTTTTTATAACCTTTGTTGTTTTTGTTAAAGTATATAACCTGGGTTTTTAGTCGCTTAACACAAGTTTCAAACTGGAAAACCAGTCCTGCAAAATGTCAAAGTCCAACTGTAGTTTTGCCACTTTGAGGTTCTGCTGATGCTAAAGTACAGTATCATCGGGCGTAAAGCCTCATTTGTGTGTTGTTTATTTTGGTAGGTAATTGTTAAATATAACAGGAACTGTATCGCCCCAGGGTTGAACCTGGGGACACATCTTGATATGCTACCCACTTCTGAAAAATGTCCATTTATTACTACTTGCTATTTCCTTTGTCTCAGATATGATTTAAACCATTGCAAAGACCTAGGAGCTATCCCAGGCCTCTCCATCGTCTCATATAGTAGCTGGTGGTCGACCAAGTCAAAGGCTTTGGACAAGTCGATGAACACTGCGCCTGTGGACTCCCTCTATCCAGGGCTACTGCCACTTTATGCACAAAGTCCATGAGCGTGAGTGCAAGTAGAATAGCCTGCCCTAAAACCATGTTGGTATTTTGTCAATTTTGAATATTTTCTAGGTAACTATACAGTTGGCCGAACACCATCCGCCTTTAACTTGGAGAGGACCGCTACTGGTCTGTAGTTTGAGGGATCATTAGAGTCACCCACCTTAAATATGAGTACTATTTTCTCTACTTTCCAGCTGGAGGAGAAAACATTTTCCATCAACTTAGGTTAAATAAATCAGTCAATATTGGTGATACAACTTCTACTGCATCTTTAATAAATTTAACTTCTATGTTATCTATACCATGTGATTTATTTATGTTTAGTTTTGTGATCTCATTCCTAACTTCTGTAATTTTATTTTTAAAGTAAAAGGGACAATTTTCATTATTAATTGTTTTGTTAACTGAATCAGTTTGTACTGGCAAACCAGCTGGAATGGTGATATCCAGCAGTGTTAGAAAATAGTGATTTAACAGCTGAACTGATGCTTTTGAATCAAGGAGCTCTCCCATTATTATATATTTTTATGTGATGCTTACCACTCAGGGGTTATCCAATTCTTTTATTAAATTCCAGTATTGTTTTGGGTCTTGGGTAGTCTCAATTTTAGTGTGATAACATTTTTTCCTTGCAGATCTAATTCATCTTTGACATTCATTCCGGCTAATTTTAAAATTAGCCCAGTCTTCCTCTCTTCTTGTTTTATTTGCTTTTTCCAGGCTCTATCTTTAATACGCATTTTCTTTTTCGGGTATTCATTTATCCAGGGAGGTGCTTTTTCTTTGTTTTAATTTTTTGAATGGTGCATGCCTGTTACAGGTCTCAAAATATTTTAGAAAATCCTTCAGCCCCCAAATTTACATCTGGAATTATGAACAGGTAACAGACAGGGTAACTCTCCTGTCTGCTTTTGGATCCAAATCACCTTAGCCTCAAGTTCTGGTAGATTCAA
Organism: Neoceratodus forsteri; assembly: GCA_016271365.2. Lineage (NCBI taxonomy): Eukaryota > Metazoa > Chordata > Ceratodontiformes > Ceratodontidae > Neoceratodus > Neoceratodus forsteri. The sequence continues at coordinate 1,122,966,704 of CM028131.1, forward strand.
ACTGTGACCCTTATGCTAGCATACCTAATGAACAGGCTCAGATATGTACCCTCTTTGGGGATTGCGGTACCATCTTTCGCCAGAGACATCCAGCCAGGCTTCCAAAATGAACCCTTTAACTCTATAAGAGACCTTAGGTATATAGTCTTACCTTTTCCCAGTTTAGTAACAACATCAAGCCCTTCAGACAGCTGTTAGACTTAACTCACGATATATCACATACAAAAAGAACTTGGAAGACACACCCAGGCAGTATCTTAAGAAAATGTACCTTACTAAAAGATGACAAAAATATGAAAATGTAAACACAGAACAATATATCAAAGAGCTCACAATCACATAAAAGAACAATGGAAAATTACAAAGCAAAACTCCTACCACAATACATTTAGATGTTTGCTATCTAAGGTATTACCTCTGTTAGATCAGAGAGCTGTGTCTCTCTCTAGAGTCCCAAGATAATATGACAACATTTCAGACACAAGCAACAGTTTAAACTCTGTCTCCACATCCCTTCTGTGAGTCATCTAGCTCCTCCTTTTAGAATATAAAATTACAAAAATGATTTCCTAGCAGGAGGTATTTTAATTAAGGTGCCATCAGAAGAAAAAAGACATTTACTTACCGTTCCTTTGAACTTAGCAATCCCACACTGGCACCCACATGTTAAAAACAACAGGAATCAGCCTAATGATGTCCTGTTTCTGAAGTCATAAAGTCTCATTTGATTTCCACTTCAAAAACATGAGATCATAAAAGGCCATAAAATGCAGTTTCTCAAGGAGTTAATTACATTACAGAGATCTCCTGGTCAGTGTGATACAGCGTGTGATTTCAGCTGCTGGCACCTTGTAATTTTAATAGCACAATCTCACAGACTGACATTTTATACACTGACCATTTATTTATACTACCAATATCATGCAATAATCATAACCAACTTGCCAAGCATCACACTAATTACTGCCTTAGGATAAGAGTATCCAGGTTCTTTGTCAACAGAATGCAGCAGATCTTCAAGTTTCCAGTACTATACAGTTTTGTGTATTCTGAGGTAATGACCCTTGGTGCTGAGGCAGCTGATATTTTCTGTAACCCAGTGTGCTGATTGATAGCTGTATTTAGTTTAGCTTGGAATGGCTTCAAAATAGAAATGTTAATGCCTGGTGGTGACATTTACAGAATTCTGTCAGGAGGCGGTCACAGATTTATTTATTTATTTTATTTATTTAGTTTTGTTGACCGGTAAGTGCACTGGACAAATCTTGCCTATTTTCAGGCACAACCGGGAGGGGATACAGATGAATGCCAACTGATCTTGAACAGATTAAGCTGTTGGTGGTATTTTTAGTGAATGAGGGAAATTTGGCAGGACACCGGAAATTCCCTACTCTTTTCGATAAGTGCCATGGGATCTTTAACATCCACCTGAACTACCTGCTGAGCCACTGACACTGATAAAGATGAAGTGTTCAAAAATGGTGTAGCTACTCAAACTACAAAACATAATAATAAGCTTTAGTTACTGTATAAAGTGCCTTTCAGATATCAAGGCACTGAACAATAAATAAAATATAAAAGCAATAAAATACACAGTAATCAAACAGCAGAATAATTCGAAAAATAAAATAATCAGTTTGGGTATGCTTTCAGCCATAGATGCATCTTCAGGGCCTCCTTAAAGCCCCTCCACAGTCATGCACTCAAGTATCTGGCAGGTAAAGAATTCCACAGGGCTGGGGCTGCATACATAAATGCACGGGCCCCAGATGTCTTAAAACTCACCCTGGGAACCTCTAGCAACTCCTCATCTGCGGAGTAGAGTGGTCGCCGGGGCAGTAGGGAGACAGGGACTTTAGCAGATAGTCTGGGCCCAGTCCATGTAGGGCCTTGTAGATCAGAAGCTCGGCGCTGAAGGTGATCCGCTACTGAACTGGCAGCCAGTGCATTTCGTGCAGCACCAGTGTGATGTAACTCACATGTGGGGTCCCCATCAGCAACCAGGCCACAGCGTTCTGCACTAGCTGCAAGCAACAGATATCAACCCTCAGAAGCCCTAGATAAAGGGAGTTGCAGTAGTCATGGTGCAAGGTCACAAAGCGTGGATCAGTGTTGGAAGGTCGCTGGATGGAACAAGGTGCTTAATCCTGGCGATGTTCCTCAGATGGTAAAAGAGGACTTGATGACTGCGAAACCTGCGAATGCAGTGTCAGCCCATCGTCAAGAATCACACCCAAGTCTCGAATTCTTTGAGAGGAAGGTAGCTGAATACCCTAGACAAAGTCCAGTGGGTTGGCCAGCCCCAACCCCTCTGTCCGGTGACCAGGATCCACTACCATCACCTCAGTCTTTCCAGAGTTCAACTTCAACCAGCTGGAGCTCATCAAATTCTGGAGTTCAGCGAGGCAGTTAAATACCAAACACGCACTATCATGGTCAGGTGCAAAGATGGGTAGAGCTGGGTATCATCAGCATAGCAGTGAAACCTCAGCCCATGCTGTCTTACAATGTCTCCGGGCAGCTATATACACCGCGAACAACATGGTGGACAACACCAAGCCCTGAGGGACTCCACATGGCAGAGAGAGAATATGTCAGAAGAAAAATCCCCACACCACCTTCTGAGTTCTGCCAGTGAGGAAGGACTTAAACCATCTGAGAACTGTGCCAGACAGGCCACAGATGAATCTCATGTGCTCAAGAAGCACCCCATGGTCCACGGTGTCAAAAGCTGAAGAGAGATCGAGAAGTACCAAGATAGAATGGTGCTTCTGATCTCTCACCATGAAGAGATCATTGAGCACCTGAACCAGAGCGGTTTTGGTACTATGTCTCTTACAAACCGGATTGAAGAGGTTCGCAGATGTCATGGATGGTTGGGTAGTTCTCCAGTTGCAGCGCCATAACTTTCTCAATTATCTTCCCAACAAAGGAAAGATTAGAGATTGGTCTGTAGTTTCCAAAGCAGCTTGGGTCCAGAGCAGCTTTCTTCAGGAGAGGTGTCACCACCGCCTCCTTCCTGGAGCTAGGAAACTCACCAGACTCTAAGAAGCACCAAACTATCCTTGCTAGGACTGGGCCAATGATGTCACAGTAACCCATAAATGGGGAATTTGGGCCCCAGTCCAAACTATATCATGTTGGGCGCGTACCCTGGGCATTATGCACAACATCCCCGATTTCCAGCTGGTCGAAGGAACTCCAGATAAACCGAGGAGGAGTGACCGTACACCGACCACCATCAGCTCCCATAGATGTGCGGTTGGATCTCCGCTGTGATGTTGGCCACCTTATCCGGAAGAACCCAGTGAGCTTGTCACACTCAATTTGTGAAAAAGTCTCAATCTGAAGACAGGTTGGGTTGTACATCCTATCCACTGTTCGAAAGAGCTGAGCCAGTCGATTTTGAGCAGCAGCAATCTCCTGGACAGGAACTCTGCCTTCTTACGGGTGATTGCTGATTGATAGACTTGATAATGTTCCATCAGTCTAGGTGGTCAGCCTTCAGGGTGGATTTCCGCCAGCAATACTCTGACCTTCGTCCAAGTTGCCAAGTTCCTCAAGGTCCCATCAAACCATGGGAACCAACTGGGAAGGAAATGGGACGAACACGGACGGGAGCGATAGAGTCCAGGGCTATAGTAACGCCTTGTTATAGGCCTAAACCAGGCTCTCTGAACTCCCACTTGCCTCTGGAATTACCGGTAGTCTAATACTGTTGATAGACTATCGACTCACATCCCATAAAGGCGGTATCTGACCATCTCACAGGGCCAGGCATCCACAAAACTAATACGCAGACACAGACTGACAGATGCCTTCCACCTTCAGTCAAGGCATACCTAGATCTTCATTGAGGTTTCTCTTGCAGCAAGTGTCACACTTTCATGGAAGCTTTCACCAGCAGTGTTGACTGGGGCTGCCCATGATGGCGTCAGTCCATGCATATGTATAAATCTGGGCAGCCCTAGTGGCCTCAGTTCTTTCTGCCATGTCCCAGCTCTTCACATGCTGCTTTCGCCAGCCAGTACATCGCGCTACCTTCTACCAGGAAAATTCACCTTTTGTTTTTCTCCATGTTCAGTTCGATTTTCTTCCCGCAGTGTTGTTGTGGAAATAAGATTTCCAGGTAGGACAACCACTGCTCTCTCTGTTCAGTGTCTGGGAGCTATCCACAGTGCTCGTTCCTGTCCTCCGTGTCAGGAATTTAGCCAGGCCACACATCATTGAAGACTGCAGGAACTGGAATCATACATCATGGAGCAGAGGTGGCTCTCCTAGAAAAGAAATTGCAGTCTCACTTCTTCATCTCGGTCCCTGTTGATGACCTTCCAGGATCCCAGTCAAAGCACCATTCTTCATCCAAGCACAAGCATCAAGACAAAGTCAAGGCCTTGAGTGATAATGGTAAGGGCCCTCAGCTGTTGATCGCTTCACCTCTGGTTGCTCATCAATGGCTCAGGCCTTTCCCACTCCAGTGAAAAAAAACAGATAGTCTTGGTGGCATTATCCCAGAGTTATCAGGCCTCCTCAGAGCCCAAGAACTTCCTCCATTGCTTGAGCACCTTTCATGGTTCTATTGTGGCTCCCACATCTCCAAGGCTTTGTCTGTTCTGGATACAGACCAGACCCCTCCGTCAATGAGTCCTTGACCCTCGTTGATGAACCGTTCTTCCAGCATGAGACGGGGTCAACTGTGATGACCTCTGCTTTTCAGCGATCGATCTGCATCTCCATTTGTTTCCCTTCTTGGCCCTCTAGCATGGGTCAGGGACTGGCCTCAATGAACTTACCATCTTTGCCACCATCTCTTATCGGGCATGTCAGTCCTGGCTTGGATGCTGCTGTTCAGACTTCGGGTCTCAGACCTATCCACAGCCCAGGCCGATCCCTTGTGTAATGTCCCTTTGCATGGGGTCCACTGGGGTTCTTGCTCCTTCCTCTTTGGCTTTGTTGACTGCTCCCACTGTCAACAGTTCCTCTGTGGTGCAAATGGTGCTGGAGGTCATGTAGGCCATAACAACCTCCACCTCCACCTACCTTGTCTCCTCACCCCTCCCATAAAGAGGGTTCACCTGAGCTCCTACTCCCCTTTCCCAGCCATGGAGGAGGAGGATGTGGACTACATGCAGGAGGAAGAAGAGGACCCATCTGAGAATGATGGGGTGCATACCCTCTAGCACCTCTGTTCTCTCCTCGGTGAGGGAGGATCCCAGGCTCTCTACTTCCTACTCTCCTCCAGATGACTCTAGTTTCTAGACATTTTGACCCAGTTACAGCAGGTCATGGGGAGAGGCAAACAGATTGATGTTGGAGTCCCCACAGTTGGAATATGTCATGGAGAACCTCCATGCAAATGTCCAGTTGTGGCCCTGTGTGTGATGGCTCAGGTTATCCACTAAGTATGTTTTGGGCTCCCAGAATCTGGACTGCTACCAGATGAAGGTGTAGAGAGGACCTGATGCCAAACCTTCAAGGCCACATGGCACAGAGCTTGTGACTTTGTGCCCCTTGCTTGTTGATGTAGAACACTACTCAAGTGCTGTCCAATTGATCAGCAGGAGACTGGGGATAAGGGATGGCTGGAAGGCCTGAAGAGCCAGACAAATGGCCCTCCTCTCCAGAATATTGATGAGGGGACGCTGCACCTGGTCCCCAATGGCCCTGCATTTGGTGAGGGCCAAGATGGGCATCCCAACCCAGGGTGGAGGCATCCGCTAAGTGGTTTGGGTGGGGCGTTGATTGAAAAGGTGATGCTGATCTGAAAGTGTGCAGGATCCAGCCACCTGGAAAGGGTCTGCAGAGAGTCAGGGTCTTTTGAATGGCATCTTCAAAGTCCCCATCTTTTGGTGCCATTGGTGGAAGGCCCCTGAACTGAATGCATGTGTAAATGGGCATATGGCACGGTGAAAATAGCAGCAGCTGTGTGGCGGAGAAGCCACATGAACTGGCTTGGTAATTTGGTGAGCTGCAAGGCACTGCTCTGTGAGGAAAGGAGCTTTGAGTTCTGTCCTCCAGGAGGAAGGCCCTGCCCTGTGCGGTATCTATGACTGCTTCGATGTATTGGAGGCATTGAGACAGCTCCATGTGGGACTTGGTTACATTTACTGTTATGTCTAGATCCTGGAAGAGTTCCAGGTTGCTTGGTGAGAGAGGAGCAATCCGTCCCAAGACATGGCTTTTCTGAGCCAGTTGTCTAAGTATGGGAATATGTAGTGTTCTCTGTGATGAAGGGCAGTGACTACTACTGCCAGACACTGTGTGAAGATCCTGGGGCCATTAAAAAGACCTAAGGGCAAGGCATGGAATTGGTGATAGTATCCCAGTTGTTGAACTGGAGGTACTGCCGATGGGCCACAAGTTTTTGATATGAAGGGTATACATCTTTCATGTCTAAGGTGCATAGCCAGTCTCCTTGGTTTAAGAGAGGCAAGACTGTTTGCAAAGTGACCATTTGAATCTCTTGTACTGGGTGAACCAGTTGATATCTCAAGATTGGTGTAATCTATCTCAGGCCTCTAAGTGGAGAGGTAAACAGTTGCTCACTGCCTCTGAGGCCTGCAGAGAATGGCAGGGAGGCTGGTGGAGGGTCAAAGGTAGTGGTAGCAGCAGTGGCCATGGTAAGTGTGGCTGTGCTGCTCTTGGTAGCTGAGGCAGAGCACTGTCAAGAGGCCGGGCCTGTCATTTTCTGGTTGACTGGTGGTTCAGGCCTTTCTTAGAGAGACACGATGAAACTGAAAGGATGGAAATGGCCATTTTGAGAGGAAGACAGCTGAGCATGGTACATCATGTGGACCATACAGAGAGTACGGCTGAGGCCTGCAAGTCATTAAGGATGCCTTCTGTTTCTGTGCCAAAAGCTTGTGCCTACTAAAAAGGAGCATTTAAGATGGACTGTTATACGTCAGGTGTAAAACTTGAGATGCGGAGCCTCGCATGGCACTGGAAGGAAATACCAGTGGCCGAGGCATGCACAGAGGTGTCCACAGCATCCTAGCCAGCACAGAAAAGATGCTGAGTGATACTGACACCTGTCTTAAGGGTAGCTAGCAATTGGTCAGTATCTGTGGATTTGGGGAATCTTTGCTGTTACTTCAGAGGTGGCATCCCAAAGTGTTATCTAGTACTTGAGCATAAGCTAAGCCCCAGTTCTTTTTCTACTGTCTTCCAGCTTGCTTCACATTCTGCTTTCACAGTCAGTGCGTTGACACAACCTTTGACAAGGAAAGTTCACTTTTTTTTTTTCCTTATGTCCACTCTCGGATTTCCTTTTCTCGCAAGTGATGTTTTGAAAATTTCAGATTGAGAGGACCAGGAGGAGAAGACCCACAGTTACAGCCAGACTTCTCTTTTGAGGACATATTGCTGAAAATAAACCAACTGAGGAACCCCACGTTGTTGCCATAACTACAGTAGGCAGTCTGTCTTTCACTAACTGTTGCTACACCTCTCCCTTACTTGGCTGATCAGGGTGGGGGGGATGTTGAGGGGTTGGGGGATTGGGGGCTAGTGGGCCCGAGATGGTGAAGAAATTCCAAACACCCAAGTGGCGTGATTGAAGCTAGATTAGGATCCGATTAGTGCAAACAGCTGGATCCTCAGTTTTAACAGTGACTACACTGCAATATTGGGTAGAATATGGCACAAATGATCCTCGATGGCAGGCTGCATGTCTGGCTGGAGGACTGCACAGTTGCGACTTCCTGTTTGGTGACCCTGGTATATGGTTCCCGCCTAGGCTCTCCTCCTCTCCGTGACCCATCCTCTGCCTGGATATATTAGGATTTTGATTAGGCTGAGTGGGGTCTAAGAGGGCAATGAAGAAGAGCTGAAAGACCTACTCAAAGACTTTGCATATTTTCCAAGTCAGAAATTATACTTAACGTAGTAGGAGATCCAAGCCAAGATTATATGTTCGATACCTCCCTACTTAAACCGTACATGGACCATATCCAGGGGAATCACTGGGACCACTTAATAGGATCCCTGTGCAAAATCATGAGAGACTTAACTCTGAGTCAACGGACTCAATCCAACTAAGTTGGAGTGTGGACCTTGGTCTGGAGGTTTCGGGGAACAGTGGGAGGAATCGGCACTAGCAGCAGTTAAAATTACCTCTGCAACTATATGGAAGGAATGTCTGTGGAAGTGTCATTATAGATATTTCAGATCACCTGCAAGGCTTATTAGATACTTGCCAGAAAGTTATGGGAAATGCTGGAGGGTTGCTTGGTGCTCTTTAGCTGATCTGGGTCACATAATGTGGAACCTCCCATTCTTATGCCATTTTGGATGTTTTGTAAAAGATATGTCTGAGTGTTTAGGGGAGCCAGTTGCTTTACAGTAGAAATGTTCTTATTACATATATACCCAGAACGTATTCCTCCTGGTCCAAAACACTGCTCCCAATCTACCTTTTAGCTCAAAAAAGCTATTACAAGACATGGATGACCCAGAGGGTCCCTACTCTACAGGAATACAGAGATATCCTGGTTAACATCTACAAAATGGAAAGTTTAATAGGTAAAATGAAGATAAGGAACAAAATTCCAGACTAGATGGCAGAGGTGGATTATTCACCAGATGGCGGTGGATAAGGACTTTTGTCCCTAAATTTGGAGAAAAAGGATCTGGGGAGGGGTTGGAGGGAACTGTAGAGGTTAGAGATTTATGTATAACCTCCTCTACTGTATATACCCTAGTACACTGTAATGGACTTTGTACACTCTTGTAATCATAATGACTGTCTGTGTTCTACCTGTGTCATTTTGTTTAAAAGAAAACAATATAATAAAAATAAATTAAAAAAAGAACATATGCTCATTCCACTTTCTTTACCAGTTACAGTTTGCATGGATACTTGATCACAGGTAATTGACTCTAAATTTAAATACTCAGTGATTTTGTTGGACTAATGAATCTCATAAAATAAGTTTTGTCATATGCATAATGAACAATACATAAATTTAATATGATTAGATTATGGACTAGACAGTCTGGGATTCCGTATAATCCATTTTTGCTAACCTTTGTGTAGTTTTATTAATACATTGCCTTATGATTTGCTAAGCTCAGTGCAGAACAGTCCATGCAAACAGCACAGTTCAAACCAAATCAAGAAGTCTGATAGTTCAGTAAGACACCTTCTTTAAACCATAGGTATCATTAGCATCTGTGGCTTAAACTCATGTTATTTTTTTTTTCCCTAATTCAACACACAGTTCTGGGCACTATACTGCTGAGTGAAAAATGCCTCTAGCAAATAAATGCCTGGTGGCAGGAAAGTGCCTTGAGTTTACACACCCCAGAACTGTTAGTCCGGTGTGCTATTATTTTAAATTTTCATTTTTGTAAAATAGACAACTTTGTGACTCACAAGACTTTTCTCATTCTGTCCTTTGTCGTGCAACAAATTATAAAATAATGAAATCTTCTGTCAGTCTATGTGCTCCATAACCAGTGGCATTGATGTTGGCACAAATAGCTTGGTAGTGCCACGCCACACCAACATTTTAGCCATGGTTGCACCCTGCATGCAGTCATGTTGCTACCCTTGAGTATACTTTGAGTATGATACAAGTTCATAACATTGTTATCCATTCCAGTGATATTGTGCAATGTGATTACAGTCTATTAAAAACATCCAATGGAAAAAAAATCAGTAAAAGTGCTGACATGCACACACACTATTTTAAAAGTAGTTAGAACTTTTGTAACCTTTTGTGACACAAACTACAAAATCCCTGTGTTTGTGTGAGGTTTTGATGATTCCGAAAGTAAAGGTAAGCTGTTGACAAATTTGTATTCGATGAATGTGTTGAAATTCAGCCCTTTACCAATGAATTGGCCTAGATGAACTTTTGGCTACTTCAGGATCACTTCAACATTTAGCCAGTGTAACTAATCATTAATTACATGCACATAGTTATTCTCTCAATAATCAGTATCCCTTGACTGATGATTTTGAACTCACACCCCTGTGCAATGGTAGATATCAGCAACAGCAAGAACCTACAATTTTTTTTTTATTTGTTGGTCAGGAGGCACACTGATATGGAGCTCATTTCTAGTTGTGATCCATGGGAGGGGTTACAAGGGAATAAGCAGTACAATAAGCAAAATATAGCACGTACAATACTGAATAAAGTGAAAAGTGCAATGTACAGTACAGAAAAACAGATCGTGTAAAGTACATTTGCAAACTTCAAGAATTTACAATTGTAAAAGAAAAGAGGCACATGTAATGCTGTGTCTCAGAATGTTAGATGGTACAAAATACAAATATTGCAAGACTACAATACTTTACTGTGCTGATAATCATTAAAGTAGTAGAAACATTTAAGTCTAGTACAAATTTGCAAAACTGTTTGATGTGAATTGTAGTAAATCTTTAATGCAGTATAACAGTGTGGGCCAGTGAAGGGAGTATGATGGCTGCATGGAGGGGTGAGGAGAGGTAGAAGGGGACAGAATAATACAAAGGCCTGACCCTCTGTTAAGGGCACTTATGGGACCATATTCTCCCCGGACTACTGACATACACTCCTTTTTGCATCTCCTGTTCAGGACCTAGAGCTAGAGGGACCCGTAATACACATCAGTAACAATCTCCTGGAGTTCTCATTTGGTGTCTGGAACTTGACACCAGCTCTGTGAAATATCATGCTGTTATTAGTCTTGTGACCCACAAAGCTGGTTGATCCTTACACACCCACAGGGCAGCCTTTAGAATTTATGCAGCTAGCTGCAAAGAGCTAAATTCAACGCGAAAAGGCCTGCAGGCCCTGGAGCATCAAGCACCTGTACCGGCCCTGTGCATAGCCTGCTCTCTCTAGAAGACTCCACCTTCTCTCTCTTTCTAGTCATGGTGCCTTCCTTTTTATACTGCCTGGGGAATGGGCTTATTAGACATTCTCTGTAAGGAACCCACATCACTCAGACTCCGGGTTATGGAGACTGGATTACACTTATTTGGGAATGGTTTTGCTGTTTCTTCAAGGGGTTTAACTAAGCAGAAAAAAAAACCTTAGTTTGTATTACGAGCTTGAGTTTTAGCTCAGGACCATTCCATCAGCGTCCCACATCAGAATCTGTTAGGATTATATGTAACCCCAAAATGGGGGTTCCCAAAAGACTTCCAGGAGCTTGCTTGAATGCTCCAAGCCTGAATGGTGTTTGGCATTTAAGCCATTTATCAGTGAGTGTTTTTAGAGCCTCTGGTACTGTCTCTTAAGAGCTGTCTGCTTGCAGACATAATTAGTTTGTATGGGGGACTGTGTGCTTCTCTGAGTACCACTCGAGCTGCTGCCATTCACTTCATTTTGCAGTCACTAGGAGTGCAAAGGAACCTATCTGAAAGATGTAACTGTTTGCCAGAAATTATTTAGAGTAATAATGAAATTACAGTTTGTCTAACCTGCTTTCTTTGCAGTCAGAACTGTCTGCTAGTTCCCCATTCTAGTTTTGAACTGCTGAACTGGACCAATCAGTGTGGGGTAAGCTAGCTCTAAAATGGTGCCTGGACGAATCAGAACTTGGACTCATAATCTGAGCCAGCCACAAGAGGATTGTATGGGCAGTGACTCTGGGAGATGTAGTTTGGACTTCAGTGCCTTTTTGGACCAACAGCAGCAGTCTATTGTGGTGACAGCCAATCCAGTCAAGAACTGGGAGGAACTCAAAGGAAGTGCCGGTTTTGTCGGTTGGAGTTTCAGTTGAGCTTTGGCAGTGAAGAAGGAAGGAGCCCTGTGCTTTTTCGGTGTGCGGTTTTAGTCAAAAAGCGTGTGAGGCCCAGAGTTCAGGTCTGCAGCTTGTGTAACAGCTTATTAGGACTGAATCCGTCCTGTGAAAAGAATCAAAGGATCTCTGAAGAGTAGAAACCAGGCTCACCCTGTAGAAGACTGGAGGAATTGCTGAAAATTGCACTCGATCTGCCGGGAGCTGGGTCTGCTGTGTGTTCTCCCGGGTGTTGTGCAGTGGTTGCGATCGGGATACAGATGCAGCCTGCCTGGTATAGTGCTTTCTTTTATATGGATGTGTGAAGAGGTTTGTGTACCTCAAGTGAGCCCTGCTGACATTGAAGGACCCTATCTTATTTGGAGGTCGTGAGTACTAATTCAGGGTCGCTCCTGTTGAATTGCCACATTAAATCCAAATGGAATTACTGTACTGCTGACTGTTTAATTCTCCTTTTCTCTGTGTGAAGGGCCCCTACCAGCTGCCCACGGTTTGGACTAGCCACTAGGGCTTGGGTACCCAGGGACAGTAACTGATAGAGATAGGCTGTGCACAGAGCCATAGGTAGATTATTAGAGTGATAAGCTAATTAACCTGATTTCCCCTGTCCTTGTTATATCCCTAAATAAATCAGAGCTGCTTGTTTCAGCAAAGTTATACTGCCTGAGGTATTTGTCTATGTTAAAGTACTGTACTGTGATTGTTGCACTGTATCTCATTTCACAGGAGGTCCCAGTGCCGGAACCACCTGGGGTAAGTGTATACTGTGAAGGTAATTCTGATATATTGTGTGGGCCACTAGAGGGAAGAAAGGGGGTTGCAGTGTCCCAGAGGGCTGTGACCAAGTTAGTTTAACTATTGCAAACCCTGACCTCTGGGTGGAGGCACCGCCATTGGATCCAGGCCCCTCAACCTGTTAGTGGCAAATCAGGCAGGGGTAGTAGCCCCTGGGATAGCGCCATCTAGGGTTACATATATAATCTTCATCTTCAGTCTCTGTAACCATCCAGTAGTGTTTAAATGACAAAGTGACTGAAATTCACCCTACTGAATTTTTAATGGATTTTGTGGGTTTCTAGTCTTTGTGGTATCTCTTCTTAGGAACCTTTTATGGATAATGAACATATTCCATCTATACTGTTGCACTGATATATACAGCTTATTTTTTTACTAAAACTGTTTTCTCTTTTGCAGCAGTGTATATCAAGGTGTTTGCCAGTTTATAAAACTTGCATAAAGATGTTTACAACTTTTAAAACTTATATAAGAACTTGTAAATGTGTTCACCAGTTAAAGTGTAATGCAGTGATGTGTAAAGTAATGTTTACTGGGAAAATCAATAAGCTACTGAATGGGTGGGGCACCTTTTAGTGACTAGGATATATTACATTGGGGATGTAAGAATGTTACTTGAAAGTAGAATAAAGTGAATCAGAATGTGCAGTTCAAAACTTGACCAGTGTGCCCAGTACAGCGTGGATTCCCAGGTGGATTTTAGGTAGTGCAATACATGTAATTCACCTTCTAACGCTGTGCCACACACTACTGGTCAATATTTGTGCAATTACCCTGTAAATAGGCTATGCATTCAGTAATAATAAAAGTAGCAAATAGACAGTACAGTAGATAGGAATGGTAGGCAGACTGGATTGACCTTGGTTCTTTACCTATCATGTGTTCTGTGTTTCCTGCTGTGGGGATGTTGTGGCGGTGGAGTGTTTACTATATAAAACCATATTTGTAGTTGGGAATGTATGTTGAGCAGCTCTTAGATGAAAAGCAGCAAAAACAAGTCTGCTATGAATAAGAGATGCTGCCAATGGCTTCAGGGTTGACATTGAGAGAAAAGCTTAGTGTATATTGGCCAATACCAGTTTCACAACCAGCGGTCAGAAAATGTTGATGTGCTTGCTTATGGTTTCCAGTGTAGTACTTCCATCTTTTTGTTCCTCGTTTGGTCTTGGGGATACAGTATGGGGCTCTAAAGAGTTCTGTTTCTCTTAGATCTGCTAAGATGTTTGCTTAATGTAATACAGAGAAGGTTAGAGGGGCACTAAGAAACTTTTAAGGCTACAAACAACTACCATGTTTTATTGGGTAGATGTCCCACAGAGCTCTAATACAAAGAAGATGCTGTGCATCTCCATGCTAAATGCTGCAAGCCCTCCCAAATGGGGCTGTAGCTTTCTTTCCTCTAGCTGTCACTGCACCCCTCCTTTAACAGTCCCAGTTCTCCCTCTTGATTGCTAAAATAACCTCCTTTGCTCCAGATTCAGTGTTCTAACAGCCCTGATCCCATGCCAATTTTGGCAAAAGCCAGCTTCTTCTCTGATCATCATGTGCTTGAATCCCAACCCACTTTTGGCAAAAGCCCTCTTTCCTCCTGAACTTAGTGTGCCTCAGTCCCAGCCTTTTTAGCAAAAGCAACTCTTGTACTGAATAATGTGTGTAGATTTACTGGCACCTATGCTCCACACAAACTGTGTCCATCCTTGGGGCACCTTTGCAGCTCCATCACATTTTCAGTGGGTTGGATGGGTTATAGCAGTCTGACCTCTATTATTGCTGTTGTCTCTTCTGGAACTGTACATAATAAACCTGGGGGCGTTTTCTGTGCTAGTCCACTCTGAGTTGGTAGTTGCAAAAAGGTATTTGAAAATTGTTAAATTAGTAAATTGAGCTCAGGTCTGAAGCAGATAATCTAGTATGGTTCCACTGTGAAGCTGTGAAATGTATTTTAAATTGGATTAAAATGAGAAGTGGCAATACACATTTGACATCCCAAACTCAGGACATTAAATTTTGTGTGACTTAGGAAGTGCTGAGCATCTGTCATGAACACCTCCTGCCTTGGAGATGGTGAGTCTATGATAATCCGTTACATGACTGGGCCCTAGTGGCTCGGGGGGGCGTCACATGGGCAGGTATATATAAACCCAGGACTGGAATGAAAATCCTGCCACTAAGGTCACATGATGAAATTACATCATGTATCCAAACATGCACCGTCAAAGTACAGTGGGTTGGGCCTGCTCCTGGACCAGTTCTGACTGGTGTGAAGGTCTTTCATCTCAAGCCATGCCCCAGTGGAGTAGAAGGCACTGGGAAAAAATCCTGAAAGAAAGTTCAGTGAATTATGTTAATGTCATCATTTTGTCCCCATCCAGTTATGGGGGCCCCATGCTCTTCTCTGTCCCTGGTCTGGAAAGTTCTATTAGATTTCAGTTCCATCTGGTTAGCCTCACTCAAGGAAAGCCTGAGATATGGATGGTGATTGCAGTAGCTAGCTAAGGGCTTGTGATGACTGCTCATGGTGATGAGAGACTCTGGTCTTGTGGACGGGCCAAAGGTGAGCCTAGCCTATCATCTGAGGAGGGAAGAAATAGTACAGCATGAAAAACAAGCAAGCATTTCTCAATGCCAAATGTTTGCTTGCTGATATTAGCATTGAATGTGCAGGAGTGAGGCAGATGCAGAATAGGAATGGCAGTGAAGTATTTAATTCACGCCAAACCCACCTCCACCCTGCATTGATGGACAGGCATTGGGTGTGCCTTTGGGTCATCGCCCATAACACTCATGGCATTTCACCTCACTATCCTGCAGACACCAACAAGTGTTGAGGTATGTCTTGGGGTGTTCACTTAGCAGTCACCCCATTTCATAAGGACATATGCTGAAATGGGTGCAGTATAGGAGAATGGGGTGAACTCTGGGGCCGAAGGTCAAGGCACACCTTGATGCCTGTCACTGGCTTCAGGGTGGGGGTGGGGGTGGAATGGCATGGAATTACAGCCGGCAGTCTAAAGGCACAACCCTGATGCCTGTCAGTCTGTACAGGTGGAACATTATGGTTAGAAACCCTAACGCCCGAGCGTTTGTTGGTACTTGCACTACAGATTTTCAGCATGGCGTTTTGTGACCCTGCCTCATGAAAGCATTTGGGACCTCAGCTCATGAACAGTGGCACTGTGATTTTGTTAATCTGTCTCAAACGCTGATTTCCCACAGCGACCATGCTATTCTGTGCCAGATGTACGAAAAAACAGATCGGGCAGGATGTGAAAAATGACAGCTGTACTGTTCATAAGGAGGTGTGCAAAATTGACAAGCGTTGATAATTTTGAGTGCAAATATTACAAATTCTCAAAGTTACAAGTGTGTTGTGGAAACTTGCAAGCACTCTCGTAACATAGTCATTTATGGACGTTTGTCACCAAATTTTAACATAGGCATTTAGGACGTCTGCTCATGAACAGTGTCACTGATTTTTAATCTGTCCCAAACACTGATTTCCCACAGCGACGCACTATTCTGCACCAGAGTGCGAAAACACATTTTGGCCAGGATGTGAAAAATGACAGCTGTACTGTTCATAAGGAGATGTGAAAAATTTCAATGTTGAAAATCTGGATTGAAAATATTACAAATTCGCGAAGTTATGAGTGCGTGTAGAAACTGCACTGCACTCGCCATAACAGTCATATTTTGGAATTTTTCACCAAATTTGCAACATAGGCTTTTTGGGAGCCCACCTCATGAACACTGACACTGTCATTGTGTTAATCTGTCCCGAAAGGTGATTCCGGCAGTCATCGTGAAATCACCTTCGGGATTGAATAACCAGGTGACAGTCACTGAATTCATGAGATGGGGTCCCAAGAATATGTTGAAAATGGTGCAAAATTCACAAAATGGCAGAGATATCCACATAAGTTAAAAAAAAAACAAAAAAAAACGTTTACCCATTTATGTATTAATACAGCTTACGGCATTTCTTCAGTTCACAGTCGGCTTTGAAGAGTGCAGACATGTTCCCAGTCCAACAAAGATCATCGTGCTGGGCTCCAGAGGTAAGTATGGGGTGAGGGTGTGGGGAGGTGGGTGCAGAGAGGGTGGGTGCAGGTTGGGAGAGGAGGCACTGGACTCAATGAGGGACTTTTTTATTTTACAGGTTAAAAAAACTAAGCAGGAAGGTTTTCTTTATTTACAGGTACTTTGGTATGCTGGGGTGGGCTACCAGCATGCCACCTGAGTGTTTCTTGTGGGTCTGTAGCCAACAGGGATTGGGCCCCTACCGAGCACACAACAAATGAGGGCATTATACTGACAGGATTGGGCTCCTCTGTCTGCAAATTAATTTAGGAGGGGCATGCCAACAGGGATTGGGCACCCCTGTAAGCTTATGGGGACTGTGAGAGTGGAGAACAATACGCTACCAAGTGAAATTAAGAACAAATGCAGGGACATTATGCCAATGGGGATTGGACTACCCCATCGGCAAATGAACTGGGAGGAGGCATGCTAACAGAGGATTGGGCACCCCGTCTGCTTTCATGGGGACTGTGAGGTGGCGGCCGTCCATCGGCTTCTGTGGGGACTGTGGAGAGGGCGGATGGCCAAGCCGCCACCATATTTATTGAAAGGGGACACCAGACAAGGCAAGCTGTAATTCACTGCTGCAATCAGGGACCACCCCAGCAGCAAAAACAGCTGATTGTTAATGACTGGCGCCCCTGATTGCAGCTGCGAGCTTCTTTCAAGTTTGTGGCATGCTACACTATTGCTGTCATGGACAACCTGCTCCTCTATTGGCACCACAGAGACCAGCCCCACATGGACTACTGGCACTGGCTGCAACATTGCCGCACCTCCACAACTCTACTGCACAGCAAGCTGACGCAATATGTTTATTTCACATGCATGCAAGCAAATCAAAAATGATACAGCCTTCTGTTTATCACTCATAAACACTAACCCACATTATATGTGCTCTGCTGATCACTTTTTCAGCTGAAAGGAAGCCCTAAGACAGCAAATATGATAAATGGAATTGGTCTCTTTTTCATATCCTAGAATTCTTTTAAGCAAATTCAAGATGACGAAAAGGTTTACCAACCTGTAAATATACAGAAATATAAAACGAATCAGCCGGCTGTCACTTTAAGGAATGGACCCTGAATACTTGTAGACAAACAACTGTGTATGCTCTCAAAGGGTCTGCATAACAGCAAATCAGTTGAGAGGTTTTGCTGATGTAATAATTAATGAACAATGGCAGGACCCTGAGAGTGATTTACTGCCTAGATCTCATTAACCACAGTTAATATAGTGCAGTAGATATAAATATATACATATATATATATATATATATATATATATATATATATATACACTGACACAAGAAAATAAATGCACTAAAAATATATATTAACATGTGTAGGAGACCCATTTCTTTTGACCTGTGAATGTCTGCTAGTGGCATAAACAAAGGTCTCACTTTTATACTGTCCACAGAAGGGCTATCTAGCAGTGCAGTTTACAGCCAATGAACTAAGTATTACTGTGTTATACCAAAATTCCCTAATTATTAACAGTCATTTTGTTTTGTTGTTTGCTTTTGCTGGTCAGATAATGTGTTGATAAGGTACCATGGGGAATGGCATGTGATTGCAAGATCGACCAGTACTGTGTAACAAATCTAATCAAGCACTTATTTTTAGCTAACAGGCAGGTTTCCACTAACTGCTGAGGGCGGGGCTACAGTAATATGCTGTATGTGTGCTAAGGAGTGTTTCACTTAAGAGCTCTCTCCCCTATGGCAGGGCAGGCACCAGTGACAAATGCACAATATTTCTCTCTCCGAGTAGCTGTAACTGATACATGCTGGGCAGCCAGTGACATTTTAGCAGTGATGACTCAAACTCATGGAGGGAATTGAGCACGCACTTCTGAAGGAAAGGTGAAACAAATATCTTCTCTGTGAAGCACTGTGGCATTTTCTGCTTCTATTACAAAACTGCATGTGATACACAGCAAGGCTTGAGTAATACACAGATACATAGATACATAGACAGTGTCGGCAGATAAGGCCTATGGCCACCCAGTCTGCTCATTCATGTCAGTAAGTGTGGACATTTTAACTGGCATTAATATAGCTTATAAAACATGTGGGATACACTACTGAATTTTAACTATGCCTGGGTGAGAATTTAAAGCTAAAAGTGATGGGCTGTATTTGAAACTGATAAAATATATTAAAACAGCTTTTCCATATTAAGTTTTATATTGTTGAAAAAACATAAAGAGCTAGGAAGTTTAGAAAGGCAACAGCTTCTACATTTATTAGGAGAGAACCACTGTACTGTCCTAGGCGCCAGTGCATTTTTGTATATACAGTTTGAATCCAGTGAACTAAAGTCTCATGCATGTACTGTAAGCCTCACTATAACTAGAACAATGAAGCATACAAGGATGAAAACCATATATTTATTTAGGAGTGTCAGTAAGTGTGGACATTTTTAACTGGCATTAATAATACAATTTTTATTTTCATGTTCTGCTGGACTTTCTGTACTGCTTCTACCTAATCTTTATTGTTGTTTTATAGTAGCTTAGATTAAGCCTGTCTTTCCTGCTGCCTTCTGACTACAGTTTCACCATTTTGCCTTAATCTGAATCTCTTCATGTTCATCTGTATCCACATTTCTTCTTTCAGAATGCTTGCTGTACAGCTGGCAGGCGTAAAGCACAGACCCATTTTCTTATGTCCCCATTTTAAATGAAGTCTTCTCTGTTACATTTTTTAAATATTGAAATATTGGCAAATGATTTAAAAATAATTTTGAAGCATTAGAGATAATCCCAGAGCTATTTTGGGATGAACTGTAGAGGAAATTATGATGGGGTTGCTGATGTCACTCTTTGTTGCCTAGTAACCACTCCTTTCGGGTTCAGTGCACTTGGAGCTTGTTAGTACTGTAGTATAAAGTTACTGATGTCAGTGATGATTTGTTAGAACAGCATCCTAACAGTTAAGCTATTGAAGTTCAGTTCAACAGTAGAATAATTATTTTTAAAACGTGAAAAGCCTTAAGGTTTTTTCTTGTGTGTGTGAGTGTGTGTGTGTGTGTTTGTTTACAATATCATGCATGGATATTTTTGTTGATTAAAGGGATACTATTGTTAATGCTCCTGGCTCTTAAAGAGGGCAGGACATAATTTCTAATTGGCAGTTTATAGAGTTATTACTCTCAGAAAGATATGCATTCCCCTAAATTATTCATATTTAACTGTACTTGAATAAAGCATTAGTACGAAAAACTATATTTTGCATTGTTTTGTTTTTATGAGCAGCATTCTGTTATAGTTATCTTCATGGAACCAATTACTTGGAGTTTTAACCATGTCACAACTTGTGTACAGAACTCTAAACATAGTTATGATCGTCAACAACTCATAATTGACATTCTGCACACAAACCATGACATAATAAAAACTCCAAATTACTGGTTCTGTGAAGAGAACTATTATAGAATGCTGTCCATTAAAACAAAATAATGCAAAATACAACTTTAGTATCACTTTTGTTGAGTACATTTAAATATGGATAATTTAAGGTATGCATATTATTTCTGAGAATAAGAACTCCATGTACAACTGCCAGTTAGCACACATTTCTTGTAATCTTTAAAGGTATTTTTTATGAAAGGACACATTTGAATCCTCAGTTTAATACTGTATATAATATTTCTGTTTGATTGCTTGTGAATAGGATATTTTCAGGTGGAGAGATGCAGTTAGAAGAAAACCAGTCCATATTTTTGTCTTACTGTACCTGTCAAAATTCAGTTCATTACATATAGCCATAATTAAGGCAGAAGTATTGCCAACATGTTGGCTTCCTACTCTAATGCTTAGATCTTGAGATTCTGCATCTATATTATGTGCCTTTTGATATGCTGTGTAGAATATCTGTTGTGGGCTGTGCTGTAATTAAAGAAACTTTTTGTCAGCACTTGGTGACTTGAGGAGTTTGTTCTCTACTGTATATATGTTCCCCATATGTGAAGTCACTCTGACTACAGTTAACAGACAATGGGGAAGACATGTTTAACTATGGAACTTTATATTCCACCAGATCATGCAGTAGAATGGGATGAGATGATGGGAAGGAAATATCAAAAGCAGCAGACTAGGCCAGAATGGTGCTCATGGGGTCGTTATCCACCCTGACATGCAATGGGAAATGTGTTCAGCATGCAGCCAAAATATCAGAGGTTCCTGGATATGGTGCAACACAATTTTCTCATACAGTCTGTGTATAATCCTAGCAGATGGGAGGTAATATTAGACTTGGTACTGTGCAACCAGGTCATAATTGGAAATGGTACTAATGAGGATCTGCTAGGCCACCATGACTATAACACCATCATATTCAACACAGAGCTGGGGTGTCTGCAGAATAAATCTAGTATAGTGGTTCTCAACATTCGAAGGTAGACTATAACACAATTTCAAAATAATGTAAATAAGAAGCAGAAGGTTTTTGCATGAGTAGTAGGTGTATAGTGTAAATGTACAAAAATTAAGAATGCAGTATCGGAGGCTCTCAGTCTTGTGTGAGATTTGTGAAAAAGGTCAACAAATGGACAAAATCAGTTTGCTTCAATGAACAAATAAGTGAAGCAGAAGGGGCAAAGAAGGCTTTTAAGGTATATAAGAAGGAACTAAATGGGATCAACAGGACCATATACAAAATAAACTGGGGTTTTAGTAAAGGCACCATAAGGAGGACAAAAACATGCACAGAGCTGGGGGCAGTGAAGCAAGTCAAAACTAATAAAACCACGTTTTGTAAATATATGCAGGAAAAAGAGTACTACAGAGAATATCAGGAAAATCAGAAAGTACAGGGTAAGTGTTGAGGATGATACGTTAAAGGCCAATATATTAAATTACTATTTCAGCTCTGTGTTCACAAAGAAAGGATAAAGAAGGCCACCCAAAAGCAAAAACAAATTCTGGAATAGCAAGACTAGAGAGGTTAGGATACAAGTAGTAGTAGTAGTAGTTCATCTTTATTTTTGTGGCACCCTCCCCAGAGGCTCAGTCCACCATTGCAAAAGATAATACAAAATACATAAAATGCATAAATACTGTCAACTCTATCCAATAGAAATAAAATGGTCACAAGTAAATATTTATGGCTGGTAAACTCATTTAATCCCCAAATGCTTGCATAAATAGAGAAGGATTCGTACCCTGTTTAAAGGTCTCCACAGGGGGCCTCCCTCAGAGTCCTAGGCAAAGAATTCCAGAAGACTGGGGCTGCCACCTCAAATGCCCAGTCCCCAGATGATTTTAGTCTTGCCCTGTAGACTACCAGGAGGCCTTCTTCGATGGAGCCGGAGATAACATCCAGGAGCGTGAGGATGCAGGAGATCTGACAGGTAGCCTGGGGTCCAGCCTTTGCAGGGCCTTATGGGACAGAAGACCCACTTTAAAGGAGATACACCACTCACCAGCAGCCAGTACAGTTTTTGCAGTGTTGGTTACATATGACAGGACCTCAAAAGGCCTGTCAGTAGCCGGCACGCAGCATTCTGCAGCAGCTGCAGGCATTGCAGCACTCCTCCCTTGACCCCTGATACAGCATTGCAGCAGTCAAGCCTCAAAGTCAGGAATGCATGTACCAGCATGGCTAGGTCATCATACAGGACAAAGAACTTAATCTGGCTGATAGGGACTGGGCAGTTGAGTTGGCATTCACTAATCTTAGTACGGTACTACCCAAAGACTACCTCTCCCCTCTACACCAAATATGACCTCAAATATAACTTCAGTTGCCTCACCTAAAAGCAACATTCCCCATTCTACTTCAAGCAGCTCCATAGACATGAGACCTTAAAATATGTTAAATAGACAAGGATGGTAGCCACCTTGTTTGCAGTGTGTGAGCATGTGGTCACATGACCTGCTCACTTCCTGTCCAACACTATAAATACCCAACTCCGAGCGGCGGGTGAGCACACACAGACGCATGCGCTGAGACACGATGCTTTCCGTGTGTCAGGTGTGCCCAGTGGGACCGGAGGACAGAAGGCACACAACTCTAGGTAAATTTGAGCTGTATTGAAGAATCCTAGGCAGGGTGATACCAAACTAACTGAAGTAATATTGTTGGCAGCACTAGCAAGGTGGACCTGAAATAGTTTGAACTTTTGTTGTCATTCAAATTCTTATATCACCGGGTAACCAGGATATTTTATATTGCCCCCGTGTCACCAGAGACACAAGCAACAAGGTAACCCCAGCTTAGCACCACATTACTGCAACTACACTAACTTTGAACTTCATGGGCTGCCATTTACAGTGTTGTACTACTCCAGCTAGCAGGGGCGGTTTTAGGACTTTGGGGGCCTCCAGCAAACTCAATGACTGGGGCCCCACAGACAGGCTCCCCAGGAATCTTTCTACATAGCCCATATTTTACAAGATTAAAATACTAATGCACACTTAGGTGCTAAAATTACATATTTAACTTGGACACTGTCCATCGTCCACAGTCCACTTTGAGGCAAATGTCCCATATTACCAGATCTTACTTGTTCCCTTTATTGCAGAAAAGAGTTTACGGATGTTCCATGGTATTTCAGTAACCCCATGCCCAATTCATAATGTTTTGCCCAGTACATGTTAGTCATCTAAACATGTAAAATCCACAACAAAAACATGGGTTGTTTTAAGCTGGATCTAGAAGTGATCAGACTCTTATGTTATAAGACAAAAGAACCTCTGGCGCAAACACTGAGGCAAGGGTTACCCTAAAGGGCATTTGGCTGGGAAGCCAAGTTTCAAGAAAAATACAAAATCACACATGCCCACACAATGCAAAGCATCATGGCTGCATATGCAAATCACCACAGAATGTTATGCTGGTACAACTTTAAAGCAGAATTGCATGGTGCCGAAAGGCCTCTCACACAGTTTGCAAAGGGTACTAACAGATGACATAGACACGTGTTTCATCCTACCAGGACTCATCAGTATGCCTTGTCTGTTTGACACCCCAGTGTAATGGACCAGCTACCCTAAGACAGTGTGTCTTGGATATGTTGTGGTGAACCCATTCTGTGTTATAAGGATTGTTTAACCAGGATGGGAATTGTTTAATCAGGAAAGGCACACTAAGCGAAACTTTATTTTCAGGTGTGACCTGAGGACACAAGGAAGTTAAGTAACTTGCTCAGGGTCACACAGTATGCAGGTTAGGCTGCGGATATGAACCAAGGTCTCAAGGTTTGCAGGTCAGAGCTTTAAACCACTGCACTATACAACACTTTGTCATGCTGCTTGCTTCATTTTTCCACAAATGCAAAAAAGTAAATTACCAGTACTGTGATGCCTCTGACACTGTTACATGCTCTGGAACTGATATTACTTAACAATAGGGGTGGGGGATATCTGTATATTTTTATCGTGCAACAATTTCAACCCATGTCATTTCCACACACCTTTGATAGACGTAGAATAGGGTTATGCATATAGAAACAAAGAATAGGGATGCTATGCTTTTGTTATATCTACTTGCAAAGTTGCAGTTTGAGGTGGTCTGCTCAGAACAAAAACATTTAAAATTCCAATAAAAAACTGCAACTTGTAGGGGTTGCATCCAGGTGTGTTGACGCATTTTGGATCCCATTGTGGCAGACACAGGGCTAGTGTCAAGCCCTGCATCCCCTTCTGGAATCAGGTCCTATGTTGCTGTACAGTCCATAAACTTCCAGCACTCTAAATAAGAAGTTAACAGGCATTAACCTTACAAATGGATTGGGATCCATTTGTGAGACACGTCAGAATGAGTCACATTGAACTAAAGGCAACTATTATATTGAAGGAGTCAAGTGAAAAAATAAATATAAAAATATGCACTACCTACTGGCAGGCTAAAATATAAACCCCAATTCAACAAGGGCAAGAGAAACAGAACAAATTGAAGCCCCCAGTTGTTGAATTAAAGTGTCACACAAGAGGAGCCCAGGATTACAAATGAATTCTTACAGGGGAACATATGTTGCAAAATAAGATTTAATATAAACAGTACCCTATGCATGATAAACAAATACACATGCTGACGTGGAAACCTTGTTAAATGTTAACGACAGTACAGCATAGCAGCAGTAAAAAGGATGTTGGACTAACTCACTCAGGAGAGTTACTTCTAAAATATATGCCAAAACAGGAGCATCTCAAAACCTTGCCAAATTTTAATATAATTTGAAGGTTGACCATAAATTAGCTTTAGAGGAGACTAATAAATTTTACATAATGCCAATGGTACATACCTAAATTAAAGAAGAAGGAAGTGAAGGCAAGGCACTGGTCTCACTCTTACAACTCATGGTGGTGGTCGGCTGATCTGGTCTCATCTCCGGGCACTGACTATCTACACAGTGCTGCTCTTGTCCACTGAATAGCTACTGCTGCTTAGAACTGCTTTAAAAAGTGAATTAAAGCTGTAGGCAGTTGGCAGCAGATAACAGTAGCAGCTTCTGGTCAATCTATTAGCGGCGGCTTGCCGGCTTGTGATAGTGAGGTCACAACTGAAAGGTCTGCTGGCTGGCTCGGTGTCTCTCTCTCTCTCTTCTTGGCTTGTCTGTCTCCGCGGCTGCCTGTGGCAGTATTGCAGAATTCTCTCACGCTCTGAACTCGTCCTCGGCTATGCACTGTAACAGTGTCAGGGGACCAGTTTATACATATTATACACATGGCATGCATGGACTTGAGGCTGAAGGGGACTGAAACATCAGGGCTGTGTGGGTTGAGGTGCAAAAAACGAACAGACAAAGTAGAGCCCCTGCCATTGGTTCCCCAGCCAGCCAGTGCACCTATGACCTTTCCTTTGTGTAACACAATAGGGGAGCGTAGGGAGACAGAGACCAGAAGTAAAGGAGATGGCGTCACACCATTGGCGTGGACCGGTGGTTCGATGGGAAATCGAATCGGGATTCGGGGCAGCCACCCACAAAGGGAAGCATTTCAGGACAGCAGACTGGAAAAAATACCAAAAATCATTTGGAACATCAGGCAGGCTGACAGAAAATCTTGGAAGAATTATGAGTATGTTACCGTGGTGAGGGGCACGCCCGTTGGCCCCGCAACGATACAGGGGCCCCCCTACGGACGAGTCTAAATGGAGTACCCTAGCATGACCCCTGCCAGCTGGTATTTAGGTGGCTAACCACTGCAAAAAAAAAAATTGTCTTATCTGTCTGGTTTCTAAACTTATACATCTATTATAGCTACCTAATAAGTTTATTGTGGCTAAAAGTATCATGACCTTAGAGAGGGATATAGGTTTTAAGTGCATCAGTTGCTCAATGTACAATCAACAGTCAAGTAACTACGAGGACTATATTTGTGATAAGTGCAAACATATTGTTGACCTCCAGTTAGAAATCAATACTTTTAATACAAAACTGGAAGCAAGAGAAAGAGGCCAACAGGAAATGGCCCGTAGAATACTAACCTTTGATAATACCAATGCTCCAGTAAAAATAACTCCGGCCTTAGCAGAAGCTCTACTAACCCTGGTAGCCATCCTCTGTTACCTAACTCAACTTTCGCTTAGCCTCACACAATTCCAATGGGACCTTTGTAAAGGAACAGAGAGGACAATTCCAATGAGGGCCTACTTGAAGTCGATGACTGGGTAACAGTGGAAAATAACATAAACTAAAAAGGTCACCAAGCATATGGATTTGATCTGGTTACAAGTATTAGTACCTACCCTTGTTATGTAGTTCTCAAGGCAACAATGATCCTTCCCCAAGGTTCTACCACAGTCACTTACGGGGCCAAACTATAGACAATTTCCAGTTAATTATAGTAGCGACAGCCCATCTACTGACCAGCCTTCACTAGTAAGTCCAGCCACTACCACTAAGTCATCTTTTAGCCCCCAGCATTGGAGAATGGAAATAACCACCCCAGCAACATAAATGCTGATAACTGTACATGCCTCTAGGAGCTGAATCTGTTAATCACCCCCAAAAGCCCCACTGGAGTGCAGTACACCCCACATGTCCCAGGTATCCCACCCCAATCTAGGATTTAGGTAATCAAACCATTATGTTAACCTTCAGCTATGGCTATGACCTCTTGTACTACCCCTTTAAGACAGATATTCATATTGGGAGACTCGATTGTGAAATATGTCAACAAAATAGTATGTAGGCCAGACAAGGCTAATTGCACATTGCACGGGCTCAAATAGCTGACATCACAGGAATGCTGGATAATATACTTAGCACGCAGGCCCCAATACACTTGTGATTGCCCATGTAGGCACAAACAATATAAATAAGCACAGCATGGAAGAGATTAAGAGAGACTTCACCCTCTTTAGTAACAAACTAAAGGACAAAAGGAAGTGATATATGTTTCTCTGAAATCTTACTCGTACAAGGGCTGGCTACATGAAAAACAAAATAAAACAAATCAATGAGTGGCTATGTAAATAGACACTTCATAATGGTATAAATACCTTACCCACTGGGAAACCTTAAATAATGACAATAATCTATTTTATTGGGATGGGCTACACCTCAGTAGAAGAGGTAATATGGCCTGGGGATAGAAACCTTTATTCACAAATATGTAAACTGCACATGATGTGGGACATGGGTAGTAAGGAATCTTCAGTCACCTCCAGTAAACATTTTCCAGGAATCAATTGGCATAATCTGTCTGGATCATCAAACCAGGAATGTGACCAAAGGATACCCTCCCCAACCAGAGGGAATAACATACTGGGTCTCATCTTTACTAACATTGAAGACAACCTATCAGATGTAAATATACTCTGTCCCTGTGTGGTAGTGACCACAACTGAATCCCGTGCTGCTTAACATCCTGCAGAACCAAATCATGTGGTACACAATTTATTAGTGATTTCAGTAAAGTAGACTTTAGTAGCATGAGACAAGCCATTACATATATTGATTGGGATTTCATGACATCTGACCTCTCGTAGAAGAAACCTGGACTCTTCTTAAAAATACCATAGTGGAACTTGAAAATAAATTTGTACTTCAAAAAAATAAATATAACAAAAAGGGTGTAGGGTTCCAGTATGGCTCACTAGAGCACATAAACATCAGATAACTAGAAAGGAAAAAGCCTACAAAAACTCTAAAGGAACAAATGCCTAGCGGCTAAAAGCCGTTGTAAGTCTAAGCTAAAAACTAAAACATATGATTAGAAAAGAAGAGTAAAATTGAATTCAAAATTGCCCACATCAAGGGCAACAATAAAACATTCTTCTCCTACGTTAACAGCCATAAAATGAACCAAAACAAGTAGGCCCAATCAGTGTGACTGGATCAATAAAGAGGACAATAAAACTGCTGCAAACATTTTCAATGAGTTCTTTGTTCCGTGTGCAATGAAAGGTCACATGTTTCTGAACAACTACTGTATGTATCACTGACAATAGCAATACCTATTTTACAAGAGAAATTGAGTCCTCTACTGGAAAACTGAGGGTAAATGCCTCTCCTGAACCTGACAACATCAATTCAAGGCTTCTGTTAGAACTCTCAGCAGCATTATCACTCTCAATAGCAATCCTTTTAGCAGGTCTTTGGAATTGGGTGAGGTGCCATCTGACTGGAGAGCAGCAATTGTTGTTCAGTACACAAGAAGGAAATAAAGGGGTTGTAAACTGCTAAAGACCTATCAGCTAACATCCCTCTGCTGCAAAATTATGGAAAGACTCATTAAAATAGAATTGAAACAGAGATTCAGTCCAAAGGGTTGAGTGGCCAACACCAACATGGATTTAGCAGTCACTCTTGCACAACCAATTTAGTCACCTTTACAATACTGTTGGCTGCAGTCTGGATAACAACTTTCTGGTTGAGTCATAATGTTAGACATTGCCAAAGCTTTTGACACAGTCCCGCACAGTGAACTTACAGCTCAACTTATACATATGGGTTTCAACCTCCATCTAGTTAGGTGGATTAAAAACTAGTTGAAAGACAGAACACAGAGTACAGGTTAATGGTGATCTATCAGTGAGGCTTGGTCAGTAGTGGGATACCGCGAGGATCAGTGCTCGGACCGACTCTATTTAACCTGTTTATTTCAGACATAAATACTAACATCACCAGAACTCTTTCCAAGTTTGCTGATGACACAAAACTGGGGAGAGGTAGATTCATTCTATACGTATTTGACAATGGTGCAGGACTTAAAATCATTGAAAATTGGACTAAAACTAATAAGATGAAACTTAACCGTGAAAAGTGTGTAGTGCTCCATTTTGGTAAAAGCACCCATCATATACATACAGTATAAACAATAGGATTTTGAAGTCAGTTGAAAAAGAACAAGATCTAGGAATAATTGTCAACAAGAGAGCAACGGTGTTGGATCACTGCATAAAGGTGTCCAGACAGCTGTCAAACTCTTGAACCGTGTCAAAACGCACTTTTGTTAATAGAAATGAGCACTGCATTATTCCCTATACAGGACTTATATCCATCCCTATCTAGACTCCTGTTCGCCCTTTGGAACCCCTACTAAAAACAAGACATTGAACTGGTGGATAGGGTCCAGCACAGAACCACAAACATAATTCCAAATCTCAAATGTCTTAGTTACCCAGATAGACTTCACACTACAGGTCTGGTTAGTCTGGATAATCAGAGGAATATGGGGACTTATTGCAGTTGTTCAAGATCCTGCAGTGTACAGATTTAAAATCACAGTGTGGCTTTCATTTCAATAATAGCATACCCAATTTAAGAAGTCAGAATACACAACTGATAGTCTCTCAGGTTAATTCATGCAAAAGAGACACTACTTCACCATAAGGGGTTGCAAGGCCTGAAACAAGCTGCCATGACTTGTAGTTGAGGCAGCTAACTTCAATATGTTTAAATCAAGGCTGGACTCATTTCTCAACTGGACTATAGGTGCGAACTCATCTACCCACCAAGATGTGGAGACCGTCCAGGTGGACATATGCCTGCTTATGTCTGAACCCAACAGAGTAAACAAAGTAAACCATCAGAAATCAGCATGGGTTTAGAAAGGCGGGTCATGTCAAACCAGTCTAGTTGAATTCTTTGACACACTGATGCAGATGGCAGAATGAATGAGGCAGTAAATATCCCATGAGATAGGCAGAAGAAATCTTGGGGAAAAGAAACAAGGGGTGGGTGAAAGAACTGGAGATCATGTAGGGTCTGCAGGGATACTGTAAGCAGGGATAAAGGGCAGACTGGGTGGACCATGTAGTCCTTATCTGCCAGCAAATTGTTTCTATGTTTCTATACTTTGACTTTAGCAGAGCCTTTGATTCAGTGCCTCACAGATTAATCCCAAAAAATGGAAGAAATAGGACTTGGAAATAAACTAATTAGGTGAATTGGTAAATGGTTGTCTGAGAGGATGGAGGAGTTCTCTAAATGGCAAATTCTTAGACTTCAGGAAGGTTACAGTGGGGTGCACCAGGGTTATAGCTGAGATTGGTACTGTTGCAATATGTTCAGCCTAAGGTTAGAGCACCAAGCTGTGAACCTGGAGACCCGACAGAAGTGGGTTTGAATCCTACAACCACCATTTGCATACTGTGTGACCCTTGGCAAGTCTCCTAACTCTTCCTGTGCTACTGGGACAAACCTGGAAATAAGCTTCAGTTCAGTGTGCCTTTCAGGTCTTATATACTAAGAAAAGTGACATAGGAGTGGGACTACATGACACAATTGGTCTATTTGCAGTTGACACAAATCTGTGCATAAGTGTAGACACTGATGAGGGATAAAGAACATGGAGAGATGTGGAGAGATTTAAACAGTGGTCAGGTACATGTCAGTTAAAGATCAAAGCCAAAAATGCAAGGCGATTCATATTGGCAACAGAAAACTGAGACTAGAATACAAAATTAATGAGGTCATGGTGGAACTTTGCTAGAAGAAAGGGATCTGGGGGTAATAATAAACAGCAATATGAAATCTTCACTTCAGCGTAGAAAGCATATGGAACAGCAAATAGCATGCCTAGGTGTATTAGACATGACTTCACTAGCTAAAAGGAAGTGATCTTGCCACCATACAGATCAGTGGTAAGACCGTACCTGGAATACTGAGTACAGTTTTGGAACCCTAATCTGAAAAATAATAGTCAGGAAAATATCCAATGGATGGCAACAAAAATGATTCCTGGCCAACAGGGATAACATATACAGAGTCTGGAGAACCTAAGCATGTCCTCATTCGAGGACATGAGATTGAGAAGGACATGATAGAAACTAACAAATACAAAGAAAGGCATTAGAAACAGAATCCGTCAGCATAAAGAGACTGATGGCACATAGAGTCTGCCCATATTATACTACCTCACCCCCAACCTAGTGCCTAGGGGATTTCCTCTCTTGTTGCCCCGTCTGGTATTTCCCCATGGGACTATGAATCCTCTTCCTCTGTCCAAGCTGTGTTTGAATCCATTCACAGTATCTTCCCCCACTGCTTCTGCCAGTAATCTGTTCCATATGTAACCCCCTTGGGGCTTACCTAATTGCCCACACGGTCTCCCCATCTCCGATCCTGCCTGCGGTGCCCCATTTCCCGATTGCTGCTGGTGCCACTAGGTCCTCCCGATGCAGCCTGGTCCATTAACTTAGCCCATTTAAGGCTCAAAACTTAAACCATGATCTCCTGTTGTTGCATGTGCACTGTGGTGCACACGGGATCACGAGGGCGCAAGCGTGCACATTTGATGTGCCAACTGCTGAGTTTGCAGTCCGCCAATGAGGAATATCGTGGTCCCGGCTCCCTCCTCTGTCAAATGGGGACTGGCGACCTGAAGGATGCCACAGAGAAGCCGCTGGGGGAAAAATAAAGATTTTTACCTCGGGGCTAAGGTAATGCTCATTAATATGTATGAGCACCACATAAATATTCATGAAGCTGCTGCCTGCCACCTGGGGATCTGTGTAACGGTGACAGCATAACTGGGAGAAATATATGTAAATGATTGTGGTTGCTACAGAGGGCACAGTTGGGGCTACCTCTGTGGGGAAATTATAAGTGTACTGCCTGGCTGCACCAGAACTCCAAAGTGGGACAGTGTGTTAGCTGCTCAGGGACTTTATTTGCAACCACCATTTTGGGAGTGTTAACAGCTAATCATGAGCCAAGATTTCAGCCAGGGGCTCATGGGACCTAACTGGAGGCTTGTGGGGATATACAGAGACAATTTCCTGGTGGCAAGCTCCAGCCAGTCAGGAGACTGGGACGTAAATGACAGCTTGGGCAGCCAATCAGACCTCTGGAACACTGCCCTTTGTTGAGGGAGGCTTTTGAAAAAAAAGACATTCAGCTGGAGTGATCAAGGAGAGAGGAACCTGTGTGGATCTGTGCTGTCCCGTTCACAGGAAAGGCTCTGTGAGAAATCCTTCTATCCAAAGGGGTTTAGACTTTGGAACTGCCTTCCAGCAGACCAGAAAAAAGGTTTTGCTGAACAAGAGTGACTGTATTGCGAACCTGACGAGAACCTTTGTAAAAGAGCCATGGCTCAAAGGTATTTGCAATCCTAGACTTGATAAATAAAGAACCTGCCTGAATCTGACTGGAAGGAATAAAGAGGAGTTTATGCTGTTGTGTATAAATGTGCTAAGTAACGAGTATCGTGCAGCCTGTAGTTGGGACGTCTCCTGGGTGACTGAGGGGCCAGGACCTGATTCAGTTGTTTGCCAGCTGGAGGTTGTTATCAGCAATAAAACTGAACTTTACCAGAGACATTCCAGTTTGCCTTGGGCTATGCCAAACCTGGCCCAAGCCTTCTGTTCCTGCACCAGCTACCAGCTTCTCGGCAAGAAACCACGTGGGGTCCTGCCCCATACTACCGGAACATCCAGTAGAGGTCTACATTTCACCAGGTTACCGTCCTGCGACTGGGTACAGTCAGCAAAATTCAGGGTAGCTCCCTGCAACCAAATCAGTCAATCTCTGTGGTACCACCTAATTGCTTTTAAATATTTGTTTAGGGTTTTCAAGGGACTGGGTCATCCAGCTAGTGGATTCAAATAATTATTGTGCATATTTAATTACCTTTCTTTCCATCAAGGGCCCCAACTACAGCTGCAAACCCGGCAACGACCAGGCTAGCCTGTTTCCTCCTGGGTACCCAGTGACTTTGGTTTGGGACTGCATGCATGCTTAAAAACCTGGCTGAGGCCAGACTAACTAAATCATTTAACTAGATTTGCCCCACCCTGTTCACTTTCCCTTTAATAAATCAAACTGTTTATTGCACTGTTATACTGCCTCACTTATGCTTTCCTGAGTGCCCTAATGGAAATGTTTTTGGGAGAACATAACTTAAAAGTGTATGCTGATTAAATACTGTTTTACAGGGGTCCAAGGTAGTTTGCTGGAATCCTGACCTTGGTAAGTGCAAAGATTGTGAGCATATTGTTAATGATCGAACTGTTTGATATCCTGTTACCCACTGGAACTGTACCAGTTTAAAAGGTCACTGGGCAGGATCGTGGGTGGTATTAGCTTCCCGAGGCTGTAGCTACTGTGATAGTTACGCATGTAATTACTCTGGGAGGAGGCACCATAATTATAGCATTACTACTGGTAGGGACCCTCCCCATACTAGATAGTTATGAAATCAGTCCCCTTAACCTGATATTAGGGATATAGGCAGGGTAGTAACCCTTTGTATAATGTCGCTAGGGCTACAAATAGCTCCACCACCCTCTCAGTCAAGTAGAACTTCCTCACATTTGTCCTGAATTTACATAGAAACATAGAATTCGATGACACATAAGGACCTCTTGGCCCACCCATTCTGCCCAGTGTATCCACCACCAACCTCCAATCATGTCCTTTTGTGACTTTGTACCTATTACTAATCAACAGGTCTTAACTTTTCACCCTATTTATACTCCTTAGAAACATTTGTCTCTATCATGTTTCCTCTCTCATGTATGGCCTCCAGTGAGTACATGTTCAGGGCTACTGTCCGTTCCTCATAGGCTCTGACTTGATGGCCTTGGATCATTTGGTAACAGTTCTGTATTCAAACTCCAGCCTGTCTGTATTTTCTCAGGTGAGAGCTCCAGAACTGGGCATAGTATTCTAGGTGAAGCCTCACCAAGTGATCTGTACAGGAAGTGTCACTACTTCTCCTGCTATCAAAACCCTTCTGAAACACCCCAGCATCCTCAATTCCTTACCATTTGCCTTATTACACTGGATAGTTTGCTTGGGGAGCCTCTAATTTTGACCCCAAATCCCTGTCCTGTGTAGTAGTTGCCAACCTAACTCTGTAATCCAATACTCCTTGCATGTCTTCCTGTTCCTAAGTGCATTACCTTGCATTTCTTGGCATTAAACCTTAACTGCCATATCTCTGACCAATTTTCTAGCTTGACCAGGTCACTCTAGAAGCTCCCTCACCACTTCTTCACTGTCTATGCTGCGGCATTGCTTTGTGTCATCAGGAAGTAGACCCATCTTGTCCCGGATGCCATTTTGTATGTCACTGATAAACATATTGAATAGGACAGGTCTCGGACTGATCCTGTGATACCCTGCTCATGACCATCCTGCCCCCTCATTTGGCCCGTTTACTGCTACCTCCTTTGCCTCCTCACTAGGTAGTTCCATACCCACCGGTCTAAAAGTTTCGTACTTCTGAGTCCTCCAGCTTCTTCAGCAGCCTCCTGTGTGGCATTTAATTGAAGGCTTTACTGAAGTCAAAGTAGAGCACATCTACTGCCTGCCTATCACTTAGCAACCACTTGGTCTGCAAGAAAACTTAATTAGGCAATATTTATTTATTTAAACATATTTTACCAGGTAAGCTCACAGAGCCCAGAGGACTTGTTTCCAGTTTGCGACCTCGGGAGGGCATGGGAATCATGGAGAAGGGTACATCCCACTACATTTGTTCTAAAATATAACACAGTGCAAATCCAGCATACAGGTTTAAAACATCATAGCTATACATTGCAAAATAATGTAATATGCTAATATTCAGGTTGGAGACCATAACTGAAGAGAGCATTGTAATTCCAGTGTTCAGGCATAACAGTGTATGTTCAAGATGAAGGCAGTGGCTGAAAAATACTGTAGAGCCACTGTATAGGCATTACATTAGTCTAGGGAGCATCAGGACCCCATAGTTCAAAGTCTAGGGAAGAAGTGGCCAAGTTATTCCACTGTGTAATAGCAGACCCATTACAAATCACGGTTCTTGGTTCATTATAACCACCAGAGATGCAATTGGAGCATCTAGGGCATGAGAACAAGGAGGAGTGATGATCCCTTGTGTATCTCTTGCACAGGAGATAGGTATTTGATGTGGTGACTTTGGCAGGAGACTGTTCCAGGCAGAGGAAGCCTGTTTGAGGTTGACGCCTGCCATCGGTTTCCCCTGTAATGTGGGATTTGGAAACAGCCTTCCTCAGATCTGAGGAGTACGAGCAATTAGTTGCAAGTGTGAAAAGGTCACTAGATAACCTGGTAATTTACCTGACCAGAACCTAGCCCTCACTACAGCAGTATGCAGCAAGCGCCTTTCTGAGGCAGGATCCACCCAAGAGCAATACTGTATACATGGTGCAGTGGTTGATTCTGGAGGGTAGACCAGTACAAATCTACAAAAGTCTGAAAAACACAGAGAGTCTGGACAAGGTAGGGAGTTGACACCAGTGCATATTATATCCCCATAGTCTATCAGGGGAAAATGGCTAATTCAACTATCAATATCTTGATACTTGGCTGCAGCAGTTCTTCACCCTGTTGAGGGCTCCAAGCTTAGTGTACCACTTAGCTGT
Organism: Neoceratodus forsteri; assembly: GCA_016271365.2. NCBI lineage: Eukaryota > Metazoa > Chordata > Ceratodontiformes > Ceratodontidae > Neoceratodus > Neoceratodus forsteri. The sequence continues at coordinate 1,123,002,084 of CM028131.1, forward strand.
AACCTGGAAGATGTGACCAAAGAAGTAAAAATGCTGGTTTAGGTGCATGCCTAGATATTTGTATGGCAATTCAGAGTCGAGCGCCGCCCTGGGAAGAGTGGAGGTTTTAAAGAGTCAAGGGTGGCACTTAACCAGTGTCTGGAGCCGAACAGCATGGACACCATTTTCTTCTGGTTAATTTCTAGACAGTTGTCCAGAAACCATGTTTGTATTGCAGAGAAGTGCTTTTGTTGGGGCTGCTCGATGGAGGCGACAGTAGGGCTGTTTGTATAGACTATGTCATCAGCATATATGTGGATATGACAGATGGAGATGACTGAAGGAAGGTTGTTTATGAAGACTATAAACCTTAAAGGGCAGAGCACAGCCTTGGAGAAGGTTCAAGGGAGACTGGTAGTGGGAGGGGTCGTGTTTCTGACTAACTTCACTGACTGGGATTGATTGTATAAGTAGGAACGGAACCACACGAGAGAAAGAGAGGTGCAGATGCCTAAAGCCGCAAGCTTAGCCAGGAGGAGATTGTGGTCTACAGGGTCAAAAGCATTAGCTAGGTCAATAAAGATGACCCTGTGCCCATGTTCTTGTCCATACCTGTTTGTGTGTGGTCGGTGACATGGAGGAGGGAGGTGGAAGTGGAGTGATCTGAGCAGAGACCTGGCTGATACAGGGTCAGGAAGCCCATGTTAGAGTAGAAATGAGAGCTGTGTGCTCTCCAACCTCCTGAAGACTTTGGATAGGATGGGCAGGAGGAGATTGGGTGGAAGCTGCAAGGTGTTGCATCAGCAAGGCTGCCCTTATGGATAGGGACAGCTAGTGCATGTTTCCATTTGCAGTGGAAGGAGCTGACTGCCAGGGACCAGTCGAAAATGTGTGCAATGGAAGTCACTATGACAGGGTGCCAGTTCTCAGGAACTTAGGGGATATGCCATCATCACCACACTGGAGAAGGAGTTGAGTGCAGAGAGCTCTTTGTGGACTTTCAGCTCAGATTGCTTGGAGATGGAAGTTGCCAGTTACTTGGGCATGGGACTGTTGAGTAGAGCTATGTAGGGGATTAATACCTTGGTTCTTCAGTGAAATATGAGTTTAGATCTTCACTGTTAGCATGGAGCTAGGGTGGCTTGGTCCCTGGCTGATGATGTGGGAGGGTTGAGGAGACTAGTGTATTGTTTTCCAAAATTTGGATGGATCAGTGCCTTCACGCTGCTTTAGGGAGTGCTTGGCTTTGGCCTTCTTCAGTAGTTTAGTGCATACATTGTGGAGCATGGAGAGTGTCTTCCTGTCTAATGGAAACCAGAAGCTTTGTGCCAGGCAGCATCTTTGAACTGGAAATTATCAGTAATGTCAAGAAAGATCTGGGGCAGGTGGTGGCCACGTACTCTGGATTGTCTGACTGGGGCGTGCTTGTTGCAAATTTCAGTGAAGGTGTCAGGGAAAAGGGCTGGTGCCTTATGAGTGTCCAAGGCTGACAGGGTGGGAGCCCATTTGGCTCACAGGAGGTTTTCAATTAAAGGCATTCAGACTGAACTTTTCTAGGAATGGGTTAGGCTGATCCTAGGAGGGACTTTTGCTGTCATGATCTTCAGCATTCAGATAGATCATGCAGTGATCATTGAGCATGGTATCAGCAGCCAAGATTCTATTCTGTGTATGTGTGACATCAGCACCCACTCAATTATGCTGTGGCTGTTAGTGCAGTCATTGAATTTATTGGAAGAAGAGATCATCTGACTGAGGCTCAAGGCTTTGATTTTTGAGTAGAAATTGGTGGGTGGGAAAGAACTGGACCCAGTCAGCCAGCTGCTGTTGAAGTCCCCAGTATGATATTCTCATGGTTGGGTGAGTGGTAAAGCACCTTTGCAAGATATTTGAGATTGTGTTGGGGGGACCAATGCACTCCTGAGAGGACAATGGGGATGGAGTGTGGTCTGGTAATGACCCCATTGTGATCTTGTGAGACTTTGGGAGAGCTTCTTGAGAGAAGATTTAAATAACTGCTTCATGGTTGAGTGTATGATTACTCCTCCTTCTCTTTTGGAGTGATCCTTTCTGCATGAGAGGTAGCCAGGGATGTCTGTGGCTGAGGATTCGATGTGGGAAGATAGCAATGTTTCCGTTAGAATAAGGAAGTCTGGATTATTTGGTGAGACCCATGTTTTTACTAGATCAAGTTTTTGGAGAAAGCTCCTAATGTTTGAGTGAAATATCCTGAGGTCCTTGGGAAATGAGATAGAGCTGCAGGAAGGGTTTGGGGTTGGGGGGCAGGGTTCACTTCTGTGTTTCTGGCCAGAATGAGCAGTAGCAGGAGGAGAAGTTGCCTTCCTTGCTGTGGGGCTTCCACATGTGATTGCTGGCTGACAGGTGGAATGCAGGGCTGTAAGGCCGTCAATCTGAGCAGCATATCAGTTTTGTATTTGCAAAGCTAGGTAAATGTTTGAGTAGTGATACCCTGGGGTGGGCTTGGAGGGACCTGCGGAAACTAAGTGGAGCAATGTGGCGAGTATAAGCACCAGCATTTCTTCAGGTCACACAGGTCCATTGCAGCCCCTGTCATGGAGGTTACTAGATAGCCCTGCGGCTTACAGGTAAACTTCAGTATGCAGGAGGGGCCCAGCTAGGGACTGCAGTTTCCTTGCAGGATAGTTACTCCATGATTTTGTGCTTGAGGAGAAACACTTTGAGCAGAGCCAGAAGGCCCAGGTCCTAACTGCTGTGTTGCCTGACTGCAGATATGTCTGTGCTAGTGTGATAAACTCTACTATGGTAGTTGCTTTTGTGTGCCTCTCTTTGTTCTGTTGAAACTGCATCAGTAAGCAGTCTTGCAGTGTATCCAACAGTACCTGAACTCCTGCTTCTTTTTAGTCAGAGGGGTATGCCAGTCTGGGTTGGTCAGGTTCGGGTCCCCACTAACACTGTAAAAACATAAAAAGAATGTCTTATGCACCTTAGCTGAATAATTTTAAGATTTAATAGGAATTCACACCATGTGGCCAAACACCCTACTTAGCGCCTTCATCAAGGCTTTGAATCAGGGGACGGTGCTAGCATAAGTTGCATGTTAAAATAGCTTCATATTGTGCATATTCATCAGTATATTAGCATAAAGTGGATCATGTGACTCAGTGCTTTAAGAGAACACAAACCCAAAGTGCAATATGAATACATCCTGGTGCAGATTCATATAAGTGCAATAATTAAATAACTCACTATCCATTCAAAATCTACTTGACCTCACTGTGACATATAAATACAGTAAGGAAAAGTGAAAATGCTTGAGTATGGTTTGAAGTAGAATTATGTATTAAGCCATTGTTATGCTTAAAGATTAGGTTCAAAATAAGTTTTAAAATTCCTGAGGCTCAAAAACTTTATAATCCCAAATACTGGGGGTGTGGGGGGCAGATTGAAACTGTAGGATGGGATTTTAATGTAGAGTTTGACCACCCATTTGTGAACTTTAAAAATGGAAACCAGACACATTTTGCATTCACTACCAATATAGAAGGTACAGTCTTCATTCTGCAGTATGTAATCACAGTGAGAATACTAATAATTAATCTTCCACTGAACAAAATTAATTAATTTTGTCTAAATGCACAGTAGATTTGAAATTGCCTTTACAAAAATGGTTTGAATTCCATTTCACAATTTAATCCATTTGGATCACACTCTAGTTTGGCAGTCCATTCTGTTTCATGTTGTGGCAGAATATTTAGTCTGTTGCCACTCCTGGGTAGTGGTGGTATGTGATCTATTGCTCTAAACTTGAATAAGGAGGTGTTGTAGTTGTGGAAATACCAAAAGTGGCTGCCTAGAGGCACTGTCTCTATTTCCATTGATTATTGCTGGACATGCTCCTAGATCCTCTCCTTTAACACACGTATAGTATGCCCCAAAAGAGTTTCCCACAACTGTACCACCCCACATAAACAACAAATGGAGTTTTGTAGTTCACATACTTTGTCAGACTGTATACTGTGCCAGTTATTGGGTTGGTAAATGTCGCTGTTCCTGTCCAAACTTACAAACATTGCAGCCATGGCATACATAGAAGTCCTGTCTCATTACTTATTCTGGGATAGTTTATCCACATAGTGACCTTGTACCAAATGATCATTAACACTAGATCACCTTTATTAAGCCCTCCTGTTTTCTTCCCCAATTCCTTAATCATATCTTTTTTAGCCCTGGTGGTCTATTGACTACCCTCAGTGTAATTATTTTCATAACAGGCATAGTCCGCTATACCCAGATTGACTCCACCACCCACCTTCTTGATGGTCCAGTCCTCCATAGCCTCTGTTCACTCCCTCATGTCAAAGGCTACACCTTTCCTTGCTCTTCTCTCCACTATACAGAGTGTGCCTTTGAACTGCCATATCCCAATCATTGTTACCAGAGGCCCATGTCTCCGTGATGACTACCAAGTCTAATTGGTCTCTACCACACTGTCCTCTAGTTCATTGATCTTGTTGTTCAGGCTTCTGGCATGTAGTCAGACCGTCCACCCTCCCAAGTTGTTTCCTCTCCTTTACCTGTTCCCTGGTCACTACCTGCTACACCTTTCTACTCCACCCATTTCTGCTTCTGCTAGTGGGTTTATCATGACCCTCACCCTTCTGCTCCTTTTCAACTCTCTCTCTATTCCTTGCACTTGCCACCACTGGCAGCCACTATCCCTTTCCCATTTCTGGGGAGTCCCTACTAAGTTCCCCTGTCCCCTTTCCTACTAGGAATTCCTGCCTCCCTTTCATTCCATTTAAATGATGATCCAAGTCAATATCAAGTTTTTCCCAAGAGCACTAGTTCCTTCCTCATGAGATAAAGGCCATCTCCTTTGAATAGCCTTCTATCCTTGAAGTTCCCCACTTTCTCACAAATCTATGTTCCTCTTCCTGACACCTTCCTTTAACCATGCACTGGGTGCAAGTTTCCTCCTGCCTTCTCTTCTCTCCCCTCCTCCTCCTTGACTCACACAGGTAACACCACTAGAAAAGGCCAGTGAGGCTGCTTTCCTCTTCAGGCTCCCTCCACCCTTTGGAAATTGGATTTAACTTTCTCCAGACTTTGGTTTGCCTGTTCATTTGTGCCCAAGTGTACATGGACATGTGGCACCTTCCCCATCTTGTCAGTCATCCTTCCTATCATGTCCTTATCCCTCATGGCCAATGTGCCCAGCATGCATTTGCCCTCCCCTCCATTGTCCTATACTGGCACACCTCCTTATTCATGCCCTTACAATGTAAACATAGAATCTGATGCGCAGATAGGGACCACTTGGCCCACCTAGTCTGCCCATTTGTCCTGGCCTAAACTGTAACCGCAGACCTTACTTGATCTCTGGCTCCCCAGCTAAGATTACCTTGTGCATATCCCATGCATGCCTGAAGCCCACCACTGTTTTCATTCTCTCTACCTCTGATGGAAGACTGTTCTGAGCATCTACCACTCTTTCAGTGAAGAAGTACTTTACTTCCTTACATCTCTCCTAAAGTTCCCCCTTCCTGCTTCATTGCATGTCCCTTGTCCTCATGCATCTTTTCTCCTGAAACATGCTCCCTCCTGTACCTTGTTCAATGCTGTGAGGTATTTATAGATTTCTATCATGTAGGCCTCCTCTTCCAGGTGTACATACTGAGGTCCCTCAGTCTCGCCTTATAGGGCTTCTGATGCAGTACCTGCACCATTTAGTTGCTCTCCTCTAGACAGCCTCCACCCTGTGTCCTTCCTGATATGTGGTCTCCAGAACATGACACAGTACTCTAGGTGGGGTCTAGTCAATGCTCTGTATAGTAGAACAGCACATCCCTCCTCCTGCTGTTGTTTATTTTTATTTATTTGAAAGGTTTCACCAGGAAAGACATCATGAGCTATAACCGCTTTTTTCCAGAAGCATCCTAGAGGGAGGGAGTACAAGAGGAGTAGAGATATATAACATACCAGGCAAATACATATGCAGATACAATACAGTATTGTAGATGGCAACAGAAGGATGGAAATAAGCGGTAACAGTAGAGCTAGTTACAATGTATATTACATAGAGCAATGATAACCAGTTTTCAAAAAAAAAAACTCATACAGAATAGTAAGTTCCTGAGGCATAATGTAAACAGTAGTTACTAAGAAATAATGAATGCATTATGTAATTACTAAGTGCTGGATTTATTATAATAGGCAGGAGCATTGGGGGCAGAGGGGACAGGCAGGTGATGTTAAGGAAGGAAAGAGTAAGGATGCAGAGTGGGCAAAGTAGTGCTCGAACAAAGGGAAGGTAGGGGAAGAAGAGGCTGAAAAAAAGCTAAAAAGGGGAGAGATTAAGTGCAGTTGCAACTGGGAGCTGTGTGTGTTTACAAAGGAGGAATGTTGGGGAGTGGCAGAATTATTGCAGTGCGAATACCAAGTGGGAGGAGTTCCTGATGCAAGGAAATTTATAGGAGAAGGCAGCACGTCCAGATGATGTGTGCTGCGGTGGGGAGCAAATGTTCTATGGGAAGAATTATGGAGGGTGTAGCAGGAGGTGAGTGGGACTGAGAAAAGGGAGGACAAGTAGGGTGGCAGAGTGCTGAACCAGAACTTCCTGGTTAAATTGGCGCTATATGCCAGGCACCTGGCACTGGGGGAGTAAGTATAGAGATCGCAGTGGTGAGTGAGAGGACAGCAGCCAAGAACAAAGTGGCAGAAGGAATGGAAGAGTGTCCAGTCTGGACAGGGCAGGCTTAGGGGCAGTGTTGTAGACTACATCCCTGAAATCAAAAATTGGGAGAATCATCTTGTGGACACTCTCTCTCTCTCTGGCTTGCAGTGGCAGGCAGCTGCTGTGTCTGTACAGAGCACCAGGTTTGAGGAGTAGCTTTTGAGGATGGCTTGATGTGTGTTCCAATGTCAAGATTCTTGTTGAGCCAAAGCCGAGTATTTGAAAGTAGAGACATTTTCCAGAGTAGAGCTGTCAAAAGAGTGGAAAGTAGGAGTGGCCTCGAGTCTCAAGCCTGAGATTCATCTTGTTATGCCCCCAGCATCCCATTGGCCCTGTCTACTGCCTTGTTGCACTGCCTCACAATCTTAAGGTCATCATACTGTACATGATTACTCCAAAGTACCTTTCCTGTTTGGTGATGGTCAGCACCTTTTTCCCATTTTATATTCCACCCTGGGTTTCTGTGCCTTAGGTGCATGATTTTGCACTTTTGCATTGAAACCCAACTACCATACACTTGACCACTTCTTCAGATTTCTTAAGTCTTTGCACATTATTGCCACCCTCTGAGTATCCCCACTAAAGCAGATTTTGATGTCCTCTATAAAGAGGCATACCTTCCCTTCCAGCTCTTCTGTAATGTCATTTATAAAGACATTCAAGAGGAATGGTCCCAGTACTGAGTCTTGCAGTACCCTGCTGGTCATCCTTCCTTACCCCAAGTGTGGTCTGTTTACTACCACCATCTGCCACCTATCCATTAACCAATTCCTTATCCAGTTTATGACCTTAGAACCCACCCCTAAGCTGCTGAGTTTCCTTATGAGCCTCTTGTGTGGTATGATGCAGAAGATCTTGCCAAAGTCTAAGTAGGTACATCCTCTGACCCACCCTAATCTATTTAGCTGGTCACCCAGTCAAAGAAATATATCAGGTTTGTCTGACATGACCTCCCCACGGTGAATCCATGCTGCCTTGGGTCTTGTAATGCACTGGATTCAAGATACTCCACAGTACTTTCCTTAAGCAGTGACTCCATTAACTTCCCACCCACTGTCTGACTGACTCACTGGCCTGTAGTTGCCAGCCTCCACCCTGCTACCACTTTGATGAAGTGGGACTACATCTGTCCTCCTCCACTCCACTGGAACCTCTCCTGTTTCCAGTGAATTGTTGACTAGGGCTGTCGGAGGTGCAATCAGTACCTCCCCAAGCTCCCTCAACACCCTGTATGTACCACATCTGACCATATCTTTGTCCACTTTTAGATTTGGAATCTTTCCTCTGTAAGTGGACTTGTGTTCCTCTCTACCCCCAGTGTTCCTGCTCCTTTCATGTGGTCCATCCCTTCCTCTTCCTCTGAAGACTGGAACAAAAGTATCTATTCAGGATATCTGCTTTGTCCTGAGTCTCCTCTACACAGTCCTCCTCCCCACCTGTGTTAACATCATAATTCCTCCCTAGTCCAGGGTTCAACCTAACATTGTTTTACTAGCCCTGAACCTAGTGCAAACAGGCCAGGGCTAGTGCAGCTAACCCTCTACTTGTCCGTCTTGACTAGTGCAGGTTTTCATGGCTGTTGATGAAGTTGGAAAAGTCCCTACTTTGGCAGGCTGTAGTCCTTTGCTAATCTGTTCCAGGTGGCCTGGTGTGATTAACAGCTCATTAAGAGCAGCAATTATCTGGCAGTTCAAGAGGGATCCAACAAAAGACTCAATGTGAGTCATTATCACTCAGTTGTTAGGACATTCAGCTAGTGTGCATGTTGTGATCAAGGGCAGAGTTCTCTTAAGTCACTAGCTTTCAGTTTGCTGAACTTGTCTTTGATTTGTCCACAATATTAAAACCTGTGTGCCTCATTTCCCAACCTTTTGAGTGCCTGTATCCAACACTGCAGTGACAGAATGCTATCATGTATACACAGTCTGCCCAGTCAGTTGGTCTGTCTACTCCATACTTTCTCTGGACACCACTGCAGTCTAGGGTCAGAAGTGGCCACCCATAGACCACTAGCTGCCATTACTGACTGGTGTATGGTTCACAGCTCCTCACACCAGTCAATGCCATCAATGCAGTACCACCCAGCATGTCATTTCATCCTAAAAACAATGCTTTGGACCATGTATGGTGTAAAGCAAAACCTTAGTAAAATATATAATTTGAAAGGTTAAAATAGGCCTTCCTGGTGTGCATAGATCATCCTATATAGAAAGAGAGGCAGTACAACATCATGCCTGTATACTGCTCCCCTTTGACTGATGAAAGGACACTGTTGTGAAAAATCTGTTTTTGTTAGGGCAGAGCATGTTAAATCAATATTTTTGTGCGTGGTATATATAAACAGAAATGTCAAAGTTTCTTACATCCAAGCTCCCTGTGTTTGTTTAACACTCTCGAAGAAATCCTAGAACTGCCTCTGGCTCACTTTGCAGTGTAAGAACACTTCCAGAAGTGCAGTTCTGGTTAATCATAGGGTGAGGGATGAAAGTGTCTTTCTCTGCCTGATTCTGTACATTGCCCTGCAGGTCAGGGTGGGACTGTGGTGACGTGCATGATGATGTTGGCTATTGTGTGTGCAGAGCTAGAACTGTCTGATTGAACATTTGCTAGTTTGGCATTCTCTGGTTTGCTGGGGAGGGGTGAAGAAAGGTGAAGCAAGGGGCACATGGTAAAAATAATGGGAGTACACACTGCGTGTGATTGAACTGCAGTCTTTTTTTTTTTTGCTGGGGCAGAAAGCAATGTGGAGCAGGATAAATATGCAATAATCAGATTATTTCTTGACTTCTATTTTTCCTGTATAACCGATCAAAATTGACCATTATTATTGTGGGCTAATGCAACCATCTGTGGGCTAGTGTAATTTTAATCAACTTGTCCTTCTGGCTAGTGCAAAAAGTTAAGGTTGACCCCTGCCCTAGTCTTCCTTTTTTCACTTACTCTGTGAAGCCCACCAGGATGATACACAGTGTCACAGGTTTACTCCATGACAAAGGGGTTAATTTCCACTGAAACTGCATTGTTTGCTGCAGTAACTCTACAGTGGAATTCTGCAGTACTACACTTCATCCTGGTGGGCTTCACTGTATGTACCTAGAAAAGGTCTTGTCCTTTAGTTACCCCTTGGATCATTCTTTCCCCTGTTTGCATCTTTGGCGCCTCACTACTTCCCTGCTTCTCCTAATACACCTCCCTATCCTCTTCCTTCTGTGTCTCTTTGTACCTACTGAATGCTACCCTTTTAGCCTTAACCTTTTCAGCCACTTCCTTGAGAACCATAATAGTCTCTTTTATTTCTCTCTGTTCTTGCTCACTTCTTTTGTACAGAGGTTTGTTGCCTTCACTATGTCATCCTTTAACTTGACCCACTGTTACTCCACCGCACCCAGCCATCCCCCAACCCACTAGGTAATCTCTGAAACATTCATTTTTTTTTAAGTCTGCCTCCTGAAGTCGAGGACCATCATCCTTGTGTGGTTTGCTTCTGCCATCCTTATGTTGGACCACATTGTACAGTGATTACCGGTCACCAGCTGGCCTCCCACCGTGAATTCTGCAATACTGTCCTTGTTTTGAAGCACCCAATACTGTCCTTGTTTTGGAGCACCAAGTCCAGTATTTCCCCATCATGAGTGGGCTCCTTGACTAGTTGCCGAGAAATGCTCCCTGCAGGAGTCAAGGATATCCCTGTTTCTATCTGAGGCCACAGCTGGGAGTCTTCAGTCAGCACCTAACAGATTGCCATCCCCACCAGCAGCACTCTCCTTTTCTGCCATTGTGCTAATGGTTTCCCAGATACCTTATCCTGATCCCCTGCCCCTTGTGTTGGAGGTCTGTAGATTATGCCAATGTGAATAGTGGTTTCTGCTCCTATCACGAGGGTGACCTACAGTGTAGCACCTAGGTTATGCCCCTCATCTCCCACATTCACCTCGTGACATACCTCACACTGTATTCCTGGTCTGTTATACTGTGATACTGCATTTTGCACTAATATATAGATTTAGGCATCCATCATATAACCATGAGTGCCATGAATGTGTTTTGCTGCTAATACATGCTAATGTTTACATCCTTATATAGGATTATATCATGCATGACTATTATACGTCACTATAGTGCATTATGCTTTTCTTTTACATATATTCCATATATAATCTACCTAATCACTGACAAGATGAGTCTAAGGGATCATCAGTGATTACTATATATATATATATATATATATATATATATATATATATATATAACACACACACACACACACACACTCATATAGTCATATGTAGTAGTGGCAGACTTCATTTCTCTTTGTCTAAGCAAGCTGACACAGAGAAAACCTTTATGTCATGTCTTATACACAGGCAACAAATGCCACGTGTAGTTTGAACCCATCAACATTTCTTTTGTCCAAGCTATAATGCAAATGGAAGCATATTATTTGTCTTATGTAATACTCATTAGTAATTGTCTGCTAAGTCATTATCCAACACACATTGTTTCTCATATCTGTAACTATGAGGTAATCTCTGTTGCTATGCTGTTATCTGTAGCATATAGCCTTCTGCAACCTACTGTAGCTCCAGGAGGTGCAGAGAGAGAGAGAGAACAAGATCTTGGAGAACCTGAGATCCTACAATCCTGGAGATTATGTACATTCTTCAGGAGAGTGGTGAGAAACCCATTTCCCTGTGATTTTCTTTGTCACGTGCTTGGCGTAAGTAGTATAATAAACATTTATTAGTACTCTTGCTTCTTTACAAATGTTTCTTGGCAGACTCAAGACATAAGAATCTGTATTACTATTGTTTCCCTACACGCTAAGAGTATTTAGGCAACAACAGTACCTCCAACCCATTCATTCCTCCTTGGTTTCTCTTGGTTTCTGTCACTTGATACACTCCTTACCTACAGCACTACCTCTGCTCCCTTCCTCCCACCCTATCTTTCCTCTACTAAGTATAGCTCTGGTTGGTATGGCCATGTCCCAGTCATGGTAATCTGTGCACCATGATGCCGTAATGGCCACAGTGTGCAGGTCTCCTCCACCATGATGGATTCTAGCTCTGGAATTTTATTTCCACGACTCCTTGAGTTTGCACACTTGGACTTCCTCACCTTGTTCTTACTATGCATGCTACCCCGCTTTATCCCATTTACAGTGCCCCTTTTCCCTCTTTCTTTGCAACTATTGCTCCCATCCCTTGTGTTCTACCACACACTGCTCTGTTCTTTATCCTGCTCCCTGGGGATGCTCCTCCCTCTGGTCCTCACTTCTTACTGCTTCTGTCTGCTGGAGAGCAGTTTATCACTCCCTTGTTTCTTCCACCACCCTCCTCAACTAGTTTAAATGTTCATTAAAGTAACATTTAAACCATCCACTGAGGACTGCAGTTCCCTCCCATGTGGAAGCAGGCCATCACCTCTGTATAGGCCAATATCCTTCCAGGTTGATTTCATAGTCCACAATGTAGTCAGTCCCTCTTCTCTACACCATTCCTTCAACCATAAATTAAAGCTCTTGGTGCAAAGAACTGTAAGTACTCAACTGGCTGCCTTCCTAGTTCCTACAACAATGCTGCATGTCATACTCCTTCCTGGTTCTTCTCTGTAAGTAACTCGCAGCCTCCCTGGTAGAATCAGGTAACTGCACTTCCACTAGGGGTACAAAACAGTTTGCATTCACTATCAAAGGACACTTCTTCACACCCACAACTGCATCCTTCTCCTTCCCACCACCCTCCATACCCCCTGGGTGGGTGGGCCTCTGTGTGGAGGGAGGCGGTTGTGGTTCAGGAATCTAACTCAGCTGTCTGTCCAGCATAAGTAGTTCTCCCATACTGCTCACAGCTGTGCATGGAGCTCCTGAACCTCCTGTATGTGGGGCAGTGAAACCCTCTGGAGCATAGCCCAACAAGGAAGACACCACTGATTTATTAAGATAAAAGGTAAATAACCACCAGGTATCACAGCATTAAACTGGGGGTGGGGGTAAATGAAGAAAGACATAAGGAAGTATTGCTTTACAGAAAGGTTATGGATAGATGGTACAAGCTGCCCAAATCTGTAGTCAATGCCAGTATGATTTCAGGGTTCAAAACCAGCAGGATAGCTACAGGGGTAGCTAGAAACAGGTGGAAGGTCAAAATGAGCCTTGTGATTTGTAAAATGATTGAGTAAGCCCAGGCTGATAAAACATGGCAGACTGGATGTACACTTGTCTGTATCTGTCCTCAGCTATGTACAGTATGTACCGTATCTGCTTAATTTGAAAATCATCATCATCATGTTTATTGTATGGCTGAAGAGCCTTCACAACATAGAAATACAATTTACAACTACAAATACACATACATCATAAATAACCGAGCTTTTACATTTGGGAATAATCAATTCATGTAAATACAAATCTTAAAATCAGTGCAATCTAATAAAATATATATCATGCACTCAAACAGCATTTTTAAGTTCCACCTCTTATAACTTACTGTAATATAAAATTATACGGTACTAGCCAGATTTTTTAAACAATTATTTTACTTCTTAATATTCTTAATAGTTAAGAAATAATTCACCAATCTATTTATTGTCCAGGGGTCTTCTGTATGCATCAGAATGCTAGTTAATTCTATTATAATTACTGGTGATCCCTTTATCAACCTGATTTCAGATAACCTTCAAATGCCGTAATAATCCAAATCGGGTTATTATGGCGTTGAGTAGCTCTAAGTCACTGCTCACTTACACTGTCTATGACAATCACTTTCACTTTTCTCCGACACAGTAGCGTTGCTGGCGGTGTTCATTTTGGTAAAGTACATGTCCTCAAATCCACAAAGAGAGAAGTGCCTTGTACAAAAAAAATTGTAACCTGTGGGTGCTCGGCTAATTTTTGTCTCAGTTTTTGAAAAACAGAAGCCGCCGAGTGTAGACGAGGAGGCCGAGTGACTTCGGTTGCTTCAGAAGGTGAGATTCAAGTGTGAATGAGCTGCTAAGTATAGCAAATACTTGTTCGTGCTTGAATCTCACCTCTGAAGCCGCCGAGTCACTCACTGTCCTCAGTCTACACTTGGCAGCTTTCTGTTTTTCAAAACTGAGACAAATGAGCACCGCGCCGACCATGCTCTCTCTCTGTCTTGCCCAAGTACTTCACACACAAAGTCCATGCACCAGTAATTATGTAAAATAAAGATAATGAGTGTGTGCCTATGAATATTTTTTCCACACCCTCGTTTGTGTGATGGCTACATAAACCTCTTGAAGCTTCGCTCTTGAGATTTATGGGTCATCACACACCTTAAAAGTGAAAAATATTCATTACACAACTTCCATATCCGTTATTCTCTATTTATTTATCAGATAGATATTTAAAACAAGGGCCAGCCAATATGCCCATTGCTTCTCTTGCCATCTGCAATCCCACAAAGCATGAAATAGATTCTCTTTTTACCAATCCCACAATCACATTCTTCAGATGTTATCCCCATTTTTATATCTAAAATCCAATACTTTACTGAGGAATTGTTCAAATTTGTATATTAGGAAATTAATCCTCAAGTTGGGGTTGCTAAAATATCCAGATATTTCTTGTAACCTACGTTGAAATTATTAGCAGCAAACCACTTTGCATAATGAGATCCACTTATCTCTTCCAAATCTATCCTGTTCTAAAAATTCCTAATATTTTTAGTAACATATTTTTATAATTTGCATTTATCATTATTCCTTTTTTACTGCCCTTTTAATTGTAGCAGTTTATATTTTTTAAGTCCAGAAGAACTGAACTCAACCAGTACCCTGTATGATATCCGATGGATTGCCAATATTTCTTTCTCTAAGACATCTCTTGGCCAGAGTGTCAGCTCTTTGTCTGGTACCCTTGATCCAAAAGTTAATTCTCCTAGCTGCCATTGCAGCCTTAATGTTTGTTAGTCCTAACTCAGGCCTAATATAGGTAGCAGGGCAAGTATGACCCAGTCTAAGTGTACTTCTTAGGAGTTTGTATAAAGGACTCAACAATTTGTTTGTGTTTTTCAAATCCCAAATTTCGCACCCATATAGTACTTGGGTTTCAAATTTAGCTTGAATCACCTGGATCAGAGGTTGTATGGACATACCTCCATATTTACAGTCGAATCTATATAGACCAGCTAGGGTTTTTGTTAACTTTTCTCCAAGCATATCTACATGTCTATTCCAACTACAGTTGTGTTACATGTTGACACCAATATATATATAATTGGACACCACTTCTATTTTGTCATTTCCTATATACCAGGTTTCCTCCTCCTTTTTACTCCCAAAACCATTACTTGGTTTTACTCATATAATTTTTAATTTGAGTACCCTTGACTCTTCAGATAATTTAAGTTTTTGTAATCCTTCTTTTGTGAGAGACAACAAGACAATGTTGTCGGCATATGCCAACAGAGGACAGGGAAATTTCTGTATTTTTGGGGAGTCCTGATCTATAGTCACACTATTTTTCAACATCTTTTCAGGTATAGGGTAAACAGCAGAGATGCCAACATGCATCCCTGCCTTACTCCTTTGTTGCTTTTAAAAGTATTAGACAGACGGCCATCGAGCTCTAATCTTAAATTAGCCCATGTATTTGAGGACAGGTGTGCAATTATTGCGACCAGATTTGATTCATTGCTTCTGTCTATAAGAATTTGCGAAAGTGTACTTCTTGAAACACTATCAAAGGCCACACTATAGTCAATGAATGCAGTGTAAACTTTCTGACCCGTAATTTAACATATTTTTCAACAAAATGAGATAACACAAAATGTTGTCAATGGTGGAAAAGTTCTGTCTAAAACCTGTTTGGTATGGGAAATAACCCCAGTTTTTTCAGCTTTGACTTGGAGATGTCCTAACAACATTTTAGAAAATATTTTAAGATTTATATCTAAAAGGTTTATTGGCCTATACATGGTAGGGTCATTTGTTGGACCCTTTTTATGCAATGGGACATATTTGCACCTTTCCATGTATCCGGAAAGATTTTTCAGAGATAAATTTATTATAAAGAGCTGTCAAAACTTGCACCATGATGGGAATTAAGTGAGATGCACTTCAGCTAGGATCCCATCCGGACCGACAGCTTTTTTTAAGGGAGTATACAGCAAGATATGTTTCATCCAGTGTAACAGAAGGAAAACATTGTTTGTCACTTCAGCACGTTTGTACCGTATTCTCAGAGGGGTCAGAATAGATCCAGTAAAGTGTGATACCCAATTTTCCTCTAGTATATAGGTATCTATACTTCCTTTAAATTTGTCTGTCCCTTTGCTACAAGCATCCAGAAAGATTTCACATCTTTATTCTGGATTGCTCTAAGCATTTTTTCCATTTGGCTTCAAAGTAACATTTCTTCTTTCTTGCTAATGAATTCTTATATTTCCTTTTTCAGCATTTAACTGTAATAAAATGTGCTTATTTTTCAATTCTTATACTCTCTACAGATTTTCCTGCTCAGCTTTAGCTTTTCTACAATCTGCTTCAAACCAAGTTTCTTTATCCTGGTAAACTTTTCTATTGATGGGGCATTCTAAACATTGTCTTATTTCCAAAAAAGGTTATAAGTCTGGCTTTAAATAATGTCCAAATCCATAGAATTAATGACAGCTACCATTAAAGCCACTATAGAGCCATAAATTATTGTTGTAATATTAATTTCAGAGTCATGTCTCCAGATAATTCTATGGGCTGCTCTAGCTTTGGAAAACAATAAGTTATCTATCACCACCATTTCTTCATACCCTTTATTTGGTTCTAAGACTACATGGTAGTTGTCACTTTCTGTTCTAATTTGTACATAACACTTTTTCCAAAATCCTAGTGGGCCTGACCAAAAGCCAGATCAACTATAGAGGCTCCTCATGTGGACACAAAGATGAACTCACCATCACTGTCCCTTCAAATCTCCCATTTAACAGATATAAATTTGTTTTATTTTAATATTTCTATCACTATTTTGCCACTTTTGTTTTTATTTTATATTTTGATTGTCTATTCTTTAATTGTTCTGAAGGGAGTTATAAGTATAAAAGACTGATCAAGAAGACCATCAAGGTCCCTATTGATGCATTTAAGTCCCCTAGTATCAGTATTTCAGCTTTTAAGAAAAGTTTATTGTGCTTCTTTTATGGTCTCTGACAATTCACACCATATCATTTCCAAGAACTAACAGGAATTATCTGGGAGAACATAACAGTTTATAACTAATATTTCATATTTTTCTTTTAGTAAAACAGCCAAGCAATTATTGAAAGATTTCCACATCAAAGTTTTATAGCCAATTCCGATTTTAACCATTGTAATGATTCCCCGGAAAATCTACCTGATTCCTTGATTTTGGTACCTGGGATCTGAAAACACTCATATCCATTCAAGCCAGTAAACAGGTCTTTCATATGCCTTGATTTCTGCAGACAAATCAGCTCAAATCCTGTTAAATTATTAACACACTCTCTATCAGCCCAGATGTGCTGCCAGCCAGCTATATTCCAGGTAAATAAATTGTATTCCATGAGGAATCTGCTTGTTGCTCGCTCCATTACTGGCTAGATTAGAGATTAGTCAAACATCCTTATAGCCAGCTACAAGCATGAATCTGTTAGTCAGCGAGCCGAGCCTTAACTCCAATTGACCTACCTATGTTTCTATTACTCTTATTGAATAATTCACTGGAATCCACAAGATGTGGTCCCAGCTGGTCCAGTTCTCTGTTTGTGCTAATAGGAGTTTTTTAGCCACTCACTTTCAAGGAAATGTCAGTTTGGCTCCCTTCATGCACTCTGTCTGGCCAAATAATGACCCATTCCTTTAACTGGAATTTCCAACAAATTTGTTACAGAACTTTTAACTCTTGTGTCAATTGCAAATCTGTTTCTTGTACCATTTGACCCATTCCAAACAGGGATACTATATTACTATCAACATCACTTTCCTTAGTTTTCCTCAAGTTTTCAAATGTATCTTTATTTGGGTATAATAGTAATATTTCATTGTTATGGCACTACTTCTCTGTTAACAGAAATGTAATTGGCAGTTCATGGACAGATTAGAGAAATGTCAACTATGGTTGCTCTTCTTATCAACATCCCTCTAATCTCAACCACATTATCTTCTAAAACATCGATGGCTAGTTCTTATGTAAATATTCAAGAACAGAAAATTCTAGACTTGACGTCTCCAGTCTGCTCCATCTCTGCGGTCCATATATTCTAATTATAGGTAAATCATCAGGCTCATAAGGCGTGGAGCCTCTGCCCCCACTTCTCTGAACTTATCTAACTTCTCCTGCAATCCATTAGATTCATTAACTTTTGGCATTTCCTGAGGGATTTGTATACCCATCAGTTCCTGGTTTCATTCAGTAATCTTTTTTTCTAAATTCATAAGCTGAGTTTCCAAGTTATCACCAATAACCTTTTTAGGCTCACCAGATACAGTTGTCAGTATTATTTCATTATGTTGCTTAACTGGACTCATGCTGTCTATATAATGGCTGGGGCCAGCTTCCTTTACCAAGATCTGTCTTTTGCTAATTTTCCCTCTTCTTTATTTTAATTTGTTTGCTTACCCTTTTTCCCTTACTTCTATTCTTTCTGTTCTTGTATTTGTTTATTTTTTTTTTCCTCACCAGAGAATCCTGAAAGCTTATTATACTAAACTCAGGTCTCAATTGGCACTTCTCCTTGCAAATTGATTTTAACTCCTCACATGTTTCTTTCATTTCAATTTGGTCTAGCTTTTCCAAATTAGTTGATCTTCACGTCATTGAGGGCAATATGTGCTCTCATGTCATCAGCTGCATCCTTATTGGTTATCAATTGTTCCATTAAAATCAGTGGCACATTATTGGGATTCCTAAACAAGGTAATCATATTCTTGCTTAACCTCATTGGGATATAGTTGTCATTTGCCAATTCTTCTGGCATGTTAATCCCACCACGGCTGGTGCATTGTCTTATAGGTAGTCCTCCCTCTAGCTCTATGAGACCCTCTATTGTATGTTGTAACTCCCAAGAACTACCCTTAATTCATTCTTTTTTGTTAAGGGAGTCATAGTGTGTTTCAGTTCAGTACCGGATTCATTATTAGGCTTAGAAACCTCTCTATACCAGAGATCTGGTGACATGCTCAAGCTTTCTATAGTTTCCACATAACTGTCAATTTTACTCACTCTCATTCTCACTCTTATTAATTTCAGAATCAGAATTAACCAGATTATAGCTATCCACATCTAATACAACCAAGGAATTAGACCTAATATCATCTAAAACATCTGATACTATTGATTTGCTTTTATGGGTGGAAACAACCCTGCTCTGAGTCGATGTTATATTTCTCTTAATTAAATTATCTGTTATTTTTGTTTGCCTACTGTTTCTTATCTGGCCTTTGACTGGTAGTTCTTATAAGGGAGAAGGATCATTACTTTTAATCTCTGCATTCTGGTATTAACCATTTTAGCCAGCTACACATGAATCCAATTAGTAAATCACCCACATTAAATCAAGAGGAAAGATACCAGGCAGATCTCAATATCAAATGTCAATAACAGATGGAATATATTAATTCTAAATCTTGGCAATCAATCAAACAATTTAGCAATGTCGAGTCTTAACTTTTAACTTATAGCCCAAATGGTCAAAAACTCAGTTCATCAGCAGTGCCCAAATAGACAGCAAGCGGGAAAGGTGCAAAGTTTACAATCTGTGCAAAAGCAGATGTCCACTGTTCCATAATTTCAACTCTATGTCCAATGGTGAGAGTCTCTATATGAAATACAGCTGTCTTCAAGACAAATATATGTAACAAAGCTGTGCCAAGTCAGTTTGGATTCTCAAAACAAATACAGTAGTCCAAGCTGATAACTCAATTCTATTTAAGTTCTTCCAGAAATTCTTAAACTGTCCGAAGTGGAGTCTGGGACTTCCCAATTTTCACTTCTCCTCAGCCTTTTCATGCAACCCAGTCCACAAACTTCTCTCTTGGCAATATACTATGAAAGCAAGCAGATAAACATAGCATTTGACAGCAGATAAGGACCGCTTGTCCCACCTAGTCTGCCCATTTCCCTACCTAAGGGATAAGCTGCAGATCCTAGTTAACCAACAGCCTACTTCCTCCTACCCCAACTAGAATTGCCTTATGTCTGTGCATGCATTCTTGAATTCCCCACTGTTTTTGACTCTCGACCTCCTCAGGAAGGCTGTTCCATGTATCCACAACTCACATTTCATCTGAGCACGTCCCCTCTATCTACAAATTGTGCTCCCCTGTTTTGCACATCTCTTTTCTGAAGATGCTACCCTCTTGGACTTTGTTGATTCCTTGAGGTATTTGAAAGTTTCTATCATGTCCCCCTCTCCCTCCTTTCCTCGAGGCTATACATCTTTAGTTCCTTTAGTCTTTCTTCATATGTCTTCTGATGCAGACCCTGCATCATTTTGGTTGCCCTCCTCTGGATAGCCTCCACCCTGTCTATGTCTTTGCAGAGATGGGGTCTCCAGAACTGTACACAGTACTCCAGATGTGGTCTTACCAACTGTCTGTACGGAGGGGCAACAACTTCTTGTTTTCTACTGGTGATGCCTCTCCCTGCATCCCAGTATCCCCCAGCCCTCCCTACTGCCTTCTCACATTACTGGACCACCTTTAGGTTGTCCGATTGACTACTCCCCGAGAGAACAATTGTGAGAACAGAGCTACAAAATTACCAAAATCCTAAGGCATTTTCCAGTATTATTACTTAGCTTAGGCAATTTCTACTTTCACTTGTCGGCTATATATAAAAACCTGTAGTTAGTTAACACAGTACTAACCAACATCGCTCTAAAGTGTCTGCTTGATAAAGACATAAAAATACAAAATGGAGGGGTAACAAGATAAAACAAATATTTAGATTTTAAGTTGTCACCACACAGAAATTGGGCAGAATTAACAAACTAGTCAAATAAAAATAGTTAACACGAGAGACAAGAAGAAGCCAGCTTACTCCTTAGTCAAAATCCAACTCACCACTGAGATTCTGGATTCTTAGATGAACACAGAATGCCAGGTGCCTTGTTCTCCCAACCTTACAGTGGATCACCTATATTTCAGTCTTTAATGCAGTATTCAAGAACAAGCAGAACATCTGCTTTCTTTTCAGGGCAGCAGTGACACTCAGCGATACAGAGGTACATGTTACAGGTTGCAGTCAGGCTATGTGACTGCAGTGCAGCAATGCTGACTGTTCCCTGACTACTCCCTACCCATGTGTAGTTCTTAAGGAGAGGGGTCATGTGAACAGACAACAAGCAATTGTGCAAAAATTAAAAGAAAGACTTTCCTAAAAATAAAACTAAGAGTATTCTGTCTCATTAATCACTCCACAATAACACAGCAGCATCAGACTGTCTTGTAAACATAAAAACATGCAACAGATTGACTCATGGGTCCTACACTATATAAACAATGCCCAACTTCAGCAAGGTTATAGAAGAATAAAAGGACTTTCAGTACTTAAAATTAATAATAAAGATAAAATCTAAAAAGCTCTAGGGAAAATGTCCATTGATTGAACTACATTCCTTGTTTAGGCTGGTTTTAGGCTCATAGCCCACAGGTCTGTTACAATATGGATGGTAACCTCTTCACCAATCCGAATAGGCGTCTCTGCTGACCCACAGCCCGAGATATGGCGGTTCTTCTTGTCTCACACTTTCTCTCTCACTCTCTCTCTCTTCTACTCCCTTCTTTACTCTTTACCACACTCCACCTCTTCCTCCTCACTTCTTGTCTCTTCTCTCACACGCCTCTCGGTTATCACTCTCGCCATCATCGAGCGAACCCTGCAGGTAGGCAGAGAAACAGAGGAGCCCAAAACAGCCAGGTCATGCACACAGTAGGATCTTCTGGAAATATTACACTTTCATAACAAAGATGGCATACCTTTTAAAAAATAAAACACACAGTGTAACCCTGCATACAGAGTCTACTCCACAAACTCTGCAGCGCTGGCGTGGACCACCTCTCAGCAGCCGGCAACAGAAGAATCTAGTTGCTATATGTAATTTTCCTTTTTCTGTATCCAATACCGAATTGGACTTCTAGTGTGTCAATAAGTGCTGATGCCTTTCTTAATTTGAAAGTATCCATATAACTTCACTGTAGGGGTGCCAGCAATTTTATCCTGGGGTTGAATATTTTATGTTCAGTGGTTCAGCCATTATTCATAGTTATCAAAAACCTTTTAGCACCGAAAGTTATTTCTGTTTAGAAACTTGTAAAATGGAGAGGCCCAGCAACAAGGGAGGAAAGTCCATCTGGCTCAGGACATGCAGGGCACAGTGGGGCATGAGCAAAGAAAATGGCAAAAGTCAAAAATTCCTTTTAAAAAACTCATGTAAGCGTTTTCATGCATCACAAATGCTATCGGATGAGGGAATAAATTTGTTTTGCTTTTGTATGTCATTACATGGTTGCACATTTTGATTGTTGGTGAAAGCATATGCCCTATTTTGACAAAACAAAACTTAAAGAATCCTCCAAACAGCTTAACCTGTCAAACACTCCACTTACATCTGTCAAATCCCCTTGTTTTGTTATTGTTAGTTTACAATCATTTCCTAGCATTTGAATCTGATAGGAACAAAATGACATACAAAATCATAAATGCAAGTGACAAAAGCATAATCATGGACACTTAAAATATTTAGGTGTTTGTCACTCTTGATTTATAACAACTATTATTACCAGTTAAAAAGACTCACAATATTTAGGGGCAGAAGCTACCAAAGCACATTCATTTCAGAGTAATATGTTGACCACTCAAAGCACAGACCTCCCTTCATCTAATTTTCCTGTTTTCAATATGCAAAGATTTACCTTTTTTGCACTCGTATCACTAATTCATATTAATGCTACAATGTGAGTGACAAGCGTAATCACAGAGGCATAAAATATGTATAGTACACTTCACATTAAACTTATTGTGCAGTCAGTTCAAATTTGAACTGTAAAGGGTCTGCACAGAAAATCCTTAGTCACTGATATCTGGTTGTTAGCTGCTTTCTGCTGAGTCGAATAATTTGCCTGAATATACAGTACTTCCAGGTTAAAGCTATATTCTGCAGCTGAAGGGAAACAAAACAAATCTAGGTGGCAACTCATTTTAGTCACATAAAAATAATGAGTTGCAAAATAAGGTTAATGTGAATGGTACTGTATATGTTCATCACTTGTGATTTTTTAACATTTTCAGATTAAAAACACAATATTTAGGGGCAAAGACTACCAAAGCATATTCCTGTCAGAGTAATAGGTTGACCACTCAAAGCACAGACCACCCCTTTCTGTTTTTGTATTTTCAGGATGTGTGTATTTGCTTTTTTTTAGCATTTGTATGGCTAACTCATACAAATGCTGAAATATGATGATGAATGCATAATTATGGACACATGAAATATTTATGCATTAGTCACTTGTGATTTTGGGATGCAGTAGTCCTCTGGCAGAATGAAAAAAGTATTTGTCTGCGATGTGCCAGCAGTTAAATGATAAAAAGTGTATGCAAGACTGCCTGCAGATCCAACATCTGAAACAAAAACAAAAGTAGACAAATTTCTATTGATGGGCTTCACAAGAGAATATTGGACAGAGGACAAATATGAGTTTTTACAAGTAAAAGCGCCACTAGTCCAACCATACATCAGTTAGCAAAAAGCCATAAAAAAACAGTGATACGACACCTGGAAGGCCAATCATATAGAGCATTGGAATCTTAACTGAGCCATTTTGAAATTCATAGAATTTTGCGTGAAGCTATGAATAACCAGGCTACAGTTACATTTATTTGATTAGTTATTTTTGTTGATGAGGTAAGTGCGCTAGGCAATAAAAAGTACAGTTACGTAAGAACTTACTGTAACAGTAGATCTTCAAGAGAGGCTCTTGAGTAGGTAATCACCTTCAGAACTGCACCCCGGTGTCAGGACCACATGGAAACTTTAGCTAGCAGTGTCTGACGGGAACTGCCCACCCGGCATCACATGACCAACGCCAGCATGACATTACATAATGGGTGGTCCCCATGCCTGCCTTCCAGTTCTTCCATCAAAGACCTCCAAGGAGGTACAACATGAAAATGGTAAAGAGGATCCTGGAGCCTGTAAAGACCTGATGGGAAAAGAGCTGCAAACAAACTCGGTGGTAGAAGGAGGGGAAAGGTTTATCTACTGAAAGAGCCTCTCAAAGATCTACTGTTATGGTAAGTTCTTACGTGAACTGTACTGTCTTACTTCAAGAGGGCTCTTACAGTAGGTAATCACCTTGAGAACTGAGTTCCAAGCAATGCGAAGCCAAAGAAACTGAAACATGGGAGGCAGGAATAAGTCTGCTAAAGGCAGAGAAATCGGTACAGGAGACCCTGAAGCACAGCTAGGTGCAATCTTGCCCTGTGCCAAGAAGCAATGTCCAGACTATAATTCTTGTGAAAGTATGGACTGAACTCCAGGTAGCTGTGGCACAAATATCAGCGGCTGACACATTCCTGAAACAAGCAGTAGAGGCAGCCATACTCCTGGTAGAATGCTCCTTCACCTCTCCCGGAGGGTCTCACCATACTTCTGGTAACAGAAAATAATGCAGTTAGCCAACACTTAAGTAAGTATTGTTTGGAAACTGCCACCACTTCTATTGGGTGCAAGATAAACGAAAAACTGATCCATTTTTGGATAGACTTTGTCCTGTTAGTGTAATAGTGCAAGATCCTGTGAACATCTAAGGTATGCAGAATCGCCTCCCGATTGATATGCTCAGGGTAATACAATGAGAGTTGAAATGACTGGTTCAGCGTAAACTCAGAAACCACTGTGGGTAAGAACTTAGGGTTGGTATGAAAGCCACCCAGTTTTTATGAAAAAACAAAAAACAAATAAAGCTCCTTACAAATCAGGGCGTGAAGTTAAGGAACTTTAGAGCTTACATGACTGTTACTAAGAAAAGCGCTTCCAGGATAAGAGCATATCACAGGAACCAGGCAGTTCAAAAGGAGGCAGTGTCGTCTTCTCTAAAATAAAATTCTGATTCCACGTGGCACAGGACTATGCACCAGGGTTTGAGATGCAGAATCCCTTTCAGGAACATCTTGAAAAACTTCCAACTGGGCTACTGTCCTGCCATCCACTAGAGTATGGTAGGCACATATGGCCAACAAATGGACCTTCAAGGAAGAATAACCCAGGCCCAAATCATAGAGGTTCAGGAGATACTCTGACCTAGAGAACAGGGCATGAGAATGGATCCCAACTCATCAAAGTGGCCCAGTTGGAAAACCGCCCATTTCATGGCATAAGTCATTCTAGAGATGGCTTCAGACCTCCATGAGGACTTGCACCACCTTGGAGGATACTCCAAAATGCAAAGTGGCTATGCCTGAAGTGCCACATGTGAAGGTGAAGGGATGTCAACCCTGGATGGACAAGCGGCCCTCCTCCTGAGTCAGGAGGTTGTTGCAGAGAGGCAGGGAACCGGAGGATCCATTGCCAACTGCTGAAGAAGCAGAAAACAAACTTGGTGAGGCCTTAAAGGGTGCTATCAGAACCATATGTGCCCTTCCTCCTTGAGCAGCACCCTTTGCAATACTGGAAATGGAGGGAGGGCATAAACGAACCTTCCTGTCCAGCAAAGAGATTGCACATCTTGCCAGAAAAGACACCAGGCCCAGGAGCTAGGAGCAAACTTTGGAAGGTTTACGTAGTATGCGGAGGCGACTAGATCTAGGTCCGGATGACCCCACAGGTCAAAAATGGGTTCAACCATGCCCAGCTTGAGCTCCCACTCATAAGTGCTAACTCTGGTGTGGTTGAGACTGCTCTCAGGACATTTAGCATGCCCGAGCCTGAACCACAGTGAGACAGATTTGATACAGAACTGCCCAAACCACACCCACATTGCCTCTTTACAAAGGGGGTAAGGTGAGCGCCTCCTTGCTTGTTGAGATACCACATGACACACATGT
The DNA here is from genome assembly GCA_016271365.2 of Neoceratodus forsteri. Taxonomy (NCBI): domain Eukaryota; kingdom Metazoa; phylum Chordata; order Ceratodontiformes; family Ceratodontidae; genus Neoceratodus; species Neoceratodus forsteri. The sequence goes on from CM028131.1 coordinate 1,123,027,799, forward strand.
TGTCTGACTGACTAATGGTGCCTGGGCGAAGCAGGTGCTGAAAGGCCTGAAAATGTAAAGAACCACTCTCATCTCCATAACATTTATGTAAGAGACTCGCTTGAGACCAGAGACCCTGCATCTTGTGGCTTCCTCGATGAGCAACCCAGCCTGACCCTGTCTAGTTCCAACACTGGAACATAGGTGGCCAGCCCTCCAAGGATAAGGAAGATGGGGGCAGGGGAGGCAGACACCAAAGACCCCAATGAAAGATGGCCTGACGTCAGAGACCCGAGAGGCATGGGCCCCTGGGACCAAGACAACCTGAAAGGGAGGAGCCCCTTACAACAGGCCAACTGATAAAAGGAACCCTGGCAACAGGAGCATGGACCCCACAGAAGGTGGGTCTGGCTCGGAACTACTCTCAAGGCCGGAAGACCCAATGATGGGTCTGACTTCAAAGCCTGAAAACCTGACCCAGACCTCTGTAGAGACTGAAGGTCCCATGAAACCTGACTAGACATTGAGCCTCTGGGAGAAGGATGTATGTGCTCCAAAGAGCCCCTGGACATCTGGGGTAAAGTAAAACCCAGACAAGGAGTCCAACCTATGTCAGTCTCATCGCCCAAGCCAGGGCCTGGCATTGGGCTGTCCCCACTGGGACAGAGTGCTGGCTAAAGGCTGGCCAGTGGTCCGCAGGAGAGGGTTAGGTGGAAAAACGGGTGGGGCCAGCCAGTGATGCAGTCACCTGTGCCTGGCGCCATCAGAAGAACCTGTGAATGACTTAATGGAAGGAGCAGGGTGGACATTGAAGAGCTAGTGGGTGATCCTCCTGCTATGGCTGGGCTTTCACTAGAGGAGTCGGTGAATGACTTACCAGCTAGGGTTGTGTGGCTTGCCGGAGGGGCCGGGTAACTTATCAACCAATGCTGGGTGGTCATTGAGGGACAGATGAGTGATTTACCAGCTAAGGCTAAAGCTGAGCGCTTCCAGAGGAGCCAGCAGCAACTTACCAGCTACAGCTGGGGTCACGGAAAAACAGTGAGCAACTGATCAGTCAGCACTGTGCAGTCACCAGAGTGGCGGCAAGCAACTTACCAGCATGGGCAGAGTGTCTGCCAGCAGGGTCAGTCAGTGAATTACCAGCCTCACCACAGGTATTGGGCCCGCGAAGAGCAGGACCCTAGAATGACCAGAGTTCTCGGTAGCCCGGAGACATCCGCTTGAACCAAGACTGACTTGAGCAGGGGCCCCGAGGGCTGACACCCCTCCCCAAATGGGGAACAGACAGGGTCTGAGAGGCGATCCCTCCAGCTGGAGGGAAGCTCTATGCGCCCACGGACCCAACAGGAGTCGTGGTGCCAAGGAGACCAGTCCCAAAATCCTCCATGTCCCTTAGATCCTACTGCTTGAGGACCCCTGAACTCTTCCCAACTGAGACAGCGAGGTCCTCCCAGAGTGGTGCTCTTTATCCATGTAGCCCGCTTGGGATACAGGTGACCAGCTCACCAGGCCTGGGAGGAAAAGTTGGCCCATGGCCCACGGGAAGACAAGGGTCCAAAGCAGAAGGAGAGTAAAACGGCACAGCAAGAGCGGTGTGGTAGGAGTAAAAAATTCTGAACTGGGAACTAGGAGAAATAACAATTAAGTACTGGAAAAGAAGAATTTGTTATTCTAAGTTAAACAATACTAATCTGAAAAAGGCAGTCGACTGAAGTGATGATCTCAGCAAGGTCCGATGTACACAGGCCGATGGTGGAAAGAACTGAAGGTGGGTGCGGGACAGCCCACCTTATAGTGTCATGCTGTCGCCGGGTCATGTGATGCTGGGTGGGCAGTCCCCATCAGACACTGCTAGACCATACCTCTCAACTGTCCCCAATTTTCAGGGACGCCCCTGATTTTGCCTCAAAATTTTACTCTGTCCCTCCTAAAATTTGTGTTTCCATAGTTAAACAGTGGGATTGTAAGCAAAAATAATGTCAAACATAAATGCTACAGGTTTGTTCTTCTTTGGAAAATGCATTTTACACTAAGCACCTTATTATACATGCTTCCTGAGTGGATATCACCTATTTTGAAGATGTGTCCCTGATTTTGGTCCTTTGTCCCTGATTTTGTTATGCCTTGTCCCTGATTTATGAGGCAGGAGGTTGAGAGGTATGCTGCTAGCTAATGTTTCTGTGTGGTCCTGATGCCAGGGGTGCAGTCCTCAAGGTGATTACTTACTGAAAGAGCCCTCTCGAAGTAAGATTGCCTATTTCAGGCACAACACAGGAGATTGTAAGTTAATAAGGATAATGGTGAAATAATAAAACTGGGTAGATAATGCAAAATAATGTCAAGCAGAGATCAACACATCAGCAAGTGGCAGAAAACAGTAAGAATGGTGCCACATGTTTGATACAGACAAAACTATAACTAGAGGTAAATCATTAGAGCAAAATGAACAGACCAAAAGTAGAAGACTAAATAACTAGAGTAGTAACAAGTCAGTAAGCTACAGAAAACAATAAGCATGGTACAACTGATGATTTACCATTGAATGATATATTGTTGATGACACAGTATTCATAGCATTGGACATTGTAAACTTATATAGCAATATACTGCATCAGGATGGGGCTTAAACCATAGAGACCTTTCTGATTCAGAGACCAAGTGATGTCATGCCTCCAGTGCATTTCTCTTAAGTATGGTAGAACTTGTATTGATTCAAACTATTTTGTATTTTTAAAAAAAAACATACTATAAGAAGATTAATGGAACCACCGTGGATGACACTGTCTTCACCACAAGCTTGGCAAACTTGTATCTTGGAACATTTGAAATCGGTATGTTTCATCAGCAGAAAACAGCCATCATTGTGACAAAATCAAGGCTGATGGAGCTACAGGTATGTAGATGATGTGTTGCTACGCTAGGGTATCACAGTGGTTAATTTAAATCCATCTCTGCAGTACATCAATAGTTGTGATCAGAACTGAAGTTTACCATCACATCAAACTTGAGACTGGACTTCCTGGATCTGAGAGTTAGTCAAATGAAAATTTGGAAACTATCATCTACAGAAAGGAGCTCAAGGAATACATTGCTAAAAGCCACAACTGTCGTCCAAGTCATTTGATACAAATATACCAGTGGGTCAGATGATAATGGTTGTTCACAAGTGTAGCGATGATCTGGAATTTGAAAACCAAGCAAGTCCACTGTCTACTCATTTCTTACAGTGGAACTACATGACTTAATCAGTACTTAAATCATATTGGAGGGCAGCTGACATGCCAAGAGACACTTTATTGCATGAAAAGATCAAATCGAGTCCAAAATGTCACTGTTGTAACTACATAAGATCATGTTGTGCCTACACTAGCACGTCACCAGAAAGCATTGGCACCTTTTATGAGCAGATGAAGCTCTAAAAATATATGCAGACTGAAACTACAGATAGGTTATAGATGGATAAAACATTGATGACACAGTTGTTCACCTGTTATTTCAAAATACAGCCACAGCGGATGACCTGGTTGTCCCCTGTATTAAAAGGAAATTACTGATGTGGTAATTGCAATAACTGTGCTTACACTGTAAACACAACCGTCTGTATACAAAGGCTAGGCAAAGTGTACAAAATGAATGGTTTTATAAACTGCAGTACATCAGGAGTGGTTTATTTGCTCACATGTCTGTGTAGACTTGTATAGATCAAACTAAATATCCTATTAAAATGAGGATAGCAGAGCATAAAGCTGCAATTTGACAACAGCAGGTAGGTAAAATTGTATTTTTATACAGGAGAAATACAAATCATTAGGGATAAAGTTCCCTGTTTACAAGATCATCCTGTGAGTATAACAAATTGGTTTAAAAACATAATATATAGTTTACAAAGACAGTACATAAATGCAACTTATCACTTCAGTCACTTAGTAAGTACATGAAAAAGGTACATATATCACGCTAATTACAATTAGAAACAAAGGTAAAACAATTTTCCACGGTAGTAACAAATTGTATGTGTGCTGAAGTAATACGACTGAGTAGTGTAAGCTATTCCATAATGATGCAGCTTGATACTGTAAAGTCTTTCTCCATATTTTGTTTTGCAAATTGGGTAACTGACTTTATTTATGTTTACTGATCTAGTTAATTCACATTTGTCCTTGTATTTAACATTATTAAAACTACTTGTGATACATAGTGTTCAGGATTTTGAGTAAAATCTTGTGCAATAGTCTCAACCAAGATTTGGTAGTTCGTACTATAAGTGGTTGCCATTGTAATTTAGATAAAAGTACACAATGATGTGTGTTGTAGTTACGCCTCAAAACATAGCTAGCAAACTTATAGTGAATTTTGTATAATGTATCTAACAATTTTTATTTGCTACTCAATATATTAAATGTCCATATTCAAGGGAAGGCGGTATAAGTTGATCAGCAATTTTCTTTCTAGACATCCTGTTCAAGCATTTGGTAGTTCTCTTTAAAGCACCTATTTTCTGTTTGTTGAACTGATAAGTAAAAGTGTGTGTGTGTTAAAATCAGTTCCATGTCAAAATTACACCTAAGTACTGATATTCATGCACTTTTTCAGTGTAATCTGTTCCATTTATGTTTATGTTCAACTGGGGTTTCTTTTAGATCCCAAATAAAGCAATTGTGTTACATTCATTTTGAGTTTGATCTGATTAACTACTCCCTTACTCTGTCAAAGTTTGTAATTTATTTTGAGTTCCTTCAGTATTCCCCTGTTGCAATGAGTGCGTGTCATCTACATATAATCACATTACCGAGTGCCTTGCCACCTAGGGAAGATCGTTGTTGAAAGGAGAAACAGAAGGGCCCAGGATAGACCCCTGGGTTTACTCCCTTTTTATGATAAAGGCTGGAAGTTGACACCTCTGAGAGCGCCAATAAGATAAGACTTGATCCAATCCCATGGGCCATCGACTATACCCTGAGTTCTAATCTTGTCTAACAGCAGGGAGTGATCCACCGGATCTAAAGGCTTTGACAGATCTATAAAAATGACCATAGTTTCCAGTCTGGAGTCCGAGAAGAAGACACAAGGTCACTAAATTCCAACAGTGTTGTTAGGTTGAGTATATTGTAGCACAGGCCATGTGCTGAGTACATGACCTGTGCTGCAATGTGACAAGAGTACATGGCCTGTGTTGCATTCAACAAGAGTATATGGCCTGTGCTATGGCTAAGCCCTGCAAGGTGAGTGGCTATGACTCTTGCTCCAGTCTTCATTTCATCAGACTTGAGAATGTATTCATACATGAAAGAGGAGGAGATTTGGTGAAGGACTCTCTAAAGGGAAGCATATTGGATCCACAAATTGAACATGGTAGTTCCAAATGGACTCAATGATAAATTAAACTTAAGTTGTTACCTTTGACTCAGATTTGCACTGCCATTTGGAGTGACATATTTTTCCAATAATCTTGAACCATAATGTTGCAGTTCCTTATAACACCTGACATGTATTTAAAAGTAATCACCTTATAATATGTAGTCTCTTAGATAGCATGTCATGCAGTCTGTTAGATAGCCTGTCAAGAGCTGGCATGTATTTAAGATTGATCTGTAAATACTGATAATGCATAAGAATTGCCTGTTTTTTCCACATTTCATTGCATGTTTACAAAATTTCCTTTTGTGCATCACCTGTACTATCATAACACTTTCTTTAATATGCACCATTTCCTTTATATACTTTATTTAGGTTTTATGTATAAACACTTAGCAATTGATATATGATGATGCTGCATTTCTTCTAGTGGGAATGGCCAGTTAATTTGTATAAGGCCAACCACAGCATTGACTGAGCAGCTCTGAGAAACGAACACATGCACAACTAAATGTTAGCTGGGACATGAGTCTGTTTCCTGGCCTGCAGACATTAGAAACCAGAATGTGATTAATTTGCTGCTGCTGAACTCATAAACTAAAGTTGGAATTGCCTGTATTGCAATTTAAATGGGAATGGTTGTGTTACAAAATAAAATCAGCTTAACAATACTTTGGTATTAGTCAGAGGGGTGGGTGTTGGACCCATCAATCAGTGGGAGATAGACTAGATGGGCAGAATGCCTCCTCTTGTCTTATTACTCAGTAGAAGACTCAGTAGAAGATTCCATGGATGTTTACACTGGTGCAGGTTCATCAAGTTAGTGAACACATCAACACAAATTTAGCAGGCCTCCTAAATAAATGCATCTAGCTTGAGTTCATCAATAATGGTGAGCACTGAACTTTTGTTGATTTGATGGCTAAAACATGAGTGATGAATGCATAATCACAAACGCATAAAATATGTATGTATTCATCACTCGGATTTTTAACAAATGTTATTTTCAGTTAAAAATAATATTTATGGGCAGAAACTACCAAAACACATTCCTTTAAGAGTAATATATCTGCTATTCAGTGCACAGATCACCCCTCCAGCTAATTTTCCTGTTTTCAATGTGCCAAGATTTTACCTTTTTTCAGCGTTTGCATGGTTAACTCATGCAAACACTGATATTTTTACTGAACAGAAACATTTCTCCATACAAATGCATAAATATACGCCGCAAAAATAGTTATCTGAGAAGTCGTGATGTCTTCAGACTGAGCTGTCGTCTGATTCTTGGCCCTTGTCCTTGGTGATTTTCAAAGTCATTTATTTTTCTATTAGCTGCGCTTTTGTTTTTACCTTGTTCCCACGATGGGTAACAGTCATACAGTCTTCAAACAAATGGTCAGAAGTGATGGAAATACCAGCGAGTGGTGAAGCTATGGTTTCAACCGACACTCCTGTTGCGTCATCGCTCCAGGCCTCTACCTCCTCAGAAGTGCCAACGCCTGATTCCCCAGAGGCAGATACTGAGCCGGATAAGCTGGACATTTTGATAGCAGATATGGTCGGCATTAAATTAACCCTGACAAGGGTGATGGAAGACCTCCAACTTTTAAAACCCACCCTGGAGGACTTCCATCACCAAACTGAGGACACAGAATCAAAATACGTTCTCTAGAAGATGCCCACAGTAGAGAGCAGAAAGATACACAGGATCTTAAAAATATCAACAAGTTGGAGTTAAAGTAAATGATATAGAGGTGAGGAGCCAGAGAAATAATTTGCTCCTAGTAGGTATCCCAGAGTCGGCTGAGGGATCAGATAGTCTAGCATTTGTGCAACAAGTTCTGCAAGAAGTGGCTGGTCCTCCTCCCTCAGGCACCAAGTGACTAATGGAACATGCACATAGATCCTTATGTCCAGACTTCCACCAGACAAATGCCCAGAGCAATTATTTTAAGATGTTTGATTACTAAGAAAAGGTGTGGATCCAATAAAAGGCCTGGGCTAAGAGACCACTCTCTTGGTAGGGTAAGCCATTCTTCATATTTAGTGGTACTATGCCACTGGTGAGAAAGCACCAGGTTGCCTATAGGCAAATCAATCAATGACTTTACCAGGCTGGAATCAAATTCTACATGTGGTATCCCACCCATTTGTTTGTCCATTCTGTTGTTGGTCTGGTAGAGTGTTCATCGGTAAATCAGGCTGAAATGGAGTTGTCAGAGCTATATTCTCAGCTGTTGCTTTCTCCAGTACACCAGAATATAACATAAGGATTTGTTTTTCTATTTCAAGATGGTGTAGAAGGTCAGTAAGGCTTTTCAAGGAAGACCTTCTTGCTTATGTGCATTTGCATGGGGTGCAATAAATTTGCGACTTCATTTCGCTGGCTTTATTTTGTTTTCTGGTGGTGGGATGCAGTGATCTGTTTATTCAATCTGAGCACTCGCAGCCACTATTTTACAGTAAATTTATTTATTTATTTCAATTTTGGTAACCAGGTAAGCCTGCTGAGACCAGAGGTCCCTTTTTCAGGGGCGACCTGTGATTAGATACATAAAGCAAAGGTTGGATTACTTTACATTGCTGAGCATTCCACAATGGATTTGTATTATAGCTATATTACTTTGTTTTATGGACCATCTTGCATTTTACCTGTCAACAGCATTGTTTTTTGTGGCAATTACTGGCACAGTTGGACAGTACTATCCTTTTGTTTACTATAAAATCTCCTTTCAATTATGTCTCATGGATGTCAGTGGTAATACTGGAGACCAAGGCTGCTTCTACTTTATGTTGTTGTTTCCTGCCTAACGCTTATGGGAGCACAAAAATGAACCCCGTGGTGTGCAGGCTGTTTTTCATCTGACAAGGATTCCTTTTTTGTTTTGTGCCCTAGATCAAGCTGTTAAACTAGTTTCCTCATATTTTGATACTGCTCTTCAACTATTCTGCTGCAGACTTTGTACCAGGAGCTGCTGTTTTCTTCGTACAATATTTTTCAGATGATTGGGCAGAGCGCCTATGGATTGTGAACCTGGTTTGCCCTTTTTTGTTGTTTGTTTTATACTGTTTTGCATGAAATGAGTGAACTTTAAGTTTGATCAGGACGTACTGTGTCAGCTCCTGAGAAGCAGTTTTATCCTATTCGCCCTATATTTTGTAACTTTTCTTTATTTCTCTTTATTAGAACTGGTTCCTGGTGCTGTAAGTTTGCAGACACATCAAGGGGCCAGAGAATCGGCCCCATGAGGCTAAGGAATCTTTTCTTTGGTTTTAGTACGACCTTGATGTGTCTAAGGAGGGCAGGTGGACCTTAAGCTGATTTTATCTTTTTTCTGGCCCTGAGGATTATAAGCTAAAATAGTTTTCATTCTGCAACTATATTAGAACCCTGTCTTATTAGAGAAGGATAATAGGGATATGAACCATTTTAAACATAGAATTTGACGGCAGATAAGGACCGCTGATCCACCCAGTCTGCCCATTTCTCTACCTGATGGATAAGCTGCAGATTCTAGTTAATCAACAGCTTACTTCCTCCTGCCCCGACTAGAATTGCCTTATGCCTGTCCCATGCATTTTTAATTCTTCCACTGTTCCTGACTCCACAATCTCCTCAGGAAGGCTGTTCCATGCATCCACAGCTCTCTCTGTGAAAAATACTTTCTAACATTACCTCTGAGCCATCCCTCTATCTTCAAATTGTGCCCGCTTGTTCTTGCACAGCTCTTCTTCTGAAAGATATTACCCTCTTGTACCTTTGTTAATTCCTTGAGATACTAGAAAGTTTTATCATGTTCCCCTCTCTCCTTTCCTCAAGGGTATACATATTAAGCTGCTTTAGTCTCTCCTCATATGTCTTCTGGTGCAACCTTGCACCATTTTGTTGCCTCCTCTGAACAGCTCCACTCTGGCTATGTCTTTGCGGAGATGGGGTCTCCAGAATTGCACGCAGTACTCGGATGGGGTCTCACTAACTGTCTGTAGAGAGGGATAACAACTTCCTGTTTTCTACTGTTGATGCCTCTCTATGTATCCCAGTATCCCCCAGCCCTCCTTACTGCCTTCTCACATTGCTTGCCCACCTTTAGGTCATCTGATATAATTACTCCTAGGTCTCTTTAGATTTTTGTTGTTGTAATTAACTCACCCACCCATTATGTACTCTTCCCTGGGTTTTTGTTTTCCAGATTTTATTTACTTTTATCATTTAAGAAAAGATTATGGACGCTCTTGGGATCACGGAACGGACCCCTTTTGAGGTGCTAAAGCATCTTCTATTGGTTTCTCTGGGGTCCCCCTTTTTTAGGCTGCTAGCACCATTGGTCTATACATAGTTTTCACCAGGGCATAGATGCCGAGAGGTCGTGCCACAGTCTTGGACCATCATTGCCTGTTGGTGGTTTGATTACCTTTCATCATAATTTGGGGATCATTTCCATTCCTACCCTCTCTTAGTTACAATAGGGGAGAACTGGGAACTTATTTTTCATGTTTGTTCTTATCTGGTTGTTACGGTTTTATCTTTTCAGTTTTTCCAGTTTATGCATGGAGTCTTCTATATTGGTGGGTGGGCAGCTATGTGTGGAGGGATATTTGGTACCATGCTGGGGATTAGTATTTCATATAATGCTTGAATGCAGACTTGTCCTTTATTTTATTTGGAGGGTTGTATATTATTCTTATCATTACTGGTCTGTTATTAAAATGTCAATCTTTCATCTAACTTGTGTGTCATTGAATATTAAAGGGGCAACTCTCCTTTAAAGAAGCACAAGTTCTCAGACATTTGGCCACCTTAAAACCCGATGTAGCAATGCTGCAAGAGAGGCATGTTCCGAGTAAAGACACCCTTTCCTTTTGATGTCTTTGGGTAGGATATGCCTATGGGGTCTGGTATCTGTAGGACCGTAGTTTTTATTTTTGTTAAGAGACACCTATTGTTTCAAGTCCTTAAAGAATTTATAGATCCAGATGGCTGTTATATTTTCCTATGGGTTAAAATTGGGCAACATGATTTGGTTTGGGGTATGTTTATAGCCCCAGTACTGACTGTCCCTCTTTCTTTACCCAATTGGGGTCCATTATTGCAGACTTTATTCCCTCCTGGTACTCATCATGGGAGACTGGAACTTGACCATTGATGATTTTTTGACAGGTCAGGTAGTAATAGGAAAGGTCTGTCACCAGCACAGAGAGCCCTAAGGATTTAATGGATTCTGGGGTTTGGTGGATATCTGGAGAATACTGCACCTGATGGATCGGAATATACTTTTACTCTCCAGTTAACAGCACCTACTCCTGATTAGAGTATGTCTTACTAAGTTCAAGCCTTATCCCGGGAGTTCAGAGCTAATAAATTCATTGTAGGATTATTTCTGACCATGCTCCAGTTGTCATCTCTCTTGCTTATCCCCATGTTCTGGGGGATAAGTGTTGAGACTGAATAATTTTTTTATTAAAGGAGGATTGGTGTGTCAACAAACTTAAACAATTGATATTGGATTATTTTCAGTTGAATTCTTCTTTGATGATGGATTTGATTTGGAATGCTTTGAAATGCATTCTTGGAGGTGAGCTTATATGTTTGGCCACCATTTTTTTATTTATTTTTATTTATTGAATTCTTGGATAACACCATTGAGCAGATGCTCGTTAATTGGTTCCACATCAGTTGAATTACAAACTGGTACAAAATACAAGGACAGAAGTATATATACATATAAAGTGGAGGAACACATTACACTTATTATACAAGAGTAGACACTACTAGGCATAGTATAATGTATGCCTGCATCCTGGGGATACAACAGCAATTGGAATGAGTACAGGGGAAGAAAAGAGCAGAGAGGCCTAGAGTTAGGGTATCTGGAGGGTAAAGGTGGGAGGTAAGAGGGTGGAGTAGTAGATTCGTAGTGGGGTGTGATAGTGCCATAGAGGAAGGAGAGGGAGGTAGGGAAGTGTTGAATCAGTGCTACTGGGGTAACAATCAACAGGGTGAATAAGTGCTAGTGGGGATTATTTCCTTCACCAGTTGTAATTACTGACTTGTAGTTGTAGGTAAAGTCATTGATGGGACTTAGCGAGGGCAGGCACAGGTATTCATAGCAAGTAGATGTTGATGAAGCTTTTGCTTGAAAGCGCCAATCATTGCAGAGTCAGAGATGCCTTGAGGAAGCACATTCATCCAGAAAGGGGCACGATAAGTAAAGCCCCATTGAGCCAGTGTAGTGCTACACCTTGGTACATGGAATACTTGAGAAGCAGCACTTCTGGTATGTTTTGAGCCCTGAGGTACGGTCAGATGGTTCTATACACATGGCAGAAGGTTAAAGGAGACTTTTTGGTGAGGAAGCAAGTCTGATATCTGATTCTTCCATCCAGCTGCAGCCAACCTGCCATGGGATAGAGCTCACAGGTGTGCATGAGTCTGGCAGCACCTGTGAGGAAGAGGCACCGTGGGGAAGAGGCGAGAGAGGGGCAACTGGGAGATCTTCTCAAATCCATTTGAGTGTTGGGAAAATATATATACCCTCAGTCTTCGGAAGCAGACTGGATCTGTCTCAACCAAGAATGGGTTAAATATTCCAATTTAAATAGGGAAAAGGCTGAATATACATTATTTCAAGCCAAGGCTACCTATGATATGTATGGAGAGAAACCTAGTCAGTTGCTCACAGTTAGCTTACAACAACAAGAAGTGTCCTGCCTAATTTCAGGTGTTTGATCCAGCTCTGGGAACACAATCCTAACTTCACTTAGGGAGATAGGGAATTCAAGTTTTATTATGAACAATTGTATCAGGAAGACCTTTCTGATTGGCCTCTGGTTCTATCTGTTCAAGACTTTCTTCAGATGGCTAATCTCCTCAGTTGATCCCAGAGATAGCTACCTGTCTTAATGAGGCTATCACCGCTTTCAGAAGTAGAGAGGGCTATCTCTTCCTCACTCCTATCAAATATCCAGGGCCTGACGGGTTTACCCCTAATTTTTATCTAGCCTTCAAGCCTTCAAAAGGAACTAGCCCCATACCTAGCTGACTTCTTTAATTATTGTTTTAAGATTAATGCCCCCTGACTTTTGGATGCCCACATCACACTTATCCCTAAACCAGGTAAGGATCATTCGGACATCAGTAATTATCAGCCCATTTCGCTTTTAAATGTTGACGAAAATTCTTTCATATGTACTTGCTTCTAGATTGGTGGGATTGTGGCATTCTTTAATTGACAGGGAGCAAGCGGGTTTATGCAGGGTGTCTAATTTCAGACCATTTACGGAAGCTTTTCATCTGCTCTCAACATCCAGGGACCGTACTCCCTCAGTGTTAGTCTTTGTGGATGCCGAGAAGGCATTTGATAGGGTTTCTTGGTATTATCTGTTTTAAACTCTGGCTGCTTCCGGTTTTCCTTCAGATTTTATTATGGATTAAATTGCTTTACCAAATCCCAAAGCCTGAATTAGTTGCAACGGAGTGTTGTCTGATCCTTTTCATTATATAGAGGTACCTGGCAAGGATACCCACTTTTTACTTACTCAACATATTATTAAAATGATTGCATCACAGAGATTCCAATAGGGCCTTATTTACTTAAAATATCCACTTATGCAGATGACATTTTATTATACCTCACTCATCCCACAACTTCACTTCCAGAGGTTCTATGGGTCCTTAAAATTTTGTGGTCTTTTTCCAGTTATAAATTAAATGTAACTAAATGGTCATTATGCCTTTGAATTCTAGGTCATATAGACATGATTTGCCCCTTGAAGTGCAAAATTGTTGGAATATTTCAGACCTTAATTATATAGGTATTAAAATAGCTTTAGGTGCCCAATCACTGAAATTTCACTCCATTGATGAGAGCTATTACTGCCTACCTGATTCAGTGGCAATATCTCCCACTTTAATTATGGGACAGGATTTCAATTATCAAAATTTTTATTTTACTCTGCCTTCTCCTCTCACCATGATAGGAGTGCCATTACCCAAAGTCTGGTTTACTCATTTACATAGTCTTATATCTGATTTTTATAGAAACAAAAGGAACATCATGTTGCTATCACCAAATTAACCTTGTCTAAATGTCTGAGCGGTCTCTACTTACCTAATTTTTTTTTGGTATTACTTGGCTGCTTAAGCTAGTAAATTTCTGGCCTGAGGCATCCAGAATTGTGTAAAGTCCCAGGGACACCCTCTCCTCTCTCTCTGGAAAGATATAGAGCTATATTTATGTCATGCCATGGTATTTCCCCAGCAGCCCTGCCTCATTTAACATGGAAGAATATACCTTGTTTTGTTTCCTAGTCCCATTGGTTGATCAGTGGAATTAATTTGCAGCTTTGTAGAACTTCAATTATTGTCCCTAAAGAGATCTCTCAACAAATGTGGTATAAGCCTCATTTTAAGATAGCTAATAAAACCATCCCCAATCTTTTCTTCCTCAGCTAAGCTTGACCATTTATCCTCTCTGGTACAGGGTGAACAACTCATCCACTTTGAGCAATTCTGGTCACTGAATTCCTTGCCCTCTTCGTCATAGTTTGCCTTTTTCCAGCTAACTCATTCTATTACAGTTGGACTGGGTCTTCGACCTTGGCATTTCTCTGTGAGATCAGTTTATTCGAACTGAGTGATTTGGTTACCAAGGCACATACCATCTCATTGTTGTACAAAAGCCCTTAGAAATGTAATTGGTACCTATATACAGATTACATCTACTTATAGGGAAAATAAATTTACAGAATTTTTGATTTTTGCTTCTTGGCTCCTTGAGATTACATAACTCATTATATTAGGGTAGATAAATTATGGCTTATGCAGTATAAAAGCTTGTACAGCACCTATTTTATCCCTCAGATATTATATAAAATCAGTTGATTACCTAGTCCCACCTGTTTGAGATGTTTGGATGCTGTAGGAAAATTGAAGCATTTATTGTGGGATTGTCCTAGGATTTCCACCTTCTGGACACAGATTAGATCCCATAATGATCCACTTTTAGGCCTCCAGGAGGCATTCACCCGACCTCTGTTTGTTGGCTATAGATATTGACCAGCTTGTGGGGACACAAAGATTTCATATGTCATTAATGTCTGCAGTGGCTAACTTGATTATTTGGTGTCACTGGGTGAATGGTGAAGTTCTGTCATATCAGTAATGGCATAACAAGATACTAGTAATTTTGCATATAGAAAATTGGTGGCAAGTATGCAACATTCCCTCCCTACTTTCAAATAGGGAAAACTATTCACTTTACTTATGGTTGCATACATTTAATATTTTACGCCGCTTGCCTTATTACTTGTAAGGGTTATATTATTTATTTATTTTTATTTATTTATTTCAAATTGGATTAATACCTTTGAGCCGGGGCTCGTTCAAAGGCGCCAAGTCAACAAGGAATACAAGACATTTACAGGTGATGAAACATTGCAGAAGAGAAAGACATCAACTAAAAGTGGTATTAGTGTGCAGTTACAACATTAAGCAGGGTACAGAAGTGAGGAGAAACAGGACCACACTTGTAGAGAAACATATTAATGCAGCACTAATTAAGTGCAATTCAGTGTTTAACAATCATGTTACAGTTCACATGGGATGCTCCCAGTCTGCAGAAATGCATTAGCAGCCAAGGTGAGGCTTTGTCAAGGGAGGTAGTAGGTGGTGACAGGTGGGTGAGGGGTGAGAGTTGTGGAACAGGAGGGTGGCAGTGAGAGGGGTAGTGTTTGACAGGTGCAAGAACTGCTGTCAGAGACTATGGGTTAACAGAAACACTGGCAGTCAGATTTGCTGGCAAGAAGAAATCGAAGCCCATTTTTAAAATGGCCATGTCTGGGGAGTTGGCAAGGCCTGCAGGCAGATCATTGAACCATTTAGGCCCACAGTAGGAGAGGGATCTTTGGCCAAGGGTGGTTCATTTGAAGGAACAGTTAGGACAGCCCTGAGGCACTTCTTTGCATTTTGATGATTGTACAGGCTCAAAGAGGGCTGAAGTAGCACTATGCATGGCCCCATCAGGGACTTTTTGCAAGGAGGCAGGCATCTGTGGTGGAGTGGAGCCAGCCAGTTTCCTTGTATAGATAACAAGAGTGAGTCATTTTGTGTACTCCCAGAACCAGGCGGCAGGCCTTGTTGAGGATGGTTTTGACCCTTTAAGCACTGTGTCTGTGCCTGCCCCGTATATGACAAGGCCATAATCCACAGATGAGAGAACTGAACTGCACGTAACAAGTTTCAGGACAGCCGTGTCATTGAGGTGCAGTGTCTGTACAGAATGCCAAGCTTCATGTTGGTGGACTTTACCAGTTGCTTAGCATGGGCAGTGAAGGTGAGGGTGTCATCAAGGTGAAACCCTAAGTACTTGAATGTGTTGACTTGGTCAGGTACTTCTCCTTTGTTACTAAGTATATGCAGGAGGACCCCTGAATCTTGCTCTGTGGGGTGCTGAAGAGCATGCTTTTGTCTTTTGTAGTTGAGTAGCAGTTTATTTCAGGTGAACCATGATCCCAATGCACTAAAATTGAGCTGAAGTTTAGAGCTAATTGATCCCAGGCCTTTCCCTGGGATGGAGATAACAGCATCATCTGCATAGAGTATGGAGTGTGCAGGACAGGTAGAAGGTATGTCATTTATGAAGACACTGAGTAAGAGAGGACTGAGGATAGAACCTTGCGGGACCCCTAGGTTTACTTCCTGGGCTCAGAGATTGTATTGCCGATCCTGACTGATTGAGATCTATGGGTGAGGTAACTATGGAACCAGGCCACAGATTCCATTGACAATCCTGTAGAGAGGAGACATTTCAGTAGCAGTTGGTGATTGACTGTGTCAAAGGCCTTGATGAGGTCTATGAAAATAGACCCCACCGCCATCCCTTTATCCAGGGCCCCATAAAGCTGAGCGTGTACTTACTAGCGTGGTGATGGTGGAGTGGTTTTGTCAGAATGGAATATTATTACTTGTTGGGGTTGTTATTACAAGTCTGCATGATTAGTATCTTTATATTTTTTAAACCTTCCTGATTTGTTGCATCTTAACCTCTTCATCAGGTTAACATGGCTGGACATAATGGAATTCTTTTGATTTAAGAGACCATTTAAATGTAAGCATCCTCAGTATGGGTAGTGTTTGTTAAGTTTGTTCTTTTCTCATTGTCACCCTGTTGATATAAAGGTATTGTGACTGTTGTTAAATGTTTGCTCCATTGCTGTTTCTACCTTATATTTTTTTTTTTTCATATTGTATGTTTTGTTATTTTGTTAGACATTAAGGTGTATGGTGTTTGAAATTTCTTGTTAAAATACAGTTATCCTTAGAATGTTTATTTTTACTACTGAGCATGCAGAAAATGGCATAAGGTAGGAAACTAAAATTAAAAATACATTGGGCCAACTCTATTAAACTCACAAGGTTCAGATTTCAAATCAAAACCATTTTTGAGTTATTGGTGAGCAATAAAAGTCTTAATTTCAGTGAATTTATGTGTTTTCAACCTTCTACAACTTTGCCCCATGGACCCAATTGCTATAAAATTTACAAGATTCCAAAATCCTGGTACCGAATCTGTGCATTATCAGGCAAATCAATTGAATGACAGCTGCACTATTAAGGTGCAAACATTGTGTTTACTGTGCCTAGTTTTTACGGGTTGCAGTGGCATAGCCCTGTAGACATCTTGCGAAAGCACAGTAAAAAAAAAGAAGGACTACCGATTCCTAACCGGACTTTTAAATAGTGGAGGTGAATGGTAATCACCGCGCTGCTCACTACACTATTTAAAAAGTCTGATCTTTAGACCATGGCAATGTCTGTCATGTTCAAGATGGCCACTAGAGTTTTCGCGCGTGATGACCTCACACACGTGCAGAAAGCTCTGCCAGTTATCCTGACACGGCCAACACTGCCGTGTTCCGCCATGTCCTCGGTTAGTTGTGTTGGCTCTGGCCAGAGCTACCTCAAATGTATTGTAACTCTCTGGTTTTGGGAGGATGAAAAGAAACGAGTGCTATCAGATATGGCCATTGAAATGTATTGTTAATTGAGGGAGACTTGATTCTCTAAGAGCGAGTTTTATTCTGAAAGAGCACTGGGCTGCCTGCAGACAGACAGGATGGCACCACCTCAGCTGGCACAACTGTACTGAACTGCCAAAGCCTGACTTACTTCCACAGGCACATTAGAGCATCTGATTCCTAGGGCCTCCCTGCAACCAAACACAAACACTAAATTAATTTGAGTTTCCCAGTCCCTGACTGTTAAAACGTTCTTAAGAGAAATTTAAAACCATAAGCACCCCATCCAGGTATCCACTTTGGAGCGATGGTGTAGGGCTATGGACCAGATGAATGTCTTCCTATCAGATAACCAGGAAAAGCCTCATTTTTGTCCATTTTTATCTCACAGTTTGTATTACAGGACAAACTGTCAATGAAAATTTACTAAGCAACAGGTTTTATTCATTTTCAGCTGTACTCAAGGATGAATGAAAACATGTTGCTTGTTAAAGTCTTTCGTGATCTCTTTAGTAAGTCGGTATTACAGCCTGTCACCTGATAAGCCACAGCAGATAGCACAGAGCACACAACTCCCAGTCAAACAGCAAACACCATCAGCATGCGATTTCATGCCAGTCTGTCTTTCCACTTGCAAATGGTAAAGCGCACACCACAGACCCTCGCATGCCCAAATGTCACCCATAACCTGCCTGCTGGTACTGTGACACAACGGGCGCATCAGACTCCCACTGGCTCTAGTTAGCTGCATGCTGAGGGGCAAAAGTGCATTCAGAAGATGAAGCCCAACTTTGGTCAGCCGCTTCTACCTTGCATCAATTTGCAAGGAGGTGGCGGAGTCCCTGTTGCTGCTGTTTCTTGCCTCTCCACAGTGACAGCTAGGACCAAAGTTGTCAGCAGCTGTAAGGAGTCCATCAGCGACACAACAAGGTAAGCAGAGCTGCT
The DNA here is from genome assembly GCA_016271365.2 of Neoceratodus forsteri. NCBI lineage: Eukaryota > Metazoa > Chordata > Ceratodontiformes > Ceratodontidae > Neoceratodus > Neoceratodus forsteri. The sequence continues at coordinate 1,123,046,096 of CM028131.1, forward strand.
GCTGCTGCAACAGGTGCCATGCCCAGGGTAACAGCAAGTCACATTGCTGCTGCTCATCACTGATTGGGCGGAGGCCGCCAGTGACTGGTTACCAGGTGACGCTTCCTGAGGACACCTGCTCTGACTGGTGGCAGTGGAGTTCGGGTGGAGGTGTCACAGTCTTAAGATATTTGTTTTAAAACATCTAGTTCTTGTGTAACCAGGGTCGAGCCTCTTCAGCAAAGCACATCTCTCGGTCAGTTCTAGAAACTTGCCTTGAGTTCTTAGCCTGGGTTTCTCACTCAATTTGTGTCAGTGTTACACAAATGTTGTTATGTTGAAGCAGCAAATATATTATCATTACGTGAAGTGGAAGAAAACATTAAGAAAGGTTAATGACATCAAACGGGACTAGAGTTCATTCACAGTTTGATTTATTCTAATTTATTTTCCTAATAAGCAATGCTGCGCTAATTTATTATGTAAGGGAGCTGGCAGCAAGGGGTATTTGTCATTGTTGTAGTGTCATCCACGCCTGGGACACTGCCCCTCAGCATGGAAAAGAGACAATATGTGGTACATATAATAAAATTTGAGGATACAAGCTTAGAAACCAGTGGAGTATCGTGAAACCTGAAATGGTTCAGTAACTTGAATATGCATAATGGACCTATATTCCCATATTCTTACCTTACATAGCTGTGTGTATGTTTTTGGGGGGCAGTGCTCAAAATCAAAATAGTTGTGATTATTGAATTTTGAGAGGTTCTGGGTACATTCCTCTTCTGGAACCTGTCCAGCTCTGGTTGCATTCCATGTCTGGAACCATAGTGGCTCCTGAACCATTCCACTTGCTCCACTCTTACTGATTGTGATTTTGCAGAAATATTTCAGATACATAAGCATTTTGGTGTTTTCCTAATTCTATGACAGTAAGTGCTTTGATGTTTGTAAAGTTTGTTGCTAATCGGTGATATTACATTGATATTAATTTAAGCATAAAATATAGAACAGCCCTTTTCCATGTAGGACACGGCTTTGATGGTGAAATTCAGCATGAAGCTTGGTTTACAAGTGAACTCCGACACAGGGGTGCTAGACTCTAGGAAGTGGAGTGAAGAAAATGGGGAGGTGTGCAGGAAATACCCAAGGTCATCCATAAGATCAAGGGGTGGAGGGAAGTAGAAGCTACTTTAGATGTCTGCCAAGCCCATACACAGTTCACAAAAATATTAGAAACCATGTGGTTAAACAGGCGAGTAACATGTTAAACTGGGCTGAACTCCATTCTACCTCTTATTACAAAATGTATGAAGGTTCCTGTTTCTGCAACGCTCTTCCACTGAATACTACCTGAGAAAACCAACTCCTAGAAAAAATAGTTCTGCCTCCTACAAATCTAAAAAGAGAGTTAATGCCCCATTTGTGTCCCTAATAGGCTGCCTTACCAGCCAGTGACTAAATTGAAAATGTTTAGGAAGTGGAACCACTGGCGGGTAGGACAGGCAACTCCTGTAGGCTTTTCTTATTGGTCTTATCCTGCAGGCTCTGCACCATTTTAGTTGCACTCCACTGCACCGCCTCCACCCTATCAATGTTCTTTCTCAGATGGGACCTCCAGAACTCTAGACAGTATTCCAGGTGTGGTCTCTCATGAGTGTCTTATACAGGGCAAGATGACTCCTCTTTATACTCCTGATACCCATCCCTATGCATCCAACCATCTGACTAGCTTTTCCAGCCACCTTATTGCACTGCCTAGTTTCTCTTAGGTCCTCTGAGATGATAACTCCCAGGTCCCTTCCTGCTTTGTGACTGTCAGTACCTCCCCACCTAGTTCATACTTTGCCCCTAAGTTCTTGTGCCCTATGTCTATGATCCTGCACTTCTTTGCATTGAATACCAGCTGCCATTCTTCAGAACATTTCTCCAGTTTTTATTTATAGATACTTTATCCTCCTCTGCCCCATCTGACCAACCACCCCCCAGCCCGTCCACCTCTGTATCACCAGAACTTACACTGTCCAGTCACCGGGTGCAGAGCCTGTGGGAGGCAGTCGTCATCCACAGCCGAGGTGTTTTTCCTATTTTCCCTTCCCCATTGCTGGGCGCACACTCAGGACATGCACACATGGAGGCGATGCATATCCGCAGAAATCCCGCAGCACCCTTCCCTTCTGCCTGGGCCCCTCTGACTCGCACTACCTCCAACCTCCACGTGGGGGTAGTCATTTAGCAGGAGTGCCAGTCCTTCCTCCCCTGGGAGAAGACAGCTGTCCTCTGACCTCAATCCTCCTCCCCTGCCAACCCCCGATGGCCTGTGCTCATTCCCCCAACACTGGTCCGCCAGTGTGGCACGAGGTGTGGCGTCCAGTGCCTCAACCCTCAGTGCCACTGGGCTGGCCCACATTTCTCCAATTTTTTAAGGTCCTCCTCATTCTTTCAACACCATCTTGGTGTCCACCCTACTGCATACCGTTCTATTGTCTGCAAAGAGGCATACCTCTCCTCCATTCCTCTGCAATGTCCCCTAATAAAGTCATTGAAGAGGATTGGGCTCAACAGTGACTCCTGCTGCGGAACCCTGCTCATCACCTCTCCTCTTCAGAGTACTCCCTGTTTAACACAACCTACTGACTCCTGCCATTCAGCCAGTTCTCCACCCACAGAACTATTTTAGTATCTACCCCTAGGTTGTGCAGTTTGTTAATCAGCCTTCTTTGGGGATGGTGTTGAAGGCCTTTCTAAAGTCCTGATATGCCACATCCACTGCACCTCCCTGGTCCACTACATTATTTACTCAGTCATGCCATAGATTAGTACAATGAGTTCATACAAAACACAGTGTTTATCCTAAATATAGTAAAAGTTAGGTTAGATGTACAAGTAAATAAATGCCATACAAGACGTGTTTGTGGCAATGCTCTGTGTGTGTAGACAGTGCACTGCTATGTTATACTGCAATATATATCCATATGTGTATATGTATTAGGCAGTGTGTGTATTACAACAATTAGAAAGTACAGTTAGATGGCTCAGTGGTTAGTGCAAAAATTGCTAGTTTACATTCTCACTGTCCACTATACCATTATTTTGTATCCTTATTGTCTCTTGCTAGAGTTTGTTTTACAGTGTGTCCATGTGGTGTTGTGGTCTCTTTAAACTAGGGAGTAGGGATGTAGGGGCTGGAGAAGGGGATTACCAAGCACAGGAAGCAGATACTGGAGTTTACTGATGGAAGGACAACTGAGAACAAAAGTATTTGAGAGAAGAACCGGGCCTTAATGATCATGCAGAGACTCAGTAGGGGTAGAAAATGATAGGGACCCCAGGTTAGAGGGATATAGATATAGACCCCAACCACCACCAGAGTGTTATGTGCCATCCATTCTCCATGTCCTGTTTGCTCACCCAGAGGGTTAATGTTTAGACCAGAACTAACTCCCTGCCATGTGATCTCTGTCATTTTATAAGAAGAGCGAGTTTGGCACCCGAGAGGAGTGGTTAGGAGCTGGGAAAATGTATGCGATATAGGATATGGGATATCTCCCTCCATAGTCTTTATGAGCCCTTGCAGAACTCAGCAAGGCCAATCCATGAAGGGGAGGTGTCACAGTCTGCTGTGGAGAATTGGAGTTAGTTTGAATGAGCCCCTTTAATTGACCCCACATGAAAGGATGTCTAGATGGGGTGCATGCACGAGCTGCCAGTGGGAAAGGCCGCATAAGTCAGAGCTCTAACCTTCTACTGAATTATCTGCCAACATCCATATACAGACCCTACTGGAAAAATGGAAAACACTTTTATTCGTTAGACCTCAACTCTAATGAAATCTGAAAGCACCTCATCAATATCTTCCACCAGCCCAAAATTATAATAAAACTGTTCACCCTCAGCCTGTCTGACTTGAAACAGCATCATGGCGACAGAGGCGGCAGATCAGCCAACAATGACAGCTGCAAGTGAACAGTTCTAAGGGGCATGTTGCAGCAAAGTTTAACCGAAATCTCTGCCTTTAAGTCAGTGGTGGCAGAGCCACAAGATAAGGTTCAGACCTTATAAAGACAAACAGCAAGACATGGACACATATCTGCTTTACACTGATGAGAAGGATTCTCGCCACAAATCGAGAATCCAGGAACTCAAGAGACTTGTGGGATTCCTGTGGCATTGTGCTGAAGATGCAGAAAATAGGAGCCGTAGAAACAGCATCAGGATGACTGGATTCCCAGAGGGGCAGAACAATCAGAAGTCACAGCTTTCTCCAACGTGAACTGCCTAAGCAGCTGATACACACCTGGAAATCTCCTTGAGATTGAGAGCCCACAGAACAAAGAACAAAGGGGATAAGGGGGTGTGTGGAGGAGGACCAAGGAAAAGCATCTGTTCTAAATAGATATATCTGCTCAGTAAGGCAAGATTATGGAGGCACTCCTTAAGGAAACGATAATGCAACACCTGGAATCCATAGGAGCACAGGATCCAAGACAGCATGGGTTTACAACAGGAAGGTCCTGTCAAAGTAATCTCATACATTTTTTGACCGGTACCGGAATGGTGGACCAAGGGGTGCAGTTGATGTCACCTACCTTGAATTCAGCGAAGTTTTGGTACTGTTCCACCTAGAAGATTGATTAATAAGCTGGGTAGGCTCAGGATGGGTTAGAGTTGGTCAGGTGGGTGGTAAACTGGTTGGCAGGCAGAAAACAGAGATTGGTGGTAAACAGTATAGTCAGAGATGCAAGTCATAAGTGGGGTACCTCAGGGATCAGTCCTGTTCAATATCTTCATCGGTGACATTGCAGATGGACAGGAGGATGAGGTTTGTCTGTTTGCAGGTAACACCAATATCTGCAACAGAGTAGATGATCCTGATGGGGTGGGCAGAATGAGAAGAGATCTGGATAAACTGGCAAAATGGTCGGAGTGGCAGCTGGGGTTTAATGCAAAGAAGTGCAAGATCAAGCACGTAGGGAAGAGAAACCCTGAAGCTACCTATGGGCCTCATGTTTACTGCGGCAAAGTGGACCTACATTCTGCAACAGGACCTCATACTTTCTGCAGCAGAACAACTGCTGATTCTCGGCAGCTAAATTGTAGCTAAACAGCATACCTTCAAAGGAATTAAGTCTTAGTTAACCCTTTGACTGCCTTCATGCAACCACTCCGCTACACTGAAAGTGGAACAGCAGGCCATTTGACGGTATGTAGTATTCGGATCACAGATGTTAAATAGCAGTAACCTCAAATCTGGCACAGCCATGGCATATAACTTGCAGTGTCTGTAGGATTTATTGACTCCTGATTTTTCTTTTGGGAGACACTAAAAGAATGCAAGCAAGTCATTCTTATTAAGCTGAAGTAACCTTGTTAGCGGTCCTCGTCTCCTTGCAACTCAGGGAGTTATGGTGTTCTTCAGGAAGTGACCTCATTTGACTTGTGTATAGCAGCAATCAAACTCTCCATTCGATTTTTTCCATACTTGCTTGCCTCAGTTCTTGTATACCCTGGTCCCCAACTTTGCTGCAGCTGGGCAACTTAACACTCCCTAAGAATTGAGCTTGAGGCCACCGCTACAGTACAAGTCACATTAAAGTGTTCCATCAACTGACTGGTGTAGAATTTGCTACTGGAGTGGCAGCTCACACTGTTGAAGCTTTTAAACTATTTTCCAACCATCCTTCACTGCCTATTCAGCTCACATGTAACTGTTTAGTGAAAAGGCAGTAGCTGCATTTTCATGGCATTGTTTATAAATATCACAGCATTCCTTAAGAGTTGTTTAGTTTGCCTTCTGAAATGAAACTCATAAGCACACAGCTGAAAATAAAGCTTATAGCACATAACAGCTAGATGCAAACTAATACTCTAAACTTTTACTAATTCATTGAATTAAACCCTGCACAGATTAGGAAACTAATAGAACAATGCTACACCAGTGAGTTGAGGGAACAGTTTAATGTGACTTGTACTGTAGGTTGCAAATTCAGATCTGCCAAGAAATTACCTCACACTTGCAGGTACAGAATCGTGGCCCACAAATCAAAACTGTGTTACCTGTCCACCAGTGGAAACGAGTCCTCACGCAGTCTGCTGCCAGCCCTATGTTTTTGAAGTCAACTCCTCAGATACCTGTCACCACACTGAGATTGATTCCACCCCACGGATGCCACTGAATCTTCTCACCTCTTGACTACAGCTCACCTTCCAGTTCTTCCTTCCAAATTCACCTTCAAGGATTCAGCATGGACCATGAGCAGCCTCACAAGGAAAAATTAACAAGGCTTAGCTACCAACATCTACACAGCAGCAAATCATTACTGCTGTGGACCTAATCAAGCTGTGCTACTTTGCATCAGTCCCCCACCCCCACAATACTGTCTGGAAGGAGTTATGTAAAAGAGCCAGCACAAGTCAAGACGCCATGTGGCCACTAGCTTTTCCACTTTGTAGTGGGTGACATCAGTTTGCTGCCCCTTCTAATAAGTATGTATGCTATGGCATACTTAACATATCAATAGCTATGTTCTTGCCTTATGTGATCGTGATAGCTAGCATTTCATGGCTCTGTTGCTGGTTTTCCTGATTTCTGTGGCAAGCACTGATTTCTCATGGTCAGCCCTGATTTCTGTGGCCACTGCTGTAACTGCAGAATCACAGAAAACATGGGCCCTGTCTATAAGTTGGGAGGGTTTGCTCAGAATCACAAGGGAAGAAAGAGACTTGGGATCATCATCACAGATGATCTGAAATCATCCAAGCAGACCACTAAAGCAGTAGGTAAGTCGAGAGGGAGGTAATGATCTCTCTTACAAGACACTGGTCAGGCTCCATCTGGAGTACTGCATGCAGTACTGGAGGCTGCACCTGCACAAGGACATTAACAAAATGGAGGCAGTCCAAAGAAGGGCAACCAAAATGGTGCAGGGACTGCATTAGAAAACATATGAGGACAGATTAATGGAGCTCAATATGTATACACTAGAGCAAGGCGAGAGAGAGGTGATATGATCGAAACCTTCAAAAATCTTAAGGGCATTAACAAGGGAAAGAGTCTAACATGTTTCAGTATAAAAAAATAGCAGGACAAGAGGACACAGCATGAGATTAGAGGGAGGCTGATTAAGGGGTAATGTGAGGAAGTTCTTTTTCACAGAAAGGGTAGTGGGTGCATGGATCAGCCTACCTCAGGAAGTGGTGGATATGAATACAGTGCAGGGCTTCAGACAGGCACAGGATAGGCATAAGGGAGCAATACAGATGAGTGTGACTAGACAGGCCATTGACAGAGTAAAGACCTATGGCACATTCATCAGATATAAAAATGGTCAGACTGGATGGGCCTTGCAGTCCTTATCCACCAGCAACTTCTATGTTTCCATGTAACAGTCGCCACCCCCACAAAGCAAGAGGTCGCGTGCAACCTATGCTGGCTGGGTTCCTCAGATTTCTGGTAAAACAGCCCATCCTGGCCCTAGCTGAGAATCATAGCCCATTTGACTGGAATGGGCATACAATCATGATTTCAGTGATTACTCAGCAGAATTAGCAGGGAAGAAAATAATTTACACGACAGCTGAAAGCCTTTGAAGAACTGGGGTACAAAATTAACTACAGTACCTCACCAAACTAAAATCCTAAGGAGGAACAGTGTAGCTAATATGCTCAGGACTCCTGAGAAAGCCTCCAACTACCTAATCTGACACTGACCAGAGCACGTAAAGAACCTAAAGTCCAAAGCAGGACCTCAGGCAGCCAGCAATGCTCTCTCCAGCCACACTGTGTCAGTTAAATCCTGCCAAGACCTAATAGGAATTAGGTGACCCCTGAAGCAGCAAACATGGACTGGCAGACAACCTGCTCTGAGAGGTCCAGGGGCCCAACGGTTGGAAGAATCCACCTTTATTAAATCAGGACACCAGAGATTGCAGTCAAGCCTCTGACACGTTTCTCAGGGTCTGGCACCACTAGAGAACCAGCACTGAAAGAGAAGCAGTCAGCAGAAGGCAGCAGCCTCATCTCAAGGTATACCACAGTCACCAAACAAGTACACCCCATTTTAACCCTCAGCAGTGGAAGAAGAAATAGAAATATCCTGGGTAGACATAGTAGCAGATTTTCTGTAACCACAGGCAGACCCCAGTAAACTCTGAACTCTGAACCCATAGACTGAGCACCTGGGCCACTGCCAGTCAAATAGAATACCTGAACAGAACAGAAACCCACTGACACTGGCAGAGACTGCTGCTTAAACTATATCACCTCTTCCCAGGTCTAGACAATTGAATATGTTATGGAACTGAACTACTCTGAACTGAATGGAGCTACCATCCATGGCTGTGGGACTTATCCTTTGAATATTGTGGCTCTCTTTCTTTCTCCTCCTTCCCTCTCCTCTAACAACCCCCACCTTCCCATCGTATGTATGAATCATATTGTGATGCTTAATGCGTTGAGCCTGTCTATACACCGCATAAGTATATATGCTTTATATAAACTTAGCGGCTCACAATATTCCTAGGGCAGGGGTATGGAGCTGTGAGCATGACTGGCCATCTTGGCAGACAGCCACTGAAATGTTATAAGCAATGAGAATCATAAGGCAAGTTTGCTGTGGCACAGTTTGGTGAGGGGATCTTCCCATCCATTACCCCTGAAACACTTGGTTAGGACCCCAGCATGAGTTGGGACATGTGACCCCTCTCCCCAGTGAACTGGTTGGTGCTCCAGGATCAGGTAATCCGGTATCCAGACTCAGTCCACATGTTACTGCACTTGTAACAGCACAGGAGAGAGGAAGGCTGACACGCTTTGCTTGCTTTGCACGCTTACATGGTCATTAACTGGCAATGTCAGTGCCCCCAACCATCTCACTTGGTACAGGCTTCGACCACTGGACCCCGGTCCCAACAGGAACTGCTCATTTCCGCTTGCCAGAGCAACTTCCACCCCCACTCATTCCCTGACTGGCAAGATTCATTTTTCCTCCTTTGTGTTCTAGAGGTGCCACCTAAGCAGGGTCAGGTCCTGAGTAATTCAGTCAATCATCCAAGGAAGTGAAAGGATTCCTCACAAAATGTGAGACTGCTGAAATTTACTACTGAGGCTTACAGAGACGATCAGACCTGGAAAGGAACAGACGTGGATATTGCAGGCCCTGGTGTTACTAAGCTTACACACCACTGTCACCTCTGCACTGACCTAGGCTGGCTCTTCCCTTCTGGCCAGCGAAACCTTGCCCTAGACTGTTTTGTTGACAAACTATTAAGAACAGCCTCCCAGCATCCTTAGTATACTATCTACAGCACCTGCCCCCAGCATACTCTCTACGTCTGTGGACTCGCGCCTCTCACTGTGCTTAGGCACTCCACCTATCTCGTAAGCTGGCATTTGCTGTCTATGCCCCATCTTTTGGAACTCCCTTCCCTAAACATACTCCTATCTGCCAGCCACTCCAGTTTCTGCAAGGCCCTGAGTTCTCCATCTGTCTCCCTGGCCCTGCTCTTGCTCGTAGCTCTAGGACATTCTGCCCAACACTAAGCACTGCCCACAGCCCCTGGTTTTAGGTACTACCTACATGATATTTGTACTTAAGCTGTTGTATTGTGCTCCTTAGTGTACTGTATGGCCCCTACTTATTGTTAAACTGTTATTGCTGTTTCAGTTATACCATTCTTGCGCATTGGGATATTGTCTACTTTTGTAACCAAACGGGATCTGTAATCGACTCATGTGCTATTGATGTCTGCTGTCCGATTATGTACACTACTACTGGTACTTTTCTTAGGTGACTGTTGCCTTATTTCAAATTGTATATCCAATCTACTATATGTCATTCTCCTGTAAGTTTCCATTCTAGATTGTAACTCTCCCAGTTCGTGCCTGAAAATTGGTATACTTATGCCTAGTGAATCTTACCTGGTTACAAAAAACGAGTAAATAAATAAATAAATAAATGAGCAGCATGATCCCAGGCTGCCGATGGGTGGGATGTGCCCCACCAAGACAGAGTCTAAAAGACAGGCTGGGGAGTGATTTATACATTGAGAGTGGCAGCCATTTCAAAGCAGTGAGCCTGCTGTTCCTGTTTTTGTGCCAAGTCTACCACTGGTTGTCAACCAAAGAACCTCATGGGATTGGCTGAGGAGGTCCTGCCCACTCCACTCCTTCCCTCATCCTCCTCACCTATTCTCTGCTGCAGTACAGAAGTGCGAATGAACACCATGGCTGCACTGACTCTAGCATGCAGTGCACTATAACTGATGGCAAAGCACCACTAGGCAGTGCCGTAAGGTCTCAACTACCACCCTCCTCCCATAAGCCAAACTCTCTAACACTTCCCACAACACCCACTGGATGACTAGAAACTCACCCCGATTCAAAGCCATCACCACTGATGGTAGGTTCTGCTCCCACCAGAGTCACAGTCTGATGTATGGGGATTAATCTACCATTGATGTATTGGCAGATAAGCAACTTCTATTGTGAATATCATCACCAGTCCCACAAAGCTGGAAACTGTGGTCGAGCTTCCCTCAAATGAAAAGTGAGGCTCCCAGTCACACTTCAACCCCCATGATGGTACTCGATAATTCAATGCAAGATAAACCTTTCAAATTGGTGAGTAAACTTAGGGAAGATATGGGATATTCATCTTAATCTCTTATTAGATAATATTAAAACAATTCTAGATAGATGGAAACTTCTCAACCTTTCCTTCCTGGGGAAAATTGCATCCATTAAGATGACCATATCCCTAAAATTCTTTATCTCTTCACCAACATCCCTTAATTTTACCATCCTTCTTTCTTGCTAAAATTGATAAATTAATAGGCAATTTCATATGGAAAGGGAAACCCCGAGATTTAACGTAACAAACTTCGATCACAATGAAAGAGAGAGGACTCAGACTCCCTGGTTCAGAGGCTACCTTTGGGCTTTTCGGGCAGCCCAGACTATTAAATGGTTTCAGAAACCTTCATCCCACTCTCCACTTTGGATAGCAATGGAATCCGCATTGTGCCCTGGAGGAGTTTCTACTTCCTTTATCTATAACCCCTCACTTCCAAACTAAAATCTCATCCCACTATATCATTTTCCATTTTCTATTGGAAACTAATCCACAAATTCCTGAAATCTAATCCCAAACCCTGGATCTATGTCCCCTTATGGGGCAATTCACTACTCACCCTAGAAAACCACCCAATTTTCTGTCATTCATGGAAGAATAATGGCATTTTTTTCTTGGAGATATTTTGGATCAGAAATCACTCACTCTTAGATAGTTTTCGATTTAAGTTCGCATGGAAACTTCCTAAACAGGACTTTGAAGTTTTTACAATTCAATCAGTTTATAACTCTATCACTAACTTGGTGTATAAGCATACCCTTCTGGAACCACGATTTGCACTGGGTTAAATTAACCACAAGCTAAATAGCTCCATTTATAAAGACATTATTGGCAATCTCCTGATCAATCACTGTCAGCCAAGAATAAATGGAGCACTCTTCTTAATTACAATATCTCAGATATACAGTGGAGCAAATGTTGGCATCTTGCTCATAACTCATGTAACGATACTCACAGTTTGTTAATACAAATTAAGATTCTACATTTCTGGTACAGAACTCCTTCTGTTCTTCAACGAATGGGACTGCTCAATAACAATAACTACTGGTGCTGTAACCAGAGATTTGCTCCATATTTTATGGACATGCACCTCTATTAACAAGCTATGGTATGAAATACACTCATTTGCCTCTTAAGTTATAGGACAAAACTACCCTTTGATCCCAAATTATTCCTTCTAAGCATCTTTATTCAAATACTTTTCCCTTTCACATGCACATTTTAGGTGGCTAAACATACTTTTCTTTTGGTAAAACGTCTGATTCTCATGAAGTGGAAATCCATGTCTATACCCTCCCTTTCAGATGGTCTGCAAAGCCTTTCTCAGTATGCCTCGCTAGATCATTTATCCACGCTATTCATGACCGACTCATTGTATACGATCGTTGTTGGCAGGATTACTCAAGTACATTGAATCTTCAAATTCCATAAACCCTAATCCCTAAGACTCACCTAGTCATTATCCTTTACTCCTAGATTAGGGTCTCTTTTATACCTTTGTGCACAGATATCTCTCCTTTTCTTCTTTTACTCTCTTCCTTCCTTCTTTTCTCTATCCCTTCTTATTGTTGTCTTTCTTCTTTCTTTCTCTACTAGTATATATTATTTGTATTCCAATAGGTATCACTTTATACAAATTATTGAATGCCTTATTATAGTGGGTTTCAGCATCCATTTATATTTGCTTTCCTAATGTACTCAATATACCTTTATGATTGATCGCTATATTCATTTTTAAATATAATTAAGGCTAAGCGTTATTAGTATTATTATGTATATTTTAGACATTTCTGTTACTCTGACTCTACATAATGTGCCTTGTTGAGTGATTCCTTTTGTATTTTCATATTTTGGATATCCTTTCATTGTATACACTTGAGTACTTTCATATACACTTTAATAAAAGATTAAGTACAAATTGGTGAGGAAGCGAGGGAAGCAGGACCTTCCATCCGAGACACTTACCACCTGAAATGTCCAGGCAACCATCCCTGTCTCAAAACTGGCTGTTGCTTATACCAGTAGTACCCTCACTACTCAAACTGACTGCCATCACCATTTGCCCCTACAACAACTGCATAGAAGGCGGAAGATTAGTCAAACCACCGTTATGCCCCCACAAATACTCCAGCCACAAATCAGTATGGTCTGGTTAAGCATGTAAGCAAGCATTCCCAACTCTGCCCACATGGACTATCAAGCCAGGACCTAGGGATTCAAGGTTAAGGACACAAACATCCCACCTACTGCACCCTCCCTGGATTCATAGCTAACCAGCAGTATCCTACTCTTCTTCACTTTCCACCCCTTAGGACCGGTGCATATGCACAAATGTTCAACCTTGGTTAAGGTCCCATTCTAACTTACTTGTGATAATGTTTTTAATGTTCTTATTGTTACTGTTACATAAGGTTTTACCACCAACAGTCACAACTGCAACTCACTTACTTAACTGGGGCATGGTAAAACAGGATACACAGCAAGGTACAGTGTTCTCTGACTTCTGTCTATGGAAAAGGGTGAGGTGACACCCTCCAGGGATCATAGTGAATGCCCAAATTCCCAGCACAGATAATGGGCACAGAGATAAATCCCCAAGATTGATAGGGGAGACATACCCTGCACACACATCACCCACATAGTTGAACTCTTGTGAATGTCCCTGTCCTCTCTTGGTGTACATTGCGGTGAGATAATGGTGCACCTCAGGTGTGCTGTGAGGCATGAGGCTTCACTGAGTGCCTTCAGCCACCCAAGGAGGGCCATTATCCTACCACAGAGCACCTGGAGTGTTTTACTGTGATAATAAAATGGACCCAAGATTTTTCTTTTTGGGGGAATGCACAAAATAAAAAATAAACATTTTGACTTTAAAAAAATGTACATCCACCCCAGTAAATTAGTCCCAGCACATCCCAGCACTGACATGCCATTGCAGGTTCAAGTATTATGCACAGCAAAATACATTTATTTTAATTAGCCCTTACACCCCCTGTTTACTCCAACTCACCACCATTTTCATGTTTCCTCACCTTTCTTCTTCTTTATATTGTTCCTCCCTTTTCCCCAACATTTTTCTTTTCTGTTTTCTACATTTAAGAATGGAATATTTACTACGGATGGAACACAAGGATTAAAATCTCTGAACAGTTTTGCTGGCAGAATGTTCACTTCCACAATCACACAACAGAAGGCCTCAACTGGAACCAGGACTTATCTTTTATCTGTACTATAGAAGGTTAAAGGAGACAGAAATGTGTGCTAATTGGCAGTAGACACTAATGTTCCTGTTTACAGAAATGAAAGTCAGACATCCAAATGGTCCATATTTAACCATACCTGAATAACTGCTAATGTGAAAAACTACGTTTTCAATTGTTTTCTTTTATGGGCAACATTCTATACAGCTCTCCTTCATGGAACCAGTAAGTTGGGATTTTTACCATGTCATGGTTTGTGTACAGAAAGGCTAAGAATGAGTTGTTTACCTATCGGAACCATGCTCAGAGTTCTGTGCATAAACTGTGTCATAGTTAAAACTCCAGCCCACGTTTCCTTGAAGAGAATTGTAATAGAATGGTGCCCATAAAGAATAAAACAACACAAAATACAGGTTTTCACATTACTTTTGTTCCCGGCACAGTTAAACATGGTTCATTTAGGGAATGAATGTTGTTTCGAAAACAGGGACATTATAAACAGCTGCCATTTAGAAATTATTTCCTGTCTTCTTTAACCTGCAGAGATTTCCTGGTAAGCAGGTGAGGATAGGAAGGGATTTTTCATGGTCAGCAAAGAAACACCAGACAGTAAAACAGTAAGTACTCTAGTACTTTTTTTTAATTTATGTGTAAGAAGAGAAGTATGATGGCACCTTTCATGTTTAATTATACTTTTTTAAATTCAAGATTGTCCTGTTTAGCCGATAACTGGAAACAGGGAGGTACCCAAAGACTTGAGGACAGCAGATGTAGCCCCTATACAAAAAGTGGGAACAAAGAGGAAGCGAGGAACCATAGACCAGTCAGCCTCACCTGTAGTGGGAAGATCATGGAAGCACTACTGAAGAAGAGACTGAAGGAACATCTGGTTGTCAATGGACTACAGGACCCAAGTCAGCATGGTTTCACCAGGGGGAGGTCATGTCAGATCAACCTCATTGGATTTTTGACTGGATGACTAGGAGGTGGATCAGGGAGGGCAGTGGACATGACCTATCTGGACTTCTCGCAAGGCCTTTGACACTGTGCACATAGAAGACTATTACACAGACTGGGGAATATGGGTGTGGGCAGGACAGTAGTGTGGTGGGTAGGTAACTGGCTGGGTGGCAGGACACAGAGGGTGGTGGTAAATGGCTGTCACTCCACAGAGGGAAGAGTGACCAGTAGAGTACCACAGGGATCAGTGCTGGGATCGGGTCCTATTCAACATCTTCATCAGTGACATTGGGGTCTAGAAGGCAGAATTTCACTGTTCACTGATGACACAAAGCTCTGTAATAGAGTAGACACACCAGAGGGTGTAGACAGAATGAGAAGGGACATGCAGAAACTTGAAAAATGGTCATGGGTTTGGCAGTTGAAATTCAATGCAAAGAAGTGCAAGATAATGCATATGGGGTAACAAAACCCTGGCACAATATATCAGTTGGGGGTGAGGATATAGCATGCACCAAGCAGGAAAGGGATCTTGGGGTTATCATCTCTGATGACTTCAAGGTAGGGAAACAGTGTGACAAGGCAGCAGGTAAAGCAAATAGGATGCTGGGATGCCTAGGCAGGGCATCACCAGCAGGAAAGGGAGGTCATAATTCCACTATACAAGACACTAGTGAGGCCCACCTGAGTACAATGTACAGCTCTGGAGACCTTACCTACGTAAGGACATAGACAGGGTAGAGAAGGTTCAGAGGAGGGTAACAAAGATGGTACATGGATTGCATCACAAGTCCTATGAGGACAGGTTGAAGGAACTGAACATGTACTCCCTGGAGGAGAGGAGGAGAGAGGATATGATAGAGACATACAAGTATCTTACAGGGAGGAACAGGGTGCAGGAGTACACTATTTTAAGCGAAAAGATGTTCCAGGACTAGAGGGATGGGATGAAGTTGGAGGGAGGATGATTCAGAGGAAGCGTGAGGAAGAATTTCTTAACAGAATGGGTGGTGGACAAGTGAACACCTGCCAGAGGAAGTGGTGGGGCTGAATCAATCATGGGTTTAAGAATTCATGGGATAAACATAAAGGAATTCTGGAGGTAAGGGCAACAGACTCTAGAAAAACATAAACTGAACTTACAAGCTCAGACTGTGGGCCATATGCCCTTATCTGCCGACACTGTCTATGTATCTATGTAAGACAGTTTCATTTTTAGGGCCTAGTTGAAGATGTTTAGTGAGTAAAGGCGACAGCCATGTTTGTGATGGCAATTAGGGATGTGTCATTAATATTGATTTTAGTGTAAAGAGTCATTGGATCTTTATCCAGTGCTGTTGAGCTGAGATAACAGCACTAATAAAGATGACCTTCAGCAAATCTGGTATCACAGTTTTTAAAACCCATTTCATAATGTGATACAAACATATCTTTAGAGAAACAAGGCAGGCCTATTAGAGTATCAGTTTGGCTTAGGATGCTCCCATTACACACACACACACACATTTACACACTTGGTTGGCTTCCATCTGAAACCTCACATAGGAACTAGTGTAAAGAAGACTTGATTCCTTTAGTCGCCAACATACCAGCATACGGTTCATGGTGTCTTAGTTGTTTCACAGTCCTAACACCTTCTGTAAATTGCTGAGCTATAGAATGATACATCTGAAAACTTACATTTCTGTATGTAATAGAGAAGACTCAGAGGCACTGGTTGTCATAGGTAATGCATGCCCAGGTGCACAGTAAGGCATGAGGTGCTTACACCAAGTGCCTTCAGCAACTGGAAGTGCATTAACCCATGATAACCAATGCCCCTGGAGTGGTTTATTGCATTTATAAAATGGGTCACTTGTAAACAAAAATAAATAAAGAAGATACGGATATAAAAGGACAGTTTACAGTGTAGGCCCTGATAACTTTTCAGTAGATTTCTGCAAACTGAACATGAACTGGTGGGCTAATATACATACAGAATTTTTTATAAAATACTTATGCACGCCTTTTTCCCTCAACTTTGCATGATAGCTATAGTTTACCAATGTTTAAAACGGTTCAAATCAGGACCAAAGGAACTACAGACCAGTTAGCCTTTTGGATAACCTTGCAAAGCTTGTTGCTAAAGTCCTGCTGGGTAGATTAACTGCCTGGTTGGAACCAAACTCAAGTATTCTCACATTTGCGCTGCTTTACAAAACATAAAAGTACAATAACCCTATTTTCCTTCTAAACCACCTTATAGAAAAATATTGTATCATTAGAAAGCAGACCTTATTTGTTGCATATGTAGACTTTTCTGCTCAGTTTAACTCTATTAGGAGACAAATATTGTGGTATAGAATGAAGAAATTAGGTATTGAATCAAATCTAACTAGAAGATTGTATACAAATACATGGGTACAGATTGACAGGGAAAATCAACACCAATTTAGGAGTGAGGCAGGGCTGCATACTAGCTCCAGTCTTTTTAACATTTATATAGATGACGTACTGAAGGCAATTGGGAGAATGAACATCACTCCCCAAAGACTGGTTCAAAAAAATTCCAGTACTAGCCTATGGAGACAGTCTTGCAATAATATCAACTAGCAGGCCTAGAATGCAAAGAGCTTTGAATGTAATGGGAAAAATGTGTTCAGAAAAATAATCTAGAACCTAATATACCAAAAACACAGGTAGTATAGTCTTTGGTAGGAAAAATATATAGGAGTATCTTACTCTTTTGCATATTTAAATTTGTTGTTGCTAAGTATCAATACCTTGGAGTGTAGTTCTCAAGTAACTGGAAAGTAACTTAAATGGAATAAACACAAATTTTCTTTATAAGAAAACTAAAATACTTAAATGGCCTTGGAATGTTTTAACTATTTATATAGTAGCTACTCGATAGTTCCTTTCCTTAAAACCTTAAATGCAAAAGTGGCCATGCAAATATTATATTCGGCCGAAGTTTGGGGTATAGCAAATACTACAAAATTAGAAGCAGTACTGAATAGTGCCTACAGAAAATGCTTATGAATACCCATTGGTACACCAAATACATCAGTCAGGTCACAGCTTGGACAACCAAGTTTGGAAGATATGATACAAGTAAAATTAATTAATTATCGGGTCAAGGCCAAAACAAATATAATTGATCCTTTAAATTGTGTATAAGAGAAAAGGAGAAATTATTTTGCAATTTAATAGAAACACGTGGCTCTCCAAAATTGAAGTGTTCCTGGAATTGAGCGGATTAACATATCTCAAAAATTTGCATAAACAAAACATAAGCATTAGTATCAAATATACTACTTGTATAACAAAAAAAATATGAACATTCTACACAAAGGACCTACGTGAACTGAAAAATATAAAAATATCACCCTGGTTGGTAAGAATACAGTAGAACATAACCTGAAACCATATCTTAAACTTGTTACAAATAAGGATTATAGAGAAATTCTTACCAGGTGCCATTTCAAAGTCTTTGTAAGTAACGTTCTTTTGGCAAGATAATAAGAATCCAGCCAACTCTCTATCCTGCAATTGTCCCTCCTTGAAATTGAGGATTTAAGGCATGTCATTTTGCATTGTCCATGGTATGAATGACCAAGGACAAAACTACTTGGTAAATATCTAATGAACTGCAATATTCCAGATAGATACTTGTAAGATTTGTCATTCAGTGCAGAAAACATTGACATTCTTACAGATTTGGCACTTTATCTAATTGCCATCGGTAAGATTCTGGGAAAAAGACTGGGAATTATTTTCCCAGATTTAAACTTGGGACCTTGCTCTGAACAATACTAGCAGTTGATTGAGTAAACAAGGACATCACTGGAAAAAGCTTTGAAAAAACATACTACAAACAAAATACTGTTCCTTACATCAAGATTGCACTTACAATAATTTGGTACTGTACCTTTCTTTTTTTTTAATTTAAGAAATATCGTATTCTAAATTTTATCCTGTTTTTGTACTATGTACTTTTATTAATATGTATGACTTGCAATTTCTCATTGTTAAACTTCTTTCATGAAATGGCATTTGCTGATCAATAAATTATTATGATGATAGTTTATAGTGATGTTAATAAAACTAAAAACAAAAGTTCCTGTTTCAGCTTTGTGTCACTGTGCGGGCTGTTGTGTAACATATTCTGTGTATGATAAGGTTAAGCAAGCTGCCTGAAGCCCTGATTAACCTGCCTATGTTTGACCAGTTAAACAGATCACTACAGGCAACCGTAACAGTTCAATGCATCTGTAACCACTAATCCTCCTAAGTACAGTACATCACCTTGTGAACACTTTGTACTGTGCCAGGTTCTGGCTCTGAGGCAATGAACCATTACTTGCTTGTTTTACACTGTTTCTGTTTACCTCCGTATTGTAAAATATATTTGATTTAGCCTGTTTATACATACCTGTTTGACTACATTCCACAGGAATTTTTTTGTATTTACCTTGTGATCTCTGTCACTAGCATGGACACATTGTAAAATACCACTTATGCTCAAAGCTATCCTACAAAATTTTCAGTAAATAAATAGGCAAAAGTTTTTTTGTTTTTATCATTTAACATTTTTGTCACCCCGGACAGCCCTCATCTGACCGACCCCCTTCAGTCCCATCACCCAGAATTACCAGGGCTCACCTTGCATCTGGCCCAGGAGAGGAGCCTGCGGGAGTCAGTTGCCATCCTGCCTTGGCTTTTCCCCTGTTTTTACCCCAGGGGACCCAGGGTGGAATGCGCGTATGTGCGTGGAGCCATGCATTAGTCCCATGGCCCTGTGTGGACCCTTTCCTCCCACTCCATGCCTAGGCGCCTGGCTCCTCCTGGCCCGTGCTGCCCACAGCCTCTACCAGGTGGCAGCCATCAGCTAGAGGAAACCCTTGCACCTCCCCAGAGAGAAGAGCTTTCCTGTCGGTGGCTCCATCCAGCTTTGCCCTCCCTCCCACTGACCTCTGACAGCCTGGGCTCATTCCTGAACCTGGTCGTGGCGTGCCACGAGGTAAGGCATCCAGCACCTCAGCCCTCAACACCACTGGGCCAGCCAAAGGTGTTTTTTTTTTTTGTCTTTTTCACTTTGTGAGTTCAAGGAGGAGAGGTATGTTGTTGAGGGACACAGAGACCATGATGCAGCTGAGCAAGAAAGAGACTGCATTTCTAGGTACAGCTGCTTTTTCAGTGAAAGGAAAGGGTATCCCATTAACTGCTGCCTAGAAACATAGACATGGCAGAAAAAGACCATTGGTCCATCCAGTCTGACCATGAAACCCTTACAAATCCAGGACCTATTATCCATACAGGGTTCTAACCCACACTGTCCATGCCCTACCTCTACCACCCTGAGCAACCACTAAGTCCTTCACTCTGTCCCAGCCATGTTTCAAACCATTGATAATTTTGGCACCCCATCAGCTGGCAGATTGTTCCATGGCTCCATCACCCTTTCTGTAAAGTAAACTTTTCACGTCCCTATTGAACCCTGCCCACCCCCATTCAGGAATTCACTCCTCTTCCTGTGTTCTTGATCTGCTACTTATGCTAAATAGTTCCTCACAGTTTACCTTGTTCATTCCTTTTAGAAACTTTAAGGTCTCTATTATATCTCCTGTCTCTCATCTGGCCTTCAGCGAGTACATGCTCAATGCCTTGAGTTGATTCTCATCATATCTACCCTGGCGACCCTGAATCATTTTGATCACCGCTGCACTGACCCAGCTTGTCCTTATCTTTCCTTAGGTGAGGACTCCAGAACTGGGCACAGTACTGTAGGTGGGGCCTCATCAGCGATCTGTACAGTAGAGGTAGCAATACCTCTTTCCATCTGCTGTCAGTACCCCTTCAATACACCTTACGCAACGTGTTTATCTTATGGTAGGCCTTGTTACGCTGGCTTGATTGTTTTAGGGAGTCACTGATAATGTCCCCTAGGTCTCTTTCCTCAGAGGTCATGCCTAGCTTTATCCCCCCACCCATCCAGTACTCTGTCCTGGGGTTCTTGTTCTCTGCATGCATCACCCTTTACTTTTTGACATCAAATTTCAACTGCTAAACCTTTGACCAGCTGTCTAGACTTTGTAAGTCCTCTGTCTCTCCTAACCCCATCCTTGATGGCTACCCTGCCCCAGAGCTTAGTGTAATCTGTGAAGAGATATACCTTACCTGTATTCCTTCTTCCATGTTGCTGAGGAACATATTGAAAAGGATTGGACCTAGGACCAATCCTTGTTGCACCCTACTGGTGACATCCCTCTCTTCTGATTTGACTCTGTTATCCTCAACCCTCTTCTGTCTCCCTTCCAACCAGTTTCTCACCACTCTATGTCCTTTGCTGCACCCAGATCCACTAGCTTCTTCAGCAACCTTCTGTAAGGCACCGAGTTGAAAGCCCTGCTGAAATTTAAGTAGAGTAAATTCATAGCATGGCCCTTAGCCATTACCCTCATTACGCTCAAAAATACCATCAGGTTGGTCTGTCAAGATGTCCTTGCTATGAACTCATGCTGTTTATAATCCTGGGGTCTGTTGAACTCCATGTAGTCCAAGAGGTCCTCTTTGACTAGTGTCTTCATCAGTTTGCCCACAGTAGGAGTGAGACTGACAGGTTTGTAGTCACTGGTTGCTCCTTGTCACTCCCTTATGGAGCAGGACTATGTCTGCTGCCCTCCAGTCTTATGAAATTATCCCAGTCTGACTTGAGCTATTAAATAGCCCTAGCAGGGATTTGGTTAGCTCCATTACCAATTCCTTAAGTACTCTCAGATGCATCCCATCTGGCCTCAGAGCCGATCTCATCTTTAGGGCTACTAGCCCTTTCAGAAACCTTTCACTGGTAAGTACTTGCTGCCTCATCTCAGGGATGCCACTCTCTGCTGAGGCCCTCTGTCTTTCAATGTGAATACAGAGCAGAAGTAGTCATTAAGAATGGCATCTTTCTACCCTTCCTCCTCATTACCCTACCTCCTTCTGTTAGCTTAACAAGTCCTCCTCCTTCTTTCTTTTTCCCTAATACATCTAAAGAACTGTTTTCCCTTCCTTGACCCCCTCTGCAGTATGCGCCTGTGTCTGCCTTTGCTTCTCTGACCTCCCCTTGGTTCCCTTGTTCTCATTTGGTACTCTCCCTTTCTTCACCCCTTGTTTTCCTAGTACCTGATGAAGGCCTGCTTTTTAGATCTCACTGCTTCCTCACCTTTCCAGAGAGCCATATTGGTCTTTGGTACTCTTTCTTTAATTTCCATTCTTGCTAGACTTTGTTGCCTCAATCCCTTGATTGCCCCATCTTTTCTCCACATCCCTGATGCTGTCTGCTCTAACATGTTCGGATCAGCTCCCTCATCTGGTCAAAGGCTCTTGCTGTGGTTGGAGTTTGAAATGGTTTTGCAGGTTAGTGGTGTGAATCTCTGATGGCTGAAAAGTGAAAGGCCACCTGGTGGTTGTTGCTGTTGCTATTTGTAGTGCTGGGGAAAGTGAGGATGAGTGAAAGTGAAGGCCAACTGAGCAAGAGACAGGCACGTGGGTGGTCTAGAGAGTGGCAGGTGTGATTAACTCATTGACAAAGCTGAACAGGCCTGTAATGGAAACTTGTAAAAAGCTTAAAATGAAATGTAAGAGGAGGACATTGACATTTTAATTAGATATTGTGGTACTTATGTTGTGGTGTGGTAGGGTGGTTGTTAAGAAATGTATTTTACTGTAATTTTTAAAGCTGATGGCAAGTGGATTTTTGTTTACTCTTGAACATGACTGCCAGAAATCTTTTCAAGAAATTTCTGGGATGCATGGGTTTGAATGTGTGCTGTGTCCTGGCTGCTGGAAGGTTCCTGAACTGGTAGTAGTTACCACTTAGGGCATGGGTCTCAGCTAAACAGGACCTAGCTAATTCCATACCCATTTTATAAATATATGTCTCCCAAAGTAGTCACACAAATTGTAATGTACTACATCATCTTCTACTATTCCTTCCTGAACTTTTTGGGAATAAGTCTATTACTGGCATTCTGACCTATTATAACTTGTGTTCTGTGAAGGGCTTTAAAGAATTTTAGATTACTTGAGCATCAGTTTGTGTTAACTAGTTGTCTGACAGTTATTAGCATTACACACTAGTTTGGAGATGGTACCTGTCTGTGTGATAAATTCATTTTTTATCAAGATACATAACCCATTGAGCTACAGTACTCCCGTGCTGAATGATGCTGCCAATTCATACCAGTAGAAATCCATTAAAGATCCTCCTATATCGCATTCATCTGATGTACTTTTATTATGCTAAACATTCCTTAGAGCTATACAGGTTCAATGGTGCATTAAACATTTAAGTAAACTATGGAAAGGAAAAGGTCTTCATGGGATTATAATTGGTATTTCGCAACCGTAGTTCTGTGGTTCATTTACCTAAAAGTACAGATTTTGAGCAACAGTATGCCATGTAATTACCTGCCCTTCAGTGTGTTTGAGAGCCCATTACATAGCACTTATACATTTTAATATATTCACCATCAGATGGTGTAATACATTTTCCATGAAACTAGTTTCTTAGAAATCTTGCATTAAAAGTTCAAATCAATTATGACATTGAACTGTAGTGTTAGTGTAACCCCAGGTGGCACTATCCCAAGGGCTACTACCCTGCCAACTTGGTATCAGGTTAAGGGCCTGGGTACTAAACGGGTGCCTCCACCCGAGGTCAGGTTGTTAGTGGTCAAGCTAACCTGGGCACTAGCCTCCGGGACACTGTAACCCCTCCTACCCTTCTGGTGGCCTGAACAATGTACAGTAATCACTTTCACAATGACCCTTATTCACCATGCAATTACCCACACTGTTTGCACTTACTACCAGGGCTGGTTCCTCTAGCTCGACCCTGAGGACCCCCTGTAAAACAAGGTTATGCACAGCAAATAGCAATAGTACAATACTCTTGGCACAAACTGGAACCACAGTCAGGTTAAATACAAAAGAGTTAGATCGGATTTATTCAGGGACTTGAACAAGGGAGGGCGTAATCAGGTTGATTGGCTTAAAGGCTAAATCAATCAGACAGTTATGCATGCACTTCAGAGTCCCTACACAGTTGCACACTCTGGGTATCAGGTAGGAAAAAGGTGAGTTAGCCAGGACTGTTGCCTGGGGTAGGCGGTGTCGCAGCTTCTTTGGGGCCCTGTGATGGAAGAAAACAACATGCACAACATACACTATTTGTAATCTGGAGCTAGAGGGCTCAGTTTTGAAGGAAAAGACAACAAAGCAATCAGATGACAACACTTTGTTGTTGCAGGGAGCTACCCTGATGCTTACTCATGATACCCAATACAGGACATAGGCAGGACGAAATTGAGACTGCAGGTTGTTGAGCTGGAGTGCCAGGAGAAGCAGGGCCCACACCAATCACCAAGGCATTGTTCCTGTCGATGGCTTTCTCTGTGTAGTGGGTGGTCTGGCTGGGCCAGTGTGGCAAGGCCCAGGCCAAATGGAGATGCAAATGGATTTAGTCTGTTGGAGCTGGATGCAGCCTCCAGCAAGCAGAACACAGTGGGGAACCAAATCACGACCCACTAACAGCACACAGCACATTTACATGTAAGAAATTCTACTGTACCAGACAGATTGCTATCCAGTTGCAATTACAGAGTCTCTGCACAAACCCGGGAGTTCAAAGGTGGCTGGAAATCCTGACAGGCTGATCGCATTCAGCAAATCTTTGGTCTTCTTCAGGTTAAAGCCTGGTCACAGTTCTGTGGCTTTAAATCATCCTCACAGTTCGGATTCAGTCCGAAAAACAATTTCAATTTCCTCTCAGGGACAGCAGGCAGGCCAAAACTCAGCCTTTCACAGTTCTCCTGTGTGAATCTATGAGGATCACTGCTCGACTATCGCGAGCTGTTACTTCTTTCATTTCCTAGCTCAAACTGAACTGAAACTGCAGGCAGTCTGGGACTTTCCCCAGGATCCAAAAGGTTCGTGGCTGATTCCACTGTCAGTCATAACAAACGCCCCTCTCCAAGTTCATTTATGTGCAAAAACTACAATTCCTACAGAATTTTGCTCCCACAAGGCCCTGGGGACAGTCTCATTTTAGAGTCCCCAAAGGTACTGATTGGCCTATCTCAGCAGTCCAGGACCAAGATGGTGGAGATAAACAGAAATATCCATTCGGCAAAGAAGGCAGATTAGACAAACTGCAATATTATTACTATTCCAATAAATGATCAGCAAACAAGTACATCTTCTAACAGAGCTCTCTCTGTGCTAATAGCGATGGCAGAATGGAGCGATTATCTGGCAGTCTGGACAGGACTTGAGCATAGAAACACCTGGCCCCTCCCAGATTAATGATGACTGCAACTCAGACAGCTCTTAAAGAGACAGTATGCAGAGGCTGTACAGGCACTCTCTGGCAATACATTTAAACTGCTAAAACGCAGGACACCAACTTGGCAGTGAGCATTTAGGCAAGCTCAAAGAAGACTTTTCGGAACCCCCATTTGTAGGGGGGTTACATTAGGTAGCTGACTTCTGTTCTGTATTTTGATGTTGAACATTAAATGTGTTGTTTGAGCAACATTGCTGTGATTTACAATGGAAGCCACCCACTTATTGGTCTTCAGATTGATAAAATCTCTTTTTAAAACTTTAAGTACCATGTTCAAGCACAGTACAAAAATTAGTTTGAGGGTGGTTCAGATGCTTATCACAGTCTTCTGCTCCTCCCATTTATTTGGCATAAATTAATACTTGGTATACTGCTGGTGCTTTTGGTATTTCTGGATATACTTGACTAAAAATAACTAAAATGTCAGGCTTTAAAAGTTATTTGAAAGCATGTATAGTCACTGTTTTTCCAAACTAACCAGCTTTCTATTGAATTTACAGTGGCTGCAGCAGCTCATGAGAAGACACTTCTTTCTTAACATTGAAACTTCAAACCTCTGATCACGATTGCAAAGCTTTGAGCAATTTAGTAAGTCGGCCCATATTTCTGCTGTGCAGCTACCAAAGTTGAAAGTAAAATAGCAGGATATCCTGCTAAGAAAATGCACAGCAATGTCGAAAGTGAAACAGAGGGCAATACTCTTAAGTTACTGTATGTTGCAGTATTGCAAGAAAGTTGTCCCCACCAATTGATGGCATCCTGTGATACTGTAGTTGTGCTATTTCATCCAGTACAGAAGTAGGAGGAGGTGGCTGTTGGATGCTATGCTTGACTGAGAACCTCTGGATCCATGCCTACAGTTCAGTCTTGTTCTTGAGTCCATTCTGTTATTTAGTAGTCAAAGAAGGTGCAGAAATCTATCGAGGAGAACAGAGCCATCCTTAAATCCCACCAGTCTCTGTGTCCCACCCACTGGGCCCATAGCCAGGTCTTTTCTTTGTTTTAGCCCCAGGTAAGGCAGCGGTTTTAGTTCCAGGAGTATATATTGTGCCTCACAGTCATCATTCTCCCATGGAGTGAAATGTGTGGTCAGTGACCAGAGCTTACAGCAACAGAAGTTCTTTGCAGTGTTCAAATTTCTGACTGCCCACTAGGGCACTTACCCAGGCATTAACCTATCCGTGATCTGCTAGATGGGGGAGGTGGCGGCTCATATGACCCTAGTCGCCCAGCAGTGGTGAGACTTCACCAAGATCAGGGTTTCTGAGGATAACAAAACAGTATCTTATTCAGTTTGTTTTCCAGTCCCAAAATACCTCTTGGCTGCTGAACTCCTGTGTTACACTGAGCTTTGGAGTTTCTCATAGCAGAGATAAAACACTGGTCAATAGCATGGTACTAGAACTTGTACCAAATTCAAAAAGTGGAAATGTTCTTTTTACATGTTTTGACTATTGGGATTGCTTCACATGGGTATAGTCCCACTGAGCATGTGCAAAGTTCTTGGAAAGGCCATTGGTTTAAGCTTAACCTTTTCCTTTCCATTCAAGGCCTTGCCTCTCCATGCGTCAGATGTTTCTATCTGCTGGAAAAGTGAAAGCTGTCTTTAAGCAAACACTCTCCTTTAGTTTAACGTTTTGAATTTTTTTTATTTTTCTTACCCTTTTACTGTAGATTACATGCGTACTACTCTCCGAGCTTCAACTTTGTGTTGCACGTCTTTAGATGGTAGCTGCTTTTGTTTTTGTTTTTGGAAATGTGTTTAGCCTGGGTCACAGATAAAAGAAGACCTCTAACTAGGCTATCAGTGTTGCATGTGCTTTATCCTTCAGATGTCTATCATGAGCCCCTTTATGTGTGAATGGTGCCTGGGACCAAAAACAGTGTGAAGAACTGTGAACTCTGTAAGACTGTAAGCTCCATTTATCTGTCTGGACTAATACTCAACAAGCATTTTTCAGAAACTTCTATGATGTTGTAAGTCAGAGTCCTCAACCTAGGCAGCTCAGATGGTTAATAAGGACACTTCTTGGCTTTCCATGCTTTGACAGCACTAATGCATCAAATAACCTTGACAGCAGGATGCTGAAAAATCATCACTGTGCTCAACCTAGTTTCCCATATAGGACTCCAAGGGTGAGGAGCACCTCTGTATGGTCACAGTTGAAACCACTTTAGGAGAGTAATGCCAATTTATTTTGACCATAGATGCTGGGCAAGAGGTTAAGCAAACACATTGGCCTTGACAATGTGTTCAGCCCCAGTCTGGCCATCAAGAGGTTCATACTAAGGTTCATACTAAGGAAGGTCATGGAGACAGAAGGCAAGTTGCTCATAAATGCTCCTATAGAAATTCCACTGATGGTAATAATGAGTTTTCCTCCTGTCAAATGTACTTATCAAGCTTGTTTTTGAAGTATGCCTTTTGTTTTATTAACAACTATGTCAGTAGGTAACTGGTTCGATGGGTTAGCAATTCTCAGGGTAAAGAAGTATTTTGTTATTCTGTTTTGAATATTTTCCTAAAATCTGTAAAGGGTGACCTCTGGTTTGTCTGTCTAACCTCTTAAAGTCTTAACACATCTCTGATAAAAGGTAAAGGTCATTTATAATACCAAACAGCAATACCAGGTCTCCTCATAATCTTCTGGTTTCTAATGCCATAAGGTTTAAATATTCTAGACAATCTTCATATGTTTTGTTTTCTTTTAAATCATATATGTTGTTTGTAAACCTTCTTTGTAGTTTTTAAGATTGTTACAATCTCCTTTTTAAAGGGACACCAGAGTCAGGATGCATAATCCAAGTGACGTTGTGCATAGGCCCTGAACAAGGGCATTAGGACTTTGCATCATTGGCGACAGTATTTCTTTTTATGGCCCATATAACCTTTTTGGTTTTATTGATGGCTGTGTTAACCTGACCTGTGCTACCAAAATCATGTGAGATAGTGATAAGAACATAAGAAAGCATTGGCAGATGGAGACTGTGTGATCCATCTAGTCTGTCCTTGGTAGCTACTCCTCTCCCCACTTATATTTTATTTTGTTTTATTTCTAAGCTACCGTAATGCCTGTCCCAAACGCACTTGAATTCACTTACTGACTTCAATGCTGCCACTTCTGGTAGCAGGCTGTTCCATGGGTCTATCACTCTGGTGAAAAGTACTTCCTAGAGTTGCTTTTAAACTTGGCTCCACCAGACGAAGTTGTGCCTTCTTGTATGCGCTGTCCTGTTTTTCTGGAAGAGCTGTGTTAATTCCCTTGACATATTTAAATATTTCTAGAGAGAACAAGTTCAACTCCTTGTAGGATCATGGTGCAGCCCCTGCACCATGTTTGTAGCCTCTCTGTACCACCAATAAATGGTCAATGTCCTTTTAGGTGAGGTCTCCAGAACTGGACACTGTATTCGAGGTGTGGCCTCACCAAAGATCTGTAGAGTGGCATGATTACCTCATGCTTTCTGCTCATAATACCTCTGCCTATGCATCCGAGGATGCCACTTGCCTTTGCGCTGCTTTTTCACATTGTTTACCCACCTTTAAGTCGCTGGTAATGATTACTCCCAGATCCTGCTCCATTATTGTCTCCTCTAATTGGTGCCCTTCCAGTATGTACTTTTTTTCCTCCGGGTACATTACTTTACATTTGTTGGCCTTAACTCTTTAATTGCCAGTTTTGGACCTTTCTTCTAGTTTTCTGAGGTCAGCTTCTACATCAAGGTCTCCTCCTCCTGTGTGTCCACCCTGTTGCAGAGTTTTGTGGCTTCTGCAAACAGGCAAACCTTCCCTTCAGTTCATTGGTGATGATATTGATGAATATGTTGAAGAGGACTGGGCCCAGCAGGACACAGAGAAGTGAGGAGGAAATGTGAGGAGAAGAAGAACAAAGCAGGTGATAAGTTAAAAGGATATCTATTGAAATGTAATAAAGACCAGAAGTCACTGGGAAGGTAATATGGGGGAGTAGACCGAGATAGTGAATAAAATGTTAATATAACTGTGTTACACTGGCATGCTGCATGAATACACATTCACATAAGAATATAATACATGCAGATGAAAAAGCATGCACATGCATATAAAGGAAACCATGGTTTGTGCACTGAAAATGAATCATTGGTCCAATAAAAGTATAAATCACCTACTTTGGTCATCTGTCCATTCCCTAAAATGTTATTGGATTCTTGATGTTTGGTGTGGGATTGACACTTAATGCTTTGGTTGCCTACCTGGGTCTATCTTATTGAACTACTTATGTGGCCACTGCTGTCACAAACTTTGGGAAAAACACAATAAGAACAAAATAACATATCCGGCTCCATCACTGGTGAGAAAGTTTTGAGCTAACTGATGGGTAACTGTGTTATTTCACAGTTTTCGCTGCTGCCTGCTTTGTTATTCTAAATGTGCAGACATGCTATAAAGACTAATGGGCTAAGTGACATCATTTTATTATATGCTAATGTGACTCTCAAGAATAAAGGAGATTTCAGCTATCAATAAACAGAGGCATCCATGATAGTTATAGAAGGCTACTCTTGCCAGTAAAAATGAACCACTCAAACTTTTCAAACCTTTGACAGATATAGAAATGGAGCTGACAGGTGATAAATAAAACACAAAATTTACAACAGGCGGGTTTAGGTCTCCTTTCCAAAAAAGTTATAATTGATTGAAAAATACCCCTAAAAATATCTAGGTTCCCAAAATATGAATTGCACAGGTGCAGGGACTTAGATTTTTTTTTCAACAAACCAAAGTAACGTGCTCAAAATTCAGGTACTGCTGTGGTGTATCAGTCAATTTTGCAGGAGAAAACAATGAAAGTACACAAAGACCAGGTCTGGTTGGTGGTGCACGTTCAATGATTAATGAGCAAATAGCAGCTCTGGGGCCAGATTCACAAAACTTTGCCTCAACGCAAACCTGGTTTCTGCAATGCAAACCAGGTTTGCGCTGATTTGGTATCCACAAAAGCCCAGTTTGCACACTTAATCCACATTTGCACCAGGGCAAAGTGTAGCGGGGCTGCAGTGCAAATTAGGGGAGGGACATGAATATTGACATCATCCATTTTACAAAACATTTGCTCCATGCAAGGACCTCTTGTAGGGACCCCTTGCATGGAGCAAATACCATTGACCGAGACCTTGCCTTAAACCTCCAGCAACCCTAGTGGTTAGTGGAAGCACTGCGTGGGCCCTCCTATTGCCATCCCAGTATACAGAAAGTTATTCACTGGTGGTGTAGTGGTTCGTTCACGGGTCACCAATCGCTGCCCAATATCAGAAATATAACATTTCCGTGGTATCCAGTGGTCCTCCCCACACCCAAAGCCCTGCCTGAAATAGTACAGTTTCCTGCTGGCTCCGTGCCCATCCCCCCACCCCAGCACCCACCTGATGTTGACATCATATTATTCCCTGTGTCCAGTGTAACCCTCCCCATCCCTATCCCCTGTATAGTCAATAGAAACATTTCTCTGGTGGTCTAGTACACTCCCTTCCTATCCCCAATCCCCAGTAAGTGAATTCACATCTATTCCCTAGTGGTCTAGTGCACCCCGTCCTCGGTAGATAGCATGCCACCACCCTGCTCCCCTCCATCCCAAATCCAAGCTAGTGACCAGCACAGCCCTTTTCTTTCTACCATGGCTGGCCACTGACTAAGCTCTCAGTGAGCACATGTTGTATGCAGTCACTGAATGACAGCTCACTCTGAGCTGTCAATCAGTGTCAATGAGCTAGGAGGATCAGGCGAGACTATAAATAAATCTATAAATAGTATAAAATATGTGGTAGGTCATTCATCTTGACCACCTCCAATCATGAAGAAAAACCTAATGGAGCTGCATTTTTTCCAATTTATGTAATTTATTGAGGATTTTGTTTTATACTGCATAAGCATAACAGCAGTTAACAATGGAATGTGCACAATAAGGATGTTAGAATGTAGACAATTAGGTTTTAGAACATACACAATAAAGTTTTTGACCTGTTTGAATTCCATGCACAATACATCCTAGCTGTACACCATATACAGTATGTATAGGGATATACAATAGCCTATGTTCAAATATACCATTTAGTTTTATGAGTGAGTGGGCAGGACCATAACTCTTCATGAGTGGTGAAGCCACAAGAGTCATGAAAGTTCCACCCCTCTCATAATTGCAAATATATGGCATGTTTGAACAAAAGCCATTGTCTGGTTTGTGCATATAATGTGGCGTTTTGGTATTTGGTCTGCCACTAAGAACCCTTTACCTTCTCCAGTATTCTGCATTCCCATCTGGTGCTTCTGCAGTGGTCGACTGTAGGTACCAAACAAACTGAGTCTGATGCATAAAATAATAAACAAGATAAGGTTTATTCAGGAGCATAAGCAGGGACATCTTATCAGCACAAGGTACAGGTACAGACAACTCTCTGGCTGCAACATTACTGTCCTTGGTTAAGGGGCATCAACTAATCTTGAGCCCCATGCTCAACCTATACTCCCATCACCCTGGGGTTTGAAAATGTGAGTACCACTCAAACAATAAAAAAATGTTATGCAAGAACAATAAGCATTAACAAAACCTTAATACTCTATTTAAAAAATTAATATGTATCAGTAGCATGGATGAAATTATAAAGACAGCTTTTGATTGATTGAAAGGCAGGCACAATACAATGCTGCTGGGAAGGGAGGAAAGGATCTGGACTACACTGGTGGCCAGTCAGTGTAATGCCAGGGAGGGGAACACAAGAGCACTTGAAGCTAGCCATGCCACAAGCACAAAGGTGTAGGGAAGGGAAAGGAAAGACAGGGAAAGGGGAGCAGCAAGAATGACCCAATTGCAATTTGATTTTAATGTACGACTGGAACATCAGCATATCTAAGACCTAGAAGAGAAGAAAAATGTTAGAGCAAACAGTAATTTATAACCAATATGCATATGGTTAAACACAGAATTTACAGAATCACCACACTGTCTAAATAATACAGTTCACTTACTTCTGCGACTGTTACGGTCAGTTGGGATTGATGAATGGGTGGCTTGAACTAGTTCTTGACAGGGTGCGGTCAGGTCACAAAAGCGATCCATGAGTTCTGAGCACTGTCATACCCATACCATTTAACATGGTATGACCAACATCCATTAATGTGCTTTTGCACAAAATCATCTCAGTCTAGCACATTGTTTGGGGTACTTGAGAGTCCTGAGAAGACACAAGAGGCTGAGAAGTTCCAGAAAGTCCAGGATTTGGCAAATAAGTGTCCATACCGTGAGGTTCTTGTGAAACTGTTATCAAATTGTCAGTAGGAAGTTCTGTTTCCAAAGTATTGCAGGTTCCAAAGAAGCTTAATTACTTGGAGGACTGGGCTTATCAGGGCAGGTATCATGCAAGTACCCATGCTTCAATCTGTTGATATGAATTTTATTGTGTACCAGCTTTCCATCTGACTTGCAGCGCAAGTGAACATGAACAGGGGAAGCTTTTCAACAATATAGAATGGCCCAGTCCAGGGGCGAAACAGTTTTCAGGTGGCGCCCGAACAAGGACAGGACGATACAGGTATACAATGTCTCCCACAGAAACTGAAGGATCATGAGACTTGGCTGACGACATTTTTGCAATGCTGGTCAGTTTAAGCTGTTCCAACATTGGGATGATGAAGGAGGAAGCTGACTTTGAGACCTCTAACAGTGAGAGATCTTTGTCCAGAGGTGTTCTTGGGTGACATCCATGGACTAGGAAAAACTGGGTATGTTCTGTGCTGTTGGCACAAGGATTGGAGTTGTAGGCAAACTGAATGAAGGGGACAAAACGGTCCCAAGTGTCATGAGTCTCATCCAGGTACTTGGATAATGTTTAAGAATGGTCAACATAATTTCTCTCTTTGTCCATTACACTGTAGATGTTAACTGGTTGTATGAGTCTTCTTGATGTTGAGAAGTTTGCAGGTTTCTTGCACAACAGGTGAGAGGTAGCTAGTGCCTCTGTCTGAATGCAGATACGCTAGGGTACTGTGCCGGCAAATGATAGAACTGAGGATGGCACTTACCACTGTAACAGCTTTAATGTCTTTCAGTGGGCTTAATTCAAAGTACTTAGATAGTCCACAAAAACAAGTATGTACTTGTTGCTGGAGTCAGCATGTAGGCACGGGCCAAGAATGTCCGTGCTGACTTTTGAAAAGGTTCTGTGGCTACCAGTATTGGAATGATGCATGCCTTTGTCGGTTTGGCAGGAGGCTTTTTTGGGAACAAGGCTGGCAGGATTTGATGAAACAGACAATGTCTTTGTTCATGTGAGGCCAGAAAAGTGGAGCCTTGTCTTTTCGAGAGTTCTATGGATTCCCATATGACCTCCAGAAAGTGGAGAGGCATGGGTGGATTGATGAACTTCAGAGACTAGAGAGGCTGGCACAACTAACTGTACATGAGTTCTATCTGTGCAATGACCTTTGCCTTCCTTGGTCCAGATATGAAAAAGCATCCTTCATTGAGAAAATACTGTGACACAAAGAATTGTACATCCTGGTGGTGTTTCTTTTGTAGAGGTAAAGTTCCAGACTCGAGATATGTGATGATGTCTGTAAACTGAGGATCAGTTCTTTGTTGGAGTTTAATCATGCCAGGGAGATAGCGGTATTAGAGATTGAAAGAAGCTCTTCAGCTGCTTGCAGTAAGTGAGGATGGGTGCTTTTCTCTAGAAGCAGTTGGTAGCAGCAAAGCAACTTGAGGTGCTGAAGGAGTGTCCACAGGAGCTCATCTGTGGAGTGGAAAGGCAGAGCTTGTAGGCAGGATTCTTCATCTGGAGAGGCTGCTATGGGGGATATAATCTCCAGCTTACAGCATCGGCACTGAAGTGGACTCGACCTGGTCTGTACTGAATTTCAAAATTGTAGCCTTGCAGTATGGCAATCCATCGGGTGAACTTTCCTACTTGCTCCTACATCTCGAACACCCATCTGAGGGCAGAGTGATCTATGATAGCTGTGAAGGAGGAGTAGTGAACGTAGCAGTCAAACTTCTTTACTGCAAAGACCACGGCTAGGCATTTCTTTTCTGTGATGCCATAGTTTTGTTCAGCTGAAGAAAGAGTGTGTCCGCATAGGAAACAACTTGTTCTGTTCTGTCTTGATTTGACACAACACAGTGCCCACTGCAAAGGAACTAGCATCTGTGTAAAGCTTGATTGGCTGGTCAAACCTGGGGTAGGCCAAACTGGGAAGAAACAAGTTTTCTTTCAAAGTTTCAAAGGCCTCTTTGCATTCAGAAGTCCATATGTAGTCATATCCCTTTTGGCGTGAGCATACAGTGGAGCTGCAATCTTGGCATAGTTGCAAATGAATTTTCTGTGGTAGCCAGACAAGTCCAGGAGGCTCTAAGGTCTTTGAGGTTTGTAGGTTCTGTATAGTCTTTTACTGCAGAGCTCATCTAGGTCTAGAGAGATGCCCTGTGAACTGACCACATGTCCCAGGTAATGGATTTGATGTTGAGCAAGCAACATTTCTCTGGGCGAAGTTTGAGGTTGGCTTGCCTGAGACGTTCGAACACCCTCTTTAAGATGCTGGAGGTGTCTTGGAAAGTTCTGCTGAAGACGAGCACATTGTCATGGTAAACTAGGCAAGATTTCCAAGACAGTCCACGTAATACAGCTTCCATGATGCATTGAAATGTGTCTGGGCTGTTCCAAAGTCCCATAGGCAGACATTTAAACTGGAAAAGTCCCAGTGGCAGTGTCAGGCTGTGTATGGGCGTGAAGGTGGCTCAGTAGTTACTTGGTAAAATCCACTCTGAAGATCTTGAGTGGTGAAGTAAGCTAGGCTGGCCACACCAAGGCTCTCTAAGGCATCCTCTGTAGTAGGTAAGGATGTGCATCCTGCACCATGTAGGCATTGAGCTTTCTGTAGTCCACCACAAACTGATACCCTTTGTCTTTCTTTACTACCAGCAAGCAAGGTGCACCGAGGGACTTGTAGATTCCTCAATAATGTCTTGTTTAAGCATGTCCGTGATTAAGTTCTCCAGGACTTGTTTTTGCTTGTGTCCTACTTCGTAGGTCGTTGACGAATTGGCTTTGGGTTGGGCTGCACCTCAATGGTGTGTTGCAGGATATCGCAGCATCCAAGTTTAGTTATCAGGGCCAACAAAGACATCTGGGTAGTTTTCCAGAAATTCCTGTCTCTGTTGGACATGGTAGAAGTTTTGAGGCAGACAGATGCTGACTGAAGAGCATTCCTTGTAAAGCTGGAGTGGTTGTGATAGTACTGACAGGATGAATGTTAGTGGAACCAGGCTGAGGTTCGTGCAGAAGCTGAAGCTGGTCCCCTGAAGACAGACAAACAGACTTTCTGATAATGGCACCCTTTGAGATGGCCACTGGCACGCCCGTGAAGTTGCAGCATTTTTGGAATACAGAGCTGCCATGCACAGCAGACAAGGTGTTCCCTGGAAGGAGACCTGAGGAGTGCAGAGCTGAGGATCCCATGACGATGCCAACAATACCTTGAGTAAGTGGGTCTGACTTAGGAGGTACAATGACTGAGTCTATAGCTGCGAGTTGCCTCTGGGGATCTAGTGACAGTTTGTTTGAGGCAAAGTCTAGGATAGCTTTGTGCGCTTTGAGAAAGTTCAGACCAAGAATCATATTTTGCAGTGTCAGTGGCTCAGTAGGTAGCACATTCGCCTCTGAGGCCGGAGATCAGTGGACTGTGGTTTCAGTTCCCACATCTGGTACTTGGGTTAATATCCCAGTACTGACACGGTAGTGCAGCATGAGGGGTGCTGCACTTCTGAGGTGCCGCTCTTTGGATGAGACGTTAAACCGAGGTCCCATCTGCCTGATTGGTGATAGTTCAGGTGGATGCTAAAGATCCCATGGCACTTATCGAAAAGAGTAGTGGAATTTCCCGGTGTCCTGGCCAAATTTCCTCATTCACTAAAAATACCACCAACAGCTTAATCTGGTTCAAAGTCAGTTGGCTTTCATCTGTATCTCCTCCCGGTGTTGCCTGAAAATAGGCAGGATTTGTCTAGTGCATTTACCGGTCAACAAAACTAAATAAAAATAAATAAATAAAATATTTGGTTGTAGTTCAGGCACTAGGTAGAATTTAACAGTAGCTTGCTGTGAGCCAAAGTGGAGCTTAAGATGGACCACGCCTGTGATAGGTACTGAAGCAGTGCTTGCTGTAATGTGCTTTTGGTCAGCTGGAGCAACAGTAGGCATGTGATGAATAGCTGGATTGTCTAGTATACTGCTGTGGATCACAGAGATTTCTGCTCTGGAATCGACCAAGGCATGTGGACCAATTCCCAATCATGACAGGGACGTGGTTGCAAGGAGGGCGATCTGATGACAGGAACTTTGTCTCCTTTAGGGCGAAATTGTGCCTGGCTTATCAGTTGAGGGTGCAGTTTGTTTGAGTTTGAGTCAGTGGGTGGCTGTTTCTTCCTTTTCCTGCCCAACAAAAGCCCCTAGTTTGTTAGGCAGCGTTAGTTTCCTGGTCCTGTGAATAGTAGCTA
Source organism: Neoceratodus forsteri (assembly GCA_016271365.2). Taxonomy (NCBI): domain Eukaryota; kingdom Metazoa; phylum Chordata; order Ceratodontiformes; family Ceratodontidae; genus Neoceratodus; species Neoceratodus forsteri. The sequence goes on from CM028131.1 coordinate 1,123,082,759, forward strand.
GCATTTTGCTGATTGCACTGTAGTGGATGCTTTTTGCTTTCTTGATTTCTGTGAAAGTTTTTCAGTTTGCGGCAGACCGCAGCAGTGTAACTCCTGAATCCGCACCACTGACAGATCACTGGCTCCCCAGAAGGTGGAGGTGGTCTTCAGGTCGCTGTGGAGGTGGCTGCAGGACATTAAAAGGAGTTGTAGGTGAAGCCGCAGTATTAGAATGTAAGCTGTTGACAGTTGAAATAAGTTTGTCAATCATTATTTGTTGCTGTTGGATGCAAGTAGCAAGTGCAGCCAATTGTGAGGACTGTGGCTCTTGAACTATGGTAAGCCGGAGCATGAAATAGACTCCTGGGCTAACTGCAGCTTGGATCGTGTCCATCCAGGTGGAGTCAGTCCTCGGACAAAGACGTTACACCATTTATCAGTGTCCACTATAAATGCTTCAAGGACTCAGAAGATTGCATGGTGCATTCCCACAGTTGTTTTTAATAACCAGGGTGGGTGTGCTTGTAGGAAATGGTCCTTGAAGGTGGAATACAGGGTGGCAGTGTCCCTTTCATCTGGTCTGAAGGGCATTAAACCTCGAGATGGCCATCCCTCTCAGGAGTAAGCACATGGCGTTGGAAATTCTCAAGGGATCCATCCAACCATTGAATGACATCCAGGCCTGAAATTGCTTGAGCCAGTCGACAGCATCTTCATGGGGTAGTGCTGAGAGAGGTACTGGCTGTAAGCTGGTGTGGACCATTGAGTGTGGGAAATAGCTTTAATATAGGTGAGGTCATCCTGAATGGCCTACATAGTGGGCGTCCTTGGGCTGAGATGGACGACTGGATGTCATGCAGAATAGTTTCAATTTTGAGTCCCCATGCTCTTGAGGCAGGTGAAGGTGAAGCCCCAGAACTTGCAGTGCTCGAAATGGCATTGTCCTCAGACCTCATGGCCAGAGATGAGCTGTGTGGCACTGATCGAAGGTCGTAGGAATGAGCAGGAGTGGTTGTCATGAAGAGAATGAGACATCTTTGGAAGAAATGAATTGCCGAGAGAAAATATTTTCCCATTGAGTTATTATTGATAATCATTCATTTGCCTTGAACAGAGGGAATTTCAGTGCTTGGTTGTAGCAAGATAACGCCACTAGGGGAGCAAGGTCACTCAGAATGATGTAGCATGCTGCTACAAAATGGAGGATCTTACTTTGAGTAGAAGCTCTTACAGCAGGTTCAAACAATGAGGACCTAGTGCCACCTGGCGATCGTTCAGCAACTTTTCTCTATCAATACCTACATGGGGAATGCACCGCTGCTCCAACCCCGACGTCGCCCTCTATATAAGGGAGGAGTTCCCCCACGTTTCTCCAGTTCTTTCCCGCCACACGGCCAGGGTTAGTTCAGCATTTCTGCCAGTACCGATTGCTCTTCTCCACATGGTAGTTTTCACTACAGAATTCAATTTTTCCGCTTATGTCATCCCATTTGAACAAGTGTGCTTGTGGTGACAGATTCCGCAAGGATGGACACTCTGCTTACCTTTATTGTCTGGGGCCGACCACGCTCCAACGCTTGCCCTCATTGTCAGGCCTTCAATTAGCTGGACACAGATTCGGTGCCAGAAGTTCCTTGCAGCCTTTATAGCAGAATCAAGACTGCCACTATGGAATGGGCCTCTTCATCAGGGAATCCGAACCTCAGCATGCCCATAAGCACCGTAAAAACATCGGGACCAGGACAGAGGGAGATCCCACTCAAAGCACCGGGTCCTCAGGTTCAAGTCCGGATCATCAGGCCATAATTCCTGCCTCATGATGGTCAAGCCTTCATCGGTGGGTTCTTCTTCTTCCTCCCTTACTTCCCTTCAGCCCTTGAAGGTCTCTCAACCTGAAAAGCCAAGGGTTCAGGTAAGAGCTCCTCCTGCTCGGCTTCCTCCTCCAAAGCCGACTCCCGGAGTCAGTAGGCCTCTGGGCCTCCGGCCAGTAGGGCTTCTTTTCCTTCCGCCAAAACACAAGGCCTTGACCAACGCCAGCCTCCAGCTGTTGACCAGCATTCGCTGAGAAATCTTCTGGCCACAAACCCGACCATCGTCCATCCAAGGAAAAGGAACGATGCCCATCGGGTGTCAGGACAAGTGGACACCAGACACTCGTTCACCCGCTACTCCATCGCTCCCAGTCCTGGTGACGGTTATTCCGCCACCGTAGTGGTTAGTGATGCCGCCCGTCCGCGCCGGTTCTGTCTCCCACGCCCAGCGTCAGCTCAGACACCACTTCTCCACAGTCGCCGGTCCACCTGATGCGGACCCTGATGATGGTGGTGCTGGCGCTGCCCGACATCTCCTTAGCCCGACGCCTGTCGATAAGGGTTCTGATCCACGCCAGTCCCTACGGATGGCAGGGGCGGAGCCGGTACAGGCTCGGGCTCCTCCGCCACACCTGACTCTCCAAAGCTGCACCTCTCTGGTGAAGGAGCTTTTGCCCACTGGTGGGACAAGTAAAAGGACCTGCCAGCTGGGCGCCTCCTCTACTCCAGATCAGGTTCTCAACGGTTGAACCCGAGCAGTCGGGGAAAATGTGCCTCCTCGAAGCACAAAAGAAATCCAAGAGGGACCATTCTACAGTTCCTCCTGTTCCCCTCTCCTCCTCCTCCGGAAAAGAGGCCGAAGGGAAGAGGTGTAGCCCTCTCCCTTACCCCACCACCTTCTCGTAGACTCGATTCCTTCTCAGTCTACTGGAGCCAGACACTGGGGACATGGAAGAGCTTCCAATCCTCAGATGACCCCAGTTTTATGAGGTAATGAGGCACATCCAGGCCAACATGGGATGAGACACTGATGCCCTGGACCCCGAGTGCTTGCGGCTGGCTAAGTACTTCCACCAGAAAGATCCAAAGTCGTAGTCATCCCTCCCATGATTCGACACCTTTGCTGATGTCTCCCATGCAACCTGGAAGCATCCTTATTCCTCCCCTGCTGTGCCAAAAGGCTCTCCGGCTCTACTGGGCGCCGGCCGACCATCCCTTTTTAGCTAAACCACCTCTGTGGACTCAGTGGTGATTTCGGCGGCTCCCGATTGTTCGCAGAGGCCCAAACATCTGAGCACCCAGCTGCCTGATAGAGAATCAAAGCAGCTGGATTCCATGAGGTCATAAGGTGTACTCTGCTGCCACCTGTAGCATAAGGAATCTTAACTTCTTAACCCACATGGTCCAGTTCCAGAACGCCCTATGGGAACAAGAATTGGACCTGGTGCAGAGCCTGCCCAATTGTCCTCAGCGGACTGGAGCTCGCAAGGCTACTGCAGACCGTCTCAGACATGGGCACCCACGCTCTGCGCTCGCCTACGACTCTGCAGACACCTCCTCTCAGGGCAGCCGCCACTGGCATTTGCCTCTGACGCCATGCTTGGCTTCTGGTATCAGGGTTCGATCCAGGCGTACAAGTCAGCCTTCTGGATGCTCCCTTTGGGGCCCGTGCTCTTCGGGCGAGGACACAGAGCATGTTATTACCAGGCTGCAGGACTCCAGAAAGGCTGTCCGCTCCATGCAGTCATGTACCACCAAGCAGGGGCGAGCCAGAAAGCCCCATTTTCATGGCCGTGGGCACACGAATCTCAACAACCTTGTTTTCAGCAGGCTCAAGGAGGTGGCTTTGGTCAGGGGCAGAGTCGGTGTGCCTCGCATCCACCTCTAGACCTCCCAGAGCAACCACTGCTGCCCTCCCTCCCCACCCAATGCCTGACTACTCAGGCGACCCTTCCTCCTCCTCTGGTAACTCCACCAGAGGGAGCCGGGTAGGAGACCTTTTCACTCTACGCGATGCATGGGCTCAAGTGACCTCCGACTACTGGGTTCTAGAACTCATGGAGTTCGGGCACACCATTGAGTTCACATCCGTTCCACTGGACAGACCACCCCCATCCCAGTACCCAAGGAAACACAGAGCCCTAATCAGACAGGAGATATCCTCCCTTCTAGAAAAAAGGGCCATCGAGCCAATTCCACTGGCCAAATCAGGAAAGGGGTTTCTCCCACTTCTTTCTAGTTACGAAGAAGTTGAGAGATCTCAGACCCATTCTGGACCTCAGCGATCTCAGTCAGTTGGTCTCCTACAAGAGATTCAGGATGGTTTCTCTTCCCACTGTCCTCCCCTCATTTCGGCAGGAGACTGGCTAGCATCTATGGACGTGCAGGATGCTTACTTGCACATTCCTATTACCAGAAACCATCAGAGATTCCTCAGGTTCAGGTTCAAGAATGAGGACTATCAATTCCGAGTCCTCTCTTTCAGTCTTTCCTCAGCCCAGAGGGTCTTCACGAAGTGCTTGGCAGTCATGCTTGCAGCACTTAGAAGGCGAGGCCATTTGTGTTTCCATACCTGGATGACTGGCTCTTCCTGGCACATTCCAGGCCCCGCTGTCGGAGACTCTCAAGGATTCCATCACTCTGTTTCAGGGTCTCTGAATCACCATCAACAAGGAAAAGTCCATCTGTCTCCATCCCAGATACTCCAGTTTATAGGAGCCTCTCTGGATACCACTCTTGGGAAGGTTTTTCTTCCCAGCGACAGAGCGGGTCACATTCATACCATCAGCGTACCAGGTCTTCTCAGCCTCAAAGTGCCGGCTTGCCTGCTCCTCAGGTTGCTGGGACACAAGGCAGCTGCCATAGTGTTGGTCCCTCTGGCCCATCTCCATATGCAGACCATCCAGTGGTCCCTGAGGGTTTAGTGGGACCAGGCGTCAGGCGATCTGGACACCTTGGTCAGAATGTCAGAACCAATCCGCCGAGAGCTTAGCTGGTGGATATCATCCGAAAGCTTCCTAAAGGGCATTATGTTTCAGCTGGTGGCAGCGACCAGTTCCTTACAATCAATGCTTCGTCTCTGAGATGGGGGCACACTTGGGAACCATCGCACAGGGTACTTGGTCTTCCCTAGAAGCGAATCCTGCACATCAATGTCCTGAAATGAGAGCAGTGCTCTATGCCCTTCAAGCCTTGGTATCGGTCCTTTCACTGGGCCACCTGTTGGTGCAGACAGACAACACCACAGTGATGTTCTACATCAACAAACAAGGCAGCACTCATTCCTATCCCTTTGCAGGGAGGCAGTGTGGGTATGGGATTGGGCCCTGGAGCATCACCTGTTGCTGACAGCAGTGCCGTCCCGGCTCCAGAACATACTGGCAGACATGCTCAGCAGGACACAGTCGCAAGCTTACGAGTGGGAATTGTGCCAAGACGTGGCAGATCACATCTTTCACCTGTAGGGGACACCAGAGGTGGATTTCTTCGCATCTCGACATACAACGCAAAACTGCCCAGTTTTTGCTGGCCAGGTCCAGAGCCTGTGCTTCCTGGCAAGACGCTTATCCCTCTGTTGGAGCGGGAGGTTTCTTTATGCCTTCCTCTTCTTCAGAAGGTCCTCCTCAAGGCACAGTTGGAGTCATCCACCATTATTCTGATCACCCCATTGTGGCCTCACCAAATTTGGTTTCCATTACTACAGCATCTAGCGGCAGAGCCTCCGATGCCTCTCTCTTCCTCTATCCTCACATCTTTTGTCGCAGGACAACGGGTCCCTGTTACACCTGAACTCGATCCCTTCACCTGCACGCCTGGCTCCTCAGGACTTAGCAATGGTCCGTTTTGGGGTCTCTGACCAGGTTACCAAGGTGTTGGTTGAGGCTAGGAAACCTGCCACCAGGGCCACTTACACTTTGAAATGGAAGAGGTTTTGCATCTGGGCCACAGCAAAGCAGGTGGACGTGTTGGTCTGTCCGATTAATACCATCCTTGAATACTTGCCCTTTCTTTTCAGAAAGACCTTAGCTATTCCTCCATCAAGGTACACCTGGCTGCCATCTCTGCTTACCACTTCTTCTGTGTCAGATAAGACAGTGGCTCAGATGGAGATTTCCAAAGCTTTTTGTGTGGCATTCTGCACTCAGACCCCCATCCAGGACCCTGTTCCTCCTTGGGAAGCTCTGTCTTCCTCCCTTGAACCGGCTATGAGCGCTGAGTCTGCTTCTCCTGGAAAATGCTATTCTTGGTAGCGGTCACTTCAGCTAGGTGCATTCTGAACTGCAAGCCCTCATATGTGGGAACCCTATCTGATCTTTCACAAGGACAGGGTTGATTGGCGCAGATCCGAAATATTTGCGAAAGTGGCCTCAGAGCTCACTTTAAACCAGTCGGTGCAGCTCCCGGTCTATTACCGGAGCATTCCAATAGAGGACAGGCCCTTCTCCACTCCCTGGATGTCCACAGCTCTCAGGTGTTACTTGGCTCAGAACCAAGGGGATCAGGCAGTCTGATCCTTGTTTATTTCTTTACCCTCGGTCGGCTGGTCGCCGGTCTCAAACAGAGCGGCTTCCGAGCTGGTTGGTCCATTGCATCTCTTATTGTTATGGGACGCACAATAGATCAACTTCAGGGCAGATTGAAGCTCACTCTCACGAGGGCTGTTGCTACTTCGTTTGCTGCTCTTAAAAGAGTTCCGATGGCAGATATTTTGCCGCTATATGGAGCTCTGTGCACACCTTTGTTAGACACTACAGCTTGGACATTATTTCCAGGCACAGAGCAGGGTTTGGCATAGCGGTTCTGCAGGGTCTGGTTTCCTGAGGTTTCTCCTTCTGTTTTTCCTGCTCCTGTTTGTTTCCCTCTCCCAAGGGGTTGTCATAAGTTTATACTGCTTGGGACTCAGTCCTCATTGTTTGAACCTGCTGCAAGAGCTTCTACTGAAGTAAGATAGTACAGTTACATAAAAAACTTACCATAACAGTAGATCTTCAAGAGAAGCTCTTGCAGCGGGTATATTTCTGCCCTCTCCCCACAGGATCAGGCCCTTTCCAGATCAGCGTACTTCTGCTTGAAAGGTGCGCCCGTGGGCTAACAATTCCCGTTTTCGACCTGCCGGTTTACCTGCCTGACAGGGGCATCCAAGAACTGGAGCATGTGGGAAACTCCTCCCTTATATAGGGGCGACATGGGCAGTATTCCCTATATTTTTTGGTACTGTCCCAAGGTAGCACCACTATGGAATGCTATTCAGGACAACCTAGACCCCATTTTAGGTTTGCAGGATCTTTTTACATTGGAGATTTGTATATTGGGGGTCTATGCAGAGATTAGAGTAAAGGAAAGAAAGTACCATGGCTCTTATTTCAATGGCGGTCAAAAGGCTAGTGTTGTGTCACTGGTCGGACCACCTAGAGCTCTCTTACATGGATTGGGTGGAAGAAATATCTCTGTGTTTTAAAGTTGAAAACTGATAGCTGATTCTAGACTTGTTCCCTTGCCTTCCAGAAAAATGGGAAAGCTTTATGCTTTGTATTTACACTGATTTCACGCCCAATCCATTATGACTTACTTGAGGCTGACAAGATACTCCCTATGATTTCTCTGATGCTCCCACCCTTCCTTACATTCCAGTTATTTTTGGATTGGTTTTGTTTCTCCTGCCATCTTCCAGACAGGCTGCGGCTGCATCCTTTGACAGGGCAACTTCTCTTTCCCTAATGACTTATTTCCTGGACTCTCTTCTTTTCTTCAATGGTGACACCTTCCAGGGTGGGAGAGGAGGGGTGGGGTTTATTTTGTCCTAGGTTTATTCCTCCATATTTATCCTGTGGACTTTATTATTCGGCTGTATTATACATATGTTTGTACACATGTTTTTGTTGTTATTTGAAATAAATAAAGAGAATTTCAAAAAAAAAAAAAATGAGGCGACATCGGGGAGTCGAGCCCGGCGTCACGTGATTCCCCATGTAGGTACTGCTAGAGAAAAGTTGCCAGAACCACCACCAGGTGGCACCAGTCCTCATGGTTTGAACCTGCTGCAAGAGCTCTCTCGAAGATCTACTGTTATGGTAAGTTTTATGTAACTGTACTTTCTTTGCCATGAGGTGGCTGTACAGAGTGAAATGGCGATTTGCCAAGCTGCATGCTGGCTGTCCACTTGAATTTTGGCAGGCTCTCCTGTGGTGAGTGGCAGTTGCTGGGGAAAATGTCTATATCTTGTGGCAGCGTTTTATTTCATTGGATATTGTGCTTCCCTCATTTTGTAGCTTAAACTTTGTTTATTTTTCTTTAAAGTTGCCCCTAGGTTTTGTGTACTATGCCCCTTTTATTGTGCTACCTTTCCGTTTTCTTTCCTGCCCCACGTTTATTTATTAAAGGTTTGCCCCGCTTGAGTTATGCTGCAGTGCACTCCTGATTTCCTTGCCCCCTTGAGTTTGCTACATGAGGTGGCTCCTTTCTGAAGCATTGCTGAGCAGTAGAGAAGTGCTCCATGCAGCTGAAGGGTGAGAGGGAGGCCACGGGTGATGTCCCTGGTGGCTGCCGAGGGCAGAGCTGCACCGCAATTCTCTGGGAAGTGCTTCATACCCGGGAACTGTAACAGGAAGTCACAGTGGTGAAAGGTTTGTGAAGCAGCCTTGTGTGCGTGGAGTAGTCATGGGGCAGGACTGAGGTTCTGGTGCAGCTGGCAGGCAGGTAAGGCTGCTATCTGGGTCTCAGGGAAGTGTGGGCTCCAGTGTTACCCGTGTGGCTGAGGGGAAAGAGCTGAGGTAGCAGGCCCACACTGAGGAAGAGCTGCGGTCTGCTGCGGCAAGAGGGAGGAGGACCAACTGTGGAGCGATGGCTCCGATTGTGTTTTCTGAACCTGGGAAAGTCGGGGAACCATACAGAGTGTTTGTGCCAAGCCTGCTGAGGCAGATTCTTTATTTTAATAAAGAGGAGCAGTCTCTTTTGGAGCGGGTTGGAGCAGGAGGATTTCTGGCACTCAGGTTGTGGCTTGTGGAGGGAGCACAGAGCACTAGATTGCTGGGCCAGTAAGCAATTTCATTTCTCCTGTGCTGGAGTTGCAGTCCTCGATGTTGGCAGCAGCAAGACTGTGGCATGAGCTGGCAGGTAATACTGCTGGATGTGAGGAGAGTGTTTAACTGTGGTGCCCTTTTGGAAGTTGGTTGATTTCTCCTGAGAAGACTGTATAGGGCTGGGATGTATAGGCCTTGACATGAGGTTGGGGAGGGGAGGGTGTTGTAGTTTTGAAGCTTCAGGGAACTTTTGGCACACTTTTTAAACAATGAGGGTGTCTCAGCCAGCTGGGCTTGTAGCAAGCAGCTCCGTGGGGTTTGTGAGGCTTAGAAAAATAATTGTTATTCTGTAGCTGATTAAATAGTTTCCCACATTGAAGCACATTTATATGTAAGCATATTTATATTCCCTAGGCAGATTGCAGGAGGCGATTAACAGGATACAGTTCAGTTTTTTTCCTCTCTGCTGCCAGGTTAATTCTTTCTAAGCATGCAAACAGTTCAGGCACACCTGGGTGATAACTCTGGGGTACCCAACGATGCAGATAAGCGAGATGGGGGTCTGGGCAGAAGAAGGGCTGCATTCTCCACCATGTGTGACATTTTGGTATTTGGTCTGCCACTAAGGACCCCTTACCTTCTCCAATATTCTGCTTTCCCATCTGGTTCTTCCATGATGGTGCGACTGTAGGTTCCGAGCGAACTGAGTCGGACACATAAAATAATAAATAAGATAAGGTTTATTCAGGAGCATAAGCAGGGACATCTCATCAGTACAGGTACAGACTCAGACTAACTGAAGAGGAAACAGGAAATTGGGGTTTCCTAACCCCTGCCGGAAACTAATTAGCATAACATGTGACAACTCTCTGGCTGCAACCTTACTGTCCTTGGTTAAAGGGCGGCAGCTAATCTTGAGCCCCATGCTCAACCTATACTCCACAATAATGTAGTGACATGTTCTTTTTGTATTTTTGTTTAAGTTTTTATGTGTTACAGTGTACCTCCATCGCCAAAACTGCTGGGACCTCCTCCCTCCCAACATAAAGTGTGGCACTCCCCAACCTTGTGTAGTTATCCTATGGTGAAAAGAAAGATAGCTGTGGTTGCTCCATTGTTCAACAGTTAACAGGTTTTGTTTGCAGGCTTGCAACTCTGGGTGGTCGTAAGGGTAAAGGGCTGATGCCAGACCAGCATATGGTAGGAAGAAACTCCAGGAGCTCAAAAGTGAAGCTGTTTGGGACAGAATGCATAAATGTAATGCTGGTACAGTGCAGTACTGTAAACTGCCTACACGTTTTTAGTTACAATCAGCAAGTTATTTTTAAATGGCACAGGAATGTGGTAAAATAAGGAAACAAGATGGCGGCTGGACTGGAGTTTTCATTTTGAGGGCAGGAGTAGTGTTTACTGAAACTGGAAACAGCTCCATCATGAGACTGGCTTATATGGCATGTCAGTCAAATTGGTTGATAGTTTACTTGAGATATGACATAGCTAAGTGAAAATACATTTTTATTTTCATTTTGGTCATTTATTTTCACAGTAGCTCTCCAGGTCACAGGTAACATATAATCCACTACAAGATGTGCAGTTATACTCTGATGTAAGCATGTGCATGTGTATACCAGAACACGACTACATGCCCTGTAGTGGATTATCTGTTTTTTGTAACCTGGATAGCAACACACACACAAATACCGTATATATTCTATATCTATTTCTATATCTATATACACGCACACATAAACTTGTATATAAATAAATTGCAAAAAACTTCATTAATGCTCTAGTTAAGGTTAAAGCTACACAAGTAGGAATGTGGCATTGGGGTTTCCAACCCAACACCCCACCCCACCCTGCACACATTAACAGGCATCGAGGGTGTGCCTTGGGGTCATTAGCCTAATGCTCATACCATTCCATAAGTAAATAAGTTGAGATGGGTACAATATAGGAGAATGGGGTGAGCGTTAGGGCGAGGGACCATTTTCTTCATTCTCAGGTGTGCCTGAAATGGTAGGTAGGGAGGGGTGCCACTAGACACCAGGGAATATATTCTTTAATAATGGGATGGCGATCGGTAGGTGAGGGGTGCCACTAGACACCAGGGAAATCGGGAATGACAATCTGCGGTGGGAGGTGCCACTAGACACCAGGGAATGTATTCTTTAATAACGAGGATGGCGATCAGTGGGTGGGGGTGTCACTAGACAGCAAGGAAATCGGGAATGGCAGTCCGCAGGTGGGAGTTGCCACTTGATACCAGGGAATAGATTTATTTATGCACAAGGATCTTGATCGGCAGTCTGGGGCTGCCACTAGACACCAGGTAAATATATGAATGGGGACATTGATTGTGGGTGGGGGTGCCACTAGACACCAAGGAAAGTTTAGAGGACAGTGATCAAAGGGGTGGAGGTGCCACCAGACACCAGGGCAACATCACACATTGCCAGGGATGGCAGTGGAGTGTAGTGGGAGGTGCCACCAAACACCAGGGAAATGGCGGCTCACAGTTCACAGTGCAGCCAGCAGCACAAATTCAGCTGTGACTGCAGAAGTCAAGAGATTCCACTGTTCTCATACAAGAGAATGTGGGAGAAGCTCCTCTCGCTAAGTTGGCCACCTGGGATTTTGGTTGCCCAGAAAAGGTATTCGTGGCCATTATATTAAAAACAAACATCAGCATCTAACTAAATAATGTGTTCTGATGTTTGTTTTTAAAATCTCAGCATTTTATGTATTTTTTGTATTTTCCATGTGTGTTAGTATGTAGAAACAATCAACAAGAAGAGGCGGTTGTGCAGCACAAAAATGTTTGGTGCACTGCCAAGCAAGTGGTCTTGAAAACAAAAATGAGCCTTGTGGCAACAAATTGCTTCTTTCACCACAGAGCGTTATCTCAAAACCCTACTGCACATGCGCGAGGTCAGAAACACTACATTTTAAAGCCTTATAACTCTGGAACCCTTTAATTTTTTTTCACCAGACCTGTCAAAGGTACCTACATTAGGGCATGACACATGTCCCTGGCAAGTTGGAGAAAACATTCTATTCCATATAGGCTGTAGGGAGAGAAAAAAAAAATGTTAAATATATGAAAAAGTTTAGATTTTTCCAGAACATGACAGCTACAGATCTCAGAATCCACAGCGCTGCCCTCACAAAAATGTCCACGGATCAAGACCTTGCCTCTTGGACAACACATACAAAATTTCAGCTCATGTCGTCAAACGGGGCCAAAGATATTAATGTGCTAAGTTAGGGGTTTAACATTGAACAGGCTACTCAACCCTAACTATAGGGGTGCTACTGTGCCCCTATAATATGTGTGTTTAGATTCAGTATGTCAGCATCAAATTTTATTAATCAAACCTGCAAAAGATATAGAAATTCTGCCATAAATACTCTTGAGAGGACATCTAATATTTTTGACAAAAGCATTCCTATTCTGGCATGCTTTGGCTCTGAGTCTGACTGTGACTGGATTGTTGTGGTTGAGCAGGGCTTGTATGATAAAAGTTTCTAAATGGAGAACATCTGCTGCTGCTGACGCTGTGTCCCTTGTTGAGCATACAGTATGATTCCTCCCATGAGGTGCGTTTTTCATGACCTGATTTCTAGGCTTATTCGACTGGAAATCATCTTAAATGGAGCATATGACAGATGTGACTGTTGTTTTTGCACATGCAGTAAATTACTTGGTGGGTTTCATTAAAGAGTCACGCATGCACTAAATTACTTGGTGGGTTTCACAAAAACATATTAAATGCTAGCAGTTTGCAGTCATTTTTTCAAATTCATGCTAATTGAAGTATTGCTTTTGCTGTTTAAAGGTTGATCATATCCTTTTGACATAACACCAGCAGGAAACTGCCTACTTGAGTACATGTTCTGTACAATACTGTGTGTTTGACTGGATTGCACTTGAAAGCTGTAATCAGGTTCACCTAATTAGACTGCTTAGATATATTTCATACCTTATGTTGTGTTCTAGTGTCCTAACATTACCTTGCTGATTGCCATACTACCTATTCCTTAAAATATGTTAAACAAATAGTGGTTTTATGTTGCTGCATATGTTAGGTTCTATGATACCCTGATGTAATGAAGTACAGTATGTATATATGTGTCCAGTAATTCAATCAGCACTATCCAGTGTTTGTGCCATGCTAACTTAGGGAGGCAATATAGCGCAGTGGTTTAGGGTCTGAGCTGCAAATCTGGAGACCTGGGTTTGGAACCCCACGGCCCCACTTGCATACTGTATGACCCTGAGCAAGTCACTTAACTTCCCTATGCTCCCAGGTTGCACCTGTAAACAAGCTTTCAGCTTAGTGTGTCTCACCTGGTTAAATAATTGGAAACAAAAACTGCATTTCACGCTCGGTGTACATTCAAATTTATCTCACAGTATGCATACAGGTGCACTGCCATATTCAACTGTGTTTGTCAGTGCTAGTTGGCTGGTAGCACTTCTGTAATTCATGCTACTATAAACCCTACAGTACATTTAATGCCGCATACAGTGGTACACGTTCACCCCTATTACTGGTCCCAGTAGCCAGTATATGTAAATTAATATCCCTGCCTGTAGCGGCACCCATTTCTAGTCCCTGTTGCCATACTATTATGAAAATAAAATAGAATTTGTGACATGCTGAATGTTGTTTGCTTTACTAATTTCTGTATGTACTGCCTATAAAAGTCACCCTATACTCTCTGGCTGGGTAACATTTTGATTCAGTACCTTATATACTTATGTGTTTATTATCAGTGTCAGTGGCTCTGCAGGTTGTATCCTCATGTCTAAGGCCAAAAATCACAAGGTTGTGGGTCCTAGCCTCACAGCAGAAACTTAGAGTAAAATCCATTACTGACACTGTAGTGCAGCATGAGGGGTGCTGCACTCTTGAGGTGCCTTATTTTGGACAAGATGCTAAACTGAGGTCCCGTCTGCTTGATCTGGTGGTTGTTCGGTGGACAATAAAGATCCCTTGGCACTTCTTGATAAGAGTAGGGGAGTTTTCCAGTGACCTGGACAGATTTCCTCATTCACTAAAAATGCCACCAACAGTTTAATCTGGTTCAGTGTCAGTTGTTTTCCATCTACATCTTCCCTCTCCTGGGACAAGGCTGAAAATAGGCAGAATTGCCTAGCCCTGCTTTCTAGTCAACAAAATGAAATAAATATTTTGTATCTATCATGTTAGTGCTGCTGTTCTGTTTTCGAAAATTTGATAAAAGTTTCATTTAAATAAATATCAGTGGTAGTCCAGGGTACCGCCCATTCCCTGGTCCCATGGCATTATGAAAAAACTGCACTGGTAGTCATGTGGTATCTTCCACTGCCCTCCCTCCATAGCACCACCCCAACCTAATGGTGGCCTTTACACCACCACTCACCTCACAGGTAGCCACCATATTAGGGGGTGCTAACTGGGAAAGCATGACCTTTCATAATATGCAGGACCAGGAATGTGTGGTGGTGGTGGGGGAATACCACTGGACTACCAATGTTTTATTTCCATAATGATAGGGGAACAGAATGGGGATGACACTACAGCTAGTGAATATTTGTATTTGCAATACTGAAATCAGGTGGTGGGGTCTCAGAATGTACAGCCTCCATGTACTCCATAAAGCAAATGATTGCGCCTCAGATGTGAATACAGTAAGCACCTAATGACATATTAATGCCCTGTTAGGGCCATCCATTATGAATATTGCAATTTAGTGCAACAGCACTATCTGCTCTGGGATGCCTTACATGCTTTGCTTCTTGGCAACCTATTGTGTCACACTCTATACATTTCTGTCTTGCTCTTTGGCCAACAGTAGGTTTTACTTTGTGCCAAGTACACCTGTTGAGCTTTCGCTTGTGCTGCACTCTATTGGGGGTACAGTATATTTGAACATGCTTTGCAACTCGCACCATGCTCCAAGCTTGTTTTACGATAGCAAACTTTGAGCCCTGTGCCAGTTTTTCTTCAAGACAGTGACTGCATGAAACAAGTGGCTTTTATGAATATGAGCTTCATGCTTTAAACATAGAGCGTTGTGAACGATCGTGGCTGTCCCACACCGACTGCGTGGGATTGCCCACGATGAGCACTATTAGTGCTAGCACAGGTATGGCTGAGCAGTAATTGAAAGATATCCTATTTCTGGTCATCCTGCAGCCTCTCATCCACCACCATAGTGCAAATAAATGCCACTTGTAGTACAGCATCCCAGAACTGTACTGTCATTATGAGAGGATCAGCCATGGGAATCTAGTTTTACTACGACTTTGAAATGCTCCATATCAGTGGTCACTGGTTCTGTGCCATACAAAAGTACAGGCTAAGTACCGTTGGCGTAGCTGTGCCAGCCTCAAACACCACTAGAACTGGCAATCAACATGTTTGAGCATTTCAGATCTTCTGAAACTTGCTTTGTATGAACATATGAAAACTGCCAGCAGAAAAGGCCATTTGGTCTAGCGAGTCTGCTCTGTTATGCAGCTAGCAACCCTATTCTGCAGCTGCCCCCCGGTTCTCCCTTTGCTCTGTCCCAGCTGCTCTTGAAGCATCCCACTGTTTTACAGGCCACCACCTCGGTTGGTAGCATGTTCCACTCTGCCACCACACTCTTTCTAAAAAGTGCCTTCTCAATTCCTTCCTAAACCTTCCACCCTCTAATCTCATATTATGACCTCAGTGTCCCTTCCCACCTCCCTTGAACAGTCCCTCCATGCCTGTCCTGTTTATTCCTCTCATGTACTTGAAGATCTTGATCATATCCCCTCATCCCTCCTCTTCTCCAGTGAATACATGTTCAGCTCTCTTAGTCTGTTTCATATGGTAACTCCCAGACCCTGGATGATCTTTGTTGCTCTGCATTGCACCCTTTCAGTATCTAATGTCCTCTTTAGGTGCAGGTGTGAGTACTGCATGCAGTACTCAGGTGGGGTCTGATCAGTGATCTATACAGTGGCAGAATCACCTCACCCTTCCTTGCAATACAGCCCAACATTTTATTGGCTATTGCCACTGCCTTCCCTACATTGTGCAGAGTTGTTCCTTGGCTCCCATAAAGGGCACCCCAGATCCTTCTCCTCCTCAGTCTCAACTAGCTGTACTCCCCAGATGGTAGTTTCTCCTTGGATTCTTAGCCCCAAAATGCAGCACCTTGCATTTCTTGGCATTGAATCCCAGTTGCTCAGGTGTCCAACCATCTCTCCAGCCTTGCCAGATCTTTCTGCAAACCCTGCCACCCCAGGTCATCCACCACCAGTGCTTCCATCTTTGTGTCAGTGAAACTTGCTTGTCACTGCCCTTGGGGATGAGGTTCCCTCCCAACACCACCCTCTGCTGCCTTCCATGCAGCCAGTTCTCCGCCCATCCCACCAATTCTGCCCCTGCCCCATGCCCTTTAGCTTACTTCCAAATCTCCATGCAGCACAGTTGAATGCCTTTCTGAAGTACAGGTACAGGACTTCCACCGCATGGCCCTTGTCCATTTGCCTAGTCACCCTAGTCATTGTATTCTACTAGATTGGTGTGGCAGGATCTTCCCTTGATAAAGCCATGCTGTCTACTGTCCTGTAACCCACTGACCTCCAGCAGGTCACCAGCCTCTCCTTCAGGATTTTCTCCATTAGTTTCCCCACGATGGACTTGAGTCTTACTGGTTTGTAGTTCCCGGTTCATCCTTGGGGCCACTCTTATGAAGGGGAACCATGTGAGTCATCCTCCAGTCTTGTGGTACACACCTTGAGTCCAGTGAGGCATTAAATAGGTCTGCCATGGGGCCTGCTAGGACCTCCTGAAGCTCTTACTGTACCCTAGGATGTACGCCATTTGGCCCTGGTGCGTTGTCCACCCTCAGTGCCCTTAACCCATCTAGCACTCTACCTTTCTGTGATTTCTGTGTCCATCGCCCCTCCCTCTGTTCCTATTCTCCCCACCACCACCTTGGATGTCCCTCCTTCTCCTTAGTAAAACCAAGCAGAAGTAGTAGTTAAATGTTTCTGCCTTTTCACTCCCCTTTTCTGCCAGTCCCCCTTAATCCTCACTATCTGGTCCTTACAACTCCTTTTCTCCTTGATGTACCTGAAGAAGTCTTTCTCCCTCTTTAATGTTCTGCGCCAGCCTTAGTTCTCTGGACACCTTGGCTGCCCTTAACCTCCTTGGTCACTTCCTTTGCTTTCTTCAGGTACTCTTCCCTGTCCTCCACCCTCCCAGTTTCCTTGTATCTCTTCTATAGGCAGCTCTTTTCTTCCTAACCCTGTCTATGACTCCCTTGTTTATCCAGCTAGGTTTCTTGGCCTAGCCTTTTAATCTTTACCTAAGAAGCTCAGAACACTGTTAACATGTTTGCATTTATGTTCAGAAAGTCTGTTCCTAATTGAATAATATATTTTTGCATCATTTACTATTAATTTTTGCTTTGAAGTGTTAACACTGAATGTGGGACAAGTCCTCACAATGTGGAACAGGGGGCTTTTGTGAAGTAAAATGAGGAACGTTCCTCGTAATGTGGTACAGTTGAGAGGTATGCAGTGCAATGTGTGAAATAGCAGAGTAGTAAACAACAGGGACAGTACTAACTTTTCAGCCGCAATAAAATAAAAGATTTTCACCCTTACATGTTGTCCATGTGCTCTTTACTGACTCATGTGTAGCGCTATTGATCTTCCCACCACCTACCTGAATGGATTTCAGACTGGCAGCATGTTGCACACATCACACTCCACGTATTGGAAACGGTGAAAAAAAAAAATAAAAAAAAAAAATGAATGCACAAGATAACCATACAGCATCAATATTTCTAGCACAGAACTCCCCCAAATATGTGGTTCCGAGATAATCCAGAACAGGACAGCTATTGCTATGTTTCCCATATGTGACCATGGCATGTTTCGAACCACAGCATCTGAAGCACAGTCGGAGAAAGCACAGTGATACTGCACAAACATTTTGAGCTACAATCCACACAGATTAATTCAGCACCATGCAGTATTGAGTCCGATCCAAAACCATAAGGTAAGAGCCCAAATATTAGACACGCACAGGCAAAACAAGCTGTGATTGGAAATCTACTCAGAAGTATACTAACTGCAGAAAACTGCAACATAATATGCTCCTAAAACTTGTAACATGGGCAGGAAAATATTCTGAAGAGGAGTCGAACCCTTTTTCTTGCCCATGTTACAAATGAATAACCACCCCAGAGCATGGGTCTACTTATGTGTACTTGTGAATTAATCAACACCTGGGTGGTTGGAACCATTCATTAATTCACAGTAGAGCCATGCTCTGTGTAGGTTAATCCTTACATGTTGTGCATTGTGCCTTTGTTTTTCTGATGGTTCTAGCATTATGTTCAGTGTGTGTCTGTAGATTTTTTTTGTTTACTTTTTTGCCAGTTTTATGGCCCGGGGGTAGCCATTCGAGCTTCTTTTATTACTTTTGATCTGTTGGAATTTTCCCAGAATGCATTTGAGAATGATGCAAATTAGACCCAAGTTCTTCAAAGATGTATTGGCTTTATTATCAGCACTTAATTGCCACACATCCAGAATAACAACATTTGACAATTAGAAAATCCAGGGCTCATTGCCACGCATTACTTATTACTTACATCCAAACTAGCAGCAGTTAACACCTATCTGACTTGGCTGGGGAGGAGGGAGGGCAAAGACTTTTCAAAGCAGTCATATTTCACAAGCAGTTGTAGGTAGATGATGTGACTAGATTTGTAAGCTAGGATCTTGGCTCTTAGTTGTAATGCATTGTGTAATTCACATCATTCCCAGAAGCATTCTTGGAACATTCCAACAGATAAAAGACAATAAAATAAGTCTGAATGGCTGCCTAGAGGGCTGTAAAACCTAGAGAAAAGTTAACAAAACAACATGATACAGACACAGGTAACAAAATGCTAGGGAGATCAGAGAAACAAAACCCAGTGCACAACATGTATTTTATAATTTCTTCATGTAGTTTTCCTTTAAGGAATGATGCAAGGATTCTACCTACATCCTGAACTACTTGGGTCTCTCTGTGATCTCAGTCAGGATCAATACATGCTTAGATTTGGCACTTTTAAATGTCTGTCAGTAGTTTAAAACAATCCCTAAAGGTTATATTTAGGAAGGTAGTAGGATTCCATGGTCAGAGCAAAGAACAGTCTATTAGAAAATTACAGATTAAAATCCCAACAGAGCCAGTTCTCACTGAATGACCTTGAGCAAGTCACGAATCCCGTGTGTGATTTGACCTTTCCCAGATGTTCATAACTGGGTAGAAGCAGGAACCCACTGTAAATCAGATGGTGCAGCCCTGTTCAGCTCGGCTGCATTGGTAAATTGTAAAAAGAAAATAATCTGTGTGTTTTGCTTGCATTGGCACTGTTTATTTTCATAAAGGTTTTCCTGATGCACATTTGACAAAGAAAATTAATTCCAGTGTAATACAGAAAAGGTGATGCTTTTATACCTGTCTTGAATAAATATTTTGTATGCATCATTATTTCCTTGAGCAGCAAAATGAGTTACCCATGGGATGAAAATCACCATTCATAGCATGCATTTATTATCAAATACATCATTCTATGGTCTAACAGTGTGTGTCAGGTTCTCCTTTTGATAAATCTTCTTCAGTATGCTCTACTCTTCTTTGCTGGTGGGAAAGAAACTATTGGTTTATTTTTCTAGTTCTGTATATTAGTAATGACATTTTCAGCAACACAGGGTATTGCTTTATTTCAGTGTTAGCTCTTGCTGGACCACTCAGAATCACAAATTTCTTATGGCATAATTTTAGTGACTTGTCTGATTCTGTTTATCCCAGCCGTTATGAGGGTTGTATTAAACTGCAAGAACAGAACATAATTTCCTCATACTGAGAAATTTAAATAGGCTTGTTCATCAGGAGAAAAAACTGTGCTGAGACAAAAATATAATTGCTGTCTCGCATAGATTATCATGGCTCTATAAAATTACAGTATAATATTGTACAGTCATGACTGCTCATATCTCTTGTTTGAATCTACTCATTTTATCCCTGAACCATATACTGTTTTGTTTTCTGTCAATCATACAGATTGTACTACCACATATTGTTTTCAACATTTGTCTCCCCTTTTACTACCATTGTATAATACCTCAGGCTACATGATATGACTTCTTTTCCATTAAGAATTCATGTAACTATATATTGGAGGATATAGTGTATTTGTATGTACAATTACAATAATAATAATAATAAAAGATTAACTGCAGATTATCATGGCTTTAAGAATTCAGAAAGAACAGTATTGACCAGCACAGAAAATACAGTCCTACCTTTAATTTTTGTTGATTAGGAAAGGGTAATTAATGTGTGCTACAAAATACCTTAACTCATTTCATCTAGGTGGCCATTTTGTTTCAACGTTTAAGAATTATTGGTTAAGACTTCCAACAAAGCTATTGAAAGGAAAGTGTGGGTGCAGGTCGGTCACCAGAAAAAAAATCATAGCTGTATATGCAGAAATCCTTGACCTGTCTAGATAGTGCCATGGTACTGAAACAAAAAAATACTAGAATTTGGGAGCAGTCTGTTCCTATATGGATCAATAAACATGCAAGCTATAGGAACAAACTGACCATTCACCAGACTTGTGATATTCAGGAGTCTTGCCTGGATGTTAGGGGAATCAGGGAGTGATGGAGTTAACATTGCTGCATATCCCAAAAGAAAAGAAATATAGAAAACATTACAGCTTGTAATGAATTAAAGAGGCACAGAAAATCCAGGAGCATTCATTTCTAAGGGCACCTTGTCCACTCTGAGGAAGGATTTCACTCCTGAAATCTTGGTGGTGTTGTGGGCCTGATGAAAATTCTTTGACTACTATTAAAACTCAACTGCAGTAATATCTCAAATGTGGGTGAGTAGTCAGTTTTTCAGTAGCTTGCAAGGTATATGCAGAACCCCTGTAACACAACCTTCCCCTTTACCATTTTAATTCCCTCAGCAGGCAGAAGTTTTCCAAGCTTATCTTGAGGGCATGTGCTGTCTTCATATCCACTGTTCCTGCTGGTTGGCTGTTCCATAGGTTCACCATCCTCTGGGAGAAAGGGCCTTCTATTATTACCCTATATTTATTGCAAATCTGACTGTTGCCCCTGGCTTGCTAGGCACATTAGGTCAGTTATCTTTTCTGTGCAATCTAGTTGATACACCATCGTAATATCATAGTGGAGTTAACCAATTGGCAGAGCCTCTTGCAGTAATATTTCATGAGTTTATCTGAACAGGTGCAGCGGTTGAGAACTGGAAAGGGGCAAGAGTAGTTACTATCTTAAAGGGACACTGTCAATCCCTTAGGCCTCAAAGTGTCACTAGTTTAAAAAATATATTTTATGATTGTTCACATTCTGTAGAGACTTCTGATGCAGCTGGTAGACTGATATGGATTATTTTTTCTTTTAAAAGTGAAAAAACTGAGTGCCCATCATACTGGTGTTACCACACCAAAACATGTTTGTTTACATTCCTTGACCAACTCCACTGTACCTTTCCTGGACTCAGGAACACCCTCAACACAATCTAGCCACTCATTATGCTGTTGAAGTATTGAAGACTACTGTATCTTGAGTTGCTGCACTGTTTGATGATGATTGTAATGTCCAGGAAGCATGCAGTAAGAGCAGTTCATGGATCTGAAGCAAAACAAGGTTGTCTGTAACTATACATTACCATGCATTTCAGTTCTAATCGTGGAGGCAGATAAAACAACCAGTGACATCAGTGAATGTTACAGAAGCTAAGCAATCATAAAATGTGGGTTTTACCTAAAACAATAATATGCAAGAAAGGTTGACAGTCCTTTAAAGAAGGGACAAGTTCAGAACGAGTAACTACAGACAGGTCAGCCTGAAATAAGTGCTGGGAAGGTCCTGAAATCCATTATCTGGAACAGAATAATGGATTGTGATTGATTGATTGAAGCCAAGGTTCTCACTGCCCTTTTGGCAAGGTGCTCAGGGGCAGGGCCATAGACATAAGGCATGTTTACACAACCTACCATTTTGTTACCCTGTTGCATTGTTGTCTGCATCACTGTCACCTCTACAATCACACTACAACCTCCTGCATTGTTGCAGATTCAAGCTGTAATGTCCAACTGTATTCCTGGCATTTTCCACACTTTTCTGCCAGGGTAGAGGAAGCTTATGGAGCAGGCGTGTGAAGGAGGGAGGAAATGTCATAATTGTTCACCTAGCAGTGGGTGAGCACTAGTGGTCAAATGAATAAAAACAGAATGCAGATTGTATGAAAATAAACCTGATTGGTAAGCCTTGTTTTCACATTTTGGAGTAGCTGCATTCTTTTGAAGTGTTCAAGTAAGAAGTTTGATCAGCTTGTGATGTGCGAGGTTTCTAATATGAATGCAGATCAGTGGGGAGGAGGGCAGTGTGGTACATTGTGTTAGCAGAACAGTGTGTTTAGATGCTAGAAAAAACACCAGCATGGGTACTCAAACCCTCAAAAATGGTGATTGATCAACACTGCAGTAGAGTGACTTAGAATGCTCTGCTAGCAGTTTACACAACCGGATCTGCACTAGTGCAGCTCATCTGCACCCATGATAGTGTTGCAGATCAGATGTTGTAAATGCACCTGAAGTCAGTGTGAACTTTAAAAGGCCTTTGATACTGTGGTGCATCATAATCTTCTAGTCAAAGTACATCAGTGCTGTATACACAATGCATACACAGGGTGGATTGCTACCTGGTTTTGGGGCTGCAGCAGAGTGCAGGGGTTAACTGACAATACTCTTAGTAGAGAGGATATCCAGTGGTGTCCCATATGGATAGATGCTGGGGACACTGCTTTTTATTTATTTTCATCACGATCAGATAGCTGGAGTCTCTAGAAGACTGCTTATGTTTCCTGATGACACTTTGCTGTCCAGGGTGGTAAACTGCCTTGAGGATGGGGACAAACTTGAGGAAGACCTGAACAAGCAGGACAACTGGTTAGATTCCTGGAGACAGATTCAATATAAACAAATGCAAGGTACTGCAGTATATTTGGGAGGAGAAACCAGGAAAGACCTACACACTGTGTGGGGCTCCTCTTGCTGCAGAGGAGAAAGAAAAGGACTTTGGTGTCATAACAGAGGGCTAAGGCATGACAAGCAATGCCCAACTGCTGCAAAGTAGGCTGGAAGAATGCTGGGGTGCATTAAAGTGATTGACCAGGCGGCCGGTGGCATTGAAGGTTAAGCGCTGGATGCCACACCTCGCGCCATGCTGGCGACCCAGGTTGGACGTGAGCCAAGGTTGTGAGGTTTGGCAGGGGAGGGATAGGATTGAGCATCCAGAGGACTACTCTCCTATCCTGGGGAGGGATGTGGGTTTCCACCACTCTGCAGCGGCCCTAGTGATGACCAGGGGCACTGCTGGAGTCGGTGCAGTGAAGGGAGGAGTGCAGCAGGCGTTAGCACATCAGTGCTCAGATGTCATTCATGTCTGCACTCCGGGGAACCAACTGGAGGAAAATGGCAGCATTAGCCGCAGCTTCCTGAGCCTGGTGGGGCTCGTTGGTGCAGGGACTGGGGGGTTCCTTTCATGGGTACAGCTGCATATACTAGCTTGTGTGTGTGGGAGGTGCCTCCTGGGTTGTCGGGGGAATCGGGCGGTGGCTGGAGATCGACAGGTCAGTGGCTGCAAGGAGGAAAAAAGACAGATGTGATAAAAAGAGATTGACCAGCAGGGCAGCAGAAGTAATCTTGCCAATTTACAAAGCCTGGTCAAGCCCACCTAAGTACTGTGTGCAGTTCTGGGCTTACCAATAAAAAAAGACCTTACAGCAGTAGAGAGGGTGCAACACAGGGCCTTCCAAATGAAAGCGGCATGGAGGATAAAAGCTATGAGGTGTGACTGGAAACCCTTCAGATGTTCACTTTGGAGAAAAGGAGGCAGAGGAGGCAATTTCAGTCTTCTTCTGCACACGGAAGGGTATTGACAGGGTTGAACAGATGGAATTGTTTGATCTGGTGTGCTCCAGTGGGATGCAGGGACACTCCCTAAAGCTCAAAGGTGGTAAACTCAGGGTAGCATCAAAGCATGTCTCCCCACCGAGGGTGGTGAACTAATGGAACAGTCTACCAGTGGAGACAGTGGACTGGAAGACAACACAGGCCTTCAAGTTAAGCCTGGACAAATTTCTGCTTACCAAAGTCACTGGATACCCTGGGTGGTAGGGTAGGTTGGACATCTCTGTAATTTATCACTTGTTTACAAAACATACTTGGTGGTCCCTGCTTATAAAAGTGAGGCGCAGACCTGAAGGACCTAGTGTCCATGCCAACCTTAAATTACTATGTGACTATTTCGTTACCCTTACATATACAGAAGATTGAGATCATGTCCCTCATAGCCTCCTTTTCTCCAAGGTGAACATGTTAATGTCCTCCATCCACCCTCATAGTTTTTGTGCTCCCATACGTAGAAACTTAAGAGTTTGACAGCAAATAAGGACCACTTGGCCCACCTAGTCTGCCCTTTTTCCCTACCTACTGTAACACAGCAGACCCTACTTGATCTCCGGCTTTACCCATCCTCCATCTTTACCACTAAAGTTCCCTTATGCCTATCCCATGCCTTCTTGAATCCCATTACAGTTTTACCCCACCACCACCTCCTCAGGGAGGCTGTTCTAGGCATCCACCACTCCTTCTGTGAAGAAGTGCTCCTTACATCTCCTTGAGTCTACCCTCTCCAGCTTCATAGCATGACCCTTAAGCATCTTAACATGTCCTAGTTATACTTGTGAGGTATTTGAAAGTTTCCATCAAATCCCAATCCCCCCCTCCTTTCCTTCAGAGTGTATATACTGAGGTCCTTCAGTCTCTCTTTATATGGCTTTTGGTGCAAAGCCTGCACCATTTTAGTTGCCCAACTCTCCGCCTCAACTCTGTCTGTGTGTTTCTGGAGATGAGGTCTCAGAACTGGACATAGTCCTCTAGGTGAGGTCTCACCAGAGATTTTTACAGAGGTATCACCACCTCCCTTTCTGCTGGTGATACCCGGCCCTCCTATATGCCCTAGCATCCCACTGGCTCTCCCCACTGCCTTGTCACACTGTTTGGCCACCTTTATGTCATCAAATATGATTCCCCATGTCTCTTTCCTGTTTGGTGATTGCCAGTACCATTCTTCCATTTTGTACTCCAGCCTTGGGTTTCTGCACCCCAAGTGCATGGTTTTATACTTCTTCACATTGAAACTTAGTTGCCACCTCCTGACCATTCCTCAAGATTACTTAGATCTCTATTCATTTTTCCACCCCTTGGAGTGTCTATTCTATTACATAGCTTAGAGTCATCTGCAAAAGGCATACCTTCCGTTCCAGCCCTTAGCAGTGTCACTAATAAAGATATTAGAGGACTGGTCCCAGTACTGATCCTTGCGGCACCCCGGTCACCCTTCCTTCCTCGGAGTGAACTCCATTTACCATCACCCTCTGTTGCCTATCTCCCCCACCCCAATGTCTTCCCAGTTTACCACTTTTGGACCCACCTAGGCTGCCCAGCTGTTTATGAGTCTCCTATGTGGAACAGTGTCAAAGGCCTTACAGAAATCCAGGTAGGCCACATCCACTGCTGCATCCTGATCTACTTCCTGGTTACCCAGTCAAAGAAATCAATAAGATTTGTTTGGTATCACCTCCCTATTGAATCCATGATGCCTCTGATCTCATAAGCCACTGGATTCAAGATATACCCAATCCTTTCTTTTAGTAGTGATCCCATTACATTCCCACCACCAAAGTCAGACTGACTGGCCTGTAATAGCCAGCCTCATCCCTGCTACTACTTTTTTTTTAATAATATTTTTATTTATTTTATGTGTACTTGATAGACTTGTTACATTCTTAATTTATCTACTATAATCTTTAACAAAAAACCTTTTACAATTCTTTTGCTTCATTCAGTTCCTATCCTCTTCCTCCCAAGAGAGAAAGATCATCATACTGTCATAAACCTGTCTTACTGTTATTGAGGTATTGTTATTAATGGAGGAAGTAAGGCCATAATTTCATTCCACATTGGGACAATATCCGTTTCCTCAGTATATGCATCTGTCTATAACTTTTCAAAAGATGCTTCCTAAACAGATACCACCACCACCTTTCTTTTTGAACTTTTTAATCTGAGTTGCATTCCACTGCTCCAGGATAAATCTTTTGTAGTCATAGATGCAGTTGTAATAATCTGCTCGGTATTTCTAGCTAGTTTCATCCCTTTTACCCAATATGAATAGACCAAAATTTAGGTATATCCTCTTCTAATACTTATCTTAACATGAGAGTGTTTTTTTTTCCACATTTCCTTAATTTTCTATACATCCCCTCATCCGTATACACTTTTGTGAAGTAGGACTACATCTGCCCTCTACCAGTCCTCAGGAACCACTCCCATCTCCAGTGAGTGGTTGAACAGGACTGTCAGAGAAGCAACCAGCCCCTCTCTGAGTTTCCTCAGTATCCTTGGATGTATACTGTCTGGCCCAATTGCCTTGTCTACTTTCTGATGTGCATCAGGACTCTCTCTCCTCTGTAAATGGACTAGTGTCCATGTCCCTTCCTTTGATGCCCCTGACACCTATTGGTGGTCTCTCACCTTCCCTTTCATCTTTGAATACTGAATAAAAGTATTTACGTAGAAACATAGAAGTTGACATCCGATAAGGATCGTAAGGCCCATTCAGTCTGCCCATGTTTTCTACCTTATGAATGTGCCATAGGCCTTTACTCTGTCAGTGGCCTACTATTCATACTCATCTGTATTGCTCCTTATGCCTATCCCATGCCTGTTTGAGCCCTGCACTGTATTCATATTCACCACTTCCTGAGGTGAGGCCGTTCCATGCATCCACCACCCTTTCTGTGAAAAGAACTTCCTCACATTAACCCTTAATCGGCATCCCTCTAATCTCATGCTGTGTCCTCTTGTCCTGCTATTTTTCTTATATTGAAACATGTTAGACTTTCACCTTTCTAATGCCCTTAGGATGTTTGAATGTTTCGATCAAATCACCTCTCTCCTCCTTTGCTCAAAGGTATACATATTGAGCTCCGTTAATCTGTCCTCATATGTTTTCTGATGCGGTCCATGCACCATTTGGTTGTCCTCCTTGCACTGCCTCCATTTTGTAAATGTCTTTGTGCAGGTGCGGCCTCAGTACTACTGCACAGTACTCCAGTTGGGCCTAACCAGTGTCTTGTAAAGAGGTATCATTACCTCCCTCTTACGACTTGTGATACCCCTACTAATACACTCCAACATACCTCTAGCATTACCTACTGCTTTAGTAGTCTGCTTGGATGATTTCTGGTCATCTGTGATGATGATGCCCAAGTCTCTTTCTTCCCTTGTGGTTGCCAGCAGCTCCTCCCAACCTATAGGTAGCTTCAGGGTTTCTCTTCCCTATGAGCATGATCTTACACTTCTTTGCATTAAACCCCAGTTGCCACTCTTCTGACCATTTTCCAGTTTATCAGATCTCTTCTCATTCTGCCCACCCCATCTGGATCATCTACTCTGTTGCAGATCTTGGTGTCATCTGCATACAGACAAACCTTACCCTCCAGTCCATCTGCAATGTCACTGATGAAGACATTGAAGAGGACTGACCCCAGAGACTGATTCCTGAGGGTACCCTACGTGACTTGCATCTCTTCTGACCATGTACCATTTACCACCGCTTCTATTTTCTGCCCGCCAACCAGTTTTCCACCCAGTTGATCAACCTCTGACCCAGCCCAAGCCTACCTAACTTATTAGTCAATCTTCTCGTGGAACAGTGTGAAGGAGTTGTGGGGTAACAGATGGACCAGACACCAATTTCAAGTTCAACAGACAATCTCTGTGTGATGTTTATTCAAAATGCAGTAGATATTTTATTTTTATTTAGTAAACTCTAGGATTACAAGTACCTTTGAGCAGGGACTGCTCATTTACAAAGGTTCCATGTCAAAGGATGTGGGGAACAACAATACAAAGGAAGCAATTGATACATATATTACATTTCAAAGTTGAATTAAGCATGGCATGTACAGTGGTTTGTAGAGAGACAGGAATAGCCAGAATGAGTAAGTTTTGATGGTGGACTGCATTTGGAGTGGAGAGGCGGTAGGAAGGAAAGAACAGGCAATGCCAATGTCAGGTAGAAGTGGCGGGTGGCATGAGATTGGTCATGGTGGCTAAGGCCTAGCGTCAGCTGTGAGGGGAGGGGTGGGTAAAGGAAAAGTGCAGGGGGTGTCAAAGAGGCACAGGATGCAGGAACCCAGAGCACCGCTGTCACTGATACTATGTGAAGACCATGCTTTAGGAGAGGCAGACACTGTGTGGTTAAGGCAATGGGGAGCATCGTGAGTTCCCTTTAAAGGGACCATGAGTCGTAGTTGTAAGTGCTTGTAAGTTGTAAGATAACCTTAAGCAATGGCATATCCCTTCTTCAGTACATCAGTTTGTAGCAACAGACTATGCAAGTGTTTCCTATACACTTAGCCAGCACCTACTGACTCACTGATCTCTGATCTAACTTAGCAGTTGATTCAGCCTTCACCCTATCGCGGGGCTTGTTTGCTTGGGTGGTGGGAGCTCAATTAAAAAGCTAAAGACAAAGAACCTCAGTGCAGAAATACTGAAACATGGGTTACCCAAAGGGCATTGACAATAAGCCAAGTTTCAAAGAAACATCACACATATTCCCATAATTCAAAGCATCATGGATATATGCAAATCACCATGGAATTTCAGACTTGTTCAGTTTACGGCAATTTACATGTATTTTAAATAGCACAACTAACTTAATTTTTATAATACAGTCAACTAGTACTTCTTACCTTTATCAAAAACACCTAAGCCATGGTATTTTCAACATTTACAGGTTTTATATACATAGGTGTATATATATAAAGTATTTTATGACATAGTAGTGCTATTACATACTAAATCCAACAACAATAAACACAACCTATTGTTTTACATATGCTCAGAGGTCACAACAATAACCTCCTGTACGAGGACGTGAGGAGGCAAGAGGAAATTAAAGAGGACACTATAGCATAGTCAAGAAAGGGGAGGGGTGCCCATAGGTGGCCAACCTTATGTAAGAAATTGTAAAGGATAGAGTAGGCCAAGAAACAGAAGAACTGTTGCAACAGATTTAAGAAAGGTCGGTCCTCAAGAGTGGCAGGAGCTCCTGTCACAAACAGTACTATATTGAAAGCTTTACTGAAGTCATGGTAGGCAACATCAACTGCACCCCTTGATCCACCACTCTGGTTACCCAGTCAAAGAAATCTATGAAATTAGTTTGACAGGACCTTCCTGTTGTAAACCCATGTTGTCTTGGATCCTGTGCTCCTATTGATCCAGGTGTTGCACTATCCTGTCCTTAAGGTGCCTCCATAATCTTGCCCACTACTGAGGTAAGACTGACTGGTCTGTAGTTCTCTGCCTCCTCCTGCTGCCACTCTTGTGGAGCAGGATCACATGAACCCTTCTCCAGTCTTCTGGGACCTCTCCTGTGCTCAGAGACTCACTAAACAGTTCTGATAATGGCTCTGCTAGCTCCACTCTTAGCTCCTTTAGTACCTTGGGATGTATGCCATCAATTCCTATTGCCTTGTCTACCCTGAGCTTAGCGAGCTATTGTGGGACCCTTTTTTTTGTGAAGGGACTTGTGCACCTCCCTCCCCCCCCTGTGTCCATGGTGCTGAGCTGTGGGCTGTGCTCACTTCTCTCAGTAAATACTGAGCAGAAGTATCTGTTTAGCATAGATGCTTTCCGTGGTCCTGCTCCACACACTCCCCTTATCCCCTTTGATCTTAGTAATACCCCTCTGGACTTTCTCCTTTCACTAATATATCTAAAGAAAGTCTTTTTCCCTTCACTTATGTATCTATAGAAAGTCTTTTCCCTTATTTTACTGTTTGTGCTAGTGTTTCCTCAGTTTGGGCCTTTGCCTGCCTTACTGCCTTTCCTGCTTCCCTTAGGGAAGTTTGCTACCTCCTTGTCTTCATCCTGCTGTGTTTCCTTATATTTCCTGAAGGCCAGCCTTTTCAGTCTGATCTTTTCTGCTACTGTTTTTGAAAACCAAAGTGTTTTCCTCCTTCTTTGCTCTTGCTTTTCTCCCTAACACAATGGGATGTTGTTTCAAGTATTGCATCCTTCATGCTTTTCCACTTTGCCTGTACTCCCTCACCTGTATTTCTTCTTCCCAGGGCTAGCTTAACTCTGTTGGCCATCTTATCAAAGTCAGCTCCTCTGAAGGTTCAAGGGACTTTGGAAAACTCTATCAGTTCTCCCAGGAATGTGGCAACCAATCAACAATTGAGGATCAGACAGACAGACAGACCCTCTCCTGTGATTGACAGAGGGTCTCAGTCAATGGTTATGCTGGACCCTCAAGTGAACAGTAAAAGCTATTTTAGAATGTTTCAGTGCATCAGAGACAGCTTGATGGCAGAGCTGCTGCTGAGTCTGCCAAATTTGGAAGCCTGTCTGGGGCTTTTACAGCCAGGGACCAGGGTGCATCCACAGAGCTTAAACAGCCATACATTGAGGGACTGCTACATGCAGAGAGAGACACTGAAGTCTGCAGATGACAGCATCAGACTGCAGGGAAAAACCACTATGCCTGAAAAATCCCTCTAATGTTACAGAGGTCCAAATCTTTCACGTAACGGTTTGCGTTCATGCTGGTAACATTACAGAAGGCATTTTAGAAACCGTTACAGAAGCTACTTTTGAGGTGGTTTCAGCAATGGTTTTGGTAATGCTTTCATTTCTGTAACGTTACCATCTTCAGTGTGGACTCATGAGCATTTAGCCTTCAGTCTCCCAGTATACTTTCATGCATTGCCGCGGTGCTGTAGCATGCTGTGAGGCAAACCAGGAAATAAGCGAGGTGCAGCAAGGATCCCAAAGTGCGTTTTCTCTGTGGTGAAGTGTCAGCATAAAAAATAGCTCCTGCATTGAAATGGTGCCCAGAAATGTTTTATGCAGCGGTGCACATTCTCAGCATTTATGCAGAGAAGACATTTTTCAGTGCATTCTTTGAAAGTAGCAGTGTTTGTGTGTGGAGACTACTGCCAGCACTGAAGTGATCAACACACTGAACTGAAGTAGTATTAGTGCCAGAACTGTTTTGCCTGCTGAGGAAGTTGCACCACCAACTGCATAGTGGGATGTGCACTGCTCTCAAGGGCTAAACCACTCCCAGATTTCCTTCCACAGTGTGGACAGGCTGTAACATTTTCAAAACATTTTCATAACTGTTCATTGGTAGTGTGGACACACTGTAATGTTACCAATCTGTAACATTTTCAAAACGTTAGATTTTATTGGTGTAGTGTGGACAGGGCCTAGTGTGCACTCTGAAAGACTTTCTTCCAGAGACAGACCTGGGCAGTCTAGGTGATGATGATGCAACCAGATATGACCTAATTCCACAGTGCTGATCATTATCGCCATGTGAGCTACAGAGTCTTGGGATCCTCAAAATACTATGAGCAGTTCAGGGGAGGCCAGAGACATACTGATTTGCTAGTGAGTGTGACTGCCTGAGGCTCAGCTGAGATGACCAATCAGAAGCCAAGTCATTATCTGAGCCAGAGAAGGTCTAGCATCTGGAGCTCTGCCTGATTGATGACCCAGAGTACTGGCTCAGGGCTTATGAATCCTGCAACCCAGCCACATTAGTTAGGGCCACATCTGTGCTATTTGCTTATGGAGCAGACCATCCTTCGGGATTCCATATTTAAGTGATCTGTTTACTGTTTAAGTGCACCAACTGTGGCATGTAACTGTCATTGGGCCTCACCAATTCTAACAGGTGGGTACCAGTGAAGCACAGGAGAGTTCCCAAAAGGCTTGGGGTAGCTATCACTGGTACCAGGTGTGTGTGTGTGTGTGTGTGTGTGTGTGTGTGTGTGTGTGTGTGTGTGCCCAACAGTACAGTCAAGCAGAGCAGTGTGTTGGGGTGGGCTTGCTTAGAAGAGCTCTAAGGAAATCCAAGCAAGAATAACTGCTGCACAGCATATCTGCATTGCCATACACTTTCCTTCCTCTAGGATCTCATTCCTGATTCCTAATGAATCCATTTTAGTTGCTGCAATCCTTGTTTCGTTAACATATTAATAACAGAGCATTATTTATTTTTTATTTAGGTACAACTGTGTGATATTTTGTGGGAATCGGTGGGCTTTACCAGTGGGGACCGTAATGGGTTGGCATTGTTTCGAGGACACCACTATCATATTACCTTACCCACTTAGTCTTTCCCTGCCTGGAAGCACTGCACAACTTATTTCATCTACATCATCTTCAGGTAATGAATCCCACAGGAGTTATTGACTCAGGCCCCTCAATTTTATTTAGCCCATGAGGTGAGTGTACTGTCATCTGTGGTATCGTCTCAGTTTTTCCACTTCTATCACAGGAAAATAGTTTGGGATAGTCCTAATGTTCTGTTCAACTTCCGTCTCACTACTATACGTTCTGTAATTACAGTAACTTTTACTTTTCTAATAAGTTATTTTCTGTGTTGTGTTTAACAGAAACTGGATCTCCTATATCAGCTTCATGTGTTGGCCTGGGAAATTCTCTGTTGCCCCTCCAGGACAGGCTGGAAACCTGTACCAGGTTATAATGGTAAGAGATTGCTAGTAGTCTAGTACTAGAATACAAAAACATTGTCATGGACAGCAAATACATTCATATTGTTTACAACATGATGGCAATAACATTTTGGCCTTTAATATGATTGGTGCTAATTTTGTTGTTCCCTAAAGCAAGAATCACGTATAAACTAAAATAATCTTCATCTGTGACAGATTATCAGCATCAGTATTACTCAGTCAATCAGTATTACAAAAAGTAAATATTACATTGGATTACTTACATAAAAATCAAAATAATTTAACCCCATACAGTATGTTAAAAATATCATAGCTAGGCAAATTATTTTACCAGCTTTAGAATATAATTCTATCTTGATGTTTTAATCTTCTATATACAGCTAGCTATTCATAATTACATAATAACTTTTAACAATATTGCCAGATTTGCTACCCATTCTACAAAAATGTTCATCATTATGATGTGTACCATAGTTTTGGAACTTTGTCTCCTAAGCTGAGGGTTTACTACTATACACTATCAGTATTTTTCCAAAAATCTGGGAAAAATATTCAAAGGCATTAAAAACTAGACTAACACTTTCTAATCATAATAAAATTTTATATAATACTTCTACCAGACTATTTAACAAAGCTGTAACCAAAACTAAGATAGCGGAATGCTTATTGTCATATTACATGCCAAAAGCATTGAACAGAATAACAACAACTGGGTTAGATATTGATTTGAGGATAAATGTATTTAGGAAAATCTAAAAGACCATCTTTAGGCTGCATCAGTTTGTAGTTGCCTAGAAACTGTTTGATTCTTGGACTTATGGTTATGTTGTATATATTGTATTTTATTTTGTGTACTGTATGTCTGAAACTTTATGGTGTTTCTATTTGTAATCCTGTTTCCAGGCGTGGCTGAAAACAGGTCATTTGATCCAGTCCACCTTCCTGGATAGATAACTAAATAAATAAATAATTACTTGTAGGCTAGTAAAATCAGAATCACCATCCTTGTAGGGTCTTGACCAAACCAACACTGGTTTGTTGCAACACCATTGATTTGCATATTTGCAACAGCCTCTGTTTGTTTGCTATGAAAGGTTTTATCATTGCCGCTGTATATTTCACCATAGCAAAAGTTTTCTGAAACTATATATCAATTCAAGCTGCCAGTGCAAACAAAAAGCTATACATGATAATAGTTTCCTTCCTTCCTTTAAAATTGGTAACTAGGAGGCACACTGAGCCAAGCTTGTCTTCAGGTGCGACCTTAGGAAGGGTTACAGAAGGACAGTAAAACATAATACAGTACATTACATGGTACAGAAAATAATGCAGACATCGTACAGTAAGTAATACTTAACTGTTACAAGCTTAGAAAAGGTTAAAGTTCAAGTGTATTGTGCAATACAAGTGCACATGGAAAACTGAAAATTACGTCAAAGCCATTTAAAGGCAGGTAATGCAGTGCACTAATGAGCAGTTAGGTCACGAGGAACAAAAACCTTACCTACCAAGATCACTCGGGGGACTTTTATGGGAAACAGGTAGAGGTGGGTAGCAGGATGAGTTTCAACTGGCACCTAATGGAGTTCAAGGAGGTGGAATGGCAGAAAGATATGGGGAGCTGGTTCCAGAGTGTTGGCAGGCAATAGGAGAAAGCAGATTGCCAACAGAGGACCAAGGAGAGAGGAGGTTCTCTGGTCCTGGAGCAGAGGAAGAATGGAGCAGGAGGGACTGGAGTGAGGAGAAGTAGAAAGAAAGGACCCAAACCAGTACTTGAGGTGAAGGAAGTGCAGTGTGACTGGTGTTGAGAAGGTAGGGGCAGGCTAGAAATGGAGTAATAGAGGGAGCAGAGACAGGATTTAGCCAGAAATTTTAAATTTGTACTTCACAGCTGAGCGGAACTCTTTCCCTCCCCCTGTAAACACAAACCAAAACATTTGTTGCCCTACCACAAACATTGCCCCACCCATTTTGGCAAACAATATGTAGTAAGCCAGTAGTCCTAATAAAGTCACAACATTTTATTTTATCTAACACACACACACACACACACACACACACACACACACACACACACACACACTCACTACCAATCGGACAGAAGTTGGCTGTTTTTAGTTGCAGTGCTTAGGATACATTGTGA
This sequence comes from Neoceratodus forsteri, assembly GCA_016271365.2. Classification (NCBI taxonomy): domain Eukaryota; kingdom Metazoa; phylum Chordata; order Ceratodontiformes; family Ceratodontidae; genus Neoceratodus; species Neoceratodus forsteri. The sequence goes on from CM028131.1 coordinate 1,123,117,407, forward strand.
TAAGCCTCTGTACCACAGCAGGGTATATCAGTCTTACAACAATTCTATTTACACCAGCACTCATGAATGCATACTCAATCAGGTCACTCATACACTCCTGGCCACTAAGTTCAGCACCCATGCATCTTCCAAAGATCAATCACAAACTCACACTAAAGCATCTAAGGAGGGAAAAACAGCTCTTAATGTGCATCGGGCTCCATTTGTGTTTGTTGCCCTGGCCTGAGGCTCATATTGCCCCTAGATTTTACAGCACTGAGCAAAGTACACTAAGTATGCCTGCTGATACCCATAAGCCGCAGTGGTGCATCGTGAAGAAAGAGTTTGTCACAAAATGACAAAAGGGCATTGCAGAGGGTGCCCAGTCTGACTATGGAAGTGGAGGGGTCATACCATAGACCACATCTGCATAGTCAAAGACTGGGAGCACCATATTGGTGACCAGCTCATGGCAGACCAGCAGGGTGGGCAGTCTCTGTTTTGATACAGGACACCTAGCTTAGGGTGGAGTTTTGCATGGACAGCATTGATGTAGGCTGAGAAGGCAAGATTGCTGTCAAGCCACATGTGAGGAAATACATGAAGGTTGCACACGCTTCAGAGGGAGCCATCCAGCGTGGTGAAGACTGGATGTCTCGAGAGCCTGGCCAATTTTGCCTGGTACCAAAGGTCACAGACACCATTTTTTCATGTTGATTTTGAGATGGTTGGACTGGACTAGCACAGGATGTTGTGAAATCCTGCTGGAGCAGGTCTTCCATGGGAGTGTTAGAGGTACTAGAGGTGAAGATGACTGTGTCATTTGCATACATGTGGATATGCAGGTTGACATAGGCAGAGGAGGTCATTCACAAAACTGAAAACAGGATGGGGCCTAAGAGTGAGCCCTGCGGGACCACAGTCTGAATGGAAAGGGTGTTGATGACATACCTTCAACCTGTACCAACTGTTGGAAGCCCATTAGGTGGGAATGGAACCAGCCATCAGCAGGAGGTACAAGGCCAGCTGAACTCTGCTTATCCAGGAGGAGAGGGTGGGACACAGAGTCAAAGGCTTTGGCCAGATCAGCGAAAGAGGCGCCATGATATTCCTCTGATCCATCCCAAAAGGATGGAGTCAGTGACATGCAGTAGGGAGGAAGCGGTGAGTGGTACTCCAGACGTCAGACTGAAAGGGTGAGAGTAAACTGGAAGAGGTGAGATGGTCAAGAAGTCTAGAGTAGACTAACTTCTCTTGCAGTTTAGTAAGGAGGGAGGAGATAAATAGGGCAGTAGTTGCCAGGAGAGGAAAGGTCACCCTTTGTGAAATACAAAGAGCTTTGGCCATCTTCAGGACTATGGAATGGTACAGATAGAGAATGAGAAGTTGAACAGGTAAGTAAGTGGAAGTGCAATAGCAAGTGATGAGGTGCCAGAGGAGTTTAGGCTCGTGCCCATCAGGACTGAACTTTGGCTGAGGAAGAGAGGCAATTGGATTGGTAAGAAGGCGAACAGGGAGGCGGAAGAGGAAGCCAGAATTGGTGGGGGAGGAGAGGGAGGGCATATGTGATGAAAACGTGTTGAAGTGGGCACCTACAGTGGAAGGCTCAGATACCAGTGAACCACTAACCAAGTCGACAGGGGAGAAGACTGGTGGGGTGGGGTCAAAAAGTGTGGATTATCTTCCAGAATTTGGCAGGAGTTAAGATTATTCTGAACTCACTTTGAAATAATGGGATTTCACAGCCTGGACAGCCTTCATGCAATTATTTCTGAGGCCCTGTAGTAGAGGATTAGGAAGAGTGTGGGATATTTTATACTGGGCGTGGCGAGATCGCTGGTGTTGCATTGGTCAATGATTTGCGTGGAGATCCGGGAGATGGGATGATTTGACCCTGGATTTCCTGAGGGTCGTGCAGATCCCAGACTGAGGAGAATTTGGAATGAAAAGGGAGAGGGCCACATCAGTGTTGGAGGCCTGGGGATGGCTGACGAGTCTGTTGCAGTTGAGTCACTCAGGAGAGCATTGACATTCAGCGAATGGAGGCACAGGGACCAGATGTATTTTGGGGCAGAGGAAGAACGCTGGACTTTTCTGATGCAGAACAACATGCTTTGCTCACCTAAGTATGTTTTAATACATGCTAGTGTTAGAATTGTGACATACAATAATAATAACAAAAACATGCATTATATTAACTTTTATTGTTTAAAATAGCAGTCCATACTAGTCAAACAATAAATCATCATGGACGACTGCATGTGTTATGTTAAGGCATGTCCCACTCTCATTTCACAGTAAGTCACAATGCAGTTTCAGATTTTGATTACAAAAACTTTTTGTAAAATAATAACTTCAGATGTACATAAATGTTAACATTTCCCTATTTTAGGCCTGCCCCTACTACTGCAAGAGCAATTGCAGTTGACATAGTTGTGGGCATCAATCATGATTGATATAGTGGCTGGAGGTTGGCCTAGAATAGGAAAGGGTTAGAATCTATCTTGGGACTGAGGTAATGATTTTTTTATTATTTTATTATTATTTACTGTGATCTGGGATTAACACCTTTGAGCTGGGAGCTCATTTACAAAAGTTCCATATCATGGACTATCACGAGGAACATAACAATACAATGACAATAATACATAAAATACAGAATTATGGCAGTTTAGCACAGAGGTTCTTTGTCTTTTAAATAGTTTTTTATTTTAATGGGTTCACCACAACATATCCAAGACAACACTGTCTTAAGGGTAGCTGGTCCATTCCACTGGGGTGTCAAACAGATGAGGCATACTGATGAGTCCTGGTAGGGACGAAACACGTGTCTATGTCTTCTGTTAGCACCCTTTGCAAACATGTGAGAGGCCTTTCAGCACCATGCATTTCTGCTTAAAGTTGGACCAGCATGATATTCTGTGGTGATTTGCATATGCAGCCCATGATGCTTTGCATTGTGTGGGCATGTGTGATTTTGTATTTTATTGTGACAGTTGTTTACAGGTAAGTTGCTCGGAACATCATTTGAGTAGAAGAAACATAACATTGCAGGTAGTAAAAACAAAAAAAAACTCAAGTTATTATGTTCCTAAAAAAACAGAGTCATGAAGAGGATGTTGGGGGAGGGTAGGTAGCAGTGGGAGGCTTGGGGGTAGACAGCTAAAAATAGCTTTTGACTGGCAGCCCAATGGGGGTGCTGCTGTGCCAGGTGACCTGGGTTTCAGGAGTGAACTCAGGTGCCATGTCGGAAGTCAGGCAGGCCGTGGCAGTGGCTGCTCATCTGTGGTCCTTTATTGGAGAGGGTTTACTGCAAATCTCTGGTACCACAGCAACCCCTGCAGTCAGGCCAGGAACTTACTCTTTGGCATGAATCGTTTGCATTCTACCCCTGATCTAGGCTATGCCCTCCACATGGAAGAGGAGGGACATGGGGGAAAAAACAGGAAGGAAAACTGTGGCTGATTGGAGGCTACTGGTATATTTGGGCCCCATGCACACACACCACGCTGCCCACTAACCAGTGTCATAGCTGAGCCAGAGGCACTTTAAGGAGCTGGTGGCGCATTCAGGAAAACTTTAACAAAACATAATATTTAGACACAGTCCACCTTGTATTTCACATTAGTTCTATATTTCTCCTCCCCATTATTTATTATTTAAGTTATTTGTATGAAAACAGGATTTTTGCTAATGAAGAGTTCATCTATTCTTGTTGCTTTCTCCCTACCTGAGGTCATAATGCACTGCTTGTGACCTCACAGTTACTCCCATGGCACAGCCTGTGATGTCACAACAGAGCATTATAACTTGAAGTAGGGAGTAAGCTGCGGAGGAACTCAGAGTGAACTCTAAGGGATAAAGATCATATATTCATACACATTTCCTTAGTAATAAATTATGGGGAGGGAACTATATGAAATATAAATGGAATGCAAGCAGACTTGTTAATTTTGTATTTATTTATGTCTTTGGTAACTGGGTAGGTGCACTGATCCAAGGACTATATTCAGTCATGACCCAGGCCACAAGGTAGCAACAACACAATACATAAGTACATAGTATAAAGGAAAAGTTATGTTTTAAAGATTTTTGAGGTGTCAGTAGCGCTTGAGTAATAGTTATGTTAGGTATTTATTTGGCTTTTCCTGACTGGGAAAGGAGTGCTAGTCAATACTGCCAATTTTTAGCCTTATTTGGGGAGGAACAGATGCAAACCATCTGAAACTGAACCTGATTAAGCTGTTGTTGTATTTTTTGATGAACGAGGGAAGTTTGGACAGGACATTGGGGATTCCCTACTCTGCAGTAGGGGGACCTCTGACCAATTTGGCAGGCTGCCAAGATGCCCAGCCAGATGGATATATGGGAGGATGTAGTAGGTGTAGGGGCTGATCTCCTCTCCTATGACCTTCTGTAAAGAGGTCCCTGTTGTTGCGGACTTTGTACCTGTTGAAATTGATATGGATGAGATAGAATTGGAAAAGTCTGCCTCAGCTGCTGAATGAGACTTTTGAAGAACCAGAAGTTGATTGAGGAGGAAGAAAAGTTAAAAAGCCTTGGAAGAGTTCACACACCATCTGTTATCCCTGGTTGCTGAGGAAGAAGCGAGATTTCAAGCACATAAGGAGTCACTGAATTTAGCATTGTTACGTTACCTGCGCTGAAGAAGTCTATTCTGCTCCCAGGGTTGTCAAGCAGGCTCAGCTGATGTCTGCTTTAATGTCTGACACCTCTACTTCAAAGGAACTGTGACTGTTACTGTTGTTCGTGAAATGCTGGCAGAAATACCTGAAGGTAGTAGGTCTGTGGAAACTATGCAAACAACTGCTGAGGCTGAAAGCTGGGAGCCGGAGACTACGGAGCAAAGCCTGGAAATCCTGCTAAGCATGCTCTAATTGTAGCTGCAATACCTGTAAATGTTATCTCAGTGAAACCCTCAGCTGATGTGGCAAATAATCCCAGCTTTGGAGCCTCCATGATAGGCGAGAGGCACTTTACTGCAGTGGATGCTGCATGGTCTTGACCTGAGGCAGGCTGACAGTAAGTGTCTGCCTATATCTCGTGGAAGGCCACCCAACGTACCTGGTATAACAAAAATGAGCCACTGACTTGGCCTACAGTGTGACTATCCTGCAGTCTCTCTTCAGCACAATCCTGTATCTAAGCCTCGGTCACTGGAATTGATCAGTGAAATCTACTGTCCTGGCTGCAGGGTGGTTTAAAACTCCAGATGGTGTGTCATGGCTCAGCAAACTTCTTTGAAAGGACTCATCAACAGTGCAGCCAGTTTCTAAAGTGAGTACCTGTAAGGGAATGGGCAGCCTAATGCACTGGTGGGGAGAACTGGAACGAGTGCTGACTCTGCTCCTCTGGTCCTTGAAAGTCCTGATAATTCTGAAGGGAGAAAGGTACATGTTACGGCTGAAAAGGAAGGAGAGGGCATGGATAATGCAGCTTCTGTACCTAGGATGGACTGTAATGGAGTGAGCTCCTTGCATATCCTGGCTTTTGTTAAATCTTAGTTGCAGAAAGGTGCAAAAGAACTACAGCCCCATTGTGCTCCCAGGTTCTTGAAATCTCTACACCTTAGGAAGAAGAAGATGAACCACAAAGTGAATCAGAAGACTCCACCCAATAACTCTGAATTTGACACTGTGTGCCCTGAGTAGCCAAAGAGATAGTTTACTATGGCTAATCTTTTGCTACCCTGGGAGAAACTGCTCAACAGTGACAAGCCATAAAACTTAAATATAAGGGAGGAGGGAGGTTTGAAATTGGCCCCAGACAAGGGTGTATGTGATTCTTAATTTGCTAATAAATTCAGTTTTTTTGTAACCCTAGATGGCGCTATCCCAGGGGCTACTACCCTGCCTGATTTGCCACTAACAGGTTGAGGGCCTGGATCCAATGGCAGGTGCCTCCACCCAGAGGTCAGGGTTTACAATAGTTAAACTAACTTGGTCACAGCCCTCTGGGACACTGCAACCCCCTTTCTTCCCACTAGTGGCCCACACAATACATCAGAATTACCTTTACAGTATACACTTACCCCCAGGACTGGTTCCGGCACTGGGACCTCCTGTGAAATAAGATACAGTGCAACAATCACAGTACAGTACTTTAACATAGACAAATACCTCCAAGCAGTATAACTTTGCTGAAACAAGCAGCTCTGATTTGTTAGGGGATATAACAAGGACAGGGAAATCAGGTTAATTAGCTTATCCTCTGCTCATCTACCTATGGCTCTGTGCACAGGCCTATCCCTACCAGTTACTGTCCCTGGGTACCCAAGCCCTAGTGGCTAGTCCAAACCGTGGCAGCTGGTGGGGCCCTTTCACACGAGAGAAAGGAGAATTAAACAGTCAGCAGTACAGTAATTCCATTTGGATTTAATGTGGCAATTCAACAGGAGCGACCCTGAATTAGTACTCACGACCTCCAAATAAGATAGGGTCCTTCAATGTCAGCAGGGCTACTCTTGAGCTCCAAGAGACTCCTCACACATTTATATGGTAAACAGTCACAGGCAAAAGTCACTTAATGGCAGCAGGATTCACTTGAGGTACACAAACCTCTTCACACATTTATATGGTAAAAGAAAGCACTATACCAGGCAGGCTGCATCTGTATCCCGATCGCAATTACTGCACAATACCGGGAGAACACACAGCAGATTCAGTTCCTGACAGACCGAGTGCAATTTTCAGCAATTCCTCCAGTCTTCTACAGGTGAGCCTGGTTTCTACTCTTCAGATATCCTTTGATTGTCTTCACAGGACAGATTCAGTCCTAACAAGCTGCAGACGGAACTCTGGACCTTACACATGTTTTTGACTAAAACTGTGCACTGAAGGAGCACAGGGTTCCTTTCCCTTCACTGCCAAAGCTCAACTGAAACTCCCAACAGACAAAACCAGGCACTTCCTTTGAGTTCCTCCCAGTTCTTGACTGGATTGGCTGTCACTCACAATAGACTGCTGCTGTTGGTCCAAAAAGGCGCAAGTCTAAACTACATCTCCCAGAGTCACTGCCCATACAATCCTCTTGTGGCTGGCTCAGATTATTAGTCAAAGTTCTGATTAGTCAAGGCACCATTTTAGAGCTAAGCTTACCCACACTGATTGGTCCAGTTCAGCAGTTCAAAACCAGAGTGGGAACTAGGCAGACACAGTTCTGACTGCAAAGAAAGCAGGTTAGACAAACTGTAATTTCATTATTACTGTAAATGATTTCTGGCAAACAGTTACATCTTTCAGATAGGTTCCTTTGCACTCTAGTGACTGCAAAATGGAGTGAATTGGCAGCAGCTGAGTGGTACTCAAACAGAGAAGCACACAGTCCCCATACAAACTAATTATGTCTGCAAGCAGACAGCTCTTAAGAGACAGTACCAGAGGTTCTAAAACACTCACTGATAAATGGCAAACGCCAAACACCATTCAGGCTTGGAGCATTCAAGCAAGCTCCTGAAGTCTTTGGGAACCCCATTTGCAGGGGGTTACATTTTGTTTGTTTTTGTTTTCACAGAGGTATATATTGTAATCCACACATCAGGACAAACTACATTTGATGTTAGTTTTAAAGCACTAAAATCTTTTGAATGGTTTTGGATTAAATATGACAAGCACCAACATTTTACTTTGTGGTCACCGTTTATAGCATTCTCCCTCTCCAACATCTTCCTCAAGAAGGTATTTTTCAAGTTTTGTTTTAAATTCTTTGAAAGGCTGGCACTGGGTGAAGGGGTTTGCCTGGCATGCTGGTGACCTGGGTTTGCACCCAAGCCTGGGAAGACAGGAGCAGAGACTGGCAGGGAGGGTTCAGAACATCCAAAGGGATGCTGTCTTCCCAGGGGAGGGTGTAAGCCTGCATCACCCTTAGCGGCTCCTAGTTGGCGGCCTTTGGCGATGCACCTTTTGGCATGGGTGACCACACGCCATGGATGCATTTAGTACCCCAATAGGGAGGGAGTGGGCAGGGAGAAATGGAAAATGGCTGCCCATTCGACCGGATGATGGCTGTCAGACCCCTCTGCCATGAAGCCCTGGCAGAATGCCTGTTGGCTGCGCCCACAGCCCCATACCCCAGAACCAAGACTTGACTCCCAGTCTCCCTTCCCTGTTCCTGCCCAGGATAGGGTCCCCAGCAGTGGGATGTGACCGGGTTGTCTGGGGGGCAGAATTAGGGGTCAGCAGTGGATGGCAGGAAGGAGGCTAATCTGTCCAGTGGGGTCCTAGGAGGCCCAAAGGAGTGCTTAATCGGGCAGCAGTGGGAGAGCAAAAAAAATTCTTTGAAATAATTTGACTGAAGTTTTTCCTTTGCAGGATATTCCACCATCTCCCCACTCTCTGTGTGTATGACCACCTACTGTCATTTTGTAATTTCTGATGTAGCCGTGTCTTATTTTCATGTTGTGTGATTTCCTTTTTCTGAAATTTGACCACTAATGGTGGTCTTAGTTTTCATTGTTTATAATTGTATACATCTGGAGCAAAATCCCTAGTTGTCTTTTTCTGTAGTGCTCCACATTGACAATGGGTATTCATTACAACTGGTCATAGTGCACCCTTGCTAAGGAAATGAAACTGCCCAAATCTTAGAATGTTGTGTTGGGCTCATGAGGATTCCAGACAGCAGCAACTCCCAGTCCTAGCTGTGCCATTGAAGAGGAAACTTCTATCAAGCCTCTCTGAAGAAAAAATTCTTTCTAGGCCTTGGGACTGCAATTCTGCACAGCAGGTTGGGGTTACCTGGTGACAGGAGCACCGCTAAATTAAAATCATGATTGTTAAGCTGCAGCTTTCAGATTGGCTAACCTGCTTCTTTCATTTCCACTGCATGCGCTTGGATTGGGGGCCATGGCTGCCACATTATTGCTTTTGAGAGGTCTCTGATTAAAAAAATATATATTTGGTTCCTCAGGTAAGTACCCATTTTTTGTTTTTTCTTTGCTAGTTTTATTAGGCATCCCTGGGGTCCCCTCCCAATCTTTGGATGTTGGTACTCCTCTCTGTCTGTCTCGCTCCCTCTCTCTCTCTCACAAGTCTTGTATTTTTTTTTTTCCTGTTTTTGTTCTTTTTTTTTCTTTTAAAAACAAAAACCTTTTCTTTTGGGGTCTTCACCTTAAGGGATTTTTTCCTTGGATTTCCTCACCAATTTCTTTTCTAAGTATCTAGAGCCTGTTTGGTGTGTAATTTCTTGACTCAGTTAAGTCAGAGTCCCTTTATTGCTGCCTTTTCTGCCATTCGGCCACTTGAAGGCTTCCTTCGCTTCATTGAACCACACCATTTTTCCTGCTGATCTCCACTGTGTATTGCTGTCGGGCATGCACCCTGTTGTTTTCCTGTTGGCATGGTTTTTATATGCCTGTGCTGTGTACAGGTTCCCTCAATGTGCTGACATCATCCTTGGTGCCATGACATCACCTCATGCCGTTCAGGAAAACACCTGCATGCCTGTGCTGATACAGAGCTAGGTGCGCTGTTTTCTGTGGGTCTTGATTTCTTTTCAGCCAGGCGCTCTGCTTAAGCTCTTCCCTATTGGCAGAAGCAGTGGACTGTAAGTTCTCGTTAGCTAGAGTGTTTGTTTTCTTCCTCATCAGCTACTGTCTCTCCATTGTGCCTATTATCTCTGAGCGCTACAATGCTTCTAAAACTGGGCAAAACATTTCATGATCTTTCAGGGAGAAATCAGTTATAGGGTGAGTGAACTCTCTGAGCTGCATATATTATTATGTGTTTTACATTTTTATTCTTATTTTATTTTTGGTGACTGGGAAGGAGGACTAGACAATTCTGCCTATTTTCAGCCTCATCAAGGGAGGAGGATACAGATGGATGCCAACTGACATTGAACCAGATTTGGCTGTTGGTGGTCATTTTAGTGAATGGGGAAATGTGGCCAGGACACTGGGAATTCCCTGCTGTTTTGAGAAGTGCCATGGAATCTTTAACATCCACCAGAACAGGCAAATAGGACATTGATTTAATGTCTCATCGAAAGACTGCACCTCAGGGTGGCCACCCCTCATGCTGCACCACAGTGTCTGTATTGGGATTTAACCAAGTGACTGGTGTGGGGATATAACCCACAGCCTTCTGATCTTCCGGCCTCAGAGGCAAGTGCAACTTACTGAGCCACTGACATTGCATGCACATGAGTACTATGCTCCGGCTTAAACAGGACAGTGGGGCTAGTCAGAGATGTACAGTCTCTCATCTATCCTAGTATTGAATAGTTCTTACATACCAGGCATATATTATAGTGGCATAGTAGAGCCACTATTTTTAGGAGTTGAACAGGGTTTTCTATAGTTAAACCCCAAATTTTGCACTCTAATAACTTTGCAACTGTTCAACAGATTTGTACAGAATTTTGCATGCACGGCGTCATGGGGTTAGATCTTTTGACGTGCCAAGTTTTGTTCTGTTGGATGTGCATATTTTGAGCTGTGGATAGTGAAAATGCAAAAATTGAAGTTTTGTGCTGTTTTTTTTTTTCTGCCATCGTACAGCACTCATATGGTTTGCCATTTTGGTTTGAAATGTTCAGAGTGTAAAGGCCTTGCCTCTGTGAAGTATTTTCTGTGCTGGTTTGGTGAAAAATGGTAATTTGTTCCAAAGTTATTAGATTTTAAAATTTCAGGTTCTGAGCATGCTCAGTCAGTCTAAAACATATGTGTATGAAGTTTTCATGTGGGGAATCTTTTGTGGGCAACATTCTTTTTCATTTGCCATCATCTTGCATGTTTTTCTCTTAAAATTATAATTTGGAAAACCATAAAAATGACATAGTGGAGTGACCAACACATGTAGCTTGCTATTGGGACCCCCTTAGCTGGATTCTGCACTTACATCTCACATAAATGCTCTGGAAAATTTCTGTTTTAACATTATAAATCATTTTTTGTGACTTGCGATGTGAAAAAGATTTTATTTTTCATATCACAAGTCATGAAAAAGATAATTTTCATGGGAAACAACATTGTTTTCCTTTGCTGGCATCTTTTCCCTGGTGTCTAGTGGCAACCCCACCGTATGATTGCTGTCCCATAATAACATTATATTACTGAGTCAGTATAGCGCAGTGGTCTAAGGCTCTGAGCTGCAAATCTGGTAATATCCAGCAGACCAGGCGTGGGTTTGAATCCATAGCTTCCACTTGCATACTGTGTGACCCTGAGCAAGTCACTTAACCTTATTGTGCTCCCAGGTTGCTCCTGTAAAAAGCTCTCAGCTTAGTGTGCTATACCTGGTTAAACAACTAAATAAAAATATTGCCCTGGTATCTATTGGCACTCTCCACCCTCCAATTGTCCTCCCAGTATTTGTTTTAACAATATAATATTTTATAGTTCTTCCTGATGTCTAGTGTCACCCCCAGTGTCCACTTTATCCTTGGTGTCTATTGGAGTCTCCACCCTCCGTGGCTGGTCCCCTTGATTATAATAGTTGCCCTGGTGGCTAGTGGCACCCCCACCCTCCCATGTCCATTGGATACTGAAAAAGAAAACGGTCCCTTTGATGTATTTTCTTTTTAAATCTGGGGAAACAAAACGCCCATCGGCATGCGACCCCACCTCAACCTCCCAATGTGCACCCACCACCCCACACCCCAGACCCTCCCACACACCCTCACATACCTGAACAGGTTCTATTGTGAAAATCTACTCTCCCGATCAAGACACATCTTGCTGCTGGAACCGACAACTGTTATATGAGAAATAAGGTAAGTGCAGTTCAATGTATTTCAGAGGGTTTTCAACTCTGGTGCATAACTTTGTCATTTTAAAGATTTTGATGCCAGATATTCAACTCACCTTTTTGAGACCCATCCTCATGAACAATTTTGGTGGCATTTCACAAATCCTTGCAAAAGGTGATTTAGAGTCAGTTGGCAAAATCACCTTTCAGGACGGATTCAAAATTTTCATTGTAATTGTTCATGAGGTGGGGTCATAAGAAGGGTATGTTGAAAAGTTGTGGTCATAATATGTTAAATTATACATTGGCAAGAAAGAATCCTGTACTTTGATTGGTCAGTGTATGCCTGAGACTGTGATCTTATTACACAATAGCATCACTGTACTGATGATCTCCTTTAGTATTTGCTCTTCTCTTAAGAAACAAAGATATACTGCCTCACTAAAAATCTACTAAAAATTACAAAAAGTTTATTTGTATAACATCGAGCCATTGTATAATTGCAATAAGGCTCTTCAAGGTGTGTGTTATTGTATAATAATGTCACTACTGGGTGGTGGAAGCACTCAGCTCGCCTTATGCTCAACCCACCCTAGAGTGACGTTATTACACAATAACACACACCTTTGTCATGCCTATTGCTTAAATGGCAAAGGTGTGAGCATCGCTTGATATGATTGCACATAACTTCTGTAATTCTCAATATTTTCCTCCCAAAATTTAAACATAGCCATAGCCATTTCCTTACACCACCTCATAAATGTGACAGCAGTCATTTTTTGAATCTTGGCCAAAATGTATTTTCTGCCTGTGGTGCTGAATAGCGTTTTGGTGGGGATTTGACAATTTTAGTACCAGATTTATGAGCTGGGGTAATAAGAAGGCTGTGTTGACAATTTGGTTGGTGTTGTCCTACAAATGGAAGTTACACATAAACATACTGGGCCCTGTGCTCCTTCAGGCAAATAAGGATATAAGTACACTATCTGAAAAGTATGCATGCATGGAGGCGCGGGCCCAAAGTATCTGTGCTCCCAGGCAATTAAGGATATGATTATACTATCTCAAAAGTAAGGAAATTCTTTGCAAAATAACCTGCATTAATGCAACATATAGGGTTCAGGGTAAGGGGACAAAGTAGGAAATGTGGCTTTAGGGTTGACCAACCCTAAAGCCCAATCCCACCCTAAAGCAAATCAGAGGAGGATTCTTCCTGGGGTTGTCAACCCTAAAGCTCACCCAATTAGGTGTGTATGGGTGTATAGAATGGAGTGAGCTTTGGGGTTGATAACCCCTAGGAAGAGTCCACCCTGATTTGCTTTAGGGGTGGGGTTGGGGTGTTAGGTTAGAAACCCTAAAGCCACATTTCCTACTTTTTGTTGCTTTACCCTGAACCTTAAATGTTGCATTAGCAGTAGTTTGTTTGCAGTCTCTTCTCTTCTCTATATATATATATATATATATATATATATATATTACTGGCATGGTACTGCCAGTATAGTTAGGGTTGCATGACCACTTCTATGTTAAACCTGAAATTTTGAACTTTAATAACTTTGCCACTGTAAGATAGAGTTGCCTGACATTTTGCATGCGTGGTCTGGTACCATAGATCTCTGGGTCTGGCAAGTTGTGTTATAGTCATATAAGCAGTTGGAACTGCAGAGTGGCCAAAACGCGAAAAAAAAACAGGGTTTTGTGCATTTCTGTGCTCATGGCTACAGCCTGCACAATTTGTCCATTTGGTCTGAAATCTTCAGGGAAGATGCAGTCTGGGCCACTGATGTTGCCTTTCAAAGATTTGGTGAAAAAATACTAAACCATTCAAAAGTTATTCAGAAAACTATTTTCCCATTATAGTCAATGGAAAAAAATATATGTGTCTCTTTAAACTGCCGCTACTACATTTTACTGTTGCAGATGGCCCTTTTACTTTCGTGAGGTGGCCATCTTGTTTCTAAGTTAGCGAGGAGAAAAAATTTGAGACCCCCTAGGTAAACACTGACTGTTGTGTTTACTTAGTCTGGTCCTGAGGATCACAGCCCTATCTTTTTGGAGAGAAACTCCCCAGAAATGCTTTTATAAAATTGGATCCCCAGTAGTATCACAAATTGCAACAGAATGGCCATGACACTTTCACAAATCATGAAAGTGTCATGCCTATTTTGTGAAGCTGTCGTAATTTGTGACAGTACTTTGCCCCAAACAGCAAATCTTTGCCATCCCACTGCAGCAAAATGGTTGGGTCTTTTGGCCTGAAATTTGCAGGGTGGCAAGCCCTGGTCCACAGATATGCATTTTGGTGGTTTGGTCCCAAAACATTCAACAGACTCATAGTTACAGCGCTCAAATTTGAGAAATTTCCCATAGGCTAACATTGCGGTGCCCGTGGCGACTTTCTCGCACCCGTATCTCGGAAATGGTGCGATACGGATTTTTCGCTACTCGCAGCATAGTCCACCTTAATTAGGTGGACTAGGCAAATGAGGAAGTTTCAAAGTCATAGATTATACCTGCAGTGGAATTTTTTCCTACTTGCTACGGTTACAGAGATAAGTTGGCCAACCTTTGACAACAGATTTGACTTTCCCATGCACTATACCACCTTTAAGTTGATTCATCAGCCCCCAGTCTGATGGGCCTACTATCCCTAAAACCTACCCTTCGTGTACCAAGATTTTCTAGCCTACCAGTACTGGTGCTCCCGAAGGGCAGGCTAAAGATAGGCCAAAGAACCTATGCTGTCACTGTCCCCAGAATTTGGAACAGTTTGCCCTCCCTCTACTTTCCTGCAAAACCATTAACCAATTCCAAAACTCTACAAGGATGAGTTCTTCAAACCCCTCAATGCAGCAGTAACTGTTATTAACAAGTAAGGCCGCATGTGACTAATATTACGCATCTCTCAAATCTCCATAGCGGTCACAGACAGCTTCCTTCTCTCCTATCTCAAAGCATCTGTTCTCCCACTTCTTACTTCTCCTCTACCTAGAATAACATCTGACTGTAACCTGAACTCCATGTCTCTAACCAAATGCAGTTAAACCTGAATATTCTTGGTTATCCTGCTGTTTAAATTGTTGACATCTGGAATGTGAATGGCATAAATGTCCCTGCACATGGTACACAATGTTAATCTGCCTCCAGCCTCCCTGACTACCTGCAAACTGCCTGTAATCCTGAATCCTTTGGTTGTGTCTACTTGGGTACTGTTGTTATTTATCTATGGCTTAACTGTATATTGTGACTCACTGTACTATTCTGTGTGTATTATTGTATTATGTTTTATTCTTGGAATGCTTTATTCCTTGGGTCATCACTGAAAAAGGGACTTTGTCTCAGTTGACCTACCTGGTCATCAAAATTCAAATAAAATAAAATAAAATTAAAAAAATAATATCAAATTGCCAAAAGCGTGTTACAAGGGCTCCTTTGGAGTACTGTGGCGCTGCTGTAGCTCCGTACTTATGTGTAAGTGGGTGCACAGGACCCGTGGGGCCTGTACTCCCATCGCATGCTCATTACGCAAAAAATGGGCAATGGGAAGGGAGCCCTGGGCCCGGAGGCCGTGCTCTCACTAACACATACCAGTTACCAGTTACATTACACTTTCCCAAAGAAGGAAATTCATTGCAAAAGCTCCATTAGTGCATCAGTTAGGGTTGATAGCACAGCAACAAAAGTATGGAAATGTGATGTTAGTGTTACATCCCTACCACCTCACCCCAGCCCCACCCTCCACTCACCTACAGATGTCAGGGGTGTGCCATGGAGATCATCAGGCTAATTCTCACCCCATTCTCCTATGCTTAGCATGTCAGCTTGTTTATAGATGGAGTGGGGTGAAAGTTAGCCTGATGACCCCATAGCACACCCGATGTCTATTGGTGAGTGGGGTGAGAATGTAACTCCAACATCACATTTCCATATTTTTGTCGCTGTGCTAGCAACCCTAACTGATGCATTAATGGAGTGTTTGCAATGAATATATATATATATATGTATATATATACACATATACAGTATATATACACACATACACATATACATAAATATATATATATATATATACTGTATATATATTATACATATATGTATATTTGCATTTTTGTCTCCTCCTACAGTCCTCCAATCATATTGGCAAGACTAGCTGCTAAAGATAGATCTATAATAAGAGGGACTGGATATGTGTTACACATTCTTGGCTCATACTATCCTCTCTGGGCTGTTTGTCTGTGGCACCATGATGTAGCGGAGACCTAATTTCTGGAGATGTAAGACCTGCCTAAAGATGATGAGACTGTTTCACTGGAGTTCCTTTGCCCCATTGTGTTTTCTTTTCTCAAGCTAATATATCTCTTTTGGTTCCCCCAGTCAGATCTCCAATCTGGGGAAGGGTTTGCACCTGGTGTACCAGTTGGCAGTGGCAGCAGCATTGTGTACATACTGTTTGTTGCTCTTAAGAGAGCTTTACAGCCCCAGTGTTCCACAGAACATCCCTTCAGACACACCGACCCCCATACCTCTCAAGTGTCCCTCATTCGAGGGACATCCCTCATTGCCCTTAAAATTGCTCTGTCCCTCATCCGTCCCTCATGGAAAAGGTGCTATCCACACAGATAATGTGCTTTAAATTCAGGTTTTAAAACAGAAACTCTTAATATTCTCAAATACTAAATCCAAAATAAACTTTGTACAAGTAAACACTGGTTTTCACAGTTTTCTGAGCTTGTATCTCAATGTTTGAGGATGTGTCCCTTATTCTGAGGGCTGTGTCCCTCATTGTCCCTCATTTGAGTGTCCAAAATGTCCATGTCCCTCATTTCAGTGGCAAAGGTTGAGAGGTATGCCGACCCCAACTAGGCCCCTCAGGTCGGGGTGGGGGTGCACAGAGCATATCCAAGTGCTCTGCAGCAGGACTAGGCTGCAGTTTCAGATCTGTAGGCGGTCTCCCCAGACCTGACCTATATTGAGGGACAGAAAGAGGCTATCTGGGATTTTGAGGTGAATCGTGACACAAAGAAGTGTTCTTGATGAGGAGGACAAACTCTCTGGGGAGGAGAAGGCAGGGGTGGATGAAGCCTTAGCAGGGTTTCCCTCCCTCCCTGCCTGATAATAATTCTGTGCCTATCTCATTACTGTGGCATGTTGGACATTATAGCTCAAGGAGGTGCAGTCGACGGAGGTTTTAGAAGTCAATCCTATCTAAGTCCTCCTCCTCCAAAGTGTTTTCCAAACTTTATTCACTATGACTGAATTATTGAACAGTAATGGGCAGGTACAGACCAAAGAAATATCTGCCAAACCTAAGGTCTATATGTTAAATACTCACAAGTAGGACCCCCCACAGCAGATGAGGCAGTTAATGATTCTGTCAGAGATACCACTATGCTTTTGAAGGTCATTGACCTTATGGAGTCACACAACTGAGAGTGGATGCTGTGTGCAGAAGAGCCTTCACCTCCAACTGCGCAACCTCGCCCTCCTGTGCCTCATTTATTGTTGCGAGACCCTTGAACTTGTGGGTTATGACCCTGTGCAGCTTTGTGCCCCCAGATTCAGAGGGGTGAGCATGTTGCTGTTGATATCCATGGTCTCACACTTCTAAGGGATGCCACAGTGAAAATCTTCCACATGTCGGCCCGCTTCACCTATTGTATGCTGTCGGCTATGTGAGGTGTGTGACTTTGAGGGAGGTTTGTTTGGTTCTGGCCTGGATGATATGTTGAGGGTTATCCAAGATTTAAAAGTGCCACTTGCTGTGTCAAGCAACAGCAAGGCCGCAACAACTCCAAGTGTCAAGAAGGCGGCCGACAGAGGCAGTTTCCAGATGCTTTTTTTGTCACTTGGATCTTTCAGAACCTGTGGAGTACAGGAGTCTAGTCTGGTTTCTAGAGCAGTAGTAGCAGAGGAGCACTTGTCAAAGACACACTGCAGACACAGGGCAAAAGTGGGTACCTGGCAATGGCTATATGCAAGTCCATCTCTACCTCTCTTCCCATGGTAGACAGCTGCACAATTTTACTCAGGATTGGTCCAGATAACTTCAGATGTTCAGATCTGGGAAACTCTAGTTCTATGTTATACAGTAGTTTTTGACTTTTTCCTCTGAGGAACATTTTCTGCTGTCCCTGTTTACAAAGGGTCCGTGAAGAGACAAGCTGTGTCACAGACAGTGGAACTGCCTCTCTCATTTCAGGGCAATAGCTCCGGTGCCCCAGGAGCAGACCAGGATTCTGCTTGACCTATATCGTAGGTCACAGGAAGCGAGGGTGGGGTTTCTAGCCTATCCTCATTCTGAAACACCAAAACAAGTTTGTTCACCATCTGACCTTCAGTGGAGTCTCTGCATCCAATCATCTGAGCTGTCCAGCTGGAGTTTATCTGCCTTCCTTCAATTGGAGGGACATTTATCTCCTCATCTGCATACAACTTTCATCAGAGTTCCTAAGGTTTTCGGTTCCTGACAGCACTCCCAGTTCAGGGCATTCCTTTCTGGGCTGGCAGCTGCCTCAGGGTTATTCCTGTAGGCACCCATAATCCTGATGGCTCAACTTCTCATGAGGGCATCATGTCTGTCTTTGCCTGGATGTTCTGATCAGTTGATCAGCCAGTCTGTACCATTGGCTAGGAAGCCACTGACCTGGACTCTGGAGGTTGGAGTCCCATGGCTGGGTAGTAAATCAGCAGAAAAGCTTTCTCGCTGTCTCAGACCCTGAAACTCTTGACAGTGGTGCTCAAGAAGGATCGGGGAAGGTCTTCCTCTTGCCAGCCTGGCAGCGGTCCCTGGAGAGGTCCAGTGACTGAGGAACCAATTACTGGTTTCAGCTCACTGTCTGAATCAAATTCTGAGCCTCATGGTGGTGGCTATATATCTAATCCTGGGCTCACCTTCTCATGTGGATCCTACAAATGGAGTTTTCTGTCAGCCTGGAATCTGATATAAGAGGATTATCTGTTGAGATCCCTCTCTCCACAACTGAAATGGCCAATGAGTTGTTGGGTGAGTTTAGAGTCCAGCAGTGAAGGCCTCCTTGGAAGCCCCAGAGTTGATTCTGACATCCAATATAGCCTGTTCGGTTTGGGAGGCAGTCCTGGTCCCACTTACTGGGAGGACTTGGTCAGTGCAGGAATAGCACCTCCACATATCGTTCTCTGAATGTGAGCAGTGTGCCTTGCTCTCCTTCTGGTCAAACTCAAGTGCGGGAAAAAGATCATGGTTCTTGGACCTTCTCTCACAGGGCCTCCCTTTCTGGTTCTGTTCTAGGACTGTGTGGTTTTCAGCCTGGCAACTGAATGGAGGATTTCCTGGATCAAGGTTTTTCTCTAAGAGGTGGTAGACATTCCTTTGGCTACCATGAAGATTTTCACATTGATGGCTTATGCTCCCATATAAACTGCCTTTAGGCTTGGGCCACCTAGAAAAATAGATAGGTACATAGATATTATATACAGTGTGTGTTATATATATATATATTCTTGGTTCAATAAATTTGGACTTCCAACAGGAAGGAGTGAAAAGATTTGGCCTTGAGCACCCTGAGAGTTCAGGTGTCCATGACTCTCCATTGGGTCTGTTTCCAGGACTAACTGGGAGTATTTTTCCTTTTCTCACGGGCTTTTGGCAGGAGTTCACCTCAGTTCTGAATTTCAGTTTCCTCATGGGATCTAAATCTGGCCTTAATTGTCCTTTGTAAGGTGCTTTTTGAACTACGTGTGTTGGTACTGTGGGATGTGCAATCTTTCTAGGGTTTTTATTTTTTAAGTTGCTGTGTGCTCAGCCAGGAATGTGGGTGAGCTCCAGAACTGTCCCTTAGCTCCATATCTTTCATGCATAAGGATAGGGTGGTGCTTAGCACAGTTTTCTGTCCTTCATCCCGGAGGCTCCATGGCCATCCATTATGTACCACAAAGGTTATCTTCCTCCTTCTGTCCACAGCCTACTCTTCCCTAGAGGGTGACTCCGCTTAGGTTTGTGTTGGGCCGTTTGGATATACTTTAGACAGACTGCTGAGTTCTGAAAATTGTATGGGTTGTTCAGCCTTTCGAGCAGCCAAGCAAAAAAAGAAAAAAAACTCCACAAGGCCACCCTAGCTAGGTGGGTGAGAGCTTGTTGGCCAGGGCTTATGTTGCAGTAAAGAAGAGGCCACCAGCTCTCATCAAGGCTCACTCCACCAGGGCTATGGCCACTTCCTGGGTGGAGATAGGTAAGGCAGCTGCATGATCCTCTGTCCTCACATTCATTAAGCACTAGAGACTGGATGTTGGAAGCTCTGCAGATATTACCTTTTGGTTGCAGAGTTTTGCAGCCAGCAGTTAGTAGGTAAATTCCTTTCCTGTACATGGTGGACATATGGGACAATATTCTCCCCACCCGTTTTTCTGTCTGGGTACTGCTTCTTAGAACCCACTTGTAATGAATACCCATTAACAATGTGGAGCAGTACAGAAAGAGAGTACATCATACTTACCATACTTTCCTTTTCTGTTGGCTCCTAGGTTGTCAATGGGGCCCACCATGGAGCCTTCCCCTGTGAGAGAATATTGTCTGATATGCCAGTGCAGGGACATCATTGTCCTGTTTAAACTCTGTTTTGAGCCTGTTTGGACATCCTTCTATAGTTTTCCTGCTGCACATATATCTATATAGATATGTCACCAACAAAAAAGCAGTTTTGCATTAGAATACTATTTGCGGTCATGCATGTTTAACAGATTAAAATTTGAGGTTAACCAAGGGTGCCTCCTTCATTGCAGGTGAGTGCTTGCACTGCATGCAGTTTCCTTCTATGTAAAAATCTATTTTTCTTCCAAGTTGGCTTGATGCTGCAAATCCTGCCAAGATGCTGAATTAGAACACTAGCTTCAACTCCTAACTCTCTTTCATCTGACAAAGTCGCCATTGGTTGATACTGCCAAGATGCAAATTTGGAGGACACACTGCATTCACTCACCCTCTGCCATCTGACAAGGTACTGTAGGCCACTGTTTACAGTATTTTGTTCTTGCCAGAGATACATACTGTATGTGTAGACAGCTAATTTGTGTGCCTTTGGTGATTGATCGACTAATATTGTTTTATTTACATAGTTGGAGGAACTGCGTGAACAATAGTGACTGTAGAGTTGCTGCTGTCCAGAATCCTCATGTGCCCAACATTCTAAGGTTTGAGCTGTGCCATTTCCCTTAGTAGGGTACACTATAACCCAGTTGTAGTGTATACCCATTGACAATGTTGGAGCCAACAGAAAAGGAAATTAACAGTAAGTATGATGACATTTCTTCTTTTCCATGCTACCTAGTCCCAGACTGTTAAGACTCTCTTCATAGTATTTATGCCGTATCCTTGTAACCAGTTTGGCAGCCCCTATGTTGGACTCTCTATGTTATCAATATCTCTCCTTAGATAAGGGCTCCACAGCTGAGAGCATTAGTCAAGGTGTGGTCTTAAATAGGATCTACATAGTGGGATAATGCACTGTTCAGTTCTATTACTGAAGACCCTCTTTATGCAACCCAGAATCTAATTTATTGTTCTAACCACTTTGTTGCAGTATCTACCAAATTTCTATTTATTGTTAATACCCACCTCCAGAGCTGTCTTATTGGCTACCTTTGCGTTTATACAGTTGGTGATTTTGTATTTATTTTCAATATTGTTATAACCTAAATGTATAACCACATATTTACTTAAGGACATGCCATTGTTTTCTGCCTGTTTTCTGTATTTGTTTGATTATTGCTCAGTTTTGTTCTATTCACGATTGTATCTATCGGACCTCCCAATCTGGTGCCAATTTTCTGTACCCATATGCAAGCCTGTAACAAATAATGAAAACAGCACCGGTCCCAGCACTGATCCGTGAGTCACTCTGCTTGTCACCTGGCCAGTACCCAAACGTTTCCCTCTTAATTCTTACCATCTGTGTTCATTCATGTAACCTGCTCTTAACCCATTTTGTGATTTTTATGTCCAGGTGTAAACCGTTGATCTTTCTAATAATACTGCATGTGGGACTTTGTCTAAAGCTTTTCGAAAATCTAAGTAATTAGTATCTACCAATATGTTCTCGTTCAAGTTTTTGTTTACTTTCTTGTAGAATAGGTATTCGTTACACAAGATCTACTTTTTCTGAGTCCACATTTTGCACTGTCTGTTAAGTCACATTCTTCCATTTTTGTCTCAGTTATGTTTTTTATTACTTTCCATAATTTTACCAGGAACTGACATGAGTCTTAGAAATATAGACACATAGACAGTGAAACATAGACAGAAAAACAAAAACAAAGGTCCATACAGTCTGCCTGAGTTACCTATTTAGCTCTGGGCCTACATTCCTCCAGGGTCCTAACTATTCTCCTCCCTATTCTGATGCCCTGAGCAACCACTATACTGTTCATTCCTTCTCCGCAGTGATTAAAATCACTAACGGTTTTTGCACCACCACCTCGGTTGGCAGTCTGTTCCATGGTTCCACCACCCTTTCTGTAAAATAGAATTTCCTCACATCCTCCTGAACATCCCTCATGTTAGCTTCCCTCTTGACCACATGACCATAGCTGGTATTCAAGTTAAATAGTTTCCTACAGTTCACCCTGTTATTTCCTTTTAGAAATTTGAAGGTCTCTGTCGTATCTCCCTCTCCTTCTGGTCTCCAGCGAATACGTGTTCAGTGCCTTGAGATGCTCTTTATAGGACTTGCCCTGCTGTCCGAATCATTTTGCTAACCTTAGCTGCACAATCTTGAGCCTATGCCTGTCCTTCCTGAGGTGAAGGTCCTAGAACAGGCAACAGTACTTCAGGTATAGCCTCATTAAGGATATATACAGGGGAAGTATTACCTTCCTTTTTCTGCATTCAGTACCCTCCCAATACATCCAAGCATCCTATTTGCCTTGCTATTAGCCTTGTTGCTCTGACTTGATTGCTTTAGGGAGTTGCTGATGATAACTCCAAGGTATCATTCCTCATCCATGGTACTGAGTTTGACTCCTCCCATCCAATACTCCGTCCTGGGGTTCTTGTTCCCTAGGTGCATCACCTTGCACTTTTGGCATTGAATTTCAATTGCCAAACCCTTGACTAACCCTCCAGCTTTTGCAAGTCTCTCTGCATTTCCCTATTCCTCTCTCTGTCACCCTCCACAGAACTTAGTGTCATCTGTGAAGAGACGTAGACTGCCCTAGATCCCTCACCAATATAGCTAATGAACATCTCAAAGAGGAACAGACCGGAACAGATCCCTGTGGAACCGTGCTTGTGACCTCCCTCTTTTCTGTTTAACCCTGTTGACAAGTATCCTTTGCTGCCTCCTGCCTCCCCTTAGCCAGTTACCTACCCAGTTTACTATGACCTTAACCGCAGACAGATCAACTATCTTCTTCTGCAAGTGTGTGTGGGGTACTGAGTCAAAAGCCTTGTTCACATTGAAGTAGAGCAGATCCACAGCATAGCCCCTATCCAGTTCCTCCTCACCCAGTCAAACCGGTCAAAGAAAACTATCAGGTTAGTCTGACAAGACCTCTGCCATGAATCCACACTGCTTATTGTCCTGGAGACTGTTGCTTTCTAAGTAGCCCACAAGATCCTCTTTGACCAGTGACTCCCAACAATTTTCTTACCATAGAGGTAAGACTGACAGGTCTGTAGTTCCCTGCTTGTTCCTCGTCCCCTTCCTTGTGTAGCGGAACTATGTCTGCTATCCACCAATTGTTTGAAACCATCCCTGACCTCAGAGAGCTGTTGAATAGATCTACCAGGGGATCAGACAGTTCTGCTGCCAATTCCCTGGAGCATCCTCAGATGCTACCTATCTGGTCCTGGGGCTGTATCAATCTTTATGGCTGCCAAACATTTCAAGACCCTTTTGCCAGTATATGCTGGCTGCCTCATCTCTGGGACCCCCTTAATGACTGCTTTGATGCCAATCTCTGGCATGGGCCCACCATCCTCCTTAATGAAAACTGAGCAACATTAATCATTAAGAGCGGCAGCCTTTGTGCGTCTGTTTGAAGCACTCTATCCTCCTCTGGTAGCCCCTCCTTTTCTCCTTTTTTCACTAATGTACCTGAAGAGCTGTTTTCCTCTGCTCTTGATGCCTTCCCGATACACAGCTGTGTCTGCTTTTGCCTCCTTAACTGCCCTCTTTGCCTCCCTATTTTTCAGCAAATATTTTCCCGTTCTTCTTTCCTCTGTTTTTCTTAAAATTTGTAGAAGTTGTTTTCTTGGTGCTCATGGCTTCCTGACCCTTGTCAGGAACCATAGTGGTTTCTTGAACTTGTTCTTTTTGTTACCATTTCATGCATAACTCGTATGTCCCAACAATGTCCCTTAATTGCCCCACATCTCACTTCCACCCCATCTATGTCATCCACCCCTACTAACTTGTCCCTGACCAGCTCCTTCAGCCTATTGAAGTCTGGCCTTCTAAAACTGACTTATTGGTCTATAGTTGGTTTAGGGCTGAGCTGTTCCCTTATTAAATTTCAAGATGACAGTTGCTGATGTCATGTCTCTAGGCACATCCACTGTGTTAAATGAGCTGTTCTATGATGCTGTTTGTGGTTCGATTATACAGTCTCTCAGCTACTTTAGTAATCTTGGGTGGATCATGTCTGGTCCTGCTGATTTGCCTAACTTCCTTTAATAGTTTAAAGACATCTATTTTATAAAATAGCTATGTTTATGGACTTCCAGTTGAGCCATAACCATGGTGGCTGTAAGCTGTTGGCTCCGTTCCTCAGAGCCCAAACTTAAAATTCTCTGTTTAATAAACTGAAGAAGCCATGTTTTTTTTTTGGTTTGTTATTTTCTGTTTCCTTTTATTGATAGAAATGAAATCTGTCAAACGTCCAACCAAAATCACTTATTTTTCAGTCAGAAACACACACTCAACTTACCTCAGTTCAACATGACAGCCGTACCATCAACTGCAGTACCCACCTTGGATACAGTAGTGATTCAGCAGATGTTCATCCAAATTCTGAATGAGTTTATAGGGTAAAAGCAGTCTTGGCAATCCGCAGTCCCAAATGGAGCAGAAACAACAAGTCAGAGCACACCTGCCCGAGGTAAGCGTAACAATAAACATATTTTTTCAGCCTGGATTGGCAATTTACTAATTTGATTTCGAAAGGAGTAGGGGTCTTTTGGTATTCACCTCAGGGCCCTGCTATGAATTCACCCAGCTACCAATGTTGAGGTAAACCACCCTTCAGCTGGGTCCCTACTCTAAACCTTTATAATGGTAAGCCATTTGAGGCATATCCAATTTAGAGTAGAGACCAAGCTGATGGGTCTCTTGGAGAGATGGTGAGTTAAGATATTAGCCAGAATTTTATAACCAGAGGTTAACAAACTCAATGGTCTTCAATGTTGTAATAATGCAGGATTCCTTTTATATAGAAAAATCATTATACCATTACTCATACTAGTAGTAAGTCTTTTTCTGCCCAGACAGCTTGAAAAACTAAAGGTAACCACGGTGAGAGAATATCTACATATGCTTTGTAAAATTAATTCAGCAGGCCATCTATCCCTGGTTTAGTGCATGTAGACAAACGGCCTACAGCTTGAGTAATTTTGTCTAAAGAAATAGGGGATTCAAGTGCTTCAATTTCTGAGGGTGATAGTGACGGAATTTCAAGATGTTGAAAAAAGGATGGAAAGAATCATAATTGGGCTTTTAAAAGTCTGAAAACATAGGACTGAACTACAGTCCGTAATCCTCTGGTGTCACGGACAAATGACCTATCAGGAGCCTGTAAAACAGACATACACAATTTTGGCAGTTCCTGCTCAGAAAGATCAAGTAGGTTTACCTGCTCACGAGCACCAGTAATAACATATTTCTGTTGATACCTATACCTCCATTCTCATGTTTTGAGAAAGTCAATCATCTTCGTTTTAATAGCTAGAAACTGTTGCGCATAGTACCTGGTGAGGAGCATGCCTGTGACAACAATTTTAAGTACTGTGCCCTATAACCCAGATAAGTTAAATAGGAGTTCTGGACTTTAGTCCAAGAGACTTGAAGAAAAGTGTCTTCAGATCACTTTTAGTGTCTTCCCACCAATCAAGTGGACTATCATACAAAAAAACAACATCTGATCTGATTGAAAAAAGAATGATATCTGTGAGGAAAGACCATCATCTTGTAATAAGGACGTATTTAACCTCCAATAAGCACATCCCATCAGAAGTTCTTGAAATGAGCCAATAGTTAATTTGAGAATTAAATGATCAGAAGTCTCTAATGGTAATATTGTAATGGTAGAACATGTACAGGTAAGTCTGTCTGACAAAAGACAAAAATCTGTTCTGAAGAAATGGTACCTTTAAAAAGGTATGTACTGGTATCAGTTGTAATTTATCATAAGCATCTACTAAATTATTACTTTTTAAGACTTGCTATAAGCATTAGTATCACAAAACAGCTTCTGGGTTTTAAGACCCCAATCTCTAGCAGCAAGACCACAATTAAAATCACCACCCCACAGGACCAGCTTTGAAGTATACAAATACGGAGACATGTGATGAAACAAAGCTGACCTGTCAGCCTTTGACTGAGGGGCATAAATATTAATAAGGCGGTATGCACAATGGGAGACAATGATATCCAAAAGCATAGCCCTACCAGGTAGAAGATCTAAGACTTGCAAAACTTGTACTTCTATATTAGAAATTATATACCCAAACCATCACAAATGTCCTCTCCTAGCGACCGAAGGAGACACCCCACCGCCAATCCTTTTCTGTATCTTTTATGCCTTTCAGTGAACTCAATCTGGTATCCTGTAAGAGGATGATAGAACCAGAATGTTCACTTAGGCTGGCAAAAGTAATAGGTCTCCTTAATTGAGATTTGATCGGTTCACATTAACAGTAAGGAAGGAATGACTTTTGCCATAAAATTAAGGAAGGTAAGGGTCAAGGACTAGGAAAAAAGCAAATAATTTCCTTTTCTTCCCCTTCTTTGGTTTAGGTTTATCCTTAACCTCTGTGTATCAGGAGAGGGTTCTGGAAGTGAGGAGGCAACCGAGGAGAAATCAGAGTCTACCCCATCATCATCTCCCTCATGATCCAGTAAGGGGCAAAGGATTAGGAGCTACAACTAGATTAGTCTCAGGCAAAGGAGAAAGGGCTTCAGAACTAGATTTCAAACACCTGGAACAAGTGACCCTTTGAAGGAATTTCACACTGCACTCCCGGGTGGGGGCATCTGATTAGTCTCCTGTTCTTCCACAGGTACACTAGTTCAGGGAACATCAAGTGGAGGACTCCCTTATCAACCAAAGGAAGAGCCACTCGTCGCGGAGTTTGTAGGGAGAGTAGTGGAAACAGGAATAAGTTCAACACCCTCTCTAATGGTAGGAGGAGGAAAAGAAACTAGGGCAGTAGTGTCCATATGCTCTAGGGCCTGAGCCTCAGTTGTCTCTTCTTCAGCAGGAACTGAAGAAGAGGTGGATGTATGTGGGGAACAGTAGTAGGTAAATCAGTATGCAGGAGTAAATCCTGCATCTTCTGGTGCTCCTTTTGAGCATTAGCAACATACACATCTTGTTCAGCATGGAGAGCAGGATCAGCCTGATTGTGAGAAGCCCAAGGGCAAGAGCGGAAAGTGTGGCCCTGCTTATCACAGAGGTTACACCTCATTAGGCGTCTGCAGTGAGCCCTATATGGCCTAAATCTCCACAAAGCCCACACTTCTGTTGGTCATATACATTACTCAAATGCCCCAATGCCCCATTTATAACAGCCCTTGCTTGCCCTGGATAAAAGAACACCCTGTCCGTCCTAGAAAAAAACAGGTAGGTGTTTAGTTAAGCCATTCTGCAAATGCAGGTCAATTAAATAACGCCAACCCCATGTCCAAAGATGTTCATCGTCAAGAATGGGCTCAAGGCGTCTTTAACAATACAGTGCTGCTGTAACCAGTAGGTTATATCAGCAACGTTGACTCCTTCATTGCGAAACAAAATCGTAGTTTTCTTTGTAACAGGTTTAGTTATGGGAATAGCTATAAAAGTTTCCATAAAGGAGTGTTTTCTAAAGCCTGATATTGTTTCCAAAACCAGTCCAACCCTGCAGGATGCTTGAAACTGATGTTGAAAATAGAATCCCCAGGCATATGAATTAATGCATAGATCTCATATGCATAAAACCTCATACTTTTCTTCAGTAATTCCCATCCTATAAAAAGTCTATTAGGAATATCATCCATTGATCCCTAAATTTCAACCTTACTGCATTACGTGTGGCTGCAGGCTCATTTAATAAACCAAGCGAGGGAAACAGTTTTCATTCACCTTGGCATGCCATACAGATGAGGTAGTTTGTTGCTCAGGTTCAGTCAATGAAGGTGCTGAAGGATTAGACTGTCGAGATGCAAGGCCGTCATTCAAGGCCTCAGCAAAGGGGCGCATTTATCCCCATTTGACAAGCACTGCAAAACCTGGGGTTAAATATCATATGAACTACCCAGCTACTTTTAAAATAGAGTTAAATGATGTGTCTCATGACTTCAGCAATCCTGCCGAAGCAAGTGCCTTCATCCAGCAGTCATAGAGGTACAACTTGGCACCACAGCTACCACCAAAGCTGGATCGAATTGAGTGACAAGGTACCACCAAAGCTAGAACCCCAGATCACCCTTCGTGGATGCTGAGGCTTACTTCCCAGCCTCCTCCATGAGTACTGCTCCCCCAGAGCAATGGCAGTGAAAGTGACCCAAGTGCAGGCAGGCCATCCAGAATGCGGTGGTACCCCAAAACCAGCTCAGCAGAACCACAGTAGCCATAGTCGTGGGTCGAGAGCTTCCTTTCACAGCTCATCTTCACCCAACTCTACCCTGTCAATGTTATCACAACTGCCTTAACTCCAAGGTGCCACATCAGACTGTCACTCCTCACATCAGGCCTCCACCACTGATATGACTTGGGCTGACATTTTAAGACTCAAGACCAGGATGGATGCCACAGCCCACTGCCTCCCACCATCAACCCATGAAGTAGCCTGCTATATGATTAGCTAAATGGGAATTATTTGAATAGAGGACTGGACTTTCATTATGAGACAAGCTCTGTTAGTAACTTTCTCCTGATGGCAAACAGTGTTCATCTCTTTTGAAACTTTCCTCTTTGAACAACCTCTCCATCGTAACCCCCACAGCATTGACAGCTGTCTTCGTCTCTCCAGTCTATATTATGTCTCGCCTCCAGTCGCTGAGTATACCATGACAACACAGCAGGCGATAAAGTGCTACTGAACTGTAATGCAGTTTATTCCAAACTACAACCAACTCTGCAAAACCCAACACATCACCTTTGAACTGCTCCTACAACTATGAACTGATCCCGACTGAAGTATTGGGACATGTTACGATTACCTGTTTTCATGATTTAGAACACTCAATGACTCTGAACACTTCCCTTGCCTTGTTCTGTCTCCCTGCAAACTGATCCTCAGCCAGTGACAACTGGCATGCTATCCTACTCATTTTAGGAACGGGGGACTCAAACTGAAATATACATGCCTTGCTAAATGCTTTGTCTTAAAATGTTATGCAGTGGTTTAATTAAAAATGTTTCAAGTGGGGCAACGCTTATATTTGGATTTCTGGGAGTTGGAGATGTTGTTGGATAGTGTTCTTCTGTGATGGTCAGTGGGCGTGAGAGGTGGTGAAACTGTTGTGCAGTTTCTTGGGGGTTAGAGCAGCTGCTTTCCTGTGGGCTTCAGCCCAGTTTAATCCCTGGTATCTACACTCTGCATGTAATTGAGGCACCTGTTACTTCCTTATTTGTGTGCCACCTCATGCCTCTCAATGTCACATGACCCCCTTCCGAATATGTGTACACAGAGGTCTTTACATATATCTGTTTTCCTCCCCACCCTCAGCAACCTAGTTCATCCTAGCTCTCTGCCCTTATGTCACTGGCTACCAGCAGTTAACTGACCTTTGCCCTCTGCCACCTGCAGTACTAGGCACCTTTTCAAAGTATTCCTGCATGCACTGTGCATGCTGCTACCCTGCATTTCCTCTCTGGCTTAATCTGCATAGGCTTGGTAGCATAAATTGACTGCAGACTTGGAAAGTAACCTATTCAAACTACTGGACTGGCTATCAATTCATGGCTGCTGCTGGTAGGTGCTAACTACAGTCAGAGTGCCCCTCCATTTACTGTATTTTACTGTCAGTGTCTCTCTCCCACCCTTACCTTTTGTTGGTATGTCTCTGTTCATTGACACTATTACAGCAAACATGTCGATGCTGACATGGACAGTTCGCTGTAATAGTCCACCCAAGACCCCGACACTCTCTTTTCTCCAGTCCTACACCTTTCCGAATCAACTCTGATCTGAAGTTGATAATCTTTAAGTTTGGAGTGTGCGGGGGTAGAGCCCCTGCATGGGGAGTGGAGGCGAAGCCCCTAGATGGAAAAAATGGACCCTGGTCTCCTGCTGGATTTATGTCAACCCACAACTTGCGGTGCGCGCCAAATCCATCACTGTGATGTCGGTTGACAAGAAAGTTGTCGAACCGCATCGCATAACCTCTTTGTTAATTCTTCTTCGTGTCTCTTTACTGCAAAATCATATTTGATGCCATTGCAGTGCTGTCTTCTTCCACACTTCCTTCTCCTGGAGCACAGACAGCAATAGGTTTTGGGATGCGCCAACATGTAACCAGAGTGGGAAGCTATCCCTGCCCTTGATGTAGCTTGTTTTAGTGGATCTTACCTGAGCTACTCCATGAAGTCAGCTGTATTCCACATGGTTATGGCGCCAGTGACCGCATGGTTCCAAACCAGAGGTAATGCATAATAATGTTACAGATTAGGTGCTACTTTCAAAACAGCATCCTTACAACATGGCAAAGCACCCTGCAATTCTGGGCCCTTTTGGGAACACTAAGCAACCTCTTGGTGGGTCCCACAGGTACTGAAGCACCAAAAGAAAGGTGCTGGGAACAAGCAGTACATACCTCTACTCCTACATTGACATGGGCCCGTGCTGAGATCCCTAATTTTTTCAGGGTAATCAGTGGCAACACCCCACCTTTTACACAGAAGCTACTATATCGTTTTGACAGCAGGACCTTGCCTTAGTGGTGCTTAACTCTCCAGCTATTTTGGCCTGTAATTAGCAAAGTGACATATATGCTGACTGGAGGGCACGAAAAGTTGGCAGTGTCTTCCTCCCATCCACATGCCTGTTGTCTCCTACCTATGTCTCTTCTTTCCGTCCTATCCCTTCCTCTCCCCACCGATTTTTTCTTTTTCTGACTGCTGACACAGAACCATCACCCCAACTGCCTAAAAGAGTAGGCGCTGATATCTGGGTGCTGGACAGTTCACTCACCCCTCACTATAAGATGCAGGGGAAATAGAGCCCTGCCGAACTAGCAATGTGCGGCTGCAAACATGTGTAAATGGACTACAAAATGTGACACTATTTCTTTTTGCCCAAGGGAGTTAATAGTTGCTTGGCTTAGTAACAGTGATGACCACATAGGATCTGATGCCCATCTCTAGGAGGTAGCTACTCCTCCGAAGCATGGATTGGCATCTCTTTCCCAATGTAGCTTTTGTGCTGTTCCCTCGTTAGTTATGCACATTGTTTGGTTCACAGCTGTTCTTTCTTATTATGTAATACCTTGCTGTTTGTGTATGTAGATGCTTCTTATTGCCACCAGTGGTTTCATCTGTTGTAGTCTTTAACCGTGTCCCCATGGGTCTCTGCATGCTCGTTACTGCTTTTTGTATGATCACTCTGAAATTTGCTCTCAAGATGCTATTACCTTACTTTGTATTCCTACCTCTGGTATAAACAACACTAGTACTTTTGTTAACTTGAAGCGTTCCTCCTATGCCTTCCCACCTGTTGTAGTACTGTGGCAATTAAGTCGCTTTTTATCACCCCATTTTTGCCTAGGTTCCTCTGCTGATGCTAGTTGTTCAACCACATGCTCATTCATTGATAGCTAAGTGGGAGGCCAGCTGTGCTGTTCACCCACTTGGATTTAGGATAGGGAGGCGGGCGGTGGGACATTACCTGCAGGGGTGGGGAGACGGGGTCCACTAGACCACCATGGAATAACTTCACATACCGGGATCGGGGATAGTGAGCCTGTTCACTAGACCACCAGGAAAAAATGTTTATATAATTGTAACCCCTACAAATGGGGTTCCTGAAAAATCTTCCTTGAGCTTGCTTAAATCCTCACTGCCAGGCTGATGTCCTGTGTTTTAGCAGTTTAAATGTATTGCCAGAGAGTGCCCGTATAGCCTCTGTGTACTGTCTCTTTAAGAGCTGCCTGGATTGCAGTCATAATTAATCTGAGATGGATCTCTGTTAGAAGATGTACTTGTTTGTTGATCATTTGTTAGAGTAGTAATAATATTGCAGTTTGTTCTAACCTACCTTGTTTGCAGCATGGACAGTTCTGTTTGTTTCCATCATCTTGGTCCTGAACTGTCAGAATGGGCTAATCAGTACATTTGGGACTCTAAAATAGAGCCTTCCTACAGGGGCTTGGTGGGGCCAAAACTTGTAGGAATTGTAGTTTTGGGCTTTTGGTGCCTAAAATAACCTGGAGGGAGCCCTTGTTGTGACTGACAGACAGATCAGCCAACTGAACCTTTTGGATCTTGGGAAAGTCCCACACTGCTTGCAGTTTCAGTTAGATCTGAGTTGGAAAGTGAAGAAGTAACAGCTTGAGATAGTTCGAGCAGCAATCCATAGTGGATTCACATGGGAGAACTGTGGAAGGGCCTGAGTTTGGCCTGCATGCCTGCCTGCTGTTCCTGAGAGGAACTTGTGCTTTTTCGGACTGAATCCGAATTTGGAGAGTAAATTAAGCCACTGAATTGTGACCAGGCTTTAACCTGAAGAAGACCGAAGATTTGCTGAATGCGATCTGCCTGTCAAGACTTCCAGCTACCTCTGAACTCCCGGATTGTGCAGAGACTCTGTAATTGCAACTGGAGAGTCATTTGCCTGGTACAGTGGAATTTCCTTACATGTGAATGTGCTGTGCTTATAGTGGGTCGTGATTTGGTTCCCCACTGTGTGTCTGAACTGTGTTTTGCTTGCTGGAGGCTGTATTCAGCTCCACGGACTGAATCCATATCCATTTCCACTTGCCTGGGCCTGCTACACTGTCCCAGCCAGAATACCTGCTACGCAGAGAAGGTTATAGATGAGAGACCGGCCTGGGATCAGCCCCTGCTCAACGCCTTGAACAGGAACGACGCCTCAGTGATTCGTGTGGGCCCTGCTTCTCCGGCACTCCAGTTGAACAGTCTGCAGTCTTGATTTCATCCTGCCTGTGTCCAGTATTGGGTATCATGAGTAAACATCAGGGTAGCTCCCTGCAACAACAGCTAAATCTAAAAGTGTTGTCATCTGATTGTCTTGTTGCCTTTTCTTTCATGAACTGAGCCCTCCGGCTCCAGATTACAAATAGTGTTTGTTGTGCTTGTTGCTTTCTTCTATCACAGGGCCTAACCAGCTGCAATGTTCCTGGCTAGCCCACTGTTTTCCTACCTGGGTACCCAGAGTGTGTGAGCTTGTAGGGACTCTGAACTGCATGCAAACTTTCTGATTAATATAGCTTTTAAGCAAATCAACCTGATTACACCCTCCCTTATTCAAGTCCCTGAATAAATCAGATTTAACTTTGTTTGCATTTAACCTGACTGTGGTTCCAGTTTGTGCCAAAAGTATTGTACTGTTGCTGTTTGCTGTGCTTAACCTTGTTTTACAGGGGTCCCCAGGGTCAAGCTAGAGGAACCAAACCTGGTGGTAAGTGCAAACTGTGTGGGTAATCGCCTGGTAAATAAGGGTCATTGTGAAAGTAATTATTGTATATTGTTCAGGCCACTAGAAGGGAAAGAGGGGGGTTACAGTGTCCCAAGGGCTGTGCCCAGGTTAGCTTGACCTCTAACGATTCTTGACCTCCGGGTGGAGGCACCCGCTTCATTACCAGGCCCTTAACCTGCTACTAGCCGAGCAGACAGGAGTAGTAGCCCTTGGGATAGTGCCACCTAGGGGTTACATAACTACTGTACTGGGGCAGGATGGGGGTTACACTATCCACATTGGGCAGGTGACTGGGTGGGGGAGGGACCGCCAGTCACCAGGGAAATATTTTTTAATGAGGCGAGTAATCAGGTGGGGAGGGACCTCTAGCCACCAGGGAATGTTATTGCTATTTCTGGCAGGGTTTCAGGTGGGGTGGGAGGCACTGGATACATCTAAGCAGAACATGGTGAAAATTCACCCAAACCTTTGGAAGATTTCCAGTCCACCACAGGAGGAAGTTTGGAAAGTTCCATGAAACTTGTGAAATTCACAGAAGTTCCGCTAAAGCGAAATTCACAACTTTCACCCACCTCTAGTGGCAGTCCTTGAAACCCCGGTTTCCTTACAAAAGAAAACAGGCAGCAGTTAAAGATCTTCTGAGCCAAAAAAAAACCGGACTGATGTCCTCCCAGTCAAATTTACCAAACATTTCTACCTCTCCTTGACCACAGACTGTTGAAAGTCTATTCAGCCCGGTAGCTAAGGGGCAGCTCCTACCCTCAATGTCAGAGGCACTAATCACATTACTCCCCAAGCCAGGCAAAGACCCTCACCATCTGGCTAATTATCATCCAATCTCTCTGCCGAATGTGGACATCAACATTTTGGCCAAGGTGCTGGCATCCAGAAAGGAGAAGGTCATTGCCTATGTTGTTGAGCATCATCAGACTGGCTTTGTCAAAGGCAGAATGGCCTCTGACAACCTGAGTGCAGTCATTGATGTGATTTGGAACATGTCTTGGCAAGCAAACCCTGAACTCCTGCTTAGCATAGACATGGAGAAGGCCTTTGACTCTGTAGAGTGGGACTGCCTCTCTATCAGGCCATGGCTGCTATGGGATTTGAGCCCAGTGTTACCAACTTGACTAAACTTCTTTATGCCAATCCCTGAACTGTGCTTCTCACCTATAGGTTAATCTCAGCTCCTCTCTCCCTTCAGAGGGGAATGAGACAGGGATGCACAATTTCCCCAGTGTTATACCTCATAGGTATGGAACCCCTTTTAAGGTGGATCCATCGTGCACCAGAGGTCCTCAGAATCTAAATGGAGCAGCAGGTGCATAAGACGCACACATATGCAGATGATCTGCTCCTAGCTATCTCAAGTCCAGAAGCATCCCTTCCTCACACTTTGCATATCCGAATGTATTTGGTGCTGTTTGTGGCCTAAAGGTCAACTGGACCAAGACAGAGCAATGTCTCTTAACTTCATTTGCCAACCTGTGCGAGCCTAAATCTTAATATGAAATGATCCCTAAGCAACTCAGGTATATGGGCATAACCCTCACTACTGGCCTGAGGGCATGGTGGAATAAATCTGAGCCCTCTTATAAAGGATTTAGAAATGGATTTTCACAGATGGAAATGTGCAGTCTTACTGTTGGGGTGGGGGTGGGAATAACCGCTTATAATATAATGGTCTTTCCCAAGCTTATGTTTTGCCTTAGTAACCTTCCCATATGCATACGGAGGCCACATTGACAGACTAGAGCGGCTCTTTCATGCATTCCTCTGGGAAAGACAATACCCCAGGTTTAGTCAAACCAAACTAAGAACCCCAGTAAAGAAAGGGGGCTGGGGAGTACCAAGGCTCTGGGCTTACCATCAAGCCATAGGCATACAGCAAAACCTCTGGTGGCCTCACCCAAGCTGTCTTTCTCTGAAGTGGAAGGCTGAAACCCAGGGGCCCCAAAATGTGACACTCCTCCCACCTCACTCTTTGTCCAAACAAGCTTGGGCCACAAAGGTCCATCACAATGGAACCAGTGTCTGCTACTTTGGCAAATGGGAAGCACTCTGGGGTAACTGATGCATTACAGAGGAGAGCAAACCTATAGTCTGGCATACTTGGATGCAGAGAGGCTTACTCACTGTGGAAGATTTAACAGACTCTCTCTCTCAAGTCCTACACTCTATCCAAACCTTAGTCTCTCTCACTGCCTTCCATGTACAAATTTTTGGAAGTACCTGCTGATTCGGCAGGCCATATACTCCAGTCAGCGTGCAAAGTCTAAAGTGTGGGATTCAGCACTACAATTCCTCAGAGAGGGAGTGGAAGGCCCTATTAAGTAGGGCACACACTAGTCTGAGTAACCATCGTTATCCGCTATCCAAAAAATATTTTATATACATTGGCTGCACACTTTGGAGGCCCTCTATAGGATGGATCTCTTTAATAACATGGAACGATGGTGTAAATCACCCACAGGGTCACTGGAACACATACTTTGGTCATGCCAATCCCTCTCCCTTCTAACTAGATAATTGAATTTTGTGAAACTATCCTTACAGGGTCTCTGCCTCCTAGTCCCAGGCTACGGACACTGGGGATATACAGGTAGCTACCCACCTTACCACTCTGGAGAAGGTGTGGCTCTCTGTATCAGCAATGGAGGTCAAAATACAAAATCCTTTTGAAATGGAGATCTGCTATACCTCCATTCCTGCTGACTAAGAGTCGGCCTTGACTAGATTGGTGGAGTATGAATGACTCTAGCACCTAGCCTCATACAACCTTGCCCACTTCAAAAGCATTTGGCACCCTTTCTCCATGCCCTAGTTTGTCCACACATACACTAGCAGTCATGTAGGAACTAGAAATTTAAAGGGACACTGTCAGCTTTTTTGCCTTTTTTTTTTTTTGCCTGCTGCAAACTGGTGCATCTTACTGTCAGTATAACTGCTGATGGCATGTCTAGCACCTGATTTACAAACTGATGCCAGTAATTTCATTTTTAACAAATAGGCATTACACTCATCCTGACCTTACTCCCACAGGCCACCACTTCTCGTGTCCTCGACTTAAAATGGTGCTGCCAATCCTGCAAACTAATGCATGATTGAATTGATTTTTCTGTAAGCCTTATAAGTTACATTAAGGATATGAAAGTACCTCCTCATGCTGAGCTCTGCAAAGTATGTCTTATGTTAAAATGAGTGTTACTTTATATAAGAACATTCTTTTGAAAAAGTAAAGCCATCCTGGGCCACCGCACAGCAGTAGCACTACCACTCATGACGCCAGCGACACGGGTTCAGAAATTAGCCTGAGGCATTGGAGGGCTGGCTAGGGGAGGAGGACTGAGCGTCTGCAGGACCACTGTCCTCTTCCATGGGGAGGGTGGGCAAGAGCTCGGAGCTTGACTAACCGCTGTCAGAGGCCAGAGGAGATGCAGCCCGAGTTACAGAGGTGGGGAGGCATGGCAGATGGCATGCGCCTTGATGTCTCGCCGCCACATCTCCCAGGGGTGGAAACAGGAAAATCTTCCTGTTGCACTGGATGGCTGCCGGCCTCTGCAGGTCCCTGCCCAGCAACTCAGGCACCTCCCAGAGGATGGATCCAGTTCTGGTGGGTGAAGAGACTCTCCGCCTGAAAGTAAATCCTGGGAGAAGCCAGGGTGACTGGGCTGGGAGGGCGGTGGGAAGGAGGGCCAGCTGGGATGTGGAGAGAAAAATAAAGAACAAGAAAAGGTTAAGCCATGACTCCGGACATGCACATCAGCATTTATACTAATGCGCATAGCCAGAGTTACAGCCTGACTCTTCAAAGGCAGTTTCCACATGAAGTGTCATTCATTTTAACATAGGACATTCTTTGCAGAACTCAGTGTGACAGGTACTTTCATATTCATTCAGTTTGCACCAGGTGAAAAAAAAAAGGCAACACAAGTTGACAGTGTCCTTTAAATTTCCAATTCCTACATGACCGCTTAGTGTATGTGTGGGTACTAGGGCATGGAGAAAGGGGTCCCAAATGCTTTAACACAAGGACAGTCCCAGCACGTAGACAGATTCTCTGGGTGTTAGGAACAAGTCCAGAACAGAGTGATGTCAGGACTTGCTTGGAGCCAGGGGGACACTGTTGCCGCTATCTGGGGTGATCTAATGGTCATTGACTAGGAACATGCAGTAAATACTTTTGACACTATGGCCAATACTGTTTGAGGTCCTGCAGTGCTATTCTCATTGACCATCCCCACTATCCCTGTCAGACCAGATCACAATTGACAGATCTGGTCCAGCTTGCAGAGCTGGAGCAGGCAATAAAAATGCTAGGGAATAACATGGCTCCTGGTACAGATGGCCTGCCAGCTGACTTTTATAAGACCTTTATCTCTTTTTCAGGCCCAATCTTGCAGATACTTTTTAACACTATCCTTGTTATGGGGCACTTATGTCCCTCCATGAATATGGCATTTTTGATATATATTTGATATTTTCAAGGCTAGGGATCAGTTGAACTTTGCTAATTGGAGACCCCTTAGTCTGCTGAATGTAGACTAGAACATTTTGTCAAAATATATTCTAATTGATTGGTTCTCGTTGATCCAGTGGTCCTTGCTCCAACACAGACATGTGCCATAGCCCAGAGAGCAGTACATGTCCGGGTAGCCCCTGAAAAGGAACCTTGGGGCCCAGTGGGCCTACCCGTCACCAAAATTTAATAAATAAATAAATAAAACATGACAATCTGATTTTTCTAGAGAACTAGTCAAAAGGAGGAGAAGAGTTTGGAGTCTGTGATTTTACTGTAAATAGACCAGGAAATGGCCTTCGATTGTGTGCATCATGACTACTTATTTAATATCCATAGATTGTATGGCATTCCCAATGGGTTTGTGATTAGATATCTGTATTATACAAAGGAGCTGTTGTACACCCATTGGTCAATTTAGGCAGGGCCCCAATACAGGTGAAGAGAGGTGTGTGGCAGGGTGCCCTCTAAGGCCCCTGCTATATATCTTTTCAATGGACACCCTAGTTAAGTTCCGTTAGCAATGCCCAGATGTCAGAAGTATACAACTGTCACCTGACTGTCCTGAACTAAAGATAGTAGCTTATGCTGATGACCTGTGTATTGTCTTGAAGGATCAGAAATCTGAAACCCAAATACAACAAATTGTGCATCGCTATTCTAATGTAGCAGGCTCCAAAATCAATTACACAAAAACTTCAGGGACACCGATAGGTGGGAAAGGCCTGTTAGACTTAGGCAAATTGCTGGCAACTGTATTAGCACAGAACCCATAAAAATATTAGGTAGCACCTTTGGTCCTGGGAATTTGGCACTAGAAAATTGGATGGAGTGCATAAATAGGGTAGAGGCTAAGTTCCGTATGTGGAGGAATAGGCCTTTATCAAAATCAGAGTCTTCCTGATCCATGCTCTCTAGCTTCCAT
The DNA here is from genome assembly GCA_016271365.2 of Neoceratodus forsteri. NCBI lineage: Eukaryota > Metazoa > Chordata > Ceratodontiformes > Ceratodontidae > Neoceratodus > Neoceratodus forsteri. The sequence goes on from CM028131.1 coordinate 1,123,156,358, forward strand.
GTTTTCTCTTTGTGAATGTGGTGTATCCACCTCCTGAAGATTTGGAAGCCAGAGTATGTAGCCAGTTCTCCCAAGGTCTCTGGGGAGCCAGCTGAACTGTATTAAAGGGAAACTACAAACAAAAGATTGAAGGGAGACATAGAAACATACAGTAGACTTCAATGGCAAATAAAGACTGCCTGGCCCACCCAGTCTGCCCATTTCCTACCTATTGGATAAGCTGCATATCCTACTTTTATCAACAGCCTATTTTCTCCTACCTCCCACTAGAATTGCCTTATGTCTGTCCCATGCATTCTTAAATTCCCCACTGTTTTCGACCCCACAACCACCTCCTCCTCAGGAAGGCCTTTCCATGCGTCCACCACCTCTCCGTGAAAAAATACTTTCTCAAGTTGCCCCTGAGTGACCCCACCATCATCAAATTGTGCCCCTTGTTCTTGCACATCTCTTTTCTGAAAGATGCTACCATCTGGGACTTTGTTGATTCCCTTGAGGTACTTGAAAGTTTCTATGATGTCCCCTCCCTCCTTTCCTTGAGGGTATACATATTAAGTTCTTTTAGTCTCACTTCATATGGCATCTGGTGCAGACCCTGCACCATTTTAGTTGCCCTCATCTGGACTGCCTCCATCTTGTCTATGTCCTTGCGGAGATGGAGTCTCCAGAACTGCACGCAGCACTCCAGATGGGGTCTCACAAACTGTCTGTACAGAGGGATAACAACTTCCTGTTTTCTACTGGTGATGCCTCTCCTATGCATCTCAGTATCCCCCAGCCCTCCTTACTGCCTTCTCACATTGCTTGCCTACCTTTAGGTGGTCTGATATGACTACCCCAGGTCCATTTCCATTTTTTTAATACCTACCCCCATTGTGTACTCTTTCTTGGGGTTTTTTCCAGGTGCATTACTTTACACTTTGTTGCATTGAATCTAAGCTGCCATACTTTTGACCATTCCTCCAACCTTGCCAAGTCCCTTCTCATTCTTTCCACACCCTTTGTGTATCAACCCTGTTCCAAATCTTTGTGTCATCTGCAAAGAGGCATACTTTTCCTTCCAGTCCCTCCACAATGTCACCTATAAAGACATTAAAGAGGGCGGTCCCAGTACTGTGCCCTGCAGTACCCCACTAGTAACCCCCTTTCTTTGATGTGGACTCAGTTTACTATCACCCTCTGTGTTCTGTTGTCCAGTCAATGTTTACCAGGTTACCACCCTGGGACCCACTCCCAGGCTGGCCAACTTGTTTTAATCTTTTGTGTGGGACTGTGTCAAAGCCTTGCTAAAGTCTAGGTAGGCTATGTGCACAGCCCTCCCTGATCTACTACTTTGGTCATCCAGTCAAAGAAATCTATTAAGATTCATCTGACATGACCTACCAGCTGTGAATCCATGCCTTGGGTCTTGTGCTCCACTGGCCTCTAGGTACTCCACAGTTCTTTCTTTCAAGTGATTCCATCATTTTCCTTATCACTGAGGTCAAACTAACAGATCTGTAGTTTCCTGCCTTTGCCTTGCCCCACTTTTGTAATGGGAATCACATTAGCTCCTGCAGTCCTCAGATAGCGCACAATCCTCCATGATTTGTTAAAAGGGTAGTCAGTGGTGCCACTAGTTCTCCCTTAGTTCTTTTAGAATTCTAGAGTGAGTCCGTCAGTCCCCATTGCTTTGTTCACCTTCAGTTTTAGGAGTTCTTTCAGGACCCTTTCTTCTGTGAATGGACTGGCATTGACCCCTATCCAGTGTGCTTCTGTTATTTGGTTTAGGTACCACCCTCCTCTTCTTTTGTGAATACTGAGCAGAAGTATTCATTCAGTATCTCTGTTTTGTCACTGTCACCCACTACCCCCTCCCTTTATTAAGCCTCACTATCCATCCCTGGTCTTTCTTCAGTCCCTAATGTATCTATAAAAGGTTTTATACCCTTCTTAACTTAGTTGGATAACTTTCCCGCTTTGGGCCTTTGCTATTCTGATTGCCTCCTCTACATCCTTCTGCTTTAACTGATACAGTTCTCTGTCCTGCTCCTTCTATGTTTCCTTATACTTCCTGAATGCTATGCTTTTCTCCCTAACCTTCCCCCCACCTCTTTTTGAGAACTACTGTTCGTCCACCCTGCCTTTTTGCCCATTTGCTAGTGCCTTTCTGAGGCATTTCCATTTTGCCAAAGTCAGTCGTCCTAAAGTCCATTACCCTCACCTTTGTGTGACTTGACTATATGGCAATGTTTATCATGAACCACAGTGTTTGGTGGTCGCTTGTTCCCAGATGGCTACCCACTTCTAAATCTGAGATCCTCTCCATCCCCATTTCAGAGTACCAGGTCTAAGACTGCTCCTTCTTGAGTGGGTTCTAACACTAGCTGTCTGAGGCATGCCCCTGTAGGGCATCGAGAATTACTCTGCTCTTGGATCTGGCTGCAGCAAAGGTGCTCCAGTTAACATCTAGCATATTCATGTCCATCAACAATACCTCCTATTTTCTGCCATTCTAAGGATGCCTTCTATCATTTCCTTGTCCCTTTCTTCCCCTCGGATGGGGGTATGTATAAACCCCTACGGACTGTGGTGCCATTTCCTGTTTCCAGGGTGAACCACAGTGCCTCCTCTCCTACCTGGAGTCAACCACCTAGTCTTCTTATGACAGTGTTTCTATATTTTAACTTCACCCTGTACTTTGGGGATTGGTGAAGCATTGGACCCCTCTTCTGGAGGATTGGCTACTCCCTGGTTCCTGAGGTGGCACAGAGGGATCTGGGTACCCTAAATAAGAGTCATATACATGTTATGCCGCAGTGCATCATTAGTGAAGATTAAGAAGTGGAAATAGTTTCCTGACACAGCAAGGTGGGTGCTTCAGGTGACAGCTGTACACCCACATTCTGGCCTCCTCTTTCTCCTCATGATTGGAATTAAAGACATGTCCAGAGGCCGGCCCAGTGGCATAGAGGGCTGAGGCACTGGCGCTTACCTCAACCCACTCCGCAACCCGGGTTCGGGAACAGACTCGGGACACTGGGGTCTGGCAGAGGAAGGAGAGAATTGAGCATCTGCAGGACTGCTCTCCTTTCCTGGGGTGGTTAGTGGTAGAAGTCAGTAAGCAGCAGCCTCTGGTGGAGACCAGAGCACTGCTCGATGGCGTAAGGAGGAAGCGTACCAGAAAATGGAAGATGGCTCCGTGTTACACCAGATGACGGCTGCCCAGATCTCCGAGGCCATCAATGCCCCTGCAGCCATCCTCCTCAGCAGTACCTTGGGGCTAAGGCGTTGCACTCATCTACTTGCCCTGCTGGTGCCTCCCCTCGGAGAGAGGGACTCACCCAGCGAAGGGTTACGCCGGGTCACCCTGAGGTGGCTGCTATCTGAGGCGTAATCTCGGGGGACAAGATGGGTTGAAGTATCCTTGGCACTCCTGAAGGAGTGGCTAACATAGTAGTGCATCGGGAAAAAGAAATTACACACAACAAAAAAAAAAAGATGTGTCCAGAAGGAAGGGAAGGTCAAGTCATTGACCTGTTGCCAAACAGATTCCTAGACAGGCGTGGGATATTAGCTGGCTAGAAGTGCTTGGAAGAACGACAGTTAAGGATTCTTTGAAACATAAGAAAGTTGAAGGAAAGAGAATGCCCTTGTAACACATGTAGGGGTGTATTGAAGACACAGCACTTCCTCTTGGATTGTCCATTTGCTTCTGAATTCTGGACTGAGTTGGGAGCAGTGTGGAAAACACATTATTTTCTTGGGTTACTTATCAGGAAGTGGTGCTGGGTCTCTTTTAGGGCCTTGGATAACATTCAATAAACACAACTAGCAGGTGCAATGTGCATGCTCTAAATGTTACCTGTGTGAAGCAAGGTGTGCCCTAACCATGCAGCAAAATGTATGGCTCTTTAGGTTGTGGACAACATGAAACGAGGGCAGTGAAGAAAACTTAAGGGGACAAATATACTGCTTTGCCTCTACAGACCTTTTGTAATATATGAAAAAACTGTGTGGACATTATAAGCACGGACTGTTTGGCATATGTCTGTCATTTCCACTGTGTATCCTGTATATACTTATAAACATAGAAAGTGATAGCAGATAAGGACCATGGGGCCCACCTAGTTTGTCCCTTTTCCCTACCTAATGCAATACCGCAGACCCTAGTTGATCTGTGGCTTACCCTCTCTTCCCTATTGTGAGAGTACTCATATCTATATCATGCATTCTTGAATTCCCCTACCGCTTTTGCCCTACCACCTCTGCAGGAGACTGTTCTATGTGACTTGTGATTTTCCTTTGCAACTGTTATGAACTGTATTGATTAATTTGATCTTGTTTTGTATTATGGGCCTTTCTTTTAAATACAGTTCCCCTACTTTTTGCAAGAAGTGCCAGGGGATCTTTAATGCCCACCTAAACAACCACCAGAAATGGCAGACAGGACCTTGCTTTAATGTCTCATCCACATCGATACTACCTATATAGTTGATGATATAGCCTTGTACTGCTACCGATTTGGGACCTGCATCATACCACTGTTTACGCTTGACAAATTCGATGTAATTGTCAACAGCATTTTTAAACAATATATCTGCACCTGCCTGTGGCCATCCTCTGTCTAAGTAGTGGTCTCATGGAAAGCTGTGTCTTAGAAACTTACAAACATAGAATTTGATAGCAGAAGGAGACCGGAGGTCAATCAAGTCTGCCCTTACTATACCATCTTACCACACTGACCTATCGTATTAGTGGGTTTACTAGGGAGATAGCAGAAGCAGACCATGAGGCCCATCAAGACTGCCCAGCCATTTCTTGGTGGTGGCTCACTAGGGTGTGTCCTGTTATAATTATTCTAGCTAGTCTATCCTTGAAGATCTGTTTTGGACAGTCAATTATGTGTTGAGGCAGGGTGTTCCACAGACCTGCCACCCTCTCACCTTCTGCATAAAGTATCATTTTCATTTGTTAGTTTTGAACTTGGATTGCTTTAACTGTTTAGAGTGACTCCTAGTGGCTTGCTCATTGCCCTGCTGTTAGCTAGAGTTGCTTATTGTCTATATAGGAGGTAGACAGTGAACAGCATCATATTGCTAGCCTGATGTAGTACCATTATCCGCAGGGCTCAAATTTGCATGCCCTTCAGAAATGCAAATCTTGTCGTTCTACACGCACCCACCCACTCTATATGTTATCCTTACATCTCACTTACAATACTACAAGCTTTTGAGGTACTTTACATTGTAAACTGTAACATAATATTGAAACTAGCATTCAGCAACACTAGGACAGGTTATACCTCCCCAGAGCTAGTGGCAATGATAACTGGGATCTATTATTGCAGGCATAGCTCATAACAAAAAAAGAAAAGTAAAGCATGATAGTTTGAGGTATTTAACTGCTTTCTGCTCTTTTGGATTCACAGCGGATGGGAATGCTGTTCATGGTACTCTGATTTCCTATAAGCCTTTCTCTCTGCATTAAACAGCTTGTGTACTATCTAATACTAATATTAGATTTAAAAAGCAGTGAACCATTATCTTGTATATTTGAGGTATGTTTTATTTTCCCTTTGTGTAATTAGAAGATTGTTTACCTGATGTTAGTAGGTGTGATGTGTGGAACAGCTCTTAGCCTGGCAGCTGACATATCTTGCTCTACTACCCCACTACATCATCAGCATTGTGATATCATTAGGATCAGCAAGTGAGTGACTACCAGGTCATTCACCTGTGATGTCACAGTCAGTGAGAACATAATGCTGATGATGTAGTGTGAGCAATAGAGTTAGATATGTCAGTTGGCTAAACTAGAAATGTTCCACACATCCAGCACAGTGTTATCACATAGAATACTTTCTGATGAGCAAAGGAAAAGAAAAATACTTCAGAAATAAAAAGTTACAACTGACTACTACTTAAAATTTGTATTATTTTCTTATCTGCCCACTAGCTCTTTAATGTAAAAGGTCAAGAGGAGATAATGTCGAAAGTCCTACAACAGGACATTAGGGAAAACATTTGAACTAAGATGTTCTTTGCCAGACAGCTTAAATGTGGGTTCAAATATATTCTTTTTGTCCTGGAACAGCAGAACTCAGATGAAGATGTTGGCAAAATCAGAAGAGGTTTCTCAGAACTGTGCAGAACATCTGTGAGAGTCTTTAAGACCTACTGTATTTCTGGTACTACTTTAAGATGCCCATAGTTTAAAAATTTAGTATTTGAAAATAGCTCTCTCACTAAAGGTTTGCAAGCTCTGTCCATGAAACACTGCCTGCTAATGAATATAAGGCCATGGTAGCACCCGTGAAGTGTGTATGCATGGCACACCACAGCACCCTGCTGGCAACAGACACCTAGGAGTAAAGTGGGCTAGCACCTTTGCTGCTGGGTTCTAAGATCATCATCTAGATCATGATTTATTCATCAAACATGAACTTTCAAATCACCAACTGATGATTATTGATGGCTTACTAATGGCCCACATGTGCCATGCATGGTGCCAAGGGGCCATTTGCATGCCTTTATTTATTTAATTAATTTATTTAATTTTGTTGACTGGGTAGATCCACTGAGCCCAAGGTCCTTTTTCAGGGGCAACCCGGGATTACATTACATGGTAAAATACAGAGAGAGGCATTTGATTACAGAGTGCAGACAGATATTTTTGTGGCCGTAAGTGCTCTGTGTAATGCCTACATGCAACCTTAACTGTTGTTCCCACCTGATCCTTGCTTAATAAGTATTAATCTATAACAGGGGTAAAATCACTGGTAGTGTAGTGGTACCCTTTTCCTGCCTTGATTGCCATTCTGCAGGTTTTATACCCTCAATCCCCACCAGCCCACCCACTCCCACACCCTGTTTGTACAGTAAGTGCAAACATGATCTCTTTCAGTTAGATGGCAGCTGGCCAAGGTGGGGAGAGTAGGGTATATGCTGGTTGCAGTCTGCAGGGGCCTTTTGGGTGAGTCCTTGCCAGATAATAGATAAGGGGTGCTGAGTGAGTTGGTCAGGAGCAGGTTTGAGGTGTACAATGTTGTATACTTGGGATCATGGCAGGAAGGGTTACAACTAGACTACCAGAAATGCAGTCCTGGGGGCCTTTTTGGGCAAGTCATTGCCAGATAGTAGATAGGGGTGCTGAGTCAGGCGAATTGGTAAATCAACAATCATGATTTTTGAAGGTCCTTTAACGTTGATGGTCAATTATTGTAAATGATGATCACAATGATGGTTTTGAAGTTTAAACATGATCTCTGAACATAACTGGAAAATGATCATTCATGATACATCATTAAAAATCATACAAACACAGAAGTTGTCAGCAGATGGGGACCCGTACAATCCACCACGTCTGCCCTTGGCTTCCTATCCCCCACTTAGCTGCCTGCTTGTGTATCCACATTGTCTGTCCCATACCCACTGTCTTGGCTCCCACCACCCTCTGGCAGGCTATTCCATGGTTCTACTTTCAGTTTTCAAGGACTAGAAAAAGTAAAATTAGGTTCTGGGGGGTGATTTTGACAATCTGTTATTAAGACAGGAAAATAAATGGCAATACATGTTAGGAGTACATTTGGATGGTGGTCTAAACAGAATGTTTAGCTTAGTTCCATTTTTGAAACAAAAGTCATATAAATTATGGTGCCTGTAATCTGTATGTGAACAAATATATTCTTAGGGGTATTAATGTGGAAATATATAATCTATCTCTCTCTCATTGTTTGTTGTTTTTAATATATTTTTAGTATTTTTCCTATATGAAAATATCATGTATGAAATGATTACTCTTTTTGGTACATGTATATGATGTTATTTAATATAGGCCCTCTATCCATTTATTTGCTTTGGATAGATGACAGATTCTGACCCTTGTTGGTTGATGCTGGTATGTGCACCTAAAATTGATTTTACAAATTGGATCATCTGAGATTGGTCGATTTAAATAGAGCACATTACCTTTCTATCATATAAAAATGTGAATAGTAGGGCCAGCATTACACCTTGACAAAGCGTTGGAAAACATGAAGCGTTGGGGGTACATGTCCTTTTTGGCTTTGTTTGCACGGTGGTACTATTTTTGTTGCTACTACTATTTATGTCTTTATAATAAATTTTGATATTTCACTTTAAGTATAAGTGGATGTGGTCCTTTGAGTTGCCAGACTTTTCTTTTCAGTATGTAACTATATATCTGAGGCCATTTGACTCCAGTAGCAACCTTTTACTTTTTTGTCTATTCCATGGTTCCATAGCGCTCTGTGAAGAAATTTCCTTCTATTGCTTCTGAACTTTCCTCCCTTAAGTCGAAGATTGTGCCCTCTAATCCTGCTGTAGTCATTTACCTGAAGAGGTTCTGCACATGCACCCTGTTGTTGCCTTTAAGGTATTTGAATGTTTCTATCATGTCCCCATGATTCCCTCGTTGTTCTAGGGAGTATCATTTGAAGTCATCCAGTCTTGCCTCATATGGTTTCTGATACAAGCCCTGCACCATATTTGTCAGCTCTTCTTTGTACCATCTCCAGCCTATCTGTGTCCTTCCTGAGGTGTGGCCTCCAGAATTGGACACAGTACTCCAGGTGAAGCCTGACCAGGGACCGATACAGGGCATGATTACTCATGCCTTCTGCTCATGATGCCCCTCCTATGTATCCCAGGATACCACTAGCCTTTAGTGCTGCCATTTCACATTATCTGCTGACTTTGAGATCATCTAATATGATCACCCCTAGGTCTTGCTCCTGCCTAGTAGCCACCAGCTGCTCCCCTCCCATTAGTACAGTTTCCCTGGGTTACAATTTCCCAGGTGCATGGCCTTGCATTTTTGGCATTGAATTTAAATTGCCAGGTCTTGGATCACTCCTCCAGTTTTGGAGATCAGCTTCTATGCTTTGCTGTCCCTCTGTTGTGTCTACCCTGTTGCCAATTTTGGTGTCATCTGCAAACATGCAAAGCTTTCCCTCCAGTTCATCCACAATATGCTGATGAATATATTGAAGGATCGACCCCAGAACTGAGCCCTCGGGACCCTGCTAGTCACCCTCCCTCCACAGACAGAGTGCCATTCACTAATACTCTCTAAGTTCTCCCATGTAACCAGTTTCTGTCCCAGTTTGTAACCTTGGGCCCAGTTCCCATGTTCTCCAGTTTTTGACTAGTCTCCTGTGTGAGCGAGTCAAAAGCTTTGCTGAAATCCAGGTAAACCACATCCACTGCCCCACCCTGATCCACTGTTTTGGTGACCCAAATGGAAAAAATCAGCCAGATTTGTCTGGCAGGACCTCCCTGAAACCATGTTGATTTTGTTGATGTAACCCCTAGATGGCGCTATCCCAGGGACTACTACCCTGCCTGATTTGCCACTAACAGGTTGAGGGGCCTGGATCCAATGGCGGGTGCCTCCACCCAGAGGTCAGGGTTTGCAATAGTTAAACTAACTTGGTCACAGCCCTCTGGGACACTGCAACCCCTTTCTTCCCACTAGTGGCCCACACAATATATCAAATTACCTTCACAGTATACACTTACCCCCAGGTCTGGTTCCGGCACTGGGACCTCCTGTGAAATGAGATACAGTGCAACAATCACAGTACAGTACTTAACATAGACAAATACCTCAGGCAGTATAACTTTGCTGAAACAAGCAGCTCTGATTTATTTAGGGGGATATAACAAGGACAGGGGGAAATCAGGTTAATTAGCTTATCACTCTAATAATCTACCTATGGCTCTGTGCACAGGCCTATCCTATCAGTTACTGTCCCTGGGTACCCAAGCCCTAGTGGCTAGTCAAACCGTGGCAGCTGGTAGGGGCCCTTTCACACAGAGAAAGGAGAATTAAACAGTCAGCAGTACAGTAATTCCATTTGGATTTAATGTGGCAATTCAACAGGGAGGCGACCTGAATTAGTACTCACGACCTCCAAATAAGATGGGTCCTTCAATGTCAGCAGGGCTCACTTGAGGTACACAAACCTCTTCACACATCCATATAAAAAAGCACTATACCAGGCAGGCTGCATCTGTATCGATGCGTAATTACTGCACAATACCGGAGAACACACAGCAGATTCAGTTCCTGACAGACCGGTGCAATTTTCAGCAATTCCTCCAGTCTTCTACAGGGTGAGCCTGGTTTCTCTCTTCAGAGATCCTTTGATTCTTTTCACAGGACAGATTCAGTCCTAACAAGCTGTTACACAAGCTGCAGACCGGAACTCTGGGTCTTACACGTTTTGACTAAAACTGCACACTGAAAAAGCACAGGGCTCCTTCCTTCTTCACTGCCAAAGCTCAACTGAACTCCAACCGACAAAACCGGGCACTTCCTTTGAGTTCCTCCCAGTTCTTGACTGGATTGGCTGTCACTCACAATAGACTGCTGCTGTTGGTCCAAAAAGGCACTGAAGTCTAAACTACATCTCCCAGAGTCACTGCCCATACAATCCTCTTGTGGCTGGCTCAGATTATGAGTCCAAGTTCTGATTAGTCCAAGGCACCATTTTAGAGCTAGCTTACCCCACACTGATTGGTCCAGTTCAGCAGTTCAAAACTAGAATGGGGAACTAGCAGACACAGTTCTGACTGCAAAGAAAGCAGGTTAGACAAACTGTAATTTCATTATTACTCTAAATAATTTCTGGCAAACAGTTACATCTTTCAGATAGGTTCCTTTGCACTCCTAGTGACTGCAAAAATGAAGTGAATTGGCAGCAGCTTGAGTGGTACTCAATCAAAGAAACACACAGTCCCCATACAAACTAATTATGTCTGCAAGCAGACAGCTCTTAAAGACAGTACCAGAGGTTCTAAAACACTCACTGATAAATGGCTTAAATGCCAAACACCATTCAGGCTTGGAGCATTTAAGCAAGCTCCTGAAGTCTTTGGGAACCCCCATTTGCAGGGGTTACATTGAGCTGACCAGTTTGCTCCAAAAAGCTATGATTCTTTCCTTCAGCAGGGACTCCATCAGTTTTTCCATGACTGACGTTAGACTAACTGGACAGTTGTTATCTGGCTGTTCCTTGCTTCCACTCTTGTGGAATGGTACTACTGTTGCACTCTTCCAATCCTCCAGCACCTCCCCACTCCTTAATGATTTGTTGAAGAGCACTGCTAAGGGGGCTGCCAGTTGCCTTCCTAGTTCTTTCAGTATTCTTGGGTGTATCCCATCTGGCCCCATAGCTTTATCTACCTTTAACCTGTCTATTTCCTCCAGGACCCTTTCCTCTGTGAAGAGACCCATGTGTATTCCATCAGTCGGACACTTCTTTATGCCTAGTGTTGGTCCATTACCATATGCTTCCTGTGTGAAGACTGGGCAGAAGTACTCATTGAGTGCCTCTGCCTTCTTCCCGTCTTGCTCTGTGGTTTGTCCATCTTTTTTGTAATTCTAACAATGCCCTTTGGTCTTCCTTTTTTCACGTATGTACCTGTAGAAGGTTTTGTTACCCTTTTTACTTCCTGAGCTATCCTAACCTCTGTTTGAGCCTTTGCATTTCTTATCACTTTCTCTATCTCTTTTAGTTTCTGTTTATATTCTGTTTTGTCTGCCTTGTTCCTTGACTCCTTGTACTTTCTGAAGGCTATCACTTTTCTCTCACCATGTTTGCCACCTTCCTGGAAAACTATTGTGGTTTTCTCCTTTTGTTCTTACTAACCTGATGGGCACACTGTGATATGACCATGGTTGTTGCATCCTTCAACCTTGTACAGTATTCCTCAACTCTCCTTTCTGTAGAGTTACTAAGGTTGTCTGTTAGACAGACCTTCATGTTTGTGAAGTCTGCCCTCCTGAAGTCAAGGACCTTCAGTTTGCAGTGCGATGGAGTCTACAGTCCTTTTACCCTGAACCATACTGTGTTATGATCACTGTTGCCCAGGTGTTTCCTAGCCCGACACCCGTAACCCTATTGCTGTTGTGAATATAAGATCTAGGACTGTGTTACCCTTGCGGGTGATGTCACTAGTTGATCATCTTTTCGGCTGGGTGAGTTGTTCAGGAAGGGGTTTAGGGGTGTACAGTGTTCTATACTTGGGATCATGGTGAGAAGGGTTACAACTAGACTACCAGGGATTTTCTCACTATTATAACTGGGATCAGGGCAGAAATGGGGTACTGCTAGACTACCAGAGACGTCCAACTATTATAATGTGGATTGCAGTTGGAGGGATACCATCAGACTACCAGAGAATCTCAAACCATTATAACAGGGATCAGAGTGGGAGGAGGACACCACCAGATTATCAAAATCTCTCACTATTATAGCCAGCATTGGGGTATGGGCCATGCCCTCTTTGTCAGGAGGTAGTCACTGCCCTGGTGGAGTGGGCCTTAACCTGAAGGGGCATGGTAGTTGAGCACACTTGTAGGCCTCCGCGGTGCAAACCTTCACACATTGGGTGATGGTTGAGCATAACGTGGGGAAGCCCCACTTTCCTGAATGAGGAGGGACAGCCTCTCCAGCTTTTGAATTAAGCTGTTCTGTCCAGGTAGGCCCTAATGGTATGAGCCATGACCAGAGTTTACAGGTCATTACCCTCATTAGGTGCCAAGGTGGGAAGAAATCTCCTGTGCCAGATGGAAGGGACACCACCTTGGGCACAAATAATGGAATCATTTGAAGGACCACCATGGCTGGGTGGAACACCAGGGAAAGGTTCAGTGCAGGGACGGGGCCTGTAGTTCACTGGTTCTGTGTGCTGAACATATGGCAACAAGAAAAACAGTGTTCAGAGTTAGAAAATACAATGAACTAGAGTCAAAGGGTTCTAATGGTTGTCTAATGAGCAAGTCAAGCACTAGGTTTAGTTGCCAAGCATACATAATGTCTAGATCTAGTTCTCATATTGTTAGTGGCCTTCAGAAGGTTTGTACTTGTGGATGTACTTACCTATAGGACTCCATCAATACACCCTGCTTGCCCCTATTGCGACTGTCTGCCCTCTGAGAGATGCCAGGGCCAGATCTTTGTCTCGAAGCCTTCCTCAAGGAATTCCAATACCGGGAAATGGTATAGGCAGTTGGTAGGACATATTTTGATATACCATCTGGTAAAAATTAACCAGTGTTTGTTATAAGTATGATTAGTGGACAGTCTGTGGTCTCTACCACCTTATTGGAAAGTCCTGAATCTAGCGTCTTTGCATCTGAGTAGCCATGCCGTAAACCTGAGAGTGTGTAGTTCTGGGTGCAGAATTGTTCCTTGGGACAGGAGGTCTGGATGAGCCTGCAGTGCAAATGGCTCATCTCCCTGCATCTGCATTATCGAGGCATACCATATTCTCCTGGGTCAGTTTGATGCTACCAGAACCACTGTGATGTTGGAATTGTGAATTGTTCAAAACACTCACCCCATCAGGAGACTGGAAGAAAGACATAGGCTCTCTCGAACTTCCAAGGTGATGTCCGGGTATCTATTCCTGCTGAGTCAGGTTCCCTGTACTGGCAGTAAAACTATGATACTTGACTGTTTTCTTTGGTGGCCATCAGATCTATCTGGAAGGGGCCCCACCAGTTGTGAATCATCTTGAATACCTGTCGATTCAATCTCCACTCTCCCAGGTTGGACGTCTGATGACTGAGCTTTACTGATGACTGAATCCATGTCCTTTAGTTCTGCTTGCACACAGCTCAAACATCTACGTATACTCTACCCTCTGTTCCTTTTATTAAGAGAACTATAATCATGCTCAAACTCAGCCTTCTCTTTTCTAGGCTAAATAAGTTGAGTATGTCAGTCTCTTCTCATACATTAGCATGACTGCCCTGTGTTGGACCCTCTGTTTAACAACAAGAGCAGATAACAAGTTTAACTTTACTGGTGGAAGGGTAGGCAGGTCCATAAAGTGCTCAAGCAGTCCTCAAGTAATTGCCATGGAAGCTGTTGTGTTTTTATCCTGGTGCTTTAACAAAGAACTGTATTGAACCTGTACGATATTTCTGTTCCTGTAGATGGTTTTAAATGCAGGTTTTTATTCTAGTGTTATTCAGTCTTTACTGACCATTTAGTTAAAAAGCATGTGTACTGCCTAGATTTAATAGTAACTTTCAGAAGTAGTTACCTTTCCTTCTTACAGCTAAAGTTTTTTTCTCTTCTGTTTTGCTAATTAAAATATTTACTGCCTGATAGTACTAGCTGTGATGTGTGGAATAGCACTCTACCTGAAGGCTGAAATAGTCAGTACAACTCCTCCCTATACATCATCAGTATATGTGTCCTCACTGACTGTGGCGTCAAGAAAGGGTAAGGACAAATTGTTTAACCAGGAAAGGCACACTAAACTGGAGCTTGTTTCCAGGTGCAAGCTTGGAGTACAAGGAAGTTAAGTGACTTGCTCAGGGTCACACAGTACAAAAGTGGGGGCTGATGGAATTCAAACCCAGGTCTCCAGATTTGTACCTCAATGTTCATAACCACTGTGCTGTACTGCCTCCTATCAAGAGTAACCAAAAGAGCCAACCTCCTGCTGTGTGATTGATAAATTGGGACAATATATTACCAATATGGCAGCAGGGTTTGTGATGTAACAATGAGTGAGGTCACCTGCTGATAATGTAGTGGGAGGCACAGAACTAGATATGCCTTCTTCCAGATAAAGCATTGCTTTTTACAACACATGCAATACTATCAGGTAGAAAACCAACCATCTAATGGTAGCATAGAAGAAAAAAAATCAGAAATAAAATGTTACAAGGAGTTATTTTAAAAATTACTAAAATGAGGCTGGCCCAGTGGTGCTGAGGGTTGAGGTGCTGAACGCCACACCTCATACACGCCGGCGACCAGGGACAGGAACAGACTCTGGTTGCTCGGGGCTGGCGGGAGAGGAAGGATCGAGCATCCACAGACAATTGTCCTTCCTTCAGGAGGGGTCGGTGTGGCGTGCTGCTTGTTTGACATCCGGTGGCAGCTGGGTGCGGCACCTACATGCCACGAGAATGGGGAGGATGCCATGCCCAGGGTGTTAGGCTGTCTCTGCAGAAGCAGAGCTCATCCGCTCCTCCAATTGCATGTTCATGGGCCGGGGAGAAAAGACAGTGGAAGCGGGAGCTGGCAGGCTCCATGATGGCCTGACAGCCCCTGCAACAGCCTCCCCAACTTCTGGATTGTGCTTCAGGAGGGAGAAGGTTGCGCTGCTCCACTTCAGCCCCACCACGGGTGGTAATCCGTGGGGAACTATAGAGTAGGCTGGATATGAGGCGGCGGGCTTGGAGGAATAGCCCTCTGTAGAGGCAGAAGAAGTGTAAATAAAAAAGAAATTACTAAAATGTTCTGTATGCTATTCTTTGGGGATACTTGCTCTCTATTTCTGTAGGTATTTTTATTCTATATTTTCATGCCCCTTACTTCATCATGATACCTTCTGCCAGCTCCCTGCTCCTTCATCTACCTTATCTAGGTGATTCCCTTTAACTCTGGACACTATGGTGTACCCCTTATAATGAGACCATCTCAGATCCCGAGGCCATCCAACATTGATGTGTAGTGGAGGAGGGTGCCTCATTGGCAGTGTTGGGCTTGCTGCAAGCTGACCTCCTCCTGGCATGGCTGGGGTTCTTTTAATTTTCTTCCTTACACTTGCCCTTCCTCCCAGGAGATAGTGTCCTCTCGGATCTTGATCCTCCTTCATCTGGTTGGACCCTGATTCCTCAGGCTCAATCTTGAACATGGGGTGCTGGTGTTGTAATTGGCAGTCCTGTGTATGTGCTGATTGGCTGGCCTATCAGCGGTATTGCTGATTTACACTGTGTTATGTATTGTTATAGAACTATGTGATGCAGTATATGGTGTCTCCTTTCAAATATATCATTATCACAGTAATTAAAGTGGATAGCAGGAAATAATTTTGACTGAATGTTGAAGGTGTCAGTATGGCTCAGTTGGTAGCACATCTGCCTCTGGGCCAGAAGGTCATGGCTTTAGTCCCACACCAAGATTGGGGTCATACCTAAATGCTGGCATCAAGTTGCAGTATTGGGGTGCTGTACTGTTGGGGTGTGGCGTCATTTGGATGAGACATTAAACTGAGGTCCCTTCTACCCATCCTGGTGATGCCCTGATGGGTGTCTAGGTGGAAGGAAAAAACCCAAGGCACTTTTGCAAGAGTAAGGGACTTTTGCCAGTGTCTAGCCAATATTCCCTTTCCCATAAAACCAGTTCATACAATTGTCCAGTACTGTGTGTGGGTGTTGATGTGTGATATGGCTGCCACTGCACCTTCAGTCACTTCTCTACCAGTCTATATTGCTTGTAAAGTGCTTTGGGATTCAATGTGTAGGAAAAGTGCTGTATAAATGCTGATTCTTTAAACACAAATGCAAGGGGCAAGTCCATGAAGCTGGCAGGGGCATATGTATTCATTCATTTATTTAGTTAGTTTTTCTTGACCATGTAAGTGCACTAGACAGTTGAATGCCTATTTTCAGGCACAGCCTAGGAGGTTACATAGGGTGAGGTCAATAAACAACAAGTACAGTATAGCACGATGAGTGACATTGACAACAGCATAAATAACAGATTACATATCAAAGGTAGAACATAGATAAGCAAAGAAAAGCCAAAGTTACAAGGTACTGTAGGTGCAGGCTAACTTACTTGCTTATGAAACCCGACAATCAGTAGTGTAATGAGACTCTGCAAGGCAAGTCTTGGTAGCAAAGGACTGACTGACATTGTGGACTAAGGTGTAGCATCAACTCTAAAACTGGGTTCTAGACACAAGAGCATACATGAAACTTAAGGGAGATGGATGTGATATCCCTTTCTGAAAATAGCAGCAGTCTGGCACAGGCATAGGCTGAGCAGAATAGAATTCCATAGCCTTGGGGCAACAACTTAGAAAGAAATGTCTCCCAGACATGTCCTGGTTCTCGAATGGGCAGTTCTTTTGATTAGCAGACTTTAGTGGGAAGGTACCAGTTGGAGAATGGAGAGAACTAGACAATGAAAAGACTGTTTTTCAAGACATTGTAAATTACCCTCCAAGTGCTTGGTCACGCAGGACAGCAGGAGGAAGACATCCTAGTATATTGTATAAGGTGTAGTGATGGGCAATGCGGCTTAGTGACATGGTGAATCAATAGATGTTGTTACATATAACATCCCATTTTTGAAACTGGTTGTGGAAGAGGCCTGGATTACAGATACCCCATAACTAAGCTTAGGAAGCAGGACTCCATGGACTATGGATAGGCAAGCTAAAGGGGTAAGGTTTTGTTTAAGCTTATACAAAAGACACAATTTAGTGTTTACCAATTTACAGATGCCCATTACGTGCAGGGAGAAGTCAAGGGATGCATCGGCGTGACACCAAAGTAATTGTAAGCAGCGAAACAAGGGACGGGGGTCAATCTCTATATAGTATTGTTAGAGGGTAGTACAGCTTTTAATGTTGGGAGCAGATTCAAACAGCATGGCCTGTGACTTTGACACATTTAAGAGGAGTTTGTTAAATAAGAGCCAATGCTGCACTCCATGGAGGGCAGAATAAACTAGTATTAATGTCAGACATGCTACAGCGAGTTTATGTGCAAAACAAGGTCATCTGCATACAAAGAGGGATGCCAGGAAGTGCTTTTTCATGAAAAGGGTGGAGGAGGTTGTGAACTAAGCTGTCAAATGAGGTGGTCTCTGTGAAATTAGTGAGGGAGTTAAACATGGGTGGATGGATACAAGACATAGTAAATACCATATCATAAAAGGGGATGGGCGAAGAGACACTTGCACTCTTTCATTCATTAGATCGTGGGAATGGGAAGGCAGATGGGCCAGGGGCCCTTTTTCTGCCAACAGATTCTCTGTTTCTTTGTTCCCACTTCCCAAAGTTCTATAGTAGAGCCTGGATGCATTGTGCCAGTTATCTTGTGTATATGGTACTGTACATCACCGTAGATTGTGGTCCTTGTCAGCACTGTGTAATTAAAACTTCCTATGTGAATTTAGAAAAAAGCCAGTGAAGAGACAGAAAAATAAAGTGACCCAATATCTGAAAAACAACTTCTTCCGAAAATACAGGTGTGCAGGTTCAACAAAGTGCTTCTTCAAAACTCCAGTGCCACCACTGCAAGCAAGAGCATTTTAGTCCAAATCTCTTATCATGTATTGAGTCTTATCTTGAATTCCATGATGGTTTAAACTTAAGGTGTCAGGGAAACCCAAGCCCACCAAATTTCAACAGTCCTTGAGTATGTTATAAATGGTACTGTATATACAATACTCTTTTAAGTACCCACCTGTGATATTAATTCTCGTCTCATTTTGTTTCATTCTGCTAATTTGTAGTTATGTTCCTGGACAGCAATCTACAGCAGGTAAAGCCGGAACTTTGGCCAATATTGTGGTGAAGTAAGTATGAAAAGCAAACAAATGTGTAATGCATCTATTTAACTCTGTCATCATCATATTTATTTATTTAAATGTTTCATGTCCCGCTGTATTTTGTTTCTTAAACGGACATTGTCAACCCCTTAGGCCTCCAGTTGTCCCTAATTTAAAAAACAAGTTTTATGATTGCTTACATTCTGTAGACATTGCTGATGTAGCTGGTAGCTGATTCAGATACATTTTTTTTTTTTAAAAGTGAAAACAAACTGCCTCTGTACTGTTGTTACCCCACAGAAATGTGTTTGTTTACATTCCATGAACAACTACCACTGCATCTTCCCTGGACGTGGGAACAGAACACTAACACAGTTTAGACACTCAAGATGCAGTGGGAGGAGATGAGACTACTATATCATGAGTGGCTGCACTGTTTGGGTGTGCTCCTAACACGGTTGGGTATAATTACACCATTCCTATGCATTTCAGTTCTACTAAGAAAGTGTGCAGATAAAACAACCAACAACATCAATGAATTTTAGAGAAAGTAAGCAACCATAAAATGTGGATTTTCAGCTAGAATAATATGATGAAAAAGGTTGCAGTGTCCCTTTAAGACAAATTCAAATACTTAATAATGATAAAACCAAAGTAAGCATAAAAGAAGGAAACCAAACATGGCTAAAGCCAGAAAAATAACTGTATGAAGTCATACTGTACTGTCTCTGCTTTTTATTTGCTGTTATCATTATGTCTATTAGTAACATCATACCCTAGTCTTCCAGCCATATTTATTTTAAAGGGACACTGTAATTCCTCATAGGCCTCAAAGTATCTTAAGTTTAATAATATTCATGTTATGATTGGTCACTTTCTGTAGAGATTCCTGAAGTAGCTGGCAGTTTGATTCTGGCTCATTTTTTTCTTTTAAAAGTGAAAAACAGGCTGTCCCACCCTGCTGGTGTACCACACAATAACATTTGTTTACAGTTGTTGATCAACTCACTGCACCTTTCCTGGACTTGAGAACACTCCCAACACAGTCTAGCCACTCATGATGCAGTGGGAGGAGAGAGGAGACTATTGCAGCATGAGTGGCTGCAGTGTTTGGGGTGCTCTAATGTTCAGGAAGTATTCAATAAGAGTAGATAAAGGTAAATTAAAAGAACCATGGCCACAGCAGGCTAGCCTTTGCTCTGTTCTCCCTAAGTTTGCTGGTGATTGCAGACACTCTGGTAGCAAACCTACTTGCTCAATACTTGGGGCTGCACACATTCTCCCTTTACCTTCTGCCTCTGTAGGGACCTGCCTACTACTCCCTCAATCTGATGAGTCTAAGTAGTGGGAAACTGAAAGGTGCCACAGCACTTACCTCATATCTAGGCATGTGTTCTTGACAATTAACAAGCGCTTAACACAATTTCTCAAGTTGCTACCTCAGCTCTCCTATTAATCCTCCTACTTTCTGCTGGGAACATAGAGACTAACCTGGCCCCTGCCCTCTCAACATCAGAATTACCTCACCCTCTGAACATACCTAGAAAATTGTAATTGGCTTAAATTAGCCGATATGAATGCTATTAGTTTCAGACCAAAGGCTCATGAGCTAGAAACGTGGGTCAGTTTGTACCCTTCTGATATACTTGCTGTAACTGAAACCTGGTTGAAGCTGCATGTCCTTTCAAATGAAATTGACATTCCTGGATCCAGTATGTTTGTGAGAGATTGGCCTGGTAGGCGAAAAGTGGGGTGATCTTATACCTAAATCCTTTCTCCAAGCCACAGGTTGATCCCCACCCCACTCCTGACTCCTCACCAGCGAGTTAGTACTTATCAGAGTACTGCTTGGCAACACTAAGCCTATGTGGAGTGCAATTATAGCCCCCACCACCACCACTAAATCTGCTCTGGACACCTCCTGGGCTGCCTTGGGAATTACACTATGGTGAAACAATCCTGCTCAAGGATTTTAACCTTAACTGGCTTGATAGGGGCCCGTCACCTTCAGGAATTCTGTTAGTGACTCAAACCTACACCAAATCATCAGTGAACCTACTCGGCTAAACATCAAATTAGGAATCGTAATTGACAGACTAGGTCCTGGCCAGCAGACTAGACTTATCTAAGTGTCTGGTACATTCTCTGACTCTGAGTGATCACTCTCTGGCATACTGTATGTGGAGAAATTGTCTCCCAAAGATTCTTCTCAGAACAATTTCTGTCAGAGGTTACTATGCTCTGACAGCAATGCCTTTCTCGTAGACCTGGCCATGGTGAATTGGGGAGCATTGGTTTATTTATTTATTTAGTTTTTGTTAACTGGGTTAGAGTAGCTAGCCAAAGCTGACTATTTTCAGACCACGACCGATAGTTTCTGACCAAAGGCCAAATGAGCTAGAAGCGTGGGTCAGTTTGTACCCTCCTGATGTACTCTTAAGATGTCAACCTTGTTCTAGACTTTGTAATTAATAACTTCAACAGTGTTGTAAATAGGCATCGCCCTTTGTACAGAGAAGGGTTAAAGGGTCTGTTCCAAGGCTACCCGAAACCTTATGAAGCAGAGAATCGAGTCTGGCATGCATTTAAAATCACTAGCTGCCAGCAAGACTGGATTGCATATAGGCAACTCAGGAACACGTGCAAGTCCTCTTATAAAGGCCAAATCATCCTATCTGAAGGGCCTACAAGCCAGTAATCTGCACAATTCAGAGTATTTCTGGATGCAAGTAAGTAACCTCGTTGTGGGAAGACCAGTGGACTACAACAAAAAATTATCCTCAACACAAATTTGATTAGTGATTCTAAACAGATTGCTGAGACATTTAATGTATTCTTTACAATCTCAATGCTTACTGGGACCCTACACCATCCCCCAGTTCATCAATCATAGAAAATCACCCCAGCCTTTGCTTTAGGCAAGTCACCAACAAAGAGGTCCTGAGCCAGCTCCTAAAATTTAAACAGAAGCAGAAAAATCTGTGGGCCAAGATAACCTAGAACCTCGACTACAAACACTGGCTGTCCCTATCCTTACTTCTCCACTGGCTACTCACTTTAACTTATCACTGCTTCATGGTAAAGTCCTCAAAATTGGAAGGTTGTACATGTGGTTCTGTGCACAAGGGTGGTGCCAGGGAACTGATTGTGAACTATTGCCCCATGTCTATTTTGAGCACCTTGTCCAAATCACAAGAGAGCATAGTGTACAACCAGTTGCTAGCCTATATAGAATCCCATTCCCTATTCACAGACTTCCAGCATGCTTCCACAAACACTCGGCACTGACTCAGCCTTGGAATGCTTCAACACTGGTCCTCGCCTCAGGCCATGGTAACTACATGGGAGTTATATGTGTGACCTCACTAAGGTCTTCAACATGGTCAGCTATGATCTCCTACTGCTCAAACTGAGAAGCCTGGGTCTTGACCAACTCTCCTGTCAGTGGTTCACCAGATATCTTGTAGGGCATACGCAGGCAGTCAAATGGGGTTCATGCCTTTCCTCCCAGTGTGAGGGTCTCCAGTGGTTCCCCAAGCCTCTAACCTGGGGCCTGTACTGTTCTTGCTTTTGTCAACGAGCTCCTCCAACTGTGGCACAGCCAAAGCGCTGTTACATGCAGATGACATAGTTCTATATTGAACTAGCACAGACCCGAATGATATTACAGTTGGTTTTAATAATAAGGACTTCAGTGAACTTGAAGCATGGTTTGTCTGAAACCGCCTTGTACTCGATGGGAAAAATCTAAGAACATGCTGTTTGGTACCAGAAAATTTGGACCTGACTAAAGTAAGCTACAGAGCTACACCTCCACTGGTGTCCAGTTGGAAGTGGTTGACACAATAAGTATCTTGGTGTCTGGCTTGATGAAGAGCTCACTGTCAAGATGCACTGAGTGTACCACTAGGCTTCATTCCCGAAACTGGGGCTGCTTTACAGGCTCACATCCTACTTTACTAATGAAACCCGTATGTCTGTAGCAAGGACCCGGTCCTCTCCTCCCTGAATGGTGCAGAGTTTACTAAGCGTATGTATCAAAAAATTGGCAGTTTAAGTATCTGGTGCAGGAAATCAAGTACACCATTACAATGTCCTTGCTTGCCTACACAGGCTCCTTCTTGAAAAAGACTCTTCATGTCCATCCCAGTAGTGAAGAGGGTTGAGGCACCTTGGGCACATTACCTTTCCCATGCCGGCGACCTGGATTCAGGAGTGGACTCGGGTCATGGGGGTCGGCCAGGGAGAGGAGGATTGAGAGTCAGAGGACTGCTCTCCTCCTCCTCTGGAAGGGAGGGTTGCTGGGTTCTCTGCACTGGTCGACCCAGGAGAGACTGGGGGCAATCCAGTGCAACTTTGGGACTGAAGGGATGGTGGCTGGTGATGTCTCATGCATGGTAGCAAGCATGGTGCATCTCTATCAGCATTGCATGTCTGTCCATCCCTTCCAGAAATGCGGAAAATGGACGGGCTCAGTGAGGATGACTCCAGCCTCCCTGGGTTCTGCACCAGACTTGGGACCCCTCTTCTGCACTGGATCCATGTATGTTGGCAGGCAGCACCTGTCATCGAACCCCCACAACAGGGGAGGATGCAGGGCCGAGGGCCCTCCTGGATCTGTCTCACGAGTGGAGCAGCACCCTGATGAACCCTGCCATTGGAGGGGGTAAGCCATGGAAGAAACTGGGCAAGATAAGTCCCTGGGGTTCCAGTGATGGGAATTAGGAGGCTGGTTGATGGGAGGCTGCGCCATGGCGGGGAATAAAACATCTAACTGCAAAAGAAAAGCGTCTTCATGACCCTACCTTCTGTCTGGCCTAAAGACACTAATGAATTATATCCCAGTCTCAGAAATGTACTGGCCTGAAACCCTCTAGAAACACCTCTACTCCTCCTCTCAGCCCCTCCTGGAGGTTCCTCTGACACAAACTACTTTTAGTATATGGTCCCATTCTCACAAAGCACCCTGATCTGGAATGAGCTCCCTGTGTCCATCCAAGAATCGGCCTTCAAGGGACTACGAAAGTGTGCCAACACCAAAATTAAACTGTTCCTGCTTCCACTGTGCCTACCCCATCTCAGCTATGATAAATTGTGGCTAAAATGCTTAATTTTCCATCTGTCTGCCATAAATGAGTCCTTTGAACTTGGTTTGATGTACTGTAATATTGCACATTGCACGTTTGTCTTCGTAATTTGTATGTAGAACTTGCTGTGTTACTTTGTTGATGTTCACTGCTATGCCTATTGTATCTACTGTTGTCACTATGTCCTCTGTCATTAATTTTGTACCCCATGAAAACATTTCATATTCTATATGTCATAGACACCGGGTTGTATGGGCTCCAGCAGTATATTGTGACCTGGGCTGAGCCCCACCAATACTTTTCATACCATTTTTTTTTTTTTACAATGGTGTCTCACCATTCTGTAATGGGGTGTATCACCCAGTACGTGCCTTCAATGTCCTGTCTGTGTGACCGTGGCTCCCAGGCCGCCCCCATTCCTCTTTGATTGGTGGGCTGGTGGTGTTGGTCCTGCTGGCATTATTTGAAATTGGCACCTTTAGCACGGGCCATCCAGAGTCCACCCACCACCACTACCAGCGATCCCGACCCTCATCCTCAGAAAATCAATGGTGGTTCGGTGGCAAAAGTCTCACAGCGGCATTGTGATTGGGCAGGGGAGGGCTTATATTGAGGCGTGCAACAACGGGCCATCGAGGAGATAGTGTGTCAGCAATGGTTTCATGGGGAGAGCAATCAGCTAGAAATCCAGCCAAGAAGGGAAGAAACTAAGTTGAGCGAAGAGGTGAAGAAGAAGCCTGAGGGAAACGAAGAACATGGGGAGCCGAGGAAGAAGAAGAAAACAGTAGTACTATCAGCCACCCACCCAAGACCAGCCAACACCAGCAGCCAGCAGAGTCTGAGTCAGCAGAAGGCATGAGAAGGGAGAGGGAGGGAGTGGGACTCTGGGCCAGGCGGTGGTCACGGTGGCAAAGACTCAGGCCAGTGGGTGGTGGCACAACAGAGCAAAGCAGAGAGGTGCGGCACAGCCTGCAGAGGAGGTCATCAGGGGCAGCACCAGGAATGGGATCGCAGGCCAGGCCTCAGGAAAAGTGTGCTGTTAGTCTGTGGCAGGTCTGGGGTCACATTGCAGCAAGCTGGGTTATGGTCCTTGTCTGTCCAGCAGCAGAACAGAAGAGGAGGAGGAGCCAAGGAGCAGAGCAGGCAGCCCAGCAGCAGCAGCCAGCAGGAAGCGAGCCACCAGCCAGCCCAGCAGCCAGAGACAGACAGCCAGCAGCATCAGAGGGGTAGTCAAGAGCAGCAGTAAGCCCATAGGCGCCGACTACAGAGGGCTGGGGCTGAAGCCCCAGGAAGTTCAAGTGAGGCTCTCCCCCCGGCTGGACCGCTTTTTTTTTTATTACTGCCATTTCTGCAATCTGCAGTCCGTCGAGCTCAGCAGTGATAGCCTTGCTTGGGGGTTGGGATCCTTAGCCAGCTGTTGGCGCAAGTGGTATTTTCTTTAAAATTAAAAGTTAAGGGGTTGTGGAGGTTGCTGGGCTCAGGCAGGGTGGCTGAACTGGCATGCTATGATTGGTGTGTTAGAGCAGGAAGTGGGTGGTGGCTGGTGGGGGCGTATCTCCTGACTCCCATTATGTGGCATGTGCCAGCATGTCTTTGGCGCCAGTTTGTCTCCCGAGATGGAGAAGAGCCACCATTTTGTGAGTGAGGAGTCAGTGTGCAGCCTGCACAATTGCTTCAGCCAGCACCTGCTTGCTTCCATGTATGTTCACTCTTCCACTGCTCCATGACCGCAGCCAGCAGCAAGAGGGACCCGCCACATCGAATAACTAGCAGCACCCAGCCCACCTGCAGGGAGAAGGAAAGACAGCAGCCAGAGCACAGCATACCCAGGCCCAGCCAGATGAGATCAGCAGCCTCCCAAGGCGAGCCCCAGCCTGGGGCTGTGCCAACCGCCTCCCTCCCCGCTGTTGCCAATGAGAGAAAGGTAAGGGGCTAACCAACCTATACTATAAGACCATTAGGCAAAAAGGAGTCTTACTAGGGAAGGGGTGGGGAGTAGCTGGAGATTAGGTAGGGTTCAGTCAATGACAGTATGGGCAGGGACAAAATGATCTGACTTGGTGGGCTACAGTCTCCTCATCTGCCAGCAAATTCTATATTTTCTATGTCAGTCAGAACATCAAAAAGGGAGGAGAGGAAAAGGGTTTAACTGTGGGACGAGAAAAGATTGCCAGTGAAGCCAAGGTAAATCCAGGCAGAAACAGGGCAGGTGGACTGAAGAGCAGAAATAAATCCAGATTCCAGCCATTGTGTTTTGTAAACCAAAATCGCTTTACTTGTGAGGAACAAGATTGTTAAAATATTGCACATTAATGCAGTGTGTTTTGTTGCTGCAGAAAAATGGATGTGTTCAAAGTGTGTAAAAGTCACATTGTAGAAGCTGTAAATTGCTTTGTGTTACCATGTGGAAGCGTGTGCATCAGTGGGGAAAAATGGCACAGTTAACCTCGGTCTCTTGCTTGCTACTCTTCTCCTTTCTCAAGGGTTCTGTTTTCAAACTACACCTATGCATATGGGTAGGGCCCATCAGAATTTAAAGGGCTATTTTCTGAGCTGCATATAGCTTACACTGGCTGGTATGGCTGAAAACTAGTTACTGCCAAATTTGATATAATTTTCAAATCTGTCATGTGTGCAGTAAAATGGTGGTGGTACTGATCATAATGATTTTGTCCAGTAATAGTAACTCATCGTGACCCTGCTAGTTAACTGTTGTTTTTCGGGGTGACAACAATAAGCAATGGTGGTTGCAAAAGCAACTTCTCAGTTGATATTATTGAGTCGGTGAGTCCAGTGGCACAAAATAGTCAAGTAAAGTTTATTGATATCATTTAGGCAATGGGTTACAGGACTCATGGCCATGTACGTTCCTGTTGTGGGGGGACTTTGACAACTCATGGTACATGTGTTTTACCAGGTGTTCAAGGAGTTAACTGGCTTGAGGACTGTGCAGCAATGCTTTCAGCACCATTCCACAGTGGAGACTAATGGGGCAAGCTTTGGTGCTAGGTGTTTCTCAACACATTGTTAACCTGGTGATAACAGACAATGGGTGGTGGTACATATAGTTCAGTGCAAGGAAGGGTGGTTACAGAAAAGGAGATGCTGTAAAGCAAGAGGCACAACATGAGACTGGAAGGGGTAGATTGGGTAGACTAAGGGACAGTGTAAGAAAGTACTCCTTCACAGAAAGGGTGGCGGAGGCATAGAACAGCCTCCCAGCTGAGTGGTGAGGACAAAGTTGGTGTGGAATTCAAAACTGCATGGATACAATAGGGGATTGTGTGCCAGAGGGTTTTGACAGTACACATTACATTTGTTTATTAAAATGTCACCTACTTTCCACAGACCTGGGATAGGAGAGGAAGAGATGTCAACTTCAAGTTAAGCTGTGCTTAGGTATTTTTCTGTAGCAACCTCTGCCATCCCTTACTGTGTGCCAGGGAGCTTTTGACAGTACACATTACATGTGCTTTATTAAAATGCCACCCACTTTCCACAGACCAGGGACAGGGCAGGAAGAGCTATCCCTCTCCTGTGGGAAGTGGATGGCATTTTATAAAACTGATATTTGCCAAATATGAGAGAAGATTTGAGAGTTACACGGGGTCGATTTTAACATTGTTTTACTAGCCCAAAACCTAGTGCAAATTGGCCAGGGCTAGTGCAGCTAACTCTCTACTTGTCTGTCTTGACCAGTGTAGTTTTCCCATTGCTGTTAATGAAGTTAAAGTCCTTACTTTAGCAGGCTGTACTCCTCATACTAATCCCTCTCAATGTTCCAGAATAGCCTGAGTGTGATTAACAGCTCATTAAGAGCTGCAGTTATCTGGCAGTTGAAGAGGGCTTCCCAAAAAAACATCATCACTCTACTGTTAGGACATTCAGCTAGTGTCCAGTGTGTGATCAAGGGTAGAGTGTTGTCATGTCACCAACTTCCAGTTTTCTGAATGTGTCTCTGTCTCACAATTTGTCCCACATTATTAAGACCAGTGCTCCTCATTTCCCTACATTATGAGTGCTTGTATCCAACATTTCAGTGACAAAATGTTAAGAGGTATACAGAGTCTTCCCTTCAGGTGGTGAATTCTATCCCAGCCTCATCATAGCTGCTCTCTCCCCTCAAATCTCTCAGCTCTATACTTTCCTTGGGCACCACTGCAGACCAGACTCTCAAATGACCATCCATAGATCTATAGCTGCCATTATTGGCAACTATAGGGGTCCCCAACCCTTTTAAATGGACCATACTAGCCAAAACCTTCCATACATAATCTGAAAGGTTAAATCGGCATTTCTGGGGTTCATCAGTCTTTCTATACAGAACAAGAGGTTGTATAGCATCATGCCTGTGTACTGTTTCCTTGGGCGGATGAAAGGACAATGTTTTTTAAAAAACTATTATTGTTGGGGCAGAACATGTTACAATCAGAAATGTCATAAAGTTTTCTGTTTCCCAAGCCACTTAGGTTTGTGTGGCCCTCCCAAATAATTCCTAGATGTATTCCTGGCACACTGGCACTGAGGAAACTTCCAGAAGTGCAGGTCTCTGGTTGATTTTTATGGTGGGGGCTCAGTGTGTCTTTCTCTGCCTGACTCTGTTCATTGCCATGTGGGTGGTGGTGACAGTGAGGTGAGGTGCATAATGCGTCAGCTATTGTGTGTACAGAGCTAGGACTGCTTGTTTGAACATTTGCTGTTGTGGTATCCTCTAGTTTGGGGAGGGCAGAATGAGGAAGAGAGTACAAAACAATGGTGGGCACTATGTGTGTGATGGCATTGCAGTTTTTTCTGGGGCAGGAAGCAATGTGAGAGCAGGATAAATGTGCAATAATTGGAGCATTCCTGGCTTGCATTTTTTCCAGTATAGGGATCATAATTTATCATTATAATTGTGGGCTAGTGCAATCATCTGTGGGCTAGTGCAGTTTGGAATCAACGTGTCCTGATGGCTAGTGCAAAAAGTTAAGGTTGACCCATGTTACAGTGCAGAAAAAGTCACGCAGTCAGGGACACCACCAGTGTCCCTGACCAGGTGAAGTGGTCAAGGTGGTGGTGACAACACCAGAGGAGATGCCAGTAGCTGGGGAGGGGTCAAGGTAGGTGGGTGACACCACCCATTGCTAGGCAGTAGGTCATCAAGGTGATGAGTGACAACAAAATTCAGGCAAATTTTATTAATATGCTAGCATTGAAACTGTGTTTATTATGTTGTGCTATCTCTTCAGGAAAACCCTTAAAATGTACCATAGAGCACCAAAATCCTGGAGCTTCTGGGCATTGGCCCCCCAGACCCCGGCCATTTCTTGAGCCCCGGAAAAATAAAAGTCAGCTCCTATGAGTAAGCCAGCAGCAGCACTGACTTCGGGTGGTAAAGTACAGCCCCCAAGAGTAAGGCAAGGCCCCAAGAGACCCAGCCCAGCACTGCCTTAACAGCCATAGAGTTTCACTAAGCCCAGAAGTTCCAGGCCCAGCACTAACCAGGTAAGGTGTGGTGGGGATGGGATGCTCACTGTCTGATGTATGTGAGGGAAGTTTCAGGCAAGCAAGTAGCCACTCCAGAACAGAAACCTTAGCCTTCCCTTGCCAACTTAGTCGATGTCAACTGCTGGAGAAGAAAATGGGGTTGGGGATGGTCTGGTAGAGGCGGCAGGCAGTCTTCAAAGAGAAAGGGTGGGAATGGAATGGAAAGTGGTATGACTGTATTTTGGAAGCTGGAAAGAACACTATAATGCCACAGCTCAGAAGGAGGATTGTGTGGATCCGTATGGGCAAGCAATTAAAGGGACAAGGGAAGGAGTCAAGGACTGCAGGTAGCCAGCAGACAGGTTTGACTTCAAGGTGGATGTGCTTCTTGCCCTCTTCCTGTCCAGTTTCATGGGTATTTGCCTATTTAGACTGTGTGTGGGCAGCTGGCCTGGCTGGGTGCAAGAAAGCACGGTCCCACTACAGAAGCCTTTGGTGATGAATTTATCCCTAGCAGACTGCAGCACCTTGCTTTGTCCAGTCTCTTCCACAGGCCACCCCTGAGCCATGTTTGTGTTGTAATGTTTTGGTGATAGTGTACTTACATTAATGTGCTGCTGCATGGGCTTTACTTTGTGTGTGTCTTCTATGTGCCCATGGCCATGACCAAAAAATATATATTTAGAAGTATCTCTCTGACTCTCCATGTCTGTAACCTACTGATAATGGCATATGCAGTGAAATGATGCAGTACCTGTCACAGACACTCTGTCCTGACCTTGACCTCTGCTAATCACATATGGCTGCCAGGCAGGGGTGCACCATGCTCGGAAATTATGTGTGAGTGACATGATGTGGGGGACCATGGATGCTGGGGGATTCTTTCATCTCTACTAGCCTACAGATTACAAAGTTTGGAGTTTCCTGCTGTATTTTGAACTTGTTTCACTGGTAACTGATTAATGGGGTGCCCAGTCTCCAGCCAAAGCAAAGCAACAGAACTATCAGCTACTTTGAAGTTGGGGAGGGGCAGAACCTAGTAGGAGGAAATAGAAATGATTGTGGTCCTTATGGCCAAACGAGGGATGCCCTGACCTGCAGCACTACCTTTCTTTGCTGTGTAGGTGTTTCAGCGGGCCTTGTGCGTTGTGTTGTTGTAAGAGCATGTCTGATGAAATGCCACCTTGTAAGTTTGGGTGCTGGGACACTGCTGGGCCACACAGTGTTTCATGATCCTGAGGATATATCACAAGCTGGGTAATTACGGGAAGCAGTAAATAACAGTATCTGGAGAGTTTCCTAGACTAACTTCTTGTCCTCACACATGTACATGCTTTTAAAGCTCTTAATTGGGACTTGCCTGATTGATGTGGGGTTTGGGGTGAGGAAAGAGAAAGCCTGGGTGATCATGATCACTTCTTTCTGATCCTGGTTGTGCATGTATTGTGGGATGTTTAACTGACTCCTTGTGGTGATGAGCACTACCCTCCATGTTGGACTGAGGTGATTGGGGGGGGATGGAAACTTGACACAGGGCCCATGGTCCCACCACCCTGGATTTCTTGAAATTTAAGAGGGAGGTCCCAGGGTGATGGACTACCAGCCCAGCACTATCACATGATGTGCCACACATGTTCTACCAGACCCTTGGGGTAGGGTGTCATGGGCCGTGGCTGGGAAGGGAATACTAACTACCACTGAGGGACAGGTAGGGGTGGGCAGATATAAGGGTATAAAGAAGGTACAAGAGGGTACCATATTTCAGAGAAAAACATGTTCCAGAACAAAAGGTTGTGATGAGGCATACATAGTCTTTTACAGTGTGGTCTACTTAGTCAGTATGGAAGACTTTGCCCCTACTGAATTGTTTTCTTTATTTTTTCTCACTGCTGGTCTGCCACTCTCTTCCCAGGTTTGCTCTCACTGTTGTGGCTATTTTAAGGAAGAGTGGAGGTTTGTGTGCCATGTCTGCATGAAAGTGCAATACTGGTGTGCTGCAGTAGCTATGGCTACAGTCTAGTGCAAGCTTAGCAAACAAGTAGCTGCCATAGCTAGGTACTGTGGCACAACATTCGACAGATACATTGTCATGTAGAGCAAGATTCCACCCTAGTGAATTTCCCTCTGTAGGTGACTACAGTGTCTTTGAACTGGGCACTCTGCTCCCTTCTACAAACAGTGTATGCCTTAACAATTTAAAGAGCAACTGATGGCTTCAGGAGAACTTAGAACAAAACATATTTAGACAAATAGACACAAGGTCCAGGCAGCTTATATTTCACATTTGTTCTTTATTTCTCCTCCACATTCTTGTTAACTGAGTCTGTTTGCATGATCACAGGATATTTGCTTCTGAAGAGTTCATGTATTCCTGTTGCTTTCTCTCTACCGAGATCATAATGCACTGCTTGTGACATCATGGTTACTCCATGACAGATTATGATGTCATACCAGAGGCTTATGATTGCAAGTAGAAAGTAAGCTATAGAGGAAGATCAACTCTGAGGTATAAATATAATGTATTAATAAACATTTCACAGTAATAAATAATGTGGAGGAGAAATCTATAAAATATGTACTGAATGCATGCTGAATTTCACCTAAATATTATGTTTTTAAAGTTTTCCTTGCTACGTCAGCAGGTCTTTAAAATTGTTTTGGTTCATGGTACTGCAGTGTTACAGAACACAGCTTTTAGGGAGGATTTTTTTTGATGTTGCAGAGTACATCCCAAGTGATTGTTAGCAGGGGTTAGACAGAACTAATGGGACTTTATCTGGAGGGTGAGTGATTGTGCTGGCGGGTGGCTGAGTGGGGACTGGGAGGGATGTTAAAGAGTATAAGTGATGCTCCCCAGTCCCTACCTCCAAAGCCTGACTATCCGACTAGGCTTTTCATATGAAAACTTGCAAGTGCCAGCACTTACTGACAGTCCCCTCATAAACTCTGCTGCTAGGCAACTTGGTGGTTGCAGTGCCCTCTAATGTTACTGTGTGGCACTGCACTGCTCACCATGAAGCATGCGAGAGGGTAATGCATGCATTAACGTACACCAACAAGAGATGGCACCATGCAGCAGTGCCTGGTATGCTGCCAGCTGGTGAAGTTTGAGGATGACCATCACTGTGAGTAAGTGTGTGGGCACAAAAAGTTTTTTTTCCCGAGAGTTTACTTGGATGGTCAGGCTTCAGGAGTGGGGGTTGGGGAGTGTCGGCTAAAGTAGTTCTCTTTAAATTTGTGAACTGAATATGTTGGCATCCCTACTTAGTCTCTTAAGGCACTTTTACACACAGGTTTTAGAACAAAATGTCGTTACCTGTGGCGCCGTTGTACTCTGTTACGTTTTAGGATCCCTTGTACACTCCACGAGTTTTGGCAGTTCCACCTCCATTTGTGTTTCGGCACCACCACAGAGCTGCTGCTCTATTGCTGTTTGTGCACTGCTTTGGAATGGCTGTTTTATACAGCCCGACAAATCAGACACAACCCAGTGCAAACCAGCTGAGATTGCGGTTTGGGCGAACGTTCGCCTATGGAGCGAAACAGATGCACTTCACACAAGGGATGTAACAGAATACTGTTTCTGTAACAGTTATTCTGTTACATAAACCTGTGTTTAAAAGCACCTCTAGTTGCATAGTGTGTCTCTCTCAGATTTATGGTCTTCTAACTTGTGATAGCTTGACTAATTATGTTAACGTTCATTCAAAGGCAAGCAGCTTGTATCACACTATAAAACCTACAGTACATTCATTTACAAGTTGTAAACTGAAAATGCATTTAATAAAATTGTGAAATGGAGGATGTGTGGTTTGTTGAGAAACGTGTGATGTATTTGGGAACAAAAGGCCTGTTACTAATACTCTTACTGTGTCAGTATGTTTGCTGGCAAATAAATCATCATATGGCCTTTCAACAACAATGTATTTCTCACATCCTGTGATCATGCTTAGTATATTTATGGTTTCCCAGACCTTTTGCAGGTCATGTAGTAATTAATGACTCGTGCCATTAAAGATGGCCTCCATTGACCACATGTAATTATTAAAGACTTCTGGTCACTGAGGTTACCCGTGAAATGTATGTGCTACATTCATACTGTGTATGTATTAGGATGGTGTTGCCAAATGTTTTGATGGTAAACATGCTCGACTTTGCAACTGTCCTGGGCGCACCTGCATTTCTTAATTAGACTTTTGCCACTGTAGCAGCTGGTGGAGGGGTGTGCCTGAGTCGGGTGGGCCCCTCCCCACTCACATCACACAGTACTCCCACCCTGGTGTACAGTTGATCCCCTCCCTCAAGCCTGCTCCAGTATAGTAGAGAATGTGTTGCTGGTGTGTAGTGGTGCATCCACCCTCCCTGCTCTGATCCCAACCCCTTACAGAGATGAACATATTCCTCTGATACCACCCTGCTTAAGTCGAACGGTTCCTAATCACTTCCTGGTGTCCTGTGTTCCCTCCCCACCTGCACCCATGACCTAGGTCATAGCCAAAACAACAAGAAAAGAATACCAGAAGATAGCAGGACACCACATTGTAGTACAATATTTATTTTTCACACACAGCATCTAACAAAATATCAGGTTTCTTAGGGTAATCATCACCCCAAAATGTCTCCCTCCCAGGAAAAAAACATGTTTCTTCCTGTTAAAGTTTAAACACAAGTATTTTAAATAGTGTTTCAATTATTTTCTCATACCTGAGGTCGGGGCTAACCCCAGAACCTCCACATGCTCTGCTCCCATAGACCCCTAGTGGTGGTGGTGATGGGTAGACCACTGACCCCTGATCCAGGGGAAGAGCTTTGACCCCTGACCACTACACCCCTATGGTGGTTGACCTCTAACACCAGGGCCAGGGGTGGAGTTTTGATCCCTGGGCCATGGGGTGGGGCCTTCTCCCTGACCCCCTGGCCCACCAAAATGTAACATACCTGGCTCCTATGCTATATGTAACTTATCCTGTGTTGCTCCCCTAAAAGGAATGCAGTCTCAGTGAGCCAACCCGGTCAACAAAATCCAATAAATAAATAACATTGAAGCAAAATAAGATTGGGTATAATTACACCATTGGCGTTCATTGCAGTTCTACTAAGAAATGAGGCAGATAAAACAACCAGCAACACCAAACAATTTTAGAGAAGGTAAGCAGCATAAAATGAGGGTTTCCACCTAAGAATAATATGATGCAGAAAGGGTTGGCAATGTTCCTTTAAAATAAGGCAGTCCTTATCACAGAAATGACCAGTTCTGGTTGTTAAAATGTACAGTATATCCTCTCTATCCAAAATAAAATGAACAAAAAGTATGCAGCAGAAATCTGCTGGTCTGAGCTGTAGCCAGGGTTTGAATTCTACATAAAGGCAACAATAATTTGGGGTCTTTAGCCATATTTTTTAAGTTTTGTTTTTATTTTTTCTCTATTGACCATGTAAATAAGCATCATAGCACAATTTAACCATCTCTATTACTGGGCCACAGTGTAAAGATGTCTAATCAAAGCAAAAAAAAACGTTTCAGATTTGCTTGAAAAGTTTTAAGGGTTTGGAGAGCTATGTTACTATAGGAACATTAAATATATATCATTCATTTCCTGGATACAAATCACATAACATTTACAGGATAGAATGTTTGAAGTCATAGTAGGCATTGGAAAACAGGACTTGTTGAAAACTGTGATGCCTTTTAATGGAAAACATATAGTATGTAGATGTTACTGTATGCAGTCTTTCAGGGTACTGAAAGCCTTATTACTGTTATATGCATGGAGTATCTGAACTGGACTAACAAAAGACATGGCAAACCAACAAAATCAGTTTAAATTTATAAAAAGCGATTAGTGCTGTTGGGCTACTAAATTCTGGCACCCATGCCTCTGTGTTATAGTTAAAGGTAAAATCGGCACTAAGGCCCACGCACAAGTGTGAGGCTGGTCCAATTGCACTTGCGTGCACAAATATTTTTACTTACTGTTTACTGAAGTATAATAGATTGTATCAGGCTGATTCTGCATATATCCAAGCTGACATTTGCTGTAACCAGAAATCCCAGAATTCCCTCCAACTAAAATTAGAGCAGGACTGCAGCAGTGAAAGATTCAATAGCCTGCAATGTATGTTAGAAATTATATAAGCTCTGATCTTTCTTTCCTGGTCCTGCTGTACTCCCAGCATTATGCGTAGTCAGCGAGGACTGTACTGCCCGGAGAACATCAGGATCAGCAAACATTTGATCTGAACTTATAAACACTCTATCGTGCACTGCAAGTTTATTAAATCTTCAACTGCTTTACCCTGCTCTGTCAACTGTAGAGATTCTGGGATTTCTGTTACAGCAAATGTCAGCTTGGAAGTAGTAGTAACAGGCTGATACAAATCTACTATATGGCAGTAAATAGTAAGCAAAAAGAACAAAAATGTTGCCACACACAAAGTGCAAACTGGGACGAGTCCCACACTTGGTGTGAGGGCTCTTAATGCTAGCTGTCCCCTGTAAACATTATTGGGCATTAAAGTCCAGATCTGTAATTTACAGTTAGAAAACTGAAATGCTTGACCCCCAGATAACTTTTATGAAGCCTTAAAAACTGCATTGTTTTCTTTGTTTTTTTCAGTTTTCCATTTCAAGATTAATTTTTTTACCCTTTTTGCTGTCATTAAAGACAAACGTTGTAAAATTGTAAGCCCTAGATTTGGTGTGTAGATGTGAAAAACTGCTTTTCTTAAAAGCTTGCATTTGACTGAAACTTTTATTTTATGAATCAGTTTTCTGGCACAACTAGCAAACCATTTTTCTTACAGTCGTGGCCTGTTGTACTGTAACTTTGGAGTAAGTATGCAGAGAACAATATTGCTTTATAATACTTTTTCTGATAGGGGCATCCCATTAGAGTAGATTTTGGATGGGTAACAAAACAGTACATTGCTTTTCTACTGAGATGCTTCCTGAAAATGTGTTGTTTCAAAAAGTACAAGATACACGTTAGGATCCTCACAGCACCCTTATAACTCCAACTGATCCAAAGCTTGGAAAGGCTCTGAGGCTCGAAATGAAATATCAGGTAATTGTCTAAACCCCAAAGAAAGCTGGACAAAACTGGAACATAATAAGATCAATAAACCAGAGTGCAGTACCAAAGGAGCTGCTGAAATGAGCAAGTCAGGCAAGTCCCACCAGTGTACTACCTATGTGAGGGTCTAAATAACAAGTTTTCATTTTTTCCAAACCATCTGTAGCATCAGCATGTATTGCGGTGTTGCACCAGAGTCTGGGCTGTAACTCTTCCTTCAAGCACCACTTTGATAACAGTAAAGAGGGATATGACTACGTAATGTTTAATGATATTGTTCAATAATGTGAAACAAGATTGTACACGTGTCTGTTGTGTTTTCTGGGCACATTTATGTTTTTGTAATGTTGTACCTTGTGTCATGTGAGTTCATTTGATCCCCACTCAGACTCGTCCAGTTATTTGTTTCTGTACCATTTTACAGTAATCCTCTTCTTCCAGTATGCCTTTGTCCTTTTATCTCATACCATTCCCCTTCCCTTTTATATTTACACTTGTAGGTTATGTGTTAATGCATTGTGTGCTTGTATAAATTATTGTACCATCACTTTAAATATTTTAGTATATAACCTCTGGATGTGTGATAGGATGGCACACCCCAACAAAGACCAGTCTGTTTTCAGTGCACCAGGGCTGAATTTCTCCTCTAGCAACTTGAGTGCAATAAATTCATTTAAACAAGTATTTGCTGAGTACAACTTTGTCACCCCCACAAGTGCAGATTTTGCTTGTGTGTTGTACTATCAGGACTGGCTGCCCCATTCACCACCCTCTGTTTCAAGACACGCTACTTTTGTCTTACCTCAGCATGTTCAGTGCAAAGTATACTAGAATGGGTGGGCTAGTAATAATAACTGTACTGTGTGGCTGGGCACCTTTCATTTTTGAGGTTATATATTAAACATGATACTGCTCCAAAACTGGAGAGGTGGCCTGCAGTTTATTTGTTTGTCTTACCAAATAAGTGGACTCGATCAAGCCCACTTTCAGCCACATCTGAAGTTCACCTAAAACAGTACAGTTCAAAATAAAATACTGTATTACAAAAGGCGTTTACAATCTAAGTTGAGAAGCGACATAAACAGCCTCCACTCAAGCTGATTTACTGCACACTCAATGAACATGCTGTAGCCCTGTTCAGAATTAATGTAGAATCATTAAAGCGTGTGTCTAGAGTGGAGCAACAACTTGAGATTTCAAAATCAGGACTTGGGAATACAAGTGGACCGTAAGAATGTTTTTATCTAATTACAATATGTATCTATTTTTATTTTTATTTTGTCACAGAAATACTAGCCTCGCCTAACTCAGTGGCACCAGCCCCCTCATACTAGATCACCCCCCTTGAGTGGGGTCACCAGGGTGGAACTAAAGCTGGCCAGAGAGTTGGGCACACTGAGCCGGCTCATGTCACGGGGCCCCAGCATTTTGTGGAGTTTTCACCTGGAGCTGCGGGACATGCAGTGACATAGCAGAGGAACTCAACGTCTGTTCCCAGCTCCACCACTGTAGCAGCATGGTGCACAACCCTCCAGTCTCCGCCAGAGGGCAAAGCGGGTGCCAAAGCTAGGTCACCCCTCCCGGAGAAGGAGAGCAGTCTTGAACGCTCAATCCTTCTCCCTGCCAACCCCAGCAGCCCCTGTCCATTCCGAACACAGGACACCGGCGTGGCATGAGATGTGGTGTCCAGCACCTCAACCATCAGTGCCACTGGGAAAGCTACAGTGTGTATCTATTTTTAACCTGTGTTATCCATGGACCAGCACCCCAATCGTACTCCCACCTCATGGACAGCAACACATTTGTAGTTATATGTACCAACCCCAGGGCACAGACACTTATCATATAAGCAGAAATGTCTGGATCTGAGTTATACTGTACTTTGCAATGCACATTATGCTTCACTATATTCTCACAATATATTGTACCACTGGAGATGTTTTCCATTATATTTTATTGTATTATTATTAGTTAGGCAACAGTACCATCTTTAGTGCTTGTGCAAACTGTAACTGCAAGTGACCGTGAAAGCATCACAGAACTTATTGTTCACTTTTATCTTCTGCTATGCTAAGCAATTTCTTATGTTAGGATACTTACTCTGGCCACCTGTTTCTGGCCAATTATATGCTTTATGCATCTTCTTTAGTTGTTGTCATAGTTATTATCAGAGTATAAGACCCTTGCACCACATATTTTCTCTCAGAGAGACCTGACTGCACCTATAGGTAAGGAAACTAGATACTCTCCCAGTGATTACACTGTTAGTTGTAAGCCTGTATTATTTATTTACTACTAATAAATTACATTTATTATCTGGACACCCACTTGTCTGTCGACTCTTCCTTTTGTGCAGTTCCAACAAGAACCTAAGAAAGGTTCTCTTATTACCAAGTTACATTTGGTGACCGTGTGCAGGTTGGAATGCACAAATTGAAGATTCCATTCAATTAATTTTGAATGTTGAGTAGTGAGTGTGTCTCTTGCCTGCTTGGACCTACTTGTACTTTACTACTTACAGTGGTTGTTATTGTGATGGACACACTCCATCCTGGTCTCAGGCATGGCACATCCACACCAGACCTGATACACTCACTCTGCAAGTGACAGTGAACTGCCTTGTTACCACTGTTTGCCCATGGGGGACGGAAAGCCATTGGGTGATGGCACCAAGGATCTTATCCAGTTTTCCGACTGCTTCTTTGTTTGTTTACCCCTTGTTTGTTATCCCTGAACTTTGCACTGAGTTGAGACTGGATGTCTCGAACTACCTCACCTCCCACAGAGGATGGACAGATTTCACACTGGATGCGAAGTCTGCAGGCGACCCATTGCTGCTAATCTGAGAACAATATTTGAGTCCAAACAAAAGGCAAAAATGCAACCTAAAGGTCTCTTGGTTGTGACACTACGTAACGCTGTTGAGAGACTCACAGTGAGGTGTGCCTCCCTTGAACTGCAAAATCGTCTCTAAAGAAAGAGATGGGCTTGCAGGCACGGAGTTACAGAAAGGGAACAGAAACTAGCGGAGGAGACACAGTCACTCCATGATGCCAATAACAGACTGTTGCACTGTACTGCTCAAGACTCTGAGCAAGAAATTTATATGTTAAGAGATGATTGTGAAAGGTTGAAATGTGATAGAAACAGCATATTGAAACAATATTCTGAGTGATCTGAATGAAGGTTTGTGAGAAGGTAATGCAGAGTTGAAAGAGGAGAATGAGAGAGTGAATCGTGAGCTAGACAAAGAACTTAGGGAAAATGTCAAATTGAGGTCGTGTGCAGAATATTACAGTGTGAGGTTGAGAAGGGTATTGAGCAGGGCAATGCACGAGTTTGTCACAAACGTGTAGAGTGGTCAGGCAGAGGCACATCCCAGATCCTATTCACTCAAGAACTCATATGCCACACTGGCAAATGAGGACAACCAAATAGAGTGCCAGAAAGTGGAAGGAAAGAATGTGGAGGTTAGCCAAGGAGGTGACCTCAGCGGGAAAGCAGTGGACCCCAGAGGAGGAGGCGAATCCTGGTGGGGACTCCATCATAAGAGGGATCCAGCTAGGAACACAGGAGGAGGAGGACAGGGAGGTGAGGTGCCTACCAGGTGCCACGGCATGGAGAGATGGAAGGAAGATTCTGGGGATCACTGGGAAGGCATGATGGGAGGGTGAGCTGGATGTCATTATCCACCTAGGTACTAATGACCTGGCAAATGGGGAGCCAAAGGAAGTTCAGGAAGAGTTTAGGAAATTGGGGAGGGTGTCAAGCAAGTAGCTACTTCTGTCACTTTCTCAGAAGTACTTCCTGCGAGAGGCAAGGGAGAGCATAGGAGTGCATGCACCAGGAACATTAACTCATGATTGAAGAACTGGTGCTGTGAGGAAGGGTTTGATTCATTGGTGACGAGGACCCACCTGGAGGATGGAGGTTTGTTCAAGCCTGGCGGCCTGCATCCATCCTGGAGGAATCTAAGCACTCAATGATAAGTTTAAATGCTACATTGACAAGCATTTAAACTACCAAAAGAGGTGTGAGCCAGCAAGGAGGGTACCTGCTTGCTCACCTCCCACAGCTAGCAGTGGAACCAGTGAACCAGAGGAGTGGCTATCTCTGCAAAGCAGTGTGCAAAAGATGGAGATTAGTGCCTGAGAGGTGGATAAGCAGAAAAGGGGCAAAATTCAGCAGAAGGGCAGACAGCAAGGAGAACCACGGATAAAGGACAACCAAGGAAGGGGCTGGAGTAGAACAGCGAAACAGTCTAGGGAGGTTAAATCATGGAAAGTCATGTGTGCAAATGCCAGGAGCCTTAGCAACAAGATGGAAGATCTGGAGACTGTCATGGTGCAGTCAGACCTGGACATTGTGGCCATCACTGAAACCTGGTGTAATGATATACAACTGGGAGATGGCCATACCTGGCTACAACATATTCAGAAGAGACAGAGCAGGCAGGAAGGGAGGAGGAGTGGCACTGTATGAAAAATGACATAAGGGCCACAGAGATCCAGGAGGAACAAAATGGGGAGAGATACTGTGGGTTAAGCTGGAAAGGAAAATGGGACAGCCATCCACACAGGTGTGGTCTATAGACCACCAGCCCAGGAGGAAGAAACAGATAGGGAGCTGATGCTAGCCATCAAGGATGGCAGACAAG
Source organism: Neoceratodus forsteri (assembly GCA_016271365.2). Taxonomy (NCBI): domain Eukaryota; kingdom Metazoa; phylum Chordata; order Ceratodontiformes; family Ceratodontidae; genus Neoceratodus; species Neoceratodus forsteri. The sequence goes on from CM028131.1 coordinate 1,123,196,957, forward strand.
AGTGAGGTAGTACTGGTTGGAGACTTCAATATTCCAGACATGGACTGGAGCATCCCAGCAGCAGCATCAACTAGGAGAGATTTATCCTGGACTTCCTTCAGGGTGCCTTCCTCAAGCAACTGGTCATGGGACCAACTGGGCAGAAGGCAATACTGGACCTTGTGCTCACAAACAGGGACAGTGTGATGGGGTAACAGTGGGGAGCACCTGGGGAACAGTGATCACCAGTCATTGTGGTTTGAAATCACAGAAGAGCAGAACCAAACCACACAAAACACGTATCCTGGATTTTAGGGGGCAGACTGTGGGAAAATGGGAGATACTTGAAAGAGGCATTAAGGGAATGGGACAGGAATCAGGGGTTGAGGAACAGTGGGCAGTATTTAAAATGGGGATTACAAGAACAACAGAATTATGCATTAAGCAGGTTAACAAGAGGAAAAGGAAGGAGACCATTATGGTTTTCCAAAGGGTAGCAAAGAAAGTGAGAGCCAAAAGATTGCATTCAGGCAATACAAAAGACACAGGCAGAAGGGGATAGGGAGAAGTACCAGGAGAAGCAAAGGGAGGCAGGGAGGTCAGTAAGGGAAGCCAAAGCTCAGACAGAAGAACACATTGCAAAATCAGTGGGTAGAGGACAAAACCTTTACAGGTACATAAGTGAAAAAGAAAGACAAAGGGAGGGATAGTGAGACTGAAGGGGAGGATGGGGCGCGTGGAGGATGACAACAGTAAAGCTGACATATTGAACAGTTATTTCTGCTCAGTCTTTACTGAGGAAGAGGAGGGTAATGGGTCTGAAGGGAGTACAAGGGGTGAGAATGGTGCAGAAATGGACACAAGTCCCTACGAAGGGTCCTGAAGGAACTGGAAGTAATAAGAGTTGATAAAGCAATGAGGGCCAGATGGGGTGCACCCAGGGTCCTTAAAGAACTAAGAGAGGTGGTGGCTGAATCTCTGGCTATCCTGTTTAGCCGATCACTGGAAACAGGGAGGTACCCAAAGACTGGAGGACAGCAGATGTAGTCCCCTTATACAAAAGTGGGAACAAAGAGGAAGCAGGGAACTACAGACCAGTTAGCCTCACCTCGGTTGTGGGGAAGATCATGGAAGCACTACTGAAGGAGAGATTGGTGGAGCGACTGGTTGTCAATGGACTACAGGACCCAAGGCAGCATGGTTTCACCAGGGGAGGTCATGTCAGACCAACCTCATTGAATTTTTCAACTGGGTGACTAGGGAGGTGGATCAGGGAGGGCAGTGGACATGGCCTATCTGGACTTCAGCAAGGTCTTTGACACTGTGCCACATAGAGACTATTACACAAACTGGGGAATATGGGTGTGGGCAGGACAGTAGTGTGGTGGGTAGGTAACTGGCTGGGTGGCAGGACACAGAGGGTGGTGGTAAATGGCTGTCACTCCACAGAGGGAAGAGTGACCAGTGGGGTACCACAGGGATCAGTGCTGGGACCGGTCCTATTCAACATCTTCATCAGTGACATTCGCAGGACCTAGAAGGCAGAATGTCACTGTTAGCTGATGACACAAAGCTCTGTAACAGAGTAGGCACACCAGAGGTGTAGACAGAATGAGAAGGGACCTGCAGAAACTTGAAGAATGGTCAGGGGTTTGGCAGTTGAAATTCAATGCAAGGAAGTGCAAGATAATGCATATGGGGCACAAAACCCTGGCACAATATATCAGTTGGGGGTGAGGATATAGCATGCACCAAGCAGGAAAGGGATTTTGGGGTTATCATCTCTGATGACCTCAAGGTAGGAAACAATGTGACAAGGCAGCAGGAAAGCAAATATGATTCTGGGATGTATAGGCAGGGGCATCACCAGCAGGAAAAGGAGGTCATCATTCCGCTATACAAGACACTAGTGAGGCCCCACCTGGAGTACAGTGTACAGTTCTGGAGACCATACCTACGTAAGGACATAGACAGGATAGAGAAGGTTCAGAGGAGGGCAACAAAGATGGTGCATGGATTGCATCACAAGTCCTATGAAGACAGGTTGAAGGAACTGAACATGTACTCCCTGGAGGAAAGGAGGAGAGAGGGATATGATAGAGACATACAGGTATCTTACAGGGAGGAACAGGGTGCAGGAATACACTATTTTAGCGAAAAAGATGTTCCAGGACTAGAGGGCATGGGATGAAGTTGGAGGGAGGGACGATTCAGAGGAAACATGAGGAAGAATTTCTTCACAGAGCGGGTGGTGGACAAGTGGAACACCGTGCCAGAGGAAGTGGTGGGGGCTGAAACAATCACGGATTTAAGAATGCATGGGATAGACATAAAGGAGTTCTGGAGGTCAGGGTAAGGGCAACAGACTTCTAGGAAAACATAAACTGAACTTACAAGCTCAAATGGGCAGACTGGGTGGGCCATAGGCCCTTATCTGCCGACACTGTCTATGTATCTATGTATAGAGCAAAGATGGCGAAAATGCACCATCAGCAAGAGGTTCTCGCTGGCCATGTTAAGGCTATGAATGGGTTCCAATATCGCCCATTGACACTGCATCATCTGGCAATGATGACTCTGACTTTGATGACTAGGCTTGCCACGTCATGCCAAAGTCCACACCCATAGGTTGTCATATTTCCAGTCATCCCAAGATGGCACCTCATCGCATGCCCTCTGCGTTGCCACATCTTCACAAACATGGTGGAAGCAACGTCACACACCAAGATGGCAGCTCCATGATACGGGAGGATAGCTGTACTTTGTGGTGTGCCACCACTTGTCCCCTCACCAGGGAGCACAATGCAGAAGTGCTGCTTAATCCATGAGGCCCTTACCAACATGATTGCACCAGATGAGTGAAGGAGCACCCTCCAGGAACAAATTGACAGAATGTTTTAGGACATTGTCAATCAGGACCATGCATTTAAAGCAGTCGCTGATGTGGCGGTGGAAGCTGCCCTCTGTGGTGCTATGGAATGCATTGATATGAATGTAGTTCCTTGTCGTCCAATCCCTGCAAGTTGCTCACTCTGTCCAACAATTGCCCAAAGCATCGGATAGATGGGCCCAATTGACAATCTCAGTTGCCATTTGGAGAAGGTGCACTCCTCTGCAGAAGTTTTCTCCAACCCAAGTACTAGGTTCAAGTCTTGTAACAAATGATAGAACCTACCCTCTGGACCAAACTTCCAAATACTGTCATGCAACTGCGAGACACTTGCCTTACAATGACATTTTGGTGGTGCACCTTGCCAATGCCCCAGGTGTCATTGGGCGCTTGGCCTACAAGGTCAAGCAGAGCTGAAGAAAGCCCAGCAGCTTACCATCAGCGGTTGTGGCTCGCTTATGAAGCTGGCAAGGGCCTGGCTGGTGAGATCACAAACAAAGACCAAATTGAGTACAAGGATCTGTACATCTGGAACATGACTCTGGGCCTTGGAAAAGGTTGAACTCAATGTTTACCCAGAGACCAACATCTTTGTGGAAATCCTCACCAAGGCAGAGCATGCCTTCCAGGTATACCTCCGTAACTTGGCTTTGGTAAAAACAACAAAGCTGCCACCATTCAAACTCTGGCAGCTCAGGTAGTTGCAGTACAGCCTACTTCCGACCTGCCTACCTACTATACTGTGGAAGGTAACAATGAGAAAAACAATACCCCTTCTGACGACAAGCAGTCACACATGGGTGGGGAACCATAACTATAGAAACAACAGAAACCAGGACAAAAGCAATTGGAAAATCCAAATACCCAACCCGATAGCTGGTATCGTAATGGCCCCAGCTATCAGAGCCTAAAAGACGAGCGAGACCCTGCACAAAATGCTGGAGAAGCCCATGCTGGATGAGAGAAGTAGCCTACCTGTACCGTGGCAGCTCTCGCCCTGGCTGCTGGACAGCCATGCAGCCAGGAAATTTGTTCCTGCCCTTAGCTGCTGAAGCATATTAGCCAAGGAAAGAATCCTTCGTGGCATCGACTACTAGCCAGGCCGATGTGGCGACCAAGGAGGAACTACCGTACAGGCCAGTGTCATGCCTGTGATGTCACAGGCACATCTGTATCCATGCAAGACATACAGGAGGCCCAGAAAGATCTTGCAGGCCTCAGATTTCAGGAACAGGATGACGAAGATGATTCTGAAAATACAGATTGACAATCGCAGGCACCAATCTGGATTATGAGTGACTTGCTTGTTGACACAAATGGATGACCTTGTGTGAAGGCCATGGTGGAGTCGCCACCTCACCATGCTTCTGGATACTGGAGCAGCCATGTCAGTTCTCCATGAAGGAGAAGCCAGCCTCGTCGGACTGGTCTACTGGCTGGAAGACCAGTGCACAGGGTGTAGATGGCACTCAGCTACATACCTATTGATCAATGTCTTTGCCTGTGGTGGTAGGCCACCTCAGGACTGATTTTGCTTTGACCTCATAGTATTATGTCATCACCCCAGTATATTGGGAATTAATTTTCTTGCACTCCACATCTGTGTAATGGACCTTGCCAACAGGCTACTCCTTCATATCAAAGGACAGTGCCATGATGTCACCATTCCAGACTCACATGTGGTGGCAGCCATCTCCCATAACAGCAAGGAGTATGATGTCATGCTTTGTTCATAAGTCATGACCTGTTTTCTGAACTTGCACCTTTGCTGCAAAACACCTTGATGTGTTTGCTACCAACAATCATGATTGTAGGATGCACACCACCACTGAGATCCAGGACCTAACCCTGTGAGGCAAAAGCAGTATCCATTTCCTGCTGAAGCCTTGCCATCACTGAGGAGACCATTCAATTACTGCTACAACAAGGAGTGATTAGGACTTGTGTCTGTACTGTCAATTTGCCTATTTGGCCTGTGAAAAGCCAAATGGAGCTTGGAGACTCACAATTGATTACAGGAAACATAAGTTCACCCCAGTTGTGCTCCAACAGTAGCATCAGCACCTGATGTACTTAAGTTGCTGACACCTGACAAAAAGTGGTTCTCAGGTCTTGACATCTATAATGGGTTTTGGTCACTCCTATTAGCATAGGTAAGTCAATACAAATTTGCCTTCACCTTTGATGGCGCCAGTACACCTGGACCTGGCTTCCCAGGTCTTTCACAACAACACTTCCATCTCCACATGATGGATGCCCTGCAGGGTTCTCCACACCCGGTGTCTACTGCAGTATGTGGATGACTTGCTTCTAGCAACCACCATGCAGGAAGATCATTTGGCCCTTCTAGATGAACTTCTATCACTCCTCAAAGAGCAGGCCTCAAGTGCAACCCCTAAGGCACAACTGTGTGAAAAAGAGGTCATCTTCCTTGGCCTATGTTTTACAGACCAAGGCAGAAGCCCAGATGTCAAAAAAGATCCAGGGCTTGCAGGATCTGCCACTTCCTACTACCGTGGCAACACTCAGACACTTCCTAGGAATGGTAAACTACTCTAGGGATTTTATCCCTGACTTTGCCTTGAAGGCTGCTCCTTGTATGATCTTCTGAAAAGGACATCCCACAGACATGGGGCCCCATTCACACTGAAGCTGTGATACAGCTTAAGCAGGCCTTGGACTTAGCCCCAGCACTGATTAGCCCCAATCTAAACCTTCCCTTCCATTTGGAAACTGCCACTTCAGATGTGGCCATGTCGCAGATACTAACACAAAAGTAGAATGGGTCCCACAGGCCCATTGCCTATGCATCTCAGATGTTATCCCCAGTAGAGAGAAAATATAGCCTCTGCGAAAGAATACTTTTGGCAACCTCCTGGGCTGTCCAAACAGTTTCTGTACATCATTGGGTATGCTCCTGTTGTTTTGCATACCTGTCACACCTCAACTAATTTTTGCTTTCAGACAAAGTAAAAGATGGGTCAGTCTCCAATACCAGACTCACCCACTGATCTTTGCTGTTACAGGACAGGGACATTAAAGTGCTGACTGTTAAATGCCTTCTATCTTGGCTCATGGCCTACTCTACACAGGTACACCCCATGACTGTGCACTTCATCCTTCTGACTTACCTGAGCCAGGACCATTCTTACCAGCTACACCAGATGTTTTGGAAGATACCAGCATGTACCGTATGTAGATAGAGAGCAGATGTCAGGATTTGGAGTGCTCATTTTAGACAAGGAAGGTGATTTCAGACACATTTCCAGGAAATGCACTGTTATCGCCTTACAGTATGCGAACTGGCAGCTGTGGCCTATGCTTTGCAGGTCATGCCCCATGTTGACAAGGATGCCACCATCTTGCAGACTCTAACTGGGTCTACTCATCCCTAACTGAGTTTCTACCATTCTGGGAGAAAATAAATTTACATCATCTGATGGCACACCTTTTTAAATACAGGGGTTTGTTTGTATATACACAGCCTGACACAGCAGTTTACTCATAGACTGTACATCCACAAGGTAAAGGCTGACTGTAAATCTGACCCTTACCATGAATTCAGTGATTGAGCGGACTTGCCAAAGCAGGTGCTTGGGGAGACATGGACAATGACTCACCCAATAGCTGTAGCAACTATAGTAGCCGCTAACACCAGGCAGAAATCAGTACCAGAACCTCCACTGGACCTTTCTACTGCACAGAAATCTAACCCAGAACTAAAAGATGTTTTCAAATTCCTGGACAAAATAATTGAACAACCGCTACCTGTGGGTAGTCCATATAAGAGACACTCTGATAACATACACTTGTCCAGTGATCAGAAACTCATCTGATATCGAAAAGAGGATACAGGTGACAAAGTGTGGGTTTGCACCACAATCTTTCGAACCAAATTCATCCATATGGCTCATGATACTCCCACTGGTGGACACCAGAGGGGCAGAAAAAACCCTCCAGAGACTTAAAACAATCATCTGGTGGCCTGACATGGCCAAAGATGTAGAGCACTATGTGGACAATTGCATAGTGTGTGCCCAGAATAATCCAGTTTCGTGAAAAGAAACACCAAATTGTTGCCTCAAAGGCAGAGTGGACCATGGAGTGTGATACAAATCAATTTTATTGGCCCCTTACTAACTCCAGTAAGAACAACAAACGTACTTGTTACAGATCTGTTTTCTAAGTGGTGAAAACATTTCTCACTAAGACAAACATGGCAAAGACAACTGCCAAGATCCTAGTGGATCAGTTGTTCTCCAGGTGGGGCCTACCTTAAAGGTAGACTCAGACAAGGGAACCAATTTTACAGCTGAGCTGATGAAGCAGACACTCCAACTGCTTGGAGTAAATCAGAAATTCTATATCCCTTACCATCCTCAATCCTCAGGCAAGGTAGAAAGAGCTAATAGAAGAATCAAGCAGATGTTATGCAATTCATCAATGACAATCCCAAGGATTGGGATTCCCTCTTGCCACTACTACTGATGGCAATCAGGGTATTCCTGCAGCAACTACTCAGTGCGCGTCTTATGAGGTTATGACTGGTAGAGCCATGAGATTACCTGAGCACCTGTTGATTGATCTCCACACCCTACTGCAGATCAGTACCTGTGAGGCAAGTATGTTGAAAAGCTTCATGATGATATCATGAAGACACACCTGTTAGCTGCCAATCAAAGGGTAAAGCTCAACAACAAGCTAACGCTGATTTTGATAAGCATGTCAAAGAAGTTGACTAGCAAGTTGGAGACCAAATTATGTTTCTCAATACAGATCACCCACTCATTAATTTGCCAGTAAATGGGAAGGCCCATACCCATTGTCAACAAACTCAGCCCTGCTGTTTATCAGGTCCGAGTTCATCAGCAAAAGAAGACCACCGATAAGTGGTTCCATGCTAATCAGCTCAAGTTGTACAAAACTGACTAAACTTACATTTCTAACCCACTTAGGGGTGGAATAGTACCTACACTTAACAATCCTTTTCTGTTTTCCTACAGATACACTGGCAAGATGGCTATCTTGTACCTCCTCATCTTGGTGGGACTACTACTGCTGTTCCGTTGACAGTATCCCAGAACAAACCCTGTCAACACACAGGCGTGTCCAACATTTGCTTAGTAAACTTGAACATACAGCCCCAATGGGAGTTCATATTGATGTATCCAACAAAATGATTATTGTTTAAGAAGGCTTAGACACCTATCTTGATGCCATGATAGTTGCTCCAGACAGATCCACCCTTTCCATTCAATGGGAAACTGACATTAATGGGTACACACTCCCTGTAGCTCGCCTATCAAAGGTACTTTCCACGGATGGCCTAACACTGACATACTGTATCTAGAAATGGTACTCTTTCTATTCGACATACTTCCCCAGACACTCTGGTCATTATAACCTTACTGCTCTAATATATCCTGCTTGGTGTGACCATCTCACCTCTGAGGAAGAATGTGCCTTCTGTCTTCACAACTATGTTGCTATTAAAGCTCTTTTTCTTTCTGTAGTCCTACCCACTGAAGAAGAAATGACTGACTGCCCTCTCCAGGAGGAAGGTCCTCCTAGTGGCCTGACCGCCACTTCCCTTCCAGGAGCCTTGATTAATAATGTACAGTTTATGCATGTATCAGTTATTTTCAATCTTACATTGGAAAATGGCTGAGATTGGTCTCTCACGAGCAATTTTTCAAAATGTTACAGTATGATGCTTACAGATATTGTATCTGCATATCATCGCACTGATGATCCTGTCAGTGGCCTCCACACCACTGATCATGTAGAGGTCTTTCGACCAGCACCTAATGCTAAGCTAGACCACACATTAGGCGTGATACTGAGATATTACCGGTGCTGCAGGCACCGTTCTACATTTTGGCTCAGGCATGTCTATTTGGAATAGAGCAGACATACAGTAGCTACCATTAAAGCACAAGCTCTTAATTTTCAGCAAGCTGTTAAGAATGATATTCTACCCCACTGTTACATGGTGTAGATGGTTTAAGCAAGGAAGAAGGGTTCAATGACACTAAAGATAAGATTAATGAACTGATTTTTCAAAATAATAAGGAGGCAGACAAGCAATATACTGCCGTGAACTTTTATGCTCCGCTCATGGCTCTTATGTAACTTCCACTGTTAACAATCTCTTCAGGGACTTAGAAACAGGACACTTCCCAGATCTCATCCATGACAGACAGATGGGTAAATGGTATTGCCCACATTGCAAATCCAATGGATGCATCACTATTTGTTTAGCAAACAATGTTAACATTTCTGTCTACAGCTAGAAACCTTGGTATGTCTCCAGATAGCCCAACCAAGCCGCTTTGCTACTTTACTGAGTCATGCTCCATCCATGACAACATGTTTGTCACCTTTACTGTATCCTTACCCTGCTTTGACCCTGTAACATCTGTCTTTGATACACTTGCCACCATCAACTCTATTAGACACCTTGATAATGACATTTATTGTGAAAGAACTGAATTACCATCATTGCTTGTTTCTCATTCTGTGTTCCAAGCCTGGGTGGCACCCCACACTAACTGTTGTGCCAAGAAAGGATATTACTCCTTGTGCGCTGTGATGTCTTTGATATTGTGAAACCTGTCTGTGGATATGCACAGAACACCTTGACTGGGCCTTTACCTTGGGTGATGAATCACGTTGACCCTTACTAATGCTGGGAGGATGACAAATCGAATCTGCATAAGCTGCATCTTCTGTGCCAGGTGCGAAACAGCTAAATCCAAAGCTACCTGGAAGAGACATTGCTTCAGTTCATGGCTCACCAACCAGTCCTTCTCCTGTCTGATCCGTCTACAGTGATGGAGGATGCCAACTGTATAAGTCACTTGTAACTCTGATGGTCAGTACTGTGTAGTGACTAACCACAAAAATTTTGCTTATGGTCAGAAATCTTGTGTTATTGAAATGCCTAACTTCTGTTTTATTCCACAGCAGGAAACAGTCATAGGTCACATTGTCATCACTCCTGTTCCTCTCTCTGAACCAGATGTTATTGATACCGATCTGCAGTACTTGCTTGCCTTGTCTCAATATTTACCCAGGTGTAACGTGCACATTGACCCTTTGACACTTTCTTTGAAATCACTTTTAGCTAGAAAGGATTCACATTTGATTTATATGAGTATTACTATTTCTCAAACTGGCGATGCCCTTAATGCCCTTATTCATGATGGTGATTTAAATACTGCTCTATCAATACCTGGTTAGAACTCACTTTTAAAGCATTATTATTGAAGCATTTTTGATTGTTTTTCTGATACTAACCTTCTACTAAGACAACACCGAGAACAACTTGAATTCCTTTACAAGACTTGTGTGTTTGGCTTGTAAATGACTTTACTTTAGCTCCATCCCACTACTTACCTGGGATTGTTGCCCTTTTGAGGCAACAAGGAGAGAATGTTATCCATGGACCAGCACCCTAATCGTACCCTCACCTCGTGGACAGCAACACATATATAGTTATATGTACCAACCCTAGGGCACAGACACTTATCGTATAAGCATAAGTGTCATGATCTGATTTCTGCTGTACTTTTACAATGCATATTGTGCTTCACTATATTCTCACAATATATTGTACCACTGGGAGATGTTTTCCATTATATTTTATTGTATAATTATTAGGCAACAGTGTCACCTTTAGTGCTTGTGCAGACTGTAACTGCAAGTGACCTTGGAAGCATCACAGACCTTATTGTTCACTTTTATCTTCTGCTAAGCTAAGCAATTTCTTATGTTAGTTAGGATAGTCACTCTGGTCACCTGTTTTGGCCGATTATATACTTTTATGTATCTTCTTTAGTTGTTGTCATGGTTATTATCAGGGTATAAGACCCTGGGACCATGTATTTTCTCTCAGATACTTGACTGTGTCTATAGGTAAAGAAACTGGATACTCTCCCAGTGATTACACTGTTGGTTGTAAGCCTGTATTATTATTGTTTACCAGTAATAAATTACATTTATTATCTGGACACCATTTGTCTGTCATCTCTTCCGTTTGTGCAGTTCCTACAAGAACCTGAGAAAGGTAATCTTATTACCAAGTTACACCTGCCTCATTAGACCCTGCAACAGGTAGCAAACTGATGTGACTTGCCTGCCTCAAGTTAAAAAGGTATCAGCAGCTCTTTAAAACTGCAAAATGATATTAAGTAATATTTTAGCAGGATGATACACAAGGCATATGTTCAGCATGATTTGTGATGCACTTTGAAAGCATTTAAGTCTTAGCACTGATGTATTAGACACTAAGATGGCTATAAGTCCGTAACACAGCATGACCATAGAAATGTTTTTCTATGATGATATCAAATACAGGAATTAGTACTTAAAGTCAGAAAATGTTGTTTTTCTCTAGGGTATCTGCTTGAGCACATCAGTAACAAAATACAGCTACAGTAGGTAGATGTACAGTATATTATAAATATAATATATATATATACTGTAGTGTGATAGAGAAATGGTGATAGTGTATCTATAATTCTTTTCACTTCAAGAATTCATAATACTGAATGTTTTTACAGTAGCATAGTGACTGTTTCATGACTTTCTCTTTAATAAGGTTGCCCTTGCCTCCAGGAGCTTTTCTTGTCTCTGGGAAAATGAAGAAGTGTTCAAAGATCTCTATTTTAACCAATTTCCAGTAAGTGCTTAACCTTAAACAAAAAGAAAAGAAAAACATAATATGGGTGTTGAAAATGTAAATCAGACATTGAATACTTTAGTGTATTCAGAGTTCATTATATGTATGTAAGTGACCATTTGGAAGTACCTTGTGGTGTTTTGGCATTAAAAACAGTTTTACACTGGACAGAAGAGAAATACGTTATGCATATACTCTGGAGCTAATTTATGAATAATCCTAAATTGTGGTTCACATATGTAGGGTAATATACTGCAACTGATTCTTACTGTATTGTACTTGCATGGATTACTCTTGTGCAGTCTGGGCATTCTATTTGTTCCTTCGGTGTTTGCACCTAGTATTGGTTTGCACTTGTCCTTACTGCACTGCCTTTCACCTAATTTGGGATTGTGCTGCTGCCCTTATGACATGATCAAGTGACACTGTATGCATGTATTTTATTTTATCACTCTTGTGCCTTATTATATTGTATTTTTATTATTTCTTGCACCAGTATATTGTTCCCCAGGATACATCTGGAAACAAGCTGTTACCTGCTTAGTATGTCTTTCCTGGTAAAACATTTTAAACCAGTAATTCAATCAGTCAACCAGTGAATCAATCAATCAGTAAAATACATACTCTGCATTTACTATAAACTGTGCTGAAGGGCCAGGAGTGTGTTAATAAATTCAGATAATATTACATCAGTTTACCACCACCCAGGTCATTACCCATTTATGTCATCTTTACCAGGCAAGTGAAGGTTAAAATAACAGCATGTTTACAGTGAACATCTGTGATTTCAATGCAAAGTTATGCCATTAAAATGAGTGGTAGTTACTGTATGTTGTAGCTATTGCACCTGTTCCAACAGATATGCTAACATCCTAATCAGATATCATAGCACTGAGGAATGCAGTTAAATAGACCCATTTCCTATGATGATTACTTTTAGTCAAATCAAGATTAATCTTTTAGAATTAACAGTGGCGACAATTAGTTTTAGTAAGCCTGCTCTTCTTTTCATTACATTTATTTTTAGTGGACATGCACTGAGATTGATTTAATTGAATATTTCTCATTTCTTAATTTCCATTCACATTTAATTGAATATTTATTTCTCATTTTCAATTTCTATTTGGTACTTTTAGAACATTTCCTATGTTGTCATTCAAGAAGAATTGCACAAAACATCAAGTTCAGAGGTGCTAAAAGACATTAGGAAAAGCATCTGGGAAACAGATCTGTGATTGGCAGATGACATTCTATAGGCCTTACATTAATCCTTAATTACTGTATCTGCAGAGGCATGTGACAGGCATATAGTCAAATATATAAAATGTGTCTTCGTTTTAAAAGTATTTTTTCCTAAGTTATCTACCTTTAACACTAGCAGTAGCCTTCTAATCCCCTAGCATTAGTGGCACAAAATAATTCTACCCAATATTTAAATCAAACACCAGTCAAAGTCTGTCTCCAATCTCAGCCTGAGTACAATACTTTCTAAATAGACTGCTAGCTTCAGCACGTGCTTCTGATCCCTGATGGAGTGAGAGGTAAAATTCACATCAACCACCAGCTGCACTGTGTGCCTCAGTCCCTACCAGAGCACGAAGTTCCTATATTTTCAAATTGGCTGCTGGATGAGGTCTGTGTCTCTATTTCTCAGTAGTGTGGGTAGTGAAATTTACATTGACCACTGGCCACAGTCTGTGCCGCCATTCCAAGATGGAGTACTGCAAGTGTGATCTTCTCATTAACTCCATGCAATATGTATGTACATCTTCTGAAGATATTAGTGATTGATTAGTTGCTGAGCTGGGAGACTTGCAAAATTGGCTACTTGCAAATCTGCTTACCTTAAAATCAAAAAGAGAACAATGTTTTTGAGTTGAGTCCTTGACCAAACAAAAAGCAGACAAGTAGTATCAGGTGTCTGCAAGTGAGGGTTGCTCTCCAGATGCCTTGGACAACTTCAAGTACCTGGGTGTTTTCTTAGACTCCTATTTATCTTATGATGTGCACCTGGATGTGATCACTAAAAGATACACCAGAGGCTAGAACTGTTTTGTAAACTGAAAGATTGCCTTGCAACTGATGTCATAGTTGTCTGCCCAACAAAAGATAGCAATTAGACCATGGCTTCATAGTTCGTGGTATAGCTGCCAGCTGTGTTTTAAAAAGCCTAAGGGTCCTTTACAACATGTTAGGAAAATGTGCCCTGGCCTAATGGCCCCATTAGCAGGACGCATGTGTCAGATTTTCTCCAGTTTAAACTGGTTGCCCATCAAAACTAAATTCATATTCATTATGACTAGTCTGGTCCATACTATACTGTCCTCTGGTACCCTGCTACCCTTGAAGAACAGTCCATGGTACCTACTATAGTTAGTTTTAACTCTAGATCCTCTGTGAATAACTTAAGATCCCCTGGTGAAATCAAGCATGAGGCAAAAATCATTTAGCTGTATTGCAGCACAGGTCTGGAACACACACTCTTAGTAACCTTAAGCCACAAAATGCCTTTAAATTGAAACTGACAATGTGTCTACTTGAACAAACAACCTGTAGTTGCTAATGTAATAACACTTATACAACTGTTGACACACTAATCATCCAATACCGTGTGTTATATGTGCAGTGGAGTCCACCAGGATGGAACTGAGCCATATAAGACACACTGGGGCATTAGGTTATGCTATGTTTGCCAGATGCCCGTGGGCACTGTGAGGCATGACACCACAGGTGGAGTCTCTTATTGCTTATACAAACTGGGTTTGTAATGACATTTTAAAAGAATACAATTAAAGCATTTCAAATCATGGCAAAAATCAATTTTGATGTTTGCAAATAAGGGAAACTAGTTTTTCCACCTATTGTTGCTGTCAGAGCTCCTGAACGCTGCCACCCATGCACTTGTTTCAGTCTGTGTTTTGTTTTCTAAAGAAATAAATCAATTGAAGCATAACATTACCAGATGACCCCATGCCACCATATTTCATCCACTCTATCATCCCCCAGTCTCACTTAACTCTTACTCTCAGTTTCCAAGTCAGCATAAGAAGACCAGTATTTCCCACAGCTTCAGCCCTGCAGATGGAAGAGTGCTGCCAGCTCAAGCTCTTTGTTTACAGCATCCAAAATATTTTATTTATTTTATTTTGGTAACTGAGTAAGGCCACTAGGCACAAGTGCCTATTTTCAGGGGTGACCTGCGAGCACTGGATGGTTAAGTGACTTGGTCAGAGTCACACAGTATGCAAGTGGAGGTTGTGAGAATCAAACCCAGGTCTGGTCTGCTGGATGTACCAAGCTGGTTCACAGCTCATTACTCTAACCTCTAGGCTATACTGCCAGCCCAAATAGATCGTGGTTGGCTGACAGAGGACAACGAAATATAAAACGGTTTGTTTTCTTTTTTTTTTGTGAAAAATAAATACAAAACATTTTGTTTGTGAACAAGTGGGCTAGCAGCTGTCAGTGAGTGATGAGTGGTGGGGAGACAAGGAATCATAGAAAACAACGAACAGTTGCAGCAGCAGCAAGAGAGCTGCATAATGATTTTATTTTTCAAAAACAAAATGTGAGCTGCATGGAATTCAGTTAGGGGTGCAGAATGAGCAAATAGCAGAAGTGAGCAAGTGGGTAGGCAATGTGAGGGATGCAAGTGGGATAATGAGCAAGCCAAATTAAAATAAAAACAAATGTGTGCTCTTTTTACACAGGAAATGAGGTGTGAGTTTGAAGAATGGATTGTGTGATCAGGGGAGTGTGTGTGTGTGAGAGAGAGAGGGATTATTAGGAAGTCGCACTGTTAAAAACATAGCCACAAGTTTAAATTTGAAGATTCTAGCCAGCTGGCACCAGTATATGGAATGTACCACAGCCAGGTTGCAGGGGATTATTTTTGCCTTGGTTTGTGCTGTCACAAGGCCAGAACCAAGTCTTAGCCAATCATTACACAGGGATTCACGTACCAATTTTATATTGCTGTGTCACAGATTCCTGCATAACAAAAGAGAGTAACTTTCAGCCCAAACTTTGTGCATTGAAGTTCTTTTTTAAACAAAAGTCCCACCCTCCTACCACCCAGACTTTTAATAATGTCCACCCATCAGCCACCCTCTAGCACCCTCCTTCCTCCTTCCTGTCATAGTCCCAGCAAAGTTTCTTGTAAAAGTGCTGTAGTAGTAATTGTATAAGTTCCTTCCACCCACCTGTGCCAAATCACATAACTCTTCAGCTGTCCCAACCTGTCAATTACCCAGACTTCAAAATTCAGCAGGTCACACCCCAGCCTATCCACCCTCTAGCACTCAACTCTATCCCCCAGCCCCAAAGTATAAAGATATATGCAGCACCTCTGAAAAGTACTGTACCACAGTGGAGTGATCATGTTCTCTTTAATGTCCCAATACTATGAATGAATGAATGAATGAATGATGGTGGCCTCTAACACTTAACTGACTGCTTGTACACTTGCTCTTTAAAGCAGCAGTAGTACACTTTAATCTTAGCTTGACCATTACAAATATACTAACACATGGCAATCCATCTGTTATGGTAGTGCAACTTCATTGAGGGATTCTTGTGACAACAAAAACCTCTAGAGCAAAGCTTGAGATGTTTTCATGTCACCAAAATCCCAAGATAAAGTTACAAGAACTGTAACAGATTGATTGCTTTATATTGTTGTTTTTTTTTTGTAAATCTGTGGGAAAGTATCTGAATAAACTGGACTCACAAACACTGAAGGGATCCTTCTGTCACTGCCTGAGTTGAGTCACATCTCCATTGACACCAGTTGTCTCAGCAACCCTCCACCACACATGCAAACACCAACTGGATCCTTCTCAAACCTCTGTGATCAAGTCACATCTCCACTCTACCTACTGCTGATGATGAGAGACAATTACCAAAAAATAAATAAAAGGAATTGCACTTTCTTTCCACTGGGGTCCTGCAGATTAGATTCTGTTCATGCTGATTTGCTCTTTGTCATATTTCATTTTGCTGATAACCATTGGCAGAGCACAGATTTTGAGGAATTCAGAGTCATAATACTATCATTCTGATGTCAGAATGATAGTATTACAGTTTCTGATGTCAGAACAATGGTAGTATAACTTTCTTGACCCACTGCTTTTCTATGGAAAAGCGTTCCACCATATATAACAAATTGTTACAAAGAATACAATATTTAAAAAAACAACAGTATAAGAAGATAATGGAGACCATGGGTGGACTATTCAGACTCACGCCAGGCTGTTGCGCAAGCCTGGGTGCAGCGCAACTGGGATGTGCCAGGGCACTGACAGGGGTGATATTCAATGGTGCTGTGCCATGGCTCCTTGGCTCAGCGCTGTCAAATATCACTCTGTGGCCACACGTATGGTGTAGTGGCACTGCACCAGCACAAGTGGCCAGAGAGGAGCAGGGGATGCGCTAGCACAAGTGCCGTTATGCTTAGGTGCATCAACTGTGATATTCAGCGGTGGACATGCAAATGGGGCCATAATCTGCTACCAGTCTGCTACCAGTCCCAGCCATGCCAGGCAGTAAGTGGTGACCCTGCTGCCAGTGGACAGCATGGCAGTGTGGCCATACAGTACACACCTGCGGACCACTCTTCTGTGGACACCAACAGATGCCAGTACACACATGCAGCACTGTAGGCATGGAGGATGTTGAGGGAGAGTGTATGGGTGGCCAGGCTGTGCCACAGACCACATGTGGCCACAAGGCTGGGACACATCCTGCAGAGCACATGGGCCAGTATTGGGCATACCCCAACACCTGTGTGCCTTTCTGATAATATATGCCCACCTGGCCACATACCATACAACTGTACAACTGCCACAGCACACAAAGCCAGACATATATGTCACTGTGAGCATCCCATGCCAGAGGTGCAGCATATGTGGGTCACACAACAGTTTAACAGTAATGTCCACTGTCACTAAACACCTGCAGGTTGGGCCTCTCACTGTGTATAGTGCAGTCATCATCACTGCCCTACACACATAGGCATTGCTGTGTCTACACACTACTAGCCGCCTTGATACTGTAGTGTCTGCTGTGCACTGTAGCATGACCTACAGTGTGACAGTTGCATGCAGCACCACCACCATCTGTGCCTATGCTGTGTTGTCCCAGTACAGCTGCAGGCAGCAGCACATGTGGAAGTAGTGTTCAAAACTGTATAATATTCCCCAAGCTGTTTATGGCGCTATTCATTTGTGCGGGTTTGAGAGCAGGGCTAAACTGTTAGCCTGGTGCAAACAGCATGCAAATCAGGTCACAATGAGATGCTAATCTGAATGTTTGCCCAGAGACTACATAAGTAGACTCATTTGCATATCACTTTTGAATATGGCAAAGTTTAGCATCGGGCAACATGTTTGCACCGGGCTAACAGTTTAGCCCGTGCTAAATCTCTGCTAAGCATGTTAGCACTGCGCAAACAGTTCAGGGAATATTTACAGTTGTGAACACTGCACTATCACATACGCTGCTGCCTGCAGCTGTACTGGGTCCACACATTTGCTGGCACACACATTGGCCACATAGTTCACCTCTACCTACCTTCACATCGCTGTGCACTGTTTTGCTGTTGTGGTTTGTACTTCCTGGTTGCCATATTCAGAGCTGTCTTATTCCAGGGCTGGTTGCCCTGCACTCCCAGCCAGTTGCCGGCCTCATTCCATGCTATATTCAGAAGCTGTTTGCCCCAGGCTATTCCTTTTGAATATGGCTTGCTTTGTGCTCTGGGCTAAGTTTGCCCTCTGGGCAGTGCTAATTAGCCCCAGGGCAAAGTTTTGAATATCTGGCCTAAATGTTTTAAACTGTGCGGGGTCCAAGTAAGACCAAGTTTACAATCTCATCCTTAAATGAAAAGGAAATTAAGGGTATAACCTCTGTTTTCTCAATATTCAATTTGCAGTAAGAGAAAGCACTATATTCTTTAATGGTTAATAATGTTGTTTTATTGATGTTACAGGATTAGATATGTGTAGCAAAATGTCATTTCAAATGCGGTTAATTTACAATACAGAGTTCCACATTTAATACCAGTAATTTGTGGGTTATTATTGAGAGAATAAAGAAGAGGTTCAATATAAGTTAAATAATAGAGGTGATAAGGGACAATCTTAACTTCTTAGGAATCAGCCTAACAATGATTTCAAGTTGAATGATAAATTTGGTAATTCTATTGAAAGGGTTTTTAATTTTAAATACTTGGGTCTAATGTTGGATCAGCATTTAACTTTTGATCAGCATATTGAGTCTTTAATTGCTAGATTACATCAGCAATAAGGTTTGTTATTTCATATTGGAAATGTCTTATTCCTGAGACTAGGACCATTGTTACAAATAGTTTTCTGTTATCTTTACTTAGGTATGGCTCCATTGTTTATTCTAGTACTTCCTGAAAATGATAAATAAATTAAAAACTACATACTACAGCATACTATGGTTTATAATCTGTTTACCTAGGACTACTCATCATTGTATATTATATGATAAATCTGGTTGCTTACCTCTTAGTGCTTTTTAATCTGAGATCTTTGACCTTTTGCATAAGATTCAAATAGGTCATATGCCAAATACACAGATACAGAAATGCAGCGGCAGAGAAAGGCCCACGACCCATCTAGTCTGCCCAACACCCTACCTCCCCTTCTGTTATGCTTCCAAAATAGTGTCGCTAGTTTGTTCCCAGCTCTGTGTCTACTATTTGTACTAGAACTAGTAATAGAAGCGTATTTAAATTACCTCAGACTCAGACAAATGTTATGTATAATTCCATACGGTTTGAAATGATCAGACACTATAATCAACTTCCAAATAACATCACTGATTGTGGTACTGTGCATAGTTTGAAGGGTTTACTTGAACAACAATTATTTTCGGAGCCGTTTGTAATTGTTTTTAATGGTCTAATTAAGTTTTTGTATGTTCTGTTGTTCTTGTTTATGTTTTTGTTGATTCTTGTATATTGATATCTTATTGTCGTCTCTTGACATCTGTGAAAATGGGAATTTTTGCTCACAGATTTTCAGTATAAAATAAATGAAAAAAAAAAAAATGAAATCCTGACAAGTACTACACTGAAGCTTAATTGGATCTGATATTAGTCCATTGCAGCTTAACCTAGCAGTGGGGAAGAATAAAGTACTTTTAGCCAACTAATAAATTTTTGTGGAAAGCCAAATTTATAGGCAGTAAGAAGAAAAATAAATCCATGATGAACTCTATCAAAAGCGTTCTCTGTATCTAGTGACATCAGGACCATTGGAATGTTGGAATAGCCTGACACAGAGAACATATGACAAAGTTTCCTAGTATGGTCTGAGGCTTGTCTGTTTGAAATGGACCCTGTTTGTTCTCTGGAAAGTAGGTGATGCCAAATCATTTTAATTCTTTGTGTTGAGATTGAAGAAAGGATTTTAATATCATAATTAATTAAAGAAATAGGTCTATAATTACCAACCTTGTTTTTCAGTTTATTAGGTTTAGGTAGTAAAATTATTAAAGCTTCAAAAGTAAGTTGTCATGCAAGCCCTTATCAAGTATATAGTTATACAGATTTTGAAGGTATGGACAAGTGGTTTTTGAAACTTTTATAAAATTTTGCTGTGAATCCTTCTGGTCCGGAGATTTAGCTATGGCTTCCTCTATCTCTGAAGATTCTATACGATTAAGCAGAACTGTAGCTTGATCAAGTGTGAGTCTGAGACAAATGAACCTTTCTAAATAAATATTTATATCCTCGGTTTTGGGAGGATTATTCATTTGCCCATATGATATTGAATAAAATTTATAAAATTCTTCCATAATGTCTTTTGGCTTGATTTTGACCTGTCCCATATCCAAGGTGATGATTTAATCAATATATTTAGATTGTTAATGATGTTTAAGCCTATTGGCCAAAAAGCTTACTAGGCTTGTCTCCCAAATCAATGTATCTAGTCTTCATTTTAAAAGCATAAACTCTGCCTTCTCCTTTGTAGAATTTGTGTTTACATTGCTTCAGTTCTTTGTTTTCCAACTTTGATAGCAGTGATTGCCCCTTGATTTCTAATGCATCTATTCTTTTTGTTAGAAGTCCATTCTCTCACATTGTTGCATCTTCTTTTTAGAGGCAAATCTAATAAAGTTGCCCCCAATATAACTTTTGAAGGCTGCCCAAATAGTGTCAAAATGATCTATGGAATTTATTTTTTTTCCCAAAAGGTACTAATTGAAAGTTTAATATAACTAATAATATAGTCCTGTCTAAGCAGGGTGTTATTAAGTCTCCAAATAGTTTTCTTGGGTAAAGGGTTGGTAAAGAAATGTGTAAATCTATCAGGAGCGATCTGAGAGACTTCTTCCTAATATCCTGTATCATTGACTTCGCTCATCCAAGTTTGGGATACTAAGAAAAGTCAATACAAGAGTAAGATTTATGTACTGGAGAAAAGAAAGAGAATTTTCTTGCATTCAGGTATAGTGTTCTCTAGGGATCTGCTAAATTACAAACATTTAAACGTTTTTGAATTGCTAGTGTATCTGATTTGAGAGTGGAGTTTGGGGATTTGATCTATCTATCTAACAGTGGGTTTAAACAATTAGTCCAGTCCCACAAGTAATATTTCATGTGATAAAAAGGAGATAAAACTGCTAATAGCATAGATATAAATAAAAATGTATTTATATTTGGGTCATAAACTGAGCCTATAACTATGTTTGTATGGTGACATTTTCCTAAAATAATGATAAACATTCCTCCGAGATCCAGTATAGTTTGGATCAAGCGAAGTTTAGTGACTTATCAAAATCATAACTCCTCCTTTTGTTGATGTCGGCCAATACTCCAAATACCTGGGTGTAACCAGATTTTTAAGAAGATTTATCTCAATAGATAGTAACTGAGTCCCTTGCAAAAGGACTAATTGGGATCCCATTAAATTTACATAATTTAAAATTTGCATCCTTTTGACTTTCAAGATGCAGGCCCTTATGCCATATCCACTTTTCATTTCTCAAGTTCTCTAAGTATTCTCTCCTCTTAAAAGGGCTTGTCTACCTCCCCTCTAGTAATTCCTTTATTCTTAACCTCGAGTCAATTTCCCACTCCTCCTTTTGTGAATACTGAACAAAGTACTTATTCAATATGTCTGCCTTCTTCTAGTCCTCCTCCACACTTCCTCCCCTTAAGTTTAACTATCCCTGCTTTATTTTTCTACTTTTACTAATGTAGCTGTAGAATGTTTTATCCCCAGCTTCACTGTCCTGGCTAAATTATCCTATGTGTGTGCTTTAGCACTTCTAACAACTTTGCAGCCTCCTCAGTTTCTCCTGCTATTCTTCCGTGTCATTTGCCATCTGTGTTACTATATACTTCTCAAAAAAACCTTTTTGCCCTAACTTTTACTACCACTTGTTTGAACAGTGGTCTCCTCCTTCTCCTGTTCTTTGTAACCTGCCTTATGCATTGGTTTGTTGCATTCTCTATGGCCTTTGTAATTTTGGTCCACCTTTCCTCTACCCCTTCTCATTTCCTATCTGTGCCAATGCTCTCCTAGCACACTCCACGTATTCTCCTAAAATACACCTCCTGAAATCCAGGATCCTCGTTTTAGTGTGGGACACTTCTTTTCCATTCTAACCCTGAACCTCACTGTTCCATGATAACTCTTCCCTAGATGACATCTCACTGTGACGTTAGTGACACTATCTCTGTTAGACAGTACCAGGTTATTTCTTCTCATCTCCATCACTTACTCCGTGTCCATTACATACCTCCCTTCCTTTTGTTCTGTTTCAGTTGAATTCGGATTTCATGAGCTTTCTCCTCCTTCTGATCCCTGCTGTTGTCTCTGCTAGCCTTTGGGGATGGTCAGTCTTTCCCCTTATGCCCTATCTGCCCCACTTAGCTAGTTTAAATGCCTACCAATGAAGCATTTAAATGTTTCATTGAGGACTCAGTTCCCTCCTGGATGGATGCAGGCCATCAGCCCTCATCCCCTCAGGTGGATCCCAATGAATCTAATCCTTCTTATTGCATCATTTCTTCAACCATGTGTTGAAGTTCCTAATCTTGAATGCTCCTGTGCTCTCCCATGTCCCTGACAAGTAGCACCTCAAGAAGGTGATGAATTTAGCTACCTGCTTTAGACCCTCCCCAATCTCCTGAACTCTTCCTGCACTGTCTTTGGTTGTCCCCAATCAGGTCATTTGTCCTAAATGGACAATGATGTCCAGCTTACCCTCCTCTACTTCCAGTGATCTGTAGGATCCTCCTTCCATCCCTCTAGCAGTGGCACCTGGAAGGCACCTCACCTCCCTGTCCTCCTCCTCCCATGCCTAACTGTATTCCACCTAACTATTTAGTCCCTCACCTGGATTCACTTCCTCCTCCTCTGTGGTCTCTTGCTCCCCCACTGGGGTCCCCACCTTGGTGGACCTCCACATCCATCCCTTCCACTACTGGGTGCCTCCGATGGCAATCCCCTCCTGCCAGTGCGGCATAGGAACTATGTAGTGGTATGGGTCTCAGGATATGTCTATGCTCAACCTCCTTACTCTCCTGAGCCCAACATTGTCCATCTGCCCCTCCTTCCTGGCATCCTTTGAGGCAATGGGTTGGACTGAGTGGTCTCTGGATAGGGTTGAAGGTCCTCCTGACCCAAGACACTTCCTCTCTGAGTCTGGCGACCTCATCCTTCAGTCCACAGAGGTGCATGAATAGGGCAGCACATCAGCATCCAAAGATTTGCCTGAATATGGCTGCCCTGAAACCAGTGCACTGCACCACTCCCACATACTGCCCCTACTTATCCTTTCTATTATGTGCAGCTTTTAGTCTCACCTATGTATCCCTCAATCCCTTACCAGCACTCTGTTCCTAACTACACTAGCTACCCTTGGTGTCTTTTCTATCAGTAGTCTCCAACTGCTGCCAATATTGATTCCTAGTTCTGCCCTCCCCTTTTTTTTATACTTTTTTCCTCTCCTGTTCTCCTCCCCTTCCTGTTATGTGATAGGAAGTTCTGGCTTTCCTCCTCCTTCTTTGTTCTTATAGGGATGGATGAGCCCAGGTGGGTGGGTGCGTCTTTGCTGGTTGCTGCCCATGCTAAAAAACAATCAGCACACTTTTGTGTAGCCAGATAAACCCTGCTAAAATTAATCAAAGCAAGCACTCAGCCTCCGTGAGAACCTCCATTCCCTCTCTGGCTCTACTCAGCATCCTGTCTGTGTACACCTGTTACAACCCTGAGTTCAGTTCACTTCCCAACAAGTTAAAATGCTCAGTTTGATACAAATAAAATCACTTAGCCACCTGGGTTGCTCCTTCCTCTCTCTGCCAAACTCCTCCTTCTGCTCTGTTGCTGTATTGATGCAAGGGTTTTAAATCCCCTTCCCTTTGTTTGTGTTGGTGTTCTTTTAGTCCTTCACTGACTGGCTCACTTTGCCCACCTCATCAGAGTGCCATCTCTCTTCAGTCTTTGCTGGTCAGTTTGACCCCTGCTAAAAAACAATCAGCACACTTCTCTGTAACCTGATAAACCCTGCTAAAATTAATCAAATCAAACACTCATCCCCATGAGAACCTCCATTTTCTCTCCAACTCTGCTCAGCGTCCTGTCTGTGTGTGCCCCTGTTACAACTCTCAGTTCAACTCACTCCCCAGCAAGTTAAGATACTCCATATGAGACAAATAAAATCACTTAGCCCTCCTGGAGTTGCTCTGCCCTCTCTTGAATCTCTAGTTGACAGGCGCTCCCTGTTTGTCCCTCTAGCAAACTCCTCCTCCTTCTGTTCAGATGTCCTTTTGTAAAGTGGGTGTGCTACATTTAAAAGTTTCTGTGTTTGGAAGAATATGCTTTCTGTACTTCATCTGTAAGTGTGGCATGTGGTTTGGGAATGGCTTTGGAAGGACATGGTATAAATAACGCACCTATATTATAGCTAACTGGTGTGGTAAGACACACAGGATCACCCATGATAATGGATACCTGAAATCATTCATAAAGAATCAGTTTATGAATGTGGTGCAGTAGTGGCACTGCGGGTTTCCAAGCATGGGTCAAAGCAGATCAACAGTATAAGAAATGTGAGTCAGAACTGGCTCTTGTAACGTCAAGACAGCAAAGTGTGGACCTGGAGACTAATGATCCTAAAATGAAAATGAACTATCAGGAGGTGACTATACCAGAACTAGATAGTCCAGTAGTAAAAATACAAGTCAGGATGATCTCACTCACCACTTTTATTTCAGTTTATTGAATTGTCCTGGTATATTTAATTCATCATTGTTTTGCAACACAAGGTCACTTCTTTAGGATTAGGGCATGTCATATATTTCTGAATATCATAATATATATTGATTATTAATTACACACTTACTGAATTTGATTTAAATACTGCATATACCAAGCACATTTTCTTGACCTGGAAGTACACTACTTCTTTATTCAGCTGTGAACTGTGTGAAAATTCTATATTGCACTTGATATCTGCAACAACGTGTACTTTGCTTAATTCTGTGGGAGCTGAAACTAACTACCCTTGGTGTAATTGCTTTTTATTCACATATTTATTTAGTGTTTAACCAAGAAGGGGCTTGCAAACTCTGTTTGTCTTGTTAGTAACTTAAGAAGGATTTAAATACTGCATTTGGGTAGATCCTCGGAGGTAGCTAGATTGTCTACTAGGATTTTCTGACAGTTAAACTATTAAATAAATTACAGGTGGCTGAGGGTTGAAAAAGGAGCTTGCAAACTCTGCTCATCTTGGAAGTAACTTCACAAGTGTTTGAATACTGCATTTTGGTTGTCCCTTGGGGGTAGCTGGATTGACTACTAGGATTTTGGGACAGAAACTATTTTAAATAATTTACTGGTGCGTAGGGGTTTGTGATAGTTAAACTATTTTTAAATAAGTTACTGTGGTTAAGGAGTTGTCATAGCAAAACCTGCCGTGTGAAACAGGAAAAGACAGTCTTTCAAGCAACAGAGGAGGTGGATCTAGGTTTCGTTTATTTGTTACAATTCTTAAGATTTTCAGTGCAGGAAGAGTTTAAAAGCACAGCTGACTTATTTTGGGGCTGACAGCTTTCGAGCACAAACCACCAGGCCTGTTTTGGGGCTGGGAGGTTTCTGTGTCTGACTTGGATGTGTGGATTTTCTCTCTTTGATTAGCAAGTATTTTCTCTGTCAAATTGTTGTGTAGGGCATCTTGCTGATAGGAAGGCACTCATCTGCAGTGGTGGGTCAGAACTTTTAGCTGATTGTTTTGTGAGGGCACAGTTTAGGCCCAACCCTTTCCTCCTCACCCCACCCACCCCTGGAAATAGTTCCTTTATACCTGAGGTTCTGACATCATTTCCTCAAGAGTGCAAGGTGCATATCACTGTCATATCCTCTCTAGCACACTGCACTGACAATATAAGCATACACATTGTATAATGTATATATATTTCTATATAACAAACCAATCACATACACACACTCACACACAATGTAATGGCTGTGGGGCAGCAGTCTTCAGGAGTCTTTCTGGAGGCTAAGATGCTGCCTTGTTGCAGACAACTCTCTGCCCTGAGGGAGGAAGTTGCCTGTCTTCAGGCCACACTGGACGGTAGGAAGGAACCACCCCATCCAGGGAGCACCAAAGCCACCACCAGTACCTCAGAGGTTTAAAGAAAGCACAGCAGTTGGACCACAGTGGGCTCAGGGAGGGTGAGGATGGTGGAACAGAGCACACCCAGTCAGTTGTTCCACACCACAATCCATACACCATTCTGGGGAGCATAGTTCCCCTATGGATGCACCCAGAGGAGACTAAGGAGGCTGAGGACAACTGTCAAAAGGAGGCCCACAGGAAGGAGGCAGAGGACACCACAAGGAAAGGAAGCAGCTCCTGGTTGGGGACTCAATTATTAGGGGATAGAACTGGGGAGCAGGAAAACTGAAGTAAGGTGCCTGCCTGGTGCCATGGCTTGGAGAGACAGAGCGCATTCTCAGGATCACGAGAACAGCTGCAGGGAGTCTGAGCTGGACGTCATTGTCCACCTAGGGACAAATGACTTGGCTCATCATGAGATTAGAGCAGTGCAGAAGGACTTTGGAGGAATGGGGAGGGGCCTAAGACAAGTAGCACACACAATATCCTTCTCTGAGGTGCTGTCTGTCAATGGCATGAGTGAGCGAGGTACTTTGCACCATGCAGTTTAATGAATGGTTGAAAAAATGGTGTGGAGCACAGGGTTTGGCTTCATTGGGAACTGGGGTTCCACCTGGAGGGACACCAGCCTATACTGGCAGGACGGTCTGCATCTGTCCAGGAAGGAACAAGTCTTTTGAGCAGTCGATTTGAATGCTTCATTGGCAAGCTTTTAAACTAGTCAGGGGAGGCACTGATAAGCAGCAGGAAAATCCCAGCCTCTCCCTACAAAACAGGGTACTAAATGAGAAAAAGACCGAGGTAGAAAGGTCAGTGGGGATGCTGCAAAAGAAGGAAAGCCATCAAAAATGGAGGCAATGAGTACCAATGCCCGTAGTCTGAGTAACAAGCTTCCTGAATTAGTGGCCTTGATGGAGGAGGAACATCTGGATATCGTGGCAGTCACAGAAACATGGTACACACAAAACCATGACAGGGACATAAACATTCCAGGATACACTATCTACAGGAGGGACAGGGAGGGTAAAGAGGAGGAGGAGTAGCTCTTTACATAGGGAAGGAATCAAAGCAACAGAACAGAAGGGAAAACAGGGAAGAGAAGAAGCACTGTGGGTAAATTTGGAGACCAGCAATGGCACCACAATCCACACAGGGTTGTACAGACCCCTTCTCAGGGGAGGAAATGGACAAGGAAATGATAAAAGCATACTTAGAATGGCAGAAAAAGGAGATATTGCTGATGGGTGATCTGAATATGGCAGATGTTAACTGGAGTGCAGTTGCAACAGCCACTTCAAAGAGTGGGGTCATTCTATATGCCTTACAGGGGCATGCTTTAGACAGTTAGTATTGGAGCCCACTCCAAGAGGGATCAATCTTAGACCTGGTTCTCTCAAATGGAGATGAAGAGGATCACAGATGTGAAGTGGGTAGCCATCTGGGAACTAGCGACCATCGAACAGTATGGTTCACAATAAATACAGCAATAGAGTCAAGCCATACAAAGACAAAAGTACTGGACTTTAGGAGGCTGACTTTGCCAAAATAGTTGAGTGCCTAAGGAATGCACTAGCAAATGGGCAGACAGGAAGGAGGGTGGAAGAACAATGGGGAATAATAAAACTGCCATCACAGAGGTAACAAGCCTTCGTGGAGAAGCAAATAAACGAAATGATGTAAGAAACCACATGGTTCTCAAAGGAAGTGGCAGTGAAGGTTAAAGAGAAAAGAAAGCATTCAGGAAGTACAAGGAATCACAGAAGGAGCAGGACAGAGAACTGTATCAGTTAAAGCAAAGGAAGCTGGGAAGGCAGTCAGAACAGCAAGGCCCAAACCGAGGAAAGATAACCAACTCAGTTAAGAAGGGATAAAACCTTTTATAGGTACATCAGGGAGCGAAGGAAAACCAAGGGAGGTTAGTGAGGCTTAAAGATCATGCAGCGGTTTTACATATTTTTTATAAAAGCTTGAAAAGCTGACATTCAAGTCCTGTGTCATGATTAGTGTTTCCTGAAAATGTCTTGCTGTTTGATTTTGTGGTTTTCTGTAAATCAGTGCGTGTTAACTTGCTCTACAGTAGCTGAAAACAGTGATGTTATTTTGTCCTCTCAGTCAAACTTAGAGTGCGATGACATAATTTTGGAGTAACTACTGTTTCAGATTCCCAATCAGAGCAGTACTTTGTAGAGTTAATGGTTTGCTGAGCTCTCAAGTTTCTTACAAATCCAGTCTCCGGTTTGTGATTAGATAGATCAATTTAAAACATATCATTATATTCTGATAAAATACTGATCATTTCAGTTTCAATGCTAAATTGAACTGAAGTAGTGGAAATCTTTCTCTGTGAGAAATCGACTTGTCTGTATCATAGTTTTGGTTCTTTCTAATCAAAAATCTGAATTTTTCTAGCTACGTAGCACAGGGTTGTTTAATGAATATAAAATAAATCCAAATTTTGTTCATTCACAGAAACAGTCTGTCTTTGATGTAGCCTTGATAAATATGTTCATGTAAGAACATTTTTATGTCAGATTGACAAACAGTACATGTGCTTGAAATACTATAGCAGAGTGTGACAGGCACCTGTCTGAACTCACACATTTCAGTTCTTTGGTAGTTTCTGTGTGAAAATATATCATGTACATGTACAACTCGAAACACTGTGTGGCATCCCGATGCACGTGTCTCTGCCCACAGTTGAGGCAGCTGCAGTCTACTACCACAGTCCCCTGCCCCACAAACCTCCTGCCTTCTGCTCCAGATTGAGACTGCTGCATCCTTCCACCCACTGTCTTCTCACACAGTCAGAGATTGTGCACCCTGCTGCCTCCATCCCTGCCTAAAGAATCAGGGCTGCTGCACCTGCCACCCCTGCCCAGACAGTTGGGGATGGCGCACCCTGCTGCCTCTCTCCCTCACCCTCACAGTTAGGAAGCTGCACCTGTTGACCCCCTGTTCCTGTCTCCACAGTCAGGGCTGCTGTGCCATGCTAGCCCTAGTGTGCCAGGTCCCTGCCTCCACAGCTGGGGCTGCTTTATCATGCTGCCCTAGCCACCAGAGGTGGGGCTTTGCTACACCCTGCTACCCACTTCCATTGCCCCAGATGGGCAGGGCTGCTGCACCATCTGTACCCCATCTCATATTCAGGGCTGCTGTACCCTGATGCTCCCTGTGTTCTGCACCACAGTCAAGACATCTGCATCATGCTGTCCTTTATCCCTCATCACCAGAGACAGGGCTACTGCACCCTGCTCCTTTCTACACAGTTGGGTTGCCATGGCCTGCTGTGCTCTAGTTCCCTATGCCACTGCAGTTTGGGCTGCTGCATCATGCTGCCACTTGCCACAAGATGCAGGGCATTTGCTGTGCCCTAGTGCATGCTTCCACAGTTGAGGCAGTTGCACCCTGCTGTCCCCTGCCACCAGAGTGAGATCCTTTGCTATACCCTGCTGCCCACATCCCTTGTCCCAGACAGGCATGGGAGCTGCACCCTGTCCCACAGTTTGGGTGGCTATATTCTGATGCTGCCCCTGTTTTCTGCCCTAACATTCAGAGCTGCTACATCCTGCTGCCCTCTGTCCCCATGCTCACAGTCAGGGCCACAGCACCCTGTTGCCCCCTGTCCCTGTCTCCACAGTCAGGGCTGCTCTGCTGTGCTACACCATAGAGTCTCATGCCTGAACCACATTTGGGGCTGCTGAACCCTGCTACACATTTCCATTGCCCCAAATGGGCTGGGCTGCTGTACAATGTACTTCCTGTACCACTGTCAGGGCTGCTGTATCCAGATGCCCACCTGTGTCCTGCCCCACAGTCAAGGCTTCTGCACCATACTGTCCTTTGTCCCCTGTCACTGTTGTGTCCTGTTGCACCACACAGCCCCTTGCCTCCACAGGCAGGGGACAGGGTGCAACAAATGCCCTTACTCTTGTGCTGCACCCTCCCCAAATAGTTGGGGTTGCTGCACCCTACTTTCTCTCTCTCTCTCTCTCTCTCACACACACTCACATTCAGGGACACTGTACATGTTACCCCTGTTCCTGTCTCAGCAGAGTGTAGCAAGGATCTGACTCTGGTGGCAGGGGGACAGCAGGATGCAACTGCCTCAACTGTGGAGGCATGCAACAGGGTGCAACAAATGCCCTGAATCTTGTGGTAAGTGGCAACATGGTGCAGCAGCCCTAACTGTAGTGGCATGGGGCTCTAGGGTACAGCAGGCCACAGCAACCCAACTGTGTAGAAAGGAGCAGGTGCAGCAGCCCTGTCTGTGGTGATAGGTGATAGAAAACAGCATGGTGCAGAAGCCTCAACTGTGAGGCAGGACACATGGGGCATCAGGGTACAGCAGCCCTGACTGTGAGATGGGGTACATGTGGTGCAGCAGCCCTGTCCATGGAGGCAGGAAACATGGCACTTTAGGGCCAAGCGCAGCACAGCAACCTTGACTGTGGAGACAGGAACAGGGGCAACAGGTGCAGCTTCCTAACTGTGAGGTGGTGGAGATAGGGCAGCTGGGTGCAGCAACTCCAATTGTTTGGGTAGGGAAGCAGCAGGGTGCAGTAGTCCTGATTCTTTAGGCAGGGGATGGAGGCAGCAGGTGCACAATCCATGACTGTGTGGGAGAAGACAGCGGGGCAGGGGTGCAGCAGCCTCAAATGTGAAGCAGAAGGCAGGGGCTTGTGGTGCAGGGACTTGTAGCAGTAGACTGCAGCTGCCTCAACTGTGGGTCAGGAGACACAGTGCATCAGGGTGCCACATAGTGGTTCTAGTTGCACATGTACATGATGTATTTTCACACAGAAACCACCCAAGAATACATATGTGAGTTCTGACAGTACATGTGCTTAATATCAGCAGTGTGGACAAGCACGCTTGTCAGTCTGACATGAAAAAAAAAGTTCTTACATGTTTGTATTTATTAAGGCTACATCAAAGACAAACTGTTTCTGTGAATGAACAAAATTTAGATTTATTTTATATTCATTAAACAGCCCTAGGTTATATAGTTAGAAAAAATTGAGGTCTGATTAGAAAGAACAGAGCTGTGATACAGACAAACTGATTTCTCACAGAACATATTTCCACTACTTCGGTTCAGCATTGGTACTGAAATGATCAGCTTTGTAAAGGAAGAGAATGATGTATTTTAAGCTGATCTATCTAAACACAAAACAGAGACTGAGTTTATAAGGAACCTGGGAGCACAGCAAACCATAAACTCTACAGAGTGCTGCTCTGATTGGGAATCTGAAACAATAGCTACTCCAAATGATGTCATCACCTCTAAGTTTGACTGAGAGGACAGAAATAACTTCACTGTTTTCACCCACTGTAGAGCAAGTTAACAAATGCTGATTTAAAGAAAACCATACAACCAAACAGCATGCAATTTTCAGGAGACAATAATCATGACACAAGGACTTGAAATTCAGCTTTTAAAGCTTTTATTAAAAATATGCAAAACCGTTGCACATGATCTTTAATAAAGGGAGGGAGGGTGGGCAGAGGGTGACTGTGAAAGGCAGAGAAACAGATATTTTGCTCAGTATTTACAAAGGAAGTGGGGAGGTACCTAAAACAAACAGTAGAAACACTCTGGATACAGAAGTTGATACCAGCCCATTTACAGAAGAAAGGGTTCTGAAAGAACTCTTAAAACTGAAGGTGAACAGAGCAATGGGACCTGATGGGATTCATCCCAGAATTCTAAAAGAACTAAGGGTAGAACTAGTGACACCACTGACTACCTTCTTCAACAAATCATGGGAGGATGGGGTGGTACCCAAGGACTGGAGGAGGGCAGATGTGATTCCCTTCACAAAGTGGGAGCAAGGCAGAAGCAGGAAACTAAAGACCTGTTAGTTTAACCTCAGTGGTAGGAAAATGATGGAATCACTTCTGAAGGAAAGAATTGTTGAGTATCTACAGGTCAGAGGGCACAGGACCCAAGGCAGCATGGATTCACAGCGGAAGGTCATGCCAGACAAATCTGATAGATTTCTTTGACTGGGTGACCAAAGTAGTAGATCAGGGAGGGGCTGTGGACATGGCCTACCTAGACTTTAGCAAGGCATTTGACACAGTCCACACAAAGATTAATATACAAGTTAGCCAGCCTGGGGTGGGTCCCAAGATGACAGCCTGGGTAAAATTGGCTGGAGAATAGGACACAGAGAGTAATAGTAAATGGAGTCCACTCTGAAGAAAGGGAGTTACTAGTGGGGTACATGAGGTTCAGTATTAGGACCAGTCCTCTTCAATGTCTTTATAAGCGACATTGCAGAGGGACTGGAAGAAAAATATGTCTCTTTGCAGATGACACAAAGATCTGCAACAGAATTGATGCACAAGGTGGGGTGGAAAGGATGAGAAGGGACTTGGCAAGGTTAGAGGAATGGTCAAATGTATGGCAGCTTAGATTCAATGCTAAGAAGTGCAAGGTAATGCACCTGGGAAACAAAACCCAGGGAAGAGTGCACAATGGGGGTGAGATACTAACAACAACAAAATGGAAAGGGACCTGGGGGCAGTCATATCAGATGACCTAAAGGTGGGCAAGCAATGTGAGAGGGCAGCAAGGAGGGCTGGAGGGATACTGGGATGCATAGGGAGGCATCACCAGTAGAAAACAGGAAGTTATTATCCCTCTGTACAGACAGTTGGTGAGACCCCATCTGGAGTACTGCGTGCAGTTCTGGAGACCCAATCTCCATAAAGACATAGACAGGATGGAAGCTGTCCAGAGGAGGGCAACTAAAATGGTGCAGGGTCTGCACCGGAAAACATATGAAGAGAGACTTAGGAGCTAAATATGTATAGCCTCGAGGAAAAGGGAGGAGAGGGGACATGATAGAAACTTTCAAGTTCCTCAAGGGAATCAACAAAGTCAAGAGGTAGCATCTTTCAAAAAGGTGTGCAAGAACAAGGGCACAATTTGAAGATAGAGAGAGGCGGCTCAGAGGTAATTTAAGGAAGTATTTTTTCCAGAGAGGGTTGTGGATGCATGGACGGCCTTCCGGAGGAAGGTTGTGGAGTCAAAAAACAGTGGTGGAATTCAAGCATGCATGGGACAGTCATAAGGCAATTTTAGGGGTGGGGTAGGAAGAAGTAGGCTGCTGGTTAACTAGGATCTGCAGCTTATCCATTAGGTGAGGAAATGGGCAGACTGGGTGGGCCAAGCGGTCCTTATCTGCCGTCAAAATCTATGTTTCTATGTTCTATGTTTCTATATCTAAACATTTCTACAAGGCTGAAAGAACTTACACGTGGATCAGACTTGTAGATCTCTCATTGTGAATGTGACAGACTTGAATTATTCAAAATAAATTTCTAGGGATTATAACAAACCAGAGAATGATATTTTTAATATTTTCAGTTTGATCTACTAACATTTCCTATGAACTGCATGTTGTAAGTTGTCTTAAAACTTATATTAATACAACAGTTTTATTATAATTAGTGTAATAAATAGAATAACACCCACTAAATAATAGAGCTGCAAGTCTGATAAAGTTGTAAGCCAGAATTTCTCAATCTTGGTTCCCCAGACATTTTTCTCCACCATGTCTCAGTGAGTTCCTCTAAGTTCTAGACTTCCTAGTGTATTTGTTGCACAAACCAGTCAACTTTGTGGGGTATGATTCTCATATGTCCTGTTTTCAGGTGAGAATTTCCTTGGGTGCTTCCTTACACCAACTGGCAGTCTACTATTCTTTTGCTACTTAGGCCAGCTGCCACTTTCTTGGTGAACCCATGTATCTAACTCCTGTGACTGGTGACCCTGCACTAGCTACCTCCCCATCCTATAGTTAAAATCCCCATGACTTCTCTTTCCATTGACGGACCATACCCCTCCCCTTTACAGAACATCAGTCCCTCTTGGATTGACCATTGATTACATTCATTTGGCTTGTATTGCAGGCAGTCAAATCACTTTACCTACACTAGCATCTTGCCTCTGCAATGCCACTCCAACACTTCTGTGACAGTTTGTTTTATTTGAAAGTTTGTGACTGGGGAGGCACACTGAGCCACAGCTCATTTCAGGTGCGACCTATGGGCAAGGGAAGGGGAATATCTGTACAAATGTAAACTGACTTACAGAACCAGATTAAGCTGTTGGTGGTATTTTAATGAATGTGGGAAATTGGCCAGACAGAGGAAATTCCCTACTGACCTGTGGGAACCTCTGGCCATTGAAGGATGGCTACTTCACCTGCTCAGCCAGCAGAGATGGACATGGAAGAGGCTGGAAGCATGACTTCTCCCCTGCCTTTAATTTTCAAGAAGCGGCAGAATTTCATGATGCAAAAGACAATTTTGATACTAGTAAAATGATGAATAACCCATGGATATATCCAGCAGATGTAGCAAACCTCAGGAAACATCACGGCAACTGGAAATCAGTCAAAAGAAATGCAGGATTTCCCAACTGAGGAATTATGCACAGCGGATGACTTACAAATGCTTCTGGAGAAAGAAGAGCAAAAGTTCCAGCAGAAGTGACAAGAATTGACGCTTATAAATAAATTACAGAAAGAATCCCCACGTATAACACCTGCCCTTAATGGCAGTCAAACTGTGGCTCAGATTCCCATGGCAAACCATCCTAGCAGTACCAGAGACTAAAAACAATGTGGAGCATAAAGGTACAGTAACCTTTCAAACAAATAAATATGATCAGTCAGATGCCACTGTTTTAACCTTCTCTGCAAGAAGTGACCGCAAGTCTGGGACAGGGCTGCTGAAACATCCTGTAGGTGTACCTCCTCGGGGCCTTGTGTACAGCCAGGGACAATAAGCCTGGGGAACAGTATCTACTGGGTATAGGTTCCAACAAGGAACCAGGAATGTTGTTTTTGGCTACCCTCTGGAGGAGTAAATCCAGGCACAGCAAGTAGATTTACAAGGCAATGCGGCTACCGCAGTGCAAACTGGATACTGGCAGACAGCGAGGCCCCCTCTGATGTGACCCTGTGTAATGAAATGGAGAAAAAACAAATGGCTCTGCTAAAATTAATTAAAAGGATGAACTCTATAAAAGAAAGAAAAAGGAGGAACAGAAACATAAGTAGGATAGTCACATTCTGTCAAAAGACAAATAGACTGTAAACTTATTACAAAGGATGTAAAAGGAATTGCTGAGAATAAATCTACCCAAAGACAAAAGATCTGGGCAATTTTAGGTGGGAGCACTACCAGGAAAATGCACCCTGAGCTTGAACAGAATACTATATGGTCACCTGAAATTGCTGTGGAAGGGCTGGGTGGAAAAAAAGATGGGAAAGGCCAGTGGCTTCAGATCCAGACTGGGACCCCACCATTGTCTCAGGATAGCCCACAGTGGTACCCACAATCGATAATTAACAGCATAAATAAAATAAAGGCATTACAAAGACAAGGAAAGAACAAGAGCATCCAAACAAAACAGCAGCGGTAACATTGTGGATAAAACACAGAATCAGAATGTTACAAACAAGGACTCTCTGGAGAATAATTCAGGAAATACAGAGCAGTCAAAGGCACCAGAGAACACAGGCAAGCAATAATAGCCAACAGGGTGGGCTGTATTAGGCAATACAGACCATGGGGGGGTAATGAGGCCCGATGCAGGCAGAGGGCCTTAGCCCCTGGAAGGTCCGTATTGCCCATACCCCACCCTGGAGGGTATTATTGAAGCATAAAAGAGGGCTGTGTGGCATTTTTATATGGGAATTAAAAAATTAAGGAAAACATTTAATAAGTAGGAATGCAGTTTAGCTCTGGGTTGTAAAGTAGTCCCGTTTTGTGCTTTTGTATCCTGTCCCACCCTCCCAAATAGAGCCATTCTGTTTTATTTATGCCCCGAAGAATCTCCACAAAAACAAAAGACATGGAGTTTTGTTACACCATCCAGCAGCAGTCTTTGCCATCATTTTCAAGTTTATAGCAGTGATCGACCTTTCTTGCAAGACTGTTTTTTTTTTTTTTTTTGTCATGGTTGGGGTTACTCAGAAAAGAACCAGCAGGACCATCCTGCGGTCCCCATCCACATACAGCTGTAGGCCATCACTGGAACAAACACAATATTGAGTCCTTGGTCAGGATGGCCACAGGGCACTGAATGACAGTCACTGACCAGGAACTGGCTGGCAGGGCAGCAGTCACCGTGATTCTCAAACACTTACTGGCACTGGCAGTCCTCAGACTCTAACGATTCCCATTTCCCACCTGCTGAGTGCACTCTTTCAGGCCGCCATCCCTGAGATCGGGCTGGAGGCAGTTCCTGTTTTGGAAACACATTGCGTCTCGCTAGCCTGCTCCATATTCTGCTCTCTCAGTAGAGTCACTGCTCCCTCCTGTCACCGCTAAGCTCAGGGGCGAATACTGCTGCTGTTCAGTAATCCCCACTCACGGTGAGGAGTGGTGGTAGCCGTTAAATGACTTTAAGAAAAAAAATTGACGATCGGGTGATGGGACAGGGTCCTGGGGAGGTGACGGTGGGTTAAATTGATGTCTTTGTGGTGCTAGTTTCAAATGAAATAGTTTAAGGGTTTTGTTGTTTTTTTAGAAGCGAGAAAACTGTTGTGGTCATGCCATCCTTTTATGTGTCTGTGGTAGGGCTGACTTTCTATGGGTAGCATCTCTTGATAAGCGAGAAAACATGGCGTCAATTTAAAATTGAAATTATATGTGTTAGCCAATTAGGAAGCAGGGTAGGCACTAGGATAAGTAAGGGTGAAGGGGCACTAGGCTGGTTCTTTTTATTTCCTGGGCATCTATTGAAAGTTAATGTACCCCCTGGCAAGAGTACTAGCAATCAGATGCCAGGAAATAAAAAAGCCCATTTTCTAAAAATAAATAATGCATCTCATAACTTAGCTGAGGATTCTACTTGAAATGAGAACAA
Source organism: Neoceratodus forsteri (assembly GCA_016271365.2). Classification (NCBI taxonomy): domain Eukaryota; kingdom Metazoa; phylum Chordata; order Ceratodontiformes; family Ceratodontidae; genus Neoceratodus; species Neoceratodus forsteri. The sequence continues at coordinate 1,123,234,055 of CM028131.1, forward strand.
CAATGATGGAAATAATCAAAGCCAACAAAATACTAATATAAATGAAAAACAAAAATAGTCTTTTCAATAAAGCAGAAGCTGCACCTCAAGGAATGCAGTTCATATATGATACAAAGGAGGCAAGGAAACACACACAGACAGATGATATGTGGGAAAAACTTTGGAAGAATAACTTAACTTTACACCAGCTGATGTTTTGCTTTTATTAATATTTCTGGAGAGGATAACTATGACTTTAGTTTTGTTTTCCACATCCTTTGGAACTGTTCTGGATGAGATATAATCAGGTTAAATTTTCACGCTCTGGACACCATTTATAGTAATACCCTTAACCAAAGCACTTATAAAATTTCACACAATAATGTTTAGGAATGAAGGAGTACACATAGAGGATATTACTAGATGGCTGCAGCAGAGATATGTGGTCCTCAGTGCACCAGAAGCGATTTTGGATGCAGAACAATTCTGGATGGGGGTGGAAGTATAAGGTCAAGTTACACCAAAACAAAGATGGCAATACTCATATTCTGAACTGTTTTTTCTGGGGAATGATCATGAGGTGTGCTTCTACACAGAGCATCCCAAGGCATGCCATAAATGTGGATCAAGAACACACCTTTCTTATGTTTGTGATAAACTAAGGTGTGGCATTTGTGGAGAAGTGGGACACATAAACATGCAGTGAATGAATCACACAAAGTGTGCATTGTGTGATGAAACAGGCCACCTTTTCCAAGAATGCCTACGGGCATCCAAGAACAGCACCAACAAAATTGACCCCAATGACTTGATCCAGAAAGCACAACAAGCAACCTGCAAAACAGCATCTCAAGAAAGCAAAACTCATGAAGCAGAAGAACAGGAACAGACAGAATCACAAAGAGAAGATCATGAGAAACAGCAGACTACAGATGACCCACCACCTGATCCACCAATTAGAGTGACACCCACTCCTTCAGATAATGCTATGATCCCAGGTAAGCAGGAACTTATGTCAACTGACCTTATGATGCCTGTTTGCTATTCTGAACCACAAGAGGCTAATACTACCTTGCAACCCTCAACCATGGATACCTCCCATTACCAGGAGAAGATCCACAAGAAAAAGCAACTACAGACACTGAAACATTTGGTATTGTTGCCAAAACTCCTTCTTGACCCCTTACATCTTCAAACTGGGGGACAAGGAAGGGAAAATCAGACAGTATTTATGTTACCTCAGAACCAGCCAAATCTGATGATTACAAGTACAGTATATGGGGAAAAGGAAGAAAAGATGTGAACCTCCCCAACTCTGAAACATGCGCTGCCTATCATCTGATAATGCATGTAATTTATTTAATCATAAAACGACAATCAGTATTTCAAATAATGCATGTCTATGCTTTTGACACAGTGTTCCTCCAGGAAACTTGGATGTGGTCTGACACACAAATTCAATTATATAAAGCAGAATGGTATTGGAGCCTTTTATTTGTCTTTTGGACTAGACAGAGCAGATGGAGTGGGGATTTTATTTAAGGGTATTACTTTACATTATCTAAACTTATAGACCTAATTCCTGGCTGAGTGCTTATATTAGGTGGGATATGGTATCACAGCCATGTAGATTTAAAATGTATATTCCCCTCAGTCAAATGCAGCTAGAGTTAAAGTAATGGAGGCTATACAACCATTCTTTGTTACTACAAGAATAATATATTTGGGAGGGATTTTAACTGTAACCTCAAAGACCCCAAAATTAACAAAAAATGAAAAAACTTATTGCAATTCAATAATGTTGGAAAAATGTATCACAAATGCAGACCTTATAAATGGTGCAGATTATCAGGAGTCAGGGCTTGATTTTACTTATCACAGAGGCAAACTTACATCCACAATTGATTATTTACTAGTAACCATCACTGGAAGTAAGTCAGGTGGAATTTTCTTACCATTTGCTATTAAAAGGTTCATTTTATGATTATTTCACACCACAAAGTTTAAATAACAGATGGAAATTAAATTATTCAGTATTATCAGAAACTCATGTGCAAAATACAGTAAAGGGTTTGCTGAGTGCTAGGGCTTCTGCTTTTGATCTCTGTGATAACAAGGGAGAATAATGGGAAGATACAAAACATATCTTGGTGGCTGGTTCAAAAGATATGGAAGCAACGGTACAAGGACAATTTTTTAAATACCTCAAATTAAGGTCACATTTACAACATCTTAAGGCTACTGCTTACACCTCAAAAATTGATTTTTGTAACAAATTCATAATTTCAAACTAGAAATGGAAAAATTCCAATATGACAGAGCATAATCGGTTATATCAAACCTGATGTATGGCACACAAAAATTACCCCATGGAGACCCTTTGAGATTTATAAAAATAAGAGAAACTACAACCTTTAGTGAACTAAAAGATGAAAACAGGAATCTTACTTCTGACCCCAAGAAACTACATGACATAGTATCTGAAAATTGACAATCTTTCAAGAAGTAGACCCACAGGCTCAGGAAAGCATAATAAACTACATTTCCTTGGTAAATCTTAATACCGATCCACAAATTTCACAGGACCTTACTAGACAAATAAAAGCCATAGAAATTACGGATACAATAAAGATAACAAAAGCAGGATCCTTACCAGGAATGGATGGTTTCCATTTGATTTATACATAATGTTTCCTGAAGAGTTGGCCCAATGTTTGGAAAAAGTCTTCACATATTTTCTAAAACATAAACATATCCCTAAACATTTCACTAAGGATTTAGTCATCTTTCTTTTAAATCAGGAGCTAGAACTCTCATAAACAATTGGAGGCCAATATATCTACCTGAACACAGACTTCAAAATATTATCTAATATTTTAAATACCTTCTATGATACACCTTAACTGTTCTTTACCTTACACAATTCGGTGGCTTGCCAGGAAGAAAGATACAGCAAGCTTCAACAATTATTGGCGAGGTAATGGACTTTCATGATCAGCATAATCATCCTGGTTATCTAATGTTGTTAGATCTTAGTAAAGCTTTTGACAAGGTAAATCATGCCTTCCTATTTTAAACCCTGTACAAATATGATGTTCCAGAAATGTTTATTACATGGTTAAAAATGCTGTATTCTTCAGGGACAGTATGCCCAATAATCCTAGGAACTATAGGGTCAGAACTTGAATAACAGAAGGAGAAAGACCCTGTTATATATATTTTCTTTAGACCCCTCATTAGACATATTATACAAAATAACCAAATCCAAGATTCATGTGGGTTGCAACCAAACCACAAAGTAAGAATAATAGCTTATGCAGATGATATTTGACTTTTGCTCAAAGCAAAGATAGTATAGATGTGATGCTGCAGGAAATTCATGACTATTCAGTGGTATCTGGTGCAGTACTAAACAACACAGAAATTTGCACAGGGTAGGCTTTGGCCAAAACAGGACATTTTGTCTACCATTGCAGGAATACACCTAGTACAGGAACCTATCAAACTATTAGGCTAACATTTTGGAGGCCAAGACATGGTACATAACAATTATTTATTTATTTATTGCAATTGTTTCACCAGGAAAGGCACACTGAGCAACAAGTTGCTTGTCTCCAGTGTGACCTTGGGAGTACACATGGATATGATAACATACAGGTTATCAAGTGAACAGTTAACAGAAGCAAATAAAAGCAGCATGAGGATATACAATTGCATGAATATACAAGCAGCACATTGAATACTTAGGATATTATAGTATCAAATAACAATTTTGTGGCAAGAAGCAGCAGACAAGGTAAATTACCACAGTAGTAACAGCTGTAACAACAGAGGATGTATATCACATTTATACAGTTATACACAGTACATAGGGCAACGTAGGCCCAGGACATTAGTGCAAGGTTGGGTTATATGCCAGCTTCTGTAACAAGGCTAAGGCCGCTGGTCAGGCATTGGGAGGGATAGTGGGGCACGGCAGGTTCAGGGACAGGAGCAATTTGTAGTAAGGAAGTTTGCTACGGCAGTAGACACAGAGTAGGAAGAGGAGGAGTGCCAAATTTGTGGTGGGAGGGTGTTCCAGAGCTTGGATAGCCAGTGTGAGTAGGCAGCTTGACGGCAGAGGTCTTCCACCTAGGGACTGAAGGTTGCGGAGTCACTGGATCTAAGATGATGGGAGGGGTGGGGCATCTGTGAGCACGGTGGCAAGGTAGGAGGGATGGACCTGAGCCATAGGTTGGAGACAAATTTAGCACAGTGAGAGATGCAGCGGTTTGAGGGGACGGTAGTGCAAGGCGGCAGTGAGAGGTCGCAGTGGTGGGTGAGGGAGAGGCATCGAGAGCAAAGCGGCAGAAGGCATTATAAAGTGTATCCAGTTTAGATAGGGTGGACTTAGGGGCTGCACTGTATACAGTGTCGCAGTAGTCGATGGAGAGCAGTATCATCTTCAGGACCAGTTCATGTCGGACTCAGGGGGGAGGCTGCTGTGGTTCCTATATAGTGCACTGAGCATGGGGCGTAGTTTTTGAGATAGCATCGATGTGGTCAGAGGAGGAGAGATGGCTGTCAAGCCAGACCCCAAGTAACGGAATGAGGAGACATCTTCAAGTTTTGGCCATCCAGGGTGGCTAAGTAGGAAGGGAGGGAGGGCCAGGCATTATCATGTGCCAAGGTCATAGTGACAGTTTTTTTGCATTTAGGAGAGCTGGTGTGAGCTAAACCATTGCTGCACCTTGTTGAAGTCAGCTTGGAGGTTTGATTGTACCACATCAGGGCGGAGCCTGAGTAGGAAAGTAAAGTATCATCTGCATACATGTGGATTGAGGAAGTAGAGCACAAGGAGTGGCAGGTCATTTAGGAATATAGAGAACAGAATGGGACCAAGAAACCCTGTGGGACACTGGTAGTTAAGGGAAGGGAGTGAGATCCATTTGAGACTCTAACAGACTGAGTTCTATCAGAGAAGTATGCTCTGAACCAGTTTGTGGCTGCGCAGAGAGGCCTGATCTCAGCGAGACTCGAGAGCAGTATGGGGTGGGAGACAGTGTCAAGGCTTTTGCAAGGTTGACAAAAATGGCTAAGGTGATCAGTCCACTGTCCATGCCTGTCAGGATAGTATCTGTAAGCCTTATCAGGAGGAGGTGGTGGAGTGTCCTTCCTAAAGCCAGACTGAATGGCATGAAGAATTTGGAGTCAGTGAGGAAGGAAGGAAGTTGGGTGAGCACAAGGTGTTCTTGTAGTTTTGCTAGAGCTGGGAGGAGGAGATAGGGCAGTAGTTGGGGGGTAGGTAGGGGCACCTCCTTTTGGCAGAGGGATGACAATGGCATGCTTCCATGCATGGGGGATGGCAAGGCAGCAAAGGATTGGTTTAGGAGTTTGGAAAGTGGAGTTGCTATAGTGGGGCAGAGAGTTATAGAAGTTTGGGGGTCTAATCCATCTGGGGATTTGCCTTTGAAGAGTTGAGAGAAAGGAATGCATCTAGAGCCTCAGTTACAGAGATGCCTTTGAAGGAAAAGGAATGAGGCCTAGTCTTGGTCTTTATGTCTGTAGGTGGTGAGAGGTGTAGTGCTAGGCAGGGAAGAGGAGGGTAGCAGCACAAGTGGAGAAGTACACATTGAACTCGGTGGCAACTGCTGTGAGCTCTGATAGGGAGAGTTATTAACATTTAGCATTGGAGTGGGATTGGCAGCTGTGGGGTGAAAAGGGTGAATGACCTTTCAGAATTTTGAGGGTTTATTTAGGTTTGACTGGAGGGAGCTGCTGAAGTACTCTGCTTTTGCAAGACGAGTTGCTCTGGTGCACTTGTTATAGAGCATGCTGTGTGGAGAGGTGTTGTGGAGGTGTGAGGATTTATGCATTTTCCAGGCTTTGTCCTATGTGATTTGACATGCAATCAGTTCTTGGGTGATCCAAGGTAGGTGGTTTCCTTGTACCTTGTACTGACGTAGTGGGGCTGTGTGTTCCAGATGCTGAGGAATGTGTTTTAAAGTGTAGGAAGGCATCATCAATGGAGATCGTGGGAGGGCAGGGGCCAAGTTTGCTAGCGCAAGGTCATCTAATACAGGGGCTAGATTGAGGATTTATAGGAGTGTTGGACTACAGATTTAGGGGATTTTGAGCTGTGGATTTTATGCACTAAGAAGGTTACCTAGTGGTCGCTAGGGAGTCAGGAAGAATACCAGCTTGTTTGACCCGTGGGGGGTGTGTGGTAAGACCCAGTTGATGAGCGAGTGGTTACCAGATTTTAGATTAAACCAGTTGGGTTCAGTAATGATTTGTGAGAGGTTTAGGGTGGAAATTTCAGTCCTGGTTTTCTTGAGGGCAGGAGCTAGCCAATTGTGGTTAAGATCACCCATAATGTAGAGTTCCCTGTCGTGGTTAGGCAGGAGATTTGCTTGAGGAGGGTCGTGACAGCAGAAGCTGGTGTACCAGGTCGGCAGTATATCCCAGCAATGTAGATTGGTAGTGAGAAGGAAGGACAAGCTAAATTAGTAATACTTCAAGGGCTTTTGGTTCAGACTTGGTCAGGACCACTGAATAGTACATGTCGAGTTTACGTAGATGGCTATTCCACCGACTTTAGAGGCTCTATCCTGGCGGGCCATAGTGTAGCCTGGGATAGCAACAGAGGAGTCATTGATGTTTTGTTGAGCCAGGTTTCGGACAGGGTGAGGATATCTGGAGCATAGTGGATGGCAAGAACCTGAAGGAGTCAAGCTTGTGGAAAAGGCTTCTTATATTTAGGTGCAGGAGGCACAGGCCATGTGGGAGAAGGTCCCCAGAGTGAGGTGAAGAAGAGGCCGATGTTGGAGAGGAGCATGGGGGGCTAGTATTGGGGCCAGGATTAGGGTGGATGTCACCTGCGCAAGGAGCAGGAGGAGAGGAGTTAGGTAGTGAGCGAATAGCTGTATATGACTGACTCAGCGGTCATCTCTTAGATTGATGGTGTGTATGAGCTGGGCATAGGAAGATAAGTTGAAAAATGACCCAGGGCGATGGGTTGGAAATGGACATGGACGTGTGGCAGAGTGTGTCCATGCTTGGTGAAAGGAGATGGACACCAGGCTGGAGGGGTGGGAGAGCTCAATGAGGTTTGGCAGGATTTGGGAGGGGGGCATGTTGGAAAGGAAGGGAGGGAGGGAGAAGAGAATAGGGATGAGCAGGGTCAGGTGGCCTGGTAGAAGGATCATGGTGCGGATCAGGTACTAGGAGGACCCTACTGCTGTGGTTACTTAGCGGGAAGGTAGGTGCTGTAGTTATTTAGTGGAGAAGGTGGAGGCTGGGATGCGGGGCAGGGAAATGATAGGGACCTGTAAGGACTAGGAACCAATGGGGAGCAGAGGGAATGAGGGTTTAGGTAGCCACTGAGGAGCGAGCAGTGCTGTTAGGCTCATTAGCCAAAGAGGAGCGATTGCTTCTAGGCTTACTAACCAGTGATGGAGCGAGGGAATGTGGGTGGGCAATAGGTGTATTTAATCAGTGGGAGTGGGTGGGAGGGCTGAAAATCCTTCTATGAGACACTTGAATTTTGCTTAGTTGCAGCTAAATCTGTTTGTAAAAGCGCCAGGCAGCAAAAGCAGGGAAAAAGGCCTGGTCGATTAGAGCGGGTTTGCTGGAAGCCCTGTGTTCCAATTGGCTGCGCTGTCACCATACCTTCCAAGGAGCTGCAGGCAGGCATCCTGGTCTCAGTTGGCTGGGTGCCATCTGACCATGGAGGAGCTGAAGCAGCCCTGTTCAAGGGCAGGCAGCTTCCAAGGAACTGCAGGCGGGCATCCTGGTCTCGTCAGCTGGCTGCCATCCAATCATGGAGGAGCTGAAGCAGCCCTGTTCAAGGGCAGGCAGCTTCCAAGGAGCTGCATGCTGGTGTCCTGGTCTCGTCAGCTGGGTGCCGTCCAACCATGGGGAGCTGAAGCAGCCCTGTTGAAGGGCAGGCAGCTTCCAAGGAGCTGCATGCTGGTGTCCTGGTCTCGGTCAGCTGGGTGCCGTCCGACCATGGGAGAGCTGAAGCAGCCCTGTTCAAGGGCAGGCAGCTTCAAGGAGCTGCAGGTGGGTGTCCTGGTCTCGGTCGGCTAGGTGCCATCTGACCGTGGGGAGCTGAAGCAGCCCTGTTCAAGGACAGGCAGCTTCCAAGGAGCTGCAGGTGGGCATCCTGGTCTCGGTCGACTGGGTGCTGTCCGACTGGGGGAGCTGAAGCGGCCCTGTTCAATGGCAGGCAGCTGTTGGGAAATAGCTCTTGCAAAATGTGAAGCTAAGTTCACAGATGGAAAGGATGGAAACTTTCGAAACTAAAAAGAATATCCATTATTAAAACATTCTATACCTTGCTTATTATATACAGGTATGATGTTTCCCTTACCCTTTCTTTGGAAACTAGACTATACAGCTGTTTCTTCCAGATTCAGTGGGGAGTTGACTCAATCCTATAAAAGAATGTTTACGTATCTAACAAAAGAAAGAAAAGTGGACTCACGGATGATAGACCAGGCTTTTTCCATACTCTTTTTTTGGTACCAAAATTTAAAATAGATATAAATCAGACTGATTCCTGACAAGAAAATGGATTTTAAATAACCTGGAATGGTTCTTTTCAACATGGGGAAATACTGCCCAAGCAAACTAAATACATAAATTTTCCACCTGTAATATAACAGACTATACAAAAACTAAGAAATGGAGCGTTTCCAAAGCAAACATAAACTTAGCAGCTCTCAGCTATACTAAACAGTCATGTTCGATTTAACTCCCTCAATACCAGTCTTTAAACATTGTCCTTTAGAAGATACACAAAAGTACTGAAACTTTTAAATTACACAAGAATTCCAGAAAAATGTGGAAACTGTTTGGCTACATGCCTGTGGCAGGATAAATGTTAGAGCAACAACAAACACAAGGCCGTAAAGGAGTAGTCATGTCCATATTCTTCCTGTGCAGCCCAGAAGAAAATATGATAAATTTTCTCGTTTCTGTGACTGCAAGTGGTCTGTGGGACTACCTAGCCCACAACTGATGTCTTCCCTGGTTAGCAGCAATCATTTATGAGAATATAGCCTTAGGATTATATTCTCAGACCTTCAAAAATATCATACAGGTACTTTGCATATTATTTTGCCTGTTTAAATTTTTTCATGGCATGCTAGATGCCAATGGGTTCTTCAACAATGATCAATGCCATATGAAACAATGAAAAACTATGTGAACATGGTTTGGAACAAATTTATGACTATGAGTTAAGCCATAACCCTAGGACTAAAGTTAATACAGTATGTGGTGGAGGCCTCTCCTTTTAATAAATATAAATAAGTTTTTGAAGGATGATCCCAGGATAATATGAGATAAACTTTATTTTTTGGTTTTCTTTAATGAAGTTTCATCATGAGTTTTCTCTACACTTCTATGTTTACTTCATATGTCTTACGTACTCAAATGAGATCATTATGATGTGTATATTGTATATTCTGATTGTATGTTTTGATTATATGATTTCCAATAAAATATTCCCTACTCTTATAGAGAAGTGCCATGGGATCTTTAATGTCCACCTGAACAGGCAGATGGGACCTCAGTTTAACATCTCATCCAAAGACAGCATCTCAGGAGTGCAGCACCCTCCTTGATGACGGTGTCATTTGGGGATTTATCCACATTCTCGGTGTGGGGTTAGAACCACCACCTTCCGATCTTCCAGCCTCAGAGGCGAGTGTGCTACCTGCAAAGCCACTGACACAATGATGCCCAGCATTATGCTTCATCATGACTAAAGATATCCAGATACTTCTGTCACAGTGGCAATGATGTAATATTTGGCTTCATTTAGTGCCACTGTTTTCAAATGTTAACAGTATACTTTGTCTATAGGGCTGTTGAAGAATCAGCAGGTGGCATTGTACAGAAACAATGCTGTACATGTATGCTTCCACAAGTCATTTATTCAGTGATCTCAAGTGGCTAGCTGGCATATTGGAAGAAGACAGGCCAGTGCACAGTGATGTTCATGACTATTCTCATGGTTCTTCAGTCAAGATAACAACCTGATGTTTGGCACCACTGTACTTTAAAATGGAACCTTCTATGAGTACTACCCTTACTGCCACTCTACCCAGCTTTTCCTTCCTCCACAATGGTAGCCCAAGTGTGTGGCTAAGCAAAATGTATAGATATAGCTTTGACAAAGTATTACAAAGTCTACAAATTTCACAAAAAATCATGAAAATTCAACTTGACTTTCTGGCGTTGTTTTGCAGTCTCTGGCTACTTGTAACTGGCCTAGCCTTTGAGCAACATATTTGAGAGTTCACACACACACACACACACACAGTATCAGTCTTGGGGTCAATGAAGCTAATAACACTGGTGATATTCCATTGCCTAGTTTTAAAATTATAGGGGCTTAAAATTCTGCAGTTTACATAATTACAACATGTAATTTTAAAATTTCTGAAAGTTTAGAGGCTTATACCACAGTCACCTTTAAAAGAGAGATTTGAAACTGGTTACACTTCCCCATGGGGATTGGTAATTTCATCAGAATAAATTTGGCACAATTTTTAAATTAGATGTAATAACTGAAATTACAATTTTGGTTAAATTTTGCTGAAAGCAGAATTTAAAAGCAAAATCTTAGTATCACTAAAACCCTGCGGTGGAAGATGCATTTTGCCCAGCCCAACTGCCTACTGTTTATTTTGACTTTGGGTTATTTGTTTTGCTAGTACACTGCTTTGTGAATATTGGATACACTTTTTCATTGAATGTATTTGTCTCTCTGTACCCCTCCCCTGGGTTGCACTTGAAGCGAGCCTTGGTCCAGTGTGCATTTCCAGGTTACCAATTTTCAGTACATTATTTTTCCATTGTTCTGTTGGTGAGAAAAACTATTTAAACACTGCAACAATTTGACTACAGAATATTTCCATGCTCTCCTGGCCAAATTTCCTCCATTTACTAAACTGCCAAAAGATTAATCTGGTTCAGTATCAATACTTCATATAACCACTTCCCTACATATAAGGCTATAAACAGGAAAATATTTCTAGCCCTACTTTTCTGGTCAACAAACATAAACAAACAACATTCTTTAAATACTGCCATTATCTTTCTTAAAATCTCTGAAAAATATATGTATAAGACACATTTTACTATATTTTTTGAAATATAGATTATATTCTATTATATAAGAAGCAGCCTGCCTGCCCAGCTCTGGAGCTCCCTCCTGGAGCGAAACACTCAGTGGTGCTCGGTGGTGCTAAGCAGAGGTAATTTAAACAACCTACCAGCACCCTTGTGAGGAGTTAGCCCGTCGATGCACCACGTGCATCAACTGCCCCGCCCACCCCAGCCATCCACCGTCGTCCTTTTTTATAGGCCCTGCCTAATGACATCACTTCCTGCTGTTTGAAATACTAAGTCCCCATTTTCCTTTTGCAATTTATATCTGCCAGCCACTAGAGGGACCTTTGTTACTGCCTCTAGCTCTTCTATTATCAGAAGCCTCCCCCTGTTATTCTTGGACCCCTCTAACTACCTATCCCTTCCCTTCCAGCTCCTGCCCTCTCCACCTCCACACCCGATCCTTAAACTAGCCTACTCTTGGATCCCTCCCTTCCACCCCCAAGCCCATGCTGGTTGACCACCTTCTTGGACTCCTCAAACTACCTATCCTCTTCCTGTCTTCCTCGACTACAGAGGCTCTGCCTCACCCTCCCACACCTGACTCTGTACTAAATCCTGCCTGGACCTCCTGCCATCACGCTGAGCCTTCATCAGTGACCACTAGGAGTCGCTATTACGCAGACCACTTGTTTGGTCCAAGCATACCCTGTGTCCTGGCACCAGAACATGGAGCACGGCTCTCACCTAGGTCCTGTGACCAACTGCCTGAGTTGGTCTTGAACCTGGTACCCTCACCACCAGAGTCCATGTCACTACCACTATTCAAAAGTGGCATCCACACTTGCTGAGGACACAAAACAACTTCAACCTACCACCCAGCTGCAACCGCAAGCAATATGTTAGCCCTCTTACTACAATGCCTCCTATCATCCTCACCCTGGCACCACTGTCTCACCAACCTAATACCCCCAGGCACAATGGCACCTGATCCTGCTATTGTTCTGGAGCCTAACCAACCACCTTACTCTCATCATCTGCCCCAGTCGTCAACACCTCCCGGTCCTCTCCTGCTTCCTCAGGCGCCCACTGGAGACTTATCCTCCTCACTTTCACAGCCTGGAAAACCCTGCCCACCCCTTGTGCCCCAAAGCACCTCACCTCTCCACGGCATGCCTTCAGCTCACCTCTACCGTCCCTGGCCAGGGCTGTGGTTATACTACTACTCCTGATAGGCAATATTCATCCGAACCCTGGCCCAGCTCCCTCAAACCCTCCTACAAGATCACCCGGGCTCTGCATTGCATCTATGAATATATGCAGCCTGAGAAAAACTTGATTCCCTGCAATGTTGGGTCACCTCGCATAGGCCCAGATGTCATTACGCTGGTGGAAACCTGGCTATCAAAATCCACTCCAGACTCGTTTGTCACTATTTCAGAGTACTCCCTCTACCGGGAAGATCGTGCTAGGTGGGGGGGGGTTGTTCGATATACACAGGGACTCTCTCACTGGTCTGGCGCTCCCTGCCCTGTTCTCGCCCCACAGGGCACAGGCACTAACTTTAAACTGACTCCCGACCCCTCCAGGGGTCCCTCTATCTCAGTGCTGCCTACATTGCCCTAAAACCAAACGCTGGCACTGGCTCGCTAACTGATTATCTTTCAACCCTACCTCACACAGCTGACCAAATCCTTGTGGGTGACCTGAATGTAAACTGGCTCAGCTCATCTGCCGACACCACCCGTGACTCATTCGCAGCCATAGACATGTCCCAACTAGTCTCCCAACCCACCAGAGTTAACACAAAAGAAAGGTACAAGCACCCTGCTAGATGTGGTCATCACTGACCGCCCTCTCTGAATCCATGATACCCAGGTCCTTCCGGACTCTCTTAATGACCACTCTCCCTATCATTTTCGCTAGGCCAGCCCCCCCAAACCCACGGCTCATCCCACTCTCCGTGGTGCCTCAGACCAGGCAGACTAAAAGGCCTTAAACTACATCTTGCCCAAATTAACTGGTATCCCTTACACCATGCCCCTGATATAGATTCCACCTTACCTTCTTCACCCAAACCTTCAATAAAGCCTGCGACATTTCGCTCCCATTACAGCAGTCCGCACCAAAGTTAGTAATGCCTCCTGGATTACCCCATCCCTGCTGCAACTGCTCAAACACAGGGATAACCTGTGGCACCTGGCCTCTGAAACAGGCTGTGCTGTGGACAGACAGGCCTACAATGCCGCTAGAAACAAATGCACATGGGCCATCAGGAAAGCAAAAGCTAATCACTGTCAGGCTGCGCTTACCTCCTCCTGGGGAGCCAGAACTTTCTGGGACAACATTAAGCTTAAGCGGGTGTGCGCTCTCCTCCCCTCACAGATCACCATTGAAGGCTCTATCTCCACCCGACCCTGCCCACATAGCCAACTTCCTCAGCACATCCTTCACAGACCTTAGTTCGGTCCTCCCCAGAACTTCTTTGACCCTCCTTCAGCCATACCTGCCCCTGACTTTCAATATCCTAGCTTCCACTTATGCAGGGTGACTCCCAGGAGGCTAGGCCACTCAGCAAGCTCTAAAGAGCAATAATATTGCAGCGACTCCTGGACCCCAGTATCCTCCGGCGGGTCCTGGATCAGGTCCTGCCCCACTAACTACCCTGCTCAATAAGTCCCTCTGCTTGGGGCAATTCCCACAGCCTGGAAAACAGCCACAGTCATGCCCATACACAAAGGAGGTGACAGGTCCTCAGCCAGGAATTACCGCCAATCTCCATCCTCCCACCCTCTCCAAAGCCCTAGAAAACTGGTGGCTACCCAAATCACAGATTACCTGACCAAATACAACATCCTCTGCCATGAACAACACGGATTCCATGCAGGTCACAGTACCAGCACTGCCCTAATTGAGTTCTCAAATTTTCTTCATTCCTCCCTGGACTCTGGCTGCTAGAGGGCAGTGTTTATTGACCTCTTAAAGGCTTTCACACTGTCTCCCCCCCTCCTGTTGGATGCCCTCAACCGCACCAGCTTTGCCACTGGCCCAGTCTCCTGGTGCTCCAGCTACTTGTCTGACCGCTCTCAGCGTGTTAAAAATTAATGGAACCCTCTCAGTACATGTCCTATCCGATCCGGTGTCCCCAGGGTTCCATCCTTGGTCCACTTCTCTTCTCTCTATACCTCAACACCATGCCCAGAGCTTGCACGGTAAAATTCTGCTGTATGCAGATGATGCCATCATCTTTGCCACCCACCAAACCCCATCTCCCTTCAAGACACCTTGCAACTGCCTTCAATGATGCTGAAGCCTGGTTCAAGAGCACAGACTTGTAATCAATCTAAAAAAAAAACATGCTCTTTGCCCATCCCCAAAACAAATTCAGTAATTCCCCTCTGCATACTCCCTGGCTCAAGCATCCTCTCGATCAAGTTAAGCCTGTACAAGTACCTCAGGGTCTCCTTTGACTCAGCCCTCACATTCCACGACCACACTGATACTCTAGCCTCAGCTAAGAAATGCATGGCTAGGTATCCTCACGCTACAAGCACTGCCTCCCCCCAATGCCCTCCAACTAGCAGTCACCTCCTCAATCATGTCCCTTGTGGACTATGGCCTGCCTGTCTATGGTGCAGTGGACACGACCACCCTCAATAAAATCCGACTCACCTTGAATAAGGCTTTAGATTAATTACGGAACCACTAGGTTAACCCATACCTGCCAGCTATATGACTTGGCTAAGTTGCTTAACCTGGACGAATGGCTCAGATACCAAACCTCCCTCATAACTAAAAACACCCTTGACTATCCCTCCTGGACTGACAGCCTCTATCCACCTAGCTCAACCCTTAGTCCAAACTCGTAGCTTCTCCAAGGACACCCTGTTTGTCCCTAGGACCAGGACTACTCATGGTCAACGGTCCTTCTGTTACAGAGCCTCCTGGTACAACACTCTCCCAGCTCCATCACTGATACCGTACAATCTCCTGCTTCAAAACCGCACTTGAAGTCAGCTATTTAACATGAGTAGCTGTGCTTGTTCCTGGTCGTAGGTGTTCCAGCTCATTGTACCCGACAAAACTCTCTGAGTAGCTCCACAACAAAACTGACAGAACTCCCAGAGTGGCTCGCCTCCTAACTTATCACCTACCCTGTCCCATAGCCACCTGTTTTACTAACCTAGCAGTATCTGCTCAAGACTAATTGTCTGCTTAACCAATGTATGCTTATCTCTCAATCTTATATAAATAACTGTAATAACCTGTGAATACCAAACCTGTAACACTGATATTGTAAACAAAGTAATTACTGCATATATCTGCCTAAACTGTGACCGCAATGATGTAAAAAGCTGTAATCTACAATGTTGTAACTAAATGTTGTACTGTGTTTGTCTTCTTTGTGACGAGGTACCTTTGGAAACGAGCCTCTGGCTCAAAGGTTGTAAACCGATGTACAAATAAATAAATACATTCTTAAAACACAATGAACCTATAATCACTTTAAATGCTTTATATGTGTTGATGAATAGTAATGTGTGAAATAATTATTCCTTCCTACCTACCTACATACCTACAAAAACTCATTTCCAGGTGCAGCCTGGGAGAGGATGTATAATTTACATATTGCAAATAAAAGCAACTACAGTATGAGATATTGTACAATGAAACAGCAAAAGAGAGACAAGGTCCTCTACAGACTCCATTTCTAATACAGGTAGTACCTTGTCCAAGATAATGCTTAGGTTGAACATATGTCTATTAACGGTCATTCACCTAGTGATCAGAAGAGAAATCTGACTTTCATTCAATCTCAGGGTGCCTTTACAATAGACCTGGCTTAGCCAAATGTAGAAGCCCTGAAGTTTATTTCAGACTTTGAGGTTCTTGCATGCAACGAATCAGCTCACCTACCCATTATTACATCTGTAGACTCGAACCTCTTGGGCTCTCTGACCTTGCTAGAATTGGGAAACGAAATCTGATAATAACAAACCAATAAAGAGTTAGGTGGGGACCGTATACAACTAATAATTTTAAAGAACTTTTAACAACTGGGCACTATCAAAATAAGATACCTGCTTCTGTCTCAAATCAACTTTGATCAAATTTTATAAAACTGGGATATTAATACCTAGTCAGACTCCACTGTTCAGAATATAAAATCTCTCTCAAAACTCAAGTTTGTCTAGGAATACTTGGTTTAACAAAACATGCAGAATGGCCAAAAGCAATTTAAATCATAACATAAGACAGCTGAAAAAGAAATTCCAGACTTGAAGGTCGGGGCTTCAACTATAAACAAATACAGGAAAGAATATAAAAATCTTAGAAAGAGAGACATAAACATAACACAGAAAGATGGGAGAAAACTAAGAAAGCTGTAATATCAAAGGATACCAAATCCTTTTGAGACAAGTATTGCAAGGCTACAATAAATACTTTAAGAACATGGAAGCCTACATGGCCCCTAACACTTGGATTGAGTACTGTGAAAACTATATTCTCCACTGAAGAACAAGATTTATCATCACATTATAATTCTAATATGAAACCTAGACTGTATCCCATCCCGTTGCATCTTTGATGTGGAAATTTATAAACAGTCCGTCACTTATTTCAATTAAAGCTCCAGGACCAGGCTCTGTAGTTGGATATGTGTATACAAGTTTTCCACAGTGGTAGCTTCCTATACTCAAAACTTTATTTAATGCAATAATACAAGGATTTAAGATACCTGAAAGCTGGAGAGGTAGCGTCATATATCCAATTTTCAAGAAAGGGATAGTAAAACCCTAAAATGTATCACCCCATTAGTTTGATTGACATTTCTTATAAATTGTTCACTAAAATCATAATGGAGCAGTTATCTTCCTGGATAGAAAGTAACTCTATACTAAGTAAATTCAAAATGGATTTAGACTAGAAAGGTCTACCACTCAACACTGTTATGTCCTGAGCTATCTTGTCTGGAGGTATGTCAAGGTTACTGTAAGTCTTACAAACTCTGTTGTTGCATTGTTGACTTCACCTTCACTTTTGAGAGTGTAAGCAGGATTATTTTGTGAAAAAGTTAGAAGAACTTAAGTTGGACACATAATTAGTTAACAGCAGAATAATATTATATTCAGAGACCTGGGTCATGATCCAATACAACCAACATGGACACATGACTACTCCAAATTGAACAAACTTAGGAGTTAGGCAGAGTTGCCTTTTGGCACCCTCCTTATTATTAGAAAAGCTAAACAGCTCTGATGTTAGTTCAGCCTAAAATAGGTAAAGAATAATACCATTGTTGGCATATGCAGATGATATCATTCTTATTTCAGCATCATTTATGGGACTCCAAAGGAAAGTAATCCTTTTCTCAGAACTTTGTAGGGACCTCAAATTAAAAATAAAGAAAAAACTAAAACTGTCACATTTGAAAATAAGGCTAAGAAACACTCTTCAGTCTGGTTAGAACAGAACAAATTAGAGACTGTCTCATTCTGTGATTATGTAGGGTAAGATTCTTTAGGACACCACCTGAGAAAACACAAAATACTGGTGCAAAATAAAATGAATATAGCATCAGGTGCATTTGAACATTTAATCCAAAATTGTGAAAGAACAGAGTTATGGGGTTCTAAAGGTATTAATTGCTAAGATCAAGATGTGTGCCTTGTATGCCACCAAGTTTGGGGCACTGATCATTTGATGGAATTAGAAACTCCTATTAATAAATTACATAGATCTCTGTTAATAGTTCCACACTCAGTACCCACAGCTTTATTGCAGCTTGAACTCGGACAGTTTTCCTGAGTCCATGGTTATGGAAAGAAGAATTCTGTTCTTGTTAAAACTCTTTCTTCTTCCATGCTCATGACTTCCCACCTGTTGCCTACAGGAGGATATAGAATACCTTGGAAAAAGCTTCTCTCCTCTTCTATGCACCTGATAAAAAAGGAGGTCTTTCCTTAAGGCTTGGGAATTTTCGACTGATGTATACGCAAACCTTGGGACTAAATCAAAACTAGGGTAATATCGAGAATTAGGTATACATATGTAGTAAAGAGCTATGCCCATCTTGCTGAGCTGAAATGTTATTGGTGGTATAAACAAATCAAAGACACACACACACATTTGAACCTTTCCTACTTATGCTGACAAAACCAGAACACAGGTGTTTAATCACCAGATTCAAGATGGAATGATACAAAGCTAATTATATTTATTACATTCAAAAAGACCTGAGACTGTCTCACCATTTTCTAGCTGTGGGAGACAACTTGAAGATGACCTAAAACACGTGGTACTTTTGTCTCCGCTATAGTAAAACAGAGATAGATGGCTGGGGTAATATTGAACAATATGAGACAACCTACAAATTTAATAATACAAGTACTTTTCCTCTAATGACATCTCAATATTAACAAGACTGTCTGTTTTTCTTTATTCTATCCATCTCTAATATTGGGAAATATGATATTGGACATTGTCTGACATTTTGGATTTATTACTGTACTCTATTGAAATTATATATTTGTCTGTCTCTGATGACACATTGTGTGTGTATATATATATATATATATATATATATATATTATAGCATTTTAATCCATTTTGTAATGGTGCTTCTTACCGATCAATAAACTTTGAATTGAGAATTGAATTGACAAGGAAGAAATAAGTTGTTGTACAATGCTGAATTTACAGTACTCTTTGGTCAAGGGCTCTTCTAAAAATTAGTTCTGCTTTCTCTCATAGGCTAGCCTAATTAAAGTATGTTAAATAAATTCATGAATCAGATTTTAAATTCCTGAAAAACTTTTATTGTGATATGTATGCATCTTGGTTAAAAGTTGTAAATCAATATGGAATGAGTATTAATGAGACAGGTGCTTTATATGCATGTGTTTGATTTCCAGGGTTACTATGATACCATGGATGCAGGCTATATGGATGAAGATGGTTATGTATGTCATGTCCCGTGTTGATGATGTAATCAATGTAGCAGGCCACAGAATTTCAGCTAGTGCTATTGAAGAGGTAAGTTTTGTGGTCAGTAGATGTAATAATATACAAGCTGACATGTAAAGATTCTGCAGAATTATTGTTCTAAGCAGAACCAGGGCTAAATGGGATGCACTCGAGAGTGCTCAAAGAACTGGCATCAGAATAGGTGTAACCCTTCACAGAGTCATTCAGTAGCTCACTACAGTCATTTGTGATTCTGAAAGATTAGAGGCTAGCAGACATACAGTAGTTCTGCTCCTCAAGGGTAGGGACAGGATGAGAGCAACTGAGTAACTACAAGCCCATCAGATTTTCCTTCATTGTGGGTAAACTGATGGATACAGTAGCAAAGGATGACCTAGTGGACCACCTGTAGAGAAATTGGCTCCAGGATATAACAGCATGGGCATGGCAGGATGGTCTTGTCATCCCAACCTGCTATTCTTTGACTAGGTAACAATGACAGTGGGTAGGGGCAAGCTGTGCATTTATTCTACTTTGACATCAGCAAGGCATTTAATTCTTTGCCCCATGTAAGATTTGCTGAAGTAGTTGGAGGGTCTGGGTATAAGGAGGGACATAGTTAGATGGGTATGACTATTTTGGAGGGAGACAGCAGACAGTGGTGGTAAATGAGTTATGTCGGGAAGAGGAAGTTACAAGTGCTGTGCCACAGGGTCAGTTCTTGGACCAGTCCTCTTCAGTATGTTTATGAGTGATCTAGAGGAGGAAATACAGGGCAAGATGGGTCACTTTGTACATTGCACTAAGCTCTGTGGTAGGGCAGATAGCAAGGAGGGGTTAGGAAGTTGCAGAAAAAATGCAAAAGTTAGAGATGTGGTCCTAGGTTTAGCAGTTGAAATTAACCCCAAAAGTGCAATGTGATGCACATATTGAACAAGAACCCCAAGATAGAATATTGGGGGAAGAGGTTTAGCTGGACACTAAATCTTAGGAAAGGGACATGGAAGTTATCATAAGCAACTCCCTAAAACAATCTAGCCAATTCAACAAGGCCTACTGCAAGGCAACTAGAATTGTAGGGTGTATTGGGAGGGGTTTCAATAGCAGATGAAAAAGGTAATACTTCCTCTCTGTACATCACTGGTGAGGCCCTCTGGAGTACTGTGCCCAGCTGTGAGTCCCTACCTAAGGAAAGATAAAGCCAGGCTGGAGTAACCAAGATGATTTGGGCAGCGAGGTAGATCCTGTGAGGATCAGCATAGGGCACTGAATATGTACTTGCTGGAGGCAAGAAGTGAGAAGGGTGATATAATAGAGACTTTAAAAGTTACTGAAAGGAAGGAACAAAGTAAACCATGTAGACTATCTAGCAGTAATAGTGAGCCAAAACACAGGAGAATGAGAGGAAGCTGGTAGGGGAGATTCGGTGGACATAAGAAAATGTTATTTTACAGAGAATAGTTTAGCCAGTGGAACAGCCTACCAGCAGAGGTGGAAAGTACAGAAACTATTAATGGTTTTGAGCACAGCTGGTACAGACTGAAGGTTTTAATAGTTATTCAGGAGTGTAGCAGACAGACAGAGGTTTAAGGGTGGAGGCGAGATCAAAGCTTCTCCATCTAAACAATAGGTTGGGGTAGGATAGGGTATATATAACTGGGCAGACTACATGGACCAATGGTCTTTTCTGGTGGCATTGTCAATGTTTCTGTGTTTCTATGGGATTATTTAACACTGAAGATTGGAAAAATTGACACTGAGAGCAAAGTGGAGAATTTTATGGCAGAGCCTTGTGATATGTTCTCCAGAACCTATGAGTATGTCATTATTCGTGCCTATCTTTTGTAAAATTTGTGAAGGTGCTCTCCCAGGACCTGGCCACAAGATGGGCCAATGAATCCTCATCCTGAGAATCTGTCTCTTCATTTGGAACCACAGATGTGTCTGCAGTAGAAAGAATCTCCGTTCTGACACTTCCTGAAAGCATTGTATGATCGTCTGTTAAGCTGATTAGTCTACCCTTGAAAGGAATGAAAACCAGTTCTGAGTAACATAAATGACTAGAGTTTTGCCCCTAAATGTCAAGGTAGAGTTTTGTTGATCCTTTAATATGGGCAGCTGATTCTTCATATCCTTTAGATCTTTCATGATTTCTTCTGGTTTTGAACCAAATAGCATGTCACAAGAAAAAGGAACTCTGAACAAGTGTATCTTGAAGTCTTGATTTGCAAAATGATGCAGCCAGACCACTCTCATTGCATTCACAGCTGAACCAGAGGGCATCTCTGATAGCAGCAACACATACAATGCAGAAGGTTAATACCAGATTGATTACTGAATAGAGCCATTTACATTAGAAGTTTCTGGAAGACCATGTGACATTATGGCTGTCTAGTCACAGGGGCCTGCACCACCAAAGCAGAGGCAGAAGAGACCAAGATAGCTGACACCCAAGGGCATAAGCTCACCAAGTGGCATCTATTCTCTCATCACTCCCATCTGTGTGAGCAGCAACTTTCTCAGTTGAGATAGCTGTGTGTTTAACCATATTGAGATCACTGGATCAGTTGTGGTGTCTTCCACTTTTTTTAGCAATGTTTCTTGTAAAGAATACTATTTTGTCCTTCTCATTGATAACTGCTTCTTTGTGTTGAGGTCTACCCACTTCTGGTTGACCACCAGTTCAAAATATAGAACATTTGGAATACACCTGACAACATTTCAGGAACTGCAGATTGATATTCTGCCAGCTGCAGAGTTTTATGTATCTTTTCAGTCAGGAAGGAAATAAACCGAGTATAAAATGAAATCTGTACAGAGGAAGGCTTAATGCCCCTGGCCATTCACCTTCCTCTTCCTCAGACATTCATCACCCTTCCCTAGTAGAACTCTAGGAGTTGCAGGGTTTTGTTACAAATAGAATCATCCCTTTTACTGGCTGTGAGACAGATCTGTACCCTGAAAAATCTGAAGTGTTTTGCAACTCTGGAAGCACCTCCTTGTTATGCTGCAGTACATCTGCAGACACCTGTTGCAAGCCCCCTTCAGTTGAGGAGCCTGCCTGAGATTTAGGTGTCCGCGCAAGGGACCTGTAGTTCTTCAGTGTAGAATATCCCATTTGGAAGATGAAGTAGGGACCTGTATACAGTAACTCAGGTTTGTCACTGCTAGATGTATCTTTCTTTGTGACACTAGCAGACTGGGTGCTAAGGGCCAAACATTCAGCATTTGCTTTAGTAGTTAGTAACAGGCAGAACATACCATAACAAGACTTTCTCGTACTCCTGAGACATACCTTGCACGTTTTGCTAATGAGGTCCCCCACCTGCCCCTGCCAAGTGAGTAACCTGAGAGTTTGGAAGTGTGGGTGACAAAACCACAGATTGCTTACAAAGTTCCACAAAAATGATACAAGAAGTTTAGTTTACATCAGCTAATTTATGCTCAAGCATGGGCTCGACAAATAAATGATGCAGTTAGCACCACTAAAGACTACAATTGCAATAGTGCAACTGCAATCTGCTGAACAGGAAAACTGTACTAAAAAATTCTATTTGAATCAGCAAATAATGTCACAGATGCAGTTGTGGATGAACAATGATGCAAATAGCACAGATGTGTGTGCTCACAACTAGTTCAAAAATGATGTGCATGTACAATTCTCAATCTAAGCAGTTAAAAAGAGTGCAAAAATATCACTCACAAACCACTCCAAGAGCCTTGAAACCAAAAGCAAAGACAGTTAGAGTAAAGGCTAAAATAAACAGTTGCCCTACTTAGAAACTACAGATAAGCATAAAAGGACCACACAAGGCTAACTGTTACAGAAACACACCAGTAAGCAGCTCAAAGCATGGGTGTATTGGATGTATTTGACCATCAAAAGGAAAATATTCCCGGACTTATCTTAGGCACCAGGTTAAGAAAAGCAGAGCAGTTAAAACAAGAAATGCTTTAAACTTATCTTTAATTTTGTCAAGGCAGGCAGAATGGTAACTCACACAGCCCTTCATCAATGAAGTTGCTTGTGAGAAAAATGCAGGCTTGTCAGTTTAAATTTAAAATGGATATAATTTATTTTAGAGAGTATGATTTGTAAAACAAACAGTATCTTCCTGCTAGACTTACTTGTGGGAGGGAAAAACAATAAAACTTGCAAAAAATTAAATCACATAGAGGAGTTACTTTAAAGTGCTGTTGCCCCTTCACACTGATGCAAAAGGGGGTTCAGTTAGAGGCTGTGGAATACATATACCACTGATATTCTGTGCTGATGTCACAGGTTTAAGCAGTGCTAGTGAGTCTCTAGCAGGTTTGCATCTTACTCATATGTTACGACTTCCAGTGACAACATAGAGCACTACAGAAAAGCTACCATGCAGAAATGACTATTTATCAGGCAAGACCTAGTTTTAGTGAACACTTTTCATTTTGCATGAAAGCTTCAGATAATTTTTGCACAACTTCACTTGCATGTAGAAATTGCAACTATTTTATTTGAGTTGTTTTAATTATCTACCCCTCTGTACTAAGGATGAGACCATACTGAGGGGTCATAGGGGACAGTTCTTTAGATACATTAGGAAAAAAGGAAGACAAGGGGTTATTAGGTTTAAGGAGGGGCTGGGTAACAGAGGAGGAGGAGTAAATGGCAGCCAATTTTAATGACTTCTTTTGCTCAGTCATTACAGTGGAAGATAGTGGCCCTTGCCTGAAAGTGGTATAAAGGCTGCTGCAAGAGGGATCCCAGAGTAGGGATATGTGGTAATTATGGGGAAAGCATCAGAAAAGAGCTTGGAGCCCTGAAAATAGATAAGGCTGCAGGGCCAGATATGATGCACTTGAGTGTGCTCATGGAACTGGCACTGGACCTGGCTGAACCCCTGGAAGGGATATTCAGTAGCTCATTCAGTCAGAAGTGCTTCAGATGATTGGAGGGTAGCAGATGTAGTTCTTCTTCACAAGGGAGGAAACAAAGGACAACTGGAAAACTACAGACCCATCAGTCTTACCTACATCTGTGTGACAGGGTGACCCCTATCTGTGGTGGATGCCCATATGTGGGTGGCTGCCCCCATTCCCCATTCCTTTTGTTCTTTGTTTCTGTGGGATGGCCACTTCGCTTGGGAATGAAAATGAAATACATTTGCTGTATGCTTGTCTATTTTAGGGTGTCATATTTAACAGTTTAGTGGAAAGAAAAAGGTATGATGAGTTCTAAGGGTTGGCAGGAGAAGGAGAAGAGGAACACGTCCTCGTTCTGCTTGCAAACCCAGTGGAATCCTCAAAGATTTACTATCTTATTAAAACTATCTTTTGAGATGAAACAAAATGGTAACATAAACCCCTTAACCAAGAAAAGAGGAGTTGAGTCTAGACTAGAAAAATTAACATGTATGAAAATGTGTCTTTACTGTTTGATGGGAACTCCTGAGAATAAGATGTTTATACTGATTTTAGCAAAGGAGTGTATCACCTGATGTTGATGTAATCCATGAAATGTATAAAACCCACTACTTGCAGTAACACTGATACATAGGGGCTCTGTTGAATACTGACTACCAAGTGAGGAGGATCTCAGAAGTATGTGCTTGTTTCCACACTGTTCTGTTTGCAAAGGCTAAGCTAAGCCTCAGAAAGTTTCAAAATTAAAAGTTTGCTGGATACTGGACATTGAATAATCTTTGCTTTCTGTATGTTTATTATTTTTATTTTCTGATTTGATTAAAATAACACACATTTGCATTTTATGCACTGACTTCTGGTATGTTGTGTTAGTTTTATCCACACCTTCACAATCTGACCTTAGTCTTACCTGCATAGCAAGTAAACTAATGGAGACACTAGTCAAAGAAGACCAAGTGGACAATCTGAGAGGAATGGACTCCTGGATAGTAAGCAACATAGGTTCATGGCAGTGTGGTTTTGTCAAACCAACCTGATAGTGTTCTTTGACTGGGTAAGTAGGGCAGTGAATTAGGACACGCGAGTGGGTTTATTCTATTTTGACATCAGCAAGGCATTCATCTTGGTGCCACACAGAAGGTTTCTGAAGAAGTTACAGGACCAGGGTGTAGTGAAGGACATACAGTAGGTGGGTTGGAAGTTGGTTGAGGGAAATAACAGAGGGTGGTGATATCTGGGAGTCATCATAAGCCACTCCCTAAAACAATCTAGCCAGTGTAATAAGGCATACAGTAAGACAACCAAAATGTGGGTTGTAATGGGAGGAAGTCAACAGTGGGAGAGGTGATACTACTGCTCTATAGGTCACTGTTGAGTCCACATCTGGAATACTGTGCCCAGTTCTAGAGTCCCCACCTAGTGCAAAAACAAAGACAGGCTAGAGATAGTGCAGAGCTGGGTAACCAAAATAATTCAGGACCAGCATGGCGGATCCTATGGGGATCAGCAAGGCTCTAGAGACTCGCTTAGAGACCAGAAAGAAGAGGATCGATATGATGGAGACCTTCAAGTTCCTGAACAAGGTAGAGTGCAAGGAGATATTCAGCAGGAGTGTTGAACAGAGAACACAAGTACACGAATGGAAGGTAGTAGGGGGATATTCAGGAGAGACATGAGAACATTTTATTTCAGAGGGTGTGGCTGAAACATGGAACAGCCTAAAAGCAGAGGTGGTTGGTGCAACAATTAATGGTTTCATACACTGCAGGGTTTTAAATAATTGATTAGCAGTTTTTTCTTGGGACAATACTAACTGTACAGAAAACATTTATATAGGTTTTCTGGAAGTGTCATGTTTGTTAAACACAGTGAGGAAGTTGTATGCATTTTCACAATGTTTTAGAACTTTTATGAACAAAACGCTAATCAATTTTTAGAGTTAAATAAAACCCTGCACTGTTTAGACTGAGTAAAATGCTTAATAATTACACATGGGAAGCAATAAGGCAGAGGGCGGGGACAAAGGGGAGGCAAGGGCAACAGCCCTGATTAGACAGTAGGTCCCAGTCTATGACAGGGTAAAACAGGGCAGACTGGAAAGACCAATATTCTTTTCTGCTGTATTTTTCCTGTTTCTATAAAATCCTCAAAGAAATATGTGTTATCATTACAGGTATCAATTCTCATGAGATTTAAGTGTAGTTTCAGGAAGGCAAGCTAGTGAAATCATGCTGGAGAGGACAAGATTACAGTACAGAGCCTGCACTGGCAGTTGCAGGCCCTGCACAACAGGATAGAGTCAGTTTAGTGGACTGGGTGGGTGGAGTTTAAAGGATTTATTTCATAAACTATTTGAGAGTTGGTGGTGCTGGCACAGAAAATCATCTTTATTTTTATTCTGTTGTCTGTGATTGAAATCCAAGTAAACTAAGTAAACTGGGCTGTTGCAGCGTGTCACTAAGTCTCTCAGTGAAGGTGAGAAGGAGGGTGTGTCAGAGTGGGTGATTGTGTATGTCTGTCATTGTGTCATGCTGAAACCATGAAGAAAAGAACTGCTGAAGAAGGGGACAGAGAGAGAGGAAAGAAGCGGGTGCCAGTTCCATCAAGTACCAGTTCATCAAGCATTAGTGTTGGAGAAGGAGTGGGGACAGGGATTGTAAGTTGTACTGGGGGCAGGAGCTCTGACTAAGAAGAGGATTAGGGCTAGACGTGATAATATGGCCAAAGAAATCATGGTTCTTTAGTCCCGAGAAGTCCACTGGTTCCACTCTTACTGAAAGAAACTTTCACAGCTGGTTGTCCAGCGCATCTGGTGATGAAACCACACTGAGCAGCCCAGAATCACAACAGTTCCCTTACCTGAGATAGAATTAATCCATCCAGATTTGTAAAAATAAGTCACTGTTCATCTTGCACGATCAATGCAACAGCTACCAGTACAGTTACCTGTGCATGCTCATGGGTGTGGAAAATTACCAGTCAACCTCAAGTACTAAATGATGCCCCTACCACTTATTTGTATCAGCAGCAGTACCACCCAACCTAGTGCTGCTGTTCAGCCATCATCTTGTAAAAGTTGACAGAGAGTCCAGGTCTGGCACAGGCTTAACAGTGATCTTGTCACCACAGGAAGAAATTCAGTTATTCATGGGAGAATGGGGCAGTGCTGGGGCAGGGCATGGTAAACAAACCCCACAGTTCTTCAGTGAGCCAGTAGCACCACCACTAAAGCAGCTTATGGAGAGTGCAACTGAGGAGGATATGGAAGTGAAGGTGTTTGAGAAGAGGGGCATGGGAAGAAGTATGAGACAAGTAGGGTAAAGAAGCAGAAGAGGAGGACAGGCATGAGAAATCAGGAGCATAAGAGGAGGATGAAGAATAAGATGAGCCTGAAGGTCTCCTATCCATTATACCACTGACTATGGTGACAGTAAGTGTCACAATGAGGAGTGGAGGCCATCATGGGGGAGGTGGCAAAATTAAAAATATAATTATAAGGAAAACAGCAAGAAAGCAAGTTTCTCAAGCAGAGAAATCTAGAGACCAGACTAGCCTCCAGCATCTCCCTAGCACAGTCAGCCCCTGAGGAAGAGGTGGTTTGTACCTCAAAGTGCTGGGGCTCATCAGTTGCATGTTTTTTATGGCAAAATATTTATTTTTGTTATACACAGTATTTTTTTTATTAAAATGATATCCTGATAGAGAGGATTGCATGTTGTGTGTCTGTCCTTAGTATTATACCAACTGCTGCATTGTCTGGCCATTCCCAGTCACATCATACCACAGTGTCAATGTAACAGGGTATTCCTGTTTTAGAAAGAGCTAAGTAAAATGTTCCCCTTTAAAATATTCCTTTCTGGCTTTCCTGTTTTCTTTTTCTTCTTCTCCTCTTTTCTATCCTTTTGTGTAAGGGTGGGCACCTGACATCTCTTAAAATCTTTACTGTCCCACTTAGGTTTAATCACTGCCAAAAGAATGTAAGAATAAAATAGAAAATGCTGGGCGCAAGAGTGCTTTGCACTGTAGTCCCATTGAGTGGGACTTGTATTGACTGTGTGCACAATCATGCTGGAGCAGTGCGCATTTGTTTACACTCTCGCACATTCACAGAAGAAAAGTAACTCGCAAAAGCACTTTACAAATGCATTTTGCGAACTGTGATGTGCTTATATGAGCATGTCACAAGGAAAAGGAGCAGAAAGCCTCCAAATTACTAAATAAAATGTTTCTGGTGGACCTTTTAGAAGCTGCATTTTGCAGCTAAGTAAATAGACTGCTACAGCCATCTGAAGCAGAGTGTGATAAGTGAAAGTGAAAAGGTGAAAGTGTTGTTGCTAATAATAAGGACGCCATAGCAAGGAATGAAATAAGCTCTGCAGTGTCCTGACATTGTAAAAATGTCAAATGTCAAGGAGATTATATGGCTCAACCCAGAATTAGGTATCTGGGTACTGTTAGAGGAGCTGTCGGAAAGCAGATCAAATTGAAAGTAAAGCCGATGGCTGATATTTCAGCCATTGGGTTGTTTTGGAAGTTGAGCTGTTATTTGCAAAGGCAAGCTAAAGGTATTGCAGAGGCCTGCAGAGCCTTGTTTAAAGAAACATGCATGTTGTATTGAGAGAGCTTCTTTCAAATGAAAATAAATAAAAATTGTTTATTTTCTTCTTCACATAATAAAACAGTTATAAATAAAAAAAAAAAATTATACCAGCCATGTCTTCTGTGGAGGGCCCTACTTTAAGGCTGGCTGCCCAGAAAATGTCTGCTCTTATAGTAGCCATAGGGAGGATGTCACCTTTAGTGGGAGGAGCTAATACCTGATGATGTGCTTACTCATTTAATTAATGTTTTATATGAATTATATGATTTTGTGAACCACTGTGTAAAGAGATGGCATTGATAACCCTTAAGGTGACAATGAGGTACATCCTAGACATGGTGAAGCATCAAGGAGAGAATATAAGACTGTGTGTATAATTAACAGGTCACATGCTTGTGATGTCACCCCATCACCCTTTTACCCTATATAACCTCTCCACCGGGGGCTAGTTTTTAGATAGGGAGGTCAGTCTCTTCTGACCACCAAGGAGGAAGGATGTGTGAGTGTTTACACATGAAGTAAAATTGATATTGATTTGCAGAAGAGAGAGCAGGGATTCTGCAGAGAAGAACTGCCTGAAGTATTACTTTTTGTGTGAAGTTTAACACCTTATTATTTTTCTTTCTGTAAATGCCAATGATTTTTATTTGCTTATTTTTTATTTTTTGAAAACAATATGATAAATGCATTCACTGCATTTTTATGCACTTATCTGACTGTCTGGTGTCTGTCTTTGGATCCCAAATGCTTACATTGGTACTAAATAGGATTTCAACCTGGTATGTCAAGGCTGCCTAGGAGGCGCTACAGGGGTGTTGCTCCATAAGCACCCTGACAGATGTTGCAAGAAACCAGGCAGACATTAGTGCACAGCACATGACACATTCCGTCACAGCAACGAATGGAGAAAAGCTGCTGCCAGGAGTGGGTCCTATAACTAGACCCAAGATGAAAAACTCAGAGGATGAAGGATTAGAAGCTGCTGCCCAGAAGCCACAAGAGAGGCAGGTGCCACCTACACCTGATGAACCCAGTGAACTCCTGAGGTGGCTTTTGCCTGAGCAGGTAGAGATGGAGCACCAAAGAGAAGAAGACTGAAGACAGTGGGACAAAGATGGATCCAAGCAGAGGAGAGGAGCGCCAGGATGAGAAATGGACTGAGACACTTAAAGCCATCCAAGAGATGTTGCAAGTTCAGTCAGACAGAGCTTAGCAAAGGGACATAAAATTGACTGAGCTCACAGAGAGTGATGCCATTGGCTATTTAACAACATTTGAAAGGGTTGCCCAGACTTGCAACTGGCCCCGGGATCAGTGGATAATTAGATTGGTACCCTATTTTTCTGGGACAGTTCAGCTTGTATACAACCAATTGAGTGTAACTGACTCCACTAATTATGAAGAGAGTAAAGGAAGAAGCTTCACCAGTATAACATTAACACTGAAATCTATAGGCAATGGTTTTGCTCTCAGAAAATGACAAACTCTGACACCCCAGAAACATATGCTCACTTAAAGGATTACTGAGAAATGGCTACAACCCACTACTAAAACTGTTGACCAAATCATGGAGCTGATTATCATTGAGCGATTTATTCAAGTTTTGCCTCTAGGCATACAGCTATGGGTCAATGAGCATAAGCCAGAAACATCTGAAGAGACCATCAAGTTGGCAGAGGATTACCTAGCTGCACAGACATCTAAAACCAGAGGACAGCAGAGTAACCAGGACCATCTACAGTCCTGCTAAGATCTTTTCATTCTAATTAAAATCGGAGACAGTCCTAGTATGTTAGAAGAGACAGAGGGTAGAATTCCCTATGTGGACATTATCTGCCATGGCTGCTTGGGAAAAGGTCATATTGTTCAGAACTGTCCAAATAAGCATCAAGAGCCAACTCATCTGGCTTTAGCCAGTTTTGGATATATAGAATCAGTGAGGATTGGGACCAAGCAGACATTGGGACTTTTGGATTCAGGAAGCAAGCAAACATTGGTAAGACCAGACTTGGCACCTGAATGTGATATAGCCCCATCAGATACAACTGCAAAGTATGTGCACAGAGACATTCATCACTATCATACAGCCGCATAGAATTGACTGTGAATAATGAATGTAGTAAAGTACTGGTTGGATTAGTACCCCGTCTGCCAGTACCTGTTATCATTGGTCAGGACTTTCCTCAATTTTCAGCCCTCATGAAAAACATCAGACTTCCATTGAACCTGTGAGTGTGGTTACCAGGTCACAGGCCAAGGCACAGTTAGACTCTGTATTTCCTTTTGAGGATGATTACTTTGAGACAAAAGGTAAATTAAGGAAATCCCGGAAGACAAGAAAGAGGGAGAAAATGACTTGAAGGAACAACACCCAGGTGGTACACCAGACTTGGTACCAGGGCTGCAAATGAATGACATTAAAAAAGGAACAAAGGACAGATGACTCTCTAACATCTTTTTTCACAACTTGCTGAAGAACAGAAGCCTGGACATTCCCAGTTTAGGTTGAATAATGACATACTGTATAGAGACACTGTGGATCCTGTAACAAAATGTCGCAAGGCCACTGATTTATGGTGATTAAAACAATTAAATTCGTTTTCAAGACTTAAGATTCGAATTTCACGGTGATTGTTACTCTAATTTCTGGATTTTACCGATTCTGTTATCATTCTTGTAGTATGTACATAAATAATCAGAATTAAACAAGGCTTAATATACAGAGCATTAAATAAAGCAAACTGAAAATAGTACAGGAAGGAATTAAAAGAAAACATACTTTTTATAGATTTACTGATCTGATAGAAAATGCCAGATTCCATGAAATCTTCATTTTTACCGGCTTTCAGGCAGCCCTAATTCGAATTTTACTGGATTTTCCGGTAAAAACTGAAAAACAGTGGCCTTGAAAATGTGAAATAGAACAACTACTGGTGCCCAAAAGTATCAGGAACAAGTGATGCATCTTGCTTATGACATACCTATGGCTGGTCATGAAGGGAGGGACAGAGCAGTACAGTTCATCTCATCCCATCCCAGTTTAGCTGGCCAGGGTGCACTAAGATGTTGCAGCTTACTGTCGGGCATGTGCTAAATGCCAGTTAGTAGCCCAAGGGTGAAAAGGATCAGTTACTTCTCAGCCCATCCCTTATGTTACAACCCTTTGACAGAGTGGCCATGGATGTGGTGGGACACACTGAAAAGCTCAAAGGGTAACCAGTACATTTTGGTTGTGTGCGATTACGCCACCCGTTACCCAGAGGCCATTTCAATGAGAATGGTTACTGCTCCTTGTGTAGCTGAGGAATTGGTGAATATTTTAGCAGGATGGGAATCTCTACAGTAATACTAACAGACCAAGGTAGTAACTTACATCCATCATGTTGCAAAGTATCAACAGTAAGAACATCTCCCATCATCCTCAAATGGATGGGTTAGTGAGCGCTTTAATAAAATACTTAAGAAGATGCTCCAAAAGTATGTACATGATGAGGCCGAGACGGGATAAATTCTCCTCTACCTACTATTTGCTTATGGAGAGGTACTTCAATCCACTACAGGGTTTTCTTCTTTACATTGCTTTATGGGTGTAACCCAAGAGGGCCATTAGATGTGGTTAAAGAGCATTGGGAAGCTGGTAAAAATGTGGGATGTACTAATATTTTGGAGTACATGACTTTTCTGAGGAAAGGTTGGTGAAGTATGTTAATTTGGCCCATATAAATGTGGACCAAAAGCAGCAAAATCAAAAACTATTGTATGATGCTGGGTTGAAGGTTAAACATTTTGAACCTGTGGAGAAGGTCTTGTTGTTGCCATCCATGGAAAACAAACTATTAATGAGGTGGCAGGGCCATATGAAATCACACAGCAGACTGGTTTAGAGAATTTTGAATTAGACATGCCAGGACATTGACCAGTAAGCAAATCTACCATGCTAATCTGTTGAGGGAATGGGTAGAAAACTCCCTGACCCAGTTTGTTTTATACAACCAGAACAAAACCAAACAGAGCTGGATATGGCCTATGAATGACTGGAGCCACCAAAGATGGCAGTGCTATCCAGATTAACCTACAGTTGACTCCCTTTCAAAGGCAGGAGATTGATCAACTCCTAGCCTATTTTAAGGATACATTCACCAAGGCATCTGGTAGAGCAAAAGGGGTGGTGCATGAGATAAAGACAACCCATACTAGACCCTTACACCAAAAGCCATACAGACTTCCTGAAAAGGTCAGGCAGGAGGTAGTTGAAGAAATAAAAGGATGGAAAAAGCAAAGGTAATTGTACCCTCTCACAGCCCATGGTCCTCACCCTAGTAGTAGTTAAAAAGAGGATGGCGTGAGACTGTGTTTAGATTTCTGGTGAATAAATGCAGTATCAGAGTTTGATGGGTATCCCATGCCTAGGATTGATGACTTGCTAGATCAGATAGGCTCTGCCCAATACATCAGTACCCTTGATCTCACTAAAGGGCACTAGCAGATCCCACTAGCACCCCAGGCACAAGAACTCATGGCATTTTGTACCCGCTAAGGTTATATCAGTTTACCATGATGCCTTTTGGCCTACACAGGGCTCCTGCTACTTTTCAGAGGTACATGGACCATGTCTTGAGACCCCAAAAACAGCACAGTGCAGCCTATCTGGACAATGTTGTGATATAACTGTGCTTTGACTGAGTAATGGTGTTTGCTGCACTAGTAAATGCTAACTAGCTCAAAAATATACCTTTTGTGTGATTGTTTATATTTTTAACGTTTATTTCGCTTAACTTGGAGCCCTGCTATCTTACAGGAAGCAGGAGAGGAGCCGAGTTTCAGAGGATCCCTGAAACTACAACTCGATCTGTGGGCACTTTTTGGTGTTTGAGACACTAGAACAGCAAATAACCAGATAAATCCCTGTGAATTGGGGATATTTCAGTTTTTAATTTGTTTTAAGCAGACTACTGTTATCCCATGATCCTGTGACCTCAGTTGCACTTATGGGTCACTATAGCCCATAACTAGAGCCCTGTGGTGAGCGTTTCAGATATAACTGTGCTTTGACTGAGCAGTGGTGTTTGCTGCACTGGTAAACACTAACTAACTCAAAAATATACTTTTTGTGTGATTGTTTATATTTTTAACATTTATTTTGCCTAAACTTGGAGCCCTGTTACATTACAGGAAGCAGGAAGAGGAGCTGTAGTTTCAGAGGATCCTCGAAACTACAACTTGATCTGTGGGGCACTTTTGGTGTTTAAGACACTAGAACAGCAACTAACTAGATATATACTGTACTTGTGAATGGGGATAATTTCAGTTTTTAATTTGTTTTT
The DNA here is from genome assembly GCA_016271365.2 of Neoceratodus forsteri. NCBI lineage: Eukaryota > Metazoa > Chordata > Ceratodontiformes > Ceratodontidae > Neoceratodus > Neoceratodus forsteri. The sequence goes on from CM028131.1 coordinate 1,123,267,934, forward strand.
AAACAGACTACTGTTATCCCACAATCCTGTGACCTCAGTTGCACTTCTGGGTCACTATAGCCCATGTAACTAGAGCCCTGTGGCAAGCAGGGTGGCGCATTCTACACGCACAAAGACATGCGCATCCTGTGCATGTTTGGCAGAATTGGCCTGACAGAGAGAACTTGAGTACACTTATTTTGGGCTGTGCTTAAAATCAAGTAAAATGCTGATTTGACCGTCTATAAGCGATTAGTGTAGGCTGTAGCTGTTTGTACGATTTACGTGGGTTGTAAATACCACAGCATTTATAATAAACCTGCTACTACAATAAAAAACAGTTGTAAAATGGCTGAATGTGATAGTCCAACCATCATGACGTTAGATGGGGACATTGGTATTAAATGTACATCTTGTGGTATGTACCAACTCGCTCAAAAGCTCCCTTGTTCTACACATATTTATACATGTGATAAATGCACCAGCAATGCCCAAATGTAAGATGAAATAGCCCTATTTGGTACACGGCTATTAGTTTTAGAAAATAGTCAGGCCAGCATGTTAAGAAGATACAATGAACAAGAAAATAATTTTCCCAAACAAGGTCTTTAAAAAGTCAGTAGTAATATTTCTACCCAAACTGACACTACCTTAGATGAATGTGTATTAAAAATGGAACACCAAATGGTTTGACTAGTAGTCAGTTGCCCATAAGAAAATGAGGGAGAGAGGACGATCATAGAACATGACTCTGACTGGTCATTTGTCTCTTCCTCTAGGGCTTCAAAAAGGTCGAAAAGCACAACAGTTCTTTATTTCAACACATGATTCCTTGCTCCACTCCTTACCCATTGTGATACAGATACTGTTGTAGTATAAGAAATTACAAACAACACAGATCAGTATAACTGTACCCTAGTGGTCAATGATAATAGTCTCTCAGTTACAACACTTACATTTCAGGACCAGTATCCCCCTTACAAAATAAAGAAATAAATTTAGATGTGTTCGTGAAAATAATTCACCCCCAAAAATCACCAAAAGCTCAGGTTCTTCTCCTTACCCAGACCATTATTTCAATGGACACTTCTAACTCCACCACCCTTTAGCTCCAATTAGACAGGTTTTTGTCTTAGAGGATTCAGTAATAAAACATCTTGATATGGTAATTTGTAACCCAGACAAAACAAACCATACATGTTGCAAGTTTCAGAAGCAACATTAACATTTCTCTGGTTCAGGTCATAACCGCTGGTAGTAATCCATGCAGGAACTAATGATATTATCTGAACTGATACCACACAACTTATGGAAGATTTTGTCACACTTAACAATATACTTGTAGAAAAAGGATGAGGTTTGTTTTCTCAGAACTCCTTCCTGTACCAAGAGCCACTGAGTATAACAAATAAAATTAAACAAATGAACAATTGGTTGGGAAAAGTGCCTTAAACAGAATATATATTGTATTCCACATTGGGAGAGATTTTGTGATAGGACTTTCTTTTCTGCTGGGATGGGCTCCATCTCAGCAGAAGTAGTAATACCATACTGGGAAAAAACTCTGGCCTCAGTAATAGAAAATCATTTAAACTAAAGTCTAAGGGTGAGAATGTGAAGGATTCTAGATCTCTAACAATTGGTAGTGAATATATCCAAGGTGGATCTTGCAAAATACTATCTTATAATGCAAGATCCTTAAATAACATTAATATATCTGAATTACAGGTTAAATGTACTCTTCTGAACCTGGGTATTATTGTGGTTACTGAAACATGGTGGAACCCTTCTATCAAGTGGTCCAGAGATATCAAATTACAAATTATACTATAAAGATAAAGAGAATAGACTGGGTGGAGGAGTATGTCTGTATGTAACAGATGATATTCTGTTTTATGAAATAAACCTATCTGATAATCTAGAACATCTCTGGGTGAAAATTCAATAAAAGGGTCAACCTAAATTAATTGTCAGAGTTTGCTATAGACCACCTTCTGCAGATCTCTAGTATACAACAGATATGATTAAAACTATCTTGGATATGGTTAATAATGGTAACACTTTTGTCCTGGGTAGTTTTAATATGCCAGGTATTAACTGGGAAACATTTACAGCCAGAAAAGTACAGGAAAAATTATTAGCAACTTTTGTATAGATAATGGACTTGAACAACTGGTATGTTCACCAACAAGGGAACAAACATACTTGATCTTATTATTACAAATGCAGAAAATATATTTTCAGATATAAATATCACTGTTCCAATTGGTAACAGGGATCATAACTCAATTCAATTTAATCTAAATACAAAAATGTCAAATCTATGATAACTACAAAACGAAAGATTACAATAAAGCAAATTTTAATTTGATAAATACCAAATTAAATTAAATTAATTGGGAAGAAACATTTAGAACCAATCAGTAAATACTGCCTGGAACAAATTCAAATATATATTTTTCCATTGGAAGATAAATATATTCCTACAAAATCAAAATATAATAATAAAGGTAAAATTCCATCTGGTTTAATAAATCAATACACAGACTGATTATAAAAAAAATTCCTTTAAAAAACTGAAAAGAAACCTTACCATGAGCAATATATAAATTAAAACAATAGTGTCTTTATTAAAAATTAACCGAACAAGCTATACTTAAAGTTGAATTTAAACTAGCTCATATCAAATCAAATCAGAAATCCCTTTTTCATACTTAAACAGTAAAGTGAACACTAAGATAATAGGCCCTTGGTTGAAGATGGAAGCATTATTACGGATAATTATGTAACAGCAAATTTATTTAATAAATACTTCTGTTTTCAATAAATTGGTTTACCTTCCCAGTATCTAATAAAGCATCTATTACACATAAACTTGAATGTTCAGAGAAAATCAACTAGTTCAGGACCTGATGATATTTAATCTGGATTTTGGCAGAAACAGCTGATTCTTTAGTCTCACCACTCACACTACTTTTCAATAAGTCACTTATGGAAAATGATATACCAGATGACTGGTGAAAAGCCATAGTTATCCCTATTTTTAAGAAGGTAATCAATCAAGTATTCAAAATTATAGACCCATTAGTTTGACATCTATTATAGGGAAAACTATGGAACAACTAGTTAAATCATTAATAGAGTCTGAAATGCAACAGTTGGGTATTAAAGACATATCACAACATGGTTTTAAACCAGGATACTATTGTACAACAAATTTGGTATCCTTTATAACAATATTAGTTATTTGGATAACATATTTCATCAGACGTAATCCTCTTGGATTACAGTAAAGCTTTGACAAAGTGTCTCACACATTGTTAATTGAAAAACTGAATACCTTGGATTCTCCCAGTATTTGATAAAGTGGGTAACAAGCTGGTTGTATAACAAGACCCAGATGGTAAAAATAAATGGAGTCCTGTCTGAACAAGGCTGAGTTGCAAGCAGGTTACCCCAGGATTCTGTTCTAGAGCCCATACTCTTTTACATTTTTATTAGTGATGTTAACATCTCTTCACCTAATCATATATCAAAATTTGCTGATGATACAAAGCTTGGTGGAAGAGTAGATACATTACATAATATACATTTATTAAGACAAGATCTTATTACCATTGAAACATGGGCAAATGAAATCTTATGACATTTAATACAGATAAATGTGGTCTTGCATTTTGGTACAAAAAAAACTCAAACAAATTACTCTTTAAATGGTACACTTCAAAAAATTGTGAAAGAGAATTGAGTATTTGGTAAATAACAAACTGTCGCCTCTTCACATTGCAATAAGGTAGCAAGAACAACCTATATATTGTTAAACAAATTAATAAATCATTTAATAATAAATCTTAACAGTAGTTAGTCCCGTTATACAGAACTTACATTAGACCACATTTAGATTATAGATCCCGTTTTGGAACCCATATTTAAAAGATGATATAAAATAGATTAGAACAAATCCAGAGATGATTTACAAAATGATACCCAACCTTAGAAATAAAACCTACGAAATACATCTTAAAGAAACTCAACTAAATTCACTCCATCAGAAGACTTAGAGGAGATATTTTGTTTACACATAAAGTATTAAAATCACCATTGCTAATGAAACAATGTGGATTAACATTATCAAATAAGCATACAGTAGGCAGATGCCATGATAAACAGCTTACTGTAGAATGGGCAAATACTAATAAACGTGATAAATCGACTGTATTAGGGCATCTAAACAATGGAATTCCCTACCACAAGAACTAGTAGATATTGTTAACTTTGATACATTTAAAACAAAACTTGTTATATGGTTAAATTCACAAAAATGATGATGTGCCTCTATTGAGGGAACAGTCTCAATGGGCCTTGGCCTCCTTTTATCCCTACAAAATCCAGTACAGTTGAGACTGGGACACCCACTTAGTACCTTAGTCCAGTTGTCCAAAGTATTAAGGATGCTGGCCTCATCATAAACCCTCCAAGTATGCAAGCGCAAAAGCGGAAACCAGATATTTTTATTTAGTTTATTTATTCAGTGATTGGAAAAACCTTTGAGCACAAGCTGTTTTACAAAGGTTCCACATCATAGATTGCAAAACAAAGCACAGTAGGAGAAAGTAAAATATATTACAATGAACGATACAGCTTGGATTCAGAACTTGCAGAATAACTCAAAACTTAGGTACAAGTTAAATAACAAGAAGAAACTCTTTAGGAGGGGAGAATAAGCAGCCACAAAGTGCGTTAACAGTAGTTCAGAGGACAGGTATAGCTGGCAGGGGTGAAGAAGAGAGGTACGAGAAAGAGGTAAGTACTGCGGTGGAGGTGAGAGGGTGGGGAAAGAGGGCGGTGGATATAGGGAGAAATGGTGGGGTGAGGGAGGCTGAGCGGAGAGGACATGCTAGAGTAAAATGGTGGGGTGAGGGGCATGGTCAGGCAGGCAGCATTAATAGTGACTGGGAAACTCATGGAACTGTGACTTGGGGAAGGGAGGGTGGCAGGTGCCAAAGGAGCAAGACACAATCTGATTGCTGGGGCAAGTCATGAGAAGGGACAGAGGAGGGGTACCTGAGGCCTGCCTAGTGCTTGCTGGGGGCAGAGAGCAGGTTGGCTGGACTCAGGGCACGTGCACTTAGTGTTATTAGGTGCTGTTTGAGGTCAGTTTTGAATTGTGCCAGACAGTTGGTGGCCAAGAGGTTCCCAGGAAGTTCATTCATTCATAGGGGCCGGTAGGCAAATGCACATTATCCAAGTGAGGTGCGACAGAGGGATCGCCAAGGTCCGCTAGGCCTCCGCTGATGACCTGTAACAAGTTGGCCACCTTGATCAAACTGCCTACACCAGGTGGTGTTTTACCCAATAGAGCCATCTTCCCTAGGATGCAAGTCTGGAATTTGACCTTGTTTCTTAATGACAGCCAGTTTGCACATTCATACAGAGTACAGATGTGAGTGCCACACCCAGCATCCAGGGTGAGTCTGCAGGCTCTGTTGAGTGTAGTCTGAACCTCTTGAGCACTGTATCCATTGCCACCCCATAGGCCACTAGTCCATAGTCAATAGTAGATATAATTGAGCTGTGGACTGAGAGGTGGAGGGCCCCTGGAGAGAGATATTGCCTGTGCCTGTACAGGACACCAATCTTGGTACTGACTGTCTTGACCAGAGAGTCAATATGTTGTGTAAACATGAGGTATCATCTATTATGACCCCCAGATACTTGAACAAGTGAACTTGTTCCAGCAGCTCACTGCATGAGTTGGAGATGATGAGGGGTGGTGCTTTTTTGTTGTGGGGTTGGACATAAGCAAGGCCTTGGTCTCTTGTAGTTTAGTATCAGCTTATTACTACATAACCAGTCCTCGAGTTTAGAGATGGAGTTCTGCAGCTCAGATTCTAGGGCAGTCTGAGACATGCTGCTGCTCAGGAGCACAGCATCAGCTGCATACAGTATGAGTTTGGTGTCATGAGGCTGTGGGAAGGTCATTTAAGAAGAGGCTGAAGAGTAGGGCCTCAGTATTCATCCTGGGTACCCTAATGATACCTCTCTTGCACTGGATACTGTTTGCCCAATTTTGACACATTGATTTCTCCATATCAGGTAGTCTTGGAACCAGCAATGGTCATTGGCGCACACCGTGATTTCACAGTTGGGTCAGCAACAGGGGTGGCTGTCTGTATTGAAGGCTTTGGTGAGGTCAATAAATAATAATAATTTTTTATTTGTATTGCGCCTTTCAAATACCAAGGCACATTCAGTAAAATATAATACAAAGAAGATAACAAACAGCAATACAAAGAACTATAAAAAACATACATCAATTAATCAGTAAAACCATAGGCCCTTTCCCATAAAAAGGATTTTAAGAGTCGTACACTCCCTTGTCTGATGGGGCAGAGAATTCCAAAGGGCAGACCACAAACATAAAAGCCTGGGCCCCAGCTGATTTTAATATAACCCTAGGAATCTCTAGCAACCCCTCGTCGGCTGGTAGGAGGCGACCTCCACAGAGCGGTAAGGAATTAGGAGTTCTTTCAGGTAGTCAGGGTCCAGATCATGCAGGGCTTTGAAAGTTAGTAATCTGACTTTGAAGGTGATCTGCCACTGAACTGGCAGCCAGTACAGTTCCGCAGCACCAGAGTAATATGGGAAGATATAGGAGTACCTAGTAAGTACTCGGGCCGTGAATTCTACTAGCTTCCAGGGCGGATATCAACCCCAGAAGCCCAAGGTAAAGTGAGTTGCAGTAGTCCAGGTGTGAGGTCACAAAGGCATGGATCAGGTTGGCAGATCGCCAGACAGAATGAGGTGCTGATTCTGGTGATGTTTCTTAGATGATAAAAGGAAGATTTTACCACTGCTGACACCTGGGATCGAGAGTCAGCCCGCATCTAAGATCACCCCAGATCTTGCACCCATTCAGAGACCCATAGCACGACATCCCCACAAAGCACCCCAGATGGGGAGCGGCCACAGGTCCCCTATCTGGTGATCCGGATCCAATACCAACACCTCCGCCTTCCCAGAATTCAACTTCAACCAACTGGACCTCATCCAATCCTGGATTTCATTTAGGCAGCTATTAAATACTGAGATAGCTCCTTCCTGGTTGGAGTGCAAAGACCGATACAGTTGGGTATCATCTGCATAACATCCCAACCCATACCGTCTCACAATGTCTCCGAGGAAGCATGTACACTGCAAACAACATTGGGGACAGTATAGAGTCCTGAATAACCCCACAAAATAGAGATGGGATCAGAGGAAAAAAACTGACACCACCCTCTGAGTTCTTCCAGTGAGGTATGATGTGAACCATCTGAGCACAATCCCAGAAGTCCACAAATACATCTCTAGGCGCTCCAGTAGTACACCATTAGAAAGCGGTGTCAAATACTGATGACAGATCAATAGAACCAAAATGGACCGTTTCTCTGGTCTCTGCCATCAGGAGATCATTGAGCACCTGAACCAGCACAGTCTCAGTACTATGCCTCTTACGAAAACCTGATTGGAGGTTCATAGATGCTGTGGATGGTCAAATGGTTCTCAACTGGGCTGCTAACACTTTCTCAGTCACCTTCCTGCAAAGGAAGGTTTGAAAAGTGTGTAGTTAGCAAGACAGTCTGGATCAAAGATGATTTCTTCAACAAGGTGTCACCACTGCCTCTTTCAAGGAGCGGGATATTCACCCAAGTCAAGGAAGACCAGACTATCTGTGCTAGAACCAGTAGAATGGGCTCTCTACACCCTAAAATTAGGGAGTGGGACCTGGATCTAAACTACAGGAGGTGGGATGCAGCCCCTGGACAATCTGCATAACATCCATGATTTCTGGGCGGTCAAGGTACTCCAGGAAAACGAGGGGTAGTGACCCGATCCTGGCCACTTGCAACTAACATAGAATGTGTCAAACAGATGTCTGACCTAATGTCAGCTACCTTATCAACAAAGAACCAAGCAATCTCATCACACTGTAGTTGTGAAAATGCTCTCACAGCTGTAGACAGGTTGGGTTGCACAATCTGTCCACAGTTCTGAATAACTGAGCAGGTCGGTTCTGAGCGGCAGAAATTCCCGGACAGAAACTCTGCCTTCTTACGGAGATTTCTGACTGATAGAATTGATACTGTTCTAACAGTCTAAGGCGGTCGGCATCCAGGCCAGACCTCCGCCAGCGTTCTAACCTGCGTCCAAGTCACCACAACTCCCTCAAGACCCCATCAAACCATGGGGCCGAGATCTGAGGAGAGAGGATGCACACGAACTGGAGCAATAGAATCCATGGCAGAAGTAATGGATATTATAAGCCATATCAAGCGCCTCTGAATCATTGCAATGCACAGGAAGTTGTGTTAGGTCAAGAGCCGTAACAAGGCCATTAAAAGAAATATTCTGCAAAGGCGGTACTTGACCATCTCCACAGGGTCGACTACAAGGAGGGGTGCCAAAATTGAATCTCACAGTGTAGTGATCTGACCAACTGACTGGTTCCACCCCAACATCAGAGGCCTCGATCCCAGGAGGAAGATCAAGTCAAGAGAATGGCCACCTTTATGTGTAGCAGTGGTAATCACCTGTGTTAGGCCCAGTGAGTCCATTAACTGGAGGAAGTGTTGTCCAAATTGCGAGTTCATCGTCAACCCATGCATTAAAGTCATCCAGGACCATCAGCCTGGGAGACTCAAAGGCCAGGTCAACAACAAAGTCCGCTACTTCCTTAAGGAATTGTTCTCATCTCCTGGTTAACCGTGAGTAGAGAGCAATTTGATATTACACCTGCTACAACAGCACATTCAGGAAATGGTCTCCTCAACTGGAACATTAGTGAGCCAATTAGGTCTTAAACAGACGCAACACCCTCAGCGGTCCAGCCTCGGCGATGTATCACCGTATACCTGGCTGGAATTGCGGCCTCAAAATTGGTCCCGCATTATTATCCCCAGGTCTTGGTGATGCAAGCCAGATCTGTCGAGGCAACAAGGTCTGAGATTACAGCAGTCTTGTTCCAGACAGATCTGGCATTGCACAACATCTTCGGATTGGACAAAACTCCTGGCCTGCCCTGGCTACCTGCCCATCACTAATGATGGTGCCCTGAGGTATGGGACCAAACAAACTGGTCCGTGCTCCAACTCCACTTCAGCCCCAGGGCCTCCTGTGCTTAATCACCCTAATGGGGGTGCTCGCCCACTTGCCTCCACTGTTCACACCCCACCCTCTCCTCCTCCTATGGGCAATACCTAATGCCCAACAATGTTAGTAAGTAGAAAAAAAAATGGAGGATATAAAGGTCAGAGAGGAGTGGAAGCAGAAGCTGAGTAGCCTACGACCAGAGGGCAACTGTAAACACATCTCATCAAATACAAATCCTCAACTTTAGACAGTTTAAAACAAAATAATACATAAACAAATCCTTATACAATTAAATCTCAAAATCGACCAATTCAACTAAAAAATAAATCAATCTTAAAATAACAAAATTAAAAATAAAATAATATAAAGTAATAAAAATAAATGAACAAAAACAAGACCATACCACTCTGAAATGATAATTAGTTCCTTCTTCTGCTATCTCTCATATAGCATCAGAAATAGAGGGAAAGGTCTACCGTATAATTCCACATACTGTCTCTCACACAGAAGGGATAAAACAATTAAAATTAAAACATAAACTAAAATCCAGTCTCATAATAACTTTGTGCTAAGAGTTCACACCTCAGAGATTCAAAATAATAACGTTAGGTCTCTCCGTGGCTTCTCACCTCCACCCAAAACAACGAGCAAACACAAGTCACTATGAACAGTCGGTTCCACAATAGCAGAATCAATCCCTAAGTCAGATCCTTAGAACATATACAATCTCTCCCCACAGCACCCGACAGAGTAAAAGCAGAGGAGCAATGTTGAATAAGGTTTAGGCCCCAGGCCCTCTCACTACCTGGGAGGTCTAAGTAAAATTTAGGCACGGACACTGTCTCTGGCGAAACAGTAGTAATTTGGTAAAAATAAAATTTTGACCTTACTGTTTGATTTTAAACTTCCTAATGGGCAAGTTCAGGGATCCGATTTTCCAGAGATGACCACAGCCTAGAGGCCCTTTTTATGCGGGCACCACCGAGATCCATGCACCCCACAGCTCGATTCCCACTGGCACCAGCCCACCAGCCGATACCTGTGAGAGCCTAGGAGAGCCACAGATCCACCGGTCAGCTCCCGGCCCACCCAAACCCAGCTCTCCCGCATAGGGGCAGACTCAGGCAGCTAAACAGCAAACAGGAACCTCTTACTGTTCAACAGAGAACCAATTCAAAGCCAGGGTCCAAATGAAGAGCAGAGATAAGGTTGATTCAGTGGTACCCCAAAATAATGACATCACCTCCAAGCATAGACAAAAACTCTTACGCCCCATGAAGTAATCCTCTCATATAGGACTCTCTCATTCAGGTATTTAGCTTAAACAAGAGAACAAAGCAGACCCTGCCGTAATCCTCATAAGACAGTGATCATGCCACGATACTCCTTCACAAAAACTCGTTCTTATCATCCCAGTCTATACTCGTGCAGCTATTACAGCTGTCATTTAATTAAAGTCCAGAGAACTAATACTGGAACAGTATTAAAGACTGACCCCACCAGTTTACCTTCATCCAGGGCCCTATGTGCATAGTTTGTGTAGTCCAGCAGAGCAGTGCTGGTACTGTGATTTTGTCTGAAGCCATGCTGGTTGGGGCATAGCAGATTATACTTATTGAGGTAGTCGATGAGTTGACTTGCTACAATCTTTTCCAGTGCCTTGGACAGAGGGCAGAGGATCGAGATGGGTCTGTTATTGGCAACCAGAGACTTCTCACCTCCTTTATGCACTGGTGTAACTAGGGCCTGCTTCCAACCCACTGGGAATTGGACCAGGGACTTATTGTACAGCATGGTAATGGGCACTATAAGAACATCCAGAATGAGGGATGGAAGCTTCATGTCTATCCCATCACTGCCTACTCTGGTCTTACCTAGTATTTTCTTGATTACAGTGAGGGCCTCCTTCACTGTCACCCTTTAAAGTAGAAGGCTGGGTGAGAACACTGGGTAGATATGTTGTTGGAGTGGTTTAAGCCAGGCTGAAAATAGGCAGGTGGTAGCACTGGGGTAAGATCGGTGAAGGCCTTGTTGAAGGCTTCTGCAATAGCTAGAGGGTCTGTAGTGGGGTGTTACTGATACTGAGCAGCTGAGGGTGTTTCTTGTCCTCCTTTCCAAGGATGATGTTATCCCAGAATCTTTCCCATCACCCCAAGAATTGCAAAGTTGGACCTTGTGATAGTTGGCTTTGGTGAGCCGGATTAGCTTAGTGCAGCAGTTCCTGGCTGTTCTGTAGCACTGGTAGTCATGCTTGCTACCTGTGTTCCTGGCCTTCTAGAGTATGTCCCATTCTTTCAAGTGGGAAGGAGCTCCCCATCAATGCAGCCATTTGCCTGCCCTGAATTTTACTTTTGTGGCGTGGCATAGATGTCACAGATGGAGCTAAAGTCCTTAATGAAGTAACTGAGGGCCTGATCAAGGTAGGCGCAGGTCAGTAGGAGTCCAGTCATGCAGGGCAGGGCTGATTTGAAACTCCAAGTTTACCCTTCCTCAAGACCCTGTTTTCATTGAGGATGGGTGGGCTTTAGTAAAGTTATTGGACCACAGGAAGGTGATTGGGAGTGGTCACTTTGCATGTCTTGGAGAACCTTGATCTCAGAGATCCGGGATGGTGAGCTTGCTAAGACTCAGTCAAGCAGGGTACTGTTTCCTGTCTTATATTTCTGCCTGGTGGGGCAGGTGACAGGTTGTGTCAGGTTGGAGGTGGCTATCAGATCCCTGTAAGAGGCAGCCTCCTTTCCATTGCAGTTTATGTTAAAGTCCCCAGTAATAATAAGCTCCATCCCCTTTGGACAGGTGCCGATAACATCCATAATTGTGGGAAAGCCTGCTGTGGCTTTCTTGGGGAGTAGGTAGATTGTGGCAAGGTTTTGACATTCTGGCTGACCTGAGCCTTTATCACTATTATGTCATGGTCCTCAGCCACCCTGGTTCCAGGTAGGACAGTGCACTGCAGAGAGTCCCTGGCATAGATGAGGCATCCCCACCTCTCTTGCCTATTCTATCAATCCTGTATGTGGAAGCCTTTGAGGGCAACTCGCTATCTTTAATCCTACTGGTCAACCAGGTCTCCGTTAGGCATAGGATGTCAGTGGTATGGAGGCCATCCATGCCTGTAGTTGGTCAGATTTTGTGGTGAAACTGCAGATGTTCAGGGAGGCTATTTTAGGCCTTTAACCTTATGAACACCAGGGCCTGTTGAAGTGAGTAGGCCTGGGTTCAGTGATTGTTGCCAGAGAGGAGCAGGAGCATAAAGATGACCTTTCTGGAAAAAGGTTTATGCTAAATTTGGCTCGTACCTTCCACCGCCGAGGCTTCAGATGATTCAGGTGGTTGGACACTGGCTTAATTATTGGGGTATAGCTAACCATTACTATCCCTATGTGAGGGAGGCATGTGGCCACCCGTGTTTGTAGGGTAAGGCTGAGTGAGTCGCTGTCCACAGCCAAGTGAGGCAGTCTCTGAGGTATGTTTGACAGCCATGCAATACCCAGTAATGGTTCAGAGGGGGTAGCAGCAGCTCAGCTAGGCATCTGGTGCTAGCTGTACCAAGTCAAGTAGCAAGAAGCAGAAGTAGATAGCACCCTTTGATGGGGACATGGCAGCTTGATTCAGTCATCAAGCCTGACACACTGGTGCCAAAGAGATACTGTACAGTTAACCACTGTACCCGTGGTTTTAGAGAGCTAAAACAGGAGTTACACTAGATAGGGAAACTGTCTCAAAGAGACAGTGATGCTGTCACTCAAAGCTTGAGCAGCTGGCTGGCAAAACCTGTTGGAGTGAGCTAGTAGCTAGTTTGGGATTCCTTATAGGAAAAGAATTTGTCAAGCCAGAAATTTCCAAGCTAGAAGCAGTTGCTCATAGTCTTATACCCATCACCAAGTGACACATACGATCATTCTTTGATCTTGCCAGTTACTATAGGCATTTTATCCCAGACTTTTCTACCATTGCTACACCACTGACAGATCTCTCAAAAATAGCCAGCCCAATAAAGTGAAATGGACTTCTGATTGTGAGACTGCCTTTAGGAAAATTTAAAGCTGTCTTATGTTCAGCCCCAGTTCTTTGAAGCCCTGACTTTACAAAACCTTTTGAGGTACAAACAGATGCTTCTGACACAGGCATCAGGGCAGTTTTAACTCAATATGATCAGAAGGGTGAACATCCCATTCTCTCTTTGAGTTGAAAGCTACATGAGCGGGAATGCAGATACTCCACAGTAGAAAAAGAGTGCCTCGCCATGAAATGGGCAATAGAGGCCCTTAAATATTACATGTGGGTAATGTGTTTCCTGCTGTCACAGACCACAGCCCTCTGTGTTGGTTAATCCAAATGAAAGATAAGAACATGAGAATCTTGAGATGGTACTTGTCCCTTCAACCATATTCTTTCTGTAACGCACCAAGCTTGGATGCAACACAAAAATGCTGATTTTCTATCCTGCTATGGTGCGGACAAGGTTGAAGCAGCAGAAACAAAATAAATTCTGAAATTTGATGTTATGTGTAATGCTGAATTATGTTGATTGCTGTGCCAACATGGTACAAACCTCAGGAAAAGAAGTAATGGAACAGTGGTCGTTTTGGTCATCTCTAAGGTAATACAGTTCTCCTCGTTATAACGAACACCTTGGGATCCATTAGCATAGTTCGTTATAGCGGTATTAGATTATAATGAAAAATAAGAGAAAACAAATAAAATTTGCAATGACTTTAATTGCGCTATTTTATTAAATACCCTAACAAAATTTATTATATGGAACATATAGAGCTGTAGTATACATTCTTTATTTATTTTAAATAGCAGTCCAATTTTTTTGTGTTAGATCGTTGTTAAGAACATCCTTGTTACACAGCAATATGAGCTGTCTTAACTGCAGCAGCTGTAAGGAGGACACAAAGGACTGCTGCTCCAAATACGCAACCCTGTCTCCAGTCCTGCTATTCCTCGGCTGAGCTTACTTTTATTTCTTCATTGCCTGTCACCCTTCACCTGAATCTTCGCTCTCTGATAGAGTGCGCTGCCCTGATTTTACTTCAGCCACAATGTCTTCGTCTGTTAGTGCATCCGAAACAGCCAAGTGTCATCCTGAGCAAACCACTGCTGAAGTTGATTGTGGGCATCAGGACCAGTCCCATCAATAAGCCCTAACTGTGCAGCAATGGTGACATCCTCTCTGTCTATCTCATCATGCTGAGTGGACACAACAGGGGTAGTAGTGGTACTGTCCTCGAATATTGGGCCAAGGCCATCGCGCCAGCAATTGGTCACTTTCTCTGCTGTAATTGAGTCCCATGCAGTACTGGCAGCATTACATCATATCCTTAATGTTGTATGCTTTTAGAAATTTTATGAGCTCTGTCCCGTTGTCTTGAGAAATAATCTCCCTTAACAGCTGCTTACGGTACAGTTTTTCAGATTAGCTATTACACCCTTGTCCATCAGCTGGATGATTGATGTGGTGTTACTGGGCAGGTAAAGAACCTTGATTTTACCATCTCTGCTCACCATTTCTTCAGCTTTTGGATGTCAGGGCACTGGTCTAATAGGAGAATAGCCTTAGTGTCCTTACTTTTAGATTGAAGGAATCTTCGTACTGAAGGGATAAATTCATTATTGAACCACTGTCTGAAAATATCCGGGTCATCCATGAGTTGGCACTGTAGTCATACAATAAAGGGAGGAATCTCTATTTATGTGATGGAAACATCTTGGGTTTTGCAAAGCGACCGATACAAAGTGGTTTCAACTTATGTTCGCCAGTTGCATTTGTACAAACAAGCACTGTCACTCGGTCCTTAAAGATTTTGTATCCTTTGGAGGCATCTGCCTCAGTTCGAGCAACAAGGGTTCTGTCAGGTAAACACTTATAGAACAACCCTGTTTCGTCAGCGTTGTACAGCTGGCAAGGTTCATAATCACCATCTTCTAAAATGTCTATCAATTTTGGCATAAATTCAGCAGCAGCAGTATCATCTGCCGATCACTGCTCACCTGCAATTTAAATTGTCTGATGCCGTTTCTACATTGGAATCGCCAGAGCCAGCCAGAAGAGGATTTAAAGTTGCAGTCTTCACCATAAGCTGTTTTGCCAAACAGTCTGCCTTCTCTTTAACAATGGCACCAAGATTGGGACACCAGCTGCTCGCTGACTCTCGAACCATATTTTTACAGCTTGATCAACCTCAGCATTGCCAGCTAGCCTTAATTTCTTTTGCTGATACCCTCCTTCTCTAAGCAATTGTCCATGAAAGCCCTCAAAGACCCCTCTTGTTTACGGAAGGTGCAAATAGTCAACTTGGCTAGTGAAAATTCAGAGCAAGTTTGGCGAGTCCTCTCCATTTTTAACCTTTGTATGATGGCAAGTTTGGTATTGACATCCAGTGCCTTCTGTTGTTTTATCTCAGCCATGAAAGTTAGGACCAGGGTTGCTGTCGAGAGCTGCAGTGTGAATGAGATTGTATGCCCTAAAAGCCTTAATAACTTAATTGCAATGATTAGTAAAGTCTGAAGCTAGTTACAGCTACTAGACATACAACTACAATTGAATGATTGATAGATAAGAAACATCTGCGATCGTTTGCTCATTTATGAATTGACAGTTTGTCAATTTCAAACTAAGCGGAGTAAATGCATGTATTGACAGCAAAAGCTGAAGCTAATTACAGCTACTAGAGCTAAACTACACTAGAGAGCTTGCTAGCTAAATACCATCAGTGACAGTTAGCTCATTGTTCATTTATTAACATACAGATTGCCAATTTGAAAACGATAGACGAAATGAATGTATTCTAGCAGGAGCCATAACTTTGATTCGTTTTAAGCGGGATTCGTTATGTCGAGATTCGCAATAACAAGGGACAACTGTACCATTCTGATATTTAGGGTCCCTGAGGGGAACTTCTGGAGTGGGTGGGCGGAGTTCCAACCCTTCCAAGGGTGAAGGGTTCAGACAACAATAATCTATTTTGCCTTCTTGAGGAGGAATGTAACAGAGTGCCCCTGTTAAAGAAAGAGCTAAGTAAAATGCCTCCTTTTAAAATATTCCTTTCTGGCTTTCCTGTTTTCTTTCTTTTTCTTCTCCTCTTTTCTAACCTTTCATGTCAGGGTGGTCAATCTGACATCTCTTAAAATCTTTACTGTCCTTTTGGGATTAATCATTACCAAAAAGAATGTAAGAATAAAATAGAAAATGCTGAGCGCAAGAGTGCTTTCGCTGTAGTCCCATTGAGTAGGGCATTGTGACTGTGCATACAGTTGTGCTTTGAGCAGTGCACACATTCGTGTAGTGCTCTTAAGCATGTTCACAGAGGAGAAAGTAACTCGTAAAAAGCGCTTTGCAAATGCATTTTGTGTTTATGTAGTTGCTATGTGCTTATATGAGCATGTTGCGGAAAAGGAGCAGAAAAGTCTCCAGATCACTAAATAAAATGTTTCTGGTGGACCTGTTAAGAGAAAGCTGCATTTTGCAGCTGAGTAAATAGACTGCTACAGCCATCTGAAGCAGAGTGCTTCATAAATAAAAGTGAAAAGGTGAAAGTGTTGCTGTTTAATAATAAGGATGCTGTGAGCAAGGAATGAAATAAGCTCTGCAATTTCCTGACATTGTAAAAATGTCAAGTGTCAAGTAGATTACACAGCTCAGCCCAGAATTGGGTATCTGGGTACTGTTAGAGGAGCTGTCAGGAAAGCGGGTCAAACTTGAAAGTAAAGCAGATGGCTAATATTTCAGCCATTGGTTGTTTTGCAAGTTGAGCTGTGTTATTTAAAAAGGCAAACTGAAGGTATTACAGAGGTCTGCCGAGCCTTGTTTAAAGAAACATGCATGTTGTATTGAGAGAACTTCTTTCAAATGAAAATAAAGAATTGTTTATTTTCTTCTTCTTCTTCACATAATTTAAAACAGTTATAAAGATTTTTTTTTATTACCAGCCATGTCTTCTGTGGAGGGTCCTACTTTAGGGCTGGCAGTCCAGAAAATGGCTGCTCTTATAGTAGCCATCGGGAGTGATGTCACCTTTAGTGGGAGAAGCTAATACCTGATGATGTGCTTACTCATCTAATTGTTTTATATGAATTATAAGATTTTTGGGAACCATTGTGAGAGATGGTAGTACCGGTAACCCTTAAGGTGGCAAGAGAGGTGCGTCCTAGGCATTAGTGAAGCATCCTAGAGAGAAATATAAAACTATGTGTATAATTAATAGGTCACATGCTTGTGATGTCACCCTTTTACCCTATATAACCTCTCCACCAGGGCTACTTTTAGAGGGAAGTCAGTCTCTTCTGACTCAAAGAGGAATGACGTGTAAGGTTTACACACAAAGTAAATTGATATTGATTTGCAGAAGAGAGAGAGCAGGATTCTGAGAGAAGAATTGCCTGAAGTATTACTTTGGTGTGAAGTTTAACACCTTATCATTTTTCTTTCTGTAAATATCAGTGACTTTTATTTGCTTTATTTTTATTTTTTGGGAAATAAAATGATAAACGATTCACTGAATTTTTATGCACTTTATCTGACTGTCTAGTGTCTGTCATTGGATCCCAAACACTTAGTCAGAAAAATAGAAATCATGTTGTAGTCAACATCAAATTCTTCACGAAGACCACCCCCAGCAGGTGTCTCTATCTCATGTAGTGAAAAGAAAAACAGAGATCTTCCACAGTGTGGGAATATTTTACAGATTAAAATCCAAGCATCCACTGACAGCATGTTGCAATCAGTGTAGTAGAAAGATCAGTTGGAGTCAGTCTACTTGCACA
This sequence comes from Neoceratodus forsteri, assembly GCA_016271365.2. Classification (NCBI taxonomy): domain Eukaryota; kingdom Metazoa; phylum Chordata; order Ceratodontiformes; family Ceratodontidae; genus Neoceratodus; species Neoceratodus forsteri. The sequence continues at coordinate 1,123,285,817 of CM028131.1, forward strand.
TTGGAAACAAGTGATCTTAGAGGATATCTCCTTCCATTGAGCCACACCATTGAACTGTGTCGACAGCCACAAGACCACCTGGACATTTCAGGCTTGGACTGCCCACATCGACATGCCTCATTGGCACCAATATAATGTGGGCATCCCCAGCATGCCTTACTTCTTTCTCCCATCAACCACTTGTCAGTCCCCCACTACTGAAGAACAATGTCAAATATTTTGGAAGTATTCACTATCACTGTTACTTCTAAGTTTGCTATGTTAAAACTTTTATGCCACAACTGAAAGACAAAGAACCACTGTTCCATTATTGTTATTACAGTGACATAAAGATTTAAAAGACAATGATCACTTCATTTGTATCCATTGCCTTGGTATAACCTATGACATTACAGCCTGCAAAATGTTCTGGGCTTTAACCTGATAACAAAGAGACATTATAAAAACAAGCTTTAAAAACATTCTCTTGATTCAAGAAATGGAGAAATGGGGTGCAGCGAAGGTGGCTTCACCATTTTCAACTACTTCTGTTTTGGTCCTCCATCAGCCCATCGATCTCCATGGTCAACAGTGGCCATCATTAACTTGTCAAAGAAAAGGATAAGTCTTGGAAACTGGCAGAAAAACACCACCTTTCTAAGAATGATAAGCACAGAAAAGAAAAACATGGAGCGCTGGTGAGAGCAATATAGCTACATGTGTGTTTTAGTGTCTGCCATCTAGCACCATAATGTACTTCTTACTCAACACTGGATGCAGGTAAATGACTGCACAAAAGTGTCCTAATATTAAAGAAGTAATAGAAGGTAGTACTGACTTGATTGAAAAGTTTTCACCCCAAGACAGTGGAAAACTGCTTCACAGTGGGGACAAGTGGTTCTCCACACCCAGCCATAACAATGGCTTCACCGATGATAATGTGCCCAGAGCTAAAGCAAAGTTGCATGCAAAGATGATACTTGCTTCTATATAAGCTCTGCTTCCAGAGTTCCAGACTGACACAAATGCTTCACTAGATATGATACAAAGTTCTAGGGGATATAAAAAAACAGATGTCAAGTAATTGAAGTAAAGCTCAAAGGTAGAGGAGCAGATGGATGTGAATGGAAAGAACACTGAAAAGTTTTCATGATGGATCCTGACTGTGAAGGTGCAGTCAGTACATTTCTGCATGAACAGCTAAATACAGTGGCCAAGCTTGAAAATATAGAGAACTTTCAGCACAAATCCCAAATACAGAGCTTAAAGCAGAGGTCAAGAGGACAATGTCTTTGGCTCTTTTCTTGACCAATCTGTTATTCTGAGTCAGTTTTAGATCACAGCTTTATAATGACCCCATGAAAACTGAAGTTGCAGGGACTGGGTCTGGAACTAGATAAAATCTTTGTACTTTTGTGTCCATTTCAGAATGAAACATAATGCTACAGATGGCCATAATAAAAAGGGGTTTATGTATGAGGGTAATAAGCTGCATCTTTACCCTGGCCTGTGCTTAGTCACACAAAGACACAGAAAACATTTTCTTACTATCAGAACTGAGTTTATTCAGTAGGGGTAAGCGTAGTGCTTCAGTCCTTGCTAAATTAAAGGTTACTTTTAACGGCAAGGAATAGTTCTTCTTCAGTATTGATGCTGCTTGAGAGTTTATGAAAAAGAATGTTGCACTTCCCACAAGTCTGAATCTGAGAATGAAGAAGACACAGGTTACACCCATTATCTTCCTGTGATAACTTGAAATAGTTGGACTCATGAAGTTGTAATTTCCCTTATTTTTCTAATTTGTGATGTTGATGCCTGTTGTGTGCAGTCATCAAACTTGATGTTAAGCTGTGCCTGAAATTATTTATGTTTTTTTTCCATTTTATTAAAGGATGTTTAAGCTTGGAGCATAAAATGGTAAAATTAAATCTGAGTTACATATAGTACTATTGTGCTCTTAAGTAAATAATTTTGTTAAGATGTCTTTCATGCCCTTGAAAATATAAAATTTATACTTTTGAAGGTAGTTGGATGTTACAAATTTTCAAAATCATACACTATTTTGAAATGTGTATCTGCAGTGTTTTTCTTTTTCTCTCTGAATAAAAACAAAGTATAAGAAAGAAAAGAACATTTCTCCTGACCATTCCCATTCACCTCTAAGAGGGTAAGTGTACCAATAAAACAGGTCCCAGATAAGCCAGCGTCGGACCCCAGCCTTGGGGCCTGTCTCTCCTGCCCTGGCTGTCTCTCGGATACCAAGACCAAGGTCTGACATTGGCTTGTCCTCCCTGCAGCCTGGGGACCTGTAGTCAATTCCATCATCAGGCATTGTCGCTTTGTTGATTCCACCATCAGTGACCCCTTTGGCTCAGTATTGCAATGCCTGCTGCTGATACTGCCATTGACACCTACACTGTCAGCACCTCTAGCTAGCCCATCATTGACATTACCATCAGTGTTTCAAATTTCTGTCCCAGCCTTTGTGCCAGGTATAGATAGGCCATAATCAGCAGGATTCCTGTTGTCATATCCTTCCACTTGTGTCCCTGTCCTGTCAACTCTAGCGCCAATGATGGTTGATGTCCATGACGAACTGGAGTACAATCCAGAATTCATGGAAGAGAAGGAGGAGGCCATTGATGAGGAGGAAGGGGTTATAGATGTGATTGGGTCAAGCTCCACTCTATCGTTTTGCTTGGAGGATAGTGTGAAAACACACCTAGATGTCTACCTGAGGAATGTGTCTTTTCAGGCTTTCCTCAGACAGGTTCAGGCAAAGCTTGCATTCCAGGATGAAGAGGAAGATTCTTCCTAGAAGACTCTTTGAGTTTGTGGAGGTTGAAGGCTCTCCAACTGTGATTTCCTCCAGTGCATTATGCACTGGGGATGCTACTTTTGCAGCCTGGCACAGGCCTGCTAAATTCCTTACAGTCCCCAGGAAGGTGAATAAACAACATCCAGCCCCTTTGCAATGCCATATTATTCTTCACAGTCTGAAATAGACTCAGTGGTGATTATCTGCTTCCCTAGGCCTCAGAATTGCTAACTATCAGCATATGATTCTGTATCAGACTTGCTATAGGAAGACAACGGCCAGCCTGACTGAAAAATTACTAGATGGCTCTGCCAAGATACTGGCTCATCAACCATAGGTAATAGACAGGATTCTAATAGGAACCTGCTCAGATTGGCCTATGATGGCTTTGATGCTGCTGCCAGGCTGCTACCTCTGAGATTTGATTCTGCTGCCACTCTTGACTAAGGGTGGCTATTTTTTCTGTTGTGAAGTACATGTTATGAATGCACCTTTGGGGATAAACAGTTGATCAGAAGTGATGTTGAAAATTGTTTGTGGTATTTTCAATCTATAAGAATGACACTTAGATACCTTAATACTTTGAACCCAAAGCCTCGTGGTCAGAGTCAGGGTTAGTTTTGCAAGCCCTGTGTCCATCCAGGCTGTGGTTTTCCAGAGGCCCTTGTCATGGATTCCAGAGGCCTCAGCCTTCTGCTTCCCAGGCTATAAATTTTCCCAGAGGCCATAGCTCCTCTCTCTCTGCCAAAGTGGAGGGAGATTCTATGGATGCTTGGATACTGGAGGTGGTTCTGCACGGACACACCTTAAAGCTCCTTCCTTGCTGTTCCCCAGTTACCCTCTCCCCAACAGTTGCCAAACTGTTATTTTCTAGGAACATCTAGCCCTTTTTGCTCGAGAAGGTTCAATCCCTCCTTCACAAAAGGGCTGTGGAATTGACCCTGGTTTCAGATATAAATCAAAGCTACTACTGCAGAACTTTCTGGTTCCAAATGGACTGGGGATTTAAGGCTAGTACTAGACCTTTTGGGTCTGAACCTGTTCACAGAACATACATTCTGAATGGTTGCTCTAGACATGAAGGATGCTTACCTTCATATCAAGATCTGCAAGTCTCACAGAAAATACCTGCAGTTCATGCTCTAGGGCTTACACTACCAAATTTGTGTTTTGTCTTTGGGTTTGTGTTCTGTGTTGTGTGTGTGTCTTACCAAAGTATTTGCTGTGGTAACAGTGGACATCTGCAGTTAAGGTCTGTATGTCTTCCCTAACATAGACAGTTGTCTGTTAAAGGTGCTGTCTTAGGAAGTCTTTTGTGCACACTCTAGTTCAGACTCAACAATTGTTTGACCAACTGAGCATACTGGTCAGTGAGCTGAAGTTTGTCCTTACCCTCTGCCAGAAGCTTCAGTACATAGGAACTGTACAGGATGCAGGTCTCCATTGGGCATTTCTGCCCTCAGACCATGCCACAACATTAGGGACACAGGCACAGCTGGTTACCTCTAGCGATTTGCTGTCAGGAACATGTCTATTAAGACTGATCAGCCTGATGGCAACTGCAGTCCTGACAGTTCTGCTGGCCTGCCTCCATATGACAATCCCACAATGGTTTCTCACAGCACAATGGTCTTTTAAATTACCACACTGCATGTTATATTATATGGCTTCACATATCAATACATACATAAAATGGCTCTCCCATATAGTGATTCTGGAAATTGCTGCCTAGTATAGCTGGAATTGGAATTTAATTTGAACAAAAAGTATAAAATTCACCCGATACCATTTTACATACAACATTTAAGTTCCTGCCCATGGAACTGAAACGTTCAATGATTGGGACCTCTCTGAAAATATACCACCAAATCATGTCCTTCATAGGTTTTTCAGATTTCGAGAGTCTTGAGTAACCTATTTTGGATAATTCATACTTTAAAATAAATGGGAAAACTATTCAATCTGATTGTTTTCCTAACAGCCTAAATCTTGCAGCTGGTTCCTTCATTAAAAATAATTCCTATGTTTCATTACAGGCAGTAATGGATGATACAAAGCTTCATAAAAATATTCACCTAAGGTATTAATTAAACTGCCTAAAATCTTACTTGGACATATACCTATGTCTCCCTCATATGACCCAGTGAAGGATATGCAGTCTAGGAATTGAAATGCTCACCCTATCTCTAATCTATACCAACTGTTACTTATTTGCAAATTTGGTACAGATTCCATTACTCCTTCGTACTGGAGCAAGGAAACTGGAATTGATATCCCAAACTGGATTACTTTATGAAAAAATATATACCAATTATACCTTTAGAGAACCTCAGGTTAATTCACTATAAACTTCTTCATAATGCCTACATGACCCTCAAAAATTGTTTAGGTTAGGTCTTTTGAACTCTGACAGGTGTATTAAATGTAACCTAAAGGAAATAACCATCTGCCTTATACTATGGGACTGTCCAAACTATCAGTATATCTGGAACCTGATTAATACTGAATATGGTAGAAAATTGTCTTTGCAACATGCTTTCAACTTTGAAACTTGCATTTTGGGGAATCTTACCATGGGCAAAGGTATAAGTGATAAAGCCATTATAACTGTGATAACTATCTTCACAAAACAACTCATTGTTAAACACTGGATAGATAAATGGGTATTAAGTGTGAGAGAATGGTTATCCAATATGGTTCTTAATCTGTAGATCACCAGATTGTTTTACCTATTTCATAACAATATTACCCAATTTCCTAATAAATGGGAAGGATCTATTCCTTATTGAACTAATTTGGCCTATAAATTTTCTTTACTACTATTTTGGCTATAATACTCAAACCCTAGGCATAGGAGACCAGAGTAAGACTAGAACTCTATCCCATTCTAAGGATCTTCACTAGTTCACATTTCTTCCTAACATTTTACAAGATAAGAGTATTAAGGGGTGGATATGGGGTAGTCATGTGTTAAACTGATGATGATACATTGGTGTTGTGAATTCTTATACTTGTTCTTCTTTATTGGCTGTTTTGGCTTGTATTTTTAAAATTATGAAATAAAAGAAAGTTTAAAAAGAGCACAATGGTCTCGGCTCTTGACGAGTTGGAGCATCTCACTCAGGTTACTCTTCCTCTTTGTCATACCATGCTCTGATAGTTGAACCACTTCAACCTATAGAAAGGTTCCCCATTTCTGAAGCCATTCCCTCCTGCTGATGATGACTATAGATGCCTCTGAGATGGGTTGGGGAGATCATTTGGGCCCCTTCAGAACCCAGGGCCAGTGGGGCCCCTCTAGATACAGTGCTTCACAGCAACACTCTAGAGATGAAGGCTGCTCTGAGTGGCCTAGAGGCCATTGCCCCCTCCTGCCAGGGAATCAGCTGTTGATTTGCACAGACAATATACTGGTGATGTACCACATCAGTCAATAAGGTGAGGTTCATTTGTACACACTCTGCAGAGAGGTGATGAGAGTCTGGCACTGGGCGGTGGAACACAATATATTTTGTGTTAGAAGTATTCCTCCCTAGGACCCTGAATGCACTGGTGGGTCACCCAGTTGACCCAATGCTTTTGCCATGAATGGGAGCTCTCAGACTCCATTATGGATGATCTCTACAAAAATGGGGTCTTCTATACATAAGTCTGTTTGCATCTTCATACAGTGCAAAACTGCTGCATTTCTACTCAATCACTGCAGTGCCTGGAGTTTTCTTGTCTGCTTTCAGGAGGTTTCTGTATGCATTTCTCCCATTCCCTCTAATACAGAGGTTCTGTTCAAACTGTGGGCCAAGCATGCCACTCTGATTCTTGTGGCTCCTTATTGGTCTAGACAAATTTGGTTTCCACTTCACCAGCAATTGGTAGTGGAACCTCCTGTCCCACTCCCTGTGAGCTGTACTTCTGACACAAGAGTAGGGTGGTCTGGTGTACCTGAATCTTCAGTCTCTCCACCTTACACCTGGCTCCTGAGGATGTAGAGCTCTCCTTGCTTGGGGTTTCCACAGTAGTGGGTGATGTTCTCCTGGCAGCTAGAAAGCTGTCTACCTGATGCGCTTATTCACTGAAATGGAAAGGTTTTACAGTAGGATGTACAGGGCATGCACTAAATCCCTTTATGTGTCCAGTTCCTAATGTGCTGGACTTTTCTCCATTAAGGACACAGAACTAGGGTATTCCTCAGTAAAGGTCCACATGACTGCTGTGTCAGCTTTTCATGCTGTGACAGAAGGCAAGACTGTGGTATAGTTAGATTTTTAAGGGTATCTCTTTCTGCACCTGAATCCGGTTCCAGTGTGGATCTTTAATTTGGCCCTAGAGGGTGCATGTGTGGGTGGCCAAAGAGTATGGTGGCTTAGTGACAGAGTTCTGTGCCACCCAGATCATCTTCTGTTCATAACTGAGGCATTTGTCAGTTACCAGCAACAAACGGATCTCATTCAATGGGGAAAAGTCATCACTAATGAAATTCAAAGTTTGGGATCAACATGGCTCCCAAGTGAAGTTATTAGCAGAAAACCGTTGTGGCCTTTTGACAGCTCAGTGAGAAGCAGAAGGCAGCAATGGTGGTGGCAGCTCCTGTCAGCGACATGGGAGATTTAAGTCCCTCTCCAATAGGTTCTGAAAGAAATCACCACATTTAAGAGCTCAGTAGCCTCCTGGAAGAAAGTCAAGTGAACTTCAATATAAGATGAGAGGTACTGAAACTTACTTATCCTACATAGATGACGATGATGGTCACCAAGAGAAACATAGACTTTGATGGCAGATAAGGACCGCTTGGCCCACCCAGTCTGCCCATTTTCCCTACCTATTGGATAAGCTGCAGATCCTAGTTAACCAACAGCCTACTTCCTTCTACCCCCCACTAGAATTGCCTTATGTCTGTCCCATGCATTCTTGAATTCCTCCACTGACCTCCTCAGGACGGCTGTTCCATGTGTCCACCACCATCTCTGTGAAAAATAATTATTCACATTGCCCTAGTGTACCCCTCTATCTTCAAATTGTGCCCTTTATTCTTGCACATCTCTTTTGTGAAATATGCTACCCACTTGGACTTTGTTGATTCCTTTGAGGTACTTGAAAGCTTCTATCATACTAACATGCTAAATGCTAGCAGAATAGGCCTAATGGTCTTTCATGTCTGTTCTCGTTTGGTCAGCCCCACCCTGGGAGCTGACCTTGCTGCCCCTCACCCTCTCTGGTTTCTGCCTTCCCAGTCCTGGATATTCTTGCTGCACAGGACTTTGCTTCCAGAATCCTTCCCTGTACCTGTTCCACCTCTTGAACCCTTCCACCATCTCTGCCTCCACCAGCCCCTGGGCAGTACATTCCATGGCTCCACCACCCTCTCAGTGAGTAGCACCTCCTCCTTTCTCCCTGAATCTCCCTCCTCCAGCTTCCACCCATGCCTTCTAGTTGCCCCCCTCTTCCTTCAGAGCACCCTGACTGCTCCTTCCCTATTTACCCCCTTCATGTACCTGAAGACCTTCATGTCCCCAGGTCCTTCTCTCTTCCAGTGTGTACAAGTTAGCTCTTGGGCCTCTCCCCATAGCTCTTGTCCCACAAGCCCCAGATAATTTTGGTTTGCCTTCCTCTGGACCCTCTCCAGCAGTTTGATGTCCCTCTTTAACTGTGGCCTCCAAGACTGCACGTGGTATTCGAGTGCGGCCTCACCAAGCAGTTATACAGAGGGAGTATCACTTCCTCCTTCTGGATGTGATCCCTCTAGCGATGCATCCCAGCATCCTGTTGGCCTTGGCCACTGCCCTCCACAAGTCTCAGAGTTTATCTTGACATCCACCACCTCCCCAGGTCCCTCAGCCATTGAAACTGTAGCACTCCCTCCAGGGTGTAAACTTGGCCCAGGTTTCTGGCTCCCAGGTAGTACCTTGCATTTCCCTGCATTAAACCTCAGCCTCCACTTTCTAGACTACCTTTCCAGAGCCTCCAGGTCCCCTGTAGGGACACCCTCCCTTCCTCCCCATCCACCACCACACCCAGTTTTGACTCATCTGCAAGAGACTCATCTCACTTCTGATACCCTTCCTTATGTCAGAGACATAGGCGTTGAACAGGAGGGGCCAGGACCGATCCCTGAGGGACTCCACTAATGACCCTCCTTGGGGATGAGACTATCCCGCCAACCATGACTGTCTGGGTCCAGTCCTGGAGCCAATTTCCTATCCATCTGATCATCGGGTTCCCCACCCCCACTTCTCCCAACTTATCCAACAGTCCCCCATAAGAACAGAGTCAAACGCCTTGCTGAAGTCAAGAAAGAGGACATCCACGTTCTACCCAGGTCCAAGGCACTTGTTACCCAGTCATAGAACTCCACAAGTTTTGTCTGACATGATTTCCCCAGGACAAATCCATGCTGCCCTACTCGTCCGGCACCCGACTTTTCCAGGTCCCTCCCAGCCTCTCCTTGACAATGCTCTCCATCACCTTGCCCACCACAAAGTCAGGCTGATGGGCCTGTAGTTCCCTGCCACCTTCCTTGATTCCCTCTTGTGGATAGGCACTATATCGCCACCTTCCAGTCCTGGGCACCACCCTGTCCTCAGAGAGTGCTGAAAAGCTCCGCCAGGGTTTTGCCAGGACATCCGCCAGTTCCTTCAGCACTCTGGGATGTAATTTATCTGGCCCCAGTGCTTTCTCTGTCTTAAGGGACCTGGGGGCTTTCCTCACTCTCTCTGCCATGATTTCCACCTCCGCTACCTGGTCTGCTTTGCCTTCCCCTCCTGCCATTGATGGCCCCCTTCCCCAGACCCACCGATCGGTGAGACCCCCCTCTTCAGTTCACTATCTCCTTCCATGTGTGATGCAGCCCGCTCCCCATTTTTCCTTCGTAAAAACTGAGGCAAAAGTACTCATTTAGTACCTCCGGCCTGCTCCCGAGTGCCCTGTGCCCATCCCTCATTTAATCTTGCTAATCTGCCCCTTCACCTCCACTTTTCCCCAATGTATCTAAAGAACCCTTGTTCCTCTCTCAATTTCCTGGCCAGGTTCTCTCCTTCCTTGCCTTGGCTGCCCTCACCACCCTAGTGGCCCTTCTGGCCCTCAGCTCGAACTGCCCTCGATCCCTTTCACTCCTTGAGCACTTAAAATGCCTATAGCCGCCTTCTTTCCTCACCACCTCCTGAACCTCCCTGGTCCATCAGCAGGGTTTACGGGCTCTACCGCATTTTCATCTTACTCTTGTACAGGTGCTGGTAGCATTCTGCACCCCTTCTGATGATTTCCCACCTACTGTCAGCATCCATGTCTGGCTCAATCCTGCCCCCTCCTTTTCTCGAGGGTATACATATTAAGCTTCTTTTGGTTTGTCTTCATATGGCTTCTAGTGCAGACCCTGCACCATTTTAGTTGCCATCCTCTTGATTGTCTTCATCCTGTCTATGTCCTTGTGGAGGTGGGGTCTCCAGAACTGCATGCAGTACTCAAATGAGATCTCACCAACTGTCTGTACAGAGGGATAACAACTTCCTGTTTTCTACTGGTGATGCCTCTCCCTATGCATTCCTGTGTTCCCCTAGCCCTCCTTACGCCTTCTCACATTGCTTGCCTACCTTTAGGTCATCTGATATGACTACCCCAGGTCGCTTTCCATTTTTGTTGTTGTTAGCACTTTCTCCCCATTGTGTACCTCTTCCACTTGGTTTTGTTTCCCAGGTGCATTAATTTGCGCTTCTTTGCATTGAATCTAAGCTGCCATACTTTGACCATTCCTCCAACCTTGCCAAGTCCCTTCTCATCCTTTCCACCCCTTGTGTATCAACTCTTTGCAGATCTGTGTGTCATCTGCACAGAGGCATATTTTTCATTCCAGTCCCTTCGCAGTGTCACCTATAAAGCCATTGAAGGACCAGTCCCAGTACTGAATGCTGCGGTGCCCCACTAGTAACCCTCTTTCTTCAGAGTGGACTCCATTTACTATTACACTCTGCATCCTGTTGTCCAACCAATTTTTACCCAGGCTACCACTCTGGGACCCACTCCTAGGCTGGATAAATTGTTTATTAATCTTTGTGTGGGACTGTGTCAAATGCCTTACTAAAGTCTAGGTAGGCCATGTCCACAGCCCCTCCTGGTCTACTACTTTGGTCACCCAGTCAAAGAAATCTGTTAGATTCATCTGACATGACCTCCTTGCTGTGAATCCATGCTGCCTTGGGTCCTGTGCCCCACTGGCCTCTAGGTACTCAACAATTCTTTCTTTCAGAGTTATTCCATCATTTTCCCTACCACTGAGGTCAAACTAACAGGTCTGTAGTTTCTGCCTCTGCCTTGCTCCAACTTTGTGAAAGGGTCACATATGCCGTCCTCCAGTCCTCAGGTACCACATCCTACTCCCATGATTTGTTAAAAGGGTAGTCAGTGGTGTCATTAGTTCTCCACGTAGTTCTTTTAGGATTCTGGGGTGAATCCCATCAGGCCCTATAGCTTTGTCCACCTCTGAGGTTTAGAAGTTATTCAGTGCCTTTCTGCTGTGAATGGACTGGTGTCGACCCCCTACCCAGAGTGCTTCTATTGTTTGGTTTAGGTATCTCCCCTCCTCTTCTTTTGTGAATACTGAGCAGAAGTATTCAATCAGTATCCATGCCTTTTACTGTCACCCTCTTCCCATGCCTCCCTTTATTAAGCCTCACAATTCCTCCCTTGGTCTTTCTTCACTCCCTAATTTACTTATAAAGGTTTATCCACCTTCTTAACTGAGCTGACTATCTTTTCCTTTGGGCCTTTGTTATTCTGATTGCCTTCCCGCTTTCTTCTGCTTTAACTGGTACAGTTCTCTGTCCTGCTCCTTCTTGTTTCCTTATACTTCCTGAATGCTGTCTTTTTCCTAACCTTCCCCACCACCTCTTTTAAGAACCATAGTGTTTTTCCTTTGTTTAGTTTTATTTGTGTCACACAAAGGTTTTGTTGCCTCTGTGATGGCAGTTTTGATTTTTCCCATTGTTCCTTCTTGCCCATTTACTAGTGCTTTTTGAGGCACTGTCCCATTTTGCAAAGTTAGCCCTCCCAAAGTCCAATACCCTTTCTTTTGTATGGCTTGACTCTCTGACTGTGTTTATCGTAAACCACACTGTTTGGTTGTCACTTGTTCCCAGATGGCTACCAACTTCTAAATCTGAGATCCCTCTCCATCCCCATTTGAGAGTACCAGGTCTAAGACTGCTCCCTCGTAAGTGGATTCCAACACTAGCTGTCTGAGGCATGCCTTCTGTAGGGCATTGAGAATGATCCTGCTCTTGGATGTGGCTGCAGCAAAGGTGTTACAGTTAACATCTGGCATATTAAAGTCACCCATCAACAATATCTCTCCTTTTGCCATTCTAAGGATGCCTTCTATTATTTCCTTGTTCATTTCCTCTCCCTGATACAGGGTCTGTATACAACCCTGTGGGATTGTGGTGCCATTTCCTGTCTCCAGGATGACCCACAGTGCCTCCTCTGCTCCTGTTTACCCTTTAGCTCTGTTGTTTTGATCCCTTCCCTTACGTGAGAGCTACTCCTCCTCCTCCTCCTCTTTTACCCTCCCCATCCCTCCTGTAGATTGTGCACCTAGTATGTTGACATCCCAGTCATGGTTCTCTGTGTACCATGTTGCTGTGACTGCCATGATATCCAGGTGTCCCTCTTCCATCAAGGCCACGACTTGGGGATCTTGTTACCCAGACTACTGGTATGGGTTCTCACCATCCTCCATTATATGATGGCCTTACCCCTTTAACCCCATCCCTGTCCTTACTACTTTTTCTCCATTTACCCTGTCCTGCTCCTATCGACTTCTCTACCTTGGTGTTTACCTTGCTAACTACCCTGTTTTGTTGGGGAGGTTGGGGATTCCTGCTCTTTTCAGTGCCTTCCCCCTTGGCTAGTTTTAAATGCTTGCCAGTAAAACATTTAAACCTACCACCTAGGATCCTGGTTCCTCTCCCAGAGAGATGTGAACCCGTCACACCAGTGTAGGCCTGTATCCTCCAGGAGGTTCCCTAGTCCCCAGTGAATCCAAACCCTGAACTCACACCAGTTTTCAACGATTCATTGAATCCCATGGTGCAGAGTACCCTAGCCTCACCCATGCCATAGACAGGCAGCACCTCTGAGATGGTTACCATGGTGCTACTTGTCTAGGGCCCCTCTAACTCCACAAACTCCTGCACTGCTGTGATCCCATTCCCAGCCAGGTAATGTGTCCCTAGGTGGACAATGACATCCAGCTCCTCTCCTTGCTGCTGCTTCTATGATCCTGAGAATTTGCTTCCTGTTCCTCCAATCCATGGCCGAGCAGTCACCTTACCTACCTTTCCTCTCTCTCCACCAGTTCTGCTCCCCAAATGATTGAATCCGCCACCAGGAGTTGTTTCCTTCCCCTGTGGGGTCCTGTGCCAGCCTCCTATGGGTCTCCTTTGGAGGTTCCCAGCATCCTCCTTGGTCTGCACTGCAGGTGCCTCCATAGAGGAACTTCACTCTGCCAGAATGGCGTATGAACTATGGAGAGTACAACTGGAGGATGCATCTCTGTTCCACCACCCTCACTCCCCCTGGGCCCACTGTGGTCCAACTGGTCCTCTTTCTTTGCAACCTCTGAGGCAGTGGCAATGGCCCTGATAGTCCCTGTGTGGGGAGGATGTTTTCTGAATCCTTGCTAGGTGCCTGAAAATAGGGCAGCATCGCAGTCTCTAGAATGTCTCCTGCCCCACAGCCAGTGCATTGCACCATTCCCCACATGTCTCTCTCCTTCCTGTTTAAATTTGTTTTTGTTGAGTGTGTGAGGTGTGTGCATGCATTTACCCCCTATGCAGCATGCTGTGCTGTTAAGGATATGACAGGTGTACATCCTTTGCCCTCCTGGGGAAGTGATGTCAGAACCTCTGGTATAAATGACACTCTTGGGGTGGGTGGGACCAAGCCCGTGCCATCAGAAACAATCAGCTGCAGCTCTGACTCACCACCCGGTGGGTGCTTTCCTTCCTATCAGCAAGTCAACCTGCACAACAATTTAACTGAAAATATTACCCTGCAAGAAACAATTTCAGTCAGAGAAAATAAAGCAGTTGAGCCCAAACCCTGTGTTCTGCCCTCCTCCGCCTCCTGCATCTAGCCAAGTTATCACCTAGCAGAGGCCCCAAGCCAAATAATCAGGCCAAACAATTCTCACCTAGCTCCCAAACTACAAGGCAAAAACACAGCTGTACTTTAAGGCCCTTAAATGTGGGCTATTGTGCTTTCAATTTACTTTACAGACAAAAGAAAAACACAAGTTCAGCAAGTTTCTCCACAACTTACCCACTTATCTTGTTTCAGAAAACCTCCTCAAGTCCTATCTGTGAGTAACACACACAGAGGTATGGATCCAGGAGCTGGAGTGCCTAGTCAGTGCCCTGTGGGACAGAGCAGAGGATATTGAAAACCACAATCTCTGGAACAATCTTAGATTAATTGGTTCCAGAGAAAGTGGAAGGAAGGTGACACTGCAGCCTCTCTATGTAAAGTGATCCTTGAGCTATTTCATTTTAATTGGAAGTATGGTGTGAAAATAGATCTTGCCCACAGTACATTAGGTCCAGTGCCCAAGGAAGATGACTGGCCCCATCCAATACTGGCACATTTTGTCTGCTTCCCAGATAAAGAACAAATCTTGCTCTGGCTAAGGACTATGACCGCCTTGCATGGCATAGCATCCTACATATTTGCAGATTTCTCTACTGAATTGGCCCCAAAAGCACAAGGTATGCCAAGGTATGAAGATCCTACAGGAGCAGGGCTTCCCTATAAAATGCAGTATCCTGCTAAACTGCTTATTACTCGTAATGGTGTCGCCAACATTTTCAATAACCCAGAGGGAGCACTAGGCTACATATCCAGGAACTAGCCTGTATTCCCCAGCCCTCCTTACTGCCTTCTCACATTGCTTGCCCACCTTTAGGTCATCTGATTTAATTACTCCTAGGTCTCTTTTGATTTTTTGTTGTTATTAACTCACCCCCCATTATGTACTCTTCCCTGTGTTTTTTCCCAGATACATTACCTTGTACTTCTTTGCATTGAATCTGAGCTGCCACATATTTGACCATTCCTCCAACCTTGCAAGTCCCTTTTCATCCTTTCCACCCCACCTTGTGTATCAACCCTGTTGCAGATCTTTGTGTCATCTGCAGCGAGATATACTTTCCTTGCAGTGCTCTCAATGTCACTTATAAGAAGGCATTAAAGAGGACCGTCCCAGTACCGAACCCTGTGGTACCCTACTAGTTACCCTCCTTTCTTCACTGTAGACTCCATTTACTATTACCCTTTATGCCCTGTTATCCAGCCAGTTTTTATCCATGTGACCACCTTGGGACCCACTCCAATGCTGGCTAACTTGTATATTAATCTTTTGTGTGAGACTGTATCACATGCCTAGCTAAAATCTAGGTAGGCCATATCCACACCACCCTCCCTGGTCTACTACTTTGGTCACCCAGTCAAAGAAATCTATTATGTTCATCTGACATGACCTTCCTTCTATTATGCCCTGCTGCCTTGGGTCCTGTGCCTCACTGGCCTCTAGGTACTCAACAGTTCTTTCCTTCAGAAGTGATTCCATCATTTTCCATACCACTGAAGTCAAACTAACTGGTCTGTAGTTTCCTGCCTCTGCCCTGCTCCCACTTTTGTGAAGTGGAATCACATTTGCCCTCTTCCAGTCCTCGAGTACCACCCCATCCTCCCATGATTTGTTAAAGAGAGTAGTCAGTGGTGTTACTAGTTCTGCCCTTAGTTCTTTTAGAATTTTGGGTGAATCCATCAGGCTCTATTGCTTTGTCTGCCCTCAGTTTCAAGAGTTCTTTCAAACCCTTTCTTTTGTGAATGGACTGATATCGAGCCCCCTTTCAAGTTTTGTCTCTGGTTTGGTTTAGGTACTTTCCCTCTCTTTCATTGTGAATACTGAGCAGAAATATTAGTTCAGTATCCCTGCTTTTTCACTGTCACCTCTGCCCACATTAGATTCGTCTGACGTGACCTTCCTGCTGTAAATCCATGCTGCTTTGGGTCCTGTGCCCTGCTGTCCTCTAGGTACTGAACATTTCTTTCTTTCAGAAGTGATTCCATCATTTTCCCCACCACTGAGGTCAAACTAACAGGTCTGTAGGTTCCTGCTTCTGCCTTGCTCCCACTTTTGTGAGAGGGAATCACATCTGCCCTCCTCCAGTCCTCAGGTACCACCCATCTTCCCATGATTTGTTAAAAGTGCGGTTAGTGGTGTCACTAGGTCCTCCCTTAGCTCTTTTAGGATTCTAGGGTGAGTCCGTCGAGGCCATTGCTTTGTCCACCTTGAGTTTTGGGAGTTCTTTCAGGACTCTTTCTTCTGTAAATTGACTGGCATCACCCCACTACCCAAGTGCTTCTACTGTTTGGTTTGGTAACTCCTCCTCTTCTTCTTTTGTGAATACTGAGCTAAAGTATTCATTCAGTATCTCTGCCTTTCACTGTCTCCCTC
Source organism: Neoceratodus forsteri (assembly GCA_016271365.2). NCBI lineage: Eukaryota > Metazoa > Chordata > Ceratodontiformes > Ceratodontidae > Neoceratodus > Neoceratodus forsteri. Next base: position 1,123,302,118 of record CM028131.1, read on the forward strand.
TGCCCACCTCCCTGTCCTTTATTAATCTTCACTATCCCTCCCTTAACCTTTCTATGCTCCCTAATGTACCTATAAAAGGTTTTATCCCCTTCTTAACTGAGTTGACTATCTTTTCCTCGGTGTGGCCTTTTCTTTTGACTGCCTTCCCACTTCTTTCTGCTTTAATTGATACAGTTCCCTGTCATGATCCTTCTGTGATTCCTTATACTTTGTGAATGCAGCCTTTTCTCCTTAACCTTCCCTGACAACTCTTTTGAGAACCATAATGGTTTTTATTCCGCTTTGTTTTCTTTATTTGTTTCACACAGGCTTGTTGCCTCCATGATGGCAGTTTTGATTTTTCTCCATTGTTCTTCCACCCTCCTTTCTGGCCATTTGCTAATGCATTCCTCAGGTATTCACTCATTATGCCAAAGTCAGCCCTTCTAAAGTCCAGTATCCTTGTCTTTGTATGGCTTGTCTCCATGGTTGTGTTTATTGTAGAGCACACTGTGCAGTGGTTGCTTGTTCCCAGATGTCTACTGGCTTCTAAATTTGTGATCCTCTCTCCATTTGAGAGTACCAGATCTAATATTGCTCCCTCAGTGGGTTCCACCACTAGCTGTCTAAGGCATCGAGAATGACCCTGCTCTTGGATGTGGCTGCAGTCCATGTTGCCCAGTTAACATGTGGCATATTCAGGTCCCCATCAACAGTATCTCCCTTTTCAGCCATTTTGAGAATGCCTCTATCATTTTCTTGTCCAATTCCTCCCGTGAGGCGAGGTCTGTATCTAACTCCTGTGTGGATTGCGATGCCATTCCCTGTCTCCAAGGTGACCCAGAGTGCCTCTTGTCCTCCCTTTACATTTTAGTTCTGTAACTTTGATTCCTTCCCTTATGTAGAGGCTACTCCACCTCCTCTTTTACCCTCCCTGTCCCTTCTGTAGATTGTGTACCCTGGTATGTTGACATCCCAGTCATGGTTCTCTGTGTACCATGTTTCTGTGACTGCCACAATATCCAAGTGTTCGTCTTCCATCAGGGCTACTAGCTGTGGAAGCTTGTTTCCAGACTACGGGCATTGGTATTCATTGCCCTCCATTTTAAGTTGGTTTTATCCTTTTTATCCCATCCCTGCTCTTATTGCCCTTGTCCATTTTCCATTTACCCCTGTCCTGCCATCTATCAAGCTCTGTACCTCAGTGTTTACCATACTACCTGCCATGTTTTGTAGGGGAGGTTTGAACTTTCCTGTTTCCTATCAGCACCTCCCCTTGGCTAGTTTAAAAGCTTCGCCAAGGAAGCCTTTAGACCTGTCACCTAGGGAGCTGTTTCCTTCCTGGACAGATGCAGACCATCATTCCAGTATAGACCTTCATCTCTCCAGGTGGACCCCCAGTCCCCAATGAAACCAAAGCCCTATGCTCTGCAGCTTTTGAACCATTCATTAAACTGCGTGGTGTGCAGTACCCTAGCCTCACCCCTGCCATAGACTGGCAGCACCTCTGAGAAGGTTATCGTGCTTGCTACCTGTCTGAGGCCCCTCCCAACTCCACAAATTCATCCTGCACTGCACTGATCTCATGCCTAGCTAGGTCATTTGTCCTGAGGTGGACAATGATATCTAGTTTCCTCTCCTGTGATGCTGCTTCTGCAATCCTGAGGATTTGCTTCCTGTCCCTCAAGCCATGGCACCAGGCAGGCACCTTACTTCTCCTCTCTCCCTTCCCCAGGTCTACACCCCTAACAATTGAGTCCCCTCAGAAGCTGTTTCTTTCCCTGTGGTGCCCTTGCCACTCTTTTGTGGGTCTCCTTGTGGATGTCCCCAGCATTCTTCTTGATCTCCACTGAGGGTGTCATCATAGAGGAACCTTGATTTGCCAGACTGATATATGATTTGTGTAGAGGTACAACTCAGGGCTCGCCTCTGTTCCACCACCCTCACCCTCTCAGAACCTACTTTGGTCCATCTGCTCTTCACATGGCAACCTCTGAGGCAGTGGTTGTGGAACTGGTGCTCTTTGGGTGGGAGGCCTCCTTAGTCCTTGCCAGTTCAGCCTGAGGTGGGCAGCCTCCTCCTCAGAGCTGACAGTTGCCTGCAAATAAGGCCAAAAACACAGGTTCCAGAATGTCTCCCGGAAAATTGCTGCCTCACAGCCAGTGCATTGCACCACTCCCCACATGTCCCTCTTCCTTATAATATACAATAAGTAATATATAATTTTTGTGTGTGTGTACTTGCCCTTTATGCACTGTGCTGGGCAATTAAAAATATGACAGTTCATCCCAAGACCTGTTGAGGAAGTGATGTCAGAACCCTAGCTGTAAGGAAATGCCACAGCCACTGGTGACTGTTAGAAATAATCAAATACACCACTGCTCCACCACCCTGGTGAGTACTGCCCTTTCTAGTAAGTCAACCAACACCACAATTTACTAGAACACTGCTCCTACACAAACCACTCTACTGAGTCCAGGGATAAAACAAACTCACTGCTCAGCCAGCAGGACACTTCTAAAATATTGCACAAATATCCTTCCAAATCCTAGGTGTCTAGCACAGAAATCAAGCAACTTCAGTTGTATTTCACCCTCTGGTTATAAAATTACTACACTTTAATGGAATTCTGCAATTTTAATGCCAATAAGAAAATAATGAAACTTTCTGTAGAAAGCATAGCTTACCTTCCTAACAAATCCCACAATATTATGTTTTACAGATTCCCAGTTCCTCAAATGCGCCTAGTTTGTTCTCTGCAGTATAGCAAGATTCTCAGCTTCCAACAGAAGCAGGCAAATCTTTCTGATTTCACAGCTTCACTAGCTTCCCCTAACTAGTGACTCAAGCAAGGAGCACCTCAACAGGCCCTTCTTTTGTTGCTATGATAATTCAGATAAACTAGTGGTGTCACCACCCACTCCTCAACCACTATCATTGCTGTCATTCTTGCTGCTACCACTAGTATCACAAAGTCTACTACCACTACCGGCTCTGCTTTGTTTTGGATACTGTACAAGCACATAAATAACAGTGTGTGTGGCATTCCAGTATCCTCACCATGGGAATGACACCATTAAGGATTGCTGATTCAACAGTGGAATTATTGGAGACCTGTTCATATGGCTGCAGAAGTGGCAAAGCTTTTGCAGAATGCACCAGTGCACCAATGATAGGTATCCCTGATAGGCCATATCATCAAATTTCAAAACAGAGTGCATAGAAGAAATTCCCATCATTCATCACCTTCGCATGTAACTCCTGCTTGAATGCCTCACATGCTGTTATTCATGTTCTGCAGAATTCCAACAAAGCAAAGCTGGTGATGGTGGTAGACTTTGTGACACTAGTGGTGGCAGCAAGAATGACAGCAGTGATGGTTGTTGAGGAGTGGCTGGTGACACCACACGTTTATCTGAATTATCACAGCAACAACAGGATGCAGTACTTATTAAAGAGTGGCAGAGATGTTTCTGAAACAATGTGCAAATAGGTTTGACAGCATTCATTTGCACATGTGTGGCATGACAGTACTACTGGATCCCAGATATAACAAGTTCTGGCCACAGCCAAAGGGCTGCATGTGTTGGGGGTGGGGGCAGAGGGAGGTTGGGTGGAAGGATATCTGTAATTTGAAAATAAAATCAGCAGCATCCTGATCATGACACTGGGGATTGGGCACAAGATAGAGTGAATAGGTTGTACTTCATTGGTAGGCTGATTAGAATCCTGGGACAGGATCAGGAGCACTGAGTACCATGTCTTCCTGGCCCATTCCGGGATTATCAGGATCATTGTGGCTGTCTCTCTCTGACGTTATGAGCACTGTCTGAATGGGTGGGAATGGTGGGATGTCATGCAAGAACCTCCCTGTCCAGTCCAGGACTAGGGCATCCTCAGGGACTGTACCATGTACTGGTAGTCTGCAACACCACCTGGACACCCACTGGGACAGCAATTGGGAAGAGTAGAAAGGACATCAGTCAACATCTCATCCAAAGGATGATGCACTCCAATGTTTCAGCATTTCCCTAATACCGCATCTGGGTGCGAGCATTTAAGAGTATGAGCTAAAGTTCCAGTATGGGACTAGACACATGACCTTTTCATGCAGAGCAGCATGTGCTACAACTGAGTCATACTTACATGCTGAAAGGAAAGGAGTTGGGTTATATATAGGCAATTTCATATACATTGTATCCCAAAGCATTTTACAAGACACAAACTGATACAGCAGCTATTAGGAACAAAGTGAGGTTAAAGAGCCCTGACCCTCAAGGGACATCTTAAGAAAATGTAATATTTAAACATAATCCATTTTATATTTCATGTCTCTTTCTGTAATTCTCACCTTTATTTCTTCATTACTAAGGACATTTGCATGGTAACAGGATTTGTGCCCTATCTGCTGTGGTTCCTTGCCTACCTGACATCACAATTCTGTTTATGACATCACAGTCTGTTGCTGTAGTGATAATTATGATGTCATAAACTGGGATTATGATGTCAGGTGCACAAGATTGCCAAGAGTAAATGAAGTCCAGAGGACAGTGATCCCAGCCATGAACCCTTTCAGTAATAATGAAAGGGGGAGGTAATTGCAGAAAATATAAATCTTACGCTTTCAAAGTTATCACAATGGTGTCGGGGGCTCTTTAAGTGAGACCTGAGGAAGAATAAACACTGAGAGGTTCAGTGAGATGGAGGCAGGATAAAAAGCTAATGGGGAAAAAGGAGAATTTAAATCTGTATGTGTGTGGGGGTGATAAAGCTGGAGATCAAGGAGATTCTGTTGTATTACAGTAGGTAGGAAAATAGGCAGACTAGGTGGATCAGGCAGTCCTTATCTGCCATCAGTTTCTATGTTTGTATAGAGATTTAAATGATTTGCTCAATGTCAATAGTGAGTAGGTGGTGGTGGTGAGATTCAGAGTCAAATCTGGGACTCTAGGCTAACAGCTGCACAAATTTATTTCTTGAAGTAAGCACCATAATGTGCTCATGTATAGTTGGGATACACAAGGATTACAAACTTTACTTTTGTTACAAAATTTTCATTAAATAATTTATCAAAGGGCTACCTGCTGGCTGGTGTGCTTTGGTGCTGGCTAGCCAGGTTTGGGGAGAGGTGAGAGCCAGTTTGGGGTGGATGTGGAAGCTGGTTTCATGGTGGATGTGGGAGCCAGGTTCAGGGGTGGACTTGGAAGCCAGTTTGGTGGTGGATGTGGGAGCTGGTTCAGGGGTGGACATGGGAGCCAGTTTGGGGGTAAATGTGGTAGCTGGTCTGGGGTGGATATGGAGCCAATTCAGGGGTGGTCTTGGGAGCCAGTTTCTGGGGTGGACATGAGCCGGTTTAGGAGTGAATGTGCTAGCTGGTTGGGGTGGATGTGGGTGCCAATCGGAGGTGGTCTTGGGGAGCCGTGTTGTGGGTGAATGTGGGAGCCAGTTTGGGATGGGCTGGGGTGCTGGTGGACCAGGTTTGGGGTGGACACAGGAGCCAGCTCAGGGGTGGACATGGGAGCCGGTTCAGGGTGGATATGGAAGCTGGTTCAGGGCTGAATATGGGAGCTAGTTCAGGGGTGGGCTGGGTGTAGGCCGTTTTGGGGTGGACATGGGAGCCGGTCTGGGTGGGTTGAAGTGGTGCTGCCGTGGTGGCAGTGCTCCCATATAAGGTGGGACTGGCACTGAGTTCCAAGATCACAGCAACCCCTGCAGTGTGCAACAAAGCTTACTCCTCCACAGAGCCTGGGACAGCAAACTGCAGGATGGCAACACAGCCCAGCCACCATGGTAATGATCCTAGTACTCTAGGCCCCACAATTTTCCAGAATCCCACAGTCTTGGGTGAGCATAAGTAAGGTGATGGGCAGGGAGGTCACCAAGTATTAGATGGATGGGGGACTTTATGAAAGAATATAAATAGCTATATGGCAAAAAAATATTTTACTGAAGCATACAGATGGTCATGCCATTCTTATTCTTTGTGAAACATGGCATGGTACAGAAACAACTACATCCGCCTAACTCCTTCTGTAGTCCATGGTGTGCTTCAGAAAGTACATAATAAAATAATCTATCTTTATTTGTATAATGCGCCTTTCTAAAACCAAGGCACTTGTGCAGGTATAAAACAGCAAGATAAATCAGCATAACAATCAATATAAATCATAAAATCCACAGTTTAAAACTCAATAAATTACAGTAATGGCCTAAAAGTCTGGTTAAGCCAAACTAAACAAATAAGTTTTGAGTGCTGCATTAAAACTTTGGATGGTCAGGCAGTCCTGTACCTGACAAGGTAGAGAGTTTCACAGGGTCGGGCCCACAAAATCAAAACACGGGTCTTGTTGCCTGAGATGTCTTTAGCAACAAGGGACCTATAGCCAGCTTTTCATTAACTGATTAAATCTTCTGTGCATAGTAATAAAGTGTCTGTGAAGTCCTGAAAGCTCTGTTTCATATTTTGAATAAAACAGAATAGTGCATTTAGTGCAAGGTAAAGTGTTCAAATGAGCTTGGGATTTCAGCTTGGTGTGCAGTGGTGTGCTATGCAGTTTGCATGGGATACAGAGTAACCTCATAGCCACCAGCCCTAAGAAATCCCTATCTGAACCATTCCTGTTAAATGTAATTGCATTCAAAGGAAATTACATGCAGGGGAACGGAATTAAGAAAGTAGCCGGACCCTGTTAAATCTGAAGCTTGAAGGATAGCTAACAGGAGCTGCCAGGGTTCCAATTCCAGTGCTGAATTCGACTGGACTGCCATACAAGGCAATAGCAGATTGTTGGTTTCATGGAGATGCGCAAATTGATGCATGACTCAATTTAGGTCAGGCAGACCTAAAGGAGGAAAAATGGGTGCCACTAGAAAAGACCCATTTGAAAGCTATTCTGCCGCCTGTAAATTTTGGCCAACAGGACATGAAGCTGATACTTTTACTAAATTAATATACCCCTTGTACTTAGGAGCCACAGAACTCAACTGTCAATTCAGTAATGTGTCCATTCCATATAGTGCTGGGACCTACTTCGTAGGGCCTACCCATGGCAGTCCAGCAAGTAAAGTTCTTCAACCAATCCTCTAGATTCGAGATCTCATAGAAAAGAAACAGAAACTCTGGTTAGATTTCTATGGCTTCCTGGCTGGGAGGTGAAGCGAGAGAGCTGCCCCAGGAGTGACACATGCCAGTATGTAAAGCATTTTCATATTATTTGAGTTCTAGGGGCTGGAGCTGCATGTGCAGCTTGCACCTCCCAGTGTCACCAGTCACATTCTTTTGGCTGCCAGGGCTTTGAGCAGGATTTATTTTTTGACACGGAGAGGACACTAAACAGCAAAGAAATATAAGCATTATTGCTTTCAGCTCACAATGGGTGGCAGCTGGAGGATTCCTTTGAAGTAAGAGGACGGGAACAGAGGAGTGGGGTGGTACAGTGGGCAGTAATGGGAGGGTTCTTTTAGAGCAGGGCGGAGAAGAGTGGGCAGAGCTTGGTGGAGAGGAGCTACTGCATCACTAAAAACATAGTTGATAAGGGAAACCAGGGAGGGGATAGACTGATGATGGGAGAAAGGGCATGGGGAGCTGTTTGGATAGTAGTAGAGCATGGGCACCAGAGAGGGGGGTTGTGATGGGCGGAGTGAATCCAGTTTTTTAATTAGTGAAAAATGCAGAGTCCTCACTCTGTGATTGCTAAAGGACTGCTGGGCTCCACCCTGCAGCCCTAATAAAATGAAGAACAGTAGACGAGGTTTATAAGTCTCTTTCCTCAGGGCCTTATTTAGACTGCCTGTTGGGTCCCTTAACAGTATACTACATACAGTTCTTGAAAAAAGTGCACCTTGCATTTGTGTTTTGGTTTGCATAAAATAATCATTTAGAAGTGCCTTTGCCTGAACTCAAAGTGATGTAGGTTGGGGGTGTTACTTGTGGTTACCACCCTATACCTTGTCAGGTGTTACAGTACATGTATGTATGTTGCACAGCTCTATACTGTATTTTACACTGAAATGTACATCATCATCTGTGAAGACTTATGGAGGATTCTCATAATGTGTGTGTGTGTGTATATATATATATATATATTTTTTTATGGCAAAAAATCCATTTAGTCAGTCAGTTAGGGTTGTTCCACAGCGACAAAAGCGAGGAAATTCGATGTTAAGTTGACAGCCCCCCCTTTGCACTCCTCACCCCTGTCCCCCCAGCTGGTATCAGGGTGTCCATTGGAACAGTAATGCAAACGAAAACACAAAGGGTAACGCATTACTGTGAAGACATGATAAAGCTAACGCAAGGTACAGAAACACAAGGGAAACGCTAAGTAACAGTAAGTGGAGCGACACCTAGTTTTCTTTCCCAACAGCTGCAGAGAGAAACACAGTCACTGCAAAGAATGTATGCATAATAATGGGCCTCGGACCAGAAAATGAGCACTTGGAATACTAAATTGCTTATATCTCAGGAACCATACGACGTAGAAAAAATCTAGTTTTCATATGATTCATGACTTTCTTGGTTAGCTTTGCATTAGCCCGTAGCAGGGGCTAAGCAGTTTTCTGATGAAAAGTCTGTATCTCACACTGTTTCCGAGATATGGGCCCCAAAAGGCACAGGGACGCCCGAATGTTAGTCTACGGGAAAAGTGTCAACTTAGGAGTACTGTAACTTTACATCCCTGCAGTATTTTTTCACCAAACCTCCAAAAGGCACATCTGTGGAGTGTTCGCTTTCTTCCTCCAATTTCACCCCAAAAGACCAAACCGTTCTTTTGCAGCAGGGTGGCAAACAATTCCTGTTATTTTGGCATAGTGTTACAAGTAGTGTCCTGATTTGCACACTTCTCACAAAAATCATGAATGTGTCGCAAGTTCAACACTACTTTGTGACACTACAGATTACAAAATTTGAAAAACGATTCGGGTGTTTAACCCCAAAAAAAAAAAAGACATGGCTAGCATCCTCAGGGCTTCGATTAGGTGAACACAAAAAGAATTGTGTCCATAGAGGTCCCAAATTTAAATGTCAAGCATTTCTGTGACCAGTAACTGGAAAAAAATGGCTGACTCATGGCACTACAGGGTCATTTGTGACACTAAAACTACATTTGCAACACTGTCAAACTTTTGTTAACTTTTCTCATTGACTATACTGGGAAACTTGTTTTTGAATAACTTTGAACCGCTTAATATTTTTTCACAAAATCTTTGAAAGGCACATCGGGGATCCCAGCTGCGTGTTCCTGAAGTTTTGGACTGGTCACGCAAACCGTGGCACCCTGTAGCACAAGCAAAGAATGCTAAAAGCGTAAATGCACTACAGAATGTCACTTAATAACTCTGCAACCATATATCCGAGCAGTACAAAACTTGGCAGATCCCAGGATCTGTACTACTGCTCCGTGCCTGCCAAATTTCAGGCAAATCTGTCATATGGTGGCAAAGTTATTAAGGTGCAAACTTTCACCATTTAACTTGAAATGAGGTACTCAACCTATCTATAGTGACATTACTGTGCCACTATAATACATATATGTGTGTGTGTGTACACAAACTAAGTTGATAGAGACATTCTTGAACACTAAACATATTAGACCACTATTCCTAAGCATATTATCCATTAAAACTAAGAATGCCATAAATAGCAGTGGCCCATGACAGCACATTCTATCAAAAGAGGCAAGTGACTTGTCTGCAGTGCATAGTTCCTCGTTTGTTGTATAGTTGGGGCTGGGGGTATCCAGTATATTTTTCTATTGTTGTTTCTAAGAAAAAGGGGCAGACCTTAGAACTTTTAAAACATGTTTGTTAATCTAGTATCTTGCAATACATGGAGAATTAGCTGCAAAGAAACAAATTGATGCCTATCGAATATTTTCTGGCTTGTCAGCAGTATAACAAAAAAAAAACTTAATTAGTACATTGTTGAGTGGAGAGAGAGAGAGAGAGAGAGCAATAATTAGCAATGATGAAAGGGCAGTATCTCTTTAATCCTCCTAACCAGGTTGAATGCCACACACCTGCACTGCAAATACAATCAAGCAAACATTCTGCATTGAACAAATGCTTGTTTAAAACAACATGGTAAGGTAAGGATGTCATGGCAGCCATAATATGCATGGGCAAAGAGGGTAGAGCACTGTGAAGGCAAGTTAAAAGTTGTTGGCTGAAGCCTTTTAAAGAGAATGTCTATCTGTTAGCCAATCATTTTGAGCAGTTGTTTTAGCTATTGGATTATTGACTTTATCTATTTGTTTCATGCAGTGCACTGGCGTGTACAGTAAAGCAGGATCTCACTTTACAAAAAGACTACATCTGTCCTGGGCTATCAACTGAGATACCAATGGGGAACAGGAGACTAGAATCATTAAACTATTTCCTTTTCCTTGTACACAATACAATAATGTTTTTGCTGTGTTCACATGATCCCATACTGGTGCAGTCTGTGCTTAGGATTTATCCCTGTTGTTAATCTATTTTCAGATAGGTAACTGGTTTAATAGTATACAAAAACACTTTGATTTATCTACAGAAATCCTAACTTTGGCAACAGAATTATTAAAAGCCATTTCAGTCACTGATGCAGTCATTCACAAGCCGCATCACCAGCATAACATTGTTATATGAATGTTTGAAGCAATCAAAACACAAGTATGAGCGAAAATGCTTAAACTATGCTCTTAATCTTGCAGCTATCAAAATAATTTTGGAGGCATTAAAAGCTGTATCAATTTGTTTAAAACAATTTGAGCAATTCCTGAACATTTAAATACTATGTGTAACCTCCACAGTCAAATCCTAAATTTGTATGACATAGTTTAAGCCAGATGAGAAAATGCATTTCAGTGAGTGCAAAGTACAGTGTTTTCTTTAGTGTTATTTATTGATTCTTGTGCCAACCAGGGATAGCTGAACAAATTCTAAACTAAGTTGGCACTGGAAAAATACCTTTCTTTAATGAAGCAGTCGCTGGCTGTCAATACTTAATATTACACTTGTGGGGACTGAAATGTGAAAGCATATACAACAAGGTCACTGATTTGTGAAACTTTTCCGACTCCTCTCCTTCTAGCAGATGGCGTGGCCTACTGCAATAAGATAAATTGGTTGTCATAAGAGGACACTTCAGGTCGGATGACAGTTGGTTCTTTTATTACACCTACTAGCACAGCCAGGTATTATGTGGATCTGTGATTTTCTGTAATGAAATAGTTTGGCTTGCACTGCTTCCTGGTGCCATGATTTCCTGTTTTGAATGCTTAGTTGTCTCATTACAGTACAGGTGTAGTAGCTGAGCAGCTCTTGCTGCATCCTGAATCTTATTTGTGTGTGCCAGCTCGCAATGCAGTGTTTGTGAGGGGTTTATTCCCCATGTTGTTGGTGTGCAGTAGTGAGCTGTATTTACAAGGTTTGTTTCCAGTTTTTGATACAAAGTTTTGAGTCTCCTGCAGTGGTGACATTATATCAGCATGTCCCATTATGCTTTCATTCCCTGCAACCTGGAAGAGTCAGCAGGTAAACCTGAGCATCAATAAACTGACTGCAGGACCTTTTGGAGCTGACTTAATCACTGAATCACACTCCGAAAATTATGCAGAGCCAAAAGCAAGCAGGTTTATAGCTCAAAGAAGGAAATGGGCTACAGAACTGGATGTTTGAGGGGCACGGAGAAGCAGGTCTTTTTCGATACAGGGGCACAACCAGGACTGAATGCGAGATACAAACCCAAGAAAAAGTGGAGAATTTATTAACATTGAACAGGCTTTTTTGAGCTTGGGATTTTTTTTTAACATGGAGAGGACACTAAACAGCAAACAAATATAAGTGTTCTTGCTTTCTACAGCTCACGGTGGTGGTAGCGGAGGATTTCTTTTGAAGTAAGGGGCAGGAACAGAAGGGTGGTGGTGGTACAGTGCACAGTAAGTGGTAATGGGAGAGTTTCTTTTTAGAGCAGGGTGGAGCTTGGTGGAGAGGAGCTATTGCAGCACTAAAATCTGTACTTTTATTTTAAGGTTAAGCCTTGAGTTCTGCAGGGTCCGACAGGAATCACTGAGTTGTAAATGTGAGGGAATGCTTACAAATAATGGCAATGATGACAATTCCCACCAGGAACGCTTGTTGGGAGGGTTTGTAAACACAAATAAAGGGGCGGAACAGAGGGTGGGAACAGTACAGTGGGCAGTAGCAGGAGGGTTTCGAGAGCTTGGTGGAGGAGCTGCAGTAAAGAGCATGGGCACCAGACAGTCCTCAGATGGTTTCAGTCTTTCCTCGCTGGCAGGGTGCAGACAGTGGAGTTGGGTTTTCTTCCTTACAAATAATGGTATTGATGACAATTCCCACCAGGAAATGCTTGTCAGGAAGGGGATTTATAAACACGAATAAATGGGATGGGAACTGAGGGTGGGGACGGCACAGTGGGCAGTAGGTAGGGTTTTGAGAGCTTGGTTGGGAGGAGCTGCAGTAAAGAGAATGGGCACCAGAGAGGGTGGGGTTATGATGGGCAGAGAATCCAGGATTGTTTTAATTAAGGAAAAAAATGCAGAGTCCTCGCTCTGTGTTCGTAAAAGGACTGCAGGCTCTGCCCATGTAGCCCAAAAATGTGTTTGTTCCCTGGGCACTTATATCAGAATGAAAATTCTGCAGACACTTATGATGGAGCAGCAAAGACAGGTTGAAAAGCATTTGTCAATGCCAAATGTTTGCTTGCTGGTATTGGCATTTGCAGGAGTTAGAGAGGCATAATAGGAATGGCAGTGAAGTATGGAGTAATGCCAACCCCACCCTGCAGAGACTGACAGGTTTGGGTGTGCCTTTGGGTCATCGACATAACACTCACACCATTCCACCTCACCCCACACTGCAGACACACAACAGGTGTCACAGTATGCTTTGAGGTCCTTATACTCACCCCATTCCATAAGGAAATAAGCTGAGATGGGTGCAGTATACAAAAATGGGGTGAACGTTGGGGCTGAAGACCCCAAGGCACACCTTGATGCCTGTCAGTGGCTGCAGGATGGGGGTGGACTGGCGTGAGCATTACGGCTGATGACCCCAAGTCACACCCTCACCTGTCAGTCTGTACAGGATGGGTGTTACGATTGGAAACTCTAATGCCCTGGGCGTTGTTGTATGTTGCTCCAAATTTTCACCATAGCCTTTTGGAACCCCACCTCATGAACAGTGGCAGTATCATTTAGCTACTCAGTCCCAAAGGTGATTTTGCTGGCAGGTGTGCCATTCAGCATCCCAGGTGTGAAACACATTTCAGGCAGGTTGTGAAAAATTACAGCTGTACTGTTCATGAGGAAGTGTGAAAGAAATGACAGTGTTGAAAATCTGGAATGAAAATATTTAAAAAAATGACGAAGTTATCAGTGTGCATAGAAACTGTGCAATGCACACTTGTAACACAGTCATTTTTTGAATATTTCAACACATTTTCAACATAGCCTTTTGGGACCTCCCTAATGAACAGTTGCACCGTGATTTCATTACTGTGTCCCAAAGTTGATTCCATACAGTGACTGTGCCATTCTGTGCCACAGGTGCAAAATGCATTTCAGGAAGGTTGTAAAAATGACAGCTGTACTGTTCATAAGGGTGTGAAAAATGGCAATGTTGGAAATTTGGAGTGAAAATATTAAAATTGATGAAGTTACGGCGTGCATAGAAACTGGCGACGGATGCTCATAACCCAGTCATTTTTTGGAGTCATTTCACCAAATTTGCAACAAGGGCTTTGGGACCCCACCTCATGAACAGTGGCACTGTTATTTACATTAATTGTCCGAAAGGTGATTCCACACAATGACCGTGAAATCACCTTTCTGGACCTAGAAATGAAATGACAGTACCAATAATTATGAGGTGGGGTCCCAAGAACCCCATGTTAAAATGTGGGACCAAACTCCAAATATTGACTGAGATATCAACTTAAGTTGAAAACCCCCATTGACTGCCATTATAGGGCTTACCATCAGTAAGTCAGTTCTTCAGTTCTCGGTTGATCTTTGAAGAGTGCAGACATGTTCTCGGTCCACAGAAGATTGCTGCTCCCAACCTCCAGAGGTAAGTATGGGTGAGGTGGGGTGCACAGAGGGAGGGTGCAGGTTGAGAGAGGGCGACAGGCAGGAATGACGAGATCGTTTTCTTTTTTTTTTTTTTTTCAGGTTTAAAAAAAAACAGACATTGTGGGACTTTCTTTTTACAGGTGAAATATTAACAACGTGGATTTTCACACACTGGGGTGGATCCCAGTGTGCCAGAGTACTGCAGGGGAAATCAATACTGACCGGGGATTGGGCACCCTGTCAGCTGGAGAACATAGCAGCATGGGGGAGGGAGGTGCATCCAACACCAGGAGTTAGCATCCCGGTGTTGAAAACATCAAAGAAGTATTTTTGGCACACTGTGGTGAGGGGATACATGCTGACATGGGATTGAGCACCCCAATGTCAGCAGGGGATGGAGAATGGAGGATGTGGGGAGCAGCCGCAGTGGGAGGGAGCTAACATTTAAATTTGTTGTCCTGCTGTATACCTGGTTGGGAGGAGGGGACTGCCACTGAAATGATGAAACTGCCCCTGATTGCAGCAGCAGATTTCTTTCAAGTGCGGCACTCACTCTGAAACTGCTGTCATCGGCAGCTTCAGCATTATTGGTGGCTGAGGACTTGCCCATTAAAGCATCTGCTGCATTAGCCACAACACTGCCACACCTCTGCAATGCTCTACTATCTCAATATATTTCTTGTGCGCTATGTGAAGCAAACAAAAATCTATCAAGAATGTGCATATACAGCCATTTGGTCATATCCTTCTCCTCCTCCTCTTCTGCTGACTGTTGGTATTAGTGTCAGCCATCAGTGACATGGAAGATGAACATCTGGATAGTGATGATCCTGAGACACCCAAAGTCATTTGAGAGCTTTTTGATACTGAATGTCAGCACCGCTGAACATTTTTGAGGAAGGCTTGGACTGGTTACCAGAGTATATGATGCAGATTACCCAGCAGAACAACTGGCTAGTAGAAATAGTGATCCAGCTACATTCTGGCAAGTCAAGCAAGCCATTTGGCCTGCACTGGCTAAATTAGCTTGGTATTTTCTTGAATGCTGTCAGTATTGGTCACTTTGGAATTTTTTTCAGTACAAGTGGGGATACTGCCCCATCACATTACTGAAGGCTAGTTTCAGAGAATCTTGAATTTTAGTCTTTTCAAACTCAGCTTATCATAGATCAACTGTAACTATCCATTGATTATTCACATGTCCAACAAGTGATATCTACCACTATTCCCATCCTTACTGCTGCACGTCCGGTGGCACCAGTAGGTCTCTGCACACTCCTCCCACTGACACCATAGTCCAGCTCATCACCATTTAACTCCTTTGATTACACCAACTTCCACATTATCATCAACAGCTGCCTCAGTATTTGATTAGATGTGCCACTGAGCACACAGTTGGTATCAGTTAAATAAGCCCCATCACTTGACTTTACTCATATGAACTGGATGGTGATGGAGTGATGGCCTGACCAGCTATGCACAGGTATTCGCAGTAAGGTTCTCCAGTCGGACCTTTAGTCAGTAGTTAATTACTACGCTTTTGCTGCCAGCAGACAGTATCTGTATTCAAACTAAATTCAATTAATGTAAACAAATATGGATATATTTAAAGAGAAAAAATGAAACCTCAAATGAAAACATATCCATTCATGGATGGAAAATATTCCAACATTGAATGTATTCATTGCCTTTTTTTCTTCTTTCTTTTTTGTTTGTGCTACACAACTTGTTTTTCCTTGCAGGGGATATTATTCTGTAATTTGAAAATCAAAGGGCCAGACAGAGTACAGTAACTGGTATGAAGGCACTGCCAAGGCTATATGGGGGTATATGCATTGAAGGCAGCAATGAAAAGTAACTATTACTGTAGTTTACACTGAGCCGTGGCAATCTTAGTGACTTTTCCAGATTGTCACAATTCCACAGACAATAATCCACAGCAGATGCATGCCAACAGCACCTGCCACAAGTAAGATACCACAACTGGCATTCATTGTTGACCCAAGATGTTTTACCTCCCTATTTGTAATCTATGTTACCCATGCCAGTTATTGCATTGGGAGCCAAAGTGGTTCAATTGAATTCTTAAAGCTGAATCAAATTTATTGACCCAACTCTAAGCCAAACCAAAGTTGCCAATGGCCACTTCTCTCATCCTTATGCTATGCCCTTGCCTCTCAGCAGACTCACATAATGAGGGTCATCCTTAATTTTACAACTCAAAATTGCTGCCCCCGCCACATGAATGAAGTGCTGTCCCACATAGAGAATGTGGTGAGCAGAGTCTGACATTGTAAACTCTGACCTTAAAACTGACATTAATAAGCTATAATGCTAACTCAAAATTAAATAAAACAAATAAAAGCACTAGTTTCTATATGGTTCTGTGCCTGTGTCTCCATGCTTAATTATTTTCCCACATTACTGTATAAGAGCCGTTGTCCCACAGATCAGTTACAGATGGTTTAGATGTCTGTCTGTACTTGTCCTGGTGCTGTTGACTATCTGTTAAACTAGTTACCCAATATGGAGAAGCATGGTGAACCACGTTGATGTCAAAAGCTGAAAGTACAAAAAATCCACAAATCTGTGGCACTGACTCCAAACATCTGGATCAGTCTCCAGATCTTGTAGTTAAAAGTCCTTAACTGGACAGCAAACAAAATGCATGCAGGCACCAGGCAGTGGCAAATGTACTAAGCAGTTCAGCTCCAACATTTTATGGACACACACAAATGGAATTTGGTGGCAGGAAACTAAAGGGCCATCTAGTCTGCTATTACTATACTACCTCACCTCACTGATCTACTACTCTAGTGGGCTGTATCGCCCCACTACCCCACCCCTCAATCCCTTGCTGACCCCGTGCCCTATCCCAAACTTGTTTGTACCCATTAAGGGTAGCTGCCCACCACTTCCACTGGTTTTGATCCTTTTGAGCTTTTGTTGACATCTGCTCACAAAGCTAACTGTTAATAAATGTATAATTATGGAGTTTATAGAGTTTCTAAGCCACTAGTAGATTATAAGAAATTACATGCCAGCTCACCAGTTATAAGCGTATAAATCCCTGCTGTTTACAAGGAAATTAACTATCAAAAACTATAAAGTAATAAAAATCACAAAGAGTGGGTTATGAAGGAAACCCGACTGTGGCTGCTGGTTCTGTGATTACAGATCTGAAAAGTACAATGTCAGTTGCCCTGCCCAGGGACCTGTATTGTAATGATTATTCATGTATACTTGTAATTTTCACAAATGGTAAGATTAATTTGATTCAATTTTAACACTTACCATTTTTACCTTTTTCAGTCAGTACTTTCCATTCTGCAGTGGCTGACTGTGCTGTTGTTGCCAAGGAAGATGCTTTAAAGGTCACATCCCTTGGCTCTGTGTGTCTTGGCAAATGGTGAGTGAACTCTTAAATTAGGGTATTTTTTGCACTTTTTAACTCAGTGTAACTGAATATTTAAAATCTTTTGGACCAGGTGTGGACAAGAAAGAGGAGACACTTTCAGATGAAATTGTCAGTCTAGTTCGAGAAAACATTGGTCCTGTGGCATCATTTAAGAAAGCAGTCTTTGTGAAGCAGTTGCCAAAGACCCGCTCTGGCAAGATACCTCGCTCAGCCCTCTCTGCACTTGTGAATGACAAGCCCTACGAGGTAATTTGGGGTCATCAGTGAAATCAGCATTTAAAACAGTATAAAATGTTTTTTAGTAGTCTAACCAAGGATAACCCAGCTGAAACACAATATCTCATTTAAGAATGGAGTCCTTGCCAGCTCTGTGATGCCCAGCTGTAGGGCATCTGCTTGGCATACTGGTGGCATGAGCTCATGCACTGAGCCAGCACATCAGTAAGGTAAGCCAGCAGGGATAGCGAAAGAGTGTCTGCATGGATGCTGTCTTCCATGAGGAAGGTGGGAGGAGATGTGCACCACTTGGAGAGTGGCACCTGGTCATTGCATATGGTCAGTGCCAGCATGAATTAAGTCATGCTTGCAACAGGGCTTGTATTAAAAAAAACATAAGTTGCAATCAGGTGCCACCTGGTTAAGCCAAAACAGATGACTTATTGGGTCCAAGTGGCTAAACCATATTTAAATACCATTCCATCTGCAGACCAACATGAAAAATCTTACTTTGCTACAAAAAGAAAAAATAAAGATCTAATTCTGGGTCATAGTTGAATTCTTACTGTCTGTTTATCCAACTTGGTAGGTATACAGCAACACACACGCTACACACTTCCATGTCCCCATGTAAAACTTTAAATTATTCCTGCAGCTCACCATTTTGTCCCTTGTTTCATCTCTTACCTTTTCTGTAGTCTTTTTTATTTTTATATAGCTTTTACCCCTGCATCCATCCCTACCTCCACTCTCGATTGGCACTCCTCCCTGGACGTATCTGGAGTGAGTCTCCAACAGCTTTTTCCCTGTGGCAGAGTTGTAGAGGGATGGCCATTCCCTCCCCAGGTTCGCAATCCAGATTTGCTTCAGGCATCCGAGTGGCAGCGTGGCATGGAGAGGTGTGTAGAATAGTGTTCCTCCTTCAGGTCCTGTTTTCCAGTTTCTTCCAAGTGCCCCCACCACGATGATATGCCATATGTCAAGATGTGCGTGTGGAGGTGAGCACATTCTGCAGAGTTGTGGCCTTTCCCTTCAGTTGCTCATTGCCTGCTCTACCACCAGGCCTCCACCCGATGGCAGCCAAAGGTCAAATTGGCTGGCCACCCTACCCTGGGAGAGGAGAGAAGTCTCTGAGATGCTCAGTCCTCTCTCATCGCATTGACCCCTCAACCCATGCTCATTCCTGAACACTTGGTCACTGGCATGGCAGGAGGTAAGGCTTTCAATGCTTCAGCTCTCCACACCTCTAGGCCAGCTCCCATAGTCTTCCTTATTTGAACACTTGTGGTGGTTTACCTGTTTTTCTGTCTCTGGCATATAATATATCTTGAATCTGTATGTCTAGTGATCTTTCCATCTGATCTCGATATTACCTTCAGTCCTCTGGTTCATATATGTCTTAGGTTGGTGAATCTGTTTGCTCTCTTGCCTGCTTTTTACCATTTTTGCTATCTGATATATCTTTCCTTTCACTACTCCTTTTCTGTCTCTTCTGTTGTGTCCTCTTATATATACAGTCATCTCTTCTTTTGTATAGCAGGAAAGCAGAAGTCGTATTATCAGTGTACATGACACTGGTAAGACCACACCTGGAGTACAGTGTGCAGTATTGGCACCCTTATCTTAAGGATATCAACTTGCTGGAGACATTCCAGAGAAGAGTGACCAAGATGATCCTTGGCCAGCAGGGCAGTACCTATTAGAAGAAGTTTAAGGGCTCAACATTTACTCCCTTGAGGACAGAAGGGATTAATAGGGTGAATCTGGAGGGCTTCTTCAGCCTTTGTGGAAACAAGTCCACTTGGGTGCATTGCCAAAAGCAGGTGGGGGAAGAATCGGGGAGATTAGGAGTCTCATTTCACTGAGAGAGTGGTGGCCAAGTGGTGCGAAATGGCCACAGGAGGTGGTCTCCTCAAACGGTGCACGATTCAAGAGAGGATGGAACAGAATGAATGAGAAAAGTGCTGGGGAGAAGAGTGAGAGGGAACTGAGGGGGTCAGGGAATTTGGGGATGGGGGCAGGTCCCACTGTAGACACCAGTGGGGGCCTGCACAGTTGAGCAGACAAGATGGACTGTAAGGCCTTTATCTGCTGACATCTTCATATGTTCGTATGTATAATATCTTTGTTTATCTCTGCTGAGCTTTTTTCCTTTTACATCTTCTCTGTTTCACTTTCTCCCTATTATTAGTCTTCATTTCCCTTTTGTTTTCATTTTTTCTATCCTCCGAGCATTATAAACAGACAGGTGAACCAGCAGGGAGACCCAGCTCCTGATCCACACTAGAGTCTTGGGAATAGCACTCCCATGGAGCACCCTCATCAAAACAAATGCCAAGACCTCCATAGGTAGCTGTACTATACAGAACATTTGTTTCCAAGTACAGACAAGACAGTTAAAAGTAAGTGTCTGTCCTAAATAAATGCAGGCAAAATTGACTGATTTCATCTTGAACTGGTGCAAAACATTTCGTTTAGGGGATGGTGTTTTGTCATTTTGGACAGGCAGCAGGCACCATAAAGGTTTTGCCCCTGTTTGAGCTTGAGATCACTAGATTTGGTGTTCTATATATTTGGGCAAAATGTTCAATGTATAGTGCCTTACCAGCACCGGGAATTTCAGAAAAAATTATCTATATAGTACAGCTGCCTATATCCTATGGATGACTTAGCATTGATTTTACATGAGAAGTGCTGCTGCTGGGACTTACCACTCCAGTATGGATAAGGGTTGGGTCTGCCTACCGATAGCTCTGCCTCTTTGCAAGGCTCCAGAGGACAGAAATGGATGGGTACCCATGATGGTGAGCCTTGTTTCAGCTCCTCTAGTGGTTCTCAATGGAAGTGCAGGAAAGATAGATGATCCAGGAGATTATTTTTTTCTAAGTGTCAACTACCTATCGATGCTGGCTTATGGCAGCTGGCAAATGTCAGTTTTATTTGCCATTTTACCAACCGACAGTGCTAAATTTGGCTGCTTTTGGGGGTCTCCAATGCCAAGATGCAGATGTGCTGCATGCTGCAGGCGGAGGGTGAAGAGAACAGGGAAATCAAGCCCATTCTGGCACACTGAATGAAGGCCACAGAGCATGTTCCCTGCTCCCTTTTCCCTCAGCACACCACCCCTTCCTCCAAATGGGACTCAGCTACCATGGCACTTTTGTAGTGCACCTCTTCTGGAGGTAACAATGGAGGAGCTCCCTCCAGGGATATGCCAGTTTCCAGACTCCAAAATCAACTGATGGAGTCTCAGTGGGGAGTTTGGAGAGCAGAGGGCAAGTCCAGTGGACAGTGGAGGTACTGAGGATGTTGAAGGAACGGGGTTGCAGAAGGGCACAGGGAGGTGAAAAAGAATGATGTCCCAGGGAGATTAACTACTTGTTCAAGGTTACTCAATGATTCAGTAGCTTTTGTGTGATTTAAACCTGAAATTCTGCTTCCCAGTTATGTGCTTCTATTCAGAGATTCTAAATTATTTGGGCAGATAAGGGACAGCTTGGCCCACCCAGTCTGCCCCAAATTCCCCTTCAGTAGTGCTACCTGAGTGCCTACTGGGGCTCTGCATCCACCCCTCTTTTACTCAAGATGCCCATGCCTATCCCATGCATCCTTAAATCCTGTGATTGTTTTACCCCTCCACCTTCATATTGTGACCCCTTGTCTTAAAGCACCTTTTCTCTGGAAAATACTCCCTCCTGTACCTTGTTAATTCCTGTGTGGTATTTGAATGTCTCTATAATATTCCTTACTTCCTCCTGTCTTCCAGAGGTACAAATTTAATTCCTTAAGCCTGTCCTCACAGGGCTTTCGATACAGGCCCTGCACCATTTGGTTGTATAACTCTGCTTCTCCCTGGGTTACTGTATGATGACGTGTTCCTTCAAAAAGTAAAGCAGACTCAGTGCTGTTGTACTGTATGAATATGTACTTAATGCATCAAAAATGTACTGTCATTTTTACATTACATTTATGCATGATTCCTTATGCATCATGATTGATTGTAGATTTCCAAGACATGGATGGAGGGAAGCTGGGGGAGGCACATCAGTGTGATGGGTTGATCAGGGTGTGGATGCCAAAGACACCAGAAGGTGCTTCATGAGGGACAGATCTTTACTGAGCAGAGAGGCAGAGTGAGGTTGTGGTGGAGATTCCATACAGGTACAAGGAACTGTTAAAGTACTACATGGGCATAGGGTAGGAGGGGTTGCCACCACTGGACATCAGAGATGACAAACATAAGGGACTGGGTAAGGTAGAAGGTTGTCAGCAGCAGTAGACATACTGTTAGAAGACATCCAGGGGGCACAAGCACAACAGGAGCAGCTAACTGCATGCAAATGAACACAGTGTAGTGCAACCACCAGATTTCATGTGGTTTGGACCTCAAGAGATGTATGATCACCAGCAATAAATGATGCTATACTGCATTACTTGCAAATATTTTAGTCACTCATAATACATACTTTTGCTTTTCAGATCTCAGCAACCATTGAGGACCCAAACGTGTTTTAGAAATAGAAAAGGCTGTGAAACTAAAACTGTGACGTGGCTGTTACTCTTTAGAAGAGGCATTTACTTCATTTTCTTTGAGAAGACAATGCATTCATCCTAGTCGTCGGAATATTGTATAGAGGGCTGTTTTTTTGGGGACTGCTCCTTTTTAGGAGTCATAACATTAGTTCTACACAGTGCTCAGTGGCCTGTCTTTCTGCAACAAAATCCTTTGGGCTTTGACTTAGCATTGCCCTATTACAGGTTGCTTTTATGCAAACTCAGAAACACCAAAGAGTCAGAGTTGTTGGCGAGAGATTCAGAAAACTTGCTTGTGTATAGTTTGATGGTTTAACCAAATTTTGAAACCATTTTTTTTTTTGCAGAAAAACTTCAGAATTGTAAACAGCTTTACCAGTATTTACAAAGGTGTATATTCTGATGATGTTCCTGGAGATTCTGGACTGTAATTTAGCTGTCCAAAAACAAAAAAAACTTCTAATTGCAAGAACAAACTGCTTGTGCAAATGATTTTATAACCGCAATGGAGTCTAAATGTTTTGCACAAAATCTATATTTTACAAGTAAACGACTGGAAAAAAAAACAAGGGTCAGACTTCTTATTCCATGAAGAAGGAAAAGGGAGTTTGCATTAATGTACAATACAGCATACTTTTTCAGAAACAAAATAGTTAGATGTTGGTATGTTCATGTGTGCCATTTTGCAACGTAGAGTACGTCTTCCAAAGCTTTTGCAGACACAGCAAGGAAGATACGTGCTTACTAAGAATGAAAATGCTAATTTATGCATCTCCACAGTACAACTAAACTGCTTTAGAAACACCTTTCCTGTAACTAAATCATCCCAGTATAATGTATTCTCCCTCTACAGTATATGTACAAAAAAATCTGAAAATGTTTCAAACATTTTGTTTTTCAAATGTTCCACAAAATAATTACTTTAACATGTTTAAACAGTATGACAGAAATGTTAATGTGCCTAGAACACTAAACATCTTTACAGTCATACTGAACTGAACCCAAGTTTTTGTTTTTTTCCTTAAAAATGTTTCTAACTATAACCACTGTTGGGATAGGAATTTTATTTTTACATGAAAGCCTGGAGACAAGTCACAATATGTCTGTCATGTCTCACTACCTTAAGCGTAAAGATGGCAGTGTGTTTTAAGTGTGTCAGCTTTCCTGTGGAAATGTTTTAAACATTCAAACACTTCTAAAACAATTTAGAAGCAGTGCATCTGTAACCCTACTTGTTAGATGTTCATGTTACCACTGTTGGAAGTGGAAGCATTCTAGGTTTCAAATAATGCATACCTTGCACTCGTAGCACCAAGTGTACACATATTGTAATCCAGAGGAACACCAGTACTGATAAAAGACGTCAGCATGTGTTAATCACATTGATGTTACTCTAAAGATGTTTTGAACATGCTGACATTTCTAAAACATTTTGACAAGACCTGCAATATATAAATTTAGAGAACAATATTTGTGCAACCTGACATGCCAACTATTCATACCGTACTGCACCTGAAGGGAAAAGCATCGGATGTCCAACCAGATTAATCCTTGCATGTAAGAGGATACTAATATTGTCTTCTTAAAATAGGTAGGTGTTTTCAAAGCCTTTTATATATGTTGATGTGCTGTCCATTGTCCCTCCCACCTACTGGAGTCCAGCCCCTTCCTGCTCTGACAGGCACTAAGTATCAGCACTAGAAGTGGTAGTAAAGGAACAGCCATAAATGAATATCTTTTCATGACACATTTTAAAACATGTCAACATTGCTGTTGAAGTATTCTTGAAACTTCAGTGTGCAGTACTTAAACGTTTGACAATACCTACTGTAATGCAACTTCCCTTTGAACATTGTTGAACATGAACAGCTAATATAGGATTGCAGATACTGTATATTGTCCTGTAGAGCTGCATAATTATTGTTGAAGTGTTTTAAGTATGCTGGACATATTTAAGAGTTTTGCAGCAACATCAGTATATTTCAGATATGTTGCCATATTTAAGAGTTTGTTAGCAACATCAGTATATTTAAAATATATTGGCATTTCTAAAATAGTTTGTTAGCAACATCAGCACATTTTAAATATGATGACATAGAACTATTCAACATATGTGGGACACTATAATAATACATGTTCACAACATGACTGGAAAATATCTCTGGACCCACACATGCTAGAAATGTCTTTGGAAGACAGCAGGGTTTTCCATAATGGAGAACCACACCACGCTTTTTCTAGTTTTCTAGTTTTCTAAAAGGTTTGCCCCTTCTGTGCCCATACCAAAAATCTTCTGAAGATAAGGCCCATGGTGTATACATGGTCAGTTGTTTTGCTGGAAATGGCAGTGTTTCTACTTGCTTGTGCTGTTAAACCCTTAATATTCCAAGGTTTTGCAGATGCACACTATGTCCCTTGAGAAAATTTGCTTACTGATACAGTAGCATCAATAAGTGATGCAAAATATTATTTTCCCATTTTTTTTCTGAAAAATTGTAAGCTGATCCAGTTGCAAACCCAAACTTTTTCTTGAATGTATTAAACACAGATAGATATCCAGTGTTTATAAAGTGGTAGTAAAAAGGTACCCTACCAGTTTCATTTAGTTACCTTCAGCTCGGTATGTAATGCCTTTAACTTTGATATTTACTTACCTAGTTGGCAGAGTGTGAGTTAGATTTTTATTTTGAAGTATATTTTAGTCACTGAGATGGCCTAGAGGCAGTGCTCTAGAATGCAGACAGCCGGTGTTTGGCTCAAGCACAGGCTGTCTGAAACTGAGCTGCTGAGTGCCAGGGTGACTGCTGAGTGGAGATGTGTCTGCAACATTTATTTTCACATACTGCTTACTGCAGTTTGTAACATGGCATAAATAAAGTTACAGAAAGCAAGAAAACTAAATGGACGAAATACACCACATGACTGGTTTTCAACCATGCATTAATTCCTTAGATATGCACGGTTGAACAGTACCCAAATGAACCACAAAAGATACTGTCATAATACAAATCTGTTAGTACCCACCCACCCACTCAGTGGACAGAGGAGGTATCGCAACATAGATAGACTCATTAAACAAAGTAGCATAAGACACGCCGAGCTGCAAACAAATTAACAGCAAACAACAGAATAAAGACAAGAACACTGACCAGAGCGCAAGTACTCCATCAAGTAATGCAGCACATGAGATGTATTGTAATAACCCATTTCAGATGTCCAGATTTACAATCAACAGACCGCTAAATTTCAAGTATCATGCATGTGAAACCAAATAATTTCTGGGGTACAACTTACATCTTGAACTCCTCATAAGAGAAAGCCATATGACACGATAGTACAGCAACAGACATCGCAATTATATCGAAACATTGCATAGAGAAATACTTAATGTTATTGATTATGTAAATAACCAGTACATCCCATAATGCATATTCTAAGGATTCGCTACACATGTTGGAACGAGTTGATAAAAAGTTTTCGACTGCCTAAAAGAACTAGCTATATACTATAAAAAGCTGAAGAATTCAAACCACAATAATTTAAAAAATGCAAAGTTAATTAATAATTATGTAAAAATTGGTGTAGAAACAACATGTGTCATCCCAGTAGACAAAGTTTTTCATACAAAGACACAGTAAAAAGTAACACAGTTGTCTCATTTTATTTATAGAATACCTGTAACAGAACTACTAGGAATGTAACCTATTTACAAAGCCATGCTTCAGGCTGGCAGTATAGCCTAGAGGTTAGAGGAATGAGGTGTGAACGGCTTGGTACATCCAGCAGACCAGACCTGAGTTTGATTCTCACAACCTCCTCTTGCATACTGTGTGACTCTGAGCAAGTCACTTAACCACCCAGTGCTCCCAGGTCGCCCCTGAAAACAGGCACTTGTGCCTAGTGGGCCTACCGGTTACAGAAGAATAATAAAAAAAAGTTACAAGTGCATTAGGGCACTCGAAGGAGAGCATTTACAAGGAATTAATGCGTTGGTTGGGTTGTTGGAGCAGTCAGCTTTTGGGCTCATGCACCAACCCCTTAACCATGCATTAATTCCTGCAAATGCCTCCTTTCTCATACCTTAATGCTTACATGATACATTGTATTAGACTAATTTGCTTCTTACTCGGCTAACTTTTCTAGAAATACAAATTCCAGAATTCCCTGCGGATGACATCAGAACAGGACTGCTACAGTAGTAGATTCAGTAGCCCACAGTGCATGTTAGAGTTTATATAAACTCTGATCTTTTGTTTGGTGATCCGCTGTTCTTCCATGGCTAAATTCAGTCACAGTGGACCATGTGAGAACAGCGGGACTGGAAAACATCTGATCAGAGCTCATAATAGCTCTAACATGCATGGCAGTATTGAATCTCCACTGCTGCAGTCCTGCTGTGATGTCTGCTGCAGAGGGTTCTGGGATTTGTAGTTACATAAAATGTCAGCCTGGAAGTAAACAAAGTCTGTGTGATACAATCCACTATACCACAGTAAATGCTGACTTTTCCCTTTAGTTAAACTGCTTGTGATGTCACAATCTGTTGCCATGAAAAATGATCATGATGTCACAATCAGTGAATTTTGGTCTCATGTGGAGAATATACACAGGAGAAGATGAACTCTGTGATGGCCAAATCCTATTTTAATACAAATACAGGTATCCTTAATCCTTTTTGGTTAGGAGCAAAGCATATTTAGTCCATTACATTGTGATCAAGTGGTGTAAACCATAATCCAGCACTGAAGCAGTGAATAATAAAGAATAAGAGGAAAAGAGATGTAGAACATTGTGAAATACAGTGTACATCCCATCTCTTGGGGTGTCTTGAGCATCTGAGACACTCCCTCCTTACAGTGCCACAGGGTTGCCATAATGGTGGCTACCTCTGCCTTGTGAGCTTGACAAGGTTGAGGGGTCTGGGTTCTTTAGTTTCCTGGTTGGGAGTTCATATTCAGTGTTTACAAACAGTTGCATATGCATTGCCTCCTCCCAGAGACCAGTTGGTGATACTTTTGTAGTTCAATAAAATTGTTTTCACATGCAAACTTGAACTGGCAGAGCACTGTGTTTTCTTGAATCTGCCAGCATAGTTCAGTACTGGCCGGCACCTCACTACCCTCCAAGGTGCATCCAAAATAATGTCCCAGGCTCTGCTTCTGAGCCCTTCTAGACTCAGCCTTTAACAGCAGCTTGCTTCCCCAAACCATGATTTTATAGTACAGCAGCCTTTCTGACCACTGGTACTGAGGGCACTACCTTTTACCCACTGGTCCCATTACAATACCCTTGTTTCTACCTAGGGAGCAGGTGCCCAGCCTCAGAGTTCTTAGGAAGGTAGGAGGTCCTGTGGAACATTGGCAGACAGTGCATGCTCAGTCAATGCAACTCATCTCATGTGAGAACATGGATGCAGTCTTTTGCATTATGCAAAACTGCCACATTAAATGCTATGATGTCTTACCTTGTTATGGGTATTCTGAGCTGTCCACTAGGCAATCTGAGCTCTGATTGGATCAGTCAAGCTGCCAGTCAACTTAGGTTTGACAGATGATTTGACACTGCAATGTCCCCTGCATTAAGTCCTTTACAAATCCAGGAGACCTTGATCTCTTTCCACAATCAATTTGACCCTGATTGTGCACCCCATCACCCTCTGTCCCCCATCACAATGTTTGCTCAGGTCAGAGATGGCGGTATGGCTGTTGATTTGCTGTTCAAATGGATTTTCCTCACAAGTCCTTATTTAGACAAACTTTGTAGTTCAAACAATATTTTAGAACTCCAAACCAGGCTTGTGCAGGTGTGCTCGTGTCAGGGCAATGATCACTAAGTCTCAGTCAAGTTGGTAGCAGTGGCGCTACAGCTCTATCCATGGTGACCAGTAGGTTTGATATTTACATGCAAGGGAGCCTGAAGGGTACAGAAGCCCCAATGGGAGTTGCATTCTCACTACTAAGTAATTGATGTCATCAATTCCAACTGGAAAGTCTAAAGTTCCAAAATGTGTGTGTATATATATGTGTGTGTGTGTGTGTGTGTGTGTGTATATATATATATATATATATATATATATATATATACACCATCATATATATATATATATATATATACACACACATCATTTAGGCTGTCTAAAACTTTGACTGCTGTCTGAAATGTTCCCGGTAATATGGTGTTGTCCTATGCACCTGTGAACATTATCGTGGAAAAGGATTTGGGTGTCATGTAGCACGTCGTCCCTGCACAAGGATGGGGACAGGAAGTGATGAGTCACTACAGGTCTGTCAGCCTGACATTGGTGGTTGGGAAGGTAATGGAGAGACTCTTAAAGGAGCATATAATTAGCTACCTCAAGGGAGAGGGCTGGTTGACACCAGACAACATGAATTTACAAGAGGGAGATCCTGACATACAAACTTAGTAGAGTTAGACTGGGTAATGAGGGTGGTGGACTGGGGAGGAGCAGTAGATGTGGCCTATCTGGACTTCAGAAAGGCTTTCAACACTGTTCCTCATGACAGGCTATTGAACAAACTGGGCAGTCTTGGGATGGGACCAGTCATAGTTTAGTGGGTCAAAAACTAGCTCTCAGGTAGATCCCAGAAGGTGATGGTAAATGGGGTGCTCTCAAGTGAGGAGAGGTGAAAATTGGGTACCACAAGGTGTCGGTCTTGGGCCCAGTCCAATTCAGTGTCTTCACTGCAGACATTGCAGTAGGGCTGGAGGGAAGGTGGACTTCTTTTCAGATGACATGAAGATTTGTAACAGGGTGGCTACACCGGAAGGTGTTGGCATAGTGAGGAAGGACCTTAAAAGCTGGAGCAGTAGTCCAGCTGTAGAGACTGGGGTTCAACGTGGAGAAGTGTATTGATACACACTTGAAGCATAGGAACCCTAGGGCAAAATATTTGCTCAGAGGGAAGAAATAGCAGTCACAGAGCAGGTTAGGGACCTCAGTGTAGGTCATTCGGCTGACCTCAAGGTGACAAGACAATGTCAAAAGTTGGTTGGGAAGGCATACAGGATGATGTGATATATAGAGTTAGGTCTTGCGAGCAGAAGGAGGAGAGTCATCGTGCCCTGTATAAGGCAGGTCAGGCCTCACCTTGAGTACTTTTTCAGATGTGGTCTCCAGTACTGGACAAGGAGGTAGAGAGGGTAGAGGCCATCCAAACGAGGGCCACCAGAATGGTGCATGGGCTGCATGGGAGTGAGGTGAGAACAGAGTGAGGGATCTAAATGCTGTATGTACTCCCTGGAGGAAAGGGGAGGACATAACTGAGACTTCCAAATATTAAAGGGGTTTAACAGGGTGCAGAAGGAAAGTTTATTTCAAAGGAAAAAGGGCTCAACAACTAGGGACCATGGCAAGAAGCTGGAGGGAGGAAAATTTAAGGGAAAACAAGAAAACATTTTTTCATGGAAGGTGGGTTGAGGCATGGAATGAGCTGCCTGACGAACTAGTGGGGCTGAGAATGGTCTCTGGTTTTATGCATGCATGGGACAGGCACAAGGGGATCCTGAGAGTGTAGAGGGGAGGGTGGACTTAACTGGGGTAAAGGTGAAATAAGGAAAAAAATGGAAGGGAGGCACGAGGATACTCGGTGCATAAAGAGTATTATGGGGCAGACTAGGTGGGCTGCAATGATCCTTTTCGCTGGCAATTGTATGTATGTATGTATTGTATAGCTAGTACTAAATATAAAAATAACTTCATTGCTACTGAGTTCATAATTCATTGTCTAAACCAGGATTTCTCAAATGTGAGAGGCCAGCCTCCTGGGAAGGCCAAACCTGTTCCAGGGAGGCTGAAGCAAATCTGAAATTTGAGTTTTGAGATTTTGTATGAATGGATGAGGCAAACTGAAAGAGAATATTAGAGGATGAATTTATGTAAAGTATTAATTTAAAAATCAGTGACCAGGAAAGGCACACTGAGCCAAGGCTCATTTCAGGTGTACTTAGGGAAGGGTAAGGAGTGAATACAATTCAAAAGGTAACTGCAAAACAGAAAGCACTAAAAATGAACAATAGTGCAAACAAATACGAACAATGAGCAAATAATAAGAGGTAACAATTGACCAATTAGACTGGTGGCAGAACAACCCAAATACAACGGATAAGCAGAGAGTTGGAGCAAGAGTAGAAGAGAGCTAATGGATCCCTGAGAAGTTGCTTAAAAGCAGGGTGTAAGAGAGGGAAAAGGCAGAGACTGGTAGGAAGATTATTCCAGATAGAGGAGAAACAGAGAAAGCAGTCGGACCTATGAAGGTATTGCAGCAAGGTGAAGCAATGGTTTGAGAGTCAAAATAGCAGAGCAAGTAGGCTGGGCTGGGAGGGGGGTCACAAGGGTGTATACAGTAAGTTGAATAAAGTGGGAGACAACTACTAAAAAGAGCTTCACTTTATTCCTGATGTACTGTGCAAAGTAGAGGCCCAAGAATATTTCAATAATTGGTGGAGGTCTAGATCTTTTCAGTGACTTGAGGGAGGCTCACTGTAGCAAAGTCTGAGAACTAATGGTCTAAACTAAGCAGCACTGAGTTTGAAGTGCAAGGCCAAGTGATTTCCAGCCCAACTGGCAATAAATTGTTAGCCTTTTGCATCTAATTATTATTTACAATACTTTAATCTGTTGTAATGTATATTGTACATTTATAAACAAATCCAACTCATAAAACTTGCATTTAAAAAACAAAACAAAAAGCAACTCATTTTGTAGTGAGTTAGCTAATTTCAATAAAAAATGTAATACTGACTACACTGCACTTAGCCTGCCACTTAGAGCACTTTCAAGTTGTATTCCAACTGTTGGTCTGTACCTTAACTAGTTTCTGTTTTACTCTTGTGCCCATGGTATTGTTACCCTGTATGTTATATCAACATGATTCTGTCTGTCTTAGTTCCCTTCATTGTCATGCATTGTACCTTGTGCTGCACTTTATGTATATTACTGGTAATGTTTTTCTTGCTTTCTCTTCTTATGTAATTCCTGCCCTGCAGAATGCTTCTGGAAATGAGCTGTTCACAGCTCATGTTGTCTATCCTGGTGAAACCTTTTCAAATAAATAATAAACTGCATACTACTGTGTACTGAGTGCAAGGTAGATTGGTAGAGACATCAGGAGTACCATACCATGTCTTTATGTCAGTGTGATTAAGAGTCTGACAGGTCATGCCAAGTGGGACAATGGGGTGAAATGTCTTCTTGAATTCAAGGTCTTGAATCCTGTTTCCATGACCTGCACAGGAGTATCTTCAGTTGAAGGCTGCTCCATTATGTCTTCTTGTTCTAGATGCTCTCCATCTTTCTTAATGTTCTCCTCCTCTGTTCCTGGCCTTGTATCCAAGGGTACAAAATGTTCTACATTGGGACCCAACTAGATTTCAGGTTGATGGGATTCCTTCCAGGTAATAACATCTTGCAATGAGCAACAAACTGGGTCTGTCCACTATGTAACAGTTGTTTCATCTGATGAGTCACTGTCCAGTACTCCAACATGAGGTGCTTTGGAGGTGATAGGTGTCTTGTGTACATTGCAGATCTAGTTTCTGGCTTGCTAGGCGCTTCAGGTTCCATAATAGTGACATGAGTGTCCAGCTGCCCAATAGGCAGCAAGTGATTCATGCTAATAGTGCATGTCCCTACTGATTTTCCTTGTAGTTGCATTCTGCAAACCGCATGTCCTGTACTTGCTCCCCACCACATAAAGGTGTTGCCCCATCTGTCTTCAATTTTGTGGTTTCTGGGTAGTCTTCATTTATGTAGCAGCACTCTGTCACTGGACAACAGATCATATGTATTTACCAAGCTTTACTGGTCTGCTTCTGCCTTTTGGCCATTTCTGAGGCCAACTGATAGGCTGCATTTAACTGAACTTGAGTGTATTGAAGGTAAGTCTTTAGCCAGGCTCCATCAGCTGACACTCTGAAGCTAAAATTAATTGGTAATTTGGCTTCCCTATCAAAGGGCAAGGCAGGAGGCAGGGCGACTTTATTTCTATAATGCCCTTTCCTGAAGGCTCAGTGCACTTTATAATAAAAACAACTATAATCTGTAATTAAAACAGGCAGTGAATAGAAATCATAAGTAAACAGTGATTAAAAGTTCCGGGAAAAGCATCAGCAAAGAGAAAGATTTTTAAATTAGACTTAAAGGCCTCTACCATGTGGGCATATTTAACATATTCTGGCAGAGCATTCCACCAAGTGGGTGCTGCCACACAAAATGCTCTGTCCCCAGATCACGGAAATCTAGAAATAGGGACAGAAAGCAAGCCCACGCCAGAAGAGCGGAGTAAGAGAGTTGGGACGAGGGTACTAGGAGGTATTTTAAGTAGTCTGGTCCCCTACCGTGTAGGGCCTTGAATGTTGTCAAGCATTTTTTGAATGTTATGTGCCACTACATAGGCAGCCAGTGCAGTGTAAGCAGCACCAGTATAATGTGGTCCCTAGAGGGCCCACAATCAGCCAGGCTGCAGCATTCTGGACTAGCTGCAGGCATCATAACAAACCTCAAATAACCCTAGATATAGAGCATTGCAATAATCAAGCCTAGACATGTCAGAGGCATGCAATATCATCACCAGATCAGCAGGGCAAGATTCCATTTAATCCTGGAAATGTTATGAAGGTGGTAAAAGCCAGCCCAGACCACAGCTGGCACCTGTTGATCAAGTGTCAACTTGCTGTCCCGGATGACCCCAAAGATTCTTAACTGCATCTACAGCTCTGAGTGGCAGACCGCCCAGCAAAGGACACATGATCAGTCCATTCATCATAGCTGGACCCTGCTGAACATCAGATAGTATGGAGTATCCAGCTGCATCACTTTTCATGCAGTTGTATGCGTGTACAAGCGTACTCACCTGTAGACTCCATTTGATCTTGTCCTTGGGGTTCATTGTTCCTAGTATATTTGGTAAGGTCCAGTTACATCACACTGGCTGTGGATTATCTTGGGGCTGAAATGGCATAATTCAGGATTTGCATATCCCCGAGGGTCAAGAGTGTGTTTAATAAGTAGCTTTCAAAATCTTGATCTTAGTCTGAGTGGATAGTCTTAGGCACTCTGTAGTGTAACATGAATGTTCCCATTAGGAATTTTGTGACCATAGTGGCCGTTTGGTCATTAGTGGAATACACCTGGGCATATCTTGCTACCAGGATACATTCCTTAAGTCTGGTTGTATACTGAGGAAGTCCATACACAAACCAGTTCCATGGGTGCACTAGTTATAATGTTCACAAGAGGGACAGCCCTCATTGGTAGAGTCTTCCTTTGTTTGCAACTTACTATACTGGCTGCAGTAGTGCTCCAAGTCACTTCCATACTTTGCCAATGGGCATAGCTCAGGTTAAGTACAGCGTTCTCTCACTTCCCAGGTGCCCATCTCATCATGCAGTGCATTCATTACAGTCATGAACTTTTCAGTAGCAGTTGCTGTCTGAGGAATCCCTGTGCTTTTGGGTCTCTCTCTGTAGAGGAGGTTGTTTTTCAACATCAGCTTGTGCTAATTATTCAACAGCATTCCTGGATTGGGTGCCAGGAACTCTAGTTGGCAGACAAGATAGTTCTGTTTTGATGTCATCAAGCTCTTACTAGTTGATGACCTTGGGTCTCAGTCCTTTGGGGTAGGCTTCATATAGCACTGTACCAAGTCCACTGATGCTGACATGTGTATGCATAGTGTATGGCTTTGCTGTCTCTTTATACACATAGACAAGCATGTTGGTAAACCAGTAGATAATTTCTGAAAATGCTGTGTTGCAAGAAGTATCCATTAATGTCCAAAGAGCTCATAGACTATAAAGTAAAATTTGGGTTCAGCCTCACCCTTATAAGGTGCACTCTTAGGTTTGTCAGTGGGTTGCTAGCCCTTGGTTAAGTTCAGCAAGTGTCTCACCACTCAGGCATAATCCTTTACTAATTGCCTGTAATAATATGTCCCATGTGCGCCTGTGAGCTTTGGAAGAACTAACATTTATCTATGGGAGTTTGAGTCTGAACTCATCTAGATGATCCAGTTTAAATAGATGTGTTTTGTGTTCCTCCAGTGTTTTCCTAAACAGAATGATGTCATCAAGCTAGATCAAGCATTCCAGTAGGTGCATGCTCCTATGGCCCAGTCCATTAAGTGTTGAATGGTAGTCGGGGCACCAGAGAGACCTTCAAGCATTAGTAAGAAATTGTAGAACTCAATCAGGTAAATTAAGGTAGTCCTTTCTCTAGCTCCATGGTCCATGGGTATTTAGTAGTACCTGCTTCTCAGATTCAGTGTAGAGAACCATCAATTTCCGTTAAGCCTGTACAAGATA
Organism: Neoceratodus forsteri; assembly: GCA_016271365.2. Lineage (NCBI taxonomy): Eukaryota > Metazoa > Chordata > Ceratodontiformes > Ceratodontidae > Neoceratodus > Neoceratodus forsteri. The sequence goes on from CM028131.1 coordinate 1,123,336,657, forward strand.
TCCTGAACACTCTACATTTTGTATATTAATCTGGCACCATCATCTTCTTGAGCCTCCTACAGTCCACACATATGTGTATTGTCCTTTTCTTCTGCCAGACCACTGTGGATGATGCACGGGGCTTTTCTATTTTGGATGATTCCAGTGGTTAATAATTCTGCAGCGCCTTCTTACATTACTAATGTCTGATGGTTCCTAGTATTGAGATCTCCCTGGAAAGGGAGATGGTCATGCTGGCAGATGTGGTGATGCTCCCTGTCATGCATCCAATATCCCAGTTGCTCAAACCATTTGGCTACCTTGTGGCTCAACCTCATCCTTCATTTTTCAGGCAGAAGTGAGTCTCCCAAATTAAATGACTTAGGGTAGATACCTTGTTTAGTTCCTTCTGCTTTGGGCTTGGATTGCACTGCTGTGTCAGCACAGTACACCAGGTCAGGTTTGCCTTCCTCTCTGTAATACTTCATGCAGTCAGATTCTTCACTTGCACAGTGATCTTCTGTATATAATATGTGCAAGCATATGCAACACACTAGGCTTTACCAACAGTACTTTGGAGTAAGCTGTGTTCTGCTGGGACACCAATGATTGGCACCTGGTTGTCAGCATCTTTTGTCAGCAGTACCTCTCCATTGATAGCACACTCGGCATTGGAAGATAGTACAAATTCTTCATCTTGGCACCACACTACACCATCAGCAGTCTTGCTGTCTCAAGGCATCTGCTGGGCCTGTTTCTGATAGACTTGCTTCACCACAGGGCTTTTCTATTCTGCTGGGCCTGTCTTTCCAAGCATAACTGCTGTAGTCTTTCAAATGCTTGGGTTCATCCAGTTAACATGGAAATGTCATACATCCTGGCTTCTTGGAAATCTATGCTAGGGTTTTCATGAGTCCTGCAACTCCAACAACCTTAGTCAGGAAGTTGATCTACACCTTGATGCAGCCACGCTAGGGGTAGGCCTTTTCACTCAGTCCCCATGCAGCAAACACGTGTAACAGCAGTATGTTTAGGTGAGTCAGGTACTTGTCATAGTCATTGAAAATTAGCATGTCTTGAAATCACTGTGCAGGACGGCTGCAAGTTGATACTCCATCTACCTTAATTTGTATCTCTAAAGAAGGTCTCACTGTATCAATTAGTGTAGTTGACAGCTTCTTGTAAGAATTTACAGTAGACTTTGCAACTGTTTGTTGTGGGTATCTAACATCCAGGGCTCCAGCATGCTTCTTTCCTGTGTCCCACTGGCATTTCCCTGTATTGCCAATGTCTGGATGAATTGTCATTCATTCTCTGTAAGTCCTAGGCACTTTCACACTCTCTTAATCAATGTCATTCTTTACCACGAGTCTGCATGAGTCTATACTTCTGCTGTGTTAACTGATGGCCTTCCACCTTTATTGCATCCAACCTTCCACTGCTCCAGAACCAATTCAGTCAACTTTTCAATCTGTGCCATTATCTCTGAGGCTCAAGGGGCTTCCTGAACTGATACAGGAAGACTTTCTGTCACTAGTGTAGTTGCTGTCCAAGGGGCACTTAAGAAAAATAGTCATTTTTCCTGATTTCATTTCCAGAGGGTTCTTGCAGCAGGTTGCACCATTAGGACTGAAGCTGGCAGGCACCAGGACCCTAAAGAAAACTTCTAGCTAGCAGTATATAGCGAGGACCACCCTGACATCTGCCTATGGTATAAAAGAAGCAGTCCATCAGCACCACCTCAGTTCTTTTCTCCCGTCGACCACTGAAGTTGGCCTTCACATACACCTTCTGCTTTAGTCAACCGCCATTTACTCCCATTACCTGTGCTTTTTTTCCCTAAATTTTCTTCAATTTTTCAGTGATCTGTACTTGTCTTCTTTTCTTCCTCTGTGGGCTGGTGGTGAATGAAGTGTGCTTTGGAAAGCAACTTCCCCACAAGGACAGCCACTCATGCCTTCTTTGCCAAGGCCCTGATCTGACACTGAGGCCTGCCAGCACTGCCAAGATTTTAACCAGCACACCAGCTTCATCACCAGAAGACCCTGGAAGCCTTCCTGATGCAATAAAAACTCACAGCAATGGAGAAGGAGCTTCAACAGAGTACCATCTCTTCCCCAGTCTCGGAGCCTCCACTTCTTCAGCCTAGGAAATGAAGACATCTTTCGGAAAGCACAAGCACTGAGAGAAAGCATTAGGATAAACCCCGGTCATCTTCCCACTCCAGGTCCCCATGCAAGTCGGGCACCGAACATGGGTCTTCTTGCCATGGGAGGTCATCCCCTATCACTCTGGCATCCCATTCTCCCAGTGATAAAACCACCCACTCTTCTGACGGCCTCCAGTGATGGTTCTTTGGGGCTTGGGACTTGGTCCTCAGCCTCTCAGCCCCTGAAGCTCAGGCCCATTCAGCAGGCAGGTCCTCAGCCAGGTAGCTTGACCAGGTCTTCCTTGGGTGGCAGGTCTTTGACTGTCACCCTCTCAGTCAAGGCGTATGCAAAGTTGGTTCCAACGTCAGGGACCTATGCCTCTCTGTGACACAAGGCATGCAATAACCTCCCCTACATGTATAACACCTCTGTCCCACTCAGGGTCAGTTCCCCTGGACAGGCCTCTCCTTCTAGGCTGCTGTACCAGACCGGTATAAGCCCATGCCTGTCCTGTTGACACGGCATCCCGGCACCAACTCAGTGATGCCTCAGCCATTGTCTCCTAATACCCTGCTATCCGGCTGGACCTGTCATCACATAGCCAATACCCAGGGGACCAGCACCGGCCTCTTGACTCCAGTCAGACCAGTGCGGATGGTTCCCTACCACAGAGACAGATGCGGTTAACCTGATGCCAGTGGATCTGATGCCAGGGTTACCGCAGGCTAAAGAACCGATGCTGGAGCCCTCCCAGCCTACTCTAGAGATGCCTATTCCCCAACCATGCTGCAGAACCCACCCACAGACCTTAACACTCTTTATGAGGCCTGGTGGCATACTATAAGGATAAGGAGGCCCTGAAGAGCCATCAACTCTGACTTTGAGGGACCCTCCTCCCAATCCAACTAAGGAGCTGGTTTCCTCTAGGAAGGCCAAGATGTCACCTCTTAGAGGCCTACTCCACAACCAAAAGAGCTGGCACCAGTCAGTGGGGATCCACCTGCATTCGCCTCACCTCACCCTCTCCAGATTCCTGTGAATCAGGGGATAGTCCTCTTCCTACCCTGACTCCAGGGACACTGACCTACACTCAGAACCAGAGGAGCACAAGGACACCCCAAGGTCTCCTCCAGATGACCAACTTTCCAGATGTCCCAACTTTCAACAGCTAATATTCTTCAGGTGAAGCTACCTCTGGCTGGAAGCTGCAATACTGAACAAAGGATTTGCAAGAAAGCGAGTTGTGCTCACAACAGAGGAGGCGAACCTTACAGTTGTCTTTGGTTTGTAGCAGATATTCTGCAGGTGGAGGCTACTTCTAACTGAAAGGTGAAATAAGGAACTTAGAATTATCAGGAAAAGAAAGTCTTTCAAGCAACAGAGGAGATGGATCTAGCTTTACTTTTGTTTCAATTCTTAAGATTTTCAGTGCAGGAAGAGTTTAAACCCTGGGATAAGAATTTGTCATAAGTCCTGAAGTAAGTGCAGGTACAAGCTGTGTATTTGACCCAGACAGTGCCCTGTGGGGTGGAAACTGTTTTTGTGTTTATCTGTGTGTGCCTTAAAAGGCCAGGCCAGACTGAGTCAGGAACTGCTTACATCATAGCCACTTATCAGCCAATAGCTTTGGAAGAGTCTTACAGATCTGAGAATAACAGTATTATAAGCAAGTGTTTTATAGCTAACTCATCAGAACAGCTAATATTCTTCAGGTGAAGCTACATCTGGCTGGAAACTATAATACTGAACATAGTATTTGCAAGAAAGCAAGTTGTGCTCATAACAGAGGAGGTGAACCTTACAATTGTCTTTGGTTTGTAGCAGATATTCTGCAGGTGGAGGCTACTTCTAACTGAAAGGTGATATAAGGAACTTAGAATTATCAGGAAAAGACAGTCTTTCAAGCAACAGAGGAGGTGGATCTAGCTTTACTTTGTTACAATTCTTAAGATTTTCAGTGCAGGAAGAGTTTAAAGCACAGCTGACTTATTTTGGGGCTGACTGCTTTCAGAGCACAAACCACCAGGCTGTTTTGGGGCTGGGGAGGTTTATCTGTGTCTGACTTGGATGTCTGGATTTTTCTCTGATTAGCAGGGCATTTTCTTTGTCAAATTGTTGTGTAGGGCATCTTGCTGACAGGAAGGCACTCGTCGCAGCGGTGGGTCAGAGCTTTTGCTCATTGTTTCGTGAGGGCACAGTTTAGGCCCAACCCCTGCCCACCCACCCACCCCTGGAAATAGTTCCTTTATACCTGGGGTTCTGACATACTTTCCTCAAGAGTGCAAGGTGCATATCACTGTCATATCCTCTCTAGCACACTGTACTGACAATATAAGCATACACATTGTATAATATATATATTTCTATATACAAACCAATCACACACACACAAAAAGTAGATAAACATGTGGGAGTAGTGCAATGTAATGGCTATGGGGCAGCAGTCTTCCGGGAGTCTTTCTGGAGGCTGAGATGCTGCCCTTTTGCAGAACAACTCTCTGCCCTGAGGGAGGAAGTTGCCTGTCTTAGGCCACACTGGACAGTAGTAAGAAACCCTCCCCAGGCCACACTGGACAGTAGGAAGGAACCTCCCCATCCAGGGAGCACACAGACCACCACCACTACCTCAGAGGTTGCAAAGCACAGCAGTTGGACCACAGTGGGCTCAGGGAGGGTGAGGTTGGTGGAACAGAGGCACACCAGTCAGCTGTTCCACTCCACAATCCATACACCATTCTGGGGAGCATAGCTCCCCTATGGATGCACCCACAGAGGAGACTAAGGAGGCTGAGGACAACTGTCACAAGAAAGGCCCACAGGAAGGAGGCAGAGGACACCACAGGGAAGAATTAGCTTCTGGTGGGGACTCAATTATTGGGGATAGAACTGGGGAGTAGGGAAAACTGAAGTAAGGTGCCTGCCTGGTGCCATGGCTTGGAGGGACAGGAGCATCCTCAGGATCACGAGAACAGCTGCACAGGAGTCTGAGCTAGGCGTCATTGTTCTCCTAGGGACAAATGACTTGGCTCATCATGAGATTAGAGCAGTGCAGGAAGACTTTGTAGAGTTGGGGAGGGGCCTAAGACAAGTAGCACACACAGTATCCTTCTCAGAGGTGCTGCCTGTCAATGGCATGGGTGAGGCGAGGGTACTTTGCACCATGCAGTTTAATGAATGGTTGAAAAAATGGTGTGGTGTACAGGGGTTTGGCTTCACTGGGGACTGGGGTTCCACCTGGAGGACACCAGCCTATACTGGTCAGGATGGTCTGCATCTGTCCAGGAAGGGAACAAGTCTTTTGAGCAATCGGTTTAAATGCTTCATTGGCATGCTTTTAAACTAGTCAAGGGGAGGCACTGATAAGCAGCAGGAAAATCCCAGCCTCTCCCTACAAAACAGAGTACTAAATGAGAAAAAGACAGAGGTAGAAAGGTCAGTGAGGGATGCTGCAACAGAAGGTAAAGCCATCAAAAATGGAGAGCAATGAGTACCAATGCCGTGGTCTGGGTAACAAGCTTCCTGAATTAGTGGCCTTGATGGAGGAGGAACATCTGGATATCATGGCAGTCACAGAAACATGGTACACAAAACCATGACTGGGATGTAAACATACAGGATACACTATGTACAGGAGGGACAGGGGTGTAAAAGAGGAGGAGGGCTCTTTACTTAAGGAAGGAATCAAAGCAACAGAACAAAAGGGTAAACAGGGAGGAGAAGAAGCACTGTGGGTAAATTTGGAGACAGGCAATGGCACCACAATCCACACGGGTTGTATACAGACCCCCTTCTCAGGGAGAAATGGACAAGAAATGATAGAAAGTATACTTAGAATGGCAGAAAAAGGGAGATATTGCTGATGGGTGATCTGAATATGCCAGATGTTAACTGGAGTGCAGTTGCAGCAGCCACTTAGAAGTGGGGTTATTCTAGATGCCCTACAGTGGGCATGCCTTAGACAACTAGTATTGGAGCCCACTCAAGAGGAGCAATCTTAGACCTGGTTCTCTCAAATGGAGATGGAGAGAGGGTCACAGATGTAGAAGTGGGTAGCCATCTGGGAACTAGCGACCATCGAACAGTATGGTTCACAATAAACACAGCAATAGAGTCAAGCCATACAAAGGCAAAAGTACTGGACTTTAGGAGGGCTGACTTTGTAAAATGGGTGAGTGCCTAAGGATTGCACTAGCAAATGGGCAGGAAGGAGGGGTGGAAGAGCAATGGGGAATAATAAAACTGCCATCACAGAGGTAACAAGCCTTTGTGTGAAGCAAATAAAACAAAATGATGTAAGAAACCACTATGGTTCTCAAAGGAAGTGGCAATGAAGGTTCAAGAAAAAAAGCATTCAGGAAGTGCAAGGAATCACAGAAGGAGCAGGATAGAGAACTGTATCAGTTAAAGCAAAAGGAAGCTGGGAAGGCAGTCAGAACAGCAAGGCCCAAACCGAGGAAAAGATAGTCCAACTCAGTTAAGAAGGGGGATAAAACTTTTATAGGTACATCAGGGAGCAAGGAAGACCAAGGGAGGGATAGTGAGGCTTAATAAAGGGAGGGAGGATGGGCAGAGGGTGACTGTGAAAAGGCAGAGATACTAAACAAATATTTTGCTCAGTATTTACAAATGAAGAGGAGAGGTACCTAAAACAAACAGTAGAAACATTCTGGATACAGAAGTTGATACCAGCCCATTTACAGAAGAAAGGGTTCTGAAAGAACTCTTAAAACTGAAGGTGGACAAAGCAATGGGGCCAGATGGGATTCATCCCAGAATTCTAAAAGAACTAAGGGTAGAACTAGTGACACCACTGACTACCCTGTTTAACAAATTATGGGAGGATGGGGTGGTACCAAGGACTGGAGGAGGGCAAATTTGCTCCCACTTTTGTGAAGGGAATCACTGGCAGAAGCAGGAAACTACAGACCTGTTAGTTTAACCTCAGTGATAGGGAAAATGATGGAATTCTTCTGAAGGAAAGAATTGTCAGTATCTGGAGGCCAGAGGGGCACAGGACCCAAGGCAGCATGGATTCACAGTGGGAAGGTTATGCCAGATGAATCTGATAGATTTATTTGACTGGGTGACCAAAGTAGTAGATCAGGAAGGGCTGTGGACATGGCCTACCTAGACTTTAGCAAGGCATTTGACACAGTCCCACACAAAGATTAATATACAGGTTAGCCAGCCTGGGAGTGGGTCCCAAGATGACAGCCTGGGTAAAGAATTGGCTGGAGAATAGGACACATAGAGTAGTAGTAAATGGAGTCCACTCTGAAGAAGGGGGTTACTAGTGAGGGTACCACAGGGTTCAGTATTGAGAACGGTTCTCTTCAATGTCTTTATAAGTGACATTGCAGAGGGACTGGAAGGAAAGTATGTCTCTTTGCAGATGACACAAAGATCTACAACAGAGTTGATGCACAAGGTGGTGTGGAAAGGATGAGAAGGGACTTGGCAAGGTTAGAGGAATAGTCAAATGCATGGCAGCTTAGATTCAATGCTAAGAGGTGCAGGTAATGCACCTGGAAACAAAAACCAGGGAAGAGTACACAATGGGGGTTGAGATACTAACAACAACAAAAATGGAAAGGGACCTGAGGGTAGTCATATCAGATGACCTAAAAGTAGGCAAGCAATGTGAGAGGGCAGCAAGGAGGGCTGGGGATACTGGAATGCATAGGAGAGGCATCACCAGTAGAAAACAGGAAGTTATTATCCTCTGTACAGACAGCTGGTGAGACCCCATCTGAGTACTGCATGCAGTTCTGGAGACCCAATCTTCAGAAAGACATAGACAGGATGGAAGCTGCCCAGAGGAGGGCAACTAAAATGGTGCAGGGTCTGCACGGAAGACATATGAAGAGAGACTTAAGGAGCTTAATATGTATAGCCTCGAGGAAAGGAGGGAGGGGGGACATGATATAAACTTTCAAGTACCTCAAGGAATCAACAAAGTCCAAGAGGGTAGCATCTTTCAAAAAGAGTGTGCAAGAACAAGGGGCACAATTTGAAGATGGGGGGTGCTCAGAGGTAATTTAAGGAAGTATTTTTTCACAGAGGGTTGTGGATGCATGGAACAGCCTTCGGAGGAAAGTTGTGGAGTCAAAAACAGTGGTGGAATTAAAGCATGCATGGGACAGTCCTAAGGCAATTCTAGGGGTGGGGTAGGAAGAAGTAGGCTGCTAGTTAACTAGGAGCTGCAGCTTATCCATTAGGTAGGGAATGGGCAGACTGGGTGGGTCAAGCGGTCCTTATCTGCCATCAAATTCTATGTTTCTATGATGTGATGAGGCACGTCCAGACCCTCATGGGTTGGGATACTGAGGAAGTGGATCCCAAACGACGTCAGTTAGCCATTTTCCTCCACAAGAAGGAGTCCTACCTTTAGCCATTCCTCCACTGACTGACTCCTTCAAAGATGCAAATAGAGCTGCTTGGAAGCACCTCCACTACTCTGGCAATGTCTAAGAATGCAGATCACCTGTATAATGTCCCAGGAATGAACCTTTTTATGGGAAGCACCCAGAGGCTGACTCGGTTGTTATTAACATGGCCCATGGCACTGAAAAATAACCCCAGCATCTTAGCACGCAGCATCCCAATAAAGACGCTAGGCAGATAGACTATTTTGGAAAGAAGGTCTATTCCTCAGCCACATGCTCTATCCATTCCCTAAACTTCCTCATCCACATGGTCCAATATCAAACGCCTCTGCGGAGAAGTCTTTGAGGTGGCACAAGATCAGCCGGATCTGCCCAGAAAGGTGAAACTGTTGCACCTCCTAAAGTCTGACTCAGATGAGGGACCCCATGTTCTCTGAGCCTCATAGAACTCTGCAGGTAGGGCTGTGGCTACAGGAGTTTGCCTTTGGTGCTACTTATGGTTGAGGGTCTCCGGCTTTCTCCGGACGTCAGTCTAAGATTTTGGATACCCCTTCAGATGCCCTGTTTATTTGTCGAGACTCTCAAAATCGAACCACTCACCTTCAAGAGTCGGAAAGGCTTTCCAGTTGGTCCATACACTTTACCAATCTCAGCCTATAGCCTCCAGTGGCAGTCCTTTTGTCAAATCTCAAAGCAACAACCCAGAGGCCAACAGACCAGAAGTGCATTTAAGAGAAAGGATACTTCCTAGATCACAGGAGATTCTGCCCCAGAGCTTCCAGAACCTCCCAGGCCACATTGCCTGTCCCCGGATCCTCTGCTTGACTCTCACGTGACCCACCTCCCCAGCTGAATCACTGGGAGAGATGGTGGGAGTCGTTCTCTCTCTCTACTGAGAGGGTTGGCACAGAACAACCTCGGATCAGTGGGTTCTGCAGTTAGTGGAACAGGGCATACCCTAGAATTATTGGAGATTCCTCTGGACAATCCTCCAGCTCCCTCCCATTACACTTAGGCCCACGTTACCCTCATTCAAGACAAGATCCAAGTGCTCCTGTGAAAACAGGCCATGGAAGCCATCCCGCCAGATCAGCGAGGAAGGATTCTACTCACATTTCTTCCTGGTTCCAAAGAAAACAGGAGATCTGCATTCCATCCTGGACCTCAGCCACCTGAACCAGTTCATAGAATACAGACGGTTCAGGATGGTCATTTTCCAGCCTTCCCTTTACTTCATGATGGGGATTGGCTTTGTTCTCTGGACATGCAGGATGCATGCCTTCACATACTGGTGTTTCCCTCACAAAAGGTTCCTTCACTTCGCTTCTAAGGAAACCACTACCAGTTTCAGGCTCTGCCGTTCGGCCTGTCCTTGGCCCTCAAGTCTTTACAAAGTGTCTTGCAGTAGCGATGGTGCCTTAAGGAGGGAAGGCCATTATGTCTTCCTTTACCTAGATGACTGGCTTCTGACAGCTCCCACCAAGGAACAGTTACTCAGAACCATGGAGGCCACCTTCTGTCTGTTTCAGGATCTGGGGATAACTCTCAGTATCCCCAAATCCTCCTCTTGGTCACGTCAAGACTCCAATATAAAGGGGTGATTTTAGACACTGTAGAAGGCAAAGCCTTTCTTCCCCAGACAGGGCAGAATTCCTTCAGACACAGGCTCAATTGGTCTCATCATCTCGCCTCATTACAGCTAGAGTAGTTCTAAGGCTGCTGGGATATATGGCATTGGCCATTGCTACAGTGCCTCTGGCTCGCCTACATATGAGGGTGGCCCAGTGGAACCTTTGGGTCCAATGGGATCAATGAACAGATCATTTGGATCAACCAGTGTCTGTATCCAACTCGGTGTGTCAGACTTTTGCATAGTGGATGAATCCTCCAACCTCTCCAAGGGGTCCACTTCTGGTCAGAGTCACGCGACAGGTAGTGACCACAGATGTGTCAGGCCAGGGCTGGGACACCCACCTTGACTGTGAGACTCCAGAGACCTGGTCCCTATTAGAGCAACATCTCCACATCAATGTTTTGAAGATGCAGGTGATCCTATATGCTCTGCAAGCCTTCCAGACAAGCCTATTTCTGGGTCCTTTCTTGATCCAGATGGACAATATGTCTGTGGTCTTCTACATAAACAAGCAGGAGGGAAACACATTCTTACCAACTCTGTAGGGAGGCCATGAGAGCTTGGTATTGGGCCATAGAGCATTACTCTGGACCTGACTGCTATGCATGTTCCAGGTGTTCTAAATACCTTGGCTGACAGCCTAAACCATTCTCAATCCAAGGCTCATGAATGGGAACAACTGCTTCCCTCCATGGTCAAAGATCTCTTTGATAAGTGGGGCTGTCCTGAACTGGACCTCTTCACATCCCTATCCAATGCAAACTGCCCAGTTTCTGCCTCACTAGATCCGAGGCCTGGAGTTTTCTGGTGAGATGCATTGTCCCTCTCTTGGACAGGGTGGTTTGTATACACCTTCCTTCCCTTTCCATTGCTGCAGAGAGTTCTGTTCAAGTTGCAGTCCAAAAGGACAGAGATTATCCTGATAGCTTCTTACTGGCACAACAGATTTGGTTTCCACCTCCAGCAACTAGCAGTGGAGCCTTCGATTCCCCTACCCTGTGCTCTGACCTGCTGTCACAGGAGCAGGGCATTCTGGTCCATCTGAACCTTAAGTCACTGCATCTTCATGCATGGCTCCTGCAGATTAGCAGCTGCCTGATTTGGGTTGTCTCCCGAGTGGAAGTCGTTCTAGTGTCATCCAGGAACTTTCCACTAGAGCCACTTATGCTATGGAGTGGAAGCAGTACTACATGTGGGCCACCACTCATCATCTAGATCTCTTTACTTGTCTGGAGAATCTCATTCTAGAGTATCTCCTTTCTTTATCGGACTCAGGCTTGGAGTTACACATTGATTAAGGTGCACCTTTTGCCATCTCTGCATACCATGCACCTAGTGAAGGCAAGACTCTTGCCCAGCTCAGTCTCTCCCATGCTTTTCTGTGGGGCATATTGCATCTGAAACCTCCCATCAGGGACCCTGTTCCCCATGGGATCTTTGGTTTATTTTAGAAAAGATTACGTTGCCTACCTTTGAGCCTGCCACAAGCTGTGAGCTCGCTCTCTGTCATGAAAGTATTGTTTTAGTTGCTATTGTACTTCTGCTTAAAGAATTTCCAAGCTTCAGGCTCTGATGTGTAAAGAGCCTTATTTAGTTTTCCACAAGGACAGGGTGTCCTAGAGAACCAATCCTAATTTCTTCCTATAGTGGTGCCTGAGTTTACTCTGAATCTAGCCATACATCTGCTTGTGTATTACCCAGTGTATTCTAGTCCAGGAGAGGTATTACTACATACTCTGGATGTTCACGGGTGCTTCACTATTATTTGGACCGCATCTGAGCCATCAGAAAAATTGGTCACTTATTTGTTTCTTTGCCCGACGAAAAGGGGCTTCAGTTTCCAAACAAAGTCTGTCCAAGTGGTTAGTTAATTGCATTGTTTATTGCTACTGCAAATATATGACAAGCCTTTATCAGGCCTGGTTAAAGGCCATTCTACCAGGGTGTAGCTGCTTCATTTGCATCCTTCAGAAATGTGTCCATTACTGATAACTGTGCAGCAGCCACTTGGAGTTCTGTCCACACTTTCATCCAATGTTATGGTCTGGACATTGCTTCTAGGCACAGGACAGGTTTTGGACTGGCAGTTCTGCAGGGCCTGCTTTCTTGAGAGTCTTATACTGACCTCTGCCTCTGCCCAGCTGACCAGGGTCAGTCCTTTTACTGCTTGGGACTCGGTCCTAATGGTGTAACATGCTGCAGGAGCCCCCTCTAAGTGGGATAGTACAGTTACATAAGAACTTAAGATAACAGTAGATCTTCAAGAGGAGCTCTTGCAGCAGGTGCTGCTTTCCTCCCTCCATCCCCCTGGTGACTGCTTCTCCATCACTGTTAGTTTCCTCCAATTCAGAGGAACACCTTGATTCTCCATTCACTGTGCTTGCCAGGGTCTCTGGCGGAGAACTGAGGTGCTGCTGGGGTACCACCTCTTTCATACCATAGGTGGATATCGAGGACAGACCAACATCAGGGGTGGTCCCCTCTATATACTGCTAGCTAGACATTTCCGTGGGGCCCTGGCACCTGCCAGCTTCAGTCCTAATGGTGCAATCTGTTGCAAGAGCTCCTCTCGAAGATTTACTGTTACGGTAAGTTCTATGTAACTGTACATTCCTCACCACACTGACCAGTTATCCATAGGCTGATAGCTTGCCTATCTTATCCTTAAGCCAGAGGTTTGTCAGGATCTTTTCCACCTGTACTCTGTCCATATCAGAAGCAGGCAGAGTTCCAATCCAATGTGCACACTGTACTGTCTTCTCCATCCACACCAAACATTTTAAAAATTATCTCATACCTGCTGCTTCAGCAGTGACAGTTACATGAAAATCTTGTCAGGTTTCTCCCTGCTTCAAAATGTGTTCCAGGGTGGTCAAGTAGTCATAGAAATTCAGGTTGCCAGCAGATAAAAGGCCCAGTGACTATTGTGGCTTTCCATTCCACCTACCTATGTAATGTGGTGTGTGAGCCCACACTGGCCTCTACCTCCCCATTTGATAACAACTTTACCAAGTCCATGTACCCGTTCCACCTGTGTTTAAACCCTTTCATTGTTTTTTTATGAAAAAGTATTTTCTGGTATCCCTATTCAGTTTGCCTGCAGCAGTTTCATAGTTATGCTTGGTGCTTGTGTTTCCACTCAAATCATTTTCCTAATATCCTCCTTATTTACCCCATGGTGGAATTTGTTTCTCCCTCTCTCCCCTTCTCACCTCCAGCATGTACATGTTTAGGTCCTTCATAATCTCCTCCTAAGTCCTCCCTGCTATCCTAAATCATCTTGGTTACCATCCTCCTACCACCTCCATTGTCCCTGTCCTTTTTCAAATGCAGTCTCCAGTAATGCACACAGTATTCAAGGTGCACCCAACTTCCTATTTGCCCTTCCCTTCTGCTCTGTTGCATTGTACTGTTGTCTTCAAACTATCCACTCCTATGTTGTGCTTTCCACTACCCCTATTCTGTATTAATTTTCACATTTGTTACCACTATGTGTGTTATTTTTCACTTCTTAGCATTAAATTTTAACTGCCATACTTTTGACCACTTTTCCAGTTTACCTAGGCCCTTTTCATAATTCTAACTCAATCCTCAGGATCCACCTGCAGTAGATCTCAGTATCATCTCGTATTCCTGGGGTAGCATTAGTCCTAGAAATGTTTAACTCCTGAATGGCATCCAGTGCTGGTTCTCATAGGCATTCTCAGAGATTTTTCTCTGCATTCAAGCACTTAGGGTCTTAACCATCAATGTGGCCTGCTCAGTCCATGTGTCACAATCTTCCTTCTGGGAGGTAGGTGGTGGACTTGATTGCAGAGAAGAGTCTGAGTCTAAGGTAGTCCTTGTACTCCCTCTTGGGCTTTTGAAGTTTGTCCACTCCTGAACATGAGAGCACCAACAATTCCTCTAATCCTGCTCCATTTTCCATCCAGAGCAAGGTAGTCCCTTACTTGCTTTTTCCAGTCTGTTGCTGAAGTTGGTATGTGGTCATTGTCCCAGGTGCTCCCTGCTAAGGATCTGCCACATATCATTACCTCCTTCTAGAGAGAAGTGCTTGGGTAACTCTCCATTCTCCATTTTTGTCAGTCTCCATCATGATGCACCATGATGATGAGACTGGGGCATACACTGGTGGCACACTCAGCCTCCCTGGCCTTTTCAAGGTCCACCCTGTGTGGGACAGGGAGGGAGGCAGGACAGAATTAGGAGCAATGAAACAGAGGATTTAACAGTTGGCTTAAAAGGTATTGTTGGGACATGGGGTACTGCTTTGTCAGGAATTGGGGGATTTCTGGTACAGGAGACTCTTCAATGGTGATGGACTTCACCTAGCAAGAGGGGGACAGCCACTACAATAGAAGTTTGACATCTACATCAGACATTTAAACTGACTGAGGAGAGCCCAGGTCTAGGGAGTCATGGTGGATGGTGAGCAGAAGGGGATCATAGATAGAACTCCCTGTATTTAGGGATAGTAACTGCAAAGAGGGTGCAGGGAATGCAGTTAGGCTTGCAGGACCAAGGAGGAATACCAATGAGGAGGAAAAGTAAAATGTATAAGCACAAACAAGGAGAGAAGAAATGCAAAAGCAAAAGAACAGTAGCAGAGTAGAGCAGAGGTCAAATGGGGCAGGGGCGGATATGCTTTAATGCCAGGAGCCTAGGCAACAATCTCAGTGAACTCCAGGTGATGATGGCAGGCACTGAAGTGGACCTGGTGGCAGTCATGGAAAGGTGAGCTAGAGATACAAATGACTAGGAGATGATGGTCCCTGGCATTCACTGTTCAGGAGGGATAGAAGAACTGGTATGGAGGAAGGAGTTGCCATTTTATCACTGAGGGCATTGAAGTGGCAGAAGATGAAAATACTAGGGATAGCAGTGGGGAGGCTGAGTCAGTATGGGTGCAACTCACAGCAGCCTCAGGTAGGAAAGTGTGCTTAGGGGTGATCTATGGGTCTTCAGGGCAAGGGTAGAAAAGGGACAGGGAACTCAAGGAGGAACTGAAGAGTGACAGCAAAGGGAAAATAGTGGTGGTGGTGGGTGACCTGAACCTGCCTGATCTTGACTGGGAGGTCCTGGTGACCAAGAGCGACAGGAGTCAGGAATTACTGGATGCCTTCCAAGACTCTCAACTGGTGCAGCTTGTTATTGAGCCTACAAGGCAGAATGCAGTCCTTGATGTGTTGCTCACCAGCTCAGAGATGGTGGGTGCTGTGGGAGTATGGGAGCTGCTAGGGGACAGTAATCACAACTCCATGTGGTTCAAATTGGCCCTGAGGGCTGGCAACCCACGATCATGAACCAAAGTACTTGACTTTAGAAGGTCAGACTTTGATAGAGTGAGAGAACTGATCAGGGCTACGTTAGTAGTGGTGGAGGACATACGGGGGGTAGGAAGAAAGATGGAAGGCAATAGACAGAGACATCTTCGAGGCACCAAAGGCAAGCATAAGAACAGTATGTAAAAACAAAACAGGTTTAAGAAACCACTATGGTTCTCAGCTAGGGTCAGGAAGTATAATGACTGAAAAGAAAGCATTCTATAAATACAAAGAACATCAGGAGGAGACAGCAAGAGAGGATTATCTACAGAAAAATAGGGAGACAGAGGGTCATCAGGGAAGTGGAAACAGACATGGAGCTGTGTATTGGGGAGTGGATCAGAACGGAGAAAACAGTTTTTAGCTATACATATCAGTGAAAAAAGGAAGAAGGAGGAGCATCGCATGGCTAGTTGAGGGGGCAGGGTGATGAGGAGGATGAGCAAAGGCTGTCATCCTGAATGACTACTTGCTCAGTATTCACAAAAGAGAACTGCAGGTCCATGCCAGAAAGTTGCATCAAAGCGCCACTAAGGGAGTCTTGGAAATAAGGCAGCCAATACTTACTAGCTAGAGGGTCCTGAAATGGCTGATGGCCCTTAAGATAGATAAGACCCCAGGACCCGATAGGTTGCATCTGAGGATACTTAGGAATTAGCAGCAGAACTGGCTGAACCACTGGTTGAACTGTTCAACAGCTCACTTAGATACAGGAAGTTCAAAGGATTAGAGAATGGCAGACATTATACGCTTCATTGGGGAAGATAGGGAGCAACCAGGGAACTACAGGCCTGTCAGTCTGACCTTCATCATGGGGAAGCTGATGGAATCAAAGAGGACCCCATGGACTTACCTAGAAAGCAATGGGCTCCAGGATAGTAAACAACTCAGTTTTGTAACAGGAAGGTCTTGTCAGACTAACCCAAATTTTTCTTTGACTGAGCGTCAAGGAAGTAGACAAGGGCCATGCTACTGGATCTGCTGTACTTTGACTTCAGCAAATCTTTTGATTCAGTACCACACAAAACATTGCTCAAAAGATGGAAGACCTGGGTGCAGCTAAAACCGTAGTGAACTAGGTGGGTAGTTGTCTAGAAGGGAGGCAGCAGAGAGTGGTGGTCAATGGGGTTAAATCAGAGGAAAGTCATTTCACAGGGATCTGTCCTGAGTCCAGTCCTCTTCAACATGTTCATTAGTGACATTGGTGAGGGAATCCAGGGCAGGCTGTGTCTCTTTGCAGATGACACAAACCCATGTGGAAGGTGGTCAGTAATGAGGAAGTAAGAGCTATGCAGAGAGACCTATAAAAACTAGAGGGTGGTCAAAGGTCTGGCAGATAAAATTCAGTGTCAAACACTTTTATGCACTTAGGAAAAGGAACCCCAAGATGGAGTACTGGATGGGTGATGTGAGACTAAGCACTACAGAAGAGGATTGGGATCTAGGAGTTAGTAACTCACTTAAACAAATGAGCCAGTGCAACAAGGCTAACAGGATGCTGGGATGTATTGATAGTGGAAGAAAAGAGGTGAAACCTCACCTGGAGTACTGCATCCAGTTCTGTAGTCCTCACTTCAGAAAGTAACAAACATGATTCAGATCCAGCAAGGCAGATCCTATGAGGAGTGCCTCAAGGCACTAAATACATACTCCTGGAAACCAGAAGGGAGATGGAAGATATAATAGAGACTTTCAAGTTCCTTAAAGGAATTAGCAAGGTAAACTTTAGTAAATTATTTTCCTGAATACCAACCTCGATGTCCTGTGGTCATGAGTGGAAATGAACAGGAGGGAGGTTCTAGAAGAGACATGGGGAAGTACTTTGTTACAGAAAAAGGTGACGGAACCTTGGAACAAGTCGGGTCAGCCAAGGTGGTGGGCGAACACAGTCAAGAGATTCAAGCAGGAATGGGATAGAATTAAGTGAATAGTGGTTACCCAGGGTAACAAGACCAAGGAGGAGAATGGGGATAGGACAAGGAGGGTTAGTATCCTAGAGGAACAATAGGTTCCTGGGATTATAGGTAGAATGGATGGACCTCTCATCTTTTTCGCCATCATGGTCTGTTTTATGTTTCTAAATTGTTTTGTACCCATATCATAGACAAGATACTGTGCCTTGAATTTTCCAATTCCTATGATGCCTTTAAGTAGGGCTCCACTACTTCATCCTTGCTGTGTCCCTATAGAACATTCCATTCTGGATGCATCTTATCGGGTCAATTTCTTCAACCTGGAACCATCTGGTGTACATCCACTTTACAGTGCTCTCAGTTACCATTGATGTTACAATGGCTAACCATGCCTGATGGGATTGACAAGTTTGATGGTTCTTGGTCCTTTAAACTCCTAGTTGGGAGGAGGGTCATATCCGAGGTTTAAAGGTAGTAAATAGTGCTGTGCATCCACACAGAAAGAGTTAATATGGGCCTTCTGTAAGTATGGTGCAGCTCCCTGGAATGTGGGATCTACCCACCTACCCACAAAATCACCCCCACCATAAAGCAGATCAACACAAAGACAAATTGCAAAAGACACAAAGATCTGCAGCATGGTTGATACAAGATGGGGTGGAAAGGATGAGAAGGGACTTGGCAAGGTTGGAGGAATGGCCAAATGTATCGAGCTTAGATTCAATGCAAAGAAGTGCAAAGTAATGCACCTGGGAAACAAAACCCAGGGAAGAGTACACAGTGGGAGGTGAGATACTAACAACAACAAAAATGGAAAGGGACCTGGGGTAGTCATATCAGATGACCTAAGGGTGGGAAAGCAATGTGAGAAAGCAGAAGGAGGGCTGGGTGGAAACGGATTCATAGGGAGAGGCATCACCAGTAGAAAACAGGAAGTTTTATCCTCTGTACAGACAGTTGGTGAGACCCCATCTGGAATACTGCATGCAGTTCTGGAGACCCCATCTCCACAAGAACATAGACAGGATGGAGGCTGTCCAGAGGAGGGCAACAAAAAATGGTGCAGGGTCTGTGCAAGAAGACATACAAGAGAGATTAAAGGAGCTTAATATGTATACCCTCGAGGAAAGGAGGGAGAGGGAGACATGATAGAAACTTTCAAGTGTCTCAAGGAATCAACAAAGTCCAAGAGGGTAGCATCTTTCAGAAAAGAGATGTGCAAGAACAAGGGCACAATTTGAAGATAGAGGGATGGCTCAGAGGTAATGTGAGGAAGTATTTTTTCATGGAGGGGTTGTGGATGCATGGAACTGCCTTCCTGAGGAGGTCATGGAGTCAAAAACAATGGGGAATTCAAGAATGCATGGGACTGACATAAGGCAATTCTAGTGGGGAAGGAGGAAGTAGGCTGTTGGTTAGCTAGGATCTGCAGCTTATCCATTAGGTAGGAAATGGGCATATTAGGTAGGCTAGCGGTCCTTATCTGCCATCAAATTCTATGTTTCTATGCTCAATGTACCAATAGCCCCACGAACATGCAACTTATCACTATAACTTAAAGCAGCAGTGCATAATACTGGTGACAAGTTTGACCCACAGTATATTTTATTTTAGTTTAGATGGCTACCTATCTCCTGACTAGAGGTGTGTGGGGGAAAAACTTCCACTGGTGGAATTTCCATGAAAGTCAGACTTGTTTCTGAGAAAGTTTGGAAATCCTCTTCCAAATTATCACGGAAATCCTCCTCCCTATGGTCTGACCACCAGTACCAATATTTTCCTGGCGTCTAGTGCCCCCCTTCCACACTGGTAGCCAGTCACTGCCCAATGTAAAAATAATTCCCTGGTGGCTAGCAGTCCCTCTCCCCACCTGATCACCCGCTCCATATGTAAAAAAAAATCCATGGTGGCCAGTGGTTCCTCTTCCCACCTGATCACCTGCCCCATATGTTAAAAAATCCCTGGTGGGGAAGTGGCTTGAAGCCAATATGGAAGCTACTTGAATCTTCAGCTCCCCAACCTACCTATGAATCTTACAGCATCCAACCAGTACAAATGGATCTAGAATATAACAATCGACTCCACATAATCCAAGGCACCTGAAGTGCTAAGTATTTTGCTGGTAAACCAAGGGCTACCTGCCTAAATCCTGACTGACAGATCTGAGGCCCTTAGCATTACAGAGGCTGAACTGCAGGACAGCATGGTAGCCAGTGTAATCCTCCAGGCAGCAACTCTCTAGAGGAACTGAAAGAAATCAGAGCCATGTTTGCAAAAGCGCTTGACAGAAATAGATGACATCAAAAGCCAAAACTCTCAAACTAAATAAGATATAATTTCCATATCTCAGAGTGTGTCAGATAATGAAAGGCAGATCTTGAACCAAGGGACACAACAGATCGCATCTGTATACATAATCCATTGATCAGGACCATGATACAACTGGATGTGGACAACCAGAGGTGACAATAACCTTGATTTGTGGGGGTACCGGAGGGGCAGAGGGCAAGGACACTATTTGTTTTCTACAACAGGTTCTTCCAGACATACTGAAGCATCAATTGCACACTCACCCTGGAGTTTGAAAGAGCCCACAGATCACTTGCCCACCAACCAAGAACAGAAACCAAGGCCGATTACTGCCAAATTGCTCCATTTTCAAATAAAGGAAAAATTCTAACATTGGCATGGGAATGCGCCTTTGCAATGGCAGGGCACCACATCTACATATTTTGGATTACTCACCCACTTTTCAGAGCACCACAAAGAATTCACCCCAGCCAAGCATGCTCTAAAGTTTCTGCAGGTGCCATACAGCCTCCGCTACCCAGCCATCCTATGAATCATACAGAACAGAGTTCCCCACTCATTCCAAGAACTGGAGGCCACGAAGATTTCATAAAAAATCCTGACCTGCAGTGCAGATCACAGAAATGGGTAAATGGCAGGTTATCATGCCAGTGGACACAACCCCATCCCGGAGACTCACGCCAAATGGCGGGCAACAGAAACACGCCAAACCATGGAGTCGGGGCCTTCTCAGCTTTCTACAGAAGGCTCCTGGTGACTAAGAAAGAGATCATGGGGGCTCAAAACAATGTCCCAAAGAGGATAAAGCACCCAAAATAGTACTGGTTCCCCAAAGGAGCTGCAGCAGGAACAGAAAACATCTTCCAGTAGCTCAGATGGGTACACCCAGGCAAACCATTTTGCCCTCTCTCTCAGAATGAAGCCCTGACTCCCAGCAGCCCAAATCACAAAGACAATGTTTAACTAACTTACAGGCTCTAGCAATGGGTGCTGGGGATAGCTCACAACTCCTGAACTCCATCCCGGTTGAGAAAAGTGGCCCCTGCTTCACATACGACCATCTAATCGATCATCCCGTTGGATTAGCAATATCCATGGCCTCGGTAATTGATGAGGAGGCCACAGGTCCTGGTTACTATAAGCCTGAAACTGCTACACGGACTCAAGTTTGATGCTGAATAGCCAGGCAGGTATGTTTATCTCAGTTGACCACGCTTCTTGTTCTCTTAAAGGGGCAGTGGCACAGAATTGGACATATGCACAACATTGTCTGGAATCTCCATGTTGGGAGACACTGCAAGATAGCTGATACTTGCGTTTAAGGATAAAGTAAGTGTTTTTACAGTTTTACACCTGCCCTACATACAGGAAGGCAGGAATGTTTTATGTCGCAGGCAGAGAGTCCCAAGAGGGCACTCAGCTCCTGGTCACATCTCTTAGATACTACTGTATCAAGGAGGGCATATTGTTTACCAGCAGATGGCTGCCACAATAAAAGAGAGAGACTCCTCTTAGATGGAGGCGTGGTACGGCACCCTGCCCGTGGACCCCAGACACATAGACTACCCATTTTTTTTTTATATATATATTTTCTCATTCCTCTACAGCTGGGGAGGTGTTACCAATGGTTCCTCCCCAAATCCAGTCCGCCACACAGCCCCTTGCTCCACCCAAACCCCAAGCTCAACCTTTCGGTACCTATACAGTGATCTTTACCATGGTGGCACACACCAGAGCCACCACCTCAGGATCCAGAGGGGGTCCCGATCCAAGGAGCATCCAGGGAAGGAGTCAGGTGGCACCACACAGCCGCCATCATACAGCCCATCAAGGTATTTGTTTTCCTTTTTCTACCCCTACGCACGATCGTTCAATGAGCGTCAACATGCTGAATGTGCATGTCCATCGTGCAGCATCCCCAACATGCTCCCAGCGTCAGTGGTACCTTCAGTCACCACTAGAGGCCACTACCACACTGAGATGCCCTAGATCCCACCCCAGGGAGAGGAGAGCTGTCCACCAGATGCTCCAACCTACCCCTGCCCGACCCTAGCACTCGTGCTCATTCCCGAACTTATGTCGCTGGCACGACGTGGAGGTGTGGTGTCCAGTGCCTCAACCTCAGCGCCACTGGGCCGGTGCTAGACTACCCATTCTTAAATAGAATATAATGGGCAGGAGGGACACATGAGGGATATGGACTACACACAACTCTCTAACTCTCTGTAGGTGCCTCACAAAGGACTATTTCCTACCCCTCTCCCTGTGCAGAACAACAAACTCTCTCTTCTACCTAAGACATGGCTTTGCAAATACAAGCAATGTCCTCCCAATGTTCAATCTCCACCCATGGGCTCCCCAACTCCCATCCCCAGTAGCAGCCACACTTGAAATCAGGGCCACTATATGACACCATGAAAACTTGTACACCCCTAGAAGACAGAAGGAGGTCCTCCTTCCCCAGTACCTGTCATATGAGTGACATCCTAGCTCCTCCATAGGAGGCAACCCTCCCACCCACCCCCTTTTATGTCTCCTTGACTGCAGAGTCAATGCCGCACAAGCTGCAGACGGGATTACAATGGGAAGATACATCGGAGATCCTCTCCCACATTCCATATAGACAAGAAAAGGGGAATGGTGTGACCATCAGCCAGGGACTACAGTGACTGGGGCTGACCCCAAAGACAGCCCATCTAGACTCAAGTTGCAGACCTTAACCTCTACTTCAATAGTTGCCCTCCTTGGCCCTACATCGGGGCCCTCTCAAGGAGCATATCTGGAGTGCTGCATAACTGGGATACAGCATTTGACTAAGGTCATGCCAAGCAACCTTCAGGTCTAGTACTAGTATTCCCCCTATTCATTAGGTAGGAGACAGGAAACCATGCAGAAACAGGTATTTTGCACCTTGTGCCCCAAAGGGGCTCTGTGCAATTTTAAACCTGAGTCTAGAAAGAATGCTCAGTATGGTTATTCACAATTTCAGTACAAGAATTGCATTAGTATGTATGTACATACTTGCCCCTGTTGGCTTATTGCAGGATGTTCACAGGAATACATAGAAAGAGTATGGGGTTTGAGTTCAGTCCCAAACATTAAGGATCCCCACTTTAGGGAGTGGGACACTTGAAGGATATAGGGAAACTGCAAAAATATGCTACAGCCCTCTCACAACTTACCAATTAAAAATAGCAGACATAATTTTACATCCTGGAATGTGTGGGGCTCAACTCTCCCATAAAGCACAAACAGGTACCATCCCACTTGAAAAAGTATGAACAAAGGTGACTTTCCTCTAGGAGATGAAGCTCTCCCAATTGGAAGTGGAGAAACTGAAAAGGGAATGTGTGGTGTGGAAGCACACAGTACCCACACCTCTGAAAAGGGGTGTCAGTTCTAATACATAAGTCTCTCCCTTGGGACCTGACCAGCACACAAGCAGACAAGGAAAGCAGGTGGGTCATGGTAAATGTTAAGAGCCCAGAGGATCCCCTAATATTGCTCAATTTGTATGGCCCCAATGCAGATGACCCCACATTCTTTGTGCAGATATCTTGTGCCCTATTGGATCATACCTCCAAATATCTACCCATTTTGGTGGTGGGAGATTTCAACCTGATGCAGAACCCTCTTATGGACAGATCTCACAAGGCCAAACAGCCACATACTAAGGCAGGGCCATGGTGAAGAACTTAAAGGCTGAGCATGCTTAACTGATGTGTGGTGTCTGTTACACACCAAGGACAGACTACACATTCCAGTCTGGGGTACATCTTACCCACAGTACACTGGCTCACCAATCCACTGACCACATACACATCAGCAATGCATGGATTCACCCAAGCTATATTAGCAAACTGGAGACTGGACCCTTGCTACTGAAGAACCCCCTGATTCCCACACTGAATACAGCAAGAAATTGCTGAATTCATGACCCACAATGATGACCACTGTACCACAGATGGCACATTATAGAAGCCCTTAAAGCACACTCAGACAGAAAATTATAAGCTATGCCTCACACTGAAGGCATACCAGGGAGACGAAACAGCCTACCTAACATAGAAACATAGAAACATAGACTTTGATGGCAGATAAGGACCGCTAGGCCCATCTAGTCTGCCCATTTCCCTACTCACAGGATAGGCCGCAGATCCTAGTTAACCAACAGCCTATATCTTCCTGCCCCACAAGAATTGCCTTATGGCTGTTCCATGCATTCTTGAATTCTCCCACAGTTTTAGACCCCACAACTTCCTCAGGAAGGCTGTTCCATGCATCCACTACCTCTCTGTGAAATAATACTTCCACATTGCCCCTGAGCCACCTCCTTCTATCTTTAAATTGTGTCCCTTGTTCTTGCAAGTCTCTTTTCTGAAAGATGCTACCCTCTTGGACTTTGTTGATTCCTTGAGGTACTTGAAAGTTTCTATCATGTCCCCCTCCCTTCTTTCCTCAAGGGTATACATATTAAGCTCCTTTAGTCTCTCCTCATACGGCTTCTCTTGCAGACCCTGCACCATTTTAGTTGCCCTCCTCTGACTGCCTCTATCCTGTCTATGTCCTTGCGGAGATGGGGTCTCCAGAACTGGACACAGTATTCCAGATGGGGTCTCACCAACTGTCTGTACAGAGGATAACAACTTCCTGTTTTCTGCTGCTGATGCCTCTCCCTATACATCCCAGTATACCCCCGGTCCTCCTTACTGCCTTCTCACATTGCTTGCTAACCTTAAGGTCATCTGATATGATTACCCCAGGTCCCTTTCCTGTTTTGTTGTTGTTACTACCTCCCACCCATTGTGTATTCTTCCCTGGGTTCTTGTTTCCCAGGTGCATTATTTTGCACTTTTTGCATTGAATCCTAGCTGCCATACTTCTGACCATTCCTCCAACCTTGCCAAGTCCCTTTTCATCCTTTCCATGCCTCCTTGTGTATCAACCCTGTTACAGATCTTTGTGTCATCTGCAAAAGGCATACTTTCCTTCCAGTCCTCTGCAATGTCACTGATGAAGACATTAAAGGACTGGACCCAATACTGAACCCTCGGTTTCCCACTAGTAACCGCCCTTTCTTCAGAGTGGACTCCATTTACAATTACCTTCTGTGTCCTGTTGTCCAGCCAATGTTTTACTTCAGGCTACCACCCTGGGACCCACTCCCAGGCTGGTTAATTTGACTAATAATCTTTTGTGTGGGACTGTATCAAATGCCTTGCTAAAGTCTAGGTAGGCCATGTCCACAGCCCCTCCTGGTCTACTACTTTGGTCACCCAGTCAAAGAAATCTATTAGATTCGCCTGACATGACCTTCCCGCAGAACCCATGCTGCCTTGGGTCCTGTGCTCCACTGACCTCTAGGTACTCAACTATTCTTTCCTTCAGAAGTGACTCCATCACTTTCCCTACACAGAGGTCAGACTGACAGGTCTGTAGTTTCCTGCCTCTGTCTTGGTCCCACTTTTGTGAAGGGGAATTACGTCCGCCTTCCTCCAGTCCTCGGTACCACACCATCCTCCCATGATTTATTAAAAGAGTAGCCAGTGGTTTTACTAGTTTCTTCCTTAATTCTTTTTAGAATTCTGGGGTGAATTCCATCAGGACCCATTGCTTTGTCCACCTTCAGTTTTAGGAGTTCTTGCAGAACCCTTTCTTCTGTGAAAGGACTGGGATCGACCCCCTATCAAGAGTGCTTCTGTTAATTGGATTAGGCACTTCCCTCCTCTTTTGTGAATACTGAGCAGAAATATTCGTTCAGTATTCCTGCTTTTCACTGTCCCTCTGCCCATCCACCGCTCATTCTATTCAGCCTCACTATCCCTCCCTTTGTCTTTTCTACGCGCTGATGTACCTATAAAAGGTTTTATCCCCTTCTTAACTGAGTTGGCTATCTTTTCCTCAGTTTGGGCCTTTGCTATTCTGACTTCCTTCCTGCTTCTTTCTGCCTTAACTGGTACAGCTCTCTGTCCTGCTCCTTCTGTGTTTCCTTATACTTCCGGAATGCTATCTTTTTCTTCCTGACTTTCACAGCCACCTCTCTTGAAAACCATAGTGGCTTTTTCTTTCATTTTGATTTGTTTGTTTGCTTCACACAGGCTTGTTGCCTCTGTGATGGCAGTTTTGATGATTCCCCATTGTTGCTCCACACCTCCTTCTAGCCTGTTTGCTAGTGCTTTTCTGAGGCACTCTCCATCTTGCCAAAGTCAGCCCTCCTAAAGTCCAGTACCTCACTTTTGTATGGCTTGACTCTAGCTGAGTTTAACGTGAACCACACTGTTTGATGGTCACTTGTCCCCAGATGGCAACCCACTTCTAGATCTGAGATCCTTTCACTGCCCCCATTTGAGAGTACGAGGTCTAAGATTGCTCCTCACAAGTGGGTTCCAAACTAGCTGTATAATGCCTGCCACCTGTAGGGCATCAAGAATGGCCCTGCTCTTGGATGTGGCTGCAGCAAATGTGCTCTAGTTAACATCTGGCATATTCAGGTCTCCCATCAACAGTATCTCCCTTTCTCTGCCTTTCTAAGAATGCCTTCCATCATATCCTTGTCCATTCCTTCCCCTGACATGGGGGCTTTACACAACCCTGTGTGGATTGTGGTGCCCTTTCCAGTCTCCAAGGTGACCCACAGTGCCTCCTCTCCTCCCTGTGTACTCTTTTGTTCAGTTGCTTTTATCCTTCCTTTACATAGAGAGCTACTCCTCCCCTCTTCTCCCTGCCTGTCTCTCCTGTAGGTTATGTACCCTGGTATGTTAACATCCTAGTCATGGTTCTCTGTGTACCATGTTTCTGTGACTTGCTCACGATATCCAGGAATCCTCTTCCATTAAGGCCACCAGCTCAGAGAGCTTGTTGCCCAGACTACGGGCATTGGTACTCATTACCTCCATTTCCTGATGCCTTACCCCTTTGCCCCATCACTGTCCTTCTTGGTAGGAGGAGTAGCTCTCTATGTAAAATAAGGGATAAAAGCAACTGAACAAAAGAGTAAACAGGAGAGGAGGCACTGTGGGTCACCTTGGAGACTGGAAAGGGCACCAAAATCCACACAGGGGTTGTGTACAGACTCCATGTCAGGGAGAAGGAAATGGACAAGGATATGATGGAAGGCATTCTTGAATGGCAGAGAAAGGGGAGATACTGTTGATGGGAGACCTGAGTATGCCAGATGTTAACTGAGCACATTTGCTGCAGCCACATCCAAGAGCAGGGCCATTCTTGATGCCCTACAGGTGGCAGGCATTAGACAGCTAGTTTCGAACTCACTGTGAGGGAGCAATCTTAGACCTCGACTAAACGGGGCAGGAGAGGATCTCAGATCTAGAAGTAGGTTGCCATCTGGGGACAAGTGACCATCAAACAGTGTGGTTCACGTTAAACTCAGCTATAGAGTCAAGCCATACAAAAGTGAGGGTACTGACTTTAGGAGGCCTGACTTTGGCAAGATGGGAGAGCCTCAGAAAAGCACCAGCAAACAGGCTAGAAGGAGGTGTGGAGCAACAATGGGAATTATCAAACTGCCATCACAGAGGCAACAAGCCTTTGTGTGAAGCAAATAAACAAATCAAACGAAAGAAAAGCCACTATGGTTTTCAAGAGAGGTGGCTGTGAAAGTCAGAAGAAAAGATAGCATTCCGAAGTATAAGGAAACACAGAAGGAGCAGGACAGAGAGCTGTACCAGTTAAGGCAGAAAGAAGCAGGAGGGAAGTCAGAATAGCAAAGGCCCAAACTGAGGAAAAGATAGCCAACCCAGTTAAGAAGGGGATAAAACCTTTATAGGTACATCAGCGAGCGAGAAAGACAAAGGGAGGATAGTGAGGCTGAATAGAATGAACGTGGTGGGCAGAGGGGACAGTGAAAAGCAGGAATACTGAACGAATATTTCTGCTCAGTATTCACAAAAGAGGAGGGGAAGGCCTAATCCAATTAACAGAAGCACTTTGATAGGGGGTCGATCCCAGTCCTTTCACAGAAGAAAGGGTTCTGCAAGAACTCCTAAAACTGAAGGTGGACAAAGCAATGGGTCCTAATGGAATTCACCCAGAATTCTAAAAGAATTAAGGAAGGAACTAGTGAAACCACTGGCTACTCTTTTAATAAATCATGGAGGATGGTGGTACCGAGGACTGGAGGAAGGTGGATGTGATTCCCTTCACAAAAGTGGGACCAAGACAGAGGCAGGAAACTACAGACCTGTCAGTCTGACCTCTGTGGTAGGGAAAGTGATGGAGTCACTTCTGAAGGAAAGAATAGTTGAGTACCTAGAGGTCAGTGGAGCACAGGATCCAAGGCAGCATGGGTTCACAGCGGGAAGGTCATGTCAGATGAATCTAATAGATTTCTTTGACTGGGTGACCAAAGTAGTAGACCAGGAGAGGGGCTGTGACATGGCCTACCTAGACTTTAGCAAGGCATTTGACACAGTCCCACGCAAAAGATTGATAGTCAAATTAACCAGCCTGGGAGGGTCCCAGGTGGTAGCCTGGGTAAAACATTGGCTGGACAACAGGACACAGAAGGTAATTGTAAATGGAGTCCACTCTGAAGAAAGGGCGTGTTACTAGTGGGCACCGCAGGGTTCAGTATTGGGTCCAGTCCTTTAATGTCTTCTATCAGTGACATTGCAGAGGGACTGGAAGGAAAGTATGCCTTTTGCAGATGACACAAAGATCTGCAACAGGGTTGATACACAAGGAGGCGGAAAGGATGAAAAGGGACTTGGCAAGGTTGGAGGAATGGTCAGACGATGGCAGCTAGGATTCAATGCAAAAAGTGCAAAATAATGCACCTGGGAAACAAGAACCCAGGGAAGAATACACAATGGGTGGGAGGTAGTAACAACAAAAACAGGAAAGGGACCTGAGTAATTCATATCAGATGACCTTAAGGTTAGCAAGCAATGTGAGAAGGCAGTAGGAGGACCGGGGTATACTGGGATGTATAGGAGAGGCATCAGCAGCAGAAAACAGGAAGTTGTTATCCTCTGTACAGACAGTTGGTGAGACCCATCTGGAATACTGTGTCTAGTTCTGAGACCCCATCTCCGCAAGGACATAGACAGGATAGAGGCAGTCCAGAGGAGGGCAACTAAAATGGCAGGGTCTGCAAGAGAAGCCATATGAGGAGAGACTAAAGGAGCTTAATATGTATACCCTTGAGGAAAGTAGGAGAGGGGACATGATAGAAACTTTCAAGTACCTCAAGGGAATCAACAAAGTCCAAGAGGGTAGCATCTTTCAGAAAAAGAGACTTGCAAGAACAAGGGGACACAATTTAAAGATAGAAGGAGGGCAGTTCAGGGGCAATGTGAGAAGCATTATTTCACAGAGAGGGTAGTGGATGCATGGAACAGCCTTCCTGAGGAAGTTGTGGGGTCTAAAACTGTGGGAGAATTCAAGAATGCATGGGACAGACATAAGGCAATTCTTGTGGGGGTAGGAAGATAAAGGCTGTTGGTTAACTAGGATCCATGCCTATCCTGTAGGTAGGAAATGGGCAGACTAGATGGGCCTAGCGTCCTTATCTGCCATCAAACTCTATGTTTCTATGTTTCTATGTTTCTTGCCTTTGTCATTTTCTCCATTTACCCCTGCCCTTCTCCCTATCGACACCTCTATGTTGGTGATTGCCGCACTTACTACCGTGATTGTTTTGGGGGCTAGGATTTTCCTGCTCCTTTCCAGTGCCTCCCTTGGCTAGTTTAAAAGCTTGCCAATGAAGCATTTAAACCTATCACCTAGGATCCTGGTTCCCTCCCGGACAGATGCAGCCCATCATGCCAGTATAGACTTGGATCACTCCAGGTGGACCCCAGTCCCCAATGAAGCCAAATCCCTGAGCTCCACACCAGTTTTTCAACCACTGATTGAATCCCATGGTACGGAACACCCTAGCCTCTCCTATGCCATAGATGGGTAGCACCTCCAGAAGGTTACCGTGCGTGCTACTTGACTAAGGCCCTCCCCAATTCCACAAACTCTTCCTGAACTTCTCTAATCCCTTTCTTAGCCAGGTCATTTGTCCCTAGGTGGACAATGACATCCAGCTCCTCCCCTGTGCAGCTGCTCCGCAATCCTGAGGATTCGCCTCTGTCCCTCCAAGCCATGTCGCCAGGCAGGCACCTTACCTCCTTCCCCTTCCTTCCCCAGTTCTACCTTCCTAACAATGGAGTCCCCACCAGGAGTTGTTTCCTTCCCTGCAGGGTCCCCTGCCACCCTCCTGTGGGTCTCCTTTGTGGAGGTTCCCAGCATCCTCCTTGGTCTCCACTGTGGGTGCCTCCATAGAGGAACCACACTTTGCCATAATGGCATAGGAATTGTGGAGAGGTACAACTGGAGGGATGCGCTCTGTTCCACCACCCTCACCCTCCCTGAGCCCACTGTGGTCCAACCGCCCTCTTCTTGGCAACCTCTGAGGCAACGGCAGTTACCTGGAGAAGAAACTCAAGTATTTAGAATGCAGGCAAAAGGTCAACCCAAAGGCTGATCCTAAGGAATGCTCGACACCCAAGCTAAGCTTAGCTTAACACTCTGTATGTCAGGAAAGCCGAGCTTGCCTTTACTACAGCTTAAGAACACCTCCTGGGAAGGGGAAGAAGTCTAGCAGGATCCTTGCTTACTAAATTAGGAAACAAAGGGTGGAAAGGCACATTCCTGGCCTGTTGGACCATCAAGAACAAATATGCACCTCACTAGCAGAAATATCTTCCATAATGTTGGATTTCTACTCTTAAATTATATGCTCCATAAATCCCCAATATGCGGACCACTTCTCAATTTTTGGAAATCCTTCACCTCCACCAAATTAACCCATCACAGGCCCAGATGCTGGATGAACCAATCACAGTTGAAGAAATTAAAAAGCAACACTGAGCCTGAATAAAGCAAATCCCTGGTGGGGATAGCTATCCAGTAGACTTCTATCATGCGTTCCATGGGGACCTAGCCCTACTGCTTCAGAGAGTCTATACTCACATCATTACTTCCCGCCTCCTGCCCCACACAATGAGAGAAGCAATAATCATTGTCCTGCCAAAAGGCAAAGACCCATTACATCTGG
Source organism: Neoceratodus forsteri (assembly GCA_016271365.2). NCBI lineage: Eukaryota > Metazoa > Chordata > Ceratodontiformes > Ceratodontidae > Neoceratodus > Neoceratodus forsteri. The sequence continues at coordinate 1,123,367,417 of CM028131.1, forward strand.
CAAGTCATTGGTCCATCTAGCTGATAAACGCAGATGCCAAGGTGTTTGCCAAGATATTAGCCAGCAGACTGGAGATGATGCTCCCCAGTATCATACACCCTCTCAGACTAAGCTCAGATCATCTCAGAATGTTCCTTAACCTTAGCCATATGGTGAAATTGCTTCTGACACCTGTCGTAGCACTCACAATTGACTTTGAAAAGCCTTTGACTCCGTTGTGGGAGTACCTCTTCAGGTACTGCACCAATGGGGGATCAGCTCCTTTTCCTTTGCTGTGTTCAAACATTGTATACAATACCCACTGCCAGGGTACTCACAAATAGTACCCTCTCCACCTCCTTCCTCCTGGGCTGGGGCACCAACAGGGATGCCCCCTATCCCCACTCTCTTCATTTTAGCAGTAGAGCCCCTCACTGCCACATTAAGAGCCCACATAGAAATAGAAGGCAGGTGTCCTGGACAAATTCCCCAAGTCACTAAAAATACCACCAATAGCTTAGTCTGGTTCTGTGTTAGTCTACATCTTTTTTTCCAGTTGTTTAACCAAGTGAGACACACTAAGCTGAAAGCTTGTTTACAGGTGCAACCTGGGAGCACAGCAAAGTTAAGTGACTTTTCTTAGGTCACACAGTATGCAAGTGGGGCTGTGGGATTCAAACCCAGGTCTCAGATTTGCAGCTTAGAGCCTTAAACCACTGCACTGTACTGCCTCCCTATCTGTACACATCTGTACACATACTACCCTTCTCTTGCCCCGGGTCACACCTGGAAACAGGTCTTGGCTTAGTGTGCCTCTCCGTCACAAATGTTTAAAAAGTTGGTAGGCAAAAGTACAAATCACTGTCTTATGCTGGCGACTTGCTCATGTTCTTAGAGATGCCCCTAAGGCAATTAAACATCTCTGCCAAACATTGGATCTTTTGACAAGTGTGTCAGGCCTTAAGGTCAATCATACCAGGTCTGAAGTGCTCACACTCAATGACTTCTGCCAACCGACACAGTTCAGAACACAAGCTGGAAATGGGCGATGTAGAGCATCATATACGGGACTACACATCACTTCATCACTGACAGACATATACAAGGCCAACTTCTCTCCTGCTGTACTGAACTCTCCACAGAAATAGAGATGGAGGCACTTTACTTATCCTTCATGGGCCAGAATGCAGCCTTAAACATGTTGTTCTCCCCAAGGTCTTATACTTGCTGGCACATCTGCTTATTCATATCCTGGACAAGTGGTTCACTCAGATCAACAGCATCACAAGGAAATTTCTATGGGATGGGAAACCAACAAGGATCAGCAGCTCTAAATTAAGGCATTGGAAGGAGGCGGTGAGGGCTACCTGACTTTGCAAACTATCACAGAGCCATTGTAATGGTCCAGGTGTTGCAGTGGTGCCCCAATAAAATGTAATTCCCTCAAAGGTCCAGATAAAAGGATATGTAGGGGAGCTGAAACTCCTGGTTCCTCTTATACTGTGAGTAAGCACGCAAATCTCACAAAACCTCTACCATATCCGTATCACTATTATACTGGTGGAAAACTTGGAAAACCCATCTGCTCCTACTCAGCTAACACCTCTATAGGACAACCCAATGATATTAATTGACAAAAGAAGCGTACATTAGTCTGCCTGGCACCAGGCGGTATTCTAACCATACAGGACCTATGCTCCCTGGGTCTTGCCACACTCAGAACATTCCAAGACATCGGCCTAGAATTTCAGCTTCCCAACAAGGACTTTTGGAGATACCTACAAAACAGAGCATCAGCACACCCATACCTGCAGCATGCTCCCAAAATTGTCTCCCTATCCATGGGGCCCCAGGCATGGCTTAAGGGTAAAAAGGGAAGGACGAGTTGGATATATAGACACCTAAGAGACAAGGAACTGACTACCCCATTACTGATATAGAATAGCATGCTTGCTGGTCAAGAGCCCACTGTGTATGTAGAGATACAAGGCACAGTTTATTCAAAATAAAATTCTATATGATTGGTATAGAACTCCTATATACCAGCACCAAAAAATACTGACAGATGCTGAAGATGTCATAGCAGCCCTGGAACAATATCCCATATACTATGGGCCTGCTCACTAATTCGACAATTCTGGGAACAAATCATTACATTTTGCAAACAAATACTTTCCAAGGCATTCATCTTAGATGAATCCTTTGCCATTATAGGTATGATGAAAACCCTCTACAGGGCCCAAAAGCCTTATACATTGGGGAGTAAATACTACCATTGTAGAACAAGCATTTGTCAATGCCGAATGTTTGCTTGCTGGCATTGGTAGTGTAGGAGTTAGAGAGATGCATAATAGGAATGCCAGTGAAGTATTGAACTGAAACCAACCACACCACCACCCTCCAGAGCAGGGGTCAACCATAACCTTTTTTGCACTAGCCAGCCAGGCACGTTGATTCAAAATTGTACTAGCCTGCAGATGGTTGCACTAGCCCTTAATTATAATGGTAAATTTTGTTCACTTAGGCAGAAACAATGCAAGCAAAGCCAAGAAATATTCTGTTTATTGCACATTTATCCCGCCCCATGTTGCTTCCAACTTCCCAGCAGAAAAAAGACTGCAATGCCATCACAGTGATTCCCCATTGTTTTGTACCATAACCTCCTCTCTTCCTCTTTCTGCCCCCCAACACCAAACAGAGAGGATATCACAGCAACAAATGTTCAATCAAGCAGTCCTAGCTCTGCGCATACAATAGCTGACATCATCATGCACTCACCACACTGTCACCACTGCCCACAGGGCAATGAACAGAGTCAGGCAGAGAAAGACACTCGGTCCCCATCCTATAATCAACTGGAGACCTGCAATTTTGAAAGTTTTGTACAGTCTCAAGTGAGCCAGGAGCACATCTAAGATTTCTTTGGGGTGGTGGCTAGACAAACCTAAGGGCTTGGGAAATAGAAAACTATGACATTTTTATTTGTAGAAGCATTTATTTTAATATGCTCTGCCCCAACAATAACAGATTTTTCTTTAACATTGTCCTTTCATCAGCCATGGAGAAATAGTACATAGGCATAACACTACTATTTCTATTTCTGTATAGGATGATCTATGCACCTAGAATGCTTATTTCAAGGTTTCAAATGATGTATTTTATCAAGGTTTATTTTTGTACCATACGTGATCCAGAGCTTTGTTTTAGGCTGAAAGGACATGCTGAGTGGGATAAGGGTGGAACCGTATGGATGGTGATGATTGGCATGTTCCATGTGAAGAGCTGAGGACCCCGTACACTTGCCAGTAATGGCGGCTATGGATCTATGGATGGTCACTTCAGAGTCTGGCCTGCAGTGCTGTCAGGGAAAGAACAGAGTTAAGAGATTTGAGGGAGGAAGTTATGGTGAGGCTGGAATAAACCCACCACCTGCGAGGGCCAATCCTGTATACCTCTTTGCATTTGTCACTGAAATGTTGGCTACAAACACTCAAAATGCAGAGAAATAAGTGGCACTGGTCTTAATAATACTGGACAAATTGTTAGACATGGACACATTTAGAAAACTGGAACCTAGTGACTTAACAGCACTTTACCCTTGATCACACTCTGGACACTAGCTGAAAGTCTTAGTAGTGGAGTGATAATTGAGTCTTTTGGGATCCTTCTCTTGAACTGCCAGATAATTGCAGCTTTTAATGAGCTGTTTATCACACCTGGTCATCTGGAACATTGAGAAAGAGATCAGCATGCGCATTAGAGAATGCTAAAGAGAGACTTTTAACTCCATTAACAGCCATGAAAATCTGTACTAGTCAAGATGGGCAAGTAGAGAGTTAGCTGCACTAGCCCTGGTCAATTTGCACTAGTGTTTGGGCTAGTAAAACAATGTTAAGATCGACCCTGCTGAGAGACGGCAGGCATTGGGGTGTGCCTTTGGGTCATCAGGCATAATGGCCATGCTATTTCACCACACCCTACCCTGCAGACACCACCAAGTGTCACAGTGTGCCTTGAGTCTTTGGGCCTATACACACCCCATTCCATAAAAATATGGTGAGATGGGTGCAGTATAGGAGAATGGGGTGAACTTTGTGCAGCCAAAGAGACCAAGGCACACCTCGATGCCTGTCACTGGCTGCAGGGTGTGGGTGGGAGTGGAATGGCAGGAGTATTACAGGCGACAATCCCAAGTCACACCCCTGAAGCCTGTTAGTCTCTTCAGGGTGGAGCATTATGGTCGGAAACCCTAATGTCCCAGGCGTTCATTGGTATTTTCAATCCAAATTTTAAACATGTTTTTGTGACCTCCACCTCATGAACAGTGGCAATATCAGTTAGTTAGCAGAAAGCTGATTTTGCACTGTACTATGCCATTTGGCACCACTGGTGAGAAAACACATTTTTTCAAACAGAGTGGAAAACTGACAGCTGTACTGTTCATGGGGAGGTGTAAAAAAGGCAATGTTGAAAATCTGGTGTGAAAATATAAAAACTGCTGAGGTCACAAGTATGAGTAGAAACTGCGCAACACACACCCATAATGTAATTAGTTTGGGGATTTTTACAGCAGATTGTCAACACAGGCATTTTGGGACCTCAGCTCATGAACGTGTCATTGTGATTTTTCTTAATCTGTCCTGAACACTGATTTCCCACAGCGACCATGCATTTCTACGCCAGAAGTGCGAAACACATTTCAACCAGGGTGTGAAAATGACAGCTGTACTCTTTATAATGTGGTGTAAAATGCCAGTGTTAAAAATCTGGACTGAAAATATTACAGATTCGTGAACTTCACGAGGTTACATGGAAACTGTGCAATGCACACTTGTAACACAGTCATTTTAGGGACTTTTGTCACCAAATTTTCAACATCGCCATTTTAAGACCTCTGCTCATGAACAGTGTCACTGTGATTTTCTTAATCTGTCCCAAACATTGATTTTTGCACACTGACTGCACCATTGTGTGCTACATGCACAAAAACACATTTTGGGCAAGATATGAAAAATGACAGCTGTACTGCTCATAAGGAGGTGTGGCAAATGGCAGTGTTGAAAATCTGGAGTGAAAATGTAAAAAATTTGTGAAGTTACGAGCATGAGTAGGAACTACGTAATAACTTGTAAAACAGTAATTTTTGGGATTTTTATTAAATTTTCAACATAGGGTTTTGGGGGCCTACCTTATGAAGTGTGGCACTGTCATTTCCTTTACTGGGTCCTGAAAAGTGGTTCCACTTATGACCATGAAATCACCCTTCGGGACTGAATAACAAAATGACACTGACTGAATTCATGAGGTGGGGCCCTAAGAACCCCATGTTGAAAATCTGTAAAAAAAATCCAAAAATGGCTGAGAGATGCATCAAAGTTGAAAAAACACATTTATGCCATTATACAGCTTACTGGCATTTTTTCGGTTCATGGTCAGCTTTGAAGAGTGCAGACGTGTTCCCGGTGCACTGAAGATCGTCGTGTTGGACTCTGGAGGAAGTAAGTATGGGGTCAGGATGTGTGTATGGAGTGGATGCAGAAAGGGTGGGCGGGTTGGGGAGGGAGGCAAGAAAAATTTCAGTCAACCAGGGACCGTTTTTGTTTTGCCATGCTGGGGTGGGCTCCCAATGTGGCACTTGGAAGTGTGTTTGGGAGGGCAGCAGATGGACATTGCCATGCTGGGGTGGGCTATCAGCGTGGCACCTGAAAGTGTGTTTGGGGGCAGGGGAGGCCCGACGGGATTGGGCACCCCATCAGCCATACAGTGTGTGGTGGGGAGCGCATGAGCACTCTGGGGTGGGATTCCAGTGTGCACCCTATGTGTTCGTGGGAAGTGTCGATGAGTAATTTGCATACTGCTCACAGCAGTATGCAATTGTCCGTGGCAGTGTTTTCCTTACAACTGTAAGCCACTGGCATCCGAATGGCTGTTATAGACAGCTTGACATTCATTGGTGCTGTGCAGCCATGCCTGCATATGGGAACAGGCATTGGAAGTGGGGAGGCACACCTATGAAAACTCGTATGATGGCACCTTATTTCTTGCACATGCATGCAAGCAAACATAAAAATGACTACTACTCAGAAACTGGCGCCAATGAAGGTACCTTTCTTCAATGAGTGGAAGCAGGCCATGGGCAAGTTGCTTGATGGAATGCTTATCACAGTTGCGTTAAACAAGTTGCACCTGTAAAATGATAAATGGGGCCCCCTTTTTTTTGCATATCCTAGTACATAATGGCTGATACCAAACTGGGGCCAAATGCTATAAGCAGTAAAGAACAACTTTGAATATCCAGGCTTCAGCATAGCTACCCCCTACAACATATATTATCCTTACCTCCCAGCTACTCTATTATATGTATAATAAGATACTTTGATCATATATGTATAATCATATGATGAACACCTGTACTGTGAATACATCAAATGTAAGTTCAAAATATTGTAAAACTGGAAAATGTTCAAAAAAGTTTAACGTTAAAAAAAATCCCTGGTGGCTAATGGTCTCCTCCCCACCCAATCACCCACCTCATATGTAAAATAAATCCTGATGGCTAGTGATCCCCACAATCACCCACCTGACCGGGATATCATGCCCTGGTGGTCCAGTGTAAAACCCTCCCATTCTGATCCCCTGCATAGTCAAAAATAAACATTTTTCTTGGTGGTCTAGTGAACCCCACTGCCTATCCTCGATCCCCAGTCTATAAATTGGAATTCTAGTCCCTAGAGGTCTAGTGCACCACCCACCCCAGCAGGTAGTGTCTTACCACCTGCTCCTCCCCATCCCATACCTGAGAGAATGACCGGCACAGCCATCCTGCATGGCCGTCACCCCATAAGCTGTCAATGTATGAACGCATGCATGTACAACCACCATGTGCTAGCTGTCATTGAGTGACAGGGAGTGAGCGCACCTACTGTAGAGACAGCTGTTACAGCAGGCACACACTCCTCCCTGTCACTAGATGGCAGACAGCTAAGGTGGTGGCAGAGGGGGTATGCCTCACATCCTGTTTGGTCAGGGCAGTGATCGGGAAAGAACCAGTCCAGTCAGTACTGATGGTGTGACAGCTAGGTCAGCGTGACTGGCACCTTTGATGTGCGAATGTTAGAAAACCTTAAAGATATAGTAGCCCCATGAAGATTGCACTGTAAAACCTGAAATGTGTTTAAATATATTCTTAGAAGTTATTGGAGGTGTCAGCTGCCCTTTATGGGAACAAACTCCATTTGCTCTCTATACTTGCAGTTTGCCCTTCAAAGATGCACTTGTTCTTGTTTCCTGGGCAACAGTTATCTCTGTGCCTATGCAGTGTGAAATCATGATGGCATAAAACTGGTGGAATTAACCTCCTGGTTTGCTAAACTGCTGCAGAGATTATACTTATGAGTGCAATAGCTCATGAAGAATATGCTCCCATTTAGATTTAGGATGCCGTATTATTAATCAAGGGAGAAATGGAGCAATACTTACTCCCAAAATACCTTTTCTTCTTAGTTTCACCAGACTGGTGTCGCTTGCAAGTCATAAAATAGTGTGTGTGTGAGAGAGATTGATAGCATTGGTTCAGGGTGAAAAGGCAGCATACCTGATGAGGCTAATATTAAATCATTCAGTGTATGCTGGAAAATAATTGCAAAATGTTTTTAGAAATGATCTGATTACTAAATTATTAAGAATAATACCTAATGTTTCTCAGTGTTTAATCAGTATATGTAACATCATGGCTGGATTGGTATTTCTGGAACACTTCTTAGCCATTTAAATGCGCCTCCCATTTAAAACTGGGGATGCAGCTACTGTTGGGGTCAGCAGTTACTATGATTAGCATGGTGGGGAGGCATTGTCTCCTATTTCTTTTTGAATCATTATTTCACAGAGAACACAATAAAAGTGTAAGTTGCCCTCCATAGGCAACATTCTAATATTAGCTACATGACCTGGATTGTATAATTCAAATGCAGGTTGTAAGACTCAAAGAAGGCAGCTGATGTCTGAATTTAAAGACGTCCTGAAAATGAATTGACTTTCGAAAGCTGCAAGTTGCTGATTTTTTTTTTTTTGCCTCTTTTGTCAGATCAGTCTACATCAGGTCATACAGGCATATTCAGTTTCTTTCAAAATCTGGACTGTAGGGGTTTGCTGTTTTCAATTTTAGTTTTGTCATACAACATGCAAAGCTGTCATTAAACCAGGTAGGTCAGTCTAGAGGTAATGTCTTTTGCAGTGGTATCCTGCCTCTAAATGCTGGGACAGCACTGCAAATGAGCTAGCACAACAGTTTATCCAATAATAAAATTGAAATTGTATTTCAGGTGAGCAAACCGAACAACAGTGAGATCAAATGACTCCTAAGGTGCCCTGTGGCTCTTGCAAGCTGGAACAGTTTCTTCATCACAATTCAATTATCTAAAAACTGGACTGCACTGCCTGTTTTTAGATGCTCTTTATTTTCTTCACATAAAAGTCTGCTGGAAGAATTCATTGTGGAAATCAACAGGGGCATTTGGCAACAAATCCTTTGCCCCGTTCTAGAATGAAAACTTTTCCAAATAAATGTTTAATTACGATATAGTTTTGTGTTTCTCCACTGTAGCACTGATCAATATTATTTCCAACAGCTTGAGCCCTTCTATGTTCCAACCAAAAGCAAAATGACTTTTCCAATTCCTGTGAAAAAATAGGTTTTGTGCTCCCCTTGTGGCAGAATAACATATTTTTGTGCAGAATAGCTCTGGCCTGGATTTGTCAACTGCATGCATATTGATTCTAAAAGTACTGTACTCCTGAAATATGCTGCACCCTGGAGGTTGTAAGAATAGAGACGCAGTAGTGGACAGTAGTTCTTTCTTTAATTGACAATGGAAACTGATCTGTCACCATTAGCCTTTGCTGAGTTCCACCAAAAATGGAAACAGACACAAAAAATCAAAGCTAATGCACGGCAAGACATAGCAGATCAAACTGCTGAGAGAAATAACTAAAAGACAGGTTTTGAGCTAAGATCAAGCAGCAATAAATTAGCAATTATATAAGTGACATTATTAAACATTTCTGACTCTGAAATTTTCTATATAAACAATTAGAGGAAACAACTATAGCAACACCAAAATAAAGCCACAGCAGGCAAGAGTTTTTATTTCTGTCAGCTAACTTTTGTACAGTTGTATACACTATATAGAGAGCATTCTGTCTTTCAGTTATTTCCTCTGATAAAAGTGACTTCAGTGGAGAAGTCAGAACAAGGCCAACTTGGATAAAAAGCATAAAATTGAATAGTGGAGTCCATCTAATGCCCTGTTATAAAGAAGAAAGGTGTTTTAATATGAGAAACCCACGAGCATCAGACTGTTTCTTAGGTTTCGGACGGACTCATATTCCAGTGTTAGCTAGTGTGTTGAAATTTCATTAATGTTTCTTCTTGGTCCACAGATGATCATGTTTAAGCTAATTGTGTTGTTCATCACCATAATTCTCCGGTAATGCATTTGGGTCTTGTAAACGTTTGAAAAGAGAGCCATTATCACAGTGCTTTGCTGCAGGTATTTTAATTTTCCCTGTGCCAAATAAGCATGTCCATTATGGGTCCAGTCTCAGACAAGGTTACACACACATTTCACTGTACTTGACATCATCAGAGGCAGGTATTCAGCTTCAAAAATACTGACAGTTTCAAAAGATGAAGATGGCTAAGCTTCTCACTCTGCTAAACATATCCAAATGACCACGCTAAACAAAAAATACATGTAAAAAATAGAATGGAGAGATACAAACAGCAGCATTATAGACAATGTAACAAGTGTCCTTGACAAACTCAAAGTCTCTTTTTTTAAAAAATGCCATATTTATATAAATTTACACAAGGCCTAAGCATCTTTAAAGAAATACATAGTAAATACGTTCATCTAGTATATTACAAAAACAAAATATGAAACGAGTGTAAAATGGATGGTTGATAAAACACCTCTTCAGTGCACTACTACAGGTTTGATGATAAAGGAATTACCACTGTTTTTCAAGAAAGTGTTCTACGTTCAGTTATTTCTGTAATAAACTAACAAACTGGAAATCATCCTGGACTGGTTTTACAGTACTGTCTTCTAGACTTCCCCATGTCATTTTCGCTGAGTTATCCATTCCTGCAAGCAAAGGATCTGCTGCTCCCTGTCTCCAAAAGCAGTGCACTTCAGGTCACAAGGATATGCTGAAATCATACCAAAGAGGAAGCAGTTAACAGAAAGATATTACAGTACAATATATGTATTTTTTAACAGTACCAAGGACAACCCAGCTGAGATGCAACATCTTGGTTTCAGTCGGGCCCTGCTTCTATCCATGCCCAAAGATGGGTGGACTGGAGCACTGAGCAGATAGATGACTTGCTCAAGGTCACACAGTGAGATTATAGCACCGTGGTAAGGTTTGAACCTGTGACCTTCTAGTTCCCATGCCAGTGCTCTAATCTGTAGGACTGTTGAAATGTAAGTTCACTGTTCAAGCTGCTGCACATTTGGGAACTTTGAGCTCTGTGTAGTGGGACAAAGTTCCTGACATCACCTTCAACTTTGCTCTGCATAGCTCTTTTCTTGAATAGCTGTTTAAAAATAACAACTCACTCCCACCATCTGTGAAGTATTGTCCCTCCACCATCCACACCCTTACAAATAAGTACCCCCACAACCTTATCACCCTCTAGCACCCTACCTCTGCCCCATGCACACACAATGTCTGCAAAGTATTTTTCTAGTCAAGTTTTATTATATCAGCAAGCAGCTGGCAGTTTTATATGAGCCTTCCCCTCCACACATAAAACCACGTCCTAGTAATCCCACCCCATCCAAATAAAATGTCAATATAACCCTACCCAACCTCTAGCACACAGCCTTCTTCCCACAAGCCCCAGCAGTAAAAACCTGTAAACAACAGAAAGACATGCTACGGTGGAGTGGTCTCACTCACTGTGGTGTCCTGCAACAGAATGAATGATGTCCTCTCTTATAGAATATCTGATTGGGGCTGATTGTCAGCAATAGATTGATATACAGTAAGTGAAGATGTTTTCATTCATTCATTCTACTGTGAACACTGTAATGTGAGCTGGATTGCTGCACTGTGGATGGGTTTCTGCTTTTACAGCTTTTGTTTACTACTGTGGAGCTTGAGAAGGGAGGTTGGTGCTAGAGGGTTTGTATTTAGTTGACTTTTGGTAAATGGGTAAGCCCACTAAGACCATGCAGTTCCTTTTCAGGGGTGACCTGGGGAGGGTACAAAAGTGAGGAATACAAAAATATAAACAAAGCCATTAACATGCAATACATAAGCACTAGTATAAAGGAATACAGATTAAAGAGGCACACATCAATATAAATAAAGTCCTGTACAGACAATAACAGCACTGATATCAAAAAGATACAAAGATAAGACCACAAAGCCCAATACAATGTGTAACAAAACTATACATTACATACAAAAAAACCCTAAGATTTCGGATTTGTGGGGAGTGGATGGTGGAGAACAAGACAGATTCAGGCAAAAATTAGGATCATTTATACAGCAGTTATACAATATGTGTAGGAACATATGTACTGTACATCAGATTAGACAATCCACTGCAATGCAAAAGTGTAAATCAAATCTAAGAGACAGGTAGAACCAGGAGTTGAGGTGACAGACTCACCAGGATGGACTGACATAAGTATGGGAAAAAACAGGGTGAATTAGGTGAAGCAGGAGCAAATTCCTAAGCCATCGAGGTGGTTGTGCAGGGCACTTTTGAAACTGGGGAGGGACGTGCAAGAGAGGATAGACAGAGGAGGGAGTTCCAGGCCCAGCGTACAGCATAGGCAAAGATCTCCTGCTTGCAGCTAGGCGCCTCAACTGCACAGTTAATAGAGGGAGGGAGGAGGGTGGAGGGTCTGGCAGCCTGATTTTTCTTACTACAATATTACGTAGACTTGGAGGAGTGTATAGATAAGTGAGCTTATAGGTAAGGCAGAGGAGATAAACTGGAATTTATGTTCTAGTTGTAGCCATCCCAGAGATGCTAGTACAGTGCAATGATGTTGCCGTGGGGTAGCACCTGAGGTAAAAGCATCCTGTCTTATGATATAGTTGCTTTAGTTGATTCATATGGGAGGATTTAAGTGATAGGAATAGGGGAGCCATAAAAATAAGGGGTAGGGACGTAGGAGGAGGCTGTAGCAATTTTAGGCAAGATGCTCCTGACAGAGGGGAGTGGAGCCCAGAGGGTGGGGTTAAGTTGTTGTTTTACTACAGTGGGTGGGTTGTTATGATGTGCTGTGCAGATGGGGTGCAGGAAGGATCACTTAAAACTACATGAAGTGGCCATTCGTCTATGCAAAATCAGGAAACTACATGTAGTGCTATACATAGCAAAATTTCCTGATTTTGCACAGACCTTCTAACCAGTAATAATGCATAGTGCCTCACAAAATATTATTTATTATTCATTTAGTTTTGTTACTCAGGTAAGTGCACTAGACAAATAAATGCCTATTTTCAGGCATGACTTGGGAGGTTACTACAAATTAAAGTCAATAAAGAGGCTGTACAATACAATATAATATAATATAATATAACATAATATAATATATATTGTGTTCCTTTTCTGTGATTAAGGAGCCTCAGACATTGGTTTTATCTAGCCGAGTGGCGATTATCCTTTGACTCTTTTAATTTTAATAATAACACATTTGTTTTCTTGCTTGCCTAAAAGTGCAACTTGTTATTGATTTTATGATGGTAAGATATGTCGGTGATACCAGTATTTTAGCATGGGTTAATGTCGTGGTCTGCTGCCCCATTTGAGGTCACAACTTCAGCAGTGTACATCCCACTCCTGTTTTCAGGTGTGTAAAAGGCTTACACTAACGAGTGGGCAGTTGTTATGCTCTTTGAGCTGGAGTATGCGTTCTCTGGAGAGGTGGTTCCATTTGTTGCAACATACATGTATGCGTACCTTTTAATTGTGTTACTTTTTAACTGATTTGTGACAAGACGGAAAGAATATCCCTCGTGTCTGGCACTCTGTAGTACACTGCAGGGTGTTTCTGGGATACAGGTGGTCTCTTTAGGTCTATGTCCCTCACATTATTATTTCTGGAGGCTTTGAGCTAGGTATACTGCAAATAAACATCCATAAGCACTAATCCCAAACAATACAGGGTATCTGCACTTAGAATATTGAAATTTTAGCAGTTTGTAGTATATGCCAAAAACAGAAGCAGTGTACATCCCGCTTCCGTTTTTGGCGGAAAAGACTCCGCACATAGCGAGCAGGGCAAGTATGTGCGGGGCTGTGTGTGGAGACGCACGCAGAAAACACGTGCTTCTGTGCATGTTCTTATGTGTTCAGCATGGTCTACATGTCACAAAATCAATCCCATGAAAAGACATAGCACTGTGTAAGCAAGTCAGAAGTATTCAGTCATCTGTACTACTTGCAGTGAATGGTGCAATCTGAAGCACCTGCTGCTGAGGTAATTAAAACTTTAAATGTGTATGATGTATCCTGTGTATATACTTCACTCATCTAGCAAGTGCTTTTGAGTCCAGTGACCAACCTAGGAGACAGGAAGAGAGGCAGGGTAGTTCAGGTGTCTGTGTGTCAAACTACCTGCCTTACAGTTCTGTGATATTTATATTTTATTAAGTTAGAGGCAACAGTGTAAAAGCTTGAATGCACCAGAGTTACATGAGTGGCGCTCGACCATCTTAGAGTCTAAAACCAAGTGTTTTGGTAGGGCAATGCCACGACCTCAGGAGGGTATGTACATAAAAAATAGCAAACTGTTTCGAAGGGCAGTGTTTTGTTTTATCGATATTCACAATGACCAATAAATCTGTGGACACTATAATGACACTAAAAGGAGAAGTAGGTGAAATGCATCAACTGTCAAATGTACTTCTACTTTGGAAGATATGTATACATGCTCTAAAATGCAGACAGAATTTGGAATTATTGCTCGGAATCTCGTTGTTCAATGAGAGGCTTGTAGCCCTCGAGTCTAGTCAATTAAATATGGCAAAGAGGCTAAATTCTAGGAAAATAGCCCCAAAGTTGTGAAACCAATCAGAATTCAATTGCAAACTGTTGTAAGTTCTGTACCAACTAACATATTAACTCCCAAACACAACCTACAACCCCATCACACCTTGGTAGCACAACCATAGGAAAAGAAATAGGACATGAACATCAAGTCACAGACCATGCTAATAAGAAAAGGACAAGGGAAGATGAATTGGAAGAGAATAGTGATAATGAATGGTACACTGTTCAAAATAGTAGGGAGCAAAAAGGGAGAAAGGCAAATCATTTTGAAATTCTTGCAGGCAATAGATATGATCTGTTAAACACTGAAGCCCTCAGAGGGCATAAACCTTCCCCTAGTACTTCTATGACAATCACTGACACCGATGCTAACATCCCATAAACTAACATCACTAATGATGTCAGAGCAACTACGACTAGCCAGGAAACACTAACAGGAGAGGGAGAAAGCAATAGTAATGATGAATGCATGACAGAGGAGGGCAGTGTAGAGCAGATATACATACTGGGTGACTTATTACAAAGTACGTGATAGGTATACCACATATGAGAATAAAGAGTCAATAGCCAGTTGTAGCTATAGTGGAGCTACTATCAAAAATATTGCCCAATGCTACCTGGCATACTACAAAATATTGAACCCCCAAAATAGCTCTGTTACATGTTGGTACTAATGACCTAAATAGGCAGGGGTTGATGAAACCATCAAGGATATGCAACAGGCAGTCAGAATACTAAAAACCTTAATGCCAAACCAATTCTGTCTGAAGTTCTTCCAGTCCCAAGGGCAAGATGGAGAAAATCAAAACATAAAATCCTATGACAACTGGTTACATAGATGGTGCTTGGAAAATGACATAGCATATACTGTATTAAGACACGGAGAAATTCATGGATAACAAAAATCTCTTTTGTCATGATGGGTTACTCTTGAGCAAAGAGGGACTAAATTGTTAGTTACTTTTTCAATCAAACCCTGAAAGGTAATCATTATGCTCCAAAAACTAATTAGTTGGGGCATATGAGGTACAACAAACAAGAAACCTATTACTCCAAAATAGTAAAATCAAATATGATAAAAAGGCAAAATAACTTTTTATTATACAATGGGGTCTTATATTCCAGCACTCTGATTGGCTAACTGGCACCTTTCAAGCATTGTAAAATCTAGCATTACCAACGCAAAAGGTGCCAGCCAGCCGCATCTTAAAAAAATCAATCCGATCCAAAATCAAAACATTAGAGCTGCCATCTTAAATGCTTGCTAAGCTGCAAATTTAAAACTCCAGTTGCAACTCTCTCTGCTCCACTAGCTGCCCCTGTACCAATCATAGAAAACATTCTCCCAAGTCTTGCCACTAATGTCTATTTTATTCTTTATATACTTCAACCACGAAACACAAACTTACAGCAGTCCATTAGCACTTACTTCACACAGCATGCCAAGTAGCTCTCTAGCCTCCATCCCCATTTCAATCACTGGCTTCCCATTTCCAGTAATAAAAATATTTCACCTGATCATGACAAGGCATGGAGACTGCCCTGTTGCACACTTTCTCTATCTGTGTCTTTGCCTCCATCCCCATTTCAGTCACCGGTCTTCCCATTTCACTTAATTAAAAATCATGTCAACTATCACCACAACAGTTCATCACTCCAGTATGCCCCACGTCGATGACTGATTTCCTCACTTACATCCCCATTTCAAACTGTGACTTCATTTCACATAAATATCGAGTCTCGCTATGGCAATCACCTGACAGGAAACTTTCCTTCCTTCGCTACAAATTCCAGTAAATCTGGACACAAGGCATATGAATCACAGAAGCAGATGACGGCAATCGCTATGCCAACATATGCCCTGCAGAAACATTGCTGCTTCTTCAAAACTTTAACTTCTGCCTAACGACACTGTCATGATTCAGGAAACGGGCACTAATTAAAAAAATAAACCAACAATCCCCCTTGACAACCTGACAACTAATTCTGCTCAACAAGAGAGGCTCCATGGATAGGGCTATTTTATTATGTGTAAGAATATAAACTGAATTTTTATGTATTTCTAAAAAAACGTTACCATAATTTTTTTTTTTACTAAAAGCTGGTTGGGCAGTCTCATCATAATATCACTTTCCAGGGTGTGGGTGATGCTGAGATTTACCCGTTTTGACATGGTTTGGGCCACCAGCCTGCGACCCTCATAACTAAAACCATGCCAGGCATGGATAAACCCAGCATCACCCACACCTCTGTCGTGGCTTATTGCTTAACTAACCAATGCCAGAAATCTCAATAAAATTGAAAATTTGAATTAGAATTACTTATACATCAGAAGAACATCGATGTGGCAGCAGTAACTGAGACCTGGTGGGTGAGGCATCCAGCTGGAATAACAATATACCGGGCTATACTGTTTATTATAAAAATAGATCAGGTTGGGGGTATTTGCCCTCTATGTTAAGAATGGCATTAAATGTAAACTGGCCAATGATCCAAAAATCAACAACAGCCATGATATAATCTGGTTGATCTAATTAGAGGAAATCAAAATAAAATCTTACTGGGTGTATGTCATAGGGCTCCAGATACACCAATATTGGTACATTGAGAATTAGTAGATAGTATTGAAAAAAAAGTGATACCAAGGTTATACTAATGGGTGATTTTAATGCTCCTGGAATAAATTGGAACACTTAAATAGCTACCACAAACCAGGAACGAATCCTGTTGGATATGTTCATAACACATGGACTAGATTAGAAAGTAAAGGAATTCACAAGGCATACCAAAATACTAGATTTAATTTTAATTGATATACCAGATAAAATAAACAATATAACAATTCATGAACCTCTAATGAATGGAGACCTCAACATAATTTCTTTTGCCCTTGATACTAAAATAAGGATTGATAATGGTATTACAACAATTAGACTACAAGAAGGAAAATTTTAATAAAATTAGACAAGAACTATACCAGGGAATGGGATGATAATACTAATTCAGCTGAACAACTATGGGTTAAAATAGGAATACACTCCTCGATCGGAACACTTAAATAGCTACCACAAACCAGGAACGAATCCTGTTGGATATGTTCATAACACATGGACTAGATCAGAAAGTAAAGGAATTCACAAGGCATACCAAATACTAGATTTAATTTAACTGATATACCAGATAAAATAAACAATATAACAATTCATGAACCTTTAATGAATGGAGACCACAACATAATTTCTTTGCCCTTGATACTAAAGTAAGGATTGATAATGGTATTACAACAATTAGACTACAAGAAGGAAAATTTTAATAAAATTAGACAAGAACTATACCAGAATGGGACGATAATACTAATTCAGCTGAACAACTATGGGTTAAAAATAGGAATACACTCCTCAATGTTGAGAACAATATATACCCAATAGGACATTTTATAATAAAAGAGGGAAAATACCTTTTGGTACACTCAACAAGATAAAAAATCTAATAGCACAAAAGAAAAAGGCCTATCGGGCTCAGAGAAGGGATAACGATTACAATAAATGTGTACAAAGTTGTCCAAAGAAAATGCAAACAATGCATCAATGGGAAAAGAAGAAAACAGAGTTTAGGCTTGCTCATTTGAATGATGGTAGAAAAGCTTTTGGCTTATGTCAATAATAAAAAAATGTAGATGAGTCCATGGGTTCACTAACAATAATGCAGAGATCTCTGATCCTAAGGAAATGGCAGAACATTTCAATGGATACTTGTTCGGTTTTTAATGCAGGACAACAGAAAGTAAATACGCTCCAATAGTAAAATAAATATGGATCCACTGATAACATTTTTCAATGAAATTATGGATGAACTAACCAAAATTACAATTAATAAATCTCCTGGTCCAGATAAACTACATCCCAGACTACTAAAAGAAATATCCACATGGCTGGTAGGCCTGCTTTACAGAATTTATAATATGTCCATTGACACAGGTGAAGTCCCAAAAGACTGAGAACAGCAACTGTGGTACCGATTTTTAAGAAGGAGATAAAAGCACAGTGGCTAACTGTAGACCAATTAGCCTGACCAGCATTCTGGGCAAAGTCCTCAAATCGCTTATAAAAGAGAAACTAGACAAAGAATTGAAGAAAAAGCCTCATTGATAACTTACAACATGGGTTCCAAGTCATAGGGCCTGCCTAACAAACAACCTAGTATTTTATGAAAATGCTAGTGCCCTACTAGAAAAAACTTGCCAGTAGATGTTATCTATTTGGATTTCTGTAAGGAATTTGATAAGGTCCCCACTCTATCATTATTGATAAAATGAACACAGTGGGATAAACAAATTGATTGTAAAATGGGTGAAGAATGGCTAATGAATAGAACCCAAACTGTTGAAATTAGAGGTTATCAATCAAATGTAGGTTTGGTGACTAGTGGGTGCCACAGGGATCGATACTTGGACCCTTACTATTCACCATTTTATTAGACATGACTGCTAATGTGAAAACTCACTGTCAAATTTGTAGACGATTCCAAAATTTTTTCAGAAGTAGAGAGTGCCGATAAGGTTGAACTGCTTAAAAAGATTTATTAACCTTAGAAGACTGGTCAAAACAAAACGGTATGTCCTTTAACATTGAAATATGTGTGACCATACATCTTGGGAAACAAATAAGAAAAATATCTATATCATTAATGGGGAAAACATACAAGCAGTGAACAGTGAAAAGATTTGGGAGTCATTATTACAAATGACTTCAAGTTCAGCAATCAATGTACCGAGGTTATACACAAACAAATAAAATTATAGGGTGTATTAGGAAGGCTTTCCATTCCAGAAACAGAGCATGCATTTTGCCGATATATAGGGCATATGTAAAACCTCATCTGGATTACTGTTCACCACTCTGAGTCCTCACCTCCACGGTGACATAAAGAGACTGGAGAGCATACAAAGAAGGGCTATTAGAATGGTGGATTGAATGCAGAATAAGAACTATGACCAGAGACTAGTTGAATTTAATCTGTATTCTCTCAATTAAAAGGACAAGAAGCAATCTGTTATTAATGTATCGCCTACTTCAAGAGTGCAGTTATTCTAGATGCCCTACAGGGGCATGCCTTAGACAACTAGTACTGGAGCCCACTCGAGAGGGAGCAATATTAGACTTGATACTCGAATGGAGATGGAGAGAGGATCACAGATGTAGAAGTGGTAGCCATCTGGGAACTAGCGACCACTCTAACAGTATGGTTCACAATAAACACAGCAATAGAGCCAAGCTTACAAAGACAAAAGTACTGGACTTTAGGAGGGCTGACTTCTCTAAAATGGGTGAGTGCCTAAGGAATGCACTAGCAAATGGCAGGAAGGAGGTGGAAGAACAATGGGGAATAATAAAACTGCCATCACAGAGGTAACGAGCCTTGTGTGAAGCAAATAAACAAAACAAGACGATGTAAGAAACCACTATGGTTCTCAAAGGAAGTGGCAGAAGGTTCAAGAGAAAAAGAAAGCATTCAGGAAGTACAAGGAATCAGCAGGAGCAGGACAGAGAACTGTATCAGTTAAAGCAAAGGAGGCTGGGAAGGCAGTCAGAACAGCAAAGGCCCAAACTGAGGAAAAGATAGCCAACTCAGTTAAGAAGGGGAATAAAACCTTTATAGGTACATCAGGAGCAAAGGAAGACCAAGGGAGGGATAGTGAGGCTTAATAAAGGGAGGGAGGGTGGGCAGAGGGAGAATGTGAAAAGGCAGAGATACTAAACAAATATTTTGCTCAGTATTTACAAAGGAAGAGGGAGGTACATAAAACAAACAGTAGTAACACTCTGGATACAGAAGTTGATACCAGCCCATTTACAGAAGAAAGGGTTCTGAAAGAACTCTTAAAACTGAAGGTGGACAAAGCAATGGGGCCTGATGGGATTCATCCCAGAATTCTAAAAGAACTATGGGTAGAACTAGTGGCACCACTGACTACCCTCTTTAACAAATCATGGAGGATGGGGTGGCACCCGAGGACTGGAGGAGGGCAGATGTGATCTCCTTCACAAAAGTGGGAGCAAGGCAGAAGCAGGAAACTATAGACCTGTTAGTTTAACCTCAGTGATAGGGAAATGATGGAATCACTTCTAAAGGAAAGAATTGTCGAGTATCTAGAGGCCAGAGGGCACAAGACCCTAGGCAGCATGGATTACAGCGGGAAGGTCATGCCAGACGAATCTGATAGATTTCTTTGACTGGGTGACCAAAGTAGTAGATCAGGGAGGGGCTGTGGACATGGCCTACCTAGACTTTAGCAAGGCATTTGACACAGTCCCACACAAAGATTAATATATAAGTTGCCAGCCTGGGAGTGGGTCCCAAGATGACAGCCTGGGTAAAGAATTGGCTGAGAATAGGACACAGAGAGTAATAGTAAATGGAGTCCACTCAGAAGAAAGGAGGGTTACTAGCGGCAACCGCGAGGGTTCAAGTAGTTAGGACTAGCCTCTTCAATGTCTTTATGTTTACATTGCAGAAGGACTGAAGGGAAAGTATGTCTCTTTGCAGATGACACTAAGATCTGCAACAGAGTTGATGCACAGGGTGGGATTGAAAGGATGAGAAGGGACTTGGCAAGGTTAGAGGAATGGTCAAATGTATGCAGCTAGATTCAATGCTAGAAGTGCAAGGTAATGCACCTGGGAAACAAAAACCCAGGGAAGAGTACACAATGGGGGTGAGATACTAACAACAACAAAATGGAAAGGGACCTGGGGGTAGTCATATCAGATGACCTAAAGGTGGGCAAGCAATGTGAGAAGGCAGCAAGGAGGGTTGGGGGATACTGGGATGCATAGGGAGAGGCATCACCAGTAGAAACAGGAGTTATTATCCTCTGTACAGACAGCTGGTGAGACCCCATCTGAGTACTGTGTGCAGTTCTGGAGACCCAATCTCCGCAAAGTCATAGACAGGATGGAAGCTGTCAGAGGAGGGCACTAAATGGTGCAGGGTCTGCACCGGAGGACATATGAAGAGAGACTTAAGGAGCTTAATATGTATAGCCTCGAGGAAAGGAGGGAGAGGGGGACATGATAGAAACTTTCAAGTACTCCAAGGAATCAACAAGTCCAAGAGGGTAGCATCTTTCAAAAAGAGGTGTGCAAGAACAAGAGGGCACAATCTGAAGATAGAGGGGGTGGTCAGAGGTAATTTAAGGAAGTATTTTTTCACAGAGAGGGTTGTGGATGCATGGAATGGCCTTCCGGAGGAGGTTGTGGAGTCAAAATCAGTGGTGGAATTCAATGCATGGGATAGTCATAAGGCAATTCTGGGGGTGGGGTAGAAAGAAGTAGGCTGCTGGTTAACTAGGATCTGCAGCTTATCCAGTAGGTAGAAATGGGCAGACTGGGTGGGCCAAGCTGTCCTTATCTGCCGCCAAATTCTATGTTTCTATGTTTCTATGTCTATTACAAGATAAATTATTCATGGCAGATCTGGGATTGACTATAAACCATAGAGATTACTCTAAGAGGACATTGTTACCAACTAAAGTTAACATTCCCTAAGAGGATTCTAAGACACAGCTTTTACACACAAAAATTATTACCTCTTGGAATTTATTGCCAAGAGATGGAGTTGAGGCCAAATCCTTCAATGTTTTTAAACAGAAGTTGACAGTTTTTGTTGCCAACTATGGGGAATATCTGGTCCTCCTTGAGGAAGATGTACCATTATGGGCCAACAGCCTTCTGTACATATTACCATCATAGTATAGTATAGTATAGTATAACTACTGTACAACAGTAATTTTTGAACAACCCTTCATTCAATTTTTACTTTTTGTCCAAGAGTGTGCCCTTGAACACAAAGACCACCTACCCCCACCACTTGCTGTAATGAAAGATATGTCCTACTGGACAGGACTAAATAAATCAAATGTGTCCCAGCCCCCATGACTTGACACCCCTCCCAATACTCAGTGTCACTAAAGAAGAGTTACAGTATAAGCATTACTGATACACTTAGAACCCAGTAGATTTTATATGTTTAAGTTTTAAGCATGTACTAGCAAAGCTGGTACTATCACTGGGAGTGGTTCAGTAGGAACTCTTTGTTCCAAATATTAAAAACAATATAATTTTTCTGAGATTGTGTCATGCGGCCTAATATTATTTTCCAAAGAACTAATTGGAGAGACTCTGCTCTCATAAAGGTAAAAGCTGCCTAACCATAGAAAACAATTGCAGCAAATTAGCACTTTTATCTCAATAGTGGGATACAAGGGTGACTGAACATTGTAAAAGGTGGGGAGGAGGCTGCAGTTCGAAAAGTTGAAAACTCAGTTAATGCTTGAAATGCTCAAAGGTCACAAATGCAAAATAGTATGGGTGTTTGTGCCCTCTAGCCCTATGGTTCCAATATCCATGGTTGGAAAAATGTTAATGATCTGGGGAAGTGCTGAGTGGTGTAAAGTTTACTGCGCTTTGGCAATTTTTCCCACAAAGGCCTAAAATCAGTGGCCTAAATTGGAGCAACAAAACAACACCTGCAGTCACAAATTACATGTGGGCTCTATTTTGAGTACCTTTGAGCTATGTAAGGAAAAAATGTTGTTAAATGCAATACTGAGAATACATAGGCTCATAGCTACAAAGAATACATTGGCAGAAGACTCAGTGCTCCATCCAGTTTGCCCATTTCTATGCTTAGCTCTATGCCCTGGCTAACACAGGACTGGATTTAATGATCAAGTAACTCTAGTGGGTTAAAGTGACAGTCAAGTATAAGAAGCATGTATATTAAGCTGCAAGGACAATTCCATTTACTGTAGCTTGAAGGCACTACATGAAACAAATGCCTCTACTGGTACCATTAGCTGTACATTCTGGTTTCTTCAGCATTCTTGTTTGCTATGCAACATGGAAGCTACTCACAATGATTTGGTGCTGTTTCTTTTCCTAACATGTCAGCATGAGTAAGTACGAACTGTGGAGCTGTCTAACCTCTGCATTGCTGATGAGGTCACTGTAAATACAGAAAACAAAATATTATTTTTCTCAGTGATATGTGAAAGCATCTGAGTAGTGTACTGATTCTCTTTCTGTTCTCTCTAGTGAACAATAAATAGTTCACTATCTTTCATGGAATTATTTTAATTCTCCTTGGGTTGGAGTTTGAAAACCTTATATTTATTTTTCATTTGATTAGATTATGTCCAGGAAAGGCAAACAGAGATATGCAGTCTTGCTTTCAGTTACATCCTAGGAGAAGAGTGCGTGCACATACAGCGGGAGAAAGTAATACATTTGACATTTATAGTAGTTTTAATACAAATAACATACTCGAACAGACAAATGACAGGGTAGTGCAATACAATAAAAGACATTATACAGTGGCTTAAAGAAATCCAGCAACCTGACTGTTTGAAAGCTGTGGGGCATCCAGCACATAACCATAAGAAAAAGTCCCAATCAACAGGATTTTGCATGGACATAACATTAGTCCACCTGTCTGCCCATACTTTGCCCATAAATCATATTGCTGCAATAAGCTCATTTTGTTGTTGTCTGTTCCACTAAAGCATCATTGCTTTGTTTCCACATGCTCACAAGCTCACAACCACACTTGACTCAACCCTCTTTGATTCAGCCCAGCCTGGTCTATCCCTTACTGAGATTTCATCAAAACAGCCACTTTATCAACATTACGTAGTCCTGGCTGCTCATACCACAGCTTTCCTGACTCCTGCTGTTTACTGAATCATTCCTCATTCACTGAGGCTGCAACCATGACTGTAAAATCCCAAAAACACAGCTGGCACAGTAGCATAATGGTAGCACTATCACCTGCTGTGCCAACGACCAGAGATTGGGAGCAGACTTGGTTGCTGGGAACTGTGTGGGATGGGGAGGATGAGCATCCCAGGACGGTTGTCCTGTGAAGGGAGGGTTCATCAGCACCATAGCTATACTACTATGAGGTGGAGACTTGCTGGCAGTGCAAGTCAAGGCCAGCATGAAGGGTGGGGACCTGCAGGACTCCTCAGTGTGTGCTTATTCTCCATAGGTTGTGCTAACATGCACAACCCAGCTCAAGGGACTACAGGGAGAAAACAGGTGGAAAAAGACAGCTAGGCAGGCATGAATTATGTAGTGTGTGCTTGCTTCCCACCCATGCCACCACCTCCCCAGCCCCACCTTGTGGGGAATCCATGGGGATACAGCTGGAAGGTAAGTGCTGGGGAGATGATGGCCAGTGGAGGGCCAGTAGCTGAAGGAAGCCTAGCTGACTGCAGCCATGGTGAGGATAAAAACCTTTGTGAAAAAACAAAACAAAACCCTACACACAACCTGAGGATGTGTCTCCTCCAGCCCTTACTTCTTCACAGCACCTCCCTTCACAGCATTATGTGACCACACTTTACTTCTCCTAGCTCATCTTACCCTGGAACCTCACAGCACTGGGCATCTCTCAAGCTCACACTTCTCTACGGCACCACCCTTAGACCCACACTTCCTCCCATGCCATACCTCCACCTGCTGGCTATAAAGAAACTAATTTAAAATGAACTTGTTTTTTTAAACATTTCACAAAATCAAATACGATAACAGTTTGTATTGTATAATAGCATAATACACTCCAGGTTGTGGTATATCTTGGATAGTACCACTTCTCAGGTATTAGAGTCACCCCACCTGTGTCCCTATGACTCTAATGCACCTGAAGCTTGGCAGTATCTTCAGATATAGCACACTCTGCAGTGTGTAATTCCATAATTATCCAATGGCTAAAACAAACACTTATTTTTGATTGGCTAACAGCATCTCTGCACTTGCCCACAGTAAAACAAGTACCAGCCAACAGCATTTGCACTTGCCTTCATAGTAGTCCACCCACCTCTGTTTAAAGTTTACCCACATATAATATGGCTTCCCAGGCTGGCAGTCATTCCTTACCAAAGATTACCAGATTCAGCTAGTAAAACCACTGCTGCACATCTCCCTAGTCCCAGGATTCCAACACACCCATCTTGCTGCTCTCCTAGGCTCTGGGCTCATTCAAGACAAGAACAGGCTTGCAATTATACTGTAATGGGTCCCTCCACCAACAATTACCACACCTTTCCTGCTGTTCTTTTGTGTGGTACCTACTAATACAGCACTACCACATTAAGTGTGTGTGTGTGGGGGCTACTTTTCTAAATGCATACCAGCACTGAAATATTTAATTTTGTTTTGTACACAAAACACTTACTGTAGATGATAGTAATAAAACACTCTAGGGTGTGGTACTGTATATCATGGAATAATGACACTCCTTCAGTGCATTAGTGTCCGTGTCCTGGCCAAATTTCCTCATTCACTAAAAATACCACCAACAGCTTAATCTGGTTCAAGGTCAGTTGGCATTCATCTGTATCCCCTTCCCCGGTCATGCCTGAAAATAGGCAGGATTTGTCTAGTGCACTTACCCGGTCAACAAAAGCGAAATAAATAAATAAGTCACTCAGCTTGCAGCCTAATGTTTCACAGCACACCTGAGTCATGGCAATATAGAGTGGCATACCACACTGTCATGTATTATTGCTTAATTATAAAATAGGTCATTTGCACGCTGTATCTGATTGACCTATCAGTTTTAAAACTGATAGGTAAATCTTAGCACACCTCATGATCTGGAATCTTGTACTACTTTGCATTCTGTTCTGTTCTGTTTTTTTTAAGGATATTTTATCCTCTCTAGGTTTTAAACTTTTAAACCTGAACTTTATTTTGTAAACACAAAAGAAACTCCAGGGTATGGGTAGATGAGGAATTTACCTGTTTTTAGTGTGGTTTAAGGCACTGAGCTTTGCCTCATGCCACACCACCCAAAGCTATGGGCGAATCCCATAGCAATTCACATCCCTGTTGTGCGTTATTGCTTTAACCATGCACATGCACAAATATATAGAAAATGCAGCAACAGACACAGTTTAGAATGCAATGATGAGACATAAATGCAGTAGACATTCTAGGAGCAGAAGAGGAGGTACCTTATCATTCTTATTTGGAAGCAGTGCAGCAGTTCACTGAGTTTTTGAAGGTTCTTAGTCTAGTAGCCTGTATGACCATTAAGGGTGTAAATTTTAGATTTGGGAGATAGTATGCAAAAGTTGCTTGAAGAACCTATTTGTAGTGGGAGAGGAGGAGTTGGTTTCTTTGAGCAGATATGAGATGGTAACCAGAGTTCAGGGCAGGGCTGAGAAGGAAAAGAATGAACCTGTGGAGCTTCTCACTACAGCATTATAATGGGGACAGCTAAGACGTACAGCTATTGTATAAACTCTTCACCTTCTGACAACTACAGTATCAAGGAGAATGAACCAGACAACAGGATATCATTTATTGTATTTCAAAGCAATCAAGTCATTTTATATAAAAAATGTTTAATGGTGCATATTTAACACTGAAAATGTGGTTCTACCAACTGAGATTCAGTTCACTATACACCCTTAGGCAGAACTGCTGGACTTTCAAACTTGGCTTCTCCTCCCACTACCTATGGTGTCATCCTCTGGCTCCATCCAATTTGATGTTTGATCTTTCTTTCCATTGCAAGAGACATGTTCCACCTTTGCAGCTCCTCAGCAAGAGGAATACCAGTTTTCAAGTGCTCATTTCTTGGCAAATTAAGTTACTTTTCTTTGATCATTTTGAGGAATAATGTGTGCCTTGTCATTTGGTTTCCATTCTGTTGATGATTTAGAAGGTGGAACAGAAAAGCTAGGTTTTAAAGGTGTGTAACCTGCTATACCAAGATGTCTGTCATGGATGGCCACATGTGCCTCAGTGCCTGGGGCCAATCACAGTGTTGGGTTGTGTGACGTATGATCATAGGGCACAACTCCTCTGTAGGCCTTCAGAGACAAAGCAGGCCTTATGGATGTGGCTATGGAAGAGGGTGGTAGGAACAGCAGCAGGGCCTTCATCATCCATGGTCTTGGTCTGGTGGGGCAGGCCTCAGGCACTACACACACAGATTGCCCAGAGCTCAGGGACATGTACCTGACTCTTCAAATGTATGTGTGAGTCCCACTCATCAGTGTAAGCACAAGAATTACCCCACCCATAAGAGAGAGGAGCATTCCTGCTCTTCCCAGTAGTTCAGCTCATCTGACCGACCAATCTTGGTCGAGTTTCCACTAGTCAGGAGATCTGCTGATGTTTCTGTAGTGCACTGATGGAGTAGTTAACATCAACTTCTGTTGATATGCTGGTTGATGAGCTGACTGAGACTTATCTTCAACTGATTGACCAGGAGTTTGAGTTGGATGAGGCTTCATCACTCTTCAAGACACAAGTGCCCTGGCCTCCTTGCTGAAGAGGTGGTCCAATTACTGACCCTGGTAAATCCTTCACCAGTGGTGCCTATGCAGATACATACAATGGTCCTCCCACTGTGGTTAACCTACTTTAGCAGGCGGTCTGTATAGCACTGCTGATAGACCCCACTGACCTCCTGGAGGTGAATGACTAAGGTCAAGATTGAGGTCCCAGTCAAAGTCTCCTTCTCAATATGGGTCCCACTGAAGTTGATAAAACAATAAACACCCATTGGCCTCATCATCTTCTTTGAGGGCTTTTGATAGCATCAACTGAGGACGGAGCAAGAACAAGAAACTTCTCTGGTAGTAGTGGGCCATTTCTCGGCCTCTGGATGGGGAAGGCCCTCATTTCCTCCTCTGTAGCCCCTGTTGGGTGCTGATGCCTCTGGACCCCAAATGAGGGTCCTGCTGTTGTTGTTCCTCCTTCTTCTTGATCAATTGTGGTGGAGCCTCCATCCCTGCTGCCTTGGGAGGGGTCCCAATAAGGAGTCTAAGTCTGAATCCAGGTTGCTCAGTCTGCTGTTGGTGCTGTTCACTGCAGATAGAAGGGTGGTCCACTCTCCTCAGAAGCAGCCTTAGCTTTTGTTCAGGTGCCAAGACAATGATTCTGAGTGTGAGTCTTCTATGGCATCCTCCACCAAAGGTTTAGGGACATCGACTTGTTGGATGGTCAAGTCATCCACAGGCAAGTCCATGTCATTTCTTGCCCTTCTGGAGCACATGTCCACTACTCTGAATGTTCATCTGGAGGAGGTCCAGAAGCCTGAGACCTACTTGAGGCCTACCTCCTGACAGACATCCTGAGCGGGATGACTTCCTAGGGGAAGTGTTCTTCATGGCTAAAGGTGTCCTATGCCCTTCACTCATAATTTGGTAGCTCCTACTTCCTGTTCTGGGTCCCATCACCATATGGACTGCAGGTACACAGTTCCTATAGGGGGTCTTTCTGGGTTCTTGGAGAACCTTTCTGCTGAAGGACTTGTCTGGAGTTTGCCTTCAGGAAAATAAAGGTCCAAGGGGACATGAATAAACCACTGGACAAACTGTCCAGGAAGCAGGACTGCATGGTCAGTATGGTCTATGCAGTGGCCACTTTGGGCATACACCAAACCAGCTATGCTGTCATGATGGCACAGTTTTGCCATGTGCTTTTGATAAGCTCACTGACATGCTCCTCTGCTTCTGGTGCACCATCAGGCAGAAGCCAGGGCCTTTGGGACCTAGGATGTTTGCTGTCTTAGCATAAGATGCAGATAGCTCTGGACATGGGCAACTTGTGTGCTTGGGCAGTAGCTGCTGCAGTGCCCATGAGCTTGAGGATCTGGTACCAGATGCAGACAACTCTGGACATGGGAGTCTTGTGTGCTTCAGCAGTAGCTGCTGCAGTGTCCATGTGCTGGAGGATCTGGTTGCATCTCTGGACTTTTACCCCAGAAACCCCTCAGAATCTGATGGATTAACCTTTTCCAGGCACTGACCTCTTTGAACCTGGGGTGGAGGATCATGCTACTTGGACTGAAAAGTCCAACATAAACCTTGATTCAGGGCTTTGTCATACCAGGATAAGTAGCCCTTCAAGCACAGGAAGATCTCCTGTTGTGGCTCAGGCTATCGGCCCCAGTGGTAGCAGAGACAGCAATTACAGCACTATCATGTGATGAGACCTAAGTCCATCGGTCAGGGCCAGAGAAAGGAGGGCTGTGTGTATCTGAGACAAGCCTTCTGGTGCCCCCAAAGGGTAAAGCAATGGGTTGTGGGGTGATGATCCCTCTCGCAAGTCCCTGTCGCAGCTCCCAGTCAGGGTCATTTCCTATGCTCCCAGGCTTCAGGCCTTTCAGGTGATGATCTCCTCATTGTGCAGACATTCTGTAAGGAATCTACTCATTAAACGATACATTTAAGTGGAATAGGTTCTCTGGTTGCATGGATAAGTATATTGATCCACTTGCCTGTTCAGTGGTCCAGATCGCTCCTTCCTTTGGTCCCTGTCTCAATCGGGGTATAAGCCATGACCCTTGAGGTGCACCCAGCTGCCATCTTTGTGTACCATGACTTTCTGGGCACTGACCTCTTTGGCCTAGAGATGGAGGATCATCCTACTTGGATTGAGAAGTCTAACATAATCCTTGATTTGGTGGCTTGGTCTCAGCAGGCTAAGCAGTATCCCAAGCCCAAGAAGAGCTCCATTTGTGGTTCAGGCTATCAGCCCCAACAGAGGCAGCAGTCACAGCACTACCCCAAGATCCAAGTCTGGTGGTCAGGGGTCAGGCCAGAAAGGGGGGATAGAGCATCCTGAGGCCAGTCATTTAGTGCCCTCTCCAAGGGTACAGAGTGATGGGTTGTGAGGTGACACTCCCTCCTACAAGTCCTTGTTGCAGCTCCTGGTCAAGGGCAGCTCCTATGCTTCCAGGCTTTGCTTTTTGGATGATGATCTCCACACTGTGGAGACATTCTGAAAGAAGTCTACTCATTAAATGTACAGTACACATTGAAGTGGAATGTTTCTCTCTGGTTGCTTGGGCATGTATATTAATCCCATTGCCTGTCCAGTGGTGCACCTCATTGACTTCCTGTGGTCTCTGTCTCAGTTAGGGCTATGAGCCATGACCCTTGAAGTGTGCCTGGTGGCCATCTCTGTATATGATGTGCAGGCCAGTATGCTAGTGGTGGCACTGGAGAGTGGTCAGGTGCTTTTTCTAGGCCTGGCATGAACCACCACTTCTGTGAGACCTACTGCTGGTGCTTTCGGCTGAAGGGCAAATCATTCAAGCTGATCCACAAGTGTGAAATGTCACAGTTGTTGTGGAAGACTGCATTTGGGTTCCTATTACCTTTGCCAGACAGGTACGTGAGCTGCAAGCACACTGGGTGGATTCCCCATATTTGGTTTTCCACAAGCACAGATAGTCCTTTGCCCCACATGAAGTTCATGCCCAAGGTGGTCCAGAGTTTCTCTGAATAAGGTAATGTATCTCCTAGTCTACTTTCTGAATCCAAGTCAGATACGAGTCAGTGTATGAAAAGGGCTACCAAATTGTGACATTGGTGATATTTTTAAATGCCTCATTTATCAAAATGTTATTTTGTTTTGAATGCTGGTATTTACCTAATGAATATTTATTATGTTATGGATAAATCATGCTCCGTGTTTAGAGAAAAATGTTTTAAAAATTTGCATGTAACAGGGACATAAAACTGGAGATGTGCATGTAACAGGGACATAGAAGGCTGATGTGCATGTAATCATGGACATAAACTCTGGATATGAATGTAACCAGGGACATAAAACTCTAAAAGTGCATGCATAGCTTGTTAGTTTCAAACAAAGAAACAATGCCCACCAAAAAACATCAACAAACATCAGGCCACATGGCGTGTGTCTTTGTTTGGAAGCCTGCAGTGGTGTATAGGCCTCGAGCAAGCACATTTGGAACTCAAAAGTGAATCTTTAGGATTCCAAATGGTCCAATCTAGGCTGACAGACCACAGCAGGCTTCCATACAAAGGCCCAGGCCATGCAGCATGCCCCCAACAACAAAAGAAATGCAGCATAATTTAAAATACATTCTGTGCCACAAACATGTGCATAATGTTTGCTACAGCTTGTACCAAGTCAGATCCCTAAAACACCAGGTGCATGGTGGTGCCTTGTTTGGCAGCCTGTTGTTGTGTGTGAAGCCTGGATTATACTATTTGGTTTCCAAATGGTCCAATTGAGGCTGCCACACAACAATAGGCATCCAAACAAAGGCCCCGCCATGCAGCATGCCCCCTCCCACCCCAACAACAAAAGACACACTTACTCTGCTGAAGACCTGGCATCAGACAATTATGCACTGGATCAGGTCCCAAACCAAAAAGCACCAAGAAATCTGACATGCCATTCAGACTTTAAACAAAAATGACTGACACGAACCATGCAGCCTTGTGGAGATCAGGGCCATGAACCTGGAACATGTGTCCAATACAGAAAATGCCCCCAAGCATTTCTAATGTGCAGCATTTAACTGCTACAATTTGTAGTCCAAGCCATACACCTCAACACAGAACATGTTATTGGCCAAACAAATGACCACTCTGACATCTGGCCAATGGAAAATCATGTACACAATGCTCACAGTCTGGGAAACAAGATCCCAGACCTGCAGGCAATAATGACAGAGGCTAAACTGGACATAGTAGCAATTAATGAGACGTGGTTTACCAGTAACTACACTTGGGGAGACTTCTGTACCTGGCTATGTACTTTTCAGAAGAGACTGAGCTGCAAAAGGAGGGATGGAGGCCCTGTATGTCAATGAAAAATCAAAGCTACAGAAATTCAGAATACACATAAGGAGCTAGAAGAACTGTGGGTCACCCTGGAAACAGGAAATGGGACAGCCATAAGAACTGGGGTTGTCTACAGGCCCCCAGACCAGGGGAGGACATAGACACATTACTGTTAGAAGATATACTAAACATGACAGCTAAAGGGAGGTTCTGATAATGGGAGACTTCAACATGCCAGATACAGATTGGTCAATACCAGCAGGAACATCTGGCAGAACTAGACACATGGTGGATTCCTGCAGGAGGGCCTCAAACAACTGGTACAACAACCCACAAGAGACAGGGCTATCCTAGATCTAGTACTGACTAACAGGAAAGGATCACAGATCTCCAGGTAGAAGGTCACCTGGGGCCAGTGACCATCACATGGTATGGTTCAATTTGGCCACTACAACTAAATCATTCCATTCCAAGGCAAAATATGGGACTTCAAATGAGCTGACTTTGATAAGATGGCCAACAGAGTTAAGCTAGCCCTGGCAAAAGAAATACAGTTGAGTGGGTACAGGCAAAGTGGGCAAGCATTAAGGATGCAATACTTGAAGCAACATCCCATTGTGTTAGAGAGAAAAGGAAGTGCAAAAGAAGAAGGAAACCACTTGATTCTCAAAACAGTAGCAGAAAAGGTCAGAGACAAAGGCTGGCCTTCAGGAAATATAAGGGAATGCAGCGAGATGAAGATAGAGAGCATACCAAACTTCCTAAGAGAAGCAGGGAAGGCAGTACGGCAGGCAAAGGCCCAAACTGAGGAAACACTAGCACAGACAGTAAAGAGAAGGTGACAAGACTTTCTATAGATACATTAGTGAAAGGAGAAAGTCCAGAGGGGGTATTGCTAAGATCAAAGGAGTTAAGGTGTGTGTGAGGAGGAGAACCACGTAAATGCATCTATCCTAAATAGATACTTCTGCTCAGTATTTACTGAAGAGAAGGTAGAGCAGGGCCTACAGCTCAGCACCATGGACACAGGGAGGAGGAGGTGTGCACTAGTCCTTTCACAAAAGAAAGGTGTCCTACAAGAGCTCGATAAGCTCAGGGTGACAAGGCAATGGGACCTGATGGCATACATCCCAGGGTACATAAGGAGCTAAGGGTGGAACTAGCAGAGCCATTATCAGAACTGTTTAGTGAGTCTCTGAGCACAGGAGAGGTCCCAGAAGACTGGAAAGGGTTCATATGATCCCACTCCACAAGAGTGGTAGCAGGAGGAGGCAGGGAACTACAGACCAGTCAGTCTTACCTCAGTAGTGGGCAAGATTATGGAGGCACCTTGAGAAAGGATAGTGCAACACCTGGAATCCATAGGAGCACAGGATCCAAGACAGCATGGGTTTACAAAAGGAAGGTCCTGTCAAACTGATCTCATTGCTTTTGACTGGGTAACCAGAGTGGTGGACCAAGGGGAGAGTTGATGTCGCTACCTTGACTTAATCAAAGCTTTTGATACTGTTCCACATAGAAGATTGATTAATAAGCTGGGTAGGCTCAGGGTGGGTCAGAAGTTGGTCAACTGGGTGGCAAACTGGTTGACGGACAGAAAACAGAGAGTGGTGGTAAATGGTATACAGTCACAAGAGATGCAAGTCACAAGTGGGTACCTTCAGGGATTGTCTTGGGCCAGTCCTCTTCAATATCTTCATCAGTGACATTGCAGATGGACTGGAGGGTAAGGTTTGTCTGTTTGCAGATGACACCAAGATCTGCAACAGAGTAGATGATCCAGATGGGTGGGCAGAATGAGAAGGGATCTGGATAAACTAGTAAAATGGTCAGAAGAGTGGCAACTGGAGTTTAATGCAAAGAAGTGCAAAATCATGCACATAGGGAAGAGAAACCCTGAAGCCACCTATAGGCTGGGAGGAGAGTTGCTGGCAGTCACAAGGGAAGAAAGAGACTTGGCATCATCATCACCAATGACCTGAAATCATCCAAGCAGACCACTAAAGCAGTAGGTAAGACTAGGGGATGTTAGGTGTATTACTAGGGGTATCACAAGTCAGAAGAGGAGGTAATAATCCTCTTACAAGACACTGGTTAGGCTCCATCTGGAGTACTGTGTGCAGTACTAGAGGCCATATATTCACAAGGAAATTAACCAAATTGAGGCAGTCCAGAGAAGGCAACCAAAATGGTGCAGAGACTGCATCAGAAAACATATGAGGACAGATTAATGGAGCTCAATATGTATAACCTACAGCAAAGGAGGGAGAGAGGTGATATGATCGAAACATTCAAACACCTTAAGGGCACTAACAAGATGAAAGAGTCTAACATGTTTAAATATAATAAAATAGCAGGACAAGAGGACACAGCATGAAATTGAGAAGGCCGATTAAGGGGTAATGTGAGGAGTTCTTTTCACAGAAAGGGTGGTGATGTATGGAACAGCCTACCTCAGGAAGTGGTGGATATGAATACAGTGCAGGGCTTCAGACAGGCATGGATAGGCATACGGAGCAATACAGATGAATATGAATAGATAGGCCATTGACAGAGCAAAGATCAATGGCACATTTATAAGGCAGAAAAGAAATGGACCTTATGCTCCTTATCTGCCATCAACTTCTATGTTTCTTCGTAGGGCTGTGTTCATGGACATCAATATTAACCATGTCCCCAGGTTGAATGGCACCAAGCACACAATACTGTGCACCAAATGAATTAAACTTCCCTAACAAGCGCACTTTTTGGCTCCATGAGCAAGCACACTTTGGCCCACACCTCCTTTACATCTGGGTGAAAAATAAATAAATAAGGCCACACATAAAGACTGAAGTCACTGTGGCTGTGCTCCTCCCTACTTTGGGTCTGGGTTCTTCAGTGCATGTTGCCAGGAAAGGTTTTGGGGTGTTCACTTGGTGAACAGATTATACTGCACTGCACGCATTTCTGGCCCGATGTTCACTGCTCCAAATACACCAAATTATTAATGGGTACTGCCCTCATAAAAGCAGCAATCACACAAAGGGCAAACAGTACTTTCTGCCCTAACTGATTGCCGAGCCGCCAAAAACAAAATCCTGAACTGGAGCCAACATCCTAAACAGAAGCCAAATGTTCTAAATGGGAGCAAAAAAGAAAAGAAAACTTAGATTTCCTGCTCCATACAGTGGCCACAGTGAAAGAAAAGAATCATGTGGCTTACCTGGTGATGAAGGTAATCCACCACGTAACTCTCTGGATGATGGATCACCATGTAACCAGAGCTCTGCAGGGGACAAAAATCTTCCACTAATGCTGGCTGGAAAAGAAGGGGCTTGCCTCGTGCAACGCTCATTTGAAAGCATTTGCAAGTCCAGTCCACTTTAGCAACTTCACTGGAACATGCTGGATGAGAGGTTGCTCACTATTCTCCGAGACTCATATGAACGTCCCGGTGATTGGACATAAAGAGGTCATCAGTGTTAACTGATGATATCATGAGCGTGGTGTGGGAAAGGAGGAACTCTGAGGGAGTGTGGGTTCTGGAAGACATGAACCAAGGCTGCAGATAGCAAAATGTAATAAAAACAGTAATTGTCAGTTTAAAGGGGAGATCTGAATTAACATAGTTGGACATGATGGGTTACATTCAAGTCCAAATGTTTGGGGCTTCCAGGGGTTGGGGTGGTTGCTGTAGCACACAAAAATGCTTATAAAATAAAACCAGGAGACCAGACTGTGTAAAACAGCTGTTTATTCAGGGCACATCACAATTCAGTTACAATAAACGCAGTTTTATGCAGCCTCCCTTACAATGTCACAAAATGGCTAACCAAAATGGTGGATTTGTCCAGAAAAGTGAAGTTTCCATGAAACACCAAGTGTGTATTACCATCATTTTTTATTTATCAGCTTTCATGGTGCGTAATAACATAATACATCACCCACTGCAGAGCAGCAATTTTTCTGTGTTTTTCAAGCTTTGGAAGTTGGTCAGTTCAGTGGTAGCCTTTTCATGCAGTGGCTCACACC
The DNA here is from genome assembly GCA_016271365.2 of Neoceratodus forsteri. NCBI lineage: Eukaryota > Metazoa > Chordata > Ceratodontiformes > Ceratodontidae > Neoceratodus > Neoceratodus forsteri. Next base: position 1,123,403,107 of record CM028131.1, read on the forward strand.
AAAAGTGTGCTTTATACTTTGAAGATATGCCAGGTGCTCTTTACTATAAGCAAGGCCCCCAGTTTTCTGTGAATCTGTAGCCATGGAAGAAAACATAGAATTTGAGGCCAGTTTCGGAAGTCGCAGCTAACCACTGGAAGCTGCAGCTGAAACACAAAGCCATCTTTCCTGCCCTGAACTGCACCGGGAACACACAAACTCTCAGTGTTAATAGCACCTCCACACAACAGCAGCAGCATGTGTGCATGTGACAGCGCGCGGCATGCCTGATGATACTGCTGTGGCACAGGCAGATCGCATGTAAAGAAACAGGTTGGGATGGGAACATTAAGATCAGAATTGGCTGCAATTTCAGATGGGAATTAATTTATTTATTGAAAGTAGGTGAAGGGACTCTGGGATGGGTGGGACAGTCTCGCCTCAGCTGTAGTTGAGACAATGAGCTGCTCAGGCAAGCTAGCTGCCAAGAGAATCATGTCAAATAGCAGCCCCTTTGCAAATTAACTATTTAACAGCTGCAGGCATGTGTGCCTATGAATCAACCTTGGGATGAAAGGCATTCAGCTCTGTATCACGGCACCACAGTTTACCAACCAGCTGGGGGACGTAGCAATAAGTGAGGAAACCAGAGAACCAGGTAAAATATACAGGTAATCTGGTCTAAAATCAGGCAAGCAGAAACACTGAATTGAAATTAATATTCAGCCGGGTTTTAAGATCCCTCCTCTGATACTGACTCTTACCCTCTCCCAAAACCAATAGTTTCTTATTCTCCCTCCATCTTTCCCATACTTTTGCAACACTGGAGTGCCCACCCCAGTGTTGCCAAACACCAACAGACACTGGGATGCTCAATCCCCAGTGTCAGTTATTGTTTCAACTTCAGTCACTGGATGTCTTTCTCTCTCTTTTTTTAACCTGTGAAAAAGAAAACTGTCCATCGCTGTCTTTTGTAGCCCCACCACCATTTGGCGCACACCATCCCATACCCTCACTCACTCACTATAAAAAAAGTGCACCGCTGAAAATCCACTCTGCCAGGAAAACACTCCTTCTTCTTCAACTTCTGCTGGGAACTAAAAACAAGGTATATGTGCTTAATGTAATTTAATACGTTTTCAATTTTACTCAAAACTTGGTCATGTTTAGTATTCACCAAATTTTCAACATGGCCTTTATGGACCCCACCTCATGAAGTAGCAGAATAATTTTTCAAATCCAGCCCAAAAGTGATCTTGTAGTCACTCTGCAAAATCCCTTTCAGGCAAGATTTGGGAAATTTCCCACCAGATTTATTAGAGACAGCAAAAGGGCAGGATTTGCTTATTCACAGACAGCACCAAGCTCTCTGGGAGGGTGGACACAGGAGGGTACATGACCTAAAAGAAGATCTGGCAAGGCTCAAGAGGTGGTCCAGTATTTAGCAACTTGATTTCAATTAAAACAAAGTAAGGTTATACACATTGGAGCTAAGAACTCAAGTCGGAGTACAGCCTGGGAGGGGCTCTGGTAATTAAGTCAGAAGAGGAAAACGTCCTGGAGGTGTTGATCACTAGTGACCTGAAGCATTCCATGCAATGTAGGAAGGCAGCAGTAAAGGCAAATATGTTGAGCTGCATTGCTAGAAGAATCAGCAGTAGGTGAGAGGAGCCACACCTGGAATACAGTATACAGTTCTGGTATCCATACCTTAAGAAAGATATAAACCTGCTGGAGATGGTCCAAATAAGAGTAACAAAGATGATTAGGGACAGCAAGGCAGGACACATGAAGAGAGGCTGGAAACCCTAAACATTGTATTTCCTGAAGGAGATGAGGGACAGCAGGGACATGATTGAGACTTTCAAGTATTTGAAAGGTAAAACAGAGGTTGGATAAGGATAGTCTCTTCAGTATCAGTGGAAACAAAACACAAGGTGGCATTGACTTAAGTTAGAGGAAGGGAGGTTTAGGAGGGAAACCAGGAAGCACTTCTTCACAGAAAGTATGGTGGTGGGTTGGAATGGTCCGGGGCAGAGTCCTTAGCTAGCTCTGAGGATTCTGCAATACGAGCAGACTTGATAGACCACAAGGCCTTATTCTGCTGGTATCTTCATATACTCATATGTTTGCATGTTCGTGACAGATGTCATTTTCAAATTCTGCCCAAAACATATTTTCACACTTTTGGTGCGAAAAATGACATTTCAAGCAGTATTTCATAAATGACACCTGTCATGTTCAGAAGGGATCATAAAAAGACTATCCTGAAAATCTGAGGTCAAAATGTAAAAAAAAATTATGAAGAAATGTTGTGTGTAGGGCTGGCTGTTGTCCTAGCAGGTGGAGAGTTTTCCTATGCTGATGACTCAGGTTCAGGGATGAGCTTGGGGAGCCAAATGGGCAGCATGTGGATAGGAGTTAGTGCTGTCACCCCCCACCACACACACATATGCCACCATCGTAGGGGACTCGGGAGAGAACATGGAAAAGTAGGTGGACTTGGGCTTCATGAATGTCCATCCCTGCCCCATGCAACCACCGAGACCACCAATCCATACTGGATGAAGAATCTCCAGGTGGGGGAAGGAGAGCTCTCCTTTCCTGGTCCAAACATGGAGGGCAAGCCTTGGGGTCACAGGGTCTCGGTGAGTATTGGGGAGGCAGTACTCAGTCGAGAGTGGGGAAGGACAGAACAGAGCAGCCCTGTCCAAGTCCACCAAGAAACAAAGTAATATGAAAAAAAAATCAAACTGCTTAACCACTATTAGAGCAGTGGTTCTTATCTCAGCTGTAAAAATCAGATGACTATAAAATATTTTCCATGTTGTACACTTTCCAAAAATCCTATTCATAACCTAATAAATGGGATCATTTGTTTGCTGTCAGATAATCCCATTTAACTGGTAGAGATGTTGCAAAGTTTTAATTCGCCAGTGAAGTTGGCATGCATTCAGGAAATTTGTAATTCATGATTCTTTGCAACTCCCTCCCACCCCACTAGCATCATCCTCTCCCCAGCAAATTTATGTACATAATATATCACTTAAACATACCCTTCCCACCAACCACATGACACTTCTCCCACCCCCCCACCTGACCAGATCCTGTTTACAAGTAGCCCCCACTCTGGCATCCATCACCTTTCTTCTCTCACCAGCACACAGAAAATATATTTTAAAGTAATGCTTTAATACAAAAAAAAAAAAACCCGATAATGACACAGGTGCAGGAATGAATGCTGATAACTTTGTTCCTAGTAAAACCTGAATGGATGAATTTTCAGTCATTCAGGTTTTACTAGAAACAAAGACATCACCATTCACCATTCATGCATGTGACTGCATTATAAGTTACTGGGAGTGCGACCCTGGTGAGGCATCAAGCTGTCACCCCAGACATATGGTTCATAATATTATGATAATAATATCAATCTGAGATTTAAATAAATAAAAAATATATCCCCAAATCCTAGTTCCTAAGAATAAGAAGGAATTGCAATGAGATGAAGCAAATGTTTCCACAGTGTGGTTATGGAATGGCAGGTCTAGAACAAGCACATCAGCAAGCCCAATCTGCAGACAGGGCTAATCACCTAACAGTAAGACCATGTATGGCTAGCACTAATCAACCCTTAAAGCTTCTAACCACCTATTGTAAACAAGCTGGTGGTATGAGAAACCTAAGCATAACTGGTAGTCTCCATGTTATGGTAGGGGCCAGTTTGTTATTTTCATGCTAGTACAAATGTATTCTTTTCACCTGACACTGTATAGCATTTTAGAATAAGCGTTCAGGTGCATACTTGACCAGTGACTGGTGCTGGCTATTTTTCTTCACTTGGCTTGTTGAAGCTGTGGCATGGTCAGCTTTCTGTGGAGCATTTTTTTTGTTTCCTCCACTGTGGAAAAAAACTTGATTTGCAAACTGGTGGTGTTTAGTCTCATGGCATTAGTGGTCCTTGGGGCTGCATTTTGTGGGGATATCACTGAGGGATTTTCAGCATATATGACATTTTGTCCAATTCCATGAGTGGTCAGTTATCCCTTGAATGGGCCTGTGTAGATATTTTCAAACTGGGTAGAGGGAAAGTGGCCTCCCAATTGCCTCTCCCTAAGGGAATCTCTGTGAGGATATAGTGGACATGCAGGTGGGGTGAGGCCCTTTTAAGGTGCCCAAGGTGGATAAGATTTATAAGGACCCCCAGACTGAACACTTTCCTGATAGGATCAGGTTAGGGCATATTGGAAAAGGCACTTTTGAGACTGCACTTTTGGATGATAAATGGGAAACAGTATGGGCCAATGCTTAGAGTGGATATAAAGATATAGTATGAGCTTATCCAAATCAAGATATAATAGAACAATAAGCTCTATAGTTAAGGTTGAGTAGTTTGTTTAATGTTAAACCTTAAATTTTCCACATTAATATCTCTGGCTGTCTTTAATGGAATGAGCTGAAAGTTTGTAGGTGTTGTCTAGGAGGCAAAGTTTTGATGAGTGAAAATTTTTGTAACAGCACCTTGTGTGGTTTCTGAAATCTGTATGTGTCATTTTAGAAAAAAACAATTTTTTCCTATACTTAACATTGTGTTTTTCTCACCTACAGCCTATATGGAAAGGAATTGTTGCCCCAAACTTGCAGGGGCATGTGTCATGTCCCAAGGTAGTGCCTTTGACAGGTCTGGTGAAAAAATATAAAATGGGTCCAGAGTTATTAGGCTTTAAATTTTAATGTTTTCCAACCTGTGCATGTGCAGTAGGATTTTTCATATACAGTAACATTCTGCAGTGAATGTAAAATTTGATGCTGCAACTTCCTTTTTGCTTTCACACCACTTGGCAGCACGGCACCAAACATTTTTATGTGCTGTGCCATCCAGCCATCTTGTTGACTTTTTCCACAAACTAACAAGTGTGAAAAATAACAAAAATGCTGGGATTTTAATAAACAAACATCAGAAACTAGCTAAATGGGACCAGTTTAGCTAAATTCTAATGTTTGTTTATTGACATTAGGACCACAGATACCTTTCTGGGTGCCCCAAATCCCAGGTGCTTAGCTTAGCAAGAGGAGCACTTCCCTGCATTCTCTGTAGGGAGAACAGCAGGAATTTCCTGACTCTTCAGCCGTAGCTGAAGTCATGCTGCTGGCTGCAGTGTTAGCTGTGAGCCGTCCTTTTTCCTGGCATCTAGTGGCACCCCCACCCACCGATCACTGTCCATATTAAAAAATAACTTTATTCCTGGTGTCTAGTGGCACCCTCCCACCTGCTGATCGCTGTCCCTGTTTCAATATTGTATTCCCTGGTGACTACTGGCACTCCTCCACCCACTGATCATCATCCCATTTCAATATTGTATTTCCTGATGTCTAGTGGCACCCTCACCCACCGATTGCCCTCCTGTTTCAGTATTGTATTCCCTGGTGTCTAGTAGCACCCCCACCTGCTGATCGCCATTCCCATTTCAGTATTGTACTCCCTGGTGCCTAGTGCCATCCACCTACCAATTACTGTCCCATTTTAATATTGTATTCCATGGTGTCTAGTGGCGCACACCCACCAATCGCCATCCCCATTTCAATATTGTATTCCGGGTGCCTAGTGGCACCTCCACCTACTGAAAAGCCATCCCCATTTCAGTATTGTATTCCCTGGTGTCTAGTGGCACCTTCACCTGCTGATCACCTCTCCATTTCAATATTGCTTTCCTGGTGTCTGGTGGCACCCCCACCTGCCGATTGTGATCTCCATTTCAATACTGTATTCCATGGTGCCAAGCGGCACCTGCCAATCACGTCCCCATTTCAGTATTGTATTCCCTGGTGTCTAGTGGCACCCCCACCCACCGATTGCCATCCCCTTTCAGTATTGTATTCCTGGTGTCTAGTGGCACCCCCACCTGCCAATTGCCATTCCATTTCAATATTGTATTCCCTGGTGTCTAGTGACACCCCATTTGCCAATTGCCATCCTCATTTTAATACTGTATTACCTGGTGTCTAGTGGCATCCCCACCCACTGATCATCATTCTTATTTCAATACTGTATTCCCTGGTGTCTAGTGGCACCCCTCCTGCTGATCACTGTCCCCATTTCAACACTATATTCCTGGAGTCTAGTGGCACCCCACCCTCTCCTTGTATCACAAAGTTGAAATAAAGCAAAGTTCCTCAATGTCTTTTTTTCCAAATCTGTAAAAAAAAAAAAAAAAGTCCCTCGCTGATCAGTTCCCTAAACCCCACCTCCCACAGCATCCACCATCCCCAGTACACTCCCACACACCCTCACTCTTCTGAACAGGTTCTAGGTTTGAAATCACTCTCTGATCAATGACACGCCTTGCTACTGGAACTGGTGACTGCAACATGAGAAACTAAGGTAAATGCAGTTCAGTGTATTTCAATGAAGTTTCAACTTTGGTGCATAACGTTGCCATTTTAAACATTTTGACCCGGATTTTCAACATGGCCATCTACTGACCCCACCTCATGAACAATATGACTGCCATTGCGCCAACTCCTGCCCAAAGGTGATTTTGCAGTCACTGGCAAAATCACCTTTCAGGCAGGATTTGCATAATGATGTCATATTGTTCATGAGGTGGGTTCATATGCAAAATCGGGGTCAAAATTATTAAAATGGCAAAAGTTATGACCATTAATTGCAATTGTGTTATACACGCTTGTAACTTTGGAAATTTTTAAATATTTTGACCCCAGAATTTCAATATAGGTTTCTATTACCCCACCTTATTTATGTCACAGCTGTAATTTCTAAAATCCTTGTTGAAATGTGTTTTCACACCTGTGACACAGAATGGTGTTGCAGTTGTGCAAAATTACGTTTTTGTGGGATTCAAAAATTTCTGTACTGGGTACATGAGGCAGGGTCATAAGAAGGCTATGTTGAAAATTTTGGGTCAGAATATGTAACAATGCCAAAGATATGACCATTCATTGCAATTTCGTATGCTCTCGTAACTTTGGAAATTTCCAATATTTTACCCCAGATTTTCAACATAACCATCTTATTATCCCACCTCATGTATGTCACAGATGTCATTTTCAAATCCTTGCCAAAATGTGTTTTCTCACCTGTGGAGCAGAATGCCATTGCAGTTGCCCAGAATTAATTTTAACAGGGATTCAAAGATTTTCTGTAACATAGAAACATAGGGTTGACGGCAGATAAGGACTGCAAGGCCCATCCAGTCTACCCATTTCTTTTCTGCCTTACATATGTGCCATCGGCCTTTGCTCTGTTAGTGGCCTATCTATTCATACTCATTTGTATTGCTCCATCATTGCCTATCCCATGCCTGTTTGAAGCCCTGCACTGTATGCACTGCCACCACTTCCTGAGGTAGGCCGTTCCATGCATCCACCATCTTTTCTGTGAAAAGAATTTCCTCCATTCCCCTTAATTGGCCTCTCTCTAATCTCATGCTGTGTCCTCTTGTCCTGCTATTTTTCTTATATTTAAACATGTTAGACTCTTTCACCTTGTTAATGCCCTTAAGATGTTTGAATGTTTCGATCATATCACTTCTCTCCTCCTTTGCTCAAGGGTATACATATTGAGCTCTGTAAATCTGTCCTCATATGTCTTCTGATGCAGTCCCTGCACCATTTTGGTTGCCCTTCTCTGGACTGCCTCAATGTGGTTAATGTCCTTGTGAAGGTGTGGCCTCCAGTACTGCATGCAGTACTCCAGATAGGAGCCTAACCAGTGTCTTGTAAAGAGGATTATTACCTCCCTCTTATGACTTGTGATACCCTACTAATCGCCCTAACATCCCCTAGTCTTACCTACTGCTTTAGAGGTCTGCTTGGATGATTTCAGGTCATCGGTGATGATGATGCCCAAGTCTCTTTCTTCCTTTGTGACTGCCAGCAGCTCCCTCCCAGCCTATAGGTGGCTTCAGGGTTTCTCTTCCCTATGTGCATGATCTTGCACTTCTTTGCATTAAATCCCAGTTGCCACTCTTCTGATCATTTTGCTAGTTATCCAGATCTCTTCTACCCACTCCATCTGGATCATCTACTCTGTTGCAGATCTTGGTGTCATCTGCAAACAGACAAGCCTACCCTCTAGTCCATCTGCAATGTCACTAATGAAGATATTGAAGAGGACTGGGCCCCAGGAATGATCCCTGAGGTACCCCACTTGTGACTTGCATCTCTTGTGACTGTATACCATTTACCACCACTCTCTGTTTTCTGCCCGTCAACCAGTTTGCCACCCAGTTGACCAACTTCTGACCCACCCGAGCCTACCCAGCTTATTTATTAATCTTCTATGTGGAACAGTGTCGGCTTTGCTGAAGTCAAGGTGGGTGGCATCAACTGCTCCCTGGTCCACCACTCTGGTTACCCAGTCAACGAAATCTATGAGATTAGTTTGACAGGACCTTCCTTTGTAAACCCATGCTGTCTTGGATCCTGTGCCCTATGAATTCCAGGTGTTGCACTATCCTTTCTTTAAGGTGCCTCCATAATCTTGTCCACTACTGAGGTAAGACTGACTGGTCTGTAGTTCCCTGCCTCCTCCCTGCTACCACTCTTGTGGAGTGGGATCACATGAGCCCTTCTCCAATCTTGTGGGACCTGTCCTGTGCTCAGAGACTCACTAAACAGTTCTGCTAATGGCTCTGCTAGTTCCACCCTTAGCTCCTTATGTACCCTGGGATGTATGCCATCAGGTCCCATTGCCTTGTCACCCTGAGGCTTAGCGAGCTCTTGTAGGACCCTTTCTTTTGTGAATAATAATAATAAAATGTATTTAATTAAGCCTTTCAGTATTTCAAAGTGCTGTACAATGTTGATACAAACAAAACACATACCTGTGTACAAATACATCTAGTATAAAATCACAATAAAACAGGAAATGCTCACCTCCCTCCCCCTGTGTCCATGGTGCTGAGCTGTGGGCCCTGCCTTACCTTCTCTTCAGTAAATACTGAACAAAAGTATCTATTTAGGATAAATGCTTTACAGGGTCCTCCTCCTCCTCACATGCCCCTTTTCTCCCTTTGAGCTTAGCAATATCCTCTCTGGACTTTCTCCTTTCACTAATGTATCTATAGAAAGTCTTGTCACCTTCTTTTACTGTTCTTGCTAGTGTTTTCTCAGTTTGGGACTTTGCCTGCCTTACTGCCTTCCCTGCTTCCCTTAGGGCAGTTTGGCATGCCTCTCTATCTTCATCCCGCTGTGTTCCTTCTATTTCCTGAAGGCCAGCCTTTGGCTCTGACCTTTTCTGCTACTGTATTTGAGAACAAAGAGGTTTCCTTCTTCCTTTGCACTTCCTTTTCTGTCTAACACAATGGGATGTTGCTTCAGTATTGCATCCTTAATGCTTGCCCACTTTTCCTGTACCCCTCACCTGTGTTTCTTTTTCCAGTGCTAGCTTAACTCTGGGACATCTTATCAAAGTCAGCTCATCTGAAGTCCCATGTTTTTACCTTGGAATGGGATGATTTAGATGTAGTGGCCAAATTGGACCATACCATGATGGTCACTGGCCCCAGTGACCTTCTACCTGGAGATCTGTGATCCCTTCCTGTTTGTCAGTACTAGATCTAGGATAGCCCTGTCTCTTGTGGGTACATGAGGTGTGGTAATAAGATGGCTATGCTGACAGCTTGATCATTGTTGTCATATACATGGAAGCACCGGGCCTGTAGGGTGGGCCCTGTACGTCCACAGCTACATACATATATGCATCTACTGAGGATGGGAGCGCAGGGCCAGAGGCCATACACTCTCACAGATAAATAAGGATACGATTATACTATCTCAAAAAGTAAGGAAATAGCAAACAACTGCATTAGTGCTCTAATTAGGGATAAAGTCACAAAAGTAGGGAAATGTGGTGCTAGGTTTTCAAAGCTAACACCCCACACCCACCCTGCACGCACCAACAGGTGTCAGGGGTGTGTCTTGGGTAGTCAACCCTAATGTTCACCCAATCCACCTATACTGTACCCATCTCAGCTTATTTACTTATGGAATGAGGTGAGTGTTAGGGCTTACTACCCCAAGGCACCCCAACACCTATTGGTGTATGCAGGATGAACTTTGAAAACTCTAATGCTACATTTTCCTACTTTTGTAGCTTTACCCTAACTATAGTATTAACACAGTTTTGCAGTATATTTGGTACAAGACTCATTCAGTATAGGCTAAGACAAATTTCCTTTCAGATGATTCCTAGAAGTGCATGGTAAAAGGAAGAACCCTCATATGCATCTTGTGGAGGTACAATTAGATGACCAACTAGTGGGCCCAGGAGATAAAAGCATATGAGGTGACTGTCCATCATAGAATCCACCAAGATGACTCTATGGCTGTCCTTTGGAACATATATGGACTGCCAGCTCTGTCATACCATTGCAAAATGTGACTTGTGGCATCCCTCGTGGAGGTCATACAACTGTTACTCATGAGTGGCATTCCATAGAAGTTTCCTCCTTGCTTGACTGAGACAGCTGCTGTATGTAATACCTGGCAGGCTTCAACTGATTGAGTCATACTTCAGCCTAAAATGTGAAGACATATAGGCAGATCTGTTTTTTTTCAGATTGTGTAGGGCTGCTTATTTGGGCATTTGCAGTGCTAGGATGGGGACACTAATTGCTCAGGGTCCTATCCCTGGTTTTATGCCCTGAACTAGACTATTTCTCTCTGTAACCCCACATCATGTAGACTGTTAATGCACCTGATAAAATGGGATCTGGCCAGTTCTGCCTTCTCATTGGGCAGGGCCCAATTACATAGTACTACATTAACATAGCACAGACCCCTACCAGGACAACATACCATAGGGGTCATAGGGTTAATATGCAAGTTACACAACCCAGCAAGTTAAAAAAACACAGCTTACAAATAAAATAAAACATACAATCTCACATTCTGCCATCCCAGCACTGACAACATTGCTAAACAATCATAAACTGAAAACAAAACCATCAAGATATACTGCTAAAAAACAACATAATATCTTACTAAAGAAATGAAATCCATGCAGCAAAACTGAAAAACAACAACTTGTTACTGAAAAATCCAAACCTGAAATGCCCCAGGGCAGCTCCCCACTGAAACAGACAAAGAAGTGAAACATACAGTTACAACAATAAATAAGCCCCAGTATATCTAGATACATCATTTTCATTTCAGTGGGATTTCCTGTGATATATATGGATGTTTATCATATTAATATAATTAATCCATACAACCCATTTTAATCACTCCTACCCTCTCCAGAGTTCTCAAAAGTGTTTATTCACAGCTGACTGAGCATCTTAATCTGCTGTCTCCCCTTCAGTTTGGCTTCAGGAAGGTAAATTCAACCATATCCCCATTGCTCAGAATCACCAGTGATGTCCAAATAGCCATGGCTAATGGGCTTCTCACTGAGGCTGTCTTTGTGGAACTCTTCTGAGCCTTCAGTTTGGTGGATCATGCAATAATCTTGCTGAAGCTCAGGGCCCTAGGTTTCGCCAATCCAGCCATCAAATGGTTTAAAATTAGCTGAGTATCTGAATCCAGCAAGCGTCCATACAAGGCATTAGTACAAACTATGCTGTCTTAAATCTTGGGACTCCGTGAGGCTCAATTCTTGGCCTCTGCTTTTCTCCATTTTTGTTAATGACCTCCCAAAGCACAACATATGTTTCACCTACATATATATATATATATATATGCAGAAGACACCATGCTGTATGACAGTGTAATGACAGTGTCTGAGGTTAAGTCAGTACTTCAGTCAGATTTCACCACAGTCTCCTCCTGGTTTGTCGACAACTGCCTGATCCTTGATGCAACCAAAGTAAGTCCATATTGTTTGGATTTCAGAACATGCAAACTTGTTCAGCTGATCCACTTGCAGTCATAACATCAAATGTCAACACTATTGAGCAAGTAAACATATTCAGATATCTTGGAATTTGGCTTGTTGTATCACTGACATACTGTCGTTAAGCACATTGATCATCTTAACAACCTTGGGGACCAAGCTTAACTTTCTTACAGGTCTGCCATTATGCAGCCTCAGTGCTGACATGAGAAACAAGTAATCTCCCACTTCTTGCATTCTCCATTGATTATGGAGACATCATATACCATGTGCATCAAAACCACTCTGCCACATCTAGATCTCATTGTACAGCAAATTGTGCAGGTTCATCCTCTCCTGTGGTTGCTCTACCCATCATTTTCTGCTGTATGGCCAGCTTAAATGGCCAAGTCTCTGAATCAGGCATGACTGTCACTGGCTTTCCTTGTTGTACAACTATGTACAAGGAAAAAACCCTGATTATCTCCTAGCCCACCTCACACGATCCAGCAGTTCCAGCCATGAATTTGGTATGAGGCCTTTGCTTAGCAGCACCATACACCTGGCACAAATTCTGTCTCCAGCTGAGGAATGCTTCTAACAAGTGTTCAAGTCCAGTATTTCCAGTCATCTTAGTACTCCATGTATTTCTTTTGGTCCAGAATCCCGTCTCCATAACCAAGAACATTCTGTGTAACAATGCTCATCTCTTTGTTTGCTATGCACCTCACTTTGTTAGTTTTCTGTAATTACTCTTTCGATTATTACCATTCCAGTTTGCTCTTCCTATATATGTTTTAGCCTGGGTGGAACTATTCTTCCTAGACTATGTTAAAGTGCTCCTTGCTATAATGAATGACATGGGATCCATAACACGAGTTCATTACATTTAGGGATGCTGAACAATCAGGACACATACAATACATAGTAAAGCCGTGGTGTCATTATTCCTCAGACTCCTTCAAAGCTCAAAAAGTACTGTAGCTTTACATGGAGCAGTTTAACACTGCAGTATAAGTTTCAGAAATAAAAGAAAGATGGATTGTTTTTCACTTGTTCACTCTACCATCACAGGCGCCTCCCACCTCAACCTGCTGTGCTACAACCAGCTTCTAAAACTGAAGAAATACAACAGTAGAAGTATTGTAAGTGGAGTAGTTTAGTAGGAGTTTTGGAAATAAAATAGTTTTTTTGTTTTATTTGCTCACTCTACCTGACAACAGTGCCAGTTTCCCCAGCCTGTTTGTGGAGTCTTTTGCAACATCTGTGGCTCTCAGTTCATCCATAACAAATCAGACCTCCATGCCTGTGCTGATCAGACATCCCGTTCATGCTGATCAGACCTCCCTTTCTGTCCGTGCCTATTGTTCACGCAACTCCGTCCCCTGTCTGTGCTGATTAGACATTCCTGTTAGTCTGTGACCATCAGTCAGCCACAGAGGAATGAGTGACACAGTGAGACAAGTAAGTCGTTCAACACAGATCAGACTTTGGACTTGCTACCAAATCTGCACTATACTGTATTGTATTTTACTATACTCATCAGCCAGTAAATACTTTACATACCCACATATTGACTGGGCAAATGAATAGTATTGGGGTATAGTTTAGCCAAATATTTAATGTAGTCCGTTCTTGAAAATGTCAAGAAAATCAGGAGCCACAGTAGTCATTTGGTATAGCCTGGATTTCACTACAGCAAGGTTCATTATTGTGAGGAAGAACTGTAATCTGACTGCTGCTATCCTCCCTGGGACCTCCATGAAAACCTGATGTTGCATCACATGGGGTTATCACAGTTGGAGTGATTTAAATTAAATAAAACATATGTTTTGGGATACAGTATATATTTTGCTGCCACTGTACTCACCTAATTAAAACAAAAAACTTTGAAAAATGCACATATAGATACAACAATAACAATATCACCAAAATGTCAACATACCATGTGTTAAAATCTAGTAAAATAACCATTTATTGTTTAACTCTTTGAGTGCTAAGTATGTTTGAATGTATATAGATTTTGAATGTATGTATACTCCTGCAATCTTCAGCAGCAAGAGAGCACAAAGCAGCCTGCCTTTATAATCTAAAACCTAATCAAGGAACACTGATTTGCAGCTGAGTCTGGCACTAAAGCAGGAAGAAATTCCACTGCAGGCTGTGCAGCATCTCCAAATGAATTGGTGAACACTGACTTCCAGCTGAGTCTCCGAATTTCATGTGAAATAATGCAACCAAATCCAACTACTGTATATCAGTGCTCCAAACACAACATGATCACACAGTTCAATCACACCAATGAGCTCAGAGCTCTGAGCACAACCTGACCCTGATCGCACAGTTCAAGCCAAACCCAACTAGCTCTGCAGTATTCCAAACCCAAACTAACCACTGCTACATACCTAATACTGTAGCACTAGACAGTAAAAGAAATAGCATCACATTACAACTGTGCTAAAAATAAACATTTGTTAGTGAAATAATATATGACTGAGGGGATTATACGTTTTTAAGTTTACCTTTTGGTGATTCAAGCCGTGGGCCCACCAGTCAATGCATTAAATTAGCATAATCCCCTGTCATGCATTATCCTTTATACAACATGCTGTTGATCACAGTTTCTGTTTTGTATTTGAAATGTAGAATGCCAAGTGTATGCTCCAGATCTAGCATTACATTTACTGAAGAGTTATTCAAACAGCTATTGTCTGTTGTATTAAGATGGGGATGGAAAACCGTGTCTATTCCCAGTCAAATATGCCTTGCTTGATGTATTGTGTATGTGTTATCAAAAATGCTCAATAAAGTATCACTTTGTGAAGTAAATGTTAATAATAATGAATATGATGAGAAGCAAAATGGAAAGCGTGCTGAATTGTCTAAATATTTTTTTTTTTCTGGGGCTAACAATAGCACTTTAAATGTACAGTTTAGTGTGATGAAGAACTCAGTTACAGTACATGTTATGCACTAAGAGGCACGTGTTACTTGATTTAAAAAAATGTATTTTTTAATAATTACTGAGGCATTTTATGATAAATCTCTATGCTGCTGAATAATTTTAAGAGCTGGGATTTGTAAATAATCTCCTTTGTCAGCTGAATTTAACCCAAATCCTGAAGGGATATACAAAGAGAGATTTTCTAGCTCATACAGTACTATATGTTTGGCACAGTTCTTATAAGTGGTTAAAAGTGAAATTAAAAAAGAACACATACTGTATGTCTTCTGGTTGCCAGACAATTGTCTCATTTACCACCAAGGCAAAGGCAAATAATATTCATAGAAACCATCCTGATTTTGAAAGGATCTCATGACAAATTAACCTAATATTGAAAACTGTGTAGAAAATGCATGTTTTTCTTTGTTCTGTTAAAATGGGTTAATGCCATTATTCACAGAATTTTCACTGCTCATCTAGCAACATTGGTGAATGATTTACTGTCGTAGGACATCCCCATAACCTCACTCTCAGTCCTTCATCAGATCTTTTCTTTGCACATGAGGCATTAGTGACCTCACTCACTGTCTCCTACCTCATTGAGGGTTTTCTGCTCGGAGATTGTTAGTTGCTCTGCTTGGTTGGACACTCAGAATCCTCTGCTTTTCCTTAATAACTGTTTATGCGTGCCAGATTTTGTCTTGCTTCATGAGATGCTCAGCCTGTTGGGACAGAATGTCTCCACTGACTGTCTACTCAAAGCCTCCACAGCCTGAGCCAAACCATGTTATCTCGTCACTTGGGATTGGTCAAACCATGAAGCCATAATGCAGGGCCCATCCAGAACTTCGACTAAAAAATTCTTGACATTCAATCAAGATTCTGCAACTTAGTTGCACTGAAGCATAGTTGTCTCTTTACAGTCCTTGGAACTAGGTCCTCCCTTGTTGGCATAGGGCTTTTGAGTTCAGTTTATTTGAATACATTCAGGCTTGATCATCTGTTAAAGTTCTGATCCACCTTTTTGTATTCCGACTTCATCACTAAATAATTGCTGGTTAAAGGGAATGGGTACCATTCTATGTATATACACTGTAATGGTTACTATATAGATTAAGTACTGCATGCAAACTGCTGGGTCATAGTTAGCAAATGTTTTCATCAAAACCGAAAAGTACATTTAAAATTATGGTGTAGAGGCATCCATTTTGTGGATCGGAAGGATGCTCTGATGATGTCACCACCTCACCAATCCTAACAGTGTGCAATGCAGTAAGTTAAAATAAACAGCTCCTACAAGCAGGAATCACGTCAAATTGTGAGGAAAACATTGGAGTCTCCTGTTACACTGTGCCAAACATAAAAGTAGTGTTTTCTATGTAGTGTAACAGGTCCCAGTCAGCACAGACCAGTTGTTCTCATCTGCTGTAATGTATCCTGTTAAGGCGGTTAAAGGCAATGACATCATCACAGCACCCTTCTGTCCACAAAATGGATTCCTACATTTCCCTTGCTTAAAAAGTATTTTTCAGTGTTTTACTAAAGTTATTTGTTAAATGTATCCTAGCAAACCAGTTGGTGTACAACTGTAGAAACTGTTGCAGTAATCTTATAGGGAACTGTATGTGATGTAGACAGCCAGTTCTGAGTGCTGTATAATATTTTTAATATAAAATGTATTAATGACTATCCCTGCTGAAAAATCTAATGCTCTAGGAGTGACCTCAACCCTCCCAGTATTCAGCTGACAGATGCAGGCTAAGAGAAATGCTGACAGCATGTGTATACACACACTCAGTTTTTAGATACAGTGTGTTACATGGCAGACCAGGAGCTAATTGCAGAGTTGCTTAAGTTCACTTTTTAAAAGGCAAATCATAAGAAAAGGTTTATGGCGTTGCAGAGAAAACCCAGGTTATTACACAGGGTGCGAGGTTGTAAATGCTCATATGAAGCCTGTGTGAGGAGGATGCAGCATGGATCAAAAGAGATGTCATTTGAAACATGAGTCATGCTGAAGATTGCAAAATTGATACTTTGAAAAGACTACTGTTTTTATTATATATATTTTAAATATAATCTGACAGTGGAGGAGCTAGCTGATCTCACCAAAGATGGGTTAGCCAATACAATTGTTTAAGGAATAATTCTGTTTTACAGAGACACATTTTACCTAGACTCTGACCAAGCAAGATCAGTGAGCACTTAAGCAAGTATTTAGAGACTAAGTACTGTAGTAAGAATTTGCACAGTTTAAACCTTGTTTCTTTTTAAAAGATTTGTATGTCTTTTGATATAAGAGTTCTGTATTTTGTGTTTCACATATTTTTAACTATTTTAGTAAAATTCTTTTTAGAACTTACTTGGTCTGTCTTTGACTTCTTTTTATTTTCTAAGAAAAGTACATGGTTATTGCAGATACTGAACATAAACTTGAATGGTGGTACCAAACTGGAAGAGAAGCGTTTTAAATCTGAGGTCTTTATTAAAGATTTAAAGGGTTCTTCTTTGTATACCTAGTTGGGTGCCCGTGAGACAAAATAGCTGCCCCCAAAGACAGATATATCTGAGCCTGTGCATTGGGTATGCTAACAAGAGTTTAACAGTTTGAATCCCTCAGAACTTGAGACCAAAGGTTGATCCAATTCACAAAACAGACAAGAGGTTACCTTGTCTGTTACACTATTCACAAGACTGTGCTCAGAGGTTGGCACTTTGGGAGTAGAGGCCTGACCTACTGAGTGGGTTTGTGACACTGTACACATTCCCTTTAAGGTCAGCACTAGGTCTATGAGATCAATCCAGAAGGTACCAATTGATGGGACTACTCAGATTGGGGCTTGAGGTCCTGCTGCAGGAGAGAAGATGGGGAATGTTAGAGAACGGAAGTCACCAAAGTCAAACAAGTCTGGGGTCACTCTCTCCTTCTTACCAGGGTGCTGGTTGCTGGGCAATACTGCAGCGTCTACACAGTGTACCTTAGCTAGGGTGCACCCTCTGTTCCTCAGATCTCCCGATCTGACACATTGTAAATCTGGACCATCACTTTTGTGCAAAGGCATGGGCATGAGCAGACAAGATGCTGGTCTTGACCAATGATCCTTCTGGCAAATTTCCATTGCCTGGTTCATCCAACATCAGTATTTTGTTCTTGACATCTTTCTGGAGGCAGACCTCCCTTGATGGTACACTGGGTGTTAGGGGCCAGTACCATTGAACTGGTTCTTCTTCCACATGATCCCCACGGTTTCATTCTGGTCTCCTTCCTCAGGTTTCTGTTGCAAATCATAGGCCCTCTTGATCAGAGCCAGAATTCTCAGGGCCCTCCCAGTCTGTCACCCTTGTTTCTCGTGACAGAGTTGTTGATCTCCCAAACATATGGGCATTTGTCCCAATTAACAAGGGGACACACTAGGGCCAATGTATCTACTTGCTCTTCTACACCCATTACAGTTGCAGGAAAAGACAACCAGAGGTGAACATACCTAGGTAGGGATAAGACTTGTCGCTCAGGCCCCACACATGAAGGCCTTCCAGGGATTGCAAAAGCACATCAGATAAGTGTTTGTCATACCAGTCCTGGAATACAATGGTCACTTGCAACCCACTGTCAAGCACAGCCCTAGTATGAATACCATTCACAGTCACTGTAGTCTCCATTGAAGGGCCCACTATTTTGGACCAGTCTGGAGAGGCAGTAGCAGAGGCCTGGACAGATGATTTAGCCACAAAGAAATTTGAGTTAGAATTCTAGAACCCTCACTGCAGTCATTTGGGCACCCTTGGCCATTGATTTGCTTTTCAGAGCTCCTTGGAGTCTGTTACTACTCTTTCTAAGTCCTTCTGAAACCGATATTCTCTTTTATATGGCCATCCTTTCCACAGTTGTGACAAGTGATAGACTCCTGGGTCATCCTGGGAGAGAACATCGTATGAGGAACTGAAGCAGTAGTAAAGATTGGGATCTAGTATCTGCTTGCAGCAGTGAGGTGGTGCAATGTGTCTTAATAGTTCCTTTAAGTGGCAGTCAATCTGGTGATCTCAGCCTTGGAGCCACCCTCAGTAGTGGATGCCTGAGGTGCAGCCCCACCCCATGGCAGTCACATCCTGAAAGGGACCAGAATCTTGTTCCATGGGAAACCCTTGCAGGGCACCCATCTTCAACTCTCGGACTTCCTTTAATAGCTCATCTTTCCAGTGCTGGGCCCAGGGTGGGAAGTCCTTTGCATTCTCAGAGTGCTCGTTATGTGCCAATTTTGCCCCGAGCCTCACTAGGCTGATCACTCTCAGTCACTTGTGCAGCATCAGTGGATATGGGTGCAATTCCCCACGTGGTCACCTTTGCTTAAACCCCAAATTTCTTTCATTAGCTCATCATAGAGGGGTGATTCCAGTTGGGTGGCAAGGCACAACCGAGCAGTAACAATTCTGAAAATTGAGCAGACTTAAGGATCCGTCCAGCCTAGTTTGATCTAATTTATTTATTTTTATTTTAGTCTTTGGTAACGGGTAAGGCCTACTAGGCACAAGTGCCTGTTTTCAAGGGTGACCTGGGAACACTGGGCGGTTAACTCACTTGCTCAGAGTCACACAGTATGCAAGTGGAGGTTGTGAGAATCAAACTCAGGTCTGGTCTGCTGGAAGTATCAAGCTCGTTCACACCTCATTCCTCTAACCTCTAGGCTATACTGCCAGCCCAGCCCATTTGATGGCAAACTGCCCTTTCTGAGGCACTCTTGTAGCAGCTTTTCAAGCTGAGGTACATACACAGACAATGGCTCCCTGGGTACTGCTGAGTTTCTTACTCTCCACCACAGATCCTCATCTGAATCTGGACTCCCATACACATTTTCCAATGCATCAAGATAGTCTTGTGCAGTTGCTTGAGGTTATTGGCCCACTTGGCACAGATGGTAGCCAGGGTAGGACCTTGGAGGCTCTCACTCAACCTCTTTCATTTCTCTGCTTCCTGAGCATTGCCATTCAAGTACTACGGGCAGCATAGTCTATCAGGTCTCCCAGCCACTCTTCTCCTGGGGGTGGGAAGTGTGCCCAAGACGTTTCTCAGCCTTTTGTAGGAGTCTTGACTAATGGCAGGTACAGATAGTGGCCTGCATTGGCACGGGCACAGAAGGTGGGGCAGTTACAGGTGCTGGAGTGGGAGAGGGTGTTGGGAAGGAACACCCCAAGGTGGCAGGAATAGTTTCTTAAAGTTCTCTATGGTTTCCTTCCTCCAGCCACAATTTAGTACATTTCTCCTCAAAAGCCTCAGATAATGGTGGGAGCTCATCCTCTCAGGGTCTTTACTGTCTTTTGTTATCACTCTCAGGCAGCTGGAACCCTTCTGGGGCAACAGTCTGTGGCACTTTGGAGCTGTCCATGAGGTCACTACACTCTACCAAGGCTATGAAAATTTGGGCGATCAAATCAGCCTGTCAACCCACCACCACAGGGTTTTTCAAACATTCAACTTTGGAGAGTGCTCCTGTACAGTGTCTTTACTGGTACCCAGGGAATATCAGTATAAGTAGAGCAGTTTGGGGGTCGATCTCCTGCCGGTACACCACCCACCAATTGGTGTACAGCCATTTCTACTGGAGTAGCCATTAATCTTTAACAATAATTCATAATGTTTGGCCACTAGAAGGCACAAAATCCCAGTGGTGAGCCTCCAAATGTAACCCCTAGGTGGCTATCCCAAGGGCTACTTCCCTGCCTGCTTGGCTAGTAGCAGGTTAAGGAGCCTGAGTTCTGAACAGGTGCCTCCACCTGGAGGTCAGGGTTAGTAGTGGTCAAGCTAACCTGGGCACAGCCCTCCGGGACACTGTAACCCCCTCTTTTCTTACTAGTGGCTGGAACAATACACAATAATCACTTTCACAATACCCTGATAAACCACATGAGTACCCACACTGTTTGCACTTACCACCAGGGCTTTCCTCTGGCCCGGCCCTGGGAACCCTGTAAAACAAGGTAACAAGGTTATACACAGCAAATAACAGCAGTACAGTATTCTTGCACAAACTGGAACCACAGTCAGGGTAAATGTAAAAAGAGTTAGATCTGATTCATTTAACAGGCTTTAACAAGGAGGGCGTAATCAGATTCATTTGCTTAAAGACTCTATCAATCAAACAGTTATGCATGCACTTCAGGGTCCATAAACAGTCACACAGTGGCTGCTCTACACAGGGCCCACCAGGCACGTGCCCAGTAAAAATGCTGTGCCCCAGTTGGTGCCCCATATGGTGCAGAGCTTCCCCATAGTAACAATATATCAGTGCCCTGGCTGCCATCGGTTGTGCCCCATCTGTGCCCTGGTAACCATTTAAGGCTAGAGCCATGCTGCAGTCACACCCTCTGGGTGCCCAGATGGAGAATGATGGGCTAGCCAGGAACATTGCAGCTGGTTTGGGCCCTGTGATGGAAGAAAACAACGTGCACAGCACACACTATTGTAATCCAGAGCCAGAGGGCTCAGTTTGTGACAAGAAAACAGCAAGACAATCAGATGACACACTTTTAGATTAGGCTGTTGTTGCAGGAACTACCTTGATGATTACTCATAATACCCAAGACTGGACACAAGCTGGATGAAAATCGAGACAGCAGGTGGTTAATCTGGAGTACCAGGAGAGCAGAGCCCCACAATTCGCTGAGGTGTTGTTCCTGTTCAAGCGTGGAGCAGGGGGCTGATCCCAGGCAGGTCTCGTTGGTGCCTTTTTCTGTGCAGTGGGGTAGTCTGACAGGGCCAGCATGGCCGAATGGAGATGAACACGGTTTAGTCCGATTAGGCTGGATAAAGCTTCCAGCAAGCAGAACACAGTTCTCACAGTGAGGAACCAAATCACGACCCACTTTCAATACACAGCACATTTACATGTAAAGGATTCTATGGTACCAGCAAGCAGAACACAGTTCACACAGTGGGGAACCAAATCACGACCCACTTTCAATACAGCACATTTACATGTAAGGAAACTCTACTGTACCAGGCAAACCACTCTCCGGTCAAGATCAGAAAGTCTCTGCACAAACCAGGGATTCAAAAAGCAGCTGGAAATCCTGACAGGCCAATCGTATTCAGCAAATCTCCAGTCTTCTTCAGGTTAAAGCCTGGTCACAGTCCAGTGGCTTAAATAGTCCTCACATCTCAGATTCAGTCTGAATAAACTCTATTTTCCTCTCAGGGACAGCAGTCAGACAGGCAGGACAAAACTCAGCCCTTTCACAGTTCTCCCATGAAAAGCTACACAGAACTGCTGCATAAATATCATTTGCTGTTACTTCTTCACTTCTCAGCTCAAAATTAAAACTAGCTGCAGCAGCCTGGGAAATTCGAAGACCCAAAAGGTTCGTTTGGCTGATCCTCCTGTCATTCACAATAAAGGCTCCCCTTCAGGTGCAAAAAGCTGCCAAAAGTCCAAAACTACAATTCCTACCGATTTTGACTCCAGACAGCTCCTGTAGTCCAGCTTCATTTTGGGTCCCACCAGTACTGATTGGTCCAATTCAGGTCCAGAACCAAGATAGTGGAGATAAACAAAACAGTCCTTGCTGCAAAGAAGGCAGGTTAGACAAACTGCATTATCATTATCCTCTAAATGATTTTCAGCAAATAGTTACATCTTTCAGCAGAGCTCCTCTCAGATTACTTATGACTGCTTTCCAGGCAGCTCTAAAGAGAGTACACAGAGGCTATACAGGCACTCTCTGGCAATCACATTTAAACTGCTAAAACACAAGTCACCAGCTTGGCAGTGAGCATTTAGGCAAGCTCAAGGAAGACTTTCGGGAACCCCCATTTGGAGGGGGTTACAATTGTGTTTCCACAGTTTCTTTCCTCCAACTTAATATCTGTTGGCCAGGACCATTCTGATCTGTCTGATATGGATTCCAGTTATGGGTTACACAGTTTTTATAAGCAGACATGGTTGCTTGATTAGTGTTTTACACATCCTGGAACTGTCACACACAGAAAGAGTGCATACCTTAATATGAGACCTCATGTTTTGTTCTGTTTTAAGTCTCCTTAGAATTCTGGTGACTTGTGACTGAGGTCTTCATGTTTAAGGCTCTGCTTCTAAGGTGTCTCCTGTTTCACTAGAAGCCAGCCAGAATAAGAATGAGATGATCCAGTTGTGGATCGTTCTCCTTTAGAAGGTCTTAATGTGCAGGACTCCATTTAAATATTACCTCTGACTCTACAGAGTATTTTATCTCCTCAAGGTTGAAGACTCAGATATGGGTTTCCTGCCACCTGGACATTATGGCTGAGAGTCTCCTAGTCAGGACTCCTCAGAGGCCACAAGGAGTTTTAGTACTTCCCCTGTTTTGCGCATTGATGATGGCTGCCATGCTGGGCGTGCTGTAACCCGCTCTGTTCACGGCCACAATAATTTTGTTCGTTCTCGTCTTTCTGTTTACCTTAGAGTGTTTCCTGCCTCTGTGTTACTGTTTTAAATAATTTGCTTGCTAAATTGCTTTATTTAGCTAGACAGGGCCTCACTCTTGTAGCCTGCCTTGGAGTGTTGTCGAGGCTAGTGTTGACTGCCTCGTGAGTGTGACTGGGGCTGTCTGGCCATGCTCCGCTGCCGCCCTGATTGTAAATAAAATTATGCTAAGCTCTTTTAAATTTTCCTCCCTGCTTCTGTTCTGTGGTAGCTGGAATTGGCGGCAGAAAGAGGTGGTTGTGGTGTGGAGGAAAGAGAATGAGCATCAGGGAAGAAGAGGATTGTGCCCGTGAATGGGAACCTGGACATGGTGGCCGGGGTCTGTGAGTGGATTTAGCTCTGAAGCAGGCACCAAGGTCAGAGACTGGCTTCTGCCCAAAATAAGAGCCTAGAGACGTGGAACTAAGTCTGAGAGGACCGTATTGGGGGCCTCAGCTTGGAATTATCTTGCCTGTCTGACTGTGTAATTTGGATCTCCCATTCCAGAGGTGATTTTCACTTGGAAGGGATACTGTGCCTGGTTTGGAGTGACCTGATTTATTTTCTGCCCGAATCATCGGGGCCCTGTATTTGGGGGGGCCTGCCAGCCAGAATCTGCCTTTCTCGGGAGGAGGGGCCTGAATAAGTCGAGGAGCCAGCTGGCGGCTTCTCTGTTCTCCATGGCCCCTCACTGGGCCTGCTGATGGGTTGGCCTAGGTGAGGTACCGAGCTGCAGGGCAGACATCTCTTGCGGTGGTCCTCACAGGCAGGGCTCTCCGCTTTACATCTATGAGCAAGTCTCCTACCAGTACTGAGAATTCCTACTCCAAGGAACCCTACTGAGACAACAGTCTGTTGAGACAATCAGCCTAACAGTCAGACCTCTATTTTCTTTTATGTTTCTGTTTATTATTTGGACAGTGAATGTGCTATATTTTATTTGGGTGTCCCCAGGTAGTTAGAGGACCT
Organism: Neoceratodus forsteri; assembly: GCA_016271365.2. Lineage (NCBI taxonomy): Eukaryota > Metazoa > Chordata > Ceratodontiformes > Ceratodontidae > Neoceratodus > Neoceratodus forsteri. Next base: position 1,123,427,267 of record CM028131.1, read on the forward strand.
GAGGCCCCACGCATCTAATATTATTTCATTACACCCATTGAGAGTGGCTGTATTCAAGTATATAAGTATTTAATTTCATTTTTCTGCATTTACTGGTTCAAGTTTAGTTCACACTGTTTTAATTTAATCTGCTGCAAATTGAAGCTCTAAACTGGGACCTTCATTGACTGAATACCATCTTTCTCTTTGGACTCATATGTACCCTCTGTTTAACTTTGTTTATCTGAGACTCTGTGCTTTTATTGTAATATCTGAGTGTTTGGGAAGGGATTTTTTATAGTGTTTAACTTTGTTGTTAGATTGTATTATAATTTAGTAAATATGTGGGGTGGGTATTTTAGTTTGATATTAGTTGAATCTCTCCCTCTGGGAAGAAAAGTGGGAGTGGTAATTTAGGAGGTTTTAATTTGTTTAAGTGTTGGGTGTTTGTTTCTTGTGTTTTTGTTCAGCTGTTCCTGCAATTGAGAGTTGCGGACAAGGTTTTTATTATTTGTGTTTTATTTTGTGTTTGTTTGAGGGGTTTCTATCCTTGTACAGTGGCTTGGCATTCTTGCTGATTTGGGAGCCTGTATTATGTGTCATGGGCCTACCCTCGAGGTCTTGAGCTGTTCATCCTCCTCCCTTCACGCCTTCGCCCTCCACCCTTTCTCCCCTGGTGTTTTCAACCTACAAATATTGCCCATAGGAGGGAGGTGGGGGTTCAAATAGTGGAGGATGAATGAGTGGGGTCCTCACATCAGGGTAGTTGGGCCCAGAAGATGCCCTGGGGTGAAATGGAGCCTGGAACATGGTCCTCCATATCTGGTCCTCATGCAAGGGCACCACCATTACTGGTGAGCAGGTAGTTGGGCGGCCCTGGAGACCCCTCCAACTCGAGTGGTGCTATGCAACACCAGAACCATTAAGAACAAGATTGCAATTATTGCAGATCTTGTCAGAGACAGCAGATCTGGCTTGCATCACCGAGACCTGGCTGGATAAAATGCTGGCCCCATATTAGAGGCTGCTATTCTGGCCGGTACTTGGTGATACACTGCCGAGACTGGACTGCGGAGGATTCTGTCTGTTTTAAGCCGAATTGGGCCTCACGAGTGTACAGTTGAGAGGCTGGGTCATTGAGTGTCCCATAGTAGCAGGTGTAGGCTGTAGGATAGCCCTCATCTACTGTCCACTCAGAGATGAGAGCGATTCCTCCAGGAAGTAGTAGACTTAAGTCATCGATATGGCATTTGGGTCTCCCAGGCTGATGGTCCTGGGTGACTTCAACACCTGGGTCGATGACGAACTCTGTAACTTGGACAACACTTCCTCCAGTTGATGACATCATTGGGCCTTACACAGATTGTTACCTCTGCCACCCACAAACATGGTCACTCTCTCGGCCTAGTCTTCCTCCTGAGGTTGAAGCCACTGATTTGGTGGTGGAACCTGTTGGATGGTCTGATCACTACACCATGGGGTTCAATTATTGCACCCCTTCACAGGCGAACCCTGTGGAGATGGCCAGATACTGCCCTTTACGGGATGTGAGTCCTGAAGGCCTAGCAGCAGCACTTGACCTATCAGAGCTTCCTGTGGCGCGGGAATCCAGAGCTTTGGTGCAGGCCTATAATAAGGTCATGACCACAGCCCTGGATGCTATTGCTCATGTCATGTTCATCCTCTCTCTTCACCTTTGGTCCCCTTAGTTTGATGGGACTTTGAGGGAGTTGGGCGAAAGGGCGAAGGTTAGAGCAGTGTTGGTGGAAATCCGCCCTGACAGCCAATCATCTTAGATTGTTAGAACATTACCAAGTCTACCAATCAACAATCAACCGTAAGAAGGCAGAGTGCCTGTCTGGGGAGATTGCTTCGTCAGAACAAACTGGCTCAGCTCTTTCAAACAGTGGACAGGCTGTGCAACCCAGCCTGTCTACAGTCTCGAAGAACCTTTTACAGTTGAAGTGCGGCGAGCTTGCTCAGTTCTTTGCAGATAATGTGGCCAACATCAGGATGGAGATCAAGCCTCACACTCTATGGGGATGCTGTTAATCGGTGCTCGGTCACTGTGCCTTACCTTTCCTGAAGTGCCTTGACTGGCCGGAGTTTGTGGATGTCATGTGGATTGTCCAAGGTATGCACCCTATGTGCTGTAGTTTGGATCCGGGCCCAAGTTCCCTAATTATGGGTTGTTGTGACATCATTGGCCCGATTCTGGCACAGATAGTCTGGTGCTCCCTTGACTCGGGTGAGTTTTCTAGCTCCCTGAAGGAGGCAGTGGTGACACCCCTCCTGAAGAAAGCTTCACTGGACCCAGACTCTCTTGCTAACTACAGATTGATCTCAAACCTCCCTTTGTGGGAAGCTTATTGAGAAAGTAGTGGCTGTACAACTGGAGAACCACTTGACCATCCAGAACATCTACAAACCCTCCAATCCATATTTCTAAAGAGGCACAGTACTGAGGCTGCTCTGGTTCAGGTGCTCAATGATCTCCTGATGGCGAGAGATCTGAAAAGCTGTTCCATTCTGGTACTCCTGGATCTCTCCTCAGCGTTGGACTCCATGGACCATGGGTGCTGCTGAGAGCCTGAGGTTCATATGTGGCCTGACTGGTACAGTCCTCAGGTGGTTTAAATCATTTCTCATTGGCAGAACTCAGAGGATGGTGTCGGAGTTTATTCCTCCGACCCTCTGTCTCTGTCATGTAGGGTCCTCAGAGCTCAGTGTTGTTCCCCATGTTGTTTGCAGTGTACATGATGCACTCGGAGACATTGTGACATGGTATGGGCTGAGGCTTCACTGCTATGCTGATGATACCCAGTGCTACCTGTCTTTCGCACCTGACCAGGATAGTGCACTCTCGGTGTTTATTAACTGTCTCACAGAAATCCAGGACTGGATGAATTCCAGCTGGCTAAAGTTGAACTTGGGAAAGACAGAGGTGATGGTTGTGGATCCTGGTCGCCAGGATAGGGGTTGGGGCTGGTCAGCCCGGGGGCTTTTCTGGGGGCTCCCAGCTCCTTGCCTCTGAACAGGTGCATGACCTAGGGATGATGCTTGATGATGGGCTGACTCTGCAGTCTCAGGTGTCAGCAGTCATCAAGTCATCCTTTACCATCTGAGAAACATTGCTAGGATCAAGCACCTTGTTTCCTCCAGTGATCTGCCCATGCTGATCCATGCCTTTGTGACTTGGGGCCTTGATTACTGCAACTCCCTTTACTTAGGGCTACTGGGGATTGATATCTGCCACCTCCAGCTAGTGCAGAATGCTGCAGCCTGGTTGTTGACGGGGACTCCCCGATCATGACACATACGCCAGTGCTGTGCGAACTGCACTGGCTGCCAATTCAGTGGAGGATCACCTTTTAAGATCAGATTACTGATGTATAAGCCCTACATATACTTGACCCGGACTACCTGAAAGAGCTTCGGCCCCCTACTCTTCAGCGATGGCTCTGCTTGGCTGACGAGGGGTTGCTAGAATTCAAGGGTATCACTAAAATCTTCAGGGCCCGTGCATTTATGTCGCAGCCCCAACCCTTTGGAATTCTCACCCTGTCAGTATGGGTACACAACCCTAAGGGTTTTAAACAGGCACTTAAAACGTATTTATGGGGCCAAGCCTTTACTAGTTAAGTATATTTAGTAACAGATTTTATTAATTATTTTATACTGTTGCTTTGTGTCTTTGTTTTTAGTCATCTTTTGTAAAGCGCTTTTGACAATTTTGAAAGGCGTTAAATCAAATAAAGATGATTAATTTTATTAATATTAATTTATTATTAATATGATTTATGCCTGGGAGTAGCAAGTGAGGTTCCTGGAGATTCTGTGGTTATCTCTGGTTAATCTAAACAGGTGCTTGTTTCATTTTAGAAAGTGGGCTTTGTCACATATAATTCGACAGAACTCACAGATTTCTCAATGTTACTTTAGTATGACATAGGTCAATCTATAGTTGACAGCAGTATGACAGTTTCCTTTAGTAGAGACATTCTGTGGCCTTGACCTTTACCACCATTCAACCTTAGTTGTTTGTGCTGAAAAACTGTGTTTAAGGCAGCCATTCCACTGGTCTGGATGATCAGTGTGCTGCAGACTCTTGTAAACAACCTTGTTTTATGCAAGGGTGAGGTGGTACACATGTATCCTAGGTTTCTGCCAGGTAATTTCTGATATCAGTTGAATCTGGTAGCACATTACTTCATCAAAATATTACAGCGACTGGTTGTTTACAGTGACAAAACTACAGTTGCTGTAATGGTTCTCGCTTCTTTCTGACGGGACCTCAGCACAGCTTCTCCGGGTCTTGCCCCTCCCAAAACACCTCCACTATGGAGGTGATTATAATAAAATCTGGGGGCTTATGTTCCCAATGGCACAATGCAGACCACGATCACGGCTCGACATTGTGCCATCACTGCAAAGCCGGTCAGGAGGTTTCTGTCAAACCAGCTTGGTGGACCATTGAAACCAGACCGACATTACCATTGTACCGTATTTTTCCCTAGTTATTATGTTTCTAGATGTGAGGTTGTCCTCTGCTGTCTAGATGTAAAGGAGGCACTCAAGTTTTATCTCCACAGAAGAGGTTCTCAAGGGTAGTACAACACAGGTTGTTGTGGCTATGTTGAATCAGCCCAGTGTCATCCTGTAGCCATGCTGTAAAGTTTTGTTTCATACATTGCTACCCTATGGCCTTTTTTTATCATAGCCGTGAATCCATCGATGTAGTCAAAAGACAAAGTTTATTTATTTTAGTTATTTGTACTATTCTATGAAAGGCGCACACCAAGTTGCAGTAGCTTGTTTCAGGTGCGCCCTGGGGAGGGGTCAGGTTACATGGATCTGTTTAATTGACAAAGAAATGTTGCATGACACTGGGAAAAAATACTGTCAACTGTTGTTCTGTTGCTGATTCTCATTCAGCAGCCATATAATTCCTCTTTTCCACGACAGGTCTGACATCTAGCTGTGTCTTGTTCTGGCTTCTCTATTTAGGTGGCTAATGATCTAAAACTGGGGTGGTAACTCAGGTTTTGAGTCCATGTGACAGCTTATAACAAAACACATTTGAGGCCAGTAGTGTGTGCCTGATGCTGTCAGCGTGAATGTGGAATGAATACATTCAACAGAACATCAAAAATTAACTACTTTAAAAGAAAAAGCATGGTTACGTCTGCTGTTTCTCTATAACCACATGCATTTTATTATTATTTTTCTATTTAGCATTAGCTCATACTTCAACTTTTATGAAGGTCTTCTCATTTTCACCATGTAAGGATTCTTGATCCTGAGTGAGCAATTATATGCTGCTTTTAGAGAGCAGTATTATAATTGATGTGCTTCAGTCAAAATGGACACTGCACTGTGTTGTTTTTGTAAGCCTTGCTGTTGCTACATATCTAATTTCCATGACTATTGTATTTCTGTACAAGCCCAACTACTTCAGATATGGCAGACTTCCCTATAATAACTATGGTTCTTATACCACTGGCATATATCAATAAGTCATGCAGGCAACCTTGAAGCTCAACTCATTCTATAGTACTAACTCCATATGCCATAGGATAGAAATGCAAGGTCACAGCTATAGTATATGATTTGTAAAACATTATGAAAATATTTCCCGAGAATGTGCTTAGTTGTTATGGGGAAAAATAAGGTGTTGTGTCAGTGTGTGGGTTGAAAACAAAACAAAAGATAATATTAAATGCACGTTGTAAACAGAAAAAACAGAATTGACATTTTGACCGTAAGTCTTCCTCAGGAATTGCCTATAAAGAGAAAATAGCAAAGTTAGTGTAGTTGTTAAAGAGTGTAAGTTACGTTCTAACTAGAGGAAAATGTGGTGGCAAACACTGTAGCCAGATACAAGGAATCTGTCAGTCACAGCACATCATTTTGCACTAACAGTTAACAATTTAGAAGGGCAGGTTGACAGACCAATAACAGTACAGCATAGCCTAGGTAGTGATCTCAAAACAAAAGTGGAGTGCCTACTAGGTGTCAGCGTGGCTCAGTTGGTAGCACATCTGCCTCTGGATCAGAAGGTTGTGGGTTCTCCTCCACACGGGATTGGACTTGCACCTAAAATCACTGGTATCCGAGTGCAGTATTGGGGGTGCTGTACTGCTGGGGGTGCCATCCTTGGATGAGGCGTTAAACTGAGGTCCCTTCTGCCCATCCTGGTGTTGTCCTGGGTGTCCAGGTGGAAGTAAAACCCAGGGCACTCTTCGCAAAAGAGTAGGGAACATTCCTGGTGTCCTGGCCAACATTCCCTTCCCATAAACCGTTCACGCAATTATCCAGGCTGTGTGTGGGTGATGATGTGCCATATGGCGCCACCACACATTCAGTCATTTCACTACCAGTCTAGCATTGCTTGTGAAGCGCTTTGATATATGAAAAGCGCCATATAAATGCTGATTCTTCTTCTTCTACTACTTGTATCCTAGATGATTGTCTGCAGGACTGCGCTACACTGCCCTACAGTTTACACCACCAGTGAAATAATGCAATTATAGTACTTGGCAGTTAGCACTACAGTAGACACCCACAACTCTTTTGGTTCTCTCAGGATGACTACCGCAACTTGGCATAATTCTTCATATGCTGAACAATATGATTCTGAAACTTGCAATGCCATCTAACTCTGCCAAGAATATTAATTGCATGCTGTACTGTTGTCATCCTGCTTAATTTTATAATTGTTTTTTTTTTTTCTTATGTGCATTTGCCACAAACACAATTTAGATTCAGTCAAGGAGTCAGTCTAATGTGCACCAGCACTGCTAGCAACTGGGTAATTTGTAGCATGAAGCAGTATACACATTTTAATACTTCAGAGGGCTTGGTGTTAGCTTCTTACACACCTTTGAGATCTGCAGCCATACAGAGTATAAAGCAGACCAATCAGAAAGCATTGACAGTGCTGTTATAAAAGAGCTGGAGATGAGGTAGAATTTAAGAGTCAGGCAGCAAGGAAGTGCTGGCAGCACATCTAAGCCAGTCAGGGAGCCATGAAGTTATTTTGAAATTCACAGGCAAACCCTGTGATTACAGCCAGCCTGCAATGTGCATATTGTCAGCATACTGTATCTTTAACTTGGGGTCAGTGCAGGTACGCTGTGATGCCTGCAGCTGGTGCAGAACTCAACTGCTAGGCTGCTGACTGGCCTTTCTAAGTCGAGTCATGTTAAGCTGTTCCCCAGTATTTATTTATCAGTCTGATGTATGTATTTATTGAGGTACTGCTATGCTGAATATCAAGTTTATTATTTATTAATATGCAAATGATATTTTGCTTCTGTTCTTCTATATCTGTATGTTGTAATGGCACCTGATCCTCTGGGAAGCATGCCACAAAGAAATAAACCTGCTGCTGCTGCTGCTATTACTACTACTACTACTACTACGACCAATTGCTGTTGCTTACTTCTAATCCCAATTTTAGCAATAATATGGGCATATATTATTAAATATTACTTAAATACTAGGGCTCCATTGCAGTCAAAATGGGTGGTAGGGCAAAAGGGGGGCATGTCATCACACTGTTATGTTGCCACCCATTTGTGCTACAATAAAAAGTACTTTTAATCACAGGGAAGGAGTCCCTAAGCAGATCAATTTGGCATATGTTAAGTGTAAATATGGTTTGCACCCATTAACTTGATGATGGGCAAGTTTCAGAGAGTTGCAGCATAGCATGGCTCTATGCCATGCTACAAATCAGTAAGTTCAGATGGCATCACCCAGAAGTGTCCCCACTTACAGCCCTCCCTTTACCCTGTGGCCTCGTGCAGGACTGGAACAGGCTGAACTATTCCTGGCCAGTAGCTGGAGCCCTAGTGCTCCAGTATCTTTCCCTACCCACTCACATTGACAGTACAGCATTCTCTGGTGTTTATTGATAACGTCCTGCTTAGCCCTTTTGTCACTGCAATGTAGTTTGGCCAGTTGTATGCTCTCAAACACTTTCAAAGGTAAATCTTGGTTCCCTGTCACATCATTCTGACCCCTTACTGCCTGCTTGTAGATCCTACAAGTTATGCGTGTTAAGCGGGCAAGAGGTTAAAGCATGGTTATTAGGCCTGCAATGGTCTGAGTACTACAGCATGTGGCCCATCAGGCAGTCACTGCATGTCTCTTCTAAGTAAGGGTTACTTACACAATCATATATTGTATTTATTCATTTGTTGGAGCTTTGAATGGGGTTACCTCCCATCATGTATTGCAGTTTCAGTGGAGTCAGTGGTATCTTTGAAACCTGCCAGCATGGAAACTGGAGCAATACTAAAGAGATCTTGCAGATTCTACTTTGCCTCCAACTTTTTAATTTAACAGGTCTGTCAAATCATTTCTCGCACCACTTTTTCTATTGAAAATACAGTAGATGCCATTGAATCAGGATATACCAGTGGCAGGCCTTTCATCTTAGTTAAGCAGTTCTGTTCAACAAGAGCCTTCATGTTGGTGCCATTTTAGACCACAAACAGCAACCATGTAATGAAAAAAGCTCACTAAAGAAATTTGACAAAAGATAATTGAAATCTACTTTTTGTTTTGATTATTTAGCACTGTATCATTTGCTAAAAACCTCCTTTCTTATCTCTTCCAGAACAGATCTTTAAGTTGCTCTTTCTTCTAACATAATCTTTCCATCAAATCGTCCCCTCCACCAGCATAAGTGAGTTCTTTAATAATCACATTTTGTGAGCAAAATTGAGTTATTTTGGTCTGTTTAGCTCCTGCAATAACACAGCAGTATATTTTGCACTTTATCTTGAACATTCGCTCCCACTGTGCTGCCAGACCATGTTGTGTGACCATTTCATCATGCTAGAAAGTCCGTACAGTGCTTCAAGTGAGGAGGTTGAAAGTGCCTCTGGCTCCATTTCTATTTTACTGTCATTTATCCTGGACTTGAGCTGTTGGTCCTGTCTTATGACATCTTACTCCTCAGCACTGAACTCCCATGAGATGATTTGTTGTCATCCACATTGACAAAATCATTGAATTCTGTTGCATTAACAAATGCACATCATCAAGCGTTGAAAATTCAACTTGCTACTCTCCCCAACGGAAGCACCATTTTTAAAAGTCTATCAGAATTTTACAATTCCACAAAATTCCACAGTCCGCTAAATAGGTATGCTAAACTACACTGAGTAGAGTGATGTTGCATGCAGTTACACCTGCATTTGCTTTCTGGCCCTGATCAATACTTTCAATAATTTTGCCAGACACAAGTGCTCTGGAGTGACATTTAAAGTTACAAATTACCAAAAAAACACACATGAGGGCTTGCACAAGGAGGGGTGCTCTTGGTAATTCAAAATTCAAAGTCTTTGAGAAAGGCCATGGCAACCAGAAACGCGTCGGACAGCTTTGTTATTTTAAAATAAATGTTTTTCCATTTTACTGCAGCGTCAGTGATTTTAACTGGTGGTGGGTGAGTGCCTGGTTACAACAGTGTTTAAAAGTTACAAATTACCATCATGTCTTGCAGCCAGATGTGGCTTATTCAGACAAAAGTTGAACTTCATATTGTTTATGTTTCTAATCAGTTTGTGAGATTGGAATGGTGCAACTGTTAACAATAAATAGCATTTTTCATCTGGGCCGTTTCAGCTCTTGATCTCAAGACAGTGGCTAATCCTGGAAAATTGTTGAGGTGATCCTGGCAGTTGCAGAACTCATATAGGTGACTGGTAGAGTCATGTGATCCATCGCAGGGCAATTTTGTCACTTTTTCAATGACAAGAAGTTTTTTTCCAGTGCCTGCCTCACTGGGGTAACATAAAATGCTATTATGATCGTTTGCTTTCTTACTGCCATTCAGCTGCTGCTCAAATGGAGAGTGGCCCCAAAAGGATAGCCTCTACAGACAAGTCCCATTTGCATTAAAACATATTTTTGTTGTTAATGTATTCAATATAAGCCATCTTATATGGCTATAATGACAGAGGAAAATGTAATTTAATTAGCTTTACAGGGTATCACTGTTTGCATCCTGCGCCTCGTAATACTTTTTTAAATACTACATTTTATCAGTCTTTCCAGCTTGATAGATACCTGTCAGTTGCCAAAAAACATGTCATGTCCTATGTGCTGAGCTATCTTATGGACGTTTTTAAGCATAGGATCAGACACTCATGCTTCCTTTCCTAGTGCCTGTTAAAACCACATAAGTTGGACATCTTCAACCTCCATGTCCTTTCCATATCTTTGTTTGTTTTGGAGAGTAACATAAGGTAACCACTCAATCAGTGCCCCCTCACAGTTCTTGCTAATGTGACCAGTCTGAATTTGGAGATGCCAACTAGATGATCCACAGATGCAAAGGATCCTCCTTGTCATTTTCACAAAGCAAATTTTGCCAACTTCATGCATCTCTTATAATGAGACCCTAGGAAGGAAGAGAATGACCTCTAGAAGCTGGAACGATTCTTTAGTATTCCTTGTAGAAATGTGTCAGAGAAGCAGGATCTCTAATTCAGCTTTCTAAGGAGGGAGAACTGTTTTCTGTCCAATTTAACCCGAATCAGCAGCATGAGTCCCATACAACTGTGCCCCATAATACTTTCTGGCTTTCTCGGAAGCACTAGGGTGAAACCTGACTCACTGAAGGTAATGGGCAGCATTGTATAGCTCTCTTTGAAATATATAAGGTCATAAATCAAAGGGCTATGTCTATCCTTTACAACACCTATGTAGGCCTTATGTTGATAACTGCTCTCAATTTTGGGGTAGTCTGGATACTGGGGACATTCTAAAATTGGAACGTATACAAAGAAATGCTACTAGGACAATAGCAGGATGGAAGAACTGTCCTGTCATGTCATGAAAGACTGAATAAATTAAGGTTAAATACATTGCATAACAGAGGGCTTGGGTGACCTACCACTACTATATGGAATGTTAAAGGATAATGATTTAATGCAGGAAATTACCTTCAAATTCAAGCCACCAAACAACTTAAGAGGTCATTATAGGCAATTACAAACTAGTACATTTCAAAACTGAAAAGCGTAGGGTTCTGTACACAGAGAGTGGTTCGGTTATGGAACTCTACCTGTGGATGTGGTGGAAAGCAATACTTTTAATATCTTCATGAATCGATTGGATGGATATTTATCAAAAGAGGGGTAGTGGATTACTACCATTAAAATTCTAAAGTGACAGCAGCCGGCCTGCCGGTGCAGCGTAGCAATACTGCTTGTGATGCCATCAACCAGGTTCAGGAACGAGCCTGGGACATGGAGGGCTGGCCGGGGAGGCTTGAGCATCCAGGGTACTGCTCCTCTCTATGAGGGAGGGGGTCAAGGCTCAGTGCTTGGCTGGTCTCTGGCAGAGGCCAGAGGCACAGCAAGCGTCCACAGCATTCAAGAGGAGTTGGAGTGTGACAGACATCGGCGGTAGTGCTTTGACATCTGGGCACATGTCACAACCCCAGAAGATAGGAAAATCAGCTCTCAGAGTGCTTGGAAGATGGAATGCCTGGTACAGACCCCACAGCTCCCACTTGCCTGTCCTGTCTGGTGCCCAACGAGACAAAGAAGGATTTGGGGTTTACGGCACCACCTTGTACGCACCTGGGGCACAGCCAAGGCTCCATGGGGATCACTGGCATGCTCAGGTAGGTGGAGAGAGGGGCAGACACCATTGGCAACTCCCGAGGAAGCAGTACTCCGAGTGCAGGGGGAGAGATTAATAGAAAGTAAAAAATAATTAATTCTAAAGTGACAGTATATATGGGCCTTTGGCATATTGCTGTCTCTAACATCCTAGTAACATACAGGGCTTGAACTGCAGTAGCCTAATCTACATGGAGCTATAGATTGGAACCATTATTTGACCAGTATGGGCTACTAGAACCTTAAAGGGCTATAAAGAAATGTTCCATTATCACCAAAGAATTGGCACTGTCATACCCAGAAGAGCTCAAACCCACAGTCTTACCTCCCAACACATACCTTATGTCTTAAAATGTTTAAAATCTCTGGTTTCCTGTGCAGCGCTGTTACCATACTGTAGTAAACACAGCCTGTTCAGGCAGGCAAATGAGATACCCCATTCCCCACTCTAACATGCACCCCATGTTGCTCATGCTAGGTGAGTGGAAGCAGCACATTTTAAATGTGAGTTGCTCATGTAAGTCCAAGTTGCACAAAAGCAAAACCACCATCTTGCTCAGAAAGAAAAGCTGACAAGTTTTAAATATGGGGATCATACGCTTGAAAATTGTGCTTTAAGATTAGGACCTCAGCAGATCTTAAAGTACAGGTAAGTACTGCTTAAGCAATATAGTAAAAGGTGAGTGGATATGATAATTTTCTCATATAACTGTAACCTCCAATGTTGCCTGATAGCTGTCATAAAAAGGAACACAGCAAAACTCAATTTTCATCTTCCTTAACCATGGGATAGGGTCATAAAATTGGTCATCATGCCTTTGGTTTTATACCTGGTTGTCAAAAATAGACAAACAAACCTTTAGTTGATTTCTCGACCCACTGAGCATACTCCCTTATCCAATCTAAAGTCTCAGTATATCAGTTTTGTATAGCAAAGGTAGTTGTTGCCTCAAATTGCTCCAATCAGAATCTGCTGATTGATTCAGATTAGTTTTACATTAAACTCCGCTGTATACTTCAAAAGCAAGCATAATATTTCCTAATCAGAGACAGAATTGTTTAGAATAGATGTCACAGTTCACACCAGAAGTGGATTAATGTGGATAAAATGCCAAGATGTTTATGGAAGTGCTGTTCCTATGTCAATTAATGTTAGACCTACAGCAAATAAGTAAGAAAGGCATTTTCTGTATAATTTAAATTCTGTCTCCTCAGGGGCCTCAGTCTTTATAAAATATTAAACCTTCTGCTTCCTGTTCATTTGGACCAGAATGTTAAAAGGCTCCTACCATCAGATGGCACTTTTCTGGACTGTCCTGATGTTGTAGTTAATCTGAACCCTGCTGGCAGTGTTTCTGAAGATCCGGCATCATGCTGATTCCATGAACCTCACGTGGAGGAAACTGTCTTCTCCAGGAGGGCCCACGCTTGTAGTTTGTCATCACACTGCCAATACAATTTTATGTAAATAGAATGCAGTGAAAAAGTCATAATTGCAGTGACTGCAGAAATTACTATGAATACACCCCACCTACTGTATTCTCCAACTGTTTATTTTCTTCAGTATCAGTGAGCAGAGATACACATGCCCTAAATGTTTCTACAGCAATTAACCACTGCATTATCCTTAAAGCGGTAGTACATTTTGTAAAACATGCAGAGTAGTGAGACTGGGTAGTCCTGAATTACATATTAGCCTGTTAGTTAGAATTTTGTACTTAATCTTGGCACAAAATCAGAGCTTTACCTGGTGTACCTGCAGATACCTGCCTGCATTAACATTAAAGTATCCTTCCCATAACTGCTGTCACCTCACTGATGGCATCAACTGTGGGAAGATAAAATTCTGTGATGCAAGCTGTATAGGAATGTCAAAAATAGCAAGGAAAGTATCTTTGCAGGAGAAATGGTGATAATGCTGGTTGATAAAAACCGTCTCTATTGGTACTGTCAGGAGAATCAGCTGCCAGAAAGTCTTACACAGAGGCTAGCAAAGTTGGTGAAATTCACTTTGTGCCAAAATTCATAAGTTACAGCAACTTGGTTTCATCAATGACTGCAGTTCGCAGAGTTACACTATTCATCTGGTGAACTGGCCAAATTCAAGCAGCGAATCTACATGAATTGACAGTTTGGGGTGAATTAGTTTGTCATGCAAATTTATGGAATTCTTAGGCATAAACCTACACAAACTGTCTCTTAGTTGTAATAAAAGCTCTCCCCACCCACTGTGCTGTAATAACAACCCCAACCCACCTCCCCAAATCTTTGTAGTGATATACCACCTCCCAACCCCTGCTGGTACCCTCCTCCCTCCACACCCCCGGCAAGTTTCAAGTAAAAGTAAGACAAGCAACATAGTTCAATATATCTTTCACCCCACATTCCAAAACACACTCTTCCCACGAGTCCCATTATCAAGTCCATTAGTCATAACCCTCCAGCCCCCCCACCCTCCTCCCTCTACCCACACCCAGCCAAAATGCAACCTGTAATAAAATGGTCCCCCAGTGCAGAGTGTCTGCTCTGTTTAGTGCCTGTCTCAGTACTGGGCCCAGTATGAATGAATGGTGACATAGTTTGCTCCTAGTAAAACCTGAGTGACTGGTTGCGGGGCTGATGGAGGGTGTTATGACTAATAAGCCTGTTGGGTATATTGAATATATGCGCTTGTCTTTCTAGTACTGAATTTGCCAGGTGCAGGGGAGTAGGGGCATCAGTTGGGGTTCAGAGGGGTTTTATGACTATAATGTTTTAGGGAGGGAAGGAGCAGTGTTACAGCACAGTGGGTAGGGGGAGTTTTTTTTATTACAGCTTGTTTTAAAAAGTGATTTGTGTGGCAGAGTTGGTGTGTGGCCACCAGCAAATGTGTGAATTAAAACCTACTACATCTCTAGTCTTACAGCAGCAGTGTCAGTGAGTTTTGTAAGCCTGCATTTATACACCAGTCTCAGTCTTCAGTTGGATGGCAATGTAGAAATGAACTGGATGATGGCTTTCCAGTATGAAAATGGGAGCAGTTGTATAGGCAAACATTTGATAAAAGGCTTGCACAGTTACAAAAAAAAAAAAAAAACACAAAAATAAATTGCTTTTGAACAATTAATCTAAAATATTTTTTTTCTTCTCAAGTGACACCAGTGCATGCTATGTGCATGTATCCTATAGAGATGTAATCTAATATTGCACAGAAAAGGACTATTTTGCTCTTCTAGTGTGGTGGTAAAACTTGGAAATGATTGCCAGTTCCTGCTTTTAAATAACCGTAAACTAATTTTAAAAGCTATCAGACCTAAGCACTGTTTGTCTGAGTAATTAATAAACTACAATAAGTCATCATAAATCAAAAGTTCACCTATGCAACTGAAGATATAACTAACAACTCATGACGCTATGGGGTGAAGGACCACTCATCAAATATGGCCTATTTTTAATAGGTCCATAGGGACCATAAGACGTTCAAAGCCACTGACGAAATATAAAAGTCCCAGACCCATTGAGTGGTGGTGAATTCATGTTTTCTGTTAAAGATTTGCATAGTAATTTTTTTATAAAATTGATTGAGGGCCATCACATATCACCTGCATGCCTACTCTATACTTGCTCACAAACTCACTGTGCTGCATTCTTTAGACATATAGGCACTCCCCTGTGTACTGAGGGAGCACATGGCCTGTGGCTCTGTGCCACAGCACACTGAAGGAGTGCCTATATCCAAGGATCTGTGTTTTCCATTTTCATGGTAAATCTGGCAAAAATCATGGAATCCTGATTGGTTTGTAAATTTTGAATTCTCCCACCGGTGCCACAGGAAATCATATGTCACTGCAGAATCCCCAAGATTTCAGCATCTTAAAATGGATGCTGCTCTGCTGCGCGCAGTATTTTTGCTCTGCTGCTTATAGAATCAAGGAAACCAACCCACAGCTTTGCTGTAACCACCCATGCTTCCTCCCACCTTTCAAACAGTTGAGGACTGTTTGTTTCTAAACTTCTTATTAATATTTGTATTACACTGAATGATATATATAAAAAGAAGCTAAGTATTGGAACACTTGGGGAATCAAACTAGGCAATGGAGGTGGGGAGTCAGTAAAGTTGAACTGCTCCTACATCTAACCCTTCATTTGATCAGCTGATGTGACTGCTCACCAACCTGAAAGTAACATTTTGTATAGAAAAGTGTATGCCTAAACATTTTCACACTAGATAATTGAAAACAAGAACATTAAAAAAGCTAAGTATGCGCTCACTGGGAATCAGGCTGGGCAGCAGAGGTGGGGGTGTCAGGTTTATAGTTTAACAGCTTTGCTTCTGACCATTTGATCAGCTTATTCAACTGCTCGCCATCAAGACAGCAAAGTTTCTGTGTGAGAAAAAGTATCGCCTAAGCTGTTTTTATACTGCATGATTAAAACACCTAAAAGCTTAGTATCAGCACACTCGGAGAATCAGGTGGGGTGGGGGGTTCAGTCAAGTGTTCTTAATTGTATTTCTTTAAATGTTTATCTCTGGGAAGTTGAACTGTTAGTCTTGTTGAGCTAGGAGGCTTAAGGGATTCTAGCTGATCTGGATGTCTTTTGTGGGATCACTAAGGGAGTTGGGGAGCCTTAGTGTCTGCATGCCCTTGACTTTGCTATACGGCCCGCTTGTTGTTGTCACCTACCCACCACTGTATGATGCCAGCAGGGTTGGGTGGGGTGCTGAAACTGATCCCAAGTCAGAAAGCACACCAGGAACACACAGAAGGTAAGGCCCTAGGTACTGTACAATGCCGGTGGGTAGAGTGGTGCACAGTTCACACCTGAGCTCAGACATAAAAACTGAGAGACCCTTTTCATAGGGACCAAGTAAAATAAAATTATCCACACGTTAGGGAGAAACATGATTTTCCATTAAAAGGTCCTCCACTAATAACATGTGGATTTCCTAGGTGGAAGAACTTAAATCCAAAGAAGCCAGTACAGGAAGTTGAATGCTAGATAGGACCAAACTGAGGGAGTCTACCTTGGCATCTGATGGTTCAACTTACTTTTCATCTGAATTCTAACAAGCTGAGAGACTGAGAAATGTGTAGCTTGGGCATTTGGGGTGTTGCGTTGAAGGAAAGGGATTGTGGTGCTGCCACTACTGCCTTCATCCCTGATAGATGGGAGCTGCACTGTTGCCACTGCCATCACACCTGAAGGATGGAGGCTATAGTGCTTCTTCCCATCACCCCTGAGGAGCGTGAGTTGCAGTGTTGCTGCTGCCATCACACCTAAGGGATTGAGGCCTTAGTTCTGCTGCTCTGACCCCTGAAGGATGGGGGCCATTGTGCTGCTACTGCTGTCACTTCTGAGGGATTATCAATTATGGTGCTTCTGCCATCACACCTGAGGGATTGGGGTCATAGTGCTTCTTCCATCACCCCGGAAGGGTGAGGGCCATAGTGCTGCAGCCATGATCCCAGAGGAGGGGATCCGTAGTGTTGCAGCTGCTATCACCCCTGAGGATGGGGGCTATAGTACTGCTCCCGATGCTGCCACTGCCACCCCTCAGGAATGGAGGCTGTAAAGCTGCTGCTGCTATTAACCATGAGGGATAGGGGCCTTAGTGCTGTTGCCATCACCCCTGAGGTCTGAGGAAATAATGCTGCTGTTGTTACCCCTGAGGTATGGGAGCCATAGTGCTGCTGCCTTCACCCCTGATGGATGGGGACCATGAGTACTGTTCCTGCTGCTTTCACCGCTGAGGGCTTGGCCATAGTACTGTTCCTGCTGCTTTACACCTGAGGATGGGGGCCATAGTACTGTTCCTGCTGCTTTCACCCCTGAGGGCTTAGGGGCCATAGTGCTGCTGCCTTCACCCCTGAGGGACGGGGCCATAGTGCTGCTGCCTTCACCCCTGAGGATGGGGGCCATAGTGCTGCTGCCTTCACCCCTGAGGATGGGGCCATAGTGCTGCTGCCTTCACCCCTGAGGATGGGGGCCATAGTACTGTTCCTGCTGCTTTCACCCTGAAGTGGGGCCATAGTGCCGCTGCCTTCGTCCCTGAAGTGTGAGGCCATAATGTTGCTGATGTTATCTCTTTGAGATGGGAACCACAGGCTGCTGCTGCCTTCACCCAAGAGGGATGGGGCCACAGTACTGCTCCTGCTGCTGTTGCAGTCACTCCTCAGGGATTGGGGCCATAGTGCTGCTGCTGCTATCATGCTGAGAGATAGGGGCCATAGCATAATGCTGCTGCTGCTGTCCCATATGAGGGCTGTGAGTGCAGGTTGAGCATATGATAAAGTTTAATATTTTTAATAACTACAAGGATTGATGCACAATACTAGACAGCAGAATTGCTAAAATACATGCTACAGTAGCTGTGAAAGTATTTTTAAACCAAAGCACACAAAAGCAAAACACCGGTAAAAACCAATGTTGGCTTTGTAGATATCATTGAAAATATAACTTTTCCATTTGGCAAACAGATCTTGCCTTTTTCAATCACGGTGAACCAGTGTCCCTGCCTATAGCGCCCAATGAATACACGCTCTCATGTTTTGCCGGCACATTACCTCCCATATATATTCCATGTCAACTTTTATGTAGCAGCCGCACAGTGGCGCTGAGGGTTGAGGCATCCGCCTACCTCACGCGACCACAGTGACTCAGGGTTTGGGAGTGAGCACAGGAGCCAGGTGTTGGCTGGGTGGAGAGGATCAAGTGTCCAATGGACTGCTCTCCTTTCCTGGGAGGGAGGGGCCCACATTCCGTGGCACGAGCGGTGGCCAGTGGAGACTGTTGCACTGCAGCCAAGGACCAAGTAATCAGGTGGACAGCATCAGGTAGTCTTCCTGTAGGCATGCGTGGGAGTGTGCATGTCCTGCGCAAGGGAATGGGAAAAAGAAACTCCCAACTGACGGGTGAGATGATGGTGGTGCCTGGGCCAAGCTCACATGCCCATTGCCGGCCCAGAACCCGACTTGACTATCCTAGGTCCCTGCCTCCTCCTATAGGGCTGGCAGTAGAGGGGACCACACCGATTCCCTCAGTTGGGGACAGGTTCAGGTGGGCAGTGGAGGCGAAGCCAAACAAGCACACCCAAGAGATGCCCTGGTCAGCTGGTGCAGAAACAGAACTGGAAAAAAAAAAACTTTTGTATTAGCTCTTTCATGAAGAAAGAGTTTCTGTTTGTGTTCAACAACTGGTCTGAGTGATGTGTATGGGCATCCATCACTGTTATATATATATATATATATATATATATATATATATCGGAGCCAGCCACAATGCAATAAATGACATCACAAAATATTGCATAACAAAGGCTTAACTGCCTTTAAATTACACAGTTCCTGCAGTAGACTGCTGTATTTTTATAGTTTAATATACTTTATTAATTTCTGAAAAGTAACAGAACAACCAACATGATAAACAACAGTACAATCAAAACAACACAAAATGAAACAAACCCAACCATCTCCCCACTCCCAGAGCTCAGCTATCCTAGAAATAGAAACCAGGAGTAGAATAAATACAGAAAAAGAATTAAAAGTATGACTATTTATTGAGGCCCCACAGAGGTCAATGATAACAAGGCATAAAGTGATTCTCATCTGTTATGAAAATGTGCAATGTGTCTATGTAATGAAGCTGTTTGTTTCATCAACCAAGGCTTGTATTATCCCTGATGCCATTCTCTATATGAGGGAATGGCATCATCCTCCCAATAACGTAGAATATTATGTTTCACTCTAATCGATATCAAACCATATGGGCCTTTCGAGAACCTAGAAGCCCAGGAGTGTAAATACCTACAGGCAAACTTCAAGAGTAAAATAGTCATCCAGACCCAAAAGTGGATGTAAAGAATTCTAATGGCATTCCACAAGGGAATCACTTTAACACAATCCCACAATACATGCTTAAGATGACCTTTGGCAAGATGACACCTGCAGCATACAGGAGAAGGTAATTTATCCATTCTGTACAAGCTGAGGGAGTATACTCTAAATTATAAAGAACCTGCTACTGAATTAAACATCTACCTTATTTAATATATTTGTACAGATTGTGCCAAATTGCCTGCCATGTCTTGGTTCAACCTGAAGACCTAAGGCCTGTTGCCAGTAATAACATATCCCGAAAGGGCTTGTGGGTTCAAAGACTGAATAGGCCATGTAACTTAGACACTGGATGGGACTGCATCACTGTAGACAAGAAACCTTAAGGTATGAAGCCCCAACAGATGCCCATGGCCAGGGCCAAAATAAGACGAAATAGCCTGAGTTAACTGGAGAAACTTAAAGCTATAGTAGCGGGGTAACTGAAAATGCTCCCAGAATGAAATGAAGGTAGGGAAAAAGGGCAGACTAGATGGGCCTGGCAGTCCTTATCTGCCATCAAATTCTATGTTTCTATGTAATGGTATAAACTGATCTCTCTCAAGAAGAGAAGTGATTGCAACAACTCGCAGCTGTGGGCAAAAAGCAAGGGAATTGGGCAGTGAGCTATCTAAATGTTGAGATTACCTAAAATAGGTTGAGTAAGGGCTTTGGTCCAAGGTACACCTAAATAGGAACTAAGCAGCGAATGAGCCTTTAATGACCAAAACACAGGCATAGATATAAGCGTGGAGGGCAATTAGGATGGTTTATTGTAAAGTAGACTACTAGTTGTAAACCCAATGCTTTACAGAGGATCGTTCAATATCCAGCCAAATCGGTCCATGAGAAACATCAGGGTCATCTGCATTAGTGCCCAAGAGGTGGATAGGCAGAAAAGGGCAAAATTCAGCAGAAGGGCAGGCAGCAAGGAGAACCAGGGATAAAGGACAACCAAGGAAGGGGCTGGAGTAGAACAGCGAAACAGTCTAGGAGGTCAAATCATGGAAAGCCATGTGCAAATGCCAGGAGCCTTAGCAACAAGATGGAAGATCTGGAGGCTGTCATGGTGCAGTCAGACCTGGACATTGTGGCCATCACTGAAACCTGGTGTTATGATAACCATGACTGGAAGATGGCCATACCTGGCTATAACATATTCAGAAGAGACAGAGCAGGCAGGAAGGGAGGAGGAGTGGCACTGTATGTGAAAATGACATAAGGGCCACAGAGATCCAGGAGGAACAAAATGGGGAGTGACACTGTGGGTTAAGCTGGAAAGGAAAATGGGGACAGCCATCCGCATAGGTGTGGTCTATAGACCACCAGCCCAGGAGGAAGAAACAGATAGAGTTGATGCTAGCCATCCAAAGGATGGCAGACAAGGGTGAGGTAGTACTGGTTGAGTCTTCAATATTCCAGACGGGACTGGAGCATCCCAGCAGCAGCATCAACTAGGAGCAGATTTATCCTGACTCCTTCAGGGTGCCTTCTCAAGCAACTGGTCATGGAACCAACTCGGCAGAAGGCAATACTGGACCTTGTGCTCACAAACAGGGAAGTGTGATGAGGGTAACAACGGGGAGCACCTGGGGAACAGTGACCACCAGTCATTGTGGTTTGGAATCACAGAAAGAGCAGAACCAAACCACACAAAAACTCATATCCTGGATTTTAGAGGGCAGACTTTGGTAAAATGGGAGATACTTGAAGAGGCATTAAGGGGAATGGGACAGGAATCAGAGGTTGAGGAACAGTGGGAAGTATTTAAAATGGGGATTACAAGAACAACAGAATTATGCATTAAGCAGGTTAGCAAGAGGAAAAGGAAGAGGAGATCATTATGGTTTTCCAAAGAGGTAGCAAAGAAAGTGAAAGCCAAAAAGATTGCATTCAGGCAATACAAAAAGACACAGGCAGAAGGGGATAGGGAGAAGTACCAGGAGAAGCAAAGGGAGGCAGGAGGTCAGTAAGCTGAAGCCAAAGCTCAGACAGAAGAACACATTGCAAAATCAGTGGGTAGAAGGGACAAAACCTTTACAGGTACATAAGTGAAAAAAGAAAGACAAAGGGAGGGATAGTGAGACTGAAGGGGAGAATGGGGGCCACGTGGAGGATGACAACAGTAAAGCTGACATATTGAACAGGTATTTCTGCTCAGTCTTTACTGAGGAAGAGGAGGGTAATGAGTCTGAAGGGAGTACAAGGGGTGAGAATTGTGCAGAAATGGACACAAGTCCCTTACACGAGAAAGGTCCTGAAGGAACTGGGAGTAATAAGAGCTGATAAAGCAATGGAGCCAGACGGGTGCACCCCAGGGTCCTGAAGAACTAAGAGAGGTGGTGGCTGAACCTCTGGCTATCCTGTTTAGCCGATCACTGGAAACAGGGAGGTACCCAAAGACTGGAGGACAGCAGATGTAGTCCCCTTATACAAAAGTGGTAACAAAGAGGAAGCAGGGAACTACAGACCAGTCAGCCTCACCTTGGTAGTGGGAAGACATGGAAGCACTATTGAAGGAGAGATTGGTGGAACATCTGGTTGTCAATGGACTACAGGACCCAAGGCAGCATGGTTTCACCAGGGGAGGTCATGTCAGACCAACCTAGTTGAATTTTTGACTGGGTGACTAGGGAGGTGGATCAGGGAGGCAGTGGACATGGCCTATCTGGACTTCAGCAAGGCCTTTGACACTGTGCCACATGAAGACTATTACACAAACTGGGGAATATGGGTGGGCAGGACAGTAGTGTGGTGGGTAGGTAACTGGCTGGGTGGCAGGACACAGAGGGTGGTGGTAAATGGCTGTCACTCCACAGAGGGAAGAGTGACCATTGGAGTACCACAGGGATCAGTGCTGGGACCGTCCTATTCAACATCTTCATCAGTGACATTGCACAGGACCTGAAGGCAGAATTTCCACTGTTCGCTGATGACACAAAGCTCTGTAATCAGAGTAGACACACCAGAGGGTGTAGACAGAATGAGAAGGGACCTGCAGAAACTGGAAGAATGGTCAGGGGTTTGGCAGTTGAAATTCAATGCAAAGAAGTGCAAGATAATGCATATGGGCACAAAACCCTGGCACAATATATCAGTTGGGGGTGAGGATATAGCATGCACCAAGCAGGAAAGGGATCTTGGGGTTATCATCTCTGATGACCTCAAGATAGGGAAACAGTGTGACAAGGCAGCAGGTAAAGCAAATAGGATGCTGGGATGTATAGCAGGGCATCACCAGCAGGAAAAGGGAGGTCATAATTCCACTATACAAGACACTAGTGAGGCCCCACCTGGAGTACAGTGTACAGTTCTGGAGACCATACCTACGTAAGGACATAGACAGGGTAGAGAAGGTTCAGAGGAGGGCAACAAAGATGGTGCATGGATTGCATCACAAGTCCTATGAAGACAGGTTGAAGGAACTGAACATGTACTCCTGGAGGAGAGGAGGGAGAGGGGATATGATAGAGACATACAAGTATCTTACAGGGAGGAACAGTGTGCAGGAATACACTATTTTTAAGCGAAAAGATGTTCCAGAACTAGAGGGCATGGGATGAAGTTGGAGGAGGACGATTCATAGGAAACGTGAGGAAGAATTTCTTCACAGAACGGTGGTGGACAAGTGGAACACCCTGCCAGAGGAAGTGGTGGGGCTGAAACAATCACGGATTTAAGAATGCATGGGATAGACATAAAGGAATTCTGGAGGTCAGTGGTAAGGAGCAACAGACTTCTAGGAAAACATAAAACTGAACTTACAAGCTCAAATAGGCAGACTGGGTGGACCATAGGCCCTTATCTGCAGACACTGTCTATGTATCTATGTATCACAGCTCCCCACTGAAAAAATTTACTACCACTGACAGCGCAATAGCAAAGAAAAAAGTTGGGATGATGTGCCTCCCCACTGCTTCAAAACTGTCAGTTTGAAATAAGAGCGTGAACCGCCTACCACTCCATAAAAATCATTGATTAAATGTTACAAATAAGAAAACCAAGATTTAAGGAGCAAAAACATTTTACCTTACCCTATGGGTATAATATATATGGCAAAAGATTTATCTTTACAACACTGACAATCCCCAAAGAGAGAGAGAGGTAGGGCTGCCCACCTCTGTAAATCTAATTTAAGAGTATTGACAAGGGAAAAGGTTAGCCTTAACTAAATCAGTGGGAGATCAGGAGAGGCATACTCCCAAATAAGAAAGAGACCTAGGTTCTCACGATAGACCCTGGTTGAGAATGTCTGCTTAAACGCCAAATTATGAAGTGGCAAAACCACAGTTTTACTTAAGTTGCTTATATGCAGAGACATCAGAAAAACTTTGAATCTCTTTCAAAGCGGTGAGGTGAAGTCTGGGATCATCACAGTGCAGCAACAAATCATCCACAGAGGCAGATAATTTATACCATTCTCCCCAACCAAGATTCCTTTAAAACTGTTGCATATTTTGATATACTGCAGGATTACTATGTTGCATCCTGGCTGGTGCTGCTATATACATACTGTGCTACCATAGTTAGGTTGAGGAGCCATTTACATGTTAAACCCAAAATTTTGCACCTTAATAACTTTGCAACTGTTTGAGAGATTTGCCTGAAATTTGGAATATGCGATCAAT
The DNA here is from genome assembly GCA_016271365.2 of Neoceratodus forsteri. Classification (NCBI taxonomy): domain Eukaryota; kingdom Metazoa; phylum Chordata; order Ceratodontiformes; family Ceratodontidae; genus Neoceratodus; species Neoceratodus forsteri. Next base: position 1,123,451,374 of record CM028131.1, read on the forward strand.
ACCCAAACACCTTGGGGTCTGCCAAGTTTTGTATCAGTCGGATGTATGACTGCGGAGTTATTAAGCATGATCTGATGCGTTTATGCTTTTTTGGAATTCTACGGTCACCCCTACAGGTCGCATGGTTTGCGAGACTAGTCCAAAATCTTCAGCTAACATGCGCCAGGGTTCTCGATGTAACTTCAAGATTTCGTGAAAAATATTAAATGGTTCAAAAATTATTCAAAACAAGTTCCCATTATAAGTCAATGGGAAAAGTTAACAAAAGTTTGACAGTGTCGCAATGCAGTTTTATTTGAAATGGCCCTTTTACTGTCGCAAATCTGCCATTTTGTTTTCAGTTGGTCATCAGAAAATGCTTGGCATTTAAATTTGGGACCCTCTAGCAACCTAATTCTTTTGTATTCACCTAGTTGGACCCTGAGGATGCTAGCCATGTCTTTATTTTGGGGTAAACACCCCAGAAATATGTTTTCCACATTTCTGGAAAAAGTACTTTCCTTTTCATAACACTGTCGAATGAATTTGCAGCTTTAGCAAGCTGCGACAGTACTTTTCTAGGCTGTGGAAAATTACAGCAATTCTTTGGCACCCTGCTGCAAAAGAACGGTTTGGTGTTTTGGGCTGAAATCTGGAGGGAACGCAGCTGACGTCTCACAGATGTGTCTTTCAGTGTTTCGTTGAAAAAAATGTTACATGGCGGCAAAGTTACGGCACTCCAAAGTTGATGCTTTTTCCATAGGATAACATTATGGCATCCAACGCATTGCAGCAATCCTTTGGCGCCTGCTGCAAAATAACAGTTCGGTCTTTTGGGCTGAAATTTGAGGGAAGACAGCCAACATCCCACAGATGTGCTTTTAGTGGTTTGGTGAAATAATATTACAGGGAGCCAAAGTTATGGCACTCTGAACTTCACTTTTTTCCCATAGGATAACATTACGGCGTCAGCCATGCCTTTCAGGGCCCGTATCTCGAAACGGTGAGAGATATGGACTTTTGTCAGAAAAACTCTCAGCCCCTTTGGGCTGAGTACAAAACCAAGCAGGAAAGTCATAAATCATATAAATTTTACTTTTTTCCTACGTCCTCTGGTTCCTGAGATATAAGCAATTTAGTATTCCAAATCCTCATTTTCTGCTCGAGACCCATTATTATGCATACATTCTTTGCCTCACTGTCTTTCTCTATGAAGCTTTTAGGGAAAACCAGCCTGTCGGCTTCCATTACTGTTACGTTGCCCTTTCCACTTGCGGTTCCATCTCGTTTCACTTACTGCTCACGCCTACACCCCATGTGTGTTACCCTTATGCTTTCATTTGCGCTTGTGTTTCCGTTATTTTTACCATTTCTGTCACAGTACTGTTTCTCTTTGCATCACCATGCCCATTACCATTTGCATTTGTGGGCACCATGTTACTATGTGACAAGATATCAGGTGGCGGACCATTCCCGTCTACGCTACAGTGTACATTACCCTTTCTGTTCTCATTCGCACTTGCTTTACCATGTGTGCCACTGTTAGCACTTCTGTTTGCATTGCTGTTCTTGTTACTATGTCACAAGACATCACGTGGTGGGGCGTGGGGCCGGAGGCCGGAGCTCCGCCGCTGATACATTCACTGTTCTCCAATATCATTCTCAAAAGAAATTAGAGGCAAAAACTCCATTTAATGCATCAGTTAGGTTGTTCCACAGTGAAAGTGAGGTCTGGTTAGGTTGAAAACCCTTGGACCCCAGCCAACCCTCCAACAGACACGGGGTGCGCATTGGCTTCAGTCCCAACTCTCACCCCATTCTCCTATACTTCTGCTTCTTTACACATGTGATGGGGTGAGAGTTAGAACGATGACCCCAATGGGCACCCAATGCCAGTTGGGGTGGGCTGGGGTCCAAGGGGGGTTTCAACCCTAACACCAATTTCCTCACTTTTGTCGCTGGAACAACCCTAACTGATGCATTAAATGGATTTTTTTGTCTCTAATATATATATATATATATATATATTTATATGTATGTATATAATACATGGATGGGGATTTTCCCATTAGAAAATGCCATCAGTTATTTGCCTGTATACCTTTGACTAATCTATCAATTAAAAGTATACCTATGACTGATCTATCAATTCAAAGCATATACCTGCACTAATTAAACCATTACTGCACTATATCTACTAAAATTAGAGCTACAAATCTACACTAATTGAACAGTTAAAGGACACATCTCCATTAAATATATATATATATATATATATATATATTTGCAGAATAAAAATTATGCAAATATCCTATTTGCAGACAACTCTCTGCCCTGAGGGAGAAAGTTGCCCATCTTCAGGCACACTGGACAGTAGTAAGGGACCTTTCCCCAGGCCACACTGGATGGTAGGAAGGAACCTCCCATCCAGGGAGCACCAGAGCCACCACCACTACCTCAGAGATTGCAAAGAAAGCACAGCAGTTGGACCACAGTGGGCTCAGGGAGGTAAGGATGGTGGAACAGAGGCACACCCAGTCAGTTGTTCCACACCACAATCCATACACTATTCTGGGGAGCATAGCTCCTATATGGATGCACCCAGAGGAGACAAAGGAGGCTGAGGACAACTGTCACAAGGAGGCCCACAGGAAGGAGGCAGAGGACACCACAAGGAAAGGAAGCAGCTCTGGTGGGGACTCAATAATTAGGGGATAGAACTGGGGGAGCAGGAAAACTGAAGTAAGGTGCCTGCCTAGTGCCATGGCTTGAGAGACAGGAAGCGGCTCAGGATCACGAGAACAGCTGCATGGGAGTTGAGCTGGACATCATTGTCCACCTAGGGACAAATGACTTGGCTAATCATGAGATTAGAGCAGTACAGAAGGACTTTGGAGAATTGGGAGGGGCCTAAGAGGCAGCACACACAATAATCCTTCTGAGGTGCTGCCCGTCAATGGCATGAGTGAGGCGAGGGTACTTTGCACCATGCAGTTTAATGAATGGTTGAAAAAATGGTGTGGAGCACAGGGTTTGGCTTCATTGGGGACTGGGGTTCCACCTGGAGGGACACCAGCCTATACTGGCAGGATGGTCTGCATCTGTCCAGGAAGGAACAAGTCTTTTGAGCAATCGGTTTAAATGCTTCATTGGCAAGCTTTTAAACTAGTCAAGGGGGGAGCACTGATAAGCAGCAGGAAAATCCCAGCCTCTCCTACAAAACAGGGTACTAAATGAAAAAAGACCGAGGTAGACTGGTCAGTGGGGATGCTGCAAAAGAAGGTAAAGCCATCAAAAATGGAGAGCAATGAGTACCAATGCCTGTAGTCTGAGTAACAAGCTTCCTGAATTAGTGGCCTTGATGGAGGAGGAACATCTGGATATCGTGGCAGTCACAGAAACATGGTACACACAAAACCATGATTGGGACATAAACGTACCAGGATACACTATCTACAGGAGGGACAGGAGGGTAAAGAGGAGGAGGAGTAGCTCTTACATAAGGGAAGGAATCAAAGCAACAGAACAAAATGGAAAACAGGAGGAGAAGAAGCACTGTGGGTAAATTTGGAGACGGCAATGGCACCACACTCTGCACAGGGTTGTATACAGACCCCTTCTCAGGGGAGGAAATGGACAAGGAAATGATAGAAAGAATACTTAGAATGGCAGAAAAAGGGGATATTGCTGATGGGTGATCTGAATATGCCAGATGTTAACTGGAATGCAGTTGCAGCAGCCACTTCAAAGAGTGGGTTATTCTAGATGCCCTACAAGGGCATGCCTTAGACAACTAGTATTGGAGCCCACTCGAGAAGGAGCAATCTTAGACCTGGTTCTCTCAAATGGAGATGAAGAGGATCACAGATGTAGAAGTGGGTAGCCATCTGGGAACTAGCGACCATTGAACAGTATGGTTCACAATAAACACAGCAATAGAGTCAAGCCAACAAAGGCAAAAGTACTGGACTTTGGAGGGCTGACTTTGTTAAATGGGTGAGTGCCTAGGAATGCACTCACTAATGGGCAGGAAGGAGGGTGGAAGAACAATGGGGAATAATAAAACTGCCATCACAGAGGTAACAAGCCTTTGTGTGAAGCAAATTAACAAAACGAAACGATGTAAGAAACCGCTATGGTTCTCAAAGGAAGTGGCAGTGAAGGTTCAAGAGAAAAAGAAGCATTCAGGAAGTACAAGGAATCACAGAAGGAGCAGGGCAGAGAACTGTATCAGTTAAAGCAAAGGAAGCTGGGAAGGCAAAGGCAAAGGCCCAAACCGAGGAAAAGATAGCCAACTCTGTTAAGAAGGGGATAAAACATTTTATAGGTACATCAGGAGTGAAGGAAGACCAAGGGAGGGCTAGTGAGGCTTAATAAAGAGGAGGGAGGGTGGGCAGAGCGTGACTGTGAAAAGGCAGAGATACTAAACAAATATTTTGGCTCAGTATTTACAAAGGAAGAGGAGGTACCTAAAACAAACAGTAGAAACACTCTGGATACAGAAGTTGATACCAGCCCATTTACAGAAGAAAGGGTTCTGAAAGAGCTCTTAAAACTGAAGGTGGACAAAGCAATGGGGCCTGATGGGATTCATCCCAGAATTCTAAAAGAACTAAGGTAGAACTAGTGACACCACTGACTACCTCTCTAACAAATCATGGGAGGATGGGGTGGTACCCGAGGACTGGAGGAGGCAGATGTGATTCCCTTTACAAAAAGTGGGAGCAAGGCAGAAGCAGAAAACTACAGACCTGTTAGTTTAACCTCAGTGGTAGGGAAAATGATGGAATCACTTGAAGGAAAGAATTGTTGAGTATCTAGAGGCCAGAGGGCTCAGGACCCAAGGCAGCATGGATTCACAGCAGGAAGGTCATGCCAGACAAATCTGATAGATTTCTTTGACTGGGTGACCAAAGTAGTAGATCAGGGAGGGCTGTGGACATGGCCTACCTAGACTTTAGCAAGGCATTTGACACAGTCCCACACAAAGATTAATATACAAGTTAGCCAGCCTGGGAGTGGGTCCCAAGATGACAGCCTGGGTAAAGAATTGGCTGGAGAATAGGACACAGAGAGTAATAGTAAATGGAGTCCACTCTGAAGAAAGGGGGTTACTTAGTGGGTACCGTAGGGTTCAGTATTAGGACCAGTCCTCTTCAGTGTCTTTATGTTTACATTGCAGAGGGACTGGAAGGAAAATATGTCTCTTTGCAGATGACACAAAGATCTGCAACAGAGTTGATGCACAAGGTGGGTGGAAAGGATAAGAAGGGACTTGGCAAGGTTAGAGTAATGGTCAAATGTATGGCAGCTTAGATTCAATGCTAAGAAGTGCAAGGTAATGCACCTGGGAAACAAAACTCAGGGAAGAGTACACAATGGGGTGAGATACTAACAACAACAAAATGGAAAGGGACCTGGGGGTAGTCATATCAGATGACCTAAAGGTGGGCAAGCAATGTGAGAGGGCAGCAAGGAGGGCTGGGGGATACTGGGATGCATAGGGAGAGGCATCACCAGTAGAAAACAGGAAGTTATTATCCCTCTGTACAGACAGTTGGTGAGACCCCATCTGGAGTACTGCGTGCAGTTCTGGAGACCCAATCTCCGCAAGGACATAGACAGGATGGAGGCTGTCCAGAGGAGGGCACTAAAATGGTGCAGGGTCTGCACCAGAAGATGCGAAGGAAGAGAGACTTAAGGAGCTGAATATGCTAGCCTCGAGGAAAGGAGGTGGAGAGGGGGACATGATAGAAACTTTCAACTATCTCTAAGGAATCAACTAAGTCCAAGAGGGTAGCATCTTTCAAGAAAAGAGGTGTGCAAGAACAAGAGGCACAATTTGAAGATAGAAGGGGCGGCTCAGAGGTAATTTAAGAAAGTATTTTTCACAGAGAGGGTTGTGGATGCATAGAACGGACTTCTGGAGGAGGTTGTGGAGTCAAAACAGTGGTGGAATTCAAGCATGCATGGGACAGTCATAAGGCAATTCTAGGGGTGGGTAGGAAGAAGTAGGCTGCTGGTTAACTAGGATCTGCAGCTTATCAATAGGTAGGAAATGGGCAGACTGGGTGAGCCAAGCGGTCCTTATCTGCCGTCAAAATCTATGTTTCTATGTTTCTATGAAATGGGTTTAAGAATGGTAGCTCCTGATTGGTTGAGACCTATTTCCAGTTGGGCTGTTATCCCAGCACAACAGCCTGGCTGACAGTAGCTCCAAGCAGTCAGGACACCACACTTTAAAATAATACCCTTGCACTCTTAACTATCCTAAACAAATGTGAGTACCACTGATTCCATGTCCCACACAAGTCCCTACCTTAGCACATGCGCCCAGCACACCTGGCTTCATATTTCTGCCTTCCAACTTTCCCTGCTGCTGTAATCTAGTTTAAAAATGTTCCTCCTCTTCGCGATTTACAGCAATGGCTTCCACTTTTTCTCTGCTGTAATTAATGGCTCTTGCTCTCATGCAGACTACGCTCAACAAATCGCATATTGCAGGTGCTAAAGCAAGAAATGATGGCTCTATACTTGCTTCTGATCTGTCAGCCTGCACCAACAACGAAATGTCTTGATGCCCCTTAAACTGCCAAAGGCAGTGAACATTGCCTGCTCAGTCTAACCCTGTACAATGCTACTGTCTGAAGCAACAACTTACCCTCCCTCTTCACCCTTACTAATGCTGTTACTTTAACATAAAAACAGCTGCTTACATGCAGTATTGGTGCTACTACTGGCAAATGTGGCAAGGACACATTGTCCAAACTGGACTATTTTTTCTTTTGAAACGCTTCATATTTATTAACTTTTTCTAAATTTAGTTGTACAATATTTTTTTTTAAACATTATCCTAGTAACTAATAAGGGCTAATTTTGTAATCACAGTAAGGCACTCTAGGAGGTGCGTTGTGGTGGTTAACAGCTCTTCTCAGGTGGTGGATACACTTGGCTTTGCCTCATGCTTCAACCCAGATTAGGTGTCCTGTTATCTCACCACAACACCCCCAGTTGTGCCTTATTGCTTAAGTATACATCTGCATTATTTTAAACCCTATGGGTCACACTATTAACACAATTAGCACAGCATTAGGAAGCTAGCCAAACCAATTAACAAGGTACAAATGAATCTGGAAAAAAGACAATCATGTACAACCCTCCCAAACCCAGAAATCCCCCAAACATCTACCTGCACTCATTATACACCAGTCCCTTCTGCTGCAAGAGACCTTCAGGTGCCATAACGAGATTGCAAATGTGATTCTCCTTAATAACCATCCTAATGTATTATATTCAAAACAATGGGTAAGGGTGGAACATTCAGAACATACCCATCTCGGGGCTTATTAGGGCAATAAAGTGACTTGCTTTTTGGGCTTGTGCTATAGCCCTAATTAGCCCTTTTGATGGGTATACATCCTTGTACATCACCCTCACCTGTTATTTATTCTGCATATATACCACCCTTAATGATTATTTATTCTATATATATGTGTGCGTGTGTGTGTGTGTGTATATATATATATATATACACACACACACACATACACACATATATATATACATACACACACATATATATGTATGTATATATATATCTATATATATCTATCTATATATATATATATATATATATATATATATACTATGCTACATTCGGTAAAAGCTCAGAGATGCAAAGGCTGAGAATCCTATCATAGGGTAGGCGCTTTGCTGGAGGGCCCTGCCACTGGAACATCATTGTAAGTACTAGCATATCCTCTCTGTGCCTTGCCCTTAAGCACCAGCAAAACAACACCCCCAGCCTAATTAACACAATAACAGCCAAGCATAATGGAAGAACACTAAGGTCCTCTGGTCACCAGCTTGTCCAAGTCCCCAGGGTCAGGACTTCCCAAGAGGCTCTGGTCTTTTTTTGCTTTTATCCCATACATTTGGAACAATCTCCAGGAATGTACCTCTCCTGGGGACTTTAACAAGGGTCTTAAGTCTCACCTTTTAGAGCTGAGTCGCTGTACCTGCTACCGCTGAGTTCAATTGACACTGTTGGAGGATACTCATGTGACCATACTGGTTTCTTTACAGACTATTGTACCCATATTGGGACCTTTACCTGATTTCTGGTTGTTTTGTGTATTATGTATAGCTTCTCTTGTTGGTGCTAATTGTACTTAACCTGCCCACTGTACCTTTAATTTGTGCCATATGTTTTAATGATGTTAGTATTGATGTACTGTTCAATATGCTATGGTCTTACTGATGTTGTTCCATACTGTAGATGTATGTAATCAATCACAGGTCACCCCTGAAAAGGGACTGTAATGATCTTGGTGGGCCTATGCTGTCATCATCAGAATTTATATATATATATATATATATATATATATATATATATATATATATGTCTATTAACTTTTGAAAAAACTTCATTAATGCATCAGTTAGTTAAAGTGACAAAGTAGGTAAGAAATGTGGTGTTGGGTTTCCAACCTAACATCCATTCCACCTACACAGACCCACAGGCAAGGGGTAGGAGGCTGTCTTGGGGGCTGCGAACCCTAACGCTCACCACATTCCATTACAAAATTAGGTGACATGGCTATAGCATAGGAGAATGGGGTGAACATTAGAGTTCACTGACCCAAAGACAGCCCCTCCCTCCTGTGGGTCTAGGCAGGGTGGAATGGGGTGTTAGGCTTTGGAAACCCTAACACCACATTTCCTACTTTTTCACTTTAACCCTAACTGATGCATTAACAACATTTTTGCAATTTATTTCCTACTTTCTGAGATAGTGTAATAGTATCCTTATTTTACTGTGGGAGCGCAGGGTCTGAACCCATCCTCCATAGATGCATATATGTATCTAGCTGTGGAAGCCCAGGGGCCTCCAGCCGCTGTGCTTCCATTTATAGCACAACAGTCCTTATATCGTCACCATAGCCATGTTATTACCCAACCTCATGTTCTGGTGCTGAAAGTTTTCAGTCGCCTCCAAAACATAACTCCACACAGGTAAAAAGCCAATCCAGAACGCAGGTGCAAAAACACATTTTGGACAGGATTTGAAAATGACAGCTGTGACATACATGAGGTGATATAATAATGGGCTATATTGAAAATTTGGGCTCAAAATATTGAAACTTTTCAAAGTTACAAGAAGGCATAGCAAAATTGCTACAAATAATCATAACTCTGCCATTTTAATCATTTTGACCCTAATTTTCAACACAGCCTTCCTTTGGCCTCACTGCATGTACTCACCACATAAAATTTTCAAATACCCACCAAAACATAATGATGTGCAACTGCAATGCCATTCTGCACTACAAGTGCAAAACACATTTTGGCAAGGATTTCAAAAATGACAGCTATCACATACATGAGGTGGGGTAATAAAAAGGCTATGTTGAAAATATTGGGGTGAAAGTATTAAATTTCCAAAGTTGTGAGCGTGCATAGCAGATTGCAAGGAATGGTCATAATGCAGTCACTTTTTTTCAATTTTGACCCAGATTTACAACATAGTTTTATGACCCCCATCAAGATGAGCAGATGACTGTCATTATGCAATCCCACTGGAGAGGTGATTTCACTACTACAGCAAAATCACCTTCCTGTGGAAGTTGCCTAATGACAGTCATATTGTTACATGAGGTGGAGTTCCAAAAGGTCATGTTGAAAATGTTGGGGTCAAAATTCTGAAAACGCCTGAGTTCTGCATTGAAATACATTGAAGCGCATTTACCTTAATTAATTTTATAGTCACCACTTCCAGCAGCAAGACATGTCTTTGATCGGCAGAGCGGGTCTCAAACCTAAGACATCCATTGGTGAGTGGCAGTCTGTGGGATGTCATGGAGGGTGGGGAGGTGGGTGCACACTGTATGGTCGGGTGGGGGTATGGGCAAAATCAGCAGTGGACTTTCTTTTCAAGTAAAAACAAAAACAGCAAGACATTGAGAGATGGTTTTCATTTTCAGGAAATAAACATTAAAAGGGACCATGAGGGGGATACCACTGCCACCAATGAGAATAAGGGCATTGGAGGGTGAGGGGTACCACTAGACATCAGGGAAAAAATTCAGAACATTGTGACCCCCAAAAAAAAGCAGGTCTAAGAAAATAAATAACAAAATAAATACAAATTATATATTATAGTGGCACTATAGTTTAGAGTTGAGTAAGCACTTTAATGTTAAACCTCAAATTTTGCACTTTAATAACTTTGCCACTGTATGATGGATTTGCCTGAAATTTTGCATGCACTGTCTGGTAACATAGATCTGTGGATGGGGCAAGTTATGCTACAGTCGGATGTACAGTTGCAGAGACACAGAACACCAAAAATGCAAAAAACTGACTTTTGTGTGTTTGTCCATTTAGTCTGAAATCTTCCGAAGATGCAGTCTTGGCCACCAATGTGCCTTTCAAAGATTTGGTGAAAAATGTTAAACCGTTGAAAAGTTGTTCAAAAGACAAATTTCCATTATAGTCAATGGAAAGTTTCACAAATGCCTGTTTTTACTTTCGCGAATGGCCCTTTACTTTTGTGAGTCAGCCATCTTGTTTTCAGTTAGTGACACAGAAAAATGCTAGGTGTTTAAAATTGGGACCCTCTAAGTAAACACTGATTGTTGTGTTTACCTAATGAGGTCCTGAGGATGCTAGCCCTATCTTTTTGGGGTAAACCCCCAGAAATGCCTTTTCCAACTGAGGAAAAGTACTTTCACAAAATACTTCCATAAATGCTAAAGTTTGTTGATTTTTTTGTGAAACTTTCATGATTTGCAAAAAGTAATTTGAGAAACTATTCTCAAAATAACTGCAAATCACGCCAGCCCACTGGTGCAGCGGGAAGTTACCGCTGGGCGTGCACCAGCAACCTGGGTTCGAACGACTCTGGCAGCTGGAGGGCCGGGCCAGGGGAGGAGGATCGAGCACCCAGAGGCTGCTCTCCTCCTCTGGGTGGTGGGATGTGGGTCCTACTCATGATACCGCCACCTGGGTGACCATGGGTGGAGGTGCAGCGAGACCGCATGTAGCAGGGAGGGAGGGAGGATGTCTGCCAGGAGCCGGGAGTTGCTAACACGCCAGGACGTATGCTGTCATTCAGGTTTCTTCTTAAGTGCAAGCAGATGCACCATGGGGATTGGCAAAACAGAAGGAAAATAACCTCCAGTCATCCTGGATACGGAGCTTCAGGCCCTGATCCCAGGGCCCTGCCAGCATGGGCGCATAGATCCCTGACGAAACACAGATGCTTGGGGCAGAGAAAGGGGAGCCCCACTGCATCTGCCTGGGGGTCAAATCAAGGCAGCATTGGGGGATGACTGCACTCAAAGCTGACAGATGAGCAGGGACGTATAAGGCTGTAGGAGACTCCTGAAAGTGAGAAAGTACTGGGGTGAGAAGGGGTGTAAAAGAGAATATAAAAAAAAAATAACTGAAAATCTTTGCCATCCTCCTTCAACAAAATGGGTGGGTCTTTGGGCTGAAATTTGCAGGGTGGCAAGCCCGTCCCACAGATGTGCCTTTTTGGTGGCTTGGTGCCAAAACATTACAGTGGCCCAAAGTTACAGCATTTCAAAATTCAGAAATGTTCCCATAGGATAACATTAAGGGTGCCCGTGTCACTGGGGCCTGTATTCTAGAAAACAGTTCGAGATATGGATTTTTCATTGCAGAAGTAGGCTGCAAAGCAATAAATAACATGAAATTTGAATTTTTTCTACCTTGTATGGTTACTGAGATATTTGGGGATTAGTGTTCCAATTGCTCATTTTCATGTCCGAGGCCCACTATTATGCCCACAGAGTTAGCATTCATAGCACTTTTGCTGCCCATATCTCAGACACAATGTGAGATACAGATTCAGTTGACATGTTGTGAGAACTACTCACTCTCATAATTACAACCACACTTAATTTTTTTTCTACCTGCTACGGTCCCCAAAATATTGGCAAATTTGTGTTACAAGGCTTCCTTGGCCTATAGGGCTGCTAAGGGAGCTGAGCTTCTGTAAGTGGGAATGCAGGGCACAGAGGGACCACACTCCCACAAACACATATCATTATGCAGAAATGGGCAGCTTGTTCGGCCCTGCATCTCACCAACACATACCATTTACTATTTCTGTTATACTTTCTCAAAAGGAAGGGAAATTCATTGCAAAATACTCCTTTAATGCATCAGTTAGGGTTGTTTCCACAGTGCAGTGTGGAAATTCGATGGTTAGCACCACCACCACCCCAGCCCCACACCCCATCCACAAACCCCTAACTCTGCATTCCTCCCCACTACCACACACACACACACACATATGCAAGACACATACAAGATTGTAAGACACTATACCAGTCAATCACATCTGTAAGCACAATAATCACTACAATGTACTCCTTTCACATAACACTATGTAATGAAAAAAAAATACAGCTCGATCAACTCCTCTACTCTAGCACAGTATGATGACACATTATAGCTGGGATATCTTTTCATACAGTGAAACTTAATCTGCACAAACTTTCTAAATATTGATTTTTATGTGTCATAATTCTATGATTGGCTCACTGCAGGTATCGCTGCTACCACATAGGCATGTGGTGGCACTACAGACACCACTGACACATACATAGTACTATTCAGATACTGTTCAGGTATGAAACTGGCACCATCACATGTTGTAATACTGCTGCGTTACCTGGAAATACTCATTAGCAGCATGTTATGGTTATTTGGATGTTACAGCTGTTGCTGTCTGATGTTGCTTGTAAACTATACTACAAAATATTACTTTTATTATTACTACCATTTGATATTAGGACTGACTCACTCTAACAGAAAAAATATGCAAACATCCAATGACTGTTGCTAGGGTTATCCAAACTCTTATTTCCAATACAGCTATCTATAGATAACATACTGTGTGTTTCATTATTTCTAAACAATTGAAATATAGGCATCTGCTTAAATCTTGTTATTTATGTTTGTAACAGCAAAATGCTTACTGTGGGCCATTTCCCATGGTTGCCCAGAATGCATGTGTACCCCCAAGGCACTCTGATGGCAGCAGAACTCATACAGTTGCAGGACCATGATGATGGATGTGTCCTGCACTGCATATGTGTGTGTGTGTGTGTGGGGGTGAGGGTAGGGGAATGCAGAGTTGGGGTTTGAGGATGGGGTGTTTGGGTGGGGTGGTGGGTGGTAACCCTAACGTCAATTTCCACACTTTGTCACTGTGGAAAGAACCCTAACTGATGCATTAACATATTTTTTTGCAATGAATGTATCTATCTATATCTCTCTCTATATATATATATATATGTATGTATGTGTGTGTATACACACACACACACACACACACACACACACACACACACATGGTGGGGTGTGCCACTTAGACACCAGGGATTTTTCCTGTTGGGGTGTCACATTACAAAAAAGTAAAAAAAAGAAGAAAGGCAAAATTATACACAAAAATTATTGTTTTTGCCAGGTGGAATCATTTTCCACCAGGCAAACTCCTTTTCTGCTAATCCTTTCCTGTGGTGGCAGAAAAGGATTCTGTCTGGTAAAAACAATACTTTTTCCAACCAGAAGGCTAGGTTTTCACAACCAGATGACTGTGACAAAATCCTTCTTTGCCACCCGATTTCTTTTCCACCATCCAGATTTGTTATTATGAAAAAGGAAATTGACTGGGAACAAGGATTCCCAGTCTGGCCAGCTGGTCATGAAATTTTCAAGACCAGATGGCCAGATGAGAATCTTCTTTCACCACAGCAATTCCTTTTCATCATGTCAAAGTTGTTAGCGAACAAGGATTCCTGGTCTGGCCGCCTAGTGGTGAAAATTTCATGACTAGATGGCCAGACTGGGAATCATTGTTTGCCAGCCAATTTCCTTTTACCATGATGAAAATGGAATGGCGAGAAAGGAAATTAACAAGTGGGGAAAAAGGATTTAAATCATTAAAAAAATGTTTCTGGGGCATACGGATGTCGAAACTACAAAGCACAGCTCATCAATTTCCGATGAGCAAACATCATACTGTAATGTGTAAAACAGACATACCTGGGCAGAGTTATGACAGTTTGTTTTGGGCAAACTCAAAAGCAAAATGGTGGATCATGAAAAAGGATTCTTTTCTGGTGACCGAGGACTGCCCCTGGTGAACAAGGATTAGAGCCTCAGAAAAAAAGATCCTTTATGTTCCATTCCTATATCCAAAGAGTGAACTGAGCATGCTCAGAACCCAAACTTTTCTTAAATTAAATAACTTTGGACATGATTAATATTTTTCACCAAATCAATGCTGACATACTTCATGGGTCAAGCACTTTCTACCCAAACATTTCAGACCAAACTTCCAAACTGTTTGGCTGCAGTGTGATGACAAATAAAACTGCAAAAAGGCAAACTCTAATGTTTTCTCACTATGTGCAGTGCAAAATCTGGCAATCCAACTGACACACAACTTAGCACATTAAGAGAGCTACCCCAGGAGATTGCATATCACAATTTTGCGAAATCTGATGAAAAGTTGCAAAGTTGTTAAATGCAATATTTGAGGTTTATATTAAAATGCCTACTCAACCCTAACTATACTTGTGCTACCGTGCCACTAATAAATAATGAGTAAGGGTGGTATACAAAGATGTATACACATTGAGGGATTTAATCAAGGCTATAAAGCCATGAGCCCAAAGGGCGAGTGGCTTTTGCTTTATTAGTCCTCAAAATGGGTATATTTCTAACTATATAACACACTAAGCAATAAGGCATGACAGGGGTGTGTTGTGGTGGATAACGGCCCACCTTGGGGTGGGGTTGAAGCACGAGGCATAGCTGAGGGCTTCCACCACCCGAGAAGTGCTATTAGCCCACCATAACACTCGTCTGGTATGCTTATTGTGATTATGAAATGGGTCATTTTAGTAAATTTTATACATTTTTAAACATAATACTTCTTTCCAGCTGGGCCATTGTGCTGGGATAATGGCCCAGTTGAAAGCAACTCTTGGCCAGTCAGAATTCAGGATTCTTTCTAGCAATTTATAATTACAAATTATTTACTTTATATACATCAGGATGGCTACCATTTTGTACCAGCAGGTCAGTCATTTGCTGTGTAGAGTACTGCCTGGTTTTGTCCCCTTAGACTTTCCGGAGTGTAGTGGGGTTTTGCTTTGCAGTTTTCTTTTGGCTTGTTTTGGTTTCCATAGTTTAGAGCTCCTTCATAAGGGGCATGTCTGGCTGTGCTCCTTCCCTTAGCTAGGTGGTAGTGTATGTATTCCAGTTCTGCAGTTCTAATGTGTGCCACCGGAGTGCAGTTTGTTTTGTTTGGGGCAAATGGCCTGGGGAGGACTGAGTTGGCAGCAGTTGGAGCAGTGTGAAAAATAGTAACTGTGGGGTGGGAGGAATGAAAACCGTGTAGTGAGGAGCATGGAAAAGCAAGCTGTTGGATTTAGCATCTAATGAGTTAAACTTCAAGTGACAGTTTTTGCAGGCTGTTTTTTCTTTGTTCATTTATTTATTTATTTGAAAACTGGTGACTGGAGAGGCACAGTGAGCCAAGGCTCACTTCTAGGTGCAATCCAGAAGAAAGGAAAGGAAAAACACAGTTACAGGAAACAAAAAACAGGTTGATAATGATAATTAGAACACAATGACATAAAGTGCATATGTCTTAGTGCAATAACAGACTGTAATGACAAAAACTGTGACAGGATATCCAGTAAATGGCATACTAAATCAAAACAAGTGTGCAAATGGGCTGGCCCAGTGGTGTAGATGGCTGAGGCAGTGAAGCCTTACCTCCTACCACTCTAGCTACCTATATTCACCATGCAAGGCCATCATGGATTGGCTGGGGAGGGAGAGAATCAAGCATCCAGAGGACAGATTCCTCCAGGGAGGGTGGGAACAGAGACTGGCACCTGTCTGACAGTTAGCGGAGGGTAGGTGCTGGCATGCCTGGTCCTGTAGAATGGGAATGGAGGAGAGGAGCAACCAACCAGCTTGCTGTGTGTGGACGGTGCACAGCTCAGCCATTGTCAGCACTGCACACTCCCTAGACAAGGAAAAGTGGAAACAGTCCCAGTCATGCGGCATGAATGGCTATCCTCCGCAGGTGCCCTGCCTGAGAAGATACCTCCTGATGCTGGATCTAGACTTGGTGGGTTGAGTTGGGGCTCCCACCACCCTGCCATTGAGGGCAAGCAGTGGGGGAACACGGGAGGGGTCTAGAGTTCAGAGGATGGGGCTGGGACGACAGCAATGACATAGGGCCGACTGTGATGGGAGAAAAGATAACTAAAAAAAGTGTGCAAATAAGGTAACATTTAATAGTGTGGAGGAACCTGGAATAAGGAATTCAGAACCAGTACTAATAGGTGCAGTTGGGAAAGGTAAGGAAGGGTTTAAGAAGAAGTAGGCAGGAATGAGGTGGGAGGGAGAAGTTTTGGTTCATGTCTAATGGAGAAAAGGGAGGAGAGAGATGGATGAAAGATGGTAGAATATTCCTGTTCTCTTCTGTATAAATTCTGTACACTTCCTGAGAAGTTGGGGTGGGGCAGGTTCTTTTCCCCAAGGATTTTACTGTTATTTTGTTATGCTGTAGTTTTTTTATTTATTTTACAGGTCTGGGGTGGGATGGGGGCTTTCTAGGTGTGTAGATGAGTGTGGTAATTGGTTAATAGGTTTTACACTTGGCTGATAATTGTTGTTCCATAAGGTTTAATGTACTGTAGTTTGTACTTTTAATTGGTGTGATTTTTTACTTTTAGTGGCCATTTTCAGAGGGTTGTATCTCAGCTACTTTTAAGTCTAGGACTATGAAATTTGGTATGCACCTTCTCAGTCCCAGGGTCTCTTAACCACCCAAATATCATAAGGATCAGTATTTTAGCTCAATTTGCTAGCTAAATATTTCCCTAAAAACTAAAACATGGCGTTAGAGCTGGGGTAGGAAACTTAACAGGTTTTGTAGATGTCATATAGGAACAGGTCCTTTTTGGGTTGTTAGGTTAATTGTGATTAATTGGTCACACATGCATGCTAAAAACATTGCTGAGAAAAACAGTAAAACTACATGGACACATTTTTCTATGTTAAAGTTCTACACAACCAAAACATTTAAGAAAATGTAGCTTTTAAAAAAATAACAGTAGGGGTTAAGAATTCAGTGCTTGTGAGAGAAAGGTACTATGAGGTATACAATGTAGGTTTTGCTCAAATGAACTATTTAGTAATTAGTTATAATTAACACAAAATAAAAAAAAATGTTCACAAAATAATTATATTGTGCAAGGGTGAGGGATGTAGGATTTGTCAAGGGGTGCAGGCTCCAGAGACATGGCCAGCATCAATCACTACACTTGCTATTATTTTATTATATGGAGGAGGGGAAGAGGGAGATGGGGCTGTAGGGTGGGGTTTTGTGCTGTGATCCATGAATGGGAGGTTTGGTATATTATGGAAGAGTGGTGGAAGTAGAATTTGGTGGAAGAGGTGGCAGGCATCACTTATTTTATTATAAGGAGGGCAGATTTTGGATTTTAGGCTATTGAATGTTGGATACTTCAATATCTTACATTGAATCTGACATCCAAGGTGTTTTAGGATATTGGATTTTGAAGACCAATATCCTAAAACCCTTTATCATAACTATCTCTTTAAAACTTTATATGAGCAACTCTACTTATGATTACTGTCAGCTTTGTGCATTCTGTACAGTTTTAACTTATATCAGCCAAATATCATCTGAAAAGAAGCACTTCAAAAGCATTGAACACGTGCCGTGCCAGAAAATATGTTATGGCACTTGGCTTGCAGTTGGGAGTCCCAAATGGTGCCATAGTCTGTGGGAGCAAGGAATTATGGTGCAGTAAAAGGACTGCTGTGTCCTCTCCACAGAACTCCTTCTGGCTTTTCACATGGTTTCAAAAGGCATGGGTAAACAAAAGTACCACACACATTTCTTAAAAGTAGGGTAAGTTATGGCAAAAAAACTACATTAATGCTCGTGAGGGTTGGTACCGCACAAAACATAAACTGTGCAAAGGTTGGAAATAAACTTTTAGGGTTACAAACACAATGCCCGCAAAGTTTGGAAATGTCCTATTAGTGTTCTTACAGTATGTCTGACTCCCACTGAACCAACCATGTCACCTACCTTCATGACCCAAGGACAGCTTACAGGTGCAAGGCCATACATAAATGGTATTGTATCTCATACAGGGTCAACATATTAAAACTGGTATATAGCAACCCTAATCCCCATTCACTCTACACTACTATTGTGACCAGGGTGAGACAAGTCAGTTAGCCAGATGGCCAAGGCTAGAAAAACAGTTGGTTTAGCTACCACATTTTGATACTTACTGCATAACTGAGTACCTGCCCACAAAGTGATTTTTGAGCCTTAGAAAATGATGGCAGCTAAAAATATTGAGTTAGCTAACACATTTGGAAACCTACTAGCCAAATTAACTTTCAGCTCAAAAATGTATTTCTTCTACCATGGTAGTGACACAAGGCCAAGCTAAAGGTCTAGCACCATCCTATGAGGCTGTGCTGGGGTGTGTGTTTATTCAGTTCAATAAGATATTTCATAAAATAGTTAATAGAAAATGGACAAGCAATTTTCTGGTCTCTGATTGCTGAGACCCTGTCAAGGTACATTTATACGAGGAGACCAGGAAAATAACTAGTCCAGGCGCTAGCCTGCCCATCTACAAAAGATATCAATGCACCACTTCAAAATCGTTTAGCCTCCATTGCATTGCAAGACTGAGCTCTGTAACCCTGCTAGTAACTGCACAAATAAATTAAACACACAATTATTCAAATGTTTTCACAGTTTTAACAGTAATTGTACTTGCAGCTTGCTGTAACTTTTCCTTGTTCCTGGCCTGACTGCACTCCCATCCTGACCACAATCTTCGGCCACCTTCCCACTTCTTCTGCTGCTGCAAGCTGGCAGCACATTTCCATCTGTGGCAGTCGCAACCACGCAACTACTGCTCCTCTCATGCATTTGGTAATCTTGCTTCTAGCTGTAATGCCCCAAAGTATGGAGACACTAGAGTGTCAGGGTGCCCGTTGTCCATGTGGGCTAGAGGAGGCAGTAAAGAGGCACCTGTGAGTGTTTTTCCTCTCACTGTAGCCAGGCAGGCAAACAAAAAAGTTTTTCTCTCTGCCTGCTCTGCTCCATTCCACTCCCCTTGGAGCAGGCAGCACGAGTGGTACCCACATGCTGGGACTACTGTTCTTGTCCAGTGCATGGTGCCCATTTTCAAAATTTGGGCCTTTGGCTGGGGCATGGGCTCAGGGTTCGAAATTAGAACTCTGAGCATTTTTGAAGGGAAGCGGACATTTTTTTTAGTAGATCAGGCTGAGCGGTGGAGAGAGGAACCTGCAGAGTGCAACAGAGACAGGGCTTACCTGGAGTGATTGAAGCTATCCCACAAACTCTGTTTTGGTGCCCCTCATCCAGCCAGTGAAGACTCCAGTGTGCTGCTTCTGTGCTGATGTTCCACGGTAGAGTCTGACGGTCAAGAGAAGAGAGAAGAGAAGAGAAGGAGCTGGTCTCTTGCAGCGTGTGAGCTCAGTTTTACCCTTTATTTTTATTTAAATATTTAATAACTGTTCAATGCCACATTGGCAGCAAGTAAAGAGTCGCATCCGTCGTCAGAAGAAGCTGTCAGCCCTCCAGAGGCCCCTGATGCCTGCCACAGTGCCTGTTGCGATCTCTCTCCCTCTGCGGTCAAGAACTTCCCTTCACCCTGCATCTGCTTCAAACCTGGGCCAGGGTGGTGAGTCGGTGGCAGCACCATGACAGAGTGCTGGCTGCCAAATGAATTTTAAATAAAATGTTTTAAAATCATTTAGAGTTCAGTAGCTATCTGGGAATGGGCAGGAGGGCCAGGCTGGGATTTGTAATTAATTATTCTGGCGTAGTGATGCCCAAAGGGGGGACTGCCTTAAGGCCTAGAGGCAAATTGTTAACAGGCATCAGATGGGTGGTGGACAGGTAGGGGCTACCTGCATAATTGGCAGCAGGGCCACAAACTGGCCCTATGGATTTAAAGGGGCAGCGACTGGTCCATTAGGGCAGAGGGACAAAGGCAAGCCCCAGGGCTAAGGGAAGTTAGCAGAATGGACTCACTCCTCAATGTGGCACAGCCAAACTGGCCCACCATTTAGAGGGCCCAGCTAGTAGGTCCATAGGTAAAAGGGCACCACAGCATTAACAGGGCATTCAGGGCAACACTAGGCCCACCGTAGAGAAAAGGGGCCCCAGCATAAGAGGGCAGAAATAGGCCCAAGCTATTGGGAAGGAGCCCAGCAGGTATGCCCTCCTCAGCAGGCTTAGGGGAGTAATCCAGGCCCCAAGGTCCAAAATGGGCAGAAGAGGTCAGAGGGGCACAGATGAGAAGATCTAATGTTAAAAGAGCAATGTTAGGCTCATGACAAAGGGCAAGGTAGTCCCTAGGCTAAAGAGGGCAGTTACCTTGAGAGTTGCCAGGGGTAGCAAGATCCCAGTGGAGGAGAACCCAGAAGCTTGGTGGTTCAACCAAGAGGTGCTTAGCACACAATCTGCTACTGAATGACTATCAGCTGATGTACTGTCTATACAAACTGTTTATTACTTAAGCATTTGAAATGTTGTGTTGATTGCAAAAGCACCAAGATTGTATGGTACTGGGATTATGTTCATTTGCCCTGTTGTGAACAGTCACCCTGGACTTTGATTAATTGCCCTGGTTTCTGCAATTTGCCCTGCTCCAGGCAAATTGACCCTACAAAAACAATTGCCCCAGACTTCTGCAATTTGCCCGTTCAGGCAAATTTCCCTGCAATGAACAATTGCCCCAGATTTCTGCAATTTGCCCTGCTCCAGGCAGATTGCCTCTACAACAAACAATTGCCCTGGATTTCTGCAATTTGCCCTGCTCCAGGCAAATTGCCCCTGCAATGAACAATTGCCCCAGATTTCCTGAAATTGCCCCTGCAATGAACAATTACCCTGGATTTCTGCAATTTGCCCCTGCTGCAGGCAAATTGCCCCTGCAATGACGAATGCCCCAGATTTCTGTACTGTGCCCCAGCTCCAGGCAAATTGCCCTCATGACTATTGAGGTCCAGTGTTTAGTGCAAAGTATTAGTACCAGTGTTCAGTGCAAAGTGTGTGTACTCAATCTTCTGCTGCAGCTGATTCTTCACCAAAGCAGTCTTCAGCCAGCAAAGAACTTCCTAGCATCCTCCTTTCCTGTCATCTGCCATAAGTCAAAATCAATGTTCCTTGGTATGAGTAGAGGCCTCCAGTTCCTGGTTCTCCTTGTGGTTCAGTCAACTTGGAAGTGACATGCCTTGGAAGAAGCCTCGCTGTCACTCTCAGTCATTAGCCTAAGTCGAGTCTGTCGTGGCCAAAGTGATTCCCGTCTGCTGCTTTATTGTTTTGTGGTCTTGAACTTCGGAATCCAGATCTTCACCCCACAGCCTGTTCTTCTTGCTTGTTCTGTCCTGCATGTACCATGTGGTCTTCTGGAATCCAGCTTGATTTTGGTGGTCCTTCATGTGGATCCTTCACCAAAGAAGCTTCAGCGCTTCTTCATACTTGGCAATCCCCACAAGTGGATTCTTCACCAAGTCTTGTGTTCTTCATCCTTGGCAGCCCTGGTTGAGGGTTGGTGCCAGAGAACTTCAACAGTTTGTGTTCTTCATCCTTGGCAGCCCTGGTCAAGGGTTGGTGCCATGGAACTTCAGCAGTTCATGTTTCTTCATCCTTGGCAGCCCTAGTCGAAGGTTTGTGTCAGGCAAGAGCTCAGCAAAGTTTGATCCTTTTGTGTCACAAGTATTCCGGCAACCCTGGAGAGTGTGTTGGCCAAAGAACCAGGGTCTGTTTAAAATTTTTACGCTTCTCTTCCAACCTCTCCTAGGTTTCTACTGGTGTAGCTTGGCACCAAGATAGAGTCCCATTTTCCCCATTGCTTCACATTCTACAGCTGTGTGCACGAAGACAACAAGAAAAGTTGGGACTTTCTTTAATCCAATAGACTTTTAGAGGGTTTATGACACCTAATCTTCCAGGATAATCCCTGGTGTTCATTGTGCACTGCAAAATTGTCTCATCTCTTGATAAAGTTGTAGATGCTTGCATTTGTTCTTAGACCTCTTAGGGGAGCATTTCATAGAACATTATAAGTCATGGCGTGAAAGCCAAGGTACACCTTTTAGAGCTAGTAGAGAGTATCACTTACTGTTTTCATGTGGTTTGGTTCCCTCTTCCCTTGTGACCATCTCTACCTTTCCTGTGACATGAATAAAGCCTATCAGGCATCAAACTTACAGACTGTTTCCTGCCTCTCCTTACCGGTGCTTCCATCCACCTAACCTATTCAAACCACAGCGTTGTCTTGCCAGTCCACCTGCTTGGCGCTGGGTGTGCACAACTGGGACAAGCGATCTTAAATGGTCAGCACCAGTTGATAAGATCACCACATAGCCAACAACATTCAGCCATAAACAGTAAAGAAACAGGAGGGACACAAATAAATGGGATGGGAAGGACAGCAAGGAAGGTAGGGGAGTCAAACAGGACACAACATTCATCACAGTGGCAAAGCACACAACATAACAACACCCTCCACTCTCAATGCCAGCAGTAGACAGACTACTTTGCACAAGTTTTTTATTGTTGATAATTTACATTATTTTTTTTTAATTTGCATTAACTATTTAAACAATGTTTTAAAATTTCAAATTTTTATCCCACACATACAGCCCAACTCCATTTTTAAGTAAACCAATACCTCCAGTGTGGGCAGTATGGGCTATACTGGCCTTCCAGGGCTATAATGCCTTCTGCCTGTGGTTTCGGGCCCTATTACTCCCCTGGGTGGTCCTGTATAGTTCAATACCACCAACCCAATTGCATATTAGAATAGTAGTATATAGTATACATGCCCCAAATGTACAACTTGCTTTGACAATTCCAAGTACAGTATTTGCCTTTAAAGAAAGCAGCTCAGAAATATGCAATGTGTATAACACTTTCAATTTTGTAACAATTTCATTGCTTTGTGGAGGGTGTATAATGTTGTGTGTCAAGTAAGGCACAGGTTAAATGGATGCAGTCCTTCACAGATATACACACATAAAGTATTTTAATTACAGATCTACAATGTTTATGAAACACCAGACCAGTATGGCATGACTCTGGACAAGTTCTTGCTCATTGATCATAAGAGTCAGGAATGGGCACATAGTAGAGGATTAGGCTGCAATATACCAATTTTATTATATTGACCCTGTATGAGTTGCCATACCATTAATGTATGGTCTTGTACCTCTAGAATGTCCTTGGCTCACGAGGGTAGGGAGGAATGGTAAGGTGGGTGGCACTTAGACATAAGAACCTTAACAGAACATTTCCAAAATTTGTGGTATTGTGTTGAAACCCTAACCTAAGAACGTAAGAAAGTGGCAGAAGAAAGGAACCATATGATGCATCTAGTCTGCCTGTGGGCTACCCCCAAGTCTTTTCCTTCCTAAGTTTCTGCAGTGCCTATCCCATGCTAGCTTGACCTCTCTCATTGTCTTTGCTGCCACAACATCTGGGGCAGACTGTTCCAAGCTCCACCACCATTATGGTGAAGAAAAACTTCCTGATGTTGTTTCTCAGTCTACCTGCCTTTAGGCGCATGCTGTGCTCCCTTGTTTATGTGGACTAGCTTTCTCTGAAAAGGTTTTGAGTTTGTACCGAGTTAATTCCTTTGAGGTATTTGAATAATCATTTATTTTCAACCTTTGTGCAGTTTGCATTTTCTGTGGTTTATATAACACTCCTGTACAAAATCATGGCGTGCACCTTCTTGTTTGGGCCATGTGGAGATGGTGCTTCTGGAGAAACCAGTGTCCTTGCTGATCTTGACGAGGCTCTCGCCTCCTTTCAACCTGTCAAGAATTGTAAGCCTTGCTTCACAGAATAACAAGATCACTTCATGGTTTATCCTAAAACTGTTCACAAGTGGTGCCCTTTTATACAGGCTTTACTCTAGGCAACACAGCCCATCCCTCCTCCCAGCAATGTACACACCACAAGACAACATGCAAGCATTGTTTGACAGAGAGACAACATGGACACAGAAATGGCCTTGGTTAAAGATGCCTTTATTTCATTTAGTCAAACTAAAGTTTAATAAAGTGCACACTGATTTGACTGACCAAGGAATCACCGGCCCCCATCAAGCTATAGTGAATTACTGGCAGATGAAATGTTTTAAAGGTATTGTACTATTTATGAAATACTGTACAACTGGTATTCCTTGGAAGTTCAGTATCAGGGGTTGGGAGAGTTGGGAGCCATGACAAGCGTTCGTTATAGCTGATTGTTCTATATAAAGAGGTTTGTTGTAGTGAGGGTTACTCTGTGTGTGTGTGTGTGTGTATACATATATATATATATATATATATATATATATATATATATATATATATATATATATATATGTATATACAGTATATATAGGATATGACATGGCCTGGCTGAAGATATCATATTTATCTTCATGAGAGGCCAATGATATCATGATATCTCAGGAGTGGCAAAGTGACAAGAGATATCTTGATGTCATTGACCTCAAGTGAAGATAAATATGATAATCTCAGTCAGTGTCATGTCTGTTTACACAACATATGTTTTCGCCCCATCCAACACAACCCCACATGCTCCCCTCAGTACAATCCCCCAGATAGAGGTGATGGCCCCCAACACAACCCCCATATCTCTCTCCAAAACAACAGATGACATATGTTATTTAAAAATTATCTGGTTGATCCTGCCATCTCCCCAGTGACACAACCCCCCATATCTCCCCAACACAACAAATGACCTATGTTATTTAAAAAAACTTATCTGGTTGATCCTGCCATTATTTATAAACAAATAATCATTTAAAAATGCATCTGGTTGATCCTGCCACTTTCACATTCTGTTGCGGTAACAGTACTTTCACTTTTCCCTGTCAAATGTAGCATGACTGAGTACTATCAACAGTGATAGATGGCGTGCTGGCAGACCTTTACAAAAGGCACTCTGTGTTAGAAAAGTTAGAAAACTTTGTCTTTTATGTTGGCGTTACTTTTATTTGTTTAAAGAAGCAGCTGACTGTATAGAGACGAAAGTGAGTGAGATGGCAGCTTCAGAACAGCAGATGGGCGTGAGTGTGTGTTGCTATAGCAACAGCCACTCACACTTCCGTCTGCAAGTCTACCAGCGACGACTTGTTTGCTGTCATCTTTGTACCGGCGGCTTCTTTAAACAAATCAAAAGTAACCTCACCGTAAAGACACAGTTTTCTAACTTTCTGACACAGAAGTGCTATTAACAAGGTCTGGCATCTGTCACAGATTGATAGCACCCAGTCATGCTGACATTGAGAGGAAAATTAAAAGTACTGTTACTGAATCAATGTGATGAAGGATCAAGCAGGTGTATTATTAAATCATTTTGTTTAAAATAATGGTAGGATCAACCAGAATCTCAAGCTTTCATGTGGGGAGGAGGTGCAGGTCATAGAGAGAGAGAAGAGAGAGACATGATTGAAAGTGGAATACTTTCAGTTTCTTTAGGATGATGTATAGGAATGTGGAGATATCACCATGGTGTATAGGAACATTGAGATAGCACCATAGCGTATAGGAACATTGAACTATCACCATGACGTATAGGAACATTGAGATATCACTATGTATAGGAACATGGAGATATCATGGATATCTTCACTGTCTGCCTCAGAAACTCACTTTTCACTGTATGTCTACTTATCCCCAAAATATCTTGTATGGAGGGATTAACAAATCAGGGTATGGGTTTACTGAATATTAATCTATGCCTGGGGTGGGATTGGAGTCATGAGGTAACTGGTGGCTTCAACCACCCAGGTGTGATTCATGCTCAGTAAACCCATGCCTAGTGGAGATAATCCTCTTACTCTTTATCGGGTAGAGTTTTACCAAAAGTAGTAAAATAAAGTCCTGTGAACATGCAACTGTGGATATATCAGGGATTAATCAATGGTCAGTGACCTGTTTGGACGAATCAGAAGACAGTATTTTCGAACCCATGTTATAAATATATATATATATATATATATATATATATATATACACACACACACATATATATATATAAATATTCTTTGCAAAAAAAAACTGTGTTAATGCACCAGTTAGGGTTTAACTAATGCCATAAAAACAAGGAAATGTGGTGTTAGGTTCCATCTCTTACTCCCGACCCTCCAGAACAGCAAAAGGACAAGAAGACCACATAGCAACTGCTTACAACCATTATCAGGTAAGACAAACAACAGACAGCTCTTTCCAGATAACACAAGTGCTATTGCATTTGTGTTATCTTCATGAATTTCTATCTGTGGCACGTACACTGCAAGACATACACACTCACTGTGCAGCAGATAGAAATCCACAATACTCAAATCTCAATACTGCTTCTGTGTGCAGAAGCACAAGCAACTGCAGCCACAGATACAAATTCATGATATCAAATTACAAGAGTTCTTTTTGCCTGCAGAAGTGTGAGGCCCCTATCAGGCCAACACTTCTGTAGCCTCAGGTATTCATGTACATTATAAGACATACACACTTGACAGGCCTGCACTTCTGTAGCCACAGGTGTAAGACACACACACTGACCTCTGTAAAGTGCAGGCTCCACAAAATCCATAATGCCAAAATTGCAACAGTACTTCTGTCTACAGAAGAGGGCCTGTGCCTCTTCAGCCATAGGTGCAAAACATTTACACTAACGTCTGACTCTGATGGGCAGGCTTCTGTGGGGCCCACAGTTTGCAGCAGTAAGTACTGTTGCAATGTGTGTATCATGGTTTCAGCAGTGGCTCTAGAAATTTTCAAGGGGTATCAGTTTTTTTATTTATGCAGCTGCATATAGAAAACCATACACTAGTAGATCATGTTACCTAGTGAGGTACCTCGTACACTGTTCATGAGAACCTCTGGCTGCAGGGCCACAGGACTCATGAGACCAGTCTGCAGAAGCAAGGCCCCATGAAGCCACAATTCTGCAGCCAAACATATTCATGCATGCTGTACAACATAAACAGACAAGTGTGGCTACATAAGCAAGGCTTATGCTTATTAAGCAGCAGATACAAATCCATGAAGGTAGCCCATCAGTGCCACACACTTATGTCATCTGAAAACAGTTGTATGTTGTTTGTCTTACCTGATCAGGGCTCTTCATGGTTGCTTGTGTGGTCTTGTCTTTTCGCTGCTTGGGGGGCATAGGTTGGAAAACTAATACCATATTTCCCTACTTTTGTGGTGTTAGTTGAACCCTAACTAGTATATTTAAGCATTTTTTGCAAAGAAGTCCCTTTCTTTTTGAGGTAGTGGAAGCATATCCTCATACACCTTTGAGACAGAAAAGATGCAGATGCAAAGGACCTTTTGTGCTGTGCACAAGGAAAGACTCAGTAACTACAGAGTAAAGGCCCTGCAGGCCCTGCACTTCCATGCAGCAATGGATTTCAAAATTAGGTAGGGGCAGTCTGGTGGACTACAGAGTGCAGGGCCCTGCCATGGCCACACTTACAGATCACGCTGGGCAAAGAGTCCATCTCTTAGCCAAAGCACAAGTCCCTCTGGCACACATGGGTGCAGAAGTGCAGGACCCTATGCCAAGAGAAGAATTATCTTTTCGATATGGCACTTGGGCCTGTGTGAGCAATCCTGCACCTTTTCTTCCCAGTCTGGGAAGTGATGTCATATGACAGTGCCTTCCCCACAGGCTTGGACCATCAAGCTGGTCCACTGAGCTAGCCCTCAAACTCATCTCACCAGTACAGGATCACAAAGCACTACCTGCTGGGGTAGATGCTGGGACTACATACATTTCTCAATACATTTTTTTTCATTTTGACCCAAATTTTCCAGGTAGACATTTCATGACTGCCTTATAAACATGACATGTGGCATTTATAGAATACTGGCTGAAACTCATTTCGCACAACAAGTGTGAAACATGCCTTGTCACACACCTGTCATTTGTAGAGGTGGTATAAAAATGACTATGTTGAAAGTCTGGAGTCAGAAGTTTGAGAATTAGCAAAGTTATGAGTGACTGTTGAACCATTTCAGTGTTCACTCATAAGCTGATCATTTTATCGTATTTTGACACCAAATTTACAGAATAGTCTTCTTATGACCCCACCTCATGACACAGTAGGTAACAATATTCAAATCCCACCTAAAATGGAATTTTGAACAGTAACTATGAAATCATCATTCAGCATGTATTTGAGGTGACCAATCATGCCTACTTGCCAACAACCATAGAAACCAGATAGCGGAAGAAATTAATACATGAAAAACCCTAAACTTTGCAAAAACTGACAACAAAAAACAACTAGACACTATCTACTGTCTTGAATTATCACACAAGGTCTTCCCTATTGCATAAATGAAATATGCAGGGGATGACTGTGTGATATAACATTATCTAGTATGCTGCCATTGACCTCATAACTATCACTCTTGGCTCCACCACTCATGAGATTACTTGAGCTCAATGGCAACTGCACAACATAAGTGCTGTGTCACACAGTCACCACCATATATCCAATAGATAGATAGATAGGTAGACAGATAGGTAGATAGACATATAGGTAGGTAGATAGGTAAATAGATAGATAGATAGAGCTTGCTCATTGACTGGAGCCTCACAAACTCCCCATCACAAATATCTGAGGTCAAGGTGCTACCAGATATGCTGGCGACCACTCCCTGTCACCCTCAGATGGTCAAATATGTTCAAAAACAGCCCCCTCCATCACTATACAGATCAGGATCCTGAAAAGAGGTCAGTTAAGATTGTTTAAAATGCCCTATCTCACCATGACTGGTCACCTGTTGACACACTGCCTGACCTGGGCCAGGCCCTGAAATACTTCACAGATGGAGTCAACAATATTTATGACCGATCTGGCGTCATTAAAAAGAAGGAAAGGGTGGGGACAACTAATGAGTTGGATCACAGGCAAACTCCTACCATGATGAAGGAAGGGCACAACCTCTGGTTAAAAGCCAGGGCCTCAGGTAAAGAACCATGACCACCAACTGTGCCGGGCAGCTAGACACCACTGC
The DNA here is from genome assembly GCA_016271365.2 of Neoceratodus forsteri. NCBI lineage: Eukaryota > Metazoa > Chordata > Ceratodontiformes > Ceratodontidae > Neoceratodus > Neoceratodus forsteri. Next base: position 1,123,480,549 of record CM028131.1, read on the forward strand.
ACACATGTAGTCACGGAGGGCTAAGCAGTTCACCACAAGGAACTGCTTGATAAAACTGGGGTGACAGCAGAAGGTTCTGGGGAAACATAAAAGAATCTCTTGGGGGAAGAAGAAAAGAAACCCAGCTGCTCACATTAACGGCTCTACTACCACAGACTCACACCTTATCTCAGAGTCCTTCAACTCTGTCTTCACAGATCTAAGCACAATACTCCCTCCTGACTACATACACCCCACCAAGGTTCCCTCAGATGACAAAGCACCCAGTATCTCTCACCCTACCTTCTACCTCAAGAGAGTTACTATAAAGGAGGCAGCATTGTACATAAAAAGTGCTCAGGAAGATCAGAATGGATAGCGATGGAGTAGACATGAAACTGGTGTCTCAAACTCTTGATGTGCTCATCAAGCCTATTACAAAACTATTCAACAAATCCTGACCTAGCACAATTGCCAGCCACCTGGAAGTAAGTACTGGTCACTCCTGTCCAGAAAAGTGGGAGAGGATCAATGTGTCCAATTATAGGCTGATCTCAGTCCTCTCCCCCATCCAAGGCCCTTGAGAAGATTGTGGTGGACCAACTAACAGACTATATCAGCAAATACTAACTGCAATGCCACAACCAGCCAGATTCAGGCAGGGCATAGTACCATGACTGCCCTTGTAGAGTTCACCAACTATGCTCACAAAGCTATGGATGAAGGCAAACTAGTAGGGCGGTGTTCATAGACTTAACAAAAGCCTTGACACCATCAACCCACCCCTCTTACTGGCCCAGCTTCAAAGCCGGTGGTGGCTGCCAATGCAACACTTTGGTTCTGAGACTCCCTGTCCCTCAGGTCACAGTAGGTATAAATTGCACAAACAGTGTCTGACCCCAGGAAGTCACACTGAAAGGTCCCCAGGGATCCATCCTGGGACCACTACTTATCAGCCTGTTCCTAAATAAACTCCCTCAAGCCTGTGATGTCAAAATAATCCTATACATGGACGATGCTGTCATCCTCAACAGCAACTCTCGAACTGAGCCACTCAAGCAGCACTTCAGCAATCCTTCAATAAAATAAAGACTGGCTCTGTGAGCACAAACCTCTGCTCAATTACAAAAAAATAAGACCATGCGCCTATCCATCTCAGTTCAAGAAAAGGTTCCCCACCATAAACATCACCAACAATGTACTCACCCCTTAGAACAGGTACACTCCTTCAAATACCTTGGAGTCACCCTGGATGACACGTTATCCTCGTTCAACATTATCGACCAGGTGGTCAAGACAGTCAACACCAAGCACATAGAAAACACCTTACCACAGGAACCATCCACCTATCAATCATGAGTTCCATCCTCTCCACCATTGACTATGGCCTGGTTGTCTACAGTGAGGCATCAGACTCTGTGCTCAAGAGGGTGCACGTAGCTCTCAACAAGGCCTACAGGCTCATCCTGAATGGTGATCGAATGACCCACATCTCTTCCCTCTATGAACAGACACACCTGCTATCTCTTGGGTGCAGGACTAAATTCCTCACATGCCTCCTAGGCAGAAAAGCATTACGGGAAAGCCCCATGTGTAGCAGGCATTTTCTCCCTCCCAGGCTCAGAGAATATAACCAGAAACAGAGCACGAGGGGCCCTTGTGGTGCCATTCAATGCACAGCTCTTGGACAGTGCATCTTCTCATACAGAGCTTCTCTCTGGCTGAACAAAGGTACCGAGTCCATTTGGAACTCCACTAGCCTGTTTAGCTTCAAATCAGACCTTAAGCACTACCTGATCTCCAGCTCTGTATGCACCTGCTTCTCCAACAGCTGATAGACTCTGGATGACAAGGCCTGTCTCTGCTAACAGCAACTATTCTCAGTACAAGACAGAAGCCACCCTCCACACTCTCCTTGACAATGCCTCTGAATCACTCTAAGGGGCTGCTCCTGTACCCCTCCTCTCCCTCCCCGTCTCCATGCTAGGATGGGTCTATGCCTCCCTGGCCTCAGCCCTGCCTCCTTGAACACTTTTACTAGAGGCCTCCCTCCTCCCCTACCAAAATTCTGTTCTTACTGACCCTCTGCACAGCCTAACCTCTAGTGCCTCTGCACCTTACCTGCACTTATAATCACCTAAAGTTTATGTCCATATGCTTTTTAGTGTTTTAAATGACTAAGAAACTCTGTAACCTTTTCCTGATTGTTGTGCTGTTCGGTGTCTCAAATGTCCTAAAACTCTGTAACCTTCCTAAATGAATGTCTGTACTCTGTTCACATGACATGAAACCTTTGTAAAGAGCCTTGACTCAAAGGTTATTTTCCGAATACCAAATAAATAAATAAATACTGACATGGTAGCACCAGTACAGTTAGGATTGAGTAAGGTGTTTAATGTTAAACTCTAATTTTTGCACTATAATAACTTTGGTGGCGTTCAACAAAAAGCCCAAAATCTGGCATGGATGGTCTGGCTGGTGGTTCTCAGCACTTGAAAAGTTCTATGATGGCATCTTGTGCAAATTCTGAGATATGTAACATTGATTTTAATGATGTGCCATGTTTTTGTGCTGAAACATCAGGTGTCATCAAGGTAATAAATTTGTGCCTGGTGAGGATCCAGAACTGGATGCGATCAAACTGGTTGTGACTCAGTCTGGACAAGATGGGGGTACTGGTGATTGTGCCTGGTCATAAAGGGGTGGGGGGCCACTGATAGAGAGACAAGTTTATGACTGGGTTCTTCTGAGTGGCCTCTGCTAAGGTTAAGCATCTTGGGGTCATTCTGGATGAAAGGCTGACACTTGAACCTCAGGTGTCAGCTGTTGTTCGAGTGGCTTTTATCATTGGAGGAACATTGCCTGGATTAGAACCTTGATCCTTTCTGAATACCTGCTCTGACTGGTACATGCATTTGTTACCTCAAGACTTGATTGCTACAATGCTTTATACCTTGGGTGAGTGAGGTGTCCTCGACATCTGAAGCTAGTGCAGAATGCAGTAGCCGGTTGTTGATGTAGCTTCCAAGGTCATTTCATATAACCTCAGTCCTGCAGGAGCTGCACTGGTTGCCAGTGAAGTAGTGTATCACACTCAAAGTCAGTTATAAAGCCCTGTATGATCTGGGCCCTGGCTACCTGTGTGACTTACTGTCTCCTTAACGGACCTCTTGCCCCCTCCACTTCTCTGAGTGGGCCTCCAAGGCATTCCAAGGGTAAGTTTGAAATCTTCTAGTGACTGGCATGTCATCTGCTGGTCCTGCCCTTTGGAACAGGCTTCCCAGGGCCTTGAGAGAGACCCCTTCATTGGATGCCTTTAAGAGAGGACTAAAATCCTTCCACTTTCAGGAGGCTTATGGCACTCTGTAATACTCTCCTGGAAATTTACCTGCTGACTAGCTTGGCATTATTATTTTCAAACATTTGATTATTTATAATAATTTGTTCATTTTAATTGTGGTTGTTTATAATGCATGCTTTATTGTTACTGTAATGTTTGTTTATGCTTTAAGTGCTCAGAGCCCCTGGGATGAGGTGCTATATAAAGTTTACTGCTTCTATGAAATTCCCCAGTTCCACCTTCACTGAATGCCTTGTTCTTGTGCACCTTCTTTTCTGAAAAACACTCCCCTGCTGTACCTAATTAACCCTTGAGAGGTACTTATAGGTCTCTGCCATGTCTTCCCTCTCCCCTCCTCTCTTCCAGGGTGTATATATTGAGATCCATCAGTCTCTCCACATAGGGCTTGTGATTCAGCCCCTGCACTGTAGTTGCCCTCCTCTGGACACAGTACTCCAGGTGGGGTCTCACCAATGAGATGATACAGTGGTAACACCACTGCTCTCCTTCTGCTGGTGATTCCCTCCCTATCTGCCCCAATATCCCACTAGCTTTGCCTATTGCCTTGCCACCTTGAGGTCATCAAATATGACAACCCCAAGGTCCTTTCTTGATTAGTGGCTGTCAATACCTCTTCTTTCATTTTATACACAGTTTCTGGGTTTTGTACCCCAGGTGCATGATTTTGCACTTTTTGTCACTTATTACTGCCTCCATGACAATAGCAGACACATTAACAATTGACTCACAGCAGTTGAGACTGGATAGATTGGAATCTTCTTCTTGTACTGTCTCTCTTCTCTCCTCCCTCTCTAGTGCATAAGTAAAGTCAACAGTGAGTCATGCAGTAGTGGATCATCCATTGGGACACTGGGAAAGGCTGTCAGTGTGAGTAATTACACTAAAGTGTACTGACTCTGGGATGTGCTTCTGTGTTGTTGAGAATATGACCATGTCATGAGCAAACTCTACATGACATGGGTGCATAGGTGGTCTCGCATTTGTGAAAGATCATTACATGTGGAAACACTATATGAAAATCCCTGTGAAATTAAGCTGGTGCAGTAATGCTTCCATTTGCAGTGCCAACAACCTGGGTCTGGGAATGAGCCCAAAGAGTTAGAAGGCTGGCCAGGGAGAAGTGTAGCACATCCAGAGAACAGCTCAACTTCAGGGTGGGACAAGAACCTAGCAGCAGAGTGCCTTCTTGCAGTGGTCATGAGGCAATGAGCCTGGGGACTTTGCAGAGGCAGAGATGATGGGACATAGCAGACATCAGTGCACCCTGCATGGGAATGTGTAACACTCCATTGCATCACTGCACGTCCACTACCTCCAGTGGAAATTTGTAAAACAGAAAATAGTGCTGCCAGCTAGGCAGATGGAGCCCTCCTGCTAGCCACTTCTGACTCCCGTCTTCTCCCACGGGACCCTGGGATCCCAGTCTTCACCTCTGCCTTGGACTTACCAGATTGCATGGGGAATCGCCAGAGAGCTAAATGGCAACCCACCTCAGGGCAAGCCTAGAGTGCCAAGTCTGCAGGTGAGTTGCCAGTGGACAAGGAACCAGAGTTCCAGGTGGGAAGTCTCTTTGGAACAGGATATGGACACTGGGGAGAAGTGGAAGTAGGTCCTGGCTAGTAGTATTTTAGGATAAACAGAGTGAAAGAAAAAAATCCTTCCAAATGCTGCTCTGCATTCACGGACTCCATTTCTAAGAACATTACAGTCTCTTTTATTTAGTATATTTATTATAAAACCAGTAAAAAGTAGGACAGTTGTGACAAGATCAAATTAACCTGGTAGATGCAGGTTTCAAATCAGTGTCATCCTTTGTTTTCTTTCCCAGAAAAGGATCTTTAGTTGGATAGTTTTACATGTTTTGATACTATGTAGCATAATTACTACCTAAATAACTTTTACCATACTTGGAGGGTTTATAGATTCTGCATAGTATTGTGCATGCCAGTTTCAGTTCCTTAGTTTCAAAGACAGCTGAACTATAAGCAGCCAAAATTGCAGTTTAACAAGGAAGTGCCTTCTCAATCCTAACTATAGTGGTCTATCACACAACTACAGTATAATGTAGATATAGACACATACTGTACGACAGAATCAACAACTGGCTCTGGGAGTGGTGCAGTAAGGCTTCAGCAACATAGGGAAATGGGGAGGAGTCTGGGACCGGAAACCCCTGTACTCACTGGATAGGCTGCACTTTAGTAAGGATATACCAAAATACTCAGGGACAGGGTTGGGAAGTATATCAAGGGAACTTGCATTTAAACTAAGTGGGAAGGGTACTACTATGGGGCTCAGAACCTGAAGTTTACCCATGGAGGGCTGGCAGACCTCCCTCCATGTTAAATGGGATCAGGAAAGGGTAGTTTAAGGGAGAAGGACAGGAAGGGAGGGAGGAGGAGTAAATGTCAGGGTAAGATGAAATAATACGAGAGGAAGAGGGCCATCTGCAGTTCAAGAGAAGTTCAACATAAAGGATAGGAAGACAGGGAGTTCAGTAAGGCAGATGAGTGCAAAGCAATGAAGGGATATGGGATAGTAGGAGAAGGCAGGCATCATGGATGGTGGTGTTTCTCAAAAGCCAAAGCCTCGCGGAATAAAAGCGGATAAATTCTAGGCCATGGTAATGGAGGGCCAAGTGGATCTTTATATATATTACATATTTGTATAATTTGTTCTTTGGAATTCTGAAATACCGGTTGACTGGAAAACATTATCCCATATATAAAGATGGTGATACTACAGATCCTAGCTGTTACAGACCAACATCTATATTAACACCAATAATTAATTTATTTGAAAAGATAGTAGTTAAGCAATTAAATCAGTACTTAATTAAACATGATATTCTCTCAAATTATCAATTTGGTTTCATAGAGGGTATAATACCACTCATGTAGTGTCCAAAATTACTGACAATATCTTAAATTCTTTTACAACAAATCAATGTACATGGAGGTTTATTTGGCTTTATCTAAAGCTTTTGATACAGTTCATCATATTATACTACTGAATATACTTCAGAAAATTGGGTTAGGTTTCTCGACTTTGCAATGGTTTCAGTTATATTTATCATCACAAGTGCATTATGTAAGGCAGAAAACCTCATTTCTAACATGATTGTTTCAGCACAGGGTGTCCCACAAGGATGGTCCTTGGACCCTACTATTTTATTATATGTTAATGATTTACTATTATGCTGTTCATCTTTATCAAAAATATATTTATGTGTGGATGACACCATCCTATTTACCAGTCATAATGATCTGGATACAGCAATAAGTAATGTTCAACAAGATTTTCATAAAAGTACAGTCTATTTTGCTGGAACTGAGATTACTCCTAAATTTAAAAAAACACAATGGATGATTTTTTTCAAGAAAACCATCTGATTTTTCTAAATACAAATTTTATTAAAGGGTCTGAAGTTCATCAAACACTTACTTACAGGTATTTGGGATTGGTATTAGATGCACAATTGACATACAGACAGCATATAGAGTTCATCTCTAATAAACTGAAATGGTTATTAGGTTTTCTTTATAAGAACAAATCTCTTTTAATTTATCTTTAGAAAATTGCTTGTGAATTCACTGTTTCTTTCAATTGTAGATTATAGGGATTGGAGCAATACTGGGCACTCTTGATACATTGTATCACTCAGCTTTGAGATTTATGCTGGGTCTCCCATGGTCAACACCACTGTGTATTGTATTCTACTGTGGGGTTGGGAATCTTTGAATGATAGGAGGTTATGACACTGGTATTTATTTACATATAATTTTGTTATTGGTAAATTGCCTAAATTCCTTTTGAACCAGTTAGAATTGAAACAGGAAAGCAGGTATAGTTTAAGATCTAGAACACTTATTACCTTTAGGATACCCAGAATACAGTTGAAATTAGGGATTATACCCTATTAGCTTCAATTGCCCAGACTTGGGAGGTACTGAAAAGTAAACTCAAGTCCGAGGCATTAGTACCTGTTTCACATTTTAAGACTTTAATTAAGATGCATTTTAACAAACTTGTGAATGTTATGGTTAGCCCCAGTTTTTAGACTGATATAATATGCTGTTTGAATTTACATGTAACATATGTGTATTTAATGTATTGTGTGTGTCTATGTATTTCATTTACTTTTGTATTGTTGTTCAACTTTTCTTGGTTGCAATTGTAAAAGTTTCTCTCAATTTGCTTATCAATAAATTTGATGATGATGATCTGGTGGTGGTTACAAAACCTGGGCAACCTAAACCATAGCTAGAATCTCTCTATTCAGGGGTTTACCCTCTACAGGAAGGATAGAACAGTGGCAAGGGGCTGGTGCTTTACATCAAGGCAGGGATCAAGGCCAGTATGGATGATATGAGAGAAGGGGCACCATCAATTTGGATGTAGCTTCAGATGGAGAGAGAGGAAGAAAAATAAGGGTGAGGTGGAGCATAGACCACCAAATCAATATGAAACTGCAGATCAGTAGCTGGAGATGAAACCAGGAAGGCAGCAAAGCACGAGGAAGTAGTGATTGTGGGCAATTTCAAGTTGTCTGACATAGATGGGAGCATTCTACATGCAAGGAGTAGGAAGAGCCAAGTCATACTGGATGCAGCCCAGGATGGGTTCTTAACCCAAGGGGTGATGGAGCTGTCTAGGGACTGTACCATTCTGGACTTGGTGCTGACAAACTGTGACCATGTCAGAGGGATTAGTGTGCTGAGCCCTGGGAAACAGCAACCACCAGAAGTGTAGTTTCTCTTTGATATGGAGAAAAAGTATTGGACACAAGGACACATGTCCTGGACTTCAAGAGGCTAACTGTACAAAATAGGGATAATTTCGAGGAGCACATAGCCAAGCTTAGGGCAACTACGATGATGGAAGAAATATGGTCCTTAATCCAGGATGGAATCTAGGAAGTCACAAATACAGGAGGCTGTCTGAAGTATTACTGATATGGAATATAGAGCATATATGGGCATCTGCCTTCTAGCTCCTGGCAACCCTTAGTATGAAATACCTGTCTAAGCAGAAGGTGGAAAAGAAAAAGCATAGGAAACTACTCTATTTTTGGGAGTGGTAGACAGATTCGTAATGGAAATTAAGAGTTTGCTTTAAGATATTTAGAAGTACCCAGATAGAGAGAGAGGCGGGGTAGACTACCTGGAAAAAGAAAATACAGCTAGCAGAATGGTAACAAAGGCCAAGGAGGAGACAAAGCTGAGAAAAGTGGAGGGGACAAGGAATGTCACAAGACCTTCTTTGTCACATCTGAGAAAAACTTATGACAAACGAGGTATTGCCAAACTTGAAAAGGTCCTGAGTGGGTGGAAGACAACAGAGGAAAGGAAGAAGTATTGAATGAATGCTGTGAAGACTGACAAATCTCCTGGGCCTGATGGTATGCACCCTATGATACTGAATGAACTGGTGGAAGTTCTGGTAGTCCTACTGGCTGACATGTTCAACAGCTCTCTGACATGGGAGTGGTGCCACAAGAATGGAGGACTGCAGATGTAGGGTCCCTGCACAAGAGTGGGGCAAGGGCAGTCTGAGAACTACAGACCAGTCAGCTTGACATCAGTGGTTGCAATCTAATGGAGACAATTCTCAAGGATATGTTGGTCAAGTTCCTCAAGGTAAATGGACTCCAGTATGCTAAACAGCATGGGTTTATGGCAGGAAGGTCATGCCAAAGCAAACTTTATCAATTTCATTAGGTTCCAAAGTCAGTTGATGGGCCAGGCGGTAGACAAACTGTACAAGCACTTCAGCAAGGCCTTTGACTTGGTTCCTCATAAGAGACTGATCAAGAAGGTGGAGCAGAGAACTTTGGATGGGGACAAGTTGATGAGGTGGGTTGCAAATTGGCTTGCAGAGAGAACCCTAAAGGATGGTGGTTGAGGATAACTCAGGAATGAGGGAGCCCATCAGTGAGACCCACAGAGTTGATGCCTTGTACATTGCTGTTTAGTAGGTTCAGTGACATGGGGCATCAAAAGGCAAAACATGCCTCTTCACCAGTGATGCTAAGCCTGTGGGAAAGTGGACATGGCAGAGGGATCAGAGATCTGAGGAGGATTTAGTAAAATTAGAAAGATGATCTGGAATCTGGCAACTGTGGTTCAATGAAAAAGTGCAAAGTCATGCACATTGGAAACATAAACTCCAAGGCAGACAACAGACTGGGAGGCATGATGGTCATGGTGCCTGAGGAACAGAAAGACCCTAGGGACTGCAATCATGAGCAATCTGAAACTCTCAGTGCAATGTGTCAAGGCAGCGACAAGGGCAAACAGGACACTGGGTTGTGTGAGTAGAAGCTTCAGCAGTAGAAGGAAAAGAAGTCATACTGCCACTGTACAGAGCAGTGGGCCGCTGCACTGGGAGTACTATGAGCAGTGCTGGAGTCCCTACCACAAGAAGGACATCAACCTGCTAGCGACAATCCAAAAGAAGAGCTGGAAGCTGCATCAGGACTAGCAAGGGCTCTTGTATTAATACAGGCTAGAGAATCAAAACATTTATTTATTTATTGAGGAATTCAGAAAGACCTTAGAGTCAAGGACTCATTTACAAAGGTTCCACGTCAGACATAAAAAGTACAGAGACAACATTATTACAGATTACAGTACATCGGTACAGGCATGGGAGTGCATAGGTGTTCCAGTAAGTGGCTATCAGACAAGGATAATGAAGTTTCAGTACTTTAGCACAGCCATATATTGCAGATGGTTCTGTAGTAGGCTGATGGTCATATAGTAAGTATCAGAGCATTTAGACAAGAGGACCTAATGATTCTGTTTATGAAAATAACAATCATAATTAGGTGTCCGTGACCAAAGGCTGGGAGGGGCGTGAAGGGACACAGTCAGGAGTAATTGTCATGGGGAGGGCAGAGAAAAGGGGAAGTGTCAGGGGCGATTGCATAGGTTGGAGGCCTGAAGGTGTTCCTTAGACAGGATTTAAAGGGCCAAGCCTTTTTTGTTAGTCATATGGCTTGGGGTGAGTTAGGTCCGGAAGGGCCTTGTAACTGAAAGATCTTTGGAATTGGGAGGTCCGGCAGCTGGGCACCCATAGCCACAGCTGCCCGAGTTACTGGTGGATCTGACTGCTGATGCTGGGTACATAAGTGAGGCGGCGGGGGGTGAGACCTAAGCGCAATCTTTTGGCCTTTAGGCAGGTGTGAAACCTGATCCTGTTGTCTAGGTTTAGCTGATTTGTGGCCCTGTGAGGGAGCAGGTGTGGGTGAAAGCGATCACAGCCGAGGATGAGGCAGCAGGCTTTGTTTAGTAAGAGCCAGAGTCTGCTGAGTGCAGAGGTGGATGCAGCACAGTATACGAGAATACCGTAGTCCAGAAGGGAGAGGACAGAGGAAGTGATGGTGAGCTGGAGGGTGTCTGGTGTGAGGCAATGTTTGTACCGATAGAACACACCAATTCTAGAGTTAAGGGCAGTGGATAGGTGGTGAATATGTTGATTATAGCTGAGGCTGGATCTAGTGTGATACCTAGATATTTAAAGATGTTCACTTGTTCAAGCGGGTCTGGTTGGCATCGAGAATTTGGGGGCAGAGGTTCTTAAGGGAGTTCTTTGGATATGAGAAGACCATGACTTTTGTCTTCTTATAGTTGATTATTAGGCACTGGGTGGAGAACCATTTTTCAGCTTCACAGAAAGAGTGTTGGAGTGCTTGGTGGGTTTAAGGGGGTCTGGATCGAGGCGTACAGGGCGGCATCATCCGCGTAAAGAGCAGATTGCTGGAGCAGGCTGGCGGGAGGAGTTTAGATACAGACTAAATAACAGAGGCCAAGAATTGAGCCCTGTGGAAGACCGAGTGGACTGGGAGGCTGGTGGACAGGGTGGTGCCAGTTTTTACCTGTTGTGTTCTTTTCTGACAGATAGTGGGAGAACCAACTTTGGGCATCACTGGAAAAGCCAATGGAGGAGAGAGTGTTCATAAGGGCATGGTTTATGGTATCAAATGCCTTAGAGATCCACAAGGCGGCCCCTGAGATCTGGCCATGGCCTAAAGCAGAGTGGGCGGTGAGGTGAATTCAAGGAGGGTGCGGTGGTGGTACTATGCCTTATGGAAGCATTTTACTGTTTAAATAGTAGGTTATATTTCGTTAAGTGGTCAGTGAGTTGATCAGAGACAATACGCCCAATGCTTTAGAGGGGGAGAATGGAGATAGGGTGGTAGTTGTTGGTGGAGGTCATTTACTTCTGTAGATGGGGGTAATGGAAGCCAATTTCCAGCGGTGGGAATTTCCCTTGACAGAGGGAGCAGTTGAGAATATAGGTGAGCGGGTTTAGGACTTCCAGGAGAGTGAGGTGGAGAAGTCTCAGGTCTAAGGAATCACTACTATAGTGGGAGTGGCTTAGGGCTTTGTCAAGGAAGGTTTGGCTACTTCTGGGGTAATAAAGCGAGACGAAAGGGTGGAGCAGGGGTGAGGGGTGAGGCTGGGCAGGAAGGGGTCAAAGAAATTAGGGGAGGACATGGTTGAGATCAGTGAAAGCAGTGTTAAGGGCTGAGGCCATACTGAAGGGATCCGAGAAAGGTTACCATCTATTACCATCTGATCGGGAGGCAGTTTGGGACCTTATCGCAGAGTTCCTTTATATTATTCCAAAATTTTCGCCTGGTGCCCCAGGTGGAGGTTAAGGATGCTTTGTAATACTCAGCTTTGGCTGTGTGTAGGGTCCATGTGCACTTGTTACAGGCCTCCTATACCGCTGCCTGTCAACTGACTGTTTGGTATCATTTGTGAGATGCCAAAAGGAGTCACGATGTTGCAGTAGATCCAGGAGGTGGTTGGTGAACCAAGGGCATGGTTACCTTTGGACATTCTCTTGATAAGGGTGCAAATTTGTCACATGCTGCGTTGAAGGTGGTGATAAAATGTGCTCACTCAAAGAGAGCAGTGAAAAGGGAATATGACTGAGAACTTCAAGTACCTCACAAGGGTGTTAACAAGGTAAGCCTTGTGGATCTTTATGTTCAGCAAGAACAGAAACACAAGGGAAATAGTTGTAAGCTGGCTCAAGTAAATTTCAGGAAGGAGGCCAGGAGGCACTTCTTTACAGAGAGGTGGTCACAGGGGTGGAATAGACTACCAGAGGAGTTGGTAAGCCAGAACATGGTTGGGGGTTTAAGGGGTGTGGTAAGATAAAGAAGAGGATAAGGGTGTCAGGGAGGACAAAGCATCATGTAACACACATTTCATGAATGTCACATTGAGAAGACTCGATAAGGCCTTCCTCTGCTGGCATTTTGTATGTTCATAAGTATGATGGGTAATTGTGGTATCGTGAAATAAGACACAATGAGGTGTGGATTATGGGCTGAAAAGAACATGCCCAAGTCGTAATGAAGCACCTCATGCCTTTAGCATCTGGGAAGTGCTCTTATCAGCACAGAAACTACACCTCAAGTCTCTTATTCCACTTATAAAATGGGTCCGGGTAAATTAAAGAAAAAACTGAATAAATTTAATATAATTAAGAAGTGAAAAAAGAAAATGGTTAAAGAAATTACAAAAATAAGTAGGAACTTAGTCCTTGTGTGCTTTTTAATAGAATGGAGATTTAATGGGTATTGCAATGCCATTAGATGGCAGTTGTGTATGTTGCCTGTTAAAGTCATACAGCAGCTGTCCTGCTGTTTGCTCCCCACTCAAGAATTTCTTTTTTCATTAAATGTTATGTTCTTTGTTTTCTGATGACGTGCTGGTGCCTACCAATATAGCGTTTACAGCCGAATAAATATGGAGCATACAACTGGCTTCTGCAGCTGCTTTCTGACTGCTGTTAGTGCTGAACTGTTGGCACTACTGCTGAAGTGTGCATGACAGTTGCTGTTGCCATGAACTGTAGTGCCTTTAAAACAGCAGTGTAACCTAGTGCAGGGTGTCCTGAGCAAGCCCCGTAAATGAGACAGGTGAGCATTTTCCTGATTGTAGCAATGTTGTACATCCAAGCGGTTTCTGATCACAGCACTGTCATAGATATGGCTTCTCACTTCTGACAGAGCAACATTTTAGTTTTAAATATAAAATATATACTCTTCCAATTGTAGTACTTTGACTGGTGAACATGCTGGAGCGTGGGAGGGAGAGAGCAGTTGGCTGGGCTGATGGAAGTTGGAGCCTGGAGTCAGACTGAAACTTGGCACCCAAGGACTTCAGATCTACTGAACAAATATGAGAAAAAAAGTTACAGCAGGTTAGTCAATGCTGTAAAATAATTGTTATGGAACTTCTGTTTTTCTAAATGCAGGATGGGATGGTATTTTTTAAAATGGGTAGGAAATTGTATTTAATGAGTTATGGCAAGTAATGCCTGTTAGTAGTATTTACCTAACATGGTTTGCCAGAAAAACTTTATGGAAGGCATAGACCTCTGGCTGTTCTGTATCCTCATTTGATGAAGTACCAGTTGGCACAACATGCACTGATAAGGACATGGCCAAAGGTACTTCTCAGCCAAACAGGACACAGAAAATTCTTTACCCATTTTATGAAAGGAAAAAAAAACATCAAGGGGCTAACCAGATCATTCAGCCATGAACCCTGCATGAAGAACTTTATGACTGATCCTGGAATCCCTATGTGGAGCAGCAGACTTGTGGGGCATGGCCCCAGACCTGTAACGAAGAAGCACACCTGTGGGGCATAGCTCTGACCTGTATCATGATCTTGGGTCATATGGATATGGGCTTGGGAGGATGGTGGGTGTAAGGGTTGAAAAATCCTAAAGTCATATTTCCTTGCTTTTGTAGCTTTGTAATCCTAATGTATGGTTAACACAGTATCTTCTATATCTTCTAAGATTCAGACTTCTTCATAGATTACCACTGATTGCTCTTAGGACCAGAGGAGCTAAGGCCCTGAGGAGGTATAATCTTCTGGCAAGAGCTGGTGGTGTGAGTAGGTCCTGCACAAGTTGTCACTGCACTTGCATGTTGGTGTACAGTTGCACCAGCCCCTACCACCTCAGTTCCTTTGTTTCGCCATCGAGTGCACAGTGCCTCCTCTGCTTTCCTAGTCAAGGTCAGAAATTCACCATCTACTCGACAATAGCATCCAGTTCTTCACTTTCTTTATAAAAAGTTACCAGTGTTTATTATTTTGTGTCAGCTTTGTAAAAAGAAAAAAAGTGTGCTCATAGACCTACCTCTTGAAGACAAGTGACACCAAGGAAGGTAGGGAGCATTTGATCAGTTGCTTCTAATATTACAGAGTGAGCAAGCATGTAATCACTTTTATTCATGAAAGGTGATCAGCTGTGGAGGAGGGTGGGCTGTGCGGTCACCTTCTTGTACTTAAAATTGGATGCTGGGAGAGGGTGGGAGTAGGCTGCTGCCAGGATGGGGAACACATCAGCTATATTTATTTAAGCACAGATGAGTGCTGTTGACATTAAATAAGACAGCAGTGGTGCCGGCCTGGTGGCGCTGAGGTTGGGCGCTGGGCGCCACACCTCATGCACACTGGTGACCCAAGTTCGGGAGGGAGCTCGGGCGCCAGGGGTTAGCAGGGAGGGAGAGGATTGAGCATCTGATGGACTGCTCTCTCTCTCTCGGGGAGGGTTACAGGTTGTCGGCATCCCAGCGACCCACAGTGGAGATCGGAGGTGCTGCAGGAAGCGGACAAAAGGCGTGAGAGAGGCGTGGGAGATGCTGGCAGGTTTGCCATGCTCCATGGTGTCATTGCGCCATGCTCAGGAGGGAGGAGTGCAACAGAACCAGGAAACAACCAGCTCTGCCGGGTAGGCCTATGGCACCTGGCCCCATGCCCACCACGGATCTCACCCACCTGGCCTTCCAGTTCCTCTACCCGGGCCCTTACTTGCAGCTTGGCCAGTCTATAAGAGAGCACCCTAAAGAGAGGCGTCCCACCCCAGAGGGTCAAGCCAGGGTACTGGCTTCAGGAGGAGGAGGAGACAGGAGGCTCAGGAATGGAAACCTCAGGCAGGCAGGATCAGGCCAGGCTGCCTGAGAGAGGCCTACAGGCTGTGACCAGAGGGAAAAGACATTTAAAAAAAAAAAAGAAAGAAAGAAAGATGTCAGCCTGCTGTGGAGGTGGGCCAACTTTGCCAGTCACACTTCATAAGATTTTTTTATGAATTCATAATAAATAAGATAAGTTATGGATGCTGGGTGGAGAAGAGTGAGATTGTGCCTCTGATGGAAGATAGATGGATAGGGTTACATTTACTGGGTTTTAGACTTCAGGAGGAGAGTGCATGATGTTTATACTGTTTTTTTCACAGAGTTTTTTTCTGCTCCCTGGCAGGCTGGGTGGCTGTATCAGCCTATCCTGTGGTCACCGGCTGTCCTGATCCCTTTTCCACCTCCCAGGACAGGCGGGCCATTAGCACTCTAGGGAAGGCTTGGTGGCCTAGCCTCCATATTTTTCCACGTTTTCTCCTGGGAGCGCAGGCGTGCAATGGATGCAATGTCCGAGCTTCACCTCTGCAGTTCAGCCCCAGTGCCATGAACACAGGTTCCTTCCTTACATGGTGATGTGCATGTGCTATCATCCAGCATTGCTGAGTGGCAGTCAAGCAGCATGCCTCAGAAACTCCCATCCTGGGATGCTCAGTCCTTCCTCTCTCTGCCAGCCCCAAAACAACCAGCATTGATTCCTGACACCAGATCACCAGTATGGCAGGGGTAGGTGCTCAGCCCTCCGCCCCATTGGGCCTGCTTTTTTTTTTTTTATTTCTGTAAGGCTGAATACTCTTTCCCAAGTACAAATAGTCCCCTGTTTGGAAGGGCTCCTGAATCTTTGAGAGCCCCATTATTTGTGGTATTTGGGACATAATATTTGTCCCCCAAAAAAAGCTGAAAGCTTTCATTCTGTGTCTAAATCCCTACTAACTCCTCCTCCCTCCTAGACCTGTCTGATTCTAGACTACTCAGTCTATGGCTTTGGAAATCTCTGTTTTTATTGATGCCTACAGCTATCCATGGTAGTACCTAATTGTAGAACTTGCATTTCAATCACTGTACCATATTGTATACCTTATTGTATGGTATGTACTGTTTGTATAGCCCAACAATGTATCCAATCACTGTTTTATATGTATTTATTCTGTATATATTTCCTGTTCAACCATGACTCTAAACCTTTAGAAAACTGTACTGCCTAATAGGGTTTCATGTGGAATAAATAAATAAAATATGAAAAGGGATCCGTTAATATGAAAAAAGAATTTGGACATTGTTTTCCACATTTCAACTTCTGCAAGCCATATCTCCTCAATATTTACAGTTAAGGGACACTCTATATACAGTATCAAAACAAAGGTCCTAATGAGTACTACAATAATAGCACATAATACCGCTACCCCTCAACATTTAGGGCCCATATAAAAAAAAACACAAGAATAAAAAAAAAAACCTAAATTCCCATAGGATAACATTGGACATTTAACATGCCATACAACCAAGCAAATAAACAGCTTTTTGGAGAAATGAAAGTGCAAGGATCTTGGGGCCTTGTGCTTCCACACCAATATGGATGTATGCATCTATGGAGGACAGAAGCGCAGAGGGCACAAAGGGGCTTTGCTCCATAGACAAATGGATATGTTCATGCAGATCCCCAAAGAACCAATGTGAATGAGGATATGATTACACACTCTAAAAAGTAAGGACATTCTTTGCAAAAATACATTGTTAATGCACCAGTCATGGTTCAGATTAAACTAAAAACCTAACACCACCCCACCCCTACCCTGCAGGCAGCAAAAGAAAAACATTACAGTGTCCCCTCTCCTGAGTCTTTGCAAATCAGGACAGAGTGTTTCTTAGGGTTGTCGCCTAACACTCACCCCATTCTCATACAGTCTGCACATCTCAGCTTCTTTACTGATGGAATGGGGTGAGCATTAGAGACTGACAACCTCAAGGGCACCCAGGCCTGATTGTGAAGAACTCAATCGAGAGCAACCATAACTGTTTTTCCTTTTGCTGCCTGCAGAGTTGGGAACCTAACACCACATTTTCCTACTTTTGTCAGTTTAATCAGAACCCTAACTGGTGCATTAACAAAGTTTTTGCAAAGAATATGTATATATCTATATATCTATATATCTATCTCTATCTATCTATCTATACTGTATATATAGATAATATAATGAGCTGGATATTCAAACTGCGCTATTTTGTGGCATAGAAGCCCTTATGCTGCACAAAATAGTTCGCTGGGGTGTGGCGAGCGATATTCAAAAGAGTTGTGCTATTGAGCAATTCCCTTTAATATCACCCGACCACAACCACTAGTGCATAGTGCAGTGGAACTTGCGCGCACGCAAGTGGTCAGAGTGGAGCATTCAACTTGCGGTGGCGCAAGTATCATTGCACCATGTGCAAAATCCCGATATTCAAAGGTGACATGCAAATGGGGACATAATTCATGCAAGGCGCAGGGGGGCCATTTGCATCTGATTATAGCCCCATTTGCATGCCATTAGCATGCAGATGGCGCCAATCCCCAAGGACTTGCTCCTGGCACCTGCCAGGCAGCAGCTGTTGAGGACCGACCCCCTGCAGCCCAGTGCGGGCAAAACAGCGTAAAATCCCACCACCACCCCCACTGGCCCGATCGTGGGCAAATTTAATTCCCCTCTCCAGCCTGATGCGCGAGCAGCAATGTGTCTCCCCAACACATCCCTGGTGGTCCAGTGGACCGTAAATCGATTGCAGGATGGGTGAAGAATACACCCCCAAACACATCCCTGGTGCCTAGTGTCACCCACCCACCATGAAGCCGCACAGCCCAGCTGAATATCGGGCTGTGCAGTTTTGCATGGTTCCTCCCTCCAGTTCAGCATGCATTCATTTGCATTGCACTGTTGCTCAGCCTGTTTTCAGTGGCGCAACTGCCTCCTGCTGAATATCAGTGGAATGGCATGTTCGGACTAGCGCGGTGCAACTCCTTCTATTAGCGCAACCCTTTTGAATATCTGGGCCAATATATATATATATATAGATATATAGATATATATGACTGACAAGACCATATCTGAGCCAGCAGGTGTCGTCTAAATTGGGGGAGCATCAGCATGATGATGACACTATGATGTGACGTCAGCACATGTCTAACGCAGAAGGGGTTTTGCATGCCCCAAGCCCTGCCATTTATCTTCCTGAGTGAGTGGGCAGGACAGTATAACTCATGAGTGGCAGGGGCACGAGTGAGTAATGTAAGTCCTTCTCTCTCTCTTGCGCACTCTCTCAAGTGATGACAAGTGGCATAGTCTGAACCAGGCCATTGTGCTTCCAATATATACACTATATTAGTTTTTTTTTTTATGAAAATGTAACTGTTTTTGTTTGATTTCACTGCCCTGTTTTGAATGTAGCAAAGGCCCATAGAGACTGAATGTATAGATATGGATGGATGGATGCATGGATAGATAGATAGATAGATAGATAGATAGATAGATAGATAGATAGATAGATAGATAGATAGATAGATAGATAAGATAAACTAGAGGTGACATCATGTGTTGTTATTGATTCATATATTTCACTTCTCTGTTAAAGATAGGAATAACCTGTATATGGTGACTGAGTGAGCCAGAAATACCCTGTGGTGTCCCCTCTAGTTTTACATATATGGGATATCTACACAAAGGTCTTTGTGATGTCATTAGGCACTGTTCAAGCTGCTCTCTCATTTGTAAAGGGTTCCTTTGTGACGTCTAAATTAGAGATACCTGTAAATGGTAATTTATATTTATTTAGAAAGCTTCAGTGACTAAAATAAATAACATATCTTTAAAACTGAACTCTCAACTTTATTGTATAAACCATGAGCCCGAAAGGTGAATAGATTTATCTTTTTACACCCCTGAGATGTCATTTTTTTAGTATTCTTCACTTGCCTCGCATTTGTTTTACATAACACATTTGGGTATTTGTAAAAATGTTTTGTGTAAATATTTGTTAGGCATTAACTGCACAGTTGTAGAGAAGATGCATTGGGGGAGCAGATAATTTTTGGAAGATAGATGTCAGAAGTGTATGCCAAAATTAACTTAGAAATAAAACAACAAGCACCATAGATGGCTCCAGGACAGAGCCAGACAGGGCACATGCCTGGTAACAATATGCTATGCCCAAGCTGTGCCCCAGCAGTGATGCAGAACTGGCATCATAGTCTAAATTCAAATTTCACCTGCAGGACCTGACACAAGCCTTTGGTATCATTCCTGTGCCCTGGTCATCCTTCATTCTTAGAGCCGCCATTAACAATCACACAGTATAAGAAGCCCAACCAGGTTTTAAGCAACTGCAACAATTAAAAATATAACAGTCTCAACAAAATCATAAGGAAAACATTAACCCTTGCTGTGCCACGGACTGATATATCAGTTCAGAAGTCCTATGCATTCTAGTTCTTTTTGCAGCCCAAGGGTGAAGAGAACACTTCTCCTGAAGAAACCCTACAGGGCAAATCGTGATCTAGTTAATTACAGTAAAAGACAGAGAGAAAAGTATGGATTTCATCTTGTGACTTTTTTGAAGAAGTGACATGAGCCTACACCCCCCAATGTTTCCAGAAATATTCATATATATTGTATTCTTAACCAGCTTGGCCAAATAGTCCATTATTTGCTCTGCACCAGAGTGAATATCAAAACAACCATATATCATCATTTTACTTTTATACAGTACACTGAATGAGGCCGAGACACATTTATCAAATGCATCTGCATATAACCAGAGGAAAATTAAATACATGACTTGCAGTGCCACTTGGGAAGAGGCTAATTAAAGTAAACTTCAGCACAGCAGTCAATTTGTTTATAGAAGCAGTTGCTAGGTAGATATTATGGAAGTTTCAAGCACTATAGCTTGAACAATAAGTTGTTTTTACAAAAATATTGCTTTGTTGAAGAACCACAAAAGCCCTTGCCTGGCCCATCATCTTCACTTTTCCAGTGAGTGAGTGTATGTAGGAGTGTGTGTGTAGGTGTTGGGGGGGGGGGTGCTGGAAAGGTTGTTGGGTAATGTAAATGGTGTTACGTTACTGCAAATGCCTGCTGCAGAGAACAACCAGGTTAGGGGACATATGAGAGAAAGAAAACTGCATCAAACCACTTGGTGCTGCCATACTTAATACTGATCTCCCAGAATACCTTTGATTAAAGATCATTGGAAATACAAAATACTTATTGTACTATGTTTACAGCTGGGGAATATTTATAACAAATTTTTCTTTGTTTTAAAAACAATCATTTTGAAGTGTATCACTGAATTGTGTTTTTGTTACTGTTGCCTGTCCTGAGCTCTTAGAGCCATAGGACCCGATTCTAGAAGCACCACTACGCATGTCACAATTTACGACATGCAAGGGGTGCAGTTGTGACATGGACCCTGCACCCGATTCAGGAAGGGGAAGGGTCCCCATGGCTAAGTCCTGTGATTTGTGACAATCCCACAAGTACACCAAACAAAGGGCGGACCTGTAGGGATTGCCGCAAGCCACATCCCCCGGACCTGACGTGCACAAGTGCTCCCCCATGTCCACTCCCTCTTGTGAACTGAAGCCCTGCAGGGCTATTACTGTCCCCTCCATGCCCCAACCCCTAAAGTGCCAGCCAAAGCCCGGCAGGGCAATGTCCATCCCTCCCCGAATGCCCCAACCCCAGTATATGCACATAACCACCCCACAGGGGTATTCATGCCCCCTCCCAATGCCCCAATCCCTGTGCTGCTGCCACCTGCAAACCGCAGCCTCTGTGCATGTTCTGCTGCACACCATAACCCTGGTAGTCTAATGGCCCCTCACCCCCCACCCGGCAGTGGAAGAACACCCTGTCCCCCACCCCTACCCAGCCGGCGACTGGTACAGACCCAGCTCTCTCCACCACAGCCAGCCACTGACTGAGCTCTGCTGGAGCATGTACTACTGTACATAGTACATGCTCAATGAGTATTGACTGAAGCGCATACTATGTACAGTAATATGTGCTCCAGTGGAGCTCAGTCGGTGGCTGGCCGTGGTGGTGAGAGGTGGGTCAGTGGCAGTCGCCAGCTGAGTAGGAGTGAGTGGAGTGGGGTGGTCTTCCACTGCTGGGTGGGGGGGCCACTAGACTACCAGGGTCATGGAGTGTGGTGGAACATGTATGGGGGCTGCGGTTTGCAGGTGGCAGCAGTATGGGGATCAAGACATTGGGAGGGAGGCATAACTAGCCCTGCAGGGCGGTTATGTGCATTTACTGGGGTTGGGGCATTTGGGGAGGGATGGGGATAGCCCTGCTGGGCTTTGACTGGTACTTTGGGGTCGGGGCATGGGGGGGACAGTAATAGCCCTGTGGGGCTTTAATCACAACCTTTGGATCGCGGCAGTGGTGGTGGGGAGATGGCATACCGCTGGGGGATGGGCCAGCTGCACATATAGGCAACCCCTGAGGGCATAAGTACAGTTACACCAGCTATATGCTGGTGTAACTTATGTTGTTGGATGTCCTCTGGGGGTTGTTAGAGAATAGTGCCCTGGAGATCTTTGTTGCTGCCCTTCCTGAATAGGCGCAACTGATGCTGTAGACCTCCTAGTGCCATGTTGCAATGGGTTTGCGGTGTAAATGGTGGCCTAAGTCCACTTTAGCACAAGTAGCCTATGGCATGTCACTGGCTGCTTTGCAGAATAACAAATGTTGCAACTGCTGGCGTAACTTGCTACTTGCGCCATTTTTTTCAGTGTAAGTCAAGTTACGCAAGGTGTATCCTTTTCAGAATTGAGCCCATAGTATTCTTTGGGGGAAAAATGATGTCATGTTAGTCTCAGCACACTTTTCATCCTACTAAAAAAAGGTAAAATTAACATCTATCTTTGTACATATAAATGCATCCTTTAACACCAAATGAATATATTATATATTGTTTTTAGAAGAAAAATGTTTCTCAATGGGATGGTATGAAAAACATATAGACCGAGATATATGAATGTGTTTAGCCATCGCAATCTAGGTCAGCGACTCACTAACATCATTTTGTGGGCACAAAGCACAGAGGGACCACAGAATTCCATATTGGATGGCATGATTAGTGAGTCGCTAACCTAATTGCAACTGGTCCTATAATATACCAGTGTGCCTGTTCAAAGAAGCTGATAGCACTTTGCATATAGGTGCACTGGCATATTGGTAGGCTTGGAAAGTGGTAAGTAGCCATTTGTGCTGCACTATTTGCTGCCTCACAAAACCAGATCTTAGGGGCTGTGACCCCTAACTGCCACTTGCCACCTGCCCCCGATTACCTGCCCTTAGTATGTAATGAATTTCCATGGTATCCAGTGGTCCCCTCTGCCCCCTAATCTCCCTGGAGGTATCAGTATCTTAAGCTCCCTGGTTTCCACTGGTCCCACCAATCCCCCCCCCGATCACCCCAGTGTTATCAGTATATTAATCTCCCTGGTGTCCAGTGGTCCCCTCACCCCCAGTCACACTGTAGGTATCAGTATCTTAAGCTCCCTGGTTTCCAGTGGTCCCCACAGCCCCCCCGATCACCCTGGTGTTATCAGTATCTTCTCCCTGGTGTCCAGTGGTCCCATCATCCTGGATCTCCTAAGTGGTATCAGTATCTTAATCTCCCTGGTGTCCTCCAGTGGTCCCCCACCCCTTCATAGATCCAATGCTCCTGCCCTTCCCCCTTGATTACCACTACTTTGCAGCCCCTGACCACAGTAAATATGTCCCCCCTGCCAAAAACCAACCCAGACCCTCCACGGCCAGCAGCTGAATGAATGACTGTTCACAATCGTGCACCTACTGTAAAAGCAGATGAGCACCACTGGACACCAGGGAAAATAAAACACTGATAAAGCCAGGGTGATCGGTGGGCAGGGGGACCACTGGACACCAGGAAAATTAAGATACTGATACCACCAGGGTGATCATGGACAGGGGGGCCAGTGCATGCTGGGGTTATAAGTAATTAGACAGTGGGGGGTTTGGGAGGGTGGAAGGGATCACTGAATGCTGGGGACATGAATAACTAAACAGCAGGGGGTGTTTGGGGGAGGTAGGAAGGGACCACGGGGCACCAGGGATATAGAAACATAGAAACATAGAAGTTGATGGCAGATAAGGACTGCAAGGCCCATCCAGTCTGCCCATTTTTTCTACCTTATGAATGTGCCATAGGCCTTTACTCTGTCAATGGCCTATCTATTCATACTCATCTGTATTGCTCCCTTATGCCTATCCCATGCCTGTTTGAAGCCCTGCACTGTATTCATATCCACCACTTCCTGAGGTAGGCTGTTTCATGCATCCACCACCCTTTCTGTGAAAAAGAACTTCCTCACATTACCCCTTAAATGACCTCCCTCTAATCTCATGCTCTGTCCTCTTGTCCTGCTGTTTTTCTTATATTGAAACATGTTAGACTCTTTCACCTTGTTAATGCCCTTAAGATGTTTGAATGTTTCGATCATATCGCCTCTCTCCCTCCTTTGCTCTAGGGTATACATATTGAGCTCTGTTAATCTGTCCTCATATGTTTTCTGATGCAGTCCCTGAACCATTTTGGTTGCCCTTCTCTGGACTGCCACCATTTTGTTAATGTCCTTGTGCAGGTGCGGCCTCTAGTACTGCACGCAGTACTCCAGATGGGGCTTAACCAGTGTCTTGTAAAGAGGGATTATTACCTCCCTCTTACGACTTGTAATACCCCTGCTAATACACCCCAACATCCCCCTAGCCTTACCTACTGCTTTAGTGGTCTGCTTGGATGGTTCCAGATCATCTTTGATGACAATGCCCAAGTCTCTTTCTTCCCTTGTGATTGCCAGCAACTCCCCTCCCAACCTATAGGTGGCTCCAGGGTTTCTCTTCCCTATGTGCATGATCTTGCACTTCTTTGTGCTAAACCCCAGTTGCCACTCTAGCCAGTCAGGGGTGCTCAGGGTGTGTGAGGGCCACTAGTTACCAGGGAATGAGTGTTGGGGGGCAGAGCACCAGTCCACCCATACAGGCAGCCCTGACAAGTGCTGTGGAAGGGGGTGGCAAACTCTGTTTACTCCTGGCCTGTAATGAGGTCATAATGAGATGCAAATGACCCCGTGGCACCTTACTAGTGTTATGAGGTCATTTGCATCCTAAGGTACCAACATGGTATCTTGCTCCAAAGGAGCAATTGCCATTTGTGGGCCCTAATAGCCCCATTGTGATTGCAATCCCCATAGCACTCTATTGGCCTCATACCTCCTGTGTCCAGTAGGGGACTGGTGTTTGCAATTGCAGTCTGGCTCATGCTTAGCTGGTATATCAGAATATGCCTTTAGTGCTTACAAAGTGCCCTAGCATGTTACAATATACAACTAGATTGCTCAAAGCACTAATTTACTCCTGGAGCAAATATTTAGTGGCCATAATCTGGACCTATGAATATCCTGGCCCTAGCCTAAGTACTAAAGTGACATTATGAAAACATAATATTCATGCTACCCAATTCTGTACTGTACATTTTAAATCACTACTGCTCCTGTGTGTTTGTGTTATTACAATATGGTGGCTGCTGCATGAATTCATTGACTTGGGACATGGCTGACAATAGGGATGCATGTTGTTGACTACCTTTCCCAGTAAATCAAAAGAAAGAAAGAAAGAAAGAAAGAAAGAGAGTTGGGCAAAGGAAATTGGGGAAAGGAGCAGCTACTAGCAAAGCACAATATAACATCCCCATGCTAGGTCTGCAACTTGGATGTCATTTTTTTACTACTTAAAACACAGTTTCTATTGCTACAAAATGTTGCCAGGAAAAATAAAACAGCATTACATTTTACATTTCCTATCACCATTAAAAAAGCTGCTTTAACAGAGGTTAGATAGCATTTTCTGTTTCTGATGAGGCCAGGCCCCCAATCCACCAATTAAGAAAGAGAAACAAACTGCTTCCGTCACTGTGGTTTGCTGCTTTAAGTTCTTCCTGTAAACAGGCTTTTATAGCTGTATATATAAAGCAGTATGTAAAGTAAGTGCCATATATATGAACATAGAGTTAATTTGGAACAGCTTATGCTTCCCCTTATACATACTGTTGATATATTAAAATAAATTATGCTTACTGTATGTACAAAGATACTTAGTTGGTGTTGCAAATATTTTTTATAGAACATTGCCTGTTCCTTTTGGAAGCTGAGAAATTGGCTATACTGCAGAGAACAAACTAGAACGTATTTGAGGAACTGGTAACTTGGTAAAACATAATATTGTAGGGGACTAGGAAGGTAAGCTACACTTTCTACAGAAAGTTTCATTATTTTCATATTGGCATTAAGAATTGCAGGATTCCATTAAAGTGTAGTAATTTTATAACCAGAGGGGTTGTAATACAACTGAAGTTGCTTGATTTCTGTGCTAGACACATAGGATTTGGAAGGATATTTGTGCAATATTTTGGAAGTGTCCTGCTGGCTGAACAGTGAGTTTGTTTTTATCCCTGGACTCAGTAGATTGGTTTGTGTAGGAGCAGTGGTCTAGTACATTGTGGTGTTGGTTGACTTACTATAAAGGGCAGTACTCACCAGGGTGGTGGAGCAGTGGTGTAATTGATTGTTTCTAACAGTCACCAGTGGTTGTGGCATTTCCTTTATAGCCAAGGTTCTGACATCACTTCCTCAACAGGTCTTGGAGCAGAACTGTCATATTCTTAATTACCCAGCACAGTGCATAAAGTGTAAGTATACACACACCAAAAAAAAAAAAAAAAATTGTATATTACTCATTGCATATTATAAGGAAGAGGGACATGTGGGGAGTGGTGCAATGCACTGGCTGTGGGGCAGCAATTTTCCGGGAAACATTCTGGAACCTGCGTTGCTGCCCTATTTGCAGGTAACTGTCAGCTCTGAGGGAGGAGGTTGCCCACCTCCAGGCTGAACTGGCAAGGACTAGGGAGGACTCCCCCACCCAAAGAGCACCAGTTCCACAACCACTGCCTCAGAGGTTGCCATGTGTGAAGAGCAGATGAACCACAGTAGGTTCTGGGAGGGTGAAGGTGGTGGAACAGAGGCGTAGCCCCCGAGTTGCACCTCTACACAAATCATATGTCGGTCTGGTAAATCAAGGTTCCTCTATGATGACACCCTCATTGGAGACCAAGAAGAATGCTGGGGACATCCACAAGGGAGACCCACAAAAGAGTGGCAAGGGACAACACAAGGGAAAGAAACAGCTTGATAGGGGACTCAATTGTTAGGTGTAGACCTGGGGAAGGGAGAGGAGAGGAAGTGAGTGCCTGCCTGGTGCCATGGCTTGAGGGACAGGAAGCAATCCTCAGGATTGCAGAAGCAGCATCACAGGAGAGGAAACTAGATATCATTGTCCACCCGGGACAAATGACCTAGCTAGGCATGAGATCAGTGCAGTGCAGGATGAATTTGTGAGTTGGGGAGGCCTCAGACAGGTAGCAAGCACGTAACTTCTTCAGAGGTGCTGCCAGTCCATGGCAGGGGTGAGGCTAGGTACTGCACACCATGCGTTTAATGAATGGTTGCAAAACTGGTGCAGAGCACAGGGCTTTGGCTTCATTGGGACTGGGGGTCCACCTGGAGAGATGAAGGTCTATACTGGCATGATGGTCTGCATCTGTCCAGGAAGGGAAACATGCTCCTAGGTGACAGGTTTAAAGGCTTCCTTGGCAAGCTTTTAAACTAGCCAAGGGGGGAGGTGCTGATAGGAAACAGGAAAGTTCAAGCCTCCCCTGCAAAGCATGGCAGGTAGTAGGGTAAACACTGAGGTACAGAGCTTGACAGAGGGCAGGACAGGAGTAAATGGAAAAATGGACAAGGGCAATAAGAGCAGGGATGGGATAAAAAAGGATAAAGCCAACATTAAATGGAGGGCAATGAGTACCAATGCCCGTAGTCTTGGAAACAAGCTTCCAGAGCTAGTAGCCCTGATGAAAGTGGAACACTTGGATATTGTGGCAGTCACAGAAACATGGTACACGGAGAACCATGACTGGGATGTCAACATACCAGGGTACACAATCTACAGAAGGGACAGGAAGAGGAGGTAGAGTAGCTCTCTACATAAGGGAAGGGATCAAAGTAACAGAACTAAAAGGTAAAGGGGAAGGACAAGAGGAACTCTGGGTCGCATTGGAGACAGGGAATGGCATCACAATCCGCACAGGGGTTGTATACAGACCCCCATCTCAAGGGGAGGAAATGGACAAGAAAATGATAGAGGGCATTCTCAAAATGGCTGAAAAAGGGGAGATACTGTTGATGGGGGACCTGAATATGCCAGATGTTAACTGGGCAACATGGACTGCAGCCACATCCAAGAGCAGGGTCATTCTTGATGCCGTACAGGGAGCATGCCTTAGACAGCTAGTGGTGGAACCCACTCGGGAGGAGCAATATTAGACCTGGTACTCTCGAATAGAGAGGATCACAAACTTAGAAGTCAGTAGACACCTGGGAACAGCGACCACTGCACAGTGTGCTTACAATAAACACAACCATGGAGACAAGCCATACAAATACAAGGATACTGGACTTTAGAAGGGCTGACTTTGGCAAAATGGGTGAATACCTGAGAATGCATTAGCAAATGGCCAGAAAGGAGGGTGGAAGAACAATGGAGAAAATCAAAACTGCCATCATGGAGGCAACAAGCCTTTATGTGAAACAAATAAAGAAAACAAAGCGGAATAAAAACCACCATGGCTCTCAAAAGAAGTGTCAGGAAGGTTAAGAGAAAAGGCTGCATTCAAAAAGTATAAGGAATCACAGACAGAGCACGACAGGGAACTGTATCAATTAAAGCAGAAAGAAGTGGGAAGGCAGTCAGAAAAGCAAAGGCCCAAACCGAGGAAAGGATAGCCAACTCAGTTAAGAAGGGGGATAAAACCTTTTATAGGTACATTAGGGAACATAGAAAGGTTAAGGAAGGGATAGGGAAGATTAATAAAGGAGAGGGGAGGTGGGCAGAGGGAGACAGTGAAAAGGCAGAGATAATGAATGAATACTTTTGCTCAGTATTCACAAAAGAAGAAGAGGAGGAGTTACCTAAACCAAACAGTAGAAGCACTCTGGATAGTGGGGTTGATACCAGTCCATTTAAAGAAGAAAGAGTACTGAAAGAACTTCTAAAACTCAAGGTGGACAAAGCAATGGGGCCTGACGGGATTCACCCTAGAATCCTAAAAGAGCTAAGGGAGGACCTAGTGACACCACTAACCACACTTTTTAACAAATCATGGGAAGATGGGGTGGTACCTGAGGACTGGAGGAGGGCAGATGTGATTCCTCTTCACAAAAGTGGGAGCAAGGCAGAAGCAGGAAACTACAGACCTGTTAGTTTGACCTCAGTGGTGGGGAAAATGATGGAATCACTTCTGAAAGAAAGAATTGTTGAGTACCTAGAGGCCAGCAGGGCACTGGACCCAAAGCAGCATGGATTCACAGCAGGAAGGTCATGTCAGACAAATCTAATCGATTTCTTTGACTGGGTGACCAAAGTAATAGACCAGGGAGGGGCTGTGGATATGGCCTACCTAGACTTTAGCAAGGCATTTGACACAGTCTCGCACAAAAGATTAATAATCAAGTTAGCCAGCCTGGGAGTGGGTCCCAGGGTGGTAGCCTGGGTATAAAACTGGCTGCACAACAGGACACAGAAGGTAATAGTGAATGGAACACATTCTGAAGAAAGGGGTTACTAGTGGAGTACCTCAGGGCTCAGTACTGGGTCCAGTCCTCTTTAACGTCTTTATAGGTGACATTGCAGAGGGTCTGGAAGGAAAGGTATGCCTCTTTGCGGATGACACAAAGATCTGTAACAGAGTTGATACACAAGGGGGGGTAGAAAGGATGAGAAGGGACTTGGCAAGGTTGGAGGAATGGTCAGACATTTGGCAACTTAGATTCAATGCAAAGAAGTGCAAAGTAATGCACCTGGGAAATAAAAATCCAGGAGAAGAGTACACAATAGCAGGGGAGGTACTAACAACAACAATAGTGGAAAGGGATCTGGGTGTAGTCATATCAGATGACCTAAAGGTGGGTATGCAATGTGAGAAGTCAGTAGGGAAAGCCAGGGGGATACTGGGATGCATAGGGAGGCAACACAAGTAGAAAAAGGGAAGTGGTTATCCCTCTATACAGACAGTTGGTGAGACCCCATCTGGAGTATTAGTGCAGTTTTGGAGACCTCATCATAGCAAGGACATAGACAGGATGGAAGCAATCCAGAGGAGGGCAACTAAAATGGTGCAGGGTCTACATCAGAAACCATATGAAGAGAGACTGAGAGAGCTTAATATGTATACCTTGATGAAAGGAGGGATGGGGGACATGATAGAAACTTTTAGTCACCTCAAGGGAATCAACAAAGTCCAGGAGGGTAGCATCTTTCAGAAAAAGAGATGTGTAAGAACAAGGGGGCACAATTTAAAGTTAGAGGGGGGACGGCTCAGGGGTAATGTGAGGAAATTATTTTTCACGGAGAGAGTGTTGGACGCATGGAACCGCCTTCCTGGAGAGGTTGTGGGGTCTAAAACAGTGGAGGAATTCAAACATGCATGGGACAGACATAAGGCAATTATAGTGGGGGGTTGCAGGAAATAGGCTGTTGGTTAACTAGAATCTGCAGCTTATCCAGTAGGTAGGGAAATGGGCAGACTGGGTGGGCCAAGTGGTCCTTATCTGCCGTCAAAGTCTATGTTTCTATGTTTCTATATTAATTTTTGTGCATGGCACACCAGCTAAAGGGGGAAGACATTGATATGCTGTTCACATTTGACTTCTGACTGTTGGTGTATCTACCTACATGTGCTTCTTAAGCGGTGTTTGCATGGTGGCATTTGCACCGCAGCAACCTGAGCGTTCAGGTTGGTGCAGTGCAAATGCTGCCATGTGGATGCTTACTGAATCATGGTACGCTGCTCTCTTGCCCCACTCCATGTTCCCAGAAAGTCTGGGGATGCTTTCTGGAGTGAGCTGATTAAGTGGCCGTGTGGACAGGCTGCACCACTCGCTCCCACATGAAACACCTTGCAGGTGCTTCCATCATCCAACTGCTCCGACTCCCAGCCCCTCTCCAGCGCATCTCACATCAGCACTGAGGGGGGCTATGTAGACATGTGAAACAAGCGTCTTTTGTGTCAGGGCAGCTCTGCAACGTTCCCCTGAGGGAGCAAGGTCAGCTGCACAAACACGGCTTTTGAGTTAACTGCAGTTGCAAGCAGTTTGTGGCTTACTAAAAGTCTACTTATAAGACCTCTTTAAAATGAACTGATCATTTTTGGGAAAACATTGAAAAACATAATACTTGACACAATTCAGTTTATATTGAATAGATTTTTGGCAATTGCTTAAACTGATTTTTCATTACTAAGATTATGTATTGTATATGGAAATGGGAACCTTGTCCCTTGCAGTTGATCCACCCTTACTGTTGAAAGGGACATTGTCAACCTTTTTTGCATCATATTATTTCTAGTTAAAACCCCTCATTTTATGAGTGCTTACCTACTCTAAAATCCATTTATGTTGCCGTTTTTTGTATCTAACATTTTGCTTAGTAGGAGTGAAATGCATGCTAATGTATAGTAATAAACTGCTTTGTTTAGTTTGGAATCCTGGAACTATTTTTATTCCATTCTTCCTGAACAATAGAAACATCCCCAAACAGTCCAGTCACTTATGACACAATAGTCTCCTTTACTCCCACTGCATAATGAGTGACTAGACCAAGTTGGGGGTGTTCCTAGGTCCAGCAACAATGAGTGGGACTTGATCAAGGAATGTAAACAAACATATTTTGGTGTGGTAACACCAGTATGTTGGACAGTCTGTTTTTCATTGTTTAAAAGAAAAATAATGAACCAGAATCAACCAACCAGCTACATCAGCAGTCTCTACAGAATGTGAACAGTCATAAGATGAGTTTTTTTTTTAAACTAGGGACACTCCAAGGCTAAAGGGGGTTGGTATTGTCCCTTTAAGCCTTTGCTGAAGAAGAAGAAGGAAAGTTAATGGGAAATTGTTTAACCAGGAAAGGCACACTAAGCCTAAGCTTATTTCCAGGTATAACCTGGGAGCACAAGGAAGTTAAGTGACTAGCTCAGGGTCACACAGTATGCAAGGGGTGCTGTGGGATTCAAACTCAAGCCACCAAGTTTGCAACTCAGTGCCCTAAACCACACTGCTACACTGCCTCCTAAGCTTATTTCACAATCCTGTTTGTAACATCATATTAATTTCTAGAGCAACAAACTGTGATGTCACAAACAGAGAATTGTGACTTCAGCAAAAGATTTAGAAACAGAAACGGATCCTTAGAGGAGAAGAATCCTGATTCTGTTCATATTAAATTAAGACAACAAGAATAACGGAAGGGGAAATATAGATAATACATAAACTACAAGCTGAATTGCATCAACTATTATGTTATTAAAGTTAACACAAACATAACCACTTCACTGCGATTGTTTAATGCAATGTATTGATTTAGATATAAACACAGAATGATGCATTGAGATGATGCTACTTACTTCTTCAAGCCTTCTGTCAGTTCCTAATGCAAGGAGGTTATTGAATTCTCTCTCAAGTATTTGTCTTGCCTAAAAGGATCAAAGAAATATGTTAAGTATAATTTCTTACACAGCAGGTACTATTCTAAACATCAGCTATGGTGGAAAGGAGGCACTTCATATAACCACTTGTCCAAAAAAGCTTAAGACTTACCTGTGTATTCTGATTTGGGATCTGCAATATTAGTGCTAAACTGCTGTAATCAAAGTTTTCATCCAGTCCTATCAGTGCTCCATGTACACCACTTTCTACCATGCTGTTTGCATATTCTTTGAGACCAATAGCCTGTACCCAGCGAATGACACGCTCATTGCTCCATACCAGTACATCTAGAAATACAAATGGCAATACACAGTAATTGGATTTTGTTTTGTTTTTAAGGCTTAAAGTGGCTCATTTAAAGCAGGGTAAAAGATAAATTCTGTTTGAGTCAAGTATTTATTGTAACAGTGATGTGCTTCAAGCTGGCATGGGACAGACACATGGAAATTTGGTAGGGAAGTGGTAGTGGAAGCTGCTGGAGATCAGGCAGAGTCTACATTGTCAGTGTAGGCAAGGAAAACTGAGCAGACTGGGTGGGCCAAGCGGCTTTTATCTGTGATAAATTCTATGTTTCTAAAACAAAAAAGTCTGTGGTATAAAAAGTCTGTTGTGCAAACCAATTAAGGGCTCTTCTGCTTTTTGATGGCACTACATACTACAACAGAATATGTGGCCAGGAGGTTACAGGGTACGAAACACTATTGCAACTGTTTGTTGCCCTGCTACTCTGGTACTGCATTTCTTATGCATATGTTTCTCAATATGAATTTTCTAATTGTTTTGTGCTGTGTTTTCTTGATCAATGTGTTTAATTTTTGTGAAGTGCATAAAGATGCTCCTGTTTATTTGTGCTGTATAAAATATTGATTGAAATATTGCCTTAGAAGGGATGTGAAAATGTATTGGTAGTCCTATGCTTGCATAAATGTATTTATTTCAGTCTTTGATTACCGGGTAAGTGCACTGATCTGAGAAACTGTTTTCGGGCATGATACAGGTCATAAGGATGGCAAGGATAGGCAACAATACAATCATAATAATCAACATGAAAAAGATACAAAAGTATAGAAATAAATACAAATGACTGCAACAGATTTTTTTACAAAACAAATTGCAGCTTTAAAATCTGAAGCATGGGCGACAGGTAAAATGCATAGTTTGCTTCAAAGGGGAATATTTTAAACAGTTATGATTCACAGCTTCAGTAGCAGCACTACACCATAAATGTAATAAAATACTGTAGTCACTTCCAAAATGCATGGTATAAGCACACAGTAATAAGGCATTCAGCTGTAATACTCTGCCCATAGACAGTTGACCAGTGTCTTAATATATTTCAATCACTAACTGAGCAACTTCCTGAGAATCTTTTATAACCTCCAAGAGATCTGTTCATCTCTTTATTTTTCATCAATTTCTGAATTTATTTTCTGACAGTCACCTCTCCAGAAATACTTTACAACTTTGGGTACAGCAAGCTTGGCACTTTAACTGTGCTTTACTGCCCTGGACTGGCATGTTCTATCAGAACACCCATTTATCTGTATTGCTGCTATTGGGGGTGCTCATGCTGAGAGATCCCAACTATGGTTTTAGGTTACGGAGAGAAAATAATTTAAATTGCTGCTTTTGGGATCTCCATTCTCTGATGTTCTTCTATCTCATTCTGCAGTCATTATGAAATTTGTATTACCTGAGGAGTATTGGTATTCATATCTATGAATATGACTGAATATTACAACCGGATTCCACATTATGCTTATACCATGTAATATGTAAGTGATTACAGCTATAGTCTTGATAATATTTATTGTGCTCTGCTGCTATAGAAGTTGAGTATTTGAACTGTTTACAATATTTCACTTTGAACTATGCATTTTACTAGTTAGAAAAAAATAAAAAGTGTCCTCCAATAAATGTTCACATCACTTCTAGGGTGGTGTTTGCCAGGTTTTATTGTGTTTGGTGTGCCATTTCCATCTTGTGGCTTCTTGGCCATAATCTGCTCTAGTCCAACCTAATCCATTTGAAAATGCTACCCCAACAATGTAACTTAAATGTTTTTCTGTCAATATTGTATGTTTGTTCTTCTATATCCATGACAATTTTCAAATGTTGTACTACTTCTGTTCATTGTAAAATCCCTTTTCCCTCTCCTCCGGGTCACACCTTGAAATGAACCTTGGCTCAGTGTGCCTTTCCCAGTCACCAAATTTTAAATAAATAAATAAAATAAAATCCATGGTGGGGTGGGGACAATAGGCTGAAAAAACATTCTGGCTACTTAGTCAGTCCCTCCTCATAGCCCTTGCAATGTCCACTATCAGCTGTCAAGCCTGAGGCATGCTGGAACAGGGGTGGGAGTGGGGTCTATCTAGCAAGTGATGCGAGGTAGACTGTAATTGAGGTTTGGATTGGGGCTTATCTGGGGGTCAGTTTAGGGAGGTAAGGGTGAGTTTCCTATGATGATGGGTGGAGGGAAAGGAACACTAGATATAATAATATGTTTGCAGAACTTTTATAAATGGCAACCTCACAGCCCCCACCATCATGCATCAGGGCTCGAGAGGGGCAGGTTGACTATATTGAAGGTGACATTTGCCCACGTTTATTTAGAGACTGAAGAGGTCTGGTTAGGGTAATGGGTAGTGTTACATAGATAATGTTGGTAGAGTGCAGGGGCTGAAAGGATGCCAGGCATAGTTTAATGCTATGTAAGGGGGTGGGGCAAAAGATCACTGGGGATGGGGGTGGCTATGGGATTAACTCTGGCTACCTGGGGAAGACTAGAGTTTTTTTTTTCCTATTTTTACCTTTTTCATTTAATCCTTGACTATGAATACCCTAAATAGGGCCTCATATGAGTTATTTTGCCCTGAAAAAAATAGTTCATTATTCTTGGTTTCAGGAATCAATATTAATTACTTATTGAGGATCCCCATCTTAATTTGAAAACTGCTAGGAACCACTATTTTTCTGTTCCTATACTGTGGAATACTTGTACCTTCCCTGCTGAGGCCCACAAAGCCCTCTGTGTCCTCTACATTAAAAACAGATAGAAAACTGGATTGTTCCAACAAGCAATCAGAAACTAAATAATAGCTGCTACTGTTTGCTGATAGTGTTGTATGTTTATTGAGCCAAATTTATGTAATCACACTCCCTCTACATGTGAGGGCTTACCTAATTGGGATCCTTGGGACCCCTGAGTACCTTCTTCATAACCAAGCCACCTACTATTCAGAGGACCTTTGATTACCATACCCCCTTCTGGTTTTCTGGCCTACCCAGTGATATCGCTGCTGAACCTAAGAGCGGACCATTTAAAAACAAACTTTGGACAAACATTATAGTCACTAGTACCTGTGACTGCAACCTATAGTTCTGCCCCCTCCTAAACAAAATCTAATCACTGCTATCCCTATCTTGCCAAACCCACTCCCACCACCTCCTTATCCCTACCTTGCCTCACCTTCCATTGCCCTATCATTGTCTGTTTCTTTCAAACTCCCCTTAGCCCCTCTTTAGCCATACCCCCAATCTCCTTATCCTCTACAAGGCCCCTGGCTGCATCTTGTTACCTTGCTCATTTCAGATAATATCTAGCCATTCCACCATACCCATTGCCTAGAATTCTTTCACCTATATGTAGCATTCATCACCACCTGATTATACCCTTTTTGGCCCTAAGTTTACTCTGACAAGGCCTCGGGTGCACTAAATGCCCAGTACTCTTTCTTTATTTTCCTCCTTGATCTGTCTCAGAGAACTGTTACTTGAACCTGCCATAACCTTATCTCCAGTCTTGTTTGTACCATTCTTTGCACTGCATTTATGCCTTAGACGCCACACTATATTTACTGTGTCTTGTTTACCATTGACGTGGAACCTTTGTAAATGAGCTTACAGGTAAAAGGTATTGTTAATCTGAGAATTAAATAAAAAAATCTGGCCCCTGTGGAACTGCTGCATGAGGACTGTGCAATGAAAGGAGTGGAATGTTTCCTCACGGCCAGAATGCTGTTGTTCATGCTGACTAAAGGCCTAGCTAATTGCAGTTATCAGGGCATACTATTGGATCTGGGCCAAGGCTCTTTACAGAATTGTAACTCGCACTCTGCGATTATGGTCCCATTACATATTGAGGCACCACAAACAGGTCTATTGACTTTACCAAGGCACCAGAGAATATGTTAGGCACTCTGCTGTGCAGATTTAGCAAGCATTCTGAAGCCCTCAGTGGCTACTTAATATAAATAAACATTGCTTCAGCCATGAAAACCAACCCCTGACCCCCATAACTACTGGGAAATGCAAATATGAGTCACACAGACTGGCAACTGAGCTACAAGGCACCAATCATATGGTCAGTGAAGCCCAAAGTTGCATTCTGGGTGTGAGGGTATGCATTGTTCCTTGCAAATGCTCAGCCTGTCTGAGACTGACTATGCCTATCATCTCACCCTCTTCTAAGGGTCTGGCCAATCTGAGGGGTAGGGGTGTGTAAAAAATAACATTTTTTTGAATACCTATCGTTATTTATATTCAGCACCCCAGATAGGCTATTCAGAATTTATATATGGCTATGCATCCAGTGCATGTAGCAGATCAATTCATGTTTCTCTGATGCACAGATGTCATTGTTATGAGACCTATCCCTGCTGTATACCCTGCAGCCGGGAAAATACAGTATTTCATAGTGTGTGGTGATGTTCGCGATCAGGTGGATACCTCATTAGCAAGAACAACATAATGCATCCACTGTGGCACAAACACTTCTCTACTCCATTCACTGCCTGGTAACCCCACCGCAGTTCCATGGACACTGGATGAAGAGTTGGTGGCTTGACCACAAAGGTTTTGCTGGGTGCTCTGAGGGGCCCTATGTCATGTTAATGTGTGTTTTTTTAGCATTTTGTAAAGGCTATAATGATTTTATTGCTATGGTTGATCAAATAAACTGGAAACTGAAACCTGAAACTGAAACTGAGGAGCCCAATTAGGTAAGCCCAAACACATATCTATTCATCTATCTATCTATCTATCTATCTATCTATCTATCTATCTATCTATCTATCTATCTATCTATCTATCCATCCATCCATCTATCAACCTATGTCTGTCTCTGTGTCTATCTCTCTCTGTGTATCATCTATGTATGTATGTATGTATGCATGTATGCATGCATGCATGTAGGTATGTATGTATGTATGTATCTATGAAATTGTCAGTTGAAAAGGACCACTTGGCCTACCCAGTCTGCCCAGATTTTCCCTGCCTATCCTGTCTCTGCAGAGCCTACCTGGTATCCATCAACCCCTCTCCCCACCCTGCCTATTTACCAATATTCCCATGTGCCTATATCATGTAGGTCTGAAGCCCCCCCACTGTTTTTGCTCCCACCACTTCTGTTGGCAGACTGCTGCAGGTGTCCACCATTCTTTCAGTGAAATAGTGCTTCTTTACATCCATCTCCCCTTCCAACTTTATTGCAATCCTTCTTGTTCAGGTGCACTTCCTTATTTGAAATATAACTCCCTTCCTGTACCCTGTTCACCTCCATGAAGTAGTTATAGGTCTCTGTGATGTCCCCCCATTCCTCTCTTCTATGGTGTACATGTTGAGATCCCTCATTCTCCCCTGATCGGGTATCTGATATAACCCCTGCACAATTTTAGTTACCTTCCTCTGGACAGCCTACATGCTGTCTATGTCCTTTCTGAGATGTGGCCTCCAGAACTGGACACAGTACTCCAAGTGGGGTCTCATCAGAGACCAATACAGAGGTAACATCACCTTCTTACTACTGCTGGTGATACCTCCCCCCCCCCGCTCCCCAGCATCCCACCAGTTTTAGCCACTGTCATGTCACACTACCCTACAGTAAACTAGTATAGGACGAACTCCACTGAAAATATTATATTTTTAGCAAAACAGCTTTTTTTATTTTTATTTTCTCCACACTTAAAATCCAGGCAACAGCTTCATGGCAAACCCCACTTCATCAGGCCCCAAGTTACAGTGTTGTTTTCTGAGTAAAAAACATACAAAAAACATCATAAATATCCAATATAAAAATATATTCCATTGAACTCATGATTTATCCTTCACCACTGTTGTATTCAATATATTGTACCATGTGTACATTTAAATAGACATGCAACAATCTATTTCAACCTTCCTATACTTTTTTTTATATGCTAACAATCTGCATTGTTTTATGGTGTTATAATACAAATTCCCACAAACCTTCTTATATTACTTCATTCATTTTTCATCCTTTAAGGTGTGGTTTCTATATCTCAACTCAACCTCTATTTTTCCTCCTTTAGGTTAATTTCTATGGATACCTAGGGCAAGAGGACAGGAATTCTATAACTCCCCAGTTTTTGTTTTAACTCTAACTATTTTTATAAATGTATTTAAACTTCATGTTAGCTTACTTCATAATTGCTGGCCACCTGTATGTGGCTTTCTCCAGTCATTTATACTGGTAACATATTCATGACTCTCTCAATGAAAGTTTCTCCTGTTGCTTTTCTCATTTACTTGTTCCTCTTGCTGAAAAAATATATCACGTACTTCTGTCATACATGAGGACTCTAAATATCATTCATGCTGTTTCGCATTGTAGAAATGAAGAGAACACAGATCTCAAGTTACCGTTTGTGCTTCTGCACCAAGACAGCAGAGTTAAAAACGCAAAGAAGTGGAATTTGGAGAATTTAAAAATTAAAAAAAATGGGTAGTTAATGACATAAGAAACTAAAAGAAGTGTTGAGGATATTCTCACAGACGCACACGGTATATTTTTTCAGCATGGGAGACAAGTAAATGAGAAAAGCAACAGGAGAAACTTTCATTGAGTGAGTCACAAACGTGTGGCTAGTATAAATAATTTGAGAAAGCCACATACAGGTGGCCAGCATTTCAGAAATAAGCTAACATGAAATTTAAATACATTTATAAAAATATAGTTAAAACAAAAACTGGGGAGTTATAGAATTCCTGTCCTCTTGCCCTAGGTATCCATAGAAATTAACCTAAAGTAGGAAAAATAGAGGTTGAGAGATAGAAACCACACCTTAAAGGATGAAAAATGAATGAAGTAATATAAGAAAGTTTGTGGGAAGTTGTATTATAACACCATAAAACAATGCAGATTGTTAGCATATAAAAGAAGTATAGGAAAGTTGAAATAGATTGTTGCATGTCTATTTAAATGTACATATGGTGCACTATATTGAATACAACAGTGGTGAAGGAAAAGTCATGAGCTGAATCGAATATAATTTTATATTGGATATTTATGATGTTTTGTGTCTGCTTTTTACTCAGAAAACAACACTGCAACCTGAGGCCTGATGAAGTGGCATTTGCCATGAAACTGTTCCCTGGATTTTAAGTGTGGAGAAAATAAAAATAAGAAAAGTTGTTTTGCTAAAAATATAATTTTTTCAGTGGAGTTCATCCTATGCTAGTTTACTGTAGAGTTGGATTGCCCTTGATAGGATGACCCAATATTTTTTTAGGACATAAGACAGTGGGGCAACCTGAACCAATACATATTTAATGTCACACTACCTTGCCACTTCGAGGTAATCACATATGGTAACCCCAAGATCTCTTTCCTGCTTAGCGACCATCAGTACCCCTCCCAACACACACAAATGTTATACTCAGCTCCTGGGTTTCTATGCCCTAGATGCATGATTTTGCACCTTTTGGCATTGAATCCCAGCTTCCATACTCTAAATAGATGTCATTTATTTATCTATCGATCTGTCTGTCTGTCTGTCTATCTATCTATCTATCTATCTATCTGTCTATCTATCTATCTTTCATCCAGGTGTGATTTTGGACACTATATCTTTGTAATTTTTAAGGTTACGTGGATACTTTCCATACTGTTTTGAATAGTGTAAATGGCATCAAGTATCCTTAAATACAGAGCTGGAAATGCACTATTCAAATTGTTTATCCCAACAATGCCCTTGGATAATGCACTTTCTCAACCTCAGGTACTTAGCCTGGTGAGTACGATATTGCACTGTCCATATTATCCTAGTCATTATTATTGTATGTACTGTATTCCACAAACTCTATCTCTTCCATGTACAGGATCCCTGCATGTCAAAGTGGAATAATTGATACTGGAATACTTTGTGTTCCTGCAATATTCTGCAGCATGTGACTCTCAGAAACTGTGATCAGTGTTGCATCTTGCCTGACTCCACTGCAGCTTCCAAAGCCAAGCAGAAAAAAAGAGAAAGGTTTGGTCAGGGGATTACTCACACATGGTAAAAGAATCTTACCAACATCCACCTTGATTACAGATCAATCCATAAATATAAATATTGGCAGGAACAGTGATTAGCCTTACATACCGTAACTTACTAGTAAAACAGACCAGCTGTGGGAAAACCCCAATTTGTCTCTGCAGACTGGAAATGTAGAATTTACAAGTACACACTTATGCAGACTGGAAATGTAGACTTTACAAGTACACACCAATAAAATGATTGGATTTTGACTTTTTTGCTCACCCTGAATCACTGCCTCTGATGGTAAGGCTGGCCAATACCTTTAGCTGCAGAATAATATACTGTATATAAAATACAATACTGACATTGTCAGGGTACAAGTGAAAATTACATAAATTAGGGAGGGCCAGAGAGCTCTAGTTATTGCAGGCATGGTTTGTAGCAGAATTCAGACAGAGCTGTATTAAGGGGTCAGAACTGAGGGACCCAAAAGGCCTTGCAAGTTTGGCAGTGGTATAGCTGTTTAGACTAACACTGCTAGGGTGCCATCCTAAGGTCCCGCTAATGCTACCCACACCTCTACAAGATCAGACAGAAGCAAGGCATTGCAGTGCTGTGAGTGTGTTGTGGTGGGTTATATCAGCAATGACAAAGGTGGCAGCAATGTCCCAGACATGACTTAACAGAGGAGGCAAAGGCTGATCAGGGCAGTACTGTATAATTCACATTAAACTGATTGTGCAGCCAGTTTGCAGCTCGTTTTCTTTATGTGATTGCAATGATTTGCTAACTTGTGGGTTTGTATTTCCCCATGCTGTAGAATGTGGCTTACAACTAAAAGTATATTCAGGTAGCTAATTTAGAGCTCATCAGAAGTCAGACAACAAATATGCATACACTATGCAGAGCTTTAACAGCTCAAATGCTAATAGATTGTCAACTGGTTGTGCAATAATGTTAATGTGAACTGTATTGTACTGTTGGTGACCATAAGAAGCCCTCTCTAGCACTGCAAAGTAGATCTCTGCCAGAGTAGGAAGTGGCATAGCAGCAAATGACATCCAGGACATGGCTTCCCCATCATGATAGGCAGTGACAGGAGGCAGCTGGATTCAGGAAGCCCTCCATTGATTAAAAGATATGGGTTAGTGGTGGAGGTGGGACACCAGGGGTTGGGATTACTCTGTTTGCTTTAACATTTTTGTTGATTGGGGAGCAGGGAACATCTTGAAGGATAAAATAATCTGCCCAGCCCCATGATGTGGAGGGCTGAGGCACCTAGCATCTTACCTCCTGCCACACCAGTGGCCCGGGTTTGGGAATGGAGTCGGGTCATTTGTGGGCTGGCTGGGAGAGGGAGGATCACATCCTATCAACAGCTATACTCCTCAGCGGACCGGGGTTAGCTACCCATCAGTTATCTGCCACCTGAAGTGTCCAGGTGGTAGTGCATTTCAGGCACAAACACAAGCCAGCCAAACACAGGCATTTGCGGACATCTCTGTGGAGGTGGAGCACATCCATTATACCACTGCATGTGGGTGGTTGTGTGGCAAAATCTTGGGGAAGAAAAATTAGGTGGAAAATTGGAGGTTGGGCTACGTGAAGTCTGACCTGCTAGGACCAACAGCCCACCTGGTCTCGGGGCGAGGAGAATGGAGACTCAGGATGGCCAGGGACAGTGGGATGGGCTGATACAGCCAGACAGCTTGCCATGAAGGGATGAAAACCTGTATGAAAAAAGGATAAAATAGTTTAATTTTGAACTTTGTTTAGAATGGTTCAACTGGCTTGCCAATCTGAAACCGGGTCAAACTTTGGTTCACATTTTTGCTTAAGAGTTTCATTTCCCATTGATTCTGAGCCTGCTTGATTCTTTTGTAGAACTAAATTTGCAGTTCTAGTATAATGAATATATGGAGTGCTAATTAGTTGGGCAGAATGAAATGCTGAAATTCTGATAAACGGAATTCTGCAGAATTTCAGAAAATTCCTTGTAATTCTTTTGGTAGCAGAATTTCAACATTTCACATGCACATTTTGTTTATGGATTAATAATCTGCAGTTCACATAAACTGCAGAATTTTTCTGCAATCCCAGAATATTACTCCTCTATCTATATGATTATTCTGCAGTCTACACAGAAATGCTTTTCAGAATTCCACTTAATTAAAAATGAAAAGCATTTTAGAAGCAGAGTTGCCATTCTGCACTAGTTCTAATGGTAAAATTCTGATTTCCACACAGCCCTTCTGATTAGATCATCATTGTCCAATCAAACCTGTCTCCTAGCCAAACAGAAGATGAATTAAGCAATATTATTCAATGGCATAACAATTTCCTGGACTGTGATTGGTCAGTGTGTGCCTGAGACAGTGATGTTATTGCACAATAACACCACTGTATGGCTTTGGCAGATGATGACCACTTATATTTTTCAGAAACAAAGATACATTGCCACACTAAAAATCTACTAAAACATTTTTAAAATAATTTTTTTTATTTTGTGTAACATTGAGCCATTGTATAATTGCAATAAGGCACTCCAAAGTGTGTGTTATTGCGTAATAACGTCACTTCTGGGTTGGTGGAAGCACACAGCTTCGTCTCATGCTTCAACCCACCCCAGGAGTGACATTATTACATGATAACACACACCTTGTCATGCCTTATTGCTTAAATGACCAAACAGCTGGTAATTTCCTGGAGAATTAACAACTGGCTGGGTGAGAAGGGTGGCCTGAGGTGCAGCCTTGGGCCATCCCCACCCAGACGGTCGTTAATCACCAGGAAATGACCGGCTGTGAGGTCATTATTGCAATTATAAGTCTAACCACAATGTTTTTTGACAGCAGTGACAAAAACAGTTCTTGTTTTTGCGCCGCTGTACTCAGTGTAGAGCATGTGATGAGCTGAGTCTTGCTGCCATGCCTGGCATTTCTAAAAGATTTCACACCAGCATGGCAGCCAATCAGTAGGTTAGCTTAGCTCATGAATAATTAATTAGACTTATAATGTAGACTTTTCTCATGTTAGAAGAACATTCCTCAAGATTGCAAAGGCACCACCAGAGGCAGAAGCATATAAACTGAACATGCAATGGGTTCTATTTTTAAATTTTTTTTCTTCTGTAAGTGCAAATCAAGAGGAAACTTTTCTCAGAATAGAACCACTACATCAGCCAGGAAATGGACTGTCTACAACAAGAGAAGGGACTGGGAGATGGTGCACTCAAAGCAACCTG
Source organism: Neoceratodus forsteri (assembly GCA_016271365.2). Classification (NCBI taxonomy): domain Eukaryota; kingdom Metazoa; phylum Chordata; order Ceratodontiformes; family Ceratodontidae; genus Neoceratodus; species Neoceratodus forsteri. The sequence goes on from CM028131.1 coordinate 1,123,524,007, forward strand.
CTCATGTCTACAGACAGTATTGCAGACCTCAAATTATATGTGATGTGTGTTAAAGTAACTCATATTTATGTGGTCCTCTTACTGTAGTGTTTATTTAGATCTCAGAAACCCTCCCATTGACATTCTGATGAGGGCTGCACCAGATAATCAAGGGCCTGCCTAGGGAAATTAAGGGTGTGTCTTAAAAGCCTGCTGAATTTCAGACTCCATCAGTGGCCACTCTGCTCACTCGTGGCTTCTATTCCTGCACAGTGGATGTCTCCTGGGTTGAGAGGGCAGCTCCTAAGCCAGTTATCTGCCCTCCCTCCATCCTGATCACCTCCACAGACCAGGGCTACTACAATGGAACCCTCCCATTGGCCTTCTTGATGAGGCAGCACCGGACAATCAGGAACCTGACTCCACCTCTCAAAAGGCCCAGTGTTTCTAAAGACCCTATTTAGTGGCCCTCCATGCTGCAGCCCACAGCGTTTAGAGCCACAGTGCCAAGGGCATTCTTACTGATGCCTATTGAGGGCATCAACATGGAGGCAGCTGGTGGCTGTCCATGCTGCCTCCCACACTACTTAAATAACTCACTAGCCTGTAAGTAACTGACTGTTCATACACCACAATGAACTCATTGTTAAACTTCAACTACTGTTGTTCAACTATTGTTACTGTTAGCTTGGTACCATGGATGTATGCTACAGTATAAAATAACTGCATTTCTGTTTCTATCCAGTGGTAGTATTTGTTCATTTGTGCTTATGCTAATCTGTCTGCATGCCTGCTGATAGACACTACTGGCTAGCCCTATACAGCAGTGGTCCACTCCCTATCTGGGTGGTGTCTTAGAACAAGTTAGCAGACAGCTGCTCTCTTCATAGTGTATCCAGCACTACATTTCTCTGTCTAATTGTCAGTCTCAGACTGTTGCCTTATACTGAGTATTTCTGTACAGCCACAGCCACCTGCTGAGTTAATTGCTGTCCAGACCCAACCTAATACTCAGCCTAGATGCCAAATCTAGCAACTTAGCTATCCTTTCACTCCCCCATATGTTACTCTGTCTAGCTCTTCTCCTATCTGGATGGTTCTTAAATGCCAGATTATCAGTTAACTGCCCTTTTCACTTCTCTATTTTATTGTTATTACTCGGCTCACTTCCTAGCTGTTTGGTGCCTGGATACAGTTTGTTAAACCAGCAAGGCTCCCATCCCTTTACTTGTAGCTCTATGATTTGCACTCCTCTTTAAGCTGTGGCTATGGGACACCTTCCCTTTGTTAGCCCCACCCTGGGAGAAGGTATATACCCACTGGGGTTGATTACTCTCTCTTTAACTCACTAGTTGCCACCAGTGGCTTGCCTGATGCCAGAGGTGTACTCATGGGTAAGGAATGATTCCTTAAACTTGCTGTTGCCTCCAGACACATAAACTGGTCATGCCCTATTCATGATCCACTCATATCAGTTATTTCCTTGTTTTTCTTGCCTTGCTGATGTCTGGCAACATTGAATCCAACCATGGTCCCCCTGTCCACTCCAACCTGGTCTTCACAAAAGGCCTTAAAAATAGCTCATATGAATATATGGGGACTGATTCTACAAGGATGGTGCAAGTCACTGCCAAAGGTGACTTGCACCAATCCACATTATGCCAAGGACCCTGCACCTGATTCTGGGAGGGGCAGGGTTTCTGTGGCTAAGTCCTGTGACTTGTGAGAATCCCACAGGTATGCCAAATGGAGGGTGTACCTGAAGGGTCTGTCGCAAGCCGCAACCCTGGATGTCATGGGCATAAGTGCTCCCCCCCAGCCCCCAAGAATAACATAAAAGCCCTGCATTTCCCATGCCCCAACCCTCCAATAATGATTAAGAAGCCCTGCGGTATTTTATACCCCCATACCCCGATATGTGCTAAAAGCCCCACTAGGCTAGATCATGCCCCAACTTTAATACTGAAGAAAGAGCCCTGCAGAACACTGCATGCCCGATATCCCAAAATGTACAAAAAGCCCCCCAGGGCTAGGTGATACCCTCCCATTCCTGATCCTCAATATTAATGCAATAAAACACAGGTACTGTTCTCCCTGGTAGTCCAGTGGCCCCCCACCCCCCACTTGGCAGCCAGTCCACCCCTCACCCTCCTGACCCATACTCAGTAGGTGAGTGGCACAGCCCACCTCTCACCACCACGGCCAGCCACCGACTGATCTCCTTATGAGCACGTACTACTGTAAATAGTATGTGCTCAATGAATAAACTGCCATTCAGTCATTGAGCACATACTATTTACAGTAGTACACGCTCATACGGAGCCCAATCAGCGGCTGGTCATGGTGGTAAGAGGTGGGCTGTGCAGGCTCTGACTGAATACAGGTCTGAGGGGTGCGGGGTGGACTGGCACTGCTGGGTGAGGGGCCACTAGACTACCAGGGAGAATGGTATCTGTGTTTTATTGCATTACTATTGGGGATCAGGGATGGGGTGCATGACCTAATCCTGTGAGGCTTTTTGTGCATTTTGGAGGATTGGGGGGCATGCGCAAGCCTTGCTAGTCTCTTTCTTCAGTATTGGGGGTTGGAGGCATGACATAGCCCAGTGGGGCAATATGTATTTGGGGTGGGGCGGGGAGCATGATTAGCCCTGTGGGGCTTTCCTACTAAAAAATGTGGAACGGGGCATCAGGGGGCACATATCTTGGGAGCTGGCCCACTGGCAGATCTGCACAACCCCCGGAGGGCATAAGTACACTTACACCAGCTAAAAGCTGGTGTAACTGTACTTTGGTGGATGTCCTCTGGGGGTAGTTTGAGAATAGTAACCTTGCGGACTTTGTTGCTGCCCTTCCAGAATAGGGTGCAATTGCTGTCATAAACCCCTAGTGTCATGTCACAGGGGGTTTAGGGTGTAACTGGTGGTGTTTCTCCACTTTAGCGCAAGCAGCCTGCAACATGTCACAGGCTGCTTTGCAGAATACCGTATGTCGCAACTGCTGGCATAACTTGCCTCTTGCGCCATTTATTTTGGCACAAGTCAAGTTATGCCAGGTGTAAGCTTTTGAGAATTGGGCCCATATAGTTTAATGGTCAACAAAGCTGAACTGGAAGCCTGGATGTACTCAAACAGTTCCAACATATTGGGTCTCCCTGAAACTTGGATGTAGCCTTCAACATGTGATCCAGCCTGCAGTATAACTGGCTTATAGTTTTGTCTGCTTTGTCATGGCCTACCTCAAGAGGGGAGGTGGAGTTCCAATCTGTGTCAGGAGTTATCTAAACATCTCCTACCACCCTGCTGTACCCAACCCTCCCATTCCCTCTTAATGTCTCCCTGTATTACTTACATTCAGCAGTGCAAAGAAGCTCCACCTCTTGTACATATACAAGCCCCCACGTAATGACCTGTCAGAGCAAACAGAAATACTACACAAAAACTGCTCCATCCCATGGCGTGCTACCGTCAGCCACCATGATCCAAAATCAAAGAAAAAAGGGCACCACCATACAGCCTAAAACATTTAATCAGTTTATTTTACTCCCTACATCTAGCCAGTAAACGGTACATAATAAAATAAGCAGCTTCATATCCAAACATGTTATGGTGTGTTGTGGAACAATAAGCTATGTGCTGGAACAGTAGTGGATGACAGGAAACAGCCATCATACACACTGACCAGTTTTGCAAATCACCTCTTCAGGGAGTGACCTGAAATGATGTAATTAAATTTTTTATATACAATGCAATTAAAGTGCTCAGGCTTATTTCAATAAAAAATTAAAACACCAATTGGCAGCTAATAAAATATTATGAAATATAATAATAGTGAGTATGTGAGTATGTGGAACCGATTTCTAAAATGTGTTACAATTTTATTTATTTTATTTTATTTATTGAATTTTGTTGACCCGGTAAGCCCACTGGGCTTAGAAGTCCCTTTTTTAGGGATGACCGGGGATACAGATGGTAAGCAACTGAAATTGAACTAGATTAAACTGTTGGTGGTATTTTTGGTGAATGGGAGAAATTTGGCCAGGACACCAGGGAAATTCCCCTACTCTGCTTCCTGTGAGCAGGAGGACCCTTTTGCTGGTGACTCCACGATGGCTGCTGTTCCAGATCCTGGGGGAGCTACCAGGACTGGTGAAGAACAGATGGATGGGGCTGCGCAAGCCCAGGAGAATTTACAAGACATTATGAGTTTTCAAGAGAATGGAACAGCTAAGGGGACGGCTGGAATGCACCAGGTGGGTGGCCAGCAGAACGTCCACAGCGGTGGTCCCATCACAGAAAGTCCGGAGAATCAGTTGAGTCTTGAGCAGAAACAGCAGTGTTTAGCTGCTGAGTTGCTCCATGTAAGCAAGCAATTGACGTCTGAGTGACTGTGTCAAGCAGAAGATCGGAAGCAGAAGTGCTTAGACATATCTCCGGGCGCAAAAGTCTCGGGGAAGTCGCAAAGCTGCTAACAGCGGAAGATGCTTCCAAAAAAAACCCTGAGCCAGTTCCTTCATCATCGCAGTGGGATTGGAGTACAGGAGAAGCGGATTCTTGGTCTCCTCGATAAGGCCCTGCTTGCAGCAGGTTGGATTCTCTTCTGATGGGCATTGGAAGCCCAATACTGGACCTGCCTCTCAAATACAGGAGCAGATAAGTGCTGATTCTGATTCTTGTGCTGTTAATTTCCCTGTATCTACTTCCCAGTCTGACTTTATTTCTGCTTGTCACTTAGATATTGAAGCGCCAGGCCTTGAGGAAACCCCAGTTGTACCTATTGTTTCTGATCCCACACTTGCCCTCCATCCTGGGGATCCTGTTAAACCCTCCTATGCTAGTCATTTCCACAAACCAGTGGAGCTCGCGAAACGAAGAAATGCGATTCGTCTACGTTATGTAGGCCCTCATGAAAACCCCCCTGATAGATTTTTTGTGAGCAAAGTCCTACTGAAATGAAGCATGAGGTTCTTCCCCTCGGAGGTCAGCGCTCTCATACATGTACAGGGGGAGTTTACCTTTGATATCAGCTTCCGCACTCCTGCGTTGCTGGAAACGTTTTGGTATAGATACATGAATCTGAAAACCAATCCTCTGTGGTCAGACTTTATAGTTTTCCCCCTTACTAAGCAACCTTTTGGGATAATTACTATTTTATTTAGAAATGAGGGGGTTAATATAGTGAACATTGTGCACTGGTTGGGAAAGAGATGCAATGTCCTGGGTAATCCCATGTCCATTCTGGATACTGAAGGGTTTTGGAATGGAGGGTGGAAATTCCGTATAAAGTTGCACCATAATGAACAGGACTTGATACATTTGCCTAATTGCTTTTTTATTGGGCGAGATAAAGGTTTTCTATTTTACCCTGAACAGCCACGGGTATGTTTTAAATGTGGCTCATCTAGACATATAAGCACCTCTTGTGACATTCTGAAGTGCTCTTATTGTGGGGATATGGGTCATCCTAGTGCCCACTGCTTTAAACAACCTAAGTGCAACTTTTGTGATGAACTAGGTCATATCTTTGATGATTGCCCCTCTGCTGCAAGAAATACAGAGGACGCTGATTTTGGAGTCCAGGATCATTATATCCGTCTGGCGGTAAAGCAAGGCCCAGGCCCTGTGGTGACCTGCATATCCCCCACTTCAGGGGTACCTGCTAGTGGGAACAGTCCTGTATCAGGCCCCTTGACTGAGGAGGAAGACCAGGAACCCAAATTACCTGACATTGGCCCCCTTTTACATGAGGGTAATCCTACTGATCTTCCTAATATCCTGCCTTTCGAAAACCCTCCCCCCAAATCCACTGCCAGTGGTTCAGGCTTTGTTTTGGTTCAGGGTAAGAAAGGGAAATCGGCTAAACTGAAAGGCAAACAGAGGAAACCTGAACTGATGACCCCTGTGGAAAATACTAGTAAATTCACTGTGTTGTCTGACATTTCTCAGGACCTAGACCCTGTGACTTTATCTGTTGCAGGAGTAATGGTGGCAAACTCTCAGGGGGATTGCCTGGATCCTGTTGATCATCAATCGACTCAGGGCCCAAAAAGTGGAAGAGTAACAAGAGCCTCGAATAAAGTAAAATGAAGAGCCCTGCCTGTTTAAATCTATGGATCCCTTTTCCTTTCGAGTGGATTCTTTGAATGTTAACAGCAATCAATCTCTGAATAAAAGACAAAGTACTTTCTCTTATTTTTTACATGCTAACCTGGATTGTATTTTTTTCAGGATGTCCGGTTACACTCAGCAGCTGAGAGGTCTGCAGCTTCGGATGCATGGCTTTGGGGGGATAGTATTTGGTCCCAGGGGAGGATCAGTGTTCAGGGATTGGGATATGTTTTTTTTCTTTTAAGGTTAAGGTTGTGCATCATTTAGAGGTGCAGCCAGGCAGAGCTTTGATACTGGATATACTATGGGCACACCAATTGATTAGACTTATAAATATTTATGCACCTCAAACAAAGTATGAGAGAGTACTGCTCTTTTGCTCTCTTTCTCCCTTATTGCAGACATCCCATTTGATAGTTTTAGGAGGGGACTTTAATGTTAATTTGGCCCAGTGTTCTACTCCTGTCCCAAATAAAAAAATATACTGTGATGCTCAGTGCCTGACTCACCTGATTAGCGATGTGGGCTTGATAGATGCCTTTGGTTCTCTCCCGATAACAGAGCGTAGCACATATTTTTGTGGTCCACGGGCCTCTATAATTGATTATTTTTTTGTATCTGGTTTTATAAAAGTTGAAATGGCTTTCCTTCAGGATGTAGCTACTTCTGATCATACGTTATTAACATTAGTCCTTAGGGATGTCCCTGAGGTAAGAAGGGGGCAGGGACCTGGAAATTGAATACTTCATTATTGTCTATTCCAGTAGTATGTGAAGGATTTTTAGCAGTATTGCAAGCAAGAAAATCTGTGTTTTTTTATATGATGATCATACTACTTGGTGGGAAGACACAAAAGTGGAAATACGTTCCTTTTTTTGTACAATAGGGCGTATTAATGGGAAATTTAAATATGATGAAATAACCTCTTTGAGGAAAAATATTGCCTTCTGGACGTCTTTCCGCCCTAATTTAGGAGCAGAGGACTTGCAGAAGATTAAATATCTAAAAACTTTACTGGCAAAGAAACAGCTTGAAGCCCTTAAATCTTTAGAATATCAGCAGAAGTATGGCATGAATGGTAAGAGGAAAGACACACTGCCATTTGACTCTATGCAACTTTTTTGTGATTGCCATAATCTGGAGTATTTGAATACCTCTTCTGGTAATACTGTGCATACAAAAGCAGATATTTTACAAGAAATTACTACTCATTTCTCTCAGGTTTTTGATAGCCAGAATTTATCGGTAGGGAAAATGAGACAGTGGTTGGGTGAACTTAATTTACCACAGCTACCTAAGGATGTTGGGAATCTTTTGACTGAACCTATTTCACAAACTGAACTAAAAAATGTAATTTGGTCACTTAAACCAGGTATTACACCTGGATCTGATGGCCTCCCACATGAAAAGTATTTGGGATGTTTTAGGACCTGAGTTTTGTATGTGTTTAAATGATGGCTTATTTCAGCAGCAACTCCCTAAGAGTATGTTGGAAGGCCTTTTGCTCTTGATTTTTAAGGGAGGGAATCGGGGAGATATAAGACAATGGAGGCCGATTTCACTTCTGAATACCGATTATAAAATTCTTATGAAAGTTCTTAGTAATAGATTGGCTAGTGTCATAGATCTGGTAGTGCATCTGTCCCAATATGATAGCATCCCAGGAAAATGGATTCAGGATGCTTTAATTTTGATTCGGGAAATTCTACATAAGGGAGACAACCAGGAATTATTTGGTCATTTGGTATGTTTAGATCAATTTCAAGCCTTTGATCGGGTTGAATATAACTATTTGTAGGAAACATTATGGTCCTTTGGATTTCAATCTCCTTTTATCAGGTGGTTACAGATTTGTTATACAGGAATAAGTCTTATTCCTAGTGTTAATGGTTGGGTAGGTAATGCAGTTTCTGTTCACAGGGGGGGAGGCAAGGATGTCCTCTCAGCCCCTTATTATATGTCCTATCTATTGATCCTTTATTGCATGCATTATATAGGACGGAAGCAATAACTGGACTTTCAGTGGGATCAGAGGATAAGCAGGTGGTTGCTTTGGCATTTGCAGATGATCTGGAACTTTTTTTTTGGCAGACAAATCTTCTGCAGTAGCCGCTCGTGACCTCTTATGTGACTTTACTAATCTTTCTAGATCTAGAATCAATACACAGAAGAGTGGGATCCTGCCCTTAGGGTATGATGCCAGTGATGTCTCCCTTGTTTGGGGAATTCCTATAGATATGACCTATAGAAAAATATTTGGTGTTTATTTTGGTGGGGATGATCCCCAGCAGTATAATTGGAACAACTTTTGATATCAGCTGCAGGAAAAGTAGCCCGCTGGAATAAATGGCAGATGACTAAAGGGAAGCGTATCTATTTAATTAAAACTTTTTTATTGTCCCATTTTTTGTATTTATAGTTTCATAGTTTTTTATACAAATTCAGGAGGCATAGCCTATTTAAGAATTTGCCATCCGAGGATGGTTTTAATTTTCTATAAAATCAAATTTTTTTATCACCCATGAATTTGTCTAGTGTACTCTTAAATACTTCCATAGTTTTGCTTTCTACAATTGAAACTGGTAATGTGTTCCAAAAGTTAACAATTCTCTGTGTATACCATTGATATCTTTTTTGGTTTTACAGTGTACACCTTTTAACTTCATGGTATGAGAGCGAGTATGCAAGGTACCTAATTTTCTTACAATACCAAGATTCTCTAAAAGTCCCTCTGTAATAAAAGCCTTATAGAGTAAGCAAAGATCACCCCTAAGTTGCCTATATTGTGTAGAGTATAGACCAAGTAACCTAAGTCTATCACCATATGACTTATTAGTCATACCCTGAATTTTTTTAGTCATTCTCCTCTGTACTCCCTCCAATTGTTTCCTACTTCGAGTTGTTAAGGGTGCACAAAAAGGGGCACAATACTCCAGATGAGATCTCACCAAACTAGTATACAAAGGCAGAATAACCTGAGGTAATCTACTTTTAATATTCTTCCAACTACAACCCATGACTCTCTGACATTTCTTTACTTTAAAGATAGTATTATTCTCAAAATTTAACATATTATCTATATTAATCCCCAAATCTTTTTCATTTTCTGTCACTTGTATTTGTTCTTTGTTTAATATATACACATTTTTGTGGTTGTTATAACCCAGGTGCATAACTTTACATTTCTGTTCGTTAAATTTCATTTTATAGTTAGTAGCCCAAATTTCCAAATTACCCAGTTCTGCTTGCAATAGGCTGATATTATCAGTAGTGTTAACAACGCAACCTATTTTGCAATCGTCCGCATATTTAGAGATCCAGATATTATCAGATGTTTGCAATGATGATGTCAGAATGTTAAATAGAACAGGCCCCAAAACAGAGCCCTCTGGGGACACCACTTGTAACACTCGCCCATGATGACATGGCACCTTTAACAGTTGTTTTTTGTCTGCGGTTATATAACCATGAATCTATCCAATTAATTATTTTATACGGAAATTTTAATGTGATTAAATGTTCAATCAAAATTTTATGAGAGACACGATCAAAATCCTTAGCTAAGTCCAGGTACACTATGTCCACTGGTAGACCTTTGTCTAATGCTTCACTTACATTTTCAAAAAAGCTAAGTTGGTTCGTAAGGCATGATCTACCTTTTGTAAAACCATGCTGTGTCTTATCTTGTAATTTGTTATAGGAAATATAATCTTCCATTCTACGTAAGATTAATCTTTCAAAAATTTTTCCATTGACAGATGTTAAGCTTATAGGCTGATAGTTAGACACCTCAGATTTTAAACCTGTTTTATAAATAGGGACTACTACAGCTTCTTTCCATACAGAAACACATTCTCCAGTTTCAAGGGATAAATTAAACAATTTTCTAAGCGGTCCTAATATTTGTAAGGCAATTTGTTTTAAAAAAGTGGGATGTATTCCATCTGGTCCTGCTGATGACGTGGTTTTTAAGTTTTGTATTTCAGTTAAAATTTCTTTTTCTGTAATAAGTTCTACATTAGCCAGATTTGGATTAGCTGTATCCTTATTTAAGTATTCCTTGTGAGTGAATATATTATGAAAGTATTTATTAAATTCTTACGCCATTTCAGATTCTTTTGTTAGGATTCCAGAATCTGTTTGTAATGGTCCAATAATTGTTTTAGAGCCTTTTAAGGAACCGATATAATTATAAAACTTCTTTTTATTATCTAATGTATCAGTAGCCAATTTGAGTTCCATATTTTTTTTTTGCTTTCCTTATTTCTAATTTGACTTGATTTGTACATTTTTTTATAGTGATACCATTTATCTTGAGATGGATAATTTTATATTTCTTATATTTTCGACATTTTTTAGTAATCAAACTCTTAATTTTATTATTCCACCAAAGGGGATATCTATATCCCTTTTTGTATTTTGTTCTATTTGGTACCCATTTGTCCAAACAATATGTAAACCTGGATGAAATACAATTCCAAATTTGATGTACATTAAAATTCTCACATTCCTGATTCCAATCCCAAGAGTTCAGATATTCTTTAATTTGTGTATAATTAGCACGTGTATAGTCCTTAGTTATAGTTATTCCCTTAGTCTCTATAACCCTCGTCTGTATAAAGAATTGGATCATGTTAAGATCACTATTACCCAAGGGTTCTAATATTCTAACATCATGAACTAGAGTTCCCATATTAGTCAGCACAATATCAAGGATGTTATCATTTCTTGTACCATGTTGAATTATTTGTTCTAAATTTTGATTAATCATTATGTCAAGAACATCTTTTTCAGTGTTGCCCTTCCACGTGTGCTTACTCCAATCTATATTGGGAAAATTGAAGTCTCCCATAAGTATATAATTTGATTTAGGGTCCAAATCATTAATAGATTTTATAAAGTTAATATTCTGTTCCTTATTTAAATTAGGTGATCTGTAAGCCAAGCAAATACACAACTTGAATGATGGTAAAAGGATTTCTGTCCATATTATTTCACTATCAATATTTATCTGGTTATTGGAATTATTACAATGAAATGTGTATTCTTCAGAAATATATAATACAATCCCTCCTCCGAGTTTATCTTTCTGGTTTTTAATTATTTTGTTAAACCCTGGTATATCAATGTTCCAGCTATCATCCTGAAACCAAGTTTCAGTAACCCCACAAATAGAGATATTCTCTTTGTGCATTATATATTTTAATTCTTCGATTTTATGTGTCAAGCTTCTGGCATTAAGTAGTAATATTTTTATATCACTAATATTGGAAAGTGGGGATTGGGTATTATTGGCTAGAACAGTGGTATTCAGAGGAATAGGGGTAATAGTTCTATGTGTTGATTGGTTGTTATTACTAAATAACTTAGCTGCTGTTTTTCCCCCACTGTTAAATATGGAGGCCTCAGTTTATAGTGGTTTTTTTCAATGTTTATGGGGTAGCAGGTTGAATCCTGTCAAGAGAGGGGTGACTTATTTACCTATAAAGGAGGGGGGCTTGGGTATGTTAAACCCGGTAGTTTTCTTTAATGTAACTTTTATTTTTTTTAATTTTGTTCACGTTACTGCAAATGTTGCAAAGGATTGGATCCGTGGATAGAGGATGTGATTGGACCCTTTTTGATGATTGGGATCTATTCCTCTCCCTCGTCAGACATGGGTGGCTCACTTCCCAGGACACTTCTTGAGTGTAATAAGTAAAATAAAAGCATGGAAACTTCAGAAAAATTATCTTTGTATACTTTCCAAAAAAGCCATGTATAATTGGATAATGGAAAACTTTTATTATGTCTCCCCCTGGTATGTCACTTTATCAGCTACCCAACACTCTCTGATCAACTCCTTTTTATCCAGCAAAAATGTCCATATTTTATGAGAGACTTTATTTGGTTATGTACCCACCAAAAATTGGGGGTTCGGGGCAATTTAAAGTATAAAGGCATTAATGAATGTACATGTCCTAGAGGGAATATTTGCATGGAAGCCATAAAGACTTTTTCTCATTTTCTATTCGAGTGGCCTTTAAACCCCTTTCAGGATCAATCTTCACGGATTTGGCTCGATGGGGTGCTCCCTGGAGCATGTGCCAAATTTGATGACATTACTATCTGACTATTAATGAGTTTTATTAGTTATCAGCTATGGTTAGCTAGGTGTCGTTGGTCTCTGCAGCAACAAGTCTTGACAGGAGAACAAGTAGTTTTGTTATTACAGAAGGCAATATTGAAGTGGCAGGTTATGGAGCAGCATAAAGTTTTACCTGATTTGTATAAATTATGGTGGAGGAATATGTCCTGGTTAGATACACGTGAGGTTTCTTTGTTAGGTTGTTTTCCACGACGCTTGAGAGAACCGTGAGGTCTTTATTTGATTTCTCATGATTTTGTATGGTGTAATACATTCTTGTTGATTTTGTATTTTATTTTTTTTCATAAAATATTCCCCTACTCTTTTAGTGGGGATGGGGGGGACCTTTTATGTATTAGGATATGCTTTAGGTTATTATTAAGTTATTTTCGGACATTATATGGCTTTAATGCTCATTTGATTTCTTTACAATTTGTATTTTCCTTTCGTGTGAGTTCACACTGCTTTGTATATTTTTTTGATTTTTGAAGTTTATAATAAAATTTCCCTACTCTTTTAGTAGAGGTGGGGTTGGGGATCTTTTCAGTATTAGGATGTATTTGAGTTTTACAACTTTCTATGGAAGTACTTTAATAATTGTATGACTGAAATACTTATTTGATTTTTCTTATGATTTGTATATTCTTTTGTGTGAATTAACATTTTGTGTATTTATTTGATTTTTGAAGTTTTTAATAAAAATTCCCTTACTCTTTTAGTGGGGATGAGATGGGGGTTATGTACCAATACAGATTATTTTTGTTTGTTGTTCATGTATGCTGTATTAGTTATTTCTGTTTTTGATTTCTTTCATTATGATTTTGTATGAAGTTATATGATTTTGTATATTTTGTTTTAAGTTTTCAATAAAATATTCCCCTACTCTGCTGTAGGGGGAGATGCTGTGCTGCTTGCAGTAATGGTAGATGATGTTGGGCAAGCGGAGGAGAAGGTTGTGCAGACTGCAGCTCTGCAAATTGCTGATCTGAGTGAGATGGAGCTGTTGGAGGATTGCTTACCACAAAATGAGCAGGAGATGTTACGCGGTGATTTGCATGCCCGAGAGCATGCAGCGGGAGCTTTGCGAACTGAATTGAGTGATGGCAAGATCCTGACTGCTGATAGTGACTTATTTTCTCCTGACAAGCCACTGGACTGGGCTACTTCGACATCAATGGATTCTCCACTGATACGCTTGTCAAGTGAACACCAAGCCTCTGACGTGGAGCACGTCACCCTTTCAGCTGACAGACAGAATGATGAAGTACTCTTACTGACTGAGAACTCTGACAGTGCTAGAATGCAACCCACCTGTTCCTGATGTGCAGCAGCCTTGGTCAAAGGATTCTGCATTAACACAAGCAGGCTGGATGCAGCAACCTGATGGTCGCTGGGTCCCAGACCTGAATTGGATTTCATTCTCTTCCCCTTCGTCTTCGGACTGTCACATTCCTTCAACAGAGCAACAAAGGGTGTCTACTTCAGGTCAGCATATTTTTCCTTCTCATGCTAATGACTCGAGTACTGGTCCTACTATTCAATCTGGGGTGTTGAACTGTGCAGATATCCCATCTTCTGAGGCCCCTCCACGGACATCCCCACCTCATTCCCCACATGGGGAGGACACTAGGCGAGGTCCTAGATTTTTGGACCTCTTTCATAACATATAAATTGGAGCAGGCTCCTCAACGGAATGCTGTCAGACTCAGATATTGGGGAGATTTGCCTGAGTACCCTGATAGAGTTTTTGTTGTGAAAAAACTTTTAAAAGACTCCATGAACTTTATGGCTTCGGACATTTATGCATTGATTAATATACAGGGGAGAGGACTCTTTTGATATCAGATTTTGGCATAAATATGAGTCCTGTAAGGCTTTATCTCTATGGCTTTCTTTCTGGGCAATTCCCATCACAAAGCCTTTATTTAAAACTGTCAGTGTAATGTTTCGCAATGAGGGGGTCAATGTGGGTGATATACAATACTGGTTGGAGAAGAAATGTACTGTTTTGGGGCCACCAGAGCCCATTATTTACACAAAGAGTATCTGAACAGGGGCTTGGCATTTCAAGGTCAAGTTGCACATTCTGATGAATGATGTTCTTCGCATCCCCAATAGCTTTTTCCTAGGGAAGGACAGGGGTGTCTGTTTTTTACCCTGAGCAACCTAAGGCCTGCTATAAATGTGGGAGCAAGCGCCATTTAAGCAGTGCCTGTGATAAAGTTAAATGTGATTTATGTGGGGAAATGGATCATGGCAGTGAAGTTTGCAGGAATGTCTTTAAGTGCAATTTATGCCAAGAGGCAGGTCATGCATATCATCAGTGTCCTTGGGCAGGACAAAATCGACAGGGGCTTCGATAAGGAACAGTTGATAACTACAGCCCAGGAGAGACATAGGCCTCAAGCACAGGATACCTCAGCTAGGGAACAAGAGCACAGGGATCAGGATGCTAGGGGCATGGAGCATACTTCACATGATTCCACTTCACATCCACCAGATTGGGGGGAGGAGATACCGAGGCCTAGTCCTGCAGCCCAGGATCAGACAGACACACTAACTGATCCCCAAGAGCAGGATGCAAATTCTGCACCAGGCTCCTCACAGTTGGTTCCCCACACTACTGCTATGTCACCACCTGTTCCTGACATTCAGACACCACACCCTAGATGAGTGACTTGGGCTGCTAGTAGATTGAAAGGGGCCAAAACTATATGTGCTACTCAAAATACTTTCCAAGTTCTTGTTGATTTAGATGGGGATTCTGGCTCCCAAGCCTCTTGTAGATCAGAGGTCTTATCAGAAATGGAGCTGGAGGAGGAGGAGGGAGAAAGAGACCTCCCTGACACTAAGAAAAAGAAAGGTAAAAAAAGAAAACAGGACAAACCCTTGCTGCCACCATAATTTTCTATGGCCTATCTAAAGATGGTATATCTAAACTGCTGTAGCATCAAGAACTATAGAAGAAAACTGGTTTGTTTGGTGTATTGCAAGAATCTGCAGGCAGATATCATCTTTTTACAGGAAACCAGATTTTCTGACTTGTCTGACATCATTCAAGTTAAAAAAGCTTGGTAGGAGGGTCCCTCTTTTTGGTCATTTGGACCAGATACTGCCGATGGGGTGGGGATTCTCTTTAATCATACAACTGTACAGGTCACTAGACTCATTGATTTGCAGCCTAGTAGGGCCTTGGTCCTTGATTGCATTTATAAGGGATATTCCTTTAGATTAATTAATACTTATGCTCCGCAGATTAAAACTGCTAGGGTCGATCGCTCATCTGATTAAGCCCTACCTTTTTACCTCCAAACATGTCATTTGGGGAGGTGATATGAACTGCAGCTTAGATTTACATATTGAGGATAATGTGCAACAGAAAATATATTGTGACTCCCATGCATTGCATAATACAGTTTCAGTTGCAGGTCTCGTAGATGGTTATAGGTCCTTACATAAGACTGGAGGATGTACATATCAGAGAGCTTCTTTTTCTACTAGGATCGATTATTTTTTTATTTCTAAACATTTAGTTGCACAGGATTTTTTTCTCCACCCTTGTGAATTCTCTAATCACAAGGTATTGATTTGTCATCTTGGACTTAGCCATATCTCACCTAGATTTCCATCTATACAGAGGAGATGGAAATTGAACTCTCTGTTGTTGGAAAATGAGACTGTGCTGACTCAATTAAAGTATCTGTTACATTCCAGGAAGTCAGTAGCAGATATGTGTGATGACTGGTCTTCTTGGTGGTTTGACACAAAATCTGTTATAAAAGATTTCTTTATCAATTGTGGCAAGCGTAAAAGTACTTATGACTATTTACAATATCTACAGTTTAGGAATCAGTTTTATAAGTTACTGTCTAACCCTCAGGTAGCAGACCCCAACATTCAAAAACAATTGGAGGACACCGAGAAAAAAAATGAGACAGTATCACTATGATTGGGCTGTCTCTATGTTTGCTGAAATGCTTTTTGGTATGCAGCAACAGCCTTTCAGGGATCCATATGTTGCTTGTAAACGGAAATTAGAAAAAAAATAATGACAGGATTAAAAGACTCAGCCGGCCATGTCAGAACTTCTGATGTGGAAATGTTGGCTCTAATAGACCAACATTTGACGTCAATTTTTAGTACTCCTTTTTGTTCGACTACTGAATGGAATGATGTTTTTCATTTTTCTATTCCCACAGTTCCTGTTTCTGTCTTGAATACATTGGATGCACCCATCTCTAAGCTAGAAGTCCTTTCCACCATTAATGCTTTAAAAACTGGAATATCACCGGGAGAGGATGGTATTACAAATGAGTATTATAAAGCATTTAAAGAGGATTTTAGTGACATCCTGCCTTCCTTTTTCAATGATATATTGCAATTTGGAACAGGGGCTAACAGTTTTAATTCTGCATTACTTACATTTTTGTATAAAAAAGGCGATTGCACTAATTTAGGTAATTGGAGACTGATCAGTCTACTCAATACTGACTATAAGATTCTCTCCTCTATTCTTTGTAAAAGGTTACAGACCATTGCACAGGTAGTGATTCATCCTGCTCAAACCTGTTCTATACCTCGGAGGTCAATTCAACAAAATCTACATTTTCTTCGGGACATTTGTGAATATGGGAGCAAAAATAAACTGTCTTGGTACATACTAGCTTTAGATCAGTCCAAAGTTTTTAATAGAGTTTCACATGCTTTTTTATTTCAAGTTTTGACAAAATATGGCATATCCCCTAACTTTATTAACCACATCAAATTATTGTATACTAATGCAACACTATACCCTTTTGTGAATAATTTAATGGGTACAGTGGTTAGCTTGAGGCAAGGCATATGACAAGGGTGCCGCATTAGCCCTCTGTTATATACCTTTATCCTGGACCCTATTGTTAGAGAAATTGTTTTTTTCAATCAGTGCATATATGGGCTGACTCCCTCTTTATCTATCCCTGCTCAAAAGATATCAGTTTATGCTGATAATATCTGCTTATTGGTTAAAGATGCTTCCTCAGGACAGGCTGCATTACGGAAATTTGACTCATTCTCTGCACTAAACGGTACTGTTTTAAATTATGAGAAATGCGTAGGCCTCGCAATAGGTGGTGCTATGCCTGACATGACTATTGGGACTATTTCTATTTCTATTATGGCTAAGATATTAGAAATTTATTTTGGGAAGCCGAACATGGCCTACCAAAACTGGGAAAGGCAGATAGTGCTGGGAGAACAAAAGGTCCAGCAATGGAAATCATGGGGTTTTTCAAAACAGAAAAGAGTCATGATTATGAAAACATTTTTACTTCCTGTTTTTTATACATCTGTTATTTTGTTCCTATTCCAGCTTCATTGGGAACTAGATTATTTAGTTGTTTTTTTTAAATGGTTTGGGGGCAGTCGGTTAAACCCCATTAAGCATACTTTCACTTATTTACCTATTTCACAGGGTGGCATAGGGATGATTAATCCTTTAGTGTTTTAGCATTCATTTTTATGATACCTTCCTTTCAAATTTCTGATTCTACTGATCCTCATCCCTGGACTGTCTGGACTTGTAATTTATTTCACAATTTTATGAGTAAATGGGAGGGGGGAGGTATACAGAGGTTAACAGCAACAATGGAAATACCAGGTTTTGCAGTATCTGCAATTAAGAAACTGCGAGAATAGAAGTTAGGAAAAGCTCAACTACAGGGTATTTCTAGAAAATATTTTTATTCTGAAATTATGGGGAATTTTTTTTTTGTACAACTTTATTTTCCACTGTGTGTCCCTTCTAAAATATCACAGGCTTTACGAACCCTTACTGACAAAAGAATTCCATTACACATGTGGGATATACAATGGCTTAGCTGTCATGGCAAGCTTGAAGTTAAAGGTAATTTGAAACATAAACCCATTACTGAACGACAGTGTATTAGACCAGAATGTACTGGTCTGGTAGAAACACAGGAACATATTTTTTTTACAGTGTTCATTTGCTGTTAGGTTTTGGGCAGATTTTGCATTTCGTTGGAAATGGAATATTGCATACCACATTTCTTACCAAAGTTTGATTCTTGGAGATTATTCTGGGTTTTTGGGGAGGTATCACTCTAGTACATTAACACTGATATTTATTTGTATAAAATATTATATGTGGCAAACTAAGCTTCCGTTTTCTCTACAGCATACTGTTATTCCTAATACTGTTTTAATTAAACAACTACAACAAGCTATAGTTAGACAAAAACTTATAGACTATGACAAATTTGATAGACAGCTTTTTCTTAATTATTGGATACATATTTCAATATATAGAATGACCTAATCTTTCTTATGTTATACAGTTTATGTATTAATTATTCTGGCTGTTAACCTGGTTGAGTTTCAGTTTTGAAATGTGCCTTTGTTCTTTTCTGTTATTTTTATACTGTTTCTGAGATTTTCCTTTTTTTGATGTATTGTATATTCTTACTAATAAAATTCCCCTACTCTTTTTTGATAAGTGCCATGGGATCTTTAGCATCCACCTGAACTACCACCAATCCAGGCAGATGAGATCTCAGTTTAACATCTCATCTGAAAGACGGCACCTCAGAAGTGCAGCAACCCCCTCATGCTGCACTACAGTGTCAGTATTGGGATATTAACCCAAGTGCCCAATGTGGGAACTAAACCCACAGCCCTCTGATCTCATGACCTCAGAGGTGAGTGTGCTACCTACTGAGCCTATTAAAACACACTTGTATAGTTAAAAACATATTATACCAGATCCCATTGCATCTAACACATTTAAAGGGAGAAATGGGATCAGACATTAATGGTGGTTGTAAAAGTACATCCCTTTACATCAAAATAACCATAGTAACCACAGAGCCAAATGTTATTGCCAAATGTTGCTTCTGACAAATAAATGGAGCATAATGGGAATAACAGAGGAGCATACCATGAGGCATATATTTGAAATGATTTACTAGTGTTCTCATATTAAGGGCAAACTAACCATGTGAAGGATCCACAAAAACAGGCTCTTGGTGTCCTCACATGCTAATACTTGGCTAACAAATGTTCTGTTTAGGTTACCAATAGATATTTTAAGGCAGCCAGCACCACTGCAGTTCCAAATCCTCAAATATAGATAAAAAGGGCCACCGGACACAAAAATGTGGCAGTCACAATGCACCTGTCTGGCTACCCTGCACAAATGCAAGGCCCCAGACATATTGACCAACATCAGTATTTTTACTGGTTGTCCAAAAATGGTGACAATTCAATTCCTTTATTGCAAATGGGCATTCTCGAGCTCCCAATTTAAACACCAAGAAGGTTTCCCTTCTTAAGGTTAAAGCCTCATGGTGCCCCCCCACCCATAGGCCCAACCTGACCCTCTCAGTTGCACAGAATTTAAGAACATGATCCTTTTGTTTTTGGAACTTAATACATGCTTGGCTGATGCATTATTATGGTCTCCATTCCTCAATGCTTTCAAATACTCCCCCATCCTTACTTTGGAAGCCCTATTTGTCTTGCTCATATAAAATGATGAACAAGGACAAGTTGCCAAGTAAATTATATTGTCAAGAACAATTCAAAAAAGTCCAGATTTTGAAAGTTCTAGTAGTATTAGCAGAGCCAAACACTTCAGCTCACATGCTTGGATACAAATTTACAGTGTCTTCAAGTGTAGCATCCAACCGGTGGATCTGGTAACCAATGTGGCCCAATGTCCCATACTTCTGCTTGGAAACTATGTACCAGTCTGTCAGCTAGATTCCTGTGTCTTGGAATAAACAAATCTATGAGGGTTTTGAACTATGCCCTCCAATGTGGGGTCAGTTCCTAGGACATGCCAATTGTGTAAAACACATCTTTCTTTTTCTGAAATCAAGGTGTACACGTAGTAATAAAATTTAATCATGGTCCCCATCATCATTTTTCTCTCTGTATCTAAATAGTTCACCATTATCCATTGCATCTGCAACATTGTAGTACTAGATACTAGAAACTGAGCATAACCTGTAGCCAAGAACCTTTGTTCCATTTCATTAGTTCTCTTCTGATAACCAGTCTCAGCAGAACAATTCTTTTTTTTTTTTGACTTTGTTTATTCACCTTCTGGACAGCAGGGCTTACTTGACCCCAATCCACCCTCTATGCAGGAGCTCAACTCTCCCCTACAGGCCAGCCTCTGCCATGGAAGCACAGCAGGCAGGACCTTGGATTATCCCCCATGGAGGGGCCCCCTTCTGGTGGCCCTAATCTGGGAGAGGGAGACTGCATAACCTTTTGAGTCCCATCCTGACTTACTCCGAGATTGAGATTGTTTGGCCTGTGAGGTAGGTTCCCCTATTGTGGGCATCAAGGTGTTTAATGTTTCCTGCATGGCTTCACACTCCTGCCACTGGAAACTGCTGTTTTCCCTCCCTTTTCTGCATCCTGTGCACTTTGTGTTGCCACTGGTTTCTACCAGAGGCCACTGCAGTGCTGGGAGCTCCCTGGATCCCCCCTGGAAGACGATAGCAGTCCTTTGGACACTTGATCCCCCTCCCACCCCTGCTGACCCCTGAGGACCCAGGCTGGTTCCTGAACCTGGGTCGCTGGCATGGCTTGAGGTGTGGCATCCAGCGCCTCAACCCTCAGTGCCACCAGGCCAGCCAACAATTCCTCTTGATGCACATAAACTGAGATTTAGGTACAGTATATTCCCGATGGTGTGGTGGGGATAACAACTACTGATGTGGAGTATAGTTATGATTTGTAGGTTTCGTGTGAAGGTCTGTAGCAACAGAGTTGTTATCATCTTTCCTAATTCAAGGTCCAGAAGGTTAACCTTTGATCTGTTATATACCATAGCAAATTTCTAATTTGGATTGTTGACTTCAGGAATCTTTTAAATTCATGTAATTTCTCCACACTATTCCACGACACCATCAGGGCATCATCAATAAAGCACCTCCATAGATGTATTTTCTCATAAAAACAGTTGGTATTCTTATTATATACAATGTCCACTTCCCACTGACCACGGTACAGGTTGGCATAATTGGTGCAAAGTTTTTACCCATTGCTGTACCTTGATTTCTGGTGGTAAAGGCACCTCTAGAATAACAAAAAACATGGGCTGTATGGTGATAATGTTAGAGCAAACATTCTGATAGGCTGCCCTGCCCTGCCCCCATCACTAGTTCTAAGGAGATACTACTCATTGTGACCTAAATCTCAATTGGTTTGATCTCCAAACAAAGTCTTTAGAGACAATTGTTGAAAAGTTACCCAGCTTAGTACTGTTCCTAGCAGATAATTCCCGCACAACACCAAACACATGCTACTAGACTGGTTCTCACAAACAGGTGTGATTAAGTAAGCTTACCTGGCATCTTACCTGATGCCATCTCACACCACTTCCCCATTTTTGCAGTCTGGCACTCCTGTCCCCACCAAACCCAAACACAGACTGCTCCAGACTTCTCAAAGTTAAATACGTAGGACTTTCTGTGTGACCTAGTGAACATAGACTTGTCCTTCTTAATCCCTTTGTCAAGAATAAATGAGGCATTAGCCCAGTTTATTGCTATATTCCTCAGAGTCCAGCATAGGCTTTGAGGCTCAGCCACAAACTGGCTCACCTGTGACCTCCTAGCCCACATAAAAAATGGGTATGACATCTGACTGGGCTGAGTACTGTAAATGGAGAAATATTTGCAAGTGAGCAGTTAGGTCTCACAAAGCTCTCCTACTGCAAAAATAAATTTGCTGCCACTGCTGAAAGTCCCAGTAAACTTTGAGTGGCTTAAAAAGTCTCATGGACACAAATGTGAAACCCCCCTTTGTCAGATGTACTCATCGATTGTGTAAATTGTAACACCACTACCACGACTGCAAATGACTAACTCCAAATTCTCTGACCTCTCAGCTACACTAGTCCTGGGGCTTCAGTTTCCACTGCAGGCCCTCAACCCCCTCCTCTGCAGAGCTCAGTCTCTTCTTTCTGCTGTTGATCCATAAGGATGGATGAGGTCAAGAAACTGCTACTCTTCTTCATGCAACAATACCAGATTGGATGGCTTTGAACTCAAGCTATTAACACTGGCGGCCCCTCCATAGCTGTCCCTATCTCAAAAATCCTAAATCTCTCTGTCTCCTCTGGTATTGTCCCTGATGTCTGCAAGATTGCTAAGGTCACCCCTGTTTTTAAAGCTTGTGACCACAAACTCACACAATTGCCATACTCTCAGTCCTCTCTAAAGTTCTAGAAAGGACTATGACACCACAGCTCAGTGACCATATAGCCAAGTACAACCTCTTGTCCCCCATCCCACATGATTTCAGGAAAACCAGGGCTTTTCAGAAGCTTTGGACAAGCTAACAAATGACATCAGCTTAAATTATTTTTTTTTCAATTGTTTAACCAGATGAGGCACACTAAGCTGAAAGCTTGTTTACAGGTACAACCTGGGAGCACAGGGAAGTTAAGTGACTTGCTTGGGGTCACACAGTATGCAAGTGGGGACTGTGGGATTCAACCCAGGTCTCCAGATTTGCAGCTCAGAGCCTTAAACCACTGAGCTATACTGTCTCCCTTAGCTATAGACTCTGGTCTCCTAACTTGGCACAGTATTTTTTGAACTCACAAAGGCATTGAACCTGGTCAATCACTTGTTCCTTTGGAACAAGCTGGCCTCCCTTGGTGTTCCCCCCCAATTTCCTGCTTCCTGAGCTACATAACCAGCACTTTGATACCTCCAACCTTGCTGATATAACTGTTGGGAGTTGGCAATCCCCAAGTATCCATCCTTGGCTCACATTTATTCTCTATCTATATAAATAGTTTCCCTGATGTGGCCTCCTGTTGCAGTTCCATTCTGTATGCAGATGACCTTTCATGTACCACCATGCTACATCTGTCCTCTCCATCCAAAAATCCCTCATGGACTCCTTTGTACTCATTCAGTCTTGGTTTTCAGTGATCACACTAATCCTAAACAGCAAGAAGACAAAGGCCATGGTTTAAGCTCTCCTTAACCTGTACTGATGTATCCCCTAGAGGAGGTCAGCAGTTTCAAGTACCTGGGTGTAAGTCTAGACCCTTTCCTTGATTTCTCCCCTCATGTCACCTCAATCTGAAAATCTGTTAATGCTAAGCTGGAGTTGGCTTGCAGCATCAAACACTTTCACCTTTGCTGCCCAGCTATCAAAAGCCCAAGGGGTGTTCCTTCCAAGCATTACCTACAGCCTTCTGGCATTCCAGGGCACAAATAAATGCATCTTATTTAGATGGTATATCACATATAAAAATGTATGCCACTTTGCCTTTGCCTCCCCCAAGCTCATGCAACACTGCTTCCTCCACATTGATGCAGGATAGCCCTCCTCTGCTGCTCAATGGTCCTTTGCTTTGGGCTGTTTTATTGACAAGCTCCTGTGCACAGGCTCCCCACCTTCCCTTGCCAACAACCTGCAGCTCCCGGCCATAATTTACTATCTAAGATCTGGGGACTATCAACCTCTCCTTGAGCCCAGGAGCTGCACTGGCTTTGGGAAAGTGGCTTTCACAGTTTATGCCCCAGCTTCCCAGAATTCCCTTCTCCCTAACTTATGCATCTCCCCCAGTAACTCCATTTTTTGCAAAGCACTAAAGATTGCACTGTGCCTACTGAGTCCCTGCTCCTACCTCTCTAAGGTCTAGGAGACTAGGCCAAAGCTTCCCTAGTGCTATGCACTTTTCCAGCTCATCTCATTAATAAGTCTCTGCCCACTTTTGCCAAATTAGTTACCATTTCAGGTACAGACAAATCATTTCCCCTGCTCCTTTTGTCATCCAAAACTACTTGCAGCTGTGCTTACATGTCTCTGATGTAAACTACTCATTATCATTGCTGTACATTTGTGTTGTTTTTTTCCCCTGATATTAACTCTCCCACTGTTACTCATTCACTGTTGTATTCGTATTTTCAATCTGGGGTGAAATGACATTGCTTCTCTTTTTCATTTTCATCATGCATTGAAATGTTCTTATGACTGGAGCTGCTGCTATTTGATTTTGCACTAATGTTTTTCCCCGGTATGATGCTGCTGTATTGTGTGACTCCACACTGCTGTCCTTCCAGTTTTGGGTCTTTTTACTGTTGTGCTGATAATGCAGGTCCTATAATTCTCCCAGGTCATGCCTGAAAATAGGCATATGTATGTCTAGTGCATCTCAGCTGGTATGAAAAACAAATAAATACATTATCTCAATAGTAACCATTTAGGGTTGTTTGTGCTAGCTAAGTAGGATTTATCAGACAGTGCTGATGTAAACTTGCTGTCATTGTTGAATATTCCTGAAATATTTCCTGTATGAAAATTTTCTACAGATCCTTGTTGTATCTCTAATGATATTTCTAGTACCCCTAATATCAATATATTCCTTCCTTCTGCATTTTAGTCAACGTAGTAAAATATCTTGCAGTCTAAGGGCACTTGCAGCAATCCCAGGGCTGAAAACTGGATTCTCAAAACCTGAGCCCTCCATGCACCACATACAACGAGTTAGACCAGCATTTTCTGGTCTAAGATCACTGACCTTTTTACAGGGTTTGCGCCATGTGTTTGGTGCAAGCCACCATAAAAACAATGTAGTGTTGCAAAGGCATGTGACCTATGAGAAAAGGGCATGCCATGTGCCAAAGTGTTTAGGGCAGCTGCACTGTTGGTGCAGGGCTTCTGTATGCCCTACACCAACCTTTGAGAATAGAGCCCTATAACTTATTTGCTGTTAAGCCT
Source organism: Neoceratodus forsteri (assembly GCA_016271365.2). Classification (NCBI taxonomy): domain Eukaryota; kingdom Metazoa; phylum Chordata; order Ceratodontiformes; family Ceratodontidae; genus Neoceratodus; species Neoceratodus forsteri. The sequence continues at coordinate 1,123,548,972 of CM028131.1, forward strand.
TTGATAATACCTTTATAATGAATCTAACTATCTTTGTATTTTGATATGGAAATCTGAATCAGAATGTTAAAGTCCAAACAATATTACTGATAAAATGTTAATGTCATTTTGCTCTTTTGGTGTTGTATGAAAGCAGACAGTATAAAAACTGGCATGAAGAATGAAACAATAATAAAAAATCTAGAAGAAGAAAAACTGCAAAGCACATGCAGTCCAAAGAAAAATAAGTTTATGTCCTTTACATTAGATGACTACAACAAAGATAAAGGTTATTGTTGCGTTAAGGAATGCCAACTTGTCTTGACATATTAAATACTAGATGATAAATCAAACTCTATTCCATCAGTGTTATTGCATAACCACTGGTACATCTGAAGTCTATAGCAAGTCATTCCTTCTTTTAATATGACTTACTTTAACTAGAGAAAATGGATAAGTAGTTGCATATCAAAATGGAATACCATTTCTATAATTAGCCTTATAATTATATATTGCACTTACTTATATTAACACATAAGATTCTTTAGTCATACCTCTCTCTGGTACCATTGCAACAAAAGTACAGTATTGGCAGCACCATATTGCAGAATGTTTTGGTCATTCTAGATCAATCTAAAACTGCATGAATCTTGAAGATGGACATGTATTAATTAAAAATTCCAAACTCAAACAAGCAAACTATTGTCCCCCTTGGTAGTTTAAAAGATACCTTTAATTTCATGCTGACTTTCTTCCCTTCTTCTTTCCAGTTCCTTTCTGTCATAGTTCAGCTTTTTCAGGCACATGATCCCATACTGGAGACTTGTTCTGTTACAGAAATTGCAAAGATTTATTTTTTTTATTTTAACGATTTCTGACTCCCATTTTAATACAATACCTACTCCAGAAGCCCAATCAAGTACAGTCAGCGGCATTTGGTACCCTATTTGGGCTTAAAATTAAGGATAAAATGAAAATAATAAACCTTATGTCCCTCTTGGCCAGTGATAGTCCTGTGATCCCCCTCAGCAACATGAGTTTTGTAACACCTTTCACCCACCCCTGCTCCCTTACACTGCATTTAAAAGGAAAAATGCCTAACTGCTGGCACTGTACCAGGATCCAACAGCATATTTTAATAGAAGCCCTCTTCCTAGACTGAACCCCAGATGCCAAAGTGCCATTTATGTTATAATGGGCCCCACTTGACCCCTCAGCTATGAGATAGGGATATAGGTTTGCTAATAGAAGTCCATAACCAGTTACTTTCCTCATCCCCTTCTTTAATCCACAGTGCACTTTCCTTGCAAATGTAATACAGACTTTATTAGTGCATGGCAGGGAGGAAGGAGGGGAGGAATGATCTGTACAGAAAGTGAAATTGTTTTATTATTTTTTCACTCATCTCTAACTCCCCTTTTGATACCACCGCACCTATGCTGGGAACCTGATCTAGTTGGAGTATACAAGTACCACTTTTAGAATTCTTGGTTGATATTTGTACTTGGCTCCGCAAGCTACACAGTACTCAGTACCTAGTATTTCATATGCATGCCTAAAATTAGGGATAAAATACAAAAGAAAGTGAAAAGAAACCCTTTATTCACTATTGTCACTGTTGGAAAGGAGCTAAAAAAAGGCAAATGCCCATGTGTGCTCCTAGATGGTGTGGTAATAATTTTTTATTCTACCATCTGACATCAGGTTATCAATACCCTTTTTAAAAGTCTCTTTATTGGCACTTAGAACTAATTTTGTAAGCAAGCTATTCCATATATTAATCAGTGTTCTGGCAAAGAAAAACTTCCGTTTGTTTGTTCTAAAGTGACTACCCTTTACTTGCAATGGATGCCCCCAGTACTAAGGTTTGGGTTTTTAAATGTAATGTCTAATTCATTTGTAAGAGTTTGGTTTTTAACAATATCATGGTAGAGTAACAAATCACCATGTAGTCTCCTGTCATCCAAGGAATATAATCCTAGTTCACTTGTTCTGTCTTTTTATGGTAAATTCTTGACCTCCACAATAATTCTAGTCATACTATGCTGAATCCTTTCTATCCTTACTATGTCAGATTTTCTGAAAGGGTTCCACAGTTGGCTACAGTAATCCAGCTGTGGCCTAGCATAGGATCTATGCAGGGGCAGTATTTATTTATTTTAGTTTTTGTTGACCGGGTAACTGCACTAGACAAATCCTACCTATTTTCAGGCACGACCCGGGAAGGGGGATACAGATGAATGCCAACTGACCTTGAACCAGATTAAGCTGTTGTTGGTGTTTTTTATGACTGGAGAAAATTTGGCCAGGGCACCAGGGAAATTTCCCTGTTCTTTTTGAGAAGTGCCATGGGATCTTTAACATCCACCTGAACTACCACCAGAACAGGCAGATGGGACCTCGGTTTAACATCTCATCTGAAAGACAGCACCTCAGGAGTGCAGCACTCCCCCTCATGCTGCACTACAATGTCAGTATTGGGAAATTAACCCAAGTGCCTGGTGTGGGGATAGATCCCACAGCCTACTGATCTCCCAGCCTCAGAGGTGAGTGTGCTACCTGCTGAGCCACTGACACTGCAATATTACCTCAGCTTTCCTACTCTTGATGTATCTTTGTATTGATCCTGCAACCCTGTTTGCTTTTGAAATAGCATATGTGCACTGTGTGCCAAAGTCTAATTTGCTGTCTATACATATGCCCAAATCTTTCTCATTGCTTGATTGTTTGCGTATTGCATTACTAAGAATGTATCTAGACTGCTTGTTGTTTTTCCCCAGGAGCAGAACTCAACATTTGTCAGTGTTAAAACTCATCCCCCACTCATAGGCCCAGTTAGCAATTTGATTTAGGTCATTTTGTATTTATTCATTGATTTTCTGTGTCAGAATCACCCAGTTTGGTGTCATCTGCATATCTGATTAATTTACTTTCCAAGTTCTTACCAAGGTCAGCAATGAATAGTAGGAATAATACAGGGCCCAAAACAGAGACCTGCAGTACTCCACTGGTGACTTCTCCCTTAGTTGACAAAAAGCCATTGATAGTCACTCTCTTTGTTCTATTAGTCAACCAGTTCACAATCCATTTCAGTATGTAAGGGTTTAGTTTACCCAGCTTGTAAAGTATTGCACAGTGTGATAATGTGTCAAAAGTCCTCAAGAAATCTAACAAAATGACTTCCACAGGTATGCCCTTATCCAACAATTTACTAAATGTTTCATAAAAACAAATAAGGTTGGTAAGACATGAGCGCCCCACTGTGAATCCATGTTGGGTTATATCAACATTATTCCTCTGTAGGTGGCCAGGGCTTGTCCAGCAGCCACCCCTCACCAACTCCACTTATAAAAATAACACCTTCCTCCATTGTCCCAAACTCTGATTGGTTCAAAAATAATTTGCCTGGCTCCTGGCAGTATACCACCAGTATAAGAGTGTCTTTTAAAGGGGAAGCAAACCTTACAGGTCCTCTTAAAGGTTGAACACCTATGAAAAGCTCTTTTAAATGAGGCATTGTACACCTTGTTGGTCTTAGCAGCCAGAGATATTTTTATGAAAATCAGATATGAATTAAAACAAGGCAGCCACCATATAATGCTGAGACAAGACATTATGTCATGATATGTCATAGAAGGACTAGCTATGCATAAACAACAGGTGTTCACATCTATTAAATAGGCAATTGAACATTTTATTAAGTGTATTTTAATGTGTTACTGATAGATTTCTGCTTTTATTATGAATCCAGGCATCACTTCTAGTCAATCAGGATTACTTCTTTCTAAATATTGCAGCCACTGTTACAGTAGCTATACCAAGGTATCTCATTCAAACAGTTTTACAATTTTCAAGTTTTAGTATAGTTCACAAGGTCCATTTCCCCACACAGGAGTTTCACAAGTTCCATTAAACAAATAAATAAATAAAAAAATTAAATCTTTAGCATGATAGTGATAGTTCCAGCATCTTTTGAGTGCCTTCACAAATCAGCTTCACTTCATAGTTCTCCCACCCAAAAACATGAGAAATCACTCTTTTAACAATAAGAGATGCCAGAACTGTATTATAAATATGTATGCTAATTGATTTTATATATGTAATGAGATTAATAAGCTTTCACATTTACATTTTCAAACTGCTAGTAAAAAGAATTTAGTGGAATCTTGGTATTGTGATGTTACAAAAACTCTCAACTACAAAGGAGCAAAAACTATTTCAATGAGAAAATGTATATGTATTTATTTTTCAAATGAATTATATAATTGTTTTAATAACACACTGTACCTTTGCTGTGTTTGTAATATTGTTGTCTATCTGTGTACTTTTGCAGTTACTAAAGAAGTAGTCATCTTTATTTCCTTCTCAAGTAACCTCTGTTTTGGAAATAAAACACCCTAAGAAAAACCTCACAGATTATCACAAATCCCATGTTTTATGGCTGGCTCCATGGGGATGAGCAGTGGGGGACTGTTCTGGCTCACTTTAAATCCTGGGTTTGCACCTGAGCTGGTAGTAGAGGAGGCCAGCAAGGAAGGTGGTCAAGCATCTGCATGAAGAAACCCCTCCCAGTGGGGAGCTGAACTAAATTCCACATTGGAGTGGCTCCTGGTAGCAGCATGGTGGTGGAGGTGCAGTTGGTGGAATGGGTAACCACATGCTGTCATCCAACACTCATGAGACTGCAGCATGTGCATGCTAGTAATGGAGGAGGATGAGCTATACAAAAATTGGGAGAAATGCAAACCCTGGGGAAAAAGCCCCATCTGCAGTAGGATCATATCTCTCAACTTTTTCTAACTGAAATGAGGAACATAGACACTCAAAATGTAGGGCCTATTGAAGGACAGAGCAATTCTGAGAGGTAAAATGAGGATCGTCATTCTTAATCAGGGACTATTGAGAGGTATGGGTGGTGCCCAACTTGGCTATGGCAGGAAACACAAATGCTGTAGGGGGCAATGATGATGGGGACCCAGAGGTAGATATCTAGTGTGGTGATATAGGTGAAAAAGTGGTAGGCATCATGCATCATTGCTGCTGATTTGTCCCCATTTTCTGTCCTCCATCTTTCTCCCTTGCTAGCTACTGGTTACTAAAGCAGTTCTATCACCCTCCTTGCCAGTCTGCACTCCTAAGGTCTTGGACTCAGGTTTAAACTAAACCTGGGTCTCCAGCATGCAAGATACTAGTAGATGCCAAATCAACTAGCCCTGAAAATGGATGGCACTGGAGCATTGGGCCCGTACCTGGTTGTTGCTGGTGATGGGAGCCGAGGGGGGTTATGCCATGACAAGTAGGTGGGCCGCTGCGGTGGCACTGAAGCCCAGGGCGAGGGCCCAGGTGGAGCCGCCGCAGGTGCATATCTTGGTGGAAGTAGCAAATATTCAAACAAGAGCTTTGAAGGCCGAAGTGGAGAAGGGTTCCATGTGAAAAGCAGTTGAACATGAGTCAGCCTGTCCTAAGAGATAGGTGAGTGCCATTCTGAAGGGGGTGCAGTGGTGGATGGGGAGGAGTGGAGGGTGGCCTTGCAAGAGGACCTGGAGGCTCTGGAAAGGTGGTCGGGAAAATGGAAAATAAAATTCAATGCGGAGAAGGGAAGCAGTGTCAGTGGCTCAGCAGGTAGCACACTTGCCTCTGAGGCCAGGAGATCAGAAGACTGTGGGTTCTATCCCCACATCAGGCACTTGGTTTCATATCCCAACACTGACGCTGTACTGCAGCATGAGGGGGGTGCTGCACTCTGGAGGTGCCGTCTTTCAGATGAGATGTTAAACTGAGGTCCCATCTGCCTGTTATGGTGGTAGTTCAGGTGGATGTTAAAGATCTCATGGCACTTCTCGAAAAGAGTAGGGGAAGTTTCCTCGGTGTCCTGGCTAAATTTCTCTCATTCACTAAAAATACCACCAACAGCTTAATCTGGTTCAAGGTCAGTTGACATTCATCTGTATCCCCCTCCACGGGTCATGCCTGAAAATAGGCAGAATCTGCCTAGTGCACTTACTCGGTCAACAAAAACTAACTAAATAAATAAATAAAATAAATAAGTGCAAGATTCTGCACCTGGGAGTCAGAAATCTAGGCCAGGGGTATACCCTGGGAGAAGACATGATTCAAGTCATGGAGGGTGAGAGGGACCTGGGGGAAGTGGTAGATCTCAAAATGAACAACTCAGAGACCTGTAGGAGGGCAGCGGCAAGGGCAAATAGGATGCTTGGATACATCGCCAGGGGGATTACCTCCAGAAAGGTGGAAGTGATCCTTCCACTGTACAACTGCTTGGTTAGGCCACACCTCAAGTTTTGTGTACAGTTTTGGAGACCACATTTAAAGATGGACATTACACTCCTAGAGAGGGTCCAAAGGAGGGCAACCAAAATAATCTGGGGCCTGGGGGAGAGGACCTATGAGGAGAGGCTCAAGGAGCTCGAGATGTACACCCTGGAGGAGAGGAAGGATGGGGGGGACATGATAGAGGTCTTTAAGTACATGAAAGGGATCAATAAAGGAGGCCCAGTCAGGGTGTTCCAAAGGAAGGAGGGTGGGGTAACAAGAGGTCATGGGTATAAGCTGGAAGGGGGCAGGCTCAGAGGGAAGAGGAGGAGATGTTATTTCACTGAAAGGGTGGTGGAGCCATGGAATGTGCTGCCCAGTGCCCTCAGTGTGGGTGCTGAAAATCAAGCAGACTTGAGAGACTTTTAGGCCTATTCTGCTGGCATTTTAGTATGTAGATGAGAATACCAGAATGTGTTTAATTCTTTTTACTAGCAGCTTAAAAAGTAAATGGGACCACTTAATAGTTGCACTGTATATACACAGCAATTATTAGTTTCTTATAGAAAACACAAATTGCACATACCCCAGTAATGCAAAGCATCATGGAAAGCATATGCAAATGCCCATGAATGAATTTGGGCTAGATCAACTTTAAGCAGAACTGCATGGTTCCAAAGTTGAGCCAGTCCAAATTAATTCATGGGCATTTGCTCATGCTTCCCGTGATGCTTTGCATTATTAGGGTATGTGCAATTTGTGTTTTCTTTAACATTTGGCTGTATGGCCAATATCCTCTGGGATAACCCATGAACCAGTGCATTTGCTCTGGGGTTCTTTTATTAGGTTCCTATTTTCTTTCTAATTACCTTGTAAGTGCGCTAGACATTTAGTGCCCATTTTCTGGCCCAACGAGGGAGAGTGCAAGTACAGAACAGAACAAGTATAGTATTAAGGACTACATCAGATTAGTACAGATTAAAGCACAAATACAGGAATTATAAAATTACATACAATTACATTACATTGAGCATCAGCTGCAGTACAAGTAACAGGTGTATAACAATCTAGAGGAACAGGTATAAGAAGCATTAGGTATCAAATTATTATGGAAAATACAGATTATGAATCTATAAGTAATATTATCACTAAACTTGTAGCAGTGGTACCTGGAACTGGGATCACATAACCCAAATGCAGGGCCTATAGCCCATGGGCAAGTTCAGGCATTTAAAGTTAGCCAATGTTGTCTTAATTCCCTGTGTAATAGTTGATGGGATAGACCAGTCATAGACCCAGTGGAATAGAGTTCCACTATGTGGGAGCAGAAAAGAAGGATAGCTGTTTCATATTATTATGCTCTAGATGTATGGAATGCATTACTGGACTGAGTGGACTTGAATAATACAATTGCATCATTAAGGATAGAGCTCCACCCATGAGAGGAGGAGAGAAGCAGCATGGTGGCAGTAATGCATGTTCATGCGGGATGAGACACTGCTGACTTGACTTCCCATGTGCTCCAGCTAGACGAGCCTAAATGTGACAAAAACTGTGTACTGTTTACAAATGGATAAAAGAATTGCCTACTGGTAGTCACCTGATGTGATATGGAGTTGTTATCCTTGGGTCTTTTGCTCTCTCTGGATATTTAATAATGAACGGGTGAATGGCAGTTAAAAAGCATACATATTTCTAGTGTTCACTGAGAGATGGATCGAAATGGCTACAAATTTGCTATTTGTTTGGGGTTTTTTTTCACAGGTGAAGGCGAGTGCTGTTGGCAAGTCAAATATAACTATTTTGCCATTTAGATGCTGTCGCTTGGAGTAAAAATTTTAATGACTGCCTCCCGACAATGAATGAAATTTTACCTAATCCACATGGAGCATGCCTGAAAACCCACTCCATGAACATTCAGAAAGTACAAGGTAATTCATTGAAAAAGAGAAAATGCCCACCAGTAGATGAAATTACCATCATAAAAATAAACCCCCCACTTCCTCTTTTCCCTTTATTTCAACTGACTGAGAAAGCAAAGAAGTTATTTACATTACCGGAGATGGTGGCAAACTACTTGGTTACAATTGGGGGCCATCTTAGAAGCCCTGAACTTGAACAGAGCACTGGAATATCCTAGTTGACGGCAAATAAAACTCCCTCTCTGGATATCCAAGGAAGAGAAGAGAGGCCAACTGACAAAGCACTAAACAGTCAGAACCGAGGTACTGACCAGGAGTTAGAGGAATGGGAACAAAACAGATGAGAGGAGGAGAATGAGGAATTGGTGGAGGTAAGAAATCTTGACATTGGTATACATAGAGAGAAGCTCAAAATTAATGTAAAAAATGCTGAAGATACAAAAGCTTGTGGGAGTGTTAATGATGCCCTGAATTCTGATACTCTTGCCAACACAGTAAATGTAATAACTGAGCAGGATAGCAACACTGCTGGAGCAAAAATAAAAGCTTCTAATAAGATGAATTTGCAAAAATGTAGTATAAATGAACTAAGGCAAAATATTCAGTGTGAACCTACAGCCCTAAAGAAATTTAGCTTTCGGTTATCCCTGATGCTGTTTCTGGGTCAACTGCAGGAAAAAAGAAGCAAAATCCTGAAAACCTTAAAAAAATCAACTGATTAATGACGAAAATTTAAGCTCTGAACAGGAATATTACTCAGATGACCCAGAGGAAAATGAGGGGGCATACTCTGATGACCAACCAACATGGGCCAAAAACCTATTTTCACAGATATCTATAATTTCTGACAAAATGGAAAAAATGCTAAATATCCAAGAGAAACTAGATAACTATTTCTCTCTAACTCAGAATCTGTTTAAAGAAAATATGGAGTTAAAATTAGAAATAGCTTCAATTAAAAAGTCTTTAAATACCCTACAAGAAGAATCTATTTCTGTCCAGAAAAAAAGTAAAAGAAATTGAGCAAGTTAATATGGACTGTAAAAATAAGCTTACAGACTTTGAACTGAGAGCAAGAAGAAAGAATATATGCATTTTGGGAGTACCAGAGTCATGGGATGCTCAGAGAAGCCTTGCTGATACATTTAAACAAATCGCAGCAGAATTATTGGATGCAAAACAATTAAAATTAATCTTGAAGTGGACAGAATGCATAGATCATTGAGAAAATAAACTGGGGGACTCTCAACCACCTAGGCCCATTATAATGAAGTTTTTAAAATCTCAAGATAAAGATCTACTTATGTCAGCAGTCTATAAAAAAAGAGAATTAAGCTGATGGGTGCCTCCGTCTCAGTCTATAATGACTACCCACCAGAAATAGTGCAAAAGAGTTAAAATTTGACTGGTTGAGAAACAAGCTTTGGAGTAAAGGGTTTAAAACCACAGTAGTTTTTCCAGCTAAATCGAGACTAATTATTTATTTAATAATTTTTTTGCACCTACTGCAGTGCTTCCAGTGGGGGCATCCAGCCTCCAGGCCCCACTGACCTGGAGGACAGCAGGCTCACTTGATACGCGAGGGTCTGGCACGGCCACAACCGGACCTCCCGACATGATTCCATGACAGGCCTCCAGGTCGGCAGGAGCATGGCCATCAAGCTGCATGGTCTCGCCCAACCCTTTTCCACCTTGGTTTTTCGCCCCAGGAGCTGGCAGTGCAATGACACACAATGCGTACGTGGGCATCTTGCTGAATTCCTCCCAGTCTTGCATTACATCTTGTGCTGCTCCCAGTCATTACCAGGGGCAGCTTAAGTGCAATGTGATCCCTCTACCCTATCCCAGATGAAGGAGAGCAGTCCCAGGACACTCAATCCAACCTCTCCCCTGCCAGCCCCTGGTGGCCCGAGTCCATTCCCGAACCTGGGTCACCGGTGTGGTGCGAGGTGTAGTGTCCAGTGCCTCAACCCTCAGCACCATTGGGCCAGCAATTGAGAGTAATTATTGAGGGGTCAAATATATATATATATATATATATATATATATATGAATGAAGCTCTGGAGGAGGCAAAGATTTGAAAAATTAAAGTGCCGAATGTTTTTGAATAAGCAAGCTAATTGACTATTAAATTATGCTAATTAACTGAGCTGGGAGGGATTCAGCAGTGGCTTACCAGATATGAGGGTTGCTCTATTTGTCAGTTATGTAATTAACAATAGATTGGTTTCACATGTCTGTTATATGTTTTAGTATAAGGTTTGGGAGGGGTATTAGTAAAAAGAATAACACTATGAGAGCAGTTAGGTATATGCGTAACAAGAATGACTTAGTAAAGATCAGAAACTATTTGTATAAAGATAGATCTGAACTCCTAGTTGTGGCCATTGTAAAATTATTGGAAGCTTTGGATGGAAGACAAACATTTTCATGCATCCAAAACTTAAGCATGTTTTCCTGTGTAACCCCCCTGTTACCTGGGGTTACTAGAATACCAGTAAGACCTAGTGGTAGGCAGGGAAGGCAGCTTGTGAAACTCTAGTTAAATGGATTTCACACTGTCTCACTCTGTTCTCAGTCTCAGCTGAGACTGAGGGATAGATCACCACAGAACTCTTGCAGCTGCATGAGCCACACTGGAATCTGCAGTTGGAAGTTAGGATAGAATGTTGGGGATTTTTGAACAGAGTCTGTGTGCAGTCTTGAAGAGAGGAGCAGCACAGCAGTCTGAGTGCAGTCTCTTAGAGCCTTAAGCTCTGTTTTAGAGCTACTGTAAGGGAGGTGTGTGTTTCCACCGAAAGAGGCACACAGTAAGCTGTTTGTGAAGTGGTGGAGACCACTGTTACTGGTCCATGTGCCCTATCGCTGAGGGGTTGGGGGTGGAAGGGTTTGCCTGTCTTCCAGGGGCAACCCCCCTGGTTCCGGCTAAGGAAGAAGCTACCTAGTTTCAAGTTGTGCTGCGGCACCAGAAGCTGTGGGAGAGAAATTCCTGTGAGGAATCACCTCTGGGGCACCTGCAACCAAAGGGTGAGTTCGCTCTGACATAGGGCCTATGTTTTCATGTGAACTGTTGGAAAGTGGGGATTGGACTACTTAATTTGTAGGAGGTCTAGTGTAATAGACATTGCCAGTTAATTCAAGTATGTTTAAGTCCAGAACAAAGAGCAAAGTAAAGAGGGGATTGGACTGCTAAATCAGTGGGAGGCCTAGAGCAATGGGCTAAACCAAGTAAAAGTATGTTCAAGTCCAGCACAAAGAGTAAAGTGGGGATTGGACTGCTAAATCTGTGGGAGGTCTAGAGCAATGGGCTAAGCTGAGTAAAAGTATGTTCAAGTCCAGCACAATGAGAAAGCAAGACAAGTAGAGGAGCTGTGACAGACATTTACCCTTAATCTACATTGCCAAGCTTTATAGAAAGAGATGTTTAATGTCCAGAGAAATGGCCGGGTATGAATTGTGGAAGCAAGAGGTGGGAGACCCCCCCATCAGTAATAACCAAATTCACCTCTACGGATTTGATCTGTAGCACCTTTACTTTCTCTCAGGTACTTGGCCAGTGCCTGAGGAAAGTACCAAGATGTGGGACTAAAAGGAAGTTTCCCTTATAGAGTTGAGATGCTCTTAGATGGTTTAGGGAGCCACCAGAAAAGGTTTCCATAAAATATGGAAGGTATCTGAGTGGCCAGCAAGGGAGCAGAGCCTGGGAATCCCAGATAGTGCACAAGTTCAGGCTGTGTACCCAAAGCAGCGTGCAAGTCCGGGCTGTGTGCCTGGTGGGTTCTGAGCCTGAGGGCTGGAGTGTTGAAGAAGTGTTCCTGATTCTTTTTAATCTGCATTACCAGAAGTGTAGCCCCGTGGGGGTCTGTCTATGCTTTGTTTGTTCTGTTTGGATGTGAATAAAGCCACACTTTAGAATCCCACTTCTGGTACTGGACATTACAGTTATTGCTTCTTGTGTTCAGAGTTACTTGGGTGCCCCTGTGCAGAGTAGCCAAACCTAGCCCTTGTGCAGAGTAACCTATTCCTCCCCAAACCCACTCCCCACCTGGTACTGCTGTCAGATTTAAACAGCATACCACCTGTCATTTGCAAAAAGGCAGGGGTAGGGGGCTTACACCTGGGTAATAGAATCCTTAATTAAATAATGATACAATGTTTAACAATAACAAAATAAAGGTTATTTCCCTAAATGTTAATGGATTAAATTCTCCAATTAAACAGTCTAGATTGTTAAATGTAATAAAAAATCAAATGCTAACATTATTTGTTTACAGGAAACCCATTTGGAAGAAAAAGAGATAATTAAAAACTAAGTGGTTAAGTCATGTACTGTTTAATGTAGGTACAAAAAAAAGTAGAGGATTGGCACTATTAATAAAAAAGGACTGGAGGTTAAAATTGTTGATCAGTTTAATGACTCCAAGGATAGAATAATGTTGGCCAAATTATTAATTAATAATACTGATTTAATTTGTGGTGCAGTGTATGCACCATTTACTCATTACGCATTGTTTCTTACAAAATTAGTTGAGTGGTTTCAAACACTCCAATCAGAGAACATAGTATTGGCTGGAGATCTTAACAACATACTGAACCCATACATGGATAAATCCATTCATCCCAACAAGGCAAACTTTAATTATTCAAAAGAATTTACTGAGTTTATGTTATTGGAATCACTTGAAGACCCATGTGGACTGAAACACCCAAGTGAAAGAAGTTATACCCATCATGATTTAAAAACTAAAACATCTGCAAGAACAGATTATATATTAACATCAGAAAGTTAAACTGACAAGGTGATTAATGTTGGGATAGATTCAATCTACCTGTCAGATCATGCAATGACATATTTAAATTGTTAATACCTGACAAAAACAGACAATATTCAAAACAGTAGAGGTTTAATAATGGTTTATTAAAGGATGAGGAATTTTGTACTTTAATAAAAAATACAATTGAGTATTGATTTTACAATTATGATGATCAATTACCAATCTTTAAATTATGGGATGAATTTAAAGCAACAATCGGGGAGCAATAATATTGTGCCAAATTAAGATAAATAGAATAAAAAAAGGATGAGTCTTCAATTGATTCCAAATTAAAACAATTGAATAAATTAATCTCAGAAGATTATAATAAATATAAAGATGCATTGGAACTATATAAAAGACAAAAACAAGATTTGTTTGATCAAGAACAGTTAAAAAAACAATAAAAGCAATTCAAATTACAAAACACTACCATGCAGATAAGTTAGGGAAATTTTTGGCTACATTATTAAAACAAGAACACCAAAGAAATTTGATAAAGACTATGTATAATCAACAACATGAGATAGCTAAGTCAGATAGACAAATAGCAGATTTTTTTTTATAGAATACTGTAAAGAAATATATAATAAGAATTCTAGACCTAATGTAGAAATAATGAACACATTTATTGAAGAGACCCAGCTTAAAAAAATGTTCTTTTAAATATGAAGCAATTACTCAACATGAAATAAAAGAGAATATTAAGGCTCTATCTCGTAATAAAACTCCTGGTATGGCTGGGTTAACAAATTCTATCATGCCTTCATAAATAAAATAACACATTGGCTAGAGTTAATAATATATGATATAATAAATTCAGGGATACAAGAAATTCCAGAATCCATGCAGATTGCTAAATGAATGATTATACTTAAGCCACATAAACCAGCTAATCAACCAGAAAGTTATAGACCCATATCAGTTTTGAACTCTAATTATAAAATCATAGCAAAAATTGTAAACAGCAGGATTCAAAAATATATTCATGAAAATATTCATATGAATCAATGTACATTTATACCTGGAAGAACCATATCACAAGCTAATTATAAACTAAAAGCAGTGATTAATTTAATTAATAGGAACAACAAATATACTAATGATGTATATTTTGCAGTAGAATTAGATGTTACAAAGGCATCTGACTTGATTAATAGGCAATTTATGATGAATGTTCTTGAAGCTTGTGCAATACTGAAAGAACTATTAATACTAATCAGTACACTCTATAAAGTAACTAAAATAAAAATTCAGATAAATAGTATGTTAACAAACACAATGGACATGTACAATGGTGTAAGGCAAGGGTGCCCATTATCACCTACCTTATTTGTATTAACACTAGAACCCTTATTAAATTTATTAAGAGTAAATACCTTTATACAAGGAATAGATATCTCGGGAACATTTAAAATTGAGTGTATCCATGGATGATATGCTATTAAATATAAAGAATATAGAACAATTTTTACCAAATTTTCTAAACATAATAAAGACATACTCAGAATTATCAGGATATAGGATAAATAAATTTAAGTCCATTATAATGAAAATCTCTAAAATAACTCATATCCATCCAGATGTTATTAAAAATGAATTTAGTATACGAGATCATACCACATATTTGGGAGTACATATATTTGTAGACCAAACCACCACAATTAGGGATAATTATAATAAAGCAAAAGATAAACTATCAGCTATTTTAGGCAACTGGACAAACTTATCATTACTGCTCTGAGGGAGAACAGGTACGATAAAGATGATGACCATGAATCACCTAATTTATATCATCCAAAATGTATGGGGTGCTTCCTCAGAAAAATGGTTCAGAGAATTAAAAAGAACATTTACTAAGTTTCTTTGGAGAGGAGGAAAATCAGGAATAGCTTGCAGTATATTAACATTACTCAGGAGACATGGTGGCTTGGGATGTCCTAATCCTTATGCATATGTTTTTCCTAGTTTTTTGTGGACTACCCCTTACCTTGCTTAAATTGCTCACCGATACTCCTTCTTTCCACAGATTCACCCTCTGGCCATCTGGTGGTAGTGAGGGCCCCAAAGTTGCCTTCCCCCGAACCCACAAAAGAAAGGTAACTACCTGGCATTTGAAGAGGCTGGTGGGATGAGCCATGGACGTCTCTCTCACTCTCTGTTGCTGTGCTGGTTTTCCCAGCAACCCCCACCACCACCCTTGGTGAACATTTCCTTATATAGTGGTGGCTAAAAAATAATCAGTCAACATCCCCATTAGCAGCTTATCCCCCTCCACCACTAGCGCCCGCTGTCCTGTGTTCCATCCTAAGCAGCTACCCCAACCAATCAAAATCACAAAAAACAATGCTCACTCTGTATCTGGCCATCCTTGCCTCTCTCCTACCCCTAATCACACTCCCTCCTTCCAATTACCCTGCAGCACAGGAAGGGAACCTGCCACTCTGCATCCAGTCAGCACAGCCACCTAGCTCTCATTCCCACCTGCCTTTTCCAAACCAGTGTTCCCTAATACCCATTGGCTGAGCTGGACCAGCAATTCTACCTTCATCCTTTCATATCAGACTCATTGCCCTCAGTTCGACTGCCCAGCAAATCCTTATGCTAGCCTCTCAGCAATTATCCGCATCTCGTAAGCCTCAGCGGGCAATTTCACTCATTAAACTGCTAGTGTCGCTTCTGCTCCTACTTGCGGGTGACATCGACTCTAACCTAGGACCAACCACCACCACCCTCTTACTACCAAGGGGACTAAAACTGATGCACCTAAAAATATGTAGCCTGCTGCATAAAATAACTGTGTCACAGTGAACCGTCATCTTCTTAAGGCCTGACATCCTGACTATTTCCGAGACATGGCTGAAGTCACAAAACAAGGACCCCAAGATCTCTATCCTTGGCTACACCATAATCCACTATAACCACCCAGATCATAAAAGGGGTGGAGGTGTGGCCATGTACATCTCCTCCTCCCTTCAGTACTCTCTGGTTGATATACCATCACTCACCCAGCCTATAGATGCCTTGCTGATCAAGTTATCCCTCCCCCACACCACCCCAATATTCATAGCCAGCTTGTACTGCCCCCCAACTCCCCCATGTCAACTATTCTTGACCACCTGAGCTCTCTGAAATCCTGTGCCAATGGAGGCGAGCTACACAGTCTGGGGGATTTCAATTTAAACTGGTTGTCCAGTAGTACCTCTAAAATCTAAAATCAGATTGCTGCCCTAAAACTGACACAGTTGATCTCCGAACCTACACAGCTAAACTTACAATCCAAAAACCACACTGCCATAGACTGGTCACTCACCACTCATCGGAATAATTGCCTCAGGTCAATTGCCTGATTCATTAAGTGACCACCATTTTATTTATGCAATATGGAAAATGTTCAGGCCTAAAGCACCCCCTAGAACCATATTCACAAGGTCATATAAATCCCTAAACCTCACCTCACTCTTAAGTGACCTAGAAGTCATTGGCTGGTCCTACATCTCCTGTACGGCTTCTATTAACTCCACATTAGAGTACTTCAAGATCAAGTTCTTAGCTGTGTAGGACTGCCATGCATCATTTAAATGGACCCATATGAGTGGCGCCCACCTGCCCTGGATCACTGCTGACATTATGTCCCTCATGAAAGACAGAGATCAAGTGTGGACATCCTTTAAAACCTCAGATGCCCACACTGGTCATGACACCTACAGCTCCCTTCGGAATGTCTGCACAAGGCTAATCAGGCAATGAAAAGCAACCTATTTCAAAGATTCCTTCCACACAAATATAAACCAGCCATTCAAATTCTGGAGGGTGGTAAAACCCCTTTTCTTCCCACTCTCCCAGACTCCCAAACCTGTGCTAAACATGGAAGGCATGACATTAACGCACTCCCTTGTGGTTGCCATGGAATTCAACACCTTTTAAAAAAATTGCACAGATGTACTGCTCTCTTCCCTCCCCCCAGTCCAGCCTTCCCCCTTCTCCCCAACCCCCCGCTCCTGACTCTTCTACTACTCCTTCATTTTCCTTCCATCCAGTCACCCATTCTGAAGTATACAAAGCCCGGATCTCCCTAAACCCAAGTAAAGCCAAATGCCCCTCTGGGCTAGACTCCAAGATGTTACACCTATCTGCCCCTGCCATCACCACTCCCCTGGCAGACCTTTCAATCTATCTTTCACCCTGATATCAGTCCCCTCAGAATGGAAGCATGCAACAGTTATCCAGCTCCCTAAGGGTGGTGACCCTGCAGCCCCAGGCAACTATCACCCCATTTCTCTTCTCCCTGTTCTGTCTAAACTCCAGGAGCACCTTGTACTCACACAGCTCTTCCCCATCTCAACTCCTCCTCCTCCTTCTTCTTCCCCTACCAGTCTGGTTTCAAGAAGGCTCACTCCACTGCCACTACACTCCTATGCCTCACAGACTCCATCCTTGATGGCATGGACAAGGGCCACATCACCTCCGCTATTTTCATCGACCTGACAAAGGCTTTCAACACTGTCTCCCATGCTATCCTCCTTACCAAACTCCCCCTTGCAGGTCTCTCCACTCCAGCCACCAATTGGTTCCACTTCTACCTGGTAGGTCATTCCCAGTCTGTGAGAATTGGATGCTCCACCTCCTCTTCCCTCCCAGTTAACTCTGGTGTCCCCCAAGGGTCTGTCCTTGGGCTGCTCCTTTTCTCCATCTTCCTAAATGACCTGCCAACCACCTGCCCCCAATCTTCCATCCACATGTATGCAGATTATATGGTTCTGTATGCCTCAGGCCCCTCGACCACTGTGGTAACAACCAGGTTACAGTAGGACTTCAATGATGTTCGGCTCTGGTTTTGCACTAACCAGCTTTCTCTGAATGCCAAGAAGACTGTTTCCATGACCTTTGGCATGAGGCAGAGACTCCATCTTGGCTCCCCTCCACCCCCTCCTTCTACACCCTGGATGGGACCACACTGGAGGATTACTCCTCCTTCAGGTATCTCGGGTCTGGCTTGACCAGCACCTGGATTTTTCTGTACATATTGATGCATCCACAAAAACTCTATCCGAAGCTGGGTGCCCTCTATCATAACCATGGATGCATCCCGCTGCCTGCTCGCCATGAACTGGTACAGAAAATGATCTTCCCTATATTCAACTATGGTGACATAGTCTATAGTGCTGCTCCCAAGTTCACCCTAGCCAGACTGGACCCTCTTATTCACTCTTTCTGCAGATTTGGCCTTGATTGCCCACCTGCCACTCCCACTGGGAGCTGTACCAGTCACTTAATCTTCCCTCACTCACTCACAACTACCGCCAGTCCCACTGTGCTAAGTTCATGTCCAAATACTGGTCCCTGACCCTACCTCCTTATCTCGCCTCTGTTCTAGATACTCCTGCCCCCACGTCTGACTCCCTCAGAAATACTGATGCTCACCTCCTGGCTGTTTCATGCATGTCCTCCTCAACTGTCCAAACAGCTTTCTGTCATCGCATGCCTAAAATATGGAACTCCCTCCCCACTGGCATCTGACACACATCCTCCTCCCAACTCCTTAGATCCCTCATAAATGCCCACTGCTCCTCAACATGTGTTTGCGGCTAGCATATGATCACCCCCCTTGACCTTTCCCCCTTTGTGGTCCAGATAACAATCTCACAAATTGCTGTTGTACCTCATATATGCATTTCAATATGTTTTTCTTAACCCACTTTTGTCTAAATCATCCTGCCTCTGTTTTCACTTCAAATTGCGCTATCTGAAGCACTGTACAAATTATGTATATTTACGCCTTTATATATTAAGTTCATTGCATTATTCTCATTTGCTCATCCATGTCCCCTTCCCCAGAATGCACTTGGAATTGAGCAGTACTCTGCTCAGTGTGCTTTCCTGGTAAAACTTTTAAATAAATAAATAACTAAATAAATGCAGTCTCATATATTGGCTATAGCATATAAATGGCTTTTCTTTCCAAACAGAGATGAAAAGTTGTATCAAGAATTTATTTTTTCTGCAGAAAAAAGGTATAGTAAACCTAAGAGACATAGGGTTAGATCCATCTGCATTTCAGAACAGAATTTAAATTTTGCCACAATGGTTCAATACTGTCTTTAAATATATTAAGATGCCCAACTATTTTTCAATTTTTTGGTCCTTTTTTGGATATCATGATAAGAAAACATATATGGGGGGATAAAGTGACCATAGATTTTAATATTTTCCAAAAAAGTAATATATATAAATGGAAAGATCTTATGGTGGAGAATAGATTTCCCACACATCAAGAAATTCTGACTCTCTTGGGTATACATAGTTGGAATAATTGGCACTATATTATTCTATAGAAGACATTTAATAAGTGTAAAAATGTATTTGGTAGAATAGGTATGAGTATGCACAATATTAGTATTCAGCACCAAAGAGAAATCACTAAGGGACCAATAAAGTTGTTAGCCAGATTTTATAATATGATAAGGTTAAGAAACAAAGAAGTAACAAAAAAAATGGAACATGGAGGCTGGAGTCAAGTTAACTAACCAGCAGTGGTATAATCTTAGATGTTTGTCTAATAAAATATATGTATCAGCAAAAAATAAAACTATTCAAAACAAAATTAACAATAGAGCATATATTACCCCTAATCAAAATGCCAAAATAAATAAGGAGTATTCAGAACTATGCTGGCATGGCTGCAATCAGAAAGGGAGTATGTTTCATTGCTTTTGGGGATGTCAAACAATAAATGACTGGTGGCAGTTTATTAATTCAATAATATCAACTTGGTTAGGTAAATCTATACAGTGTGTAACAGAAATATACTTATTTAATGACTTTTTACAATAAATCTAACACCTATTCAGAGTAAAATAGTAAAATAGTGGCTCTAGCTTATATGGCCTTAAAAAGAATAATATTAAGTAACTGTAAATCAGACCAAATGCAAGACATTCAGATGCAACAATGCTGGACTATTTTTTATGATACATTATTAATTGAAAGAATCATATATGATGCAGATGACTGTATAGATGATATATATGGCACTAGCTGGAAATAAATGTTGATGAATTTACCATCTCTCAAGAGGGTATAAATGAAGAACATATCATATATTTATAACAGAAGTTATTTAAATATAGTGAGGAGAAGAGAGTGGGTTGTATGTGTGTTATGTGTTTTATATACTATATAAGAATTGTTGTTTATGATATGATGTGTTATATGTATATATCTTATATCTGAATAAAGATAAGCTTACAAAAAAAAATATTGTATTATTAAGGATCAATCTGAATAATTTCCTTAGAACAAATGGGGTACCTGGTTATGACCACTAAGAAACAAGTGTTAGGCTTTATGGGCTTCCACCTTCTTCCATCTTAATTGTTTTATGTCATTATGTGGTTATATTATGTGAACACTTAGGTATGAACAACAAAGTATCATCATGGATAGCACCATTGCGAATTAAAAAAATCACATGTGAACTGCGGCAAATTTGACTGCTAGGCACCAAGCGTTTTTCACTATGTGAATTTAAACAGTTCACACTTTGCGGCAGCTTTTTGATGTGATGTGCATAACTTTGCGTAGTAAAATTTGCTGCAAGGTGGGTAGTGTGTGCATAGTGTGGCAATTTGCATAGTAAAACTTTTGCAATTCTTTAAATTTTCTACATGAATTTCCATACTGTGCTATGCGAATTGAGGCATTTTTTCACTTTGCCAACATTTTATCATTGAGGATAGGTGAATAAAGGGGACCTTAATAGGTCAACCAAGGAGTTACAGATGTTAGACGTTTGGCCACAAAGCATCCTAAAATGAAAGAGCTCATGACTTCAGTGAAAGCCAGCCTACACCATAGAAATTGAATAGCAAATAGTGGTGTGTGAAATAATTAGTGATGAAGGCCAAATGGCAGATATCATTATAAGTGATATCACACATAACCAGGCTACTTTTTTGAGGTTCCCAAATAGGACAGTAGACCATAGGTACAGCTAGGCAGAAGAACACATTGTGCAGCCACCTGATGAGATTTAGGGGGTAGAATTGTATTGTATTTTCTTTGTAGTCTGTACACAAAGCCCAGTCTGTACTTATCGGATTTAAAAATAGTAGAAATATGGAGTGAGAAATTCCAAGAAGGGTTCAACAGGATCCCTAAGTTCTCAAAGTGAGTGACATTAGCCAGCTGGGACACAGCAATACAAGAAATAAAAAGTTGAGTAGTAGTATTGGAATGAATTTTAGTACTAGAACCAAATATCACAGATTGGGACTTTTAAGTGTTCAGGACCAGACTATGGTTCAGGAGTCAACACTGAACCAGGCAGGAGTCAGAATTTAAGCCACTATTTAGCTCAATAAGACAATATGAGGTGCAATACACTATCAGGTTATCAGCATACAATAGGGAAGAGCAGTGAGAGGTGGCTTGAGGAAGATTATCTACTGATAGACAGTACAGAGTGTAGGGCCCAGAATGGGCCCTTGTGGGACACCAATGTTAGTGACAGCAAAGAGAGAGAGAAGAGGAAGGGAGTAATCAATCTTTACAAACTGCCTTCTTTTACAAAGGTAGCTATTATAAAAGTTGAAAGCCTTTTAGTAAGACATCAAAACAAAATAAATAAAATAGTCAATTGCCTGTTTAATAGATGAGAACGCCTGCTGTTTAAGAACCACTAGTCCTCCAATGACATCACTTTCTGTATCAACTTAACATTACATTGCAGGTGCCTTGTTTTCTTTTATGGCTGATTTACATATAAAATCATTCTAGATTGTTAAGACCTACATGAAAGCACACTATGTCATTTAAAATGGCTTCTCATGGGTTTTCAGACTTTAAGAGGAGGTCTTGCAAACCTTACTTCCCATTCAATAGAATTCCCCTCCTAAACCTCACCCCCCCCAGATCCCAATGTGTTAATTATAAAATGCCATTCAGTCTGCTGAGCAACAACATTGATGCAGAACACTCCTGCCCTCCTCCATCCAGGTTGAGTGCACTGCATTCTTGTGAGTCATGTGACTGCATTACATCTAATGGGATGGCATGCTGCAGGTTAGGGAGGGTGAACAACTGAACTAGTGTGAGTTTTGACTATGGCAAGATATGCCCTGGCAGTCAGATGGGCAGATGTGTGGTGTTATATTTAAGCAATAAGCCATGAGGGGGTGTAGGTTATTGGGGGATTTACCATGGCTGGAGTGGTTTGCCCATGAGGCACAGCTGAGTGGGTAAATCCTCACCAGCCATGGTAAATCCCCCGATAACCCACACCCCTCCCGAGTGGCTTATTGTGATTATGCCATGTTCTTTTAATTTTTGTGAAAAGTAAAATACAGGTTTTCCCAGTTTTATTATTTTATTTAGTTTCTTATTACACCAGAAAAATAGGTTCCTTGCTACCAGGTGGAATGTAGCAATCATAGTACCCCCCCCCCCGCCTGTTGCATGCAAGGCTTGTTTTTATTGCACCATTTCCCCATGTTACATAAACACACATACTGGTTAGGAATTAATAGTAACAGTTTACCTTTGTCATGCTGATTGCCGTAGTACAGTGTGTGCTTTTGTGTTGGATTTCTGGTGCATATTGGGAACTGCTTCCAGGTTCTAGGAAGCAGTAAAAAGTGACTGGTGTTGCGCGTTTTTAAAAAAATATATTTTTTTATGTATATTTAAAATGGATGAGTGAAAGCAGGAGGTCACCAAAGAAAGAGAATGTAAAATTAATGAAGAGAGTGCCGGAGACAGTGAGGGGGGAAGTGAGAACTACAGCCAGATTGTACTAAGAGAGTGGGAATGGAGTGCAGACAGAGTGGGAGTGGAGACTAAGTGTGAGGTGAGCTGCATGCAGTCTGGGCTGTTACAGGTAAATACTTTGTCTGTTGTGCAAGTTTTTTTCCCCAGTACAGTTCTAGTTTCTTGGGCAGGTTTGAGCGCTTTGGTGAGTGGGACATGTTGGCAGCTGGAGACCGCCGCTTAGTGAGCATTTCAATATGGCAGTTCTCTGGTTTGAATTTCGCTGGTCGGATGAATTTTTGAGATGGTGCTGACTGGCACCTTTGCCGTGGATATATTGTAGGATTTTACCATGGCAGAAAGGTGCCAGCCAGCCAATGGCAGTACAGTATTTTGTATTTATGTTTGTGTCCATTGTATAATCTGTTATATTTTATATATGTTTATGCCACAAGAAGGCCAGTGTTAAAGAAAGGCCTCATAGGACAGTGAGAGAGACTGGATTTTTAAATGGTTTGACCTTTCTCTGACCTGAGAGGAACCAACTTGCCTGCCAAGAAACTGACAATTATTTATGAAAGGCTTTAGGGATTGCCCAGCCCGGTGACCCTGAGGGCTGAGGTGCTGGATGACTTACCTCACGCTATGCCGGCGACCCGTGTTCAGGAACAAGCACAGGCTGCTGGAGGTCGGCAGGGGAGAAGGACTGAGCATCTGATGGACTGCTCTCCTTCTCAGGGGAGGGGGGTCATTAGTGGTCGGTACTTGTCTACTCTCTAGTGGAGGCTGGGGGACAGAGCACCGATGCTGTAGTAGGGAGGAAGAGTTGGGGCAGGTGCTTGGAGGGAACGTGTGTGGAAGCGTGTATGCTCCTCTCCACAGGCATCATCACACGCCTCAATTCCTGGGGAGAAAACCAGGAAACAGGAGATGCCATGGTGAATGATGGAGGGTGCCTCACAGGCTTTGCTTCCGACCAGCCACGGTGCTGACCACACTGGATCCAGTCTCTGCTGGGGGTTGGGGAACCCCACTGGCCTCACTGGGGGGCAAGTCATGGGAGTACAGGCCAGTGCCAGATGGTAGATGCTGTGGGACGGGGCTGGGGGCTCCCTCCAGAGGAAGGCCAGCGTATTAGAAATAAACTAGCAAAAAAAAAAAGGCTTTAGGGGTAGCTGATCAAAAGAGTATTTTTCTGGTTAACTAATTGAGGGAATCCAAGGTAATAAAACTGTTAAGGATATGGAGAGAAGCTATTCCCTGTTGTAAAGTTCAAATCCCAGGATGTGTTAAACAGAATTTTGGGAAGCAGCCATTCTTTACAGGACACTGTGAATTAGCTTACAGGGCGTTACATGGGGACATCAACATTTTAACTCCAAAGTCATGTTCATGGTTATTAATTTCTGCCAGGAAGTTGTGATGTCAGAACCTTAGTAAAACTTTTGGACATAGCAAGAGTGACATCTGCTGGCCTAAAAGTTAAGACTAACAGAATCCCTTGGATCTCAGGTATATAAGAAGTTCCACAGAGCAGTTTGACACATTTTTCATATGGACCCTCTGCTTGACACACACCAGGAGGCAAACTGTTGAAACCTAGTGTGGCTACACGGACTTTGAAATCTTCATACTTAAGGTAGATACTTAGTTAGCCAGCATTAGTGCATTTTATTCTGTATACGTTTCCATTTTTGTTTATGAATACTGTAACCTAAATTAATATATGGTCTCTTCTAGTTGTAACTGCATTTATTTGATTATTTTAGTAAAAACTTTTGTTTTCTAAAGAAATTCTGCTTGTGTGAGATTCCTTATATTGTCTGTGTGACTGTAGAAGGTTTATTAATAATCTGGGAAAACCGTTATTGCCAAAAGGGCCACCCTAAGCAACCAAGTTGAGTAAAAAGGTCTGTAGGGGATCTGGAGAGATAGAAACATAGAAACACAGAAACATAGAATTTAATGGCAGATAAGGACTGCCTGGCCCACCTAGTCTGCCCATTTTCCTTCCTGATGGATAAGCTGCAGATCCTAGTTAACCAACAGCCTACTTCCTCCTACCCCCCACTAGGACTGCCTTATGTCTATCCCATGCATTCTTGAATTCCTCCACTGTTCTTGACTCCACAACCTCCTCAGAAAGGCTATTCCATGCATCCACAACCCTCTCTGTGAAAAATTACTTCCTCACTTTACCTCTGAGCTGTCATCCCTCTATCTTCAAACTGTGCCCCCTTGTTCTTGCACATCTCTTTTTCTGAAAGATACTACCTTCTTGGACATTGTTGATTCCCTTGAGGTTCTTGAAAGTTTCTATCATGCCCCCCTTCCCTTCTTTCCTCAAGGGTATACATATTAAGTTCCTTTAGCCTCTCTCAATATGTCTTCTGGTGCAGACCCTGCACCATTTTGGTTGCCCTCCTCTGGACAGCCTCCACTCTGTCTATGTCTTTGCAGAGATGGGGTCTCCAGAACTGCACACAGTACTCCAGATGGGGTCTCACCAACTGTCTGTACAGAGGGATAACAACTTCATGTTTTCTACTGTTGATGCCTCTACCTGTGCATCCCAGTATCCCCCCAGTCTTCCTTGCTGCCTTCTCACATTGCTTGCCCACTTTTAGATCATCTGATATAGTTACCCCAGGTCCCTTTCCATTTTTGTTGTTGTCAGTATCTCACCCCCATTGTGTACTCTTCCACTAGGTTGTTGTTTCCCAGGTGCATTACCTTGCACTTCTTTGCATTGAATCTAAACTGCCATACATTTGACCATTCCTCCAACCTTGCCAAGTCCCTTCTCATCCTTTCCACTCCATCTTATGTATCAACCCTGTTGCAGATCTTTGTGTCGTCTGCAAAGACACATACTTTTCCTTCCAGTTTCTCTGCAATGTCACTTATAAAGACATTAAAAAGTACTGGTCCCAGTACTGAACCCTGCAGTACCCCACTAGTAACCATCCTTTCTTCACTGTGGACTCCGTTTACTACTACCCTTTGCATCCTGTTGTCCAGCCAATGTTTTATCCAGGCTACCACCTTGAGACCCACTCCAAGGCTGGCTAACTTGTATATCAATCTTTTGTGTGGGACTGTATCAAATGCCTTGCTAAAATCTAGGTAGGCCATGCCCACAGGCCCTCCCTGGTCTATTACTTTGGTCACCCAAAGAAATCTATAAATTAATCTGACATGACCTTCCAGCTGTGAATCCATGCTGCCTTGGGTCCTGTGCCCCACTGGCCTCTAGGTACTCAACAATTCTTTCTTTCAGAAGTGATTCCATCATTTTCCCTACCACTGAGGTCAAACTAACTGGTCTGTAGTTTCCTGCCTCTGCCCTGCTCCCACTTTTGTGAAGAGGAATTACATCCACCCTACTCCAGTCCTCAGGTACCACCCCATCCTCCCATGATTTGTTAAAGAGAGTAGTCAGTGGTGTTACTAGTTCTACCCTTAGTTCTTTTAGAATTCTTGGGTGAATCCCATCAGACCCCATTGCTTTGTCCACCTTCAATTTTACTAGTTCTTTCACAACACTTTTTTATGTGAATGGACTGGTATCAACCCCTCTATCCAGAGTGTTTCTCTTGTTTGGTTTAGGTACCTCCCCCTCTTCTTCCTTTGTGAATACTGAGCAGACACACTCGTTCAATATCCCTGCTTTTTCACTGTCACACTCTGCCCACATTCCCTCCCATTTGTTAAGCCTCAGTATCCCTTCCTTGGTCTTTCTTCACTCCCTAATGTACTTATAAAAGGTCTTATCCCCCTTCTTAACAGAGTTGGCTATCCTTTCCTTGGTTTGGGCCTTTGCTATTCTGACTGCCTTCCCTGCCTCTTTCTGCTTTAACTGATAAAGTTCTCTGTCCTCCTCCTTCTGTGTTTCCTTATATTTCCTGAATGCTATCCTTTTCTCCTTAACCTTCCCTGCCACCTCTTTTGAGAACCATAGCATTTTTTTCCTTTGTTGTGTTTTGTTGATTTGCTTCACACAAAGGCTTGTTGCCTCTGTGATGGCTGTTTTGATTACTCCCTATTGTTCCTCAACCCCTCCTTCTTGCCTGTTTGCTAGTGCTTTTCTGAGGCACTCTCTCATTTTCCCAAAGTCAGCCCTCCTGAAGTCCAATGTTCTTGCTTTTGTTTGGCTTGACTCTATGGCTGTGTTTATCATGAACCACACTGTTTGGTGGTCGCTTGTTCCCAGATGGCTACCCACTTCTAAATATGAGATTCTTTCTCCATCCCCATTTAAAAGTACCAGGTCTAAGATTGCTCCCTCCATGTGGGTTCCAATACTAGCTGTCAGAGTCATGCCCCTTGTAGGGCATCAAGAATGACCCTGATCTTGGATGTGCCTGCAGCAAAGGTGATCCAGTTAACATTTGGCATATTCAGGTCCCCCATCAACAATATCTCCCCTTTTTCTGCCATTCTAAGGATGCCTTCTATCATTTCCTTGTCCATTCCCTCCCTCTGAGATGGGGGTCTGTATACAACCCCCATGTGGATTGTGGTACCATTTCCTGTCTCCAGGGTGACCCAGAGTGCCTCATCCTTTACATAGAGAGCTACTCCTCCTCCTCCTCCTCCTCTTTTCCCCTCCCTGTCCCTTCTGTAGATTGTGTATCCTGATATGTTGACATCCCAGTCATGGTTCTCTGTGTACCATGTTTCTGTGACTGCCACAATATCCAGGCATCCCTCTTCCATCAAGGCCACTAGTTCAGGGAGCTTGTTACACAGACTATGGGCATTGGTACTCATTGCCCTCCATTTTTTGATGGGTTTACTCCTTTTAGCCCCATCCCTGTCCTTACTGCCTTTGCCTTTTTTTGCATTTACCTCTGTGCTGCTCTTTAATGACTTCTCTACCTTGGTGTTTATCTCACTAATTACCGTGTTTTGTTGGGGGAGGCTGGGATTTCCCTGTTCCTTTTCGGTGCCTCCCCCCTTGGCTAGGTTTAAATGCTTGCTAATGAAGCATTTAAACCTATCACCTAGGATCCTGGTAGGATAGGGAGAATGCTAGAGTCTCATACGAGTCAGCAGGGATTTTGAACCAGCCTGTTGCATGTCCTATAGGAAGAAGGCCAAATCAGGTTTTTAGACTGCTACCATGAAGAGAGTGTGATACCTGGGTCTTCCTCCTGTGTGTAATAGCCAAGGGAAGGTTCATATTTGGCCACAAGACTCAAGACTGGTATTGTGCCCTTATCCAGAGCTAGAGGAGTGCCTGGGATCCTCATGACAGAGATGCAGTCATAACCTCGGTGAGCATTCTAAAGGATGAGGAAGGTATCCCTGTTACCTTCCTGTCACAGATTGTACTTAAGGATAGGCACTGTGAGCTAAGTGGACTGTAAACCTCAGGAGTCAGGAGTGGGTTTGTGATAGATCTGGTGCACAGCATTGGTATCCGATAGATTTGGTTACATAGTGTTGCGATTCAAAAGGCTGGTGACACAGGCATAACATTTGGATCTGAGACCAGTGTATCAGATTGATAAACTGAAAACACTCTACTCACACAATCATGGCAGAGATTTAAAAAAATAAATATAATTTGGTTACAGTTTAAAGTTCCCTACCTGTTTGGTTTTTTTCTCAGGTGTAGGCTAGTGTAGCAGCAGTTAGGGAAGAAGATGGCTTCCATCTACAGCAAATACACTGCAGAATACCTGAAGCAGTTGTCAGGCAAGAGGGGTCCACTATGAGGGGAGAGCCAAAAAGCACCTCGTGGAGGCTCTCATAGCAGCCAGTGAGCTAGCGGCTGCCCAGAACCTCGAGTCATGGCCAAAGACTGAAAAGGACCAGACCCTGAGCACGGGGGTGCCAGGGTTCATTGCAGTCTAGTCCCAGGGAGGTGGACAGCGAGACCAGAGGAACCCAGACCCACAGCACCGGGGGGGGGTCACCACACAGCTGGAGCCGGAAGGGATCCAGCTACAGTCTGAGCTGAGGAAACTGGAGTTCAAGCAGAGAAAGTTTGAAGCCCAGAAGCAAAGGGAATTTGAGAAGAAGAAGTTTGAGATGGAGTTGCAGGAAAAGCAGCAATAGCGAGAGGCTGAGGAAAGAGAAAAACTGCTTCAGAGAGAGGCCAAGGAAAGAGGAAAACAGCTTCAGAGAGAGGCAGAGGAAAGAGAAAAACAGCAGCAGAGAGAATTCAAACTGGAGATGCTAAAACTCCAATGACCAGCGCTAGAGGAGGTAAGTGGCAGGGGGTGAACCTGGAACTCCAGGACTGGGGTACAAGTTAAATTCTAAATTAATAGCTGAATTTAAAGAAGGGGAGGATATGGGTGCATTTTTTAATGTGTTTGCAAAGGTCTGTGTTCGGGATAAAATGCCCAGGGAGTCATGGAGCTTTCAGCAATCCCAGCTGCTTACTGGTGGAGTGCGTGAGGCCTTAGGCCAAATAGACAATCAGGACAGTAGTAATTATGAGAAACTTAAAGCTGCAGTGCTTAAAAAGTATGAATTAACACCTGAAGCATACAGTGTTAAGTTCCATAAACTTAGAAGAAGCCCTGACATGAGCTATGAGGAACTCGCCACAAAGCAACATCAGTTTTTCAAACTTTGGTGGGAGGAAGTGGAAGCAAACTTTGTAGGGAAAAGTGAGGAGGTTGTACTTCTGGAGCAATTCTTTTGGGCTTGCCCAGCAGAGCTAAAAACCTGGTTAGAGGACCAGGATCCCAAAACAGCGCAGCAGGCCGCTGAGCTCTTGGACTGCTATGCCAGGAGCAGGCCTGCTCTGAAAGGGATTGGGACTGGGTGGGGCAGTGCAGAAGGGGAAAAGCTTGCCTTCAAGGCAGCTAAAAATCTCACTGCCTTCACAGAAAGGGGGAAGCCCCAGGTTACAAAAAAGGGATGTCTCAGATAAAAGAAATGATGACTGCTGGTTTTGCAAACAGCCAGGGCATCTTGCCAGATAATGTCTTAAAAAGGCACAGAGCAGACAAAGTAGTGCTTGAACAGAGTTGGGTGCACTGTGTATCCTTGAAAGCATGACTATAAACATGAGGGAGCACATGCACCCGGTTAGTGTAAATGTGGTGCAGACCCATGGGTTAAGGGACACAGGGGCATCTCTTACATTAGTAAAAGGGGATTTAGTTGAGCCTGAACAGTTTATACCAAATTGGTTCATAATAGGATGGGTATTCACTGGGGAGGAAAAAACTCTGCCACTAGCTAGTGTTCTTCTGGACTGGGATGAGACAGGAGAGAGGGTACAAAAGGTAACAGCTGCAGACAACCTCACCCTGGATGTGACTATAGAGAACAATCTCCAGAAGGGGGTGGTATGTGCGGTTACCCACAGTCAGATGGCTAAGGCCGATTGTAGTTCCCTGGACCCCATAGAAACCCTTGTGGAAAACAATGAGTGGCTGGTTCCCCAGCCTGTGTCTCCTGACATGGAGAGTAGTGAAAGGGGGGTAGGACTTCCCCACGTAGCAGTTCACAAAACAGCTACAGAAGGTTATTCTGAGGAGGGAGGGGTAACTAATGGTCAGCAGGTTAGGGATGACAGTGACCCAAAATCCTCTGATGCTAGAGCTATGGAACCCAGTTAAGAAATTGAAGGGGACATGTCCCATGCCTTGGGAAAATGTAAAGATTTTGCAGCTGCTCAGAGGATCGATCCTAGTTTGGAGAGGCTGAGGGCTTGTGCAGAATCTGATGGGACACAGGGAGGTGACATGAGACATAGGGCATTTTGGAACAATGGACTGTTGTATACGCAGGGCGTAAGGACAGAGAGAGGGGTGATGGGCAGGAAACTTGTCATTCCCCAGGGGTACTGTGAGCGGTTGCTGAAGATCACTCATGATATCCCCATGTATGGGCATCTGGGACTCATGCACACCATGCTGCAATTGGCCCAGACTTTCTATTGGCCCAACTTCACCCAGCAGGTGAAGGAATATTGCAGGTCTTGTCACCGGTGCCAACAAATAGGAAAGGCAGGTAGTAAAACCAAAGCCATCCTAATTCCCTTGCCCATTGTGGAAGAGTCATTCCAGAGGGCAGGGATGGATATTGTGAAACCTTTGAGTACATCCAGCTCCTCTGAGAAGAGGTTTATCATGACAATGGTTGATTATGCCACCAGATAACCAGAGGTGGTTGCCCTCTCCTCCCTTAGGATAGACAAAGTGGCAGATGCCTTGCTAGGGATTTTCTCCAGTGTCGGGTTTCCACAGGAGGTTATCACCGATCTAGGGGTTACCTTCATGTCAGACCTGATGAAGTGTTTGTGGGAGAAGTGTGGGGTGGTGCAGAGATGTATGACACCTTATCACCATCAAGCCAATGGGCTTGTGGAAAGGTTTAATGGTACCCTAAAATCCATGCTGCAAGTGTTTGCTGAACAGCATTGGAGGGACTGGGTGAAATACTTTCCCCACCTATTGTTCCCATACAGGGAGGTGTCCCAAGTGTCGGCAGGATTCTCTCCCTTCAAACTCTTATGCGGACATAGGGTACATGGGCCCCTAGACTTGATCCGAGAAGATTGGGAAGGCAAGCGTGCCACCCAGGGAACTCCCATAGTGGAGTATGTCCTGAAGTTTAGGGAAAGCTGAAGGAGCTTACAGGAGCAGCCCAGAGCAACCTGTCAGCCTCCCAGCTGAAGCAAAAGGCCTGGCATGACCGCAGAGCCAGAGCTCGCTCGTACAGTGTAGGTCAAGAAGTCATAGTCCTAATCCCAGTCCAGAAGGATAGGCTGCAGGCTGAGTTAGTGGGACCATACAAGGTAGTCCGACAGGCAAATGTAGTCAGTGTCAGTGGTTCAGCAGGTAGCACATTCGCCTCTGAGGCTGGGAGATCAGAAGGCTGTGGGTTCTATCCCCACACCAGGCACTTGGGTTAAATCTCAATACTGACACTGTAGTGCAGCATGAGGAGGTGCTGCACTCCTGAGGTGCCGTCTTTCAGATGAAATGTTAAACCAAGGTCCCATCTGCCTGTTCTGATGTTAGTTCAGGTGGATGTTAAAGATCCCATGGCACTTCTCGAAAAGAGTACGGAAAATTGTTATTGGCATTCAAAAACAGTAACAAAGACATATCAATAACTCAAGTAGCAATACAAAAAAATAACATACACCTAATGCTGTACAGAAAAAAATAACATAACTAAGGATACCAAAAAGAAGCCCTCCATCCCATAAAGGTACTACAAACAACAGTTGTATTCCAAACGAGTTTAGTACACCATCCATTCAAAATGAAAACTAACAACAAAGACCTCCCAGTGAAAGTACAAAAAACCTAACCGTACCCTCTTTTGGTTATTAACCCACCCAATCTATTCCTTTCCATAATTGGGTACATGTTGTCTCCCCCATTGTAGTTTTCTCATATGTATATATTCTGTCCAATTCTTCCTGTATCATGAATAACAGATCCTGCTGTATCACATTAATTTGCTGTAAGAAACATTGGCATCTAATCTGCCATACTGTCCATTTAATAGTGGCTAGAATCACATAAATGGTGCTTATTTTGTCCATTTTCCCCAGCTCTTTGGTAATTGACCATATACCAGTATGTCATGTCATTGTTGAAAAATATGTTGTGTCCCAGATTACATCCAAAGATTTCCAAAAATCATGCATAAATGTGCAATCAAAATACAAGTGGCACATTATTTCAAGTTTTCCCTGACAGTCCTCCACCAAACTTGTTCTGTCTTCCTGCACTTTATGCTTCTGGTTACCCCTTACGTTTAGCTTCCCATGCCCATACCCCCAAATCGTGTCTTGCATTTTTAGAGGTATCCTTGCCTGTGTCATACATTCCAAAATGGAGGCTTCCTCAATGTTGAATCTACGTGGAACCCAGGTTCTATAAAATAACACTTTTCTACCAAAACATTGTCAAATTTCTTTTTCTCAACAGTCAAGAACCATTTCAAATCTTTCTTCCACATCCATATATATTTCAAGGTGGTTTGGATGTCATATGGCTGTTGTTTTTCTGTTATATGCCACTTACCATGTCCCGATGCTGTCATAAAAGACTCTTCCGCTAACTGCATAACCTTCATACCTATTTCCGATTTCCCAAGATCAAGGGTTTTATATTAGAAAAGAAAAATTCGCGAAAAAAACCCACTAATGGCTATAACATGTTTAAGCCCTCTGTTTTCCATGTCCTATAGGTGTGTGCTCATTTGACCGGATTTAACCGACTCCCCCATACCAATGAGAAAAAAAGACCGATAATTTTCACATGCATTGAAAAAGGCAAAGGGTACACATGTGATACATATAAAACAATTGGTGCAATGTATGCTTTTATTAAAAAAAATATTTTTTTCCTCGTCATTTTCCAGTTTATCCATTTCTGTATTTTTGTACTGGCTGCATCATATGTCAAATCCCAGTTATCTTGTGCCACTTCCGGTATACCAGAAAGGACCCCAAGTAACTTTATTGGTTACTTTTGTATTTTTATTGGAAAATCAGGGGTGCTTGCTGCAGCTCCTAAAAACTTCACATTATTTTCCCTTTATTAATGTTAATTCCTGTGTTGTGTCCAACTGTGGCAAATAAGTTCAAGGCCTCTTGTCCTGAGTCTTGGTCTTCCAGGGTAAGCAAACAGTCATCTGCATAGGCTGTAATTTGGGGGTATACTGTACCACTGCTGTTCACAATTAGTATTGTTACTTCCATACTTTCAATCTTTCTTAATATGGGATCTAATCCAAACACATGTAATAACGGACTCAAGGGACATCCTTGTCTGACTCCATTTTTTAAGTATACTGGGATCCCCATGTGTCCATTTATCAATGGTGTCACTTGTGCTTCATTATACAACAATTTGATCCAATCTACCAATTTTAAAGGAATGTAGTAATGTTCCAGGACCCTCCTTAAATGTTCATGTCTAATAGCATCAAATGCTGTTTCTTGATCTAAAGACAACAAACACCCACTTAATTCCATACATCAGCCTTGTTCTATTATCTCTTGAATAAAGGTCAGATTTTGTCATATGGTCCGTACCGGGACAGCACAAGATTGAGTTTCCATCAATACTATCATTGCTGCTTTTGCTAGATAGGCTGTCAGTATTTTCCCCAAGATATTATAGTCTATATTTAGTAGGGTCAGGGGTCTCCAGTTTTTTATATTCTGTGGATCCCCTTTTTTGTGTAAAAAAAAAATAAATCACCCCTTCCCTCATACTATCTCCCAACCTACTCTCCAGATGGGTTGCCAGAAAGACAGCATGCAACATGGGGGCCACTTCTTCTATATATTTTGTATAAAAATCATTTGGTATCCCATCTTTCCCAGGTGAAGTATATGCTGATAGTTTCACAATAGCCTCATTGATTTTCACTAATGTGATGTCCCCTACTAGTTCTTGTTTCTGGTCTTCCGATCATTCTGGAATATCCAGATGTGCAAAAAAAGGGAGGGGTACATCCATCCTTCCCCACCTGGAAAGTTGTTTTAATGTGTTCTTGCACAACTTGCTGAATCGCACACTGCATGTCAGCAAGTTGACCATTCTGATCTTTAAGCACTGTTATGGTCCTTTGTTTGAGTCCCACCTGGTCTAGGATATAGGGGTTTACATGCACTTTAGTTCCTTGCATTGCAAATGTTTGTTGTTTTGCTAAAGTACTCTTGTTTTCCTTTTGATAATCAAACACCTGCTGTTTTATGTTAGTTAACTGTTCCATTCTATTGACTCCCATCTGTCTCATTTGCAACAAGAGTTGAATGTACTTTGCTCTATGCCCCAAATACTGGGTCTACTTCATCCAAGCTGTCCCTCTAGATAGTCTATCAAATATTTTACATCTCATTTTGTGTCCTCCCACCACTCAATAGTGCTCTCATATAAGAACCTAATGTCCAGTCTCACATCCAATAAGGCCTGTATTTCCAGGGAACAGTGGACATCCTGTAGAATTAACATGTTCATCTTCCAATAATTCCTACCAATTTTACAGTTCTGTACTGTTCCTATTGACATCTTTATTGCCAAGTGGTCTGGAGTTTCTAAGGGCACCAGTTCCACCACCTGACCTGCCAGTCTCTCTGACACAAACCAAAAGCCAATTCTGGTCAAGGGTTAACCTTTATGAAATGTATGTCCAGGCTGTAATCTTAATTTGTCATATATATTGCAGATCATATTCCTCTGCAGCATTGTTTGTAGTGTATTGGTATCGCAGTATATTTTCTCCATTTTCCATTCCCAATCCCTATGCTTAAGACTGCAGTTAAAGTTCCTTCCCCGTAAAATCAGTTTAGATGTATATAAATAGGGCTGTATGTGACAAAACAATAATAGTACTGTACAGTTAACAGGTCATTTCCATTTTTTCCTTTTCTTCGGTTTGGGTTTGTCCCCCAAAACACCATCTCCCGGTGGCTCATGTTGTGAGGAAGTTACAGAGAACATGTCTGAATCTCCCTCGCTTCCTCTTCTTCTAGGTCCATCAATGCCTCGTAAGCATTTTTTGTTGGGATAGTCTCAGCAGCTCCCACCATGTTTTGAGACAAAAGGGGTTTCTGGAGATTTTTTGACCTCGTTATTCTTTTAAAGGGGGCATCAATAATAACTTATGGGGGAGGCATGCCTTGTTCCTCTTGCTCAGATTCCAATTGGAGAATGACAGGCACAACTTCTGAGGTATGGGCAATCTCAGGTCCTGTCTTTCATGCCTGCACCAGGGGAAGTTTTTCTGTACCCTGATCTGGTACAGGAGCTGGTGGCACAGTCATAGTTACTGTATCATGTTCTGTGTATCCAAAACCAGGGGCAGAGTAGGGACCACTTTCTCTGGAGGGGGGTTGTCCCGAACTTCGCTGTGCTGTTCTGTCCTTGATCTGACTGGAGTCTGGGGTTTGGGATCCGCACCATTGGCTTTTGCCACTAAGTCCTGAAATCTCATACACGCTTTCTGTGCAGTGGCAACATACACATCTTGTTCAGCTCTTAATGATTGATTCAAGCTATTGTGAGAAGCCCATTCACAATCCCTGAAGATATGCCCATTCCCATCACACAAGTTACACCTCATAGGGTGTTCACATTGGGTGCTGACATGCCCCAACTCCCCACACAGACCACATTTTTGCTTGTTGAAGACGTTCAGACATTACTTAAATCTCCCACAACCTTGCACTTGAAGCAGGCGCGAGGCTGTCCTGCATAGAAAATCACACGTCTGTCTCTTCCTAGAGAGAAACAGTTGGGGAGGTGATGAATTGCCCCATTTTCCTGTTGTAAGGTTATCTAATATCTCCAACCTCCAGTTCCCAAATGTTCATCATCCAGAATAGACTCTGGGTAGCCATTGACAACACAGTGTTGGTTCATCCAATAAGTAATATCCGCCACGTTGACCCCCTCATTGTGGAAAATTACAGTCACTCTTTTAAATAATGATTTTGTCAGGGGTATTGCTAAGAAGGGTTTCCACAATACTGTATTTTTTAACTGTTGATACTGCTTCCAGAAGCATTCTAGGCCAGCAGGATGTTTAAAACTAATGTCATAGATGGAGTCTCCTGGCTTATGGATCAGGGCATATATTTTGTAAGCATAATACTTCATGCTGTTTTTCAACAGCGCAGACCCCACGAAAAGTCGGTTAGGAACATCTTTCATGTCTCCTCTGAATTTTAAGTGAACTGCATTTCACTTGGCAGCAGGCTTAGTAGTTAAACACACATTGTCAGGAAATAAGCATTTCTGAACATTTGCAGACTAGATGTTTTGTCTAGGCTCTGTGTTTTGTTGCCTTCTCACAGGTTCTGCAGGGACTGAACTGCGGTTGGCAACTGCCTCCTCCGCTCTCCCAAAAGCAGATGGGGGGTGTCGTTGGTGTGTTGCAGGGGATGGGGAGGCATTATCCAGGTCCTGTACCCCATCTACCCTGGATTCCCCTCCTATTTCTTTTATACAATTGAGCAGGCCTATGCTGCTTTCTGAGCTGTCCACCTGTGCGGTGTCCATGGGGCTGCCTTGCCCAGGGGTAAGTGCGGAAGGGTAATTAGAAATACTGTTCCCATCATCTCATAAAGGGTCAGTACCCTTGTTTTTATCAGAAGGTTTGCCCCCCAAATTTGGGGCAGATTTGCCTCCCAACCCTTGCCATCTGAACTGTGTACCCACCAGGCTTTCTACAGAGTGTCAACCACCCAACCGGGACTGTCCGATGAAAGGCCAGCAGCCGAGTTTGCAAAATCCACACTAGCTTGCTCTGTGGGCTGGGCCAACCCCTCTTTGTGGGACACACACACTTTCTTTCCTTTTCCCAATGACTCTTTGCTTGCAGTTTTCTTTACAATACCCCCAGGGCAGTACAAATAGTGAAATGTATACTCTTTTTCTCTAGAATAGGCACTTCCTCATTTCCCAAAGCAACCCCTGTTACCTCTGCCTGGTTCACATTTGACCCTGCGACAGTCTGCTGCCCACAAACAGGCATCACTAATTCCCATTGCTGATACTTCCCACTCCCATCCAAGGCTTTAGCAGAAACATTCCCCTGTACCTGCTCACTCGGAGAACTTTTCTGGGGTTCCTCATTCAGTTCCACTGTGTCTCCATTTCCTTTTAACTCCGCTATGATGTGATTCAGTAATCCACCCTGTGGGACCAAATCATCTGTCCTCATACTACTCTCCTGCTGCTGGAGAGCTCGCTCCAATTGGTTCCTCCTTGCCAGAAAGCTCCCTTCCTCTTCTTGTATAATCCTTTGCAATTCCTCAGCTCCCAGAGAGGCCTGTCATGCCGCTGTCATCACAACCTCGCTGTCCATATCGGGAGCCAAAATTCTGTCCAGTAAGGTTTCTTTAGCCAATTCAGAGGTATCCTCTGCACCAAGATCCATACAAAAGTCATCCTCTGGTAAAGGAGAGACCAAGTAGGAGACCCACTCCCCAGCCACACAGATGTCCATCCTTTGATCCAACAAGGGAAGACTGGCCATCTCAGCTTCAGTCTCAGCATCCCTACCGATGAGTAGGAGAATTTCCCCAGTGCCCTGGCCAAATTTCCCCCCATTCACTAAAAATACCACCAACAGCTTAATCTGGTTCAAGATCAGTCGGTAATCATCTGTATCCCCTTCCCCCGAGTCATGCCTGAAACAAGGCAGAATTTGTCTAATGCACTTACCCAGTCAACGAAACTAAATAAATAAATAAATGACATGAACTATGTTGTAGAACTGCCTGACAGGAGTCATACCCAGAGAATGAACCATGTCGACATAATGAAGCCATATACAAATAAGACAGACATGGTATTTGCAGTGTCTAGTCCTGGGGAGGGGATGGACAAAGAAGACCCCCTACTGGATTTGCTGGAGGAATGCAAGTGGAGGCAATCAAACTGTCACCCCAGTTCACCCCGGAACAGACCCATGAAGTGAGGGAGGTTTTGCCCCCTTGTTTATGGCCAAGCCTGGACTAACCCCATTAGCGACACACTATGTAGACACAGGGATACAAATGCCCATACGCAGACAGCATACCAGGGTCCTAGGCAGTCCTAAAGGACATTAGGAGTGAGGTGGAGGATTGCTGGATTTAGGGTAATCCAGAAATCCCACAGCCCCGGGCCTCACCCGCAGTCCTCATTCCCAAGCTAGATGACGCTACTCACTTTTGTGTGGACTATCATGGACTCAACACAGTCATGAATTCTGAATCCCACCCAATGCCATGGACATACGAACTACTGGACAAGTTGGGAGGGGCAACATACTTCACCACCACTGACTTGACAAAAAGGGTATTTGCAGGTGGAGTTAACTGCCAGAGCTATGGAGAGGTTGGCCTTCATCACTTCAGTAGGGTTATTTGAGTTCAGGGTAATGCCTTTTGGACTGAAGAACGCCATTGACACCTTCCAAAGGCTGGTCAAGCAAGTGTTATATGGTACTGAAGAGTACGCAATGACATATCTGGATGATATTGCCATCTTCAGTGCCAGCTGGAAGGAACACCTGTCCCACCTGAAGGAAGTGTTGGGCATGATACAGAGGGCAGGGGTCACTGTCAAAGCTGAGAAGTGCCAGGTGGCCATGGTGGAGTTGGCATACCTAGGACATGTAGTAGGGTGGAGGCAGCTTCACCCCTAATCAAGCCAAGATTGAGGTGATAGAGGCACAGCCCAGGCATGAAACCCCAAAGCAGGTTCAGAGTTTCCCAGGGACCACTGGGTACTATTTAAAGTTTGTACCAAATTACAGTACCCTGGTAGCTCCCCTCTCTGGCCTGCTAAAGAAAAGAATGCCCAAAAGGGTAAAATAGGAGCCAGCCTGTGAACAAGCCTTTGCATGGCAAAAGGAGGCACTGTGCAGTGCCCATGTGTTGGCCAGCCCAGACTACAATAAGCCATTTTTAGTCCAGACAGATGACTCAGATATGGAGATTGGAGCAGTCCTCAGTCAGACCTCTAACCTAGAGAATAATCACCCAATAGGGTACCTTAGCAAAATGTTGCTTCCCCAGGAGCAGGCCTATTCCACAGTTGAAAAGGAATACCTTGCGCTGGTATGGGCCCTGAAGAAATTGGAGCCGTACCTCTGCGGGAGGCAGTTTGGGGTACAGACCAATCTTAATCTCCTGGTGTGGCTGACTTAGATGGGTAAAACAAACTGTCATCTCTTAAGATGGAGCATTGCCTTACAGGGTTACAATCTGACCATTACCCACTAGGCCAGATCGGCTAATGCCAATGCAGATGGGCTATCTCTCCAATTAAAGCAATGGACTTAATTTGTGAAATTCATACCATACCTAAGGAAGGATTCCTACAAATTCAGTCTAGGAGGGAGGGATGTTGAAAGATATGCCCTGACAGTCAGATGGGCAGATGTGTGGTATTATATTCTATTTTGTATATGTTCATGTCGCGAGAAGGCCAGTGTTAAAGAAAAACCTCATAGGATAGTGAGAGAGACTGGATTTTTAAATGTTTTGACCTTCCTCTGACCTGAGAAGAACCAACTTGCCTGCCAGGAAACTAACAATTATTTGTCAAAGGCTTTGGGGGTAGCTGATCAAGAGAGTATTTTCCTGGTTAACTAATTGAGGGAATCCAAAATAATAAAACTCTTAAGGATATGGAGAGAAGCTATAACCTGTTGTAAAGTTCAAAGCCCAGGATGTGTTAAACAGGATTTGGGGAAGTAGCCATTCTTTACAGGACACTGTGAATTAGCTTACAAGGTGTTATACAGGGACATCAAAGTTTTAACTCTGAAGTCATGTTCATGGTTATTAATATCTACCAAGAAGTTGTGATGTCAGAACATTAGTAAAACTTTCGAACAGTGCACGAGTGAATATCTACTGGTCTAAAAGTTAAGACTTACAGAATGCCTTGGACCACAGGTATATAAATAAGATGGTCCACAGAGCAGTTTGACACATTTTTCATCTAGACCCTCTGCTTGACACACATATCAGGAGCCAAATTGCTGAAACTCAGTGTGGCTACATGGACATTGAAATCTTCATACTTAAAGTAGAGACTTATTTAACCAGTATTAATGCTTTTTATTCTGCATACTTTTCCATTTTTGTGTATGAATACTGTAACTAAATTAATATATGTTCTCTTTTAGTTGTAACTGCATTTATTTGATTATTTTAGTAAAAACTTTTGTTTTTCTAAAGAAATTCTGCCTGCATGAGATTTCTTATATTGTCTGTGTGACTGTAGAAGGTTTATTAATAATCTAGGAAAACTGTTATTGCCAAAAGGGCCACCCTAAGCAACCAAGTTGAGTAAAAAGGTTTGGTAGGAATCTGGAGAGATAGGAAGAATACCAGAGTCTCATACGAGTCTGCAGGGATTTTGGACCAGGCTGTTGCATGTCCTGTAGGGAGAAGGACAAATCAGGTTTTAACGCTGCTATCCCGAAGAGAGTGTGATATCTGGGGCTTCCTCCTGTGTGTAATAGCCAAGGGAAGGTTCATATTTGGCCACAATACTGAAGACTGGTATTGTGCCCTTATCCAGAGCTAAAGGGGTGCCCGGGATCCTTGTGGCAGAGGTGCAGTCGTGACCTCGGCTAGCATTCTAAAGGATGAGAAAGGTATCCCTCTTCCCCTTGTCATGGATTGCACTTAAGGGTGTGCACTGTGAGTTCTGTGGGCCTGACCCCAGAAGTGGTTCATGACATTGACTGCTATTGTTCTCCTCAAATTCTGGATATGGGGAGAGGAGCAGAGACAAAGTGAGTAAAAACTGCACTTTGGGGTCAAGATAAGTAGAAGAGCCCTTGGAGATATTGTCAGCACATTGAAGCAGTGTCAGAAGCTCAGCATTTGCTTTTCAATCAGTGTATGAGAAGATGGGGGGTGGAGGGGAAGAAACGAGTGGGGTTGGGAGGAGAGTGGCCACAGAACTAGCCCAGACCATCTGGACTGGACAAAAGTTTTTTTTTTCTTAAATGTGTTTTTTTTATATATATATTTTGCCTCAAATACCCCTTAACTGGGAAAAATACTTGATACTGAATTTGAGCCCCAAATATCATATTATTTGGTATATTAAAGAATTAATACTTGTTACACATTCTTATGTACTACCTACTACTCCTGCCATTCCCCCTGCCCAAGAGGGGGTTCTTCTACCTTTACATGAATCCGGGGGGGGGCAGGGGCCCTCAAATGACAGGTTCGCTACTGAGATGTGTGTGGGCTTACTGCAGATTTTATGCTGCTTGAATATTGCCTCCATTTACCTTCCTCCCAACTCCTTAACAACATCACCCTGACAACTGATGGTGGCGCAAGACAATCACATGGTCTCCTATGATGTAAATACCTCCCTGTATCCTGCCACAGGTGATGCTCAAGCAGTGGGAGGTGATGCACCTTCCCCCAGGAGTCTGAATGTGTAGCCTCTACAGCATGCTTAAGACTATACTAGCATGGGGCTAGGAGCTGGGATTGAATTGTGAACCTGGGCCTCTGGACCAGGCAGAATAGTTTCTTTTGGGAACATGTTCCATGCTTTGGAATATTAAAAGTCTGTGATACTGGAGAGTGGTTACTTTGCTTCAAAGCTGAAAGAAAATATCTATTTGAGCTCAGTTGCTCTCTGCCAAATAATACAGTCCAGATGCCAAGCAGCCAGGAGGACCACAGGGGTCAATGCGTCTCAGTCATTTAATAGAGACTGATATTTTAAGTAAACAAAGTGATTGTACAGGGGAGGGTCCTAGCAGTGAAGAAAATTAGGCCATATCAAATTGGATGCTCCAAGGAAAGAAAACAAAATAGAGCAAATAATAATAATCTGAGAGTGCAGTAATGTGAGCTTCAACCCCCCCCGCACTGTCAGTGCAGCTTAACCCCAAACATATCAGAACACCCCCTGCAAGCAACAGTGGCATACTTCTGTTTGCAGAGGCCAGCTCACAGAGTGGATCCAAACTAACCCAGATGATTTTGTGGTAACTCCTGGTCTGTTTATAATTATTCCTGTTCACTCTTCTGGCAGCTCATTGTTTCAGAAGGAGAAAGACAGATTTGAGACGGTGACCCCAGTTTGATTCTGTAGCTTTTGTCCAGAGTTCAGCATTTAGCATTTAGCACAGTGGCTGTACTAATTTATGGATCCATGTTAATTAAAATAATTACTATGAAATGGACAGAAAGAATCAGAGAACCTGTTTGACTGAGAGCTTCTTTCAACCATGATTAAATCCCACCACAT
This sequence comes from Neoceratodus forsteri, assembly GCA_016271365.2. NCBI lineage: Eukaryota > Metazoa > Chordata > Ceratodontiformes > Ceratodontidae > Neoceratodus > Neoceratodus forsteri. The sequence continues at coordinate 1,123,591,435 of CM028131.1, forward strand.
CTTTGCATTAAAAATGTCCATAGCAAAATATTTTTTACTTTCCCATATAGCAAGCACTGCAACTCATGACTGTGAACCTTGCCAAGCACAATTTAAATAGCAGCCGAAAACTGACTGACCATTTCTTTTTTTACTGCTGCCAACTGGCAGCATCTTAAATTACTAATGCCAAATAATTTATGCTGACCTTTTGCTTCAACTGTTTAAGCCCTGCTGGGCCAACATGAATATTTGTATCTGTGCATTGGGGGTTACTGCTGTACAGTACTGTACAGCACAGCATAATCAGAGTGCCACCTACTGACTTCTATAATATAGAACAGGGCTCTATTTTAAAACATGCAGCTACACAATAAAAAATGAATTACTTAAAAATTATAAATACAATTTCTTAAATTTCTTTTAGTAATAGCGTAAAAACATATCCATCCATTTCATAACAGCATTATTGACTTTTGCCTCATGCATCACAATACACCTGAGGCATGATGATATTCCATGACATAATGCACGCTGTCGTGTATTAGTGCTAAAACATATTTTACATTTGTTGTTTACTCAGGAACACTGAGCTGAGGTGCCAGTTTAGCTGCTCGGCAGTTGACTTTTATATCACAAAAAACATGTTTTCATGTCTGTTTTTAAGACTTACCGATGAAAGCTATCGACCATTTTTAAGTGCACACGAAGATCCTTTTTTGTCAGATGGTCCAGCATCCTAGCATCTACCAAGCACTCCATGAAGTAACTCCGGTACTGAAGTAAACCCAAACTGGGCAGCCATTCATTACCAATCCATTCATGGTTCATGTCTCCATAAGCTAAGGTCTGAAAAACAGAGAACACACATTTTTAACGCTGTGTGGTATAAGTGCACAAGAAGAAATATTTATTCATTCCCTACATGATCTTTGTCTTCAAATTCCATGTTCAATTTATGCCCTGCTGTTACCAGCACAACTGCTACAAGCTGAAAAACTTTAGAAAGGTCACCTAATCACCTGGTGCTACCAGGCTTAAGGCCTGTGTTCATGTCTCAGTCACAGGCTATCACACATTGTACAACAGAGACAGTGTGGAGTGTCCATCTTTGGTGCTCCCTATTTCAGGGTGGGTGTTGGGGAGACTACTGAAGTGATACAACAGTTCATTGGTGGCCTAGGGAGGATTTGTTTTGGAATGAATACAGTGGTTCTAGATGGGGTGGGATCAGTAATCCTCTTCCAGAGCCACTCAGAGCACTGATACAGAGCACAGTGGAATAATATGTCCAGTCCTGTGCCAATAAGTGTAACTCAGGGAGTGATGAACTGGTTTCAACCCCACTTGTGATTGGTCAAAAGGATCTCCTGTCCCAGGTCATATACCAATGGTGTAAACTGGGATGCAGAAGGAATGAAAAAACAGGTGGCACAACTATGTCACTAAGGCAGATGATGGTGCTATATTCTCCCCATCCAGTTCAGGAACCCAGACCTGTGGTTGCCATGCCCCCTGTCTGGTCAGGTAAGGTCTGGTTAACTCTTTTCCCATCTGGTTGCACCCAGAGTAGCAAGTGTGGGATAGTATATGAGGAGGCAAGCAGTAAGAATGTGAAGGACAGTGGTGACCACTCTAATAGGTGTGAGAGTTAGGACTTGTGGATGGGTTGAAGGATGAAAAACAGAAATTTATATGAGAAACTTATTAGAGTCTTATGAAGTGTTGTACAAATTAGTGATGTGTGAATTTCTTCTGGTGAATAGTTGGCAGAGAATGTATATTTGGGACCTAAATTATTTGTTATTCAGTATTTGTTATTTGGACCAAATGTAAGTAATAAGACAAGAAGCACTAGCCCCATGTCCTCAGTCAACCTCCCTCAGTCATCAAAGATTCCTACCCTCCCTTTTGGTCCTGCTGTGTATCAGAAACAAAAGAAAAACTTTGTGGCATCCTGCTGTCCCATTACCTTGCTTAACACACTTTTTGCTAACTCATCCTCCTCCCTAACTCAAGCCTCCTGGATCCTCTAAGGTCACAAACCCAGAAGTTGGTATTGTGTAGCACCTTAGCCCAGTCCCAATTCATTATGGAGGGAGCAATATAGGTAAATCTAGGTCACATAGTCAGGCCCCCTTCCCCCACCTGACTGAATCTTTCAGTCACCACTCTCCCCCCAAATTACTCTACCTAATTACCCAGCATGCTCTTTTTGGGCCACAAAATTATGCCTCACTGTGTCCCTAAACCACAGGTTCATAATATGGGGAAAGTATCAATTATCCTGGCCAGTCAGATGGTCACCACGCCACCATAGTGCCAGCTGATGATTGATCATCTTATCAGTGTCAGGTGAAGGGAAGGGGCAGTATAGCCTGCCTAGTCTCGGATAAACTGTCAAAAAAGATTCAAAAGGAGCTAATGGACAACATACATCAATTAACTCATTAAGAAACCTCTATAACAGTTTATTTGCATCATTCAGTGAAACAAGGCAGACCTCACTCCTGCCCCACCCACTGCACACCTGAGACTAATCAGCTGAGCTGATCACTTATCAGCTAGTGGTACTGTGGGAGGAGGGACTGACTGAGCAGCCAGGATAACTGTACCCCCCATCATGGATCAGGGGTCAGGGAGAACAGAGAGCCAGATGTACTTTTCCCCATAAGGGGCACACTGTTCACTTGGGGACTGTTGGGTAGGGAGGAGTAGTGTTTGAAGACACTGTTGGGTAACAGAAGAATGCCCAACTGAATGGCCAGGATTTAATGATTCCCCCCATCATAGACTGGAGGTTGGGGGGCATAGTACCCACTGTTGGTTTTGTGCCCACAGAAGACACCAGGCAGTTGGATCAGGAATGAGGGTGGGTTGAAAAAATGTTGGTGGGGAAAGGGTTTTCAGGATACAAGAATGTTCTTTATAAGTTGGATGCCAGTAGGACAAGGGATGGGGTGGGGGCAGATGAGGAAGTTTTTAATAGGACTTGTCCTGGCCAGCTAAAAAGAGGAGAGTAAAAGTTTTTTTCCCATTTTTATATAGGTTTTTGTAATACAGTGGTAGTTTATCAAAAGTCGACTGGTGAAGCAGTATGATGCACCACTGCTGAAGTAATGGAATAACACTACTGATGCAGTGACACACTGTTCATCACGTCCGCATAGTTACCAGTCAATCTGCTGTATGAAGCATAGCTAAGCAATAACAGCATGACAGAAATAATGTTTGCATTTATAGTGCACTGATTTTATTGTTGTGTGTCAACTGTAGCATGTACTGGAGTTGTTATACAGTATGTATATATATATTACAGAGGATGGGGGGGTGCTGAACCCCTTACATAACATTGTGAAGAAATTGCTTTGGCCCTGGTAGCAGTTGTTGTCTTTGGCATGGTTCCTTGGCCTGCTTTGTGAGGTTTTGACTACTTGGCATTTTATCAAGTAGATGCTTTTGCCATAGCTGTAGTTTCTTAGCGGTTATTGTCGGAGACGTTTTTCTTTTAGGCATTATGACATGTTGCTATGTCGCATTACCAGTCATCTTTTTATTAACTACCACTGTATGTGTTGTTGGCTCAGCCATTGGGGTGGTTCCCAGCGACCTCCAAACCCTGTCAACCACTACCCTGCTGTCCTCTGGCAGTGGCCATCTCGGTGCAGAATCCAAGAACACTAGTGGCCATCATGTAGATGCACCATCGTTTTTCTTGGTTTTCTCTCCTGTCACATGACTGGTACTGTGCAAGCTCCTGATGATGACCTAGAACATGCACAGTGCTCCCCATGGCAAAGGAACAAGCTCCCTGGCCTTCTATCAGGGTTGGTGTGGTGTTGGATCAGTACACAATCCCTTAATGGGCTGAGGAGCACTGCCAGTGGTAACCTTTGCTATTCTGACTGCCAGAGTGCCAGCTCCCCGAGTCTGATCTTGAACCTGGGTCATCAGTCCATATTGCTTAATTAAAAATGCAGTACTGTGGTATTCACCGTTAGATGGTAGATGGCCAAGGAGGTGAGTTTAGGGTTGTGCCAGTCACTGTTGGGGGTGTGGGTGTTTGTGGGGTGCCACTGGATGCCAAAGATTGTTTTGATGGTTCTGTAGCTAGGTAGTGGGAATGAGAAACAATTATGGATGCTGCAAGAAGAGGGAAGGGGAGGGGAGGGGATTTAATTGACTTGAGGAGAGCCACTACCAGGTCAGATGAGAAGGGGAGTAGCGGCAGATCAAAGAGAAACTGGGATTGTAGAGGAAATCAAATACATTTTTGTGGGGTCCAGAACCAGATAAGAGGGACTGGCTAGTGATCATGGATGCTGTACAAGGGTCCAGGTATCCAGGACTGGGTGAGGAAAGGTACAGAAGGATAGAGGATACAGCAGGAATGGAGGAGGAGATTTAATTGGTTGTTGAGAAGAGGGGAGGCAGGGGCTGGGCACAGGGAGTGAGGAGAACTGGGGATGAAGAGGGTTCAGACTGGAGACTTAATTGATTGCAAAGAGTTCTAAGGCAGGGAGGGAGTAGGTAGGAAGTTGGGAGGCCTTGGGAACACAGCAGGATTGGGAAAGAAGGATTTAACTGATTTTCAATTTGTCCGGGACTGGAGTAGGAAAGATAATGGACATACAGTGGGACAAGAACATTAAGACATATATTTTGTAAGTATCAGGAAAAGTGAGCACTGTGGGATCAGGGACACAGTGAGATGTGCAATGGGTAATGAAATTATTTCTGGGTGCTGGAGACAGGAGTACAAAGCAGAAAAGGATTACGATATAGTGGCAGGGGAGAGGGGTCAGTTTTTTTTAAAATAGCGGTCTGAGCAGTTGTTAGTGTCCTTTAATCACAGGAAATATGATTGGGGTATTTCATGAGATTTCAGGATGAGACTGCAACCACACAGCACATTCCAGTCGTCTGATGCCATGTAATAATTACAGTTTTGTGAAAACCCCTTATGAAAAAGTGCAATCACATGTTTGAAAATGGCTATTTTTATATTTTATAGTTTTACTTTTTTATTTACACAAAAGCAATAACTTTGGCTAAGGCTTTCTTTCAGATCATCACTGTTTCAGAGAAATTGTTTCCATCCCAAAAGGATTTTAAGAAAGGATAACTTTACAGTTTCCCCCTTCGCAGCTTTAAAACTGCTTGACAGAGTTTTACCAAATATGCAGATCTTGACCTAAACAAGTGCATGCTAAATGTCAGATCCCCCTTCTTAGGTATGAAGACTGCTGAGTTGTGTTGTAAACATCCAAACATCAGGACTTAACATCTGAGTGCCTACATAACCCTAACAATGAGCTAATTATACCATTGAGGTCAGCAGCAGATCCCACAAAGTATACAGCAATTACTTCACTGTGGTGCCACAGTAAGTTATTACACATATTATTATGCAAAATTATAGTTTATAAAAAATACTCTAAAAGGGGGAAAACAGAGGAAGGGAATACCAATCATAGCAAAAACTGTAATATTACTATTACAGTTAAATTTAAATATTGTGAACATTTTGTGCCTAATATGGAACTAAACAATTTATTTATAGAAATTGGAAATCTATCCATCATTTACAGTTTATCCAATAATTCTGATAGCCCAAGTATATAACTAGATTTAAAATGTCTTGTTCATATAGTACATGTGGGCCCTTGCTTTTAATTACTTATTTGGTATGGCGTATTCCAAGTTGGCCCAAATTATGTTGTATAGTTTGGACAAGAATAGGACTGGTCATGTATACAAAACGGGATCTGAACGGACTGCACGTCTGGTTGCTAATGATTCCAACTCTAGAATGTTTGTGGCATCATTGTACTTGAAGTCCTTAAGGATGATTCTACATGTGGATACCATTATCAGTACACCAAGACATGACATACAGTAGCACTGCCCACCAATGCATTACTTAAATCCAGTTTTTAGCATATGAACTTGGAAGATTCTAGCAAGAAATAAATATTACAAAAACTGAATTCTAAATAAGCATGGTTTGACACAAGTGCTATATGCTGACACCAAAACATATGAAGAACTGTGAACCTCATCCAGTCCAGTAGCACACCTGTATCACGATCGCTTGCTACACCAATGACCTGCATTCAGGAATGAGCCTGCATCTTCATTGGCCAGCCTAGGCAGAAGGGCTGAGTATCCCAGGAACTGCTCTCCTTGCTCAGCGAGGGGGAACAAGCCTCCCACAGGGAAACTGCTGCCAAGTGGAAACCAGGTGGCACACAGATGGGAGAATTATGCAAGGGGAGGGGCGACTGCTGGATATCTGGAACAGCATGCATGCAGACTTGTACCACTGCATGTGGCAGCCCTGGGGAGAAAAAAGAAAAAGATGGGCTGCTACATGCCTGTACCGAAGACATGAAAACAGAGCACACAAGTCTCCCAGCCGGCACTTACCAAACTGCAGAAGCAAAATCAGAAGGACTAGTAGTAGCACTGCAACCCAAAAAAAAGAGAAGAAATCAAAAGTCTGCAAAAAGCAGATGGCCCAGTAGCACTGAGGGCTGAAGCACTGGATGCCTTCCCTCACACCATGCTGGCGACCTGTGTTCGGGAATAAGCATGGGCCGCCGGGGGCTGGCAGGATTGGAGAAGAATTGAGCATCCGGAGGACTGCTTTCCTTCTCCAGAGAGGAGCGACGCTAGTGATCGGTGCACAACTGGCCCCCAGTGGAGACTTGGGGGGTAGTGCACTGATCCTACAGAAGAGGGGTGGAGTTGGGGCAGACACCAGGAGGAGCGCGAGCTGGCGCATGCGTGCTTCCATCATTGGTGTCATTGCATGCACTTCCCCACAGGGGAGAAAAGTAGAAAAAGTGTCCCTAGGCAGCATGAAGGCTGCCTCGATGGCACTACCATGATCGCGTCAAGTCAGCTCCCTCAGGAGCCTGTCATCCAGGTCTCCAGGGTGGTGGGGTATGTATCCACCACAATGCGACCTGGGGAGGTTGGGGTGGAGACGCATGAGCTCTGGCCGCGATCGGGGTGGCAGCAATGAAGGTAACAATGGATATGTGTGGGGAAACCAAAGGTACAATGCCCCCCAGTTGAAAGGATATAGAAATAAATAAGGTAAAAAAAAAAAGTCTGCAAAAAGTGACAATCATTTTATTTTAGTAAGAAACATAGAAACATAGAACTTTGACAGCAGATAAGGACTGCTTGGCTCACCCAGTCTGCCCATTCCCCTACTTATTGGATAAGCTGCAGATCCTAGTTAACCAACAGCTCCTCCTACCTCCCCCACTATAATTGCCTTATGTCTGTCCCATGCATTCTTGAATTCCCCCACTGTTTTTGACCCCAAAACCTCCTTAGGAAGGCCATTCCATGCGTCTACCACCCTGTCTGTGAAAATATACTTCCTCATGTTGCCCCTGAGCCATTCCCCCCTCTATCGGCAAACTGTGCCCACTTGTTCTTGTACATCTCTTTTCCTGAAAGATGCTACTCTCTTGAACTTTGTTGAGTCCCTTGAGGTACTTGGAAATTTCTATCATGACCCACCTTCCTTTCCTCAAGGGTATGCATATTAAGTTTCTTTAATCTCTCTTCATATGGTTTCTGGTGCAGACCCTGCACCATTTTAGTTGCCCTCCTTTGAACTGCCTCCATCCTGTCTATGTCCTTGTGGAGAAGGGGTCTCCAAGACTGCATGCAGTACTCCAGATAGGGTCTCACCAACTGTCTGTACGGAGGGATGGCAACTTCCTGTTTTCTACTGGTGATGCCTCTCCCTATGCATCCCAGTATCCCCCCAGCCCTCCTTACTGCCTTCTCACATTGCCTGCCTACCTTTAGGTCATCTGATATTGGAGGCAGTATAGTGCAGTGGATTAAGGCCCTGAGCTGCAAACCTGGAGACCAGGGTTTGAATCCCACAGCCCCCACTTGCATACTGTCTGACCCAGAGCAAGTCACTTAACTTTCCTTGTGCTCCCAGGTCACACCTGGAAACAAGCTTTGGCTTAGTGTGCCTTTCCTGTTTAAACAATTTCCCCTGATATGACTACTCCCAGGTTCCAGTTCATTTTTGTTGTTGTTAGTACCCCCTTCCCCCATTGTGTACTCTTCCACTGGGTTTTTGTTTCCCAGGTACATTACTTTGCACTTCTTTGCATTGAATCTAAGCTGTCATACTTTTGACCATTCCTCCAACTTTGCCAAGTCCCTTCTCATCTTTTCCACCCCCCGTTGGGTATCAACCATGTTGCAGATTTTTGTGTCATCTGCAAAGGGGCATACCTTTCCATCTAGTCCCTCTGCAGTGTCACTTATAAAGACATTAAAGAGGACCGGACCCAATACTGAACCCTGCAGTACCCCGCTAGTAACCCCCCTTTCTTCAGCGTGGACTCCGCTTACTATTACCCTCTGCGTCCTTTTGTCCAGCCAATTCTTTACCCGGGCTACTACCCTGGAACCCAGTCCCAGGCTGGCTAACTTGTTTATTAATCTTTTGTGTGGGATCGTGTCAAATGCCTTGCTAAAGTCTAGGTAGGCCTTGTCCACAGCCCCTCTCTGGTCTACTACATTGGTCACCCAGTCAAAGAAATCTATTAGATTCGTCTGACATGACCTTCCTGCTGTGAATCCATGCTGCCTTGGGTCCTGTGCCCCACTGACCTCTAGGTACCCAACAATTCTTTTTTTTCAGAAGTGATTCCATCATTTCCCCTACCACTGAGGGCAAACTAACAGGTCTATAGTTTCCTACCTCTAGTTTCCTACCTCTGCCTTGCTCCCACTTTTGTGAAGGGGAATCACATCTGCCTTCCTCCAGTCCTTAGGTACCACACCATTCTCCCATGATATGTTAAAAAGGGTAGTCACTGGTGTCACTAGTTCTCCCCTTTGTTCTTTTAGAATTCTGGGGTGAATCCTATCAGGCCCCATTGCTTTGTCCACCTTGAGTTTTAGGAGTTCTTTCATAACCCTTTCTTCTGTGAATGGACTGGTATCGACCCCCATGTCCAGAGTGTTTCTATTGTTTGGTTTAGGTACGTCACCCTCCTCTTCTTTTGTGAATACTGAACAAAAGTATTTGTTCAGTAACTCTGCCTTTTCATTGTCATCTTCTGCCTACCCCCTTCCCCTTTATTAAGCCTCACTATCCCTCCCTTGGTCTTTCTTCGCTCACTAATGTACCTATCAAAGGTTTTATCCCCCTTCTTAACTGAGTTGGCTATCTTTTCCTTGGTTTGGGCCTTTGCTATTCTAACTGCCTTCCCCACTTCCTTCTGCTTTAACTGATAAGAGTTCTCTTTCCTGCTCCTTCTGTGATTCCTTATACTTTCTGAATGCTATCTGTTTCTCCCTAACCTTCCCTGCCACCTCTTTTGAGAACCATAGTGTTTTTTTCCTGTTTTGTTTTGTTTATTTAATTCGCACAAAGATGTGCTGCCTCTGTGATAGCAGTTTTGATTTTGCCCCATTGTTCCTCCACCCCTCCTTTCTGCCCTTTTGCTAATGCATTCCATAGGCACTCTCCCATTCTGCCAAAGTCAGTCCTCCAAAAATCCAGTACCCTTGCTTTTGTATGGCTTGACTATATTAATCAGGCAGGAGTGGAGAACCTATAAAGTGTGGGCTAGTAGCAAAGGGGGTAGCTACCTGGGAGGTAACTGGTAGAGGAAACAGGCTAAATCATAAGAGGTGGGGGGAACAGGTGGGTTGGGACTGATAGGGGGCCTACAGGAGGAGTGGATAGTGGGGAAATCAGGACAAAAAAAGGAGGTTGGCTTTGAGTGCTATAACAAATTTGAGCCATTGAGTAAGTTGGTTGGAGAGGATGTGGTGAGGGGGTTAGAGGAGGAAAAGGGGGTGGAGGAGTGAGGGATACAGTGAATTGGATGGGGTGGGCATCGGTTATTCAAATAAGTGTGCTAGCAGGGGACAGGGCAAATCAAGTGTCAAAAAAGGGGAGGGGGGAACCAGCAGAGGGAAGGTGTGGAGGCTGCTAGCCAACTCGGTGAGAAAGGAGAAGAGATTGAGATGAGGGAGGGGCATACTTCGTTGGGGAAGGTCATACCAGAGAAAGGCCCAAAGGAAAGGGGGAACCTGCAGGTGGGCATGGAAGGGGGCAAGAGGAAAGGGGAGTAGGTAGGAGGGGGTGATGGTGATTGGGAATGCTGTGTTGGGGGGATTGGAGAAATGGGAGCTGGAAAGGGAAGGAGGTCAGAGAAAAAGGCTCGACTGGGGTAGGGAGTGGGGTGGAGGCTAAACTAGGGAGAACGGGGAACTCAGTTATAAAAGGCATGACAAGAGGGGTAGGGTGGCTAGGGGTTCTCTTGTAGAGGGTCCAGAGAAAAGCCAAGGGGAAGTGGTCTTGAGGAGGGGGAGGTGACAGGGGCTGGTGGGGCAGTCCAAAAAGGAGGTGCACAAAAGATCAAGGGGGACACTAAGGTTCTCCTGCTGGCGGACTCCATGATCAGGGGTATTCATTGGGCAGGGCAGGGTGAGGGAAAATCTAGTCCAGTTAAGGTAGTGGGTATTTCCAGTCTGGCTGTGCATAGGGCAAAGTTCATTGTGTATGAGCTGGCGAGGGACTGTGGAGGATCACCGGACTTCCTGATGCATCTGGGAACAAACGATATTGAGGGGAATGGTGTGCTGGAAATTCAGGCAAGGTTCCGAGAACTGGCCAGGGTCTGTCATGGCAATGGATGCACAGTCTCCTTCTTGGAAATCCTGCCAGTGCCAAGGGCCACTGTGGGGAACAAACAGAAGATCAGGGAGATTAATGACTGGCTCGGGCAGTGGGGTGAAGCACAGGGGATTGGGGTGTTGGGAGACTGGGGGAGCTTGGGAAGACAGGGGACTGTATACCTGGGATAGGCTTCACCCAAACCCGGTAGGGAAGGAAGTTCTCAAACGGGGGATGAGGGATTTTATTCAGGCTAGATGGGGTTTAAACTTGTGAAGGGGGAAGGGGTACTGCCGGGCTGATCCGACCATCCCAACCACCAGTAGGACTGGCCTGCAACCCCATAGAGGGGGACAGATGGTACCCTAGGGGAGAAGTTTGGATGGACGTATGAAAGATCTGGGGAGGATATCGTAAAGAGGGGTAGGGACAAGAGTTGGTGGGTGGCTTTAATAAATGCCAGGAGCCTGGGGAATAAAATGTCTGAGTTCCAGGCCACGCTGTTTGAGGGTGGGGTGGATGTAGCAGTGGTCACTGAAACTTGGGCCACCCCTGGCCATGACTGGGACCTTAATCTGAGTGGGTACCTTGTGCTAAGAAAGGACAGAAAGGGGGGGCAGAGGGGGAGGAGTAGCAATGTTCATTAGGGATAACATTGAGATTATGAGAGTGGAGGAAGCATAGGACAACGTGGAGGCCCTATGGGTCATCTTGCAAACCCCCGTGGGAGGGAAGATCAAGTTGGGGGTGGTATATAGACCCACAGAACTAGCAGAGGACCTGGAGGATTGCCTATTAGCTAACATTAAGGGGTAGTGTGGACTGGAAGGGTAAGGAGTGGTGTTGATGGGGGACCTTAATATGCCAGCTACTGATTGGGGTACTATGACGTCCACTGCAACCAGGGAGCAGAAGCTGCTGGATGGCTTCCTGGATGCATTCCTCAATCAGCAGGTGATGGACCCAATGAGGGAGGGTCATATCCTGTATGTGGTTTTAGCAGATGGGGATCTTGTACAAGATCTGGTTGTGTAAGAACCCCTGGCTGGGAGTGACCACAACACAGTCTGATTTTGGCTTAAACTGGGGGGGAGGGGGATCATTCAAGGACAATGATAGCTGATTTTAGGGGGGCGGACTTTCAGAACATAGGGGAAATTCTCAAGGGGCATTTGTAGGAGATAAAACCAGGTTTGACTGTGGAAGGTAGGTGGGAGATCATAAAGCGTGGGCTACAGGAGGCCACCAGGACCTGTGCAAGAGTGAAGCGCACGGGCAGTAGGTCCATGCTGGTATACCAAGGAGGTCCAGGAGGTGGTAAGAGAGAAGAAGGCTGCCTACAGTAGGTACAAAAAAATTAGAGGAGAGAGGAATATAGAGAACTATCGCCTTGCAACCAGGAAAGTCACCAGAGTGGTGAGGGGGCAAAGGCCTGGAAAGAGCAGAGGCTGGCGCAGGGGATACGGGGTGGGAAAAGGGGTTATTTAGGTATATTGGTGAGTGGAGGAAGGTAAAGGGCCAGCTCAGTAGGTTGAGGACAGCTTGGGGGTGGGTGGGTGGAAGGGGCTGGAGAGCAGGCGGAGGTACTGAATGAGTACTTTGCCTCAGTGTTTCCTAGGGAGGAGGCTGGGGTACTTAAAAAAAAGGGGTTGAAGGACACAGAAGGTGCAGCAGACCTTACTATTGGGGTACCTGATGAAGAACAAGCCACAGAGGGAGGTAGGCCAGGGGTGAGATATCAGGCTGGTTCTCGCTGAATGGGGAAGAACAAATGCTGATATTCTATCAGTCGAGTGTGGGAAGCCCTCCAGTCCCTAAAAAAGGATAAATGTCCGGAGCCTGATGGTATTCATCCCAGAGTACAAAGGGAGTTGGTGGATGTTTTGGCTGTGCCATTGACGGATCTCTTTAACTTGTCGCTCCAGACAGGGAGGGTGCCAAGGGATTGGAAGCAGGCACATGTTGTGCCCATCCATTAAGGGGGATAAAGAGAAGTGCCAGGAAACTATAGACCCATCAGTTTGATGTAGGTGGTGGGGAAGGTAATGGACAGCATACTTAAGGAAAGGCTGGGAGGTTTCTTGGAGGAGATGGATTACCTGGATGACTGGTAGCATGGGTTTGTGCCAGGTAGATCGTGTCAAACAAACCTTGTAAAGTTTTATGAGTGGGTGACATCAGCACTCAACAGGGGGAGACCAGTGGCTGTACTGTTCCTGGACTTCAGCAAGGCATTTGATTCGGTCCCTCACATTGGCCTAAGGGAGAAGCTGGGGGGATGGGGTAGGCCCATTGATGGTTAGGTGGATTGGAAATTGGCTTTCAGGTCATACTCAGTGGGTAGTGGTCAGAGGGGAGGCCGTAAGTGGGGTCCTACAGGGATCAGTCCTGGGGCCACTCCTGTCTAACACCTACATCTCTGATATCAGGGAAGGTATCGGGTGTGAAATGAGTCTCTTTGCGGATGACTTTAAGCTGGGGGCAGTGGTGGAGGGGAAGGAGGGGAGATTGGCCCTGCAAAGAGGACCTGGATACTCTGGATAGGTGGTCCTGCAACTGGAAATTGAAAGTTAACTCCTCCAAGTGCAAGGTGCTATAACTAGGGTGGGAAAACCCCAACTATGTGTACACCCTGGGGGGGGGGGGATGAGTTGCAGGCCACGGCAGGGGAAAGAGAGCTAGGAGTCTTGGTGTATGTTAACATGAATAATTCAGAGCAGTGCAGGAGGGCTGCAGTCAGAGCAAATAGGATGCTGGGATGCATCGCTAGGAGGATTACCTCAAGGAACAGGGAGTTGATTTTGCCACTGTACAACAGCCTGGTTAGACCACAACTTGAGTACTGTGTGCATGTCTGGAGGCTACACCTAAGGAGGGCCATCCAACTCCTGGAAAGGGTTCAGAGGAGAGCAACCAGAATGATCCGGGGCCTGGGGGATATGACATATGAGGAATGACTAGGGGAGTTCAACCTCTTCTCGCTGGAGGAGAGGAGGGACTGGGGGGACATGATTGAGGTCTTCAAGTACCTCAGGAGAGTAAATAAGGTAAGCTGAGATAGGATCTTTTGACTGAAGAAGGGTGGAATCACCAGAGGACACAGTTGGAAGATTGAGGGTGGTAGGATTAGGGGGGAAAGGAGGAGGAGGTACTTCACCGAGAGAGTTATGGAACAGTGAAATGCATTGCCCGGGGAGTAGGTATAGGCAGCTATGGTGGAGGGATTCAAGAGAGGGTGGGACAGGTATAGGCAAGGGGTGAAGTAGAGGCTGGTTTTCCCAGAGGGGGGAGGACTGGGGGATGGGGTAACAGTGGAAGAAAACAGATAAATAGAGGGCTACAGTACCCAATTAGGGTGCTAAAGCACAGGCAGACTTGATAGACCAATAGGCCTATTCTGCTGGCATCTAGTATGTTAGTATGTTATTGCTGTGTTTATTGTGAACCATACTGTCTGTGGTTGCTTGTTCCAAGATGGCTACCCACTTCTAAATCCAAGATCCTCTCGGAAGATGTAGCACTAGGTACCCCAAAGCTTCATGTGATAGGTGTGATGCTTTATCAGGGGAGGAGGAACCTCCTGCAGGCTCTTGCATGATTGACACAGCTGGCTACCCATCACACTGTGGTCCTGGGTAAATGGTGGATAGTTGGTAAGTCTGTAAGAAGGTCAGTAATGTGGCTTGGGACTGCTTCGGGCAGGCCCGGTGGGAGGAAAAAACTTAATTGAAAAAAAAAATGTGAAGCAACCTATTAAAATAATAAAATTGCCATTATTCTGCAGTGACTATCGATTATCCCATGCCTGAAATCAAAGTGTAAAGTGTCTAGGTGGTATATCAGTTCTTAGGGAAATAACGGATGGTGTACTGCCAGGCTTTATTTTGGGTCCCTACATATTTTTCCTTTTCATTAACGATTAACAATATGCCCAGAAATTGCAGAGGGGCCATGTTGCAACTCAATGCAGATGCTGCTGTTCTATATAGATCTTCTGAAGACATTGCCAGGATAAGCAGTAACCTGGAGATGGACTTCCATCAATTGGAAACCTGGCTGTTGACAAACAAACCTGAAGGCAACAAATCTCTGCCTCAAGCAAATGAGCAAAAGCATGAGGAAAAAGAGACTGCTATGGTTCTCAAAAGAGGCAGTGGAAAAGGTAAAGGCTTAAAGGGTAATACTGTATTCAGAAGGTATAAGGAGATGCAGAGGAAGGACAATAGGGAGGTAAATCCAGGGAACCTGAGAGAATCAGGGAAAGCAGTAAGGAGTGTGAAGGCACAAACCGAAGAAAGAATAGCCCAAGTGATAACAAAAGGGGATAAGACATTTTTTAGATACTGTATGTAGGTGAAAAGAGGAAGTCCAGGGTAGGGATTGTAAGGTTAAAAAGGGAACAAGGGGACTGTGCAGAGGGGGACAAGGAAAAGGGAGACATCCTGACCAAATACATTTGTTCAGTGTTCACAGAGGAAAGAGAAAGGGAGGGGCCACAAAAAATTAACATGAGCTCTAGATGGAAGGAGATGGACACTAGCCTTCTTGAGAGGAGAGAGTGCTAAAATGACTTGTTAATCTGAAAGTGGACAAAGCAATGGGACCAGACGGGGTGCATCCAAAGGTACTGAGGGAGCTCAAAGAGGTACTCACTGCACCTCTGTCAATCCTATTTAACAGCTCACTGGAAACAAGAGTGGTTCCTGAGGACTGGAGGAGGATAGATATAGACCCACATCACAAAAGTGGTAGCAAAGAGGAGGCTGGCAATTATAGGCCAGTCAGCCTGACATTGATGATAGGAAAGTCAATGGAATCACTGCTAAAGAAAAGGATTCTGAACTATCTTGACTCCACAAGACTTGTGGCAGCATGGCTTTGGGGGGGGGTGGGGAGGGAGATCATGCCAAACAAATCTGATAGATTTCTTTAACTGGGTAGCCAAGGGATTAGATTGGGGAGGAGTGATGAACATGGTCTACCTACATTTCAGTAAAGCTTTGACACCGTTCCACAAAGGAGACTAGTTAGAAGCTGGGTAGCTTAGGAGTGTGTACCAAGGTTGTGAATTGGGTAAAAAAATTGTTTAGGGAATAGGCGACAGAGGGCGGTGGTAAGCAGAGCTCACTCAGAGGAGGGGAAGGTGACCAGTGGGATGCCTCAGGGATTAGTGCTGAGACTACTCATCTTTAATGTCTTTATAAGTGACATTGCAGAGGAGCTGGAGGGGAAGGCCTGCCTCTTTGTGGCTGACATAAAAATATAAAAATATGGAATAGGGTGGACACTCCGGTGGTGGGGGTGGAAAGGATGAGCAGAGACCTGAGAAAACTAAAGAAGTGGTCATGGGTATGTCAGCTGGATTTCAACATGAAAAAGTGCAAAATAATGCACTTGGGGCACAGAAATCCAAGGGCAGAGTACAAAATGGGTAGAGTGTCATTGATGACCACTAAGCAGGAGAGAGACCTGGGAGTAATCATATTGGATGACCTAAAGGTGGCCGGACAGTGCAACAAAGCAGTTGAAGAGGGCTAGTGGGATGCTGGGATGCATGGCAAGGTATATCGCAGGCAGAAAGAGGGAGGTGGTGTTGCCTTTGTATAGATCACTCATAATACCCACCCAGAATACTGTTTCAAGTTCTGCAGACCACATCTTCAGAATGACATAGAGTGGACGAGGTCCAGAGGAGGTCAACTAAAATTGTACAGGGTCTGCATCAGAAGCCCTACAAGAAGAGACTAAAGGAACTCAATATGTACACCCCGAAACAGAAAAGGGAGAGGAGGGGTATGATAAAGATTTTTAAATTCCTCAATGGAGCAAATAAGGTACAGGATTAAATTATCTATCAGAAAAAAAGATACTCAACAACAAGAGGTTATGCTATGAAGCTGGAGGGGGTAGATTCAAGAAAGATGTGAGGAAGTAGTTTTTCACTGAAAAAGTGGTGGATTCCTGGAACAACCTACCAGCAGAGGTGGTGGGGCAAAAACAGTGGTGGGATTCAAGAATGCATGAGATGGCCATAAGGGAATCTTAGTGGACAGAAAGGGGGACGGGAGAATGAGCTGGAGATCAAGTAGGTTCTCCAGTTATACTGTAGGAAGGGAAAAATGGGAAGCCTAAGTAGGCCAAGCCATCCTTATCTATCAACAAATTTTGTGTTTCTATGTAAACTTATCCTTAATATAAAAAAGAAAAACAAACAAACAAACAAGCAAACATGCTGTTTGGACACTGGAGGCTAGGCACTGAGAGACAACATCTACAGTATTCAAGTTGTCCACCTTTGGTGGCATGCACCTTGAAGTGGTGAGTTCACTGAAATGCCTTGGGGTTCTGCTTGACCAAGACATGACATTTGGACCCCATGTGGATGCCATAGCCAAAACAAACTTGACCTCCTTTACAGACTTTTTCCCTATCTTTTAAAGGAGGTGTGCCTTGCCATTGCAAGCAGCACTCGAATGCTAGTACTCCAGGGACCACCACTGTGGAGTGTCTGTGGCTCTTGGTTGGCCCTTATTCGTTGCAAGACTTCGATGCCTTATACACTGCCTAATCTTCAGACTTGTGAAACTCTACACCCCCTACCCTCATGGGAATACTTAAGTTTATGCAACATGTGAGGCTTCTGCATTCCACTTCTAGCCCATTACTTGAATTCCATATGGTATGGTCAAGATCTGGTAGGAGATCCTTCTCATTCATAGCCCTTTCTCTATGGAACTCCCTACCCTGTGAGATTCGAAACTGCCTCACTCTTGCACTGTCCAAAAAAAAGGCTCAAAGCCTACTCACTTGGGGTGAACCACGGCAAGTGCCAAAAGTGACATCACATATTTGTGTAAGTTATTTCTCAAGGGGTTGGTTGATGACCATCCTCCTGGTGGAGTTTGTATTTCTTTTGCTGCTTTTTATGTTTGCTGCATGCATGCACAAAGTGAACATATTGTTACTGTAGTGTAGGGTGCTGCATAGGTGTGTACTGTATGAGTCAATGGATGTAGAAATGTAGGAGGCTTACCTCTCTAAAGCCAGTGCTGAGAAGACTAATGATGACTGTGTCCAGCTGGCTGTTGGGCATAAACTTCTTGTAGTTCAAAGGATAAGGCCCCATCAATGAAACTGGTATTCTGCCCATTATCCTGCTGGCAGACATCACTGGGCTTTGTGCATGTGTGGGTGCATGTGTGTATATGCAAGTGCGCTTCCTCCTAGTTATAGACAGGAAGTGCCTATATGAAAGCACTAAACAGAGTTGGGAAAACCAGCATGCAGAATGCAAATATAATAGCTTCAAATATGTTAGCATCATGTCAATAATGAACAGAAAACAACAGTAATAGATGATTTAAATTACATAGCGTTTATGTTAAATAGCCTCTGATACCAGTTTAGTAACTTCGAAAAATATGAGTTAGACACAATTCAGTTTATTGTTCAAATATGTTTGCAGTCCTTTTTTTATATAGACTTTGTTCTCCTACCCCTCCTCATTGGCTCCCTTTGGCTGCTGTCCTCCAGCCCCTTCACCACACCTCCAGGACTTACCCCATCTACTTCTCAACTCATTGTGCTAGTGGGTGGAATAGATTGTGGTGGTGTGGTGCCTTCATGGTCACAGTATTATCATGCAGACAGGAATTTTTTCCATTTGTTACTCCCCTTGAATTAGAGCTGGTGGCATCCAATGGTGCACATGTATACCATGAAGATGGTGCATGCTTTCGACACCCACCTCTGACTTTCAATTCTGGTGACCACTGCTGTGCCACCTACCCTCCACTAGGTGGCATCAAAGCAACAGTACACACTGCCCCCCCCATCCTAAATGAGGAGATCTGTTGGTGAACGTTAAATCCTCCTTCACCGCCAGCCCCCGAGTGACCCTGACCCATTCCCGAACTCAGATTGCCGGGGTGGTGGGAGATGAGGCATCCAGTGCCTCAGCCCTCCATGCCACTGGGTCAGTGCCAGGTTTACCTCTAGCTCTGATTTCCTTAGACAATATTGTTTGTGGCCCTGAGGGGGTCTGAACTTATAACCCACTGTTTTACAGTTCAGTGCTTTTACCCTCTGTACCTTTCAGCCAGAACTGTTTTTGCAAGTCCTTCCCTGTCTTCTTTATTGCTGAGTGAAGTGACATAAAAACAAAATTGTTGTCCCTTAGACATTATTAGTTTTGGCTTCTTGTATGCTTATTTACACATGACATCATAATGCCCCATTTATGACATCATAATTATCTCCGTAGCAACAGATTGGGATGCCATAAACAGAACTGTACTGCAGAAGTAGACAAGCAGACAGGGCAAGTAGGGTAGAGAATCCTGTTTCCATGCAAATGTACTTAGTAATAAATAAGGGTGACAATTACAAAAAGTGTGAAATATAGGCTAAATTGCGTCGAGATATTATGTTTTTCAGAGCTGTCCCAACAACATTAGGGGCTCTTTAAAGCCTAATTACATTGCAAGCAAACATTTGGCATTGACAAATGCTTGTTTTTCATATAATGATGTGTTGTTGTAACTGATATCCTGTAACTTGATACCGAATATATGTATGCTCTGGCTGTAACTAACCTATGTACCTCGTAATGGATTACTCCATTGCAATTTTTTTTTCTCATAATGTTTTGCTCTTTGTTCTACTCTGTAAATATTGTGAAATTTCACTCAATGTATATAACTAATTCTGGGTTGCCACTGAAAAAGGGACTTGCATGTCTCAGTGGACCTACCCAGTTATCAAAATTCAAATAGATAGACAGATAGATAGCTAGATAGATAGATGGATGGACAGACGGACGGACGGACAGACAGACAGATAATAAATGAACAAATAAATAAATATATATGTAAACGAATAATTGGAACAAATGATCCATACCTGGGCCCAACTGCTTCCTTCCAATTCCTTCCATGGTGTTACATATGCAGTAGTTATTAAAACAGCAAAAATAAAACAGAAATAAAAGCAGAGTTAGTCCAAACTGACAAATGATTAAAAAAATACTGCAGATTTGTACTACTGCAGTGCAAGAACAGTACCACAAATGTCATTTTTATGTCCTACTCTCATGAAATACTAATTTTTCCAAATGCTGCCAGTATGGAGGTTTCTTCATCTAATGCTGAAGCAGATTACAGCATTTACTCTGTTTTGGTAAAGCTTTTGGGCAGTATTTTCAAACTAGATTTGTCCACCTGAATTTTCAAAGTGGACTTTTGTCTGCACCGTTACACCGTCTATTTGATGCTCTAGCAGTTTGGATACAAAACCTGGAGCCGACATCCCAAAAAGTGACATATGCACCATTTCATTGACATGTGCATCATGTTTTGATTTATGAATATGTCACTTTATCTTTTAGGTAAGCTGCCATAAATCGCTGACACTGTTACATAAACTTGTGACCCTTTGAAAATAGGGCTTCCAAGTTTTGATGCAGTTGGATGGATGCAGATACAGGCAGACAATGCATTTGCATCAGCAGCTGCCCCTTTTAAAAATTGTCCAATTTAAGTTTTTCCTGTCATAAGAACTTCACAGCGAATACCAAATTATGTTCAGTGTGGTTGAAATACATTGACCAAATACATATAAAAAAGGGAAACAGGAATTAATGACTTGCTGTGCCAGTTAGAACAATGCTAACTAAAGCATTTAAAACTTAAAAGCAGCATTGTTATAGAAGCAGTTGATAGGTGGTTATTACAGCAGCTAGTTTTGGACTAAATATTTAAAATAATTACTCTTTTACTGCTACTACAAAAAAAGAAAAAACGTTTATTAGTTGCAGACCCACAACGGCTCTTCATCTTAGCTTTTCAATGTGTTTGTGTGTATGTTAGAGGGGCTTGATAAAGGATGAGTATTATAACCAGCCCCCCTCCCTAGGCTACATTCCTACTAGATGCCTGCTGCACAGCAGGTGGGGGAGCATATCAAAGAAATCAAGCAACAAAAAAATGACTTGGTCCTCCTGCTATATTTAATTAATACAGAATGCACAGCTGATATGTATTTACTGAAAAGTATTCTTTGACACATTTAAGTGTGCCACTAAGTTTTATTTTTGTCACTGCTGTCTCTGCCCTGTGTTATATAAACAGCAGACTTCTTTGAGAAACAGCATGATGTCATGTCAGTCTTAACACAGTTTCCCCCTGCTAAAAACTGGTAAATTGGTACAAAAAATTAATCCTGTCGTTATATATTTACAACTGATTTTTTTAAATTAAAATTATTGGTAAGGGGATGGGATAGAAGTAATTACAGGCTAAGGGCTAAAATGATATTTGTAATGTATCATGGACATTGGAGATTGGGAAAGGCATAGCAATGAAAAGTGCCTTTTTTTTAACTTTTACACAATTTCTATTGCTACTAAATGATACCAGGAAAAAAAAAATCAAACTATCATTAAAAAGATGCTTTAACAGAATTTGAATGGCATTTTCTACTTCTGTTTACGTCACAGCCCAAAATCACCAATTAAAGAAAGTAAGACTACTACTGCAGATGTGGTTGACTGCTTTAGGTTAATTTTCTAAAAATGCATTATTTCTGTTCTACATGAGAAAAGGCAGCCTGCACAAAGCAATGACATGTACAGTAGCAGTACAATCTGCAACGTAAATGCTTAGTAATAGCAAAATGAATACAGCCATATAGTGGTGGTCCATGGGATAACACTCCTTTCAGAATAAGGACATGGAAATACAAATGCTATTTTCTGACAAAATATTGCTTTTTAAAATCAAGTTCACAGCTTCAATCTACAATAAAGAAAACTAAAATTGAATAAAAGCATAAGTTTTAAGGGAAGCAACAGATGCCAAATGTCAACAGCAATATTTGATTCATGTTTTCTAAAATATAATTTTTGCATAAAGTACTCTGATTGTAAAACATATGGTCACTTAATGAAAATTACTGTTCCCAAGTCACAGGCAAAAGGTTATGGAGTTATTAATGCAAATGTATTCTATCCGGTGATTGCAAAGCAAGGATATGGCATTATCAAGTTTGAAGATCATGAACAATCATAAAAACAACTGTTATAATGGCAATATATTAAAATATCTCAAAGCTGCTCGGATGGAGGGATGTTTCTATAGAAGATCTTTCATTCCAGAAATAACTACTGTTATAATGACAGTACATTAAAATATCTCAAACTGCTCAGAAGGATGAATGTTTCTATAGGAGAGCTCTCATTTCTGAAATAACTTTCTGTATTTGGGTCAGATTCTTGTCCAAGTAGTCAGAAGCTCACCTTGATAATCACTCAATTCATGCCAGACAAGAGTAGTCAGGGAGTCAGAGCTTAACAAAAGGAAAATACTTGTGAGTAGCTGGATTCTAACCTTGCAAGTTCACGCCTAACTAATTCCATAGCCGCAGAAGGAATCTAAAGTGTTGGTAGCTCTATGATACCAGCTACAGTACAGTTGCAACACGTTTTACTGTAATAGCAGCAATCGTGGGTGCAGAGTGAGCCTATGTTAACATAAATATTGCAGTGTATAGATCTCCCAAGAAAACATTATTTCTACAGAATGACCATTAGCAAGGCACTAAGAATCACCCTCATACTTTTACCATCAGATTTTCACCAAGGCCAAATATTCTATTGCCAAAAAGTACTGCCTGTGTGGTATGTAAGCAATAGCCCACGACAGGGTATGCATTTCTAGAGAATTAAAGGGGAATAGTACACACTAGGAGTCACACACTCAGTTCTGGATCTGGTTCCAATATCCACTTTGTGTGCAAAAACATTTTTTTTCACTTGCTGTTCATTGCAATATAATAGATTATATCAGACTCATTCTGTTTGGTTGCAAGCTAAAATTTTCTGCAACTACAAATCTCAGAATCCTCTGCAGCTTACATTAGAGGAAGGCTGCAGTAATGGGAGATTCAATAGCCTGCAGTACATGTTAAAGTTTTTATCAACTCTGATCTTGTGTTTGCTAGTCCCACTGTCCTGCCTGTGCTAAGTATAGCCCCAGACTGTACTTAGCCCTGGGAGGACAGCGGGACTAGAAAACATCTGATTGAAGCTTATAAAATCTCAAATATGCACTGCAGGCTATTGAGTCTCCTCCTACTGCAGCTCTCCTCTAATGTAAGCTGCAGGGGATTCTGGGATGTGTAGTTGCAGAAAATGTCATCTTGCATGTCAGCAACCTCAATCTGATACATTCTACTATACTGCAGTAAACTAAGTAAAAAAAAAAATGTTTGCACACAAATTGGGGCAAAAGTTTGGTTGAAAATAGAGGGCTGCAGGTAGGTGTGATGGAGTTGTATGGTTGCCTGGGCTATTCAGAGCATAGAGAGGATGGAAAAAGTACAGATTACAAAAACAATAAAAATATAGACATGTATTTGTTCTATGAAAATACACGACATGTGCAAATACAAAGAACTTATGATGGACCTACCATATAAGAGAGGTATTTTCGAACATACGAACATACAAAATTTGCCAGCAGATAAAGGCCTAGAGGTCTATCAAGTCTGCTCAAATGTGCAGCTAGCACCCCTTATTCTGCAGCTGCCCCTCCCTTCCACCCTTCCCCTTCATTAACCCTGTCCTGTCCCATCCTCGTTTGAAGCAGTCCACTGTTCTATTGCATACCACTTCAGCAGGTAACACATTCCACCCAGCCACCACCCTCTCTGTAAAAATGTGTCACCTCATCTCCCTCCTGAACCTTCCTCGCTCCAGTCTCATATCATGGCCCCTGGTGGCCCTCCCCTCCCTTATTTTGAACAGCCCCTCTGTACCCGTCTTGTTTATTCCTTTCATGTATTTAAAGGTTTCAATCATGTCACCCCTGTCTCCTCTCTCCTCCAGTGAGTACATGTTCAACTCCTTCAACCTCCTCTCGTATGATAAGTCCCCCAGCCCCTTGATCATCTTTGTCGCTCTGCGCTGCACCCCCTCCAGCAACTTAATGTCCCTCTTCAGATATGGACGCCAGTACTGCACGCAGTACTCCAGGTGTGGTCTAACTAATGACCTATATATTGGCAGAATCACCTCCTCCCTCCTCAAGGATATACCCCTTGAAATACAACCCAGCATTTTGTTGGCCTTTGCAGCTGCCGTCCTACATTGTGCCGAGTTGCTCATTGACCCTGTAATGAGCACACCCAGATCCTTCTCCTCCTCTGTCTGGGCTAGCTGCACTCCCCCTAGCTGGTAACTCCTCCTTGGGTTCTTCATCCCAAAATGCAGCACCTTGTACTTTTGGCATTAAAGCCCAGTTGCCAGGTGTCTGACTGGTTTCAAGCTTTGCAGATCATCCTGCAACCCTGCCATCCCCTAGGTCATCCACCACCGCGCCTGCCTTGGTATCATCAGCAAACAGACTGATCTTGCTCTTGATGTCCCATGATATGTCTGCAATGAATATCCCAAACAACACTGGTCCCAACACTGAGCCCTGTGGAACACCGCTCGTCACTGCCCTTGGGTGTGAGCTCCCCACCCACCACCAGCCTCTGTTGCCTTTCCTGCAGCCAGTTTCCTACCCATCTCACCAGCTCAGACTCCACCCCTGTGCCTACTAACTCCTTCCCAGCCTTCCATGTGGCACTGAGTCGAATGCTCACTGAGTTCAGATACAGGACATCCACTGCATGGCCCCTGTCCAGTTGCCCAGTTACCCAGTCATAGAACTCGACCAGGTTGGTTTGGCAGGATCTGCCATGTATGAAGCCATGCTGTCTGCTGTCCTGTAGTCCTTTGGCCTCTAGGAGGGCCACCAGCCTCTCCTTTAGGATAGTCTCCATTAGCTTACCCACGATGGATGTGAGGTTCACTGGTCTGTAGTTTCCCAGTTCATCCTTGGGGCCACTCTTGTGGAGGGGCACCACAAAAGCCATCCTCCAGTCCTGAGGTACACACCCCGAATGTAGTGAGGCATTAAATAGGTCTGCCAAAGGTCCTGCAAGGACCTCTGCCAGCTCCTTCAGTACTCTGGGGTGGATGCCATCTGTATTTAGATAAAAAGGACACCTTTACTATTAGATCTCATTGTATACCTATGGCCATTCTAACGCCTGGTACCATAAGGAAGTGCTTGTGTATTTTCCATCACATTTCACCTGTGACTACAACCTCCTGGTGTTTGGGGAACTACTCTTGTATGGCATGAAATATAAACAAATGGTACAGGCATGCAGTAAAGTAGTGAAAACGAGGATTAAAGTGAATAAAGATTACTGACCGCTTTAGCTGGAGCTGTTAGGGTTTCCATTTCTTCATGAGTCACCCATACGTTACCTGAGGGCTAATATGACCCAGAGGAAGGCACGTAGAATCCATATTAGGCAAGCAGTGTTAAAGAAGAAAGGCAGCACCACTGTAAGTCAACAGCGCATAGCATCATAATCAGCAAAACAGCACCCTTGCCTAGGATGAGCTTGAACTAGCTGAGGACCACTATCTCATTATTTATTTACAACTGCACTGAGCTACTGATTAGACTAAAGACTGATATACATTATAAAACAATTAATATATGACATTATTAAGGCTACAATGAAAACCTCTGTGGAGATACAAGTTATAGTACATGGTTACCCCTTATTGTGCATGGATTTCCATCCAACTAAAGCTGTTGCATGACAGACTAAAGATCGTAGAATGCTGTTGTGCCTGTCTGAGGTACAACTGCTTTTTTATTAGAACGTAAACTCATACAACCTGCTGCTTTAATTTCATTCTTCCTCCACACACCCTACATACACTGAACCCAGCCCCATCCTAACACAAAATCTTTCATTGTTTCTAGATTTAAAATTCAAAAACCCACCCCTCAAATTGGTAGGTTTTCAGCAGCTAGCTTAAGGTAAGTTTCTGATTTGTTTTCAATATTAGTAAATGAAAATGAAGATTTCTTCAAAGGAAAACAACATTTTATTAAATGTTATGTTTCAAATCATATAATATTAAACAATTAACTGTGACAGACTGTGGGTATGTTAGGATTTACGACTCCTGGTGGTTTGGTCACTTGAAACACATGAGCGGTAATAAATCCACACCAGACGCTTGGTGAATCCCAGCATAACCCACACCCTGTCATGGTTTATTGCGATAGTACAATGGGTAGGAATAAAAAAATTTTTTAAGATTAAGATGGCTTTATTTCAAAAGAAAGTGCATTTTAATTGATTTTTTTTGTGTGATATTCTTCCTCTGTATGTTAAATACTTCCCTGTTGCTAGGAGATGCAGTGCCAACCAGCGCACGCACACACACACGCACGCATACACACACACACACATATCCCTACGTCTGTTTGTAAGAACTGCATGTGTTTTAGTTTTTTTTCTCAACAAAAACAGAGCAGCAGACAGCACATGTGGCAGCTGAGATGAGCATCTGGGGGACCGAGAGAGAACACTTTATGGTAAGGGAGAGTGAATGAGCAACACTGTTACTGTAGCTCGACTGGGAGTGGAGGCATTTTTTTTTTTTTTTATGATTTTCAATTTTGTTAGACTGGCAAACTGGACAGAGAGTATGGTAGTCCTATACTGGGATGGTTGGGGGTGCTAGCAGCCATGTAATAGAGGTGAGAGGGAGCAAGCATTATGAGAGCCAGCCATCACCACAAATGAGGCGGGAGGAAGCAACCGTCATCCGGGGAAATTATTTCCCATATTTTATTGGTACTTTTCATACTTTTTCTGAGTTGTTTGGGCAGGCTAGTGTATTTTTGTGTTGCCAGCATTTCTGGTGACACTGTAACGGAGGTGCGAGGGAGCAAGCATGACAGGAGCCAGCCATCACCGCAACTGAGGTGGGAAGGAAAAACCATCATCAGGGAGTTATTTCTCATATTTTGTTGTTACTTTTGATACTTTTTATGAGTTGTTTTGGTAAGCTAGCGTACTTTTGGACTGCCAGTGTTTTCTGCTTTGGATCAGAAACTCCTGCTTCTACATCACAGTTAGCGGGGAATCAATATTTTGGCTTTAATGTTTGATTTTTGAAGGATTGGACTGATTTTTTAATGTCATTCTAGATGCAGCTGACTGCATTGTTATCCATGAGTTGTGCTGAGATTTACTCATGAATAAAAGACCCAGTTAGCCAATCAGGTTTGTGTTTTCAAAAGTACTGTTGTATAATACAAAACAACACAAGGGCAGCCATACACAGTTCAGTCATGTTTCCATCTCGTGGTTCTGATGAAATCAGGGATTTCTCAAGCTTCACTCTCGCTATCCCCATGATACCATCAAAATCTCTCTATGAAAACACAGCCATGTTGTGCATGGTTATGCACACTTTATTCTCTATGTTCAACCTGCTCTGTTCTTCCTGTGGCATTTTTAAAAGTTAAATAGGAGAAATGAGGGGTAGTTATTTCAGTTTCTGATTATGTTATCCAGGCAGGGTAATATTTTAGAAAAGAACAGTCTTTACTCAGATAAAATGACAAGTCTGGCTGCAAAATATTTTTTTCAAAAATCAAGCAGTTGGAGTCATGGTTTCTGAAATGATCAATATTAATTTCATACTGATGTTCATCTAATATTTTGGATCTTTTGTGACTAGAAAGGTGTCAGTATAGCACAGTGGTTTAGGGCTCTGTGCGGTAAACCCAGAGACCTGAGTGAATCTCACAGCCCCCCACCTACATACTGTGAGACCCTGAGCAAGTCAGTTTACTTCCTTGTGCTCCCAGGTCACACCTGGAAAAAGCTTTGTCTTAGTGTGCCTTTCCTAGTTAAACAATTTCCCCTTTCCCTTTCCCTTTCTCTTAGATTGCTGCACTCCTGCTTACTATCTAGAATACTGTGGTCTGTTAATTTTTACAGCTAATAGGAACCAAAGAAACAGTAATGATCCAAAGACAAATATGCATTTCTCAGTTGTTAGAGATATCTTTAATGGTGGTTAATCCTACCAAATCAAAATGATAGCCTAATGGTCTACCCGATGGCCCACTGGCAGTGTGTCATGCTGCCGTGCAGGAAACACATGTCAGGGGGGCAGGCACGGGATGCCGCATTGGGTGGCAGGCCAGACCATGACAGCTGCTGCTTGACAGTGCACTGAGATCAGGAGGAATGGTACTGGGCAACTGGGACTGCAGCAACCCCTTGCCATAGGCCCAGGTACTTTTGTCCTTCCACAGGACATTGCTACATGCAGCCAAGGCATTGCAGAGCTCCATCTATGCCAAGGGGAGGAAGGAGGAAGGGGGAAACCAGAGAGAAGAATCCATGTACAGTCTATATGACTGCATGGATTCCTGGACTTCCCAGGGTTCAGCTAGCTACATTAGAGACAACTTAGGGAAGAAAAAGTGTTGAACGTAGGTAAGCGGGGAAAGCAAGATGGCAATGGGAGTGGGGTTCTCAGTTTGAAAGTAGACATTTTGATTGGTTGTTAACAGGAGGTTGATCTTCCTGAGATTGGCCAAAATATGTCAATTAATATGATTGACAGCTTCATTATAGGTATGACATGGGCAAGTGAAAAATAACCTGTTCTGATGTAGGTATGTGCAAAACAAATGCATAATTTTCTCTTTAGATCTGTTATTTTCACTGTAGGTGTCAGATTTATTGGTGTAATCTGGGTCAGCATACATTGCATACCTATGTATATGCATAGTAATTGCAAAAAACTCCTTTAATGCATCAGTTAGAGTTTCTATTACAGCAACAAAAGTTTGGAAATTTGATGTTAGGGTTACCAACCCTGCCACCCCACCCCCACCCTCCACACACCAACAGGAGTAAGGGTGTGCCTTGGGGTCATCAGGTCTAACTCTCACCCCATTCCATGTGTAAGGAAGCTGACATGGTATAATATAGGAGAATGGGGTAAGAGTTAGGCCTGATGACTCCAAGGCACAACCTGACTTGTTGTACCAGGAGGAGTAGCAGTACTTAGACAATGGAAAAGAGCACCAGGTTGAAATGCTACACTGCTGAGTGAAGTTGAGTTCAGTACAATGCAGAAACACAAAGCACTGGTAGTAGAGGTGGCACACTGAAACGGGGATGCAACAAAATTATCTCTCTGAGGAAGCTCAGCTTGATTCAAGCAAAATGTCAGCAGTGTGTGGCGACAGCCATGACATCATTTTTTTGCATCTGGTGGCTTGTGCCATGTTCTTGTGGGTGGAGGATTTGTACCGCAACTTTTTGTATCAATAAATGGTTTACTCATGGAAACACCATTTCAGTGTGCCATCTCTGCTACGGGTGCTTTGTGTTTCTGCATTGTACCCAGAGTAGCCCAGCTGACATGCACTCTCATTTACTCTGCTGTCTTGCTTCTACCCATTTTGGCAATTTCATTACCTGAAACAGCCCAGCTGTATGGCAATCTCTCATTTTCTGTGGAGTCCTGCTTCTATCCATTCTTAGAGTTTATTTACATTTGGGCAACTTAGCTGAGATATGGTATTTTGTTTTCTGTGCTGTCTTGCTTCTTCCAATTTTTTTTTACAGTTTATTCACATGGGCCAGTCAAGCTGAGATGCAGTATCTAATTTTCTGTGGGGTCCTGCTTCCACACAATTTTATGCCATGCCCATCATCTGGCTCCATGCAGGGCTCTTCCTGGACCTTTTCTCATTCTCTGGTGCCCTCGCTTCTCGATTCCTTGCTCCTGGCACTGCTCTTCCCTGCAGTGCCTGCAGGCATTGACAGTACATGGTGCTTGGGGATTCTAGGGCCATGGGTTTTCTGGTGCTGAGTCACTTGCCATTCCTACTCGCTATCGGCCTCCTCAATCCCCACATTGGGGTCTCCTTCACTCAGTTCTTGCTGCTTGCACTTCGTGGGCTCCCTCCATCAGCAGCAATCACCTGCTAGTCCTTTTCAACATTTTTTTTTTTGTGTGTGTGTTCCGGCTCTTTACCATAAACCAAGTACTGTATTGTATATGTGACTCTCTCGGTATGCATTATTTCAAACCCTGCTCATTCTTTCACCATGGCTGTCCACTCCTTCAACTAGGCCAGTCTGGAAGATGAAGGGGGAATGTCTCCCACGTGTATCCCTGCCTATTACTCATTTCCACCATTTTTCTTTGACTGTCTCCTTCCATTCACTTTTTTTTTTCCAATTTTTAACAAACTGTCAACAGCATTTCTGTTGCTGTTGTTTCTGTAGCTGCTGTTGTTACATACTAACATACTAAAATGCCAGCAGAATAGGCCTAATGGTCTTTCATGTCTGCTCATTTGGTCAGCCCCCACCCTGGGAGCTGACCTTGCTGCCCCCCTTGCCCTCTCTGGCTTCTCCCTTCCCAGTTCCAGATATTCTCGCTGCACTGGATTTTGCTTCCAGAACTCTTCCCCGTACCTGTCCCACCCCATCTTGAACCCCTCCACCATCTCTGCCTCCACCAACCCCCTGGGCAGCACATTCCATGGCTCCACCACCCTCTCAGTGAAGTAGAATGTCCTCCTTTCTTCCCTGAATCTTCCCCCCTCCAGCTTCCACCCATGCCCTCTAGTTGCCCCCTTCTTCTTCCTTCGAAGCACCCTGACTGCTCCTCCTCTATTTAGCCCCTTCATGTACCTGAAGACCTCTATCATGCCCCACCGGTCCCTTCTCTCTTCCAATATGTACACATTTAGCTCTTTGAGCCTCTCCCCATAGGTCCTGTCCCCCCAAGCCCCAAATCATTTTGGTTGCCTTCCTCAGGACCATCTCCAGGAGTTTAATGTCCCTCTTTAAC
The DNA here is from genome assembly GCA_016271365.2 of Neoceratodus forsteri. Taxonomy (NCBI): domain Eukaryota; kingdom Metazoa; phylum Chordata; order Ceratodontiformes; family Ceratodontidae; genus Neoceratodus; species Neoceratodus forsteri. The sequence continues at coordinate 1,123,621,842 of CM028131.1, forward strand.
TGTGGCCTCCAAAACTGCATGCAGTACTCGAGGTGTGGCCTCACCAAGCAGTTATACAGAAGGAATATCACTTCCCTCCTTCTGGAGGTGATCCCTCTAGTGATGCATCCCAGCATCCTGTTGGTCTTCACTGCTGCCCTCCTTGTTCATTGTGTTCCCTTGCTGTGCTCTATTCCCTCATCTACCTCAGTTGATTACCTCGTTGATTCTCCCTGACTTTCTCCACTGTGTCGGGGGTGTTCACCCCTTTCATCTCCTCTTGTTGCCCTCCTCCTCCTCCTGTTCCCTCCACCCTCCCTTCCTCTCTCTCTTTCTCTGACCTTTGCTTTCTTTTGGGGTTTTCCCTATCCTGCCATCACCTTCCCTATTCATATCCTCCTCTTACCCTAGTCCTTCTGGTGTCCCGGTGCCTACATCTGGTCTCCCATAGTTAGTGATGATACCTGAGTCTGGTTCTCCTTCGCTCAGTCTGAACTCAGGATCTACTCATGCACATCGATTAACTGAGCATACCTCTCATTTGGTCTTATGCTACCTCCTCAAACTGCTGCACTCCTGTGGTTGTTATCACCATCAGTCTTCTCATGATCACATCTGCAGACCCCTCGCTCATCCAACCTCTGTTTGGGTCTACTCCTTCATATTGACTATTCAAGCATAACCCTCTCTGGTCCATGCTACCTCGACTTGACCTGTTCTCCAATTGGAAACTTTCCTTTCATGCTTATTGCCCCTTTGCTCGGGGCTGGCAGGCTTCTCTCCATTGTCGTACATTGTCCATTTCATATCTCACCTTACCCATACTAGCTTCCATGGATTCACTCCATCATCTTTCATCTTCCTCTTCACTTTTCACCTTAACCTACTGACCTTCTAGGCCCCATGTCATCATTGTATATTATCCTTGTCATTCCTCACCTTGAACCATTCAAGACTTCAAGGCTTCTTTCCTTCACCGTACATCCTCTCTTGCTTTTGAGCATCTAGTTGCAGTGACATAGCTTGCATCCCTACACAGCTGTTCATTTAGAAGTTCAGAGTGAGAGCTTCCTTTAAATTGGACTTTTCCTCCTTCCTTGATCTTGACTTTATATTGCTATAGCTGTGCCGTCACTAATCTAAAACATCCTTCAGCCTGGAGGGAATATGACCTAGGCCTTGGATCCCCAGAGGTTTCCTCCTCAAAGGGGGTTTTTCCTCTCCTCCATACCAATGGTCATAATATTAGATAGGGTTAGTGCTTTCTTAGGTTCCGCTGTTGGATGGAGTAGGTTGCTGGCCCCAGCTGTTCCCTCTCTCCTTAGGAAGTCACCCTTCTGCATCTCATCAGCTTTCACTTTGTTCTTTGTCCTCGATGTATCTTGTTCTTCTCTTGTCCTTCCCATCTGCGTTTACCTGCTTACTTTCTGGTCTCGACCTATTCTGATTTCTCGCCTGTTCGATGCTCAACACCCTTTTGGGTATTCTTTTTGGGCTTCTTCCTAAGCTACCTTTAGCCAAGGGAATAATTTCTGCTGCACCTATGGGTGGGAACCCTCCTTTAGGATTCCTGGCATCGTACCCCTACAGGGTGGTATATCCCACAGATAGAGAGGTGAACAGCAACAATGTAACAAAGTCACACAAGCATATAACTCATCCAGTTGCATAAGCACAATTGAATGGGAAGGCTTTAAGCCTGAGGTTCAATGGGCAGAGCAACTACGTCACACCCCCATCAGGCTTTAAACGGCCACTCCTCCTGGGCTGTCCCAGGATTCGTTTCTCATTGCCCCACCATCCACCTCTCCTCCTCCAGAGGCTCTTCTCTCTTTCCCGTGGGCTTCCTCCTAAGCTACCTTTAGCCAAGGGAATAATTCCCATGGCACCTATAGGGTTCCTGGTATCGTACCACTACAGGGTGGTATATCTCACAGATAGAAAGGCGAACAGCCACAATGTATCAAAGTCACACAAGCATATATCTCATGCAGTTGCGTAAGCACAATTGAAAAGTTTATTTACTATGCTAGCCTAGTGGAGTTACAATATGTTGTTTTGCATGGGGTCCTGGTTTTATATTTGTTTCCCTTTTATTTCCTGGCAAAGCCCAGTTGAGATATAATATTTCACTTTCTGTTGAGGGTCTGCATTACCCATTTTCAAAACTCATTTACCTGGAACAGCCCAACTGAGATACCATGTCACCTTTTCTGTGGGGTCCCAGTTTTACAGTTTATTTACTGGAATAGCCTAGCTAAGATAAAAGTATGATTTTAGCTTAGCTGAGATAAAATATACTTTTTTTCTCCTGTGGAGCCTACTTCATGGTTCTTCGTGTCTGCCTTTTCTGCTTACTGCCCCTCAATAATTTAAACCATGCACCCCTGTTATGTACAGTGGTAGCCAATGACATTAGCTGCCATATCGTGCCATATCAGGCTATAATGCATGCTACCATTTTACTTATCTTGTTTTCTATTGATTGGGTAATATAGAGCTAATGAGAACAATATTAATTTACGTTGCACCCTAACTTATGATATCATTACTGTTGTCTGTGGCTACCACTATAACAGCAGGTTTTCAGCTGTTGTTTGTATTGCTGTTGTACATCCTCTCCCACTGTTTACCCCTGCTCCCACAGTCATACCTTGACATGAGTCATGGCTCAGCATGCTTCTCCCCTTTACAAATTTCTGAATAAATAAAAATTAAACTTGCAAAGCTAGGCTGAGATACAATAACTCATTTTCCATGGTGCCCTGCTTCAGACCATTTAAAAATGCATTTACCTGGGCAGTCTAGCCGAGAAGCAATATTTAGTTTCTGTGGGCTTTTGCTTCTAATCATTTTTACTGTTTATTAGCCTGGGATTGCCCAGCTGAATGCAATATCTTGTCTTTTTTGGGGGTGTGCTTCTATCAGTTTTTATTACCTGGGATAGCCCAGTTGAGATGCAGTACCTCATTCTCTGTAGTGTCTTGCCTTTACTCATGTTCGCTAAAATGCATATCTCATTTTCGGGGGGGGGTCCTGCATCTACCCATTTTTATATTCTATTTACCTGGGATAGTCTTGCTGAAAGCAATATCCTGTTATCTACCCATTTTTTAATAATTATACACCATGGATAGCTCAGCTCTGTGGAGAGGATAAGTCTCATTTTTGGGGTGTCCCAGTTAAAAAATGTATTTATTTTGGAAAGCCCAGCTGAGATGCAATAACTTTTTTTCCTGTGGGGTCTGGTTTCTACCCACTTTATAATGGTATCCAGTGAGTATAGCAACTGAATATGGGTGACCGTCAAAACAGCGACTCGTATTCAGCTCTATCCTTATTGGCTACCCTGCAAGGGTAGCGACCATAGACGAAGAAGAAGAATCAGCATTTATATAGTGCTTTTCATACACAGTATCCCAAAGCGCTTTACAAGCAATGCTAGACTGGTAGTGATGTGACTGAATGTGTGGTGGTGGCCATATCGCACATCATCACCCACACACAGCCTGGATAATTGCATGAACCGGTTTATGGGAAGGAAATGTTGGCCAGGATACAGGGAATGTTCCTGCTCTTTCTGAAGAGTACCCTGGGTTCTTTACTTCCACCTGGACACCCACCAGGACAACACCAGGATATAGGCAGAAGGACCTCAGTTTAACGTCTCATCCGAAGGACGGCACACCCCAGCAGTACAGCACCCCCCAATACTGCACTTGGATGCCAGCGCTTTTTAGGTACAAGTCCATCCCGGTGTGGGACGAGAACCCACGACCTTCTGGTCCAGAGGCGGATGTGCTACCAACTGAGCCATACATGCAGGCAAGTGTAGGGAATGGCTACTGGAAGGGGAGGATAGCAAGGGGAAGGGGAGGGATAGGGAAGGGGTTTCTAGGGGAGTTGTATACCCGCTGCTGCCAAGCTAGCCATGTAGCGTGGTGGTGTGGGTTGCTAGCTCTGGCTCAGCAGGTACTGGGTTCAGGGCTGGGGACTGGGAGGGTAGAAATTTTGCCACTGCCTGTAGCCACGGGACTTAATTTTTTTTAAAATCTGGACTGTGCCCCCTCCCTGACATGCACCCCCCTGGACCTGAGAATCTAAAATCAAGGGGGAGCAGGGGGCATAGCCCCCCCCCACAAAAACACTGTTTTTTGTTGCTGTATGTCGGGTCACTGGCAAGTGTATATCGCCAATTTGCTTTTCGGCGATATACACTCGCCATAATAGTGATCGCTGTTTTGTGATCGCTAGTATGACATGGAACTTTTTACAATATACTTAAATGGGATAATCTTACTAAATGCAATATCCCACTACCTTTGGGGGTTTTGCTTTTATTCATTTGCACAATTTATTTACCTATGATAGCCAAGCTACACATTTATAGCGGGCTGCGCCATCACAGTCAATCTATTGTAATCATTCAGTGAATTTCCCAGAAATTAGAGGAACTGTAAGGAAGTATTTGATTCATTACTATCTTTATTATGGAGCTAGAATGCTGGCAAAACTGCTGCATGCTCTTTGCCATCTGTTGCACCTATCAGAAGCTGCTGGAGTAATGTCAGCAGCTGGTGTCCGGTGATAGATATGTGCACACTGCCTGGAGGAAGAAAGAGCCTGCCATTTGGCTTACTGCTCTGACGAGCAGAACTATGCAAGTAGAAACTATTTTACACTCTTCAACCCCATCTTCTACTTCCTTGTAGAATAAATCCCCACCTACTCTTACATCTGTGTGCCCTCCCACCAGCCAACCCCATCCCAAAATTGTCACTGGGATTGGCAGCATTCCTGACTGGGCCTCCTCTAGCTCTGCCAATAGCAGCATCCAGCAAACCCCTATCATGCCTCCTCTACTACCACCAGAGGCAAACCTTCCTACTGCTGCCAAGCCAGCCCACCATCTATTGGGCTGTACTGTGTCTCTCAGGCCCAGCAGAGACTTCTGTTAATGTGACTGTGCCATTGCATGTCACTCTGGCCCCACTGCAACGTTCCTTATTATGGCTATGCTGGTCCATGTCTACCAGGCCTGGTGGGGACATCTCTCAATGTGGCTGTGCTACTCCATGTTCCTTGAAGCAGGTGGTAACTTATCCTAATGCAGCTGTGCCACTCTGTGTTCCCCAGGCCTAGCAGGGACATTCCTTAATATGACAATGCTGCTTTATTTCTCTTAGGCCTGACAGGAACCACTCTTAAAGTGGCTGTGCTGCTCTAGGGCCTCTGAACCAGGCAGGGACTTTGAAATCTGAAACTTTCTGCCACTCCCAGTCCCTTGGGCCAAGTGTGGGCTTTTCATGTAGTGAAATTGCTCCTACTGAGTCCCCCAGGCCCAGGAGGACATTCTCATTTATAGCATTGTTGCTCCATGCCACGGGACCCAATGGCGACTTTTGCTTTTGTGACATTGTCATTGTCAAGTCCCTGTGCCTGGTAATGACTTTAACTTTCGTGGTATTACCTCTCCTGAGTACTCAGGCCAGTGGGAACTTTAACATTTGCAGCTCTGTGCCACTTTCCTGTCCCCTACCTGGCCAGCACGCTGATGAACATTTAAACTAGCGGGTGGGTGGGTGGAAAAACATGGGGAGGCAGTAACTGACACCCCACAGGCTGAAGTAGAAAGTAGCTAGAACCCAAGAGGAATGGAATCCCACAGGGTGAAAATTAATAAAGAAAGTAGAGTGATAGAAATGAATGGGGATGTGAACAGAAGTATTAAAAAGAAAGGGGGAAGGAGAGAGGGCAAAAAGGAAAGAAGGGGGGTACCAAGCAGAGTGGTAGCAATATCTGGAAGACCATATGTACAAATGCTTGAAGTCTACAAAATAATATTCCAGACCTAGAGGCCATAATGGTAGAGGCCGACTTGGATATTGTGGCCATGGTGCATTTAAAAACCATGACTGGGACATGGCCATACCAGGTCATACTCTGTTTGGGAGGGACAGGGTTGGTATGGAAAGGAGGAGGTATGGTGCTTTATGTAAGGGAAGGCATAAAAGCAACAGAGATACAGGGAATACTGGGTGGGGGAGCAGAGGTACTGTGGGTCACCCTAGAGACAGGGAATGGAACCCCTATTCATACTGGCATGATCTCCAGCACAGGGGGTGGAGTTAAAGTACTAATGAAAGCTGTTGGCAAAATGGCAGCAAAGGAGGAGGTGTTGCTGGTGCGTAGTGGTGGGCAAAGTGGCCTCAATTCGCTCTGTGGAGCGATTCGTGAAGTCAAGGCAAATTCGCGAAGTGCTCCGCAACGCTGAGCGGAGTACTTCACGTCATTGTGGGCAACACAAAGTCCATTGACAGCAATGGCTTTGTGTTACTCTGCCTTCCCCAAGCCACTACTCTGCAAATTTTAAGTTGAAGTACATTGAAAAAAATGTACTTCGCCTCACTTTGCCTTGTTTTAAGCTCCAAAGGCGAATTTTGCAGTGATTCATGGGATTTCAGGTCACATGAGCTCTAGATTGTTCAGTACAGCCTTAGTTCAGGGTAGTGTGTGTGGGAAACTGTAGGAGACAGTCTGCTGTGAGAGCTCTCTGCAATTCCAACCTTCTAAAAGCTGTTAAAAAAGCCTTTTTGTGTAATTTATTTTGTTCAAACTTTGGTACATCAATTGTAGGAAACCCTCCTGTGATCATATCATCAAGCGTTTATTGTTTGTGTGTGGATTTTGAATGTTAATGTACAACAGTCAGTCTGTGTACTGACAGACACTGGAAGTGTGCTTTGGGGGAGGGGCGTATCTGTGGTGTAGGTAGATTAACTTGGAGAAAAAGACAGTTCTTTCTGTTTTGGTGATATTCTTCTAGTATAACTGTGTTAATGTACACAGCAATACTTCCAATAATTCTTGACATTTTTATGCTGATTGTTGTGGTGCAGCAGTGCATAATTTTAGTTTGTTTAAAATATGTGGTTATATTAATGAAGTTTTCAATTTGCTACGCATTACTTAGTGTGTATGTGAGTGTTTGCGCGATGCGTGTCATCAAATCAAACACCTTTTATTGTGCCACATAGCAAATGCAGCAATATGAACCTGCTATCTGCTGCAGCTGCGAGATTTTTGTACTTCTTTGTGGTATCTTTACTGGTACTAGTACTAGAGTGACTGTTACTGCAGTACACTGACCCCCCCCACGGCCCACCCCCAACCGGCAAAGGTATTCTTTTCCAGGTTTGAATTTCTGATGGTGAGCACTGGTTAGGTGTTGTGCCTTTGCGCCTGCATCTCTTCAGTGCGCAGCGCAATCTTAATCTGTCTGTGCATTTGCATCTCTTTAGGGCCCGATCTCCAACTGTAACTTAAGTCACAGTTGTTTTGTTGGCTTCCCTTCAGAGTACTGGATGGGTGTGGTGCATATCTCTGCATGAGCATTGTACTCATTAATATGCGTTTTTAAGTCAGGGTCATCATCATGAGTCACTCATGATACAGCTCACGTTCTTCAACATCATGGTCGCAAATGCAGTCACGATTCATGATCACGTCACGAATCACAAAATTAATCTTTTTACTAGTTACTTGCATGTATTGTAAGCCTGTTTTGTAGTATCTCTCCAGGCTTCACCCAATCACCACCACTGTACTCATTAATAAGAGTTTTTAAATTGGGGAGTTTTATGATACAGGCTTGTCTCATCAGGGAATCAAAGCCATAGGCATTCACGATCCTTCCTGTATAGCATGTGAGTTACCGTATTGTAAGTAGTGGTGGCTGAAGTGGCCCCAATTCGCTCCGCGAATTGATTTGTGGAGTAATGCGGCATCCACGGAGTACCCCACAATGTGAAGCGGAGTACTTCGCATCATAATAAGGAACACGAAGTCCATTAAAATCAATGACTTTGCATTATTCCGCCTTTCCCAAACCACTTCTCCACCAGTTTTAAGGTGGAGTACATTGAAATCAATGTACTTTGCCTCACTTCACCTTGTAATTGAGCTCCAAATGAAATTCTGCAGTGATTCATGGGATTGCAGGTCACATGGGCTCTAGATTGTTCTGCACAGCCTCAGTTCTGGCCTGGGTAATGTGTGTGTAGTGGTAGCTGGAAACAGTTTGCTCTCAGAGCTCTGCAATTCAAAACCTCTAAAAGCTGTTAAAAATGCCTTTTTATGCCATTTTGTTTGCTCAAAATTTAGTACATCGATTGTAGAAAACCCTTCTGTGCTCATATCATTGAGTGTTTATTGTTTGTGTGTGGATTTTGAATTTTAATTTAGAACAGTCAGTCTATGTACTGTGATGTGTGCTTTGGGGGAGTAGCGTAGTTGTGGTATAGGTAGATTAATTGGGAGAAAAAGGCAGTCTTTCTGCTTTGCTTATATTTTTCTTGTATAAGTGTGTTAATGTACACACAGTAATATTTTCAGTAATTCTTGACATTTTTTGCTGATTGTTGTGGTGTAGCAGTGTTTAATTTGCTTGTTTAAAACATTTGGCTAAAGCTTTTCAATTTGCTATGCATTACTTGTAGTGTGTGTGTGAGTGTGTGTGCGATGCATGCCGTTAAATCAGACACCTTTTATTGTGCCACAGAGTAATTGCAGCAGTGTGAACCTGCTATCCACTGCACCTGCATGAATTTTATGTACTGCTATGTGGTATCTTTACTGGTGGTGGATTGTTACTGCTGTGCACTAATCCCCAACTGGCAAAAGGTATTCTTTTCCAGATTTGGATTTGTGACTTGTTGTGAGCACTGGTTAGGTGGTGTTGTGCCTTTTCGTATGCATCTCTTAAGTGCGCAGCGCAATCTTAATCTGTCTGTGCATTTGCAGTGCACCATTAATTCTGGGAGACTTTGCATTTCTTGTTACACTCTTATTTCACTTCATCAGCACTGGGGAATTTTCTGTACACGAGACAGTAGCATTTTGGGGATGCACATTAATTCTGGTGACTTTGTGTGACCACTGCGCGCATGACTCAGTGCACCATTAATTCTGGGAGACTTTGTATTTCTTGTTACACTCTCATTACACTTTGTCAGCACTGGGGAGTTTTCTGGACACAAGACAGCAGCATTTTGGGGATGCACATTAATTCTGGTGACTGTGTGTGACCACTGTGCGCATGACTGAGTGTGCCATTAATTCTGGGAGACTTTGCATTTCTTGTTATGCTCACATTTCACTTCGTCAGCACTGGGGAATTTTCTGGACACAAGACAGTAGCATTTCATCAACACTGGGAAATTTTCTGGACACAAGACAGTAGCATTTTGGGGATTCACATTAATTCTGGTGACTTTGTGTGAACACTGAGCACATAGCTAAATGCGCCATTAGTTCTGGGAGACTTTGCATTTCTTGTTACGCTATCATTTCACTTTGTCAGCACTGGGGAATTTTCTGGACACAAGACAGTAACATTTTGGAGATGCACATTAATTCTGGTGAGTGTGTGACCACTGTGTGCATGACTGAGTGCGCCATTAATTCTGGGAGACTTTGCATTTCTTGTTGTGCTCTCATTTCACTTTGTCAGCACTGGGGGAGTTTTCTGGACACAAGACAGTAGCACTTTGAGGATGCACAATAATTCTGGTGACTGTGTGTGTGTGTGGGGCTGCCAATATTGTTGTCACTTCAACTTAATTTGTGTTAAGGAGGAATGACAATGCAAAGTAATAATCACAAGGTGAAGTGAGCCTTTCATATGGGTCACTCTGCATAGAGAAGTGACAACATGAAGTGCCCACTTCACAGGCACTTCGCCAGCGGAATTTAAATTTGCTGCATCTCTACTGGTGGGTGACTTCATTCTGCTGGATACAGATTGAAAACTCCCAGCTCCAGCTAGAGCAGAGACATCCTGGACTCCTTGCAGGGGGGAATTCCTCAGGCAACTAGTCAATGAACCCACTTGTGATGGGGCAATACTGGACCTGATACTAAATAACAGGGACAGTGTTGCAGACATCAAGGTAGGATGCCACGTGGGAAACAGTGATCACTGTATGGTGTGGTTCAATATTAGGACAGCTGCAGAATTGAACCACACAAGGGTGAAGGTCCTGAACTTCAGAAGGGAAGATTTTAAAAAGATGGATGAATGCCTCAGGAATGACCTGGTGGAGGGATTACCTGGGTGGTGTGGAAAACAGTGGGCAAAACTAAAAAAGTGCCAAAGGGAAGGCAACAAACCTCTGTGTCAAGCAAGTGAGCAAACGCAAGAGGAAAATGAGACTGCTATGGTTCTCGAAAGAGGTGGTAGAAAAGGTAAAGGTTAAAAGGGTAGTATTCAGAAGCTATAAGGAGATGTAGAAGAAGGAGGATAGGGAGGTGCATTAGTTGAAACAGAGGGAAGCAGAGACAGCAGTACAGAGTACGAAGGCACAAAATGATGTGAGAATAACCAAAGCAGTAATTAAGGGGCCAAGACATTTTTTAGGTATGTAAGTGAAAGGGGGAAGACCAGGGTCGGGATCATAATGTTAAAAAGGGAAGGGGGGACTGTGCAGAAGAGGACCAAGAAAAGGCAGACATCCTGAATAAATAATTCCTCCAAACTGAAGAAAAGATAGCCAGCTCGGTTAAGAAGGGGGATAAAACCTTTTATAGGTACATTAGGGAGCAAAGAAAGACTGACAAGGATACTGAGGCTGAACAAAGAGGAAGGTGGTTGGGCAGAGAGCGACAGTGAAAAAGCAGGGATACTGAACGAATACTTCTGCTCAGTATTCACAATGGAAAAGCAGGGGGAAATACCTAATCCAGTCAATAGAAGCACTCTGGGGCGATATTAGTCCTTTCACAGAAGAAAGGGTTCTGAAAGAACTCTTAAAACTGAAGGTTGATAAAGCAATGGGGCCTGATGGGATTCACCCCAGAATTCTAAAAGAACTAAGGGAAGAAATAGTAACACCTCTGACTACCCTTTTTAATAAATCATGGGAGGATGGTGTGGTACCTGAGGACTGGAGGAGGGCGGATGTGATTCCCCTTCACAAAAGTGGGAGCAAGACAGAGGCAGGAAACTACAGACCTGTCAGTTTGACCTCAGTTGTAGGGAAAATGATGGAATCACTTCTGAAGAAAAGAAATGCTGAGTACCTAGAGGCCAGAGGGGCACAGGACCCACGGCAGCATGGATTCACAGCTGGAAGGTCATGTCAGACAAATCTAATTGATTTCTTTGACTGGGTGGCCAAAGCAGTAGACCAGGGAGGGGCTGTGGATATGGCCTACCTAGACTTTAGCAAGGCATTTGACACAGTCCCACACAAAAGATTAATAAAAAAAATTAGCCAGCCTGGGAGTGGGTCCCAGGGTGGTAGCCTGGGTAAAACACTAGTTGGACAACAGGACACAGAGGGTAATAGTAAATGAAGTCCACAGTGAAGAAAGGAGGGTTACTAGTGGAGTACCACAGGGTTCAGTACTGGGGTCGGTCCTTTTTAATGTCTTTATAAGTGACGTTGCAGAAGGACTGGAAGGGAAAGTATGTCTCTTTGCAGATGACACAAAGATCTGCAACAGGGTTGATACACAAGGTGGGGTGGAAAGGATGAAAAGGGACTTGGCAAGGTTGGAGGAATGGTCAAATGTATGGCAGCTTAGATTCAATGCAAAGAAGTTCAAAGTAATGCACCTGGGAAACAAAAACCCAGGGAAGTGTACACAATGGGGGGTGAGATACTGACAACAACAAAAATGGAAAAGGACCTGGGAGTAGTCATATCAGATGACGAAGGTGGGTCAGCAATGTGAGAAGGCAGTTAGGAGGGCTGAGGGATACTGGGATGTGTAGGAAGAGGCATCACCAGCAGAAAACAGGAAGTTGTTGGCCCTTGCAAAGACAGTTGGTAAGACCACATCTGAGTACTGTGGCATAGTTCTGAGACCCCATCTCTGCAAAGACATAGACAGGGTGGAGGCTGTCCAGAGGAGGGTAACCAAAATGATGCAGGTCTGCATCAGAAGACATATGAAGAAAGACTAAAGGAATTAAAGATGTATAGCCTCCAGGAAAGGGGGACATGATAGAAACTTTCAAATACCTCAAGGGAATCAACAAAGTCCAAGAGGGTAGCATCTTTCAGAAAAAGAGATGTGCAAAAACAAGGTGGCACAATTTGAAGATAGAGGGGGAATGACTCAGAGGTAATGTGAGGAAGTATTTCTTTACAGAGAGAGTTGTGGATACATGGAACAGCCTTCCTTAGGAGGTCGTAGAGTCAAAAACAATGGGGGAATTCAAGAATGCATGGGACAAACATAAGGCAATTCTAGTGGGGGGGTAGGAGGAAGTAGGCTGTTGGTTAACTAGGATCTGCAGCTTATCCATTAGGTAGGGAAATGGGCAGACTAGGTGGGCCAAGCGGTCCCTATCTGCTGTCAAATTCTATGTTTCTATGTATGTTTCTATGTAGTGTTCACTGAGAAAACTCAGCGAGTGGCCAGTAGTATGGCAGCTGGGTTTCAACATGAAAAAGTTCAATGTAATGCACTTGGGGTGAAGAAACCCATCGACAGAGTTCAAAATGGGAGGAACTGTACTGATAACCGCCAAACAGAAAAAGACCTTGAGGCAATCATATCAGATGACCTAAAGGTGGCCAGGCAGTGTGACAAGACAGTTGGGAGGGATAGTGGGATACTGGGGTGCATAGAGAGGTGTATAACCAGCAGAGAGAAGGGGTGGTATTGCCTATGTATAGATAGTGAGATCCTACCTAGAGTAATGTGTCCAATTCTGGAGATGTCTCTGCAGAGACATAGACAGAGTGGAGGCAACCCAGAGGAGGGCAACTAAAATGGTGCAGGGTCTGCATCAGAAGCCCTATGAGGACAGTCTAAAGGACCTCAACATGTACACCCTGGAAGAGAAGAGGAAGAGGGAGGTATGATAGAGACCTTTAAATACCTCATGGGAGAAAATAAGGTACAGAAGGGAAGTATTTTTCAGATAAAAAAAGGCTCCCCAAGGACAAGGGGCTTGATAAGAAGCTGGGGGTAGGTTCAGGAGAGATATGAGGAAGTACTTCTTCACAGAGAAAGTGGTGGATTGCGGTGAAAGTCTTCCGGCGGAGGCGGTGGGAGTGGAAACAGTGATGGAGTTCAAGAATGCATGCAATAGGCATAATGGAATTTTAAGGAAAGGGAAGGGGTGGGTGTATGGGCTGGAGATCAAGTAGAATCTGCTGTGATACTATAGGCAAACATAGAATCTGTCAGCAGAAAAGGACCATATGGCTAATCTAGTCTGCTCATTTCCCTACTCACTGCTGCAGCCCCAGATCCTATTTGATATTCTGCTCTGCGGCTCTCCAAGGTACCCTTATGTCTATCCCATGCACTCTTGAACCCCTGTATTGTTTTCACCCCCACCACTTCTGCTGGAAGGCTGTTCTATGGCTCCACCACCCTTTCAGTGAAAAAGTGCTTCTTAACATTACCCCTGAGCCTTCTATCTTTCAGCCTCATATCATGCTCCCTTGTTCTTGTGCAGAGTTTTCTCTGTAATATGCTTTCCACCTGTATCCTGTTTATTCTCCTAAGGTACTTGAAAGTCTCTATCTCCCATCTCCCTTCTTTCCTCCAATGAATTGATATTAAGGTCCTTAAGTCTTTCCTTGTAGGGCTTCTGGTGCAGTCCATGTACCATCTTCATTGCTCTTTTCTGGACTGTCTCTATTTTGTCAATGTCCTTCCAGAGATGTGGTCTCCAGAACTGGATACAGTACTCCAGCTGAGGCCTCAACATTGATCTGTATAGTGGCATCATCACCTCTTTCCTCCTGCTTATTAGGAAAGGAAAACATGGGCAGACTAGGAGGGCCAAGAAGTCCTTATCTCTTGGCAAATTCTGTTTGACATTTCTCAGCTACTGGTGTGAGACACAGGTGAGATTGATGTGGGACAGCAATTCTGAGGGGTGGCACATGACTTTAATGTCTGCAGCTCTGCTGATTTCATGACCCTGGCCTGTCTGGTTCAACTGTCCCCTTTTGTGCATGAGAAGGACCTGGATAGTCTGACAGCATTGTCAGGAAGGGAATGCAATTCAGGGACAATGCATTTGGCTGACAGAAGTGTAAACAAAAAAGTGTGTGCATCTGTGTGTGTGTGTGTGCATAAGCGTGCACACATGAGTATGTGCATCAGTGTATGTAGTACTGTGTGTGTGTGTGTGTGTGTGTGCAGATCTGTGTAGTGCTGTGTGTATTTGCACATCTGTGTATGTAGGTCAATATGTGTGCAACTGTGTACGTATGTGCTTATTCGTGTTTGTAGTACTGTGTATATATGTACTTCTGCATATGCATATTTCTCTTGGTTTCACTTGGTTTTCACTTGGTTTTGGAGAGCAGCAAGAAGGCAGTTGCCCATAAGAGCCTCTGTCTTTCACCCATAATATTCCAATTTGTTTTGCAATAAATAAGAATCAAGTTTATTTTTTGTAAGTTTATTTGGATTAGCTAATGACAATTTCAGATGGAAGTTTGTTACAAGGATTAAGGATACGTAGTACTGTATGTGAATGTAGTGGTGTTTGTGTGTGCCTATGTCTGTGTATGTAGTGCTGCATTTGTGTGCATCTGTGTATACAGAGTTATGTTTTTACAGCTGTATATAGTGGTGTGTGTGTGTGTGTGTGTGTGTATCTGTCCATTTCATGATGTGTGTCTATGCATCGGTATACGGCGATTCACTTAAAGAGGTCACCCACTTTAAGTACAATATTGTGTGGCTGGATAAGAAATTCACTTTTCTACCTGCATCAATACCATACAAAAAAAAAATGACCCCTGTCCAAAGCTCAGCACCTTATGCAGGAATCGGTCCTGCCTGCCCCTCGTGTCATTTGTGAGATCCCCTTAAGGATAATCTTACTGACATTTGATTATGCAGATGTAGTCTATGGTGCCACCCCTAAATCCTCCCTCACCAGATTGGATCCCCTCTTCCATTCCTTTTATTGTTTTGCAATTGTCTCCTTCACAAGCACTCACCTGTTCCCTCTATCAGAACCTGTCTATCCCCTTTCTTGAATCTCATTGACTCTCTTACCATGCCACCTTCCTTTCAAAATACTGGCTCACCTCACTCCCCTCTGACCTCTCTGTTCTAGTCTTAAAGATCATATGTGATGACATTTACAGAAATGAAACTGTCAGCATCATTCATTAAATATTGTTATAGGGACAGTGTCTGCCTGGTGTTTTTTTATGAAAAGCTACCATTTCATACCATTTTTAGTCATTTGTTGTGTGCTTTGCTTGTCACACTGCTAGATGCGGAGACCTGCTGTGCCTTGTTGTAATTAACATGTCTCCACCCTGGTGATGCCATTTGGGGTGCTATTTTCTTTCATCTATGAGAAGCCAAGGGAGAATGTCACATTGTTTAGGTCTGGAAAGATTCTCTTTTTCGTTGCTTGGTTCCTATTGCAAGATACTGAATGACAATCAGCTGTTTGTGGTTTTGCCATGGTCAATTCCAGTAATGCACAACAATAGTTTCAATTGATCATTTTAGCATGTGCATAAGTCAGGGAGAGTAACACTTTGCTGTGAGGTTTGCAGACTGGATAACTCTCTGTTGTGAAAGGCTGTGATCATTCACACCTGACATTCAGTAGAGGTGATTTCTCAGGATGGCACTAAAACAATTATCCCATCTCCTTGTAAATGGAGGAAGGGAGAGGTTATGTTGTTTTGAAACCTTACAAAAGAGGTTTTTACACTACTGGATCTGCACTGGTGCCAGAAGTACAAATCAATTGCACTGGTGCAGATCTGGCAGTGTAAAGGGATGCTGAAACATTGCAAGCCACTCCACTGCATCATAATGTGTTTCCTGGTTTGTTGGGAATGTGGAGGAGAGTGCACTGGTGCAGGCGTTTTTTGCAAGTGTGCAAAAATGCAGCTTCTCCTGCACTGGTGCACTCCTATTCATGAACCCCTCCACCAGAAATGCCCCCCAAACACCTGAAGGTCATCAGGAATGCTGCATGGCCACAGCATGTAAAAGAAAGGGCGGCAGTGGGAGCAGTGAGTAGCACGCCAATTCAAATCAGCAACACTCCAGCTCAACGTAATGGAAAAGTGGCTCAACAGTTTCTATGCACTAGCCAGCCCAGTCTTTTCTCCCTGGCAGGTTGTAACTTGACCTACATTCAGGCCCATCTATTTTTTACTCCACATTAAAATGGTCATTTTGCCAGGGCTAACACATCCATCCCTAGTAGGAATTAAGACAGATAAAGCCACTATTAAAACTTATTGTAAAGCAGACACTGACCAACAGCAATGAAGTTACCAACAGTACAATACTAGTAGCAGTACAACTGCCTAACAGGCACAGTAGAGGAGGAGGAGGAGGAGGAGGAGGAGTAGCAACTTTATTTATGTTGAGTAGCACCTTGAATGATAGCAGCAGCCTGGAGGCATGCTGACTCAGCATTCAGTAACCTTGGAGAAAAGGACCACACCAAAAAGTCACTAAAACTGTATGAATTTGTCAACTTTTGTTACAAAACCTAGAACACAAATCGTTTTATAGCAATGTTTATTGAATGGTGTGGTTGGTTTTAGTTGTGAAAACCACTGCACATTATCTATATTGACTCCTCCTACTCACACTGCTCCACAGATTCTTGCTCTTTCTGCATTCCTCTCTGTAATGCCTCTTTTGGTCAAGTCACTTTTTCAGTGTGATTGGCCTCCTTCTATAATGCCCTTCTTCATAGTGTCTGTCACTCCTCCTCCTCCTCCTCCTACCTTCTCTTCAAACAGCTTCTAAGACCTCACTACAAACTGACATATGATGCAAATTTTGTTAAGAACCATGAGTTAAATGACTAATCTTGTACTGTTTCTTGTTGGTTTTTAAATGTTGATAAGTGTTGGGAAATTGATGTAACCTAAGTGTTTTTATAACGGTTGAAAGAACACATAAATCATACAAGTGTGTTCTCTGTGATAATACCACTTCTCTCAGTGCAGTTTAACCCTGCAAGGGATTAATAAGTTAGTTGAGACTCAAATACTTTTTAAGCTGTCACACAGATATTAAAATGCAAGTACTTACAATAGCTGTTGGATTAGAACTTTTTACTTGAGAAAAAAAAACATAATTTCAGTAGGGATTGATATAAAGTAGTGTTTACGATCCAGGTGTTTAATCAACTGCGAGTGAGGCCAGCTGGTTGGCTTATTTCCCTTATGCTTATCAATTATCGTACTGCTTAGTGCACAGTTCAATATGCATTTCCATACCTGTGCCAGTTAAGTGGGATGTTAGACCAGCAGCTGGTAACAGAATTCATAGTCTCTTCTGATAAAGCAGTACATAAACCACACTGGGATTGAACCCATTCCAAGCAATACTAAATAAAGAGTCTGGCCAAGTGGGAGTTGGACCATACAGATGGTCTTGTAGCTTGGCTTTTCTATCACCTGGATAGTAACCAAAATAGCCTTTACTCTGTTTTCAATAAGTTCTTATATTACATTGTAAAGAATTTTCTGAGCTAAGATCGCACTCAACAAAAGCTGGTTAGACAAACTGTAGTCCCCATTCATTGGAAACAAGTGCATGAACAGACACAGTCTATTGTGTTCAATGAGCTTACATATTGTTAGTTCTTATTAATGTGCTTATACTGTTGGTGTATGCATATGCCATATATGTCATGGCTTACAAGGTATTTTTTTTTTTTTGGGGGGTCAGGATGATTCTTGAATCTTGACTCTGGCTGTTGATATTGATTACTTCCACTGCCTGCTACCCTCAGTGTACTGTGTAATTGTTGCCCTCTGTTGGAATTAGACATTTTGCTAATTGCAGAAAGCTCAGTACTGCTGTAGTTTGTGTTCTTACCCAGCACTCCCTTAAACACAACAGAGGGTATACAAGGGGGAAGGGCAACACATGGTGAGTGTGGTACCAAAGGTTCTAGATACAAACATTGTTTTTTCATAGATACACACCTTGACCGTACTGATGCCTTTCAAACAAATAATGTGCATTTCAAGTTGACAGGTGTCCTGAAGGTTTTTCTTTGTTACTGTGCATAAAACTTCTTGGTCATGATGGCATGAATGTTGTACACAGAATTAGTTATGTAACTGTACTGCACACATATGAGTAAAGAATAAACAATTCCTGGGCTGGCCTGGTGGCACTGAGGGCTGAGGCATGGGTGCCTTACCTCATGCCATGCCAGCGACCCGTGTTCAGGAACAAGCACGGGTCACCAGGGTCAGCTGGGGGGAGGGCTGGGAGTGGATAGAGTGGCTGACAGGCAGTTTTTCATTCACTGTTCAGGGAAGTAGATTCTTTCGGCCTAAGACCACCACTCTGTGGGGCATGATGGTGGTGCAGGCATTGAGGGAGTTGGGTGCTAGGCCAGGGTTGGGCAGAGCAGAGTCAGCCGAGCCAAAACATGCGCATGCACCTCCTTGCATGTCTGGGGCTCTGGGGAGTAAGGGGAAGAAAATGTGGAAAAAGAAGGGGCAGTGGCTGGATGATGCCCCCATGCTGGCTCTGGTGGTCCTGTTAGGGAAGTGGGGGTGGCCCTGAAGGGACCGCAGTTGTCTGGTATGGATGGCCAACACAAGCTTTCGGCCAACCGGGAGGATAAAAACCTATATGGGAAAAAAAAAAGAATAAACAGTTCCATTACAGGCTGTGGTTTAATAAAGCAATAATATCCTATAGGGTGGGCAATACTGGGCAATACCAAACTGCCCAGGAAAGGCCTTATAGCCCCTGGAAGGTCCAATATTGCTCATACCACCCACCTTGGAGAGTATTATTGTGCTTACAGAATGTGTTTTTTTTTTTTATAAATGTTAAATAAAATGTGTACAAAGATATATGAAAGAGGTAAATGTAAATAAAAAAACATAAAAGGAACATTTATGTAAAATAGTAGGGCCTTACAGGCCCTGGAAATATAGAAACATAGACTTTGATGGCAGATAAGGACCATTTGGCCCACCTAGTCTGGAATGTCTGATGGAGCCCATACCACCTACCATGGAGGGGATTATTGGCTTAAAACATTTTTTTTGTTCAATTTTAAATAAAATGTGTACAAATATATTTAACAAGTGCTAAATGTAAATAAAAAACAAATAAAAAGAAAATGTTTGTAAAATAGTCCCTCTACTGCTGAATCTGGCAGTAGAGGGTGATGTTGTAAGGGATCATTTGTTTATATAGGATATTCCACTGTCCCCATGATGCCCCCTCCCCTCTCTGTAAGAATTAATCAGTCATCAGTAAGAAGAAATCAAATGAAATATCTTAGTACAGTCTTCACAATGCCCCCTCCGCCTGCTGCCAGTAAGGAAAATGGTTTAATTTTCTCTCTCCATTACACCCCTTCCTCATGAACTACTGCTTCTTAAGAAAGTTTAACTTTCTCTGTCCTAGACCCCCTCCATGACTAATACTGCTTCTTTGTTTTGGTATTATCATGGCAGATGAGTGAGCATGGTCAGAGGGGTTGTGCCAGGGCTGAGCGGTGGGATAGCTAGTGGGTGGCTCCAGTGCTGATGAAGCCAGTGGTAATTTTCTAAATTTCCACACTTGTAGATGGAGTTGTGCAGCTACCTTGCAGCAGAAAAGACAGCAGTCAGGCAGCCAGAGAATGGGGACACAAGTAGTTCAGGAGATGGCAGTGTGGAAAAATTACTGGTTCTGAACAGTAGGCAGTGTTTAGTTTAATTTCACATGATGAATGAAAACTGACATAGAGTCAGAGGGGAGGACAGCTGCAGATGGATAGTTTGCTTGGTAATCGAGAAAAAAAAATAGTGGCTGATCAGATTTTAAGATTCTAATGATGGCCTGCCACATAGATTTGGTCAGGTTACTAGGCAGTTGGCACTGGGACTTGTTTTAGATGGGCATTGTTTCTCACAAATGCCCTCCTTGGCAAGACCCTTAGCCAATTAGAAGCAGGAAATGTCCAACCCATTTTCTAAAGGATTTTGATGCACAACCTATGTGCATAAAGACACAAGGCTGAAGCCTGAGTGTTCCTACCATTCTGGAAAGTGCAGCACAATTCTTTAAACCACAGCCTGGAATGGATTATTCCATTTATAAAATTACCTGTTGAATATGGTTATGTAAGTATATTTGAAAAATAGGCAAGCAGTTGTCAGAGTGCAATAGAACAGTGAAAATATTTTTTTAGTGTTAGAAGTAATAGTCTGCTAGCTGGTATGTGAGTGTGGTTGAACTATTGCATGCTAACACACATCTGAGTTTGGGGGCTGTGCTGAATTCAACAGACAGAAAAGGGCAGGTAGGCTGGTTTTTAAAGCTGCTGTGTAAGTGTGGTTAATAACACAGTGGTTGTCAACCAGGTTTTGATTAGGTCTACATTGAATTCTTAGTGTTTTGCAGCTTGGTCAGGTGATGGCTTTTAACCAGTAAGGTTTATAGATTATCTCTTGGCATTTTATAAAAGCTTTATATAAATAAGTTATGTACATGCAGCCATTTGCAGACAAACAGAGACCATTCTGTTATCAAGGAAACTGAAATCAAGTCAACAAATAGGATCTTGCAGGCACCTTTAAGTTACACTGTTATAGTTACTTGGTAGGTGCCAACAATATAATTAATTGAACATGCAAGATATCAGTATGGGTCTTTGCACCTGTTTCATCACAGCCCTACAAAAACAGGAAATATATCATCACCCAAAAATGTCCTGTTAGAACGTGAACTCCATTAGTAAGTGCTGAAACAAGGGCAAGTCTACTCACACCCTTAATGAAGCCCTGGCTGTAGGGTAGAGTGATGGGGTTGACGATAGCAGTCACAAGGGGTAAACTTTTTTGGTATTAATTGGCTTATATTGGATGTATTTTGCACAACAAATGTATTTCATCACCGCGTTTGCAAGTGATATGGTTTGCTTACAAAATGTAGTTTATATAGGAGCTAATGATCTTTGGAGGATGAGCCCATCATACATTTTGTAAATAAAATCAAGTATGCTCCAAAGCCAAAAATTTAACCATCTGGTTTTTGATGACTGGCACACAGTGCTTTGCTACCTAATTTGCCATTGTTTCATTAGATATGTTTAACTGAGAGTGACTGCAGTTTTGTTTTTTCCTTAGTGATTATACATAACATTTAGACAGGGTAGCCATGCTGTATGCAATGCACCCTTCCTACACCATGAGTGCCACAAAGGCAGCACTAATTGTTTTCAAGTATCCATATAAAAATTCTTCAGAAGAGACTTCCACAGCAGCTTCAACCTCTGCAAATGATACTGAAAAAATGGTCCAATTTACACCACATCAAATATTTATTAAGCCATTGCAAATCAACTTAAAAATGTTTATTCTTTTCTTGGGGCTGTAAAAAGTAGTTATTTTTTTATATTTATAAATTGGGAGTGACACTGGCTAAGGACTAAAAAAGACAATTAGGTTTATGTGTTGTGCAATTTGTTGCCCTATTTATAGTATGAATGCATGACCTGAAACTGGTAGTAATGGTTGTACCCAGCCAAGACTGCCTAGTTATATTTTTCTCAGCAAGTCAATAAATGTGACCAGAACCCTGTGAATGGAAACTGGAAACTCAGGATGCATTCTGATCTGGATACTGGGATGGAAGCATACAACTGTATAGATTAAGCAGAGTGCTTTGGAAGCAGTGCCAGCACTAGGGTTTACTGGGCCCTGGTGCAAGACTGTGAGGTGGGCCCCACCGTGCCCTCCCCCCAAAATAAAAAATAATGTTTTCCCATTTTCTGAACTTAAAGTTGTACATGGCGGACTTTCACTGATGCAAATTTTACAATCATATCAGAAAAGTTTACTTGTCTTGCAAGTCTATTTTCAATTGAAAGTACAGCCAATGCAGACAATCTCTATTGTGACATTGCTGAGCAGAGGCGATACTTTATGAAATACAGGTTACTGAGGGATCGTGCAACACTGGGAACTGTAATTGGAATTGTAATACGTACTTGCCATCCAATTTGGGTGTTGGGAAATCCTTTACTCAGGTCTTTCTGTACCAGGTACTGTAACACTTCAAATGGAGAGTGCACATCATCAGGTAAAAGATGAGCCAGCAAGGTTATTTCTCTGGACATGTCTGAATCGTCTATGTCTCCAAGAAATCAGGCCAACTCACTGCATGCTAGTTGTAGGTTTTTATAACTTCCAGATGCTTTTATGTGGAAGAGAAAACTAAAATGTTATTCAAAGTCATACAAAAATTGGAAGTGTTCCTCAATTTTCATCTGCACTTTATCCAATAGGCAATTAAAAAAATGACTTCAAAGCTTTCCTGGCCAGTTAAAGGTTAATCTTTGGCAAGCTCTCCTGGCATGCATTTTCAACTTTGGGTGTGTTTTTCTGAAAATGTTGTTTCAGTGTCCAGCATTCGGGCTAGCACCTTTGCTTCTTCTAATACTGTACCAAAGCCTTTTCTTCGATAATCAATCAGTTGTTTCTTGATTGCCAAAAACACGTCAATGGCATTTGACAGGTTAAAGGCGGGTGACTGTAAAATCGCTGTCACACGATTGATAGTACTAAGCACTTCATTCTGCACAAGTAAACATACAATAAATGAAAATGATTCCAGTGTTTTCACAAGGCATGTGATTTCAGACAGTCTCGCTGTCACAGTTGCCACTTTCTGATACTTCAAGCAAAGCATTCAACAACTTGGGCAATTATTCATAGGCTGCCTCTGCAGCTTCAGCGTGAGCACTCCAGCAGGTCTCTGAAAGTTGCTTGAATGTGTATCATTTTATTTGCTAAGCGAGGATGTCCCACATTTAGTGGACCCTGAAAAGATTCAGTAAAGATGCTGCTGTAATCCAAAGAAATTCTTTGCTTCCAAGGATGATTCAGTTACATGTTCCAACACAAGATTCCAGTTATGAGGATAGCAAGGCACGTACACTGCACATACATTTACGTGTCATATTCTCACTTGAACTTCTCAATGGACATCTCTCATGTTAGCTCCATTGTTGTAACACTGGCTCCTGCAGTCTTCAATTATTATGGCATGTGCAGTAAGTTGATTTAGCAGTAATTCAGCCAAAGCCTCTCCTGTTGCATTTTCAACATGGAGACACTCCAGAAAGCTCTCCTGCACTTCAACGTGGTCTCCATTGATTGCAACATAGTGAATCATTACTGATAATTGCTCCTTGTGAGAAATATCTGGACTGCAATCCATCAGCTCACTGTTGTACCAAGTGTTTTGCATTTTGTCTTGAATGTTACTAGTCACAGCCTCAGCTAACATCTGCAAAAAGTCATTCTGGCTATCCTTGCTTAAATAATGAACGTTGATTCCTCGCTGAACACATTGCAAATGATCAGCCATGACAGGGTCATACTTGGACAATAGTTCCAGCAATTTCAAAAAATTCCCATTGTTGTCCATGTACAGATAGTCTACTGAACCATGGATGGCTAAATTTTGTCCTGCAAAGTATAAAACACAGTCCAAAATTCTACAAAGCACAGCATGCCATCGTTCCTTTCCTTATCTAGCTTTTCTTGCAAACTGCTGTTTATTGTAACCCGGTTCTGTAATCTTAGTTCTAGATGTTTCCACTTACAGAAATTCTCCACGTGTGATGGGTAGGCTTCATGCTGAGATGGCCTTTGTGATAAGTTTTTGCCAGTTGGAGAAACCTTGTGTAAACACTCCCTCATCTTCCCCTAAAAGCTTATAGCAGAAATAAAATACAGTGTCTGCAGACTTGGAGTAAACTAACCAAGGCCTGTGACTCTTTATGGATCCCACTTTACACTCATAGTTTGCAGAAGTAAAATGATGACCAGCAGTTTTCAGAATTCAGTGTCAGTTTCCTTCAGCTGCAGGGGTTTATGCTTCACAATTTCAACTTTAAGCTCTATAGTAAAACTTTCAGGCCAAGTAGCTGGTTCATAGCAATTACACATTAATGGTGCTTGACTTGGTTCAGGGTTTATGTTAGAACATGATTCTAGTTCAATATCTTGTTGTATTTGTTCTTGCTGTACATTTCTTTCAGAGTCTGTGTCTGATTCATGGTCCCCCTCTACTATCTCAATTGCTGGCATTGCTTCATGCAAGTAGGTTGATGGCTGCCTACTTGTAGTACTTCCTCCAACAGCTCATAACACTGTCATTGTTGCTGGACAACTTAACCATTTACAGTATACTTTTCTAGCATTTTCTACTTCTTTCCAAGTCAGCAGTATCTGTCTCTTTTGTTCTTTAGGCTTTGCGCATCCCGGCTTGTACTTTAGTAGTGGTACTAATTGATTCGATTACATAGTGTCAATATTTGTTCCTTTTGTTTTTTGTTTTGTTAAGTCTCTTGGCACTTAGTCTGAGTCTGTAAGCCATTAGCCACTTAGGCTAGTCTCAGCTCAGACCCCCTCTTCCTATTTCTTTCCCCTCCTTTGTTCCTTTTGTTTTTTCAAGCCACTTACTCAGAGACCGTAAGGCATAGTAGCCACTTAGGCTTTCTAGTCTCAGCTCATCAGACACCCTCCGAGGTGATCTCCATTCTTTCTTTCCCCTTTCTTTCTTTTCTGTTTTTTAAGCCACTTACTCAGAGTCCATAAGCCACACTAGCCACATTAGCTTTATATACCGTAGTTTGAGTCAGTAATAATCTAAGCCAGTAACCACAAGCCCCTTAGGCTTTGTCTCAGCTTGGACCACCCTTTCCCTTATTTCTTTCCCTTCCTTTGTTCCTTCTTATTTTTTGTTTTATAAGCCAGTTACACAGAGTCCATAAGCCACACTAGCCACCTTGGCTTTATAGTCTCAGAGAGGAATAATGTATGCCAGTAACCACAAGCCACTTTGGCTTTTTCTCAGCTCGGACCCTCTCTCCTTCTTTCTTCCCCCTCCTTTGTTCTTGTCCCTTTTTATTTTTTGTTTTTTTTAAGTCACTTACTTAGAGTCTGTTAGCCACACTAGCCACTTATGCTTTATTGTCTCAGAGTCAGTGTAATAAGCCAGTTGCCACACAAGCCACTTAGGCTTAGTCACAGCTTAGACAAGACCATGTCTCCCTTTTTTCTTTCCCCTCCTTTGTTTCTTTTTGTTTATTTTTTAAGCCAGTTACTTAGAGTCTGTAAGCCACACTAGCCACTTCAGCTTTATAGTCTCAGAGAGTAATAATATAAACCAGTAACCACAAACAACTTAGGCTTTGTCTCAGCTCAGACCCCCTCTCCCTTCTTTCTTCCCCTCCTTTATTCCTTTTTATGTTTTTATTTTTTAAGCCATTTACTCAGAAACTGTAAGCCACACTAGTCACTTAGTCTTTATAGTCTCAGAGTCATTAATAAGTCAGTAGCCACACAAGCCACTTAGGCTTAGTCTCAGCTCGGACAAGACCCCATCTTCTCTGTCTTCTTTTTTTCCCCTCCTTTGTTCCTTTTTGTTTATTTTTTAAGCCAGTTACTCACAGTCTGTAAGCCACACTAGCCACTTCAGCATTATGGTTTCAGAGAGTAATAATATAAGCCAGTAACCACAGGCCACTTAGGCTTTATTTCAGCTTGAACTCCCTCTCCCTTCTTTCTTTCCCCTCTTTTGTTCCCTTTAATTTTTTGTTTTTTGTTAAGTCACTTACTCAGAGTCCGTAAGTCACACTAATCACTTAGACTTTATAGTCCCAGAGTCAGTAAAGAGCCCGAGTAGCCACACAAGCCACTTAGGCTTTATCTCAGCTCAGTCCCCCCTCCCCTTCTTTATTTCCCCTTCTTTGTTACATTTTGTTTATTTTTTGTTTTTTTTTAAGACAATTACTTAGAATCTATAAGCCACACTAGCCACTTTGACTTTATAGTGTCAGCTCTCAGACCCCCTCTCAGGTGATCTGCCTTCTTTTACCCCTCCTTTGTTGCTTTTTCTTTTTTGTTTTGTTTTGTTAGGCCTTTGAAGTTAACCACTGCCCACTTTCTCCTCCTGTGTTCCTTTGTTTTTAAGCCACTCTTACTCAGAGTCCAACAAGCCCTACTAGCCACTTAAGCTTCAGAGTGTCAGTTCTCAGACCCCATCTCAGGTGATCTCCCTTCTTTCATCCCTTTGTTGCATTTTCTTTTTCTTTTGTGGTTTTTGTTTTGTTAAGCCTTAGCCACTGGCATCCCCACATTGAGATTCAGTAAAGCCACTAGCCACTTAGGCTTCATGGTATGGTTGTCTCAGCTCAGACCCCTCCAGCTAGCAGCACACTGGTATATTCTTTCACTGTAAATTCTGTAATGCCATGCCTTATAGTTTTATTTTTTTAATGAGTACAATTTTTACTTTTAACTACTTAAGTTCTATATGGCTGGCTGCTGCAGAAAAATATATAAATGCTTAGCATCAGCAGAGCACAGAATCTGTTATTTTGCCAAAGTGTTACTCTGTTGGATCAGGACAACTTATCTGCATACAGTCTGTGTCTGAGGGAAGCAAAAATTATTTCCAGAACATACAGTACAGATATCAGTCATTGCAGTTCATGTGTAAAGTTCAAATAATTGAAGCTACTGTAGCTGCTGCTTGTCTCTGAAGTCTGAATCATTCATCACTAAAGACTTCACCACCAATGCATTTTTTCTTTCCTTTTCTTTTTTGGACCCCCTCCTAAACACCCAGCCAAGCCGAGGCTAATCCGGCTATGGTGATCTCTCCTTCCCTCTCCCATTCTTTCCCACAGACCCATGCACCCATAGTGTGTTGTGTCAATTATTTTGTTTTACTTCAATAAGAGAGACACAGAGAGTGACAACACTACACAAAAATATTTATCTAAGTCGAGTAGAAGTAGAAGCACATCTGACCTGCACAGCGAGCCAAGTCATACTACTGCATCTCCTCTCTAGAGACTCTCTTCCCACGAGGCTTACCCCCAGCTCCAACCCACCTGACTAACTAAGAGCTAATCATGTGACTATCTGTTGGCTCGTCAGGTCACACAAGTGCTGTAGAAAACCAAGCTCACTGCCACCCCCCGAGCCACAAAAGGGAAAGAGAGTCCAGCCTATTGGCAGTGATGTCAGAGTCAGATGGGAGGAAGGGAGGATTTGGAAAGCAGCAGTTGGGAGAAGAAGAGCTGAGTGTGCAACCCATATGGTGTGCCAGAGGGATGGGTCAGACTCTAGTTGGGAACAGAACAGTATCAGCCTGGAGGAGGAGCCAGTGAGACACAGCACAGCAGGTACGAGCTCACACTGTGAGTCTGACAAGAGGCATAGCAGACTGCCAGGACAGATGTGGTTGTGCACATTATTTAAATGGCAGGGCAAAGGCAGGCTGAGGGACAGTAAAAACTATTGGACACTACAGGGACTCTGAGCCCCCATGCACTCAGGGTCCAGGTGCAGTTGTGTCCCTTGCACCCCCCATCCCCGAAACTATCCCAGATTGGAAGAGAAAGCTGCTTATATTGACATTAGTTGAAACCATTTTTTCCCAAAATAAGGACTGTGAACTATATTCTCAAATGAACGCATGGCCTACAAAACAGATGCAACTTCTCCTGTTTGCAGGAATTTAAGGAAATTAATTTAGTTCCCAAACTCTTTGCAATACAGTAGAGGGAGAAGAGAGAATTGTTGTTTCGATCTTCAGTTTTTGCAGCAAAATTTGCATACTCATGATGCCTTGCACTGGGAATGAGGATTGATAATATGTGTATGGTTTGGTGTAATGCAGAAAAAACAAACAATTTGGATATTTCTTCTCTGCTAGCAGTCTTTTACGGAACCCATATACTGTGTCTCCTTCAAACTGTCTCCATCTCCAGCCCTCTCCCCCGTTCACTCTGGGTGTACTAAATGTCTATTGTTTCTGTTTTCAGCACATAGGGAGCTTCATACAGCCCAGATTTAGATTAGAGAGAAGTGAAACGCATTGAGGTTAAGTGACTTGATCAGGATCCCACAATGAGTCAGCAGCAGTTGTGAGATTTATACCTTGATCTTCATGTTTACAGTCCTGTCCACAAATCACTAAGCCAAGTAATTATTTGAACAAAGACATTGGGCCTAATTTTCTTTTTTTTCTTTGCTCAGGAGCTCAGCCCCTCACTCCCCACCATCCCCACCATGCCCGGGTCCCCCCCCCCGAGTGAGGCCACCAGGTGGGTGCCCCCCAGTGGATGAGACATGGTGATCTCTGCCTTACCCCCCAGGTCAGGGCCAGCAGAGTGGGACCCCCAAGGCAGACAAGGACAGCTGGAACAGCAGTGTAGCGGGGTGTCATATCAGGGAGTTGGGCTCTTTTGGTGATGCTGTGTTCTCCTGGAGGTAGGACATGCAATGATGTTCATGAAATGAACCTGACGACAGTTACACCTCCCACTAATCTGGGTGCCAGTTGCAGTGGATCCCCTGGCCTCTGCCAGAGGTCCATATGGTGCCAGACACTCAAACCCTTCCCCCAAGAGAAGGAGAGCCATCCCTCAGATGCTTCAGCCTTCTCCTCCCTGGCTGGCCCTCCAACTCCCAAGTCCGTTCCCAAACTCAGGATGATGGCATCTTAAGTGGATACCTTGCCGCTGTGCCAGCAGGCCAGTCTGGAATGAATTTTCAAAACCAGCCTTAAATGAATGCAAGCTATGGCAAACAGCAGCTGGCATTGAATGCTGGTATGCCAGAGACCCTGCACCCAGTTTTAGTATGGGAGGGGTCCTGGTGCCAAAGTCCACAGATTTGCTGCAACTGCTCTCATATGCCTAACAAGTGGTGCATGGGAGGGATTTGACAGAGGCTATGGCACAATCCAGTGGCAGTGTCCTCAGGGAACCCTGGGCCCATGGCTGCCGCAAGCCACTGGCAGGCACCACAGTGATGGCCTGGCATGTGCCAGACAAGGGGGTGCAGGATGCCATCCCAGGCATGGAGCCGTGACAACTGTGCCATCTGTGGCACAGCCCAATGGCACTGTGGGTAGTGCAAGGACAACTGCTGGTGGTACACCAGAGTGGCATGTGCCACATACAGTATCACCCACATGTGAAGAGGCCACCAGGGTGTTGCACTGCACATGTGGCACACAGCCCTATTTCTTACTGACTTGTGATTGTGTGTGTCGGCACTCTTCAGCATGTTGTGTTGGGGGGTTGCAACTGGGAAACCATCAGCGAAAACGCTACAGGCAGAGTGGTGCAGGGGTCATTAGACCAGCTCTAAGGCTGGAGGGGACCTGACCACTTCAGGAATATGGTTTAAGGGGATGGTGCAGCAGGGTCCTTGTGCAAGCCATTTATGCCATGGCGCACGTAGCTGGGAAGTGCAAGCACGGTGCAAGTCACTTTGGAGCACACTGACCCCTGTTAGCTGCATGTCCCATATGAAAACTGTGAATAATGCAAGGTGAAGTGCAGTAAGCCACTCACATCATTTCTCTTTGACGCAGTCACCTTGTATCATCCCCCCGGTTTTGAAAATTGGGCCCACTGTGTTCATGACCCTCACTTTATAATTGATGATGTCACATCCTACAGCAATACCTGATAGGCTGCTTGTCAGTCAGTCAAGTATTACAACAGGATGACATCCTCATTCATTCATACCTGCTCCTAGTCTGAAGGTGAGTACAAGCTGCTCCACTGCAGGACAAAACTCATCCATCTGACATCACTTCTGGTAATTATTTGGATGCTTTATGGGAGAAAGGAACTGAGGGACAGTGGGTATGTTGGGTGGGGGTGCATTATTAAAGTTGGGGGTTGTGGTTGTGCCAGGAAAGTGGGAGAAGGGGAGATACCCTTATTTAGCATGGTGGGACGAAATTATTTTTTATTATAAGGACTGAGTCAAGTATATTATAGGATACATTATACATGTATTTTTCTTACTTCAGGAACTTTGAGAGGAGGAGGAGGAGGAAGGTTGGGGGATAGAGGGTAGTTTTGGTGTGAGGGTTATATTAGTTGTAGGGTGGGTATGGGGCCATCACATTGTGGGGAGATTCATACATACTAAAACGCATCAGATTTCTGAATCTGTTATCACATTTGTTATCCTAAAATGTAAGATTTTTGGCAAATTTATCTGAAAATCTGATGTCCTAGCTTTTTGCTGAAATCTGAGATACTTATTTAGAAAAATGGATATCTGAACAACCCAAATTAACCTGCTGTACAAACACCTGCTATCCCTGATGTTGTTTTGGTTCTGTGTGATCATTCTGCTGTGTAGCATGTGCTTTACTTTGTGATGTAGTTACTCAGATACAATGAGAAGTTATTATACTACACTAGCTATTTTGTGTCATTAGTGTTGTACAACAGGGTTTATGAGTGTGTGGATTTCCATACGCAATAATCCCTAACCATGTGACAATCTAAGTGACTTGCAAAATTCACTTACACATACAGAAAAAATGGAAAACATTTACAACTGAAAGAAAACACAGTAGACTGCTATTTGAAAATTTTACTTTTCGGTAAGTGTCTGCAAGAGTCAACCAAAGTATCTGCACTCTGCTAATCAAGCAAAACTGGAGACTGCGCACAGTTAAGATTGCAAAATCTCCTGCGATTTCCTAAATAAAGGCAACATTTTTCAAAATAACTACTCAATCTGATTCTGAAATACAAAATAGCTCACTTAAATTCCTGATAATAGAACAGACTGCTAAATGAATACTTTTTATTGTGCATGCATTCATTTGTGTCTTTTAGGTATAGAGAAGCCTCCTTAAATTAATACTGGATAATAGAATATACCTGTTAAATTAATATTTTTATTGTACATAGATTCATTTCTAGCTTTAGGTGTAGGAAAGCTTTCTTAAATGAATACCTGACAGAGGTATAAACCTGTTAGAATAATAAAAAAAACTATGTCCAGGAAGGTTGATTATAACCATTTTCATATCTGTTAAAAGAATAGACCTGTTAAATGAATACTTGTGCTGTGCACCAATTTTCGCCAATGCAAAAGTTTTCAGAAATCCTCTTAAATGATTGTCTGATAAAGGAATAACCCAAGTAAAGAAATAAATGTTACCTAGGCTTTTTACAGTTTATGTATTTAACAGGGCTAAACAGTATTCCAAATGCAAATGTATACTAAAATATTTTTGTTAATTTATTTATGCATTTTCTTCTTGATGTGGGGCCTTGCTTCTTCCCAGGGTCACATCTAGGAGGACTGAAGCACAGAGAGGCCAAATGATTTGCTCAGGTTCACATAGCCTGCCCGCATATATCCCCATCCCATGGCTGCATCTCCTTATCTGATTATTTGACTTGTGCTGCTGCACTGTTAGCATTGAATCAGTATCTATCATCATGGTGCGGTTCTTCTGATTATCATTATATTTTTTGTGATTGCTTATACTGCTGTACCTCTGAACAATTACTGTGCTATGTTCTAAGGCACTATGTGTGCATATTGCCTTAGTGCTGTATTGCACTATTTGATCCCTATTTTCCACTCCCCAAGGATGTATCTGGAAAGGAGCTCCCACTAGCTTTGGCTGTACTGCTTGGTAAAATGTTTGAAATAAATACATACATGTAAATAGTGAGTCAGTGACTGTGGTGAGATTTCAACAATGTATTTTCTGGTGTGCTGATATGTGTTCCTAAACATTGGCTGGACCGCAATGCCTGAACCTTTAAAAACTGGATTATGGCTAATGTCATTTATTTTATTCAGTTTAGATTTTGAAAAGCAAACAAAATTCAAACTTTGTTCTCTGAAAGACTACAAGGAAGGTAATCCTTGAACTGAACCTAAAAGTCGTTTCCCATAATTAGCCACATTTATGGATAAGGAGCTGCCCTCTGAAGCAGCAGTCCATGTTAAGGGTGGTACTTCTTCATTTTAGGAAATGTTATGCTCATATACCTCAACAGAGATTATCAATGCACTTAAACCTCCTGTAAGTGTTCCTTATGTAATTTATTTTGTTTTACAGGCATATCATTTTTCGTGACTTGCTCAAAAATATGATGATGCCTTAATGTTTAACAGTTTTGACCCTTCCTGCTTTTCCCTGACCTGCTTATATTTTGTAATATATGACATGCCATGATGTTTAACCAGTCACAAATGTTTATTTCTAAATATTCTAGATACTCTTTTTAGAGCAAAAAGAGGTTCTCCTGCAAATTATTTTAAAATTCTGAATGTATTCATTCATTTTGTGTAGTTCCCACATAGGGGTTTCTCCAATTTTCTGCAAAGTAAAAAAAAAAGATGTTAAATTCATGATTGATTAAAAGTACAGAAGTCTTCAACATGATTTATTTAGAGAATAATATATGGTCAGGTGTGTGTAACCAAAATTTTAAAAACTGCTAAGGTGTGGGATGCTACATAAATCCTGAAAGTGAAGTTCAAAGGGTTTATAAAAACATCCCACACCAAGGGTGTACATAAAATTCTGTGTTACACACACCTACCCATGTTTTGTTTTAGTAATTAGTGTATAGCATTTTTAATAAGCTTGGAGTTTAGAGAGACATAGACTGTGAAGTTATACAAAGTTATAGCAGAAAGTATTGTTTACTTATGTAAACTTAGCTTGTTTTTAAAGTGTAAAAATGGAGCTGCTTTTCTGTGAGGGACATGGATTGTTTGAAATGAGAGGCAGTTGTACTACTAGGGCACGCAGCATCAGCAGTGCGAGTTTGGATGATAGCTTTTTACACATGACCAATTGTAAACAAAAATGACAACTCGGTTATTTAGCTATTAAAAATGCAGTCCCGTAATAATAATAATATGTTAATATGTATTGTTCAAGTGTATGTTGTGTTTTTAAGACTGTCTTCTCAAGTCTGCTCCAGAGCTACTCAGCTTCACTTCACATTTATCTCAGCAACAGAACTCAAGAAGGCACTCCAGTAACCATAAGAAGCACTACGAATAAACACATAGCAGGTATCAAAGGTGGAAGGATTTCAGTAAAGGTCCTGGTGGGGATCAGTATAGTGCTTCCTTGCTTGTGTTCACTCCTTCTATAAGAAAGTGAAGTGAGTAATCCTGGAAAGGGTCTGTGCAGAGCTGCAGACTTTCGTTATTCTCTAAAACAAGTATATGCCACTAGTTTCTTTTTTTATCACTACTCTATTTTCCACCTACTGTGGCGACTATCGGCAGGGGCATCCAGCCTCTGGTCCTGGCCGCTGGGACAGCACTAGACTCATTCACATGATGGGGGATCTGGTACAGCCATTGCCAGTCCACTGGAGGGCCTCCCCATACTCTGCCCAGCCGGACTGGCCCCGGACCCCCCCCAATGCGATTCCACCTGAGTCCTCCCAGCAAGGCAGGGCATGGCCATTAAGCTGCATGGTTGTGCCCAGTCATTTTTCCACCTGGTTTTGAGCCCACTGGAGCACAGAAGTGCAATGATGTCCAGGCACAAGGTGCCGATGTCTGCCGTGCTCCCCCCACATGTCCACTGGCATGTAGAGCCTTCGGGCATCCCCAGGGGCCACTACAGCATGGTGGGTTCCCCAACCTTCCCCAGGATCAGGACAGCAGTCTGTGGATGCTCAATTCTGATCCTCCCCTGCTGACCCACCGATGACCCGAGTCTGTTCCTGAACCTGAGTCGCCAGCGTGGCCCGAGGTGTGGTGTCCAGCACCTCAACCCTCAGCACCACCAGACCAGCTTGCCACTAGTTTCTAGTAATCTGTCTTGTTTTCCTAAACCAATGATAACTTTTACTGATATTGTTTTGAATTGTTGCCATGTTCCTGTTGTCATTAGTTGCTCTCTGTTAACATGTCTGACAGCAATATCACATAGTGATTTCTTTTCCCAACTGCTTGTGGCATGTATTTACTGCCCCCAATGCCCCCTGGTCATGCCTGGAGATGAGCTTTGGCTCAGTGCACCTTTGCTGGTCACCAACTTTCACATAAATAAATAAGTAAATAAATAAATGACTTTGTACACATGGGCCAGCATACTGGAAGCCAGTTTGTGATCACAGAATAAGTTAGTGCCTCTCAGACTGTGCTTAGCACCCTAAAAGCAGGGCCCTCAATAAATGTGCTGTATCAGAAGGCACAGTTAGCAAAGCATTAACCTGTTTTTTGAGAGGCACTAAAATATTTCTGTGGGCCTATACAAAGCAGTATACAGCACCAGTATGTAAGTGCACTAGTACATTTGAAGGTTTGGAGAGGGATTATTACAGCCTCTTCAAACCAGGTCTTATCACAGGCGCCTCCCCACTCCACACCCTGTTGCCTGTCTGATATTTCTTGTAATAGTTTTTCTTTATTTATTTTTTTCAGTTTGGGATTAATACCTTTGAGTCAAGGACTCATTTTCAAAGGTTCTGTATCAGTGTTGAACAAACATTACAAAAACACAAGGTTTACAGACAGAAAAAAAAAGGAAAAACATTGAAGCATATACACAGGCAGTAATAGTAAAATGTGAACTTGTAAACACATCAAATTAGTGCATATTAACAGATAGACTGATTAGGTAAGAGGGGGTTGGTGGGTCAGCCAGAGATGGCATCATCTGAGGTGGGAGAGAGGTGGCGCTATCAACCAAGTGAGGCCATCATCAGGTAATTGGGGGTAGGGGAGCAGGTTAAGAAAAAAGTGGTAAATAGCAGAAAGATGTGGGGGGGTATGTAAATGAAAAAATGGGGGTGAGGTACTATGACATTAGCGCAGGCAGGTACAATTCATTTTAGAGCCAAGGAGAGATTTTAGCCCAGCTTTGAAGGTACTAATCTTGGTAGTATCAGTGAGGTCAGCAGGTAGTTCTTTGTACCATTTTGGTCCTTGATACAGAATGGAGTTCTTGGCAAGTTTCACCCTTTTGAAGGGAATCACCATCTTGTCAGTGACCGCACTACAGGTAGATTTCGTCGGGATGGCCAACTTAAAGTGTCCGCCTAGTGTGGGGGATGTCAGTCCAATTAGTACTTTTTTTAGAAGTAGGCAGGTTTGGTATTGCCCTCTAAGATGGAGTGGGAGCCATCCAGTTTAAGTGTACAGTAAGCAGGTGTGGGTGTTGAAAGTAGCCCCCAAAGTAAGACGACAGGCCTTATTGAGGAGTGTGTTGATCCTGTTAAGAGCAGTTTTTGTGCCTGCCCCATATATAGGCAACCCATAGTCATTGGTAGATAGTATTGAGCTACTGGTGGCTAGTCTGAGTGCACCCGGGTGTTATTGAATGTTTGTGATGATAAAGTACACCAAGTTTTATATTTGCAGTCTTGATAACAGAGTCAATGTGGTTTGAGAAGGTGCGCATGTCATCAAAGGTAATGCTGAGATATTTGAAGTTAGATATTTGGTCTAGGATCTCACCCTTTTGGGTATGAATATGCAGGGGCAGGTATTTTCTTTTTGCTTTGAGAGGTGGTGAATAGCAAGCTCTTTGTTTTTTTGATGTTTAATAGTAGCTTATTTTCCGTAAACCAAGATTCAAGTTTATGGAAGCTGCTTTGGAGTTCAGTTGTGATGGATTGTTGGTCTTTGCCAGCAACTGAGATCACTGCATCATCAGCATAGAGAACTGTGCTTGCTGAGCAAGCCATTGGGGTGGAGTTGATGAAAAGGCTAAAGAATAGAGGACTGAGGATTGACCCCTGCAGAACCCCAAGGTGCACCTCCTTAGCTGCGGATAGGGTATCACCAATTTTGACTCATTGTGATCTGTTGGAGAGGTAGCTGCCAAACCACAGTACTGTATCTTGTGATTAACAGAGTCAAAAGCCTTCGTAAAGGTTGATGAAGACTGTTCCAACTACCTGACCCCTATCCAACGTGTTATATAGTTAGGATGAATAATCAACCAGAGTGGTGAGGGTGGAGTGCTTTTCATGGAAGCCATGCTGTTGCTGGTGATATAGTGTACTCACCCCCCCCCCACTCACCTGTCTAATATTTCTAATAGCAGTTCCTGGTGGTCTAATGTCCCCAACAATTGCTCACCCAATCTTTCTAATAAAATTTCCTGGTGGTCCAGTGACCCCCCCCACCCAGAATGTATCAATGACCCCATCCATCCTACTCAGGTCTTACCACTACCTTCCCCTTTTCCCCACTTGCCCAAGTAGCCATGTCCTATGCTTCAGAGATGATGACAGACACAGCCCCTCTGATTACCACCTTGGCCAGCCATCATCACAGTGACAATGAGTGATTTCCATAGAAATGGCTTTTTCTACAGTAGATGCATGCTAATTCTCTATCATTCAGATGGCAGCTGGCCGAGGTAGTGGGCAGAAGGGCTGTTCCAGTCTCTGTCTCTGGGCTGGGGGTCAAAGCTACTTGGGCAAGCGAGGCCAGGTTGGAGTTGGTGGCAGGACCTGAGTGGGAGGGATTGGGAGGAGCTATTAGAAATATTAGGTCAGCAATCGGAGAGGTTGGAGGACACTAGACAGCCAGTAATAACCTTTGTTGAAATTGTTTTCATAAATTGTTGCCCTTCTACTGTTATCATCAGCTGCTCTCTGTTACCATTTTTGACTGCATATAACACACAGTAATTTGTTATCTCAACTGCTTGTAACATGTATTTATTCTGCCCCCACCGCACATCTGGAAATGAGCTTTAGCTCAGTGTACCTTTCCTAGTTACCAATTTTCAAATAAATAAATCAATGAATAACTTTATACACATGGGCTGACATATTGGAAGCCAGTTTGTGATCGCTAAACAGGTTAGTGCCTCTCAGACTGTGTTTAGCACCCCAAAAGCAGTTGCCTCACTAAAGGTGCCATACTGGAAGGCACAGTTAGTGAGGCACTAACCTGTTTGTGAGTGGCACTAAATATGCCAGTGGGCCTATGCAAAGCAGTAGACAGCATCTTCGTATGGGTGCGCTGGTATATTTGATGGTTTGGAGAGGTGGTAAATACTGGTGCTGGCAGTATAGCCTAGAGGTTAGAGGAACAAGGTGTGAACAAGCTTGATACATCCAGCAGACCAGACCTGAGTTTGATTCTCTCAACCTCCACTTGCATACTGTGTGACTCTGAGCAAGTCACTTAACCGCCCAGTGCTCCCTGGTCGCCCCTGAAAGCTGGCACTTGTGCCTAGTGGGCCTTACCCGGTTACCAGAGACTAAGATAAAAAATGTAAAAAATACCTGATAGTGCCTCGCTAATTACAGCCTCCCCAAACCAGGTGTTATGGCATGTGCCTCCCCACCCCACACCCATTGCCTGCCTGATATTTCTAATAGCAGTTCCTGGTGTTCTAGTGTACTTCCACTCCCTGATTACCTACCCAACATTTCTAATAGCAGTTCCTGGTGGTCTAGTGTCCCCTACAATCACCTGCCCAGTATTTCTAATAACAGTTCCTGGTGGTCCACTAGCCCCCCAGAATGTACCAATGACCCCATGCCCCATCTCTCCTACTCAGGTCCTACCACCTCCCCA
This sequence comes from Neoceratodus forsteri, assembly GCA_016271365.2. NCBI lineage: Eukaryota > Metazoa > Chordata > Ceratodontiformes > Ceratodontidae > Neoceratodus > Neoceratodus forsteri. The sequence goes on from CM028131.1 coordinate 1,123,659,185, forward strand.
CTTTTCCCCCACTTGCCCAAGTAGTCATGTCCTATGGTTCAGAGACAACAAATGGCATAACTCCTCTGATCACCACCTCAGCCAGCCGCTGTCTTAAAGACAAGGAGTAAGCATGGGTATACTTTAGAAACTGCTTTTTCTACAGTAGATGCATGCTCATTCCCTGTCATTCAGATGGTGACCAGCCAAGGTGGTGAGCAAAGGGGCTATACCAGTTGCTGCCTGTGGGTTGGGGGAAAAACTACTTGGGTAAGTGGGGGGACCAGTGTTCAGGTGGTGGCAGGACCTGAGTTAGGGGGATGGCAGGGGCTAATACAAATATTAGGTGAGCAATTGGAAATGCTGGGGGACACTAAAGAGCCAGGAACTGCATAAGAAATGTTGGGCAGACAATTGCAAGAGTGGGAGGACACAAGACCAACAGGTACTGTGACTGGAAATGTCAAACAGGCAATCAGTGGGGTGAACTCTAGAACAACAGGAACTGCAATTAGATATATCAGGTGGGCAATCGGGGTTACACTAGACCACCAGTAACTGATATTTGAGATAACAGGAAGGCAGTCAGGGTGGAGAAACACTATATTGCCAGTTATAGTCTACAGGCAGCACTGATAGATGCTGGGAGGTCACAAACATGTTTGCTCCTGGCCTGTAATGTGACCTTATGGGATGTAAATGACCCCATATCACCTTGTTAGTACTATGGGGCCATTTGCATAGGGCTATCTAAATATGGCAGATTGATCCATAGGAGCGATTGCCATTTGTGAGACCTAAAAAGTCAGTTTGCTCCTACAAGTTCCATAGCTCTCTACTGGTCACATACCTCATGTGACCAGTGTGGGGGGGGGGTTGTGGTTTGCCTGAGCAATTGGGATAGTGACTGGCTCAGTTTGCAGGTATATTGGAACATTCCAATAGCGCTTGCTGTGTGTGTCAGGCATGTTCCAGTATACACTAATTTGTGCCTGGAGCAAACTTTTTGCAAGTACAAACAGGGATATTTGAATATTTTATTATTTATTTATTTTGAAGTTGGTAACCAGCAAAGGCACACAGTGCCAAGGCTTGTTTCGCTTATACAAGTTCAGATAGTGTTGCAGCAAGGCAAGTAAGACAAGAATTGTAATAATCTAGAGATCTATTGGGTGGAGGGACTGCCTTCAATCTTTGGCACATGTGCCAACAAGATGTGCCACCTGATGGAAGCAGGTGTAGGGGAGAGGAGTTTGACCTGACTCCTGAGAGAGCCAGGGGAGGTGAAATGGTGGAGGGAGAGGGGAGCAGGTCCTAGAGTATGGGAAGTCAATAGGAGAAGGCAGACTGCTGAGCAGAGGAGTGGATATGTGGAGTGGAGAAAGTTTGCTCTCTCTGGAGTGGAGGGAACATGAAGCAGGGAGGAAACTGAGTTAGGAGTGAGGAAAAGTATGAGAGAAGGGACCCAAAGCAGTATTTGTAAAAGAAGGAGGAACAGTGTGACTGGTAAGATGAAGACAGGGGAGGATGGATATGAAGGAATAGAGGGTGCACTGGTGTGTGCGGTGGGGGGAGGGAAAATCTGTATCAAAATTAGTAAAGGCATTGCAGAGGGTGTCCAGTCTGGATAGGGAAGTGGGGGGGGGTGGTAGTGAGTAGACCACATCTGCATAGTAAAAAACTGGAAGCACTATTTTGATGACCAGCTCACAGCTTTATTAGTCTTTAGTAGTCTTTATTGCAGCACATGGCACCCAGCTTGGGATGGAGCTTCACATGAATGGCATCAGTGTGGTCTGAGAAGTCAAGCTTGCTGTCCAGCCACACACACAGGTACTTGAAGGACTACACTGCTTCAAGTGGGAAGCCATCCAGTGTGAAGAAATGTGGAAGTCTCAAGAACCTGGCCAGTTTCTGATTGGGTCCAAAGGTCATAGACACTGTTTTTTTCTTTTGGTGTTAACTCAGAGACAGATTGGAACCAGCATAGGATATTGTTGAGATCCCTTTTGAGCAGGCCTTCCGAAGCTGTGGTAGAGGGACCACAGATGAAGATGACTGTGTCATCTGCATACATGTGAATATTCAAGTTGGCACAGGCAGAGGGGTGGTCATTCAAGAAGATGGAGAAAAGGATAGGTCCCAGGATGTGGCCCTGAAGAACTCCAGCCCAGATGGGAAGGGGTGGTGACAAGACATCTCCAACCTTTACTGACTGTTGATGGCACCTGAGGTGGCAGGAACCAGTCAACAGTGGGAGCAGAGAGACCAGCAGAACTCAGCTTGTCCAGGAGAAGTGGGTGAGACACCTAATCTAAGGCTTTGGACAGATTGCTGAAAATGGCAGCTGTGATGTGTCCCTGATCCATCCCAGAAAAGATGGAGCCCGTGGCATGCAACAGGGAGGAGACTATAGAATGGTGCTTCTGGAATTCAGACTGGAAGGCAGAGAGGAAGTTTCAGGACAAGAGGTAGTCTAGGAGTCTGGGAGAAACTAGCTTCTCTTGCAGCTTTGCAAGGGAGGAAAAGCCAAAGTTAGCACAGAAACTGCAAGGCGAGGAGGGGGGGTCACCCTGTTTGTGAAGTGGAAGAACTTTGGCAGTCTTCTAGGCCTGAGGAACCGAGCAGAGGGAGAATGATAGGTTGAGCAGCTGAGTAAGGCGAGATGCAATGGCAGGACCCGAGAGGTGGAGTTTTAGATCAAGCCTATCAGGGCTAGACTTGGCCAGGTTGAGAGAAGAAAGAGCGAGCAGGGTTTCCTGTGTAATGATGAGGTGAATGGAAACCCAGGGAGGAGTGGTAGGAGAGGAAGGAAGAACAAGAGGGGAAGGAGGGGAGTCTGGATAGGTGGGAGGAAGGAGGGCAAATGTGACGAAGTATTTAGTGAAGTGAGCAGCAACAGAGGAAGGGCCAGTCACAGCTGAACCATTAACCAGGAGGACAGGGGGAACAGACTGCGTAGGGGGGTCACTAATAGAAGTGTATTACCTTCCAAGTTAAAATTATTCTGCAGGTTGGCCTCGAAACAGTGTGATTTCATGGCATGGGCAGCCTTAGTGCAGTTGTTTCTCAGGGCCCCTGTAGGAAGGAAGTCAGGTAGGGTGTGTGATAATTTATAGCGGCCGGTGAGATCATGGGATTTACACTGATTGATGATTTCAGTGGAAATACAGTTGAAGTGTGAAAATTTGACCCTGGATTTCCTGGGGCTTTCATGTCCCAGACTGAGGAGAACTTGGAGTGAAATGGGGAGGGCTACATGAATGTTGGGGCTGAGAGGATGGCTGACCAGTCTGTTGCAGTGAGATCACTTAGAGAGCATTGATTTTAAGTGACCAGAGGCACCCCTCCCAGATGTATTTCAGGGATGGGGGGTGGAGGGTGGGCACTGGATTGTCCTGATGCACAATGAATATCCAGCCATGGTGTCTGCTTTGTTTTTGTCCAAACAAATTCTGAGTAACAGACTGCTGCTTAAAATGTTGGAATTGTGAACCTATATTTATTTGTATATTTGTAAATATGTAACAGTACAAGGACAGCAGGGTTGACATCTCATCTCATTTCCAGATGCATCCTGAAGAGTAAATTGAACTAATGATCAACAGCCAGCATCATACAGTAGTGCACTGTGGGTGTCTGTTATTTTCATGCTGCTCCTTTACAGATCCTGACTTACTGGTGTATGCCAAACAAGTTCATAGACACAGAATAAGTAGCTGCACAGTAGTCTGACAGGCAAACAAGCATGGCTGTATGTGGCTCTCAAGGCTAATCAGAATCTCTGTCATTGAAATAGTAAAAATCATCCACTGAAGTGAAGCAATGGTAATCACATGACTAGGTCAAATAAATGTCAAATTGCCAGATTTTTAAGAACAATTTGTACTGATTATGAAGTGTGTGTTACCATGGCATCCCTTGCTAGAGGAGCTGCATATTATCACGTGTGTTAAATGTTGCAAAATATAGAATAAAAAGAGCTGAATATGACTCACTGTTCTAGATGTTGGGGGTGCGGATGGGCTTGTGAGTGATACCATTTCCTGAATTGCCAGCCGGAGTTTTAGGCGATGAAGAGGATTGCTGATTCCTATTTCCCTCTGGATCTCTGTATCGGATAGTGCAGACATGATGGCTCCACTCTTCACGTTTGCACGACAGGCAGCCACATACCATGCTGGCATACCCAGCCAGAGCTGTTAATGAGAAAAGAACAGTACCGGAGAAATCAGACAAGCTGATTATACCTGTCCATTCTGAACATGAGAGTACTAAAATAGCAGCTGCAAAAGAACTGATGTGCAAATGACATTTGGTTAATGGCTGAAATGTTGTAGAATCAGACAAAACATATCTATTATTATTTAATTCAGAAACACTACCATTTGTATGGATATACAATATATCTTACATTGCTTTTGCACTATATGGAATACTAGTTTACACATTTCTGTGATGGACATTTTCTGCCATTACTTCTGGGTATGATGCAGATGTCTGCTGGAAAGTACTTGTTACTTAATGATTAGGATCTGTAGTCTTTTTAGAACCATTTTAATGGGGGCAGACATTTTCTCTTTATGTGGTAGCCACATAGGCCTAATATTCAAAGGTGAGATACTACACCATGCGAAATATAGCACAGCATGCAGACTAGCATGCTAATCTACCAGGGATATATTCCTAGGTTCATAGCACCTGTGTTTGGTGCACAATGTATGTTCAAATATAGGGGCTCTGGAAGTGATACGGAAAAAGGCTAAGTGAAGTACACAGTCCCCTGCTGGCCACATAAAAACTTAGCAGCAATGGAGGCTAGTACATTGCAAACTGGTTAACACTTTGCTGCTAGTTGTCATATTTGAAGCCAACATAGTAATTACTACATAAGGCATGCAAGGCCCTAAGAGGATATTTGCATGTTATTATGTGGCACTCATTATCTTTGCCCCATGCCCCAGTACTTGTATTCATGGAGGCATTGTGCAGGGAATCATCCACTTCCCTCCACCCTGCCCAGTTTGTCTTACAATCCCAATCATTGTACATATCCCCCCAAGTTAGTCCTAGCCCCACAACAGTAACTCCTCCCTCCACATCAGTAACCCCCCCCCCAGTGGCTGGCACCTAACCTCTGCTCACCTCCATGGCAGGTGCCAACTGCCCCCAAGTCTGGTATTAATAAAACAGTATCACACTTAACTGCATCCTGTCAATACAGCAGGACTTCTGGGACATCCCCTGAGTCTGAAGGGTCATCACGCAAGTCTTGTACCAATATATTGTACTTTTTTATGATATTGTCTGTCAGTAATGGACTTGTGGGGTTGTTGGAGGTGAGTGAAAATTAAAAGGGAACAATCAGCACTAAAAGTCTCTCACCCAACTATGGGGCTGGTCGCAATTTGCACTTAAATTGCAAAAAAAAAATGTACTTGCTGACTCCCAAGCTGACATTTGCCATATTGCTGTAATGACAAATCCCAGAAGCTCTTGCAGCTATCAGAGCTGGGCTGCAGCAGTGGGAAATTCAATAGTCTGAAATGCTTGTTAGAGCATTTATAGGCTCAGATCAGATGTTTGCCTGTCCTGCTGGTCTCTTAGGGCTAAGTACAGTCCTCTGTGACTGTATATAGCACTGGAAGGACAGTGGGACCAGCAAATAAAAGATCGAAGCTTATAAAAACTCCAACCTGCACTGCTGGCTACTGAATCTCCTGGATACGGAGAGGAGCAGAGCACTGCAAGAGATACGTGTTATGCACAAACTGTGCCAAAATGTATATAGCAAACAAATGACCAGAACACATAGAGACTGCAAAAATTGAGTACATTTATTAAAAAAGTACAAGCAGAATCCATCAAAATCTGTACATGTTCCAGTGCTTCGAGGTGCTCCATTTCTTCATCAGGGAGCGTGGCAGCTTGGGAGTCAGCAGAATCAGCCTGATACAGTCTACTATACTGCAGTAAACAGTAAATTAAAAAAGTTTCTGCACACAAAGTCAAATTTAGACCAGCCCTGCACTTGGGTGAGGGGTTCTTAGTGGTGACTTTTCCCCTTTAAAGAACAGCTGACACATTTGGGAAAACTTTGGAAAACATAATATTTAGATACAATTCAGCTTGTATTTCATATATCTTCTATACATTTCTTCTCTCCATCATTTATTACTGAAGAAATTCCCACAAAAGCATGATATTTAGCCCTTAGAGTTCATCTACGTCAATAGATGAATCCTTACTTGAAGTCATAATGTTCTGTCATGACATCACAGCCTGTTGCCATAGGAATAACTGTGATGTCACAATCAGAGTATTATGACATCAGGTTGGGAACGAGCAATAGAAGCTGATGAACCCTGAAGGAACAAATATCCTGTTTTCATATGTATGACCTCAGTAATAAAAAATGATGTGGATAGGAAATTGAGAGCTAATGAGAAATATAAGCTCTTTGTGTCTAGATATTATGTTTTTCAAAGTTCTTATCAAGACATCAGTGGCTCTTTAAGGGACAGTCAGCACGGGTGCTAACGGTGTGGAAGGGTTACTGATCCGGGGTGTGACTCACTTGGGGGTATTTACAATGATCAGGTGAGTGTAAGAGTGAATGAAGGCTACAGTGGAAAGGAATTAATTTAACAAGCTGGCACCGGGTCAGGGTGGGTGGATATACCACTAAACTACCAAGGAAAGTAATTACTTACAAGCATTTACTGGGATCAGGATGGGAAGGGATTTCACTAAGCTATCAGGGAAAGGAATTAATTTAATATGTTGGTACTGGATTTGGGGAGGGAGTGCCAGTAGATTATCAGGGAAAGGAATTAATTTACAAGATGACACTGTGATCAGCATGGGAGGGGTACCACTAGGCTACCAGGGAAAGGAATTTATTTAGCAAGCTGACTGTGGGATCAGGGTGAAAGGGTGTAGCAATAAACTACTAGGAATGGGACTTCATTTAACAAGCTGGCTCTGGGGTCAGGGTGAGAAGGGAAATCAGTAAACTACCAAGGAAAGTAATTAATTTAACAAGCTAGCACTATGACTAGAGCAGAAAGGGGAACAGTTAAATTACAAGTGATTTGTATCAAGATCAGGTGATGGAGGATGAACCAAATGCTGCATTTTTTTCCAAATAGCATGGCACCAGAGATCCCTGCTTTAGGGAGAGGGTTTGCGCACCACTGTGCATTTGTAAAAGTACCGTTAATATAGCTATCTATCTATCTATCTATCTATCTATCTATCTATCTATCTATCTATCTAATCTATTACAATACAACTTGCTACAGTATCTTTCATATGAATGTACACAAAATAAAAGATAGTAAGAGAACTGCAAGTTCCTGTGGTCCTCTGATTAATGCTCATGTACCTGATGCAATGTATTTGCTACTGTAATTTGTCCTCCTGTTGCTTTTTTAGCTGTACTCATGATGCATTTTACTCATTTTTGTTTTTTACTCTGCTGAATTGTTTGACTTCTGCTGTGGATGTCTGCACAACTGTACTTTTATACCCTCATAACACTATGATACTGTTGTTTGATGTACTTCTCTTAGGTCGCACCTGAAAATAGACATTGCATTGTCTAGTGCACCTAACTGGTAAATAAAAACTAAATAAATAAAATAATGAGCACGTGTCATTGTCAAATGTTCACAACTGGTATTACTGTTGTATCAGGTCTTGCTTGCACACATTTTGACTATATAGTTACGCAGGGTAGAGTAGATGAGATGCAATATTTCATTTTCAGTGGTGTCCTGCTTTGACACATTGTTAAACTGTAATTACCCAGGATAGGGAAGCTGAGAGGCAATATCTACTTTTAAGTGGGCTCCCACATTTTGACCCCAATTGTCCAACAGTCTTTTTATGACCTAATGTTATGATCAAGACAGGTGGAATTTTTAAAATGCCATCAGAAAGGTGATTTTGTTGTGCCACTGTGGAAACAAGTTTCAGATGGGATTTGAAAAATGACACCTGCCAAGTGCAGGAGGTGGGGTAACACAAGGGATATGTTAAACATTAGGGGTCAAAATCTGCAAAAAATAAAGTTGTGAGTAAATGTTGGAACAATTCGTGTCCTCATAACTTAGTTGGTTTTCTCATTTTAACCCCAAATTTAAAAAAAAATCTTTTTATGACCACTCCTTCTGAGCATGACAGGTGTTATTTATAAAACAATGGCTGAAATGTCATTTTGTGCCACAAGTGTTAAAACACATTTGTGGTAGGATTTGAGAAATGACAGCTGTCACATTCATGAGGTGGTGTGATAAAATGGCTAGGTTGAAATTTTGGGGTAAAAAATATAAAAAATTACCACAGTTACAAGTGTGCATTGAAAATTTGCAATGTAAACTAATAACTTTGTTGTTTTCTCATATTTTTATCCCAAATTTTCAAAATAGCCTTCTTATGACCGCACATAGCCTTCTTATGAGTCCTCCTCATGAATAAGGGTGGAGAACATTTTCAGATCCTGCCCTAAAGGTTATTTCATGCTACAAGTGTGAAAACACATTTTGGCCAGGAGTTGAAAACTAATAGCTGTCACATTCATGAGGGGCTGTGCAGAAATTGCCATGCTGAAAATCTGAGGTCAAAATATTGAAAATTACCAATGTTACAATGTTACGGTGTTCATAAATTTCAACACAGGCTTGTAACTTAGTTGTTTATTAATATTTTCACCCCAAATTTTCAACATAACTTTCTTTGACCCCACCTCTTGAACGAGGGCAGAGAAAATGTTCAGTTCCTGCCTAAAAGGTGATTTGGTGCAGCAATGGCTAAATCACATTTTGAGATGTGAAAACACATTATAGCCAGGATTTGAAAAATGACAGCTGTCACATTCATGTGGTGCTGTGAAGAAATTGCTATGTTGAAAATTTGCAGTCAAAATATTAACAATTACTGAAGTTACGAGCCTGCATTTGTGAATTTCAATGTAGGCTCAGAACTTTGTTTTTTTTTAAATATTATTACCCCAAATTTTCAGCATAACCTTCTTATGACCCACCTCATGAACAAGGGCAGAGAAAATGTTCAGCTCCTGCCCAAAATGTAATTTTGTGCAGTGAATACGAAATCACTTTTGGATACATTTACCTAATTTTACTGCCATTTCCATGAGGTGGGGTCCCAAAAAAGGCATGTTGAAAATATGGAGCACAAATATTCAAAAATGACCAAGTTATGCACCAAAGTTTAAAACCCGATTGAAATACATTGAACCGCATACCTGATTTTATCTCAGTCGGGGTCCAGCGCTTAAGAGTGAAGATGTGTCTGCAGTCCAGAAAGGATTAAGGCATTGGACCACCAGTTGGTAAGTAAGGGTTTGGGGTGTGGGGTGGTGGGTGCTGAGTGGGAGGGTTGGGTGGGGGACAGTAATGGCAACAAGAGACATTGATGAACAGTTTTCTTTTATACGGGGCTAAAAAAACTACATGGGATGGTTTTCTTTATTTCGGGTGGCAACACTGGGGGATTGGGCACCCCCAGTGTCAATGTTATGTTTGACTGCACTGAGGGTGGACTCCCTGGTGCTGCATAAGTAAAACAGGCCGGTGGGGGGTAGCAGCTGGCAGGGGAGACTGGGCACCCTGTGCCAGAATATAAACATGGATTAGGCTGAGGGGGTGGCAGTTATTGCAGCAGTTGCAAAAGACGTCGATGGATAGTTTTCTTTGTTACAGGATGTATTTCCTCAGCAGGCTGATCATGATAGATCAACTGTGCTTACTAAACAGCATAGATGAAAGGAAAAAGCTGACCTATGATTGGGTCAACTCTATCCTTCGAAATACATGAAGTTTCCACCCCACAAGCCAGAACAGTGTCATGGTCAGTTCAGGAGGTTGAATTAAACTGTAGAGGTGGGTTTTCCCACAGTATGACATTAACTTGATTGCATTTAACTTCTTTTTCTTTTATATTTTTGTATAGTTTACAATGTGTCTTGAGCACTTAACATCATTAGTTGATAACCCTAGACCTAGTATGACAAAGCTATAAAAAGAGGGGAAAATGTTCCTTTAAAACATTTTGAAGAAATAATTTTTGAAATGTGTGATGTCATAAGTTATGGCCTATAAAATTAGAGAAGTGTTTTACCAGGGTTATGCCACCTGAGGAATGCTTAGTACCGAAGCACTGGGGCTGTGTGTACACAGGGTCAGAGGCACTGTACTAAGCACCACTTTTGCCTTCAATAAAAACACAAATGCTTTGCTGCATAAAGTGGTTCCAGTACCTTTCTTTATGGTTTGTGACAAGGAGTAGTGCTGGTGTTCCTGGTCTGTTTGTTACATTTGGGTTGGCTACTCTTATTTAGCGCACCCCGCTCCATCCACTGTGCACAGGCAGTGAGGGTGTTGGAGTCAGTGTCATGGTCAGCCTGGCTGATGACTGGTGTGACACTGATGAGCCCCTTGCAGACCACTCTGCATTGGACTGACAGTGTCACACCCCTCAAACGTCACTCTCATAACAAAATTTTCGCTCAGCATGTGCACATGGTGAACATAAAAATAAAGCAACTAGAAAATAAATGATCAAGAATATGCGGCACAAACTTGTTAAACTGGATAAGACAATGATGTATTTCAGTATAAACAATATGCAACAGTTGATAAAACTGAAGATGACTATGTCAATAAATAATTCATAACAGTTCATACATTATATGAGCTTCATTATGAACTGGGGATCATAAATACGGGAAGCTGATTGGCCGATAGGTTTTTGAAGCAGTGATGATATTGGGCTACATCATCACGGCTTCAGAAAACCTCCGGTCACCAGCTTCCTCACTCACATCCAAGTTCATCCGAGTACAGCGCATTCCCCATGTCCGTGGTCCAGAGACTCAGACCTTCACACAGCTGCTGCAAACAAAAAGAAAATCTACACACCAGCTTCTCTTACATATAGAATCCCACCAACTGCGGCATAACAAAAACCACCAATCTTAACTGAAAAGTGGTGAAATTCTCCTACCCGAGTCTCTTGACCATTACTGTTCACGCGGTGCAGTTGGAACCGCTCGGCATTTGTGAAGTGCACGGCTTTTCCATGGTGGGATGACAGACACACAGAAAAGTATTGCTTCTGAACTCATAAATTTTTAATTTAAAAAACAAACCTCCACACAACTCTTGACCCAGTGCCACAGTAGACAGTGCAGAGGCAACATCCTGGAACAGTGATGGGAGAGTGACACACATTTCAGACCTCCACCTCCTCACAACAGTGCCACCTGCTTTTGAAAATGTACTCCTCCAACAACCAATGAAATGGCATTTTCATAATGTTTTAAATGTTTTTTCCTTTTTTTTTTTTGCTAAAGCATTGAAACCAGTTCATAATAGCAATAAGTCACTCCAGGGTGTGGTATATCATAGGATATCATCACTTCTCGGGTGGTTGGACGCACTAAGCCTGCAGCCTCATGCCCAGCCACCCGAGGAGTGATGATATCCCATGATATACCACACCCTGTCATGCCTTATTGCTTAATTATGAAAAGTACAAGGGAGACCGATCAAATGACTGACCTTATTAGGAAATTAGCTAGACAAAGAATAAGCAGCAACTTCTTCAATCAAGGTGGTATAAATTATTCCTCCCTACCAACTCTTGATTCTGCTCCTAAGACTTGATTTGACCTGAAGAACAAGGGAATAAATAGGAAGCAGACAGAAAGGACAAATGTTATGCAGACTTATAAAAATGTGGAACTGATTGGATCAGATTTTAAATACACAATCTGAGAGGAAACACTGGACAAACACATATGAAAATCCTTCACAAGTTTTAATAGTAGAAAGTCACCATAATAACCACATCCGTATTTGCAGTATGCAACCACATGAGAAATAGAGATACACTAACCAGACCCATAGCGTTGAGCTGTCACCACCAGCTCAGTTTCAACGGCTCCTGTTGCCACTTACAACTTCGAACCTTTGCTCTACCTAAAGAATCTGGATGATGATGACAGAATACTATGGCTCAGATAAGGGTACCTGTAATTCTCAAAGAAGATACTGTAAATACTGATGTGGTTATTATGTTGACTTTCTGCTATTAAAATTTGTGAAACATTTGTTTTTGTGCCTACTACTTGTTTTGCACTGACATCGGCACAGAAAGCTGCCTTTTGACAGTTTGTTTTCCCTAAAGTGAATCCTTAAGTAGAGCACCAGCACACTCAAGAGCATTAAAGCAATACAGCACTGCAGCCCTTTAATTCCTTCACTGCCATTCATGCAAATCAGTTACAAAATTTGGCAGGGCACTAGAGAAGGCTGATTAACCTGATTTCAGAAACACAAGGTCATGGAGGAAACTAGAAAATCATAGTCAAAGGCCTAGGATACAGGAGATTTTTGAGAGTTTCTGAAGAGGAAATTGGAGCCAACAAGCAAAGAGAGTGAGGGGATACTTTTCCAGACAAATGGTGCAGAACAACTGAAACAGCTTTATATATATATATATATATATATATATATATATATATATATATAGTGCTGCAGTAAGGATCTTTAAGGAACACAAGGTAATCGAGAACCTGAGGAAGAGAGAGAGAGAGAGAGAGAGAGCAAGAGTAGTGAGACCCCAGTGTAGGGTGCTTGGCACAAAAAGACTGTGGTAGGCCAGAATTTTTGCACTCCTGAGAAAGCCCAGAAATGAGCCAATGAAAAGGGCTGCTAGAAAATTAGAAAACTCAAAGACAGTAAATATAATTGGCTTATTCACCACTAGATTGCATTCTCAGTCATTACTGCTTTTTATTTATCTTTCAGTTTGTCTTTATATAGTTGTATAGCCTGCATTTTACAGAAAGCTGGTCGGAATATTCCAGGTCAGGTTTTTGGTGGAATTCTGCAGAATTTTGGAAATGTTTCCCAATCCTACAGACTTCCTTTGGCAGCAGAATGCCAAAATTCTGAAAAAAGATATTTAAACCATGGTCTTAGGTTTCTGTAAACTGCAGAAAACAATCCTATGGTTAACGGTACATGACCTGTGGAAAATTACTCTGCAATTTACATTCAAATAAACATTCTTAATTCTGCAGAGTTTATTGAAAATGTCTGAACTGTGGTTCAGAAATATAACTGTCATTTTGACTGAACTCGACCAGCAGGATTCAACATTCAACACTGCTCTAGTTTTATGGAGTCATTTTTAGAGCTCATCTATATGCTGCTGGGAAAAGAAAAGTTGCAAATAAAATTGCTGGTTGGTTTCATTCTAAGAGTAAAAGGAGCTGTTACAGGGGCTGGTAATGGAAAAATGATTACATACAGGTTTCAGTAGCAGCACTTACATTTTTTGTGCTAGATAGTACAGCAAACTGAGTTTTTTTAGTAGGTAAATTAAAAAAAGAATTGTTGGGATATAGGTGAAACACTTGGAGCAGCAAATTAATTTTATGCATTAAAGTTACTGTGCTTTTTTTCCATATACCCTTAAAAGTGGGAGTACAGCTCTGGTAGTTAAATCCTAAGAAATACAGAAAAGCAATGACCACCATTTTGCTTTCATAAACTAGCCACTGTGACCATTCACCTATTAGTACTAGGGCATATCATCACTGATTCATTTACTGACTGAAATGATAATGAACAGTGAAGCTAGTTGTCACAACAGGGAATTTTATTTTAAAAGTCAGACAAGAAGAATTATAAAATGACAAGAAGAAATCTAGAAAGTTAATTGGCCAAGAGAGGTCACCTGACTGCACATTAAGTCTCTATAAATGCATGGTCAGGTGTCAAATCTCATTTTCCTCCCCCCAAAAACTGCTTAGAGCCACTTTAAAAGTCTAATAATCCCGTCCTGTGTGTGCATCATAGGATTTTAATGCACTTCCCAGGGGAGTAAGTAAAATTGGACTTTGGCCTCGTGCCTTACTACACCCTGGGGCATGCATTAAGATCCTATAATGCACACCCTGTCATGGCTTATTATTTACTTAAAACATATCTATTTTTTGGGGTACATATTGGGGGTAGGAGGGTAGTGGAGGACATCAGTTTGTGCGTGTGTGTGTGTGTGTGTGTGTGTGTGTGTGTGTGTGCACAAGAGGTGTGTGGGGCGTGGAGGTTTGAATCAAGAAAAACATGATGGATGCTACTAGGGTGGGGAAGGTTTGAACACTGATAAATACGAAAAGGAGAAAAGGCAATGCAGTCTTCGTTTTCAGGTGCCCTTTTCCTGAGGTTAACTTCGAGTGTTCTAAACAGACTTTCCCTGAGGGTGCCATTCAAAGAAAACAAACAACAAAATAAACACAACATTTAAACAAATAAAAAGACTAATCAATAATTAACTAAATAAATAGATAAACAAATTGATAAATGCAACAAACAGCAAACTATTCTCTAGCAGCAGTTCAATAAATTAAATTAATAAAATTAGTAAAATTAACTCATGTAGAAGGTTAGCTCATAAAGATGTTTTTAAGGGACCCTTTGAAGGCCACCACCATGTTAGCAGAGCAGATATGGACAGGCAGGGGATTCCACAACACTGGAGCAGCAACCATAAATGATGTGTCCCCGACACTGGGGGATGAGAGAAGGAGGAGGGTGCAACTGAGGATGGAGGCACATTTTACTACCAAAGTGTGGTTGGTAAAGAGTGGGTTTTTTGCTTTTAAACAGTTACATTAAAATAAATAAAAAACCTTCACCATGCGAAGTTGAGGTGAAGTTGAAAAACTTCTCCAAGCTACACATAGTCTCTTGGCTTCACTGTCACTACACTGGTGACATTTTTATTCGCTGCATCGCTAAGCACAATTTCGCTAACCTGTCTGCTGGAAAACACAGTTAAATAACAGTGAGAATTATCTAAGTGGAATGTCAATGCAGGATTCTCTAAAGACTTCTTAAGTTTTCTGCTCAAAAAACACTCTTTTTCACATAGAAGGAGCTCCTTCAGTACCCACTGCTTCTATAGGTCCATCTACTGTGACAGAGAAATATAAATATGTACACAAACTGGGGAATATGGGAGTGGGCAGGTCAGTAGTGCAGTGGGTAGGTAACTGGCTGGGCAGCAGGACACAGAGGGTGGTGGTAAATGGCTGTTAGTCCACAGAGGGAAGAGTGACCAGTGGGGCACCACAGGGATCAGTGCTAGGACTGGTCCTATTCAACATCGTCATCAGTGATATTGTGCAGGACCTAGAAGGCAGAATTTACCTGTTCGCTGATGACACAAAGCTCTGTAACAGAGTGGACACACCAGAGGGTATAGACAGAATGAGGAGGGACCTACAGAAGCTTGAAGAATGGTCAGGGGGTTGGCAGTTGAAAATCAATGCAAAGAAGTACAAGATAATGCATATGGGGCACAAAAACCCTGGAACAACATATCAGTCGGGGGTGAGGATATAGCATGCACCAAGCAGGAAAGGGATCTTGGGGTCATCATCTCTGATGACCTCAAGGTAGGGAAACAGTGCAACAAGGCAGCAGGTAAAGCAAATAGAATGCTGGGATGCCTAGGCAGGGGCATCACCAGCAGGAAAAGGGAGGTCATAATTTCACTATACATGACATTAGTGATGCCCCACCTGGAGTGCAGTCTACAGTTCTGGAGACCTTACCTACATAAGGACATAGACGGGGTAGAGAAGGTTCAGAGGAGGGCAACAAAGATGGTACATGGATTGCATCACAAGTCCTATGAAGACAGGTTGAAGGACTTGAATATGTACTTCCTGGAGGAGAGGAAGAAGAGAGGGAATATGATAGAGACATACAAGTGTCTTACAGGGAGGAACAGGGTGCAGGAATATACTATTTTTGAGTGAAAAAGATGTTCCAGGACAAGAGGACATGGGATGAAGTTGGAGGGAGGGTGATTCAGAGGAAACGTGAGGAAGAATTTCTTCACAGAATGGGTGGTGGACAAGTGGAACACCCTGCCAGAGGAAGTAATGGGGTCTCAAACAATCACGGGATTTAAGAATGCATGGGATAGACAGAAGGGAATTCTGGAGGTCAGAGGTAAGGGGCAACAGACTTCTAGGAAAACATAAAGTGAACTTGCAAGCTCAAATGGGCAGATTGTGTGAACAGTAGGCCTTTATCTGCCCACAGTGTCTATGTATCTATGTACCGCATGAGGAGTTCTCAATCTCCAGCATCATTGATTGGCTACTGTGAATCAAGTGGCTTGCCAACAACTTGAACATGCTCAGTGTGTATCCCTGTAAAAAGTACTGTGCCACAACATTGATGTGCCAAAATGCTGAAGGGAAACTGTATTTCTTTGGACCTGCTTGATCAGTGTCTAAAATGCTGGATTTTGGCACATTTACCAAATGCAAATTTGCCAACTGCTCATCCTTAATTCATATGCTGTCTTTAATTTATTTAGTCAATTTGAGTTCATGCTGCTGCTGTTGTGTGTGTATACGCATGTGCGCATGTGTGTGTGTGTGTGTGTGTGTGTGTGTTCACACATATTCCATTTTCCCTGTGTTACTCATCTTTATTAAGCAGCAAAAAAAAACATTTTTGAAGATTTTTTTTGTTTAAACATAACCCATGTTATACAGTTAGTGCATTAATGCACTCCAGGGTGTACTGATAATGTGGATTAACACACACCCCAGGGCTCTGAGGGCACTCAGGATACAGCCTCATGCCTCATAATGCCCCCCAAGGTGTGCATTAATCCACACTATCAGCACACCCTGTCATGCTTTAATGCTTACTTATTACTCTGGTGCTCAAACCACTGTCAGTCTCCTTGTCACTGACATAACACATACAACATTAGGGAACTTTGTCAAGTGTTACCTTTGATAATAGATGGTTGAATACAAGAATACAAATTCTTGGTTCTTTCTATAGATGAGGAATTTAAAGGAGAACTGCACTAAACTTGAAGGTAATTTTTCTCAGTAGAAACATTCTTTCAGCAACTGATTCAAATTCTGTTATTGTTCCATCTATACTTGCCTGTTAGTGACCTTGGTAGTTGTTTCTGATTGACAGTCTAGTGTTGAGTGCCATTTTAGAATTGTATGATGTACTGTAGTTTATGTCCCTCTCCAGCCACAGAGTTCTACAGTATATTAGAACATGAATGCATGGTTTCAACAATGGAAGAGCTGAGCAAGGGACATAAACTACATCATACAGTTCTAAAATGGCACTTACTGTCTGTGTGTAAATCAGAAAAATCCATTAGGATAACTAAAAAGCCTATAGAGATGAAACAGTAACAGAATTTGAACTAGTACTTAAATATCAACTTCTTCAGGGAAAAAATGACTTTCAAATTCAGTGCAGTTCTCCTTTAAGTGAGATACCCAGATTTTGCCTCTAAAATTGTTTTTGTGTATCACTATCATTTTTTAACTCAGGAGGTTATATTTTTAATAGTACCATGACTCTGCACTATGTCAGTTATGTGCATTTTTATTTATTCAGGAGCTCCTTTTTTGTTAAGGAAGTTGTTTGTTCCTTACTATCATTTTATTCAATGTATCCTAGGTGTCCCCAGGGACACCCATCAACATGACCAGTACCACACTATTTGCATGTTGTCTACTTGATGTATACCGTAAGTCTCTTGGGGGTAATGTTCCAGGTTATATTTCATCACTATTTACAAGAAGACATATTAAGACTGCACTATGATCCTCTGCTTTATGTTTTCTGAAGTGTCTGTCAGAGGAGTCATTAGCTGAAATACTTTTCTGCTTTGGATCAAAGGGTCTGGAACTATATGCCTGTGGTCCAGTGTACACATAATGCTAACTTTCTTTCCACCTTTTACAAAAGTGTTTTTTTGTATGTGTGTTGGATCTCAACAGTGCTGTATTACTAGATGAGTTGTCTTACAATGGATTTAATTATTATCTAGATTATGGACATATGTAGTTGAAATGGTGACGTAATTGTGACCTTTGGATCACTACCTGACTAGACTTGGTGTTATGAATAAAAAATATTGTGTTTTCTTTTTGTATGACATCTGTTGTCATTATGTATGTTATAGAAATTATGGTTACCATTGAAAATTAACTTTTCACTCTGTGGGTTTTTTACCAAAATAAACCTAATTGACTATTACTACCATGGAAAAATACCAGGATAAACTGGCACATGAGTTGCTTTTTAGTCATTTAGAAAGGCAAACATATTGTTTGTTTCTTCACTATGCAAGTCTTCCATTCTTTCCTTACAAGAATTCAATCAATTTGACAAACCGGGTCAAACTATTTACATCTTTGTGAGATCTCAGTGGACCAAGGTGAGTGGAATGGGCATTTTAAGGGCAGCAGATGCAACACTACTGGATAGAATTACTGGATTTTTAAATTGACTGCACATTTATTGTTATATGCAGTAAATATTACTATTTTAGCATTGATTCTGGTTCCAACCTACTTGGTCTGACCAACCTACCTGGTCTGATGAGTCAGAACTGGCAAACCTGACCCACACATCCCTAGTTGGTAACCAGCTTTAATTTGAAACTCTGATACTCTTTGGCCACTAGCCATCCCAAGCATTAACCCAGTCATGGGTGCCCTAATGCTAAACTTGCAGCACATTTTTATAATCTGAAAGTCGGTTAATGTAACATAGGTAAATTAAACAAAATCATTATCAAATCTAACAATGTTTAATTTAAGGGTCCATGTACACACCTAAATTATGCCTTACTTTTGTAATGCAAGTGTTTTCTCCCATTTGGGAAAATGTGGTGTAAATGCTTAAAAAAATAATCCCAATATGTATGATTTGTCCATTGTTGATATCCCTCAAGGGAAGGAAAGGAATTTTGTTTTGTACAGTAGCTTTCATGCATCATGTAGGCTAAAGAGCTTTGTACTCCATGAACAGTTTGCAGTAGCCATTACTTGTGTGCGTAGGGTTAAATGAAAATTAAGGGGGATGCAGAAACTCAGGGTGTTAAGTAGAAAGATGCAAGAGGTTAAGCAGAAAGAGACATCATGTGATGTGCTCAAATTTGCACAATGAGTCAGTCTTTGGTGTCCAGGTTCACAGCTTTGCACTTTAGCAACTAGTCTACATTCCTTGCCTCCCAATCCCAACTTATAAAGCTTTTGATTGCAATGAGATGGAGAAGATTAGTTTGGGATTTATATGTTGCTAAGGTAGTCAAGTGCTAAGGTCTTTTACAGAATATGAAAGGAGAACTTACTGGAAATAAATCAACTTTCTGGAAACCATAGCCAGGATATTCTTAGATCCAGATTAGGGCCTACTAAATATTTGCCCCAGGAGGTAGGTAGTGCATGGAGCAAACCAGATTTATATTGGAATTTGCTATGAAACTTCGTGATTACTTAAGGCATGTTCCAACATACCAGCCAGGCACTAACTGGATTACGATCACAAACCCTGTCCCCCTACTGGCCATAGGAAATATGTGCCCAATAGGGTGCTATGGAGATTGTGATCCCAATCAAGTTGTTAAGGCCCACTGATGGCAATTGCTCCACTGAAGAAAACTGCTATACTCATACCTTAAAATGCATGTGACCCCATAGCACCATCACAGTGCTATGGGGTCATATGCATCTAATTAGGGCCTCATGGCAGTGAAGACAGTGGGAGAGTTCAAGCTAGCATGGGATAGGCACTGTGGAAACCTAAGGCAGTAAAGAAACTGGGAGGGGAGTAGCTTTCACTGGCAGTCTAGATGGATTGCAATGTCCCCTTCTGCTGGCACTTTATTATGTTCTAATGTTCTTATTACAGGACAGAAGCAAACAGTGTTTATGACCCCCAGCCCCTCCCAGCACCTGTCAGGGCTACCTATCTGGTGGCTCAATAGTCCCCATCTCCAGAGCACCCCAGACTGTAATATTTACACTATCCCTGGTGTCTAGTGGTCCCCCCACACCCGAACAAACTGGACTGTCATACATCAACTATCTCTGTTGCCTAGTGTCCCTCCCACACCCTGAACACTCCCAACTGTAATTTTGTCAGTATCCCTAGTGTCTAGTGGTCCCTCTCACCACTGTACACCCTGACTGCAATTTGGTCAGTATCTCTAGGGTCTAGTGGTCCCTCCTGCCCCCAAACTCTACCAACTGTAATACTTACAGTATCCCTGGTGTCCAGTGGTCCTTCTTACTCCTCAGCTTCAAACCCCACCACCCAAACCTGAAATTATCCCCCAGTTGGTGTCCTTCCACAGTGATCAGTACAGACCCTCTGCTCACCTCCACTGCCAGTAGCCAACTGACCATTACTGATGGTGCACCTACTGTAATCACAGCTGATTACAGTAGGCATGTGATCAGGAACTATCAGTTAGCAGCGCACCAAGGGGGTGAGCAGAGGGTCTGTGCTGGTCACAGTGGAGGTACTCAGACTTGGGGGGGTGGGGTGCTTTGTTCAATTTGAGGGATTTGAAGCTGAGGGTTGGGAGTGACCACTGGACACTAGGGATACAGTAAGTATTACCATGGGGGTGTTCAGGGTGGGTGGGGCCTCTAGACACCAGAGATACTGACCAAATTACAGTTGGGGTGTTTGAGGGAGAGGAGGGACTACTCACCAGAGTATGACAAAATTACAGTTGGGGTGTTTGGGGTGTGGAATGGACTACTGAACACCAAGGATAGTGGAAATATGACAGTCAGGGGTATTCAGTTGAATGGTGGGCTGCAGTTGAGAGTCAATGAAGTCATAAGGACTGGTTTTGGGAGGCAATAATTAGTGTGGCATGGATAGGTACTTACCACCTTTTCAAACCTGCCAATCTGCCAATGTGCAAGGCAATATCAGCTGCTTTGCATAGCAGCACCCATGTATTTTAGGACCAATCACTAACAGGTTAATGATTTGCTAACCATGTCATCCAATGTAGCATTTTACAGCCCTTCCCTAGATTTGGCCCACAAAATGGTGTTAGCGAATCGCTAAGCTGCTTAGCAATTGTTAAATCTTTTTGAATATCCTGACCCAAAATTGAACTGCAACAAAGTCAAATACAAACATCAATATACAAAAAAACACACAGACAGCTATATTTACAGTACCGATACATTCAAGTAAACACCCAGATCATATGAAAATGCAGTCGGCTATAGCTAAACCCTGCCATACCAGCATACTATATATGCACAAATGCATCTGACAGGGACAACAATTTGAAAAGACTATAAAGAGCCTTCACCAATTAAAAAAAATACCGATCACAAAAAAACTGGCAAATTGTACAAGGTAGACAAATACCAAGAACAGCTACTAACATACAATCAGAAAATAAAAAATCCAAATGTAAACTGCTGGATGTTACGTACTACCCATTTGTCAGGTCACCACAGAAGATGATCAAAGAACTACAGACAACCCTACACAGTGATGACAAACAAGTCACTGTCTGCATTGAACCACTTGTAATATCACACAGATGACTACCAAACTTGATAACAAAAGTAAGTACTAGCCGTCTCCCACAGTAGAAGTGGATACTCAGGAAGCAAGAAATACCACCAATCCAGATGAAAGGCATGTAGTTTGATTGAAACATGTAACTCTATCTATTGCCAGTTACCCAGTCTGGAATACAGAATAAAGCATATTCCAAATATAATCCAGCCTAAACAAATACCAGATCCTTTGTAATGCTTGTACAGACTTACCAGTCTCATCAAGTCCAAATATTTCATATCCATCCTTCAAAACAACCATAATCACCCCTCTAAATTCTGAAAGGTTATCCACACCCGCTTGGCCCTCCTAATCCAGTACCTTCCCCCATTCTCAAGGTGAGTGACACTTATATTTCTGACCTCTTTTTTGTCAACTCATCTTTCAACTCTTTCTTCATCTTCTATGCCCACTCCCTCCTCTCCTCCTCCTTCCTTTCCCTCCTACCACCCCACGACACCTCTCCTCCTTCTCTTCTACCACTTCCCTGCTTCCCTAAGGCCCTATTGTCTCTAAATCACCAAAAGGCTATGAGCCCTGATGGTCTTGAGCCCAAACTCCTGCATCTTTCCACTCTTGCCATTGTGCTACTTATAACCTCCCTTCCTGACCTCTCCTCTTTTGCCACCATCCCTAATACTTGGAAACAGATGACAGTCATCCCTCTTCCCAAATAAGGTGATTCCGCCTCTCCTGGCAACTGCCACCCTATCTGCTCCACACTCTGGATAAGATCCAAGAACACCATGTACTGTCTCAGCTCTCCCTCTTCCTTGATTCATCCTCCCTTTTCACTCTGTTCCGATCTGGCTTCCAGAAGTCCCACTCCACCTCTACCTCCCTCCTCCAGCTTAGTGACTCCATTTTATCTGGCAAGGATCAGGGCCTAGTCACCTCCACCATTTTTGTTGACTTTGCTAAAGCCTCTGACACTGTTGCCCATCCCCTCTTTCTGTGCAAGATCAAGGCAGCGGGACTCTCTAACTCTTCAGTTGCTTGGTTCCACTCCTACCTTGATGGCAGGTCTTTAGTCATATGGATTGGAGAAGCCATAGTCCTCCAACTCCCTATCAGCTCTGGCATCCTTGAAGGGTCTGTCCTTGGTCCAATACTCTTCCCTATCTTTCTGAATGACCCCCATGCTGCCTGCTCCGCTTAGTGGCGGAGCCAGGTTTGGGAGCATTTGGGAGTCGGGGGGGCCATTCATGTTAATCACGGGCTCCACAATGGGCACTAAACAGTGAATAAAGATGGTAGTGGGTCACCACTACTCACATTGGGGCAGTCAGGAGGGGTGACCACGCCCCCAGCCCCCCATCTAGCTCTGCCACTGGCTCCGCTGCATCCATCCATATGCACACAGATGACACGGTACTCTTTGCCTCCGGCTCCTCTTCCTCTGACCTCACAGTCAGGCTTCAACTGAACTTCACTAACATCCAGCACAAGTTCCTGGCAATCAGCTGTCCCTCATTGCCATGAAAAAGGTCTCTATGACCTATGGCACAAAGCAGAGGCTCACCAGACACTATAATCTACCCGTCTTCCGTACTCCTGATGATGCAGCAATTGAGGATGTCCCCTCATTCAAGTAGCTTGTGCTGTGGTGCTGTCGGGGGGGGTGGGCAACCAGGACTGCTGTCTCAGGCCCAAGCCCTGGGAGGGGCTGCCTCGTCAAGGATGTTGGCAGGACTACGCAGTGTATGCTACTGCATACAAAACCCTCACACTGGAGATAGCGTTTTGGAAGTTTTCCCCGAGCTGTTGTCTCAAACACGTGTAAATTTTATTTAAAAAGACTCTTTGCTGCCATGCTGGCTGGATCTGTACCTAATCTGTAATTTCCACCGGGCTGCCTACATGGGGGGGGGTAATAGGTGCTCACACTAGCCTCTAATATTGGGGGCATGACTGGCCACTGAGGATTACAATGGTTAGCAAGCCAAGACCTGACATGATTCTTCTGGCTGCCAGTGGTTGGGTGGTGGGGTGGAGCCATGGGCTTTTCAAACACAGAATCAGTAGGAGCAATAAATGAAAAAGGAGGGTTTTAACTTCTCACTTCCTCTTCCTGTATTTGAGGATGTGGATAGACCAGCGATCGTGACCGGTACCAGTGGCAGAAGCATGTGCACCAGTCTCTGCATTGGACAAGTTGAGGGGAGACTGACTTTCAGAGTGGCAATCAGCGGCAGCCAACACTGACGGAGGACAGAGCCTGCGACTGGCAACAGCAGCTAGCCAGAAACATGTTTGGATTTTACACAGTAATTTGGCCATCAATCATAGTGGATTAGTACAGCAGATTGCAGAGTGTGGAGTTGAGCCCTACATACACTTTTTGTTGTCCAGTGCTTTTCCGAATTCAGGTAAGTCAATTGAAGGGAGGGAGGTAACAAGTGTGTATGTGTATGTGTGTGTGTGTGGGGGGGGGGGGTTGGAACTTAATTTGTGAGTCATCAAATTTCTCCCTGCCATTGCTGTGCTTTTTCCCTTTAACACCAATACCAATTTAAGCATTTGTTTTTTAAATATAAAACTCTGCTAGAGCAGGGTGTCCTGTGCTTGTGACATGAATAGCCAGTAAGTGAAGGAGTTGGGGTGAAGAGTTTTCCTCTTATTTAAAGCCCACCTCAACCTGAATCTGCTGTCTCCCTTAAACACTTTTCAAATCATCCTGTCTTTGACTCAGCTCCTGCATGTACCTTGAAAATGCAAAAGGAGATTTGTTTATTTGAAAATTGGTGACCAGAAAAGGCACACTACTGAGCCAAGGCTTGGTTCCAGGTGTAGCCTGGGGGAAGAGAACAGGGGAGGCAAATACTCAGACACAATACACAACTAAAAGCAATTAAAAAGCACTGACACAGTTCATACTTACATTAAAGTGGAATACAGTACATTATTAAAACAGGAGTAAGTACAATAAGAGTATATAATAAAATATAGAGGAGTAACACTAATACAACCCTCCTCTTCCACCCTCCCCGACTGACAACCTTTGCTCCCACCCTGATCTCACTACTGCCTCTGCACATTGCAAATGTTATCCTCCAGCATGTTACTGAATTATAATAACTGGTCAGCAATTTTTATCAGTGTACTGACCAGGCTGATATTTTCTGTAACAACCGGCTGGTTGTTATGACATTCACGTGCCCTGTCAGTATAACTGGAATGCTCCCATATTGGCTTAATTTCTGCATGGGTGGGCAGAATGCTGTTACCAACATGGCAGCTCTGTCTCTTGCTATCCGAGAAGCTGCTGAGACAGAGACGCCAAAAGATACAACAATTCTTTTCTTAATTTTTTTAGCTTTTCAAAATGCTTTTCCTTCTCACAAAGCTATATCTGGTTGATCCTGCCATTCGTTCGTTTTGGGACACAGCTGCAATTATGGTCCCTGGAAGCAGGAAAAGTGCTATCTCTCCCATGGCAAACTGTAAGTTTAAAAAAAAAAAAGAACAAAAAGCAACCGAACTGACAAAAGAAAACAAAACAGCTAAATAAACGAACAGAGGGAGTGGGCAAGACAGAGCAAGAGTGTGTGTGTGTGTGTGTGTGTGTATATACAAGAGATGTGACAGACAGATACAAATCACGCTGGAACAAAAATTGCTGCCCAATATATTATATAAAATAAAGAGGGGTGTATGAGAATTTAATGTTTTCATTGTGGGATATTATGATAAACCCTTGGCCATTTCTGGTTTATGTAGCATCCCACAACTCGGGTGTGCATTACATTCTCATAGCACACCCTTCCCCAACCTTTATTCTCTATGTAATTGCAAATGCTGATATCCTACAACACTGTATTGTGCAGTTATGTTTTTTACTCCATGCAATCCTTGTCTTTGCACAATTGTTATTTATGATACTTATTTACCTATAATTGTATTATTGTTCTTAGTGTCCCTTATTTTTCTGCCTTCCCCCAGGACACATCTGGAAACCAGCTTAATATTGTTTTCCTTCTGAAACTTTTGAAATATATATATATATATATATTACTAGTAATGTGACTTATCTCATCAGATGCCAAAAATGTCTATATGGATAGCACATGGGAGAGCCAGTGCAAGCACTATGAGAGCAAATAAATGGGCACATATTTGCCACTGAACAAAGACACTGGTGGGTGAGCATGTTTCCTAGAAGGACCATTCCCTGAAAGCTCTTAATGTGACTGTTCTGAAGGAGAATATCAAAGACTACTTTGGGGAATCAAATTTTTGAGTTTGTTTGAAACAGACAAATGTGGACTTGTTTATTTTTTTGTCTGTTTAGTTTTTGTTTACTGGGTAGGGTACACCTGGCAAGTAAATGCCTACTTAGAGGTATGTATGACCCATGAGAGTATATAAATATGAACAATCACATACATAGTACAAGTACAAGTAAGAGCCATGGAACCTGGTAAGCAATGTGATAAAACATAAGAAAAGCACATAATATTGTTATCAGTATCAAAGCAGAACACACCCACTGGAGCCCAGCACCAGTAATATACAGTATCTAGCTAGCTAGTCTGGGGGAAGTTTCACCAAGTGAGCAAAAAATTAACATACATGAGAGTTTATCCAGCTATACGCTGGAGTGGGGTGAATAAGTAAGACAGGATGACAATCATTGCATGAGGCAGGTAAATAGACAAGTCCTGTGACAAAGTGTAAGATGGAATATAAGGGTGCATAACATAATCTAAGCCTCCTTACACACTACCAGATGTCAGACTAATTTTGTGTCCATTTTTATTCAAATCTGGATCTCCACTATGACTCTGGCGCTACTATACAACATTTTTAACTTATCCCTCTTTGTGTTTGGGACATAATAATGACTGATGTACAGGTGCCTTTGACACAGAAACAATTCACTTATTTTTTTATTATTTTATTTTATTTATTACTTGGATGCACACCTTTGAGCACAGTACTCATTTAGAAAGGTTCCTCGTCAGAACTTAACAAGTCCTTCATGCATAATAGACAGTTCCTCTTCAACATCTACTATCTAAAAGCATTCCTATTTTAACAAATAGTTAAACTAATGCTTTCTAGTTTTGTAAAGCTTTTAACAGTCTAACTCCATTTGGTGTTACATAATATTGCATTCAGTACTTTCCTATTGCACTGAACTGTGCATATTTTGTGTACTCTACTACATATTGTATCCATCCATTTTCCCCCAGGACACACCTGGAAACTCAGTGGGCTTGATTATTAAAGCCCCATGAATGCCGCAAGCCCCTGGTGCACCAATCATTTGGTGCACGGGTCTTGCGGCATTCTCAATCCCATAAACAGGATTTTCAATCCCAAGCACCAAATGCCACAAGTTAGACCAGTTTTTACCTGGTCTAATTTGCGCCATATGGGGGACCCTTTTTATGGGGCTTGCGCTAAATCTTTGGTGCAAGCTGCCATAAAGTGAAGAAACTGTTGCAACTGCACCTGATGTAGTAAAATTGGGTGCAGCAGCACCAAAAATCAGGTGCGACACAGGGCTTGATGCAAGCCCTGCATCACCCTTTGAAAATCGAGCCCAGTGCATTTTCTTGATTACTTTTTTAAATAAATACCTCTTTGATATATTTGCATGTCACATATCCTATAGCTTGTAGCACATTAGAACCATCCCCTCAAAATTACCTTAATTGTATTCAGTTTTTTTTGTTTGTTTTACTTCCACTGATGCCACCTGATGAAGCCCTCAATGCACAAGACAAAGTGCTGGGGTTTAGTGTCGTGCTCTCATTAATAAAGGTTGGATATGTTGTGAATATTTTATAAGTTTTATTATTTTCCTGCTGAGTGCTACCAGTTTGTGCCTTGTGTTTGTTTGTTGTGTCAGGTGGCATCCCTTCAAATTTGTTTGCGAGTGGCTCTGTGTTGAGATAGTTTTATCTGCACCTAATAAGGAGACCTCGGATATCACTGATTATTTTTTGTAAAAATTCTACAGTTAGTCTGATAAAAAGGAATACCCTAAAGGTTGGGTGAAAAAAAGTTATTTGGTGGGTCTGATAAAAAGATACCCCCAAAATGTGTATAGGATATTACAGTAAACCAAGTGACAAAAACCCGCATTAGCATATTCATAAGTGACCTGTTGTAGTACTCAGTCAGCAGACAGTTATATTTGGTATTACATGTTCTGCATACATATAGCAGCTAAAAGGTTAAACATTCTCACTTTACCAATTTCTTATTAAAACTTTAGCCCTTGGTGCTACTATAAATAGTTTAATAAGATACAAAGTTGTCATGGTAACGATGACTTTAACATGTATGATAGCTGCTGAAGCATTTTGACAATTAACACATGTGACAGACGACTTATGTCTAATTAGACTGTTCACACTCATTGCTTATTCACCATTCTGCTGCTTCTGCAGAACAAATTAAATTATGGACTAAGAAAAGAAACATTTGGCCTGTTTCTTCTGAACCAAAATGTGCCATCATTTTGCACTAGCAGTCTCCCTGAATACATTTTGCTTTTGTTATAATGTGAAACTGAATATTTTGAGGCAGACTCTTATCTTGCCTAAAAACATTCAGTAAGGAATTTGATGAGCTGAGCATAGCTATATTGTTTTGATATGTATTTAGTGATAGTGTGACTCAGTTGGTAGCAATCTGGTCTCTGAGCTGGAAGGTAATGAGTTCAAGATACACACTGGAGAAATGGGCCCATATGATAGCCACTCCTGACATGGCAGTGCAGTACTTGATGGATGTACTACCCATTGTATGAAACATTACATTTAGATTCCCTTTGCCGATTTCATCTCTGCTGGTTTTCCAGGTAGAAATATAAATTAACTGATCACACACTGTAATATTTACTGGTTTGTGTTAGCACCTGGGTGAGTTGAACAATTAAACAATAAAAAATTATAGGGGGTTAAATTAACAGTCTGTTAATCACCCCCTAGAGGTAGAATGTGGCACAAGGTGTGGCCAAGTGGCATATTGCCAACAGGGGTGGTTAACTGATTGTTTATCTCACTCCTGGGAGTGCTTTATTGCTATTAGGGGAAAAAAAGTCTTTCAAAAGAAAGTGATTGAAGTATAACCTTTGAATGTTTTCCTCATTAAGACAGAGATTTTTCATAAAATAGTTCACCAGCTGTTTAAGAATTCTGGTTCAGAATCAGAATGCATCATTCCAGCCATTCAGCAGTGCTAGAGGATGGAATGCTGACAGGAACAATTCATGTGCTATGGTTATCAACCAGTACATGACCATGTGACAGAGATTAATGTAAGGGTTTCCTCACAGCTGCATGGCCCCAGCATGGTGCTGTAATCCCAACCTCTGCTGGGAGTCACACTTATGCAGGGAACCACAGCCCATCCTTAGGAGAAGGAGGAGAGCAGTCCTATGGATGTTCATCCTATCCCTCCTCCCAGCTGGTCCTGTGATGTCCTAGGCTCATTTCTAAACCCAGGTTATCAGTGTCACAAGCGTTAGTGCTACCGCTTCATCAGTGGGCCAGCTTGGGTTGTGAAACTGACAGTTCTATATCCATCAAATGCATATTGAAAGGCTGGTAGAGGATGGATTGTCAACAGATTTACCTGTCATTTTCTGAACAGTTTTCTAATGCTGAGTTCTTGTTAACTCCTTCCTCTACATAGCTAAATGCTCTTCATGTAAGGTTTAGTTCATGGAAACTTCTGACACCAAGAAGATTTCAATGCCTGAGGTGATCAGACAACCACTATACACCACAGTCCTGTGGTTGGGATCCTGTGCCAAGTCCATAAACACTAAGTTTTGTAATGTGGTTGAGTGAGCAGTAGGTTTCAGTGTGGGAAAGCCTGTCATTCCATTTCCTGCTGCACCGTCTACCCCAGTCTCCATATTTTAGAGCTTTCTGTGACCCTTTTCAATAACTCTCTTGGAAATAAGTGGTAATAATCTCTGTGCACAAAGGGGAGACAGCATTCATATACAGTATAAGCATTTGTGGGACCATCACTATCCTCCCACCTGCAGATAAAGATCTGAAAAGCTATACCACAAAAAAAAATACAGTATTGAAACAAACTGGCTCACTCAGTCTAATCAGGCTTCTGACTTGGACATTCTGCCACCACTGCTAAAGATACTAAAGGATAGGGAGCTGAAAAGGCATATGCCCATGATATAATTCCTGTTAATTATTAGTAGTAATTCAAGTTTCCCCTGTTAACTATGTACTTATCTAATTTATTCCTGAATTCACTTTTTGTACAGTTTATAATTATGTTTACTAGTAGTTTATTCCAAGAATTGATAACCCACTTATTGAAGAAAAGTTTCCGTCTATCCTTGTTAAATTTATTAGTCTTACTCTGACGCCATTATTATGTCATATACTGTAGTAATAGCATCTCACCTCTTTTTCTGCAGTCATCTAATGTGAAGATGTATAGCTGTTCTAATATTTCATTGTAAGTCATTGCTTTCAGTTCCATTATAGTCTTTGCGATTCTATGCTGTACCCTCTCCAACCTGGCCACATCTCTTTTCCTATAGGGGCACCACATCTGACTGCCATAATCCATCAATGGTCACACATATGATCTATACAAGGGCACTGTCACCTCTGCCCTCCTACTAGTAAAATTCCTTTCTATCACTCCCAGTACTTTATTTACCTTGGCTATTACAGATATGCAATGGTTCTTCAAATTAAGTTTATTATTTACAATAATTCCCAAGTTCCTTTCCATATGAGACACTTTCAGTTCTGGGTTGTATAATGTGCACTGGTGTTTCATTGGATGCAATCTGAACTGTATGACGCAGCATTTGTCCAGATTAAATCACATGCCCCACTTGTAGGCCTATCTGGTTACAGTGTCTAGGTCAGATTATCTGCTGTTTACTTGGTCAGCTATATCACATGGACCTCTCAGCTTGCTGTCATTGGCATACATAGTTGTCCAGTTTGATACTTCTATACTGACACAAATATCTGGAAAATAATTGGGCCTAAAACAAAGCTCTGTGGCACACCACTAGTAACTATACCCTCAGTTGACAGATATCTGTCAATCAAGACTTTACGCATTCTATTTGCAATCCAGTTTCTAATCCAAGTTACTCATTTAGTATTCAGTTTTAACTTTAATAGTTTTTCTATTACTGCCCAATGTGGTACCAAGACAAAAGCTTTGCAAAAATCCAAGAAAATGACATTGACTGATTTCCTTTTGTCTATGACATCATTAACTTTACTGTAGAAGCATAAAAGATATGTGTTGCAGAATTGGCCCAAGGTGAAACCATGTTGTTTCCAATCTATTATGTTGTCTGTGTGTGGATTGTTATCATATCATAAATGATTGACTCTAAAATCTTCCCAGACACAGATGTCAAACCTTTTATCAGTCTATAGTTTCCTGCATCTTAACTATTTGTTTCCTTATGAATCAGTATAACCTTTGCAGTTTTCCAATATATAAATACCTTTCCTTCTTGGGTAGATTTTTCAAACAATATTTTTAATGGGCAAATAATAATGTATTTCATGTTTTGTAGCATATGTGCAGAGATGCTGTCTGGACCTGTGACCTGTGTGTGCACTGTGAGGTTTTAGTTCCTTAATTATATTTGATATGTATTTTCCATTGATGGTTATGAGCGCACTGTGGTTTATATTAGTTTTCCCAACTGGATGAGTAGTATCAGTAAAAACAGAACAGAAATATTTATTGAAAACATTGGCTATCTCTTGTGGCTTTGTAATGATATTATTATTTTCTACAATGGTAATTTGGATTCTGTTTTCTTTAGTGAATTAATGTACTTATGAAAGCTTGCTGGCTTCTTTGCAGTGCTTGCTAGTTTGATTTCCATATTTTTGTTGCTTGTTTTATGCTGTTCTCGCACATCCTTATTGCATTTTTAAAATGAGTCCATGTCTTGTTGATTTTGTTTTTTTGATGTATGGCACATATTTTATTTTTTTCTCTTATTAATTTTATTGTTTTTCTATCTAACCATTTTGGTATTGCCCCTTTTGCTGTTATAGTTCATTACTTTTCTTATACAGCAAGTTTATTGCAAGTATTTATTCTTGTTTCCTTAATCCTTAATGCATTTTCAGCTTTCTTCAATAGATTTATTTCGTATTGGTGTGTTCTAGTCTATACTGCTAATAGCTTCATTGATAGCCATTATATTTGCTGCATTATAAATTTCTGTGCATCCTTTTGTGATAACATGCTGTAGTACAGAAAATGTTAGCGCCCCTAAATGTTAGCGCTTTGACCGAGAGGAACCTATCTTCGGTCTTTTATTTATGCGTCAGTGCTAATAACTTGATCATAGATATCATAGGTTTATCAGAGCTTTATTTAGACATGGTCCATAGTAGCTTGCTGAACTCAACTATTTTTATAACCAAATATATTGTTTGTAATTAGATATTTATCCAGAAGTGATTTAAAGCTGATCATACTACCACTGGTTACCAGTTCTATCAGGAGCTCGTTCCAGATTTTTACCACTCTAATGGAAAACCAATACTTTCTTTTGGTAGTACTGAACCTTCCAGTATCAATTTGTAGAGGGTGCAATCTGGTATTGAAGATTTTATACTTAAACTCCAGACTCAGGATCTCTCTTAGCTGCAAATCCATGGTTGCTCTGTATAATAAACACATATCCCCTCTCAAATGCCTAAACTTCAATGAATAGAGCCATAGGATCTTGAGTCTGGTTTGATAGTCTAATCCTTGTACCTCAGTAATCCTGCGTGTTGCCCTTCTCTGTATCCTCTCCAGAGCCTGAATTTCCCTACTACCTCCTAGAGACCAGAACTGGGCACAGTACTCAACATGTGGCCTCACCAAGGATGTATAGAGGGGAAGCAGGATGTCTTTGTTCCTGCTGTGGATGTGTTTATTTATGCAGTATGATATACTATTATAGCAATGAGGTGTTTAATATTAGCTTGCATTTATTATTAGCGGATCAATTGGTCCCGCGAAAACACGGGATTAAAAAGACAGCAAATATAACCAAAACTACAGTAAAAGACAAAGAACCTCTGTGCACAAGCACTGAGGCAATGGTTACCCCAAAGGGCATTGGCTGAGAAGCCAAGTTTCAAACAAATACTAAATCACACTTGCCCCCATAATGCAAAGCATCATGGGTTGCATATGCAAATCACCACAGAATATTATGCTAGTTCAGCTTTAAGCAGAAATGCATGGTGCCAAAAGGCATCTCACACAGTTTGCAAAGAGTGCCAACAGAAGACATAGACACATGTTTCATCCTACCAGGACTTATCAGTATGCCTCGTCTATTTGACACCCCAGTAGTGGCTTTTGATATTAAAATAGACACAAGAGTGATTGCTGTTTCCCAGTGGCTATGTGACTTTACAACGTGCCATTTTAGTATCCTGTGAGCTTAACGCCAAATCCAGCATGTTACATCCTCTAGTGGCTTCTGTTAATTCAGAACTTGAGTTTCAAAGGATGGCGCAGGGCTTGCATCAAGCCTTGTGTCAGCCCCTTACTCTGAGGCAGCTGCACCAATCCCTTTTGCTGCAGCTGCACCCCATTTTGCTAGGTCAGATGCAGTTGTAACAGTTTACCCAATTTACAGCAGCTTGTACCAATTCTTTGGTGCAGGCACCATAAAAAAAGTCCCCAGGATTACTGCAAGATAGACCAGAAAAAGTTGATCTAAATTGTGACAATTGGAAAATGGGAGCAAAAATCTTGATTGCCAGCTGGGAGATTGCCGCAAGCCCCATATGCCAGATTGTCAGTGCACCCGAGCTTGTGGCAATCATCAGTTTTTGAAAATTGAGTCCGCTGTGTTAAGCTCAGCTCATTACAGCCTATCAGGACTCCTCTACCAGGCCCATTATCTACATGTTCAGTAATTTAGTTTATGTCACAATGGTTAAATCTCCTACAAGGATTATTTCTCCCATGTCATAAGCTGTTTCAGTTTCTTGAATAAAAGCTTGATTATATTTGTTACTCTAAATTGGTGGCCTATAACATAATCCTATTTATTTTCTGTATCTTCCCCTTAACTTTTAGCTAAACAGTGTCTGTCACTACTTCACTGTCTTTGACATCTTCTGATACATCTGAAGAGACAATATTGTTAGGTCCATTCTTACCTTTTTGATCTAGCCTGAAGAGGCAACACCTGATAAATATTTTCCTCATGGATCTTCTTCAGTCTGCCATATTTCAGTGCTGTAAACTATATCCATGGCCTCTCCTGAGGTTAATATAGCATCCAATCCATTCTTTTTTATTATTTAGGCTTATTACATTGCATAATAAACATTTACTCTAATCCTTTGTTGTTCTATTATTAGTGCTCAATGCTCATGTTTCTTTTTTGCTTTTTACTTCATTTTTTACCTTGGATTTCTTTGTGCCTTATTCATTCATCATTAGTTTAAAGAAAAGGTCTCAATACAGTCTCTAAGTAAGCCACCAAGCACTTGTGCCCCCAGTTTATTTAGATGTAACCCATCCTTACGGTATAGCTGCATTTTGTTTTGGAAATATTTATGAATGTGATTTCATGATTTTTGTACCAGTTTTAACAGCCTTGTATTTATCCTAAATATTGTTTTATTTTGTCAATAGAGCCACACAGGATTGGGAGCAGACTAGATATTATTGCTTTTCCACCTTTTTGTTTTATTTCCCTGCCCAAATCCAATATTGTGACATATATCTTTTTCATGATCCACCCTGACATTATTTATTCCTACATGTATTGCCACTACGGAACTATTTCCAGTATTCTCCAAAGAGCAGGGAGTTCGGACTTTTATGTCAGCTACCTTAGCCCCAGGGAAACAAGAAATCATATTGTTTTGTGTGTCAGGGTTGCATATAGTGGTATTGCAATATCTGATTGTGGAATCGCCCAGTCATATGACCCATCTTTTCTTTCTTGGATTTTTTTTGTCTAGTTTGTAGTTCTGTGTTGGTATTAATTTCTTCCTGACTGAGGGTTTTGAAACTGTTTTCTAATAGGAGCTTAAGGTCAGCACTAGAAGTTGCTCTTCTTCTTCCCTTTCTAGCATATTAACTGTGCCTCACAGTACACCAGTCATTTTCTTTCAAGGTGCCTCCATCTTCTCTCCCTCTTTTCTTTTTGCTCTCTGTGCTGTTTGCTTGACAAGATTCCCCCTTGTCCTCCCTGTTTTGTTTATTTCCAGGGCATTTTTTAGTTCCATTTTTTGTTTTGTCATGTTCAGTTTTAATTTTGTGGTATGCTAGACACTTGTTGCATAAATACGTCTCCATTTTGGGATGTAAAGATTTTTCTGCATACATTAAACAGTGTGTGCATCTCACTATAGATCCTTCTTTGGTTTAATATGTCACCAGTCAGGTTCATAGTGTCGGGAGAATCTAGAACCAGAAGTATTATTTTACTGTTGAAACTTACTTTTATACACGTGTTAAGTTTTCTGGCCACTTTCCTGTCTTTCCTGGCTGACACCTGCCTATGCTGCTTGTCTCTGCTGCACGTCACCTTTGCTCTCTAGGGCTATCCGACTTATAGGGGTGAAACCGGCAGTGAAGTGACTTGCTGGTTACAGTTTTGTGCTTTTCACAAAGCAAGAAATTGGTTTAAAAATGCTTTTCTAAGGCTAATAATGTATTGCCTTAAGCTTTCCCAGTCCGCACACACACATCAAAAACTCCTTAAAAGTGGCTAAAACTGTTCCAGAAAAAAAAGAGCAAAAATGGCCCTACCCTTTCTCACAGCCTGCACAACTAGTATCCCAGTAACCCTTTCTGTATCTTATAGAGCTAAATAGACAGAGTTTTATTTAGTAATTTTTTTTTCATTTTATAGCTTTTTTTTATTTTGTTCTCTTTGATAGAGTCAAGCAATACAGGGGAATGGCTATCTCAAGGGGCAGATTTCTGTGCTAATGGGCAATTTGAAATAAAAATGATCCACAGCCTCCACTTGCTAGGGCTGTCTGACTGTGCTCAGAGTAACAAATGTCATCAACCTATCAATAAGAAAGTCATACCTGACTGGATCAGTAATTTTCATTTTCTCCCTGATTTTTCTCATATGGCTCTGATTATTCCTTACACTGATGATATGGACACCACAGGTGCAACATTCCTCCAATCTTGAGGCAGGTGATTGGCTGCCTTTGCAGTCAGTGCCAATGCCCCTCCATAACTGTCCAGCAGGGGGTGTGCCATGGCTCGATGGCCTGCATCCTTACACCCCAACCCTCCAGGAGGCAAGTCCCTTACCTCCATGATGCACTTGACTGAGCTGGTCTAAGCATTGGATTCCACTGATGACATACAACCTCTGATCTCCCAGGTTTTAGTGCAATGCACTCATGCTGCACTGGCTGCCTGTTCAGTGGTGGATCACCTTTAAGGTTGGCTTCTTAACCTTTAAAGCCCTACATGGTCAGGGACCCGTCTACCTGCAAGATCTCCTTGTACCCTACTGCCCCCTCCATCCTCTCTGATCCACTGATGACTGATTGCTGGAGATTCCCAGGGTTCAACTGAAGACATCTGGTTCTCGAGCTTTTTCTTTCTCAGCTCCAACCCTGTGGAATTCTCTACCTTGTTGGTTGAGAGAATGCCTGACCATCAATAGGTTCAAAATTGAGTTAAAAACCTTTTTTTTGATTTGGCCTTCCAAAAATATGGATAACCTATTTTATCATTTTATTTTATTTCTATTTATACGTGCTGTATCTGGTTTTATGTACAGCACCTTGGTTTGGAAAGGCGCTAAAAAAATAAAGTTTGACTTGACTAAGTCACTGGGCTCACTGTCCAACTGAATCAGTCCTTATTGATCACTAGAAATGAGTGAAGTGGATAAAATTTGCTTTGCAAATTAATTCATGAAGCTGGTGAAATTTGTGAAGTACAAAGTGCTGATTTTGTGAAGTTTCTACAAGGCAAAGTTGCCCTTTTTTCTAGGTGAACTGATTTACATTCCCCTAACTTCGCCTAACCTCACCGTAACTTCATCACTTTTCTAGTTGAAGTTGCGAAGTGGGAACTTCATGAAGTAATTCCCGAAGGTGAGTTTCATAACTTCGCTAGAACTTCGCTGGAGAAGTAAAACTATGCAACATCTCTGTTGATCACAGAAACACATTTAACCTTGTTTCCTTCCCTTTACTACTGACACAGTAGTAAACATGGGTTTCATTAGCAAACTACCTCAAATGGGTTGCATCCTACTTGTCTGACAAGTCACAAATACGAAGCATTCTAGGTCTACGTTAGGCACGCACAGCATTACTATTAAGGTTTACCATGGCTCCATCTGTGGCTGCTGCTGTTTCAGTTTTTGTGAATAATCTCCTACACCTCAATCAATTCTAGAGTTTACCTGTATGTAAATGGCATGGTTATATTAATCTAATCAACAATATTCAAAATTGTAAGTTGCCAACAATCAGATTTCTTAACCATTCCAATCAGGAGGAAGTCCAGTCATGTCCTTGTAAATACAAAAAGACAAACACTGTGTTATTTGGAACTCAAATCAAAATTAAGATTAATTCAAATGGTTTCCATGTATCAACTGTTGAGAGCTATACCCTTTAACCTTGTCAACAGTTTTAGATATACAGTCATCTGGTTAGATTGTGGTCTCAAATTTAATATTTATACTATGTTTTTTTATTATGCAATACAAAAAAACAGCAAATTATAGATTATTACAATATAGTACATTACAGTGGTCCATTTGTTACAATACTAGCAATGGCAAAAAAAAAACACCTTGCTTATACACACTGTGTGCAACATATAATAAACTCTTGGAAAATAATATAAATAGCATACAAACATACAAAGAAGACAGCATAATAAGGCCACTTGGTCTAGTTAGTCTGCTCATATTGCAGGGTCCACAACTTAAGCTACTGACCCTGACCCCCAATCCTCCCATCTTTTCCATCTGCCCCTCCCATAACCCTCACATTCCCCTTATGTCTCTCCCAGCCTTTCTTGGTACTGCTCATTGTCTTCAGTGAGACCACCTCTCACACATTCCAACTGGCCACCACCCTCTGTATGAAGAAGTGCTTCCTAACCTTCCTCCTGAACCTCTCTCCAGCTTATGACTGTGAGGTCTCATGTTTCAGCTTCAATTTAGCTTAAAGAAACCTTCCTTATCCACCCTTTGTATCCCTTACAAGTACTTGACAGTCTTTGTCATGTCCCCTCTCTCTCTCCTCTCCTCTAGGGAGAACATTTTCAGAGCCCCTAACTTCTATTTATGTGCTTTACCCTGCTGACCCGCAATCATCTTCATTGCTTTCCTCTGGACCATCTCCAGAAGATTAATGTCCTTTTTAAGGTGTGGGCACTAGTACTTTACTCCATACGGCAGATGTGGCCTCACCAGTGACCAGTACCAGGGCAGTATAACCTCCTCTGGCCTACTGCTGATCCCTCTGGCTATGCATCCCTCTGGCTGTGCATACAAGGCTTATAAATATTTTCCTAAGGAACAAGTTTATAATTTTCCCAGTACAAGTGCATTCTGTATGGCTGCCACAGATACCAATACTTCATAACTGATTTACTAGTACTGTATAGAAATATTTTTTTTCAAGGCACATACATTCTAAAAATCAGCTTTTCCAGAGCTCCCAGGAGGGTGATAAGGGTTCCTTCCAGTAACAAGCAATACAGTGTCTTGCATTTAATAAGACTATATTTAATAATCTCAGTTTATCTCTTTCTGGGAGGTTCTGAGATTATGAAGTGCCAATAAGACAAAGTTCTGGTTCAAAGTTAGGACTGGTATTTAAAATCCCATTGATATATTCAAAAATGTTCTTCCAGAAGGGCCTGATATTAGAGCATAACGCTATTACATGGGTTAATTTTGCAACAGAATTATGACATCTTTTACAAAAAGGAGAGATAGATATGGTGAATGATACATCTTGTGTATAATATAAAACTGAATTTGGATTATTTTATTATTAATGGCCAGATTCAAAGAGGTAAATATTAGGTCCTATTAATCATTTGATATAGATATATGGAGATCTTTTTCCATTTATTTTTAAGATTGTGAGTTTCAGTTTTTGAATTCTGCAGTATGGAATTATATAATTTAGAAATTAGTTTGGATCTATCTGGTGAAGATTGAATCAATACACATAACTAATTATTATGTCCCATACCCTCTTTTGATAATATAAGTTTTATAATCACTGTTCTGATTTGTAAATAGCTAAAGAACAATGTTCTAGGCAGCTGATATTGTATTTCCAGCTGCTGGGCAGATTTTAATACATTACCTAAAAATAAATCAGATCTAGTATTTATGTTATATAACAATATTTTGTTTTCTGGAGCCTTAAATGTATTTATTTATTGAAATAATCGGTAACAACCTTTGAGCACAACTTGCTCATTTGCAAAGATTCCATGTCAAATAGAGGACATATACAAAGGACATAAAACAGTATAACTCAGCTCAATTAGAGACTCATCGATATACGTTACAAGTTTTGGGAGGTACATACAGGTGATTTCATGTTACAGTAAATTACAGAGAAATTCCAACATATTGTACAGTTTTAGTAGCCAGGACACAGAGGAAGCATGTTATATTATAGCACATGTTATTCAGAAATGGTACAAGCAAATTAGGATTAAGGCTTTTATCAGGTAAAACATGGTATAGTAGATGACAAGA
Organism: Neoceratodus forsteri; assembly: GCA_016271365.2. NCBI lineage: Eukaryota > Metazoa > Chordata > Ceratodontiformes > Ceratodontidae > Neoceratodus > Neoceratodus forsteri. Next base: position 1,123,698,365 of record CM028131.1, read on the forward strand.
CGTAAATGAAACTGGTTTGGGAGCAGCGTGATGGCTGAGGGGCAATTGTTTCAGGTTAGGTCAAAGCAGTGATAGCCAGAGTTCTGGGCAATATTAGACTTAGGTGCTTGTTTAAATTGTGAGATGGTGGGTAGGCTGGCTATGATGGCTGGGAGCTCATTGAACCATTGGACCACTCGATTTGAAAAAGGGCAGTGTCCCTTGCTAGTTCTATGCAGGGAGATGGCCAGGGTTTGGCAGGTCATATTCCATGTGGCATATTGATTGGGGACAGGCCTGAGGAGAGAGCCAATGGGCAGGTACCGTGGGAGGCAGTATAGCGCAGTGGTTTAAGGCTCTGAGCTCCAAATCTGGTGACATCCAGCAGACCAGACCTGGGTTTGAATCCCACAGCTTCCACTTACATACTGTGTGACCCTGAGCAAGTCACTTAACTTCCTTGTGCTCCCCGGTCACGCCTGTAAAAAAGATTTCAGCTTAGTGTGCTAATCCTGGTTAAACAACTAAAAAAAAAAAAAAAGAGATTGAATAGGAGGAAGCCTAGGATTGACCCTTCTCGGATTCCAGCCATAACACTCCTTGCACTTGAGATGACCTCATTAATCTTGACCCTCTGCATGTGGTCTGTCCGGTAGCATTGAAACCATGCTGCGGCTTCCTCAGAGAAGCCAAGTGATCATAATCTGGAAACTAGCAGCAGGTGATCCACAAGATTAAATGTTTTTGTAAGATCTTTGTAGATGGCACCACCTGCCTGCCCTCTATCCAGGGCCTCATGGAGATGACTAGTATAGGCATTGAGTGCAGTGACAGTGCCATGCATTTTTCTAAAGCCAAGCTGCTGTGCACATAGCAGGTTTGATTTATTCAGATAATTCACAATCTGATCACACACAACCCTTTCCAGAGCTTTTGACGGGGACAGAATTGAGATAGTCCAATAGTTTGAGACACTAGAGCTCTCCCCACCCTTAAAAGCAGGTGCTACTATGGCACTCTTCCAGGCTTTTAAGAGAAAGAGACAGTTCATTTAAGGCAGTAGCTACAAGCTTCATATCAACCCCATCACTCCTGCTCCTCATTTTGGCAAGAACATGTTTAACACATTTGATGGTTTCCTTGACAGTGATTCACCTGAAGTAGAATTTTATGTTAGCTGGACTAGAATGGCTATGGCCCTGGCCTCTAGTAGTGAATGTGTTGGTTAGGAGGGCTGACTTTGGCAATATGGGAGAGTGCTTCTGAAAAGCACTAGCAAATGGGAAAGAAGGAGGGGTGGAGGAACAATGGGGAAAAACAAAACTGACATCTCAGCGGCAACAAGCCTTTGTGTGAAGAAAATAAACAAAACAAAACGAAGGAAAAAACACTATGGTTCTCAAAAGAGGTGGCAGGGAAGGTTAGGGAGAAAATGACAGCATTCAGGAAGTATAGGGGCACACAGAAGGAGCAGGACAGAGAATAGTGCCAGTTAAAACAGAAGGAAGTGGGAAAGGCAGTCAGAATAGCAAAGGCCCAAACCTCAGAAAGGATAGCCAACTTAGTTAAGAAGGGGGTTAAAACCTTTTATAGGTACATTAGAGAGCACAGAAAGACAAAGGGAGGGATAGTAAGGCTTAATGGGGGGCAGAGAGTGACAGTGAAAAAGCAGGGATACTGAACGAATACTTCTGCTCAGCATTCACAAAAGAAGAGGAGTGGGAGGAACCTAAACCAAACAATAGAAGCACTCTGGATAGAGTGCTCAATATCAGTCCAGTCACAGAAGAAAGGATCCTGAAAGAACTCCTAAAACTGAAGGAGGACAAAGCAATGGAATCTGATTGGATTCACCCCATAATTCTAAAAGAACTAAGGGGAGATATAGTGACACCACTGACTACCTTTTTTAACTAATCATGGCAGGATGATGTGGTACCTGAGGACTGGAGGAGGGCAGATGTGATTCCCCTTCACAAAGTGGGAGCAAGGCAGAGGCAGGAAATGACAGACCTGTTGGTTTGACCTCAGTGGTAGGAAAAATGATGGAATCACTTCTGAAAGAAAGAATTGTTGAGTACCTAGAGACCAGTGGGGCACAGGACACAAGGCAGCATGGATTGACAGCGGGAAAGTCAGGTCAGGCAAATCCAATAGATTTTTTTGATTGGGTGACCAAAGAAGTTGACCAGGGAGGGGCTGTGGATATGGCCTACCTAGACTTTAGCAAGGCATTTGATAGAGTCCCACACAAAAGATTAATAAACAAGTTAGCCAGCCTAGGAATGGGTTGCAGGGTGGTAGCCAGGATAAAAAATTGTCTGGTCAACAGGACACAGAGGGTAATAGTAAACGGAGTCCACTCCAAAGAAAGGGGAGTTACTAGTGGGGTACCACAAGGTTCAGTACTGGGACCAGTACTCTTTAAATTGATGGCTGAGGGCTGGCCGGAGTTGTGGGTGAAGCAACAAACCACTACCCCAACCAGGCCTTAAAAGGCCCTACTTCGGGCCGCCCTCATTTGTTTTCTTCATTTTGGCCAGAGGCACCACCCTCCCTCACTTTGGGCTGCTATTTTCATTTCTGCTGTGCCTCCAGCCGCAGTTTCCCTTCTCCTGCCTCCTGTCTCTCCCTGTCTGCCACACCATTCCATGGCCATTTCCATCATCCCTGCATCTCCCCCCCCGATTTACTTTCCAGTTTGCTGCAGCCCTTCCAAGGCTCATGGTTCACTCACTCACTTTCCTAGCCTTGCCTTCATTTGTTTTCTTCTACTCCCTCTATATTGCTTCTCCCTGTTGCTCTAGGTGTGACATCTCCCGCCCGGCTCAATTCTCCCTCATCCTTCCACCCCCAGAGTTACTGCCTTCCCTTCACTGCTGCCATTGCTTTGGATGGCCCCCTCAGTGGAACCTCACTCTTGCAGCCCCTTTGGGACTTTCTGATAGCTGCAGCAGCTCTGCTCCACCCTCCATCCCAGCATTTTCAGCTCCCCGACTCTTGGCTGTGCTGCTCCTCTCAGTGCACGGCGAACATGGCACTTAACTGCCCAGCTCTTCTGCCATATCTAGCTGGTCGTCCTCCAGCTGTCCACAACTCTGCTCCTCCTGAATGCCCTGTTCTGCAGCTCGAACCCTCTGCTCCTCAGTCTCCACTCCTTTTCCGCTATTTCCCCCTCTACCAGCAGTTCTTCCTCCTTCATGTCATTCCTACAGGACCCATGACATTGGCTGCCCTCCACTTTTCAGCCTTCTCATTCCTCTTGGTCAGTACCTACTTCTGTGTGTTTACCGTTATCCCGCTCCTCTTTACCCTTGCTCTGCACAGGTTTACTGCTGTTCTTGATACTTCTAGAGCTATTTCTGGACTTGCACACTATCACATTACTGCACTTGGTCTGCAGACACATTTCGTTTCAGAACACAAGTGGGGCCCACTATTTGTAGACATACTGTGGTTTAACTTATGAAAGTGCTCCACATTCTGCCCATTTGCTTTGCTTTTGACATCCAGTGCTATGATTTTACTGCTGAGAGGTGTGCTCTGTTGCTTCATCCTTGTATATCCCTTCATTCTTCTCTTCCCTCTCACCTGCCTCCTCCTGCTTTCTCATCATCAACCATGACTTCAACTCATCCCTCTGCCTACTGTGCCTACTTTCTCTTGCTGCCTCCTATGGCTGTTTAACTTGTTGCTTGTGTTTGTCTCTTGGGGTCTCATTTCTTGTTTGGGGTTTCTAGCCCTGCTCATTCCCACATTTTCCTGCTGTGCATATTATTCCCCTACTCATCAGTCCAGTTATTTGCCTGCTGTTTCATCAGCCCTCCTGTTGGCCCACCTACAGCTGCCAGTTTTCCTCATTTTCTCTTTCTCCCTTGTTCAAGAGCTCTCCTTGGTTACTCTGTCCATCCTTTCCACTCCTTCTTTGACCTCTGCTTTCTTTTGGGGGCTCCTCTATCCTTGCTTCCTGCTATTCCCTCCTGCTACCTGCATACCCTACTCATTCATATCACCTAATATTCCCTCCTGCATATCACCCTGCCTGCTCATCTCTTCATCCAACCCTATTCCCTCGTTCTAGTCAAACCTATTCAGATGTCCTCCGGATACTGCCTACCTCACTGTCGGCTGCCAGCTTCACCCGGCCACTCTCACATCTACCTTCATGCAATTCTATCCATTCCTAATTTGGCTTTCAATGGACCTGGTTGGCATGCACTCCCATGGTTACGAATCATGGGTGGCTTCCTAATGACATGAGTCTGGTTCTCCTTCACTCAGCCCGACCTCAGAGTCTACTCATTCACATCGATTAATGAAGCATACCTCTTCTTGGGTCTTTTGCTACCTCATCAGACTGCTGAACTCCTGTGGTTATTATCACCATCAGTCTCCTTATGACCACATCTGGGTCTCCCTCACTTATCTGACCTATCTGCAGGTCTACCCCTTCACATCGACTACTAGAACATAACCTTCTTGGGTCCATGCTACCTCAACTCGACCTGTTCTCTACTTGGTGACATGCCTTCCATGTCTATTGCCCCTTGGCTCTGGGCTGGCTGCATTGACCACTCATCAATGGGGCCCCTTTAGCTGCCTGAGCGGGTTTGGAGGCATCCTCTATGCCAGTCTCTATCTGACCACCTCTGGTTCACCTGGTCTGTTTCGTAGGCTTGCATAGGCCAGCTGTGTGCCTCAGCAGTCATCTCTCTCTCTCTCTCTCCTCTCTTGCTTTTGAGCATCTAGTTGCAGCAACATCACTCACAACCCTCAACAGCTGTCCCTTTAGAAGGACAGAGTGATAGTTTAATCTGAATTGGAATATTTTCCTCCTCCCTCAGTCTCGACTTTAACTTGCAGTAGCTGAACCATAACTACTCAAAACATCCTTCAGCCTGGAGGGAAGGTGACCAAGGTCTTGGATCCCCAGAGGTTTCCTCCTCAAAGGGGGGGTCCTCTCTTCTGTGCCAATGGTCATAATATTAGATAGGGTTGGAGTTTCCTTAAGTTCCTTAGTTTATTTCTGCTGTTGGATGAAGTCGGATGGTGTCCCGGCTGTTCCCTCTCTCCTTAGGAAGTCTGCCCTTCAGCATCTTGTCTGTTTTCATTTCATTAATCATCCTTGCCATATCTCATTCTTCTCCTGTCCTTCCCCTCCACATCTATCACCTTAATTACTGGTCTCGATATATTCTGATTTCTCACCTCTTCGATGCTCGACACCCTTTTGGGTATTCTTTTTGGGCTTCTTCCTAAGCTACCTTTAGCCAAGGAAATTATTCCCACGGCACCTATGGGGGGAACCCTTCTCTAGGGTTCCTTGCACCGTACCCCTACAGGGTGGTATATCCCATGGACAGAGAGGTGAACAGCCACAATGTATCGAAGTCACACATGCATACATCTCATCCAACTGTGCAAGCCCATTGAAACTGATGGCTGAGGGCTGGCTGAAGTTCAATGGGTGGAGCAACAAACCACTCCCCCAGCCAGGCCTTAAAAGGCCCTCCTCTGGGCCAGTCCTCATTCATTTTCTTTTCTGCCCCACCAACCACCCCTCCTCCTCCTCCAGTGACTCATTTCTCTTGCCCATGGGCTTCTTCCTAAGCTACCTTTAGCCAGAGGAATTATTACCATGGCAGCTATGGGGGGGCCCTACTCTAGGATTCCTTGTGTTGTACCCTTACAGGGTGGTATATCTCATGGATAGAGGGACAAACAGCCACAATGTATCAGAGTCACACAAGCATACATCTCATCCAGTTGCACAAGCCCATTCAATGTCTTTATGGGTGACATTGCATAGAGACTGGAAGGAAAAAGTATACCTCTTTGCACACTGCACAAAGATCTGCAACAGGATTGATACACAAAGAGGGGTAGGAAAGGATGAGAAGGGACTTGGCAAGGTTGGAGGAATGGTCAGAAGTCTGGCAGCTTAGATTCAATGCAAAGAAGTGCAAAGTAATGCACCTGGGAAACAAAAACAAAGGGGAAGAGTACACAATGGGGGGGGAGGGAGGTACAAACAACAACAAAGATGGAAAGAGACCTGGAGGTAGTCATATCAGATGAGCTCAAGTAGGCAAACAATGTGAGAAGGCAGTAAGGAGGGCTGGGGGGTTGGGGATACTGGGATGCATTGAGAGAGGCATTATCAGTAGAAAACAGGAAGTTGTTATCCCCTCTGTAGAGACAGTTTGTGAGACCCCATCTGGAGTTCTGCATGCAGTTCTGGAGACCCCATTTCCACAAGAACATAGACAGGATGGAAGCAGTCTAGAGGAGGGCAACTAAAATGGTGCAGAGTCTGCACCAGAGGCCATACGAAGAAAGACTAAAGCAGCTTAATATGCATATCTTCGAGGAAAGGAGGGAGGGGGGACATGATAAAAACTTTCAAGTATCTCAAAGGAATCAACAAAGTCCAAGAGGGGAGCATCTTTTAGAAAAAGAAATGTGCAAGAACAAGGGGGCACAATTTAAGGATAGAGGGGGGGATGGCTCGGGGCAAAGTGAGGAAGCATTTTTTCACAGAGAGGATGGCGGACATATGGAAAGGCCTTCCTGAGGATGTTGTGGGGTCTAAAACCATGGGGGAATTCAAGAACACATGGGACAGACATAAGGCAATTCTAGTGTGGGGCAGGAGGAAGTAGGCTGTTGCTTAACTAGGATCTGCAGCTTATCTAATAGGTAGGGAAATGGGCAGACTGGGAAGGCCAAGCGGTTCTTATCTTCTGTCAAGGTCTATGTTTCTATTTGCTGGGGGTACAGACGTTTGATTGGAGAAGGCAACATTAGAGGCATTGGCTATGCCAAAGGTGAGATGTCATTGCCCCCCCCGAGGTGGATAGCATGGTTGGGGGGGGCTTTATTACTTTCCCCACTAGCTCTTTCAGTGTTGCCCAGAATTTCTAGATATTACCATAGTTGTCCTTGAGCTGCTCTTTGTAGTAGTCAGCTTTTTACCACTCTTATTGCCCTGGTGCATTTAGTACAGACTTCTTTGTATTTGGTAAGATCAGTGGGGGCACCTGTGGCTTTGGCTCTACACCATAGACTGTCCCTTGTCCACATTCGGGCAAGAAGGGTGGAGTGATCCAGTCTGCTGACGAACCTCTAACTTTTTGCCTTACATAAGGAGCAAATTTGTCACAAGCTATGGTTAAGTTTTTTATGAAGTAGTTCAGGGCCTGGTTTACATCCATGTGATTGTCCAGTGGGGTCGAGTTGGTTTTGGCGAGGTACTCCTTGAAATCTCCAATGAGGTGTTTGCACAGTACCCTTCTATTTTTTTGTTATGGTGGGAAGAAATTTCAGAATTTGTGCTGGCCATTCACATAGTATGGGTGAATGATCACTAATAGCATCCAGCAGTACTTGTACCTTACCAGACTGTCAGGGTGGCTAGTAAGTACTCAGTCTATTAGCGTTTTGGTGCCCGTTCTATAATTTACCCTGGTGTGATCCTTCCCTTTCTGTGTCAGACAGATGCTAGCGATTATGTCCTTGTGGGAGGTACTCAAGCTAGATTCTCTGTTTATGTTAAAATCACCAGCAACTATGGCATCCCCAGCAGAGCAGGCTTGGTTGTAGTAGTTACCAAATGAGTTGAGGCCAGCATGCTGATTCGCTGGGGGGATGTAGACTGTCAGCAGGTTGAGGACCTTTGAGTTGCCACCCATTCGAATTCTCATAGCCAGGCACTCACAGTTGGGAGAGGGGGAATCAAGTGACAGTTTTTGGGCCTGGAGTGAGTTGCGGAGATAGGTAATACACCCACACTCCTTTTGTCCTCCCTATCCTGCAAAATACCTTGTACTCAGCCAAGGAGATGGCAGAGTCAGGTATTTTGGTGGTTAGCCAGGATTCTATTATGTTTAATATGCCAGGCTTAATGTGTCACACTCAGGCTTTGAGGAGGGTGAGCTTATGGAGTAGATTCCCGATGTTAAGAGCTACTGTCTTAAGCTTGGCATTGCGCGAGGTGTGTGCCTGTGTGCTATGGATGGGACCAGGTGTTATGTATGTGAAATGGTAATGCATTGCGTTACTCTGCCACTTGAGGGCAGCATTCCGATATGTGTAAGCTAGAAAGAGAGCAGACAGAGAGTGTTGTTGCTGAGATCAGAGAGGCTCCTGAATAAAAATGAAAGTTGCTCTACTTCTGTTGCAGTGTGAGTTTGTTGAACAATACCAGAATAAATGTTAGAACATAACATAATTGGCGACGCGGTGTTTAGTTACTCTCCGGTACCTTAACAGAACGCACTACAGCTGTGAGGATTTTCCTGAGATGTAACTTTTGGACCCACGAGTGAACCTGCGAGAATCTCATAAAGATGGCCGCGACCATAGGACATATTGATGCCTTTGATGAAAATGTGGAACAGTGGACAACTTATATTGAGAGATTTGGACATTTCGTCACAGCAAATGATATAAGTGATGAAAAACAGGTGGCGGTGTTACTGAGTGTTATGGGCAGCACAACGTACAGTTTGCTGAGAAGTCTAATAGCACCAGAAAAGCCCAGGGAGAAAAATTTTGCCAGTATTGTGGAGGTCTTACAGACACATTTCTCTCCTAAGCCTCTGGTGATTGTTGAGAGATTTTGCTTTCACAAACGAAATCAAGCAGAGGGTGAGTCTGTTGCGCAGTACGCGGCTGTTCTAAAGAAATTAGCTGAGCATTGCAAGTTTGGCACCCATTTAGATGATGCCCTCCGAGACAGATTTGTGTGCGGTCTGAAAAGTGAAGCGACACAGAAGCGCCTCTTAACGGAGGCGGGGCTGACATACAAGAAAGCGATAGAGATCGCTGTATCGATGGAAACAGCTGCACGGAGGCTCAGCACCCAAGTGATTCCCTGAAAGTAAATGCTTTATCCTTCTCTCTCCCAGGAAGCCTAATAAATGTGGTCATTGTGGAAGGCTAATCACAGTGATAAGGACTGCTGGTTTAAAGAACAGACATGTCATAACTGTGGGAAGAAAGGCCACATTGGGCGAGCGGCAGAGGGAAAGAAAGGAGGGAAATCAATGGAAGCAAAGGGAAGCAATTGTGAAATGTAGAAAGAGAGAAGTACATCACGTAAACACAGGGAACGTGCAGTGATGACACTGATACTGAATTAGCATTGCACGTACTGACTCTTAAAGGGGAAATGGCAACCATCTGTGTAACTCCTGAAATTGAAGGGAAACCACTGAAAATGGAATTGGACACAGGGGCTGCAGTTTCATTGATTTCTACAGACAAGCATGAAACTATGTTGAGACATCTACCCCTGCAAATGACTGATGTTGTACTGAGGACATACACTGGCGAGGCAATTTTACCTGAAGGTGTCATTAAGGTGCAGGTGAAAATAAATGGGCAAATGGCACTACTGCCTTTATACGTGGTTAAAGGTAACTATCCTTCACTCTTAGGCCAGGAATGGCTGAAGAAAATACGCCTCAACTGGCAGGAGATAAGGACTGTTAATGCAAGTGACCACAACACTCTAGAAGCAGTGTCGCACAAACATGCTGCTTTATTCGAAGGGGAGCTAGGCACAATGAAGGGCATTGAGGCAAGAGTGTTTTTGAAGCCACAGCACAGACCAAAGTTTTGTCAACCTCGCCCAGTACCTTATGCACCCAGACCAAAAGTGGAGGCCGAATTAACTCACCTAACCGAAGCTGGAGTCTTGTCACCTGTACAGTATAGTGACTGGGCAACGCCAGTAGTGCCAGTGGTAAAGAAAGATGAGTCCGTGCGAATATGTGGAGACTTTAAAGTAACCATAAATCCAGTTCTGTGTGTGGAACAGTATCCGATTCCATGCATCGAAGACTTGTTTGCATCGCTGGCACAGGACCAACGCTTCAGTAAGCTGGATTTGTCACATGCTTATCTACAAATGAGAGTAGATGAAAACTCAAGGAAATATCTCACAATAACCACCCAAAAGGGTCTCTTCTGCTATAATCGCCTACCTTTTGGCATTGCATCAGCTCCAGCCATATTTCAGCGAGCTATGGACCAGGTTTTACGAGGTCTTCCAAATGTTCACTGTTACCTGGACGATATACTGGTGACCGGAAGGAATGATGCAGAGCACCTGAAGAACCTGGATACAGTTCTGCAGTGATTGGAAGATTTTGGCTTGCATGTCCAGAAGGAGGAGTGTGAATTTTTCAAGACTTCATTGGAATACTTGGGCCATAGCATAGATGCAGCGGGCTTACACAAATCGCCTGAGAAAGAAAAAGCGATTGTGGACACCCCAGCACCGGAAAATGTGAGCCAGTTACGTTCATTCTTGGGCCTGTTAAATTATTATGGCAGGTTTATTCCCAATCTGGCTATGATTCTCAGCCCACTAAATGGCTTGCTGTGCAAGGGGAAGTCCTGGTGTTGGACAAAGGACTGCGAGAGCGTGTTTAAGAAGGCCAAAAAGCAGCTTATTTCTCAAGATGTACTCATTCACTATAATCCACAGCTGAGCATCAGACTGGCATGTGATGCCTCACCTTATGGGGTGGGAGCAGTTCTTTCTCATGTTCTACTGAATGGGGATGAAAAGCCAATTGCCTTTGCATCCAGAACTCTCAGCAAAGCTGAACAAAACTATGCCCAAATTGAGAGAGAAGCTTTGTCAATAGTGTTCGGAGTTCGCAAATTCCACCAATACTTCTATGGTCGGGAATTCACACTCCTCACTGATCACTGTCCCCTCATGACCATTTTTAGCCCCACAAAGGTATTCTTCCATGGCAGCAGCCAGAATGCAACGCTGGGCTCTCTTGTTATCAGCTCACAACCACCGCATTGAATACAAGAAGGCGGCTTTTCATGGCAATGCTGATGGGCTCTCAAGATTGCCTCTGCAGGTAGCCCACAGTGACAAGGTGGACACTGTCGATGTCTTCTACATCAGTCAGCTTGAGAAATTACCTATCACAAGTTCTGAAATTAGAAAGGAGACAAAAGTTGATCCTGTGTTGTCTCGAGTCTTGGACTTAGTAACAAAAGGGAATTTTACTGTGAACCAGGACATTCAAGGTGAGTTATCACCATTCTACGTCAGACGTAATGAGCTTTCAGTACAGCAAGGTTGCTTGATGTGGGGTGTCCGGGTGATTGTCCCTTCAAAACTACGTATTCGTGTTCTGGACGAGCTACATGTGGGACACCCGGGCGTAGTGAGAATGAAGGCTTTAGCTAGAAGCTATATTTGGTGGCCAGGGATTGATTTGCAAATTGAGCAACAAGCAAAAACATGCACCTACTTGTCTGCGTGTTCAGAAAATGCCGTGTCCTCACCTCTACATCCCTGGATGTGGCCAGGTGCACTGTGGCAGCGCATTCATGTAGATTTTGCGGGGCCATGGGAGGGACACATGTACTTAATTGTTGTAGATGCCCACTCAAAGTGGCCCAAAATTTAAGTCATGGACATCACTACTACCAGTAAGACCATTCAAGTGCTGCGAGGACTATTTAGCCGTTACGGGATTCCTGAACAGCTGGTGAGTGACAATGGACCACAATTTATTTCTAGTGACTTTGCAGCATTTTTGAAGTCCAATGGTGTGAGGCATATTCGTAGTGCCCCATATCACCCCTCGACTAATGGCCTAGCAGAGCATTTTGTGCAAACCATGAAGAATGCTCTGAAATCGGTGGGGGGGTCTTTGACCTTACAACACAAGTTGGATAACTTCCTGTTGGCATACCGAAATATACCCCATGCTACAACAAAAGAATCTCCAGCAATGTTGTTTTTTCGGCGTAAGCTTCGCTCCCGTCTTGATTTGCTTAAGCCAGATGTGGCATCAGAGGTTTTGAAGAACCAAGAATCTCAAATACTGCACCGGCAAGCTTGTTCAAAGGACAGGCAGTTCATTGTTGGTCAGAAGGTGCTTGTTCGAGATTACCGGAAGGGGGGAGAAGTGGACCTCTGGTGTGGTGACATCTCAGATGGGTCCAGTGTCATATACAGTTGATGTTGAATCTGGAGGAAAATGGAAATGGCATGCTGAACAGCTCCTAGATCTTCAGCAGCGCACAGATGGGGACACCTCCAGGGAAGAAAACCCATGGGAAATGTGGATTCCATCTGCCGTAGCTTACAGAAGCCCCACTACGGAAGTCTCAACACCTTCCGAAGATGCAAAGGAGGAGGTGGAGAGGAGCAATGGTGAGGCTGTACAGCCACCAACCGAGGATCGGAGGGAGGTACCAGACAGGGCAGCCATGCCAAGGGCTGCTCATGAGAGACGTTATCCATCCCGAATTTCAAAACCTCCAGATCATTTGAACCTGTGAGACATTTAAAAGAAACAAATGTTTTGTGTAGTTAGAGAGCCAGATCAGATTGATTGGGGCAGAATAATCCCCTTGACTGGTTCGAGGCCTGGGGCAGTCTAACCCCTACCTCTAGCATAGTATGAACCATCCTAATAATAGCGAATAATGCTAATACTTGTTCATTTGGTAACAATATAATTTAGTGGGAAGGAAACGTTATGTTTGTGAAATGGTAATGCATTGCGTTACTCTGCCACTTGAGGGCAACATTCTGATATGTGTAAGCTAGAAAGAGAGCAGACAGAGAGTGTTGTTGCTGAGACCAGAGAGGCTCCTGAATAAAAATGAAAGCTGCTCTACTTCTGTTGCAGTGTGAGTTTGTTGAACAATACCAGAATAAATGTTAGAACATAACACCAGGGTTGGGGTGGATATTTATTTATTTACTGAGTTCTAGGATAACAAGTACCTTTGAACTAGAGATTCATTTACAAAGTTTCTGTATAAAACACTGCAGTGTAAACAGTAATGGTTAAATACAGTAGGGTAACACATGTATATGACAAAAAATAGGAAGTACAGATACAGATACAGGATTACAGAATAACAGGAGACAGAATATACGGTCTAAGAACAACAAGTTACAATCACAGCAGTGACATTGTCAATGAGTGCAGGTGGTATACATTTATGAGGTTTAGGGTCATACATTGTAGTGAAAGCAGCAAAAGTAGACTGTCAGACTGTAGACTGGATATTACCAGATATAAGTAGGAGTAGGGCTACAAGTGTTTTATAGCTGCACTGATGTGTGGCAGGCATCAGGCACAGCCAGTTCCTGCACTGTCCAAGTAAGGTGGATTGGTTTTATGAGTAGGAGAGTGATAGGTGAGGGAGCCAAGCCTCCTTGGTGTGTACATAAAATGTGAAAATTATTGTCATACATAGAAACAAAAAATTTATAAACAGAAAAAGACTGGAGGGGCCATCTTATCTGCTCTATTTTTCCCTGCCTATTTGGACATCACAAATACTACTTAATCACCGGTGTCCCTCCCTCCTCCCTTTTAGAGTTACTGTGAAGTTTTACTCTGCCAGCAAAGTTGTGGTGAAGTGGCCAAAATCTGCACTGGTGGAGTTTCATAAAATTTTCCCTACAGTGAACAACTTCAGCTTCACCGCAAATTGTGAAGTTTTCCATGAGAACAGCAGAAATTCCACACATGAAGTGTGGAATTTCAACTACAAACAACGAAATTCCACCATTTTCAGGCGAAATTCCACACTTCATGGAGCAATCTGCACTTTGTGAATTGTGCAAAATTTGCAGATTAATTTACAGAGCTAATTTAACCAGCTTCACCCATCTCTACTCCCTTTCCTCTACTTATTTTGCCCATGTGCCTATCCCATGCATACTTGAAGCTCCACACTGTCTTCGCCCCCACCACTTGTTCTGGCAGGCTGTTCCAGGCATCCACAACCCTTTCTGTGAAGAAGCATTTTTTCACATCCCACTTTAACTTCCCAGTCTAGCTTCATTGCATGCCCCCATGTTCTGGTGTTCTTTCTCTGAAAGAAACTCCCCACCTACACCTTGTTCACCCATATGCAGTACTTGCAGGTCTTAATCATGTCTCCTCTAGCTCTCCTCTCCTCCAGGGAGTATATACTGAGATCCTGAAGCCTCTTCTCATATGGTTTCTTGTGCAACCCCCACATCATTTTTGTAGCCCTCCTCTGGACTTCTTCCACCCTGTCAAAGTCCTTGCAGAGGTGTGGCCTCCAGAACTGGACATACAGTACTCCAGGTAGTGTCTCACTCATGAGTGATAAAGAGGCAACACCATCTCCCTTCTACTGCTAGAAATACCCCACCCTATGTACCCCAGTTCCCACTAGCCTTGCCTACTGCCTTGTCACACTGCCCTGCCACCTTGAGAGCATCGGACATGATTACCCCAAGGTCCCTTCTCTGCTTGGTGACTTAAGTACCTCCCCCAATCATATACACAGCTTCTGGGTTTCGCTGCCCCAGGTGCATGACTTTGCACTTTTTGGCACTGAAACCCAGTTGCCATACCCTAGACCATTCCTCTAGTTTCCCCAGATCCCTATGCATTCTCTTCATACAAGGGTGAAAAAAAGATAAAACCATTTTAATCCCTAATACAGATGTAACTTTCTTCCATATCAAAAGAGTATTCATTAGAAAAGCATTATCATTACCCAACACCAATTTGCTATTCAGATTTTGAAAAAAAAAATGCATTAATATTTATATAGGGAGTTTGAGGAGTCTCAAAATATACCCATGGTATTTTTTTTTTAATTAGAAAAGTATTTTAATGGTTCTAACAATGCAACCCAATGATACATTTGAAAGTTTGGTAATTTTAAACCCAGTTTATTATGTTTCATTATTAATTTTTCTTTTTTCACCTAGTTCTGTCCCCTTTCCAAATACATTTGGATATTTTCTTAGTTAGAGTAGAAAATATTGCCTTAGGAATGCTAATAGGGAGGACCTGAAAAATGTACAAAAACCTAGGCAGGATTATCATTTTTATCACTTGCATACAACCAAATAAACTTAAGGGAAAGCCCCTCTATCTCTCAAGGTCCTGCTCAACAGCATCTAAAAGCAGATCTAAATTTATACTTAATAAATTATCCAGGTTATTGAAACATAGAAACATAGACTTTGATGGCATAGAAGGACTGCTTGGCCCACCCAGTCTCCCCATTTCCCTACCTTTTGGATAAGCTGCAGATCTTAGTTAATCAACAACCCACTTCTTCCTATCCCCACTAGAATTGCCTTATGTCTGTCCCATGTATTCTTGAATTCTCCCACTGTTTTTGACCCCATGACCTCCTCAGGAAGGCCGTTCCATGTGTCCACCGCCCTCTCCATGAAAAAATACTTCCTCCTGTTGCCCCTAAGCTGTCCCCCCTCTTTCTTCAAATTGTGCCCTCTTGTTCTTGCACATCTCTTTTTCTGAACTATGCTACCCTCTTGGACTTTGTTGATTTCCTTGAGGTACTGTACTTGAAAGTTTCTATCATGTCCCCCCCTCCCTCCTTTCCTCAATGGTGTACATATTATTGGTTAAATGAATCCCTAGGCATGGAATACTGTTTTTTTATAGTTACTGGAAATGGTCCTATGTTTCTATGATATTTATTAGGGAATAATGGGATATTTATACCGTGTTGCTGCAATCATTTAAAATTGAGAACATAGATCCACAAGGAGGAGCTGTAACTGCTTGCCAGGGGCCGCATTGGTGGCTGGAGAGTTCGGCCCTATTGGTGGCCATGAAGCTATGAGCTGGGGCCACATCAGTAGTGGGAGAGTTTAGCCATATTGGTGGCAGTGGAGCTGTGGAAGGACTGTGCCAGGGGCCGCATCGCCGACTGAGGAGCCTGGGAGAGTTTGATGGCGACAGTGCGCAAGGAGGACTGGAGAAACAGCTGCAGAGAAGGTGGACCAATCAGCACACAGGGCACAATTTTCAAACTACTGGCTGGGCTATAAAAAGGGGCTAGCCCAGCTACCTTCAGGATATCCACATGGAGGAGTTGTAATTTTTTCCCACTCCCAGGCCTCAACCTTGACCTCTATTAAATAGTCAGAGGAGGAGTCAGAGTCCTGGGATAGGAGTGGGTTGGGCTTGGGGGTGCTCAGTTCTAAAACTAACACTGTTTGCTTTCTGGATAGGAGTTTGTTTATGTAGCTTTTGGGAACCATTTTAAACTGTTATTCTTGCTGGATGCATGGGGATTGTCTCAAATCACTCTGAGGGTTGGCACTCTCTTGGGGAACTAGTGGCATAAAAAGCTACTAAGATGGGGATGGGACCACATGTCATAAGAGCGGGCATCTTTGGTAGGGTGGTTGGGTGCACAGGGTGTGGGGCAGCCATGGCACTTGACTGGGCTTGGAAGTTCGGAGGATGCCCAGTGTGCTATTGGATGGCACAGCTTAGGGAGGAGGTTGAGGGGATTAGGAGGCAGCAGGGGGACATGAAGAGGAGATATGGGAAAGGATGGAGAAGTAGAGGGAAGTGGGTGCATATATTACTGCACCAGGAGCTGACTTCTTGGGCATAGGGAAAGGAGCGAAGGTGGGCACACAAGGGACACATGGGGACTCTGGAAGAGGGGGACCTATAAGTAGAAGCCCCCACAAAAACAGCCAGGCAGCTGGGGATGCCCGGAGGGAACCAAGATGGGGGGAGGGACAGGAGGGGGCAATTTGATGGCAGGCATTAGGCTTAGCAACCGTTTTGACCCTCTACGCCCGGAAGAAGATGAAGGGAACATGGGGGGGAGGGGGATAGAGAGGGGTCAGATAGGGAGGTGAAGGGGGAAGAGGGCAGAAGGAAGTGCCAGGAATTCAGGTGGGGGAGCATGGAGTGCGAGTAAGCAGGGATCGGGGCGGTTCTAGACAGGTTGAGGGGAAGGGGGAGGCAGGGCAAGGAGAAGGATCAGGGGATCAAGGTGGAGACTGCAGCACATCAGGGTGCTGGGGGTTTGGACCGGGGGGGCACGGCAGATGGGGGGGCACAAAGCATGGACAGGTCAGATGGGAGCAAGAGTCAGTCTAGGCCACCAATTAGGGTGGAGGGACCAGTCAAGGGAAGGGACAGGGCAGACAGGTATGCAGTAAAGGATACTCAGATAGGGGGATTGGACAGCACAGGGTTGGAGGGGGGACAGGGACATGAGGGAGAGGGCTGCATATGATACCCAGATTGTGGGGGGTGCAAGAAGCCAGCTGAGGGGTGAGGCCAGAAAAAAGTACAAGGATGGGCATGAAAGGATTAGTAACTTGGGGGGTGAACACAGGAGCAAGGGGGAGGTAAAGGTGCTCCTGTTGGGGGATTCCATGATCAGAGGTATCCAGTTGGAGGGGGAGAGTAAAACCTCTCCAGTCAGGACCAAATGTAACCCTGGCCTGATGGTGCACAAGGCCAAATTCCTGGTATTCTCAATGGCAAAGGAACGTGGAGGTTTCCCAGACATTCTGTTGCGCCTGGGCACAAATGATATTGATGGAAATAGTGAACTAGAGATACAGGCAAGGTTTTGGGAGCTAGCCCGGGTTTGCCATTCTATAGGATGGTCAATCTCCTTCTCAGAAATACTGCCAGTGCCGAGGGCTAGTGTGGAGAACAAGCAAAAACTTAGAGTGGTAAACCAGTGGCTCAGGGAGTAGTGTGAGGCCAGGGGGTATGGGCTTGTGGGGGACTGGTATGCAACTTGGGAGGATAAGGGGTTGTATGCTAGAGATAGGCTCCACCTCAACTTGGAAGAGAGGGAAATTCTAAAGCTGAAACTAGCTGGATTCATCCACGATAGGTGGGGTTTAAACTTGTGAAGCGGGGAGGAATGAAAGGAGGGGCTGTTCCAGGAGGACCGATAAATGGGCCTGGATACTGCCCCACTAAGGGGATGGAGGGGCACGGTGAAATGCCAACAGGTAGAGCAAAGGGGGAGGAAGGGCAGGAGGTCACACAGGAGCATGTGGGTTGGGGATGGGTGGGGGGTCCTGATCAATGCCAGGAGTTTAAGAAATAAGATTCCTGAGCTCCAAGCAATTTTAGTTTAGGGAGCTTTGGATGTGGCACAATCACTGAGACCTGGGCCACCCAGGGGCATGATTGGGACCTAAACCTGGAGGGCTACACAATGTTCAGGAAGGATAGGGGTGTGTGGGGGGGTAGCACTGATAGTTAAAATGGCATTGGTGTTGGAGGGTGAAGAAAGTTGAGGGGATGTAGAGGCATTTAGTACCTGCAAATGCAGGGGTAAGATAGTAAAAATAGGGGTGGTATACAGACCCCCCACACTGGCAGAGGGTCTGGAAGAGAGCCTGGTGGCAACTATTATGGGCCACTGTAGACTGGGTAAGGGAAGGGTTACGGTGATGGGGGACCTAAGCATGCCTGGGACAGACTAGGGGATTATGACGTCCCTAGTGGCCAGGAAGCAGAGATTACTGGATGTCTTTCAGGATGCATTCCTATTCCAGCAGGTGGGGGAGCTGACTAGGGAGGTCCAGATACTGGACGTGGTCCTGGTGGACAGTGACCAGATCAAGGGCCTGGAAGTGAGTGACCCATTGGCAGGGAGTGATCATGCCATGGTCTGGTTTTTCCTGGAACTGAAGGGGGGTGAAAACTGCACTAAGACAGTGGTAATTGACTTTAGGGGTGTGGACATCAGGGGCATGGGAAGGATTCTTAATGTTTGTTTGGATGAGATAAGGCCAAGCATGGATGCTGACAGTAGGTGGGAAATCATTAAGAAGGGGGTGCAGGAGGCTACCAAGACCTGTGCAAGGGTGAGGTGCAAATTCAGTAGGGCCAGAAAACTATGTTGGTGGACCCAGGAGGTTCAGGAAGCAGTGAGGGGAAAAAAAGGCTGCCTTTGGGTGCTTTAAGTGCTCAAGAGGCGACAGGGATCAGGAGGAGTATGAACTAGTGTCTAAGAGGGTCACCAGGGTGGTAAGATCGGCTAAGGCGAGGATGGAGAAACACCTGGCCAGGGATATCAGGAGGGGAACAGGGGGTTCTTTAGATATATAGGGGAGAAAAGGAAAGTGAGGGGTCAGATTAGAAGGATTAGAACAGGGGAGGGATGGGCACAGGAGGTGGGTGAGTAGGCTAAGGTACTAAATGAGTACTTTGCCTCAGTTTTTACTGGGGGGGGGGATGGGGGACAAACATCTCGAAAGGAGAGATAGTGAACATGCGGGAGAGGCAGGACCCTTAGAGGCCAGGAGTCCAGCTGAGACTAGGGAGGGTGTTGGTCCAGCACAGGCAGGTGAGAGTCAGGATGGACAGGTGGCAAAGAGGGGGACTGGGAGGTTGAAATCACAGTTGATAGGGTGAGGGAAGCCCTCATGTCCCTAAGGACAGAGAAAGCTCCGGGGCCAGATGAAATGCATTCAAGAGTGCTGAGTGAATTAGTGGATGTGCTAGCAGCCCCCCTGGTTGAGCTTTTCAACATCGCTCTGCATACAGGATGGGTGCCTCATGACTGGAGGGTGGCCCATATCGTGCCTATTCACAAGGGTGGATCAAGAGAGGAGTTGGAGAACTACAGGCACATTAGCCTGATGTCTGTGGTGGGCAAGGTGATGTAGGGCATTATCTAGGAAAGGCTTGTGGGGGCAGCTGGTGCAGATGGGTCACCTGGATGATAGACAGCATGGCTTCATCCCTGGGAGATCATGTCAGACCAGCCTTGTGGAGTTCTATGATTGGGTAACGAGTGCCCTGGACCAGGGTAGGCCAGTGGATGTCCTTTTTCTAGACTTCAGCATGGTGTTTGATTTGGTACCCCGCACTGGCCTGCTGGATAAGCTGGGGGGAATAGGGTTGGGGAGGCAGATGATCAGGTGGATAGGGAATTGGCTTTTGGAGCATGTACAGAGGGTGGTGGTTGGGGGGCATAGTCTCATTCCCAAGGAAGGTCATTAGTGGGGTTCCCCCAGGGATTGGTCCTGGGGCCACTCCTGTTTAACACGTATGTCTCTGACATAAGGAAGGGTATCAGGAGTGAAATGAGTCTCTTTGCAGATGACTCAAAGCTGGAAGCATTGGTGGATGGGGAGGAGGGGAAGTGGCCCTGCAGGAGGACCTGGAGGCTCTGGACAGGTGGTCAAGAAAGTGGGGACTGAAGTTTAATGCTGGGAAATGCAAGGTTCTACATCTGGGGGCCAGTAACCTAGGTGAAGTGTACACCCTGGGGGAGACACACTACAAATCTCGAAGGGTGAGAGGGATCTGGGGGTGATGGTGGATGTTAAAATGATCAACTCTGAGACTTGTAAAAGGGCAGTGGCCAAGGCCAATACGATGCTGGGATGCATCGCTAGGGGGATTACCTCTAGAAGGAGTGATGTGATCCTCCCTTTATATAACTGCCTGGTTAGGTCGCACCTCGAGTACTGTGTGCAGTTCTGGAGACTGCATCTCAAAAGGGACATTGCACTCCTGGAGAGGGTCCAGAGCAGGGCAACCAAAATGATCTGGGGCATGGGGGGAAGGACCTGTGGGGAGAGGCTGGAGGAGCTCAACATGTACACCCAGGAGAAGAGGAGGGACGGGGGGACATGATAGAGGTCTTTAAGTACATAAAGAGGATCAATAAGGGAGGCTCAGAGGGGGTGTTCCAAATAAAAAAGGGGGGCAACCAGAGGCTGGTGCCTGTCCTAAGGTCAGGTTCCCTACATGATGCCAGGAAAGGCAGCTAATTCAGGATGCCAGTGAGAAATCCATTTGTGACCATCAAGGAGGATGCACCTGCGGGAACATAGTAGTAACTCCATGGTGTCCTTATATAGGTCCTTGTGCACCTGATTCTGTTAACCTAGGAGGAAGGAGAAGAGATCCATGAGCTGTTCAGGCAACACAGAGGAGGAGGAGGAGGAGAAAATAAAGGCATTCCTGGAAAATTGCAGTTTGTTGGTGTCCTTGTTTCAAAGGTAATGTATAAGGGGTTGTGTGGCTCCTTTATTTTGGGGCACCTATCATGATGATGAGGAGGAATCATCCATGAGGTATAGTGCTCTGCTTCAGGGATCACCTCATTTGCTCAGTGACTCACCAAGACTGTATATCTGTTCAGGGAACTGGGGTAACTTGAGTGGAGTGCTGGGGGAATTTGTCATTATGTTGGATGCCTACATGTGCTGTGCATTATCAGGAACTTCATACTGGGGGTTCCCAACCAGCCCAGTGGGTGTAAGTGCTGGGGTCAAACGAATGCTTTGGCATGATGCCTTAGCTATAAGCCCTCATGTCTAGGAGGTCCAGGGACATTGCGCTCTGAGGAACAAAACTTTAAGATGCTGCAAGGAGTCAGCAGGTGTACCCTACAGATAAGGACTGTTGACTAGGGAGTTGATCCATAGAAGCAGAATAAATATCAAGTCTTCTGTACCAGTTTATCAACTGTGCTGATGTACCATGAATTCTGTACATCACGAACTGACAAGTCATTAACTCATTATTTGATTGGACAATAAGTGTGTTGTTAATGCATACATTGTTTTAAATATCTGTTGCCCCTCAGAAATACTTTTTCACCTTGGGCCTGGCCTCTGATATATGGGTGCCATCCCCCAGAGGGTCTGGGTCCTGCAATCATCTACATTATTGCCAGGCAGTTCAACTGAGAACAACCAGGCAGAATAATGAATGAGATCTACAGATCTGAACTATACAACAGTTCCAGGTTAGCTAAAGCAAATGGTAAGACTGTGAATCTGATCTGTCTTCTGATACCAATCAAAGATGCAACACTGTAACATTTACAGTCACCCTGGATTGCTAAATGTACTAGTATGTTACATTCAGCAATCCACTGTAATCTTTACAGTCACGCTGGATTGCTAAATGCAATAGTCTGTTACATTTAGTAATCCACTGTAACCTTTACACTCACCCTGGATTGCTAAGTGTGACAAACTACAGTATTAAAATGGATCTCTCTCATCTTAAAACATCTTCAAGCAGTTCACCTAGTTGCCTTGCAGTCTATATGGAGCCCCCTATAAACCACTACAGCCTGATATCAGTGTGCTTCCTATTTAAGAAATAATTGAGGCAACCGATGGGACAACAGGTGTTCACATTTATTTTCTTATGAATATATGGACTGTGACTTGTCCGGTATGTCATAAGTTAGCTGTTGTGGACCTCGCAGAGACTACCTCTTCGGCAGTGGTTTCTTCTTCCATGCAGTCTCCAAGATGGAAAGGTTGTTCAGACTCTTTGGTAATGAGTCCAACTGGTGGTTCAGGGTCATCATTATTGTGCACAATTTCAGGTTTTGCTGATATCAGTGCCTCTGAGACCCCCCCTCCCCATTTTATGAAGCAGCAGGCAATTGTTTCTGTACAGAATGTATCCCATACATGCTTCATCATTCTAATGGCATCAAACAAATAGATTTTTTCCAAACAGTGGGCTGCAGTTCTATCTTCATTTTCACCCAAAAGTTGGATCACTCCCTTCTGCAGCATGTGGAAATAATGATGCTTAAAAGCATAAATGATACCCTGGTAAATGGGTTGGATTAAAAAGGTTGTATTTGGGTGCCAGCTATAAGTGGGGTGGACTGTACTTCTAAAGTCCATTTTCTGTTTCTGGCTCCTACAAGGGCGCCCAGCATCAGGTTCCCTTGTGTCAGTAGGTTTAAGTGAAGAAAAGTCGAGAATAGACAAGGCCATCATTTTACACTTGCCTGTTATCATGTAATTTGCCAGCTGATTAGTAAAGCCCACAGGCTAAGGAGCTTGTTGAAGTATACACATGTGCAGCACTGTTTCTGTAAAATGGTACCTGATTCTTTAACAACACTTCAGATGATAATGTGTATTTCAACATTTACAAACTGTAGTACCAAGTGACACCAAATATTACAACTGCAGTAGTTGTGACTGAGAGCAGGATCTGGATATCTTTAGTCATAATGGATTGTGATGCTGGGCACCACTATAGGTGCATTACCTTGCACTTTCCCACAGTGAACTACACCTTAAAATGTCCTGACCACCAACCTAGTTTACCAAGGTCTTGCTTTATTTTTCACACTCCTCCTCCTCACTGCTGTCCACTTTTCCCAGCTTCATATCACCAGCAGACTTGACCAAATTACTGCTAGTCTTTGGTTCTAGCTAGTTACTAAACAGGTTGAACAGATGCAGTCCAAAACTGACTCCTGTGGAACACCAGAGCAAGTATTGTGCCCTTCCCTGTTTTCTTGCTTCCTAATTGCACCATTAAACAGCCATGTAATATCCCACTCAGTGTCAAGGAAATTAATTAAAGCACTCTATGTGATCAACCTCTCTGTTTGCTGTATTTCGTATTTCCTTCCACAGTCCCCTAACAATATCCTATCCTGTCCTGTCCTGTCCTAGAATCAGGGAAAGGTATTTCAGCACAATAATGCAGGATTGGAATATGTCACTGTTTTGCCCAATTCAATTCCTACTAAATCCACAGACCAAAGAGATAGTCATAGCTGTAGTTGGTTTTCTGAGAATCAGTGTCAGAACAAGAAAAAAATGAAAATTATTACTGTACTAGAGTATAGCTTTAATGTAAGATCCAGAAAAAAAGAGATGATCTGATACCTATTATTGGACCAACATAGATGTTATAAAAGAAAATAGATGTTTGAGCTTCTGGACTACATGGAATCCTTCATCAGAAAAATAACAGTTGGTTTGGAGAATACACTGTATGACCTGGACTTAAGAAAGTGTATTCTTCCACTGACTAGAGCCCATTACCTTCCAGTCTTAATGCTCCAGAGGCAAACAAGCAGCCTACTGAGCTACTAACACTGATCATATCATATTATATCAATCATATGATATCATATCATTTCAATTCATATTATATCATATCATCATATATTTTTGTGTCACTACAGCACGTTAAGTCTGTTTGCTTCAGCCCTATCCCCCCCCCTCCAATTCTGCATCACAAGAGGTTTTGACCTGGGGAGCACAAAATTGTAACATACACAAACATATAAGTGAACACTGTAAAACATGACAGTTGCATGTTTGTTAAATTTCGCAGATGGGATCCCTAGGACCTAGTAACATCAGTTTAATTTCTTGGTCTCCACATCACTGTTTACTACTGTGCATGTGTTTATCTGATGTTGCTGTTTTAGTTGCTCCTCTCTCATCTCACTTTTGCAAGCTGGTAGGAAGCAGGCAGACTGGGGTGGAAGGGGGTTCACAAAGATTGGATTTTATCTCATGAGTTCCAATTGTCTGTGTGTGTTTGTGAGTCAGGCATCCCTGGCACAGCACACAATTTAAGCTGCACACAGCTGCAGGCACTTGCCAGTCTTCTTAACTCAGTACTTCTTTTTATATAGTATTTAATTATTGCCGATAGTAGGAAGGTTGAGAAAATGAACCACATGGACTTGGAGTTCCTTGTTATTAATGCTGGCACTGGAGCCTTCGTGTAGGTGGAAAGGATTCTTTTAGCATAATGCCAGCGGCACAGTCTTCCTGCTGAAGTGTTCTGAAAGTTTTAAAAAGTGAATTCATTACCATATCCACTGAGTAGTACAGTGGGCAATGGAGTTACTGAATAAATAAATTCACTGTAATATTATTTTTGTTGTAGAAGACCAACCCACAGAAATAGCAAAAATAACATTTCAGGGAATATAACAAGTTTTACATTAACTGCTTCCTCACTACAATTTGTAGGGTTGGATTTTGCCATACCAGCAACTGTCTTCCATACTTCTCTTAATCACTTCCATTTTTTTCCATCTTGCAAAGATAGGTACACATACTGAACTGTTTGTCTATCTCTGCTTATGAGACCTCATGAGAGAGAGAGAGAGAGAGAGAGAGAGAGAGAGAGAATATCTGATTGGTAAATGTTAGGTATAAGGAAATATCACAGTCAAGGGGTTAAACAAGACATAACACCATAAACCAGAAGGGTTAGTGGCCTTTATGAGTTTGTTCGACCTCAAGATGGTGAAATGTCATGAATATCTGGGATTTACTTATCTGATGTTTTATGTATTACATTAGGCTTGTCTGTTTTGCTTTAAGACAACGTAGACTTTTTTTTGTGCATAGCTTATTTAGTGTATTTGCTTACGTTAGTGTGTTTCTGTAAAGAAGTGGTGTTCCTGCTATAGTGTTCCCCTTAATGTTTTTCTGTAGTGTAGTTGCATTTCAAGGGCTGCATAGGTTTGGCCCTTTCAGGTTTCCATAGTGTAATTGCTTTGTATAAAAGGAGGTGTGGTTTTGGCATGCCCTCCTTTAGTTGTTTTTCATGATGGCAGAGAAGGAGCAGCATGGAAGGAAGCAGTATGGATGGGAGCAGCAAAAGTGGTTCACAATGATTTGATGGAGCTGACTTCGTGAATGGTAGCTGAAGGACACTTTCTTTACACAGGTTAGCTTTGTTTTACACATGTATGGGTGGTTGTTTGCTAAGTGACAGTGTATGGTTTAACTTAGGGAAGCTTCTTTTTTTTTATAGGTCTTGCTTCTTTTTTTGCAGGGGCTGTAGTTCAAGAGACTGGTTGGGCTCTAATGTGGGTGGTTTGTAGGTTGTTCTTACATATGTTATTCAGGTGTTTTTTACACATGTTAATAGTGTTGTAATAATGTGTATATATTGTGTCTATACTTGTAGTTAGTGAATAAGTTCATTATATTATAATAAGCTGTGTAGTTTTAATATGTTGCATTAATTACTATCAGTTATGGAGATATCTGATTTTTTTTAAATGGGAAAAGTACCAACCATGTAATCTATATCTATATCTATTTATTTTATTAATTGACATTTCTTAACCAGGTAGGCACATTGAGACAATAGTGTCCCTTTTTCAGAGGCGACACAGAGTTATTTACCATTCAATGGGAGGCATCAGGTTACATACAAAAAGACATAGTAAAACAAGCAACAGTAAAGTTACACAGTTACAAGCTTGTTTACAAGACTTAGAGCAATAACAGTTTAAACACATTGAGACAGTTCCTAAGCAATAGCTAAACATTTTTGAGAGCCTGTAGAATTGAGTTGGTCACCAGCTTGGAAGGGGGAGTTTTGGTCAGGTTAGGGTAGCATGAGGTAGAACTCAAATTATATATTTGGATCATCTAGGCTCAACCCTAAATCAAGGTGAGCATCATAAGAGAAGGGTGAAAAAGCTGATACTCTTAATAGGAGTGCTGATGACAGGGTTAGGTGCCATTAAGTAAGAGGCTCGGACATTGGAGTAGGCCAAGAGGTCAGGCAGAGTATCTGTATCTGTGTCTATATATGTGGGTAATAGATAATGCACAACAGAGCATGCAGTTGTGCTTTGAAATGTGCATGCGTTGGTGTATGTTGTGAGACATGAGGCAGCAGGCAGAATGCATGTATATATCAGAGTATGACCACATGCCCTGTAGTGGATTATCTGTCCTTTAAAATGGCCAAAATTGTTTTTTTTTTTTTTGGGAGGGACAGAAAGAAGTGAAAGTGTGCGGTCATTGTGGGATAATGCATGGACATATGGCGGGTTTTTGTCCAGTCAGACAACAGCATTTTTAGTGTTTTTACTCACCCATTTTATACATCTTACTTTACTTCTCAGACTGCAGTCGCTGGTTCCAGTAGCAAGATATGTTTTCAATCGTTGAGTGGATCTTCACTGTGGTTGCAGTTCAGGTGAGTGAGGATGTGTGGAAGATCAAGGGAGTGTGGGGTGGTGGGGACACAGTGGGAGATTTGGAGGGGTGTGTGGATGCTCTCAGCATTGGACTTTTTTTGTTACAGGAAAATTAAAAAATAAACACATTGAGGGATCCTTTTTTATTTACAGGCTGTGTCCGACATGGGAAAGGGGGGAGGGGTACCACTGGACACCAATTATGTTAAACAACTAATTATGTGGAGCAGGGAGGGTAAGGGGTGCCACTAGACACCAGGGTATAAACATGGTAAAAATGGGGACCAGGGTATACTTGGAGGGTTGGGGGCACCACTGGACACCAATGATTATATAAAAAAAAACTTGAATGGTGGGGGTCCCACTAGAGGCTGGGGGTACACTGGACACCAAGGTGCAATTGGAGGTTGGGGGACTGCCACTGGACACCAATGGTTATATAAAAAATATACAACTTGGGAGGGTGGAGGTGTCTGTAGACACTGGGGCTACACAGTTACAAGTAATGGAGAAGGGGCCACAACTAAGGATGAGGAGGTTACCACTGAACACCAAGGAAAATATATTAAAATATATACAGAAATTGGGTGGGGGTACCACTAGACACCAGGGTTATTACCTTAAAATTAATGGGGACCGGGCACAGTTGTAGGTGGGGTTCCAGTGGATACTAGGGAACACACAGATTTAAGTTTTAAAAATAAAATCAGACAAACTTAAGTATGGGTAGTAGCACAGGGTCCTTTGGACCCTGCACTCCCACAACAAAATGCATGGGAGCATAGGGTCCTTTGGACCTTGGACTACATATCCCTACCCCAGATACACATAATATCATCAGCAAAACTATACCAGTGAATAACGTGTCTGAGGTGTTCTCTTCCCACCATGCCAGAAAAAAGAATGGCATATGAGAGGTCTAATGAAGCCCCCATTGCTGTCCCTTGTAAGTGTAAATAAAATCTGTGATCAAACAAAAAAACAATTATGTTGTAGTACAAAATCCAAAAGGTCTAAAATAAACTGTGTTGCCTATCTAAGGTCATGGTTTCTGACCAGGAATTATTTGATAGCTGTCATTCCATGTAGTTGGTAAATACACTTATACAATAGGACTATAGCAATAGTAGCCAACAAAATTCTTCCTGCCAGGGGATCCCCTCCAATTTTTCTATAATGTGCATTGTATTCTGTATATAGTTGGCTGTCTTAGAGACCATCTGTTTCAGAAAATGGCCCACAAACTGTATGGGACCCTCACTAAGTCACCCCTACCAGAACAATGGGTTACGCAGAAAGGTCCCCACAGACTTCTGGACCTTTGGCAAAGTACACAGTGTGGGAACAATGGGATGTGCTGTTCTTAAGAAACTGCACTCTTGTCCATTGATGTGCCCAGCCCCATATGCTGCATCAATCATTTGGCCCAGTGCATATTTAAAGGACCAGGTGGGATCAAAAATAAGTAGTTTATAAAATTCAGCATCCTCAAGTTGACATTTTATTTCTGCAACATATTTATGATTGTCCTGCACCATGACCATTCCACCCTTATCTTCTGGCTTGACTGTTATATGGGGCATATTCTTAACTTCAATGGGCTTGGCGCTCAGAAGTTGAGATATTAGTAAATACTCTTGGCGCAGGACACTCGAAAAGTACAACAATGTCCTGTTTCACCATTTTTTCAAAAGTATGAACCACAGGGTGACCCTCTGGGCTCTGCACCAAGGGAAGAGTTTATCTGCCTACAGAAGTGCAGGGCCCAGTGGTTCCTATACTTCCACGTGGCAATGGATGTCAAGAATTTGTAGGTCTGTCTGGTGGGCTGCAGAAGCGGAGAACCCTCTGGGCCTTATGCTTCCCTGTGGTAACAGATACAGATGCACAGGACAAAGAGACCATCTGTCAGCTGAGGTGCAGGGCCCTCTGGGTTGACAGGTGCAGAGGTGCAGGGCTCTATTGCAAGAGAAGAGTTCTGTTCACTATATAGTACTTGGGTCCGTGTGGGAAATACAGCAACTTCTCTTTCCAGGCTGGGGGGATGGTGCTGCATGACAGCACCATGCCCCCAGCCTCAGCCCTTCTAGCTTGCTCACTAAGCTCTACCCTGGACTCAGCTCATTGGCACAGGATCACAAACCACTACCCACTGAGGTAAAGGCTGGCAGTAGACACAGTGTTTCTTAATATTTTCTTTTTAATTTTGACCACAAATTTTTTAAATACTCATTTTATGTCTCACTCTTATAAACATGACTTACAACACTTATAGAACAATGGATGAAATGTAATTTCCCACCACAAAGTATGAAAACATGTTTCATCCAGGATTTGAAAAATGACAACAGTCATGTTTATGAAGTGGTGTGAAAAAAAATGGCTAAATTGAAAGATTGGAATCTAAATATTGATAATTACCAAAATTATGGGCAAGTATGGGGACATTTCAATGTATATTCATACCTTTGTTGTTTTTTAATATATTGACCCCAAATTTTGAACACAGTGTTCTTATGACCCCTTTGCATTAACACAGTAGGTGATTTTTTTCAAATCCTGCCTGAAATATGACTTTATGGCACAACAACAAAATCAATTTTCAGCCAGGATCTGAAAAATTTCACCTTCCCTATTCATGGGACGGGGTCCCCAAAAGGCCATTTATTTAATACATAATTGGAATTACAACCTTTGAGTCATAGACTCCTTTGCAAAGGCTCCATGTCAGTAGTACAAAGGTGAGAAGAGTACATCGTGGTACAATGAGATACACAGCATCATATTGATACAATAGAGAAGAAACATTAGCATATAATGGAGAAGAAACAATAAATCGATAAATCTTAGGTCAGGCAGACCCGGCGTTCACAGTAGGTCATGCAGTGAAACACAATCTAGGGTCGGTAATTTACCCAGCGTCAACAGGTGAGGTAACCTCCAGAGATACACTAACATAAGAGGTCTAGTGATACACTAGTATTAGAGTCCCAGGGGGATTCAAGGGCATCTGTGGGCTGGGCTAGAGGCAGTCACAGGAATTACATTCAAGGAGGTGACTTTTGGGGGACATCTTGAAAGTATGGTGGGAAAATACTGAAAGTTAGTGAAGTTATGACTGAACATTGAAATGTTTCAATGTTCACTCATAACTTGTTCATTTTACCATATTTTCCCCCAAACTTTCAATGTAGTCTTCTTATGACCCCACCTGATGAACCCAATAAGTGAGAATCTTCAAATCCCACCAGAAAGGTGAATTCATGGAACAACTGTGAAATCACCTTTTGCAATGCATCTGGAAACTTTCACCTACCTTGTTCATGAAGTGGTGTCCCAGAAAGGACATGTTGAAAAATATTGAAAAATTAAAAAGTTATGAGTAAAACTTTGAATGTATTGAAATGCATTAACTTGACTAACTTTATTTTCTCATAGCTCAAGTTGCAGTACCATCAGGAGGATGTCTTTTTCAATCAGAGAGTGTATCTACCTTGTGGGAAAATTTTAGGTGATTGACAGAGAGTAGGTGTGTGTGGGGTGGTGGATGCTGAGTGGGGGGTCAGGGTGAGGGGACTTGTGGGGCTCTGATCAGCAAGGGATCATTTTCTTCTTTGCAAGTTTATTTATAAAGCAAAAAACAGTGAGGGACAGTTTCCTTTTTTACCAGAGAAGGGACCCAACACTGTGGACTGGGAACCCCAATGTTGGCATTTGTTGATCAGCTCTTGGGGTGGCCACCCTAATGTTGCTACCAATGTATTGGGGTGGGCCAGCAGTACTCTGGTGGGTACCCCATTCCACTTACAATTCTTTATTATATTAATATTATCAACTGGGAAGGTCATGAGTGGGCAGACTGAGCTGGAAGGGGAGGGAGTATTAAAAAAGCAGGATCAGGTCAGCAAGGGAGGGCTGTCTGACCCAGAATGGGGAGGGATTATTGAAATGAGTTTGTTTTGGATGCGAGTGGAAAAAAGAATTCCCCTGACACACCACTATGTGTGTGATGGGGGAGTTCGTGAGTCACAAGACGAAGGATGGCTCTTCTTGCTAATCTGAGCACTCAGGATTTAGGGGTGCCAAGAAAACATATTTCTAGGCCTAATAAAAAAAAACAAAAAAAACACCAGAATCTATCTAAACAGTCCTGTTTAGCTAGGCTCAGGTAAATTGTATAACATTTTTAGATATCTTCCAAGTTTTTTGGTTAAAAAAAAGATGGCCGCCATAATACAAAAAAGTGTTTTTTTGTGTTGTTAAAAGTAAGTAGTGTGAAAGCAAAGTGATCTTGCAACACAAACATTTTTGTGTTGTAGCAAAGGGTTATCCAAAACCCTTACTTAGCATGCTCAGAAAAAAACTTAAAATCCTACAACTCTGGAATAAATTAATATTTTTTCACCAAATGTTCAAAAGGCATTACCTTGGCACAGGCTGCTTCTACCCTAAATGTTTCAGAAAAAAATCCTGTACCATCTAGGCTGTAGGTGAGAACAAAAAATGTGTAATAAGTATAGGAAAAATATTTATTTTTATTAAAAATTGACATTCTGTTTCTTGGAAACTGCACAAGCGGCTGTTACAAAACTTCTCACATCTTGAAAACTTAACCCTAAGGAAATGCATGCCAAATGGTAGGACGAAACACGTGTCTATGTCATCCGTTAGCACCCTTTACAAACTGTGTGAGAGGCCTTTCGGCACCATGCAATTCTGCTTAAAGTTGAACCAGCATAACATTCTGTGGTGATCTGCATATGCAGCCCATAATGTTTTGCATTGTGTGGGCATGTGTGATTTTGTATTTTATATATATATATATATATATATATATATATATATACACACACACACACAGTATCCTTACAACTTCTATACCCAGGATAGTCCAAATGAGATGCAGTATTTATAGTGGGGGGTCCGGCTTCTACCCAGAGTGACAGATGGAAGGACTAATGCACTGGCTGCATACCTCTAAACCTTTTTTCACTGAAATGATGGACAATGAGGGATACTGAACCTCATAATGAGGGACACATCCTCAAACATGGAGTTATAAGCTCAAAACACTTTGAAAACAATTGTCTTTGCTTGTGCTAGGTTTATATTTGATTTATCATCTTATGATATCATAAATGTCTGCTTTAAAGTCTGAATTTACATCATATTCTCTTTGTGGGCAGCATCATTTCTATGAGGGACAAATGAGGGACAGGGCAAATTTTAGGGCCAAAATGAGGGATGCCCCTAGTAATCAGGGACAGTTGAGAGGTATGGCACTGGGAGTTCAGGTGTCTTCTTTAAAGTCAGACAGTGATTCTGTGGGTATGGTTGGATTCCAACCTGGTTTACAGTTTAGAATTACCCGAGGCTTTTGCATGAAAGCATCATAAAATCCCCAGGATGCCTTACATGACTTGAGTCATCACCTTTACAATGGAATCAAGCAGGTTTTCACACCAGACTGTAATGTGGTCCTGTTTGGTCCCACCTATCCCCCACCCTTCCACTCTTGGCTAGCTCTACCTTTATAGGGCCCTGCAGTCATGTGTGATTCTATCTACACGTGTGTCCATCTGCTCATTGAGTGCTGGAGACTGGTCTCACATCTGTGGCCAGTGGCACTGATGACCTCTCGTGCTGATAGTCCTGCTTCAGTTAGGAGTTGCATAGCTGTAGAATGAATGCTGTGATTTGTATACCTTGTGGATATGTTTGCTTCCTTACTAAGCCTGGACATCATTGTTCCTAGGAACATATTGCCCATTGGTTCCTGCATGTACCAGCACTGCTATGTCTCAAGCAGAAACAGCCGCGGGCATACCTGCTCACAGGCCTCTGCTTACTGGAGGAATGGCCACTTAAGAGCTCCACCCACCTGCAGATCGCAGCAGCCCAACCAGAAACACTCTGATGCATACCTACTTACAGGAGGTCTCTGCTCACTCTGCTCACTGGAGGAACAGCCGCTTCACAGCTCCACCTGCCCGCAAACTGCAACAGTCCAAGACACACCCCCTGGGCATAACTGCTCACAGGAGGTCTCTGCTCACTCTGCTAACCAGAGGAATGGATGCTTTAGAGCTTCATCTGCTCACAAACCGCAGCAGCCCAAGAAACACTTCTGGGCATACCTGCTCACCGGAGGCCTCTGCTCACTCTGCTCACTGGAGAAACGGCTACTTAAGAGCTCCATCCACCTGCAAACTGCAGCAGACCAAGCAGAAACACCCCCCCGACATACTTGTTCACAGGGGGTCTCTGCTCACTCTACCCACCAGAGGAACGGATGCTTAAGAGCTCCATCCACCCAGTAACTGCAGCAGCCGAAGAAACACCCCCAGGTGTACCTGCTCACAGGAGGTATCTGCTCACTCTGCTCACCAGAGGAATGGCTGCTTAAGTGCTCCACCCACCTGCAAACCACAGCAGCCCAAGAAATACCCTGGGGCATACCTGCTCAAAGGAGATTTCTGCCCACTCTGCTTAATGGAGGAATGGCCGCTTGAGCTCCACCTGCCCGCAAACCGCAGCAGCCCATGGTACAGTGTGCACTATGCTGTGCTCCTGTTTGAACCTGGCTTTAGCCCCTTTTTTCTTCTAACTGTCGGCCCAACACTACTGATTAGAACTCATTTCATAAAATTTTGTGTGCAATCAAATGTTGTGGACTGTAATTAATTCAGTCACTTTAAGAAACTTCATGTGCTAAATTTCTGAATTTATAGAGTTTTAAGTGAGTTTTCAGCTTTTTTCTGTCTTTACCTTGTTCTATCTCTACCTTTCACTCGGCTCTCTCTCCTGTTCTCTACTCAGCCCTCACCTGCCCATATTTAATCCCCTGTCCTTCTTTGCTTTATCAGCAGAAACACCCACAGGCATGCCTGCTTGCAGGAGGTCTCTGCTCATTCTGCTCATCGGAGGAATGGCCGCTTAAGAGCTCCACCTGCCTGCAAACCACAGCAGCCCAAGGTACGGTGTGCACTGTGCAGTGCTCCTGTTTGGTCCTGTTGCTGTGCAAGCATGGCAGCTGCCCTGCCTGCCCTTCCACCCTTGACATGCTCTGCCTTTATAGGGCCCTGTGGCCATGTGTGGTTCTGTCTCTCTGTGTGCCCATCTGCTCATTCTCAGCCCTCCCAATTAGGCATTGTTCAATCTTTACAATTCTTCCCAAACTGTAATAGCCTCTCCCTAAGCAACACCACAATTCCAGCCTCATTTCCCACCCTAATGTTTCCCAACCTTCTTCCTCATTTCCTGCACTGCCCAAGCAGCTACCTTCCCTTTTCCCCATACACCCAGCCCTTACATCTAAATGGATCCTTCCCTCACCAGCTTGTTGCCCTCCTTCTTGTGTCTCCTGCCCCCTGTCCATACCCCCATAGCTGCTGCCTCCAGTCAATACTCTTTTGATACCTACCCCCCTACTCCCCCTTCCTCATGTTCACCCTGCCTTAGCCACTCCAACCATCCACCTGTGCCTTCTCCCAGTCCCCCTTACAAAACAAATATCCCTTCTTCTCTCCCTTCATCATCCCCCCAAGAGCCCCTTATCCACCCTCCTTACTGTTTTCATCTAGGAAGCACCTCTTGCACTCTTTTCTTCTTCTTCTCCTGTTGATCTCAGGCAATATTTTACTTAATCCTGATTGTTCAACAGTGTTGGACCAAAAAAGGGTGCCAATACAAAAAACTGAGAGACTCAGTGAGGCTCTGGGTGGAATGACTTTTGGGCTAAGACATGCAGGATTGGATTTATTTGTTTTATGAGGGGGCAGAGTAATATAAAATTGAAGCCCCTACAATACTTTTGATGGAGGAAGGATCACTGTACAGTGTTGGGCTGAAAAATGACATGCATTTAAATCTACAAGGCCATGCAATGACATACTTAAGGCTGGTTATGAAGTTGGCGGGGCTGAGATGGGCATTGATGGGTTCGACCTGCTCTAAAATCATGATAGGGCAATGTGCTGGCTGGGGGTACTAAGATGCTGCCCTTTCTACCCCTGCTACTCCTCTCACTGGCCACTCTGTCATCCCTGCCCCCAGCAGACCTCCCAAACAGAGAATCATCCCCGCAGCTGCCCCCCTGCCTCACACCTCAATCCTACTATGCTGCCCCTCACCTCCTGCATGCCCATGCCCAGGCATACATCCACAATTGGCCCATTAGTGCCACCATCCTGCCCCCTTTCTTTCTTCTGGGTCTTTCTGTTCTCCACACCCCTGCCCTTCGCTGCCCACCACTTACTACCTCAGTTCACACTCCTACCACCTGTCCAAAATACCTCTGGCTTAAAACCAAACAGCTCATCACTCTACTACTACTCCTGGCTGGGGACATAGAGGCAAACCCTGGACCCAACACCACTAACGCCCACACCCCATTTTCTTTCCCCAAAGGACTCAGGCTCCTGCACCTCAACACCTGCAGTTTACTAACTAAAATATCTGTGCTGCAACCAATTGCCCTAACCCAGTGACCTGACATCCTAATCATCTCTGAAACTTGGCTAAAATCCCAGCATACTGATGCTGAAGTATCCATACCTGGCTACACAATCATCAGACAGGACAGACTAGGGAAAAAGAGAGGCGGAGGAACTGCCATGTTCATCTCCACTAGCCTGCAGTTTACAATAGTGTAAATTCCCTCACTTCCAGCCCACATCAACTCCCTCCTAATCAAACTCTCGCTCCCATGCTCAACCCCAGTGTTCATCACAGGCACCTACTGCCCCCCTGGAACACCCCCAATGGATATCATTACTCACCTGGACACCCTACAGTCCATAGCCGCAGGTGGCGAGCTTCACACCATCGGTGACTATAACCATGACTGGCTAGCCACCAAAAAAGCCCACCTTAAGACCAAGATAAAGGCCCTGAACCTCACTCAACTGATTGCCCACCCCACCAGACTCAGCCACAAGACGCAAAACCACTCACTGCTGGCCTGGGCTCTCTCCTCCTACCCACACAGGATGATACGCACTGACCTGCTCCTTGACTCCCTAAGTGACCACCACATGATTTTCCTGATCAGGAAAGTGCACAGGCCCACAGCTCCCCCCCAAAGATGCTGCGCACAAGGTCATATAATTCCCTGGACCAAGCATTGCTCCTGTTAGAGCTAGGTCAAGCAGACTGGTCCTTCATCTCAGTGGCCATATCTATTGACGTCGCGCTTGAAGCTTTCAAGGCCAACTTTCTTAATGTCTGGGACAAACATGCCCCCCTGCACACAAAAAGAGTCAGAGGCACCCACCTTCCCTGGATCACCGCTGATATCATCAGTAAATGTCACTCCAGGGACCACGCATGGAAAGCCCAGAAGAAACTGGGCACCCAGTCTTCCTTCCATACCTACAGAGCAATCCGCTACTCCTGCACAAACCAAATTCACCAAGCGGAAAATAATTATTTTCTATCGGCTTTTAGTGCAAACATAAACCACCTGACAAACTTCTGGAAATCACTCAAATCCCTGTTCTCCCCCCTACCCAACCCCCACCTCTGACACTATCAATTCAGGGCACCTACCTCACCGATCCTTGTGGGGTAGCCAAGGCCTTCAATACTTACTTCTCGAGCAGTACTGACTCGCTTCTATCGACCCTCCAGCATCCACCCACCCCGGCCCCTCACCAACCCAGTGCACTCACACAAGCCATACAGTTCTCCTTCCACCCTGTATCCCAAGCCAAAGTCCTCAAATCCCTATGTTCCTTGAACCCCAACAAAGGCAAATGCCCTATGTCCTTGGATGCCAAGATGTTATACTTGTCTGCCCCAGCCTTAGCCGCCCCTCTAGTCATGCTTTTCAACCTCTCCTTCACTCTGGGCAAATTACCCTCCAAATGAAAAAGGGCTACTGTCATACCCCTACCTAAAGGGGGTGACCCCTCCTCCACAGGCAACTATCGCCCCATCTCCCTACTCCCGATTCTGGAAAAAACACAGGAACATCTTGTCCTCGCCCAACTCTCTCCCCTTCTGGGCACCTCCTCCTTCTTCACTCCTTTCCAATCAGGCTTTCAGAAGTCTCACTCAACCATCACCTCCCTCCTATGAGTCACTGGTGACATACTCACCGGCATGGACAAAGGACACATCACCTCTGCCATCTTTATAGACTTAGCCAAGGCTTTCGACACCGTGTCCCACACTCTGTTCCTCTCCAAACTAACTGAAGCTGGGCTCTCCAAACCAGCCACCACATGGTTCCATGGCTACCTAGTGGGCAGACACCAGGCTGTTAAAGTCGCCTCACACATCTCGAACCCCCTGCCCGTTACCGCCGGCATCCTCCAAGGCTCAGTCTTGGGCCCACTGCTCTTCTCCATTTTCCTAAAGGACCTCCCATCAGCATGTCGCCACTCTTCCATTCAAATGTATGCGGACAACACTATACTGTATGCCTCAGGCCCTACCACAAGCATAGTGGCAAATCTCCTGCAGGAGGATTTCAACGCCATCCAGGATTGGTTCCACTCAAACCAGCTATTCCTAAACCCTAAAAAACTGTGTTACTAACCTTCGGCTCACAGCAAAGACTCTCCCACTAAGCCCCCTGCCCCCCTTTCAAAACCCTGGATGGGTCCCTTCTGGAGCAATGCACCAGCTTCAGATACTTATGCATCTGGCTCAACCTGCACCTCAATTTCACCACTCATATTGACTCCGTACACAAGAAGCTTCTTCCTAAACTCAGTGCCCTACACAGGAACAAAAACTGCCTCCCTTCTCCCACTAGGAACGCTATTGTCCAAAAGATGATACTACCAGTTCTCGACTACGGCGATATAGTATATACTATCGCCCTCTCCTCCGCCTTGGCTAGCCTTGACACCCTGTTCCACTCTTTTTGTCGATTTATCCTCTACTGTCCACAAACAACCCACCATTGCACCTTATATACCTCACTAGCCCTGCCATCCCTCCAAGACCGTAGATTAAACCATAGTGCTAGGTTCGCAGCCAAATATTGGTCCCATTCCCTACCCCCCTACCTGGCCTCTACCCTCTCCCAACAACCCCCCCCCACTTACTCCCTCAGACGTACTGACCCCAGGCTCCTCCATGTCCCCTTCATGTGCACAACCAAAGGTCAGGCCACTTTCAATTACTGTATCCCACAGTCATGGAACGCCCTGCCAGCTGATATAAGACACTCACAAAACCCCAGCCATCACAATCGCCTACTCAACACACACTTCTCCTCCAGCTGCTCTTGCTATAGCTAATGATGAATTATGTATTAAAACTGTGACCGTGAGCTCAGATGAACCATGTAAAAAAATGTATCATGTAGTCAATCTTCCTACTGTCTGTATCCATCTACCGATTGTCTGTATGGCAGATGGCCATTTCAATGTTTGTATCATATCTGCAACTAGTGTTTTGTACTATTGTCTTGGGTTTGACCCCCAGGTCAGATCTGAAATCGAGCAGCACTGCTCAATATGCCTTCCTGGTTAAACTCATAAATAAATAAATAAATGTGCTATCCTTATGGAGTTTAGAGCACAACAGTTTGCTATGGATGGGGCTGTGGGGTTGCCAACCTATGGGTTAACTCTGGTGCCTGGGGGGAGAAAAATGTAAATTATAAAAAATATAAGCAAAGGAACAACTAATTGAATAACAATTTTTGGGCAGGAAAAGAATGAGAGAATGTTGGATAGACTGAAGAAATGAAAAAGATGAAGCCAAGGTAAGAAAAGTGAAAAACTAAAGATAAAGGTCATGTAAAATGTGGAAACTAAATAAGGGAAGAAGGAAACAAACAGCCAAAACAGAGAAAGTCATAGTGAGATTGCAGATGAAACATTTTAAAATTTTTTAACATTTATATGTTGCTCCGGGACAATATGCAAGGGTGGGCAAGACAGATTTCAAGTTTACTGTATACCAATTAAAAATGTCACTGAGGGACAAGTAGATTTTCTTGGAGCATCAATGACTATTCAATACAGTAGTCGGTTTTTTTTTAATTCTTTTGTAACCAGGTAAGGTTACCAAAGAATAAATCCAGTGTAGTTCACCCCAATTTGAATTAATCAAATTTTGGCTGTGTGGAACTGGCAGCCCTATCTCTTCAACATCCCTAGTCTATCAGCCAGCCCCAGTGCATTAATGTTCTGTGATAAAATTGTATGGAGAGCATTGCAAATACCATCCTCTTCCTTCTTGATGTGGGTAGTGGTACTGAGTTGGGCGGGGTGGGTTACACTGGATTTTAAAAACTGGAATCAGGGATCAGGCAAGGCTGTTGAGGTAGCAGGATCATGTTAGGGAAAGGAGAGAATATCTTGCTGCCATTAGGTCTAGGGTAGGGGAAGGTTACAAAGACTATTACAACCATTAAGGGGGAGGGTGATGAGAGACCATTGTTGTTGGGGATGAGAGGAGAGGAGAGGAGGGATTGTTGTTGCCATTACGTAGACTAGGGGAAGAGAGAGTATTACTGCCATTAGGTAGGTGGGAGGTGGGGGAGGAGGAAGTTTTCTTATACTAAGTTTGAGGGGGACAAGAGAGCAGAGAGCATTGAAGTATTTTGGTTTGGAGTGGAGGAGAGAGCACTGCTGCCAATTTTTTCCTCTGGGGGGAAGAGGAACTTTGCCTCACTTAGAAACATAAGCCATGTTTACATGACTGACTTTGCTGCCTCTGTGGAGCACTGTAGCACTGCCCCAAACAAAAAAGATGCTCAACTTCTGCATCTACATAGCCCTTCTCAGCATCGATGCAAGATGCACTGGAGGAGGGCTGCGAGTCAAGGGGTGGTCGGCTGATAAAAGCAAAAAGATGCCCGCAGGGTCTGGCGCATGGGA
This sequence comes from Neoceratodus forsteri, assembly GCA_016271365.2. Lineage (NCBI taxonomy): Eukaryota > Metazoa > Chordata > Ceratodontiformes > Ceratodontidae > Neoceratodus > Neoceratodus forsteri. Next base: position 1,123,737,730 of record CM028131.1, read on the forward strand.
GTCCACAAGGCTGCTTAAACCGCTCGCTCTGTGCATTACCAGACTTCATGCGATTGTGGGAGCAAAGTAAGGACCAGTTTACCATGATTCGGTAAGTGTCCACATGACAGCATTTGCACCACAGCAACCTGAGTGCTCGGGTTGCTCTGGTGCAAATACCACCATGTAAACAGGGCTATAGACAATGAGACTACAGAGGCAGAAGAAAAAAGTGAAAATACAAAAAGTTAGCTGAGCCACTCTGATAGGCCAGAAGTAGCACATCAAGGTTCCATGAGGGCAACCCACTTTCAGGTGTAATCCTGAGATCACCTGCTGTAGGACAACCCATGGTCGGAGGGCACTGCAGATGCCAGGGCTTTCAGGCTGGGGCAGGAGGTACATGAAAGAAAATAAAGTAAAAATGAAGCCAGTGTAAGAAAGATAACAGCCAAGCTAAAGAACATTTGTTCAAAATGTAAAAACTAAACAAGGAAAGAGTGAAGCAAACAGAAAAAAAAGAGAAATAACTACACTGACACTGCAGATGTTTAATTTTTTGTACTTTTAAGATATGGCAGTTTTCAGAGAGGCAGTACAGGGAGGCTCTGTATCCACCAATAGCCTGTCACCCCAACTACAACTGTGTAGGTGGCCCCTGATAGGTGTTCACAGAGAAGGAGAGTATTTACATGGCTAGTCTAATTCAAGCTCCCCCTTGGGTTTGAAATATATTGGATCTGTTGGCTAGAGTGCATTCTATACTATGATAGGTAAAGAATTATATGTTATGTATGTTTTTGCTATAAGCTTTTTATATACACATAATGCATTCATTGATCATTAGTGTTGTATTTCCAAAAGAGTTTTTCTCCTGGCCAGGATAAATTGTTTTTATATCTATAATAATATTCTGTTGTGCTTGAAACTTCAATAAAAAAACTTTATAAATAAAAGTTCCACCTTCAGGAACAACTATTCAGCTATTTGCTTTGTTACCAGTACATTAAGGGGTGCTTGCCAGTAGCCGTTAATGCTGCATGACATAGCACCAGTCCCTAAATAGATCTATATGACTACAGAGAGCCAGAACAGCTGCTGAAAAACATAAAACTGGAGGTTTAAGGGAAATTATGTAACTTACATTTGTGAGGTGGAAGTCAGGGGTCCTCCTCACAAGCCACACTTGCTGGGGTCTCTCAAAACTGTAATGCTGGCTTGGTATTACTTATATATAAATGTGCTGCAGAACTTTAAACCTTCCCACAGAACCTGACCTAATGGTGCCACAGAAGTTCAGAGTTTCTGCCACAGAATTATATCTACAGTGCTGTAGAGAACAGGGGCCCTTGATCTCACCTTCCTGTCCACAGTCCCAAAATACATCTGCACTCTCTATGCAGACCCCAAACTAGCCCCAAAATCCCTCCTCTCATGCATCAGCAAAATCGTCTCCCTCTCCTCAGATGGAGAACTACTCATGTTGGGAGATTTCAACATTGATTGGCTCTCACCTGCCTCCTCTCACACCAGAACCTCTGTCAAGTCACTCAATCTCTCTCAGCTGCTGAATTAACCTATCTATTACAATCCACTTTTCACAAATCATACCATCCTTGATTGGATCCTTTCCTCTCATCCCCACTGTATATCTGCTGCTGGAGTCCTAACTGATACTATCAGAGATCACTGCTTCATGTAATGCATCAGAGAGGTGCACCTCCCCATATCCTCTCCCAAATATCTTAACTACTGCACTATACATAACCTAAACCCCCACCTTCTCCAGGCCCACTTAAACTCAACTGACTGGTCCTCTGTCCTCTTAGCCTCAGACTTAAACCAGATCCTCATATAGTTCTCCTTCATTCTGCGCAGTATAGCACAGTGGGTTATGGCTTTGGGCTGCAGATCTGGAGACCGGGGTTTGAATCCCACAGCCGCCTAGGTGCATACTGTATGATCCCGAGCAAGTCACTTATTTCCTTGTGCTCCCAGGTCGCATCTGGAAACAAGCTTTGGCTTAGTGTGCTACTCCTGGCTAAACAATGTTCCCTTTCCCTTTCCATTCTGACTAGTATTTGGGACCATCACACTCCACGCCCCCCCAGATCACCAAGGTCAGGCATCACCACCTTCCCTGGATCCCCACTAATAGCCTATCCTTTTGCAATGCTAGTGACAATGCATGGTCACAATTTAAATCCTCCAGAACCATCTCTGACTTTCACTACTATCACAAACTCAGAAACAGCTGCACTAAAGCAGTACACCAAGCTAAATCAGAGTATTTCAGGTCAAACCTTTCATCCTGCCTTTACCCTTTATCCTTCTGAAACACAGACAAATCCCTTATCAACCCCTCATGTGGGGTAACATCCCCCACACCCATTGTAGATGGCTCCTCTGTCTCTGACCCAACCTCTGTTGCTGAAATTTCAACAAATTCTTCACATCCTGTGCACTTCCTGACAGTCCTGCTCCTTCTTATTCTCCTCCCCTTCACACAAGTTTAACCTCCTCCCACCATTCCCCATGAAGTTTTTCATGCCCTCAACACTCTAAACCCACACAAGTCTAGCGCAGACATCTTTCACTCCAAGCTTTTGCGTCTCTGTGCTCCAGCCATAGCCACCCCTCTCTTTTACATCATCAGCCTTTCTTTTTTTACCAACACAGTCCCACATCAATGGAAACTGGCCAGCATAATTCCATTAGCCAAAGGTGGTGACCTCTCATCCCCAGGTAACTACCACCCCATTTCCCTGCTCCCCTGTCTGTTAAAATTCCAGGATTTCTCAGTTCTCTCCAGACTGGCAGATTTCCATTCATCAACCAACTTTTCCTCAGACTATCAATCAGGTTTCCAGAAAAAAAAATTCCACTATCTCCTTCCTCATCTGCGTTACAGACTTAATCCTCACTGCAATGGAAAAAGGCCACCTCACAGCTGCAATATTTATCGACCTTGCAAAGGCATTCCATTCCGTCTCCCACCCACTCCTCCTCTGGAAACTACACTCTGCTTGCCTTGCATCTTCCAGGTTCCGCTGGTTCAAATTTTACCTCTGTGACTGGCATCAGTCTGCCTTAGTAGGAAACTCTGTGTCTCCCCCCCATCCGATCAGGAGGTCCTCAAAGCTCCATCCTTGGCCCCATCCTCTTTTCAATGTTTAGAAATTACCTTCCCACTGTTTGCTCATAATCTAATATATACCTCTATGTGGATGACTCCATCTTCTATGTCTCTGGTTCCACCACTGACTCAGTCCAGTCACCACTGCAGTCTGATTTCAACCATGTGCTAACATGGTTCCAAGACAACAGCCTAAAAGTGAACACTAGAAAAACATCTCTTATGATCTTCGACTCCCCCCAAAAACTGGCCAAACTCCTCACCCCCTTGTTTCACCCTTGATACCATCACCTTCTACAAATACCTTGGTCTCTGGTTAGACAAACAGCTCAACTTCACTGCCCATATTGACTCCCCTTGCTCAAAATTGCACCCCAAACTAGGTGTACTCTTTCACAACAAACATGCCATCCCTCTACACATTTGCCGTGACTTAGTTCACAAAACTATCCTCCCTGTTTTTGACTATGGGAACATTATCTATGCTGCAGCTTCTGCCTCCTCTATCTCCAAACTCGACACCTTATTCAACACTTTTTGCAGATTTGCCACAAACTCCCCGCCTCGCACTCATCACTGCACACTTCTCCCCTCTCCCACAGATGACACATTCACTTACTAATAATTACTGCAAAATTCTGGTTCAACCTTCTCCCTCCATACCTCTCCTCTCTACTCTCCACTGCTGCCAACACTGCCTACTCTCGTAGATCATGGCACCCTCACCCCTTCTCCATTCTCTACTTGTATACATCTCCCAGTGCCTTCACCTTCTCTTTCCTCCTACCTCACCTCTGGAATTAACTGCCCTCTTCCCTCTGTGAATCCCCATCCCTCCCTGCTTTTAAATGCAAATTTAAGATTATCTTCTCTGCCCCCTGCACCTGCCCCTCCCCTTCCCTTGACCCTCTCTCTTTTCCAACTCCCCTCCCTACCTCCTCCAACATTGTCCACCTTATAAGTCTACTCTCTGTTTATTACTTATATGCCATTTTATCTTCTGAAAAGTTTTACCTATCTTAAGCATTTATATTCTGTATCACGTGTATGACGCAGCAAACTAACTATTCAATGTAAATACCTTGCATCCTGTACAGCCTAAATTACTGATGGCACTTGTACGGTATATGTATGTATTAAAACTCCTCTGTATGTAATTGTCACCATTGTCCCCTGGTTGCACCTGGAAATGAGCCCTGGCTCAGTGTGCCTTTCCCAGTTACCAAATGTTTAATAAATAAATACCTTCATTGACATTTAAATCCTGTTGAAACTCGGAGGGTGCAATAGAGTAAACCATTGATCATGTCTGCAAACTACACAGGAAAACAGAATAAAAGGCTGCAGGGACATTCCCTTTAAGAACTTGCTTTGGATGACCAAACTGTCCGTAAGTGCACATTTATTTACTTATCTGAAATTTCATTACCAGGTAGGAGTAACTGAACCAAAGATCCCTTTTCAGGCTCAACCTGGGCCAACAACATGGCAAGAATAAAATACTCTCAATTTCAATATACACAATACAACACAAAACATATTATACACAATTACAAACATCTTGAGACATCAAATATTGATACAAGCATTTTTTAAACATATCATAAGAACATGATATATGAATGGTCTCAGGTAGCTTGTTCCAATAAGTTGCAGCAGCCATAAAGAAGGCACACGATTCCATTTTAGTTTCAGAAAATCAAGTTTGCAAAGACATTGCCTTTGATGATCGTATATTTTTAAAAATCAATTAAAATTACCAAATCATTTAAAGATAATGAATTCATTGAAAAAAATTGCTTTATAATCATTACATCCCCAAAAATATTTCATTCATGCAGCTGGAGAGAGACAACCTAAGTCAGCATAGCAGGAACAATGATGGGTACAAGCCAGAGCAAGCAAAACTAAATGGCAGATGTTATTATAAGTAAGGGGGGAAGGGTAACAACGAATCATGCCACCATGTGGTGAGCACCATTGCAGAGTCAGCCACTCCATGAAGCACCATTGGGGATCATAAATCCTGTGTTCCCTCTTCTCACAATATTAGGGTATACCCTATGTGGGCATATCTATCAGTCAGAAATTTCCTGTAAGAAGGCAGAGTTCCTATCCGGGGAAATTGCTGCTGCTCAGAACCGACCAGTTCAGCTCTTCAGAACTGTGGACAGGCTGTGCAACCCAGCCTGTCTGCAGGCTGGAGGAGCTTTTTCACAATTGCAGTGTGAAGAGCTTGCTCAGTTCTTTGCTGATAAGGTGGCTGACATCAGGTTGGAGACTCATGCGGCACACTCTATGCGAGTTGTTGATGATCAATGCTTGGTCACTACCCCTCCTTTTTCCTGGAGATCTTTTGACCGGCCGGAAGTCGTGGATGTTATGCAGATTGTCCAGGGGATGCACTCTACATGCTGTAGTTTAGATCCGGGCCCTACATCCCTGTTAATGGGTTGTGGTGATGCTATCGGCCCGGTTCTGGTGCAGATAGTCTGGTGCTCCCTTGACTCTGGTGAGTATCCCTGCTCTTGGAAAAAGGCAGTGGTGACACCTTTGTTGAAGAAGGCTTCATTGGACCCAGACTCTCTCACAAACTACAGGCCTATCTCTAACCTTCCCTTTGTGGAGAAGGTGATTGAGAAAGTAGTGGCTGCTCAGCTGGAGAACCATTTGACCATCCATAGCATCTACGAACCTCTCCAATCTGGTTTCCAAAAGAGGTACAGTACCAAGACTGCGCTGGTTCGGGTGCTCAATGATCTCCTGATGGTGAGAGACCAAATAAAATGGTCCATTTTGGTACTTTTAGATCTGTCATCAGCTTTTGACACCATTGACCATGGGGTTCTGCTTGAGCACCTGAGATTCATCTGTGGGCTCTCTGGTTTGGTCCACAGATGATTTACATCTTTCCTGATCCAGAGAACTCAGAGGGTGGTGTTGGGGGTCTTTTCCTCTGACCCTATCTCTCTATCTTGTGGAGTGCCTCAGTGTTCATTGCTGTCCCCCAGGTTGTTTGCGGTGTACATGCTTCCCCTAGGAGACACTGTAAGACAGTATGGGCTGAGGTTTCATTGTTATGCTGATGATACCCAGCTCTACCTGTCTTTTGAGCCCGACCAGGATGGAGCACTCTCAGTATTTAACGACTGCCTCGCTGAAATCCAGGACTGGATGAAGTCCAACTGGTTGAAGTTGAACCCTGGGAAGACGGAGGTGATGGTTGTGGATCCAGGTCACCGGATAGGGGGGTTGGGAGCAGGTCAACCCATAGGATTATTCCTTGGGGACTCCAAACTTCTTACCTCTGAACAGGTGCAAGACCTTGGGGTGATACTTGACGATGGCTTGACACTTTGAGTGCAGGTGTTGGCCATCATTAAGTCATCTTTTTATCATCTGAGAAACATCGCTGGGATCAAGCACCTTGTTCCGTCTGGTGACCTTCCTACATTGATCTACACCTTTGTAACTTCATGTCTGGATTATTGCAACTCGCTTTACTTTGGGCTACTGGGGGTTGATATCCGCTGCTTGCAGCTGGTGCAGAATTCCACAACCCGGTTGTTGATGGGGATTCCTAGATCTTCCCATATCACACTGGTGCTGCAGGAACTGTGCTGGCTGCCTGTTCAGTGGAGGATCACCTTCAAAGTCAGTTTACTGACATATAAAGCCTACACGGACTGGGCCCTGACTACCTGGAAGAGATCCTGGGTCCTTACCGCCCTGAGCGACTGTTCCGCTCGGCCGATGAGGGGTTGCTGGAGATTCTGAGGGTGTCTTTAAAATCTTCTGAGGCTCGGGCATTTATGTTCGTGGGCCCTACCCTCTGGAATTTTCTACCCCATCGAATTAGGGAGTGCATGACTGTGGGGGGATTCAAACAGGCCTTAAAAACCTACCTTTGAAAAAAGGCATATGGTGATGAAGATGGCAGATTCTGACTGTATTGTATATTTTAATGTGATTACAGCATTGTTTTTATTTGTTTTAACTGTTTTAATTGTACTGCGCCTTGATATTTGAAAGGCGCATTAAAAATAAAGTATATTATTATTATATAGCCCACCTGTACATAGCACCACTTGTCATTTACTTCCTTCGAAACAACCCCACACCACCCCCCAGAAATGTCAAGCAAACAGATTGTCATGTGGTATAATACCACCTAGATATATAACAACAGTTAGTCTGAGTCTGAATATTACGTTATGCTAAAGTCCAATATACTTTTATTGATCAAGTTACCTGCCTCTTTTAGGTCATTAAAGAGACATGACTTTCTGGAGTAGATGACCTCCAATTTTGCCAGGTATTGCAGGGTGCGAGTCACCCCCAAGGACTTCAGTGAGAACCGGAGGCTATCAAAGCTTTGCTTCTGGTTCCTGATGCAAAACAAGGTCCAAGTAAATCAAGTTCTTGCCCCAATCCTCTAGTGTAAAGGGGCCCCATCTCCTTGTCACTGCCAAAACCCTGTCTCTCTCATGCTCCACAGTAATCACAACCAACAATGTACGTGGTCCAACTGCAACTTCCCTACACTGACATGGGGTTATTCAAAAGGCACTATGGACTGTTGGAAGTGGGTACATAGTCAAGCATTCAGTCAGCCTTTTACTGATAAAGATATAGAAGTTCTGTTTCCAGGCTTTCATCAGACCAATTAAACATAGATTATAAGCCCTGATTTTATTCTTGAGAGCCCCAAGTTGATAGTGGAGCAGTTTATTTTCTTTTGCAAGGCCTGACAACACTGACATGGTCTTTGCAGCTGACCTAACCAGCTCTTTCACTTCTGAGAAGGCCATTGCTGATTGAGTTTCACAGTCCGACAGATGGCTGTTGAAGCTTGTTATCTAATGCAGCGGGTCACCTGCATTACATCATTTATAGTTGATTGCTGCTGTGATTGTTCTCCACTAGCCACTGTCTTTGCCGCTTGACTGGACCCTGACACCACATTCACCCACTGTTTTTCTAGGATTGTTCATTCTTCCCTATTTGAAATTCACACCACAGGTACAAGAGATGTTTAGCTACCCATGAAGCCACCTAAATCCCTAAGCAGAAATACTTTGTTGCAAAAAATAACTTTGAACATGTGCTCTGAGAAACAGCCAACCCAAGGCATATCTTTACTGAATGATAGCTGGCCATGCCCACTGAGTACTTTTTTAATACAGTATTTAATTACAGTCAATGCACCAATGTCACTTATAACTTTAGGTAAAGGGCATTGTTGTAATCCAGCCTGGACATGACAAAGGCATGCACCAATGTTACCAGGTCAGCTGGGACAATATAAAGCTAAAAGAGAAGCTTCCTACTGCTGCCTCCCTCCCCCAAACATATATTAAACCATACCCAGCTCCAAGTGGACTGCAGTAGAAATGTTAATTTAATTCTTCCCGTATTAAAAATAGCAAGTGATTGTATTTTGCTCTGTGGAGCCAATATGATAACACTTCCTGACAGTGAGACATGCCCCTACACTTGCACGTTTTCTGATGTCAGTAAATGGAGAGTGCTCCATAGAGTTGAACAGGTACCGTATGTTTTTTAAGTGCTGTTTATTATAATTTAGAGTTCTGATTATAGCAGATCGAAGCCACCGATTGACTAACAAGGTCCCATTGGATCAAGAGTTCGCCAGTACTCGGGCATGCACTTGTGACTAGAGATATGCAAAAACTGTCAAATTTTGTTATATGAAATATTTTGTGAAATTTGCCCATTTCGTGCAATTTTTCATGGATGCGACATTCGGAATTTCACCCACAGCAGGCAAAATTTCACCTGTGAAATGGTGAAATTTGCCTTTTGCTGGTGAAATTTCTCCACTTTTCTGGCAAAATTTCACATTACACAGGTGAAATTACGCATTTTTGCTTAATGGTTGAATTTCATGAAATATTTCATGTGGCGAAATTGCTGATTTTGGGGAAGTTTTGCCAGCAAAATATAATTTCACAGCATCTCTACTTGTGACTCCCTATTCCCCGCTCCACCCCACTGGATAAAGGCTAGCAGGCTGGCTCCTAAGCAGGCTAGGAAGGAGTGCAGGTGTCTCTATCCACTCAGATCAGCTTCGAACTTTTGGAAGCAACAGTGTCCCTCTGGTTCACACTTTCAGCAATTTCTTCCACACAAGGCTCTCTGGAACAGTCTTTGAATTTGGTGAACCTAGGGAAAGGTTCACAAGAAGTATTCAGATTGAACCCTGTAGAGGGCTCACCAGATTTATTGGCCTGGATAGGCCTCTGGCTTTCTTTAACTAGCAGCAGGTCTGCACCCTTCTCACTCTCTCTCAGACTGCCCCAGGCTCCTCCAAAGCCCAACCAACTCTTTCTCCCCAGTTAGTTTCTAATTGGGCAGACAGGGTTGTCTGTCAGTCCTTCTACTGTGTCCTGCTCTCTGATTGGTGCAAAAAGCCTGCTAGTCCAATTGGTTGGGTCCTGCTGCATCATTCTCCCACAGTCCATTTCTTTGCTTTGCTGCTATCTGAATGGTGGAAGTCTGGGTGAGGGACCACAAAGATGGTGGCCCTTCTGCTTGAATGGAGCCCTGAGCTCCAAAGCCTTTATTTTACTTTATTTTATTTTATTTAAAGTTTGCTTCTTTAGGTGTTCTGTTCCTGGTTTGGTGGGCACAACTGTGCCTAACATTCTGGAGGTGGTGTGGTGTGGTGTGCAGTCAGCATGGCTCTTGTGCTCCCAGTCTGGAGCTCTGGTTCCTGCTCCCACCAACTAATGCTGGCAGTCTCAGAGCAGAAGGAAGCCTCTCTGTCTCTCTCTCTCTCTATCTCAAAGGTGTCTCACACCAAATAGCCAAATCCCAGTCTCTCTCTCCCTCTCCCTCTCCTTCCCAGTGCCTCTGAGCCCCCTGATGCCCACTGGTGTCCCTGGGGCTGAAGTACATCAGGGGAGGTGCTGGCTGGCTGCCTCTAGTGCTACATGCTGCAGGCTGGTGGGCACTTCCAACACCAGAAACATTCGAGCTGCAAGACAGCTCACATATTTGAGCATGTGGCCACTCAAATGTGTGCACATTCACTGCACAAATGTGTGGTGGTTTTTGGCAAAGGCTCCTCTGGTCCCCTTCCTAGATGCAGTCCTGGGGCCAGAGCAAGCAGGAAAAATGGGACCAAGTTAGGGGTGAAACAGGCAGCATACAGACAAGCACCCACTCAAGGAGGGGGCTACATACAGAACTATGAAGCTGCTCTTCAATCCAGGCACTATTTCATAGATGGAAGATACCACAGTGTATTATTGCTGACACCTGATATTCTAGTATACTCTACCCACAACTTCTATGTGGTGCCTTTCAAAGATAGCAAAATGGTACCACCACTGTTCATTGCCGACCCATGATGATCTGGTTCCAAAAGTAACAATGACATTTTTGATGAGTTGAAACTTGGCCAGCCGGTAGCCATCCAGTCATGAATTTTCAAGGCACTCATCCAACACAGAGACCACACCACCCCCAGGTACAGCTGGGTGTCATCAGCATAGCAATGAAATCCCAGCCTGCACAGTATATAGATGGATGTAGAGGAGATGGTAGGAAGAATGAGACAGGGATCACATGGGTTCAACATTCCTTGTAGTCAGTGCTGGTGCTGGAGTCTTCATGCAGTCACACTGGATTCTTTTAGCATTATGCTTGAGCCAGAGTGTTCATGCTACAGTGTTTTAAAGCATTTAAAAGGTGAACTGACAATGATCCAATGGCTGCTGACTAGCAGGGGTACTGGCCATACTGAATGGATATTTTCTGTGATTTTATTTTTGTGGGAGAAGGGCCACCCAAGAATATAGGGTCAATAAAATTACAGTGAATATAACCATTTTTATTTTAAATATAAGAAAGATGTAGTAAAATCCTTATTTTTTCTTTAGGATTTAGACTATTAAGGCAAGTCTTATTTTCAAAATTGTCCTTGTAAGATGATTACAAAGGTAATTGCTTAATAACAGGGTAAAATAAAAACACAAAACATAAAGAGAGTACATTCATATACATTAACAACATATATGAAACATAATTTAAACATTATGCAAACAGATCTGATTTGCAATTCCTGTTTTAGAGCTGCAGAAATGGCCTTGGTTGTTAACAAAGAACGTGAACAAAGAGTGAATTCCAGGATTTTGATATGCAGTATTGAAACATAACTTTCCAATCATGTCCTTCTTTATGATATTTGAAAACCCCTAGTTTGAATTTTCCTTTAACCTAATTTATTATGTGGTTCTGTAAATGCTTCAGTTTAATGTGGGGGATTGATTGTTATTAAATTATTTACAATTAAATTATGTACAGTTGCCATCCACTGTTTTTCCTTTACACCTGGCAAATCAAAATGTACTTTCAAACGTATAATGCAATGATGTGCATCATATTTGCACAACAGAACAAATCTTGCCAGTTTATTGTAAGTAAGATTTAATATTTGTGGCAGGTTTTTTTTACCAGCATGCCGATATACTGTAGTGAACTGTTGTAATCTAGAACAGGTAAGATTACCTGGTTTGCGTTAGTCAGTCTAGTGTCTTCTGGGAGGGCTTAAGCTGAAATGCCTCAATGCACCAATGTGGATGTTTATCTTTTTGGTTAAGTTTGTTATGTGTTCAGCAAAAATGTCATGTATGACCCATAGTAGTGGTACTCACTAGTGTTTTGTTATTTGATGTTCATTTTTTGTTTTAATTATTGTGTTTTTTATTTTTAAAGAGGGACAGTAGAAGGCCATTGTCTGTGTTTGCTTACATTTCATGACTAGATATATACACAAATTAAACAAAGTCAGATTAAAATAGCACAGGAAATAATTTACTGCAACATGTTTGTAATGCTTTAGTATTAAGCACCAGATTATGTACCATTCTATGACTTTTACCAGTCATCAGACAGTCGTAGTCTATAATTTTATCATTTTTTTCTGATGAAAACTGTAAAACAGTGGACCTGCTCATCACGAGATGAAACAACTTGTTATCTTGAGGGTTCACATGGGATAGCATTTATGAATACTTACTGCAGTTGTTACAATAAGTGATTTCACAAAACAACAGACAGTATATACAGCAGTGGAAGACAACAGAGCATGCATTATGCTAATTTTACTGTATGTCCAGGTGCATAATTACCCCACATGGAGTGCCTTCAGCCCATGGAAGTGCAATTAGATCAGCATCATGCACAACCTCAGAATATCTTATTGTGCTTACAAAATGGGAAAACTGAGACATTTTTAAGAATGACCTTTTTATTTTATTAAAATTGGGTATTTTATTTTGATAGTATTGATAGATAGAATCTTTATTGATCGGTCGATGACCACTACAATTCGGACACAAAGGTACAATATTAAAATCATACAGTATATCCCAATACCAATAAATAGTTTTAAATAACATTAGAGTACCATAAATATACATAAATCAAAATAGACAATGTTAAAAACCCAAATTCTAAAATGAAATTATGTAAGTTATTAACAGAACTTATTCATTAATCCTATTTCTGTTTACTATATTTAATTCTTATTCTTATGATAGCAGATAGATACCCAGCCATTTTCTTAATTACAAACTCATTTGTAGTGAACGCTATTTTTATGCTTTGACAATGTTAAATGTTTAGTTTCTTCCCCTGTGTTGTTCTCCTTAGACAACTGTATTTTCTTTGATTGCTTTTTCCCTAGTTATCTTCCTTTTTTACTCTTATTTTTCTTATGCTTAAATTTTTGCTTACAATTGGTCATGCTATTCTCAGCAGAGCCAGCAAATGACACAGTAGTAAAATCAGGTCTATTATTTAAAGTGTCATCAAGAGGTATGGAAGGAGAACCCTCCTGTGGAAGAAGTTTTCCTATTTTAAGCAAAATACCATCCAATCTGAACCCATTTAGTGATATATTCTCTTTCAGAGAGTCCATCTTATGTTTGAAATTAATTAACTCCTCCATTATCATTAAAGGGGCTGTATATGGGTTGTACATGAATTTGTTTAACTCTTCACTTAGACCAAATGGATATGTGCTAATAGAATCAGTTTTACTGTGGTACTGCACATTAAGCTGAACTTGTTCCCTGCCAGTACCCCCAGTAATCCTTGATGGGGCATTAATTTGCTTTAACCAATTAATGGTATTTTGCAGATCATTAGCTATACTTGTAAGATCTGAGTGCCATGTTTGTTTCTGATTTGACTCACTAAAGTAGTTAGGGGAGAAATCAGGAGAAATAGATCATTCTGCAGATGAATTATCTGGTATATTGGCAGAAATTTCACTGTTGTTTATAATAATGGGGCCCTTAGCTACATCTTCTGATCTAGTCCGAATATTGAAACAATTAGGAGACGCGGCACAGCTAGCCTCAAAATGGTGTAATCAACAGTCCAACACTTTCTTAATTTGAACTGGGTCTTGTCCATTATTAATACTCTCTTTTTGTGTATTAAATATTTCTATAATTTCGTTGTTGGTATCATGTACAACTATAGGCTCAAAGTGATCCTTAATGTTGGTCTGCTTCCCTGATTTTTTACTTGTCTTCTTTTTAGTGCCCTGATGACAAATGAGACAGTTGGTTATTTTCTTGAGAATTACTTTTTTCTTTGACTTCTTGTTGTTAGTAGTTTGGTTTAATTCAGATTGTTATGTATCCATCCTCATAGATTTTACCCTTTTAACGGGGATTAACTGATCAGTATCCATATGTTGTGTTATACTATTATCTAGATCTATAACCTGACTTCTTGTTTGAACCGTGTTGTACTTGTACTTATAGGACAGATAAACTTAATTTCTTAGCTTGTATTAACTAAAAATTATAATAATCTAACCTGAATGTTGACTGGGTTATATAGTCTAAAAAGAATAACTACACCATAATAAATATCAACAAGCTGTTAAGAAATATAAAACAGCATAAATAAGTGACCTATATATAAAGTGGATTTTTTTTTTCAAAATACACAATTTGAATCCACGCAAGGTAATGCTTGCAGGGTTTTAAACCTGCATGGAAAAATGGCATGAAGTTTTATGTAAAAGTCCACTTCTTCCCAATGATTGTTCAAAAGTCAAAAACAAGAAGCAAATGCACAGTATTTTCAATTCTTCGATGTAACATGAAAGCAGCCAACTGAATAAAAACGTACTTATCCAGATTCAGTCCAATCAGGCCTGACAACAGTGCAAGTGCTTTCTTTTACAGTTAAGGTTGGTATTTTATTGTGTTAATAGTAACTACTTTAAAGTAAAACCTCCCCATCTGTCACTCATCTGTCTATTCACAGATTCAGTAGATAGAATGCTTGATTGTCATGGAATGCTGGAATTCAGACTTCTGCAGAATTCTACTAGCTGAATGTTTACCTATCCCCACACAAACACACACAAAAGAAGGCAGGTATTCAATTTTAACTGTAGCAGGGCAGGTAGCAAAGATTTCCATGGTAGGCAGCTAATGTGTGTGTGGGGAGGGGGAGAGGGAGAGGGGATTCCATGGTCAGAAAAGAAGCTCCAAAAATAAAACTGCAACTAGTATTTCATTTTTTTAAATGTGTTTATGTGCCTAAGAAGGGGAATATAAAGGAAAAGAACATTTAATCAATTTGATTGCTCAAGTTTGTTTTGAGAGAGTTTTATTTTAAGGGCCTAGATGATTTTTTTAGTAAGTAAAGGTGGCAGCCACGTTTGTAAGGGCAATCAGGAATTTTTAAAAACAGGCATTGATATTGTTAATTTGCTATGTCCTGACTTCTAGCACTTTTTTTTTACCCATGCAGCATGCTGTCCCAATGCATAGGCTCTGACCAGTCAGGATACAGTATTTTTCCTTTCCATTTTATACTGTACAGTAGCTGCTGGAGCAGGCAAATGTAAAGAATAATATTTAAAACAGTGTCACATTCCTTCCAGTAAATGTACCATGACGTCATATTTAGAATAATCAAAGTTAGCCACATTTCTGATACTAGGCATTTCTTCCTTTTTGGGGGGGTCTTAAACATGCAAATACATGCTTTTTCCTTTTTTTCTTTTTTTTAGGTTTTTATTGATAGTTGGTTAAATAGAATAATACATTACATCAGAGGATTCGTAGCCAGAGCTTTGCTCCTTAGATACAATTCTAATAAATGTAATGTCTCATAACATGCAATGACATATAAGGTTGAAATTACTGTTTTACCCAAAATATACATAAAATATCTTTCTGGGCTATAGAGAAAGAACAGTTACATAAGAACATACCATAACAGTAGATCTTTGCGAGAATCTCCTCCATTAGGTCACACATTTGGAACTACAAGCTGTCAGTGTCAGGATCACCCAGAAGTCTTTGCTAGCTGAGGGGCTGCCTACAATAATGTGCAGCGTTGATACACATATAACGTGGGCAACCCTATCATTACTCAGTTTCCCACTGGAGATTAGCTTCAGAGGACTTCTAACCATGAGGAACCAGGAGATTAGACCAGTACCAGGCATACAAGGAGAGGCATGGGACTATAAAATAGGATACATGGAGTAAGGCTTTTGTCACAGAACCTGATATAACCCTCAAGTGAAATCAAAAGGGGGATGGATGGAGGGTATGGCATGGCCTAATGGAGGAGATTCTTTCAAAGATATATGGTGACGGTAAGTTCTTACATAACTGTGCTACCTTCTTCGAGGATATGACCTCCATTAGGCCATTCCTTTGTAAGGACTCCCAATCAGTACAATGCAGAGAGTAGGATGGCACACTCTGATATGTAATCAGGATAGAAGGTCTTGCAGTACAGCAAGACCAAAACCAGCACACCTATGAGATATTATGTCGAGACTGTAATGTTTAGTGAAAGTGTGAACAGTGATCCATGTGGCTGCAGCATATATGTCAGCAGCAGGGACATTTTTGAAATAAGCAACAAAAGTGGCCATACCCCTTGTGGAATGACCATGAACAGCACAGGAAGTTCCTTACCATACTTCCTGTAACAGATCATAATAAAATGTGCCAGCCATTTGGACAGGCATTGGTTAGACACAGGAGAGAACCCTCTTTTCCAGCGGTGAACAAACCAGAAAGCTGAGAGAACTTTCTTTACTCTTCGGTGTGATCAATATAGTATCTCAGTACTCTATGTAAATCTAAAGTATTGAGCAGTGCATCACCCTGGTTGGCATGCTCAGGATAATAAACAGGAGGGTATATCATTCGGTTCAATATAAATTCTGTTATAAACTTTGATAGAAACTTAGGATTCATATGCAAACAGACTCTGTCCTTGTGAAAAATTAAATAAGGAGGCTCATGCATCAGAGCCTAAAGCTCAGAAACCCTTCAAGCAGAAGTCATAGCAACTAAAAATAATGTTTTCCATGATAGGAAATGTAAGACACAACTTGTGTCAGGCTTAAATGGAGCCAGTGTCAGTTTTTCAACAAGGTATGGATCACAGACAAGAGGTTTCATATGAAGACTACCTCTCAAAAATGTACACAACACTGATTGGGCAATCATGCAACCATCAATAAGGGCACAGCAAGCTGATATAGTGACCAAATGCACCTTAATACAGAAATATTGCAGGATAGAGTCAGACAGGGAATGCAGGTATTCCAATACAGAAGTCACAGGACATGTAAAAGGATCCATATTCTGGGAAGCAGACCACGTAGTGAAGTGTTTCCATTTCAAGAAATATGTATGTCTGTTATAAAGCTTCCTAACCACATGCCGGACATCAGCAAATTTAGGGGATATCCCAAAGCATGCAATTGCTATGTTTTCAGGAACCATGCCTGCAGGTGTAGGGCATTCACATCTGAATGGAACAGGGACCACTTGCCCTGTGACAACAGTCCCAGACCCATAAGGAAAGGGACAGGAGGCTCCACTGCCAGATGTTGAATAAATGGAAATCATATCTGGTGAGGCCAGAACAGAGCAATGAGGATGACAGTGACACTCTCCAGAGACCCCTCTGTATTAGAGGAAAGGGGGAAATGCATATATGAATTTTCCTTTCCAAGAGAAGGACAACGTGTCTCACCAAAAAAAACCCAGACCCCGGAGCAAGCAAGCAGAAATGCAGCAGTTTTACATTGCGTGGGGACACAAAAAGGTCCAGCTCTGGATGATCCCATCTTGCAAAGAGGTCATTTACTACAGAGGACAGCAATTACCATTCATGGAGCATTCACTGGGACCTGCTTACCTGTGTGCCAAGATGTTTTGGAGACCAGGGGAAACACTGCTGACAACTGAAGGCTGTGAGACAGAGCCCAGTGCCTTTCTTTCATTCTGTGCCTGCATAGCAGATAAGAGTGAGTGCCTCTTGTTTGTTGATGTAATGCATTACACTGTCATTGTCCATCCAAATTAGCATATGACCGAAGCAGAGATGATTCTGAAAAGCCTGGAAGCTGTACAGGACAGCTCACATTTCCAGGACATTTATGTGCAGCTTGGTCTCCACTTTCGTTCATGACCCCTGTGTCTGGTAAGAACTGAGATGAACACCCCAGCTGGAGCAAGAAGCATCCATGGTGAGGATCTGTTTTTGGAGCTGATACAAGCAATGGAATGCCCTTCAGTAGGTTGCCATGTTTCCGTCCACCATAACAGTGCTCTGCAAAGAGGAGGTGTGATGAGAACCATTTGCTGCAGCTTGTCCATTTATCTGATCCCACTGGGTCATGTCCACTGAGGTACCCTCGTATGAAGATATGGCAGTGGCAAATCACTATGGCCACAGCCTTGAGGCCCAGGAGAGGTAACATTGTTTGTGTAGAAAGGTAGTGGCTCCTGTATAACAAGTGTACCTGAGCAATCAGAGTGTCTGCCCTGTCCTGTCGTTTGAAGGACATCTGTTCTCTGTGTCCAGGATCACCACCCTGTACTGTAGTCTCTGGCATGCAGTCAACACAGATTTTCACACATACACTGTGACCCCCAAATCATTAAACAACTGATATGTCCAAGATAGAGTGTGAAGCAAAGACCTCTAGAGCTGGCCTTCAGGAGCCAGTCGTCCATATATGGGAAAACCTACAGGCCCTCCTTGTGAATGGGCACTGCAGCTACTGCCAAGCATTTTGTAAAGACCCATTGGGCAGATCACAGGCCAAAGGGCAATACCTTGAACTGATAGAGTTCATCCTCCAGCATAAAGTGGAGGTACTGTCTGTGAGATTTCCTGATCTTTATATGAAGTATATGCACCCCTTCATGTCAAGAGAGCAGAGCCAGTGCCCAGTTTACAGCAGTGGAATCAGAGCATGCAGTTATTCCATTTGAAACTTTTTGTATTCGATGTATAGGTTGAAATTCCTGCTATCTGGCATAGTATGCAGATCCCCTGTCCATTTCAGAACTAGGAAGTATCTGCACTAGAACCCTTTGTTTCTCTCCTGAAGAGGAACCGGTTCTATGATATGCTTTTGAAGTAAGGTCTGCATCTCTTCCTTTAGAAAGGACAAATGGCCCAGAGGATAAAAGGAAGGAGGTGGAGAATGATTTGGAGGGATTTGTAACATATCCAGAGTATGTCCCCCATGCAATTATCTCCATAACCCATTCATCTCTTATAATCTCATGCCATTGTTTTAGATGCTGAAAGAGCACCCCCTCCACACACACACACACACACACACACACACACACACACACACACACACACACTGTATGTAACAGCTGAGGAAGGGGGAGAGATGGAAGAAAGTCAGGCAAACCTGGAGGCAGCAGAATCACTGGAATCAATTCCTTTGGGTGCTTTTGTATGTGCACCGGGGGGAGGGGACCACCACTTCTACAATGGCCTTACTGACTATAAGCATGATTACCCTAGGTGGCAGGCTGGCAAAAGGAGCCCTTACCACAACGTCTAGCAGGAGTGCATATAGGGATTTAACAGACCTCAGAGTCATTTTAGAAATCTGAAGACCATGCAGAGCTTCTTAGACATCGTAGCCAAGTAGTCTGGACCCTCTAAAAGGGGCATTCAAAACTGACTGTTGCACATAGGTGGCAAAGCTAGTGATTCTGAGCCCAGAATATCTTCTCATGCGGATGCCAGAAGCTACAGCCCTGGTAGAAGCATCAGAAACATTATAAACTGAGCACAGCAAATGTTTGCCAATCTCAGACCAGCAGACATTGCTTTAAGTAAGTCAGTCTTGGCAAGACCATCAGGCAAAAGCTGGAAAGTAGTATGAGTAGCTTTCCGCAGGCTGTTCTGATACTTCATCATATGGGCCTGATAGTTTGAAATCCAAAAGCCCAATGAGGCAGAGGTATATGTATGCTTGCCCATGACATCAGCCTCCTAGATTTCTTATCAGGAGGTAAAGTACTCATATATGTCTTGGAATTCTAGACCTATCATAAGCAGCCATGACGACTACAGAGTCAGTTTCAGGCAGGTTAGCATAATAAGGCTTAGCAGATGGGTCAGGATACTGCTTATCAGCCTTTCTAGGGACTGCAGGCAAGTAGCTACATTAGGTCTAATCCATGCAGCAAAAGCAGCATCCTCTAAAGCAGGATATGTAAGTGGAATATAATGGAGGGAGTACAAGGCACCTCTATAAATTTCATTTGATTCCTCTTAGTGGAATCTTCCTGTTCCACATCAAAACCCATGGCAGACTTCATTTTCTACATCATGTTTTGAAAAGAGGGGTTCTCAGGAGGAATCCTTGAGGTATATACCACTGTGTCCTCAGTACAGGATGTGAGGGTAGAGCTAGAGGGCAGGCTTCTTTCAAACTGCTCCTCACACTCATATACCTCATGTAAATCCTCCTGTAAATCCATGAAGTCTGGATTGTATTCCACATCATCGTCATCAAGAATGATAATGGGAGCCTCTGAAGGAGCCGGTGCCATTGTTGTCTGAGAGGCAGGAATCAGCAGTGTGCTATTGGAATTTATCAATGGGGACCACACACTAGAAGGCCCCATTAATGGAACAACTGCCTGCAATGGCAACCTTGGTAGAATGTATCAATTCATTTCAGAAAAGGATTCCAGCACAGCTTGGGAGTTGATGTCACCCTGAAAAGGATCTGGGACTGCCTGCATTGAAGGGCCAGAGACTGACGATGATGGTGTCATATCATCCATAGTAGGTATGCTAGCACCTGACCCAAGCCCTGACCCTGGTGTCTCAATGACAGTCAGGGTGGGGGGTCTTTTGTCAATGCCACTGGAGTGGGCATTGACAAGGACGTACTACTTCTCAATGGTGACTGTGACCTCGCCAGTGAAACAGACTTATCTTTGTCCTTGTGTTTGTGCTTATGGAGTGATAATAAAGAAGTCCAAGACAACACTCTGTCCTTGTTCTTCAATTTTGATGATTGTTTCTTGGAATGACAACAATGGAGAAGCAAACTTTGAACTCTTTTCCTTCTCCATGGCTTTCAATGCTTTCAAGGCAAGGCCATTTTCTAGAGTTTTCTTATGACATTGCCTTGTACCCTGGTTGAAACTCTGGTAAATCTCACAAGCTGCCATATTGTTAGAAAGGCACAAACAGCACACGCAAACTGACTGCTTATTGTTTTTGTAAATTTTATGACTGCACTAACAATAGCAAAATAAAGGTTCTCTGACTTCGTCAGCATAGGGAGGTGACAAGACTAAACTTTATAAAATAAAAAGTAACAAATTGTAATGGCTTGTTTGGTATTGTTTCCTTCAGCAGGTGCAATGATGATGATTGATGGCAGGAGAAAGAACTGAGGAGTTATGGGGCCACACACATTATATGGGCATCAACGCTGCACATCATTGTGGACAGCTACTTGCTAGAAAAATTTTCTGGGTTGTCCTGACACTGACAGCCTAGAGTTCCAAAGGTGTTGCCTAATGGAGGAGATATCTTCAATGAAGAGACACTTTACCACTTGAAACAATTTAGGTACTAAATCCCGCAGACTGTAATCCCGACGCTTGTAATCCTGTTTCCAAATTCCCGAAAAAATAATTGCCCAACCGCCGATATTCCCGTCGCTGTAAATCCCGACGCAGCAGGAAACCAACTTTTAAAATTCTGTCGCCCAACTACAGAACATGCAGGTTCAAATTAAGATACTGCTTAAAAAAGCACTTTAGGGCATACTGTAGTAATGAGCATTCACACCTCTCATGTAAATGTGCTTCACAATCACATCATGTGTACATTTTAAAGTCTCCAGATCTTTAAACAGAAAAATGCATTAATTTAGGTCTAAATTACAGTAGTTAATCGCGATTGCCATCAGCCTCCGCCATGCAATCGCCAGCAACAGAGAAGCCTATTGTCCTTTTTTTTGACAGCTGTCATGGTAGCAAATTAGTTGTCCAACTAATTCTTTATTCCAATTATTGATTAATCATTTCGTCATGGTAGCAAATTACTTGTAGCCTTACAGTGATTAACAGTGATTGTAGTAAATCACTGTTGTATGCCTGATTTAGGAAACTCTGTTAGAGCAGTTACTGGTACAGCAAGCGATGGCAGAAGTATGTACTGTGGTGCCTTCTCAGAAGGGGAATGATAAAATCTGCATTGGAGGCTATTTATTGGTAAAAGGCGAAATCATGGTGATGTGTTCTACTGGTGCTGTCAGAGCCGCAAGTCTATGCATTGTCTCGGAAGGGCTTCCACTAATCTAGTCAGTGGTCAACACCACCTAAGGAGCCAGAGGGAGCATAACCATGCTCCAGCAGCAACTACGCCCCAATTGCATGTGTCATGGCAGCAATGAAACGTAGAGCTATAGACACACACGACACCCCCACACAAATAATACAGGCAGAGATAGCATCTCTACCTGAGGAGGTACGGCACAGTCTTCCCCAAAAAAAGGCAATGCAGCAGGTAGTGAAATGAGCCAGACTCCTTGACCTTCCTGCTGAACCCCTAACCCTAGAAGACATGGCATCGTAGACTTTCAGCTCTTATAGGATGATCGCATGTAGGATTACACCGATTCATCTCAGAGCTTTGTAAAGAGCAAATAAATACGAGACCACAATAGAAAATATGAAGTGTGGACTACCAAAATCTCCCCCCAAAAAGCGCTATGCACTTCATGAGGAGAAACTCAGGATTGTGGTGAAGAACCATGAGCAGATGCCTTCCTTGGAGTACATCAGGGGTATAGCCCACAATTTAATTATATGACATTTTTTAATCCCATCTTTTAACATTTTTAACTATGCTGCACTACATCATGATCTGGCTACTGACAAGACGGTAAGGATATGTTTTTTTTTATGCTGACATACACAAAATATTTCAAAAAACTAAATCGATTCTTCTCTGTTTCTTTCAGGTAGTGCACTGTGTTTCCTGAATTTTTGTTGCTTTGTGGTAAATAAATAAAGTTTGTGGAACGTTTGCTATTTCAGGTTGGACAGTTTGGCTGAATATAAATAAATAAAGTTTTTTACTTCTATGTCTGTGCAACGTCTGCAATTTCAGGTTAGAATCTCGGGATTTTAATCATTCGGGATTTTAATTTTACGGGATATTGGTTTTCGGGATTTTAATCTATCGGGATTTTAATTATTCGGCATTTCGGTCTCGGGATTGTGGTCGTCGGGAAATTAGTCTGCGGGAATAAGTACGTATACCCTTGAAACACTTGGAGGTGTAGTACTGTCCATGTGCCTGAAGTTGCTAATGTGATCCTTATATCTGTACCTGGGGGGGGAATTAATTATCCATGACCCTCACCTGCACTGGTCCAGGCCTTTCTCCTAGGGTCTCCCCTTCATTGATGGTATGGTATCTCAGGTATTCTGGAAGGAAGAATCCTTTGATAATTTTGCAGTACTCCAAGGCCAAGAAACCACCCCATATATAGTACTTTTAAAGTCCTCCAGTTTGCTTCTACAGTCAGATTGCACCCTTTCATAGCTAGCTGTTGTCCTTAATTCTGCAAGCAATTTTTCCATTGCTGTAGCAGTCCTGTCCCTCCAATGTCTGAGGATAATTCTTTTGGTTATTCTCAAAGCATCAGTTAACCATCTCTCTTTATTCCCCACCATCCTATTCCCTGCTAACTGTGTGTCAGCTGGTCTTATCCTAGCATAAACAGTGAAGGGGTAACTGCTAGTGTGGGAAGTGTGAGTTTTCTACAGATCTGCAGTATGGCATTCCAATATGACACTAACTTAGGGCATGTCCAGATTATGTGAGTGATGGTCCCTGAGCTCCTCCAACATGATCAGTTGGTAGTAATCCCCATTCATGTAACTTCAGTGGTGTCCTATGCCACCTTTGGAAAATCATCAGCTGGATGAAGTGTATTTTGAAGTCTCTGACCACTTTGGCCAGCATCCTCAAGCAATCTCTTCAGACTTTCAGACAGATGTCACAGTTGAGTTCTAAGTTCCATTGTTGTGAGACTTTACATGTGAGGTTGGGGCACTAGATGAGAAGTTCTGTGAAGATGTAATCCACTTGCCTCTGCAGTGTTGTGTTTTGGTGCGTAATAGTATCTATTACAGAGGTCTTGCAAAGTCTGTATTGGTGTCCAATTACTGGGACAAAGGCATGGCTAAGTTGAAGGTAGCACCAGTGGTGTTATTGAGGGAGAGTAAATTGTTCCTGTAATAACTGGAAGGACATCAGATATTCACAGGCACCATCTGCCAAGTCTTACAGTGTCATTAAACCTTTCTCTGCCAGTCATGTCAGCACATTGTTTTATCTCCACGGTGGAGTCATTCATTGGACCAGAGGAGGAAATAGGTGGAGTTGCTTGGGGACCGACCCATGAGTCTGGTACAGCATTGACAGTCTAGGGGAATCACTTTATGGTGGGATGGTCTTTGAGATCCTGGAGTATGTTGCTAAAACAAATGGCCTTAGTGTGCATGGTACCTAATAAAGCAGTCTCACAGTCAACGCACTGGATGTCTTTGCAACTTCTGATTAAATGTTAGCCACTGTTAGCTGGGGGTATGGTTTGTGCTATGCATTTGATGTTGAAATCTGGTAGATAGAGACATCCCCTGCATAATTCATGGGTATTTTTTTTGTGGCTTAGTCTCTGTGGTTCCTTCCCACAGAAAAAGGATAGCATGTCTCTCTGGAGTTTGCAAATTTGTTTTGGGTTAATGGGGATAGGGATGTTGTCCAACACAGGTTGTCTTTTAGAGGAAACCATATTATAGGCATGTACTTTTCCCCAGTGGGATACATACAGGTGGTTTCAGATGGTCATTTTTTGTCCAGTGTGTGATCCTAGCCTAAACTGATTTTCTCCATGCGACTCAGGTCCCATGAGAAGTTTAATTCTAAAAATTTAATTTGCTCCTGTGCCTCTGGCATGTTCCAGGGGAAACCTGCTAACTGAATGTTTCTAGTACCTACCATGTCAAACCAAAAATATCTAATGAGGCTTCTTCCCTTCCTCTAAATAACACTTTACCTCCTCTAACATTGCATGATCCCCCTATGGTTAGTAACATTACTTCAGCCCCCATGGATACTACCCATCAAGTATATGTATTGGGGGATTCTATTATAAAACACCTTGATAGGGCCACTTGCAATCCCGACAAAGCAAATCAAACATACTCAAGCTTTAGGGGTGCTAAAGTTTCAAACATTACTAAAATGGCTACTAATATTCTTACTAATGCAAGACACAACCCACTAGTAATAATCCATGCAGGAAAAAATGACATAAACCATACTAGCCCTTTACAACTAAAGAAATACTTTGTTTCTCTATATAATCTATTAGTGGAAAAAGGTTGTACTGTATGTTTTTCGGAGATTCTCCCAGTACCAAGAGCATCTGAGGACATTACCTATAAAATCAAAAAAAAAAAAAAAACTATGAATGGTTCAGGAAGTGATGTCTTAAACAAGACATCTTATGTATTCCTCATTGGGAAAACTTCTGTGACAGGGACTTGCTGTTCTGCTGGGATGGGTTGCACCTGAGCAGAACAGGGAGTGCGTTACTGGAAAAAACTCTAGCCTCCACTATTCATAACTGTTTAAACAGAGCTGCTTGGGGGAGATTGGGAGTGCTCCCAATTCTCTTAATGAAAGTACCAAATATGAAACAAGCAAGACTAGTAATGTAATGACATTTAATGCCAGATCTCTAAACACTCTTAGTATGTTATAATTGGAAGCTCAATGTTCCCTCCTAGATCTGAGTATTATTGCTGTCACTGAAACATGGTGGGATCTGGCTTCAGTGTGGCATAGAGAAATCCCTAATTGTAAGCTTTACTATAGAAATAGGGAAAATAGGTCTGGTGGGGGTGTATGTTTATACATTAGAAACAACATCCCTTCACATGAGATCGCATTGGAAACAGACACCGAATCTCTTTGGGTCTCAATTCAATTAAAGGGCCATCCGAAACTTACACTGGGTGTATGTTATAGACCACCATCCATCAACTCAAAATATACTAAAGATTTAATCAGTATAATTTCTGATACTGTCCAAAAAGGACAAAGTCTTATTATGGGAGATTTCAATATGCCAGGTATTGACTGGGACACCTTAACAGCAAAAACTGAGCAAGAAAAAATATTTCTATCATTATTATAGATCTAGATTTGGAGCAACTTGTACACCAGCCAACCAGGGGAACAAATATACTTGACCTGATCATTACTAATATAGAAACTAAATTTATGGATATAATTATAGCTCCCCCAATCAGTAACAGTGATCATAATTCGATACAATTTAGTATAAATATCAAAATTCCATTACTTTCAAATAATACAATACATAAAGATTATAATAAAGCTAATTTTTCAGAACTAAACTCAGCAATAAAAGTTAATTGGGGAAAAAACATTTCACAATTTGTCAATAAATAAAGCATAAAACACTTTTATACAATTTATATGCCAACCTGAAGACCAGTATGTTCCTAATAAAATCAAATACAACAAAAAGGGTAAAATACCTGTATGGTTTACAAAGTCTATATGTAAACAAATAAAAAGGAGCACTTATTTAGGAAACTCAAAAAATATTCTAACCCCATAATTAAACATAAATACAAACAAGCTGTGGTATTATTAAAGAAATCTATAAAACAGGCTAAACTTCAATTTGAATTTAAATTAGCTCACTCCAAATCAAATCATAAATCACTTTATTCGTACATTATTAGTAAAAAATGTAATGTCAGGACAGTTGTACCGCTTTATGAAAATGGTAATACGATCAAATCCGACCAGAAAACAGCTAATAAATTTAACAATTGTTTTTGTTTGGTGTTTGAGAAAACTGGCTTAAATACTACTGTTCACAAATATATTCCCCCTTTTTACCATTAAATACTACAGAAATAATAAATGCCCTTTTATCCCTCAAAAAATCTACAAGTCCAGGTCGGGATAATATACACTCAAGATTCTTGATTGAGACATATATCTCAATGATCCTTCCACTCACCTTACTTTTCAATAAATCATTATTAGAAAATGAGATCCGTGAAGATTGGTGAAGTGCCATAGTGACCCCGATACACAAAAAGGGAAACAAATCAAATGTCCTAAATTATCACCCAATCAGTCTGACTTTCCTTATTGGGAAAGTTATGGAACGCATAGTTAAATCAAGGAATGAAGAAGAAATGAAACAGCTTTCAATACAGTATACATCCCAACATGGATTTAAGCCGGGACATTCGTGTATCAGTAACTTAATTTCAATTTACAATACAATAAGTAGTAATTTAGACAAATATGTTCCCTCTGACATCATCTTGCTTGATTATAGTAAGGCGTTTGACATGGTGTCACATACATAGCTGGTTAACAAACTTTGCCATTTTGGCTTTTCATCTTACTTAGTTAATTGGATTTCTCAGTGGCTTCACAATAGGACTCAAAGGGTAAGAATAAATGGAGTCTTATTAAACATAGGGAGAGTCTCGAGCGGCATACCTCAGGGCTCCGTTCTTGGCCCTACTTTGTTCAATCTTTTTATATCTTATATGGATATCTCCTCAAACAATATCATTTCAAAATTTGCAGATGATACAAAACTTGGAAGTAGAGTCGATTCAACAGCTAATATGTTAGTATTACAACAGGAACTTGAATATATTGAACACTGGGCTAAAGTCAACCTAATGACCTTCAACACTGGAAAATGCACAGTACTTCATTTTGGAAAAAATAACCCACAGAATAACTATTATTTAAATAACACCTACCTGAAATCAACATTTTGTGAAACAGACCTAGGTGTTCTGATATCCAGTAGTCATTGTAATAAAATAACTAGAACTTCCAATATGATCATAAAACAAATTAGGAGAACTTTTATTACTAAGTCAGAACATTGTCTGATACCCCTATATAGGGCATATATAAGACCACATTTAGACTATGGGTCCCCCTTTTGGAACCCGTATCTGAAAGGCGACATAGATCAATTGGAACAAATTCAGAGACGATTTACAAAAACAGTACCAAGACCGAAAGTAAAACATTATGACACTAGACTTCAGGAAACAGGACTCTATCCCCTCCATCTGGGGTGACATTCTTCTCACTTATAAACTCACTAAAACTCCATCCTTAATGAAACAATGTGGGTTTACATTTACAAATAAAAATACTGTGGGCAGATTACATAATCAGCAGCTCAGAGTTCATTGGGCAAATACAAACAAACATAACAACTTCTTTAACATAAGAGCTGCTAAAAAATGGAATGTGCTACCACAAGAGTTGATTAATTCTACATCCTGTGACATTTTCAAGTCAAAGCTTGATAAATGGTTAAATCTAACCCACATTCAATAGTGACCCACTGTTGTGGGGGACACATTGCGATGGGCCCCGAGCCTTCTTTTTGTCCTACTAAATCCAGTAAATCCAGTAACCATTTTATTGAGGGAAAGGAAGGAAAAAGTAATAACTTTGATACATTTACCTTGTATCCCAAGAATTTCACATAGGCTTCTATTACTGTTAACAGATGAGGAACTGACTCCTCCGGTTTAGTCAGGGCAGCATCATAGCATCAACAAAGGCGATGGCTTTGTTGTCTCCACCAAGGTATGCCATGAATTTGAGGGTGCTGGTCAATAGCCTGCAGCAGAGGGAGGTTTCAAGGCCAGAATGAAAAGTGTGTGTGTGGGGGAGGTGGCAGCCCTGCCTTGTGCATCTCCTCAAGGGGAAGGCAGGGAAGAGAACCCCATTTGTGTAGATGGATACTGATGTATCTATGTATATCATGGGTATCCATAATAAAATCTTTGGCCCAAAATCAAAGCATTGCAGGGTATGGAAGCGGTAACCTCACTTCACCTAGTCAAATGCTTTTTCTGCATCCTGGGATAGTGGAACCACTGATAAGGTGGGGTTGGGAAGTGTATCAGGTAAGGTTCACTAGGTGCCTTGTATTGTCCTAGTTTCTGTGACCTGGGATGAATCCCACTTGATCATTATCAAATAACTGTAAGTTTACTCTTTTTACTCTCTCGGTGATGGGGTAGTAGCTCCCCCACTTCAAGGGATCCTTCCTGGTTTGGGCAGAAGTGATACCTGTGCCATGCATGTCCAGGGCAGTAGTATGCCCTTAGCACAGGCTTCTGATAGGATATCTGTTAATCATGGCTGGATTAACCTGTATGCAAATTACGCCATGGCATAGGGCTCCATGGTTCAGGAGGGCCCTACTGTTAACTTATTTACTTTCTTTAATCCTTGTACTGGGTGACATCTGTGGCCACCGACCAGCTGAATTGACCCAAAGGCACCCCCTCTTCTCAGAGTCAGCCTCTGCCTCTGGTTCAGTGGCCCCCCCATCCTCGGACTGAGTCACCCTGCCCCCCCCAATGGCCGCTCCAAGCAAGCGAGCTTCTCAGTCTCTCTGACGGGTGGCTCTGGCTCTGCCTCTGATCCACCCTGACCCCACCACACAACCAATCATGTCCATCAGAGGTCCTCTGGAGGTGTGGCTACAGGGGAGCAGGGAATCAGTGCTTGCATGCATGGTGTCAGGGCATGTGGCCAGGCCGGGCAGTGAGGAGTCAAGGAGGAGGACAAGAGAGCTGTGGACGTCGACAGTCAGTCGTCGGTGCCAGTGGTCGGTCTCCGTCTTTGTCTCGATCAAAGAAGAAGATAGAATAGTAGAGAGAGCAGCATGGGGGGTTGCCCAGAGTTGGATTCAGCTTCACCACCTGGTGTGCAGCATCACGTGCTGCTGGTGTTTTCGGTGTAGCCAGGATTAGTCAGTGCTGCTTAAGTTGGGCCTCTGGTCCTGCTGTGAGGGAGTGCTCCCATGCCGGGCCAAGTCATGTCGCCACCACCTGCATGATCTTGAGGAAAGGATCTCAAACATTTGTCCACCACCAGGCTGAGGCTGGCATTTATCTTCTTCCAGTCCAGTCATCAGGACAGTCATCACATCACAGTCAGGCCAACCAAGGCAGGCCACACCAGGTATGTTGACTAGTCTGCATGCTGTAGTGTTCAAGCCATTGTGCTGCAGAATGAAATAAGTTATTGGAGAAACCAACTAAGCTGTGGTCTGTGTTCAGTAACCCAAGTACTGAGTCTTTAATAAGATTTGAGTTTGGCACAGTGGACTATGGGGTGCTGTCGTGCTGATAAGTCACCTGAGGAATTATGTGGGACTTGCTGGCTGGCGCAGTTTTGTCTTGGTTTGAGTCATACATTACTGAGAAGTTGCAGCAGGTTGCTCTAGGAAACAATCTCTGAAGTGACTACAGTCACCTGCAGGGTTCTTAAGGCTCATTCTTGGCACAACTCTCTACCTGCTTTGGCATCAGTGACTTGGAGTGGGGCAAAGATGGCAACTCAGCAGCAAAGCAACTTTTAAGTTGACAGCAATGACAGTGGAGATGGAGGAGACAGTGGGAGAACAAAAAGAATTGAGGACAAAGATAGCTGCACAGAGGGAGGTTGTGGCAGATGTATTGCAGAGGCAAGGAGCTTGAGCATGTCTTAGGTTTAGAGCTTGAAGGAGTCTTGAGCAGGGAGATGATGGGAGCTGTAAGCCCCACTAACTGCTACAATAATACATGCCTCAGGGTTTTGGTTTTGGCAGCGAGAATAGATATTGAAGGAGGCATGTGTAGGGAGATCCTGCTTGAGTTCCCTGGTTGTTGTTGCCTTGCTGGCCCGGCACCGCAGAAGAGTGTGATGTTGGCATTTAGGGGTCCCTGGGCCACAAAACATGATGGAGAGGGCCCCCACATCCATTAATCTGGCCATGCTGTTAATGGTCCCATTGTTTGTTTTTAAAAGGCCACATAGAACTCTGCTGTGAGACCATCACAGCAACATTATTATTTCAGTTGCCATGAAGGGTCTGCTTTGTTTAGAAACAGATCTACAGTTCTACAAGTATTGAAAGATTATTTGTTCATCTTGTTTAAAACATTTCACCAGAAAGCAACCTGAATCGAAAGCCAACTTTTCTTTCAGTGTATCCTTATGGACAGGGTACGGGGGAATACATACAGTATTGTGTGATAAATTTGAACAACCAAATTACTACAAGTACAATTCAATATAGGACCAGAATATATGTAACTAGATAAGAATACTAACCAACAATACAAATATAGAAATACTGTATAGTGCACCAGTCACTAATACAGTGCAGTATGGGCAATCAACAAAATTCCAGTCAGATGAAAAATTAGGGGCATGAGCTAGCAAAAATATGGCATTGGGAGGCTGCAGAACAAGTTCTGGTAATGCTACAAAGAGTAGTAGGCTGGACTGACAAGGTCCCACAGTTGAGCTTTAAGTGCATTTTGTTAGGTGGTTAGACATATTTGGCTGTAATGTGATTGTTGGAAGATTTAAAAAATGCAACAAAAAAGTTCTGAGACTTGGCTCTGATATTTCTTGCCCCAAAGTGCATTATCATGCATTTATCCACATTAAAGGAGAGTTTTTTGACTCTTGCCCATGTTGCAAACCTATCTATTTCCTGTTAAAAGTTTACAGCATCACTAATGGAGTTCACCAATGACCCTATTTTTACATTGTCTGTGAACTTGCTCATTCATGCATGTTTAGAGATGCCACAAACAGATTGAATAATAATGGCCTGAGAAGTGATCCCTATGGGACCACACTCATGACCTTTGCCCAGCTTGACAGATACCATTCACATTTACCCTCTGTCTCTGATATTCTAACCAAGAGCCTATCCATCTTAACAAATTGCTATCTATTCCTATATCAAACAGTGTTTTCGTTAATTCTGTGTGAGACACAGAGTCAAAAGCCTTTGAGAATTCTTTAACACATCAACAGGGATGACCTGATTCATAGCCTGGCTAACTGGTTCAAAGAAATTAATAAGGTTAGTATGGCATGACCTATTTTCCCTAAATCCATGTTGCAGAGTGTCCACTTGGCCAGTGTTATTCAAAAAGATCTCAGTGCTGTCTTTTACTATTGATTCTAACATTTTACCCAGTATTGACATAATACTGACCACCCTGTAGTTCTCCTGTTTACCCCA
This sequence comes from Neoceratodus forsteri, assembly GCA_016271365.2. NCBI lineage: Eukaryota > Metazoa > Chordata > Ceratodontiformes > Ceratodontidae > Neoceratodus > Neoceratodus forsteri. Next base: position 1,123,769,361 of record CM028131.1, read on the forward strand.
TCACCTTTCTTAAAAACTGGAGTAACTAAGGCTAGTCCCTAGTCATCCAAAGTCCAGCCCTGATCAACTGATGTCTGGAATATACCACAACTAGGGCTGCAATGATATCAGCTGTCTTTTTCAGGATTCTCGGATGTATCCCATCTGGTCCTTGTGATTTGTTTGTATCTAGGCCTCTTAGTCTTTAAAAGTACATCTTGTGTGGAAGTATCAATTCTACTTCCCTTTTTTATTGGATTTAGTACCTGCTTACCCTCATTCCTAGATTTATTTAAGTTCATGAATTATTTATTTAGCTGTTCTGCCATATCTCCACAGTCACTAATAGTACAGCCATTAACCAGCAGTAGTCCCACTTGCATCCTTACCTTCCTTAGCCTTCAAACGTAGCTAAAGAATTCTTTTTTGTTATCCACAGTTCTAATTGCTAATTTGTGCCTGTGTGCCTTCCACTGACGCCTGAAGAGGTCTACTCTTCAGATTTGTGTTTTGCTCTGCATGGCCAGATGTGCAGAACAACACTGTGTCTTGGATTTAGCCCATTGCAATTTGCAACAATATCTGCAAATGGGCTAGCCTTCCCTTCCCTAAAACACAGACAAATCCTTAATTTACCTCTTTCTCAGATATGTAGGTTTGACACTGGAAGTTGTTGAATTCCAGACTATGAGGATCTACAAAGAGAAATTGAGTGTATGGATGGATATCAGCTGGAGAAAGATTTGGATCTGAGGGTAATATGTTTTTCAATACTGAATACCAGGGATGCAAATATTTTGTGTTATTCTGGAAAGGCATGTGAGAGGGAGATCAGGATTTCATACAACACAAAATCTGCCTCCTCCTGGGAAAGAATGACTTCTATTGCTTTCTGTAAGGAAAATGAAATTACCCAAAGTATGTATCTCCATCCTACCCAAGCCTATCATGTGTCACAGTTCTTGTCAATTACAAATATTTCTCATAGATAGCAAAAATGTATTACTTCAAGAAGTAAACATAGTCTTAAGAAACCCCTGTGTTTGAGTATAGTACTTTCATGTGGTAGGAGGCTGAACAAATGGTCCCTTAATCCTTTGTACCACTAAAATACTATGTTATTGTGCAGCTTATAAAGCCTATTGGCTAATATGTCTGTCAGAACACATCTAGAAACAAGATGTTACTAGCTTAGTGTGCTCTTCTGGGTAACCCTTTTGAAACTAATGATTAAATTAATACATCAGCTTTACTTCAATTATTTAGTTTGCAAAATAAAATAAAGAAGCACAAATAACACTTGTTATTTTTTATAATTCTATTTTCTGTGCATTCCATCTTTATACCTGTCAAGCCCAGCCACCTCTTGCAGCCCTTACCTGCCATTGTTGGATCTTGCCAAGGTCCTGGGACTGTTCATCTTGTTCAGAGTTCCTTTTGTCTAAGGATGGACCCAGACGGTGCCTTTCTGATCTGCGCTGCTGCTACAAACACATTGTAACCACAGCTGCCCCCCCCACACTGCCATTTCCAGTGGTCAGTACTAACTGGTGGAGGACTATGGAAAATGGCCACTTTCTTGGTTGACATGGGTAGCTGCGATTACTGTGCTAAATTGCCCAGGACATTGCGATGCCTCCACAACATCAGACTGGCTCCTGGTGTTAGTGCATCCATTCTTTCCCATCAGTGGGTGCCCCCAATAGCTAATGTTGGGAAAATGGGGACAGAAGTAACGGTAATTCTTTATAGAGTGTCTCCCTATCCTCCTGAGCCACCAGGGTGTAACCATTTCACAAAAAGCATAAGAGATCATCCCAAAGATGAGTAAGCACCCCTGGAATTGTCACTGCATCCACTGCACCTCTGACTGGGATTGGGGTCCAGAAGTTGACCAACTGAACTCCAAACAGATGCCAAGAACTTTAACATTAGGCCATTAGAGTGACCCCTAAATCATTGTTTCATACATTAAAATGAATTATATAATGGGTAACAGAAGTGACTAGTCAGATGTGATCACATGACCATGTGTAATTTTAGCACAATAGCACAAGTCACAAATACTTAACATTCTGAACATTATTACTCAGTTTTTAAAACAAAAGTCAGGGAAGCCATTTTATAACCACATTAAGAGACTCCAGGGTGTGCATAATTGTGGGATAATGCCCTTTACTGGGTGTGTAAGGCTCTCTGTACTGCCTCATGTCTCACTTTATGAATTGCACCATTATCCTACAAAAACATTCACCCTGTCATGCCTTGTTGCTTAAATGTAGAACATACCTCAAGCCATGCAACCACTGTGGGGCCATCCCATTGTGCAAAGGGTAATCCCTTCCTCCGAGCTTCCTCTAACAGTTCATGCCTACAAAGCAAAACAAATATGAAGTTTACTGTATAACACTACCTAAATAACAATAACGGCAGAAAAATAAAATTGATATTCTTTTTCATTGGCAAAGGGAAATATTCATTTTCAAAACAGTAAAGTCGTTCATTAATTCAGTAGCCAAACCTTGGAAAACTAGTGGGGTCTGTCAAGGGTATGGAAGATGGGCTTCAATGCAAAAAAGTGCAAAATAATGCACCTAGGGCACAGAAACCCATGAGAAGAGTACAAAAATGGGTGGAATGGTTTTGACAGCTACCAAGCAGGAAACAGACCTGGGGGTAGTCAAATTAGATGACCTAAAAGTGGCCAGACAATGGAAAAAGGCAGTTGGGAGGGCTAGTGTGGTGCTGGGTGCATAGTGACAGGTTTACCAGCAGAAAGAAGGAGGTGATGTTGGCTCCGATAAATCAGTGGTACACTTCACCTAGAGTACTGTGTACAGCTCTGGAGGTCACATCTTTGGGAGGACATAGACAGAGTGGAGGTGGTCCAGAGGAGGGCAACCAAAATGTTGCAGGGTCTGCATTCAAAGACATATGAGGAGAGACTAAAGGACCTCAGTATGTTCACCCTGGAAGAAAGGAGGGAGAGGGGGGACACGATAGAGACCATTAAATACCTCACAGAGTAAGGTACAGGAGGGAAGGATTTTTCAGACAGAAAGGCATTCAAGAACAAGGAGACATGCTCAGAAGCTGGGGGGGAGGGTAGATTCAGTTCAGTTGTGAGGAAGTACTTCTTCACAGAAAGAGTGGTGGATTCCTGGAACAGCCTTTCGGTGGAGGTGGTGGGGGCAAAAACAATGGTGTGGTTCAAGAATGCATGGAATAGGCACAAGAGAATCATAGTGAAAGGAAGGGGGAGGGAGAAAGAGCTGTACATTAAGTTTGGTCTGAGGTAATAAAGTAGGGAGAATGGGTAGACTGGGTCAGCCAAGCAGTCCTTACCTGCCATCAAATTCTATGGTTTTAGTTTTGTGAAAATGCTGGACACTAAACTCAAACCTTCCATATTTTCTTTGTGGATACAAGTATGCTAGCTTACTAAGGATATTGTACCATGCTGAATTTGCTGATGCAATTAGGGTTCTAACAGCTATGTAAGTAGGCCAGCTGACCTTTTAAAACAGGAAGCATACAGATTACAAATACTAAGCATGCAGCAGCAGCCTTAGTGAACCACAGGCCCTACAAGCACTCCTAATGAGGGATCCATGTCGAGAAGGAAGAGTGCAAAAAAACATTCACATCCCTACAGTTGCCTCCTCAAGTCTGTTTGGCCCATTAAATAAAGAGCTTGTGACTAGTGTTTTGCACACCTCTTGAATTAGACTGTATTTATTTAGGGCAAAGAAAGATACAGAATAACCAATACATTGTCTAGAAACTACTGCAGGCAGAGAGACACAAAAACAAGAAGGATGGAGGTCAACCAGACATTTGAAGCATCTTGAGTGCTTCTCTACTGTGGGAGCCCTGTGCAGCTGCCTCTTTGGCCTGCATTAAGGTCAGTTCAGTGAGCATATTGGTATCCTTGCCACCCATGCAGTAGTGGAGCAGGCATGTGATATCCTATAGTTCTTTTTCTGGAGTCAGACAGTGGGAGGCCACTCTCCATATAAAAAGAGGGATGTAACTTGTGTTCTACATCAAGGGATGAAGAGACTCTGTCTGTGGCAGTTTGGCAAAATGGTATAAGGTTACAGTATAAATGTAAACTGGCACTAGGTACTGGCATCCCTTCACTGAAAGCAGTAGCTAACAGTATGAAAAAAACTCTTTAGGCTGGAACTGATTTAACACCCACAACAGAAGAATCTGCAGCCTAGTTTTAAAGAATAGCTCAGCTAGCTTTGTCTGTGCCAAGCAGCAAGCTGCTGATCTCATTGTCTAAGTAAGCAGACTGTTAACACAAGAGTTTTGAAGTGAACCCCATACCTTTTAGATTTTATTCACAGTTACAAAGATAAATCAATGCACAGCAGACAATTGAGCCAAAGCATTTATAATGTGACTTGGACCCTGTTGCATAGCAGAGTGGAGTATCATAGCAAATGTTTGCAAACTGTATTTCACTTGAGCACAAATGTAGAAAAGGCAAGATTTCCTTCATAGCAGTGAGGTATTGGGGAGGGGGGGTGGAATTCTAAGCTGTATGTATACAAACCAATCTGCACACAAACTACTTCACAGACAGCATAGAGTTTAAATCTCTGTAAATAACAGTGCTAATGGATAGTTCCAGTTGATTTGCGATCAAGCGTTCCAAGTAATGCCGATTATAATGGCTCTTAGCAATAATGCGGTGCACAACTGTGATGTGAATTCAACATGAAACAATTTAAATTGAATAAATTTAAGTAATGCAAAGCTCAGCATGACAAAGGGAAACACATCAATCTCTCTGCTTAGAATGTCCTAGGGATTTATTTGTCCGATTGCTTATTTCCACAGAGATGAAAAGGACATCATATCTGCTTCATAGATAGCAACTAAGCAACTCAACAGAAACCCACAGCAAGAACAGGACATATCAAAGTTCAAGCAATACCAAAATTAATTAAGAGGGGCAGTCTTCACATTGGTGAAACAGCTGAGTGGTTGCTAATCTCCAAATAAAGTTTTGCATTCAGTTGTGAGTTAGCCAGATTCAATTAGACCTCATACTATACCATTGGGGAGCATTAAAAAAACACAAAACTGTGAACTCCTGTAAAATAAAGTGCAAAGCACAAGTAAAGATGGTGCTGAAATTGAGCTTGTTCAGCAGCCATTGTGAGCAAACTTACCCAGATATGCTTTTCATGAGATGAAGGGAGATGGATGGAAAAGAAAAGCACACACGTTAATGACCACGTGCCAATACATAAAATTCAACATGACAGCCAACATCACAGCAACATAATCAAGCTTATAAACTGCAGAGAAATGTTGCACAGATCATTTTTTTCCCACTATGGATTGTGGTATAACAGCAAGGAGACCTCCACTCAAGTCATGTTCTTGTGTGCTTCATTGTGTGAACTGGGGAGAGATGCCCATTGTGGAACATGCAGGTTAACGATGTGATTTTGAGCAGATCCCATGTGTATGTGCCAATGAAAAAAGTCTGGCATCCAAAATAAACTTGAAAGAAAACCTTTGAAGAAGAATAACTTAGACTTGTATTTTATATTGTTTCTGAACATGGTAATGATTGCACAGCCCAATTAATGTGATAATTCTATAGCAGTAAGAGTTAAGAGCTAGACGTGCAAAAGTAAAATAATTTGGCTTTAGATTTTATATATAAAAGTGTCTCTAACTGGCTTGTAAGACAGGTACACAGGTCTTGGCAGGGGAGCTGTCCTTGTGTTTTTAGTATCCCTAGTAGGGATACTTGAGAAAATAAAGCAAGCAACGAAAAATATAGCGACTGAAGAAAAGATAAAAAAAAAGGCTCTTAGAGAATGAAGACACTGTACACCATTCAAAAGTAAATCCTCAATGAAAGAAACATATTGCCCTTTGTTCAGGTGTTCAAAGAAGATTTTCCACAGAAGTGATCTTGTGTCCCTGCAACTGTCCTATCCTGGCATTTGAGGTACAGCTACAGATCTGATTTTCTGTAAGCATTCTTCCTCTTTTTTCAACATTGTGGGACCATTCAAGTACTGTGTATTCTGCTGAGAGAATTTCAACAGAATGGCAATTCCACTTCTGAAATGGATTTCTGTATTTTTGTGGTAGTTCTGCAGAATTCCAAACGTATTTCATGGAACTATCATTGAAACCATGGATTGCAATTCCACAATTGTAAACCACTGGAATGCTGTTCTGCATATTTAATGTTATCATGGGTTTTGAACAGGAACCATGGATTGTTATTCTGAGTGTGCTTTTTAATGATGTGATGTGAAAACACTGGGAATAATACTTCATGGTATGTAAAGGGGTGTTCATTTAAATCATGGAATTGGAGTTAATCAGTGAATCAAATTCTGTGGATTCAGTACATTTGCCTGTGCAGTTTAGTTTCAGTTTTGATACTGTGTGAGTTGCGACAGAACGTGAGTGTGCTGGATGTTAAGAGCTAGAAAATTTAAATGTACAAATTTTGAGATTGCAGAGGGTACACAAGGCAGTGAAAGGAAAGGTCCAGCTGCACCCTTCAGTCAAGAGAAGACCAGCATCCTGGTTTGTGAGACGAGCCAAAATGCCACACAGGCAAACTCAGGTGTTGGGGGGGGCCAGCTGGAGGGAGGAGGTTTGGGTGTCTGAAGACCAGATCAAGAACAGGTATGCTCAATGGATCGGTCTCATTGCTAAACAGGAGGTCACTAGCCCCATTACAGCCAATGGAACGATCAAGAAAGTTCAGCACTCACTGGTACCTGCATACATAAAACATCATTGGAGTCCCATTCAAGTTTGAAATTCTCCTTAGATTTATTGCAGATATATTCAGTCACAAATTTGAAAATGACAATGCCACAGGAAAACTCTGTGCTTCGACTTTTGTCTTCCTGAGGGGGTAACAGTGAGTGCTGAAATTTACTGATTGCTCTGTTGGGCGTCTGAAGGAATGCTCTCCTCCTACAGGGGGAGGATGAGCAGAGTTCGATGCTCATCTGGCCCCTGGTGGACACCGGGGGAAAAACAGCCTGGGCCTGAGCAATGGGGGGCATGGCACACATTGATGCACATCAGGAGGCAGCACAGGACATGCATCCTGACATCACTGCACATCACATCTCTCAGGGAACAGAAAAGTGGAAAATGCCAGGGGCAGTAGGGTGCTGGGTGCTCGCAGGCCCTGCAGTTGACCAGCTGAGCTCACCAACCTTAATTGGATCCATGACAAAGGGGGGGCTGGGGAACCCCACCAACCCTGACATGGAGGGGTTAGCCCTGGAGGAAGATGGATAGTTTTAGGTCCCGCTGGATGTTGGGGTTATGAGACAGGAGTAGTCAGCAGATGGGGCTGACTGGAGGGGGGATAAATAGAAAACAGAAAAAAATGCCACACAGGTGTTTGGGGGCAAAGAGGCTGTTATTTCTTGAGCACAAGAAGATCTGGGCAGAGATCAGAGTTGTCAACAGGAATGGAGGAGACAGAGAGATGCCTGGATGGCCAAACAATTGAAGCACCAGAGGGATGAATTTGACAGGTAAGAGACCCACATGTCTGAAACCCTTTGAGGTGTGTTGACAATGTCAAGAGGATAGAAAAGCCAGTGTGCTGGCATTGGTGAGTGCTGCCAAACTTCTCTCTTATATTAAACATGAAAGATTTTCTATTTTTAAGAAAATTGCAGAACTGAGCACTGAGGCAGTACTGATTGAGAGGTGGTAGGATTGTGCTGGTGTATTGTAACAAGATGTGGTGCCCATGCTGTCATCTTGCAATGACTCCTCACCACCTGTTCCTGCCTCCTCCTCCTCATCCCCACCCAGACAATCACCAGCAGCAGGTTTAGTAAGACCAAACTGTGAATGCATTTCTGATGCCACTGCCACTTGAGAAGGAAAGTAAATCAAATTAAAATCAAAATCAAATGAAATCTAGATGTTTGGTCTTTAAGTGGCTATGCTGTCCAGTGGTATTGAAAGTGGCCCAGGTTTCCCCCAGCTTACCTGAGCCTTGAAAATGTAAGTATTGCTACATACTCCTATTGTTTTTGTTCATGATAGTAGAAATCCAAACTGAAGTTAAGGGCATTGCTCAGCTGTTTCTGTCCATGGGAAGGGAGACTGTACTCATGAATCTACCGTACCACCTGCTCCATCATGCATACCTGCATCTCCTCCTCTTTTACCTTCTTTATCACACTTTTTCTTTCCTCTTGCTTGGCTTTGCACTGTCCACTTTCCCTTGCTTTTAGATTCAGATTCACACAACAGACAAGCACCCTCCCTCCTCCTCCTCCTCCTCCTCCTCAGTTGCCGTTGCTCTGGCTGGACGAAGTGGCCTTTTGTACAGTAGTTTGGACTATTTGAATGGTAATCTGGCTCCCAATCTACATACAGCACTGGCTCACTGATGTCAATATTACTGTTGCCCTCATCAGGCTCCATCTCATCTGCTTTACCATCTGGCACTGCATGAGGACTACCAGTATATACAACTCCCCTTGCAATGCAAGATATCATCTACTAAAACTGCATAAACAGCGAGAAATAAATAAAACTGCACTAAAGTCCTTTTACAGACTTCAGTCCTGTGTCTAGCTGATACTGTACTGGAGTCTGTAAGGCCCTGTGTTCTCTCCACCATACCCACACTGTATCAGCTACAGCCTGCTACATAAGACAAAAAAAAACACAAAATCTAGCAGTGAACCACACTAATGATTTCTCTGTCATTTGAACTACATGCCTGTAGCAAACGTATGCTGGATTGATCTAACTTATCAAGCAACACCCCCTGCAATCTTCTAATGTGACTATTCCATTTCGACTACGTCCTCCTGAGAATACACCTCCTCATTTTCTGCTCAGATTCCTACACTTATACTCCCTTCTCCTGTATGTTCTCCTCCTCCTCCTCCTCCTATACCACTAACATCTCTTGTTGAGACCTTTCCACTGTCTCTTGTACTCTGACTCACCCTGGGATTCAGCAGTTAGCACTTCTGCTACATCAGCAACTGATTATTTAACATGCCAAATCTCAACACTGCTACTTGTCCCATAAATAAACATTTACCCAACCTCTGGTGGCACCACTGGTACTACTGGTGAAGGTGGTATTGGAAACACTGAAGACTGTGCAGCACGTGCACCAAATGACTCAGGGGCACCCCTTCCTTTCCCCTTTCTGAGCAGGTTTTGACTGCATATTACCATTCCTAGGACAAGGACAAGGCCTGACCTGCTCTTCTTCATTTTCCCCTTATGCACTAAAAAGCAACACTGGAGAAAATAAATTATTTCGTTGCAGAAGTGACCACACTCTACAAATATTTCTTCCCTTTGACAGACTGTACTAGGCACCCCCTCCCCCACCAAGCCTCCTCCTCAATTGCCCTTGCTCTGGGAGAACAAAGTGGCCTTTTGCCTTTTTGAATGTTTGAATGATACTCTGCTTCCAGTCTACATACATAGAAACATATAAGTTGTTGACAGATAGATCCCTTTGGCCCATCCAGTCTGCTTGTTTTCCCTGCTTACTATGTCACTGCAGCCCTTGTACAATCTCCGGTCATCCCCACTCTATGTGTTCCTTCCAAGGTCCCCTTGTATCTGTCCCATGCATGCTTGAATCCTGCCATTGTTTTGGCACCTACCACCTCTGCTGGGAGGCCATTCCCGACTTCCACCACTCTCTCTGTGAAGAATTATTTCCTCACATCCCCTCTGAGCCTCCTCCCTCCCCTGCTTCATAGTGTGACCCCTTGGTCTCGAGTCTGTCTTTCTGTGGAAATTGTTACCTTACTGTACCTTATTAAAACCTGTTATGTATTTGAATGTTTCTATCAAATCCCCCCTTTGCATTCTTTCATCCAGCAAGTACATATGCAGTTCTCTTTGTATCTCCTTGTAGGGCTTTTGATGCAGTCTCTGCATCATTTTGGTTGCCAGCCTTTGTACCATCTCCACCCTATCCCTGTTCTTCCAGAGGTGGTGCCTCCAGAACTGGACACAGTACTCAAGGTGTGGTCATACCAGTGACCTGTAAAAGGGCAACAATATGGATACCCCTCCCTATGCACTCCAGCATTCTACTTGCCTTTCCCACTGTCTTTTCATTTTGCTTGACTGCCTTGAGGTCATCAGAAATGATTACCTCCAGGTCCCTTTCCTGTTTGGTAGTTGCCAGTACTTCCCCTGCCAATTGATACGTAGCCCCCTGGTTTCAGTGCCCCAGGGGCATGATTTTGCACTTTTTTGCATTGAAACCCAGCTGCCAAACACTTAACCATTCTTCTAACTTTTGTAAATTATTCCTCCTTTTTTCCACACCCCTGGTGTGTCTATTCTGTTGCAAATTTTTGTGTCATCTGAGAACAGGCAGACTTTCCCTTCTAGCCCTTCCGCAATGTCACTAATAAAAGGCATTAAAGAGGACAGGGTCTAGTACTGACCCCTGAGGTACCCAGCTTATCACACTGCCTTCTCCTGAGTGGACTCCCTTTACCACCACCCTCTGACTCCTGCCGCTCAACCAACTTCTTTCTCAGTTTACTCCAGGCCAGCTTGTTCACCAGTCTTCTATGTGGAATGGTGTTGAAGGCCTTCCTGAAATCAAGGTATGCCACATCTATCACTCCACCCTGATCCACATCCCTGGTCACCCAGCTGAAGAACTTAGTCAGGTTTGTCTGGCAAGACCTCCCTGCTGTGAAACCATACTGCTTTTGATCCTGCACCCCACTCGTTTCAAGGTATTCTACTATCCTTTCCTTCAATAGTGATTCCATAACCTTGCCCACTACTGAAGTCGGGCTGACAGGTCTATAATTTCCTGCCTTCTCCCTCTTCCCACGTTTGTGAAGTGGGATCACATCTGCCCTTCTCAAGTTCCTCAGAACCACCCTTGTATCCAATGATAAGCGATAAGTTTAACAAAACTGCCAGTGGAGCTGCCAGCCCCTCTCTGAGCTCATTCAGTAACCTAGGCTGAACCCCATCTGGTTCCATTGCCTTGTCAACTTTTGATTTTGCTAGTACTATGAGAACTTCCTCCTCTGTGAAATGACTAGTGTCCAATTCTGCTCCTGTTCATTATCTTTGGCCCATCACCTACCCCCTCTGTTATAAATACTGAACAAAACTATCTGTTCAATATGTTGACTTTTCCTTGGTCCCCTTCCTCACAGACCCCCACTTCACCCTTTATCCTTGTTATCCCCCCATTGAGCTTCTCTTCTCACTAATACAGCTAACAAATGTTTTATCAGCTTTTTTTATTGACTGGGCACCATTCTCCTCTGTTTGTGCCTTTGCTCTCCTCACTGTCTTCCCTGCCTCCCTTTGTTTCTCCTGGCAAATTAACCTATCCTTCTCTTTCTGTGTCTTTTTGTATTTATTAAATGCTATTTTTTCACTTTTACTGTTTCTGCTAGCTCTATAGAGAACCACCAGTGGTCTTCTTTTCCTCCTGCCCTTGCAGACCTGCCTGACAAAGAGATTCATAGCTCTTTCGATGCCCTCTTTAATTTTTGCCCACTGGTCCTCGACCCCACCTAGCATCCCTATCCTTGAACAGGTTGTCCCTGAGGCATTCTCCTATTGTCTTGAAATTTGCCCTCCTCATGTCCATGATGCTGGTCCTTGTGTGGACAGCACAGCACTGGATCACTGATGTCAACATCACTGCTGCCCTCATCAGACTCCATCTCCACCTCATCTGCTTTGTCATCTAGTGCTGCATGAGGACTGCCAGCCAGTATGTGCAACACCCCCTGCAATGCAATATATTTTAATTAATTTATTTTTTTATTTATTTTAGTGTTTGATAACTGAGTAATCAATTACTAAAACTGCAAAAACAATGAGAAATAAATAAAACTGCACTAAAGTCCTTTTACAGCCTGCGGTCCTGTGTCTAGCTGATACTATACTGGAGTGTGCAGGGCCCTGTGTTCTGTCCACTCTACCCACACTGTATCAGCTACAGCCTGCTACATAAGACAAAAAACCCACAAAATCTAGCAGTGAATCACACTACTGATTTCTCTGTCACTTAAACCACATGCCTGTAGTAAAAGTATACTGGAATTATTAAACTTACATCAAGATTTGGGATAAATTTTCTATAGAGAAAATGCAGTAGACCAGAGATCCATTTCTCTCATATGCCTCACAAGATCTGCAAGACTGTGAGGTGCCTGGGGGAGTCATGTGGTGTGGAGATTTTGCCTGAAAGGATACCATTTGGTGTCATTAATTACACACAGAATTAATTTCTGCACATAGACTTGTTCTGCAGAATATCCAGTGCTTTTGTAGAAAGAAAAATGCTTCAAGGAAAAACAGCAGAATACAGTTCCGTTACATCGAGTTAAAATTTGGTGCAAAAAAGTGCAAAGTAATGCACACTGGTCAGCATGTTTTCTGTCTGCTGTAACTGATCAATGTTTGCTACCCAGGCTATAATCTATTCAGAAGGGACATAACAGGCAGGAAGGAGGAGGAGTGGTGCTTTATGTGAAAGATAACATAAAGGCCACAGAGATTCTAGGGGAACAAGGAGGAGGAGATTCTGCGGGTTAAGCTTGATGGAAAAGCAGGGTCAGCCATCCTCACAGGGGTACTTTGCAGACCACCGGCCAAGGGGGATGAGACAGATAGGGAGATGTTGATGGCTATCCAAAGGATAGCACACAAGGGGGAGTCAGTGCTGGTGGGTGACTTTATTATTCCAGACGTGGACTGGAGTCTACCAGCAGCTGCATCAGTGAGGAGCAGGTTTAACCTGGATTCCCTTTGGGGAGCCTTCCTTACACAACTGGTCATGGACCCAACATGGCAGGGGGTACTACTGGTCCTGGTGCTCAAAAATGGAAACAGTGTGATGGAGATCACAATGGGAGAGCACCTGGGAAACACTGACTACCAGTCAGTGTGGTTTAGCATAATTGAAGGGGCAGAACCCAGCCACACAACAACGCGAATCCTTGACTTTAGGAGGGCAGATTTTGGGAAAATGGGGAAATGCTTGGCAGAGGCACCAACTGGAATAGAAAGCAAATTAGGAGTGGAGGAACAGTGGGCAGTATTCAAAACAGGGATAACAAAGGACACACAATCATGTGTAAAGCAGTTTAGCAAGGGGAAAAGGAAGAGAAGACCATTATGGTATTCCAAGGAGGTAGCAGAGAAAGTGAAAGCCACAAAAATCTCATTCAAGCAATACAAAAAGACACAGGCAGAATGGGACAGGGAGAGGTACAAGGAGAAATAAAGGGAGATAGGGAGGGCAGTGAGGGAAGCCAAAGCACAAACAGAGGAGTGCATTGCGAAATAAGTGGTTAGAGGGGACAAAACCTTTTACAGGTACATAAGTGAAAAAAGGGAGGCTAAGGAAGGGATAGTGAGGCTGAAATGGTAGGATGGGAGTAGAGTGGAGGATGACAACAGCAAAGCAGACATATTGAACAGATATTTCTGCTTTGTCTTTACAGGGGAAAGGGGTGGATAATGGGCCAGAAGGGAGTAGAATGAGTAGGAAGGGCACGGAAATGGATACAGGCCCTTTTCCATGGGAAAGGGTCCTAAAGGAACTTGAACAAATAAGAGTCGATAAGGCTGTGGGGGCAGATGGGGTACACCCCAGGGTGCTGAGGGAGCTAAGAGAAATAGTGGCTGAACCTCTGGCAACCCTGTTTAGCCAGTCACTGGAAACAGGAGAGGTACCCAAAGACTGGAGGACAGCTGATGTAGTCCCCTATACAAAAGCGGAAACAGAGAGGAAGCGGGAAACTACAGACCAGTGAGCCTGACCTCAGTAGTGGGAATGATCATGGAGACACTACTGAAGGCAAGAATAGTGGAACACCTGATTGCCAACGGTCTATAGGACCCAAAGCAACATGGTTTTACTGGAGGGGAGGTCATGCCAGACTAACCTCACTGAATTTTTCGATTGGGTGACAAGAGATGCCACATAGAAGGTTGTTAAACAAGCTGGGGAGGATGGGAGTGAGAAGGATGGTGGTGCAGTGGGTGGGGAACTAGCTGGATGGCAGGACACAGAGGGTGGTGGTAAATGGCTGTCACTCCGCAGTGGGACGTGTGACCAGTGGGGTGCCACAGGGATCAGTGCTAGGTCCAATCCTCTTCAACATCTTTATCACTAACATTACAGAAGACCTAGAAGGGAGAATTTGCCTGTTCACTGATGACACAAAGCTCTGCAGCAGGGTGGACACGCCGGTGGGTGTTAATAGAATGAAGAGAGAGCTGCAGAAGCTTGAAGTCTGGTCAAGGGAGTGGCAGTTAAGATTTAATGCAAATAAATGCAAAATAATGCACATGGGGCACAAAAACCCAGGAACAACATATCAGCTGGGGGGAAGGCTAAAGAATGCTCCAAGCAGGAAAGGGACCTGGGGTTATCATCTCTGATGACCTCAAGATAGGGAGTCAGTGCAACAAAGTGCAAGAAAAGCAAACAGGATGCTTGGTTGCATAGTCAAGGGAATCACCAGCAGGGAAAGGGAGTCGTAATTCTACTATACAAGACACTAGTGAGGCCACACCTCAAGTACAGTGTCCAATTCTGGAGGCCTTACCTATGTAAGGACATAGACAGGATCAAGGCAGTTCAGAGGAGGGGCAACCAAAATGGTGTGATGTTTACATAACAAAGCCTATGAGGACAGGCTGAAGGACTTGAATATGTGCTCCCTGGAGGAGAGGAGGGAGACTTATAAATACCTCATAGGGAGGAACAAGGTGCAGGAAAGCACAATCTTTTATAGAAAAAGATGTTCCAGGACTAGGGGACATGGGATGAAACTGGAGGGAGGGAGGTTCAGAGTGAACATGAGGAAGAATTTCTTCACCATGAGAGTGGTGGACAAATGGAATGCCCTGCTGGAATAGGCATCAGGGGATCTTGGTAGTTGGAGGAAGGGGGACAGCCTAGTTCTAGAGAAGCTTGAAGAAGCTAAGTATGTGTGCACATGGGCAAACTAGGTGGGCCATAGGCCCTTATCTGCCATCAACATCTATGTATCTATATATTTATATATCTATGTAACTCTGTAACCTGGTGATTATGTCTATATTATAGTCGACTTACATTGTGTACTGACTACCTGTTTCCATGTAATTAATTCTGGGTCACTCCTGAAAAAGGGACTTTTGGTCTCAGTGGGTCTACCTGGTTATCAAAATGCAATAAATAAATAAACATTGGGATCAGGAATCTGAAGATGGCATACAGAATGGGAGATGCAGTGTTAGAAAAAACAAGAGACGAGAGAGACAATGGAGTCTTAACAGCTGACCACAGAGTAGTGAGGAAGGTAAATATTTTGCTAGGGTGCATAGGCAGAAGATCAACAGCCAAAGCAAGGAGGAGATCCTGACCTATACAGATCCCTGGAGCAACACTTTTGGAGTACTGCATTCATTTACGGAATCTGCACTCTGAAAAGGAGAAGGATAAGGTGAGGTGGTGCAGAGGAAAGCAACAGAAATAATTCTGGGGCAGACAAAGTTCGACATGGAGAGGCTTGAGGATCTCAACAGGTACACTTTGGATACCCAGGGGGTTGACATGATGAAAACTTTCAGGGTATTCATGGGATGAACAAGGAAGACAGTGGGGCAAAGGAGGCCTTTTCTAGTATTAGTTGCCATGTTTCTGTGTTTCATTTACACTGCAGAGTTAATATAAATGGTGGAATTGTGACACCACTTTAGAACAGATAACATGTGATCAAGACATCTTAATGGACCCCTGGCAGGTGCATAAGGGCAATTAGGAATCATGTGACTGCATTTGTAATACATTTGACCCAGTTTCTACCATGACATTTTATATAATTTTTTGCAGAATGCATTTTGTTGTAAACAAATGTGAATGGCATAATGCTGTCCCATTGCAGAATTCTGACATTCTGTGTACAACGGAATTAGTCAGAATTTTCTGAAATGCAGTGAAATTCTATAACATGCTCAGTTTAACAGCTGTTGTGGGAGTCAGTCTTTTTTAGAGGTAATTCCTATCAGGTACATAACTTACATGAAAGCCTAGCCAGAAAGTGACTTCTTGATCAGACACAGGAGTAGGCAGTGGTACCAACTTGGACATCCTTGCCTTTATTAATGAGACAGTTAAGATGACATGCTTGTTGGACTATGCAAGTAATTTCACCTGTCCTTTTTACAATAATTAAAAAATGAGGCACATATGGTCTTTAGGAACCTATGGGCTTTACACCTTTTGATTTTCAGTCATTTGTGAGACCTATTTGTAAAACCAAATACAGTAGAACTAGATTTTTTGTACGTTTTGATGACTGAGACATAGCTGAAACATTGTTTTAGTTGCCAGGCCCTATTTTTTAAACCAAAAAGTAATATTGGAAAGACATTTCAAATTTATACAGTGAATATCATTAGAAGTTTATTTAGTGAGCAGCTGCAAAATAATTGCCAATTACGTTGGAGTCTCTGGAAAGTTCATTTTTGCATAATACTTTATGTGAAATCTTACTGGCATATGGCAAAGTCTTTGGAGTGAACAATACCTCTGAAGGACCACTTTTGCCAGTGTGCATTGGTTGGATAATTACGTAAGATCATACTTCAAATACTGTACAAAACTTGGAAACTTACTTTTTCTTTAGTCTTCGATCTTTCTCAGCTTGAGTTCCAAGCTTGCCCAAGCCTAAAGTATCTTGAGCCCCAGTCTCGATATCTGAAATGCTTCCTGTGAAGAGATATCAACCTCTGTTTATATTTCCTCAATAACTCTTGCCAGAAGTTTTGTTGCTGGAAGGGGAGAGGTGGTAGTGAGTGAGTAAACAAAAGGCTGCTTAAAAATAAACACCTATATATATATATATATATATATAGCAATAAGACATGAGGTGTGTGCATTAGACACATCAAACACATGGCCAGGGTGCAGTGAGGCACAGGGCCGCGTGCCGAGTGCCTTCAGCCCCTGGCCGTGTGTTAGAGGTGTCTAATGCACACCCCCGGAGTGTCTTATTGCTCTTATAAAATGGGCCTCTATAATGTACATGCATATACAAAAGAACATTTTCATGTTTATATGGAAACAAATTCAAAACTATGTTGTATTCTGTTGTAAAATAGTTCCTCCGCCTACAATACAGTGCTACCTATTTGTTCTCCCTTGGGATTTTGTCCTACTATGGTTACCATATTGAAAGTCATGACTCACAAATTGTTTGTAGGAAGCTAAAATTGAGACTTACTTGTTTTTTTTTGTGGTTCTGAGAAACAAGACGTGATTTTAGTGCAATGGTTAAAGCAGGTGTCATCAATACTGAACTGAAGTAAGGCAGCGAGACAAACAGGACGAGACAGTGATCTACCATGTGAGTGATGATGCCTGGCAATGGCAGTAAGAAGAAAAATGCAGGACTTGTTTGGGACTAATGGGGCATTACTGAAATGGCACTTAGAAATGGGCAATGGCTAGCAGCAGCTATAAGGTGGCACGGGCATGATAGATGGATGATGGTCATGCTATGTTTTTTTTTTACAGGCACCCAGCATGAATGAGTGACTGTGCTGACAAGAGCTTGATGGGAAGAGGAGCTCTGAGGCCAGGACAGATGGGGAATAGCACTGAAGATGCAGTATTAAATGTGTTTGTCACTGTTGGTAGATGAGGATATTTGTTATTCATTTTATTAAAAAAAAAAAACATTCAAGTGATGCAGGACAGCATCTAGGTACTGCAGGGGATGGAGATGTTGTAGCACAAGAGCAATGTTTTGAAACATGTGGCATGGAACAGCTCTTGTGATGAAATGTAACTTGCTCATTTTGAGCAGGAAGAACTCGGCAGCTAGGAGATAAGTTTACAATAAGCTACCTTTAGATTTTCTGTTTTGTAGCGGGGTGTAGTGAGTGTGAAACAAACAGAGAGAAGTGCTGAGCAGTGAGTAAGTGGTGACTAGCGAGAGACAGAGGGAGCGGGGTGGGATGGAGAGGAGTGACCAAGAGGAATGTAAGCGGTTTTGTCAGAAACCGCAGTCTGATCATCATGTGTGAATAAACAACAACCAAAAAAAGAGAAAAGTGACAGTGAACTGAGTATAGTGGGAGCATTGAGAAGTCTGTCCGCAAGAGAGGTTAGGCTCAATTCCTTTTCATGGGAGAAAAAATGGTGACTGTTTAAACATGAAGATTCTATGTGGCACAAGGATTTTTTGTGGTTCTGCATCCCCGTTGGTAGCACTTGTTTTTACCTGTGCATTAGACAGATCTAATGCACAGGTAACAGCCAATCAAGATGCACAATTTTCCAGATCCATTTTATAAACACACACACACATATATATATACTGTAAGCACCATCAGCCATATTCTGTAGCCTAGATTCCTTTTGTACGTATTGTTGTGCTGCACTACAGTATGTATTATTCTGTATATCACTGCATTATTTTATGAATGTGTTTTGAATTCGTATTTATGCAACATGTGTGTGTTGATAAATAGCAAGATAAAAAGTGTTATCTTGGCCCAACATACAAAGATATATGAAGTTGCTCACCCAGCATGCTCAGAAATGTATCTTCCTGTGTGAGATCCTTGATATCTTTTGGTTGCCATTGTCATTGACTGTAAGCTTTGTATTCACCTTTTCTGCTAATGCAGAATCATTGAATAGAGGGGTACAGTTTACATTTTGTACTTTTTTTCCTTTGTTAATTTTTTACCATTTCTATCTCAAAACCACCCAAACATGTGTTGTATAAACAAAACATGTCGTGGCCTGACTGAAGATATCTTCATTTGAGGCCAGTGATATCAAGATATCTCAATCATGGCTTTGCCACTCATGATATATTGTGATATCCTTGTCCTCTCATGAAGATAAATATATCTTCACTCGGGCCATGCCATATCCTCTATTTCTACATCAGAAGACAAAAGTGATATCATGATTAACAACAACACTAACAAGAAGATATCAGAACTATGTTGCTGGACATAATTGATATTTTGAAGGTTAGTATTATTACAAGGAACTAGTGTTTCAATCAGACAGCAGTGTTCACAATGCTTATGACATCACAATTACCTAGTATAATAGTGAAGCCATCAGTTAAAATAGGGAGAAGCATTAAAATCTTAAAGCAAACATCAGATTTAAAACTAGCAAACTGATGTTATATACATCAAAAAAGCAATTGTCTATCACACAACACGTAGATTATCATCATGTGTGAGGGTCAGGACTTTCATAACTCACGTATGGGTTCAACAGTCATGAGTTGTGGTACTGCCATTTTGAGTCAGACCACTGCTATTCCATATGTATCACACTGTGTGACTGTCTTCAGAACCTGTCTCTAAAATAGTTTTCTACAAATTTGCAGTGATCAAGCCTATAGAATCATTATTTGATGAGAGATAGACTCCATAAAGCTTAAAAATGCAATTACAACACAGTATGACATTGAAAGAATCATTGGGGCCTAGCACGCTGACTAGCACCTTCCCTGCCACCTCAGGAGGTATCAGTATTATCATGGAAATATTGAACAAAGGTATAGAAGACATCGCCTTAATTAAAGAGCCCAGACTTGTTTCATACATTTTGTGTAATTATCATTCCTTTTCTTTATTACTGAGGGCAGCTGAATGAAAATAAGATCACTGCCTCCTAGATGTTATCTGCTCTGGCAAATTTTGTACACTTGACGTCATAATCACCGGGTTTATGGCATCATAATTATCTCCACGGCAACATACTATAATGTCACAAACAGAACTGTGATGACAGGTGTAATCAAGCAGCCAGAGCAGATAGTGCGAAGTTATGGGCAAAAGTGGATGACCTCAAAAATCATGGCAAGAGGAATAACCTCCAGACTGTGGGCTTCCCATTACCTGTGAAGATGATGTGGAGGGCTTTTTGCAGGTGACACTCCTGCACCCGCTGGAGTACCACTCATAGAAACGAAAAGGGCACACAACTCACACACTGCTCCCAATCGCAGAGAAAAATTACAGTCAGTTCTGGCCTCTGTTCTTCAGTTTAGTGTGCAAGAACACACTCTAATTAGCCAAAGACAATGGACAACCAAATGTTCTGTTTTTTTAACAGAAAACTGCATTTAACCAGCAAACTTGCATTTTCTGTTTTCAAATATTGGCTCATATTCTGTTACTGTGTCATCCTTACTGGACTTTGAGTCAATTATGTAGGTGTTTCTGACTTGCATTCTGGTGCTAAAGACCATTTTAAAACTGTATTATGTACTCTAGTTTATAGCCTTGTTAAAGAGCTAGTGCACCATCTAAAATTAATATTAGTTTTTAAAAGTCATCAACTATTACCTTTTATTTCTAAGGTACTTTTTGTGTTGCTTGCACGCATGTGCAAAAACCACATTCCTTTCAGCAGTTAGGGAGAATGCCTAAATGCATCAGGAAATTCAGGCCACGTAACTTCGCAATCAGCTGTTTTGGTGCATTATAAGCTACCAAAATAGCTGATTGCATGGTGTCCCCATGAGGACGGCTTCTCTGTCAGCCTCTCACAGTCCCCAGGAAGCTGACAGAAAGCTGTCGCCTGCCATTCAGTGTGCCTTCCTGGTAAAACATTTCAATAAATAAATGAAAAAAAAAAAAAAGCTGATGGGGTGCCCAATCCCCCTGTCAGCATGCCACCTTCCAGTTCAATTTGCTGACAGGGTAGCCCACTTTCTGTCAGCATAATGTCCCCCCTCCTTAATTTGTTGTGTACCGAGGGGTGCCCAATCCCCCTCAGTTCTTGCCACCCCCACACTTATATGTGCCAACAGGGGTGCCCAATCCCCCCATCGGCATGCCCCCTTCCTGATAAGTTTGCTGATGGGGAAGCCTACTCCCCATCGGCATAATGCTCCCCCCAATTTCTTGTGTGCCAAAGGGGGTGCCCAATCCCCCTCATCACTTGTCCCCCCCAGCACTCGGTATGTGCCGATGGGGGTGCCCAATCCCCTGTTGGCTACAACCCACCCAAACAGTCAGGTAGCACACTGGGAGCCCACCCCAGTGTGCCAATATTAAATGTCCCTGCAAAAAAGAAAACCTACCTGCAAGGTTGTTTTTTTTTAAATAAACCTGTAAACTAGAAAACAGTCCCTCATTGATTCTGGTGGTCCCTCCCCAACCCACACCCACCCTCTGGGTTATCCACCTCCCCACATCCCCCCTCACCCCATACTTACCTCCAGAGCCTGGCACAATAATCCTCGGTGGACCAGGAACACGTCTGCACTCTTCAAAGCTGTCCGCCAACTGAAGAAATGCCAGTAAGCTGTATAATGGCATAAATGTTTTTTTTTCAACTTTGGAGCATATCATGGCCATTTTTTGGGAATTTTTTCATCACATTTTTACCATGGGGTTCTTGGGACCCTACATCATGAACTCAGTCACTATCATTTTGTTATTTGGTCCCAAAGGTGATTTTGCAGTCACTATGTGGACTGGGGGCCCTGTGTGGGTGGGGGTACCACTAGACTATCAGGGAATGGGGTGTTACATTATAATTGTGACTGGGGTTATGGGCAGGGAGGGGGGTACACCTAGACTACCAGGGAGATTTGGATTATTATTATAAGGCGATTGGAAGTATGGGAGGGGAGGGAGCTACCACTAGACCATCAGGGTGATTCAAAAGGTTAGTATATGGCAATCGGGGTTATGGGCGGGAAGGGGAGAGCCACTGGACCACCAGGGTTATGTATTTTACTTTTTCACCATGATTGGCAGTACAGTATGGGAGGGGGTCCCACTGGACCACCAGGGTGTTTCAGATCACTAATATACCATGATTGGGGTACAGGAGGGAAGGGGGGAACCTCTGGACCACCAGAGACATATCTGGGTGCTTGTGAACAAGGCTGGATGCTGCTGTGTTGTACACTGCAATACAGCAGCATTCTTGTGGGTGGTGAGCACTTGAGCCTTTTTCTACAGGCTCAGCTTTGAGCCCAAGTATGCAGCACATCTCTGGGTTGTGCCTGCAGATGCACTGCACATCCCGGGCTGAATATCGGAATGTGCCGCATATGCATGGCCATGCCCCCTGGAGTTGTGCTACATACATTATCTTTGCACCCAGCACATTGGGAATTACACTGCGCAACTTACCCTTTTAAATATTGCCCCAGGGTGCACTTCTGGGGTTGTGCTGGTGCAACCACTTTGAATATCTTGGCCAGTATGTATATCTCTGGAGTCAGCACAAACCCTGGGAATAAAATGTCCTTTAATGCTTGCTCTAAGTCCCTCAAAAATTCCACCAACTTAGGGCATGACCACATAATTGGTATGCGTTGCCCTTCCCAATCATTTCTCCAACATGCTACATTATGCCATAGCTGACTTTGATTACTGGTGTTCAGAAATATCACACTAGATGTTTCAGGGTGTATTCATGTCAGATAGGGGAGGGAGCTATGCGTCCCATCTCTAAACATCCTGACTCCCACTGTTTCCATTCCTGTGCTCCCCCTAGTTTCTTTGGCCCCTTGTCTGCAATGTAAAGGGTGTTATGTGGCTGTGAACCCTGCAAAGACTAGTAAATGAGTGGTATCAAATATCTGGTGGTTTATGTCTGAAAATGCATTATAAGGGCAGGGATTAGTGGTGGTGGGGGGGAGATGTAATTTGGTCCTTGACCTCCTACTGACTGGGTTTCAATTAAGTGGTGCATCTAAAGGTATCTAAAAAAATCTGTGGTCAAGGCTGTACTTGGTTTGTAGCTCTAAAAAAGATAGAACCACAGGGCCTGCACAAAATTACAAAAGGTACATCAGCCCTTGGCATCTCCTCCTATGAAACATAGGATCTATATGTGCTGGGTGGAAGCTAGGAATCTGAACAAATATGCATATTCAAATCAGTTGGGGGCCAGTTTTATCTCTTCAAGCATAGTTCAACCAAACAGCCCAGACCTCCGACATCCAAGGGGTTTGCAGTTGTTGGGGCTGGTGCAGCTCTGAAGGCCAAACGGATACTGGGACAAGTCCTAAAATGGCAGTAAAGTGTGCTCCATGTATAGCCACTGTGGATAATCACTTATGGTGTACCAGTGGAATAATATTCTCAATTGTACTGCCATGTAATACATCTGGAGTTCATGTAAGGCCAGGCCGCCCCATGCTTTAGGGAGCATTAATGTGTGGAGTCTGACCCAGGGCTTGGTCCCATTCCAGATAAATCTGTGTATCTCTGTTTTCCATTTTCTCCAGGCTCATTCAGGTATAAGGACTGGGACATTCTGGTATAAAAAGAAAGAGTGGGATGGTTACCATGTGCACGCTGTCCACCCTGAGAATAAGACTGAGGGTTAAGGCATGCCATTGTTTTAAATCATACAACTGACCCAGGTGTAGTGGGAGTTTAATCATGAGATACTTAATTTCCTGTAGTCTATACCAGAAGGGGAACTGGGCCTGCATCTCTGCTGAATGTTACCAGTTAGTCAGCAAAACTTCAGTTTTTAATGTAGTCAGCTTATAGCTGGAGATTGCCCCAAACCTCTCCAGGATGGAGAAGACTTCCTTCAGACATGTAACCAGGCTGCCAAATAGAACAGGACATCATCTGCATATATAGCAACCCGATGTTCCTTGCCCCCCTTCCCCTTTGAATCCCCTGCCCTGTAGTGCTTTCCCTGATGGCTTGAGTTAAAGCCTCAATGTACAAAGCAAATAGCAGAGAGGATAAGGGGCAACCATGACAGATGCCCCTTCCCAGGGTGCTGCACTTCTGTGATACATGCCCATTTACCTTAATGAATGCCTGAGGGATGGCATATGTATGCTGCAGTAAGGTTATAAAGTTTGCCAAGAATGTCATTTTCCATAGTATGGCAAACAAATAGGGCCATGACACCCTGTCAAAGGTCTTCTCAGCATCCAGACTGGCTAGGAGTAAGTGTGTAGCTGAGGCATGAACCTGATGGAGGATGTGTAATGTCCAACATGTGTTGCCACTTGTCTGTGAGCGTGCTTGAAACCCTTTTGACCCAGTGGACCAGGACAGGCAGTAAGGCATCCCATCTGCTAGCAAGTACCACCATGAACAGCTTATAATCAGTGTTCAAGTCTGAGAACAGCATCTATTTTTTTAATTCTTTGTTAACCAGGTAAAGCCCACTAGGCACAAGTATGATGGGCATTCCAGCAGATCTTTGTCCAGTTTTGGGATTACTGAGATGATGGCATGTTGCTATGTTCTGGGGATCTTTCCACCTGCAAGTACCTCATTACAGACCTTCTGCAACTGTGGGAGGATGCATTTCTTTTGGGATTTATAAAATTCAGTGATGAACCCATCTGGGCCCATGGTCTTCTGGGTGTTCATCTTTCGCAGTGCTGTAAGTAACTCAAATTCTTGGATGGGCCTAGTGAGGCTCTTAGCCTGCTTTCTAGCCAGCTGTGGAAGTGTAAGGGGATCCAGGAATGCTTCAGTCTACTCCCTCTGGTGGGGGCCATCTGGTGTACAGAGAAAGGCATAAAAGGAGCAAAAAGCTTCAGCTGCATCTGCTGTCTTGTGCTCCAGTTGCTCGATGGTAGGATGTTGTAATTTGGTGACTATGGCTCTGGTCTTTTGCTGTCTTGCCAGGTGCACCAGAAGACACATTGCCTGAGGTCCCAGCTCAGAATATTTAAGGTGTAAATAGGAGAGTATTATGTAATTATGTATGAGAGTATTATGTATTATGTATGAGTTTAGTATTATGTAAGAAAATAGCATCCATCTCTTATTTAGTTTTATCCAGCTAGGGTTTAACAGAGGGGTCCTCCTGCATGGGTGCTTGTTGCAGGAAATGGATGTTATCCTGTGGCACCTCAATGCATTGCTGACATTCCTTATGCTTTTTCGTAGTATTAGTAATTATATACCCCCGCAACACTGTTCTAAGGGGATCTCAGAGGATGGCTTCTGGATGCCCTCCTCCCTGGTTAAGCTCCATGAACTCCGGGAACTTTTTCTCCAAATAAGTTAGAAATTCCTCCAAATGGAGATAAAAAGCATTTCAATGCCATTGCATTCAGGGCTTTTCTTTCACCAGACAAAGATACGTCAGGATTGGGGCATAGTCTAATAACAAGGTATTACCTATCTTGCAGTCCTTGACATAATGCAGATGTTCCTGTTGAGTGTAGCTGTAGTCAACACGAGTGTAAATTCAATGGACAGCCAAATAGTGTGTGTATTGTCTGGCCTTTGAGTGGAATGCCTGCCTGATGTCTGTCCATTTTTGTGCTCAAAAAAGGGCTGCACAAGTTTTATGGGCAGAGGGCTGCCTTGGTGGATTCCTTATTCGATGTATCTCGGATTACGGATTTCAAAATATGAAAAAACCCTGCAAGAGGAATATGCCAGTAGCATTAACCAAGATCAAGTCCAACAATTTTCTAATGACTGCAGTACTGAATCCTGGAGGAATATATACATTGGCTAGAATGACTTGCACTTAGTAAAGCTCCCCCTGGATTGTAACCAACCTACCCTCTGGTTCTTTAATCACTGTTGTTTCTTATTTTATATATTTCAAAAGCATTATTCATTTTTCAATTAGCAGATAAGAACAAACAGGTATACAAACATCATCAAATACAATAGTTAGTACCTGGGTAGGGCATGACAGGAAAGACAATGATAATAAGGACAGTCTGAAATAAGTACAGCAGGACTGCAAATTCTTGTGCACATCAGCTGGGACAATCTAGTTGCTCATAAAAATTGACAAAGAGACCATAACAATGTCCAACAAACAAACAAGTGTGATTACAAAGAGTCCAGTGTTGGTATCCATATACTCTTTTATTAGTCCAGATATCAGGGATCAAACAGAGGCTCAATAGTCATAACATGTAATATCCAGTATCCGGTCAATATAGCGCCAGTATTATAGTGTAGTATAAAACCACAAGGACAATATAGTGTTAATAAAAACAGCGACAGGCAAAGTATAGCACAGACATAGCAGCACTATCCCTGTGGCTGTTTTCACATTCAACATGTCTGGCTGCCAGCATCCCATTGCCATGGCTCAGTGGTTAGAGTCACAGGCTGCGGATGGTGGCAGTGCTTGCGGCCATCCCAGGTTTGAGTCTCACCTTGCTGCATTTCTTTCTTTTTTTTTCCTCACTTGCCATGTGGCCGCCTCCCACCACCTTCCCTCCCACAAGTAGTTCACTAACTCCCCCCTTCCCCAAGCTGTTCCAGACCCCAAACTTACCCCCTGTCCTCTTCCCCAACCCAAATTGCAGCCGCCACCCAGTTCATCCAGTGACTCAGCCCACCCACCCAAATTTATGCCCATTCCTTAACAAGTGTACCCCCTTGGAGCTGATAATAATATAGTTGGGGAGTGCTGGGGGTTCAGCCCACCACAAACGGGAGGTGTTGGGGGGCCAAGCACCCAGCAGAAAAAGACTTTTTCCTCAGAGATATTGTCAGCACTATTGTCTGTGAGCGTGGTTTTGTGCCATGCTATTCTGTCTGCACAATTATGACAGTATTCCGTAATATCCATGGTTAAAAGATGTTTGAAAAATTGCTGTAGACAATTTCTAAGGGAATAAGTCAGTTGTTCCATGCGATACAGCTTAATAATTACCAATACCACCCACTGCTGAATGGTGAAAATGGTCTCCTGAATCCAAAGTCTAATTATCACTTTACAAGATGTAACCAAGAATGTATTCAACTGTATTCTCAGTTACCTTGAGACTGCTTTCCCGTAGGAGGTATATTCAGTAGCACTAAGCTAGTTGTAAGAGGAGGCATACGCATAAATAATAATTACAGGTGGGATTCCATGTCTCTCCAGTATGGGAAGAGCCTAGGGCAAGACCAAAAGATGTGTACGTGATCTGTTCTTCCTCCAACAAGAACCCCCAGTGCTTTCCCATATAGGAAGCCTGTATTACTGGGGTGTGGAGAAACTAAGAATGGCATTTCAAGGAAAATTATCTTCAAAAGGACAAGGATGTAACGTTAACACTTGGAACAGCATCACTGTTTTTTTTCTTGAATGGTGTGAAATGTGGGATTTGTACAGCAACACCTGTATGCTTACCCTTCAGTCTCTTTACATTGTACACCACCCAGAATCCAAATTTTAGAAGTGGCCTATGCTCCATAGCATCTAAGTGCATCTCCTGTAAATACACTAATTAAGGCATCTTTTTTAATCTGGGAAAATATCTTCACCTGCTTCACCGGTTTGTTAAGCTCATTCACATTCAAACAGTGCCATAAGACATCACCATCCTTGTATGTCATTATAGAATAACAGCTGCTACCCATCACATCCCTCCTAGCTGTAGCAGAGGACTGTACCATAGGAAGTGCAGAATACAAAGCACCAAAAAGAAGGCTAACATATAGCAAACAGGGTCCGGCACCCACTAGAAACATGCCAGTTCACTGGAAACATGAAAGGATGAACAACTGGGGAGGTGCCAACAAGATAGTCAGTTCCAGCTAGTGGTGAGATGAACTTGCAATGTAAAAACTCCCATTAAAGCCCTATGTCTGTGAAAGATTTTGTGGCTAGGTGATATCCCTTCCAGGTGGGTGGGGCACCCAATAACAAAGCGCTATCCAAAGGGAGGGGTGTAGGTAAATTGATGTCACATGCAGACTACTCCTCCTCTCCTCCATGTGCCATGTAGAAACATGCGCTGCAGGGAGGAAATGAAGCGGAGGCCCAGGAGGGCCATATCTTCCTACCCCACAGTCGCAGAGCCCAGTAGTGACTGAAAGTAAGAGTGTGCAACCCCCAGTGGGCAGCAACATATGGAAAACAATATAATTATGAATCCATAGGCTAATATATACCAGGAAGCCATAGAGTACAGTGTTTGCATCCCTCTGTGAAGCATTTCCTATGGGTTATGACCCTCCTGCATCATACTTGGTAAGAGTACACTCTGGTGCAGAGTAGGTGAAGGAAAGTTATTGATAGTCAAATCAGAACATATCCTGCACCCTCGGGAATGTACATGTAGTTAAACTACCTTGTCTTGAACCACAAAAGGAAAACAATATGTGATAAACGTGCTTACAAAAGTCTAGCATGAGAAATAGAGTCAGCTTGCACTGTATGAAGTCCAGACCATGTGGTAGAAACAAATAAATTCATTAAGTTTGATAGGCCATAGTCACTGGTCACTGCTCAGCTTATGGTGGGCCATGTGACACTTCCAGTGCTTCCCCCTAAGCAGACTCCCCATCCCTGATTCTGCTCCCCTACCCAATGCCCCCTGGGCAGCAGCCCCACACACACACCACACATCCAAAGCATTAACATAGAAAGCTCTGGCAGCCACCCTTCACATCAGCACCTGGGCTCTCAGACCTCCTAGGCGGTGCATCTGCTGTTGAGAAAGCCTCCATTCCAACAAAATGGATGTCTACCCCCCAGCACCCATTTCTCATTATAGATCTGTAACCATGGTTTGGTTTAAAGTGGCAATAATCAACATGCATGGGTGGCAGTTGAGCAGGCCATTCAAACTGGCAGCAAGATATGTTCTGACAGACGTGCAAGCATGTCTGGAGCAGATTGCACATTCCAGTAATGGTGTGTGTGGTGTGCACACACGGGAAGTTGTGGACCAGGGGATAAGGAAATAAGGGGGAACATGCCATAAGAGGAGATGGACTTACCAGGCTATCCAGAGGACCCTTATATAGGTATCTTTTCTTGTATGGTCCCGAGCTTCATTCCTGTGCAGCTAGGCTGGCTGTGTGGTCCTTTCAGAGGCACCAAATAATCTGTTGCATGGTTTCAACAGATTGTTTGCGCCTGGCCTTCAGTGTCTTCCAGGCCTGTTGTGCGATCTTTGAGGTGAGAGTCTGTGGTGGAGGTTTCCCTCTGGTTGGTTAACTGGCAGTCCCCATGCTTTAAAGTCCTCTCTGGCTAGATCAGCAGGAAAAAAACAGTTTTTTGCCCCTCAAGAAAGTGGACTATCATTTTGGCAGGATATGGAATGAAGAATTTGGTGCCTTTCACTCTCAGCACCTTCATCAGGGGTACATTGGCCCTCCGCTTAGCTTTCAAAGAGATAGGCTAATCATTATCAAAATAAGGGCAAGTCTCCTGACAGTGGATTTCCTTGGCTTGCCAGGCCTTGGTAGGTATATCCTGCTTATCTGTATACCTCAGAAACTTTGCTGCTATTGTGTGGGACTGGACATCAGAGCCTGTAGGCTTTGGGCCCAGTGCTCGGTGTGCCTGCTCTGTTTCAAAATATCTACTCTGTGGCCAGTCCAAAGCAGTGAAGAGGAAGTTTTGAAGGAATGCCACCATATCTGAGCCCTTTCGGTTTCAGGCACCCCTTATAGCTGCAAGTTAATTCACCTGTTGCGGCTGTCAGAGTTTTCCAGCTTCTCCACTATCTGCTGTATCACACTGTGTTGCAGATTCTGTGACATTGACTTAGTCTGTGGTGGAGAGCTGCTTCTTGTGTGCCTCTGCTGTTTCTCCATGGTAACAGCTGTGTGGAGGGCCATGGTAATATTTCTGACTTCTCCACTGAAATTGTGAGCTCTGTGATTAGTAAGTTCAACTTGCGGTGTTGTTGCTCCACTGGGGGGATTTCTGCTTTTTCTTTGCTGTAGTCCTGGAGCAGCCTGAGCTAGAAGATGCCACTGAGTACAGCGAGGCCTCACTAATGGGACTGCCAAACCCCAATCTACCACCATTCACTCCCTCAGAGTCTGCATTTTGGCCTCCCACTATTGTCATGACTACAGGGAAGCTTTCCCTCATACAATGTCTTTTCTGGTCAGATTGGATATGGCTTAATGTGAGGTTCAATGGCCTATGCAGCCAGTATAGTGTTATGCTTGTGCAGCTGTGTTACTTTGGTTTTGGCCATTCATACTGTCTATTCCAGAGGATTTACCACACCGTAGGGGTACCAAAGGCAAGGAGCCCTTGAAGAGGGTTCCATCCCTAGAGGTACCGTGGGACAATTCCCTTGGCTAAAGGTACCTTAGGAAGGATCCCAAGGAGAGAGGTGCTGCCACTGGAGGAGGAGGGGAGGATGGTGGGGCAAAGAAAAAATGCTTCAGAAAGAGGCTGAGAGGAACTGCTTATACAGGTCAGGAAGTGGGAGTGGCTGGCTGCTTGTCCATTGAACTACAGGCCCAGCCTTCCAATTCAATGGCCTACGCAGCCAGTATAGTGCTATGTTTGAGCAACTGTGTTACTTTGGTTTTGGCCATTCATACTCTATTCCAGAGGAATTACCACCCTGTAGGGGTTCCACCCCTAGAGGTGTCATGGGACGATTCCCTTGGCTAAAGGTACCTTAGGAAGGAACCCCAAAAGAATTGTAGTAGTAGTACGAAGCATGTTAGCAATCAGTAGCTGTGAGGCATAGTAGTAGATAAGGCATCAGGCAGCATGATAATGTAATGAGATGCACAGGATAGCAATGGTATGAGTTCGATGGGTTGCACTAGAGATTGAGGGGGCCTCCTAAGGAGAGAGGGAACAGCAAGTAGGGACACCATCCACCTCCATCCAACAGCGGGACCTACGTAAAGAAACTAGGGAAGACTAACTATGCCTAAGTAAAGGTTATGACCTGAGGCAAAGAGGAGAGAAAAAAAAACGCTTGAGGAAGAAATCTCTGGGGATCCAAGGCCTAGGTCACCTTCCCTCCAGGCTTGGGATGTTTAATTTGTTTTGACTCTGCTGCTGCAATTTAGAAACCCAATAAAAAGGGGGGTGGACCTATTCTAATTGAGAGGAAAGCTCTTGCTCGAGTCCTCTAATGGGAACGCTGTGGAAGGTTGCGAGAGTGCTCAGCAACATTGGGGGCAACCAAGGCGGGAGAAGGAAAGCATCAACTGCTGAGGCACTCGCCTGACCTACTCACCCTAAAAACAAACCAGGTGAAACCAGAGGCAGTCATGGGGAGAACAGCTTTGAAGGGTGCTTCCCAACCCACTTGGGCAGCTAAAGAGGCCCTGTAAGAATCCGACCCCTTCGCTGCCAAGTCATAAATTCTACAGCTTGTGGTGCTGTTGGTACGGCTGACAACTGAAGGTCCACCCGGAGTGAGGACATATCCAGCTGTGGGCCAGGTGAGAAGGACCCAGCTCCAAGCTTCGCATGCTCAAGTTGAAGACTCTGGGTGCAGAGCGAGACTGTCGGCTGCAGGGAGGCCCTGCGCCAGGAATTTTATGTCTGGCATACCCCAGAAACTGAAGAGGAGCTGAATGAGTGGTGATTGCTGGGACCTCACGGAGGTCAGATGGTAGTAGTGAGTGTTGAGAAAAGCTTTCGTAAGCAATGAGTGGACCTGCATGTAGGTCATTAAGCAGGGTAGCAATAGTCAGACTTGCATGTAGGTCTGTAAAACAGCATAGCAATGGTTGGACCTGCATGGAGGTTGGAGGAGCAGCAGATATGAATAGTGGGGCAAGCCAACTAGACATTCAGGGAAGCCAATGAAAGTGACAAATACTCTGAGGATTTTAGATGGTGGAGGCAACACTAGAACATAAAGTAAGCATGCCACACAGGGCCACGACTCCCCCAACACCTATCAAGTCCCCCATCGTAGGAAAAACAAGAAAGCAATGGAAGGGACCGAGACCCACATGCAGATATAAAACTAGTTTACAGCATCAGCAGTAGCTTAGCTGACCTCAAGAGTATAATAGCAGTGCACAAACACAGAAAGCAGCATCTGTTTGAACTAACTGAGTTGTAGGATTCGATGAACATCGACTGAAGAAAGGCAATGCTGAAAGTAGCTAACATCAGGCAGTGCAGTGCAGTGAAACTGCAGCAAAGAGGTATGTGGTAGGAGTTGAGGAAGCAGGATTAAGCTGCATAGCTAGGGTTCAGTGTAAGCCTGAACCAGGTGAAAATAATTAAGGTGCAGAACATGGAGAGCAGCTATGTGGTTTGAGTGGAAACACACAGATAATGATTGCAGCTGCATTGCGAGTACATGAGAGCAAGTAGCATGAGCTCTGGATTAGCAATATACAAAGTGTTTTAGAAACAGAAGTCCCTTAAAAGGCAAAACAAAAGACAGACAAACACAGAGGAACATGAAACAAACAACACAAAGAAGCACACAGCTGGAGTTAAACTACAAACCAAATGCAAGAGAACACACAACAAAAACTCCAGCAGAAGCCAAATAAGCGGGGGCGGGGGGTAGGCCCCAGCCAGCAACAGAGAACAGACCGACAAAGCCTCTAGCCACAAAGAAAAAATGCTTCAGGTGGAGGCTGGGAGGAACTGTTGATATAGGTCAGGAAGTGGGAGTGGCTGGCTGCTTGTCCATTGAACTACAGGCCCAGCCTTCCAAATGAGTGCAAGGATAGCTACTGCTTCAGTCCTCGAAGTTCCATCTCAGTGGTGGATTGAGGGGGGGGTCAAAGGATGCAGCCACACTCCCCATTCAAATATCTCCAAGCTAACTCCCTGCAGACCCTGCCATAGGAAAGGAAACTGCCTGTGTGCTCGGGACGGCCTTAAGGATAGGCAAACAGGTGGCAGCCTATGGTGCCCATAAATAGGGAGTGGCAAAAACACAAACACTTCCATTTTAGAAAAACATTTTTTTTAATTGGTGGTGCTGATGAAACACATAACTGTAAATCCAGTACAATTTGGGGGAGGGGTGGAGGTGAAGACTCTCAATTGTGTATGGCACTGACCCGAGCCTGGTGCTGTGCCTGCCCCTACCTGTGACTAAATAATTTTCATTAAAAAAAAAAAAAAAAGGAAATCTGTCCTTATTGGATCTGCTGTTTGAATGTTTAACTGTAACATTCAGCAGCAGCCAATAGCATTGCACTAGGTTGCAAGTGAATGGCATCCCTCTGTGTCCCCCAAGCTCCAAAGCACCTCACAGATTTCTGTTTTAGGGCTAAGTCCAACCAGAGCACAGAACATAAGAGCGGTTGGCAGTTTTGGTGGTAGTGAGTTGAGACTCAGTTGGTGAGGAGTACAGGTTAAGAAGGAAAGAAAAGTAAATTTAAAGTGGGCATGGGTGGCTAGCCACATAAGACCCACTGAACCTAAAAAAATATATATATTATCTTTAAAAATTCCACCGTGCTGTGGTCTGGTCAGGCAGTGCACTAGAGCAGACAGGCTGTGAAGGGCAAAGAAGTTTGGTCAACGTGGTGGCTCTAATCAGTGGTGGGTGGCAGCACACTGTGTCTGCACCTGCTCTGAAGAGTGGGACTGTAGGATGGACAGTGGAGAGAATAGTCAGTCATGCATGGGGCCTGGAGAGCAGGACCAACTAGTTGCCTTGTCAAGAAAAGTCTGATAAGCAGCGTTAGTAACTTGAGGTGAGTGATCTGTTAAAATTAAGTTTCCAAACTCCTCACAACATCAAACCTTTACTAGTCACACAGAAAAGACAGGTAAATCCCCCCCTCCAATGGCAATGCAGCCGTCTGGAGGAAGAGGAAGAATTATTCAGCCTCTGTCTGTAATCCCCACGGTCAGCCCTGAAAAAAAAACACAGATCAGAGTGAAACTGGCACATGAACTGATCAGTTAGGAAGGCAGTATAGCGCAGTGGTCTAAGGCTCTGATCTACGAGTCTGGTGATACCCAGCAGAATAGATCTGGGTTTGAATCCTACAGCTTCTACTTGCATACTGTGTGACCCTAAGCAAGTCACTTAACTTCCCTGTGCTCCCAGGTCACTCCTGTAAAAAAGCTTTCAGCTTAGTATACTACTCCTGGTTGGTTAAATAAATCAAATCTGATTTTGATGGTTGATGTGGCCATGGTTGCTGTAGCATTATTGGGGAGTGAGGTCAGTATATATCTCCATAAACTGTTACAAGAAAAGCTAACTGAAAGCTGTCATTTCTAGCTACTGAAGCAGTTTGGTAGTCCTTTTCACATGGCTGCAGTTCCAGAAATGCATGATATATGAGAATGTGATGTTTTCCTATAGTTCTAGCTAAACTACACATGTGATGTTGTTCATTCCCACTCCAGAGAACATCTGAAGTAGTCTGAGGTAGTGGTGGTGGTATGTACTGGTTTATGTATGTCCAGTCATCATCAGACATACCGGGGGGCACAAAACATTAGGTCAGTGGTGGGCTGCTTGTTCCGCCTATGTAGCTACCTACACTGGAGTACTTCAGTAGGATGTGTATTGCATGTTTGCACATATTTTGTGAATAAATGGAGGTATCATAATATTTCAAGAACTGCTGAGTCTGCGCATCTTAAGTTACTCACATGGTGAGATAAGTGCTCCCTCCTATTGACTTTGAATGTCAGTTTTCTTTTGCGTTGGGGATAATTTAAAATGGATTTTATCACAACAACAGTGTGGGTTTCCATTTAAAAAATGCTGCTGTGCTGGTCCGGTGGTGCTGAGGGTTGAGGCGCTGGATGCCACACCTCGCGCTATGCTGGCGAGAAAAAGTGTGATATGATAAAACAAAAAATGCTGCTGTGCCGAGCTTTAAGGAGAAGAAGAGGAGTGCTTCTGAGCTCTTTTCCACTGGCGTGCTGGGAATTGTTTTCAGCCCAGGAAGCTGGAGTTGTGAATTAAGCCCTAATCCTCCAGTCAGAAGGCAGGGTTCTGGTCATGGCAGAGAAAGGAAACTGCCAGTGTGATCTCTTGCTCAGTGATCCAACAGTGCCTGCACACACAGGGCCAGCCTTAGGGTATGTTGCATCCCTAGGTGAACATGCAAATGGAGCCCCCCCCAAAAAATAAAATACAGGAAGAGACTTTTAAATCTTGATCAGAATTTAACTAAGCACAGCCCACTTTTTTAGTCCTGCCCCCTGACTGGAGCATATGGCTCAATTCAGAAATTAGAAACAGAAACATAGAATTTGATGGTAGATAAGGAGCACTTGGCCCATCCAGCCTGCCCATTTCTCCCTAGCTTCATTATTATGTAACCCCCCTACAAATGGGGGTTCCTGAGGGCTCTTC
The DNA here is from genome assembly GCA_016271365.2 of Neoceratodus forsteri. Taxonomy (NCBI): domain Eukaryota; kingdom Metazoa; phylum Chordata; order Ceratodontiformes; family Ceratodontidae; genus Neoceratodus; species Neoceratodus forsteri. Next base: position 1,123,804,355 of record CM028131.1, read on the forward strand.
CAGAGCTCGTCTGAATGCTCCATGCCTGACTGGCGTTCGGCCTTCGGCCGCTAAATGTGGGAGTTGAGAGTGCTTTTAAAGCCTCCAGTACTGCCTCTTTCAGAGCTGCCTGCTCTCAGGCTTTGGTGGTACAAATGGGGGGACTGGGGTTTTCCTGCTCGAGTCCCACTCTGAACTGCTGCCTGATTGCTCTGTTTCTGTGGTCGCTAGGAGAGCTGAGGGAGCCCATCTGAAAGATATAGTTGTTCCCTTAAGAACATGTATAGTATTGGTAAAATTGTAGTTTGTCTAACTCCTTTTTATTGCAGCTGGGACTTTGTGTTGTGCCCCTCCATATTGGACCCGGACTGTGCTGAAGGGGTCCAATAGTAGCTAAGGGGGCATCGAAATTGGCGTGTAGGTGACCAACCAGGAATCAGGACTCTAGCTGGAGCCGGCTAACCAATGGGGACACAGCTTGTAATTCTTTGAAGTGGCATTCTGGGCCATGGCGCCTTTTTGCACCACTGAGGGCAAGATTAAGTGACTGGCATTTGTAGCCAGCCAATGGAATCGGGTGGCGCCCGAGCTGAGAGGATTTCCCCATGCTGTCAAGAGTCAGATGCGTTGTGGCTGTGAGTAAGGAAGGAGCTCTGAGCTCCTGCACCATTGAGTGTTCGCGCGGGAAGCGCGTGAAAGGCCTGAGGCAGCCGTTTGCATTGCCAGCATTCCACGGACTAAATCTGCATGGCAGCAGTAAGAGGAGGCTGTGGACAGGCACAGCTACCTACCAGGCTCAACCTGAAGAGGACTAAAGAATCTGTTAAATTGCACTTGGTCTGTCAGGAAAGTTTGAGGCTGCAGTGAGACTCCTGATTGCTGTGAGTTTGTTTGGGTCCAAGGAGCAGCTGCCTGGTATGGTACCCCTCTGTTGCGTTCCATATAAATGTGTGAGGAGGCCTTTGAAGCTCAGGCTCAGCCCTGTGAGTGGTGAAAGAGTGGTTCTCTGTTGGAGTTGTGAGTACTGCATCAGGGTAGCTCCCTGTTAAAGGTCACTAGCAAAGGCAAAGATTATCTTGTTGTGTTGCTGACTGTACGCAGTGAGTTTTCTGGCTCCATTTAAACTTCTCAGGAATGAAATGCTCGTTTGTGCCAGGGCCCCAACCAGCTGCATCGAGGAACTAGCCATTAGGGCTTGGGTACCCATAGACAGTACTTTATAGGTTAGGCCTGTGCACAGAGCCATAGGTAGATTCTCATACATTATAAGTGGTAAGCTAATCAACCTGATTCACCCTGATCCTTGTTATCTTCCCTTAAATAAATCAGATTGCTTGTTTTGCAAAAGTACACTGGCTAGCTTGTGTATTCCTGGTGAAATACTGCACAGTGAATGTGGTGTAACTGTACCTCACTTTCCAGGGGGTCCCTGGAGTGAGCTGATCGGTTCAAGCCTGGGGGTAAGTGTATATGGTAAGGACACTGAAATTGAACTGCGTGGGCCACTAGTGGGAAAAAGGGGGGGGTTGCAGCAACCCAGAGGGCTGTGACCGAGTCAATCTCGACTGTTCTAACCCTGACCTCTGGGTGGAGGCACCCACCAACGGATCTGGGCCCCTCACTCTGCTGCAGGTAGGGCAGGCAGGGGTAGTAGCTCTTAGGATAGCGCCCCCTGGGGGTTACAAATTGGAGGCACTGCTGGGATTAGCGTCCCCTAGTGGCCGAGTGGGTGAAGTGCATAAATATTGAAAAGCTGACGGGGAAACTGGAAGGGGATACTATGGCAAAAATTAAGCTGGACCCTATTAAGACGATGGTACACAAACTGATGGGGTGGGGTGAAGCCGAAGAGCTGGACTCCGAGAGAATTGTATTACTACTAGATGTGCCTCTGGGGACACCGACCACTGACATTATTTCTACAGCGGAGCGTGTTAAATGTTTAGGCAAGGTGGAAGTGAAGGGGATTATGGCTGACCTGCTTGATCAGACCTTGCAGGTGCTACTTTTGTATAGTATAGCCATCGACCCCGAGAGGGTTCCTCCAGTGATTTACCCAGAAGGTACTCCACAAGGATGGAGGCTTGTTCACATTCGGAGTGGGTCAGTCACTCCTGGGGGGTCTCCCCAGACTAATAATTTCAAAAATAAACTGCTTAAATTGCTAGCTGTGGAGGGGAGGACTACCCAGGAGTTACTGCAGGCATTGGACCTCTCTAGTGAACCCACCCCCCAGGTTTCCCCAGGTACCTTTCCCTGTCCCCCCAAGAGTTCTATTTTGGCTCCACTGCCCCTAGTGGTTCCCCCTATACAGCTAGATTCTTACCGTAGGGTAAAACTTTTTTCTGGCACAGTGCCGGTGCCTTCAGGGGAAGATGACTTGGAGGCGTGGATGGACTACGCCACCCCCTAGTTCAGGAGTGACAATGCTGTGAGGGGGAGAAATGAAAGAGACTGATGGAGAGTCTGTGGGGTCCTGCTTTGGAAGCCATTAGGTTCTTGCGGGCCACTAACCCGGAAGCTACCGCAGCAGAGTACCTTTCTGCTTTAGAGGGAGTGTTTGGGAGTACCGAGACTGGGGAAGACTTATTATGGAAATTCAAGTCTGCCAAAACAATGGAGGAATGAGAAGTTTTCCGCCTTTGTTACTAGGGTGGAGCGGGCCTTGCAGAAGGCCTATCAAAAAGGGGGCCTGTGTTATATCAGGAGCACTCAAACGGTCTAAGACCTGTAGCTTTTGCCAGCAGAAGTCTGACTCCTTCAGAAAAAATTATCCAGTGCACAAACTAGAGTTCCTGACTCTGAAGTGGGCCATTGTTGATCAATTTCATGACTATTTGTGCGGTGCCAAGATATTGGTAAAGACTGATAACAATCCTCTGACCTATGTGCAGACCTCAGCCAAGTTAGATGCCACTGGCCATAGGTGGCTCTCTGTGTTGGCCACCTATGACTATGCTGTTGAGTACAGAGCAGGTCTCAACCATATAGATGCGGATGCTCTCTCTCGGAGGCCTGTGCCCTAAACCGACTGGGTCAGGTTGTCAGAACCTGACATAAGAGCCCTTTGCCAAAAATTTGACAAGGAGGAACAGGTGTCTCCTGATGCTGTGGACTGCATGGTGGATTGCTTGGGGCCATCCGAGAACTGCATACCTGCTGCTTACTGTCATTTTTCTGCATTAGACACTAGTGCACTGCCCCAATACAAAAATGATGGTCTCCGACGGGCTCAGTCCTGACACCCTATGCTAACAGCTGCTTTCGAGGCTTTGCAAGTCGGGAGAGACTTGTCCAAACTGCGTTCCTCTGATCTGAGAACCGCCTTGTTATACAAAGAGGGTTCAAAGTTAAAACTGATTAACCAACTACTATACAGGGAGACTGTAGACAAAGAGGGATGGGTAGAAAAACAACAACTGGTGTTGCCCACTGTGTTTAGAGAACTGGTCTTGAGGTCCCTGTACAATCACATGGGGCATCTTGGCATAGACCGAACTCTTGACCTGGTACGGACCCGATTCTACTGGCCAAAAATGAGTGCAGACGTAGAGCAGTATGTCAAGACCTGTGGTCGCTGTTTGCAAAGAAAAGCCCTACCTCAGAGAACTGCCCCCCTGGTCAATATCACTACCAGCGCCCCTATGGAACTGGTCTGCTTTGATTTCCTGAGTTTAGAACCAGATCTGAAAAACATCAGTAACATATTGGTAGTCACTGATCATTTTACCTGGTATGCACATGCTTTTCCTACTAAAGATCAGAAAGCAACCACGGTGGCTAAAGTACTTGTTGAGAACTTCTTTGTCCACTATGGGTCCCCCCAGAAAATCCATTCCGACAAGGGGAGGGACTTTGAGAGCCGCCTGATTAAAGAAATGCTATCTTTGTGGGGAGTACGAAAATCAAGAACCACCCCATATCATCCCAAGGGAGATCCCCAGCCTGAAAGGTTTAACCGCACATTGCTTGATATGTTGGGCACACTGCAACCCAAAAACAAGCCTAGATGGAGCCAGCAGATTAGCACCCTGGTTCATGCTTATAACTGCACCAAAAGTGATGCCACTGGATTTTCCCTTACAGACTGATGTTTGGGAGAGAGGCTAGACTGCCAGTGGATGTGTGTTTTGGGGTTTCCCCTGATGGGGTACAAACAGAAAATCATCTACAGTATTTACAGAAGTTGAAGGCCCAATTGAACCATGCCTACCAACTGGCCCGGACTATGGCTGCTAAACGAAACCTGGCCAATAAGGAGAGGTATGATAACAAAGTGAAAACAATGGAACTGAGAGAAGGGGATAGAGTGCTATTGAGGAATTTGGGACTGCATGGCAAACATAAGATTGCTGACAGATGGCATCACCTCCCTCATATTGTCGTGGGAAAACTGGCAGATTTACCTGTATATAAAGTGCAGCCTGAAAACAATTCAAAAGATGTGAAAACTATACATAGAAGTCATCTGCTGCCTATTGGGCAAATCTTGATTGAAGCTGAACCTCCCAATGCCCCTCACTCCAGGCCTGCGACTAGTTCTGCTGCCAAGAAAAAAACCAGGCCACTTGATTCATCAGCAAATGAAATAAGAGGGCCCTCTCCAACCCCCTCTGATGAAGATGATCGTCAGTCTGTGTCTGGAGACAATGAGAATAATATTGAATACTATCCCTCTTAAGAACTGAGCCAACTGTTTCGGGGCAATCCCCTTGTTAACTCTGGTGATGAGGTTGGGCTTTCTGGACTGTCTGAGCCCCCGGCTTTGTCTCCGGAGCCAATGCTTCCAGAGGATGAAGTGGGTAGCAGCAAAGCCCAAGGGGTGGGGTCCTTGAGCCTGGCTGAACTGTCTGGCCTAGCTGAACTATCTGACTTTTCAGAAGAGGGGAGTGATGTGGGGGAACAAGGCAGTGATATGCCAGAACCTGAAGAATATTTTGAATGTCCTGATGGTTCCATACCAGTGCCCGAAATGTCCCCAGCTGAGCCAGGTAGTGTGGGTTCTGAAATAGATGGCCCTGTCCTTGAAAGTGCTGGGGGCACTGGGTCTCTTTCCCCTATGGAGGTTTTTCCTACTAATCTAAGTGAGACTGAAATGGAATCGGGGCCTGTAGCAGGGTTTTCCGAGACCCCTAGGTGCACCGACCGAGAAGTACAGCCTGCAGTAAGGTTAAGTTATGAGTCCCTGGATCAGCCTGTGGACCTGCCCTTAAATGTAGTCAATAAAGGGGTGTATGTGTCCCTGAGCTCCTTGCCTAAGTTGGCCTTGGGGGATGACTCCCGCCTGTTAGTGTTGCCCTTTGAGTATGGTACCCCTGCTGTAGGTAGCCAGCAAGTTGTTGATAGGGAAGGGTTCCCTCTTTCCAGGTGTTAAGGGCAGGAAGTAATGACCTGATTTACCAAGAAAATGGCTATCTGGTGTAATGTTGCATAAACAATAGTAAATTGAGAATGCAGTAACAGTGCATGTAATATAAAGTGTGATGCAAGGTTGCTTAAACTGTTTGCCTTAAAGTGATGTAAGGGTAACTACTTGACGCGGATGCCAAGTTCTTTTCAGGCCAGGAAGGGTGTAACCCCCCTACAAATGAAGATTCCTGAGGGCTCTTCCGGAGCTCGTCTGAATGCTCCATGCCTGACTGGTGTTTGGCGTAAGGCCGCTAAATGTGGGAGTTGAGAGTGCTTTTAAAGCCTCCAGTACTGCCTCTTTCACAGCTGCCTGCTCTCAGGCTTTGGTGGTACAAATGGGGGGACTGGGGTTTTCTTGCTCGAGTCCCGCTCTGGACTGCTGCCTGATTGCTCTGTTTCTGTGGTCGCTAGGAGCGCTGAGGGAGCCCATCTGAAAGATATAGTTGTTCCCTTAAGAACATTTATAGTATTGGTAAAATTGCAGTTTGTCTAACTCCTTTTTATTGCAGCTGGGACTTTGTGTTGTGCCTCTCCATATTGGACCCAGACTGTGCTGAAGGGGTCCAATAGTAGCTAAGGGGGCATCGAAACTGGTGTGGAGGTGACCAACCAGGAATCAGGACTCTAGCTGGAGCTGGCTAACCAATGGGGACACAGCTTGTAATTCTTGGAAGTGGCATTCTGGGCCATGGCGCCTTTTTGAACCACTGAGGGCAAGATTAAGTGACTGGCATTTGTAGCCAGCCAATGGAATCGGGTGGTGCCTCAGCTGAGAAGATTGACCCATGCTGTCAAGAGTCAGATGTGTTGTGGCTGTGAGTAAGGAAGGAGCTCTGAGCTCCTGTGCCATTGAGTGTTTGCGCGGGAAGCGCGTGAAAGGCCTGAGGCAGCTGTTTGCATCGCCAGCGTTCCACGGACTAAATCCGCAGGGCAGCAGTCAGAGGAGGCTGTGGACGGGCACAGCTACTTACCAGGCTCAACCTGAAGAGGACTGGAGAATCTGCTAAATCGCACTCGGTCTGTCAGGGAAGTTTGAGGCTGCAGTGAGACTCTCGATTGCTGTGAGTTCGTTTGGGTCCAAGGAGCAGCTGGCTGGTATGGTACCCCTCTGTTGCGTTCCATATAAATGTGTGAGGAGGCCTTTGAAGCTCAGGCTCAGCCCTGCGAGTGGCGAAAGAGTGGTTCTCTGTTGGAGTTGTGAGTACTGCATCAGGGTAGCTCCCTGTTAAAGGTCACTAGCAAAGGCAAAGATTATCTTGTTGTGTTGCTGACTGTACGCAGTGAGTTTTCTGGCTCCATTTAAACTTCTCAGGAATGAAATGCTCGTTTGTGCCAGGGCCCCAACCAGCTGCATCGAGGAACTAGCCATTAGGGCTTGGGTACCCATAGACAGTACTTTATAGGTTAGGCCTGTGCACAGAGCCATAGGTAGATTCTCATACATTATAAGTGGTAAGCTAATCAACCTGATTCCCCCTGGTCCTTGTTATCTCCCCTTAAATAAATCAGATTGCTTGTTTTGCAAAAGTACACTGGCTAGCTTGTGTATTCCTGGGGATATACTGCACAGTGAATGTGGTGTAACTGTACCTCACTTTCCAGGGGGTACCCGGAGTGAGCTGATTGGTTCGAGCCTGGGGGTAAGTGTATATGGTAAGGACACTGAAATTGAGCTGCGTGGACCACTAGTGGGAAAAAGGGGGGGGCTGCAGCAACCCAGAGGGCTGTGACTGAGTCAATCTCGACTGTTCTAACCCCGACCTCTGGGTGGAGGCACCCGCCAACAGATCTGGGCCCCTCAACCTGCTGTAGGTAGGGCAGGCAGGGGTAGTAGCTCTTAGGGTAGTGCCCCTTGGGGGTTACAATTACATCAGACCGTGCCTGATCAACAGCTCTTTCTCTCTCCCCCCTTCCTTTCCACTATGATTTCTTTGTGCTTATCCCATGCATTCCTGAACTCCACCAGTGTTTTTGCCCCATCACCTCTACTGGAAGGCTGTTCCATCAGCTCAGTCAACACAGTCCTAATAGTCCTTTACAACCCTGTTGTAGCATGCCACAATTTTGGATTCAGATAGGGATGTAATACCCATGCTGTCATTGTGAGAACAGGCCAGCCACTGTCCTGAGGCATGGTGAGTTGTGTGCAGTCTTGGGCAGGGTTGGGGGGGGGGTGAGTGTCAGAGCAAAGGACACCAAACTCACTTAGGTTGTGTTTTATCTGAGGGTTTTCATGGTGACAGGTCCACAGCTTATCTACTATGTAGCTTGCTTCTCTCCCCCTCACAAACACATTTTTCATACTTTATGGCTGAGTCAACCAAATTCCCTCTGACATAAATTTTACAGGGATGTAAATAGCTGTTTAATCATTCCCGTTAGCTTTCAGTTAATGCAGACGCTGGCTAAGAGGCTGAAGTTATGTCCCTTGGGATCAGGCATTATATATAAGCAAATACAATGGCAAACATTTCCCAGATAAGAAAACAAAACTGCAATCCTTAACACATAGTGCAATATTAGAAACACAGGGGTAACAGATGTGCCCCAAACTTCTGCAGGAAACGCACTTTCTGTACCTACTTGCTGCATCAGGGGAGAATGGCAAAGGGGGAAGAGAAAAAGCTGCGGCAGTGGGAGAAGGGGGCATTGGGGGAACTTTCCAGTGTGGCACAGGGTCTCTGCCTCCCAAAATCACATCCAGTGGTGCATGATGGGTCATCATCACACACAAAAATAGGCACACACACACGGATTCCTCACAGACTCCCCAGAGCATGGGAGTGGGCTCACAAACAATGCGTCAGGCAGCAGCATGGCAGTGATAGAGTGACAAGTGTCACTAGTAGGCAACAGGGTAATTAGTAGTTTAGCTTGTAAGTTGTAGCTGAAAGACTGAGCGACCCTTTGTGGACTAACTTCCTTTCCAACTTTCTTGCTATCCATCAGCCCTCATCCTCTTGGATATAAAGTCAGCAGACCAGGGTTAGTGTGTGAGGGCCCATAGGGATTAGTAGGCTGGGCTGTGCAGGAGAGTCCTGAGAGAGTCGTCAGAGACCATCAGATCATCTACCAGTTCATCAAGTCATTGACCCACTCCCCTGGACAGTAGAAGTCACAGCACACCAAGACCGATGTTGGAGGGTAGAGGATTTTCCAACTGGTGGTCATCATCACTCGCTGAGGTACAGTAGTTAAAAAAAAATGTTAGCATTCCTTCATTTTTTTTAGTGTAAAAATGTGACATGGAATGACTGGCAATAGTTGTATGTACAGTATATAGTGCATTGTCTTGGCCAGGTGGCCAACTGGCAGCAGCCTGGCTATCCATGGCCCAAGAGTCAGTCTTGGGCCCCCTAACAGTCAGGTTGCTATTGCCGACCTACTCACTGGCTGAGCCCCAGGCCCTGCTGGACCTGCTGGTGGTGGTGGACATTTTACTGATCTATAGTTCAGTTAGACATAAAGCAGTCCTAGTGTGGCAGTGACTCAGATTGGCCTGAGCTGGGCAGTGACAGCACAGGCTAGTGTAGTGGAACTAGGACATGGCTACATCTCACTGAGTTTTAGGTAGGTAAAGCAATCTGTTTTTGTACATTCCTATAGCATTGTTTTGTGGTGTGAAAAACGTGATATGTCTGACTATAGTTGTATGTATGTATGTATGTATGTAGTGCACTCTCTTGGTCAGGTGAGCAGCTGGGCAGCAGCCTGGCCATATGCCCAAGAGTCAGTCTTGGGGCCCCCTGACATTCAGGTTGCTGACTGGCTCATCGGCTGGGACCCAGGCCCTGCTGGACCTCTTGGTTGTGGTGGGCTTTTGACCGATCAAAAAGTCAGTTAGACACAGTTACCGCAGTCCTAGTATGGTGGTGACACAGGATGGCCTGGGCTGGGCACTGACAGCATGAACTAGTGTGGTGAGACTTGGACATGGCTGTGTCTCATGGAGTTTTAGGTAGATAAAATAAAATAAAAATAACTGTTAACACCCCAAAACAGAGAATTCAAAGTACCTGGTAACCCCTCTAAATGCAATTTTTGGCATCAAAAACCCTTCAGTTTTTGGGAGCCTAGGTGGTCCCCCCTCCCTCCCCAGAGTACACCTCAGTGCAATAGAACTTGTGGAGTGTATGGTTGAAGACCAATGGGGACATGTTTGAGAGAGTGGAGAGGGCGAGTATTTATTTTAAGTATTTGTTCCTGATTCTTTGTGAGCAATGCTGCCTCATGCTGCCATGGTTTTTAATCACATAAAACTCAAAATTAATCATGATACATCAGTCACGGTCTCATGGATTGGGCAGTGAGACCCCCCTACCCACCACCACAACACGTGGACCTCTGTCTTTGCTCCTCTAGTTGCTTGTTCTCTCCTGGTTTCCATTTGAGTTTGTCTCCTCTTTCTTGCTGTGGCGTGCAGTGTGCCTCTCCCTTTCACAGGTTGTGAGTTCTACAGGATGTGGTCAGGCCACACTTCCAGGCCCTAACATCCTCTAATCCTATAGTGTTTGAGTTTGCTGAGAGGCCACACCTAGCTATTGTACTGCTGGTGCACAGACAGTCTCTCCCCAGCTGGGGCCTGAGATGGCTGATGGGGTAGACAGTTACAACTGGATTTGAATCCAACCAAAACCACTCCTGGAAAATGGTCAGCACTAGAGGGCAGTTAGTGGAAAATGTAAACAAGGCAGGGAGGGAGAGAAGCAATTTTTCTTCTTGAGAGAAATGCAATTCAGCACATGAGAATGTGATCCACTGCAGTTTTATATGGTAAGTAAATCAGCAAAATATAGATGTGCTGATTTCTATTTCCCTGTTTATATAGGGTGTTTAATGTGAAACAATGTCTCCTCCCCCTAACAAGCGGTTCAGACAGGTAACACTAATCTTTGCAACAAGTTGTCTGACAAGCCATCGCCACTGACTCCTGCTCCAGAGTCTGCAACAAGACCACAAGATGAGCCTTCAACATCAACACCTCACCTAAAGTGTCTGCTTTGGTTATTCCTTTCACAACAACTGCAGCTTCAGCACAGAAAATACTAGTTTTACCTACCTCATCAGCACTTTCTCCAACTTCAACAAGTGAACCTTCGCATTCTGCTGCTCCAACATTAGCCCCACAACACCCTTATTGATCTATGCTAGCATCAACAGCTGTGCTGGCACTGCCTTCAAGGGACATTGGACTATACATAAATAAAAGGCTTAGTGACCGAGAATCCAGAGATATTCTGTTACACACCTGGGTACCAGATCGCAGTTATGTTATGCCCTACTACATCAAAACTATTAAAGAGAGTACCACTGACAAATGATACCTTCATCATGAATATCTTCAAATGTATGACAGGACAGCTAATTCAGGTGTGCAGAAAGGAGTTTTCTGCAAATTCTGCTTTCTTTTTGGGCAACAAGAAGGTGGCCGTGGTTTACAAAAATTAGGGTATTGGTAAAAAAGTCCTTAATCAACTTCAGTAAACTGCTAGAGTTACTCTCTGCTCACAATAAAACAGTCTATCATTTAAGGACAACAGAGCTGGCAAATAATTTCCTGGTAAGTTTTAAAGGAAATAGGAAATGATTTTTGCATAGTTAACTGTCCTTCCATCTTCCTTTCCATGCCAGGATAGCTCCTGCTCCTCTGCCATTGGTGCACACTGAACCTCTGCTTATTTTTGCCACTCAGCTGCCTTCTCTGTCCTGATTTTTCTCCCACCCCCACCCCCCAGGCCTCCTTTAAATACACTGATGCCTCTCCCACCTGTGCTGCTTCATCCAATCAGAACCAGCACTCACTAACACACTTAACCTCCTGGTCTTCGCTGATTTGCCATAGTGTCTGGCAACTCTCTATCTCACTCCCATTTGGTGGTCTCTCTCAAACAGTGTCTCCCTCATCTCCTCGCCATGGCTGCTTTAAAGCTGCATCACATACTATTATTATTACTTATCACTGTGCTGTACTGCCCCACCCTTCATGTAATTACCCCCCTCATCCCCAAGGCCAACTAATACCAACACCCGCCCTGCACTACACACTGGGAAAGACCATGGGGATCTTATATAAAAACGCTGTGCCTCTCTGCTCCCCAGTATGGCACAACTACCTCATTTCGAAACACCGAGACTATAGCCCTCTAGGTTACGTATATATATTAGCAGCACTCGGTACAAAGCCAGGCTCATACCTTTGCCCAAACACCCATGTGCGCAGACGGATTACTAACAAGCAAGCCCTCAAGATGCTTCAAACCTCCCTCCTGAGATTTCTACTACTGCTACTGCTCCTGTCAGGAAACATTCACCCTAACCCAGGTCCACCTGGACCAGCGGCCAATGATCAGCACAGGAAGTTGGGGACTCTTACCTTGGTGTCCATAAATATCTGTAGCCTCCTCAGTAAACTTGATATCCTCCAAACCTGGATTCAACAATACAACCCTGACATCCTCTCAGTCATTGAAACATGGCTAAATCCAAAGATCCCAGACAGTGCAGTTGCAATTCCCGGATACACAATTTTTAGGCATGACCGGATCTCTAAGCGGGGAGGTGGCTGTGCCATCTATCTGAGGGATACTCTTATGGGACATGCTCTCCCTCCTCCAAGCCTGGGATCAACATTGCAGGTCCTAACTGTCAAGGTCCTATTCGGGGCCCATAACAAAAACCTTACTGTTGTCTCTGTTTACATTCCTCCAAAGGACCTGGCTAGCGGCTTTAATAATGTCATGGAATGTCTCAAGGGTCTACGCCATAACTCAGAGTCCATTATCCTTGGAGATTTTAACATCAACTGGCTTGCTCCAGAGGCCTACATCTACAAGGATGCAGTTATGGCACAACACCTCACACAACTAATCCCCACTCCTACCAGGTGTAACTATAGAACAGGGACCTACACCCTTATTGACTGGATACTGTCCAACCACCCTGAAAGAATATCTATGGTGTCTGTTCTACCTGAGCCCTTAAGTGTCCACTCACCCGTCATCTGCTCTTGGGCTAATAACTTCATCAAGCCCTCCTCCCCAGAATAATATATGCCAGGGTGCTCAAGAAGGGGCACTTACAGCTGTTAAAATCCCATCTAAACAGTCTGGATTGGTCAAAAATAGACTCTCTCAAGGATGTAAACAAAGCACTTGATCTGTTCATCAGCAGATTCACTGAGGCCTGTGACATCCATGCATGGCTAAAAAAAATGAAGGTAAAAAGTAGACCTAACCCCTGGATAAACACCGAGCTTACTATGCAGCTCAAACAAAGGGACCATCTTTGGCACTGTGCTCGTGCCACAGCTGCCCAAGCAGACTTTCAAAAATACAAACAAGCAAGAAACAGCTGCACCCGTCCTATACGGTTGGCAAAATGCAAATACTTTAGAGAAGTACTCTCCAGCACTTGGGGGGATGGGAAAAAATTCAGGAACAACCTAAAGGACCTAACTGGCAAAGATGCTAAGTCCCCACCTGCCATGTTCAACTTAGATGGTGCTCCAACGTTGGACCTAGATATCATCTCCAACACATTCATCAATGCATTCTCTGACCTGAGCAGTGTCCTCCCTCCTGATTTTTTTGATACTCCCACCACCAATACTGCCTCTGCTGCAGCATCCCAAGCACACTCTGCTCTGCAGTTCTTCTTCAAAAGGATCCCAAAGCACTTAGTCAGGACCCATATTTGTAAGGCTCTCAGCAAAACGGGCTATAGTGGTGATGCACTTGACATTAAACTCCTTACACTAGTTCTAGATGAGATCCTTGAACCACTGACAATGATCTTCAACCTCTCCCTAAGGCATTGCCAATTACCATCACTTTGGAAAAAGACTACCATCACTCCCATGCACAAAAGTGGAGACAAGTCACTGCATACCAATTACAGGCCCATCTCTATCCTCCCCCCATTATCCAAAGCACTGAAGCGAATTGTCTCTGACCAGCTTGTAGAGTTCCTAGAAAAACATAAAATACAATGCCCTGAACAGCATGGCTTTTGCAAAGGGCACAGTACCACCACGGCATTGTTGGAATTCACCGGTTATATCCATGACGCACTTGACCAAGGACTTTGCCGGGGGGCCATATTCATTGATCTAACAAAGGCCTTTGATACAGTAAATCACCCACTACTACTCAGGCAACTGTCTGCTCTTGGGCTCTCCAATGATACACTGCCCTGGTTTGTTAGTTATCTTGGAGGGAGGGTCCAAAGTGTTAAAATTACTGGTGTCTCCTCAGTTGAAAAGCCAGTACTCTCTGGTGTCCCTCAGGGGTTTATACTGGGTCCACTACTCTTTTCTCTCTTTCTTAACAGTCTCCCTGTCATCTGCCAGCAGAGGATACTGCTCTATGCAGACGATGTGGTCCTCCTTTCTAGCAATCAGGACTTTAATCTGCTTGAGAGTCAACTGCAACAGGATTTTAGGCTCGTGGAAACATGGTTTGGCTCTCAGAAACTTATCATGAACTATAAAAAAACTAAGGTCATGTCCTTCTGCAATGCACGTAGCAAGTATAAACCTCTACATCTCACCATCAAGAACCAAGATGGGACCTCACTTGATCTGGTCCAAGAGTTCAAATACCTCGGCATCACCCTGGACTACTCACTCTCTTACTCCCAGCACATAGGTCAAGTTGCTAAGTCTGCCAACATATGCCTCGGCCTGCTCCACAAGTACAAATACTGTATGACCTCTGATGTCCTTAGACTGGCCATCCACAGCTCTGTTACCTCCATAGTTGACTACGGTCTAGTCATATATGGCTCTGCCTCCCCTACTGCCCTCAGGAGGATATCTGTGATGCTCAACAAGGCCTGTAGACTTCTCACGGGGGCTGACCGCCTAATACACACCTGTGACCTGCACACCCAGGCTGGATAGCTACCACTCATCAGTAGAATACAATACCAGACCTGTCTGATAGCCAAAAAAGTCCTCCTCGGACTCATGCCACCAGGTGTGGCTAGGCTCCTAACTACCAACAACAGTACCCAGCTGACACGTGATTCTCAATCCCAGACTTTCCAGTTCCCCAAGCGCCGGACTTCACTGGGTCAGAGATTCTTCATGCACAGGGCTCCTCAGTGGTTCAACATGCTTAACAAGGAAACTCTAGCAGCGGTAACGCTAAGCCCCTTTAAAAGGCAACTATGTCTGTTGCTCCCCTCTACCTCACAGTGTGACTGCCTTCCCTAAGTATTGCTCTACGCCCCTTACCCTTACAGTGGCTGTAACCAGCTTTTCCTGCCATGCTTTCACTGCAGCAGCCTCCTCCTTCTCTCCCTTTGCCCCCTGCTCACCCACCTATCCACCACCCTAAGGACATATTCTACTCTTCAGCTACTGGCCCATTTCCCCCTCGCTCTGTCCATCTGACAATGGCACCTACCTGCCGGCTTTTTCCTGACTTCCTCCTTCATAGATATTGTTTTACCATGAATTCTGTTAAAGTTAGCTTATGTTGATCTACTTCAACTTATTGGCTGTACTACTTAGGCCTTTGTAATCGACATGTTTAGTTTGTAATCTTTGTTTCACCTTTGTGATATGTCACCCCCATCCTCTGACGTGGAACCTTTGTAAACAAGCAGTCCCTGCTCAAAGGTACTTGTAATCCTAGAATTTAATAAATAAATAAATAAAATGATGTATTCTGATATGCTTTGATGATTTTTTGATAAATAAATAACCTAGCTTTGGGGTGCCTCAGATCTACATAGAGATCTGCTCTCCTCACCAGCTACTGCTCTTGATTTTCACATTTCTAAGACACTCTATGACATAAGTAACTCCCATTTCATGCTATTCATTTGAAAGACCTGGAATGGGCATTTGTGATGTCCTAGTATGTTCAGGCAGTATGAAAACAGAGAACAGCAACTGCTGAAGAGAGAGGGATTCAGGGTGGTTAAAAAGGCAGCAAAATTAGATTAATTTAACAAGAAAGGTCTAAAACATATCAGAATACTGGGTACTCAATAAAAAAAAACAACTGTAGGACCTCTAGAGGTGTACAAACTGTTTCCTATCACCTTTAATAAAGGATTGGACATATGTAATCAAGTTCAAGTTCATGTTTATTGCAGGAAAGCTCCGTTGAGCAGGTTCATTCACAAGGAGATCCTAATTACATAAAGAGAGGTTCATATACACAGAAAATACTGGCAAGTACAATGCAAGTCATTACAAGCAATCAAGAAATAGATTAGAACAATACATTGTTACAAAACATAGAGAATACATACAATTATAAATACACTAAATTACGGAGAAGGCAAATAAAGCAACAGAGATATGGTAAATGTAGAGCCGATAATAAATGACATGGCTATGCAAAGTAGGAAGCTAGATAAATGCAGAGGTTGGGGGGAAGAGAATCAGGGAGGATGGAAGCCATATGAACATTAGTAGGAGGATATTCAGGTTCTATAGGAAACTTGGGAAGAGAGAGTGGCTGGTGCTTGGTTGGGGGATGAGATAGGGCAGGGGAGGATGAGAGTAAGAGGGAGGGGCAATGGGAAGTAGGGGAGGAGAGGAATGGTGGAGAGAAGATGTGTGAGGGGGTGGTACGAGGGAGAGAAGAGTTATAGTCCACATTTCAGTAAGGTGTAGTGCTGGCAGAGGGGTGAGAGAGGGGAGATGAGACAGGGAGATCTAACTCCTTCGGCAGTTACATATTACCCTTAGGTGTTTGGAGGCCAAGGCTTTGAAGGTGTTAACTGTGACAATATTCAGGAGCTTGAGTGATGTGAAGGGAGGGCATAGGAGATAGCACCCTTACGAAAGGATGTACAAATTCTAGGGACATCTAAGGAGATGTAAGATGACTTCCATAGGGAGTAGATACTGTGTGAGAAATGGATGAGGGAGGAGATGTAGCTAGGTAGCTTGTTTAGGAGTATTTTCAGTGTCCACATACAAAGGTGAAGTAACCTTCTGGTGGAGAGGGATGTCCAACCCATTGAGGTATACAAGTTGCAGTGATGAGTCCTAGGCAGTGCCATGGTGACGGAATGCAGGGCACGGTGGAACAGGACGTCGAGTTTGTGAAGATTGCTTGCTGATGTGCAGTTACAAATTATGTCTCCATAGTCAACAAGCAAGAGGAAAGTGGCCTGAACTAATCTGAGTCTGACCTCTGAAGGAAAGAGTGCACTATTTTGGAAAAATAATCCTAATCTAGTTTTACGTTTGGTGGCAAAGCAATAGATATTAATTGTGAAGGACAGTTTATTGTCAAGCCAGATGCCTAAGTATTTAAACCTGTCAGCAACTTTGAGAGATTCCCAGAGGGACGTCTTAATAGATGTATTATTAGCTGTGGTCATTTTTGCAGGGAGGTTGCTGGTATGATTGAGGAACATAACCTTAGTTTTTTTCACATTTAGCAAGAGCTTGGAATTGACAAGGTTACGTTCGAGCTGCAGGAAGTCAGATTGAAGCTCATCACAGACTTCATCCAGAGAGGGTTTGGAAGTGTAAAAAATTGTGTCATCCATGAAAAAAATGAAGCTTGGAATTGACAATATTGGAGTCAAGGGTGTTAATATAGATGGAGAAAAGTATAGGACCTAATATGGACCCTTGCAGGACACCTCTTGTGATGGGGAGGGGGTTTGATAGAAGGCCATCATATTTAATTTACTGTATTCTACCTGTAAGATAGCTAGTGAACCACTGGATCATGGAGTCAGGAGCACCTAGATTTGAGAGGGCAAGAAGCATGAGGTTGTGATCAATGGTATTAAATGCCTTGCTCAGGTCGAGGAACACAGCTCCCATTACTTGCTTGGAATCATAGGCGGTGAACCAGTCATTAGTGACTTTTGCTAGAGTTGAGATGATGCTATGATTTTGTCTAAAACCGGATTGGGTGGGGTTAAGGAGAGAATGGTATTCAAGGTGTTTTTTTTAGCTGTCGATTTACAAGTTTTTGAGAATTTTGGAAAGGACTGGGAGGATGGAATTGGGTCTGTAATTATTCAGATCACAGGGGTCACCTGATTTGGAAAGGGGCAGAATATGATCTGAGTTCCAGTAGGATGGGACAGTGACAGATGAGACTTACAGACTGAAGATATGAAGAATAGGAGCAGCCAGGTTGTAATGTCCAAATTTAAAGAAAAAGGGTTTGATCCCATCGGCTCCACCTCCTTTTTTGGTGTCTAACATGTGGAGATGGTCTTCCACTTCCTTATATGAAACTGGGCATAGTAAAAGGGGGTGCGGGGTTGCAGAGAAAGGTGGTGTATTGGTGACTGGGGAAGGCCAGGATATCCCTGAACAGGGGGAGGAGTAAAATGCCAGCCCTGCAATGGCAAAGTAGGAATTTATTTGCTGAAGAATCAGGTTGCGGTCATCGATCTTGACTCCTTTAGTATGAATTTTTGTAGAGACAGAAGGAGCAGCTTTATGCCCTTCGACTGATTTTATGGTCTGCCAGATTTTGGCAGAGTTCCCTTTGGACTGCTCGAGGGTTTCGATATAGTTGGATTTGGCTAACCAGATTAGCTTGACACAGGAATTCCTGGCAGTTCTAAAAACCTGACAGTCAGCCTGAGCCTTGGTACATCTCACACAGGCCCAGAGCTTGTCCAGGTTGGTAAGGGCAGATTTGAGATCTGGCATGAACCAAGGGTGGGAGAACTTATGTACTCTGGTTCTAATGAAAGGAGAGTGTCTTTGTCAGCCAGTGACAGAAGGTGTTCATTGAGGATGGCAATGGACTCATCCACTGTCTTGGCTAAAAAAAGGCTTCACCAGTTTATACGGATGAGGTCGTGGAAAAAGCTGTTTGCGCTGAATTTGTGAAAACTGCACTTGGTGGTGAATCTGGATGAGGAGGGGCCTCTTGATTTGGACCTAGTGCAAACTATGATGCCATGGTCACTCAGATCGTTGTGAAATACTGCAGTGCTCAAGATTTTGTGTGGTCGGTTAGAGATGATGTAGAGAATAGAGCTGTTTGTGCAATGTTTGGTATTTATCCTAGTTGGCTCAGTGATAAGTTGGGAGCAGCTGAGTTCATTGCAGAGCTCTTTTAGGCTTTGCTTTGGGTGAGAGCCCATCTAGGTTCAGATTGCCTAGGATAATAGTTTCATTGCTGTTGTGATCTAAGAGGGATTTAAGGGTTGGGATGATTTAATTGTTCCCAGAAGGGGGTCTGTAACAGCCAGGGATGTTAAGCACTTCTGATGAGGATAGATGAAGTTTTAGGGCCACATATTCGAATTCTTTAGATCTGGACATGGTGCTGATATCAGAAACATTAAATTTGACTTTAGAGTAAATGACAACTCCACCTCCCCTGGTGGACCTGTCTGCTCTAAATAGTTTGTAATCGGGTAAGAAGATCTGTTGGTCTGAGACAGAGCTCATAAGCCATGATTCTGTGATTATGATAAAGTCAGGCCTGGTGTGGGCTGCCCAAATTTGGAGCTGGTCTATTTTATTCAGCAAACTCCATGCGTTGATTAGCATTAATTTGAGGCCTGGAGCGGACGCGAAGTCTGAGGGGGAGGTGAGGAGGCAGGGGGACTGTGATTAACCCCAACATTCCCAGAGCAGATAAGGAGTAGTATAATAAGCTTTATCAAGTTATATCTCATGAGAGCTAACTCCTTCCATCTATGCTTCTGCCATAAGTGTGATGATAGGGGCAGAGGCTTGGAGGAAGAGGAGGTGAAACAAAGGGGGAAAGACAGTGGCAATGAGGGTGAGAGAGCACTAGTGGACGTATGTTATAGCAGGCTATTCTGAGAACGTGGGGTAGGATGGGCAGGGTGCCACAGGGGAAGGGGCAAACAGGAGGTGATGTGGCATGGCTGGGGAAGGGGAAAGACTGGCAAGGGCAGTTAATCATGGAATAACTAAGCCCTGTGCAAACTGTGATGACTGAGTCCTTAGATGAGATGGGAAAGTAGCTATAGTGAATATCAGCAGGAGGAGGAACAAGGTGGGGTAGGGTGAGAAGGAGGGGGGGTAATAAAAATGAGCAGGGTATGGGTGATAATCGGGGACACTAGGAAGGGTGTGGGAAAGGATTACTGAACTGGGTGGTGGGAGACAGGTGCCTTTGGTGCTAAAGGTGGGGGGTCGATACCAGCAGAGGAGTGTAAGTAGTCAAAGGGAGGTAGGTCAGTAGTAATTCAAGGGAAAGGGTGTATGAACCAGGGAGGCCCAAAGAAATTATTTAGAAACAAAACATGGGAGTGAATGAGAGGGGGCTAAAAAGAGGCTTTAAATGAAGAGTGCAGGATGGGAGATAGAGATGGCTGCCTTAAGTCTGCGGAACAGTGTGGGGGTGATGACCTAGGTTAGAATCGAGTGTTATTTAGCGGCGAAGAGATAAATGGGTAGCGAGGTAAGTGTTTGGGGGTGAAAATATGCCTATTTACAGAGCCTAAATCAGGATCAGGGATTAGTTAGTGGTGATATGGGAAGGGTTCTCAGCATCCTGAAGGGGTTCTACTGAGCCTAGGCTTGTCTTCTCTCCTTTCCTTCCCCCAACTACCTTTCTCCCTAGTCTTTGCAGTCCCCCTTGCAGGGTTCTCAGCATCCTGAGGGGGTCTTACTATACCTAGTCTCCTCTCCCTACCCTCCCCCATCTACCTTTCTCCCTGGCCTTCACAGTCCCCTTGCAGGGTTCTCAGCATCCTGAAGGGGTCCAACTGAGCCTAAGCATATCTCCCTCCATGACTACTAGCAGGGTCCAATGCATCATGACGGACTATTGATTAGGCCCCGTCCCCTCCAAAGGTGCAAATTATTTTCCCCTCAAGGGTTAATTTCTCCTTCCCTCTCCTATCACTCTCTTAATCCCTATCTACTGACCTTCCCCAACACCTTGCGGGGTACCCCACATCCTGAAGGGTCCTCTCTTGGGTTAGGTCCTATTCCCCTCCTAGCATTGTCACCTCCTCCCTTCTCTCTCTCCTCTTAGATCACTACAGCCGTATTCCCCTTTCTATCTAGCCCCACAGCCCCCTTGCAGGGTTCCCCACATCCTGAAGGGGTCTCTCTGGGACACTGCCTTATACCATTCTCTCTCTGGTTCCCCTAGTCCCCTTACAGGGTTCCTCGCATCCTGAAGGGGTCTCCAGGGACACAACTCTTCCCCCTCCCCCTCCCCTCACCTCACCCCTCCCTCTCGTTTCCCCCTTTTCTTTCACGTAAGCACTTGTTTACTTATTAACCCTGCACTTATTATTGTCCACTCTTTCTACCTATTATGTGCAACACTTTTGCAACACTGTTTGTAACACCTGCCTTTCAACTGTATGTTAATGTTGATCTTGTAACTTGAATGTTTAATGTCTCATTCCTATTGTATCCCTTCCCCCCCAGGTTGCACCGGGAGACGAGTGACTTGTCACTCAGTATGCCTTCCTGGTGAAACATTTCAATAAATAAATAAATAAAATAGTGGAGTAGGAAAAGAGATAAAAAGAGGATTGCTAGATAGAGTAGAGGAATGTGAGCTGCCTTTGGTGTTTGAGGTTCAGAGTTCAAGACCCGAGGGGCAGGTGTTATTTTACTGATCAAAAAAGGAAATGACAATAAGGTCCCAAGAGAATAATTAGCTGTGATGTACTGTAAGGGGAAGAATGATAAGATGGGTTAGATGGAATGGTTAAGAAGGGAAGCCCTAGTTAGAGTAAGGGATTGTGTGCTGTCTTAGAAACAGTGAGTCTGGGGTTCAAATCCTGGGATGTTACTCTTTATGTAACTTTCTAGATTTTGAGCAGGTGTATGGGGAAGGATGAATAGGGAGATAGTAAGAGAGAATAAGAAGGGATTCCCTAGTTGGGGTAGGGTAGTGTGTGCTACCTTAGATACACTAGTTCCAGGGTCAGAATCCTAGGAAGTTACTCATTATGCTACTTCATAGGTTTTAAGTAGCGGCACTACTAGTCAACTAAGTCATATCTGCCACAATGAGAATGAGAGAAACAGGAATATTCTGTACAACACTGTATGAGCAAGACTGGTTCTTTGATGCTGTGGAGCACTATTCCGTAGTCACAGAGTTGATGGTCCTGTCTTTGAAACTGACCCAACTCAAAATGATGGACTTATATGGGAGATTGTCTGTACCTTTGTTGACACTGGTGACAAGGAGTTGGAGAATCACTTAAAATTTGGTCCCAAAAATGCTCAATATATGAGCAAAACTATTCAAAATGAACTGATTGAGAACACTGGCCAACAAATATGTGAGAAACTAGTACAATGCATAAACAGTGCCAAGTTTGTAAGTGTGATTACTGATGAGGCAATGGTCAATGGGAAAAAGGAGCAAATTACCCTTTGTGTAAGGTATTTGTATAATAATGCCATCCAAGAAGACTTCCTTAGATTTTCAGAAATAACTGACATGAAACACAGAAACATAGAAGCATAGACTTTGACAGCAGATAAGGACCACTTGGCCCACCTAATCTGCCCATTTCCCTACATATTGGATAAGCTGCAGATCCTTGTTAATCAACAGCCTACTTCCTCCTACTCCCTACAATAATTGCCTTATGTCTTTTTTTGTTTTTAATTGCTGTTTATGCTCCCCCCGCATGTGCCACTTCACTCCCTTTGGGAGCTGCCTACGGCCTTCTAGTAACCGCCCTCTTACCTGGAGCCCGGAGCAATCCATCCCCCATGTATCTGTGGCTTGCCCCCCAGGTGGGGACGAGGTGGGGCCCTTACATTCCGAATTCCTGAGTTTCATTGGGATGCCATGTACTGGGACAGGTAAGGGCATTGGGGATAGGGGCCTGGCACTCTGACTACTGCGAGTGCCATTTTACCATTTTACCATTTTCTGTGCCATGTAATGTGCGTCCTGACATCAAAGTGCTGAGCACCAATGTCCCTCACACAGCTTCCCCCTACTAGTGGCTGGGCTTGCTGTACCTCGGGCCTCCACCCAGGGTCAGTCAAGCACTGAGCCCTGGTCCCACCTCCCCCCAGAGAAGGTGAGTGGTCCCTCGGATGCTCAAGCCTCCTCCCCCCAGCCAGCCACCAGCTCCCAGGGCTCATTGCCTTATGTCTGTCCCATGCATTCTTGAATTCCTCCACTGTTTTTGACCCCATGACCTCCTTAGGAAGGTCATTCGATGAGTTTATCACTGTCTCCATGAAAACATACTTTCTCAAGTTGCCCCTGAGCTGTCCCCCCCATCTTCAAATTGTGCCCCCTTGTTCTTGCACATCTCTTTTTCTGAAAGATGCTACCCTCTTGGACTTTCTCGATTCCCTTGAGGTACTTGAAAGTTTCTATCATATCCCCCCTCTTCCTCCTTTCATCAAGGGTATATATATTAAGCTCTTATAGTCTCTCTTCGTATGGCTTATGGTGCAAACCCTGCACCATTTTAGTTGCCCTCCTCTGGACTGCCTCCATCCTGTCTATGTCCTTGAGGAGATGGGGTCTCCAGAACTGCATGCAGTACTCCAGATGGGGTCTCACCAACTATCTCTACAGAGGTATAACAACTTCCTGTTTTCTACTGGTGATGCCTCTCCCTATACATTCCAGTGTCCACCCAGCCCTCCGTACTGCATTCTCACATTTATTGCCTACCTTAAGGTCATCTGATATGACTACCCTCAGGTCCCTTTCCATTTTTGTTGTTGTTAGTACCCCTCCACATTGTGCACTCTTCCCCTGGGTTTTTGTTTCCCAGGTGCTTTACTTTGCACTTCTTTGCATTGAATCTAAGCGGCCATACTTTTGACCATTCCTCCAACCTTGCCAAGTCCCTTCTCATCCTTTCCACCCCCCCCATGTATCACCCTGTTACAGATCTTTGCGTCATCTGCAAACAGACATACTTTTCCTTCCACCCCATCCACAATGTCACCTACAGAGACATTAAAGAGAACCAGTCCCAGTACTGAACCCTGCAGTATCCCACTAGTAACCCCCCTTTCTTCAGAGTGTACTCTGTTTACTATTACCCTCTGCATCTTATTGTCCAGCCAATTTGTTTCCCAGGCTACCACCCTGGGACCCACTCCCAGGCTGGTTAACTTGACTGACAAAGGCATAGCAGGCACATATTAATTGAGATACAAAATGCAGAAGTTGATCTTATTGGGCTCTGATGGAGCCAGTGCAGTGGGTAATGTTTTTTCTGGAGCTAAGGCTAATATTCTCAGGGAGTACTCAGTTGCACTGTATGTCATTGTAGAAGTCACTGTCTAAACATGGTGATAAGTAAATCCAGTGAGGTTTCTGCAATTAACAATTGTTGGGAAACAATTACAAAGACAACAACTTTTATAAATAGTTCAGCTGAAAGAATGACATGTCTGGAGCGTCATGTCAAGACTGCTACTGATGACACAGCAAGTAAATGACACTGCACATTCATGGACACTCGGTGGGTTGATCTACATGATGCTGTCATTGTAGTTAAACTTTTGATTGTGCAATAAAGGTAAAAATGCTATCAAACATCAATCACAGGCATGCATCAAGTAAATAAATTAAATAGAATAACATGCAGTACAATCTTGTTGCCCGTAGTCTGGGTAACAAGCTTCCTGAACTAGTGGCCTTGATGGAAGAGGAACTTCTGCATATTATGGCAGTCACAGAAACATGGTACACACCGGACCATGTCTGGGATGTAAACATAAGGGTACACTATCTACAGGAGGGACAGGGAGGGTAAAAGAGGAGGAGGAGGAGTAGCTCTCTACATAAGGGAAGGAGTCAAAGCAACAGAACAAAAGGGTAAACAGGGAGCAGAGGAAGCACTGTGGGTCAACTTGGAGACAGGCAATGGCACCACAATCTGCACAGGGGTTGTATACAGACCCCCCTCTCAGGGGGAGGAAATGGACAAGGAAATGATAGAAGGTATCCATAGAATGGCAGAAAAAGGGGAGATATTGTTGAAGGGGGATCTAAATATGTCAGATGTTAACTGGAGTGCATTTGCTGCAGCCACATCCAAGAGCGGGGTCAATCTAGATGCCCTGCAGGGGGCATGCCTTAGACAACTAGTATTGGAACCCACTCAGGAGGGAGCAATCTTAGATCTGGCACTCTCAAATGGAGATGGAGAAAGGATCACAGATGTAGAAGTGGGTAGCCATCTGGGAACTAGTGACCATTGAACAGTATGGTTCGCGATAAACACAGCAGTAGAGTCAAGCCATACAAAGGCAAAGGTTCTGGACCTTAGGAGGGCTGACTTTGCCAAAATGAGTGAGTGCCTAAGGAATGCACTGGCAAATGGGCAGGAAGGAGGGGAGGAAGAACAATGGGGAATAATCAAAACTGCCATCACTAAGGCAACAAGCCTTTGAGTGAAGCAAATAAAACAAAATGATGTAAAAAACCACTATGGTTCTCAAAGAAGGTGGCAGAGAAGGTTAGGGAGAAAAAGATGGCATTCAGGAAGTACAAGGAATCACAGAAGGAGCAGGACAGAGAACTGTATCAGTTGAAGCATAAGGAAGCAGGGAAGGCAGTCAGAACAGCAAAGGCCCAAACCGAGGAAAACATAGTCAACTCAGTTAAGAAGGGGATAAAACCTTGTATAGGTACATCAGGGAGTGAAGGAAGACTAAGGGAGGGATTGTGAGGCTTAATAAAGGGAAGGGGGGTGGGCAGAGGGTGACTGTGAAAAGGCAGAGATACTAAAATAGTTTTGCTCAGTATTCAGAAATGAAGAAGGGGAGGTACCTAAACCAAACAACAGAAACACTCTGGATAAGGGGGTTGATACCAGCCCATTCACAGAAGAAAGAGTTCTGAAAGAACTCTTAAAACTGATGGTGGACAAAGCAATGGGGCCTAATGAGATGCAGCCCAGAATTCTAAAAGAACTAAGGGTAGAACTAGTGACACTACTGACTACCGTCTTTAACAAATCATGGGAGGATGGGATGGTACCTGACGACTGGAGGAGGGCAGATGTTATTCCATTTCACGAAAGTGGGAGCAGGGCAGAGACAGGAAACAACAGACCTGTTAGTTTGACCTCAGTGATAGGAAAAATGATGGAATCACTTCTGAAGGAAATAATTATTGAGTACCTAGAGGCCAGAGGGGCACAGGACCCAAGGCAGCATGGATTCACAGTGGGAAGGTCATATCAGATGAATCTAATAGATTTCCTTGACTGGGTGACCAAAGTAGTAGATCAGGGAGGGGCTGTGGACATGGCCTACCTGGACTTTAGCAAGGCATTTGACACAGTCCCACACAAAAGATTAATATACAAGTTAGCCAGCCTGGGAGTGGGTCCCAAGAAGGTAGCCTGGGTAAAAAATTGGCTGGAGAACAGGACACAGAAGGTAATAGTAAACGGAGTTCACTCTGAAGAAAGGGGGGTTACTAGTGGGGTTCAGTTCTAGGACCGGTCCTCTTCAATGTCTTTGTAAGTGACACTGAAGAGGGACTGGAAGGAAAAGTATGTCTCTTTGCAGACGACAAAAAGATCTGCAACAGGGTTGATACACAAGGTGGGGTGGAAAGGATGAGAAGGGACTTGGCAAGGTTGGAAGAATGGTCAAATGTATGGCAGCTTAGATTTAATGCTAAGAAGTGCAAAGTAAAGCACCTGGGAAACAAAAACCCAGGGGAAGAATACACAACGGGGGGTGAGATACTAACAACAACAAAAATAGTGTAATATGCCAAAGTCAGAGGGTCCCCAGTATTTCCCCAGTAGCCCCCAGTTTCCCCAGTATACACTGTAGGTGCCCTGTGCACCCTGTACATAAAGTAAATAATAGATTTATGCAAGCCTGCAGTAACAATGGCTTGGATGGGATGCTGTGCTGAACATATCATGCACAGCATTCCACCCTAACCATTCTGGAACCAGAAGTCCTGGTTTCAAATGTTTTAACAGTTTTTTTCCTTGTTGTTATTCCTGAGTGGCTGTTGAGGAGGGAGGACACAGCAAGTTTAGGGGAAAGAAAATAGGCTTACTGCTTGTTGAAGCCGTCCCCGGGAACTTGGCTTTGCTCCTGCTCTGCCTCCAGCACCTGAAGACTGCCCTAGAAGAGGTGCGACATGATCGGTGGTGCCATTGGGGCACCACAAGAAGAAAAGTGCATCCTGTGCAGCCATTGGGCTGTGAGCCCTGTTTGTTTATTTATTTTTGGCCCCCCCCGCTTATTTTAAAAGTTAATCCCAGTCCCCCGTCGGCGGCTTAGCAAGTGCCGCATCGCCGGTCGTTTGGTCAACCATCTGAGGCACCGTGTCACCTGCTGCTCTGCCTGCTGAATCTCCCTCCCACTGCCAGAGCACCTCCCACCTCCCATTTGCCTTACGATCCACAGAGCAGCCATCGGAGTGGTGAGTCGGCGGCAACACTAAGCTTAGTGCTGCAGCCCTAAAGAATAAAGATAATGCTTTTTTCTCTTAGTGCAGTAGGCTGGGGAAAGTGGCTAGCGCCATGGGGATCGGGTCAGAAGGACCCAAATTAAATATTAAAGAGTGGCAGGCATAGCGACGCCCACGGGGGGGGCCAGCACATTAAGGCCATACAGAGGGCCCATATATATTTATGAAGGGGGCGGGTTTGGGAGGCGGCCTGCCACGTGAGTGACAGCTCTCAGAGAGCTACATAAAAATTAAAGGGCCCTGCCTCCAATGAATCAAAGGGCAACCAGGCCCACAGTTAAGAGAGGGGCACCAGGCCCCAATTAAGAGGGGCACCAGGCCTATTTTGAAGGGCGTCAGGCCCAGATTTAAAAGGGCACTAGGCCCAGGTTTAAGAGGAGCACCAGGCACATCTCGAGACTACCAGATCCAGCTTGAAAAAGGGCACCAGGCCCACATGTAAGAAGGGCACCAGGCCCAGTGTTACTGAGGGCATCAGACCCTAGCAGTAAGTAAGGGCCAGGCCTAGTGAGGTAGGACAAGCCAGCCCAGTAGTAGTAAAGGGCTACCCAGGCCTAGTGAGTTAGGGCAAGCCAGCCCAGCAGCAGTAAAGGACTACCCAGGCCTAGCGAGTTAGGGCAAGACAGCCCAGCAGTAGTAAAGGGCTACCCAGGCCTGGCGAGTTAGGGCAAGCCATCCCAGTAGTAGTAAAGGGCTATCCATGCCTAGCAAGTTAGGACAAGCCAGCCCAGCAGTAGTAAAGGGCTTCCCAGGCTTAGTGAGGTAGGGCAAGCCAACCCAGTAGTAGTAGTAAGGGCATGAGGCCCAGCCAAGTGAAGGCAACCAGGTCTAGTAATTAAGTAAGGGCATCACAAGGCCCAGGACCCGTAGCTAGCTATATAGGCCTACAGCTGTGTCAGGGGCCCAGTGATAGGAGCAACCCCAGAGATAATCAGAGCCTAGCTAGCCACATAAGCCCTCCTGGGTTAAAAAGGGCCCGGTCACCTGTCTTTGGTAGAGCCTACCCAAAGGCCTATTCCCCTCTGTAGTGTGTGTGTTCACAGTAACATGAGAACTCGATTTAGCTAGAAGGGACCCCATTAGGGTTAGGTCCACCAGAGCTAGGGTTAAAGTCTGTATGATAATGTGCCTGTATATTTACTGTGGTCCGGACAATGAGACTATATAGTTATTGACCACTATAGTAGGAATTGGGACTCTGCTTGCATTATCTTGCTTTATCAGTCATTCTACAGACATTATTGATTGCCAGAATTGTATTGCATCACTTTGTGGCAGCACCCTGGTGCTGTATAGCCATCGGAATCAATCTTCCAACAGTCTTCGGAGTCACTTCACTCCTGTGTGATTACGTCAGTCTTCACCTGTCATCCAAGGATCATCCAACAGTGCATCCTGAAGCCGACAACAGTCGATCCAAGAAAAGCCGTACTGCAGTTGCCTCACAGTTGCAACATCCTGTTTGTTATTTTCCTCTTACAGTTTCCCAGTACAGCTTGGCCCAGTGCAGAAGCCTGCCATCTGTTTTCTTGTTTTCATGTCCGCAGCAGAGTACTGTTTGACTTGTCAGCGTCAGTTCTCTGAGTGACATTCAGTTAATTGTTTTAGTGTGTCCCGGCTCATCCGGCCGTGGACTCCAAGTTGGTCGCAGTTCGACGTACGTTTTAGTGTTTTGGCGAGTGCCTTGGCTCGTCCGGCCTTGGAACTCAGAAGACCGATGCACTTCGACACCCAGAGAGAGTGGTTGCCTGGAGTCCAAGAGTGGTCCAGAGGTCCTGATCCAGTGGGAGCGTCCGCCAGTGTGTGTCTTCAGTCCAGAGGGAGTGCTTGCCTGGAGTCCAAGAGTAGTCCAGAGTATCCGATTCTCCCGATCCAGTGTGTTCTTCAGCTTAGAGTATATCTTCAGTCCAGAAGTGGATGGTTGGTTGGTTCTTCTTCTTCTTCTTGATCCCTTTCACTTGGCAATCCAGAAGCAGATTGTGGCCAAGTGGGTTGCATCGCCTCTTTCTGGGCAGTCTAGAAGCGGACTACAGCCGGATCTGTTATTTCTTTCCAGCAACCCTAGAGAGGTGGGGTGTAGCTGAGGACCCATGGTCTGTTAAATCCTCTCTTCATCCTGAGTTTTCCCACCTAGGTTCTGTTTGAGCACATTTTCCACATTTCTTCTGTCGACAGAGAAAGTTACGTGCACCAACTGAAGATCTTCTATTGCATAGTCTCTTCTGGTAGTATTGTAATGACTGTAATTCTAAAAACCTAAGTTTTAGGGAGAGGTGCACCTCGGGGTTTAGAAGTAGATATCTGAAGATAAGTGAGATGCTCTTACAGTGTAGCTGTTACAGTCGATTGATCTATTCTGGTATTTCTATGCTGCAGAGTTCTACCTCTTATAGGGAGGTAGGGGAAATAGAAATAAAATGCTCTTACAGCATAGCTGTTACAGCTGATCATTCCTCTTGCCTATAGTAAAGTAGTAGCTTGTGTATATATATATGATTGTCCCTCTCTTGTGATCCCAACTGATATTCAGTTGCCAATAAACTAGTTCCTTTTCTCCACTCGTGCCTCCTTCCTCTCCATTTTGGTGAAGAATTACATCACATAGCCAAATAGGAAAAGAACTGCCTTACCACCTGGGTGGGTGTATTGGAATAGCCTGTTAGTCACAGCCTTTTGCACACTTCACTTGGCGTCACAGAGTTACGTGATTCTCATTCATTCTAAATATTCCCACCTCCTCTATCCCCTACTATTTACCCAAAAACACCCGATTTCTGGCTCACTTCAATAAAAGGGACCTGGAGGTAGTCATATCAGATGACCTTAATGTGGGCAAGCAATGTTAGAGAGCAGTGAGGAGGGCTGGGGGGATACTGGGATGTATAGGGAGAGGCATCACCAGTAGAAAACAGGAAGTTGTTATCCTGCTGTACAGACAGCTGGTGAGACCCTATTTGGAGTACTACGTGCAGTTCTGGAGACCCAATCTCTGCAAGGACATAGACAGGATGGAGCCAGTCCAGAGGAGGGCAACTAAAATGGTGCAGGGTCTGCATCAGAAGACATATGAAGAGAGACTTAAGGAGCTTAATATGCATACCCATGAGGAAAGGAGGGAGAGGGGGGACATGATAGAAACTTTCAAGTACCTCAAGGGAATCAACAAAGTCCAAGAGGGTAGCATCTTTCAGAAAAAGAGGTGTGTAAGAACAAGGGGGCACAATTTGAAGATAGAAGGGGGATGGCTCAGAGGTAATGTGAGGAAGTATTTTTTCATGGAGAGGATTGTGGGTGCATGGAACAGCCTTCCTGATGAGGTTGTGGAGTCAAAAACAGTGGGGGAATTCAAGAATGCATGGGACAGACATAAGGCAATTCTAGGGGGTGGGGGTAGGAGGAAGTAGGCTGTTGGTTTACTAGGATCTGCAGCTTATCCATTAGGTAGGGAAATGGGCAGACTGGGTGGGCCAAGCGGTCCTTATCTGATGTCAAATTCTATGTTTCTATGTAACAGCATAATATACTCCAGGTAGTTATGGTCCAAACTGCTGAAACGATGTGTCATCCAAAAGGAGGAAACATGATAAAAAGCAGTAGTGGTGATGACCTGTAACATAGAAGAGGTCAAAAAAGAACAAGAAACAAGTAATCTAACAGTCCACTATAGAAAAAACTATCCTCACTAAGGGTATGAGCTGAACCAATACAGCAATAGGATGTTGACATGTGCCATATATTACTAGGAAATACAAAACAGGAAAAACAGACACAGCAACATAAGTAGTGAAATCTGAATACCACCCTTAATAAAGAATGGCAAGTTCTCAAAGGACTTACGCCTACTGAACTTGTAACGCACACTATGAACCTATGCTTCTCCTAGTTAAGAAACTGCTGGAATCACATAGAAAGTAAAAATAAACCTCTTAATTAGCTACTGGTATTAGAGGGGGACTGTGAGTAGCAACAGAAGTGGATGGCTGCAATTCAGGATTATGAAAATATTTGGATTGGTGGAATGGGCCCCAGCATTTGGTAAAGTGGGACATTGTTTGACTGTAAAACTAGATAGTTTCTTATAAATAGCTTACTACCCAACAGCACAGAGCCATTCAATTTGGGAGGGAAATTTTGGTAGATCACCAACTGCATGTTATTAACCGTTTAGCAACAACTTCCACCACTGTGACCCATAGTGCTTCTGGAGAGTGTTTATGAGTATTATCTAAGCAGCAGCCTAGCAAAAGGAGCAGAGCATTAACCTGAATTTTGGAGCCCATGACTTCCTCACAGATCTTGATGAGTTCTTGCCAAAATGGGTTAAGGAGCGGGCACTCCCATAAGATATGAAAGCGGTGGGCAGCAGGATGCCCACATCTCCAGCAATGGTCATTGTTCATCAATCCAAGGTGCTGGAGAACTTGGGGTGTGCTATACCATTGATGGATGGTTTTGTAAAGGGTGAGATGGCTTCTGCCATCTCTACAAGCTTTGTGTCCTCTGGACCATACCTGGAATCATTGGGAATCTGTAACATTGATCCCCATTTCATCTTGCCATTGAGATCTAACTTTCAATTAGATATCTGGTTGGGCATCTCTTAACACTTGGTATATGCAGCCTGCTCTCCCTTTTTGCTTATTTCCCCATGGACAAGGGGTGGATGGTGTGATCTATCAAGGTACTTAGCCTTGGATTTGGACAACTCGCAGATCACAGTTCTGATCTGAAGATACCTCCAGAAATCAGCTTTGTGAAGCTGAAATTGTGATACTAGGAAGGCAAAGGAATTCAGAGCCCTAGTACCCGGCATATAAAGGTCCTTGATGAAATACCCTACAACTCTCACATTTTCCATATGATCAGGCATCCCCTATCTGTATGAGGGGGTTATCCCATAAAGAGGCACAATCCAGTGGGGTGGGATCCTTGGATAATTCCCTATGGACTTTGGCCTAATATTTGGCAGAGATTTCCATAGTTGAGGATGGCCAAGATGACCTCATGTGGGGAGAATATAATGAGACAGTTGGCATCTTGTTGCCAAGAAGCGTTGATTAGATATGAAGCCACAAGGGGTCAAGTGGGTATGGGCGGGAAAACCATTTGATTATCTGGGCTGTGACGTATGCCATGTTGCACTTCTGAAAGTATGGGAAGTTCCACCCACCTCTGCTCCAGTGACTGTGGAGTTTAACCCTGTTGAATTGAGGGGGGTTTCCATCCCACAGAAACTGGCCAATCATATTGTCGATTTTATGAAACCACTTGAGGGGACTATGCAAAGGCAAATCAGATAAAATGTAAAGGAATCTGGCTATAATAAGCTTTTTTTTAAATTATTTTCTTCTTTATTCCCCCTTGGCTCTTGTCTTCCTCAGAAGCACCAAGGAGTCATCCCCCTGTGGTCCGCTCTTACCTGGGTAGTCCTCCACTGCCCATGTAGCTTCAAATTACCACCGGGCAGGGACGAGGTGGGTCCCAACACCCTGACAATTCAGAAGCATCGGTCGGGAGGGTGCCAGGAGGGCTGCTGCAAATCACGGGCAAGCTCTGGTGCTCCGTCTCTGCCAGAGCCGAGAGGCATTTTCCCTTTTTTTCTGGGAAGTGACTGGTGCCTTGACGTCAAGGTGTAGATTCCAACGTTTGCCACTCCCCTACTCCTCCTTCTGCTCCTTAGCGCTTGCTGTGTCTCTGGCCTCCGCAAGAGAGCAGCCGAGCACTGTACAGGGACCCCTGTCCCTTCCGGGGAGAGGAGAACTGTCCTCCGGATGCTCAATCCTCTCCTTCCCCTGCTGACCCCCAGCTGCCCGAGCTCATTCCTGAACCCGGGTCACCGGCGTGGTGCGAGGTGTGGCATCCAGCGCCTCAACCCTCAGCACCACTGGGCCGGCCAGCTATAATAAGCTTGATGGCATCAAGTTCTCCCATCAAAGAGAGCTGAAGGGCTATCCAGTGCTCAAATTCTTTCCTCAAGGAGGAGATCAGAAGGCCCAGATTAAGGAGTATTAGTTTAATGACGTTAGAGTGTATTTTGATTCCCTGGTAGGTTATACAATTGGGTGTCTATTTCAGACCCGATGATACAAAGAAATCAGCCTTGCACTTGGAAACTGAGAGGTAACACTTCAGTCTTTGACTGATTAACCTTAAGCACCAAGATCCTAGTAAACATACTAAGGTGGGGAAGAACATGAGACACCGATTGCTCAGCATCCAAGAGGGTAAGGAATAAATCGTCTGCGTGCATGAACGTTTTATATCCTTTTGTCTGACCTTAATTCCCTGAATGTCAAGGTTACTGTGAATTGCTATGGCCAGAGGTTTGATAGCCATTACAAAGAGTAGATGGGATAAGGGACAACAATGCTTGGTGCCCTTTTGTAGAGGGAAAAGGGGAGATTTGGGTAACATTTGTCAAGACTGAAGCCATAGGCGAGGACTATAACAGAGAAACCCAACACTAAACATAGGCCCTATTCCCATACTGGACAAAATTTCAATAAGATAACTCTATTCCATTAAGTCTAATGCTTTTTCAAAATCCATAGCAACAGCAGTGGTCAGGGACGGGGACAACTGAGAGTAATTTATAAGTGATATTAGGGACCGAAGATGATTGTAACTGAAATTACCTTTTATGAACCCAGTCTGAGAAGGATGTAACAAGTCAGGCAAAACAGCTTCCAGTCTACATGCAAGAAGTTTTGCCAAGATTTTAGAATCTGCATTTATAAGGGAAAGAGGGTAGTAGCTACTTGGAAGAGAGGGGTCTTTGTCCTTTTAGTGAAGTACCGTCATGATAGCTTCTCTCATGGACTGTGGCAAAATACCCTGGATAAAAGCAGTTCGAAAGACTTGCTATAAGGAAGGTGCAATGTCCTGGCCCAGGGCTTGATAGAAATTGACTGGGAAGTCATCAATCCCCGGGGCCTTGTGAGGGTTCATGGTCTTAATTGTACTTAAAATTTCAGCCTGTGTGAGCCTTGCACGTGACAGGATGTGTTTTCTGAGCCACGGTGGCAGAGCTCTACTTCAAATTGTCTTTTGGCTGTTTTCAAGTGCTAATTTTGTGTTTTTACCTGTGCCAGTTGAGAATCTCATTTCCCTGTGCTTTTTAACACAAAATCTGACTATGGGGAGATCCCGAGCTACAACAGGCGGCCAGGGACAGATGCTGGGGCCATCGATAAAGCAGACCCAATAAGCCGTATAGACCATGCAGGCAGAAATGCCCAGCAGGGCAGATGAGCCCTACCTTGGAATTTAGTTTTACAAGCATTCGCTATATGGATAAGAAAATCAAAAAAACACTTGAATGCATGGGAGTACAAGACTCTAAAATAAAAGGAGTTATAGCAACAGCAACAGAAGCTGGTGAACGTTTGCTTCACACCCAGGCTGCTGTTAACAAAATAACCACCGAAAGGGCACACCTTCAAGCCCAGCATGAGACTTTGGAAAATGCGCAGAGGTCTATGAATATCCGGGTGGTGGGCCTTCCGTAGGGTACAGAAGGGGATGACAGTACTACTTTTGTGTGATCCTGGCTAGCACCATCTCTACCTGAGGACATGGCTGTTGCTCCAGATCACATTAAAAGGGATTACCAAGTGAATTTTTGTTTGGCACAAGGCTCCAGAGATACCCCAAGGACACTCCTCAACATGACTATAGGTTTGGAAATACGGGATGTCATCCTGGCATGGGCAAGGGCAAACTATCCAGTCTCCATGGATGGTCTTTCAATTAAATTGTTTTCTAACTAGTCTTATGTTACCCAGACTCGGCAGAAGTTTCAACTCTCTTTGTCTGCAGCTATGTAGTCTCGGAGTCGTGCATACCTTGCTGGCTCCAGACAGACTCTGTATCGTGCATGGGAACAAAACATTCCAATTCAACAATCCGGCTGAGGTGAAGTAGCATGTAGACAAAATTGTTAAGGAGTTCTGAAAGGGAGAAGCAGCTCAGGAGGAGACCCAAGATGTAGCTGAGGAAGGGGAATGAGTGACTCTATATTGTAACTGTGACATTTAATTTCTTAAAGTGTTTCTCTAGAATTATGACTTTGTGACAGGGCTCATGAACTGAATGCTGTTAGACTTTTGTGGTGGTGGGTTTCTTTCTCCCATTTGTTACACAACAGGAATGTTTTACAGAATGTTGGATTTTTACTGCCTTAGTTATCCCTGTTGTGTACTTCAGTAACTGTTTTTCCTTGCTTGTCTGTTACAGCAATATGGCTTTGACTACATGGTGAAGCATGCAAAACTCTCAGATGGTGCCTCTAATCTGCTGTGGGCCATTGTTTTCCTAGTTTGTAAATGCTTGTTCTCTGCCAAAGTTAATAGTGCCAGGGGTGTGATTTTAGACTAGCGACCTCCTTTATAAAGTGGTTCTAGTTATATAATGCAGTAACTGCTCTGGTGCTTTTTCTTTTTAGAGAAGCTTACTTAACCAAG
Organism: Neoceratodus forsteri; assembly: GCA_016271365.2. Taxonomy (NCBI): domain Eukaryota; kingdom Metazoa; phylum Chordata; order Ceratodontiformes; family Ceratodontidae; genus Neoceratodus; species Neoceratodus forsteri. Next base: position 1,123,839,588 of record CM028131.1, read on the forward strand.
TTCTTGGCTCGGTGCTTTTATATTAATGACAATAAATGGGGTCTTCTACTAGCAGTGCTCTTTACACTATATTACCTTGTTCTTTCTTTTTGTATGAAGTGGGCGTAACGACTAGATTAAATCGTGTTTACTTATGTTTTCATTTTTATTATTAGAATCTCCCACTGCCATAGCATGGCTCAGCTTCTATACCATATTACTGGTTTCCTTAGGGAATAATAGATTTTTAGTAGCACCCCATATGATTGTTCACATATTAATGATGGACTAACTCCTGTTACTGATATGTGTTAAAAACTACTGCTCTCGTAACAGTGTCACTATCTCTGGTGTCATTAATTGTATGACTTTTTTGTCTGTGTTCAGTTTTATAACTGAATAAAAATAAAGTTAAAAATAACATTTCTGCCTGTGTAATTGGAGCAGCAAGCATGAGGGATTGTTGTGGAGTGACTGTGGGAATAGGCAGGTTGTTCAGGAAGGATCTCATATCCTCCCCCTTTGGATGGTTAGGAGAGGCATAGAGGGACAGAAACATTTATTGCATGATGTTGTTTAATTCCTCTTGGGGTGCTACCCAGCTGGCCTCTAGGGTCCAGGAGGCCTCTAATTGTTCTGGACACTTTTCTACATTTTAACCTGTTGGTAAGTAGTTTGACAAATTTCTTCTTACCCTCCCAAAAGGAATGTCAATGCCACCTAAGGGAAAGTTCAGCTTTCCTGCTATGGGGATCATCCAGCCAGGTGTGTGCACTAATGAGTTGGACCACCAGAGGAATAGGGAGTTGGGGAGAGGCCTCCTTATATTTCTTCTCCAACTCTTTAACCTCTGATTCAAGCCAGAGCTATTCAGCCTCCCTAGTTCGCTGTCTGTTGGCAGTGAATGTCATAATACAGACCCTCATGGAGGCCTTAAGGGCTTCCCATAATGTGTGATCTGAGTGTCACCCATATCATTAAGAGCCCAATGTTGCCAGACTTCTTCCTTAAGCCAAGGTATGAAGGAGAGATCCTCCAACAAGAGTGGCTCCAGTCTCCAAGATCTAAACCTCTGTATTTGTGGGCCCCAAATCAACCCAATTTCTAAAGGAGCATGGTCCGATATTACAGTTGGGTGAATGGTGGCCTCAACAATCTGAGAAGAGAGTGAGATAATAGCCACAGATCTATCCTGCTGGCTGTACTGTGTATTGCTGAAAAAGAGGTATAGTACTCTGAGATGTTGAGTCCGCAAAGCAACAATCAGCTAGTGAGTCAGCATCAGTCCCTCTAAAGTTATGAGGGCTTTGGTGTGGGGTTCAACCTTTCCAGCACTTTTATCCACAGCAGCATTGAGCATTACATTAAAATTTCCCCTTAACAATATAGGTATATGTGATGAATTAAGGTCCAAAATGTTCTGACACAACTGGTGAAAAAGGCCGGGTCATCACAATTCGGACCATAAATATTAATTAACAGTAATGGGCCCTGGAGGGTATCTACTATACACAAAACCCACCTGCCTTCTTTTTTCCCCTAAACATGCATAAAACTCTAGCCCAGGGACATATGAATAAGTATGGATACCCCTCTTTTCTTGGAAAGGGCTACGCTATGTACTTTCTTGCCCACCCAATCATGGCAAAGTTTGGCAGCCTCCAAATCATTTAGTTTGGTCTCTTGTAAGAAGGCTATTGAGGCTTGAGTTTTTTGAGATGAGAACTGGCCTTTTTTCTCTTGACAGGTGAATTTAACCCCCTAACATTCCAACTAATGCAACATAGGTCCATAATTATCAATACTTAGAAACAGCAGTGGGTGATTCATACCATGCAGTATCTTCTGAACATAGCCCCAACACAATGATTGCTGCCCCCCCCACCCTACAGTGAAACTGGAAACAAAACTCATACGCACATAGAAGGCTTTAGACAAAGCAGTAGCAATACTACTAGGAAATAGAATCAACCCAGAACTCTATATGAAACCCTTTCCTTCCCCCAATTCTATGAATGGTAACAGGGTTGTGTATAACACCGGAATACATAATTCCAAGGTATCCACAAACTGTGCCAGATATGGCCCTCACATCTAGACATACAGTGTAACCACCCCTGATACTGGTAAGTATCGATTGTCAGTTATAGCAACAGAGTTCATAGTACGCAGACATCATGATAAAAGAAATGGTTGTCCATTCAATCCCCTTTTGTAAGCCAAAAAGAAACTTCATGTAGAAGCAACCGAGGAGGGGAGCATCAGGTGACAATTAAAGCCCCCAGTCCCTGAGCTTCACCAGGAGCTTGTAGATGGATGTCAGACACCTCATCTTGTGGGGTGATGGGACATTAGACCCCCAGAGCTCACTCAGAACCGAAAGGTCTCCAGTGTCTGTTCTAAATAAAACAGGCAAGCCCCAGGAGAGGATACTCTGGGGGGGAGGGGGCTACAAACAGGAATTAGTAAACAGCAGAAAGGAAAAAAAGGAGGACTCAGAGGGCAGCACCCTGAACTTTGCCAAACCCTGTTGCTGGCAGAGGTTTTGAGAGCCTCTCCATGCTCCAAATGAATCAGTGAATGGGGCCTAACAAAGCATGCAAGGGGTGGTGGGGATAAACATGCAAATGGCGCAGCAGAAGGACTGAGACACTCCTGGATCTTCTCCCCCCAGTGTATAGGTAGTAGCCTTTAAATTTTGATAAAGCCACAGTACATTTTAGGGTTATTATGTTTCCTTGCCTGTGCGCAAGAAACATCTTGCGGTAGGATGACATTTTGGAGGTGTGTCAGGGACCAGTCCAATGCACAACATTATACGGTGGGCTCGTCCCTGATAGACCAATGACCATGCAACCAGACTGTGACACTAGTCACAGTTTCGCAGCTGGAAGCCGTTCTCTAGTTGAAAAAAATGAAACATTCCAAAGAGGGCACTTCATTCCTTTCATTTACATAATGCCAGCTGGTAAGCAGATGGTTCCACCAAGCTGCAGCAACATGGATTGTGGGGACTGTCAGAACAACAACGGCACAACACTGCCATTTGGTATTGTGCCATCACTGGGGAAAAGTGTGTTTTCTCCAGCAACCCCCGCACTTAAGATAGCCAACTCCGAGTTGGAGTTGGTTCGAGGAAGAGGTGAACACCACAGAGGCTGCAGTGTCAGAACCCAGTGGACCATCACAGCAAACTGTTAAAAATGTTGCTGTGATGGTCTTCACTGTTTTCCTGTTGCTGTGGCAATGTGATACCTAAGCAGACAGCTCTGTCCCCTGTTCTTCACCACCATTTGCATTAAGCTCCCTCCATTTCCCTATCACCAGCAGCATTCCCTCCTGCTCCCTCCCTCTGCATACTGTCCTCCCCATAACCTTTGTTCCCCATCCCAGTATCAGCTGCATTCCCTCCTGCTCCCTCCCTCTGTGTGCTGTCCTCCCTGCACCCTTTGTTCCCCATCCTAGTATCAGCTGCATTTTCTCCCGCTCCCTCCCTTTGTTTGCTGTCTTCCACTCACCCTTTGTTCCTCCCTCTCGATATCAAAATTAAGCCCTCCCGCTCCCTCCTTCTGTGTGCTGTCCTCACCGCACCCCTTGTTCCCTATCCTTGTATGTGAATGAAGCCCTTCCACTCCCTCCCTCTGCATGCTGTCCACCCCGCACCCTCCATTCCCCATCCTCGTGCCTACACTGGGATGCCCAATCCCCCTGTCGGCATTATCTAACCCCCCTGGGACACTGGGGAACCCACTTCCAGTTTCCCAAAATAAACATTTTTTATACCCTGTTAAAAAAAAATATTCCCCAATGTCTTTTTTTTTGAGCCTGTAAAAAACAAAATGGTTCCTCGTCGCCTCTCCGTCCCATCCCCCATCCTGACCCTCCCTCTGTGCACCTACCTCCCCTTACCCCATACTTACCTTCAGAGATTAGTGGCTGCAATCTTCTGTGGACTGAGACATATCTACATTCTTCAAAGCCGAACCACGAACTGCGGAATAAAGGTAAGCACTGTATAGTGGCTGTCTACAGGGTTTTCAACTTATGTTGATATCTCAGCCATTTTTAGGAATTTTGACACTAAATTTTCAACATGGGGTTCTTGGGACCCCACCACATGAACACTGGCACTGTCATTTTGTTACTCAGTCTCAAAAGGTGATTTCACGGTCACTGTGCAGAATCACCTTCCGGGGCCAATTAACAAAATGACAGTACCAGTGTTCATGAGGAGAGGTCCCTAAAAGCACATGTTGAAACTCTGGTGCAAAAAAATCCCAAAAATTACTGCATTGTGAGTGTGCATTGTACAGTTTCTACGCATGCTCGTAACTTCGCCAATTTTTAATATTTTCACTCTAGATTTTCAACATAGCCATTTTTTCACACCTCCTCATGAACAATACAGCTGTCATTTTTCACATCCTGCCCGAAGCATGTTTTAGCACCTGTGGCACAGAATGGCGTGATCACTGTTCGAAATCACCTTTCAAAATGAATGAACAAAATGATAGTAAGGTGTGGTCCCAAAAAGGCCATGTTGGAAATCTGGTGAAAAAACTCCAAAACATGGCTGAGTTAAATGTTGTTGTTCAAAATTTTTGATGCACTAATGTAACTTTGGCCATTATGTTTGCTTGCAAGCATGTGCAAGAAACATAGTGCCATCATCCGAGTTTTCGGAGGTGTGTCACCCCCTCTTCCAATTCAGTCAGTGTGTTGGCAGGCATGGCCCCTGTCTGCCAATGCATGCTGGAGCAGTGTATGACAAGCTCCAAAATGCAGTGGCATACAGTTGAAAGGGGGAGCTACGCTCCGGTGAGCAGTGATAAGCAAGGCCACTGTTTTTTGGTTTTTACCGGAAAATGCGGTAAAATTCCAGAATTAGGGCTGCTTGAAAACCGTTAAAAATGAAGATTTCATGGAATCTGGCATTTTCTATCAGAGCAGTACATCTATAAAAAAGTGTGTTTTTCTTTTAATTCCTTCCTGTACTATTTTCAGTTTGCTTCATTTAATGCTCTGTATATTAAGCCTTCTTTAATTCTGATTATTTATGCACATACTAAAAAATGATAAAAGAATCCCGGTAAAATCCGGAAATTAGAGTAATAATCACCGGTGAAATTCTGGAATCTTAAGTCTTGAAAACAGAATTTAATTGTTTTAATCACCGTAAATCAGTGGCCTTGGCGATAAGATATCGCCTGCTCATGCCTAGCTCCCCCTACACACACACACACACACACACACACACACACACACACCGCATACTACGTGCTCCCCCAGCACACACTCTATAGCCAGGGGTGCCCAATCCCCATCGGCTGTGCTGCACTCCCCCAAAGCCTTCCAAATGCCACACTGGGGCCCACCCCAGCGTGGCAACAAATGCCATGGCCGGGGGGGTGCCCACCCCCGTCAGCTCCACGAACCCCAGCCGTCCTTCTGCAATGCTGGGAGCCCACCCCAGCATGGCAAATGTCCCGGCCGCTCTTTTTTTTTTTTTAATACTTGTAAAGAAAAACGGTCCCATGCAGTCATCCTGCCCCTCCCCACAACCTGCACCCACCCACTGTGCACCCTGCCTCCCCACACCCCTCACCACATACTTACCTCTGGAGCTCGTGCAATGATCTTCGTGGACCGGGAACACGCCTGCACTCTTCAAAGCTGACCGCGAACTGAGGAAATGCTGTATAATGGGATAGATAGGGTTTTAAAACTTTGTTGCATATCTCGAGGCATTTTTAGATTTTTGCACCAAATTTTCAACATGGGGTTTTTGGGACCCCTTCTCATGAATGCTTCACTGTCATGGTGTTATTCGTGCCCGAAGGGTGATTTCACAGTCACTGTGCAAAATCACCTTTCGGGACCTATTAACGAAATGACACTGCCAGTGTTCATAAGGTGGGCTCTCAAGAAGTCTATGTTGAAAATTTAGTGAAAAAATTCCAAAAAATGACTGTTTCATGAGCGTGCATTGTACAGTTCCTACGCATGCTCATAAGTTCGCGAATTTTCAATATTTTCACTCCAGATTTTCAACATTGCCATTTTACCACACCTTCTTATGAGTAGTACAGCTGTCATTTTTCACATCTCACAAAATGTGTTTCATTCCATGTAGCGCATAAATGGCGCAGTCGGTATGCTAAATCAATGTACGGGACAAATTAAGAAAATCACAGTGACACTGTTCATGAGCAGAGGTCTTAAAATGGCTATGTTGAAATTTGGTGAAAAATTCTAAAAGTAACTGCTTTACGAGGAGCTTGTATTGCATGGTTCCTCATACTGGCCTTTCGTAAGTTTCTTAATTTAATATTTTCACTCCAGATTTTCAACATTGCCATTTTATTACACTTCCTTATGAACAGTACAGCTGCCATTTTCATATGCCTCCCAAAATGTGTTTCGCACATGTAGCGCACAATGGTGCTGTTGGTGTGAAAGCAATGTTTGGGACAGATTGAGAAAATCACAGTTACACTGTTCATGAGCAGAGGTCTTAAAATGGCTATGTTGAAAATTTGGTGACAAAGTCCATAAATGACTGTGTTATGAGTGAGCATTACGCGGTTTCCATGCACCCCGTAAGTTCATGACTTTGTAATATTTTAAGTCCAGATTTTCACCAGTGGCATTTTCCACACTTCCTTATTTACAGTACAGCTGTAATTTTTCACAACATGGCTGAAGTGTGTTTTCACACTTTCAGCACAGAGATGCGTGGTCGCTGTGGGAAATCATTGTTGGACAGATAAAGAAAATCACAGTGACACTGTTCATGATCGAGGCACCAAAATGCCTGAGTTGACAATCTGCTGTAAAAAATCCCCAACCTAATTATATTACGGGTGTCGTTGCACAGTTTCTATATCCTTCGTGACTTCACCATTTTTTAAATATTTTTACTGCAGATTTGCAACATTGCCATTTTTTACACCTCCCCATGAACAGTACAGCTGTCATTTTTTACATCCTGTTCAGAATGTTTTTGCACCTGTGGTGCTAAATGCCATAGTCGCTGTGCATAAGCAGCTTTCGGCTAACAAACTGATATTCCCCTGTTCATGAGGTGGGGTCACAAAAAAAACATGTTGAACATTTGGAGAGAAAATGCCAACGAATGCCTGAGGTATTAGGGTTTCCAACCATAACGCCCAACCCTGTAGAGAATGACAGGCATCAGGGGTGTGACTTGGGATTCTTGCCTGTAATGCTCATACCATTCCACACCCTGCAGCCAGTGAGAGGCATCGAGGTATGCCTTGGAATCTTCGGCCCCAAAGTTCACCTCATTCTCCTATATCGCACCCATCTCACCATATTTCCTAATGGAATGGGGTGCGCATAAGGGCCAAAGACCCCAAGGAACACTGTGACACTTGTCAGTGTCTGCAGGGTGGGGATGTGGTGAAATGGCGTGGCCATTATGCCTGACGACTCAAAGGCACACCCCAATGCCTGTCACTCTCTGCAGGGTGGTTCTGGGGTTGGCTTCAGTTCAATACTTCACTGCCATTCCTATTACGCAGCTCTGTAACTTCTAAACTACCACTGCCAATGCCAGCAAGCAAACATTCAGCATTGACAAATGCTTGTTTTTAATATTTTCACTCCAACTTTTCAATGTAGCCATTTTATCACACCATCTCATGAACAGTACAGCTGTCATTTTTCACATCCTGCTCAAAACATCTTTTCACACCTATGGCATGGAATGCCGTTTTCCCACAGATCTGAAAATTATTGCCTATGGAGTTCATGAGGTGAAGTGATAAGAAAACTATGTTCAATATTTGGGGTCAAAATATGAAAAAATTACAAAGTTATGCCCATTCACTGCAATTTCAGTATGCATGCTCATAACTGCGGAAATCTTAAATATTTGCACCCCCCATTTTCAAAATAGCTTTCTTATTACCTGAGCTTCTATATTCAAATGCTATCCAAAATATGACAGCTTGTCAAAACATAGTTCAGGCAGACTTTTCCTCCCACCAGAAGTACAACTAACACAATACACCCCTGCCACATAAACCATGCAAGGAAACATTCAGCATTGACAAATGCTTGTATAACACATAAAACAGGCATATTTCTAATTATATTTCTTCTTTTTTTTGTTTAACTCTGGCAGCTCAGTAAATTTGTCACATTTTATCTACAATTATTTTAGAACAGCTCCTTTTTAGGGCTGCAACGGGTGAAGTCCTACAGACCTCTTGCTATGGGAAAAGGACTCCCACATTCCTTGCGAATGAACAACATGTTGGAGTGCTAACACATTCACCTCCATGTCTGTGAAGCAGTCTCTATAGGCAGTTATAACATGGGTTGAGAGGAATGTGGAGCCCAATTGGTTAGGAGCAGCTGCATAGCCATGAATTAAGCAACCCTTTTAATCCACGGTTTCATGGAGTGAGGCAGAGGATGTGAAACTGGGTCTCCTTAGCTGTAGGAAGGAGCAGAAGAGAATGGCAGTCATGTAATGGCCGCAACCAGTGAGGCACAGTTGCCGATGAGTGAGGGGCAGCATACTGGATGTGCTGGGTCTCCTTAGCTGTAGGAAGGAGCAGAAGAGAATGGCAGCCATGTAATGGTCCCAACCAGCAATGCACAGTTGCTGATGAGTGAGGCACAGAATACTGGATGTGCTGTGCAGTGGTGAAAGTGACAGGCATGTCTGTTCCTATTGCTCCCCTCCCGGGACATGTGTCCCCACTGTAGTTGTTGACTAACCAGTACCTTGCTTTGTGTGCGTGTCAGAGAGCAGGACTGTTGCTGGTGTCTGGTAGGGACTGACACAGGCAGGTGGTCAGCAGAATTCCCTGTGCTTCCTTTCCCAAGCCCCCCCATGAGCAAACCTTGCATGCCACCGGCTCTGTCAGGAAGTCAGGTAAAAGCATATGGGTGGTGGTAGAGACTGGGAGCCCAGCACAGTGTTGTGCGATAGACAGAAGAGAGAGAGACAGTGACAAGGAGAGGGAGAACGGTGTCGAATTCCTTCAGTTTATGCTCTCTGCCTCCTTCTGTGCAGTTTTCTGGCACACCCGTACCACACAGCAGGGAAAGTGTACTTTTGACAGTACTGTGGCAAAGTACACAGGGAGCAGCTCACAAGGTGGAGATAGAGAGAGAGAGAGAGAGAGAGAGAGAGCAAGAGAGAGTCAGGCAGACAGATAGACAGACACAGGGACAGCATGCAGCGGTACACATGAGAGAGAGAGAGACTGAGAGGCAGCTTCCAGCAGTGTTACACAGTACCGAAGTAATCGTGACAGTTATGTTACAAAGAGCAACTGTGCCTGTGTATCTGTGTGTGTGTGTGTCTCTCTCTCTATCTCTGTGTCTGGGCTAAGTCTGAGACAAGCAGGTAGACAGACATGCAGCAGCAGTAGAGAGAGAAAGTAACTGTGACCATGGGAGAGGGGCCCGAGAAGCCATCCATCACATCCCTGCAGTGCAGTGGGTGAGACATCCAGTGAGCAGCTGTCTGTATGTTCAACTACTGCATAGGAGTAGCTGATGGGCAGCTCTTCCCCTTCCATGGCCGAGTGTGAGACAGACAAGAGACAGCAGCACAGCTGCTATCCTGTGTAGTAGCGAGTGAGCGCCCCGAGAATCTGTGCAGTGTCCTCTGTGTCTTTGTGTGTGTCACAGCAAGTGAGAGAGAGCGTGCCTGACAGTACAGACTCCAGTGTCACTGCTTCCCCACTCAGTATAGTTTCTTCCCCCCACCTGACCCTCCCTCTCAGCACCCACCGCCCAACCCCCCCCACGAGAAACATAAGAGTGGCACTGGGGGATGCCCAATCCCCCAGTGCAGGAACTTTTTTTTTTTTTTAACCAGTAAAAAGTCCATCAATGTCTTGGGCATTGCTCTACCCCCACCTGACCTCCCACTCAGCAAGACCCCCAAGCCCTTACTTACCAATTTGGGGTCCAACCCTGTAATCCTCTCTGGACCACAGACATGTCTTCACTCTTCAAAGCTGGATTGCAAACTAAGGAAACAGGTATGTGGCGCAATGTATTTCAATGGGGTTGTGAACTTAGTGCCACAACTTGGCCATTTTTTCATATTTGTGCCCCAAGTTTTCAACACACCTTCTTTGGGACCATGCCTCATGAACAAATGCTCAGTCATTAGGCAGATCTGTCCTGAAAGGTAATTTTGCGGTCTCTGCACAACATCACCTTTTGGCCAGGAGTTTAAAATTTCCTTTGCCCTTGTTCATGAGGTGGGGCCATAAGAAGGCTATGTTGAAAAATTGGTGTGGAAATATTAAAAAACAACAAAGTTATAAGTCTATGTTAAATTTTGCGAATGCAGGCTCGTAACATTCATAATTTTTAATATTTTCCCCCCAAATTCACAACATAGCCATATCATTAAAGCGCCTCAAGAGTGTGATAGCTGTCATTTTTCAAATCCAGGCCAAAATGTTTTTTTACATCCTGAAAGGTGATTTTACAGCCCCTGCGTGAAATTTCCTTTTGTGCATTAGTTCAACATTTTTTCTGCCCTTGTTCATGAGGTAGGGTCATATGAAGGCTAGGTTGAAAATCTGGTGTAAAAATATTTATAAACAACCAAGTTATGAGCCTACTTTGACTTTTGCGAACACAGGCTCATAACTTTGGTAAGTTTCAATATTTTTACCCCAAATTTTCGAAATAGCCATTTCTTTACAGCACCTCATGAATGTGACAGCTGTAATTTTTCAACTCCTGCCCAAAATGTGTTTTTGCGTCTTAAAGTTGATTTCGCAGTCCCTGCGTGAAATCACTTTTAGGCCAGGAGTTGAACATTTTCTCTGCCCTTCTTCATGAGGCAGGGTAATAATAAGGCTATGTTGAAAATTTGGTGTGCAAATATTGCAAGAACTAATTTATGAGCTTACATTACATTTTGCTAATGCAGGCTCGTAACTTTGGCAATTTTCAATATTTTTACCCCAAATTCTTCCCATGCAGCCCTATCATCTCTGGCCAGATTTTGTTTATAAGGTTTTAAGTGCTAGATTGGTTGGGAGGCAACATAGTTGGGAGGCAATATAGCACAGTGGTTTAAGGCTATGAGTTGCAAATCTGGTGACATCCAGCAGACCAGACCTGGGTTTGAATCCCACAGCTTCCACTTACATATTGTGTGACCCTGAGCAAGTCACTTAACTTCCCTGTGCTCCAAGGATGCTCCTGTAAAAAAGCTTTCAGCTTAGTGTGCTACTCCTGGTTAAACAACTAAAAAAAAAAAAAAGATTTGGTGTTGGCTGCATTAGACTCATAACATAAAAATACTACACCAGAAGAAAACCCAACCCACCCACACATTAAATTTAGCTGCAACCAATACTTCAGTCATGCTTAGTGAATGCAGCAACCATGTACCTTTGCCATATGCGGCTGCAATACAGGGATACAGCATATAGGCACTGTCTGGAGATAGCTCCAGGGTAAAAGTCACAGAAGGAATCCAATCCAATGGTCTGATTATCAAGTGTGCCAACATTAGGAAGATGTACTTAAGGAGGAAAATGTTCACGTTATCCCCAACCTCATGCCCGGTCCCCTTTCCCAACCATGCCCCTTTAAATTAACCAGAGGATTTAATTGGAGAGAAGTCTGGATTGGTCTAGTTTGACTCCTCTACTGTGTAAGCCCAGAGCATGAGAAGGCTGTAAGGCTAGAGAATCAGTAGATTGGGGTAGAGGAGAGTTTAATGTGCACATGGGCAGAACAAAAATCAGCTAAAGTACCAGCCAGAAGGACTGGTGGAGAGCGGCCCAGTCTGGCAAGAGCAGTGTTTGGCCCAGTCCTTGTAGTGAGTCTCTGATTTCTCCTCTGTGCTAGTTGTGCTGCTGGAGGCTTGATTGGTGTGTGAAGCTATATCAGCTCATTATTTGGGGTGGTGTTCTTGTAACTGCACATCCGTATTTGTCACCACAGGCTGGGTGGTATGGATGTCCCAATCTTTGAGTGAGGAATGTGCCAGTGGAGCAAATCTATTACCCTCAAGTTTCGTTGGAGCCAAACCAGAGGATGAGCAAGAGTCTGCAGTCACTGCAGCTCCGACTGCAGGATTGAAAATGTGGAAATGGGTCCTTTTGTCCCCCTCCCCACAATTTCCTTTGCTTGTTCCTTCTGCACTGTTTGGGGGGTGGGAACCATGGATCATCATCGGTCAAAGGTTGTGGTAGTAGAGGGCCCAGAAGCTTGTTTGAGGGAGATGGGTTATTACAGGATGGTGAGATGTCCCTCCTCAAAGAGACTGACTGGGCCCCAGCCCTTCTGAAAAGTGATCGGTATTTTTTCCAATTGAGCTGAGGAGCTTGCTTGGCCAAAAAGGATTCAGCAGCATCAGGGCAGTCGAAGGAGCTGGAGGCCTCATTACAATTGATCCTGAGGATGACTAGATAGCGCAGGGTAAATTGCAAGCCTAGATCTGTGGAGACTCTGCAGGCCATGATGATGGCCCATCTCCTCTCTGACTAGACCTGAGAGAAGTTTGCAGATATTTATATTTTATGGCCTTGTCAGCTATGTTCTTTCTTTCTTTCTTTGTCCACCTGAATGATCTCCTCGCTTACAGTAAAGCACAGGAATCTGGCAAGGATCGGATGGGGATGACCCCCAGTAGGTGACTTTGATGTGAGGGAGTGATGGGCTCAGTCTATTTCGAGAGAGCCGGGCCATCACCAGTTGAGCAGGTCAGCAACGTAGCTTGAAAGATCTTTATGGCACTCTTACCTTCACAGCCCTCCAGGAAGCCAACAAATCTGAGGTTGTTCCTGCAGCTCCTGTTTTCTAAATCCTTGACTGGGTCACTTTGCAATCTTATTGTTCTGTCCTGCTCCCTGATATAAGCTGTTAGAGGATCTGTCCGGTCCTCAATGTTGGCTACTCTCTGTTCTGAAATGTTTAAGCATTGTGAGAGGCCAATTATATCAGTGGTAGTTCTCCACGAGGCCACTTCTAGTTTATCCATTTGGGTAAGGAGAGTTTCAAGCATTGCTTTAATTTCTTGTAGGCTAATGTCCTTCAGAGGACTTCTGAAAGAAAGAAATGTTGAGTACCTAGAGGCCAGTGGGGCACAGGACCCAAGGCAGCATGGATTCACAGCACGAAGGTAATGTCAGATGAATCTAATAGATTTCTTTGACTGGGTGACCAAAGTAGTAGACCAGGAAGGGGCTGTGGACATGGCCTACCTAGACTTAGCAAGGCATTTGACACAGTCCCACACAAAAGATTAATAAACAAGTTAGCCAGTCTGAGAGTGGGTCCCAGGTGGTAGCCTGGGAAAGAATTGGCTGGACAACAGGACACAGATGGTAATAGTAAATGGAGTCCACTCCAAAGAAAGGGAGTTATTAGCGGGTACTCATGGGTTCAGTACTGGGACCAGTCGCTTTAATGTCTTTATATGACATTGCAGAGGGACTGGAAGAAAAGTATGCCTCTTTGCAGATGACACAAAGATCTGCAACAGGGTTGATACACAAGGAGGGGTGGAAAGGATGAGAAGAGACTTGGCAAGGTTGGAGGAATGGTCAAAAATGGCAACTTAAATTCAGTGCAAAGAAGTGCAAAGTAATGCACCTGGAAACAAAACCCAGTGGAAGAGTATACAATGGGGTACTAACAACAAGAAAATGGAAAGGACCTGGGATAGTCATATCAGATGACCTAAAGGTAAGTAAGCAATGTGAGAAGGCAGTAAGGATGGCTGGGGGATACTGGGATGTATAGGGAGAGGCATCACCAGTAGAAAACAGGAAGTTGTTATTCCTCTGTACAGACAGTTGGTGAGACCCCATCTGGATTACTGCATGCAGTTCTGGAGACCCCATCTCTGCAAGGACATAGACAGGATGGAGACAGTCCACAGGAGGGCAACTAAAATGGTGCAGGGTCTGCACCAGAAGCCATATGAAGAGAGGCTAAGGGAGCTTAATATGTATACCCTTGGGGGGGGGGGCATGATAAAAACTTTCACACAACTCAAGGGAATCAACAAAGTCCAAGAGGGTAGCATCTTTCAGAAAAAGAGATGTGCAAGAACAAGGGAGCACAATTTGAAGATAGAGGGGGGATGGCTCAGGAGCAATGGGAGGAAGTATTTTTTCACAGAGAGGGTGGTGGATGCATAGAATAGCTTTCCTGAGGAGGTTGTGGGGTAAAAAACAGTGGGGGAATTCAAGAATGCATGGGGCAGACATAAGGCAATTTTGGTGGGGGTTAGGAAGAAGCAGGCTGTTGGTTAAATAGGATCTGCAGCTTATCCAATAGGTAGGGAAATGGGCAAACAGGGTGGGCCAAGCAGTCCTTATCTGCCATTAAAGTCTATGTTTCTATGTTTCTATAAGGAGAGTTGGAAGTCACCACTCTGCAAGAGGGATTCCCGCATCCTGACAGTCAGACAACACACTCAGAATGTTCTGTGAGGAGATGAAGCCAAAAAACTGAAGCAATCCAGGCTGGGAATCAAACTATCAGGATGAGAGGTAAGTGGTGATCAATAGGATGTCATGAAACTAGTAGGTCCAGTTGGTATTGCTACACATGTTGATGGATTATGCAAGTGATACAGAGCATTGAAATGAGGCTGCCATCTTGCCATCTGCCAAGCCACTTCCCTGTGTTTTTTTTCCATGATGCTGACAACCCCAAGAAAGATTCTTCAATACTCTGGAGACACAAAACCCTAATGATTTTCATTTCCCTACTTTGTGCACTTTGCGTTCTTCAACCCTAATGTTTGCATTAACATAGTTTTTTTGTACTTAATTTCCCTTCTTTTTCTGATAGTGGAATTGTATCCTCATTTGTGCAGGTCCCTTTGAGACATGTGCAAAATGAAAAAATAGGATACTGGAGATAGCCCTGACCCAGTGCATAGGCCCATCAGGCCTCAACACACATCAACACCTTGTGCAGGAAGGTTCCCCGGCTCACCACAAGGTGTTGTGTGTGTGCATGAACACTTCTCCATCCCTCCTCAGCCTAGGTTGGGGATGGTGCTGCACACTTCAGCACCTTCACACCCCAGCCCCGGCCCATTATGCTGGCTCACTGAGCTTGTTCCTGAACTCAGGTAATTGGCGCAGGGTTTGCAATGTGGTCCTCACTGGGCCAACAGATGTCCCTGCAAACAACGTTACTTCATAATTTTTTTTGTGACATTTTGACCCCAAAATTTCAACAGAGTCTTTTTATGCCACCCTCCTTCTGAACATGACAGGCGTCATTTAATAAGATACTGGATGAAATGTAATTTCATACCAGAAATGCAAAATCACATGTTGACAAGGATTTGAAAAACAACAGCTGCCAATGTTCATAATGTGGTGTTAAAAAATGGCTATGTTGGAAATTTAGGGTTTCATTATTGAAAATTACCAAAGTTATGAGCATGCATGGAAAAATTACAGCACACCTTCATTACTTTGCTGTTTTTTAACATTTTGACCCTGAATTTTTAACATAGTCTTCTTATGATCCCACCTCATAAACCTGCCAGGTAAACATTTTCAAATCACCACTGAAATGTCATTTCACAACACAGGTGTGAAAACAAGTTTCCACCAGGATTTGAAAAATGACAGCTATAACATTCATGGGGTGGTGTGAAAAACTGGTCATGTTGAAAATTTGGGGTCAAAATATTGAAAATTACCAAAGTTATGAGCTAGCATTGGATAATTTCAATGTATGCTCATAACATGATCAATTTCACATATTTTTTGGCCAAATTTTCAACATGGCTTTTTTGGGATGCCACATCATGAATTAATTCAAATCTGACCCAAAGATGATTTCATGCAGTGACTGTGAAATCACCTTTCAGTCTGGGTTTACATAACTTCACTGCACTTGTTCATGAGGTGGAGGTCCCAGAAAGGACATGCTGACAATTTTGGCAAAAAATGTATAAATGACCAAGTTATGAAGAAAAGTTCAAAATGCATTAAAATACATTATATGGCACTTACTTGTTCCTGGTCCAGTGAGTGCTGAAGAGTGAAGACGTGACTCCGGTCCAGAAAGGATTACCGTGTTGGACCATGGCTGGGTAAGTATGGGGTAAGGGGGAATTTGGGGTGCTTAATGCTGGAGTGGGGGCAGGATGGAGGGTGGACAAGAAGGGATTTTTTTTTAATTTCAGGAGAAAAAGAGCAAAAGATGTCACAGGACAATTTTCTTATTTAAAGGTATCTCCAGCACTGGGGATTGGGTACCCCAGTGTCAGAATGACACTTGGAGGCACCAGGGGTGGGTGCCCCAGTGTCCCAAACTGCTGGGTCGGGGGAGGGGGGTTATTTACGCTGACACCATGGATTGGACCCCAGCAAGTATAAATTATGGGTACTGGGGGGAACACTAAAGAAGGGAGGGAGAAAATAATCCAACAATGGGGGGTGAACACCCCAGCATCAGACATTATTAATTAATCTGGTACTAGGGACAGGGCACCCCAGCATCCATTTCAAATAAAGCCGCTTATGTGACTAATGGTGGACACATCAGGGAAAAACACACACATTATGCTCAGCAGTGCGGGGCTACACACTGACACATAGCCCCATCCCTGCTGAAAAAGACCAGCAACACTGGCATATGTTGATAGGGAGCTGGCCCTGCCAGCTGATAAACAAGCAAATTTTCATAATACGATCACATGACTTCATGTGGTCGTAAAAATTCTGTTATTTTTAGAATGCTTATTTTTAAACTGTGCATGCTCACAAATGGAATGTTTTTTCTTAGCTATTTTAAAAAAGATTTAAGTTTGGGAGATAAAAACCACAAAATGACATGCCTTGGGCCAAACTCTATCAAAGCTGCAAGTTTCAGGTTTCAAATCTTCCTAGATGTTTTTAGTTATCGTTCAGCAAAAAAAAGTAATAATTTCAGTGATTATTGTGTTTTTTTCCTCTCTGTAACTCTGTCCCCTGTGAATCAATTTCCATGCACTATTCAGGATCCAGAGATCGATCCTGGTACCATCTCTGTGCATTCCAAGTTTCAAGTAAATCCGTTGAATGGAGGCAAAAAGTGGGTTTTAACATTCAAGTGCTTACTCAACCCTAATATATAGGCCCTACATCACCTGTATAATACACTCATTATGTAGATAACCCTTTTTTCCAAGAAGTATTTTAGGCCATAGCTGAGTTGCATGCCCCAGATGCCATCGTGATCAAAGGAGGAAGCTTTAGTATGATCTGGAGTCCTCTATAAATCAAAGCAAGGTATACAGATTCATATATGAACCACATGGTGCTTTACAAGTTAGTGGAGAAATTGGTGTTCATTGATCTATGAAGGCCTCTTAACCTTTCTGCAAAGACTACATTGTCTTTTACCTCCCACATGACTTTGGTAGACTAGATTACATCTTATCATAGAAATCTAAGCTAACTTTATTATGTAAATGTTAGATTCTACAGGGGATAAATAGGGTGGTGTATACTGGGATGTTTGAGCTGGTGAATGCTAGTAGAACCAGTTGGGGAGGGGGCAGGATAAGGGGATATATTAGAATGTGTCACTCTCCCAGAGGATGATTAACATAGAAACATAGACTTTGATGGCAGATAAGGACTGCTTGGCTCATCTAGTCTGCCCATTTCCCTACCTATTGGATAAGCTGCAGATCCTAGTTAACCAACAGTCTACTTCTTCCTACCCCCCCATCAGAACTGCATTTTGTCGGTCCCATGCATTCTTGAATTCCCCCACTGTTTTGGCCCCACAACCTCCTCAGAAAGGCTGTTCAATGTGTCCACCACCCTCTCCATGAAAAAATACTTCCTCACATTGCCCCTGAGCCGTCCCCTCTCTGTCTTCAGATTGTGGCCCCTTATTCTTGCACATCTCTTTTTCTGGAAGATGCTACCCTCTTGGACTTTGTTGATTCCCTTGAGGTACTCAAAAGTTTCTATGATGTCCCCCCCTCTCCCTCCCTCCTTTCCTAAAGGGTATACATATTAAGCTCCTTTAGTCTCTCTTTGTATGGCTTCTGTTGCAGACTCTGCACCATTTTAGTTGCCCTCCTCTGGACTGCCTCCATCCTGTCTTTGTCCTCACAGAGATGGGGTCTCCAGAACTGCAAGCAGTACTCCAGATGGGGTCTCACTAACTGTCTGTACAGAGGGATAACTTCCTGTTTTCTACTGGTGATGCCTCTCCCTATACATCCCAGTATCCCCCCAGCCATCCTTACTGCCTTCTCACATTGCTTGCTTACCTTAGGTCATCTGATATGACTACCCCAGGTCCCTTTCCATTTGTGTTGTTGTTAATACCTCCTCCCCAGCCCCATTGTGTACTCTTCCCCTGGGTTTTTGTTTCCCAGGTGCATTACTTTGCACTTCTTTGTGTTGAATCTAAGCTGCCATACTTTTGACCATTCCTCCAACCTTGCCAAGCCCCTTCTGATCCTTTCCACCTCCCCTTGTGTATCAACCCTATCTTTGTGTTGTCTGCAAAGAGGCATACTTTTCCTTCCAGTCCCTCTGCAATGTCACTTATAAAAACATTAAAAAGGACCGGAACCAGTACTGAACCCTGCTGTACCCCGCTAGTAACCCCTCCTTTCTTTGGAGTGGACTATGTTTACCTTTTACCCTCTGTGTCCTATTGTCCAGCTGATTTTTAACCCAGGCTACCACCCTGGGACCCACTCCCAGGCTGGCTAATTTGTTTATTAATCTTTTGTGTGGGACTGTGTCAAATGCCTTTCTAAAGTCTAGGTAGGCCATGTCCACAGCCCTTCCCTGGTCTACTACTTTGGTCATCAAGTCAAAGAAATCTATTAGATTTGTCTGACATGACCTTCCAGCTGTGAATCCATGCTGCCTTGGGTCCTATGCCCCACTGGCCTCTAGGAACTCAACAATTCTTTCTTTCAGAAGTGATTCCATCATTTCCCCTACCACTGAGGTCAACCTAACAGGTCTGTAGTTTCCTGCCTCTGCTTTGCTCCTACTTTTGTGAAGGGGAATTACATCTGCCCTTCTCTAGTCTTTGGATACTACACCATCCTCCCATGATTTGTTAAAAAGAGTAGTCAGTGGTGTCACTAGTTCTCCCCTTAGTTCTTTTAGAATTCTAGATTGAATCCTGTCTAGCCCCATTGATTTTGTCCACCTTCACTTTTAGGAGTTATTTTAGAACCCTTTCTTCTGTGAAAGGACTGGTATCGACCCCCCTATCCAGAGTGCTACTATTGATTGGATTTGGTACCTCCCCCTCCTCTTCTTTTGTGACTACTGAACAGAAGTACTCATTCAGTATCCCTGCTTTTTCACTGTCCCTCTCTTCCCACCCTCCCTTCCCTTTATTAAGCCTCACTATACCTCCCTTGGTCTTTCTTTGCTCTCTAATGTACCTATAAAAGGTTTTATCCCCCTTCTTAACCGAGTTGGCTATCTTTTCCTCGGTTTGTGCCTTTGCTATTCTGACTGCCTTTCCCGCTTCCTTCTGCTATAACTGGTACAGTCTTCTGTCCTGCTCGTTCTGTGTTTCCTTATACCTCCTGAATGCCATCTTATTCTCCCTAACCTTCCCCTCCATCTCTTTTGAGAACTATAGTGTTTTTTCTTTCATTTTTGATTTGTTTATTTGCTTCACACAAAGACTTGTTGCTTCTGTAATGGGAGTTTTGATGTTTCCGCATTGTTCCTCCACCCCTCCTTCTTGCCTGTTTGCTAGTGCTTTTCTGAAGCACTGTACCATTTTGACAAAGTCAGCCCTCCTAAAATCCAGTACCCTCACTTTTGTATGGCTTGACTTTGCGGCTGTGTTTGTCGTGAACCACACTGTTTGGTGGTCACTTGTTCCCAGACGGCTACCCACTTCTAGATCTAAGATCCTCTCTCCATCCTCGTTTGAGAGTACCAGGTCTAAGATTGCTACCTCCCAAGTGGGTTCCAACACTAGCTGTCTGAGGCATGCCCCCTGTAGGGGTCATGCCTGCTTTGAAACTCCTCTGACTTTCAAAGCAGGACTAGACATATTCCTGAATGAGAGTGGCATTAAGGGTTACTCAGCATGAGCAGTAGTAGCATTCCAGCTGATAAGCTTGAATGTGTAGCCATTCTCAAATGGGGTATAGTTATATTCATGTGGTAGGAAGAGTAGACAATATGGACCCCAAAACACTTTCATAATCACAATTCTATGAAGCATTTTAATTAGTGGAAGCAAAACCAGGTCAGGCTTTTATAGCAAGACTTAAAAAGATTCCTGAGGGACAATAGCATTGAGGGATGCAAAGCATGAGTGAGGGTAACAGGTATCAATACTCAAACTGGTATATAGCTACTGCCAGGAGAGATGATAAAGACAGACCCCATGTGCTATGTCATTTCCACCACCACAGTACAGATGATAATGAATACCTTTCCATTGGTAACAAACGTGTTGGATCATCTGGAGGTTGCCTTGGCAACATATAGAACCTTGAGAGTGCAGCTCGAGAAGTTCGGGTGCCAAGGCTTTCTCAAGATGATCCGACTCACTTGTTACCGAGGGGCAAGGTATTCATTATCTTTTATAGTGTAGGATGCCCCAAACAACAGTAACACTAACCTTAGTAAGCACAGAGACAAAAAAGTGACAGTTAAAGGTTTTTTTACTTAGAGTCCCAACTGACAGACACTGTTTCAGCATGGAAATTCACAAAGCTGAGCACGAGGGACAGTTCTACAGTATGTTGTTATTCTGCAGTGGCTACGTAGCTACTACAGCATAACAATCATAATGACGTACCTGAAGCACTATATCAGGTTTGAGAAAATGATGAATTTTCAGCATTAACGACGTTCCATCTCACACTAAATTACTATTATGACTACTACTGTGTGTTTATTTTCATGGTCATATGAATTCTATAAGGTTTTACATTTGTACGGTAGGACACTTTTCCTTTGGGAGTGACATTGTTTTTATACTTTATTTCAAATAAGCACAATTTGAAAAAGAGTTAATAGAATAAATACTGATACAAAACTTTGGCCTGGGCTGGGGGAAATCTGCATTTGAGAGGGACCTTATTATTAATTAGAATTATTAAATTTGTACCATACCCTTAGGTTCCTAATGTCTCCAGGCACTTTAACAATAGCATCTAAAAACAGTGAGCAAATTATATAAATAAGATTAACTCTATATTACAGTGTATAAATACAATACAGTGGACGCCTACTGTAATATTATGATACAACAAATGCAAGTGTGTTTTTAGAAGTTAAAAAACAGTCACTGAGGGAGTTGCATTTGTTCATATCAGTAAGGTATTTCATAAAGTAGAGTTCATGACTGCAAAGTAATGGTCCACTTCCCTATTCCTATCTTGAGGGGGGAAGCATCAACAGTCTCTATACTGTAAAGAGCAATGTAAGAGTGGTAGTACATGGGGGTCAGGAGTTATGGAGATAGGCAAAACCCAGTCCTGTGTACCTTGGGTCCCTCTTTCTTCTTGAATGGGGAGAACAGACATGTTACAAAGGTGATATGTCCCTCCTTCAGTATATAGGGTCATATGCAGGGGACCAAAAAGTGCCCCCTGTTGACAGTTAGCAATCAGTCCATGGTAACAGCCTCAGAGAAGACTGCTCATTCCCCTTGTGTCACAGGTGCAGTGCCATAACATACAGTAGCTTGATGGGATGGGTATGGATAGGTAAATAAAAAGGAAAAACATAAAAAAAAAAATACAATAAGCTAACCTTGGGCGACCGCAGCAAATTCTTTGCTGAGCTGTCCGAGCCTTCCCTTTTCCTTTTTGCCAAACAATCGCCCAATCGACGACTTGATGCCCTTCTTCTTTGGGGCTTTGTGAAGGGAGTCCTGACTGCTGTTCATACTGCTGAGAGCGCTGCCTTCTGGTTCTAAAGATGTTGATAAACTATGGAAAGAAATGCAATTGAATGACCTTCCAAACATTTTCTCTATTTTAATTGCCCTCCTGACAAATAAATAATTGCACTCCACAAACGAAACTGCACAATTTTATTATGAAGTCAATATTTCCTGTATAAATTGATTACACAGTACCTGCTACATGCTGTACTTAATTAATGTAGTTAATCAAATTATTGAGTTTTTATTTTATTGACAATGAGAATCTTATGCATTTTAATGTCTAAGGATCATATTCACCCACATAATGAAGAAATAAGTAAATCAATCATATCTCATTGAATATGCTGTATAAAAGATGATGTTATTTAAATGTTATCAAAATTGTTTAAGTGCAAATATGATGATGAGGCAAGTAAAGAAGAAATCAATAAATAGCCTGTCATTCATAATATTTTCCCCTTATGAAATAGCAGCAGAGACAAGATTATTGGTCATTGTTTTTATACTGTATATAAAGGTTTTTTTATTGAAGTTTCAAATTGCAAACAATACATGGCAGGATTTCTGACCAGGGAAAAGCCTCTTTGATGTACACTTCTAAGACAAACATGAACTACACTACTGTTCTCTTAACATAACATGTTATACAATTATATACATTAAACAGGGTTGCTTCAGTAAAACAGAATGCAGAATCAAGAAGCGTTATGTTGGTGATGGTGTGGCATTCAACTACGACTCAGTAACCATACTGGAATGTTTTGAGTGGAGCTTGGGCTATAGGAAAGAGAAAAAAAAGTTGGTTCAGGGTAATGGTCTTTGAGAGTTATTATTTGGCTGTTGTTTCAGCCCTCCCTGAGAGTGGGTTGCATCTGTGGGTTGTCATGTAAGGTAGAGTGGGATGAAGTGGCCTGCTGGAGTTTTACAATAGTCCAACATTACGTATTTTCCCCAAATGTTCTTGAATTCTTCCATTTTGCTCCTTGAGGCAAACTAGATTCTTTCATAATAGCCTGGTTTGCCCAACTCTGCAAGCCATTCCTCTCCCTTGGGTGTTGTCCTGTCTGTCCAGTGTCTGAGGAGAAGTCTTTTTGCTGTTATCAGTGAGCCTGTAAGTCAGCTTTCCTGATTGCCAGTATGTCTAGAGATTGGGGATCTGGCTGGGGCTATATCTCTTCCTGGCATGACCAGGGAGGAGGTGAATGTGAGAGAGGGAGAGATCAGTATCCTATATGTTTTCTGCATGGAATGCCAATATTCCCTGAGTTTTGGACATGCCAAAATGATGTGTGTGATGCTGTTCTTGTGCTCGTCACACCTCCAGCATTGGTCTTCTGCCATTAGACCCTAATAATGTAACGTTGCTGGAGTGCTGTGCCACATGTGGAGGATCTTAAGCTTGGCAAAACAATTTCTGGACTCTCTAAATCAACTAGGCTAGCTTCCTCCAGCACTCCTTTCAAGCCTGTGGGGAGACGTCACACTGTAGTTTAAGGCTCCATTGATGTGTTTCCTTGTTTGAGGGGTGGGGTTCCTTATTTAAGAAGCTCTCTACAGCTCTAGTATGCGCTTCCCTGTGAGTTTGTGTTTTGATGAATAATTATGTTCAGGGTTGATGGTTTTGTGGGGTGGTACTGATGTCCAGTCACTGGGGTTAAGACATATTTGATTTGAAGATATCATCAGTGGTGGGTTTGAGGAATGCGGAACTGTGCCTGTAGTTGCTGGAAGGATTTCAGGTAGCCACTAGTGCTGTCTGTCAGGTCCTTCAGTGTCAAAATTATTTTGCCCTGCCTGTCATGCCAGCAAATAGCTCTAGTGCCTATGCAGAGTCTTTCTTTGTGCCATAATGGAAAATAGGGAGAAGATTCTGGGGACTAGCCTATAAGGTTGGTACAGAACTGCCATGCTTTAGTGGTGTACCTGAGTGTGGGATGTGTTCTGTGATTATTTGTTACTTTACGAAAGCACATGATGCTGTCTAAAGGACTACTGAGGAGTTCCAATTCATACTGAATCCATTTAGGAGGTTCACGGCTATTGTGGGGGGTGCTAGCAGCTGCCAGTTGGTGTACAGCCTGTACCATCCATTTGAGGATGAACTCTGGCAGATGAAGGATGCCACTAGAGATGTTCTGAGTTAGTTTCCTGTGACTGTCTTCATGGTCCTTCCCCCAGCAGAAAGATAATATATCTTTGTTGAGTTCAGTTATTGTTTTGAGGTTGAAGTGGATTGGTATTCTATCCAGTACATTTTGAACCATAGAAGAGACCACCATTTTGTAGGCATGCATCTATCCCCAGTGAAAGAGACTGAGATGGCTCCATCTGACTATTTCCTTTTCCAGTGATGTGCAGAAAGGATCTATTTATTTATTTATTAGCTTTGGGTAACCGGGTAAGTACACTAGGCAAAAAAACGGCCTATTTTCAGGCACGACCCAGGAGAGTACAAAACTGAGAATACAGCAATGACAACACATAAGGTACAGTAATGACAACAATTTGGAACATAATGAAGAGAACTGTCAGTATAATACAACAGCAGTAGAAGTCACAAAAATTAATACAATACAAAGATAATAGTAAAAGATTATATGAGATAGAGTTGGATACAATTATGACATAATATGCTGGTAACAGTCAAATAGCCTAGCTAGGGGAGAAATATGAAAAAGAAACACACAGGTAGACAATGTTTATAAGTTAGACATATTTACATCCAGAGGCAAGAGCACAACTATTGACCAGTCAGTAGTTACATGCAGTCGCAGGTACCAAGAGCATAGAGATGAGGAAACAGCGAATGCTTAAATGCTAGGTGAGATGAGGAGTTCTTAACATAAGGGAGGAGTGAGTTCCAAAACCTAGGTGCAAAATAGCAAAAAGTTTGCTCACCCATTTTAGATGAGCAGGGCTGAATGGAGAGCATTGGGAAGAGGGAGGACCTAAGGGAACAGGAGTGAGAGAATGGGGTAAACATGTCCCCCAGGGTGGTGGGAAGAGGGGTTCTGGTAAGGGAGTCAACAAAACACCCTAGAGCATAGGAGCGTAGGACAGTTGGAGACAGCCAGTTTAAGGCAGCATAGAGTCAGTAGTGATGGGTTAGGTGAGGGGCTGATAAGGCAAATCTGCAGATATTGTTATAAGAAGTGTCCCACTTGCGAAGAACCCCAGTATTGCCATGACAGAGCACAGGGAGGGCATATAGGAGTTGTGGGAGTAAAACACCTCTTGCTACTTAGATCCTAGCAGCTGGGGTGAGTGAGTGTTGCACTCTATAGACCACATCAATCTTAGCATTACCTGAACTACATATTTCATTGACATGTGTAGCAAAATCCAATACCGGGTCAAATGTAACCCCAAGGTATTTAAAGGTTACATAGTTTGAGACAGCAGTACCATCACAGTGGACTAGAAGTTTTTGGGACTCTGTATGCACTTTTCTAGTGGACCCAAAGAGCATGGCCTGGGTCTTCACTATTTTTAATAGTTAGATGAGAGCCAAGATTGTAGGGACTGAAAGTCCCAGAGAATGATGTTGATTTATGTCCACAATACACTTGGAGGCAGAGCAAAGCATTAGGTCTGAGTACATGAGTATAATGCTGTGAGGAGAAGTAATAGGGAGGTCATTAAGGAAGAGAGAAAAGAGTAAGGAACCAAGGATAGAACCCTGCGGAACTCCAGAGGTAATAGGGAAAGTGGAGGAGAGAACTTTACAGAAAGAGACAGCCTGAGAATGATTTTCCAGGTAGCTACTAAACCAGGAAAGGGTAGAGCCAGAGGCACCTAGAGTTTGCAGCTTAGCCAGCAGAAGTAGGTGATGTACCATGTCAAATGCTTTAGAGAGGTCTGTGAATACAGCTCTAGTGAGAAAGCCCATGTCCATGTTGCATTTGACATCATTAATAAACTGGGTCAGAGCAGTGGTTGTACTGTGCCCAGCCCTAAAGTCTATGTTGATCTTCTCCAGGAGACTTAAGTCCCATGCAAAATTTATACCCAAGTATTTTAACTGCCCCATCATTTTAGTCATACTCAGTGGGTAGCCAGGAAGTTGATGTACTGCCAGGTGGGATGGGAGTAGTAGTAAATAGGCAATGTTAGCCTTATAGCCCAACAGTCTGTGTATTTCAACCAGAAGATGTGTAGCAGACTCCTCAAGTTTGGTTAGGGTCAACATGATGTCACCCGCAAACTCCTGTACCTTTTATTCCCTCCCAGGGTTATGCAATGTATGTTGGTGTGCTGCTGTGTGGCTTGTAGGAAGGGTTCTAGGGCTAATGTGAAGAGGAGGGAAGAAAAATGGCAACCTTAATGCATGCTTCTGCTAAAAAGGAAGGGATGGGGAAGAGTCCCATTAGCAGAGACTGATACATCCTTATATATCATGGCAATCCAGCTTATGATGTTGGTGCCCAAACCAAATTGTATTAATGTGTGGAAAAGGTAATCCCACTCTACCAAATCAAATGCTTTTTCCACATCTAGAGAAACAAGCAACAAGGGAAATTGTGATGTTGAAGCATGCCAGATGAGGTTCATCAGACAGCTGGTGTTATACGAGCATTTGTGCCCTGGAGTGAAACCCACCTGGTCATTGTCATTTAGCTACATGATTACTCATTTAACTCCCTCAGCAATCAGTTTTGCAAATAGTTTGCAGTCTGTGGAAAATAAGGAAAAGGGGAAGTAGCTCCCACATTTTAATGGGTCTTTCCCTAGCTTTAGTAGAAGTGAGATTTATGCTGTGCACATCAAGACTGGCTGCACTCATAGAAACATAGAAACAGAATTGGTCAGCAGAGAAGGACCACTTGGCCCACCTAGTCTATCCATTTTCCCTGCCTATAGTATCACTGCAGATCCTACTTGATCTTCAGCCCATTCACCCACCCACCTCTTCACTTTCCATAAGATTCCCTTATGCCTATCTCATGCTCTTGAACTCCAAGACTGTTTTCGCCCCTATCACCTCTGCTGGAAGACTGTTCCAGGGAATCCACCACTCTTTGAAGAAGTACTTCCTCACATCTCTTCTGAATCTAACCACATCCAGCTTCTTATTGTGCCCCCTTGTTCTTGAGCACCTTTTTCTGAAAAATACTTCCTTCCTGTACCTTATTTACCTCTGTAAGGTATTGGAAGGTTTCTATCATATTGCCTCTTACCTCTCCTCTCTTCCAGGGTGTACATATTTAGGTCCTTAAGTCTCTCCTCATAGGCTTCTGATGCAGACCCTCTGCCAGTTCAGTTGCCGTCCTCTGGACCACCTCCACTTTGTCTATATCCTTCCAGAGATGTGGTTTCCAGAATAGGATACAGTACTCTATGTGGGATCTTACTAGCAATCTATAGAGAGGCAATAACACCTTCCCCTTTTTGCTGGTGATAGCCCTCCCTATGCACCCCTGTATCCCATTAGCCCTCTCAAGTGCCTTGTCGCACTACCTAGCCACCTTTAGGCCATCCAACATGATCACCCCTAGGTCTCTTTCCTGCTTGGTGGACATCAGTACCACTCCTCCCATTTTTACTCTGCTCTGTGTTTTTGTGCCCCAAATGCATTATTTTGCACTTTTTCACACTGAAATCTAGCTGACATATCCACAACCACTCCATGAGTTTTCTCAGATGTCTGCTTTTCATTTCCACCCCACTCCCTGCAATATCAATCCTACTGTAGATTTTGGTTTCATCGGCAAAGAGGCAGACCTTTCCATCCAGCTCCTCTGCAATGTAACTTATAAAGACATTAAAGAGGACTGGTCCCAACGCTGATCCCTGAGACACCCCGCTGGTCACCCTCCTTTCCTCTGAGTAAACTTGGTTTACCACCCACTCCCTGTCGCCATTCTCTAACCAATTATTTCTTACCCAGTTTACCAGCTTTGAATCCATTCCTAAGCTACCCAGCTTGCTTACTAGCTGCCTATGTGGAATGGTGTTGACAGCCTTACTGAACTCTAGGTGGACCACATCCACTGCTTCACCCTGATCTAATTAATTGGTCACCCAGTCAAAGAAATCTGTCAGATTCGTTTGGCATGACTTCCCCTTAGGGGTCAATTTTAACATTGTTTTACTAGCCCAAGGCCTAGTACATATTCACCAGGGCTAGTACAGCTAACTCTCTACTTGCCCATCTTGACTAGTGCAGGTTTTCCATGGCTGTTAATGAAGTTAAAAAAGCCCCTATTTTAGTAGGATCTAGCCCTCATGCTAATCTCTCTCAGTGTTTCAGATGGCCTGGTGTGATTAACAGCTGATTAAGAGCTGCAATTATCCGGCAGTACAAGAGGGGGAGCCCACAAAACACTCAATGTGAGTCACTATCACTCCACTGTTAGGACCTTCAACTAGTGATCAGGCTGTAATCAAGAGTAGAGTGCTGTTAAGTTACTAGCTTCTGGTTTTCTGAACATGTTTTTTGTCTGACGATTTGTCCCACATTATTAAGATTAGTGTCACTGATTTCCCTACATTTTAGATGTCTGTATCCAACATTTCAGAGATAAAATGCTAAGAGGTATACAGAGCTTGTCCCTGCGGGTGGTGGGTTCTATCCCAGCCTCACCATAGCTGCTGCCCTCCAGATCTTTCAGCACTGTACTTTTTCTGAAAACCACTGCAGACCAGACTCTGAAATGACCATCCATAGAGCCATAGCTGCCATTATTGGCAGGTCGTAGGGGTCCCTAGCTCTTCTAAATGGACCATGCCTGAAGGGTATGGCAGCTGGTTTTCAATATGGGAATTGAAGCAGAGAAGACTGTTAGGAGCACAAAGGCACAGAGAGAGGAAAGATTAGCATAGATGGTGAAGAAAG
Source organism: Neoceratodus forsteri (assembly GCA_016271365.2). Classification (NCBI taxonomy): domain Eukaryota; kingdom Metazoa; phylum Chordata; order Ceratodontiformes; family Ceratodontidae; genus Neoceratodus; species Neoceratodus forsteri. The sequence continues at coordinate 1,123,868,287 of CM028131.1, forward strand.
GGGAGAAGACATTCTATAGGTACCTCATCAAAAGAAGGAAGGCCAGGGGAGGATTGTAAGGCTCAGAACGGATGAGGGAGGTGTAAGGAGGGAGACCTGGATAAGGTGGAAATACTGAATAAGTACTTCTGCTCAGTATTCACTGAAGATGTTGAGGGTCTGGGACCACAGTTGGGCAACAGATACGGGGAGGTTGACACCAGTCCATTTACAGTGGAGAAAGTCCTGAAGGAGCTCATAAAACTGAAGGTGGACAAAGCAATGGAGTCAGATGGCATATACCTGAGAATATTAAGAGAACTACAAAGGGAGCTGGCATGACCTCTGACAACCCTGTTCGCAGAGTCACTCAACACAGAAGTGCTTCCAGAGGACTGGAGAAGGGCTCATGTAGTCCCTCTACACAAAAAACAGTAGAAGGGAGGAGGCAGGAAACTATAGAGCAGTCAGTCTCTCATCAGTAGTGGGTAAAATCATGGAGCCACTGCTTAAAGAAAGAATAGAGGGGCACTTGGAATCCAACGGTGCCCAAGACCCGAGACAGCATGGATTCACAGCAGGTAGGTTGTGTCAAACAGATCTGATTGATTTTTTTGACTGCGTTACCAAGGAGGAGAATCTAGGGGGAGTGGTGGATGTCACCTACCATGAGTTCAGCAAGGCCTTCGACACCGTCCTGCACAAAAGGCTGGAAAACAAGATGGGTAGTCTGGGCATGGGCCACAAGGTGGTAAACTGGGTTAGAAACTGGTTAATGGACAGGAGGCAGAGGGTGGTGATAAATGGGATCCAATCTGGTGAGGGGGAGTAACCAGTGGGGGTACCTCAGGTATCAGTCCTTGGGCCAGTCCTCTTTAATGTCTACATTAGTGACATAGCAGACAGGCTGGAGGGAAAGGTCTGCCTGTTTGCAGATGACACCAATATCTTCAACAGGGCAGATACTCCAGATGGGGCAGAGAAAATGAGGCAGGACCTAAGGAAGCTGGTAAAATGGTCCGAAGTGTGGCAACTGAGGTTCAGTTCTAAGTAGGGCAAAATAATGTAGCTGGGGTGCAGAAACCAAGGGGAGAGCTATAGGATGGGGGGGGGGCTGACTTGTTGACAGTCACCAAAGAAGGGATCTGGGGGTTATCATTTCTGTCAACCTAAAGGTGTCTAAGCAGAGTACAAAGGCTGCAGGGAGGGCCAGTGGTATGCTGGGCTGCATAAGCAGAGGCATCACTAGCAGAAGGAGGGACTGTGGACAGTTCTGGAGGCTGCATCATTAGAAGGATATAGACAGGGTGGAGGCAGTCCAGAGAATGGCAACAAAGATGGTACAAGGCTTGCACCAGAAAACATATGAGGAGAGACTGAAAGACCTCGATATGTACTCACTGGAAGAAAGAAGGGAGCAGAGAGACATGATAGAAACCTTCAAGTACCTTAAGGGCATAAACAAGGTGCAGGGGGGTGACATCTTTCAATATAGGAGGAGTACAGGAATGAGGGGGCATGATATGAGATTGAAGGTGGCAGATTAAGGGGAAATGTGAAGATGGTTTTCTTCATGGAAAGGGGGGACACATGGAACAGTCTGCCACAGGAGGTAGTTGGAACAAACAGAGTCGGGGTATTTAAACATGCATGGGACAGGCATAAGGGAATCCTAGAGGTGGAGAGGAAAGGAGAAAGCCGTTGACCAAGTAGGGTCAAAGGCTGCAAACAAGGATAGGCGTATGGGCAGACTAGATGGGACTAGTGGTCCTTATCTGCTGAACAACTTATATGTTTCTATGTTTCTATTTCAGTCAATGTCATGCATGTGATCCCACCCTCATCCTACCTAGCATGTCCTTTCATCCTGAAAACAATGCTTTGGTGCATGTATGGTACAAAAATAAACCTTAATAAAATATATAATTTGAAAGGTTTAAATAGGCTTTCCTGGGTGCCTAGATCCTCCTAAATAGAAATGCATTGCTACACTCAGGGTGTGTACCTCAGGACTGGAGGATGGCTCATGTGGTGCTCCTCCACAAGAGCAGCCCCAAGGGATGAACTGGGGGACTACAGACCAGTAAGCCTCACATCCATTGTGGGTAAGCTGATGGAGACTATCCTGAAGGAAAGGCTGGAGGCCCTCCTGGAGGCCAAAGGACTACAGGAAAACAGATAACATGGCTTCGTACATGGCAGATCCTGCCAAACCAACCTGGTGGAATACTATAACTGGGTAACTAGGCAACTGGATCATGGCCATGCAGTGGATGTCCTGTATCCGGACTTCAATAAGGCATTCGACTTGGTGCCACATGGGAGGCTGGGAAGTAAGTTAGAAGGCACAGGGGCGGGTACAAAACTGGTGAGATGGGTAGGGAACTGACTTCTGGGAAGGCAACAGAGGGTGATGGCGGGTGGGGAGCTCTCATCCCCAAGGGTAGTGATGAGTGGTGTTCCGCAGGGCTCGGCATTTGGACCAGTATTGTTTGGGATATTCACTGCAGACATAACAGGGAACATTGTTTAACCAGGAGTAGCACACTAAGCTGAAGCTTGTTTCCAGATGCAACCTGGGAGCACAAGGAAGTTAAGTGACTTGCTCAGGATCACACAGTATGCACCTAGACGGCTGTGGGATTCAAACCCAGGTCTCCAGATCTGCAGCTTAGAGCCTTAACCCACTGCGCTATACTGCCTCCTATCATTATACCATTGGGCATCAAGAGCAAGACCAGTCTGTTTGCTGATGACACCAAGATGGGAACAGTGATGGACGACCTAGGGGATGGCAGAGGTTGCAGAATGATCTGGCAAAGTTGGAAACCTGGTCAGACACCTGGCAACTAAGGTTCAATGCCAAAAAGTGCAAAGTGCTGCATTTTGGCGCAAAAAACCCAAGAAGGAGTTACCAGCTGGGGGGAGTGCAGCTAGCAGAGACAGAGGAGGAGGAGGAGAAGGATCAGGGGGTGCTCATTTCAGGGTCAATGAACACCTTGGCACAATGTAGAAAGGCAGCTGCAAAGGCCAACAAAATGCTGGGTTGCATTGCAAGGGGTATATCCCCGAGGAGGGGGGAGGTGATTCTGCCACTGTATAGATCCTTAGACCACACCTGGAGTACTGCATGCAGTACTGGTGCCCATATCTGAAGAGGGACATTAAGTTACTGGAGGGGGTGCAGCGCAGGGCAATAAAGATGATCAAGGGGCTTGGGAACTTACCATATGAAAGGAGGCTGAGGGAGATGAACATGTACTCATTGGAGGAGAGGAAGGACAGGGGGATATGATTGAAACCTTTAAGTACAGGAAAGGAATAAACAAGACAGGTACAGCAGGGCTGTTCAAAGTAAGGGAGAGGAGGCACACCCGGGGCCATGATATGAGACTGGAGGGAGGAAGGTTCAGGAGGGAGATGAGGAGACATTTTTTTACAGAGAGGGTGATAGCTGGGTGGAATGCATTACCGGCAGAAGTGGTATCCAGTAGAATAGTGGACTGCTTCAAAAGGGGCTGGGACAGGGCAAGGGGAGGGTCAAGGGAGGGGAAGGGTGGGATGGAGGGGCAGCTGCAGAATAAGGGGTGCTAGCTGCACATTCGAGCAGACTTGATAGACCTCTAGGCCTTTATCTGCTAGCAAATTTTGTATGTTTGTGTGTTCATAATAGAAGTAGTATAGTGTCATGCCTGGGTACTGGTTTCCCGGCCTGATGAAAGGGAAATTGCAAAAACATCTGTTGTCATGGCTGAGCATGTTTTAAAATCAATACTTTTAAAATTAAAAAATATCATAAAGTTTTCCATTTCCCAGTCCCCTTAGATTTGTGCAGCCTCCCTCCCCAAAGAAATCCTAGATGTGCTCCTGGCTCACTTGACGCTGAACGAAAACTGCCATAAGTGCAGATCTCCAGTTTATCACAAGGTGGGGGCTGACAGTGCCTTTCTCTGCCTGACTATTCACTGCCCTTCAAGTGGGGGCGAGACTGTGGTGAGGTGCATGATGATGTCAGCTATTGTGTGTGCAGAGCTAGGTCTACTTTACTGAACATTGCTGTTGTGGTATCCTCTGGTTCCGTGGGAGGTAGCAAAAAGAGGAAGAGAAGGGGCCGTAGTACAAAGCAATGGGGGGCACACTGTGTGAAGACATTGCAGACTTTTTTGCTGAGGCAGAAAGCAATGTGGAAGCAGGATAAATATCCAATGATTATAGTATTTCTTGACTTGCATTTTTTTCCTGCATAAGTGATCAAACTGTACCATTTAATTATGGGCTAGTGCAACCATCTGTGGGCTAGAGAAATTCTGAATCAACTTGTCCTGCTGCCTAGTGCAAAAAAAGGTTAAGGTTAACTCCCCCATTAATCCATGCTGCCTCAGGACTTGTAGCCTATTATATTCAAGATATTCCACAATTCTTTCCTTCATCAGTGAGTCCATTACCTTTCCAATCACCAAAGTCAGGCTGACTGGCTTATAATTGCCAGCCTCTTTCCTGTTACCACTTTTGTGACATACTGCATCTGCCCTCCTCTAGTCCTCCGGAACCACTCTTGTTTACAATGAGCTGATAAATAGGGCTGTCACACTTGCAGCCAGTACCTCCCTAAGCTTCCTCAGTACCCTTGGATGCACCCCATCTGGCCCCATTGCTTTGTCTACTTTCAGTTTAGTGAGTCCCTTCAGGACATCCTCCTCTGAAAACAAACTAGTGTCCACCTCTTCTTCCCCCTATTGTTGATAGGCAGCACCTCAGCGAAAACGACCAAGCATGCTACCTGTCTAGGACACCTCCCAAGCTTCTATTCATGCTATGCTCCCTTATAACAAGCTTCCAAGAGGGTTTCTGTTAGCAGCTCCAATAAATCCATGCAAAATGTCTAATAGAATTCCACCAGTAAGCCATACCCCCCCCCCCGGGCCTTCCTTATGGGCATGCTTTCCAGGTAGGTAGCAAGCTCTGCTGCCATTAATGGTTTGTCCAAAGAGACTCTCTGGGCAGGGGTGAATTAGCTTGTTAGATAAGTAATCTAGCTTAGGCTCAGAGAGGGAGACTTGTGTAAAGTTAACTGTAAAAGTTCCTGAAGGCTTCATTTATGCCCTTTTGGTCTTTAACAGTGGAGCCATCACTGGAGGTGATGGCAAGGATCCTCAACGTCTCCTAGCACTTTTTGAAGAGAGGCCAATAGTCATCCTGGCTTCTCCCCAGACTTTCAGAAGGCCTGTCATAGCATGAATAATGCATATTCATGCCATTGCTGAAGGTGCATATTGATTTTAAAGTGGGGGATCAGTGATCCATAGTAGAAGATCCTGGTTCTTGTGCCTGGATTCCCTGTAGGAGAGCTTGTTGTTCCTCAAGGTCTTTTTCTTTAGCTTTTTTCTGTCTTGAGGCACGTACTATAGATTTTCCTCTAATAAAGGCCTTCAGGGATTCCCACCTGGTGGGAGCAGAAGTGTCTGTTGGTCTGCTGAAGATGTGGAATTCATTAATATCCTGAGAGAGCTGCCTGCAGAAGTCTGGGTCTTTTTGGAAGGATGCTTTTAGTTGCCACTTTCCTCAGGTTGGTGATTGGAGGGATGGGGGAAACCAAGTAAATGTTCCCAGATCATGTGCCAATATGATTTGCTGGTTCAGTCTTAGCCACAGAAATATCCTCTGTCCAACCTGCAGGACTAGCCAGATATCTCGTCTACAGAAGGTGCCATGACAGTGTGAGAAAAAGGAGTAATCCCATCTTTTGGGGTGTATTAGCCTCCAGATGTGTGTAGTGCCAGTTTCTATGGCTAAGTGTTGTAGGGCTGTGGAAGCAGAGGGAATAGATCCCATGGGGGGTTTGCTCCTATCCTGGAATTCATCAAACACTGTGTTCATGTTGGCCCCTATTAGGAGCTAGCCTGCATGGAGCTCTGCCAGATTCTGGGTAAACAATGTGAAGAATGCAGCATCTGTTTGACTTGGGTTGTACATATTACACGTCACTTTCTGACCACTAAGTCTGCCTGTAACTATTATATGCCTGCCCTCTAGATCAGCATGCTTTTTATTAGCTACAAGTATATTTTTGGTACTTTGTCTTATTAATTCATATTTCAATTCTATTGTGCAACTTTGAAAGCTGTGTGTAAGATCCGAACAGGAACACCTTGTAAATGAGGCACTTAAAGTGCTGCTGATGCCTCAAAGAAAATTTTGAAAAACATAATATTTAAGTACAATTCAGTTTGCATTCCATTCCATAAATAGTCTGTAGATTTCTCCATCCCATTATTTATTACTAAGGAAATTTGCATGAAGACATGATCTTTGTCTCTTAAGAGTTCATCTGCCTCTATAGCTCACTCCCTATTTCAAATCATAATCCTCTGCTGTGACATCACAATCTGTTGCCATGGGAGTAACTATGATGTCACAAGCAGCACAGTATGCCCTCAGGTAGCGAGAAAGCAACAAGAATAGATAAAGTCTTCAGTGGCAAAGATCCTGTTTTCATGCAGATTATTTATTTAATTATTTAGCTTTTGTTGACCAGGTAGGTACACTAGACAATCTGTATGCCTATTTTCAGGTACGACCTGGGAGAGTACAATGAAAATACAGGTTCAAACAAGGTACATAACAACAAGAGGGGCAATGTACAGAGTTACAAGAGAGTAAGATAAACATAGATAGTATACAGTGAGCAGTAATAGTTAAATATACATATACATATACATACAGAATAAATAGACTAAAACACATTCAACTGTAATTACATTGCATAAGTGACCCTATTTACCAGGGCCACTTAATACAAAAGCAGATGGCAATCAATCACATGCTAAACAAAGACTGAAGGACAGTAGGCAGTGGATCAGAAAGGGACCAATTTGGAGACCTGGTTAGGGTGGCTTGGCACACCCACACACTGAGGACAGTTTCAAGTGCTCCCACAGGGAATTCCAGAGACACAGTTGGGAGGGGGAGGACCTGCAAGACCTCGTGCCACACCAGCGACCCAGGGTAGGGAGTGACCTCAGCTTGCCAGGGGTCGATAGGGGAGGGAGAGGAGTTGAGATGACCTCAAGTAATAAATAACAGTGAGGAGAAATACAGAGCTGATGTTAAATACAAGCTGAACTGTGTCTCTGCTCTTAAATGCCCTAATGGTGTGTAATCTGTGAAGTCCTGTTTAAAAATAAAGCTTACTACTACGACTACTAATAACTACACCTTTTTATGGATAAGCATGGTGACCCTCCTACTCTTGGTATTGTAGGCCTTACTATTTACTTGAGACACCCAACCAGTTTTTAATTCGGTGACCTTTGGATTTGGTAGCTGTGCCTCTTGCAGAAATGCAACCCCTATCTCTAGTCTGCGGAGATGGTCCAGAATTTAATGCCTTTCAAATGGGGTGTGTTTATCCTTTGTACTCTAGGACAATAATTTCAGGGGTGCATTATCCATGTTCTAATCTTATCCATTGATTAGGAGGGTGAGCAAAGTCTTGCAGTATTGTACAAAATACATTATAGAAACTATTGTTCCTGTAATGTACAACATAGTTGCACAAACAAATAGTTCGAGGGCCAGTTGTGGGCCTCTGGTCACCCTGTACTACCCCGTTTGCTAAATATATTTGCATGTGAAGAAACAGACTACATGCAGTCAAAAACAATTAACATTTGTGATAATATGATCATTAGTATTGAAAGAACTATCATGCTATTGAGGTCCCTAAATATGAAATTCTTCAAAAGTTTATGAATTTTTGCCACCGGCCCGGTGGTGCTGAGGGTCGAGGTGCTGGACGCTACACCTTGTGCCACACCAGCGACCCAGGGTAGGGAGTGACCTCAGCTTGCCAGGGGTCGACAGGGAAGGGAGAGGATTGAGTGTCTGACAGACTGCTCTCCTCTCATGGGGAGGGGAGGATTGTTGTCCTGCTCCTTGGCTGCCCCCTAGTGGAGGCCAGAGGGCAGTGCTGGAGTCAGGAAGGCAAAGGAGCATGGGTATGTGGCATGTACTTGCCTCCACATGTGCACGCTCATGCTGCGAGGAGGAGGGTCAGGGAGAAAACTGGAAAATGGAACTGGCAGGCTCTGTGATGGCCTGGCCACGTCCCCAATCCTGACTCACCCAGATTCTGGACTGTGCTGGGGAGGCCAGTACTCCTCTCTCTGACCCTGCCACAGGGGTTAATCCATGGAGGAACCACCAGGGAAAAGCAGTATCGGGGGGAGGCGGCCAGGCTCTGAAGACGCGCTGTCTGAGAGGTGGCTGGAGCCACCTGCCAGTTCAGAGAAGGGTGGAAAAATACAATTAAAAAAAAGTTTATGATTTTTTGCTGAGCTCCATGGGGGTTGATACCAGCTGGGAAGTCTGACCCTGAACTGATCCAACCAGGGACCTTGCACTTAAACTGAGCATTACCAATGGTGAAGAAACTTCCAACCCTAATTATGGGTTGGACCATATAGTTCCTGCAGTGGGCATGGGGCTTTATGAATTACTTACTTATGAAGCTAGATTAAAAGGTCTTAACTTACATTCCCTTAAGTACTGACTGATGGGGATCTGTGCCTGGTTTTCTGTGCACTTCACAACACAGACTTCTGGAACAACTTAGGCCTCCAACTGAGTACTAATATAAACACTACCACATCCGGTGAGTTACGGCTAGAGGGAAATGTAAACCATACTTCCAAAAGGGCAACCTGGTTTTCAGAAAGGGTGGTTTCATTGTGGAATAGACTTCCACCTTCAACAGTGGGAAGTAGCATAATAAATTAGTTTAAAATTAAGTTAGATAGACACTGTTCGGAGATTAGAATTGGATGTTACACCTTGGAAGTGTCTAGAGCATATAAGGAAAATGTTGTCTATTTTGCTTGTATTCCACCTATGAACCTACCATGGAAGTTGTTTGGCTGGACCTAATGTGTAGTTGGCCAGGTAGAAAGTGTGTATCAGCTCAGTTCTTGTTATTGTGGTCTACTGCAGGAAAGTGGGTGTGACAACTTGACAGCTTGTCTGGGAATTTTACAGCACAGCCACTCAATGCATATGGGTAGTCAGGAGCCCACTATAATCCCCACCACAAGAAATCCTAGTGGTGAATTTTTGTTGGCATGGACAGCCACAGGTGTGAGATCCCAGAAGTACCCAACTGTGACTAAGCATGACCAGCCCCCATCCTTTCCTCCACCCTTTACCTGCCATCCATGTACTGCTCCGGTGAGGTACGATCGTAGAGTGAAAGTTTTAAAGGCATTATAAGGGAAAGAGAATCATGGGGGATGGTGGGAGTGATGCAAAGTCTGAATGAAATTATCTATGCATGGTTAGAGTAGGGGCTGTTGGAGAGATGTTTCTGTGAGCCTGTGGTATTTGCATTGTGAGAGTTCCTGCCTGATCATGGCAGCGACCAGTGGACTCAGTTTGGAGTTTTCCCTAGATCTTGCACCTCTGACTCAATTGTTCCTTTCCAGAAGTAACACACTGTACAACCTACCCTTCCTCCCATTTGATACACTGGTTGTATACGCACGTGTCTCCATGCATTGGGCAGTGGATCTGAGGGGAGCAGAACCTAGTGTGCAAGTTCAGAGGGCTGCACAATAGTGGTAGAGAGTTGTTTCTGTGCTGATTCTGGGCTTGTCTTTTTAGGGGACATCCTCTGTCAGCAAGATGTGCCCTGTGGCCAGCGACATGACTAATCCAGTATCTCCCTACTAGTGTGGGAGTTCAGTCTCTTGGTCTCCCAGAAATTTGAAGAGAAAATCTCTGAACTTCTGCATGTTTGAGCAGAACTAGTGATCTTGGTTGTTTTGGGGGGAGTGCTTTAGGTGGGGCCCAACTGGCCAATCAGTGATGTTAGTTGTATTTACCAATCTGCTCACTGAACCGGCACCAATCTGCACCCTTGGATCTGGCTACACTGACAACTTCAAAGACTTGTCAATGAGCCAGTGGTTCTGTCAGCCAGCCCCATCTCCTAGAACTGCAACCTAGCTCTCCCCAGATGTGCTCAATAGTCTGGAAATCAAGGGATGAGGCTATCAGGCCTGGTACCGGGCTGATTACAGAGAACTGAGTGAGCAGAGATGAGCCAACAAAAACTAGGGGTGGGTTGCACAAGCCATTATATGTCAGCTATATACATTTACCATTGAACAGACCACGGTGTGTCGAGTATCCAACTGCAGTTTAAGGCTTTAAATGCCTTGTTGATCGATAAATCTCCTTACCAGATATCCCCATCCCCTAGTTGGGGGCGAGGGTATTTTAAGTTGTATACTTGGCCATGAGGAACTTTACCTGTGAATAATATAAGCTGCAGTTAAAGTCACATTCTGTCAATGTAATAAAGTAAAGGATATACAAGAGCTATCTGGTAGATACTGAGTAATTCTCTTTGCAGCCTCACTGATGATGAAACAGTTCAGTAGACACTCAGGTGCTGTCCTTGCTGACAGAAGTTGTTAGATCCCAGTCTGCGGTTAAGTCTGTTTGGCCCAAATCAAGCCTCAACTTCTAGTGTACTTGGGTCGGCAATGTCTGCTGATGAGTCAGGCTACATATCCGGTACTGGGTCCACTGCTAGGATGGTGATCTGGTTGCTGAGGTTGAGTAGTGTCACAGCTGGAGGGATGACCTTACCTTGACCTGCACATTTTGGGGCTGGCTCACTCAGGGAATCTGAGACCTTGGAGGATGAACCAGAGTCTCTGCTGTCTTCCCTCTGCTTCTAGTTGCCGCCTTGCTCTTGAGTGCAGTTTTGGTCCCTTCCTCTGGTCCTCCTTGTTCGGGTGGTTTTCCAGTCCATGTTCTGTGCCTTCTGTAGTTTAGGGTTTGTACAGTGTCTCTTTGTGGCCAAACCAGAGGTATCCCTGTTCGAGTTCAGTTGCTTCCAGGGGCTGGTAGCTTGGAATTTAGCAGCCAAGTCTAGGGCTTTTTGGCCCCATTTTCTTCTTTGTATCTCATGGTCTCCTCTGCTGTTTAAAAAATATTTGCTACCACATTTCTGGCAATGTGAAATTTGGCCAAGTACTGCAGTTGATAGGGTACCCCTAGTTCTTGGAAGGCTCTTCAGGCAAAGGTAATTTCTTTCCTTTTTACAACCAGCTCTGCTGAGTAATCATTAAAAATTAAAATTCTATGACTGTACCTGGAGAGTAGCCCCATTTCTCTGGCTATTGTGAGTATCCTCTTCCTCTGTGAGAAATAGAGAAGTTTGCTTAATAGTGGCTGAAGGCAACTGCCTGCTTTTTGGGGAAGAATAGTGATTGATAGTCCTGTTCAATTTCAAGAGCCAGTCTCCAGTTATTCTGGAGTATCTTTGGGAGCTCCCTTTGCAGAAAACACACTGTATCTGTCCTCTCCATCTACTCTGGAATTCTATAATCCTGATCCGTTTCCTCTGGCTACAATTCTTAGCATCTTTGGCTGAGTTCCACAATAAGTTCATCGTTCTTTCTAGCTCTTGGATTTGGGCTTCAGGCCTTGAGTCCTTGATGTCTGCAGTGAAGGCCACCAGGATGAAACCCAATTATGCAGAATTATGCAGCAGACTTGCTGTAGAAGGCAAGGCAATTTCAAAGGGAGTTAATCCCCTTTGTCATGAAGGCAACTATGGCACTGCATTTCCTCCTGGCTGGCTCCACTGAATGAATGAAGGAAAAGTGTCAGTGTTATTTTTCTTGTTGGTGAGGTATTTTAGTTTTTCTTCCAGTCTGGTAACTAAAGATTTGAAAAATGAGATTTCATTTAGAAACTGATGGAGTATGCCTTTTTATATTGAAGACATCTCCTGTCAGTGCTGGAGACACTGGAGAACCATGGCTGTCATGCTGTCAGCTTCAACCCATTGATATTTGATGGTAATTTCTCAAGAACTGCAGCTCCTTTTCAGGTGAGACTCACAATTTTGTTAGCACTTACAATCCCATACCAAATTCTGGTTGCAGCAGTTTGAGAACCCTGTTCCAATATTGTTAACTAATTGGATAATTTAGTGGGCCAGTGACAGTACCAAGGTAAGTAGCCATTTCCACTTGGAGCTCACGCATGTACCCATTATGGATCATTTTTCATAAACCAAGCGGTGGCATTATACTCAAACAGAATCATGTTTGCATTGTGAAGTATTCCTGCTAAGCATGTTGAATGCTGAAGAACACAATGGGCTCCCTCAAGCAGCACTTGGACTATTTATGTGCCTATTTCTTAAGATAAGGAAAGAACATGGAAACAGGTACATTGGAGACATGTTCATTGTTCCTACATGGAGCTCAGGTTTGCTAAAACATTGACCAGGAATACTCAACTAAACATATGCTAAACTGCATAGGCATTTAAAGAGATTCTGTAGTACATCTTCAAGTATCTGACAGACAGTATTATTAATCTTAATAAGTACAGTAGTCTGTTTGCACTCGTTTTCTGAAGCAATTTTTTTGCCAGTTAGAACATTTTTTTACTGGTAACGGAGACTGTGATATGTAGAACCATTCTCTCTAAAGTTCAAAGAAGGCAGGCACATGCTAACTTTAATCTTTAGTCAAAATATATTGAAATGCTCATACCATTCAGATGAAAGTGATCAGTGCTGAGTGCAGCAAGTATGCAGAAAGAAAAAAGCAGTGTGCTTGGAAAAACTGGGGGAACTGGCTGTGTCTGAGCTATAGAAGCAGACAGGTCTGGACCTGTTCTTCTGTGTTTGTGTCTATACAAGTTGCACTCAACAATGAGCACTTTCAACAGAAAGGTGTAAGCTTTTTAATCAATTATGATTGAAGATTAAAGTCAGAGTGCACTGTCCTTCATTTAAGGTTTGTAAGTGGAGTGAATTTTGCACTGGTCAGTAGCACCTTTTGACTATGTGTGGCCTGCCCTTCTCTCTCTCCTGGAACTGCACTATACCTGGAAGCTGTCATGTATAGCCCTAGGGCTCTATGAACTAAACATAAATGGTCCTATACCCCAATATACACAGCACATCAGTTTGAGTTTTATGCAATGGGCATCAAGGGATGTGCTAATATCCCTAACTTACCCTGTTGCTAACCAAAGTCCTGTCGATGTATGACCAGACAAGGTTTTACTGGAATTTGGGGCTGGAGGAGGAAAATGTGTGTGTGTGTGTATGTGTGTGTGTGTGTGTATGTATGAGGATTTAGGCAGGCAGAGCACCACATGCATGAAATCATTTGCACTTTGCCAGACCAGTGTTGGGGGGAGAGGGCTTAGGTTACACCAGCCAGAGGGCTGCCATAATCATTGCATGTCCCCCTGACAGAAGCTGCTAGCCTCATTCAGGTTTTGCTGCCATGAATACCAGCCTAGAACTTGCCACGGGAGGCTTGGTACCATTGGTCTAGGTTTTCTATCGCTTTCTTTTTTTTTTAAACACACATCTTCAAAGGGGATATGGCAGCCCTAGCCATAGGCTGTGTTTGCCATTTATCATAATCTCCTACTCCCATGGAGCAAGGGATCTAATTTGGAGCTAGACCTTTCTTCCTTTTGGAAGTTGGGATGTCACAATATAAAATTTTATGTATCGAGATATTTGTGTAAAAAAAAAATCACAATTTATGCGATAGGGGTGAGCTGATAAACCATTGTATAAATCCATGTATCTTCACAGCCATTACATAAATCTTCACAGCCATTGCATAAATGAAATTTATCTAATGGTTTGCACAAAAATGGACCATTAGCATGACATAGCGCGATATGCGCCGTAGTGCAATACATGTTATTCAATCGCACAATACTGCACAAATGGTCAACTTTTTCACAATTTCCACTGTAAATACTGTAATTGTATAAATGAAATATGTGATACCTGGCCATTGAATACACTATTTACCTGAACTCATGGAGAATGATCTCAGGAACCCTCACTCGTGGCTTCACTACATTCAGTCACTTGTTAGGTTACCCAAGGTCACTCTCCACTCATTCAGGTAAATAGTGTATTCAATGGCCTGCCATCATGTGTTGTTTATATATTGATTATCATGGTTGACTGGCCACACTGCTCCTGGTCCGCCTCCTCTCATCACTGCCATGAGTCTCTGGTGTACTGTGAGTGCTGCACCTACAATATCTGCTGATCTGTGAGTACTATCTGTGACTTGTTATTTTACCCTTGTTGTCCAATCACAAGCCTTTGGGTTAGTTTGACAATTCTCCTACCTCCTAACTGACTATTCTGCTGTCTTGTAACCTTGCTTTTAAGTTAAGGCAGCCTCTCCTAAGTGCTATTTATTCCCATGGTACTCTTGTGATCTTTCCACATATCCTTGATTGCACTGCTAATCTGCGCCAAGTTTGTGTGAATACTAGTAACACCCTATATGGGTGTACCTATAATCTTCTTTCACAGGCTTTTATATTACTGTGGCAATAAGTTGCTTGGCCAATACGTTTAACATATTTTTAAAATTTAATATGCTTTATTTAAATTCCACCGTACAGAACATTACAGATCATATGCAGAGAAAACAACCATACAAACATTGCAGTACACAATACAGAAGTTAGTTTACCCTTATCATTCCATCCCCTCTCTAACCTGCCTGGACCCCACGCACCCCCCCCACTTCCTACCCCCTTGAGATAACCCTCCTCCCATCCTTCCACCCTCCCCTTCCCTACTCCATGAGAGCTGTCGTAAGGAAGAAGGGAATGCCAACAGTACATGTGAAAAACAGAAAACGGCACCTGCTGGTCACCAACTAGACAATCCTTCTGAAGGGGTCCTTCTGAACATATAGGGGCTGGAAATCAGGCTATATAAACATTAACTATAAGCACCTGCTGTATGGGTTCCCCCAGGGTCTAAATGATCCACCCTAAGGTGCAGAGGTAATAGACCATAATGTGTGAAGTTTTTCCCACCTTGCTTGATATTGGGACATCCTGCCCCTAATACTGGCTATAGATTTCTCTAACTTTAGGTTGTAAAAAAGTCCTGTGACCCACTCCTGGTCGGAAAGAGTATGCTGTTCTTTCCAGTGTCTTAATACCAGCTTTTTAACCGAGAGGGATATGAGGTTGATATGATAACGTCTTTCCTTCACCTCAGCTGTGGAGTAATCTCCCACAAGGCATGTTTGTGGTGTAAATAAGCTTTGTAGACCCAGAAGAGGGTCCACCTTGGTCTGCATAGCAGCCCACAGAGGGGCCACCCTAGGGCATTCCCAAAAGACATGCAGCATTGACCCTGATCCTGCCCATATCTGAAACAAGCCTGCACAGGCAGTTTACCCATCTCATACATTTTGATCAGTGTGAAATACATATTGTGCAAAATGTAAAACTGTACCGATCTCAGCCCGTCATTTGCAATGTATAGGTAAATGCCATGCCAGATTTTGTCCCAAGCAAAACAATTCAAAGGGAAGGTATTTGACCAGTATAAAGACTGGCCCACTACAGCGGGGTTGAGTTTGGTGCATAGAGTCATTACCAGGCGAGACACAGCATGGGGCTGACCGGCCAAATCTTGAAGTTCCTGAAGGGTTACTGCCTGATTGGTATTCCACTGACCAAGACCAAACCATTTGATTAACATATGCCTGATTTGATAAATAAAGAAGAAACATTTCCCCAGCAGGTGGAAGTGCTCTAGCAGCTCCACTACTGTCCTCACCTTACCCAGGACAACCAAATCACCAGCCGTAGTTTGTGGGACTATAGGTATACCCTGTGTAGTCATCATGCACCCAACCGCTTTAAGGTTAGGGTTACCAAACAAGGGCTGAGAGATGTCCTTCTGATTATCATATTTAAGGGATTTGAAGAACTGCCTGTGAACCTTGACGGATATGTATATAGCTATAGCATGTAGGGCACCTGGTAATTTTGGGTAAGTGTATACAGTAAACTAGCAGCAGTGAGCTCCAGATTCCCCATAATGTATCATTCAATCTGAAGCCATAGGGGTATATAATGGGAGTCACCAGTGGCATAGGGATGCACATTCCACCTCATATATTTGGCCATATGACTGGCCAAGTAATATAGACAGAAATTAGGGAGTTTAAGCCCCCCAGAGTTTTTTGGGGCACCGAGACAGTTATATGACCTCCTTGGTGGATTGCCTGGCCACAAAACCTAGAGATAAGTCCATATAATTTATGAAACCTGCTCAAAGGTAAGTAAATGTTTAACATATTAAGTGAGTAGAAAACCCTAGGCAAAATATTCATTTCAATAACATTAACACTACCTTGGAGGGATAGATAAAGGGGGAATCACCTCTCTAAGTTTTGCAGGATGGTTAAAATGAGATTGTCCAGATTAAGCTTTTTCAGGAGAAAATTTGAGGGTGCTAAAATAATTCCCATGTATTTGAGTCTAGTGGTCCAGGTCACAGAAAAGGCAGTGATATCTGCTCTATTCACCTGGGAATTTAGAGGCATAACCTCAGTCTTACTTAGGTTAAATTTATAATTTGATAACCAGCTGAAACCTTCAATTATATCCAAGGTTTCCTGAATAGATTTACTCGGGTCAGTGACATGGATAAGGATGTCATCCATATATACAGATAATTTTAGTTCAAAAGGGCCAATTGAGATACCTACTAAAGTAGGAGAAGAGTTTAGGTGGCACAGGAGAGGTTCTAAGTATAAATTAAATAATAACGGAGATAATGGGCAACCTTGTCTAGTCCCTGAAGCTAGAGGGAAAATAGTGGAGAAAACACTGTTACAGTATACTTTGGCACTGGGTCTGGAGTACAATATACTGACCCGTGAGATGAAGTTAGTGGGGAAACCAAACTTGGCCAAAGTTTCAAAAAGGAAAGGCCGGCTGACCCTGTCAAATGCATCCAGGGAGACCAGCGCCATCATAGAAACATAGAATTTGACAGCAGATAAGGACCGCTTAGCCCACCCAGTCTGCCCATTTCCCTACCTACTGGATAAGCTACAGATCCTAGTTAACCAGCAGCCTACATCTTTCTACCCCAACCCCCTAGAATGGCCTTATGACTGTCCCATGCATGCTTGAATTCCACCACTGATTCTGACTCCACAAACTCTTCCGGAAGGCCATTCCATGCATCCACAACCCTCTCTGTGAAAAAATACTTCCTTAAATTACCTCTGAGCTGCCCCCCCATCTTCAAATTGTGCTCTCTTGTTCTTGCACACCTATTTTTTTGAAAGATGCTACCCTCTTGAACTTTGTTGATTCCCTTGAGGTACTTGAACGTTTTTATCATGTCCCCCCTCTCCCTCCTTTCCTCGAGGCTATACATATTAAGCTCCTTTCAGCCTCTCTTCATATGTCTTCTGGTGCAGACCCTGCACCATTTTAGTTGCCCTCCTCTGGACAGCTTCCATCCTGTCTATGTCTTTGCGGAGATTGGGTCTCCAGAACTGCACACAGTACTCCAGATGGGGTCTCACCAGCTATCTGTACAGAGGGATAATAACTTCCTGTTTTCTACTGATGATGCCTCTCGAGCTGCCTCCCTGGATATGGAGAATATGTGAGCCAGTTTTCTGATATGATCAGAGGAAGATCTGCCCTGAACAAAGCCAACTTGCTCATGGCTGAGCAACCCTTCCCAAACTCTTGCCACTCGGGAGGCCAATATTTTAGCAACAAGTTTTATATCATAGTTCATCAATGAGACAGGGCAATAATTCATTACACTATCCTTGGGTTTGCTGGGTTTCGACAAGGCAACAATAATGGCCTCAAGCAGAGTAGGGTCCTTGATCCCCTTGGCACATGTGTAGTTAAATAACAGATGGAGTATGGGGCCAATTCTTTTTCAAATGCTTTATAAAAATTCAATAGGAATCCATCCAGGCCCGGTGCTTTATCCAGCGGGTGGGATCGGATGGCTGCAACAATCTCTTGTTCTGTGATAGGAGAGACCAGGAGGGCCTGTTGGTCTGGGCTAAGGGTTGGGAGAGCAATGTTAGTTAAATAGTGTTGTATATTAGACACTGGGGGACTATGTTCGGGAGGACTGTAAAGCTGCCGGTAAAAAAGATCAAATTCCTTAGCTATATCTCTGGGAGTAGTTAAAAGTTTATTACCAACAAGGGATGAAAGGGAGGTAACTAACCTCGATTTCTCTTGCTTCCAGAGCTTCAAGGCCAGGAGATGGCTTGCCTTGTCACCCTGCTCTATGTACTTGGCATGGGTTTTAAATAGGGCATATTCAGCCTTTTCTGTCAGGGTCTCTAGTGTATTGGTCCTTAAGCACCGTGAGGTGCTCCAGGTCTGTATCCATGGGTGGACTAGAGAGCAACATTTCAAGATGTTTAATATCTGCCAGTAGGGATTTGAAGGCCGCATCCTGTTTGCGTTTCCTGACTGCAAACATTCTAATAAACTCCCCCCTAAGGATGCACTTCAAGGAGCACCATATCTGGTCGAAAGCTGGGATGGAGCCCACATTTGGCTTCATAAACTGGGCTATAAGTGCTTTGGCTCTTGTAACTGTCTCCTTCTGGGAGAGTAATTGTATGTTTAATTTCCATGTGGTGTCTTTTGGGGTAGCAGAGGATATGTTACCCTCAAGCCTAATCAAGGAGTGATCAGAGATCACTCTGGGTGCTATACCACATCCTTCCAACCCCGAAAGCACAGCTTGATTAGTCACAATCAATGTGGGAAAAGGACTTATGGTAGGGGATAGAAGGTATACTCCCTTGCACTGGGGATAAGGAGGCGCCATGGGTCAAACAGCCTGTAAGTCTCTAACATTTTACGGATCGACCGCTGAACCAGGGAGAGAGTGTTACTTCTCTGGCAAGATCTATATAAGCTAGAACCATGAGCAAGGTTCCAGTCTCCTGCCAAAATAATGGGCAGATGACAAAAGGGGGCTAAAGTGAGTGCAAGATTGGTGAAGAATTTGGGGGAATCCTTATTAGGGCCATAAACATTACCAAGTAATATCACTTTGTGATCTAGAATGCCTCTTAGAAAAATAAACCTGCCTTGTGGGTCAACAATCTTTTGCAGCTCCTGAAATTGTGTCCCTCGAGCAAATAAAATCACAACCCCTTTTTGCACAGTGGAATTGCCTGCTGCATAGACGCACCCTATAAAACCTCTACGAAATAAGGTGTTCTCTGATTCCAGTAAGTGTGTCTCTAGCAGCAAGGCAATATGGCAACTCATTAGATTTAGATGTTTAAAAATTTGGTGGAGTCTGACCTGTGATCGTGCACCCTTAAAGAGAACAGGCAGAGAACAGCAAGAGGAAGGAGGTGCTGCTAGAACTATACTTCTCTACTGGGACTATATTGCCATCCTTCACTTCTCTCCCCCCTCACCCTTAGCCAGTTCTACTTTTATAGGCACAGGATTTGACTGACAACAGGAACTTCCTTTTTGGGAGCAGGAAGGGAATGATCACAGAGCCACAAAGGACTCACCATCCTAGAAGGAAAGGAGTAGCTCTCCGTCCCCCCCTAGCTGCTGAAGGTCTGACTCTGCACAAGTAAGGAGGCTACTGAGAAATATAGGAACTTCCTGTCTCAGAACATGAAGATCAGGAGCTTTAAGGGCACGGAGGTAGTAGGTAAATAGGGAAAAAAAAAATATATAAAATAAATAAACAGTGGAAAGAGTAAATATTCAAAACAACAGTTAAGGGGCCAGAAATAAGACATGATGGGAGTGGTGCAGTGCAGTGGCTGTGAGGCAGCAGACTTCTGGGAGATGTTCTGGAGGATGCAGTGTTGTCTCACCTGCAAGCACTTCTATGGGTTGAGGGAAGAGGTTGCTCATCTCCAGGCTGAGTTGGCCAAGATTTGGGGGACCTCCTCTCCCACCCAGGGACCACCAGTGCCACTGCCACTGCCTCAAAGGTTGCCAAGAAAGAGGAGCAGTTGGACCACAGTGAGCTCAGGGAGGGTGAGGGTGGTGTAACAGAGGTGTATCTCTCCAGTTGTACCTCTCCACAATTCATATTTCACTCTGGCAGAGTGTGGTTCCTCTATAGAGGCACCCTCAGTGGAGACCAAGGAGGATGCTGGGAACCTCCATAAAGGAGACCAACAGGAGGGTGGCATGGGACCCCACGGGAGAAGGAAACAACTCCTGGTGGGGGACTCCATTGTTAGGAGGGTAGAACTGGGGGAGGGAGGGGAGAGGAAGGTAAGGTGCCTGCCAGGCGCCATGGCTTGAAGGGACAGGGAGCAACTCCTTAGGATTGTGGGAGCAGCTGCATGGGGGGGAGCTGGATGTCATTGTCCACCTAGGTACAAATGATCTGGCTGGAAAAGACATCAGAACAGTGCAGAAGTTTGTGGAATTTGGGAGAGGCCTTAGACAAGTAGAACACATAGTAACCTTCTCAGAGGTGCTGCCTGTCTAAGAAAGGGATGGGGCTAGGGTGCTCCACATCATGGGATTCAATCAGTGGTTGAAAAACTGGTGCAGAGCTCAGGAGTTTGGTTTCATTGGGGACTGGGGGTCCACCTGGAGTGATGCAGGCGTATACTGGCGCGATGGTCTGCATCTGTCCAGGAGGGGAACCAGGATCCTAGGTGATAGATTTAAATGCTTCATTGACAAGCATTTAAACTAGCCAAGGGAGGAGGCACTGGAAAGGAGCAGGAAAATCCTACCCCCACCCCCAAAATATCCGTTTAGTTAGTGAGGTAAACACAAAGACAGAAAGTTGACAGGGAGAAGGGCAGGGCTAAATGGAGGAAACAACAAAGGTAGTAAGGATGGGGATGGGGCAAAAAGAGGTAAGGCCATCAAGAAATGGAGGGTAATGAGTACCAATGCCCATAGTCTTGGTAACAATCTCCCTGAACTGGTGGCCTTGATGGAAGAGGGATGCCTGGATATCATGGCAGTCACAGAAACATGGTACACAGAGAACCATGACTGAGATGCTAACATACCAGGGTACACAACCTACAGGAGAGATAGGGAAGGTAGAAGAGGGGAGGAGTAGCTCTCTATGTAAGGGAAGGGATAAAAGCAATGGAACAAAAGAGTAAACAGGGAGGAGAGGAGGCACTGTGGGTCACCTTAAAGACTGGAAATGTCACCACAATCTGCACAGGGGTTGTATACAGACCCCTATCTCAGGGGGAGGGAATGGACAAGGATTTGATAGAAGGCATCCTTAGGATGGCAGAGAAAGGGGATATATTATTGATGGGGGACCTGGATATGCCAGATGTTAACTGGAGCACCTTTGCTGCAGCCACATCCAAGAGCAGGGCCATTCTCGATGCCCTACAGGGGGCATGCCTCAGACAGCTAGTGTTGGAACCCACTCAGGAGGGAGCATTCTTAGACCTCAGACTCTCAAATGGGGACAGTGAGAGGATCTCAGATCTAGAAGTGGGTAGTCATCTGGGAACAAGTGATCACCAAACTGTGGTTCACGATAAACTCAGCTGCAGAGTCAAGCCATACAAAAGTTAGGGTACTGGACTTCAGGAGGGCTGACTTTGTCAAAATGGGAGAGTGCCTTAGAAAAGCACTAGTAAACAAGCAAGAAGAAGGGGTGGAGCAACAATGGGGAAACATCAAAACTGCCATCACAGAGGCAACAAGCCTTTGTGTGAAGCAAATAAACAAATCAAAATGAAAGAAAAAGCCACTATGGTTCTCAAAAGAGGTGGCAGGGAAGGTTAGGGAGAAAAAGATAGCATTTAGGAAGTATGAGGAAAGACAGAAGGAGCAGGACAGAGAACTGTACCAGTTAAGGCAGAAGGAAGCAGGGAAGGCAGTCAGAATAGCAAAGGCCCAAACTGAGGAACAGATAGCCAACTCAGTTAAGAATGGGGATAAAACATTTCATAGGTACATCAGGGAGTGAAGAAAGACAAAGGAAGGGAGGGATAGTGAGGCTGAATAGAATGGACGGTGGGTGGGCAGATAGGGACAGTGAAAAAGCAGGGATACTGAATGAATACTTCTGCACAGTATTCACAAAAAAGGAGGAGGGGAAGGTACCTAATCCAATTAACAGAAGCACTCTGGATGGGGGGGGGGGTGATCCCAGTCCTTTCACAGAAGAAAGGGTTCTGAAAGAACTAAAACTGAAGGTGGACAAAGCAATGGGCCTGACTGGATTCACCCCAGAATTCTAAAAGAATTAAGGGGAGAACTAGTGACACCACTGACTACTCTTTTAAACAAACCATGGGAGTATGGCATGGTACCTGAGGACTGGAGAAGGGTGGATGTGATTCCCCTTCACAAAAGCAGGAGCAAGACAGAGGCAGGAATCTACAGACCTGTCAGTTTGACCTCTGTGGTAGGGAATAGATAAAATCAATTCTGAAGGAAAGAATTGTTGAGTACATAGAGGCCAGTGGGGCACAGGAGCCAAGGCAGCATGAATTCACAGCAGGAAGGTCATGTCAGATGAATCTAATCGATTTCTTTGACTGAGTGACTAAAGTAGTAGACCAGGGAGGGGCTGTAGACATGGCTTACCTAGACTTTCGCAGGCATTTGACACAGTTTCACACAAAACATTAATAAACAAATTAGCCAGCCTGGGAGTGAGTCCCAGGGTGGTAGCCTGGGTAAAACATTGTCTGGACAACAGGACACAGAAGGTAGTAGTAAATAGATTCCACTCTGAAGAAAGGGAGGTTACTAATGGGGTACCGCAGGGTTCAGTACTGGGTCCAGTCCTTTCTAATGTCTTTATAAGTGACATTGCAGAGGGTCTGGAAGGAAAAATATGCCTCTTTGCAGATGACACAAAGATCTGCAACAGGGTTGATACATAAGGTGGTGTGGAAAGGATGAGAAGGGACTTGTCAAAGTTGGAGGAATGGTCAGAAGTATGGCAGCTTGGATTCAATGCAAAGAAGTGCAAAATAATGCACCTGGGAAACAAAAACCCAGGGGAAGAGTACACAATGGGGGGGTAGTTACAACAACAAAAACGAAAAGGGACATGGGGGTAATCATATCAGATGACCTTAAGGTTAGCAAGCTATGTGAGAAGGCATTAGGGAGGGCTGGGGAGATACTAGGGTGCATAGGGAGAGGCATCACCAGTAGAAAACAGGAAGTTGTTATCCCTCTGTAAAAACAGTTGGTGAGACCCCATCTGGAGTACTGCATCCATTTCTGGATACCCTATCTCCGCAAGGACATAGACAGGATGGAGGCAGTCCAGAGGAGAGCAACTAAAATGGTACAAGGTCTGCAACAGAAGCCATATGAGGAGAGACTAAAGGAGCTTAATATGTATACCCTAGAGGAAAGGAGGGAGAGGGGGGACATGATTGAAACTTTTAAGTACCTCAGTGGAATCAACAAAGTCCAAGAGGGTAGCATCTTTCAGAAAAAGAGATGTGCAAGAACAAGGGGACACAGTTTGAAGATAGAGGGGGGATGGCTCAGGGGCAATGTGAGGAAGTATTGTTTCACAGAGGGGGTGGTGGATGCATGGAACCACCTTCCTGAGGAGGTTGTGGGGTCTAAAAGTGTGAGAGAATTCAAGAATGCATGGGACAGACACAAGGCAATTCTTGTGTGGGTATGAAGAAATAGGCTGTTGGTTAACTATGAACTGCAGTTTATCCGGTAGGTAGGGAAATGGACAGACTAGGTGGGTCAAGCGGTCCTTATCTGCCATCAAAGTCTATGTTTCTATGTTTCCATGAGACTATTCTCATGATCTAGGGTAAAGAGTATTGTACCACTGCAGGAAAATTTGATAAAGCACAAACCCTCTAAGCATTGGAAACATTGAGGCTCTCATGAACATCCCTCCCATCTCCCCACCCAACCCCAATACAGTAAACATAACCTGCCATAATATGCAAAAAATTAGAAAGATTACCCTCCCTCCCTTGCTGTGTCAAGAGTCCAAGAAACCTGTAGGAAAATACTCCAACAATTGCAATAGATGCTTATCACCCCCAGTCCAGACGACTGACCACCACTCTCCTTGTTCGGCTCAATGATGACCATGCTGCCCACCAATTCCCCTTCCTCCTCCCACCCACCACATTCCTATTAACTTTTAATCTTAACACCTATCACTAAATCAGATGTAATGTTAATATTACTAGCAACTAGGAGAAAAACATGGGACGTTAAAGATAAGCAAGGATAAGCAAGTAGGATTGACAAGGATATGCTCCAAACAAGCTAGGGGTTGACAAGTAGACATATATCATACTTGCAGCTCTATTAGTCCACAAGGTGTCCATTAGCATGGTACCCGAAACGAAAAATCACCCATTCCTCTGGGAAACAATATCTTGTGGCACTGATACTCCTGTAAACAGGGGAGACCCTCTCCAGGTACCAGGCTGTGTCTCTGTGGCTGCATAGTCCACCACCGACAGTAGTGCCCCCAAAATTAGAGAACTGCACTAAATACGATAAGAAATCCCCTTCCTCGGGTTAGCAAAATGAAAATAATTGTAATAAGCTTGCAGTTCCAATTTTCTACCACTGAGTGGCCCCAGTTTCCTGAGATAGGAAGAGAGATAGCTGTCACTTAAGTCAGGATACCAAACTTCATAGGATTCTGTGACTAATACCAGTGTATCAAAGGACTTCCACTGTCCATCCATGAGCACTTGCAGGGTCGCCGGGTACCGAACTCTAAAGCTGATACCTGCGGAGACAAATTTACTGACTTGGGGTGAAGACCTGATCGCTTTTGGCACACAGAAAATGGTAGGTCTTGTGCTATGCCTTGGTAAGGGTTGTTCAGCTGATACTATGCATGTATGACTGTTTTAAGGCCAAACACTACCAAAGTGAAGTACCACTAGGGATTTCGTGATGAAAGGATGGGGAGGAAATATGAAGGGTCTCAGGAGGAGCCTGTGGGTGATTTGAACTGAGCTCAGCATTTCGGGGGAAAGACACATAATAGGGTGTATAGGGCCCCCTGAAGCCTATACATGCCTGTGGCTTTCTGGTTTGTGGTGCAGTGGCTGAGAGGGTTCTACCCTGGGAACACAGACTCAAGACTGTATTTGTATCCCCTCGTATGAAGAGAGGGTGCCCTGGGAGTCTCTGGCTCACATTCAGTTGTGAAACAGTGAACATGCTAGAAGGACAGAGAAAGGGTATCCCTAAGCCCCACCCATCACCAGAGGGATTTGTTGTGATGCAGAGAGAAATCCCACCCCATGGGCATGGGCTGGTGACAGAGGGAACCTGTTTTTTTTTCCTTAGCCTTTTTTGCTCCCCCATTACCCCTCCAGCCTCACTGGCAACAGGGAAGACACGGTATTTCTGTTTTATCTCCTTGTTCCCATGACCCCAGATCACAGTCGTGCATGCATGTGGAGGAGCACATGCTCTCTGTGGCTCCAGTGATAGCACCTTCCTCCCTCCCCGCCTAGTGCCACATTCCCCCCTTGGCTTGGCACTGTCACCTAGCCTCCACTGGGTGGTAGCCAAGAGCTAGGAAAATCTCAGATCCCTCCCTGGAGAGGAGAGTTGCCAGGCGGCTACTGAATCCAGCACCTCACCCTCTCCCTGGCTAACCCCGGGCAACCTGAGCTCACTCCTGAACTTGAGTCACTGGCATGGTGCGAGGTGTGGCGTCCAGTGCCTCAACCCTCAGCACCACTGGGCCGGCCAGAGGGAACCTGTTTTAAAAAAAAAATCAGGTTTCCAAAACATTCTATTAATTCTCTTCTAACACTAGCTTATAACTTTTACAGTTCAGCGCATATGCAGTATAGCAAACAGAGAAGTTTATACTCACAATTCTGTTTTTTCAGCCTTTGGAATTCTCAATTCCTGAGCCATATCTAGACAGAAAATCAGCATTGACATTCTTTTTTCCAGATTTGTGCATTACTTTAAAGTTAAATGACTGTGGTGCCAGATACCACCATGTGATTCTGGAATTTTTATCTTTTATTTGGTGAAGCCAACCGAGGGGATTGTGATCTGTTAAAAGCACAAATTCAGCTCCTAACAAATAAAACTTAAGGGATGCCATAGCCCACTTTGCCACAAGGCATTCCCTTTTTAATGGTGGGGTACCTATTCTCTCTGTCATGCAGCCTCCTACTGATATATAGAACTGGATGTTCCTTTCCGTCTATATGCTGACTCAAGACTGCATCTAGGCCTACCTCTGATGCATCTGTCTTTAACAAAAAAAAGTTCCTCAAAGTCTGGGCTTCTCAAAATAGGGGTTGAACATAATGTAGCCTTAATGGCTCGCAAAGCCTCATCACACTCTGGGATCCATTCCACATTATTCGGGAACCATTTATTCACAAGTTCAGTGAGGGAAATAGCTAGCTGGACAAAGTTTGGAACAAATCTCTGTTAATAACCAGCCAGCCCTAAAAATGACCTGACATGTTTCTTTGTTTTAGGGATAGGACTGTTAGCTACAGCTTCTACCTTAGAAATATCTGGCTTTACTTCTCCATTTTCCAAAATATAGCCCAAATATATTCCTGCATGCCCAGTGCACATTTGGTAGGATTAATTGTCAGACCTGCATTTTTGATATATTGGATAACTACTTGTAGATGTTCCATGTGGCTTTTCCAGGCTGGACTGTACACCACAACATCATCCAGGTACTCAACACAATAACCAGTGTGATGGGATAAAATTACTTCTATGTAGCACCGGAATGTGTTGGGTACGCCATGTAAACCAAACGGCATGGTTGTGAACTGATAGAATCCAATTGGAGTGGCAAATGCAGTTTTGACCCTGGATTTTTTAGCTAGGGGAATTGGCCAGTAATACTTGGTGAGATTGAGGGTATTGATGCACTTGGCACTCCCCAATCTGTCCACCAAATCATCTATTCTGGGCATATGATAACTCAAATTCTGACACTTGATTGAGTTTCCTAAAATCAAGGCAGATTCTTACACCCCCCTTTTTATGTTGCTTACACAAGAAACATTTTGCTACAGAGAACGGCATTTCAGAGGGGTGTCACTGACTAGCCCAATGCAGGTTAAGCTGCTTTGGGCTCATCATTGACAGACAAATGATCATGCAAGCTAAGTATGACAGTGGTTCACAGATTATGGGCAGAAATTTTGTGTAGTTGAAATGAATGAACTACTCTAATAAGAAAGGACTTCGTCCTTTCGTTTGCGGCCAAGTGCTCTCTCATTGGAATGCTTCATTTGTTTGAACTTCCCCTGCCTCTCTGGTCTCTGTTTCTCCCCTTGTTCATTCTCCATTTCCCCTCTCTCCAGGCTTTTACATTGCTGCAATGCGGCTTTACTACTGGCGACTTCTGCTGCCCAGTGCACTCTCCAGGAAGCCTCTCCCAGCTCTCACTAACACTGCAGAGTGGCTTCACTTACTAGAAGCTTGCTGCTGCTCCTGCCCCTTCCACCCCTGGCTGCCTCCCTAAGCCCCATAGGACATACACAATGGAAAATTCTGCTGCCAGAGTAGTGGTTGGAAAGGTGGGGGGGCACTTCCTTTACATGCCACCTCCACCTCCTGCTGACTTGTTTTGCTCCTCTCTCTCCCACCCATGCAGAGTAGGCCACAGCCTGAGCTCCACGTGGGCTGGGAGTTTAAAGCACCCACAGACACTCTCCTTATAGTGTGATCATGCTAGCAGCTTGCTGCATAGCAGCCCAACTTGCTCACTCTTGCTGCCTGCAACCAATCAACACTGCACAGGCCCGTATTTGTGTTGTTGTTTAACCCCTTGACCACTTGCTAATGGATTAATCTACAGTAGATCTATCAGCAGGTGGTCAACAGCCCTCCCTCCTGATGTGTGTTGTGCACTGGATAATATGAAACTTCAAAATGAAACCAGAAGGAACAAACATCCCAGCAGTGACATAGATGGCACCTTCTTGCCCTCCTGACCTGCCCACCAGCATTCTAAATGAAGTGCGAACAAACAGGGAACAAGTAGTCACTACTCACCACAGCCATTGCAGCTCACAGCTTCTTGCTGAAATTTGGTGTGTGACGCCTTCAGTAAGTGAGAAAGAGAGTGTGGCAGTGACCTAAGCAGGATTGTTTTAAAGTAAGTCAATACAGTTGTCAGTACAGTAGTGGTGGTGAGTGGGGGTTGGGAGGGGGAACCTCAGCCCATGGAAACCTCAGTTCAAGAAGTGAAGTTAAGAGCTGGAATTAAAAAAATGGGGAGGAACTGCACCTGTGTAACACTGTAACATTTACTCTCCAAAATACGTAAAAACTAAATAAATAAGGTGTTAAAAAGCAACAGATCACAAGGAAGTGGGTCCCCACACCTATGTCAGGCATGGTGGATCCTACATAACGTGGTGGGTTTCCCTGTTGTTTACCCCATACCTCTCCACTTGTCATCTCATGGCCCATATGTTGCCTACTGCATCTACTAAATACAGAAGATAATTATGATAAAGATATGATCGAGGCATTCAAACACCTTAAGGGCATTAACAAGGTGAAAGAGTCTAACATGTTTAAATATCAGAAAAATAGCAGGATAAGAGGACACAGCATGAGATTAGAGGGGGGCCGATTAAGGGGGAATGTGAGGAAATTCTTTTTCACAGAAAGGGTGGTGGATGCATGGAATGGCCTACCTCAAGAAGTGGTGGCTATGAATACAGTGCAGGGCTTCAGACAGGCATGGGATAGGCATAAGGGAGCAATACAAATGAGTATGAATAGATAGGCCACTGACAGAGCAAAGGCCGATGGCACATTTATAAGGTAGAAAAAGAAATGGTCAGACTGGATGGGCCTTGCGGTCCTTATCTGCCGTCAACTTCTATGTTTCTATGTTTCTATTAAAAGTACAACACATGTCAGAAACTGAAGCTGAAAACACTGTGGACTGAAAGTTTACATGTTTGCAAGGCTTGCTGTTTGTTCAGCAACATAGGTTTCTGTGAATTACTTCTTTGATGCCCTAGTGTAGAATGGCGGGACAGCTTCTTGTGCCCTGGGGCATAGGCTTTCTGACTGACGAAATGTAAAATATCATTCCAAATGCTGCTGCACTGTCCTGTCTCTGACTCTCAAGTGAGTGCCTGTACTACTGAGCATTGGGGAGAGAGCAGGGGATGTGCATCGCACTGTGCTGGAAGTGCACTATCACTGCCAAACACCTGAACACCACATACAAGCAAGTAACATTCGGCATTGACACATGCTTGTTTTTATTTACAGTCACCATTGGTAATGACCAAGCACTTCTCGACTCTTCTATGATACCCAGTTCTTTCAGTTTTTCATTTCTTTACCCACGTCTGCTCTTAACCACTCTGGTAATCTACATGTCTTTTGTCTGATAGGGCATGCATTCCCTGTCATTATTACGTGCTTCACCCCTTTTGCTTGGCCTGGCACTGTGGTAAAAGTACTGTTAAATGTCTACCAAATTACAAATTTCTGCAGTTTGTTTGGAGGTTAAGGAAACATTCCCCTTTACAGCATCAGTAGTTATAATTTGTTCCAGTCTGTCATAAGCTACAGTATATTAATATCTTCTTTATCAGTTTCTTGTAAAACTAGCAAAGCAGCCTTTGGTGTTTTTTCAACCCTTTTCTTCAGGAAATTAACGTGGTATATCTTGATAGGATTTTTCCGATCAGGGTTCTCTATTTCATAGTTAACTGTGCCAGTATGTCTAAGCACTTTATAAGGCCCTTGCCACTACTTTAACAGTTTATTTTCTGTAGTGGGTAACAGTAGTAAGACCTTTTCACTTGGCTCAAAAACTTTTTCTTTTACTCCAGGGTCATAATATGCCTTCTGCTGGTGTTGGGCCTCTTCAGATTACTATAGGCAATTTCAACATATTTTGCCAGCTTCTTTCTCAGGGAACACATACAAGATGCAATAGATTTTTCCTAAGTGGGGTTATCTTCTCATGCTTCTTTTATTACATTTAGTGGCCCTCTAGGTTGTCCACCATACAGCATTTCAAATGGTGAAAAACCTGTTGATGCCTGTGGCACTTCTCTGAAAGCAAAAAGCAAATAAGGTAAGCATTGGTCCTAGTCTTTCCCTTCCCCTTTTATAAACCTTTTTAACATGCATTTTAGGGTTTGATTAAAATGCTCAACATTCAACAAGACTGTCTGTCTGAGGGTGATAAGTGGAGGTTCTTATGACACTGATACCTAACAATCGGTACAGCTCCTTCAGCAATGCAGCACCAAAATCACTACCCTGATCAGTAATAATCTCTTTAGGTATGCCTACCCTGCTGAAAATTTGTCAAGTAACAAAGATACTGTACTCGTAGAAACAAAGCCAACACTTCTCTGATGCTTGAAAAAGTTTTAATCCAGTGGAAAAAAGAACACTGACTAGTAGCCCCAATGCTTCGACCACTCAAGGTCTTCCTCAGGGAGTCAAATTGTCAAGCTCTGCTGCCACCTTTGGGGCTGTGACAGTATGCATAGGAGCTGCCCCTGGGTATCGAGTAGCATAGTCACATACTACCAAAATGAATCAATTACCCTTTTAACTTTTGTCTAAGGGGCCAGCCACATCCATTGCAATTCTCTCAAATGACACATCAATCAAGGGTAGGGGCACCTTGTATTTTTAGTCTTTGGGGCTACTTTGTGACAGTTAGCACAGTAACTGCATTATGTAGCAACATCTTTACGAATTCCAGGCCAGTAAAATCTGTATAGCAATCTGGCAAGGGTGTGATCCTTCCCCGAGTGACCAGTCATAGGACTATCACATGTTATATGTAACAACTCAGATTTATACTTTTGTGGTATAACCAACTGTTCTATCAGTTCCTGTGGCTGAGGTTTAACCTAAACTCTGTACAGTATAACATTACATTTTTTAAACATTTGTTCACCCTATTTTGATTTCACACTCAGCTGCTTAAAATAACCCTGGAGAAAAAAACATTGTTATCTTGCTCAGAAACAAAATCACAATCAGTTATCAGTTTAGTTTCAGCATTTTCATATATCAACCCCGTTATGTCTATCAGTCTTTTGTTGCCACTGTTTCTTCAGGCATCTTCTTTCTTTCCTGGACTTCCAGATCCTGGAGCTATGCTCAAGCAAGTCTGAATCAAAATCACTGCACGGAAAAGAGTCCTCACCATCTGAGATTTCCTTTGCTTGTGCTCTTGTAATTACAGTTGCTGAAACTGCAGGTTTTACTCTCTCTGTGATTAACTCACTAAATCCTGGAAAGTAATTTCCAATAATCAGAGGTACAGGTAACTTAGGTACTACCCCCACTTTTGTTTGGTGTGACACCCCATTAATAGTCAGAGTCACTTGGGTGATGGGGTAGTATCGAGTGTCCCCGTGGATGCAGATGACACCAGCACCTGGTTCTTTGGCACAGTTCTTTTAGAAAAACTTTAACATGCACCAGGGTTTGTCAGCTTCCTGAATCTGTAAGTCTCTTCACAGTCTTATCTCCCACCTTGACATCTGTTAAGTACTTGCCTAGTTTGCTAAGGGCAATTCTGCTCAAGTGTTATCCTCCTTACTATAGCAGTTTCTTGCAATATGGATTGGCTTATTACAGTTATAGCAAGTAAAGTATTTGGGCGGAAATGTGTTACCCCTACCAGAGTTCTTATCAGACTGAGAGTTAAGTCAGGAAAAAGAGGGTTTTACTGGTGCTTGGCTGTTACCTCGCTGCTGTGGTGTCTGTCTGGCCATCTGGTAGCCTTCAGCTAAAGAAAGGGCCTTTTCCTCACTTTCTGGTCAGTGTTCCTTTACTCAAAGCTGCACGTCTGTAGGCAGGATGTTGATTAACTGCTCCACTCAAGTGTGTCAGTGATCTGTGGGACTGTTTTGCCCTCAGGTTGGAGCCGTTTAATAATTAGTTCTCTGAGTCAGGTGAAGGCTTCTTGAGGATTGTTGACCGAGTTGCAGTTCGGAGAACTGAATCATTGCCTGTAGGTCTCTCCAGAGATGTCATATTGTTTTAGGATTTCTCATTTCATTAGTTCATAGTATTCTGATGGTGCAGTGTCCATATTGCTGTAGGCAAGTTGGGCTTTTCCTGTCAGGTAAGGTACCAGCCTACCCAGTGCTGCTTTGGCCATTGGCAGGCTGTGGCAAACCTTTCAAAAGTTGTCAGGTATGCTTCAATATCATCCGAGGAACACAACTGTGTAAGTTTAATATCTTTCAAGTTGTTTGTGTCTCATTGCTCTACTGGACCTGTGCCAGATCCTCCAGTTTTGATAGCTTGCAAGGTATCCAGCCATCACTGCTCCTGCTGCTGCATCTCTTCTCTCTCCTCTCCTCTCCTCCTCTCCTCTCCTCTCCTCTCCTCTTCTTTCTCTGCTTCTGAGTTGCTGCATCTCTTTTTTTTTGTACCTCTAAACGTTAAATCTCTTTTTCTTTCTGCTTCTTCCATCTCTTTTTGTTGTATAACCCACTGTTTGAAAAAGGCAGTCAGGCTTTCAGGTTCTGTCACTGCCTGTTCTTTTTTCATCACTGGTGCTGGCTGTACAGTCTCAACTTGAATTTCCGTCTCTGCTAGTTTGGCTGCCATTCTTCTGGTAATCACTCCTGAGCTTGCTACTGCAGAACCCATGCTTTTCTTCTATGCTTCCCTGGTACCATGTCTAGTACCCATGCACAAAACTCCTAACTTAAAGTATACACGGTGTAAATCCCACTTAGTCTGACACCAGCTGTTGTTGAGGCACTGGTCAGAAAACATAGGAAAACCAGGAGCAGTTATAAAATTCACAAGTAGTGTTTTTTTTATTATCAGTAACAGTAAAATAAAAAATAAAAATGGTTCAGTATAACTATTACAAAGGCAGTACAAACAGAGAAAACAAAGTCCTTCATCTGAGGGTATCTCTAATTCCAAGTTTCAGTCTCTCCACAGCAAAGATTGCTGCTCTTTTTATAATTAGTCTTTGCCTGGTAATTAACTTCTGCAACCTCAACTCAAAAACAGACATCCTGTTTCTCATAAAATGTATTAGAACTTTTATAATTTCCTTGCAGGTGCAACAAAATAGAACATGGTGTTCCAAAACTGACCTCATCTTGACGGCTATGCAAAGGAGTTTGCCTGACATGAGCTCAAACTGCATATCATGTTAACCCCCTAAATTCCAAATAGTTTTTTTGCAATCATTTCAACAGTATAACTATATACAGTTTCAAACAAAGGGATCCCAGTATCACAACTTCACACAAAGATTCACATATATTTTTATAACTGCAGATGCGCAATTGGGAAGAAAAGACAGAAACAGCAAGTGAAGGCAGAGAGATAGTAAGAGGCTGAGAATCGTGAGACAGTCAGAGTGATCAGTTCCTAGGTCTCAGGAGAACATTTGGTTGTGCAACCAGATAGACACGAGATAGAAAAGGAGAGGATAGAACGGATCCTTGTGTTTAACTCTTTCTGCATAATAAATGGGAACAGGGCCTTATTCAACCCTGTCACACTGGGTTTCACGACACTCTCCTGACAGCCGCTGTATTTAGGAATCTGTGCTATCCTCCAGGACTCACAACTCTAGCCTGACCCTTCCTGACTGCCATCTATTCAGGCAGGATCAGGAAAAATGTTGTAATGGTGTTGGTGTTGCTATCTATGTCTGCCAGAGCATCTCCTGTGCTATGGCTATCAGGGAGGCCATACAATCCTCCCGTAAGTTTCTCCTTGTCTGGCTTTTCCCTCATCTGTACTCATCTTCTTTGGGTTTCTATGCCTCACACAAAATCTCCCCCTCCTCCATGGTTGACCCTCTCTTTACCATTTCCTCACACTCCTCCACAGGTGAATGCATCATCCTTGGGGATTTCAGCAGGTATTCTGCCAGATGTTTTCAGTGACCTCTGCATGATGTTCTGCATCACGAAAATCTGGTGTCCCCCTACCTCTCCTAAATAAATCTGGTCCTGGTCCCTCTGGTTGCTTGACAACAATGCTGTCCTGAGTTTCTCTGCTGCAATATATTGGTCAGCCATCTTCTCTGTCCCTGATATTGCTGTGGCACTCTCCTTGTTTCACTCCAAACTTTCCTCAGTCAGGGACATGCATGCCCCCCCCTCAGAAAATCCTGGGTCAAAACTTTCCACCACCCCTAGATAACCCCTGAAATCATAGACCAGTGAAAGTCTCTTGATCTCGCCTGGGTTTGCTCTAAATTATTCCACTCCCTCCCCAACCTCCTCATCTACAGAGCCCTCAGAAACTCTTGTACAAAGACTGTCCAGGCTATGAAATCACACTATTTCAAGGCCAACCTCCAAAACAACCTTAAGGCCCCAGTGGAACTCTGGAAGGTAATTTATTCCCTTTTTGATCCTCCTGCCTGGCCCATCTCTCCTATCTTTGTGGTAAATAGTTCACCTGTTTCTGAACCTCCATTTGTTGCTGCTCACTTCCATAAGTTCTTCACTACTTGTTAACTCCCTTACTCCCCGCTCCTCTCCTACCCTCTTAATCCACCCTCCTCTCCTCCACACCCCTCCCCACAATTCCATTTTCCTTTCGTCACTACCTAGGAAGGCAGGCTTACCCTTTCCTCCCTCAACCTGTCCAAGTCCAGCTCCAATGGGCTGGATCCTCAATGCCTTCACATCTTAGCTCCTGCCATCGTCTCTCCCCTTATTCATCCCCTTAACCTCTCTGTCTCTGTGCTGTTCCTCAGTCCTGGAAGATTGCCAAAGTTCTTCCACTTCACAAAGAGGGGACTCCTCCTCACATGATAACTTCCATCCCATCTCCCTTCTCCCCCCACTTGCAAAGGTGCAAGGGAAACGTGTCTATGCCAGACTTTCCAACTTTCTTTCTTCCTTCAGTTTCTTCTCCCCCTTCCAGTCAAGTTTCCAGAAGCAAAAACTCCACTTTCTCCTCCCTGCTGCATGTCACTGACTCTATCTTCTCCAGGATGATCAGGGGCACATCATGGCTGCCATTTTCATCAATTTGGTCAGAGCTTCAAATTCAGCCCCTATCCACTACTTCTGGACAAGCTAAGTTCTGCTGACCTCTCAGCTCCTGCTCCTGACGGGTTCCTTGCCTATCTTATGGACCATCAACAGTCAGTATAAGTAGAAGATGTCCTGTCACCTCCATTACCCATCTAGGCTGGGATACCACAGGGCTCCATCCTGGGACCTATCCTTTTCTCCATTTTTCTTAACAACCTCCCTTTTGCCTGTGTCAGCTTGCATATGCACATGAATTAATCTCCAGTCCCTCTACTGCATCTATAGAAGGTCTGCTCCAGCAAGACTTTCATAACATCCCGCAGTGGTTCCACTCCAACCAACTCTGGCTCAACACTAAAAAAAAGTGTCTATGACCTTTGGTAACAGCCAGAAGTTAGCCAGACAACTGACTCTCCTTGTCTTTTCCACCCTGGATGGCACCCCATTGAAGTGGTTTAGTCCTTCAATTACCTCAGTGTGTGGCTTTACGGAAAGCTTGACTTCTCACCCACATTGTTGCCATCCATGACAAGCTCTGCCGCAAACTTGGTGCCTTGTACCCCAACAAGAATTCTTTGTTTCCATAGGCCCACCAGCATCTTGATACCAAAATGGTGTTCCCAGACTTTGACTATGTAAATGTGGTCTAAGCTGTCTTCCCGTCCACTTTCCTTGCTAGACTGGACACCCTCTCTAATGCCTTCTGCTGCTTTGCTACCAGCTCCCCACCTTGTACTAACCACTGCTCCCTCTATTTTTCCCCGTCCATCCTCCCCCTACCTTCACCTTGCCAGTTGCACTGTGCATCCTTCATCTTGAAATACCAGTTTGGGTCACTTCCCTCATATCTTTCTGCACTCCTCTCTCCAATTCACCCTGCCTCATGCTCCATCTGCTCCAGGGATCATTGCATTTTCTCCATCCCCCCCACTGGGCAATTAGTCTTTTCCTATCATCTTCCCTCACTCTGGAACCTGTTTCCTTCCTTCCTTCCTCAATCTCTCCATCTCCCTTGGCTTCTTTAGTCGCCAGTTGAAACTCCTCTCCTTGCCCACCTACACATGTCACCCCACTCCCTGATGCTTCCCTTGCTTGAAGTTCCTACTGTCTTGTATTGGGCATCTTTACAGTCCCTCCTCAAGCCTGTTTCCTGACTCCAGTACACTTTACCTCTGTACTGCCATCCCTCCCCTGCACAGTTCTCTCTTTGGATATATTATTACTGTTCACTGTGCTTTGCTGCTTATCTTGCCCTTCTAAATGTGTTTGTTACTTGTACTTTGCATGCACTTTATATTGTACTGTGTATTGCTGACTGTGTATTGTATTACTGCTTCACCTGTACCCTTCCCTCGGGTTGCACCAGAAAAACAGCCTCAGCTCAGCTCAGTGTGCCTCTTCCAGTTACCAATTTTTAAACAAATAACTTTTTCAGCATTTATAATTTTAAGAAAAACAGTGAAAATGTGACTGGGGAAGAGTGGAAATCAGGAATCTCAGTTGCACCCAAACAAGAATATGCTGGTGAAGCAGCAGAGATTAGATAGTCAAGCTGGTTTATCTCATTATGTTGTGGTATATCATGCTGTACCACAATCATGATATATATTTTTTAATGATAAATTGTCATTAGTGGAAGTGATCATGAGATATAATCATAATGGGGCCTATGCACAAATGTATGGGAACTGTGCCCATAAATGACATAACAGCAGTGTGAAGCTGTTTGCCACACAGGCAAGCAGAAGTAATTGCTATGCACAAACACATGTGCAGAACAGATGGATGCATTGGTGGGGCATACAGATGCATGTAGGGTCACGAGGAACAGGACCCCAGGCTGTCCTACAGTACCTGGCCATGCCCCTTGACCTCTCCACATATGGACAGCCACACTGCCCCATGCATATCCAAGGAAGTGAATTCCATAATGGATGACAAGGGGCAAGCAGTGTCAGAGACTGGCAAGGGAGAGGCACTGCCTGCAGTGCCCAGTCCATCACTGGTACCCTATGCAATGGAATGTGGCCACAAAGAGATGAAAGAACATGGCTGAACCAATGGAGACAGCCAACCATAGTCCTACAAAATCTCTGGTGGAGAGGTGACAGCCATGGTCACCACTATACAGGATTATTTTGGCATCTTGTGTGGGACAGAGTCCCTGGAGATGCCATCCCCAAAACCAAAGCCGGGCTGTGGCTTGACATTCAGGCCACTGTCAACACTGATGATCTGGAGGCACATAAACTGGCAGCAATAAAGCACGAGTGGTCACAGACCACCTCAGGGGGTGGTCTGCCCACACAAAATAACAGCCTGTCCCCCCCAGAAAGGATGGTGGAAGAGACTGTCAAGTGGTGTACCTGCATGGGAAAGGCATGGATACACTGCCATGTATGTAGTACACTCCTGGACAGGCTGGGGGGCCAGGACAATACGGCCATGTTAACCACCTTCTGTTGCACCCTACAGTCCCTGTGATGGGAACACCCCGAAGAGGAGGCTGCAACACCAGAGGAGGTGAAGGGACAATATGGCCAT
Source organism: Neoceratodus forsteri (assembly GCA_016271365.2). Classification (NCBI taxonomy): domain Eukaryota; kingdom Metazoa; phylum Chordata; order Ceratodontiformes; family Ceratodontidae; genus Neoceratodus; species Neoceratodus forsteri. The sequence goes on from CM028131.1 coordinate 1,123,905,657, forward strand.
GCTAACCACCCTCTGTTCTACCCTATAGGCCCTGTGATGGGGAGTAGCCCTGAAAAAGGAGCTGCACATCAGAGGAAGCAGGTATGTGACTGGAGGTATGTGATCAGAAGCCAGGGATAGAAGAACAGTCCAGGTAGATTGTGCCCTCTGTGGCCCACCACACATCCTTGATATGCCCACAGTTCTGCAACAGCCTGTAACACATGGCTTGTCTCACCCACAACTACACTGCCAGAGTCCGTGGTCATAGTGGATAAGGAAGATTTGCTGAAGGACAATAGCACAGAGTCTTTCCTGAACACACAGGAGGACAAGGAGGCAGACACCCCCATCACAGACAGCCCCTCCAACCAACCAGTGTTCAGATCCCCTGCCATAGATGCACCCTGTACAACTGGCCTGGGATGGCCAACAGACACCATTGACCCCACCATGCAGCCATAAGTGGTGGGCCAGCCATCATGCCATTCAGCAGCATTGGGCAGATGCAGGAGACAGTCTGTTCACCCTTTGACTTTGCATAGCAGAACATGGGGGGCCATGGAAGAACTCACAACACTCCTGCAACAGTGGGGAAGAGGGCCCTTCCAGACATCCAACTAGCTGGACACAGAGGCTGACCACCAGGGGTACACTGCACACCTACAACCCCAAGGAGAGGCAGGTGGAATGTGACTAGCTCTGTGCACAGCAGAACACAGAGGTTCTGAAGGAACTGGCTGTGGAGTTGAGGAGCATGTGTTGTGGAATCAACCACATAGGGGACCAGCTTGAGAGGCTACCTGAGCACATGCTAACTGGGTCTAGCATGAGCACATCCTCTGTACCTGAGGCACCACTGAAGGCCACCATGCACCACACACCTGCTCACTCCAGTGGCCTGAAGTGCAGAAGGACAGCCACCTTCAGCCGCCATCAGGTACATGCCCAGACACATGGGCAAGTGGAGGGGGAATGGCCACAGCCAAGAACCATCATCTTGGCACATAGACAAGTGCAGCAAAAGGCTATAAAGAAGTGAAGACTGCCACTCTGCACCACCAACACTGAGTGTCACAAAATCACATACTGTGCATGCACCATAAACACTCATATAACCACCACCACATAAAATTTCAACCACATAACACCAAGCATCGACACTGAGGTCTCCGTCTGACCATGAATGGTTAAGCACTCAGGATGGGTTATCGTCACAGTGCCATGCCACCCCCCCAATGGCTGAATGACCCATGCATGAGTCTATGCCATGTGTCTGTCCAGACAGTGACTCTGCACCCTGCCCCTGAAATGCCCCCCCTCCCCAGTCACACGGTGGGACATCCCCTTGTATGTCCCATGGCATGGGTAGCCAAGATTGCTAAACTATTTTGTAGAGCATGGCACATGCCGTTAACACTCTGCATGCTTTCTCTGGGGCAAGCACCATTGTGTTACCTATCAGATCCAGACACCTGCACCCCAGCTTCAGCAGCCCTATTGTTCTGTCAATCAAGAACTGTTTCTTATGGTGTGCCTCACTGTATGCCTTCTCTGCCACTCTGTGTACCTCCAGGGACAGTGCTATCAGGTATGGTCATAGCAGATAGCCACTGTTCTATGTATAGTGGAAAAAACAGGTTAGTGACATGCAGCTGCCCATTATCAACTGTGTATATCATGTGTGTAGAGTATGGGCCTATCACCACCCATCCCTACTTTCATGTGTACCAAGGAGAGCACTCAGCCTTAAACCATCAAAGATATAGGCATCATGGCATGAAACTGGGTACATGGCACACACATTAATGATGATACCTGTGGAATCGCAGACAATCTGTCAGTTGATGCTAGTATACCCTTTGGAGTTACAGTATGCCTCCTTGTCCACAGATGGTGCCAGGATCGCCATATGTGTACTATCAATGGCACCTAGTACATTGGGCATGTCATGAATGGCATAGAATGCCTCCTTCGTGGACCATATGTCAGCCTGTGTGGTGGTGAATGTTAGGTTCTCATGCTCATGCAACAGCAGAGCATCACTTACCTGGTGCAGTGCCCTGGACACGGAGAACTGACTGATCCCCGTGACATCCCCCACCACCCTCTAGAAGGACCCTGTGGCATAGTAATCCAATGCACTTAGAACCTTGGTCTCCATCAACATCATCCATGACCAACAGGTAGGTGGTGCCACACATGCATGGACCATGTCACACAGTCATATTATTGTGTCATGATCCAAACAGAATATCTCGAGACAGTGTATGTTTCACAGGGCATTTGCATCCAGCCATGACTGGAATACATATGGTCGGAGTCATGCCCTAAATGCCTGCTCTTGTTCCCTCTTGCCATCCACAGGAGGACATTAAGGAGTAGCTCATGGCACATCCTGTACACCTCTGTGGAGTGGCCATTGCACAGTTGCCAGGCAGTGTGTGTTACATGCCCATCTCTGCTTCCCCTGACCAAGGCCCTGAAAGGGATGCTGCACAGATGTCCCATGCAGATGGGAGCCCCTTTCAACGGGTGTGTACGCAGCACTCTGGCAGGGTGATGTGGCATGCACAGGCATCACCTGGTCATTACTGTCCTGGCATAGTTCAAGATGGTAGTAGCTAGTTTGGTATCAGCATCAGTGGTTGAGAGAGTGGGGGAGTGCTTCAAGAAGTTATGGAGGATGTCCAGGACATCCTACTAGGATGCTTTGGAGGGAGGTGCCATATGGCAGATTATGGAGTCAGTGGAGGTAGATATCCAACTGTCAAAGGGCACTGGGACATGTATGCCATGTGTTGTGAGTGCTATATCAGTGATGCTGTTCCCTTCTTTATGTCTCTGCAGGACTTCTATGGCTGTCATGGCCACATCTTCCGTGAGCACCAGGAGCACATGGACAGGGCCTTGGCAGTGGTGGTGGCCTGGAGACAGAGGTAGGCACTGCAACTGCCAGACTGATTGTTCTAGTTGGTGGCTGTAACTGATGCACACTACAAGGGTGACAACAGGGAGTTGTGGTTCCTGGCAGAGCCATCAAAGTTAAGTGCTGTGGGGGGCACTGTGTTCCAGCTGTGTTCAGCTGTGGCCCTGTATGTGTATCCTGCTCACGTCTGTCCTCTATGTTCTTGTCATTTTGGGGGTATCATGGGCCTCTATGCAGACTGGTTCTGATGGAGGGAGAGTACACCCCCACCACACCAAAGGGGTCAAGTGAGGAGTCAAATGAAAAGGTGGTCTTGGTGGAGTCAGAGAATAGCAGCAGAGCACTGGGTCAGACAGAAAATACTTGTGTACAATTGTTATATGTACTTGTCTGTTGACAGGGTTTTTTTTTTTGGTCCCTGTACAGTGCACAAAACAGCAGTGCCCTACTGTACTACACATGTCTCATGCTCATGTCTTTCTTCTAGTCAGCGATGGCATGCTGATGGCCATGATTGTCAGCCCCATGGAGGGGAGGGTGCTCTTTTTTTTTTGTTATTTTATTTATTTTTTACCAGGAGATGGTCTGGGCACAGCCCTTTTTCAGCCATGCCTAACACAGAACATTACAAGACTATAACAATTACCCTACATAACAATCAACATATAACATCAACTTTATAAACAGTCACACTTACTAACAGAGCATAAAAATTTAAATAACAGGCATTTCAAATTAATAGCATTATTTGCTACAGTAACCAGAGGCCCTATTGCCTCTTGTTGTCCTACAGTATTTCCATGCTGTTCCTCCACTGTGGGTTTCAATTGCACATTTAACATACTGGTACACTGCCAGATTCAAACCTCCATATTACTACTTGTCATCTGCAGTGATGGTCCATCCAGTTCTGTGTCCATAGTCCGTACAGTCCTGCTGGTCTGTCTTACCCTCTATACCAGCTCTGTGTACCTGCATTTTATGGCACTTTACAGCAGCCCTCCACATGGTGTAATAGCGTATGCACATTCCCACATGCTGGGGCATCTTATTGCACTTCATGAATATGTGTTTGTGAGGCAAACGCATGCCATTACATGGCCATGCCTCTCTGCCTGTGTGTAGTGCTGCTACTGTGGAAGTATGCAAGGGACACATTTGCGCACCTCTGCGTGCCCTATGTGCATTCAGCATGGTTGTGGCCTGAGCATTTGAGCATCATATGTAGGGGTCAACCTTAACCTTTTTTTGCACTAGCCAGCAGGGCAAGTTGATTCAAAATTGTACTAGCCCACAGATGGTTGCACTAGCCCTTAATTATAATCGTAAATTTTGATCACTTATACAGGAAACAATGCAAGCAAAGCCAAGAAATACTCTGATTATTGCACATTTATCCTGCTCCCACATTGCTTCAAGCTCCCCAGCAGATAAAAAAGACTGCAATGCCATCCACGGTGGTGGCCCTACACCAGGGCCCGCCAGGGCACATGCCCTGGTAAAAAAAATGCTGTGCCCCAGTTGATGCCCCAAATGGTGCACAGCTTCTCCCATAGCAACAATATATCAGTGCCCTGGCTGCCATCTGTTGTGCCCCAGCTGTGCCCTGGTAACCATTTGTGGCTAGAGCTGCTACTGGCCATCCATCCCAGACAGTGAGTCCCCCCTCAATTGTTTTGCACCATGGCCTACTCTCTTCCTCTTTCTGCTCCCCCACAAATACACACACACACACACACACACACACACACACACACACACCAAACAGAGAGGATATCACAACAGCAAATGTTCAATCAAGCAGTCCTAGCTCTGTGTACACAATAGCTGACATCATCATGCACCTCACCACACTGTCACCACCACCCACAGAGCAATGAACAGAGTCAGTCAGAGAAAGACACTCTCGGTCCCCACCCTACAGTCAACTGGAGACCTGCACTTTTGAAAGTTTTTGTACAGGCTCAATTGAGGCAGGAGCACATCTAAGATTTCTTTGGGGTGGGGGTTAGACAAACCTAAAGGGCTTGGGAAATAGAAAACCATGACATTTTTATTTGTAAAAGCATTGATTTTAATATGCTCTGCCCCAACAATAACAGATTTTACTTTAGCACTGGCCTTTCATCAGCCCAAGGGAAACAGTGCACAGGTATAACACTATACTATGCCTATTTCTGTATAGGATGATCTATGCATCCCAGGAATGACTATTTCAAGGTTTCAAATTATGTATTTTATCGAGGTTTATTTTTGTACCATACATGATCCAAAGCTTTGTTTTTAGGCTGAAAAGATATGTTGAGTGGGATAAGGGTGGAACTGTATGGATGGTCATGGCTGGCATGGTCCATTTAAAAGAGCTGGGGATCCCCTACACTTGCCAGTAATGGCAGCCATGGATCTATAGATGGTCACTTCAGAGTCTGGTCTGCAGTAGTGTCCAGGGAAAGAACTGAGTTAAGAGATTTGGAGGGGAGAGCGAAGTTATGGTGAGGCTGGGATAAAACCCACCACCTGCAGGGTCGATCCTGTATACCTCTTTGCATTTTGTTACTGAAATGTTGAATACAAACACTCCAAATGTAGAGAAATGAGGGGCACTGGTCTTAATAATATTGGACAAATTGTTAGACATAGATACATTCAGAAAACTGGCACCTAGTGACTTAACAGCACTCTACCCTTGATCACACCCTGGACACTAGCTGAAAGTCTTAACAGTGGAGTGATAATGACTCACATTGAGTCTTTTGTGGGATCCCTCTCTTGAACTGCCAGATAATTGTAGCTCTTAATGAGTTGTTAATCACACCTGGCCATCTGTAACATTGATAGAGATAAACATGAGGACTAGAGAATGCTAAAGGAGAGACTTTTTTTAACTTCATTAATAGCCATGAAAATCTGCACTAGTCAAGACGGGCAAGTAGAGAGTTAGCTACACTAGCTCTGGTCAAATTGCACTAGTGTTTGGGCTAGTAAAACAATGTTAAGATCGACCCTGATCATATGTCCTTATGTGTAGCTGTTAAACAACATGCAGGGACTGCCTGACATTAGTGCATAGGCTGCAGTGTGTTATTGTGACATCCCTATTTAAAAACCTGGAGTCTTGGTTGATTCCACCCTCCCCTGCCTCTTCCCCTCTTCACTGATGATATGCACTTGAGAAGAAAGGCTAATGAATGTTCTGAAGCATGGAGCTGTGCAGGCTGGTAAAAACACATTTCTGCCGTGTAGCTACCCCAATACTGCATAGGGCCCCAGTCTTTCTAGCATCCCACCAGCACTGAATGTGACATCTTAACTAGCAGAAAAAGTCCACGAGGCAGTTATGATAATGTGATTTATCATTCTTCCTGATTGTTCAGTTCTGATTTGATTATCAGTGAGGCCACAGTGTGAAAATAAAACAGAAGCACATTAAACAATTCAGTTTCCATATAAACTGCTATTCTATGCATCACATATGATACTATCATGCAGACAATTTGACAAGTACCTAAAGAAGGAAATACAAGTATTTAAGTAACAAAATAACTAGCTGACTGCTTATGTAAAACCCTACAGTTACAAGGAAATCCTAGCTGCAGTCCACTTAATTCACTTAAGAGGATCAGTTTGAAATATCGGCTTGTGCATAAAGTCTGCTTGTAATGAGGATGATTTTAGCCCTTAAAATCCATACCTAACCAGAAGCCATCATAGCTTTTTCTGGCATAAAATCCAGAAGTCAAAATTATTGTGAGAATCTGACAAGAAAACCACGTTGACTTGAGTCTCTTTATTCACAGACTAACTCCCTTACCCTCTTGCATCATTGTGGTATGACGAGGGAAGTGTATGAGTCATTCTGATAGTCCGAGGTGTTGGAGGAGGAGAAGTCTCACATTTTATTGTTGCTTTGTCTTCGTGACCGTCTTCTTCAACCACTGCGATCTGACAATCAAAGGTGAAAGTTACATTCATATCCATGACCATAAATTCAACACACATAATTAAACTGGTAGCTGTACTTGCCTCTGTGCCAGAGGATTGTACATTCAGTTCCTAAATGAAGACTTGAGCTTGTTCCCAAAATTGGCAGCACAATATGATACAAGGGAAGGGGGTAATGCAATGCCTGGAGGTACCACCATTCAGATGGGATGTTAAGCTTAGATTTGTCCTGCTCATTCCTGGTAGAAGTTAAAGAGCCAATAACAATAACTTGGCAGATTTGGCAATGCTAACCCCATCAACTGAGTCAACATTCCCATCTCACTGTCAATAAAATGGACCAATTGTCCATGACTCAGTGTGGAACACTGAAGATACATAATGGCAATCTTGTTTGCTTGTATATGCTGGTGTATCAATCTGTCTCAGTGAACACACACTTTGGTCTGGGACAGAAGGTTATAAGTTTAGATCCCACAACAGGAACATGGACTCAATCCCAGGTTTCAATCTTACTGCTTGGTAATGTGTTTTGATCCACAGTCTCAGTTCGCATTGAAGGATATGTAAAATGCTTTAGAAAAATAAGTCACAGTTTATATTCTTATTTATCTAGAAAACAGGCAACTTCTCTCCTTGGCAGACTACCACTACTATCTTCTGATGAAGTGGCCAATAATATATCAAGAGTTATAAAATGGGTAGGAAAAATCCTGTGTCCTTATTGACTGGTACCTATGTATTAGATTTGCCTGTTGCACAGATAAAAAAAAATGCTGCCCATTAGGACATAACACACTAAAAATAGATAGCAATATCAATGCCTTCTTCAACAATTCCCGATTACCTCTACAAACATGGCTGCCATTTTTGCTCACTAAAAAAATCCTATAGGCCCTAAATGTGAGCCTACCTCAAAATAAGAACAAACAAATCAATTGCATCTTCTTTTCTTTCATACCCCTTCCCCCAATACACGCACAATGTACTACTCACAGTTGTATTTTAGGAGCTTCTTTTCTGACCATTTCCCCCTTCATTACCAAGTATATCTTTGCTGCTTGCCCTATACAGATGAAACAGAATCCCCACCTTCACTGAGGCCTCCTGTTGGGTGTGCTTGTGTGGGGTGAGGTGAACATTAAACAAGTGGAATTCTGCAGAAGTTTGAGTCTTTGCATTTCATGATAAACAAACATTTCATCTATTGAATGTGTGGATAGACTAATGATTGACATCTGGAGAGGGACTACTTTTTACTAATTACTTTTAACAAAGAAAATACCCTCTAGACGTTCCCACTTCACTGCTACCCGATCTACGCCAGGAGGCAGTTAAGTAGCAGGATAAAAGTGTTCCCCAGGTCGAGAGAGGAGAAAAGTCCTTAGGGTGCTCAATAGTCCCCCTCTAGCCAGACTGTGAGTTACACAAGTCCATTTCTGAACCCAGGTTACCAGCATAGTGACCGGTAGCACTCTTGCTGTACTCTGAGGTGGGTGTCTAGTGTTGCATGTTTTAAGAGGTGCCTACAAGAGCCTGATGTGCTTTCATATTAGAGAAGAATCTGTTCTCTCCAAAATGCTTGCACCACTTAGAATTTATCACTACACTGTACATCAGCCTGGAGCAAACATTCAACTTTCCACAGGCTACACTTAAACAATAGTCCCATATTTGGTAAATATGTCTAATCAGAAAAAGGAAAAAAATGCAAAAAAAAAAAAAATCTTAGTGCCTAGAGTTTCATATTCTCCATAAGTTAACTGCTACAGACTGCCAATGAGCAAGAAAAAAAAAACAGTTAGGATTGAATTTTTTTTTGTTCTATAAAATAAGCTTTACAGAGCAATTATGCTGTGGCCAGCAGACTAAACAGGAGTGGGAGAACTGAGGCAGCTAGCTTGTCACCTATTTGAGCTAAAGCACCTTCCCACCGTCTAATTGTAATGGCCAGATCTGGGTTTTCTGACACAGATGATTGGTTATGAACCACAATTACATTACAAATGCATTTTAAATTCAACTACAGTACCTTTCTCCGATGTTTCCTTAGATCACTGGGCTGAAGGATGACAGCGGAAAGCAAATATAGAAACAAACAGTTAGGATTATAATCTTGAGTAGCAGAAAGTCATCATGAAGAGTTTCATGGTTCTCTAATCTTGAGTAGCAGGTAGTTATCATGAAGAGTTTCATGGTTCTCTCTTTAGCATCAAACTTCTGTCAGCTGCATAATCCAAGTGACATGGTGTTAGAGTAGAACTGATCTCTGTAATAAGATTTGCTTGGGTGGTCTGTGTAAGGCATCCGGCCCAGCATGCAAGTGTGGGCTTAGTTGCAAAATAATGAAAAAAAAAAAAAAAAAAAGAAAAACTGGATGTTTTACTAATGTTTCTTGGCTGCACAGCATTATGATGTTATTTTAAATGAGCTTCAGCTCAAGGACGTTTTCCAAATATTCCAACAAACATATTTTGTTTTGACTGATTCTGTAATTCTGCATTCGGGCTACTCAAGAGAAGAGGTCATACAGCTATGTGTTCTGTAAGTTAATAAGGCCTCTCAGCAGGGTGTCTTTTATGGTATAAGAGACTCTGAGCGTGAGGTATGGGTGAAAGGACCAGAAAGTGAAACTGAGCTGATCTGACTGCCCAAACCCTGTGAGAATGGTCTCTAGTGCCATTGGAGACACCCACATGGCCCTATTAAAACTATAAATAACTGAAGTGAGCTATAGTGATTCATAATAAGTTTCAAATATTTATTTTTAATTTCAAAAGTTAAATAAATCCACCCTGGCTCAGAAGTGGAAAGTTCCACTCCTAATGCACCTGCATGACAAGCCACTGTATGCAGGATAAGAGGTACAGAGGCCCTGTGCACTGATTGACTGAGATCGCAGAACTGATTTATACTACACAGGTTGCTCACACATGAACACACCTGGCTGAGGAGTGAATTTACATACTGTATCCACATGAAGGCTGATGAATCAAACATGCTCTGGGGCACTTCCATTTCTTGGGGTGCATACTGTAGGCCTAGGTCAACCTTTCCAGTTTTTATAGACAGGCTTCTTTTAGTAAGTTAACCAAATTTCCTCTCCTGCAAGATGTTTTATTTTTTTGGCCCTCAGTTTTTCTCCTTTTTCTCATAACTGCAACTCGCTTCCTATGGCTGGGAGGAGGAGATGAGGTGAAAAGCTGCCCTCTTTCTGATGCCAGTGCTGCCCCTTGGTTGGCTAGCAGAGTGGGCACAAATGCTAGACAGCCTACACTAAAAGAGGGGTCTACAATGCTGGTTCAATAAAAATTGTGTTGACCACCATTACAGCAACGGATTTATGTCGACTGCAAGTTGCGGTGAGCATAAATCCATCAGGTAAACTGCCTGTTTATGAACCCCTCATGTGGCAGGATCTGACCCCTGCACCACCCATACTTTAGGATTATCAACTCCGAGTTGCAGTTGATTAGAGGTGGGGTGCAGTACCTGGAAAAAGCAGAGCCGGGGTCCCATGGGTACATTACAGCGGCAACATCAAATTGCCTCTGTAATGTCATTGGCTGCAAAATTGTCACTGTTCGTACGGCATACGCTAAAAGAAGTGGTACATATAATAATGACTCAGCAGTAGGGTACCAAATAACTCATGGTATCAAAAGATATATGACATCTCACATGAGAGAACACATTTCTGAGAATGCTTAGTGTGGCCAAAATGAGTGAGATACATTTCTGAACATGCTCAATGACCATCTTCATGTATCTTGCTAATTGCTATTTGGGGCAACATAAATACTTCTTCACTTTTTATCTTGTTGTTTATCAGTGTACATGTGTTGTGTATAGATAGATAGATACAGTAGGTAGAAAGGTAGATAGCGATAGATAATGACAAGGGATGTCACATGTGTAACCCCCCTGCAAATGGGGGTTCCCAAAAGTCTTCCAGGAGCTTGCTTGAATGCTCCAAGCCTGGATGGTGTTCAGTGTCTAAGCCATTTATCTGTGAGTGCTTTTAGAGCCTCTGGTACTGTCTCTTTAAGAGCTATCTGCCTGCAGACATAATTAACTTGGATGGGAGTCTGTGTGTTTCCCTACTTGATTCCCACTTGAGCTGCTGCCAAATCGCTCCATTTCTGCTGTCACTAAGTGGGCAGAGTGAGCACTTTTCAAAGATGTAACTGTTTGCCAGACATCATTCAGAGTAATAACGAAAATACAGTTTGTCTAACCTGCTTTTCTTTGCAGTCAGAACTGTGTTTGCCTAGTCCCCCATTCTAGTTTTGAACTGCTGAACTGGACCAATCAGTGTGGGGGGACCTTTGAAATGGATCCTGCTGCTGGCAAATCAGAACTTGGACTCTCATTGTGGAGCCAGCCACCTATGTACTGTATGGCCAGTGCTTCTGGGAATTGTAGTTTGGACTTCGGCGCCTTTTTTCCATCAACAGGGCAGTTTACTGTGAGTGACAGCCAAACCAGCCAACTGAACTGGGAGGAACTCAAAGGAAATGCCTGGCTCTGTCTTCTGGAAAGATCAGATGAGTTGAAGCAGTGAAGAGACAAGCTGACACCAGTCAATAGGCAAGAAAAGAAAGGTTAAGGAAAGGCCAGGGAGTTAGTTACTGAGAAAGAGAGAGATAGAATTAAATAGAAGGATGCTCATGTGAAACATCAGAAAGAACTATTTTACAGACAGAGTGGTGAACATTTGGAAGAGACTACCAGATCACATGGTATCAGCTAACACTGTAATGACCTTCAATGCTCTATTAGAATCCTTGCCTCACTGCTTACCTGTCCCCATCTTGCCCTGCATATTTCAGCAGCCCCTTGTATTGATCCCACCCTCTCTTAAATCTGATTACTATCTCAGCATTTTCCACATCTGTGGGCAAGCATTCCCCCCTTATCAACCACTGTCTCTGTGACAATGTACTTTATCACATCCCACCTGAGCCCCCACCAGCCTGTAGCTGTGTACCCTTATCGAGGTGTTGACCCCTCACATCTCCTGAACAAGTGTTGGCAATCTACCCTATTGTACCACCTTAGACATATAAATATTCCAATTATGTCACCCTCTCTCATTTGGTCTCCAGTGTATACATGTTCAGTATGTCCGACCTCTCTTCCTATGACTTTTCCTGAATTCTCAACCATCTTGGTTGCCCTTCTCTGTACCAATTTTATGTGATCCCTATCTATTTTCAGTTGAGGATAGGATTCCTGAACTGCATACTGAACTCCAGATGTGGCCTCAACAGGTACTTGTACAGAGGAAGACTCATCTTTTTTCTTCAGTTCCAAACACCCCTGCCAATGCACTCCATCCCATATGCTTTGTTACATTGGGTCATTATCACTTATGACAAACCCAAGGTCCCTCTCCTCTGACATCTCTTTTGCTTATACATAACTAAGCCCTTTTTGGCTTTAAACTTGAACTGCCAGGTCTCTGAAAGCTCATTAACCTCTCTAAATCCCTCTTCATGTCTTAACACCCTCATCGCTCTACACCCTGATACAAAGTTTACTATCATCCACGAAGAGGCAAATATTACCCTGAATCCCTACCACAATGTTGCATATAAACATGTTAAAGAGTACTGGTCCCAGGACTGGCCCCTTTCGCAGTTCTTTCATCTTGACAAAGTCCACCATTCTGAAGTTCCAGGTCATGGTGATTGATGCTTTGGTAGTCTTGACTGTCACCAGTAATCCAATAGGGTTAGTAGAGGCACATGGATAAGCCTTCTTGCCACATGAAAGTCCTACCTTGCAAGAGAAGATGATATTTCCCTTCCCATAACTAATAATAATAATCATAAAAAAAGATTTAGTGATTCTTCATGGCTGAGTGTGGGTGTTGATGATTGGAATGGCTGCCACTGCACATTTACAGTCACTTCACTGCCAGCCTCTCTGATTGCTTAAAAAGTGTAAGAAATATGTATGAAAAGTGCTATTTAAATGGGAATTCTTCTTTTTTGCTGTAATGTGTAATTGAGACACAAATTGGGGAGGGAGAGAGAGCAACGTGTAATAAGTATACATGTGCTGCACAATGATCCAACTTTATAGACCCATTTGAACCTACTTCTGGTGGGTTTTTCATATGTTCATATGTGCGTAAATCTTATGAGTTCTCACTCCTGCCATAACACTAATATGCAAAAAAGGTTCTGTAAGTACAGGTCATCCTAGTTAGTATACTAAACTGATTTTAGCCAGAAACTGTTCTGCAAATTAGTGACTTGGAAATACTTACCAGTGTCATCACACCCATGCGATCCATTTCCCTGGCTGGACTGCGAGGCGTTAGTTTTGGAGTTGAGTGGCCACTGGGAGGTGAGGAGCTGGCAAGTGATGAGGCTGTTACTGAGGCAGTGATAGATGTACTAGGATGCCCTCTGGCCAAATTTAAACCTTCTAGACTCACACTAGCTACTCTGTTTTCAATTTCTTCGGCACGCAGCTCAGTGGACTCCTTTTCTTCCTGAATCAATCTGAAGAAAATAAACATATCAGTTTTATAGTTTAATTATTACAAATTGTCAATCCAGTTCGCTTTTTTCTACAGGAATGACCGGAAAATGACTTGTAAATCATTCTAAATGTATGTTCATTTGTGGCTGGCAATATAACCTAGAGGTTAGAATAATGAGCTGTGAATGAGCTTGGTACATCCAGCAGACCTGGGTTTGATTCCCACAACCTCCACTTGCATACTGCCTGACTCTGGGCAAGTCATTTAACCAGTCCAGTGTTCCTGATTCACTCCTGAAAATAGGCGTTTGTGCCTAGTGGGCCTTACTTGGTTACCAAGAGAATAAACACAACTTTCAGGAGCTACTGCTGCCTTCAGTAAAACGTGCAGAAACTTGCTAGTGGAGATGGTGGATATGAAGTCATTTCAGGGTACATTCCTTCAAGGTAAGCCTGAACACATTTCTGCTTACCAAGGGGAATCACATGATACCCTAGGTAGTAGAGCAGGTAGGGAATCCTTATATATTAGTACAGTACAATACAGTGTGCTGAATCTCTGCTTATGAAATGTCTGTGTGTGTGTGTGTTTGGGGGGGGGATAAATCTATAAATGCTTCTGACCTTATATTAATATGCTATTCTGTAACTTTAAATGTTATAAAATTTAGACCTACTTGAGCTCCTAATATACAAATGTTCAGTATTTCTGTCATCCTTATTCTTTTACTCTATGGACTTTTGCATGTAAACCAGATATTTCACATCTGGATTTCATCTGCTCTTGTTAGTTACCTACATCTTATAGTATAATCCACTGTTCATGACATCAGAGAACTTGTAACTGTGGAAATGACTGTGATGTCATGCAGTCAAGCACAGGTGTGGTGATCACAATAAGGGGATACATTAAGGATTATTACTTCGCACTTCAAGACAAAGTACCATCTTGATGTTTCACGTGTGTAACTTGCACATTTTATCAAGAGACATACTAGCATTACCTGCTGGTAGCTATATATAGTATGGCTCACGTTTTTGTTGTGTGTATCTTCAGTTTTCACTGCTGTGGCTGCCTTTCACTCACAACAGCCACTTTTGTTCCCGGAAATATAAACAAAGTAGTGTCTTGATGCAAATGTTTTTCCCAAGCTTGCATTAGCTCTTTAAATAGCATAGTATTTGTTTTATTCACTCTTCCTTGGTTAGTTGTTTTGTTAAAGACTTTTCTAACTGCTACGGAGTCTGACTTGTAGTTTGATTCTTCGCTGTGAAACACTCCTTCTAGGTTTCCTGTACATTTGTAATGTCAGTTCCAGTGATGAAAGCCAGCAGTGTAGAAATGCTTCCTTTGCTTCTAGGATACAATATTTCTTTATAATACATTGACTGAGTTCACACTAGATTTCAAGCTTTCCTTGTTCCACATACCCTGGTATGCCCCTTCTACTCAATCATGCCTTATTGCCTTGAAATACCAAATTCCTGTTCACAAACTTTAGGGGATAGAGCTTCCACTGTAGCTGCTGCGGCAATCTGCAATACCTTACAACCATATATATATATATATATATATTATATATATATATATATATATATATTATATAGGCCTATACTTGAACAGTTCAAACTCCTCTAAAGAGCTACCTTTTCCTGCTGGCCTTCCCTGAGCATTGATTTTATCTATTCCACTGATATTTAAGATGTCATATCCATTAATAATGGAATGTGCAGTATACAGTAAGTAAGACAAAAAAGAAAACAAACAAAAAAACAACACATTCATACTTATCCAAACATATTATAGAACACAAATGGAAATAATTAACACAACAAAACTAAATAACAGAAAGCCATTCCTAAAGAAATACCAAATCAATAATATAGCTAAAAACCATTTACAATTGACATGGGCCTACTACACAACTTCCTGCTGGAGATAAAAAAACACTTGAGATACATATCCAATACCATTACCTAGGCTACACCAACATTTAGCAAACTTCATCTGCATTAAATGAAAATAGAACCCATCATAATTAGAGGGATAATGGCTTTACAAGAATTCTAACCCAACATAAATTCCCATTTGCAGAAAGAAACCAAAGACCTCTTGTAAATCAAAATTACCTAAAGTAAATTGTAAATAGCAATAGACCTCCTCTAGCCCAGCCACATACAGATGAAGACGTAGATGACATGCTTCAAAAATGTGCAATGGGATAAACATATCCAACAGCATTGCTCAGTCTTGTGTTCTTCTTTTTAGTTGAAATCTACTTCCTATAGCACTGAGAACTCACAAGCAATATGACTTACAATGGAGCAATATAATACTGACAATAATGGTACATTAAAAATGTCACCTACTTCAAGCCAAAAACAAAGCTGGAGAAAACACCAGCAATTTTGGTCCCATAATCAACACAGCTGAAAGTTTATGATAGCTTTTTTAATACCCAGGTTAGATACACTATCTTACAAGGCTCTCTTTTTTTCTTAGGAAGTAACCTTGGTAAGTGTCTACCTCCCACCACAGACTACAGTTCTGGTAGTCTTTTCTTTTGTAAATAAACTATTGGATTTAGTAAAAGGGAAGTTAATTATAGGGGGAGACTTCAATATGAAATGGCATACTGACCTAGATTCAACTAATCCGAAATCCTATCGAATGACTAATGCACTCCATTTCATGAGGAGCTCATTTGATCAACTAGGGATCCTAGATGTCTGGCAGACACTGTTTCCCACATGAAAGACGTTCACATTCTATTCGGAGAGGTTTCATAGTCATTCACAAATAGATTATTTCTTTGTTTCTTGTGAAGATTTTCACTCAGTCCAAGATATAATTATTGGTCCCCGCCTATTCTCAGACCATCATTCCCTCCTCCTGAAAATTGATTTGGGGAAGAAAAAGCACCAAACATTATGATGATTAAATGATTCATTACTGTGAGAGTTTCAATTCTGTACATATATGCAGGACAGAATCCCTCGGTAGCTCCCTATATGAGTGCCTATTATTGAGCGACTCAATATGAGTGACTCAATAATAGCTCTTGGAAGTAGAGCGACTGGTGGAAAAAGTCACTATATCCTGTACAGTGAGTGTAGCAGGGAGCTACACTCACTACAGCAGGATAAGGGATGATGCTTGGCCTAGCTCCACCAAGCTGGCCGTGTAGTATAGTGGTGTTAGTTACCTCCCCTGGAGCCAGTGACCTGGTTTCAGGTCTAGTGGCAGACAAAATAAAAATGTTTTTTTCTTTCCGTTTTCTTCTAAGTCCACGCGCGCCCCCCCAAGGAGTTGATTATATTTATTTGGGGGGGCACGGAGGACTTGCCCCTCACAGAGGGGTGTAGGGTATAGCCCCTGCATAAAATACATATGGTCTTTTTTTCTTTGATGCAGTAAGCGACCGTCACTATTTGCGATGGTCGCCCTAATGACCGTCGACTGGTGTATGTCGGGTGTTTTTTTCTCTCTCTTTGTGGTCAGTGCTCATTAGGAGTGACTGTTATTACATAATTCTGAATCCCTCCATTTCTTCGAGAGAATGAATCCTCAGACATACCTAAAGCGATCCTATGGGATACTCTGAAAGCAAATTTGTGGGGTGAAATTATACCTTATGCAGCTCATAAAAAATGCCAGATGGAGGCAAGATACAATTCCTTATTAGAACAACTTCAATCCTATTAATTGCTTTATGGGGATGGGGATAGGGAGGTTATGCAAAAAATCTGAGAAACCAAACAAAAGTTACAAAAAATTATGGACTATAAAGTCCATCAAGCTGCATTATACTTAAAGCAGAGTAATTACAAAGGGGGGTCGAGGGGAATGTGTACATTGGTCAGGAAACTTTGGGTGCAGAGAAAAGTGGCGATAATATTGAAAGTGAGACACCCTATAAGAAAAACGTCTAATCGAGAAGAGGACATTAAAACAGCATTTACAAACTACTATCAAACTCTATATTCAAATGACCATAACCTTGATTTTGAAGCCAGATAACACTTTTCGAACACTTGAAAGTCTCCCAACTGATGGAAACCCAAAGATAGACATTGGGAGGCTCCTACTACCCTAGATGAGATACATCAGCAAATTACAGCAGCTAGTTCCCATAAATGTCCAGGTCCAGATGGGTATGGTGCTGAATGGTATAAAAAGCTTAAGGGTCTTCCCCTTTCCACTTTAGTACAGTTGCATCGTGAGGTCACGGATGGGGAGGCTCTGCCACCATCCTGGTCATACGCAGTTTTGTCAACCATACCGAAACAAAAGACCTAACAGACCCTGCCTCCTTCCGTTCCATTTCCATACTAAATGTGGACTACAAGCTTTTTATGGCTTTATGGACCACAAGGCTTAAATGCATACTACCAACGATAATACACCCAGATCAGTTGGGATTAATAAAAGCCAGAAATACAATGGATAACATCTGATGGGTGCTCTTGATTTTGGAATATCTTCAGAAAAGGGAGATCCTGAGTGTGTTACTGAACTTGGATGCTGAAAAGGCTTTCAACAGGGTGTCCTGGGACTTTCTCTCGGACACTTTGTCGACCTTTTATTTCCCAGACTCCTTCAAAGCCTGGCTGCACAATCTTTATATGGCACTCAGGGCCAATATATGGATAAATGGGTCCCTGTCCCCCCATTTTACTACAGTGAGGTATGAGGCAGGGTTGTTCCCTCCCCCCTCTTCTCCTTGCTATATATCTAGAACCATTAGCCTGTGCAATTCAGGCTGAAGAAAGCATTGTGGAACTACCATTAGGTCAAATACAACATAAGATATCACTAATCACTGATGATATTCTGCTGTTGGTTATGTCCCCCTAGGAATCAATTCTGACAGTCTGGTCGATACTCAGGGAAATACAAACATATAGCAGGTTTCTGGCTTAATGCCTCTAAAACTGCAGTCTTAATTACCAGATTTACCCCCTCCTTATCCTTGAAAAACTGACTTGCACTTCGTTGGAGCATAACACAAATAAAATAGCAAGGTATAAATATAACACAAGATTTAAATAACACAGAACTGATGAACTATGAACCCTTAACCCATTCCATTGAACAGAACCTAAAAAAAATGGGAAACCCTCAGGGCTTCTTTTTTTCCAAAGAATTAAAATCATGAGAATGAATATATTACTGCCTGCTGTATTTATTCCAAATCATTCCAGTCTGGCCATCCCGTTTTTATTTCACTTCATGGAATAAAATAATTTCATTGTTTATCTGGGGAAGGGGGAGGAGACCTAGGGTATGAATGCCCATTTTGCAACTGCCTTTAGAGGTGGGAGGGGTTGGTTTACCAAACCTGGAATGGGATTTAAAGTGGCATTCTTGAAGATAACACTTTTATGGCTAACTCCCACTTATAAGGCCCCATGGAAGGACATAGAGAACTGACTCTCTGATCTCCATGACATAGCCCCCATACTTTTTGCAACATGACACAGGTCGATACCCCTTCGCAATTTTGCTGGTTTTAAGAGGGAGGTGCTAGGGGTGTGAAACCAACTGATATACCATCCAGTGTTCTCGGATGTCTTTTTTTACATGCGATTGATATAGAAACATAGAGACATAGACTTTGACGGCAGATAAGGACCACTTGGTCCATCTAGTCTGCCCATTTCCCTACCTACAGGATAGGCCGCAGATCCTAGTTAAGCAACAGCCTATTTCTTCCTACCCTACACAAGAATTGCCTTATGTCTGTCCCATGCATTCTTGAATTCTCCCACAGTTTTAGACCCCACAACCTCCTCAGGAAGGCTGTTCCATGCATCCACTACCTCTCTGTGAAATAATACCTCACATTGCCCCTGAACCGCCTCTCCTTCTATCTTTAAATTGTGTCCCTTTGTTCTTGCAAGTCTCTTTTTCTGAAAGATGCTACCTCTTGACTTTGTTGATTCCACTGAGGTACTTAAAAGTTTCTATCATGTCCCCCTCTCCATCTTTCCTCAAGGGTATACATATTAAGCTCCTTTAGTCTCTCCTCATACGGCTTCTTTTGCAGACCCTGCACCATTTTAGTTGCCCTCCTCTGGACTACCTCTATCCTGTCTATGTCCTTGAGGAGATGGGGTCTCAGAACTGGACACAGTACTCCAGATGGGGTCTCACCAACTGTCTGTACAGAGGATAACAACTTCCTGTTTTCTGCTGCTGATGCCTCTCCCTATACATCCCAGTATACCCCAGCCCTCCCTACTGCCTTCTCACATTGCTTGCTAACTTGAGGTCATCTGATATGATTACCCCCAGGTCCCTTTCCTTTTTGTTGTTGTTACTACCTCCCACCCATTGTGTATTCTTCTCCCCGGTTCTTGTTTCCAGGTGCATTATTTTGCACTTCTTTGCATTGAATCTAGCTGCCATACTTCTGACCATTCCTCCAACCTTCCAAGTCCCTTTTCATCCTTTCCATGCCTCCTGTGTATCAACCCTGTTGCAGATCTTTGTGTCATCTGCAAAAGGCATACTTTTCCTTCAGTCCCTCTGCAATGTCACTGATGAAGACATTAAAAGGACTGGACCCAATACTGAACCCTCATGTACCCTAATTGTAACCCCTCTTTCTTCAGAGTGGACTCCATTTACAATTACCTTCTGTGTCCTGTTGTGCAGCCAATGTTTTACCCAGGCTACCACCCTGGGACCCACTCCCA
This sequence comes from Neoceratodus forsteri, assembly GCA_016271365.2. Taxonomy (NCBI): domain Eukaryota; kingdom Metazoa; phylum Chordata; order Ceratodontiformes; family Ceratodontidae; genus Neoceratodus; species Neoceratodus forsteri. Next base: position 1,123,925,704 of record CM028131.1, read on the forward strand.
GGCTGGTTAATTTGACTCATAATCTTTGTGTGGGACTGTGTCAAATGCCTTGCTAAAGTCTAGGTAGGCCATGTCCACAGCCCCTCCCTGGTCTACTACTTTGGCCATCCAGTCAAAGAAATCTATTAGATTTGTCTGACATGACCTTCCCGCTGTGAACCCATGCTGCCTTGGGTCCTGTGCTCCACTGACCTCTAGGTACTCAACTATTCTTTCCTTCAGAAGTGACTCCATCACTTTCCCTACAACAGAGGTCAGACTGACAGGTCTGTAGTTTCCTGCCTCTGTCTTGGTCCTACTTTTGTGAAGGGGAATCACATCCCCTTTCTCCAGTCCTCGGGTACCACACTATCCTCCCATGATTTATTAAAAGAGTAGCCAGTGGTTTCACTAGTTCCTCCTTAATTCTTTTAGAATTCTGGGGTGAATTCCATCAGGACCCATTGCTTTGTCCACCTTCAGTTTTAGGAGTTCTTGCAGAACCTTTTCTTCTGTGAAAGGACTGGGATCGACCCCTATCAAGAGTGCTTCTGTTAATTGGATTAGGCACTTCCCTCCTCTTTTGTGAATACTGAGCAGAAATATTCGTTCAGTATCCCTGCTTTTCACTGTCCCCCTGCCCACCTATCGCTCATTCTATTCAGCCTCACTATCCTCCCTCCCTTGTCTTCTACACTCGCTGATGTACCTATAAAAGGTTTTATCCTCTTCTTAACTGAGTTGGCTATCTTTCCTCAGTTTGGGCCTTGCTATTCTGACTTCCTCCTGCTTCCTTCTTCCTTAACTGGTACAGCTTGTCCTGCTCCTTCTGTGTTTCCTTATACTTCTGGAATGCTATCTTTTCTTCCTGACTTTCACAGCCACCTCTTTTGAGAACCATAGTGGCTTTTTCTTCATTTTGATTTGTTTATTTGCTTCACACAAAGGCTTGTTGCCTCTGTGATGGCAGTTTGATGATTCTCCATTGTTGCTCCACACCTCCTTCTAGCCTGTTTGCTAGTGCTTTTCTGAGGCACTCTCCCATCTTGCCAAAGTCAGCCCTCCTAAAGTCCAGTACCCTCACTTTTGTATGGCTTGACTCTGTAGCTGATTTTAACGTGAACCACACTGTTTGATGGTCACTTGTCCCCAGATGGCAACCCACTTCTAGATCTGAGATCCTCTCACTGCCCCATTTGAGAGTATGAGGTCTAAGATTGCTCCCTCACAGTGGGTTCCAAAACTAGCTGTCTAATGCTCGCCACCTGTAGGGCATCAAGAATGGCCCTGCTCTTGGATGTGGCTGCAGCAAATGTGCTCCAGTTAACATCTGGCATATTCAGGTCTCCCATCAACAGTATCTCCCTTCTCTGCCATTCTAAGACTGCCTTCTATCATATCCTTGTCCATTCCTCCCTCACATGGGGTCTGTACACAACCCTGTGCGGATTGTGGTGCCCTTTCCAGTCTCCAAGGTGACCCACAGTGCCTCCTCTCCTCCTGTTTACTCTTTGTTCAGTTGCTTTTATCCCTTCCTTTACATAGAGCTACTCTCCTCCCCTCTTCTCCCCTGCCTCTCTCTCCTGTAGGTTATGTACCCTGGTATGTTAACATCCCAGTCAAGGTTCTCTGTGTACCATGTTTCTGTGACTGCTATGATATCCAGGCATCCTCTTCCATCAAGGCCACCAGCTCAGGGAGCTTGTTGCCCAGACTACGGGCATTGGTACCATTACCTCCATTTCCTGATGGCCTTACTCCTTTGCCCCATCCCTGTCCTTCTTGCCTTTGTCACTTTCTCCATTTACCCTGCTCTTCTCCCCTCGACACCTCTATGTTGGTGTTTGCCGCACTTACTACCATGATTTTTGGGGCTACGATTTCCTGCTCCTTTTCCAGTGCCTCCCTTGGCTAGTTTAAAAGCTTGCCAATGAAGCATTTAAGCCTATCACCTAGGATCCTGGTTCCTCCCAGACAGATGCAGCCCATCATGCCAGTATAGGCTTGCACCACTCCAGGTGGACCCCCAGTCCCCAATGAAGCCAAATCCCTGAGCTCCACACCAGTTTTTCAACCACTGATTGAATCCCATGGTGCAGAACACCCTAGCCTCTCCTATGCCATAGATGGGCAGCACCTCCGAAAAGGTTACCGTGCTACTTGACTAAGGCCCCCTCCCCATTCCATAAGCTCTTCCTGCACCTCTATAATCCCTTTCTTAGTCATGTCATTTGTCCCTAGGTGGACAATGACATCCAGCTCCCTCCCTGTGCAGCTGCTCTGGCAATCCTGAGGATTCTCCCTGTCCTCCAAGCCACGGCGCCAGGCAGGCACCTCACCTCCTCTCCCTTCCTCCCCAGTTCTACCTTCCTAACAATGGAGTCCCCACCAGGAGTTGTTTCTTCCCTGCAGGGTCCCATGCAACCCTCCTGTGGGTCTCCTTTGTGGAGGTTCCCAGCATCCTCCTTGGTCTCCACTGTGGGCGCCTCCATAGAGGAACCACACTTTGCCAGAATGGCATAGGAATTGTGGAGAGGTACAACTGGAGGGATGCACCTCTGTTCCACCACCCTCACCCTCCCTGAGCCCACTGTGGTCCAACCGCTCTTCTTTCTTGGCAACCTCTGAGGCAACAGCAGTGGCACTGGTGGTCCCTGGATGGAAGAGGAGGTCCCACAAATCCTGGCCAACTCAGCCTGGAGATGAGCAACCTCCTCCCTCAGCCCAGAGAGGTGCCTGCAGATGGGACAACACTGCATCCTCCAGAACATCTCCTGGAAGACTACTGCTCCACAGCCACTGCACTGCACCACTCCAATCATGTCTTATTTCTGGCCCTTAACTGTTTGCAATCCTTACTCTTTCCTCTGTTTTTTCTCTCTCTCTCTCCTTACTTTCTGCCTGTGTGCTTTAAGCTCCTGATTGTCCTGTTCTGAGACAAGAATATCCTATATTTTCAGTAGACCACTTACTTGCTCAGAGGCAGACCTCCAGCAGCTAGAGGGCGGAGAGCTACTCTTGCCCATCTAGGATGGTGGGTCTTTGGTGGTTCTGTGATCACTCACTTCCTGCTCCCGAACAGGAAGTTCCTGTTGTCAGTCAAATCCTGTGCCTATAAAAATAGAACTAGCTTTGGGTGGAGGGGAGGGAAGGAGTGCAATATAGTCCCAGTAGAAGTTCAGTCACACAGCAGTTCTTTCTCCTGGTGTCTTCTGCCAAGCTATTAGCAGAATATTTCTAGGCAGTCTTTAAATGTAGCTTCCTTCTAGCTAAGCCACTCCCCTACTTACTAGATCTTTCTACAAGTAATTTAAACCTCACAGCAGTTAAGTCCTTTCAATCACCTGAGATTTACACCTAGATAACTGTTCAGATACCCATTCAGTTCAGTTAACTCAGACAAACACACACTTTTTTTTTGTTTTGTCTGTTAGTTTTTTTTTACCCTAAATTAAAGGTCCAAGTACAAAAGTTCTTCTACTTTAGTCCCAGTAGAGAAGTTCAGTCACACAGCAGTCCTTTCTCCTGGTGTCTTCTGCCAAAAACTTTCTCCCCTCTTCACTTGATCCTACTTTCAAAAAAAATGGCACCAATTGGGTCTCCACTATATATATCAAATATTAAACAAAAATGGTATAGCCTCCTTTGAAGAAATTCAGGCGGGAGTGGCACTCCCTCCTGGAGACTTCTATTGATTCCTTCAGTTATGAACATATATACAATGTCATAGACAAGAAAGACAAAACACGCCTAATCCCAGGCCTCCACTTTTAGTAATACTAATGGAACATGCCCAGGGAAATGTGGTGGGACACCTAATCGGACAACTTTATAGAATTCTAAGGGATAGTATGGGGGAATCCTCCCAGACAATTTTGAATAGATGGAATGCAGACCTGGAGTTATGTATCTCCTCTGAGAAATGGTTACAGTCAGCCTTACCGGCTATTAAAATAATTCACTTCTCAATATGGTGAGAATACTCATGGAAGTGTCTCTATAGGTACTTTAGATCTCCAGTGATACTAATGAAATATATGCCTTCAGAGGATGGAAGGTGCAGGAGAGGATGCAAATGTCCAGAAGCAGATTTAGGCCACATTTTTTGGTTATGCCCTTTGCTGACATCATTTTGATGTTTACTACAGGCTGAACTAAGGGAATGCTTGGGAGAATCTCTTGAATTAACAGCAGATATGGTACTGCTGTTCATTTTTCCTAATCATAATCTGAAATGACACAGCACATTCTTACCGATTTACTTATTGGCAGCTAAAAATGTCATCACATGTAAATGGATGACTAATAAAATACCTACCATACCTGAATGGTGATCAATAGTACTAGATATATACCAGATGGAGAGGTTAACGGCTGGTTTACATAGCTGGGTGCCCTCCTTTACTATGAAATGGCAACCTTGGATATTGTATATGGCTCAGGTGGAACCGGATTTTGTCCCTTAAAGCATTCCCGAGGTTCTCTGGATTTAAAAGGTGCTGCTCTCACTGGGAGAGAGGGAGTGAGAGTTGAAGCCAGGGAGACTGATAGCTAAGTCATAATTTTAGACTATAATATTAAAGCAACATTGACTAAAGAAGGTATCTCTTTTATAATGAACAATGGCCTTAAATATAAATGGAGAAAATAAATTATTTGTGTACCATAACATTAAGTGTGGTGAACTTATATAATTTACCATAAGATTAAGTGTGGTGAAATTCCACCTATGCACAATGATTTTATCTGTACAGGAAACTGATGTGTATCTCCTAAATAAACTTAATACAAATTATACTTAAAAAAGGGAAGCTGGAGAAAACACTCTAAAATGTGAGACCAGTACAACCACAGCTCTACACCAACCTAACAACCTCAGAAAGAGACACCATCAGATTCTAACGAACATGCTGTACAAGGAAAACTGACTAAAAGAAAAGCTCAAATCAGACACACCACTTTTTACAAAATAGGCTATAAAAATTCTCTAATCTCATTGGTTAAGAAGCATCACAAAACCATACATTGTTTTCTTACAGCTGAACTATATAGCTTTTACTCATTTTAAAATTATGATTCTGGAAATCATACTTTATGTTGTTCTGTTGTAGGAATATGCACACTTCATAGATGTTAAAGGGAAAGTACACAGGACCTTTTTTTGTTCTGTTTGCCTATGTTGTTTGCAGACATGAGCAATGATTCCCTCTCTTGCATCCCCCTAATTTTATCTTAATTTAAATTTAAAGGAAATTGCTTCACTCTGTTCTGCCCTGGTGTGAAAGCCTGTTTCACTCCATTGCAACAGTCATGACCCCACTCATAAAAGGAAACATGGGAGCTGATAATGCATATTTGCACATCAAAGGACTGAGAGTTAGTAAAGAGCTCCTTGTACATACAAATTAAAGGGGAACTGTCATCTTCAGGATTTCGTAATGTCTGAAAGCCCATACAAAGCTAATTTGAGTGAGCCATTGTGCTTACAGGTACCTATGAGTCTTAGGAGTCCAGAGTTATTCATATGTAAATCAGCATGTTATTAAGTGCTGGGGGCAGCCATGTGTTTTAGGCTCCTGACAGGCAATTATGTCACTGAGGGACTTAGTCCTGCTCTGGCAGGTTAAATAGGAAACTGTCTGTTTTATTAAGTGTGTTTTAAGGTGTTATTATTACTTTCTACATTTATAGAAATGTATTTAGAATACTTGCTTTGTATGTGCATTGAAACTAGCGAGTTATCACCTTCACATTTCAAAACTGTTAGTAAAAATAATCCATCTTCAGGATTGCTTTAACCTCTAGGCTATACTGCCAGTTAATCATCAAAAACTATACATATCAAGCCTGACTCTGTGGTACCAACAGGTATTGGGGCCCAATATCAGGATTTCTAAACCCTGGCTGTTTTCATGGCAGTACAGATTTCTGGGGCTGTCATAGCACCAACTTCTGTCTTTTTCAGTTCCCTCTCTTACATCCTTTTCTCTTACAGTTTTAGGTGTGAACTCGGTCTACAAGACACAAATATGGCTACGTACCTACTGGCCTGGCATCATGGGGTCAGCCTTGAAATGTATAGTTTTTGATTATCAGCTGGCAGTACAGCCCAGAGGTTAAAGCAAAGAGCTGTGGACAAGCTTCATTTATCCAGCAGAATGGGTTTTGATTTAACATGCTCTGCTTGTATATTTTGTGACCAGACCAAGTCACTTAACCTCCCTATGCTCCAAAAACACACCCAGGAACAAGTTATAGTTCAGTGTGCCTTTCCTGGACAAAGACAGTAAAAACAATCTGAGCATGTGTAATGATTCTGAAAATATTATGCTCTTTCTATCCAGATTTGACATGAAAAGGAAGACATAGGACACAATTACTTGTTTATTAATTGCAAAAACACATAGATGGATAACATTGTTAAAACATACATAACCTGAATTGTATTATTAAAAGAGTATTTTACTTCTTTTGATGAAGTTAAAAGTATAACAGTTTATTACTGAAATACTTTGGATGGAATGGGATTTTCTACCGTAACAATGCCAGAATTCTATTGGATTATTTTCCCTAACAGTTTGAAATGACCCATCTCTATTACAGCCAAAACTGCAGAAAAGTTTTATTGAAGTTGAAGCCTAGTTTAGGGCACACAAACTCATCCTCAACTACCTAAAAAGCAAAACAATGTTGTTCCATGGAACCCACAATAAATACAAGGACCATGAATTAATTATAAGAAACAGTGCGGGTGAGTTCTGGAGCAGGTGAACCAATTCAAATACCTGGGTGTGACCCTTGACTGTACTCTGTCATTTACCAAACACATTGATAATATCGCAAAGGCAGTGAATACTCAGATAGGGCTCTTATACAAACATAAGCACTGTCTGACAACTGAAGTCCTAAATCTTGCTATTCAGATCTCTGTCACCTCAATAATCGACTATGGATTCATGATCTATGGATCAGCCACTGACACTGCCCTCCATCACATAGCATTAGCCCTTAACAAGGCCTGTTGGCTTCTCACCTCAGTGGATCACCTCTCTCACACCTGTGACATCTACAAGCAGGCGAACTGGCTCCAACTCTCTGCTAGACTAAAGTACCAGACTTGCATTCTAGCCAAAAATATCTCCTTGACTCTCATGCCACCCGGGGTCCAGAACATACTTACCACATCCTGTGTACTACGTATAACCAGAAGGATGGACAGTCAATCATTTTTCTTGCCTTGATGCTGGACCACCCAAGGACAACGATCCTTCAATGTCAGGACTGCAAACTGGTTAAACTCTCTTCCTTTGGGATATCACCAACACTCCCACACTTGATGCGTTTATGCGCAAACTTCACCAACATTTAGTGGCTAGTGTCTCCTTTGACTGCTTCTCATAACTATTTCCTGGTCAGGCTACCCCTCTTGCTTCTCCTCTCTCCCTAACACATAACCTCCCACCCTCCTCTCCCCCTACCCTCTTCCCCCAATCTAACTTTCTCCCGTCTACCACACACCCCTTTTCATAATCTCCCCTCTGCCCCTCCATTGCCTCCTGACACTGACCTCTGTGCCACTTCCCCACTACCACTCCCTTTTCCTTTCCTCCCCTACCTAAGCAACTGGCTAGCCTGTTGTTCTCTGCACCGGTTAGCTACTGGCTCCTTTCCTACTACCCACTTTTCCAAGGCCATGTGTTTTTTTTTGCAATTTAAAGTACTGCTTGACTAATAGCTTTCATAATCATAGACAAGGCCAGTGGCTGCTCCTTTTGTTTCCTCCTATTTAGTTTAATACATATTTCCCCTGCAACTCATATTTTGTTAACTGTGTTTATTATTGTTCCTCTTACTTCCCTGTAACACAAATTTTTTGTTAACTGTTTGTTTACTTGTTAATGTACCAAGATGTGGTACCTTTGTAAATGAGCCACTGGCTCAAAGGTGTACTCTGAAATCAAAATAGATAAACTAAATTAAATAAAAAATGGGCTTTCAGATACTAAGAAATCTTGAAGATGAGAGTTCCCCTTTAATCAGTTGAATAACAAAATGTCACAAGCACCAGCATCCTTCCAAGTTCATTTTCCAACTTAGAAACACTTTCAACAACAGAAAGCATTAGGGAACATACCTTGAAAAGTTTGAAGCTGAGAACAAGACAAGAATACAGGGACTTTAAAAGGCATACAACAGAAATGACTGACAGTAGCACTTCTACTTGCTTGTGCACGTATGCATCATTAACTCCCATGATGCCTTGCATGAGTGGGATTATGAGCTTTGTAATGGCATGAAACATGTTTTCACACCAGAGCAGAACATAATGAAGCAATAAACAAACAAAAAAAAATAAATAAATTTAAATTAGGATAAAATTAGGGAAAAGTAAGAGAGGGAATGATTGTTCGTGCCTACAAACTACACAGGTATATAGAAAGTAGACTGTGGAGACTTTCCTTTAAAAGGCATTTGGCTGCGCTTTGATTCTAACAACCATTGAGGAACACATATAGGGCCAGATTCACAAAGCAAAATGGGACTAAGTCCTCGCCCACAGCTCCAGCTGTGGACCAAAATCTTTTCAACTGTGGAGATTGGTATTCACATCCGCCATAGCTGTGGAAGGACATTATGACTGGTCACATTGGCTGTAGTATATTTCTGTAGCTGTATGGATTTCTATGGCAACATCACCTGTAAGCTGCTGTAAATAATGGAGCTGGTCGTAAACCGGCTCTACCTTTGTGAATTCTACAGGTGCAAGAAAAATGGTGGCTCCGCAAATGGCAACCCACTTGCGCCTGGTTTTTCCCACAGCTGTGGGAGTTTCAGGGACTTTGTGAATCCAGATCATATTCCCTTACAAATCCACTCCATGTTGTGCATTATCCTTTATATAGTACCCCAATATGAGCTATGTACCAGTACAATATTTGTGGACCAGAGATATGAGAATAGGAATCAACAAGCTGAGAAAAATGTAGGAGATTATGAAAGTGTCAGCTTGACTCCTACATCAAAAACATACAATAAACAGCCGGCCTGGTGGTGCAGAGGGCTGAGGTGCTGAATGCCCTACCTCATGCCACGTTGGCGACCCAGGTTTGGGAACGGACTCAAGTCATTGGGGAGCCAGCATGGGGGGGTTGGAGCAGAACTGAGTGACCCAAAGGCAGCTCTCCTCTCCTGGGGTGGTTGCCACCCCCCCATAATCCTGCTGCCACTGGGTGGAGGTCTGGAGGTCAGTGTAGGCAGAGGGGGTGGCACATAGCGGGAGAGCACATTGAGACATGGCATGCACATTCCTCCACATATGCATGCATGGCCGAGGTATGAGGATGGGTTATGGGGAGAAAAAATGGGAAAAATGCTAAAATATCTATAAAAAAAACCCACACAATAAATCATAGCACCTGCAATGTCTCTAGTCAAAAACTCATAGATAATCATGTACCTCTGGCAGAAGAGCAACAAATTATGGAACATCAGAACTTGCAAAATATCAAAAACTACTTGATCTTCTCAGAATAAAACAATGAAACATTATAGACATCCCTACAGTAACTCTACCTCCTATGACAGCAAACAGTTTTAAACCAGGAAATGTAGAAGCAAAAGCTGTCAACAAGCAAACAGCTTGAACAACCAGATCAAGCTGACATGCCGTCACCCACAAAACCATTAAATCTAATGACTTCACAAACATTTATAACAATCTTTGGACCACATTTCCCCTTCAACAGAAACATGAACACTGGCATACGTAACAGTGCACAACCTAAGAAAACACAGGAAAGCATGTACTCCAACTTCAGCTAAGATGAAGACAAACAAGCTAGACCTTTGGCATTATTTTTTTGTTTTGTAATTACAGTTCCTTTACTTAAAGTATTAAACATTTAAAAAAATACAAGCACTTAATCACCTGCACTCAGTATTTCAAATAGTTAACACGTGGAACCCTGGGCCTGATTCTAGAAACGTTACGCCTGGCATAACAGCAGTTGCGGCAAGCAGAGTGGTGCATGTAGCAACTTATGCCAGCAGTTGTGACAGGTGCGATTCTATAAAGTGGACTGCAACATGTCGCAGGCCACTTGCGCCAAACAGCTGTTATGCCACATAAACCCCCTGCAACATGGCGCTAGGGGGTTTACGGCCACAGTTGTGCCCCATTCTAGAAGGGCAGCCACAAAGTGCTCACACTGGGATTCTACAAGAACCCCCTGGAGGAGATCCAGCAATGTAAGTTATACCAGCATTTAGCTGGTATAAATTATGGATGCTCCCGGGCGTCCTGTAGACCCGTCGGCTGTCCAGCGGACAGTGCAAAGTTTCCAACCACCCATGCCCAGCACACCCCAGCTGGACCCCACAGGGCTACCCATACACCCAGCCCCCTGAAACAGCTGTTGGTAGAAACCCCGCAGGGCGGCGCTGCCATCCCCCCCACCGTGAGTCGCCCGCTCACATGCGGCAATATGCAAGCCCTGGTAGTCTAGTGCCCCCCCCCAAACTGTACATTAATAAAATATCATAGAATCCATGTTTCCCTGGTAATCTAGTGCCCTCCAAACTGTAAATTAATAAAATAACACACACACTCCCCGTTTCCCTGGTAGTCTAGTGCCGCACCCCGAACTGTACGTCAATGAAATGAAACAATATCCCCATTTCCCTGGTAGTCTAGTGCCCCCCTGAACTGTATATCAATGAAATGAAACAATATCCCCATTTCCCTGGTAGTCTAGTGGCCTCCCACCCAGCTGTGCCAGCCCATCCAGCACCCCCCACCCCTCCCCAGCCGGCGACTGTCACAGCCCATCTCTCACCTCCACGGCCAGCCGCCGACTGAGTGCAGTATTAGCGCTACTGCACAGACGCTCTCAGAAATTAATTTGAGTGCCTCCTTCCCTTTGCAAGTTCAAATTAGAGCTGCTCAAAATGAGACCGGGTGCTCTATAACAGACAATAGTGCACAATACTTAGAAAGTCACGGCGCTCACCTCTCTTGGTGTTCACAAAGCAAATGCTGTCCTCAAAGAATGTGCTGCAAAATCTAATTGGCATTTATTCAAAGTTCCCAAAGTGAAGAGTGCAGAGTGCAAATGAAGCATATAGCCATGACAGTGGGGAACAGCAAGAATCACCTGACATTTCACCAAATGCTTGGCTATATCAAAGGTAGTGCCCTCTACTGTTAGGAGTCTTTTAAAGCAGTGCACAATCGTGATAAAAAAGACTTTTTCATCATGTGACTTCATTGTATACATATTTACATAAAGAGCGGTTGTGCAAATAACCCTGATACATTTAAATTACTTATTTTCTCATTTCTAAAGGAAACAAAAACTTTACATAAACACAGGCTGAGCACATGGCTACTAGCGATAAAGAATTCTGTTTCTTTTCTTATCCTAAATGAGATCAGTGCTGTGATATAGATGAGAATTTATGGAGACAATAAATACAACACTTATACTAGACAAATTAGATACATCTTGGATCCAAAAACAAGTAATAGTAAGAAAATGCTACACCTGTGTGTGATCCTGTACCCTGCTTTCTCATTTCCTCCCCCTCCATCCTGTGTGGCCTCAGACTATGTATGTTTTGAACAAACTAGACTTAACAATTATAGGGTTCTTTTTAAGCCGATATAGTATCTAGATATCGTTCAGACATCCTTTGCTGAAAAAATGGTTATGACAAAAGAGAGCTGTCTGTACACAAGGCACAGCACTGATCTCATTTAGGATAAGAACAGGACAAAATTATTTATTGCTGGTAACCAAGAGCTTAGCCTGTGAAGAAATGCCGGTAAGCTGTGTAATGGCATAATAGGGTTTTTTCAACTTTGGTGCATATCTCAGGCATTTTTTGGGGAATTCTGGCACCACATTTTCAACATGGGATTATTGGGACTCCTCCTCATGAATTCAATCACTGTCATGGCATTATTCCGTCCTGAAAGGTGATTTCATGGTTACTGTGTGGAATCACCTTCGGATCGACTAATGAAATAACAGTGCCACTGTTCATGAGGTGGGCTCTCAAAAGCCTGTGTTGCAAAATTTGGTGAAAAAAATCCCAAAAATTACTGTTTTATGAGCGTGCATTGTGCAGTTTCTGCGCATGCTCGTAACTTCATGAATTTGTAATATTTTCACTCCAGATTTTCAAAATTAGCATTTTTCCACACCTCCTTTTGAACAGTACAGCTGTCATTTTACATATCCTGGCTGAAATGTGTTTTCGCACTTCCGGTGCAGAATAGCACGGTCACTGTGGGAAATCAGTTTTAGGTATAGATTAAGAACATGACAGTGACACTGTTCATGAGCAGAGGTCCTAAAATGCCTATGTTGAAAATTTGGTGATGAAAGTCCATAAAATGACTGTGTTATAAGCATGCATTGCACAGTTTCCACGCACCCTTGTAACTTCACAAATTTGCAATATTTTCATGCCAGATTTTCAACACTGGCATTTTTCACACCTCCTTATGAACAGTACAGCTGTGATTTTTCACATCCTGCCCAAAATGTGTTTTCATACCTGTGGCACACAGTGGCTTGGTTGCTGGGGGAAATCAACTTTTGGGACAGATTAACAAAATCACAGTGCCACTGTTCATGAGGGAAGGTCCTAAAATGCCTTTGTTGAAAATTTGGTGATGAAAGTCCATAAAATGACTGTGTTACAAGCATGCATTGCACAGTTTCCATGCACCCTTGTAACTTCACAAATGTACAATATTTTCATGCCAGATTTTCAACACTGGCATTTTTTCACACCTCCTTATGAACAGTACAGCTGTCATTTTTCACATCCTGCCCAAAATGTGTTTTCACACCTGTGGCACACAATGGCTTGGTCGCTGTGGGAAATCAGCTTTTGGGACAGATTAACAAAATAGCAGTGCCACTGTTCATGAGGGCCCAAAATGTCTATGTTGAAAATGTGGTTAAAAAATCCACAAAATAATTGGGTTACGGACGTGTGTTGTGCAGTTTCTATGCATACTCATGACTTCACCAATTTTTTTATATATTCACTCCAGATTTTCAACGTTGCCATTTTTTTACACCTCCTCATGAACAATACAGTTGTCATTTTTCACATCCTGCCCAAAACATATTTTGGTGCCTGTGTCGCCAAATGGTACAGTTGCTGTGCAAAATCACCTTTTGGCTAACAAACTGATAGTGCTGCTCTTCCTGAGATGATGTCACAAAAAGCTCATGTTGAAAATTTGGAGTGAAAATACCAACAAACGCCTATGGCATTAGGGTTTCCAACTGTAACTCCCCCACCCTTTAGAGACTGACAGGCATCAGGGGTGTGACTTGGGATCATTGGATGTAATGCTCATGCCGCTCCACACCCACCCCACCCTGCAGCCAGTGACAGGTATTGAGGTGTGCCTTGGAGTGTTCGGCCCTAAAGTTCACCCCATTCTCCTATACTGCACCCATCTCAGTGTATTTCCTTATGGAATGGGTTAAGTATAAGGCCCAAAGACCCCAGAGCACACCACGACACTTGCCAGTGTCTACAGGGTAGAGTGAGGTAAAATGGCGTGAGCATTATAGCTGACAACCCAAAGGCATGCCCTGATGCCTGTCAGCCTCTGCAGGGTGAGGGTGGGGTTGGTGTCAGTTCAATATTTCACTGTCATTCCTATTACGCATCTCTAACTCCTTCACTACCAATGCCAATGCTAGTGAGGCAACATTCAAAATTGACAAATGCTTGTTCGTCACCTGATTGTGCACTGCTATAAAAGATCCCTGACAATAGAGGGCACTGCCTTTGATAAAGCCAATTATTTTGTGAAGCATCAGGTGATTCATGCTGCTCCCCACTGTCATGGCTATATGCTGCATTTGCACTCTGCACTTTGGGAACTTTGAGTAAATGCCAATTAGATTTTGCAGCACATTCTTTGTAGACAGCATTTTCCTTGTGAACATGAAGGGGGTGAGTGCCATGACTTTCTGTGTGCTGCCTCCCTCCCATTATTGATGCATTCTGCCCCCCACCAGACTCAGTGAGGGACTCCAGGGCTCACACAAGAAGCTCAGATTCTCAGGTATCACAACACTGAGTCAGCCTTCAACATTACTTTTTTAAAGTACTGTATTTTGTTCTTAGTGTACCTCAGACGTAAATATAGCACAGAGTACATTGCATACTGTCACTGCCCATTAAACATATAGGGTTCTGGTTTTCAATGGGCTATGATACCGCTTTACAACTGCACTTCTTACAGTATGGAAATAGAACTCCCTAAGTAAAGTTAAGGTCCTTTCGCTTCCAAGTTTGCTTGTGATGGTGCTAGTATAGCTAAAACTCTCTCTTGGACTATAAATGTATTTTCTCCTTCCCCCCTCCTCCCAATTCACCTTTTCTATCCCTTAATTTTCCTCTAGATGTGAGAACTACAAATCCAGTCTTCTTCAACATGCAGTCATATCTGGCAACATGTCTACATCTAAAATTCCAACCACTTGCGCTCACAGATCAATACTGTTTCATTCTCTACTCTCTCTGTTATCCCCTTGTTAAATCTCACATATCCCTCCCAATTTCACATCAATCTGCTGTACCTGTGGCATGTTTCTGCCATATATCTAGCACTTTACAAATGATGGACATGATTGTAGTATATACAAGAAAGATGGTCATAAAGCAGGATTTGTGCCATGAATGGTTACCCAAACTTTAAAATGCACATAGGTTCTGATGTGAACATCCACAGTGATGCAGCCAGAGCTTGTATCAGAACTTGGTGCCCTTATAGCTATAATTGCAAACTGTGTTCTGCATGTTACTCTGTCAAGCACAGGTGTTACTCCATCAAACAGTGGAACAAATATTGTACTGTAGGTTCCATTGGAAAATGGTGACTCCATATGCTTACCATACGTCTCCTACTGCTGCTTGAACTCTCTTGTAATGAACTTTTTTGTGAGATAACCATACTAGTTCAATATTCTTTGTGCAGTCTTTGAATCTGTGGCCACTTTATCCACCCAAGAAAGGCCCACGAACCCCAACTGACATATGGTAAGCCAACCACTTGACAATGTACTGGATAAAGCAGGACAATCTGATGTGTTGGAATCTAATCTAGTGGGTTCAGCATTCTCCAGCAACAGTTGAAAGCTTTTTAGGAGTATGTAGGACTGTGTTAGATAAACACAGTAGGAGCTGTGTTGATTTCCACTCATTGGTGTTTCGCCACTGATTTGTTTGCCTTTTTTGTAGTAATTTGAAATGACCACACAGAGTCAAGGGAAACATCTAAATCATGTATGTACTACTACAAATGTAATATCTCTACATCTTTCAGACACAATTTGAAAAGAAAGAAGGTATCACATTGGTAATTTTCATATGAAAGGAAGTGGTGTGTATATACTGTATATGGAAGCCAAACAAACAGAAGAGAGAAAGAAGTAAGTGCCTTAGCTAGGATAATAGAATCAATATGTTAACCATACAAGAAGACATAGAAAAGTTGCTACTTTCTGTACAATCAATGTCTTGTTTAACAGAGAGGAATATATGCCAACATCACTGCTTAGATATGGTATGTTTTAACAGGAAGATTGATGTCATATTTCCAGCAAGTTCTTTGCCTCTGTAGTAGAAAGAGACTGCTATCAACAAAGTGTCAGAGATAATGATTCCTCTACATCTTCCTCTTGTAGCAAACTGTCTGTCACATAAAGGATCTTGGTGGAAGGAATCTGAGGAAACTGCCCCCCAAAATCCTCTCACGTACAGTAGCATAGTCAAACTAGTTTGGTCACCCCTAATATGTTATGAGTACTGTCTCTCCCAACCTGATAGCATGTTCATAGATAGGGAATTCTGGGTAGACTAGATGAACCTTTTGGTCTTTTTCTGTTGTCATTGTCCCCATTTCTATGTTTCTGTGATCAAAAAGGCAGCAATCATGTTATTTCTAGAAGGGTACCAGTTAGATTTAATTCTGAGATGACGTGTGTAGAAGAGGCCTTATGAGGTAAAATGGTGATACTTTTGTATCCCTGCCTACCACCCATTTTGCAGTTGGGTGCAGCTGACTGTGAGTTCATGTGCTCTACAGTGTGATACCATGCCATTCACAAACTTTTGTTGTTTTTAAAGAGGCTGGTGGTCAGGGGGAGATTTTAATTATGTATAGTAAAGGCTTGCAAAAGGGATATGACAGCAATGTTACCATTCTCCTCAGTTCTTATGGGCCTATCACTCTCTGAAATCTGTTATTGTTGGTAGTAGAGTGTTTTAGTGGACAACAACTTGCTGGACTGATTTCACTGTCAGTTATGTTTCATGGGTGTGTGTAGGGAGTGCTTAGGGCAGAAGGACTATAACACTGTTATGGAAAAACAAAGTCGGTGAGTGCTTCTTCACATTGTTTCATGTTTGGACTGATCTTCCTTTGAACACAGAGCTCTAATTTTGTTTTAGAATTGTAGGGCACTTACTATAGGTGGTAAACTATTATAAAAATATATTTTGAGAATTGTTAAACCATGTACTGTGCATTATTTTGGTTTTCCCATATAAAATGCCACTAGAATGATATTTTAGTCTAACTGGAGTGTTGTTACAGAACTAGCAATAATTTTTTCATTGTTAATTAGGCTGAGTACATTGTGAGAACACATATCACTGCTGCCCACATCAATATTTTCCATTGTCATGGTAATATTGGGGCATTTAAAGTTGTTAAAATTACACTAGAAAAAAAGCAAGGATCATATCATTTTGGAAATGTTGTTCTACAAGTAAGAATTTATACTCACAGCAACAGGGTCCAAACCAATTTGGGAAATAATCATATCGGGACAGAATTTCATAATCTGAGATTAACATTTTTAGCTGAAACACATTTCTTTATTGACTGTGTTGATCCCTGTCATTTTGAATAACCTTTTTATAAAAAAAAAAGTGAAAGTTCATGTTTAGTGATAATGCCTGCTTCTTTTAAATACAATCTGTTTCAAATAACTTTGGTTTCTATTAATTTTAATCTTTATCAGGTGACAGATCATGTGAAAAAACCCATCTTCATGACAGACATGAGGCTAGAGGCTTACTATTTTTAAAGATTTTAAAAATTACATTAAATTAAATGACATTACACATGCAAAAAATATTGATAGCTTAGCTGAAGTCCCAGTGTTCAATCTCATTGAAAGCAATCATTTTCTGACTATAAAAAGTGCAAATAAATTGTGTGGTAATTACATAGACCCATAGAAGGTGAAGGGCAGAAAAAGTCACATGTCTTTCCAGTCTTCCCTGCAATTCCTACCTAGGAACACTCAATCATTCTGGAGATCCCAGAGCTCCTTGTGACATCCCACTTGTTCCTAATTACCCTTTTGTAGCTATCACATTGAGTTTTGAACCACGAGACAGTGCTAGCATTACTCACTTCTCTGGGTAGCCTGTTCCATTTATCCATAACCCTTTTTGTTAAGAAATATTTTATTATGCAATTCTTAAAGGTTTTCCCCACAAATATGAGGCTGTGTTCCCTGGTGATCATATGATATTTTATACCAAATAAATCCATTGTACAGTAGTTACCTTGGTCTGGTCCTGCATGTATTTATACATTTCTATAAAGTCTCCTCTCTTCCTTCCTCATGTCCTCCAATGAGTACATGTGTTGGCTCTTCAGTCTCTGCTGATAAGTCCTACCTCATTGGCCTTGGGTTATTTGTGTTGCCCTCTGCTGAACATTTTCAAAGGCTTTCCTAATCCTTTTTCATATGAGGGTTCCAAAACTGCACAGAATTCTCAAAGTGTGGTCAAACACGTGACCTTTAAGATCACTTCCTTCATATGATTAGTAAAGTCCCACCTGATGCAACACATCATCCTATTTTGTCTTCCATATAATATCTCACACTGAATTGAAGATTTCATACTGCTGTTTATTATGATCCCTCAATCTTATCCAATTCTGGCCCAGTTCTTTTCTCCATTTTTCTAAATGATCTCCCCAATATCTGCTCCTCTGTGTTCATTCATTTGCATGCAGATGATACAGTACTGTTTTCCTCTGGCTCCTTTATCACTGATCTCATGAACCAGCTCCAACTGGACTTTAACAATATCCAACTCTGGTTCTGTGAAAATCAATTATTTCTGAATGGTAAGAAAACAGCCTCAATGACGTTTGGCACCAGGCAGAGGCTTACTAGAGTCTCCTACTTCCCTCCTTTCATACCCTTGATGCTGCAGCTATTGATGATGCCCTATCTTTCAAGTACCTCGGGGCTGGCTGGATTGCTACCTTGATTTTTCTGTTCATGTGGATCCTATTCATAAGAAGCTTCACCCCAATCCTGAAACACTTTAGAGAGATAAGTGAAGTATTCTGCTTCCTGATTGCAGATAAATCCTGATTAAGATTATTCTCCCCATTTTTGACTATGGAGACATTGTTATGATGGTGCTCCAAAGTCCACATTAGCTAAACTGGACCTTGTCTTTCACGTCTTCTGTCAATTTGCCCTTGATAAACTTATGTGACATCATTGTATTATGTACTTTTCCCTCTTCCAGCCCTCTCTTCAAGCTAGGCACATCTTCCACTGTGTTTCCTTCATCTATAAATATTGGTTTAACTCTCTCCCCTCTTATCTTACTGCTCTTCTCTCTCTCCACCCTTCTTCCTCTTACTCCCTTCATAATGCCTTCTCTCACTCTCTTGCTCTCACTCAAGTGAAATCTACTGCAGGTCAAGCTGCCTTCTCATTCCATTTCCCTAAACTGTGGAGTTCTCTTCTCCTTTCCATTTGCTCTGCTCCTTCCTTTCCTGCTCTGAAACCTCTCCTCTGTGAGCTCTCTATTTAGTCCTGCAGTGGCTTCTAATATTGGGGTAGACTCCTTTTTATCCACCTTCCTCCAACACTGACACTAGCACTGCCCTCCCCTTGTTTCTCCCTAGTCATTTCTCCTGGTACTTTTTGTTGTTGTTTAATGTTAGTATTCTTCTATCCCTTCCATAATTTACTTTATGGCAGTTTTTACTATTTGACAAGTTATTCTTAAGTGTTCTTAGACTGCATGCTTTGATTTATTATTCCAATTTAAATTGCACTGTTTAATGCTTTGTACTTATATAATGGTTGGAAGAGTGACAACTGGAGTTTAACGCAAAGAAGTGCAAGATCAAGCACATAGGGAAGAGAAACCCTGAAGCCACCTACAGGCTGGGAGGAGAGTTGCTGGCAGTCACAAGGGAAGAAAGAGACTTGGGCATCATCATCATCACAGATAACCCGAAATCATCCAAGCAGACCACTAAAGCAGTAAGTAAGGCTAGGGGGATGTTGGGGTGTATTAGTAGGGGTATAACAAGTCATAAGAGTGAGGTAATAATCCCACTTTACAAGACACTGGGTAGGCCCCATCTGGAGTGCTGCATGCAGTACTGGAGGCCACACCTTCACAAGGACATTAACCAAATTGAGGCAGTCCAGAGAAGGGCAATCAAAATGGTGTAGGGACTGCATCAGAAAACATATGAGGACAGATTAACGGAGCTCAATATGTATACCCTAGAGCAAAGGAGGTAGAGAGGTGATATGATCGAAACATTCAAATACCTTAAGGGCATTAACAAGGTGAAAGAGTCTAACATGTTTCAATATAAGAAAAATAGCAGGGCAAGAGAACACAGCATGAGATTAGAGGGAGGCCGATTAAGGGGTAATGTGAGGAAGTTCTTTTTCACAGAAAGGGTGGAGGATCCATGGAATGGCCTACCTCAGGAAATGTTGGATATGAATACAGTGCAGTGCTTCAAACAGGCATGGGATAGGCATAAGGGAGCAATACAGATGAGTATGAATATAAAGGCCATTGACAGAACAAAGGCCGATAACACATTCATAAGGTAGAAAAAGAAATGGGCAGACTAGATGGGCCCTGTGTTCATGTTCTATGTTCTATGTATATGTTCTCTTCTCCTCTGTTGCTCCTCCCCAAGGATACATCTGGAAATGAACTGTTACCAGATCAGTATGATTTTCCTGGTGAAACTCTTGAAATAACTTACTAAATAAATAAATCCTGTCTTCTTTTGGACAGTTTTAAAGTACCTCCAGAAATGCTATATTCTATTCCAAGAATTTTGTAGCCAGTTATCAGCCACCTTACTTTATTTGGTGTGGAATTGTACAGGTAACTGCCATAGTCCAGAAAGACCATTGTTTAAACCTTTCCACATCTTTCCTAATGGCCACAACAATTACATGATCACTGTGGTAGGAGGACACACTGGAGTAACAATGGCAGTACAATACAGCATTATGAAATACTGCAGGCATGTTTACTATTTGAAGCATTTTTGTCAATACGAAGGGCTCGATTTTCAAACCCTTGACACTGATGCATGGTGCTTGTATTAAACAGAAGTGATGCAAGGGGCCCACTGTGCCACACCATATGTCAGTCCTAATTCTGTAACAGTGTCTGTGCCAACAGGGAGACTGTCTGCACCTCTGGGGCCTGTGCCATGCTTGTGCCACCTGCAAGGCTACATCATGGTGGTAAGGGGACTTGTGGCAGAACTGGCTGTAGCACCCTGTATAAAGGGCTCTGGGGCAGGATGTACTGCTAGGTACTGTGGAAAGCATGCAGCTATGTGGGTGTCCCATGCAGACTCACAGAGAGCAGCAACATGTCTTGTAAACAACCTTGCAGCAAAGTCCCATGGAGGTGCCACCAGGGGTGATCAGTACCTCCATAGCCCAACCCATGCAGTGTCTCACCAGTGTCCCTGGATTACTGGAGAGGGGATAAGCATCAGCTGCCATGCTCTGTCCCATGGTGGGAGTGCAGGACCATATGGCATTGGCACCAGTGGCAATGGCCTTGCAGTGATGGTCAGGGCAGTGGAAGCTGGACTCACCACAGCATGCACAGTGGAGCTGGTACACACCAGCCATACCTGGCACGCAAGTCTTTGGCTGGGGCTCATAAACAGCAGTGTTGCCTGCCACCATGGAGCTCTGCATGGCAACTATGTGGGGGAGAGGGTGACCCTCCTACTGGTGACTCCTCAAGAGCTGATATGGCAACATTGTGGTGGAAATGTCATGGCTGATCATGCCAGACTACAACACTTGGTGAGGGAGTGTTATCCATGATTGACTTACTGTGCGCCATTCTTGCACATATTGGGGGCAGACTATCTCACAGGTACTCTGGGGAATACATGTGCTGTGTCCCTCTGTTTCTGTTACATATCTAATGGGATCAGTTGCAGTGCACTTGGCACTACATGCTTCTGGGTCAAGGAGGTATGTTCCCAGTCTGTAGCTTGCAATGGTAACACTATGCCACTTGGACTGTCCTAGGAGATGCCAGCTGTAGGACAGCAGACTCTACAGGCCATTCATATGGCTATTCACAGATGACACTATGGTACTCGTAGTCATGCAGGCACAGAGCTGTGTTGTGCAGAACCACAGCTGAAGCCCACCACCCCCTCAGTGGAAGTCGGACTGTGTTGTCCTCGGATCCCCCCCATGGCACCAGTCATAGTGTTGATTGTCACTGTTGTATAGCCACCACTGCCCCTGTCATGGGTCTGCACTACCCACCACCTCCCATCCAAACCCTTTTTGGCCCCCACAGCCTCTTCTGACCAGCTGGTCATGCAGCAGATGGGTCACTGGCACTGACTGCAATTCCACACAACCCTCATTTAGCTTGTGGCAATCCCCCCCATGCACCATTTGTTTGATGCATGTGAGCAGTTGTGGCAACTGTGGGGTGTTTGGGGCTGGGACTGCCTCCTGTACCAAAATCTGGTGCAGGATCCCTGGTGCGCCAGGCTTCAATGCAAGCTGCAATTTACCACAGTTTGTGTTGCTCTCCTGGCCACTTTGAAAATTAAGCCGAAAGTGTTTAGATTTTCCAGCATCCAGTTTGAGAATTTTAAGATGCATGTTGAAATATTATTGTAGTTTTCATAAATTATGAAACAGAAACTATGTGTTTTAAAGATGACTGTACCCATTTGTACAGTGGCACAAGCCAGGATGCAATGTAGTACCTTGCAGTATTACAGCAAAATGCTGCAGTATGCTGCAGGAAATGGTGTCATTCAATGGGTTCCATGTCATAGTAGTGACTCTGGAACAGTGACCCATCACAATGGTGCAAAACCCACAGCACAAACACTTTTGGAACTTTTGTTTCTTGTGGGGAGCTTCACCCCCTACACCCCCCTTGTGGGGGGTTGCTCCAACACACCCCTTAATATATATTCTGACTCTGGGATGGGGGAACCATCAGTCGCAAAAACGTGTCAGCGCTGTACTTCATCACCATTGTGACAGTTTGCTGTTCTATATTCGCTACCTTCACGGGCTACCATTCAATGGCAATTAAGCCCTTTTGTCACATGATATTTTGTGATGTCATTTACTGCAAGGTACTGCACTGCAGCCTGGCTAGCTCCACTGTATGGTGGCAAATAACCTCTTTGCTGTTTAAACCATGCTTACAACCCCCCTGTTTGATCAATTAAACACCATCGATATGTATTTGGTTGATCATACTCCCTTGTACCAGCCTACATCTCCCTTACCTTTTAATAATGCTTTAGTGGTTAACAGTCCACATCTTTAGTCACATCTTCATTGTCCTTCCTAACACAGTAAGGGAGGGGGATAATGTTGCCCTTTTACAGATCCCTGAAAAGTTTGGTGGATCTGAACATGTGCGTGATGGTGGACAGAGGGGGCTGGGGGAGTATGATTGAAACCTATGAATTCCAAAGGGGAATAAACAAGGTAGACAGAGGGTTCTGTTATCCAGAAATGAAAGCACAATGATTAGCGGTCATGGGTGGAGACTGATCGGGGGACATTTAAGTGGAATATCAGGAAATAATTCATCACAGAGAAGGTAATGGGAAATTAAATGGCTTGCCAAGGGATGTGGTGGTGGTGGGGGTCTATTGTTGGCTGTAAGGAAGGCTAGTTTAAATTCAAAGGACTGGCAGTTTCTAGGGAAGGGAATGGGTACAGGAAGGGGGAAGTGGTTGAGAGTTGGCAGAGGAAAGATAGTGAGAGGAACATGAGGTAACTTTCCTACAGCATCTGGACACAGACCATTAGGGAGTAGGTAGGGATTTTTGGTAGACTGGATGGACCTCGAATCTTTATCTGCCATCATGTTTTCTATGTTTGTAGTAAGAGAGAGAAGCCATGTGCAACATGCATAATATCCCTGGTGGCTTTTGAGTTAGTAGGGTTGTGAGCATGGCAATGTATGTTTATAGAGTTGACTGACGTGCTCTGCTTTCTGAACTGGTTCCTCCACCCTTCAATGCACATGTCTTCATCCAAATGTGGGATAGTTTGTAAGAAAAGGGCAGAACATCACACAGTATCACAAAGATAACTCAGCATGCAGTAGGCATAAGTGTTTTCATGTTCATAACATTTGCTGTTGATTGAGTGGCATGGATGAATCTAAATGTCTACTTAATGTCAGTAGGACAGCACCATCTAATTATAGAACAAAGGATTTCTCAGAGAGTGGTAAAATGAAGGGTATCCCTCTAAATTAGGGGCAGCTGAGAGGTATGTAACAAGCAAACTGCCCCAAGAGAAGTACTAACATGAAACTAAAGCCAAGGGAATAAAACAATTAGAAACTATTGGTCTGTGACATTTAGCATGGTTTGAAATGGTTATCTAGCCTGAGGCAACCAAGGTATAAGGTGAGTATGATTTTGACAGTTAACTACTGTAATTTATAGTACTGTAAATGGGTATCATTATATACAACATTATAGGGTTTCTCTCCTAACTTATAGTTTTATCAAGCTTTTGTCAAAATGATTTTGTGATCTACTGTGGTCAAAGAACAAAACAAGAAAATCTGGTATTTTATATTTAACAGTAATGGAATTGCAATAAACCTATTTTGCTTCTTAATAAAATAACAGTACATAGCATGCATTCGTACAGATAATGGTGAAAAGATAATTCACCATAACATTTGTGGTAATCTAACAATACACCTATGATAGCGTTCTTTTTTTAATCGAGGATTTTCTCCCAGAGCAGACAAACATCATGCCTTCTAGTCCTCTGATGACTGATTGGCCCCAGACACCAGAAATCACCCCACAACCGCCAACTCCCCTGGTTCTTCCCTCTGTGACAACTTTCTTTTGGGGGGCATCCTCCCCCCAGCAACTCAATCAGGATCTAGAGGTAGGCAGGGGGCTGTATGGGGTGAAACCTGAATACACTAATGTGTGACCATCATTACAATAAGGCCGACCTGACTTTTTTCTCTTCAGTAATGTTGGGTTCCCACCACTCTGTGACAGTTAACACAGCCACTGGAGATCTCAAAGGCTGGCAGCTTCCCCTGCAGCTGGAAGATAAACTTCAGTAGTCACTGATGTAACAGAATCACAGCGCCAACCCTCCTGAATGAGGATGTACTGCTACTGGCTGCACTCCTCCCTTGGCAACCCATTTGGCATTATCCCAGGTTCATTCCTATGCCCAAGTCACCAGCATGGTAGTGTGTCTTGCTACCCGTTAGGCCATAGGTGGGTAGTAGTAGTAGTAGTAATAGTCTTTATCTACATTTGGTACCCTTCCCCCAGAGCCTCATAGCTCCATTACAATATTATACAGTAATAATACTGAAACATCTTAACCAAATATAACACAACCAAATATAAAATTATTAAAAACAGCAAAATATTTCAATAAACTGATTTATAAATTGCCACTGCATGCCATTCTGTGAGCCATGTGTCTGGAGCCACCATCTACAGAGGGGGTTGTAATGTCTATGTTACAGAAGGGCTCCCCCCAGGACCCGATTCAATAGCCTGCAGCAGTCTCACAGCACAGGAGCTGCGTTTCAATTCCAGCTTGTGGACTTGTATGTTTTTTTCCCCCATTAGTGCTTGGAGTGCTTGTATGGGGGAGGGATTCTCAGCTGCTTACTAGTCATTGAACCACATGGTCCCGTGTAACTGGTCCCACCGTGAGTGGCACAGCAGGAGTGGGAGTCCTCCAGGGGAGTCACCAGAGTGGAGATGCCAGGATGCCAGGAGAATCGGTTCAAGCACAGTCCTGCAGTGCCTGTTCATTTTATGCCCAATTACCTATTGTGCTCTGCTAAAACAGACCTCATTTAAACTGAGTAGCTGCACTGTCATTCCTATATCAGCTTGCCTCATTCATGATGTGCTCTGTCCTGTAGGGTTTGGCTTAACCTCAGTGAAGTGCTCTACTGTTAGTGAGTTAGTAAAGGTTATAGGCATGATTCACAAACTGTTTGGACCAGTGCAAGCCCCGGGTGTGCCAAACACAGGGCGCATGGGGCTTGTGGCGGTCTATGGCCAAGTGGTGGGATTCACAGGTGGTGTGTCCCCAACCCGATGTTAGACCAGCTTTTTGCTGGTCTACTGCTGCCACCCTCCTAACAAGGTTTGCACCACATGCCTGGCACAAGCCGCTGTAAATGGGGTAAAAGGTTGCAAACACATGCAACCTTTGTGAATAGGGTGCACAGTGTGCCAAAGTGGATGGTACAGCACCGGGGCAGATGTAGGCTTGGCGCGAGCCTTGCGTCCCATCTGTGAATCGGACCTATATCTTTAAGCAAGTTGAAAGAACATTCTGCCTTCATATATGCTCTTTATACCTTTGCTACATAATCTATAGTTGTAATATTCTGCTGTTAGCTGCAGTTCTGTTCACCATGTATACTTTTGTTTTCTAACAGATAGTTGCAGTATAACTTTGCTGTTTAACTTACAGTTGCAGTATCCTACCACTGCCATAGTTCATTTGCTTTTCACCTTGCTGCATAAATTTAAAACTGAATTATTGTACTCCTTTTACTTTGCACCCTTAATGTTCACTCATTGCACCATCGTTCTAACAGCTCCTTTCCTGCCTGAGCTATACCTCTACATCTCTACCTGCATAGTCAGCTTCCTCTCTCTCCCTCCTTTTGTGATGTGATCATTCTCCCTCTTTCCCCTCCTTTGTCCTAGAAATTGCCAGTACTCCCTGTCTACGGTCCCCTTGCCTATTCCCTTGTGAAACTCCCTCCACTTAGCTCCCTTGCTCCCTGATCTTACCTCTTCTCCTCTTCCTCTTGGAATCCACCTTAAGTCCCCATCTAGGGTCCCCTCATTTCCCTCTTGCTGAGCTCCATCCACTTACTCCCAGAGCAGACTGTTATTTCCACTGCCTGCCCCACTCCTCTCTGCTCTTTATCCCCTGCCCTACCCTGTGTCTTCCTGCTCTGTTCTACTTCTCCATTTAGCCCCCATTTCTCCCCACCTTAGCCTGTTTCCTCCCACCCACAATTCCTCTCCTTCTCTCCTTTACCTTTGTCAATATACCTGTTCATAACTCCCCCCCCACATACACACATATGGACCATTTCCTTCCCCTCTTCCTTTCAGTTTTCTACCTCCCAGTCCTAACACCTCCCCCCTTCATTCTGCCCTTCCTTATGCCTATAATACCCACCCCTGTGCCAGTCTACCCCATAATGCTCACTATCCCTCCCCCCATCCAGTTCAGACAAACCCTCCCCCTTTCACCTATCCTTCCTCACATTGCTTCCATCATGTTTCACCCTGGCTTGCTTCCCTCCTTTTCCCTTAACTTTGAACTCTGGCTCAGGGTTCATCTCTTCTGTCCTCCTCCTTCCGTATCTACACCCACTTGCCATCTAAGTGCATGTAGGTCTAATCATTATTTCCTTCTCCTCTTCCTCCTCCTTGCAGGTGATGTTCAACCCAACCCAGGCCAGCCCCTTCCCCATCCCCCTTACCCAAAGGCTTAAACTTTGCCACCTCAATGCTAGGATTCTGCTTCCCAAGCTTGACACCCTTAAAGTCTGGGTTTCCCAATAATATCTTGACCTACTCTGCATAACAGAAACCTGGCTCTTCTCTAGAGTTCCTGACTCCCAACTATCCCTCCCTGACTTACACCTCTTTTGACAAGATCTTGGTAAGCGAGGAGGCAGTGTGACCATCTATGTTCTCCAACACCTATCCTGTTCTGTCTCTCTTTGTGAATCCCTCCACTCCTTGCATGAGCGCCTCCTGAATAATCTAAAATTCCCCATCTCTCTTCCCATGTTTGCAGCTGTATTATATGGTTATCCTAAAATCTTTGCCCCCTCCCTTATTGAATTCATTTCCTCCCTTGTCTCTCTAGCCTCTTCAAGGGAGGTTATTATTTTCAGGGACTTTAATCTAAACTGGTCCTCTCCTGCCTTTAAACCTATCATTGAAAAAAATGAGTCTTTAAACCTCCATCAGCTAATCAAGGAACCCACTAGGCCTAACCCTCATTCCCTCAACCACTCTCTCCTGGACTGGTGCTCTCTTTCTACCCCTACCACATTACCATTGCTGGTACTCTCCCCGATGCTTTCAGTGACCACTTTATGACATACTGGGCCTAAGTTTCAAAGGGGTTGCATCGCTGCAATGGACTTGAGGCAGTGGGGTTTTCCACAAGTGGTGACTTGAGGCAAACCATGCCGTAGGTGCCATTTCGAAAGTCATGCAACAATGCAGCACAGTTACGCCACTTATCCCCTGGTGTACATTTGCTGCCATGGAGATATCCTTGTTACTGGGCTTGCATCAAACCTATGGCACAAGCTGCCATAAAATGGGTGAAGTGTCACAACTGCACCAGCCCTACTAAAATCAGACTGCGTTTCATCCGCGGGCTTTGGCTCAGCTGCATCAAACTTTGCATGGATACAGACATGACGCAAGCCCTGTGTCTGCTTTCTAAAATCAGACCCACTGTGTCCATCAGGTATGAATGTCCCATTCTCCCCCCAACTACAGCTGGATTAGATCTCTCAAGTCGCTAAATATTGATGTTGTCCTCTGAGAGCTCCTTTCCTCTGACTGGTCACTTGTATACTCTGCCTCTGATATTGATTCATCTCTCTCCCTCTTTTTCTTCTTCCTAAACAAAGTTTGGAATACTCACGTCCCCAATAGATGATACAAAGTCAGACTCTCCCACCACCCCGGATATCTGTTGACATCATATAGCTTTGTAAGACCCGTGATCTTGCCTGGGTGTGCTACAAATCTTCCCACTCCCCCTCAGATCTCCAGCTGTATAGGTCCCTAAGAAACACCTGCACAAAGCCTATTAGTGCTTGGAAAGCACAATATTTCAAAACAGCCTGGCAACAAAACCTCAGCTCCCCCTTCAACATCTGGCGGACTATCCATTCCTTATTTGATCCTCCTCCCAAACTTTCCTTTCTTACCCTGATGGTTGATGACATGCCGGTCTCTGACCCCTCCTCTGTTGCCTGTATCATAAACTCCTTTTTTAGCACTTGTGCCCTCCCTTCCAACTTGGTCCCTGTGCCTCCAGCTTCACCTGTCTCCTCCCCATATAAAGGCTTTTCCTTCCCTCATTTTGGAGCTAGAAGTTTTCCAAGCCCTCCTTTCTCTCAACCCCCACAAATCCAGGCCAGACAGCTTTGACTCTCACTGTCCCCATATCTCTGCCCCCACTATTGCTCTTCCTCTCTCCCACTTACTGAACCTTTTTTTCACTCTAGGTACTGTTCCTCAGGCA
Source organism: Neoceratodus forsteri (assembly GCA_016271365.2). NCBI lineage: Eukaryota > Metazoa > Chordata > Ceratodontiformes > Ceratodontidae > Neoceratodus > Neoceratodus forsteri. The sequence continues at coordinate 1,123,954,356 of CM028131.1, forward strand.
TGGAAAGTTGCCATGGTGCTTCCCATCACAAAGAGGTGAACCCTTTATTCCTGGCAACTACATACCTATTTCTCGCTTCCCCTCCCAGGCCAAATTGCAAGAGTTCCTCATATTCTCCAGACTTTCTGATTTCCTCAGCACCACCAACTTTCTCTCCCCATTTCAATCTGGCTTCAGAAAAAAATTATTCTACTGTTACTTCCCTCCTTCATGTCACTGACGCTATTCTCACTCACATGGACCATGGATACATTATCGCTGCCATATTTATTGACCTAGCTAAAGCTTTTGACTCTGTCTTGCATCTTCTTCTTCTATCCAAATATCTGTCTACTAATTTCTCAGCCCATGTCACAGACTGGTTTAGGTATTATCTGATGGGCTGTACACAATGAGTTCAAGCGGAGATGCCCTATCCCCCCCACTTTCCCATTCAAGCAGGCATCCCTCAAGGCTCCATTCTGGGCCTTGTCCTTTTCTCGATCTTTCTTGATGACCTTCCCTCTGTCTGCATCTCCTCCAGTATCCACTTGTATGCTGATGACACTGTTCTATGCTTCTGGTCCTTCGTCTCCTGAGGTGGTGTTTCAGCTGCAGAGTGATCTTCACATGATTCTTCTCTGGTTTCAGGCCAACAAGCTAAAGATAAACTCCAAGAAAACTTTGTCCATGACTTTTGGTACAACTCAGAAGCTAGTCAATCATTCCCCCATTCCCTCCCCTCCTTTTCCACTTTTGACAGTACCAGTCTTGATGTAGCCCCCACCTTCATATATCTTGGTGTGTGGTTGAACAGTCAACTTGACTTCTCCTCCCATATTGACCACATTCCCTCCAAACTCTGTCCCAAAGTGGTGCCATGTATTGGAACAAAGATTCCCTCTCTGCTTTTGTTCATCATGAGCTACTCATGAAAACAATCCTACCTGTTTTGGACTATGCTGATGCAGACTTTGGGTCTGCCCCTGCCTCATCACTGTCTAGACTGGACTCCTTTTTCAATGCTTTCTGCAGCTTTGCCTCTAATTCCCCTTCCTGTACTCACCTCTGTTCCTTATACTTCTCTGTCTCCCTTCCCTATCTTCAGCTATGCCAACAGCACCATGTCACCACCCTTATCTCCAAATTCTGACTTGATTCCTTCCCCACCTACCTCTCTCTTTCCTCTCCACCTCCTCTCCCTCTTCCTATTCACTACATTCCAGATACTCCTGCTCCTTGTCTCTCCCCCATCCTCTATCCAGTTCTGGGAAGACCACTTTCTCCTACTGTCTCCCCTCCCTTTGGAACTCTCTTCCTAGTTCCTGTCATCTAACTCCTTCACTGCACTGTCTAAAACATATTCTTTCCCTATTCCCGCATCCCCCCTGTTCCTGTTCTTCCTCCTCTGTGTAGTCGGGGAGAGGCTATCTGTATGCATTACATTTAAAATCGTACCAAGTTGTATTTTCACACTACCACATTCATTGTATTTTCATGCACCTTATGTTTGTACTACCTACAGTAGATGCTTCTTTTTGAAATTACACTTAATTATATTTTTGCACTACCCCCTTACTCCTTTCCCCGGGTCACATATGGAAATGAGCTTCGGTTCAGTGTGCCTCTCCTGGTCACCTTTTATTGGACCAACATAGTTGTTACAAAAAGAAACATTTATATTTGTAACATCTATGTTGGTTCAATAAAAGGTATCACACAATTTGCTTCTGGATCTGTTCTGACAAGGACCAATATGGCAACTAATCTATTTCTGTATGTCTTCTGGTCACCAACATTTTAAATAATTAAATAAAATAACTAAATAAATAACAACAATATTACACTGCTTGGATGGCCCCTGTGATAGCAGTTTTGACAGGGTAGCAGTACTTGGGTCAAATTTACATGAATCAGATACTGCACCTGATTTCCTTGTTGATCGCGTCGAGTTGTTCCTAAAGCATCATTGCAAGGGTCTGGGCATCAGAATGCCCACTTGGAGAAAGAAGGTCCATGGAACTAAAAATAGTTTCCCTGTCATCATCGTCAATGTCAGACATTTCACTTTCACTTTCAAAGGGATGGCTGGAGAGCACACTAATCTGAGGTGGTCGAGTCCACTCATGGTCACCTAAAGATTTTACCTAAAAAGTAAATTGCAGAAAAAGACTTTTTAGTACCTCTAATTTTTACCACTAAGAATGTAGCATCTGATTCATTACTTGGTTTGTAAACTAGGTAACTCTGGTATCATTTGATCATACCTGCTATGACACTACAGTTTTGCTATATGAAACTTTATTTATATCTAGTTTGGATATTTTGTTTCAAATCCCAGCACAGCTGTCTTATTTTCCTGCTTTAGGTATTACAACAAAATATATTGAAGACTTCTGATGAAAGGGACTCTGAGAGCTGTACCTCTGATCTCTGCAGTTCCATGTCTATGATGGTTAGGACAACTAAGTCTCTTGCTTTTCTTAAGTAAATCAAAAGTTTGCTAAGGAATATTTTGGATCATTAGGAATTTTAATTGGTTTTATTGAGATGTAAAGCACCTTGGACAGGGGATCAAATGTGGAGGGCAATGGGCAATTTCCACCCATGAGTCCTCTGGATTATTTAGGATTTTGGCCTCTCACTGGCCTCTTGGTCTCCTGTTTGTGTTAAGATTTTTTTTGTGAGACCTTTTGCCATTGATACATCACAACAATTGTCAGTCAAGAAAAGTAACAGGACTGGGACCTTCTTTCCATTCCAAGTGAAGTCTGTATAAGTGAGTGAGCAAGTGAATAAATGCAGTTCAGAACAACTGCTGCCTGAGCTGCTGTGCTGCTGTGCTATTAGGGTCCTTGATTACATAACATCTACATATGACTGGCACCATCAAGGCCTAATCTGTTGGCTCAGTATCAGCTGAGACAGTTGACAGTCCCTTATCCTTATCTGATCATGGCAGAATCATCAGTCACAGCCTAGGAGGTTTGTTGTCAGTCAGGGTCCTAGGATGTTTCTTTGAATGATGGCTGTCTTCTCTGTGATGTGCCTTCTGCCCTACAAGGCTTACTTGTAGAATGCCTGGACATGCATAAGACATCTTTTTGGAAGACTGGGTGGACTTTAAGAATTTAGCCTCACAATGTCTGTTCCGCACCAACAAAACCTGAAATCTTATCCCTGATCTTGGAATAAGTGACATGAATGGCATGATACAAATTATACCGGAAGAAGAAACAGAAGAAACACATTTTTGTATGCCTAATGAAACATTGTGCTAGTAGTTCAACATGTTGGGTGCCATGCCACAGTTTGGAGGCTCATATATACATAGTAACATACACCGTAACATAATAATTTAAAGTCAAAAGGAACTCTGATCCATTGTCTGACTCCTCTTACTTTATAAGCAGGGGATAAATAAATATGATGTGCAAACAAGTGCTAATTTATTAGGATTATCGATCCTTTTTAGCAGTTGTGTATATAATACAACAATATTGCAAGCCTATACAAAGAAAAGGAGACAGCACACTCAGATCTAAGGGTACTCATGTTTTATTTATCAAGGTGAATGGCCTCCAGGATAGGCAGCAGCATGGATTCATCTCTGGGAAATCTTGTCAGACCAATCTAACAGAGGATTATGACTGGGTAACAAGTGAGATGGATAAGGGCCACACAGTGGATGTCCTATAGTTGGACTTCAGCAAGGCCTTCGATTCAGTGCCTCTTGGGTATCTAGGGGGAAAATGGAATCCATGGGGGTGGGGGCAAAGCTGGTAAACTGTATCATGAACTGGCTGAAGGGGAGGTAGCAATGGGTGGTGGTGGGTGGTGGGGGAACTTGCAACACCTAGGCCAATGACAAGTGAAGTGCCACAAGACTCTGTGCTGGGTCCAGTGTTGTTTGGGCTATTCATATCAGATATTTCACATGGAGTTGACAGCAGGATTCATCTGTTTGCAGATGATACTATAATGGGGGCAGTAGTGTATGAAGTTGATGGGTGGAAACAACTACAGGGGGACCTACCCAAACTGGAGAAGTGGTCGGTGAACTGGCAGCTGGGCTTCAAAGTGAAGAAGTGCAATATTATGCACTTCAGGGCCAAGAACCTGAGGAGGGAATATTGGTTTTGGAGGGTGAGGCTGAGGGATCACTGAGGAAGAGAAGGACTTAGGGGTGATAGTAACAGAGAGCATGAACAACTCTGCTCAATGCAGGAAAGCTGCAGCTAAGGCTAACAGGATGCTGGGGTGTCTTGCTAGGGAATTCTTGTAAAGACACAGGGAAGTGATCATGTTCCTCTACAGGTCTTTGGTCAGGCTGCACTTGCAGTACTGTGTGCAGTACTGGTGTCTGTATCTGAAGAAGGATATTAGACTGCTAGAGAGGGTGCAGCGTAGGGTGACAAAAATGATACAGGGGATGGAAGGCAAAACCTTTGAGGATAAGCTAAGAGATCTGAGTTTGTACACCCTGGAGGAGAGGAGGGATGGGGGGATATGATTGAAATATTCTAGTACTTGAAGGAGATCAACAAATCTAGCGCTGATGGGTTATCTAGGCTGAGGAAGGGAAGGGACATGAGATGGCTTGGGCTAAGGTTAGATGGGGAAGATTTAGGAGAGAGATGAGGAGACATTACTTCATGGAGAGGGTGGTGTCAAAATGGAATGCCCTACCAGAGGGGGTGATTTCACATAAGACGGTGGGTAGTTTTAAAAGGGCAAGGGACAGGGCATGGGGAAGGGTCTGGGTAAATAGAGCTGAGAACTTCCTGGAGGTGAGAGGGGGTGGGCAGTTGCAATCTAGGGGTGCTAGCTGCATACTCAAGCAGACTTGATTGGCCATGAGGCCTGACTCTGCAGGCAGATTCGTATGTTCATATGTATGTATGTAAAATTCAATTAAAAAATGCAACAAACAGCAAACATAACAGAAGGTAGTCACAGACAGTCTGGTGGCCCATGAAGCAGAAGTCAGCCAGTCTCCCCAAAGTTTTTTCTCGCTGTGAGACTTAGACAGAGGCCTCCTGTCTCAGAGCAATCAAAATGTTAAGGAGATTGCTTGGCTTTTGCTCCATGGGTCACCCGACTGTCTGTGTTCACCTTCTGTTCTGTTTCCTGTATGTTGCATTTTGCACTGAATTTTGCACAAATATTAGTGCACTTAGCTCAGAGTGCTCCACCTCCTTTTGTTTGTATGGTTCATGCAATGTTGCTTTGGGGCAGGAGCACTAATGACCTTTGATGCAGTGTGTTCTCTTTTGCCTTCAGTATTGCAAGCCCAGTCTGATTTCTTTCTATATGAAGTTTGCTACTACCTTGCCATTGCGATAGCATAATGTTCTTCATACAACAGTGAATACAACCAACAATAAACACACTACTTACAGGTAATGGACTACCAAGAACTCTTATGCTGTCCTACTTACAAGTGAAAAAGAAAATGATTTTATAATCAATAAGCCTTTGAGCTTCTCTGCAGTTCTTCAGAAGAGCCTCATTTGAGAGAACTGGTGTAGTGACACGCACGTTGCCAGCCTTTCCCTAGGAGAGCAGGAGTGTAGAGAGCTTTATAAGAATAGCTCTGCATTCTCCCATTCAATCCAAGGAAAATGCTTTATTATATCACAAAAAAGGTGCAATATATTTTACAGTTTATCGGTTCTATGAAAAGCTGGCATTAAGGGCGTTTAGATACATCTTTAAAAACAACTCACACTTTCTATGACCAGGTATGCCTAAAATTGATTTTTTTTTTTTAGGATTTAACTTTCCTGAAGAGTCAGTCTCAGACACAGCATCTCATTTTCATGGGGTCCTGCTTTCACCTAGTTTTATAACTGATGGGAACTGAAGCACAGGTAGGCTAAATGATTTGCTCAGGGTCATACAGTGAGAAGGTCCATATACTGGGAACTGAACCTGGGATCTCTCCCTTCATATGTCTGTGCTCAAAACATAGCACCACAATGCTTCCTTGTCATGTGACATAAATGGACCAACGTGGCACTATGGTCTAATATGTTTAATAACATTGGGTCAGTGTGTCTTGGATAGTTGAATTGTTACTTGCCAGTGACTGGAGATGAAGCAAGTTGCATGGCCTATGGTTCAACTCACCTGCAGAACACGTTTCTGTTTTCTAGGAACCACTTTCTGATACTCATGGTGCTCCATCATCAAAGACAATTGATTTATCAAAATACATGGAGCCCCCTGCTCCCACCAGGGCAAAGCAGGTTGTTGAGCATGAGACTGTCTTGTGGGGGTGGGGGGGCCAGACCGTCAGAGCCTATTGATGTTAATGGACTGTGACAGCTATCATTCAATTTGCCAGGCTGGCTGATTTTCCTTGTACTTCCTCATGGTCCTTTTCCCTCTCCACTGACTGAAAGCACCTCCCATCACTCCTCCCTGTAGATGTGGCTCCTGTGATAGTGCAGCATATGGTTCATATATTTATTCATTTATTCGGAAAGTACCTTTGAGAACAGCTGATCATGTATGAAGGTTCCTTGTCGGGGTCAACAGTGTGCAAATACAATACAATAGCAGCAACTTGAAACAATTTCAGAAGAATACAATCAAAACAAAATGCAATAAGATACAATAATGGCAACTTCAAGCAGTTCCAGTGGAATACAGCCAAGGTACAGTGTCAAACAACAGAATCTGTTACAGAGCAGGGTCTAGTCTATAAAACGGCACAATTCCAGTTAAGTTATGAACAGCTACAGTTGCAATTAACAGATAGTGATAACAGCAGAGATCTTTTGAATTGGGCAACATTTGGAAGATAAGCAGAATCAGGCAGTTTGTCCAGCCACCCAGCAGCCTTTACTACAAAGGAAGCGCTGGCCCATCTTAGTTCGCTAGAAGAACAGTTCTTGGGCATTCCTTGACATGCTCTTGGTGTTGTAGTTGGCCACAAGATGGAAGTAGTTTTTTAATGAAAAGTGGAGGTTAAGCCTAGCAGTGCCTTTTTTGGAAGCAGACAAGTTTGGTACTCTGTTCTGCCAGGAAGGGGTAGCTAGTTAGGGTGAACAGAGAGCAGCTGTGTGTTTGCTTGACAACCCCTAACATGAATCAACAGGCCTCACTGCAGATCACCTTAATTCTGTTTAACAGAGGGTGACTTGCAGCTTCAAAGATGGGGAGACCATAGTCAATGAGTGTCAGAACTGAGCTGGACACAGTAAGCTGTCTAGCTTCAGCATTAAGGTTGTTGCTATTTCTGTACAGGGCTACCAGCATCCTGTTAATCATAAGCACCAGGTTGTCCACGTGTGGAGCAAAAGATCATCTAGATGTACCCCCAAGGTATTTAAAGATTCCCACCTGTTTGAGTTGTAGGCCTCTGGCATTAAGGATGTAGAGAGAGGGACCTTTTTCAGTTGCTGGCTTGTGAAGAGCATGGTTTTAGTATTTTGTTTTTTATAATTGAGGACCACTTTGTTGTCGGAGAACCAATTTTGTACAAACTCAGAATTGCACTGAAGGTCAGAGGTTAGGTTACCAAGGTCAGAGTTTTTGGCGTAAATTATAGCACTATCAGCGTACAGTAATACATTGTCAGACTGATAGGCATCCAGCAGGCAGTTGATGAAAAGGCAAAACAGGAGGGAGCCAAGTATGGAGCCTTGGGGCACGCCTATTGATACACTCCTGACATCAGACATGGAGCCCTCAATCTTCACTCACTGTGAGTAGTCTGAAAGATAGCTTTGGCTGTACAGTGTCCTAAACAATAACTTGCAACACCATTCATGCTACAGTGCCAGCTGCCATAGGCGGCTCTGATGTAATATGTGCTTCTTCTTTCTCACTCTCTCTTTAGCTCTCTCTCTCTCTCTCTCTCTCTCTCTCTCTCCCCTTTTCTTAAGAGTCTGAGCATGCCACCTACATGGCATAGTTAAAACGTCACCTGACTGTGCCCTCTTTGGCCCTGAGCTTTGAACTTGGTTGTCCACATAGTTGAACAAAGTGCTACCCCCAGCACTCTTAGGCTGGCCAATCCTACAGTGGTGCTTTGAAGAGCCGAAAGTTAGAAATCTACTGATGATGATGACCTTCATTTAGGGCATTCCAACATTATGTGGCAGAGATGGCAAAAGATCAAGAGCAAGAAAAATAGATTTTAAAAACAGGGAAGGGAGCTGTAGCAAAAAAAAAATATATACCTGGAATCAAAAACAGTCAAAGGGAAGAGAGCATGAAGAGTGGAAGGAAAGGATACTGAGAGGAAGAGAAAAGGCAGTGGGCAGCTGCAATAGCAAACATAAGAGGAGCTTCAAGAAGAAGGCAACCTTCCCCACAATGATCTTTAGAAAATAACTGAGAGACTAAGTGGGGACAACATTTCTGATTTAGTGGGATAACGGGAGGGGATAAGACTAAAAGAAACTGAGGTACTTCAATTTGGCCGAGAAGGAACCCAAACCTGAAGTTAGAGATGATAGAGATTCAATGTGAGAGGCATCTACCCTAGGAGGAGGAGGGAGGGATGGAGGGGGAGAGAGAGAGAGAGAGAAAGAGAGAGAGAGAGAGAGAGAGAGAGAGAGAGAGAGAGAGAGAGAGAGAGAGAGAGAGAGAGAGAGAAAGAGAGAGAGAGAGAGAGAAAGAGAGAGAGAGAAGAGAGAGAGAGAGAGAGAGAGAGGAGGTAGAAAACAGTGATACATGTAGGAGGGAAGTCAAGGGCAAAAGTACAGAAGGAGTTGAAGAGAGCAGGGGGAATTTGATGGCAGTGATTCATTACCATATCTTCATAGTCAGATGCTGGTAGGATCATCTTCAAGAAATGTCATGGCAGGTAACAAAGAAGGTACAGACTTCCTTTTTCAGTAGATCATTCCTTGTTTGGAGAAAGTTCCTGGTGTGTGGTATCAATGTGACTGGAGTTGAGATGTTGCAAAGTTTAAATCTGCCTGTGAAGTTGGTGCAAATTAATGGTAATTCGAGCTTCACAAATTTTGCCAATTTTGCAGGTGACCAACTTCACCACATAATTTACCCAAAAAAAACCCCTTAAACTTAAAAAACTTCCCCACACTCACTGTGCTGTAATTTCACCCCCCCCATCTTCCAAATAAGTTTTATTCATGATATACCCTCTCTTATCTCGCTGGCCGTGCCCTCCCCGCCCTGGTGAATGACAGCAGCAAAGTAGTGAAGCAGGACAGAGTCAGATGACTCTGAGACAGTCAGAATTAATGTTCAAATGCCCTACCCTTCCTCCCACCATATGTCAAACACTCTACCCCCACCCAAGTCCCACTGAGTAAGTTATTATAAGCACCCCACTGCCACCCAACCTCCCTCTGGTCCCCACCACATTTCTGCTGATGCTGACTTATTTGGTGGGACTTGGTTGGGGGGGAGTGTGTCTGGCACATGAGTGGGCAGAAGAGTAGGGAATCTGAACATTAATTCAGACTAACTGTCTCAGAGTCATCTAACTCTTTCCTACCTTATTACTTTGCTGCTGCAATTCAAGGGGAAGATGGTGCCAGTGGGGGATGGAAGGGTGCATATCATTAATAAAACTTTCTGGGAAGTGGGAGGAGGTTGTAGTTGCATATTGGAAATGCAAGTTGCATTGTTTCTTGCCAGAGAATTGGCCACATTTGCATGATGAGCTATGCAAATTGCCTAATTTGCTTGTGAATTGGCAATTCACGTAGATTCGCTACATGAATTTGGTAATTTTGCTAGATGAATAACAATGTGAATTATGGTCCTCAGCAATGGGAAGTTGAAGTAATTTGTAAATTTTGGTGCAAAGTGAATGTCAGCAGCTTTGCCTATCTCCAGACAGGAAAAGTCAAGGTGACTGTCTAGCTACACACCTAGGCCCCCCATATTCAAAGGCTGGGGGACACCCGGTGCACCTAGATGTGCCACCCAAATAAATGTGCTAATGCAAAGCAATGATATATTCAAACAAGATGCGTGATCATGCATGTCATCTGAATATTGCAAATAAAGTGGGTGGCGCAAATGGGGTCCACCGACAATGAACAGCATAACCACCTGGTCAGCCTGAATACCTAGAAATGGGGATGCACAGTGCATCTCCAGATGTGCCATACCAAAATTCGAGATATTCAGACCAAAACATGCAAATATGGCCATTAGGCATGCAAGCTGCAAAGGGGCCATTGGCATATCATTATGGCCCTATTTGCTTGTCCTAAGTAGGGATGCACCCAGCAGGATGCACTGTGTGGCCTGCAATCCCTCCCCAGTCCAGTGTTATGTAGTGGCAGAACCCACAGTTTCATAGTGTAGTGGCCCCCCTTCCCATCCTCAAACCCTGATCATACCATAAAATTAATTGCCCTCATTCCCTAGTATAGTGGCCCCCCTCCTAACCCTGAACCCAGATTGCGGTGGTCATATAAAACTCAAAATACCCCATGCCCTGGTAGTCTAGTAGACCCCCACCCCCAAACCACTCAGGAACCCACATCCTCCCCCACTTCCCCCGTTCCAGCATGGAAATGCAGTCAGCGGGCAGCACAGCCCTTCACACGCCTCTACAGCTTGGCAGAAGAAACCAGGAGAAAGGACTGCTGTGTGACTGAACTCTCTGCTGGGACTACATTGCCCTCCTTCCCTCCCCTCCACCCCCCCACCCAAAGTTAGTTCTATTTTTATAGGCACAGGATTTGACTGACAACAGGAACTTCCTGTTTAGGGGCAGGAAGTGAGTGATCACAGAACCACCAAGGACCCACCTACTAGAAGGGCAAGAGTAGCTCTCCGCCCCTCTAGCTGCTGGAGGTCTGCCTCTGAACAAGTAAGTGGTCTACTGAGAAATATAGGACATTCTTGTCTCAGAACAGGACAATCAGGAGCTTAAAGGGCACACAGGCAGAAAGTAAGGAGAGAGAGAAAAAAAAACAGAGGAAAGAATAAGGATTGCAAACAGTTAAGAGGCCAGAAATAAGACATGATTGGAGTGGTGCAGTGCAGTGGCTGTGGAGCAGCAGTCTTCCGGGAGATGTTCTGGAGGATGGGTGTTGTCCCATCTGTAGGCACCTCTCTGGGCTGAGGGAGGAGGTTGCTCATCTCCAGGCTGAGTTGGCCAGAATTGTGGGACCTCCTCTTCCATCCAGGGACCACCAGTGCCACTGCCGTTGCCTCAGAGGTTGCCAAGAAAGATGGCGGTTGGACCACAGTGGGCTTAGGGAGGGTGAGGGTGGTGGAACAGAGGCGCATCCTCAGTTGTACCTCTCCACAATTCCTATGCCATTCTGGCAAAGTGTGGTTCCTCTATGTAGGCACCCACAGTGGAGACCAAGGAGGATGCTGGGAACCTCCACAAAGGAGACCCACAGGAGGGTGGCAGGGGACCCTGCAGGGGAAGGAAACAACTCCTGGTGGGGGACTCCATTGTTAGGAAGGTAGAACTGGGCAAGGAAGGGAGAGGGAGGTAAGGTGCCTGCCTGGTGCCATGGCTTGGAGAGACAGGGAGCGAATCCTCAGGATTACCGGAGCAGCTGCACAGGGAAGGGAGCTGGATATCATTGTCCACCTAGGGACAAATGACCTGGCTAAGAAAGGTATTAGAGAAGTGCAGGAAGAGTTTGTGGAATTGGGAAGGGGCCTTAGTCAAGTAGCACGCACGGTAACCTTCTCGGAGGTGCTACCCATCTATGGCATAGGAGAGGCTAGGGTGTTCCGTACCATGGGATTCAATCAGTGGTTGAAAAACTGGTGTGGAGCTCAGGGATTTGGCTTCATTGGGGACTGAGGGTCCACCTGGAGTGATGCAAGCCTATACTGGCATGATGGGCTGCATCTGTCTGGGAGGGGAACCAGGATCCTAGGTGATAGGTTTAAATGCTTCATTGGCAAGCTTTTAAACTAGCCAAGGGGGGAGGCCCTGGAAAGGAGCAGGAAAATCCTAGCCTCCACCAAACAATCACGGTGGTAAGTGTGGCAAACACCAACATGGAGGTGTCGATAGGGAGAAGGGCAGGGGTAAATGGAGAAAGTGACAAAGGCAAGAAGGACAGGGATGGGGCAAAGGGGTAAGGCCATCAGGAAATGGAGGTAATGAGGACCAATGCCCGTAGTCTGGGCAACAAGCTCCTGAGCTGGTGGCCTTAATGGAAGAGGATGCCTGGATATCGTAGCAGTCACAGAAACATGGTACACAGAGAACCATGACTGGGATGTTAACATACCAGGGTACATAACCTACAGGAGAGACAGGCAGGGGAGAAGAGGGGGAGGAGTAGCTCTCTATGTAAAGGAAGGGATAAAAGCAACTGAACAAAAGAGTAAACAGGGAGGAGAGGAGAGGAGGCACTGTGGGTCACCTTGGAGACTGGAAAGGGCACCACAATCTGCACAGGGGTTGTGTACAGACCCCCATGTCAGGGGGAAGGAATGGACAAGGATATGATGGAAGGCATTCTTAGAATGGCAGAGAAAGGGGAGATACTGTTGATGGGAGACCTGAATATGCCAGATGTTAACTGGAGCACATTTGCTGCAGCCACATCCAAGAGCAGGGCCATTCTTGATGCCCTACAGGTGGCAGGCATTAGACAGCTAGTTTCGGAACCCACTCGTGAGGGAGCAATCTTAGACCTCGTACTCTCAAATGGGGCAGTGAGAGGATCTCAGATCTAGAAGTGGGTTGCCATCTGGGGACAAGTGACCATCAAACAGTGTGGTTCATGTTAAACTCAGCTACAGAGTCAAGCCATACAAAAGTGAGGGTACTGGACTTTAGGAGAGCTGACTTTGAGATGGGAGAGTGCCTCAGAAAGGCACTAGCAAACAGGCTAGAAGGAGGTGTGGAGCAACAATGGGGAATTATCAAAACTGCCATCACAGAGGCAACAAGCCTTGTGTGAAGCAAATAAACAAATCAAAACAAAAGAAAAAGCCACTATGGTTCTCAAGAGAGGTGGCTGTGAAAGTCAGGAAGAAAAGATAGCATTCCGAATAAGGAAACACAGAAGGAGCAGGACAGACAGCTGTACCAGTTAAGGCAGAAAGAAGCAGGAGGGAAGTCAGAATAACAAAGGCCCAAACTGAGGAAAAGATAGCCAACTCAGTTAAGAAGGGGAATAAAACCTTTTATAGGTACATCAGCGAGCGTAGAAAGACAAAGGGAGGGATAGTGAGGCTGAATAGAACGAATGGTGGGTGGGCAGAGGGGGACAGTGAAAAAGCAGGAATACTGAACGAATATTTCTGCTCAGTATTCACAAAAGAGGAGGGGGAAGTGCCCAATCCAATTAACAGAAGCACTCTTGATAGGGGGGTCGATCCCAGTCCTTTCACAGAAGAAAGGGTTCTGCAAGAACTCTGAAAACTGAAGGTGGACAAAGCAATGGGTCCTGATGGAATTCACCCCAGAATTCTAAAAGAATTAAGGAAGGAACTAGTGAAACCACTGGCTACTCTTTTTAATAAATCATGGGAGGATGGTGTGGTACCCGAGGACTGGAGGAAGGCGGATGTGATTCCCCTTCACAAAAGTGGGACCAAGACAGAGGCAGGAAACTACAGACCTGTCAGTCTGACCTCTGTGGTAGGGAAAGTGATAGAGTCACTTCTGAAGGAAAGAATAGTTGAGTACCTAGAGGTCAGTGGAGCACAGGATCCAAGGCAGCATGGGCTCACAGCGGGAAGGTCATGTCAGATGAATCTAATAGATTTCTTTGACTGGGTGACCAAAGTAGTAGACCAGGGAGGGGCTGTGGACATGGCCTACCTAGACTTTAGCAAGGCATTTGACACAGTCCCACACAAAAGATTATGAGTCAAATTAACTAGCCTGGGAGTGGGTCCCAGGGTGGTAGCCTGGGTAAAACATTGGCTGGACAACAGGACACAGAAGGTAATTGTAAATGGAGTCCACTCTGAAGAAAGAGGGTTACTAGTGGGTACCACAGGGTTCAGACAAGGGCCCAGTCCTTTTAATGTCTTCATCAGTGACATTGCAGAGGGACTGGAAGGAAAAGATGCCTTTTGCAGATGACACAAAGATCTGCAATAGGGTTGATACACAAGGAGGTGTGGAAAGGATGAAAAGGGACTTGGCAAGGTTGGAGGAATGGTCAGACGATGGCAGCTAGGATTCAATGCAAAAAGTGCAAAATAATGCACCTGGGAAACAAGAACCCAGGGAAGAATACACAATGGGTGGAGGTAGTAACAACAACAAAACAGGAAAGGGACCTGGGGTAATCATAACAGATGACCTTAAGGTTAGCAAGCAATGTGAGAAGGCAGTAGGGAGGGCCGGGGTATACTGGGATGTATAGGGAGAGGCATCAGCAGCAGAAAACAGGAAGTTGTTATCCCTCTGTACAGACAGTTGGTGAGACCCATCTGGAATACTGTGTCCAGTTCTGGAGACCCCATCTCCCAAAGACATAGACAGGATAGAGGCAGTCCAGAGGAGGGCAACTAAAATGGTGCAGGGTCTGCAAGAGAAGCCTTATGAGGAGAGACTAAAGAGCTTAATATGTATACCCTTGAGGAAAGAAGGGAGGGGGACATGATAGAAACTTTCAAGTACCTCAAGGAATCAACAAAGTCAAAGAGGGTAGCATCTTTCAGAAAAAGAGACTTGCAAGAACAAGGGGACACAATTTAAAGATAGAAGGAGGGCGGTTCTAGGGCAATGTGAGGAAGTATTATTTCACAGAGAGGTAGTGGATGCATGGAACAGCCTTCCTGAGGAAGTTGTGGGGTCTAAAACTGTGGGAGAATTCAAGAATGCATGGGACAGACATAAGGCAATTCTTGTGGGGGGCAGGAAGATATAGGCTGTTGGTTAACTAGGATCTGCGGCCTATCCTGTAGGTAGGGAAATGGGCAGACTAGATGGGCCTAGCGGTCCTTATCTGCCGTCAAAGTCTATGTTTCTATGTTTCTATGTTACAGCTGCCCAGCGACTGAACTGTCACTTAATGACAGCTTACTGTATGCACCCCAAGCCTACTGGTTGACACTGTCAACAAAGGGGCTTGCAGTGTGTACTGTAAACTGTCATTCACAAAGTCACAACTTGGTGTGACACATTTCCACCATTCGAATATTGCACAGCGGTGCATTTCTTGAGATGTGCCGGAGCGTCTCCTTTGAAGATGTCCCTTCCCCCAGGTTAGACGTATAACCTCAAAAGTACAGCAAAAAGCATGAAATTAACATTGCTTGAATGTACCTTAGTACTGTACCTGTGGCCTATGCTAATCAGTGGCAAAATCTCAAATAGGTGAAAAAAAACAAACTCTATAAACATTGATTTTTTTAAATGTTTATTGTACTGTGATTGGAAATATAAGCATGTGTGACACCTTGTTAATATTCCCAGTATACTGTCTCATGTATTTGTTTTGAAAGAGTTATATTGTTCCTTATTTAGGGTCCCTTGTTATGGCTTTTTCACCATCCAAAATGCATTCTTAATAGAAACACAGAAACATAGAAAGTGATATCAGAAGGGGACCTCCAGATCCATCTAGTCTGCCCATAAGTAGAGATGTTGTGAAATAAAATTTTGTGGGCGAAATTGCAGCAAAATTGGCAGTTTTGCCATTCTAAATGTTTTGCAAAATTACTGCGAAATGGTGCCATTTCGCCCACAGTTTTGCCCCCTGCAAACACATTCCGAAGAAAGGGGGGTTACTAGTGGAGTACCTCAGGGCTCAGTACTGGGTCCAGTCCTCTTTAATATCTTTATAGGTGACATTGCAGAGGGTCTGGAGGGAAAGGTATGCCTCTTTGCAGATGACACAAAGATCTGTAACAGGCTTGATACACAAGAGGGGGTAGAAAAGATAAGAAGGGACTTGGCAGGGTTGGAGGAATGGTCAGACATATGGCAACTTAGATTCAATGCAAAGAAGTGCAAAGTAATGCACCTGGGAAACAAAAACCCAGGAGAAGAGTACACAATAGCAGGGGAGGTACTAACAACAACAAAAATGGAAAGGGACCTGGGGTAGTCATATCAGATGACCTAAAGGTGGGTAAGCAATGTGAAAAGTCAGTAAGGAGAGCCAGGGGGATACTGGGATGCATAAGAAGGGGCATCACAAGTAGAAAAAGGGAAGTGGTTATCCCTCTATACAGACAGTTGGTGAGACCCCATCTGGAGTACTGTGTGCAGTTTTGGAGACCTCATCTATGCAAGAAGATAGACAGGATGGAAGCCGTCCAGAGGAGGGCAACTAAAATGGTGCAGGGTCTCCAGCAGAAACCATATGAACAGAGAATGAGAGAGCTTAATATGTATACTCTTGATGAAAGGAGGGACAGGGGGGACATGATAGAAACTTTCAAGTACCTCAAGGGAATCAACAAAGTCCAGGAGGGTAGCAACTTTCAGAAAAAGAGATGTGTAAGAACAAGGGGGCACAATTTAAAGATAGAGAGGGGACGGCTCAGGGGTAATGTGAGGAAATTTTTTTTCACGGAAAGAGTGGTGGATACATGCAACCACCTTCCTGAGGAGGTCGTTGGGTCAAACACAGTGTGGGAATTCAAACAGCATGGGACAGACACAAGGCAATTATAGTGGGGGGTTGCAGGAAGGAGGCTGTTGGTTAACTAGAATCTGCAACTTATCCAGTAGTTAGGAAAATGGGCAGACTGGGTGGGCCAAATGGTCCTTATCTGCTGTCAAAGTCTATGTTTCTATGTAAATGGGCATCCATATGGTCAAGTTCTCCCTAGTATCTAGTGGTCCCTCCCCCGGGCCAATCACTTGCCAAAATTGAATAAAGGCAAGCCCACTCCCCAGTTACCCTCTCATATCCTGACTCCTTGTTGTGGAAAAAAATAAATAAAATCTCCAACTCTCTGGTGTCTAGTGGTCCACCCCCAGTGATCACCAGATAAAATTGAATAAAGGCAAGCGCCCCTTCCAAGTTACCCTCATCATGTCCTGACTCCTTGTTGTAGAAAACTAAATAAGTAAATAAAATTCCCAACTCTGTGGTGTCTAATGGACCTCCGACCGCACCCTGTAATAAGATATCACCCCCACAGTACCCCTATCAGGCCAATGGTATAGCCTTCCACTCAACTCCAGTGAGTGCTTCAATGAATGAGCATGTGCTTGTACAAACATGCACTCATTCATTGACAGATTCAGACGGCCAGTGCTCTCACTACACTACTTTCTGAATCCAATGAATGTACGCATGCTTATACAAACATGCACTCATTCACTGAAACATTCAGTTGGGCTGTCGGCCATGGAGGTGAGTGGAGGGCTGTGGCAGTGGCCCGATTGGGGTACTGGGTGGGAGCGTGGGGGGTACTATCTTATGACAGGGAAGGGGTTGGGGGTCCACTAGACACCAGAGAGTTGGAGATTTTATTTTATTTTTTTTCAGAATGAGGAGTCGGGACATGATGAGGGTAACTTGAGTGGGGGCTTGCCTTCATTTAATTTTGGATGGTGATTGGCCAGGGTGGGGACCACTAGGCACCAGGGAGTTGGAGATTTTAGTCATTTATTTATTTTCCACAACAAGGAGTCTAGACATGATGAGGGTAACTCGTGGAGGGGGGGTGCTTGCATTAATTCAATTTTGGCCGGTGATCGGCCAGGGAAGGGACCACTAGACACCAGGGAAAATTATTTTTTTAGCCGGTGAGTGGCCCGGGGTTGGGAGCCACTAGACACCATGGAGGATAAATTTTAATGGTGAAAATTGCAGAATTTCACCCGTGGGTGGTGAAATTTCACCAACAAGCAATGAATTTTGCCAGATCATGGGCAAAATTTTGCTTGCTCCATGGGCATAATTATGCATTTTGCCCTGCGAAATATTTCACAAAATGAGTGAATTACACAAAATACTTGGGCAAAATTTTTCAATTTCGCACTACATATGCCATAAGCCTACCCCACCCAACTGCTAGTCAGTGTTATGATTCTTTTGTACCTATTCCAAGCCTTTCTGAATGTTGCAACTGTTTTTGCTTCCACCAGCTCAGGTAGCAGGCAGTTCCATGCATCCACCACCCTTTCTGTAAAGAAGAAGTTTATACTTATGAATAATCACTGGGAGAACAGCAGTGGATGGGAAGTGGAGTTATAATTCTGGGTATTAGAATAAGGAAGGGCCTCAGGGCAGATGTGATGGACTTAAAGCCTTCCTCTTTTCATACTCTCTTCATACTGGTTGGGTTTCTATGAGTTCTGGAAACCAGGCCAGCCAGTATTTTGTGTTTAATTATTTTTTTTAACTAAGATGACACACAGACATTCAATATCTTATTTTCAGCGGTGCCCTGCTTTTATCCCATTTTGCCGCTGAAAGTAGTCAAGAGCAAGGGTGTTAACATTCTACAGTTTGCATAGCATGCTAGTGGCTATCGTGAGATGGGACATAAACATGGGATCTGTTCTTTCACAGTTCTCTAATTATAAGACTGCTGTACACTGCCTTCTTTGAATGAAGGGTGGCGTGCCCCTTCCAGTAAATCAGACCTTGCTATTTTTTCCTAGAAAGTTGATCACTCAGCAACCTTTCGGGTTTTTTTTATTGATTTCATCCTGACTAGGCCCGGAACACCTTTGTGGCTTTTACACGCCAGCACCATGTATGGTATCCAGATCCCTACAGTAGGGCTTACCTTCCTATGAGCTGCTGTGGATATGGGGCATTCTGTGACTGGGACGCAGCAAGCCACTGGGGGCAAGAGGAGGTATTGGGTGTCATCCTGCTGGCCTCTGTAGATCTGCTCCTGTTTTTCTCCCTCTCTTCCACATCCATGTAGTGTGTCCAACCATGCTACCCTAGCCACTGCCGGGAGAGCCAGCACTGCATGGTCACTCACAACATAAATGCACTGCAGATCCCCACCAGAGGTGCTTAAAGCAGCAGTGCAACAAAATTCACAGTGAAAGATTCCACACATCTTCCAATTTTATTTGGTGGTAAAATTATTTAGTTCCATCAAAATTTGAGTGTTTTTAGATTTTTACCAGGAAAAAAAAAATAGCCATCACATGTGGCTTTAAGATAACATTGAAGATTTGGCAATGGTTGGGATAGAGGAAAAAAAAATCATTGTGCACAGCATAGGAGATACCTAGTAAAGTGGACCTGATAGGTATGCTAATGTTTTTTATTAATTGTAGCTAAAACTAACATTTTGGAAAAACATTTTTCATTGCACCGCTGCTTTAAACAGTGGGGTGGCAAGATCTCTCCCTCTGGAGTCAGCGCATACTGCCTCCAATCCACAGTGCACCCTAGACTGCAATAACCCAGTGTCAGTCTAGCCTACATAGTGATTCCATGTCTCTTGTGTAGTTGCTCAGCCTGTTATCTTCTGCAGTACTAAACTGGGCCAAAAACCTTTCTCGCTTTGCTGTCTTAGCTAGGTTGTTGTTTAACATAGGGCATCTAATTTCTTGGTGCAAAATATGTAGGAAACATGGATGGAAGATTCAGTGATTGCAGTTTATAAAACAGATAAGTTAAATCCAGGATGCTGATTGGCTGAGGCAGGATGTCACCCATTCCCTAATCTCAACATAGAGCTCCCTGAAAAAAGTAAAAGTGCCAGCCTGCCTCATGACCAAACAGATCACTGTTCCTTCAGAATTTCCACAACTCCCCTCCCACCCCACAGAGCACAGTCAACTAAAAACAAACACTGTGGCAATTTTTTTTATACGCGAGCATCTTACTGCTGTCTCTGAAACTTATATGCAAAGAAAAGTAAAACTGTGAAGAAATAAAAAAAATGAAAACAGACAATGCCACACAAAATAAGGCACACCACAAACAAGAAAATGTTCCTAATGCATTTCTAGTAAAAGTCTTCATAAGCATTTTAAAAACTAACACTAAAAAAAAAACATTTTTTTAACAATGGGACACAAAATCCATTTTATAAACACAAAAAAACACTGCATGGCTGGATTTATGCTGAGATTACCACACTTACAGGGGATGTAAGGCCCTCCCTCGGGGGTACAATAAATGTCAACATAAATCCCAGCATTTTATTTTATTGCTTACTTTTTAGCCAATCCTGGTTCTGAACAGTGAAGTGTTTTGACATAAGGCTTGTATGGTGGATACCATGCAGAATAAAGATTTTCTTGCATTGTAACATTTTTCTGAAGAACTGTTTCAGGCATCATAGTATGACTGACCTTGGGATCTTCTCGTCGCACTCCCATGCGCCCCCTTCTTGGCCTCCTTATTACTTTAGTAGATCTGTAATCTGTCTGACTATCTGCCAGTGAGGCCACAGAATATCTCAGCTCTGCTGCTGTGTCCAGGTGAGGTCTAAAAGAAAGGATCAGTATTACCAAGTGTAATAGAGCAGTACATTATGTCCAGTAATGCTGTTGCTAGGACCTAAAAGCTGTTTTCTTGTAACATCAATATTCATGGAGACACAAATTTCACAACTGTACTGCAGCTAATAGTAGTTTAAAGTGCCACATCTCTCATAAAGACAAAGGCCTGGATTTTCTGTGGTCAGGACACAGCATTTTCAACAGCTGTACTGTTGCACCTTCATCTATGTACTATGCACTGAAATAATTGTCTGCAATTTTCAACCACTCTGACAGACACTTTACAGCTGAAAAGTGCCACATGCATCAAATATTTGACCCAAGCACCTTTTTCAGTGTAGAACGAGTGGCACTTGTGATTAAAAGATCCTCCAACGAATGCAAAGTCCATACACCCTCCCATCCTCCCAGTGTGGGGTCCTAAGTAGCTGTGGATTGTACTTCCTTTAAGCAGAACTTGGGGCTACCAGCTGCCTGCATGCATTGACCTCTACCCATGTCCATGACTGTTTTTTCCATAAAGCCCTACACAAATCCCCCTTCAGGAAGATTTCCTGCCAGAAACTACATCCACCTCTGTCTTTCTCCTTCCCACTCATATTAACGCCAGCACACCCACTGATATATTCGGCATCTGGCCACATGACTGGGAGTGTCATCTGAGTGTCAGCATGCTTCACTTAGTAGCATATTGGCTCTGGGCCAGAAGGTCACAGGTTCTAATCCCAAACCAGGATTGCGCTCATACCATCAACGATGGCATATGAGTGCAATACCAGAAGGATGCTGTACAGCTGGGGTATACTATCCTTTGGATCAGATGTCAAATTGAAGTTTCTTTTACTAATCTCAGGTGCTGCAAATTTCTCAACCTGTTGCCTCATAAATCAGGGACAATGCAACACAATGTCAAGGACAAAGACCCCAAATCAGGGACACATCTTAACAAATGAGAATATTCACTTAGAAAGCTAATAGGGGAAAACTGATTAATCAGAAAAGGCACACTAAGCCAAAGCTTATTTCCAGGTGCAACCTGGGAGCACAAAGAAGTTGAGTGATTTATTCAGGGTCACACTTTAATATAAAGGGATTAATGTAAGGTGCATTTTCTGAAGAAGAACAAGCCTGTAACTTTAATGTTTGACATCATTCTTTGCTTACAGTCCCCACTGTTCAGTCACAAAAACACACATTTTACAAGGGACAGAGGAGAATTTTGAGGCAAAATCAGGGACATCCCTGAAAATCAGGGACAGTTGAGAGGTATGAGGTGTTGTCCTAGTGGGTGTACAGGTAAAAGTTAAAGAACCCGAGGCACTTTTCCCAAGGGTAGTGGATCTTTGCTGGTGTCCTGGCCAACATTCCTCCCATATGCCAGTTCTGGCAATGGTCCAAGGCAGTCTGTGGGTATTGATGTGTTTAATAACTTTGAGGTAGCACCTGGAAACGAGCCTTGGCTCAGTGTGCCTTTGCCAGTCACCAAATGTTTAAATAATAAAAAATAAATGGCTACTACTGCACATTTGCAGACTCTTCACTGCCAGTCTCATTGCTTGTAAAGCACTTATGGATACAATTTGTTTGAAAATAGTAATTCTTTTTCTTCATCATCTGGCTCTAGTGTTTAAGCCTCCACAGACAGAGCAGATGTGGGGCACTGATGAAAACAACACCCTTGGCAGTGGTGGTGGTGGGGAGATATATAAGAAGATATGGTAAGGAGTATTCAAGATTACTACATGTGATATGATCAGCCATGTTAATGTGAGTGGAGCAATGCTTATTTATAATACTGCAATCTATTTACTACTATACTGTATCCATTAGTTCTACTGTAATACCATGCTACATCATTTTTCTATATCTCTCCAATGAGTCCACCCTAAGCTCAAATATCCTCCATGGAATCCACCCTCATCCCCCTTTCCTGGCCTCTCAGTCTAGTTGACTGTATTTAAATGCTCACCCTCCCACACTCTGTGCTCCTCCAGCTCTGGTTTACTTTCTTCTTTGTTTATTACTTTTTCACCACTGGTGAGAGGTCTTTCAGATCCTACAGCCCATCAGTTTATAACAGTCGCCCTGTCCTGCTTTGGCCCATCAGCTCCTTTCCCCAGTTAAATCCCATCTACAGGCTAGAGTTGAAGCCTGCAGTCAGTCAGGCTGGATAATCATGTGAGTGTTTTGGCGCAAATGGATATAAATATAATATATAAATTCTTAAATTGACTTTTTTACTTAAAAAGACTTACTGATTCCATGGCACTTACAAAACCGTTTGATGTATTTTTTAGGAAAATTCATGGAAAATTGTTAGGAAAGATACCTTGAAAACCAAGAACATTACTGTTTCGGGAGCATGAAAACATGGTAGAACCACAACTTTTCCAAATGCAGCAATGTCTAAGGAAGGTGAAACATCTATAACTATAGTTCTACAGGCTTCCTAAGACCTCAATAAAAAGGTAAAAAGGTTGAAAACTTTAGCATGATACTCTGAACAGTGGAAACTAAAAAAAAATCTAGTTCTGTCAGACAGTAAGCAATGACCTGCTATGCAGTAACCTCAGCCATGAGGAAAAACTAAAGAAAAAATAATCATATGATTATCCCTGGAGACTCTAGAGAATTCAGCTTGGGCTATGAATATAAGACTACTAAGGGTACCGGAGGACATGAAATGAGATTCTGCCAGACATTATGCAGTGCTGTTGTTTTCCAGAGCTTTTGGCCTCAGTCCACCAGCACAGAGGGTTTATAGAATTACCACCTAAAGTAACCCAATTGATTCAAAGTCAACTAGGACATCACTCTTGGTGTCCTCAGGTTAACATAAATTGGGCTGTAAACAGCTGGTGGCTAAAGGCTGAATAACTTTGAGGATGGCATCCCTCTGCACACATTTCTTGACTTAAGTTTCTCTACTTTGGAGAGACAAAAAGCATTTACTGCTGTCTGCTGAGGAACTAAGATTCCAAAGTTATCTGTACTTGCTTGCCAAGCTTTAAGTGATGTGTGCAGGAAAATCACGAATACCTTTCTGGGGACCATGCTGAGGTTGGGAAATTTGCTACGGAATTAAAAGCAGAATCTGGGCATGAGACAACAATCCTGAAGAATCAGAATGGGGACTAGGTTATGAAAAAGGTAGGGAGATGACTTGGGTGGGTTGGACAAGCTTTGGCCACTTAGAAATGGTTAATGGCTTTTTTACTTCTTTTTGCTAATGTTGGCCAACTAACGAATAACGAGTACCCATGTAGTTGCGAGTCTATGCTTGAGAAAATTCTATAAGCAACTGCACTTACACACCCCTGCTTAAAGTTAAGACACATCATAAAAAATCTAGTTTTATTGTTCACTTGGATCACAAGCTCAGTACCTAGTATCACTATGCAAATCTGGTTGTAGTCAGCATGTATTCCTTTGGACATTAGATACAGTGACAACATGTTTATTTAAAAGAAAATGTAAATGTCTTACAAGAGTATTTCGTAAGTGATTGAGAGGCATTACATTCAAGAATGGTGGATTTGATTACTATTTGAACACCTTCCAATGGCCAGCCAATGAGTGGCACAGATGCTCCTTAAAGACACATGGGTGCTTCAGACCTCATGGCCAATAAGGAAGATGTACTGTAGATAAAGCAACCAGGTATAGTGAAAGGTGTGGGGCAGGGCAATGAAATGTAAGAGGAGAAACTGGCCTTTTGTAGCAGCAATTGGCGACCCACTACTGCCTCCACACTAGAACCAGATCTCCTGACCAGTCTGGCTGGTCAGTAGGTGCTCAATTTAGGGAGATTAGTTGCAGGGGTAGGCAACAACATGGATTCGGGTTAGGTGAGTCCAAGCACATGACTAGTTATCAACTTAAAAAGAGAAAGTAGAAACCTAACAGAGCTTTCAATTAGGAATAGGTAAACCAGTTCTGCTTCAGATTCAGATTCCTCCTCCTATCCCAAGGTGGACTGCTATTGATTTACTCAGATCACCCAAGCCAAAGTCTCAAAGATCTACACCAGACTCCAAACCATATAGCTGTCACACATATTCCAAGTTTTAATATATTAAAGTAGGCAGTGTCATGCAAGTGTATGTCATAGTATCTGCAAAGCCTCTAGTTGCCAGAGGAATTTCACCCCTGATTTCTGCAGCAGGGCATCTTGTCTTTTGCACTGGCATTTATTCATTTATATGGCATGAATTATTAATTGCTATGGCAGAATACAGTCCTACCATTGATTAAACTATGGTGATTTGATGCCATCACATGCTAAGCATTGAGCAGATGCTTCTGGATAAGCATGGAGGGTAAGAGAGCCTGGCACTATTAAAATAACTACATTTGAAGGAAAAATCACTAAGATGAATGGATTCTGTGGCATTACATGCTGAATGTGGGGCAGCATGATGCAAGTTCTGTAGAAAATTCAATGACCGTGGGATTGCTGAATTCCAGGGGGTCTTAACTATTCGCTGATACTGTATTTGCATGCCTAACAGTAAAAGAATATTACCAGCACCTTGATAACGAATATTGACTGCAAGCACCTACATTTAGGTATCAGTTAGGGTTGCCCTTTAATGCCACAAAACTAAGGAAATGAGACAAACAATCCCCCTGAGCATTGATGAATTTGTGGCATTTGTTTCTCAGGCTTTGAACAATTGTGCACTGCTGTGTTGGTGTTGCCTGAGCTTTGGCACTGTCTTTCCGAGCACAGAAGAACAGTCAGAGGGTGCTGAAGTCAACAAAATGCCAATGCTTCATCATATGAGCATTTACAAAATGGATAAGGAAAATCCTGCATCTTGAGTGGTTGTTACCCATGCATTAGATGTATCTAATGCACATATAAAAACATGTGCCACCAAGGTGGATGTAGTACTCAAATGAAATCAATGTGCACTTTTGGAATCTTAAAAAAAATCTTCAAAAGTCAATGGCTGCTATTTTTTTTACCCTGAAATTTTCTTTTTTTTTTATTTCTGTTTATTGAAAGTTTTGCAATGTTACACAATACAAAACAAGGACTAAACAAAAAATACACAATAGACTTGAAAAAGCAGTACATCTAAAAGCTGCACCACCCACACTTGTCCTAGCATTACACACACTAAACATAATTTAGTCATACCCATTCAAGGTACAAAGTCTGGTCTATGATTCAGCATGTAATGAACCCAACAGGCCCATTCTGTGTCAAGTCTCTGAGCTGAATGGTTCAACTTCCCTGTGATTTTCTCTATGTCATAAACTAGGTGTCAAATGGGTGGGAATATTGGGACCCATGCAACATTGGGAACACAGGGTAGAGAACCACCAATAAAGAACCCTACAACCGAGTGCAACCAGCTCTTCAGTGCAACAAGGTTACGTGGGCCAGCTGAGAGCATGCCCCCCATAGGCATCAGGGATTTCCTGATGCTCAACTGTGGGGTGCTATCTCAAAAATACTTAGAGCACAGCAGGGAATGGTGAGGGAAGTGATCCCCCTTATCCAATCCTACCAGCCACAGAGAGTAGTCCCCCAATCTGTATAATCTTGTTACCCTTCCCATGGGTGAGGAATATATGATCTGAAAAATGCAAGCAGCGGAAAAGGTTAGCCTCAGAGTGAACAATGGCTAAATACATTACAAATAGAAGTGAAACAGCTCCTATAAAAACAGAAAAATGTGTGTGTGGGGAGCTATCTAGAGAAGCCAAAACAAACCCCTTGCGATTCCTTTTCAGTCACCTAAACCATTGAGCAGCTGGTATACACTGAACATTTCTAACATTAAAATGGCTCTCCAACTGCTAAATACACATTGTTTTTCAGGATTATCATCAAAAAAGCTTTTTAACTGGTAAAGACTCTGTCTTCACTGTTTGTAACAATCTCCTGCTTTCATGTACTGTGGCATGTGCCACAGATTGCTCGCCTACATCTGCTCGCATTTCTCATTCCCCATCCCCCACACTGCAAAAACATGGTTTTATTTGGGCAAATGTAAAACAAAAAACAAACGTGTAAAAACTCTGTGAGTAGCTCACTTCATTTTATTTTTTTAAACAGAGAAAAGTACTTGTCAGCACTCTGTAATCTATCAGGACTTGTCAGGCTTCTGGATGCACAAGTCACACTCTTGTCTCTCTTGATGTCTTCACTAGAGATGGGCGAAGTGGCCCCAGATCGCTCCATGAAGTGATTCGTGGAGTGAAGACGACTTCGTGGAGTGCTCCACAATGCAAAGCGGAGTACTTCGCGTTATAATGGTTAATGCGAAGTCCATTGAAAACAATGACTTCACGTTACTCCGCCTTCCCAAACTACTACTACACCAATTCTTAAGGCAAAGTACATTGAAAACAATGTACTTCACCTCACTTTGCCTTGTTTTTAAGCTCCAATGGTGAATTTTGCAGTGATTCATGGGATTTCAGGTCACATGGGCTCTAGATTGTTCTGCACAGCCTTAGTTTGGGGTAGTGTGTGCAGGAAGCTGTAGGAGACAATCTGCTCTGAGAGCTCTCTGTGATTCAAACCTTCTAAAAGCTGTTAAAAAAGCCCTTTTGAGTAATGTTTTATGCTGCAACTTTAGTTCATCGATTATAAGAAACCCTCCTGTGCTTATATCATTGAGCGTTTATTGTCTGTGTGTGGATTTTGAATGTTAATGTACAACATTCAGTCTGTGTACTGAGAGACAGTAGAAGTGTGCTTTGGGGGGGCGTATCTGTAGTGTAGGTAGATCAACTTGGAGAAAAAGACAGTGCTTTCTGTTTTGGTGATATTTTTCTTGTATAACTGTGTTAATGTACACATAGTGATATTTTCAATAATTATTGACTTTTTTTGCTGTTCGTTTTGGTGCAGCAGTGCATAATTTTAGTTTGTTTAAAATATGTGGTTATATTACTAAAGTTTTCAATTTGCTACGCATTACTTAGTGTGTGTGTGAGTATGGGTGTGACACGTGTCATCAAATCAGACACCTTTTATTGTGTCACACAATAATTTCAGCAATGTGAACCTGCTATCCTCTGCAGCTGTGTGATTTTTGTACTTCTTTGTGGTATCTTTACTGGTACTAGTACTAATGACTGTTACTGCAGCAGTGCAGTACACTGCCCCCTCAATGTCCCACACCAACTGACAAAGGTATTCTTTTCCAGATTTGAATTTCTGATGGTGAGCACTGGTTAGGTGCTGTGCCTTTGTGTCTGCGTCTCTTCAGTGCACAACACAATCTTAATCTGTCTGTGCATTTGCATCTCTTTAGGGCCCAATCTCTATCTGTATTGTAAGTCACAGTTGTTTCTTTGGCTTCCCTTTAGAGTACTGGACAGGTGTGGTGTATAATTCTGCATGAACATTGTACTCATTAATATGCGTTTTTAAGTCAGGACCATCATCACGAGTCACTTGTCATACAAATCACGTTCTTCATCATAACAGTCACAAATCATAATTCACAATCACATCACAAATGATAACACTCATTTTTTGACCAGTTACTTGGATATACTGTAAGTATGTTTTGTAATACCTCTCCAGGCTTCACCACCCCACCATTGTACTCATTAATGAGCATTTTAAGTCAGGGAGTTTGTGCTACTGCTAATCAGGGAAGTGCAGCCATAGGCATTTGCGTTCCCAATACAGTTCCATATTGTTTATCTCACACTTTCGACACTGAATCATATTCTTCATTATCACAGTCACAAATGCAGTCACAAATCACGATTCATGATCACGTCATGAATCACAACATTAATTTTTTTACTAGTTATTTGGATGTATTGTAAGCATGTTTTGTAGTATCTCTCCAGGCTTCACCACTCCACCATTGTACTCATTAATAAGCATTTTTAAGTTGGGGAGTTTTGTGCTACAGCTCATTGGGGAAGTACAGCCATAGGCATTCGCATTCCTTCCCATACAGTATGTGAGTTACAGTGCGAGAAGTAGTGGTGGGCGAAGTGGCCCCAATTTGCTCCTTATCGTGACTCACTGAGTAACATGGAATCTGTGGAGAACTCCACAATGTGAAGTGGAGTACTTTGCTTCATAATGAGGAACATGAAGTCCATTGAAACCAATGACTTTGCATTATTCTGCCTTTCCCAAACCACTTCTCCACCAATTTTAAGGTGAAGTACATTGAAATCAATGTATTTTGCCTCACTTTACCCTTTAATTGAGCTCCAAATGAAATTCTGCTGTTATTCATGGGATTGCAGGTCACATGTGCTCTAGATTGTTCAGCACGGCCTCAGTTCTGGCCTGGGTAGTGTGTGTGTGCAATGGTAGCTGGAGACAGTTTGCTCTCAGAGCTCTGCAATTCAAAACCTCTAAAAGCTGTTTAAAATGCCTTTTAGAGTAATATTTTTTGCTCAAAATTTAGTACATCAACTGTAGGAAACCCTTCTGTGTTCATATCATTGAGTGTTTATTGCTGTGTGTGGATTTTGAATGTTAATTTAGAACAGTCAGTCTGTGTACTGCGAAGTGTGCTTTGGGGAGGGACGTATTTGTGGAGTAGGTAGATTAACAGGGAGAAAAAGGAAGTCTTTCTGTTTTGGTTATATTTTTCTTGTATAACTGTGTTAATGTACACACAGTAATATTTTCAGTAATTCTTGACATTTTTTTGTTGATTGTTGTGGTGCAGCGGTATACAATTTGTCTGTTTAAAACATTTGGTTATATTACTAAAGGTTTTCAATTTGCTACTCATTATTTGAGTGTGCGTGTGAGTGTGTGCAATGCGTGCCATTAAATCAAACACCCTTTATTGTGTTACAGAGTAATTACAGCAGTGTGAACCTGCTATCCACCGCACCTGCATGAATTTTTTTATACTGCTTTGTACTGTAGTATCTTTACTAGTAGTGGATAGTTACTGCAGTGCACTAATCCCCCAACTGGCAAAATGTATTCCTTTCCAGATTTGGATTTGTGACTTGCACTGGTTAGGTGTTGTTGTGCCTTTTCATATGCATCCCTTGAGTGTGCAGCACCGTCTTAATCTGTCTGTGCGTTTGCATGGCAACATTAATTATGGGAGACTGCATTTCTTGTTACACTCTCATTTCACTTCGCCAGCACTGGGGAATTTTCTGGACACAAGACTAGCATTTTGGGTATGCACATTAATTCTGGTGACTGTGTGCGTGGGATGCTGCCAATATTGTTGTCACTCCGCCTTACTTTGCGCTTAAGGTGGAATGACAAAGCAAAGTAATAATAACAAGGTGAAGTGAGCCTTTCCTATGGGGAACTCCACGTAGTGAAGTGCCAACACGAAGTGGCCACTTTGTGTTCACTTCGCCGCCGGATTTTAAATTTGCTACATCTCTAGTTTTCACTCTTGAAAGTCTCGGGGGGAGGGGGACCACAGTTGCTCCATGAACAGCTGATGGTAATTTTTGAAAAATTGAAAAGCACTTGCCAGCACTCTCACATCTATTGGAGTTTGCCAGCTCAGCAGAATCATCTTTCTCCCCACCCATCAGCTTGCTCCTGTCAGAGCCCAGCATCAGTTCAACAGAACCCCAATCACTCGACCACAAAACTTGAAAGAATTGCAGACTATATTGACTTAATTTAAAACTGTGTTTTCTAATAAATCTGAGTTTAATGTTAAATATGAGCAGATGGGGAGAGGGTGGGGGGCCATGGCAACCACAGCAGGACACTTAAAGCTACGGAGGCCACAGAATGACAAAAATACTAATCTCACAAAGACAGGTCTTGAAACTAGCACAGGCAGAGGAACTATTTTAATGCAAAATGCATACAACATTATTTATTTGGAAAAAGTGGGATTTTTGATACCATTTACTGGACCAAAAAGAGATTTACAGAATTTTAAGCTTTTGAACTATGCAGAGCTCTTCATCAGAAAATGGCAGGCTATACAAAGAACCCACTTTAAGTACACAGGGTAGAATCAGTGAAAAAACACTTTTACACATGGATGCGACAGTTCTGTTAGTACAGAAGAAGGATAACTGGATGTTATTCAGAAACAAAAACAGTCTTTGAAATCCTAGTTGGGTACAAACCAAGACCCTCAGTATGGATGGAAGGTGACACCATAAAGCCTATAAATTGTCCCTCTCTGAAAATTATCCTTCTTCTGTATCAACAGAACTGTCACATCTATGCATAAAAGATTTTTTTTTACCAATTCTATCCTATGTACTTTAAATGAGTCCTTTGTATAGCCTGTTATTTTCTGATGAAGTGCTCTGTGTAGTTTGAAAGCTTAAAATTCTGTAAATCTCTTTTTGGTCCAATAAAAAATATCAAATCACCCAATGTGTTTATCTTTTTGTACGAGGACCAATATGACAACAAACAATTCCTAGTATAATATTTAAACATATAAATGTTGTTTTTCACACACTTATAAAATACTGTATCATATTTTATAAGCAAAATAATACACTTTGGGGCTGTGCATTAAGCAGTTCTAATGCATAACCCGGGGCTAAAGTCCCTTGGCCTGCAGCCTTTGTCTTACATTGCCCTGGGCATGCATTAGGTAAGCAATAGGACATGACAGGGTGTGCATTGAACAGATATTACCACATACCCAGGGGTGTAGTGAGGTATGAGGCCACAGGTGTATGCCTTCAGCCAATGGAAGTGCAGTAATATCTGTTCAATGAACACTACTGGAGTGTCTTATTGCACTTGTAAAATGGGTTACTTTTTATTTTAGGTGTTAATGTTACAAAACCCACCTTTGTCTGTATAATAGAAGGCTATTATCAGAATTTGTATAAAATAGTCCTTTCACCAGTTAGAAAATTACATCATGTGCTTTTGTGCTTCATTATGGCTCGAACTGAATGGATCCTTATACCATTGCTGAAGAATTCAACTCCGCCTTTACGGATCTAAGCTCCATCCTCTCAGCTGATTACTTTAAGCCTAT
Organism: Neoceratodus forsteri; assembly: GCA_016271365.2. Classification (NCBI taxonomy): domain Eukaryota; kingdom Metazoa; phylum Chordata; order Ceratodontiformes; family Ceratodontidae; genus Neoceratodus; species Neoceratodus forsteri. The sequence goes on from CM028131.1 coordinate 1,123,985,595, forward strand.
TGATGAGAATAAGAATAACTTATCTAAGAATAACCAACACCCCAAATTCTACTTCAAAAGAATCACTGTCAAAGATACCCTGGGTTATGTCAAAAAGGTCCTGGGGAAAACCAGACTGGGTAGTGACAACATTGACATGAAATTGTTTGCGCTGGCCATCAATGAACTAATAGTTCCCATCTCAAAAATCTTTACTACATCACTCATGCTTGCCAAATTCCCTTCACTTTGGAAACAAGCGCTGGTGACCCCAGTCCACAAGGGTGGAGACAGATATCTCACCACAAACTACAGGCCCATCTCTATCCTGTCACCCCTTTCTAAAGCCCTGGAGAGGATTGTGGCTGACCAAATTACTGATCACATTCATAAACAACAGCTGCAATGTCCCCAGCAGCATGGGTTTAGGAAACACCACAGCATTGCCACTGCACTGGTGGACTTCACCGATTATGTCCACAAGGCTTCGGATGATGGTAAACTGGTTGGATCAATCTTTATCGATCTAACAAAGCATTCAATACAGTCTGTCACTCGCTCCGACTGTTACAACTGTGTACCTTTAGAGTAGCCCTGAATGCCATCTTGTGGTTCCAGGACTACCTGTCATCCAGGTCACAAAGAGTCAAAATAGGACAATCAGTATCTGTTTTAAAAGAAGTCTCCATAGGAGTGCCTCAAGGGTCCATCCTTGGACTCTTGCTGTTCAGCATGTTTCTGAATAATCTACCAGATGCCTGCACCAGTAAAGTTATTTTTTACGCTGACAATGCAGTCATTCTCAGCATTCCCTCTCACTTAGAATGCCTACAGGCCATGCTGCAATCATCCTTCCAACAACTGGAAACTTGGCTTAGCTTTCAAAGGTTACTCCTAAACTATAAAAAAAAAAACAAGATGATGCTCCTCTTGAGCCCCCAGCTGAAAAGGAGGTACCCTGACCTGAGCGTCACAAACAACAAGGTAGTCCCTGTGGAACAGGTACACTCCTTCAAGTACCTGGACATCTTGGTTGATGATACCCTCTCATATGTACAGCACATTGTCATGGTGGTGAAAGCTATGAACTCCAAATTAGGTATCCTGTTTAGGCACAGAAAAAGCCTATCTACTAATGCCCTCTGACTCTTGGTCTCCAACTCCATTCTTTTTTTTTTTCAAACTTTATTTTTTATTTTGTACATATGCATACATACACATAGCTTTTCATATCTAGAACAGACCGTGTTCCTAATAATAAGCCCTTCTGGAGAACATACATTTCCCCTTAATATTTAGGTTTTTATATGCATTCTAGATATAGAGATACCACTTGGAGAGATAACTAAACATTCACTCCTAAAAGTACATAACAGAATTTAAGCTGTATTAATAAGCCCATGAGCAGTATGACTTTTCCTTTGTAGCTTAAGTCCAAAAAGTCCTGAAAATCCTCACCCTACCAGAGGGCAGTCAGTGTCATGCTTTATAATCTAAAAGTTTGAAGAAAACTCTGAGTGTTTACCCAGGACAGCAATATCTTAATACAGGTACTGATACTTTAAAGGCTGCTACACCAGCAGAATAAGAAGAGAAAACTGTATAAAATTTCCTTCATTTTTAAACTGTACTATATATCGATAAACTCAGAACCCACCACTATAAACATTATAATTATTTAACTTCCAATATTTCAACAGGTATAGAGAGACATCATGCTCTTATTATTCGCCCTACAATATTTTAACAGGCATAAAGAAGCCTCCTGCTCTCATAAATAAAGCTGTAATGCCTTCTATGTTAAAACTTGGTATAAAACTTATGAGAAAAAGGGGCAAGCCTAATTTGTACTTTACAGTTCCACTACTTCATCCCTCTGCTTCAGAGTCGCTATCTCCGGATTCCCTTCTTCGGACCCGATCAGTAACAAAATGAGAGGCCCATTACCTTGCTTCAATGGGATCTAAAAAGACCCACACCTTGCCCCCATGCACCATGCACAACCTCGCTGGGAAGACCACTGTGTGTATGATGGAAGCATCCCGCAACAATTTTCTGACCCCGTCGAATTTCTTCCTCCTGAGACGTGTCACATATCTCAAGTCGGGGAACAGATAAATGGTTTGATCATCCTGTGAAAGGGTTCTGCTTGCCTGGCGAGTCAGAGTATTCTGTCCCTGGAGCTGACTCCATCTGTGACTAGAAGCAGAGTCCTAGGATTCTCTGAGTCCTCCCTGTAGCCTCTTGGTGTGATCCAGTAGTCTTTTGATAGGACATATTCAGATTTTGACCCTCAGGTAACAGCTTTGAGTCCAGCCATTAATGGAGAAACATAAGTGGGTAGTCTCCCTCTATCACCTCAGGTAGGCCCAACATTCTTACATGTGCTGATCGGTCCTGGTTTTCCAGGGTCCTGAGTCTGGCCCGCATGTGGTGGTTTTCTTTAACCAAAAGCGTGGTTACAGCTGCAGCTGAGTCTGCTTGTCATTTCGCCTCTCCAACCTCCAGCTGTATCCCTTCCACCAATTTCTCCACCACTGTGACCCGGGTTGCAAACGTGTCCATTTTGGTGTTCAGGTCAGCCACTGATGTTATAATTCTTTGTAGCTTAATGCCAATAGACAACATAGTCTCCTCAGGCTTACGATTGGGTACTGCTTGCTCCTCCATCGCAGTTTGCACTGATTGAGACCCACTTGTTGATTTAGAGCTGGCTCCTCCACCTCTGTCTTTCTTAGGGTTACCCATTTTATGTTTGTTGGGTTTCTCTTTTGCTCTACGATGTTTATTTTCTTGAAAAATCACTCAAAAATAGAGATTTAAACCAATTTTAGATACTTTCTACTGGAACTGTGGTACATTGCTGCCTGTCAGCTTGGGCTTAACATTGCCCCCTCTCCAGCTCCATTCTATCCATTGTAGACTACGGTCTCGTGGTTTACGGTGCGGCCACAGACACGGCACTCAAAAGGGTAGTCACAGCCCTGAATAAAGCATGCAGACTACTGCTAAATGTGGACTGCCTCTCGTACACCTGCACTTTGTACAGGCAGTCCAACCTTCTATCTCTCAGAAACAGAATCAGATACCAAACCTGCCTTCTAGGGAGGAAGGCCATGCTCTTCCAAACCCCTCCTTGCGTAAATGAAGGCAGTTCCAATTACAATACTAGAAGCATGGCTTTGACCCCACTCAGTGTCCCATTTCATAGAACTGCACTGGGACAATGTTCTTTCTCATACCGAGCTCCGCTGTGGCTGAATGAGATTCCCTTTGCTGCACTTAACACTGCAAATATTCAGTTCTTTAAAACTGAACTGAAGCAATACCTACTGAGTCTAAACATCTGTGATTGCCTGAATGGAGACTGAATCTCCCACCTTTGATACCTTGCTCATTTGTCTGATTGTCCTTATTATAATTACCCTTGGGCCACATCCCTTTCTCCCCTGGTCTCCCTCCACAAGAATCCTCCCAGTTACTATCCTTGTATCCTCATCTAATCTCACCTTTGACGTGTATACCCTCACACATCTAGCTCCCAGCACTAGCTCCCATTCTCTGTCCCTGCACCCTTCCTATCTTCCTGCTACTGATGCCTCTCCTCCATCCCCCATCCCAGCTCCACAGCACCTCTCTATTTCACCTCCAACTGCCCCGACCCTATTTCTACTATAACTTTGTACCCCATATCCCACTGCTACCGTGACAAGGCCCTACCAGGGCTGCAATTGGTACTTGGTTATTCACTCTTTTTGCTATAGTAATCATTCATGTTTGCTAGCCTTGTAATGTACAAGTTCAATTGTATATAATACTTGTATACATTTTATGCCTGTAACCCAAATAATTGTAAAAATGTATGTTTTATATTGTCTGTACTGTTTTCATGACGTGGAACCTTTCTAAAAGAGTACATACTCATAGGTTATTTCCGAATATACAAATAATAAGTAAAATTATCATTTGAGATTATTGCCAGCAACAACCCTCCCACCTCTCCGTCTATAGTGGGCTAGTGGACACACTGGCATTTTTGTGAGTGGGGGATGGGAGAAGGAGCAGCTTTATGATGTCATGTGCTATTGGGCTTTACTATCATTTGTGTTTATTCCCAGCACCGACCCCCCCCATCTAATCTGGCCAGAGTTACCAGCACTTTTTGTGAGCATGGGATTGGAGAAGGAGCAACTATTGAGGGTAGTGAAATCTGGAAGTGTGCTGCTGTTTTTTAGTTTGACAGTTGCAAGCAGAATGTGACAGACCTAGTGGCATTTTTTGAGTGAGGGGCTAACTTTCACCTGTCCATATGATTAAATTAAGTCAGTGTGTGACGATTAAATTTAAATAAAAAAAAAATCATAACAATGCATTTTATATTCATATCTGCCATGTGCTTTTGGGCTTTACTAACATACTATTTGCCAGCAGATTAGGCCTTACGGTCTATCGAGTCTACTCGAACCTCAGATCCCTAGTTGGGTGCTGAGGCCCCCCCTTGTGTTCCAGAAACCCCTATCATCCATCCCCACCCCCCTGGGACAGGCCATCATCTGATACATCCACTTTCTGTGTCTGTCCCACCTCTCTTGAAGCCCTCCACTGTGGATCTCTGAACCAGCTCGCCAGGCAGTGCATTCCAAGGGTCCACCACCCTCTCAGTGAAAACCTCCCCCTCTTTTCCCCTCACCCTTCCACCTTCCAACTTCAAACCATGCCCTCTGGTGATACCTCCCTGCTTTAATCTAAAGATCCTCCATGTTTACTCCTATTTATTCCTTGAGGTACTTGAAGACCTCAATCATGTCTCTGTCGCTCCTTCTCTCCAATGAAAACAGGCAGAGCTCCTCAAGTCTGTCCTCATCGCCAAATCCCTAGCCCTTGTATCATCTTAGTTGCCCTCCTCTGTACCTTCTCCAGGAGCTGTATGTCCTCTTCAAGTGTGGTCTCCAGTACTGTACACAGTACTCAAGGTGTGGTCTAACTAGTCCATTGTACAGCGGCAGAATCACTTCCTTGCTCCTGAGGTGATCCCCTTATGATGCATCCCAACATCCTGTTTGCCTTTCTAGCCACTCTCCTGCACTGTTCAGAGTTATTCATACATGCATCCACCATGACTCCTAGGTCTTTTTCCCCTATTGAGGCCTCCAGCGCCTCCCCTCCCAGGGTGTACCTGTGTTTAGGGTTTCCCCGCTCAAGATATAACACCTTGCACTTGGTGATATTGAAATTTAATTTCCATGTGTGAGCCCAGCTTTCCAGGGTGTCCAGGCCCCTTTGCAGGGCCAACCTCCCCTCTTCTCCCTCAACTACTGCTCCCATCTTGGAGTCATCAGTGAAGAGACTCATTTGGGGGTGTTAGCGAACTGGAAAGGAGTTTGGGAGGATAAGGGACTATATGCCGAGGACAGGCTTTATCTTGCCCTATTAGGGAAGAAGTCCTTAAAACAGGGGATGGCTGACTACATTCAAGAAAGGTGGGGTTTAAACTTGTGGGGAGGGGTAAGGGAGGGGCTGACCAGTAGCCCTCCTCCAGACGAGGGAGTAGCCTTCAACCCAAGGGGAGGGGGGGTTAGACTGGGGGTGGAGGTTTCAGGAGGAGCAGAGGGAGGATGGAAGTATATGGAACCTGGTGGGGTTCGACAAAGGGATCAGGGATTGGGGGTTGGTGTTAGTAAATGCCAGGAGCTTGGGAAACAAGTTGCCAGAGTTCCAGGCCATGCAGTTCGGGATGTGGGTGGTCATGGAGATGTGGGCCAACAAAACCATGACTGGGACCTAAACGTGCTGGGGTACACTATGCTTAGGAAGGATAGAAAGGAGGGGAGGGAGTGGAGTGGCTATGTTCGTTAGAGATGACATAGAAATTGCTAGGGTAGAAGAGGCAGAGGGAAACGTGGAGGCCTTATGGGTCACCTTACGATCCCCCCTTTCCATTCTGTCTCCTTTGTTAATGCTGAACAGAAGTAGCTATTTAGAAGTGCAGCCTTCTCCTGGTCCCTCACCACCCTTTCCTCTTCCCAATTTTTCAGGCTGGGACTCCCCTTTTCTGTTTTCCTCCTTTCACCAATATACCTAAAAAAGGCCTTGTCCCCTGTCTTGACTGCCTTGGCAATGTTCTCTTCCATCCTGGCCTTTGCTAGCCTGAGCACCTGCCCTCCTCCTTCTGCCTAACCTGATATTCCTCCCAACTCTCCTCCCCCTGTGTTGTTTGAAACCTCTGAAAGGCTCTCCTCTTCACCCTGATGCTGCCTCTACTTCCTTGCTGAACCACAGGGGTTTCATCTTCCTCCAATTTTTGCTCACCCTCCTTGCACAGAGGTCTGTGGCTCTCACTATGGCCCCCTTTATTGAGTCCCACATGTCCTGCACCCCGCCTTGCTCCCTCGTTCCTGCTAATGCTTGTTTAACATATTCTCTCATCTTCCTAAAATCTGCCCTTCTAAAGTCGAGAACCTTAACTTTGGTCTGGTTTAGGTCGACCGACGTGCTTACCGTGAACCACACTGTACTGTGGTTTTGTCCCAAGGTTTTCCCCCACTAATAATTCTCCTATCTTGTCCCTGTTTGTTAACACCACATCTAAAATTATACCATCACTTGTTGGTTCTCAGACCATTTGCTTGAGTAAGGCAACTGGAAGAGTCCAGTATTGCTCTGCTTCTGGAGGATGGACTGACAATGTGTCCCATGTCCACATCTACAGGTTGAGGTCTCCCATTAGCAGCACTGTAGATTTCCATCATCCAGTTTCCACTCCTTCATGCTGTCCCGTGGTCTGTAGATCACCCTGTTGCGGATCACTCTCCCTACCCGTGGCTAATGAGATCCATAATGCCTTTGCTTCCCCACCTTCCCTGTACCTCTGTCATCTGAATCCCCTCCCTTACATAAAGCGCTACTCCCCCCTCCTCCTGACCCTGTCTTTTCTAACCAGCTGATACCCTGGTATGTTCATGTCCCAGTCCTGCCCTCCATGGTACCATGACTCCGTGATTCCCACCTTGTCAGGTTCTGCTTCTGCCATGATTGCTGCCAGGTCCGTTACCTTATTGCCCAGGCTCCTAGCGTTTGTGCACATGGCCTTCCACCTACCAGCTGCCCTTGAGCCATCCCCTGGCCTAACAATTTTCCCTGGCCTAACCCTATCCTCTGCAGCCCTCACGTTATGTCTCATATTCTTGGGGGCAAGTGTCCCTGCTGTCCACTGCCCTGCTCTTGGACTTCTCTTGCAGCATCCCTCCCCTGATTTAGTTTAAATTGTAGTATCTGTTAATGAATTCTTCTATTTTCCACCTCAGCACTTCCTTACCCTCCCTGTTTAAGTGTAACCTATCTGGGACAAACAGATTTTCATCCTGCCAGGTGTCTCCCCATTCTCCCACCAGCCCAAAGCCTTTCCTAGCACACCACCCCGTGAGCCACCTGTTAAATTCAATTATCCTCTGTTTCCTCTCTGAGCTAGCTCTTGGTACAGGCAGTAACTCAGAGAATGCCACAGATCTAAAATTCAGGTTATGGCAGAACCTTGCTAGAGCTTTAAACCATGCCTGTACCTCAATCAAATTCAAGCTATGCCCTGCAAGGTCGCTTGTCCTCAAGTAGAACACTAGGTGCATTCTCTCATCCTACAGTTTCCTCCTGGAGGGAATGTGATGGATCACTTCATCTGTTGTCATGCCTGGCAAGCAACTGACCCAGATCTTGCCCTTTATCCTACCCCAGCCAATTACCCTCACCATAGAGTCCCAGACAATTAGAACCTTGTCTTCTACTTTTTTGGAGCTTGATGCACAGTGTGCTGACTTGCCTACAATTCTCCCCTCCTTATCCTCCTTGCTTACTTTTTACTTCACCCCAGTGCATCCCACCCCTTGCTTGATCACAATCTCCTTCTCTCTTGCTCCTATATTTTGTCCTTTCCATGGGCTGGGCCCTGGACCCTTCCCTGTTGCCCCACTGATCCCAGTCCCTGTGAATCCCTCCTCTCTTTCCATAGCACTTTCTGTGGCCAAACTTGTTGTCTGTTCCCCCTACTGCTCTTCTGCTGCTTTTCTGCAAGATCCCTTTCCTGACTCTGTAGAGCCCTCTCCTGTCTTGGGGTTGGGTTTTTCAGTTCCTCCTCTCTCACCCCCTTTTTTTCCGAGATCCTAGTATTACTGGTCACCAGGGCCCCTGTCTCCATACCCTCTTGCTCCTGCCTTGCCTCTGTATCCCATCTCATCGTATCCACCCTATTTGTGGCATTATTTTGACCACCTTTGCCTCTCAAGGTTCTAGATGACCCTGGCCCTGGGCTACCACTCTCCCTCTCTTTCTGGACTGGCCCCCCTAGGTTCTCCCCAGCCCCCAAAGTCCTCTCATGGCCACCACTACTCCCCAATGATTTCCACCTTGTGCTTCCTGCTACTTGATCCTCGTCTCTGGAAGCCCCCTTCTGATTTCTCCTGCTGTCCTTAGTGGACTTCCTGCTTATGCTTTCATTCTTATCTTTCTTATCTCTCGTTAACCTCTCCCTTTCCTGTCCCATTGGAAGGATTTCCGTGTTCCCCCTCCTTGGGGCCTCCCATGTGCCCTACCCTGAGTTCCCTTCTCACAAGCTTCCTCCCTCCCATCCTCTTCTCGCAACTGCAACTCCGCAAACCTATTTTTGTGCACTATGCCTCCCAGTTCCCCTTCTTCCACAGGAACACCCCTCCCCAGTTGCTTTGTATTATGTCTCCATCTCCCCTTGCCTCTCACAAACTTCCATCCTTTCTCCCCCTCCTGAGTGTCCTTTAGGGATTCTGTCATCCCACCTCCTGCCATGTCTATACCTATCACCTCATTCTGCTCTCCCTGTTTGCTATTGCCTTCATTCTTCAGCCAACCTTTCTCTCTCTCCTTGTGCTGCTTTTTTTTCCAATTATTTAACCAGGTGAGACACATTAAGCTGAAAGCTTGTTTGCAGGTGCAACCTGGGAGCACAAAGAAGTTAAGTGACTTACTCAAGGTCACACAGTATGCAAGTGGGGCTGTGGGATTCAAACCCAGGTCTCAGATTTGCACCTCAGGCCTTAAACCACTTCGCCAAGCTTACTGATTCCTGCTCCCTTGAGCTCCAATTTGCTGTTCCTGCCTTCATTCTGTCTGCTCTGACCCACCTTAGAGCCCCTCCATTCCTTTTCGGAACCTCTGCTCCATTCATAGGCTCAAGTTATCCAGCGTAAGCTCCTCACTTCCTCCCTAAGTTGTGGTAACTGCCTACACATCATGCACCCCCTACCCTCTAAGCCATGTTAAGTACCATGGCCAACCCACACCCCATACACCCCACCACCCTGCTGAAAATGCCGCTATTCTAGTTGTTTGGGTGCTGGACCTCCATCTCCACTTCCTCTGCCTCCATTGATTCCCCTCCATGTGTTCCAGCTTATGGTAACTATTGATAACTTATGATAATGTATTGTTTGCTTATTTTACTAGTAGTTATTTTTGTAGTAATCAATCTCCAACTGCCCTCTCCCCCAGGACACACCAGGAGATGAGCAACTTGTTGTTCAGTGTGCCTTTCTGGTGAAACTTTTCAATAAAATAAAATAAATAAATCAATAGGGGTTGGGCCCCTAGTGTCCATATCATTTTTTATTTTTTTTTATTTTACTTTCTCCCCATGTCACGGGGTGCTACGAAATGTAATTTTGGCATGCTTGAGTCTGCCACACTTGGGGAATAGAGTGGCACATGAATGAAATTCCATCAAGAACTGATCAAGATGTAGTATTAGCAGCTGAAAATTATTTAACATTAAAGTGCTTACTCAAGCCTAATTATTAAATTGAAAGGAAAAATCCTGAAACCTTATTGGCCAAGGGGTATCACCCAACTGTGCATTCAAAAGCTTGTGATGCATAGTTAGGTGATGGATCTCATTACAAAATAAGGGACAATTTTATGAATATATTTTACTTAAAATGTATTTAAATGATTTTATGATACAAATAAAAATAAGAAATGTTTCACTTTTTTTGTAAATATGTTTTTTTATTAAAAAGGTTTTATGAACTTGTACAAAGCAGTGAAATACTGTAGTCTTCATGGTGCACTAGGATAACAAATTCAATAGACAATGACACATTAATTACAGCAAAATTATATAGTTTCAGTGGTTCACGTTCCCTGGCACAGCAGTGGGGTGGCTAGTTCCCTATTATTGCTCCAGTATTATGCCCCTGTCTATAACCAAAAAACACTCTTGCACGGGTTATATAATATAAGGGGTGGAAGAACCATCCAGAATGCCTCATGCCCTCCAGTCTCCCTTTCGACTCATCTTAGCCTCACCCATCCTACTCCCAGACAAGTTCCCCTGATTATGGTATAAAGGTGGAGACGTGTTGAATAACATATACAATCCATTTCATCCACTGACACATAAATTGTTCTGTCTTGTCATTTCAATTAAAGGCGATTCTTACCATTGTATAAATGCAATTCACTATGTCCCACCACTGCTGGAGGGTGGGTGCTTGTGGTATGAGCCATCTCACAGTTATACACTTCAGTGCTGCCACTATAATAATGCCCGGGAAGTATTTCATCTGATGTCCCTTAACCTGCCTAGGGTACTGGAGCAATAGACAAAGTTCTGATAATTGACCCTAAAACCTCTGAAACGGCTGCCTCCAGGTCACTGTAAAGGGTCAATAGAAGGGGACAGGCCCAAAGCACATGAGTGTGGGACACCTTGTTTTCCCCATAAAGCCACCAGCAGGCTGCATTAGAGTACTAACTAAATTTGGCCATGATCACTGGTATCCTAAAATACCACACTAAATGCTTCCATTCATGTTCCCTCCAAACAGTGGAGGAGGTTTCAGTACCAAGCCTCCATGCAGCCTCTATCCCTTGCCTTAAGATGTAAGTCACATCCAAATTCTGTGCCCCACTTGGGAGCTAGGTAGTGTTTACAGTGTAACTGTGTTCGATGAATGGCCATATTAATAAGAGAAATAAGATGTCTATTAATCTGCAAGATAATTTGAGCCTCCAAGAGGGAAACCAGGAGGAGGAAATTTGAGTGAGTTCTCTAAGCAGTGATCCTTGAGTCCAGATAATGATGAACCTGCAAATAGAAAAGAAAGTCCCTGTGCTCCAGCCCACACTGGGTCTGACATTCCTGAAAGGACTCTGTCCGTGAGCCATTACAAAACTCTGTCAAGTAAATCAAATTATTTCTAAGTCACCATCTGAAGGTAGGGTCCTGTGCCACCAGGGCAAAGGCCCCAGGAGAGCAACTGGGTAAAGCAAACTCAATGCCAGAAAAAGAATCAGTGTAGTTGTTTCCCACCACACCCTCCCCACTTCCATCAACCATGGATTCTGAGGCTGTACTTCAGAATCCCTCGGAGTTGGGTGTGTCACAGAAAGAAACTGGGACCTGTCCTAGAATGGTAGGGTGTCCTGATCTAGATCCAGCCACTGTGGGCATGATCCTTCCATATGCCAGCGGAAGAGGATGTGGAACTGGGCTGCCACATGATGCATCCATAGATCCATCAACACTAATCTCCCCTTGACATTGAGAGCATCAGAGGATGAAACTGTATCCTGGCACATTTTCCCACCCAGGCAAACCTCAAGACAGCCAGCTGCCACTTCCTCCAGTCCCACTCATTAATCAGTACTGGGACATTCTGGAAAATGTAAAGACAACATGGGAGAGTCACCATCCTTACCGTGCCTTTTTGGCAAATTAAACTTGGAAGGTTATGCCATTCCTGAAGATCTGTCACTAACTGCGTGGAAAGGGGCAGAATATTCACATCTTACAGTTTATCTAAGCAGATATTTAATTGCCTGCAAATCCCACTTAAAAGGATATTTCAATTTATGAGAAGCAGTTGGAGACCAATAAAGAGGGAGGACCTTAGTTTTGGTTTTGTTAAGCCAGTAATCTGATATTCTGCTAAGGATCATTAAGATGCAGAGTAGTTCAGGCAGGGTGTTGTCTGGGTGCATTATATGTAGCAGAACATCATCCACATATAATGTGATCCAATGATTCCTGCCCTCCAACATCATTTCCTTTGCTATAGAACGTTTTCTGACTGCCTGTGCTAGGGGTTCTATGTATAAAGTGAAAAGAAGGGGTGATAGGGGATATCCCTGATGGGTGCCTCTGCCCAGCCTAAAGGATAATGAAAGATGGCCATTGACCTTGACAAAGGCCTGTATCGAGGAATATTTCCACTCCAGGAGAGAGAGATAAATTCAGCAGAGGAACCAAACTTCTGGACAGTGATAAAAAGATAGGTCCAAGGCACCCTATGAAAGGCCTTTTTGGCATCAAATCTAGCCAGCAGGAAGGGAGCAGATGTAGTATTTATCCAGTGAAGGATGTGGAGTACACATCTGGTGTTCGTCTCCAGTCTGGTGAACACTGACAAACCCCACTTGATCTGGGTGTACTAAGAATGGGAGGAAGGAGTCCAAACATTGTGCTAGCACCACCATAAATAATTTATAATCTACATTCTGGACCAAGTTGTTCAATAGAAGGGCATTCCATGAGGTCTTTTCCAGTCTTTTGGATAACTGAAATGGTGGAATATTACCAGGTATCCAGAATGTCTCCACCTGCCATCACCTCACTGCAAACTTTTGTCAGCTGGGGGACGACCAGATCTTTCAGAGTCTTATAAAATTCTAAAATTTGATCACTGGGACCAGGAGCCTTTTGTGTGTGGGCCCTATGGAGAGTTCCATTTAACTCTAATTTGTACAAGGCTGGTCGATCATTCTAACTGTTCACGGGTGAGCTGCAGGAGGGTCAATGAAGTCAGAAAAGCTTTTGTGGCCTCTGCATCATGAGGCACCTCCAGGGTATATAATTTGCTGTAAAAATGATGAAAGACATCAGCCATTTCCCTAGTTTTTCAGAGATGTTGTCTGTTTTCAAAGTGTGACAGCTGAGCTACAGTGCCCTTGATCTTCTGGTGCCTAACTTGTTTTGTCAAGATGCGGGTGGGCCCTTGGCCCACCTCGTAATATTTGTCGTGCAGAAAAAAGAGTACCAGTTCTGTTTTTTTCTAGAAGCAATTTATTGATATCCTGTCAGATTTTATCTAGGTACGGTTTTACAGACCTATCTCGGGCCTGCTGGAGGAAGTGAATAGTGTTCTGCATGTCCAGTGGGTGTTTATGTCATTCTCTAGTCTTCTCATGCAGTACTCAATTATATGGCCAGGAGTATGGTTTTAAGAGAATATCTCACAGGCCCACCTCCCTAGGCCTTAGGCCCTACACCCCCCACCATCAATTTTGCTCCAATATCTCAGGGATCCTGTCACAAAGGAACTTACTAAATTCCTCTAGTCTAAGATAAAAGCCATTCAGGTGCCACTGCATTTGGATGAATTCTCTATCTAGGTTAAGAGATATTACTAATGTTTGATCAGAGAGCAGCATGTTCCCTATTCTACAGTCTGTAACATATTTAAGAGATTCCTGCTGAGAATAAAGATGATCTATGTGGGTGTAGACAGAGTGGTCTGAAGAGTAGTGAATGTAGTGTCAGTTAGGGTAGCATGTGAGGTAGGCGCCTGAATCATGGTGCCATCCAAAACGGTGACGCGATATGGGCGGATGCCCAAAAGGCGAGGGGGCAGGGAGGGCGACCGGATGTGGTGGGTGGCGACCCTAGCGACAGGATGTTGTTATGTGTACACACGCTGGGGGGGGCGAGCACGAGTGAGCATGGCCTGGGAGGGGCAGAGGGATGTAGGGGTGGTGCTGTGGTTGGGTTGCTCCATGGCATCGGGGGTTGGCCTCCACTTGTGGTGCTGGGGTTCTGGGTTCAGGTCTGGGTCTGGGCGCTACTGTGCTTGTTCTTGTGCCCAGCCCAAAACCTTATTTTTTTTGCTTTCACCCCCCAACATGCACCCCCCCCCTGGAGTTGAGAATCCTTAAGTAGGGTGGTGCAGGGGGCGAAGCCCCCCATGTGGGGGGTGCAGAACACCCACAGAAAGAAAGTACTTTCAGTCCCTGGTGCCTTTTTTCCATGCACTGAGGTTGTCAGGGTGGCAAAATTGTTTTCGCCGCCCTGACATTGCTCTTCTGTGGGTCACCCTTCCACAGTTGCCCACATAGAACCATCAGTTAGGAGGTTTAAAATCCCTTTATATATCCACCCACTTATGGACTTTCAGAAAATGTGTGCACACCTTATTTGCAGAGGATAACTGAGGGGGATGGGTCTTTGTAGCATCTAACACATTGGACCAAATTATGTTAAATTCCCCAGCTAACAGGAAAACCCCCTTAATATGTTCCATGACTAAGTCCATAAGACTTCTCACTAGTTTAGCAGTGGAGCCTGGGGGGATATAGACATTAGCCAGTGTGATTTCTAACTTATATAAAACACTCTGAACCAAAATAAGCCCCCCTCCTTGACCTCTACTACTTTAAGTTCCTTAAAAGGGGTTATGTGAGAGAGAAGTATATCCACCTCCTACACTTGCCCCTGGGTAATTCAGAGCTGTAAACCTCCTGGTACCCAAATTTCTGCAGCTTTCCATACTCCCCCAAATCTAAATGGGTCTCCTGCAAAAATAACACCCCATGTCACTCTTTCTTTATTCTATAAACAACATATGCCCACTTCATCGGATTATTCAATCCATTCACATTTAAGGAATACCTTAATACATCCTTACCTATTTTCACATTTCAAATCATCAACCCTATCATGCCTGCCGCTGTTATACAGTCTCAATGCATTTTGTGAGAGAAAAAATCCAAAGAAATGCATTACGGGAAGTGGTCTGAAGGGTTTGGGTAACTGTGGCACCACCTTGGTTCCCACTCAAACTAGATGTCAAAGGAATAGCATGTAGTCAAACTGACCTGTCTCTCAACTGGGTAGGAAGGACCCTGCAGAGGAAAAATGAAAGCAAAACCAACACAAACACATTGGGTCAAACAATGGCAGGTAAGAGCTTCCAAAGGAAGGGGCTCCAAGCAAACCCTGTGTTGGCAGAATGAGTCTGTGTAGGAGCTATCCCACCCAGCTGGGTGGGGGGCTAGTAGCTCTCAGGAACTACAGTATGTGGGTTCAGGGAAACTGAGGTCAGATGTCAACAAGAAAGGCAGAAGTTGTCTATCCACCCCACCAAGACTCTATCTAGCATAGTGCCACTTACACAGGCAATTTTTTGAAACACCACTCCCATGTTTAGTCTCAGTGACGCAAAATATGTCCAGGTCATGTAGGAAGATGCATCTCTCCAGTCATAAATAATAACTAGCAGAAGGTCAAGAGCCCCATCCCCAAAATGTACAGCTCAGAAACGGAAACAGTAGAAATACCTCAACCCCAAAAATCAAGATAACTAACAATTTCAATGCAGTGTCTCTAGGGCAGCAACATCACTGCTATGCACCATCAAGAGCCACTGAAAAAGAAAAATTCAGATCTATAAAGGCCCTCACCCCCATCTAAAGGGTGAAGACCTGCTTCAGTTCATATCCAGAAGCTGAAGTGCTGCAGGAATGTCAGTGAAAAGCCTCAGGAGGCCAGGTATTTATAATACATAAAAGCAGTGAACCATTTTACAAATGCAATAAGCCACTCCAGGGTGTGCATAAAGGATTTGAGTGCACTTCAAAAGGATGTAAGGACACTCATCCTTCGGTCTCATACCTCCCTCCCCTGTATGATAAATAGTTTTCTTCAGGAGTTTCCTGTCTTCACAGTGCAGTTGTTACGATCACAGTGCCTATCATGGCAACAGAGTATGATATCACAAAGCACAGCAGCTATGAGGCTAGTCGAGGCCAGTCAGATGTTTTTTTTTAGAAATAGATATGGAACGGCTGGCCTATTAGAGCAGCAGTATTGCTACTGTTCACAATGCTGGTGACTGGGATTCAAGACTGACCCTGGTCATTGAGGGACAGCCAGAGGATAGGGATTGAGTGTCCTATAGAATGTTCTCCCTCTCTGAAGAGGGTGGTCACTTGGTGCAGCAATGCAACTTAGGTGACTATAGGTGACACTACAGACAAGACTCACCTTTGGAGAGGGAGGTTGCTGGCTGGTGCTGCACAGCCAGACACTTTGTGTGTTCAAGTGTGTGGGTGGCATCAACAGTACTGGCAACCTTGTGGAGGGGGGGAGGGAGACAGGAAAATTGCCTGGCTGCTTGCAGACAGTGGGCCCCAATATATCTGGGGCCCTGTGCCTCCACCGACCACTGCCTGACACACAGCACTGTCAGAATACAATCCCCACCCTGACCCCACCTATCCAGTGCTGCATGGAGGCAGTTGAGTGCAGGGGAGAAACACAGGGGTAGTTAATATGCATATGGGTTCATGACTGAGGCAGGCACTGGGAGCACAGAGGCCAAGCAGAATACAGATTAAAGGAAAAAAAAAAGATATAGATGTGTAAAAGTACTTAACCATAATATGTTTAAAAGACTAATGATAGGACAAAAATATCAATAAGGAGAGCATTTAAATTAAATATAATCGCTACAACCATAATATTTTTCAATATTTTATTTGAGTAGATTCATGCCCTTCAGATAGAAAATGCTGTTCTTCTTCAAAGCATGAATGTGTATTGAGTATTTCAGATGTGAAGAAATGAAGGTGAGATCATGGTAAATATGATATTGTTGACAGTATATCAATGCTCTCTGCAGCCGAATCTAATCTTGCTTTGTGCCTGGTGAGAGCTGCTGCCACCATCATTTAAGGATAAAATGTGCTGGTACGAAGCCCATCACTAAAATAGATTTCAAGCTGGCATTCAATTTGCTGGGTATCTATTTGATCAGGAAGCTGAGAGTATGGTAAAAAGGCTGTCATGGCCTGTTCATGTCTTCTTCATTCTGATGGGACATCTGTAACTGGATGAATGTTACAGGCAGAAGTGGAAAACAAAAAGGTAATTTCTGCAAAGGATTCCTTTTTGCAATAGATTTTTTTTTAATTTTAAGAGTATTTGTTAAGCCCTCGCCTATTCAGTTAACCTGGAGTAGTTTCCGTTTCAAAGCCTTTCTGAAATGTATTTCTTTTTCATCTTTTTACTGTGAAGTTTGGGTTATCTTATCCTTTCCTAATTTAAATGTCACCTGATTTGGAGTTTGGCGAAAATACTTTGAGTGATTTACAAATGGGCAGAGATACCCTTTACGGAAATGTTTAATGAAACATTGCATTTTAGATACTTTAGGTATTATTTAATAAGCTGTAAAAACATTACGAGGTAATGCTTATCCCCCAGTCAGTTTTAAAGTGTCATGTAGTGATGGGAATCGTTATAGTTTCCCAAGTCATATCTATCACCCTGTTCTCAACCTCTTTCTTTATGTCTCCCCCTTTTCTGTTTTCTGTATCAGTGGCTTTAAAATCAGCTCTGTATGTAGCCCCTACCCCTCTCATCTGCTCTTATAGTGTTCTAACTAGTGACATTATTGCTTTGTAATCAGTCCGTGTCTCCTGATGCTAATATCACCTTTATCAGTAGCAGTACCAGCATTGGTTGACACTACTTGCATAGCTTGCTAGTTCAGTGAGCACACTGATGAGCTGTTCTATTGTCATCAATGTAGCAGACCATGCAAGTAGCAGGAGCAGAATCAGGAACCACCAGATGAGCCCCAAAACTACTGGTTCAGCTGTGAGGTCGTCAATCTATTTTTCTCTCCCCTGCACCAACCAGCCCTTTCCACAGGTACCCCAGCCCTGTCACCCCAGGCATCCTCAGAATTTACCTTCATCCAGCTCTTCCCCCAGGGCTTTCCCCCCACTGGTGTGGTCAGCAGGGTCCCCCAGTCCCCACTGGAACCAGGATCCACTTTGCATGGATGGCACCTGATTGATAGGTGCAAGGCTTTGGGGAGACCAGTGTCATTCTACTGATTGACGTGATTTCCATTTTCTCTTCCAACTGGCATGCCATGCAATGGCACCATGATGTGCACCATGCAGTCCTGTGCACCGTATCTCAGTGCCTGCCACACTCCTCCAGCCTCTCTAGGCAGTCTCAGATGCCTTTACCATAGCTTCTGCTAGGAGCCAGACAGATACCAGCCCCTGAAAACCCTTCCTGCCTGGAGCTACTGGCCAGCCCTCCAATGCCCTGAGCTCACTACTGAACTCAGTCACCAGCATCGCGAGTGGTAGCTCTACCACTGTGCAGCCAGACCAGCCAGCAATCAACAATCTTAAACAAACATAGCTTGCAGTACTAAAGGACTGGCAACATATCTTGATATTGTTCTATGCACTTAAATAGCATCCCAATGGAGCATGCATGCTGGATTGCGACATGTGTGTGACTGAACTGATGTCACAGCATGTAATTTATTTATTTATTCTTTATTTATTTATTTACTCTTGGATTACAATACCTTTGAGCACAAAGTGGCTCATTTACCAAGGTTCCACGTCAGTGGGGAAGGGTAAACAAACATACAAAGGTTGTTAAAAAAACATAGTTATGAAAAAACAGTCAAGCAAAAATGACATTCTTTGTATCTACAAGGACAAACTATAGATTAGAAGGTGGATAAGCAAGCAGAGAAAAAGGGGGGGGGGATCAAGTGAAACAAGAGAAGTGGAGGCAGCCAGAGGCCTTGTCAGCTAGGGTAGATAGAGTGAGAGTGGGGTGTTAGCAGTGGGGGTGAGCGGGGGAAGTAGTGTGGAGGAAGGGGTAGTAGGTTTAGAGAAAGAAGGGGATGGGATAGGTGAGAGGAGGGTGGAACAGGGGCTACGGGTCTTTCACAAAAGTGAGAACGTGAGAGAGCTTGGGTAGGACCTTCCCACAAAGGTGGTATAACTAGGTGGAGCAGTCACATGAGCTGTTAGCCATGAGATGTTGATGGAGCATGTGTTTCAAAGGACACAGTTTTGGTATGGTCAAGAAGTCTCTGTTGAGTGCGTTAAACCAGAGAGGTGCTCTGTAGGCAAATGAGCACTGTCCTTGAGTTGTCCAGCATCTAGGAACATGGAGAAGTTGGTTGGCTGAGCTTCAGGTGTACTGAGAACTGCAGTGAGGGGTTAATAGGCTGGCAGTGCCAGGGGGCAGGAGGCTGAGAAGTGCTTTTTAGCTAACAGACTGGTATGATATTGTATCCTACTACTTAGCCAGAGCCAGCCTGTTTGAGCATACAGATCACATGTGTGGGTGAGGCGTGCTGCCCCAGTGAGACATCTGCACACCTTATTTAGTGCCATGGATATCCTACGAAGAGATGAAGTAGAGGCTGCGCCATAGATTATCAGGCTGTAGTCGACAATAGATGTGACAGAACTTTGAATTGCAGTTTTGAGGGCTTCAGGTGAGAGACAGTGCTTGTGTATGTGAAGTAATCCAATCTTGATATTGACAGCTCTGGCACCATTATCAATGTGCTGGTCAAAAGATCATGAGCTGTCCAGCGTGATCCCTAGATATTTGAAGTGTTGTACTTGTTCAAGGGTGACATCCAGGCAGTTTCTGATGGTTAGGGGAATAGATTTGTGTTTACTGCGAGAGTTACAGAATGTCATGACTTTAGTTTTCTTGTAGTTCAGGACCAATTTGTGTTTGTAGACCCAATCCTCAACTTCCTCAAAGCTACGCTGCAGGTGATGTTCCAGGTGCTTGGGGTCAGGCTCACTAGTGAAGATGACAGAGTCATCCGTGTAAAGGAGGATCCATTGATGGCAGGCCCATGGGAGGCTGTTGAGCAAGATGTTGAAAAGAGAATTGGTCCTAAAATAGAACCCTGTGGTACTCCAGAGCAGACGTGCTGCCAGTCAGAGGTGACATTAGCTATTTTCACCTGCTGAAAGCGGTCTTCAAGATAACTCTTGAACCAGTGCATCGTGTTGGAGGAAAGACCAATGGAAGTCAATTGCTGTAGAAGAAAAAGGTGGTGAATGGTATCAAAGGCCTTTGTTAGGTCTATGAATGCCACACTAACTAAGTTACCTTGGTCAAGGGATTGATGAAGATAACCCATGAACTTCAGGAGTGCCGTAGTAGTGCTATGCCCTTTTCTGAAACCATGTTGTTGCGGGCTTTGGATCGAGTATTTTTCAAGGTAGTCCACCAGCAGATCCGCAACAATGCGCTCAAGCACTTTAGATAATGGAGGGAAGATAGATATAGTAATTGTCTTCCTCAAAGTTCTTAATTGTTCAGTCACAGATGTACTTTACTGAAGAGTCTCTGTACTGTAAGTGTTACCTGTATTGGGATTATTTACGAGTTTAGGAGCATCACACTCTGCAAGTATTTCTGGAATGTTTGAAATGACTTATAGAGCCCGACCACAATAAAAAAATGCCATAAGAGTGAGAGTCAGTACTGTACCTGTGTTTTATCATGTCCAGTGTTGCCCTCATTCATAGCCCACTGTGTCCAGTGAGCTGTATTTGTTTATGATTGCAACTGACAATGTCATGTGTTGGAACACTTTGAATAGCACAATAAGATTTACTGCATCATCTTCACCTTTGACGCTATCAGGCAAGGATCAGGCCAGGCAAATACATAGAAGCAGATGGGTTACACCCTAGGATCATAATGGAGCTAAAGAAGGAATAATTGGTGGACCCCTTGCAGTAATCTGTATGTTAATACCACTGTTGAGACCACTCCTACAGTTGTAAGAGTGGTCTCACGCACATTCTTAGTGTATGAGAATCGTAAACTGAAGGTGAGCAGTTCTGATACTTTAAGAAAGTAAGTGAGACCACTCTTACAACCATAGGAGTGGTCTTGGTGGTGGTATTAATATATTATTGATCGAGTTCAATCAATAATATATTAGTATTTCTAAAAACCTTATCCGATAGTGCCCATTTCCAGGGCAGCTGCATGTGAGACACTCTTCACAGATTAAGATAACAGCAGAGTCCGGTTTAACCAAACCCCGGCTAACCAGAACTCCCTCTTAACTGAACCGAGATCATATTGCCGTTGATTTTTGCAGCTAAAAATTCTTATAACTCAGCGATGTATGCATAATGGAATCAAACAGAAATTCACTTGTTAGCTTCTTATTTTTGTGGGACATGTTTTATACAGTTCGTCCTTGATGTATCCTTTAATTTATTAGGTAAGTACAGTACCGGGAGAGATTTATCACAGTCCACTCAATAGTAGCAAATCGGTCATTAGGATAGGGGAATTAGTTCTCAGGAACTGTTTGTATTTTTGATGAGGCTTTTTTTGCTTCAAGATTTCCTTTTTCTTTCAAGTTAAACTACTTGGGATGCATGGGATTATTTAGATTTAAATTTGGATTTGGGAGAATTAGGGGACTATATGGTATTATGGAGGCCAGTCTCCCTGTTTATCGCTAGACATGGCTTTCATTATGGGCTCACTTATTTCCAAGGTGACAGGTGCTTCTTTCAACCTTTTTAGTGCAGCTTTGCAGAATTTTGACTTGTATACATATATCAATAAACATCTGGAAACATTAATATAAGAGCTTTAGTTATAACTAAGCCCTTTCAATGTAATGCTATTGAATTGCCATTTCCTTTTGTTGTACAGGGAAATAGCCCACAGCCTACCTAGGAAAGATAAAAAACAAAGAAACAACAAACAACAGGTGTACCCAGATGGGCATTTGAGGGCTAAATGATATGTGTATCTCATGCACAGAAGAATGGAGTGCTCTGATTGGTTGGGACAGCTCCTTCAGTATATAATATTATAAGTCTGTCTGTACAAGTGCAGTAGCCTGAGGACTGGAAAATGACCAGTGGGTTTCCCATCTTCAAGAAGAAGTCATGGTAAGAGTGAACTGTTACAGACAAACAGGCAAAATATCGTGCAGTCGAGTTTCGCCTGTTTGTTGCCTGCACTATTGTTTATACGTAGCTCCTCCGCGTTGCCCTGAGCTGCTTGCATTCTTTCTGTTCCTGAGCTGTTACAGACCGTTCAGCCTGACACCAGTACTGGCTAAGTTCCTTGACCCACAATTAAACAAGCAAATAGGACATGACAGCTGGGCTTTAGGCCGAGATGGCAGGATACCTTTGGGTATAGCGGGGCCTGATGCCACAAGCTGTGGGCCTTACAGCCCCTGGAAAGGTAGATATCATAGCATGATGCCTACACTGGAGTGTCTTATTCTGATTATAAAATGGGAAGCTAAGCAGTTTAAAAAAAAAAGATGAAAAGAACACCAAAATAAGAAAAGTTTATATTAAAAAGTAAAATAGTTCCTTTGCTGCTCCGCTGATACTTGACACTAGGGGGAGACGTAAATTGTTTAGTGCTGCTGTTTTGTAGGTTTTCCCTTGATGTGTCTCCTGCTGCCCCTTCCTCCATTTGGAATCTGTCCTGTTAGATGTGCATCTGGTCCATGCTGCTTGCTCTGGGAACTGGGATTATTTTGGAGGTGGCTGAGAGTGCGTGGTGAAGGAAACAGTCACAATGTGTGCAAGCCGGGGTGTGAGCATAGTGGCCAGTCGAGTGGCTGCATGAATCGGAAGCTTTTCCCATTCAGGTAATTAGAGACTGGTTTCATGAAAATAAGTTTTTTTTTTAAAAATACTGCATTTTTGGGGGGGGAGGATAGAACTAATATTGGAGCTGTTTGGGTGAGGGGTAGAGAACGTGAGTCTCGCCAAGCAAAAAAGAAACATGGTGGATAAAAAAATATTTAGCACTGTGAGGCTGCACAATGATTTAGCATGTTGGCTGGGTGACACCGGTACTCTTTTTACCTGGGCAGTAGGCTCAGGTACTGTAAATGTATGGGTGCCAGCCTGCATAAGCCAATCAGGATCCAGGATTTTCACAACCCGTGTTATTAGAACTAAATAATAAATTACACGTTTGAAGCCAAGACTCTCACTCTCATAAGCATGGCTTTATGAGGACCAGATCATGCCAAAGTAACCTGATCACCTTACTTGAGAGTAAGGCAACAGATGTGGACGGTGCATGTCCATAAACATAGTCTAGTTGGACTTCAGCAAGGCATTTGACAGTATTACACATGATAAGCTTCTGGAGAGAGTACACCAGTATGGCATATATGAGGTATACACATGCTGGATTGCTAACTGGCTTGGGGACTGCAAGCAAGGTGCTGTGGTTGAGGGGAATGACTCTGAGGGGAGAAGTGTACTTAGTTACCCCTCAGGGACTGATACTGGGGACGATTCACTATCTACAGGAGGGACAGGGAGGGTAAAAGAGGGGGAGGAGTAGTTCTTTACATAAGGGAAGGAATAAAAGCAACAGAACAAAAGGGTAAACAGGGAGGAGAAGAAGCACTGTGGGTAAATTTGGAGACAGGCAATGGCACCACAACCGCACAGGGGTTAGATACAGACTTCTTCAGGGGAGGAAGTGGACAAGGAAATGATAGAAAGTATACTTAGAATGGCAGAAAAGGGGATATTGCTGATGGGTGATCTGAATATGCCAGATGTTAACTGGAGCGCAGTTGCAGCTGCCACTTCAAGAGTGCAGTTATTCTAGATGCCCTACAGGGGCATGCCTTAGACAACTAGTACTGGAGCCCACTCGAGAGGAGCAATATTAGACTTGATACTCTCAAATGGAGATGGAGAGAGGATCACAGATGTAGAAGTGGGAAGCCATCTGGGAACTAGCGACCATCGACAGTATGGTTCACAAAACACAGCAATAGAGTCAAGCCATACAAAGACAAAAGTACTGGACTTTAAGAGGGCTGACTTTGCCAAAATGGGTGAGTGCCTAAGGAATGCACTAGCAAATGGGTGGGAAGGAGGGTGGAAGAACAATGGGGAATAATAAACTGCCATCACAGAGGTAACGAGCCTTTGTGTGAAGCAAATAAACAAAACAAGACGATGTAAGAAACCGCTATGGTTCTCAAAGGAAGTGGCAGTGAAGGTTCAAGAGAAAAGAAAGCATTCAGGAAGTACAAGGAATCTAGCAGGAGCAGGACAGAGAACTGTATCAGTTAAAGCAAAAGGAGGCTGGGAAGGCAGTCAGAACAGCAAAGGCCCAAACTGGAGGAAAAGATAGCCAACTCAGTTAAGAAGGGAATAAACCTTTATAGGTACATCAGGGGAGCAAAGGAAGACCAAGGAGGGATAGTGAGGCTTAATAAAGGGAGGGAGGTGGGCAGAGGAGAATATGAAAAGGCAGAGATACTAAACAAATATTTTTGCTCAGTATTTACAAAGGAAGAGGGAGGTACATAAAACAAACAGTAGTAACACTCTGGATACAGAAGTTGATACCAGCCCATTTACAGAAGAAAGGGTTCTGAAAGAACTCTTAAAACTGAAGGTGGACAAAGCAATGGGGCCTGATGGGATTCATCCCAGAATTCTAAAAGAACTAAGGGTAGAACTAGTGACACCACTGACTACCCTCTTTAACAAATCATGGGAGGATGGGTGGTAGCCGAGGACTGGAGGAGGGCAGATGTGATTCCCTTCACAAAAGTGGGAGCAAGGCAGAAGCAGGAAACTATAGACCTGTTGGTTTAACCTCAGTGATAGGGAAAATGATGGAATCACTTCTAAAGGAAAGAATTGTCGCAGATCTGAGGCCAGAAGGGCACAGGACCCTAGGCAGCATGGATTCTACAGCGGGAAGGTCATGCCAGACGAATCTGATAGATTTCTTTGACTGGGTGACCAAAGTAGTAGATCAGGGAGGGGCTGTGGACATGGCCTACCTAGACTTTAGCAAGGCATTTGACACAGTCCCACACAAAGATTAATATATAGGTAGCCAGCCTGGGAGTGGGTCCCAAGATGACAGCCTGGGTAAAGAATTGGCTGGAGAATAGGACACAGAGAGTAATAGTAAATGGAGTCCCTCAGAAGAAAGGAGGGTTACTAGCGGGGTGCCTGAGGTTCAGTATTAGGACCAGTCCTCTTCAATGTCTTTATAAGTGACATTGCAGAAGGACTGGAAGGAAAAGTATGCTCTTTGCAGATGACACTAAGATCTGCAACAGAGTTGATGCACAGGGTGGGGTGGAAAGGATGAGAAGGGACTTGGCAAGGTTAGAGGAATGGTCAAATGTAGCAGCTTAGATTCAATGCTAAGAGTGCAAGGTAATGCACCTGGAAACAAAACCCAGGGAAGAGTACACAATGGGGGGTGAGATACTAACAACAACAAAAATGGAAAGGGACCTGGGGGTAGTCATATCAGATGACCTAAAGGTGGGCAAGCAATGTGAAAAGGCAGCAAGGAGGGCTGGGGGGATACTGGGATGCATAGGGAGAGGCATCACCAGTAGAAAACAGGAAATTATTATCCCTCTGTACAGACAGCTGGTGAGACCCCATCTGGAGTACTGTGTGCAGTTCTGGAGACCCAATCTCCGCAAAGACATAGACAGGATGGAAGCTGTCCAGAGGAGGGCAACTAAAATGGTGCAGGGTCTGCACCGGAGGACATATGAAGAGAGACTTAAGGAGCTTAATATGATAGCCTCGAGGAAAGGAGGGAGGGGACATGATAGAAACTTTCAAGTACCTCAAGGGAATCAACAAGTCCAAGAGGGTAGCATCTTTCAAAAAGAGTGTGCAAGAACAAGAGGCACAATTTGAAGATAGAGGGCGGCTCAGAGGTAATTTAAGGAAGTATTTTTTCACAGAGAGGGTTGTGGATGCATGGAATGGCCTTCCGGAGGAGGTTGTGGAGTCAAAATCAGTGGTGAAATTCAAGCATGCATGGGATAGTCATAAGGCAATTCTGGGGGTGGGGTAGGAAGAAGTAGGCTGCTGGTTAACTAGGATCTGCAGCTTATCCAGTAGGTAGGGAAATGGGCAGACTGGGTGGGCCAAGCGGTCCTTATCTGCCATCACATTCTATGTTTCTATGTTTCTATGTTTCTATGTTTCTATGATTCTGTTCAGTATTTTTATTAGTGATCTGGAAGCTGGAGTCTCCAGCAGACTGCTTAAAGGAGAACTGCTCTGAACCTGCAATGCATTTCTCCCTGTAGAACCTGGTTTCTAAATTCTGCTTCCAGTTCTGTTACTGTTCCATTCCTATGGGAGGTTTTGTTCTATTAGTGGGTATTTCTGATTCACACACAGGCAGTTCGTGCCATTTTAGAACTGTTTGATGTAGTTTACAGAATGTCCCTTGCTCAGCTTTTCCATTGTTGGCACAGCGCATCCGTATTATACCATAGAACCCTGTGGGTGAGAAGGCCATAACTAAATCTCAGAATTCTATTATGGCACTGAACACAGAGTGTAAATCAGAAACACTCACTGAGGTTACTAATGGGGCTGTATAGATGGAACAATAACAGACCTAGAACCGGTATTTAAAAAAACAGCTTCTACTGGGAAAAACACTTTTCAGGTTCAGTGCAGTTCTCCTTTAAGTTCCCTGATGATACTAAGCTGTCCAGGGTGGTGGTGATCTCCGTTTATGATTGGGATCAGCTTCAGGAAGACATGAAAAAGCTGTGGGACTGGTTGGGATCCTGACATGCCAGATTCAATGTAGTGAAATACAATGGGCTACATTTAGGGACTGGAAACAGAGGTAGGGCCTATACACTGTGTGGGTTACTCTTGCTGCAGTGGAGGAAGAAAAGGACCTGGGGCCAGATTCACAAAACTTTGCCTGGGGGCAAACTGGGTTTAGCTTAGAATTGGCATTCACAAAGCCCAGTTTGCCCTATGGAAAAGGAATTTATTGCAGTCAGGTGGGCGATTGGGAGGGGGGTGGACCTACACTATGGAAAAGGAATTTATTGCAGTCGAGTGGGCGATTGGGGGAGTGGGACACTATACTATGAAAAAGGAATTTATTATAGTCAGGTGGGAGGTTGGGGAACAGGAAGGGACACTACCTTATGGAAAAGTGATAGAGACATATTTGGTGGGAGATTGGGGACCAGGGAGGGACACTGCATTACGGAAAAAAGATTAAGACATATAGGGTGGGAGATCGAGGAGAGGGGAGGGACTCTAGACTGCCAGGGTATATGGCATCTCTCTGCTGATGGCGACCAGAGAAAAGGGAAGGCACTACACTTAGAGACTGCAGCTACATGGGGCATGGGCTGGTGGGGGAGCCGCATCACGCCACACTAATGCCATGCAGATGAGCCCATAATGGGCATGCTAATGGCCAATAGTCCCTTGTACGCCCAGTGGGCTCATTTGCATGGCTACTTTCCTGAATAGCCCCTTAGTCCCTGAGCACTACTGGCTGTGGGGCCATTGTATTGGTTGGCTGTGGGAGCAGCATTACTAGGTATTACACTGCTTTTCCTGGAATAGCGCTGCCCCCGCCTGCCCCCTATTCACAGTAGGCTAGCATGATTGCCTTTCAGCGCAACCTCGAGGTGCTGCACAAACATTTGTGCACACTTTATGTTTTTTTTTTTTTTTGTGTGAATCCTACTCCTGGGGTCATAGTAGACAGGAAGTTACAGCATGGCGAGCAGCACAAAGCTTCTGTTAAGAATTAGAAAAGAATTCTGGGGTACATCAAAATGGGTGATCAGCAAAGGAGAGGAAGTAATCCTGCCACTGTACTAGGCCCTGGACTGGCCCCACTTGGAGAACTGCGTGTAGTCCTCGGCTTCCCAATACAAAAAAAAGACCTTGAGGCACTTGAGAGGTTGCAACTGTGGGTCACCAACATGATCATGGGTATGGAGGAATGAAGCTATGAGGAAACACTGGAGGCTTTTAACCCATTCACCCTGGAAAAAAAGCATCTTGTGGGGGTGGGGGGGGTCATCATTTCAGTTTTTCATGAACTAAGGCACATTCAAAAGGGGGAATCAACAGAGAGGTTTAGTCTGGTGTGCTCCAGCAGGATGAGGGACTGCATGAGGCAAATGTGATAATTTTAGGGGTAACACTAGGATGCATTTAATTTGTCAAAGGATGGTTAACTCATGGAACAGCCTACCAGCAGAGATAGTAGACTTAAAGATGGTACAGGCCTTCCAGGTAATGTCTGCTTACCAAGGGAGTCACAGGATACCTTTAACTACCCCTTGGTTGCAGGGTGGGTTGGGAATATCTATCATTTAGAGAAATTAGTGTATGTCTGTACAGCACACTTGTTGGTCTCTGCTTAAGAGGTGGGCAGTGAACTTCATAGACATAGCGCCCCTTCTGACCTTAGATTTCTATATTACTGTATAACTATTAAGCAGTAAGGCTATTAAAGTTATAACTATTAAGCAGTAAGTGTGCTTTGTGCTGGGATAACGGCACGCCTCAGGCTGGTTGAAGCATGAGGCCAAAAGCTGAGTACTTCCATCACTTGAGAAGTGCCGTTAAACCAGCACAAAGCACAATATGGAATGCAATATTGTAATTATGAAATTGATTAATAAGAATTAGTAAATAAATGTTATTTTATTTTGTTAAAGGGATACTGTCAACCTTTTTTTTATATCATATCATTTCTAGATAAAAGCCCACATTTTATGATTGCTTAACTTTTCTAAAATTCATTGTTGTTGCTTGCTGTTTTATCTGCTTCCTTGCCTGTTAGAACTGAAATGCATGGTAATGTATACTTATACCCAGCCTTGTTTGCTTCATATCAATAAACTACTCTTGCTGCATACTTTTTGAGCATTAGAAACATCCTCAAACAGTGCAGCCACTCATGATATAATAGTTTCCTCTACTCCCACTGTATGATGAATGACTAGATTGTGTTGGGGGTGTTCCTGAGTACAGAAAAGATGTAGTGCGTGCTGGTCAAGAAATGTAAACAAACATTTGGTGTGGTACTGTAATACCAGTATGGTCAGCACTCAGTTTTTCATGTTTTAAGAGAAAAAAGTAATCCAAATCAAACTACCAGCTGTATCACAAGTCTATATAGAATGTGAACAGCCATAAAATATGTTTTTTAAACTAGGGACACTTTGAGGCCTAAGGGATTTGATAATGCCCCTTTAAATAAGTAAAAATTAGAATAAGGGTTGAAAACAGGGAGAAAACTGGCAAGCCCGGTGGTGTGGAGGGCTGAGACACTAAACACCTTACCTCCTGCCATGCCGGTGACCTGTGTTCAGGAATGGACTAGGGTCACTTGTGGGCTGGCCAGGAGGATTGAGAGACCCAAGGACAGCTCTTCTCCTGGGGTGGGTGGGGGGCTGTGAGCTCGCCACTTTTCTGCCACTTGGCAGAGGCTGGGTGGCAGCCCACCTGGCATAGGGGTGGCGTGTGCTGACACAGCATGCATGTGCATTAACACACACACAGGTGTAAATGCATTACATGCAAATATCCCAGGGAGAAAATAAAAGAAAAAAGCCTAGGCTCATTCAACATCCCCTGCAGGCCCCGCACGACCTTACCTGGAAGGCCACCCACCAATGGGGCTCTGAGTAAGTGGTGGTTAATCAGGAGAGGGGTTGGTTATGGGGCTGGGGTGGTGCCTCCAAGGCTGGTGACACTGGCAGAAAAAATGAGCAAAAAAATGAAAAAGGGAGAAAAGAAAAAAAAACAACTCCTACTGCACCAGTGGTAATTTTGCTGTTTGGTCAGTAATTAGCAGATGCTTCACTTTTTAAATACAAATTAGTGAATTAAGATGTACTGATTCAGCTGTGTCTCCTTAATGTAAATGGGTTAGTCAAGTCTCTGATCTTTTCCAGTGCTGTTGTGCTGGGATATTAGCACTGGGTTCCGAGCTCCTCCACCAATCAGGTTTCTGAACTTTTTATACTCGTTTCATAATGTTATATACAGAGCTGGTTTCAAGATCTGACAGAAAGAAAACAAGATAGACCTACTGTATATAAAAAGCAGCAGGTAAGCAGATATGAACTGGTTACAGTATGTTGCAAGGCTTCCCATCTCTGCATATTTCAATAAGATCTAATAGATACTGTAGTCATTGACATACAGTATGGTAACAGTACACAACTGCCCTCCCAGAAACATTTGTACCTTAAACACAGAAAATGATGAAGGTGTAAAACATTATTGCAAATTCAAAATGACTATCATCACAAATAGTAAATGGTGTATACAGACAGAATGGTGTGTCAGTGGGGTTAAAGTGTGTTCCCCTCTTTTCCTGAATGTTTGACTTTTTCAACATGTGATTTTAAAGTTTAGTACAGCAACATTTACAGTAGTAGCATCGTAAAGAAAAACATCATT
This sequence comes from Neoceratodus forsteri, assembly GCA_016271365.2. NCBI lineage: Eukaryota > Metazoa > Chordata > Ceratodontiformes > Ceratodontidae > Neoceratodus > Neoceratodus forsteri. The sequence goes on from CM028131.1 coordinate 1,124,015,706, forward strand.
TATAACTATTTGAAAGCTACTGTCCTGCACTGCTCTGAAGTTGCTATGTGATATACGGAGGAGATCCTGAATATTTCCTCCATTATATTGTGGTGTACTATACAATATTTACTGGTTAGTGGTTATAAACCACTTCCAGCGAGAGTGCTAACAGCTCCGTAAACCACAAACATGGTTTATGGAGCTCTGTAAACTCACAGGCAGCACAGCAGTGATAAATATGCAACAGCATTCTGTTTTGTTCATCCAAACAAAAGTGAGACAACAATTTATAAAAGAACAGGAAAATAAAACAAAGTGATCTTCCTATATGTACCTACGAGCCACAGTCTCATAAAAGAACTGTTATGAACTCTAAAGTTCACAATCAAATACCAGTAAATATAAAAAATAAAACATGGGGAAGTGTGCTTTAATGGGGATTCTATGCACCCCTCAGTGTGTGATGCCCATATAAACCCCGAGGGCTTCACCCATGGGGTTTATGGGGCATCACACACCTCGGGGGTACATAAAATCCCCATAAACCACACTTCCTCATGCATTATTCTATATGTATGGCGTATTAATAATTATGTACTGGACAGGAACAATCTTGAAAGCTGATTGGTTAGCAGCATTCTATGTCCATACTTATTTCCCCTGTGGGGTTCGAGGATGCCTACTGGAGCATGGGAACAGACCTACTCAGCTCTTCCACATGGTTGACAGGCTTTTACATCCTGCCTGTCTTCGTGTTGGGGGAGCAGTCTTGAGCACTAGATGCCAGGAGCTGGCCCTGTTCTTTACCGACAAGGTTTTCTCTATCAGAGATGAAGTCTCCTCGAGTATCTCTCGAAAGAGTTGCAGTAGCCAGCCTGAGTCATGTTGGAACACTTCTCCTATCTGCGATGAATCTGAGCTGATCAGGGTGGAGGAGGTGATGGGGATAGTCTCTAAGCTGCGACCAACACAATGTGACCTAGATCCAGGTCCAACCCACCTGTTGATTGGTTGTTTGAACCTGACTGGACCTGTGGTTGCCGAGGTGATCTGGAGTTCCTTGAGGAGTTGGGTCTTTCCACTGTCCTTGAAAGAGGCCTTAGTTAGACCCCTTTTGAAGAAGCCCTCTTTGGATCCAGACTGCCTCGACAACTACAGGCTGGTCTCAAACCTCATGTTTTCAGGGAAGGTCATAGAAAAGGTGGTGGCCATACAGCTTGAGAGACACCTTGCTTCTTCCTCTACCTATTAGCCCTTCCAGTCTGCGTTCCAGGTGGGGCATAGTATGGAGACTGCCCTGGTAAGGGTGCTAAATGCTCTCCTTATGGAGAGGGACAGGAGAGCTTGTACCATCTTGGTTCTCCTGGATCTCTCTGCAGCATTTGATACCGTGGACCATGAGGTGTTACTCGACTGCCTACAGTTCTGGTGTGGCCTGTCTGGTAATGTCATCAACTGGTTCAGGTCATACCTGACAGACAAAGTGCAAAGGGTGGTAATGGGACTTGTCTCATCTACCGAAGCCACTGCACTGTGGGGTTCAACAGGAGTCATTCTTGTCACCCTTATTGTTCAAGGTGTACATGCTGCCATTGTGGGACATTATCAGGTGGTACAGGTTGGGTTTTCATTGTTATGCAGAAGATACCCAGCTGTACTGGTCCTATACACCGATTCTCAGGTTTCACACTCCTTATTTAATAGCTGCCTTGAGGAAATGTGGATTACTCAGAATTGGTTTAGACTCAACATAGACAAGACAGAGGCATTGGTGGTGGATCTGGGTCTTCATGGGGAGGGGGTGGGGATTTACCCCCCAGTCTAGTACTGGGTGGGGTTCTCCTTGCCCCCTCCAGGCAGGTGAAGGATTTGGGCATGATCCAAGACAACGGCCTGACACATGATGCTTAGGTGTCAGCCACTGTTAAAAGTGGATTTTACCATCTTAGGAATATCACCTGAATTCTAGCTCTGGTTTCCCCTGATGACCTGACCACACTGATACATCTGTTCATCACTTCCAGGCTGGACTACTGTAATGCCCTACACCTTGGGTTACCTGGAGGCAACCTCCACGAGGCTGCAGCTGGTGCAGAATGCAGCAGTGAGATTTCTGACTGGAGTAAGGAGATGTGAACATATTACCCCAGTCTTCCGCAGACTGCACTGATTGCCTGTCAGATGGAGGATTGTCTTCAAGACAAGGCTCTTTGCCTATAAGATCCTGCATGAAGGGGGTCCCACCTATCTGCAAGAGCTCCTTGTCCCACTCTGGCCTTGGCTCTCCATTCTGCTGAGGGAGGCCTTCTTGGGGTTCCCAGGGTTAGGTTACAGCACACTGGGGATAGAGTGTTTGCTGTGGCAGTGCCTGCCCTGTAGAACTCCTTGACTGACGACCCGAGGAGGGCTCCCTCGGTAGAAGCCTTTAAAAGGGGATTAAAAACCTATCTGTTCCAACAGGCTTTTATTGCTTGATTCAGAAATGTAACTGAATGTTTTTTATTATGATTTTATTATATGTGCTATATGATCTGATTAACTGTATGGTTGTACCGTTGCTTTTATTGTGCAGCGTTCAGAGTCTTATGAATTGAACACTTTATAAATAAAATATCTATCTAACTATCCAGCTACTTATATTCCTTCATAAAGGAATGAATAAAAACTAGAGCCCTGAGCAGGGCCTGTTTACATACAGCGATATCCCTATGCCCTGTCAAAGTATTTCACCACAGAAGCCACTCACCTTGGCCAAGTACCTCTCACAAACAAAAGGCTCAGACTGCATATCAAAACCCGCAGGTGCAAATTAACTTCAGCACTCAACATTAAAAAGCATGTTACCCACTACCAAAACACCAGAAAATTTGCTTGATTATGTGTTTTTTGATCAGTCCACTGTAAATGCATGAGTGATTGCCACCACCGCATTTCTAACTGTCCCCTGTGGCTACTCTTACAACAGCAACCCACACTGTACCTCTGCCTGCTGCCAATGAAACAGCCTCCGATGGAAACATTTGGACAGGAATCACAGTTCCTATCAAGCAACTTGATTACTGACATTGTTAACAACTATGACAGGGAAAACTGTGGTGATTCAACTATGGAGACTACCAACAATCATGAAAGACTAATTCAAATGGCCCACGAACAGCCTGCATCAAAATAATGCCTTACCCTACTGAGCACTCTTCCAGCATGCCAGCACAGAAAGAAAGTGACATTCTGCCTGTAGAAAAAAGCAGCCACAGACCTTTCTTCCCAAATATACCACTCCAAAAGGAACAAAAATGCTCACTCTGCAACTGATGGCCACTGACCTCAGCTCCAGCCATTCCCAGGTTGCGGGACCTCTGATGTCCAACCCCAACCAATGAACCCGCACAAGATGAAATTCCTGCCAAAGAAAGCCATGTGTTCCTGTAATGTACTGGACCTTCCTGCCTCCCAGCGAGTTCCTGCACTATCTACAAGTGGGGATCTTGCATGGTATATACAATTTAATATCTACAAAGCCTAACACTTTGCAATTTAAAGTAACACTAACCATTATTCACTTGCATTCAGCTGCTGCATTACCAAATGGTAAGTTACCATTAATTGATCATAAAAAAGCATAGTTTCTGACATTATTAGTGAAGTTTTCATACATCAACTGTTTTTTTTCTATGTTATTTATTTAAATATTTATTGAAAACAAGTTAAAAGTTATTACAGTTAACCTGATTACTGAGTTTAACATTGTACTATTTTATGTACTAATGTACTTCCACATTTTAAAAACAGTACAAAAAATGTTAAACTTCTGTTTATGTCTTTTTTTTACTTTACTGTGTGGTTTCACTGCATAATACATTCTAGGACATGCTTTATCATAGGATATTGGTACTTCACGGGTGCATAAGGCACTTGGCTTCACCTTGTGCCTCAAAACGCACCAGTTGTCAGTGTGCTGATATTCTTTGATAAAGCATGCCCTGTTAATACTTGCTCAGTTATAAAATAGCAAAAAAGAAATTTAGAAATTCAATTGGATGGAAAATGTCACGGACTGTATATCTCTGCAAATGCATGGTCAGCTGCTGATTCTCATTTTCTTCTCCCCAAAAGAAACACTACTTAGAGCCATTTTATAAGTGTATAAGTACAAGTGTAATAAGCTGTACCAGTGTGTGCCTCATAAGTTTAATGCACTCCCCATGGATATAAGGATACTCAACCTTGGTCTCATGCCTTACTACACCCTGGTACATGCATTAAAATCTTATAATGCACATCCTGTTGTGGATTAATGCTTACATGATCAAATCTACAGTGTGCCAGCCAAACAGATCATATCAAAGTGGCAAAAACCATAGCATTTGCTTACTGTGACAACAGATGGCCTAATATACAAAATGCATACATATCACCAAATTATCAGGTGTGCCTGTATGATAAGTATCCATTTTGTGTATTTTAACTATACTGCAGTATGTATGTTGTCTGTATGTTCTCATGACAGAACAGCTTTGCAAATGAGAAATACTCAATTATCTTAAGTGCCTACCAGCTTCCATAGATGTAGTTAGTCTCTTGCACTACAGTCTTATCTAAGAGGCCTACTATACTGGAACCTGCGGGTGCTAGACAGTGTTATTTATATATTAATACCTGTATTGAGCTGGGTCATTCCCACTCTACTGTATTTTTATGTTATCTCCCATGTATATATGCTTTAAACTGTCCATTACTATTTCCTGTATGTGCCTGCCAAATTTGTTTACTTGTATTGTACTGCATGCATCTGCCTATATTTACTTTTGCACTCCACTTATGGACCTATCTTAATCATATATACTGTATACCACCTGGGTGAAATGCAGTATCACCATTTCCTGCATGACAAATGGGATTATCTCCAGCATAAACTGCATTGTTTGCTGTAGTAACTCTGCTGCATAATTCTGCAGAATTGGGTTGCATCCTGGCAGGCTTCACTGTAAGTATGACTTGTAAGCAATGTGTAATTATTGTTGTTATACCATCTCCCCATCCATTAACTCCTGCCATGGGACACACCTGGAGATGAGTCACTGGCTCAGAATGCCTTATTGGCAAAACAGTTTAAATAGATTTAATCCCCCTTTACAATGGGGGCTTACTTCTGGCTGCCTACGGAGCACCCACTGCTGCCACCTCAACCTAAACCACTTCTTCACCTTAGTCACAGCCTGGACTGTAGCTGCTGGACCTTGGGACTGGACTGAATCATTTCATCTGTCTTCAGCAATATAAGTTCCCTCCTGGCCCTGGCTGGTGAGCCACACCTTTGCTTCACTTTCCTGGCCACTGTGTACTGTAGCAGTGGGGCCCGGGAACCAAACCAGACTACAGCTTTTCTTTCTTCAGCACAGCCATGCTACAGACACCAGTAGCCCATGACACACAGGGATTTCATTCACCCTACCCCATGGACTGCCTTCAGGGATGGGGAGCACAGAGAGGAGGTTTCACTTTTTTGACAGCTCTCAAAGCTGCACAGCCACCAAAACTACCAATGCACAGCCAAAGCTGACCCTCCCATAGGAGCACAACTATGGGAGCACTTGACAGCACTGCCCTGTCTCAAAGATACCTCTGATTCCACAGGGTGGCAGCAGGACTAGGATACACTAATCCAAATGGCAAGAAGTCACACTGAGGGGTGGAGCCAACTTTTGAAATGGGAACAAATAAAAGACTGTGAGGGGTTACCATATTTATTGTACCTCTGGCCGCAGAACTGCTGGGTATGGATCAAGGGACAGTACATGGTGCCCAGCAGAAGCAGACAATCCTGTGCTGAGTTCTGCAAAGCAGCAAGTTGCAAGATGGATCAGGTTAAGGAGGACTTTGTGTGCATGCTTTCACCAGGGACACTACAAGCCACTGAGAAAACAGGGATTAACATAATGCCTGATATATGAGATGCCAGCTAATGATAATTAATCTCCACATTTTTTACAGTTTGAATACACACATGGGAGAAACAGTCAGATGTTTCTGAGAGATTGAAGAGGAGAAACCTGTGAGTGATTTCAACAGTCACACACTGGGCTGAGAGAAGCTGTTTAAAAGTATTTTCTTATTCCGGCTTGAAACAACACCAAATAACCTGTTCTGGGTTTTGTATGCTGTGAAGGCTTGCCTGGATTGAGGATTTTAAATCAAATGAAGCCTTGAATGATTGCCTACCCCTCCCCGGAGGTAGGCAAAGTCAAGTCACCAAATGACCCATTTTCCTCTGAGAGGAAAACAATCACAAACAGCACTCAAAGCAAGGGGTCCTCACAATAAATCCATCTCCTGACAACTTGCAAAAACACTGTGGCACATACACCATTGAAAATGCAAGAAAACACTTCCCTTGTATTAGTTGTAAAATTCTGGAAGCTCAAACTTACAGTGGTTCAATATCCATATTCAACCTCAAGTTCATTACAAGTCCATATTGAATATTCAATTCTAAAACAGGCTGCTGGATCGAATCCTTCTTGCAAGAAAAGTGAAATCTGAGAAATGAGTGCTGCTAATATGTATCCAAAGTGTAAAAAGTACAAAGGCAGAAGAAAAACTCACCTAGTGCGTCATGATTCAAATATCACTTCACCAAGGGAAAGTCCCCCTATGGGGTGAAGAGGACATTGGAACGCACTAGGAGACCAGCATGGCCCACACACCTCATCACCCAGAAGACCATGGATTCTGACACACTTGTAACACTGTTAAGGTGGTTAAGGCTTTGAAGGTTAGAGGCATTTTACACTCACTGGGAGAAAATGTAGTGTGTGCTTCTCAGCCAAACACTAAGTCACTATCTACACACTATAAACTACTGGAGTGTAGTAGAGTAATGCTAGGGGTGGAATATTGGAGGCATATGGGGCACTGATCTGGGTACACACTTCTCCCCTGAGGTATGGAGTACAGCAACACACCATGCACTCACATGTATAAGATTAATTGGCTGAGGCAAGTACAATTAAGCAATAAACCATGACAGGGTGTGGCCATGCTGGATTTACCCATGCCTGGTGTGGTTTGAACAAACCACACCAGAAGTGGTAATCCCAGCATAACCACATCCAGGAGTGGTTTATTGTGATTATACAATGTCCCCTGTATCTGTGTGTGAGAAAAAATAAGGAAACTTTTTGCCAGTTTTAATGATTTTTTAAATGTATTCTTATGCCACAAGATATAGTTCCTTGTTGCTAGTGAGAATTTTGAGGACCTCCCTCCCCAACTAAGACATGTGTTGACAGTAATGTTACTTTTTCAGGTTTTTTTTGTGACATTTAACTATGTGGCAGAGAGAAGCATGGGGTGACTGACCTGTGAAGGAGGAAGAAAGAGAGAGAGAGAGAGAGAGACAGGCAGCACCCATTTAGTAATATGCTTGGGCCAGTAAATGGGGACACTGAGCTGCGTTTGTTTTTGTTTAATAGAATCAGGAGCATGGGGAGGTGGGAACAAGATGTGGAGGTCTGAACAACCTTTGATTTTTTGGGGAGCAAGATTCAAGAAATAAAAAAAAGTATTTTAATTTGCAGGTAAAACTGTGGAAAGGTGAAACTCTGACACACAACTGTAGGCATTTCAAAAAGATGGGAAGGCGTGTGTGGTTACTGGGGTTATGTTTCTTTTTCTGGTTGTAAGGTAGTGACATGGATTGACAGTGTCAGTTGGTGTTTTCTTTTCCTAAATTGGCAGTGGTCTGCAAAGTTAACGATCTACACACAAACCTCTCTACATACACTCCCCAGGAATCATTGAGAATCGTATTTTTCCCCAGTAGAATTGTAATGGTGTACTAGTAGGGTATAAGTCCAGCAGAAGATGTGACAGGAAGTTGGATGTAGAGGAGCAGTAATCTAGAAAGAGTATTGGCTATTATCTTGCATGTTCACTAGATGTCACGGGAGCACAATATATACAAATAATAAAAGTGTGAAATATTGTTTAAGGGAGAGTAGACTTGAATCACTTTTAGGGGTGTTCAATGCATCATACTAATTACTATCACAAATAAAAGGATACTCACTACTTGGATTAGAGTACAGAGTACTTTTCCCCATTCGTGGGTATTTAGGGAGAAATATTAAAGGGCAAACAAACCCCAAAAACTAAAAATAATGACAAACAAAAACCTGTATCCCTTCTCAGGTGGCCAGGGCTAGTTCCTTGGGCACTTTCTCTTCACTTCAGTCATTTCTCACCCGTTCCCAATTCTTCCACACTAGTTTTTTTTATCCCAGTTTATGACACTGTGCCAGGAGATGACAACATATTTTCAAAGACACACCCTTCCTAGATCTACACGAAGTCCCAAAATATAATTGTTTTATTATGGATACCTCTTCCAATCCCCAATCTAATCTGGAGTACTATGTGCAGTTCTGGCAGCCTTACTTAAAGAAAGATGTTAAATTGCTGGAGGGGTCCATTGCATAGCAGCCAGGATGATCCTCGGTATGAGGACAAACCCTATGAGGAGAGACTGGCGGAGATCAACATGTACTCTCTGGAGGAGCGGAGGGATAGAGGGACATGATAGAAACCTTCAGATATATGATAAGCATAAATAAAGATGGTGCAGAGGAATTTTAAGATTAAGGAGATGGAGGGACACTAGGGGCACAATCTAAAGTTGGAGGTGGTAGATTCAGAAGGAAATGAGAAAGTACTATTTCACAGAGAGAGTGGTGACAGGCTGGAATGACTGCCTGAGGAGGCGGTATCCTTGAAGATGGTGGGAAGTTTTAGAGGGATGGGACAAAGTCAGGGCGAAGGTCATTAATGAGGCACTTGGGGGGTAACAGCTAGGAAGGGCATGAAATTGGATATGCAGGTAGAAGGGGGGGAGCTGCTGCAGTGCAACAGACTGTACACTTGAGCAGACTAGACAGACCATCAGGCCTGTAACTGCTGGCATTCTTTGTATGTTTGTAAGATTGGGTGGCGGGGGCAATGGTTCAAAACCCTGGTTAGTTCTGCCATCCCACTCCCACAGTACACTTATTCCCCTGTATCCATCATCTAATTGACTACATGAGTGGGGCATGGGAGGGTAGAGTACCCTGTGTCATTGTTGATGCTTAGCACACTGATTGGTCATTCTGCCTAGCATCACTAATGTATAGGATAGTGCATGGGGAACAGTTGACAACAGGCTGTTCTTTCACCGAGTTGGCACTATGATGACGGATTACCTCAAGGCGCAGCTCAGAGGTAATCCTCATCATCATAGTGCCAACGAGGTGAAATGCCCTTGTCAACTGTTCTCATGCACTTTTCTTTATAGTGTATGGTGGAACATTGTTTTTTGGGAAAAAAAAAATCTCTACAGCATGTTTCTGCTTCAAAACATTTTTACTGGGTTACTAGAAGGAAAAAAGAACTTTACATTTTGAACGTTTTCACGCTTGACATTTTAGCTGTTTAAGAACTTTACATTTTGAACGTTTTAACGCTAAACATTAGTACTGCCGCCAACATTGCTGCTTTCGCTATGTGTCCTGTCTATGGAGTGAGCCCTAACTGTCAAATGCTGCTTGAGGACACAGTGTGTGACGTTCGCAGTGCAGTAGAAAAAATCGTTCTGCTGCACTGCGAACTTCACTAGTGTGTGACTACAAGGTTTCAACAATGATGGATTTCGGTGAAGAATGACATTCCACCATACACTATAATACAGTTCACTCTGTCTTCCCTCCCTCCTGGTCATTGTACAGTCAGCCAGCTCACTGAATGAATTATTGGAAGCAGTTATCCTGTAGCAGGGGGATGACTGAAATGAATGGGATTTTGGGCTATTGCCCCCTCAGCCAACATTATGGATCAAGTGTTGTGAGCGGTGGCCAGTATTACAGAATAATATTTTGTATACATAGTATAGGGGTCAGGCTTGGCAGGATGGTGTCTTTGAAAAGACATTGTTGACTAGTGGTACAGTGCCACGAGGGGACATTTTTTCAAACACAATTTGTGGGAGAACAAGGACGGGGAGGAGGTGAGAAATGAGTAAAGGGTGGACAAGAGAACTAGCCTGACCACCTGTGGAGGGATAGAAGATTTATTTATTTATTTTAATTTTTGCCCTGAGCTGAATACCAAAACAAATAGTCGAGTAACTGGAGAGCCAAGTGTGAAGTATTCAAAAAAGGCACTTGCACTCCTAATCATTTGATTTAAATAGGGCCATTGTGGAAATCTTTCTTTCAAGTTTGCACTACAACTGTTCCACATCAAGATCCACGTCTTGAAATTGTAAATAAAATATATTACTAGAAATTATCTGTCCCTTAGTTTTCCATAATGCAACCTTTGCAGATGTTGCACCGAGAGACGAGCAACTTGTTGCTCAGTGTTCCTTCCTGGTGAAACATTTCAATAAATAAATAAATAAACAATTGTTGGCTTGGCAGAAGCACAATACTATTCACTAATTCATAAAAAAGCATCTGTTAGGGAACTTCTCCCCAATTTGAGTTTTTTTTTGTTTGTTTGCTACTTCCTATGTAAGTGCAAAAGTGCATCTCTTTTGTAACCAAACTGCTCAGAGATTCACTTGTTTCCCATTTCAGACTATTGAGGTGACTGTTTTTCTTTGTGTTTCATGAGAATAGCAAACATCACTCTAATTTCATTAATTTGCAACTTGGACATGTAAACCGTGGGGATTCAAATATGTGCAATTTAGGCTCCAAACTATATTCGCTCACAATGTGCTCCAACAGCAGGTAAGATAAAAGTAATTTGGGTTTTTGATGCCAGTCATTTTAATATTTCCAATTACACAAATATACCATTAATCACTACCCACAATATTGTGCCTGTGCACCCCAACTGCCCTAATATCCAGTACATACAGTACTTACTAAACTGAGTTCGGTCCCAGTATTTCTTTCTGATTAAAATGTGTGTTTTAAATGTATAGCAGAGGGTAATACTTCAACAATAATTATTTACTAACACTCTGCAGATTTTTAAATTCTGCTTCCAATAGTATGATGTGACATTCCAGAAACTCTGCCAAATTATGAAGAAGTGAAATTCCACAGCTCAAAAAGCAGTTTGACGCTTTTAATTAAAACCATGGGTTAGTAATTCGCAGGTTACATAAACCACGGATTGGTTTTCTGCAAACTGCAGAAGACTAATCCATGCTTTAAATTAAAAATATTTAAAAAAAAATGTGGAATTCCGAAGAATTTATCAAAAAATTCTGAAATGCATTTTGGTAGCAGAACTGCAATCCACCAGAATTCTGCCAGCAAAATTCCACATTCCACACTGCTCAATTAATTGCCATCTAATTATTCTAAATAAAATAATACAAATCAGTGCAAGACATGCAAAAATGACTTCAGTGGAGCATGTCAGTTTACAGTTTAAGCTCTATAATGACATATAATACACACATTGTTAATCTGATACATGCGCTGCATCCAGTGTTGGCAAGGAAGTGTGTGTATATAGAGGCCTACCTAATTGGCAGGTTACATAGGACTCTGTTCCCCCCACTTTCTATATGCTTCTTGACTACTACATACATGGGACATATATGAATAGGCCCCATTTTACCTGAGAGCTGCTAGTCACTTAGAAGTACTTAAACTATTTAAAGAAAACTCAAACCTGATACGTCAGTGGAAGAATTCTTTGGTTATACCAGTCCAGTCGGTTCTCTTGCAGAATGGATACCTTAACATTCAGAAAGGTAACATTGCAGTTGATCTGTATTGCTCATTGCAGTACAGATCACCGATGTAGAGATGCCTTTGACTCTCATTATTATCACATCCTTTGAGCTTGTGCTCACAGGCAAGGCAAAGCTGTGGATGGAAATCTAGACTGTTATGTACACAGCAGGTACCTATTGTATATGGTTAGAGCTTATTCTGCATGGAAAATTATGGCTTTCAAATTCTTGTTGTAGGACAGTTCAAAGGTAAAAAAGTTTCTGTACTATTGTTCTCACATCACATTGATAGTATAACCTTTAGCCTTGTCCTGCACCTGATTGGCTCACTTGAGTGTGGCTCTAAAGATGAAAATATGGAAACATGGTGTCACGATTTACGAGTGCTGATCAGTGGACCTTCCACATTTTGACACGAAGAGCCTCACATGGTTCTGTGACACAAAAGTGAACTACTGTTTTTTCTTTCATTTAAAAATAGATGGTGCCAAGTGAATGGGAGCAGAGTGAAGCCGGTGAGTGGGAACAGGAGTAGCAGGAGCCAATGGAAGTGGGGAACATGGGAGCCAGTGAGAGCAGCACCAAATAATGAAGGGAACAAGCAACTTAAAAACTGGAAAAGTCAGAAACCATATATTATATAAAACAATGAATAGGTGACCATCCACAACTAAGGCTGTGTTTCCATCTCGGGCAGTTGATGACATCAGCGAGACCTCCTAAGCTTCACTTTTGAAGTCTCTATGATGCCATCAGCTCCCTCGATGGAAACATAACCTTGTTGTGGATGGTCAGCCATCCACTTTTCTGTATGTGTTAGGAAGACTGGAGACCTAAAGCACTAGGGAACCTAGAACTGTTGTGAAGAAAATGGTCTCCCAAAGAAAGGCAGCCTTGGCACGCTTTGAAGGAGGAATATGTGAGGTTCTGGAGCTTGCACATTTGGAACAGACTGTAATGGGTCCCTATTATAAAATGTGGATGAAAAATCAAGAAAACCTGATTGGCTGGGGGCCATCTTTACTTGTGCTGTTATCTCAGCACAGCAACAATGGATAAGGATAATGCAACCTGTGCAATAAAATCAATACTAACCACACATCCCTGAGTGCCATCACAAACATGGCTGTCACCTTTCCTCAGCTAAAACCTGTAACAAGGCCCTAAAAATAAAACTGCCTAAATAAAAAAAAAGTTTAAATGTGGTTTGCCCTCATAACCCTCTTCTTACACTCGCATACATACATTTTAAAACAAATACCATAGTCAATCAATCAACCTTTATTTTACCAGGCGAAACACCATTGAGATAAATTCATTTACAAGGCAGACCTGGACAAGATTCACATAATTGATAACATCAATGAAGGTAGATTACATAATAGCACAGTACACAACATAAATCACAACAGGCTACAATGTAAGAGGATTGACCAAAAAATACAGAAATGCACAGCAAAAATATACAATATATATAAACAATATATACAAAATAAAATAATTTATATATACACAATAAGCACAGTGAGAATACAAAACATATGCTGAAACTTGACTGGCCTGAACCATCGGCTCAGCCTGCTGACAGGCTGCTGCAGTTCTTTAATTCTTTGCTACTCCCATTCCTTCTGGACTTTAAACTAATGTTACATACTGATTGTGGTACTGGTTAAGTCTCTCCAAATTGTCCTATGAATCCTAATTTAAATGTGAACCTAAGCCTGTTTACAGCAATTTTGCACTCCAAGGGTAGTTTTAAAATGCAAGTTCTTTTAGGCTGCAGGTCTTTAGATTTTAAAGTATTACAGCTCTCTTTGTTTTAAGGTCCAGTGATAATCTACCCTGGATCAGAAACTAAGTTTAAAGTGATACAGTTTTTTCTGTTTAGATCAGATTTCATTTGGGTCACAGTTGTAAGCTTTGCACTGCAAATAATCCAATTTCTGTTTCACTTTCTCGCCTTCTGTCTCCTTCCTGCTTGACTTTTCCCACCCCTCCTCCAGCCTTTATTAAATACCCCCCTTGGCACTGCCCTAGGCAATCTTCATCCTCCCTTCTCACTAATATTGCTCCTGCTGCTGCTATCTAGGAATGTTCACCCAAATCCTGGGCCTAAAATTCCTTGCCCTGGCCATCAATTGAGGCACCCTGGGACTTTCACCTTTGCATCTCTTGACATCTGCAGCCTCCATCTAAACTTGATGCCTTGCAAATATTCACCAACCAACACAACCCTGAAATCCTTGCAGTCGTTGAAACCTGGCTATCACCCAAAATTCCAGACACAGCTATTGCCCTACCAGGGTACATTGTCTTCAGACTTGACAGGAGTACAAGAAGAGGGTGGAGGCTGTGCTTTATATCTCAAAGACACGTTCTTGGGTCACTACTTACCCTCCCTCTCAGATTCTTCTCATGAGATCCTACCTATTAAAATTCTGCTGGGGCTCACAACAAAGCACTGACTGTTGCTGCTGTTTACATTCCTCAAAGAACGAGGTAAAGGCCTCAACTCAGTCTTGGACCTCATCCGTGCCCAACCCCTGACTGGAGTCGATCCTAATGGGTGATTTTAACATCAATTGGCTAGCCTGCTGACACAGGGGCCTCAAAGATGCCATCTCAGCAGCCAACCTGGCACAGCTGATAGTCTCCCACCAGACATAATTATAAACTGACATAAGCACTCTCCTGGACTGGATACTGACCAGCCATCCCTCCCTCATCTTGTATGTTTCCATCCTTTCAGATACATTAAGTGACCATTCCCCAGTCATCTGCAAATGGTCGAATAAATTCTACAAGCCCCAATTAATCAATAGTAGAGTCCTCCACGTGGTCAGTTGAAACTCCTCAAATCCCACCTCTGACAGCTCGACTCATCTCCCATATTCAATGCTTCTGATGTCAACTCAGCCTTGGATTTTTCATTAGCTCCTTCAATGCCCTCCCTGACACCTATGCCCCTTTCAAAGGTGTAAAGTCAAAGGCCTTTGCAATACTTGGCTCTCCGCTGAACTACTTATGGATCTGAAAGCAAGGGACCTTCTCTGGCTTCAGGCACAGGCCACTGGCAATCAAGCAGATATTCAGAACTACAAATGGGCACGAAACAACTGCACTAAATCAATCCACCAGAAGAAAAATGCATACTACAGAGGTACCCTCACGAACACCTGGGGTAATGGAAAATCCTTCTGGGACAATCTTAAATAAGTAATTGGGAAGCAGCCAAAATCCTCACCTACTATGTTGGTCATTGATGGTGGCATAACTCTTGACCTACCACAATTGCAAATACTTTCAATACTGCATTCTCTGACCTCAGTAGTGTTCTCCCTTTGGACTCCTTCAATGATGATCACCCTCCTTCTCCTACCCCCAGCCACAACCCCTCCCTCCAACCACCCACCATTCTACTTTAAGGAAGTCAGGGCACATGAGGTCTGTAAATCCGCCAAATCCAGAACTAGTGGGGACCTCAAGCTAGTGTCCTCACACTTGATGAAGTGCTACTTCCACTAACAAAAATGTTTAACCTCTCCTTCCCCTCAGTCAGTTCCCCAACAGATGGAAATCAGCCACTTTAGCCCCGGTCCACAAAAGTGGGGACAAGGATCTGCATGTGAACTACCGGCCTATCTCCATACTCCTCCCTTCTCTAAGGCCATTGAACATATGGTATCTGACCAGCTAACGGAATACCTGGACAAACCCAATATCCTCTGCCCCCAACAACATGGTTTCTGTACAGGACACAGTACTCCATCAGCCCTCCTTTTATTCACCGGTGTTATCCACAGCTCGTTGGACAACAGCCTCCTAACTGGGTTGGTCTTCATTGACCTGACCAAGGTTTTTGACACTGTACATCATAATCTATTAATCACACAGCTACATGCTGCTGGGCTCTCACCTGAGTCCACTACCTGGTTCAAAAGCTACTGGAGAACTGCTCCCAAAGAGTGAAAATAGCTGATGTTCCCTCAGATGCACATCCTGTTCACTCAGGAGATCCTAAGGCTCCATTCTTGGGCCACTTCTTTTTAGCCTCTTTCTGAATGACCTTCCACAATCATGTCCTGCACATATCCTCCTCTATGCTGGCGACACCATCATCCTCTCCACTTACAAGGGTCCCGGCCACCTTCAAAAGAATCTACAGCTTGCCTTCACCTCGATTGAAACTTGGTTTAGTACACAAAAATTGGTTCTCCACTACAAAAAACCAAGTCCATGCTCTTCTGAAGCCCGCACAACAAACACAGACTCAATCCCATCACGATCAAAAACTGCCTTGGTGCAACCCTCGAACAGGTTCAATCCTTTAAATATCTAGGTATTACCATCGATTGTAACCTATCATATTCTACGCACATTGACAACATTGCTATGGCTGCCAACACTTGAATTGACATACTCTTCAGGCACAGGCAATGCCTTACCTCAGATGCCTTAAGGACTGCAGTACAGAGCTCAGTAATCTCAATAATCGACTACGGCCTGATCATCTATGGCTCTGCCTCTGCCTTCAGGTGCATATCCATTGCACTAAACAAAGCCTGCTGTCTCATAACTGGCACCCATTGCCTCACCCACATGTGTGATCTCTACGCACAGACCGGGTGGCTTCAACTTTTAAACCAGATCAAGTACCAAACCTGCCTTATGACAAAGACAATAACATTAGGCCTTGCTCCCTCAGGTGTTCAAGCACTCCTCTGCCCAGCACAGACTACTCACATCACCAGGGGCTCTGAATCCTAGCTTCTGCATATCCTGTGTTTCCTCAAAACACAAGGGCAAAGATCGTTTGTGTACAGAGGTCCCAGCTGGTTCAATGGTCTCAACATTGACATCGCCTCAATGCCAAAGCTTGGCCCATTCAAATTCTGTCTGTATCTAGCTCCTGTGACTGCCCTTCCTAATTGTTCTTCCTTCTCCTCTTTGCTCTTTCCATCTAGAACTTAACCCTTTTCCCCTCAACTCCCTCTCCCATACACCATTCATCCTCCTCTCCTCCTCTCTCCCACCCTCCTTTCCTACCCCCTGTAGCACTTTAATTGATATTTGACAAGTGCCTTTGGCTGCACCCCACTAGTGTGTTCTCCTAAATACTGTGTCAACCCTGTTACCAGATCTCCTTCTGGCATTTTGCCACTGTATTGAATGTGTAAAACTGTATGTAACTGCCTGTAACCCACTGTTATTCAATGTCTTGTTTGAATTGCACCTCAACTGATGTGGAACCTTTGTAAAAG
Source organism: Neoceratodus forsteri (assembly GCA_016271365.2). Lineage (NCBI taxonomy): Eukaryota > Metazoa > Chordata > Ceratodontiformes > Ceratodontidae > Neoceratodus > Neoceratodus forsteri. The sequence goes on from CM028131.1 coordinate 1,124,032,677, forward strand.
AGCCTTGGCTCAAAGGCACTTGTAATCCTAGATTCAAATAAAGAAATAAAATAAACTAAAAATAGATTGTCATGAGGAGGAATTAAAAGAGGTTAAGAACATATATGAGAAGAGAGAGGTAGAGAAGGGCAGCAGGAATTATCACTGGAATGACCCAAACATTTGGTTAGAAAGAGATCAGGGGCAGCAATCGCAGGGCTCCTTAAAGGCACGTGTGAACAGAGTTCTGAATGTGGATACTTTTACTGAGATAGTTAACTTCAGGGTTTTTTGAAGGTTGTTCCACAATAAGGGAAGTGCATGACTTATAGACAACCTTCCAAAGTGCGATCTAACTTTAGTGATGGTCAGTGAGATGTATGAGAGACTTCTCAGGGAATAGCTCCCAACAGTAAAGACAGGCAGGCAATCCAAGACGTAATCAGGAAGCATGTTAGTAATCGCCCTATATGTCCAGACGGCAGCGTTTTTACGCCTCCTAAATTTAGGGCGTCCAGCCTACTAACGAGTATTGGGAGCAGTGATGGGTGGAATATGGTGCTCTAGTGATAAATTGGATAATACTTACAGTTTTAATTCTGGTGTTTCTTTGCTGACCATGAAAAATCCCTCCTATCTATACCTGTTTACTAGGAAATCTCTTTTGTTTAACCTGCTAGAGATACAACACAAGCCCTGTTTCCATCTAAGGCCTTCTGCTGTGTGAGTAAAGGGATGAACAAGAAAATTCTACAGTGGAACTGATCAGAGATTTGAATTCTTATATTCCATCCATTGTAAACATTCCATCTACTGAGTGTAAGAAAAATAGAACAGAAAAAAGGTGAGAAAAGTGAAGGAATAATATAAAAAAGAAAGGAAAGGTGAGGAAAAAGGAAAATGGGGTGAGTTTGGGAAAATAAAATGTTTGAGGCTAATTTAAAAATGTGTTTAGCTGTTCTTTACATTTTGAAAGTGAGATGGCATGCCAAATGCTGGGACATGCTGGGACTATTTTGTTGGGGTGGATGAACTTAAAAGAAAATGAATCAACTTAACATTATTTTATTTTTGTGTATCCCCACCAAACAAAATCTTGGACCTTGTTTATAACCAAAATAAGATGTGATTTGTAGTGGAATAAAGGGCACTTCTCAGGTCGTTGAAGGCACTTGGCAATACCTCGTGCCTCACAACACACCTGAGGTGTGTCGTTATACACCACAACACACTTCCCTGTCATGTCTTGCTGCTAATTATAAATGAGAACTGACAGTGAGGAAGCTGTGTAAACATACTTGAAGATATGGCAGCAACATGGCAAACACCACTGTAAGTCCAAAGGTTTGCAGGCCACAGCAGCATGCCATCATATTAACTAACACGGTCCCCCCTCCACATTAAACAGATGCCACTGTTGTGTACCCAGTGAGAAGGATGGCAACATATGTGAGGATTTGGCAGACTAGTCAGTTGGCAAGACAGCACAGTTGACGGAGCTCCAGGGTGGTATTCCAAGGGTTGTGGTTCAGTTACCAGTTAAGTGATGTTATTTCTTTCTCATATCAATTTGAGTTTTAAAAGCTTAGCAGCAGGGAATGCTGCACAAGAACTTCATTACTAAAGATGAATGTCCCTTGCCTCTGCTCATACAAGGGAGAAATACATATGCATGTAAATAAAAAAGGCATCTACAACATATTAAGTAATTATCTTATTATTTCTTTTATGGAACAGAGATAGTATTTATGAATATTTTAAAGCTTCAGACAATTGATTACAGCCTATGCTGAATGACAGGTAAAGGGAATTTACTTAGGTGACTCCGCTTTCTGCTTCTGCAAGGTAACAATTAGACCATAATTGTAAAAGAAATGCTAAGCAGATGAGATAAATAAAAGAAACTTGTTATTCTGGGATCCCACCAGGCTGATGGTGATGGGAGTGTGTGGAATAGATTACTATTTATCAGCACCAGTCTCCTTGCAATTCATGTGTGTCTGATAGAGAGTAGAATATTATTAACCTTTTATAACTAGAGCACTAGCATCCTTGCTATAATACCATCTACTGCTATTCCCAACCAAAAAAGATGATTTCAATTGCAATAAAAGCTCATGTGTCATTATTTTTACATCGTACATTATGCAGAACTGTGTTAGTTCTATTGTGCTTGATGAAAGATGTCTTAATATAGTGGGTTGGCTCCAACTGGGAAGCTGATATACAGGGCATTTTATATGGCCGCTGATTGAATCAGTGGATAACATGTCTGATAAAAGATTTCTATAATCTCCGCTCTAATCCTTAAAAAATGCAGCACTTTGATAGTTCCATTTCCCCCACCACAATCATTCAAAACACTGAGACACTCATTAAACGCGGACCTGCTACTGCTGTAGCAAAGCCTTTGAGCCAGCTTTTCTTTTTATATGCAGCTTTTTAAAATAATGATTATTATTTAATAGAATTCATATAATAAGTTTACATTTAAAATCAGGTTTGCTAACAGCCAAACTCTTTGTAGGTAAATGAATTCCCAAGTGAAGTCCAAATGAATTTCCTGCAACAGCTTATTGTAAGAGGCAACATTTCTCTTTTAGTGGTGGAGGGCTGAATTAAAGGCCTGGGGATTCTAGAAGCTCTGAGATTTTACCAACTCTGTGGTATATTTTGGGGCTTTTACTAAAGGTAAAACATGACACTGAAGCTGACAAACTAAGTCCTAAGTTCAACTTGTTAGGCTCTTGCTTGGGTTCAGCCACCTCTAGTGTAGGACAAAACACCTCTGGCCTCTGCTGCCACCTCCCTGATCCCCCATACATAAGCACTACTTTGAAAATGACCAAAAATATCCTGCAGAGTAATATTCCCCACAAAACTCTTATGATAAACAGTCCCCACACCTTGCATAGAAGCCCCCCCCCAGCATTCTTACCCGATTTGTCTGAAATATCTGACAACCTTATAGCAAAGCATTGTGTGCCCCACAGCCTGACACTGCACAGAGGACTTTCTTGCCTGTTTCTCTTTTATTTAAAATGGAAGCCTCCTAGTCTTCAGGGACATGTGGATCTGTCCCAGCCCCATCCATACTGCCCTGGTGGGAAGTGAGGGTTTTATCCCCCCGACCTATCTCCCCCCACTGGCCAGGCTTATCTTGTCCTTGACTCCCTTGCTTGTGCATGTGTTATTAAAGAAATGTTACCCCCCTCTTTGAGGGCTCCTTCTAATTTTACTAATTTTACTTTCTGTTTCTGCAAGGTAAAAATGAGACCATAATTGTAAAAGAAATGCTAAGCAGATGAGATAAATCAAACAAACTTGTTATTCTGGGATCCCACCAGGCTGATGGCGATGGAAGTGTGTGGAATAGATGACTATTTATCAGCACCAGTCTCCTTGCAATTCATGTGTGTCTGATGGAGAGTAGAATATTATTAGCCTTTTATAACTAGAGCAATAGCATCCTTGCTATAATACCATCTACTGCTATTCCCAACTAAAACAAATATAATTTCAATTGCAATAAAAGCTCATGTGCAATTATTTTTACTTCATACATTATGCAGAGCTGTCCCTATCCCTTTACTGCCTGGTGCTGATCCCATGTATTTACTACCTTGGCTTCAACCCCCCAATATAGTTTCTGACTTGGTGCCAGCACCCCGACAGGTTTACTTATCTTTATTGCTTCAGTGCCAGTACCACCTTCACACATCATTACTGCTCTGCTGTTAGCTCCACCACCTCTCTCCATCCATTTCAGTTCCACCAGTCCCCTCTTCCAATTTATTTGTCAGTTTCCTTGCTGCATGTCCCTTCGAAATGATTTTTTTTGTTATGAAACCTACATCCAAATTATATAATACTCTGGGAGAGGGAGGGGAGAGAATGTTGCTGCAATTAAGCTGGTGATGGTTGTTGGTTCACTGGTCCTGCAAACAACTACTTATGAGGTACTTATGCAATGTAGACTGAATGACTTAGGTAAAACTGTGGAGGAGGAGGAAGGTAAGTGGGAGGAGAAAAAACAATTCAAAGGATGTTTCAGGTATATGCTATTTAGTAGGATTTGGAGTTGGCATGTCAGAGTCTCCCACAGCCCTACTGAACCTTGGCTTGTAGCCCAAATGCCTTTTTGCAGATAACATCAAAATCTGTAATAAGGTGGTAACTCAGGAGAGGGTGGAGAGAATGTGTAGGCAGCAAGGGAAACTTGACGAGTGGTCAAGAGCGTGGCAGCTGGATTTCAATATCAACAAGGAGGAACCCACAAGTTGAGTATAGGATGGGGGAAGGTACCAACTGTCATTAAATAGGAAAGAGACCTTGGGGGTATTATACCTGGCAACCTAAAGAGGCAGGGCAGTGCGACAAAGCAATGGGTATGGTCAGTGGGATGCTGAAATACACAGGAGAGGTATCTCCCTCAAGAGAGGGAGGTGGTATTGCCACAGTATTGCTCACTTATGAGACCCCCCTGGAGTATTGTATACAGTATTGGATGCTGCACCGAGAAAGGGCATAAACAGAGGGAGGTAGTCCAGAGGATGGCAACTAAAATGGTGCAGGGTTTTCACCAAAGCCCTACAAAGAGAGAATATGGGATCTGAACAAGTACACCATGAAAGAGAGGAGTGAGAGGAAGCATGATAGAGACCTATAAGTACTTCATGGGGGTGAACAGGGTGCAGGAGGGAATCATTTTCAAATGAGAAAGAGCACCAGGTCCAAAGCACATACAGTGAAGCTGGAGGGGAGATGGGTTAAGTGGGACGCATGGAAGTATTACTCACAGAAAAAGTGCTGGATACTTGGAACAGACTGTCAGCAGAAGAGGTGGAGGCAAAAATAATAGTGGGCTTCAGGCATGCATGGGAAAGACATGGGGAAGTATTAGTAAATAGGGAGGAGGGAAGGTTGTCAGAGACTAGTTATTGTCTGCAGAGACAGACTAGGCAGGACCATCTGGACAAACTGGCTGGCCTAAATGGTCCTTTTTTTGCTGACAAATTCGATATTTCTGTAATTGTGCTGTGATTCAAACCAAGAGGAATCTTCAGACAGGATTACAAGTCTTCTGCCTCTTTTTGCACTCCACTGTGTCCTGGGTTGCATTACTTGGCAGTACAGATTCTCACACCTACTAATAGCCATCCTGTTGTAAACCTAACATCCCCTCTCTTTTGTGACTATGTCAATTGCTGCAAGAAGGTTTCCCTATCCTCTTTACAGTACAAGAAATGCTTTTTGTTACAAATGCCATCACCTGAAGAATGGCACTATGCTTAAGCTCGTGCATTAAAAATAACTTGTCAGTCTCATTTGCTCATCTCTTTAATGCATAGATGTCTTTATGATTAAGGTCCTAAATACCTTTCAGATTAACTAACTGAATACCTTCCAAAAAGATCTTTGAGATCTGTTAACTCTAAGCTGTTACTTGTTCCAAATACCATCTACAAATAGTACGTGGCAGGGAATTTGCTGTTAGGGCCCATTATTAAAGAATGCCCTTTCTCATGTTGTTAGACTGACTTATTCTGTAGATGGTTTAAGTCTGCACTTAAGACATTTATGTTTGCACAAGCCTTTGAGAGGTGCATAAAAGTAATGTATTCAAATTTTATATTTAATTTGTAAATTTGTTTTGTTAGTTTTAATGTATAGTAATAACTGTGAGCTGTTTTTTGACATGAGAGAAGCTGGTTATAATTTGCTGTTATAACCCGCTGATTATGATGGCGAACACACAAGATTCTCAGCTCTACAGCCTGCGCTCACTCACTAGCGCAGCACTGTCTACGAGTGCTACCAATCAGTACTGAAATTTTTATTGGAACCACCATGACCTTTCACCTAGTCACCTAATTTGAATATCTCTGTGACAACCTCAGACTGGAGCTGAAATAAAATAACAAACTCTTACCTAAATACAAGTGTTTGAATGTTTAAACTATTTGTTTTACTACTATTTGAATGTATTATGATCAGCTAAGTTCACTCTTACTAGCAATTTCAATACATTCCATGGCCATTACGTTGCCCTACTCAGACTCAAGTTAATTATAGAAACCTTGATTTTTCACAATGCAGGTTAATTCATTTTAAAAACTGCAAAATGTATTAAAATATGTTGTGTTCAATTTTTCCACTATTTCCTCACGTGACTGTGAACAGTCAAGCATCACATAAAATTCAAGACACAGATTTTTTTACATTCCTTTGTTTTATTCCTAATACTGATGTTGGTAAAAAACAGCTCCAGCAATCACATAAAACAATTCATGGGAAGAGTTCCAAACTTGGGTTTGTACACACCCTCAGTCTTGAGAGCTTTGATAACCCTCAGGCTTCTCCTGTGGGTTTTTAAGCATCCACACTTTGAGTGTGCATAACAGTTTGTTACACACTCCTCCCATGCATTATTCTATATTTTTACATGTTTTATTGAGTGACTGTATCTGCCTGTGCATTGAAACATTTTAATGGTTGCTTTGTGCTGTGTAGTCCTCAAAGCTTTTTGGAAGAGTACTGTTGTATATAAATAAAAATGGATCTGGTTGAAATTAGAGTTAAAGAATGCAAAGCATACAAAGTAGGGAAATGAAAACATATTATTTCATTATATTTCATTTTTATTAGGGTTAAACCATTGAGCAAGTTCATTTGAAATGGTGACCTGTGGTAAACAATTTGCATACATACAGTAAAACGTATTACAACACATTTTACAGTACACAGTGAGGTACAACAAACATTGACAATAAAATCAACACAATTAGTCATTAGTTTGACCATAGTAACATTTAACCTGGACAGTGATATTATTTAGGAACCATTGTTTTACAGCATTTATTGGAAGGGAAAAGGGAAAGGGGAAATTGTTTAACCAGGAAAGGCACACTAAGCCAAAACGTGTTTCCACGTACGACCTGAGAGCACACGGAAGTTAATTGAATGGGCTTAGTGTTAAACAGACAAAACTTGTGTGGTAATTTGTTCCAGTAAAATGGCACCGTTTGGCTATAGAAGTACATAGAAGTACATTGACCTCTGTGTTTTAGTTATGGGTACTGTCAGTTCATGATAAGCCGAATTCCTGAGAGAAGAGTTTACCTTCTTTTCTTACAATTTAGCTACTAAGTAATATAAGACTTTACCCAGTCCACTTTTGTAGGACATTAAGGTTTTTGGTCTCTGAAGTCTTGGGGAATCTGTGATCAGGTCTTTCTTGGGGTTGTCAAACCTAATGCCCAACTACTCCACTGATTAAATAAGGTGAGACGTGAGCTGTTTTCTTTATGCAGGGTGATGTGCTGAAGTTTAATTTTGCTGGTGATGTTCCAAAGAAGTTGGCAATTTCACCACACAAAATATTTCTCGAATTTCGAGCGATTCATGAAATATTTCTCGGTTACGAATTTGCAAAAGTCTGCCCAAAAATGCAGAATTTTGCCCGCAAAGTGCAGAAGTGTGAGTGGCAAAATTCCACCATTTGTGGGCGCTATTCCCCCATTCGTGTGAGAAATTCCACATTTTGCAGGTGATATTCTGCATTTCTTGGGTGGAATTTTGCACTTCACATCTGAGAAATATTTTGTGAAATGCTCGAAATTTGCAAAATATTTTACAGAGTGAAGTTTGCTGACTTCGCCCATCTCTACCTGGGGTGGCCCTGCACGTAAGAAAGTGCCATAACAGATTCTGTTAGCAACATGTGTACAGCCATAATTCACTACCTCCAAAGAGTGTATCACTATGAGGCACTGGGTTGGAGCTGTATCTTGTGATCTGGATAGGAGGCTATGGTCTGGGCTGGGGGTGCATTAGGGTTGACAACCCCAAGGAGGACTTCACCACTGGTTCACCAAGGCTCTGGAGACCCAAAACCTTTATAATTTTTCATTTCCCTACTTTGTGCACTTTGCATTCTTCAACCCTAATATTTGCATTAATGTAGTTTATTGCAATGAATATATATCATACAGGTGCGATTGCTCCTATATATTAGGGTTGAGTGAGCACTTTAAAGTTAATTCCTGACCATTGCACCATAATAACTCTGCTCCTGTTCATCTGATTTACCTGATATTTGATAGGCGTGCAGTCTAGTCTAGGTTCTCTAGATCCTGAACATTTTGTGTCAGTTGGTTAAAGGGAGGAAGGGGGGAAAATTACAGATATACAAAATGCTAAAATTCTCCCAAATTAAGAATTTTTATTTTTTACTCCCCTGTACCTAAAAACCTTTTTTAACTGCAGATATACAGATTTGAGAGAGTCTGACCCAAGGTATGCATTTTGACAACTTGCACATTTTTAACTTAAAAAAGTTTGAAATACAAGTTAAAAAACATGCCATTGTTCACATATGCTTAGTTTAAACAAACATTTGTCAATGCCAAATGTTAATTGCGTTGGTCCGTTGAGCTCTTTCACTGGCCCTCTGTCACTTGCTCATTCTGTGTCTCCCATTGCTGCATGCTGTCCTTTTGTTCTGGGCTTCTGCCTGCATTGGCACCCTTTTCTGTCCACAAAGAAATCCGCAGCTGGCCCGACAGAGCTCCATTGAGGTGGGTCACTCCCCTTCTCTCACTCACTCATTCTGTTTCTCCTTGTGCTGCAGGCTGGCCTTTTGTGCTAGGCTCTTGCCTCTGTTGGTGGCATTTCCTGTCCAAAAAGAAATCTGCAGTAGTCCCAGCACAGGTCCATTGAAGTTACTCACTCCCCCTCTGCCGCTTGCTCGTTCCGTGTCTGCTAACACTGCAAGCTGGCCTTTTTGTACTGGGCTCCTGCCTGCATTGCCACGTTTTTCTGCCCACAAAGGAATCCGTAGCAGTCACGATAGAGCTCCCTTGAGCTCACACACTCCCCCTCTCTCAGTCGCTCATTCTGTTTCTCCCGCTGCTGCAGGCTGCCCTTTTGTACTGGGGCCCCCTGGGTGCACTGCTGCCTTTTTCTGCCCACAAAGAAATCTGCAGCAGTCCCAACAGACTCCGCTAAGCTAACCCACTCCCGTCCTCACACTCTTGCTGGTTCTGTATCACCCGCTGGTGCAGGCTGTCCTTTGTACTGAGCTCCTGCTGCCTGCATTGGCTTATTCTACCACAAAGAAATCTGCAGCAGTCCTGACACAGCTCGGTTGAGCTCACTCACTCCCCCTCTCAGTCGCTCGTTCCGTTTTTGCCAGCACTGCAGGCTGGCCTTTTGTACTGGGCTCCTGCCTGCATTGCTGCTTTTTTCTGCCCACAAAAAAATCTGCAGCAGTCATAATAGAGCTCTGTTGAAGTTGCACACTCCCCCCTCTCACTCGCTCATTCTTTTTCTCCTGGCGCTGCGGGCTGCACTTTTGTACTGGGCTCCTGCCTCTGTTGGTGCCTTTTTCTGGCCACAAAGCAATCTGCAGCAGTCCTGACAGAACTCCGTTGAGCTTGCTCACTCCCCCTCTCTCACTCGCTCCATTCCCTTTCAGTCAGTGCTGCATGCTGCCCGCGTTTATACTGGGCTCCTGCTGGCATTGCCCTTCTTCTTCACAAAGAAATCTGCAGCAGACGCTGATAGGAATCCGTTGAACTCGCTCAGTCCCCTCTCTCACTCGCTCATTCTGTTTCTCCCACTAGTGCAGACTGCCCTTTTGTACTGGGCCCCTGCATGCATTGCTGCCTTTTTCTGCCCATAAAGATATCCACAGCAGTCCCAACAGAGCTCCGTTGAGCTCACTCACTCTCTCCCCATCCCTCACTCGCTCGTTCTGTGTCTCCCGCTGCTGAAGGCTATTCTTTTGTACTGGGCTTCCGCCTGCATTGGCACCTTTCTTTGCCCACTAAGAAATCTGTAGCTGTCCCGACAGAGCTCCATTGAGGATGCTCACTACACCAGTCCCCCTTGGTCATTCTGTTTCTCCTGGCATTGCAGGCTGCCTTTTTGTACTGGGCTCCTGCCTGCATTGCCGCCTTCTTCTGTCCACAAAGAAATCTACAGCAATCACGATAGAGCTCCACTGAGCTGGCTCACTTACTCCCCCTTTCTCACTCGTTTGTTCTTTTTCTCCCACTGCTGCAGGCTGTCCTTTAGTACTGGGCCCCTGCGTGCATAGCTGCCTTTTTCTGCCCACAAAGAAATCCACAGCAGTCCCAACAAAGCTCCGTGAACTCACTCACTCTCCCTCCTCACTCGCTCATTCTGTGTCTCCGCTGCTGCAGGTTGCCCTTTGTACTGGGTTTCTGCCTGTGTTGGTGGCTTTTCTGCCCACAAAGGATCTGCAGCAGTCCTGGCCACAACTCTGTTGAGTCGCTCACTCCCCCTCTGTAACTCATTCATTCCTTTTCTGCCAGTGCTGCAGGCTGGCCTTTGGTACTGGGCTCCTGCCTGCGTTGCTGTCTTTTTCTGCCCACAAAGAAATCCACAGCAGCCATGATAGACCTCTGTTGAGTTTGCTCACTCGCCCTCACTCACTCACTCATTCTGTTTCTGCTGGCACTGCAGGCTGGCCTTTTGTACTGGGCTCCTGACTGCATTGCTGCCTTTGTCTGTCCACAAAGAAATCCTCAGCAGTCAAGATAGAGCTCCGTTGAGGTCGCTCACTCCCCCTGTCTCACTAGCTCATTCTGTTACTCCTGGTGCTGCAGGCTGCCCTTTTGTACTGGGCTCCTGCCTCTGTTGGCATCTTTTTCTGCCCACAAAGAAATCTGCAGCAGTTCTGACAGAGCTGCCGTTGAGCTCGGTCATTCTCTGCTCTCAATCACTCATCCCGTTTCTGCCGCCGCTCCAGGCTGCCCTATTGTACTGGGCTCCTGCCTGCATCGCCGCCTTCTTCTGCCCGCAAAGAAATGTACAGCAGTCCCAACACAGCTCCATTCAGCTTGCTCACTCACCCTCTCTCACTCTCTCATTCCGTTTCTGCCAGGCCTGCAGGCTGGCCTTTTGTATTGGGCTCCTGCCTGTGTTGCCGCCTTTTCCTGCCCATAAATAAATCCTCAGCAGTCACAATAGAGCTCCGTTGAGCAGCTCCTCCCCTCTTTCACTTGCTCACGTGTGTTTCTCCCAGCCTGCAGGCTGCCCTTTATACTAGGCTCCTGTCTGTGTTGGGACCTTTTTCTACCCACAAAGAAATCCACAACTGTCCCAACAGAGCCCTCGCGACGCTTTACCCCCTGTCTTACACGCTTCATTCTGTTTCTCCTGGCCAGGCTGCCCTTAGTACTGGGCTTCTGCCTCTGTTGGCACCTTCTCTGCCCACAAAGAAATTTTCAGTAGTCCAGACAGAGCCCGCTGACCTGACTCCTCCCCTCTCTCACTCGCTTATTCCATTTCTGCCAGGCGCTGCAGGCTGCCCCTTTATACTGGGTCCTGCCTGCATTGCACGCCTTCTTCTGCTCACAAAGAAATGTACAGCAGTCCCAACACAGCTCTGTTCAGCTTGTTCACGCCCTCTCTCTCACTTCTCATTCCATTTCTGCCAGCCCTGCAGGCTAACACACCTATACTGGGCTCCTGCCTGTCGTTGCCGCTATTTGCTGCACACAAAATCCGCAGTCACGAGATAGAGCTCCTTTTGAGCTCTTCCACCCCTCTTTCACTTGCTCATTGTGTTTCTCCCGTGCTGCAGACTTCCTTTGTACTCGGCTCCTGCCTGTGTTGGCACTTTTTCTACCCACAAAGAAATCTGCAGAACTGTCCTGACAGAGCCCTGCCTAGGTTCCTCCCACCCCCTGTCTTACCTGCTTATTCTGTTTCTCCTGGTGCTGCAGGCTGCCCTTTTTGTACTGGGCTCCTGCCTCTGTTGGCACCTTTTTCTGCCCACAAAAAATCTGCAGCAGTCCCTAACACAGCTACATTGAGGTTGCTCACTCCCGCTCTGTCACTGCTCATTCCTTTTCTGCTGGCGCTGCAGGTTGGCCTTTTGTACTGGGCTCCTGGCTGCATTGCCATCTTTCCTGTCCACAAAACCACGCAGTCATGATAGACCTCCGTTGAGCTCGCTCACTCCACCTCTTTCACTTTCGCTCGTTCTGTTTCTGCCAGCATTGCAGGCTGTCTTTTTGTACTGGGCTCTGACTGCATTGCCACCTTTTTCTGCCCACAAAGAAATCAACTGCAGTCATGATGAGAACTCCGTTGAGGTCTCTCACTCCACCTGTCTCACTCACTCATTCCGTTACTCCAGGGGCTGCAGGCTGCCTTTTGGCCTCTTGGCTCCTGCCTCTGTTGGTGCCTTTTTTTGCCCATAAGGAAATCTGCAGTAGTCCTGACAGAGCTCCGTTTAGCTCCACGCCCCTCTCTCACTCGCTCATTCCATTTCTGCCAGCGCTGCAGGCTTTTATACTGGCCCTGCCTGCATCTGCTTTTTCCCCTGCCCACAAGCAAATCTGCAGCTGTCCTGAAAGAGCTGCCATTGAGCTCGCTCATTCCTCTCTCTTACTTGCTCCTTCTGCTTTTCCCACTGCACTGCCTTTGTACTGGGCCCCTCGCATGCATTACCGCCTTTTTCTGCCTACAAAGAAATCTGCAGCAGTCCTGACAGAGCTCCATTCAGCTTGCCTCCCCCTCTCTCACTCGCTCATTCTGTTTCTGCTGGTGCTGCAGTCTGGCCTTTTGTACTGGGCTTCTGCCTGTGTTGCCACCTTTTCCTGCCCACAAACACATCCACAGCAGTCACGATAGAGCTCCGTTGAGCTCACTCACTCCCCCTCTCTCACTCACTCCTTGTGTTTCTCCTGGCGCTGCAGGCTTCCCTTTTGTACTGGGCTCCTGCCTGCGTTGGCACCTTTTTCTGCCCACAAAGAAATCCGCAACTGGTCTGACAGAGCTCCGATGAGGTCCCTATCTTCCCCTGTCTTATGCGCTCATTCAGTTTCTGCTGGCACTGCAGTCTGTCCTTTTGTACTTGGGCTCCCGCCTGTGTTGTCACCTTTTCCTGCCCACAAACACATCCACAGCAGTCATGATAGAGCTCAGTTGAGCTCACCTCTCCCCTCCTCTCACCTCGCTCCTTGTGTTTCTCCTGGCGCTGCAGGCTTCCCTTTTGTACTGGGCTCCTGCCTGCATTGGCACCTTTTTCTACCCACAAAGAAATCTGCAGCTGGTCTGACAGAGCTCTGATGAGGTCCCTATCTCCCCCTGTCTTACACGCTCATTCTGTTTCTACTGGCACTGCAGGCTGCCCTTTTGTACTGGGCTCCTGCCGCTGTTGGCACCTTTTTCTGCCCACAAAGAAATCTGCAGTAGTCTCGACAGAGCTCCATTGACCTCACTCACTCTCCCTCTCTCATTCATTTGTTCCATTTCTGCTGGCACTGCAGGTTGGCCTTTTGTACTGGGCTCCTGCCTCTGTTGGTGCCTTTTTCTGCCCACAAAGAAATCTGCAGCTGTCCCGACAGAGCTCCTATGAGGTCGCACACTGCCCCTCTCTCACTTGCTCATTCTGTTTTTCCTGGTGCTGCAGGCTGCCCTTTTGTACTGGTCTTCTGCCTCTGCTGGTGCCTTTTTCTGCCCACAAAGAAATCTGCAGTAGTTCTGACAGAGCTTCATTGAGCTCGCTCATTCCACGCTCTCACTTGCTCGTCCCATTTCTGCCCCTGCTCTAGGCTACCCTTTTGTACTGAGCTCCTGCCTGCATTGCCGCCTTCTTCTGCCCACAAAGAAATCTGCAGCAGTCACGATAGAGCACTGTTGAGCTCACTCAGTCCCCTTCTCTCACTCACTCATTCTGTTTCTCCCGCTAATGCAGGCTGCCATTTTGTACTGGGCTGCTGCATGCATTACTGCTCTTTTTCTGCCCACAAAGATATCTGCAGCAGACCAGCAGAGCTCCGTTGACTACCACTCCCTCATCCCTTACTAGCTCATTCTGTTTCTCCTGTTACTGCATGCTATCCTTTTATACTGAGGCTTCTGCCTGTGCTGGCACCTTTTTGCCCACAAGGAAATCTGGCAGCTGCCCCAACAGAGCTCCATTGAGGGACGCTCCTCCGCCTGTCTCACTCGCTCATTCTGTTCCTCCTGGTGTTGCAGTCTGCCATTTTGTACTTGGCTCCTGCTCTGTTGGCGCCTTTTCTGCCACAAAAGGAAATCTGTAGCAGTCTGCAACCAGAGCTTCTCTGAGCTCACTCACTCTCCCTCTTTCTTCTGGCTCATTCCGTTTCTGCCAGTGCTGCAGGCTGCTCTTTTGTACTGGACTCCTGCCTGTGTTGCCTTCTTCTTCTGCCCGCAAAGAAATCTGCAGCAGTCACAGTAGCGCTCCATTGAGCTGAATCAGTCACTCCCCCTCACTCACTCGTTTGTTCTGTGTCTCCCACCGCTGCAGGCTGCTCTTTTGTACTGGGCCCCTGTGAGCATCGCTTTCTTTTTCTGACCACAAAGAAATCCCAACAAGGCTCTGGTGAGCTCACTCACTCCCCTTCTGTCACTCACTTATTCTGTGTCTCCCGCTGCTGCAGGCTGCCCTTTAGTACTGGGTTTCTGCCTGTGTTGGTGGCTTTTTCTGCCCACAAAGAGATGTGCAGCAGTCCTGACATAGCTCCATTGAGATCGCTCACTACCCCTCTGTAACTCGCTCGTTCCTTTTCTGCCAGCGCTGCAGGCTGGCCTTTTGTACTGGGCTCCTGCCTCTGTTGGCGCCTTTTTCTACCCACAAAGAAATCTGCAGCAGTCCTGACAGAGCTCCTATGAGGTTGCACACTGCCCCTCTCTCACTCGCTTGTTCTGTTTCTATCAGCCCTACAGGCTGGCCTTTTGTACTGGGCTCCTGCCTGTGTTGCTGCCTTTTTCTGTTCACAAAGAAATCTGCAGCAGTCATGATAGAGCTCCATTGAGGTTGCTCACTCCCCCTCTCTCACTCGCTTGTTCTGTTTCTATCAGCGCTGTAGGCTGGCCTTTTGTACTGGGCTCCTGACTCTGTTGGCACCTTTTTCTGCCCACAAAGAAATCTGCAGCAGTCCTGACAGAGCTCCTATGAGGTCACACACTGCCTCTCTCTCACTCGCTCATTCTGTTTTTCCTGGTGCTGTAGGCTGCCCTTTTGTACTGGGCTTCTGCTTCTTTTGGTGCCTTTTTCAGCCCACAAAAAAATATGCAGTAGTTCCGACAGAGCTCCGTTGAGCTCGCTCATTCCACGCTCTCACTCGCTTGACCCGTTTCTGCCCCTACTCCAGGCTGCCCTTTTGTACTGGGCTCCTGCCTGCATTGTCGCCTTCTTCTGCCCACAAAGAAATGTGCAGCAGTCACAACAGAGCTCCACTGAGCCTGCTCACTCCTCCTCTCTCACTCGCTCATTCTGTTTCTCCCACTGCTGCAGGCTGCCCTTTAGTACTGGGCCCCTGTGTGCATTGCTGCCTTTTTCTGCCCAGAAAGAAATCTGCAGCAGTCCCGACAGCTCCGTTCAGCTCGCTCACTCCCCGTCTCTCACTCGCTCATTTTGTGTCTGCCAGCACTGCAGGCTGGCCTTTTGTACTGGGCTCCTGCCTGTGTTCCTACCTTTTCCTGCCCACAAACAAATCCTCAGCAGTCATGATAGAGCTCCGTTGAGCTCACTCAGTCCCCCCCACTCGCTCATTGTGTTTCTCCTGGTGCTGCAGGCTGCCCTTTTGTACTGGACTCCTGCCTTCATTGGCAAATTTTTCTGCCAACAAAGAAATCAGCAGCTGTCCCAACAGAGCTTTGTTGAGGTCACTCACTCCCCCTGTCTTACACGCTCATTCTGTTTCTCCTGGTACTGCAGACTGCCCTTTTGTACTGGGCTCCTGCCTCTGTTGGCACCTTTTTCCGCCCACAAAGAAATCTGCAGCAGTCCCGACAGAGCTCCATTGACTTCACTCACTCCCCCTTTCTCACTCGCTCGTTCCGTTTCTGCAGGTGCTGCAGGCTTCCCTTTTGTACGGGGCTCCTGCAT
Source organism: Neoceratodus forsteri (assembly GCA_016271365.2). Taxonomy (NCBI): domain Eukaryota; kingdom Metazoa; phylum Chordata; order Ceratodontiformes; family Ceratodontidae; genus Neoceratodus; species Neoceratodus forsteri. The sequence goes on from CM028131.1 coordinate 1,124,048,551, forward strand.
GCATTGCCACCCTTTTCTGCCCACAAAGAAATCTGCAGCAGTCACGATAGTGCTCTGTTGAGCTCGCTCAGTCCCCCTCTCTCCGTCACTCATTCTGTTTCTTCCACCGCTGCAGGCTGCCCTTTTGTACTGGGCCCCTGCGTGCATTGCTGCCTTTTTCTGCCCAAAAAGAAATCCTCAGCAGTCCCAACAGAGTTCTGTTGAGGTCCCTCACTCCCCCTCCCTTTCTTGCTCATTCTGTGTCTATCTCCGCTGCAGGCTGCCCTTTTGTACTGGCCTCCTGCCTGCATTGGCACCTTTTCCTGCCCACAAAGATATCTAAAGCAGTCCCAACAGAGCTCTGTTGAGCTCAGTCACTCCCCCTTCCCTCACTTGATCATTCTGTGTCTCCAGGCGCTGCAGGCTGCCTGCACTGGCGGCTTTGCTGCCCACAAAGAAATCTGCAGCAGTCCCGACACAACTTCATTGAGCTCACTCCCTCCCCCTCTCTCACTTGCTCATTCCATTTCTGCTGGCATTGCAGGCTGGCCTTTTGTACTGGGCTGCTGCCTGTGTTGCCGCCTTTTTCTGCCAACAAAGAAAGCTGCAGCAGTCACGATAGCTCCGTTGAGCTTGCTGACTTTCCCTCTCTCACTCACTCATTGTGTTTCTCCCAGCTCTGCAGGCTGCCCTTTTGTACTGGCCTCCTGCCTGCATTGGCACCTTTTCCTGCCCACAAAGAAATCTGCAGCAGTCCAGACAGAGCTCAGTTGAGCTCAGTCACTCCCCCCTCTCTCACTTGCTTCATCCTAATCTGTCCCAAACACTGATTTCCAACAGCGACTGCAGTATTGTGCGCTGGAAGTGTGAAACACATTTCGGCCAGGATGTAAAAATGACAGCTGTACTTGTTCATAAGGAGGTGTGGAAAATGTCAGTTTTGAAAATCTGGAGTCAAAATATTGCAAAGTTCCGAAGGTATGAGCTGCACAACCCCAATGGCTGTCTATAATCTCCACCACACTCCAATATTGAGTGGCTCTGGGGTGCCTGCCCCCATTTCTGCCATACTTGAACCCCTTCTCTGCATGTTCGTTGACCACTACATTTACACTTGGGTGCTCACTGCCAGTGTCACCAAACAGCCAGACAGTACACCTGCAATAATGAAAATAGTCCCAGGTTGTTTTTCTTTCTTTTTTATTCTCCCCCCCGAAACAAAGGAAACAGTCTATCAATGTCTTTTGTTGTCTGACCTGCCCACACCCCAAGCACCCACTCAGCACCCACCACCACTCACATTCTACACCCCCACTCACCTAAACTTGGTACCATCATCAATCCTGTCTCTGAGCTGAAAGATATCCTCCTCCTGGAACAGTGACTGCTAAATGAGGAAATGAGGTAAGTGCAGTTAATGTATTTCCAATTCATATAGAACTTTTACTCATTTTTTAATATTTGACTCCTTAATTTTCAACATAGTTTTTCTGGAACCCCACCTCATGATAAGGCAGGTGAACGTTTTCAAATGTTCCCTAAAAGGTGATTTCACAGTTGCTCAGCATATCACCATTTGGGCAGGATTTGAAACATTTCAGCTACCAGATCCATGAAGTGGGGTTAAAGAAGACTATGTTGACAATCTAAGTCAAAATATTGAAACCAACTAAGTTGTGAAGGTACACTGACATTTTTCAATGCCACTCATAACTTGGGTAATTTTCAATATTTTTACCTCAAATTGTTAGCATAGCTAAGCTGTCATCTTTCAAATCCTGGTTTGAACCTATCGCACAGAGCGAGAGGTGGGGGATAGTGAAATGGAGTGGGGGCTGTGATGGGGAGCAGCTCAGAGGGCTTTGTCAGTGTGTGTGTGTGTGGGGGGTTCAGGAGGGGCACTACCAAGAGTGTTTAAAGAGGACTGATAGCTTACTTAAGCCCTTGGCTAGGCTGGAATGGAGGCAGGGTTCTCTAGGTAGCCCTTCTGGGTGCTACCTTTGGGGTAGGCCTGTCTATCAAGTGGGTCCTGAGAAGCAGGTGCATTTTGAGCCAGACATTAGGTGCTGTTTGAGGACTGCTTTGAATTGAGACAGGCTGTTGTTCGTTTGTAATTTCATCGGGAGTTCATTTATCTAGAGGGGGGCCTGATAGGAGAAAGCGCACTGCCCTAGTGAGGTTCAGTAGAATGGTATAGACAGTACTTCATTCTTCCTCCCTCTGGTGATGTGTGATAAGAGAGAAGCCTCGAGCAGGTATCCTATACAGGGTGGGGTTTTTCTGAGGAGTGCCTTCTTTCCCAGGAGGCAAGTTTGGTATTTGATCCTGTCTTTCAGGTTAAGCCAGTTTGTACACTCATACAGGGTGCAAGTATGAGTGTAGTGATCTCTGCACAGGGTGAGGCGGCATGCCTTGTTGAGTGCAATTTGGACCCTTTGAGCACCGTATCAGTAGCAGCTTCATAGACCACCAGCCCATAGTCTATCATGGAGAGTATGGAGCTGTAGACTGATATTTGGAGTGCTTCCAGGGTGAGGGATTTCTTATGCCTATAAAGGACCCTGATCTTTGTGTTTACCACTCTGGCAAGGGAGTCTACATGGTGAGTATAAGTGAGAGAGTCATCAGTGGTGACTCCAAGGTACTTGAACAAGTGCACTTGCTCAATCTGCTCACTAGCCTTATTGGTGATTACAAGGGGTGCATGCCTGTGTTTGTTGTAGGGGATGGATTGTAGCATGGCCTTGGTTTTCTTGTAATTTAGTAGCAGCTTTTTCCTACTGAATCAGTCCTTGAGTTTATTGAAAGAGTTCTATAGTTCTATTTGTAGGGCAACCTGAGAGGTGCTGCTGCTCAGCAGCACGGCATCGTCCGCATACAGGATAAGTTTGGTGTCACAGGCTGTGGGTAGGTCATTTACAAAGAGGCTGAAAAGCAGGGGCCCTAGAACTGATCCTTGAGGGACTCCTAGGAGTACATCTCTGGAGCTGGATAACATCTGCTGGATTTTGACTCACTGGCTCCTGTGTGTTAGGTAGTCACTGAACCAATTCAGGCGTTAAGTGCCACACCCAATCTTTGGAGCTGGAGTACTAGTAGAAGGTGGTTGTGATGTAGAGAGCTTTGGTGAGGTCAATGAAGATGGACCCCTAATGTTCCTTCATCCAGCCTTATGCGCATAGTCAGTGTATTCCAGCAGTGCCGTGGTGGTACTGTGTTTCTGCCTGAAACCATGTTGGATTGGGCAGAGCAGATTGTACTTATTGAGGTATTCTGTGAGTTGACTTGCCATGATTTTTTCCAAAGCTTTGGATAGTGGGGAAAAGATAGATATTGGCCTGTAGTTTGACACCAGCACCTTGTCACAATTCTTATGCACTGGAGTTACTAGGGCTAGCTTCCATACCTGTGGAAATTGAGCTAGAGCCAAAGATTATTAAATACCATTGTTATGGGCATGATAAGAACATCAAGGGTGAGAGATAGTAACTTCATGTCTAGCCCCTCACTCCCCAATCTGGTTTTGTCTAGGACTTTCCTGACCATCGTTAGGGCCTCCTTCACTGTCACCAACTTAAAGTAGAAGGCTGGGTGGTTAGTTATGGGCAGGCTGGTGCAACCTTGGTCCTCGGCAGGCAGAAGGTAGTCTGGAGGCAGCAATGAGGACAGGTCTGTAAAGGCTTGGTTAAAGGCATCAACAATGTCTAGTAGATCTGAGGGCGCTGCTTTTGATCTTTACCAAGGATGTTCTTGATGTTGTCCAAAAACCTCTTTCCATCTCCCCATGCGTTGTTAAGCTGGGTCTTATTGAAATCGGCTTTTGCGAGCCTGATAAGCTTGGTGCACTGATTTCTAGCCATTTTGAAGCACTGTAGGTCATGCTTGCTACCTGAGTTTAAGGCTTTTTCCCAGGGGCAGTCCCTCTCCTTAAGGAGGGAGAGGAGCTTGCCATCAATCCAGCCATTTACCTCCCACCAATTTTCAGTTTTGTGCCTGGTGTATAGATATCACAGATGGAATTGAAGCCCTCAGTAAGAAAAAACTAGGGCCTGGTCCAGCGTGGGTGCCTTGTTGATGGGGAACCAGTTGTAGGCAGACAGAGGCCAATTTGGGGATCCAAGTTTGCCTTTCCGCAGAACTCTGCTCTCGATGAGGTGGGGTGGGCTTTCGGCAAGTTTAGTGGTCCATATAAAGGAGATCAGGGAGTGGTCACTCAGCATGTCTGGGAGAACCCTGAGTTCAGAGAATTGAGTCAATGAGCTAGCTAAGACCCAGCCAATAAGGGTGCTGGTACCAGCCTTGTAGTTCTGCCTGGTGGGGTGAATTATGAGTTGTGTGAGATTGTGGGAGGTCATTAAGTCTCTGGAAGGTGTCGCCTCCTTACATAACCAGTTAATATTAAAGTCACCGGTCAAATGAGTTATGAGTCCTTTTGAGTGTGCTAATTTCTTCCATAACAAGAGGAAGGCCTTCCTTGGCTTTTGGGGGCAGGTAGGTTGTGGCGATGGTAAGGGTCTTGCCTTTTAGGCCGGCTAGTATTTTTACTACTAGTAGCTCATAATCCACCACAACTTTGGAGATGGGGAGGAAGGAGCAACTCAGTGAGTTTCTGGCATATAAGAGGCAGCCACTGCCTTTCTTGCCTATTCTATCAAGTCGAAATGCTTGGATTCCTTCAATGGCCACCTCACCATCTTTGATCCTACCCAACAGCCAGGTTTCAGTTAGGCAGAGTATGTCAGGGGCATGGATGGTCATCCAAGCCTGGAGCTGGTTGAATTTGGCAGTTAGGCTGCAGATGTTTAGCAATGCTCTCTTTAGGCCGTTCACTGTATGGACCCCCTGTTCCTCAGGGTTGTTGGTCCAGGGTTTAGAAGAACATTGGTTGGTTCTCTACACTATAAATTGTGTTAACTGTTTCTTGGTGTGTGCACTGTTTTTTTTTTTTTTTTTGTCCCAAGTTTGATAAACACAAAGCACACAAAGTAGGAACTGAAAAAATGTCAGGATTTGGGGTCTCCAGAGCCTTGGTTGATATATATCTGTGTATCTATCTTCATAGAATAGAATTTGTCTTCTTTTGTGATAGTGAAATTGTATCCTTATTTTTATTTATTTATTCAAGTTTCACCAAGAAAGGCTTACTGAGCAAGCAGTTCATTTCCAGATGCATCCTGGGGGAAAGGGGAGATGGGTACGGAGGTGGAAGACTAGGTTTGCTGGCAAAGGTGTCTAGCTTCACCTGAGCTCTTTTTTTCTAGCTTTATTTGTAAGGACAGAGATAGGACCAACATTATCAGAGAAAGGAAAAAAAAATAAGGCTTCTTTAGGCTAGGCAGATTTACTGTGCGTTACTATTTTCTTTAGTGTTTACAGGTTTTGCTACTGTTTTTTGCTTCAATATTACTGCTTTATTATTCTCTGATTCAAATTGCTTTTGTAGGGTATACTTTCGGCTACATTGTTACAAGGGGTGCCTACAGGTTTGTTACTGTTTTGTGCTTACAGATTACTGTTTTATTTTCTCTTATTCAAATTGTTTCTTTGCAAGGTATATTTTCTGTGGAATTTTTCAAAGTTGTGCCTACAGGTTTTTGTTACTGTGTTGTGCCTACAGGTGCTACAGTTTACTACTTTATTTTTTCTCTGATTTAAATTATTATTTTGCAGGGTATATTATCTGCTAAATAGTTACAGGGTGTGCTTTGCAGGTTGATACTGTGTTGTGCTTACAGATTACTGCTTTATATTTCTCTGATTCAAAGTATTTTTTGCAAGGTTTATCTTCTGTTAAATTGTTTTGCAGGTTGTCCTTACAGGTTTTGTTACTTTTAGTGCTTCCAGATTACTGCTTTATTTTTCTCTGTAGCAAAGTTTTTTGCAGGGTATATCTTCTGTTAAATTGTTATAGGTGGTGCTTACAGATTTTGTTACTTTTTGTGCTTACGGGTTTTACAGTTTTAGCTATCATTAGGCTAAGATTTCAGGTCTAATTACAGGAGCACATATGAGATACAGACTGAGGGCTAGCATCTGCATTTGTTGTCGATTGATTGTTTCTGCTCTTACGTTTTTGTTTCTTTCATCCATGGTTCTTTTTTTCGGCAGGAAAGGCCCACCCTCCCCCCATCCACAATCACCCTATGCTACACTGCTTTTATACAGTAGCACTGTCATGACATTTTCTGTAGCAAAGCAGGAAGGGAGGCTCAGAAGGGTATCCACACAGTGACTTCACTTAGAGGAGCACCATTAATTTAACTTGTTATAAAAAGTTATACATAAACATAAACAACAAACAAACAGACAAAAAAAATATATAAAACAAAATTAAACTTTTGCTTTAATTTTCCTTCTAATCACTTGGGCCGGGTTATAAATTTGGCAACTCAACTGGAATGGATATTAATAACTGCAGGTACTGCAATACACTTTTCAAAAGGGCAGTTATACAGGATTTAGGATGCTGTTCTACATGCTGGACCATTGGAGATCTAAGAGCTTAGCTCAGGGCAGCATGGTCAGAGATTGTGCTCCTCAAATCACATGTTCAGGAGGAAATGTATTATAAGAACTGCCCGACATTTCCCCAATATCCAACTGAAGCATCTCGATCACAGAGGGTAGTTGGTCCAGGAGGTTAGCAGGTGGTTAGGTGGTACAAATCAGGTGCCCCATTAATCAATCAATCAATCACTTTATATAACCAGGCATCACTCAATGCTTACCAGTGTATCACCTCCACAAACCATATAAAATACTACAAACAGGTATCTGTCTCTATGTCTGATATCAAACAAAGTGGCAGAGGACACTGCAGAGTAGGACACTGCAGCACAGGAGCTAGCATGACAAAACTTGCCCATAATAGGGACTAAAACAAAAAAGGCAAAATTGAAGTCCAAAACACTTCTGATCATAGGAGATTCCATGATTTGGGGAGTTAATACCTACCTCCGGCTGGGGATAATGGTCAGATGTCTCCTACTTACATCAGTGTGGAGAGACACTGACCGCATTGCTAAAATCATGCTGGAAACAGGAGAAAACATTGATGTCCTGGTATACATAGGGACTAACTATCTCACCAGCCAGTCAGTTGAGGAGACCAAGGAACACCTGACCAGGCTGGGAGACAAACTGTGATCCATTTCATCTGGCATCTTCTCTGAGGTTCTGCCAATCTGGGACAGAAGAACAGATAGGCGGAAGGTCAGAGAAATGGAGATGGCTATCCATTGATCAATCTCAATATCTCCCTCCGCTATCATGGTTCAGGAAGGTGCAAGGGATGGTAGCTGACTTTATATGGAATTATAAGAGAGCAAGAATGGCATACACCAAGCTGGCGGTGCCTAGAGAACAGGGTGGTTTGAGATTGCCCCATTTCACTTTATACTTCTGGGCTGCTCATATAAACAAGTACGGTAGATGGGTGACTTTGGCAGATAGCCCTGGTACTGAGGAATATCTTCCACTGTGGACGAAATTGGAAATTACCCTTATTAAGAATTCGGGATTTAATCCGAAAGCGTTAGTTTACAACACTCCTAAGATGTTCCCAATGTTTAAAAACACACCAATAGGGGTATCCTTAAGAGTTCACAGCCAAATGTGTAACTATCTGAAGTACACGTGTAATCTTGATGGCCACCAGCCAATAATAGGCAATCCACAATAGCGTATTGCCCACCGGATGATTGTATCTAGGTGGTTACCGGGCATACAAGAGTGTAGGTGGGCGGACCTTTTAAATGAGGAAGGCGGCCCTTGCTCTCTGAAGCAAATTATGCAGAAATTCCAGTTGTCATGTAAAGATGCCTTTAGAATATACCAAGTAAGACACCTATTAATTCAAAAAATGGATAAAAGTGGGCCTGTGGTGTTCCATACAGATATATGGTCGGAGCTTGAACCGATAATCGGTTCTCCGCATGCTGTTTCAGATATCTACAAAAACTTGTTCAAGTGGGCCTTCCAAGACAAGTTAACTCCAAATTCATATTGGAATAGAGCTTTTCCCAATATTAATTTGGATTGGGGCGGTATATGGAGAAACTGTCATAAATATGTGAGGCAAGACTGCCTCAGAATAATTCAATTTAAAACCCTACATAATATATAATATACATCTCAGAAGCTGGTAGACCTGAAGGTGTTAAGGGAATCCAGGTGTTACCGGTGTAATGCTGAAAAGGCCGACTTGCTGCACTTATTGTGGTATTGCCCATGTGTGGCACCGTTGTGGAATGAAATCAAAAGGAGAGCGGACCCCTTGCTAGGATTAGCTGATATATTCACCCCAGAGATCTGTGTATTAGGGGATTTGACAGAGGTACCGGTTAAAGTGAGGAGGTTTCATATCACACTAATATCTATGACTGTGAAAAGGTTGGTTCTTAAATATTGGAAGGGAGTGAAAGTAATTACCTATACGGAGTGGATAAGGGAACTATTAGCGACCCTTAGGACTGAGAGAATGATTGCGGTGTTGAATAATAGAGTGCCTCTTTATGACAGGGTTTGGGCCCCATTAGAGATTGCCTTTTCCTGAATATGCTTAAAAGGATATTTTGGTATATGATTGCGATAGAAAAGCCTTGTGAGGATAGGGGAGGGGTAAAAGGTTGTATATTTTAGGTAAGGTGGGAGGATGTGGGATTATACTATAGCTAGGGCCAGTTCAACGCTCTTTTTCAAGTATTACTGATTGGTTTTATATGTGTTCTGATTGGAAAAACAGACTGTTGGACAATAACTGTGTGCAGGGCCTAGGTTGTACTGTCTATTATTGAGGCGGTGGGTGGAGTGGAATTGTTTTTTTTTTTTCTTTTGATTTTATAGGGGAGGGATGGGGGCAGAGGCCTCTGATTATTGTATATTAGTTTGATTTGTAATAATAGTTAATGGTGATTCAAAATTTGTACTTTCTGATGTTAGCGCCTGCACTCCTTTTGTTTCTTGTGTATATAAAAGTTAATAAAAGTGAATGGCAAAAAAAGAAATGGAGATGGGAGCTAAACTTGTGGTACAAGGGCTGGTGCCAGGAACAAGGACACACATTTGTAGGTAACTGGCAACAATTTTGGGAGAGAAAGTTCTTTAAATTTGATGGACTGCATATAATTAAGGAGGGAGTCAGTGCATTGGGGCAGAAGTTTGATGTCTTTGCAGAATATTTAAACTAGCAAATGGGGAGAAGGGTGCAGCACCAGATACATCAAATGGAAAGAGCACCCCCTCCCCCTCAGCTAGTAATCAAACAGGAGTTCAGCATGTTTGTAGTTCATTTACATCACCAGATAAGGAAAAAGGTCCGGCTCTCCATACGATGCACAGTGGAAAAGCCTAACCTTGCCCCACAACTAACACACCGAAATCTGGCCAATGAAAAATCATGTACACAAATGCCTGCAGTCTGGGAAACAGTATCCCAGACCTGGAGGCAGCAATGACAGATGCTGAACTGGACATAGTAGCCATTAGTGAGACATGGTTCACCATTAACCACACTTGGAATATTCAGTACTCAGCTATGTACTGTTCAGAAGACACCGAGGTGAAAAAGGGGAGGGGGAATGGCCCTTTATGTGCAATGAAAATATTAAAGCTACAGAAAATTCAGAATACACATAAGGCACCAGAAGAACTGTGGGTCACCCTGGAAACAGGAAATGGGACAGCCATACAAACTGGGATTATCTACAGGCCTCCAGACCAGGGGGAGGACATAGATGCATTACTGTTAGAAGATATACAAAACATGACAGCTAATGGGGAGGTTCTGATAATGGGAGACTTCAACATGCCAGATGCAGATTGGTCAATACCAGTAAGAACACCTGAAAGAACTAGGCACATAGTGGATTTCCTGCAGGGGGAGGGCCTTAAACAATTGGCACAACAACCCACGAGAGACAGGGTTATCCTGGATCTAGTACTGACTAATGGGGAAAGGATCACAAATCTTCAGGTAGAATGTCACTTGGGGCCAGTGATCATCACAAGGTATGGTTCAATTTGGCCACTAGAACTAAATCATCCCATTCCAAGGCAAAAATATGGGACTTCGGAAGAGTTGACTTTGATAAGATGGCCAACAGAGTTAAGCTAACCCTGGCAAGAAGAAATACAGGTGAAGGTGTACAGGCAAAGTAGGCAAGCATTAAAGATGTAATACTTGAAGCAACATCCCATTGTGTTAGAGAGAGAAAAGCAAGAGCAAACGAAGGAGGGAAACACTTTGGTTCTCAAAACAGTAGCAGAAAATGTCAGAGCTAGAAGACTGGCCTTCAGGAAATATAAGGGAATGCAGTGGGACGAAGATAGGAGGCATACCAAACTTCCCTAAGGGAAGCAGGAAGGCAGTAAGGCAGGCAAAGGCCCAAACCGAGGAAACACTAGCACTAACAGTAAAGAAGGGACAAGACTTTCTATAGATACATTAGTGAAGGAGAAAGTCCAGAGGAGGTATGCTAAGTTCAAAGCGGATAAGGGTGAGTGTGGAGGAGGTCCAAGGAAAATCATCTGTCCTAAATAGATATTTCTGCTCAGTATTTGCTGAGGAGAGGGTAGGGCAGGGCCCACAGCTCAGCACCATGGACACAGGGGGAGGGAGATGTGCACAAGTCCCTTAACAAAAGAAAGAGTCCTATAACAGCTCGTTAAGCTCAGGGTGGACAAGGCAATGGGACCTCATGGCATACATCCCAGGGTACTAAAGTAACTAAGGGTGGAACTAGCAGAGCCATTAGCAAAACTGTTTAGTGAGTCTCTGAGCACAGAAGAGGTCCCAGAAGACTGGAGAAGGTCTCATGTGATCCCACTCCACAAGAGTGGCAGCAGGGAGGAGGCAGGGGTCTACAGACCAGTCAACCCTTACCTCAGTAGTGGGCAAGAATATGGAGGCACTCCTTAAGGAAAGGACAGTGCAACACATGGAATCCATAGGAGCACAGGATCCAAGACAGCATGGGTTTACAACAAACTAATCTCATAGATTTCTTTGACTGGGTAACCAGAGTGGTGGACCAAGGGGGTGCAGTTGATGTCACCTACTTTGACTTCAGCAAAGCTTTCAATACTGTTTCACATAGAAGATTGATTAATAAGCTGGGCAGGCTCAGGGTGGGTCAGAAGTTGGCCAACTGGGTGGCAAACTGGTTGGTGGGCAGAAAACAGAGAGTGGTGTTAAACGGTACACAGTCAGAAGAGAGGCAATGCACAAGTGGGGTACCTCAAGTACCCCAAGAATCTACCATTTGGTGGTTTGAGTCCTTATTTATCTTCACTGGGGAACCATACATTCTCCTGGCTCTGGAGTGCAAGTGCTTTTGTACCTCAGCACTGCAGCACAGCACCTTTTGTCATTTCTATTCTACCTCAGGGATCAGTCCTGGGGCCAGTCCTCTTCAATATCTTCATCAGTGACATTGCAGATGGACTGGAGGGTAAGCTTTGCCTGTTTGCAGATGACACCAAGATCTGCAACAAAGTAGATGATCCAGGTGGTGTGGGCAGATTGAGAAGAGATTTTGAAAAACTGGCAAAAAAGTCTGAAGAGTGGCAACTGGGGTTTAACGCAAAGAAGTGCAAGATCATGGACATAGGAAAGAGAAACCCTGAAGCTACCTATAGGTTGGGAGGGGAGTTGCTGGCAATCACAAGGGAAGAAAGAGACTTGGGCATCATCATCACAGATGACCTGAAATCATCCAAGCAGACCACTAAAGCAGTAGGTAAGGCTAGAGGGATGTTGGGGTGTATTAGTAGGGGTATCACAAGTTGTAAGACTGATTTAATAATCCCTCTTTACTAGACACTGGTTAGGTGCCATCTGAGTACTGCATGCAGTACTGGAGGCCGCACCCGCACAAGGACATTAATAAAATGGAGGCAGTCCAGAGAAGGGCAACCAAAATGGTGCTGGGACTGCATCAGAAAACATATGAGGACAGATTAATGGAGCTCAGTATGTATACCCTAGAGCAAAGGAGGGAGAGCGGTGATATGATTGAAACATTCAAATATCTCAAGGGCATTAACAAGGTAAAAGGGTCTAACATTTTAATATAAGAAAAATAGCAGGACAAGAGGACACAGCATGAGATTAGAGGGAGGACGATTAAGGGGTAATGTGAGGAAGTTCTTTTTCACAGAAAGGGTGGTGGATGCATGGGACAGCCTACCTCAGAAAGTGGTGGATATAAATACAGTGCAGGGCTTCAAACAGGTATGGGATAGGCATAAGGGAACAATACAGATGAGTATGAATAAACAGACCATTGACAGAGTAAAGATCTATGGCACATTCATAAGGTAGAAAAAATGAGCAGACTGGATGGGCCTTGTGGTCTTTATCTGCCATCAACTTCTATGTTTCTATGTTTCGATACAATACAGGGCATAATGAACAGAATAATACATGAGTGCAAAATACAGTTTGCAAATACAAATACAATTTGTCAAGTAAAATTAAGGGCAAAATACAGAGCTCAAGTGCCTAGGTACAGGAGAGACCAACTAGAAATACAAAGTTGGAGGGGACTGAGCACAGAGTGAGGAGGGTGAGGGGACAGGCACTTAGGGACCTGCATGAAATGGAATAAACAGAATAGTGGACTTTTTTTTTTACTTTCAGTTTCTTTTCTATCAGCCAGCTACTGGCCCCATATTGGAGTGCTATGTTGCCCCAGCCTCACCACCCCTGCCTTCCCCGTTTTCTCCCTCACTACTCCCTGCAGGTACACTACCTGAGGCAGATGTGCTCTTGCAAGGCGTGAATGTCCATTCAGCCTATCAGTGTCCCTGTCACTGATGACTGCACTTTGCTTGCACTGCCACCTGTGATCATGTAAGTATCAGTTGCACAGCGATAGTGTCCCCCTTTCCCCCTCAGATGAGGAGAGCATCCTGGGGGCTGCTCAATCCCCCTTACCTGGCCGCTCCTCCAGTTATCCAGGATTTTTACTGAACCAGGGTTGTCTGTGTCATGAGTAGTAGCACTACTGCTGTGCTGGTTGGCTGGTAGAATAATGCAGATATTGCAAGCCCCATTTTTTTATGCCAAACCACTTATTCTGATGCAGTAAACGACTCCGTCAGGCCTTGACACGCACATGGATCCCTTGCAAGGGAAGGCTTCCTGGTCTACCACAAGGTGGTGCTGTGCAGCAGACCACTGAGCAACTCCTTCTCAAGTAAGGAGCAGAAGCATGACAGCACTGGCCCCATCCTCATGCTGCCTAGCCGCTCCCCAGACATGTTCCCAAACTCAAGCCACTAGCATAGAAACACAACAAACCCTGCACGCAATATTTTTTATAACTTTTTTTGACAGTTTGACCCAAATTTTCAACGGTCTTTATAACACCCTTCCTGAACATGACAATTGTCATTTATAAAATACTTTAATGAAATGTCATTTGCGCCATAAGTGCTAAAACACGCTTTGGACAGGATTTGAAAACGACATCTGCTATGTTCATGAGGTGGTATGAAGCCACTGCATGTTAAAAATTTGGAGTTAAAATATTGAAAATTACCAAAGTTATGAGTGAATGTTGAAAATTTCAATGTACCTTCATGATTTTGTTATTTTTCAAGATGTTGACCTGAAGTGTTCAACATCGTCTCTTTATGACCCCACTTCATGAACCTGGTAGGTGAAATTTTTCAAATCCTGCCCCAAAGGTGATTTTGCTCAGGGACTGGGAAATCACCTTTTGGGCTGGATTTGAAATACCTCACCTATCTTGTTCATGAGGTGGGATCCAAAAGGCTATGTTGAAAATTTGGAGAGAAAAAATAAAACATTTACCAAGTTATGAATAAAAGTTCAAAACATATTTAAAATACACTGATCATGTTTACCTGAGTCCCCCATTCCCAGTCAGTGCAGAAGAAGAAGGACATGTTTTGTCACAGAGTGGATTTTAGGCAGTGGATTTTTTCTCATTTGAGAGAAAGGTGTTTGTGGGGGGTTGGGGATAGAGGGTTGGTCAGGGAAGGCTGTAAAATACATCAATGGATGGTTTTATGCTTCTCGGGTTTAAATAAAATAAAAAGACTAAAAGAGACCCAAGAAGACACTGAGAAATGGTCTCCCTAGTAGTTCTATGAGGGGGGTGATTATCAGGATTGGAGTGGTCTTAGAAAGGCTTAGGCCACTCAGCCCGAGAGGGATATTATTTTTTTTACTTTTCCTGCAGTAGTTTTGCTCAGCCCAGGAGAGCTTTAATTTACTTGAAATTCCCACACCAAGTGAGTTTCTGCCCAGGAGGGACCTTTAATCCATTCTGCCACTTGGAGTGAGTCCGTGACCAGGATGTTTTTAAAGTTTAATTTTCCTGCAGGTAGTGGGTTCAGCCAAGGAGGACTGCAGTGTTTTCATTTTCCTCAGGTAGTGGGACTCAGCCCAGAAGAGCTGTAATGTATTTAATATTCTCATTGGTAGTGGGGCTTAGCCCAGGTGGACTATCATTGTTGGTCGCAATTAATGCGGTCGGCCGCAACTTACACAGTCAGCTACAAATTCCACTGGGGTGACTTCCATGGAAAATTCAGTCATGGCCATAGGACTGCAAAAACAGGGGCCTTACTATAGACAGTACATATGTCATCCTTATGGCACCATCCCACAATGAGGATATACACCACAACAACAGGAAGGCATTCCACAGCATGAATATGCATGTCATATGTGATGCAGGAGGAGGATAATCCATATATGTGCCATATTCCCAGGGTTGACCCATGACTCATATATCCTATAGTCATCTCGCTTTATCCCAAACATGTGTGCTATCATGTGTGACCAGGGCTGGCTAATAAGTGTGTTCACAAGGATGGGTGCCTCTTACACAGGGTGTGCTTTACCTTGCACTCACAACAAAGTGTTATTCCCTCCACAGGTGATAGTGGATACCTGCAGAGCACCTTTCTCATGATACCATTTATGAGTCCAGGTCCACCTGCACAGGTGCTGTACAATGAGGTGCACAGACTCACCAGGGGCATCACTGAGCAGACATTTGGCATGCTGAAGATTAGGTTTTGCTGCATTGATTGCATGTGGGGACACTCCAGCTGGTACCTGACAAGGTGTGCGGATAATCTCACTTGTCTAACGACATGGTCCTAAGCAGCATCAATTACAACAATCCAAATAGTATCGCAAATGCTTTTAATGTACACTTCTCTGATCTGTTGAAATACACCAACTCTTTCACTACCCCACTCCCCATGTCCAACCCCACAACTGCCAGCCACATGCCTGAGCACCCCCCCCTTTTATTTTAAAACCATTTCCAGAGCTGATGTACTCAAGCATCTTAGCACTATCTTGAAAAATACTAGTGTAGGTTCAGACTGCCTTGAGCCCAAACTTCTTAAGCTGGCTGCACCCTTCATTGCCCTGCACCCTAGCCCGAATTTTCACTCTGTCTCTGTGCCATGAATCTGTCCATGACACATGAAAAACTGCTAACGGCACTCTTCTTTTCAAAAAGGGGACAAAAGACATCTCCAACTACAGTCCAATAGCAATCCTCTCAGTTCTGTGCAAAATCTGAAAATTAACGGTCGTGACAAATCTCTGATTTCATCTCCAAGTATTATCACTATTGCGAATCAGCACAGTTTCCACAAAGGGCACAGTACTTCTACTGCCTTGCTCAATTTACAAATTATACCTCTGCGCCATGAATTCTGGCCTTCTAACTGGGGCAGTATTTATTGACCTTACGAATGCTTTTGATCTGGTTGTTCAGCCTCTTCTCCTTGGCAACCTAACATCCCTTGGTTTCTCACAAAAATCAGTGGCCTGGTTTGAAAGCTACCTATCAAATCGAGTTCAAGTAGTGAAATTTAACTTTGCAACTTCAGATGAAGCCTCCATTAAGGTCGATATTCCCGAGGGCTCTATCCTGGGCCCACTTCTCTCCTCTATTTTTACTGACAAGATGGGGCTAAATATCCCTTCATGCTTGTCCATCTTCTATGTGGATGATCTTGTTCTGTACTTCAGCTCCAGGGATGTGCTTGAAATTAACCGCAACCTCTCCTCAGCCTTTCTCCGAATCCAATCTTGGCTCACTAGTAATAAGCTTATTCTCAATGTGGATAAAACATAAGCAATGCTTTTTGGCTCCACAGCCAAACTAAAAACCTGCTGGGGTCAACTAAAGATACTCTGCCCTGATGGCTCCTTCTTGAGGACTGAGAGCTCTTTCAAGTACATAGTGGTCCTACTGGACGAGACACTTGACTTTGACCAACATATCCAGTCCACCTGCAAATCGGTCAGCAGCAAAACTGGTATTGCCTATAAAACAAGCAGCATACTCACCACCTCAGCTAGACTGTCACTGCCTGGGGCATCCTACTACCATCTCTTGCATACGGTGCTGTAACCTACATTAATGTATTTAAGGCCTCGCTTGACAAGTGGGATACAACCTACAACAATATCTGCCAGCACACCTCCACACTCACGCAGCTGAAACACCACTGCCTGCTCTATTCTGATCTTAACTGTCCCTCCCCCTCAGCTTACTGGCTTCTCTCCTTTGGCTTCCTGGTGGATAATATTATTCGGTCTAATACTCCCTTATCTATTGCCTCCCTGTTGTCTTCTCAGTCCTCCTCTATGGCCTCCGCTCTGCTGACCAATCACTGCTACACGTGCCTAGATGTAAAACCTCCAAGGGTGCTAAAGCCTTCTTCCATGCAGCCCCAAAACCCTGGAATTCCTTACCACAAGCCCGTTGCTCTAGTACCCAGTCATACCACCACCAAAAAGTAAACTACGAACCTTTCTTGTCAGCTCTGGACCCATGCACTTGCTTCAATCCCCAAGAAGGCTCTTACGCTCCCTACACTGCAACACTAACCCATATTTCTTCCTCTACTTAACTTTCCTGTCTACCTCCCTTCCTCTCTCCTCTCACTCACTATTTCTTCTTTATCACACCCACACTGGTAATCCCCTCTTAGACCAAATAAGATATGGAGCCTCTGTGTGGTGTCCTAGTGTATGTTGCCTTTACCCCCATGTGTCTGAAGCTTTACTAAATGTCCTATCTTTGCACTTCTCAAGTGGATGTTTAAATTTGCAAATTGCCAAGGCACTTACCCTGTACCAAGCCTGTTGTAACTTCATTTGCTGTATCCTGCAACTATCTCTGTTACCTTATTTACTAACTTATTTGATGTACCCTCCTTATTTTTGTGCCCAACTGTTCACTGGTGCACTTTTGTTTTTTACCCAACTTGCTGTACCATATTATTGTTTAACTGTGGCTTTGTAACCTCCCAGGTCATGTCTGAAAATAGTCACTTCTGCTAGTACACTTACCCAGTAATCAAAAACTAAATAAAATGAACAGTGTGCTGCATGCTTCACAACACTGCACTACAGAAGAGACCCTTAACTGAGGATGTGGATTGGGATAAACAGACAGGTGATAATGGTGCTGCATGCTGGGACGAGGTCCATGGCCCTGGCCACCATGCATCATGGGGGTGCAGTAGCGCATGCTGCTTGCAGGGACAGACATGACAGGATAGTGGCTCAGTACTTTGCCTGATGAGTGTGTGATTTCATATGCCTGGTATGTGGTGGCATGGGCTATGCAGTGATGGGCTGGCAATGATAATATACAGTTCTGTCCATATGTCCCTGTGCTCAGTGGCCATTATGCCCTATACCTGTGTGTGGTGCATGTGTGGGCCCCCCGTGTCAGTGGAGGTTTTTCTCCATGGGGGCCCCATGTATAGCTTGATGCTGGGGCCTTTAACAAACAGTGTTGCCAGTGGGGCTATCTGAGCCTCTGCTTAAAGGTTTCTCCCAGATGACCACTGGTTACATGTGTAATCACCAGTCCCCTGGGATTACTAGAATCCATCAGTGTCAGTGCTAGGTAGGGAAGGCAGCTGGTGAATAATTAGTTAAATGGTTTTCACCTGCTCCCTCTCTGTTTACTTGGTCTCAGTTGAGAGGAGAGAGGTATGTCATTTAGAACTCTCACAGCAGCGTAAGCCACAGTAGCTAGCTGTGAGTGTGGAGCTTTAGAATTTTCAGTTAGTTCAGTGTCAGTAGCCAGTGTGAGCAGTAGGAGGATTGAGGAGCTTCATTGTGGGCTCTGTGAGGAGAGCCTATTTTTCTCACACTAGTGCTGAGAACCATCTGCCTGCCAGTAGAAGTGGTGGAAACCATATAGCAGGAGTTCCTGATTTTCTTCTCATCCCCTGTGAGATGACAAGGACTGCAGAATGGATCTGAGGGGCAACCCCCTGACTTTGATCTAGGACACTGAAGCTGCCTTTTTTGTGTACAACTGTGAGTAATCTGACTTTGGGTATCCCAGGAGGAATGTACCTGTGTTTTCTTTTGGGGTGTACTCTGACAAAGGGAAATATGCACCAGGTTCTGTTCTGTTTGAGACTGTTCTCTTCCTCTGTTAAAGTTGGCTGACAATCGTGGAGTCCCCAGTGAGACTTGTCACATTGTTCAGGACTTTAATTTATACTCAGAAGTAGTGTGTTTCTAATGTTGAACATGCCAGTCATTCCAAGATACATAGTTCTACTGTTTTACTAAAGGTTTGAGGTGAACTCTAAAACAATGGAGGGTATGGACTGTGGAAGCAAAGGTGGGCAATCCCCATCTGGAGTGACCAGTTCAGCAATACAGGTTCCGTAAGGGCACCTGCTTATTTAGGACATGGTGGCCAATGCCTGAAGAGAAAGTTTATCCCCTGGTGTGGGTTATGCTAATTTTGTGCACCAGTGTACTCCGTCATGGCCAGTTGCCACATTTTCAAATGTTTAAATCCTATGCCATATGGGAAATGTTCTAAGTTGTGGCCAGTGCCACTAGAAGAAATTGTGTGATCCATTGTGGCCAGTGCCACTAGAAGAAATGTGTGTTTCAGCTCAGACTTTGCCGCTGAAGACAGTCCTAATTCCTATGCAATATGGGTAGTTTAGATTTTCTGTTCACTACAGACTTTTTGTTGTTCTGTATTGCCTTGTGCCATGAAGTGTAAACCCTTGGGGTCCACCTTTGCTTTTTTGTACCATTCTTTGGAATAAAGCCACACTCTAGAACCCCAGTCTAGTATGGACATTCTTGTTACTGCTTCCTGTGTGGAATTACTGGATACCCCTCCAGAAGTTCAGACCTAGCATAGCTCCTAGCAAACGTTCTCACCTCAGGACCTGGGTTTAGTGATGGCCATTTGTGTGTAATATTGTTTCTGTACCCCACCCCTCTCTTACCCCTAGACAGAAAATATGGGAGGTGTGCTCACTAGTTAAACAAGTGGCTGGTGGGGGGGTTACAAAAATGGGGGCTTGTCCAAGGATGTTGTTTAATTTGAAGAGAAAACTAGAGATTTTTGCTGAGGTGATGGTTAGTGTTTGTCTGTCTGGTAGCATGGTAGCCCAAAACCAGAAAGGAAGCTTTGCACAAAAGGATTTTGCCCAGGAGAGTGCCATCCAAATGTACCGCTTGCATGCTTGCTAGTACAGAAACAACAGAGTGCTGCTGTGTGTGTGTGTGTTTGCCAACTACCAATGGACAGTAAAGCCAGGAAGTGTATGTCCTTGTCTCTGCATCCAGAACGCTTACAGAACTTTAGAAATTGAAGTTTCAAATGCCAAAAGTATTGTGGACTTTAGGAAACAGAGAGAGAGAAATGTGCCCTGAAAGTTTCATGTGCTTTGTGTGCAAATTGGGGGAGTCGCTAAGGAAATTACCAAAACCTATGAAGAAAATGGTCAAAACAGAGCTCCTACCACTGAGATTGCAGCAGAGAAAAAAAGTTACAGTTTGCAGTTTAAATTTGCTCCTGCTCAACGATCGCTGTGAAGGAAGAGTGAGTGAGAGAGAGAGAGAGAGAGGTTCATTTGCATTGGCGTCAAGTGATTGGTGTGACTGCAATCAGTCCCACCCCCTAGCCAGTTTCTGTGTACATCTGAGTGTTCGAGGAGGAAAGCATGAGTGGCATGCGAGCTGATCAGACCAGGATCAACCATCGAGGGGCTTGTGAATGTTCTAATCTGTAAAAATCAGACCTTTACTGTGTAAATTTGGGCTCAACCTGTTGTCCAACTGACTGGAAGTGAAAGCCAGAAAGGTCGGAAACACCATTTAGAGTCAGAAACAGATTTGATGCACGAGGAGAGCTACCACCGCCATTACAGGGCGGGGTTAACAAATGTAAACACAGCATCAGGGAGCCATTTTGTGAGACTGTAAAGGACTAGTGAACAAATCAGTAGCAATAAACTTTTATGTGTCTGCTTTTAGACATGGCCGGAAATCCCGCTATCTGGATCATGCCAGAACTATGATCGTGAGAGAGGTTGCAGCACTAAGAGAAATAGAGAACTTTCTATGGTGAAGGTTGCCTCCAGATATAACAATCCTAGCTATCCAGTGAGAGTGTGCATTATGTGCCTCTGGCTGGAAGGGATGTGTTCTGATACCCACTTTTGGATTGCCTTGTGAAGTATGGGCTGAGCAGGGGTGCAGTGCCAGAGAGGGTATCATGAATTTGTTTGGCTCCACGTGGACCAGAGTAGGAAACTCTGGAAGCAGCAACGCACAGCACCAGGTTGAACCTGTAGGGAAGTCTCATAGAGTGTGGCACAGAAGGTGAGAGCAGCATTGATCTACTGCAAGGGCAGGCACAAGAAGGGTTTCTACACCCATGTCCCTGGTGTATAAGTACAGCGGAAAGATCCATGAGCGCATGGAAAGAGGAGGCCAAGTCCTAGCCTAGTGGGAGGGATGAACTGCAAAAGACACTGAACTGGGAGGTGTCTACCTCTGTGCCCAGTGAGGGTGGGCTGTCTTGGGAGTGAAGACATCTGCTCACTCCTGGGTGCAGATCCTGAGTGAGGAAGAGGAGGATGAAGATATGTATCTTCGTGCTGAGGGTCCCCATGAGTCACCTCAAGCTTTTGCCTCAGAGGAGTCAGACAGAGAAGAAGAAGAAGAATGCTCCAGTAATCTGGACACAGAGATGGTCGGGGACAAGTTATTTCATCCTTTAAGTATGCAGCACTGGCTCAGCCAGGACTGGCCACCCCCAAGCCAGGCTATGGGCTGCACACTTGTGAAGAGTAGCAAGGAGGAGAGACTGATACGTAGGAGGGCTGATGCCATTTATGAGCAGTCCTTTCCTACCTTTCCTCTGAGAGTCTGTGAGGAAATTGAACAGAACAGACAATCCTGGTTGTTGGAGGAGGCAAGCAAGAGTTTGTACTCTGGTACAGCAGAATGTGTCAAGGACAGAGTCATAAATGATAGACTTAAATTCTGGAAATTAGGCAGGACTCTGTTTACAGACACCATGCGAACTGTGGACAAGGCAGGAATGAGACATTTCACAACATCAGCTTTGAACTCCCAGATGGTGTCATAGTTCTTGCACCTCAACCTGAGTGGTACTACCCTTAATGGTGCTACTTCCTGTGAATAATCCCAGCATGCCTAGAGGGAAGCGAGCAGTGGCATCCCAGTGTCTGTCATCCAGCAGCAGCAGTATCCAAGGAGGAAGATGCAGCTCTACTGGCATTCCAGGATTCTTCAGGTGCATACAGATTCGTCAACCCAGCAGTGTTTTCCCATTTTCATCTCTTGGCCTTCCAGATGACATCAATCCAGCTGTTTTCCTATTTCATCGCCTGGTTTTCCAGATAACATTAGCCCAACTGTTTTCCTGTTCAGTCATTCAGTTTCCAGATGACATCAGTCCAGCAAGTTTCCTGTTTCATCACCTGGTTTTCCAGAGAACATCCTTACAGCTGTATCCAAAGATGCCAACTGGTCTGCAGGGAGAAGATCCTCAGCTCAGAGAAGTAAGGTAATCCTTTGTTTTGGTCTTCAAGGAATTGGTAAGACTAACTTTTCTATTTTTTAACTGACTTTGCGCAACACACCTTACACTGGCAGACTGACCACAAACAGTTTGAATTGTCCTCAAAGACTCTCCCCATGGATTGCAATGCTTTTCAGGCCCTGCCCTGCCCTGTTCCAGGACTGTTCTTCAGTGGGCTCTGGCCCAGAAGATACTCTTTTATGGACCTTGCCACAGGGCAACAACATCCTGTCACTAGTATGGACATTTTAGGGCATTCCACTCACCTAAATGTGTTGTATAAATGCCTGCTTTCCATTTTTACTTTTGTACTTTTATAGAAAAATATTTTGGGATTCTGTAATGTTCAGGTAAAGGTTTAGACACTGTGTGGTATGCAGGATGTGTTTTGTGTTTTCTTCTCTTGCAGGTGTATCTGAAGACGAAAAAAAGAGAAGAAAAGAAGAGGATGTGGGAGCTCAACCGAGTTCCTCTTTTTTCTTAGAGATTTAGGATTGTTTGTGGTTAACAGGGTGTTAACATGCTTTTGTTCTTCACAGGTGTGAGGTTGTGGGGAACGTGTGAGACATGTAATGTATTGCAATGTGTTGTTTCCTTGTTGTTTTTGTTTGCAGATACCCTGGGAGCTTGGGAGGAGGATGTTCCCCGAGGGGCAGCCTGGTCGGATAGATTTTCCCTAGAAGGCTGGGGGATAGATAGGCTGTGGTTCTAAGCTGCAGTACAGACCTCAATTCTGCTCTATTAGGGCATGCTTCCAAGCAGTTTCTTGGGACCACTGACTATCCATAGATAGATAGATCATGGGATAGGGACCGAAGTCTCATCAGCCAGCCTCTGTGCCTTTAGTGTCGCCTGCCTGTGCCTGGCACATGGTGAGGAAGGCCTGATCACCCCGTGGGTAACACAGAGGGTAGGAAGGTCTGGTGCCGGTGGAGAAATGATTTTGGACAGTCATTTACTTGGCCAGGGTGAGTTTAACCACCCAGTCCCTGGGTTACTAGAATCTAATCAGTGTCAGTGATAGGTAGGAAGACAGCTGTTGAATAACTAGTTAAATGGTTTTCACTTGCTCCCTCTCTGTTTACTTGGTCTCAGCTGAGAGGAGAGAGGTGATGTCATTTAGAACTCTCGCAGCAGCATAAGCCACGGTAGCTAGCTATGAGTGTGGAGCTTTGGAATTTTCAGTTAGTTCAGTGTCAGCAGCCAGTGTGAGCAGTTGGAGGAGTGAGGAGCTGCAGTGTGGGCTCTGTGAGGAAACACAGAAACACAGAACATAGAAGTTGATTGCAGATAAGGACCATACCATCCAGTCTGCCCATTTTTCTACCTTATGAATGTGCCATAGGCCTTTGCTCTATCAATGGCCTATCTATTCATACTCATCTATTTTGCTCCCTTATGCCTGTCCCATGCCTGTTTGAAGCCCTGCACTGTATTCATAATCACCATTTCCTGAGGCAGGCCTGTTCCATGCATCCACCACCCTTTCTGTGAAAAAGAACTTCCCCACATTACCCTTTAATTGGCCTTCCTCTAATCTCATGCTGTGTCCTCTTGTCCTGCTATTTTTCTTATATTGAAACATGTTAGCCTCTTTCACCTTGTTAATGCCCTTAAGATGTTTGATTGTTTCGATCATATCACCTCTCTCCCTCCTTTGCTCTAGGGTATACATACTGAGCTCCATTAATCTGTCCTCAAATGTTTCCTGATGCAGTCCCTTCACTATTTTGGTTGCCCTTCTCTGGACTGCCTCCATTTTATTAATGTCCTTGTGCAGGTGTGGCCTCCAGTACTGCATGCAGTATTCCAGATGGGGCCTAACCACTGTCTTGTAAAGTGGGATTATTACCTCCTTTTTACAACCTGTGATACCCCTACTAATACACCCCAACATCCCCCTAGCCGTATCTACTGCTATAGTGGTCTACTTGGATGATTCCAGGTCATCGTGATGGCGATGCCCAAGTCTCTTTCTTCCCTTGTGATTGCCAGCATCTCCCTCCCAACCTATAGGTGGCTACAGAGTTTCTCTTCCCTATGTGCATGATCTTGTACTTCTTTATCTAAACCCCAGTTGCCACTCTTCTGACCATTTTGCCAGTTTATCCAGATTTCTTCTCATTCTGCCCACCCCATCTGGGTCATCTTCTCTGTTGCAGATCTTGGTGTCATCTGCAAACAGACAAACCTTACCCTCCAGTCCACCTGCAATGTCACTGATGAAGATATTGAAGAGGACTGGCCCCAGGACTGATCCCTGAGGTATCCCACTTGTGTCTTGCATCTCTTCTGACTGTATATCATTTACCACCACTCTCTGTGTTCTGCCCGTCAACCAGTTTTCCACCCAGTTGACCAACTTCTGACCCACCCCGAGCCTATCCAGCTTGTTATTTATGTATTTATTTTTCTTTATTACAGTTTTGGATAATACCATTTGAGCTAGAAGCTCTTTACCTAGGTTCCACATCATGTACAATACAAAACAATTTGAGTAATGTGAATAGTTACACAGAGAGACAATGTTAATACAGGATAAATAACAGGATATGTAGAACATAATAGCACATCAAGCAAAATACAAACAAGGTTATGAAGGGTTACTAATCTTCTATGTGGAACAGTATTAAGCTTTGCTGAAGTCAAGGTAGGTGACATCAACTGCACACCCCTTGGTCAACCACTCTGGTTACCCAGTCAAAGAAATCTATGAGATTAGTTTGGCAGGACCTTCCTGTTGTAAATTCATGCTGTTTGGCACCATGTGCTCCTATGGATTCAGGTATTATATATCCTTTCCTTAGGAGTGGCTTCACAATCTTTCCACTACTGAGGTAAGAATGACTGGTCTGTAGGTCCCTGCCTCCTTTCTGCTACCACTCTTGTGGGTGGGATCACATGAGCCCTTCTCCAGTCTTCTGGGACCTCTCTTGTGCTCAGAGACTCATTAAACAGTTCTGATAATGTCTTTGCTAGTTCCAC
Source organism: Neoceratodus forsteri (assembly GCA_016271365.2). Classification (NCBI taxonomy): domain Eukaryota; kingdom Metazoa; phylum Chordata; order Ceratodontiformes; family Ceratodontidae; genus Neoceratodus; species Neoceratodus forsteri. Next base: position 1,124,073,405 of record CM028131.1, read on the forward strand.
CCTTAGCTCCTTTAGTACCCTGGGATGTATGCCATCAGGTCTTATTGCCTTGTCCATCCTGAGCTTAGTGAGATCTTGTAGGACTCTTTCTTTTGTGAAGGGACTTGACCCCCGTGTCCATGGTGCTGAGCTGTGGCCCTGCCTACCTTCTCCTCAGTAAATACTGAGCAGAAATATTTATTTAGGATAGATGCTTTTCCTTGATCCTCCTCCACACACTCCCCCTTATCCTCTTTGATCTTAGCAATACCCCCTCTGGACTTTCTCCTTTCACTAATATATCTACAGAAAGTCTTGTCCCCTTCTTTTACTGTGCATGCTAGTGTTTCCTCAGTTTGGTCCTTTGCCTGCCTTACTGCCTTCCCTGCTTCCCTTAGGGAAGTTTGGTATGCCTCCCTATCTTCATCCCTCTGCGTTCCCTTATATTTCCTGAATGCCAACCTTTTGGCTTTGACCTTTTCTGTTACTGTTTCTGAGAACCAAAGTGGTTTCCTCCTTCTTTTGCTCTTTCTTTTCTTTCTAACACAATGGGATATTGTTTTAAGTATTGCATCCTTAATGCTTGCCCTCTTTGCCTGTACCACCTCACCTGTGTTTCTTCTTGCCAGGGCAAGCTTAACTCTTTTGGCCATCTTACCAAAGTCAGCTCCTCTGAAGTCCCACATTTTTACCTTGGAATGGGATTGTTTAGTTCCAGTGGCCAAATTGAACCATTCCATGTGATGTTCACTGGCACCCAGGTGACCTTCTACCCGGAGAGCTGTGATCCTTTCCCAATTTGTCAGTACTAGATCTTGGATAGCCCTGTCTCTTGTGGGTTGTTGTACCAGTTGTTTGAGGCCCTCGATCTGCAGGGAATTCACTATGTGTCTAGCTCTGGTGGATGTTCCTGCTGGTATTGACCAATCTGTATCTGGTATGTTGAAGTCTCCCATTATCAGAACCTCCCCTTTAGCTGTCATGTTTTGTATACCTTCTAACAGCAATGTGTCTATGTCCTCCCCCTGGTCTGGAGGCCTGTAGACAACCCCAGTTCATATGGCTCTCCCATTTCCTGTTTCTAGAGTGACCCACAGTTCTTCTGGCTCCTTATGTGTATTCTCAATTTCTGTAGCTTTGATATTTTCATTGGCATAACAGGCAACTCCCCAACTTTTGCACCTCAGTCTCTTCTGAGCGTTACATAGCCAGTCTCCTAAGTGTGGTTAATGGTGAACCATGTCTCGCTAATGGCGACTATGTCCAGTTTAGCCTCTGTCATTGTTGCCTGTAGATCTGAGATCTTGTTTCTGAGACTGCAGGCATTTGTGCACATGATTTTCATTGGACAGATTTGCGTCGTTAGTTGCTGGGTGAGATTTGACATTTCTCCTGCTCGCCATATGGGAGCTGGACCTTTTCTCTCATCCTGGTGATGCAAATGAACTACAAACATGCTGAACTACTGTTTGATCACTAGCTGGGGGGGGGGGATTCTTCCCATTTGATGTATCAGGTGCTGCACCCCTTGTCCATTGGCTAGTTTAAATATTCTGCAAAGATGTCAAACATCTGCCCGAATGCACTGACTCCCTCTTTTGTCAGATGCAGGCCATCAAATTTAAAGAACTTTCACTCCCAAAACTGTTGCTAGTTACCTACGAATTTGTGTCCTTTTTTCTGGCACCAGCCCTTGAGCCACAAGTTTAGCTCCCCTTCTCTGACCTTTCATCTGTCTGCCATCCTCTCCCAGACTGGCAAGATCTTAGAGAAAGAGAAGCCAGATGAAGTTGATAACAGTTTGTCCCCCAGCCTGGTCAGTGGTTCCTTGGTCTCCACAACTGACTGGCTGGCGAGATCGTTGGTCCCTATGTGTACCAGGACATTGATGTTTTCTTCTGCTTCCTGCATGATTTTAGCAATATGGTCAGTGTCTCCCACACTGATGTACCTGGGAGACTGTGCTGTTCCCCTGCCGAAAGGACGAACCACAGAGGAAAGAAACAAGGAGGTAAGCGTATAAGCAATCAACCTACAACAAATGCAGTAGCTCTGAAAGCTTAGCCTAATGATAAATAAAACTATAAAACCCTATAAGCACCACCTGTAACTATTTCACAGAAGATATACCCTGCAAAAAACATTTTGCTACAGAGAAAAATAAAGCAGTAACAGAAGATATACCTTGCAAAAAACAATTTGAATCAGAGCAGATTACAGCAGTAATCTGTAAGCACAAAACATTAACAAACCTGTAGGTACACCCTCATCTGTAATAATGCAGCAGAAAGTATACCCTGAAACAGCAATTTTAATCAAAGAAGATTACAGCAGTAAAATGTAAGCAAAAAACAGTATTTTGTGAGCACAAAAGAAAATAGTAACACACAGTAAATCTGCCTAGCAAAACAAAGCCTTAATGTTTTTCCTTGTTCTGATAATGTTGTTCCTTGCTCTGTACTTACAAGCAAAACTAGTAGAAAAAAGCTCAGGTGAAGCTAGGTGCCTTTGCCAGCAAAACTAGTGAGCCTATTTTTCTCGCCCTAGTGCTGAGAACCATCTGCCTGCCAGTAGAAGTGGTGGAAATCATCTAGCAGGAATTCCTGATTTTCTTCTCATCCCCTGTGAGATGAGAAGGACTGCAGAATGGGTCAGAGGGGCAATCCCTGACTTTGATCTAGGACACTGAAGCTGCCTTTTTTGTATACAACTGTGAGTAATCTGACTTTGGGTATCCCAGGAGGAATGTACCTGTGTTTTCTTTTGGGGTGTACTCTGACAAAGGGAATTATGCACCAAGTTCTGTTCTGTTTGAGACTGTTCTCTTCCTTTCTTAAAGTTGTCTGACAATCGTGGAGTCCCCAGTGAGACTTGTCACATTGTTCAGGACTTTAATTTACACTCAGAAGTAGGGTGTGTTTCTAATGCTGAACATGCCAGTCATTCCAAGATGCATAGTTCTACTGTTTTACTAAACGTTTGAGGTGTAACTCTGAAAGAATGGATGAATATGGACTGTGGAAGCAAGGTGGGCAATGCCCATCTGAGTAACCACTTCAGCACTACAGGTTCGTGAGCACCTGCTTATTCAGGACATGGTGACCAATGCCTGAAGAGAAAGGTTACCCCTGGTGTGGGTTGTGCTAGTTTTGAGCACCAGTTATCTCCGTCATGGCCAGTTGCCACATTTCCAGATGTTTAAATCTCATGCCATATGGGAAATGTTCTAAGTTGTGGCCAGTGCCACTAGAAGAAATTTGTGGCTCCATTGTAGACTGTGTCACTAGAAGAAATGTGTGTTTCAGCTGAGGCTTTGCTGCTGAAGAGAGTCCTAAATCTCATGCAATATGGGAAGTTTAGAGTTTCTGTTCGCTACAGACTTTTGTTGTTCTGCATTGCCTTGTGCCACAAGTGTAAACCCTTGGTGGTCCACCTTTGCTTTTGTGTACCATTCTTTGGAATAAAGTACACTTTAGAACCCCAACCTGGTTTGGACATTCTTGTTACTGCTTCCTGTGTGGAATTACTAGGTACCCTCCAGAAGTTCAGACCTAGCATAGCTCCTACAAACGTTCTTTCCTCAGGACCTGGGTTTTAGTGATGGTCATGTGTGTAATATTGTTCTGTACCCCACCCTCTCTTACCCTAGACAGAAAAATATGGAAAAGCGCCTACTAGTTAAACAAGTGGCTGGTGGGGGATACACATGGTTACAAGAAATGTATCCGCTAGACAATAAAAAACACCCCAGGGTGAGTTAGGCTGTATTATAAAATGGATAGGGAGTTTTCTGCATCCTGATTGGCTGAGTGGTACCTCTGGTCATGTCTTTATCAGGGCATATTGTGCAAACCGGCACCTCTTCAGCTAGTCAGGATGGAGAACAAATGCAGATCGCTGTGCCAACCTCTGTCCTGCAGCTGCCAAGCTGGGAACACCCCACCCCCAATGCTCTGAAACACTACCTAAGTGCACAGCATTATCCTACCAAGTTAAGTACACTAAATTACTTTACAACATTCCTGACCTATGCTGCCTCCAGCTGAAAAGCCACTGATGAAATTATAATCACAAAAGAGCCACCCGCAATCCACTGAGTGTCATCCCGCATGACCGCGTCCTGCTGAGAAATGGCTTTCAGATAAAATCCAACACACGTGGCTCCACCACCTCTTTCAAACCCTGTATAAAAATTTAAAATAATGACTTAAATCAAGTTACTGTGCTTTTTAGGAAAGTCTGAGTGAACTGCTGGCATCCGTGCTACCGCGCTCAATACCAAGCAGCAGGGCTACTATTGGCAAACCCAGAAGTGGATAAAGCAACTGCCGAAACACCCAAGTGCCATGATCTCCCCCAAGCAGTCCATTCAGAAAGCTCTTTCCCTGCAGGAAAACAGTCATACAAAACTGGCAACACTGCCAGCCAGATAAATGAATAGATGAGGCTTTACCATACATTGTGTGTATTTGTGTGTGTGTGTGTGTGTGTGTGTGTGTATGTGGCAGTGGGGGGGGCAGGCTACAGCGCATGCTCCTGATGTGTTTTGTACTGAAGCTGTTAGCTGTGGACTCCCAGGATTTATCTGTTGGAATCAAATTAAATACTTTTGAATTTGCATCTGGACTCGATGAAGCCTGGCAGTGTACCAGGTGAAAAGTTAGTTTCATTTGCTAGCCACCGCAGTGTGATTACTTGCACATCTGCTTTTATAAAGAACATTTTCTACTCAAGAGCTGGTGTTTTGGTTGTTCCTGTACCAGTGTGGGTGCTATTCCTTTATTTTTTGCTTGTTTGTAATTTGAACACAGCACCACCGTTTCCTGGTCCTCCTGCTCTACCTGCTTTTGTCCAGCGACTTCCCACTGATGCTGTGATGGAGACTCTACTTCTGGGTTCTGTTTGTTCACATATTTGCAAAGGTGACTGAAAGAGCCGCACCGGCTCTGTACTTGCTATGCGCAGTTTACTTCTGTCTGTTACAGCTCACAGTCACTGCCAGACAGATTGGAGGGGGCGCCAGTTTACAAATGGGGGGGTTAAGTTGGAAATGGTACTAAATCCTGACCCCGTAAAGCCCATCATCTAAATTCCCATCCACAACTGCCCGACTTTGCAATAGCCTGACTTCGCAATTTCCTGTCATACTAAATCCTGGTAGTGTTAATGTGCATGCATAGATATGCAATGCTACCTGGAATGTTCTTTTCATTTTCTTGAACTGTCAGTAACTCAGCAATAAACACAGACAGAAAGCACAACTGTTTAAAAAATCCTTGCACTGTTAAATAACTGCATGCACCGCTACAGTTTATTTTACAACCACTGTCATGAACTTAGCAATAAACCTTTACCTTCATTAATCTCAGCAGTTGGAACGCTGAGTATGAGTACTTTTTTCACCACTGACATGAACTCAGCTGTTTACTTTCACTAATCTCATCAGTCTGAATGAGCAGCCATGACTTTGTACCCAGGATATGCCTGGGTGCCTGGATACTTGGTGTAAGTCATACCGGCTGTAACATTCTTGTGCATGATAGCCCAGACTTTTGATTGTCGGCAATGGCAGAGTCTGAATCTTTTGTGTGCAGAGTTGTACAATCACAGAAGGGGTAAGATAAAATATGCATTGGTGGTTTACCATACATTGTGTAATGAGTGTTGGGCAGGAAATCTGCATGCAGGTGCTCTCTAATGGAAACTGAACATTTTATTACAGTACGATACAGTACATTAATAGATAAATTATTTTACTATGAATAGCAAAGGAAACCTAATTTTCTAAACATTTATACATATCTTTTTTGTTCCTTTTTTGGAAACAAAAGTGTACTTATGGGACCCATTTTATAAGTGGAAAAAGACACTCTGAGGTGTGGTTTGTGGCCTAATAAGAGCACTTCCCAGGTGCTAAAGGCACTTGGCGCAAACACCTCATGCCTTGTTAGGTGCCTGGGGTGTGCTCTTATCATGCCATAAACCACATCTTGTTGAGTCTTATTCCTTATATAACAGCACTTCTATAGGCTGTAAGGCCATTATCTCACACCAGCTCACACCCTGTTGTACCTTTGCTTTCATATATCTATACTACACAGGCATGCTGCATATACATACACACATATAAATTCAGTACATGGAGATTTAAATGTATAAATGTAGATACTGATGAAACAATGGTAATGTATAAGGCACACTAAAATAATTGAAAATTTATTTATTTGTTTTATTTTTTTTAAAGTTGGTGAGCAGAAAAGGCACACTGAACAGAAGCTCATTTCCAGGTGTAACCAGTGGGTACAATAAGGGAGGTGATACAACACAGGTACAAATGTAAAAAAAATTACCAATACAACAAACGTATAAATAAAAGCAATCAGAAGGAAGAGGTAAAACCCAAGTATGGAGTAACAATGAAGGGCATGCATAGGAAGGCAGAACTAACAGGGCATGAAATATCAGGGTAGAGTCAGGGTTTGCTAAGCTAGGTGGAGAGAGAGGCAAGGAGGAGGAGTGGCATTAGCAGTTGGAACCTGGAAGGAGATGTCGAAATGAATTTAAGGAACTGACCGAGGGGCGATGAGCATTCCAGGAGTTGATTCAGAGAGGAGGCTCAGGAAAAGCAGATTGCCCTACGTTGGTAGAAGGAGGGTAGGAAAGGAGACAGAATGAGTGTCCCTGGAATGAAGAGAGTAGGTAGAAGAGAGTGCAGGTGACAGGAGGAAGAGAGATATAAGAGTGTCCAAACCAGTATTTGGAAATGAGTGAGAAGCAATGGGTCACATGCCTGTGGGAGAGTGGTGTGATGGAAAGAGAGGAGTAGAGGAGACAGTAGTGATGGGGGGGGAGAGGTGGCAATGCTAAAGAAGGAATTTAGAAGAGTATCAGGTCTAGAGAGAGAAGTTGCAGGGGCAGAGGCGTAAACAATGTCAGCATAATCCATAATGGGTAGTATTGTTTTTGTGAGAAGATCAGTCTGACTTTGATTTGTCTGAAGCTGAGAACCTTGCTACACTGCAAAGTACAAACTATAACTCCATTTAGGAGCTGAAAACTTGGTAAGGCATAATATTGTAAAATAGGGGAGCTACGCTTTCTACAAAAAGTTTCATTTTTTTTCCTTATTGGCATTAAGCAGAGAATTGCAGGATTCCATTAAAAGTGTAGTAATTTTATAACCAGAGGGAGTGAGATACAACTGAATTTGCTTGATTGTTGGGATTGAGACCTAGGATTTGGGAGGATATTTTGCAACATTTTAAAGTGTCCTGCTGGCTGAGAAGTTAAGTTTTATCCCTGGTTTCGCTTGAAAGATTTTGTGTATTGGAATCAGACATAGCAGACTGCCTACATTGAAAGGCCTGCTTACATCACAGGTGTCACTAGTCAATCAATTGGCTTAATTCTTAAGATTTTCAGTGCAGGAAGAGTGTAAAGCACAGCTGACTTATTTTGGGCTGACTGCTTTCAGAGCACATCCACCTGGCTGTTTTGGGGCTGGGGAGGTTTACCTGTGTCTGACTTGGATGTCTGGATTTTTCTCTGTTTGATTAGCAGGGTATTTTCTCTGTCAAATTGTTGTGAAGGGCATCTTGCTGACAGGAAGGCACTCATCGCAGCGCTGGGTCAGAGCTTTTAGCTGATTGTTTTGAGGGCATAGTTTAGGTCCAACCTTCCCACCCTCACCCCACCCACCCTGGAAGTAGTTCCTTTATACCTGGGGTTCTGACATCATTTCTTCAAGAGTGCAAGGTGCATATCACTGTCATATCCTCTAGCACACTGCACTGACAATATAAGCATACAAACTGTATAATATATATATTTCAATGTAACAAACCAATCACACACACACAAAAAGAAAAAAGTAGATAAACATGTGGGGAGTGGTACAATGTAATGGCTGTGGGGCAGCAGTCTTCCGGGAGTCTTTCTGGAGGTTGAGATGCTGCCCTATTTGCAGACAACTCTCTGCCCTGAGGGAGGAAGTTGCCCATCTTCAGGACATGCTGGACAGTAGTAAGGGAACCTTCCCCCAGGCCACAGTGGATGGTAAGAAGGGAACCTCCCCCATCCAGGGAGCACCAGAGCCACCACCACTACCTCAGAGGTTGCGAAGAAAGCACAGCAGTTGGACCACAGTGGGCTCAGGAAGGGTGAGGATGGTGGAACAGAGGCACACCCAGTCAGTTGTTCCACTCACAATCCATATACCATTCTGGGGAGCATAGCTCCCCTATGGATGCACCCCAGAGGAGACTAAGGAGGCTGAGGACAGCTGTCACAAGGAGGCCCACAGGAAGGAGACAGAGGACACCACAAGGAAAGGAAGCAGCTCCTGGTGGGGGACTCAGTTATTAGGGGGATAGAACTGGGGGGAGCAGGGAAAACTGAAGTAAGGTGCCTGCCTGGTGCCATGGCTTGGAGGGACAGGAAGCGCATCCTCAGGATCATGAGAACAGCTGCACGGGAGTCTGAGCTGGATGTCATTGTCCACCTAGGGACAAATGACTTGGCTCATCATGAGATTAGAGCAGTGCAGAAGAACTTTGTAGAATTGGGAAGGGGCCTAAGACAAGTAGCACATACAGTATCTTTCTCAGAGGTGCTGCCTGTCAATGGCATGAGTGAGGCGAGGGTACTTTGCACCATGCAGTTTAATGAATGGTTGAAAAAATGGTGTGGAGCACAGGGTTTGGCTCATTGGGGTCTGGGGTTCCACCTGGAGGACACTAGCCTATACTGGCAGGATGGCCTGCATCTGTCCAGGAAGGGAACAAGTCTTTGAGCAATCGGTTTAAAGGCTTCATTGGCAAGCTTTTAAAACTAGTCAAGGGGAGGCACTGATAAGCAGCAGGAAAATCCCAGCCTCTCCTACAAAACAGGGTACTAAATGAGAAAAGACCGAGGTAGGAAGGTCAGTGGGATGCTGCAACAGAAGGTAAAGCCATCAAAAATGGAGAGCAATGAGTACCAATGCCCGTAGTCTGAGTAACAAGCTTCCTGAATTAGTGGCCTTGATGGAGGAGGAACATCTGGATATCATGGCATCACAGAAACATGGTACACACAAACCATGACTGGGACATAAACATACTAGGATACACTATCTACAGGAGGGACAGGGAGGGTAGAAGAGGAGGAGGAGTAGCTCTTTACATAAGGAAAGGAAGCAAAGCAACAGAACAAAAGGGTAAACAGGGAGGAGAAGAAGCACTGTGGGAAAATTTGGAGACTGGCAATGGCACCACAATCCGCACAGGGGTTGTATACAGACCCCCTTCTCAGGGGGAGGAAATGGATAAGGAAATGATAGAAAGTATACTTAGAATGGCAGAAAACGGGGAGATATTGCTGATGGGTGATCTGAATATGCCAGATGTTAACAGGAGTGCAGTTGCAGCAGCCACTTCTAAGAGTGGGGTTATTCTAGATGCCCTACAGGGGGCATGCCTTAGACAATTAATATTGGAGCCCACTCGAGAGGGAGCAATCTTAGACCTGGTTCTCTCAAATGGAGATGAAGAGAGGATCACAGATGTAGAAGTGGGTAGCCATCTGGGAACTAGCGACCATTGAACAGTTGGTTCACAATAAACACAGCAATAGAGTCAAGCCATACAAAGACAAAGGTACTGGATTTTAGGAGGGCTGACTTTGGCAAAATGGGTGAGTGCCTAAGGAATGCACTAGCAAATGGGCAGGAAGGAGGGAGGAAGAACAATGGGGAATGATAAAACTGCCATTACAGAGGTAACAAGCCTTTGTGTAAAGCAAATAAACAAATGAAATGAAGTAAGAAACCACTATGGTTCTCAAAGGAAGTGGCAGTGAAGGTTCAAGAGAAAAGAAAGCATTCAGGAAGTACAAGGAATCACAGAAGGAACAGGACAGAGAACTGTATCAGTTAAAGCAAAAAGCTGGGAAGGCAGTCAGAACAGCAAAGGCCCAAACTGAGGAAAAGATAGCCAACTCAGTTAAGAAGGGGTATAAAACCTTTTATAGGTACATCAGGGAGTGAAGGAAGACCAAGGGAGGGATAGTGAGGCTTAATAAAGGGAGGGAGGGTGGGCAGAGGGTGACTGTGAAAAGGCAGAGATACTAAACAAATAGTTTTGCTCAGTATTTACAAAGGAAGAGGGGGAGGCACCTAAAACAAACAGTAGAAACACTCTGGATACAGAAGTTGATACCAGCCCATTTACAGAAGAAAGGGTTCTGAAAGAACTCTTAAAACTGAAGGTGGACAAAGCAATGGGCCTGATGGGATTCATCCCAGAATTCTAAAAGAACTAAGGGTAGGAACTAGTGACACCACTGACTACCCTCTTTAACAAATCATGGGAGGATGGGGTGGTACCCGAGGACTGGAGGAGGGCAGATGTGATTCCCCTTCACAAAAGTGGGAGCAAGGCAGAGCAGGAAACTACAGACCTGTTAGTTTAACCTCAGTGGTAGGGAAAATGATAGAATCACTTCTGAAGGAAAGAATTGTTGAGTATCTAGAGGCCAGAGGGGCACAGGACCCAAGGCAGCATGGATTCACAGCAGGAAGGTCATGCCAGACAAATCTGATAGAATTCTTTGACTGAGTAACCAAAGTAGTTGATCAGGGAGGGGCTGTGGACATGGCCTACCTAGACTTTAACAAGGCATTTGACACAGTCCCACACAAAAGATTAATATACAAGTTAGCCAGCCTGGGAGTGGGTCCCAAGATGACAGCCTGGGTAAAGAATTGGCTGGAGAATAGGACACAGAGAGTAATAGTAAATGGAGTCCACTCTGAAAAAAGGGGGGTTAGTAGTGGGGTACCGCAGGGTTCAGTATTAGGACCGGTCCTCTTCAATATCTTTATAAGCGACATTGCAGAGGGACTGGAAGGAAAAGTATGTCTCTTTGCAGATGACACAAAGATCTGCAACAGAGTTGATGCACAAGGTGGAGTGGAAAGGATGAGAAGGGACTTGGCAAGGTTAGAGGAATGGTCAAATGTATGGCAGCTTAGATTCAATGCTAAGAAGTGCAAGGTAATGCACCTGGAAAACAAAAACCCAGGGGAAGAGTACACAATGGGAGGTGAGATACTAACAACAACAAAAATGGAAAGGGACCTGGGGGCAGTCATATCAGATGACCTAAAGGTGGGCAAGCAATGTGAGAGGGCAGCAAGGAGGGCTGGGGGGATACTGGGATGCATAGGAGGCATCACCAGTAGAAAACAAGAAGTTATTATCTCTCTGTACAGACAGCTGGTGAGACCCCATCTGGAGTACTGCGTGCAGTTCTGGAGACCCAATCTCCAAAGATATAGACAGGATGGAAGCTGTCCAGAGGAGGGTAACTAAATGGTGCAGGGTCTGCACCAGAAGACATATGAAGAGAGACTTAAGGAGCTTAATATGTATAGCCTCGAGAAAGGAGGAGAGGGGGGACATGATAGAAACTTTCAAGTACCTCAAGGGAATCAACAAAGTCCAAGAGGGTAGCATCTTTCAAAAAAAGAGGTGTGCAAGAACAAGGGGGCACAATTTGAAGATAGAAGGAGGGCGGCTCAGAGGTAATTTAAGGAAGTATTTTTTCACAGAGAGGGTTGTGGATGTATGGAACGGCCTTCCAGAGGAGGTTGTGGAGTCAAAAACAGTGGTGGAATTCAAGCATGCATGGGACAGTCATAAGGCAATTCTAGGGTGTGGGGGTAGGAAGAAGTAGGCTGCTGGTTAACTAGGATCTGCAGCTTATCCATCAGGTAGGGAAATGGGCAGACTGGGTGGGCCAAGCGGTCCTTATCTGCCATCAAATTCTATGTTTCTATGTTTCTTTGGTAGGTAAGGAGGCAATCTTGGTGGCAGTAAAGGATGCCAAGTTTTGGGTGAAGTTTAGTGCAAATGGCATCAATATGGGAGGAGAACTCAAGAATACTGTCCAGACCCCTAAGTATTTGAAAATGTGGACCATCTCTAGGCAGGAGCTGTCCAGGGTGACGAACGTGAGGGAGGACTGGAATCTAGACAGCCTGTGCCTGGAGCCAAAGGTCATTGACAAGGTTTTCTTACAGTTTAATTTTAGCTAGTTATCCTGGAACCATTGTTGAACTTTATCAAAGTCGTGCTTGTAGTGTGGTAAATACATCATCTGAGGCAAATGGAAGAAGTCAAAAGTATTTAACACTCATCAGCACAGAGACCACAGCTATCTAGAGAACTGTCCATTACTTGAAAGGGGCATTGCGTAAACACCTTAATAGGGGGAAGAATGTCCCTTTCAAAACAATAAACCTCAATCATTTTATTGAAGTCATTCATCAAAACTAGAGACATTTAGACTTCATTTTACGTAAATACATAACACATGCACATGGCAGTCTGCTTATACTGGCACAGGGGGTTAGATGTTTAACACTTTTCTACAATGATTGCCTTAATATTAGGGAGTTATCTACCATTCAGCATACATAGGGCTGGTCCAGTGCCAAGCCATATCTCTCAACTAAGTTGTATACTAGGAACACAAATTGCAAACAAATATTCAATTACTTAAGTCAAAGTCTGAGGGAGAAACAAAATACATTTTTGGATATTAAGGCAGGAATGCACAAAACAGGCACCTGTTTTGTTTCCACCTCATGTATCCTGCCAAATTATGTGTGTGGCTTAAATCAGGGCAGTACCCATATGGAATTTTAGAAGAGGCAGAGAAGACTTTTGCAACTGAATTCCCTAAAACCTTCCCATATAAGCACCTGGACAGACCTTCCAAAGACACTCTGGGACTGAAATAATGCCACATGTGCTTGCCTTGATTCTGAACCAAAGAGATCCTGCTCCCAATCATGGATGTCTTATTTCCCTTGCTCCCCTCACCTGACCCACAATAACAACCCTACAAATGTTGACCAATGCTGGATCCATGCCTCTCAAGTGTCCCTGATTTTCAGGGATGTCCCTGATTTTGCCTCATAATTTTACTCTGTCCCTCCTAAAATTTGTGTTTTTGTGGCTAAACAGTGGGGACTGTAAGCACAAAACAATGTCAAGCATTAAAGTTACAGACTTGTTCTTCTTTAGAAAATGCATTTTGCACTAAGCCCCATATTCTACCAGCTTTCTGGGTGGATATCTTTAATTTTGAAGATGTGTCCCTGATTTTGGTCCTTTGTCCCTGATTTTTTAAGCCTTGTCCCTGATTTATGAAGCAGGAGGTTGAGAGCTATGGCTGGATCTCAGGACAGTCTGAGAACTGGTTTGAGACAGAAGTGATGCCCACCTTGCTCTCGATGCAAACATCCATCCAGATTGCTCTTCTAGACAAGCAGCTTGGAGAAAACAGCTACTGCCAAGCAACTCAGAAATCCAGTGAAAAAAATGACCAGCACCAGGTTTTGGTACATGAATAAAAAATCAACTTTAATTCATCAAAACAGCTTACAAAACAGTTTACATACAAAAACACCTAGGTGGTGCTATAATACAGATAGGTTTTACACTGAAAGAAACTCAAAGTCAATGTGGTCTTTCAACAGAACTGCACCTGTCACTGGGTTCTGTTTTCAATACGTCCCAGGTTCCACTACATTGCCAGTCGGAGTTGGACGTATCTTGAGTCGAGAAACATAAACATTGATGCTCCACAGCTCATCTGGACAGTCAGGTATCTATCGCCCACAACAACCTATGGTTGTAACTAATGGGTGGCTGGGTGACATGACAGGGTGAGTAATGGAGTGCAGTCATGGATGGTTGGAACCAATGAGCCACAGCACAGTCCTAGAGTAATGGAGGGGACTAGGTTGGTGGTCAGTCTGGACAACTCAAGAGCTTCAGTGCAGTACTGCCACCAGAGATTTGGCTTTATGGCTTCAGTTCAAAAGAATTGCAACAAGACCAAATGACTGTTCTGTGTGGGCAGCTCCTAGTACACACTGGGCATGCTGCAAGTTCACAGCTAACTGGCAACAAGGTCAGTGTGAATTGTGAGGCTTGTGTGGGGGGGCTGAGGGTTCTGTTCAATCTCTGGTGAGTAGCGAGACATCAGACATGTGGGAGTCAGGACAGCAGAAGAGTAGCAGTTACGGTGATAAATTCCTGCAGGATGACTCTGAACTTCAAGGCTGAAGAAATTAGCATATGTACTGTAAGTGAACTCAGCAGCAGCTTTGGTGGGGGAGTCAGAGTCTACTTACATATGCTAATTTCTTCCTGCAGTATAATGTCATCCTGGGTCACTGACAGCAGGCAGTTCAGTTGCTCTCACAATATTTTTCTTGCAGTTGGCTGCCAGCCTACACTCAGGTCAGGACGGTAGGGGCAGAGGGCCCCCTCACTGACTCAGGGCCCCATACAAATGCATGGGTTGCATGTGCCTAATGTCACCACTACCCTGTGTGCTTATGCATAATCTGTGTCTATGTGTGTGTGTGTGTGTGTGTGTGTGTTTGTGTGTGTTTCTTTGTGTGTCTCTACCTTTTACTCCATCTTTGGTAGGGTGCAACATCTCTTGCTATGGCGTGTATCCCCTTAATGTATGAGCCCCATGCCATGTAGCATGGCATCCCTGTCACTGTGTTCACCCTTCCATGGCTTGGCCACTTACTGGACCTCCACCTGCTGCAGGGCCTGTGCAGCATTGCCACTCCCATGCCAGTTTGAGACAGATGCTGCTGGTGTTTGCAGCATGCATGGGTCCCTGTAAGCATTTCCTGTTGGGGCTGCATGGGCACAATGCATGTACGAGTGTGGTGAGGTGCATGTCCAATACCTGTGTGAGGCACTTAAAGGATCCATCCATGGTCCTTCTGTGGTGAATGATATCAGTCCTCATCACTGTTACTGCAGCACGCAATAAGTGGAGCTTATGCACTGTGTTTCTGGTTGCTTTGAGCCATTGCTGCTCCAGCACCCATATTTTGGGGTAGTATGTCTGTAGGCCCTAGTATCATGTGCATCTGAGAGGTGGTCAGTTACCAGAGGGTCCTTACAGGGTGTCACTATCCTCAATGTCTACTTCTGCCTACCTGCTGTGGCCATAGGTGGATGTCTGTATCTGTATACCCATGTCCCTTGTGTCTGCATGTGTATCCTGGCTGGGTACTGGTAGTGGGGTACTGGTTGGGTGGGAGTGCCTGCCATTGGTGTCGGCAGATACCATAGGTGTGGACACCTCAGCAACACTTCTGCTATATTCCCCTTTTGTCTCAGCCAGTTTAGGAGACAACTGTCAGTCATGCTGTTTTGAGCACAGGGTCAGGGCATCCTCCACCTGCATCATGCCCCTACTTTGCCACTGTCCTCAGCCTCTGTGCCATCTGCCTTTTCCACCATGGGACTGGTATCTGGGAGAGGGTGGCATACATTAGAACTGTGTGCGCCACCCCTGCTGCACATATGGCTACATGTACTGGGTTGTGTACTCACCCTTGATGGTGTTGATGCCATGCAGCTCCCAATCAATGGCCTGGTCAGTGAAGGGGTACAATATCGTTGATGGAGGAGGTTGAGTGTGTCATCCAGTCTATCACCTGTAGCCAGCTGTGACCTCCAGTGGCTGGCTAGCTTCCATTTTGTAGCCACCCAGAGATGGCACTACTTGTGCTTGATGACTGCCACTATGTTCTTGGTATCTTGTCAGCCATGCTGCAGCATGCTGTATCTCCTCCCAGATCAGCTATTTCTGTGTTGGTAGGCCCCTCAGGGTGCTAGATCCATACAAGACACTGCAGTACTTCTGCCCCTTCCTGGCTACTAGGACTCTCTTTTCCACTACGAAATTCAGTTTCCATGCTTTCAGCATCCCTCATTGCTCCATGTGTTCCCTGACACACATGGTGCAGTGTCCGGTGTGCTGGCCTCATGGCTTGTGGTGCCTATGCTGGTAGATATTGTGGCCATGCCGACAGTGTCCAGAACATTCATGCCTGTGCACAGGGTGTTGTGTTCAGCTGTTGCCTTATATGGTGGGATATGGGCCTGGGGCAGTTATCTGTCTTTTCAGGTACACCCTCATCCCTGTTTGTAGTTCAGTACACCACCTTACACGTGGTGTTTCATTGCACACTATTGCTGTGGATTGCTTGTTGCTGCATGCCACTGCACTTAAGCACTTTATGTCAAGGACCTTTTTGGTTTGGGCCCTGAATGGCAATCAGAACTCTCACATGTTTGTGCATGAGTGTGCCACTCCAAAGTACAAAAAAAGACATTTCTCACCAAACAGAAGTGTTCTTTATTGCAAAGTCAAGCATGGGCCCTCACACAAACAATGATTTCAGTAAAGACAAAACACTGAAGAAGAAAAGAGATCCACAATGTTAATTTCCCCTGGACATGGGTGGTGGGAGAGGAGCAGCATGCGCACCCAATGTGCACACTACGGTCACTTTGCATTTCAACAGCATCAGCATATTCTCAAAGCTTGAACAGTATCTGGGTAACCTATTTGCATCACAATGCTGTTGCAAAGGGGTCCTCTCCCTATGACTAGCAAAACTGTCTGTGAATAGCACAAAAGGATGGTGGTGCAACTGGGAGAGTATTTCCCATTTTACATTGCCACCATTTGCAACTGTGACTATGTCTGTCTTTCTTTCTTTCTTTCTTTCTTTCTTTCTTTCTTTCTTTCTTTCTTTCTTTCTTTCTTTCATAGGTAGCCCTATGTGATACACTTTTTTTAGGGGGTTTTCTGGACTGAGAAAGGAGTATTAGGCAATTCTGTCTGATTTCAGCCTCATCCCATGGAAGGGGGATACAGATGGAAACCAACTGATGATGAACCTGTTTGTGGTATTTTAGGGAATGGGAGAAATTTGGCCAGGACACTAGGGAAATTCCCCTACTCTTTCTGCAGGGGCGCTGTCCCACTGCGGGAGAAGTGGAGGATCCCAGTCTGGTTGCAGACATGGATGGAGGAGGTTGTACCAAGGAGCAGGCACAGGGGAATGCCAATTAGGATATGGATGTTCAACAACAGGAGGACGTATTTATGGATGATCTGTCAGATATTTTAGTGGCTAAATGATGTTTCCAGGAGGAACTAGAAGAAAAAAGCAGCATTTATTATCAATGATGTCTGAGGCAGAAAAAGAATTTGAATTAAACAAAAGTCGACTGGAGGATGAATGGAAAAGAAAATGCTTGGAATGAAGTCCGCCACTTGTGACTGGAAATAGTTTTGTTTCTAATGCAGAGGATACAATGGCAATACAGCAAGAGACCTCTTTGCCAGCTGCGACTCCCAGCTCACAGACTTTCCTCTGACCTCTACAAATGCAAAGTAGTTTCCTGAAGTGGCACTGCATGGAGCTGGTTGGATTTTTCAAATGGAGTATGGACACCAGACCTGGTGATTCCAATACCGGGAATGCCTGAGTGGATACAAGGCACCAAACAGTTGGAACACACAACACTTCCCTTGGGACACTCAGAGACTGGTGGTACAGCAGCAGTGGCAGCTGCTGCAGCTGCACAGGAACAAGAGGCAGCAATGGCAATTGGAGCTGTGTCAGACATCGCTCAGCATACAGACTTCCTTGGGATGGAGCTCCTGACCGTACAGTCTACATTGGAAGATGCACCGAATACAGCAAAAGAGTCTACCAGACAGACAGGAGAGGATTCTTCTTCTCCTTCCCCACACAAATCAGGTATGGCCTCTTCTTCTAATATAGTCCTTGTGGATGATGTTTTGGACATGATACCTGATGTTGTAGAGTACCCAGTAACCCTTCGGAGATCATTCAGCTATGCTAGTCTGTTCAAACAGCCAGCTGAGGCTGCTAAAAGATGCTACCTGTGGTGTCAATACTCTGACCAGGAGAGGACCGAACTGAGGGGTCTGAGGTGGTACTGTCTGAGGACAGCGGACCGTGCTCCCCCAAGCCGCCAGGAAGAAGCCACTCTGTTCTCCACAGCCTGCACCGAACCACACCAACCAATGGCCCAGAGACAGAAAGCCACTTCTGCAGGTTTCTGCCCTTTGGGCTGCTGCTTCCCGAGTGAAGCCACTACCTGTGGTCTCTATACCCTGTCCAGAAGAGGACCGAATTTGATGGGTCTGAGGTGGTACTGTCTGAGGTCAGCAGACTACACTCCCCCAAGCCACCAGGAAGAAAGCTGCTACTGTTCTCTGCAGCCTTCACTGAACCACACCAACCTGTGGTCCGGTGACAGAAAACCGCTTGTGCAGGTTGTTCTGTCCTTCTGGGCTGTTGCTTACCGAGTCGAGTTGCTACCTGCAGTCTTGTTACCCTGACCTGGAAAGGACAGAACTGAGCGGTCTGAGGCAGTACTGTCTAAGGACAGCAGACGATGCTCCCCCAAGCCACCAGGAAGAAAGCCGCTACTGCTCATTGCAGCCTGCACCGAACCACATTGACCGGTGGTCCAGAGACAGAAAGCCGCTTGTGCAAGTTGTTCTGAACTTCGGGGATGTTGCTTTCCGAGTCAAGCTGCTACTTGTGGTCTTGATACCCTGACCAGAAAAGGACCAAACTAAGGAGTCTGAGGTGGTACTGTTGGAGCACAGCAGTCCGTGCTCCCCCAAGCTGCCAGAAAGAAAGCCGCTACTGTTCACCGCAGCCTGTGCCGAACCACACCGACCAGTGGTCCAGAGTCAGAAAACTGCTTATGCTGGTTGTTCTGCCATTCTGGGTTGTTACTTCCCGAGTCAAGCCACTACCTGCAGTCTTCATACCCTGACCAAGAGAGGACCGAACTGAGGGGTCTGAGGTGGTACTGTTGGAGGACAGCGGACCATGCCCCCAAGCCGCCAGTAAGAAAGTCACTAGTGTTCTGCAGCCTGCACAGAACCACACCGACCAGTGGTCTGGAGACAAGCCACTTTGCAGGCACGTTTTGGCCACTACAAGTGCGGAGCTTGAGACAAGGAGAAAGGACTTTGAATTTTGGCACCTTCACTCTGATTGGTGCTTTCCTCAGAGACTTCTTAGTGATTGGCTGCTGTTTTCCCTTTAACATATTGTGCTGTTTCTAAGCTGAAGCCAATGTGTTTTTTTGCCACTGTGTTTAGATTCTGCACTGCTTCCTAGCTAAAGTTAATGTATATTTCTGAGGGAATTATTTCAAGTAGTTCTCTGCCCTTATTGAAATGATCTATTTTATTTATTTATTTACTGAAGGAATCTGAATTACAACCTTTGAGTCAAGGACTCCTTTGTAAAGGCTCCATGTCAGATAAACATACATTACAAGAAATTACAGGATATACAAAAATAAATATACAAAGAAAACACCAGAATACATACATTGCAAGTTTGGAAATAGTATATGCAATAAGAGGCATATAATGAAGACAAGTTACAGTTCAAGGGTGGAATGGACCAACCCATGTCAAATCATTATAAGTCCAGCACATATAGTAACAATATCCAGAAATCAAAATGTTATAGTCAAAGGCAAGGGGGAGAAGGGTACGTTTTGGCTGCTGCATGCGCGGAGCTCGAACCCAGCCCACCAAGTGTGGACACTGCTTTATATAGTTGAGCTTAGTCTATAACTAAGTGCCTAGTTTCCCATTCACTTGTTATGTTCTCTGCCAGCTAGAGGCACTTTCCCTAAGTGTGCTGACTTATTCCACCTTCTTGCTAGTATAAGCTGGCAATCTCTCAGGTGCCTGTTGTCCACTAGGGGTACTCTTACTCTTTGACACTTGACTACTTGCTCAGTTTCAAACACTCACTTCTGCACTATACCTCTCCTGTTTAGGCTCTCATCAACTTTAACCTTTTACTTCATTCTCATCTACTTTGTTTCCTAGCTCTTACTGTACTACAATTTCACTCTTCTTCAGATTCTTTCGAATCTACTCCACTACTTCAAAGCATAAGTGACTCTGTTGCACCTGGTTACTATCCCTTATAGCACTACTCTCCCCTTAGCATTTAGTTATGGCTCCCATTAACCTCCAAGGGTTACTGCCTGCTATATTACTGCTCATCTCCCTCTCTATGATCTCATCCCTCCCCTGCTGTCACTCTACTGTATCCCTCTCCTCATTACCAAATGACTTTCACTTCTCCAATCTCCTCCTACTACCACTTCAGTACCGGATGTCACCCTGTGCTGCTCCCCAGGAGTTTCATCTACCTTGTGGCATTTGGTTTCATAAAACATTATTCCTGTCATTTGTTTCCACAATCTTTTATCCACTGCAAGCTTTGGTATCTCCTTCTCTTGGCTCTCCTGCTTTCAGGAGATGTCAAACTAAATCCAGGCCCACCGACCCTCTTCTTCTATGCTGACGTGTCTTTTAATAAAACTAAAGGACTTCATATTGTACATCACAACATTAAGAGCTTTATCCATAACCTCACAGACCTACAAGTGTGGGCTGCACTCTACAAACCAGATATACTCTGCCTATCCGAGACCTGGCTAAAGCCCACCATTCCTGACTCGGTCTGCTTCTTAGCTAACTATAACCTAATATGGAAGAACAGACTGTCCTCTAAATGAAGGGTGGGGTTGCCTATTTTAAAAGAGCATCTCAAGATCTCCACCATCCCTACACTACACCCTCCTCATGTGACTCGCTTCACGTAACCCTTACTCGGATGCTAAAAGTTACATATTGTTTGTGCCTACAACCCTATCCTATGTGGCCTATCTGGGCTAGAAGAACTCTTGAGCTAACCTGCCTGCATACTGGACTAAATGAAGTTCTTATCCTGGGAGAGCTTAATCTAAATTGGTTGGTGAAACACAGAGCACTCTCCACTCCCTGATCCAAAGCCATTATATGCCTCAACTACTAACAGCGCCTACCAGGGTCACCTCCAATTCCATCTCCAGCACCTTAATTGACTGGGTTTTAACAAACCGCCTAGACAACATCCCTGTCTCTGGTACCCTAGCTGATGCTATAAGTGATCACTCCCCTATATTTTGCATATGGAGTACTGTGACTGCTCCCTCCCCTCTGCCACATTACATCACTTTCAGGAACTTCGCTAGTCTTGATCAGAGTAAGTTTCTTCATGATCTCTCTTTAATTGACTGGTCAAGTTTCTACCTGGCTCAAGATGCTCAGTCCCTCTCAGTATCTTCCTCACAGAATTAGGGCTCTTCAGGATTTTCACATTCCCTAAAAACCTGACAAGTTAGGGAAAACAAATGAGGTGGCTGCATAAGGACCTGCTTGCCTTACTCTGACAAAGAGATAAGAGTTGGAGACATTTCAAGACATCTGGCCTCCAAGCTGACTACAACTGCTACAGGCCCAGAGCTCAGCTTGTAAAATAAAATTAGAATTGCCAAAAAGTGTCTATTGCAAAGGACTTTTGCTGAATGCTTCAGAGAACCCAAGAAAATTCTGGTCCCATGTCAGAACTTTTCTGGGAACTACTCAATCACATACTACTAAGAACATGGTCCTGAATGGGGTCCACTGCAATGATCCATACACAATTACAAACTCTTTTAATAGGCATTTTATGACTTATCTAAATACACAACCTCCTTCTCCCTGCCACAAACCAATCCAAATACATCTTCTTGCCCTGAGACTGGGACGCATCCTTTCATTTAAGACTGTCTCCAGAATTGAGGTCCTAAAACTTCTAAATACAATTTCAGAGAATACTAGTACAGGTTCTGACTGTCTTGAGCCCAGGCTCCTAAAATTGCCACTCCAATAATAAGCTTCTCCCTTGGCTAGAATCTTTAACCAGTCATGTGTCACAACCAAGTCCCTGACATCTGGAAAATTGCCAGAGTAACACTGGTCTTCAAGAAAGGTGATCTAAGGAGCTCTCAAACTACCAGCCTAGTGCGATTCTCTCTGTGTTAAGCAAAATACTTGAGAAACTTGTAGCCACCCAAGTTACAGATTTTCTACTCAAAAATAACCTCCTTTCAGAAGCTCAGCATGGTTCCTGTAAAGGTCATAGCCCCTCCACTGGCCTTCTCAAACTCACTTCAGATACTCTGTCTCCTCAATGGACTCTGGCCTGCTAACTGGGGCTGTCTTAATAGATCTACAGTAACAAAGGCCTTGATCTGGTTGATCACCCTCTACTCCTTGCCACCCATCAGTCTATGGGATTCTTGTCTCCTGCTGTTGACTGGTTCAACAGTTATCTCTCTAATAGGGTCCAAGTTGTAAAATTCAGTTCTGTTCTCTCAGAACAAGCCACCTTTAATAGCAGTGTTCCCTATGGCTCCGTTCTGGACCCCTCCTCTTCTCAGTATTCATCAACAGTGACGCGTCTGGTTTCTCCTTCTGCTCATTCCTCTTCTACTCTGATGATCTCGTCCTGTACACAAACTCTAGAAGCCTATCTGCCATTAACCATAAACTTACCTTGGACTTCCTCTCTATTCAAACCTGGCTAACTTGGCACAAACTTGTGCTAAACATTACAAAACCAGGCCATACTGTTTAGCATGGCCTCCAAACTCAAATCCTGCCCTGACCAGTTCATAATACTGGCTCTAGTGGCTCTCCTCTTGAGACTGTCTCATCTTTTAAATATCTTGGCATGGTCTTGGATCAGTCCCTTGATTTCGACTTCCACATTCAAACCACCTGCAATTCCGTGAACTCCAAACTAGGTATTGCCTACAAGACTAGTTACGTACTAACCCCCTCTGCAAGGCTGGCTATTGCCCGTGGTATCCTGCTCCCTGCGCTGACCTATGGTGTTTCTACTTATGCAGCAGTACCTAAGACCACACTTCACACATGGGACACTACTTATAACAACATTTGCAGGTGTGCCTCATCATCCTCATGGCTTAAACACCACTGCCAACTATATGCAGACCTCAACTGGCTCTCCCTCCTCCACCAGACTTCTATCTCTTGGCTCCTTAGTGGATAACATTGTGAGATCTCAAACCCTCTCAGTCCTTGCTGTCATGCTGGTTCCTCAATCCACCTCCTATTGCCCACATTCTGTGGAAAAATCTCTCTTCAGTGTTCCCAGATACAAAACTACCAGAGGATCCTGTGCCTTCTCTCACCATGCCCCGCAGTATTGGAACTCCCTTTCCTTGGATGTTCGTCAATTGCCATCTCATGCACTCTTTAAAAAGTGACTTCATCAGTTCCTATCCATGTTTGACCTCTGCACTTGCTTTGACCCCCCCTTGACTTCTCCAGTAATCACTAGACCATGTTCCCTCCTCTTTCCAATATATACTTTATTTTCACCTCTTACCCACTCTACCCTCCACTACTCTCTCTCTCTTCTTCTCTCCTACTGATCTGATCATAATCAGTTGGTATCCTACTGATATATGTCTCCCACCTGCTTTATTCCCATCTGGCTGTCTGCTCTTGTCCTTTCCTGCCAGTATATTGGCGCTGTCTCATTCTTCTCAGTTCTTTTACCCAATGTCAACATCCTATCTCTTCATAGTCGATTCTAAGCTCCATCCTCTCAGCTGATTACTTTAAGCCTATTGATGAGAATAAGAATAACTTATCTAAGAATAACCAACACCCCAAATTCTACTTCAAAAGAATCACTGTCAAAGATACCCTGAGGTTATGTCAAAAGGTCCTGGGGAAAACCAGACTGGGTAGTGACAACATTGACATGAAATTGTTTGCGCTGGCCATCAATGAACTAATAGTTCCCATCTCAAAAATCTTTACTACATCACTCATGCTTGCCAAATTCCCTTCACTTTGGAAACAAGCGCTGGTGACCCCAGTCCACAAGGGTGGAGACAGATATCTCACCACAAACTACAGGCCCATCTCTATCCTGTCACCCCTTTCTAAAGCCCTGGAGAGGATTGTGGCTGACCAAATTACTGATCACATTCATAAACAACAGCTGCAATGTCCCCAGCAGCATGGGTTTAGGAAACACCACAGCATTGCCACTGCACTGGTGGACTTCACCGATTATGTCCACAAGGCTTCGGATGATGGTAAACTGGTTGGATCAATCTTTATCGATCTAACAAAGCATTCAATACAGTCTGTCACTCGCTCCGACTGTTACAACTGTGTACCTTTAGAGTAGCCCTGAATGCCATCTTGTGGTTCCAGGACTACCTGTCATCCAGGTCACAAAGAGTCAAAATAGGACAATCAGTATCTGTTTTAAAAGAAGTCTCCATAGGAGTGCCTCAAGGGTCCATCCTTGGACTCTTGCTGTTCAGCATGTTTCTGAATAATCTACCAGATGCCTGCACCAGTAAAGTTATTTTTTACGCTGACAATGCAGTCATTCTCAGCATTCCCTCTCACTTAGAATGCCTACAGGCCATGCTGCAATCATCCTTCCAACAACTGGAAACTTGGCTTAGCTTTCAAAGGTTACTCCTAAACTATAAAAAAAAAAACAAGATGATGCTCCTCTTGAGCCCCCAGCTGAAAAGGAGGTACCCTGACCTGAGCGTCACAAACAACAAGGTAGTCCCTGTGGAACAGGTACACTCCTTCAAGTACCTGGACATCTTGGTTGATGATACCCTCTCATATGTACAGCACATTGTCATGGTGGTGAAAGCTATGAACTCCAAATTAGGTATCCTGTTTAGGCACAGAAAAAGCCTATCTACTAATGCCCTCTGACTCTTGGTCTCCAACTCCATTCTTTTTTTTTTTCAAACTTTATTTTTTATTTTGTACATATGCATACATACACATAGCTTTTCATATCTAGAACAGACCGTGTTCCTAATAATAAGCCCTTCTGGAGAACATACATTTCCCCTTAATATTTAGGTTTTTATATGCATTCTAGATATAGAGATACCACTTGGAGAGATAACTAAACATTCACTCCTAAAAGTACATAACAGAATTTAAGCTGTATTAATAAGCCCATGAGCAGTATGACTTTTCCTTTGTAGCTTAAGTCCAAAAAGTCCTGAAAATCCTCACCCTACCAGAGGGCAGTCAGTGTCATGCTTTATAATCTAAAAGTTTGAAGAAAACTCTGAGTGTTTACCCAGGACAGCAATATCTTAATACAGGTACTGATACTTTAAAGGCTGCTACACCAGCAGAATAAGAAGAGAAAACTGTATAAAATTTCCTTCATTTTTAAACTGTACTATATATCGATAAACTCAGAACCCACCACTATAAACATTATAATTATTTAACTTCCAATATTTCAACAGGTATAGAGAGACATCATGCTCTTATTATTCGCCCTACAATATTTTAACAGGCATAAAGAAGCCTCCTGCTCTCATAAATAAAGCTGTAATGCCTTCTATGTTAAAACTTGGTATAAAACTTATGAGAAAAAGGGGCAAGCCTAATTTGTACTTTACAGTTCCACTACTTCATCCCTCTGCTTCAGAGTCGCTATCTCCGGATTCCCTTCTTCGGACCCGATCAGTAACAAAATGAGAGGCCCATTACCTTGCTTCAATGGGATCTAAAAAGACCCACACCTTGCCCCCATGCACCATGCACAACCTCGCTGGGAAGACCACTGTGTGTATGATGGAAGCATCCCGCAACAATTTTCTGACCCCGTCGAATTTCTTCCTCCTGAGACGTGTCACATATCTCAAGTCGGGGAACAGATAAATGGTTTGATCATCCTGTGAAAGGGTTCTGCTTGCCTGGCGAGTCAGAGTATTCTGTCCCTGGAGCTGACTCCATCTGTGACTAGAAGCAGAGTCCTAGGATTCTCTGAGTCCTCCCTGTAGCCTCTTGGTGTGATCCAGTAGTCTTTTGATAGGACATATTCAGATTTTGACCCTCAGGTAACAGCTTTGAGTCCAGCCATTAATGGAGAAACATAAGTGGGTAGTCTCCCTCTATCACCTCAGGTAGGCCCAACATTCTTACATGTGCTGATCGGTCCTGGTTTTCCAGGGTCCTGAGTCTGGCCCGCATGTGGTGGTTTTCTTTAACCAAAAGCGTGGTTACAGCTGCAGCTGAGTCTGCTTGTCATTTCGCCTCTCCAACCTCCAGCTGTATCCCTTCCACCAATTTCTCCACCACTGTGACCCGGGTTGCAAACGTGTCCATTTTGGTGTTCAGGTCAGCCACTGATGTTATAATTCTTTGTAGCTTAATGCCAATAGACAACATAGTCTCCTCAGGCTTACGATTGGGTACTGCTTGCTCCTCCATCGCAGTTTGCACTGATTGAGACCCACTTGTTGATTTAGAGCTGGCTCCTCCACCTCTGTCTTTCTTAGGGTTACCCATTTTATGTTTGTTGGGTTTCTCTTTTGCTCTACGATGTTTATTTTCTTGAAAAATCACTCAAAAATAGAGATTTAAACCAATTTTAGATACTTTCTACTGGAACTGTGGTACATTGCTGCCTGTCAGCTTGGGCTTAACATTGCCCCCTCTCCAGCTCCATTCTATCCATTGTAGACTACGGTCTCGTGGTTTACGGTGCGGCCACAGACACGGCACTCAAAAGGGTAGTCACAGCCCTGAATAAAGCATGCAGACTACTGCTAAATGTGGACTGCCTCTCGTACACCTGCACTTTGTACAGGCAGTCCAACCTTCTATCTCTCAGAAACAGAATCAGATACCAAACCTGCCTTCTAGGGAGGAAGGCCATGCTCTTCCAAACCCCTCCTTGCGTAAATGAAGGCAGTTCCAATTACAATACTAGAAGCATGGCTTTGACCCCACTCAGTGTCCCATTTCATAGAACTGCACTGGGACAATGTTCTTTCTCATACCGAGCTCCGCTGTGGCTGAATGAGATTCCCTTTGCTGCACTTAACACTGCAAATATTCAGTTCTTTAAAACTGAACTGAAGCAATACCTACTGAGTCTAAACATCTGTGATTGCCTGAATGGAGACTGAATCTCCCACCTTTGATACCTTGCTCATTTGTCTGATTGTCCTTATTATAATTACCCTTGGGCCACATCCCTTTCTCCCCTGGTCTCCCTCCACAAGAATCCTCCCAGTTACTATCCTTGTATCCTCATCTAATCTCACCTTTGACGTGTATACCCTCACACATCTAGCTCCCAGCACTAGCTCCCATTCTCTGTCCCTGCACCCTTTCCTATCTTCCTGCTACTGATGCCTCTCCCTCCATCCCCCCATCCCAGCTCCACAGCACCTCTCTATTTCACCTCCAACTGCCCCGACCCTATTTCTACCTAACTTTGTACTCCCATATCCCACTGCTACCGTGACAAGGCCCTACCAGGGCTGCAATTGGTACTTGGTTATTCACTCTTTTTGCTATAGTAATCATTCATGTTTGCTAGCCTTGTAATGTACAAGTTCAATTGTATATAATACTTGTATACATTTTATGCCTGTAACCCAAATAATTGTAAAAATGTATGTTTTATATTGTCTGTACTGTTTTCATGACGTGGAACCTTTCTAAAAGAGTACATACTCATAGGTTATTTCCGAATATACAAATAATAAGTAAAATTATCATTTGAGATTATTGCCAGCAACAACCCTCCCACCTCTCCGTCTATAGTGGGCTAGTGGACACACTGGCATTTTTGTGAGTGGGGGATGGGAGAAGGAGCAGCTTTATGATGTCATGTGCTATTGGGCTTTACTATCATTTGTGTTTATTCCCAGCACCGACCCCCCCCATCTAATCTGGCCAGAGTTACCAGCACTTTTTGTGAGCATGGGATTGGAGAAGGAGCAACTATTGAGGGTAGTGAAATCTGGAAGTGTGCTGCTGTTTTTTAGTTTGACAGTTGCAAGCAGAATGTGACAGACCTAGTGGCATTTTTTGAGTGAGGGGCTAACTTTCACCTGTCCATATGATTAAATTAAGTCAGTGTGTGACGATTAAATTTAAATAAAAAAAAAATCATAACAATGCATTTTATATTCATATCTGCCATGTGCTTTTGGGCTTTACTAACATACTATTTGCCAGCAGATTAGGCCTTACGGTCTATCGAGTCTACTCGAACCTCAGATCCCTAGTTGGGTGCTGAGGCCCCCCCTTGTGTTCCAGAAACCCCTATCATCCATCCCCACCCCCCTGGGACAGGCCATCATCTGATACATCCACTTTCTGTGTCTGTCCCACCTCTCTTGAAGCCCTCCACTGTGGATCTCTGAACCAGCTCGCCAGGCAGTGCATTCCAAGGGTCCACCACCCTCTCAGTGAAAACCTCCCCCTCTTTTCCCCTCACCCTTCCACCTTCCAACTTCAAACCATGCCCTCTGGTGATACCTCCCTGCTTTAATCTAAAGATCCTCCATGTTTACTCCTATTTATTCCTTGAGGTACTTGAAGACCTCAATCATGTCTCTGTCGCTCCTTCTCTCCAATGAAAACAGGCAGAGCTCCTCAAGTCTGTCCTCATCGCCAAATCCCTAGCCCTTGTATCATCTTAGTTGCCCTCCTCTGTACCTTCTCCAGGAGCTGTATGTCCTCTTCAAGTGTGGTCTCCAGTACTGTACACAGTACTCAAGGTGTGGTCTAACTAGTCCATTGTACAGCGGCAGAATCACTTCCTTGCTCCTGAGGTGATCCCCTTATGATGCATCCCAACATCCTGTTTGCCTTTCTAGCCACTCTCCTGCACTGTTCAGAGTTATTCATACATGCATCCACCATGACTCCTAGGTCTTTTCCCTATTGAGGCCTCCAGCGCCCCTCCCAGGGTGTACCTGTGTTTAGGGTTTCCCGCCAAGATATAACACCTTGCACTTGGTGATATTGAAATTTAATTTCCATGTGTGAGCCCAGCTTTCCAGGGTGTCCAGGCCCCTTTGCAGGGCCAACCTCCCTCTTCTCCCTCAACTACTGCTCCCATCTTGGAGTCATCAGTGAAGAGACTCATTTGGGGGTGTTAGCGAACTGGAAAGGAGTTTGGGAGGATAAGGGACTATATGCGAGGACAGGCTTTATCTTGCCCTATTAGGGAAGAAGTCCTTAAAACAGGGGATGGCTGACTACATTCAAGAAAGGTGGGGTTTAAACTTGTGGGGAGGGGTAAGGGAGGGGCTGACCAGTAGCCCTCCTCCAGACGAGGGAGTAGCCTTCAACCCAAGGGGAGGGGGGGTTAGACTGGGGGTGGAGGTTTCAGGAGGAGCAGAGGGAGGATGGAAGTATATGGAACCTGGTGGGGTTCGACAAAGGGATCAGGGATTGGGGGTTGGTGTTAGTAAATGCCAGGAGCTTGGGAAACAAGTTGCCAGAGTTCCAGGCCATGCAGTTCGGGATGTGGCGGTGGTCATGGAGATGTGGGCCAACAAAAACCATGACTGGGACCTAAACGTGCTGGGGTACACTATGCTTAGGAAGGATAGAAAGGAGGGCAGAGGGAGTGGAGTGGCTATGTTCGTTAGAGATGACATAGAAATTGCTAGGGTAGAAGAGGCAGAGGGAAACGTGGAGGCCTTATGGGTCACCTTACGATCCCCCCTTTCCATTCTGTCTCCTTTGTTAATGCTGAACAGAAGTAGCTATTTAGAAGTGCAGCCTTCTCCTGGTCCCTCACCACCCTTTCCTCTTCCCAATTTTTCAGGCTGGGACTCCCCTTTTCTGTTTTCCTCCTTTCACCAATATACCTAAAAAAGGCCTTGTCCCCTGTCTTGACTGCCTTGGCAATGTTCTCTTCCATCCTGGCCTTTGCTAGCCTGAGCACCTGCCCTCCTCCTTCTGCCTAACCTGATATTCCTCCCAACTCTCCTCCCCCTGTGTTGTTTGAAACCTCTGAAAGGCTCTCCTCTTCACCCTGATGCTGCCTCTACTTCCTTGCTGAACCACAGGGGTTTCATCTTCCTCCAATTTTTGCTCACCCTCCTTGCACAGAGGTCTGTGGCTCTCACTATGGCCCCCTTTATTGAGTCCCACATGTCCTGCACCCCGCCTTGCTCCCTCGTTCCTGCTAATGCTTGTTTAACATATTCTCTCATCTTCCTAAAATCTGCCCTTCTAAAGTCGAGAACCTTAACTTTGGTCTGGTTTAGGTCGACCGACGTGCTTACCGTGAACCACACTGTACTGTGGTTTTGTCCCAAGGTTTTCCCCCACTAATAATTCTCCTATCTTGTCCCTGTTTGTTAACACCACATCTAAAATTATACCATCACTTGTTGGTTCTCAGACCATTTGCTTGAGTAAGGCAACTGGAAGAGTCCAGTATTGCTCTGCTTCTGGAGGATGGACTGACAATGTGTCCCATGTCCACATCTACAGGTTGAGGTCTCCCATTAGCAGCACTGTAGATTTCCATCATCCAGTTTCCACTCCTTCATGCTGTCCCGTGGTCTGTAGATCACCCTGTTGCGGATCACTCTCCCTACCCGTGGCTAATGAGATCCATAATGCCTTTGCTTCCCCCCACCTTCCCTGTACCTCTGTCATCTGAATCCCCTCCCTTACATAAAGCGCTACTCCCCCCTCCTCCTGACCCTGTCTTTTCTAACCAGCTGATACCCTGGTATGTTCATGTCCCAGTCCTGCCCTCCATGGTACCATGACTCCGTGATTCCCACCTTGTCAGGTTCTGCTTCTGCCATGATTGCTGCCAGGTCCGTTACCTTATTGCCCAGGCTCCTAGCGTTTGTGCACATGGCCTTCCACCTACCAGCTGCCCTTGAGCCATCCCCTGGCCTAACAATTTTCCCTGGCCTAACCCTATCCTCTGCAGCCCTCACGTTATGTCTCATATTCTTGGGGGGGGGCAAGTGTCCCTGCTGTCCACTGCCCTGCTCTTGGACTTCTCTTGCAGCATCCCTCCCCTGATTTAGTTTAAATTGTAGTATCTGTTAATGAATTCTTCTATTTTCCACCTCAGCACTTCCTTACCCTCCCTGTTTAAGTGTAACCTATCTGGGACAAACAGATTTTCATCCTGCCAGGTGTCTCCCCATTCTCCCACCAGCCCAAAGCCTTTCCTAGCACACCACCCCGTGAGCCACCTGTTAAATTCAATTATCCTCTGTTTCCTCTCTGAGCTAGCTCTTGGTACAGGCAGTAACTCAGAGAATGCCACAGATCTAAAATTCAGGTTATGGCAGAACCTTGCTAGAGCTTTAAACCATGCCTGTACCTCAATCAAATTCAAGCTATGCCCTGCAAGGTCGCTTGTCCTCAAGTAGAACACTAGGTGCATTCTCTCATCCTACAGTTTCCTCCTGGAGGGAATGTGATGGATCACTTCATCTGTTGTCATGCCTGGCAAGCAACTGACCCAGATCTTGCCCTTTATCCTACCCCAGCCAATTACCCTCACCATAGAGTCCCAGACAATTAGAACCTTGTCTTCTACTTTTTTGGAGCTTGATGCACAGTGTGCTGACTTGCCTACAATTCTCCCCTCCTTATCCTCCTTGCTTACTTTTTACTTCACCCCAGTGCATCCCACCCCTTGCTTGATCACAATCTCCTTCTCTCTTGCTCCTATATTTTGTCCTTTCCATGGGCTGGGCCCTGGACCCTTCCCTGTTGCCCCACTGATCCCAGTCCCTGTGAATCCCTCCTCTCTTTCCATAGCACTTTCTGTGGCCAAACTTGTTGTCTGTTCCCCCTACTGCTCTTCTGCTGCTTTTCTGCAAGATCCCTTTCCTGACTCTGTAGAGCCCTCTCCTGTCTTGGGGTTGGGTTTTTCAGTTCCTCCTCTCTCACCCCCTTTTTTTCCGAGATCCTAGTATTACTGGTCACCAGGGCCCCTGTCTCCATACCCTCTTGCTCCTGCCTTGCCTCTGTATCCCATCTCATCGTATCCACCCTATTTGTGGCATTATTTTGACCACCTTTGCCTCTCAAGGTTCTAGATGACCCTGGCCCTGGGCTACCACTCTCCCTCTCTTTCTGGACTGGCCCCCCTAGGTTCTCCCCAGCCCCCAAAGTCCTCTCATGGCCACCACTACTCCCCAATGATTTCCACCTTGTGCTTCCTGCTACTTGATCCTCGTCTCTGGAAGCCCCCTTCTGATTTCTCCTGCTGTCCTTAGTGGACTTCCTGCTTATGCTTTCATTCTTATCTTTCTTATCTCTCGTTAACCTCTCCCTTTCCTGTCCCATTGGAAGGATTTCCGTGTTCCCCCTCCTTGGGGCCTCCCATGTGCCCTACCCTGAGTTCCCTTCTCACAAGCTTCCTCCCTCCCATCCTCTTCTCGCAACTGCAACTCCGCAAACCTATTTTTGTGCACTATGCCTCCCAGTTCCCCTTCTTCCACAGGAACACCCCTCCCCAGTTGCTTTGTATTATGTCTCCATCTCCCCTTGCCTCTCACAAACTTCCATCCTTTCTCCCCCTCCTGAGTGTCCTTTAGGGATTCTGTCATCCCACCTCCTGCCATGTCTATACCTATCACCTCATTCTGCTCTCCCTGTTTGCTATTGCCTTCATTCTTCAGCCAACCTTTCTCTCTCTCCTTGTGCTGCTTTTTTTTCCAATTATTTAACCAGGTGAGACACATTAAGCTGAAAGCTTGTTTGCAGGTGCAACCTGGGAGCACAAAGAAGTTAAGTGACTTACTCAAGGTCACACAGTATGCAAGTGGGGGCTGTGGGATTCAAACCCAGGTCTCCAGATTTGCACCTCAGAGCCTTAAACCACTGCGCCAAGCTTACTGATTCCTGCTCCCTTGAGCTCCAATTTGCTGTTCCTGCCTTCATTCTGTCTGCTCTGACCCACCTTAGAGCCCCTCCATTCCTTTTCGGAACCTCTGCTCCATTCATAGGCTCAAGTTATCCAGCGTAAGCTCCTCACTTCCTCCCTAAGTTGTGGTAACTGCCTACACATCATGCACCCCCTACCCTCTAAGCCATGTTAAGTACCATGGCCAACCCACACCCCATACACCCCACCACCCTGCTGAAAATGCCGCTATTCTAGTTGTTTGGGTGCTGGACCTCCATCTCCACTTCCTCTGCCTCCATTGATTCCCCTCCATGTGTTCCAGCTTATGGTAACTATTGATAACTTATGATAATGTATTGTTTGCTTATTTTACTAGTAGTTATTTTTGTAGTAATCAATCTCCAACTGCCCTCTCCCCCAGGACACACCAGGAGATGAGCAACTTGTTGTTCAGTGTGCCTTTCTGGTGAAACTTTTCAATAAAATAAAATAAATAAATCAATAGGGGTTGGGCCCCTAGTGTCCATATCATTTTTTATTTTTTTTTATTTTACTTTCTCCCCATGTCACGGGGTGCTACGAAATGTAATTTTGGCATGCTTGAGTCTGCCACACTTGGGGAATAGAGTGGCACATGAATGAAATTCCATCAAGAACTGATCAAGATGTAGTATTAGCAGCTGAAAATTATTTAACATTAAAGTGCTTACTCAAGCCTAATTATTAAATTGAAAGGAAAAATCCTGAAACCTTATTGGCCAAGGGGTATCACCCAACTGTGCATTCAAAAGCTTGTGATGCATAGTTAGGTGATGGATCTCATTACAAAATAAGGGACAATTTTATGAATATATTTTACTTAAAATGTATTTAAATGATTTTATGATACAAATAAAAATAAGAAATGTTTCACTTTTTTTGTAAATATGTTTTTTTATTAAAAAGGTTTTATGAACTTGTACAAAGCAGTGAAATACTGTAGTCTTCATGGTGCACTAGGATAACAAATTCAATAGACAATGACACATTAATTACAGCAAAATTATATAGTTTCAGTGGTTCACGTTCCCTGGCACAGCAGTGGGGTGGCTAGTTCCCTCCTATTATTGCTCCAGTATTATGCCCCTGTCTATAACCAAAAAACACTCTTGCACGGGTTATATAATATAAGGGGTGGAAGAACCATCCAGAATGCCTCATGCCCTCCAGTCTCCCTTTCGACTCATCTTAGCCTCACCCATCCTACTCCCAGACAAGTTCCCCTGATTATGGTATAAAGGTGGAGACGTGTTGAATAACATATACAATCCATTTCATCCACTGACACATAAATTGTTCTGTCTTGTCATTTCAATTAAAGGCGATTCTTACCATTGTATAAATGCAATTCACTATGTCCCACCACTGCTGGAGGGTGGGTGCTTGTGGTATGAGCCATCTCACAGTTATACACTTCAGTGCTGCCACTATAATAATGCCCGGGAAGTATTTCATCTGATGTCCCTTAACCTGCCTAGGGTACTGGAGCAATAGACAAAGTTCTGATAATTGACCCTAAAACCTCTGAAACGGCTGCCTCCAGGTCACTGTAAAGGGTCAATAGAAGGGGACAGGCCCAAAGCACATGAGTGTGGGACACCTTGTTTTCCCCATAAAGCCACCAGCAGGCTGCATTAGAGTACTAACTAAATTTGGCCATGATCACTGGTATCCTAAAATACCACACTAAATGCTTCCATTCATGTTCCCTCCAAACAGTGGAGGAGGTTTCAGTACCAAGCCTCCATGCAGCCTCTATCGCTTGCCTTAAGATGTAAGTCACATCCAAATTCTGTGCCCCACTTGGGAGCTAGGTAGTGTTTACAGTGTAACTGTGTTCGATGAATGGCCATATTAATAAGAGAAATAAGATGTCTATTAATCTGCAAGATAATTTGAGCCTCCAAGAGGGAAACCAGGAGGAGGAAATTTGAGTGAGTTCTCTAAGCAGTGATCCTTGAGTCCAGATAATGATGAACCTGCAAATAGAAAAGAAAGTCCCTGTGCTCCAGCCCACACTGGGTCTGACATTCCTGAAAGGACTCTGTCCGTGAGCCATTACAAAACTCTGTCAAGTAAATCAAATTATTTCTAAGTCACCATCTGAAGGTAGGGTCCTGTGCCACCAGGGCAAAGGCCCCAGGAGAGCAACTGGGTAAAGCAAACTCAATGCCAGAAAAAGAATCAGTGTAGTTGTTTCCCACCACACCCTCCCCACTTCCATCAACCATGGATTCTGAGGCTGTACTTCAGAATCCCTCGGAGTTGGGTGTGTCACAGAAAGAAACTGGGACCTGTCCTAGAATGGTAGGGTGTCCTGATCTAGATCCAGCCACTGTGGGCATGATCCTTCCATATGCCAGCGGAAGAGGATGTGGAACTGGGCTGCCACATGATGCATCCATAGATCCATCAACACTAATCTCCCCTTGACATTGAGAGCATCAGAGGATGAAACTGTATCCTGGCACATTTTCCCACCCAGGCAAACCTCAAGACAGCCAGCTGCCACTTCCTCCAGTCCCACTCATTAATCAGTACTGGGACATTCTGGAAAATGTAAAGACAACATGGGAGAGTCACCATCCTTACCGTGCCTTTTTGGCAAATTAAACTTGGAAGGTTATGCCATTCCTGAAGATCTGTCACTAACTGCGTGGAAAGGGGCAGAATATTCACATCTTACAGTTTATCTAAGCAGATATTTAATTGCCTGCAAATCCCACTTAAAAGGATATTTCAATTTATGAGAAGCAGTTGGAGACCAATAAAGAGGGAGGACCTTAGTTTTGGTTTTGTTAAGCCAGTAATCTGATATTCTGCTAAGGATCATTAAGATGCAGAGTAGTTCAGGCAGGGTGTTGTCTGGGTGCATTATATGTAGCAGAACATCATCCACATATAATGTGATCCAATGATTCCTGCCCTCCAACATCATTTCCTTTGCTATAGAACGTTTTCTGACTGCCTGTGCTAGGGGTTCTATGTATAAAGTGAAAAGAAGGGGTGATAGGGGATATCCCTGATGGGTGCCTCTGCCCAGCCTAAAGGATAATGAAAGATGGCCATTGACCTTGACAAAGGCCTGTATCGAGGAATATTTCCACTCCAGGAGAGAGAGATAAATTCAGCAGAGGAACCAAACTTCTGGACAGTGATAAAAAGATAGGTCCAAGGCACCCTATGAAAGGCCTTTTTGGCATCAAATCTAGCCAGCAGGAAGGGAGCAGATGTAGTATTTATCCAGTGAAGGATGTGGAGTACACATCTGGTGTTCGTCTCCAGTCTGGTGAACACTGACAAACCCCACTTGATCTGGGTGTACTAAGAATGGGAGGAAGGAGTCCAAACATTGTGCTAGCACCACCATAAATAATTTATAATCTACATTCTGGACCAAGTTGTTCAATAGAAGGGCATTCCATGAGGTCTTTTCCAGTCTTTTGGATAACTGAAATGGTGGAATATTACCAGGTATCCAGAATGTCTCCACCTGCCATCACCTCACTGCAAACTTTTGTCAGCTGGGGGACGACCAGATCTTTCAGAGTCTTATAAAATTCTAAAATTTGATCACTGGGACCAGGAGCCTTTTGTGTGTGGGCCCTATGGAGAGTTCCATTTAACTCTAATTTGTACAAGGCTGGTCGATCATTCTAACTGTTCACGGGTGAGCTGCAGGAGGGTCAATGAAGTCAGAAAAGCTTTTGTGGCCTCTGCATCATGAGGCACCTCCAGGGTATATAATTTGCTGTAAAAATGATGAAAGACATCAGCCATTTCCCTAGTTTTTCAGAGATGTTGTCTGTTTTCAAAGTGTGACAGCTGAGCTACAGTGCCCTTGATCTTCTGGTGCCTAACTTGTTTTGTCAAGATGCGGGTGGGCCCTTGGCCCACCTCGTAATATTTGTCGTGCAGAAAAAAGAGTACCAGTTCTGTTTTTTTCTAGAAGCAATTTATTGATATCCTGTCAGATTTTATCTAGGTACGGTTTTACAGACCTATCTCGGGCCTGCTGGAGGAAGTGAATAGTGTTCTGCATGTCCAGTGGGTGTTTATGTCATTCTCTAGTCTTCTCATGCAGTACTCAATTATATGGCCAGGAGTATGGTTTTAAGAGAATATCTCACAGGCCCACCTCCCTAGGCCTTAGGCCCTACACCCCCCACCATCAATTTTGCTCCAATATCTCAGGGATCCTGTCACAAAGGAACTTACTAAATTCCTCTAGTCTAAGATAAAAGCCATTCAGGTGCCACTGCATTTGGATGAATTCTCTATCTAGGTTAAGAGATATTACTAATGTTTGATCAGAGAGCAGCATGTTCCCTATTCTACAGTCTGTAACATATTTAAGAGATTCCTGCTGAGAATAAAGATGATCTATGTGGGTGTAGACAGAGTGGTCTGAAGAGTAGTGAATGTAGTGTCAGTTAGGGTAGCATGTGAGGTAGGCGCCTGAATCATGGTGCCATCCAAAACGGTGACGCGATATGGGCGGATGCCCAAAAGGCGAGGGGGCAGGGAGGGCGACCGGATGTGGTGGGTGGCGACCCTAGCGACAGGATGTTGTTATGTGTACACACGCTGGGGGGGGCGAGCACGAGTGAGCATGGCCTGGGAGGGGCAGAGGGATGTAGGGGTGGTGCTGTGGTTGGGTTGCTCCATGGCATCGGGGGTTGGCCTCCACTTGTGGTGCTGGGGTTCTGGGTTCAGGTCTGGGTCTGGGCGCTACTGTGCTTGTTCTTGTGCCCAGCCCAAAACCTTATTTTTTTTGCTTTCACCCCCCAACATGCACCCCCCCCCTGGAGTTGAGAATCCTTAAGTAGGGTGGTGCAGGGGGCTAAGCCCCCATGGGGGTGCAGAACACCCACAAAGAAAGTACTTTCAGTCCCTGGTGCCTTTTTCCATGCACTGAGGTTGTCAGGGTGGCAAATTGTTTTCGCCTCTGACATTGCTCTTCTGTGGGTCACCCTTCCACAGTTGCCCACATAGAACCATCAGTTAGGAGGTTTAAAATCCCTTTATATATCCACCCACTTATGGACTTTCAGAAAATGTGCACACCTTATTTGCAGAGGATAACTGAGGGGGATGGGTCTTTGTAGCATCTAACACATTGGACCAAATTATGTTAAATTCCCCAGCTAACAGGAAAACCCCCTTAATATGTTCCATGACTAAGTCCATAAGACTTCTCACTAGTTTAGCAGTGGAGCCTGGGGGGATATAGACATTAGCCAGTGTGATTTCTAACTTATATAAAACACTCTGAACCAAAATAAGCCCCCCTCCTTGACCTCTACTACTTTAAGTTCCTTAAAAGGGGTTATGTGAGAGAGAAGTATATCCACCTCCTACACTTGCCCCTGGGTAATTCAGAGCTGTAAACCTCCTGGTACCCAAATTTCTGCAGCTTTCCATACTCCCCCAAATCTAAATGGGTCTCCTGCAAAAATAACACCCCATGTCACTCTTTCTTTATTCTATAAACAACATATGCCCACTTCATCGGATTATTCAATCCATTCACATTTAAGGAATACCTTAATACATCCTTACCTATTTTCACATTTCAAATCATCAACCCTATCATGCCTGCCGCTGTTATACAGTCTCAATGCATTTTGTGAGAGAAAAAATCCAAAGAAATGCATTACGGGAAGTGGTCTGAAGGGTTTGGGTAACTGTGGCACCACCTTGGTTCCCACTCAAACTAGATGTCAAAGGAATAGCATGTAGTCAAACTGACCTGTCTCTCAACTGGGTAGGAAGGACCCTGCAGAGGAAAAATGAAAGCAAAACCAACACAAACACATTGGGTCAAACAATGGCAGGTAAGAGCTTCCAAAGGAAGGGGCTCCAAGCAAACCCTGTGTTGGCAGAATGAGTCTGTGGCGGAGCTATCCCACCCAGCTGGGTGGGGGGGGGGCTAGTAGCTCTCAGGAACTACAGTATGTGGGTTCAGGAAACTGAGGTCAGATGTCACAAGAAAGGCAGAAGTTGTCTATCCACCCCACCAAGACTCTATCTAGCATAGTGCCACTTACACAGGCAATTTTTTGAAACACCACTCCCATGTTTAGTCTCAGTGACGCAAAATATGTCCAGGTCATGTAGGAAGATGCATCTCTCCAGTCATAAATAATAACTAGCAGAAGGTCAAGAGCCCCATCCCCAAAATGTACAGCTCAGAAACGGAAACAGTAGAAATACCTCAACCCCAAAAATCAAGATAACTAACAATTTCAATGCAGTGTCTCTAGGGCAGCAACATCACTGCTATGCACCATCAAGAGCCACTGAAAAAGAAAAATTCAGATCTATAAAGGCCCTCACCCCATCTAAAGGGTGAAGACCTGCTTCAGTTCATATCCAGAAGCTGAAGTGCTGCAGGAATGTCAGTGAAAAGCCTCAGGAGGCCAGGTATTTATAATACATAAAAGCAGTGAACCATTTTACAAATGCAATAAGCCACTCCAGGGTGTGCATAAAGGATTTGAGTGCACTTCAAAAGGATGTAAGGACACTCATCCTTCGGTCTCATACCTCCCTCCCCTGTATGATAAATAGTTTTCTTCAGGAGTTTCCTGTCTTCACAGTGCAGTTGTTACGATCACAGTGCCTATCATGGCAACAGAGTATGATATCACAAAGCACAGCAGCTATGAGGCTAGTCGAGGCCAGTCAGATGTTTTTTTTTAGAAATAGATATGGAACGGCTGGCCTATTAGAGCAGCAGTATTGCTACTGTTCACAATGCTGGTGACTGGGATTCAAGACTGACCCTGGTCATTGAGGGACAGCCAGAGGATAGGGATTGAGTGTCCTATAGAATGTTCTCCCTCTCTGAAGAGGGTGGTCACTTGGTGCAGCAATGCAACTTAGGTGACTATAGGTGACACTACAGACAAGACTCACCTTTGGAGAGGGAGGTTGCTGGCTGGTGCTGCACAGCCAGACACTTTGTGTGTTCAAGTGTGTGGGTGGCATCAACAGTACTGGCAACCTTGTGGAGGGGGGGAGGGAGACAGGAAAATTGCCTGGCTGCTTGCAGACAGTGGGCCCCAATATATCTGGGGCCCTGTGCCTCCACCGACCACTGCCTGACACACAGCACTGTCAGAATACAATCCCCACCCTGACCCCACCTATCCAGTGCTGCATGGAGGCAGTTGAGTGCAGGGGAGAAACACAGGGGTAGTTAATATGCATATGGGTTCATGACTGAGGCAGGCACTGGGAGCACAGAGGCCAAGCAGAATACAGATTAAAGGAAAAAAAAAAGATATAGATGTGTAAAAGTACTTAACCATAATATGTTTAAAAGACTAATGATAGGACAAAAATATCAATAAGGAGAGCATTTAAATTAAATATAATCGCTACAACCATAATATTTTTCAATATTTTATTTGAGTAGATTCATGCCCTTCAGATAGAAAATGCTGTTCTTCTTCAAAGCATGAATGTGTATTGAGTATTTCAGATGTGAAGAAATGAAGGTGAGATCATGGTAAATATGATATTGTTGACAGTATATCAATGCTCTCTGCAGCCGAATCTAATCTTGCTTTGTGCCTGGTGAGAGCTGCTGCCACCATCATTTAAGGATAAAATGTGCTGGTACGAAGCCCATCACTAAAATAGATTTCAAGCTGGCATTCAATTTGCTGGGTATCTATTTGATCAGGAAGCTGAGAGTATGGTAAAAAGGCTGTCATGGCCTGTTCATGTCTTCTTCATTCTGATGGGACATCTGTAACTGGATGAATGTTACAGGCAGAAGTGGAAAACAAAAAGGTAATTTCTGCAAAGGATTCCTTTTTGCAATAGATTTTTTTTTAATTTTAAGAGTATTTGTTAAGCCCTCGCCTATTCAGTTAACCTGGAGTAGTTTCCGTTTCAAAGCCTTTCTGAAATGTATTTCTTTTTCATCTTTTTACTGTGAAGTTTGGGTTATCTTATCCTTTCCTAATTTAAATGTCACCTGATTTGGAGTTTGGCGAAAATACTTTGAGTGATTTACAAATGGGCAGAGATACCCTTTACGGAAATGTTTAATGAAACATTGCATTTTAGATACTTTAGGTATTATTTAATAAGCTGTAAAAACATTACGAGGTAATGCTTATCCCCCAGTCAGTTTTAAAGTGTCATGTAGTGATGGGAATCGTTATAGTTTCCCAAGTCATATCTATCACCCTGTTCTCAACCTCTTTCTTTATGTCTCCCCCTTTTCTGTTTTCTGTATCAGTGGCTTTAAAATCAGCTCTGTATGTAGCCCCTACCCCTCTCATCTGCTCTTATAGTGTTCTAACTAGTGACATTATTGCTTTGTAATCAGTCCGTGTCTCCTGATGCTAATATCACCTTTATCAGTAGCAGTACCAGCATTGGTTGACACTACTTGCATAGCTTGCTAGTTCAGTGAGCACACTGATGAGCTGTTCTATTGTCATCAATGTAGCAGACCATGCAAGTAGCAGGAGCAGAATCAGGAACCACCAGATGAGCCCCAAAACTACTGGTTCAGCTGTGAGGTCGTCAATCTATTTTTCTCTCCCCTGCACCAACCAGCCCTTTCCACAGGTACCCCAGCCCTGTCACCCCAGGCATCCTCAGAATTTACCTTCATCCAGCTCTTCCCCCAGGGCTTTCCCCCCACTGGTGTGGTCAGCAGGGTCCCCCAGTCCCCACTGGAACCAGGATCCACTTTGCATGGATGGCACCTGATTGATAGGTGCAAGGCTTTGGGGAGACCAGTGTCATTCTACTGATTGACGTGATTTCCATTTTCTCTTCCAACTGGCATGCCATGCAATGGCACCATGATGTGCACCATGCAGTCCTGTGCACCGTATCTCAGTGCCTGCCACACTCCTCCAGCCTCTCTAGGCAGTCTCAGATGCCTTTACCATAGCTTCTGCTAGGAGCCAGACAGATACCAGCCCCTGAAAACCCTTCCTGCCTGGAGCTACTGGCCAGCCCTCCAATGCCCTGAGCTCACTACTGAACTCAGTCACCAGCATCGCGAGTGGTAGCTCTACCACTGTGCAGCCAGACCAGCCAGCAATCAACAATCTTAAACAAACATAGCTTGCAGTACTAAAGGACTGGCAACATATCTTGATATTGTTCTATGCACTTAAATAGCATCCCAATGGAGCATGCATGCTGGATTGCGACATGTGTGTGACTGAACTGATGTCACAGCATGTAATTTATTTATTTATTCTTTATTTATTTATTTACTCTTGGATTACAATACCTTTGAGCACAAAGTGGCTCATTTACCAAGGTTCCACGTCAGTGGGGAAGGGTAAACAAACATACAAAGGTTGTTAAAAAAACATAGTTATGAAAAAACAGTCAAGCAAAAAATGACATTCTTTGTATCTACAAGGACAAACTATAGATTGGAAGGTGGATAAGCAAGCAGAGAAAAAGGGGGGGGGGATCAAGTGAAACAAGAGAAGTGGAGGCAGCCAGAGGCCTTGTCAGCTAGGGTAGATAGAGTGAGAGTGGGGTGTTAGCAGTGGGGGTGAGCGGGGGAAGTAGTGTGGAGGAAGGGGTAGTAGGTTTAGAGAAAGAAGGGGATGGGATAGGTGAGAGGAGGGTGGAACAGGGGCTACGGGTCTTTCACAAAAGTGAGAACGTGAGAGAGCTTGGGTAGGACCTTCCCACAAAGGTGGTATAACTAGGTGGAGCAGTCACATGAGCTGTTAGCCATGAGATGTTGATGGAGCATGTGTTTCAAAGGACACAGTTTTGGTATGGTCAAGAAGTCTCTGTTGAGTGCGTTAAACCAGAGAGGTGCTCTGTAGGCAAATGAGCACTGTCCTTGAGTTGTCCAGCATCTAGGAACATGGAGAAGTTGGTTGGCTGAGCTTCAGGTGTACTGAGAACTGCAGTGAGGGGTTAATAGGCTGGCAGTGCCAGGGGGCAGGAGGCTGAGAAGTGCTTTTTAGCTAACAGACTGGTATGATATTGTATCCTACTACTTAGCCAGAGCCAGCCTGTTTGAGCATACAGATCACATGTGTGGGTGAGGCGTGCTGCCCCAGTGAGACATCTGCACACCTTATTTAGTGCCATGGATATCCTACGAAGAGATGAAGTAGAGGCTGCGCCATAGATTATCAGGCTGTAGTCGACAATAGATGTGACAGAACTTTGAATTGCAGTTTTGAGGGCTTCAGGTGAGAGACAGTGCTTGTGTATGTGAAGTAATCCAATCTTGATATTGACAGCTCTGGCACCATTATCAATGTGCTGGTCAAAAGATCATGAGCTGTCCAGCGTGATCCCTAGATATTTGAAGTGTTGTACTTGTTCAAGGGTGACATCCAGGCAGTTTCTGATGGTTAGGGGAATAGATTTGTGTTTACTGCGAGAGTTACAGAATGTCATGACTTTAGTTTTCTTGTAGTTCAGGACCAATTTGTGTTTGTAGACCCAATCCTCAACTTCCTCAAAGCTACGCTGCAGGTGATGTTCCAGGTGCTTGGGGTCAGGCTCACTAGTGAAGATGACAGAGTCATCCGTGTAAAGGAGGAT
Source organism: Neoceratodus forsteri (assembly GCA_016271365.2). NCBI lineage: Eukaryota > Metazoa > Chordata > Ceratodontiformes > Ceratodontidae > Neoceratodus > Neoceratodus forsteri. Next base: position 1,124,116,483 of record CM028131.1, read on the forward strand.
CCATTGATGGCAGGCCCATGGGAGGCTGTTGAGCAAGATGTTGAAAAGAGAATTGGTCCTAAAATAGAACCCTGTGGTACTCCAGAGCAGACGTGCTGCCAGTCAGAGGTGACATTAGCTATTTTCACCTGCTGAAAGCGGTCTTCAAGATAACTCTTGAACCAGTGCATCGTGTTGGAGGAAAGACCAATGGAAGTCAATTGCTGTAGAAGAAAAAGGTGGTGAATGGTATCAAAGGCCTTTGTTAGGTCTATGAATGCCACACTAACTAAGTTACCTTGGTCAAGGGATTGATGAAGATAACCCATGAACTTCAGGAGTGCCGTAGTAGTGCTATGCCCTTTTCTGAAACCATGTTGTTGCGGGCTTTGGATCGAGTATTTTTCAAGGTAGTCCACCAGCAGATCCGCAACAATGCGCTCAAGCACTTTAGATAATGGAGGGAAGATAGATATAGTAATTGTCTTCCTCAAAGTTCTTAATTGTTCAGTCACAGATGTACTTTACTGAAGAGTCTCTGTACTGTAAGTGTTACCTGTATTGGGATTATTTACGAGTTTAGGAGCATCACACTCTGCAAGTATTTCTGGAATGTTTGAAATGACTTATAGAGCCCGACCACAATAAAAAAATGCCATAAGAGTGAGAGTCAGTACTGTACCTGTGTTTTATCATGTCCAGTGTTGCCCTCATTCATAGCCCACTGTGTCCAGTGAGCTGTATTTGTTTATGATTGCAACTGACAATGTCATGTGTTGGAACACTTTGAATAGCACAATAAGATTTACTGCATCATCTTCACCTTTGACGCTATCAGGCAAGGATCAGGCCAGGCAAATACATAGAAGCAGATGGGTTACACCCTAGGATCATAATGGAGCTAAAGAAGGAATAATTGGTGGACCCCTTGCAGTAATCTGTATGTTAATACCACTGTTGAGACCACTCCTACAGTTGTAAGAGTGGTCTCACGCACATTCTTAGTGTATGAGAATCGTAAACTGAAGGTGAGCAGTTCTGATACTTTAAGAAAGTAAGTGAGACCACTCTTACAACCATAGGAGTGGTCTTGGTGGTGGTATTAATATATTATTGATCGAGTTCAATCAATAATATATTAGTATTTCTAAAAACCTTATCCGATAGTGCCCATTTCCAGGGCAGCTGCATGTGAGACACTCTTCACAGATTAAGATAACAGCAGAGTCCGGTTTAACCAAACCCCGGCTAACCAGAACTCCCTCTTAACTGAACTGAGATCATATTGCCGTTGATTTTTGCAGCTAAAAATTCTTATAACTCAGCGATGTATGCATAATGGAATCAAACAGAAATTCACTTGTTAGCTTCTTATTTTTGTGGGACATGTTTTATACAGTTCGTCCTTGATGTATCCTTTAATTTATTAGGTAAGTACAGTACCGGGAGAGATTTATCACAGTCCACTCAATAGTAGCAAATCGGTCATTAGGATAGGGGAATTAGTTCTCAGGAACTGTTTGTATTTTTGATGAGGCTTTTTTTGCTTCAAGATTTCCTTTTTCTTTCAAGTTAAACTACTTGGGATGCATGGGATTATTTAGATTTAAATTTGGATTTGGGAGAATTAGGGGACTATATGGTATTATGGAGGCCAGTCTCCCTGTTTATCGCTAGACATGGCTTTCATTATGGGCTCACTTATTTCCAAGGGTGACGAATTGCTTCTTTCAACCTTTTTAGTGCAGCTTTGCAGAATTTTGACTTGTATACATATATCAATAAACATCTGGAAACATTAATATAAGAGCTTTAGTTATAACTAAGCCCTTTCAATGTAATGCTATTGAATTGCCATTTCCTTTTGTTGTACAGGGAAATAGCCCACAGCCTACCTAGGAAAGATAAAAAACAAAGAAACAACAAACAACAGGTGTACCCAGATGGGCATTTGAGGGCTAAATGATATGTGTATCTCATGCACAGAAGAATGGAGTGCTCTGATTGGTTGGGACAGCTCCTTCAGTATATAATATTATAAGTCTGTCTGTACAAGTGCAGTAGCCTGAGGACTGGAAAATGACCAGTGGGTTTCCCATCTTCAAGAAGAAGTCATGGTAAGAGTGAACTGTTACAGACAAACAGGCAAAATATCGTGCAGTCGAGTTTCGCCTGTTTGTTGCCTGCACTATTGTTTATACGTAGCTCCTCCGCGTTGCCCTGAGCTGCTTGCATTCTTTCTGTTCCTGAGCTGTTACAGACCGTTCAGCCTGACACCAGTACTGGCTAAGTTCCTTGACCCACAATTAAACAAGCAAATAGGACATGACAGCTGGGCTTTAGGCCGAGATGGCAGGATACCTTTGGGTATAGCGGGGCCTGATGCCACAAGCTGTGGGCCTTACAGCCCCTGGAAAGGTAGATATCATAGCATGATGCCTACACTGGAGTGTCTTATTCTGATTATAAAATGGGAAGCTAAGCAGTTTAAAAAAAAAAGATGAAAAGAACACCAAAATAAGAAAAGTTTATATTAAAAAGTAAAATAGTTCCTTTGCTGCTCCGCTGATACTTGACACTAGGGGGAGACGTAAATTGTTTAGTGCTGCTGTTTTGTAGGTTTTCCCTTGATGTGTCTCCTGCTGCCCCTTCCTCCATTTGGAATCTGTCCTGTTAGATGTGCATCTGGTCCATGCTGCTTGCTCTGGGAACTGGGATTATTTTGGAGGTGGCTGAGAGTGCGTGGTGAAGGAAACAGTCACAATGTGTGCAAGCCGGGGTGTGAGCATAGTGGCCAGTCGAGTGGCTGCATGAATCGGAAGCTTTTCCCATTCAGGTAATTAGAGACTGGTTTCATGAAAATAAGTTTTTTTTTTAAAAATACTGCATTTTTGGGGGGGGAGGATAGAACTAATATTGGAGCTGTTTGGGTGAGGGGTAGAGAACGTGAGTCTCGCCAAGCAAAAAAGAAACATGGTGGATAAAAAAATATTTAGCACTGTGAGGCTGCACAATGATTTAGCATGTTGGCTGGGTGACACCGGTACTCTTTTTACCTGGGCAGTAGGCTCAGGTACTGTAAATGTATGGGTGCCAGCCTGCATAAGCCAATCAGGATCCAGGATTTTCACAACCCGTGTTATTAGAACTAAATAATAAATTACACGTTTGAAGCCAAGACTCTCACTCTCATAAGCATGGCTTTATGAGGACCAGATCATGCCAAAGTAACCTGATCACCTTACTTGAGAGTAAGGCAACAGATGTGGACGGTGCATGTCCATAAACATAGTCTAGTTGGACTTCAGCAAGGCATTTGACAGTATTACACATGATAAGCTTCTGGAGAGAGTACACCAGTATGGCATATATGAGGTATACACATGCTGGATTGCTAACTGGCTTGGGGACTGCAAGCAAGGTGCTGTGGTTGAGGGGAATGACTCTGAGGGGAGAAGTGTACTTAGTTACCCCTCAGGGACTGATACTGGGGACGATTCACTATCTACAGGAGGGACAGGGAGGGTAAAAGAGGGGGAGGAGTAGTTCTTTACATAAGGGAAGGAATAAAAGCAACAGAACAAAAGGGTAAACAGGAGGAGAAGAAGCACTGTGGGTAAATTTGGAGACAGGCAATGGCACCACAACCGCACAGGGGTTAGATACAGACTTCTTCAGGGGAGGAAGTGGACAAGGAAATGATAGAAAGTATACTTAGAATGGCAGAAAAGGGGATATTGCTGATGGGTGATCTGAATATGCCAGATGTTAACTGGAGCGCAGTTGCAGCTGCCACTTCAAGAGTGCAGTTATTCTAGATGCCCTACAGGGGCATGCCTTAGACAACTAGTACTGGAGCCCACTCGAGAGGAGCAATATTAGACTTGATACTCTCAAATGGAGATGGAGAGAGGATCACAGATGTAGAAGTGGGAAGCCATCTGGGAACTAGCGACCATCGACAGTATGGTTCACAAAACACAGCAATAGAGTCAAGCCATACAAAGACAAAAGTACTGGACTTTAAGAGGGCTGACTTTGCCAAAATGGGTGAGTGCCTAAGGAATGCACTAGCAAATGGGTGGGAAGGAGGGTGGAAGAACAATGGGGAATAATAAACTGCCATCACAGAGGTAACGAGCCTTTGTGTGAAGCAAATAAACAAAACAAGACGATGTAAGAAACCGCTATGGTTCTCAAAGGAAGTGGCAGTGAAGGTTCAAGAGAAAAGAAAGCATTCAGGAAGTACAAGGAATCTAGCAGGAGCAGGACAGAGAACTGTATCAGTTAAAGCAAAAGGAGGCTGGGAAGGCAGTCAGAACAGCAAAGGCCCAAACTGGAGGAAAAGATAGCCAACTCAGTTAAGAAGGGAATAAACCTTTATAGGTACATCAGGGGAGCAAAGGAAGACCAAGGAGGGATAGTGAGGCTTAATAAAGGGAGGGAGGTGGGCAGAGGAGAATATGAAAAGGCAGAGATACTAAACAAATATTTTTGCTCAGTATTTACAAAGGAAGAGGGAGGTACATAAAACAAACAGTAGTAACACTCTGGATACAGAAGTTGATACCAGCCCATTTACAGAAGAAAGGGTTCTGAAAGAACTCTTAAAACTGAAGGTGGACAAAGCAATGGGGCCTGATGGGATTCATCCCAGAATTCTAAAAGAACTAAGGGTAGAACTAGTGACACCACTGACTACCCTCTTTAACAAATCATGGGAGGATGGGTGGTAGCCGAGGACTGGAGGAGGGCAGATGTGATTCCCTTCACAAAAGTGGGAGCAAGGCAGAAGCAGGAAACTATAGACCTGTTGGTTTAACCTCAGTGATAGGGAAAATGATGGAATCACTTCTAAAGGAAAGAATTGTCGCAGATCTGAGGCCAGAAGGGCACAGGACCCTAGGCAGCATGGATTCTACAGCGGGAAGGTCATGCCAGACGAATCTGATAGATTTCTTTGACTGGGTGACCAAAGTAGTAGATCAGGGAGGGGCTGTGGACATGGCCTACCTAGACTTTAGCAAGGCATTTGACACAGTCCCACACAAAGATTAATATATAGGTAGCCAGCCTGGGAGTGGGTCCCAAGATGACAGCCTGGGTAAAGAATTGGCTGGAGAATAGGACACAGAGAGTAATAGTAAATGGAGTCCCTCAGAAGAAAGGAGGGTTACTAGCGGGGTGCCTGAGGTTCAGTATTAGGACCAGTCCTCTTCAATGTCTTTATAAGTGACATTGCAGAAGGACTGGAAGGAAAAGTATGCTCTTTGCAGATGACACTAAGATCTGCAACAGAGTTGATGCACAGGGTGGGGTGGAAAGGATGAGAAGGGACTTGGCAAGGTTAGAGGAATGGTCAAATGTAGCAGCTTAGATTCAATGCTAAGAGTGCAAGGTAATGCACCTGGAAACAAAACCCAGGGAAGAGTACACAATGGGGGGTGAGATACTAACAACAACAAAAATGGAAAGGGACCTGGGGGTAGTCATATCAGATGACCTAAAGGTGGGCAAGCAATGTGAAAAGGCAGCAAGGAGGGCTGGGGGGATACTGGGATGCATAGGGAGAGGCATCACCAGTAGAAAACAGGAAATTATTATCCCTCTGTACAGACAGCTGGTGAGACCCCATCTGGAGTACTGTGTGCAGTTCTGGAGACCCAATCTCCGCAAAGACATAGACAGGATGGAAGCTGTCCAGAGGAGGGCAACTAAAATGGTGCAGGGTCTGCACCGGAGGACATATGAAGAGAGACTTAAGGAGCTTAATATGATAGCCTCGAGGAAAGGAGGGAGGGGACATGATAGAAACTTTCAAGTACCTCAAGGGAATCAACAAGTCCAAGAGGGTAGCATCTTTCAAAAAGAGTGTGCAAGAACAAGAGGCACAATTTGAAGATAGAGGGCGGCTCAGAGGTAATTTAAGGAAGTATTTTTTCACAGAGAGGGTTGTGGATGCATGGAATGGCCTTCCGGAGGAGGTTGTGGAGTCAAAATCAGTGGTGAAATTCAAGCATGCATGGGATAGTCATAAGGCAATTCTGGGGGTGGGGTAGGAAGAAGTAGGCTGCTGGTTAACTAGGATCTGCAGCTTATCCAGTAGGTAGGGAAATGGGCAGACTGGGTGGGCCAAGCGGTCCTTATCTGCCATCACATTCTATGTTTCTATGTTTCTATGTTTCTATGTTTCTATGATTCTGTTCAGTATTTTTATTAGTGATCTGGAAGCTGGAGTCTCCAGCAGACTGCTTAAAGGAGAACTGCTCTGAACCTGCAATGCATTTCTCCCTGTAGAACCTGGTTTCTAAATTCTGCTTCCAGTTCTGTTACTGTTCCATTCCTATGGGAGGTTTTGTTCTATTAGTGGGTATTTCTGATTCACACACAGGCAGTTCGTGCCATTTTAGAACTGTTTGATGTAGTTTACAGAATGTCCCTTGCTCAGCTTTTCCATTGTTGGCACAGCGCATCCGTATTATACCATAGAACCCTGTGGGTGAGAAGGCCATAACTAAATCTCAGAATTCTATTATGGCACTGAACACAGAGTGTAAATCAGAAACACTCACTGAGGTTACTAATGGGGCTGTATAGATGGAACAATAACAGACCTAGAACCGGTATTTAAAAAAACAGCTTCTACTGGGAAAAACACTTTTCAGGTTCAGTGCAGTTCTCCTTTAAGTTCCCTGATGATACTAAGCTGTCCAGGGTGGTGGTGATCTCCGTTTATGATTGGGATCAGCTTCAGGAAGACATGAAAAAGCTGTGGGACTGGTTGGGATCCTGACATGCCAGATTCAATGTAGTGAAATACAATGGGCTACATTTAGGGACTGGAAACAGAGGTAGGGCCTATACACTGTGTGGGTTACTCTTGCTGCAGTGGAGGAAGAAAAGGACCTGGGGCCAGATTCACAAAACTTTGCCTGGGGGCAAACTGGGTTTTGCCTAGAATTGGCATTCACAAAGCCCAGTTTGCCCCTATGGAAAAGGAATTTATTGCAGTCAGGTGGGCGATTGGGGAGGGGGGTGGGACGCTACACTATGGAAAAGGAATTTATTGCAGTCGAGTGGGCGATTGGGGGAGTGGGACACTATACTATGAAAAAGGAATTTATTATAGTCAGGTGGGAGGTTGGGGAACAGGAAGGGACACTACCTTATGGAAAAGTGATAGAGACATATTTGGTGGGAGATTGGGGACCAGGGAGGGACACTGCATTACGGAAAAAAGATTAAGACATATAGGGTGGGAGATCGAGGAGAGGGGAGGGACTCTAGACTGCCAGGGTATATGGCATCTCTCTGCTGATGGCGACCAGAGAAAAGGGAAGGCACTACACTTAGAGACTGCAGCTACATGGGGCATGGGCTGGTGGGGGGGCCGCATCACGCCACACTAATGCCATGCAGATGAGCCCATAATGGGCATGCTAATGGCCAATAGTCCCTTGTACGCCCAGTGGGCTCATTTGCATGGCTACTTTCCTGAATAGCCCCTTAGTCCCTGAGCACTACTGGCTGTGGGGCCATTGTATTGGTTGGCTGTGGGAGCAGCATTACTAGGTATTACACTGCTTTTCCTGGAATAGCGCTGCCCCCGCCTGCCCCCTATTCACAGTAGGCTAGCATGATTGCCTTTCAGCGCAACCTCGAGGTGCTGCACAAACATTTGTGCACACTTTATGTTTTTTTTTTTTTTTGTGTGAATCCTACTCCTGGGGTCATAGTAGACAGGAAGTTACAGCATGGCGAGCAGCACAAAGCTTCTGTTAAGAATTAGAAAAGAATTCTGGGGTACATCAAAATGGGTGATCAGCAAAGGAGAGGAAGTAATCCTGCCACTGTACTAGGCCCTGGACTGGCCCCACTTGGAGAACTGCGTGTAGTCCTCGGCTTCCCAATACAAAAAAAAGACCTTGAGGCACTTGAGAGGTTGCAACTGTGGGTCACCAACATGATCATGGGTATGGAGGAATGAAGCTATGAGGAAACACTGGAGGCTTTTAACCCATTCACCCTGGAAAAAAAGCATCTTGTGGGGGTGGGGGGGGGTCATCATTTCAGTTTTTCATGAACTAAGGCACATTCAAAAGGGGGAATCAACAGAGAGGTTTAGTCTGGTGTGCTCCAGCAGGATGAGGGACTGCATGAGGCAAATGTGATAATTTTAGGGGTAACACTAGGATGCATTTAATTTGTCAAAGGATGGTTAACTCATGGAACAGCCTACCAGCAGAGATAGTAGACTTAAAGATGGTACAGGCCTTCCAGGTAATGTCTGCTTACCAAGGGAGTCACAGGATACCTTTAACTACCCCTTGGTTGCAGGGTGGGTTGGGAATATCTATCATTTAGAGAAATTAGTGTATGTCTGTACAGCACACTTGTTGGTCTCTGCTTAAGAGGTGGGCAGTGAACTTCATAGACATAGCGCCCCTTCTGACCTTAGATTTCTATATTACTGTATAACTATTAAGCAGTAAGGCTATTAAAGTTATAACTATTAAGCAGTAAGTGTGCTTTGTGCTGGGATAACGGCACGCCTCAGGCTGGTTGAAGCATGAGGCCAAAAGCTGAGTACTTCCATCACTTGAGAAGTGCCGTTAAACCAGCACAAAGCACAATATGGAATGCAATATTGTAATTATGAAATTGATTAATAAGAATTAGTAAATAAATGTTATTTTATTTTGTTAAAGGGATACTGTCAACCTTTTTTTTATATCATATCATTTCTAGATAAAAGCCCACATTTTATGATTGCTTAACTTTTCTAAAATTCATTGTTGTTGCTTGCTGTTTTATCTGCTTCCTTGCCTGTTAGAACTGAAATGCATGGTAATGTATACTTATACCCAGCCTTGTTTGCTTCATATCAATAAACTACTCTTGCTGCATACTTTTTGAGCATTAGAAACATCCTCAAACAGTGCAGCCACTCATGATATAATAGTTTCCTCTACTCCCACTGTATGATGAATGACTAGATTGTGTTGGGGGTGTTCCTGAGTACAGAAAAGATGTAGTGCGTGCTGGTCAAGAAATGTAAACAAACATTTGGTGTGGTACTGTAATACCAGTATGGTCAGCACTCAGTTTTTCATGTTTTAAGAGAAAAAAGTAATCCAAATCAAACTACCAGCTGTATCACAAGTCTATATAGAATGTGAACAGCCATAAAATATGTTTTTTAAACTAGGGACACTTTGAGGCCTAAGGGATTTGATAATGCCCCTTTAAATAAGTAAAAATTAGAATAAGGGTTGAAAACAGGGAGAAAACTGGCAAGCCCGGTGGTGTGGAGGGCTGAGACACTAAACACCTTACCTCCTGCCATGCCGGTGACCTGTGTTCAGGAATGGACTAGGGTCACTTGTGGGCTGGCCAGGAGGATTGAGAGACCCAAGGACAGCTCTTCTCCTGGGGTGGGTGGGGGGCTGTGAGCTCGCCACTTTTCTGCCACTTGGCAGAGGCTGGGTGGCAGCCCACCTGGCATAGGGGTGGCGTGTGCTGACACAGCATGCATGTGCATTAACACACACACAGGTGTAAATGCATTACATGCAAATATCCCAGGGAGAAAATAAAAGAAAAAAGCCTAGGCTCATTCAACATCCCCTGCAGGCCCCGCACGACCTTACCTGGAAGGCCACCCACCAATGGGGCTCTGAGTAAGTGGTGGTTAATCAGGAGAGGGGTTGGTTATGGGGCTGGGGTGGTGCCTCCAAGGCTGGTGACACTGGCAGAAAAAATGAGCAAAAAAATGAAAAAGGGAGAAAAGAAAAAAAAACAACTCCTACTGCACCAGTGGTAATTTTGCTGTTTGGTCAGTAATTAGCAGATGCTTCACTTTTTAAATACAAATTAGTGAATTAAGATGTACTGATTCAGCTGTGTCTCCTTAATGTAAATGGGTTAGTCAAGTCTCTGATCTTTTTCCAGTGCTGTTGTGCTGGGATATTAGCACTGGGTTCCGAGCTCCTCCACCAATCAGGTTTCTGAACTTTTTATACTCGTTTCATAATGTTATATACAGAGCTGGTTTCAAAGATCTGACAGAAAGAAAACAAGATAGACCTACTGTATATAAAAAAAAGCAGCAGGTAAGCAGATATGAACTGGTTACAGTATGTTGCAAGGCTTCCCATCTCTGCATATTTCAATAAGATCTAATAGATACTGTAGTCATTGACATACAGTATGGTAACAGTACACAACTGCCCTCCCAGAAACATTTGTACCTTAAACACAGAAAATGATGAAGGTGTAAAACATTATTGCAAATTCAAAATGACTATCATCACAAATAGTAAATGGTGTATACAGACAGAATGGTGTGTCAGTGGGGTTAAAGTGTGTTCCCTCTTTTCCTGAATGTTTGACTTTTTCAACATGTGATTTTAAAGTTTAGTACAGCAACATTTACAGTAGTAGCATCGTAAAGAAAAACATCATTTATAACTATTTGAAAGCTACTGTCCTGCACTGCTCTGAAGTTGCTATGTGATATACGGAGGAGATCCTGAATATTTCCTCCATTATATTGTGGTGTACTATACAATATTTACTGGTTAGTGGTTATAAACCACTTCCAGCGAGTGCCCAACAGCTCCGTAAACCACAAACATGGTTTATGGAGCTCTGTAAACCACGGGCAGCACAGCAGTGATAAATATGGCAACAGCATTCTGTTTTGTTCATCCAAACAAAAGTGAGACAACAATTTATAAAAGAACAGGAAAATAAAACAAAGTGATCTTCCTATATGTACCTACGAGCCACAGTCTCATAAAAGAACTGTTATGAACTCTAAAGTTCACAATCAAATACCAGTAAATATAAAAAATAAAACATGGGGAAGTGTGCTTTAATGGGGATTCTATGCACCCCTCAGTGTGTGATGCCATATAAACCCGAGGGCTTCACCCATGGGGTTTATGGGCATCACACACCTCGGGGTACATAAATCCCTATAAACACACTTCCTCATGCATTATTCTATATGTATGAGTGACATAATTATGTACTGGACAGGAACAATCTTGAAAGCTGATTGGTTAGCAGCATTCTATGTCCATACTTATTTCCCTGTGAGTTCGAGGATGCCTACTGGAGCATGGGAACAGACCTACTCAGCTCTTCCACATGGTTGACAGGCTTTTACATCCTGCCTGTCTTCGTGTGTGGGGAGCAGTCTTGAGCACTAGATGCCAGGAGCTGGCCCTGTTCTTTACCGACAAGGTTTTCTCTATCAGAGATGAAGTCTCCTCGAGTATCTCTCGAAAGAGTTGCAGTAGCCAGCCTGAGTCATGTTGGAACACTTCTCCCATCTCGATGAATCTGAGCTGATCAGGGTGGAGGAGGTGATGGGGATAGTCTCTAAGCTGCGACCAACACAATGTGACCTAGATCCAGGTCCAACCCACCTGTTGATTGGTTGTTTGAACCTGACTGGACCTGTGGTTGCCGAGGTGATCTGGAGTTCCTTGAGGAGTTGGGTCTTTCCACTGTCCTTGAAAGAGGCCTTAGTTAGACCCCTTTTGAAGAAGCCCTCTTTGGATCCAGACTGCCTCGACAACTACAGGCTGGTCTCAAACCTCATGTTTTCAGGGAAGGTCATAGAAAGGTGGTGGCCATACAGCTTGAGAGACCTTGCTTCTTCCTCTACCTATTAGCCCTTCCAGTCTGCGTTCCAGGTGGGGCATAGTATGGAGACTGCCCTGGTAAGGGTGCTAAATGCTCTCCTTATGGAGAGGGACAGGAGAGCTTGTACCATCTTGGTTCTCCTGGATCTCTCTGCAGCATTTGATACCGTGGACCATGAGGTGTTACTCGACTGCCTACAGTTCTGGTGTGGCCTGTCTGGTAATGTCATCAACTGGTTCAGGTCATACCTGACAGACAAAGTGCAAAGGGTGGTAATGGGACTTGTCTCATCTACCCCGAAGCCACTGCACTGTGGGGTTCAACAGGAGTCATTCTTGTCACCCTTATTGTTCAAGGTGTACATGCTGCCATTGTGGGACATTATCAGGTGGTACAGGTTGGGTTTTCATTGTTATGCAGAAGATACCCAGCTGTACTGGTCCTATGCACCCGATTCTCAGGTTTCACACTCCTTATTTAATAGCTGCCTTGAGGAAATGTGGATTACTCAGAATTGGTTTAGACTCAACATAGACAAGACAGAGGCATTGGTGGTGGATCTGGGTCTTCATGGGGAGGGGGTGGGGATTTACCCCCCAGTCTAGTACTGGGTGGGGTTCTCCTTGCCCCCTCCAGGCAGGTGAAGGATTTGGGCATGATCCAAGACAACGGCCTGACACATGATGCTTAGGTGTCAGCCACTGTTAAAAGTGGATTTTACCATCTTAGGAATATCACCTGAATTCTAGCTCTGGTTTCCCCTGATGACCTGACCACACTGATACATCTGTTCATCACTTCCAGGCTGGACTACTGTAATGCCCTACACCTTGGGTTACCTGGAGGCAACCTCCGCAGGCTGCAGCTGGTGCAGAATGCAGCAGTGAGATTTCTGACTGGAGTAAGGAGATGTGAACATATTACCCCAGTCTTCCGCAGACTGCACTGATTGCCTGTCAGATGGAGGATTGTCTTCAAGACAAGGCTCTTTGCCTATAAGATCCTGCATGAAGGGGGTCCCACCTATCTGCAAGAGCTCCTTGTCCCCTACCATCTGGCCTTGGCTCTCCATTCTGCTGAGGGAGGCCTTCTTGGGGTTCCCAGGGTTAGGTTACAGCACACTGGGGATAGAGTGTTTGCTGTGGCAGTGCCTGCCCTGTAGAACTCCTTGACTGACGACCCGAGGAGGGCTCCCTCGGTAGAAGCCTTTAAAAGGGGATTAAAAACCTATCTGTTCCAACAGGCTTTTATTGCTTGATTCAGAAATGTAACTGAATGTTTTTATTATGATTTTATTATATGTGCTATATGATCTGATTAACTGTATGGTTGTACGTTAGCTTTTATTGTGCAGCGTTCAGAGTCTTATGAATTGAACACTTTATAAATAAAATATCTATCTAACTATCCAGCTACTTATATTCCTTCATAAAGGAATGAATAAAAACTAGAGCCCTGAGCAGGGCCTGTTTACATACAGCGATATCCCTATGCCCTGTCAAAGTATTTCTACAGAAGCCACTCACCTTGGCCAAGTACCTCTCACAAACAAAAGGCTCAGACTGCATATCAAAACCGAGGTGCAAATTAACTTCAGCACTCAACATTAAAAGCATGTTACCCACTACCAAAACACCAGAAAATTTGCTTGATTATGTGTTTTTGATCAGTCCACTGTAAATGCATGAGTGATTGCCACCACGATTTCTAACTGTCCCTGTGGCTACTCTTACAACAGCAACCCACACTGTACCTCTGCCTGCTGCCAATGAAACAGCCTCCGATGGAAACATTTGGACAGGAATCACAGTTCCTATCAAGCAACTTGATTACTGACATTGTTAACAACTATGACAGGGAAAACTGTGGTGATTCAACTATGGAGACTACCAACAATCATGAAAGACTAATTCAAATGGCCCACGAACAGCCTGCATCAAAATAATGCCTTACCCTACTGAGCACTCTTCCAGCATGCCAGCACAGAAAGAAAGTGACATTCTGCCTGTAGAAAAAAGCAGCCACAGACCTTTCTTCCCAAATATACCACTCCAAAAGGAACAAAAATGCTCACTCTGCAACTGATGGCCACTGACCTCAGCTCCAGCCATTCCCCAGGTTGCGGGACCTCTGATGTCCAACCCCAACCAATGAACCCGCACAAGATGAAATTCCTGCCAAAAGAAAGCCATGTGTTCCTGTAATGTACTGGACCTTCCTGCCCCTCCCAGCGAGTTCCTGCACTATCTACAAGTGGGGATCTTGCATGGTATATGCAATTTAATATCTACAAAGCCTAACACTTTGCAATTTAAAGTAACACTAACCATTATTCACTTGCATTCAGCTGCTGCATTACCAAATGGTAAGTTACCATTAATTGATCATAAAAAAGCATAGTTTCTGACATTATTAGTGAAGTTTTCATACATCAACTGTTTTTTTTCTATGTTATTTATTTAAATATTTATTGAAAACAAGTTAAAAGTTATTACAGTTAACCTGATTACTGAGTTTAACATTGTACTATTTTATGTACTAATGTACTTCCACATTTTAAAAACAGTACAAAAAATGTTAAACTTCTGTTTATGTCTTTTTTTTACTTTACTGTGTGGTTTCACTGCATAATACATTCTAGGACATGCTTTATCATAGGATATTGGTACTTCACGGGTGCATAAGGCACTTGGCTTCACCTTGTGCCTCAAAACGCACCCAGTTGTCAGTGTGCTGATATTCTTTGATAAAGCATGCCCTGTTGTGCATTATTGCTCAGTTATAAAATAGCAAGAAAGAAATTTAGAAATTCAATTGGATGGAAAATGTCACCGGACTGTATATCTCTGCAAATGCATGGTCAGCTGCTGATTCTCATTTTCTTCTCCCCCCCAAAAGAAAACACTACTTAGAGCCATTTTATAAGTGTATAAGTACAAGTGTAATAAGCTGTACCAGTGTGTGCCTCATAGGATTTTAATGCACTCCCCATGGATATAAGGATACTCAACCTTCGGTCTCATGCCTTACTACACCCCTGGTACATGCATTAAAATCTTATAATGCACATCCTGTTGTGGATTAATGCTTACATGATCAAATCTACAGTGTGCCAGCCAAACAGATCATATCAAAGTGGCAAAAACCATAGCATTTGCTTACTGTGACAACAGATGGCCTAATATACAAAATGCATACATATCACCAAATTATCAGGTGTGCCTGTATGATAAGTATCCATTTTGTGTATTTTAACTATACTGCAGTATGTATGTTGTCTGTATGTTCTCATGACAGAACAGCTTTGCAAATGAGAAATACTCAATTATCTTAAGTGCCTACCAGCTTCCATAGATGTAGTTAGTCTCTTGCACTACAGTCTTATCTAAGAGGCCTACTATACTGGAATTCATGGTGCTAGACAGTGTTATTTATATATTAATACCTGTATTGAGCTGGGTCATTCCCACTCTACTGTATTTTATGTTATCTCCCATGTATATATGCTTTAAACTGTCCATTACTATTTCCTGTATGTGCCTGCCAAATTTGTTTACTTGTATTGTACTGCATGCATCTGCCTATATTTACTTTTTGCACTCCACTTATGGACCTATCTTAATCATATATACTGTATACCACCTGGGTGAAATGCAGTATCACCATTTCCTGCATGACAAATGGGATTATCTCCAGCATAAACTGCATTGTTTGCTGTAGTAACTCTGCTGCATAATTCTGCAGAATTGGGTTGCATCCTGGCAGGCTTCACTGTAAGTATGACTTGTAAGCAATGTGTAATTATTGTTATTATACCATCTCCCCATCCATTAACTCCTGCCCGCCAGGACACACCTGGAGATGAGTCACTGGCTCAGAATGCCTTATTGGCAAAACAGTTTAAATAGATTTAATCCCCCTTTACAATGGGGGCTTACTTCTGGCTGCCTACGGAGCACCCACTGCTGCCACCTCAACCTGAAACCACTTCTTCACCTTAGTCACAGCCTGGACTGTAGCTGCTGGACCTTGGGACTGGACTGAATCATTTCATCTGTCTTCAGCAATATAAGTTCCCTCCTGGCCCTGGCTGGTGAGCCACACCTTTGCTTCACTTTCCTGGCCACTGTGTACTGTAGCAGTGGGGCCCGGGAACCAAACCAGACTACAGCTTTTCTTTCTTCAGCACAGCCATGCTACAGACACCAGTAGCCCATGACACACAGGGATTTCATTCACCCTACCCCATGGACTGTCTTCAGGGATGGGAGCACAGAAGGAGGTTTCACTTTTTGACAGCTCTCAAAGCTGCACAGCCACCAAAACTACCAATGCACAGCCAAAGCTGACCCTCCCATAGAGCACAACTATGGGAGCACTTGACAGCACTGCCCTGTCTCAAAGATACCTCTGATTCCACAGGGTGGCAGCAGGACTAGGATACACTAATCCAAATGGCAAGAAGTCACACTGAGGGGTGGAGCCAACTTTTGAAATGGGAACAAATAAAAGACTGTGAGGGTTACCATATTTATTGTACCTCTGGCGCAGAACTGCTGGGTATGGATCAAGGGACAGTACATGGTGCCCAGCAGAAGCAGACAATCCTGTGCTGAGTTCTGCAAAGCAGCAAGTTGCAAGATGGATCAGGTTAAGGAGGACTTTGTGTGCATGCTTTCACCAGGGACACTACAAGCCACTGAGAAAACAGGGATTAACATAATGCCTGATATATGAGATGCCAGCTAATGATAATTAATCTCCACATTTTTTACAGTTTGAATACACATGGGAGAAACAGTCAGATGTTTCTGAGAGATTGAAGAGGAGAAACCTGGTGAGTGATTTCAACAGTCACACACTGGGCTGAGAGAAGCTGTTTAAAAGTATTTTCTTATTCCGGCTTGAAACAACACCAAATAACCTGTTCTGGGTTTGTATGCTGTGAAGGCTTGCCTGGATTGAGGATTTTAAATCAAATGAAGCCTTGAATGATTGCTCACCTCCCCGGAGGTAGGCAAAGTCAAGTCACTAAATGACCCATTTTCCTCTGAGAGGAAAACAATCACAAACAGCACTCAAAGCAAGGGGTCCTCACAATAAATCCATCTCCTGACAACTTGCAAAAACACTGTGGCACATACACCATTGAAAATGCAAGAAAACACTTCCTTGTATTAGTTGTAAAATTCTGGAAGCTCAAACTTACAGTGGTTCAATATCCATATTCAACCTCAAGTTCATTACAAGTCCATATTGAATATTCAATTCTAAAACAGGCTGCTGGATCGAATCCTTCTTGCAAGAAAAGTGAAATCTGAGAAATGAGTGCTGCTAATATGTATCCAAAGTGTAAAAAGTACAAGGCAGAAGAAAAACTCACCTAGTGCGTCATGATTCAAATATCACTTCACCAAGGAAAGTCCCCTATGGGGTGAAGAGGACATTGGAACGCACTAGGAGACCAGCATGTGTCTACACACCTCATCACCCAGAAGACCATGGATTCTGACACACTTGTAACACTGTTAAGGTGGTTAAGGCTTTGAAGGTTAGAGGCATTTTACACTCACTGGGAGAAAATGTAGTGTGTGCTTCTCAGCCAAACACTAAGTCACTATCTACACACTATAAACTACTGGAGTGTAGTAGAGTAATGCTAGGGGTGGAATATTGGAGGCATATGGGGCACTGATCTGGGTACACACTTCTCCCCTGAGGTATGGAGTACAGCAACACACCATGCACTCACATGTATAAGATTAATTGGCTGAGGCAAGTACAATTAAGCAATAAACCATGACAGGGTGTGGGCCATGCTGGGATTTACCCATGCCTGGTGTGGTTTGAACAAACCACACCAGAAGTGGGTAAATCCCAGCATAACCCACATCCAGGAGTGGTTTATTGTGATTATACAATGTCCCCCTGTATCTGTGTGTGAGAAAAAAATAAGGAAACTTTTTTTGCCAGTTTTAATGATTTTTTTAAATGTATTCTTATGCCACAAGATATAGTTCCTTGTTGCTAGTGAGAATTTTGAGGACCTCCCTCCCCAACTAAGACATGTGTTGACAGTAATGTTACTTTTTCAGGTTTTTTTTGTGACATTTAACTATGTGGCAGAGAGAAGCATGGGGTGACTGACCTGTGAAGGAGGAAGAAAGAGAGAGAGAGAGAGAGAGAGACAGGCAGCACCCATTTAGTAATATGCTTGGGCCAGTAAATGGGGACACTGAGCTGCGTTTGTTTTTGTTTAATAGAATCAGGAGCATGGGGAGGTGGGAACAAGATGTGGAGGTCTGAACAACCTTTGATTTTTTGGGGAGCAAGATTCAAGAAATAAAAAAAAGTATTTTAATTTGCAGGTAAAACTGTGGAAAGGTGAAACTCTGACACACAACTGTAGGCATTTCAAAAGATGGGAAGGCGTGTGTGGTTACTGGGGTTATGTTTCTTTTTCTGGTTGTAAGGTAGTGACATGGATTGACAGTGTCAGTTGGTGTTTCTTTTTCCTAAATTGGCAGTGGTCTGCAAAGTTAACGATCTACACAAACCTCTCTACATACACTCCCCAGGAATCATTGAGAATCGTATTTTTCCCAGTAGAATTGTAATGGTGTACTAGTAGGGTATAGTCCAGCAGAAGATGTGACAGGAAGTTGGATGTAGAGGAGCAGTAATCTAGAAAGAGTATTGGCTATTATCTTGCATGTTCACTAGATGTCACGGGAGCACAATATATACAAATAATAAAAGTGTGAAATATTGTTTAAGGGAGAGTAGACTTGAATCACTTTTAGGGGTGTTCAATGCATCATACTAATTACTATCACAAATAAAGGATACTCACTACTTGGATTAGAGTACAGAGTACTTTTCCCATTCGTGGGTATTTAGGAGAAATATTAAAGGGCAAACAAACCCCAAAAACTAAAAATAATGACAAACAAAAACCTGTATCCCTTCTCAGGTGGCCAGGGCTAGTTCCTTGGGCACTTTCTCTTCACTTCAGTCATTTCTCACCCGTTCCCAATTCTTCCACACTAGTTTTTTTTATCCCAGTTTATGACACTGTGCCAGGAGATGACAACATATTTTCAAAGACACACCCTTCCTAGATCTACCACCGAAGTCCCAAAATATAATTGTTTTATTATGGATACCCTCTTCCAATCCCCAATCTAATCTGGAGTACTATGTGCAGTTCTGGCAGCCTTACTTAAAGAAAGATGTTAAATTGCTGGAGGGGGTCCATTGCATAGCAGCCAGGATGATCCTCGGTATGAGGACAAACCCTATGAGGAGAGACTGACGGAGATCAACATGTACTCTCTGGAGGAACGGAGGGATAGAGGGGACATGATAGAAACCTTCAGATATATGATAAGCATAAATAAAGATGGTGCAGAGGGAATTTTAAGATTAAGGAGATGGAGGGACACTAGGGGGCACAATCTAAAGTTGGAGGGTGGTAGATTCAGAAGGGAAATGAGAAAGTACTATTTCACAGAGAGAGTGGTGACAGGCTGGAATGACTGCCTGAGGAGGCGGTATCCTTGAAGATGGTGGGAAGTTTTAAGAGGGATGGGACAAAGTCAGGGCGAAGGTCATTAATGAGGCACTTGGGGGGTAACAGCTAGGAAGGGCATGAAATTGGATATGCAGGTAGAAGGGGGGGAGCTGCTGCAGTGCAACAGACTGTACACTTGAGCAGACTAGACAGACCATCAGGCCTGTAACTGCTGGCATTCTTTGTATGTTTGTAAGATTGGGTGGCGAGGCAATGGTTCAAAACCCTGGTTAGTTCTGCCATCCACTCCCACAGTACTTATTCCCTGTATCCATCATCTAATTGACTACATGAGTGGGGCATGGGAGGTAGAGTACCCTGTGTCATTGTTGATGCTTAGCACACTGATTGGTCATTCTGCCTAGCATCACTAATGTATGGATAGTGCATGAGAGACAGTTGACAACAGGCTGTTCTTTCACGAGTTGGCACTATGATGACGGATTACCTCAAGAGCGCAGCTCAAGAGGTAATCCATCATCATAGTGCCAACGAGGTGAAAGATGCCCTGTTGTCAACTGTTCCCCATGCACTTTTCTTTATAGTGTATGGTGGAACATTGTTTTTTGGGAAAAAAAAAATCTCTACAGCATGTTTCTGCTTCAAAACATTTTTACTGGGTTACTAGAAGGAAAAAAGAACTTTACATTTTGAACGTTTTCACGCTTGACATTTTAGCTGTTTAAGAACTTTACATTTTGAACGTTTTAACGCTAAACATTAGTACTGCCGCAACATTGCTGCTGCTATGTGTCCTGTCTATGGAGTGAGCTAACTGTCAAATGCTGCTTGAGGACACAGTGTGTGGCGTTAGCAGTGCAGTAGAAAAATCGCTCTGCTGCACTGCGAACTTCACTAGTGTGTGACTACAAGGTTTCAACAATGATGGATTTCGGTGAAGAATGACATTCCACCATACACTATAATACAGTTCACTCTGTCTTCCCTCCCTCCTGGTCATTGTACAGTCAGCCAGCTCACTGAATGAATTATTGGAAGCAGTTATCCTGTAGCAGGGGGATGACTGAAATGAATGGGATTTTGGGCTATTGCCCCCTCAGCCAACATTATGGATCAAGTGTTGTGAGCGGTGGCCAGTATTACAGAATAATATTTTGTATACATAGTATAGGGGTCAGGCTTGGCAGGATGGTGTCTTTGAAAAGACATTGTTGACTAGTGGTACAGTGCCACGAGGGGACATTTTTTCAAACACAATTTGTGGGAGAACAAGGACGGGGAGGAGGGTGAGAAATGAGTAAAGGGGTGGACAAGGAACTAGCCCTGACCACCTGTGGAGGGATAGAGGATTTTATTTATTTATTTTAATTTTTGCCCTGAGCTGAATACCAAAACAAATAGTCGAGTAACTGGAGAGCCAAGTGTGAAGTATTCAAAAAAGGCACTTGCACTCCTAATCATTTGATTTAAATAGGGCCATTGTGGAAATCTTTCTTCAAGTTTGCACTACAACTGTTCCACATCAAGATCCACGTCTTGAAATTGTAAATAAAATATATTACTAGAAATTATCTGTCCCTTAGTTTTCCATTAATGCAACCTTTGCAGATGTTGCACGAGAGACGAGCAACTTGTTGCTCAGTGTTCCTTCCTGGTGAAACATTTCAATAAATAAATAAATAAACAATTGTTGGCTTGGCAGAAGCACAATACTATTCACTAATTCATAAAAAAGCATCTGTTAGGGAACTTCTCCCCAATTTGAGTTTTTTGTTTGTTTGCTACTTCCTATGTAAGTGCAAAAGTGCATCTCTTTGTAACCAAACTGCTCAGAGATTCACTTGTTTCCCATTTCAGACTATTGAGGTGACTGTTTTCTTTGTGTTTCATGAGAATAGCAACATCACTCTAATTTCATTAATTTGCAACTTGGACATGTAAACCGTGGGATTCAAATATGTGCAATTTAGGCTCCAAACTATATTCAGCTAATGTGCTCCAACAGCAGGTAAGATAAAAGTAATTTGGGTTTTGATGCCAGTCATTTTAATATTTCCAATTACACAAATATACCATTAATCACTACCCACAATATTGTGCCTGTGCACCCCAACTGCCCTAATATCCAGTACATACAGTACTTACTAAACTGAGTTCGGTCCCAGTATTTCTTTCTGATTAAAATGTGTGTTTTAAATGTATAGCAGAGGGTAATACTTCAACAATAATTATTTACTAACACTCTGCAGATTTTTCAAATTCTGCTTCCAATAGTATGATGTGACATTCCAGAAACTCTGCCAAATTATGAAGAAGTGAAATTCCACAGCTCCAAAAGCAGTTTGACGCTTTTAATTAAAACCATGGGTTAGTAATTCGCAGGTTACATAAACCACGGATTGGTTTTCTGCAAACTGCAGAAGACTAATCCATGCTTTAAATTAAAAATATTTAAAAAAAAATGTGGAATTCCGAAGAATTTATCAAAAAATTCTGAAATGCATTTTGGTAGCAGAACTGCAATCCACCAGAATTCTGCCAGCAAAATTCCACATTCCACACTGCTCAATTAATTGCCATCTAATTATTCTAAATAAAATAATACAAATCAGTGCAAGACATGCAAAATGACTTCAGTGGAGCATGTCAGTTTACAGTTTAAGCTCTATAATGACATATAATACACACATTGTTAATCTGATACATGCTGCATCCAGTGTTGGCAAGGAAGTGTGTGTATATAGAGGCCTACCTAATTGGCAGGTTACATAGGACTCTGTTCCCCCCACTTTCTATATGCTTCTTGACTACTACATACATGGGACATATATGAATAGGCCCCATTTTACCTGAGAGCTGCTAGTCACTTAGAAGTACTTAAACTATTTAAAAGAAAACTCAAACCTGATACGTCGAGTGGAAGAATTCTTTGGTTATACCAGTCCAGTCGGTTCTCTTGCAGAATGGATCACCTTAACATTCCAGAAAGGTAACATTGCAGTTGATCTGTATTGCTCATTGCAGTACAGATCACCGCATGTAGAGATGCCTTTTGACTCTCATTATTATCACATCCTTTTGGAGCTTGTGCTCACAGGGCAAGGCAAAGCTGTGGATGGAAATCTAGACTGTTATGTACACAGCAGGTACCTATTGTATATGGTTAGAGCTTATTCTGCATGGAAAATTATGGCTTTCAAATTCTTGTTGTAGGACAGTTCAAAGGTAAAAAAAAAGTTTCTGTACTATTGTTCTGACATCACATTGATAGTATAACCTTTTAGCCTTGTCCTGCACCCTGATTGGCTCACTTGATGTGGCTCTAAAGATGAAAATATGGGAAACATGGTGTCACGATTTACCGAGTGCTGATCAGTGGACCTTCCACATTTTGACACGAAGAGCCTCACATGGTTCTGTGACACAAAAGTGAACTACTGTTTTTTTTCTTTCATTTTAAAAATAGATGGTGCCAAGTGAATGGGAGCAGAGTGAAGCCGGAGTGAGTGGGAACAGGGAGTAGCAGGAGCCAATGGAAGTGGGGAAACGCAGGAGCCAGTGAGAGCAGCACCAAATAATGAAGGGAACAAGCAACTTAAAAACTGGAAAAGTCAGAAACCATATATTATATAAAACAATGAATAGGTGACCATCCACAACTAAGGCTGTGTTTCCATCTCGGGCAGTTGATGACATCAGCGAGACCTCCTAAGCTTCACTTTTGAAGTCTCTATGATGCCATCAGCTCCCTCGATGGAAACATAACCTTGTTGTGGATGGTCAGCCATCCACTTTTCTGTATGTGTTAGGAAGACTGGAGACCTAAAGCACTAGGGAACCTAGAACTGTTGTGAAGAAAATGGTCTCCCAAAGAAAGGCAGCCTTGCACGCTTTGAAGGAGGAATATGTGAGGTTCTGGAGCTTGCACATTTGGAACAGACTGTAATGGGTCCTATTATAAAATGTGGATGAAAATCAAGAAAACCTGATTGATGGGGGCCATCTTTACTTGTGCTGTTATCTCAGCACAGCAACAATGGATAAGGATAATGCAACCTGTGCAATAAAATCAATACTAACCACACATCCCTGAGTGCCATCACAAACATGGCTGTCACCTTTCCTCAGCTAAAACCTGTAACAAGGCCCTAAAAATAAAACTGCCCTAAATAAAAAAAAAGTTTAAATGTAGTTTGCCCTCATAACCCTCTTCTTACACTCGCATACATACATTTTAAAACAAATACCATAGTCAATCAATCAACCTTTATTTTACCAGGCGAAACACCATTGAGATAAATTCATTTACAAGGCAGACCTGGACAAGATTCACATAATTGATAACATCAATGAAGGTAGATTACATAATAGCACAGTACACAACATAAATCACAACAGGCTACAATGTAAGAGGATTGACCAAAAATACAGAAATGCACAGCAAAAATATACAATATATAAACAATATATACAAAATAAAATAATTTATATATACACAATAAGCACAGTGAGAATACAAAACATATGCTGAAACTTGACTGGCCTGAACCATCGGCTCAGCCTGCTGACAGGCTGCTGCAGTTCTTTAATTCTTTGCTACTCCCATTCCTTCTGGACTTTAAACTAATGTTACATACTGATTGTGGTACTGGTTAAGTCTCCAAATTGTCCTATGAATCCTAATTTAAATGTGAACCTAAGCCTGTTTACAGCAATTTTGCACTCCAAGGGTAGTTTTAAAATGCAAGTTCTTTTAGGCTGCAGGTCTTTAGATTTTAAAGTATTACAGCTCTCTTTGTTTTAAGGTCCAGTGATAATCTACCCTGGATCAGAAACTAAGTTTAAAGTGATACAGTTTTTTCTGTTTAGATCAGATTTCATTTGGGTCACAGTTGTAAGCTTTGCACTGCAAATAATCCAATTTCTGTTTCACTTTCTCGCCTTCTGTCTCCTTCCTGCTTGACTTTTTGCACCCACCCCCTCCTCCAGCCTTTATTAAATACCCCCCCCTTGGCACTGCCCCTAGGCAATCTTCATCCTCCCTTCTCACTAATATTGCTCCTGCTGCTGCTATCTGGGAATGTTCACCCAAATCCTGGGCCTAAAATTCCTTGCCCTGGCCATCAATTGAGGCACCCTGGGACTTTCACCTTTGCAACTCTTGACATCTGCAGCCTCCCATCTAAACTTGATGCCTTGCAAATATTCACCAACCAACACAACCCTGAAATCCTTGCAGTCGTTGAAACCTGGCTATCACCCAAAATTCCAGACACAGCTATTGCCCTACCAGGGTACATTGTCTTCAGACTTGACAGGAGTACAAGAAGAGGGTGGAGGCTGTGCTTTATATCTCAAAGACACGTTCTTGGGTCACTACTTACCCTCCCCCCTCTCAGATTCTTCTACGCAGATCCTACCTATTAAAATTCTGCTGGGGGCTCACAACAAAGCACTGACTGTTGCTGCTGTTTACATTCCTCCAAAAGAACGAGGTAAAGGCCTCAACTCAGTCTTGGACCTCATCCGTGCCCAACCCCCTGACTCGGAGTCGATCCTAATGGGTGATTTTAACATCAATTGGCTAGCCGCTGACACAGGGGGCCTCAAAGATGCCATCTCAGCAGCCAACCTGGCACAGCTGATAGTCTCCCCACCAGACATAATTATAAAACTGACATAAGCACTCTCCTGGACTGGATACTGACCAGCCATCCCTCCCTCATCTTGTATGTTTCCATCCTTTCAGATACATTAAGTGACCATTCCCCAGTCATCTGCAAATGGTCGAATAAATTCTGCAAGCCCCCAATTAATCAATAGTAGAGTCCTCCCACGTGGTCAGTTGAAACTCCTCAAATCCCACCTCTGACAGCTCGACTCATCTCCCATATTCAATGCTTCTGATGTCAACTCAGCCTTGGATTTTTTCATTAGCTCCTTCAATGCTGCCTGTGACACCTATGCCCCTTTCAAAAGGTGTAAAGTCAAAGGCCTTTGCAATACTTGGCTCTCCGCTGAACTACTTATGGATCTGAAAGCAAGGGACCTTCTCTGGCTTCAGGCACAGGCCACTGGCAATCAAGCAGATATTCAGAACTACAAATGGGCACGAAACAACTGCACTAAATCAATCCACCAGAAGAAAAATGCATACTACAGAGGTACCCTCACGAACACCTGGGGTAATGGAAAATCCTTCTGGGACAATCTTAAATAAGTAATTGGGAAGCAGCCAAAATCCTCACCTACTATGTTGGTCATTGATGGTGGCATAACTCTTGACCCTACCACAATTGCAAATACTTTCAATACTGCATTCTCTGACCTCAGTAGTGTTCTCCCTTTGGACTCCTTCAATGATGATCACCCTCCTTCTCCTACCCCCAGCCCACAACCCCCTCCCTCCAACCACCCACCATTCTACTTTAAGGAAGTCAGGGCACATGAGGTCTGTAAATCCGCCAAATCCAGAACTAGTGGGGACCTCAAGCTGGTGTCCCTCACACTTGATGAAGTGCTACTTCCACTAACAAAAATGTTTAACCTCTCCCTTCCCCTCAGTCAGTTCCCCAACAGATGGAAATCAGCCACTTTAACCCCGGTCCACAAAAGTGGGGACAAGGATCTGCATGTGAACTACCGGCCTATCTCCATACTCCTCCCTTCTCTAAGGCCATTGAACATATGGTATCTGACCAGCTAACGGAATACCTGGACAAACCCAATATCCTCTGCCCCCAACAACATGGTTTCTGTACAGGACACAGTACTCCATCAGCCCTCCTTTTATTCACCGGTGTTATCCACAGCTCGTTGGACAACAGCCTCCTAACTGGGTTGGTCTTCATTGACCTGACCAAGGTTTTTGACACTGTACATCATAATCTATTAATCACACAGCTACATGCTGCTGGGCTCTCACCTGAGTCCACTACCTGGTTCAAGAGCTACTTGGAGAACTGCTCCCAAAGAGTGAAAATAGCTGATGTTCCCTCAGATGCACATCCTGTTCACTCAGGAGATCCTTAAGGCTCCATTCTTGGGCCACTTCTTTTTAGCCTCTTTCTGAATGACCTTCCACAATCATGTCCTGCACATATCCTCCTCTATGCTGACGACACCATCATCCTCTCCACTTACAAGGGTCCCGGCCACCTTCAAAAGAATCTACAGCTTGCCTTCACCTCGATTGAAACTTGGTTTAGTACACAAAAATTGGTTCTCCACTACAAAAAACCAAGTCCATGCTCTTCTGAAGCCCGCACAACAAACACAGACTCAATCCCATCACGATCAAAAACTGCCTTGGTGCAACCCTCGAACAGGTTCAATCCTTTAAATATCTAGGTATTACCATCGATTGTAACCTATCATATTCTACGCACATTGACAACATTGCTATGGCTGCCAACACTTGAATTGACATACTCTTCAGGCACAGGCAATGCCTTACCTCAGATGCCTTAAGGACTGCAGTACAGAGCTCAGTAATCTCAATAATCGACTACGGCCTGATCATCTATGGCTCTGCCTCTGCCTTCAGGTGCATATCCATTGCACTAAACAAAGCCTGCTGTCTCATAACTGGCACCCATTGCCTCACCCACATGTGTGATCTCTACGCACAGACCGGGTGGCTTCAACTTTTAAACCAGATCAAGTACCAAACCTGCCTTATGACAAAGACAATAACATTAGGCCTTGCTCCCTCAGGTGTTCAAGCACTCCTCTGCCCAGCACAGACTACTCACATCACCAGGGGCTCTGAATCCTAGCTTCTGCATATCCTGTGTTTCCGCAAAACACAAGGGCAAAGATCGTTTGTGTACAGAGGTCCCAGCTGGTTCAATGGTCTCAACATTGACATCGCCTCAATGCCAAAGCTTGGCCCATTCAAATTCTGTCTGTATCTAGCTCCTGTGACTGCCCTTCCTAATTGTTCTTCCTTCTCCTCTTTGCTCTTTCCATCTAGAACTTAACCCTTTTCCCCCTCAACTCCCTCTCCCATACACCCATTCATCCTCCTCTCCTCCTCTCCTCCCACCCTCCTTTCCTACCCCCCTGTAGCACTTTAATTGATATTTGACAAGTGCCTTTGGCTGCACCCCACTAGTGTGTCTCTCCTAAATACTGTGTCAACCCTGTTACCAGATCTCCTTCTGGCATTTTTGCCACTGTATTGAATGTGTAAAACTGTATGTAACTGCCTGTAACCCACTGTTATTCAATGTCTTGTTTGAATTGCACCTCAACTGATGTGGAACCTTTGTAAAAGAGCCTTGGCTCAAAGGCACTTGTAATCCTAGATTCAAATAAAGAAATAAAAATAAACTAAAAAATAGATTGTCATGAGGAGGAATTAAAAGAGGTTAAGAACATATATGTAAGGAAGAGAGGTAGAGAAGGGGCAGCAGGGAATTATCACTGGGAATGACCCAAACATTTGGTTAGAAAGAGATCAGGGGCAGCAATCGCAGGGCTCCTTAAAGGCACGTGTGAACAGAGTTCTGAATGTGGATACTTTTACTGAGATAGTTAACTTCAGGGTTTTTTGAAGGTTGTTCCACAATAAGGGAAGTGCATGACTTATAGACAACCTTCCAAAGTGCGATCTAACTTTAGTGATGGTCAGTGAGATGTATGAGAGACTTCTCAGGGAATAGCTCCCAACAGTAAAGACAGGCAGGCAATCCAAAACGTAATCAGGAAGCATGTTAGTAATCGCCCTATATGTCCAGACGGCAGCGTTTTTACGCCTCCTAAATTTAAGGGACGTCCAGCCTACTAACGAGTATTGGGAGCAGTGATGGGTGGAATATGGTGCTCTAGTGATAAATTGGATAATACTTACAGTTTTAATTCTGGTGTTTCTTTGCTGACCATGAAAAATCCCACTCCTATCTATACCTGTTTACTAGGGAAATCTCTTTTGTTTAACCTGCTAGAGATACAACACAAGCCCTGTTTCCATCTAAGGCCTTCTGCTGTGTGAGTAAAGGGATGAACAAGAAAATTCTACGGTGGAACTGATCAGAGATTTGAATTCTTATATTCCATCCATTGTAAACATTCCATCTACTGAGTGTAAGAAAAATAGAACAGAAAAAAAGGTGAGAAAAAGTGAAGGAATAATATAAAAAAAGAAAGCGGAAAGGTGAGGAAAAAGGAAAATGGGGTGAGTTTGGGAAAATAAAATGTTTGAGGGCTAATTTAAAAAATGTGTTTAGCTGTTCTTTACATTTGAAAGTGAGATGGCATGCCAAATGCTGGGACATGCTGGGACTATTTTGTTGGGGTGGATGAACTTAAAAGAAAATGAATACGCTTAACATTATTTTATTTTTGTGTATCCCCACCAAACAAAATCTTGGACCTTGTTTATAACCAAAATAAGATGTGATTTGTAGTGGAATAAGGGCACTTCTCAGGTCGTTGAAGGCACTTGGCAATGCCTCGTGCCTCACAACACACCTGAGGTGTGTCGTTATGCCACCACAACACACTCCCTGTCATGTCTTGCTGCTTAATTATAAATGAGAACTGACAGTGAGGAAGCTGTGTAAACATACTTGAAGATATGGCAGCAACATGGCAAACACCACTGTAAGTCCAAAGGTTTGCAGGCCACAGCAGCATGCCATCATATTAACTAACACGTTCCCCCCTCCACATTAAACAGATGCCACTGTTGTGTACCCAGTGAGAAGGATGGCAACATATGTGAGGATTTGGCAGACTAGTCAGTTGGCAAGACAGCACAGTTGATGGAGCTCCAGGGTGGTATTCCAAGGGTTGGTTCAGTTACCAGTTAAGTGATGTTATTTCTTTCTCATATCAATTTGAGTTTTAAAAGCTTAGCAGCAGGGAATGCTGCACAAGAACTTCATTACTAAAGATGAATGTCCCTTGCCTCTGCTCATACAAGGGAGAAATACATATGCATGTAAATAAAAAAGACATCTACAACATATTAAGTAATTATCTTATTATTTCTTTTATGGAACAGAGATAGTATTTATGAATATTTTAAAGCTTCAGACAATTGATTACAGCCTATGCTGAATGACAGGTAAAGGGAATTTACTTAGGTGACTCCGCTTTCTGCTTCTGCAAGGTAACAATTAGACCATAATTGTAAAAGAAATGCTAAGCAGATGAGATAAATAAAAGAAACTTGTTATTCTGGGATCCCACCAGGCTGATGGTGATGGGAGTGTGTGAATAGATTACTATTTATCAGCACCAGTCTCCTTGCAATTCATGTGTGTCTGATAGAGAGTAGAATATTATTAACCTTTATAACTAGAGCACTAGCATCCTTGCTATAATACCATCTACTGCTATTCCCAACCAAAAGATGATTTCAATTGCAATAAAAGCTCATGTGTCATTATTTTTCTTCAGTACATTATGCAGAACTGTGTTAGTTCTATTGTGCTTGATGAAAGATGTCTTAATATAGTGGGTTGGCTCCAACTGGGAAGCTGATATACAGGGCATTTTATATGACGCTGATTGAATCAGTGGATAACATGTCTGATAAAAGATTTCTATAATCTCCGCTCTAATCCTTAAAAATGCAGCACTTTGATAGTTCCATTTCCCACCACAATCATTCAAAACACTGAGACACTCTATTAAACGGACCTGCTACTGCTGTAGCAAAGCCTTTGAGCCAGCTTTTATTTTTTATATGCAGCTTTTAAAATAATGATTATTATTTAATAGAATTCATATAATAAGTTTACATTTAAAATCAGGTTTGCTAACAGCCAAACTCTTTGTAGGTAAATGAATTCCCAAGTGAAGTCCAAATGAATTTCCTGCAACAGCTTATTGTAAGAGGCAACATTTCTCTTTTAGTGGTGGAGGGCTGAATTAAAGGCCTGGGGATTCTAGAAGCTCTGAGATTTTACCAACTCTGTGGTATATTTTGGGGCTTTTACTAAAGGTAAAACATGACACTGAAGCTGACAAACTAAGTCCTAAGTTCAACTTGTTAGGCTCTTGCTTGGGTTCAGCCACCTCTAGTGTAGGACAAAACACCTCTGGCCTCTGCTGCCACCTCCTGATCCCCATACAAGCACTACTTTGAAAATGACCAAAATATCCTGCAGAGTAATATTCCCCACAAACTCTTATGATAAACAGTCCCCACACCTTGCATAGAAGCCCCCCCAGCATTCTTACCCGATTTGTCTGAAATATCTGACAACCTTATAGCAAAGCATTGTGTGCCCCACAGCCTGACACTGCACAGAGGACTTTCTTGCCTGTTTCTCTTTTATTTAAAATGGAAGCCTCCTAGTCTTCAGGGACATGTGGATCTGTCCCAGCCCCATCCATACTGCCCTGGTGGGAAGTGAGGGTTTATCCCCGACCTATCTCCCCACTGGCCAGGCTTATCTTGTCCTTGACTCCTTGCTTGTGCATGTGTTATTAAAGAAATGTTACCCCTCTTTGAGGGCTCCTTCTAATTTTACTAATTTTACTTTCTGTTTCTGCAAGGTAAAATGAGACCATAATTGTAAAAGAAATGCTAAGCAGATGAGATAAATCAAACAAACTTGTTATTCTGGGATCCCACCAGGCTGATGGCGATGGAAGTGTGGAATAGATGACTATTTATCAGCACCAGTCTCCTTGCATTCATGTGTGTCTGATGGAGAGTAGAATATTATTAGCCTTTTATAACTAGAGCAATAGCATCCTTGCTATAATACCATCTACTGCTATTCCCAACTAAAACAAATATAATTTCAATTGCAATAAAAGCTCATGTGCAATTATTTTTACTTCATACATTATGCAGAGCTGTCCCTATCCCTTTACTGCCTGGTGCTGATCCCATGTATTTACTACCTTGGCTTCAACCCCCCAATATAGTTTCTGACTTGGTGCCAGCACCCGACAGGTTTACTTATCTTTATTGCTTCAGTGCCAGTACCACCTTCACACATCATTACTGCTCTGCTGTTAGCTCCACCACCTCTCCATCCATTTCAGTTCCACCAGTCCCTCTTCCAATTTATTTGTCAGTTTCCTTGCTGCATGTCCCTTCAATGATTTTTTTGTTATGAAACCTACATCCAAATTATATAATACTCTGGGAGAGGGAGGGGAGAGAATGTTGCTGCAATTAAGCTGGTGATGGTTGTTGGTTCACTGGTCCTGCAAACAACTACTT
Source organism: Neoceratodus forsteri (assembly GCA_016271365.2). NCBI lineage: Eukaryota > Metazoa > Chordata > Ceratodontiformes > Ceratodontidae > Neoceratodus > Neoceratodus forsteri. The sequence goes on from CM028131.1 coordinate 1,124,147,841, forward strand.
ATGAGGTACTTATGCAATGTAGACTGAATGACTTAGGTAAAAACTGTGGAGGAGGAGGGAAGGTAAGTGGGAGGAGAAAAAAACAATTCCAAAGGATGTTTCAGGTATATGCTATTTAGTAGGATTTGGAGTTGGCATGTCAGAGTCTCCCACAGCCCTACTGAACCTTGGCTTGTAGCCCAAATGCCTTTTTGCAGATAACATCAAAATCTGTAATAAGGTGGTAACTCAGGAGAGGGTGGAGAGAATGTGTAGGCAGCAAGGGAAACTTGACGAGTGGTCAAGAGCTTGGCAGCTGGATTTCAATATCAACAAGGAGGAACCCACAAGTTGAGTATAGGATGGGGGAAGGTACCAACTGTCATTAAATAGGAAAGAGACCTTGGGGGTATTATACCTGGCAACCTAAAAGAGGCAGGGCAGTGCGACAAAGCAATGGGTATGGTCAGTAGGATGCTGAAATACACAGGGAGAGGTATCTCCCTCAAGAGAAGGGAGGTGGTATTGCCACAGTATTGCTCACTTATGAGACCCCACCTGGAGTATTGTATACAGTATTGGATGCTGCACCCGAGAAAGGGCATAAACAGAGGGGAGGTAGTCCAGAGGATGGCAACTAAAATGGTGCAGGGGTTTTCACCAAAAGCCCTACAAAGAGAGAATATGGGATCTGAACAAGTACACCATGAAAGAGAGGAGAGTGAGAGGAAGCATGATAGAGACCTATAAGTACTTCATGGGGGTGAACAGGGTGCAGGAGGGAATCATTTTCAAATGAGAAAGAGCACCAGGTCCAAAGCACATACAGTGAAGCTGGAGGGGAGATGGGTTAAGTGGGACGCATGGAAGTATTACTCACAGAAAAAGTGCTGGATACTTGGAACAGACTGTCAGCAGAAGAGGTGGAGGCAAAATAATAGTGGGCTTCAGGCATGCATGGGAAAGACATGGGGAAGTATTAGTAAATAGGGAGGAGGAAGGTTGTCAGAGACTAGTTATTGTCTGCAGAGACAGACTAGGCAGGACCATCTGGACAAACTGGCTGGCCTAAATGGTCCTTTTTGCTGACAAATTCGATATTTCTGTAATTGTGCTGTGATTCAAACCAAGAGGAATCTTCAGACAGGATTACAAGTCTTCTGCCTCTTTTTGCACTCCACTGTGTCCTGGGTTGCATTACTTGGCAGTACAGATTCTCACACCTACTAATAGCCATCCTGTTGTAAACCTAACATCCCCTCTCTTTTGTGACTATGTCAATTGCTGCAAGAAGGTTTCCCTATCCTCTTTACAGTACAAGAAATGCTTTTTGTTACAAATGCCATCACCTGAAGAATGGCACTATGCTTAAGCTCGTGCATTAAAAATAACTTGTCAGTCTCATTTGCTCATCTCTTTAATGCATAGATGTCTTTATGATTAAGGTCCTAAATACCTTTCAGATTAACTAACTGAATACCTTCCAAAAAGATCTTTGAGATCTGTTAACTCTAAGCTGTTACTTGTTCCAAATACCATCTACAAATAGTACGTGGCAGGAATTTGCTGTTAGGGCCCATTATTAAAGAATGCCCTTTCTCATGTTGTTAGACTGACTTATTCTGTAGATGGTTTAAGTCTGCACTTAAGACATTTATGTTTGCACAAGCCTTTGAGAGGTGCATAAAAGTAATGTATTCAAATTTTATATTTAATTTGTAAATTTGTTTTGTTAGTTTTAATGTATAGTAATAACTGTGAGCTGTTTTTGACATGAGAGAAGCTGGTTATAATTTGCTGTTATAACCCGCTGATTATGATGGCGAACACACAAGATTTTCAGCTCTACAGCCTGCTTTCACTCACTATGCGCAGCAATTGCCTACGAGAGTGCTACCAATCAGTACTGAAATTTTATTGGAACCACCATGACCTTTCACCTAGTCACCTAATTTGAATATCTCTGTGACAACCTCAGACTGGAGCTGAAATAAAATAACAAACTCTTACCTAAATACAAGTGTTTGAATGTTTAAACTATTTGTTTTACTACTATTTGAATGTATTATGATCAGCTAAGTTCACTCTTACTAGCAATTTCAATACATTCCATGGCCATTACACGTTGCCCTACTCAGACTCAAGTTAATTATAGAAACCTTGATTTTTTCACAATGCAGGTTAATTCATTTTAAAAACTGCAAAATGTATTAAAATATGTTGTGTTCAATTTTTCCCACTATTTCCTCACGTGACTGTGAACAGTCAAGCATCACATAAAATTCAAGACACAGATTTTTTTTACATTCCTTTGTTTTATTCCTAATACTGATGTTGGTAAAAAAAAAACCGCTCCCAGCAATCACATAAAACAATTCATGGGGAAGAGTTCCAAACTTGAGTTTTGTACACACCCTCAGTGCGGGAAGCTTTGATAGACCCCTCAGGCTTCTCCCTGTGGGTTTTTTAAGCATCCCACACTTTGAGTGTGCATAACAGTTTTGTTACACACTCCTCCCCATGCATTATTCTATATTTTTACATGTTTTATTGAGTGACTGTATCTGCCTGTGCATTGAAACATTTTAATGGTTGCTTTGTGCTGTGTAGTCCTCAAAGCTTTTTGGAAGAGTACTGTTGTATATAAATAAAAATGGATCTGGTTGAAATTAGAGTTAAAGAATGCAAAGCATACAAAGTAGGGAAATGAAAACATATTATTTCATTATATTTCATTTTTATTAGGGTTAAACCATTGAGCAAGTTCATTTGAAATGGTGACCTGTGGTAAACAATTTGCATACATACAGTAAAAGCGTATTACAACACATTTTACAGTACACAGTGAGTACAACAAACATTGACAATAAAATCAACACAATTAGTCATTAGTTTGACCATAGTAACATTTAACCTGGACAGTGATATTATTTAGGAACCATTGTTTTACAGCATTTATTGGAAGGGAAAAGGGAAAGGGGAAATTGTTTAACCAGGAAAGGCACACTAAGCCAAAGCGTGTTTCCGTATGCGACCTGAGAGCCACCTGAAGTTAATTGAATGGGCTTAGTGTTAAACAGACAAAACTTGTGTGGTAATTTGTTCCAGTAAATGGCACTGTTTGGCTATAGAAGTACATAGAAGTACATTGACCTCTGTGTTTTAGTTATGGGTACTGTCAGTTCATGATAAGCGAATTCCTGAGAGAAGAGTTTACCTTCTTTTCTTACAATTTAGCTACTAAGTAATATAAGACTTTACCAGTCCACTTTTGTAGGACATTAAGGTTTTGGTCTCTGAAGTCTTGGGGAATCTGTGATCAGGTCTTTCTTGGGGTTGTCAAACCTAATGCCCAACTACTCCACTGATTAAATAAGGTGAGACGTGAGCTGTTTTCTTTATGCAGGGTGATGTGCTGAAGTTTAATTTTGCTGGTGATGTTCCAAAGAGTTGGCAATTTCACCACACAAAATATTTCTCAATTCGGCGATTCATGAAATATTTCAGTGCAATTTTAAAGTCTGCCCAAAAATGCAAATTTTGCCCGCAAAGTGCAAGTGTGAGTGTGAAAATTCCACCATTTGTGGGCTTATTCCCCATTCGTGTGAGAAATTCCACATTTTGCAGGTGATATTCTGCATTTCTTGGGTGGAATTTTGCACTTCACATCTGAGAAATATTTTGTGAAATGCTCGAAATTTGCAAAATATTTTACAGAGTGAAGTTTGCTGACTTCGCCCATCTCTACCTGCAGGCCCTGCACGAAGAAAGCTACAACAGATTCTGTTAGCAACATGTGTACAGCCATAATTCACTACCTCCAAAGAGTGTATCACTATGAGGCACTGGGTTGGAGCTGTATCTTGTGATCTGGATAGGAGGCTATGGTCTGGGCTGGGGGTGCATTAGGGTTGACAACCCCAAGGAGGACTTCACCACTGGTTCACCAAGGCTCTGGAGACCCAAAACCTTTATAATTTTTCATTTCCCTACTTTGTGCACTTTGCATTCTTCAACCCTAATATTTGCATTAATGTAGTTTATTGCAATGAATATATATCATACAGGTGCGATTGCTCCTATATATTAGGGTTGAGTGAGCACTTTAAAGTTAATTCCTGACCATTGCACCATAATAACTCTGCTCCTGTTCATCTGATTTACCTGATATTTGATAGGCGTGCAGTCTAGTCTAGGTTCTCTAGATCCTGAACATTTTGTGTCAGTTGGTTAAAGGGAGGAAGGGGGGAAAATTACAGATATACAAAATGCTAAAATTCTCCCAAATTAAGAATTTTAATTTTTTACTCCCCTGTACCTAAAAACCTTTTTTAACTGCAGATATACAGATTTGAGAGAGTCTGACCCAAGGTATGCATTTTGACAACTTGCACATTTTTAACTTAAAAAAGTTTGAAATACAAGTTAAAAAACATGCCATTGTTCACATATGCTTAGTTTAAACAAACATTTGTCAATGCCAAATGTTAATTGCGTTGGTCCGTTGAGCTCTTTCACTGGCCCTCTGTCACTTGCTCATTCTGTGTCTCCCATTGCTGCATGCTGTCCTTTTGTTCTGGGCTTCTGCCTGCATTGGCACCCTTTCTGTCCACAAAGAAATCACGCAGCTGGCCGACAGAGCTCCATTGAGGTGGTCACTCCCCTTCTCACTCACTCATTCTGTTTCTCCTTGTGCTGCAGGCTGGCCTTTTGTGCTAGGCTCTTGCCTCTGTTGGTGGCATTTCCTGTCCAAAAAGAAATCTGCAGTAGTCCCAGCACAGGTCCATTGAAGTTACTCACTCCCCCTCTGCCGCTTGCTCGTTCCGTGTCTGCTAACACTGCAAGCTGGCCTTTTTGTACTGGGCTCCTGCCTGCATTGCCACGTTTTTCTGCCCACAAAGGAATCCGTAGCAGTCACGATAGAGCTCCCTTGAGCTCACACACTCCCCCTCTCTCAGTCGCTCATTCTGTTTCTCCCGCTGCTGCAGGCTGCCCTTTTGTACTGGGGCCCCTTGGGTGCACTGCTGCCTTTTTCTGCCCACAAAGAAATCTGCAGCAGTCCCAACAGAGCTCCGCTAAGCTAACCCACTCCCCGTCCCTCACACTCTTGCTGGTTCTGTATCACCCGCTGGTGCAGGCTGTCCTTTTGTACTGGGCTCCTGCCTGCATTGACGGCTTATTCTACCCACAAAGAAATCTGCAGCAGTCCTGACACAGCTCGGTTGAGCTCACTCACTCCCCCTCTCAGTCGCTCGTTCCGTTTTTGCCAGCACTGCAGGCTGGCCTTTTGTACTGGGCTCCTGCCTGCATTGCTGCTTTTTTCTGCCCACAAAAAAATCTGCAGCAGTCATAATAGAGCTCTGTTGAAGTTGCACACTCCCCCCTCTCACTCGCTCATTCTTTTTCTCCTGGCGCTGCGGGCTGCACTTTTGTACTGGGCTCCTGCCTCTGTTGGTGCCTTTTTCTGGCCACAAAGCAATCTGCAGCAGTCCTGACAGAACTCCGTTGAGCTTGCTCACTCCCCCTCTCTCACTCGCTCATTCCCTTTCAGTCAGTGCTGCATGCTGCCCTTTTGTACTGGGCTCCTGCTGGCATTGCCGCCTTCTTCTGCCCACAAAGAAATCTGCAGCAGACATGATAGAGCTCCGTTGAGCTCGCTCAGTCCCCCTCTCTCACTCGCTCATTCTGTTTCTCCCACTAGCGCAGACTGCCCTTTTGTACTGGGCCCCTGCATGCATTGCTGCCTTTTTCTGCCCATAAAGATATCCACAGCAGTCCCAACAGAGCTCCGTTGAGCTCACTCCTCTCCCATCCCTCACCTCGGTCGTTTTCTGTCTCCCGCTGCTGAGGCTATTCTTTTGTACTGGGTTCCGCCTGCATTGCACCTTTCTTTTCCACTAAGAAATCTGTAGCTGTCCCGACAGAGCTCCATTGAGGATGCTCACTACACCAGTCCCCTTGTCATTCTGTTTCTCCTGGCATTGCAGGCTGCCTTTTGTACTGGGCTCCTGCCTGCATTGCCGCCTCTTCTGTCCACAAAGAAATCTACAGCAATCACGATAGAGCTCCACTGAGCTGGCTCACTTACTCCCTTTCTCACCTCGTTTGTTCTTTTTCTCCCACTGCTGCAGGCTGTCCTTTTAGTACTGGGCCCCTGCGTGCATAGCTGCCTTTTTCTGCCCACAAAGAAATCCACAGCAGTCCCAACAAAGCTCCGGTGAACTCACTCACTCTCCCTCCCTCACTCGCTCATTCTGTGTCTCCCGCTGCTGCAGGTTGCCCTTTTGTACTGGGTTTCTGCCTGTGTTGGTGGCTTTTTCTGCCCACAAAGAGATCTGCAGCAGTCCTGACACAGCTCTGTTGAGGTCGCTCACTCCCCCTCTGTAACTCATTCATTCCTTTTCTGCCAGTGCTGCAGGCTGGCCTTTGGTACTGGGCTCCTGCCTGCGTTGCTGTCTTTTTCTGCCCACAAAGAAATCCACAGCAGCCATGATAGACCTCTGTTGAGTTTGCTCACCCGCCCTCACTCACTCACTCATTCTGTTTCTGCTGGCACTGCAGGCTGGCCTTTGTACTGGGCTCCTGACTGCATTGCTGCCTTTGTCTGTCCACAAAGAAATCCTCAGCAGTCAAGATAGAGCTCCGTTGAGGTCGCTCACTCCCCCTGTCTCACTAGCTCATTCTGTTACTCCTGGTGCTGCAGGCTGCCCTTTTGTACTGGGCTCCTGCCTCTGTTGGCATCTTTTTCTGCCCACAAAGAAATCTGCAGCAGTTCTGACAGAGCTGCCGTTGAGCTCGGTCATTCTCTGCTCTCAATCACTCATCCCGTTTCTGCCGCCGCTCCAGGCTGCCCTATTGTACTGGGCTCCTGCCTGCATCGCCGCCTTCTTCTGCCCGCAAAGAAATGTACAGCAGTCCCAACACAGCTCCATTCAGCTTGCTCACTCACCCTCTCTCACTCTCTCATTCCGTTTCTGCCAGGCCTGCAGGCTGGCCTTTTGTATTGGGCTCCTGCCTGTGTTGCCGCCTTTTCCTGCCCATAAATAAATCCTCAGCAGTCACAATAGAGCTCCGTTGAGCTCGCTCACTCCCCCTCTTTCACTTGCTCACTGTGTTTCTCCCAGCCCTGCAGGCTGCCCTTTTGTACTGGGCTCCTGTCTGTGTTGGCACCTTTTTCTACCCACAAAGAAATCCACAACTGTCCCAACAGAGCTCCGTTGAGGTCGCTCACTCCCCCTGTCTTACACGCTCATTCTGTTTCTCCTGGCGCTGCAGGCTGCCCTTTAGTACTGGGCTTCTGCCTCTGTTGGCACCTTTTTCTGCCCACAAAGAAATTTTCAGTAGTCCAGACAGAGCTCCGTTGACCTGACTCACTCCCCCTCTCTCACTCGCTTATTCCATTTCTGCCGGCGCTGCAGGCTGCCCTTTTATACTGGGTCTGCCTGCATTGCCAGCCTTCTTCTGCTCACAAAGAAATGTACAGCAGTCCCAACACAGCTCTGTTCAGCTTGTTCACGCCCCTCTCTCACTCTCTCATTCCATTTCTGCCAGCCCTGCAGGCTACAGCACCTTTACTGCAGGCTCCTGCCTGTCTTTGCCTGCTCTTGCACAACAAAAAATCCGTGAGTCACGATATAGAGCTCCTTTTGAGCTCTCTTCACCTCTCTTTCACTTGCTCATTGTGTTTCTCCCGGTGCTGCAGACTTCCCTTTTGTACTCGGCTCCTGCCTGTGTTGGCACCTTTTTCTACCCACAAAGAAATCTGCAACTGTCCTGACAGAGCTCCGTTTAGGTCACTCACTCCCCCTGTCTTACCTGCTTATTCTGTTTCTCCTGGTGCTGCAGGCTGCCCTTTTGTACTGGGCTCCTGCCTCTGTTGGCACCTTTTTCTGCCCACAAAGAAATCTGCAGCAGTCCTAACACAGCTACATTGAGGTTGCTCACTCCCGCTCTGTCACTCGTTCATTCCTTTTCTGCTGGCGCTGCAGGTTGGCCTTTTGTACTGGGCTCCTGGCTGCATTGCCATCTTTTCCTGTCCACAAAGAAATCCACAGCAGTCATGATAGACCTCCGTTGAGCTCGCTCACTCCACCTCTTTCACTCGCTCGTTCTGTTTCTGCCAGCATTGCAGGCTGTCTTTTTGTACTGGGCTCCTGACTGCATTGCCACCTTTTTCTGCCCACAAAGAAATCAACTGCAGTCATGATAGAACTCCGTTGAGGTCTCTCACTCCCCCTGTCTCACTCACTCATTCCGTTACTCCAGGGGCTGCAGGCTGCCCTTTTGTACTGCGCTCCTGCCTCTGTTGGTGCCTTTTTTTGCCCATAAGGAAATCTGCAGTAGTCCTGACAGAGCTCCGTTTAGCTCGCTCACGCCCCCTCTCTCACTCGCTCATTCCATTTCTGCCAGCGCTGCAGGCAGGCTTTTTATACTGGGCTCCTGCCTGCATTGCCTTTTCCTGCCCACAAGCAAATCTGCAGCTGTCCTGAAAGAGCTGCCATTGAGCTCGCTCATTCCCTCTCTCTTACTTGCTCCTTCTGTTTCTCCCACTGCTGCAGGCTGCCCTTTTGTACTGGGCCCCTGCATGCATTACTGCCTTTTTCTGCCTACAAAGAAATCTGCAGCAGTCCTGACAGAGCTCCATTCAGCTTGCTCACTCCCCCTCTCTCACTCGCTCATTCTGTTTCTGCTGGTGCTGCAGTCTGGCCTTTTGTACTGGGCTTCTGCCTGTGTTGCCACCTTTTCCTGCCCACAAACACATCCACAGCAGTCACGATAGAGCTCCGTTGAGCTCACTCACTCCCCTCTCTCATCAAGCTCCTTGTGTTTCTCCCTGGGCGCTGCAGGCTTCCTTTTAATATGGGCTCCTGCCTGGGTTGGCACCTTTTCTGCCCACAAAGAAATCCAGAACTGGTCTGACAGAGCTCCGATGAGGTCCCTATCTTCCCCTGTCTTATGCGCTCATTCAGTTTCTGCTGGCACTGCAGTCTGTCCTTTTGTACTGGGCTCCCGCCTGTGTTGTCACCTTTTCCTGCCCACAAACACATCCACAGCAGTCATGATAGAGCTCAGTTGAGCTCACTCACTCCCCCTCTCTCACTCGCTCCTTGTGTTTCTCCTGGCGCTGCAGGCTTCCCTTTTGTACTGGGCTCCTGCCTGCATTGGCACCTTTTTCTACCCACAAAGAAATCTGCAGCTGGTCTGACAGAGCTCTGATGAGGTCCCTATCTCCCCCTGTCTTACACGCTCATTCTGTTTCTACTGGCACTGCAGGCTGCCCTTTTGTACTGGGCTCCTGCCGCTGTTGGCACCTTTTTCTGCCCACAAAGAAATCTGCAGTAGTCTCGACAGAGCTCCATTGACCTCACTCACTCTCCCTCTCTCATTCATTTGTTCCATTTCTGCTGGCACTGCAGGTTGGCCTTTTGTACTGGGCTCCTGCCTCTGTTGGTGCCTTTTTCTGCCCACAAAGAAATCTGCAGCTGTCCCGACAGAGCTCCTATGAGGTCGCACACTGCCCCTCTCTCACTTGCTCATTCTGTTTTTCCTGGTGCTGCAGGCTGCCCTTTTGTACTGGTCTTCTGCCTCTGCTGGTGCCTTTTTCTGCCCACAAAGAAATCTGCAGTAGTTCTGACAGAGCTTCATTGAGCTCGCTCATTCCACGCTCTCACTTGCTCGTCCCATTTCTGCCCCTGCTCTAGGCTACCCTTTTGTACTGAGCTCCTGCCTGCATTGCCGCCTTCTTCTGCCCACAAAGAAATCTGCAGCAGTCACGATAGAGCACTGTTGAGCTCACTCAGTCCCCTTCTCTCACTCACTCATTCTGTTTCTCCCGCTAATGCAGGCTGCCATTTTGTACTGGGCTGCTGCGTGCATTACTGCTCTTTTCTGCCCACAAAGATATCTGCAGCAGACCCAGCAGAGCTCCGTTGACCTTACTCACTCCTCATCCCTTACTAGCTCATTCTGTTTCTCCTGTTACTGCATGCTATCCTTTTATACTGGGCTTCTGCCTGTGCTGGCACCTTTTTTTGCCCACAAGGAAATCCGCAGCTGCCCCAACAGAGCTCCATTGAGGACGCTCACTCCGCCTGTCTCACTCGCTCATTCTGTTCCTCCTGGTGTTGCAGTCTGCCATTTTGTACTTGGCTCCTGCCTCTGTTGGCGCCTTTTTCTGCCCACAAAGAAATCTGTAGCAGTCCTGACAGAGCTTCTCTGAGCTCACTCACTCTCCCTCTTTCACTCGCTCATTCCGTTTCTGCCAGTGCTGCAGGCTGCTCTTTTGTACTGGACTCCTGCCTGTGTTGCCGCCTTCTTCTGCCCGCAAAGAAATCTGCAGCAGTCACAGTAGCGCTCCATTGAGCTGAATCAGTCACTCCCCCTCACTCACTCGTTTGTTCTGTGTCTCCCACCGCTGCAGGCTGCTCTTTTGTACTGGGCCCCTGTGAGCATCGCTTTCTTTTTCTGACCACAAAGAAATCCCAACAAGGCTCTGGTGAGCTCACTCACTCCCCTTCTGTCACTCACTTATTCTGTGTCTCCCGCTGCTGCAGGCTGCCCTTTAGTACTGGGTTTCTGCCTGTGTTGGTGGCTTTTTCTGCCCACAAAGAGATGTGCAGCAGTCCTGACATAGCTCCATTGAGATCACCACTACCCCTCTGTAACTCGCTTGTTCCTTTTCTGCCAGCGCTGCAGGCTGGCCTTTTGTACTGGGCTCCTGCCTCTGTTGGCGCCTTTTTCTACCCACAAAGAAATCTGCAGCAGTCCTGACAGAGCTCCTATGAGGTTGCACACTGCCCCTCTCTCACTCGCTTGTTCTGTTTCTATCAGCCCTACAGGCTGGCCTTTTGTACTGGGCTCCTGCCTGTGTTGCTGCCTTTTTCTGTTCACAAAGAAATCTGCAGCAGTCATGATAGAGCTCCATTGAGGTTGCTCACTCCCTCTCTCACTTTCTTGTTCTGTTTCTATCAGCGCTGTAGGCTGGCTTTTTTGTACTGGGCTCCTGACTCTGTTGGCACCTTTTTCTGCCCACAAAGAAATCTGCAGCAGTCTGACAGAGCTCCTATGAGGTCACACACTGCCTCTCTCTCTTTCGCTCATTCTGTTTTCCCTGGTGCTGTAGGGCTGCCCTTTTGTACTGAGGCTCTGCTGCTTCTTTGTGCCTTTTTCACACACAAAAATATGCAGTAGTTCCGACAGAGCTCGCTTGAGCTCGGCTCATTCCACGCCTCACTCGCTTGACCCGCTTTCTTCCCTACTCCAGGCTGCCCTTGTACTGGGCCCTGCCTGCATTGTCGCCTTCTTCTGCCCACAAAGAAATGTGCAGCAGTCACAACAGAGCTCCACTGAGCCTGCTCACTCCTCCTCTCTCACTCGCTCATTCTGTTTCTCCCACTGCTGCAGGCTGCCCTTTAGTACTGGGCCCCTGTGTGCATTGCTGCCTTTTTCTGCCCAGAAAGAAATCTGCAGCAGTCCCGACAGCTCCGTTCAGCTCGCTCACTCCCCGTCTCTCACTCGCTCATTTTGTGTCTGCCAGCACTGCAGGCTGGCCTTTGTACTGGGCTCCTGCCTGTTGTTTCTACCTTTTCCTGCCCACAAACAAATCCTCAGCAGTCATGATAGAGCTCCGTTGAGCTCACTCAGTCCCCCACTGCTCATTGTGTTTCTCCTGGTGCTGCAGGCTGCCCTTTGTACTGGACTCCTGCCTTCATTGGCAAATTTTTCTGCCAACAAAGAAATCAGCAGCTGTCCCAACAGAGCTTTGTTGAGGTCACTCACTCCCCCTGTCTTACACGCTCATTCTGTTTCTCCTGGTACTGCAGACTGCCCTTTTGTACTGGGCTCCTGCCTCTGTTGGCACCTTTTCGCCCACAAAGAAATCTGCAGCAGTCCGACAGAGCTCCATTGACTTCACTCACTCCCCTTTCTCTTTCACTCGTTCCGTTTCTGCTTGGAGTGCTGCAGGCTTCCCTTTTGTACGGGGCTCCTGCATGCATTGCCACCCTTTTCTGCCCACAAAGAAATCTGCAGCAGTCACGATAGTGCTCTGTTGAGCTCGCTCAGTCCCCCTCTCTCCGTCACTCATTCTGTTTCTTCCACCGCTGCAGGCTGCCCTTTTGTACTGGGCCCCTGCGTGCATTGCTGCCTTTTTCTGCCCAAAAAGAAATCCTCAGCAGTCCCAACAGAGTTCTGTTGAGGTCCCTCACTCCCCCTCCCTTTCTTGCTCATTCTGTGTCTATCTCCGCTGCAGGCTGCCCTTTTGTACTGGCCTCCTGCCTGCATTGCCCTTTCCTGCCCACAAAGATATCTAAAGCAGTCCCAACAGAGCTCTGTTGAGCTCAGTCACTCCCCTCCCTCACTTGATCATTCTGTGTCTCCAGGCTGCAGGCTGCCTGCACTGGCGGCTTTTGCTGCCACAAAGAAATCTGCAGCAGTCCCGACACAACTTCATTGAGCTCTCCCTCCCTCTCTCCTTGCTCATGTCCATTTCTGCTGGCATTGCAGGCTGGCCTTTTGTACTGGGCTGCTGCCTGTGTTGCCGCCTTTTTCTGCCAACAAAGAAAGCTGCAGCAGTCACGATAGCTCCGTTGAGCTTGCTGACTTTCCCTCTCTCACTCACTCATTGTGTTTCTCCCAGCTCTGCAGGCTGCCCTTTTGTACTGGCCTCCTGCCTGCATTGGCACCTTTTCCTGCCCACAAAGAAATCTGCAGCAGTCCAGACAGAGCTCAGTTGAGCTCAGTCACTCCCCCCTCTCTCACTTGCTTCATCCTAATCTGTCCCAAACACTGATTTACAACAGCGACTGCAGTATTGTGCGCTGGAAGTGTGAAAACACATTTCGGCCAGGATGTGAAAAATGACAGCTGTACTGTTCATAAGGAGGTGTGGAAAAATGTCAGTTTTGAAAATCTGGAGTCAAAATATTGCAAAGTTCCGAAGGTATGAGCGTGCACAACCCCCAATGGCTGTCTATAATCTCCACCACACTCCAATATTGAGTGGCTCTGGGGTGCCTGCCCCCATTTCTGCCATACTTGAACCCCTTCTCTGCATGTTCGTTGACCACTACATTTACACTTGGGTGCTCACTGCCAGTGTCACCAAACAGCCAGACAGTACACCTGCAATAATGAAAATAGTCCCAGGTTGTTTTTCTTTCTTTTTTATTCTCCCCCCCGAAACAAAGGAAACAGTCTATCAATGTCTTTTGTTGTCTGACCTGCCCACACCCCAAGCACCCACTCAGCACCCACCACCACTCACATTCTACACCCCCCACTCACCTAAACTTGGTACACCATCATCAATCCTGTCTCTGAGCTGAAAGATATCCTCCTCCTGGAACAGTGACTGCTAAATGAGGAAATGAGGTAAGTGCAGTTAATGTATTTCCAATTCATATAGAACTTTTACTCATTTTTTAATATTTGACTCCTTAATTTTCAACATAGTTTTTCTGGAACCCCACCTCATGATAAGGCAGGTGAACGTTTTCAAATGTTCCCTAAAAGGTGATTTCACAGTTGCTCAGCATATCACCATTTGGGCAGGATTTGAAACATTTCGCTTACCAGATCCATGAAGTGGGGTTAAAGAAGACTATGTTGACAATCTGGGGTCAAAATATTGAAAACCAACTAAGTTGTGAAGGTACACTGACATTTTTCAATGCCACTCATAACTTGGGTAATTTTCAATATTTTTACCTCAAATTGTTAGCATAGCTAAGCTGTCATCTTTCAAATCCTGGTTTGAACCTATCGCACAGAGCGAGAGGTGGGGGGATAGTGAAATGGAGTGGGGGCTGTGATGGGGAGCAGCTCAGAGGGCTTTGGTAGTGTGTGTGTGTGTGGGGGTTCAGGAGGGCACTACCAAGAGTGTTTAAAGAGGACTGATAGCTTACTTAAGCCCTTGGCTAGGCTGGAATGGAGGCAGGGTTCTCTAGGTAGCCCTTCTGGGTGCTACCTTTGGGGTAGGCCTGTCTATCAAGTGGGTCCTGAGAAGCAGGTGCATTTTTGAGCCAGACATTAGGTGCTGTTTGAGGACTGCTTTGAATTGAGACAGGCTGTTGTTCGCTTGTAATTTCATCGGGAGTTCATTTATCTAGAGGGGCCTGATAGGAGAAAGCACTGCCCTAGTGAGGTTCAGTAGAATGGTATAGACAGTACTTCATTCTTCCTCCCTCTGGTGATGTGTGATAGAGAAGCCTCGAGCAGGTATCCTATACAGGGTGGGGTTTTCAGGAGTGCCTTCTTTCCCAGGAGGCAAGTTTGGTATTGATCCTGTCTTTCAGGTTAAGCCAGTTTGTACACTCATACAGGGTGCAAGTATGAGTGTAGTGATTCTCGCACAGGGTGGTGACATGCCTTGTTGAGTGCAATTTGGACCTTTGAGCACTGTATCAGTAGCAGCTTCATAGACCACCAGCCCATAGTCTATCATGGAGAGTATGGATGCAGGGACTGATATTTGGAGGCTTCCAGGGTGAGGGATTCTTATGCCTAAAGGACCTGATCTTGTGTTTACCACTGGCAAGGGAGTCTACATGGTGCGATAGTGAGAGAGTCATCAGTGGTGACTCCAAGGTACTGAACAAGTGCACTTGCTCAATCTGCTCACTAGCCTTATTGGTGATTACAAGGGTGCATGCCTGTGTTTGTTGTAGGGATGGATTGTAGCATGGCCTTGGTTTTCTTGTAATTTAGTAGCAGCTTTTTCCTACTGAATCAGTCCTTGAGTTTATTGAAAGAGTTCTATAGTTCTATTTGTAGGGCAACCTGAGAGGTGCTGCTGCTCAGCAGCACGGCATCGTCCGCATACAGGATAAGTTTGGTGTCACAGGCTGTGGGTAGGTCATTTACAAAGAGGCTGAAAAGCAGGGGCCCTAGAACTGATCCTTGAGGGACTCCTAGGAGTACATCTCTGGAGCTGGATAACATCTGCTGGATTTTGACTCACTGGCTCCTGTGTGTTAGGTAGTCACTGAACCAATTCAGGGCGTTAAGTGCCACACCCAATCTTTGGAGCTGGAGTACTAGTAGAAGGTGGTTGACGGTGTCGAAGGCTTTGGTGAGGTCAATGAAGATGGACCCCTCCAATTTGCCTTCATCCAGCGCCTTGTGCGCATGGTCAGTGTATTCCAGCAGTGCCGTGGTGGTACTGTGTTTCTGCCTGAAACCATGTTGGATTGGGCAGAGCAGATTGTACTTATTGAGGTATTCTGTGAGTTGACTTGCCATGATTTTTTCCAAAGCTTTGGATAGTGGGGAAAAGATAGATATTGGCCTGTAGTTTGACACCAGCACCTTGTCACAATTCTTATGCACTGGAGTTACTAGGCTAGCTTCCATACCTGTGAAAATTGAGCTAGAGCCAAAGATTATTAAATACCATTGTTATGGGCATGATAAGAACATCAAGGGTGAGAGATAGTAACTTCATGTCTAGCCCCTCACTCCCCAATCTGGTTTTGTCTAGGACTTTCCTGACCATCGTTAGGGCCTCCTTCACTGTCACCAACTTAAAGTAGAAGGCTGGGTGGTTAGTTATGGGCAGGCTGGTGCAACCTTGGTCCTCCGCAGGCAGAAGGTAGTCTGGAGGCAGCAATGAGGACAGGTCTGTAAAGGCTTGGTTAAAGGCATCAACAATGTCTAGTAGATCTGAGGGCGCTGCTTTTGATCTTTACCAAGGATGTTCTTGATGTTGTCCAAAAACCTCTTTCCATCTCCCCATGCGTTGTTAAGCTGGGTCTTATTGAAATCGGCTTTTACGAGCCTGATAAGCTTGGTGCACTGATTTCTAGCCATTTTGAAGCACTGTAGGTCATGCTTGCTACCTGAGTTTAAGGCTTTTTCCCAGGGGCAGTCCCTCTCCTTAAGGAGGGAGAGGAGCTTGCCATCAATCCAGCCATTTACCTCCCACCGAATTTTCAGTTTTGTGCCTGGTGTATAGATATCACAGATGGAATTGAAGCCCTCAGTGAAAAAAAACTAAGGGCCTGGTCCAGCGTAGGTGCCTTGTTGATGGGGAACCAGTTGTAGGCAGACAGGGCCAATTTGAGGGATCCAAGTTTGCCTTTCCGCAGAACTCTGCTCTCGATGAGGTGGGGTGGGCTTTCGGCAAGTTTAGTGGTCCATATAAAGGAGATCAGGGAGTGGTCACTCAGCATGTCTGGGAGAACCCTGAGTTCAGAGAATTGAGTCAATGAGCTAGCTAAGACCCAGCCAATAAGGGTGCTGGTACCAGCCTTGTAGTTCTGCCTGGTGGGGTGAATTATGAGTTGTGTGAGATTGTGGGAGGTCATTAAGTCTCTGGAAGGTGTCGCCTCCTTACATAACCAGTTAATATTAAAGTCACCGGTCAAAATGAGTTATGAGTCCTTTTTGAGTGTGCTAATTTCTTCCATAACAAGAGGAAGGCCTTCCTTGGCTTTTTTTTGGGGGGCAGGTAGGTTGTGGCGATGGTAAGGGTCTTGCCTTTTAGGCCGGCTAGTATTTTTACTACTAGTAGCTCATAATCCACCACAACTTTGGAGATGGGGAGGAAGGAGCAACTCAGTGAGTTTCTGGCATATAAGAGGCAGCCACTGCCTTTCTTGCCTATTCTATCAAGTCGAAATGCTTGGATTCCTTCAATGGCCACCTCACCATCTTTGATCCTACCCAACAGCCAGGTTTCAGTTAGGCAGAGTATGTCAGGGGCATGGATGGTCATCCAAGCCTGGAGCTGGTTGAATTTGGCAGTTAGGCTGCAGATGTTTAGCAATGCTCTCTTTAGGCCGTTCACTGTATGGACCCCCTGTTCCTCAGGGTTGTTGGTCCAGGGTTTAGAAGAACATTGGTTGGTTCTCTACACTATAAATTGTGTTAACTGTTTCTTGGTGTGTGCACTGTTTTTTTTTTTTCTTTTTTTGTCCCCAAGTTTGATAAACACAAAGCACACAAAGTAGGGAACTGAAAAAAATGTCAGGATTTGGGGTCTCCAGAGCCTTGGTTGATATATATCTGTGTATCTATCTTTACGCAGAATAGAATTTGTCTTCTTTTTGTGATAGTGAAATTGTATCCTTATTTTTATTTATTTATTCAAGTTTCACCAAGAAAGGCTTACTGAGCAAGCAGTTCATTTCCAGATGCATCCTGGGGGAAAGGGGAGATGGGTACGGAGGTGGAAGACTAGGTTTGCTGGCAAAGGTGTCTAGCTTCACCTGAGCTCTTTTTTTCTAGCTTTATTTGTAAGGACAGAGATAGGACCAACATTATCAGAGAAAGGAAAAAAAAATAAGGCTTCTTTAGGCTAGGCAGATTTACTGTGCGTTACTATTTTCTTTAGTGTTTACAGGTTTTGCTACTGTTTTTTGCTTCAATATTACTGCTTTATTATTCTCTGATTCAAATTGCTTTTGTAGGGTATACTTTCGGCTACATTGTTACAAGGGGTGCCTACAGGTTTGTTACTGTTTTGTGCTTACAGATTACTGTTTTATTTTCTCTTATTCAAATTGTTTCTTTGCAAGGTATATTTTCTGTGGAATTTTTCAAAGTTGTGCCTACAGGTTTTTGTTACTGTGTTGTGCCTACAGGTGCTACAGTTTACTACTTTATTTTTTCTCTGATTTAAATTATTATTTTGCAGGGTATATTATCTGCTAAATAGTTACAGGTGTGCTTTGCGGTTGATACTGTGTTGTGCTTACAGATTACTGTTTATATTTCTCTGATTCAAAGTATTTTTGCAAGGTTTATCTTCTGTTAAATTGTTTTGCAGGTTGTCCTTACAGGTTTTGTTACTTTTAGTGCTTCCAGATTACTGCTTTATTTTCTCTGTAGCAAAGTTTTTTGCAGGGTATATCTTCTGTTAAATTGTTATAGGTGGTGCTTACAGATTTTGTTACTTTTTGTGCTTACGGGTTTTACAGTTTTAGCTATCATTAGGCTAAGATTTCAGGTCTAATTACAGGAGCACATATGAGATACAGACTGAGGGCTAGCATCTGCATTTGTTGTCGATTGATTGTTTCTGCTCTTACGTTTTTGTTTCTTTCATCCATGGTTCTTTTTTTTCGGCAGGGAAAGGCCCACCCACTCACCCCCATCCACAATCACCCTATGCTACACTGCTTTTATACAGTAGCACTGTCATGACATTTTCTGTAGCAAAGCAGGAAGGGGAGGCTCAGAAGGGTATCCACACAGTGACTTCACTTAGAGGAGCACCATTAATTTAACTTGTTATAAAAAGTTATACATAAACATAAACAACAAACAAACAGACAAAAAATATATAAAACAAAATTAAACTTTTGCTTTAATTTTCCTTCTAATCACTTGGGCCGGGTTATAAATTTGGCAACTCAACTGGAATGGATATTAATAACTGCAGGTACTGCAATACACTTTCAAAAGGCAGTTATACAGGATTTAGGATGCTGTTCTACATGCTGGACCATTGGAGATCTAAGAGCTTAGCTCAGGGCAGCATGGTCAGATTGTGCCTCAAATCACATGTTCAGGAGGAAATGTATTATAAGAACTGCCCGACATTTCCCCAATATCCAACTGAAGCATCTCGATCACAGAGGGTAGTTGGTCCAGGAGGTTAGCAGGTGGTTAGGTGGTACAAATCAGGTGCCCCATTAATCAATCAATCAATCACTTTATATAACCAGGCATCACTCAATGCTTACCAGTGTATCACCTCCACAAACCATATAAAATACTACAAACAGGTATCTGTCTCTATGTCTGATATCAAACAAAGTGGCAGAGGACACTGCAGAGTAGGACACTGCAGCACAGGAGCTAGCATGACAAAACTTGCCCATAATAGGGACTAAAACAAAAAAGGCAAAATTGAAGTCCAAAACACTTCTGATCATAGGAGATTCCATGATTTGGGGAGTTAATACCTACCTCCGGCTGGGGATAATGGTCAGATGTCTCCTACTTACATCAGTGTGGAGAGACACTGACCGCATTGCTAAAATCATGCTGGAAACAGGAGAAAACATTGATGTCCTGGTATACATAGGGACTAACTATCTCACCAGCCAGTCAGTTGTGGAGACCAAGGAACACCTGACCAGGCTGGGAGACAAACTGTGATCCATTTCATCTGGCATCTTCTCTGAGGTTCTGCCAATCTGGGACAGAAGAACAGATAGGCGGAAGGTCAGAGAAATGGAGATGGGCTATCCATTGATCAATCTCAATATCTCCCTCCCGCTATCATGGTTCAGGAAGGTGCAAGGGATGGTAGCTGACTTTATATGGAATTATAAGAGAGCAAGAATGGCATACACCAAGCTGGCGGTGCCTAGAGAACAGGGTGGTTTGAGATTGCCCCATTTCACTTTATACTTCTGGGCTGCTCATATAAACAAGTACGGTAGATGGGTGACTTTGGCAGATAGCCCTGGTACTGAGGAATATCTTCCACTGTGGACGAAATTGGAAATTACCCTTATTAAGAATTCGGGATTTAATCCGAAAGCGTTAGTTTACAACACTCCTAAGATGTTCCCAATGTTTAAAAACACACCAATAGGGGTATCCTTAAGAGTTCACAGCCAAATGTGTAACTATCTGAAGTACACGTGTAATCTTGATGGCCACCAGCCAATAATAGGCAATCCACAATAGCGTATTGCCCACCGGATGATTGTATCTAGGTGGTTACCGGGCATACAAGAGTGTAGGTGGGCGGACCTTTTAAATGAGGAAGGCGGCCCTTGCTCTCTGAAGCAAATTATGCAGAAATTCCAGTTGTCATGTAAAGATGCCTTTAGAATATACCAAGTAGACACCTATTAATTCAAAAATGGATAAAAGTGGGCCTGTGGTGTTCCATACAGATATATGGTGGAGCTTGAACCGATAATCGGTTCTCCGATGCTGTTTCAGATATCTACAAAAACTTGTTCAATGGGCCTTCCAAGACAGTTAACTCCAAATTCATATTGGAATAGAGCTTTTCCAATATTAATTTGGATTGAGGCGTATATGGAGAAACTGTCATAAATATGTGAGGCAAGACTGCCTCAGAATAATTCAATTTAAAACCCTACATAATATATAATATACATCTCAGAAGCTGGTAGACCTGAAGGTGTTAAGGGAATCCAGGTGTTACCGGTGTAATGCTGAAAAGGCCGACTTGCTGCACTTATTGTGGTATTGCCCATGTGTGGCACCGTTGTGGAATGAAATCAAAAGGAGAGCGGACCCCTTGCTAGGATTAGCTGATATATTCACCCCAGAGATCTGTGTATTAGGGGATTTGACAGAGGTACCGGTTAAAGTGAGGAGGTTTCATATCACACTAATATCTATGACTGTGAAAAGGTTGGCTCTTAAATATTGGAAGGGAGTGAAAGTAATTACCTATACGGAGTGGATAAGGGAACTATTAGCGACCCTTAGGACTGAGAGAATGATTGCGGTGTTGAATAATAGAGTGCCTCTTTATGACAGGGTTTGGGCCCCATTAGAGATTGCCTTTTCCTGAATATGCTTAAAAGGATATTTTGGTATATGATTGCGATAGAAAAGCCTTGTGAGGATAGGGGAGGGGTAAAAGGTTGTATGTTAGGGTAAGGTGGGAGGATGTGGGATTATACTATAGCTAGGGCCAGTTCAAGCTCTTTTTCAAGTATTACTGATTGGTTTTATATGTGTTCTGATTGAAAAACAGACTGTTGGACAATAACTGTGTAAGGGCCTAGGTTGTACTGTCTATTATTGAGGCGGTGGGTGGAGTGGGAATTGTTTTTCTTTTTTTCTTTTGATTTTATAGGGGAGGGATGGGGGCAGAGGCCTCTGATTATTGTATATTAGTTTGATTTGTAATAATAGTTAATGGTGATTCAAAATTTGTACTTTCTGATGTTATGCGCCTCTGCACTCCTTTTTGTTTCTTGTGTATATAAAAGTTAATAAAAAGTGAATGGCAAAAAAAAGAAATGGAGATGGGGAGCTAAACTTGTGGCACAAGGGCTGGTGCCAGGAACAAGGACACACATTTGTAGGTAACTGGCAACAATTTTGGGAGAGAAAGTTCTTTAAATTTGATGGACTGCATATAATTAAGGAGGGAGTCAGTGCATTGGGGCAGAAGTTTGATGTCTTTGCAGAATATTTAAACTAGCAAATGGGGAGAAGGGTGCAGCACCAGATACATCAAATGGAAAGAGCACCCCTCCCCCTCAGCTAGTAATCAAACAGGAGTTCAGCATGTTTGTAGTTCATTTACATCACCAGATAAGGAAAAAGGTCCGGCTTCCATAATGATGCACAGTGGAAAGCCTAACCTTGCCCCACAACTAACACACCGAAATCTGGCCAATGAAAATCATGTAAACAATAATGCCTGCAGTCTGGGAAACAGTATCCCAGACCTGGAGGCAGCAATGACAGATGCTGAACTGGACATAGTAGCCATTAGTGAGACATGGTTCACCATTAACCACACTTGGAATATTCAGTACTCAGCTATGTACTGTTCAGAAGACACCGAGGTGAAAAAGGGAAGGGGGAATGGCCCTTTATGTGCAATGAAAATATTAAAGCTACAGAAATTCAGAATACACATAAGGCACCAGAAGAACTGTGGGTCACCCTGGAAACAGGAAATGGGACAGCCATACAAACTGGGATTATCTACAGGCCTCCAGACCAGGGGGAGGACATAGATGCATTACTGTTAGAAGATATACAAAACATGACAGCTAATGGGGAGGTTCTGATAATGGGAGACTTCAACATGCCAGATGCAGATTGGTCAATACCAGTAAGAACACCTGAAAGAACTAGGCACATAGTGGATTTCCTGCAGGGGGAGGGCCTTAAACAATTGGCACAACAACCCACGAGAGACAGGGTTATCCTGGATCTAGTACTGACTAATGGGGAAAGGATCACAAATCTTCAGGTAGAATGTCACTTGGGGCCAGTGATCATCACAAGGTATGGTCTAATTTGGCCACTAGAACTAAATCATCCCATTCCAAGGCAAAAATATGGGACTTCGGAAGAGTTGACTTTGATAAGATGGCCAACAGAGTTAAGCTAACCCTGGCAAGAAGAAATACAGGTGAAGGTGTACAGGCAAAGTAGGCAAGCATTAAAGATGTAATACTTGAAGCAACATCCCATTGTGTTAGAGAGAGAAAGCAAGAGCAAACGAAGGAGGGAAACACTTTGGTTCTCAAAAACAGTAGCAGAAAATGTCAGAGCTAGAAGACTGGCCTTCAGGAAATATAAGGGAATGCAGTGGGACGAAGATAGGGAGGCATACCAAACTTCCCTAAGGGAAGCAGGGAAGGCAGTAAGGCAGGCAAAGGCCCAAACCGAGGAAACACTAGCACTAACAGTAAAAGAAGGGGACAAGACTTTCTATAGATACATTAGTGAAGGGAGAAAGTCCAGAGGAGGTATTGCTAAGTTCAAAGCGGATAAGGGTGAGTGTGTGGAGGAGGTCCAAGGAAAATCATCTGTCCTAAATAGATATTTCTGCTCAGTATTTGCTGAGGAGAGGGTAGGGCAGGGCCCACAGCTCAGCACCATGGACACAGGGGGGAGGGAGATGTGCACAAGTCCCTTAACAAAAGAAAGAGTCCTATAACAGCTCGTTAAGCTCAGGGTGGACAAGGCAATGGGACCTCATGGCATACATCCCAGGGTACTAAAGTAACTAAGGGTGGAACTAGCAGAGCCATTAGCAAAACTGTTTAGTGAGTCTCTGAGCACAGAAGAGGTCCCAGAAGACTGGAGAAGGTCTCATGTGATCCCACTCCACAAGAGTGGCAGCAGGGAGGAGGCAGGGGTCTACAGACCAGTCAACCTTACCTCAGTAGTGGGCAAGAATATGGAGGCACTCCTTAAGGAAAGGACAGTGCAACACATGGAATCCATAGGAGCACAGGATCCAAGACAGCATGGGTTTACAACAAACTAATCTCATAGATTTCTTTGACTGGGTAACCAGAGTGGTGGACCAAGGGGGTGCAGTTGATGTCACCTACTTTGACTTCAGCAAAGCTTTCAATACTGTTTCACATAGAAGATTGATTAATAAGCTGGGCAGGCTCAGGGTCAGAAGTTGGCCAACTGGGTGGCAAACTGGTTGGTGGGCAGAAAACAGAGAGTGGTGTTAAACTGCACACAGTCAGAAGAGAGGCACGCACAAGTGGGAAATCTCAAGTACCCCAAGAATCTACCATTTGGTGGTTTGAGTCCTTATTTATCTTCACTGGGGAACCATACATTCTCCTGGCTCTGGAGTGCAAGTGCTTTTGTACCTCAGCACTGCAGCACAGCACCTTTTGTCATTTCTATTCTACCTCAGGGATCAGTCTTGGGGCAGTCCTCTTCAATATCTTCATCAGTGACATTGCAGATGGACTGGAGGGTAAGCTTTGCCTGTTTGCAGATGACACCAAGATCTGCAACAAAGTAGATGATCCAGGTGTGTGGGCAGATTGAGAAGAGATTTTGAAAACTGGCAAAAAAGTCTGAAGAGTGGCAACTGGGGTTTAACGCAAAGAAGTGCAAGATCATGGACATAGGAAAGAGAAACCCTGAAGCTACCTATAGGTTGGGAGGGGAGTTGCTGGCAATCACAAGGGAAGAAAGAGACTTGGGCATCATCATCACAGATGACCTGAAATCATCCAAGCAGACCACTAAAGCAGTAGGTAAGGCTAGAGGGATGTTGGGGTGTATTAGTAGGGGTATCACAAGTTGTAAGACTGATTTAATAATCCCTTTTTACTAGACACTGGTTAGGTGCCATCTGGAGTACTGCATGCAGTACTGGAGGCCGCACCTGCACAAGGACATTAATAAAATGGAGGCAGTCCAGAGAAGGGCAACCAAAATGGTGCTGGGACTGCATCAGAAAACATATGAGGACAGATTAATGGAGCTCAGTATGTATACCCTAGAGCAAAGGAGGGAGAGCGGTGATATGATTGAAACATTCAAATATCTCAAGGGCATTAACAAGGTAAAAGGGTCTAACATTTTAATATAAGAAAATAGCAGGACAAGAGGACACAGCATGAGATTAGAGGGAGGACGATTAAGGGGTAATGTGAGGAAGTTCTTTTTCACAGAAAGGGTGGTGGATGCATGGGACAGCCTACCTCAGAAAGTGGTGGATATAAATACAGTGCAGGGCTTCAAACAGGTATGGGATAGGCATAAGGGAACAATACAGATGAGTATGAATAAACAGACCATTGACAGAGTAAAGATCTATGGCACATTCATAAGGTAGAAAAAATGAGCAGACTGGATGGGCCTTGTGGTCTTTATCTGCCATCAACTTCTATGTTTCTATGTTTCGATACAATACAGGGCATAATGAACAGAATAATACATGAGTGCAAAATACAGTTTGCAAATACAAATACAATTTGTCAAGTAAAATTAAGGGCAAAATACAGAGCTCAAGTGCCTAGGTACAGGAGAGACCAACTAGAAATACAAAGTTGAGGGACTGAGCACAGAGTGAGGAGGGTGAGGGACAGGCACTTAGGGACCTGCATGAAATGGAATAAACAGAATAGTGGACTTTTTTTACTTTCAGTTTCTTTTCTATCAGCCAGCTACTGGCCCCATATTGGAGTGCTATGTTGCCCCAGCCTCACCACCCTGCCTTCCCGCTTTCTCCCTCACTACTCCCTGCAGGTACACTACCTGAGGCAGATGTGTTTTGCAGGCGGAATGTCCATTCAGCCTATCAGTGTCCCTGTCACTGATGACTGCACTTGCTTGCACTGCCACCTGTGATCATGTAAGTATCAGTTGCACAGCGATAGTGTCCCCTTTCCCCTCAGATGAGGAGAGCATCCTGGGGCTGCTCATCCCCTTACCTGGCCGCCCCTCCAGTTATCCAGGATTTTTACTGAACCAGGGTTGTCTGTGTCATGAGTAGTAGCACTACTGCTGTGCTGGTTGGCTGGTAGAATAATGCAGATATTGCAAGCCCCATTTTTTTATGCCAAACCACTTATTCTGATGCAGTAAACGACTCCGTCAGGCCTTGACACGCACATGGATCCCTTGCAAGGGAAGGCTTCCTGGTCTACCACAAGGTGGTGCTGGTGCAGCAGACCACTGAGCAACTCCTTCTCAAGTAAGGAGCAGAAGCATATGACAGCACTGGCCCCCATCCTCATGCTGCCTAGCCGGCTCCCCAGACATGTTCCCAAACTCAAGCCACTAGCATAGAAACACAACAAACCCTGCACGCAATATTTTTTTTATAACTTTTTTTTTGACAGTTTGACCCCAAATTTTCAACGGTCTTTGTATAACACCCTTTCCTGAACATGACAATTGTCATTTATAAAATACTGGCCAAAATGTCATTTTGCGCCATAAGTGCTAAAACACGTTTTGGACAGGATTTGAAAATGACACCCGTTATGTTCATGAGGTGGTATGAAGCAAATGCTATGTTAAAAATTTGGAGTTAAAATATTGAAAATTACCAAAGTTATGAGTGAATGTTGAAAATTTCAATGTACCTTCATGATTTTGTTATTTTTCAAGATGTTGACCTGAAGTGTTCAACATCGTCTCTTTATGACCCCACTTCATGAACCTGGTAGTTGAAATTTTTCAAATCCTGCCCCAAAGGTGATTTTGCTCAGGGACTGGGAAATCACCTTTTGGGCTGGATTTGAAATACCTCACCTATCTTGTTCATGAGGTGGGATCCACAAAAGGCTATGTTGAAAATTTGGAGAGAAAAAATAAAACATTTACCAAGTTATGAATAAAAGTTCAAAACATATTTAAAATACACTGATCATGTTTACCTGAGTCCCCCATTCCCAGTCAGTGCAGAAGAAGAAGGACATGTTTTGTCACAGAGTGGATTTTAGGCAGTGGATTTTTTCTCATTTGAGAGAAAGGTGTTTGTGGGGGGTTGGGGATAGAGGGTTGGTCAGGGAAGGCTGTAAAATACATCAATGGATGGTTTTATGCTTCTCGGTTTAAATAAAATAAAAAGACTAAAAGAGACCCAAGAAGACACTGAGAAATGGTCTCCCTAGTAGTTCTATGAGGGGGGTGATTATCAGGATTGGAGTGGTCTTAGAAAGGCTTAGGCCACTCAGCCCGAGAGGGATATTATTTTTTTTTACTTTTCCTGCAGTAGTTTTGCTCAGCCCAGGAGAGCTTTAATTTACTTGAAATTCCCACACCAAGTGAGTTTCTGCCCAGGAGGGACCTTTAATCGCATTCTGCCACTTGGAGTGAGTCCGTGACCAGGATGTTTTTTTTAAAGTTTAATTTTCCTGCAGGTAGTGGGTTCAGCCAAGGAGGACTGCAGTGTTTTTCATTTTCCCTCAGGTAGTGGGACTCAGCCCAGAAGAGCTGTAATGTATTTAATATTCTCATTGGTAGTGGGGCTTAGCCCAGGTGGACTATCATTGTTGGTCGCAATTAATGCGGTCGGCCGCAACTTACACAGTCAGCTACAAATTCCACTGGGGGTGCAACTTCCATGGAAAATTCAGTCATGGCCATAGGACTGCAAAAAACAGGGGGGCCTTACTATAGACAGTACATATGTCATCCTTATGGCACCATCCCACAATGAGGATATACACCACAACAACAGGAAGGCATTCCACAGCATGAATATGCATGTCATATGTGATGCAGGAGGGAGGATAATCCATATATGTGCCATATTCCCAGGGTTGACCCATGACTCATATATCCTATAGTCATCTCGCTTTATCCCAAACATGTGTGCTATCATGTGTGACCAGGGCTGGCTAATAAGTGTGTTCACAAGGATGGGTGCCTCTTACACAGGGTGTGCTTTACCTTGCACTCACAACAAAGTGTTATTCCCTCCACAGGTGATAGTGGATACCTGCAGAGCACCTTTCTCATGATACCATTTATGAGTCCAGGTCCACCTGCACAGGTGCTGTACAATGAGGTGCACAGACTCACCAGGGGCATCACTGAGCAGACATTTGGCATGCTGAAGATTAGGTTTTGCTGCATTGATTGCATGTGGGGACACTCCAGCTGGTACCTGACAAGGTGTGCGGATAATCTCACTTGTCTAACGACATGGTCCTAAGCAGCATCAATTACAACAATCCAAATAGTATCGCAAATGCTTTTAATGTACACTTCTCTGATCTGTTGAAATACACCAACTCTTTCACTACCCCACTCCCCATGTCCAACCCCACAACTGCCAGCCACATGCCTGAGCACCCCCCCCTTTTATTTTAAAACCATTTCCAGAGCTGATGTACTCAAGCATCTTAGCACTATCTTGAAAAATACTAGTGTAGGTTCAGACTGCCTTGAGCCCAAACTTCTTAAGCTGGCTGCACCCTTCATTGCTGCACCCCTAGCCCGAATTTTCACTCTGTCTCTGTGCCATGAATCTGTCCATGACACATGAAAAACTGCTAACGGCACTCTTCTTTTCAAAAAAGGGGACAAAAAAGACATCTCCAACTACCGTCCAATAGCAATCCTCTCAGTTCTGTGCAAAATCCTGGAAAAATTAACGGTCGCACAAATCTCTGATTTCATCTCCAAGTATTATCACTATTGCCGAATCAGCACAGTTTCCACAAAGGGCACAGTACTTCTACTGCCTTGCTCCAATTTACAAATTATACCCTCTGCGCCATGAATTCTGGCCTTCTAACTGGGGCAGTATTTATTGACCTTACGAATGCTTTTGATCTGGTTGTTCAGCCTCTTCTCCTTGGCAACCTAACATCCCTTGGTTTCTCACAAAAATCAGTGGCCTGGTTTGAAAGCTACCTATCAAATCGAGTTCAAGTAGTGAAATTTAACTTTGCAACTTCAGATGAAGCCTCCATTAAGGTCGATATTCCCGAGGGCTCTATCCTGGGCCCACTTCTCTCCTCTATTTTTACTGACAAGATGGGGCTAAATATCCCTTCATGCTTGTCCATCTTCTATGTGGATGATCTTGTTCTGTACTTCAGCTCCAGGGATGTGCTTGAAATTAACCGCAACCTCTCCTCAGCCTTTCTCCGAATCCAATCTTGGCTCACTAGTAATAAGCTTATTCTCAATGTGGATAAAACATAAGCAATGCTTTTTGGCTCCACAGCCAAACTAAAAACCTGCTGGGGTCAACTAAAGATACTCTGCCCTGATGGCTCCTTCTTGAGGACTGAGAGCTCTTTCAAGTACATAGTGGTCCTACTGGACGAGACACTTGACTTTGACCAACATATCCAGTCCACCTGCAAATCGGTCAGCAGCAAAACTGGTATTGCCTATAAAACAAGCAGCATACTCACCACCTCAGCTAGACTGCCACTGCCTGGGGCATCCTACTACCATCTCTTGCATACGGTGCTGTAACCTACATTAATGTATTTAAGGCCTCGCTTGACAAGTGGGATACAACCTACAACAATATCTGCCAGCACACCTTCCACACTCACGCAGCTGAAACACCACTGCCTGCTCTATTCTGATCTTAACTGTCCCTCCCTCAGCTTACTGGCTTTCTCCTTGGCTTCCTGGTGGATAATATTATTCGGTCTAATACTCCTTATCTATTGCCTCCCTGTTGTCTTCTCAGTCCTCCTCTATGGCCTCCGCTCTGCTGACCAATCACTGCTACACGTGCCTAGATGTAAAACCTCCAAGGGTGCTAAAGCCTTCTTCCATGCAGCCCCAAAACCCTGGAATTCCTTACCACAAGCCCGTTGCCTAGTACCCAGTCATACCACCACCAAAAGTAAACTACGAACTCTTCTTGTCAGCTCTGACCCATGCACTTGCTTCAATCCCCCAAGAAGGCTCTACGTTCCCTACACTGCAACACTAACCCATATTTCTTCCTCTACTTAACTTTCCTGTCTACCTCCCCCTTCCTCTCTCCTCTCACTCACTATTTCTTCTTTATCACACCCACACTGGTAATCCCCTCTTAGACCAAATAAGATATGGAGCCTCTGTGTGGTGTCCTAGTGTATGTTGCCTTTACCCCCATGTGTCTGAAGCTTTACTAAATGTCCTATCTTTGCACTTCTCAAGTGGATGTTTAAATTTGCAAATTGCCAAGGCACTTACCCTGTACCAAGCCTGTTGTAACTTCATTTGCTGTATCCTGCAACTATCTCTGTTACCTTATTTACTAACTTATTTGATGTACCCTCCTTATTTTTGTGCCCAACTGTTCACTGGTGCACTTTTGTTTTTTACCCAACTTGCTGTACCATATTATTGTTTAACTGTGGCTTTGTAACCTCCCAGGTCATGTCTGAAAATAGTCACTTCTGTGCCTAGTACACTTACCCAGTAATCAAAAACTAAATAAAATGAACAGTGTGCTGCATGCTTCACAACACTGCACTACAGAAGAGACCCTTAACTGAGGATGTGGATTGGGATAAACAGACAGGTGATGATGGTGCTGCATGCTGGGACGAGGTCCATGGCCCTGGCCACCATGCATCATGGGGGTGCAGTAGCGCATGCTGCTTGCAGGGACAGACATGACAGGATAGTGGCTCAGTACTTTGCCTGATGAGTGTGTGATTTCATATGCCTGGTATGTGGTGGCATGGGCTATGCAGTGATGGGCTGGCAATGATAATATACAGTTCTGTCCATATGTCCCTGTGCTCAGTGGCCATTATGCCCTATACCTGTGTGTGGTGCATGTGTGGGCCCCCCGTGTCAGTGGAGGTTTTTCTCCATGGGGGACCCATGTATAGCTTGATGCTGGGGCCTTTAACAAACAGTGTTGCCAGTGGGGCTATCTGAGCCTCTGCTTAAAGGTTTCTCCCAGATGACCACTGGTTACATGTGTAATCACCCAGTCCCCTGGGATTACTAGAATCCCATCAGTGTCAGTGCTAGGTAGGGAAGGCAGCTGGTGAATAATTAGTTAAATGGTTTTCACCTGCTCCCTCTCTGTTTACTTGGTCTCAGTTGAGAGGAGAGAGGTGATGTCATTTAGAACTCTCACAGCAGCGTAAGCCACAGTAGCTAGCTGTGAGTGTGGAGCTTTAGAATTTTCAGTTAGTTCAGTGTCAGTAGCCAGTGTGAGCAGTAGGAGGATTGAGGAGCTTCATTGTGGGCTCTGTGAGGAGAGCCTATTTTTCTCACACTAGTGCTGAGAACCATCTGCCTGCCAGTAGAAGTGGTGGAAACCATATAGCAGGAGTTCCTGATTTTCTTCTCATCCCTGTGAGATGACAAGGACTGCAGAATGGATCTGAGGGCAACCCCTGACTTTGATCTAGGACACTGAAGCTGCCTTTTTGTGTACAACTGTGAGTAATCTGACTTTGGGTATCCCAGGAGGAATGTACCTGTGTTTTTTGGGGTGTACTCTGACAAAGGGAAATATGCACCAGGTTCTGTTCTGTTTGAGACTGTTCTCTTCCTCTGTTAAAGTTGGCTGACAATCGTGGAGTCCCCAGTGAGACTTGTCACATTGTTCAGGACTTTAATTTATACTCAGAAGTAGTGTGTTTCTAATGTTGAACATGCCAGTCATTCCAAGATACATAGTTCTACTGTTTTACTAAAGGTTTGAGGTGTAACTCTAAAACAATGGAGGGGTATGGACTGTGGAAGCAAAAGGTGGGCAATCCCCCATCTGGAGTGACCAGTTCAGCAATACAGGTTCCGTAAGGGCACCTGCTTATTTAGGACATGGTGGCCAATGCCTGAAGAGAAAGTTTATCCCCTGGTGTGGGTTATGCTAATTTTGTGCACCAGTGTACTCCGTCATGGCCAGTTGCCACATTTTCAAATGTTTAAATCCTATGCCATATGGGAAATGTTCTAAGTTGTGGCCATGCCACTAGAAGAAATTGTGGTGGATCCATTGTGGCCAGTGCCACTAGAAGAAATGTGTGTTTCAGCTCAGACTTTGCCGCTGAAGACAGTCCTAATTCCTATGCAATATGGGTAGTTTAGATTTTCTGTTCACTACAGACTTTTTGTTGTTCTGTATTGCCTTGTGCCATGAAGTGTAAACCCTTGGGGTCCACCTTTGCTTTTTTGTACCATTCTTTGGAATAAAGCCACACTCTAGAACCCCAGTCTAGTATGGACATTCTTGTTACTGCTTCCTGTGTGGAATTACTGGATACCCCTCCAGAAGTTCAGACCTAGCATAGCTCCTAGCAAACGTTCTCACCTCAGGACCTGGGTTTAGTGATGGCCATTTGTGTGTAATATTGTTTCTGTACCCCACCCCTCTCTTACCCCTAGACAGAAAATATGGGAGGTGTGCTCACTAGTTAAACAAGTGGCTGGTGGGGGTTACAAAAATGGGGGCTTGTCCAAGGATGTTGTTTAATTTGAAGAGAAAACTAGAGATTTTGCTGAGGTGATGGTTAGTGTTTGTCTGTCTGGCAGCATGGTAGCCCAAAACCAGAAAGGAAGCTTTGCACAAAAGGATTTTGCCCAGGAGAGTGCCATCCAAATGTACCGCTTGCATGCTTGCTAGTACAGAAACAACAGAGTGCTGCTGTGTGTGTGTGTGTTTGCCAACTACCAATGGACAGTAAAGCCAGGAAGTGTATGTCCTTGTCTCTGCATCCAGAACGCTTACAGAACTTTAGAAATTGCAAGTTTCAAATGCCAAAAGTATTGTGGACTTTAGGAAACAGAGAGAGAGAAATGTGCCCTGAAAGTTTCATGTGCTTTGTGTGCAAATTGGGGGAGTCGCTAAGGAAATTACCAAAACCTATGAAGAAAATGGTCAAAACAGAGCTCCTACCACTGAGATTGCAGCAGAGAAAAAGTTACAGTTTGCAGTTTAAATTTGCTCCTGCTCAACGATCGCTGTGAAGGAAGAGTGAGTGAGAGAGAGAGAGAGGTTCATTTGCATTGCGTCAAGTGATTGGTGTGACTGCAATCAGTCCCACCCCTAGCCAGTTTCTGTGTACATCTGAGTGTTCGAGAGGAAAGCATGAGTGGCATGCGAGCTGATCAGACCAGGATCAACCATCGAGGGGCTTGTGAATGTTCTAATCTGTAAAAATCAGACCTTTACTGTGTAAATTTGGGCTCAACCTGTTGTCCAACTGACTGGAAAGTGAAAGCCAGAAAAGGTCGGAAACACCATTTAGAGTCAGAAACAGATTTGATGCACGAGGAGAGCTACCACCGCCATTACAGGGCGGGGTTAACAAATGTAAACACAGCATCAGGGAGCCATTTTGTGAGACTGTAAAAGGACTAGTGAACAAATCAGTAGCAATAAACTTTTATGTGTCTGCTTTTAGACATGGCTTCGGGAAATCCCCGCTATCTGGATCATGCCAAGCTATGATCGTAGAGGAGGTTGCAGCACTAAGAGAAATAGAGAGAACTTTCTATGGTGAAGGGTTGCCTCCAGATATAACAATCCCTAGCTATCCAGTGAGAGTGTGCATTATGTGCCTCTGGCTGGAAGGGATGTGTTTCTGATACCCCACTTTTTGGATTGCCTTGTGAAGTATGGTATGAGCAGGGGTGCAGTGCCAGAGAGGGTATCATGAATTTGTTTGGCTCCCACGTGGACCAGAGTAGGAAACTCTGGAAGCAGCAACGCACAGCACCAGGTTGAACCTGTAGGGGGAAGTCTCATAGAGTGTGGCACAGAAGGTGAGAGCAGCATTGATCTACTGCAAGGGCAGGCACAAAGAAGGGTTTCTACACCCATGTCCCTGGTGTATAGTGCAACGGAAAGATCCATGAACGCATGGAAAGAGGAGCCAAGTCCTAGCCTAGTGGGGAGGATGAACTGCAAAAGACACTGAACTGGGAGGTGTCTACCTCTGTGCCCAGTGAGGAGTGGGCTGTCTTGGGAGTGAAGACATCTGCTCACTCCTGGGTGCAGATCCTGAGTGAGGAAGAGGAGGATGAAGATATGTATCTTCGTGCTGAGGGTCCCCATGAGTCACCTCAAGCTTTTGCCTCAGAGGAGTCAGACAGAGAAGAAGAAGAAGAATGCTCCAGTAATCTGGACACAGAGATGGTCGGGGACAAGTTATTTCATCCTTTAAGTATGCAGCACTGGCTCAGCCAGGACTGGCCACCCCCAAGCCAGGCTATGGGCTGCACACTTGTGAAGAGTAGCAAGGAGGAGAGACTGATACGTAGGAGGGCTGATGCCATTTATGAGCAGTCCTTTCCTACCTTTCCTCGTAGAGTCTGTGAGGAAATTGAACAGAACAGACAATCCTGGTTGTTGGAGGAGGCAAGCAAGAGTTTGTACTCTGGTACAGCAGAATGTGTCAAGGACAGAGTCATAAATGATAGACTTAAATTCTGGAAATTGGGCAGGACTCTGTTTACAGACACCATGCGAACTGTGGACAAGGCAGGGAATGAGACATTTCACAACATCAGCTTTGAACTCCCAGATGGTGTCATAGTTCTTGCACCTCAACCTGAGTGGTACTACCCTTAATGGTGCTACTTCCTGTGAATAATCCCAGCATGCCTAGAGGGAAGCGAGCAGTGGCATCCCAGTGTCTGTCATCCAGCAGCAGCAGTATCCAAGGAGGAAGATGCAGCTCTACTGGCATTCCAGGATTCTTCAGGTGCATACAGATTCGTCAACCCAGCAGTGTTTTCCCATTTTCATCTCTTGGCCTTCCAGATGACATCAATCCAGCTGTTTTCCTATTTCATCGCCTGGTTTTCCAGATAACATTAGCCCAACTGTTTTCCTGTTCAGTCATTCAGTTTCCAGATGACATCAGTCCAGCAAGTTTCCTGTTTCATCACCTGGTTTTCCAGAGAACATCCTTACAGCTGTATCCAAAGATGCCAACTGGTCTGCAGGGAGAAGATCCTCAGCTCAGAGAAGTAAGGTAATCCTTTGTTTTGGTCTTCAAGGAATTGGTAAGACTAACTTTTCTATTTTTTAACTGACTTTGCACAACACACCCTTACACTGGCAGACTGACCACAAACAGTTTGAATTGTCCTCAAAGACTCTCCCCATGGATTGCAATGCTTTTCAGGCCTCTGCCCTGCCCTGTTCAGGACTGTTCTTCAGTGGGCTCTGGCCCAGAAGATACTTTTATGGACCTTGCCACAGGGCAACAAATATCCTGTCACTAGTATGGACATTTTAGGGCATTCCACTCACCTAAATGTGTTGTATAAATGCCTGCTTTCCATTTTTACTTTTGTACTTTTATAGAAAAATATTTTGGGATTCTGTAATGTTCAGGTAAAGGTTTAGACACTGTGTGGTATGCAGGATGTGTTTTGTGTTTTCTTCTCTTGCAGGTGTATCTGAAGACGAAAAAGAGAAGAAAAGAAGAGGATGTGGGAGCTCAACCGAGTTCTCTTTTTTCTTAGAGATTTAGATTGTTTGTGGTTAACAGGGTGTTAACATGCTTTTGTTCTTCATCAGGTGTGGAGGTTGGGAACGTGTGAGACATGTAATGTATTGCAATGTGTTGTTTCCTTGTTGTTTTTGTTTGCAGATACCCTGGGAGCTTGGGAGGAGGATGTTCCCCGAGGGGCAGCCTGGTCGGATAGATTTTCCCTAGAAGGCTGGGGGATAGATAGGCTGTGGTTCTAAGCTGCAGTACAGACCTCAATTCTGCTCTATTAGGGCATGCTTCAAGCAGTTTCTTGGGACCACTGACTATCCATAGATAGATAGATCATAGGATAGGGACCGAAGTCTCATCAGCCAGCCTCTGTGCCTTTAGTGTCGCCTGCCTGTGCCTGGCACATGGTAGAGGAAGGCCTGATCACCCCCCCCGTAGGTAACACAGAGGGTAGGAAGGTCTGGTGCCGGGTGGAGAAATGATTTTGGACAGTCATTTACTTGGCCAGGGGTGAGTTTAACCACCCAGTCCCCTGGGGTTACTAGAATCTAATCAGTGTCAGTGATAGGTAGGGAAGACAGCTGTTGAATAACTAGTTAAATGGTTTTCACTTGCTCCCTCTCTGTTTACTTGGTCTCAGCTGAGAGGAGAGAGGTGATGTCATTTAGAACTCTCGCAGCAGCATAAGCCACGGTAGCTAGCTATGAGTGTGGAGCTTTGGAATTTTCAGTTAGTTCAGTGTCAGCAGCCAGTGTGAGCAGTTGGAGGAGTGAGGAGCTGCAGTGTGGGCTCTGTGAGGAAACACAGAAACACAGAAACATAGAAGTTGACGGCAGATAAGGACCACAAGGCCCATCCAGTCTGCCCATTTTTTCTACCTTATGAATGTGCCATAGGCCTTTGCTCTATCAATGGCCTATCTATTCATACTCATCTATTTTGCTCCCTTATGCCTGTCCCATGCCTGTTTGAAGCCCTGCACTGTATTCATAATCACCATTTCCTGAGGCAGGCCTGTTCCATGCATCCACCACCCTTTCTGTGAAAAAGAACTTCCCCACATTACCCTTTAATTGGCCTTCCTCTAATCTCATGCTGTGTCCTCTTGTCCTGCTATTTTTCTTATATTGAAACATGTTAGGCTCTTTCACCTTGTTAATGCCCTTAAGATGTTTGATTGTTTCGATCATATCACCTCTCTCCTCCTTTGCTCTAGGGTATACATACTGAGCTCCATTAATCTGTCCTCAAATGTTTCCTGATGCAGTCCTTCACTGTTTTGGTTGCCCTTCTCTGGACTGCCTCCATTTTATTAATGTCCTTGTGCAGGTGTGGCCTCCAGTACTGCATGCAGTATTCCAGATGGGGCCTAACCACTGTCTTGTAAAGTGGGATTATTACCTCCTTTTTACAACCTGTGATACCCCTACTAATACACCCCAACATCCCCCTAGCCGTATCTACTGCTATAGTGGTCTACTTGGATGATTCCAGGTCATCGGTGATGGCGATGCCCAAGTCTCTTTCTTCCCTTGTGATTGCCAGCATCTCCCCTCCCAACCTATAGGTGGCTACAGAGTTTCTCTTCCCTATGTGCATGATCTTGTACTTCTTTGCGTTAAACCCCAGTTGCCACTCTTCTGACCATTTTGCCAGTTTATCCAGATTTCTTCTCATTCTGCCCACCCCATCTGGGTCATCTTCTCTGTTGCAGATCTTGGTGTCATCTGCAAACAGACAAACCTTACCCTCCAGTCCACCTGCAATGTCACTGATGAAGATATTGAAGAGGACTGGCCCCAGGACTGATCCTGAGGTATCCACTTGTGTCTTGCATCTCTTCTGACTGTATATCATTTACCACCACTCTCTGTGTTCTGCCCACAACCAGTTTTCCACCCAGTTGACCAACTTCTGACCCACCCTGTTTATCCAGCTTGTTATTTATGTATTTATTTTCTTTATTACAGTTTTGGATAATACCATTTGAGCTAGAAGCTCTTTACCTAGGTTCCACATCATGTACAATACAAAACAATTTGAGTAATGTGAATAGTTACACAGAGAGACAATGTTAATACAGGATAAATAACAGGATATGTAGAACATAATAGCACATCAAGCAAAATACAAACAAGGTTATGAAGGGTTACTAATCTTCTATGTGGAACAGTATTGAAAGCTTTGCTGAAGTCAAGGTAGGTGACATCAACTGCACCCCCTTGGTCAACCACTCTGGTTACCCAGTCAAAGAAATCTATGAGATTAGTTTGGCAGGACCTTCCTGTTGTAAATTCATGCTGTTTGGCACCATGTGCTCCTATGGATTCCAGGTATTGCTATATCCTTTCCTTAAGGAGTGGCTTCATAATCTTTCCCACTACTGAGGTAAGAATGACTGGTCTGTAGGTCCCTGCCTCCTTTCTGCTACCACTCTTGTGGAGTGGGATCACATGAGCCCTTCTCCAGTCTTCTGGGACCTCTCTTGTGCTCAGAGACTCATTAAACAGTTCTGATAATGTCTTTGCTAGTTCCACCCTTAGCTCCTTTAGTACCCTGGGATGTATGCCATCAGGTCTTATTGCCTTGTCCATCCTGAGCTTAGTGAGATCTTGTAGGACTCTTTCTTTTGTGAAGGGACTTGTGCACCCCCGTGTCCATGGTGCTGAGCTGTGGGCCCTGCCCTACCTTCTCCTCAGTAAATACTGAGCAGAAATATTTATTTAGGATAGATGCTTTTCCTTGATCCTCCTCCACACACTCCCCCTTATCCTCTTTGATCTTAGCAATACCCCTCTGGACTTTCTCCTTTCACTAATATATCTACAGAAAGTCTTGTCCCCTTCTTTTACTGTGCATGCTAGTGTTTCCTCAGTTTGGTCCTTTGCCTGCCTTACTGCCTTCCCTGCTTCCCTTAGGGAAGTTTGGTATGCCTCCCTATCTTCATCCCTCTGCGTTCCCTTATATTTCCTGAATGCCAACCTTTTGGCTTTGACCTTTTCTGTTACTGTTTCTGAGAACCAAAGTGGTTTCCTCCTTCTTTTGCTCTTTCTTTTCTTTCTAACACAATGGGATATTGTTTTAAGTATTGCATCCTTAATGCTTGCCCTCTTTGCCTGTACCACCTCACCTGTGTTTCTTCTTGCCAGGGCAAGCTTAACTCTTTTGGCCATCTTACCAAAGTCAGCTCCTCTGAAGTCCCACATTTTTACCTTGGAATG
The DNA here is from genome assembly GCA_016271365.2 of Neoceratodus forsteri. Taxonomy (NCBI): domain Eukaryota; kingdom Metazoa; phylum Chordata; order Ceratodontiformes; family Ceratodontidae; genus Neoceratodus; species Neoceratodus forsteri. Next base: position 1,124,185,369 of record CM028131.1, read on the forward strand.
GGATTGTTTAGTTCCAGTGGCCAAATTGAACCATTCCATGTGATGTTCACTGGCACCCAGGTGACCTTCTACCCGGAGAGCTGTGATCCTTTCCCCATTTGTCAGTACTAGATCTTGGATAGCCCTGTCTCTTGTGGGTTGTTGTACCAGTTGTTTGAGGCCCTCGATCTGCAGGGAATTCACTATGTGTCTAGCTCTGGTGGATGTTCCTGCTGGTATTGACCAATCTGTATCTGGTATGTTGAAGTCTCCCATTATCAGAACCTCCCCTTTAGCTGTCATGTTTTGTATACCTTCTAACAGCAATGTGTCTATGTCCTCCCCCTGGTCTGGAGGCCTGTAGACAACCCCAGTTCATATGGCTCTCCCATTTCCTGTTTCTAGAGTGACCCACAGTTCTTCTGGCTCCTTATGTGTATTCTCAATTTCTGTAGCTTTGATATTTTCATTGGCATAACGGGCAACTCCCCCAACTTTTTGCACCTCAGTCTCTTCTGAACGTTACATAGCCAGTCTCCTAAGTGTGGTTAATGGTGAACCATGTCTCGCTAATGGCGACTATGTCCAGTTTAGCCTCTGTCATTGTTGCCTGTAGATCTGAGATCTTGTTTCTGAGACTGCAGGCATTTGTGCACATGATTTTTCATTGGACAGATTTGCGTGCGTTAGTTGCTGGGTGAGATTTGACATTTCTCCTGCTCGTCATATGGGGAGCTGGACCTTTTTCCTTACCTGGTGATGCAAATGAACTACAAACATGCTGAACTACTGTTTGATCACTAGCTGGGGGGGGGGGATTCTTCCCATTTGATGTATCAGGTGCTGCACCCCTTGTCCATTGGCTAGTTTAAATATTCTGCAAAGATGTCAAACATCTGCCCGAATGCACTGACTCCCTCTTTTGTCAGATGCAGGCCATCAAATTTAAAGAACTTTCACTCCCAAAACTGTTGCTAGTTACCTACGAATTTGTGTCCTTTTTCTGGCACCAGCCCTTGAGCCACAAGTTTAGCTCCCTTCTCTGACCTTTCATCTGTCTGCCATCCTCTCCCAGACTGGCAAGATCTTAGAGAAAGAGAAGCCAGATGAAGTTGATAACAGTTTGTCCCCCAGCCTGGTCAGTGGTTCCTTGGTCTCCACAACTGACTGGCTGGCGAGATCGTTGGTCCCTATGTGTACCAGGACATTGATGTTTTCTTCTGCTTCCTGCATGATTTTAGCAATATGGTCAGTGTCTCTCCACACTGATGTACCTGGGAGACTGTGCTGTTCCCCTGCCGAAAAGGACGAACCACAGAGGAAAGAAACAAGGAGGTAAGCGTATAAGCAATCAACCTACAACAAATGCAGTAGCTCTGAAAGCTTAGCCTAATGATAAATAAAACTATAAAACCCTATAAGCACCACCTGTAACTATTTCACAGAAGATATACCCTGCAAAAAACATTTTGCTACAGAGAAAAATAAAGCAGTAACAGAAGATATACCTTGCAAAAAACAATTTGAATCAGAGCAGATTACAGCAGTAATCTGTAAGCACAAAACATTAACAAACCTGTAGGTACACCCTCATCTGTAATAATGCAGCAGAAAGTATACCCTGAAACAGCAATTTTAATCAAAGAAGATTACAGCAGTAAAATGTAAGCAAAAAACAGTATTTTGTGAGCACAAAAGAAAATAGTAACACACAGTAAATCTGCCTAGCAAAACAAAGCCTTAATGTTTTTCCTTGTTCTGATAATGTTGTTCCTTGCTCTGTACTTACAAGCAAAACTAGTAGAAAAAAGCTCAGGTGAAGCTAGGTGCCTTTGCCAGCAAAACTAGTGAGCCTATTTTTCTCGCCCTAGTGCTGAGAACCATCTGCCTGCCAGTAGAAGTGGTGGAAATCATCTAGCAGGAATTCCTGATTTTCTTCTCATCCCCTGTGAGATGAGAAGGACTGCAGAATGGGTCAGAGGGGCAATCCCCTGACTTTGATCTAGGACACTGAAGCTGCCTTTTTTTGTATACAACTGTGAGTAATCTGACTTTGGGTATCCCAGGAGGAATGTACCTGTGTTTTCTTTTGGGGTGTACTCTGACAAAGGGAATTATGCACCAAGTTCTGTTCTGTTTGAGACTGTTCTCTTCCTTTCTTAAAGTTGTCTGACAATCGTGGAGTCCCCAGTGAGACTTGTCACATTGTTCAGGACTTTAATTTACACTCAGAAGTAGGGTGTGTTTCTAATGCTGAACATGCCAGTCATTCCAAGATGCATAGTTCTACTGTTTTACTAAACGTTTGAGGTGTAACTCTGAAAGAATGGATGAATATGGACTGTGGAAGCAAAAGGTGGGCAATGCCCCATCTGAAGTAACCACTTCAGCACTACAGGTTCCGTAAGGGCACCTGCTTATTCAGGACATGGTGACCAATGCCTGAAGAGAAAGGTTACCCCCTGGTGTGGGTTGTGCTAGTTTTGAGCACCAGTGTACTCCGTCATGGCCAGTTGCCACATTTCCAGATGTTTAAATCCTATGCCATATGGGAAATGTTCTAAGTTGTGGCCAGTGCCACTAGAAGAAATTTGTGCTCCATTGTAGACTGTGTCACTAGAAGAAATGTGTGTTTCAGCTGAGGCTTTGCTGCTGAAGAGAGTCCTAAATCCTATGCAATATGGGAAGTTTAGAGTTTCTGTTCGCTACAGACTTTTTGTTGTTCTGCATTGCCTTGTGCCACGAAGTGTAAACCCTTGGTGGTCCACCTTTGCTTTTGTGTACCATTCTTTGGAATAAAGCCACACTTTAGAACCCCAACCTGGTTTGGACATTCTTGTTACTGCTTCCTGTGTGGAATTACTAGGTACCCCTCCAGAAGTTCAGACCTAGCATAGCTCCTAGCAAACGTTCTTTCCTCAGGACCTGGGTTTAGTGATGGTCATGTGTGTGTAATATTGTTTCTGTACCCCACCCCTCTCTTACCCCTAGACAGAAAATATGGAAAATGCGCTTACTAGTTAAACAAGTGGCTGGTGGGGGATACACATGGTTACAAGAAATGTATCCGCTAGACAATAAAAAACACCCCAGGGTGAGTTAGGCTGTATTATAAAATGGATAGGGAGTTTTCTGCATCCTGATTGGCTGAGTGGTACCTCTGGTCATGTCTTTATCAGGGCATATTGTGCAAACCGCACCTCTTCAGCTAGTCAGGATGGAGAACAAATGCAGATCGCTGTGCCAACCTCTGTCCTGCAGCTATGCACTGGGAAACCCCACCCCAATGCTCTGAAACACTACCTATGCACAGCATTATCCTACCAAGTTAAGTACACTCAAATTACTTTACAACATTCCTGACCTATGCTGCCTCCAGCTGAAAAGCCACTGATGAAATTATAATCACAAAGAGCCACCCAATCCACTGAGTGTCATCCCGCATGACCGCGCCCTGCTGAGAAATGGCTTTCAGATAAAATCCAACACACGTGGCTCCCACCTCCCTTTCAAACCCTGTATAAAATTTAAAATAATGACTTAAATCAAGTTACTGTGCTTTTTAGGAAAGTCTGAGTGAACTGCTGGCATCCGTGCTACCGCGCTCAATACCAAGCAGCAGGGCTACTATTGGCAAACCCAGAAGTGGATAAAGCAACTGCCGAAACACCCAAGTGCCATGATCTCCCCCAAGCAGTCCATTCAGAAAGCTCTTTCCCTGCAGGAAAACAGTCATACAAAACTGGCAACACTGCCAGCCAGATAAATGAATAGATGAGGCTTTACCATACATTGTGTGTTGTGTGTGTGTGTGTGTGTGTGTGTGTGTATGTGGCAGTGGGGGGGGCAGGCTACAGCATGCTCCTGATGTGTTTTGTACTGAAGCTGTTAGCTGTGGACTCCCAGGATTTATCTGTTGGAATCAAATTAAATACTTTTGAATTTGCATCTGGACTCCGATGAAGCCTGGCAGTGTACCAGGTGAAAAGTTAGTTTCATTTTGCTAGCCACCGCAGTGTGATTACTTGCACATCTGCTTTTATAAAGAACATTTTTCTACTCAAGAAGCTGGTGTTTTGGTTGTTCCTGTACCAGTGTGGGTGCTATTCCTTTATTTTTTGCTTGTTTGTAATTTGAACACAGCACCACACGTTTCCTGGTCCTCCTGCTCTACCTGCTTTTTTGTCCAGCGACTTCACTTTTGATGCTGTGAGTGCGACTCTACTTCTGGGTTCTGTTTGTTCACATATTTGCAAAGGTGACTGAAAGAGCCGCACCGGCTCTGTACTTGCTATGCGCAGTTTACTTCTGTCTGTTACAGCTCACAGTCACTGCCAGACAGATTGGAGGGGGCGCCAGTTTACAAATGGGGGGGTTAAGTTGGAAATGGTACTAAATCCTGACCCCGTAAAGCCCATCATCTAAATTCCCATCCACAACTGCCCGACTTTGCTAATAGCCTGACTTCGCAATTTCCTGTCATACTAAATCCTGGTAGTGTTAATGTGCATGCATAGATATGCAATGCTACCTGGAATGTTCTTTTCATTTTCTTGAACTGTCAGTAACTCAGCAATAAACACAGACAGAAAGCACAACTGTTTAAAAAATCCTTGCACTGTTAAATAACTGCATGCACCGCTACAGTTTATTTTACAACCACTGTCATGAACTTAGCAATAAACCTTTACCTTCATTAATCTCAGCAGTTGGAACGCTGAGTATGAGTACTTTTTTCACCACTGACATGAACTCAGCTGTTTACTTTCACTAATCTCATCAGTCTGAATGAGCAGCCATGACTTTGTACCCAGGATATGCCTGGGTGCCTGGATACCTTGGTGTAAGTCATACCCGGCTGTAACATTCTTGTGTGCATGATAGCCCAGACTTTGATTGTCGGCAATGGCAGAGTCTGAATCTTTTGTGTGCAGAGTTGTACAATCACAGAAGGGGTAAGATAAAATATGCATTGGTGGTTTACCATACATTGTGTAATGAGTGTTGGGCAGGAAATCTGCATGCAGGTGCTCTCTAATGGAAACTGAACATTTTATTACAGTACGATACAGTACATTAATAGATAAATTATTTTACTATGAATAGCAAAGGAAACCTAATTTTCTAAACATTTATACATATCTTTTTTGTTCCTTTTTTGGAAACAAAAGTGTACTTATGGGACCCATTTTATAAGTGGAAAAAGACACTCTGAGGTGGGTTTGTGGCCTAATAAGAGCACTTCCCAGGTGCTAAAGGCACTTAGGCGCAAACACCTCATGCCTTGTTAGGTGCCTGGGTGTGCTCTTATCATGCCATAAACCACATCTTGTTGAGTCTTATTCCTTATATAACAGCACTTCTATAGGCTGTAAGGCCATTATCTCACACCAGCTCACACCCTGTTGTACCTTTGCTTTCATATATCTATACTACACAGGCATGCTGCATATACATACACACATATAAATTCAGTACATGGAGATTTAAATGTATAAATGTAGATACTGATGAAACAATGGTAATGTATAAGGCACACTAAAAATAATTGAAAATTTATTTATTTGTTTTATTTTTTTTTTAAAGTTGGTGAGCAGAAAAGGCACACTGAACAGAAGCTCATTTCCAGGTGTAACCAGTGGGTACAATAAGGGAGGTGATACAACACAGGTACAAATGTAAAAAGAAAATTACCAATACAACAAACGTATAAATAAAAGCAATCAGAAGGAAGAGGTAAAACCCAAGTATGGAGTAACAATATGAAAGGGCATGCATAGGAAGGCAGAACTAACAGGGGCATGAAATATCAGGGGTAGAGTCAGGGTTTGCTAAGCTAGGTGGAGAGAGAGGCAAGGAGGAGGAGTGGCATTAGCAGTTGGAACCTGGAAGGAGATGTCGAAATGAATTTAAGGAACTGACCGAGGGGGAGCGATGAGCATTCCAGGGGAGTTGATTCCAGAGAGAGGGGAGGCTCAGGAAAAAGCAGATTGCCCTTCGTTGGTATGAGGGTAGGGAAAGGAGACAGAATGAGTGTCCCTGGAATGAAGAGAGTAGGTAGAAGAGAGTGCAGGTGACAGGAGGGAAGAGAGATATAAGGGGAGTGTCCAAAACCAGTATTTGGAAATGAGTGAGAAGCAATGGGTCACATGCCTGTGGGAGAGTGGTGTGATGGAAAGAGAGGAGTAGAGGAGACAGTAGTGATGGGGGGGGAGAGGTGGCAATGCTAAAGAAGGAATTTAGAAGAGTATCAGGTCTAGAGAGAGAAGTTGCAGGGGCAGAGGCGTAAACAATGTCAGCATAATCCATAATGGGTAGTATTGTTTTTGTGAGAAGATCAGTCTGACTTTGATTTGTCTGAAGCTGAGAACCTTGCTACACTGCAAAGTACAAACTATAACTCCATTTAGGAGCTGAAAACTTGGTAAGGCATAATATTGTAAAATAGGGGAGCTACGCTTTCTACAAAAAGTTTCATTTTTTTTCCTTATTGGCATTAAGCAGAGAATTGCAGGATTCCATTAAAAGTGTAGTAATTTTATAACCAGAGGGAGTGAGATACAACTGAATTTGCTTGATTGTTGGGATTGAGACCTAGGATTTGGGAGGATATTTTTGCAACATTTTAAAAGTGTCCTGCTGGCTGAGAAGTTAGGTTTTTATCCCTGGTTTCGCTGAAAGATTTTGTGTATTGGAATCAGACATAGCAGACTGCCTACATTGAAAGGCCTGCTTACATCACAGGTGTCACTAGTCAATCAATTGGCTTAATTCTTAAGATTTTCAGTGCAGGAAGAGTGTAAAGCACAGCTGACTTATTTTGGGGCTGACTGCTTTCAGAGCACATCCACCTGGCTGTTTTGGGGCTGGGGAGGTTTACCTGTGTCTGACTTGGATGTCTGGATTTTTCTCTGTTTGATTAGCAGGGTATTTTCTCTGTCAAATTGTTGTGAAGGGCATCTTGCTGACAGGAAGGCACTCATCGCGCGCTGGGTCAGAGCTTTTAGCTGATTGTTTTGAGGGCATAGTTTGGCCCAACCCTTCCCACCCTCACCCCACCCACCCCTGGAAGTAGTTCCTTTATACCTGGGGTTCTGACATCATTTCTTCAAGAGTGCAAGGTGCATATCACTGTCATATCCTCTCTAGCACACTGCACTGACAATATAAGCATACAAACTGTATAATATATATATTTCAATGTAACAAACCAATCACACACACACAAAAAGAAAAAAGTAGATAAACATGTGGGGAGTGGTACAATGTAATGGCTGTGGGGCAGCAGTCTTCCGGGAGTCTTTCTGGAGGTTGAGATGCTGCCCTATTTGCAGACAACTCTCTGCCCTGAGGGAGGAAGTTGCCCATCTTCAGGACATGCTGGACAGTAGTAAGGGAACCTTCCCCCAGGCCACAGTGGATGGTAAGAAGGGAACCTCCCCCATCCAGGGAGCACCAGAGCCACCACCACTACCTCAGAGGTTGCGAAGAAAGCACAGCAGTTGGACCACAGTGGGCTCAGGAAGGGTGAGGATGGTGGAACAGAGGCACACCCAGTCAGTTGTTCCACTCCACAATCCATATACCATTCTGGGGGAGCATAGCTCCCATGGATGCACCCGAGAGGAGACTAAGGAGGCTGAGGACAGCTGTCACAAGGGAGGCCCACAGGAAGGAGACAGAGGACACCACAAGGAAAGGAAGCAGCTCCTGGTGGGGACTCAGTTATTAGGGGATAGAACTGGGGAGCAGGGAAAACTGAGTAAGGTGCCTGCCTGGTGCCATGGCTTGAGGGACAGGAAGCGCATCCTCAGGATCATGAGAACAGCTGCACGGGAGTCTGAGCTGGATGTCATTGTCCACCTAGGGACAAATGACTTGGCTCATCATGAGATTAGAGCAGTGCAGAAGAACTTTGTAGAATTGGGAAGGGGCCTAAGACAAGTAGCACATACAGTATCTTTCTCAGAGGTGCTGCCTGTCAATGGCATGAGTGAGGCAAGGGTACTTTGCACCATGCAGTTTAATGAATGGTTGAAAAAATGGTGTGGAGCACAGGGGTTTGGCTTCATTGGGGTCTGGGGTTCCACCTGGAGGACACTAGCCTATACTGGCAGGATGGCCTGCATCTGTCCAGGAAGGAACAAGTCTTTGAGCAATCGGTTTAAAGGCTTCATTGGCAAGCTTTTAAACTAGTCAAGGGGAGGCACTGATAAGCAGCAGGAAAATCCCAGCCTCCCTACAAAACAGGGTACTAAATGAGAAAAGACCGAGGTAGGAAGGTCAGGGGGATGCTGCAACAGAAGGTAAAGCCATCAAAAAATGGAGAGCAATGAGTACCAATGCCCGTAGTCTGAGTAACAAGCTTCCTGAATTAGTGGCCTTGATGGAGGAGGAACATCTGGATATCATGGCAGTCACAGAAACATGGTACACACAAAACCATGACTGGGACATAAACATACTAGGATACACTATCTACAGGAGGGACAGGGAGGGTAAAAGAGGAGGAGGAGTAGCTCTTTACATAAGGAAAGGAAGCAAAGCAACAGAACAAAAGGGTAAACAGGGAGGAGAAGAAGCACTGTGGGAAAATTTGGAGACTGGCAATGGCACCACAATCCGCACAGGGGTTGTATACAGACCCCCTTCTCAGGGGGAGGAAATGGATAAGGAAATGATAGAAAGTATACTTAGAATGGCAGAAAACGGGGAGATATTGCTGATGGGTGATCTGAATATGCCAGATGTTAACAGGAGTGCAGTTGCAGCAGCCACTTCTAAGAGTGGGGTTATTCTAGATGCCCTACAGGGGGCATGCCTTAGACAATTAATATTGAGCCCACTCAGAGGGAGCAATCTTAGACCTGGTTCTCTCAAATGGAGATGAAGAGAGGATCACAGATGTGAAGTGGGTAGCCATCTGGGAACTAGCGACCATTGAACAGTTGGTTCACAATAAACACAGCAATAGAGTCAAGCCATACAAAGACAAAGGTACTGGATTTTAGGAGGGCTGACTTTGGCAAAATGGGTGAGTGCCTAAGGAATGCACTAGCAAATGGGCAGGAAGGAGGGGAGGAAGAACAATGGGGAATGATAAAAACTGCCATTACAGAGGTAACAAGCCTTTGTGTAAAGCAAATAAACAAAATGAAATGAAGTAAGAAACCACTATGGTTCTCAAAGGAAGTGGCAGTGAAGGTTCAAGAGAAAAAGAAAGCATTCAGGAAGTACAAGGAATCACAGAAGGAACAGGACAGAGAACTGTATCAGTTAAAGCAAAAGAAAGCTGGGAAGGCAGTCAGAACAGCAAAGGCCCAAACTGAGGAAAAGATAGCCAACTCAGTTAAGAAGGGGTATAAAACCTTTATAGGTACATCAGGGAGTGAAGGAAGACCAAGGGAGGGATAGTGAGGCTTAATAAAGGGAGGGAGGTGGGCAGAGGGTGACTGTGAAAAGGCAGAGATACTAAACAAATAGTTTTGCTCAGTATTTACAAAGGAAGAGGGGAGGCACCTAAAACAAACAGTAGAAACACTCTGGATACAGAAGTTGATACCAGCCCATTTACAGAAGAAAGGGTTCTGAAAGAACTCTAAAACTGAAGGTGGACAAAGCAATGGGGCCTGATGGGATTCATCCCAGAATTCTAAAAAGAACTAAGGGTAGAACTAGTGACACCACTGACTACCCTCTTAACAAATCATGGGAGGATGGGGTGGTACCCGAGACTGGAGGAGGGCAGATGTGATTCCCTTCACAAAAGTGGGAGCAAGGCAGAGCAGGAAACTACAGACCTGTTAGTTTAACCTCAGTGGTAGGGAAATGATAGAATCACTTCTGAAGGAAAGAATTGTTGAGTATCTAGAGGCCAGAGGGCACAGGACCCAAGGCAGCATGGATTCACAGCAGGAAGGTCATGCCAGACAAATCTGATAGAATTTCTTGACTGAGTAACCAAAGTAGTTGATCAGGGAGGGCTGTGACATGGCCTACCTAGACTTTAACAAGGCATTTGACACAGTCCCACACAAAAGATTAATATACAAGTTATCCAGCCTGGGAGTGGGTCCCAAGATGACAGCCTGGGTAAAGAATTGGCTGGAGAATAGGACACAGAGTAATAGTAAATAGAGTCCACTCTGAAAAAAGGGGGTTAGTAGTGGAGCACCGTGAGGGTTCAGTATTAGGACCGGTCCTCTTAATATCTTTATAAGCGACATTGCAGAGGGACTGAAGGAAAAGTATGTCTCTTTGCAGATGACACAAAGATCTGCAACAGAGTTGATGCACAAGGTGGAGGGAAAGGATGAGAAGGGACTTGGCAAGGTTAGGGGAATGGTCAAATGTATGGCAGCTCAGATTCAATGCTAAGAAGTGCAAGGTAATGCACCTGGAAAACAAAACCCAGGGAAGAGTACACAATGGGAGGTGAGATACTAACAACAACAAAATGGAAAGGGACCTGGGGCAGTCATATCAGATGACCTAAAGGTGGGCAAGCAATGTGAGAGGGCAGCAAGGAGGGTTGGGGATACTGGGATGCATAGGGAGAGGCATCACCAGTAGAAAACAAGAAGTTATTATCTCTCTGTACAGACAGCTGGTGAGACCCCATCTGGAGTACTGCGGCAGTTCTGGAGACCCAATCTCCAAAAGATATAGACAGGATGGAAGCTGTCCAGAGGAGGGTAACTAAATGGTGCAGGGTCTGCACCAGAAGACATATGAAGAGAGACTTAAGGAGCTTAATATGTATAGCCTCGAGGAAAGGAGGAGAGGGGACATGATAGAAACTTTCAAGTACCTCAAGGAATCAACAAAGTCCAAGAGGGTAGCATCTTTCCAAAAAGAGGTGCAAGAACAAGGGGGCACAATTTGAAGATAGAAGGGAGGCGGCTCAGAGGTAATTTAAGGAAGTATTTTTTCACAGAGAGGGTTGTGGATGTATGGAACGGCCTTCCAGAGGAGGTTGTGGAGTCAAAAACAGTGGTGGAATTCAAGCATGCATGGGACAGTCATAAGGCAATTCTAGGGTGTGGGGGTAGGAAGAAGTAGACTGCTGGTTAACTAGGATCTGCAGCTTATCCATCAGGTAGGGAAATGGGCAGACTGGGTGGGCCAAGCGGTCCTTATCTGCCATCAAATTCTATGTTTCTATGTTTCTTTGGTAGGTAAGGGGAGGCAATCTTGGTGGCAGTAAAGGATGCCAAGTTTTGGGTGAAGTTTAGTGCAAATGGCATCAATATGGGAGGAGAACTCAAGAATACTGTCCAGCCAGACCCCTAAGTATTTGAAAATGTGGACCATCTCTAGGCAGGAGCTGTCCAGGGTGACGAACGTAGGGGAGGACTGGAATCTAGACAGCCTGTGCCTGGAGCCAAAGGTCATTGACAAGGTTTTCTTACAGTTTAATTTTAGCTAGTTATCCTGGAACCATTGTTGAACTTTATCAAAGTCGTGCTTGTAGTGTGGTAAATACATCATCTGAGGCAAATGGAAGAAGTCAAAAGTATTTAACACTCATCAGCACAGAGACCACAGCTATCTAGAGAACTGTCCATTACTTGAAAGGGGCATTGCGTAAACACCTTAATAGGGGGAAGAATGTCCCTTTCAAAACAATAAACCTCAATCATTTTATTGAAGTCATTCATCAAACTAGAGACATTTAGACTTCATTTTACGTAAATACATAACACATGCACATGGCAGTCTGCTTATACTGGCACAGGGGTTAGATGTTTAACACTTTTCTACAATGATTGCCTTAATATTAGGAGTTATCTACCATTCAGCATACATAGGGCTGGTCCAGTGCCAAGCCATATCTCTCAACTAAGTTGTATACTAGGAACACAAATTGCAAACAAATATTCAATTACTTAAGTCAAAGTCTGAGGGAGAAACAAAATACATTTTTGGATATTAAGGCAGGAATGCACAAAACAGGCACCTGTTTTGTTTCCACCTCATGTATCCTGCCAAATTATGTGTGTGGCTTAAATCAGGGCAGTACCCATATGGAATTTTAGAAGAGGCAGAGAAGACTTTTGCAACTGAATTCCCTAAAACCTTCCCATATAAGCACCTGGACAGACCTTCCAAAGACACTCTGGGACTGAAATAATGCCACATGTGCTTGCCTTGATTCTGAACCAAAGAGATCCTGCTCCCAATCATGGATGTCTTATTTCCCTTGCTTGCTCCCTCACCTGACCCACAATAACAACCCTACAAATGTTGACCAATGCTGGATCCATGCCTCTCAAGTGTCCCTGATTTTCAGGGATGTCCCTGATTTTGCCTCATAATTTTACTCTGTCCCTCCTAAAATTTGTGTTTTTGTGGCTAAACAGTGGGGACTGTAAGCACAAAACAATGTCAAGCATTAAAGTTACAGACTTGTTCTTCTTTAGAAAATGCATTTTGCACTAAGCCCCATATTCTACCAGCTTTCTGGGTGGATATCTTTAATTTTGAAGATGTGTCCCTGATTTTGGTCCTTTGTCCCTGATTTTTTAAGCCTTGTCCCTGATTTATGAAGCAGGAGGTTGAGAGCTATGGCTGGATCTCAGGACAGTCTGAGAACTGGTTTGAGACAGAAGTGATGCCCACCTTGCCTCTCGATGCAAACATCCATCCAGATTGCTCTTCTAGACAAGCAGCTTGGAGAAAACAGCTACTGCCAAGCAACTCAGAAATCCAGTGAAAAAAAATGACCAGCACCAGGTTTTGGTACATGAATAAAAAAATCAACTTTAATTCATCAAAACAGCTTACAAAACAGTTTACATACAAAAACACCTAGGTGGTGCTATAATACAGATAGGTTTTACACTGAAAGAAACTCAAAGTCAATGTGGTCTTTCAACAGAACTGCACCTGTCACTGGGTTCTGTTTTCAATACGTCCCAGGTTCCACTACATTGCCAGTCGGAGTTGGACGATCTTGAGTCGAGAAACATAAACATTGATGCTCCACAGCTCATCTGGACAGTCAGGTATCTATCGCCCACAACAACCTATGGTTGTAACTAATGGGTGGCTGGGTGACATGACAGGGTGAGTAATGGAGTGCAGTCATGGATGGTTGGAACCAATGAGCCACAGCACAGTCCTAGAGTAATGGAGGGGACTAGGTTGGTGGTCAGTCTGGACAACTCAAGAGCTTCAGTGCAGTACTGCCACCAGAGATTTGGCTTTATGGCTTCAGTTCAAAAGAATTGCAACAAGACCAAATGACTGTTCTGTGTGGGCAGCTCCTAGTACACACTGGGCATGCTGCAAGTTCACAGCTAACTGGCAACAAGGTCAGTGTGAATTGTGAGGCTTGTGTGGGGGGGCTGAGGGTTCTGTTCAATCTCTGGTGAGTAGCGAGACATCAGACATGTGGGAGTCAGGACAGCAGAAGAGTAGCAGTTACGGTGATAAATTCCTGCAGGATGACTCTGAACTTCAAGGCTGAAGAAATTAGCATATGTACTGTAAGTGAACTCAGCAGCAGCTTTGGTGGGGGGGGGGAGTCAGAGTCTACTTACATATGCTAATTTCTTCCTGCAGTATAATGTCATCCTGGGTCACTGACAGCAGGCAGTTCAGTTGCTCTCACAATATTTTTTCTTGCAGTTGGCTGCCAGCCTACACTCAGGTCAGGACGGTAGGGGCAGAGGGCCCCCTCACTGACTCAGGGCCCCATACAAATGCATGGGTTGCATGTGCCTAATGTCACCACTACCCTGTGTGCTTATGCATAATCTGTGTCTATGTGTGTGTGTGTGTGTGTGTGTGTTTGTGTGTGTTTCTTTGTGTGTCTCTACCTTTACTCCATCTTTGGTAGGGTGCAACATCTCTGCTATGGCGGTATCCCCTTAATGTATGAGCCCCATGCCATGTAGCATGGCATCCCTGTCACTGTGTTCACCCTTCCATGGCTTGGCCACTTACTGGACCTCCACCTGCTGCAGGGCCTGTGCAGCATTGCCACTCCCATGCCAGTTTGAGACAGATGCTGCTGGTGTTTGCAGCATGCATGGGTCCCTGTAAGCATTTCCTGTTGGGGCTGCATGGGCACAATGCATGTACGAGTGTGGTGAGGTGCATGTCCAATACCTGTGTGAGGCACTTAAAGGATCCATCCATGGTCCTTCTGTGGTGAATGATATCAGTCCTCATCACTGTTACTGCAGCACGCAATAAGTGGAGCTTATGCACTGTGTTTCTGGTTGCTTTGAGCCATTGCTGCTCCAGCACCCATATTTTGGGGTAGTATGTCTGTAGGCCCTAGTATCATGTGCATCTGAGAGGTGGTCAGTTACCAGAGGGTCCTTACAGGGTGTCACTATCCTCAATGTCTACTTCTGCCTACCTGCTGTGTGCCATAGGTGGATGTCTGTATCTGTATACCCATGTCCCTTGTGTCTGCATGTGTATCCTGGCTGGGTACTGGTAGTGGGGTACTGGTTGGGTGGGAGTGCCTGCCATTGGTGTCGGCAGATACCATAGGTGTGGACACCTCAGCAACACTTCTGCTATATTCCCCTTTTGTCTCAGCCAGTTTAGGAGACAACTGTCAGTCATGCTGTTTTGAGCACAGGGTCAGGGCATCCTCCACCTGCATCATGCCCCTACTTTGCCACTGTCCTCAGCCTCTGTGCCATCTGCCTTTTCCACCATGGGACTGGTATCTGGGAGAGGGGTGGCATACATTAGAACTGTGTGCGCCACCCCTGCTGCACATATGGCTACATGTACTGGGTTGTGTACTCACCCTTGATGGTGTTGATGCCATGCAGCTCCCAATCAATGGCCTGGTCAGTGAAGGGGTACAATATCGTTGATGGAGGAGAGGTTGAGTGTGTCATCCAGTCTATCACCTGTAGCCAGCTGTGACCTCCAGTGGCTGGCTAGCTTCCATTTTGTAGCCACCCAGAGATGGCACTACTTGTGCTTGATGACTGCCACTATGTTCTTGGTATCTTGTCAGCCATGCTGCAGCATGCTGTATCTCCTCCCAGATCAGCTATTTCTGTGTTGGTAGGCCCCTCAGGGTGCTAGATCCATACAAGACACTGCAGTACTTCTGCCCCTTCCTGGCTACTAGGACTCTCTTTTCCACTACGAAATTCAGTTTCCATGCTTTCAGCATCCCTCATTGCTCCATGTGTTCCCTGACACACATGGTGCAGTGTCCGGTGTGCTGGCCTCATGGCTTGTGGTGCCTATGCTGGTAGATATTGTGGCCATGCTGACAGTGTCCAGAACATTCATGCCTGTGCACAGGGTGTTGTGTTCAGCTGTTGCCTTATATGGTGGGATATGGGCCTGGGGCAGTTATCTGTCTTTTCAGGTACACCCTCATCCCTGTTTGTAGTTCAGTACACCACCTTACACGTGGTGTTTCATTGCACACTATTGCTGTGGATTGCTTGTTGCTGCATGCCACTGCACTTAAGCACTTTATGTCAAGGACCTTTTTGGTTTGGGCCCTGAATGGCAATCAGAACTCTCACATGTTTGTGCATGAGTGTGCACTCAAAGTACAAAAAGACATTTCTCACCAAACAGAAGTGTTCTTTATTGCAAAGTCAAGCATGGGCCCTCACACAAACAATGATTTCAGTAAAGACAAAACACTGAAGAAGAAAAGAGATCCACAATGTTAATTTCCCTGGACATGGGTGGTGGAGAGGAGCAGCATGCGCACTCAATGTGCACACTACGGTCACTTTGCATTTCAACAGCATCAGCATATTCTCAAAGCTTGAACAGTATCTGGGTAACCTATTTGCATCACAATGCTGTTGCAAAGGGGTCCTCTCCCTATGACTAGCAAAACTGTCTGTGAATAGCACAAAAGGATGGTGGTGCAACTGGGAGAGTATTTCCCATTTTACATTGCCACCATTTGCAACTGTGACTATGTCTGTCTTTCTTTCTTTCTTTCTTTCTCTTTCTTTCTTTCTTTCTTTCTTTCTTTCTTTCTTTCTTTCTTTCATAGGTAGCCCTATGTGATACACTTTTTATAGGGGGTTTTCTGGACTGAGAAAGGAGTATTAGGCAATTCTGTCTGATTTCAGCCTCATCCCATGGGAGGGGGATACAGATGGAAACCAACTGATGATGAACCTGTTTGTGGTATTTTAGGAATGGGAGAAATTTGGCCAGGACACTAGGGAAATTCCTACTCTTTCTGCAGGGGCGCTGTCCCACTTGTGAGAGTGGAGGATCCCAGTCTGGTTGCAGACATGGATGGAGGAGGTTGTACCAAGGAGCAGGCACAGGGGAATGCCAATTAGGATATGGATGTTCAACAACAGGAGGACGTATTTATGGATGATCTGTCAGATATTTTAGTGGCTAAATGATGTTTCCAGGAGGAACTAGAAGAAAAAAGCAGCATTTATTATCAATGATGTCTGAGGCAGAAAAAGAATTTGAATTAAACAAAAGTCGACTGGAGGATGAATGGAAAAGAAAATGCTTGGAACGAAGTCCGCCACTTATGACTGGAAATAGTTTTGTTTCTAATGCAGAGGATACAATGGCAATACAGCAAGAGACCTCTTTGCCAGCTGCGACTCCCAGCTCACAGACTTTCCCTCTGACCGCTACAAATGCAAAGTAGTTTCCTGAAGTGGCACTGCATGGAGCTGGTTGGATTTTTTCAAATGGAGTATGGACACCAGACCTGGTGATTCCAATACCGGGAATGCCTGAGTGGATACAAGGCACCAAACAGTTGGAACACACAACACTTCCCTTGGGACACTCAGAGACTGGTGGTACAGCAGCAGTGGCAGCTGCTGCAGCTGCACAGGAACAAGAGGCAGCAATGGCAATTGGAGCTGTGTCAGACATCGCTCAGCATACAGACTTCCTTGGGATGGAGCTCCTGACCGTACAGTCTACATTGGAAGATGCAACCGATACAGCAAAGAGTCTACCAGACAGACAGGAGAGGATTCTTCTTCTCCTTCCCCACACAAATCAGGTATGGCCTCTTCTTCTAATATAGTCCTTGTGGATGATGTTTTGGACATGATACCTGATGTTGTAGAGTACCCAGTAACCCTGCGGAGATCATTCAGCTATGCTAGTCTGTTCAAACAGCCAGCTGAGGCTGCTAAAAGATGCTACCTGTGGTGTCAATACTCTGACCAGGAGAGGACCGAACTGAGGGGTCTGAGGTGGTACTGTCTGAGGACAGCGGACCGTGCTCCCCCCCAAGCCGCCAGGAAGAAAGCCACTACTGTTCTCCACAGCCTGCACCGAACCACACCAACCAATGGCCCAGAGACAGAAAGCCACTTCTGCAGGTTTCTCTGCCCTTTTGGGCTGCTGCTTCCCGAGTGAAGCCACTACCTGTGGTCTCTATACCCTGTCCAGAAGAGGACCGAATTTGATGGGTCTGAGGTGGTACTGTCTGAGGTCAGCAGACTACACTCCCCAAGCCACCAGGAAGAAAGCTGCTACTGTTCTCTGCAGCCTTCACTGAACCACACCAACCTGTGGTCGGTGACGACAGAAACCGCTTGTGCAGGTTGTTCTGTCCTTCTGGGCTGTTGCTTACGAGTCGAGTTGCTACCTGCAGTCTTGTTACCCTGACCTGGAAAGGACAGAACTGAGCGGTCTGAGGCAGTACTGTCTAAGGACAGCAGACGATGCTCCCCAAGCCACCAGGAAGAAAGCCGCTACTGCTCATTGCAGCCTGCACCGAACCATTGACGGTGGTCCAGAGACAGAAAGCCGCTTCAGTAAGTTGTTCTGAACTTCGGGATGTTGCTTTCGAGTCAAGCTGCTACTTGTGGTCTTGATACCCTGACCAGAAAAGGACCAAACTAAGGGTCTGAGGTGGTACTGTTGGAGCACAGCATCCGTGCTCCCCAAGCTGCCAGAAAGAAAGCCGCTACTGTTCACCGCAGCCTGTGCCGAACCACACCGACCAGTGGTCCAGAGTCAGAAAACTGCTTATGCTGGTTGTTCTGCCATTCTGGGTTGTTACTTCCCGAGTCAAGCCACTACCTGCAGTCTTCATACCCTGACCAAGAGAGGACCGAACTGAGGGGTCTGAGGTGGTACTGTTGGAGGACAGCGGACCATGCTCCCCCAAGCCGCCAGTAAGAAAGTCACTAGTGTTCACTGCAGCCTGCACAGAACCACACCGACCGGTGGTCTGGAGACAGAAAGCCACTTTTGCAGGCACGTTTTGGCCACTGCAAGTGCGGAGCTTGAGACAAGGAGAAAGGACTTTTGAATTTTTGGCACCTTCACTCTGATTGGTGCTTTCCTCAGGAGACTTCTTAGTGATTGGCTGCTGTTTTTCCCTTTAACATATTGTGCTGTTTTCTAAGCTGAAGCCAATGTGTTTTTTTGCCACTGTGTTTAGATTCTGCACTGCTTCCTAGCTAAAGTTAATGTATATTTCTGAGGGAATTATTTCAAGTAGTTCTCTGCCCTTATTGAAATGATCTATTTTATTTATTTATTTACTGAAGGAATCTGAATTACAACCTTTGAGTCAAGGACTCCTTTGTAAAGGCTCCATGTCAGATAAACATACATTACAAGAAATTACAGGATATACAAAATAAATATACAAAGAAAACACCAGAATACATACATTGCAAGTTTGGAAATAGTATATGCAAAGAGGCATATAATGAAGACAAGTTACAGTTCAAGGGTGGAATGGACCAACCCATGTCAAATCATTATAAGTCCAGCACATATAGTAACAATATCCAGAAATCAAAATGTTATAGTCAAGGCAAGGGGAGAGATGGGTTTTGGCTGCTGCATGCGCAGAGCTCGAACCCAGCCCACCAAGTGTGGACACTGCTTTATATAGTTGAGCTTAGTCTATAACTAAGTGCCTAGTTTCCCATTCACTTGTTATGTTCTCTGCCAGCTAGAGGCACTTTCCCTAAGTGTGCTGACTTATTCCACCTTCTTGCTAGTATAAGCTGGCAATCTCTCAGGTGCCTGTTGTCCACTAGGGGTACTCTTACTCTTTGACACTTGACTACTTGCTCAGTTTCAAACACTCACTTCTGCACTATACCTCTCCTGTTTAGGCTCTCATCAACTTTAACCTTTTACTTCATTCTCATCTACTTTGTTTCCTAGCTCTTACTGTACTACAATTTCACTCTTCTTCAGATTCTTTCGAATCTACTCCACTACTTCAAAGCATAAGTGACTCTGTTGCACCTGGTTACTATCCCTTATAGCACTACTCTCCCCTTAGCATTTAGTTATGGCTCCCATTAACCTCCAAGGGTTACTGCCTGCTATATTACTGCTCATCTCCCTCTCTATGATCTCATCCCTCCCCTGCTGTCACTCTACTGTATCCCTCTCCTCATTACCAAATGACTTTCACTTCTCCAATCTCCTCCTACTACCACTTCAGTACCCGGATGTCACCCCTGTGCTGCTCCCCAGGAGTTTCATCTACCTTGTGGCATTTGGTTTCATAAAACATTATTCCTGTCATTTGTTTCCACAATCTTTTATCCACTGCAAGCTTTGGTATCTCCTTCTCTTGGCTCTCCTGCTTTCAGGAGATGTCAAACTAAATCCAGGCCCACCGACCCTCTTCTTCTATGCTGACGTGTCTTTTAATAAAACTAAAGGACTTCATATTGTACATCACAACATTAAGAGCTTTGTCCATAACCTCACAGACCTACAAGTGTGGGCTGCACTCTACAAACCAGATATACTCTGCCTATCCGAGACCTGGCTAAAGCCCACCATTCCTGACTCGGTCTGCTTCTTAGCTAACTATAACCTAATATGGAAGAACAGACTGTCCTCTAAATGAAGGGGTGGGGTTGCCCTATTTTACAAAGAGCATCTCAAGATCTCCACCATCCCTACCACTACACCCTCCTCATGTGACTCGCTTCACGTAACCCTTACTCCGGATGCTAAAAAGTTACATATTGTTTGTGCCTACAACCCTATCCTATGTGGCCTATCTGGGCTAGAAGAACTCTTGAGCTAACCTGCCTGCATACTGGACTAAATGAAGTTCTTATCCTGGGAGAGCTTAATCTAAATTGGTTGGTGAAACACAGAGCACTCTCCACTCCCTGATCCAAAGCCATTATATGCCTCAACTACTAACAGCGCCTACCAGGGTCACCTCCAATTCCATCTCCAGCACCTTAATTGACTGGGTTTTAACAAACCGCCTAGACAACATCCCTGTCTCTGGTACCCTAGCTGATGCTATAAGTGATCACTCCCCTATATTTTGCATATGGAGTACTGTGACTGCTCCCTCCCCTCTGCCACATTACATCACTTTCAGGAACTTCGCTAGTCTTGATCAGAGTAAGTTTCTTCATGATCTCTCTTTAATTGACTGGTCAAGTTTCTACCTGGCTCAAGATGCTCAGTCCGCTCTCAGTATCTTCCTCACAGAATTTAGGGCTCTTCAGGATGTCTACACTCCCCTAAAAAACCCAACGAGTTAGGGGAAAACAAATGAGGTGGCTGCATAAGGACCTGCTTGCCTTACTCTAACAAAGAGATAAGAGTTGGAGACATTTCAAGACATCTGGCCTCCAAGCTGACTACAACTGCTACAGGGCCCAGAGCTCAGCTTGTAAAATAAAAATTAGAATTGCCAAAAAGTGTCTATTGCAAAGGACTTTTGCTGAATGCTTCAGAGAACCCAAGAAAATTCTGGTCCCATGTCAGAACTTTTCTGGGAACTACTCAATCACATACTACTAAGAACATGGTCCTGAATGGGGTCCACTGCAATGATCCATACACAATTACAAACTCTTTTAATAGGCATTTTTATGACTTATCTAAATACACAACCTCCTTCTCCCCTGCGCCACAAACCAATCCAAATACATCTTCTTGCCCTGAGACTGGGACCGCATCCTTTCATTTTAAGACTGTCTCCAGAATTGAGGTCCTAAAACTTCTAAATACAATTTCAGAGAATACTAGTACAGGTTCTGACTGTCTTGAGCCTAGGCTCCTAAAAATTGCCACTCCAATAATAGCTTCTCCCTTGGCTAGAATATTTCCCCTATCCCTGTGCCACGGCCAAATCTCCAACATTTGGAAAACTGCCAGAGTAACACCGGTCTTCAAGAAAGGTAATCCTAAGGAGCTCTCAAACTACTGGTCTAGTGCGATTCTCTCTGTGTTAAGCAAAATACTTGAGAAACTTGTAGCCACCCAAGTTACAGATTTTCTACTCAAAAATAACCTCCTTTCAGAAGCTCAGCATGGTTCCTGTAAAGGTCATAGCCCCTCCACTGGCCTTCTCAAACTCACTTCAGATACTCTGTCTCCTCAATGGACTCTGGCCTGCTAACTGGGGCTGTCTTAATAGATCTACAGTAACAAAGGCCTTCGATCTGGTTGATCACCCTCTACTCCTTGCCACCCATCAGTCTATGGGATTCTTGTCTCCTGCTGTTGACTGGTTCAACAGTTATCTCTCTAACAGGGTCCAAGCTGTAAAATTCAATTCCGTTCTCTCAGAGTAAGCCACCTTTAATACTGGTGTTCCCCAGGGCTCCGTTCTGGACCCCCTCCTCTTCTCAGTATTCATCAACAGTGGCACGTCTGGTTTCTCCTTCTGCTCATTCCTCTTCTACTCTGATGATCTCGTCCTGTACACAAACTCTAGAAGCCTATCTGCCATTAACCATAAACTTACCTTGGACTTCCTCTCTATTCAAACCTGGCTAACTTGGCACAAACTTGTGCTAAACATTAGCAAAACCCAGGCCATACTGTTTAGCATGGCCTCCAAACTCAAATCCTGCCCTGACCAGTTCATATTAACTGGCTCTAGTGGCTCTCCTCTTGAGACTGTCTCATCTTTTAAATATCTTGGCATGGTCTTGGATCAGTCCCTTGATTTCGACTTCCACATTCAAACCACCTGCAATTCCGTGAACTCCAAACTAGGTATTGCCTACAAGACTAGTTACGTACTAACCCCCTCTGCAAGGCTGGCTATTGCCCGTGGTATCCTGCTCCCTGCGCTGACCTATGGTGTTTCTACTTATGCAGCAGTACCTAAGACCACACTTCACACATGGGACACTACATATAACAACATTTGCAGGTATGCCTCATCATCCCTTTAGCTTAAACACCACTGCCAGCTATGCGCAGACCTCAACTGGCTCTCCCCCTCCTCCACCAGACTTCTATCTCTTGGCTCCTTGGTGGATAACATTGTGAGATCTCAAACCCTCTCAGTCCTTGCTGTCATGCTGGTTCCTCAATCCACCTCCTATTGCCCACATTCTGTGGAAAAATCTCTCTTCAGTGTTCCCAGATACAAAACTACCAGAGGATCCTGTGCCTTCTCTCACCATGCCCCGCAGTATTGGAACTCCCTTTCCTTGGATGTTCGTCAATTGCCATCTCATGCACTCTTTAAAAAGTGACTTCATCAGTTCCTATCCATGTTTGACCTCTGCACTTGCTTTGACCCCCCCTTGACTTCTCCAGTAATCACTAGACCATGTTCCCTCCTCTTTCCAATATATACTTTATTTTCACCTCTTACCCACTCTACCCTCCACTACTCTCTCTCTCTTCTTCTCTCCCTACTGATCTGATCATAATCAGTTGGTATCCTACTGATATATGTCTCCCACCTGCTTTATTCCCACCTCTGGCTGTCTGCTCTTGTCCTTTCCTGCCAGTATATTGACGCTGTCTCATTCTTCTCAGTTCTTTTACCCAATGTCAACATCCTATCTCTTCATAGTCGATTGCACTTCCACATTATTTCATGGGCCTGTCCTGTACGTTTGATAACCTACTGATTAATGTACAGCTATTTATTTTGACATGCTTGCAGCCTGTCTCCGAACACTTGTATAACTTGTCCTTAATATGTGTTGCTCGCCCCCTACACTGTGAAAATGATTCTCCTTGTATCCTTTTGCTCTGTTTTTGTATTTGCTGTACTGCTTAACTTTTGTAACCTCCCGGGTCATGCCTGATAATAGTCATTTTATGGCTAGCACACCTACCCAGTCAACAAAAACTAAATAAATAAATAAATAAAGGAGGGCTAGAGTTGCCCCCAGACTGCAGCTATGTAGGAAAAGTTTTGATTATTGACTCTCTACACTTCACTCCAGCTGAAGTATATGCATTTATTCACACACTGGGAGATCAGAACTTTGATGTAAGTTTCAGAAATGCTACCCTGCTGGATAAATTTTGGTCAGCTTACTATCTGGTTAAGGACACACCTTTATGGGGCCCATTCATTGCAATCCTCATAACAAAACCTGTTGTTAACTATCACAGTCTTATTTGGAAATGAAGGAGTGAACGTTAATTACATTATCTATTGGCTGGAGAAACGCTGTTCTGTGAAGGGTTCTCCAGAGCTAATCATATACGATGATGATTTCTGGATGGGGGGAGGGGGTTGGAAGTTTAGGATACATTTGCGACAAATGGACCAGGGAATACAATGTCTCCCAAGCAGTTTTTTTCTTGCCAGGGACCATGGTATTTTGTTTTATCCAGGCCAGCCACGCTCCTGCTATCTCAGTGGCTCGCTTAACCACTTGAACACTGACTGTGATCAGCTTAAATGTTATCTTTGTGGAGTTTTGGGACATACTGCTAACCTTTGTACCATTTCCCCGACCTGTAATCTCTGTGGGGCTGAGGAACACTCCTTTAAATCATGACCCTGGGCTGCCCATAACACAATGGACTATTCAGAACAAGACTATTATGTAAGTCAGGCAACTAAGCCACACAAGGTGGCAAGACATGACCCGGAGCCCTCATTTCAATGACATACTACTGGGGTTCCTGTTAGAAATTCGTCATTAGCTCAAAGAGTGAGACTGGTTGCATCAGGAAGTAGGACATCTTCTGAGATGATGCCAATCACCACTTAAGACACACCAGTTGAAGAAACAGCACAACAAGACATGCAACAACCCCTTTCCCCCAACCCCCACCCCTGAAATGTCTATGGAGGATCTGAATGTTTTTTAAACTATTGTTAAAAGCAAAAATACAGCCTGCTCATGTAGTTAAGTCTCAGGGCATGGAGCCCCTTTCCACAGACAAGCGCTATGAAGTCCTCTAAAGTTGGGAGGAAGCAATGGAAGATGACGATTCCAATGTATCGTACCAATCTACTCAAAGTGAACTCACACTAGAGTCAGGACCACCTGGATCTTCAGTATCAAAACCTACTGTAAAAATTGTAAAATAATTTCTAAAGATGACCTTTTTCAACCTTCACATATGGATCTGGTCTTCTCCCATTGACGTAACTCAGGATTATCACACTTGTTCCAGTTCCTGGATGAGAGGGGGTTTTACCCCTTGATAAGCTCAAAACCCAATATGGACTCCGAGGAACAGACTTTTTTTAAGATATCTCCAGGTGAGGAATTATATACTCCACCATCGGACGTTAACTACGAAATTACTTTCCCCAAACACACCCTTACTAAAAAATGTTATTGATTCTATTAAGGGGAATCAAAGTGGTCATCTAATAATAAACATATATAGGGTGTTGAGATTCCTTGAGAGATTCAACAAGGTCAATATTAGATAAATGGAATGTAGATCTCTCTTCTGAGGTTCAATAGGTAGATTGGTTAGCTATGAGTCTGCCAGCTGTCAAGGTAACCTCTTCCTCTTTTTGGCGAGAGTTTACCTGGAAAATTCTGACCAGATATTTCCAAGCTCCAGTGATTCTAACTAAATTCCTCCCAACCACTTATGGTCATTGCTGGAGACAATGTGGATGTTGTTTAGCAGATTTGGGCCATGTTTTATGGCACTGCCCCCACCTTATGCCTTTTTCGTGTAACCTTCAGTTGGAGCTGTCTACCTGTTTAGGGGAGCCAGTAGAATTAACAGGGGAAATTGTATTGCTTTTGATATATCCAGACTTCTCTCCATGGTGGACCAAAACATTGCTGCCCATATTTCTCATAGCGGCCAAGAAGGCCATCACCAGAAAATGGATGTCTCCACAAATCCCTTCCATTCAGGATTGGAGATCCATTATGCTGGAAATCGACCAGATGGAAAGCCTCACGGCAACACTTTAAGATTGAATAGAGAAATTCAGACTCAAATGGCAGGGTTGGGTATTTTACAACTCAAGGGTAGATCTAACCTATGTTCCCTGAATGTATTTACAGCATTATTATTTAGTCCAAGGTCTGGTGTTCTGGGGGATGTAACCATAACTCGCAATGTCCCCGGGGACCCCGGCTGTTAACTTATAAAACATCTAAATATCTGTATTTTTTTTTGAATGCACTATATATTGTACAATGCCTACCTGTTGTATGTGTGTATGAAAACTACCAATAAAAATACATTTAAAAAAAAAAAACTACTGTAAAAAAGAGAGTGACGGGATCCAGTAGGAAAAATACTTGACACTAAACTTTCCATTCTATTCCCACCATAAGGCACGTAAGCCTTAATTCAACAGCATCAAGTCAGAAGCAAAAAGGAAAACTACTTTCACTATTTTACAAAGACTGCAGTATGATATTTTCTTTTTACAGGACACTCGTCTCCATAATGAACAGGAAGTCAGGTCTGCTTCTTCTTAATGGTTTAAGGGGAATCTTTTTGGTCAGTGTGGATGGATCAATGTTGTGGCTTAGGTAGTTATTTCACCACACCTAGTATTTCTGTGCTAAAATTTATAGAAGTAGGTCCTGGCAGGGCTTTTATTTTTGATATTACTTTTCAAGGTTTAGCCTGTAAGTTGCTTAATATATATGGCCCCCAGACTAAGGCTCTACATATTACCTTACTGAAAAGTATACAGCCTTACTTGTTCACTAACGGACAGATTTCTTTTGGGGGTGATTTTAATATTAATTTGAATCCCAATGCAATCCTGTCTAAATGAGTCAAAGTCTATTGTGCTAGAAATGATTTACAATCTATGTTAAAACAAACAGAGTTAAAAGATGCACAGGTGGTTTCCGGTCAGATACCCAAACATACCCTTTTTAAAGGTAAATTGTCAACATGGATTGACTTTTGGTTTGTTACAAAACCTCTTCTGTTTTTTTTTTTCACAGAAACAGTACACTTTGAAACATCAGATTACTCTTTAATAGGTATTCAGGTTTCTTTGTCCCCCCTCCAAGGATGCCTGGTAAAGGGGTATGGCGATTAATGTAAGTGTACTTACAGATTAACAGATTCCGACAGATTTAAAATATATTATAAAGGATAGAAGATTTGACAAATTCTTGTATGATTCAGGAATTTCTTGCTGGGAGGAAACAAAATTATGTTTAACCAATTTTTTCAAACAAACAGCTAAACTGAAGGCTAAAACTACCTATCAAAAATATGTTGCTCTAAAGGGTCAGTAACAGTCTTTAATCTCTAGACAAGCAATGACTATATCAGATTTAACAGAAGAAATTCCTGAAGTTAAATAATCCATGTTTACTTTCAATATAATAGGCCACAGACACTTGAAAAGGAACAATGTTTTGGGACCCAAGGGCAAAAAGAGCAGACTAACCCTTTTGTTGATTGTGCCAATTGGCTATCTAAGTGCCAGATAATGGAATTACAATCACCTGAAGGTACGGTGTTTACTGATAATAAAAGTACCATGGCTCTTTTAGAGAACCATATTCGGGAACAATTTGGTACTCCAATACAAGAAAATAGGCAAGGCAAGTTTTATTTATACTGTGCACAATCTCGGAGGGTCTTGGTGCCTTACATCAAAACAAGAACTGAATAAGACAGACAAAATGAATAGAATAACACAATAAACTAAAAATAAATAATCTAGAAAATCTCAGCAGATAAAATAATACAGTAAGATGAGTACAGATAATCTTAAACATCATAGCAATCCTAAAATTAGTGCTGAGCATAACCCCTTGCTCGGGAAGGCCAGGGCAAACTGATGGGCTTTGAGATCCCTTTTAAATACTGCAACTGACAGGGACTCCCATACAGATGGTGGTAAAGCATTCCACAGGACAGGTGCTTCTTAACCTAGTCCTGGGAACCTCTAGGAGGTCCCTGGCCGAAGAGCAGAGGGAGTGGATCAAAGTGCAGGGTGTCATGAGCTCAGCCAGGTAACCAGTGTCTAGACCATGTAGGGCTGTACAGGTGAGAAGAGTCACCTTAAAGATAACTTTCCACCTGACAGGCAGCCAGTGCAAGAAGCGCAACATCAGGGTCACAAGACTGGACTTTGAAAGGCCAGTCAGTAACCTGGTGGCAACATTCTGTACCAGCTGCAGTCAGCAGAGGGTACCTCCTGAGACCCTGATGTACAGAGCATTGCAGTAGTCAAGCCTGGAGGTTACAAAAGCATGTACCAGCATAGGCAGGTCCTCGAGTGAAACTAGGGGTTCGATCCTGGCTATATTCCTTAAGTGGTAAAAAACACTTTGGATGACCACTGACAACTGAACTTCAAGTGTCAGCTTGTCATTCAGGATCACATCAAAGTCCTGCACTCTAGGAGAGGTCAACAATGGTGCAGGACCCAGATAAAGACCCAGCATCCCAGCGTCGGTGACACTTCCATCATACCCATGACACAACATACATATATGGCTTCTATTCTACAAGCTGCACAATTATCTAAGTTGACAGGGAATAAGCGCTTCCTTTATTAACCAAATTCACAACACTATAAATAGAAATAGTTAATTAAATCTCTAAAAAATGAGACTTCTCCAGGATCTGACGCTTTGCCTGGTGAATTGTACAATGGGACCTTATGCCTCAGGAGTTGGTAGAATTGTATAATTCCTTTCTGAACGAAGATAGAATCATCATATCCATGTATGAGTGTTTGAACATTTTCCTTTTTAAAGGGGACTACAGATCGGATATCTACAACTGGAGACCTATTACTTTATTAAACACCAATTTTAAGATTTTAGCGAAATTATTAAGAGGTTATATACAGTATTGGATATTTTAATACATCCATCTCAATTTCATTCAGTGCCTGGACATTAGCTTACAGATGCTTTTATTTTATTAAGGGAAATAATGGATAAAGGGGCCCAAAATCTAGTTACTGGGAATGCGATGAGCTTAGTCCAATCTAAGGCTTTCAGTAGGGTCTCCCATGATTTCCTATGGATGTGACTCACCACGTGTGGGATACCATCCTTATTTATCCATTGGATTTGAATATGCTATGCCCTGGCTTATGATAATGGATGGGTGGGTACTAGATGTCCAGTGAAAGTAGGGGTTAGTCAGGATTGCCCCCTACTCTAGATTTTAATGTTAGACCCCGTGATATGACATATATATGCTTCTCCTAAAATACAAGGGGTAACTTATAGGGGACTTCCAAAGGTGAAAACCATTGCATATGCAGATGATCTGTGTCTTTTAGTGAAGGATGTAACATCAGGACACATAGCTTATCGTTTATTGCAAAGTTTATTTTGTGTAATATGTTCCCAGATAAATACTGACAAAAGTGTATATTTGAATGTACAAGGGATAGGACAGCTAGAACAAAATAGTGGGGATTTATGGGTAGATAATGCACCCCATAAAATACTTGGAATTTTCTTTGGGCCAGGGGTTATGGCAACCTATAATTGGGAACTCTGTTTGGCACGTGGGAAAACCAAAGTGAGTAGGTGGAATGCTTGGCAAATGGGGAACCTTAAATTGATTTATTTAATAAAAACTTCTTTTGCTGCCCACCTTTTTGTTTTTAAGTTACATTTATCCCATCCTCAAAGAATTGGAAACTGCTATTTTCATTGTTTTTCCTGGTTTGGGGCAGCCACTTGAACCCATAAAGTGGAATGTTTTGTATAAAGAGCTTTTGGGGGGGGGGGGGTGCCAAACTCTACTGCTTTTTCCTTTACTTTATTTTTTAATGCTGATGTATGCCTGATTTTGAAGGCACAAAATACAGTCTGGGTAGCATGGATGGTGTCAACATTGACAGATATCTTAAAAGGATGGGCTACAATGAATTTTCTCCATAAAGAAGATGCAAGAATAATGACTACTCAGGTCAAAGACTGGGACTACTTCAGTTTGATGGGCTGAACAAAGACAGGAGGAGGAGGAAGCACTGTTCTAAAGATGATGGATGTTTTCCTACTTTAGTATCTCTTGCAATGTGCCCTACACCCTTTCCCCCGGGTCGCACCTGGAAACAAGCTCCAGCTCAGTGTGCCTCTCCTGGTCAACAACTTTAAATAAATAAATATAAATAAATAAATAAATAAAAGAACGCCAAACTTGTCCACAATGTTGACAAATATTTTTGATTACGTAAAAAGAATGGCGGATATTATATGCTGGTGTTACAAAGCTTTCTTCGGAACAGTTATATGAGGGTATCTTACATAGATATTTTATGGAACATCCTTTTTCTCATTTTTCTGAAATAGATCAAGATAATATTTGATACTTGTTGATGGACCCAAGAATCCCCCAGAAATGTGGGATACTATTTAGTTAGCGTTTCATGGGAAAATAAACACTAAAGGGAATGATAAACACGAGGAACTCTCAGAACAATACTGCCCTAGAAGTACTTGTGTATACTAGATAGAGATGATGGATCACCTTTATTTAACATGCCAATTTATTTTGGAATTCTAGGATTTGTTAAAAGAAAGATGGAAAATTCCCTTATTTTCTTCCATGACACCTGGAATATTGTATTTTGGGATATTCCCCCCAACTTGGAAGCAGTACAGTGCTAGCAGTTTACTTGTAATTATGGGAAGTTTTGTATACTGGATATGGCAGATACAATGTAGATTTACTGTATACTGCAACAGCAGCACATTTCAAGTCTTGAATTATATTTCATCATTATGCATGAATTGCAACAAATCAAAAATACTGAACATAGTATACTAGATAGGAAAACATGGAACACATATTGTGAGGCATTTCTCTGGATATGATTTGCTGCAAAATCATCACTTGTGTTTCTTACTTTTTTCTTTTCAACAGAAGTATGAATGTAATACTGTTTGTAATGTTTTTTCAGCTTATTTTTCTTTTAGACAAGAACAGATTGTTATGGTTCATCTTTAAAAGTGACTCTATAGGAGGAGGAGGTATTCAAAATTGGAGTGTGGTATTCTCCATTGTATGAATTTGGTTGCTAATTGTTTTCACATGATGTTAATGTGTTGATGTTATGATTTCTTTGAAGTATTAATAAAAAACTCCACTACTCATTTTGAGAAGTGCCATGGGATCCTTAACCATTTACCTGAACAATCACAAGAACAGGCAGACAGGACCTTGGTTTAACAACTCATCTGAAAGATGACACCTCAGTAGTGCTGCACCCACTCATGCTGCACTACAGTGTTAGAACTGAGATTTTAACTCAAGTGCCTAGTATGGAGATGAAACCCATAGGCTTCCAATCTTCTGGCCTCAGAGGACAGTGTGCAACCTGCTGAGCCACTCGCACTGTGGCACTTGCATGTGGATCTTTGGGTATAGCAAGTAGTAAAAAAAGCTGTTGCATAAACTACAAAGAGGTGGGTAATGATAGGGTTTGGATGGTTCTATGTGATATGGGTCACCGCGGAAGGGCGACTCACAGAAGAGCGATGTTAGGGCAGCGAAAACAATTTTGCCACCCTGACAACCTTGGCACATGGAAAAACGGCGCTGGGGACTGAAAATAATTGCTTTCTGTAAGGAGGGGTACCACCCCCCCACACACACACCCGTGCACACCCCTACTTAAGGATTCTCAACTCCAGGGGGTGCATGTTGGAGGGGGGTGCGAAAGCAAAAAAAAATAAGGTTTTGGTCAGGGCGCAAGAAAAGCACAGTAGCACCTGGACCCAGACCTGAACCTGGAACCCCAGCACCGCAAGTGGAGGCCAACCCCCGATGCCACAGCACAGCTCTGCAGCTGACTGCAGTGTCATGCTCTACATCCCCTCCACCACCTCCCAGGCCAGGCTTGCCATGCTCGCTCCCCACCGCACGCATGTACACATAGTGAAATCCTGTCGCTAGGGTCACCCACCCCACCACATCCAGTCACCCTCCCTGCTCCCTCGCCTTTCAGGCTTTTGCCCATATCGCATTGCCATTTCAGATGGCGCCGTGATTCAGGCGCCCACCTCACATGTTACTGGTTTGGACATTTGTTCCATCAGTTTAGACCTATGTATGCTCACCTACTGCCATTGTTTTTAATATTTAGAAATTTTACCTAACTTGCGCCTGTTTGATTGCTTTCTACTCTTTGGTGACATGGCTGCTGATAGAAATGGGTAATAAACAAAATCAGTTGGTGAGCCTCCGATGGGGGAAAGAACATTTCTGATGGAGTTGAGAGGCAATTTTTCCCATTTAAATGTTGTAATTTTTACACTTTCTTTGCTGTACTTCAATGCATTTAGTATTTAAGTATTTTTTTTACTGTGATTTCTTGTAATTATGGGTGTTAGGGCCAGCAGGTTCTTATTTATTTATTTATTGGAATCTTGGACAACACCTTTAAGCTAAAAGCTCGTTTACAAAGGTTCCACATTGTAAAGCAATAGACAAGGTATGCAGACATTACAAAACAGATAGGGGTATACAGTATACAGCAGGCAAGTACATTATGGTACATACAGATACAGATTCAAGCAAGTACAGTTAAAATACATCAGGTAGGAGAGGGCAACTTTATTGCAACAGTACTAAGAGCATACCTAAGGTGGACAAGCAATTTATAGTGGTAGCTGAGCTTTAGAGCATGCAGGTAGAGTTAAAGAGGGTCAGAAGTGGTGATGACCAAAGGAGGAGGAGACAAAATAGATTAGAACAGGGGAGGGTGGGGCAGAGACAAGGGGTGACAGAATAAGGGGTTGAGTGGACAGAGGGTGGGATTGGATAGGAATCTAGCCAGGGTTATGTAAGTAGGTGATAGGGCAGTGCTGGGTAATGTGGGAGAGGGATAAGGGAAAGGGTTTTAAAGTGGGGGTGAGGGAGGGGAAACCAGAAGTGGAGGGGTGAATATTGGGGGATTAATATTTGTGAAGAGAAAGCAGGAAGGCTGGTGGAATAAAGAGGGGACGTGGGGGTAAGTGCTCAGTGGGGTCACACCAGGCAGGGAAGGAAGTGGGGGAGAGATGGGTGCTATGCAGGACAGATAAGCTATCAATAACACTAGGATTAAGCACAGGTGTCACAGTCGCGGTTACTAAGAGTGGCCAGGTACTGCAGCAGCTTGGCCTTAAATGGGCATAATTTTGTTTCGTCAATCTGCTCAGAGTTAAGGGAATTTAGCTAGCAGGGGGCCCTGTATTCGAAGGACCATTGCCCTAGTGAGGTCCAGATGAATGGGATAATGAAGGCAGCTTTACTCGACCCCCTAGTTAGTCTGGAGGAACTGGAGTTTCTTAGTAGTTACCTCACTCCAGGGTGACCAAGACCTAGGGTGGATTTTTTAGCTAATAGACAGACTTGGTACTGAATTCTGCTATTCAAGTTTAACCAACCAGTGCTTGAGTATAGTTCACAAGTGTGAGTTAAACAGTCCACACTCAGGACTAGCCTGCAGTCTTTGTTTAAGACAATCTTGATTCGTCTAAGTGCTGTATAGGTACCGGCTCCATAGACTACCAGTCCATAATCTATGATAGAGAGCATGGAGCTGTTAACTGCAGGCTTGATAGCACTTTTGGTGAGGCACTGCCTATGCTGGTAGAGCTAACCTAGTCTGGCACTAGCTGTCTTGGCAACATGGTTTATGTGCTGGCTGTAGGAGAGAGAGCTGTCAAGATAGAAACCAAGGTACTTAAAGGTGGTGACCATTTCGAGTGTATCAAACTTGTTATTGTAGATATTGAGGTGATGTGACTTATGATGGTTTTGATGGGAGGCAAACAACATTGTTTTAGTCTTAGTATAGTTGAGCAAGAACTTAGACTGAAGGAACCATTTTTCCAAAGCAGTAAAGTCATCTTGCATGCCTTTTTCCAGCTTTTCTGGAGTAGAGAGACAAGTGTATAGAACAGCATCATCTGCATATAGAAGGATCTTATTCTGGAAGACTTTGGGGAGTTCTTTTAGAAACAGACTGAACAGCAGGGGGCCCAAAATGGAACCTTGGTGCACCCCTGTGTTGACATGCCGATGTTTGGATAGAACGTCAAGAATCTTGACCTGCTGGGTCCTGTTAGAGAGGTAACTCTGGAAAAAGCCTAGAGAAACAGAAGATATACCAATGTTAGAGAGTTGTGTGAGAAGCAAGTCGTGGTTAACCGTGTCGAAGGCCTTGGTGAGGTCAATGAAAGTGGCCCCCACCAGGAGCCTTTGGTCAAGTGCTTCATGGATAGGACCGGTAAACTCAATGAATGCCACTGAAGTACTATGTGCCTTCCGAAAGCCATGCTGTTCCTGGCATTGAAGGTTGTACTTATCAAGGAACGTACCTAACTAATCCTATGCTATCCTCTTTAGTGCCTTGGGGGGGGGGACAGAACTGAGATTGGCCTGTAGTTGGCCAGGCAGGTTCTGTTCCCACTTTTAAAGACCAGGGTGATCACCACAGCTTTCCAGCATTGAGGGAAAATGCCAGTGGTTAGTGAGAGATTTAGGATCGAGATTAGAGGGAAGAGTAAATCATCCAGGGTGAGAGCCACAATCTTTAGGTCAAGCGAGCCCCCACTGGATCTAGTGTTCTCGAGAACTTTTTCCAAGTACTTTTTTTCCTCAGTTGTAGAGATTACCTCCGGGTAGAAGGGAGGTGCTGTGTGTGTTGGAGGAATGTCAGCACAACTAATGGCGGAGCTTGGCACAGGTCGGAGATAATCTGGAGGAAGGACCCTACTAAGGTCTGTGAAGGCCTTGTGGAAGCCATCTGTGATAGTTTTGGGATCCTGAGTAATCGCACCCTCAAAGTTTATTGCGATGGTGGTGATTTACTTGCTCTACCTGTTAGGGTTTTTTATATTATCCCAGAATCTGTGATTGTCGCACCAAGAGTTGTCCAGTTCACTTTTAAAGTGAGATCTTTTTGCAACGCGGATGGCTTGAGTGCACTTAATTATGTACTGTTTTGTATTTCTGTATGTCAGAGGGAGATCCAGTGCTCTTAGCCCTATGCCACAGGTTATCCCTGACCCCCATGAGCTCAAGGAGCTGTGGTGTGATCTATGATTTGCTGGTTCCTTTGATTATCCTCATTTTTAGAGGGGCAAAGATGTTGCAGGCCATGTTAAGCTTGTCAATAAAGCACTCAAAAGCAGCATTCACATCAGCGGCAGCATAGACCCCCTCCCAGTCTGGCTGGTGGAGGTAGGATTTTAGTGAGGCAAGATGTCCAGCTTTTATAATTCTGGAGGTTATTGTTTTTTTTGGGGGGGGGTTCAGGATCTTGTTTGTCCAGGAGCATAAGACTGGCGAGTGGTCACTGATAGAGTCAGCTAGCACAGTGGTTCTAGTTATTCTTTGTGGCCAGTTGGTTAGTACCCAGTCTATGATAGTACTTGAACTGGTGCGATAGTGTACATTAGTGGGGGACTGAATGAGTTGGACTCTCTCTATTGCCGCTATTGCATCCTGGTAAGGTGCAGCATCTGGGGATAACCAAGTTATATTAAAGTCCCCTAACATTATGATTTCAGATTGATGGTGATTACTAGATAAATAATCAAGTGCTAGTTTGAAACCAGCCTCTTGATCTTTAGGGGAATGTACACCAAGAGTATAGTTAAACACTTTCCCTGGGATCCAAGTTGAACCTGGACGGAGTGAATTTGTGATCTTCCACCCTGGGGTGGGATGAGGAGTGCCCTGCACTGAATTGAGTCATTAACATAAATAACACATACTCCCCCTCATTTCTCTTGCCTGTCCACCCTGAAAGTTGTGTAGCTCACAAGCTGGATAGCAGAGTCAGGGGTTCTAGGAGTGAGCCAGGTCTCCATGACTGAGATGACATCTGGTTTATTTTGGGCCATCCATACCTGAAGAGCATCAAATTTTGCTAGCAGGCTGCATATGTTAAGAGATGCAATAGTTATTGCACCAGCCTTGCGGTCTGTTGGTGGTATTGAGGCACTAGTACTAGGTCCAGGGTTTGGGTGAACGTTCCCTGAGAGAAGAAATTAATCATTGACAACCAGATGTTCCACCAATCTCATGGAAGCACTACTGAAGGAGAGATTGGTGGAACATCTGGTTGTCAATGGACTACAGGACCCAAGGCAGCATGGTTTCACCAGGGGGCGGTCATGTCAGACCAACCTCATTGAATTTTTTGACTGGGTGACTAGAGAGGTGGATCAGGGGAGGGCAGTGGACATGGCCTATCTGGACTTCAGCAAGGCCTTTGGCACTGTGCCACATAGAAGACTATTACACAAACTGGGGAATATGGGTGTGGGCAGGACAGTAGTGGGTGGGTAGGTAACTGGATGGGTGGCAGGACACAGAGGGTGGTGGTAAATGGCTGTCACTCCACAGAGGGAAGAGTGACCAGTGGGGTACCACAGGGATCAGTGCTGGGACCGATCCTATTCAACATCTTCATCAGTGACATTGCGCAGGACCTAGAAGGCAGAATTTCACTGTTCGCTGATGACACAAAGCTCTGTAACAGAGTAGACACACCAGAGGGTGTAGACAGAATGAGAAGCGACCTGCAGAAACTTGAAGAATGGTCAGGGGTTTGGCAGTTGAAATTCAATGTAAAGAAGTGCAAGATAATGCATATGGGGCACAAAAACCCTGGCACAATATATCAGTTGGGGGGTGAGGATATAGCATGCACCAAGCAGGAAAGAGATCTTGGGGTTATCATCTCTGATGACCTCAAGGTAGGGAAACATGTGACAAGGCAGCAGGTAAAGCAAATAGGATGCTGGGATGTATAGGCAGGGGCATCACCAGCAGGAAAAGGGAGGTCATCATTCCGCTATACAAGACACTAGTGAGGCCCCCTGGACAGTGTATAGTTCTGGAGACCATACCCTACGTGAGGACATAGACAGGGTGAGAAGGTTCAGAGGAGGGCAACAAAGATGGTGCATGGATTGCATCACAAGTCCTATGAAGACAGGTTGAAGGAACTGAACATGTACTCCCTGGAGGAGAGGGAGGAGAGAGGGATATGATAGAGACATACAAGTATCTTACAGGGAGGAACAGGGTGCAGGAAAACACTATTTTAAGTGAAAAGATGTTCCAGGACAAGAGGGCATGGGATGAAGTTGGAGGGAGGACGATTCAGAGGAAACATGAGAAAGAATTTCTTCACAGAACGGGTGGTGGACAAGTGGAACACCCTGCCAGAGGAAGTGGTGGTGGCTAAAACAATCACGGGGATTTAAGAATGCATGGGATAGACATGAAGGAATTCTGGAGGTCAGGGGTAAGGGGCAACAGACTTCTAGGAAAACAAACTGAACTTACAAGCTCAAATGGGCAGACTGGGTGGGCCATAGGCCCTTATCTGCCGACACTGTCCATGTATCTATGTATCTATGTAAGAAGGAGTTGCCAGACAATTCTAAGAGCTTGTAGCTTCTTAACCTTCATAGCTTTGAAGTAACCCCCAGCTGCACATAAAAAGTGTTACTTACTTTTAAAGAAAGTGGGGTACCCCCTTTATAAACATGGCTTCATACCGTCTAAACCTCAATTTCATATAATTTCAAAGCTGCAAATAGTCTTTCCCTAGTTTGTCCTTGCAACTAAATTAAACTATTAATTTCTCTCCCAGAAATGAGTTACAGTATTCCCAACCTTCACACCCCACCCCATCACCATCATCACCACCACCAGAACCAATGGGCAGGCCAAAATAAAAACTTCTAATTCTAGGTAGGCTTTTTTTGAGTGGCAACAGTTGAGCCATGTACTGTCTTTCCTATTCACATTATTAGCTATTTGCTAATTTTAATTTTTTATTTTATTGGTACTAGATTAACCTTTGAACACAAGTGCTCTTTTACAAAGGTTCTGTGTCAGTAATGGTTACAGTGAGACAGTACAAGGCAGGTAACATTTCAGTAATACAAGGGATACATAAAAAATGCAGGAGCATACAAAGTGCAGGTTTATATTTGGGTACAGATACTGCACGCTTTTTAAGTAAGACGAGCATGAAATGAACTCTTGAATTGACTTAGATTAGTCATAGTATAAAGCACATTTGGTAGGTCATTTAGCCAGCTAGCTGCCTGAGCTGCAAAGGAACACTGGCTCTGGCTGGTCCTACAGTAAGATTTCATTAGCCAGATGACGGTCATACGTTTTATTCGGTACTGGTTATCCAGATAGCTAAAGCTATTTTTATGTTCACCGTGTGCACTAGCATACAAACATTTTGCTATGTACAAGGTTATGAGAGGTGTGTCATGGTGGTCTGATGCAGGAGTATCTATAAGGGGCTTGACCAATAATCAACAAGCCTGATCATGACACTATTGAGGCATCAAAGTGCGTGGACTTCAAAACAATGTGCCGACAGACACATTTATAAATCAGCTCTTTCAGGAAGCACAGCTGATCTCATCATGTGCTCTTAGCCTGCCTGATCCCTTCTTCCTCAACATTACAGCAATGGAAATCAAAACAGCTTGTTAACTATTGGTCACCTAATAAACTGGAGATTAGTTTACCCCCTTCAAAATGCAACACCTTGCACATTTAAATACAGTACTTAGCATTTAAACATTTTCTTGCTACTAGCTTCAGTTGGGCAGGTATTCTTTTTCAAGAAAGATTCATGCCTCATAAATATCACTCTTTCCCAGCAAGGAATATCCTAAAAAGATTTACCCTGTTTTTTAACCTCTTAAGACACTATCTGATAAGCACTGGCTCAGACATGGTTTACTATAGCAAAATACATCTGTAAAGAATTGTCATCTTTTACTTCTAATTTTATTATGCTTTCAGAAAAAAAAATACTTATATTGGACTTTAGATGGCAACCATATTATGAAACGTTTAGCCCTGAAAACAGCCTCCTTTTCTGGTTTCAAATCTAAGTGCATAGCACAACCAGCAGTATCTAGAATGCATGTTAGTATAGCAGAAGACAGCTGCTACTTTAACCCCTAAGACAAGTAAGGAATGTTATCATTTGTTACTCCGTTTATTATGTTTTTTAAGAAAAAAATATTTATATTGAGCTACAGCAAATAAACACATACTGTACACACCATCCTCATGGCCACAACATTCAAAATAAATATTGCAATCTAATATGTTATAAAACAATAAAGAAACTGTTTGTTTATGTCAGTCTTGGTTATGTGGAACACGAAGTTCAGTTTACAGTAGATTTCCTTTAAATATGGCTGATCCTATATTTTGTATCCTGAATATAACAGGGGAGATGCTATATCTCATTCTCATAGGGATTTTCATTTTACATATTTTTGCACTGTATTTACTCAGGATGTCCCAGATTAGATGCAATACCTTGTTTTCAGTGGGGTCATGAGTTTACCATTTGTATAATGTATTTATTCAGGGTAGCCTAGTCCAGATATAAAATATTGTTTTCAGGATGTTCTGATTTTACACAATGCAGCATACTATTGTATAGATGTACAGCCCCACTGCAAACAAGATGACACGTCTTCTGTGAACTATCCATGATAAATATAAAGCAATCAGCAGGCATATTCTAGGAAAACACATTGTAAAAATGTATAAAAAGAACACCACATTGAAACTGCCTCTCAGCAGATCTGCATGTGCAAATACATTACAAATAATGGGCAAACGCATGACCACACTGTAAGTGATATTTTACAGGATATGCCAGTTGAGATTCGATATATCATATATCAGATCTCAGCTGGCATATCCTGTAAAAATTCAATATTTAAAATGGTTTAAATGCTCTACCCACGTGAAATAAATATTTTAAATATCGACTTGGCTAGTCTTTCCTCATAGGTCTTATCCTGTATGCCCTGCACCATTGTAGTTGCTCTCCGCTACACCACCTGCACCTTGTCTATGTTTTTTTCTCAGATAGGGCCTCCAGAACTGGATGCAGTATTCCAGGTGCAATTTCATGAGTGTCTTATACAGGGGCAAGATGACCTTCTTCTTGATACTCCTGATACCCCTTCCTGTGCATCCAAGCATCTGGCTAGCCTTTCTAGCCATCTTATCACACTGCCTAGTTTCTCTTAGGTCCTGTGAGACAATAACTCCCACGTCCCTTTCCTGCTTTGTGACTCTCAGTACCTCCCCACATAGTTTGTACTTTGCCCCTGGGTTCTTGTGCCCTATTTGCATGATCCTGCAGTTCTTTGCATTGAATCCCAGCTGCCATTCTTCAGACAATTTCTCCTTTTATTCCCAATTTTTGCCCAACTCCCCGTGTCATAGCCGTGCATGCTCCAGTGGAGGCATGCACATGCTGTGGCTCCACAGTGCCCTCCTTTTGCTTGCTACCTGCCTGCCTGGGCTACCCTCAGGCCTTCACCTGGGGCAGTTGGACTGTGGGGGGGTGACAGGGTCCCTTCCTGGGAAAGGAGAGCTGCCGTGTGGTTGCTCAATCCTGCTCCCTCACTCCCCCCTAGCTGGCCTTTGATGACCTGGGCTTGCTCCTGAACTAGGGTCACCAGTGTAGTATGAGATGTGGCATCCAGTCGCTCAACCCTCAGCACCACCAGGCCAGCTCCCCAGTTTTTTAAGGTCTTCCATCATTCTTCCAAAAACCCCTGGCATGTCCACCAAATTGCATACCTTTGTATCCTCTGTGAAGAGAAGTGCCTTCCCCTCCAGTCCTTCTGCAATGTCCCCAACAAAGACATTGAAGAGGACTGCACCCAACACCAACCCTTGCAGCACCCTGCTCATCACCTCTCTCTCTCCCGACTACTCCTTGTATACCACAACCTTCTGACTCCTGCCATTCAGCCAGTTTTCAATCCATAGAACTGTATTAGGATCCACCCCTAGGCTGTGCAGTTTGATAATCAGCCTTCTATGGGGGATGGTGTCAAAGGCCTTTCTGAAGTCCAGATAGGCAAAAACCACTGCACCTCCCTGGTCCTACCTTAGTTATCCAGTCATGCAGTAGATTAGTACAACGAGTTAGTGCAAAACACAGTGCTTATCCAAACTATAGTAAAAGTTAGGCTTAGATGTATAAGTAAATATACATCTAAAAAAAAAGCATCCCCCTACTTTATCTAATTCCATGTCACACAGACAGTGGAGTTAGGTGCTTATCCCCATTGATGAAAAATCTCCCCATCGATGCAAAGTCTGTCGACATCGGGGTTCCGATGTCAGGGAGTTGATGTCGAAACTTCAATATTCAAATGGTATACCCCACATAAGGCAGTGTATGTATGTTAATGTGTGCATATGTGTGTGTGTGTGTGTGTGTGTGTGTCTGTGAATGATCTATGTCTGCAGACAGTGCACTGCTATGTTATACTGTAATATATATATATATGTATATATGCATATATGTGTATTTGTATTAGTCAGCATGTGTGTATCACAACAATTAAAAAGTGCAGTTAGGTGGCTCTTTGGTTAGCGCAGAAAGTGCTAGTCTACATTTCCCCACTATCTAGATCAGTTTCAGCCTTCTGCATGCCATTGCTTATTTAACTCAGGTGTCTGGTGGCAACTCCCCACCTCTGATGTCCCTCAGAGCCTGAAAAGAAGAAGACAGTCCCTTGATGTCTTTTCTTTTAATCTGTAAACATGTGTGTAGATGGTGCACTGCTATGTTATACTCACTGGAATAGATATGCATATATGTGTGTATATATATATATATTAGTCAGCGTGTGTGTATCACAGCAATTATAAAGTGAAGCTAAGTGGCTCGGTGGTTAGTGCAAAAATTGCCAGTCTACATTTCCCCACTGTCTAGATCAGTTTCAGCCTCATGCATGTCATTTCTGATTTAAACGAGAGTCTGTTGCTGCTGTGCCATAACCGGTCCCTCATGCACAGCCCATATTAGTCTTCTGGCACATGGATCTGCTCCTAGATCTAGTACAAAATCAGTACCAATGGGGAACATCTGGCATTGACAAATGCTTAGAGCCTTAAACCACTGTGCTATATTGCCTCACTAGTTATGGCAGGCATCTGTTTTATGGTTTATGATGTTTGTGTAGTAAGCAGCAGTAGTAGCCAGAGACATTGTCAGCTATTTTCTGAAATTTCTGTGATATTTCTAGAGAAATCTCCTGCTTTCTGCATTTCCACAGTAGGAGCAGCAGAGAGAAACTCTATAGAAATTCCACAAAATGTCTGGAAATAGCTGTCAATGTCTGTGGCTACTACTGTAGGTCATGCAATAGATGTGATGAGCAGTTACTGAAGCAAGAAATGTATTTAGGATAGTAAAATATTCCTGTTAAAAAAATGATAAATGTGTGACATTTACATCTCAATTTCAAGGAGGTCATTATGGGGTGTCAATGTACAATATAAAGTAGTTACAGTTTTTAAGTTGTCTGAGTAATTGCTTTGTAATAGACTGTTGCTAAATTTAAATTATTCTATGAAAGAAATTAAGTTTATGTAACGGTCTGTCAATATATTAAAAAAAAGTACTTGTCCTTATAATGTAATGCATTAAATGTTGTTGCTAGGTTAAGAAGTCACATAACAGCAACAGAGATAAAAACAATGGGATGCATAGGAATTGGAAAAAAAGTATACATTAGCAGGAGCAGTGTCATGACTTCACCAATTTTTTTATTGTTTCACTCCAGAATTTCAACATTACTATTTCTTTATACCTCCTCATAAACAGTACAGCTGTCATTTTCTACATTCTGTTCAAAATGTGTTTTGCACCTGTGGTGCCAAATGGCACAGTCGCTGTGCAAAATAACCTTTCTGCTAATGAACTCATAGTATCACTGTTCATGCGGTGGGGTCACAAAAAGCCCATGCTGAAAACTTTGAGTGAAAATACCAAGAAACACCCAGGGCATTAGGGTTTCTGTCCATAACACCCTGCCCTGTAGGGAATGACAGGCATCAGGGGTGTGACTTGGGATTGTCAACAGTAATGCTCATGCCATTCCACTGCTATCCCCACCCTGCCACCAGTGACAGGTACTGAGGTGCGCCTTTGACTCTTCAGCCCCAAAGTTCACTCCATTCTCTTATACTGTACCCATTTCAGTGTATTTCCTTATGGAATGGGGTGAGTGTAAAGTCTGAACACCCCACGGCACACCTCAATGCTTGTCTGTGTCTGCAGGGTAGGGTGAGGTGAAATAGCATGAGCATTATAGGCAATGACCACACCCCAGTGCCTGTCCATCTCTGTAGGGTGGGTTGGGGGTGGCATCACTTCAATACTTTACTGCCTTTCCTATTCTGCCTGTCTCTCTGTGTGTGTCTCTCTCTATCTATATGTCTATGTAATTATCTATCTATCTTTCTATCAATTGCATGTATTGCTATTTTTACCTATTTGTAAAACAAACCGGCATATCACATTTGCCTGCACTCTGAGCACATACTTATGAAACTGTGCATATTTGTACTCCACTTCTGAATATACCTCATACTTTCCTAATATCTCCATTGTCACAGGCATAAATACCTTGCCCTTATCAAAAGTGACCTCCTCTGAAAGTTACTATCACAATTTCTCTGCTAACAGTCCATTATTACACCTGACTTCCTGACATCAACACATTGCTTAAATATAAGTTACATCACCTCATGGACAAAAACCCTGTTTCTCTGAAAAAAAAAAAAACAACTGTAAATAATCCCAAGGCTGAACCTATGCCAGCCATTACTTTTTCATGTACTGCCACCTTCTGTACCATCATGGGGATTTG
The DNA here is from genome assembly GCA_016271365.2 of Neoceratodus forsteri. Classification (NCBI taxonomy): domain Eukaryota; kingdom Metazoa; phylum Chordata; order Ceratodontiformes; family Ceratodontidae; genus Neoceratodus; species Neoceratodus forsteri. The sequence goes on from CM028131.1 coordinate 1,124,228,172, forward strand.
CATATATTTCCCATGACGCTTTGCATTATTGGGGTATGTGCAATTGTCTTTTCTTTAAAATTTGTCTGTCTGGTCAATATCATCTGGGATAACACATACATCAGTGGCATTTGCTCTGGGGTTCTTTTAGTAAACCTATATTGCTTCTTATCCCTTCTATTAAAATGTACACTTCCCTATATTTTCCTAATAATGAGTATGCCTTCCTTAGAACAGAAACTAAAGCAAATCTTACTACTTACAAATCATTGTATTGTTTCTCCATACCTCCTTAACAATTCCACACAACTTCACTAACTTCATTATGCATCTGTGGTGGATCTGACCAGAACTTGTTTTCTATAGATTTTTATCTCACATGGCCATATCATCATCACAGATATACCCTTGTCCCATGGATATACCCTGTTCTGGCCAAGTTTTAAGTCCTTCACCTTTCACAGGTACTGAACACATCACAATGTGGGGAAGCCTGCAATGCACAGTTCCTGCCTACATGATACTTGGTTTGTGAATCAACAGGGATTGTCAGATTACAGTGCGGTCAGTCCCTTGCCTTTTACCAGCAGCAATTTTGTTTCCTAGTGTTGGGAAGCCTGTAGAGTACCTGCACACAATGCATCCTCAGGTTTTCTTAGAGTGCCACACAGTGGCCACAGATGTATCCCTCTGCGCTCCATAGGCAGGTTGGTGTACACTGCATAGCCCTGGCAGTGCACATGGTGTGCTTCCCTCCCAATGTCTTAGATGCTAGGTTTCCACCCCACCACTCAGTGCCCACCCCCACCTGCCATCTTGTACACAACTTGGGGATAAATACAGGGACTCAGTCTCTGGCGAAGACAGAATCTTATCTTTCACCAGCACTTTATCTACAACAGCACGGAGAAGCACGCATCACCCTTGTGCCACATTGTACCTGGATCTGTGCTTAATTAAGGGCTTTAGTCTCTCACGCTGTCTGTCCCTCAGCTTTCACAAGCCCAAACGGGCTTGTTTACAATAAAGAGAATCCAAAGAAAATCAAATTTAGTGTTCTTCTGGCACAGATAACTGAAACCCAAAGCTGCTTGCCTATCAAAAGTAAAATGAGCAAGTTGGCCGTGGTTTGTACGTTATTTTGAACAGTAAACTTGTCAATCTTTTAGATGCAGTTTATTGACTTTGTGGAAGAACAGAGGCCTTGTAGTCACCTTTAAAGATCAATGGCAACCATTTTACACATTGTAAAAAAAGGCCTAAAAGAGCCTCAATTCAAGTCCCAGTGTTATAAGTAGTGTTTCCTGAAAGTTACATGCTATTTGGTTTTGTGGTTTGCTTTAAAGCAACATTTGTTAACTTGTTCTGCCCTAACTGAAAACAGTCAGGCTGTTTCTGTCCCTCTGACTGAGCCTGGGACAGTTCTGACATCATATGGGACTAGGCTACAGCTTCAGCAGTGTAAGTACCTACTTGACTGATGAGCTGTTAACTTCCCAATTAGAACAATCTATGAGGTAATTGTTTGCTGTCCAGGGTTTTTACAAACTCAGTCTTTGGTGTTTGTTGAGATGAATGAGCTGAAAATCCACAATTTGTTCTTCTAAAGAGCTGATCATTTGAGTTTCAGTGCTGAATTGAAGTGGTAAGCATTTGAGAAATCAACTTATCTGTATCACAGCTGCTGCCAGTTCTTTCTGATCAAAACTCTTTGTTTTTCTTTAGCTATAACACTGTTATTTATTTAATGGATACAAACTAAGTCTGAAGTTTGTTAGTTCATACAAGTAGTTTGTCTTTTTAATGTAGTCTCAAAAAACAGGTTCATGTAAGAATATTATTTTCCTCTCAGATAGACAGACAGGTGCCTGCGACACTCTACTGTTTCAGGCACATGTACTATATGAACTCACACATTTCAGTTCTTTGATGAGTTAAAATACATCATGCATATGTATAACTAGAAACATTTCATGGCATTCTGATGCCCCCATCTCCTGCTTACAGTTGAGGCAGCAGCACTCTGCTGCCCCATGTCACCTGCCCCATATGCACCCTGTCTCCTGCCCCAAATATGAGGATGCTGCACCCTGCTGCCCCCTCTCTTGTCCCATAGAGTCAGAGCTGCTGCACTCTGTTGCCCCATGTCCTGTTGGGACAGTCAGGGCCTCAGCTCCCTGCTACCCCCTGCCTGAAAAGTTGAGGTTACTGCATCCAACTGTGGCCCTTTGTCCCTCACCCTCTCATTCAGAGCCACTGCACCCTGTTCCCCCTGTTCCTGTCACTATAGTTGGGGCTACTGTGCACTTCTATACCCTAGAATCTCATGCCCCTGCTACCACATTTGGGGCTGTTGCACCATGATGCCCATGCCACCAGAGGTGGGGCTTTTACTGCACTTTGCTACCTACATCCATTTTCCCAAATGGGCAGGGCTGCTGCACCATGCACATCCGATCCCACAATCAGGGCTGCTGTGCCTTGCTGCCCCCCCCCCGCATGTTCTGCTTCACAATCAAGGCTTCTTCACCATGCTGTAGTCTGTCTCCTGTCACCATAGCCAGAGTTGCTGCACCCTGTTCCTGTCTACACAGTCAGGGCTGATGTACCCTCTTGCACCTTACAACCAAATTCCTCCACAGCCCCATGATTTCACAGTTAGGGTTGATGCACCATGCTTCCTCCTGCCACCACACTCAGATTTGTTTGCTGCACTGCCCAAAAGAAAAAGAAAAAACAGTAAAATGCTTTCATTGTGTATTATGGGTGTGAAGGACTGAGGGCATTAGGATGCAGAAGTCCCAACTTTTTGGCCAGGATACAAGGGTGGCATTAGGGTACAGCAGCCCAAGCTGTGGGACAGAATGCTGCAGTAACACCTGGATGGAACTGACACAACTATGGGAGCAGAGGGCAGGGGGCAGCAAATGCCCTAACTCTTGTGGCAAGTGGCAACATGGTGCACCAACCCTAACTGTAGAGGCAAGGGGCTCTAGGGCATGGCAGGCCACAGCAGCCCTGCCTGAGTAGTCCAGAGCAGGGTGCAATCACCCTGTCTATGGTAGTAGGGGACTGTAGACAGCATAGTGCAGAAGCATTGACTGTGGGGCAGGACACAGGGAGACATCAGGGTACAGCAGCCCTGAATGTGGGATGGGGTGCTCATGGTGCAGCAGCCTGGCTCATTTGGGACATTGGATGTGGACAGCAGGGTGAATCAAAAGCCTCACCTCTGGTGGCATGGGGCAGCATAGTGCAGCAGCCCCAACTGTAGAGGCAAGATACAATGGATCCTAGGGTGTAGCAGAGCTCAGCAGCCCTGACTGTGGAAACAGGAATAAAATGCAACAGGGTGCAATGTCTCCAACTGAGGGTTTAGGGCACAGTGGATAGCAGGTTGCAACAACCCCAACTGTTCTGGCATGGGAAGCACAGTGCAGCAGCCCTGACTGTCCAGGCTAATGGTGAGCAACAGGCTGCAACAACCCCAACTGTGTGGGAGAAGACAATGGGTAGCAGGGTGCAGTGGCCTTGAATGTGGGGCAAGAGGCAGAGGGCTTGTGTGGGCAGAGGACAGGGCATCAGAGACAGCTGCCTCAACTATGGTGCAGGAGACAAGGAGCATCAGGATGCTATACACTGTTTCTAGTTATACATTATGTATTTTCACACATAAACCATCAAAGAAGTGAAATTTGTGAGTTCATATTGTACATGTGCCTGAAACAGCGGAGTGTGGTCCCATGTGATGTCATCACTCTCCCAGGCTCAGTCAGAGAGAGATAGAAACAGCCTGTTTTCAGTTAGTGCAGATCAGGTTATTATGCTCACCCCATTCCATAAGGAAGTACATTTAGATGGGTGCAGTGTAGGAGAATGGGAGTGAACTACGGGGTCGAAGAGTCCAAGGCATACCCTGATGCCTGTCAGTGGCTGCTGGGTGGAGGTGGAGGTGGAATGGCATGAGCATTACAGCCGCCAATCCAAAGGCACACCCCTGATGCCTGTCAATCTGTACAGGGTGGGATGTTATGGTTAGAAACCTAATGCCCCGGGCGTTTGTTGGTATGTGCACTCCAAATTTTCAACATAGCCTTTTTGTGACCCCACCTCATGAAAGCATTTGGGACCTCTTCTCATGAATAGTGGAACTGTGATTTTGTTAATCTGTCTCAAATATTGATTTCCCACAGTGACCACGCCATTCTGTGCCAGATGTGCAAAAACACAGTTTGGGCAGGATATGAAAAATGACAGCTGTATCATTCATAAGGAGGTGTGAAGAGATGACAATGTTGAAAATCTAGAGTGAAAATATTAAAAATTCTCGAAGTTATGAGAGTGCGTGGAAACTGCACAATGCATGTTCATAACACAGTCATTTTGTAGAATTCTTTCACCAAATTTTCAACATAGGCATTTGGGGACTTCTGTTCATGAACAGTGTCACTGTGATTTTCTTAATCTGTCCAGAACATTGATTTCCCACAGCGATCATGCCATTGTGCGCTGGTGTGTGAAAACACATTTTGGGAAGGATGTGGAAAATGACAGTTATAATGTTCACAAGGAGGTATGAAAAAATGAGAATGTTGAAAATCTGGAGAAAAAATATTAAAAATTCTCAAACTTATCAGCATGCATGGAAACTGCACAATGCATGCTCGTAACAGTCATTTTGTGAAATGTTTTCATCAAATTTGCAACATAGGCTTTTTGGGAGCCCACCTCATAAACAGTGACACTGTCATTTTGTTAATCAATCCTGAGAGGTGATTCCATGCAGTGACTGCAAAATCACCTTTTGGGACAGAATAACAACATGACAGTGACTGAATTCAAGAGGTGGGGTCCCATGTTGAAAATTTGTTGCCAAAAATCACAAAAAATGGCCATGATATGCACTTAAGTTGAACCCCCCCCCCCATTGATGCCATCATACAGCTTACCGGCATTTCTTCAGTTTGCGGTCAACTTTGAAGAGTACAGACGTGTTCCTGCTCCACCGAAGACTGTTGCGCCAGGCTCTGGAGGTAAGTATGGGGTGAGGGGAGTGTGGGGAAGTGGGATGTGCAGAGGGTGGGTGTGGGTTGAGGGAGGGGGCACTGGAGACATTGAGGGAGCGTTTTCTCTTTTATAGGTAAAAAAAAATCACGGGACTTTTTTTTTACAAGCTTGTTTTGACACACTGGGGTGGGCTCCCAGTGTGCCACCTGTATTTTTTGGGGAGGGAGACTAAAGCAGAAGGGGATTGGGCCCCTGTTAATACAGAAAATGTGTCTGTGTTTGGGAAGGGCTCATGATGCAGAGGGGGATTGGGCACCCCCCCTCTGCATATGAACTATAATATGGGGGACATTATGCCAACAGGGATTGGGCTCCCCCATCGGCAAATGAACTGGGGATGGGGCATGCCAACAGGGGGATTGAGCACCCTGAATGTCAGCTTGTTGGGGACTGTGAGAAGTGGATGGTGACAGCTGCCATGTTTATTGAAATGTTACACCAGGCAAGGCATGCCCTGCAATGAGGGGGAGCTCCTTCACTGCAGTCACGAAATTGTTTCAAGTTGGTGGCATGCTTTTACACTGCTGTCATAGACAGCATGCTATTTCATTCATGCCAAAGATCCCAGACCAAAAAAGCAGTAGTGCCACTGGCCACAACATGACCACACCTCCAAAACCTGCTATTCCAAGCTACCACAATATGTTGCTTGTGTGTGCACGCAAGACAACATAACAACTCCAGTTTTACATGGACTAACATGGCTGTAAACATTTTTGCCCCACAAAATACAATCATTGTAAATATAGTCCCTTTCTCAGTTATATTTCCTATGCTCATACCAGTGTATCAGCTGTTTCAGCATAAAGCTACTTTATTTGATAAAACAAAATATCAAAACAGAAATAAAATGTTGTTTTTCGGTAGACATCAGCTCTTCACTTTATGTAAAATATAAACATAAATGGCCCATCATGGGTTGATAGGGCCTCAGTTTTAGCAGCTTTTTTGTTATTGAGTTATTGTCACTGCTAATGGAAAAGGAAAAGCACTCATTCAAGCATTCAGTAACCTCCTCACCAAAACAAACTCTGGCCAGAGCCAATAGGGCTGCAGCTGAGGAATGGTGGGTAAAAGTATTGTAAATTTGTTTCTTAATATTTTTACACTAAGTTTTCAATATAGCCTTGTTATGACCCTGCATCATGAAGATGGGCAGAGGAAATGTTCAACTCCTGGTTTAAAGGTGATCTGTGCAGGGACTGCAAAATCAGCTTTTGGGATACTTAAACACATTTTGGGCAGCAGCTGAAAAATGACAGCTGTCACATTCACGTGGTGTGGTAAAGAAATGGCTATGTTGAAAATCTGGGGTAAAAATATTGAATATTACCAAACGTACGAGCCTGCATTCAGAAAATTCAGTGTAGGCTCATAACTTTATTGAGTTTTATTATTTTTACACCAAATTTCCAACATAGCCTTTTTATGATCCCACCTCTTGAACAAGGGCATAGAAAATTTTCAACTCTTGCCTGAAAGGTGATTTGCGCTGGGACAGTGAAGCCACCTTTCAGGAAGTAAAAAAACATTTTGCCCAGGATTTGAAAAACTGACAGCTACCACATTCATGAGGTGCTGGAAAGGTATGGCTATGCTGTAAATTTGGGTTAAAAATATATAAAATATATAAGATTACCAAAGTTACGAGGCTGCATTTGCAAAATTCAACATAGGTTTATAACTTTGTTGTTTTGTAATATTTTTACACCAGATTTTCAACTTAGCCTTCTTATGACACCCACCTAATAAGCAAGGGCAAAGAAAATTGTTAACTCCTGCCCAAAAGGTGATTTCATGCAGGGACCACAAAATCACCTTTCAGGACAGATTTGCCTAACGACAGTGACATTGTTCATGAGGCGGGGTCCCAAAGAAGGCATGTTGAAAATCTGGGCCAAAAATATGAAAAAATGCCCTAGTTATGGCTCTAAGCTCAAAACCGCATTGAAATACATTGAACAGTATACCTGTTTTTTCAGTTCACTGTCCAGCTTTGAAGAGTGAAGACGTGGCTGCAGTCCTGACAGAATTATGGCATTGGACCCTGATGGGTAAGTAGGGGCTTTGGGGGTGTGGAGTGGTGGTTACTGAGTGGGAGGGATGGGTGGGGGGTCAGAAATGGTGCAAAAGACTTCGATGGACGATTTTCTTGTTACAGGTTACAATAAAATTTTAAAAACACCACCGATATGATGATTGTGACACTAGGGGATTGGGCATCCCCAGTGATACTATTATATTCGAGTGGGGGGGTGCTGGGTGCTAAGAGAGAGGGTTAGGTGAGGGAAATAAAGTAAAAAAAAATGTAAAAAAACAAAGAACCGCGCATGCGTGTTCCTTATCCCTGTTGCCGGTTGTGAGGACTGGGAGGATTTTAACCAGTGGTATCTTCCCCAGCCTCCCACAGGCTGGTGGTCTGGGGGCTGCCTATGCCCCCAGAAGCTACCAGGTTTTAGATATGTTCTGGTGCATTTTGAGGGTTATTTTGACACCATTTGGCTGCTTTTAATGCCTTCTTTGATTTGTTACAAACAACCAATATCACTGTCAAAATCACTAGCTTTTTAATTTCAGTCACACAGTATGAAAGTGGAGGTTGTTGGAATAGTGGTACTACACCTGAAGTGAGGGGTCTCTGACCATGAACCTTGAACCAAGGTCTACCCCAAGAAAGAAAAAAATCATTAACATGACTATTTGGAATTGCAGACCATCATAGGTATTACTCTTGTAAAGCAGCAGCACACATAAGGTCAGTACAACATTTAGCTAATGATAAATACTTTAACAAAGCAACGTGGAATATGAACTACATGACATTTGACATAGGACACACTAAACACGGACAGTCACAAGAAGAATTACTGGACATGTTCCTAAAAGCAGCATGTCATTCAAACACATATCCCTGCAATAACATTTCTTGCTTAAAACAAAATTGAAACAACATCAATATTAACCCATTTGTAACTCTCCTCTTTAACAGCAAACACATATGCTCTCTTAGCACAAATCAGATTTTTAAACAAAGAATCATGTTACAGAATTAGTTATTAATTTGCATCAGTGGAACCTAAACACTCCAGTTGTTGTCACTTTGTCATGCCAGTCCTAGCCATCACTGCATCACTCATAGTTCCCAAGTTAGACAGTTCTGTGCTTCACTCCAGCCCTCCACCAGCCCAAGCCAGACCAGCATGCCATTCACCCAAAGCCCAGATTTCTCGCTTTTGGAGCAAAGGGTATGTTTGTCTGACTTAAGGAGTGAAGGGCCTGATGGTCAGAGGAGTGGATCTGGAGATGAAGAAGAGTGTGTACTCCCCAAGCTAGACCACATGCCCGTCACTCCAAATCCTTCCCCTAAGCCACACAAGCAGGCTCTTTGCTCCAAATGCCTTCCCCCCAGCCAGACCAAGAAGCCCATCACTCCACCCCCGCCAAACCACACTAGCAGGCTGTGCATTCCCAAGTCAGCTGTTCTGGCTGTTAAATTGAAGGGCTGGGGTGGGGGGTGGTTGCAGCAAACCAGTTTCCAAATACAAACTGAGACAAGGATGATAAATAGGACACAAAGAAAAAAAAATAGAAAACAAAGTGTTGCACTACAAAGTATTAAAAGCACATGTTTCAGACAATATTTGGACAACCTATCACTTTTAAAAAAAAAATATTTATGCTCCCCCAGCACACTGGCTGATCACTCATTCAGACCTCTTCAAGGACCTATTCTCATCCTGGGCTACTTCCAACCACCCACCACCCCACATTGCAGCCACCCAGGGTACCCCGATGTATCCCTTCATTAGGCGGGTCCCCTTCCTGTGAAGGGAATCAGCCTTACTGACCTTCCAGTGGTTCTGGGTGCTGCTGGGGTGGCTATTCATGATCCAGGAGGTGAGGGTCCAGGGGCCAAGACCCGACTAGCCAGTGCACCATTTTTTTCTCCATTTTTTCTCCAGCAGGAGCGTGATGTGCAGGACGTCAAGGCAGACGCCGGCATCTGTCACGCTCCCCTAGGTAGTGGGACCAGATGCACTGCTGTTCCCCTGGTCTCCACCAGGAGTCAGTAGGCACCAATCCTTAACCCCACCCTCACCCTGAAGGAAGGTAAGCAGTCACCAGACACTCAAGCCTTCTCTTCCCTGGCCGGCCCTCTGATGCCCGAGTCCATTCCCGATTCCGGGTCATCGGTGTTGCAGTGGTGAATCTTTCTGCTGCACTGGTGGGCTGGCATCCTATCACTTTTTAAACAATCTTAAAGAGTTAGATTCAGACCAAGATGGTCTGGCTTTTGAAGTTAAGAGCTAGAGGTGGAGGCTTGGAGCAAAGGCTCTGTAGATCAGGCTTAGGCATTCCCCAAGCCAGAACAGCAGGTCTTTGCTCTAATCCTCCCTCCCCCCAATCGCCACAAAAAGTAGTACCCTTAGTCTGGAACCAGAGTAGGACAAATCTGTTTGTGAGCTTGTGGTCAGCTTGTCCCCTAGCTTTTAAAAACTGGTAGCCCAATCAATATTTTTTAATGTCCATCATTTTTAAAGATTCAAAAATCACGTCCATTGGTAGGTAGCAAGTTGGCTGGTAACTTTTGAAATCTGGCAGCTGAACCAATTTATTTAGTGGCCATTGGCTACCTGATTTGTCCCACCCTGTCTGGAACACACACTGCAGCATACCGTTCAATCAAAAACACTTCCAAGACTATGAACCCCTACTCCAAAAAAGCTCCATTTTTAGCTGAACTAGTAATCTCCACCCCCACCACCACACAAGGTCCACATATATTTTAACACTTCCAAACATAATTTTTAAATCTTGATCCCAACCTCCCCCAACACAAATGCTATTTCAACCACCCCCCTTGCTTTTGATGTGAAGGGCCATAGTTGATGGGAGGCTTGGAGTGAAGGGCCTGCTGCTCTGGCTTGGTGGCTCCTCAAGCCAGACCAACAGACCCTTCACTCCAAAATAATCCCCAAAGCCACACCAGTAGTCCTTGCACTCCAAGTACCCCACCCCCTAGCCACACCGATAGGCCCTTCACTCCACCCTTCAACCGACCAGGAGGTCCATCATTCTAATACCCCCCTCCCAGCCACACTCACAGGCCAGATCCCAAAATCAGACCAGCAAGCCTTAAACTCCAAGAGAAGTCCACACACACACACACACACACACACACACATGCATGCATGCACACACACACACCACCAGCAGGTACTATTACTTGCACAACAGCCCCTCACAACACAAATCTCCAGCTACAGCAGTAAGCCCTTCACTCCAAACTCTCCCCCACAAGACAGATCAGGAGACACATTGCTCCACTTCCCCCACAAGCCACACCAATAGGCCAAATTCCCAAGCCAGACCAACTCCTATTATTTCAAGCCCCCCCCAAGTGGAGCCTTCACTCCACCCCCAACTGATCAGGAGATCCATGGATCCAATCACACCAAGCCTCACTCAGGCTGGATCCCAAAGCCAGACCAGCAAGCCTGGCTTCAGCTCCAAGCTCACTCCAGCGCACAGTGCCAACAGGCACCTTTACTTCCACAATGTCCTCCCCACAACACAAACCCCTAGTCACACCGGTATGCCCTTCACTTCAAACCCTCCCCACCAGACAGACCAGAAGGCCCATCACTCCATGTCCCCCATAAGCCACACCAACAGGCCAAATTTCCAAGCTAGACCAGCTCCTCTCACTTCAAGCACCCCCTCCCCCGAAGGCCCTTCACTCCACCTTCCCACCAACAGACCTGAAGGTCCATTGATCCCATCCGCCAAGCACGGCCAGTCTTACAGTTTTGGGGTCCCCCAGTGAACTGATGGCTCTGGGGCCCTAGATTTATGGAGAACCATGATATGCCCCAATACACACACAGTTATAAGTATTGACTCAGTAACACCTGGCAAAGTCAGAGCAGGGAAAGGCATCTTAGAAAATGTTGTTTATATAAAATATTGCACATTACTAAGAACCGAATATGGCACATTATGAATTTACACATGGGTGGCAAGAAAGGCACACCAAGCCAAAGTTTGTTTCTCAACAGTGTAATGCCCCATAATAGTGCACCACATTGTCATTAGTTCCTGGTGTGGGACTAGAATCCTGACCTTCCTAACTTCTAGCCCTAGAGACAAGCATACCAACAGAACCACTAACACAATATTTTCTTTGTTGAATCAAGACTCAGTAGTGAAGTAAGGCTTTATATGTTTTCACATCCTCTTTTCAAACTAGTATAGTCATTCAAAACTACTCCCAGAACTCCAGCCCACTCCATATCTAGACATGTCAGGTTGGGCCTCAGGCCTCCTACAAAACATCACCAAACTCTGCAACTGCAGTTACCCCACAATGCTTTTTATAACTATTTTTACAGTATACAAATCACACAAACATGTCCATGCATGTCCAAGTGACAGACTGCATGCTGCTCTGAAGAATATAGATCACAATCCCTGTGCTAACTGAAGCTGCTCGTGATGGAATTTTAATTTCCACTTTATTACTGTATATCTGTGATTGTATCTTTGGGCTTAAAGAAAAACTGTATAAGATGATAATAGCTATCTCCTGCCAACTCCTGTTCCCTGACTAGGATGTTTAACCCATAAATAAATTTTGTGTCATACTTTACCAGGTTTCATGAATCCAAGCACCACACCAGTTAGCACTTTCTTCAAGCCGCAGAAAACTTAGACAGGACATGCCAGGTAAGTGTGACATTTTTTCAGTTCTTCCTTCAAAGCAACAGCAGTTTCATCATGTTGGGTCTGCAGAATTCTGCAGCCTGCCCTCAACACTGTGGGATTTTATATGTAAAAGGGCCACTTGATTGCATTGTAACTCTCTCTCTCTCTCTCTCTGTTAATGATATTGATTTGAGAGCTCATGAGCAGACTGGGTGGGGTTAGGGGGCAACCATGCCTGAAAGTAAGACATCACATACTTGAGTAAAAGAACAAGGGTGGGTGGGGGAGATACTGTTAATTTACGACAAGGAAGTTAAGTGGCAAATAGTGCAGAGGTGATAGACTGCAGGTTTAGTAGACAACTGGAAAGAAAAGCAACAGAACTGTGTTTTGATTGACAGTCAGAACAGTACAGCCTGGTACAGTAGGATGTATATTGCTATCAGAAGTGTGGGCTCCACTCCCTCTCAATATGAAGTAAGGGGTCAGCGCTCCCCCGCTACCCCACTGGACTACACCCCTGGTTTTAACAGACATTTTCCATGTGACTGGGAGAGTGAGGTACATTTTCCTAACTTAGCACTCTGCAAAGCTCAATCAGCTACCCTGTGGCTTAATGAGTGTGGGCTAGTGTGGTTCCTTTTACTAATGTTGTGGATCCACCGGGTGACTGTGAGTAAGGGATGTGTAGTCAGTTGGCATACTGGTGAGTGAGGGCTGAGAATGAGGCACGTGGGTGAGCTATGAGCAAGTGATAAATGTAATCCTATATGGCTATGGATACTTCATTGAGGAACCTCAGAGGGAAAATACATGTATGTTAAATGTAAAAGCATGGACCTTAGCCCTGGGGCATGTATTAAGGATTAGTATTTAGAAATGGCACGTGCGTGTGTGTGTGTGTGTGTGTGTGATGCATGCATGCTCCAGAAACAAAATGTTTCTGTTATAAAATGTTTACCAGCACATCACAGTAGAAAGTAGCATATTTATGTGGTTTACTTTTGGATTATCTATTTTCTCTTGCAGGAAACTACACTATATAGCCACTATAACAAATTAAGTCTTATTTTTCATGGTTAAACATACCCATCTGTCACAAATTTCTTAACAAGCCAATGTCCAATTTTCTAAGTCCAAAGGAACATGAAAGAGGTTGAGGATTTAAGCAATAATAACCCAACAGCCGGTCATTTGTTGGAGATTAACGACTGGCTAGGGGGAAGGGTGAGCCCTACCTAGCCAGTCGTTAATCAAAGGAAATGATTGGCTGTGAGGTCAATATTGTGATTATAAATGTAATCTTCGCCGGCCCGGTGGCACTGAGGGTTGAGGCGCTGGACGCCACACCTCACAGCATGCCGACGACCCGGGTTCGGGAGCGAGCTCGGATCGCCGGGGTTGGCCGGGGAGACAGGCTGAGCGTCCGGGACAGCTCTTCTCCGGGGAGGGGGACTCCATACTGGCAAGTGGCTGACCCCTGGTGGAGACTGGGGAGAGCGACGACAAGCTGGAGTCTCGGGGGTATGATTGGTCGCAGGCGTAGGCCAGCAGCCAATCAGCCTCAGAGGCTGCTCCTTCACGGAAGGAGGTGGGGGGGATGTTGCGGACGCCAGAGGATGCCTTGATGCTCAGGCATGCAGCGTCCCATGGGGGAACATGGGAAAAAGAACCCCCATGGAGCCTGGATGAAGGAGCATCGAGCCGGGTCCTAATGTGCCAGCACCCACCCGCAACCCAGGACCTGGATAAGTACCCAAGATTTGGGGTCCTTAGACCCGGCCCGGCCCAGGGGGCGTTCCGTGGTTCGATGATGGGACCAGAGGGAGCGAAGGGGTGCTGGCAGGGGCAGGCTTCATGGGTGATCCAGAGGGAATGGCTCAGTGGGGCAGGAGGAAAAAATAGAAATTTAAAAAAAAAAAAAAAAATAAGTGTAATCTTAATACTGACAGTTTTTTTTTCTTTAGATTTTTAGCACCGCAAACAGCTTTGTTTTGGTGCTGCTGCTGCTATCCGCATACAGCATGTGAGTCGAGTGCTGCTGCCGTGCTGGTCATTTCTAAAAGATTTTAGACCGGCACAGCAGCCTATCAGTGAGCTAGTTCAGCTCATAAATAATTAATTAGACTTATAATATGCTTTAATAACCCATTCTACAGTGGTAGAAGCCACTTTGCTTCACTCTGTGGCTCCAATGCATCCATAGAGTGGGTTATTAGAGCACATTCTATTTCTATGTTACGTGCTATTGCATACGTATGATGAAGTTCCAAGGGAAAAAACTTAAATGCTGAACCATCACAATCACTAACTACAGTCATTTTTTAGAGAAGCTTTGGTGTATGGTCCTCCACAAGTAGTGGAATTCAAAGCCAAAAAAAATGTACTGTCAATCCCTCCAGGAGCATAAATAAGAGTCAGATTGTTCCATGCTCAACCTGATTCCAAATGGCCACTGTGAAAAAGGTTATTGGTTTGAGACAGACAAGATTTTTCATTTTCTTATGGGTTTGGGATCCTCCGGTAATAGATTGGGCCTTTTCATTGGCCCAACAGAACTGGTGGTCTCATTAAGGTTGAAAAATCTGTGTGTTGTGTTGGACAACAAGCTGACATTTGATGCTCAGGTGTTGGCTGTTGTCCGGATCAGTTTTTACCATCTCTGGAACATTGCCTGGTTTAAGCCCTTTATCTGCCCGAAGACTTGGCCACACTGGTATATGTGTTTGTGACCTTGAGACTTGACTACTGTAATGCCCTCTACCTTGGGGTCCAGAGTGGTGCTCTGCATCACCTTAAGGTTTCTCAGAATGCACCAGCACGGGTACTGACTGGTCACTCTAGATTTATCCATATCACCCCTGTGCTGCACGACCTGCACTGGCTGCCGGTGCGCTGGCGCATCACCTTCAAGATAGGTCTTTTGACCTATAGGCCCTACTCGGTTTGGGTCCAAGCTATCTGAATGATCTCCTGCATCCCTATGTCCCATCTCGGTCTCTGAGATCAGCCTCCGGTGCCCTCCTGGAGATTCCCAGAGTGAGGTTGAAGAGCACTGGAGACCAGGCATTTGAGGTTGCTGCTCCAACTCTCTGGAACTCTCTGCCAAGTCATCTCTGAGAGGCACCATCATTGGAAATATTTAAACATAAACCGAAAACTTTTTTATTTAGACAGGCATTTTTTGGTCTGAGGTAGATGTTTTAACTGCTTCAGATGGAGAACTGGTTTAGTTATTTTAGGTGTTGATTTTTAATTGTTATTTTCTAGTATTATTTCTTAGTTCTATTGTCTTTAATTGTTATTTTTTAGTATTATTTCTTAGTTTTATTGTCTTTGTCTTATTATTTTATGTTTGTATTTTAATGGCACTGTAAGGGCACCCTGGGCATTTGGGGAAGGGAGCCCTAAATAAATAAAATCTACTACTACTACTACTACTTACAAAAAATGTAATTGGTGTCAGCAAGACACAATCTTATAGCATTCCCCAAAAATGTGAATTCTAGGAGATTCCATTTTTTTTTATTACTAAAGACATTTGCAAGAAATCAGGGTATTAGTAGTTACCTGTCCCTGCTGCCTGTACCTGCTTTGAAGCCATACTCCTCTGCTTGTAACATTAAAGTTATTTTTACAGCAACAGATTGTCATATCATAGGAAGATGATTTTAACTTAAAGAGCTGCTGACACCTCAAATAAATCTTTGAAAAAAATAACATTTAGGTACAATTCAGCTTGCATTCTATATATATTCTATATATTTCTCATCCCTGTTTTTTATCACTAAGGAAATCTGCATGAATACATGATCTTTATCCTTAGAGTTTATTTGCTTCTACAACTTAGTCCCTATTTCAAGTCACAATCCTCAGTTGTGACATTACAGTCTGTTGTCATGGGAGTAACTGTGATGTCACAAGGGATGCATTATTACAGTACCTCAGGTAGGGAGTAAGCAACAAGAACAGATGAAATCTTCAAGAGCAAAGATTCTATGTTTATACAAATGGCCTTAGTAATAAATGATGGGGAGGAGAAATACTAAACTAATGTGAAATACATGCTGAACTTTGTCTACATATTATATTTTGTTAAAGTTCTCCTGAAGGTGTCAGCTGCTCTTTAAAGGGAATCCGTGTGTTTCCTTATGAAATTATTGTGAAGGTTACTATGAGGATCCAGTATGTAAACTGCTGGGTTATATTTAGAAAATGTTTTCAGTAAGACAGAAAATGCTTTTTTAAATAGGGATGTGGAGGCATCCCTTTCCTGCTTAATGACTGTCAGTACCTCCCTCCCATCCTATACTCTGTTCCTGGGTTCCTATGCCCTAAGTGCATGCCTGTGCATTTTTATGGCATTGAGCCCCAACTGCCATGCTCTTAAGGGCTCCTTGAGTTCCCCTAGAGCCCAGAACATTCTTTCTACCCCCCACCCCGAGTGTCCACCCTGTTACAGCTTTTGGTATTGTCTACAAAAAGGCATACCTTCCTTTCCCTTCCAGCCTTTCTGCAGTGCGACTTATGAAGACACTGAAGATGACCTGTCCTTGTGCTGAGTGCTGCAGCACCCCACTGGTCACTCTCTCATCATTAGAGTGAGCACCATTAAGCACCACCATCTGTCGCCTATTCTTTAACTAGTTGTAACCAAATTCAGCACTTTGGATCCCACCCCCTAGGATGCTCTATTTCTTTATCAGCATCCTGTGCAACACAATGCTGAAGGCCTTGCCAAAGTCCAGATAGGCCACATCCACTGCCATCCCCTGATATCTTTCACTGGTAACCCAGTCAAAGAAATCAATCATAATTATCTGGCATGACCCCCCATAAATCCATGCTGTCTGTGGTCTTACTGCTCACTGGATTCAAGATAGTCTCCTAGCCTCTCCTTTAACAAGGGTGTCCATGAAATTCCCCACCACTGACGTGAGATTGACTGACCTGTGGTTGCTAGCCTTCTTGCTACTGCTGCTTTTATGTAGAGAGGCCACTTCTGCTCTTCTCCAGCCTACAGAAACCACACCTGTTTCCAATTAACTGTTAAATCAGGCCACCCGTGCTGCAGCTAGCACCTCCCTGAGTTCCTTTAGTTCCCTTGGGTGTACCCCTTCAAGTCCCATAGCCTTGTCCACATTTAGAGCTGCCAGCCCCTTCAGGTATCTTTCCTCTGAAAATGGACTTTTGTCCACATCCTCCCCCGTTCCTACTAGTCTCTGGTGGTTTCCCCCCATTCCCTCCACTTTCAAGACTAAACAGAAGTACCTGTTGAGGATGGCAGCTTTTTCTTGGTCATCTTCTGTGATGTCTCCCTCTGCTACCCTCTTATTTATTTTATTTAGTAATTCGGAAAAGATCTTTGAGCGCAAGCTCTTTTACAAAGGTTCCATGTCATAGATTGCAAAACAAAGTACAATAGGAGAAAGCAAAGGTACATTACAATGAACGAAACAGTTTGGATTCAGAACTTACAGAATAACTCAAAACATAGGTACAAGTTAAAATAACAAGAAAAACACTTTATGAGGGTGGGGGTGGGGTGGGGAATAATCACCAAAAGTGCCTTAGAGTAGTTCAGAGGACGGGGATTGCTGGCAGTGGGGTGAAGAAAGGAGGTACGAGAGAGAGGTATGTACTGCGATGGAGGTGAAAGGTGGGGGAAGAATGGTGATAAGGTATAGGGAGAAATGGTGGGGTGAGGGGAGGCTGAGCAGAGAAGACATGCTAGAGTAAATGGTGGGGCGTGAGGGGGCATGGTCAGGCAGCCTGCATTAGTAGTGACTGTAAGGGAAACTCACGGGACTGTGAGTTGGGGAAGGGGGAGAGTGGGGTGGCGGCTGCCAAAGAAGCATGATGCAAACTGATTGCTGAGGCAAGTCATGAGAAGGGACAGAGGGAGGGGGTACCTGAGGCCTGCCTAGTGCTTGCTGGGGGGCAGAGTAAGCAGGTGTGGCTGGACTCAGGGGCAAGCGTACTTAGAGAGTGTTATTAGGTGCTGTTTGAGGTCAGTTTTGAATTGTGCCAAACAATTGGTGGCCAAGAGGTGCCCAGGGAGTTCATTCATCTACAGGGGAGCACTGTAGGCAAATGCAAGTTGCCCAAGTGAGGTGCAATGGAACAGAATAGCCAAGGCCCCTGTAGTCCTCTTTCTGGTGACCTACCTGTAACAAGTTGGCCACCTTGATCAAATTGCCTACACAAGGTAGTGTTTTACCTAATAGAGCCTTCTTCCTTAGGATGCAAGTCTGAAATTTGACCCTGTTCCTTAATGACAGCCAAGTTGCACGTTCATACAGAGTACAGGTGTGAGTGCCATGCTCAATATCCAGGGTGAGTCTGCAGGCATTGTTGAGCACAGTCTGAACCCTCTTGAGCACTGTATCCATTGCCACCCATAGACCACTAGTCCATAGTCAATAGTAGATATAATTGAACTGTGGACTGAGAGGTGGAGGACCCCTGGAGAGAGGTAGTACCTGTGCCTGTACAGGACACCAATCTTGGTATTGACTGTCTTGACCACAGAGTCAATATGTTGTGCAAATGTGAGGGTATCATCTATTATGACCCCCAGATACTTGAACAAGTGAAATTGTTCCAGCGCCCTCACTGGATGAGTTGGAGATGATGAGGGGGTGGTGCTTATTTTTGTTGTGGGGGCTGAACATAAGCATGGTCCTGGTCTTCTTGTAGTTTAGTAGCAACTTATGACTACAGAACCAGTCCGCGAGTTTGGAGAAGGAGTTCTGCAGCTCAGATTGTAGGGCAGCCTGAGACGTACTGCTGCTCAGGAGCACAGCATCATCTGCATATAGTATGAGTTTGGTGCTGCAGGCTGTGGGAAGGTCCTTTAAGAAGAGGTTGAAGAGTAGGGGCCCCAGTATTGATCCCTGGGATACCCCTAATGATACCTCTCTTGTGCTGGATACTGTCTGCCCAATTTTGACACATTGAATTCTGTGTATCAGGTAGACTTGGCACCAGCAAAGGACATTTGGTGCCACCCCCATGTTTTGCAGTTTGTTCAGTAACAGGGGGTGGTTGACTGTATAGAAGGCTTTGGTGAGGTCAATAAAGACAGACCCCACCAGTATGCCTTTACCCTGGGCCTTATGTACATAGTTCATGTAGTCCAGCAGGGCAATGGTGGTACTGTGATTTTGTCTGAAGCCATGCTGGTTGGGGCATAGTAGACTATACTTATTGAGGCTTAATCATCAGTATCCCTCTCTTTGTTTCCCTCTTCTCACTTATGAAGCTTAAGAAAGTTCTATCCCCTTTAGCTACCCCTTAAATTATCCTTTCCTTTGTGCCTTTGCTCCACTCCCCACCTTTCCTGTTTCCCTCTGATGTATTTGGTATAGCTCCCTGTCCTACTTC
Organism: Neoceratodus forsteri; assembly: GCA_016271365.2. Lineage (NCBI taxonomy): Eukaryota > Metazoa > Chordata > Ceratodontiformes > Ceratodontidae > Neoceratodus > Neoceratodus forsteri. The sequence continues at coordinate 1,124,247,309 of CM028131.1, forward strand.
TTCTGCGTTTCTTTAAATCTACTGAATGCCATCCTTTTTTCCTGCACCACCTCTGACATTTCTCTAGAGAACCATAATGGTCTCTTTTTCCTTCTTATTTTACTCACCTCCTTCACATGTAGGCTGACTGCCTTAATTATGCCCTCGCTTATTGTTCTCCAATTTGCCTCTACCCCTCCTTGGCAATCCCCCCATGAGGCAGTTTCAGAGGCAGTCTTCCATTTCTTTAAAATTCACTCTCCTAAAGTCCAGGACCCTCATCCCTGTGTGGTTTGCTTCTGCACCTTTTTGTTATGTTATACCACATTGTACAGAGATCACTGGCACCTAGGGGACTTCCCACCATGATGTTTGCGGTGCTGTCCTTGTTTGTAAACACCACGTTCGCATTGTCAGTGGCTCAGTAGGTAGCACACTCGCCTCTGAGGCTGGGAGATCAGAGGGCTATGGTTTCAGTTCCCACATCTGGCACTTGGGTTAATATCCCAGTACTGACACTGTAATGCAGCATGAGAGGGGTGCTGCATTTCTGAGGTGCCATCTTTCGGATGAGACATTAAACCGAGGTCCCATCTGCCTGGATTGGTGGTAGTTCAGGTGGATGTTAAAGATCCCATGGCACTTATCGAAAAGAGTAGGGGAGATTTTATTAAACAAAAAACACAACATCACATAAAACAAAAATTCCATATACAAGCAAAGGAGAAAATAAAATTATACAAAAACACTAAAAAAAATCAAACAAATGGAAAATGATTCCATAAATAGTTAACATAAGATCTGGAGTATTTCTTCTCATCCTGTAAATGAAGTACATGTAATTCAGAATCAACAGCAGATACAATTGAGGAAAACTCTGTAATAAGTTGCTGTAACACAAAATGACAACATGCTTGCCATAAAAAATATTGTAGAAGGGCAAAGAAAACATTCAATGTACTTCTATGATACTGCTCCCATCTACCCGAATAGTCACCCAATACTAAAGTAGTATAAGTAATGGACCGTAAAGGGGACAAATTCCAGTGTAAAGCTGCAAACTCCCAAAATCTTTGACTATCTGGGCAGTCAATAAAAAAATGGGACTGACTTTCTTCTTCAGCGATACATTCATGCTTTAAACAATATCGGTCAGTCACTGGTTTATATTTCAGGTTTCCTCTCACTCCCAATCGACCATGAATAGAGATCCAAATAATATCCCAGGTCTTAACAGGAATCCTATTATCAATTAACTTATTGAGCGCATATTTCATATTCGATGGAGAGCAAAGAGGAAAAAGTAAGATTACCTTTTGTAAATCATAAACAATATAATCATAAAAGGATTTCTTAGTTAGTGAAAGTAATTTTTGCAGTGGAATCTGCCATTGGAATAATCTTTTAAGAGTTGAAAGACCATACTTCGGAATGTCATCTGACAGTAAAATCCTGGGTGGAAAAAGAGACCATCTAAAAAAATATTTATGCCATAAGGATTGGGTCCAAAAATGCCATGGTAAAGAAGGTTCCTGCCAAATAAATGGGAAAGAAGAAAATAAAAAAATAGAATGAAAAAAAATGAGAGGATTAACCATATGTAAACCACCATCTCCATATTTAAGATACGTATACTCCCTTTTCACTGGGTTGAGCCTGTTTCCCCAGAGCATCTGAAAAAAAAATGCTGTATATCCTAGTCTCTAGTGCAAAAGGAGGCGGAAAAAGATGGCTTAAATAAAGAAAAATGGGCAATAAGAATTTCTTAATGATCAATACCCTTTTTTTTTCCAAGCTTCCAAGGTTTCCACTGATTAATTTTAAGCTCTCCAATCTTTATCCGTTTTTCCCAATTATAAACCTCCATTTGTTCCACCCCAAACCAGACGCCCAAGATTTTTTGAGGCCCAGTCACTAAGGAAATACCAAAGCAATCAGATAAATTAGGAACAATGCTTCCCAATTGCAACACAAAGCTTTTTTGAATGTTGAGAGAAGCCCCAGAATATTGACCAAAGAGAAAAAAAAACTCCAATGCCTTTCGTAAAGAAAATGTATCTGCTAAAAGAAGTGTAACATCATCCGCAAAGGCAGTTACCTTTACGGTCTCTAAATGGGGCAAGGGAGCAAGCCCTTTTATGGAGACATCATGTATAATATGTCGAATAATAGGGTCTAAAGTGAAGGTGTATAATAAAGGACTTAAAGGACATCCCTGCCTAACGCCTCTAGAAATTCTAACCCTTTCACCCATCAAACCATTAACTATTGGAACAGTAACTGCAGAATCATATAATTGAGAGATCCACTGTACAAAACTATCAGGGATTCCATAGGCAGATAGAACAAAATATAAATAGGAATGGCTAACAGCGTCAAAGGCCTTAGACTGATCTAAAGCAGCAACCAATTCAGATGCACGAAAACTAGACTGGCTAGCAAAAAGATCTCTAATTAAATAAAGGTTATGTTGAATTTTTCTATTTTTTATAGCACAGGTTTGTGCAGGATGAATTAAAACTTCAGCTAATTTCTCCAACCTATTGTGCAGAATTTTTGATAAAATTTTATAATCACTATTCAATAAACAAATCGGCCTCCAATTTGAAAGGATTGCTTTATCTCTTTTTTTATGAATAAAGGTCATGATAGACATAGTGAAATCCATACAAGAAATCCCAGATGACAAATAAGAATTAAACACCAAAGGAAGAAAAAAACCCATATAAACTATACATTTTTTGTAAAATTAATTAGGAATTCCATCTATCCCAGGAGAAGATCCAGTTTTTAATTGTTTAATGACCTCAACCACCTCCTGGAATGAGATGGGTTTTATTAATGACTTAACAAGATCACCTGAAATGCTAGGGAGAGTAGAAAGTATAGAACCTGGAAAAGAATCCATAGATAGTACTTTTGGGGATGAAAAACAATTCCGAACATAATTCTGAACAATGTTTAACATACCCAGATCCGAAGTAATAATTTCATTATTCGAATTAAACAAACCTGTCATTAGGGTCTCCGTTAAATGTGCTTTACAAGCTTGAAAAGGATCGGCCATGGGAGAATTTTTTATATTAAAACGAAATTCAAGATCTAAAGACTTAGCTCTACTATATTGATACTTTCTCATTTGTTGTTTTATTTCTTTTATTTGAGAGAGAAACAAATCATGTTTTATGGGGGGAAGTGACATTAGCCTATATAATTGATTTCTATGAACCAGGTATTTCCTATAATTCTCATCAACTTTGCGCTTGCCCCATGTTTGAAACAAGTGTTTAATTTCAGATTTAACATGTTTCCACCACTCATAAGAGGAAGAGAAAAAATCTAAAGTAGAGAATTTCGCAGCTAAAAAAAATTCCAATTTAGAAAAGTAGGCCGAATCAGATAAAAAGGAAGTATTTAACCTCCACCGTTGTATTAAGGAGTATAATCTAGGTGGAAGGTGTCGTAATGATAAGGTACAGAGTAATATATGATGGTCTGAAAATTCTGAAGGAAACACAGTGCAAGATAAAATCCGAAAATAATATGAAATAAAAAACATGTCAATCCTGGTTGCAAAAGTATGCCTATGATAGGTTTCACCACCTTGTGGATGCAAACTTCAAAAGGCATCTGTGAGTTTAACATCCTTCACTGTTTCTAAAAGGGCATTAGAATCACAATAAACCTTTTTTCCCGCCAGTTTCCGAATCTGGTGATCAAGAGAACAATTAAAGTCCCCTCCCCATACTAAATGTTTTTTGTAAAAAGATAAGGTTTTATTTCCTTAAATAAATCTATACAGCCTGTTTTAATTTGTGGACCATAGATGTTAACAAAGTGAAAGAAATAATCTCCCCACAAACAGTCCAGAATAAGAGCTCTACCAGGTGACAAATCAATAACTCGTGATATTTTAAAAGATAGATTTCCAAATAAGATAGCTACCCCATCTGCAACTTCTGACCCAAAGGACCAAAAGGATGGTCCACTAGTCCATTGTCTTTGTAACCTTTTTACTTCAGAAAGAGATGATAGCCTACTTTCCTGCAAAAAAATTACATCTAGTTTCAAAGATATGAGATGTGAAAAGATAGATATCTGCCTATGGAATGTTTTCAGGCTGCATACATTAAAGGAGGCAAATTTCAAGGAAGCCATGGAATCATTTAAATACTATTTTTTTGCCTGACTTTTCTTTTTTTTTCCTTTTTTTCCTTTTTTATCCTTTTCAAGTTCCATGGACCTGCTTTCTTCTTCATCAGTCACAATTTCTGAGAGATGAGAAGCTTCAGATTCTAAATCCGAATCCCTGACTTCATCTTGAAGGGGTGAAAAAATTCTCAGTTACCAACGGACAGGTTGGAGCTTGTTTTAATGATGCCTAGTAAACCTCCTGCTTTTACAATCTCAAAGGCGGTGGCATAGAAGGAGCAGAGGCCTGCTTATCTCCTAATTGTGGAGGGACCTTTTCTGAAGTAACTTGAAGGTCAGTAACAACAGGTGGTGCTGCTTTGAGTGTATCTGGTACTAAGGGGCGCAAAACAGGCTCTTGTCGTGGGGGATGAGGGGAAGCATTCCCATGAAAACTCTGAAGTTTAGATTGGGCTTTACGAAGTAGACCATCATGATCTAACCCATCCGAACAATTATGTCTAGCCCAAGGGCACTGATGGAAAGCGTGTCCCTTTTCGTCTCAAAGATTACACTGAAAAATATTGTGACACATGTCTACTGAATGTCCTAAACCCCCACACAAAGGACATTTCATCATGTCACAAACACTACTGATATGTGTTCTGTCCCCACATTTATAACATGCCTTTGGTTGTCCACCATAAAAACATACCCCCCTAACTTTTCCCAAGAAAAAACTATTAGGTAGGTGATCAATTTCAGAATTAACTTGTAATAGCTTTACTTTAAATTTCCATCCTCCCGTCCAAATGCCCTCAATATCCAAAAGTGCTTCAGGTGGACCCAATACTTCACATTTAGATTGCAACCAACGATAAATATCACTAACATTGACACCCTCATTCCTGAACATGATTGTGACAAACCTAATTAAAGGTCTAGTTAAAGGTATTGCAAAAAAAAGGTAGCCATGAAGGGTGATTTTTTTGGTTTGCATATTTGTCCCAAAATTTATCCATAAGGGCAGTCGTTTGAAAACTTATATCAAATGAGTCTTCTCCTGAGATATGTATGAGAGCATAAATGTCTTTTGCACAGAAACCTATTGTGGTTTTCAAAAGTTGTTTAAATATATAGTATCTATCAGGATGTTCCTTTAAGCCACCTCTGTACTTCAAACGGACAGCATTATGATGAGGGGCTTGTTCCAGTTTAGATTTAAACAAATCAGACATCGTGGGTTTAGGGTTCTGGCTTAAAGAATGGGTGGCAGGCATGCAAGTAGCTGAAGTACCGGCTATAAGAGTCTCATCATTCGGCAGCCGTTCCCCACCTTCCCCTAAAGCAGATAATACAGGTGGTTGCTTAGGTAGTACAGTGAGAGGATCAAAGGTTTTTGTACCTGAGGACGGAGTCCACGACAAATCAGGTTCCCAATCTCCCGACTCCGAATGCTTCCAACCAGCCTCCATGAGTGCAACCTCTCCTCTGACCATTCCGATGTACTGCTTCCAGGTCCTCTTTCCTGCAGCCCGAATTGCCGACGCACTAAATGCGACGTGCTTGGTCCAGTGTGGCACATAGCCCTCCCGGAAACATCCTCCTGCAATATTGGTTCCTGCTGCTCAGATAAAGGAGCACAAACCTCCCGAGCGCCTGAATCCTTTAAAGATGAAGAAAGCACAATAGAGGAATCCGGAACAGAAACCATGTCAGCTCGCTGAGGCTCGTGAGTATCATTTGGCGATACAATATCCGCTGTTGTTTTAAACACTTCTGGCATAGAGTCGCTCCCTCGGACGCAACCTTGGTCTTCACTTAATAGCATATTCCTGTCCACCTCCTCCTCCATCCCAACCTCGGAATCGTCTGCCATGTCGAGACGTGACGTCAGCAAGACTCCCCACCAGACACTGACCAGCAGCCAGTAGGGGAATTTCCCCGGTGTCCTGGCTAAATTTCCCTCATTCACTAAAAAAAATACCACCAACAGCTTAATCTGGTTCAAGGTCAGTTGGCATTCATCTGTATCCCCCTCCCCCGGGTCGTGCCTGAAAATAGGCAGGATTTGTCTAGTGCACTTACCTGGTCAACAAAAGCTAAATAAAAATTGCCCCATCCCTAGTAGGTTTTCTGAACAGCTGCCTGAGAAAAGCTCCTTGTAGGAAGTCAAGGATGCTGCTCCTTGCCAAATCCAACACTGGAAGGCTCCATTCCACATCTGGCAGATTGAAGTCACCAACTAGCAGCACCTTACTCTTACTTGCCATTCTTGATAGCTTCTCAAGTGCCTTATCCAGCTCCTCTTCCTAAGCTGGAGGTCTGCACACTATTCCGGTATGGATAGTGGCCCCACAGCCTATCTTCAGGATGACCCACAACACCTCCAGCTCTTTCTTTTCTTTCAGATGACCCTGTGCCTCTGTAGCCTTGATTCCCACCCTCATGTGTAATACATTCTCCTCCCCTCCTCTCTGCCCTGTCTCTTATGAACAAAGAGTGCAGTAGCCAGGTATGGCCATATCCCAGCCATGCTGCTCCATGCTCCATGACTCCATTATGGCAACCAAATCCAGTCTAGCCTCTGCCAATATGGCTTCTATGTCCAGAATTATATTTACCAGACTCCTTGCATTGGCACACATGGCTCTCTATACCCTATTTCCTCCCTGCCAGCTTCCCTGCTTTCCTGTCCCTTTTTTACCTTTACTGTCCCCAGAAGCTCCACCTGACCCACCTTTTCCCTTTTTACCTTGTCCATTCCCTGTCTCCTTTAATCCCTTATTCTTGCTTACCTGATGTATATCCCCCTTTTCTTCTACCTTGTCTCACCCATGTCTTCTTGCGCTTCTGCACTAGAGAAGTTTACTTCCCTTGACCCTCTCTCCCAAATTCCACATCATCTGGGGACAATTTTTGCAGGCTTTGTTTTACAGACTTCCACACAAACCCAGCTAGTTTTAATTCTCATCCAAGTATTATTTAAATCTCTCAGTAAGGACTGTGGTTTTCTTCCTGGAAGGATGCAGACTGTCTCCCCATAGAGGCCCATATCCTCCCGCCAAAGACCTCCTCCATGCACCATGTCTTCAACCAATTGTTAAATGCTCTGGTGTGGACTACCCTTTCCTCTTTCAAGCTGTACACAGGTAACAACTCTGCAAAAACTACCGTGCATGCCAGCTGCTTGAGGCCCTTCTCAAGTTCCCTGAAATTATCCTGCACTACCCTTACCCTGTCTATTGCCAGGTCATTTGTCTATAGATGGACAATGACATCTAGCTCCTTCCTGCTCCTCCAGCAACCCTATTGATGCACTCTTCATCCCTTCATGCTGAAGTACCACTCAGACCCTTCTCCCTCTCCCTTCTTCCCCCTGCTCTGAAGTCTATCCTGACAGTAGAATCCCCCACCAGCAACTGCTTCAACCTCTGCTGGGGGCTGCTTCCTCGTTCCTTGGAGCCTCGCTTTGTGAGGACTGCCACTTCCTTCTTTCCCACTGGTACAGGCTTAAAGAGTTCATAACTGTTTTTTGTACACAGTAAAATCAGATTATTTCGTATATTATTTTGTATTGCCTAGAAGTCCAGCAAATGGATAATTAAATTTAAACTTGGTATTCACCAGGGTACCATGATACCTACGGGTCCATTTTTCTTACCAGGAAACTACTGACGTTTGCTTATTTTGCACAGCGTGCCATATACTGTATATTTTATTAGACGCTTCTTCTGATATTGGAGATGTATAGGGGGTGTTTCCTTTTTATCTTTAATGCTTCTCTTGGCACACAATCCCACAGATTCTTACAAGCCAATCTTTTCAGATTTCATTTACCTGGTTAGTGCAGGTTCTATTAAAGAGCCCGTTCTTAATTTCATTTGATCAAGTTCAGCTCTCATTTTCTCAATTTCTTCTGCCAGTCTTTCCTAAAATTTGAGAGATAGGTTGAGAGAGAGAGAGAGAGGACAGATGGTACATATATTAATAACATGGAGAAAATATTATAATGGTATTGGAGTATATGACTGGTTATTAATTAGACAAGCAAAGCTATGTTGCAATTACTAGGATCCTCTTATAAACAACAACCACTTTGACATTGATGTAACCTTTAGAAAATGAATGTATTTGACTGATTAGCCTTAAGATGACATGAAATAAAAGATGAATTTATGCATACAGGTGTAAAACCCTGATTTATGCACCTTAATAATTCTGCCCCCATTCAACTGATTTGTCCAATATTTGGAGGGCATAGACTCTGGGCCAGTACCCCAGATTCTGAAAATGTCTTGTTAATTGGTTAGTGGGGGGGGGATCACATAGGTTAAAATGCCTGAAATTCACAGGTTTGATAGAGTCTGGTCCAATGTACACACTGTTGCTAGTTTTAAGATTTTAACTTACATAGTTTTTAAAATATAAGTTAAAAAATTTGCTGTTTTTTGAGCATACTCAGTTAAAAAAATGAATTTTGTTAAGGATAGAGTTTTTTGTGTTTCATCAGTTTGACCAAAATTAATTTCCTATAAATTGCTTTTATCAGCCAGCTGATGAAAGTAGTTTGTATGGAATCAAAAGTGATTTCATTATTTCCTTCGTGCTGCCTTCATCTGCCATGGCTGACAAAAGCAGTGGGAAAGAAATCACTTTCAGCCACACTGCTAATGCACCAAAACCCACCGCCTATCCTTTAGAACCCCTCCAGCTAGACAGTGGGTGCACATTCACACCACAGGTATCCCCACTCCCTCCAGACCAATATTTTAGATGGTGACAGTGGGTGACCAATCCTTTCACCAGTACCCCCCAACCCAAGCTTTAACTAAAAATAGGTGGTGGGTGCCCAGTCCCACTGGCTGTTACACAATTTTTTAATGCTGACACTGGCGTGCTCACCCCTGGTGCCAGCTAACATAACCCTCCTCTGAATTTGAAGCTGACTAAAAGTCTAGCCTGGTACCGCTGTATATGATGGCCCCTGTTCCCTCATTTTTGGGCCATCCCCCTACATAGTTGGTGAAACCAGGGTTTCCACCCCCTTGCTGCTGAAGAGTCTGTGACACTGGTATTCCAAATACCCAGTGTCAGTCCCTCTGAAAAAAAGAATACTGTCCCTTGAAGATCTTTTTTTTTGTTGAACTCCTGAAAAGAAGAAAACAGTCCCTCATCAATCTCTGACCCACTGACTGTCCCACCCCATCCACTCTGACCCCTCACTCAGTGCCCACCACACCACACCCCTACTCACCTACTGAACGTCCAGCCCCACATTCCACTCTGTCATTAAAGACATCCTCCTCCTGCGACTGCAAACTGAGGAAACAAGCTAAGTAGTCAATTTATTTTCAGTGTGCTTTGAACTTTACTCATAGTTTTGTCATTTTACATATTTGTTTCACCAGATTTTCAACATGGACTTTTGGGACTACACCTAGTGAACAAGGGAGGTGAAATTCTTAAAACTGATCCAAAGGTGATTTTGCAGTTGCTTTCTGCAAAATCACCTTTCAAATGAATTTAAAAATGTTACCTATCAGTTTCTGAGGAATTGGGGTCATAAGAAGAAAATATAAAAATTTGGTTAAGCAATATGATAAAATAGTCAAAGTTATAGCAGGAGGAATATTGATATTTGTCAATGTTCACTCATAACTTTGGTTATTTGTAATATTTGTCTTAAATTTCAGTACGCCTCTTTTTTCACAACATTTCATGAACTTGACAGGTGTCATTTTTCAAATCCTGCCCAAAATGTGTTTTAACACTTTTTCTCAAATGACATTTCAACCAGTATTTTATAAAAGACACATGTCATGCTCAGAAGGGATGTCATAAAACACTCTGTTGAAATTTGTGGTCAAAATATAAAATATTTTATGAATAAATGTTGTTCAGGGCTGGCTGTTCACCCAGTGGGTAGTACTTTTTGATCCTAACCTTGCCCGTATGGATGGTCTGGAGCTGAGGTGGGATGGTGATGCTGTTCAGCACCATTCCCACCCTGGGAAGGAAGTTGCAGTGTTGGTCACATGGGCAACAAGTAACAATTATGTTGAAGAGAATTCATCTTCAGCATAGGGCCCAGAGAGCCCAACACTCTGTATCCATACCTGCACAGAAATGCAGGTGGCAGAAGGCCCTGTGTTTCTGCAGACAGATGGACTCTGGCCATGCACTTGTGCATCTGTATCCACATGGACGTGCAGGCCCCAGAGAACATTGCAGTTCTGCAGCCCTGTGGACAGCCCCACAGATTCTTTGCAACTGTAGTCACACAAAAGTGCTGGGCCCAGAGAGTCCTGCACATCAACAGGCAGATGGACCCTTCCCTTGGTGCAGTATGCATGTCTGCATCTGTTCGTGTAAGTCCCAAAGGGACTGCCTGAATGAGGATACAATTCCACTAAAAAGCTACATTATTGCACTCACTAGCATTGAAAAATGCAAGGTGCAAAAAGTAAGAAAATGAAAACCATTAGTGTTTGGCACCTCAAAGACTTGTTGAATTGGTTGTGGGGTGTTCCTTAGGATTGTTAATGTTAATGCCCACTCTTCCTGAGTAAACAAACATGATCTCCTGAAGCTACAACTGATTCTGTTGGTTACACGTGGCAAGACACACTCTCCACCTCCAAGAGTATATGCCTATGATTTGGGCTGGAGCTGTATTTCTGCTTTGGACAGGAGGCTACTGGCTGGGGAGGGTGCACATTAGGGTTGACAAGCCCAGGGAACACTACAACACCAATTTCCCTAGACTCCTGAAACTCCAACCCCTAATGATTTTCATTTCCTTACTTTGTCTGTTTTGCGTTCATTAAACCTAATTTGTGCATTAATGTAGTCTTTTTCTTTTTGCAAGGACAATTATAAATATGCTGTAGTGGATTCTAAATATTAGCTAGAAAGGTTTTAGGCACAAATGTGACCTAATCCAGTGGGGACATGTCAAGTCATCCTGGTTATCTCACTGTGTGACAACTCACCCCAGATGCTTAGCTCTGGTGTAAATCAGCACCCTGCTCAAGTCATCCCCGAATGAGTTTGTTTTATAATATTTACACTGGGGTTGTACTGTCCAGGGTGAGTTGTCATGCAGAGACATGTCTGGCAATAAGTTGCCATGTAACCTAATCCATTAGGTCTTCTTTACCTGTGTATATTATTTTGCGAAAACATGGTGTAAAGTTCTGCTTAACATATGATTGTGGAACTCCCTATATTTCCTTACAGTTTCAGATTTATTCTTTTTTATAAATCCTTTTGTCCCTCCCTACATATCTCATCCTGTAAGCCACCAATCGGTTGAGGTTCCCATGACTGCACCCTTTCACCAGGCAGGAGGATGGAAGAGACCATGACTTCTGAGCTGATGCCAGTACTGTGCCTTGATCAGCTAGCAGTAGGAGCATGAATGCCATAGGCTTCCTGTGCTTTCTCTTCCAAGAAGCTGAGTGCCTCACCATCGTAAAGTACCAACCCCTTCTATTGGCCACTGTGTGGGATACTGGGGCTTACACATGAGTGACTTTAGAGATTTATCCTTCATGCTTTTGTGTAGCACAGCACTGTGGCATTATCCCCTTCCATGACCTGAGTTCATGTGATAGAGAAATCATCAGTATGCACACCCGGGGAAGGGACATAGCAAAGAGGTTTCTGACAGATGAATAGTAGTAGTAGTAGCAAAATCTTTATTTTTGACATGATATAACTTTTGGACAATGACGGCCCTATTTTCAAAGCTGGTCTGTGATCAATAAGTCTCCAAATTACACTTTTAAACAAACATGTAACATACATTACATGACGCCAAGTTTTTGCAAAATTAAAATAACAGCATAATGACTTGAAACAATTTGGTAGTGTTTGAACACAATATACATGTACTAAATTATTTCTAATGACTCAAGAACTAATAATTCCTGACTATATTTTACAAATTGATCAAGAATCAAAATGGTTGGAAGCCATTATACAATGTTTGAGAAATTTATGAAATCTATAGATTTCAAGAAATAATCATTCTTATCAAATAAGTTACAGCACAATGATTTTCTCCAGCTCTTAGGCAATGCCAAATTTGGAATGGTCAAGAAATTACCCCCAAATGGAGGGCATAGTGTTTAGTCACTTCACTACTTGTTTCTCAGTTCTTGTAAAGTCTTTTGACATACAAGGTGTATGAAAACTGCTATATAAATTCTTCTTGGAATTATATTGGAAGGGAGGGTGGAAAAGCCAGAGATCAAGTAGGGTCTGCAGTGTTACAGTCAGTAAGGAAAATGCACAGACTAAGTGAGCCAAGCTGTCCTTATCTATCGTAAGCTTCTATGTTTCTTTTTCTTTTCTCAGGGGGAAATGGCAGCTGTGCTGTCATATCCCATAAAACATATTCGGTAGCACACTTATACACCCCTTCAACATGTTGTGGGGAATTGGTCCTGAACATGTACTTCTAATGGGCAGTGCTCTAGCCTTAGCTATCGGAACTGGCAGCTAGGGTCTTCTGAATCTTTACTATGGGGTAGAAGAGACATGGAATTCCAGTTTCACAGTGGGTGAGTAAATCTAGCTTTTCTATGCCAGAGGTTATACATATTGGAATCTTTTTGTGAACTGCACCATCTAGTTGTAATATCAGATGCTGTAATTCCAGAGCTCTACAGTGTTACCTTGGTCTATCCTCCTCTAAGCAAGTAGGGACTCTGTTTAGTTTCATGGTCCCAGGACTGATTGCCAGCTAGGTCTCTAGGAGTCTACACAATGAAAGGACACATATACTGCATAACCAGAGTACCATAGAATAGTCGATTTAGAAACTTGGGGAGGGGGGACAGGAGAATTTCAAAGGAGATATCCTTCAGCCACAGATGATATTTACAATGGCAGACCTGAGTCTTTGTCTGTTGGAACTATCAGACCATCTAGTAGCTAGTCGAACAGTTCTATCACTCTGAATTTCAACTGAAAGTTCATCAAAGAATGATAAAAATAGAATCTGCATAATTGATTTTTATATCATGTATTGCAAACAGTGACTTTTTGTCCCAAACAAACAAAAATGTTTATATGCTATCAAAATCCTTGTCAAAATATAGCAAGGGATGTCAGATGTAAGTGGATTGATGCAGATGCATGCAGAGCAAGCAATAGCATCTGCTTCTGCCTTCTTTATAATCTGTCTCTGGTTCTTTAAACTGTATCCTAGCCTACATTTCAGAGCACTGCAAATATATATATATATATATATATATATATATATCTATATAAAACAACTTGTCTGGGATATATAAAATACATAGATTCAAATACAGTGAAAGAACAGTTTCCAAATCATGTTTTTACTAAAATTAGCAGGCTGTTTCATTCTAGTCTCATTATTATGTTTCATTCTACTAATATTAAAGCTGTGGTTGACTGAAACCCCTATTTCATTACCTAGTTTATTCTATGTCATAATATAATATTTAAAGTGGAATCGTGGTTATATGTCCTAATAGTAAGAAACAGTACATGCTACTGTGTGCTTCTATGAAAGAAAGTGATACAATATTAGCATATATTAGAGTGTACAGGTTATTTAGGCACCAAGACAGAAACAGCAAACCAGGAGTAGACAAAGGTTATAGTCATTTGATACCATAACAGTTTTGTGCACAGTCCAGTAAGTTATGAGTGATTCAACTTGGAAAAACATTGGTAGACCATACAGTAAATATATGATCACTACAATAAAGGTCAAAAGTTACTGCCACTTAATTTCCTTATACTGTATGGAATTGAATAATGTATGCATGTATCTACTTATTAATTCTAAAGGATTGTTTTGAAAGTGGCTAGAGATGGGGCTATAGAACCTAAGGCCTGATTCGATTCATAAGGGTCAAATGTCACCTGTGTATTCTACATGTTGTTCATACTATTAAATGAATGCATATGTCAAGTCTGGATGACATTTGTATACAATGTTCCAGAATATCAGGAAATTTAAATCTTCCCTTTAGCCATTGCATCTGTTTTTTTTCCTAGTATTCTGCCATATTTGTAAATACTAAAGGGATATACATGCAAACATTAAACCATGACAGACCATGGTTCTACTGTGGAATTAATCTGTGGTTGGGTGGTTGGGGGAATGGGGCACAAGACTGCAGGCCGAGTGCCTCCAATCCCCCAACCATGGATTAATTCCACAGTAGAATCGTGATCTGGAGTGGTTTAATGCACTTGCAACATGGCAGTCACTACAATACTAATAATTTGGCAGTTTTAATAAAAGAACAGAAGCAAAACTATGAATCTGTGTTACTAATATGTTGTATGTGTCTGCTGTGTACTTCTGACAGGACGTATACAGCAGGAAATGTGTGCATGCACGTTGAACCCAACCTATATTAATATGGTGATTGAACATTTTGGACACATATATGGAGTGAAAAAAACATACACAACATCAAAACACAACCACAAATGTTTAAAACTTTTGCTTATGATGCCCATTTACTGGTTTTCCTGCTCTGTTTTTAGCTCTCATTTATTAATGATTCTGCTGACTTCTGGGTATCGCTGTGCATTTGCATATTTCAACAGCAAGGATGACTGTCTCATGGGGTGGCTTGATGGAGTTTTATGACATTTGAAGTAGAGTGGTGCTGAGTGCATGATTTTAAACAAATGGTCTCTTCTGCGAGCAGCAAGCTGGAAGACACAGCGGCAGGGCAAAAGACAGAGCGAAACAGAGGTAAGAGAGCAGCTGTGCCCAAGGTCGGGCTTTATATGAGCTTCCCAGAATTGCTCAGAGAAGAGGTGAGCTGCTAATGGGAGAGCAACGCAGGGCAGAGCCCCGATCACTGCTGTGTTCTGTGCCCTATCTCTCCATTTGCCCTCCTGAGTATTTTTTGTTCGCTATGCGCCTGTGCAGCTCACTGAAGGGGCTGTGGCCTGGAGAACAGTGGCTACCATGGGGATGTCAGGATGCTCCTATCCTACAGTTCTAGTCTTGGGAGAACACAGTTCATGAAAACAGCAACAGGGAGTGAGATACACACCGATCAAATTATGTAGGTGAGTCCTGTGAACTGTGATGTGTCTTGCTCTCTTTTCCATGCACCTATCACTGAATCAGAGTACAACAGCATGAAGTACAGTGACTGCTGGAGTCCCTGGGTGGGTGGATGGGAATGAACAGAGACAGGACTGAATGTTTCTTTACTACACTCCAGACCACACCCCAATGGCAAGTGTTGTCTAATTATTTCTGCAGCACATTGTCGGATGGCAACCATGGATTAATAAGGGATTAATCCATGGTTTCTCAGTGGTCACATGTTGCTGTTGCTCCAATGATTGTTTGTTATTTTCATCTGTTGCTTTTTGCCATGTTACAAATCACATTTGAAAAGGTTTGGAAATGAAATCTTACAGAAAATTAAGAACATACAAATGTGATGTTTGACCTTTTAGCTTATAACCTTGCTTTCATAACAGCTTATTGGAATTTCGGAATCCCTGCTCCCCAGGTTAGGTGCAGCCCAGTATCTCTTGCAGTGGGCTGGAACCCTTCAGCCTTGAAACAGATGGCCACAGGGTCATGGAGTAGTTACTGAAGTCTGTACAAGTAATGAGGTGCTTCTACCTTGCAGGAGCTAGCTGACAAGGTTGATACTAGGGCTTTCTACCAGAAAACTAAAAGAGGGATTGCCCACCCAACCCAGTACCAGGGATGAAACTAAAGGATAACAACCCACAATTAACAATTTGTTGTTCTCTATAACTTTAAAGCATGCTACTTTGTAAACATGCAATAAATGCAGAGGAAACAGTACATGCAGCTTAACCAATAACACAGGATATAGTAAGGGGATTCTGACAAAGAATAAGGAGTTTTAATGGAAAAGTCAAATAAAAGGCAATTGCAAATAATATTCTCACAATGGCAGCAGCATAACAAATATTTGTGGTTCCTACCACCTGGCTCTTCCATCATTTCACACCCCACAGTATCCCACACTCTGTGATGCACCAGTAAACAGTTCCACTGGGAACTCCTTATTGTCCATGTGTGCATGCCTGTGAATGGGAATATTGCAGGTTTGTGATATGGATGGGTTACAAGGGCCGGAAGGAAGTTATAACTTTAAATTATGAAATCATGAAGCTGCTGAATGAAGCTCCCCACTGTGGGTCTAATACAAAGTTATGCAAATGTCTTCTATTACCAGTTACCTTCTGGGCTTATCCCTAAGGTCATGCAGAATTGCACAGGGGCTGTCTGATTGAACAAACTACAGTATGTAACTTATTTTATGACTGGTGCAGGGCAGTGCCCAGTCATTACTCATGTCTCCTGCATAGGTAAGAGGTTTGGCTTTAGGGGCATTCCCCATTCAGATTTCTTGGTGTTTCTCTCTCTCTCTCTCTCTCTTGGATGGATGCAGTCTGCAAAGTTTGACAGCAGTATAGATCCTCCTATTTTGTCATTCATCAGGGTCTCACACTCCCTGATGGTCTCTCATGGTTCATTCATTCTCTCCTCCTTCACCTCACAACAGACCTTGCCTTCACTACCCTGACAGGGAGCAGAAAACGCAGGGCTTGCTACAAGCCCCTACTGAGACTCATCCTAACAGTGATTGTTGTGAGAATCTACATGGCTGTTCCAGCTTCAGAGTCATCAAGACAATGTTGCTATCTGAATATGCAGTATTGTGCTCAGACACATTAGCAAGGCAACCATACTCTAAGTCATCAAAACACTGGCATTTGATCCCATGTTGAGGCATTGCTTCAGAAGAAACATTGCTTCACAGAGCTCCTCTTCAGCTCCTACAACTTTTGGGAAGACTCTGAACTGACTCTTGCTGGCCTTCTGCAGTTGATTTCCTACAATGAGCAACAGTGTCACTGGTTGACATCCTCCAGGTGGAAGGGCTTCCTGTTCTCCCTGCTTTAATTCAATAGAAACTCATGCCTCTTTTGTGTTTTGTTTATTCTCTGGCTGCAGGTGGGTACTTAACCCACCTCTGTCTGTTCACCCTTCTCGCCAGCATCCCTGCTCAACTGCCCAGGTCAGAGGTCCCTTAGCTTGCCCGCTATGATGGGGCTCCGGAGGGAAGAGACCGAGATCCACCTGTGGTCTGCACTAGACTTTGCGGTGTCATTCGGTGGAAGTTGAGGGTCATCATGAAGCCGTTTCACACAGGGTTTTTACCTTGTGCCAGTTTCCCCTCAGTGCTGATGTACAAGGACATCAGTGCAAGGGCATGCATGCTCTCACACATACTCCGCAGACATCCACTGCTGCTGTGACCTTGACGTGTGGTTCTGACAAGTGTACACCCAGCCTCCACTGTGTGTTGCCTAAGTGCTGGGTGCCACTAACCCCCTTCTGAGGTGAAGAGCAGTCCATGGACACTCATTCAACCTCTCTCTGGCCAGCCCTCTGACAGCCCTGGCTCATTCCCAAACCCGGTCATCAGTGTCTCAAGTGGTTGTGCTAGCGCAGTGCCACTAGGCTGCAAACCCATGCCACTCTTCAGGGCACCAAATTTTCACCATTGTTCTGGCTATACTTCCTGTGCCTCTATGCATCATAGCATGAATTTCTTTCCTCTGGTTGGTCTGTCAGAGGTGGTCTTGCTTGTAAGCACTGGCCTGTTCCCACAGCTCAGTGGGACTTGGAGTTTCATGATGTCTGGACCCATGTCTTATGGCATGTTTCATTATTTAAAAACATTTAGCTATCCCTGATTCCTGCAGCCTGCCCAGGGAACTGGAGGGACTGTTATGTGTTCATGTCACTTCATGTATTCCACTCAGTTTTTGGCTGGCAGCTCCTCTGATCTTTGGAGCTCTGATGCTGCAAGTCTTTGGTTGGGTGCTCCCATGCCAGTGATCCTGCCTGCCATGCTCCAGGCCCATGATGCAGTCTTAGTAGCCAGGAGATACATTGGATTCAGCGGCTTGCTTGTAGGAGGGGTGTAACTTTAGTCCTTGAGCTGAACAGGTAACCCCATTTGGGAGATGGGTATAATTTCATAAAGCTGTGCATATAGGATGTCTGAAAGGAAGCAGGTGTTAAATGCACAGTACAAGAAACGTTAGGGAAAAGTGATTAAGACCAATGTTAAAAGTATCATTAACCTTATCATGTAGAGATTCCTCAAGGGTTTTTCTGAGGTTTTCAGATTCTTGGATTAAAATATTCTGAAAAAAAAAAGAATAAAGATATCATTACACATATGTTAACACTAAACGGGATATAGAACAATGAGGCACTCTATAGCTGTTTATTTAAACAGAATTTCTGTGTTACTTGCCTTGAATGTGTAGCCCTTCCCTATTCATTTTGATTGACATTTTTTTCCAGTATGCAGGAAAACTCTTTAAACCATAATATTCAGACACATTTCAGCTTATATTGCATTACCCTTCTGTATCTATGTCCCCTCATTCTGTATTACTGAGGACAGTCACATGAAAATAGGGTCCTTGTGTTTCAGGCTTTCACCCACATGCTGTTTCCTCTGCTGAAATCATAATGCTCTGCTTGTGGAATCAAAATTATTTCTATGCAAGCAGACTGTATTTTTATTTCTTTTACAAGTTTTGTTTGGGAAATGCATATTGAGCCAAACTTCATTTCCAGGTGCACAGGAAGGTTATATGACTTGATCAGGGCATGCATTATGCCACTGAAACGTGTGGATTTCAGACCCAGGTCCACTGACTCTCCATATTCACAGCTTGGGGCTTTATCCCTCAAGGCTACACTGCCTAATTCAGCATTGTCACAAACAGAATTCTGACTTCGAGGGGTGGGGGGGTGCATCAGCAAGATGAGGTGAGATCTGGGGACAAAGATGTTTCATGAAAATGTTCCCAGTAACAAAGAAATGAGAGAACATAAACATCAGTTAATGAAGTATATGTTGAGTTGCATCTGAATATTGTATTATAAAGTGACTTTCTGGGTACTAGAAACATAATTTTGTATTCTTTACATTTTAGGCCTCATATCACAGAATATCAATTGAATCATCATGCATGATTATTATTTGCCTCTGGTCATAACAGCCAAGATTGCTTAAAGGGACACTGTCAGCCTGTTTTTATCATATTATTTTTGTTTAAAACCACATTTTATGATTAGCACTTCTCTAAAATTCATTGATGTTGCTGTTTATTTTTATGTCTCCTTGTTTAATAGAACTGAAACGCATGCTAATATATATTTATAAACAACCTTGTTTTGTTTATAATTCTGGATTTGTTCCTACTGCATACTTCCTTAAAACATTTTTATTCTCTCTTGCATTTCCTGACTACTAATTTATGGAATTCTGGTATTTTTATTGTATTTTAATTAATTACTGTTTTTAGTTTCTTGTAAAAGTGCTTTGGTATTTATTGAATTGTGCTTAAAATAAATAAAGTTTATTATTATTATTATTCCTGAGCATTACAACCACACCCAGACAGTGCAATCACTCACGAGGTAGTAGCTGCCTAAATTCCCACTACATCATGAGGGGCAAGACGGTGTTGTGGATGTTCCCATGTCCAGGAAATATGCAGTTGGAACTAATCAAGGAATGTAAACACATCTGGTTTTGTGGAGTAATACTTGTATGTTGGGCGGTCTGTTTTTCACTTTTCTAAAGAAAAAAGAGTCAGAATCAAACTACTAGCTACATCAGCAATCTTTACAGAATGTTGGCAATCATAAAATGTGTTTTTAAATGAGGGACACTTTGAGATCTAAAAGGTTGACAGTGTCCCTTTAAATGAATTACATATTTTCAAATATAGTGCCTAAACAGTAGCTCTGTCATTTTGTACACTCTTCTTGTCATCATGTAAACAGTGCTTGTTTGCCAGATTTATAAAACCTATTTCATCAATCAATGATAACAAAATAGCAATTTGTAATTTGATGCCATTCATAGACTGATCTGCTTAATATAATCCCAGGATACTGCTGTTGTGTAGTTCCTAATAGTAGATTTGTTTTCCTTTAGAATCACAGTCTGAGGCATAGAGTACTGTACCTCTCAACTGTCACACGTTATGATGGGTATCCCTTATTTTACCACACTGTGCCCCTCCATCCATACCTCACAACTGTACCACATTAGGGGAGACATCCCTCGTTTAATCACTCGGAACCCCTCCGTCCATACCTCAGTTCTCCCACACTAGGAAGCCCCTTCCCTTATTTTACCATGTAGAACCTTCAGAGGGGTTCTAAATGCTAAAAAGAGGAATGTTTCTCCTAATATGGCACAGTAGAGTGGTATGAACACAGAAGTTCTGATTGGTAAAATGTGTGGCTGTAACCATAATATGGGACAGTTGAGAAGTGTGGGCAGAGAGGTTATGAGTGGTAAAATGAGAACACCCTCTTAATAAGGAACAGCCAAGGTATGGCTAGGGGCTATGAGTGGTAATGAAGGATGTTCCTCCACGGTGGAACAGTTTAGAAGTATGGTCTGAAGCACGGGCAGCATGAGAATGCTCAACTACATATACTGTAGTTTTTTCTTTTTATTAATCAAGCATCTTTGTTTGTTGCCTCCAGTCTATCCCTCACCTTATGGCACTCCCTCACCATCCTCACTGACCTCCTCATGGATGTACTGGAGCCACCACTTGCCCAGGACCACTTGCAGCCGTGTGTGACCTGCAATGCCAGTTGTGCATGGGAATGCAGCACGGTGCACTGACTTTGACCATTTGAGGTCTGGGGTAATTTTTCCATTTTCTGCCCCTTGGGGATCCCAACCATGTAATGCTGTGCATGTGGCACCATTGTGTGAGTATCTCAGGGCATGCCTTCCCTCCATTCCTGGTGGCCCTGACTGTGTTACCAACTAGCTTCTACAAGGAAGCAATCACATTGTGAGGCTCACATCCTTCCTCCGCCAAAGAAGGGGAGTAGTTATGGGGATACTGGATCCTTCTCCCCTGGCTGTCTCCCAACACTCTGAGTTCTTTCCTTAACCTGGAACATCAAGGCTGCAAGTAGTAATATTATTGCAACATGGGTAGTAGGCCTTTAGGGTTGTTTCCAAACCTGACAAACTGTATAGCCTCAGCTACTTTACTGTATTAATATTTACATTTTTATCACCTTGGATCTTTTAGGACTGCAGTGGGTGGAGCCCTGCAGTCCTTTTATGATCACTGAGAAAGCACTCTGCATTCCTTCTGAATGAACAACATGTTGGATTACGGCACAGTCACCTCCGGTGTCTGTGAAGCAGTCCACCCATGTTGTCCCTACAGAACCTCAGCACTGCACTATTTTATAGTGTTAGTAGTCACAGCAGAACAGCACACTCAAAACATGTTCAAGATGGCCACTGCACTCTACTGCATATGCACTAGCAGCTGTGCATGCACAGTAGCATGTGGTGGCCATCTTGGTCATGGCAGAGTGAGCAGTGTTCTGCTGTGACTGCCGCACTTATTTATTTATATATTTTATGTAATATTATAGAAACTCCCCTCCACCCAAACCTCCCAATCAGTACTCACCACCCACACCACCCCAGAAACATAGACATGACACTGGGGTGCCCTAATCCCCCAGTGTTGTGATTGGGGATCACTGTTCTTTTTTCTGACATTGGGGTTCCCAGTCTCCCAGTGTCATGATCAGGAATTGTCATTTTCTTTATTTTTGTTGTTTATCTGTCAAAAAATGTCCATCAATGTCCTACCCACATAACTGGAGGTGCTAAATCCCCAGTGTTGCAGTCAGAGATTGTCAGTCTCTATCTTTTTAACCTGTAAAAAAATGGTCCATCAATGTCTTTGTGGCTGTTCCTTACCCCCCAACCCAACAGTTCCACTGAGTATTCACCCCCCACACCCCTGAATCCCTTACTTACCCATCAGGGGTCCAATGCCGTATTCTTTTCTGGACTGCAGATATGTTTTCACTCTTCAAATCCAGACCACAAACTGAAGATACAGGTACGCAGTTCAATGCATTTCAATGGAGTTTTAATCTTAGTGCCAGAACTTGGGCATTTTTACATATTTTTGGCCCACATTTTCAAAATGCCTTCTTTGGGACCCCACCTCATGAACAATGTCACTGTCATTAGGCAGATCTGTCTCAAAAGGTGATTTTGTGGTCTCTGCATGAAATCACCTTTCTGGAAGGAGTTGGAAATTTTCTCTGCCCTTGTTCATGAGGTGAGGTCATTAGAAGACTATGGTGAAAATTTGGTGTAAAAATATTGAAAAACAACAAAGTTATGAGCCTATGTTGAACTTTGGGAACATAGGCTCATAACTTTTCTTACTTTTCAATATTTTTACCCAAAATTTCCAACATAGCCATATCTTTACATCACCTCATGACTCTGATAGTTGTCATTTTTCAAATCCTGTCCAAAATGTTTTTTACACCCTGAAAGGTGATTTTGTGTTCCCTGTGCAAAATCACCTTTTGGGCACCAGTTGAAAATGTTTTCTGCCCTTGTTCATGAGGTGGGTTATAAGTAGGCTGTGTTGGAAATTTGGTGTAAAAATATTAAAAACCAAAAAAGGTTATGAGCCTACATTAATTTTTGTGAATGCAGGCTCGTAAGTTCGGTAATATTTAATATTTTTGCCCCAAATTTTCAACATAGTCATTTCTTTTCAGCACCTCATGAATGTGACATGTAATTTTTCAACTCCTGCCCAAAATATGTTTTTGCATCCCAAAACTTGATTTTGCTGTCCCTGCACAGAAACACCTTTTAGCCAGGAGTTGAACATTTTGTCTGCCTGTCTTCATGAGGCAGGGTCATAACAAGGCTATGTTAAAAACTTGGTGTAAGAATAGTACAAACCAACATATTCATGAGCCTTTGCTACATTTTGCAAATGCATACTTGTAACTTCAATAATTTGCAATATTTTTACCCCAAATTCCTTAGTTACAGTCCTATCAGCTCTGGCCAGAGTTTGTTTAATGATGTGAATATATTTGTTTGCTCTTGATGGCATGCACTGTATTTTGATTTGTAAACTGATTGTTTACTGCAGACCTATAAAAGCTTGAGGGCTGGTCAAAGGTCTGGCAGGTAAAATTCAATGCCAGAAAGTGCAAAATAATGAACCTAGGGAAAAAGAACCCCAAGATGGGAGGGGAGAGACTTAGTGCTATTGCTGAGGAACAGGATGTGGGAGTTATCATCAATAACTCACTTAAGCAAATGAGTCAGTGAAGTAAGTCCTATAGCAAGCTAACAGGATGCTGGGATGTATTGGGAGGGGTATTGAAAGCAGAAGAAAGAGGTAATACTTCCTGTACAAATCCCTGGTGAGGTCTCACCTGGAGTACCATGCTCAGTTCTGGAGTTCTCACCGCAGAAAGGATAAGGATAGGTTCAGAGTCAATGCAGTGCAGAGTAACAAAAATGATTCATGGAAAACAGGAGAGATCCTATGAGGAGTGCCGGAAGGCACTAAATGTGTACTCATTGGAAACCAGAAGGAAGTGGGGTGATATGATAGAGACCTTCAAGTTCCTAAATGGAATTAACAAAGTGAACTGCAGGGAACTATTTAACCTGAATACCAACTTGTGGTCATGTGGATTCAAGTGAAAATTAACAGGAGGGATTTTCAGGAGAGACGTGAGGAAGTAGTACTTTACTGAAAAGGTAGTGGAACCTTGGAACAGTCTGTCAGACAAGGTGGTATAAAAACAGTTAGGGGATTCAAGTAGGGTTGGGACAGAAGGACGGGAATAGTGGTTGCCCAGGGTGACAGGACCAAGGAGGAGAATGAGGAGAGGACAGGGAGGTGTTGTAGCCTGGAGGAACTGTGGGTTCTAGGGAGCATAGAGAACTTGGGCAGACTGGATTGACCTCTAGTCTCTTTCTTCCGTCATTGTCTATGTTTCTGTGTTTCTATGCTATTATGTTACCTGCTTGTCAGCATCAAGATAACCAATAGATATATAAAAAAGAATAATTATATCAATAACAGAAACCTAAATATTGGGACAGGATTTTTGTTCTCCAGAAGTGTCTGGTTCTGCCCACTAACTGCATCAGCACCTGATAGTTTGACCACTTCTGAGATGGTCTTCATATTGGGTTCCAGTTGCTGTGATTTGTGACAAAATAGGTACCACTTGTGTCACAAAAGTGATGCATGCATCACTTTTATGACATATGGTGTCACACACTATAGAAACTGTTACAAAGTTGTGAAGGTTTTAGCACAATTAAGCTTGTTAATTAAAAGGCAAGCCAGGTTGTCCCAGCCCTCCCAGAAATCAAGGTAGGAAGCCTGGGCTGGGGAGGGAGGATCCAGTGACATTATAAGGCAGGGGTGGGGACAAGGGTGGGCGTCATATGACAAGGAGCCCAGGGGCCTGGGGGATTGGCCAGGGGGAGAGGCCAACAGGGGTCCTGATTGGGGTCCTAATGGGTTATTTAAGGGCAGCTCACAGGCAGCTAGCTCTCTTTTGTTGGGATTTTTTACAGTTTCAGCACATTCATTGGTGAAAAAGGTAAGGCATAATCTGTTTAACTAGACCACTACAGGCCATGTGGTGGTAGCATGGCTAGTCCCAGTGGAAACTGTGTGTTTTTTAAAAGGGACAGCCATGCAGATACAAGATTGGTTTTAACAAGTATGTTAGCAACTGCTGTGGTTTTGTTGTTTTAAGGAATTGTTGTTCAGTATTTGTGTGAGAAAGAATGTAGCAACTGCTGTGGTTTTGTTGCTTAAGCCAGCCAGAGGCTAGAGCATGGCCTGGCTGCAGGCTGTAGGGGCCAGTTTTAATACAGAATAGAATTGTTTTGGTTTCAGGTATTTATTTCTAAGATTTGTTTAAAAAAAAATATACACTGTAAGATTAGCCACTGCTTGCTAGCTTGCCAGCTGTTGTTAAGAAAGAGTTTATGGTTTGCTGATTAATATGTTAAAGCAGGCATTGCTTACAAACAAATTACAGGCTGGTTTGGTGAGAGGTTTTTGTCTTGGCCTGCTGGCAACATGGATGACTGCATGGAATTTAGGGCCTAGTACTCTGGTTCAGGCAGACAGCAGAGTCCTTTTGTAACGGAGTTTTGCTAGAGCAAGGGAGAGCCAGTTTTTTATACAGAATTAACTTTTCATGGTTTAAGGTATTTATTTCAAAGATTTGCAAAAAAGTAAAGATATGCTGGAAAATTGGCCACCGCTTGCTAGCTGTTGTTAAAACCAAGTGATTTAAGAATTTATGTTTTGCTGATTAATAGGTTAAAGCAGGCGTTGAAGACAGACAAATTACAAGTGGGTTTGCTGAGAGGTTTTGTCTTGCACTGGTGGAGACTAGAAAGTAAATTATTTAAAGTATTAATAAAGATAAATAAGAAAATATAGGCTTTGGGGCCTGCTGACCACATGGCACGCCAGGCCCAGTAAAGTATGAATGGCATTTGACTGGTTTTAAGAATTGGGTTTAACAAGAATAATGTTTATTTTCAGCATTTTAAAAGATTCACAATAACAGGCATTTTAAAGAAAAATAATTTGTGGGTATTTAGGATAAGCAGTAAGGGGTTGGGGAAGCAGATTCAAACTTGTAGTGACTTATTAGTTGGTTACTGCTAGTTGAAAAATTGAGCATTCCTTTTTCACAGAGTTTGGGGAGGTGTTCTTGGTATGCTGGATGCTAGCATTTTAAATGGAATGGTATTTTAGTAGCATTTACGCTTTAAAAAGGCGCTCATGCTAGGCATTTGCTTGGCGTTTTGCATTGAAGCTGAGCAGTGGGATTTTTTGTAGAGGTTGATACTGTTTTAGGATGGGACTTTAGTGTGGCGATGCTAGTGTGGGGACAGTCGATGAAGCATGTCTCACCCGGTTTATGTTTTGAATGCAGCCGCAGGATTTATTTTGGAATTTGTAGCAGCTGCCTCTTGTATTTCTCTACCTGCCTGTGGTTCCACTGAAAGATGGGCAGGTGGGGTGATCGGGCCATGGGCCTCTCTCATGCCTGTCAGGTGCTTTAGTACCAGTTTTAATTGGGCCAGTGCAAGGGTAGAAGTCCTAGGGCCTAGGGGAGCTTCAGGTCAAATCTGTGTCACATGCAGGTATTTTACGAGCTCTGGTCCCACTAGGCTGTGGGTTTTAGGCACTGGTCACATGGAAAGGCCCTGGGCTGGTGACCGAGGCTCTGTGTGCCATGGTGCAAGCTTTAGGGGGGGCTGATCATCGGTTGCGGACAACATCCAGCATGGGGCAAGCCCAGCTATGGCTGGAGGCATAGCACAAGGGTGAGTAGTGGACAATCCCCAGTGTGAGGCAAGCCTGGCTGTGGCTGGAGGCATAATGCCGGGGTGGGCTGGCAGAGAGAGGACCAGTAGGACCATGGTTTGACATGTTCTCCTATTTCCACCCATAGTACTTTTACAGAGAAAAAACAGATGACCAGCAAGAGGATGATGGAGGAGGCCGCTAAACTGATGGGACAAATGTCAGAGCTCATGGCGATGGCAAAATGGAAAGAGGAGGAGGAGGAGGCACAGTGGAAACAGAAGGAGTGGGATGAATGGGTGGGGAAAAGGCAACCAGCCAAGAAGCCCTGAGGAGTGAGGGCCAACCCTGAGCCAGTGGCGGTTCCATGGCCAGAGCCACAGCTGGATAATGGAAGCCCAGATGGGAGTAAGGACATGGTGAATATCACCAAAGATGGCAACCTCAAGTATACTTGAGGGGCTGTGGGGACATGGGGGAGGTAGGAATAGACAAAATGAAGAAAGTGCTCCAGGACATATGAGGAAAGAAGGGGTCTGGGGGACGGGGGCACAAGACAGGGGCCAGAAATATGATGAACCCCCGGGACTCACATTGGGTGACCATGTGTCAGCCTCACTGAAGGAGCAGATATGGAAAGGGGAGTCTGTGGACATATTCGGATTGGTGGACAAGGATACCGTCAAGAAGTATAAGCTGAAGGAGTTGGTGGGAAAGTCTGAGATTGCCATGGCACTCACAGTGGTGGGCCACAAGGCAGAGAAGGCAAAATGGAAAGGAAAAACCTTCGATAACTGTCAAGCAGGGTTCACGGTATATAGTGCCATAGTCCTGGAAAAGAGGTTGGAACTGGCCATCCCACTACTGACCTACATGGCGACCATCAGGGACACATACAAGGCCAAGTTGGGTTTCAGATGGGTCAAATATGAGGAGGCCTTCCGGAGGCGCTTAGCAGCAAGGGGAGACCTGAGGTGGGACAGTACTCATTCTGAGTTGTGGGTAAAGACCATCTCCATGTCAGGCCAGGGGACTCCAACTGGGAGGGGACACTGGGAGGTGGACCATGCCGGCCACAGGCACAAAAAGAAAGACCTCTTGAGAGACATCATGTTTTGGGAAATATTCCCGATTTGGGTGGCTATGGAGGTTTGGGGAGAGCAGATGAGGGGGGAAAATGGATCATGCTGTGGTGTGACAATAAAGGGGTTGTGGAGGTCATCAACAGGCAGGATGGGAACACAGAGATAGTGGGCCAAGTAATGAGGAGGTTGGTACTGTTGGGGTTGAAGCTGAATGTGTAATTCAAAGTGCAGCATATTCCAGGGATCAAGAATGAACTGGCTGACAGTCTTTCCCACTTACAGCTCGGCAGGTTCCGGAGTCTGGCACCACAAGCAGTGGCACACCGACCAGGGTCCCAGACTGGATGTGGGAGATTGGAGGTCCACTGCAAGGGTGCTGTACCGGGGCTCCTGGGCAACCTGGACCCTGAGAGCATGTGACGGGGCTTGGGCCAGCTTCCAGGAGTTCAGAGCTAGACAGAGGTGGGACAGGACAAAACCGGTGTGGGACAAGCAGGTCAAGAGGTTTGTGGTAGAAAATTGGGAATCAGGGATGGCGCATGCCATGATAGTGGATCAATTAGCAGGAGTGAGCTGGGTATGCCTGGACAGAGATTGGCCAGAAGCCATGGTGGACAGGACAGTCAAGAGGATGCTCACTGGATGGTGGAGGGAACAGGGGAACAGGAAGGATGGCAGGTGCCTGATCAGGAGCCAACTGTTGGACAAGGTGTTGGGAGCCATATGGATCATGTGCAGCTCAGCCCAGGAGGCCGGCCTTTTCCCGGCGGTCTTCGCGGTAATGACAGCTGGGGCATTCAGGGTGGGGGAGGGGGTGGCTTCCGCGAAAAGGGGTGCCCAAACTCTCATTACGACATGAAAGAGTATGGGTATAGGGGGATGCCATCTCCATCACGTGGGCCAGGTCAAAAATGGACCAGAATGGGTGGGGGACCACAGTGACCCTGCACCGGAAGCCCGGGGCACCAAGTTGTGTGGTGGCTACATGGCAGGAGTATGAGAAACACAGGGGCAGCACTGGAGGGGCGATGTTCCAGCATGGAGATGGAATGCCAGTCATGGCATTCCAGGTGGGGGCAGTAATGAGGAAGGCCCTAGCTTTTATGGGGGAAGAGCCAGGCAAATTTGCCCCACACTCTTTCAGGATTGGGGCAGCCTTGGAGGTGGAAAAGGGGGACACAGTGGAGTAACCCAAGGGAATCGGCCACTGGAGGTCAGACAATTACAAACGGTAAGTCAGGTGCTAACAAATGATGACTCACACTATTTTCTTTTGTTCCCATGGCAGGTACCAGACAGAAGGTATGGATCATGGGGCATTCATTTGTGTACTGGGCAGAACGGGTTGCAGCCACCACGGGCAGAGGGACCCAACTGCACCCAGAGTCAAATTGCACCAGAGTACAATGGAAAGGCATTAGGGGTATGAAATGGGCCCAGCTGTTGCCTCTCCTGCAGGAAGTGAAGGGACAATGGGGCAGGATAGATTGCACAGTGGTGCATTTAGGTGGCAATGACCTGGGAGGGATACCCTCGGGGAGTTAGAGCAAAAATGTTGGGGATTTTTGAAGCCATTCAAGGATAGGTCGGACGTGACCATCAGCTGGTCTGAGATCACGTCCAGGAGAGTATGGAGGGGAGCCAAGGATGTCAAGCTTACAGAAAAGGTCAGGATGCAGCTCCACAGAAGGGGGTGAGAGCGGTCATAGAGATGGGGGGATACACATTCAGCACAGGGACATAACGTACAAGCAGGCGGTGATCTACAGATCAGATGGGGTGCACCTGACTGAGTTTGGGATGTGTCTATTTCTAAGGCTGATTAGACAGCTAGTGGGGAGGATAGCCAAAGAGGCCTGAGGTTTTCACCCACATGGGAGGAGCCTCACCATCCAAGTGCAAGTGGGAGGCAGGGCAGTGAAAGAAATAAAAGGGGGGAGGGGGACTAGAGGTGGGGGAAGGCGGGAGGACCACAGGCTGGGGGCAAGGAACCCAGGCATGGATTAAAAGGGGAAGGGGAATAGGTCTGGGTGCCAGATACAGAGTGTCCAGGCCTGGAAGGGGAGGCCTGGGTTCAACAGGGAACCGGCCTGGTTCTGGTGACAGAGGAGGGGGCTGGATTCAGTGTCCAGACTCAGAAGAATGGAAGGAAGATAACAACCAGGAGGAAGATGAGGCCAGAAGATAAAGGATGCGGAAGACTAAATTATATTATGATAAATGTATGTGATTGGACATGACAATTGAACTGTTGATGGATGGATTGTGCCAACAGTAATTATTAAATATGTTTGCCAAAAAGCATCCAAAGATTTCAAAATGCTGTGTTTGTGATTCATTTCTGGTGGGGGGGGGTTCAATGGACAATGAAGTTTGCCAAGTAAAGGGCAAGTCAGGTTGTCCCAGGCCCCTCCCAGAAATCAAGGTAGGAAGCCTGGGGCTAGAGGAAGGAGGAGGATGAGCCAGTGACATCACAAGGCAAGGGCAGGGACAAGGTGGGCGCCTATATGACAAGAAACCCAGTGGTCTGGGGATTGGCCAGGGGAGGAGCCAATAGGGGCCCTGATTGAGGTCCTAATGGGTTATTTAAGGGCAGCTCACAGGCAGCTAGCCCTCTTTTTCTGGGATTTTCCCACCCACCCACCGACCCACCCTGTAAGAGGGGGCATGGGGGGACAGGTTTTGGCATTTCAAAATGGTGTGTTTCTAGTTCATTTTTTTTGGGGGGAGGGGTTCAAGGACAATCAGGAGGAAATTGGCGCAACATAAAATCGGCCCTTGTGTCAGCATCTTCCCATTCAAAAATCCTGCCCTCTGTTTATATAAAGAATACTGTATGGTTGTTAATGTGTTATGAGATTGTTTTACACGTCCAAGGTGTGAGATACTACATAAACCATGAGAGCAAAACTTGAGTGTTTTATAACAGTATCACACCAAGCGGGTTTAAAAAAAAATTAAGAAATATACTAACAATCATTACTTCATTCTTTATAATAGCTGGGTTTTACCTACAGTAGCTTACAACTTATAATAATTAGTGAGGTAGTTTATCAATCTGCTTTCAATTGATGCGCAACACTGTAAAAATTGGATGCAACATCACACATCGCAACAAGTTATTATGGCATTCCTTTAGAAGCGCTAACTCGTAATCCTGAGAAAACAGCCATGAACTGGCAGTGCAAGCTGCAGTCAGTGCTGTCGGATCTGAGGCACTCAGCAGGAAACTGGAACCATGAGTCTCACTCAGTGCTGTTCTTCCTGTCAAAGTAGCTTGATTTCAAAATCGATTTCAAATAAATGCACTGCTTTGTTGAAAGAGCTGAACTCAGTAATTTAAAATCTTCTCTGAATTCATTTTCGTGACACCGTGTTCAACGCTACTGATAGTAGTCAGTGCAACTGTTTGCAGCAACTCACTTTAATCAATTTATTTCAAAATCTGGAACTAGTTCTAAAAAATAACACTCAGATCATCTGTGTGTTTATGAGTTTGTTTTTTATACACCCTCAGTCTCTGATGAACTCATAAACCACTTGAGCTTTGCTGTCGAGGTTCATGGGTCATCACACACCTCGAGTGTGTAAAACAATCTCATAACATACGTATGCCTCAGTATTAATTTATATTCCACAGCCAAGACTGAAACAACTGAGCAGCAAAGGGAGGGTCTATAATACATGTTTGTGACATCACAAACATGTTTTATGGACTTTGATCCTAACTTGCTTTTGGTTGATATCAACCTTAACTATTATATTACATTTGACATGGGTTGGAAGAAATCTGATTGAGTAAAGGCCTTAAGTTAAATGAAGGATGGTTATTAACTGCTTAAATCAAAATGTGTGTCTGTGCATGTGTATCGTGTGGGCATGCCATCATATACTAGAGATCCCACAGATCTGTCCTCACTCCTACTACTGTTAACATATGAGAAGAAGGTTTTTAATTACCCTTTGTGTGGGCTATTTTGAACTCTCATTTTCTTTTCTTTCACTCCTAATTAATGACTTTTTGTAGGTTTTAATTTATTTTCTGCTCTGATGGATCTTTCCTAAAATTTGTATAAACCTTTTTTTTTATCAAATATGTTTTAATCAAGTTTTTGTAGCATAAACAATAACACAAACCAACAGCATCAACAAGAATATATCGTTGAATATTGTACAAAATAAGTAATGGTACAAATACAAACAAACACATAGAAAAGACCCTCCTCCTTGACCCCTCCCTAACTACCCACCCAAAACTATACTGCCTTGCTGTTCTATCTGCAGCCAGAAATATGCACTAGAGAGAGCTAGTGAATTCAGATATTGGGTAACTGACCTGTTCGGTGATGGAGTTCAATAACTTTGAAAAAAAAAACATCGAATAATAGTTATTGAGAGGACAGAGACTGTATGGCTCTCAAGCATGGCCACCAGCTGGTTTCACTCCTACCTGGTAGGCAGATTCCAATCCATCAGAATTGGTAACCCATCTCTGCTTCCTCCCCTGTTACCTCTGGTGGACCCCAAGGCTCAGTACTTGGTCAGCTCCTGTTCTCTATTTTCTCAGTTACCTGCCTCTATCTGCCCCCACACATCCATTGACATGTATGTGGATGACACTGTGCTGTACATCTGGCCCCATGTCCTCTGATGTAGCAACCAGACTCCAGCTGGACTTCAATGAAGTTCAGCACTGGTTTCACTCAAATCAGCTCTTTCTCAATGCCAAGAAAACTGTCTCCTTGACCTTCAGCACTAGGTAGAGACTTTCAAAGCTCCCCTCTACCCCCTCCTTCTGCACCCTGGATGGGACTTCTCTTGAGTCTTGTACCTCCTGCAGATATCTCGGGGTCTGGCTTGACCAGCACCTAGAATTCTCTGCTCATATTGACGCCATCCACAAAAAGCTTCACCCCAAGTTGGGAGCTTTGTATTGTGACCGTGGCTGCATTCCACTGCTGGCTCACCATGCAATTGTGCAGAAGATGATTCTTCCTATTTTCAACTATGGAGACGTAGTATACAGTGCTGCCCTGAAGTCCACTCTAGCCAGACTAGACCCCTCTTTCATTCTTTCTGCTATTTTGCCCTTGACTGTCCTACCACCATTCATCACTGTAATCTATACCGGACCCTTGACCTCCCTTCACTTCAGGACCAGTGCCACTCCCACTGTGCCAACATCACAGACAAATACTGGGCACAGTCCCTCCCTCCATATCTTGCCTCAGTCCTCTTAGCCACCACCTTCTTGGGATATGCACTCAGGAAAAATTATTCATGTCTCCTGTCCATCCCACTCAGGTCCACCTCGGCAGGCCAGTCAGCATTCACATACCACATGCCTAAACATAGAAACATAGAATTTGACAGCAGATAAGGACCGCTTGGCCCACCCAATCTGCCCATTTCCCTGCCTACTGGATAAGCTGCAGATCCTAGTTAACCAGCAGCCTACTTCTTCCTACCCCCACCCCCTAGAATTGCCTTATGACTGTCCCATGCATGCTTGAATTCCACCACTGTTTTTGACTCCACGACCTCCTCCGGAACTATGGAACTCTCTCCCCCTGGATATTTGGCTAGCTTCCCTAGTCACCATCTCTATGCACCTCTCAAAGCACACTTCTCCTCCATCTGCACATGCACTCAATGTTAGCTCCTGCATCTGTAAGCAGGCAATCTATCCATAACATGTTTATATACAATGTAAATGTTGCCATACATTATTATCATAAGTCTCGTAGTGCTATTATATTGTAAGTTGTCATATGCCTTGTATAACTGCCTGCTGTATGCCTGTATAACTGCCTGCTGTACCTGACTTCACTCGTAAGATGTTTTTGCTGTAATGTCCTCTGGACACTGTTTATTATGTATGTACTCCTTTCCCACATACCCCCAGGACGCATCCGTAATCGAGCAGTAGTCTGCTCAGCATGCCTTCCTGGTAAAACCTTTAAATAATAAATAAATAAATAAATAACATAAACAATGGATCCCAGTTTGTTCTGTAGTGAAGGTCACGGTGCCGTAGAAGAGCTATTTGCTTTTCAATCAGTAGAGCAGTCAGTATTTCCTGATACTATTCCTTTAAGTGTGGAGTGGAGGTATCCCTCCAATGCCGAAGTATGATCAATTTTGCCATGTTACTTATCTGTGCTATATGCATTTTTCATATTTTGGGCAGGCCATGCTGATATATGCCAACAAGACAGACATTTGGAGAAAATAACTCTACCAGACCTAGTATAGGGTCTGCAGAATGTTGATGCAGTCCCAGAAAGGAAGAATGTCTGAGCATTCCCACAGCTTGTACTTTAGGAAGCGCCCACCTGCACACAACGTGAACAATGAGCTGAGGGTCTTACCCATTTTAAACAATTTCATCTGTGTATAATTCAAATTATGTAAAATGTGAAACTGTGTAATGTGCAGCCTATCTTGTTTAAGAAATTGATAGAACTGGTGCAAACCTTTTGCCATTTAACCATATCATCTGAAAGGGATAAGGCCTGATGCCAGTAAAAGCAGGTCCCGGACAAAGTGTTTGGATCCTGAGACTGACAGATCTTATAGATCTGTGACACTATATGTAGTTGAGAAATGAGTGATGAATAGAGGTTGGGTATATGTGATGCCCAGATCTCCCATGGTTTGGGGCCTAAAACTGAAGGAGAGAATGAGTTATTTGATAATGTTTAAAGCTCAAGTTGGGGTGAAGTGAAATTCAGGACAGGCTTGCGTAAATGAGATTAACTGGTTCCCTACCAAAAGGAGTTAATCAAAAGACCAGTTAGTTGAGGGCAGAATGACTGAAGGATTGGACGGCCTGCAATCACTATGTTGGAATTGTTAAGAATTGGTTGAGAGATTGCTTATGCCATCTCCATCCCATATAGTCATTCAATTGGTAAACTGATTTTAAGACCAATAGAGGGTGTATATATTTAAGACAGTGAGGCAGCGAGGATGGCTTAACATAAGGAAGACAATTGAGACTTATACCCTGTTGTCTACATAAATAATTCTCTATATTGACACTGATGGAGTATAACCCTGCTGGAGATCGCACTGTTGTTCTAACCAGCAGGGTAATTTACTATAATCAATTGCAGGAAAAGACTTGCACTCACCACCTCAAGTAAAATCACCCACACAGTCCATACGGTGCAAAATTTCCTTTATTGGAGTATAAAGAGAATAAAACACCACCCTAACACTTTGATGCTTCGAACAAAGCCCTTTTTCAAAAGTATAGGATCTCAGTGCATGATGCATCTTAAATACATCCACATGATGTCACTAATGAAGGCAAAGATTTACAAAAATATACATATATAAAGGCACATCTAACTATTAAGAACAATATTATACAATATTAACAACCATTATTGCACCATTACGTTGACTTTAAAATACAGAGCACTCTCATTAATTTAATAAGAAGCCACAATTATGCATCTATTATCTGGTCTTCTGCAAATGCAAAGGTCACATAGACCCTGGCTCTGTTCACTGATTTCTGTTCTTATTTCCATTGTATCTTTGTTTGTTAATTCATATTTCCTGTTAGTCCCTCTTAAATATGAAAGGCAGAGATCTGTAAAAAACCAAGAGATAGAAATCTTTAAAAAACAGAAAAATATATATATCAATTGTTATTTACTGTGAGAGAAACGGCACCTTATAACTCCCAACATAATTAACATAACATATCCCTATCTAGAATATCTCTGGATACTCTCTATCTGTATTAAAGGTTCCAGACATTAATTTCTGTAGGGTTCAGTATTGGGTCCAGTCCTTTTTAATGTCTTCATCAGTGACATTGCAGAGGGACTGGAAGGAAAAGTATGCCTTTTTGCAGATGACACAAAGATCTGCAACAGGGTTGATACACAAGGAGGCGTGGAAAGGATGAAAAGGGACTTGGCAAGGTTGGAGGAATGGTCAGAAGTATGGCAGCTAGGATTCAATGCAAAGAAGTGCAAAATAATGCACCTGGGAAACAAGAATCCAGGGAAGAATACACAATGGGTGGGGAGGTAGTAACAACAACAAAAAGGAAAGGGACCTGGGGTGATCATATCAGATGACCTTAAGGTTAGCAAGCAATGTGAGAAGGCAGTAGGGAGGGCTGGGGTATACTAGGATGTATAGGGAGAGCATCATCATCAGAAAACAGGAAGTTGTTATCCTCTGTACAGACAGTTGGTGAGACCCATCTGGAGTACTGTGTCCAGTTCTGAGACCCCATCTCCGCAAGGACATAGACAGGATAGAGGCAGTCCAGAGGAGGGCAACTAAAAATGGTGCAGGGTCTGCAAGAGGCCGTATGAGGAGAGGCTAAAGGAGCTTAATATGTATACCCTGAGGAAAGAAGGGAGGGGGGACATGATAGAAACTTTTAAGTACCTCAGTGGAATCAACAAAGTCAAAGAGGGTAGCATCTTTCAGAAAAAGAGACTTGCAAGAACAAGGGGACACAATTTAAAGATAAAAGGAGGGCAGTTCAGGGGCAATGTGAGGAAGTATTATTTCACAGAGAGGGTAGTGGATGCATGGAACAGCCTTCCTGAGGAGGTTGTGGGGTCTAAAACTGTGGGAGAATTCAAGAATGCATGGGACAGACATAAGGCAATTCTTGTGGGGGGGGTAGGAAGAAATAGGCTGCTGGTTAACTAGGATCTGCGGCCTATCCTGTAGGTAGGGAAATGGGCAGACTAGATGGGCCTAGCGGTCCTTATCTGCCATCAAAGTCTATGTTTCTATGTTTCTATGTAGGTAAGGGATAGATCAAATCTTTGTTCAGACTAGGTGCTGGAATGCTATCAGTATGTAAATCCAGTACCTTTCTCTTTAAAATCAAATTGTCATGGCTGGGGACACACTTTCTCAATACCTGTAAAGGTAAAATCATGTTCATCCTTGTTGTTGCTAAATTGCTGGATGTGCAATGCAGTAGCATAAGTCACATCCTGATGATTAATAGCTCTCCTGTGTTCCCCTCCCCGTACTTTCAATTGCTTAATAGTTTTACCAATATAGAAAGCCCCACATTTACAGTTAGCTTGATAGATAACACCCACTGTCTCATGTGATAAGCTGTTGAATACGAAAATGTCTTTGTACATGCAGACTTGTGAAGTCCTTCTCCTGTCTGATGATTTTACAATTAACACATTTTGACATTTAAAACAGCCTGTGTATTTACCAGTGAGCCATGTCTTTTGTGTGGGCTGAGTCTATTGTACCAGCA
Organism: Neoceratodus forsteri; assembly: GCA_016271365.2. Classification (NCBI taxonomy): domain Eukaryota; kingdom Metazoa; phylum Chordata; order Ceratodontiformes; family Ceratodontidae; genus Neoceratodus; species Neoceratodus forsteri. The sequence goes on from CM028131.1 coordinate 1,124,284,032, forward strand.
TATCCTTCATGTTGGTAGCTCTTCTGTATGTAAACCTAGGTGTCTGCTCATTAAATGCTTTCAGTCACAGAAACATGGTACACACAAAACCATGACTGGGACATAAACATACCAGGATACACTATCTACAGAAGGGACAGGGAGGGTAAAAGAGGAGGAAGAGTAGCTCTTTACATAAGGGAAGGAATCAAGGCAACAGAACAAAAGGGAAAACAGGGAGGAGAAGAAGCACTGTGGGTAAATTTGGAGACCGGCAATGGCACCACAATCCGCACAGGGGTTGTATACAGACCCCTTCTCAGGGGAGAAATGGACAATGAAATGATAGAAGAATACTTAGAATGGCAGAAAAAGGGAGATATTGCTGATGGGTGATCTGAATATGCCAGATGTTAACTGGAATGCAGTTGCAGCAGCCACTTCAAAGAGTGGGGTTATTCTAGATGCCCTACAAGGGCATGCCTTAGACAACTAGTATTGGAGCCCCACTCGAGAGGGAGCAATCTTAGACCTGGTTCTCTCAAATGGAGATGAGAGAGGATCACAGATGTAGAAGTGGGTAGCCATCTGGGAACTAGCGACCATCGAACAGTATGGTTCACAATAAACACAGCAATAGAGTCAAGTTCCAAAGGCAAAAGTACTGGACTTTAGGAGGGCTGACTTTTGCAAAATGGGTGAGTGCCTAAGGAATGCACTAGCAAATGGGCAGGAAGGAGTGGTGGAAGAACAATGGGGAATAATAAAAACTGCCATCACAGAGGTAACAAGCCTTTGTGTGAAGCAAATTAACAAAATGAAACGATGTAAGAAACCACTATGGTTCTCAAAGGAGTGGCAGTGAAGGTTCAAGAGAAAAAGAAAGCATTCAGGAAGTACAAGGAATCACAGAAGGAGCAGGACAGGGAACTGCATTAGTTAAAGCAAAGGAAGCTGGGAAGACAGTCAGAACAGCAAAGGCCCAAACCAAGGAAAGATAGCCAACTCTGTTAAGAAGGGATAAAACCTTTATAGGTACATCAGGAGTGAAGGAAGACCAAGGGAGGGCTAGTGAGGCTTAATAAAGAGGAGGGAGGTGGGCAGAGGGTGACTGTGAAAAGGTAGAGATACTAAACAAATATTTTGCTCAGCATTTACAAAGGAAGTGGGGAGGTACCTAAAACAAACAGTAGAAACACTCTGGATACAGAAGTTGATACCAGCCCATTTACAGAAGAAAGGGTTCTGAAAGAACTCTTAAAACTGAAGGTGGACAAAGAATGGGGCCTGATGGGATTCATCCTAGAATTCTAAAAGAACTAAGGGTAGAACTAGTGACACCACTGACTACCCTCTTTAACAAATCATGGGAGGATGGGTGGTACCGAGGACTGGAGAAGGGCAGATGTGATTCTCCTTCACAAAGTGGGGCAAGGCAGAAGCAGAAAACTACAGACCTGTTAGTTTAACCTCAGTGGTAGGAAATGATGGAATCACTTCTGAAGGAAAGAATTGTTGAGTATCTAGAGGCCAGAGGGGCTCAGGACCCAAGGCAGCATGGATTCACAGCGGGAAGGTCATGCCAGACAAATCTGATAGATTTCTCTGACTGGGTGACCAAAGTAGTAGATCAGGGAGGGGCTGTGGACATGGCCTACCTAGACTTTAGCAAGGCATTTGACACAGTCCCACACAAAAGATTAATATACAAGTTAGCCAGCCTGGGAGTGGGTCCCAAGATGACAGCCTGGGTAAAGAATTGGCTGGAGAATAGGACACACAGAGAGTAATAGTAAATGGAGTCCACTCTGAAGAAAGCGGGTTACTAGTGGGTACCGTGGTTCAGTATTAGGACCGTCCTCTTCAATGTCTTTATAGCGATATTGCAGAGGGACTGAAGGAAAGTATGTCTCTTTGCAGATGACACAATGATCTGCAACAGAGTTGATGCACAAGGTGGGGTGGAAAGGATGAGAAGGGACTTGGCAAGGTTAGAGGAATGGCCAAATGTATGGCAGCTTAGATTCAATGCTAAGAAGTGTAAGGTAATGCACCTGGGAAACAAAAACCCAGGGGAAGAGTACACAATGGGGGGTGAGATACTAACAACAACAAAAATGGAAAGGGACCTGGGGTAGTCATATCAGATGACCTAAAGATGGGCAAGCAATGTGAGAGGGCAGCAAGGAGGGCTGGGGGATACTGGGATGCATAGGAGAGGCATCACCAGCAGAAAACAGGAAGTTTTATCCCTCTGTCAGACAGTTGGTGAGACCCCATTTGAGTACTGCATGCAGTTCTGGAGACCCAATCTCCGCAAGGACATAGACAGGATGGAGGCTGTCCAGAGGAGGGCAACTAAAATGGTGCAGGGTCTGCATCGGAAGACATATGAAGAGAGACTTAAGGAGCTGAATATGTATAGCCTCGAGGAAAGGAGTGAGAGGGGGACATGATAGAAACTTTCAAGTATCTCAAGGGAATCAACAAAGTCCAAGAGGGTAGCATCTTTCAAAAAAAGAGGTGTGCAAGAACAAGGGGGCACAATTTGAAGATAGAAGGGGGCGGCTCAGAGGTAATTTAAGGAAGTATTTTTTCACAGAGAGGGTTGTGGATGCATGGAATGGCCTTCCGAGGAGGTTGTGGAGTCAAAACAGTGGTGGAATTCAAGCATGCATGGGACAGTCATAAGGCAATTCTAGGGGTGGGGGTAGGAAGAAGTAGGCTGCTGGTTAACTAGGATCTGCAGCTTATCCATAGTGGAAATGGGCAGACTGGGTGGGCCAAGCGGTCCTTATCTGCCGTCAAAATCTATGTTTCTATGTTTCTATGTTTCTATAAGACTTATGTCCCCTTTCAAAATGTTCCAATTTTGCATGATAATCTGCTCCTCAATCTGAGTGTACATTGTATGTTGTAATGAAGTTCACCTGATTAGTATTAGATGTCTGATTTCTCTGTTGTTATCTCTGTAATATTGTGTTTCTATCTATTCTCCTTACTGCCTGAGCTGTTTCATTTTTGTGTGTTGTACTAAACCATCTCTCCTGAAATCTACTGCTGAGATCAATAGCAGCTTTGTCATAGCTCTCATCAGTGCTGCAATTTCTTCTTAATCTCAGAAATTGTCCTTTCGGAATGTTCTGCACTACATGTCAAGGGTGGCAGCTAGAGGACATGAGCAGTGTGTTGTGTTCACATTCCTTTCTGTAAATGTCTGTGTGGATATTCCCATCTGCATTTTTCTGTATATGCAGGTCAAGATATTTAATCTCCCTCTGACTCGCTGTGTAGGTAAAGCGTAAGTTTGGATTTGAGGCATGTAAATATTCAACAAACTGTTCAAACATCTCCAGTGAACTCTCCCAAATTATTATGATGTCATCTATAAAGTGCCTGTACAAATTAATAGATGAGAAAAAAGGATTGGTATCAGAATCTCGAATGACTTCATTTTTCCACCTCCCCACATAAAGATTAGCTATACTGGTGCAAATAGCAGCCATTGCAGTTCCACGAGTTTGCAGAAAAAAATAATTCAAAAAAGTTAAAACATTGCACTTTAGTACAAATTCTGTCAATTTTATCAGAAATGTTATTGGAGGTTCTGTCTCCTCTTTAGCATTTGGAAAAAATGCCAGACTATCCAATGCATTCTCATGTGGGATATTGGTATACAGGGACACTATATCCATGGTGATTAGATATGAGTTCCTGTGTACCTGAATATCCTCCAATGTCTGCAAAAAATATCACTAGTGTCTTTAACATTGTACCCAATAGCTCCGTATGACGTCCGAACCATCCATTGATTCTCCAGATACAAAATGGCTGCCCAGGGTATAATGAGTTAATGTATGACCCTAAACTCAAAACATGTGGCCTAATAAACCAATCCACATACTGTGATAGGGGTTCCATGAGGGATCCTATGCCACTGACAATAGGTCTACCTAGGGGCTGAGGTGGAAAATCTTATCAATTTTAGTCAATGTATAGATTGTTGCTCTGATGGGAAAATTAACAGTTAAAATTGTTTGGCATCACTATCTATCCAATCCTTCTGGAAAGTTGGGTCTGATGTTAGCTTTTGGTAAAATACTTCATTGTCAAGTTGTCCTTTAACCTTATTAATATAATCTTTAGTATTCAGGATTACAACAGCCCCCTCTTTGTCAACAGGTTTAATCACTATGTCCGTATCCTGTCTCAAATCTTCCAATGCTTTTCTTTAATCTCTAGACATATTGTCAAATTTCAGAGATGGCAAGTCATTAAATAAAATCTCCAATTCATTCTCTCAAACTCGTTGAAAAGTATTGATAGCTGCAGTTTCTGCTGGACAGAAGTGGGATCTACTTCTAAATATTTTGTTTACATCCAAACCTACACATTCAAGATTATTTTCATCAGAGCTACCACCTGATATGCTTGCAATGTTGTTAGCTCATTGTTCAGATTCTTTTCTACAAAAAAAAAGATTTTAAATATAAATTCCCACAGAACTGCTGAAGGTCCACAATTGTCTCAAACTTGTTAAGTCCACTAGTAGGCACAAAAGAGAGGTGCTTGCTGAGTATTTCCATTTCAATCATTGTTAATGTCCTAGTAGATAAATTAATTACCTTTGAGGTCTTCGAGGAAGAGCCAGGTATCTCTAGCCCAATTTCAGTTGTTTCTGTCAGCATTATATTCTCAACACCTGGTTGGGGGGGTGGGATTGTGCTGTACTTTTTGATCCTGTCTCAAACTCAGTTTCAATTGTTTGTGTCAGCATTGCATTCTCGATGCCTGATGGGGGTGGGGGTATTGCAGTATTTGCTGATACTGTCCACAGAATTGTCTTGATTTCCACCACTGCTTCTTCTTCCTGCCCCCTCTCCACATCTTCCTCCTCTGGGTCTGTTTCTCCCTCTGCTTCTGCCTCTCTGGTAAGCCGGCTGAAAACCCTGATATATATTCTTTCAGGGACTGTGCCATGGTAATGGGTATTCTAGTACTGAAGTGCCATGCTCCTGATGTTCATCTCCTGATGTGGTGGAATCTGTCCCACTCATGTCTGTATCGAAATTAAAAGAGACCCGCCTAGTTTGTCTCAGAATACTCTTAGAGTATGTTGTCTTTTTAATCCAGATAGTCATCATAGCCTCTTTTGAATTTTGTCAGTTTCCTGGATTTAAGTTCAGAGTCTAGTTTTTCATTATTTTCCTTCAGTTTAGTGTTACAACGATCAAAGTCTGCATGATTTCTGAAGGTGACCACAACTTTTTCTTGTTCTCTAATTTCTTTTAGCAGCACTTCATTTACCTCCTTCCCATAGCTAATAATGAGTTTCATTAATTGATTCGACACCTCATCCAGAACTGCATGCCATTTCTTCATGAATTCTTCTACTTCAATTCCAAAGGCTAGTTTCTTAATTAATCTCAGTCCTTGAGGGATTCTCTGGACTTGCAAATAATCATCTAAATTAGTTATGTTCCAGTGTATTTTTTGAGTTTTGCTGAACAATTTCTCCAGACATTTAAAAGTATCTAACAGATGTGTTGCTGTTTCAGTATTCAGACCCACTGATGTAGAAAGATCTGCCAAAAATGGATTGTCCATAACTGCAGCTGCTAACAGTCCATTGACAAAAGAAAAAAGGTCCCTATCTTGCATCGGGACCTGAGCTGGTTCTGAGAAATTTAATTGTGGTGTGCATTCCAATAACAAATTTAAATTGCCCAATCCATTTTTGGCAGATCTTGCTACACCAGTGAGTTCGAATACAGAAACCTCAACAAATTTGTTAGATGCTTTTAAATGTTGGGAGAAATTGTTGAGCAAAACACAAAATACTCAGCAAAGGTCTCTCTTTTGTGCGTACTAGTGGACTTAACACGTTTGAGACATTTGTGGATCTTCAGCGGTTCTGTAGGAATTTATGTTTAAAAAATTTTTTGGTAGAAAATAATCTGAACAACAAACTAACAACATTGCAAGCATATCAGGTGGTAGATCTGATGAAAATAACCTTGAATGTGTAGGTTTAGATGTAAACAAAAGATTTAGAGGTAGATCCCACTTCTATCTAGCAGAAACTGCATCTATCAATGTAATATTTTAGACAGGATAGGGTCATAGTGATTAAACCTGCTGGCAAAGGGGAAGGGGGGACTGTTGTAATCCTGAATACTGAGGATGATATTAATGAGGTTAAAGGGCAACTTGACAATGAAGTATTTTACCAAAAGCTAACATCAGACCCAACTTTGTATATAAATTCAGTACTGATGAATATATAGGGAAGGTTTCCAGAAGGGTTGGATAGATAGTGATGCCAAAGAATTTTAACTGCTAATTTTCCATCAGAGCAACAATCTATACATTGCTTAAAATTCATAGGATGTTTCCACCTCAGCCCCCCCCCCCCAGATAGACCTACTGTCAGTGGCATAGGGTCCCTCATAGAACCGCTATCACAGTATGTGGATTGGTTTATTAGACCACATGTTTTGAGTGTAGGGTCATACATTAAAGACACTAGTGATATTTTACAGACATTGGAGGATATTCAGGTACACAGGAACTCATATCTAACCACCATGGATATAGTGTCCCTTTATACCAATATCCCACATGAGGATGATTAGATAGTCTAGCATTTTTTTCTAAGTGCTAGAGAGAAGGAGACAGAACCTCCAATAGAATTTCAGCTAAAATTGATAGAATTTGTACTAAAGTGCAATGTTTTTACTTTTTGAATGATTTTTTTCTGCAAACTCGTGGAACTGCAATGGGTGATACTTTTGCACTGAGTATAGCAAATCTTTATGTGGGGAGGTGGTAAAATGAAGTCATTCGGGATTCTGATACCAGTCCTTTTTTCTCATCTATTAATTTGTACAGATACTTTATAGATGACATCATAATAATTTGGGATAGTTTGCTGGACATGTTTGAACAAGTTATTGAATATTTACATGCCTCAAATCCAAACTTACACTTTACCTACACAGTGAGTCAGAGGGAGATTAAAAATCTTGACCTGCATATACAGAAAGATGCAGATGGGAATATCCACACAGATATTTACAGAAAGTAATGTGAATGCAACACACTGCTCATGTCCTCTAGCTGCCACCCTCAACATGTAGTGCAGAACATTCCAAAAGGACAGTTTCTGAGATTAAGAAGAAATTGCAGCACTGATGAGAGTTATGACAAAGCTGCTATTGATCTCACAGTAGATTTCAGGCGAGAGGGTATAGTACAACACAAATAAATGAAACAGCTCAGGCAGTAAGGAGAATAGATAGAAACACAACATTACAGAGACAACAACAGAGAAATCAGATATCTAATACTAATCAGATGAACTTCATTACAACATACAATGTACACTCAGATAGAGTGAGGCAGATTATCATGCAAAATTGGAACATTTTGAAAGGGGACATACTGTAGGTCTGAAGGCATTTCATGAGCAGACACCTATGTTTACATACAGAAGAGCTATGAACTTGAAGGATATTCTGTTACATAGTAGACAGACTCGGCCCACACAAAAGACATGGCTCACTGGTACAGTAAATACACAGGCTGTTGTAAATGTCAAGAATGTGTTAATTGTAAAATCATCAGAGAAGAGAAGGACTTTACAAGTCCACATGTACAAAGACATTTTCGCATTCAACAACTTATCACATGTGAGACAGTGGGTCTTATCTATCAAGCTAACTGTAAATGTGGGGCTTTCTATATTGGTAAAACTAATAGACAATTGAAAGTATGGGTTTGGGAACACAGGAGAGCTATTAATCATCAAGATGTGACTTATGCTACTGCATTGCACATCCAGCAATTTAGCAACAACAAGAATGAACATGATTTTACCTTTATAGGTATTGGGAAAGTGTGTCCCCAGCCCCGTGGTGGCAACCATGACAATCTGATTTTAAAGAGAGAAGGGTACTGGATTTTTATGCTGAAAGCATTCCAGCACCCTGGTCTGAATGAAAGATTTGATCTATCCCCTTACCTACAGTAATGAATGTCTGGGACCTTTAATACAGATAAAGAGTATCCAGAGATATCCTAGATAGGGATATGTTATGTTAATTATGTTGGGAGTTATAAGGTGCCTTTTCTCTCACAGTAAACAATTTTTCTCTATATATTTTTTTCTGTTTTTTTAATGATTTATATCTCTTGGTTTTTACAGATCTCTACATCTAATATTTAAGAGGGACAAACATGAAATATGAAATAATAAACAAAGATACAATGAAAATAAAAATAGAAATCTGTGAACTGAGCCAGGGTCTATGTGACTTTTGTATTTACAGAAGGCCAGATAATAGATGCATAATCGTGGCTTCTTATTAAATTAATGAGAGTGCTTAGTATTTTAAAGTCAATGTAATGGTGTAATACTGGTTGTTAATATTGGATAATATTGTTCTTAATAGTTAGATGTGCCTTTATATATGTGTATTTTTGTAAATGTTTGTCCTTCATTGATGATGTCATGTGGATATATTTAAGACGCATCATGCACTGAGATCCTATGGTTTTGAAAAAGTGCTTTGTTCCAAAACGCCAAAGCGTTAGGAGTGATTGTTTTTATTTCACTGCAATAATGGATATTTTGCACCATTTAGACTATGGGGCAATTTTACTATGAGGTGGTGAGTGCGAGTCTTTTCTTGCAATTGATTGTTCATTTTTGTCTCTGCACCACCAGCCAGGTGCGGAGATTTTTTTCTAAATCTATAATTTACTATAATGCAGTGCTGCATAGTGAAAAAAAAAATCGGTAATTGTAAACCACCATTAACTTTAGGTAGTGTGAGTTTAAAATAGGATCTCTGGATCAAACTGCCATGCCATAAAAATTAGTTAATTATTGTTCGGAGTCACATGAACCATTATTTAGGAAGATATATGTTTAACATGCTCAGCTGGTATAACAATCAGGGAAGCACGTTCATTTTGATCACATTGACCTGCCTCATAATGCTAAAAGAAACAAAGTCCATCTATTAAGATCTTGCTGGATAGAGGCAGGAGAGAAGTTTGGTTGTCTTTCACAAGACTCAAAGATGCCTGACCTACAAGAATTCCTAGATATGTAATAGGACGTGATTCCCGTAATAATCCAAATGAAAGAATATCCTGTTTATTTAACAAATGATTAAGAGACATAAACTTGTTTTTTTGTGTGTTTAATTTGTACCCCGACAATAGGGAAAAGCTAACAATTTTGATGCTGCTGGTATGGAGCACAGCAGGCCTTCTAAGTGAAGAAGAAGGTTGTCAGCGTAAACCAAAAGAACATATCTGGTGGGACCTACGTGAATACCCTTACTTTCTGGATTATGTTGTAAGCGATATGTCAAAGGTTCCAAGTAGAGGTTGAATAAGAATGGAGAAAGTGGGCAACCTTGCCTTGTGCCTCATTGATGCTTTTTTTTTATTTTGTTTGTTAGTCAAATTGGTATTTTGCCCTTATTGTTGAATTTTCTCTTTACTGATACCAAATTTTGTTCACATTCCACAAGTTTATTTTTTTATCTGGTTCCAGCAGTCCTCTACAGACTTGTTACATAGTTATCTCTCCCATTCCCAAGATTCCAGGATTTCCTTTATTTTTTGTTATTGTTGTTGTAAGCCTCAGGGTAGTTTCTTATTATAACGTTTCCACAATTTCCATCTAGGTCTGTTGTTATGCAGAATTGTATCATATTATGGTTACTCACATCTAGATTCTCCAGAATACATATGTTAGATATTTCAAACTGAAAATTTGTAATACTTATATTCAGAATAGTTTGTTCTCTTGTTGGTTCTGTTAACTTCTGCTCTAGTTATTGGAGTAGTAAAGTGCCTATAAATTCTGATTCAAATGAGGATGATCTATTCAATTCATTACAATTTATCTAGCGGACTGGGAGATTGAAATCCCCTAATGCTATACTATTCCCTTGTTTGAATGCATTTATCAATTGTTCTGTTAGATTGCCAGTGTACACCTGATCACTAGAAGGCAGTCTGATAAGTTCTTTTTCCTTTTTAGTATGTATTTGTAGCCATAGACTTTCAATATCATTATCAGGGTCCTTGATGTTATTTAATTCCCCAGCTAGCTCCTCCTAAATATACATACACCTCCTCTTTTCTCCTCTTTCTTATATATGAGTTTCAATGATTAAAATAATTTCTAATTCTGATTTTTTAAAATAAGTTTGAGCTCCTTACATTCACCAGTAACATTTTACACTTGTAAGTCAGAAATGTTCTAGCTGCCCCAGTTAGCTCAGTTGCCTCCTTGCTCTGGCAGCAAGAGTTAACTCTAAAGAGTGGGCTCCTAAGGTATTTGAAACTTCAACTATGGGGTATCATGGTGTGTGAAGAAACTTTCATGTCAGAGAGAGTGTTCTGAAGTTCATGTTACAGGATAGAATTTTCAAATGGATCCATCTGAGATCTGCTGCCAGCTGCTGCTTTCTAAACATTCATCTGTATCCCCTCGGGTCGTGCCTGAAAATAGGCAGGATTTGTCTAGTGCACTTACCTGGTCAACAAAAGCTAAATAAAAATTGCCCCATCCCTAGTAGGTTTTCTGAACAGCTGCCTGAGAAAAGCTCCTTGTAGGAAGTCAAGGATGCTGCTCCTTGCCAAATCCAACACTGGAAGGCTCCATTCCACATCTGGCAGATTGAAGTCACCAACTAGCAGCACCTTACTCTTACTTGCCATTCTTGATAGCTTCTCAAGTGCCTTATCCAGCTCCTCTTCCTAAGCTGGAGGTCTGCACACTATTCCGGTATGGATAGTGGCCCCACGCCTATCTTCAGGATGACCCACAACACCTCCAGCTCTTTCTTTTCTTTCAGATGACCCTGTGCCTCTGTAGCCTTGATTCCCACCCTCATGTGTAATATTCTCCTCCCTCCTCTCTGCCCTGTCTCTTATGAACAAAGAGTGCAGTAGCCAGGTATGGCCATATCCCAGCCATGCTGCTCCATGCTCCATGACTCCATTATGGCAACCAAATCCAGTCTAGCCTCTGCCAATATGGCTTCTATGTCCAGAATTATATTTACCAGACTCCTTGCATTGGCACACATGGCTCTCTATACCCTATTTCCTCCCTGCCAGCTTCCCTGCTTTCCTGTCCCTTTTTTACCTTTACTGTCCCCAGAAGCTCCACCTGACCCACCTTTTCCCTTTTTACCTTGTCCATTCCCTGTCTCCTTTAATCCCTTATTCTTGCTTACCTGATGTATATCCCCCTTTTCTTCTACCTTGTCTCACCCATGTCTTCTGCGCTCTGCACTAGAGAGTTTACTCCTTGACCCTCTCTCCCAAATTCCACATCATCTGGGGACAATTTTTGCAGGCTTTGTTTGCCAGACTTCCACACAAACCCAGCTAGTTTTAATTCTCATCCAAGTATTATTTAAATCTCTCAGTAAGGACTTATGGTTTTCTTCCTGGAAGGATGCAGACTGTCTCCCATAGAGGCCCATATCCTCCCGCCAAAGACTCCTCCATGCACCATGTCTTCAACCAATTGTTAAATGCTCTGGTGTGAACTACCCTTTCCTCTTTCAAGCTGTACACAGGTAACAACTCTGCAAAACTACTCGCATGCCAGCTGCTTGAGGCCCTTCTCAAGTTCCCTGAAATTATCCTGCACTACTCATTCCCTGTCTATTGCCAGGTCATTTGTCTATAGATGGACAATGACATCTAGCTCCTTCCTGCTCCTCCAGCAACCCTATTGATGCACTCTTCATCCCTTCATGCTGAAGTACCACTCAGACCCTTCTCCCTCTCCCTTCTTCCCCCTGCTCTGAAGTCTATCCCCCTGACAGTAGAATCCCCCACCAGCAACTGCTTCAACCTCTGCTGGGGGCTGCTTCCTCGTTCCTTGGAGCCTCGCTTTGTGAGGACTGCCACTTCCTTCTTTCCCACTGGTACAGGCTTAAAGAGTTCATAACTGTTTTTTGTACACAGTAAAATCAGATTATTTCGTATATTATTTTGTATTGCCTAGAAGTCCAGCAAATGGATAATTAAATTTAAACTTGGTATTCACCAGGGTACCATGATACCTACGGGTCCATTTTTCTTACCAGGAAACTACTGACGTTTGCTTATTTTGCACCAGCGTGCCATATACTGTATATTTTATTAGACGCTTCTTCTGATATTGGAGATGTATAGGGGGTGTTTCCTTTTTATCTTTAATGCTTCTCTTGGCACACAATCCCACAGATTCTTACAAGCCAATCTTTTCAGATTTCATTTACCTGGTTAGTGCAGGTTCTATTAAAAAGCCCGTTCTTAATTTCATTTGATCAAGTTCAGCTCTCATTTTCTCAATTTCTTCTGCCAGTCTTTCCTAAAATTTGAGAGATAGGGTGAGAGAGAGAGAGAGAGGACAGATGGTACATATATTAATAACATGGAGAAAATATTATAATGGTATTGGAGTATATGACTGGTTATTAATTAGACAAGCAAAGCTATGTTGCAATTACTAGGATCCTCTTATAAACAACAACCACTTTGACATTGATGTAACCTTTAGAAAATGAATGTATTTGACTGATTAGCCTTAAGATGACATGAAATAAAGATGAATTTATGCATACAGGTGTAAAACCTGATTATGCCTTAATAATTCTGCCCCCATTCAACTGATTTGTCCAATATTTGGAGGGCATAGACTCTGGGCCAGTACCCCAGATTCTGAAAATGTCTTGTTAATTGGTTAGTGGGGGGGGGGATCACATAGGTTAAAATGCCTGAAATTCACAGGTTTGATAGAGTCTGGTCCAATGTACACACTGTTGCTAGTTTTAAGATTTTAACTTACATAGTTTTTAAAATATAAGTTAAAAAATTTGCTGTTTTTTGAGCATACTCAGTTAAAAAAATGAATTTTGTTAAGGATAGAGTTTTTTGTGTTTCATCAGTTTGACCAAAATTAATTTCCTATAAATTGCTTTTATCAGCCAGCTGATGAAAGTAGTTTGTATGGAATCAAAGTGATTTCATTATTTCCTTGTGCTGCCTTCATCTGCCATGGCTGACAAAAGCAGTGGGAAAGAAATCACTTTCAGCCACACTGCTAATGCACCAAAACCCACCGCCTATCCTTTAGAACCCCTCCAGCAGACAGTGGGTGCACATTCACACCACAGGTATCCCCCTCCCTCCAGACCAATATTTTTAGATGGTGACAGTGGGTGACCAATCCTTTCACCAGTACCCCCAACCCAAGCTTTAACTAAAAATAGGTGGTGGGTGCCCAGTCCCACTGGCTGTTACACAATTTTTAATGCTGACACTGGTGCTCACCCTGGTGCCAGCTAACATAACCCTCCTCTGAATTTGAAGCTGACTAAAAGTCTAGCCATGGTACCGCTGTATATGATGGCCCCTGTTCCCCATTTTGGGGCCATCCCCCTATAGTTGGTGAAACCAGGGTTTCCACCCCTTGCTGCTGAAGAGTCTGTGACACTGGTATTCCAAATACCCAGTGTCAGTCCCTCTGAAAAAGAATACTGTCCCTTGAAGATCTTTTTTTTTGTTGAACTCCTGAAAAGAAGAAAACAGTCCCTCATCAATCTCTGACCCACTGACTGTCCCACCCCATCCACTCTGACCCCTCACTCAGTGCCCACCACACCACACCCCTACTCACCTACTGAACGTCCAGCCCCACATTCCACTCTGTCATTAAAGACATCCTCCTCCTGCGACTGCAAACTGAGGAAACAAGCTAAGTGCAGTCAATTTATTTTCAGTGTGCTTTGAACTTTTACTCATAGTTTTGTCATTTTTACATATTTGTTTCACCAGATTTTCAACATGGACTTTTCGGGACTACACCTAGTGAACAAGGGAGGTGAAATTCTTAAAATCTGATCCAAAAGGTGATTTTGCAGTTGCTCTGCAAAATCACCTTTCAGGTGAGATTTAAAAAATGTTACCTATCAGTTTCCTGAGGTGGGGTCATAAGAAGAAAATATAAAAAATTTGGTTAAGCAATATGTTAAAATGTCAAAGTTATGAGTGAACATTGACATTTGTCAATGTTCACTCATAACTTTGGTTATTTGTAATATTTGTCCTTAAATTTTCAGTACGCCCTCTTTTTTCACACCATTTCATGAACTTGACAGGTGTCATTTTTCAAATCCTGCCCAAAATGTGTTTTAACACTTTTGTCTCAAAATGACATTTCAACCAGTATTTTATAAAAGACACATGTCATGCTCAGAAGGGGATGTCATAAAAACACTCTGTTGAAATTTGTGGTCAAAATATAAAAATATTTTATGAATAAATGTGTTCAGGGCTGGCTGTTCACCCAGTGGGTAGTACTTTGCAATCCTGTGCCCATTATGGATGGTCTGGAGCTGAGGTGGGATGGTGATGCTGTTCAGCACCATTCCCACCCTGGGAAGGAAGTTGCAGTGTTGGTCACATGGGCAACAAGTAACAATTATGTTGAAGAGAATTCATCTCTTAGCATAGGGCCCAGAGAGCCCAACACTCTGTATCCATACCTGCACAGAAATGCAGGTGGCAGAAGGCCCTGTGTTTCTGCAGACAGATGGACTCTTGGCCATGCACTTGTGCATCTGTATCCACATGGACGTGCAGGCCCCAGAGAACATTGCAGTTCTGCAGCCCTGTGGACAGCCCCACAGATTCTTTGCAACTGTAGTCACACAAAAGTGCTGGGCCCAGAGAGTCCTGCACATCAACAGGCAGATGGACCCTTCCCTTGGTGCAGTATGCATGTCTGCATCTGTTCGTGTAAGTCCCAAAGGGGACTGCCTGAATGAGGATACAATTCCACTAAAAAAGCTACATTATTGCACTCACTAGCATTGAAAAATGCAAGGTGCAAAAAGTAAGAAAATGAAAACCATTAGTGTTTGGCACCTCAAGAGACTTGTTGAATTGGTTGTGGGGTGTTCCTTAGGATTGTTAATGTTAATGCCCACTCCTTCCCTGAGTAAACAAACATGATCTCCTGAAGCTACAACTGATTCTGTTGGTTACACGTGGCAAGACACACCTCTCCACCTCCAAAGAGTATATGCCTATGATTTGGGCTGGAGCTGTATTTCTGCTTTGGACAGGAGGCTACTGGCTGGGGAGGGTGCACATTAGGGTTGACAAGCCCAGGGAACACTACAACACCAATTTCCCTAGACTCCTGAAACTCCAACCCCTAATGATTTTCATTTCCTTACTTTGTCTGTTTTGCGTTCATTAAACCTAATTTGTGCATTAATGTAGTCTTTTTCTTTTTGCAAGGACAATTATAAATATGCTGTAGTGGATTCTAAATATTAGCTAGAAAGGTTTTAGGCACAAATGTGACCTAATCCAGTGGGGACATGTCAAGTCATCCTGGTTATCTCACTGTGTGACAACTCACCCCAGATGCTTAGCTCTGGTGTAAATCAGCACCCTGCTCAAGTCGTCCCCGAATGAGTTTGTTTTATAATATTTACACTGGGGTTGTACTGTCCAGGGTGAGTTGTCATGCAGAGACATGTCTGGCACAAGTTGCCATGTAACCTAATCCAATTAGGTCTTCTCTTTACCTGTATATTATTTTGCGAAAACATGGTGTAAAGTTCTGCTTAACATATGATTGTGGAACTCCCTATATTTCCTTACAGTTTCAGATTTATTCTTTTTTATAAATCCTTTTGTCCCTCCCTACATATCTCATCCTGTAAGCCACCAATCGGTTGAGGTTCCCATGACTGCACCCTTTCACCAGGCAGGAGGATGGAAGAGACCATGACTTCTGAGCTGATGCCAGTACTGTGCCTTGATCAGCTAGCAGTAGAGCATGAATGCCATAGGCTTCTGCTTTCTCTTCCAAGAAGCTGAGTGCCCACCATCGTAGCACCACCCTTCTATTGGCCACTGTGTGGGATACTGGGGCTTACACATGAGTGACTTTAGAGATTTATCCTTCATGCTTTTGTGTAGCACAGCACTGTGGCATTATCCCCTTCCATGACCTGAGTTCATGTGATAGAGAAATCATCAGTATGCACACCCGGGGAAGGGACATAGCAAAGAGGTTTCTGACAGATGAATAGTAGTAGTAGTAGCAAAAATCTTTATTTTTTGACATGATATAAACTTTTTGGACAATGACGGCCCTATTTTCAAAGCTGGTCTGTGATCAATAAGTCTCCAAATTACACTTTTAAACAAACATGTAACATACATTACATGACGTCAAGTTTTTTTGCAAAAATTAAAATAACAGCATAATGACTTGAAACAATTTGGTAGTGTTTGAACACAATATACATGTACTAAATTATTTCTAATGACTCAAGAACTAATAATTCCTGACTATATTTTACAAATTGATCAAGAATCAAAATGGTTGGAAGCCATTATACAATGTTTGAGAAATTTATGAAATCTATAGATTTCAAGAAATAATCATTCTTATCAAATAAGTTACAGCACAATGATTTTCTCCAGCTCTTAGGCAATGCCAAATTTGGAATGGTCAAGAAATTACCCCCAAATGGAGGGCATAGTGTTTAGTCACTTCACTACTTGTTTCTCAGTTCTTGTAAAGTCTTTTGACATACAAGGTGTATGAAAACTGCTATATAAATTCTTCTTGGAATTATATTGGTAAGGGAAGGGGTGGAAAAGCCAGAGATCAAGTAGGGTCTGCAGTGTTACAGTCAGTAAGGAAAATGCACAGACTAAGTGAGCCAAGCTGTCCTTATCTATCGTAAGCTTCTATGTTTCTTTTTCTTTTCTCAGGGGGAAATGGCAGCTGTGCTGTCATATCCCATAAAACATATTCGGTAGCACACTTATACACCCCTTCAACATGTTGTGGGGAATTGGTCCTGAACATGTACTCTAATGGGCAGTGCTCTAGCCTTAGCTATCGGAACTGGCAGCTAGGGTCTTCTGAATCTTTACTATGAGGTAGAAGAGACATGGAATTCCAGTTTCACAGTGGGTGAGTAAATCTAGCTTTTCTATGCCAGAGGTTATACATATTGGAATCTTTTTGTGAACTGCACCATCTAGTTGTAATATCAGATGCTGTAATTCCAGAGCTCTACAGTGTTACCTTGGTCTATCCTCCTCTAAGCAAGTAGGGACTCTGTTTAGTTTCATGGTCCCAGGACTGATTGCCAGCTAGGTCTCTAGGAGTCTACACAATGAAAGGACACATATACTGCATAACCAGAGTACCATAGAATAGTCGATTTAGAAACTTGGGGGGGAGGGGGGTACAGGAGAATTTCAAAAGGAGATATCCTTCAGCCACAGATGATATTTACAATGGCAGACCTGAGTCTTTGTCTGTTGGAACTATCAGACCATCTAGTAGCTAGTCGAACAGTTCTATCACTCTGAATTTCAACTGAAAGTTCATCAAAGAATGATAAAAATAGAATCTGCATAATTGATTTTTATATCATGTATTGCAAACAGTGACTTTTTGTCCCAAACAAACAAAAATGTTTATATGCTATCAAATCCTTGTCAAAATATAGCAAGGGATGTCAGATGTAAAGTGGATTGATGCAGATGCATGCAGAGCAAGCAATAGCATCTGCTTCTGCCTTCTTTTATAATCTGTCTCTGGTTCTTTAAACTGTATCCTAGCCTACATTTCAGAGCACTGCAAATATATATATATATATATATATATATACATATATATATCTATATAAAACAACTTGTCTGGGATATATAAAATACATAGATTCAAATACAGTGAAAGAACAGTTTCCAAATCATGTTTTTACTAAAATTAGCAGGCTGTTTCATTCTAGTCTCATTATTATGTTTCATTCTACTAATATTAAAGCTGTGGTTGACTGAAACCCCTATTTCATTACCTAGTTTATTCTATGTCATAATATAATATTTAAAGTGGAATCGTGGTTATATGTCCTAATAGTAAGAAACAGTACATGCTACTGTGTGCTTCTATGAAAGAAAGTGATACAATATTAGCATATATTAGAGTGTACAGGTTATTTAGGCACCAAGACAGAAACAGCAAACCAGGAGTAGACAAAGGTTATAGTCATTTGATACCATAACAGTTTTGTGCACAGTCCAGTAAGTTATGAGTGATTCAACTTGGAAAAACATTGGTAGACCATACAGTAAATATATGATCACTACAATAAAGGTCAAAAGTTACTGCCACTTAATTTCCTTATACTGTGTATGGAATTGAATAATGTATGCATGTATCTACTTATTAATTCTAAAGGATTGTTTTGCAAAGTGGCTAGAGATGGGGCTATAGAACCTAAGGCCTGATTCGATTCATAAGGGTCAAATGTCACCTGTGTATTCTACATGTTGTTCATACTATTAAATGAATGCATATGTCAAGTCTGGATGACATTTGTATACAATGTTCCAGAATATCAGGAAATTTAAATCTTCCCTTTAGCCATTGCATCTGTTTTTTCTAGTATTCTGCCATATTTGTAAATACTAAAGGATATACATGCAAACATTAAACCATGACAGACCATGGTTCTACTGTGGAATTAATCTGTGGTTGGGTGGTTAGGGAATGGGGCACAAGACTGCAGGACGAAAGTGCCTCCAATCCCCAACCATGGATTAATTCCCACAGTAGAATCGTGATCTGGAGTGGTTTAATGCACTTGCAACATGGCAGTCACTACAATACTAATAATTTGGCAGTTTTAATAAAAGAACAGAAGCAAAACTATGAATCTGTGTTACTAATATGTTATGTGTCTGTTGACTTGACAGGACGTATACAGCAGGAAAATGTATGCACGTTGAACCCAACCTATATTAATATGGTGATTGAACATTTTGGACACATATATGGAGTGAAAAAAACATACACAACATCAAAACACAACCACAAATGTTTAAAACTTTTGCTTATGATGCCCATTTACTGGTTTTCCTGCTCTGTTTTTAGCTCTCATTTATTAATGATTCTGCTGACTTCTGGGTATCGCTGTGCATTTGCATATTTCAACAGCAAGGATGACTGTCTCATGGGGTGGCTTGATGAGTTTTATGACATTTGAAGTAGAGTGGTGCTGAGTGCATGATTTTAAACAAATGGTCTCTTCTGCGAGCAGCAAGCTGGAAGACACAGCGGCAGGGCAAAAGACAGAGCAAACAGAGGTAAGAGAGCAGCTGTGCCAAGGTCGGGCTTTATATGAGCTTCCCAGAATTGCTCAGAGAAGAGGTGAGCTGCTAATGGGAGAGCAACGCAGGGCAGAGCCCCGATCACTGCTGTGTTCTGTGCCCTATCTCTCCATTTGCCCTCCTGAGTATTTTTTGTTCGCCATGCGCTGTGCAGCTCACTGAAGGGGCTGTGGCTCTGGAGAACAGTGGCTACCATGGGGATGTCAGGGATGCTCCTATCCTACAGTTCTAGTCTTGGGAGAACACAGTTCATGAAAACAGCAACAGGGAGTGAGATACACACCGATCAAATTATGTAGGTGAGTCCTGTGAACTGTGATGTGTCTTGCTCTCTCTTTTTCCATGCACCCTATCACTGAATCAGAGTACAACAGCATGAAGTACAGTGACTGCTGGAGTCCCTGGGTGGGTGGATGGGAATGAACAGAGACAGGACTGAATGTTTCTTTACCACACTCCAGACCACACTCCCAATGGCAAGTGTTGTCTAATTATTTCTGCAGCACACTACCGATGGCAACCATGGATTAATAAGGGGATTAATCCATGGTTTCTCAGTGGTCACATGTTGCTGTTGCTCCAATGATTGTTTGTTATTTTCATCTGTTGCTTTTTGCCATGTTACAAATCACATTTGAAAAGGTTTGGAAATGAAATCTTACAGAAAATTAAGAACATACAAATGTGATGTTTGACCTTTTAGCTTATAACCTTGCTTTCATAACAGCTTATTGGAATTTAGGAATCCTGCTCCCCAGGTTAGGTGCAGCCCAGTATCTCTTGCAGTGGCTGGAACCCTTCAGCTCAGAAACAGATGGCCACAGGGTCATGGAGTAGTTACTGAAGTCTGTACAAGTAATGAGGTGCTTCTACCTTGCAGGAGCTAGCTGACAAGGTTGATACTAGGGCTTTCTACCAGAAAACTAAAAGAGGGATTGCCCACCCCAACCCAGTACCAGGGGATGAACTAAAGGATAACAACCCACAATTAACAATTTGCTGTTCTCTATAACTTTAAAGCATGCTACTTTGTAAACATGCAATAAATGCAGAGGAAACAGTACATGCAGCTTAACCAATAACACAGGATATAGTAAGGGGATTCTGACAAAGAATAAGGAGTTTTAATGGAAAAGTCAAATAAAAGGCAATTGCAAATAATATTCTCACAATGGCAGCAGCATAACAAATATTTGTGGTTCCTACCACCTGGCTCTTCCATCATTTCACCCCACAGTATCCCACACTCTGTGATGCACCAGTAAACAGTTCCACTGGGAACTCCTTATTGTCCATGTGTGCATGCCTGTGAATGGAATATTGCAGGTTTGTGATATGGATGGGTTACAAGGCTGAAGGAAGTTATAACTTTAAATTATGAAATCATGAAGCTGTTGAATGAAGCTCCCCACTGTGGGTCTAATACAAAGTTATGCAAATGTCTTCTATTACCAGTTACCTTCTGGGCTTATCCCTAAGGTCATGCAGAATTGCACAGGGGCTGTCTGATTGAACAAACTACAGTATGTAACTTATTTGCGCACTGGTGCAGGGCAGTGCCCCAGTCATTACTCATGTCTCCTGCATAGGTAAGAGGTTTGGCTTTAGGGGGCATTCCCCATTCAGATTTCTTGGTGTTTCTCTCTCTCTCTCTCTCTCTCTCTCTCTTTGGATGGATGCAGTCTGCAAAGTTTGACAGCAGTATAGATCCTCCTATTTTGTCATTCATCAGGGGTCTCACACTCCCTGATGGTCTCTCATGGTTCATTCATTCTCTCCTCCTTCACCTCACAACAGACCTTGCCTTCACTACCCTGACAGGGAGCAGAAAACGCAGGGCTTCTGCTACAAGCCCCCTACTGAGACTCATCCTAACAGTGATTGTTGTGGAGAATCTACATGGCTGTTCCAGCTTCAGAGTCATCAAGACAATGTTGCTATCTGAATATGCAGTATTGTGCTCAGACACATTAGCAAGGCAACCATACTCTAAGTCATCAAAACACTGGCATTTGATCCCATGTTGAGGCATTGCTTCAGAAGAAACATTGCTTCACAGAGCTCCTCTTCAGCTCCTACAACTTTTGGGGAAGACTCTGAACTGACTCTTGCTGGCCTTCTGCAGTTGATTTCCTACAATGAGCAACAGTGTCACTGGTTGACATCCTCCAGGTGGAAGGGCTTCCTGTTCTCCCTGCTTTAATTCAATAGAAACTCATGCCTCTCTTTTTGTGTTTTGTTTATTCTCTGGCTGCAGGTGGGGTACTTAACCCACCTCTGTCTGTTCACCCTTCTCGCCAGCATCCCCTGCTCAACTGCCCAGGTCAGAGGTCCCTTAGCTTGCCCGCTATGATGGGGCTCCGAAGGGAAGAGACCGAGATCCACCTGTGGTCTGCACTAGACTTTGCGGTGTCATTCGGTGGAAGTTGAGGGTCATCATGAAGCCGTTTCACACAGGGTTTTTACCTTGTGCCAGTTTCCCCTCAGTGCTGATGTACAAGGACATCAGTGCAAGGGCATGCATGCTCTCACACATACTCCGCAGACATCCACTGCTGCTGTGACCTTGACGTGTGGTTCTGACAAGGTGTACACCCAGCCTCCACTGTGTGTTGCCTAAGTGCTGGGTGCCACTAACCCCCCCCCCTTCTGAGGTGAAGAGCAGTCCATGGGACACTCATTCAACCTCTCTCTGGCCAGCCCTCTGACAGCCCTGGCTCATTCCCAAACCCGGGTCATCAGTGTCTCAAGTGGTTGTGCTAGCGCAGTGCCACTAGGCCGGCAAACTCATGCCACTCTTCAGGGCACTAAATTTCTCACCATTGTTCTGGCTATACTTCCTGTGCCCTCTATGCATCATAGCATGAATTTCTTTCCTCTGGTTGGTCTGTCAGAGGTGGTCTTGCTGTGTAAGCACTGGCCCGTTCCCACAGCTCAGTGGGACTTGGAGTTTCATGATGTCTGGACCCATGTCTTATGGCATGTTTCATTATTTAAAAACATTTAGCTATCCCTGATTCCTGCAGCCTGCCCAGGGAACTGGAGGGACTGTTATGTGTTCATGTCACTTCATGTATTCCACTCAGTTTTTGGCTGGCAGCTCCTCTGATCTTTGGAGCTCTGATGCTGCAAGTCTTTGGTTGGGTGCTCCCATGCCAGTGATCCTGCCTGCCATGCTCCAGGCCCATGATGCAGTCTTAGTAGCCAGGAGATACATTGGATTCAGCGGCTTGCTTGTAGGAGGGGTGTAACTTTAGTCCTTGAGCTGAACAGGTAACCCCATTTGGGAGATGGGTATAATTTCATAAAGCTGTGCATATAGGATGTCTGAAAGGAAGCAGGTGTTAAATGCACAGTACAAGAAACGTTAGGAAAAGTGATTAAGACCAATGTTAAAAGTATCATCCTTATCATGTAGAGATTCCTCAAGGGTTTTTCTGAGGTTTTCAGATTCTTGGATTAAAATATTCTGAAAAAAAAAGAATAAAGATATCATTACACATATGTTAACACTAAACGGGATATAGAACAATGAGGCACTCTATAGCTGTTTATTTAAACAGAATTTCTGTGTTACTTGCCTTGAATGTGTAGCCCTTCCCTATTCATTTTGATTGACATTTTTTTCCAGTATGCAGGAAAACTCTTTAAACCATAATATTCAGACACATTTCAGCTTATATTGCATTACCCTTCTGTATCTATGTCCCCTCATTCTGTATTACTGAGGACAGTCACATGAAAATAGGGTCCTTGTGTTTCAGGCTTTCACCCACATGCTGTTTCCTCTGCTGAAATCATAATGCTCTGCTTGTGGAATCAAAATTATTTCTATGCAAGCAGACTGTATTTTTATTTCTTTTACAAGTTTTGTTTGGAAATGCATATTGAGCCAAACTTCATTTCCAGGTGCACAGGAAGGTTATATGACTTGATCAGGGCATGCATTATGCCACTGAAACGTGTGGATTTCAGACCCAGGTCCACTGACTCTCCATATTCACAGCTTGGGGCTTTATCCCTCAAGGCTACACTGCCTAATTCAGCATTGTCACAAACAGAATTCTGACTTCGAGGGTTGGGGGGGTGCATCAGCAAGATGAGGTGAGATCTGGGGGACAAAGATGTTTTCATGAAAATGTTCCCAGTAACAAAGAAATGAGAGAACATAAACATCAGTTAATGAAGTATATGTTGAGTTGCATCTGAATATTGTATTATAAAGTGACTTTCTGGGTACTAGAAACATAATTTTGTATTCTTTACATTTTAGGCCTCATATCACAGAATATCAATTGAATCATCATGCATGATTATTATTTGCCTCTGGTCATAACAGCCAAGATTGCTTAAAGGGACACTGTCAGCCTGTTTTTTATCATATTATTTTTGTTTAAAACCCCACATTTTATGATTACGTACCTTCTCTAAAATTCATTGATGTTGCTGTTTATTTTTTATGTCTCCTTGTTTAATAGAACTGAAACGCATGCTAATATATATTTATAAACAACCTTGTTTTGTTTATAATTCTGGATTTGTTCCTACTGCATACTTCCTTAAAACATTTTTATTCTCTCTTGCATTTCCTGACTACTAATTTATGGAATTCTGGTATTTTTATTGTATTTTAATTAATTACTGTTTTAGTTTCTTGTAAAAGTGCTTTGGTATTTATTGAATTGTGCTTAAAATAAATAAAGTTTATTATTATTATTATTCCTGAGCATTACAACCACACCCAGACAGTGCAATCACTCACGAGGTAGTAGCTGCCTAAATTCCTACTACATCATGAGGGGCAAGACGGTGTTGTGGATGTTCCCATGTCCAGGAAATATGCAGTTGGAACTAATCAAGGAATGTAAACACATCTGGTTTTGTGGAGTAATACTTGTATGTTGGGCGGTCTGTTTTTCACTTTTCTAAAGAAAAAAAAAGAGTCAGAATCAAACTACTAGCTACATCAGCAATCTTTACAGAATGTTGGCAATCATAAAATGTGTTTTTTAAATGAGGGACACTTTGAGATCTAAAAGGGTTGACAGTGTCCCTTTAAATGAATTACATATTTTCAAATATAGTGCCTAAACAGTAGCTCTGTCATTTTGTACACTCTTCTTGTCATCATGTAAACAGTGCTTGTTTGCCAGATTTATAAAACCTATTTCATCAATCAATGATAACAAAATAGCAATTTGTAATTTGATGCCATTCATAGACTGATCTGCTTAATATAATCCCAGGATACTGCTGTTGTGTAGTTCCTAATAGTAGATTTGTTTTCCTTTAGAATCACAGTCTGAGGCATAGAGTACTGTACCTCTCAACTGTCACACGTTATGATGGGTATCCCTTATTTTACCACACTGTGCCCTCCATCCATACCTCACAACTGTACCACATTAGGGAGACATCCCTCGCTTAATCACTGGAACCCTCCGGCCCATACCAGTTCTCTCCCACACTAGAAGCCCTTCCTTATTTTACCATGTAGAACCTTCAGAGGGGTTCTAAATGCTAAAAAGAGGAATGTTTCTCCTAATATGGCACAGTAGAGTGGTATGAACACAGAAGTTCTGATTGGTAAAATGTGTGGCTGTAACCATAATATGGGACAGTTGAGAAGTGTGGGCAGAGAGGTTATGAGTGGTAAAATGAGGAACACCTCTCTTAATAAGGAACAGCCAAGGTATGGCTAGGGGGGCTATGAGTGGTAAAATGAAGGATGTTCCTCCCACGGTGGAACAGTTTAGAAGTATGGTCTGAAGCACGGGCAGCATGAGAATGCTCAACTACATATACTGTAGTTTTTCTTTTTTATTAATCAAGCATCTTTGTTTGTTGCCTCCAGTCTATCCCTCACCTTATGGCACTCCCTCACCATCCTCACTGACCTCCTCATGGATGTACTGGAGCCACCACTTGCCCAGGACCACTTGCAGCCGTGTGTGACCTGCAATGCCAGTTGTGCATGGGAATGCAGCACGGTGCACTGACTTTGACCATTTGAGGTCTGGGGTAATTTTTCCATTTTCTGCCTCTGGGATCCAACCATGTAATGCTGTGCATGTGGCACCATTGTGTGAGTATCTCAGGGCATGCCTTCCCTCCATTCCTGGTGGCCCTGACTGTGTTACCAACTAGCTTCTACAAGGAAGCAATCACATTGTGAGGCTCACATCCTTCCTCCGCCAAAGAAGGGGAGTAGTTATGGGGATACTGGATCCTTCTCCCCTGGCTGTCTCCCAACACTCTGAGTTCTTTCCTTAACCTGGAACATCAAGGCTGCAAGTAGTAATATTATTGCAACATCGGCGAGTAGGCCTTTAGGGTTGTTTCCAAACCTGACAAACTGTATAGCCTCAGCTACTTTACTGTATTAATATTTACATTTTTATCACCTTGGACCTTTTTAGGACTGCAGTGGGTGGAGCCCTGCAGTCCTTTTATGATCACTGAGAAAAGCACTCTGCATTCCTTCTGAATGAACAACATGTTGGATTGCGGCACAGTCACCTCCGTGTCTGTGAAGCAGTCCACCCATGTTGTCCCTACAGAACTCAGCACTGCACTATTTTACAGTGCTGGCAGTCACAGCAGAACAAAGCACACTCTAAACATGTTCAAGATGGCCACTGCACTCTACTGCATATGCACTAGCAGCTGTGCATGCACAGTAGCATGTGGTGGCCATCTTGGTCATGGCAGAGTGAGCAGTGTTCTGCTGTGACTGCCGGCACTTATTTATTTATATATTTTATGTAATATTATAGAAACTCCCCCCTCCACCCAACCCTCCCAATCAGTACTCACCACCCCACACCACCCCAGAAACATAGACATGACACTGGGGGTGCCCAATCCCCCAGTGTTGTGATTGGGGATCACTGTTCTTTTTTTCTGACATTGGGGGTTCCCAGTCTCCCAGTGTCATGATCAGGAATTGTCATTTTTCTTTATTTTTGTTGTTTATCTGTCAAAAAAAATGTCCATCAATGTCCTACCCACATAACTGGAGGTGCTAAATCCCCCAGTGTTGCAGTCAGAGATTGTCAGTCTCTCTATCTTTTTTTTAACCTGTAAAAAAAAATGGTCCATCAATGTCTTTGTGGCTGTTCCTTACCCCCCAACCCAACAGTTCCACTGAGTATTCACCCCCCACACCCCTGAATCCCTTACTTACCCATCAGGGGTCCAATGCCGTATTCTTTTCTGGACTGCAGATATGTTTTCACTCTTCAAATCCAGACCACAAACTGAAGATACAGGTACGCAGTTCAATGCATTTCAATGGAGTTTTAATCTTAGTGCCAGAACTTGGGCATTTTTACATATTTTTGGCCCACATTTTCAAAATGCCTTCTTTGGGACCCCACCTCATGAACAATGTCACTGTCATTAGGCAGATCTGTCTCAAAAGGTGATTTTGTGGTCTCTGCATGAAATCACCTTTCTGGAAGGAGTTGGAAATTTTCTCTGCCCTTGTTCATGAGGTGAGGTCATAGAAGACTATGGTGAAAATTTGGTGTAAAATATTGAAAAACAACAAAGTTATGAGCCTATATTGAACTTTGGAACATAGGCTCATAACTTTTCTTACTTTTCAATATTTTTACCCAAAATTTCCAACATAGCCATATCTTTACATCACCTCATGACTCTGATAGTTGTCATTTTTCAAATCCTGTCCAAAATGTTTTTTACACCCTGAAAGGTGATTTTGTGTTCCCTGTGCAAAATCACCTTTTGGGCACCAGTTGAAAATGTTTTCTGCCCTTGTTCATGAGGTGGGGTTATAAGTAGGCTGTGTTGGAAATTTGGTGTAAAAATATTAAAAACAAAAAGGTTATGAGCCTACATTAATTTTTGTGAATGCAGGCTCGTAAGTTCGTAATATTTAATATTTTGCCCCAAATTTTCAACATAGTCATTTCTTTTCAGCACCTCATGAATGTGACATGTAATTTTCAACTCCTGCCCAAAATATGTTTTGCATCCCAAAACTTGATTTTGCTGTCCCTGCACAGAAACACCTTTTAGCCAGGAGTTGAACATTTTGTCTGCCTGTCTTCATGAGGCAGGGTCATCAACAAGGCTATGTTAAAACTTGGTGTAAGAATAGTACAAACCAACATATTCATGAGCCTTTGCTACATTTTGCAAATGCATACTTGTAACTTCAATAATTTGCAATATTTTTACCCCAAATTCCTTAGTTACAGTCCTATCAGCTCTGGCCAGAGTTTGTTTAATGATGTGAATATATTTGTTTGCTCTTGATGGCATGCACTGTATTTGATTTGTAAACTGATTGTTTACTGCAGACCTATAAAAGCTTGAGGGCTGGTCAAAGGTCTGGCAGGTAAAATTCAATGCCAGAAAGTGCAAAATAATGAACCTAGGGAAAAAGAACCCCAAGATGGGAGGGGAGAGACTTAGTGCTATTGCTGAGGAACAGGATGTGGGAGTTATCATCAATAACTCACTTAAGCAAATGAGTCAGTGAAGTAAGTCCTATAGCAAGCTAACAGGATGCTGGGATGTATTGGGAGGGGTATTGAAAGCAGAAGAAAGAGGTAATACTTCCTGTACAAATCCCTGGTGAGGTCTCACCTGGAGTACCATGCTCAGTTCTGGAGTTCTCACCGCAGAAAGGATAAGGATAGGTTCAGAGTCAATGCAGTGCAGAGTAACAAAAATGATTCATGGAAAACAGGAGAGATCCTATGAGGAGTGCCGGAAGGCACTAAATGTGTACTCATTGGAAACCAGAAGGAAGTGGGGTGATATGATAGAGACCTTCAAGTTCCTAAATGGAATTAACAAAGTGAACTGCAGGGAACTATTTAACCTGAATACCAACTTGTGGTCATGTGGATTCAAGTGAAAATTAACAGGAGGGATTTTCAGGAGACGTGAGGAAGTAGTACTTTACTGAAAAGGTAGTGGAACCTTGGAACAGTCTGTCAGACAAGGTGGTATAAAAACAGTTAGGAGTTCAAGTAGGGTTGGGACAGAAGGACGGAATAGTGGTTGCCCAGGGTGACAGGACCAAGGAGGAGAATGAGGAGAGGACAGGGAGGTGTTGTAGCCTGGAGGAACTGTGGGTTCTAGGGAGCATAGAGAACTTGGGCAGACTGGATTGACCTCTAGTCTCTTTCTTCCGTCATTGTCTATGTTTCTGTGTTTCTATGCTATTATGTTACCTGCTTGTCAGCATCAAGATAACCAATAGATATATAAAAAGAATAATTATATCAATAACAGAAACCTAAATATTGGGACAGGATTTTGTTCTCCAGAAGTGTCTGGTTCTGCCCACTAACTGCATCAGCACCTGATAGTTTGACCACTTCTGGGATGGTCTTCATATTGGGTTCCAGTTGCTGTGATTTGTGACAAAATAAGGTACCACTTGTGTCACAAAAGTGATGCATGCATCACTTTTATGACATATGGTGTCACACACTATAGAAACTGTTACAAAGTTGTGAAGGTTTTAGCACAATTAAGCTTGTTAATTAAAAGGCAAGCCAGGTTGTCCCAGCCCTCCCAGAAATCAAGGTAGGAAGCCTGGGCTGGGGAGGGAGGATCCAGTGACATTATAAGGCAGGGGTGGGGACAAGGGTGGGCGTCATATGACAAGGAGCCCAGGGCCTGGGGGATTGGCCGAGGAGAGCCAACAGGGGTCCTGATTGGGGTCCTAATGGGTTATTTAAGGGCAGCTCACAGGCAGCTAGCTCTCTTTTGTTGGGATTTTTACAGTTTCAGCACATTCATTGGTGAAAAGGTAAGGCATAATCTGTTTAACTAGACCACTACAGGCCATGTGGTGGTAGCATATGAGTCCCAGTGGAAACTGTGTGTTTTTAAAAGGGACAGCCATGCAGATAAAGATTGGTTTTAACAAGTATGTTAGCAACTGCTGTGGTTTTGTTGTTTTAAGGAATTGTTGTTCAGTATTTGTGTGAGAAAGAATGTAGCAACTGCTGTGGTTTTGTTGCTTGCCAGCCAGAGGCTAGAGCATGGCCTGGCTGCAGGCTGTAGGGGCCAGTTTTAATACAGAATAGAATTGTTTTGGTTTCAGGTATTTATTTCTAAGATTTGTTTAAAAAATATACACTGTAAGATTAGCCACTGCTTGCTAGCTTGCCAGCTGTTGTTAAGAAAGAGTTTATGGTTTGCTGATTAATATGTTAAAGCAGGCATTGCTTACAAACAAATTACAGGCTGGTTTGGTGAGAGGTTTTCTCTGGCCTGCTGGCAACATGGATGACTGCATGGAATTTAGGCCTAGTACTCTGGTTCAGGCAGACAGCAGAGTCCTTTTGTAACGGAGTTTTGCTAGAGCAAGGGAGAGCCAGTTTTTTATACAGAATTAACTTTTCATGGTTTAAGGTATTTATTTCAAAGATTTGCAAAAAAGTAAAGATATGCTGGAAAATTGGCCACCGCTTGCTAGCTGTTGTTAAAAAACCAAGTGATTTAAGAATTTATGTTTTGCTGATTAATAGGTTAAAGCAGGCGTTGAAGACAGACAAATTACAAGTGGGTTTGCTGAGAGGTTTTGTCTTGCACTGGTGGAGACTAGAAAGTAAATTATTTAAAGTATTAATAAAGATAAATAAGAAAATATAGGCTTTGGGGCCTGCTGACCACATGCACGCAGGCCAGTAAAAGTATGAATGGCATTTGACTGGTTTTAAGAATTGGGTTTAACAAGAATAATGTTTATTTTCAGCATTTTAAAAGATTCACAATAACAGGCATTTAAAGAAAAATAATTTGTGGGTATTTAGGATAAGCAGTAAGGGGTTGGGGAAGCAGATTCAAACTTGTAGTGACTTATTAGTTGGTTACTGCTAGTTGAAAAATTGAGCATTCCTTTTTCACAGAGTTTGGGGAGGTGTTCTTGGTATGCTGGATGCTAGCATTTTAAATGGAATGGTATTTTAGTAGCATTTACGCTTTAAAAAGGCGCTCATGCTAGGCATTTGCTTGGCGTTTTGCATTGAAGCTGAGCAGTGGGATTTTTTGTAGAGGTTGATACTGTTTTAGGATGGACTTTAGTGTGGCGATGCTAGTGGGGGACAGTCGATGAAGCATGTCTCACCCGGTTTATGTTTTTGGAATGCAGCCGCAGGATTTATTTTGAATTGTAGCAGCTGCCTCTTGTATTTCTCTACCTGCCTGTGGTTCCACTGAAAGATGGGCAGGTGGGGTGATCGGGCCATGGGCCTCTCTCATGCCTGTCAGGTGCTTTAGTACCAGTTTTAATTGGGCCAGTGCAAGGGTAGAAGTCCTAGGGCCTAGGGGAGCTTCAGGTCAAATCTGTGTCACATGCAGGTATTTTACGAGCTCTGGTCCCACTAGGCTGTGGGTTTTAGGCACTGGTCACATGGAAAGGCCCTGGGCTGGTGACCGAGGCTCTGTGTGCCATGGTGCAAGCTTTAGGGGGGGCTGATCATCGGTTGCGGACAACATCCAGCATGGGGCAAGCCCAGCTATGGCTGGAGGCATAGCACAAGGGTGAGTAGTGGACAATCCCCAGTGTGAGGCAAGCCTGGCTGTGGCTGGAGGCATAATGCCGGGGTGGGCTGGCAGAGAGAGGACCAGTAGGACCATGGTTTGACATGTTCTCCTATTTCCACCCATAGTACTTTTACAGAGAAAAAACAGATGACCAGCAAGAGGATGATGGAGGAGGCCGCTAAACTGATGGGACAAATGTCAGAGCTCATAGGCGATGGCAAAATGGAAAGAGGAGGAGGAGGAGGCACAGTGGAAACAGAAGGAGTGGGATGAATGGGTGGGGAAAAGGCAACCAGCCAAGAAGCCCTGAGGAGTGAGGGCCAACCCTGAGCCAGTGGCGGTTCCATGGCCAGAGCCACAGCTGGATAATGGAAGCCCAGATGGGAATAAGGACATGGTGAATATCACCAAAGATGGCAACCTCAAGGAGTACTTGGAGGGGCTGCTGGGGGACATGGGGGAGGTAGGAATAGACAAAATGAAGAAAGTGCTCCAGGACATATGAGGAAAGAAGGGGTGCGGGGGACGGGGGCACAAGACAGGGGCCAGAAATATGATGAACCCCCGGGACTCACATTGGGTGACCATGTGTCAGCCTCACTGAAGGAGCAGATATGGAAAGGAGTTGGACATATTCGGATTGGTGGACAAAGGATACCGTCAAGAGTATAAGCTGAAGGAGTTGGTGGGAAAGTCTGAGATTGCCATGGCACTCACAGTGGTGGGCCACAAGGCAGAGAAGGCAAATGGAAAGGAAAACCTTTCGATAACTGTCAAGCAGGGTTCACGGTATATAGTGCCATAGTCCTGGAAAAGAGGTTGGAACTGGCCATCCACTACTGACCTACATGGCGACCATCAGGGACACATACAAGGCCAAGTTGGGTTTCAGATGGGTCAAATATGAGGAGGCCTTCGGAGGCGCTTAGCAGCAAGGGGAGACCTGAGGTGGGACAGTACTCATTCTGAGTTGTGGGTAAAGACCATCTCCATGTCAGGCCAGGGGACTCCAACTGGGAGGGGACACTGGGAGGTGGACCATGCCGGCCACAGGCACAAAAAGAAAGACCTCTTGAGAGACATCATGTTTTGGGAAATATTCCCGATTTGGGTGGCTATGGAGGTTTGGGGAGAGCAGATGAGGGGGGAAAATGGATCATGCTGTGGTGTGACAATAAAGGGGTTGTGGAGGTCATCAACAGGCAGGATGGGAACACAGAGATAGTGGGCCAAGTAATGAGGAGGTTGGTACTGTTGGGGTTGAAGCTGAATGTGTAATTCAAAGTGCAGCATATTCCAGGGATCAAGAATGAACTGGCTGACAGTCTTTCCCACTTACAGCTCGGCAGGTTCCGGAGTCTGGCACCACAAGCAGTGGCACACCGGACCAGGGTCCCAGACTGGATGTGGGAGATTGGAGGTCCACTGCAAGGGTGCTGTACCGGGGCTCCTGGGCAACCTGGACCCTGAGAGCATGTGACGGGGCTTGGGCCAGCTTCCAGGAGTTCAGAGCTAGACAGAGGTGGGACAGGACAAAACCGGTGTGGGACAAGCAGGTCAAGAGGTTTGTGGTAGAAAATTGGGAATCAGGGATGGCGCATGCCATGATAGTGGATCAATTAGCAGGAGTGAGCTGGGTATGCCTGGACAGAGATTGGCCAGAAGCCATGGTGGACAGGACAGTCAAGAGGATGCTCACTGGATGGTGGAGGAACAGGGAACAGGAAGGATGGCAGGTGCCTGATCAGGAGCCAACTGTTGGACAAGGTGTTGGGAGCCATATGGATCATGTGCAGCTCAGCCCAGGAGGCCCGCCTTTTCACGGCGGTCTTCGCGGTAATGACAGCTGGGGCATTCAGGGTGGGGAAGGGGGTGGCTTCCCGGAAAAGGGGTGCCCAAACTCTCATTACGACATGAAAGAGTATGGGTATAGGGGGATGCCATCTCCATCACGTGGGCCAGGTCAAAAATGGACCAGAATGGGTGGGGGACCACAGTGACCCTGCACCGGAAGCCCGGGGCACCAAGTTGTGTGGTGGCTACATGGCAGGAGTATGAGAAACACAGGGGCAGCACTGGAGGGGCGATGTTCCAGCATGGAGATGGAATGCCAGTCATGGCATTCCAGGTGGGGGCAGTAATGAGGAAGGCCCTAGCTTTTATGGGGGAAGAGCCAGGCGAATTTGCCCCACACTCTTTCAGGATTGGGGCAGCCTTGGAGGTGGAAAAAAGGGGGGACACAGTGGAGTAACCCAAGGGAATCGGCCACTGGAGGTCAGACAATTACAAACGGTAAGTCAGGTGCTAACAAATGATGACTCACACTATTTTCTTTTGTTCCCATGGCAGGTACCAGACAGAAGGTATGGATCATGGGGCATTCATTTGTGTACTGGGCAGAACGGGTTGCAGCCACCACGGGCAGAGGGACCCAACTGCACCCAGAGTCAAATTGCACCAGAGTACAATGGAAAGGCATTAGGGGTATGAAATGGGCCCAGCTGTTGCCTCTCCTGCAGGAAGTGAAGGGACAATGGGGCAGGATAGATTGCACAGTGGTGCATTTAGGTGGCAATGACCTGGGAGGGATACCCTCGGGGGAGTTAGAGCAAAAAATGTTGGGGGATTTTTGAAGCCATTCAAGGATGATGGCCGGACGTGACCATCAGCTGGTCTGAGATCACGTCCAGGAGAGTATGGAGGGGAGCCAAGGATGTCAAGCTTACAGAAAAGGTCAGGATGCAGCTCCACAGAAGGGGGTGAGAGCGGTCATAGAGATGGGGGGATACACATTCAGCACAGGGACATAACGTACAAGCAGGCGGTGATCTACAGATCAGATGGGGTGCACCTGACTGAGTTTGGGATGTGTGTCTATCTAAGGCTGATTAGACAGCTAGTGGGGAGGATAGCCAAAGAGGCCTGAGGTTTTCACCCGCATGGGAGGAGCCTCACCATCCAAGTGCAAGTGGGAGGCAGGGCAGTGAAAGAAATAAAAGGGGAGGGGGACTAGAGGTGGGGGAGGCGGAGGACCACAGGCTGGGGGCAAGGAACCCAGGCATGGATTAAAAGGGAAGGGGAATAGGTCTGGGGTGCCAGATACAGAGTGTCCAGGCCTGGAAGGGGAGGCCTGGTTCAACAGGGAACCGCCTGGTTCTGGTGACAGAGGAGGGGCTGGATTCAGTGTCCAGACTCAGAAGAATGGAAGGAAGATAACAACCAGGAGGAAGATGAGGCCAGAAGATAAAGGATGGGAAGACTAAATTATATTATGATAAATGTATGTGATTGGACATGACAATTGAACTGTTGATGGATGGATTGTGCCAACAGTAATTATTAAATATGTTTGCCAAAAAGCATCCAAAGATTTCAAAATGCTGTGTTTGTGATTCATTTCTGGTGGGGGGGGGTTCAATGGACAATGAAGTTTGCCAAGTAAAGGGCAAGTCAGGTTGTCCCAGGCCCCTCCCAGAAATCAAGGTAGGAAGCCTGGGGCTAGAGGAAGGAGGAGGATGAGCCAGTGACATCACAAGGCAAGGGCAGGGACAAGGGTGGGCGCCATATGACAAGAAACCCAGTGGTCTGGGGGATTGGCCAGGGGGAGGAGCCAATAGGGGCCCTGATTGAGGTCCTAATGGGTTATTTAAGGGCAGCTCACAGGCAGCTAGCCCTCTTTTTCTGGGATTTTCCCACCACCCACCGACCCACCCTGTAAGAGGGGGCATGGGGGACAGGTTTGGCATTTCAAAATGGTGTGTTTCTAGTTCATTTTTTTTGGGGGAGGGGTTCAGGACAATCAGGAGGAAATTGGCGCAACATAAAATCGGCCCTTGTGTCAGCATCTTCCCATTCAAAATCCTGCCCTCTGTTTATATAAAGAATACTGTATGGTTGTTAATGTGTTATGAGATTGTTTTACCGTCCAAGGTGTGAGATACTACATAAACCATGAAGCAAAACTTGAGTGTTTTATAACAGTATCACACCAAGCGGGTTTAAAAAAATTAAGAAATATACTAACAATCATTACTTCATTCTTATAATAGCTGGGTTTTACCTACAGTAGCTTACAACTTATAATAATTAGTGAGGTAGTTTATCAATCTGCTTTCAATTGATCGCAACACTGTAAAAATTGGATGCAACATCACACATCGCAACAAAGTTATTATGGCATTCCTTTAGAAGCGCTAACTCGTAATCCTGAGAAAACAGCCATGAACTGGCAGTGCAAGCTGCAGTCAGTGCTGTCGGATCTGAGGCACTCAGCAGGAAACTGGAACCATGAGTCTCACTCAGTGCTGTTCTTCCTGTCAAAGTAGCTTGATTTCAAAATCGATTTCAAATAAATGCACTGCTTTGTTGAAAGAGCTGAACTCAGTAATTTAAAATCTTCTCTGAATTCATTTTCGTGACACCGTGTTCAACGCTACTGATAGTAGTCAGTGCAACTGTTTGCAGCAACTCACTTTAATCAATTTATTTCAAAATCTGGAACTAGTTCTAAAAAATAACACTCAGATCATCTGTGTGTTTATGAGTTTGTTTTTTATACACCCTCAGTCTCTGATGAACTCATAAACCACTTGAGCTTTGCTGTCGAGGTTCATGGGTCATCACACACCTCGAGTGTGTAAAACAATCTCATAACATACGTATGCCTCAGTATTAATTTATATTCCACAGCCAAGACTGAAACAACTGAGCAGCAAAGTGGGAGGGCTCCATAATACATGTTTGTGACATCACAAACATGTTTTATGGACTTTGATCCTAACTTGCTTTTGGTTGATATCAACCTTAACTATTATATTACATTTGACATGGGTTGGAAGAAATCTGATTGAGTAAAGGCCTTAAGTTAAATGAAGGATGGTTATTAACTGCTTAAATCAAAAATGTGTGTGTCTGTGCATGTGTATGTACGTGTGGGCATGCCATCATATACTAGAGATCCCACAGATCTGTCCTCACTCCTACTACTGTTAACATATGAGAAGAAGGTTTTTTTAATTACCCTTTGTGTGGGCTATTTTGAACTCTCATTTTCTTTTCTTTCACTCCTAATTAATGACTTTTTGTAGGTTTTAATTTATTTTCTGCTCTGATGGATCTTTCCTAAAATTTGTATAAACCTTTTTTTTTTTATCAAATATGTTTTAATCAAGTTTTTGTAGCATAAACAATAACACAAACCAACAGCATCAACAAGAATATATCGTTGAATATTGTACAAAATAAGTAATGGTACAAATACAAACAAACACATAGAAAAGACCTCCTCCTTGACCCCTCTAACTACCCACCCAAAACTATACTGCCTTGCTGTTCTATCTGCAGCCAGAAATATGCACTAGAGAGAGCTAGTGAATTCAGATATTGGGTAACTGACCTGTTCGGTGATGGAGTTCAATAACTTTGAAAAAAAAAACATCGAATAATAGTTATTGAGAGGACAGAGACTGTATGGCTCTCAAGCATGGCCACCAGCTGGTTTCACTCCTACCTGGTAGGCAGATTCCAATCCATCAGAATTGGTAACTCCATCTCTGCTTCCCTCCCTGTTACCTCTGGTGGACCCCAAGGCTCAGTACTTGGTCAGCTCCTGTTCTCTATTTTCCTCAGTTACCTGCCTCTATCTGCCCCCACACATCCATTGACATGTATGTGGATGACACTGTGCTGTACACATCTGGCCCCATGTCCTCTGATGTAGCAACCAGACTCCAGCTGGACTTCAATGAAGTTCAGCACTGGTTTCACTCAAATCAGCTCTTTCTCAATGCCAAGAAAACTGTCTCCTTGACCTTCAGCACTAGGTAGAGACTTTCAAAGCTCCCCTCTACCCCCTCCTTCTGCACCCTGGATGGGACTTCTCTTGAGTCTTGTACCTCCTGCAGATATCTCGGGGTCTGGCTTGACCAGCACTAAATTCTCTGCTCATATTAGCGCCATCCACAAAAAGCTTCACCCCAAGTTGGGAGCTTTGTATTGTGACCGTGGCTGCATTCCACTGCTGGCTCACCATGCAATTGTGCAGAAGATGATTCTTCCTATTTTCAACTATGGAGCGTAGTATACAGTGCTGCCCTGAAGTCCACTCTAGCCAGACTAGACCCTCTTTCATTCTTTCTGCTATTTTGCCCTTGACTGTCCTACCACCATTCATCACTGTAATCTATACGGACCCTTGACCTCCCTTCACTTCAGGACAGTGCCACTCCCACTGTGCCAACATCACAGACAAATACTGGGCACAGTCCCTCCCTCCATATCTTGCCTCAGTCCTCTTAGCCACCACCTTCTTGGGATATGCACTCAGGAAAATTATTCATGTCTCCTGTCCATCCCACTCAGGTCCACCTCGGCAGGCCAGTCAGCATTCACATACCACATGCCTAAACATAGAAACATAGAATTTGACAGCAGATAAGGACCGCTTGGCCCCAATCTGCCCATTTCCTGCCTACTGGATAAGCTGCAGATCCTAGTTAACCAGCAGCCTACTTCTTCCTACCCCCACCCCCTAGAATTGCCTTATGACTGTCCCATGCATGCTTGAATTCCACCACTGTTTTTGACTCCACGACCTCCTCCGGAACTATGGAACTCTCTCCCCCTGGATATTTGGCTAGCTTCCCCTAGTCACCATCTCTATGCACTTCTCAAAGCACACTTCTCCTCCATCTGCACATGCACTCAATGTTAGCTCCTGCATCTGTAAGCAGGCAATCTATCCATAACATGTTTATATACAATGTAAATGTTGCCATACATTATTATCATAAGTCTCGTAGTGCTATTATATTGTAAGTTGTCATATGCCTTGTATAACTGCCTGCTGTATGCCTGTATAACTGCCTGCTGTACCTGACTTCACCTCGTAAGATGTTTTTTGCTGTAATGTCCTCTGGACACTGTTTATTATGTATGTACTTCTTTCCCACATACCCCCAGGACGCATCCGTAATCGAGCAGTAGTCTGCTCAGCATGCCTTCCTGGTAAAACCTTTAAATAATAAATAAATAAATAAATAACATAAACAATGGATCCCAGTTTGTTCTGTAGTGAAGGTCACGGTGCGTAGAAGAGCTATTTGCTTTTCAATCAGTAGAGCAGTCAGTATTTCCTGATACTATTCCTTTAAGTGTGGAGTGGAGGTATCCCTCCAATGCCGAAGTATGATCAATTTTGCCATGTTACTTATCTGTGCTATATGCATTTTTCATATTTTGGGCAGGCCATGCTGATATATGCCAACAAGACAGACATTTGGAGAAAATAACTCTACCAGACCTAGTATAGGGTCTGCAGAATGCTTGATGCAGTCCCAGAAAGGAAGAATGTCTGAGCATTCCCACAGCTTGTACTTTAGGAAGCCGTCCACCTGCACACAACGTGAACAATGAGCTGAGGGGGTCTTACCCATTTTAAACAATTTCATCTGTGTATAATTCAAATTATGTAAAATGTGAAACTGTGTAATGTGCAGCCTATCTTGTTTAAGAAATTGATAGAACTGGTGCCAAACCTTTTGCCATTTAACCATATCATCTGAAAGGGATAAGGCCTGATGCCAGTAAAAGCAGGTCCCGGACAAAGTGTTTGGATCCTGAGACTGACAGATCTTATAGATCTGTGACACTATATGTAGTTGAGAAATGAGTGATGAATAGAGGTTGGGTATATGTGATGCCCAGATCTCCCATGGTTTGGGGCCTAAAAACTGAAGGAGAGAATGAGTTATTTGATAATGTTTAAAGCTCAAGTTGGGGGTGAAGTGAAATTCAGGACAGGCTGCGGTAAATGAGATTAACTGGTTCCCTACCAAAAAGGAGTTAATCAAAAGACCAGTTAGTTGAGGGCAGAATGACTGAAGGATTGGACGGCCTGCAATCACTATGTTGGAATTGTTAAGAATTGGTTGAGAGATTGCTTTATGCCATCTCCATCCCATATAGTCATTCAATTGGTAAACTGATTTTAAAGACCAATAGAGGGGTGTATATATTTAAGACAGTGAGGCAGCGAGGATGGCTTAACATAAGGAAGACAATTGAGACTTATACCCTGTTGTCTACATAAATAATTCTCTATATTGACACTGATGGGAGTATAACCCTGCTGGAGATCGCACTGTTGTTCTAACCAGCAGGGTAATTTACTATAATCAATTGCAGGAAAAGACTTGCACTCACCACCTCAAGTAAAATCACCCACACAGTCCATACGGTGCAAAATTTCCTTTATTGGAGTATAAAGAGAATAAAAAACACCACTCCTAACACTTTGATGCGTTTCGGAACAAAGCCCTTTTTCAAAAAGTATAAGGATCTCAGTGCATGATGCATCTTAAATACATCCACATGATGTCACTAATGAAGGCAAAGATTTACAAAAAATATACATATATAAAGGCACATCTAACTATTAAGAACAATATTATACAATATTAACAACCATTATTGCACCATTACGTTGACTTTAAAATACAGAGCACTCTCATTAATTTAATAAGAAGCCACAATTATGCATCTATTATCTGGTCTTCTGCAAATGCAAAGGTCACATAGACCCTGGCTCTGTTCACTGATTTCTGTTCTTATTTCCATTGTATCTTTGTTTGTTAATTCATATTTCCTGTTAGTCCCTCTTAAATATGAAAGGCAGAGATCTGTAAAAAACCAAGAGATAGAAATCTTTAAAAAACAGAAAAATATATATATCAATTGTTATTTACTGTGAGAAGAGCACACCTTATAACTCCCAACATAATTAACATAACATATCCCTATCTAGAATATCTCTGGATACTCTCTATCTGTATTAAAGGTTCCAGACATTAATTTCTGTAGGGTTCAGTATTGGGTCCAGTCCTTTTAATGTCTTCATCAGTGACATTGCAGAGGGACTGGAAGGAAAAGTATGCCTTTTTGCAGATGACACAAAGATCTGCAACAGGGTTGATACACAAGGAGGCGTGGAAAGGATGAAAAGGGACTTGGCAAGGTTGGAGGAATGGTCAGAAGTATGGCAGCTAGGATTCAATGCAAAGAAGTGCAAAATAATGCACCTGGGAAACAAGAATCCAGGGGAAGAATACACAATGGGTGGGGAGGTAGTAACAACAACAAAAAGGAAAGGGACCTGGGGTGATCATATCAGATGACCTTAAGGTTAGCAAGCAATGTGAGAAGGCAGTAGGGAGGGCTGGGGTATACTAGGATGTATAGGAGAGGCATCATCATCAGAAAACAGGAAGTTGTTATCCTCTGTACAGACAGTTGGTGAGACCCCATCTGGAGTACTGTGTCCAGTTCTGAGACCCCATCTCCGCAAGGACATAGACAGGATAGAGGCAGTCCAGAGGAGGGCAACTAAAAATGGTGCAGGGTCTGCAAGAGGCCGTATGAGGAGAGGCTAAAGGAGCTTAATATGTATACCCTGAGGAAAGAAGGAGGGGGGACATGATAGAAACTTTTAAGTACCTCAGTGGAATCAACAAAGTCAAAGAGGTAGCATCTTTCAGAAAAGAGACTTGCAAGAACAAGGGGACACAATTTAAAGATAAAGGAGGGCAGTTCAGGGGCAATGTGAGGAAGTATTATTTCACAGACAGGGTAGTGGATGCATGGAACAGCCTTCCTGAGGAGGTTGTGGGGTCTAAAACTGTGGGAGAATTCAAGAATGCATGGGACAGACATAAGGCAATTCTTGTGGGGGGTAGGAAGAAATAGGCTACTGGTTAACTAGGATCTGTGGCCTATCTTGTAGGTAGGGAAATGGGCAGACTAGATGGGCCTAGCGGTCCTTATCTGCCGTCAAAGTCTATGTTTCTATGTTTCTATGTAGGTAAGGGGATAGATCAAATCTTTTGTTCAGACTAGGTGCTGGAATGCTATCAGTATGTAAATCCAGTACCTTTCTCTCTTTAAAATCAAATTGTCATGGCTGGGGACACACTTTCTCAATACCTGTAAAGGTAAAATCATGTTCATCCTTGTTGTTGCTAAATTGCTGGATGTGCAATGCAGTAGCATAAGTCACATCCTGATGATTAATAGCTCTCCTGTGTTCCCCTACCCGTACTTTCAATTGCTTAATAGTTTTACCAATATAGAAAGCCCCACATTTACAGTTAGCTTGATAGATAACACCCACTGTCTCACATGTGATAAGCTGTTGAATACGAAAATGTCTTTGTACATGCAGACTTGTGAAGTCCTTCTCCTGTCTGATGATTTTACAATTAACACATTTTTGACATTTAAAACAGCCTGTGTATTTACCAGTGAGCCATGTCTTTTGTGTGGGCTGAGTCTATTGCGTACCAGCATATCCTTCATGTTGGTAGCTCTTCTGTATGTAAACCT
Source organism: Neoceratodus forsteri (assembly GCA_016271365.2). Classification (NCBI taxonomy): domain Eukaryota; kingdom Metazoa; phylum Chordata; order Ceratodontiformes; family Ceratodontidae; genus Neoceratodus; species Neoceratodus forsteri. Next base: position 1,124,325,159 of record CM028131.1, read on the forward strand.
AGGTGTCTGCTCATTAAATGCTTTCAGTCACAGAAACATGGTACACACAAAACCATGACTGGGACATAAACATACCAGGATACACTATCTACAGAAGGGACAGGGAGGGTAAAAGAGGAGGAAGAGTAGCTCTTTACATAAGGGAAGGAATCAAGGCAACAGAACAAAAGGGAAAACAGGGAGGAGAAGAAGCACTGTGGGTAAATTTGGAGACCGCAATGGCACCACATCCGCACAGGGTTGTATAGAACTCTTCTCAGGGGAGAAATGGACAATGAAATGATAGAAAGAATACTTAGAATGGCAGAAAAAGGGAGATATTGCTGATGGGTGATCTGAATATGCCAGATGTTAACTGGAATGCAGTTGCAGCAGCCACTTCAAAGAGTGGGGTTATTCTAGATGCCCTACAAGGGGCATGCCTTAGACAACTAGTATTGGAGCCCACTCGAGAGGGAGCAATCTTAGACCTGGTTCTCTCAAATGGAGATGAAGAGAGGATCACAGATGTAGAAGTGGGTAGCCATCTGGGAACTAGCGACCATCGAACAGTATGGTTCACAATAAACACAGCAATAGAGTCAAGCCATACAAAGGCAAAAGTACTGGACTTTAGGAGGGCTGACTTTGCCAAAATGGGTGAGTGCCTAAGGAATGCACTAGCAAATGGGCAGGAAGGAGTGGTGGAAGAACAATGGGGAATAATAAAAACTGCCATCACAGAGGTAACAAGCCTTTGTGTGAAGCAAATTAACAAAATGAAACGATGTAAGAAACCACTATGGTTCTCAAAGGACGTGGCAGTGAAGGTTCAAGAGAAAAAGAAAGCATTCAGGAAGTACAAGGAATCACAGAAGGAGCAGGACAGGGAACTGCATTAGTTAAAGCAAAAGGAAGCTGGGAAGACAGTCAGAACAGCAAAGGCCCAAACCAAGGAAAAGATAGCCAACTCTGTTAAGAAGGGGGATAAAACCTTTTATAGGTACATCAGGAGTGAAGGAAGACCAAGGGAGGGCTAGTGAGGCTTAATAAAGAGGAGAGGGTGGGCAGAGGGTGACTGTGAAAGGTAGAGATACTAAACAAATATTTTGCTCAGCATTTACAAAGGAAGTGGGGAGGTACCTAAAACAAACAGTAGAAACACTCTGGATACAGAAGTTGATACCAGCCCATTTACAGAAGAAAGGGTTCTGAAAGAACTCTTAAAACTGAAGGTGGACAAAGCAATGGGGCCTGATGGGATTCATCCTAGAATTCTAAAAGAACTAAGGGTAGAACTAGTGACACCACTGACTACCCTCTTTAACAAATCATGGGAGGATGGGTGGTACCGAGGACTGGAGAAGGGCAGATGTGATTCTCCTTCACAAAAGTGGGAGCAAGGCAGAAGCAGAAAACTACAGACCTGTTAGTTTAACCTCAGTGGTAGGAAATGATGGAATCACTTCTGAAGGAAAGAATTGTTGAGTATCTAGAGGCCAGAGGGCTCAGGACCCAAGGCAGCATGGATTCACAGTGGAAGGTCATGCCAGACAAATCTGATAGATTTCTCTGACTGGGTGACCAAAGTAGTAGATCAGGGAGGGGCTGTGGACATGGCCTACCTAGACTTTGAGCAAGGCATTTGACACAGTCCCACACAAAGATTAATATACAAGTTAGCCAGCCTGGGAGTGGGTCCCAAGATGACAGCCTGGGTAAAGGGTGGCTGGAGAATAGGACACACAGAGAGTAATAGTAAATGGAGTCCACTCTGAAGAAAGCGGGTTACTAGTGGGTACCATGAGGTTCAGTATTAGGACCGGTCCTCTTCAATGTCTTTATAAGCGATATTGCAGAGGGACTGGAAGGAAAAGTATGTCTCTTTGCAGATGACACAATGATCTGCAACAGAGTTGATGCACAAGGTGGGGTGGAAAGGATGAGAAGGGACTTGGCAAGGTTAGAGGAATGGCCAAATGTATGGCAGCTTAGATTCAATGCTAAGAAGTGTAAGGTAATGCACCTGGGAAACAAAACCCAGGGGAAGAGTACACAATGGGGGTGAGATACTAACAACAACAAAATGGAAAGGGACCTGGGGTAGTCATCAGATGACCTAAAGATGGGCAAGCAATGTGAGAGGGCAGCAAGGAGGGCTGGGGGATACTGGGATGCATAGGGAGGCATCACCAGCAGAAAACAGGAAGTTTTATCCCTCTGTACAGACAGTTGGTGAGACCCCATTTGAGTACTGCATGCAGTTCTGGAGACCCAATCTCCGCAAGGACATAGACAGGATGGAGGCTGTCCAGAGGAGGGCAACTAAAATGGTGCAGGGTCTGCATCGGAAGACATATGAAGAGAGACTTAAGGAGCTGAATATGTATAGCCTCGAGGAAAGGAGTGAGAGGGGGGACATGATAGAAACTTTCAAGTATCTCAAGGGAATCAACAAAGTCCAAGAGGGTAGCATCTTTCAAAAAAAGAGGTGTGCAAGAACAAGGGGGCACAATTTGAAGATAGAAGGGGGGCTCAGAGGTAATTTAAGAGTATTGTTTCACAGAGAGGGTTGTGGATGCATGGAATGGCCTTCGGAGGAAGTTGTGGAGTCAAAAACAGTGGTGGAATTCAAGCATGCATGGGACAGTCATAAGGCAATTCTAGGGGGTGGGGGTAGGAAGAAGTAGGCTGCTGGTTAACTAGGATCTGCAGCTTATCCAATAGGTAGGGAAATGGGCAGACTGGGTGGGCCAAGCGGTCCTTATCTGCCGTCAAAATCTATGTTTCTATGTTTCTATGTTTCTATAAGACTTATGTCCCCTTTCAAAATGTTCCAATTTTGCATGATAATCTGCCTCACTCAATCTGAGTGTACATTGTATGTTGTAATGAAGTTCACCTGATTAGTATTAGATGTCTGATTTCTCTGTTGTTATCTCTGTAATATTGTGTTTCTATCTATTCTCCTTACTGCCTGAGCTGTTTCATTTTTGTGTGTTGTACTAAACCATCTCTCCTGAAATCTACTGCTGAGATCAATAGCAGCTTTGTCATAGCTCTCATCAGTGCTGCAATTTCTTCTTAATCTCAGAAATTGTCCTTTCGGAATGTTCTGCACTACATGTCAAGGGTGGCAGCTAGAGGACATGAGCAGTGTGTTGTGTTCACATTCCTTTCTGTAAATGTCTGTGTGGATATTCCCATCTGCATTTTTCTGTATATGCAGGTCAAGATATTTAATCTCCCTCTGACTCGCTGTGTAGGTAAAGCGTAAGTTTGGATTTGAGGCATGTAAATATTCAACAAACTGTTCAAACATCTCCAGTGAACTCTCCCAAATTATTATGATGTCATCTATAAAGTGCCTGTACAAATTAATAGATGAGAAAAAAGGATTGGTATCAGAATCTCGAATGACTTCATTTTTCCACCTCCCCACATAAAGATTCGCTATACTCGGTGCAAAATAGCAGCCATTGCAGTTCCACGAGTTTGCAGAAAAAAATAATTCAAAAAAGTTAAAACATTGCACTTTAGTACAAATTCTGTCAATTTTATCAGAAATGTTATTGGAGGTTCTGTCTCCTCTTTAGCATTTGGAAAAAATGCCAGACTATCCAATGCATTCTCATGTGGGATATTGGTATACAGGGACACTATATCCATGGTGATTAGATATGAGTTCCTGTGTACCTGAATATCCTCCAATGTCTGCAAAAAATATCACTAGTGTCTTTAACATTGTACCCAATAGCTCCGTATGACGTCCGAACCATCCATTGATTCTCCAGATACAAAATGGCTGCCCAGGGTATAATGAGTTAATGTATGACCCTAAACTCAAAACATGTGGCCTAATAAACCAATCCACATACTGTGATAGGGGTTCCATGAGGGATCCTATGCCACTGACAATAGGTCTACCTGGTGGGGCTGAGGTGGAAAAATCCTTATCAATTTTAGTCAATGTATAGATTGTTGCTCTGATGGGAAAATTAACAGTTAAAAATTGTTTGGCATCACTATCTATCCAATCCTTCTGGAAAGTTGGGTCTGATGTTAGCTTTTGGTAAAATACTTCATTGTCAAGTTGTCCTTTAACCTTATTAATATAATCTTTAGTATTCAGGATTACAACAGCCCCCTCTTTGTCAACAGGTTTAATCACTATGTCCGTATCCTGTCTCAAATCTTCCAATGCTTTTCTTTAATCTCTAGACATATTGTCAAATTTCAGAGATGGCAAGTCATTAAATAAAATCTCCAATTCATTCTCTCAAACTCGTTGAAAAGTATTGATAGCTGCAGTTTCTGCTGGACAGAAGTGGATCTACTTCTAAATATTTTGTTTACATCCAAACCTACACATTCAAGATTATTTTCATCAGAGCTACCACCTGATATGCACAATGTTGTTAGCTCATTGTTCAGATTCTTTTCTACAAAAAAAGATTTTAAATATAAATTCCCACAGAACTGCTGAAGGTCCACAATTGTCTCAAACTTGTTAAGTCCACTAGTAGGCACAAAGAGAGTGCTTGCTGAGTATTTCCATTTCAATCATTGTTAATGTCCTAGTAGATAAATTAATTACCTTTGAGGTCTTCGAGGAAGAGCCAGGTATCTCTAGCCCAATTTCAGTTGTTTCTGTCAGCATTATATTCTCAACACCTGGTTGGGGGGGTGGGATTGTGCTGTACTTTTTGATCCTGTCTCAAACTCAGTTTCAATTGTTTGTGTCAGCATTGCATTCTCGATGCCTGATGGGGGTGGGGGTATTGCAGTATTTGCTGATACTGTCCACAGAATTGTCTTGATTTCCACCACTGCTTCTTCTTCCTGCCCCCTCTCCACATCTTCCTCCTCTGGGTCTGTTTCTCCCTCTGCTTCTGCCTCTCTGGTAAGCCGGCTGAAAACCCTGATATATATTCTTTCAGGGACTGTGCCATGGTAATGGGTATTCTAGTACTGAAGTGCCATGCTCCTGATGTTCATCTCCTGATGTGGTGGAATCTGTCCCACTCATGTCTGTATCGAAATTAAAAGAGACCCGCCTAGTTTGTCTCAGAATACTCTTAGAGTATGTTGTCTTTTTAATCCAGATAGTCATCATAGCCTCTTTTGAATTTTGTCAGTTTCCTGGATTTAAGTTCAGAGTCTAGTTTTTCATTATTTTCCTTCAGTTTAGTGTTACAACGATCAAAGTCTGCATGATTTCTGAAGGTGACCACAACTTTTTCTTGTTCTCTAATTTCTTTTAGCAGCACTTCATTTACCTCCTTCCCATAGCTAATAATGAGTTTCATTAATTGATTCGACACCTCATCCAGAACTGCATGCCATTTCTTCATGAATTCTTCTACTTCAATTCAAAGGCTAGTTTCTTAATTAATCTCAGTCCTTGAGGATTCTCTGGACTTGCAAATAATCATCTAAATTAGTTATGTTCCAGTGTATTTTTGAGTTTTGCTGAACAATTTCTCCAGACATTTAAAGTATCTAACAGATGTATTGCTGTTTCAGTATTCAGACCCACTGATGTAGAAAGATCTGCCAAAAATGGATTGTCCATAACTGCAGCTGCTAACAGTCCATTGACAAAAGAAAAAAGGTCCCCTATCTTGCATCGGGACCTGAGCTGAATTCTGAGAAATTTAATTGTGGTGTGCATTCCAATAACAAATTTAAATTGCCCAATCCATTTTGGCAGATCTTGCTACACCAGTGAGTTCGAATACAGAAACCTCAACAAATTTGTTAGATGCTTAAATATTGGGAAAATTGGCTCTTCCTAAATACTACAAAGTCTCTCTTTGTGCGTACTTAGTGGACTTAACACGTTTGAGACATTTGTGGATCTTCAGCGGTTCTGTAGGAATTTATGTTTAAAAAATTTTTTGGTAGAAAATAATCTGAACAACAAACTAACAACATTGCAAGCATATCAGGTGGTAGATCTGATGAAAATAACCTTGAATGTGTAGGTTTAGATGTAAACAAAAGATTTAGAGGTAGATCCCACTTCTATCTAGCAGAAACTGCATCTATCAATGTAATATTTTAGACAGGATAGGGTCATAGTGATTAAACCTGCTGGCAAAGGGGAAGGGGGGACTGTTGTAATCCTGAATACTGAGGATGATATTAATGAGGTTAAAGGGCAACTTGACAATGAAGTATTTTACCAAAAGCTAACATCAGACCCAACTCTTGTATATAAATTCAGTACTGATGAATATATAGGGGAAGGTTTCCAGAAGGGTTGGATAGATAGTGATGCCAAAGAATTTTTAACTGCTAATTTTCCATCAGAGCAACAATCTATACATTGCTTAAAATTCATAAGGATGTTTCCACCTCAGCCCCCCCCCCCCAGATAGACCTACTGTCAGTGGCATAGGGTCCCTCATAGAACCGCTATCACAGTATGTGGATTGGTTTATTAGACCACATGTTTTGAGTGTAGGGTCATACATTAAAGACACTAGTGATATTTTACAGACATTGGAGGATATTCAGGTACACAGGAACTCATATCTAACCACCATGGATATAGTGTCCCTTTATACCAATATCCCACATGAGGATGCATTAGATAGTCTAGCATTTTTTTTCTAAGTGCTAGAGAGAAGGAGACAGAACCTCCAATAGAATTTCAGCTAAAATTGATAGAATTTGTACTAAAGTGCAATGTTTTTACTTTTTGAATGATTTTTTTCTGCAAACTCGTGGAACTGCAATGGGTGATACTTTTGCACTGAGTATAGCAAATCTTTATGTGGGGAGGTGGTAAAATGAAGTCATTCGGGATTCTGATACCAGTCCTTTTTTCTCATCTATTAATTTGTACAGATACTTTATAGATGACATCATAATAATTTGGGATAGTTTGCTGGACATGTTTGAACAAGTTATTGAATATTTACATGCCTCAAATCCAAACTTACACTTTACCTACACAGTGAGTCAGAGGGAGATTAAAAATCTTGACCTGCATATACAGAAAGATGCAGATGGGAATATCCACACAGATATTTACAGAAAGTAATGTGAATGCAACACACTGCTCATGTCCTCTAGCTGCCACCCTCAACATGTAGTGCAGAACATTCCAAAAGGACAGTTTCTGAGATTAAGAAGAAATTGCAGCACTGATGAGAGTTATGACAAAGCTGCTATTGATCTCACAGTAGATTTCAGGCTAGAGGGTATAGTACAACACAAATAAATGAAACAGCTCAGGCAGTAAGGAGAATAGATAGAAACACAACATTACAGAGACAACAACAGAGAAATCAGATATCTAATACTAATCAGATGAACTTCATTACAACATACAATGTACACTCAGATAGAGTGAGGCAGATTATCATGCAAAATTGGAACATTTTGAAAGGGGACATACTGTAGGTCTGAAGGCATTTCATGAGCAGACACCTATGTTTACATACAGAAGAGCTATGAACTTGAAGGATATTCTGTTACATAGTAGACAGACTCGGCCCACACAAAAGACATGGCTCACTGGTACAGTAAATACACAGGCTGTTGTAAATGTCAAGAATGTGTTAATTGTAAAATCATCAGAGAAGAGAAGGACTTTACAAGTCCACATGTACAAAGACATTTTCGCATTCAACAACTTATCACATGTGAGACAGTGGGTCTTATCTATCAAGCTAACTGTAAATGTAGGGCTTTCTATATTGGTAAAACTAATAGACAATTGAAAGTATGGGTTTGGAACACAGGAGAGCTATTAATCATCAAGATGTGACTTATGCTACTGCATTGCACATCCAACAATTTAACAACAAGAATGAACATGATTTTACTTTATAGGTATTGGGAAAGTGTGTCCCCAGCCCGTGGTGGCAACCATGACAATCTGATTTTAAAGAGAGAAGGGTACTGGATTTTTATGCTGAAAGCATTCCAGCACCCTGGTCTGAATGAAAGATTTGATCTATCCCCTTACCTACAGTAATGAATGTCTGGGACCTTTAATACAGATAAAGAGTATCCAGAGATATCCTAGATAGGGATATGTTATGTTAATTATGTTGGGAGTTATAAGGTGCCTTTTCTCTCACAGTAAACAATTTTTCTCTATATATTTTTTCTGTTTTTTTAATGATTTATATCTCTTGGTTTTACAGATCTTACATCTAATATTTAAGAGGACAAACATGAAATATGAAATAATAAACAAAGATACAATGAAAATAAAAATAGAATCTGTGAACTGAGCCAGGGTCTATGTGACTTTGTATTTACAGAAGGCCAGATAATAGATGCATAATCGTGGCTTCTTATTAAATTAATGAGAGTGCTTAGTATTTTAAAGTCAATGTAATGGTGTAATACTGGTTGTTAATATTGGATAATATTGTTCTTAATAGTTAGATGTGCCTTTATATATGTGTATTTTTTGTAAATGTTTGTCCTTCATTGATGATGTCATGTGGATATATTTAAGACGCATCATGCACTGAGATCCTTATGGTTTTTGAAAAAAGTGCTTTGTTCCAAAACGCGTCAAAGCGTTAGGAGTGATGTTTTTTATTTCACTGCAATAATGGATATTTTGCACCATTTAGACTGCGTGGGCAATTTTACTATGAGGTGGTGAGTGCGAGTCTTTTCTTGCAATTGATTGTTCATTTTTGTCTCTGCACCATCAGCCAGGTGCGGAGATTTTTTTCTAAATCTATAATTTACTATAATGCAGTGCTGCATAGTGAAAAAAAAAATCGGTAATTGTAAACCACCATTAACTTTAGGTAGTGTGAGTTTAAAATAGGATCTCTGGATCAAACTGCCATGCCATAAAAATTAGTTAATTATTGTTAGAGTCACATGAACCATTATTTAGGAAGATATATGTTTAACATGCTCAGCTGGTATAACAATCAGGGAAGCACGTTCATTTTGATCACATTGACCTGCCTACAATGCTAAAAGAAACAAAGTCCATCTATTAAGATCTTGCTGGATAGAGGCAGGAGAGAAGTTTGGTTGTCTTTCACAAGACTCAAAGATGCCTGACCTACAAGAATTCCTAGATATGTAATAGGACGTGATTCCCGTAATAATCCAAATGAAAGAATATCCTGTTTATTTAACAAATGATTAAGAGACATAAACTTGTTTTTTTGTGTGTTTAATTTGTACCCCGACAATAGGGAAAAGCTAACAATTTCCTTTGATGCTGCTGGTATGGAGCACAGCAGGCCTTCTAAGTGAAGAAGAAGGTTGTCAGCGTAAACCAAAAGAACATATCTGGTGGGACCTACGTGAATACCCTTACTTTCTGGATTATGTTTAGCGATATGTCAAAGGTTCCAGTAGAGTAATGATGGAGAAGTGGGCAACCTTGCCTTGTGCCTCATTGATGCTTTTTTTTTATTTTGTTTGTTAGTCAAATTGGTATTTTGCCCTTATTGTTGAATTTTCTCTTTACTGATACCAAATTTTGTTCACATTCCACAAGTTTATTTTTTTATCTGGTTCCAGCAGTCCTCTACAGACTTGTTACATAGTTATCTCTCCCATTCCCAAGATTCCAGGATTTCCTTTATTTTTTGTTATTGTTGTTGTAAGCCTCAGGGTAGTTTCTTATTATAACGTTTCCACAATTTCCATCTAGGTCTGTTGTTATGCAGAATTGTATCATATTATGGTTACTCACATCTAGATTCTCCAGAATACATATGTTAGATATTTCAAACTGAAAATTTGTAATACTTATATTCAGAATAGTTTGTTCTCTTGTTGGTTCTGTTAACTTCTGCTCTAGTTATTGGAGTAGTAGCGCTATAAATTCTGATTCAAATGAGGATGATCTATTCAATTCATTACAATTTATCTAGCGGACTGGGAGATTGAAATCCCCTAATGCTATACTATTCCCTTGTTTGAATGCATTTATCAATTGTTCTGTTAGATTGCCAGTGTACACCTGATCACTAGAAGGCAGTCTGATAAGTTCTTTTTTTTCCTTTTTTAGTATGTATTTGTAGCCATAGACTTTCAATATCATTATCAGGGTCCTTGATGTTATTTAATTCCTGCCAGTCTAGCTCCTCCCTTAAATATATACATACACCTCCTCCTTTTCTCCCTCTTTCTTATAAAAGAGTTTGTATAATTGAATCTTATGAGGCAAGTCATTAGTGTCATTCCACCATGTTTCTGTTAGTGCTGCTATGCCAATGCTTTCAATGATTAAAATAATTTCTAATTCTGATTTTTTAAAATAAGTTTGAGCTCCTTACATTCACCAGTAACATTTTACACTTGTAAGTCAGAAATGTTCTAGCTGCCCCAGTTAGCTCAGTTGCCTCCTTGCTCTGGCAGCAAGAGTTAACTCTAAAGAGTGGGCTCCTAAGGTATTTGAAACTTCAACTATGGGGTATCATGGTGTGTGAAGAAACTTTCATGTCAGAGAGAGTGTTCTGAAGTTCATGTTACAGGATAGAATTTTCAAATGGATCCATCTGAGATCTGCTGCCAGCTGCTGCTTTCTAAAGGAACATTGTCCAAACTGTTAGACCAGGAATACGTGTACCGAGAGTCAGGGCACTATTTTACAAATGTTGATTTAGCATAGTTACAACACTCAGTTAGGAATAGGAGTCTTCATAGTTCTTGAAAAATTTGGAACTCATCTGTGAACAGATTTACTGGTGCCACAGTGCCATGGTTCAGTGTGAGCTCACATTAGCATCAGGCAGCTGTACTAGAGTGAGATGTCAGAAAAATGGTAGTTATAAAAAAATTACATGAAATGGCAATAATAAGGCATTCTGTACTCTCATATAGAATGGAAATGCTTTTAAATTGCTGTAGGCATCTATTTGTAATGGGGATTTAAAACGGAGAAAAAAACACTTAATAGTATACCTTTAAGTATGGGATATACCAAACTGGGTCCATACATGGTGAGTATAACACATCCAAAAGGGATATCACACATACTGAATTTATTAAGAGACATATTGAAATGAGAATATCTCATTGAAGTAAGAGCTACATGTATGCTGGAGGTTCAAGTGGATTGGCTCAAAAGATTGGAATTCACATGTGCATAGACAGTCGATTAGGTGAGCATCACCCATTTGGTAATGGCTGGGAGTACTGTAAAGACATGCAAATTAAAATGTGTTCAACATACTCTGAAATGGGCCTAATACATGCTAATATAAGTATAGTATAACACATACTTAAACGAGTTGGCGTATAACAAACTCTGGTCAGAGATGATAGCGCTGGACAGAGCTTTTACAGGTGCCATTAGTGCTCCCTGGAAGCAGCTGCAGCACAGTGTAATAAAGCTTTTACAAGCACCATTAGTGCTCTCTGAAATCAGCTGCAGTGGAGTGTAATAAGTGCTCTGTGAAGATGGAGCTCATGGCATGGAAGTACGACACATCCAAGATGGCTGCTGGACTTTGTGCATGCATACTGCTTCACGCATGCACATGGAGACACAGTGGCGATACTGGACATGGATACCATTTCAGCAGTGAGCTCTGTGCATAAGTGTGTATGCATGTAAGTAATGTGGAAGTACTGCATTAAAGTAATGCACCCGCAGGGGTTGAGTGTGCCATGGAGGGGAGGGTAAAAAGAGACACCACACAACACCAATGAAGTTATCACTGTGGAAAACTCACTGCATCACTGTAGGAGGGGATGGGAATGTGTTCTGCTCATGATCCCTTTCCTCTCCTACAGTGATTAAAAACATCTGTGGAGCTCTGCACATGTAGCCATAAAAATGAATTTAGCATACTAAAATTAGTACAATACAAACTGAAATGAGCAATAAACATTCCAATATGAGTCTTGCATACACTAAAATGAGTGTACCATGTATTCAAATGAATATAATTCACACTGAAATGTGTATAACACATACTGAGAAGTTCACAACATTGGGAGCCAATCACAACCCAATGCATAAAAAAATTGCCCTAAAGTTCAATGTACCTTTAAACCCTGCAGCAAGATAAAAGCATTTCTGGACTTTATTTCCAGCTGCAGTATAACTATGTAGTAAAGAATTATAGCAGAAACAAAATACAAAGTATGCATTTTGTTTTATTAGAAAAGTCTATGTTGAATTAATTATGCATGTACAGAATATCAAACAGCATGTCCTGTATTGGTCAGTAGAAAAATGAGGAGAGCCACCATTTGGTAGCATGATTTAACTGCAGCACTTTTGGACTGGTTTTCTTCATTTTTTTAATTTTTTTATTTTGCTATTTTTGGCCAGAAATGGTACATTGAGCTAAAGCCCATTTACAGTTGCATTCCAGGAAAACAAAGAGGTCAAGGGACTTGCTCAGTGTCATACAGTATGCAAAAGGCAGTTGCAGGTTTCAAACCCAGGTCTTCTGGGTTTCCACAATAACAACCTGGTGCTTCAGCTTTTTATGTTATACTGTCCCCCTATATAAATTAGTTATGTTCCCAGTTCTCTTTTTAGTTACTGAAAAATGAGTGTTTGAATTGCAATTCTGCTTCTGATTTTTATAGTAGCAAACTGATCTTTTAGTAAAGCCATCTGACACAGTCATTTTTGGAATTATTAAAAGACTTATCACCAATAGCTAATGAGATGATGTCTGATATAGAGGCTGTGGGACTTGGGGAAACAGCATGATGCAAAATCTAAATTCAATCACAACTGTGAAATGTCATTGTGCTCGTTCGATGTTGCAGGGTATCCATCAGTAACAACTGATAAAAGCAGTATCCCATTGAAATTGAGATGTTTCATTTAAGTTTAGCTATCCATGGCAAAACTTAAGAAGCAAAAAGAAAAAAATACATGTTTTTATATTTCACAGATCCTTTAATGAATTAAAGCAGCAAAAAATATCATTGTGCAGTATTTTGGTAATAATGTATGTCTGACACTTAGATTAATCATGAGTATATTTTTAATTCCCATAGATATTTCTGAAACAACTTTCATTAATAGTTCCGTAATTAAAGACTGACACCAATAAATGTGGCTGCCACTGGGAACAGAGGTTGTTGGATGTCTTTCAGGACGTGTTCCTAACTCAGCAGGTGGGGGAACTGACCAGGGAGGAGCAGATACTGGATGTGGTCCTGGCAGACTGTGACCAGATTGGGGGCTGGAGGTAAGGGACCCATTGGCGGGGAGCGACCATACCATGGTCTGGTTCTGCCTGAACCTAGGAGGGGTAGAAGGCTGCACAAAGACAGAGGTAACTGACTTCAGGGAGATGGATTTCAAGGAAATGGGAAGGATCCTTAAGGAGCACTTGGATGGGATTGGGCCAGACATGGACTCTGACAGTAGGTGGGAAATCATCAGGAGGGGGTGCACGATGCTACCAGCACCTGTGCAAGAGTAAGACAAAAATGTGGTAGGGCCCAAAAACCCTGCTGGTGGACCAGGGAGGTTCAGGAGGTGGTGAGGGGAAAGAAGGTGGCCTATAGGCAATTCAAGTGCTCAAGGAGTGAAAGGGACTGAGGGGAGTACAAGCTGATGGCCAGAAGGGTCACTAGGGTGGTGATGGTGGCTAAGGCAAGGAAGGAGCAGAACCTGGCCAGGGAAATTAGGAGAGGGGAACAAGGGGTTCTTTAGATACATTGGGGAAAAATATAGGGTGAAGGGGCAGATTAGCAGGATTAAAACAGGGGAGGGATGGGCACAAAACCCGGGGGAGCATGCTGAGGTACTAAATGAGTACTTTGCCTCAGTTTCACCAATGAAAATGGGGGCTGCATCTACATGGGAGAGCGGTGGGGAAACTGAGGAGGGGGGGGGACCCTTACCGATCGGCGGGTCTGGGGGGACATCACTGGCTGGTGTGGGGAAGGCAAAGCAGGGGGACAAGGTAGCGGAGGTGGAAATCGTGGCAGAGAGAGTGAGGGAAGCCCTCAGGTCCCTTAAAATGGAGAAAGCACCAGGGCTGGATAAATTACATCCCAGAGTGCTGAAGGAACTGGCAGATGTCCTGGTGAAACCCCTGGTGGAGCTCTACAGTATCTCTCTGAGGACAAGGTGAGTGCCCCAGGACTGGAAGGTGGTGCATATAGTGCCTATCCACAAGGGGAGGATCAAGAAAGGTGGCAGGGAACTACAGGCCCATCAGTCAGACATCGGTGGTGGGCAAGGTGATGGAGGGCATTGTCAAGGAGAGACTGGGGGGGACCTGGAAATGTTAGGGTGCCTGGATGATAGACAGTATGGATTCATCCTGGGGAAATCATGTCAGACAAACCTTGTGAAGTTCTATGACTGGGTGGTGAGTGCCTTGGACCTGGGTAGACCAGTGAACATCCTCTTTCTTGACTTCAGCTAGGCGTTTGACTCTGTTCCTCATGGGGGTCTGTTGGATAAGCTGGGAGAAATGGGGTGGGGAACCAGATGATCAGATGGATAGGCAACTGGCTCCAGGACTGGACCCAGAGGGTCATGGTTGGCAGGATAGTCTCATCCCCAAGGAGGGTCCTTAGTGGAGTCCCTCAGGGATCGGTTCTTGGGCCCCTCCTGTTCAACGCCTACATCTCTGACATAAGGAAGGATATCAGGAGTGAGATGAGTCTCTTTGCAGATGACTCAAAATTGGGGGCGGTGGTGGATGGGGAGGAGGGGAAGGTGGCCCTACAGGGAGACCTTGAGGCTCTGAAAAGGTGGTCTAGAAAGTGGAAGCTGAGGTTCAATGCAGGGAAATGCAAGGTACTGCACCTGGGAGCTAGAAACCTGGGCCAAGTGTACACCCTTGTGGGGGAAATGCTACAAGTCTCGATGGCTGAGAAGGACCTGGGGGTGGTGGTGGATGTCAAGATGAACAACTCGGAGACTTGTAGGAGGGCAACGGCAAAGGCCAACAGGATGCTTGGATGCATCACTAGGGGGATCACCTCCAGAAGGAGGGAAGTGATACTCCCACGTATAACTGCTTGGTGAGGCCGCACCTCGAGTACTGCCTGCAGTTTTGGAGGCCACATTTGAAGAGGGACATTAAACTCTGAGAGAGGGTCCAGAGGAGGGCAACCAAAATGATTTGGGGCTTAGGGGATAGGACCTATGGGAAGAGGCTCAAAGAGCTAAATGTGTACACATTAGAAGAGAGAAGGGACCGGGGGGGCATGATAGAGGTCTTCAGGTACATGAAGGGGTAAATAGGGGAGGAGCAGTCAGGGTGCTCGAAGGAAGGGGGGCAACTAGAGGGCATGGGTGGAAGCTGGAGGGGAGATTCAGGAGAGAAAGGAGGAGGTGCTAGTTCACTGAGAGGGTGGTGGAGCCATGGAATGCATTGCCCAGGGGGCTGGTGGAGGCAGAGATGGTGGAGGGGTTAAAGAGAGGGTGGGACAGGTACAGGGGAAGGGTTCTGGAAACAAAAATTAGTGCAGCGAGAATATCCAGGACTGAGAAGGGAGAAGCCAGAGAGGGAGAGGGGGCAGCAAGGTCAGCTCCCAGGGTGGGGGCTGACCAAAACGAGCAGACACTAAAGACCATTAGGCCTATTCTGCTGGTATTTTAGTATGTTAGTATGTTAGTAATTTGTAAAAGATCTCTTCCATTGAAGTTAATGTTTGACTATACATACTAGATTCCCACTGTGTACTGTATATGTATTAGGATAGTGGTCACACATATTTCCGATCATAAACAGCACAGAACCACACTGTATTTATTTTTTTTTTTTTTGAGGGGAAGGGCAGGAAGAGAGCAGGAGTGTTCTAAAAATTCAAAATCACATTTATTATTTCAGAAAGTAAATAAAATGAAATTAGAAGTGAACATATTGATGTATATCCCATAAAATAATTTACTGAAACAATTTCATAATTTAAAATTTTGGCAGAAGAACAAATACTGCTGCTCTGGTGGTCTTAAAGATTTATATCTAAATAAAAATTAGAACAGTGACATTGTATCTCAACAACAGTTTGAACATGGCTTTCATTCAGTTTTAAGATAACCACAATTATTTTGGAGTTTTTCTTTCCCCTCCATGAACTTTATTTACACATCTGAAAATATATCTTTTGTATATTCTAACATTAGCCTCAGAGGTGACAGCAGCAATGCTTTCTATTTTCCTGGTCCCAAACAAATAAAATAAGCCATTTTTGAAGCTGAATGGCTATGTTTATTAACACATTTTTTGTGTCATACCCATGTTGTTATTATTATTATTGATAGTAACCTTTGTTTAAATAGCACCTTCCAGGAGTTAAGCACTCATAATAAATACAACAGAGAACAACTCAAAACCAATGCCGATAGTACATTATGCATTAGACACTATCACACTTTAAACACATAACACCCAAAACCCCCAAACTAAATATGTATTTCTAATTGATACACTAAATACATACAGTGGAGCAAGCCACAGTGCAGCGCAGTAACTTGCAGTAAGTGACATGTCACAAAATACTGCAATGCAACAGGACTTTATTGCCACTGAATTATATTGCTCCCCGCAGCATACTGCAGCATTTTGTGATATACTGCAGCATTCCCACATTGCATCCTGGCTGACACCACTATAATTAAGTACATTATATTATGAACTGGAAGAAAATAATTGAGGAAGCTGATTGGCTGAGAGGTATTTGAAGCTATGATTATATCCCACTACATAGTCAGGGCTTCAAAAAACCTCCGGCCAACAGCCTTCTCACTTGCGGTGAACTCCTCCAACAGCAGTCTTTCCCACGTCCCTCACTCAGTATGACAAAATGGGTACTGTGATGAGCAGTGACTCAAGTGGTGTTCAAAAACAGAAACACAGCCCCGCGCGCCAAAATAAAACTACCGCCAACTATGACGTCCAGAAAAGCACCATACTGTCCACCACTACAGAAGCTGCAGCATACACACCACTATCCTCTCTCTCCCCCAAAGAAACTGCCATCTCCTGATCTGCATAACGCAACATGGAAACAGCTGCTGACTGTGGCATACATAAATCACTCTTCTCTTGCTCCACGTGTGACTGCCGTCACCCCGATCCACATAAAGCGATGGATGTTCACTCAACTTTCAGCCAAACATCAGCTTGGTAGAAAAAGAAAGAAATACCAGCCTCACCATGCCCAGGCCTAATCTATTTAATGTGAACTTCACCACATCAGTGCAGAGCTCAGGTTCATTAAAAAAAATCATCTCACCTGCCACAACTGCCAACCGCTATTTCCAGCCACCTCTACCATCCACCATAAACAGCACTAGGGACTTTTTTTTTCTACACGTACACATGCACCCCCAAAAATAATAACAATAATTATTGTAATATTTTGCTTTTAAACTTTTTTTGTATGCACTCCAGGGTGTGTTATATCATGAGATATCATCACTTCTCAGGTGTTGGATGCACTTAGCCTGTGACCTCATGCCCAACCACCTGAGGCATGATGATATTCCATGATATACCACACCCTGTCATGCATTATTGCTTAATTAATATCTTTCAGAAGCATCAAAACCAGACTGCTGAGAACTGGCTAAGGTTAGATGCCTGATTAAACACGGCCTTGAACAACTTGAACACAGAAAGCATCCCGGGCAGATCCAGGAAGGGACATCTGGAACATAGGAGCATCTGCTGCAAACCTGCTATCAACAATAGAGTTTAATATCACATACATTTTCAATAGGTCCTGGCTAAGAAAACCTAAATTCTTCCTATTCGTAAGATCCTGCTCCCTATAGGTGTGTAACAGCTCATACTCAGCTTATGTGCAGCTGGTTGTCTCTCATGTCCTCCTTTAGGAGACAACCCTTACTCCCACCCCGTCACAGTAATACTGTATGCCTAACAAAAAAAACAGATTCTGCAACTCTTGAGGGTTACCAGTCATTGCTGCCCTAACTACACTGGAAAAGTGGTTTCTGCCACCCACTCTTACAGAAGGCCAATCTGTATGAGGTTAAAGTATCCCCTACTTTGAAGCAGCAATAATCTTTCCTAGTGCTGGCCTATCCCCTTGATGAGATAATTATGAATGGCTTACAAGACTGTGATGTACTGTGGCAGTACCATACCAATATGTGACCAACATGGGTCTGTCTTTAAGGGGAGAAGCCTTACAGGAAAGGGGAGTTCCCCTTCAGTCAAGTACCATAAAAAAGAGACACTGTCCTGATTTTAGCAGAACACAAGAAACTCCCATTTGTGCAAATAAAATATTTTAAAATGGAAATAACATGGACAATGTTTTATTAAATATATGATTGTCTGCTATTCCAGTGGCACAGTGGCAGTGCATTGCTCTGCCACCTTGAAGACAAGGATTTCAGATGTGATCGCAAGAATTCCACAATGAGTCAACCCCCATGCAGCCCTGATAAGGGGAAGGACAAGGGGGAACCAAAAAAGGGAAATTGGGGCAATAAAATGATAAGAAAATATGGCCATGGCCTTTCAGCTCAAAATGTGGTTTGTTTCCTATGTAACCAAATGCAAAGTGTCATATTTCGAGAAAAACAAAGGTATGTCCTACATACAGCACTGTGTGATCCTTCACTTGCTACAATGGAGGAGGAAAATGATTTAAGGGTTACAGCAGAGAAGGGGCTGAAACATGAAGTGCAGTGTACAACTGCTGTCAAGAAGGTTGGAAGAAGCAAGCTTACTGGTGCAAGTGTTAGTGCTACTGCTTGTGACACTGATTATCTGGGTTTGGGAACAAGCCTGGTGCGCTGGAGGATTGGCAGGGGGAAGGAGGATAGGGCATCTGATGGACAACTCTCCTCCTCTTGGGAGGGGGGGAGACACAGGGTCAGCAACATTCTGACTCCTAGCGGTGGCTAGGGGCTGGTGCACCATGTCAAGTGTAAGTGCATGCTAGGGTTGGCTACTGCTTGTGACACTGACGATCCAGGTTTAGGAACAAGCCTGGAACATTGGAGGATCAGCAGTGGGGAGGAGGATAGAGTGTCTGATGGACAACTCTCCTCCTTCGGGGGTGGGGAGGACGCAGGGTCAGCAACATTCTGACTCCTAGCGGTGGCTAGGCTGGTGCACTGCGTCAAGTGTGAGTGCATGCTGGGGTTGGTGATGTAGAGGACATTGCTACAGCAGGCTTGCATGCTAGATGTAGTAAGTGATGTCTTTGCACAACCTTTCTGCTGAGGGTGAATTCTGTAATAAAAATCCCATGGCAGTGCACAGTGAAGTTAGGATCCACTGCCAGTGCCACTCTGCTGTTCCTCCTGGCTGCCTGCTTTCTGGATTAGCATTTTGGTCCTCCCTTACCTCTGGGAGCAGGGAGTGCCCCACCATGGGGGATAAGTCATGGTCTCCCAATTAACAGGGAGCTGCTGAAACAATGGTTGAATCATTTGATGACTTTAATCAGTCATAAGGAACATCTATAACATTCTTCCAAGCAGAATGATGAGGTCAGTCAGGAGTATAGGAATGCAGGGGTTTGTTAATATTGGCCTAGACTGTTCAGGGCCCACAAAACCAACAACCACATTTTGAAGGTGTATGCTCTGTAACAGGTAACTAGTGCAAATCCTGCATTACAGGCATGATGTGATTGAATGTAAATGTAAAAGATAGAAGCCTTGCTACAGCATTTTGTGTAAACTGGAGATAGCATGCAAACCTCCAGAAATACCGAGTATTATAGTAGCTAAGGAGGGTTTTCATGAGAGCATGCACTACAGTCATCAGTTCATATTGAAGAAAGACCTTCATCTGGGTAATGTTTCTTAAAATAAAACAATCTACAGTCAATCAACTGCAACTTGTACTTCCAGTGACAGTTTATCATCCACTGTGACCCTTCCCACCTAGTTTGTAGCCCTTTGTAAAGTTCTGAGTAACGTGCCACCTAGAAATAGCAAGGTGATAATTTTCTTCTTCCTTGCAGACTTCTAGGACCCTGAGTCTATAAACAATAACTCAGTCTTACCTGGATTAAGATTTAGCAAGCTGCTAGCTATCCAGTCACTTAGTCCAGACAAACACTGATCAGTCACAGCCAAGAGTCCCACTGATCTGATGCAAAAGATATGTACAACTGTACATAATCTGCATGGCAGTGAGAACCCATATTGCACCATCTCACTGTCTTGTACAGGGGCAGTATGTAAACTGCAAACAATGTCGGGGACAGAATCAAGCCTTACAGAATGCCACAGGGAACAGCACTCTTCTCTGTAGAAAGCTTATCCAAGTTATGGTACCTCCTATCAGCAGGTAAAGACTAAGTCCAATGCAAAACTGTATTAGTAAGTTCTCCATAATTTCTCAGGCAATCAAAACAGAACAGTCCATGGTGTCTAACTTCAAAGAAAGATCGATCTACACTCACCATAGAGGAATTCCTCTTGAACTCTCATGAGGAGGAGCTCGTTTATCATGGATGGACAGGATGGGCCTATTGTCTTAATACAATCTTATATTACTATGTTAATATGTATGTTTTTCTTTTTGTAAGGTGGGGAAAAAACAAAGGACATGCAAATGATCACAGAAAAATTCTAAAAGTTGAAATAATATGAGTCAGTCATCCTGCTTTAAAACTAAATAAACCAAAGCTGAATTTAAGTTGCTTTCTAGATATTCATTGTGCTACACTGTAAAAGTATTTTTCACAGTAGTATAAACTTTCAGAATATTTATGTAACTGTATCCCATGATATGAAATATAATTGTTCATTCACTTATCACTCTCTGTACCTCGGTGTTGTTCATGTAATGTCTGGGTCAATCCTGTAAATGGGTTTCAATCCAGTGGGATCCACCCAGTTACCAAAGTCAAACTTAATAAATAAAATTCATTCAATATCCCACAGAATGTGTTTTGGGCCCACTATCTTAGTCTCAGACTCCATCCTTTTGGTCATACTATGGGTGCAGATTAGGCTTTCTGATATTTCCAAAAATGAGTCTGTCAGAAGGGTTCAATGTAAGAAAAGAATGCTACTACAAAATAAAATGCATAATAATCATGCTTCAAACACAAAGTAGTTCATTCTGTAACTAAAAGAACTGTGAATAAACCTAATTTTCTTAAAATACCAGTCCAAGTGCTCCAGCTACAGAATGCTACCAAAAGGTTGCCATTCTCATTCCTTCATCAATCAGTACAGCACTTTATGTTTCTAAATAGATTATAATTTATTCAACATACAGTATTTCTACAAAACCTTAAAAAGTAATGAACCAGTTCAATGCAGTATTGTATTATTGAAATATGTAATCCCACTGTTATAAATGAAAATAAAATACAGTTGAAAATTTTCTATCCAGCTGCAGACCTCATTACACTGAACTTTAGGTGATGTCCTATTCTTTTTTCTAATTAAATTGTGATCTGTACTCAATGTCACTTGCTTTTCAGTGTGTACCATTTTTATATGTGTATATGTGTGCTACTCTTTGCTATACTCATTTTGTTATTTGGCAGACTCCTTTCAGTTTCTGTTATACTACCTTTATTACAGTATGTGTTACACTCACTTTAAATATTTGTTAAATGCATTTTGGTGTATAGTCTATTCATTTCAGTATCTGTTATACTTATTTTAGTATATTATACCATTTGACGTGTTGTACTCTTTTCAGCTTGTTTCATACTCATTTAAGAATATGTTATACCCATTTCAGTTCATGCTATTTAATTCTGTACCATACTCAAACAACAATGCATAATTCTCATTTGGCATGTATCATACCCACTTCAGAATGTCATATTAATTTTGTCTGCGCTATATTCTGAAAGCTGTACTTTTTGAACTGAATAGCTTCTTATAAACACCATTGCTAGGTGATCTAACATTACTTTACTTGAAGATCAACACTTGCTAGGAAATGTTAAAAAGAGGAATGTGACACAGTTAGACTTGTTGTCAGTCTGTTGTGTGTGTCTCTAGTGCATTCTGGCCCCTTTCTCTCAACAGCTTTTACCATATTGTTTCCGATCCTGTGCATCAAGTGAAATGGTGACAAGGAATGAGAACACACAGGCTTCAGCTGTGACCTTTTAACAACATTAAAATAAATAACCAAAAAACAAAAAAAATAATACCTAGCCATTGCTTGTAATTCATTTTCAACCTATACTCTTTTTTTTTTGTCCCAATGGTTGTGAAACCAGGGACTCAATATTCAGAGGTTTGCATGGGCATTAATGGGTCTTTGCCAGTGTAAACTGGGGTTTGCACTAGATCCCCATATTCAAAAGAGGCTGCTGCATTAGCAAAGAGGGTTAGTGCCCATGCAAAACATAATGTATGTGTGTGTGGGCAGTTGGAGGGGTATGGCCATAAATAACCACACTATCCACAGAAGAGACAGAGTAGGCAGGAAGGGAGGAGGAGTGGCACTGTATGTGAAAAATGACATAAGGGCCACAGAGATCCAGGAGGAACAAATTGGGGGAGAGATACTGTGGGTTAAGCTGGAAAGAAAATTGGGGACAGCCATCCGCACAGGTGTGGTCTATAGACCACCAGCCCAGGAGGAAGAAACAGATAGGAAGCTGATGCTAGCCATCCAAAGGATGGCAGACAAGGGTGAGGTAGTACTGGTTGGAGACTTCAATATTCCAGACGTGGACTGGAGCATCCCAGCAGAAGCATCAACTAGGAGCAGATTTATCCTGGACTCCCTTCAGGGTGCCTTCCTCAAGCAACTGGTCATGGAACCAACTCGGCAGAAGGCAATACTGGACCTTGTGCTCACAAACAGGGACAGTGTGATGGGGGTAACAGTGGGGGAGCACCTGAGAAACAGTGACCACCAGTCATTGTGGTTTGAAATCACAGAAAGAGCAGAACCAAACCACACAAAAACATGTATCCTGGATTTTAGGGGGGCAGACTTTGGGAAAATGGGGAGATACTTGAAAGAGGCATTAAGGGGAATGGGACAGGAATCAGGGGTTGAGGAATAGTGGGCAGTATTTAAAATGGGGATTACAAGAACAACAGAATTATGCATTAAGCAGGTTAGCAAGAGGAAAAGGAAGAGGAGACCATTATGGTTTTCCAAAGAGGTAGCAAAGAAAGTGAAAGCCAAAAAGATTGCATTCAGGCAATACAAAAAGACACAGGCAGAAGGGGATAGGGAGAAGTACCAGGAGAAGCAAAAGGAGGCAGGGAGGTCAGTAAGGGAAGCCAAAGCTCAGACAGAAGAACACATTGCAAAATCAGTGGGTAGAGGGGACAAAACCTTTTACAGGTACATAAGTGAAAAAAGAAAGACAAAGGGAGGGATAGTGAGACTGAAGGGGGAGGATGGGGGCGCGTGGAGGATGACAACAGTAAAGCTGACATATTGAACAGGTATTTCTGCTCAGTCTTTACTGAGGAAGAGGAGGGTAATGGGTCTGAAGGGAGTACAAGGGGTGAGAATGGTGCAGAAATGGACACAAGTCCCTTTACACGAGAAAGGGTCCTGAAGGAACTGGAAGTAATAAGAGTTGATAAAGCAATGGGGCCAGATGGTGCACCCTAGGGTCCTTAAAGAACTAAGAGAGGTGGTGGCTGAACCTCTGGCTATCCTGTTTAGCGATCACTGGAAACAGGGAGGTACCCAAAGACTGGAGGACAGCAGATGTAGTCCCTTTATACAAAAGTGGGAACAAAGAGGAAGCAGGGAACTACAGACCAGTCAGCCTCACCGGTAGTGGGGAAGATCTGGAAGCACTACTGAAGGAGAGTTGGTGGAACATCTGGTTGTCAATGGACTACAGGACCCAAGGCAGCATGGTTTCACCAGGGGGAGGTCATGTCAGACCAACCTCATTGAAATTTTTGACTGGGTGACTAGGGAGGTGGATCAGGGGAGGGCAGTGGACATGGCCTATCTGGACTTCAGCAAGGCCTTTGACACTATGCCACATAGAAGACTATTACGCAGACTGGGGAATATGGGTGTGGGCAGGACAGTAGTGTGGTGGGTATGTAACTGGCTGGGTGGCAAGACACAGTTGGTGGTGGTAAATGGCTGTCACTCCACAGAGGGAAGAGTGACCAGTGGGGTACCACAGGGATCAGTGCTGGGACCAGTCCTATTCAACATCTTCATCAGTGACATTGTGCAGGACCTAGAAGGCAGAATTTCACTGTTCGCTGATGACACAAAGCTCTGTAACAGAGTAGACACACCAGAGGGTGTAGACAGAATGAGAAGGGACCTGCAGAAACTTGAAGAATGGTCAGGGTTTGGCAGTTGAAATTCAATGCAAGGAAGTGCAAGAAAATGCATATGGGCACAAAACCCTGGCACAATATATCAGTTGGGGGGTGAGTATATAGCATGCAGCAAGCAGGAAAGGGATCTTGGGGTTATCATCTCTGATGACCTCAAGGTAGGGAAACAGTGTGACAAGGCAGCAGGTAAAGCAAATGGGATGCTGGGATGTATAGGCAGGGGCATCACCAGCAGGAAAAGGGAGGTCATAATTCCGCTATACAAGACACTAGTGAGGCCCCACCTGGAGTACGGTGTACAGTTCTGGAGACCATACCAATGTAAGGACATAGACAGGGTAGAGAAGGTTCAGAGGAGGGCAACAAAGATGGTGCATGGATTGCATCACAAGTCCTATGAAGACAGGTTGAAGGAACTGAACATGTACTCCCTGGAGGAGAGGAGGGAGAGAGGGGATATGATAAAGACATACAAGTATCTTACAGGGAGGAACAGGGTGCAGGAATACACTATTTTTAAGTGAAAAAGATGTTCCAGGTCTAGAGGGCATGGGATGAAGTTAGAGGGAGGACGATTCAGAGGAAACATGAGGAAGAATTTCTTCACAGAACGGGTGGTGGACAAGTGGAACATCCTGCCAGAGGAAGTGGTGGGAGCTGAAACAATCACGGGATTTAAGAATGCATGGGATAGACATAAAGGAATTCTGGAGGTCAGGGGTAAGGGGCAACAGACTTCTAGGAAAACATAAACTGAACTTACAAGCTGAAATGGGCAGACTGGGTGGGCCATAGGCCCCTATCTACTGACACTGTCTATGTATCTATGTATCTATGTATCTATGTATCCCATATTCAATAGCTTTGTGCTACACAAAAGGATTTAGCATGGGCCTTTTGTGCAGTGAAAATACCACAGAACAAAACCCTGATGCAATTCCTGGCAACCTTAGTAGCTGCCAGGCGTAATGCAGCCACCTAACTGGTTGGCTGCTGGGAGATCACAGCTGCCACTGTGGTCCCTAGCAACCCCCTGCTGATCGCTAACCCATTCTGTAGAAAATAATATCCCTGGTGCTAGTGGTCCCCCCTCCTGCTGATTGCCAGCCCAGGAGTACAACAAAATAATATCCCTGACGTCCAGAGGTTCCATCCTCTGCAGCATTGGGCATACCTGCCAACCGCCTTTAGCATTATCTATGGAGCCACGGGAGCACACGGTGACTGGCAGAGCCCTCCTTGGCTGGCTGCCATATGTACAGGCAGGGAGTGTGCCTCTTATTTATAGGACAGGGTGATGTGCCCTGTCCAATAAATAAGAGACACTTTCCCTGCTTGTATATATGGTAGGCAGCCAAGGAGGTGTGAGGAGGGCTGTGCCAGTTGCCAAATGCTCCCATGGCACCATGGATAATGCTACGGTGAGTGGGGGGGAGGAAACACTGGACACCAGGTAGTTTTATTTTTGTACTTCTGGGCTGTGGATCAGTGGCAGAGGGGACCACTGGCACCAGGGATTCTCTTGTTGTCATGGAGGGGCTGGCAATTAGAGGGAGGAGTGGGGACCACTAGCACTAGGCATAATTATTTATATGTCAGAGCTTTTGATTGGAGGGATGGGGGACCACTACCACTAGGTATAATAATTTTTATGATGGGGCTGATGATCATGGGGGGGACCACTAGCACCAGGAATATTTTTTTATACAGGAAGTACTGGTGATGGGGAGACCTCTAGCACCAGGGATATTATTTTATACAGAACAGGCCAGCGATCAGTTGGGGAGGGGGAAGGACCACTAGCACCAGGGATATCTACACATCTGGGACTGGGCAACTGGAGGCAGGGCAGTGCCATGCTATCCTGTCTTGCTACCAAAGCAAATGAGCCCTTAATGGTCATGAAAATTGTCCATTAGTGCTTTGCATGCCCAATAGGCTTATTTGCATGGGTCTCTTTGAATATTGCAAAAAGTGCTCCAGTGCTCTCCATTCTGGTGGCATACATCTGGAGCCCTGTCAGGGCAGTGCTAAGTGGCTTAGTGCTGGGAAGACATGGCCCTAAATTCAATCAAATAGTGACAGTGCACTATTGAATTGAATATAGCATCTTCCGGCACCGGGGTAATCACAAGGTTCAGCACAAATGTTTGCACTCTGCTTTGTGCAAATTTTAATATCAGGCCCCCGAAATTCTGTAATTCACGGGTGTACTGTACATTTAAACAAGGGATGTTTTTTTAATGTCTGTGGCACTCAGACTATCTGAAATGTTCCACTTACTGTACTGCATCATGAGATGAATGATGGCTGCTTGATTTACATAATGTGGACATGGAAACATTTATTCATGTGGCACGGCTCAAAAAAAAGAATTTAGTCTCACAAAAAAGGTTCCAGGGGCCATGCCTTTTTCACCAGAAAAAAATTCCTTTTTTGTGAGCCACCATCTTTTTTTCCTCTTTCTTCACACAACAAACTGTCATAACTCCGCCCAGGGATATCTTCTACAGGCATCCAAACATGTGTCTTGCTCATCGGGAGCTGATGAGCTTCAGTGAGTATTTTGTTACAACTCACATGGTCTCCAAACAATTTTTTTCATCTATTTAAATCCTTTTTCACCACTGCTAAGTTCCTTTTTCGCAAATCCTTTTTCATCATCAGGAAAAAGGAAATCGGCTGGTGAAAAAGGATTTAACTATGTCATCCCCTCTTACATAAAACAGTATTTCATTGGTGTTCAGTGGCACCCCCTCCCTCCCATCTCCCTATTTTATATATCCCTGGTGTCTAGTGCCCCCCCACATTCTGATACCCATATATTTAAAAACCAAATCAGTGTTCAGTGGCACCCTACCCACTGATCACCATTTCCCATTCCCCTGGTGTCTAATGACACCCCCACCTGCCGATTGTCATCTCCATTGTAAAAGTTTATATTCCCTGATGTCTAGTGGCACCCCCCATCCACCGATTACTGTTCCCATTTCCCCAGTGTCTAGTGGCATACCCCACCCACCAACTGCCATCCCCTTTATAAAATTTTAGATCCCCAGTATTTAGTGGCACCCCTCACCCTCCCATCTCAATCGGAACCTGAAATAAAGAAAACAGTCCCTCAATGTTTTTCTTTAACCTGTTAAAAAAAAGGTCCCTCACCGATCAGTCCCCCCACCTCCACCTCCCACTCAGCTTCCATCACCCCACACCCCAGTACACCCCCACATACCCTCACTCACTTGAACAGGTCACAGGTTCAAGACACACTCTCCAATCGAAGGCATGTCTTGCTGCTGGAACCGGTGACTGCAAAATGAGAAACTTAGATAAATGCAGTTCAAAGTATTTCAATGGGAGTTTCAACTTTTATGCATAACTTAGCCATTTTTTTGAGATTCAGACACCAAATTTTCAACATGGCCTTTTGGGAACCCCACCTCATGAACAATAGGACTGTCATTATGCAACTCCCACCATAAAGGTGATTTTGTGATTGGTTGGAGAATTCACCTTTCAGGTGGGATTTGGAGTTTTTCTGCCCTTGTTCATGGGGTAGGGTCATAAGAAGGCTATGTTGAAAATTTGGGGTCAAAATATGAAAAAAAAATGCCAAAGTGATGACCATACATTGCAATTTAGCTATGCAAGCTCATAACTTTGGAAATTTTAAACATTTTGACCCCAGTTTTTTAACATAACCTTTCTTAATCCCCACCTCATGTGAGTACCAGCTGTCATTTTTCAAATCCTGCCCAGCATGTGTTTTCACATCTGTGGTGCAGAATGGCATTGCAGTTCTACAGAATTATGTTGTGGCAGGGATTCAACATTTTTCTGTACTGGGTATATGAGGTGGTGTAATAAGATGGCTATGTGTACAATTTGGTCACTGTTGTCTTATAAATGGTAGCACACAGCTACATGCATATATGCATCTACAGAGAGCTTGCGCTCTCACAGCCAAATAAGTATAATATTATACTATTTCTAAAAGTAAGGAAATAAGTTTCAAAAAACTTTGTTAATTCTCCAGTAAGGGTCAAAGTAACAAAGTTGGGAAATGAGGCATTAGGGTTTCCAGCCCTAACACCCCACCCTCCCAAACCAGGCAGGAAAGCAGGTGTGGGGTGTGCATTGGATTTCTCAAGCCTAATGCTCACCCATTCTCATAAAGTCTACACATCTGACCTTTTTTACAGATGGAACGGGGTGAGTGTTAGACTTGAGAAGCCCAAGGCACACCACACACACCTGCTCTCCTGCCTAGATTGGAAGGGTGGGGTGTTAGGGTTAGAAACCCTAACACCTTATTTCCCAACTTTTGTCACTTTGACCCCAACTGGAGCATTAGTTTTTAGCAACTTGTACAGTATATGATTAGACTCTGTTGTGTATAGAAATCTATACAAAAACTCCCTTGTACCACAGTTATGATATAATAGCTCTGGTACATTAACTTTAAAAAATTGTTGTTGCATTATCTTACATCTCAGCTTGGGCACAATGAAAATGAGCCATGTGATTCCTTGTGCTGTATAGTCCAGTTGCAGAGCTGCCATATACTCAGTGACTCGCAAGAAAACAAACCACGGCTCTGATAGTATTTTGAAAAATCCAGTCAGAGAGAGAGAGAGAACTCTTCATTGAAGAGCAAGAAAGCAAGACAACAGCCCCCTCCCCAAATCCTCCTACATTGAATTGATTGCCTCATATTTTCAAGAGGTAGAGTGTAGAAAACATAGTGGGCCCGATTCTGGAAGGTGGGCGCAAGGCTTGGGCCAAGCCCTGCATCCACCACAAAGTTTGTTACAGCTGCACCAAAGCCCTTGGACTTGAGTGGTTCCTATTCCAGAAGGGACAGTGCAGTTGGGACAGTTTCCCACTTTATGGTAGCTTGCACCGAAGGTTTGGCGCAAGCCCCATACAAAGGGTACCCCCCATGGATGCAAAGTTAGACCAGGATGGAGCTGGTCTAACTTTACTGTGATGGGGACTTGTGGCAGTCAGCATCCAGGATAGCAGTTCTGATACAAATCAGCACTTGCATCAAATGCCCTGCCACAAGTCCCCTATGGTGATCACTGCCGCTTCCAGAATTGGGCCCAGTATTCATTCTGCACCATTCAAAAAAAAATTTTCGCAAGTTTAACCTCTCAAAAACCTCTTCTCTTTTTGTTATTTTTTATTCATTATACTTTTGGCAGCGCCTTGGCCATCGATACTGTCTGCCCTGGTCACAGACCCTCAGAACTCTGCCACCGATCATGGCCATTGCTCCCCCAGTCACCCCTGGCTTGCCCCCTTAGAGGGTAGGGTTGTGGCACCAGCCCTTTATGCCACAAATCTAGTGTCTAATTGGGAGGAGACAGCATCGGAAGCTATGAGAGGTCCGGAGGCAGGGCATCATCGAGATGAGCCAGGCCCCTGAATTTTTCCCTGTAAGCAGGGGCGGGGATGTGCAATGATGACCAGCATCCTCCCGCCCCTGAAGGATACCAGCATCGGTGTGCGTGCAGCAACCCAGCCTCCGCTGGGTGTCACTCAACACTGAACACTCTCACCCATCCTCTCCCCAGAGAAGGAGAGCAATCTAAGGACACTCAATCCTTCTCTCCCCAGCCAGCCCTCCGACAGCCTAGGTCCATTCCCGAAGCCAGGTCGCCGGCGTCACAAGTGGAAATCCATTCACTACACCAGTGGGCCAGCTAAAATCTTCTACTCTTTAGGAAAACAGGACTTTTCAGATGATTTGATGTTTGATTAATTTAATAGTTTAAGCAGTTTATACATTATTTAGATATCAGGTTACTAAAGTTACCAAGTTACAATATAGTCAAATAAAAATATTCAGACTGTACATCTTTTGTAATGAATTTTTGTATAGAAAACCATACACTGCATAAAATAATAAATGGGCAACTAAACACAATTCAGCATGAGTTTCAGCTTTGCGGTTAAGATGAGAATGTGGACCTCTCAAGCTTCCATCTGGAGATCCATATGCTGTCATCTCAACCCACCGATGGAAACACAGGCTTGTTGTGTATGGGTGCTCACATATCATTAAAAAGAACAGGACATTGTACACAGAAGGCTGTGCTCCTAAAGGTGCTGTCTATTACATGCAAGGACATACTAAGAAAACAAAAAACAGACATACACACTGGTAAGTCCTGCAGCATGGTGAATAAACTCATTACCACCACTTGTATTTCAGTGTGTGTGTGTCTATTTTTTTGTTTTTGCAGTTCTTACTCATACATCATTCTATTTATAACAGATGATTAGCCTATTATGCTGGTGGTTTTGGAAAGCGGTTTCTCGTACTGTGTATGGCAGAACTGCACAGAATGACATTTTTAGAATTTGGAACCATGCAGAATGATTTGGAATGTTAGGACTACATTTCATGGAGACCAGGAAAATACTATTTCATCAATTACCATTTTTTCCTCATCAGCTTGGCAAGTTGAGCAACTGCCCTGCTGGGTACTTCTTGGCACTGGCAGCCCCTCCCCTCCCCCGGCCTCCAAACACACACACACACACACACACACACACACACACACACACGAACAGAACTCAGGACATCAGGAAGGTATTGTCTGTGCTTACAAAACAGGTAAATCATGTATTATAAAAAATAAAAAAAAATCTCTAACTGTGAAGAAAGGTGTTAAAGATTACCTTCTGGTTCTAATGATAGCATGGTATCAGTCAATCTTTATGCTCTGAGTTCTGCTATGTCCCAAGAAACCCTCAGTGTCCTAACAACCTCAATCTTTACTGTCAGAGGATAATGAGTTTGTATATATTGGGTGGTCATCTCTTGCAATTCACAGATTGTCCATACATTTTTTCATTGTAATTTGTGGTTGTCACGTCGGAAATCTGTAACTATAGTTGTGATATTTAAAGTGTGAATTGTGGCTTTTGTAAATAGCTGTGTCACATGAACTTTCTGAAACATTCACATTCTACCGGCAAGGAAACAAATTCATTAATCTGTGGCAGATTTCAACTCTATAAACTGTGTTTGACTTCAAATGATACAAAAAATGTCCTATACATCAAAATGACTGTAATTTCAACTTGGGGGTCTTGCATATGTTTAGATTTACAGTTACTATGTCTCTCATGATTATAACTACATTGTCATATTCTTTGTATAGGTGAAATGTGAAGCAATGCTGAGCAGTTCAGGTGCTCAACATACTTGGAAAGAAGCTCTTAAAATAATCAGAGACACTAACTGTAAATATAAACATATTATAACTCATTGAATATTTCTGTTTAAAAAAATGAAGCATGCATTTAAATTTAAATGTTATGCTTTGTAGAAGATTTGAGAACCCCATGGGTGGTGAATGTATTATGCCAACTAAATTTAGAACTTCAAAATTGTAGGACTATTAGCATTAGAATCACTTCTTTATAGTTATAAGGATACCTGGTATGTTTTGAAATAAACATTCCTAATTGGCTTAGAATGATGTCATGTTTTATAATAACATTTATAAACAACCTGAGCTTTGCTCTTGTAGTTTATACTGTTGTCAGAACCCCTTGATGGGATTACAGCTTTATAGTTCACAGTTGCATGTCATGCATTCTACATGTACTGCACAGTTTATAAAATCTATGGTTCCATAAGTACTATAGTAGGGGAACATATTCCATTGAAAAACAAGGAAACTGAGAATAAGATTTGTTCTACTTTGCTCCCATACCTTGTCCTCTAGTGCTGCCATTCTTTCTTTCAGATGTAGCTGAAGACGCTCATTGGACTCTGTTAAGAGTCTGTCCACAGTGTCTGACAGTCTTTTATTGTGTTCTTCATTCATTTTTTCTCTTTGCCTGGCCTACAATATAAAAACATTCCTCAACTTGAAAGATGCTGAGCAGAGAACATTTTGGAAAAAAAATATATATCTTATTAACAGATAACGTGCTAAAGGAGGCCCTGTACAAAAAGCTACTCATGATCTATACTGTAACTGATTAACAGGTACCATTCCAAACCAGAATAAACAGTATAACTCTTGTATTGGATTGTATTCATGGTAAGGCCCTGACTATTTAGTTAACATATTCTGTAACTCCTTTACAAAACTCATTACATTTGAGATTTAATAATTACTCAGAACTACTATAACATGCTAAACATTGTGATTAATTCTTCAGGCTATTGTGCTCCCAAATCCATACTCCTAAATGACAACTGGACTGTGACATATTGTTCTTGGTTGCATAAATTCCATTATGCAATGGACAGAAAGAATCCAGCAACTTGACTGGATGAACCATCTTCTTACCCTTGATTAAATCCCAGCATACACTCACAGGTAAGAAAAGTCCCAATCAATGTGTTATATTACCTACTTCTAATCCCTCCTCCCCTCAATCTACCACATCCTTCGGAACAGCACCACCTACTGGTCAAAACAGAACAAAAAATAATTAATTTTTTATATGTACACATGCACATAAAAACACAATAAAAATGTATAAAATATGTTGTTACTTTCTGATATATAACAAGTGGATCCTATCCATAATAGCAATTATACATGCCATGATTTTGTATGCCATGGGATATATTCACTTGGTACATGAGACATGAGATCTTTGACCTTATGTTTCACTATGCATCAGAGCCATGATGATATCCCATGACATGCAACACACTGTCATGAATTATTACTTTAGTTTATCATGGTCTGTTGATGTGGGGCAGTGAACAGAATGAAAGATTCAGCTAGCATCGGCAGATTCCAATTACACTATGGTTTTAGAAGCAGTGTGGTCTAGCGGTTATAGCACCAGCTTGGAAACCAGGAGATTCTGGGTTCAAATCTCAATAGAGCCAAATACTCACTGCATGACCCTGGGCAAGTCACTTAATCGCTCAGTGCTCCAGTCCATCCAGCTGAGGAAAAGGATAGTAGTAGGACCCCACTGGAAATGAACTGTTGAATCTGAGCTGGGCGGTCCTGTCTAAATAAATTTAAAAACAAAATTGCAAATCCCAAATAAAACTGAATTCCAAGTGACTGTCATTTTTAAGTAAGGATATAAATATCAAAACATGGTCCTTATCCTTTACAATTCAGTTGTCATGAAAGGATCCTGGAGCTGAGGTCATAATCCTTACCCTTTGACATCTGTAGCTC
This sequence comes from Neoceratodus forsteri, assembly GCA_016271365.2. Classification (NCBI taxonomy): domain Eukaryota; kingdom Metazoa; phylum Chordata; order Ceratodontiformes; family Ceratodontidae; genus Neoceratodus; species Neoceratodus forsteri. The sequence continues at coordinate 1,124,358,495 of CM028131.1, forward strand.
ATTTAGTGTCACAAATGTCAGGTTACGTTAAAACCCAGATTTCTTAGAAGAAAGACTTAAATTCAAAATGCATGTATTTTTGTTTCTACCTACCTTTCTCCTATTGTCCTTACTATTCAAGCCTAGTTATAAAACACGTTTTGCTGCACTGCTTGTTTTTCTGAGTCTGTGGTTAGAAGACATGTCATCTTGAACTTTGTTTAGGAACACTTAACTTTCTTTTTTCTTAAATGGTATAGTACAAGTTTCTTGTTATCTCTACTTGTCCTGCAGGTCATAACACTGTGGGATTTATGTGAGGTCCTGTAAACTAGGATTAAGATTTGTGCTTGTGGTAGTAAAAAATAAAACAAGTTGCATCCCATATATTTGACTTCCAAGTTTAGGTTGGGATAACATAAACCTTTTCATTCTGATCAGACATCATAGTCCATTATGTATCAACAGTTTACAATGTCACAAATGGAGGTTAATGGCCTCAGCTTGTTTATAGGACCAGGGCAACCAACTGCAAAGGACAAGGGTTATGTTTTCATACATAATGTATATCCAGTTCAATACAGAAAAAAACAGCTTGAAATTCTGTTATTTTGGAATGTTGGTTAATTGGAATCTGCTGGTACCAACAGTGATTTTTGTTACAGGTGACCTGAATCCCTCTTTAGGTCTCCTCATGATGAAGGCACTGCTGTTAGTCCTTTTTCAAGTTTTAATTGTATGAAATAGTTATAAGACATTAAAGCTATAATGTATGATATTGTTGAATAAAGCCTATGAATCATTAATACTCAAATATTCATTACTCAGTACTCGGTCATTGACCTAAATTATTTTTTCAAAAGCACTATTGCTCACTAAGCAACCAGAGCTGGTGCCTAAACCACCCCCTCTCTAATTTCTGTCATCTCATACTGTCCAGCCCTCTCCTCATCCTCACAGAGTGACTTTTTTATACATCTGCCTGCTCCTGGCACTGTGCCAGAAATGGACACCATCTTTTTTTTTTTTTTTTGCTTTTTTTTCTTTGCCTCCATTGAGCTAGGCAAGCAGCTCTGGCCCTCTCTTGGATGGACTTGCCCTCTGGCCCATAACACCCCACACCAGCCATACCCTGCAGTTCCCCTGTGGATTACCCCCCATGGTGGGGCCAGGAAGAGGAGCACTGGCTTTACTCTCCACCCCAGAGCTCAATCCAGAATTGGGGCTTGCTGGTGAGGTGGTGCATCAGGCCATCAGAGAGTCTGCCAGCTCCCGGTATTTTCCACTGCTTTTTCTCCACGGGCCCCCATACATGCAATGGGTGGAAATGGCTGGATTCCACCTCTGTGGAGACAGCTGTATGCCCTGTATGTGAGGCCCTCCCCTTCCAATGGCGCACATGTGCTGACACCCAGCCCCCATTGCCTGTCAGGCAAACAGTACACCATACTATCCTCCCTCCCCAAGGAGGAGAGCTGTCTATGGATGTTCAACCTTCCTCACTTCTGCTGACGCCCGAGTGACTCAAGTCCATTCCCAAACCAGGTCGTCGATGTGTCATGAGGTGTGACGTCCAGCACCTCAACCCTCAGCGCCACTGGGTCAGCTACAGTCACCATTATTTTAAGGCATTTCCCCTCCCAAGTCCATCCCCTAAGAACCCTTTTTTGAAAGCTGAGCCACCTTTCTTACTCCTGATCCATGATTTTGGGGAGCAATAATAGTAACCCCAGCTACCCCTGTCAAACCCTCACTAACCCATAGCTCTGCCACCTCTATCAGACTATCACATTATAGATAGAATGTTAAGTACACATGACAGGAAGGGGGTGGATGGAGCAGTGTATGTAACTGATAAAGCTATGCATGATGGACACTGCTCCACTCCTTCCCTGTCTCACACACACTTCATTCTCTATCAGTAATATGACAGGCTGACAGAGATTGTATAGCGGTTGGTTGGGGGGGGGGCAACTAGGCTAGCCTGGATTTCTACTATTTCCCCCTAAATCATGGATCATAGTCAGGAGGGATCCAACTTTCAGATTATACCTCATTGAAGATTAGTGTGGTTGGGCTAAAAAGGGGAGCTGCCAAAGATGGTGTCTGTTCCAGGCACAGTGCAAGGAGTAGTGCTCAGTGACATTAGAAGAATCTGTTTTTCACACTTTTCTTGAAATTGGACATATTGCTATGCAGTTTTGTGCAACTTCATGAACTAGGACAGTGTGTTTAAAATGGTTAAAACTACATCTTTTTTTGAATAAAAATCAGATTTAAAAAAAGTACAGTTTAGAAAATGGTACTATATTCTGAAACTGCACATTTTTAAGCACTCAAATATTTAAAACTGTGTAATTTAGGAAACATGGCATGATTTTAATGAATAAACACGGGCACAATTATGGGTTAGTTTGTTGCAATTTTGCACAAATTGTATAAATGAGAAATTGACAGTTTTATCCAACTTAGCAAGTGTAATAAAAATTTCCCCAGCAGAAACAAGGAGACACAGAGTTTTAAGAAAATCTCTCTGGGATGACAGGGATGGGGGTACAGAGTGAGAGATTACCAGGACTGGAGAAGGGTGGCCAAGGACTTACCATATTCTCCTAGTGAGGGATAGTTTTTTTTTATTGTTCTTTCAGTATTTTTGAGTCACTGAGTAGTTTTCCCTAAACACTCATGAATAAGGAAAAATGATCAGTATTCAAAACTGAGTACTGAGTGAGTACACGATTATTTGTGATATCCAGAAACTGGCATTCATGGCATGTGTGCTTTAAGTATTATTACTACTGTTGTCAATGGGTTTTTGAGTAAAACTGTTTTATCTAAAGTAAAATAGATTATTCTAGTCTGATAAGAAAAATGACTTTTGATTATAGTTGTTAAGTCTGTTTATACAGTTACGATTTTGCACTGTGACAGGCAGTGAGAGAAAATATATGCTGACAGCATACTTGCTGCTCATAGTATATCTTTTACCGATCAAATACAATTAAACAAAACCACCTGTTTACCTCTAAGTTTCTCATACTCTTTTTATATTGGCAGCACGGTCTTCAATATTGTGGCAAACATAAAACTATTTTTAGTTGGCGTATGATTTACAAACATTTTTTGTCAAATTCCACCAATTTTTAAAATGCACAAAAGGATGCAGTATTTCTTGGTTTTTGACAGTTTACTAGTGAAGATTAATAGGGGATACACCATGACCTGACTCAGAATATGCTATTCTTTTTTTATAAGTAAGGGAGCAGGATCATAACTCATGAGTGTCAAAGCCACAAATGAGTTATGAAAGCCCTGCTCTTCTTCGGGATTTAACTGGTTCAGTTAGACTTTATTGCTCTGTTCTGAGTGTAGCAAAAGCCATTGTAAGATCATCAGACAAAACAACAGCTACCCACCAATTAGATAAGGACTCCTTCATGACAATTGCAAGCAAAGGCAGATGCTGATGCTGCTTCACAATGGAGGTAAATGATTTATCTTATTTTAAAATGCTTTGTACCTAAGATAAATCGTATGTCTGTAAGGTTTTACTCTTGTAGACATAGTATAAGTATGGCATGGGTCTTGTTGAATTATTCCTGATATTTTTATGAGCTGTCTGACTCCATAACATTACTAGTGGCGAAGGCACAAGTGATATCACATGAATCATGTATCACAGGTAAATTATCAGTCACATTTTTATTGAACTCATGCCATCTTTGATTTATATAGTGGTATGGGTTTGTGTGGCAAACTGGTTGAATGTTCTGCTGTGTCAAAGAAGTTACACTTAAAGTTTTATAAGTATAACTTTCTGGGAACTACCAAGGTCCAGAATTACATTATGTCAAGCTTCTTTTATGAAGGACCTACAGTAAGAATATTTGCTTTGTTATCCACCTAGAGTGAGAAAATCATGATATTCTCACCAGTACCTGACAAGCACAAATAACCTTGATATTTGCAATTTTATTTTTTACATTGTAATTGGATAGATTGATTTATACAACATACTGTAGATGAGAGTGTGGTCTTACAGATAAATTATTTATTTTAGCCACTGAAGCATTCTAAATGCAAATCAATAATTTATTTTAATGGTAGGTGGGTTATCAACATTTATTTGCAATTTAGGTTGGTCATAAAGAATCTGTTGACCAATGAAAGAGCAGCTCATGCAATTCCTGATGACATCACAATGTCCTCTGCTGCACCCAAAACATAGCAGTGAAATTGAAATCAGTCAAATCTTCATTAAAAGCATTGCTATGAAATCCCTACAGTTTCAAGTTCAGTGTATAACTCAGGCTCAAGATGGTCTCACTCAGAGTATGACATTAATTTTCACTTGTGAGGGGAAGGATCTTCATTACCCACTCGTAGCCCTGACACTCAAAAGTTAAAGTCCTGCCCCCCTCACTCATGAGGATACACAGCATATTCTAAGTCAGGCCATTGTATATCCCATAGGAATAATAATATTGTTACAGCAATAATGTGTTGAACATTATTATGGGCAAATAAGGTGTTTTAAAGAAAACAAACTGTGGGTTTGCAACAGAAGTAGAGCAGTGGTAGTTAGGAACAATGTCTCCTTCAGAGATGGAAAGGGATACATCACAGACTGAAGAAAAAATATGTTACAAGCAAAACATTGATAAAAAGCAGCAGAACTTTACACATGGGCAAATAAGGAGCTATAAAGAATACAGTCATTGTTTTTTTTGTATTGTACATGCCAACATTGGTTAGAGCAGAAAAGTATGGGAAAAAACAACTGGCATGGAATCAGACAACTAGTTACAGTTACAGTGTGGTTTAGTTAGCTCATAAATCTGCACTTTCTGTCCTGAACCTGAGGAGGAACACATAAAAGAGGGTAAAATGCTCCACAGGATAGGAATTATAGAATAATGTTGCCTGACTAATGATTCTTTTGTACCTAGGAGTAATAAATTTGAATACTTTATTGATGTTTCTTAAAATGTGATAGGAAATCAGTTTCACATACAGTAGTTAACTGCCCTCCCATTTTGCTTTCTATGCCAGTTGTGTATTCTAATATGTTTCAATCAATTTTTGATTTAAATAATATAGCTTTGGGGTGCCGTCAGATCTACGTAAGGATCCACTCTCCTCAACAGCTACTGTTCTTTCTTTTCATACTTCTAAGTCATTCCAAGACACCAGTTATACTATTCCATGCTATTCATCGGAATGGCCTGGAATAAGATTACTAATGTCATGGAATATTCAGGCAGCATGAAAAGAGAGAACAACAACTGCTGAGGATAAAAAGGAATTCAGAGTATTTAAAAAGAAAAACATAGATTATTAGTACAGCAAAATGTGTCAAAATGCTTCAGAATACTGGATAAACACTGAAAGGAAAACAGGAGTGCATGTAGAGTTGTATAAATGGTTTCCAATCACTTTTAAGAAGCATACAGGACAAAGAGGGAAACAGTTAATCCGGAAGGTTATTAGAGCAGTATCTGGAGCTGGGAGAAGTACTATGCATGAATCATCTCCCTCCAGTGTTGAACAGCTTACACTGGCATGCATTATGCATTGTTGGGGGGAGGGGGGCAGGAGGCAGTTTAGAGCAAATCAACAAAAGGAGTTAAATGATTCTCTGTGAGTTTAGTATCTGACTACCTTCCATTTTTACTGCTGGGACAAAGGGACATGACATCACAGAAAACATAAGACAGCTTGAAAAAAGCACTACCTAGCGTAAGTATAAATGACTCAAAGTATAAAAACTAAAATCTGTCCAGGTTTCTCTCATCAGGAAATTAATGAGTTTGGTCAGGATGGTACTACATATTAAATATTCAATTTGGTGGTTCAAAATTATGTAGTTATTTAAAACTGTTGTTCAAGAACAGCCCATTAAGACAAAGCTTGTGTAACATGGGGGGGGGGGGTGGATTACAAAAACAATAAAGCACACGTTATCATCTCCAAGTACAGTTTATGTATTTCTATTTTGTAACTCTTTTTCTCACTGCACGTCATGGTTCTCTGCCAGTTTATCACAGCCCTGCACAACTTTCAGAAGGCTGGGGGGTGGGTAGGGGGACCTACATCTTGTTGTGAATTCCTTTAATATTTAAGTACGTACTCTCTCACTATCTATGTTCTTACCTCCATTACATCTGCTTTACAGCTAGCACTACCTGAAATGGTTAGTTTAAGAAATCTTGGGTGGCCATCTCCATGATATAAGAAGCCAAAAGGCTGACAAAACCTGTCTCTTACAAGAATAAGTATGAAAAATTTAGACGCATTTACATTTCAGCTATAATGCATGACAGGATGTGTATTATGCTTGGATAACCTCGGGTGGTTGGGCATGAGGCCAAAAGCCAAGTGCATCCAACACCAGAGAAGTGAGATTATCCAAACATGACACACAGCCTGTCATGCATTATTGCTAGTATACAATGGCTTGATTGCTAATATGAAGGAAAAGATAAAGAAAGGAAGAAATGTATTTTACTTTTTGAGTGTGGAAGTATATGTTTTGAAGTTGGGCTGGCAGTATAGCCTAGAAGTTAGAGGAACGAGGTGTGAATGAGCTTGATACATCCAGCAGACCAGACCTGAGTTTGATTCTCACAACCTCCACTTCCATACTGTGTGACTCTGAGCAAGTCACTTAACCACCCAGTGCTCCCAGGACGCCCATGAAAACAGGAACTTGTGCCTAGTGGGCCTTACCCAGTTACCAAAGACTAAAATAAAAAAAATTAAAAATTCCAGAATATTTTCTAGCAGTAGGTGAAGCTGATATCTTAATGATACTGCCAGCCAAGGTTCCTCTGCTTCTTGGTCTCACATGTGCTTTCTTTTGCTTCTCTGTGCCCCCAATTGTGTCTTGCTGGTGATTCTCCCAGTATACTTTCTTGCTGTGTTTAATTGTTGTAATGGGAGATTATGGTTGTGGTGACAGCTTTTGAGGCAGCCTTCTACCCCATCACTGCTGTTGCCAGCCCCTGCCACATAACTGATCTTGCCAGCCAGTTGCTGATGCCACTATCAACTGGATCTCTCAACCAGAACACAGAAGGAGGTAGGGGTGGTACAGAGAGTTGTGTTATTTTATTTTTAAAGAAATGAAGCAAAAGGAACCGAGCTGCAGGAGTAGGGAAAAGACTTTGATAGCAGAGCAGGAGAGTGCAACACTAGCGCACACTGCTGTGCTGTGAGCCACATCTGAGAAGTGGCTCAAAATGGCAAGTTGAGGAGAAAAAAAGGTTTGTGGTTGATGGAGCTTTTAGAAACATTTGCACTTTTAAATGCTGACTTGGGGTTCACCAGCTCATGCACTGAAGAGTTAGTTTGCTGGGTGGACAGAGTGATATGAGTTTTGGGAGAGAACTGTGTGGGTATTGAAAATGGGATGCAGTGTTTTTTTTTCATGTTTTTCTGCAGTCATGTGTGCTGGACCTTAGTACAGTGACGTTATGCTGGGATAGCATCACTATTCCATGCACACATTGACCAATCAGAGAGCAATACATTTTATTGCCAATTTATAATATGATATTGATACCATCACAACCTTGAGAAAGTGGTGTGGGGCCACAAAATGTTGGCTGAGAAACATGAGGTGAACTGAGAAAATATTGTTTTAATGTACATTAATGTTAATTGGACTTGAGTGAGTATACTTTCTTGCATTTTGATTTCATTGCCATAACACCACTCCCCAACACAACATTTCCAGCCTCATACAGGGCCAAGAGAAACCTCCCTCCAACTTTGCAGAAGTGGGTTACAGGGGGTAAGTAGAGTAAATCAAAGTGCAAAACACACACAAATGCAATCATCCAATAAAGTACAAAGAAACAGGCTGACAAAATAGTGAAGCAGCAAAACAGATGCTGGACGTGCACAAAATTACAGTGCTATAAAATATAGCTAATAAAAAGAAACAAGCAAGGCAAACTTAGCAGCAACATGGGTAATGCCAGTGCATAAAACAAATTACTGTAACATAAAGAAAATATCAGTTTATACAATAACAAGAGGAAATTGGCAATGTGAACAGAAATACTGGGTAACAGAGTCACTAGTTTACTAAGTGTGTGTGAGGGGTACATCAGGAGAAGGAAAGGGAGAAATGAAGGAGGGATGAAAAAGAGAGGGAGATGTAGAGGTAAAAAGGGCAAGATACAGGCACAAGAAAGGACAGAAGTATCCTGGAGTGTACCTTTAACTCATTACCTCCAATAGCTCGTGTATGAAGTCCAAACTATCCATTCTTTACCTGACACAAAATGGCCACCAGATAATAATGAGTTAAGAGAGAGTAGGGGAAGTGGAAGAGCAGGAATGGAGGGCAAGGTTGCTCCAAAAATAAAAGATGGGAAGAGAAAGCAGATTCCCAATCAAAGTTTTACACTGAGTGAGAGACAAGGACTTGGTATCAGATAAGTAAACAATGCAAAAAGATGAGAGGGAAGGGAATGGACTGAGGAGAGGTAGCTGGGAAAGGAGGAATACCAGTATTTGGTTAGAATATGGAGCTGTGTTGGAGGCATCAAGCATCAAGGAAGGACAGAGAGAGATTAAGGTAAAGGGAGTGGAAGGGTACATGTAAGGCGAGCAATTCCGAGTGAAATAACACAATCACTTTGAACACATTTTTAGTGACCACAGGGGATTAAACAAACACTGGTCTCTAGATTGCTTGCCCTCTTTTATGAGGATCAATTTTAGTTTTTAAACAGCGATAATTATTAAGACCAGGACTAGGTGAATTAGTCTTGTGCATTCTCACAGAATGTTTTTGAGAAAATCACAAAATCTGAGACAATTGTCTGTTTTATGGAATAAATTTTTCAACAACCATAATTGAACTGCAGAATGGTGTTTTGCATGATTTGTTGGACAAAATTAGGATTTTCACAAGAAAATGCAGACTTTGCATGATTTGTATGTGATTTCACCATTCCCATAACATCATCTAAAACAATTATTTTTTTGAAGAATAACAATTATGCAAAAATGGGTTTTTACATATTTTGTTGTCTATGAAAATAACATTTTCCCCAGCCCTAATTATGATTCTTTTGCATGCACTCACTCTTTGAAGTTCTTGATTTTTTTCTTCAAGTTGAGTCTCTAGGTGTCTCATTCGTTCCTCAATGTTGCCATGTCTTTCTTCAGCCTGCAAGGAAGATAAAGAACTAAATCAAAATTTCCAAACAAGTGAGTAAAACTTGTCCCAAAGTTTGAATAAGACAAAAAGCAAGCTACTGTTATCTGCAAACTTAGTTTTCAAAACATAAAAGAGTATTCAAACAGGCAGCTGAGCAGCACTGCTTGAAATGTGTCAGCTACGAAGGCCTGTTAAACCAAGCATCAGCAAAAATTATTGAAGTTACTTATGAGCAATGAAGTCAGCCAAATGTAACATGCAGACTTTGCATGGTTTGAACACAAACCTGGCATCTTAACATAGTAAGCTCTTAAAGCACTGAACCGCACAATGGTTGATTATCAATAAATAAATTTTTAAAAAGTGAAAAAAGAAAAAAAAAACTCTGATGGATTCTAATTAGCAATAGAAAGTAAAGTCCAGTAGGACTACCTTCCTACGTATGGAGATCAATTCTTGTAGTTTAGCTTCCATAACATATTGATAATCATCAGATGAGGTAGAGGAGGTTGGATCAGACTAACGAGTCAAGGAAAAGGAGAGGGACAAAATTGAAAAATCAGAACTAAAGACACAGACACTAAAAAGAACATAGCACAAAATGCTCAAAACAAAAAAGTGAATTAAGTTCATCATTTCAATAGACTTAATATTATGTGGAACAAAACTACACTTATGCTAAGTTGACATGGTAGAGTTAATGATGTATAGAAACCAAAATGTTGTTAAATGTTTAAAAACTATCAACCTGGCCATAGAAGTTCAAGGTTAGTAATGCCTGGCTGAAAGAGTAGTGCTGGGAATAAAATACAAGTCAGCTGACATGAAGTTATTTTGTTTTATGATGATGAAAAAACACAAAAAGGACTGAGATAGGAATGTATTTTGAAAATACTGTGGGGGTTGTCTACAACAAAATAAGAATGAAAATGATGAATTGTGAATATGTTAAAAAGGATCAACCACATAGAGCATATTTCAGACTCAAATTGGATAGATTATCTCAGCACTCATGGACCACTGCTCATTTTATGTTCCCATTAACATCTGTCAGACCCTGGAATAAGCCACATCAAAAGAAAGTATCTCATGATAAATTGAGGACAGTACACTATAGTTATTCTGAAGTGCTTCTTTTTCTGATGCGCACAATCATTTTGTTAACAGATGAACAACAGCTCCTTTTATCAGTGTCACCAAGCATTACCTCACAAACCTAAGACTGTCCCACAGATTCTATACCTCTGTAAAGAAGCTGTTAGCAAGCAATTTGCTTTGCACATCTGATACATTATTCTGAATGAATCCTCTTTAAATGTGATGAGCAGGGACCACATTCCTAAATTAGCAATTGTATGCTAAACATTTGCCAAGCCATTGCTGTCTAGGAAACAAGTGATGCACCATGCATTATAACAACAACAAATGATTAGTATCTGTACATTGTGTAGACTGCGTTCCCCGATTTCATTGCTTTAGCCTGCCCACATCTCAGTTGGTTGAATAATCTCCAGGATTGGGTGTATATCACCACAAGTTCAGTGTGCTTAGTACTTCTAATGTTATTGATATACATACATTTTTGGGTATGCATATATTATAGTTACAAAAATGTAAAATGACCTCATCGGGGGCTGCACTACATTTGTTTCTATTTCCTTTTATAATTTATCAGCTGTTGTCAGGATCCCAATGTGTTTAATCAATCTTATTATACTATTTATTATTGTATTTATTTATTGAATGTTGATAACCGGGTAGGCACACTGAGGCAAAGTAAATTTTTCAGGGGTGGCCCAGAGTTATTACAAAATCTAGAAAACAAAACAAAAACATATTGCATTGGCATTCATACATTGGCAGGAAAAAAAGTGACTGTGCACATCCAGTGTGTCCAAGATAACAAAACCATACAATAATTAGTTTATACAGACATGCTGGCAATCCAGTACAAACAATCATGCTTCCATTATATTGTATGTAAATGACCTACATGTAATCTTGTGCCCTTTATTAAGCTGAAAGTGCTAATTATTTTCTTCCCTAATTTACCGTTATTTAATACACAGGGATATTAATAGCAGAACTTTGTTTAACAATAAGCAACATTGCATGCTGAGTATAACCTGTTCCTCCATAGATACGGACATGTATAATGTTCAAGCCTGGTAATTTTTGTAAAGAGGTAGCTTAATTCAAAGACTGAAAGACAATAATGTCAAGTGCCTTAAAGAGTATTTCAAATTTTTTTTCTGGTGGACTCCTAAGGTAAGTTTTCCAAAAAGCATAAACAGAAAACCTAACAACTTTTGGAGTTCTCCAGCACTAGATATATAATAAGATGCTTTTAAAAAAGTTATTTATGTTCTGGTAGCTGCCTCTATCACTGCAGCTACCACATCCTTCAACCTTTATACAGTAGGCAGGCTGAGATGTGGCAGAGCAAAGCTTTCTTGTCTCGTTAACAGTCCTCACTGCCTTGGTGACAGCCCTCACTGTAATTGCTCTAACTCTGCACTGGAACCCTCTTTTCCTCTCACACATGAGTTGTACTAACTCCTAGTGCTGACAGCAGTGGGTACTATGTTTAGAAAATATCAAATGACACCATTGGGGCCATCTGAAAATGGGATTAGACATTTACCCCCACTTGCTACTACAGTGTATCTCTTGGATGGTCTTGGAAGGTACCAGTGGGACATCTGAAAGAGAAGTCATGGTGGCACAGTTCTGATTTGAGCAAGTCTTAATGCAATTTTATTAACAATATTTGTCTCAAAAATATTTGAATTTGGGATGGCAAACTGACTCTGCTGCATAACTGAACCTCCTGGGACTGGGCCAACTCAGCTCAGACCGGGAGAACCAAGTCATTTATTTTTCGACTCAGGCTGCCAAGTTGGCCTGCCTCAGAAAAAGTGTGGTCCATTACTTTACCATTGTTCTGTGCTTAATTGCATGCATACAGTATGCCAAGTCTAAGGTATAGTAATTTGGCAGTTAAAGAAAGAGACATTAGTCAAACTACATTATCTTTCCCTGGTGTCTATTGGTCCCTTGCACCACCTGCACCCATGCCCATGTTATCTGTAGATTATATCCTGGTGGTCTCTACCCCAACCCGCACCCATGCCCATGTTATCTTTAGAGTATTCCCTGGTGTCCAGTTGTCTCTGTCACCCAACATAATGTAGCAAGTACATGCTCATTCATTGCAGCTCACGCTCATTCATAACAGCTCTGTCAGTGACCAGCTGTGGTGGAGACAAGAGTGGAGGAGAGTTCCAGTCACTTGCTGGGGGTTGGAATGTGGGGAATGGTGTGGTGAACTCTCTGGTCCACCATGCCATCCCCCAATCCTGATCCCCAGCCAGCGACCAGAACAGCTCTCTCTTCTTGTTTCCATCACTGCCAGCCACTGACAGAGCTGTCATGTCAGTGAATGAGCACATACTTGTACAAGTATGCACTCACTCATTGATAGCTCAGTCAATGGCCAGCAATGTTAGAGAGCAGAGGGCTGTGCTGGTCACCAGCTTGGGGTTTGGGGGGGCCATGGTGGGATGCTACCTGCTGAGGGGATCCACTAGTCACTAGGGAATGGGCTAGTACCTTATTTTATTTCAGGGAAATGGGGATGGGGAGGAGGGTCCACTAGATACCAGGGAATGGTATATAACTTTTAAGGGATCTGGATGGGGGGACCACCGGACACCAGGGAAACTTGAAACATTATGCCAGGTTTGTGATCGGGTCTGGGAGTTACCACCTTGTTAGGTCTACAATTCATCAGAACAAATCAGGGTAAATCACAACCTTTTGGAAAAAAAATCAGAGTCAGAATCAGAACCGGGTCGCAGTCAGTTCACCCATCCCTAATTTGAATGTAGATACAGCAAAATCACTTCATGAAGCACTTGAATATTTCATACTCAACCTGTTATATTGCTTTCAGTAGGGAATATGACACAGCAGAGTGCAGCTTACATTACACACACTACGGATGGTCCACCAAAGACCTTCAACCACCAGAGGGTTTGATTAATGTTATTTGATCCACAAACTCTGGAATGTCTTCAAATGATATTAATGATATGGAAAAAATATGTTTTGGTTTTGTGTTAAAGGGATAAGCTACTTTAACCACTCCTATCTGAGTATATTCTGACTGCACAGAGAGCATAATTACGCCACATCCATAATATAAACTAACTAACAGCCAAACCACTAAGAAACAGCATGACATATGGCAAAGGATTACATTTCCCTAACAGGAGAAGTAGGTAACATTTTTGAAGTTCTAAACAGAGTACAATGGACACTCCTGTTACACAACAAATATCATTTGCCCTTCTGTAAGCCAGTGTAACTCCAATAGCAAAAATAATATCAAATATTGATGTTCTAGTAATGTCCTCATTCAGAGTATGATTATTATTCTAAGCATCATATTATGTTCTGCCAAATCTTCATTGCATGTTTTTGATTCTGCATCCCTAATTATGATTGTTTGTAAAACATACGCCAGCTGAGGTGTGCATTTGGATGTGCAATAATAGAACTGGGTTATCAGATGCACACCTGTGCACAGTAGGCCACACTTTTAGAAGCCCCAGTACTGCATCAAAACAAAACAACACCACAAATAGAGAAACATAGAATTTGTAGACTGAAAAGGAACGCTTGGCCCACCAAGTCTGCCCAGAAGGTCCCAGCTCATCTGCCTCCACAGACCCTAACTGATTTCCACTGTCCCTCCTTCCTCACTGTCTATTCACCAATATTCCCTTTTGTCTATCTCACACATGTTTAAAGTCTTTTGTTTTCACATCCACAACTTCTGCTGGCATTCTATTCCAGATGTCTAGCACTCTCGTTGAAGTAGTACGTCCTCATATCCCTTTCCATCTCCCCCTCCAGCTTCATTGCATGCCCTCTGGTCCTGGTGCTCTTCATCCCTTGAAATAGACTCCCCTCTTACACCCTGTTCACCATTGAGAAGCACTTGTAGGTCTCTAGCATTTCCCATTTCTCTCTCTTCTGTTCCAGGGTGCAAATGTTAAGATCCCTCAGTCTTTCCTTATAGGGCTTTTGGTGCAACTCCTGCACTATTCTAGTTGCCCTCCTCTGGATTGAATCCACCTTGTCTATGTCCTTTTTCAGGTGCCACCTCCAGAACTGAACACAATACTACAGGTGGGATCTCACCAGTGAGTAATACAGTGACAACACCACCACTGTCCTCCTGCTGGAGATATCTTTCCCAATGCATGCCAGCATTGCACTAGCCCCAACCATTGCTTTGTCACACTGTTCTGCCACTTTGATGTCATCAGATATGATTATCCCAAGGTCTCTTTCATGCTTAGTGACTGACATTACCTATGCCCCATTCTATACACATTTGGCAGTTTCATTTTGCATCAGCACCAGCACTGACACTTCAACATTTTAACAGAACTTTTGCTGGCCAATCCTTTTGATAAATACTAATTTACACATTTTCAAGGCCTACAATTGCAACACAAAGGGGGTGGTAAATAGTTTGCAATTTTAAATGATAACAGAATAGCAGAAAATGTGAACTACTAAAACTGCTGCAATTTTTCTGACACAGTTTGGCAGCTTGTTGGGGTTTGGGTGCATGTAAGTTTCTGACCAACAATACAAATATATAGGTTCTGCAATCTGCAGTAAAGTGTACAATATTATTAATTGTGTTCTTGTGAATATGAGTTGAATGTATAGGTACTGTAAAGTTGGAGTTTTATAAGGAAAATGTAATAACATAGGCAATAAAATGTAGGGGTATTATAGTGGCTACTGTATGTTAGTATCTTACAAGTGGAGGATAATACATGGGACTGTATGACTACAGGGATGTCATATTGTATACCATGACCCCTACCCCTTCCCAGAAGCAGCAGGAAATAAGCTTCTTGTAGCACAATGTGCCCTTCTAGTCAATTATTTTATATAAAAAACAGGTGCCATGAATCCTGATGATTACACTGTAAAGAATATGTGGCAATTTGACAAGTACTGTACATCGTCATGAAAGAAAGAATACTTTTGGTGCATTAGTATGTTGGTACTACAATAAATACTGTATGTACGTTTCTTATGAATGCATGTTGTTGCGATGAATATGCATTTCATGTGGCTGTATTACAAGAACAGTGTGGCATTGCAATAATATGTGTGTTTTAATAGTACATGTGTCCTGTAAAAATTATATAGGTATCATGAAACACATACATGGGGACAGCAGAGACTATGTCGCTATTTACAAACACATGTGTGGTACATGAATCTGTTATTTTACAGCTAGCTGGCTTTTGTAATAAATATGTCTCTTTTATGAATATTAGTGATATGTGGTGGAGTTCACTAAATATTTTAACATTTTTCAAATATATGATCATTATAAGCACAGTTCTTGCTCAGAAACCTTCACAGGACCACAGTTCCTCCAGCCAACATGGCCTTTACTGTCTCCCTCCCTAACCCTCAATATACTGTATCCACTACACAACTGCCCTTCTCACATTTAAGTTCCTGCACAATCATACTTCAGCCTCTCTCTCAAAATGTCTCCACTTACACTCCCACCCACATTGCTGAACCAGCAACCATCTCCTTACCATCAAATGTGATAATCTTTTTAGGATCAATGGGAAGGTTTGATATTTATCTGCACTGTGCTCTAGACCAGTTAAGTATCTGAACTTCATGCAACTTAATTGCTCCCCTGCTTTAAATCTCTCTCTCTCTCTCTTTTTTAGTGAAAAGTGAGACTGCCAGCACTGTGACCCAAAATCCTCTATCCACATTGTAACAGTAGTGTGATAATATAATGGGCTTAAGATTCATCTTCTCTGCCTTTCGTATTGCATGGCAGTGACCATTCTCAAAATGAGCATGATCACACATCCACATACAAACTTAACAACCATTATGTTACTCCTGCTCATATCGTGCAGCCCTCAATGCTATTCCCTGTGAGCAATCTATCTAGTCCTTCTGTAAAACCTTGAACAGTACTAGTTTTCACAGCCTCACCAAGTAGGCAATTCCATGTGTTAAACACCCTTTGTGTGAAGTAAGTAATGCAATCTAATATTTCCCCTTATTCTGTCACACATCCAGATACATGGCAGTTACCCCATGGGTAGCTGCAGTGCAAGGTTCCCCAAACAGTCCTGACAATATGTGCCAACCTTCATATTGTGGACCAGCTCTTCTCTATGCACATTCAGTCCTTGGTGTTTCATATGAATCTTACAAAAACTATGGTGTGTCGATGCAATATAATTCCTTCTTTTTTAATTTTTTTCAAAGAAGATGTATGGGGTAATCAAAAATTACATTTTCCCCTTTTTGCTATTCTTGGCCCGAGAGCATGCACTTCTGTTTTCTCACAGAGGGTAAATAGGTTGGGGAATGACAGAATCCATTTATCTAGAAGTGCTTGTTTTGTATATAAACAGTAGCTAGGGCAGCATAGATGCTCCCTGTGGTGCTGAATGTTGAGTAGGACAAAAGAGGGTAGACAGAACTCTCATCCCAGATCCAATCTGGGTTAAACTGTTTATTTTTTTGGAGCAGGGGACAGGGGGCAGGCCACACAGACTAAATGAATATCCCAGGTGTGATGTAAAAAAAAAAAGATGAGGCAGATGATGCAAGTGAAGTGGCTGACCTGGCTTCTGTATTTTTGTGGCTGTATTTCACTGTGAACTTTAGTCATATTTTGGAAATTTGTGATGCAACATCTCTGTCAGTTCTGCAATGAATCAAGAGATTCTAGTTGGGGGTAAGCTTCATCAATCTACTTAGAATCCAGTTTAGAAGTTAGTGAGGTTTATACTATCAGCATTCTATCTGAAGAAAAGCATAGTTTTCAATTTCTGTACTGTACTGCATGCCTCATGGACATGAGTGTGTATAATCCTGTATCATATGTAAGTATTGTGGAATATGAAATATTATTGTTATATATGCCATGGTCTCTGTCACTTTACTTTTCAGGATATAGATAACCTGGTATAATTGGCAAGTCTGTGATACATCTTCACAGAGGCAGGCTACTAAACTGCCCAAAGCACATATGTAATTCTGTTCTGTTCTTGAATTCTTCCTGCAACTTTGTTTCCTGCTCTAGCTGTCCTTATCACAGTTAAAATATGTTATGATACTAAAATATACTTATTTTATTGCAATTCATTTATCCAGACTAACCAAACTGAGATGCAACACCTCATCTTCAGTGGGTCTTACTACAGCCAAAATCACAGTTGGTAGCAAAAGAATTTGAACATTATATGACTTGTTTAAAGTGAAAAAGTCAGTAAACATATTTGGAGGAATACAGTATATATAACTTGACTTCTGACTGTACTTCATAGTACTGAGTTCTAACCACTAGGCCACAATGCCACTCATGTGAAATAAATGCCATGTAAACAAGAAAACACAGCAGGGTATGCAATATGCTGGATCAATATATGTTCTTTATTGCACTGTTTCAACAGTTTAGGGCATTAGTTCTCAAACGTTGTCATAGTGAGTCTCCACAAGCTATGGAAAAGATCTTGAGCCTCACTGAAATATTGAAATAACATTGGGCCTCCCCATAGAAAATTATCACACTTGGCACAACACATCAGGAATAAAGTGAAATTCCCTTGAGTAGTTGGCTCACGTTTTATTCAGCTTCTTGCAACCTCATACCCTGGTCAGCCTACTTGCTTTGCTATTTTGACTCTTAAACCATTGTCACCCCCTACGACAATACCTTCATGGGTTAGACTACATTCTCTGTCTGTTTCCTCTCCATCTGGTATATCCTTCTTAATCACCTCTACCTCTCCTCCTCTTCCTCTTCTCTTAAGCAGTTTCTCAGGGATCATTTAGCTCTCTCTAGCTCTTGCTCCTAGTATCTTTCAGCTTAATCCTTGTATTTGGGCTGTTCTGCCACCAGTCTAATTTGCCAATTGTTACCTCTCATTATGTGTTCATTGTCCCTATTTGTTTGCACTACTGTTTATTTTGTATTGCTTGACTGTTTTGCAGTTACCTTTTTAATTGTATTCACTTCCTACCCTTCCCAGGGTACAACTGAAATGAGCCTTTGCTCAGTGTGCCTTTCAATGATTTGTAAGTGAATACATAAACTCAACTACAGTACTATTATCTTCTTTCAGTTTGACTCATCCCTTCACACAAGATATCTAAAACTCAAAATTTAAATAGAGTACTTTTTCAGACTTGCTTGAGAATCCCTTGGAACAGGTTGGGGCCTTCCCAGGGAAGCTGGCCTCAACATTTGAAAAACCCTGACTTAGGGTGCATGCTAATCCTACACAATGCACAAGTACTTGTTTTGTCATTGTATTTATTAAAAAGGTCCTTTTGAAGTACAGGTTGTAGTAAAATGGAATAGAAAGCATTATGAGGTGTCCTTCAACATAAAAAATGATACAGTTTCAGCTTTTAGTATTTTAAAAACTGTATTATTTCATTAATTTGTCTCAGGATTGAGTAACATTTTTTGTTTGAGCAGTGATCAATGCTGGTACTGGGAATCCTTTTCATGCTAAACCATGGAAAATGAGCCTAGGGCCTTGATTAGATCCAGCCCCCAAAATGGCTAACAGTAAGCCTGATTGGCTGATTTCAGCCACTAGAAGCAGTAGAGAGAAGGCTCAATCAAGTATTGTATTTAGTAATATGTAGCCATGGGAATGGCAACCAGAACTACTGGGACTTTAGTAAAACACAACTATGGAAACTGCAAAGAGAAAGCACAGTTGTCACTTAAGGAAACACAGCCATAGAAATGGCAGACAGACATCCCCACTGCATGAAACACAGCTGCTGGGAGTGGAAAACAGAAGATCTAATTGCGGCTTTAGTAAATCCCAAATACTGGAAGTAACAAACATAAGGTCTGTGAGGGCTTTAGTAGAATACAGAGGTTAAAGCCAGCTCACCGGCACAGTGGTTGGAATTCTGTCTGTGATGCCGATGACTCAGGTTCAGGAACGGACCCAGGGAACTGGAGGGCCGACCGGGGGGAGTAGGAGCGAGCGTCCTATGGACTGCTCTCGTTCTCTGGGGGGAGGTTGGGTTGAGTGCTGGTGCACTAGGGACTCCTGGTGGAGGTTGGGGGATTCCCACTTGTCCAGCGCTGTCATGCTTGAGGGGCGGGGCAGACACTGGCATCACTGCAAGTCCCTGCCCCTGCTAATGGCAAAAATCTCTGTCACCGGCCGACATTGTGAAGTGCTCCCACTGGTCTCATCACTCCTTGTCTCCTCTCTGACTCAGTCCCAGTTCTGCCACCAGACAACAGACCCAAACCCTCCCTTGGGGGGGAATCCAGGCAGGCAATGTCAGTCTCAAAAAACGGACACCTTATCCGGCATAGAGAGCTTGGTTGGAAAGTGGCGGCCCCACCTTGAGGGGCAAGTCGGAGTATCAGTGAGGGCAAGGCTATAGGGGATGCAAGGCGGTGAGGACAGGCTGATGTTAGGCAGTCAGGGGGGCTCGAAAAGTATAATAAATTAAAAAAAAAAGAATACAGAAGTTAGAAATGAACAACAGGAGGCTTGATTAATGCTTTAGTAAAACACAATACAGTACTCTAGGAGCAACACCCAGAAGTCCAAATTAGGACTTTAGTTAGATAAAGCATGAGAAGCAGTAAATAGAAGGCTAGATCTAGGATTTGATAAAATACAGGAATTGCAGTAGCAAACAGAAGACCTGAATAAGTACTAATTTAGAGAAGCCTTGAGAGGAAAATCAAAGTCACATTTGGGGCCGCCTTGCTACATGGCGCTACCAGGCAAAGATAAGAGGAAGTCTGATCAGATCACAGCAAGAACTTGTTACTTACAATGGAGAACTAGTGGCCCAGTTTGAGCCATGATGTCAACCGCCATGGGCATGGTGAAAAAAAGACTGTTCCTCTGAAATACATTGACATTGGAAGTAGGTACTTTAAGTCATTTATTTTCAGTTTTCATCTTATAGCTTGAGAAAAAAAATGGCCTTTTATAATCAGGGGTACCATTTCAGATTTCAACTGGGGGAGGGCAACAACCACTGGGGGCCAGGTGCCAGTTAGGCCCTTAGAAGCTTTGTAACTTCTGTAAAAGGTAAAACTGCAGCTTTCAAAAGGGGACTGGAGCAGCAGTCACAAGAACTGCTGCACATTCACAGAGGCACTATGCGTACATTCGAGCAGCCGCTTGCTCGAACATGCAAGCTGATTCCAGCTCAAATGTTTTCAGCTCTGGGAACTCCTGACCACTTCCACCTACAAACCTAATTGTCCACCAAACAGGCATGCTGCTTGTTGGCTACTGACTTAGGCAAAACAGCCACAGTCATTGATCTTAAAGTGAAACTAATTAGTGGATTTTGACCAAGAGCTAAAGTACAAAAGCATTTAAACAATTCTGATAATACAGTTTCCCTTCTGAAACCTAACGGAAAAGTGCCATTCATGCTGTTATAATGAGTTCATAAAACAAAATATGCCCTTGTGGTCTCTATGGCCTTGTGTTTGTTCTAGGTCTGACCTTCTACAACAGTGTTGCTTTCAGAGGACTGTGTGGTCAGCAGTATTGTTTTTCCTTGAATCCTTTCCAATGTTAACTTCTGACTAGTTATATCTTGGCCACAGTGGCCAGTTGAGATCACTTGGTGTGTGTGTGGCGGGGGGGAGGGTGCCAGCCATGGTCAATATGCACTTGCTTCAATCACCAGGGAGACAAATCAAACAAAACTTGATCTTCCAAAACTAGACTGTGACCTAAGCCATCATCTGTGTGTGCCAACAGTGCCATAGTAAAATGACTGGATCAAATGTTTAAACTTAACTGGAACCTGTATGCTGCTTGCTGCATAGCACAAATTACTGTGAGATCACTGAGCTGTGGCCTGTGGCAGGAAAGTGTCAAGCTCTTCTATGTAACATGTCACTTGACCACCACTAATAGGCAGAAACGACTTGGTAGGCATGCACTGGTAGCCACAGACTGGATACATTGTAAGGGCACAAAATATTTAATGCCACAAGGCACACACTGCTACTCATTTTAGATTTATGGGGGGGTAACTGCCCCCCCACCCTACCTAATTTGCACTCCTGTTTATAGCATCAACCAGCATACTGCATAATCAGAACAACATGGGTCTGGGCTCTGATTAGCCAACAATTTGCTTGATTTTCTCAAGCCATATTATAAATACTAGTAAATGGAATTAGAGTGGAGATCAACAGATGTATCTGTAGGTGGTGTTATAATGAATGTGTAGCTATTTTCCAAAGATCTGGGTATTATAATGAATACAGTATATGGGTATTTTTTAAATATGCCTTTTTATCTCTCAGTGGGTGGCTGGGAGGATCCCCCCAATTGGCTGGGTCACAGCTCATGCTGGGATCCCAGGAGTCACAGGGCTCATAACAAGGTGGATTTTCCTCTTTAAACTCCATGGCCACCAGGACAGACATGGTCATGCAATTACCTTGGCACATGTTCAGGCATGTTCCTTCCCCTGACATGCAGAAGTCCACTGGCTACCATCTTACAGGTCCCACTGAATTGTCCCAGACTGCCAAACCCCACCCCTCAGCAATAACTAGCTGTCAAAAAGTGCCAGACATCAGATCCCTTCCCTCCCTGGAGAAGGTGAGCAGTCCCCTGGATGCTCAGCCTCCCTCCCCAACTGACCCTCCGATGACCAAGGTCCGTTTCTGAACCCCGGTCGTCAGTGCCGCAGGCGATAACACTACTGCTGTGCTGGTGGGCCAGCTATATGGGTATTTTTTTAAATATCCAATGCTGTAATGAATATGTGTTTTATGCACACAAGAAAGTGTAATGAAGGTGACCATTTCAGAAGTACTGACTTTTATGATAAACATGTGGCTACTTTACAAATACAGTATGTGAGCAATGTATTACAAATATATTGGCACAGTAATATAAATCTGTATGAAACAAAAACATTACAGTACCTGTTGTGATGAATATGTGGGTATAGTATTTTATAAATATGTGGGCAACACAAAGAAGGTGTATACACTGTGGAGGATATTTGCATTAGCATTAGATTACATATTTTTTTTTACTCTTAACTGAATACACAGGTGCTGATATGAATATGTGGTTTTTATAATGCTCAACATTAAATCTATTAAATCAATGCACTGCACCACCATCTCTGATCCCTTGCCTGTCATCCTATCAGGTCAAAACCATTTCTGGACAGCCAGTTAGTGATAGTGACTCATGTACACGAAGAGCTCCTATAACAATCTCCCTTTGTCTAAAAACTATCTGTATATTATTCTACTAATGTCAGGTTATAGAAGAATGGCACAGAAGTATACTTGAAGAAACCACTGTTCTTATTTGAGCAATTTAACCATTAAATCACATCTTTCTGAAACTTTGATTCCTATTTATCCTATCAATATTAGACTATATGCAAAAACATCCATAATATTAAACAGAATAAGCAGAATTATGTACTATAAAAGTAATATAATAAGGTAAAGGTTTACTTAACCAAAATGTAAATGAACTATCATCTTGTATGGTGTTGCCATGTTAGAGTCTATAACTTAAAAGAAGTTTACAAATCACTGACTGGAACAAAAAAACAAGGAGGCCTAAATCACAAGTAAAGAGCACATACACAGAATGTAAGATATAAAATCTGTACTACTACTGCTCATACAGAATTATGATTAATGCCAGGCTGATTGGCTCAGATATACTAGAATATCTTTTGATCACTTATAACTGAATGTCAGAGAACATAGGGGTGGTGCCATCACAAAACATTGCTTGTTTTGGTCCTTATTATCATGTATTTGCAGTACTAGATTTATTCTGGACTCCCTTCGGGGTGCCTTCCTCAAACAATTGGTCATGGAACCAACTCGGCAGAAGGCAATACTGGACCTTGTGCTCACAAACAGGGACAGTGTGATGGGGGTAACAGTGGGGGAGCACCTGGGGAACAGTGACCACCAGTCATTGTGGTTTGAAATCACAGAAAGAGCAGAACCAAACCACACAAAAACACGTATCCTGGATTTTAGGGGGGCAGACTTTGGGAAAATGGGGAGATACTTGAAAGAGGCATTAAGGAGAATGGGACAGGAATCAGGGGTTGAGGAACAGTGGGCAGTATTTAAAATGGGGATTACAAGAACAACATAACTATGCATTAAGCAGGTTAGCAAGATGAAAAGGAAGAGGAGACCATTATGGTTTTCCAAAGAGGTAGCAAAGAAAGTGAAAGCCGAAAAGATTGCATTCAGGCAATACAAAAAGACACAGGCAGAAGGGGATAGAGAGAAGTACCAGGAGAAGCAAAGGAGGCAGGGAGGTCAGTAAGGGAAGCCAAAGCTCAGACAGAAGAACACATTGCAAAATCAGTGGGTAGGGGACAAAACCTTTACAGGTACATAAGTGAAAAAGAAAGACAAAGGGAGGGATAGTGAGACTGAAGGGGAGGATGGGGCCACGTGGAGGATGACAACAGTAAAGCTAACATATTGAACAGGTATTTCTGCTCAGTCTTTACTGAGGAAGAGGAGGTAATAGGTCTGAAGGAGTACAAGGGTGGGAATGGTGCAGAAATGGACACAAGTCCCTTTACTGAGAAAGGGTCCTGAAGGAACTGGAAGTAATAAGAGTTGATAAAGCAATGGGGCCAGATGGGGTGCACCCAGGGTCCTTAAAGAACTAAGAGAGGTGGTGGCTGAACCTCTGGCTATCCTGTTTAGCCGACCACTGGAAACAGGGGAGGTACCCAAAGACTGGAGGACAGCAGATGTAGTCCCCTTATACAAAAGTGGGAACAAAGAGGAAGCAGGGAACTACAGACCAGTCAGCCTCACCTCGGTAGTGGGGAAGATCATGGAAGCACTACTGAAGGAGAGATTGGTGGAACATCTGGTTGTTAATGGACTACAGGACCCAAGGCAGCATGGTTTCACCAGGGGGAGGTCATGTCAGACCAACCTCATTGAATTTTTTGACTGGGTGACTAGGGAGGTGGATCGGGGAGGGCAGTGGACATGGCCTATTTGGACTTCAGCAAGGCCTTTCACACTTTGCCACATAGAAGACTATTACACAAACTGGGGAATATGGGTGTGGGCAGGACAGTAGTGTGATGGGTAGGTAACTGGCTGGGTGGCAGGACACAGATGGTGGTGGTAAATGGCTGTCACTCCACAGAGGGAAGAGTGACCAGTGGGGTACCACAGGGATCAGTGCTGGGACCGGTCCTATTCAACATATTCATCAGTGACATTGCGCAGGACCTAGAAGGCAGAATTTCACTGTTCACTGATGACACAAAGCTCTGTAACAGAGTAGACACACCAGAGGGTGTAGACAGAGTGAGAAGGGACCTGCAGAAACTTGAAGAATGGTCAGGGGTTTGGCAGTTGAAATTCAATGCAAAGAAGTGCAAGATAATGCATAAGGGGCACAAAAACCCTGGCACAATATATCAGTTGGGGGGTGAGGATATAGCATGCACCAAGCAGGAAAGAGATCTTGGGGTTATCATCTCTGATGACCTCAAGGTAGGGAAACAGTGTGACAAGGCAGCAGGTAAAGAAAATAGGATGCTGGGATGTATAGGCAGGGGCATCACCAGCAGGAAAAGGGAGGTCATAATTCCGCTATACAAGACACTAGTGAGGCCCCACCTGGAGTACAGTGTACCGTTCTGGAGACCATACCTACGTAAGGACATAGACAGGGTAGAGAAGTTCAGAGGAGGGTAACAAAGATGGTGTATGGATTGCATCACAAGTCCTAAAAAGACAGGTTGAAGGAACTGAACATGTACTCCCTGGAGGAGAGGAGGGAGAGAGGGGATATGATAGAGACATACAAGTATCTCACAGGGAGGAACAGGGTGCAAGAATACACTATTTTTAAGCAAAAAAGATGTTTCAGGACTAGAGGGCATGGTATGAAGTTGGAGGGAGGACGATTCAGAGGAAATATGAGGAAGAATTTCTTCACAGAACGGGTGGTGGACAAGTGGAACACCCTGTCAGAGGAAGTGGTGGGGGCTGAAACAATCACGGGATTTAAGAATGCATGGGATAGACATAAAGGAATTCTGGAGGTCAGGGGTAAGGGGCAACAGACTTCTAGGAAAACATAAACTGAACTTACAAGCTCAAATGGGCAGACTGGGTGGGCCATAGGCCCTTATCTGCCGACACTGTCTATGTATCTATGTATCTATGTACTGAAAAACGCAAATATCCATAGCAGCTTCCATGTATTCAGAGTGAAGTACATCAATTGATGGCATCTGCAGCCAATATATAAACCACACAAAATCACTTAATTGCTAACATGCTGATCCCAGCATAAAGAATTTTTTTTATAAAATGGGTAGTAAAAAACTCAACCTAATTGGTCAAATAGTGTCACCTGACCATTGAGTAACTCTCCTATTTAATCCACAGTTAGGCAATCAAACTTATTGCCATCTTTGTTTAGAAGTCAAATAACAAAAACAGTATCAATATGCGTTTCTGAGCCATGTAACAGTTTATGACTTTTTACAGTGTTTACATGCTCACTGCACATGTTTTGATGTAACAGTTTATAAGCTTTTACAATGCTTTCATGTTCACAGCACATATTTTGACTGCTAGTTTAAACACAATATTTAACCTGGTGGATCAATACACAATAAATGTCCTAATTTTCCCACTCAGAAATTACTTTCTTCCAATGTTTTTTGGTTTTAACATCTAACCCATTTTATAAGTGTAATAACACATGGGGTGATGGTGAATTAATGCACTTCTCAGGTGCTGAAGGACACTCGCACTTCAGCCACCAGCCTCACAATGAACCAGAGGATGCTTTAATTCAACACCAGGAGCATAGATTAATTCACCATAACCCTTTGCCCTGCTGTGAATTATTTATTTATTTATTTATTTCATAATTCAGATTTACAATCTTTGAGTCAAAGACTCATTTACAAAGGCACCTTGTCGCAGGGAGGGTAGACAACAATTGGTGGTGGAGTACAACAATGGAGAACATTACAGATGAGATACAATGAAAGAACACAGAAAGCAATTCCAGTAATACAAAGGTGCACAAAGGCTTCAATTAGTTACAATTAGTCTAGTATATAAATAACAAGGTACCTCTAGTGTGGTTATTGCTTACACATTGTTCACATATAGCACTGCTTTACCCACATATGCATCTCATTTCACAATAGTCATAAATTAACTATGCATTGATCACCATATTGGATATTGGTTACAACAATCAAGTGCAGGTAATAGCTCCTGAACATTTTTATCTTGTGCACTGATATAAATCACAACACATATAGAGTCATACTACAGTACTACCTGAGTAAAGTCTTAGCATCCATATATTCTTATAGTATGCCCAAATATACATCTACTTGCTCATGTATTAGTATTGCACAGCTGTGTGCACACATCAGAAGCCATGACATTTTAATGTGTCCATAGTATATTAACAGGAAATCATATTCATAATCCATTGTTTGAATTTAAACATCTTTACTTATCTGCCAAAGGGTTAAGTCATATGAGTATGCTAAGGGAGTATCTCATTTTATTTATTAAAAAAAATGAAAACAGTACTCAGTCTTGTCACTTAATTGGGACTTTGTTTGATTCTCATTCTATGAGGCTTTGAAAGCTTCCTTAGTATTTTATAACATTCTGTGTTCTTGTCACATCTTTTCTATGTCCCATGGTAAATAGAATATTTGTCCATACATTGAAGCAGAGGAAATTAAAGAGCTACTTAATGCTTAACACAATGCTACATCACTGCATCTCCAGTATAGCAATTATTACTAACACAGTTTAATAGTAAACTGACACTGTCACATAAACCAGAGATAGAAGTCCTAGATCTGTTGTATTCATTCATCTAATGCAGTTCTGCTTTCTCTGTACAGTATTAAAAATCTACCTTATTTTCTGTTATAACATTGTTGCACTTTTTATGCATTTACAAGTGCAATAATGCACTTAGGGTGTGCAGTAGTGTTATAATGACTGCAATTACTGGGTGGTTGAAGGTCTCAGGGACATGCAACCTACCCAGGGTATGTGGTTATTGCAGCATCACTGGACAGTCTGCAATGCATTGGAGTCTGTTTATGGTTGCTTTTGCCAATTAATAAGGATATGCACAATTATATTTGTGAACAATTACACACGGTCAGTTTGTTTACTAGTGATGTACCTTTGTGAGTGCTGCGATCCTCTGGGCCAGTTCAGCTTCCACTTCTGGTAGGGTCTCAGCCTTCCTCATGGTCTGCTGCAGTTTTTGTTCAGCAAGCTCCAATCGTTCCTGCAGCTGCCTGTTCTTTTCTTCCATCTACATTCCACAGATGGAAAAGTAGTGCATTAACTAGGGATACTTGATGAACACTGTTTTTACTGATGAGCATTGGTATGCCTCAGTGACTATTTAGTGTGGCCTATTGGCTTGAGTATTGTACAGCAAGGTGGTTGTATGTGATAAAGTGTCAAAGAATCCTCTAGAAAAGACATGTGACAACATTTTATAAACAAAGGGTTTGTTTTTCTCCATTAAGTTCTTTAGAGTAATGCTAGACCAATTTGAGCAAATTCTCTGGAAGGTCAAATGATGCTACCTAGTGTGAAAATACCGCCACCCCCCTCCAAAACAAAATCCATTAACGTATCTTGAACACTTCAGTTTGCTAAACATGACCGCACAGAGAATCTGTTACAAAGAGTAAAAATAATGACAGTCTTATACTAGTCCATTGTCTTGCAATCAGTTTCAAAATCTGTAACAAAATACAAATGACTTAAAAGTATGGGTTAATTGTAGCTCATTTTTGTGTTGTGAAATCCAGCTAGGTTCTTTACAAGTTGTGCTACTATGTTAACTAGCTAGTTATTCATTCCATAATGAGTGTCTAACTATTTGTAAATATTATACATGAAAACACATTATTATAATCAGTTGTTTTCTTCTACAGTAATGCAGTTTAAATGAAGAGAATCATTTATTAAAATCAGTGTCTTGCATGAAAAGTAGATACAGTGTCTAAATAATGTTTCATGATGGTCTTTACAAATCATTTTAATTGTTTTATCAATAACAGTTTTGTCTGTGACAATCATAGCATAAGTCAACCTCCAAACAATCCCTGAAAACACCATCCCTTTTCCTAGTCTCTTTCACCAATCACATGTGTCTATATCACCTGCTTTTGAAGCTAGCAACAATCTTAACACTGACCAAATCCTCTGATAGACTATTTCACTTTTCCACTTACCTTTCCTATAAATAAATTCCTCCTCCAGTCCCGCATACATTTTTCCCCATCTCTTTCAAGTTATGGCCCTAGTAATGAACCTTTTACTAAGTCTAAACTGTTGCTGGTTATCTCCCTGTTTATACTCCTCAAATATTTGAAAATTTTAGCCATGTCCCCCTATACCTCCATTCCTTCATCAAATCATAGAAAGTGAAACTAGACCTAATTATAAAACTGGTGGTGGAACAGTTTTGGATTGGATTGTGGTCACTCACCCTAACAGAATTACCAATTTTGGGGTCCTGGTTGATATGATGAGTGACCACTGTCCAGTGTTCTGTAACTGGTCCACCAGAGTAATAAGGAACCCACCAAAATATATTGAAACTAGGAATCTCTCCCAATTAACAACGGAAAATATTGAGGCTATATGTAATGAATTAGACTGGTCATTGTTTGATCCCCTTAATCATCTGGATTAGCTTCTTGAATTATTCCTTAAGGTTTTTGTGGATATTGCTAATAGGGAAGCACCATTAAGGAAAATGAGAATTAGAGCTAATAAACAAAAGTGGTTAACTCATGAGTTACTCCTTCTTATGAGATCTAGAGATAAAATGTTGAAGCAATACAAAAAAAAGGAAAGCCCTATAACTTTACAGATGTATAAAACCTTGAGGAATAAATGTAAAGCTATAGTTAGAAGTGCAAAAAAGTTCTATTGTCTTCTTGAACAGAGAAATGTTCATGGAAATCCTAAAAAAATCTGGTGTTTCTAAAATAAATTGATTGGTAGGGAAAAAACATTACTGACATAACTCTGCAACGCAATGATCATTCTGTTACTAATCCCAATTCAGTTGCAGAGTTGTTTAATCAATATTTTGGTAACCTTAGTGATTATAGAACCTCAGAAAATGGCCACAGTCAAACTCAAACAGATTATAGACCCACTCATGATGAATTTAAATGTGCACCTGTTATACCAGACTTAGTGAGGGATTATATTCTTAAAAATGACCCCAGGCCTAGTGTTGGGTATGATGGAACTGATTTTAGAATTATTAGGTTGGGTATAAAATTGTTTTCCTATCCCCTTTCTTTGATTCTTAATTGTTCTTTAAAAGATTGTGTTTTTCCTCAAAGCTGGAAATTATCCACCATTAAACCCATTTTGAAAAATGGTAACCCACAGATTGTATACAATTATCAACATATTTCTTTGTTGAACCCCTTATCTAAAATCTTGGAAAGAATTATCTTAGATCAAACTCTTGAATATCTCATAAAACATCAAATGTTAATTGATTGTCAGCATGGGTTTAAACCATATCAAAATACTGAGATGGCCTTGGTGAGGTTCACCAGCCACATACAGTATGCCCTTGATAAAGGGCACTTTGTTGGGGCTGCATTTGTGGACCTCGCCAAGGCCTTTGACCTAGTTGATCACAGTTCGCTTCCATCTGTTCTTTCAAACTTTCACTTTTCAGCTGATGGAATCAAATAGTATTTTGATTACCTCACCAATAAGACTTTTAGGACATTAATTGGTGATTGTTTTTCAAATTCACTAGTTATGCAGAGTGGGGTGCCGCAGGGTTCCATCCTGGACCCCCTCCTATTTTTTCATTATGTCAATTCCGCTCCTAGAGTCTGTACAAAAAACATCTAGGATTTTATATGCAGATGATGCGGTTATCTATATTGATGGAAATTACATAAATAGAATACTGAACGATGTTCAGTTGGATTTAGATTTTTTTGAAGATTGGTTAATTCAAAATCATATGTTCTTAAATAAAAAAAAAACTAAACTTATGGTATTTTCTGGTAGGCCTTATGGGAATATTGATAGATTTATTTCAATTAAAGATGGAGGGGGGTTCATATTGAGTTGATTGAAAACTTCAAATATTTGGCTATTTTATTGGATAGTAAACTATCTTTTGAATCCCATGTAAAATATCTTAGAAAGATTATACATCAAAGACTAGGCCTTTTATATTGTGCAAACACATTTTTAACTGTTGATTCCCATAGGTTACTTTCACATACCTTTCTTCTTAGCATTTTTGACTATGGTCTAATGGTCTATTCTTCAACAATGACTACAGTCCTTAACAACCTTAGGGTTACTTATAATTCAATACTACAGTTTATGCTCAATGCACCTTATTGCTTGCATCATTGTCAGTTATACAAATCTTTTGGTTGTTTTCATTGATAGAATTTCTCATAAAATGGGAGTTTTTCTATTTAAAACTTTAAGTGGGTCACTACCTTTGTCAATTATTGATCTCTTCCCAAGATTCTCCCATCCTTGTAGAACTAGGTCCCAGAGTAGATTTTCCTTTAAAATTCCAGTTTTCAAGAAAGCAGTTAGTAATAGGTCATTTTTTCACCGAGCACCACTTTTTATAACAGTGTTCCATATGATTCTGCTGATTATAAGACTGTTCATTGTTTCAAAACTCGTCTCAAACAATGGTTATCCAATAACTGCTATATTTTGATGTTATGTTGTTTGTTGTATTTGTATGAGTTATTTAATGTGTTGTGTTAATTTTGTATTATTGTAACTTGTCATCTGTGAAAATAGGCAATTTGCTCATCAGATTTACAAGTATAAAATTAAAAATGAAATGAAATGAACATATATGTTGCGATCCACAAGCCTTTCCTCATAGGTCCCCCACTGGCCATGAGCCATTTTGGTCACTCTCTTTTAGACCACTTTCAGGACATCGACAACATGATCATCATCATCATCTTCATCATCAGCCATCTACACTTCCTGCTGAGAGATTGTGTACCTTTCTTTGGTGAAATCCCCAGCCCCCCCAGGGGTGGGGTGCCCAAACTTGCTCACAAGCCTGAAGTGACCACTTCCATATAGAATGAGGCCAGTCCTCCTTTGAATATTTTGTAACCCTACTAATGTGGTTTATATTATCACATCACGTTGCATGCAGCATTGTGAAAAGGTTATAATAAGAGCAACTCATACATTTTATTCAATGTACTCAATATATGGATGCATATTATTGCATTTTTTAATGCAATAAAATATGTGAAGCACTGCATTTGCATCATACAGTCATGATACAATATAATACTGTTACTTTATCTCATGGGTACAAAAGGTCATGTTTGTATAAGAAAATATGTTGTACACTGTTCATATCATCAGTCTGACATCAGATTCAGAGACCCAACTTTTATGGTCTGACTTAGGACTCCAAACCAGTGGTCCACCTGGGGTTCACCCACATTGCTATTCAATAGTTTATAAGATTAAATGAAATATGCTGTCTAACTGCATGGATATGAAATTTCCTGCCAAAAATTCAATTCCATCCTCCCCTCATCATAGTTGCATGCTCCCATCTGCAAGTATAAACATTACCACCTTTGTGAAAGAACTAAAAACTGAAAGTAAGTATAGTGTACATTAAATGCCATCTTTGGATTATCCTGAGTATCTAGAAAACAGTTGAGGAAAAGCTTCAGATATTTTAATTTATTTTATCTGTACTTCTGCAAAATATTACTTTGCTGCTATAACAGCTTAAAATGTACAGCTCAGAAAATAAAATCAAAAAGTTTTTTGTTTGTATTTTCAAGCATTTATGTACTGCATAATGACACTTTTGAAATCAATTTATTTTTTTTTTTGCTTTGAAAGTGAGCCAATCAGATATAAATAATAAATATACATTCCAGTTTTGTATTGTTACATGCACACTACTTCCCTACTGAGACATCTTCTGAAATGTGTGTGTGTGTGTGTGTGTGTGTGTGTGTGTGTGTGTGTGTGTGTGTTGGGGTGACTTCCAACTAAAAAGAGGAAGATTAATTAGCTTCACTTTTTCTGTGTTCTCCTATGTCAAAGTGCTGACCACGTTTTATACTAATAACATTTCTGTTTCATCTCATCTCTGTTTTATTCTTGGCCCTCACTGGAACTGGAAAGTGGGTACTCTCATGCAAATCAAACTCCACAGCTGAAGAAGATACTGCACCTGGCGCAAGATGGCTTCCTTATTGGCTAGCTCATTTTCTAGTTTGTCATTCATGTCATGTATGGAGGTAGACTCCCTCTGTGCACTGAGGTAGCGTTTCTCCAGAGTAGTAATTCGCTCTTCCATGTCATCCTTCTGTGCCATAGCCTGGAGTGATTATGATAAAAGAATTTTAGAACAAATAATTTAGTTCACACTGACACATATATAATAGCAAATGTAATTGGAGATATTCTGCACATCATCTGTTACACTAGCATTACCATTGAATACTTATTTGTTAGTTTTGCATGCTCGATATACTGTACTTAGCAGTCCTAGTTTATGAAGCTCTCCTCTAGATCAGGTGCTTATAATAATGAGAGTAGGCCACCCAAATGGCCTCTAGCAATGAATCGTGCTGTCATGCAGATGACAGGAACTCAGGAGCAGACTCTGATCATTTTGTTACAGGCCATGCCAGGCTGAAGGCTGCTGCCAGAGGACACTTCACATTGGCAGGTGAGGGCTGGCAGTGAAGTACAGCACATATTGACCTCTGTGGGCAGGCCAGGGAGCTAACTCCTTCACAGGGGCACACTGTGTTGCAAAATGTGTAGGGCATGTCCCACACCAAAGCGGAGGGGGGAGGAAAAGGGAGAAAATGAGGGGAGAAAACTTTCCTGCTGTACACATGATGGCAATTGCCTGAAAAGGATATATCCCTGGGAATATGGTATATCCCTGGCAATAGCATGGATGGGAAGAAAATATACATGAAAAAATGGTAGACTTGTAATTACATATATGCAGTACTGTAAGTCAAACATCAAACTGACTCATTTATGTTTTACATTTTAATGTTCTGTACAACCAATCTCTTTATGCTTCCTTGGGGAATATTTGCATTTATTTCAATGAAACAGGCAACATGTGGTGTAGCCATGTTAAATAGTGAAGCTTCTAGCAAGATACACAAATCTAGGAATGGCTCCATTTATTTCAACTGTACTTCAGTTAGAGTTAACATTCCAAACCATAATACTCTTTGAGCAGCCATCAGTCGATTAGAACCACAAATAATCATGCCTCACCACACAGGTAATTTTGGAATATTAACAGTCATGTAAATGCACAACTTAAAGTAAAGATTTCATCCCCTTTCTAGTAAAAAAAGATAAATAACAGAAAATGAGTGGTGGGCATATACTGCATCATCACAATCTTGGTATTGTTTAATGCTTGTGTGACAACTTTTCTGAGGTTAGCATCTTTCTGGTACATTCCCAGTTCACTGCAATCTACAGCTTAATACAAGCAGGATTCATATGTTAATCCTCTGATTGTTTTTAATTATTTAATCAGCTTCCTACCAGAACAACCCTGCTGACCATTATTTTAAAAAGCAGAATTTGTAAGTGGTAAAAATTCCTTATTATAGTTTATGTAATAATAATGTAGTCTTGGAGGGAAAAAAAACATCAATGTATCAATTTTTTCTCACTGTACTTTACTTCTGAATTGAAATATGGGATCCTTATATGCTATTGAAGGGAGGTTATCATTAGTGTGTTTGTTTAATGGCTGGTGGGAAGCACCTGGGTGGGAACATGTGCTGTGAGTGTGGGGAAGGGCTTCTTAGGATTTTTTAAAAATCTGTAAAGCGGACCTTCAAAACCAAAGTTCAGCTTTGCAACTTTTTTCTTTGTACAATTGCTTCTTTTGAGGGAAAAAAAAATACCACCAAGCTGCTACTGCACAAATGAAGTGCAACTTCAGAGTTTTTTTCCTCATGATGTGCCATGTTCTCTTCATGTAGAACTATGCAGACATCACCATGAAACACACAGACTTTGTGAAACTTTTTGAAAAGTGAAGCACAGTTGCTACAGCAACCCATAAAGCAGACATTCACAGTTTCTCTGTTCAAATTAAGATCAGTTCTCATCAAAACAGATCACCATTGGCATTATCATAACTAGAATAGACAACATTCCCTGACAAGTTTGAATTTCAATTTATTACTAAACGCACATGTATGAAAACAAAAGAAAGGACTTTGGGGAATCTATCTTATCTGTCCCTCCAGCCACAAAGCAGTGTCAAAACCCAATTAGAATATGGTCACACATCCAAGTCAAGCAGCAAGAATGCTATCTCTTCTCATGCTGTGTAATCCTCAATGCTATTCTTCTTCATGATATTATCAAGTTTTGCTTTATAAAATATAATGAGAAATATAATGAGAAATAAATAATGCTCTTTAACTGGGAATTGAAATCTTTTTTTTGTTAGATATATTTTTTGGTCTCTTCACCAGCACTGGTGGCAGATTTACTGGCCTGTCTGGGCCCCCTCATTAGGTTGGAACCATCACAGTGCTTTCGGTATTGGGGGATTTATCCCTTAGTTTCCCCTTGCCCTTCCCCCTAAGGACACTGGCATGAAGGACTCATATTCAGGCTGGCAATGTGTTTAGGCATGCTTCTGCCAAGCAGTTAAATATATCCTCCCCCTCCCTACATGACTGACCTTGCACCACCATCCATGTATTAGGAGGAGGCAGTATTGTATTGTTGTGGTGACCCTCTTTCCCACAGAGGAGGACTGCATCCCCATGGATGTTCAGTCCTCCTCCCCAAGCCCCCCCATGAGCCAGGTTCACTCCTAAACCCTGGTGGCTGGCATCACAAATGGTAGGGCTACTGCTGCTCTGATGGGCCAGCCTCCACAATCCCTTTCTCTCTATAGTCTCAAGTCCTACTTTGAAACTCTGAAAAGTGGCAGCTTGCAAAACCTTATGAGGTAGGCTATTCTACATGATAACTACCCTCTCTAATACAACATGCTTTCTGACATTTCCCCTTATCCTGCCCCTTTCCCTCTTTTGTCCTCTAGTTCCAGTTGGAATCACCATCTCAAATATCTGTTTATTTTTCACCTTGTGTATCCCTTTAGGTTTTGGTACACCAAGACAGTGTCACATCTTAGCCTTTTCTATTCTAAGTTGAATAAGTACAATGTATCATTATAGTTTTTGCCTCTTATGATGCCAACCAGTTTGATGATCTTATAATGGAACCTCTTAATAACTTTAATGTCCTTTCTGTATTTTGGTGGTATTCCACATTAGATAGGTAGGTAGGACTGGGCAGACACAAGAGGCTGATTGGCCTCTTTCTGCTGTTAACTTCTCTGTTTCTATGATGAAAACTGGATGTAGCTCTCCAGGTGAGGTATAACCAAGACTTAGAACCCCAAATTCATTCATTTTTTAAGCTTATTTACTATCCAAGGACATAATTCTGCTTACGATATCATAGCCCGTTGCTTGGAAAGTATTGTGATGTCACAAATTGGGGATTACAATGTCAGCAAAGAGTAGATGAACTCTAATGGTCAATGACCCATTTTTTATGCAAATGTTTTTAGTAAAATAACACAAAATGACTCACATTCCAATTTTTGGGAGAACGTTGTTTATCTTACGTTCTAGCTATTGATGCCAAGTATGATTTATTTCTGGTATTTACACAAGAAAAAAATGTGCTCCAATCTGTACATAATAATGCAGTCATGAAAACATCCCATGCCTTCACGTTCCATAGCCTGACTTACATGTGGATATCCTTAAACTTAAAGGTTTCATTCATGCAATTAAATCATTATTTTCTTCCAGTCTGTAAAATGAACTGCATTCCTCTCTGTTTGTGAAATCTAAATCATCATATCAAGTTTCTCATATACCGCATACAGTAGCTGGTAGTCCCTAGCTCTGCCCCCAGTTGTGATCCCCATTCAGACCATTGCTAGCACAAAAGTATCCTGAAAACCAATGAATGCCCCTCAAAGACCTTAAATGTAAATCAATGCTCCTTTAAGGAAATGTGCAACAAAAAGCCTTTTGGGTTATAGTCTTCACTCCCACAAGATAAATGCAAAAGTCTCCCAGTCCTAGAATTGAGGTGATGTTTTTCTAGTCACCCTGGATTTCAACATAGTCCTCTGTTGCCTTGGTTAATTTCTCCACTGACAGCCTCACAATATTCTAGACTTTATGGGATAATGTTTCTCCAGCAGATGTAACTTTGAAATTAGATCTAATTATGCTTTTATGGTACAGTAGCTGTCCGTTAAGTTCTCCGTAAGACAAATGGCAAGATCAACACTTGACAACACAAGTTGACCAAATTCAGTTTACAACAGTCAACTTGTGCTGCCTTGTGTCTTGGTTTTCCAACTGTACTGACTGGAGTCCTTGTGCACATGAACTTTGTGTTTTGCAATGTCAACATATGCCTTTATTTTCTTGTGTGGTATGTGAAATAATTTATAAGAGGAATTTCTAACTTGCCTGATGCCAGGACAAGGGGAAGCACCACAGATGCTTTTGCATTCCTATTGGCCTTTCCAGTAGTACAGACTAAAGACTATTGGGTTTACATGGTTTGGCAGTTTGTTCCTGCTAGCACCGTGGTTTGTTATTCTTTCCATCATGTTCAAATACAAAGCAACCATTGCCACTTGCACAGTAGTAGTGTCCATCTAATAAAATACTGCATACTAACATCAGAGGAAACAAAAAATAAAATAAAACCTCTAAAATATGGAGCTCAGACAACATGCATCTTGAAGATGTAACCACATGTTTCAGATCCAAATACATTAGATGAGCAGTACAATCTTTAATCATTTCAATAGAATAGCCTTTACAATTTCCTTAGCTTTAGAATTTTTGCAGCAGTTAAGAAGTCTGATCACATCTGCTTTATAAAACACAGATGAAAATGTGCAGCTGATTTGTCATTGGCAGTCCATACTACCAAAGTATTAATATTTAGCAGCTGACAAGAAAATGAATTATGCATACTTTAGTGATGTATTTTCTGCTAACTGGCAGACAGTGCTAGTATGCATATCCATATTTGTTGTTTTCAAAATAGGGGGCCTGATAGGTCAAATAGCAAGTATCCAGTGCAATCATATCCTTTGTATCTGGCACAGAGCATACAGAGAAAATGGGTTGATTTTTGAATGTGCTCATGGATGTTGAGGCACGATCTGACCACAAGTTCCCCTTTTGCAACCAATAGTTAGAAAACTGAAAAGATTCTATTTCAGAGAAAGGAAGGCACTAAAACAGGAGAGACTGCAGTGAAGCTAAGAGGGGAAAGTTTAGGAGGGATGTATGGAAATACGTTTCCATGCAAAGGGTGGTGAATGACTGGAACAGCCTGCCAGATGAGGTAATAGGGTAAAGAAAGTGCGGCACTTCAAGCATGCATGCGATAGGCACAGAAACATATTAGACAGAGGAATGGGGGAGGGATTGACACCAATAACCAACTAGGTCAGTGGTGATGGAATAGGCAAGGACAAGGGGCAGACTGGATGGGCCTAAAGGTCCTTTTCTGCTGACCAAATCTATGATTCCAAGTTTCTGTGTCTATCAGCCACTTATGCTGATTTGTGACACTTAAATTAAATCAAATCAAATCATAATTTATTTGTAGTGCGCTTTTCAAATACCAAAGTGCAAGTACATAAAACATAACATCATTAATAAATAAAAGTTAAAAATTTAGACACAGTTAAAAAGACAGCAAAATATAAACAAATCAAAGGCTGATATAAACAAGAAACTCTTCAAAGAAGCCTTAAAAGATTCTGTGGATGGGCACTCCCTAATCTGATGAGGTAGAGAATTCCACAGGGTTGGAGCCACAAAAGAAAAAGCTCTGGTCCCAGAAGATTGAAGATGAACCCTGGGAATCTCTAGCAATCCCTCGTCGGTGGAACAGAGTGAGCGGGAAGGGCAGTAGGGCTGAAGGAGATCTTGCAAGTAGCCCGGTTCCAGTCCATGTAGGGTCATATAGGTCAGCAATGCAACCTTGAAGGTAATCCTCCAATGCAGGTAACCTTCCAATGCACCGACAGCCAGTGCAGTTTGCGCAGAAGAGGCATGATATGGCAAGTTCTTGGTAGCCCAGTCAACAACCTGGCTGCAGCGTTCTGCACCAGCTGCAAGTGGAGGAGGTCCACCCCTGGTAACCCTAGATATAGAGCATTACAGTAATCTAGACGCGAGGAAACAAAGGTGTGAACCAATACAGAGAGGTCATCACGTGGAACAAGGTGCTTTATCTGGCCTATATTCCTCAGATGGTAGAATGAGGACTTGACAATGGCTGACACCTGGGACTTAAGAGTCAGCTCACAGTCAAGTATTACGCCCAGATTTTGCACCCATTCAGAAGGTCTCAACTGGTTCCCCCATAACACAAGGCCAGAGGGGAATCCAGGAGTCAACTTCTCTATGCGGTGACCAAGGTCCACCACCAATACCTCAGTCTTATCCAGATTCAGCCTCAACCAGTTGGCGCTCATCCAGTCCTGGATCTCAGCGAGGTAGTTGTTAAAGACCATAAGTGCATTGTTCTGTTCATGTACAAAGGACATATAGAGCTGAGTATCATCTGCATAGCAGTGAAAACTCCGCTCATAATGCCTAATAATGTCTCCTAACGGTAGCATATACACCATGAATAAAGCATGCATCAAAATAAATGAAGGATGCATCATTTATTGGATGCAAGGTACCACGAATTGCGACAACTGTTGTAAAATCTACTCGGCTTTCAGGAGTTTCAGTACAACTAGGATAAGGCACAAACAGACAAAATTCAGCCTGGGTTAACATAGAAAAATAGAATTTGACAGCAGATAAGGACCGCTTGGCCCACCTAGTATGCCCATTTCCTTACCTAATGCACAGGTTGCAGATCCTAGTTAACCAACAGAGTACTTCCTCCCACCCCCCACTAGACTTGCCTTATGCCTGTCCCATGCATTCTTGAATTCTTCCACTGTTTTTGAGTCCACTACCTCCTCAGGAAGGCTGTTCCATGTATCCACAACCCTATCCATGAAAAAAATATTTCCTCACATTACCTTTGAGCCGTCCCCCCTCTATCTTCAAATTGTGCCCCCTTGTTCTTGCACATCTCTTTTTCTGAAAGATACTACCATCTTGGACTCTGCTGATTCCCTTGATGTACTTGAAAGTTTCTGTCATGTCCCCCCTCCCTCCTCTTCTCAAGTGTATACATATTAAGCTTCTTTAATTTCTCTTCATATGTCTTCTGGTGCAGATCCTGCACCATTTTAGTTGCCCTCCTCTGGACAGCCTCTATCCTGTCTATGTCTTTGCAGAGACTGGGTCTCCAGAACTGGATGCAAAACTCCAGCTGGGGTCTCACCAACTGTCTGTACAAAGGGATAACAACTTCCTGTTTTCTACTGGTGATGCCTCTCCCTATGCATCCCAGTATGTCTTGCAACAAAACCAGCTTTTGTCCCTCTGTCATAATTTATAGAGAAGGTCAGATTTTAGTCATCGGGTCTGCCTATTTCTTACCCATCTGGTAGTGAGATGACAGTAGTGTTCTTGTAGTGCTAATAATTTGGCCAAAAAGAGATTTAGAGCAGTCTGATCATCCAATGCGCTATAAAAAGTGGACCAGTCAGTGCTGGCAACATCAAACAAGAAGGCCTGTGGATCAAAGTTTGCATAATTATGGTAGGTAATAAGGCAGGGCTTCATTGGTTCAGACCTGCCTTTACCCCAGATGCAGAAAGTGGGGGAGTGGTCAGTGATGGCATCAGGTAGGACGCCTGCATCAACGATGTTCTCAGGACTGTTCATCATAATCCAGTCCAGCAGGGTGCTGGTGTTGAATTGAGGAGTGGTCCTAGTGGGCAAAGAGATAAGCTGGTGCAGGTTGAAACTTTGTAGTCTGGTCAGGGCTGCATTTGTGTTTTTCCCAGCCAGTTAACATTAAAGTCACTGAGTATAAGAACTTCTTTATTCCCTGAGTGAAAAGCGGTTTGGTCACGTAGCTTATCCAACCCTTTTAGGCCACAAGTAGGAAGATAGTAGGCATAGATAATATGCAACTTCTTCGTGCCAAGGGTGAGGAGGACATGAAGAGTCTCGCAGAGGTTTAACTCATTGTCTCCTAGCAGATGCCTGTAGTCATCAGTAAAATACACTGGTGTGTCCTGAGGACGCCTGCAGAAGTCGGCTACTGACTCCCAGTGTGCCCTTGCAATGTCTGGAGAAGTCACTTATATATTTTATTATATAGTATAACAGAATATAATATATATTTGACTGCATAGCACTGTTGGAAAGACAATTTTATGCTGAATAACTTTTTCACTGGTATTTTGTGTATATCATGTATACTTTAGGAGTTATTCGCATTTGTTTATGGTATGATGTATATGGCTCATGTTGCCTGTTTTAGTGAAAAAACATTTTTTTTTGCTGTTTCAACCAACATAGAAAAAAAAAATTACATATTATTATTTGCATACCACCATTGGAAAGGTAATTTTGTGCTGAACAACTTTGCCACTGATATTTTGTGTATATCATGTATACTTTAGGAGTTATTCGCATTTGTTTATGGTATGGTGTATATGGCTTATGTTGCCTGTTTTAGTGAAAAAAATATTTTTTTGCTGTTTCAACCAACATAGAAAAAAACCAAAATTGCATATTATTATTTGCATACCACCATTGGAAAGATAATTTTATGCTGAAAAAATTTGCCACTCATACTTTGTGTCTAGCACTTATGGTTCTTGAGCTATTAGGATTTGTTTGTGGCATGCTGACTATAGCTTGATTTTGCTTAGAAAGGCCCAGGATTTACTGTTAACAGTACACAGGAGACAAGTGGTGCAACTTCAGAGAGCTCCTGTGGAGGCAATGAGTTAAGGGAGACGAGCTGATGACCGAGAGCTGAAGATGTGATTTGAAATATATGGCTGTGCCTCCTCCCCCTTTTAGGGGTGCGTCTATCATACCTCAGAAGATTTTAGGATGGTAGGGAGCACTGTGAGTCAGGGGTGGATGGCTTCAGCCAGGTTTCAGTAAGGCGCAGTATATCTGGTTTATAGAGTGCTATCCAGGATTCAGGTTCCGCTCGAGGCTCCTAATATTATGGTAGGTTATTAGTAGCCCTTTAGCATTTGTAATAGGTGTGGCTGTGGGAGTTAAAGGCCCCGGGTTTGGATGTATATCCCCAGAGAGCAGAATGGCCAGTAAGAGGAAGAACCAGAGCTTACGGTGCAGGAAAGGTGACAGGGCACAAGTTCGCAAAGAACAGCATTTATGGGTATGGGCATGGGCAACCAAAATGATCCAGGCCTTGTTTAGAAGTAATGGTGTGGGATCACAACGTAATGCAAGTCCCACTAGAAGATGAAAAAATGTAAAATCATAATGTTGAGCGTGAGGAAGAGCAGTTCCAGCATGGGGGACTGCTATTCTTGATAGGTGTAACAGAAGCAGCATGGATATGAGTAGAAGCAACAGCAATTATTTAAACATTCTCAAGGCATAAGACTAGGAGATCAGTGGAGTAAGAGACTACTGGGGATTCAGTGATGGATGCAATGTGGCAAGAGCAAAGCATGATGAGAATAGAACCGAAAGAGATGGCTCCAGTGGAGAGAAAATAAGTCCCGCAGAGGCATAGAGGCAATGTACTGCCACTGTCACAGGAGGGCGTTAGAAGACATTAATGGGCAGGAGGGTGTGAGGAGACTTGTTATGCCAGGTGAAACATGAAAAAAGCAATACTGCACTACTCAGACCAATGCCACACTGTCTAGCCCGAGTCAGAGAAAGGTATGTGGGGGGGGGAGTAAAATGTTTTAGCAACACTGATTCTGCTGTAAAGTGGGGGAGTGAAGGAGACAAATTTGATGTGTGCCACAGTGAAACACTTTGCTCGTAATCCTTGAAGTGGGTGGGAGAGAAGATAGGAGAAGTATTGTGCAGGAGAGATGACTGGGAGACAAAGCTGACTGTCAGCATAACTGTTAGTCCTGAAAATAAATTTTAACATGTTTTCTTATACTATAACCTAATGGCCGACTTTGTTTGTAGCCAGGCTGAGTTTTGACACATAAATCTGGTGGGCCAGGGCAGACTGCAGCAGACAGAATTCCCAATGTTAGAACAGAATTGACTGCAAAACTGTAAACACAATTTTTTTCTCATATTGTGAACCAACATGAACAAACACATTACAACACACAGGTTGGTCAGGTGAATTCTATTTATTTCTGAATGTGATCATACTGCTATGGTTTTTAGTCATCACTTATATGGATAAGGCGTTTTTGTAAATAACATTGCAACACTGCTGAGAAACAAAACACTAATTATGACAATTTCATCAATATAGCCGCATAAATTTGACTCAGAAATATAAAAAGTACATGGGGATGTATTAATGACACTGAAATGTGCTTTCCAGCCTCGTTCCATTCATTTCAATGGGGGCCTCAAAACATTTCATGGGGACTCCCAAATTTTAGCTCAGGATCTCTATTTTTTTAATTTTTTTTTTAACCCAGAAAGTCTGAGACTCCCCAACAAAAAATCCTACCAACAGCCCTAACTATATACTTTTGTTTGGTCACACACCAGGTGCCGCCCCACAAATTTTACTAAGATGTATTGTAAATGCAGTGTTTGAGCTTGCCAAAGCCTTTATACTGATATGAATACAGGAGAATTGTGACCTTCTTCTAATTGGTGAGCTCCCCAATAAACGCCTGTGAGCCTCTCATTGGCCAGAGCACACTACATAAGTAATAAAGCCAGGCAGTGGTTTCCCCACAGACAGAGAGAAAGCAGGGGGAC
This sequence comes from Neoceratodus forsteri, assembly GCA_016271365.2. NCBI lineage: Eukaryota > Metazoa > Chordata > Ceratodontiformes > Ceratodontidae > Neoceratodus > Neoceratodus forsteri. The sequence continues at coordinate 1,124,401,744 of CM028131.1, forward strand.
CTCTGCTCAGAATGGCAAGATAAAACATAATGCTTTTTCCTGACCGATGGAGGTGGTCACCATGTTGTGGTGGTCAGGCTTGATTATAATTCAGCTGGATGATGAGACCAAGAACCCCTCCAACAAGTAAGAATATTGGAGTAAAATCCAGCACATAGTACTTAACACTTCATGTGATGATTGGGTAGGTTGATTTATTGTTATCAAAATTATTATTAATTAGAATTGCAAATAGTTCTTAATAAAATGAATGAATTATTTTTTAATTTAAATAAACTGGGGGCTGCCACAACCTTAACTGTGGCTCAGCACTGTTGCTTTGACAGCATGCATCATCTGCATAGAAAAGAAGATAATATGGATGAAATGTAACACATCTGTACAACATAGAACAAAAAGACCTTCACATTAGATAACATTAATGCAATTATAAATATTTAAATTAATTTAATTAATTTAAAAAAAAGTATGTACTGCCTAGCTGACTGACCAAATATATATAATTCTCACACACAGGATTTGGGTGGGTTGTGGTAATGCACTGTGGTGGGAGTGGGGGGTTTGTTGATCCCAAATTACTTATCTCTGGCCTCTATGTATTCAGTCCCAGTATGCACAGCTCGGCCCTGTTCACCTGGTCACAGAACAATACTTAGAGCCAGAATGACTACCCCTGAGTAGCACCTTCTTTCAAGTGCATAGCAAAGTGGAGGAGCCCAAGGTAGGCTGGAGAACAGTATTGATGGAGGCACTGGAATTTCAATCTGAAGCTCATACTGGGGCCAAAGTAACTTAATTGAAAGAAAATAACATGCTCCAAGGAATATTACTTTTCATTTATTTTATTTATTTAAAATCTGATAACCAGGAAAAGCACACTGAACTGATGCTGATTTCCAGGTGTGAACTGAGGGGGTGTCGGATTGAATGCAGAGATGGACAAAGCAAGTTGCAAAGTGCATATAGCAAAACCAATAGTTACATAGGTAGTAAATAACCATTGTGGAGTGGCAGACATTGCACTGATTTAAAGCTAGTATGGATGTTGATCAAGAATGAGAAACAAAGTGCAAACTTACAAAATTAAACTGTGTCACTGGGAGTAAAAACAGAAAATAGAGAAACAGACAGAGTGCTATGCGTAGGAACAAGTAATGGAAGCAACATACTGAGAGAGATGAGAACAGACAGTATGATACTGCTGCCAATTGCAGACCCTGGGTAGATGAGAACTGCAGAGAGTTACTTAAATCATGAATAAAAGATTCTGGGATTAAGTGACTGAAACAATGAAACTTGACAGTTTTTGGGAAGTGCATAGGAGATGAAAGATCTAAGATAAGATAAATAACTGCATGATCACTAAATATGTAACCACCAGAACCAGATTTTACAACACTGAGATCAGCTGAGATAAAAATCAAGTCAAGAGCAGTGGAGATCTTATGAACAGGGTCAAAACAAGTGGGATAATAAATGAGATGAATAAGCCTTAAGAGGGAAAGGGCTTGTTTCAGTTTTAATCCTCTGTTGGCTTGCCAATGAGCTTTAAAGTCAACTGGCAGCAAATAATTATTACAAGTGCCTGAGAAAAGCAACCTATTGAAGTATAATGTTGTTTATATATTTTTGATACCAGCAAAGGAAAGCAGCTGACAGGAAATGAATAAAGTCAGGTTGATGGAGATGGGGAGGAGCGCAACCCAGCAAGGGCAGGTTCAACCTCTCAACCTACCACTAAAATACAATGGAGTCAGGTAGGATAACTACATACAATGTTAGGGGTAGGAACAGCCCCATTAAATGCACTAGAGTACTGAGGGAGCTAGGGAAACTTTGAACCGAGATGGCATTCTTACAAGAAACACATTTAAACAAAAAGGAGGGAGCTAAACATAAGAGGTCCTGGGTGGGGGCATTGTTTCATGCAGATTTCCAAACACAGACACATAAAAGGGGAGTGGCCATCCTGCTACACAAAAAATGCCCATTCATAGTGGAGGACTCCAGGGAGGATACAGAAGGGAGGTTTGTGATGGTGAGGGGAAAATACAGAGACAGATCATGCACCCTACTTAACGTGTATGCTCCAAATGATGACAAAGAGAATGCAGTCTTTCTGAAAAAGATGGTCATGGAGATGGTCCCTTCACTGGGGGATCTATACATAGTGGGAGGTTGACTTCAACACAGCCTTGGACCCAAGGTTAGATAGATCAGGTATGCACAGGGTGGACAGAATAGGGTAGCCTCTATGGTCAAAGCTTTCAGCAGATAACTGGACCTGGGATATGTATGGTGATATACAAACCTGAAGGTGAGGGACTATACATGTTGGTATGCACCACATGCATCATACTCAAGGATAGACTTCTTCCTGATCCCAGTAGAATGGTTACACACAATCAAGGCATGTACCATAAAAAACATGACTATGCTGGCCTGGTTGTGCAGAGGGTTTAGGCACTGGATGCTTTACCTTGTGCTACACCAGTGACCCAGGTATGGGAACAACCTCGGGTCATCGAGGTGCCGGTGTGGGGGGAGGGCCGAGCAGGATTGAGCATACTGGTGGGTAACTCTCCTCTCCTGAGGGTGGTGAGGGCAGGTTGGTGCCCCCCCATAGTTACGCTCCCACTGGGTAGAAGTCCAGTGGGTAGCGTAAGAGGAGAGGGGATGGTAAAGTATCAGGAGGTGGAAGGGGCCGAGCTGGCACCACGGGGTGTGAAGTGTGCCTCCACAAGCTCACATGGCCATGTGCTGGGGCCTTGGGGGGGTTAGGGGAAAAAATCCATAAAAATACATATGTGTCCTCATCGCCAGTTGTCAGGAGGAGGCAACGGGGGCCAAAAAGCTCAATAAAATAAAAAAAATGACTATATCTGATCATGCCCCAGTGGTTTTAGACCTCCAGGTAACACCCGAAAAGAACTCCTCGACATGGTGTTTGAATGTGTCTTTGCTAAATAGTGAAGAATATAGAGACATAGTTGAACAATGCATAAGTAAACACAGAGAATTAAACCCAGAAAGTGATACAACAGCGGCAATTTGGTGGGATAGCATGAAAGCAGTCATCACAGGGAGGACAATCAGTTATGCAGCAGGTTTAAAGAAACAGAGACAAAAAGAACAAAATGAACTCAAGGAAATGTTGTTTTATTTGGAAGCAGAACACAAAATAACACTAAATCAAGAATTAAAGAAAGAGTTAGAGGAGCTTAAAACTAAACTAAACAAAATACTGGATGAGAAAATAGAAAGTAATCTTAGATAGTCCAGACAATGCTTCTCTGAAGCAGGAAACCATGATGGACATCTGCTGGAGTGGCAGTTGTGAAGAGAGGCAGCTAGCAGACAGGTCCTACATATTAAAAATACATCCAATCCCCATAGAATGGAGATGGATCCCCAAAGAATCGCAAAAGAATTTGCAACCTTCTATAAACAATTATATTCCAAAGCCCCAATTCCAGACGATCAAGAAAAAATGAATAACTTCTTCAGTAGAGTTCAGGTTAACAAATTGTCACAGGAAGATGGGGAGATGCTGGATGCCACAATTATACCCTCCAAAATATCTGGCACCATGCTAGGGTTAAAGTCAGGGAAAACACCGGGCCCAGATAGAATAGCCCTGGAATTCTATAAAACATTCAGGGAGAAATTGATCCCACATCTGCAAAAGGTGTTCAGTGAGGTGTGGGTTGGGGAGACAATCCCCCCTTCATGGAACTACACATAGATTATGGTAATACCAAAACAGGGGAAGAATCCCACTATGTGAGGTTCATACAGGCTGATCTCTCTGTTGAATGTAGATCAAAAGATATTCACAACAATACTGGCCAGGAGACTACACAGGTGTGTGAGGTCTCTAGTCCACCCAGATCAGACAGGCTTTATAAATGGCCAGCTAATTCATGATAATATATGGCGACTTCTCAATTTAATAACAGAGTGGAGAAAAAAGCCAGAGTTGGCCATTGCAATATTCATGGATGCAGAGAAGGTGTTCGACTGGGCGGACTGGAGATTCCTCCACAGAACCCTGGAGGAGATGGGATTCGGCACAAACTATACGGAAAACATACAGAACCTTTACGCAGCCACACAGCCCATGATTAGGGTGAATGGAGTGACAACAGAAGGGTTTCACCTGATGAGGGGCACACAATAAGGTTGCCTGCTTTCCTCTCTTTTATTTACCCTATCCATGGAACCTATGGCAACAGCGGTCAGAAACAACACTGATATTAAAGGGTTTGAGTTGGGGGGAGGAATCACAAAATATCCTTATACGTAGATGACTCCTTATTCTTTATTACCTCACCCACACCATTACACCAGTATTTATTGAGGGAGCTAGAAGAAATAGGAGACATTTCAGGGTACAAAATAAATTTAGATAAATCAGAAGCAATTAAAATTAATGGGTGTGGAACGAGGGAGTTCATAAATAAATTTCCATTTAGATGGGCCACACGGAACACGGTGTGATACTTGGGGGTCCATATATCAGCTGACCTAAGCACCCTGTTCAAACTGAACTACAATAAATTATTTACAGAGATTTGAGATGACTTAAAAAGGTGGTCTGCATGGCCCCTGTCATTGAGCAGCAGGATAGTTACATATAAAATGAATATCCTCCCCAGGTTCCCATTCCTCTTTCAGGCCCTACCCATAAGAATTCCAGGAGTCTTTTGGCAACAAATACAAACAAATTGAATGTCCTTTATCTGGTCAAACAGGAGACAGAGTAAAAAGGAGAACATTAACACTCCCAAAAGAACAAGGTGGCTTGGTTATGGCTGATCTTAAATTTTATTACATAGCGGCCCAAACAGCCCTGGTAATATCTTGGCTTAAGCAGTGCTCAAATACAGGAGGGAGAATAGAGCAATTGATAAATTACAGGTGGTATAAAATTCTAAAACACACAAAAGGTTTAGAGAACTACCTTTTCATATTGACAGATTGGAATGAATATAGAATTCTATCAAGGCTAGGATGGAATTATATCCAGCAAATTGCATTATGTTAAAGCAAAAGAGAAATGGAATAACTTCTCCATTCTGTAACTGTAAAAACCATGTGGAAATTGATTTGAAGCATATTGTATTGCATTGCCCACTTCATCAAAAACAAAGAAAATATTGATTAGGACCTATCTTGGCTACACTCGGTCTTCCCTCTGATCAGTTAGTTATTTTTCTGTTCAATACTAATAATACAAAAATTGTAAAAAAGCCTAAGCAAATTCTTAATCTCAACTATTTTATGTGAGTTAAGTATGTTGATGGAATGATACGGTGCTACTTTGCACTAGGCTATCTTAATGTAATTGTATTTTATTATTTATATTCACAATAATGTATAAACACATGAGTGTCTGTTATGGATTTGTATGATATGTTGTGAACACATGTATTTTGTGCAATTGGGAATGTGTGTGATTTTATGGAATTTTAAATATTGTAAAGACATCTTGTTGAAAAATAAAAATGTTCTACCTACCTACAGGGTGGAGAGAAACAGAAGACCAGAAGCTGACAAGCATACCACTATATACACACCCTCATACTACAATAACAACCCAACTCCTTAAAGAAATACCTAATCCGTGGACCAAGCACACATTGAAAATGTTGTCCATAGCTCAGGAAATTACCAGTTCTCCAAATGATGTTGGTCCATTATCAACCATTCATGGAGACCCAGGGTTCCCCCATCTAGAAGAGATGGTACATTCATGAGATGGAACAGACAAGGTTTGACAAGATGTCAATCCCTGCCAGCCCACCGGTGCAGTGGTTAGATTTCTGCTCATGATGCCAATGACCTGGGTTCAGGAATGGACCTGGGGAGTTGGAGGGCTGGCCTGGGGAGAAGGATTGAGTGCCCTTTGAACTGCTCTCCTTCTCTGGGGGGAGGGAGGGGATGAGTGTCTGGTGCTTGACAGACCCGTGGCGGAGGCCAGGGGCACTGTAAATGACCTGTGCCAACATGTTGGGGGGGCAGGGCAGATGCTGGATGTCATTGCATTTCCCTGCACCCAAGGCAGGAAGTACAAAAAAAATATGCCAGTCCCCTGTCATGACAGTCCATTCCATTCTGCCACCCACTGGCTCTGATGCCCTCTGGGGGAGTCCCGCTCTCATGGCCCTGACCCAGGGGGTAATCTGGGGCTTGCTCACAATGTCCATTAGGTAGTGGGAAGCCCCTCAGTGGCCCCACCCAGGGGAATAAGCCTGGGCATGGGGGTGGCAGTCTGATGGGTCCTAAGAGGAGGGGGATCAGGCAAAAAAAAAAAGATATCAATCTCTGATCGGGAACCACAATGTGATGACTTTTTGAGAACTCCAAGAAACATACAATTTACCTAATATAGACTTCCACAGATATTTACAAGTAAGACATTACATACAAACAGAAGACAGACTTATAAAAATTGACGGGGATTTGACCCCCCCTTGAAGGTTTCCTATATTGGGCAAAAATGTTAAAAGAAAGGAGAGAAACAATATCTCAGGCATATAAGGTTCTACTGAGGGACATACACCCAGAACTTACCAACTTAAGACTGAAATGGGAAACAAAAGTCAGCACCACAATAGATGAAAAGGAATGGACAAATCTTTGGGAAAGGGGATGGTGGGTCACAGCATCATCCACGTGGATGGAGTTCAGGTGGAAATGTCTTACCCGGTATTTTCACAAGCCACCAGTCACATCCCACTTTGTACCAGATCTTTCTAACCTCTGCTGGAGGGGGTGTGGACAAATAGGCTCACATTTCCACATGTTTTGGGGATACCCAAAGCTTGTACTGTTCTGGGCCAGGGTACACCAAGAACTAGGTAGATTATGGGGGATAGACATTGAATACATATTTAAATATATGATATTGGGAATGAACGTTAACAAGATAGGGAACAATACCAGCAACACCTATTTAGAATGTTATGTACTGCAGCACACAAAGAAATCACATCAAACTTGGTAAAACCTGCATCCCCCCTCTTTTGAATCCTGGGTATCCAGAGTAAATGGTATACAAAGGATGGAAGGGATTATAGCCAAGTTAAGGCTAATGTTAGATAAATACAATGATATTTGGGAAAGATGGGTATCAAGAGGTGGAGTGCCAAACAAAAGCCAGGAAGATATGGAGGGGGTCCTTGGGCAATAGGAGAACAGTCTTGAATAAGTACCTGCCCCGTCTCCAACATTTTAGTTTCAACTGGGAAAACCTGCAATACAACCTGCACTGAAGAATATTGCTTACTTAGAGTAAAGATAGAGGCTATCACCAAGGAAGCTAAGTTAAGAATTAAAAATGTAAAAAAAAGATGTTGAAAGAAGGTTAGCCACAGCAGTTGGAGATAATAAAAATAAATTTTACAACTATATTGGTTCCCTAAAAAAGAATAATACTAAGATAACAGGACCTATATTAACAGAAAAGGGTTTAATAAGTTCGGAAAAGGAAATGGCAATAGCCTTTAATCAATATTTCCTTAGCGTTCACAAGAAAAAAGAGGTGATATCTGAAGAACTACCACCCCTTCAATCTGATCATCTGGGTTTTAGCCCTTCTGATATCACTGAAGCAATAAAGCTTATTAAAAATAATAGCTCAGCAGGACCAGACGGCATACCATCAATATTTTTGAAAGCACTGGTTTATCAACTTGCTGGCCCACTGTCCATTCTCTTTAATGCATCATCAAAAGCAGGTGAAACAGTACAAACATGGAATAAGGCCGGGGTAACCCCGGTACAAAGGTGCAAAAAAACAGGATGTTAAAAATTACAGGCCAATAAGCCTAACATCTGTTTTGGGTAAAACTCTCAAACGGTTGCTACAAAACATGTTATGGATCATTTAAAACATATTTCACATAATGATCTAACAAAACGTGGATTTGTGTCTGGAAGGTCATGCATTACCAACCTCAAGAGTTTCTTTGAGCCTATAAGTGCTGCCTTGGACAAAGGTATGCCGGTTGACGTGGTTTTTTTTTTTTTACTTTTCTAAGGTGTTTGATTCAGTTTCACATAAAATCCTGTTTCAGGAACTAATCAAACTTCATTTCCACCCGAACATAATTAAGTGGATCAGCTCTTGGCTGACAAACAGAATTCAATGTGTAGCTACAAGGGGTTATGAATCTACGTGTGGGTAACAGTGACCAGTGGAATGCCACAGGGCTCGGTCCTGGGACCAATCTTATTTAATATCTTAATATCAACAATGCAAACTCTGCCCGGTGCTTGGTCATGTAAATATGCAGATGATTGTAAAATCAGTGGCATTGTTCACAACATAAATTCTGTGAGATCCTTTCAAGACAACCTGGATCACCCTGAGAATTGGGCAAGAGAACATAAACTAACGTTCAATGAGCAAAAGTGCAAAGTCATGCACTTTGGGTCGAACAGTCTTAGATTTCAGTATAAATTAAATAATATACTGTTAATGGAATGCACACATGAAAAAGATCTGGGTGTTTGGATCTCTAACAATTTAAGATCTGACCATCATACCAGCATAACCATAAAGAAATGCAATGAAATATCCAGATGCATACTAAGATCTATAAGAAGTAAGGATCCTGATGTTATCATTCCACTGTATAAAGCACTAGTGCGTCCCCACATTGAATATTGTTTTCCCTTCTGTGCTCCATACTCAATACAAGGGAAAAATAAATTGGAAAAAGTTCAAAGAAGAATGACCAAACATATTAGGACCATAAAACAACTGGACTACCAAAACAGGTTAAAACATCTAAACCTATACTCTATGGAGTATAGAAAATTGAGGGGTGAACTATGTCTGGCTTTTAGAGCAAATAGTGATGATGCCTTTCTTGAGCTAATTCTTTTAACAAATAATCCTATACAATATAAAAACACCAGGTCACATAACCAGAAACTAACTGGGGAAGACAACAGAGCACAAAAAAGAAGCCAATGGTACACACAGAGAGTTGTGAATACTTGGAATGTGCTTCCCAGAGAAGTGGTTCACAGTGGTAATATAACTGCCTTCAAAAATAGGTTAGACAGTTTTATGGGGGATAGGAGATTCTCAATTTCCACCATGTCAACTTAATATGGTGGCAAGTTTGACTATGGAATTCAGCCTTTTGAAACTGATTCCCATCTATGAACATATGAACCTATTTCACAGAGCTGGACACTTATGGCCTGTTGCCTATAGGATGATCTGAATTTGAATAGTTAAAGCTTTTTTATTATTGCAAATATATAAATATATAAGTTAACATAGTGAAAGCATTGCAGGTAACACTGAGAACAACAATATTTAAGAGAAGAATGCAATTGTAACCATACTTGCAGATGGAAACACTACATAGGTGATCAGAGTCAATAGATTGTATTTTAATAGTGATATATGCTCTCACCTGTACTTTATAATGGACATGTTATTAAGACCATAAGAAACATGTGAAAATGTCTGTAAAATAGACTATGTATAACCATCATAATAATAAAGCTGAGTTTAAAAAAAAAAGTACCCAATGAACTAATTAGGGTAAATAAAGTAGAACATTTCATAGCACATAACTTTGGGGGACAATACAGACAGACCACCAATACTTTTTGTCCAACTAAATTTACAGTAGGGATACAAAAAGAAAAAATATTTGACCATCGAGTGAGTCAGCCTTAATAAACATGCAAGAAATAGAAGAGTGTACAAATAAAGCAACCAAAGCTCACTGCCAATTCTATCTGATCAAAAAAACAGTTTAATTAGTTAAAGTAACCTCAGAATCAGGTATTACCATGTCTAACCATATCTTGGCTAAAGTGGATGAGCAGCAACAGTCTAGGTGGGAAGTGTCTTTGTGCATGTAGCAAATACCATGTGTAGGCTCCACTTTTCTAGCAAGAAGAAGCCCCTCTTCCACCCCTAACATCACCTGCCACTCACGCGGTCACTGGCAGCTGCCACTATGCTGGACTGGGTAGGGGAAGGTAAAACAAGCAAACTGGCAGAGGTAGGCAGTATAGCCTAGAGGTTAGAGGAATGAGGTGTGAACGAGCTTGATGCATCCAGCAGACCAGACCTGAGTTTGATTGTCATAACCTCCACTTGCATACTGTGTGACTCTGAGCAAGTTACTTAACCACCCAGTGCTCCCAGGTCACCCCTGAAAACAGGCACTTGTGCCTAGTGGGCCTTACCCGGTTACCAAAAGACTAAAATAAAAAAATAAAATAAAAAAATATATGGCAGAGGAAGTATTTCCTCCACTTTACAACCCCCTTGTCAGGCCCCTATGTGGTATATCATGCAGTTTTCAGTTCCTCTATACAAAAGGGAGTGTGGAACTTTTGAGATGGTACAATGCAGGGCCATCAAAATAATCAGGGGTATAATGGCAAAAACTCTGAGAACAGACTGGTGCCCAAAACATGTTTACCTTGGAGTAAAGGAGTCTGAGAGGGACATGAGCTTTGGTTCAGCATGAATTGTCATTATCCAAGTATACAAATGAATATCCAGTCCAACAGTATGCTTTGTATTATATATTGGCAAAACATCAACTGTAGACACATTTTAGCTGAAATTTTAAATATTTTCTGTGTTTAGAGTCCCCTTTTCTTTAGCATAACCATATACTAGCCATCAAAATGAAAACAAGATTGTTGTTACCTAGATTACATCTGCTCTGAGTGACTGCCTACTTCTGACATCGTAATTCTCAGTTTGTGACATTGCACTTGGTTACTGTGGAGAATAGTATGATACGGTATCATATTCAAAGATGTATTTAATGCCAGGTGTAGACAAACAGCAAGAGCAGATGAACTATAGGAAGGCAGTAATCCTGTTTTCTTGTTAATTCATATTGCTATACTGAAAAGGAAATAGCTAAATACAGATATTATATGAAATATAAATTAACACTTGCTGTGCTGCAGACTGATTTATTTGTCCAGATTTCCTTTATGTTCTAATTCTGTTGGCAATCTAAGGATTACATTGGGTCTAAGCTTTCTGCTTTTCCAAATCGTTGTTTAATGCCTGGGCTCTCTAAAGCTTTTGGAACAAAATGATTCTTTATATGTTTTAATTGTAATCCATTTTTGTCTTGTGGCAAATTTAATTTTATAGCGACTCATTTGATCTAATAGTTTCTAGATGTCACAGGAGAATAGTTCAAAATAGAAGTGAGTTTCCCTTTAGGCACCAACATGAAATGTAAAGGTCCTTTGACGAATTAAGGGGACTAGTTAGTTAATACTGGTATGTGGATCCTCAGGTTATGCCTAATTCTATATCTCTGGAATCAACATAAATTAAATGATGTACTTAAGTTCATGTGAAGAAAATTTTTTTAATCACATATTGCAGAAAGTGTGTTCATGAACTGCTCATAGCCAAGTTTCAAAATTTAACAGTACCATGTTCATAATGGTTACCAGATCGGTTTTACATTATAATATTGTTAAGAACTAAGGAATAAATATGAATATTGTAAGAGTAGGGCATTAGTCATTTTTAGCCAAAGGGGTTTTAGGCTATCACCTTAAACATGGAAAACACATTTTAATAAACAGTACTGTTCTTGAAAATGCATTGCTCAGTATTGCCCAAAGATATAGCAGGCAAAATGTCAGTCATGAATTATTTCCACTATTATCTTAAAGGAAAAAAACTGTTGTGTATGAAAAAATGATGCTGTTGGGCCACCTGATAGCTCAGTGAAAGCTTCATGTACTTCTGCATTGCCATTCTGGGTTTGGGAGTAGACTTGAAAGTATTGTCAGGTGGATAGGGTGTTGGGGCAGTGCTGCTGTCTGGCACCACTCCCAACTGCAGAAGGAGGGCATCAGGTTCTGCCATAGTAGTTATCCCTGTGGTGAACGAGGAAGCTTGTCTTCTCCACAGAATGTCACAACATGTGTCCATGTCCACCTGGCATCAGGGGAAGGGGGAAGAAAAACCTGTAAAATCCTGTTTTCCCTGCCATGATGAATGACAGCTGCTGGTAGTGTTAGGCCACAGACTGTGTGGACCTCCACTGTCTTCAGTGGTAGATGGAGCATCAGCTGGGGCTGAGGGAAGGGGTGGTGCTGTGTCAGAAGCCTGAAAAGTAGTAGGCAGGGGGAAAAAACCTTGATTAGAGATTGATTTGAGAGTCCATCCTCTCAAAACGTAATGATTTCTTTATTGCCATATATCAACAGAATGTGGGACAGAGAATTGCACTGTCTAAATATTCTGGATTTTCAAGTCACTGTTAGATTAACATTGCTATATTTCTTTTACTTTTCTTTTTATTAATTTTCTATAATTTTCTTTTACACAATAAACTAACAGGTACACTCACAAGACAAAAATATGATCTAGTAAAGAAGAGTAGATATATCTAGTCCATTAAGTTGGGTCACAGATGTCATGCTTTTTCCCAGACTAAAAATACATACATACATATGTCAAACAGTCAGTCAGTCAGTCAGTCAATCAATCAATCAATCAATCAATCAATCAATCATGCTGAGTCCGCAACAGCAAAACTCTCAAATCAGGTTGCCATAAATAAATATTTCATATATTTGAAATAAGATAAAGTATGACATATATTTCCATCTTTCATCCTCAAACCAAAGTGTCTGAAGATCAATATGTTTGCTTCTGCACCTGAGTATATTCAAAAATGAATGTCTCATATCTCAAGTTGTTTGCAATAGTTTCAAAACAGAAGCCAGCTTGATGACATCCAGTCCTGGATTTCAGCGAGCCACATATCAAGCACATCCACCATGCCAAATGTCTTGGGTACAAAAGACAGATACAGCTGAGTATCATGTGCATGATCTGTAAATTGCCTTGGGCCTCAGAGTGTCTTACATTTAAAAATAAAACATGTGTTATCATTGGTCACTTTCTGTAGAAATTGCTGATGTATCTGGTAGTTTGGTTCTGACTTCTTTTTTCATTTTATAAGTGAAAAACAGACTGCCCGCAATTCTGGTTGCCACACAAAAACATATTTGTTTACAGTCCTTGATCAACTTCCACTGTGCCTTTCCTGGATTTGGGATTATTCCCCAACACAGTCAAGCATTCATGTTGCAGTGGGAGGAGAGGAGACTATTGCATCATAAGTGGCTACCGCAGCCATATCCTGGTGCTAGCTGGCTTTCTTTGTTTTTGTAATAGCAATGAAACCCAAGTCAATACTGTCTAATGATCCTACCAATGGACAGCATGTACACCATAGAAAACATGGGTGAAAGGACCAACTCCTGGAGTACAACACAGTGTGGATTCATTGGGAGTGAGGAAAAACTTCCCATAACTCCCCTCTGTGTCCTGCTCCTGAAGTAGGAATACATCCAACAGATGACTTTGCTGGACAGTCCTATGTGCTCTCTGAGTCAAGCCAATGAAAGCCTATTGTCCACAGTGTCAAATGATGAGGAAAGATTGATGAGGACAAGAATTGACTGCTCTCCTCTATCTCTTGCCTGAGCAGGTTATTATGCACCCTGACCAGTGCAGTCTCTTTGCTGTGCCTTGTCCTAAAACCAGAGTGGAGAGGCTGATAGATGTCAAAGACCATGAGATGTGCCTCAAGTTGCAGTGCAATCACCTTCTCAATAACCTTGCCTTGTGCAGCTTACAGACAGGTTGGTAATTCACCAAGATGTTTGGGTTCAGTGATGGCTATTCCAAGAGGGGTTTCACCAATGCATTTTTTTTCAATGCAGATGGGAAAATCCCCTCAGACTAGCAGCACTGAACAATCTCAATAAACACCAGGCCCAGCTGCCTGACTCAGCTCCCTAGCAGCTGGGTTGGTGCAGGATCCAGTTTGCAAAATATTGGCCCCAACTCTGTGATCACCACCCCAACCTAATTCATCACCACTGGCAGAAACTCCCCCCAGAACCACTGACTGCCATTGTGTCCCTCTGACTCAACACTGTTGGATTGTAACAGCCCAGTTGGTGAGATCCCAGCACAAATTGAAGCCACTCTGTCTCAAAAAAAAGCAATCAAACTCCTTGCACTTAATGACTGAATCAACCTTCTCAGACTTCAAACAGGTAAGATGGAGAAGCCTGTCTACTGTCTGAAGAAGCTGAATTGGTCAGTTCCTTCCAGCAGCAATCTTTCTAGACAGTTCTGCCTTCATATGGGAGATTGCCCTTTGCTAGTCATCATAGTGAATATTCAAAGACAGTTTGTCCTACTGGGCCATCAATCTCCTCTAGCAACACTCCAACCATTGTCCTTTTGCTTTCATCTCCCTCAGCCCACTGTCAAACCACTGCAAGCCCAGGTGTGAAACCAATAGGCACACATGACTTGGTGCTACAAGGTCAAAGGCTGCACCAGCAGCTCTATTAGAAGTTGCCACTGCCTTCTCTAATCCACAAGTGCATGCTTCCAACATACCCATGGTGTCCAGTACTGCCATAGGTCCATCTGGCGTAAGTCTTCATAAAGGGTGGTACAGGACCATCTCACAGAGGACGGACTACAGAGGAGTGCCCTGATATTGAACCTGATGGTGCAATGATTCAACCAGCTAATTGGATCAGTTCTGAGTTTTCCAACCTCAAGCTCCAGGGAGAGTGTGAAGTCCAAGGCTTGCCCATGTTGGTGAGTGACAGAGGCAACAGTGTGTACGATGCCCAGGGATTCCATTCCCTGGAGGAATTCCTGTCCAAAATGCAAGAGTTTGTCATTGACCCAGGCATGGCAGTCACCAAGAATAAGACATCTTGGTGACTCCAACATCCTGTTGGTAACAAAGACCATGATTTCCTGCAGAAAATACCCCTCACAGCCTAGAGACCAGAAAATGAGGAAGATCCTGCAACCTGCACCTGGAGCATCATGCACGTAGCAAATGTATAGTCCAAATATATATGATATCTTTGGCCTGTATAAAACTGCCCCTCATGTGCCAATGTGAGTATTACTTCCCTGTCTGACTAAAATGCAAAACATGTAAGAATCATTCTTTCATGTGTCAAATTTTTCGATTCTGTAACTGAGTTTCTTCACATTTGACCTAGTCAGACTGTCTGAGTTTCAGATTTTTGGGGATCTAAAATGCCTTCACAAATAGAGGCAAGTTTTCAGTCAGTAAATTGACAGTCTCCATCAGTACTTTTATTACACTATTTGTCTTAAATGGGAACTTTGAATCCAGAAGTTGTAGTAAGCCTGGTAGAAAAATAGTACTGAACCTTGTCTGGTTCTCTAAACTCTCAATTTTCCTTAGTAGAGCCATTTGATCTCTCACAACAATACCCAAGACTGCTTTTATACTTAAGATTTTATTTTTTTTTAAGTATTTGGGTCATTGCTAGATTTTTGAGCTACCTTTGTTACATTATTTAAGTTATTTTATAAAAAAAAAGTTTTCCCATTTCAGGCAGTTACCTTTAAAAAGAATCTTATCCACTGGCTAACATTATCAAGCCAAAAAATATTTTGCCTATTTATTTTCCATGTTTATCATGCATGACTCAAAGGACTTGAATGACATCATATTGTCCCTGTTCAGGCTATGACAGAAGTACATTCTTTTTAAGCTTTTCCTCTTTAGTGTGTTGCATTGGCATTTGTAGGATTGGACCTTCAAGGAAGCAGATGGGGAGAGATACCACAGCCAAGTCCCTCCCCATCTTGCTCTGGTCTGAACTAGAAGCATTCTAGTGTCCTCTTTTATGAAGTAGGCTATATCTTGGCTGCAAAAACTCATAATATGAACAGAGCAATTGCTTTAGCATTTTGTCTTTTAATCACACCCTTTTCCAATATAAGCACATTTAGGTATATTAAGTCCAGTGCTATTTCAAAAATCAATCTCCTCAGGCTTGATTAGTTAAATTTTCTTATAGCTAGTATAGTTTAAAAAAATCCTGTGGTCAAGTAATGTGGAACTAGTCCATATCCAGCTACAGATAAATCTTGTGGTCAAGTAATGGGGAACTAGTCCACATCCAGCTACAGATAAATCTTGTGTTTAACTAATGGGGAACTAGTCCACATCCAGTTACAGATAAGTCCCACCTCTTTCAATTTTTTTTTCAGTTGCTGATGTGTAGCTTCCCACAATGCAAGGGCAGCTCTAGCCTTAAAGTTAAAAAAATCAGATACATGTAGTTTAGCTTCTATACCTTTCATTAACTTTATGCCTGCTTAGTATAAAAAAATTATATTTTGAACACAACATTTCTGCTGTATCAGTGGTGCCATGTACATTGACTGATCTAACTTTAACTTCCAAACCTAAGTTTGACTAATAGATGCATGGCTACACCTTCTGTGACAAGTAATTCTAAATGTACCGCATGATATTTGCATTTTACCATTACAGGGATTTTCCCTAATCAGTGCAGTACTTTATTAATGTAAATTTTTAACACAATGTGTTGACTACCAATTTACTCTAGATTAACATTCATACAATTTTTCAGACAAGTGTGTGCCTGTGCCAGTTTCCATTTTAGGTATTACGCCATTCTTATTTGCCATCATGTAATACTGATGCACATACTAACACCAGTCCCAAAAAGAGCACAGCCCCATTTTTGCCACTTACTTGTCTTCCTTGGGTTGATCAGTGCTGCAGAAAAGAACAAATATGGACACTCCAGATTCCTTCTAAAAAATGTTAAACTTTAACATAAAGT
The DNA here is from genome assembly GCA_016271365.2 of Neoceratodus forsteri. Lineage (NCBI taxonomy): Eukaryota > Metazoa > Chordata > Ceratodontiformes > Ceratodontidae > Neoceratodus > Neoceratodus forsteri. The sequence goes on from CM028131.1 coordinate 1,124,418,448, forward strand.
GTCATCAAAACATCATTGTAAGCAGGAATCATCATTTACTCACACAAAAAAAGTCCTTTGGGTAAAGTTCATATTATTCCATCGAGTAAGAGTTCAAGGTTCAATAAAAACAAACAGACCCAACTAAAGGCCAGTGCTCAGCTTATTGCAGCAGCAATGGTGGAGGGGTCCATCTCCTTATGTCACCTGATGCATTTTGAACTATGGGTAGTACTTTCTAAAAGACCTTACTCAGTGGGACAACATGAAGTTTATCCAAAGGACTTTTTTCTGTATGAGGAAATGATGATTCCTGCTTACAATGATGTTTTGATGGCACTTTATTTTAAAGTTTAGCACTTTTTGTAAGGAATCTGGAGTGCCCATATTGGTTCTTTAGGAACCTTCACAAATGTGTGCCTTTAGGTGGGTGTCGGTTACCACTTGTCATACTTAACTCTGTATTTTGTTAACCTGGCAGCAAAGTTCCCTGGATGTGGTCATTCACCCTTTGCTACGATTTTATAGAGCTGTAGAGGAGTAAAATAAGCATTATTGATAATTTTTATTTGAATTGATTTTATTTCTTGTAGTCTTGCAATCTTGAGGTGTTGTCAATATATTATCTCATTGGGCTTCTGTTAAATCCACTGCTAATTCTTTATTTCAAGATTCCTTCAATATATTTTTTATAGATTTTATTCTGTATTGTCATGAAGGCTTTTTTTGTAGCCATGCCATGTACCCTACTTTTTAAAAGCCTTGTTCAGAAATTGTAAGTCAAGTTGATCACTATTAGGAGCCCTTCCCCATTATTAAAAATCTTTGATGTAAATGTGGTATAGCTGTTTATACTGCCAGAAATCTTTTGTATCCAGACTGTATTTTATCTTGCACTCCTCACATGATATAATTTTATTTTTTTACAGTAAATGTGATCACCTGATAATGCCTTTATTTCTCCAACTAGGAAAGCTGCAAGGATCTCCTCCTATATTTAAATTTGGGTTATCCCATAAATGGTTCGACTTAAAACATTTTGTTTTGGTATTTGTCTTTTTTTTGGTCAAAACTTGCTATTTCTGCCAAGTTGTTTGTAATTATGTTGTTTGATCGTTTAAAGCTGTATGGGGAGTACCATATGTTTGCAATAGTAATCTTTTCTTTAGAATTGTTTGATGTGACTCAATTTTCCACATCTAAGTTAATATTGTTGTTATACACCCACATTGATATTAACTTAATGCAGTATGCAATAAAAAGATTTTTGGGGTCAGGACATACCAGTCCTCCTTCCTCCCAGCTGAGACAAAGTTTAGACCAAGCAATTCTTGGGGCTTTGTTGTTCCAAATAAACTGTTTTAAAAATTTGGTAATGCTTTTAAAACAAGAATTAAGAATAGGTGTTAAAATAACTTGAAAGATATAAGGAATCCACAGAATTACTATCATTTTAAGAATATTTATTTCCCCCATAACAAATGTCTTATCATTTCCCATAACTGTAATTTCACCCTTATTTTATCCAATAATGGTAAAACATTGGAATTTTAAATTTCTTAAAGGTTATTACATAACTTTATGCCTAAGCAGACAATGTAATCATTTTTAAGGATTGCATTAAATGACTTTTGTATTTCTAGGATGTTGACATGGTTGAAGAGGAGCACCTCAGACTTACTTTCATAAATTGTAGAACAGCACACATATTTTAGAATTATTTCTTTAACCTCAGATAGACTTTGCTCTAGAGTTTCCAGCAACAACAGTAGATCATCTGCATAAACTTTTATTTTGCTGTGTTTTTGTCCAAACTGTATTCTTTTACTTTATCGTTGCTCCTTATTTCATTTAGTAGAGCTTCTAAAGCCAAAACAAAAAGGGTGGAAGACAAGGGGCAGCCTTGTCTTGGTCTCTTAAGAAAAACTCGTTTGTGAGAACATTGTTACTTTTTGTCTTAGCATTAGGTGAGATGTAAAGGGCCAGTATTAGTTTAATTAGTTCTGATGGAAAGCCCCATTGTTTTAAAAAGAAAAAGAGGTACCACCATTCAACCATATCAAATGCTTTTGTGGCATCTAATGAAATAAAAATGGCAATAATTTGTGGTTGTTGTATATGCTCCACAATATATTAGATATTGTAAATGGAGGAAAATATGGTTCTTCCTGCAATAAAATCAGTTTGATCAAGGTGTATAATGTCATCCAAAAAGGGTAAAAATGCTACTATTGATAATTTTAGCAAACATTTTGTAATTATTGTTTAGGATAGATGCAGGTCTATAATTTTCCACTTTCTATAAGTCTTTACCTCCTTTTTGAATTAATGTAATTATGGCTTTCATAAAGGATTGTGGTAATTTATATATTTATTGTATTCTTTCAAATAATTTTTCTAATAGGGGAATAAGCACACCCCTAAAAGTCCGATAATACTCTATGGAGAAACCATCTTCTCCAGGACATTTCCTTCTTTTCATTTGTAAAATATTTTTTTGTCTTTGAATTGGTGCTTGTAGATTTTCCAGATCACTAGTAGAGAATGGGAAGGCGGTTATAAACGTACTGTAATAAATTAAATCTTGATCACTTGGGCTACACCCTGAAGTATATAGTATTGTATTAAAGTCCAGAAAACATTCTGAAATCTTGATAATATCACAGCATGTGTCCTGAGGTATCGTATATTAGTGTTATTTCTCTTTTTCTTTCTCTGCTTTAATTATTTTTGCTAAAATTTAACCATGGATTTCACTCGGAAGGTGCTTTTGGATCTGTACCAATTAGATCTGATTTGTTTATTTTGTGTTTGAGTAATCATTCTTTCTAAGTTGTCACACTGTATTTGTTTATTAGTGTCTCCATTGTTAATTTCACACTACATTGTTTTTAGTTTCTGTTCTTTTAATTTTTTATTTTTTGTTGCCACTGGTCCCCAGCCCTCAACCCTAAATTCCGGACCACCTAGCACCCCTCCATGTCCAACCACCTGTTCTGCCCTGGCTTACCCCTAAGGTGGGGCCACTGAGATGACCCCGCTGCAGAGACACATCCAGGTACTGGCTGCATCACAGTGGCCAGCAGAGCTCCCTAGGCTTACCCCCTGGGTGGGACAGTGGGGGTGGCCATCCAATGGAGTACAGTCCTGGTGGAGGGGGTCAGTCACTTTTGGGGTCAGGTGTCACTGGGAGGCGAGCATCATCTGGGGATGAGCAGCATTTTTGTTATACCTGCAAACCCCCCAAGAGGCATGATGTGCAATGATGCAAGGTGCATCTGTCAAACCTCTCAACAACTTGGCACAGGTTGTGGTGGTTCTTCCAGCCTCTGCTAGGGATCTATAGTTCACCAGACACACAACCCCTCTCCCCCCTGAAAAAGGTGAGCTGTTTCTGGATGCTCCAGCCTCCCCTCCAGCTGGCTCTCTGACTCCTGGGTCCATTCCTGAACTGAGAATGTTGGCATCGCACACAGATGCCTTGCCACTGCACCAGCAGGCTGGCCTTAGTTTCTGTTCTAATTTTCATTCTCTGAATTTCCTTTGTTTGTTAAGTGCACCAGTGTAATTTATGACTACTCCTCTAATTGTTGCTTTAAAAGTGTCCCAATATTGTAAAATTGTTTCTAGGTGAGGATCATTTAAATCCTAAAATTCTTTAATGGTTTTCTTAATTTTCTTTCTTTTTTTAATCTACATTGTCTCCCCAGTTTTTTCATGTCCCTGTTTACCCCACCACATGCTGTGCACATGTGGAGGCACATGCACATGCACACTGCAGTTCTGCAGTGCCCTCCCTTTCCATGCTGTCCACCTGCCTATGCTATCCTCAGGCCTCCACCTGGGGACAGTGGAACTACGGGGGTGGCAGGATCCCTCCTCAGGAGAGGAGAGCTTGTCTTTTTGCTGCTCAGTCCTGCTCCCCCACCAGCTCCCAATGACTCTTGCCTCTTTCCTGAACCCGGGTCACTGGTGTGGCATGAGGTAAGGCATCCAGTGCCTCAGCCCTCAGCACCACTGGGATGGCTAGCCTTCCTAATTTTCTGTATAAAAATTTTGTCTTGTAGTGATGAATTATTTAATCTCCAAATCAATTGCTTTTTCAAAGAGGCCTCAATTAACAATTCATAGTGGACTGGCTTATGATCTGATAGCATTCCAAGTTCAATTGAAAATGAGTTAGCTTTACTTGACACAAACAAGGATTTTGAAATTAGTTCATAGCCTATTCTTGACTGAATTTCATGACACTTAGATAAATGACTAAAATGCACTAAGTCTTTGTGTTGTTTACTCCATAAATCTATTGGTAAGTTGGCCTCTATAAAAATTGTAAAATATCTGAGATCTGTATTTATCCCAGCTTTTATAACTAGAAGACTTGCCTTTGGAATTGCCTCATAGACAATTTCAATCCCCACATATTATTACATTTTCTTTGTCCCAATCTATTAATAATCTATTTATCTCAGCAAAAAAATTGAGGTAATTTACAAAATGGTGCATAGACTGAGCCAATATTCAAAGGAATACCCTCCCCAGGTCAAATCTTGAAAGAAGTGTACCATGTTCCCAGTTATTTTTATACTATATCCCCCATCCCTATTTAAATCAGGCCCCCCCACCACCCTTATTACATACCATAGAGTAATTCTTGTATGCCATCCCTAGATTGCTTGCTTTGGTCCAAATTACCTATTTCCCCTCCATCCACCCCAAGTAATTGATTAATAAATCATTGACCCACACCATTAGATGCTCATCCATTTCCTCTCCTATCCCCATATCCTCCCCACATCACCAGAATATGGTTTTATTCATGCAGATTTAAAAAACACGTCAAAGGTCAAAACCTAAATCAGTATATTATATTCATATGAAGACAGTTGGTAAATACAAATTTACGTCCCTTGGTGTGTCATCATGTGTATCGTAAAGTGAAATCTAATTATTTAGGAAGATTCTTATTTTTGTTGGATGTACTAAATGTGGTCTTATTCTTTCCTTCCAAAGTATTTGTTTTATGGGAGAAAACTTCTTCCCTTTTTTGTAGTAACTCATGAGAGAAGTCTTGTTTTATAAATATATTCTGGTTTCTAAATTTGTAGTTCTTTTGTCAAGTGATAGCATTAATAACTTGAAATTTGTCCTCAGATTTCAGGAATTTAACAATAATTGGTCTGGGACCATTTTTATCTAAGGCCTTCCCTGTCCAATGAAGTTAACCTACAGAGACCGAAGAGTCAGGAGAGTTACCAAGCAATTGCTATAATAACTCAGTAGCCAGTTGCGTCAAAGTTGGAGATTTTCCCCAGGTTTGTAACATTCTAAAAATATTTTATTTTATTTTTTATTTATTAACTCTAGGATTAACACCTTTGAACAAGAACAGCTCACTTACAAAAGTTCCACTTCATAGTGTCGGTAGACAAACAGGGTGAACATAATTACAAAAATTATACAGAGGTAGCACAGTTGGAAGAGATCATACAGGTTGCACATCATTATTCATAATTCGAGACTACACATGTTGGGTAGGAGTAGAGCTAAGACCAGTGAATAGACGTGGAGAGAATGTCTCAGACTGAGAACTAAGCAGTGCATAGTTAGGCTAGATGTGAAAGAGATTGAGGAAGAACAGTAGGGAGGGTAGTCCCAGAGGAGTGGGCAGGCTAGAAGGCCATTGTCAAGGAGGGAGTAGGGAGTGAGAAGTGTTAGTTGGGTAGGGGACATGGGAGCTAAAAAGTGCTGGTGTTGGAGGGGATGAGGTGGGGGTAACAGTGGGTAGATGAGGGTAAACAAAGAGGTGGACTAGGTAGCAGAGATTTATCAGGGAGAAGCAGGAAAGTCTGAAGTACTAGGGGAGGTAGAAGCTCCTGTTGAAACAGTTGCAGCTACTAGAAGAGGTGAGGTGAGGTGAGGTGTGCCGAGAGCAGCCGTTTGAAGGGGCCAATTTTGGAAGCAGTCAGGAAATCCCAGTTGAGAGCATTATACCAATGCGGAGCCCTGTAGGCAAATGATCTCTGTCCCATAGAGGTCCAATATGTTGGAACCTAGTAGGTTTCATTGCTAGCATTACGGGTATGCTGAGTGGAACAGTGCATGTTTAGGAGCCTTTCAATGCCTGGTGGCATGAGGCCTGGGAGTGCCTTTTTTGTTAGCAGGCAGGTATGATACTGGATCCTACAAAGGAATGGGAGCCATCCAGACTGGGCATATAGATCACAGGTGTGAGTAAGGTGGGTAGCTCCAATGGGTAGTCTACAGGCTTTGTTTGGTGCCACTGTTACCCTTCAGAGGGCAGTAGGTGAGGCAGAGCCATAGATGGCTAGACCATAGTCAATGATGGAGGTGACTGAGCTGTGGATTGCCAGACTCAGAGCATCTGTAGTCATACCATGCTTGTGCCTATGTAGCATTCCAGTTCGAATGTTTACAGCCTTGGCAACATTCTCAATGTGTTGCGTGTAGGAGAGGAAGTTATCCAATGTGATCCCAAGGTATTTGAAATGCTTGACCTGCTTGAGCTGGGCACCATAGCTATTCCAGATGTTGAGGGAATGGGCTTTATGTTTGCTACACACACTGCTGAAAAGCATAATCTTGGTTTTGCTGAGGTTCAGGATCAATTTGTGGGCAGTGAACCATTCTTCTACCCTCGCAAAGTCAAGCTGTAAATGATGTTCAATGAGGTCTGGGTCCTGGTGACTAGTAAAGATGACAGCATTGTCTGCGTATAGTAACATTCTCTGGTGACAGGCACTAGGGAAATTATTCATGAACAGACTAAACAGTAACGATCCCAGGATGGAGCCCTGGGGGACCCCTGAGAGGACTGGCTTCCAATTCGAGGTGGTATTGGCAATCCTGACTTGTTGGAACCAGCCCACAAGATAACTCTCGAACCATTGTAGCGCTTCATTGGAGAGACCAGTGGAGGAAAGCTGTCTGAGAAGAAGTGGGTGGTTGACAGTGTTGAAAGCTTTTGTTAAGTCAATGAACACTGCACCAGCACAGTTTCTCTGATCAAGTGTGTTGTGGATGAAACCCGTAAACTCCAAAAGGGCAGTGGTGGTACTGTGCCCTTTTCTAAATCCATGCTGTTGAGGGCATTGGATTTCATATTTCTCCAGATATTCAACTAGCTGGTCTGAGACTATGAATTCAAGTGCTTTGGAAAGTGGAGGGAGAATGGAAATGGGCCTGTAGTTGGTGTGAAGTGCCCTGTCACCACTCTTATGCACCGGTGTGACAAGCGCCTGTTTCCAGAGAGATGGGAACTGTGCTGATCTAAGTGAGAGGTTAAAGATCCTTGTGAATATGAATATTTTTTCTCCTGGCTCTGTTTTCTTGATTTCTTAGTCAATTTTCATGTCCTCTTGCTGTTGTTTTAAAGCCTTAATCTCCTAAAAGAATGGATTTTAGTTATCTTCTGCAGAAGCTTGCCTCTTCTGCAATGCAGTTAACCTGGCAGCTTTCATAGTGACTGTTCTTTCCAAATCTGCCATTTTTTTAATTAATTTTTTGAGGGTATTGATTGTAGAACATGATTATTTAATACTATCTTGAATGCTGTTGACAGTGTCCATCAGCTTTTTGGCCCATCCAAGGGGAGCATCTTCAATTTAAATCTTCCTATTGTTGAGCTTGTATTAATTGGTTCATTTATTTGAAAACTGGGACTAGCATCTTGAGACGTAGTAGCAATGTCTGTCACAGGCTTCTGCTTAGGAAAATCACTTTGTACCATTTGTAATAGCTTTTTATACTACTTCTTGGTTCTAAAGGGTCATCCTCAGGTACTGTATGTGTTCTGATAGGGTTAAATTATATTGCTGTGGTGAAGCTCAGAGTTATCATTCAACTGTTCCTGATCCGTTGATACTTTTGACTGCCATTTTGGGCCCGGTACCCTTTAATTGAGAAGGACAATTGATGTGGCATTGTTTTAGCTGAGCCTGGTCTTTTGTTATGTCTATTTTATTTACTGTATCAGTCATGGACTCTTACCTTTTGGAGTTTTAACACTGCTTCTTTTGTCTGAGGCTTTAAACACTCTTTTAGATTTTTTTTCACCTGCATGTTCCAGGGTGAAAACAATTATCTTTCCTCTTTACCACTAGATTTCCCTTAATCTACTGTCTGCAATGACCAAATTGTAGTTGGAAAAATAGAGAAGGGAGAACTGGGGGGGGGGATTAGGGTGTTATATGAGTCACTGTAGGCGCTTTATGAATAGGAAAAAAACAACAGAAAGCACTTTGAAGTCTCACACAGAAAAAAGTAAGACATTTCCGGGGAGAAACTCTTGTTCATGTGTGTTTGAGTTGCCTGGTAGCCTTAAATCAGTTTAATAAACAATGTCCCACCGCAGTCAGTAAGTGAAGTAATTTTCTGGTTTGCAGGAATAAAGAAATTACTTATCAGGTTTGTTGCTTTTCTTGGGAATCCTGTAGTTGTTCTGTAAGCCTCATAGAAAGGAAACCACTAATGCTGTACCACTTTAATTCACTTCTTTTTCATTTGAGACTTCTTTCACCCTTGCAGAGATAAAAAGCTGAGATGCAGAACCCTTGCTGCAGTCGTCCTCCGACCAGTGAATATTTAGTGAATTCCTTCATGTATTTACACGCCGCCAGGCTAACACCGACCATTTTGAAATGCTGCCGATACAGAAACAGCTTGCAGGATTGGTGGTGAAAAGCCAAATTATAATGACTTTGGGCACCATGCCTTAAGTTTAACTTTGCAGTAGAAATGTGGTAGGGGAATAAAGAAAAGTACAATCCTTTGCCTTTTTTACTGCATCAGTATGCATGAATGAGAAGGAAGCAACTTACTCGTTTTGCTTAATTCGCACTCATGCTCACTGCAAGCACCACTGGCTGCTGCAGCCTATCCAGAAAAATCAACTCTTTTTCATTCATCTGCAGCGTGGCTTGTTTCCAGAAACTGCTGTAATCTTTCTCCCTAGTTTGAGAAGCTCTTTAACTTCATCATTTTACAGGTCTGACTCATTTACCAAATCTGCCATTTTCATATCTTGCTTCTGTGCCACCTCTTTGCTAAACAGTGCTGCATGCAAAGAAGTGTTATGGTCTGTTCTCACAAAACTTGATTATTTTGTTAATTTTGTTAAGTTGACAGATCTTTGCAAGGAGAATTGCACCTTTGAACATAACGTTTTGTCAAACCACTTCAATAGAAATCACACTAACACAGACACAACTATTTCTTAGCTGCAACCAGACATGCATAGCAAGCTGGTCAGGATGTACTGAAATACATAAATAGCATTTTGGTAAAGAACTCTAGTGACCATTTTGAACTCTGAAAACTCATAAAGATCTAAAGGAAGGAAGGGAGGGAGGGGAGCAGAGGGAGGGAGGGAGAAAGGGAGGAAGGGAGAGCGGAGGGAGGAGAGAGAGAGGAAAGAGGGAGGAATTCAATCTTGTGCAGCACCTTTCTAGCAAACTGTATCCCAAGGAACTTTATAAGCCATGAGCAGTTGCAGTGGATACTGGACATGTATAAGAAGTTAACTGAGATTAGAATAACTAGGAACATAGTATACTGTATTCTAATTAATAGCAAGCAACCTAAGAGTCATGTTCTGGGCAGGCAAATTTCATGTGCAATAAAATATTTAGTATTCACATTATAAAAAAAGAAAGCAAATAGTTTAATAATACCATTAAGACACTCACAGAGTGTTACCATCACCACTGGGGTTGGGTGTGGGTAAGCCAGGGCAGCATAGATGATGGTGTCTGAAACAAATAAATCTTGTGGGATTTGCACCATGGAGACTCTAGATGGAAATTAAGCACCAGATAAGGAGGCATAAAGAAAGAACATATGAAAAAAGACACTCAAGTAGTGAGGATGCATTTATGGCCCTCTGGAGTTAGATCAACTGACAGTAATTCAAACCTTATTTATGCCATAACTATTAACTTAGAGATATTAAGAAAAGAACAGGAAGGGAGAGGGAGAGAGAGACAGAGAAAGACAAAGAGTGAAAGAGAGTGGCAGGAAGGGCAGGTAAGCTCTTCAAGGTGAAGTGACTTGTTCAAAGTCACAAAGTGACGAGATTCAAAGTGGGGTTGGCAAGTTCACAGCTCGGTGCTCTAAGCACAACAGTGCACAGTCTCTTAATTTTAGGCTCCATACCACAACAAATCTGAGATACAGATGATTCTTGTGTATCAGGCCTGTGGATTCCTGTACCATATTTATGATCTGCAATGGACAGCATTCAGCGCCCCAGGCTGCCACTCTTTGTGAGCATAGTTCATCACATGGGGGCAGAGGAAGGGCCTATTTTGGACATAATCAGCCACCAAATGGATCCCCTACTCTGTTTAAGCAGCAGATTGTTTACATTACAAGGCAATACAAAAGTTTTCTTGCATTAAAATCAATTCTCCTTCATCCTATCCAGCCCTACATGTTGGCTGCATAGTGTCTGATAGGGGCATAGGACTTATAGCAGGGATCCTCCTCAAGTAGCCTAGGCATCCTTACAAACTTCCAATAGTGCATAGGTAGCACTAAGGATTGGAATGGAGTACAGGTACACTACTTATGTTGGCCCTGATCAAACCACACTGATTCTTTCCAAAGGGAAAAGGACAGGGAAATGCAGTAGGACAGGCAGAAGGAGGCAGAAAAGTCAGGTAGGAGAGCTAAGACACTGGCAGAAGAAAGGATTGCAAGGGGAGTGAGGAAGGAGGAGAAGGCTGTTTTCCCCTCGATACATCAGTGAGAAGAAAAAAGCTAGTGGTAGGATAGTGAGGTAAGAAGGGTGGAAGGAGGAGACTGAAGAAGGAGAAGAAGACAAAGCTTATTGGAAGGGGGAGACTGCAGAAAAAGAAGAAGACAAACGCTTATTGGAAGGGGGAGACTGTGCAGGAGAAGAAGAAGAAAAAGCTGACATTTTCAACAGGTACTTCTTCTCAATCTTCCCAGTAGAGGGGTTGGGGGGGCAGGCTGCTAGAAAGATGTAAGAACAGAGGTGGAAATGGGTGGACATGCACCAAGTTTCAGAGGAAAGAGTACTGAAAGGACTTGCAACCCTGAAAGTAGAGAAGGCTATGCAACTGGATTGGGTACATCACAGGGTACTGAGGGAGCTAATGATAGTGATAGCTGCTCCACTGACAGCCTTGTTCAAAATCCCACTAGAAACAGGGGTGGTTCTGGATGAGTGGAGAAGGGCTGAGCATAAGAGTGGCATCAGGGATAAATTGTGTAACTACAGGCCATTCAGACTAACTTCAGTGGTGGAGAAACTGATGGAAACCCCAATAAAAGAGAGACGGGTTGATTACTTATAAGCCAGTGGGCTGCAGGACCACAGGCAACACAGGTGCATGGGATAGGGGGTAGGAGATTGCACAAAACTAATCTAATAGATTGCTTTGACTGGATAATCAAGAAAATAGATCAAGGGAGGGCAGTGGATCTAGTCTATCTAGACTTCAGCAGGGCCTTCGACACTATGCCCCACCGAAGGCTGATTAGGAAACTGACCAATTTGGTGTTGGGGGACAAGTTGGTAAAGGGGGTTTGCAACTGTCTGACAGATAACAGGCAGAGGGTAAACAGCACACACTTTATGGCAGAGAGGTGACCAGTGGGGTACTGTAGGGTTCAGTGTTGACACCAGTCCTCTTTAATACCTTAATATGGGACATTGCAGAGGAACTGGAGGGGAAAGTCTGTCTGTTTACAGATGACACCAAGATCTGCAATAGGGTGAACATCCAGGAAGGAATGGAGAAAATGTGCAGGGATCTAAGGAAACTAGAAGAATGGTTGAAGGCATGGCTGTTGGATTTCAATGCCAAAAAGTGCAAAATCCTGCACCTAGGGTACAGAAACATAGCTGATAAGTATAGGATGGGGGCATTTGGCAGTCACTAGCTAGGAAACAGACCTCAGGTTTGTTATTTTGGAAGATCTCAATGTGGCAGTACAGCATGACAAGGCTGTGGAGAGTGCTAGTGAGATGCTGGGTTGTATAGGGAGGGGCATCACTATTAGAGGGAAATAGATGGTACTACCATTGTACCACTTTCTGGTATGCACTCACCTGGAATACTGTGTCTAGTTCTGGAGACTACATCTCAGGAAGGCTATAGGCAGGGGGGAGGTGGTCCAGAGAAGGGCAACCAAGATGATGCAGATAAGAGAAGCCTATGAGGAGAGATTGGGGGCTCTTAATATGTAAACTCTGGAGGACAGGAGATGATTGAGACCTTCAGGTACTTCACAGGGACAACAGAGTGCAGGCAGGGAACCTCTTCCAAAAGAGCACCAGGACTAGGGGACATGTAGTAAAATTAGAGGGGGTCATTTCATGAAGGATGTGAGTAAATACTTATTCACAGAAAGGGTGGTAGAAGCATGGAACTGACTGCCAGTCAAAGCTGTGGAGGCTAAATTGATAAAAGGTTTCACACACGCATGGGATGGACAGAGGGGTACATTAGTACAGAAACTGGTGGGGTAGGGTCCCCAGAGACCAGTTAGGGACTGCAGAGGTACAATAAGCAGGGAACCCTTGCACAGAGATGTTGTAAAGTTTTACTTTACTGGAAAAGTTCTAGCAAAACTGCAAAATTCGCCTTCGTGAATAACTTTGTGAGTTGTTCACTTTGCCAGTTTGCACTGAATTTTGTGAGAAAATGGCACTTTCTCAGGTGAAATCAGATGAAACTAAGGCAAAGTTGCAGTTTCACTAATGAATTTGCATAACTTCTGAAAAAGTGCCACTTTGCGATTCGCGAATTTGACAAACCTCTTGAATTATTTTTTTGAGTGAAGTTTGACAGCTTCACACATCTCTACCCTTGGGCAGACTGTGTTGACCTAGCAGTCCTCTTCAAGTGACAAATTCTATGTTGCTAGGTTTCTGCTATGTTGAGACCACATTCCTTTGGTGGTGGATGCTCAGAGACAGCCACAGTTATGAAGAGGGGTATTTGCATGCTTCAGCCCTCCATATATACCCACCTAGAGGTTCAGAGGCTTTGTGGATTGACCCAAGTTTTTGAAAATGTATTTGTAAAGTAGCAATATTTTTCATCGTAATCAAATGGAATATAAACCTTGTTGCTTACATTTTTTAATTCTATTCATGTCCCTGTGTACTCTCCAATACCTAACTCCCTCAGGCACACTTCAGGCATACTCAGTTCCCCCTGCACTCCAACCTGAGTGCTAGCCTCCATGAAGCCTTGGCTGTGCCACCCAGATAGGGTCAGAAAGAGGGGATTTATGCCTAAATCTTCCAGTTTTGTCAGGCCATACCTCAGTCGGAAGCATAGGACCCCAGATACACCAGAGGCTATTGTCACAGGTGTTGGGGCTATATTCTGTGCTTTTCTTCTGGCCTCAGGAGGTCAGCATATAAAGAATATAATGCAGAGGCACACATGATGGCATGCAGTGAGCTGATCTTCTCCCTCCTACACTGCACTACCACCTGTGGTCACCCAGGTGGAAGCACAGCAGCAAAGCAGCAACCCTCCCTCTGTGGCGGAGAACATTCTCTAGGATGCTCAATCCTTTCCAGCACCCCCCACCCAGGAGGCCCTCCAAAGACCCATACTCGTTCCTGAAATTGGGGCACCAACATAGCTAGTGGCAGTCCTACCACTGCACCAATAACTGGCATGTGTTTACATTTTTTTATATAATTGTGAACTTGGACTTGAGAGAAGGCTATTAAATAACCCCAATGTATGGTTTTGTGTGTTTGGTTTGAAAAAGTCCTGTTGTATTACTGTTTATGGTTTCTTAATATGGTTGCCTTTTCCCTTCCCAGTATTCACTTTTTCACTACTTTTAAGTTCCAGAACCCGGTGACATCGACTGAGCAGAAGACTACAGTGAAGCATTCCATTCAGGGCTTCTGCCTAATTAATGTCATGGCTATGAGAACTTTTAAATAATTAGAAAAATAATATTGGGTGGGGTGGAAAAAGAGCTGAATTAACAAGGGACCCTAAATAAAGAAAAGCAAAACTATTTCAAACCAAATACACAAAACAGTACACAAGGGTTATTACAAAGACTTCAGACATGCCTACATTTATAATTTAGTTACAAAATGTAAACAACAGGGTTTATTTTGCCTTTAACAGTGAATATCAGAAACTACGGACACCTTCAAAGTGATGTGAGTAATGTCACTTTTCTGACATTAAAATCCTAGCGAGTACAGTACTATAATATATGTTAATACCACTGTTGAGACCACTCTTACATTTGTAAGAGTGGTGTCACATGCATTCTCTGGGTATGAGAATCATGAACCAAAGGTAAGTGGTTCTGATACCTTAAGGATGAGACTGGTTTTAGCAGCAGTATTAATATATTATTGATTGAGACTGATCAATAATATATTTAAAAACTTCCCTCAGAAGTTCCCATTTTCAGGTCAGTTGTGCATGACATACTCTTCACAGACTAAGAGTGCTTCATGTGCAGAGGAAAGAATCTAAAAAAACATGATATATGTACTTGGGAGGGGCATATAAAGGGAAGCAAAAGGACTGGACTTTGAGGGAACATCAGGGAGGGAAAGGGATGGAAAGGAAAGGTTAGAATAATCTCCCATAGCAGTATACTGTCTAGAGAGGCTAGTCAAACCCAAAGGAGCAAATAGTAGTATCTATGACTCAGATCAGTTCATAGGGAAAGGGAGTAAGTAGAGCCCCTTTTGATAACCCTCTGCTTGCCACACAGTACCACTATAGGTGAGGAGCAGGAGAGTTAGGCATACCTCTCAATTGTCCCACATTACAAGGAACAGTTTCTAATTTTACTTCACAAAAGCTCCCTTTTCCACATTGCGAGGACGTGTCCCACATTCAGTGTTAAGATTTTAAAGCAAAATTTTATAGTAAATGATGCAAAAATATATTTATTCAATTACTTTCTTAACATAAAGGCAAACATTTTAACAGAGTTCTGAGCTTCTTAGGTAAAGATTTGATTAAGTGTTCCACATCTTGCCCATTTGTTCCTCATTTTGAGAGGCAATGTTCCACATTTGGGGGACAAAAGGTTGAGAGGTATGGCATTAGGGAACCTACACCTCACCCTGCTGGACTTATAACTGGTCATGGCATGTCCGGTCTCCACAAGACAGGAGGTCAGTGTTCTTGGGGAAGCCCCTTCTCCTTTAGAGAGGGGCAGGGAGAGTCAAGTGGGGCAATGGGAGTATTTTGCTTCAGAGGAAAGTATGGGTCTAGTGTACACATGAGAGATGCCAGGTAAGGTGTCCAAATTCTATAGCAGGAGAACATATACCCTTAGCTAAGTGACAGTGCCATGTGAGAAAGGTCAGCTGGGTCAGCTTTTTAAATTCTTCTAATAGGAACCTGGTCCTCCATCTGGTACCACGCCATTTATCCCTGCAGTTTCATCAACACAGCTAGTGTATCCCCTTAGGATCAGATATGGGGGCAGGGGAGCTCCAGGATGACCATGAGGCGATTGGAGCGTGATAGCGGTACAGTACATATTATATCCTAGCCAACCCCATTTCATAAGGCCTACCATCTCCTGTTGTAATGCCACTTTTCCATGTCTGACCTTTGGAAGGAGGGGTGGAGAAGGTCGACATTGTGTGACCACAAATATTGTCAGTTCTGCTGCAGTTCTTCACTGAAGGGGTTGATCTAGCAGTGGAGCAAGTCACTTCCTTCTCCTTCCTCCTAAAGTCTGAATGTACTGCCATCATCATAGCTCCTTTAGTCCACCAACCCCATGAGGGTGTCAGGCTTGAGGCAGCCAATTAGGACTCCAGCACTGAAACTCCAGCACAGCAGCACAATGGCCCCAAAACATAGGTCCAGATATTCAGTAATGAGCAAAAGTGGAGTGCAAAGGTTTGTACTGTGCTTGCCCTTGCACCTGACCCTGAGTGTACTATATTCAGTAGGACAGTGCACCAGCACTATCCAACTGAATATAGAGACATGTCAGGGTAGCTCAAAGTTGAGTAGTACTGCCCTGACATGGATCTGGGCTGTATGCAGCTCATAGGACAGAGCAAGGAACTGTGCTCTCACACTTTTTAGTGCCGGGAGCCCCCAGTGCGATATTCAGTTGGTAACATGAAAATGAGCCCAGGGGGCATGCAGAATGCTAAGTGTCAAATGCAAGCCCATTATGTGCTCATTTGCATGGGATGTGGCAGCCGGTTTGCACCCCTCCTGTGGCCAGCTGCCACATCAGGCATGGTGGTGACCAGCCCCTCCACCTCGATTGCCTGCTCCCCTTAAAATCATGAGTCCCTGGTGTCCAGTGTCATCTTCCACCCACTGATTGCCTATCCCCTTATAATCATGAGTCCCTGGTGTTCAATGGTACTCCCCCACCCACTGATCACCTGTCCCCATTATAATCATGCATCCCTGGTGTCCAGTGATGCCCACCAATCTCCATTTACCATAAAAATTATACCCTCCCTTAAGGCAGGGAGAATTAGGACTTCCAAATTTAAGATTTTATTACTATGCAGCTAGCTGAGCTAGATAGAACCCACTTTGACGTGATTTTTGTGTGATGACAATATTTCAAAATAAGAATTTAATTTTATCCAGCAAGAATTTTCTCCATTGCATAAATTAATGTTCACTCTGTTTGTTAGTTGTGATAGCATAATATATACAAAAAAATATTGTCCTCAACTAAAACTACTGCAAGGATTTAGAGGGAAGTCAACATGCAATTAGGTATAACTTTTAGGTTTTCTATGTATACACCTCTCTATATGAACTCCTACCTCAAGTTTACCTACATGAATAAAGGCTTTTATAACTGGAAAAAATGTGGGTTAACATATTTGGAACAATGTTTACAAGAGGACATTTTGAAACCTTTTGAAATGCTTAAATCAGAATTTAACTTCCCAACTGGTGGCTATATATCTTATTTACAGCTAAGAGACTTTATCCGAAAGAACAGTCAGAATATTATTTGTTGTGCATCCCCCCCCCTAGAGTTGCTAGTACTTAATCCAAAGAATGAAATTAAAACTGTTTCCAAAATTTATAACTTATTATTGGAAGCTACTAAGTGGGATACTGAGATTTGGTAAAAGAACTGGACCAAAGAGTTAGGACGCTGGCCTCAAAACATAAATTGGGCTGAAGTATTAACTACACCAGAAATAGTATCCAAAAATTCTAAATTAAGACACATTCAATTCAATGTGATTAATAAACTATATTACACACCAAGCAGATTAAGTAAGTTTAACCCTACACTTTCAGATAAGTGCATTAGGTGTAAAAGAGAGAAAGGCACAACACTGCATACATTTATTGTATGTCCAGAATTAAAACAATATTGGGAGAAAAAAATAATAGATATAATTTACCATCATATTGAATAGAAATTTTCCTTTCGACCCAGATATTTTATTATTTGGTTTAGTCTCATCTCTAAATGTTAACACCGAACTAGATTTGTTTGTGTCATTAGCTATGATACAGGCAAAAAAAGTAATACTTTTACATTGGAGAGATACAAATCCACCAAATTATAAGGAATGGTTAAATTTGGCATCCATATTTTAATTACTTCAAATGTAGGTTAAAAATTAAATTAAAGTTGATGTCGGTATAATAAATATTATAAGTTAGTTAAAACTGCTTTCCCCTGTACGATGATGCCAATGATATCACATTCTGGCGAAATCTAAATGCCTGAAAGCGGATATCGGACTCAGTACAAAAAAAAAAAAAGAATAAAAAAAATCTTCATTTCCTATTATAATCATGAGTCTCTGGTGCTCAGTGGCACCCACCCCCTGCCCACCAATCACCCATCCCCATTAAAATCATGAGTCTCTGGTGTCTAGTGGTACCCCCTGCTCACTGATTACCCATCCACACAATTGTGTAGCTTTTCCCTTTTGCCTAGTAGTATTCCCCACCATCCGTTCATCTGCCATCACATTATTTAAGGTGTCTCTTGTGTCTAGTGGTACTCCCCACCCTCTGATCCCCCACTGCTTTATCATGCCAGCATTCCCTTTTGTCTACTGGTACCACCCCCCTAGCTGCTGATGACCCATTCCATTGCCCCTCTGAGCAGGCTGTGGTAGCTAATAGCCCCCCACACTGCTGGAATCAAGCACACTCCTCATCCAGCACAAGACCCACACTTCTTAGACAGGGGTGGTGTGTGGCAATTCTGATACAAAGACCAGCACAGCCCTCTTCTCATCTCCTTGGCTGGCTGCTATATGGGGTGACAGGGAGCACATGTACAGTACACAGTATACTGTACGCTGTACATGCACACCCTGTCATCCCATACAGGGGCCAGCTGAGAAGGTGAGAGGAGGGCTGTGCCAGTCATCATATTGGAACTGCTGCATGGCCCCTGTTTGAGAGTTATGGAGGGGTGGAGGTTGACTGGGGGTGTGCATACACAGTTCTGGCAGTGCAGGGTGGCTGCTAGCCACTGGGGCCTGCTCAAAGGGGTCAACAGTATAGCCTAGAGGTTAGAGTAATGAACTGTGAATGAGCTTGTTATCCATCAGCCTGGGTTTGATTCCCACAACCTCCACTTGCATACTGTGTGACTCTGAACAAGTCACTTTAGTTTAGTTTAGTTTAGTTTATTGTTCTAGGAATTATTACCTTTGAACCAATGGCTCTTTTACAAAGGTTCCATGTCATCAATGTACAAACAAACAAGACATGTTACATAGAATGGTCAGCAAATTATAAAGGTTTCAATAAGCCAGTATAATACAGTACATCGCAGGAAAAAAACAAAACATTGGAGGAATGGTCACGGTGGGAAGGGTTGGAGGAGATATGGAGAGGGGATCAGACTTAGAGTAGTTAGAGGTACTTAGATGCCTTTGTCAAGAAAGGAGCAGAGGAGGAGGATGAAAAACAGTAAAAACAGCCATGGGGGAAGAATCATTAGTCAAGGCAGTCACAGGAGCTAGAGGCTGAGAGGTGAGAGTAAAGCATAGATTTGAAAGCTCCTAGTGATGTGGAGGATGTAATGAGTGAGCTCAGGGCATTGTACCAGCTGGGGGCATGATAGGCAAAAGATCTTTGGCCCTGTGTGGTCCAGCATCTGGGGACCTGGAGAGGCTGGTGTTCCGATCTTCTGGTGGGACGGATGCAGGTATTCGGGCAAAGTAGGTCTTGGCTACATGGCAGAGTGTGGCCCAAGATGGATTTTTTTGCCATCAAGCATGTGAGATACTTTACACGATTTGAGAGTTGCAGCCATCCTGTTTCAGTGTAGAGCTCACATGTATGAGTACGTCTTTGCACTCCAGTGAGCAGCCGACAGGCCTTGTTTAGGGTGGTTGTGATGCGCATTAGTGTGGTGGTAGTGGCAGAGCCATAAATAATTAAGCCATAGTCTGTGATTGAGATGACAGAGCTTTGGATAGCAATCCTCAGTGCAGCTTGGGTAAAGAATTGCTGGTTTCAGAACAGGATACCAATGCGCTGGTTCACCGTTTTCGCTGTGTTATTAATGTGAGTCGCAAAGGTAAGACCTTGATCAAAGGTGATTCCAAGGTATTTAAATATTGACACTTGTTCAAGGGTATTTCCTGGGTATGTTTTGATAGTAAGTAGAATTTGTCTTTTTCTGTTTTGTGGACTGGAGAAAAGCATGGATTTGGGGTTTTTTTGTGATTTAGGACCAGCTTGTGATCTAGGAACCACTTTTCAACATTGGAGAAAGCAAGTTGCAGGCTCTGGAGTAAGTGTTTCGGGTCCTTATGAGAGGAGAGAATCACTGCATCATCATCATAAAGCATTATTTGTTCCTGGCAGGATTTGGAGTGAGAATTTAGGAAAAGGCTGAAGAGGAGGGGGCCTAGGATTGACCCCTGTGTAACACCTGAGAGGACCGGTTTTGAGTCTGAGAGAACTTCTGAGATTTTTGCTGATTGAGAGCATTGGGCCAAGTAACTTTTAACCCAGGCACCTGGTCCTTCTGAGAGCCCAAGACTGTGTAGTTGTGTGATAAGTAAGCCATGGTGAACAGTGTCAAACGCCTTTGTTAGGTCAATGAAAACAGCTCCTGTTTGATATCCTTTGTCCAAGGCAGCATGAATTTCACCTGAGAATTCCAGTAGGGCAGTTGACATACTGTGTCCTTTCCTAAATCCATGTTGCTGCAAGCAGAGTATGTTATACTTATGCAGGTAGTCTGAGAGTTGGTCAGCCACAATGCATTCGAGTGCCTTGGAGAGGGGTGGAAGTATAGATATAGGCCTATAGTTTCCTGGTAGGGACTTGTCGCTATTTTTGAACACTGGTGTGACTATAGCAGACTTCCATTTGCTGGGAAATTGACTAAGGCAGAGGGAGAGATTGAAAATTTTGGTGAGTGGGTGCACCACCTCTTCCAAGGTAAAAGACAGAATTTTAAGATCAATAGTATCACTGCTTGCTCTGGATTTAGAGATAACCTTTTTTATATATTTGTAGACTTCATGTGCCTTAACTATTTCGAAGTGGAAAAGCGGTTGGTCAGGTGAGGCAGTAGGCGATGTTGGTTTTGGCGAGTCCTTGTCAGAGAAGAAGTCCGGTGGTAGGACCCCACTGAGGACAGTGAAAGTTTTATTTAAGGCCTTTGCCATGACCATTGGGTCTAGGGTAGTGGTTCCATCGACAGTCATTAAAGTGGGAAAGGATTTGTACTGCTTACCCGTGATATTTCTGATGTTGTCCCAGAATGATCTCCCATCACCCGAGGAGTTTGCGAGGGCATTTTTGAAATAGGAGCTCTTCATGAGTCGGATTTTTTTGGTACATTGGTTTCGTGCCTGTTTATACTTCTGGATATCCATCAAGGAGTCTGTGGCTCTGGTTATGGCTCAGAGGTGGTACCGAGCTTTAAGCTGGGCCAGTAGTTTGGCCGTGAGCCAGGGATTTGAGAGCGCTTTGATTTTAAACTATTTTACTGGTGCGTAGGTGTCACAGGCAGTGTTGAAAGTTGTGATAAAATAATCTAGGGCTGTGTCAACTTCTAGAGTATTGTGTATTGGGGACCAGTCTTGTTGTAAAAGACAGGTCTTGAGCTTAGTAAGGTTTCCATGGGGTAGCACTCTGCTTGAGATGGTTTTTGGAGGTGGTTTTTGGAACTTATTTGTCCAGGTACAGCTCACAGGGGAGTGGTCACTGAGAGTCCAGGAGAACAACTGTGTTTTTTATGCAGGCTAGGTGGCTAGCAAGGATCCAGTCAATGAGAGTGCAAGTTCCAGTTTTGTAGTTTTTTCTAGTGGGGGAGAGCTCACCATCTGTGTTAGGTTAGCTGCTAGGATAGCATCCTTGAGGGACCCAATGTCTGATGCAAGCCAGTTTATATTAAAGTCACCAAGGAGAAGGAGCTCGGTGTCAGGTGGTTGTGATCTTACAATTTCAAGAACAGTCTGGAGGCTGGACCCTGGATCTTTAGGAGGGATGTAGACAGCAGCCACAGTAAGCACTTTATTTTGGGCACCAAGTAGTACCTTGACAGGGAGAAATTGCACAGAGGAGTTAGTGGTGGAAAAGTAGACAGGGTGGCTAGAGAGGTTGTCCTTAATGTAAACAGCACAACCTCCCCCCCTTTTATTAGTCCTGTCCAGTCTGAAAATATTCTAGCCTTGTAGTGAGATGGCATGGTCCAGAGTGCTTGGTGTCAGCCAGGTTTCAACAATGGCTAGTATGTCGGGATTGTGTTGACTGGCAAAGACTTGAAGGGATGCCAGTTTTGGAAGGAGGCTACAGATATTTAAGATGGCAATGGTGAGACCCACCTCCATTTTTGCTAGATTTGTTACCCTGGTAGAAACAGGGTTAGGGTTTGGATGGACACTTCCTGACATCAGAAGGAGGAGGAGCAGGAGTTTAAGGGACATCTGCCGCAGCTCATAGTATAACATGCAATGCCTCTGTTTCTTGTTAGTTTGAGCACAGTGTAGTCATTTAGGATTCCAGCGTAGGGTAATGGCTAGGAGCAGGTGTCGATTTGTCAACTTTCCAGTGGCGTGAGCTGTCATTTGCACCAAGTCCTTTGTAGGAGGGTGCCACAAGTGAGGGTAGGGAGGATTTGCCATGGTGCCAGGTTGCTGGTATCAAGCTTGAATGGTTAGTGTGAGAGGTAGAGGAGACTGCAAATGTTCACTGTAGCAAGGGTGAGTGTTCCTCAGTGACTCGTGGTGAGCTACTGTGGACCAGAAAACTGATTATTACTGTAGATCAAAGACCCAGAAAGTGTTAAATTCCTGAAGGTGATGAACATTAGCCTAGGGCATATGCAGGGTATAAAAATCCTTTGTTAGAATCTTCCCTTTGTTCTCCAAAACAGTTGTGAATAGACCTCAAAGACTAGCACACATCCTTTAAGAAAGTCAGATGGAAATGTGGATTCAATGCAGCACTCCACAACCCAGAAACCTGTATAAAAGATTTACTGACCTCACTTTTGCTTTTTGATGTCTTCCAAAAAAGTTGATTTATGATGAGAATGCCTATACCTGGTGGTGATGTTTTGTGGTTTCTTAGTCCAGGAAATGTTCATAGATGTTATGTCCAAGAATGGTCCAGTTCCTCCAAGTAGACACACATGAAAAGCCACAAAAACTTAACTGCCCAGTGCTCCCAGGTTGCCCCTGAAAACAGGCACTTGTGCCCAGTGGGCCTTACCCAAGTACCAAAGACTTAAATAAATCAAAATAAACATAATGGATTATCAGGGCCTGGGGTACCAGTTCACAACAGGGAACACTGACATGATAAAGCAGTGAGTGATAGGAGGATGGGATGTACCACTATATACCTGGGACACTCTAAATAGTATGGCAGCAAGCAATTGGAGGGTGGTGGGGTATCCCAACACACCATGGACACCACACAAACATAGTTCATCAGTGAGTGATCAGAGGGTGTGTGCCACTAGACACCAGGGAAAAGCTACACAATTAGGGGACAGGCAGCTAGTGAGTGAGGGTGCCACTGGACACAAGAGATATTGTTCTTATGACAGGGATGGAGATCGGAGGACAGGGGTGCCACTGGACACCAGGGCCATCATTGGTAGTACAGGCTGGGTGTTGGAGGGAGGGGAGGGAGCAATTAGACACCAGGGAAGTCAATGGGCTGGTACAGGTGGCTGCAGTCCCTTTGTCTGCCACCAGGCCCTGGCAACCCATTTAGTCGGGATTTGCAAAGGTGGCAACTTGCAACCAATAGGATGGCATTCACCGCCTGTCCAAACCTCTCAATTTCCCACTGCACCCATATGCAGGGGAGGACATCCTCATTTACATGGGCACAGCAGTAACTTAGTGCTCAGGCACTAATGGGTTTTGCCCACACATTGGGGGTTTCTGAATATAGATCCCACACACAAATTAGAGTGTAAAATGTGGTTAGTGTGGGCAAATGCCTCTTGTCACCAGGGCTAAATTTTGAGTATCTGGCCATTAGTGTCCCTTTCAATTAGTGATGCATGCACAGCACAAAATCTGATCCAATCTGATCAGCCTCTAATAAATAGCTAGACTAGTCAGGTCCCATCTGAGTTCAATCAAATTGTATTTGAAACCATTTAATTGGATCCTAATTACCTAGTCAGATAACACTATTTAGAAATCCAGCATTAAAATCTTGTTAAAAAAAAAAAAAGAAAAGTTAAGAGCCTTCCCTTCACCACCAATAAAAATAGACCTTTACCATCTCCCACCCACCATCCATGGTCTACACTGTCATCACAATCCAATTTGAATTGCAAGGCCCTGGTGGAAGCACAGGTCCATGGACGGGCAGGTAGGGCTTCACATAGCCCCCAGCCCCCTTTTCTTCCTTCCCTCCTTTGGGCAACATGTGCATGCATATGGAGGCAAGCACAACTCACCAGGCTACAGACCCTACGATTATGTGATGCCCTAGCCCTGCCCCACTACCACCAGGCCTCCACCTGTTGTCAATCATAGGCCAGACTACAAACCCACCCCTCCCTCCCTGGGAGAGGAAAGCAGTCTCTTGGACTCTGATACCCCCCCACCAAACCTGGCAATCCAAGTCCACCTCTGAAGCCAAGTCACTAGTGTGGTGTGAAGTGTGGTGTCCAGTGCTTCAACTCTCAGTGCCACTGGGCTGCATGCTAAAACATTCTTATACTACTTTAGCAACTGTTTTCCCATCTACCACTATAACACATTACCTGTGTCATCTGAAGGTGTTGTCAGCGGATTATGGTTAGCTCAGTCCAGGAAAGAGTTTACAATAAACAGTGACGCACAAGAACTGGTAAAATGAAAGTAATGTAGCAACTAGCAAGCATTTTGAACAGGCAAAAACAAGTCAATATAATAATTGTTCTTCTGTTCTGTCTCACTGCTGAGCTGAGGAATGAGTTTTTGAATTCCTTAAAACCTCACTTTCACTTTCCAAGTCTGACATAATGGATGCACTTAGATCAGGATGATGCTGACTTTCTGGTCATCAGAAGCATGTTAGCAGCACTCCAACATTCTAGCCTTATGAAAGAAGTGTTTCAGTGGTGGAGCATGGAAAAAACTACTAGGAGTGCCATCTTTCTTGTAGAAACACTATGTCTACACAACTCATAATATAGCATTTTAAAATGGCTGAAAGAAATAAAAATATATAATTGCAGAATTGCAGTCAGGAATACTCTGATGACAAAAAAGGCATGACGATTTATTATTTTGTTGGCTACCACACTAGTACTTATGGCTTAACTAAGTAATAACACCATTTGGGGACGGAGAATTTTCTTAATTTGGGTCTCATCCCTACTGCATGCAGTTTACCTATGTATTTTTTATTCTGTATTCATGCCTCCTCCATGGTCCTAAACCCCATGAGGAAAAGGTTGGTCCTTGAAGCATCTGGGAATATGGGCAGTCATTCTTGCTCTCTCGCGAAAGGTAGTTTGTATGTCAGCACTCAGTGCAGTTGCACAGATTTTGTGTATTGAATACATAAATTATACTGGTTTTTGCAGCAACTACTGACACTAACCTGTCTGTGCATTCCCTATAGGTGCATTTTAATTTGTTTTATTTAGCTTAGCAGCCATCATCCACCCTGTTGCATGTTACCTTCCAATATATCAATTCTCAATTCTAGCAAGGCTATACCACAGCTCATGCTGTAAGGCAGGGCCAACAGGTGGGGGCCCTTCTTACCTGCTGGAGTAGTGACTGACCAGCTGGTAGGTATTGCATAGTTGGAGAGCATCCATGTTATCGTCCTGATGCCAGAGGGGGCTTTTGTTTTTCATTCAGGGGTGCAGCCACCAAACGCAATGCATTCCAGTATGTTGGGATGAGTTTATGCAGAATTCTCTGGGATACTTAGTCATCCCCCCCATTAACCGTTTGATGATCTGGGCTCAGGGTGTGAACTCAGTATTGCAAGCAGCGGAACTGCTGCTGTGCTGTCAAGCTTGCCCAGTTTATCTCTCTCTTCGTTATCAAACTTCTCATCCCCAATATCTGATTATGACACAAAATGTCAGATTAAAGAACTCACCTCTTTGATATCTCTCTGATATTTAGTGCTCAGTTCTTCAGTTCTAATCAGTTCCTTCCTAGATGTTTCTGCCTCCTGCTCCAGTTCTACCACTCGGGATGACAGTGCAGCCAAACGTTCCTTCATCTGAGCCATCTCGTAGTTCTGTTTTTCCAATAACTCCTGGAGTTCCACCACTTGACTGGAATCATCATTAGAGTCAATGGAGCCATTTGATAGCCGCTGCAGAAGAACAAAAATGTATTAGGTAAGTGTGTAAATTAATACTAAATATTAATGTTCCAAATGAATGTCTATGTGTTGTTGCCTCACATTGAACAATTTAGAACAACCAAGCTACCATATTTTATTGGGTAAGATGATGTTGGTGCAGGCAGATCTGGGAACTCTAACACATTTGACAGAGTCTTCAATCTGCATTATACTACTTCTAATCTGTATTTCCTATCAATTATCCGGGCAGTGCTCAACATGATGCTCGCATACACATTTCTAGGAATCTGACTTGATGCATTGTTCAAGTATGACAAATGTTAACTCAACAGTTTGTATCAAATATATCCTGAAGCTATGATTTTGTGTGTTGTACAGCAAATGAGATACCTAGGCTTTGACAGGTATGCTAATATTTTTCTTAACTGCAGCTGAAACTAGTTTTTCTGGAAAAACATTTTTCATTGTACTGCTGCTTTAAAAGTGGCAAATAAGTCAGAAGGAGAAAGAGACAGAGAGAGAGAGAGACAGAGAGACAGAGAAAGAGAGTGAGGCTTGACAAAGGTAAGGCTTACAAAATTGAGAATCACAGCTTTCTTCAGCACTCGTCTACTCTTCAAGTGATGGTGTTAAGGTACCAGTAATTTTCTGCATATTTGATCACTTTGTTTGTTATTTCCTAAACCTCTAACCTGTAGATCTCTCCCTCCCTCGCCACGCTCCCTTTATGTTGCATCTGTAAATGAGATGCTGTGCTTGTTTACCTGCCAAACAAATTACCAATACATAAATTAAATAAATAAATACATAAATGTAATTCTTCCTTGTCCTGCATGCCCAATAAACATTGCAGTACAAGTTTACTATGGAGTCCTCTTTAGCAAACTATAAGAGGAGCCATGTAGAGGGAGAGGGGTGGAGAGAGAGAGAGAGAGAGGGAGGTGGGGGGGATAGCAGGAGACAACAACAGAGAGAGAGGGAGGGAGGGGGAGAAAGAGATAGAGAGAGAGAGA
Organism: Neoceratodus forsteri; assembly: GCA_016271365.2. Classification (NCBI taxonomy): domain Eukaryota; kingdom Metazoa; phylum Chordata; order Ceratodontiformes; family Ceratodontidae; genus Neoceratodus; species Neoceratodus forsteri. The sequence continues at coordinate 1,124,445,209 of CM028131.1, forward strand.
GAGAGAGAGAGAGAGAGAGAGAGAGAGAGAGAGAGGAGAGAGAAGAGAGAGAGAGAGACAGCCAAAAGAGCTGGCATATAAAATTTCATTGAGATGGTAAAGGAGATGAAAGATAAAGATGGATGTTGCAAGGGTAACATGTATCTATAGGTGTATATGCTTTTTAAATATTGTAGTTTGAATGCTGAATAGAATGGTCATTGTCAGTCATCTGCCAGAACTTTCTGGAATACATTTGTAACAGCCTGTGATCTTCAAAGTTGTCTTTTACAGAGAGGAATATGGCTGCTCCCTACACCAGTGGCTATCCTATCAAAGAGTACCCAGATTATGATTTGAATTAAGGATGACTGATAGTAAACTCCAGCCCAAAATCCATAACATCTCAATCCAAAGCACCAATGTAAGCCTCTAGCTACTAGAAACAGAGAATTTGTTGGCAGAAAGGAATCCGTAGGCCCATCAAGCCTACACCCTGGACCCTAATTGATCACTGGTGTCCCTCCTCCCTTTCCTCTGCTTACTATGCCCATGTGCCTATCCCATGTATGCTTGAAGCTCTCCACTGTCTTCACTCCCACTACAACTTCTGGTAGGTTATTCCAGGCATCCACCACACTTTCTGTGAAGAAGTATTTCCTCACGTTCCTCTTAACCCCCCCCCCCAAGTGATATTGCATGCCTCTGTGTTCTGGTGCTCCTCCTCCTTTGAAACCGACTCCCCTCCTGTACTTTGTTCACCTCAGTGAGATAGTTACAGGTCTCAGTCATCTCTTCTTTTGCTCTTCTCTCCTCCAGGGAGTACATACTGAGCTCCTGAAGCTTCTCCTCATATGGTTCCTTGTGCAGCCTCTGCATCATTTTGGTAGCCCTCCACTGGACCACTTTCACCCTGTTGAAGCCCTTGTGGAGGTGTGGCCTTCAGAACTGGATGCAGTGCTCTAAGTTGGATTTCACTAGTAAGCGATACAGAGGTAACACCACTTCCCTTCTCCTGCTGGGACTCCCCCCCCATGCACCCCAGCATCCCACTAGCCTTGCCTACTGCCTTGTTACACTGCCATGCCACCTTAAGATCATCAGATATGATTACCTGCAGGTCCTTCTCCTGCTTTGTGACTATAAGTATCTCTCCTCATCTTATGCACAGACTCCAGGTATCCTTACCCAAGATGCATGACTTTGCACTTTTTGATATTGAAACCCAGCTGCCACACCTAAGATCACTCCTCTAGTTTCCCTACATCCCTTTGCATTCTTTCCACCCCTTCCTGGAAGTCCATCCTGTTGCATATTTTTGTGTCATCTACCAGAGAGCACACTTTCCCCTCCAGTTCAGCTGCAATGTCAGTTATGAAGTCACTGAAGAGAACACTACCCAGGACTGATCCCTGTGGCACGTCACTGGTCACTCTCCGTCCCCAAAATGACAGCCATTTATCACCACCCACTGCCTACTATCCATCAACCAGTTTTTTTTTTCAACTTTCTTTCACTCTGGTCACGGCTCATGAGGACCTCTCTCTGGCAACTGATCCTTGTCCTGCCCACCTGAGGTCCCCTCCGGACTGTACCTCCTCTCTGCCCCCCAACCTGCAGCTGGCACCCTCGGTTTAACCTGCCTGAGGAGGGTAGCCCTGCACCTCTTGGGCTCCTTGCAACTCAGACTCCAATTGCAGGTAGGCACCTGGGGGAGGATACTGGAATGCCATCCAAGGCGGAACCCGGTGGTGGGCATGGGGGACCAGTGCCATCGCCTGCGCCACAAGCCAAGTTTTTCCTCTGTTCTTGTTCCACCTCCATCAGTGTGTGCACACTCCTGACACTTGGAGCATGGCAACCCTGCCAGCATCAGGCACACTATTGTACGTGCTGCTCCATGCTACGGCAGCTCCCCCAGTCTCCACCAGGGGCTGCTGGAGCACCGAGCTCCTCAACACCCTCCCCCCAGGCTGTAGAGCAGCCCATCAGGCACTCAATCCAGTCCCTCCCCTGCCGATGCCCGGCACCCAAGCTCACTCCCGAACTTGGGTCACCGGCGTGGTGTGAGGTCTGGCGTCCAGTGCCTCAACCCTCAGCGCCATCGGGCCAGCTCAGTCAACCAGTTTGATACCCAGCTTACTACCTTCTCCCCAACTTCCAGGTTGCTACATTTCCATATTAGCTTCTTGTGCAGCACAGTGTTAAAGGTCTCACTGAAGTCTAGATAGGCCACATCCACTGCCCTCCCCAATCCACTTCCTTAGTCAACTAATCAAAGACATTTTATGAGATTTGTTTGACATGACCTCCCTCCTATGAATCCATGCTATTGGTGGTCCTGCAGCCCATTTGCCTCTCCTTCAGCAGAGTTTCCATTAATTTTCCCACCACTGGTATGTGACTGACTAGCCTGTAGTTGCTAGCTTCCTCTCTGCTGCCACTTTTTGGCAGAGGGACAACATCAGCCCTCCTCCAGTCCTCTGGAACCACCCCTTCTCCAATAAGATGCTAAATAGTGTTGCCAGAGAGATGGCTAGCAGCATGTTAAGTTCTTGTGGAACCCTTGGTGAATCCTGTCTGGTTCTATTGCCTTCTTTTCCCTAAGGGCTTCTAACAGCCTTTGAACTGTCTCCTCTGAAAATGGATTTGTGTCCACTCCCCCTCTCTCCATTTCCAGCTGATACATTTTGGTGCCTCCACCCATCCCCCACCCAAACATGTGAAGGCCGAGCAGAAGAACTCATTTAAGGTTATAACTTTTTCTTAATCTTCTTCTGGACAGTCCTCACTTGCTCTTTTGATCCTCACAATCTCACCCATTGTTTCCTCTTTTCACTCACAGAAGGAAGTCTTATCCCCTTTTTCAACATCCTTGGTGATCCTTTCCTCTGGCTGTGCCTTATCTACCCTCATCCTCCTTCCTGCCTCCATTTGTTTACCTAGATATACTTGCCTGTCACCCTCCGTCTGGGTCTTATTGTGCTTCTTAAAAGCATTTTTTTCTCACTTACCACCTTAGCCACTTCCTTTGAGAACGATAGTGGACTCTTCCTCCTCCTACACTTGACTACTTCCTTTAAACAGCTTGCCATTGCCTTATATATACCATCTTTGATCTTTTTCCATTGTGTCTCCACTCCCTCCCCCTGGCCATCTTCCCCTTCAAGGTATTTACAGAGTAAATAAAGTCTGCCCTCCTGAAGTTCAGGACCCTCATCCTAGTGTTCTTTTTCTCTTGCTCAGTCAGTATGCCAAACCACACTGTTCGGTGATCACTTGTACTTTGGGGGCTACCCACCCTGATGTCTACAATGCTGTTCCTGTTTGAAAGTACCAGGTCCAGCACTGCCCAATCTCTAGTGGTTCTGTTATTAGCTGCCTGAGAAATGCCCCCTGTAGGGAGTTGAGGATGGCCCTACTTCTTGTTGTAGCTGTTCCCAGAATGCTCCAGTGTACATCAGGCAGATTATAGTCCTCATAATCAATATTTCCCCTTTGTTTACCATTCTGCCAACTGTCTCCCCCAACACCTTGTCTAAATTGTCCCCCATGTCAGTAGTCTGTACACCACCCCTGCACTAGGCTGGAAATTACGGAGGGACACAGGTTTAGGTAATATGCATTTGAATGAGGTTTTGAGAAAGAGATAAAATTGATTTCCACAAAAAGCAAAAAAAATGTCTCAAAAATTCTTGATGCAATATATTGGGTTAAAACACTGTAAAATATCCACTCTCTAGAATGGGAGTTACAAATCAGTCTGGGTCGGGAATGGTCGTGAGGGAGTCAATGAAGTAAAACAATAAATGGGCAGATGGGAGTGAACAGTATATTGGGGCCACCATTCTATATTATCAGGCCAAATCAGATTTGGCCCAGCCTGACATGAAATTGGCCCATCTGTCCAATTTTCTTGACTTACAAGGCTCTACTGTCTACATATGTGCTTGGTATTATAAACTAATATTATAAAATTCTACTGTATTTGATCAGTATTCATTAAAAATAAATGTACAGCATGGCAAAGCACTGTAAAATATGAACAGTAATATTTTGATCCATAATCCCCTTAAAAAAAATCTGAATACTTCTCCTTTTGCCTGTGAATTTATGTTTCCTGTGTTCTACAGTATGCTTTTCATTGCTGTGGACATGGGGAGGTTTCTTATATCTACAGTTTTGAGGCACTGATACACAGTATACAATTGCACCATATTCTGTGCTGCTGGATATAGGTTTGCTGTATGACATTTCCTGATACCCTGTTAGGAATGATACTATATAAAAATTGAAGTGAATCGTTTCTGAATTTATCTTCCACTAACTTATTCTTTTGTATTGTTTTAACTGTATTTGACATTAATGTGTTATTAATTTTTTTCAACTTTAGTATATTTTTTGTATATTTCAGGTTTTTAACTTTGTATTCTTTTCTGTTTAAGGGTGACATTGTAAAAGAGCCATGGCTTAACTTATTTTTCTAATAATACTCTTAATTGAATCGTGTACTTTGGCTGACACTGGTAGGGCAGAAAGATGACAGCACGTACAGTATTTAAAAAACCTTATAACATAGTCTTTGCTTTCAATGTAACATACTGCAACATAGTCTTGCCTTGAATGCAATATACTGTGCCTACAGTACAACTGTAACAAAATGATGTACAGTACAGAGGTGCAAAATCTTGCTTCTCAAGAAATACTAAACCACTTCTCATTTCCCTATTGGGCCAAAAAGCAAAACTGTGTCTCAACCCTGGAAAACATACTCCCATTTGGAAAACCCCCAACTTTTGCATTGATCAGGAACTGGTACATTGGAAAGGGTGGGAAACCAACACAATCACAACCATTCAGGATTTGAAGACTCCTGTAGGGGAAGCCTTCAACTCATTCCAGTCACTGAAAGAAAGATTTAAACTTCCACAGGGAGACATCTGGAGATACTTGCAACTCAGAAGCCTATATCTCCAGTGCTGAAGAAAAAAATGCAATTGCTCTACCTGTGTCGAAAGTAAGGGCAAGCCCTTAGATAAGGTCCCTATACAAACTTGGTCCTCAAAGCCCAGGGGACTGGTTGGGGCAATCTAGAGACTTCCGAGGGATAGTGGCCTTGATCCCTCCATGCTGGCCAAAATCAAATGGCAAAACAAGCTGGGCACTGTGATCATCGATCAGCAGTGGAGGCAGTGGTGGGGATAACAGAAGTCTTCTGATCCAGCATTAGGTATTACACCTCTGGTACCGCACTCCCACTCAGTTGAAATCCATGGGTCTTATAGCCCAAGATAACTGCTGGAGGTGCAATGCCCCTAACACTGACCTGCTACATATTCATTGGATTTGAGTCCCCCTCCAGCCATTCTGGGCCAAAGTGTCAGACTTTTGTGCAAACATATTTGATGTTTCCCTCCCTCTAGACCCCACTATCTGGATACTGGGAATATTTCCAGCAGAAAACCAAGTCATAAGGTCCCATCAGCTATTTCTGAGTCAGACATCAGAGGAAGCCAAAAGACTCATATTGAAACGTTGGAGGATGAATGTAATCCCAGTGTTTAAGGAATGGCTGTCCACTTTGAAGGCTCTAACCTCACTCACTAGACTCTCTTGTTACAACAAAAGGTGTAAGCATAAATTCTTCAATAGCTGGGCTCCCTATCTCATGTATATCATAGCTAACAGCTTATTGATTTTGGGGAAATACTTCAAGGATCTATTACGGCCTCCATGATCAGTTTTCCCTCCACCTTGGTGTTTCTAGACTTTGGATTCAGCTACCCACCTAACTCCCAAAACCTTATGGAAGAATAAAATTAACCCACTCCTATGATCTCTCTCTTGGAAGACACAAACCCACCTCTTAGTAAAGAATTCTTAGCTGTATGCATTTTATTTCATGCAACTCATGAGGTTTGATTGTTACCTAGCCTAATGTAGTTACTAGATATGTATTTGCTTCCTATGGTGTCATTCATATATTTGGGACTGTTTAGTACTGTACCTGTCATCCAGTGGGAGTCCGGGTGGGTTGCAGCTACCCACCAATGATTGGGGCAGAGTGGGTTGGGCAAGGGGTCTGGTGTGGGTGGGAGGGGTTGGTGGTGCCACTGGATCACCAGGGATTTATGTTATGGCGATTTACTGGTAATTGGGAAATCAGGTGGAGGGGCCACTAGACTATCAGGGAATGACTTATTGTACATTTATCAGGGAATTGGGAGGGAGGGGGGTACCACTGGACTAACAGGGAGCTGTGGGTGCTTTTGGACAGTGTTCTGGGTGGGTGGGTTGGTGGCCACACACGGCTAGTGGCTGCTGTGTTACACCCTGCAATACAGCAGCCTGCCTGTGGGTGGCCAGGAGTTGTTCCACCATTTCAAGGGCTCAACTTTGAGCCCCTCTATGTGGCGCAATGCAGGGTTGTGGCAGCATGTGCAATGCACATCCCGTGCCGAATATCGGGATGTCCCGCATGTGCATGGGCGCTTGCTCTGCATCTGCGCTGCATACATTAACATTGCACCCTGGCACATCTGGATTTGTGCTGCACCAGGCTGCCATTTCAATATCTCACCCGGGCGCAATGCAGGGTTGCACCCATGCAACTCTGTCGTGCCATGCGCAACCCCTTTGAATATCTGGGCCCTTGTATATTTCACATTTTTAGCTTTGTATTTATTTATGTTGTAAGGTGACTTTGTAAAAGAGCCATAGCTCAATTTGCTTTCTAATAATACGTTGAATTGAATCATGTACCATGGCTGACACTGGTAGGGCAAAAAGTTGATAGTGTATATTTAAAAAAGCTTATAACATAGTCTTTGCTTTCAGTGCACTATACTGCAACACAGCCATTGCCTTGAATGCAATATACTGTACTGAAAGCACAATTGTAACACAGTGAAGCACAGTACAGTACAGTGGTGCCATATCTGACTTCTTAAGAAATACTAAACCACTTCTCATTTCAATCAGGATATTCTCATCTATAAAGGTCACCTTTTGATATTACAGGAATGGACTTGGACAGAAAGATCTGTATTTGTAAAGTGACTAATTTTGTGGCTGTGGGCCAGCAAAGCAAAGCTAAACATCTTCCTGAAGCTGCAAAATTCTGCAACTTTTCTGCGGAGAAACATATAGATAATAACAGTTCAATTTATTCCAAATGGTGGTGCCTCTGTATCATTTTTTGGTACCAATTACAGAATTAACATGCCTCAATGGCCAGGGTGCTGGCTGCCAGCCTTTCTTTTGTGTTTATTTAATAACATTTCACAATTAATATTTAAACAAACACAAGGTGGGGGTGTTCTAACCCAACATGTAATGGGGTTAAATATTTTTCCTTGTTAAGGTTTGAACGAAAGTCTGCTGTCTTAATTGGTCCACAACATGTCTTGACTAGGTATTACTGACTGCCTTTGTCCTTGATGAAGAGCAATAGTACCTTGCAATAGTAAGTAGTTTCATGATTATTGCCTCATAGGGACACAACGTGCTGACATCCATACACTTTTTCTTGTCCCTGAAATGGAGCGTGCCCTAATTAAAAAAAAAAAAAGCTTTTCTTTTTTATTTCCCTGGTAGTCTAGTAGTGCACCCCCTTCAAACTGTAAATTATTAGTATAGCTTATAAGCACCCACTCCCCCCCCCACCTACCTGCCCATCTGCCCACTAGCTGACTGATCTAAAGATGGCAGCTGGTATTTACCCTCCACTCACTTCTGCTGCTGGCTGCTTTCTCACGCAAGTGCAATGACTTACCTTACTTAACTGACTTCTGCCATTGACAAACTGTCAGGCTTGTTTGTGGGGGTGGCACTTCTTTATCATATTTCAGAGAGTTACAATCCTTCTTACAAATTTGAACTGGCTAAAGAAGAGTCTACTTATGCTGTAGTAAATAAGTGACTGCTATGAGCTTTAAACCAGCAAAAACACAATGTGATGATTCATAAATCTAATATGGATAGAGACCCTGACTGTCAAACAAGGAATGGGACATCTCTCCCATTAATTACTATAATTTCATCTATATTATTTCCTTCCTGACTTACTCTCTCACAGTAATCATCCTTGCTCTGCTGCTATTGCAATGCCAGTGTTTCAGCCCAGGTCAAGACTGAAACACGGTTCTAGCCATTAACCTGCATAGTTATGGTGTGGGGTCTGCACAGCGCACACTGGTATCAGTCAGAAAAGCCACATGTACAGTATCTGAATGTAGCTTTTCCATTATCAGGTTTTGCTACATTGTGTCATGGTGTGCCATGATTCAATGTGGTGATGGCTACCACTGTAAGTTTTTGGATCAGTGTTTTTACCTGGTTAAGAAACAAAACAATAACAATAAAACAAAATAACATGTGTTTGTTTGCAGGCACAGAAAGGCCTTTGTAGCATGACCTAGTTGGTTCCTAAAAATCACTCTGTATGTGTAATTTGGGTGAAGGGTTGCAGTCTTGAGTTAGGGAAGGTGATACCAAATATGTCCTGTGTCGTGGACTCCTAACTGAGGTTCTTTGCTATAGATGAAGGCCTCAGTGCAAGGCTGCCAATATTCCAACACAAATTTTTTTTTTTTTTTTGTGGGGATACCAAGAGTGAATAATTCCCTATGTAGGAAGTTTGACACAAAGTAGCTATGATTGGTCTTTGGGGGTCTTGTGCATTTGGGCTACAAGTGGGAGAGTGTATGCCCTTTTTCCGGTGAAGATTTAGGTAGGTAAGCTTTATGTTTAATGTTCTTGTAATGGAAATGACATGTGGACAAATGACCCAGCAGGGGACAAAGAAGGGATAGGTAGAATACAGGAGGAGTTTAGAGAATTGGAGAGGGGGCTTAAGCAGGCAGCAAGCTCTATGACCTTCTTGGAGGTACTGCCTGTCCATGGCAAAGGAACAAGCAGTCCCTTATCAAGGAGTTCAACACACGATTGAAGGAATGGTGTGGAGAAGAGGGCTTTGACTTCATGGGGAATGGGGGCCCCACCTGGAGGGATGAGGGCCTGTACAAGGGCGACGGCCTACATCCATCCTGGAGGGACCATGGTCCTTAGCGAACAGTGTAAATGCTTTATTATCAAGTATTTAAACTAGCAAATGGGGGATGTGGAGTGTAGAAGGAAAACAGAATTTCCCCTGCTCTAGAGCACAGGAACATCAGTGGGAGCCAGGAGGGAGATAGAGTAACAAAGTGCACAAATCAATATGAAGTCATGGGGCTAGAAGAAATTATTAATACTAATAAGGACAGTGGACAAAGTAGGGATGGGCAAAGAGAAAAAAAAGAAGGGTCATGGTAGCACATCCTGGAGAGCCATGTGTACAAATGCCGGAAGTCTAACAACAAGATTGGTGACCTTAAGGCTACCATAGCAGAAGCAGACCTGGACATAATGGCCATCACAGAGACCTTTTGCAATGACAACCAGGACTGGAAAGTGAGTGTACCAGGTTGCAGTCTGTTCAGGAGGGACAGAAGAGGCAGGAAGGGGGGAGGCATGACTCTTTATACAAGAGATAACATAAAGGCCACAGAAATTCAAGGAGAACAGGAAGGGGACGAGATACTGTGGGTCACATTGGAAAGGAGAAAGGGGTCATCTATCCTCACAGGAGTAATATACAGATCTCCATCACGGGTGGAGGATGTAGAGAAGGGAATGATGTGAGCAATCCAAAGGATGGCACACAGGCGAGAGGTGTTGCTGGCAGGAGACTTCAGTCTACTGGACGTGGATTGGAGCATCCCCATGGCAGCAACAGTCAAGTGCAGGAACATCTTGGACTCCCAATAGGGGGTCTTCCTCAAACAACTGGTCATGGAATCCACCCATGAGGGGGCACTACATGACCTAGTAGTTAAAAATCACATGGTCCAAAAATGTTTTTTCCTCCCATTGGTTGAAAAATCTCATCACTGTTGTAAATCAAGTGAACCTTCTGCATCTTTGGGAGGGTCATCTACAAGTGATTGTGATCTCCACAGTTTACAAGAATATATTACAATCCAGACTGTTTTGTGCAACTCAAAAAAAAACAAACAGATGGAGCAAGTAAAGCTACAAAAACAGGCCATATGGTATTGCGTAAATTAAATGGACTTGGCCTTGGAGGATTGCCTTTCATTCCCTATCTCACCAAACTCAAGAAAATGGATTACATGGGCCAGATTTGCACTATTATCTTCCAAATATACAAACAGTACTTTAATAAATATCATTCTGACTCACATTCTCATGACATGTATTGTACTTGTAATAGAGGCTTTCAAGAGTCTTTATTCCATAATATTACCCAATGCTCACTTTATAACTTCCACAGAGACAGAATCATTAAGGAATTTCTGGTTAAATATGCCAGTTTTGACCATGATCAAGTATTCATTCTGCTCCACCCCACTACAAGAGAAGATGCCGAAATAATAGCTAAATGTATTTCATATGTGGTCAGATATAAGAGAAGAAGGTATCTTGCCTTACAGAAATTAACTTTTAACAATTATGTTAGCCTGAATGTGACATAATTATCTTTGCATTTTAAGTTGTATTACATACGAACATACATACAAACATGCGAAACTGCCAGCAGATACAGGCCATATGGTCTATCAAGTCTGCTCGATTGTGCAGCTAGCAATATCTTATACTGCAGCTGCCTCTTCTTCCCCTTGCCCTGTCATGGTGACCCACCCCCTCAATCTGTCCCATCCCCTTTTAAAACTGTCTACCTACTTACAGAAGGCCACCTCTTCAGGTAGTACATTCCACATAGACACCACCCTTTCTGTGAAAAAGTGCCTCCTCATTTCTGTCCTGAATCTTCCTCCCTCCAATCTCAGACCATTCCCCCTAGTGTCCCTCCCCTTCAACTTAAAGATCCCCTCTGCACCAGTTTTGTTTATATCCTTCATGTATTTAAATGTCTGTATCATATCTCCCCTATCCCTCCTGTCCTTCAGGGAGTACTTGTTAAGCTCCCTCAGCCTCCCCTTGTAGGATATGTCGTCTAATCCCATGATCATCCTTGTTGCTCTGCACTGGACCCCCTCCAGTAATCTAATATCTTTCTTCAAGTACAGGCACCAATACTGCACCCAGTATTCCAGATGTGACTTCAACAATGATCTGTACAGAGGCAAGATCACCTCCCTTTTCCTGGAGGTGATTTCTCTAGCAATACACCCCAGCATCTTGCTGGCATTACCTGCTGCCTTCCTTAACTGTGCTGAGTGGTTCATTTGCCCTGTTATTGTCACCCCAAGATCCTTTTCTTCCTCTGTAGCAGCCTACCTTGACTTCAGCAAAGCTTTTGACACTGTTCCACATAGAAGATTGATAAATAAGCTAGGTAGGCTTGGGGTGGGTCAGAAGTTGGTCAACTGGGTGGCAAACTGGTTGACTGGCAGAAAACAGAGAGTGGTGGTAAATGGTATACAGTCAGAAGAGATGCAAGTCACAAGTGGGGTACCTCAGGGATCAGTCCTGGGGCCAGTCCTATTCAACATCTTCATTAGTGACCTCGCAGATGGACTAGAGGGTAAGGCTTGTCTGTTTGCAGATGACACCAAGATCTGCAACAGAGTAGATGATCCAGATGGGGTGGGCAGAATGGGAAGAGATCTGGATAAACTAGCAGAATGGTCAGAAGAGTGGCAACTGGATTTAATGCAAAGAAGTGCAAAATCATGCACATAAGGAAGAGAAACCCTGAAGCCACTTATAGGCTGGGAGGGAGTTGCTAGCAGTCACAAAGGAAGAAAGAGACTTGGGCATCATCATCACTGATGACCTGAAATCATCAAAGCAGACCTCTAAAGCAGTAGGTAAGGCTAGGGGTGTTAGGGTGTATTAGTAGGGTATCACAAATTAAGTAAGAGGGAGGTAATAATCCCCTCTGTACAAGACATTGGTTAGGCCCCATCTGGAGTACTGCATGCAGTATTGGAGCCACACCTTCAAAAGGACATTAACAAATTGAGGCAGTCCAGAGAAGGGCAACCAAAATGGTGCAGGGACTGCATCAGAAGACATATGAGGACAGATTAACGGAGCTCAATATGTATACCCTTGAGCAAAGGAGGGAGAGAGTAGATATGATCGAGGCATTCAAACACCTTAAGGGCATAAACAAGGTGAAAGAGTCTAACATGTTTAAATATAAGAAAAATAGCAGGACAAGAGGACACAGCATGAGATTAGAGGGAGGCCGATTAAGGGGGAATGTGAGGAAATTCTTTTTTCACAGAAAGGGTGGTAGATGCATGGAATGGCTTACCACAAGAAGTGGTGGCTATGAATACAGTGCAGGGCTTCAAACATGCATGGGATAGGCATAAGGGAGCAATACAAATGACTATGAATAGATAGGTCACTGACAAAGGCCAATGGCACATTTATAAGGTAGAAAAAGAAATGGGCAGACTGGATGGGCCTTGCAGTCCTTATCTGCCATCAACTTCTATGTTTCTATGTTTCTATCTGCACCCCTCTCAACTAGTAACACCTCCTTGGGTTCCTTGCTCCCAAGTGCATGACTTTACACTGCTTAGCGTTGAACCCCAGCTGCCATGTGTCTGACCAGTCCTCAAGTTTTGTCAAATCATCCTGTAGCCCCTGCCACCCTCCTGTGTCATCCACCACCACACCAGTGTTGATGTTATCCACAAAATACTAATCTTGTTCTTAATTCCATGTGAGATGTCAGCAATGAAAATGCCAAACAACACCAGGCCCAGTACTGAGCTCTGCAGCACCCCACTCATTTCAGCCCTTGAAGCTGAGTTCCCCTCCTACCACTACCCTTTGTTGCCTGCGTTGTAGCCAGTTCTTGATCCAATTCACCATCTTTGTCCCTGCTCCCTGGTATCCCAACTTGCTAATCAGCTTCCCATGTGGCATCGAATCGAATGCCTTGCTGAAATACAGATACAGGACATCCACTGCATGACCCTTGTCCAGTTCCCTAGTCATCTAGTCATAATAGTATTAACCTGTGCATTGCTGCTTTTTACGAATGTATATTTTGATATAATGATTATTATTATGCATCACAACATTTTTGTTTTTAATTTTTATACTATATGAAATGTTCAACTCAGTAATGTTTTGGATGATCAATAAACTTGAACTGAATTGACTGGACTTACAAATGGGGACAGTGTGTTAGGGGTTACGGTAGGGAAGCACCTTGGGATCAGTGATCACTATACAGTTGTACAGTGGGATTCGATATAATAGGTGGGTCAGAATTGAGCCACACAAGAATGAGGATCCTGGACTTTAGGGTAACTTATTTCAGGAAGATGGGAAAATGCCTGAAAGATGCCCTAGAAGGGGTAAAGGAAAAGGGGGGGGGCAGTAGCCAACTATCAAAGAGGGGGTTGAAATAGCAACACAACTCTTTATCAGGCAGGTCAGCAAGGGTAAGAGGAAGATGAGATCGCTATGATTTTTTAGGGTGGTAGCATAAAAGGTAAAAGCAAAGAAGATGACATTTAAACAATACAAACAAACGCAGGAGGAGGGGGATAGGGAGAGATACTAGGAGAAGCAAAGGGAGACAGGGAAGGCAATTAGGAGCACTAAGACACAAATACAGGAACACATTGCAAATTCAGTAAAAAAAGGGCATAACACTTTTTAAAGGTATATACAGTAAGTGAAAAGAGGAAGGCAAGGGGATGGACAGTAAGGCTGAAAGGAGAAGGAGAGGGTGTGTAGAGGAAGACCACCAAAAAGAAGACATACTGAACAAATACTTTTGTTCAGTATTCACAGAGGAGGGGGCAGGAAATAGGCCAACAAAAAGGGACAAAGACATAAAAGGTAGAGAGATGGACACAAGTCCTTTTTCAGAGGAAAGGGTCTTAGGGAACTAATGGGGATAAAAGTCGATAAAGTAATGGGACCAGGTGGGGTACACCCCACGATACTAGGGGAACTAAAAGAGGTGCTGGCTGCACCTCTGACTGCCCTTTTCAACCTATCATTGGAAACAGGGAAGGTACCAGGGGACTCGAGAAGGGCTGATGTAGTCTCTCTATACAAAAAGTGAAATGAGGAGGCAGGAAACTACAGACCAGTCAGCCTGACCTCCATTTTGGGAAAAGTAATGGAAACTCTTCTGAAAGAAAGGATTGTGGAACACAGAGTTGCCAATGGTCTGCAAGATCTGAGGCAGCATGGTTTCACAGGGTGGAGGTCGTGCCAGTCAAACCTCATACAGTTCTTTGACTTGGTAACCACGTAAATGGATTGGGAGGGACAGTGAATGTGGCTAACTGTATTTTAATAAGGTATTTGACACTATTCCACATAAAAGGCTGTTAAACAAGCTGGGGAACCTAGGAGTAGCTACTAAGGTAGCAAAATGAGTTGGCTGAACAATAGGACTCAGAGGGTGGTGGTAAATGGCATAAGGTCTAGAGAAGGCAGAGTAACCAGTGGGGTGCAACAAGGATCAGTGTTGGGTCAGTTCCTCTTCAAAGTCTTTGTCAGTGACATTGCACAGGGTCTAGTAGGGAAAGTATGCCTATTTGCATACAACACAAAGCTTTGCAACAGGGTAGACACACATAGAAACATAGAAACATAGAATTTAACCCCAGATAAGGACCGCTTGGCCCACCCAGTCTGCCCATTTCCCTGCCTACTGGATAAGCTGCAGATCCTAGTTAACCAGCAGCCTACTTTTTCCTACCCCCATCCCCTAGAATTGCCTTATGACTGTCCCATGCATGCTTGAACACAGGGGGGGATAGTATGAAGGGAGGTCTAAAAAACTGGAGGATTGGTCAAGGGATTGGCAGCTGGGTTTCAATCCTAAAAAGTGCAAAATAATGCACATGGGACACAGAAACCCTGGAGCAATATACCAACTGGGAGGGGAGGAACTAGCATGCTCAAAGCAGTAAAGAGACCTGGGTGTAATCATCTCTGATTACCTGAAGGTAACTATACAGCGTGACAAGGTGGCAGGAAAGACTAGCAGGATGCTGGGATGCATAGGCAGGGGGAATCACCAGCAGAAGAATGCAGATAATAATTCCACTGTATAGATAATTAGTGAGGACACACTTTGAGTTCTGTGTCCTGTTTTGGATGCCCCATCTTTAAAAGGACATAGACAGGGTGGAGGTGGTTCAAAGGAGGGCAACCAAAATGGTGTGGAGCCTACATCAAAAACTCTATGAGGGAAAGTCTTAAGGAATTAAATATGCACTCCCTGGAAGAAAGAAGGGAAAGGCGGAATATGATTGAAACATTTGAATACCTCACAGGGATGAACAAGGTACAGGGCAGTACCATTTTCCAATGAAAAAGGTGTTCAAGAACCAGGGGGCACAATATGAGGTTCCAGGAGGGGGAAGTTCAGAGGAAATGTGAGGAAGTACAGAGAGGGTGGTGGATATGTGGAACAACCTGCTGGTGGAGGTGGTGAGGCCCCTCAAAGTTGCAGGATTCAAGAATGCATGGAACAGGCATAAAGGGATCTTGGCAGTTAAGGGGGGTGGGAAGACATATGGCCCATTAGGGCCTGCAGTGTCACTGTAGGAAGGGAAAACAGGGCAGACTAGGTGGACGTGGAGGACCTTATCTGCCGACAACTTCTATGTTTCTATGTCATTTAGAAATGGGAGTATGTAACCCCCAGGAGTCTCAGGGGTTTCTGTATACATTCCCTGTACTCTTCAAAAAAAAGTCCACTGTGGCTGCCAGTGCCAGTCACACTTCCAAGAGGGGTGATTGACAGCAGGTATTCAAAGGAGATTTCCTTTTGGCACAAGAGATGAGAAAGTAGAGAGAGGGAGAACACAGGAAGAGAAGGCAAGAGTGGAGCAGGAGGCCCTGAGCCTTATTCTTTATTGCTCATCTTGTAGCATCCACCCCAGTTCTAGAACCAGTTTCATGATTATGGTAGCATACTGAAGAACTGACTGAAGTAACCAATGTCATGAACACTTGTTTCCTCTCTGTAGCAGAAGTCAGGTGTGGAGGATAAGTAATTCAGAGACCAACATCTAGAAACTAAAGTGAAAAGGGAATAGACCATTTCACAATGTTGCCATCTGGTAGTGGAGTGGTCCATCTAAACTAGAACAGTGTGTGAACAATGTCTTTTGGGACAGAAATGTTACTGCACAAGAAACCCTGTTATTGTTCAATTGTCCTAAAGGTAATAGGAATTCAGGACTTCAGGCTCAGAACTACTACTGAATGTAAGTGAAACTGACTGAGCTGAACAATGTACCTCACATGTCCATGGACTAGATGCATTCAGATGTGTATTTGATAATGCGCCTAGCAATGTCGCTGCACAATATTAGGGCTTGAATATAACTACATGTCTTGATCTGTCTTAGGAAGGTAGAATGGAGTAGTAATGAAACACCAGATTATCAGTGATAGTGATAAAAGGGGACTACAGTACTTGAATGTACTGTTTGAAAGATTTGAGTATAATTTGTTAGCACTGAATACATTTCCTGCTTGGGAACTCCATATGTGAGCGTGGAAATTTAAGTTAGGAAGGATGTGACGACAAAGCAAAGGGTCTTCAATAGGTACAAGGAAAGTAAGACGGAGGAAGAATGGGGGGTTCTACCAGATTAGGCTAGAAGAGTAGAAGGTAGAAGTCATAAAGGCAAAGGCAGACATACAGCTGTTGATTTAGGATGGTGTGAAGGGAAGGGAAATATATTTTTTAGCTAAATTCAGGCTAAAAGGAAAGCTGAAGGGATTGTTAAGCTATCTGGGCTGAGGGAGTAGAGGAAGATGAGGAGCTGAATGCCAATTTCCTAGACAGTTACTTCTGCTAGATATTCATAGCTGAGGATGATAGGCCTGTACCAGACGACAGGATCAAGGCAGTCACATGGGGGGGGGGCGGTTGTGCATGAAATGGTAGGGCAGTGATCATGACTGAATGGGTGAAAAAAGAGCTGGAGGACCTGAGGGTGGAACAAGTGCCGAGCCCAGATGGCCTGCTCCCAAAGGTCCTCAAGAACTGACTTCAGAGCTGGTGAACCCTTGACCCAGCTATTTAATGCTTCACTGATGTTTGGAGTAGTGCCAGGGGACTGGAGGTCTGCAGATGTGTTCCCATCCGAATGGGAGTGAGGGTTAGAAGGATCTGGGCAACTGTAGGCTGGTAACTCTTACCTCCATTGTAAGTGAACAGATGAAGACCATAGTAAATGAAAGTCTGGTGTCCTACATAGAAGACAACTGGCTGGAAAACAAAGCTTAGCAGGGGTTTGTATCAGGGAAGTCATACCAGACTAACCTGATACTGTTTTGTGAATGGGTCACTAGGGTGGTTGATAGAGGGCAGATGGTGGATTTGCTCTACTTTGACATCAGCAAAGCCAAATTCAGTGCCACACAGGAGGCTGCTGAAGAAGCTGGAGGATTTAGGAGTACAGAAGGCTTTAGTCAGGTGGTTGGAGTACTGGTTGGGGTAGGCAACAGAAGGTGGTAGTAAGCGGGGTCAAATCTGGGGAAAAAGGAGTCATGACTGGGGTGCCATAGGGATCAGTCCAGGGACCTGTCCTATTTAATATGTTTATTAGTAAAGATTTGCCCACTTTGTTTGTTTTGCATTTTATTCTGTGATATTCAGTATTTCACTTAACCACTTAGCAATTCAGTCCACCCAGCTGCAGAACTGGGTAGACCCACCAGCCCACTTAAATACATAGGAGACAACTTTAGATTTTCCTGGTTAGGGGAAATTGAAATGTATTATTTATTTATTGAATTTTGTTAAACAGGTAGGCCAACTGAAATAAAAAGTCCATTTTTCAGGGGTGACTTGGAGTTAAATACAGAGAATACAAAACAATATAGATTATATAGTCGGACAATGCATGTGTTCCTAACATACAGATGGGTAGGTGTACTAAGTCACTAAGAAATTAGTACACAGGCAGGATCATATTACAGTTCAGGCATTAACGCAGTATTACACATTCAAGATAGTTACCCATTCAGTAAGCTGTGCAATAAACAGGCTGGGCTCACTGTTAGAAGAGGGAAGATGCTGAAAACTTAAGGGGGTCTAGGCCCCACAGCTCCCCCCTCAGATGTTGGCTTCTATGGTTAACTAGATGTTTATTGCCAGATGGGTTATTCCAGATTAAATAAATTCTAAATAAACATAAGCTAAAATATTTCTTTCCACTGAAATACATCATGTATACCATATATATTGTGCCACTAAGCCCTATAGTGCATTTACGCTTCATTAAAGGGGTGCGTTCTACCAATAAATCTGAGCGAGGAAGTCCAATGCCATTTAATCTCTAGGACAGGTTATCATGTTTCTCCGGATGCTAACACTGCACAGATTTTCCCCGGATGGAATTCCCCATGTGCCAGTCGTACATCTGTACAGATTTATTTCACCACGTTTGACATCTGCTCCACACAGGATCTCCATCAGTCTGGCTCTGATCAATACATTATTAATGCGTCTTTGTCAGTGTGCACTCTGAAGACTTCATCAGTCAGGCATCCTGAATTACAGGCTTCACATTCAGTGCTTTCATGAGAAACACTAACAGCTCCCCCTCCACCGACACCACACAGTCAAAGATATACAGATTGCTAATTAATATTGCAGATAATTATACAAAGCAGTAATTGGTAAACTCTTTTATTTAAAATTCTGATTTCTTAAGACACAGCCTGAAAAAAGTTGAGGGGCCTTATTCTCGGTCGCAGTAAAAGATATTAAAAGGTCACTGTGATCACTTTAGACCTGCCTTTAGTTATACTCAATGGGGGACCCATTCCTTTGCTACACAGTTGCTGAAGTGATTGCAAGAGTGTGAGGAAGGAGCTGGGTATTAACAAATGCTGGTGGCCCTTGCTATGCCAGTCTCATCCTCTTGTGCACACCACCAGTCAAATTGCAAAAGGCTAGTGGGTTGTGTGGGTAAGTGTGTGAGGGGCAATGCTGTGACAGGGAATGTCAGTGCAGTATGGATGAAGGGGTTAGAGTGCATACATTGTTGGACTGGTTGGAATCCAGAGAAATTGTGGTCAGAGGAGGGGGTAATAACTGGAAGCTAAGGACTCTACACTGGCTTGGTTGGCAGGTGGTTGTTGGGGGGAGGGCACAGGACTACCAGCAACTTTGCTAGTTGGGCCAAGAGCTTTGAAAACCTATTTGCCCAGAAGCAGGCAGAAAAGGGAATTCCCCAACATTTTAATTGTGATTGAGAAATAGGGATCCTCCCCAATGCAAATTAGCCTGAAAGGGTAGAATTGCCCCAGGCACATTTCAGAGCATTTGTTAAAATTCACTTTAGCTCCCACTATTGCCGTGTTTTCCTATAGTACATGCAACACTAACCCCTGAGGTTTCACCAGGTAACAACAGGCAGACATCATCTGCCTAGGCCTTAACTTTAATTGGCGGTGTCAAACAGATACCTCAATCCCATTAATTTCCTCATCCTGAGTAATATCCTGATTTATTTATTTATTTATTTCAACAAATTTACCAAGAAAGGCATACTGAGCAGGTATCAGCTCAATTCCAGATGCATCCTGGAGAATGGGGAAGGGGAGTAAACAATACAAGATGTGCAACTGAAACAAAACATACAGTAAGGTGCAATAATAACAAAAGTTTAAATAAACAAACTACAATAAAAATACATTACAATAAAAAGATAACTGCAAAATGCATTACAGTTGTGCAATTATGACATACAGGTAGAATAGTCAGGGCAACACATAATAAAGATGTAAACCAATGCAAAGTAAGGCACAAGTGCAATACAGTACTGGTAGCAACCACTAAATAAAGAGCAGATTTTTACCACCTAGACTGCAAAGGTATGAGAATTATCAATACCAGTGCAGTTAAGTAGGCACAGAAGCAGTACATTACAAGATATAAATAATTGAATATGTGCAGTATTGAGCCACACTGACCAGGGACCTATGGTGGGAAGGAAAATGTTCACTGCCATAGGGAACTTCAAGCAAGACAGGGAGTGGGTGAACATAAGGGTCAGGGAGCACAAGGGTCAGGGGTCCGAAACAGTTGGAGGAGGGGGAAGTAAAGCATGAAGAAGGGATTTGGGGGAGGAGAAGGCTGAGACTGATCAGACAGACTGGGGGTTGTGGACTAGAGTTTAGGAAAACAATACAAAAAGGCAGTTTGGCCTGCAGACAGGGAATGAGAAGAGGTGTTCTGAGCAGTGGGGTAAGAAAAAGAGGGGGGCTGTGGGGAGTTAAGAAGCCTAAAAAGTAGTTAAAATATCTAGTCCTAAAACATATAACTTGGGACTAAGTGGGCACTTTGCCTCATTCCTTTTGGATACCTATTTACCTCCCTGTGGTATCCGATATTCAAGAGTTGTACTGTGACTGAGTGGAATTGTACAGAAGCTTTATACCACTGAATGGATTGCATTTATATACCAGACAGCTGCATAGGTACACCGTGGAATATCGATGCTTCAAACAGGAAGTTATGGGACTTACTGTATGGTTAAATACTTTATTCTGATCTAGTGACAGGAAAAAATCCATGACATTTTTTAAGATTACCCAGGACACTGTTTCCTGCTGAGCAAGTAGATTTTCACCCATATGACTTTCTTGCAAAGAACAAGTTTTTAGGTGAAATGAGATGGGTCAGCACACTTTCCAGTTGGGAGCCAAAAAATGTTCAGAATTGTTTTGGTCTAAATTCATCAAATACATTTTTTGTAGACTTTCTTTATGGTCCCCATGGTCAGGGTATCTGTTGGAGGTGATCTCTTGGCCTGACGCCTCTACTCCCCTACCTGAAACCTCCTCTGCTCCAGAGCCCCTCAACCAGACTTTCCAGCCCTCCCCGGATCACCCCCCACAGGGGAGGGCCCACCTTTTCCTACCTGGTGGCCTTTCTGAGATTAAGGGGTCTGTCCACTGAGGGGCTCAGTTAGCCATCTGGGAGTTGGCCCAGTGCTGAGGATGTGGGTGCAGTCCACTAGTTCCCTTGTCACCTCCCTAGACCAAGGGGGGTTCTCTTGCTGGTTGCCCCCAGAGCTTGGACATGCAATGATGTCAGTGGCACTTGTGTGCTGACATCTGTTGTGGCTCTATCCCTGCATCTGCTGCCACCACAAGTTTCTTGCGCTACCCCCAACTACTGTCATGGACTGTCCAGCAGTGGCACCTACCTCTGGATCCCTCCCCAGGAAGTGAAATCAGTCCTATGAATGCTCAGTCCCTTCCTTCCCCTGCCAACTCCCAGTGGTCTAAGTTTGTTCCTGAACCCGGGTCAGCAATGTGGCGTGAGGTGTGTCGTCCAGTGCCACAACCCTCAGCACCCCCCCGGACACCCATCAAGCAAATTAAACACCAAGTTAGTTTTAAGTTTCATATGATCTCTCTTTTTGTACAATAAAATTGAATGAAATGTGCCATGTCCTGAGAGATGTGTAAATTACTCAAAATGTCATTTATATTTCTACCCAAACAGGCCCCAAATCTTCCTTACATTCCGTACAAATTCTTCAAATTTCCCACTTTGCTCATGTGGTCCTAGAAAGTCATTAAGTCTCACTGAATTAATGGCTGCTATCACTTCACCAAGAGTTCTTCATAGAATCATAGAATCATTGAACTTGACAGCAGAAAAAAGACCCTATTGTCCATCCAGACTGCCCTTACCCCCCCCCAGACTACCTCCTCCCTCCCTGGGAACCCACCCCTCCCCACTGTAGCCCTTCAGGCCTGTCCCAAGCCCTCTTGACCCCCAGCACTGTCTACACCTGCACAACCTCCTCCAGAAGCCTCTTCCAGGCATCCACGACCCTCTCCATTAAGAATCACCCCCTCATGTGCTCCCTGTAGTGTCCCCCTTGTAGTTTCAGACTATTTCCTCTAGTAGCAGTGTCCTTCATTTTGAATAATCCCCCTGAGCCCCCTTTATTTAACCCCTTGACATATCTGAAGGTTTCAATCATGTCCCCTCTCTCTTCTGGTCTCCAAGCTATACAACCCCAGCTCACAGCATCTCTGCTCATATGGTTTGCCTTTCATCCCTAGTACTATCTAGGTAGCTCTTCACTGGACCCTTTCAATCAGGTCTATGTCTTTACATGTGTGAGGCCTCCAGAACTGAACTTTATATTCCAGGTGCGGTCTCACCACAGCCTGGTACAGGGATACTTGTACTTCTCTCCTCCTGCTGATGATTCCTCTGCCATTACTGTGACACATAATTCTTGTTTCATGTTTTATGTTTTCTGGTAATATATTCAGTCCATCAGTCTGCAGGAATTCATCCAGGGAAATGGAAGTTTGAAAGGTAGTCCCAAATTACTCATATAAATGTTCATTAATCACCCATAGGACAGTTTCAGAATCAGTATACATTTGACCTGTAACATCTCTGATGCCAGAATACCCTTCTTGTTTTAGCCTGTCCTGACACCCAGTAAAATTGTTAAAGGTCTGTTTGGTGCCTTGAAACCCAAATTCCAATTCTGCCAGTAGGGATTTTGCTTTGTCATATTTTAATTGGCACAATTCTGTCTTCATTTACTGGATTTGGAATTTATACGAAACCTTTAATGAATGTTGCAGTTATACAAGTTGTAGAATTGTATGCATTCTGTCCAAGCTCTAGCTTCTCCGTGCATGGAAAAAATAATCTACGTTCCTGTTTGATATCTTCACACCTTTGCAGGGGGTGCCAAAGTGGCATCAAACCAATAAGCGTGTCTGGGATTATTCTTTCTAAGCAGTCAAAATGACAGGATTCTTTAATAATAAATTATTTCAGGTGCCAGAAACCCTTACCCATGGATCTATTACTCGGAGTCCCCTAACTTAATCTACTTAATCTGTAAAAATTGATGATTGAAGGCTTCTGTAACCTGAGTGACAGCTTCTTGTACTTTTATGGAGTTGCCACAAAAGCATAATCAATACAAAAGGAAATCTGTACCCATAAATAAATATGCCGCCCCCATAGGTAAAGCTTGGAGTGACTCCAATAATCTAGCTGAAATTTATTTATTTATTGAATTTTGATGACCGGGTAGGCCCACTGAGCCCCGAAGGTCACTTTTTCAGGGGTGACCTGGGAGACAGAAACAGTACAATACAATACAGTCAGGTAGTAGAGGGTGCAGAGAAAGCAGACGTGAAATTTAAGGTTACAGTCAAGGCAATATTTCAATATATTGAACATAAGTGCAACAATTGAGGGAGTTGAGGCAAGCTTTTGGAGTCATTTTGGGTGAGAAAAGGAGAGGGATTGGTGTAGGATGTGGGACTGGGGGTGACTATCCAATACCCTGACAATGGCACAAGCTTGCCCCAAGCAGGTGGGACTTGAGTGTCATGTGAAAGTTTAACAGTGATGGGGCTTCCTGTACTAAAGGTGAGAGAGTGTTCCACAGCTTAGGGGCAGTGTGAGCGAAGGATTTGCCTCCCATGTTGGTCTTGACTCTGGGGATTGCTAGTAGGGACCAACCGGTGGTCCTGAGTATATGAGGGTTAGACTTAGGAATGATTATTCTTGTAAGGCTAGGTAGGGCAGTCGGGTGCTGCAGTTTGTAAGCAAGGCAGAGCAGGGGACAATGAAGATGAGCATCAAAGGAAGGCCATTGAAGCAGGGCCAGTGAGATGCAGGGGTGGCTTCTTGTGTGACTCAGTGTTGCAAACCTCTCCACCTTGTTGTACTTACCAAGTGATGTAGAAAATTGACATTACTAAATGTTTTTGTAGTCCTCCCAATTTTATCTGTAACTCCCTGGCTACAATAAAAATACTAGGGCTTGAAGAGTTGAAATAAACCTAACCTAGAAATTTTAGTTTGGGTTACATATGCTACAATAATTCTAAAAGGAATATTCTGCTATTCTATATCCAGGGTTAGGACTATACAGGGTTCAAGGTCAATTAACTTAGATACTTTAAAGTCATATGTTTTAAATAAGACCCACACCCCTCAACAGATCTTGTGCCTCCAGGGACCAGAAAGAAGAACCCCACAGCCAAGAATGTTTAAATTTATGAGACATTCTCTGTGTAGCATAAACTAGTGTCTTAAATTAAATAGATTGGGAATCAAGGTCAGACAGCATGGAGAATGGGGTCATTCTCCTCCTGTACTTTCTGATGCTATTAACATTCAAGGTAGTAATTGATAATGCAGTACATATATTATTAGCCATCAGAATCAACACAAGAAAGACCAGCTACTCCACTATTTAGTTAGAATTCATTCTTCCTCCCTTTCTTTCTAGAGTGAGTAGTTTCTGAGTGATATCCATCATTGTCCAAGAAGTTCTTTTGTGATGAAGTGATGGAGGAAGTTTCCAAATCCCTTTTCCCCTCTTTGGTGTCTTCCTGAGCTGGGTGTTCCTGTAATACATTGTTCTCCATGTGGACTGTGTCTGCCTTGCCTAAGCCATCGTAGTCTTTGGCTGCTTTTTGTGGCAGCTTTGTCACCTTTTGCCCACTGTTCCAAAGTCCTCTAATTGTAAGGGAGGGAGGCATGACCACATCTTTAGTCATGGAGGGTTCACTGTGGACATCTGAAGAACCCAAGTCCAAAGGAGCCACTTTCACCTCTTGTTCTTTCTGGCTTGGTTTGGGGTCACTGCACCTTTTTCGTTCTCTTTTTCCATATGCTTAACAGGGTCTGTGTCCAAAGTTGAAGCCATCTTAGACTGGCTTAGTGGTGGCCTTGTCGTGGGGGGAGTAATATTATGTTCATTTGGGAGTATATTAAAGGAGCTTCATCCAGAGGTCTTACCCCAAGGTCCCAGAGTTGAGGGTACTCAGATGGACTCTGAGGCCAAGAGTCTCTCTCAGTTTGGTCTACCTCCACATCTCTGGTCCTGATTAAGACTCTCCCCTTGATCATCAAAGTCCCCTTAATGTGCTGCCTAGGGGCATTGCCTGTATGAATGGTCCTGTTCGTTACATAAATTATGTCTCAAAGGGTTCAAGCAGTACAGGCTAGAGTATCCTTATTATAGACATAGACCACATTTCATCTCATCACAGGTGTTGCTCAGATGTGACAAAGCAAACTTATGAAAAGCTTAGGTTGTTCTGAGCCTCAGTTTCTATCAATGAAAAAACTCCTGGGCAGAAATTGTATGCCTGAATCAGTATTACACAAATGGACTCTGATCTTCAATCTGCCAGTCCATATATTCTCTGTGTCTAGGATGGGGGCTGGGCAGTTCCGGATATCACTTCTTTGTTTAACCCAAGACAGAATGTCAGAGGTGTTGACCCTTTTGTTCTTGAATGAGACTGTCACCATTTTGACAGCTGATTTTGTGAAGGGTATTACAATGGATGGCATCCATAATTGGGTGTGTCTGGGTGGCAGATATTGGCCCAGAAGTGTTCAGATAAGATGGGGGGTTTGAAGCTTATGTCGTACTGTGTATCACCTCAGGTGTAGATTAGAGAATATATTTCAGTGACAAAAAATTTATGCAACAGTATTCTGTCCACATATATCCAGTCTGGAACCTCCTCTAATCCATCCCTTTACTTGAGTTCCACCACATTACACCTTTATGCTGGCTCCCCAATGTTGGCAAAGGGTCTGCCATCCAAAATAAACCTCTTTTTTGGTGGATGTCACCCCCCAAACTTCCCAGGATGATGATCCTCCTGGTGTGCTCCTTGGTGGTGGTGTTCTGACCCTTGGTTACTTTGTTCTGGTGCAGTTCTATTCCTACTGGCCTGGTCTTTACTCCTTTTTCCTCCAGTGTGCGATGTCCCCCCGGTTCTCCTCAGCCTGTACTCTGTCCATCCAGGTACTGTCCAAATTGGGAGTTTCAGTTGCAGGGTGACTGAGGCCCTGTTTGTCTCTTGGCCTGATGGTCAGTATCCTTTATAGTAGATGTACCCACCCCTGCAATCCAGACCTGGGTTGTTTCCATCCCACTTGAGCCTCAACTTGCTCCCGTCTATCTAGACCTGGGTTGTTTCCATCCCACTGGAGCCTCAACCTGCTCCCATCTTACTGGTGCTATTGTCAATGTGCTTGGGAGGAGGGCTCTGTGTCCCATGTTGGGGCATTGTTTGTGGCTAATATCCTCTAGTATCCTCCACCCTTCTTTGATCTGAGGTTTGAAATAGGCTATCATTGGGGTGTGAAGCAGAATGACCCTCAGGTTGCAAAGGTATGCTGGCATTACTATACTGTGCCAGACTTGTAGCGGCTACTACTTGATCTACAGTAATGTGTTGCGTGTTGAAATACAATGCAAGCAACACAGCAATAATATTTACAGAGCTGCAGAACCCCAACTAAACAAAATTAACAAGCATATTACATTAATTGCAAAACAAAGAGACCGAGCAGTAATATTTACAGGGATCCTCCGGTGGGGGGAGAGCCCCTAACAGCAAAGTAAACTAAGCAAAACTCAGCAAAAAGAATTAAAGGCATTGCAAAAAACAGTTACCCAGCAATATTTACTGAGCTTCTCCGTGGACAAGCACATTACATTTATTAGAAAAAATAAAGCGACTGAGCAATAGTGTTTACAGGGATCTGCCAGGAGAGGGGTCATAGCCCCCCAACTAAGTAAAATGAACTCCTCCACATGTTTAACTTTCTGTCCTATGTGCAATATGATGATATATGTTAAATTTGGTCGCTTGAAAACGTTGGTCTCTAAAATATGCTGATATTTAGTTTCGGTGGGGGGACTCTGCCCCCACACATCCCGGCGGGCCACTGTAAATATTATTGCTGGGTCACTTTATTGTGGAGTAAATGACAATTCACTCTTTGCTGAAGTTATTTGTTTGGTTGTCTTTATTCCCCATAGCCCGAAGTGGTGTAGTTCCTTGTTGCTGATGTCTGGTGTGAGGGCACTAGTCTGCACGTAAGTACCATATTATGGGGAGCTTTTCTAAAAAGTGCAAGGAAGTCCGGCATGTTTAAATATCTCTGGTATGCCTTCACATCCTACTGGGCTCTTTTCTGTATCCCCCAACTGTGTAAGTCTGCAGTGATTTCTGTAATCACTCCAACTGTTCCCAGGGCTAACTAGTTCTTGGTGAGCTGTTTCTCCAGAGCATGTTGAAAATGTTCTGATCCCAACAGAATGTACTGCAGTCTTACCCATTTGCAAAGTTTCAGTAGAAGTCTCCAAAGCCACCACACCATTTCCTCTTCCCGCTGATGCAAGTACAGTGGCAGCCTTTGATGATGATGCATCTTCTGCTTGGAGCATTCATTTAGGGATGAAACTAGCAACTGTGCATCAGGTGTCAGAGGTTTGGATAGTCATTCTCCACTTTCTGTATGCTTTACCCACCCAGTGACAGTGATAACCTTTGCCAGACTCCAACTGACCTCTTTCTGGTTGTGGGGGGACTCTATGGCAAGGCAAAACAGCTTTATTTCTAAGGCGTCCAATCCTGGAGGCTCTGGGCACTGTACATAATAAGAACAAGCTGCAAAATACAGAAATAGCATTTGTACAGTAATAAAATCTTTAAAACAACATTCTTAAAAACTTAATATAAAATATACGATAGCTGAGGATGGGTCGGGGGAGATTGCTTTATCCCCAAAAGCCTGGCTGAAAAGATGGGCCTTAAGCCTCTGCTTAAAGACACCAATTGAGGAAGCCTCCTGGACTGCAGCTGGAAATGTATTCCACAGGGTCGGCCCAGAGACACTAAATGTTCGGTCACCAGAGGTTTTGAGCCAAACCCTGGGAACATCCAGGAGGACCCTCAAAGTGGAATGGGAGGAGCAAGCAGAGGTCACAGGGGACAGGAGCTCAGACAGTTAGCCAGGGCCCAACCTATATAGGGCATTAAAGGTGAGCAAGCCCATCTTGAAAAGGACCCTCCACCTGACTGGCTGCCAGTGCAGAAAAGGCAGGACCAGGGTCACATGGTATGACTGAGATAGTCTCGCCAATAACCGGGCACCTCTGTCTTGTCCAGGTTGAGTCGCAGCCAGCTGGAAGACATCCAGTGATTGATTTTAGTTAGACAGGTGTTAAGCACATCAACCACACCAGATGTCCTGGGGCCAAAAGACAAATACAGCTGGGTGTCATCTGTATAGCAGTGAAACTCCATGCTGTACTGTTGAATGACCTCACCTAGGGGTAGCATGTACACTGCAAACAGCATTGATGACAAGATCAAACCCTGTGGAACACCACAAGGCAGAGGCATTGGAGAGGAGGAGAATTTCCCCATCACTACTGGCTGCACCCAGTCTGAGAGATAAGACTCAAACCTTCTGATGGCAACACCACAAACTTTACAGAGTTGATTGAGAAGCACAATGTGGTCCATAGTGTCAAAAGTTGAAGAGATATCGAGGAGCACAAGAACTGACCTGTCTCCTCTATCTCTAACTCTGAGTAAGTCATTATGCACCCTGACTAGTGCAGTTTCTGTGTTGTGTCTAGCCTGAAAACCTGACTAAAATGGCTTATAGATGTCGAAGGACACAAGCTGGTCCTTGAGTTGCTGTGCTACTAATTTCTCAACAACCTTAGCAAAAAAAAAGGCAGGTTGAAGATAGGGCGATAATTCACCAAGATGTCTGGGTCAAGGGAAGGTTTCTTTAGGAGGGGTCTCACCAGTGCCTCTTTTAAAGGAGCTAGGAACACCCCCTCCACCATTGAGCACCTGGCTATCCCAGCGAACACTGGACCAACAGTCTCAGTGCATCCCATCAAGAAACACATTGGGGCTGGGTCCAGTTCACAAGATGCATGCCTCAAGTTTAAGATCAACTGAGTCACCTCAGACACTTTCACCGGCCTAAACTCTTCCCAGGCAGGCAGAGTTCCACTGCTCCCAACAGACCTGCAACTGTGAGGCAAAAGCCTACCTGAGGGAAACCCTGACCAGATAACTGACACCCTGTCAGAGAAGAACAGAGTGAACTCCTCACACAAGGTGGATGAAAAGACGTTTTTCAGCTGAAGAGAGGCTGGATGAAGAATCCTGTCCACAGTCCAAAAAAGCTAAGCAGGTCTGTTCCTCCCTGCTGCAGTCTCTCTGGTCAGGAACTCTGCCTTTTTATGGGAGATGGCCTCCTAGTACTCACAATAGTGAGTGTGCAGGACCAGTTTGTCATCATCTAGCCGAGACTTCTGCCAGCAATACTCCAACTTCCGACTCTTGATCTTCATCACCTTGAGATGCCTATCAAACCATGGGGATCTCAAGTGAGAAGATCTGGGTTGTACACCTCCTTATTATAGGTGGCCACTGCCTCCCCGGAGCCAATCACACAAACCGCCTCAACCCTAGATAGGTCAGCTGCTGCTAAAAGTCCTTTGTGGTCTAACCTTGTTATAGGATGATAGCTAACCATCTCCACAGGGAAAGGACTATTGGGGGGGCCCCAAACATGAACTCCACAGTGCAGTGAACAGACCAAGAAACCAAATCAATCCACTATAAACCATTTGGGGTCGGCTCCACCGAAGGCTGAGACAGTAGCCAGCTTCCCTTCTCCCTGAGAAGCCTTTCATGGTTGCTGCACTGGCCAAGAATATTGCCACTTCTTCAAGCCAGGTCATTTCTATGGAATGTTCCCAGGAATCATACAGGACAGCTGAGGTGCTATTTCAGCCTGAGAAATTGGTAACATATAGGATCTATGAGCCCCTTGCCTTGTATATGCAAATCTCTGTTTGTGGGTTTCAAAATTAGATTCTTCCTTAGCCAGCATAGTCAGAAGCATGTTTTCTGGCATTCCTCTGTCTCCTGAACTGTATCTCCTCTTGTGTTGGATCTGCTGGACCAGTGGTGCACATTACTAGCATTGTCTTTATATTCTGACCTTGTGTCTCCTCTGTAGCTATGTCATTTTAGTCTCCTCCATAACTGTATCCTTTGCAAGATAATTATGTATAAAAACTGCCAGAACCACCTCTGGTACTGTGGCAGGGAAAGAAGTGGATTCCCTTGCTGTCACAATAGCTGCTGCTCCTCCTTCTTCTCATGTTCCAGTGTCTGCCACATTGTTGGGACTCACAGAATGGTGCCACCCCACTGAAGAATTTGGAAATTTCATTTAAGAGAAATATCAAACAAAAATATATGTTAAAACGTGTTATCTAAACATAACTGTACAAGAAAGACCATGGTTTGATACATAAATCATAAAGAAAGGAATGAAAACACAAAGAAAAGATTATTCAATTAATCTGTTCCGCATCAAGTATCAAAACATAGATCAGAATAGATTCATATGACTTTGCTCGAAGATAGGCTGAGAGATAAATGAAAAAAGAAACTAAAACTTCTCAAACCACAACACACATTCTACTTCAGTATGCAATGAAAAATAATCACAAATCGAAATAAGACAATCCCAAGTAAATTAATGAATCCAAGATACTTCCCTCCAATTTGAGTCATTCAATAAGGCAAATGTCTTTTATTGTCTTCTCCACCATTTGAGCTATAAAAATCTGTGCAGCCTGTATCTGCTGTAGTGCAAACTGACATATTGCCTGCCATAGATAAAACTTAACACAGGTAAAAATCAAAGTCATCACGCTGGTATTGTACTACTTACAACGTAGGGGTGGTCTCTCAATACAGTAGTCTCATATGTGAGCCTCTCCAACCATGGTGGAGTCCAGCTATGCATCAGAAAGTCTCAAAAAGGTTTAGAATAAGCACTATTCATGAGGAATATTCAAGGGCTTCACCCTGATTAATACATTCCTACCGGGGACAGAATCTCTCTGCAAGAATTTTTATGCTTATTATTGCCTTTCACCCCCAGCCTTCCATGACGCATCAGCCACAAAACATCCCACATATGTCTGGCTACCTTGGAATCAATAAATTGAGGAAATACTAAATGAGCTGTCCCAGGATTACAGGATTTAAAAAAGAGCTTTTTGTGGGCACCTTTGTGTCAAACATTTGTGGTACAACTGAAATCTGATAGTGAATTTATCTGATGTTTTGAAAGCTTTCATTTGCAAAGTACTTTTATTGTTTATTGAAAATCTAGGATTACAAATATCTTTGAGCCAAGGCTCTTTTACAAAGGTTCCATATCAAGAGAAATATAAACATTTTAGGCTAAGCTACACTCATCTATACATAGGCAAACAAAACAATTTTTTAAAACAGAGATTAACCCTTTGAGAACTGAATATGTGTGAACGTAAATAGATTTTGGACGTATATATACGTCCACAGTCTATAACAACACTCATTGGTTCAGATGTTGCATCATAGAAATACAGTAATGAGACACTTAGGTTTGGATAAGTTGAGAGATCTATAAGTAGTAGGGAGAGAGGGGTTGGTGGGGCAGCAGCTGAAGAGAAGCTAAAGCAGATTGACAGCATTGTCAAAGAGCAGAGGAGAGGGGAGGTGGGCCACAGGGAAGAAAAAAGTTAGGAGAGGCAGTCACAGCAACTGGAGGCAGTGAGATGAAGATGTAGTCTTGATTTGAAAATGCCCAGTGAAGAGGAGGAGGAAGTGATATGAGTGCTAAGGGCATTTATCCAGGTGGGGATATGGTGTGCAAAGGATCTTTGACCCAGTGACGTGCGGCATCGAGGAACTTGGAGAAGTTGTTGTACTGACCCTCTGGTGTTACGTAGATTAGTGATTGGACTCAGGAGGACTTGGACACTAGGTGGGGAAATACCCAAGATATTTTTTTTCACCATTAGACAAGTTAGGTACGTTATACGATTTGCGAGTTGAAGCCATCCTGATTTGGCATAGAGTTTACATGTATGTGTGAGTCAGTGGGCTCCAGTGAGCAGTCAGCAGGCCTTGTTTAGGGAGGTCATTATGCACCTGAGGGCGGTGATGGTGGCAGAGCCATAGACTATGAGGCCATACTCTATAACAAAGACAAAAGAGCTCTAGATAGCCATCTTTAATGCGGCTTGGGTGAGGTGTTGCTTGTCATGGTAGAGAATTCCAATGCATGCGTTTACAACTCCGGCAATGTTATCAATGTGGGTCCCATATGACAGACCATGGTCAAGAGTAATTCCTTGGTATTTAAAATATGACACTTGTTCAAGGGTATGACCAGCACTTGTTCTGATATCAAGGGGGTATCGCCTGTATTTGTTTTGTGAGCTGCAGAAGAACATTGATTTAGTCTTTTTGTGGTTTAGAACCAGCTTTTGAAAAGAGAACCAGTTTTCAACAGATGAGAATGCAAGATGAAGGTTATGAGTTAATGGTTCTGGGTCTTTATTTGGGGCGAAAGGCACAACATCATCTGCATAGAGGATAATTTGTTCTGGGCAGGATTGTGGGAGAGAGTTTAGGAAAATACTGAAAAGTAGGGGACCCAGTATTGAGCCCTGGGGGATGCCAGAATGGACTGGCTTGTAGTCAGAGTAATTACCTGAGATTTTTACTCTTTGTGAGTGCTGGTGAAGGTAACTACTGAACCATGCTGTAGTGTCCTGGGAGAGATCAGTATTCAGCAGCTGTCTGGAGAGTAGGCCATGGTGGACAGTGTTGAATGCTTTGGTTAAATCAATGAATACAGCTCCAGTTAGATGGCCTTTGTCGATAGACTTGTGGAGGGCTCCAGTGAACTCCAGAAGGGCTGTAGAGGTGCTGTGCCCTTGCCTGAAACCGTATTGCTGAGGACATAGGATGTTGTATTTGTCCAAGTAGACTGAAAGCTGGTCGGCTACAATGCACTCAAGGGCTTTGGAAAGGGGGGGCAGTATAGAGATTGGTCGGTAGTTTCTCAGGATTGACTTGTCACCACTTTTGAAGACTGGTGTGACAATAGCTGGTTTCCATTTGCTTGGGAATTGAGTGAGGTTGAGTGAGAGGTTGAAAATTCTGGTAAGCGGGTGCAGCACTTCCTCAAGTGTGAGGGATAGCAGTTTCGGGTCCAGTGAGTCTCCACTGGCTCCGGTCTTGGAGATAGCCCTTTTTACGTATTTGTGGACTTCACCTGTTTTTACTTTTTTAAAGTGGAATGGTGGATGACTTGAGGGGGTAGGGAGGGAAGTTGATTCAGGGGGGTCAATTTCTGAGAAGAAGTCTGGGGGGAGGACACTACTGAGGTCCATGAAGGCTGCATTGAAGGCATTTGCTATGACCAGCAGGTCAAGGGTGGTAGTACCATTGATAGTCAGTAGAGTAGGGGAGGACTTTGATGGTTTTCCTGAAATCTCGTTTATATTATCCCAAAAGGCTCTCCCATTTCCCCAGGTGTTGGTGAGGGCTTCTTTGTAGTAGGTGCTCTTAGCCATTCGTATTAGCTTTGTGCAATTGTTACGAGATTGTTTATAGGTTTGAATGTCCAATTGGGCGCTTGTGGCCCTGGTGATTGCCCAGAGGTTGTCCCTTGCTTTTAACTGTGTCAGTAACCCAGTATTAAGCCAGGGACTGGATAGTGCCTTGACTCTGCACTTTTTCACTGGGGCATGTGAATCACAGACGGCATTGAACGTGGTGATGAAATGATCAAAAGCTGAGTCTACATTCTGTGCAAGGTATACGGGAGACCAATCTTGTCACCTAAAGCAGGATTTTAGGTGGGACAGTTTGCCATGGGGTAGGACCCTACTGGAGATTGTTAAGGGAGGAGGCTTGCAAAACTTATTAGACCAGTTGCAGATGACAGGAGAGTGGTCACTGAGTGAGTCAGAGGACAGTGATGTTGTTGATGTGGGTTGGGTGACTGGTGAGGACCCAGTCCAAGAGAGTGCTGGTACCTGACTTGTAGTTCTTCCTAGTTGGGCAGTCGACCATCTGTGTGAGGTTAACTGAGGAGATAGCATCCTTGTAGGTTCTGGTGTCAGGTGCAAGCCAGTTGATGTTGAAATCATCAAGAAGAAGGATCTCGGATTCAGAAGGTTGGGAACTAACAAAGTCCAATACAGCTCGGAGACCAGTACCTTGGTTTTTAGGTGGGATGTAGACAAGGACCACAGTGAGTGCTTTATTTTGTGCACCAAGGAGTAGTCTGATGGGCAGGAATTGCACAGGAGAGTCAGGGGGGTAGTGGTGACAGGGTGCGCAGTGATGTTGCCTTTGATGTAGAGTGCACATCCCCCCCCTTGGACATCATATCCAGTCTGTGGATATGATAGCCTTAAAGAGAGATAGCATGGTCAGGGGTTTTGGGAGTTAGCCAGGTTTCAACAACAGATATGATGTCAGGGTTATGCAGTTCAGCAAAAGTTTAAAGGGCAGCAAACTTAGGTAGCAGGCTGAAGATGTTGAGAGTGGAGATGGTGAGACCACCTACTGATTTCCTGGTACTGGCTGGGATGGGGTGAATGGGCCAGGGTTCAGGCGAACACTCCCAGACATCAATAGAAGGAGGAGCAGGAGTTTAAGAGCTGTCCACTGTTGGTTGTAGTAAGCTAGGTTTTGCCTCCTTAATTTGCCTGACTGGATCCAGCGCAGGTGCCGTAGGTCCCAGTGTAGTGCAATAGATAGTAGCAGGGGCCGGTTTGCCCAGGTTCCAGATTTGTGTTTGTCAGCGGTAGGCCAGACCTTGGTGGAGGGGAGGAGCCCTGAGGGAGGGCTAGGTGAGTGGGTCAGAGTGCCATATGGAAGGCAGGGGATGATTAGGTAGTAGATAGAGGGAGGAGAGGGGTGGCAGGCACCAGGGAGATAGCTGAGTGTTAGAAGAAAAAAGAGGGAGAACAGAAGCAGGAGCAGGTGATTTTGGAAAGGCATGGTTGGGGGGGTAAATAAGGGGAGGTGGGGAGGCTGGATCAAGGCGACAAATAAGTGGGTGATTAGCAAAAAGGGACTGGAGGGGGTAGGTCCGGTAGGCATTGCAGTCAGTTGTGCACTAGACAGGGACGTATTGTCTAATGGAACCCAAGAGTGTGGGTGGAGCAAGAGGGTGGAAGAAGAGGATAGGAGCTGAGATAGGCAGGGGAGGGACAGAAGGCAGGTGGGCGGAGCAAGGGTCTATTTAATTAAGGCAGGGGGTGGTGGAGGGGGCAGGCATAACATTTCAGCAGTCTGCAGTGCTACAGAATGGGCGCAGAACCCCGATAGCAGCAACAGGGGATTGTCCAATGAGGAGGTAGTGGCCTTAGCTGGAGACCAATTGGGTGGAGGAGCAAAGAGCAGTCGGCCAATAGCAGCTGATCACCACTTCCCCAGCCCACGATCTTTCCTCACGCAGCTTCCTGGAGCACTGAGACAGTGTGCAGTGTAGGCATTGGGTGCAGAAGTCACTCCTCGGGGGACCCGGCGGCCTATACAGGGCCCGAAAAATCCGGATTGCAGGAGCGCTGAGGCAGCATGCGGTGGAGGCTTGAGGAGCCTCATCCACACAGTGGAGGGATGGCATAACTAGGGAGGGGTAAAGTTTCCAAAAACACAGGAACTACAGTTGTCCATATAGTCCAGAAGTGGATGAAAAATGCTCTGAAAAGTAGGGGAATTTCCCTGGTGTCCTGAACTTATTTCTTCCATTCACTTAAATACTACCAATAGTTTAATCTGGTTCAATTTTACTTGGTTTACCACTGTATTCCCCACCCTATCCCGGGATGAGGCTAAAAATAGTCAGTACTGTCTAGTCCAGTCAACAAAAACTAAATAAAGCAAATCAAAGAAATGCATCCGTTGTAGGGGTCTGAAAACAACTACATAGGCCTTTAAACCATGTCTTTTGGATGGGGTGAAGAAGGGGCAAACAACCATAAACTTATAAACAAGCTTTTTATGTTCTAGCAATTTTCTCTTGAAAAACCCTAACCTGTGTTAAGAAAATGAATATCACTGTAGGTGTTGCTTG
The DNA here is from genome assembly GCA_016271365.2 of Neoceratodus forsteri. Classification (NCBI taxonomy): domain Eukaryota; kingdom Metazoa; phylum Chordata; order Ceratodontiformes; family Ceratodontidae; genus Neoceratodus; species Neoceratodus forsteri. The sequence continues at coordinate 1,124,480,961 of CM028131.1, forward strand.
CATCCAAAAAGGAACTCTTGATGCAGATCTGCTCTGCTTTGGATGCCAGTATGCTAGAAAATATGGATTTAACATTTATTTTGTGGCAAGATGACCCTGCATCAGGCATTTTGGATACCAGATAACCATTTATCCAAAATGAAGTTTGGGACATCATTTTTAAAATAATGGGGACATGCATTTCACAACTGCCTCTGCTGCTTGGATTCTGCTTAGACAACCTAAAGATGTATTAACGTTGTCCAAACTTTGGATGTGGTCGGTGGCAATTTGTGTCAAAAACTGCTGTATATGGCACTTTTTTGATGCTAGCAGCAATAAATGAAGGAAATTATTACAAATATTACATAGCCTTTGAAAAAAAGAATCCTGAGATTTGACGTGACTGGATTGATGCCGATGAAGTCAAACAAACCTTTGCATCAGCATCCGTCCTTTCTGAAAATCCTGCACCTGATCTTTATGTCCCTTTTAAAGTGTTGCCCAAAGCTCTGGTCTGCTTCTCTGGTCTACGCCCATGAAAAGCCTGGTTATAAAAGCTATTTACACTTAACCTCACCTACCTATTCGTCTGCTACCTGCTCTTTACTCCACTCTACCATCTCCTCTAATCCTTCCTGCCTCATTTCTTTTCTAAGCAGCTCCACAGCCTCTCTCTCCGCTCTGCTTTCATCCCAGTTTTTAACCACATACCCCCTAACCCACCATACCCTCCTGCCCCCATTCATTCTCACATTGAAATGACTCTATTTTCCCTTTTATTGCTACTCACCCTGACCTACCTACCATGACATTGGAAACTTGCCCACCTCTTCACAGCTTCTTTTCTTCCTAACTCCCCCATCTTTCCCTGGTATTCTTCTGCATTTATTTGTTCAATTGTCATCAATTAGTTCATTGTGTAATTCTACCCTACCAATGTTTTTGCCTGAATTTTGTATTCAAGTTAATGCCTCATAATTATTATCTTGATTGTTACCAAGTGTATTTCTGTATTCTGCTTAACGTGGAACCTCAGTAAATGAGCTTTTAGCTCAAAGGTTGTAATCTGAGATTTGAATAAATAAATAAACATAAATAAAAAAAGTTGATTTCATAGCTAACTACAAATAACTTGACTCCAGCAACACAGCTGTTTGTCATACAATCAACTGTTTGCAGAGTTCAAAACAAGAAATGTAAATAAAAATACCACCAAAGAAGTACAAGGTTGTATGTGGCAGAAAGTTTTATTTAATGTCATATTGTATGTTCCTGCAATTTGATTTCATCAAAAGATGTTTAAAAAACAATGTTTATTTCAATGTGCAGCTACCAAATATTATCTTCTCCAGACTGCCTCTGCAGACTGTAGTTCAACTTCAAATTTATTGATTGGCAAATAATGCCTTTACAATATGTCAACATAAAATGCATATACATAAATTACTCAACATAAAATACATAAAAACTGGTCCTATTAATTTAAAACTTGTATACCAAAGATTCATACAGTAATACCAGATATATTTACATTTTAAAACAGATTCATTAAAATGTTCTTTCTTGTTTAATTGCGCATAACATCCATTAGGCTAAATATTTATCATCATAATGTATCTTCAGTTGATCAACAGTTTTGAAGAATTAAGCTACAGATTCCAGTCTGAAGACTCATCAGGACTTTAATACTTTAAGGAAGTAACTTGATTTTTAGGTTCCAACTCTATGTCTGTCAGTATATTACTGTACCTAAATATTTTTTCTTTGAACATTATAGAAAGGACAAAAAAGGATATGAGTAAGATCATCCGAATATGGATGACATTTACAAATGGTTTCACTGTCATCCTTTTTATAAAATTTGGTAAGACTTTGACTACTGTAATACTCAGACCTATATTTACTAATTTCTTCCTTTGTGGATTTCTGATCAAGTTCAAGTAAAGTCTGAAAAGTATATTTCTTTTGTTAGAGGCTAACCATTTACTTATTTAGTATTGTGAGAATCTGTTGATTTCTGCCTGCATATAGATGTCCCTAAATCTTTATTTTAGATAATGTTTTATTTTGGAGAAGGATTTCTATAAATTCCTCAGTAAGATATTGTGCTAGTCTATTTTGTCTAACTTGTTTTACTAGAGATTTTATGCTAGGAACATACAAACCCTGATTTAGGTCAATCAATTAAACAATCAGGTTTTATTTCTATAACGCGCCCTTCCAGTGTTCAGGGCACATTTACACATGATAACATTAAAACTTGTCACACATCATAAACATATGTAAAACATATTAAAAGCATTCATAAGCTATAGGTAGCTTAGTTCTTCCTCTAGGCATTTCCTGGGAAGCCTTTCTACCCTGTTACGTAAGCCTTTAGCCAGTATATAAACTTCCTTTTTCTAATTATAGATTCTATAGGTATCTGACCTAATTCAGCTCTTGTTAATGCACATGGGACACTTTAATGTAACCCCAATAACAGAAGGTTCTAACTTCCAAATTATAACCATTTCCTTTATACTTATATTACTTTTTCTTTCCACCAAATACCAAGACCTTAATTTTGTCATAATTAATTTGCAATTCTGCTTTTCTACTTTCAGTAAAGAATTTCTCAAACTTTCTTTTAAAGCCATGGTAACTTATTGATAGTAGTACTATGTAATTTGCATAGACCAGATATTGGCAGACATTAATCGCAATTTTGGGGGAGTTGAAAGCTGTTCTCACTAACTTTTTCAAGATGGTATCCAGTATAAATTAAATAGCAATGGTGAAAGGGCACAGCCTCATTTGACCCCCATGTTTATTATAATTTTTTTCTTTCCTTTTTGTATCATATTTTACTAGTGTTAAGGTTTCTGAATATAATGTCTTTATTAGATTCAATAAAGATCATTCTATTCCTAAGCTCTCTACTGTCTGCCATAAAAGGTTTCTCTTTATTTGATTGAATAGTGCCTTTAGATCTGCAAAAATGCAGTATAGTTTCTGCTTTTTAGTAACTTTATATTTGTGAACTAAATGGGAAAGAATGAAGCTTTGATCCGTGGTTAAATATCTTTGTCGGAATCCAGCCTGAGATATATCCAGAATGTAATTTCCCTTTATCTGTGATAGTATTCTATTATATATAATTTAGGAGAAAATCGTTTGTGTACTGCAGCCTATATGTTTCAGATTGGCATTGGCCTTGTGAGTTTCTCCTCATTTCTAAAATTTTTATGTCTGCAGCATATGAAGCCAGTGATTTCAACAAAGCTTTTGCTACCTGTTTAAGAGCAAACTGTTGTCTTGTTGATACCAATAATACTGCTAACATTTTTTGAGGTACTTGTTCATTCTGGTCGGCAGTAATTACCATAACAAGGCTCAAATTCAAGTGATAAAATATCTGCAATCTTTTTTGTTTCAAAAGCAATTTGAAACTGATTTGGTATCTTTTCCTCCCAATGCCACTACTCTAGTTAATAAAAAAACAGCTCTATGAGTCCTATTCTATCCCTTTCTCCTCCTAAGAATCATCCATACTCTACTTTGGGGGGGGGGGGGGGGGTTCTCCACTGTACCCTTTTCCATCTTTGACTGGTTGTTGATACCCACAATATAATCTTTAGTACTTGGATGCCAATGAAAACAATCATCCCTTGCTCAGATGCAGGCACTCTGGAGTTGCCATCATCACCTGGAAAGTGACACTGACGGTCATGTAACACTTCCATGTTACACTTCATGTGATATCTCTTATCTTTCTATTGATAACCAAGTAATTGAAAATGTATGCCCATGGCTCAGTGGACAGTGGGTACCCCCCCCCCACAAACAGTATTTATGCTGCACATGCTAAAACATCCCACAGATGATTGCTATTGTCATTGCAGCTGCATGGCTGCCAATTTCTTGTACCTATACTGGTCCCACTGGGTCTGCTGTTGGGCCCTAAACCACCCAACATTTCTGTGGTCCACACCCACAGTGCTGATGCTCCACACCATGGAGTTTTCTCATCAGTCGCAAAAGAAGCCTTTCTTTCTGGTGGATTTTTCTGCTGTTGTGCTGCTCTGCCCACTCAATGCTTCACTTCTGGGTTGACTCTGTCCTTCTTGATTGGGAACCTACTGCTCTGCCCCTGCTATTCCTGGCCCAGGTGCACAGGTTCTGAGCTCTTGTTTGGCTTGGCTTTTCCCTCTGACCTCCTGCTACTGGGCTTCCTCACTGTCTTCATTCTTTGACTTGACATCCCTTTCTTCTCTGCTCTGGCATCCCTGCTTCTGTCTAAGGTGTCCAATATCCCTGCTTCTCTGGGGTTGTCTTCTTGGACTGTGACTCATAGTACCACTGCTCCCTCTTTTGGCTGCTCATATTCTTGCTGCTACATTATTGTATGCCTAGGGTCCTACAGAACTGAGTACATGACTGCTATATATTCGGCATGGGCTCTAAGCCCCATGTCTACATAGGTTGCATGCTCTATGGTCAGCCATGGTGCCTGCCTCTTCACCAAGTCACCGCTGTGGCCATGCTGTACATCCTTGTCTCTTTTGACATTTCAATGCTGGCCCTATTGGGCCTTCAGTTCTGGACTTGTAACTCTGTAACTCACTGCCACTTTGATGGTTGGTTTTTGCCATAACTGGACTGAGATTAATAGCAGGTAATATGCAATATCTCACTTTGTGTGCTGCATTCTGCTGGCTGCGATATTCCCCAGAGGATATTTGACATCCCTGTATCAGTAGACATAAGGCAATTTGCACATCTCTTGTTAAGTAAGCAACAGCACTATTTGAATCACTGAATAAGATGTTTCTGTGCAGTTCTGAAGTGCTTTGAATTGATGTGTTAACATCACAAGAGACAGTGTTAAAAATTCACACTTAAGGCCTTTCAAGGCTCTAACAGCTGAGGTGCTCTAAATGGTGGCTCCAAGCAGTACACATGGAAAAGTAGCTTTTTCTTAACATGCAATATGAGCACATGAAAAGGCATCATTTTATTTAAATGCAAAATTCAGTAGGGTCAACTCAGTGGTGTGAGCAAAACAGTGCAGCAAACCAGGGTTTGATATCAGAGCACAACATCTGTCTGAGCAGCGGGGACATGAGGCATGTCCTCGCTTGTTGTTCCTATGTATCTTCATCTCTCCACTTTCTACTTTGCCTACCCCTTTATACCACTCAAAGTTTCCACAGTCTCTTGGGCTAAACAGGTGGGCTGCCAGCTGCACAAATCTCAGCCACCTACCTCTATATTAGCCAGAATCTTAATCCTCCTCCTACTGCTGACTGGTGGCATCCACCCCAACCCTGGCCCCCCTCCCCTCCCTCAACTCAGCCTGCCACAAAATGGTATTTCTAGCCTACACCTTAATATACAAAGCCTCACTGCCAAGTTTGATGCGTTTCAGGCTTGGGCCTCAAAAAATAATTTTGATCTCATTGCATTCTCTGAAACATGGCTCACCGACTCAATTTCTAATGGGGAGATTGACCTCCCAGGTTACACCACTGTCCATAAGAACAGACCGGGAAATAAAAGGAGAGGTGGGTGCATGTTTTATGTCTCAAATAGGTTCTCCTTTACTGAATACTCCTCAGAAGTGGCTTTTGAAAGATTGGAAGTTCTCTCTATCAACCTTCTCCTAGGTAAGAGCACAATCCCCCTGGCACCCCTTTCTTGGACCTTGAGTCTCTTTTAACCTCAAAGAACTCCCTCCCCCTAAACAGGGAATAGGTACTTCTAGGGAATTTTAATCTTAACTGGGCCTCAAGTAAATCTGACGTAACTAAGGCATGCATCTCAGTCCTCGGCCTCCATCAAGTAATGATTAGAGGTGTTGCGAACTAAAATGTAACCAGCAAAATTGCCATGAAATCAGCAGTTTCGCCTTGTGAAATATTTAGTAAAATTCAAGAATGATTTCATGAGTGCAAAATGCAAAATTTCACCTGAAAATTGCAAACTTTCACCCAAACATTGCAAAATTTCAGCTGAAAATTTGGGAATGTTGCATTTCACACCTGTGAAATATTTCACGAAATGTGCAGATTTCTCAAAATATTTTGCAGAATGAAATTTCTCAATTTTGTACAACACTAGTACTTACCACCCCCATGAGGACAAACTACAAGAATGGTACATAATCCCTGATAGACTGGATTGTTGTTACAAACACAGCCCACGTCTCTCAGGTTGGCACTCTGCCTGACTGCCTCAGTGACCACTGCACCATCTCCAGCTTCTGGTCTTCCAAATCCCCCAAACCTTCCCCTAATTTCATTTCTTCCAGGTGTCTGACTGATTACATCATTGAAAGGCTAACAAGTGACTTCTATCAGGTTGACTGGGCCTTTACAAATGGTCCATATGACCTCAACACCATTTACACCACTTTCACAAACATCTTCCTTGGTATCTGTGACAAAATTGCCCCCTTAAAGAAAATCAGGGTCAGAGGACACAGAAATGATTGGGTCTCTTCTGACATCATTAAACTCATGAGGGCCCAGGACAAAGGTTGGTCATGCTACAATAAAAATGGTGACTTTTCACTCCTTGTTACTTATAAAGAATGAAGAAACAAGTGCAAATCTGCCATCAGAAAGGCTAAAATTGACCATTTCCATAACAAACAACTTGGCCAATCTAACAACCCCAGAAAGCACTGGGGACAGTAAGCTCTCTTCTATGAAAAACAAAGACTTTGGAACCATTATCCTGCTTCAAGGGGATAGGCTCACAAATGACCCCAGCAAAGTGGCCAACATATTTAATTCTTTCTTTGGTGACATTGATAAGTTCAAACCATCAACCCAAGACCCCTGTCTCTCAACTTCCCTGCCTGCCAATAGCCATCCCTGCAGTGACTCCTCCAATCTGCCCTAAATTCTACTTCCATGCCCTAAAGCCATTGGCTACCATCCACCTCATCAGAAGCAACAATCCTAAGCCCTGCATCAGTAAAGATGGCATTGATTATAAAATTCTAAAGCTCTGTATTTTGCCACTGGCCAAACCCCTAACAAATATCCTCAACCACTCCCTCTGTTCCATCACTTTCCCTAACATCTGGAAAACAGCTACAATCAGACTCCTATACAAATCAGGGTCCAGGAGTGATGTAGGGAACTATTGCCTTATCTCACTTCTGGCACCTCTTTCCAAGATCACCGAAAAGGTTGTTCACTCACAATTAACCTCTTTTGTTCAAGAACATAATCTGCTCACTGAAGCATGGCATGGCTTCAGAGCTGGCCACAGCATGGAAACAGCTTTAGTCAGATTCACCAGTGATATTACTAAAGCAAGCAACAATAGTCAGTATTCAGGATCAGTATTCATTGATCTGACCAAAGCTTTCAATTTGGTGGACCACAGCCTCCTCATAGACTCTCTCTCTCCTGCCTCCATATATCCCGAGATGTAGTTTGCTGGGTAGACAGCTACCTCTCAAATGGATCTCACAGGACATCCATAAAAGGGGTACTCTCAAACATCTGCTAAATTAATTGTGGCATCCCACAGGGTCTACTGTAGGCCCCCTGCTTTTCTCTCTCTTTATTAATAATCTCCCAAAAATCTGTCAAAACACCAACATAGTTTTCTATGCAGATGATGCAGATCTATATTGCAGTGATAAAAACCCTGACTCCATGTTTTCTAACCTGCAAATTGACTTCCTAAGGCTCCACTCTAGGTTCCTTCACAGAAACCTAGTTCTTAACTCTAAAATAAAACCTAAGTACATGCTCTTTGCCGGCTCCAGAGAAAATGTAGAATTAAACCTCACCCTCTTTGACCTTCATGGGAACAGTATCAATAATGCTGCAGATTTTAAATATCTGGGCTTTGTTCTTGATCCACATCTCACTTTTCAAGTACACATTGCTAATCTTATCAAGAAAATAAACATGAGGTTAGGACTGCTATTCCGGATCAGAAAATTCCTTCTTCTAGCCTCGGGATTTCACTTTGCCAGCTCCTTGCTCCTTCCCCTTCATGAATATGTCGGCACAGTCCACTTCCCCTCATCTGTTCTTTTCTCCAAACTGAGAACCTCTTACAACAACATTGCACGTTTAGTCACTGGCCTCCCCTGGCCCACCCATCACTGTTCCCTCTACCCTCTTCTCTCATTGCTACCCCTGGAAGGAAGGTTTCAACTTAAAACACTTCTTTTTCTACATGAGGTTAATCTTAACTTATTGCCACCAAGTGTTTTGGACCTTTTTCCTGAATCTGCCCCCAAGCGTGGCACCAGAAGAAGCACCAGCCAACTTTGTAAGGTTCCTTTCCTTCATACCGCATACGTGCAAAACTCCATCTGCTATCAGTGTGTGAAACTTTACAGCAGCATACCTCCTGTTACCCAGTCCTGTGGCTCCATCTCCTTATTTATTGCCTCCACAAAAAATTTGCTCCTGGAGAGTTACTCTTATAAGTGCCCCCTGTGGTAAGTTTCATACAGCAGTTGTGAGGTTCCGCTCCTCTCTCTTAAGGGCATCCCTTACATCACCCTCTTTTTCTCCATTCACACCCTTAGCCTCTCCCCCCAGCTCTATGTTTAGAGTCTCATTTTTACCTCCCCCTCCCATGGTCTACCTCCCTCATCCTCACCGATATTTATGACTGTCTTAATTTTTATTTAAATTTGTTGTAAATATGGTTATTTCTGCTCTTGTATTTTTCATTTGCTGTATATGTTATGATATTCTGTAACCTGGATGACTGTGAAAACGGGCATGTTTGCTTACACTCTTTCCAGTATAAAATAAACTTGATTGATTGATGATGTGTATGCATTTCATATTGGAGGGAGTATTCATTGCAATGTGCATTCATCTGGACATGTGAGCATTAAAACTTGTGTACATTGTGTTGTGTGTGTATAAGAGATAAGTGAGGAAGTGTATGCTCTAGGAATATGTGTGCATCTTGAATGCATCTGTGCATATGTGCAATGAAACGTGCAGAGGACATATTTGTAATGGGAACTGTGTACATCAGGATTTGTTTTCCCTTAGGACATTTGCACAACTGGGTAGTGAGTGCACTGGGATGGCTGCATAAGAATGTACAGTATGTGCATCACGTATACCATGGCCTGGTTGGAAGAGGGAGGGGGCAATAGCCTCTTGAAAAGGAGGAGGATGAAAGAAGTGTGATTGCCAAGGTAAAACATCACCCCTAGCATCTATGATGGCTCTGTGTTCTGCAGGCCTTCCTGTGCTGAAATAGGGAATCCCTGCAGTACCTGGCATGTTTGTGGGAAAAAAGTCCAAACATTCAATTCAAGTTCAATTCATCTTTATTTATAGAGTGCCATTCACACTGATCATAGTGCTTAAACAGTAAAAACACAATAAATATTATGCTAAAAACATACAGTTAATCCAGCCATCCTACAGCAAAAAATCAATAGTCTGGAAAAACCAGGTTGAACAGGTGTGTTTTAAAAGCTATTTTAATTCTCTCCACAGTCAGACACTCAAGTATCCAATGAGGTAGAGAGTTCAACAGGGTATGGGCCATAAATGAAAAAGTCCAGGCCCCAGATATCTTTAACTGAACCCTGGGAACCTCTAGCAATCCTTCGCAGGTGGAGCGGAGTTTTCGGTGGGGGCAGTAGGGATGCAAGAGCTTTTGCAGGTAGCTCGGTCCCTGTCCATGTAGGGCCTTAAAGGTGATCCACCACTCAATTGGTAGTCAGTGCAGACCACGGAGCACAGGTGTGACATGACCGACCGAGGCAGCCCCGTCAACAACCTGGCTGCTATGTTCTGCACCAGCTGCAGTCGGCAGATATCAACCTCAGGTAACCCTAGGAATAGGGAGTTACAATAGTCATAACAGTGGATTTGAATGGAAGACAGAAGAGTCTGTTTCACTTTGTGGGTGGGGATCATGGTAGGGGACAGCAAAGATATCCAACAACAGTTTGGTTCTGCTTTGACTCTAGACTTATTTTTTCATTTTGACTTTGAAATGTTATCCTAAAGAGTATATTTGGCAGGCTACAGAAGGGGGGTTATGCCCCCATTGCAGTCCTGTCCTAACCTAAACCCCTTCCCCCATTTCACAGATTTATTTTTTCACCATCTTGTGGTGTTCTTTCTGTGCTGGACACTTTCCCTGATGGCTCCACAAGCAACTGCCCAGCCCCATCATTAGTCTAGAAGTCCTTCATATCTTGCCCTCAAAGCAGACTGGTAGAGATGCTTACATCCTATCTCTCCAGCAGAAGCACAGTCAGGTGTGGGGGCAGATGGAAAGATATGTGGCCCTTAATCCTGGCAACCACACTGTTTCCTTGTTTGTTACTCATCCCTTGATGACATCAGCCAGGGTTCTCATGTGCATGAAAGTGAGGTGTGATGATGTGTGAGTGATGCTGTAGATGTATTCTGGTGTGGCCTAGTCTTGCTGACTCCCTATGCCAACAAGAAGCAGCTATGTAGTGTACAGCATAGCCCTCTCTCCCTCACTTCTTCCCTCCCCAAAGGTTGCGGACATCAGCTCAGACACCCTCCAGCCTTCTATCAACCCACAGTGATGATCCAAGCTCAGGGTACAAACCCAGATTGACAGCAGCATTCCCTGAAATGGTAAAAGTTTAAATATGGGCCCCTCTCCTCACCTCATGCCCTTTTGGGGGGGGATGCACCAAGTAGTTAATATCCCAGTTAGATCAGTCACCTCCCTCCAGCAGTTTGCTCGCTCCAGTATAAGTATAGACAATGACTAGAGTGAGCTAGCAGGCTACTGGGGGAGTGACTTAATGTTTCTGGTAGCACACCTTCTCACTTCAGTAACCTCCTATACTTAGACTGGTATCTCTTGACTTTGGCGACCGTGATTGGGAGCCTACTAAAAGGGTGACTCAGTCATGGTGCCTGTCATTGGGGCAACTGGGGAAGGTGGGTGACCGAATGGGGATGCATGAAATAGTGACATCCTGTCACTACATCCCTATACACATGGGGTGAGTGAGCATGCTGGGCGTGGGGTGGGAGGGATGGAGGGGTTGTAGGGGGTAGAGCCATGGCGAGCTGCTGAGCTGCTTCCATGGCATGATGGGTGGGTTTAGGGCTGGGGTGGGAATGGTGCTGGGTTCATGTCTGGGTACAAGTACTTTTTGTTGTGCCCGGCCTGTCATATTTTTTTGCCATCTTTGCACTCCCCCAACATGTACCCCCCTTGGAGTTGAGAATCTTTAAGTAGGGGGGGTGTGGGTGCACAACACCCCACATAAAATGTTAAATCCCACGTCACTGGCACCATATTACTGTGTGTTGGGGGGTACATCGCCAAAATATTTTTTCGGTGATGTGCCGTTGCCCTAATGGCAATCATCCATTGGCGACTGCTGTTATCATAAAGATCCACTTAGACTGGACTGGGACACTGCAATAAGGGAATGATTGATTTAGTAAAGATTTTAAGTACTAAATGATTTCCCTACAATCATAGATCAGGGGTCAAAAGGGGAACCCTGCCTTTAAATTTGGCCATTTTAGCAAATCGGGGTTTAGGTTAGGGAAGGAGTGATCTTTAAGTTGGCATTATTGGCTCTTGGCACAGTGCCAGGAAGACTACTTTAAAAAAAGACAAGTCTGGGAGAAGTGAGGAGGAGATAAAGGGAGAGAAGGAGATGGTCACAGAACAACCCCATGTCACTGCGGGGGGTCCTTTAGTGTTTTTAAAAAAGTAATTTGCAAATGGGCTGAAGGGCCTCTTAAGAAAGAGTCCCAAATGGTTTGCAACCCCTTTACAAAGGAGAAGTTATCAGTCTTAGTGGCTCCACTGAAGTCTTTTTCAGCTTCTTTGCATTCCTAAGGGTGATACTTTTGCAACTTGTGTAGTCATGGTCCCGTGGAGCTCTATGTTTATCTAGGTTTTTAATTTCTTCTTTACCCATTTTACTTGTCTAAAATAGTAGTACATGATGAACTCAGTGTTAACTTTTAAATGAGTAGATCTCAGTAAGGTCAACAATAGATTAGACAAGTAAATCTCTTCAACAAGCAGCAGCTAAGCCTATTTGGGGAGTGTAAGCTCAGGTACTATAAGGTGCCATCACTGCAATTGAAAGGAGAGTGATGTTTACAGACTCTGTTTTAGCAGTTAAAGATAATCGCTATAAAACAGACGTATTTACAGAGCACATTACTACTTTGGAGGCAAAGAAGGATGTCTGAAAATAGGCATTTCTATGTCTAGTGCACTTACCCGGTTATCAAAAACAAATGAACAAATACATTTGGCAAGTTCCAAGAAAGATGCCAATGCAGCGATGGACTAAGCTCTGAGTTCCTCCATCATGCTTTTCAAAGAAAATCACTATCATATAAGCCACCTTAAAATGCTAAAGAACCAGGCCATGGAGAAGAATTTCAGCCATTCATCTTCCCTCTGTAAAATTGGCCTGGACCCATTTTTCCTGCTATGGTTCTCTAACTACCTTACAAGTCATCTTCAGCAGGTAAAAGTGGAAGGGGATCTCTCACCACTAAAACCCATATCGAGAGGCATACAACAGGGCTCCGTATTGGGTCCATTGCTTTTCATAATATATATTAACAGAATCGATGCCAGTATCAAATCTGCCAACATGCATCTGTTCACAGATGACACTGTGTTTTATATCAGCAGATCCAGTCCTGAAGCAGCATGCAGAGAACTTCAACAGGAATACTATCAGCTACAACTTCAGCTATTGAATCAGAAACTACTCTTAAACGTCAAAAAAAAATAACAAGGCAATGTTCTTTTCACTCTTTGCCCATGCAATGAACCCGGCCTCCTATGGAATGTTACCACAGATTATTATACTCCTAGGTGAATCACTGGAATATGTAACCAAGTCCAAATACCTGGGATTTGGATTGACCATAGACTCTCCTTTAACAATCACATTGAAGAACTGATAAAAAACTTAGACAGAGGCTTGGTCTCTTTTATAGGATTAAACACCTTCTCACATGGGATGCGAAGAAGAGACTGGTCCAAACCACTTTCCTGTCCTTACCAGATTATGTGGACTTCCTTTATAGCCAGGGCCCTGCTGTTGTGCTTGCTAAACTTGATACGCTCTATTGTAGAGCCTTAAAGTTTATTACTGGTCTTTCTTATTCTATGCATCACTGCTCCTTATACACTGCTGTGGGATGGTCATCCCTTAAGCACAGGTGACAGAAAAATGCTGCCCTCTGGATCTTCAGGGCTGTCACTAAGAAGCTGCCCCAATATACCGTTTATCTTGGATTGTCTACCCCTAAGCATGGTAGGCAAGTATGCCCTGAGAAGTGTATCTTATATCTCCCTTACTGTGCCCAAGGTCAAACTGTGCTTTGCTAGGGCATCTTAAAGTTACGTACTACCCCTAATCTGGAACATGTTGCAAAAAACACTGAGATTGGTCCACCCCTTCAATTTAGCAGCATTCAAAACAATTTATGCTCGCTCTTTCAAGGATTCCTGTAATTGATTCCCCTGATCTTTGCCTTATCCCCAGTTAAGAGTCTCTACACGCTGTTCCCTAACACTCTTCCAACTGCACTTAGTAACCATATATTCTCCTTTAGAGATACATCCTCCTATGCTTTCCTTCATCCTTCTCCCCCTTCCCACCGACTGGTATCAACTTTCCCTCCCATCCCTCTCCTATCGATGTCTTCCTTTGTGCTTTTTGTTAATTTCCAGGCTTATTTTTGTAAATATCATCTTTGCTTATGGAAATTCCCAATATATTTTTTGTATATACAGTTTTTCTATGTTTTTGATACCATTAGTCTCCTTGTACATTGTATTTGCTAAATGTTTCTATCTGTTCTATGATTTTGTTGTAAACATTGTGTATGTATAATGACTATGTATTCTGTTCAGAACCATCTCACAAACGAGCATTGCTCAATGATGTTCACCTGGTTAAACAAAGATTTTGATTGATTGATTGATTGATTGATTGAAGACTCTCTGGATTGTACTATTACCTACTATAATTATTATTTTTTTTAAATATTTGTTTGACAGGTAAGAACCCAAGGGAATCAAATGCCCATTTTCATGGGGGATATGTAATGCAAAATACACATGCAGATAAAAATATGTGGAGAACTTGGGGCTTTTTTTATTTTTGCATGGGAGATGCAGGTTATAATTCACCATTATAACCCACAGGTTATAATGGCAAACATGCACCAGCTTCTCTGCTCTGCAGCTCGTACTCCCTCAGCCATGTGACAAGATCCACAGTGCCATGAATGAGTTATTTAAACAAACAGACATTTTTATTTTCAGTATAAACTAACCTGAAAAGGTCATTGTATCACTCAACTGCTATACAAAATGCCCTCTCTGTCTTTTTTATAGGGTTGCCACCTTTAGATGAGTTGAAAACCGGACACTAAACCACACCCCAAACTCCACCTCTGGTTCCACCCCTTTTTTATGACCGATAAGTATATTGCTCCTTCCCCAGAGCCATTTGCAATGTCAGAAAATACTTTAAAAGTGATAGAAAATATTTTATACTGTTACTGTGTATTTATTTATTTATTTTCATTTTTGGAAAGCAGGGAAGGCTGATTGGGTGCAAGACCGATTTACTGGGGTGACCTGGAAACACAGGGATGTTATGTATCCTGCTCATGGTCACACTGCAAGTGGAGGCTGTGGGACTCAAACCCATGTCTGCTGAATGTACCAAGCTCTTTCACAGCTCCTTGCTCTAACCAGTGTTAAACATCCTTCCGTTTTCTTTTCCATGTCAGTCAAGTTGTCTGACAAGCTTTGACCAATATGTGATAAATTATCAATGTTCCTAATATCATCAATTCTGCATTGTGTTCCCTTTAACTCAACACCTACTGCTGTTTCTTTTCACACTTTTTAGGTATTCCACAATTTGAGACACAACATTCCATGCTATTCAACTGAATAATCTGTGATAGTGAAACTAATATCATGGAATGTTCACATAGAAATGAAGAGCAGTAGCTGATGAGGACTCAAGAGAGGGAATCAATGTAGTGATAAAGCCAATAAACATCAGATAATTAATTTAACAAAAATTAGTCTAAAACAAAATAGAATAGAAGGCATACAAAAAGGAAAACAGAATAGCATGTAAAGGTGTAAACACTGGTTCCTGTCACAGCAGAAAAAGACCATACTTAAAATTCAAACTATGAAAGATTATATTAATTTACTGCTAATGGTCTTAATGGCCATACGTAATACCTCCCAGACTGACTGGTTTTACAAACAAAGGC
Source organism: Neoceratodus forsteri (assembly GCA_016271365.2). NCBI lineage: Eukaryota > Metazoa > Chordata > Ceratodontiformes > Ceratodontidae > Neoceratodus > Neoceratodus forsteri. Next base: position 1,124,496,218 of record CM028131.1, read on the forward strand.
CTGTGACATCAAAATTTCTTTGTAACCTGGACATGCAAGCAAAAAAGTGAATGATCTGATAAAGTCAGTTTTAAAAGTGTGTGAGCTCTCAAAATAGCCCCTAAACTGTATTAAATTTAATGACCAGATATGGACCCCCAAAACAGGATTATCCGGTCTAAAACTGGACAGGTGGCAACTCTATCTCTTTACCAAAGGGATCATGGCAACCTCTGAACTATTCTAATTTACATATCTCCATGGCAATGTCGGTCTGCCAAATTACTAGTTTTTGGAAGGTTTTAGACACTAAAAACAGCAGTTACCAATACTACCTAGTTCACTTTTCCTTCTGTATGCTACTGTTTCAACTATATTGCTATTCTCTGACTGTTGCCATTTTCAAGCTGTTTCAATATGCAGGTCAAATCAGTAGCCAGGGGAAACAGAAACAGTCTCCATCAATTACATAAAACTGTACATGGAAGGAGTTCAAAAGTAAAATTTAAGGCACACCCGAGGTGTGGGATGCTTTGATAAACCCCTCAGGTTTTGTCCTCTGGGTTTGTGAGGCATCCCACACTTCAGGTGTGCATTAAATTCTGATTTTTACTGTTTAGGGTCAACAAATCATCACTGCCAGACCCTCAGAAACTCCATAATTCACACTTGTAAATTACAGAGTTCCATAAATCACAGTTACTGCAAACAGGTGGGAGTCTCCCTCAGCTGGCAGTCTGGAGGGGCTCATCACCCAGAAGGAAAGGCATGGCTTCCACTTGCAATGAATGAAGAAAAGCTATGGAGGAAAAAAAACAACATTGCCAAAGATTGTCTTTCACTAAAAACTTCCCTCCAGATACTGTAAGTTTTCTATTCTGTTTCATTGAACTGCATAAACTTCTAATTAAAAAAAAAACAAACACTTGGGAGGTTCCTAGTTGAAATGGGACATGGAGTAGGCAATTCTCAGGAAAAAAAATGTTTAAAATGGTAAGCTCTTTATATAAAAACAGGTTCAGCTGTTGTATTCTTATAACCTGTTAATTTTCAGTTTTATTCTGCTCCATTTAAGTAAAATAAATGTTCAAACCAAAAAACACAGTGGAGTTAGCACAAGGACGTGGTGCTTCGTTACTAACTTGAATACATCAAAAACATAAAAGTAGAGCACACACACCTCTCATAACAAGGGCACAGGTCTGTTATAAAAAATTCTTTACTCACAAATACCACCAACCTGATGCGTTTCGGATGTAGACCACATCCTTTCTCAAAGGTAAAAACACCAGTAGTGAAGTATTCCTTAAATACTCTATACAATTAAATCCAATTTGTGTCAATAATTAAAGCACCTCAGTGATTGGTTAAAACATCAACATTTTAATTATACAAATTAAATACATATAAACACATATAGAAAGTTCACTTTATAACATTACATCAACTAACTTATTTCAAAACATGTTTAATCGTTATTTTAAACAAAAACCCAAACTTAAATGATGAAAAAGAAACAGAACTGGGGGGGGGGAGAACAAAATGGAAATCGAATCGGGGCTAAAAATGAACTCACACTAGGAAGTTTTGAGGCATTATTAACAACCATTAAAATGCTTGCTATTAACCTATCATGCACAAATATACATTATATGTGTGCAGGATAGGGTAATAGCAAGCATTTTAATAGTTGTTAATAATGCCTAAAAGCTTCCAGTCAGATTCATTTGCCTCCGATCAATTCCATTTTTTTTCTCCCCCCACCCAGTTCAGTTTCTTTTTCATCATTTAAGTTTGGGTTTTCGTTTAAAATAATGGATAAACATGTTTTGAAATAAGTTAGTAGATTTAATGTTATAAAGTGAACTTTTTATATGTGTTTATATGTATTTAATTTGTATAATTAGAATGTTGATGTTTTAACCAATCACTGAGGTGCTTTAATTATTGACACAAGTTGGATTTAATTGTATAGAGTATTTAAGGAATACTTCACTACTGGTGTTTTTACCTTTGAGAAAGGATGTGGTCTACATCCGAAACGCGTCAGGTTGGTGGTATTTGTGAGTAAAGAATCTTTTATAACAGACTTGTGCCCTTGTTATGAGAGGTGTGTGTGCTCTACTTTTATGTTTTTAAAATAAATGTTCTTCACAAAAAATGATTTCATCTCTTAATTTCAAAATTAACCAGTAGTAACCAGTAAATATAAAAATTAAAACACAGGGAAGTGTGGTAATTTAGATTGCATGCACACTCTTGGTGTATGATGCCTAAATAAACCCTTCGGCATCACACACCTCAGGTGTGCATAAAATCCTCATAAACCACACTTCCTTATGCATTATTCAATACTGTATATTATGCACTCCCCCATGTATTATTCTATATGAAAACATGCACAATAACAATACAACAACTCATGTAAAACAATTGTATACAAAGACTTCAATATAATAAGATATCACTTTAAATCTGAACAATGGGTGAGAGTTAATGTGATGCAAATATGAGGGTGAGGAATTCTAATCTTTTGACAATAGAAAAAGTAACACTGTCCAACAGTGATTCTGAAAAAAGAGGAGTTTAAAACAGGTTGCCCAGATAATCTTGTATTGTAACTAGATTCCACAAAATTTAAAACAGCTTTGAAAGTTAAATCAGCTGGAACTTGAAAAAATCTCCAAAATTAAATCAGACTAAAATAAGAACACTAGGAGTCAAATGGTACTGTATGCCTAAGGGTGTAACAGAGAAATACACACAGAAATAGTCAGCACATAAGGACCACTTGGCCTACCTAGTCTGCCCTAAATTCCCTACCTATAGTGTCACCAGAAACCCTATCTGGACCCCAGCTTACTCACTCCTGCCTCTAAGATTCCCTTGTATCTAACCCATGTAAGCAATAATACCCTCCGGGGTGCACAGTATTGGGTAATACTGGACTGCCCACCCTGGAGGGTATTATTGCACTTAGAAAATGGGCTTGTGTGTAAATTTAAATTAAATAATAAAATAAGAGAGGAAATGAGTTTAAAAAAATATAAACAGTACAAACCAATTTTGTGGAAAAATAGTCCCTGCATTCCTGTGCTGTTCCATCTCCTGTTGCTGCCTCCCCACAGATCCATTCTTTTCTACTTACCCCACCTTCATGTGGAAGAAGAGATAAGTTTCAGCACAGCAGTTTGTTGCCATCATTTCTGTACAAAATTCTCTACCTTTCCTGCAATCATTTTTTTCCCACCAGTGGGTAGATGTGGTTATTAGGCACATGGCCGTGCTTCGTTAAACCACAAAGTGAAGAACTACAGGTACCGTGTGAGACAGCAACGGTCTAAATTATTATTATTATAAGTTTATTTATTTAGCTTTTGTTAACCAGGTAAGTGCACTAGACAAATCCTGCCTATCTTCAGGCACAACCCGGGGGAGGGGGAAATAGATGAATGCCAACCGACTTTGAACCAGATTAAGCTGCTGGTGGTATTTTTAGTGAATGAGGGAAATTTGGCCAGGACACCAGGGAAATTCACCTACTCTTTTCAATAAGTGCCATGGGATCTTTAACATCCACCTGAACTACCACCAATCCAGGCAGATGGGACCTCGGTTTAATGTCTCATCCGAAAGACAGCACCTCAGAACTGCAGCACCCCTCTCATGCTGCACTACAGTGTCAGTACTGGGATATTAACCCAAGTGCCAGATGTGGGAACCGAACCCACAGCCCTCTGATCTCCTGGCCTCAGAGGCGAGTGTGCTGCCTACTGAGCCACTGACACTGCTAAGTTTAACCAGCAGCACTCTGAAGTTAATCAGCTACTTTACCCCTCACCACCCCTCAGCCAGTTTCTCCTGATGCTGTCATTTTTAAAATGGTAACAGCGATATCTCATCAATACTGGAACAAGTTTCCCATCTCACCCAGGCTGAATTCTGACTCTGTTTCTTCCACCACATCAGTCCTGCTGCTCCAAAATATCCACTACATCGTTGAAACAGTTAACTTAAAAAGAATAGTGGGATACTGGAAGTGTCAACGATGATTGCCAGCATCACTTCACTGTTCATGCTCCATTTTGCTCCCAAATTCTTAGAAATGTAAAACCCCTCTCCTGGTCAACCATGTTAAAACAATGGCAGGTTTAACCCTGCTGCAAATAGGGGTTCCCAAAAGTCTTCCAGAAGTTTGCCTAAGTGCTCCCAGTCTGGATGGTGTTTGGTGTTAAAGCCGTTTTGCTGGTGCTGCAGCGAGTGCTTTTAGAGCCTCCATGTACTGTCTTTTTAAGGTCTGCCTGCTCGCAGACATAATTAGTTTGCATTGGAGGGGCCTGTGTGTGGTTATGCCTAAGTCCTGCCCAGGCCACTGCCTAAGCGGTCTATTTCTGCTGTTGCTAAGTGTGTAGAGGGAGCCCTTCTGAAAGCTGTCTCTAACTGTGGGGAACTATGCAGAGTAAAAGTGAAAATGTAATTTATCTAACCTGCCTTTCTTGCAGCATGGATTGTTTCTGTTATGCTCCACCATTTTGGTTACAAACTGCCGAATTCGACCAATGGGGCTGTAAGGACTCTAAAATGGAGCCTGATAGAGTGGATCTGTGTGGTGCCTGACTCTGGGAGATGCAATTTTGGATCATTGGTGCCTTTCTGCACCAACGGGGGAGTGAGTTTGTGACTGACAGAGGAATCAACCAATTGAACCTTTTGGATCTAAGGGAAATCCCCTGAACTGTCTGCTGGCAAGTCATATCTGTTTGGGAGTTTGAGAGAGAAGGAGCTCTGAATGTTCAAGCAGCTGTTGTGGCACAGTTTGCGTGGGAGAACCATAGAAGGCCTGATTCCTGGCCTACTAGCCTGCTATCTGCCCTGAGAGGAAGAGGAGGATGTTTTTGGACCAAATCTGAATTTGCAGAGAACGAAGCAAGCTGCTGATTTATAACCAGGCTCACCCTCTAGAAGACCAAGGATTTTGTTGAAAGCGATCGGCCTGTCAGGACTGTAGACACTGAAATGCTCCCGGGTTTGGCAGTGATTTTGCGATCAGGACCGAGGAGTCATTTGTCTGGTACAGTAAACTTTATTTACATATGAATGCGCTATGTACTGGAAGGGGATCATGATCTGATTTCCCCATTTGCTGCAAACTGTGTGCTAGTGCTGGAAGTTGGTTTCTCAGCAAGAATTGGACTCAATCCGAGCTGTCTGATGCAGATAGGCCCTGCCACAAGGGTCATGTCCTGCTACCCTGCTGCACAGAGAAAAGATCCATTGACGAGGGACCAGCCAGTGGACCAGCCCCTTACACCGTGCCTGAACAAGAACAGAGCCAAAACAACTCATGTGGGCCCTGCTTCCTCTGGCAATCCAGCAAGTCAGCCATCAGCCCTCCTGTGTTTAGCCTGGGTATCATGAGTAATCATCAGTGTAGCTCCCTTCAACTTTTATTTAATCAAAGTGTATTATCTGATTGTTTAGTGTTTTTCTTTCCACAAACTGAGCCCTCCGACTCCAGATTACAAATTGTGTGTGCATGTTCTTTCTCCATCACAGGGCTCCAACCAGCAGCACTGCCAGCCTACCCTGGGTATCGGTCCTGGCTAGCCTTTTTTCCCATCCTGGGTACCCAGAGAGTGTGACTGAGTTGGACTATAATTGCATGCACAGTAGTGTGATTATTAATGTGTTCAGGCTAATTAACCTGATAATTCCCCCTCCTCGTTACAAACCCCAGAATAAATCAGATCTATTTGTTTCTGCAATTTACATTGACTGTGGTGTTGATTTATGCTGAAGGCATTGCATTGTTACTGTTGTACTGCATCATCTTATTTTACAGGGGGTCCTCACAGTCAAGCTGAAGGAACCAGTCCTGGGGGTATGTGCCAAGTACAAGTGTATGTGGTTTGCATATCTGGGGTTTTGGGAAAGTTACTGTTGTGTACGGTGTGGGCCACTGGTGGGAGATAAGGGGGGGGGTCACAGTGTCCCAGAGGGCTATGGCCTGGTTAGTGTAACCAAAACCAACACTGACCTTTGGGTGGAGGCACCCATTTCAGAACTCAGACTCCTTAACCTGTTAGTAGTCAAGCAGGCAGAAGCAGTAGCCCAAGGGGTAGCGCAACCTAGGGGTTACATCTTGAAGGCACCACTGGGATTAGCATCCTCTAGTGGCCACGTGAGGAAATTACCCTGATATGTTCAGTTTGGGAGAGAAAATGGAGGAGCTTACTATGCCTAAGCTAAAAATTATCCCCCATAAACTGTTAGTACACTGAATGATGGGGTGGAGTGAAGCTGAGGGGTTAGACCCCCGACAGGCTATCCTGTTACTGGATGCCCCTTTAGGGTCCAATAACATTGATATTGTATCCACTGTGGAACATGTTAAGGGCGTGGGCAAGGTGCAAGTAAGGGGGCGAGATGCAGATTTATTTGAACAAACTATTATAGTACTACTCTCATGTAGCTCCCAAATAGATCCTGAGAAGGTGCCCCCCTGTTATATTGCCCAATGGTACCCAGAAGGGCTGGAGGGTCATTCATTTACATAGTGGTCTGGCCACCCCGGGTGGGTCCCCCAGTATACATGGGTTTAAGGAAAAGCTGCTCAAATTGTTAGCATCTGAAGGGAGAACTGCTCAAGAGCTTGTAAAGGTGCTAGACCTGTCAGAGGACCACACGCCCCTACATTCCCCAGCCACATCCCCAGTGTCCCTCAAGAGCTCCCCAGTAGCTGTTTCCCCCTTCATAATTCCCCCGATACAATTGGACTCCTATCAAAAGCTCAGACTTTTCTCAGGCACTGTTCCAGTGCCCTCGGGGGAGGATGATCTAGAGACATGGATGGACTATGCCACCCCTTTAGTGCAGAAATGCAGTGCTCAGAGAGGGAAAAGAAAAAATGACTAATGGAGAGTTTGAGAGTCCCTGCACTGGAGGCCATTCGTTTCTTGCGAGCAACCAGTCCAGAGGCTACTGCGGCTGAATACCTCTCGGCACTGGAGGGAGTGTTTGGCAGTACTGAATCTGGTGACAACTTGTTATGGAAGTGCAAGCGAGCTAAACAGAGGAAAAATGAGAAGCTGTCCACTTTTATTACCAGAATTGAGAGGGCTCTGCTGAGGGCATATAGAAAAGGAAGAGTGCCTGCAAAAGAGCTAAACTGGGCCACATCCTAAAGTCAGCTAGATTTTCTAGTGTAATGATATTGAAGCTCAAGTTGCAAGATAGGAGGACAAACCCTCCCAAATACTGCCACCTGATGAAAGAAATTTGTGAGATTGAGACTGATGAGGAGGGTTTGGAGCCCTATGTTGGGGCTGTGAGCACCTGCTAGACTCGGGAAAGGAGTGATTCAGATGATGCCCAGCAGTTAAGAGAATTGATTAAAGAGTTGACTGAGGCAGCCAGAGAACCTGATCTGTATCAGGCACCCCCAGAGACTACAAGTGGAATGGGAGTGCATGTTGTTTCTTCCAAGACCTGAACTGAGAGTAACTTATTGACAGAGATCCAGGAGTTGACAGCCATGGTGGGGGAACTTTAATGGGTTGCACAAACCCCCAACTGAAGTGGAGGTTCAGAAGTTCAAGAACATAGGTCCCCAGTTCAGAAAGGGCCTCAAGGTGCCTCTGAGGTACCTCAGCAGAGAAAGATCCCCCCCCACCATTCAAAGACTCTAACAAACCTAAGTTTTGCTACCACAGTGGGGAGGATGGGCACATCCAGTCTGCCTGTCATTCGCTAGAGAATTTGAGGAGGGTTACTGCTAAGTTGATAGCCTGGCATCAGCGGAACAATACCTGGCCACCAGGGGGAGCTGTTCAAAAAAGTTATGCTGCCAAAGCCAAGGCCAGATCGATACCAGCGTCTGCACCACCTGAATGGTCTGAAGTGGTGGGTCTCTCCATGGAGACAACAGTGAAAGTAAGTGGAGTGTCTATTAGGGCTGTGCTGGACAGTGGCTCTCAAGTAACCATTGTGTTCCAAGACTGGTACAAAAAGCACTTGCCTGATGTGCCTCTACAACCCTTGGTGGGCTGCATGTCTGGGGGTTGAGTGAAAAGGCATACCCCTACTCTGGAAACATACAAATTTCTCTGTCTTTCCCCACCTCAGTGGTTGGAGTGGTGGAGTAAGTGGAGACCTTGGCCTTAGTGTGTCCCCCTACTGGGTTGTACAATGGGGTTCCTCTATTAATTGGGACAAATGCTCATATGTTTGGGAGATTGGCGCAACTATGTTATGAAAGACAGGGGCAGTGGACTGGTAGAACTTTGAGGATTCCTGCTTTGATCAAGAAGGCTTATGAGTCACAGAAGAATGCCGATGAGATGGGTGTGGATGAACCGGTTGGGGTTGTATGGAAGAAGGACTCTGAGTTCATGATCCTGACACACAATGCTCAGTGTAATTTACAAGGAGAAGTCCGATTAAGAAAGGATGTCAAGAACAAGATGCTCATGCTGGATGCTCCAGGCGATGGAAAATTGGCAGAAGGATTGCTTTTTCACAGAGAGAGTGGTAGACGCATGGATCCACCTTCCTGGAGAGGTTGTGGGGTCTAAAACAGTGGGGGAATTCAAACATGCACGGGACAGACATAAGGCAATTATAGTGGGGGGTTGCAGGAAGTAGGCTGTTGGTTAACTAGAATCTGCAGCTTATCCAATAGATAGGGAAATGGGCAGACTGGGTGGGCCAAGTGGTCCTTATCTGCCATCACAATCTATGTTTCTATGTTTCTAGTTAAGCCCAGTATCTTACCCGCTCGGGCTCATGCCAATGCTTGATGGGTGATGGTCCAGGTTCACAGTGTGTCAGACAGAGAAATTCAGGTGACTAGAGGCTGCACCCTGGCTACCATGCACTGTGCAGACACTGCAGTGTTACCCAGTAACAAGTACTCAGGGAGAATGACAGAGTGATGCTCGACTTATTTGATTTTGGTGACTCCCCATTGCCAGCCGAATGGAAGAGGAGAATCAGTGAGAAACTTACCCAGAGAGACCAGATGTTTTCACTAAAGGAATGGGATGTGGGATGTGTGCAAGGAGCTGAGCATCATATCCGGTTGCATGATGAGTGGCCACTCCATGAGCGGTCTCAATGCCTGGCACCTGCTGATATAGATGATGTGAGACAGCACCTACAGGAGATGCTTGCGGCTGGTGTGATACAAGAATCCAGAAGCCCTTATACTTTGCCTATTGTAGTGGTGAGAAAGAAGAATGGAACAGTATGAATGTGTGTGGATTATCGGACCCTCAACAGGCGGACCATCCCTGATCAATACACCATGCCCTGTATTCAGAATGCTTTGGACTGTTTGAATGGTAGTAAGTGGTTCTCAGTGCTGGATCTTCACAGTGGGTACTACCAGATCCACTTGGCCCCAGAAGACCATGAGAAGACAGCCTTTATATGTCCACTTGGGTTCTATGAATTCATGAGAATGCCTCACGGGATCTTGGGTGCCCCAGCCACCTTTCAAAGGTTGATGGAGCGTACAGTGGGGACATGAACTCACTGGATTGCCTAGCATATCTAGATGATGTTATAGTGTTTGGGAGTTCATTGGAGGAACATGAAAGCAGACTTTTTAAAGTGTTGGACTGCCTGGGAGATTTTGGCTTCAAACTATTCATCGACAAATGCCAGTTCTTTCAGACATCAGTAAAATATGTGGGGCATATAGTATCCACCGAGGAGATAGAGACTGATCCTTGTAAAGTTGAGGCCTTGACCACCTGGCCCCAGCCCCGCAACCGAAAAGAATTACAAAGATTTCCAGGATTCTTTGGTTATTAACAGCGGTTCATTAAGGACTATTCAAAGGTGACTCACCCACTTCTGAATCTTACACAATGTTACCTTCCCACCAACAAAAAAATACAAGAGGGTGGCCTCCACTGAAGCCAAGAGAGTGTATTTCCATCCAGATGAGTCTTTTGGATCACGATGGATGCCTGATTGTGAAGCTGCTTTTCATGAAATCATATATCAACTCACACACGCTCCTGTCCTTGCCTATTCTGACCCTGGGAAACCCTATGTATTACATACTGATGCTAGTCTACAAGGCTTGGGGGCCATGTTATATCAAGAGCATGAGAATGGCCTGAGATCAGTGGCCTTAGCCAGCAGAAGTCTGACCCTATCTGAAAAGAACTATCCTGTGCATAAATTAGAATTCCTGACATTGAAGTGGGCCATTGATGATCAATTCCATGAATACTTGTATAGGGCCAAGATGCTGGTAAAGATATATAATAATCCTTTGACCTATGTACAGACTTCAGCCAAATTGGATGCCACCTTCCATAGGTGGCTTTCTGTGTTGTCTACATATGATTACGCTGTCGAATGCAGAGCAGGCCTGTATCACGTAGATGCTGATGCCCTCTCCCGGAGGCCTGTTTCCAGAAGTGATTGGGTCAGACTGTCAGAACCTGATATTCGAGCACTGTGCCAGAAGTTTGACAAGGAGAAGCAAATGTCCACAGTTGCAGTGGACTGTCTAGTAGATTGTTTGCGTCCCTCTGACAATTGTATACCTGCTGCTTACTGCCACTTTGCTGCATTAGATATTGGTGCATTGCCTCAGCTTGATAATGACAGTCTCCAGCAGGCTCAATCCCGAGATCCTATGATCAAATCAGCACTTGAAGCCCTCTACCCAGGGAAAGATGTGTCCAAGTTGCACTGTTCTGATTTGAGAACTGCCTTATTGTATAAAAAAGGCCCTAAGCTGAAACTGATTAACTGATTGCTGTACAGAGAAACAGTAGATGGGGGGGGGGGGGACAAGTAGACAAGCAACAACTGGTCTTGTCCACCGCTTTCAGAGACTTGGTGCTGAGGTCCCCACACAACCATATGGGGCACCTCTGTATAGACTGTACCCTTGATCTAGTGTGATCTAGATTCTACGGATCTAAGATGGGATCCGATGTTGAGCATCATATACGGACTTGCAGTCACTGTCTGCAGAGAAAAGCTTTGCCCCAGAGAGCTGCACTCCTTGTTAACATCACCACCAGCACCCCTATGGAGTTAGTTTGTATTGACTTTCTGAGTTTGGAGCCTGATCAGTGGAATATTAGTAATGTGCTGGTGGTCACTGACCATTTTACATGGTATGCCCAAGCATTTTCCACCAAGGACCAAAAAGCATCCACTGTGGCCAAGGTACTGGTAGAGAATTTCTTTGTACACTATGGAGCCCTCCAAAGAATCCATTCTGTCCAAGGCTGAGATTTTGAGAGCCGCTTAATCAAGGAGATGCTCTCTTTGTGGGGAGTGCGGAAGTCTAGAACCACCCGTTACCAACCACAGGGGGATCCACAGCCAGAATGTTTCAACCGCACCCTGCTTGACATGTTAGGCACTCTCCACCAAAAACATAAGTCCAGATGGAGCCAGCAAATTAACACCTTGTTTCATGCTTACAACTGCACCAGAAATTATACCATCGGGTTCTCTCCCTACTGCCTTATGTTTGGAAGCTCGGCTGCTAGTGGATGTTTGTTTCAAGGTTTCTCCTGATGGAGTCCGAGCTGAGAATTACTTACAGTACATGCAAAAGTTAAAAGCTCAAATGAATCACACATACAAACTGGCTCAGACCATGGCTGCAAAGAGAAATTTGGCTAACAAAGAAAGATATGACAAAAGGCCCAAGAACTCCAAGCGGGGAGACCATGTATTGTTAAGAAATCTGGGACTGCATGGCAAACACAAGATTGCTGACAGGGGGCACCATCTCCCTCACATAGTAGTGGGAAAACCAAATGATTTATCAGTGTATAAAGTGCGGCCTGAAAACAACTCCAAGGATGTCAGAACAATGCACCGCAACCATTTGTTGCCCATTGGACAAATAATGATTGAATCTGAACCCTCAGAGATTGCTTCCCCTGGGCTGGTGACAAGGGCTGCTGCCAGACTAAGACAGAGAAAGCCTGCACCTGCAGTTACTGATTTAAGGTTTCTTCCACTGCAAACCCCCACTGACAATGACTGTCAGTCTACTTCAGATGAAAGTGAGCACAACTATGGTTACTATCCTTCTTATGAACTAAGTCAGTTGTTTCAAGGTAATTCTATGGTCAATTATGGGGATGAAGCTGGGCCTTCTGGACTGCCTAAGCCCCCAGCTTTGTCATGGGAGCCAATGCTCCCTGAGAGTGAAGTGCAGAGTGTCACGTCTGAGGATATTGAGTTACTTTGTATAGTGGAACTGTTTGAATTGCCTGAGGAAGAAACAGATGAACTGAGACCGACTGGTGATATACCAGAGCAGGAAGAGTACTTTGAGTGTCATAAGAGTTCCCTTCCAGTGCCAGGGAGTTTTTCAAGTGAGCAAAGTGTGGAGAAACCAGAACTTGCTGATCCAGAGGCTGACAGTGCCTCAAGTCCAGACTTTTCTGCCCAGATAGAGACTCTCCTTGCGAGTAAGGAAAGTGCAGAGAGTGAAGCTAAAGGTGCAGAGACTGTAACTGTTCCCCCCAGGAAGACTGGTCAAGCTGTAAAACCAGTAGTGCACCTCAACTATGATTTCCCTGGGAGGCCTGTGGATTTGCCTCTCAATGTGGTCCATAAAGGAGTATATGTGTCCCAAAGCTCACTGTCCAAACTGAGCATAGGTGCCAATTCCCGGTTAATTGTCCTGCACTCCAGGTATGGTGCCCCTGTCCCATCTAGCCCCAAGGTAGCTGATAGAGAGGGGCCCCCATTATTATTGCTTCATGTGCAGGAAGTGTTGACCTGAGTTCAAACTGCAATGTGTGAATGGTTAGTCAGTGTAATGTATGTAAAATGTTCTGTAAACATGATGTACTGTCAAATAAAGGACGTGTATGTGATCAAGGTTTACTATGTTGACTACTTCCCAAAAGTTATAGGTCTGACATGTTAGTGCTATGGATGTATATGATGATTTGCATTTAAAGTTATTGTAAAGGTACCTACTTGATGCAGACACCAAGTTTTTCCAGGCCAGAAAGGGTGTAACCCCCTCTGCAGATGGGGGTTCTCAAAAGTCTTCCAGGAGCATGCCTAAGTGCTCCCAGTCTGGGTGGTGTTCGGTGTTAAAGCCATTTTGTTGGTGCTGCAGCTGGTGTTTTTAGAGCCTCCACATACTGACTTTTTAAGGACTGCCTGCTTGCAGACATAATTAGTTTGAATAGGGGGTCTGTGTGTAGTTATGCCCGAGTCCCGCCCAGGACACTGCCCTAAGCCGTCCATTTCTGCCATCGCTAAGTGTGCAGAGGGAGCCCTTCTGAAAGCTGTCTCTAACTGTGGGGAACTATGCAGAGTAATAAGGAAAATGTAGTTTATCTAACCTGCCTTTCTTGTAGCATGGATTGTTTCCATTATGCTCTACCATTTTGGTTACAAACTGCCAAACTGGACCAATGGGGTTGTGAGGACTCTAAAATGGAGCCTGATAGAGTGGACCTGTGTGGTGCCTGACACTGGGAAATGTATTTTTGGATCATTGGTGCCTTTTTGCACCAACAAGGGGAGTGAGTTAGTGACTGACAGAGGAACCAGCCAATTGGACCTTTTGGATCTAAGAGAAATCCCTGAATTGTCTGCTGGCAAGCCAGATCTGTCGTGGAGTTTGAGAGAGAAAGAGCTCTGAGTGTTTGAGTGGCTGTTGTGGCATAGTTCGCACGGGAGAACCGTGAAAGGCCTGATTCCTGGCTTACTAGCCTGCTATCTGCCTTGAGAGGGAGAGAGGGATGTTTTTGGACTGAATCTGAATTTGCAGAGAATGAAGCAAGCTGCTAATTTATAACCAGGCTCACCCTGTACAAGACCGAAGATTTTGCTTAAATCGATCAGCCTGTCAGGACGCTAGATACTGAAGTGCTCCAGGGTTTGGCAGTGATTTTGCGATTGGGACTGAGGAGTCGTTTGCCTGGTACAGTAAACTTTATTTGCATATGAATGTGCTATGTGTTGAACGGGGATCGCAATGTGATTTTCCCATTTGCTGTAAACTGTGTGCTAGTGCTGGAAGTTGTTTTCCCAGCAAGAATCAAACTGAATCCATGCTGCCTGACACAGGTAGGCCCTGCCACGAGGGTCTTGTCTTGCTACCCTGCTGCACAGAGAAAAGATCCATTGACAAGGGACCAGCCCCTTACACCTTGCCTGAACAAGAACAGAGCCAAAACAACTCATGTGGGCCCTTCTTCCTCTGGCAATCCAGCAAGTCAGCCATCAGCCTTCCTGTGTTTAGCCTGGTTATCATGAGTAACCATCAGGGTAGCTCCCTGCAACTTTTGTTTAATCAAAGTGTGTCATCTGATTGTTTAGTGCTTTTCTTTCCATGAACTGAGCTCTCCTGCTCCGGATTATAAATTGTGTGTTCATGTTCTTTCTCCATCACAGGGCCCCAACCAGCTGCACCGCTGGCCTACCCTGGGCATCGGTCCTAGCTAGCCTTTTTCCCCATCCTGGGTACCCAGAGAGTGTGACTGAGTTGAACTATAAGTGCATGCACAGTAGTGTGATTATTAATGTGTTCAAGTGAATTAACCGGATTATTCCCCCCTTGTTGCAGACCCCTGAATAAATCAGATCTATTTGTTTCTGAAATTTACATTGACAGTGGTGTTGATTTATGCTGAAGGTATTGCATTGTTGCTGTTGTGCTGCATCACATTATTTTACAGGGGTTCCCCGGAGTCAAGCTGAAGGAATCAGTCCTGGGGGTAAGTGCCAAATACAAGTATATCTCGTTTGCATATCTGGGGTACTGGGAAAGTCACTGTTGTGTACAGAGTGGGCCACTGGTGGGAGATAATCAGGGAGTCACAGTGTCCCGAGGGCTGTGGCCTGGTTAGCATAACCCAAACCAACCCTGACCTTTGGGTGGAGGCACCTGTTTCAGAACTCAGGCCCCTTAACCTGTTAGTAGTCAAGCAGGCAGGGATAGTAGCCCAAGGGATAGCGCCACCTAGGGGTTACACAAGAATAAAACAAAGCAACTAAATAAAAAAAATACTGCTAGTCCATGAACAAGTGTGTGGGATACTGATGGTGCTAGGGATACAGTTCAGAAGTATGGTATGATGAGGAATCGGCAGCAAGATAGAACAGGAAGACTGGAGTCCATAGAGGAACTGAAAGGCAAATCAAATGTGTCCCATTTAAGGGATTTAAGTTTTGGGGGCCCTGGGGCTGATTCCATGTTCATCAACAGGCAAGACCGAGCGAAAGGAGCCAGCAGAGATTTTCCTTCAAGATACAAAAAAAGAAAAATAGAGATGGCTTTCAAACTCGGAAATGGATACACATTTCTTTTGGCACTGGCTGCTGTCTTATCTAAGGAGTGATTGTGTGTGTAGGGGCTCTCACTCTCTCACTAAGTGATGAAAAAAAAATTGCGGCAATTTGAAATTGTGTGCCCAGTGCTTTAGCCAATGATGAAGCAGGCTGGGCACAAGGATAGTTAAATTGGTATGAGGCAGGTTTTGGTCAAGACTTTTTATTTTGTGGGCATCTATTGAAAGTTAATGTACCCTCTGAAAGGGGTACTAGCCAACCCGATGCCTCCAAATAAAAAGCCAGTTTTCTAAACATTATTAAATCACATGATTGTTCTAGCCCTCACCACTTCTGCTGTGAGACTGTTCCAAGCATTTACCACCCTCTCCATGAAGAAGTACTTCTTTTATGTTTCCTTTGAGCCTGCCTCCTTCTAACTTCATATTGTGACCCCTTGTCCTTGAGCATCTTTTCCTTTGGAAAATGCTCCCTTCCTGTCCCTTGTTTATTCCCCTGAGGTACTTGAATGTGTATATCATATCCTCTTGTTCCCTCTTGTCTTGTAGGGAGTACATTTTTAAATCCTTAAGACTTTCTTCATAGTGCTTCTGATGCAGCCTCTGCACCATTTTGGTTGTCCTTCTTTGCACCACCTCCACCCTACCTGTATCCTTTCGGAGATAGGACCTCGAGAATTGCATACAGTAGTCAAGGTGGGGTCTCAACAGTGATCAACACAGGGGTATTACGATCCCCTTCTTTCTGCTGGTGATACCCCTTCCTATGCATCCGTGCATTCCACTAGTCTTTTCCACTGTCATGTCACACTGTTTAGCTACCTTCAGGTTATCAGAAATGATAACCCCCAGGTCTCATTCCTGTTTCATGTCTAATACTCCCTAACCACTCCCGAATTGGTATGTTGCCCCTGGGTTTTTGTGCCCTAAGAACATAGTTGTTCACCTTTTTGCATTGAACCTTAGCTTCTAAACTCTTGACCATTCTTCTAACTTCATTTGATCCTCCCTCATACTTTCAACTCCCTCTGCTGTATCTACTGTGTTGCAGATTTTTGTGTTATCTGCAAACAGGCGCACCTTCCCCTCCAGTCCTTCTGCAATGTCACTATTAAAGACATTGAAGTGGACAGGGACTAACTGACCCTGCCCTGCCTAGAGTGTACCCCATTTACCACCACTCTTTGACTCATATCACTAAGCCAATTTTCTGCCCATTTTACTATTGTAGACCCTACTCCCAGGTTACTGAGTTTGTTCACCAGCCCCTGTGTAGAGGAGGGAAAATGCCATATTATTTGGCCAGCCATTGCTTAACTAGTTTTTGAACATGCAATGCGTTTGTGGAATTTTACTGGTTCAAGTGGATTATGCACGTGGTGTCATGCTTTGTTGTCCAGCCAGACAAAACAATTGCCCACATATCCAGCTTGTGGTGCTCAACAGTACTAGGTCCTCCTTACCATTTTAGCCATAAAAAATGCAACTTTTAAAACTCCAGCTCTCAGTCAGTATTTATCATGATTTAAACATGTAGCAGCAGCTTAAAATACAGATGCATTTGTTAGCTTCAGTACCCAATATGATCCTTTTTCAATTTGTCTTCTGTATGAATTTCTATGATGGAAGATGGAACTGGTTTAATGATGTGCTCTGTTGACATATGATATTTTTAAACTCTGTGCAGTGTTTTACCCGTTGATATGTTTTGTAGAGCTGGGTGAAGTTTGCAAACTTTGCTCTGTGAATTAATCTGCAAATTTGGGGCAATTTTGTGAAATTCAAGGAGCACAGAGTGGCAAAATTTTGCCATGAAGTGCAGAATTTCACCCACGAATGGTGAAAATTCATAATTCGTGGGCAAAATTCTGCCATTTGCAGGTGAAATTCCACAATTTATTTATGTAGTTTTTGTTTATCGGGTAGGTGCACTAGCCATACAAATGACTATTTTCAGGCACAACCCAGGCGGTTACAGAGTGGAATTACATAAAACACAGAAACAAAACAAGGTTTTACAGTAAAAATACAAGCAAGGTGATGAGAGCAAGGTACAAAACAGTGTGATTCACGATAAAACATGCTATAAGGCAATTTATTGGCAGGTGCAGGACATAGCTCACCTATTTGCAACAAATTATCATGATGCAAAGTTCGGCAAAAAGTTGATTGAAAACAAACAACCACATACTTGCAAGTATAATGATCAGGGGAAATTACAACATAACATACGGTATTCAAATCCTTAGGGGAGAAACATTCACATGACTTGGGAAATAGGGCACAGAGTATTGCAAGTAGGAACTTTTCGGCAGCAATTACAAAGACCTAAGGAGTTGAGAATTAGTTATAGTAAGACAGGGCAAGGGGGTCTGAGATAACAAGCCAAAGAGGAGAAGCACATCAAGTTGGGAGGGGAGACAAGTAGACAGGCAACAGGAGTATTAAGTGCAAAGCATTAGGTAGAGAGCAAATCAAGTGCACAGCAGTGAAAGTAGGAGTGGTGTTAAGGGGGATTGAAGCAAAGGCATCAATTAGAGGAGGTGAGGTAGCTACAAAGCTCCTTTTTAAAGGTGTTATGGGAGGTTGATTGGTGGATTGCTAAAGGGAGGCCATTCTATAGCTGAAGAGCATGGTGGGTGAAAGCACTGGTGCCTTTGGTGGGGTTACTTTTTGGGACACATAGAAGGGGATTTTCCAGCTGAGTGTAGACCATAGCCAGACATCTAAGAAATAATAGATCAGCTAAGGTTTTTGGAGTTTCTGACTGCATAATACTGTTGACAGTCGACCCAAGGGAGTAAAGTCTAGCAGCATTTGGTGACAGCCAGTGTAGATCTGAGGAGAGGAGGCAGCAGTGTTTCCCCAATGGGAGAAGGAGGCATAGCGATATTATTATAGGTGACGTCCCATCTATGAACATTAGATTTAGGTAAGGCAGTATAGGTCGCAACTCCGTATGTAAGGGTGGGTAGAAGAATACCATAAGCAATGACAAGCCTCGCTGCAGGGGTTAGTGCATATCTGGTCCGGTACGCTATACCTAATTTAGAGCTGACAGATTTACATGAGTTCTGGATGTGAAGATCAAAGTTTAGGGATTGGTCCAGTGTCACCCCTAGGTACTTAAATGAGGTCACTGAACCAATACGGGAGCCATCCAGACAAGAGACCATTAAATTATTTTGGCAGGTTTTGATTTAGAATTTGTCCTGAATAGTATGGATTGGGTTTTGGCCTCATTAAGGACTAGTTTGTGATGTGAGAGCCAGGCTTGAGTGAGCTGAAAGTCAGTGGAGAGCCACAGATTGATGTCAGAGATGTTCTTCATGCTGGTGTATAGGACTATGTCATCGGCATAGAGGATGGAGGAGGTGGAAGTAAGATTGGAGGTGATGTTATTGATAAATACAGAAAATAGCAGTGGCCTCAAAATTGAGTCTTGTGGTATACCAATCTTCACTGTTGCAGGTCAGAATAGGTTGAATTGAATTTTACAACATGGACCCTGTTTGACAGGTAACTATTGAACCAGTTGACAACATTATGTGCAAAGCCTAAAGACTTCAGGGTGGTAAGGAGAATGGAGTGTTTCACCAAGTTGAAGGCCTTTGTCACATGTCTATGACAACAGCTTTAGTTAGAAGGCCTGAGTCCATAGCAGTGAGTGTGTCAGTAGTAAACTTAAGCAGGGCTGTGGAGGTGCAATGGCCCCTTGCAGAAACCATACTGGTTGGTTGTAAGAAGGTCATTTTTGAGAAGGAATTCGATGTTTTGTGTAGCAACTAATTTTTCCAGGATTTTGCTCAGAACCGAGAGGATGGCAGTGGGTCTGTAGTAAGATGGATCTTTTGGCTCTCCCTTTTTGAAGACATGAGTGACTCTGGCTATCTTCCATATGTCAGGGACACTACTTTGATGTAGAGAGAGTCTTAAAAATGTTGGCTAAGGGAGCAGCAATGAGCACTATTTTTAGTAGTCTGGGTTCAAGACTGTCTGAGCCTGTGGCTGTGCTGTCTGAGATTGAGCTTAGTAATTTAGACACCTCCTGTCGAGAGATAGCCTTAATGTAGAAGGAGGGGCCAATGACTTCTTGGCTGGAGGATGCAGGAGGGCAGTGGTGTTGTGAGGCAGGGAAGGAGGATGTGTATTTATTTAGATCTGAGAACTGGTTATTAAAAAAGTTGGCTATGGTCTGAGAATAGTTACAGTGAGTACCACTGAGAACCAGATCATTTGGGGTGGCAGAATGAGTAGATCCCAGGAAGGTTTTTACGTGTGACCAGAAGTTTTGGGGGTCGCTTGAGGCATTCACTAGTAAACTTTTGCAGTATGAGCCTTTGGCCATACTTTTTTCTTTTTTGTAGGCATTCTACTGCTGCCTGTAGGTGTTATAATCCGCTGGCAGGCCAGAAGACTTAAAGTGGTTCCAGTTCTTGTCTCTTGCTCTTAGCTTAGCGAGCAGTTCCTTTTTTAGCCATCTGGTTTGTTTACTCTTAATTCTGCAGTTAATGAGAGGGGAGTGTAGGTCATGCAGTGCCATGAATTCTGTCAGAAAAATGTTGAGGGCAGACTGTACATCATTGGCATTGTAAAGATTGGACCAGTCAGTGTTAGATATGTCACATAGAAATTGTGTATCTAAGTTAGCATAATGCTGGAAAGTGATAATTCACTGGTGAAATTCAGCATGTCACTTCTGGAACTTCACAATTTCAGGTGAAGCTGAGTTTCTGAGGGTGGGGCAAACTTTATGGAGTTATGCAAAGGCAAATTTCAGTTGCCTTTCGGCAACTTACATAGAAACATAGACTTTGACAGCAGATAAGGGCCGCTTGGCCCATCTAGTCTGCCCATTTCCCTACCTACAGGATAGGCCGCAGATCCTAGTTAACCAACAGCCTATTTCTTCCTACCCCCCACAAGAATTGCCTTATGTCTGTCCCATGCATTCTTGAATTCTCCCACAGTTTAGACCCCACAACCTCCTCAGGAAGGCTGTTCCATGCATCCACTACCATCTCTGTGAAATAATACTTCCTCACATTGCCCCTGAACCGCCCTCCTTCTATCTTTAAATTGTGTCCCCTTGTTCTTGCAAGTCTCTTTTTCTGAAAGATGCTACCCTCTTGGACTTTGTTGATTCCACTGAGGTACTTAAAGGTTTCTATCATGTCCCCCCTCTCCCTTCTTTCCTCAAGGGTATACATATTAAGCTCCTTTAGTCTCTCCTCATACAGCTTCTCTTGCAGACCCTGCACCATTTTAGTTGCCCTCCTCTGGACTACCTCTATCCTGTCTATGTCCTTGCGGAGATGGGGTCTCCAGAACTGGACACAGTACTCCAGATGGGGTCTCACCAACTGTCTGTACAGAGGGATAACAACTTCCTGTTTTCTGCTGCTGATGCCTCTCCCTATACATCCCAGTATACCCCCAGCCCTCCCTACTGCCTTCTCACGTTGCTTGCTAACCTTAAGGTCATCCGATATGATTATCCCCAGGTCCCTTTCATTTTTTGTTGTTGTAACTACCTCTCCACCCATTGTGTATTCTTCCCCTGGGTTCTTGTTTCCCAGGTGCATTATTTTGCACTTCTTTGCATTGAATCCTAGCTGCCATACTTCTGACCATTCCTCCAACCTTGCCAAGTCCCTTTTCATCCTTTCCACGCCTCCTTGTGTATCAACCCTGTTGCAGATCTTTGCGTCATCCGCAAAAAGGCATATTTTCCTTCCAGTCCTTCTGCAATGTCACTGATGAAGACATTAAAAAGGACTGGACCCAATACTGAACCCTGCGGTACCCACTAGTAACCCCTCTTTCTTCAGAGTGGACTCCATTTACAATTATCTTCTGTGTCCTGTTGTGCAGCCAATGTTTTACCCAGGCTACCACCCTGGGACCCACTCCCAGGCTGGTTAATTTGACTATTAATCTTTTGTGTGGGACTGTGTCAAATGCCTTGCTAAAGTCTAGGTAGACCATGTCCACAGCCCTTCCTGGTCTACTACTTTGGTCACCCAGTCAAAGAAATCTATTAGATTCTGTCTGACATGACCTTCCGCTGTGAACCCATGCTGCCTTGGGTCCTGTGCTCCACTGACCTCTAGGTACTCAACTATTCTTTCCTTCAGAAGTGACTCCATCACTTTCCTACCACAGAGGTCAGACTGATAGGTCTGTAGTTTCCTGCATCTGTCTTGGTCCCACTTTTGTGAAGGGGAATCACATCCACCTTCATCCAGTCCTCGGGTACCACACCATCCTTCCATGATTTATTAAAAAGAGTAGCCAGTGGTTTCACTAGTTCCTCCCTTAATTCTTTTAGAATTCTGGGGTGAATTCCATCAGGACCCATTGCTTTGTCCACCTTCAGTTTTAGGAGTTCTTGCAGAACCCTTTCTTCTGTGAAAGGACTGGGATCGACCCCCCCTATCAAGAGTGCTTCTGTAGATTGGATTAGGCACTTCCCCCTCCTCTTTTGTGAATACTGAGCAGAAATATTCGTTCAGTATCCCTGCTTTTTCACTGTCTCCCCCTCTGCCCACCCACCGCTCATTCTAATCAGCCTCACTATCCCTCCCTTTGTCTTTCTATGCTCGCTGATGTACCTATAAAAGATTTTATCCCCCTTCTTAACTGAGTTGGCTATCTTTTCCACAGTTTGGGCCTTTGCTATTCTGACTTCCCTCCCTGCTTCCTTCTGCCTTAACTGGTACAGCTCTCTGTCCTGCTCCTTCTGTGTTTCCTTATACTTCTGGAATGCTATCTTTTTCTTCCTGACTTTCACAGCCACTTCTTTTGAGAACCATAGTGGCTTTTTCTTTTGTTTTGATTTGTTTATTTGCTTCACACAAAGGCTTGTTGCCTCTGTGATGGCAGTTTTGATGATTCCTCATTGTTGCTCCACACCTCCTTCTAGCCTGTTTGCTAGTGCTTTTCTGAGGCACTCTCCTTTCTTGCCAAAGTCAGCCCTCCTAAAGTCCAGTACCCTCACTTTTGTATGGCTTGACTCTGTAGCTGAGTTTAACATGAACCACACTGTTTGATGGTCACTTGTCCCCAGATGGCAACCCACTTCTAGATCTGAGATCCTCTCACTGCCCCCATTTGAGAGTATGAGTTCTAAGATTGCTCCCTCACGAGTGGGTTCTGAAACTAGCTGTCTAATGCCTGCCACCTGTAGGGCATCAAGAATGGCCCTGCTCTTGGATGTGGCTGCAGCAAATGTGCTCCAGTTAACATCTGGCATATTCAGGTCTCCCATCAACAGTATCTCCCCTTTCTCTGCCATTCTAAGAATGCCTTCTATCTTATCCATATAACTTCACAAGCAAATTTAAACTTCGACCAAGCTCTCGTTTTGTACATGTAACCCCTTGTTACCCGGGGTTACTAGAATCCCAGTAAGACCTAGTGGTAGGCAGGGAAGGCAGCTTGTGAAACTCCAGTTAAATGGGTTTCACACTGTCTCACTCTGTTCTCAGTCTCAGCTGAGACTGAGGGATGAGATCACCAATAGAACTGTCACAGCTGCATAAGCCACATTGGAATCTGCAGCAGGGGGAGTGAGACAGAATGTTGGGAGTTTTCAAAGTCAGTCTCCTGTTTGTTTTGAAAGAGAAGGAGTGTGTCCAGTGTTCAAGTGGTGGAGACTGCTGTCCAGGTCTCAGTGCCCCCCTCCCTCCGGGGGAGGAATAAAGTATCCCCATGTAGATTCCAGGGGCAATCCCCTAATTTCTGCTAAAGAAAGAAAGCTGCCTTTTACAGTTTCGGTTTGTGCTTGAAAAGTGGAAAAAGTTGTACTTTGCCTGTGGGGCACCTGCAATGAAAGGGTGAGTGTTTGCTCTAACATGAGAGGGCAAAAATGTGTTTCTTCAGCCAGGGAAATGTGAAGAAATTTGGGATTTGAACTACTATTTGGGAGGCCTATAGTACTAGGACAAACAAATGGAGTAGTGTCAAAAGCTAAAGTGCTGTGTGGATTCAAGTAATGTTGTAGATGGGGTGCGACAGTTCATCCACCATTTAATCTACATTTTGAAGTTTCAGTTTGTCCGGAGAAATGGCCGGGTATGGGCTGTGGGAGCTGGAGGTGGGAACACCCCCCATCTTTAGTAACCAGGTCCACCTCTATGGATTTCTGCTGTGATTGCTACTTGCTTCATGCGCTTGGCCAGTGATGAGGTAGGTAACCAGACGTGGGTCACAAATCGGAAAATCTCTCTAGGAGTCACAGACTCTAAGTGGTGTGGGGAGCCACAACAAGGGTAAAGAATTCTCTTTGTGAGATGGGAGTCAGAAGAAGTAAGAAGGAAATCTCTCCATGGGTCACAGACTCTAAGTGGTGTGGGGAGCCACAAGAAGTAAAATGGGTTCATTCTTCCAATGAACCGCCAGTCAAGTGGCCGGCAGGGGAGCCGGGCCAGTTGGGCTGTGTATCCAAAGCACATAAAAGTCTGGGCTGTGTGCCTGGTGGGTCCAGAGCCTGAAAACAGTAGAATTGGTCCATTCTTCAAGTGGACCGCCTTGTAGTCTCTAATCTGCATTATCAGTAAATGTAGCCCCTTGGGGGTCCATCTATGCTTTGTTGTGTTCAGCTAGTTATGAATAAAAGCCACACTGAAAAATCCCAGTCCTGGTTCTGGACATTACAGTTATTGCTTCCTGTGTTTGGATTTGCTTGAGTGCCCCTGTGCAGAGTAGCCAAACCTAGGTCCCCTTGTGCCAGGTAACCTCATCCTCCCCGAACCCAGGTCCCCACCAGGTATTGCTGCCAGCGCCAACAGCATGCCACCTGTCGTTTTAGCAAAAAGGCAGGAGTGGGGGTTACAAAAATGGAGGCACCACTTTGGATTTGTTCGGGAAGGAAGGAAGGTGCTTGGGCAAGGGGGCTAGCATTTTGGCTATCTGGCAGTGGGTAGCCCAAAAAGTCGAAGCAATTTCCCTAGTGTGTTGCTGTGTGCTGTGAGTCTTGTGCTGCTGTTTAAAAAATGCCAACTGTTTACCAAGGAGCTGTAAAGCCAAAGAGTCTGCCCTTGTCCTTCATCATCACAATTGTTTACAGCGTTTTGTCAGCTTTTAAAATGAATTCTGTGAAGGAAAGTGTGGAAAACTAGGGGTAGCAACAGAGAAATTACGCCCTGGACGTTTGAAATACTTTTAAAATGAATTCTGTGAGGAAAAGTGTGGAAGACTAGGGCTAGCAACAGAGAAAGTATGCCCTGGACGTTGGAAATGCTTTCTGTGTAAATGGAGAGAATGCAGAGTTAATGGCAATGTTATATGGTTGAAATGTGCTCCCGCCATGGAGTCAGTTGAAAAATAAAAAAAAAAAGTGCATTTTACAGTTTAAATTTGCCTGCTCGACCATCGCCATGAGGAGAGGAGCCCTCGTGAGGAAGAAGAGGCTCATTTGCATGGTGTCGTGTGGTTGGTCTGATTGCCATTAGTCCCACCCCTCAGCCAGCTCTTCTGAGACTGCCTCAGCATTCGAGAGGGAGACAGAGTGTAGTGTGTGTACTGGCAGTGGAGGAGTGTCACGGAGTATTCAAAGCACTGTAAACAGTAAAAAAATTGACTTTTGAGTTTAAAATCGGGCTTAACCCACAAATCGATTGTGGAAATAGTGAATTTGGTGGTTAAAACGACAATCGCTAAGACTGCCTGCCCGTTTGTGTTCCAAGGCCTTCAAAAACTGGCTGCAGGCCGTTTTACCCCATCGCAGCAAGTTGCTACTGATCACAATAAGTAAATAACCCAAAAATTGCTCAAACAGTGATTTTCAGTTATGCCATATAAAATGTGTGTGCAGCAGTGTAGTCGCTTTGCAAGTAACGACTGTGTGAAGTCCTGCCGGCAAGTGCAAGTCTGTAAAGCCATTGAATGTGTGCATGGAAGTGAAATTAGCCTCAGTTTAAAGTTTGCAGCCAGAGAGAGACTGCGGGTTGTAGCAAAATGCAACACTAGTAGAAGCAGGCAATCCTGTGCTAAAACCTGAAGCTGTTAAGGGACTGTGAGTTAAATTAATGTTACCAGCTTGTGAAAAGTCCAAGGAAAATCCTGTCAATGTGTGTAAAGCCAGAACAGAGCAAGTTGTGCAGTTTGAGTAAAAGTTATCAGTAGCTGGTGTAAATCGAGTGCGCAGTGGCTTGACCCAGATTCTAAATGTTGATGCACAGGAGTGCTGCTGCTGCCATTACAGGGTGGGGTAGTAAAGTAAACACAGCAGCAGAGGAGCCATTTTACAGCTACAGAGTGTGTTCATTAAAGTGGGACTTTCAGTTACAGTGAACTTTTGTTTATTTTTCTGCAGTTATGGCCTCAGGACCAGCGTCGTTACCGGATCATGCCGGGTTGCAGTAACAGCAGCAGTAAATAGACTGAGAGATATTGAAAAGTGGTGCTATGGAGGGCAACTGCCTCCTGATGTGGCAATTCTAATAATCCAGTGCGTGTATGCCAAATATGCTTGAGTGCTGGAAGGGACGTCTTCATGATTCCTCACTGTGCTGGATGCCTTCAAAAATATGGCTTGTATAAAGTGCTTCCAATTCATTTGGCCCCCACATGAACAAAAATTCAGGAATCTGCAGTTGGCAGCACATAGCACCAGGCGGAGCCTGTGGAGGAAGGTCCCTCCGGGGAGTGTGGCACAAAGCTAGAGGGTGCAGAATTAGAGACTGAACCAGAAGTTGAAGTTTTGGATGCTGGATCTCAGAAAGAAAGTTTGCATAAAGCATCAATAGACCCCTGGGTGGAGGGGCCTAGCCCAAGTCTCTTAGATGAAGATGAGATGCGGGAGGCCTTTGAATGGGAGGTGTTGACCTCTGCACCTAGTGATGAATGGATAGTCTCAGGGTGAGAACGACTGCTCACTCCTGGACTCAGATCCTCAGTGAAGAGGAAGATGAGGGGGACCTATGTGGCCTTGTGAGAAAGGAATGGGTACACAGCCTCAAGATCTTGCCTCGGAGGAATGTGTTGAAGAAGGTGGTGATGCCACTGCCCTGGCTTTACAGGAGGAAGAAGTCAGGGATCCGTTTTTAATTTCCTTGAGAATGCGAAGCTGGTGGAACCAGGACTGGCCACCCCCAAGCCAGGCCAGTGGTCTCAGATTGACCAAAGCAAGTAAAGAGGAGAGACTGGTTCATAGAAAGGCAAATGAGATCTATGGTATGACCTTTCCTACCTTTCCTCGGAGAGTCTGGGAGGAGATTGAGAACTGCAGGAAATCCTGGATCTGGGATGAAGCAATGGAAAGTGTGCATCCTGGGGCCAACCACCATGTAAAGAATAGACCGTTCCATGAAAAGTATACCCAGTGGAAGAGAGGCAGGACACTGTTTATGGACAGAGTGAGAATAGTGGACGGAGAGGGACGTGAAATCTCCCACTGTGTGAATTATGTGCGCCCAGACGGGGTAATAATTCAAGCCCCTGACCCCCGGTACTATTGGCCTCAGTGCAAGGACCTCCCAGCAATTAAGCCCATGCCTACAAAATGGAGAGCCGAGCAGTGGTAGTCAATACTGCCACACCAGACTGTGAAGTGCCCTTATTGATCTGCCAATATGAATAACCGGGACTCAGGTGCTCCACATTCATCAGTCTACAGTGTACTGTCCTGTCCAGCAACCATCTACTGGTCCACCAGATGACTTCAGATCCAGAGAGGACACCATCCCAGCTGTTTCCTGTTCATCACCTGGTAATCGGATGACGTCGGACCAGCTGTTTTTCTTTTTGTTCCTGTTCTAAGGTTCCGTCTCCACTGATGACATCAGCCCAGCTGTTTCCAGATGTGCCCTCCTGTGGTTCCCGGAAGATGTCCGCCCAGCTGTATCAGCAGAAATGCTGCCAGGGAGAGTCTTCGGCCGGGTGCAAGTTTGTGCAGAGTCTTGTACTACAAATGGCTGGTAAGTCCGAATTTTTCTATCTTTATGACATTGCAGTACACAACCTACACTACAGACTTCAAAAATGTGTGAACTGTCTGCAAAGACTCTCCCCTTCAGGACTTTGGCCTGTTAGAACTGTGCTTCACTGGGCTCCGGTCCAGGAGAGACTCTTTATTGGACTAGCCTTCAGGCCTTGTGGTCACTAGTTGGGACATTTAGGGCACTCCATCCCCCCAAATGTGTATTGTAAATAATGTCATTATTGTATTCTAATGTAAATACTGTTTTCTACCTTTTTTCTAAAAAATGTTTTTGGGATTGTTCAGTGTTTTGTATGGTAAGGGTTTTAGGTAGACTGTGTATGCAGGTTAGGAGTGTGTGTTTGTCTTTCTTTTTCTTACAGGTGTTCCTGGGAAGACAGAAGAGAAGACAAGAAGAGGAGGAGGGGCTCATCAGAGTTCCTCGTCAGTGCTTTATTGTTTAGAAATTTAAAGTACTGTGTTGTTATTATTATGGTGGTTACTGTATTAACCCTTTCCTTCCACAGGTGTGGTTGTGGGGGTAGGGAGGAGGCATTAATGTGGTATTTTAGTGGTGTGGTTGCAGGTTGCCCAAGGTCGGGGAGGTCCCTGGGTATTTTTTTTTTTGTTTTGGGAATATTATGTTAGAGGCAAATAGGTTTTCCCTAGAGGGTTAGGGGGGATGGACAGGCTGTGGCCCTGACCTGCAGCAGGGACCGCAGTGCTGATCTATCAAGGCTATGCCCTAGATGGTTCTACCAGAGCCACTGGGTGTCCATACTAAGTGGATAGTGTAGAGGCTGATATGTCAGCTACAGGCCTCC
The DNA here is from genome assembly GCA_016271365.2 of Neoceratodus forsteri. Lineage (NCBI taxonomy): Eukaryota > Metazoa > Chordata > Ceratodontiformes > Ceratodontidae > Neoceratodus > Neoceratodus forsteri. The sequence goes on from CM028131.1 coordinate 1,124,524,249, forward strand.
AGGCCCTTAGTGTTGCCTGCCTGTGCTTGCACATGGTAGGAGGGGGCCTGATCACCTCCCTCCGCAGGTAGCACATAGGGTGGGATGGCCTAAGGCCGGGTGCATAATGACTGGGACAGTCATTTTCCTGGTCAAGGCAGTGTAACCCTTGTTACCCGGGGTTACTAGAATCCCAGTAAGACCTAGTGGTAGGCAGGGAAGGCAGCTTGTGAAACTCCAGTTAAATGGGTTTCACACTGTCTCACTCTGTTCTCAGTCTCAGCTGAGACTGAGAGATGACGTCACCAATAGAACTGTCGCAGCTGCATAAGCCACATTGGAATCAGCAGCACAGGGAGTGAGATAGAATGTTGGGAGTTTTCAAAGTCAGTCTCCTGTTTGTTTTGAAAGAGAAGGAGTGTATCCAGTGTTCAAGTGGTGGAGACCGCTGTCCAGGTCTCAGTGACCCCCTCCCTCTGGGGGGGGGGAAGTAAAGTAAAGTATCCCCATGTAGATTCCAGGGGCAATCCCCTAATTTCTGCTAAAGAAAGAAAGCTGCCTTTTACAGTTTCGGTTTGTGCTTGAAAAGTGGAAAAAGTTGTACTTCGCCTGTGGGGCACCTGCAACGAAAGGGTGAGTGTTTGCTCTAACATGAGAGGGCAAAAATGTGTTTCTTCAGCCAGGGAAATGTGAAGAAATTTGGGATTTGAACTACTATTTGGGAGGTCTATAGTACTAGGACAAACAAATGGAGTAGTGTCAAAAGCTAAAGTGCTGTGTGGATTCAAGTAATGTTGTAGAGGGGGTGCGACAGTTCATCCACCGTTTAATCTACATTTGAAGTTTCAGTTTGTCCAGAGAAATGGCCGGTATGGGCTGTGGGAGCTGGAGGTGGAACACCCCCATCTTTAGTAACCAGGTCCACCTCTATGGATTTCTGCTGTGATTGCTACTTGCCTCATGCGCTTGGCCAGTGATGAGGTAGGTACCCAGACGTGGCTCGCAAATGGGAAAATCTCTATAGGAGTCGCAGACTCTAAGTGGTGTGGGGAGCCACAAAAAGGGTAAAGAATTCTCTTTGTGAGATGGGAGTCAGAAGAAATAAGAAGGAAATCTTTGTAGGGGTCGCAGACTCTAAGTGGTGTGGGGAGCCACAAGAAGTAAAATGGGTTCATTCTTCCAATGAACCGCCAGTCAAGTGGCTGGCAGGGGAGCTGGGCCAGTCGGGCTGTGTATCCAAAGCATATACAAGTCCAGGCTGTGTGCCTGGTGGGTCCAGAGCCTGAAAACAGTAGAATTGGTCCATTCTTCGAGTGGACTGCCTTATAGCCTCTAATCTGCATTATCAGTAAACGTAGCCCCTTGGGGGTCCATCTATGCTTTGTTGTGTTCAGCTAGTTATGAATAAAAGCCACACTGAAAAATCCCAGTCCTGGTTCTGGACATTACAGTTATTGCTTCCTGTGTTCGGATTTATTTGGGTGCCCCTGTGCAGAGTAGCCAAACCTAGGTCCCCTTGTGCCAGGTAACCTCATCCTCCCCGAACCCAGGTCCCCACCACGTATTGCTGCCAGCGCCAACAGCATGCCACCTGTCGTTTTAGCAAAAAGGCAGGGCTGGGGGTTACATACAACACACTGAGCTTCTTTTGACATGGACACTTTAGAAATAAATCTGTGTAATTGAGTGATGTCAGTTTTGAGACAAGCAGACCACAGAGGAATGAATCTGACTCTTTGCAGCAGAAACTAAGAGAGCTGGGGGTCTCACATAAGTTTAAAGTCAGTTTGATACTTTTCAGAAAACTTTGGAAATCATGATTTTCTAAATAAGTCAGTTCTTTATAGATTTTCTGTATTTCTGTTCCTTTGTGTTCCTTATTAGTAAGTTAATTGTCCCCTGAAGTTATCTGATCCTGCTGTGTATTCCTTCGCTGATGCAACAGTCCTATTTGTGACCACATAATCTTTCCCACAGCAGACAATTGTGATGTCCCAGACAGAAGATTGTGACTTCAGCAAAGAATTAACTAGCAGAAGCACACAGACTCTGGGGGAAGGAATCCCATTTCCATGCAATTAATGTACAGTAGTGATGTGAAGAACAAAGGGAAGAGAAACACAGCCAGTGTATAAACTACAAGATGAATTGTGTCAAAATATTATGGTTTTCATAGTTTTCTCTAAACTGACAAACTCCTTGCAACGTTTTACTAAGTCAAGACTGTATGTGGAGGAATAGGTATGTATTTTTAATTACTTAAATGACTCTGGGTGCCTAGCAGGGATGAGCTAATCTGAGTTTTTGCACCAGGAAGTGAAACTCCGTGGTGATGAGGTATAAAGGCCGCAATTGTTCATACCATGTTCTTGCTCACTCTGAACATGCACAGCTCATGATGTTGATTTTAGGACTAACATACTGTGTGCAGGATACTCAAAAGGGATGTGCCCAACACATCTGAGATGCGCCGGTGCATTCCTGGCTTGCACACCAATGTGATTCTGGAAGGAGTCCGATGCGTTGGTGCATCACTGATGTGCCAACACATTGCAGATGTACCGCAGACCACCCAGGGTGATATGCGGTGCATCTGGAGGGGTTGTGCAGGGGGCATGCCCATGCATATGGTGTGCAGCCCCATTCACAACCCGTCTTGGAGGTACATCACTGGAGTAAGTCCAGAGATGCGCCTCCAAGGGATAAGTCTACAAAAAGTAGATGTAAGTGGATGGCCACCCACAGGCAGGATGCTGTACTGCAGACAGCAGCAATGAAGCCTGCCCACACTGCCAGTCCAGAGTGTCCACCCGCCAGAGTCTCTGCTTCCGTGCTTTTTTTTTAAGGTTCAAAGGGTTCTTTATTTAAGTACATACAGATATAAAATCATGACATACAGAACATCACAAATGTTTATAAATTACATCACATCATATCATAATTATTACACCAGAACAGTATAAAAATTACAATTCAGAATTCATTTGGCCTCCAACCATTTAGATTATACAGTGCAAACTTGGCAAAATTAGCTACTGCATACATATGGGCAGGCTTATTGGACAATAACATGCAATTTATCACATTTCTAGGATTTGTATTTTCTAGATGACCCCAAATTGGTTTCAACCATTGCTCTCTGATTTTGTAAGTCGTGGACATTCAAAAATCAGATGATTAATATTTATAACAGTAGTAAAATCGTACGGACATACCTTATTACAAAGACCATAAAAATGTTCTCTTCTAGAATCAAGTTTAAAAATACCCAGTCTGAATTTACATAAGGTGTTCCTTTGAATACTAGTCTCACAAAAAGACAAATGAGGTTCACATTCCATATTTTTGTTTAAGGTCTAAATAACTTCCAAAATAGGGGATCTCTCTTATTTTTCTAAATTCCATCTGAAAATGAATATCTCTCATCCTCTGCTTAGCCATACTTATGTGTTGCTCAACATTCTTAGTCAACAATATGTCCCACATTTGAGGCATACCAGAGAGGATTAACTGGGTATTAAGCTCTTGAATAGGAGCAGTTTTACTTTTACTTTTTGTTTCTAACCAGCATTTAAATAATAATGTATTTGGAGTTGCCAGCATAATTTTTTTTCCAAAAAACTAAAGCCCTAAATTGTGATCATATAGTTAAAGGGGTAATATGAAGCTCAGTTCTTAATATAGCCATAGGGGTTCTAAAGGTAGATCACAAATTACCTTATAAAACATATTTTGTACTGTTTCTAATATCAGTGCATTTTTTGCAAAGGCCCATATTTCTGAACCATATAACAGTATACCAATATATTTGGACTCACAGGCTCTATTAAGAGCTATATAGGAATTACCTGCAAAATTTTGAGCAAACCTAAAAATAGCTCTAGAAGAACTTATAGCTTGTTTCTTGTGCTAACTAAAATGTGAACTCCAAGAGCCTGCTATATCAAAAATGACCCCTAGATTGGTATATTCATTTTTTTTATTTAAAAAGTTAGAATACTTATAACCCAGCTCTTATGGTGAATTTTCTTTTTATTTCCAAAAATTATAATAGCTGATTTTTCAATATTTATAACCAACTCCAATTTTCCAAGAACATGAATACACTTCTCCAGGGCCTGCGTTATTCCAGTTTTAATTAAAGAACATAGCACAATATCATCTGCATATACCAAAATACTTACTTTTCCCCATATATACTAGGTGCTGCACAATGTATGGCTTTTATTTCTCTTATTAGTTTCTCCATATATAAATTAGATAATAATGGTGCCAGCAGGCAGCCCTGTTTGACTCCTTTTCATAAAGGGATTGGCTGAGATGTATGACCATATCTGGGTGTCCTAACCAAAGCATAAACATTATCATGCAAACACCTCAATACATTCAGCAATTCAGGCTGGATACCTAGATCTTGTAATAAAGTCCACAATATCTCCCTTGTTCAGGTAATCAAAGGCTGCCTTCAAATCCAAATAAATAGTGTATAAGACTCCCTTTTGTTGTACACAATAATTATCTATAAGAAATTTAAGAATAAAAAACATCATTCATAGTCCTTTTTTCTTTCTAAACCCTGCTTGTTCTTCAGAAATCAGATTAGTCTCCATTACCCAGTTCTCCAATCTCTGTAAAATGACTCGGGTAAAAATTTTCTCTGCAATACATAATAGACCAATAGGCCTATAAGTTCTTGAATTATTAATGTCTCACTTCTTGTAAATTGGGACTATTAAACTAATCAACCATTCTTCTGGAAAAACTCATTTTTCTAATATATAGTTAAAGAGTAGCCCACCAATCGGGAAAGGCCTGGAAAAATTCTGATCCCAGCAGATCAATACTTGGGGCCTTATTCTTCCTTTGTGCCATAATGGCCTGTTTAACTTATGCCACTGTCATCATAAGTTCAGGTAATAGTTGTTGGGAATACTCCAACTTAAGCACCAAAGGTAAGGGTACGTTATTTGGAACTTCATACTTTTTAATAAACAATTCTTCCCAAATACTAGCAGGAATAACTGAATGAGTATTTATATCGATATTAGCAGTGCCCAGAGCCCCCATTTCCCACAATGATTTGCTGTCCTTATTTAATACTGTTTCTTGTAATCTGTGCCATAATCCCTTCCTATACTGTTTTTTCTTTTTAATAATAAGATCCTTATATTCTTTTTTAAGCCATTTCATAGACATTTTAGGAAACCAATCCATCTTCTTCTTTGAATACCTTCCTATTTATTCATCACCCTTCTATAATTTTCACATTCCCTATCAAACCAAGGCACATTCATTCTTTTGCCCTTAGCTCTAGCATTAATGTTATTTACCTTCCTTTTATGAATATAACCTTTTAGGCAAGATGTTAATTTATTATATTCCTGTATTGGGTTAATATTGGATCCTAGTTTCTCAAGATTCCAATTCTCTAGAAGGGGTTTGATAAAAGAAGTTAATTGTGGGGTCCATCTCATTAATTGTTTATTATATATTATAAGGTTTTCATCTGCTTTTTGTGGGTCCACCACGCAGACTTGATTAACATCGTTCGTAGTTTTATAATGAACTATTAAAGGATAGTGATCACTTTCCCATGTATGGGAAACAAATAATTTATTTACTCTTGAGAAAGAAAAAACATAAAGTAAAGCTAAATCAAGGACACTACCTCATCTAGATGTTGGATATGTAATTTCCCCCTGTTTATCTCCTTCTAGTCTACCATTTAAAATTCTTAAATTTAATTCTGCCACTAAATTTATAATATATAATAATGGCTAAGGTAAAACAATATTGGGAACCCACTGATACCAAATTAAGATACGGATGACAAAGCTCCACATTTTTTGTGAGCTCCCTAATAAAAAATTCTTCATGGGAATATAAATGTTACAACGAGTTAGTGGTCATGAATAAATAAAGAAAAAATTTGGTTTCCTTGTCTTACCAAATGTCCAACTAATATATTATGCTTATACCTGTTTAATTGGTGGATTTACATGTTTACATGTTATAATAGTTCAATCAAATGATTATTAAACTTATTAATATAATTGTATGATGGTTGCGAACCCCTTAAGAATTGTGATACTGTTTAATGTAAGCTTTGTTATTATGCATATTTTTTGTATCTTCTATTTATATGATGTTCTTTGTATGTTGGAACTGATGATTGTTATAACAGGAGCATCTTGAAAATGGGTAACTGACCCAATGATGTAAAAGTGACATCTTTCCTGTATAAAAATAAATGTTTTACTACTACTACTTTTATTACTACTACTAAATTCATTAATTTTTTGCCCTTTCCATTTACCGTATTGTCTCTGGAGTCCTATAAAGGTATTCTAAATATGTTATCCTGGTGCCAAACTAAAGCATATATTTCTTTCAATTTTCCTATTCTTACATTAAAGTCACCATAATCAATATGGTTGCAGCCGGATAGATTGTCTGTATAAATATAATTGTTTCTTGAAATTAATCAATTAACCTCATTACTTCCATAAGTGTCAATGGGGGGATATAAATGTTTAAAACTGTAAGTGTATCCTGATTGGACAATTCAAGTTTAACTGTTAGCATCATTGGGATATCAAATTCAATTTATATACACTCCTTAATTCTACTATTTGAGGCCAGTATAATTAACCGTCCCTTGGGCATACCAAAATTATGTGTTTTTATTGCCTTCTTAGCCCAACTCCTATACCCTGGTACACAAAAATCATCTCTTAGCATCCAGATCTCTTGAAGCAAAACTACATCATGATTCATTAATTTCTTAAAAAAGCCAGAGTCTGTAAATTTCCCTGGGAGGCCTGCAATGTTTCAACTGATAATTAAAAGCTCTCTCTGCTGTCAATTGGAACTAATTGAAATGGTAGACTTGGTACTATCAGGCTCCAAACATGACTCTTCATTTAAAATATAAGTGCTATCTGAACAGGAGGAAACTTCTAATATTTTTTCTGAGTTAATTCTTTCTCTAAGAATTTTCCTGCCTCTACAGTAATTATTTTGTGGAGATTCCTTCTCTCCTCTCAAAGCATGTGTAAATTCTATTGGCTTAATGAATTCAGTGATTCTAGTTTGTAATGTTAAAGGAATATATGTTTGCTTATTCCTATTACGTAAAACTAAATTAACCACCTTGTAATTGCTTTCACAGTGTTACATATATTATCCCTTCTACGCGTCCTGTTTTCCTCTAAATTGGCTGTTGTGTCATCCAAATTTGCACCCAGGTCCCTAAACTCCAGTTTTTCAGTAAGTAAAAGTCTCCTTAAATTATTTAATTTCAAGACTAAACAAATCATACCTTTATCTGGTCCTGTCAGGTGTGTGTATATATATATATATATATATATATATATATATATGGAGTTACTATCATTCCATGTAAATTTATCTCCAAGCACTCCTTTACATAGATTATACACCAGTAATTTTAGCTTAATTGTGTTTTCTCTTTTATTTTTGGGAATACCATCCAAAAAAATTGTTGGCATCCTTATACACTGAGAAATTTCTTTGTCCTCAACATCCATGGAATTAGGCTCATGTAATCCAATCGGTTGCTTTTCCTTAGCCCTACCTAAAGGATCATCTCCTACCCATATCCTGGTAGTCTGAACACTTATGTTTACTCTGTTACTATTATTACATCTCTCCACTTCCTTCTATCTAATAGTCTGTAAATCAGAAATAGATGAAATCTTACTCTTTCTTGCCATATTGCTACTGTTTTCCTTTTCCTTTACCCCCTTTTTAAGTAATCTAATTTCTTTAACCAATTTCTGTGTAGCAAATTTTTCCTTCTTTGATGTCATGGCAGTAATCATCCTGATTCTTTCTTTCTTTTATTCTAGAATTCCTTTTTGTTCTCCAATTCTCTTGAATTCTGATCCCTCCCCCACTCTCCTATTCATTGTTCTAAAATTACTAATAGTACCCATTCCCTCACCACAGGACATGTCCTATTTGATTGTATACAAGCCTGAGAATCCTTATCCTTTAAATCACATGTTCTAGATCCCTGTTTCCCTTTATTAGATAGTATTCCCTTTTCTCCATCTATAACTTTTAATGTTTCAAGTATCTGATTCAAAATATCCGTTTGTTTAACCATGGCAGTTTTAATCACTGAAATCTCTTCCCAAACCTGATTCAGATAATCTGCCCCAGTAAAAATGGGTTCACAATCTTTATTATTTGATTCATTTATTTCAGCTTTCATTCCCTTGATGTTAGGGAGAACCAAATTATTTTAATTCCCTTCCTTGGTGTCATTATCCCAAAGGTGTGGAATGTCTAAAAGATATGAGGTGGGTGGGTTAAGATTTATTCTATCTATATAGGGGGAAATAAAGTTCTCAAAATCCATGAAAAAAGCTCTCCTGGCAGTCAATCCATTAGAAGAATAATGGGTGTCTAGGTCTATTGTTGCATTTAAACTAGCGTGTCTCTGGTCTTCCTTTGTTATTTTTATGTAAGGTTCCTTATTCTGGAAAGAATACCCATTAATCATGTCTTTGTGTAAATCCATGCCATCACACTTGGTTAGCACAGCTTCCTCCTCCATATTCTCTGAATTATGTATCTCTGTCATTAAGGGATGTTCAAAAGTAAGAGGCAAGAAGCAAGACCCTCTAATAGGAGATGACGTCTTATTAGGTATAAAGGAGCCTTTAACACGAACAATACTTTCTGGCCCAACTAGCTCTAGCTGGGAACCTGGTGTAATTACATAGTTAGTAATTTTTTTTGTGTGTGTGACCTGATATCTGTTTGAGTATTAAATTTGTTTTTCCCTTCCTTTTGTGGCCCTTTGGGCTAGATTTTTGCCTATTTGCCATAGTACCCCTTTATATCTAGCACAAATGCCCACTTCTATCCTGGTACAAAACTAGAATTTATATGTTTTTAAATATCAGTTGCAAAAATCACCAACAGGAAAAAAATACAATATCCTAAATTAATTAATTCTAATATTTAAAATGACCAGATCACAGAGGGCATTAATCATTATCAACAGTTTAATTATTACAATTAAAATTTCCCCCTTACATAAAAATTCCAAAATAGGCAGAAAGGCATAGGGGGTCTCCAGATTTCCCTTTCTTTGAATCATTCTTCCTCATTTTTCCTTTGTCAGCTGTTTACAATTCACAACTTCCAAGCCCCAATGTCTTTCATACAATCTGGAAATGAGCCCTTTAACCTTCTCAGTAGAGTCACTTGCAGTTTCCAAGCCCCAGGAACTTTTATACAATCTATCAATGGACCTTTTAGCTATCTTACAGGAGCCTCTTCCAACAGACTGATAGCACAATCAGGGCAGAAAATTAAGGCCTCCTCTGAGTTCAAAACACTTCAGTCAAGTCCCTGCTGTCTTTCTAACTTTTAAACTTTCCTTCAGCTATTATGGAGCTTGATTATTTCAGTTAGACACAAACAGCCACAAAGTGAATTAAGACAAAATCCAAAGGAAGAACTTTCCAAAGTCAGCAAGGAGGGCAAAATTGTCTAACTGCAAACTGCTGTCTAGAGTCTGTTACCTAATGCCCCATCTTCTCAAAGAGGAGAATAGAAATGATGAGGCCTGATGAGGGGTCTTATGGAGCACCATTGGTGGTGAGAGTGGGTTGGGGTGGGGGGGAGGAGGATTTCATTGTACATATATCTACCACCACAGTGTGCGGCATGGAAATGGAGACACGGGCAGGAAGGAGGGTTCTTTCTACTTATATCTACTGCTGCAGTGTGTGGCATAGAAATGGAGACTCAGGCAGGAAGGGGGGTTCCTTGTACATGTATCTACTACCACAGTGTGTGGCATGACAATGGGGACAATTACAGAGGGATGGCAATACCCTGACAGGGGTGTTGGGTTTGTGGCTGTACAGCCAAACATGCATTGCATTGGGCACATTCTGCCAGGTGCACCCCTGTACAATGCATGCAGATGGGGTCATAATGACATGTAAATGGCCCCATTATGCCTTGCATGCCTAATGGCCCTATTTGCATGTCCGTGGCAATGAATGGCAGCTTTTGACACAGCACTTCGGGAGATGCACTGCTCCATTGGATTCCCAGCCCAACCAGGGTATTGCGCCAGCACATCCAGGGATGGGCGCAACTGTGGTATTCACAGGGGGATGCACCAGGATCATCCCCTGGTGCATCTTCTGTGAACACCACAGTTGCTGCTTGGCACATCTCATTTGCGCCAGAGCATCCGAGATGCGCTGAGCAGAAGTCCTTTGTGAATCCTGCCAATTTGTCTTTTTAATGCACTTTTTACACTTCAGGCTGTTACTGTACTTCTAATTCAGCAGCTGACTTCCCATGTTCTTTGTACTGTTCAATGATGTCAACGGTTGCTCTTTTATAGGGCTTGTTAAATTTCACCTGTACTTTATTGAAGCATTAGTAGTTTTTTGAAATAGTGTACAAGTTCAGAATGCATTTCTCTTATGCTCCATGAGAATACATACTAGCTGACCAAATATTTTGTAACATAATATGGGCTATTTGATCACAAGAAGATAGTTAGTTGTTTTCTGCCTTTGTACTAGAGATGTTCCAAAGTTTAACTTTGCAAGTGAAGTTCTGGTGAAGTTGGCAAATTCTCGTTCCAAAGATTAACGTTCATGTTCTGTCACTCCTGTTTTCTAATCTATGACATTAATTCCAAGCAGAGAGATATTCACCCATATATTTGCCTTTGTGAATGAACCACTATGGCCATTCCCCTCAGTTTCATCATGGAGTCCTGACTCTTTTTATCTCTTCCTGCCTCTTAAACATCATTGATAGTCAACTTGCTGTTATATCAGACACTGTCAAATTTTAATCTGGCCAATAGATATTCATCTGTATTTTCCACACCCTTTTCCTTTTTTGACTGTGCTTTTGCTGGTGATGGTTCTGCCTGGCTACTTGCTCTTTCTGTTGACATGGTAGGAGGCCAGCTTCACAGTTCTATAGCCAAGTTCCAATATGCTATACGTATATAACAGTTGTCCCTTGATTCACACTAGTCTGTGCTGAAACACATAATCAAACACAGGCTGCTGTGGTTCTTTTAGGTTTCTGTATATTCTGATCCTAGCCAGATGGCAGATTGGTTGACTGGGGGATTCAGCCAGCTTCAACGTGTTATGGTTCTAATCAAATGCTAGCAATTTAAGGACTGCCAAAGAATGTAGTGTGAGGTTTTTGCTGTCTGGGCTTGGGTACTCCCCCGCAAAGCAAATCTGTTAGTCCAGATTTAACTATTATAGACAAACACTGCAGGTGTTCAGACACTATTTACATCAACACACACACACATACACACACACACTGCTTGCTCCAGATTTATTCAGAAACTCATAAACTCCTAACATCACTGGCTGATGGGTTCATATACTTTTAAATAACTTAAACTCTTATTGTTTTTATGTGCTTTGAGTATGCACAAATGCAACAGCTACTACACAAATAGAGTCTAAAATATCTGCTGCCTACTGTACAGCTCTGTGATGTAAACAGTAGAATATGTTAACCTTGACCCACTCGCAAGTGCAAAGGAAGGCAACACAAAATGTGGGGGGAGCAGGTGGCCTGTTGCACTGCCATCCTTTGGGGCTATATACAAAACAACCCCCTAATTGCTGAGGAGGAGAAGCACATCTCACACTCACTACCAAATCACAATGCAAATGTTCTAGCCAGAAGACGATGAATGTAAATGAAGTTTATACCTACTAACATGTCGGTGTGTGACTCCCATTCTGTGGTCCTCTTGTAACATTATGATGACCCATGTTCCCCTCAACCTGATCAACCCATACCTGATGGCTTGCTTCTGGGATTGAAGCAATTTGGTTCATCTTGGTATGTGACTCCATGTCCTGGTGATCCAGTGGCCCTCACCCACTCCCAAAGCAACAAACATTCTGTGAGATCCAGAGTATTTCCTGTTTCTAGCCCTCATTCCAAGAGAAGTGATCACCCGATGACTCCTTATTGCTTGGTTGTAACTCAGAGACCCCCACTACCTTCCTGTAACAGTTTGATAGGAATTGTCACTAAAGTTTTTGTAAGTCTATTTGTGGACCACTTCCTACATGCTTGCAAAGTGTTTTGTGACTGTGCAGGACTACAGGGATAGGCTGTGACCCCCGGTTGTACATTGCAGGATGGTTGGCACAGTTATCAGTATTGCTAATCTGTCATTACAATGCCTTTGTGACACCCCTTGTGACTGAGACTGTGTCATCTAGGCCTGAATGCCACAACTGTGGGCTCAGTGTGTGGCCTTGAACAAGTCACGTGAGTGTCATGTGCTTCAATTCTTCAGTCTGTAAAATTCAATAGAAGTAGGACTCCACTGAAAATGATTCTGCATTACATCATGCAGATGTTCTGTCCTGCATTAAATAAATTGTAAACAATGAAGACATGCATTTCTAGAAAATGACTATTAGGGTTGGAGGGACTGTTCCACCCAGAATCAGAATCCCCCCGATTCAATATGGTCTAGCAGACCCGATCAATAAGGGTCACCACTGTGGATGTTCCGAGTCCAGGTATGCTGGGTGCCAAATGTACATTTTGGCTGTAGAAGCTGGATTTCTACAATCTGCACTAAGAAGCTGGACAGGACAGAATAGTAATTCTGCAGGCTTGCACAGCAGCAGACTGTGTAGGCAGACTTGATTGTCTGTGGCACTGGTGGTGGTGGAGATTAGAGGAGAGGTAGCTAACAGCAGACCACCTAACAACCACTTATGAAGGGAGCAGTGTGAGCAACATAACATCTCTATACTGAGCTGTGGCGGGAGCAAACAGAGAAGGAAAATAATTTTTTAAAAGAAAACAACATTCTGGGGCAGAGTTAAACAAAAAAAGAGCAGCAGGCAGGTTTAGCAAAACAATTCTCAGTCCTTCCTCCTTAGAGCCTGCCTTGAAGTGAATTTTCACTTTCCATTTGGGGTGAGGGACAAGGTTAAGACACACAGACTAGCTTGCTACTACTGATTGATGAAGCGCTGCATGGTAACTGGGGAGTAAGCAGATAGAGCAGCAAAAATGTTAAAAAGAAACATCTGGGGGAGAAAAAACTAAAGGGAAAGCAGTAGGCAGGCTGCCTCCCAGTGTGGTGGTTCTATCCTATTTCCTTTTATTCAGTCACCCTACCTGCAAACTCATTACTACCATGACTCCATGTGTGTGCTGTTGGGGGGAGGACATTGCTAACTATAGGCACTCAGAAACTGACCAGGTGGCTTGACCTAGACTCCATGGGCTGGATTTTCAAAGGGCCCTTAGATCAATGCACAGTGCATCAAACAACCACCTTGCATCAGATCCAGGTGTGCCAAATACTGTGTGCCATATTTTGCAAGAAAAGCGTTCTCTGTGGCAAAGTCCTCCACACTGACACAAGAGGTCCACTGGATCAAACAAATGATGTAAGGGATGAGAATGACACAAGCTATGTCAAAAAAAACAAGCATTTGTCAATGCCGAATGTTGCTTGCGTGTATGTGTTGTTTAGGTATTTGGAAGTGATAGTTCCATGCTTTCCTCCCAAGACATGCACTGTGTCTTTCCATTCAGTATTCACAGAAGAGTGGGAGGGGCAAGGGCCACAGCAGTACAGCAGTTGCCAAGGGGGTGAAGAGGTGGACAATAGTCCATTCAAAGGCAAAAGAATCCTGCAGGAGCTCAGTAAATTGAAGGTGGACAAAGCGATGGAAGCAAATGGCATACACCCAAGGATATTAACAGAACTGTGAAGGGAGATAGCAGTACCTCTGGCAGCCATCTTCACTGAGTCATTCAACACAAGTGAATTGGAGGAGGGCACATATGGCCCTTCTACGCAAGTCTGGCAGCAGGGAGGGGGTGGGGAACAATAGGCCGTTCAGCCTCACCTCAGTAGTGGGGAAGATCATGGAGACATTGCTTAAAGAAAGGATAGTGGGGCATCTACCAGCCGTTGGAGCCCAGGACCATAGACAACATGGATTCACAGTGGGGACATCATGTCAGACAAATCTGGTTGATTTCTTTGACTGGGTGACAAAGGAAGTGAATCAGGGTGGGGCAGTGGACAACGCTTACCTTGATTTCAGCAAAGCCTTTGACACCATCCCACATAGGAGGCTGATAAACTAGCTGGATAGGCTGGGCATGGGGGAAAGGGTTGTAAACTGAGTTAGAAACTGGCTAACAGACAGGAGGCAGAGAGTCGTGGTAAATGGGGTGCAGTCTAGGGAGAGAGGGTGGCCAGTGGGGTGCTGCAGGGATCGGTCCTGGGGCCAGTCCTGCTCAATGTCTTCATTAGTAACATTGTAGAATGGCTGAAGGGAATTTGTTCACCAAATTTTCAACATAGCCATTGTAAAACCTCTGCTTATGAACAGTGTCACTGTGATTTTCTTAATCTGTCCCAAACATTGATTGCGCCCACCGACTGCGCCATTGTGTGCTACATGCACGGAAACACATTTTGGGTGACATGTGAAAAATGATAGCTGTACTGCTCATAAGGAGGTGTGGTAAAATGGCAATGTTGAAAATCTGGAATGCAAATATTAAAAATTCACAAAATTACGAGCGTGCATAGGACCTGCGCAACGCATGCTCATAAAAGTCATTTTTAGGAATTTTTTAACCAAATTTTCAACATAGCCATTTTAAGACCTCTTCTCATGAACAGTGTCACTGTGATTTTCTTAATGTGTCCCATACATTGAGTTCACACACTGACTGCACCATTGTGCACTACATGCTCATAAACACATTATGGGTGAGATGTGAGAAATGACAGGTGTGCTGCTCATAAGGAGGTGTGGTAAAATGGCAATTCTGAAAATCTGGAGTGAACGTATTGAAAATTTGCGAACTTATGAGCGTGTGTAGGAAAAGCGCAACGCATGCTTGTAAAACAGTCATTTTTGGGAATGTTTTCACCAAATTTTCAACATAGAGTTTTTGGGGACCTACCTCATGAACTATGACACTGTCATTTCGTAAATCAGTTCCAAAAGGTGGTTCCACACAGTGACAGCAAAATCACCTTTCAGGGCCGAGTAACACCATGACAGTGACAGAATTCATGAGGTGGGGTCCGAAAAACCCCATGTTGAACAATTGGTGAAAAAATTCCCCAAAGTGCCCGAGATATAGCAAGATTGTAAAAACCCTATTTATTCCATTATATAGCTTACCGCCATTTCCTCAGTTAGCAGTCAGTTTGAAGAGTGCAGACATGTTCCCGGTTCACCAAAAATTGTCGCGCCAGACTCTGGAGGTAAGTATGGGGTGAGGTGGGGGTGTGGGGAGGTAGATGCACAGAGGGTGGGCGTGGGTCTGGGGAGGGGGGTCAGGATAGTCTGCGACGGAAGGTTTTTTCCTTTTAGGATTTTTTTTTTTACTTGGGACGACACCGGACTTGTGCCACACTGGGGTGGGCTCCCAGCGTAGCAGCTGGAAGGCTGTTTGGGGTTGGGGGCAGTGGAGCTGATGGGGGATTGGGCACCCCCATCAGCCATAGAACCTGTTGCCATGCTGGGGTGGGCTCCCAGTGTGGCACCTGACAGTCTCAGGGGGGAAACAGTAGAGCCAACAGGGGATTGGGCACCCCATCGGCCATACAGACTGCTGCCATGCTGGGGTGGGATCTCAGCATGGCACCTACAACTCTGTTTGGGGGGGAGTGCAGCACAGCCGATGTTGGATTGGGCACCCCCGTCGGCTATACAGTGTGTGCATGGGGGGAAGCATGAGCACGCAGAATGCGTGCGTGTGTGTGTATGTGGGGGGAAGCGAGCATGAGCACACAATCTTATCTCTGCTCACTGAAGCGTAGCTCTCCCTTTCAATTGTATGGCACTGCATTTTAAACTGCTGTCATAGACAGCTGCAGCATTGATTGGAGAACTGTGGCCGCTCCTGCAAACACACTGAATTGGAAGAGGGCTGCCACACCTCCGAAACCTCGGATGATGGCACTATGTTTCTTGCACATGCATGTAAGCAACATAAAAATGGTGCAAATTAACTCAAAAAAATGACTCAAGGAAAGAGAATGAGACAGGCTGAGTCAAAAAAATGGTGCAAGCTGAGTCAGAAAAATGACTCAAGGAATGAGAATGACAACAGTTGAGTCAAAAATATGGTGCAAGTTGAGTAAAATAAGCATTTGTCAATGCTGAATGCTTGTTTGCTGGTATTAGCACTGGAAATGCAGATTTAGACAGATTTAGAATAGGAATGGCAGTGAAGAATTGAACTTCACACCATCCCCACCTCCATCCTGTAGAGATGGACAGGCATTGGGGTAAGTGTTTGTGTCATTGCCCATGACGTTCATGCTATGTCACCTCACCCTATTCTGCAGACACCGACATGTGTTGAGGTGTGCCTTTGGGTGTTTGGCTTTACAGACACCCCATTCCATAAGGACATACGCTGAAATGGGTGTAGCACAGGAGAATGGGGTGAACTCTGGGGCCAAAGAGTCCAAGGTACACCTCAATGCCTGTCACTGGCTGGGGGATGGGGGTGGGATGGCATGAACAGTTCAGTCGGCAATCCAAAGGCACACCCCTATGCCTGTCAGTCTGTACAGGATGGGACGTTATGGTTAGAAGCCCTAACTCCCTAAACATTTGTTGGTATTTGCACTACACATTTTCAACATGGCCTTTTTGTGACTCCACCTCATGAATGCATTTGGGACGTCTTCTCATGAAGAGTGGCAGTGTGATTTTGTCAATGTGTCCCAAACTTTGAGTTCCAACAGCGAGCGTGCCATTCTGTGCCACATGTACAAAAACACAGATCGGGAAGGATGTGAAGAATGATGGCTGTACCTTCCATAGGGAGGTGTGAAAAGATGGCAATGTTAAAAATCTATAGTGGGAATATTAAAATTGCTCGCACTTTCATGCATACGTAGAAACTGTGCAACGCATATGCGTAACACAGTCATTTTTTGGACTTTCATCACTAAATTTTCAGCATAGGCATTTTGGGACCTCTGCTCATGAAAAGTGTCACTGTGATTTTTTTAATGTGTCCTGAACACTGATTTCCTACAGCAACTGTGCTATTCTACGCTGGAAGTTCGAAAACACATTTTGGCCAGGATGTGAAAAATGACAGCTATACTATTTTTAAGGAGGTGTGGAAAAATGGCAATGGTGAAAATCTGGAGTGAAAATATTGCAAATTCGTGAAGTCACGAACGTGCGTGGAAACTGCACAACACATGCTCGTAACACATTCATTTTATGGACTTTCATCACAAAATTTTCAACCTAGGCATTTTAGGGCCTCTGCTCATGAACAGCGTCACTGTGATTTTCTTAATGTGTCCCGCACATGGATTTCCCACAGCGAGTGCGCTATTCTGTGCAGGAAGTGCAAAAACACATTTCAGCCAGGATGTGAAAAATGACAGCTGTACTGTTCATAAGGAGGTGTAGACAAATGGCAATGTTGAAAATCTGGAGTGAAAATACTGCAAATTTACAAAGTTATGAGCGTGCGTAGCAACTGCGCAACTCACACTGGTAAAACAGTAATTTTTTGGATTTTTTCCACCAAATTTGCTACATAGACTTTTTGAGAACCCACTTCATGAACACTGGCACTGTCGTTTAGTTAATCAGTCCCGAAAGGTGATTCGGCTCAGTGACCACGAAATCACCTTTCATGACCGAATAACGCCATGACAGTGGCCAAATTCATGAGGAGGGGTCCCAATAAGCCCATGTTGAAAACTTGGTGCCAAAAGTCCCAAAAATGCCTGAGATATGCACCAAAGTTGAAAAACCTATTTATGCCATTATACAGCTTACCGTCATTTCTTCAGTTCACAGTCAGCTTTGAAGAGTGCAGACGTCTTCCTGGTCCACCGAAGATCATCGCGCTGGGCTCCGGAGGTAAGTATGGAGTGAGGGGGTGTGGGGAGGTGGGGGTGCACAGAGGGTGGGCGCGGTTGGGGAGGGGCTGCAGGACTCAACGAGGGATTGTTTTCTGTTTTACAGGTTAAACAAACAAAAAAAAAACATTGCAGGACTTTTTTTTTTTTTAACAGGGACATTTTAACACTCTGGGGTGGGCTCCCAGAGTGCCACCATAGTATTTTTCTTTGGGAGACAGTAGCCGATGGGGGATTGGGCACCCCCATTGGCACATACCAAGGGGAGGCAAGAACCAAAGGGGATTGGGCACCCCTCGGAACAAAACAAAGTGTTTTTGGGTGGGGAACATAATGCCAATGGGGAGTTGGCTCTCCCGTTGGTAAACTAAACTGGGAAGGCGGGGACTGAAGCCAACAGGGATTGGGGCCCCCATCAGCAAACAAAGGATGTTTTTTGGGGGACATAATGCCAACGGAGAGTGGGCTCCCCCATCAGCAAACTAAACTGGGAAGGTGGGGACTGAAGCCATCAGGGATTGGGGCCCCAGTCGGCAAACAAAGGATTTTCTTTGTGGGGGCACATGATGCTGAGGTGGATTGGGCACTCCCTCAGCACTGGGGGCTGGTAATATTGTTTGTAAACATGGTGGTGGTTTGCCACTGCATTCACAAACAATATTACACTTGGCAAGGTACCGCCCGGCAATGACGGGTCGCTCCCTCATTGCAGCGGAATGTCTGACGCTGCAATGACAAGGCGGCCCCTGATTGCTGTGGCGAAAACCTTACAAGTTGGTGGCACTTTTGGAAGCCAGTGTCATCAGCACACTGTGCCTCCATTGGTCCACATATGCCAAGCCCCCAAATGCAATGCCTCCATTGGTTCGCATGGTGCCACGCCTCCACAACCCACTTCTCTCCTAAGCTGACACATAATGTTTCTTGCACATGCACACAAGCAAACATAAAAAAAGATGCAAAGGATGAGAATGCCACAAGCTGAGTCAAAAAATACAGCAGATGAAATGGCCAAGACTAAGCCCCAAAAACATTCTAAACTAGTCCTGCAGGGGAATATTGGCTCTTAATAGTACCATAGTCAGGTCTGCCCCTGTTATTAGCCTCTTTATATGCTCTTGTGTATGTTAGATCAGCTCTGACTGGTCTAGCAGCAACATGCATCTTAGGAACAAGGACAGGACTCACATTCCTTGAAAATCTCAAATAAGGGGATGGTGCATCATTTCAGTGATGTAGGCATCCCTTCAGACATGGCCCAGGCATTATTTTGGTGCAAGCATAGTGCAAGCCACTCTGATTCATGCAGACCTGTTTTTGATGCAAGCACCTTTTGAAAATCAGAATTGATGCAAGTTGTGATGCATCCTGCTCCTTGTCAGTTGTTTTTGATACAAGCACCCTGCATCATTTTCTGACCTTTGAAAATCCAGCCCCATGTGTGGGGGGAGGAGAGGGCACTTGCTTAATAATTAGGCACCAAACATCATACCTTCCAAGTCTCCCTATTTTCATGGGGTCTCCCTGATTTTGCCATTTTTCTGGGATTCCCCCTGCTGTTAATAGCACCAGTCCCTGTGCCTAAAATCATCAGACTCAAAGAAAAGGTCACATTATTTCATTCTCACTGCAATTTGCGAAAGAAAAGACTATCCTTCCAGTCTTTCAATGACTATAGCAATGCATTTTTAGCACCTTCGATTTAGTTAGGCATATACATTAGGACCCTGGGAAATCACCCTTGTCAGAATCTGGAGAACTCCCTCATTTGAGGACTGCTGACATGGAAGCTCTTTGCCATCACTGCGGTGGTGGATCAGCCATGGTCACACACTGGTACACTGCAGTAAACTAAGCAGCAGGACTGGTGGTCTGTCCTCCCCCAGTCTCTCTCTCACTGAAGTCACCATCAGCACAACAAAATCAATCTTGTAATTAATTATTAAATGTTAGCCCCAGACAAAATAAGGCAAACACTTAATAAAAATTAAAAACTTAGGAAACTAATTGAAAATTGAATCACATGGAGCAGGCTTCTTCAAGTTAACACTATCACAGTGTGGTGTGACTGTGAGTGTAGAAGGAGACTACTGGACTTGTCAGCTTTGCACTGTAGCTGTGTACAGTCAATATGGTGAGACTAGAAGACCAGCAGAAAGCAGTTTCACATTTTTCCCTACAATATTAATAGGCAAGAACTATTATTGCAATTACACAGCTGCTCTGGGATCAGTTTTGGCATATGCGTATGCTGTGTGCTTTAAAGTAAAACCTCAATTGACTTGTCCCCCCACCACCAGAAACTAGTGGTAAAAAACAGTACCCATCTTCCCTAGAAACATAGTGGTTAGGGATGTGACTCAGAAGTCTACAAGGGAGGCAACAGTAGTAGCAGAACTAGCTAAATCTGTGCTGTCAGACTTTTGCTTTATAGCCAGAAGTTAGAAAAAAAATAGTTTTCTTATAGCTGCGACATGGGCCTTGTGCACTGCTCAGTTGTCTTTTACTGTAGTTGTAAATACATTTGGGGCATATTATTCCTACCATTATTGTGTGATGACCCCTATGTAAAATCTCTCTCAGCCTGGTCCCTCTCCTCTTGACTGTATTGGAGTAAAACTGTCTGTCCTGGAATGTATAATCTCAGTCAGTCTGTGTACAAGGATGGCAGTAGTTGCACTAGTTGGGTCTCTGCAGTAGTGTGACTACTTGCGTTTTAATGTCTTTCTTGCAGCTAGTGAATTAAAGAAAAAATACATTAAGAAAATATTTTTTCAAATGATTAGGTCTTGTAGGCCTTGTGCACTGCTCAGCTGTCTTTTGGTGGAGCTGTGAATAGTAATAAATTTTTTTTGTCTCTTTTCACCTACAATTTTCGTGTGCACCCAGCTTGTGTGTGTAATAGAACTCTCTGTGTCATTTTATGCAGCTGTACAGCAGATTACCAATTTTTCCCACATTCTGCAAAAGATTCTGATTAGAATCAGAACTAACCAAAACGTATCAGGACATTGACCTGGATCCTGATCCTGATAATAAGGATAAAGACCTTTTCAGATCAGCCCAGTCCTAGTGACTATAAACTATCTCTCCATCCCGTGACGAGTAGTGGCACATGGTGAATGAGATGTATCAGATGGAGAGTCTTACACACAGTATAAAACTGCATGAGGCTTTTGTCAAAAAATGGATACTATTGGTAGTATTTATCACTCCACACTCAATTAATTTGGATATATTTCTATAAGAAAATATCTTCTGCATGCAGAGTTACGGGGAGAAACTGCTACATAAAAAGATATACTATACAGTAAGACAAAATAATGCAAGTGAGGGATTTGGTTCTGTGATGGGTATGTAATACAGTATATGGAAACTAATTTGGAACAACTGTGAATATTTTTGGATGTTGTATCTAGTTAGATGTACCCAAAAAAGTATTGGTGAAAAAAATATATAAAAATAGGAGGTAAAACAAATAAGGATAATCTGCATTTACCATTTGCTTACACAAGCTGCATGTTAGTCATAAATCTCAATGAAATATTCAAGAATTAAATAGATGCCTGGCCAGCTGACATTATGAAGATCATGAATAGAACTGCTGAGATCAAATTACTTAAAAGCCCAGCTTATTATTACCCTAGGTAATCACCTAGGAACCTTTGTTCAGCTCACACAGACAAAATCAGATGATCACTTAATTTACAGTAGCTGGCATAAGCCCATCATTTGTAATACCATGGGATCTGTCCTAGATTCAAGTGACCAGTCAATCAACAAATGATTATCAGCCCTGTTATTAAGCCTAGTGGGCTCTATGATTAATTAACAGAGCCTCCAATTAGACAGTAAGGTTATGAATTTTCAATTTTCTTTTAGAAAATCTATTTGTATTAAAAATCTATTATTGCTACTTGCAACCTATTCTTATGCAATTTACTTATCTAGACATATGCAAATGAACAATTCCTATCAGTCTATAAGAATGGCATGTGAACAGTGGCAAACAACACCCCTAGTAAAATCCTATCCATCACCAGTTCCAGATAATTTACCTCCCTATTGACATTTAAGAAATCAACAAAGTGTAGAATTCAAGTGCTGGCTAACACAAATCAGTATCCACCTCCAGATTCCTTTACCTCCTTTTAATGCCTATAAAATTTGTACTGATTGTACAGCAACTAGAACAGTTAAAGCTAAAATGAAAGGTTTGCATGGACACACCTAGGCAGTTAGTCCACCAATGTGCCCTTTAAACCTCTAGTACTGTATCCATGTGGGCTAACCTGTTTTCAAGCCTTTTGAAAACTCCCAACAAAATATTGTTGATTTGGTTGGAGCACAACTTCACAAATATTGGTGTTACCTTACTTGTTATAGTTACAGAGATAAGGCTGTTTGTTTCCTAAACAGTACTCAGCTACCAATCATAAATAAACCTATAGGTGAGAGCCATTCTCTGACTCACCAAACTCAGATCACCTCAACACTGACATTATTGAAACTATTATACAAACAAGCACCATGTTTTGAATTTAAGTGAAATTCTAGTAATGTGTTCAGGGCCAGAATTTCTGAATAAATGGTATTTAATTAGACTTATTGTAATTTATTTTTCTGTTAGTTGCAATGTTATCGCTGGGCATTTATTTACAGTTGGGTTACACATACTGTACTCCAACACATCCCAAAGTTGTGACACCCACACAGATTTTCAGCCACTCCCTATTCCAAGGCAGCTGACTCTGAATTGTCAGTCCTAAATCATTAAGAGCCATATAGCCAATACTACAAAGGTTTTCTTATACATTGCTTAAAAGATAAAATTAAATACCAGCCCTACCTTTGAGATGTGCGGTAGCACTAAGCTCCCACTAATTTTCTATGTCACAAGTGAAATAATTTGCATCAACCAGTCTGTGGCTGATGTGACTTTGTCAGTCATGACTTCTGCAACAGCCATTACTATAAATAAAAGCACTTCAGATAATCTTTGAATATACTGTATGAACGATGCACTAAAGAATATGTACCAGAAACAATAATATTGAACTTAACTGACAACCAATAATTGAATTAAATCCAAACTCTGGCTGCAAGATTTTCTGTCTAGAGTAACATACTCTGGGGTGAGTCCCAGTAATGATGTTGGAACAAACAGAAAAATAAATTACGGTAAGTTTGATAACATTTCTTCTCTCTGTGGGGTCCTACTTCCTTACTGAGCATTCATTTGCTGTTGAGATTTGGTAAGCAGTACCTGAAAAAGGTATTAGGTAAAGAGAGAATATTATTTCAGTTTGAATTGTCTTTTGCCTTATAGTCACTTTGTTGCGCATTTTATGTTCAGCTGAACTCTGAGTGTCCAGTCTATAATGTTCTGTGAAAGTGTGCAAAACAGACCTGGTACTGGCATTGCTCAAGTTAACTACTGCCCAGGTAGTTGCATAGCCATGGTGGGATTCCCTTTAATCAATGCTGGCAGCTTGAATTTTGCTGCTACATAGGCCTTTGTTATGGATGCTCTGATCCACATAGCCAAGGTCACTCTGGAAGCTTTATGGCCTGGTGTACCAAACAGAACAGGCCATCTAATTACCACAAAGAATGTGTTTGTATAAGGTACATCTTAATGCCTTAGCAAATGTCTGCTTTGTGCAACTGCTTCTCTTTGTCATTCAGTGGCTTCAGAAAACAAGTTCTAACCAGAGGCGATATAGCTACAATGAACATGTTACAGCATTGTGGAATGAGCACTTCTGAATGCCATCAGCAAGATGGTGGCAGCAAAAGAACTGTGCATGCATGGCAATGGTGCACGTGCAGTTCATTGAATGGCAAAATGCAATTTCCAAGATGGTGGCACCAACGGAACTGCGCATGCACAATAATCACGCATGCACAGTTCAGTTACAATGCAGAAGTGGTGGATGGCACAACAAATAGTGCAGTCCTGCCGAATACATTGCGGTTGGCATCATAGACTGTTTTCATTGTTTTGGAGTGTCAGAAGGCTACATTTCCGATACTCCAAAATGGAAGCGTGCCATGGTAGGCCATTTTTAGAGCCACAGATGGCAAAACGGCTGCAGGCTCCGCTCATGCAGCTGTAAAAATAAGGGATGGTTACTTCTTTGTTAACATGGAACTCTGTAGGTACATTCAGGAGAAAAGAAGGTACTGTACGTAACATTACCTTATCCTGGTGGAAAGCTATATATGGTTCCTTGCATGAGTGTGCCTGCCTAACTGATCAAATTGCTACTAGAAAAAATGTCATAATGGAAAGGATGTCTTCTAAGTTTGGCAACAGAGGCTCAAGCAGATTCTTGCATTAAGAAATGTATTAAGTTCCCAAGATGGAACTATAGATCTAGAGAAAGGTCTGGTTCTGCTGATCACTCTAAAGAATCTATTGATGACTGTTGAACTAATGTTGTGCCTTTCACAAGGCTCTAGCATTGCACCCAGTACCAAGATTTGCACTCACTAAGTATAGAGGGTCAGACCTTTTTCTGACCCTTACTGAAGAAAATCCAAAATCTTAGACATAGATGCCTTCTTTGGCCAAATCTCTGCCTGTTTGTCTATTGTACGTCCCAGGCTTGTTTCCAGATGCATCCTGGAAGCACAGGGATGTTAAGCGACTTGCACATTGTTACACAGTATGCAAGTGGTGGCTGTGGGATTCAGACCCGGTTCCCCAGGTATGCAGCTCAGTGTTCTTTACCACTGTTTTATAATGCCTCTCAAAGAGAATGCTGCACAGACTCCATCATAAGCCACAGACATACACTGCTTCTACAAAGACATAAAAGTATCCAAAATAGTTTCTTAATAACCTAATCTAAAAAGACTCTCCCTCTCAGGAACCAAACTGCTAATTATAAAAATGCCAGTGTATAATGGCTTGTCCTAATGCTCATTCCTCTGTGTAATATATTTTGACTTTTGTTGTATTATCACCTTTGTTATAATGTTCATGATTCTCAGATTATCCTTGTCTTTGCTGAACCTTTGCATTGTTCTGTATTTTACCTTTGTAACCTCCCGGTTCGTACCTGAAAACAACATTTTTGTCTAGCATGTTTACCCGGAAAACAAAAACTAAATAAAAATTGGGTCTGAACAGAACTGGGGTGGAAAATCAGAACTCAAAGCAGCAGATCTTACTGCTGAGTGAGCTGGAAGGTTTCTTTAACTGTTAAACTGACCAGGTTTTAGAAACACAGCCTTCTGGACCACCACTGCACACCTAGGATAAGGATAAAATAATCATGTGATGCTTTCATATTTCTGAGAATAACAGACAGCAAATGAAACAGAAGGAACAGACTGAGACTAGTGAAGCATCTCTAGTGGAGATGGAGCATCCACCGCTTCCACTACAGGACATCTGTACTGACTATAGAATCTTGTCACCTGGGCATTGTTCTGGAAGACAAATAGGTCTGTTTCTATGGGTCTAAATCTGTGACAAACACAATGAAACACCTTCTAGGTTAGAGACCATTCTCCTGGATGAACCCTGTAGTCTGCTTTGATGTTGGGCTGTCCCACTTCATGAATCACTGACAGGGACTCCAGATGCACCTCTGCTCAGTGTAGAAGTGAGTATGTTTTTTTCAGCATCCTCTCACTTCTTGTGCCACCTTGATTGTTTATGTAAGTGATATCACCATCTTGTCAGGCCAGACCTTTATAGATTTCCCTTGAAATCTGTTCTTAAGGTAACTTAATTCATTTTTTTATTTTGTATTTATTTATTAAGTCTCGGATTACAATAACTCTGAGCAAAAACAGCTCTTTTACAGAGGTTCAACATCAGTGAGGCAGAGCAACAGACATACAAAGGAATACATTATGCAGGAATTACAGATAACAGTACACTGGAAAATGACTGGACATTGTAACTTGAATATCTACAAGCAGGAAGGAACACAGTAACAGGATAATATACAGGTAAACCCGAAAGAGGAGGCAGCCTAGGAGGCCTTGTTGATTCTGTGCTAGATACAGGTAGGGTGGATAACAGGAGAGAGCAAGGGGAGGGGAGTGTAGAGGGAGAGGGGATGTAAGATAGGTGAGAGACAGGGAGAAGGCATAAGAGGGGGGTGGGATCAAGGCTCACATGTTGGGGTAGAGTAAAGTGCTGGTAGGATCAACAGACAGTAGAGGTGACAGGGGAAGCAATCACAACTACTGCTTGCTATGAGGTGCTGATGGAGTATGTTTTTAAA
The DNA here is from genome assembly GCA_016271365.2 of Neoceratodus forsteri. NCBI lineage: Eukaryota > Metazoa > Chordata > Ceratodontiformes > Ceratodontidae > Neoceratodus > Neoceratodus forsteri. The sequence continues at coordinate 1,124,550,424 of CM028131.1, forward strand.
TGGGCCCAATTTTAGTTTGCACAGCATTTCTCCGTGCAAGACATTATACCAAAAAAGTGCTCTAAAAGTGAATGATTATTATCCTTGGGTTGTGTATCATCTGAGAATAAGGAAAAGTTGATTTACAGAGCTATGAGTATGTTGAGCGCTGCAATAGGGGCTTAAAAGTTGTTGAACTCCAGGAGGTGTGAGACCTAGAAGTGTTTTTTTTCAGTTAACAGGCAGGTTTGTACTGGATCCTCTCATATAGCTGAAACCAGCCAGTTTGTGCATATAGATCACATGTGTGCATTTGGCAAGCTGCACCATTGAGGAGTCTGCATGCTTTATTGAGAGCAATGGATATCCTATGGAGGGACACTGTAGAGGCTGTGCCATAAATGACCAGGTCATAATCAATCGTGGAGGTGATGGAGCTATATATTGCTAGTCTTAGAGCCTCAGGTACAAGGCTGTGGTTATGTCTATAGAGTAACCCAATCCTTATATTGACAGCTCTGGCTACATTCTCAATGTGTTACACATAGGACAGAGAGCTATCCACAGTAATGCTAGTAAGATTTAATTATTTTTCTTACTAGCTTAATGCTAGTAAGACCACTCTCATTTTGCGAACACTTATTTAAAGACTTTGCTCCTCCATGGACCATATCTCCCCATAACAGAATATGGTCTAGAATTACTCAACAGCCAATCAGAATGGTGGTGGTGGTCAGAATGATCTGTTCTGGTGGGACTGAGGAAGTACCCCTTATATCCGCAGGCTCTTCCACCACTCTAATGGCTGGTGTACTGACCCTGGGAACCAGACAGGCATCTACATTCTGATACTACTGACCAATGAGATATGAAGAAGGCCTAGAGAAGTTTCATGCAGTCTTACCCAAGTAACCATCTCTGTGGTGGTCTTCATGAGACCTAAAATCTGTGGCAACTGTGGCTGCACAACATTGTGACTCTGACCTGGTGAATGTACCTGAGGAGGTTCTCCACTCTGTGTTACAAGATAAAGACTGTTGCCAGGTCCATCCTTTAGCATGCACCTGAGTGCTGTATTCAGGAAACTTTTCTCCCATTTCACTATCCAGCTATGTTACTCTAGGCTCTGTAAGGTCCTGTGAGCCAAACGGTGAGCCAACTATTTCATGTTTGCCCATTTAGATAAGGGAAACATGATGTGTCCCCCAATAAAGGGAACCACCATTACTATTAAGATACTCATAAACACCCTAGGGCAGAGTCTAACCCAAATGAGAGAACCTTGTTCTGAAAATATTTCTCTTGTTTTACAAATGTGAATGATTATTGCTGCAACTGCCGTATTGTGATGTGTAGATATGCATTTGAGAGGTTTGTTGAGAGTCGTCAGGCTGAACTACCACAATGATTGACCTCAGGGACTCCATCTTGAACTAGCTGTATCTTACAAACTGCTTCATGCTTGAGAGATCTAGGTTTGGATGAAATCCACCCAATTTCTTTAGCATTAAAAAGTAAATGAAGTAGTAACCATATTCCTTTTTCTTGGGAGGAACCAGAATAACTGCCCCTATGAGGAGCATATGTTCCATTGTTTGATATACTATTTGATGTTTCCTGGGCTTTGTGGAGATGAGGGACTAGAAGAAATGCCCACAGAAGAAAAGTATATTGCATAGCTCTGTGAAATTATCTCCAGCAACCGAGGCATCTGATATGGTCTGGGATCATCTGTTGTAAAACCTCTCAAGCCACCTCTTGAGAACTTGTGGGCAAGGATGGGCTGTAAATCCTCATTGATCCAAAACCCACTATCAGCAGAGGACTTAGTCTGGTAAATGTTGAAAAAAAAATCATCCCTTGAAGGAGCGAGCATCCTCATTCTTCTGTTCAGTGATCCAAAAGAATGGTATGGGATGTATATTCTAGTAATGATACCGGATTGGCTGGTTATTAGCCAATCAGGTGTTATTACTAGAATATACATCACTCACCATTCATTCAGATCCCAGTACAAAAGAGTGAGGGTGTTTGCTGCATTGGGGACAGTTTTCTTTTTTACACATAAACCAGTATCATTCTACTGCTGCTACTGGGGCCTGGGAACTTTAGTGAGGGCTAAGAGAGGGGTTGGAGAGAGATGGGGAAAGCTTGGCTTTGTGGACAGGGAAGGGAGTTTTATACTGATGAAAAACTTTTTGGGGTGCATGGGGAGATGGGGTCTCAGAAGGGTGATGGATGGGGGGATGTACTTTAAAACTGTGTGGTGTGGTGGAAGGAGATGGGTGTCTATGACTCAGTAGGTAAGGTGGGAATTATTGTGTTAAAAAAAAAGAATGAAAAGTCATCCCTTCATGTATTTCCTTGCAGGTGAAGTGTTACTTTACCTGGGGAAAACTACATGTAGTGGCACTCCACCAACAACTTTACCGTTAAAGTTCCACTATGTGTAGATTTTGCCAGGTGAAGTAGGAACTTTGCCAGGCAAATAACTGTGAGAAGTTGCACTTTGCACTATGCAAAGTCAGGAAACTGCTAATCATTTTAAGATGGCTCTACTAGAGCGTGGTGGACAGCTTTCACATCCTGCGACTACAGCAGATTACTGGCAAGTAAATGGAAAAGTGTGTATAACACGTTACTGGATATGGAGCTGGACAGGCAAACCAAAGTACCTTTTAAGGATATAAACCTCATGGAGTGATACCTCATTGAATCTTGCTTATTGGATACCACTGCATGGTCAGCACCATGACAAAGATAATTAGCTCCACTAAACATTGGAAACTGATGCAAATTGTATGTGAAATTGATATAAATGAAGTAATATGTTAACACAATATTACTTAGGAATGGAAGTCTAGTTTGTTCTTTTTTTTTGATGTAGTTTCCCAGCTTCAAACACCTTTATGCATGCGTGACAGGCAATTTCTAAAATGATCACTACTTTTTTGGACCAGAAACTACAAAAATCCATCTTGGAGTACAGATTTAGCACACCTGAATATTTGAGGTTTAAATCTTTTCTGTTTCTGCCAGTTTGTTTTTCTCAAAAAGTTTCTAAGAACTATTAATTTTGCTGTTTTTATCCCTCCTCTGACCTAAAAACAGCTTGACCACATATTACCAAATTTGGCAGATTTTGAAATCCTATCAAAAATAGTGCATGTCAGTTTTCAGTTCCCAAACTAGTTGTAACCTACCAAAATTACAATTTAACATTAACATGCCTACTCAGTTCCAACTAAAACAGCGCTATCTTCCCCAGTCATTAATGTTATTGAATTACAACATTATTCATAGGTAAAATTTGTTGGTGACAATTTGTTGCACTATACTTTCTGAATAAATGCCAAGTAACTGTGCCTGTGTAAATTGGTGGGTCATTTTTGTTCCTTTGGCATAACACTGTATTTAGTAAAAACCAGAGAATGGACAAAGTATCAACACAATAAATCATAAAGCAAGAAATGTTGGTGTGAATAACATTATGTAGGTAACTGTCCCAGTCTATGTCATTTGGGATAAATGTATCGTTTTCATAGATCATGGCTTACCCAAACAGGTACATTATAGTTCAGTATGTTCTCAAGCCCCAAATCCTGGTGGCCTCAAAGGGCCTCAACATGTGGCCAACAGAGCTTATTGGTGGCCTCCCTCCTTCTTTATTACACCCCAAACCCGCCAGTATACCCCAAACCCCTGATATAACAAATTTATTTGTACACAGTATACAGCAAATCATGTACCTGATGTATTTTCACTTAAAATGTACTCAAATGTTTTTTTTAAAGATATGATGTTGCCCATTCCATTACATTTGTAATCGGGGCTCTAAGGAGCTCAGTGGCTACAGGAATCTGTGCTGGTGGGGCCACTGGCTACAGTGGCTGCATGTGAAAATGAATGCCCTTATTCACACTTCTTATGCAGGTCATTTGTTTACTTAACAGCTTGAAAATAAATAGCCATGCAAATTTAAAACTAGCATTACTATGTTCTTTACAAACAAGTAGTGATCAGCAGCAGTTAAGAAGGACAGTATGAAATTTAAATACATCAGGAGGCAATGAACTTATCAAGAAAAGAAGTGACCCGAACAGGATAAGACATTATGAGGCCTCACTTGTAGAACCATGCATATTTAGGACTCTGCCATTCATGAAGAGAATTATGATATTACAAATTGTTCAGAAACCAGTGACATAGCCTAGCCAGTCATCCCATTTTCCATAGAAGTACCCTGGTTTTATGGCGGTACTGGATGATTAAGGACCTCCTCTGCTCTCAATATTTTTTTCAAGTCAATACGGTACTAACATGGATGTCATCACGCACTTGCTCCCACCACACTCTGAAATAAACAGTATATTACCCCTGTAAATAAGCACCCCACAACAACATATTACCAACCGTGACCCAGGATAAGCAAAATTACAACATCAGAATCACAGCCACAAAATGTACAAGATAAGAATTGCCATCCTAGTTTGTTACATTTTAGTTAGGGGGCTCTGCCTCCCACACCCCCGGTTCTGCAGTCAGAAGTTGTTTCCAGGCCAGTATGGCAGTTAACATTTTTTTAAATGGCATAATATTTCTTTTTTTAAGTTTCTGCAGTCTAAGCCATTTTCCGTCTGTTTGCCAGGTTTGTTTACATCTCAATGCACACCACAGTTTCCAAATTGTTTACCTACTTGCATCCCAGTTTCCGAATTATTGATCTACTTGGGTTGTGCAGTGGGCAGAGATAGCTGTGGGCTGAAAGTGCCGTACTTCCCCATGCCTATGTCTGAGCACATGGGGGGTCCTTAATCCTTCAGTATCGCTGGTTTTGCTCTTAAAACAGATGCTGCCAAATGATTATTTGATTTAGCTGCATGCAAATGTTACGCACATGTCTGATGCCATACAGACATTTGCTTCCAAAGCCAGTCTTTCATGGAGATGAAACATACAGTTGTTAACAATACATTAACCTTATATAGTGTATGGATAGAGACTGTTGTATGGAAATCCATATGTGTAAAAATTTGGCTGTGCTGCAGATGTGATGGAACTACTGAAGCACAATGATTTTTCGTTGCGCTGCAGTAGTGACACAACTTCTCCTCAGACATAACAACTAGCTTTAGAGGAGGTGTTATGTGCTTATCAGTATTGAAAAAGGCCAGTATTAACATGTGGTTTGGGGCATGACTTATGAGGTGTTTGTCTCAGCCAAACATGCCAACCCTAGATATGCTGCAACTGTTTAAAATAAGGACTGGTATTACAAGTGTAGAAGCAAATAGACTGATTGCTGTCAGCCTGGAATGGGGAACAATGAGACATGAGCCGAGGGTTGGAATGGAAATACGGCAACATTACTTCACTCAGAGGGTGGTATGATAGAAGTAAATTGCCTAGGGTGGCAGTCATATCAAATTCAGTTGACAGCTTAAAGCACAAACTGGATGAGATTCTGAAGAAGAATATAATAATAATAATAATAATAATAATAATAAGCTTTATTTCGTATAGCGCCTTTCAAAATGTCAAGGTGCTTCGCAATAAAATCAAACAGCAGCAGTAAAATCAGCACAGACAAAAATAAATAATAAATACAGATTGATAGGTCCCGCTATACTGTACCAGAAAAAGCCTGGCACCACAAAATTGTCTTTAATGCCTGTTTGAAATCCCCCACAGTTGCACACTCCCGGAGCTGAAGGGATATAGAATTCCAGAGGGAAGATGCCACATAGTTAAATGCATGGGCCCCAGAAGATTTTATAGACACCCTCAGACTCTCCAGCAACCTCTCATCAGCTGAACGGATCTGTTGCTCAGGTCAGTAAGGTATGAGAAGCTTTTTCAAGTAGTCAGGGCCAAGTCCGTGTAGAGCTTTGTAAGTCAGCAAGCCGACTTTAAAGGTGATCCACCACCGAATCTGCAGCCAGTGCAGCTCACGCAGAACAGGCATAATATGAGATGCATGAGATGTCCCTGTCAGCAAATGCACAGCAGCATTCAGCACTAGCTGCAGGTGGCAGATATCAACTCCAGGTAGCCCTAGGTATAGGGAGTTACAGTAATCGAGGCACGAGGTCACAAAGGTGTGGACCAATGTAGGCAGGTCCCAGGTCACAAAATTCAGCAGCTTACAAGGAAAGCAAGGGGATGGACTTAATGCACCCTTTTCTTCTTCCTTTCCATAAAATGCCTACAGTATGTATGTATCATAACATATGAAGCTATCTATTCACAGCATGGAGTGTAGTACACTGAGACAGAAACAGCCCCATTGAGAGTAGGAATGTTTGTTTTCTCATTATTTACAAAGGGTGCCCATTACCTTACTAATGTGGGTATTTATATGTCAGCCCAGTAGTGTAAAGTGAGGTGCCAGTGCCTTACCTCTTACCATGCCAGAGACCCGGGGTCAGGAGTGAGCTCAGGTCACCGAGGGATGGCTGGGGGAGAGAGGATTGAGCGTCTGTAGGAAAGCTCTCCTCTCTTGGGCAGGGGTGGGTCATGGCCGCCTGGCATCAGCGACATCATGTGGAGGCTTGGTATGCTACAGCCAGGCCATGTGATGACTTGGGGTGAAGGCATCAGCGGATGTCCATGAGATGTGTGTGGGAGTGTGCATATCTCCTTGTTGGCCAGCCAACATGAACAAGGGAAAGACCCTGATCCTTTGGAAGGTGACGATGTGCCACGGCCCCATGCCCACCATTGAGCCCCACCCACTTAGGTTCTGATCCTCTGATCCACAGACCGGGCCTGCAGATATTGGAATTCAAGAAGTGCCAAAGAGTGGAGGTGTCCCTGTCTGGGGTGAGCACAAGCCAGTTGGTCTCAGCAGGTAGGTCTGTGGTTTTGCAGCTCTGTGAGGGGACTCAGGGGTGGGCCTGGGGGTTTCAGGCCAGATGCGAGATGCCATCCGGTGACATCTGAGCCATTTCCCCTGTATCGGTGACTGGAGGGAAAAAGACTTTGGGGGGGGGGGACATGGGTATTTATAGCCACCTGAGATTTCCTTGCTATAAGTTATAGAGACCTCTTAAGTGAAAATGGAAGATCAGGTGACTTTTAGTGTAATACGAAGGCTGACCTTCTACTGTTAGTGTTGTGCGTTTCACAAAAAAGTTTAGACCACATATGAAAATGGTTTAGTGCAGTAGTTTCTATCCTTAGTGGACTTTATTGTATCTGTAGTACAGTACATTACAAACTCAGCATATAGTTATTCATAGCTGGCAGCGTTTGCTCACAGTAGGATGAGAACTTAATAGATTTTAAGGCTGAATTGCTGCCACAAGAGATACCCTCACTCTGTCAGGTTGGAGGTATACTAGTACATCTCACACTGCATTCATATTCTGTAATGAACAAATCCACACATAAATTAAATACATTGTGGTCTCACATTTCTGCAGTACTCAGTTTATAAATCAGAATTGTATAAAGACATAAAAACATATAATTTGATCTATATTACCACCTCACTAAAAGTGGTTGACTAAAGAAATACAAGTGAACCCTATTTTTCTTCAAGCCTGTTTAATCAAGAGCATGAATTGTAAGATAAAATAGCCTCTAATTTAGAGCAATGTAATAGCAGTTTTGTTTTTATAAAACATAACAGTACCGTCAACCAGAAAAGAGTGACCATGGATCTGGGTGTGATAGTATCAAATGACCTTTGCTTCAGAAAACATTGCTGTACTATCAAACAGAGGACAATTGAATTAGTAGACACATTTCAAGTAGAGATAGGGAGGTTGTGGTTCCCCATATGTGTCTTTGGTTAGGCTGCACCTGGAGTAGTGTGCTCAGTTCTGGGTACTCAGTACTAAAACCAAGACCAAAGTTCTTGAGGGGATCCAGAGGAGAGCAACAAGGATGATAAGGAATCTTAAGGGCCTGACACATAAGAAGAGATTAGATAGTTTGGAGATGTCCTCTCTGGAATACCACAGAATGCGGGGAGACTTGTGCATGGTATTTGGTGCTTTAACCAATCAGAACCTTTGGGACTGCCTGGATTTTAGCTTGAGAAATGAGACTCACAATACAAGATCTCATGTTTTACAACTCAAAGGGGATCTATGCCATTCAAAAAAGAGAGCATCTTAGTATAACCAAAAAGATTGTGGCACTGTGGAATTCACTCCATTTAGAGGTAGTGGGTAGCAAGGATATGACTGAATTTCAATCCAAACTGGATGATTTTTGTATTAGCAAGAGAATAACAGGATGCTTTTGATGATTAAAATAATAATAATATGCTTTATTTGTACCGCACCTTTCTAAAATCAAGGCACCTTAACAGTAAAATACAGAAGAATAAAACAGGATGCAATAAAACCATTAATTCAATAAATTCAGGGTTTCATAAAATTCAATAAAATACCATCAGGTAGGGTAGGCTTGGAGCCACAGGTGGGTCTTGGGGGCCTGTTTAAATCCTTCCACGGTTGTGCACTCCTGAAGCCGAAAGGGTAGAGAATTCCAAAGGGCTGGGGCCACGTACATAAATGCATGGGCCCCCGAGGGTTTTAAGGAAACCCTTGGAATCTCTAGCAACCCCTGATCAGCCAAGCTGAATGATCGCCTGGGGCAGTATGGCATCAGACATTCTTTCAGATAGTCCGGGCCCAGTCCGTGTAGGGCTTTATAAGAAGTCCAACTTTCAAGGTGATCCGCCACTGTACCAGCAGACAGTGCAGCTCATGCAGCACTGGGGAAATATGACAGGTCCAAGGAGTACCTGTCAATAACCAGGCTGCAGCATTCTGCACTAGTTGCAAGTGGCGGATATCAACCCCAGGTAGCCCAAGATAAAGTGAGTTGCAATAATCAAGGCGCGAGAGCACAAAGGCATGGACCAGCATAGGCAGGTCACCAGACAGAACCAGGTGCTTAATCCTGGAGATGTCTCTTAGATGGAAAAAGGAAGATTTGATGACTGCCGACACCTGCGACTGCAGTGTCAGCCTGTCATCAAAGATCACCCCCAGGTTTCGCACCCATTCAGAGATAAGGAGCTGGGAACCATCAAGAAAAAGTCCTGAAGGTAAACCAGCTCCCATCCCCTCTATCCAGCCACCAGGGTCCACTACCATCACCTCAGTCTTCTCCAAGTTCAACCTCAGCCAACTCGAATTTATCCAGTCCTGGATTTCAGTGAGGCAGTTGTTAAATACCGAGAGAGCTCTATTCTGTTTGGGTACAAAAGATAGGTAGAGCTGGGTATCATCAGCATAGCAGTGAAACCTCAGTTCTTATCTTCTTACAATGTCTCCGAGGGGCAGCATGTACACTGCGAATAACATGGGGGTCAGCACCGAACCCTGAGGTACCTCGCATGACAGGGAGACTGGGTCGGAGGAATATATCCCCGACACCATCCTCTGAGTTCCGCCAGTGAGGAAAGATTTAAACCACCTGAGGACTATACTAGACAGACCACAAATGAACCTCAGGTGTTCAAGAAGGACCCCATGGTCCACAGTGTCAAACGCTGATGAGAGATTGAGAAGAACTAAGATGGAACGGCTCCTCTGATCTCTCACCATTAAGATATCATTGAGCACCCGAACCAGCACAGTCTCGGTGCTATGCCTCTTCCGAAAACTGGATTGGAGAGGTTCATAAATGTCATGGATGGTCAAATGGTTCTCCAGTTGTAGGGCCACTACTTTCTTAATCAGCTTCCCAACAAAGGGAAGGTTAGAGATCGGTCTGTAGTTAGCAGGACAGTCTGGGCCCAGAGGAGCTTTCTTGAGAGGGGAATAAGGAAACTCACCCATCTCCAAGGAGCACCAGACTATCTGAGCTAGGACCAGGACAATGGTATCACAACAACCCTTAATCAGGGTAGTTGGGCCCGGATTCAGACTACAGCATGTAGGGTGCATACACTGGACAATCTGCATGACATCAATGAGCTCTGGCCTGTCAAAGGAACTCCAGGTGAATTGAGAGACAGTGACTGAGCGCTGATCCATGAGATCTCCCATAGAGTACGCTGGTTGAAGCTCCGCCCTGATGTCAGCCATCTTAGCCGCAAAGAAACGATCAAGCTCTTCACAGTCCACTTGTGAAAAGGCTCTTCGAACCTGTTGGCAGGCTGGGTTGCCCGGTCTGTCCACAGTTTGAAACAGCTGAGCTGGTCAGTTCTGAGCAGCCGCAGTCTCCTTGGACAGGAGCTCTGCCTTTTTACAGGTGATTGTGGAATGATAAACTTGATAGTGTTCCATCAGTCTAAGGTGGTTGGCACCTAGGGCAGATTTATGCCTGCAATGCTCTAACCTTCATCCTTGTTGCCACATCTCCCTCAAGGTCCCATCAAACCAAGTGGACAGAGGACAAAGGGGGAGAGGATGAACATGGAGATGAACAACGATATCCACAGCCAAAGAGATGGCCTTGTTATAAGGCAAAACCAAAGTATCTGGGTCACTCCATGCTCCAGGCAGCACCGATAGGTCAAGTGCCACCACCAGGCCTTCAGCGCTTATATCACAAAGGGCGATACCTGACCTTCTCCATGGGGGTAGACCTACAAAGGGGGGCACAAACACTGAACCCCACGGTGTAATGATCGGACCACCTGACAGGTTCCACCTCCTTATCAGAGGCTTCTATTGCCAGGAGGAAGACTAAGTCAAGGGAGTGACCACCTTTATGAGTGGCAGAAGTAGCAGCTTGTATAAGGCCCAAAGATGTCATTAATTGGAGGAAATGTTGTCCAAATTGTGAGAGTTCATCATCAACCCAGGTATTGAAATCACCCAGGGCCATCAGCCTAGGCGACTCAAACGCCATGTCGATCACAAAGTCCGCTACTTCCTGTAGGAAATGTGTAAAAGTGTGAGCGTAATGGACATTTTGTCTCCTCTGCTCAGTACTAACCTATGAGACCTATGAAACAATGAGGAATTTTAACTATAAAAACAGTGCAAATAAATATCATAGATTAAAAGAATTTCCTGGGTGAGTGTTTTTTCATTATTTCTTTATACTGCAAAGCTGTGTAAAAAAGAACTACTACTGTTGACATGTCCATAACAAGCAAACAAATTAGCATACTATCTGCTTTTCTGTACAGCCTCTAAAAGAGTAACAAAACATGTAATATTATAAAAATCATTGTGAGTCAGTACCTTTCCATGGACCTTCTGCCCTGGCTCTGTTCCTTCAAGATGTTCAGATTCTCCAGAACCTTCGCCTGCTGCCAGTTTCCTCTGCATATGAGCATTTTGTTCACGTAAAGCTGTAATCTGCAATTAAAGCAATTACTTGTATAATGAAGCATTTATTTGCATAACACAACAACAACGCTGATAAGAACTGAGTTGAAAAGATTATCTCAGTATGTATACTGTATATCTTGAGAGTTTTTTGCTTGTAAGCTATGAGATCACCTGATCATTTAACCTGCTCAGTCCTGTCTTGAACATAACACTGTTCCAATGTTTGCAAATGCATTGGAATACTACATACACATTTAACAACTGTTCCTGTTAAGTTTGGTTGAATAAGCACTCCTAACAGACCTGTACCAAAGTATTGTTCTTTCTGTGACATTTTTATTAGGAACAAAAGACAAGAAAAAGATTCACAGAAAAAAAATGTCCTACTTTCTGCTTTCTCTGCTGTCTCTCTATACTGCTCCTCGGTGTAGTTATGATGGCCCAGGCTACTTATATTTCGTGCACATTTCCAATCATCCTCATCCACCTAGTGGGTCAGAACTTGCTACTAGGTGGGCCAGTAGAACCTGGATATAGTGCCCCCTTCCTCTTCCCAGATAAGCCACATCATGGCACCAGTGCCTACATATACTGGACTGTACAGCTGACCTCCCATCCACCTCATGAGGTCTTTTTCTCAGCAGCAGCAGCCTTGTACTGCCACAGCTGGCTGCTCCTCTTAGCAGGTGTAGGATGAACCCTTCTAAATATAGCCTGGAAAACAAAAGGCTTAAGGTGAAACCATTACTATGCTCAGCGGCTGGGATTTCCCTCCTCCTCCTACTGATGATACTCTCTAGGGACATCCATTCTAACCCTGGGCCTCCTGCTGCCATCCCCCTTAAGGGTAAGATTGGCTGTGGCATAAAAATAGTTCCTAAGAATATCTGCAGCTTACTCCCAAAGATGGCACAGTTTCAAGCCTGGACCAAGTTACACAACCCTGATGTCATCTGCTAGACTGTGTCCTGGCTCAAACCATCAGTTAAGGATAACTCTATTGCACTACAGAGGTTAGAAACTTTTAGGCTCGATAGACCTGGGAAATAAGGTGGGGGATGTCTTATTTATGCTAAGGAAGGACAGAAATGGACAGTGTTACCAATCTCTGAGATTACCAGTGAGTATGAAATACTTGCTGTCAAACTACTCATAGGAAGGCAGAACAAGGCACTTACTGTTGCCTCTGTGTATCTGCCACCGCGCAGGCTAAGCTAGGTCTCCATTTTCTCCTGGAGGCTATCTCCAAGTTAAAGAAGAACTCTGAGCTTATTATCACAGAGGACTTTAACCTAAACTGGACCTGTAATGAAACTGACCCCCATAAGTAACAGGTGGCCGATCTGTATCTCACGCAGATGGTCACTGAGCTTACCAGACTGAATTGCGTCACTGTCAGGGGCTCTCTGATAGATTGGATACTTACCAACTACCACTCTAGGGTAAAAAATGTCTCTGTGCTACCTGATTGCCTCAGTGATCACTCACCTGTTGCTTGCACTTGGGTTAATAAGGAAAAAAAAGATCCCCCCATCTCCATACTTAGTCGGGTTCTCAAACGAGATGCCACATGAGCCTTGGCCAGTGTTGACTGGTCCCTCTTGACAGCTCCCCTGACATTGATCAGGCGCTGCAATTTTTCTCGAATACATTTATTGGTATGTGTGATATTTTTGCTCCTCTGAGGAAAAGAAAGATCAGGGCTGCCAAAACCGGGTGGATCACCTGTGACCTTCGAACCAGATGAGCGAATGGGACAATCTATGAAGTTTGGCTAGAAACTCTGGTAATCCTGCAGACCTTCAAAAGTACTGGGCTGCTAGGAACAAATGCACCAAACTCACAAGGTTAGCCAAAGCAAAATTTTATAAAGAGCAACTTGAGAATAGCTGGGGCAATGGGAAATGCTTCTGGGATAATATTAAGGACCTACTTGGCAAGGAGGACCAAAGGCGCTCAACTATGTTTAGTGTCAATGGCTCCCCACCCTTGATCCTCTCTCAATAGCTGAATCCTTTAACCTGGCATTTTCTGACCTCAGCTCCATCTTCCTCCTGACTATCTTAACTCTCTGGGGCCTCGCCAGCCAAGACCTCATGTCAACACCTCCTACCCAAACTTCTATTTTAAGTGAGTCATGACTAAGGAAGCCAGAACCTATATAAATAAGATACTCAGAAAAACTAGGCTTGGTGGTGACACCATCGATATGAAGTTGGTGGCAGTTGCACTGGATGAGCTTGTGATTCCTATCACTAAACTCTTTAATAAACTGCTCGTTCTTGCAAAGTTCCCAGCTGTTTGGAAGTTGCCACTTGTCATTCCTGTCCTAAAAAGTGGGGACCGATCCATCACATCCAACTACAGGCTGATCTCAATCCTTTCCCCCTCTCTAAGGCGCTTGAGAGGATTGTGGCTGACCAGCTAACTGAGTACCTCTTGAAGTATGGTCTCCAGTGCCCACAGCAGCACAGTTTCCATAAGTGCCACAGCACTGTGACAGCCCTAGTCGAATTCACAGACTTCATCCACAAGGCCTTGAATGGTGGTAATTTAGTGGGCTCTATTTTCATAGATCTCACTAAAACCTTTGACACTGACAACTACTCTATCTTGCTGGATCAGCTTCTTGATATGGGTCTTGCCTCCAAAGCTGTCCTCTGGCTTAAGGACTGTCTATCCAGCAGAGTCCAGAGCATAAAAATCAGGACAGCAATTTCTTCCTCTAGGGAAATTAAGTTTGGGGTCCTACAAGGGTTCGTATTGGGCCCTCTCCTTTTCAGTCTGTTTATTAGCCATCTCCCTGAAGCTTGCAATAGCAAAGTCATCCTTTATGCCGATGATGCAGTTATCCTTGGTAGTAGCACCCAGTTGCATCTTCTGCAGGATGAGCTACGGTGCTCCTTCCATCACCTGGAGGACTGGTCCAGCTCCCAGAAACTGTTACTTAATTACAAAAAGATGAAGACAATGCTGTTATCCAGTCATGAGCTAAAGAAATCCATCATGGCCTTGACTATCACCAATTAAATGGGTGACAATCTAGAGCAGGTCCAATCATTCAAGTACCTTGGGGTCATAATTGATGACACTTTCTACTTTGTGCAGCATATTAACCTGGTCATAAAGGCAGTTCACACTAAGCTGAGAGTCCTCTATAGGTATAGGCATTATCTCACACCTGATGCCCTATGACGCTCTGTTTCCTCTTCTGTCCTGTCAGTTATAGACTAGGGACTTGTAGTGTATGGAGCGGCCTCGGACACAGCACTCAAACGTGTGATCACAGCCCTCAATAAGGCCTGTAGGCTGTCTCTTGGTGCTGACCAACTCACCCAGTCCTGCTCCCTATATGAGCAAACCAACTGGCTCACGCTCGCCAATAGGATAAAATTCTAGACATGCCTGTTAGACAAGAAATCACTAATCGGCAAAGCTCCTCCATGTCTCAGTGAATTGCTCCATACCTGTTCTTCAGGATACCAGACCAGGGGCCAGACTCGGGGCTCGTTAGCTGTTCCACTTAAGAAAATGTCTCTTGGAAAGTGGTTCTTTGCCTACAGGGCTTCCTTGTTGTGAAACGAGATCCCTGCTCACCTATTGTTTACTGACAGCCTCCTCACATTTAAATCAGAGTTGAAATGGCACCTTAATGCATCCAGTTCCTGTTGTTGCAAACAGATGGTGTACTACCAGTCCCTCTCTACTCACCTCCTAATATGTGTGAGTGTAGATACCCCGGTCCCCTACCTCACCTGCCCCACATCATAACTGTCATAGCTGGCCTTAGCAGTGAGCAGAGTTTCCTCACCTGCCCTCCTCACTAACTGCCCCTGCAATTAGGTGGACCTAGCTTAGATCTCTCTTCTACAGGCATGCACTCTGCTCTGTTTTAGCACTTACTGTTCCACTGGAGGACATGCCTGGTACTAGCTGACTCCCTCCCAATAGCCATCCCCCACAAGTCAGCTATTTTTAGTCCCCATCCCTGTTACCAGGACAAAGCCTGTACTATGGGCTGCTGAGGTCCTTGTCTTTGTGTTCCCCTATAAGCTCATAGTCATACTCTGTTTAAGGTTTTTGGCAGTACATTCAGTAGCTGGTTACTTGTTATTCTGTACTTATAGTCCACATTATGTCTCTCTGTTTGCTTTACCATTGCACTGTTTGCTTAAGTGTTCCCTGAGTTGTTCTTATTGTGAACACTCCTTCCCATGAAGTATGAACTGCAGAGGGGGCAATTCCCCTTCTGTTGTACTGTATATGCTATGTACTTGATGTGGAACCTTTGCAAAAGAGCTTTTGCTCAAAGTTTTTTCCAAACAATGAAATAAATAAATAAAACTTAAAAAAATATCTTGGGGTGAAAATTTAGTACCTAAATATGAGTTTTCATACATATGAATGTTTTTATTGTTTTAAGTTTCTGGGAATTTTTTCCTAAATAGCCACAAACCATGAACCCTACCAAATGTTCAATCCTGGGTAGCAAGCCCTCTCTATTCATGGTATTTGTGAACATGTACATCTCAACTGTACACACACACAAATCAGAATTACTTCATCTTACTAAATGACATGTCATTTTTATAATTGGTCACATGATGCATAATACAACACTGAATAGAACTACAGTCCCTACCACTTATAATGGACAGACCTGGGCCCCTTTGTCCATTATACAGCTTACCCAGTTTATCATTTTGTTATTTTCTATTTGGGTTTATCATTTTGTTATTTTCTATTTGGGTGTATCAGATACAATACTAATTGGTTGGTTGCTTGTTTGCTTTCTTGGTACATTGAGAAAGAAATCCAGTACAGTATTATACTGGTTAATTGGTGCTTTTATTGTTGGGTTCACGTGCTACTGTATTAGAAATACAGATTTATTTTAGAAAGTTAAAAAAAATGTGTACAGTACTCTAATTTCACAAAAATCACACATGCTCATCTGCCTAATATTTCCAGTTTGTATTCTTTCCACATTGCCTTGGTTTTACTGATGATGTCCCAGTTTGGAATTATGTCCCCCATCTGATCAGTTGCCATTTTTAGCATCAGAAGAGCCTTCACACATCAGCTGACATTACATCAACAGCACATTCAAAGTCATAGGGAGATTCTTTTACTTCCTCCTCAGTTTCACCAGAATGTGTAAAACTCAGGACTTCTGCGATATCATCTATTTCTGGCTGCTGCTCGTCATCACCCATTTGACACTACATGTCAAAATCTTCAGCTGATAAGCCTTCAGGAGGGGTCAGACAGTCTTTCAGCATCTTCAGCAGGGTCAGTGTTAGCCTCCTTGGGTCCAACAGTAAAGCCACACTTTCTGAAGCAATGTGAGATAGTGTCTAGTGTTACAGTGTTTCAAGCAGTTTTAATCAGGTACACTGCACTGAGGAGACCCAGTTGCTTAAAGGAAAACTACACCCTCATATCATGTAAATTTTGTTTGTTTCCATGTCAGCAGACAACACTTTTCCTGTAGCTGTTGGGGATATATGTGTTTGCTTCAGTTTGTTTTCACTGTCCATACTAGTCTCTTGTAACTGTCTGGGGCAGTCTCCATTTTATGGTTTGCTGAAATCCCATTGTCCATGACAGCAGCATTAGCATATGAGAACATGATCTCACATCACCCATTCATACCATGTATCTCTATGCTGAAAGTAAAATAACCTGAAAAAACTCTCTGGAAATACACTAATCAAATGCAAATTAAAGGCATGGGTGTAGGAAGTCATTCTTCATGTACTCAATGGTGTACAATTTTATTTTAGGGGACAATGAGGCTCTACAATGCCACATTGCAACATTGCTTAATGCCATGCAGCCAGGCCAGCTACCGGTAATCCTCTTTTTTTTTATTCTATACCTGAGAGACAAAACTACAAGGGTTGGCCACAGATATTGCCTTTGCATCCCAGGAGCAATAACATATAGGCACTGGGGGTGGTATGTGGGTGTTTTTGAGACAGCAGTGTATAGCAACTGTATCTACCCGAGCATGGGCAGGGGCAACAAATAGTACAATTGTGTACAAAACACGAGTTTATTGTGTCAGATGGGGTAACAAACATTCTCATGGTGTACACATTTTTATTGTCTGGCTACACCCTGAGTAAAAGGTAAAACCCTCATTACAACTTGGACAGTTTGCAAAGCTAACTGAAGGTAAATGAGATATTTCACACCTTGCTTTAATTTACTTTGTTTAAATCTAAACAGACAGATATACTGTAGAGTCTAAAGGGTGCTGACACATCATGTTCCCATATGCTAGTGCAGCACTCAGTGACAATGAGATTTCAACAATCAGAAAATGGAGATGCCCAAAATACTGTAGTTTATTTATTTATTAGCTTTTGGTAACCGGGTAAGTGGGCTAGGCAACAAACCTGCCTATTTTCAGGCATGACCCGGGAGAGTACAGGACAATGTATACATTTTACAGTAGCACAACATGACAAAAAGGTACACATAGGAGAGCAGGAGAAGTAGCAGCAACGTAGGTTATTAGAGTAGTAAGCAATAATCCCTTCAAATACAAACATAATGGGTTACATGCAGAACAAGACTAGGGCTTGAGTCCATGCCACAGGCCAGCAATAGGGTGAAAAGGTTACAAGCACTTGCAGTGACCCCTGTCATGCAGGTGAGAGAACAGAGAGCTTTTAAATTCTCGGTGGGAGGCAGAGTTTTTAATGTGTAGGGGGAGAGAGTTCCAGAACTTAGGAGCAAAGTGAGAGAATGCCTGTTCGCCCATTTTTGTAGTGCAAAGTCTGGTAGAGAGCATAGGGACAGTGGAGGATCTGAGGGATCGGGTATGGGGGGCAGGAGTCAGCAGGTTTGCCAGTTTGTGGGAGGAGGTCTAGTCAGTGAGTCAATGAAGCAACCCAGTGAGTAGGCCCTTAGATCCTTGGGTGATAGCCAGTTTAATCCAGAGTAGAGGAGGCAGGATGAGTGAGGTGAGGGCAGTTAAGGCGAATCTACAGATGTTGTTATATACTGTGTCCCATTTACTAAGTACAGAGGAGTTGGCAGAATAGATAATGGGTAGGGCATATGAAGCTGGGGTAAGAGAATTCCCAGCCACAGCAGTCTGGCCGAGAGGAGGGAGGAGGGCGTGACATGATAAGCCACCATTGCATTGACAGCCTCGGCAGACCATGCTGATGTGTAAAGACAGGTCGAGGGAGGGATCAAGTGTGACCCCCAGGTATTTGAGGGATGCCGTGTTGGTGATGGAGGAGCCATCAAGACAGAGAACCGAGAGTCTGGGGGTGGTTGAAGGTAGTTTTTGTTGTAGATCCGAACAGCATAGCACGAGTTTTATCCTGGTTAAGGTTTTGATGGTTGTTCGAGAGCCAGCGTTGAAGCACCTGAAAGTTGTTCGACAGCGTGGAGTTGATGACATCTATTGATTTGGATCTGGAGTAGAGTACTAGGTTGTCAGCGTACATAAGGGTGCAGCTATGTTGGGAGAGAACAGGGATATCATTTAGGAAGAGGGAAAAGAGGAGAGGACCAAGTGTGAACCCCTGGGGGACTCCATGTGAGATGGTTATGTGGGAGGAGAGAGTCTTGTGGAAAGCTACCACCTGAGTGCGATTGCCCAGGTAGCTGCGGAACCAGGAAAGAGTCGGGTCTGATGCACCAATAGTTTGGAGCTTCTTAGCGATTGGGTGATGAACCATGTCAAACGCTTTGACAGGTCAATGAAGATGGTTCGGAGAAGTCCATGGTCCATATTGCATTTTATGTCACTGGTAAGTTGAATCAGAGCCATAGTGGTGCTGTGGCCTGGTCTAAACCCGTGTTGGGAGGGGGTTTGGAGTTTAAACTTGGCAATGTGTTCAGCAAGTTGGCGATGGACTATTTTCTCGAGGAGCTTACTGAGAGTAGGTAGAAGGGAGATTGGCTGGTAGTTTGTCATAAGTTTGACATCACCTTTTTTGTAAATCGGGATGGTTCTGGCCATTTTCCAGATAGATGGAACAGTGGACATATGGATCGAGAGGTTGAAAAGCCACGTGACAGGCAGGGTCAGCCATGGTGCAAACCGTTTGAGGATACCAGGTAGGACACCATCCGGCCCCTTGCCCCTGTTGCTGGGAGTGAGTTAAGCAGCCATGGCACTTCTCATAAGATGTTGGAGCCAGCACAAGGGTAGGTGGAGTGTGAGAAGAGAAAGGGTCCTGATGAAGGTAATCTTGAGGCAGATTAATCTGGGATGCACCTGGAAGCATTGAGAAGAGGGAATTGAAGGCGTTGGCAATAGTACTTGGGTTATTGCAGTGTACGCTTTGAATGTTCATGTCTGTTGGGGACTGATGCTTTTCATTGCCAAGAATTTCCTTTATTTGGGCCCAGTACTTATGCGGGTGTTTGGAAGAGGATTTAAGGAGGTTCTTGTAGTAGGTACTTTTGGCAAGGAGAATTTCCCTTTTGCATTTATTCCTCGAGGCTCGATAGTCTTCATAGTCAGTGCGAAGATGGGATACCTTCCACACTGCCCAGAGCTTGTCTCTACTTTTTAGGAGTTGAAGCAAGGTGTTAGACTATTTGTTACTATCCCAGCCACCCGTGGTGGTGACTGGGATATGTAAGTTTTGTAATGCTATGAGGACGGAGTTGAAATAGTCAGTAGCGAAGTTAATGTCCTCAGATTGGTAGAGAGGAGACCAGTCAATCAGACTGAGGTCATTTATGAAAGCATCAGCATTTAGATGGGAGAGGTTAGGGAATGTGACTATTTTAGGAGGGAAGGAGGGGGTGTCGGTGTTCCAGATGCAGTAAACTGGATAATGATCACTAATGGTGTCAGGGAGCACTCCCGCTGAAGTAACGTATTCCTTTCTGTTTGTGAGTATCCAGTCAATTAGGGTGGCACAGGTGCCACCTCGTGAGACTCTGGTGGGTACCTGTATGATCTGGGATAGATTTGCCTACTAATCATGGAGGATAGGTTGGCTGAACTGTTCTCGACCAGAGTCAAGGTTAAAGTCCCAAGCGGATAATGTCATTTTGCCTGTTGTTATAATTAGGTTTTCCAAGAGTTCAGACAGACCTAGTCTGGCATTTTAGGAGGACATATATACAAAAAAATATGTAGTTTGTTGACTCTCCAGAAGAAGGAGGGAATGAAGGATTTCACAATTAGATGGGTGGGGTCCCTAAGGAGGGTGATGTTAAGGTGCTTCTTATAGTAGAGGGCAAGGCCACCACCCCTTTTGCCCCAGGTCGGTCGGCAGGTAGCATGTTGTATCCCGGAGGGAACACTGAGCTGCCGACATGACAGCAGGCTTTTAGCCAGGTTTCGGTGCAGGCAAGGATGTCAGGGCTGTTTGTACTCACCCAGACCTGAAGGTCAGGGAGGTTGGCTACTAGGCTCCTGGTGTTAATGTGAGCAAGAGTCAGACCACAGGATTTAGGAAGAGAGGTACCCAGAGGTGGCAGAGAATGGAAGGGAACATGAGGCGGACCCGGATTGACCTCTATGTCCCCAGCTAGCAAGAGTGACAGCAGAAAGATCCAGATCGAAATGGTACAGCAGAGCCTGCCTTTAATTCTAATGGAGGGCGTCAATTTCCGATTGAGGTACCTGGCAAGTGGCCACATCCGCTTACTGATGAGAGCAGTTGGGGGAAGAGACGGGGGAGTGGCCACAGCTATAATGTTGGAGTAGTAAAAGGCATCTTGTGAATGAGCAGTGATAGTTGAGGTAGGAGTGTTAGGACATGTGAGCGCAGAGAGAAGCAGGAGACAAAGTGTCCCCAATAGGAGAACTGACAGGGGTGAGAGTGTCATTCTGTAGGAGGAATAAGTAGTGAAGGGTAGTGAGAACAGGTCAGTTGCCAATCAATGACGTGCAGCCCAAGTTTTGTGCTCCAGCAATGAATGCAAACTGGCTTCAATCTTAGGAGAAGTAGAAAATTCAGTTAGTAATCAGGCTCCCTCTAGTCCTTAGCAGTATAAAAGAGCTAATGGAGAAGTAGGCTGATAGAAAAAATGCGATAGCAGCAAAATATCGTGATTTTACAGCTATAAAGGTAACACCAGCCAAGGGTGGGAGGGTATTGGGGCGGGCGGGGGAGCAGCGTGCAGTGACTGCGGGCCGCACACACGATCAGTTCCCTGTGTGCAGAGAGTTCAGCTACCTTGATGCATTTGCAGGCAGGGATCCGGCGTCGGTGGGGCTGGGAGAGCCCCCGAGGAGTAGGATTCAAGCTCTCTCTGCTGGTGGAGTGCGATGCTCCTTCTGGTGTGTTTGGGGGAGAGTCCCTGGCTTACACAGGCCCTCACGACCTCCTGGAGCTCGGAGCTCCTTTCGGGGGGTGAGGGAGAGCCCCAGTGCTCCGCTTCTGCTTGCAGGTACTGCCTGAGGAGTGAAAGGTAGGCAGTTTAATTACACTCTATGAGCAGATCGTGGAGGGGTTAAGCGTTTCCTTTGTTTAACACTTGGCAAGGTAAGCTGTGTGCAGGCTGGCTGGGAGCAGACAAAGAACTAACAGAGCTGATTTGCTTTACTAACTAATTAACACAGCAAAAGATCCTGCCGCTAAGTTAATTAAGGCAACAACAGAATGCAGTGACATTTCAGCAAAACCAGGTTAAAATATATTGTTACAGGGACTAGTATGAGCTGTTGACATAAATGAAAGCAATCACATACTGTATATCCCTAACAGCTACACAAAAAGAGTTATCTGTTTGACATGGAAACAAAATTTATAAGATATGAGGGTGTAGTTTTCCTTTAATGCTGGCAGCAGCTGTTGGTTGGGCAAAGAAGTTCAGCACCTCCAGCAATCTCATCTGCACTGCTCTTACATAAAGGCACTTAAAGGAGTAGATCACTTTCTGATTGAGAGTTTGGATATGCAGGTTGTGTCTCAGTAAAGAAACACTAACTTGATTTTTATGTTGTGTTTATTTTGTGCTAATATAGTGCTATTTCTCATACCTTTCTCTTCTGGGGATACTGCCCCAACCAAACACCAACCTTCTCACTGACTTAAAGGTTATCCACCACTTACTCAAGACCATTGTTTGATGGGTGTCCAGCCATGTCAGAGGTGTAAGAGCCTGTAGGGGATATCAGCTTGGATGGCAGTCAATTTCCTCCTGACCTCCTAGCGTACTCCCTAAGGTGCTGGCATGCAATGATGCAGCCTCACATGCATGCATGCACAGATGCGTGACTGGTGTCTGGTTGTGACCCTCAACCTTCTGGTACTCCCAACTATGTCACAGACTGGTCTCCATGACTCGGCAGTCACACACTGTGGGAGCAGCATCCCCCCCCCCCGGGAAGGAAAGCTGTCCTTGGAATGCTCAAGCCTTCCTCCCCTAGCTGGCCCTCAATGATCTTATTCCCATTCCTGAACACAGGTCATTAATGTCACAAGTGGTAGCACTACCACTCTAATTTAATACTTTTTAGACTGGGGATATCAAGGTGACATGCAAAGTTATCTAGCAGTGGTGCAATCTTATAGGTTTGCAATTTGTGATCCCAGTCTTGGGGCCAATCACTAAAAATGTCCCTGGTCATCCATGCTGTCTGGGTGTGCTGATAAATGACAGGCAGTTGCCTCAGATAGCTATGTGGAATTCAGGCAGCATGGCAACTGTTCTTCTAAATACAGCAGAATTCCAGAAGTGTTTTTATTTAAACCTTGGATAATTTTTCTGCAGTGTACATACAATGTGGATTAGTTTGTGGAAAACTAGTCTAAGGTTTATGTAAACTGAAGAATCCACTGATCCACAATGTGAGAAGGCAGTAAGGAGGGCTGTGGGTATACTGGAATGCATAGGGAGAGGCATCACCAGTAGAAAACAGGAAGTTGTTGGTCCTCTGTACAGACAGTTGGTAAGACCACATCTGGAGTACTGTGTACAGCTTTGGAGACCCCATCTCTGCAAAGACATAGACAGTGTGGAGGATGTCCAGAGGAGGGCAACCAAAATGGTGCAGGGTCTGCACCAGAAGACATATGAAGAAAGACTAAAGGAGCTTAAGATGTATAGCCTCAAGGAAAGGAGGAAGAGGGGGAACATGATAGAAACTTTCAAATACCTCAAGGGAATCAACAAATTCCAAGAGGTAGCATCTTTCAGAAAAAGAGATGTGCAAAATAAGGAGGCACAATTTGAAGATAGAGGGACAGCTCAGAGGTAATGTGAGAAATTTCTTCACAGAGGGGTTGTAGATGCATGGAACAGCCTTCCTGAGGAGGTAGTAGAGTCAAAAACAGTGGGGGAATTCAAGAATGCATGGGACAGACATAAGGCAATTCTAGTGGGGGGTAGGAGGAAGTAGGCTGTTGGTTAACTAGGATCTGCAGCTTATCTGTTAGGTAGGGAAATGGGCAGACTAGGTGGGCCAAGCGGTCCTTATCTGCCATCAAATTATATGTTTCTATGTCTCTATAAACTGCAAATCTTAAATCTGTGCTTTGAATAAAAAGCTGCAAACAACTTTTGGAATTTTGCAATTCTGCTTCTGATGGAATTCTATGGAATTAGAGTTTCTGAAAGGTTGCAAAATTTTGCTGGAAGCAGAATTTAAAATTTCCACATTGCTTTGGCGTCTCACATCTAGAAAACAGTAGGGCTCTGCCGATGTTCCTACCAGCATTAAAGATTCGTGACAATGCTACATTTATAAAATCAAATACATTGCTCTTTTACATGTTGTTACAATAAAACATGCAATAGAAACCCCCATCTGATGTGTGTCTTGTGTCATTTCTTTGTATTATAAAAACTTTTTGAATGTTTCATATCTGCTGTCTGTACTAATTCTCTGTGCCATTCTTCTCTGGTCTCAGATCTGAGCTGACTGTTGCTGACATCATTCAAGGAGTGGTATTAATGATAGCTGTGTGTGTGCTATGCTGGCAGAACTGATGTCTCGAGACAGTCACAGTATGTTTCCCTTAAAAAATAAATCATGAGTTTATCTACATTACCTGTTTTCATGATTAATAACATTTTGTACAACATAGCGAAAATTGTGGAGCACACAGCTCAGTAAGCACCTGCCTGTTTATCTCTCAGGTGGCAGATTTTGAAACATGACCACTTGTACAATTACTGTCTACCTGATCAGTTGTGATCTGATAGATCTGCTGCTCCTGATTTTAATTTACCAATCACACAAACTGCTTTTTGGGTAAAATCAAATGAAAAAGTATCCCTGAAAATTGAAAGAAAACAGGCCACAGTAAACCACCTTTGTTAATTACAAGCAAAGTACAGTACCTCCTTTAACTCGGCCAGTATTCCTCCCCATTTTACCCTCTCTCCACCACCAGCTGTACATAGGAACTAACATTTCTAGAACTTACCAATAAACATGTAAAATGTTGGGATTACATAACTAGGGTTAGGTGGACAAAAAGCAGACTGACTGGAATAAAGATATTCAGGATGCAGGATTGTGAGCAGGGCAGCAGTCAGGTCTGGAGAACCCTGGAACAGAGGGCTCATTGTGGAGTTGGGAGGCAGTTGTGCCTATCAAGTTGCTGCTAAGAGTAAAGTCAGCGGGAGCAGGGAGCACTGAAGCCATGGTAGTGAGTGATTCAGGAGAGGCCAA
Source organism: Neoceratodus forsteri (assembly GCA_016271365.2). Classification (NCBI taxonomy): domain Eukaryota; kingdom Metazoa; phylum Chordata; order Ceratodontiformes; family Ceratodontidae; genus Neoceratodus; species Neoceratodus forsteri. Next base: position 1,124,575,261 of record CM028131.1, read on the forward strand.
ACCTTTGCAGGGTACAAACCAAAATATGTTTGTTGCTGCTACCCAGAATGAAATTGCTAAATCACAAAGTACCTCCGGACTCTGAAATGCTAGATACTATATACAGCTGGGGGTGGAGGCAGGGTAGTGCGGGGAGGGTTCTACGATGTTGGTTCAACAATAATTTTGTTGACTGTCATCATCGAAGTTTATATCGACCACGGTTGTGCTGTGGCCTACATAAATCCATTATCTCGCGTCCTGTTTTTTCAATGGGGGTCTTTGCCCCTCGAACCCCCCATACTATAGGTGCAGAACCGGGAGACAGTGTGCCCCAGTGTCAGGTGCACCAACACAGTGACCTTTTGGAAAACTGTTGATTTTACCACCAACAATGTATGTCACTGCGTTGGTGTTGCTGTCGGGGTGGGGGGGTATACCAGTGGGGAAGAATACTGGTTGGATGCGGTGTTAGTATTTTGGTTATAATGAACAAAGATGGTTGTGACTGTTTAATAAAAAAACAGGAGCAGCAGATATATCAGATCACAACTGATCAGGCAGTCAGTTATCATACGAGTTGCCATGTTTCAAATATGCTGCGTGATAATAACAGCCAAGTGCCACTGAACTATATGTGCTTCACAATTTTCGGTACTGTGTTGCACAAAATGTTAATGATCATTAAAACAGGTAGATAAACTTATGATTTTTTTTCCAGGGAACAAAATATCACTGTCTCACGACATCTGTTGTTCTAGCATAGCATACACTTGGCTGTCATTTAGGTCACTCATTGAATGATGTCAGCAACAGTCAGCTCACATCTGAGAGCAGAGAAAATGGCATGGAGAATTAGTAAAGAAGGCAAATACGAAACATTATAAAAATTGTTAAGAATTGAAAGAAATGACACAGAACAGACATCAGATGGTGTTTCTGGTGTAATTATTAGTATAACATCACATTAAAAAGCAGTTTATTTGATTGTGTAAATGTAGCATTGCTATTGATCTTTAAGTCTTTCTTTTGAAGTCTTGTCATGTTACAATAGAATAAGATAAGGGTTTATTACTTCACTTTTTTCAAAAATGTGAGGGTTTTAGCCTTAATTATTAGTGTACCATATCCAACACCTTGCATGCTTGAGTTCAGATTCTTACCACTTGCAATTCTATAACCAATATTATACAATGGAAAGAGAGAATGCTGGCCTCTGATTGGTCAGTCTGGGGTTGGACCCATGATGTTATCCCAGTACAACATCATGGATCTAGTACAGACACCAAAAAGACAGCATCACATATAAAACAAACCATTGCACATGCCATGTCCAAATTGCCCACACTTGGCATAGGCATTGTGCAGTGTGCCAATACTTATTTTTTTTAACATAAATCCCTACTTCCCCAGATGCCATGGATCTCTTGCTATTGTATAAAACTTAAAGGAAAACCGAACTTCAAAAACAGATCAGCACCTCCACACACTCCGTGCCGACATGGCAATTGCTTTCACTATAAAACCAAAAAGCTCAATGGCTGCATACAGTAAACTCGAGAGCTCCAGTTTAAAAGAACACTGTGCTTCAGGCTAAACATTTTTTCCCCAAAACTCTGGCTCCCACAGCACACAGACCAAAATGTTTAATGATGCCCTGAGTCTGGTCAGCTTGAAAATGCTGCTACCCCCCTCCCGAAGTCTCACCGCACTCCCGTCCCTGCTGACAACCTTACACACACACACATACTAATGGCATGTGTAAGAGTACACTTCAATGCATCTTACCCAATCACTGTTGCCGCTTGCCGTTCTCCAGCTCCACCAAGTTCTTCTGACTGAAGAACCTGTACCAAGATTGGCCACTCAGGCATAGTTGCAGATGGCAGTCTGCAACAACTGCCATTGTGAGAGCATCACTTATGTGGTGAGAGGTGGGATCAAGTCACATTCCACCAGGCACCACCATGAACAGTGAGGGACCAACAGATGGGAAAAGACATAGACACACACACAAAAAAATTGAAAACTGAAAAAAAAAAAAACACTTGGCTTAACAGTAAAGCAAACCAATGATAGAAAAAAAACAAAAAAACAAAATAACAACACACAAAGACTGATGTACAGACTTGGGACTGCAGAGCCATAGATAAAGCATGGCAGCTCCACCTACTGGCCAAATCAAGAAATGAACACTATTTTTTTTAAACAGTAAACCTCCTCTTTAGAAAAACAGCAAACACACTAATTTTAAACTTAGTTCTTCATCTTTTTTTCTTCTTTTTTGACTCATGAGTCATTGTATAATAGCAAGAATGTACTCGAGGGTGTGTGTGTTGTGCTGGAATAACGTTACTTTTGGGGAGTTGGATGCACTTGGCATGCAACCTCATGCCCAACCACCCCAGCTGTAACGTTATTCCAGCGCAACATGCACCTTGTCATGCATTATTGCTTAATTATGGCTGCATTCCATCCCTCAGATGATTAGTAAACATCTTTACCCATTGTTATGGCAAGCTGCTGTGCTTTTTGCATGAGGAGAGGTCTGCTTAACATCTCCTCCCCTTGGCATTTCTGAGCCATTTCAGCAAAACCTCTTCCATGCCAACATCCTTCCCCTGTTTTATATTACAATCAGGATTATGGTTACAATGCCACGAGTGATTTTATAACCAATATTATGGCACTATGTCACCTCACTTATGATTTGAAATCATCGTTACCCATTTATGGCCTGAAGTCAATTCAATTTAAAATATCAGCTTTCCTGACATAAGAAAGGTTGCTGCATTTAATGGCCATGTCCATGGCACATAAGACCAAGACTGCATGGCAAGCAAAATTAAATGAACTAACAGACTAGTTTTTAAAGGGCTTTTGGTAACCACCTGTGAGTAATTATCATGTTAATATTTTTTAACACCCCTGTTCCACAGCTCAGGATGTCCATTATAACCAGCAGCTGCAGTTCACTGTAAAGACAGTGGGCCAGATTCTCAAAATGTTGTGGAACTAAATTCCACTCCACAACTTCAATTGCAGACAGAAATCTCCACAGCTGTGGAGATTGGTATTCTCATCCATCTCAGCTGCAGAGTATGTTATGCCTAGTCCCTCAGGTCATAACATTTTTCCACAGCTGCGGGGAATAAACAGCCACATGCTGCCAAAATCGTGGATGCAGTCATAAACCGGCTCCACTTTTGAGAACACCATTAGCTGCGGGAACAATTGTCGTTCCGCAAGCGGCAATTAACAAATTATTCAAAAAAAGTGAAACTTTTTTAAAACACTCACATTTTCAATATGAATACATAATCTCTCACATGTTTAATATTGATATGTAAGATTATAATAAATTATATTATAATAAATATAATTTATGAAAAAAGCATACATTTCACATTTATCGGTATTAAAAAAGTGTGAATACTATCTTTAAAAGTAAAAAAAATATTAATATACATGTTTTGTTTACTAACATACAATTTCAGCAGGAATGGACATGTACTGAAACATGAAAACCATATCAATATGATCAAGTTATGATGATCTAACTCCAAGAATTCATTAAAAAAATAAGTCTCTATCCCAGTGGTTCAAATATTAGACCTTGTGAGAGATAATTTATTTAAATGTACTAACCTTGGAACTTTTAGGGCTAGGAACATAGTTTTTTTTAATTAAAGGCTGGAGTCAACTAAATTAATATAGTTATATACCATGTTGCTTAAGCTTCTATATATTGATTTATAAAAATGCACAATAGTTTATAAAAACACATATCCTGCTGTTGTTAACCTACATATTATACCAACAATAAAACTGTAAGTTGGAAAAATATAAACATATAAACATATTAACATGACATAACAATAATATGTAAGAATACAGATATGTAACATTTGCAGTTGGAAGATACTAATGGTTCTTCTATTACACACCCTTTTCTAGTCAGTTGAGCCCACATCCATGTTTAACAATCAGTGAACAAAAGTTACCCTGTCTGAAAACTGGTTTTCTCCACCTTCCTGACTGTATCGACTCATGAAAATGGACCTTTCTTCTCACAAAAATGGACATATAGTCACACAAATGGAAACCACAGCATTTGCAAAAATAAACCTTATGGAAAATGTGAGAAAAAAACTCAGAAGTGTTTATGTGGAAAATGCAATCTTATTTTGTTAACAATTCAAATTCTGCACATTTTCCAGTTCAATCCGCATGAACCACCCTTTGCCCTAAATCTAAAAAAACCTGGCCACATGATTAGCTGAATTTATATAGAGACAGAATAAGCATGTTCATGCATTACACGCGGACAGTTGTAGAGGAGGGTGGGTTGTGCTGGCTGCCTTGGAGCACTGCTACTATGGTGTTGGGGGAAGGAGGGTGGTATTATAAGGGTGCTGCCAGAGGGGTGGGATGGGGGAAACTTGGGGAAATATTTATAAATATTGCAAACGTGTGCTTTTTGTTGCTCAACATGAGGGCAGGCCTTGTAGTTGAGTGGGTTGTGCTGGTCATTTACGATGAGAGGAAAATAACAATGATTTTAATAATTTGATACATGTTGTGTGGGTGCTAATGCAGGGAGGATCAGATTCAAACAACGGCTAGAGGATGGTGGCAAATGTTTAATGGCTGGGGTTTGCAGTGAGCTTAGCAAGGATGAGAAAGGTGTTTTTGTAGGTTTTTTGTTGTTGTTGTTGAAGCACAGTTCCTGAATATCCGAATAGCAAACACAAATATTTGGCCACTGAATACCGAATATTCAATCAAATATTTGGGAACGGTATTCATGCTGCACTAGTTTCCAGCCCTAGTTCCCCCCTCCCAAGCAGCAAAAGGGCAGGACCACACAAGCAAGCACAGCCAACCATCATCAGGTAGGACAAAAAACATATAACTGTTTCCGGATGACACAAATGCAATAGCACTGATGTGCTATCTTCATAGATTTCTATTTGTGGTACCCATACTGCAAGACATGCACAGTCATTTGTAGCTCCATATAAAACACTGCAATACTCAAACAGCAACACTACTTCTGCTTCTATGGGAGGCAGTATAGCGTAGTCATTAAGGGCACTGAGCAGTAAACCTGGAGACCTGGATTTGAATCCCATTAGCCCCCCACTTGCATACTGTGTGACTCTAAGTAAGTCACTTAACTTCCTTGTGCTCCAAGGTCACACTGGAAGCAACCTCTGGCTTAGTGTGCCTTTTCTGGTTAAACAATTTCCTCTTCTGAGTGTAGAAGCGCAGGCCCTTTCAGTCACAGATACAAATCCACTATACCCAGATTACAAGAATTTTTTTGTCTGCAGAAGTGCAGCCCCTTATGGGGCCAGTGTTTCTGTAGTCACAGGTACTCATGCCCCCCTGTAAAACATACACACATTGTTTATGCATAACTTAGTCATTGTACTATATTTTTTCCACCAGGTATTCAACATAGTCTTCTTATGGTCCCACCTCATGAACCCAGTAAGTGAAAAGTTTCAAATCCCACTCAAAAAGTTCATGGAGTGACTGTGAAATCACCTTTTGAGCCAGATTTGAAAAAGTTCACTAACTTCTTCATGGGGGGGCTAAAATTTTAAAAATGATAAAATTATGACTAAAAGTTTAAAACACTTTGAAATACATTAACTGGACGTACCTTGTTTCTTTATATTGAAGTCACAGTTCCTAAAGGAGGATGTCTTTTGGATAAAAGAGTTGATCCACAATGTATGACCCTATTTAGATGAATGAGGGTGTGTGGGGGTGGGGGATGCTGAGTGGAGGGTTTGTGTGGGGTGTGTGGGGGTGTGAGAGACAAGATCAATGAGGGATCATTTTCTTCTTTTTGGGTTTGCACAAAAAAAGATTAATGAGCAGCATTTTTTTTTCAGGGCAACTGGACTGACATTGAGGACTGGGCATGCCAGTGTCAGTATAGTGTTCAGTGGCACCAGGGGTGGGTACCCCACTGTCACCACCTTTGTGATTGCACAATGGATGCACTGACCTTTTCCCTTTGTAGTCATGCAGCACATTGTGACTATGATTGGAATGAGGCGAAGAAATGTAACTGATGTGCCATGCTATGCCTAGGTGCATGCTGACCCCTCACACGTTCTCACAGCATGCTTCACAGCCACTCTAGAATCAGACCTGTCTGAAATAGTTCTAATGTGCAGGGCAATTGTGCATCAGGAGAAGAACTGTCCAGAGGAGAACTGTCCAGAGGAGAACTGTCCAGATGGTGGTGTAAAATGGTGAATGATCAGACAATAAAGAAGATGGTTTGTAGGATCGGTTCTACGGTGCCAGTTTGACAACTTTCTTGTCGACCGACATCAGAGCGAAGGATTTATGCTCAACCACAAGTTAGGTTGAATAAATCTGACAGAAGACCAGGTCCTTTTTCCAGTCAGAGTTGATTCGGGGAGGGGGTGCAGGACTGGGAGAAAGAGTGCTGGGGTTTGGGGAGGACTATTACAGTTAACTGTTGATGTTGTCAGCATTGACATGTTTACTGTAATAGTGTTGTTGAACAAAGGGCATACCTGTAAGATCTGGGTTGGGGTGTCCACTGGAGGCAACCTATAAATGAGCTTTTTATTCACTGTAGAATGTTGCTACCAACACTGTGCAGCAATGACTTGTGGAGAGCACTGGAGTCATAAGTGCTAAGTCTGCATTTAGGGGTACATTTTAACCTAAATAAACAGTTCATTTCTTTGTGGCCAATAAAATGTTCTATTTATATCCATAATTAGACATCTTAAGGGCATTAACAAGGTGACAGAGCCTAATGTTTCAGTATAAGAAAAATAGCAGGACAAAAGGACACAGCATGAGATTAGAGGGAGTCCTATTAAGGGGTAATGTAAGGAAGTACTTTTTCACAGAAAGGGTGGTGGATGCATGGAATGGCCTACCTCAGGAAGTAGTGGATATGAATACAGTGCAGGGCTTCAAACAGGCATGGGATAGGCATAAGGGAGCAATAGAGATGAGTATGAATAGATAGGCCATTGGCAGAGTAAAGGCCTATGGCACATTCATAAGGTAGAAAAAATGGACAGACTGGATGGGCCTTGTGCTCCTTATCTTCCGTCGATCTCTATGTTCCTATGTTTCTATAATTGGGGTCAGTCTGAAATGTTTTGCACTGTAGAAGGTAGTAAGCATTTGACCATTGCAGTTTTTGTTTGACACGGCCCAGTAAATTAAAATAGTGTGCATAGTATTCATAGAAACAAAAATGTAATCAAAAACATAAAGCAAAAGAAAGGTGACATTATAGCTTGAAGATATCACAACAAGCAAAAATATCATAACATACTAAAGCTAGTGTGAAAATTACATAAACTGCAGTGAAAATAAGTTTCACTTAAAATACATCACAGGGAAAAATAAAACGTTTTATTTTGCACATTTATTTACCCTGTGCATTGTATAGATATGGGATATTCCATGGGTTGATCACAAATTAGCTTTTTATTCACTCTGGAATGATGCCAAAAATGCTGCCTGGCAATGAGTGGCGAACCACGAGTTGGCATCATGAAAGAGTGAATAAAAAGCTTACTTGTGATCAACTCATGGGGTTTCCTATGTAAACCATGGACAGTTGGTTTATGTTAGTAGTCTTTTCCCCACTCAGTATATTTGGCTCCCTGTGAGCACTACAGAAGCTGAATGTTCATCATATTAATCAAAATTAGTGTGGGAACCTTATCCCTATTGATGAGTTGTGGAAGCAGTGTGCTTTGTCTTGCAATACCCATACTTAGATAATGGTATCCAGTAGAACAGTGGGCTGCTTCAAAAGGGTCTGGGACAGGGCAAGGAGGAGGGTCGAGGGAAGGAAAGGGTGGGATGGAGGGGCAGCTACAGAATAAGGGGTGCACATTAGAAAAGACTTGGCAGACCACTAGGCTTTTATCTGCTGGCAAATGTTGTATGTTTTTATGCTCGTATTATGGCAATGTGTATTTTATTGATTCTGTTTAGCTGAGCAAAGTCACTGTGCAAGGGATGTAATGGAAATAACAGCTGAAGTAGAAAGAATATGTTATTTCCACTGCAGCTAGACTGCAATACAAAATAACTCTTTCTATTTATCAGTGTTATTCATCACTCCCATAGTACACATATGTATATTTCTATATTCGTGATCGCCACTTACCCTCTTCAGTGTATGTTCTAACTTTTTCATTGCATATGATTCATTAAGAATATCTTATCAGGGGTCAACCATAACATTGTTTTGCTTGTCTGTGGCATACTGTAGTGCTTACTGCCCAGGACTGGTGTAGCTAGTTTTCTTCTTGTCCATCTTCATTAGCACAGGTCCTCCATGTCTGTTGAAGTACTTTGCAGATTCCAGTCCTCATGCTAATCTCCCCAAGTGTTTAAGGTTGCTAGGTGTAATTAAAAGCTTTTAAACAAGCTACAATTGTTTGATAAGGCAAGAAGGTGACCTAACAACAGACTAAATGTGGATTATTATCACTCCATTGTTGCCCTGGGACTGGTTCCTCTGGGCTCTTGAAGGGACAGTGTTCAGTGTTTAAAAAATACAGTAATAGTTAGGAAGAAGAATGTTAAAGGAAAGTCTCACATCTGTTGCATTCAGACCCCACGCAAGAGTTAACCACCAACTTGCAGTTTCTCACATAGTCCCACATACGTTGGCACTTTGTTTACTTCATATCTTGGTTCTGCACTGTGATCTGAGAGAGTTTCGTACCATTGTTACTCATAGTCTACTATTCAAGTCACAGTCCTTCACAGCACTGATCTCACAGTGCAATCTGTCTGCACACTGCTGAATCTGGTATTATAAAATGGGTCATGAAACATCTGTAACATCATTGGTCAAACCATGTCCCATTACTTATTTATTTATTTAACTTTGTTGACTGGGTAAGTGCACTGGCAGTAGAAGCCTTTTTCAAGAATGACCCGGGAGCAAATGCACAGACAAAATATACAGACATCATAATACATGAGCAGCAGGTGAAAACAATATATACAGAACCATATGTACAGAAAAAGTATTTACATAATTACAGTCATTGTGTGCAGCAGGGGAAGGAGTAACAACATACACAGGGCAATATTCACACAAGTTAAATTTCAGAAAGTGCAGAAGAGTGGGACAATAAGTTTGAAAACAGTAACATAATTGGGAGGGAAATGAAGAGGGGGAGCAGGTAGTTCTAGGTAATGAGGGTGGAATGGGGTGGAGAATGGTGGGGTTAGGGGAAACAGTGACACACGACAGAGGAAGAGTAATGGGATTTCAGATAAATTCTGCAATGGATAATGGGTAAAGATCCAGCCAGTTAATCAAATTTTGGCTTTATTTGAACCTAAATCATGTTTTTTGACTATTTTATACAGATTATTTTATTATCATAATAATGCACTTCATAGCATATGTAGTAGTGTGATTTGCCCAATTTTTGTTTGGTTCATGTCACTCAACTGTGCCTCATCATTACACACCATACAAGTCATGGTCAAATCCTACAGTAACACATGACCTGTCATGCACTATTGTTTAAATAAAATGTTTGTACTATGTCTGACTCTGCCAAACAACATTGTAAATGTGACAAGGCAGAACACAGCAGGAATATACCCATTACTAAACTGTCATGCTTGGCTTAAAGTTTTATTTGCCACATTCCTTTTACAACACTCCATACAGACAGATTGTACTGTGATATCAGTGCAGGGAGACTCTGGGAAGAACAGTGTCTTATATGCAATGTTCACATGGCCAGAAATTTACATCAGAGCCATGTAGATCAGTATGTCCATTCTCCCTGAAATGCAGGACGCTGAGGTGTTGCCCTATCTGCAGGTATCTCTCAGGACTGTGGGATGAGGTAGCCAAACTTAGAGCAGAAGTAAGCTGGGTCAGGAGTACCTTTGCCCCTATCCAGAGACCACCCAATCCAATGCTGCTGCCTCAAAAGATGCCAAGAATGAGGAGCACTTGGATGATGGTGGTCCCGGGGAGGGTTAGGGCAGTCAGGCAGTGGCACATCCCATATCCTATTTCACTCCAGAACTCATATGCTGAACTGGCAAATGGGAACAACCAAACATAGGTACCCAGAGAAGTGGAAGGGAAGGATGTGGAGATCAACCGAGGAGGTGACCTCAGTGGGGAGAGCAGTGGACCAAAGAAGAGGAAGAAGTGAATCCTGGTGGGGACCCTATCATAAGTGGGATACAGCTAGGCACGCATGAGGGTGAGGACAGGAAGGTGAGGTGCCTTCCAGGTGCCACAGCATGGAGGGATGGGAGGAAGATACTGGGGGATTGTCAAGAAGGCAAGATGGGAGGGTGAGCTGGATGTCATTATCCACCTAGGTACTAATGACCTGAAAATGGGAGCCTAAGGAAGCTCAGGAATAGTTTAGGAAATTGGGGAGGGGTCTCAAGCAATTAGCTACATCTGTCACCTTCTTGGAAGTACTAGCTGTGAGAGGCATGGGAGCGCATAGGGGCACACGCATGGGAACCTTAATACATGGTTGAAGAACTGGTGCTAGCGAGGAAGGGTTTGGATTCACTGGTGCCTGTGGACCCACCTGGATGGATGGAGGCTTGTTCAAGTCTGATGGCCTGCATCCATCCTGGAGAGGAATCCAAGCACTCAGTTTTTTAAGTGCTACATGGACAAGCATTTCAACTAGTCAATGGGGGTGGCAGGCCAGTGAGGTGGGTACCTAATTGTCCATCCCTGGAACAGAGTAGACACACCAGAGGGTGTAGACAGAGTGAGAAGGGACCTGCAGAAATGAAGAATGGTCAGGGGTTTGGCAGTTGAAATTCAATGCAAAGAAGTGCAAGATAATGCATATGGGGCAAAAAAACCCTGGCACAATATATCAGTTGGGGGGTGAGGATATAGCACGCACCAAGCAGGAAAGGGATCTTGGGGTTATCATCTCTGATGACCTCAAGGTAGAAACAGTGTGACAAGGCAGCAGATAAAGCAAATAGGATGCTGTGATGCATAGGCAGGGGCATCACCCAGCAGAGAAAAGGAGGTCATGATTCCACTATACAAGACACTAGTGAGGCCCCACCTGGAGTACAGTGTACAGTTCTGGAGACCTTACCCACGTAAGGACATAGACAGGGTAGAGAAGGTTCAGAGGAGGGCAACAAAGATGGTGCATGGATTGCATCACAAGTCCTATGAGGACAGGTTGAAGGAACTGAACATGTACTCCCTGGAGGAGAGGAGGGAGAGAGGGGATATAATAGAGATATACAAGTATCTTACAGGGAGGAACAGGGTGCAGGAATACACTATTTGTAAGCGAAAAAGATGTTCCAGGACTAGAGGGCATGGGGTGAAGTTGGAGGGAGGACGATTCAGAGGAAACATAGGAAGAATTTCTTCACAGAACGGGTGGTGGACAAGTGGAACACCCTGCCAGAGGAAGTGGTGGGGGCTGAAACAATCATGGGATTTAAGAATGCATGGGATAGACATAAAGGAATTCTGGAGGTCAGGGGAAAGGGGCAACAGACTTCTAGGAAAACATAAACTGAACTTACAAGCTCAAATGGGCAGACTGGGTGGGCCATAGGCCCTTATCTGCCAACACTGTCTATGTATCTATGTATCCCCCATAGCTAGCAGTGGAATCAGTGAACAGGAGGAAGGGATATTTCTACAAAGCAGTATGCAAAAGAAGGAGATAGGCACCCAAAGGGTGGATAGGCAGAAAGGGGGCACAATTCAACAGAAGGGCAGACAGCAGGGAGAACCAGGGATAAATGACAATCAGGAAGGGGGCTTGAGTAGAACAGCTAAACAGTCCAGGGAGTTCATATCATGGAAAGCCATGTATGCCAATGCCAGAAGCCTTAGCAATAAGATGGAGGATCTGGAGGCTGCCATGGTGAGGTAGGACGTGGACACTGTGGCCATCATGGAGACCTGGTGTAATGATAACCACAACTAGGAGATGACCATACCCAGCTACAACATATTCAGAAGAGACAGGGCAGGCAGGAAGGGAGGATGAGTGGCACTTTATGTGAAAGATGGCATAAAGGCCACAGAGATCCAGGAGGAACAAAATGGGGGAGAGATACTGTGGGTTAAGCTAGAAAGGAAAATGGGGTCAGCCATCCACACAGGGGTGGTCTACAGACTACCAGCCCAGGAGAAAGAGACAGATAGGGAGTTAATGCTATCCATCCAAAGGATGGCAGACAAGGGGGAGGTGGTGCTGGTTGGAGACTTCAATATTCCAGATGTGGACTGGAGCCTCCCAGCAGCAGCATCAACCAGAAGCAGATTTATCCTGGACTTTCTTCAAGGGGCTTTCCTTAAGTAACTGGTCATGGAACCAACTTGGGAGAAGGCAATCCTGAACCTCGTGTTCACAAACGGGGAGAGTGTGAAAGAAGTAACAGTGGGGGAGCACCTGGGGAACAGTGACCATCGGTCACTGTGGTTTGAAATCACAGAAGTAGCAGAACCAAACCACACAAAAACATGTATCCTGGATTTTAGAAGTGCAGACTTTGGGAAAATGGGGACATGCTTGACAGAGGCACTAATGGGAATGGGGAGGTAATCAAGCATGGAGGAACAGTGGCCAATATTTAAAACAGGGATTGCAAGAGCAGCAGAATCATGCATTAAGCAGGTTAGCAAGAGGAAAAGGAAGTTGAAGTCATTATGGTTTACCAAGGAGGTATCGGAGAAAGTGAAAGTCAAAAAGATCATATTCAAGCAATATAAAAATATGCAAGCAGAAGCGGATGGGGAAGTACCAGGAGAAGCAAAGGGAGGTCAGTAAGGGAAGTCAAAGCTCAGACAGAAGAGCACATTGCAAAATCAGTGGGTAGCAGGCACAAAATCTTTTACAGGGACATAAGTGAAAAAAGAAGGGCAAAGGGAGGGATAGCGAGACTGAAGGGGGAGGACGGGGGCCATGTGGAGGATGACAACATTAAAGCTGACATACTGAACAGATATTTATGCTCAGTCATTACTGAGGAAGAGGAGAGGAGAGTAATGGGCCTGAAGGAAGTACAAGGGGTGGGAACAGCATAGAAATGGACACAAGTCCCTTTACACAGGAAAGGATCCTAAAGGAACTGGAAGAAATAAGAGCCAATAAAGCAATGTGGCCAGATGGGGTGTACCCCAGGGTCACAAAGGAACTAAAAGAGGTGGTGGCTGAACCTCTGGCAATGCTGTTTAGCCAATTAGTGGAAACAGGGGATATACCCATAGACTGGAGGACAGCAGATGTAGTTCCCTTATACAAAAAGCTGGAACACAAAGGAAGTGGGGAACTACAGACCAGTCAGACTGACCTCGGTAGTGGGGAAGATCATGGAAGCACTACTGAAGAAGAGATTGGTGGAAAATCTGGTTGCCAGCAGACAACAGGATCCAAGGCAGCATGGTTTCACCATGGGGGAGGTCATGCCAGACCAGCCTCATTGAATTTTTCGACTGGGTGACAATAGAGGTGGATCAGGGGAGGGCAGTGGACATGGCCTATCAGAATTTCAGCAAGGCCTTTGACACTGTGCCACATAGAAGGCTATTAAGCCAACTGGGAAATATAGGAGTGGGCAGGACAGTAGTGTGCTGGGTGGGTAATTGGCTGGGCGGCAGGACACAGAGGGTGGTGGTAAATGGCTGTCACTCCACAGAGGGAGGAATGACCAGTGGGGTACCACAGGGATCAGTGCTGGGACCAGTCCTATTCAACGTCTTGATTAGTGACATTACACAGGAGCTAGAATGCAGACTTTTTTCTGTTTGCTGACAACACAAAGCTCTGTAAAAGAGTAGACATGCCCCAGAGAGTGTAGACAGAATAAGGAGGGACTTGCAGAAGCTTGAAGAATGGTCAATGGTTTGGCAGTTGAAATTCAATGCAAAGAAGTGCAAGATAATGCATATGGGGCACAAAACCCTTGAAAAACATATCACTTGGGGGGGGTAAGGATATAGCATGCACCAAGTAGGGAAGGGATCTTGGGGTTTTCATCTCTGATGACCTCAAGGTAGGGAAACAGTGTGACAAGGCAGCTGGTAAAGCAAATAGGATGATGGGATGCATAGGCAGGGGCATCACCAGCAGGAAAAGGGAGGTCGTAATTCCACTATACAAGACACTAGTGAGGCCCCACCTAGAGTACAGTGTACAGTTCTGTTGACCTTACCTATGTAAGGAGATAGGGTAGATAAGGTTCAAATGAGGGCAACAAAGATGGTACAGGGTTTGAATCACAAGTCCTATGAGGACAGATTGAAGGACTTGAATATGTACTCTCTAGAGGAGAGAAGGGAGAGAAGGGATATGATAGAAACATACATGTACCTTACAGGGAGGAACAGGGTGCAGGAATACACTATTTTCCAGCAAAAAAGATGTTCCAGGACAAGAGAGCATGGCATGAAGTTAGAGGGAGGGCGATTCAAAGGAAATGTGAGGAAGAATTTCTTCACAGAAAGGGTGTTGGACAAGTGGAACGCCCTGTTAAAGGAAGTGGTGGGTGCTGAAACAATCATAGGATTTAAGAATGCATGGGATAGACATAAGGGAATTCTGGAGGTCGGGATAAGGGGCAACAGACTTCTAGAAAAACATAAAGGGAACTTACAAGCTCAAATGGGCAGACTGGGTGGGCCATAGACCCCTATCTGCTGACAGTATCTATGTATCCCAGCTCAGCAGCACTGTAGGTGCTTCTGCTGAAGTTCTGGTGTTGTATGGTGGATTCTGGTCAGGAGCGGGGCAGTAGAGTAACTGAGAGTGCCACATAGGGAACAAAGATGGATCTTTTTACCCGAGTCCAGCTAAAGTTTGTATTTTACAGTTTAAACCCAGCTGAACCCGGGGAAGTGGTTGTTTTTTTAAAACTGAGGGCTAGAAATGCAAGAAAGCAAGTTGGTCTCGGAGGTGAGCCATGACAGGCATGTGCGGTGTCACGGCTCACCTCCGACACTGACATGTTTTCTTGCATTGCTAGCTCTCGGTTTTAAAAAACAACCACCTCACAGAGTTCAGCTGGGTTTAAACTATGAAACATATCCTTTAGCTGGACTTGGGTCTAAGAACAGTAGTGGATCATGCTTCAAAAAAAAAAAAAACACAAGTGCAGGCTGGGAAAAGCCTAGCACAGTGTTGTAGGTGGTGCAGGCTGTTCATATGGCCACAGACACCGGTGCAGAACAGCCGCAACACTACTCAATCCCAAGAAATCATGGATTGCCATCACACCAGAATGGCAGCCCCAAACAGTAAAACTGTAGCATTCAGATGTGCACAGCAGCAACGATCTTGTTGCTTTGCATCAGCAATAACACTACAGATTTGACTGTGTGAACGGGGCTATAGCTAAAATGGCAGCTCACTAATTAGACAAAATAAAACAAATCAAGCAAGCTGGCAAATTTTAATTCAAGCTAGAAACTGCCACAGTAGTCTGAGTTAATATTTCGAAATGCTGACTAATACAAGCCCTTCCATTTAAAGTTAAGATATTTTTAATAAAAATGTCAGAAAACTGTCTTATGTTCTGAGCCCCTAGGACTGTCTGCCGCAACCCCTTTTAAAGAATCTAATATCTACTACTATCTCACATGATGCACCAAGAGCACTTCTGAAGTGCAAGTCTCTTGTGAGGTTATGGGGGGGGGGGTGATCTTTTCTCCACTTGCCTGTTTGTTGCCATGTAGATGGATGATAGAGTGGTGAGGCATATGATGATTTCAGCTGCTGTGTGTACAGAGCCAGAGCTGCTTGATTGAATATCTGCTGTAACTGAATTATCTGGTTTGAATGAGGGATGCAGAAAAGAGGAAAACAGAGAACAGTGGCAGAAAACAGTGGGGTAGCCTTTATACCTACAAGTCACATATATTTTGCTGAAGACAAGAAGCAATAAAGGAGCAGGATAAATATGCAATAATCATGGAATATTAAGTTGAGTTGGAATTTTTCTTTTACTGTGAAAGTGCACAATATTCTCCAGCGTAACTGCTGGCTATTGCAAATATCTGTGGACTAGTGCAATACTGAGTCAACTTATCCTGCTGGCTAGTACAAGGGTAACACATGTCTAATAGTCAGAGTATTGGCATTAATTTTTATTTATTGTTTTACATTTGAGTGTGCATTTTAAGAAATCTTTTTTTTGTGCATTTTAAGAATTTATTTTTTATTTTAATTTTTATTTTATTCTTTGGTAACCAGGTAAGGCCCACTAGACACAGGGCCTGTTTTCTGTGGTGACCTGGGAGCACTGGGGAGGTTAGGTGACTTGCCTAGTGTCACACCATGTTCAAGTGGAGGTTGTGGGAATCAAACCCAGGTCTGGTGGATGTACTAAGCTCATTCTCAGTTTGTTACTCTAACCTCTAGGCTATACTGCCATGTGTTATATGCTCCAGTAGAATTGTAAAACACCACTTACTTAGTACTACGAGTTTGACTGAGGCAAAAAAGTACTTCTTCAATGGCTTCGGCTCTCACACATCATACCATTTTATGGTTCAGCACTTCAAAAACCATATACAAAGAAATTAAATAGGCCAATGATCTAGTTATATGTGTTAGTTTTTTATTTTCTGCACATAAATGTTTGCCTGTAACAATCACTGTGGCACCAGCAAAGATAACAGCTAGAACCTGACTGGTTCCGTCCCTGTCTGTAAAAGATGAAGCTTCTGGCAAAATATCACTGAGCTCTGTTATATTGAACAGAAGAATTTTTTTTTTTTTTTTTGCTTCATGATCACAGCCATCTTTAATCAGTTTTTGTGATGCTTAGGAACTGAACTACAGTATGCTCTACTGTCTGTAGATATAATTAAAAGGTTGGTGCCAAATTTTAATGTGAATGTGTGTGCCATGGATAGGGAGGTGTAAATTAAAAGGCAGTGCTGAGAAATTACTTCCATGGATCCTTTCTGTGAAAGCAGGTTACGTAAAGAAGACAGTGGTTCTGCAGATATTAGGATATAAAAATAAGTAAATACTAAATAACTTTACACAAGTACAATTATCATGTTTTGACAATAGGTAGATGCACATTTTGCTTACATGTTTGTTAAGACAGCAAAATAATTTCCATTCTTGACTCCCCTACAACATTCATCATTATCTTCATTATAAAACTCTCAGATGGATGACTTTTACAAACAGAACAGATTCGTTTTTCAGTTAAAGCATGTCCAGGGTCTGGTTCTCAACTATTAATCAGAAAGAATTCTTAGATGTACATTATTCTGACTCAAAATCTTCATTAATCCAATTCCATTGAATTTATTATTCCCCCAAATTAAAACAGCCTGTGGTAAACTTGTATTTAAGTTTTCTTGCCTGGCTCTTTGTAGCTCTCTACCTCTTTCTTTATGATCTAATAACAGACTTCCTACTAAGAAAAAGGAATGCAATTTCAACCAGGTTCACAAAATCATTGCCAACTTTTCTGGCCTGTTGTGTTACATGTTTTATTATTTATTATTTACTGTATTTGCAATTACTACAACTTTGAAGAGAATTAAAGAGCTAGTGTACTGCCTAAAATTAATATCAGTTTTTAAAAACAGTCAACTATTTCCTTATATAGCTGAGGTACTTTTTCTTTTCCTTTGTTTAATTAGAAGAATATTTACTTGATGTTAACAAATGTGATGTGTGGGACAGCACTCTGCCTGGCAGCTGACTTATCTATCTCTGTTCTCCCCACTACATCATCAGCATTGTCCTTACTGACTGACATATCTACTACTTAGGAACAGCCACTTTGTGGCTACTAGGTCAGTCACCTGTGATGTCACTGTCTGTGAGATCACAATGCGGATGATGTGGGGGGATATATATATAGATATCATCTGCTAGACTAAAAGCTGTTCCACACATCCAGAACAACATTAATACATAGAACTCTTTGTAATGAGCAAAAGGAAAAGGAAAAATACTTCAGAAATAAAAAGTTTCAACTGACTACTGCTTAAAATTTGTATTATTTTCCTGTCTGCCTGTCTTGTCTTGGCTCCACTAGCTCTTTAAAAAAAGACAAAAAAAGTAAAAGCCCTAGACTTGAGCCCCAGGGGAATTAAAAGAAGCAGTCATTATGGTTGCTCTGACAGTCCAGTAGCAGCATGACACGCTGCTATATAGGTGATCCATGTTTGACAGCGACCTTGAGCTGCCACACTGGGAGGCAGGCCAAGCTGCAGCAGCTGCTGCTCAGCAGTATACTGTGGCCAGAAGGGAATGGAATTGGGCTCTGGCACTGCAGCATCTCCTGTGGTGGACCAGGAGAGTTTGCTCCCTTCACAGACATTGACATGTGCTTTTGAGGCTATCAGGAGGCTCCACCCATGCCATAGGATGACGGACAGCCAGGGACAAAACAGAGGATAAAATCCCCATAACCATTTATATGATAGTGACAGCTCTGTCTCTCCAAGGCTGTAACATCTGATGCTGGGTGCGGTGGGGAGGGAGACAGCCCACACCCTGGAAAACCTTGAGGGAGTGGGCATTTAACAAGTTTGCTTGGAAGGATATTTTATTGCATTTCGCCACACTGGAATAAAGATCGAGCACAAAAGGAACTTTTCCTGTGGTGAGTCGTCCTTGTTTCAAGAGTTTAAATTATTAATATGAGGTGGTTTGCAATATATTGGTATGGACTGTGAACCCACAGCCGATAGCCGTAGGCAAGTGCCGGTTTTCTCTTAACTAAAGTTAGCATTCTTCTGACCTTTTGACACTGCCAACCCTGGTGCAGTCACACCTCACTACAAACTGAATAACATAACTATACACAGCATCTCAGGTTTGTTACAGCCTGAATAACATTGCATAATTAATTTACAGTATCTGTAGTTTTATTTTGCATAGATAGAGTATTTACTCCACTACTGAAGTGGCCATTTTAATAGCACTCTGGCAGTGCTTGGGTAATTTAAGTGACTGCTTGCTGATTACAATAAAGCCCCTTCCCACTTCTGTTTTCAGATGAAACCCTTCTTTCCTGTTACACCGTAGTTAGACATTTCATTTCTCCAGAACACATTCTCACATTAAAAGGAATTTGCCTGAAATTTCTGTTTCTAGACATACACTTTGAGAAGGCCCTGATAGTTCTTACTTGCACATGCTTTACAGTTCACGAAAGCCTGTAATTTCTTATTACCAAAAATCTAGTAAACTGTGATGAACTGAACATAGAGATTCAATACAGATCATCAAACACAATACTTGTTTGTACTTGATTTATAAACAGTATTATAATATCTGGATAACCTTGATAAATTCATTCTTGTTTGTGCAGAAAATAGTCGCAATTCACTAATGTGACATCACATTAGTGAATTATGTCCTACCTGTTTATCAAAGTAGATATAATTAATTGATATTCACTTCACATACATGACTAATGACTTGCCTGTCAATTAAACTGCATACATGTTTGTTTTAAATGGGTACATTTCTTTATGCAAAATTTAAAAAAATAAGACGTAAGTGACAAGGATGTAATTCCATCTTAGGGTACTTCTGATATTCCACAAATAAATAGAGCTTTGCTGTCAAGATTTGTTATAGTCAGAACACTGGATGAAATTATTTCCTTGTACTTCTTTGATGAAATATATATACTGTATATGTATTTCTACAACACGTATGTATTGATAAATAGCAAGGTAAAAAGTGTTGTCTGATCCAACATAGCAAGATAATATTAACTTCCAAAGTAGGGTATGTCAGAATGATCCACCATATATTGTCTTGCTAAGTAGGGTGTGTCACAATGCACAATGAACCAATCAGAGTGTAGCTTTCACATTGCTGATGACATCAAACTAGCCAAGTGTAGCATTGAAGCAAGCAACTGAAATCAAACAGAAATTCTTATAGTATCTTCTTACAAAAACACATTTAAAATGTGTATTTAGTAAACTGATGTTGTGTAAATCAAATATACACTGGAATGACTCAAAAGACGTGACTGGATTTTCAAAGGGCCCTTAGACTGACGCAAGGTGCGTCAAACAACCACCTTGCATCAAATCCAGCTGTGCCAAATACTGTGTGTTGTATTTTGCAAGAAAAGCATTCTGAATGGCAAAGTCCCCCAAAGTGATGTAAAAGGTCCAGTACATCCAAAGTATATCACTTTTGGAGAGAATGGTGCAATCTGAGACAAAAATACATGAGGCAAGAATGACTCAAGCAGAGTCAAAACTATGGAGGCTGAAAAGGCGAAAACAATGGCATGCTAAGCCCCCAAAACACTCTAAGCTAGTTTCGCAGAAGAATATTGTCTCTATAACCAACCCACTACATAATCTACCCTCTCCTTTACATGCTCCATTGTCAGTTAGACCAGCTCTGACTGGTCTAACAGCAACATGCATCCTCGGCATACTGTCAACAGCTTCCAGCTTTGAAAATCCAAACACAGGGTATGGTACATCATTGTTTTGATGGAAGGCCCATTGCAACATTACACACCACTTTTTTTGACACAAGCCTGATGCAAGCCACTTTAGTGCAGGCAGTTCTCTTTCTGATGCAAGCAGTGTTAGAAAATAGGAATTGATGCAAGTTTTGATGCAGCTTGCTCCTTGTGCTATTCTTTTCTGGTACAAGCACATTGTGTCATTCTTTGACCTTGAAAATCATGCCCACAGTTTACCATCACTTGTGTAGGGGCAGGACTTTTATAACTTATGGTCCTGCTCCAACAAGTTTATTTATTTATTTATGTATTTGTCAACTGGGTAGGTGCACTGATCCAAAGGACCTTTTCAGTCATGACCTGAGCCACAAACATGGCATATTAAGCAATGCAAATGCAGGTTAACATACAATAAATAGTACAGGCTTCAAACATAAAGTGTAGGAATTACAATACAAGTGATCATTACGTGAAGAAGTTACATAAGATACATAGTGCTATTTAAGGCAAGCAGACAGGTAAAACACATAGGTCCGGATATTCAGACTGAGCCAGGCAGGGGTGCAAGCCTGGGCGAAGCGAAACTGGGATGCACTAGGGTGTGGCCTGGGCGATATTCAACAGTGCTGCGCCATGGCTCAGCACCATTGAATATGTCACCGTGGCCACCCACAACACTGCACCAGTGCAAGTGGCAAGAGAGGAGCAGGAGGATGCGCCAGCACAAGTGTGGTTGCGCTAGATGCAGGAACTGCGATATTCAGTGGTGGGTATGCAAATGAGGCCATTATGCATGCAAGGTGCAAATGGGGCCATTTGCATATCATTATGGCCCCATTTGCATGCAGGTGTGCCAATCCCCAGCGACTTGCGCCTGGTGCCCTGCCAGGTTGCCTCCATTGGGGACCGACGGCCCCTGTCCCTCGGCAGCAATGCACCCCGATGCCCGATCACGGGCTTTGTAAAATATGTAAATGCCCTGGTGGTCCAGTGGAACTGCTCCCCTGCCCGATCATAGGCTTAAATAAATACCTTTGTTCCCTGGTGGTCCAGTGGACCTGCCCCCCCAGCCCGATCGTGGGCTTAGTATATTGAAATGTATCCCTGGTTGTCCAGTGGACTGAATCCCAGCCTGATCATAGGCTTAGTGTAATTAAATGTTTCCTTGGTGGTTCAGTGGACCGAATCCCAGCCCGATCGTGGGCTCCGTAAACAAAGGTATATCCCTGGTGGTCCAGCGATATCCCCCTCCTTACCCGGCCACTCAAACCCACCACCACACTCCCCCTGGTCAGTGGTTGGTGGCAGCTCCCCACCCACAAGTCGCCCGGCTGCCCGCCAACTGACAGTGTACAGTACAGCTGTACGCCCATTGGTCCACTGTGTGGGCCAATGGGTGTGCAGAATGTACTGTACTACACAGTCCTGATATGTGAATGGAATTTCATTCACATATCTGGACTGTGTAGTACAGTACAGTCTGCATGCCCATTGGCCCACACAGTGGACCAATGGGCATACAGCCATACTGTATGCTGTCAGTTGACGGGCGGCTGGGCGGCTTGTGGGTGGGAAGCTGCTGCCCGTCACTGACTGGGGTGGTGGTTCTGAGTGGGTGGGTGTGGTACCGCTGGACCACCAGGGATATACCTTTCTTTACAGAGACTGCAATCGGGCTGGGATTTAGTCCACTGGACCACCAGGGAAACATTTAATTACACTAAGTCCACAATTGGGCTGGGATTTGGTCCACTGGACCACCAGGGAATAGATTTATTTATTTAAGCCCATGATCGGGCTGGGGAGCAGGTCCACTGGACCACCAGGGATTCTATTTTATTCACTAAGCCTGCGATCAGGTGTGAGGCGGCCCGACACCCAGCCTGTGACTTGGGAGGTCGGGTAGCCACCCACAGCAGGCGGCTGCCGTGTTGCGCCCAGCAATATGGTGGCTGGCCTGTGGGTGTCCCCCGACATGTTCCTTTTTTTGGGGCACATCTTTGCACCCCACTGTGTGGCACAAGGCAGGTGTGTGCCTGCATATGCGCCACACATCCCGGGCTGAATATCAGGATATGCCGAATATGCATGGGCATGCCCCCCGCACTTGCGCCGCACACATTACTGGTGCACCCTGGCACATCAGGATTTGCACTGTGCAACATCCCCTTTTGAATATCGTGCCATGGCACATCAGTAGGTTGTGCATGGAGCAACACTGTTGCACCATGCGCAACCCTTTTGAAGATCCCAGCCATAGTAACAAAAACACAGAGATCATACATATGGTGTTAGATTATTGGATACAACCCAAGGGCATAATCAAACTGGCCTTGCAATGGGAGCCAGCCAAGAGATTGGTGCAACACACAATGATGGTTTGAACAGGGAGCATTGAGGATAAAGCAACAGATACTATTGTAGACTGAGTTTGGTCTTGAGTGTAGGGTTGATGTTATGGGAGAATAGACAGGAGAGCAATAATTAATAAGGGGAAGAATGTTTTATTGTGTGATTACTAGGCATGCTTCAGTAGACAGTGGAAGATCAGTTGCATATTTTGAGTCAGCTTATTGCATATTGTATATATAGTGGATATGACATAGCCTGACTGGATATATTGGGCTTGATTCTCAAATGATGAAATGATTTAGAATGCTACAAGCCCAAAGTGTGCTGAACGTACAGCGGCTTGCGGCATTCTCTGGCTGGCAGTTGGGATTCTCAATCCTGTACGGCACTTGCCCTGAGTTAGACCAGCATTTTCTATTCTAACTTTGCTGACCTTTTTATGGGGTTTGTACCAAATATTTGGTGCAAGCTGCCAGAAAGGAAAGTAAGGTGTAGCAAATATGCACAATCTTTTAGAATCAGGTAAAAGGTGCAACAATATGTCCAGCACAGAATAGGGCTTGACACAAGGCTTGTGCAAGCCCTGTATCAACCTTTGAGAATTGAGTCCACCATATTTATCTTCGTGAGAGGCTGTTGATATTATGATAGCCCCTGAGTGGCAAAGTCATGAATGAGGTACACTAATAACATTGGCCTTTCTTGATGATACAGTAAATGTGATAGCTTCAGTCAGGGCCATGTTATGTTCTATTTATACAGTACTTATTTGGGAGTGGTTCCAAGATTTATTATTACTTCTATTTAACTTACTGAGCCCCCTAGCTTTACATTATGGCAGTACGGAATGAAAATGTTTGATGTGCAATCTTTTGGCGGCACTTGTTCATTGAAAAAGTGAAACAAGGAATGTTCTGCATTTCTTGCTGATTATAAAAAATCTAAAAGATACCTGTAAATGAAAAACCATTCATTTTTCAGCTGCATTTGTGCTGAACAACTTTCATGATCAAAGTATTTTATTTTTTTATATAAACGTTATGAATTTACAGGATGAATTCCATGAGCATAAGACTCATTTACAGAACGTCCCAAGTGAAAATAATACTTATATGTGACAAAAATTATAAACATACATAATAAAACATAAACACTTCCACAAAATCAACAACAAATCAAAGATCACTCATGAAAAACAGTTACAAATGGATTGTTCTTGTAAAAGTAATTTCTAGAGATTTTGTTGGAAAATATGTAATGTCCAAGAATTATGTAACTCAGAAGAGAGTTTGTTCCAGCATGGAGGGGCATCAAAAGAAAAACAATTTCTTCCAAATTGAATGTGATATCTAGGTAGGAGTAAGCCCCAATTGGGAACTTCTCTAAGATTATGGCTATGGGTGGAAACTAATAATATATTTGAAAGATAGACTGGGGTTTGATGATTTTCTGTTTAATAAATCAATGTAAGCCAATGATATTAATGTCTTGATGAGGCGGACAACCAATTTAATTGAGTTAAAAGAGTGCAGTGATGTTCATTTTTAGGACCACTCAAAATAAAATGTAATAACTGAAAGTAAACCTTATCTATTAAAGAAACATGCTTAACACTGTAATTCCAGTAAATGGAATCACCACAGCCAACATTTGGAAGAATTGATTGAGCCACTATAGTTTTCCAATCTTATAATGACACAAATGTCTGTCCCTTCTCAATTGACCTAGGCATTGTTGAGTTTTTACAGTGATGTTATGAATATGGGACTTAAAATATAAAATGGGGTCAAACGTCAAGCCCAAATATTTAAATTCATGAACAAGTGCAAGGGAACATTCTGGAGATTAATAGAAATAGAAGGATAAACATTATTGATAAGAGACTGTGAGCCAAATAACATTATTTTATTTTTTTGGCATTTAAAAGTAATAAATTGGAAGAAAACCAATCAGTAACATTATCAAAATCAGTTTGAAGGGTAGACGTTTATTTATTTATTTAGTTTTTGATGTGCACTAGACAAATCCTGCCTATTTTCAGGATGGGATACAGATGAATGCCAACTGACCTTGAACCAGATTAATCTGATTGGTGGCATTTTAGTGAATCTTAGAAAGTTAGAAATGTTAAGTCTTTATGAGCAAAAAAAAGTGTAGTATCAACATTTTAAAGCCTAATAGTGCAATCTTTAACTAAGGAGGGTAAGGGATCAATAAATAAATTAAAAATAATAGGGCCCCAAACAGAACCTGGGGTACCCCTGTGTTAGTGGGAAGAAAAGAGGATAGACACCCATTCCGAGAAACAGATTGGCTTCTGCTGTGTAAATAAAATGAAAACCAAAATACAATATTTGTAGAAAACACATGAGAAAGTAAAACTTTTAAAAGCAGATGATGATTTATTACATCAAAAACCCTGGACAGATCTATAAAAACTGTCCCAACATACTGACCCTTTTCCAAGGCCTTGGAGATAGAATCCAGAAGGTCAATTAGAGCTGTCTGAGTTGAACAATAAGGTAGAAAACCAGACTGAGCAGTATGTTATAGTCAAGTAGATATCGAGAAATTTGCTGATGGACTATTTTTTCAAGAAATTTTGAAAGTATGGATAATAAAGAAACAGGGTGATAGTTATCAGCCAAAGATTTGTTCCTGCCCTTGTGTAAAGGGATGACAACAGATTGTTTCCTAGCTGTAGGAATGATTTGGGAAGTAAAGGACAGATCAAATGTGTGAGTTAAAAAAATGGGCATTAAGTAGTGCTGTGAGGAATTTTCAAACTCCTGCAGAACAAAATTCTGTGGAATTTTCAAAATTCCACGAAATTGTGCCGAATTTTGCCAGAAATGGAATGGTGGATTACCATGGCCGAATATAGTTGTAGAATAATTCTCTGTGGAAGAAATGCTGTTATGCTGAATATTATTCAGTGATCTCAATATTTTATGGTGGAAATTGTTGCAAAATACTTTTTCATGAAAAAATGTTGTTCCGTGGAATATTATTCCGAGGATCACAGTAGGTGGAAATCTGCAGAAGAGCTAGTGAAATTCAGGTGGCAGAATTTTCATTCCATGCTAATTTTGACAGCAGAATTCCACATTCCACACAGCACAAGTAATAATGTCAGCACAGTACCATGCTATCATTTTCCATTTTAAAATTATTCTCATTTGAAATATGGTTAGTATCGTTACTAAGGTCAAAGATTCTAAACCTAAAGGGATTAAGGTAGTAAAAATACCTGACAGGGTGTGTGGTATTGGGCTATACTGGACTGCCCAGAGGCATAATGAGGCCAGACAGAACAGGCAGAGGGCCTTATAGCCCCCGGAAGGTCCAGTATAGCCCATACCATCTACCCTGGAAGATATTATTGCACTTAGAAATTGGGTCATTTCCAACTTTGGCATAACATATTTGTAAATATTATCAAATATTCTTAAAAAGTAGTAGAAATGAATAAAAAATGAATTTTGTTCTTAAGCAGTCCATTTAGTGCTGCAGCTCCCAGTAGATGGTGCTGTTTTTTTTATCTGCTTATTTTGTTATGTGTGCTTGTTTCCTTGTTGTCACTTATTTCCTCCATCATGTTGTTGGCTGGCTACCCTACCTGGTTCAGTAGTGAAGTTCTGATTTTTTTTCAGAACAGACGGAACTACTACTGCTGCTTGAGAATTTGATCAGGAGAGTGGCTGAGTGTGAGGGCAAGGTCATGTGAGTGACTGAGTGTGGTCAGAAGAGACTTGGCACTGCAGCGTCAGCTGAGTGAGATCAGATGGTAGGATGGGTGACAGAAAAGCAAGGTAGTTTTCTTTTTATTTGAAATGGCAGGAATATTATTGACAATTGTGGGGACATGTGGCTTACTCACTGACTCACTCATGGTAAGTGAGATTCACAGAAGTATTGAGCAGGGGGAGGTTCTTGCTCACTATTTAGGAGAAAAATGGCAGCTTTATAGGTTTTAAAATTTGTGGCACATGAATATTAGCATGTGCTGAGACTGGTAGGCTGGTATTTATTTCCCGGTCTTTGCTGGCAGACAAATGTATCACTTGCCAGGGGTTTTAGCCAATCAGGCTGGGAAATATTCTGCCTATTTTTTAGAAATGCACTATAACATAGTGCTACAAGGAAATATATCACTATGACATAACACATCAAGCAAAGATATCAGTATCTTTTCATGTTTAGAGAGATATCACTTATTATCTGGCCAGTGATCTCAAACTATATGTTGTATAAATAGAGGCTATGGCATAGATGGGTTTAAGATAACCCATTTATTTGTATCAGTGGCTGAATGAACTCGGGCAACCTCATGAGTGCTGAAGGCATGAGTGAGGTCCTGTGTTTATTTAGCCATGAATACAAATAAATGGGTTATTTGGAACCCATCTATGTCATGTACAATGTATACACTGTGAGTTTCAATGTGCCACGATCTTTCAAAGTATTTCAATGTTTATTATTTACTTTCAGTTTTTTTAACAGGTTTAATTTGTTTGTTAGTGCTATGCTGCTGTTTTTAATTGTGCAGTACCCCAGAGTAAATTAATGTGAATTGTGTGATCGAATGATATGTTGGTGTATGTAGAAAATGACTGATTGAAGTGACATGAATTGGAAAGTGTCATGATTGGTTTTGTGTGGTCTGGTTCACTGTGATTGTGTGGAGTACTCTTTGCTGAATGCACATGTGCAAATTCATCATCTGAGAAGTCTGGGATCAGTCAAGGTGAAACCTGACAAGCAAGTAAGAGGCCTCATGGGAGCAGTGGCCACTTGTGATCATACTGCAGAGTGCAGGAAGAGGTGGATCAGTGACCTAGTGGAGCTTGAGTCAGCAAGTGTGTGAGTGTGTGATAGTGCTGCTGTGAGGGCCAATGTACAATGAGACAGGTGTAACGTGCCAGAAGGGACCTAGACAGATTATGACTGGGCCTTGTCAGTTCCAAAGGAGGAGCCAGATTGGTGTCTGGGCCTCATCAATTTCAAAGGGAAAAGAATCTGGCAGGCCACCTGCCACCTCCATCTCTTACCTAATGACATATACTTTTCAGAGTGGATGCTGCTCAGAACCAATTAAAAAAGACTTAATGTGACTTTAACTCAGATTGCTGCTAGTTAAGTGTTCTGAGGAGTAGGTCTGGTGATAAATGACTCATCGATTATGCTGACTGAATTGTGTTGAGGGTGGCTCATGAAGGGCCTGCTGGGGGTGGCTGGAGAGAACTCCTTTGGATGTGGTAATCTCAGTGTCTAATGGCCAGATCAAATTCATCACTGTTAAGCAAAGTTCAGCCCCTAGTTTCAGCCATCCCTTCAACAAAGGCACATCAGGACAGGCCCGGCCTGGCCAGATATTCAGGGCCTGTACTGAATATATGGTAAACAAATTTAGAGTACTAAGAGAAGGTTAATTGAAAGTCACAGAGGTGCTCAAATCATACCATACCTCATAAAGTAATGCATTATTATACCAGTCTTATGCCATTAAGCACAGTTCAGGTTTGAGGAGCAGCCTCCTCCTAGGAAGGACATGCTCAGTCAGGAGTCACATCAGATCCAGTCCCTTCGGCTCTGACCAAGTCTCATCCCTTCATGCTTACCACCTCTACCCAGGAGCAATGTGTCCCACTGGGCTGGTTCACAGGGGTGTTCTTCTTGGTTGTTGTTTGTACAAAGTCCACCAGTGGGGTATACAGGTGATGTTCTAATCTTTTGGGTGCCAGTTCGCTGGCCAAATCTGGGCTGCTACTGAGTAATGCGAGTCTCTGCTTCCCATTCTTGTGCCTGTCCTTTGCCATGAAAAGTACAATAGAGCCTTGGGGTTCTCTCTTTACCACCTGCCTGACCTTTTGGATTTTGTGTATTCCCACTCCATCTCAGAGCAGTCTCCAGTTTTCCATGGTGAAAGAGTGGACTTAAGTCTGCTTTACAGTGAGGTGGTCTGCAGCCGCAGATGCATTCAGTGCTGCACCTGACTCACCTTTCCTGGCCAGGATCTGAGAAAGTAGGCTGCTGCTTCACTGCATGATTTGAAATTGTGGTTCACCCCACTCCAACTGATTTAGAGCCTAACAGGGTATTGAAGCTTCTGGTATGGCACTCTTAGGACCTGGAGCACCATCATCACTTTAGTGCAGCCTTTTCTCCAGGCTGCCAACTTTGAGGAACACACATTAAAAAATGTATATTCTGTGCTCCTGCCAAGTGAGAGACCTCACTCTCTGGCCAGTGCAAGGATTTTCTCCTTCTCAGGATAGGAGAGGAATTTTGCTAGGATGGGTTGGATTCTACCCCCCTCTTGGGCAACATACCATCTCCACCTCTAGGCAGGGGCGCCAGTTGTATTTCAAGTTTCTAGGCAACTCCCTTTGAAATAATCTCATCAGATCACTCTGCTTTGCCTTCTCAGGGAAACCAGCAAACTGCAAGTTACTCCTGCTACAGTTTTCTGAGTCCTTGACCCTGGTCAATAGGAGTTGCATCATTCACTCTAGATCCTGAGTTTGTGCTTCATGCTTGCTGTCTTTGTCATGTATGTAGGAGAGATATGTTTCCGCATCTTTTGTTCTGTTTTGTTATGCCTGTATTTTATCTTCTAGGTGACTGACTGATGTCTTGAAATTGGAAATCTTTCTTAATACTTGCTGTAGAAGACACTTGATTTCTGTACCCTCTGAAGTAGGGGACATTGAAACTTTTTCTGATGGTGCCATGCTTCTTGGCCACTTTCTCTCAACAGCTGTGCTTTTTTGATGATTTCTTAGCCACAGAGCAACCATGTGAGATAAGTCTTAGTATTTCATTTGGGCTGATTGTTTAACATGTTTTGCTACTAAACTTTGTGTGGATGGATGAATAAGGTCACAAACTTTAAACAGATTTTGTCTCAGGGTATCACAGAGCTCTGCTTTAAGTATCCATCCCATTCCATGTCTGGCTAATGCACCATCATTTTTTTTTATTTATTGAATTTTGTTGACCGGGTAAGCTCACTGGACCTCATGAAGTCCCCTTTTCAGGGGTGACCAAGAATTAGTTTACAGAGAATACAACATAATTTGATGACTAGTGTACCAACAGTATGGTGAAATACAGAGTGAAATATGTTTAAGAGACTATGTTATAGTTGTTATTCTAATAGTATAGAGAAGGTAAACAACTAAACAAGATAAATGTCTTCATGATTAAAAAAAAGATCAATCTATGAGATTATGCAATACTGATCATGTGATAGTTTTAAATTATTGACATACTAAAGTCTTCAATGATTGGTAATGGGGACAATGGGATCAGGGTGTTGAGGGGGAGCTATCAACGGTAACCGTTACAAGTGCTTTGTTCTTGTAGAAGTTTCTTTAGACCCTCCTTGAAGCTGCTAAGGGAGGAGACTTCCTGTAAATAATTAGGAAGGGTGTTCCACATGGTCAGGACTAAGTTTGCAAAGGATCTGCTGCCTGCTTTTGTCCTGAGTTTAGGGACCTAGAGGAGAGAGAGGCCAGAGGATCTGAGGGGTCTCCTTTCTGGTTTGCTAACAAGAATATTCCTAATGCTTGCTGGGGATTTACTGCATAGCAGCTTGAAAGCAAGGCATAAGGAGGAGTGGTTCAGTTGTCTTTTGAGGGTGGGCCAGTGTAGGTAGTCAAGTGCTTTGCAGTGACATTCCATGAGAGAAGACCCAGCTGTGAAACATCCTATTCAGTGGTACAGAGTTTTAAGTCTGTCTATTTCAGAGGACATTTGTCAGTTAAGGACTGAGGAACCATAGACCGGTGTGGATAGTAGGATAGTGTTGGTGTGACAGGGTTGAATAAGGCCCTTCCTCATTTGTTATGCAAAAGGAGTTTAAACACAAGGGTCTGTTCTATCCTGTCCTCTTCTGTCTCTTGTCTGTCTGGTTGTGCAACCAAATTTTCTTGTGAGACCTAGGAACTGATCACTCCTACAAGTGTCGCAATACTCTGCCTCTCGCTATGTCTCTGCTTCCCTTGCTATTTCTGTCTTTTCTTCCTCCTTGTATATCTGCAGTTATAAAAACATATGTGAATCTTTGTGTGAAACTGAAAGTGATACTGGGATCCCTTTGTTTGAAACTGTATATAGTTATACTGTTGAAATGATTGCAGAAAGCTCTCTGGAACTCAAGAGGTTAACCTGAGATGCAGTTTTTAAACCTTTTGCAGAGCTGTAAACAAGAGGTCAGTTCTGGGACACCATGCACTGTTTTGTGGCACTTGCAAGGAACAAAACTGACAAGAACATTCTGTGAGAAGCAGGCTCCCTTATCAAGTTCCCAGACAAAGACTTATAAAAAGAGTGGCAATGCTTTTGCTAGAGCGACAAGGAGAGTGAAAGACTGAAACTTGGAATTAAGAGATACCCTCAGAAGGACTTAGTTCTCTCTGTTTGTACTGCCTTTGTAAATAGTTATACTGAATCATTTTATTTTTTATTTTGCTGTTATTGAGAACAATGAAACACTATTTGCACATTTTGAAACTACTCCTGGTTTTCCTATGCTTCCTGGCCTGTGCCTCGATGACAGTTGGCTACATGTATATGTGACTCCCTAGTGAGATAGGGGCTTTTATGATACAGAAGACCTATTTTTTGATGTTGCTATTTAGTCAGATGTTCTATATTCAAATGTAGTGAGAGGTTCTGATCAAAGATGATGCCGAAGCATTTAGTGGAGTCTACAACCTCAATTTTGGAGCCATCTGACAGGATGGGCATCAGTAAGTGCTGCCTTTGGAAGCCGACATTTTTTTGTCCAAATAGTATGGCCTTAGTCTTTTTGCTATTGATGACCATTTTGTTTTATAGGAACCAAGCTTCTAGTAGGTGCAAGTATTTGGTAAGCAGACTGTTTAATTCACTCAAATCCTTGGAACTGTGGTATATTATTGCATCATCTGCATATAGCAGTATTTTAGCAGTGCCACAGTTCTTGACATTTCATTTATGTATAATGAAAAAAGTAAGGGGCCCAGAATTGACCCTTGAGGGACCCTGTACATTATGGGACATTTGTTTGACAGTTTACCCTTCCATTTAACTAATTCAGACCTATTTGTAAGGTAGTCAGAGAATCATCATAGAAGGAGGTTGTCTAGGCCTGATACTCCCAATTTTGTAAGAAGTAGTTGGTGGTCCACCAAGTCAAAGGCCTTGGTCAAGTCTATAAAGATAGCTCCCACTGTGTGACCTTTATCTAATGACTCTAGAATATTGGTAGTCAGCTGAACCAGGGTAGTGCCTGTCCTATGGTTCTTCCTGAAACCATGCTGGTTAGTGGTGAGCAGGTTATACCATTGTATGTAATCAATGATTTGGTTATAGACCAGTCACTCAAGTGTTTTGATTAAGCTGCAGAGAATAGAGGTGGGCTGGTAATTCTCAACTAACTCTTGTGCTCCACCCTTGTGAATTGGAGTAACTAAGGTACTTTCCAAGCAGAGGGGACTGAATAGATCTGTTGAAGAGCATTGTAACAGGAATGGCAATTACTGGGGTATCAAGATTGAGGAGTTTAGGGTCGAGCTTATTGTACCCACCTGCTCCTGCAACTTTGAGTTTCTTGAGGTGAGACAGCACCTCCTTCTTGGTCACAAGTCTGAAGTGAAAGTTGGGTTGTGGATGGTTGTTTGCTGAGAGTTCGGTGGGTGGTTGAGATGGTGCGTTGGGGGATTTCCTAAATCTATCTAAATTTGTGAATAAGGAGTTTAGTGCATAGTCTAAGTCTCGGGGAGGCTGTGCATTGTTTTCCATCAAGTTCTTTGTCTCCTGTGCTTTGGGTGGTCTTACCCTTTAATAGGGCATTGATTTGGGACCACAACTTTGTATGGTCATCTAAGTTTCTGTTTTGTAGATTCCTGTGGTAGCTTTTTTTGCTGTTTTTATGTTTCATTTGCAAAGGTTTAGAGCTCTCTGTATCTTTGCCAATCATTAGCTAATCCTGAGGTTTTTAGGTGGCCCACACTTTGCTTCTTTCTATTAGGAGCTTTTTGACATCCCTGGATAGCCACTTAGATTGTTGGCCCTTGACCCGGAGTTGTTTCAGTGGGGCATGTTTATTTGTAGCGGCAAGGAGGTTGTTAGAGAATAATTCAAGTGCCAGATTAATGTTGATGAGTGTTCTTATGAGGTCCCAGTTTAGTTCCATCAGTGAGCTAAGGAATGCATTTATGTTGAAGTTTGAGAAACCATGGGCCCAGAATATCCTAGGAGGGAATTTCTGGTAGTCATTTTTCCATATTCCGAACATCGAGGTGTGATCACATAAACAGTCAACGAGGATACCCACAGCTTTAAGTCTATCTGGAAGTGATGCAAGAATCCAATCCAGTGTGGTGTGGTTGCCCATTTTATAATTTGACCTGGTAGGGGCAGTGATGAGTGGGATGAGCTGGACCACTTGCAAGGCAGACTTAATGCAGCCTCTGATATTCTGTGACCAGTGGAGGTTGAAGTCCCCTAGGAGTAACCTCTCGCCCCTGGGGAGGTTGGTTAGTTCCTTGGTCAGGGTTTTGAGGGAAGCCTCTGCCACCTTGGGTGGACTGTAACTACACCCTATTATTAAGGACTTTGCACTTCCTATCATCAGCTGAGTGAAAACTGCTTTGCACTCAGAGTTTTTCAGACAAAGCGTGAGAGATTGGGAGACTTTTATTGTGGACTTTGTGTAAATGAGAACGTCTCCTCCTTTTTTCCCCAGTTTATACTGCCTAAAAGTATTGAAACCGGGGAGAGCTATCTCATGGGCCAAATGTGTAACTTGAGCCAAGTTTCAGAGATGGCTATGATATCAGGGGGTAGACTTTGACCCACACCTCTAGTTCAGGCATTTCGGCTCTAAGACTATTTACATTCATATGGACTACTTTCAGCCCATGGGTATTTACCCAGATGTGGTCTGTAGGAGAGCCTATCACTATATTGGCAGGTATGGGACCGGGGTTTGGTTCAACATCCCCAGCTAGCAGAATGAGTAAAATGATTAAGAGTTTAATGGGGGGGGGCAGTGGAGGGAAGTATGTTTCTGCCCCTATGATCACATAGGAAGGTACTTGATTTGTAACAGACTCCTACTTTTGTTAGTGTATGGAGGATATGGATAATGGGTACTCTGCATTGTTTCCGGGGATGGTCCCTTTTCAGGGGTAATTTGAAGTTAATTAAACTTGGTTGCTCTAAGTAAAATATACTTCGCTTTTCTTACTGTGCCAGCAAGGACATGATCCTTGCATGGGGGGATGGGAAACCCTGAATCAATTTAATATAGCATATATGACTGAATTCCTAGTCCCAAAGTATTTTAAAATAATGGCTAAAATACACAGATGCATAGAAGAGGCTCAAAGAGATTTTCAAGTATCCAGGGACACTTTTAAAATATTAAAATTCAGACACAATTCAACTTGTGGTTCAGTAATTGTCTATATTTATCTACCATCATTTTTATGTTTGCACAGCCCTATAATCCTCAGTCTCTGCTAAAATTCCAATCACTCTTTGCCTTTTTTGAGGATTAC
Organism: Neoceratodus forsteri; assembly: GCA_016271365.2. Lineage (NCBI taxonomy): Eukaryota > Metazoa > Chordata > Ceratodontiformes > Ceratodontidae > Neoceratodus > Neoceratodus forsteri. The sequence goes on from CM028131.1 coordinate 1,124,609,634, forward strand.
CTAAAACACTTAGCCAATCACAGCTCTAGAAAATGCAAAGAAAAAGCTTCTGTGTTAATGTGTTATTTACATGTTGCGATTAGGAACATTTCTTTTGATTTTTCTATACTCCCACAGTGCTGATGAGCTGTGTGTTTCTCTGCCACGTGGGACTGGCAGATATGCTGCACTTTTTGCAGCCCAGCAGTGACCATGATGCCCTATAATATTGTACTCTGATTTCACTGACATTTTGTGTCTCCCTTCTGCTACTGCCCCAGTAAATACTGAGAGTGATGCATGGTCTCAGCTCTGTGCAGCACATAATGTCCTTCCAGCTCCTCCTCCTTATAAAATACTGGCTTTTTCAGAGTGTCTCACTGCCTAGTAGCACATTATTGCCATCTCCCTCAGCATATACCAGCAGTACTGGAGTGTCTCACATTATGCCATATATTCTCTTCTTCCCTCTGCAAATACCAGCAGTGCTGGAATGTCATACCGCCATGAGTCACATTATCTCCCTCCTGCCCCCACAAGTCTTGCCACCATATTGCACATTATCTGGCTACTGTTATCCCCCCACAAATACCAGCAATGCTTGAGTGTACTGCCACCACATGCCACATTATCTCTCCCCTGCTGATCCATGAAAATACCGGCAGTACTGGGGTGTCTTGCAGCTGTGTGGCACATGATCTCCTTCACAATCCTCCCAACAAATGCCTAATAATACGGAGTGTCTCCCCACCATGCCTCACATTTTCTACCTCCCACTGCCCCCCAGCAAATATTGGCAATGCTGGAGTGTTTTACTACCAAAAACAGTCTAGACAGGGCTGTTTATAGTTAAAGGTGACTATATTGGTGGGGGAGACCCCAGAGGTCACTAAGTAGAAGATGCTCAAAGTTCAGAAGTAGAAAGCAAATAGCCAAACCTGAACACAGCAAGCTGCGGAAACAGTAGACATAAGTAAATATACTGAACGCTCAACTGAAGAATCAGCCAAAGCAAGCAATTCTAAATCAGTTAATTTGCTTGTGAATGGGACCCCCCCCCCAAAAAAAAAAATAAAGAAAAAAGCAAGAAAAACAAAGGAGGGAGCAAAAAAACAAGAAAGAGCAAATGTGGCAGAGGGAAGTCATTACAACTTGAAGAAAACAGAAGAAGCAACATGAAGAAAATAAACCTCAACAACTTCAATTTAAGTGAAGCAAAGTAGTGTGTTATCAAAATGACTTTCCTTTGTTCCCCAAGATGTCCCTGACAAAATTTGGTTACATATTGCTATTCATAAATTCTTTTGGAAACTCTGCTTAAAGGACTGTCATGTTAGAAACCCACAAGAAGCAACAGACATGGACTTTTTAATACATCCAACTAGCCTGCATCCCCTAAACTGAGTCTGCCAGTTACGGTGGTGGATGAAGCAGCTGCATCTCTCCAACAAAACAAGGAGAATGGTGCTGAAAATATAAATGCATTGGAAAAATTATGTAATGACAACACTCAAGAATGTGCTCAGTCTGAGGATGCAGAAATACTGTTATTTGACATCACAGTTAGGGAATTTATTTGATGCACTTAAGAAAATCTATGTTCAGGCCCAGATCTTTGCCCCTCTAGCATGAACATCACTATCTAAACTTTGGAAAAGATAATGCTGAGAGATTTTTTTTGCCATAGAAACTTACATACATGGAAATAGAATTTGTCAGCAGATAAGGACCACTTGGCCCACCGAGTCTGTCCCTCTTTTCCCTGCCTAATATTGCCACTGCAGACCCTACATTGTCTCTGGTCACCACCTCTCCCCTCGCTTCGATACTAGTTTTCCTTTATATCTATCCCATGTATGCTTGAAGTCCACCACTGTTTTCACCCCCACCACCCCTGCTTGAAGATTATTCTAGGCTTCCGCCACTCTCTCAGTGAAGAAATAGTTTCTCACATCTCTCTTAAACTTCCCCACCCCAGTTTCATTGCATGCCCCCTAGTTCTTGTATTCCTTCTTTTTAGAAAAATGCTCCCTTCCCACACCTAATTTACCACAGTGAGGTATTTAAAGGCCTCTATCGTGTCTACCCCCTCTCCCTCCTCTCTTCCATGGTGAAGATGTTGAGATCCCTCAGTCTCTTCTCATAGGATGTTTGGTGTAGCCCCTGTACCATTTTTGTTGCTCTTCTTTGGGTAGCTTCTACCCTGTGTATGTCTAATCTGAAGTCTGGTCTCCAGAACTGGACACAGTACCCCAGGTGTGGTCTCACCAATGACTGATACAGTGGCAACACCACTTCCCGCTTTCTGCTGGTGATACCTCTCCCTATGAACCCCAGTATTCCATTGGCCCTCCCTACTGCTTTGTTGCATTGTCTTGCCTCCTTAAGGTCATCCATTATGATCACCCCTATATCCCTTTCCTACTTCATAACCATCAATATCTCCCTCCTTCTACTTTTTGCATTGAAACCCAGCTGCCATACCCTTGACCATTTTCAAGCCTTTTCAGATCTCTATTCATTCTCTTCACCCTTTCCAGAGTGTTCACCTTATTGCAGATCCTGGTGTCATCTGCAAAGAGGCTCACCTCCCTTCCAGTTGATCTGCAATATCACTTACAAAGACATTAAAGAGGGCTGGACCCAATACTGAGCCCTGAGAAACCCTGCTGGTCACTCTCCCTTTCCCTGAGTGAGTGCCGTTAACCACCACCCTCTGTCACCTATCCACCAGCCAATTACATACTCAGTATACCACCTTGGTTCCTACCCCCCAAGCTTCCCAGTTTTTTTATGAGACTTCTATGTGACATACTGTCGAAGGCCATGCTAAAGTCTAAGTAGGCCATGTCCACTGCCCCCCCATCATATGTATTCCTCTGGACCCAGTCAAAGAAATCTATCAGGTTTGCCTGACATTATCTCCGTCCCATGAATCTGTGCTGCCTTGAGTCCTGTAAACCATTGGATGCAAGGTGATCTATCAGTGTTTCCTTCGGAAGTGATTCCATTAGTTTAATCACTACTGATGTCAGACTCACTGGCCTGTAGTTTCCCACCTCTTTCCTGCTCCTCTCTTATGGAGCAGGACTCTTTCCTCCTCCAATTTTGTCAGGCCACCCCTGTATCTAGTGAGTTATTGAATGGGGCTATCAGAGATGCAGCCAGTAACTCCCTGAGCTCTTTCAATGCCCTTGGATACACCCCATCTGACTCCATAGCTTTTTCTACTCTCAGATTCACAAGTCTCTTTAAGACTCTTTACTCTTCAAGTAGACTTATGTCGACTTCCCTCTCCCCAGTGGTTCTGTAACCTATGTGGCCCATCTCCTTCCACTATGAAGACAGAACAGAAGTGTTTGTTCTGGATATCTGCTTTTTCCTAATCATTCTCTGCATAGTGTCCCTCTGCACCCACAGCCTCACAGTTTCTCCCCTTGTCTTTCTTTTTTCACTTATATACCTAAAAAAGGTCTTATCCCCTTTGTTACTCCCTGGTATTCTTCCCACAGTTTGTGGCATAGTGCCCCTTACTGCCTTCCTTGCTTCCCCCTGTTTTTGCCAGTACACTTCTCATGTCCCTCTGTGTCTCCTTGTATCTCCTAACCACTGCCCTTTTCCCCCCCTTACCATTGCCACCACCTCCCTTGAGAACAATATTGGTCTCTTTTTTGTCCTGTTTTTGCTCACCTCTTTTGTGCAGAGGTTTCATTTAATATTCCACCCCTTAATCTGGCCCACAGTCCCCCCACCACATCAGAGAAATCCCCCTGCCAGATAGTCACAGAAACATCACCCATTTTCTAAAAATCTGCCCCCCCTGAAGTCCAGGACCCTTGTCCTTATGAGATTCACCTCCACTGCCTTCCTAATATTAAACCACACTATCTGGTGATCCCTGGTCCCCAGGTGGCATCCCACCCTGATGTTCACAAGACTGTCCTTGTTCGTAAGCACCAGGTCCAGTAATGCCCCATTACAAGTGGGTTCCTTTGCTAGATGCCTCAGAAATGCCCCTGCAGAGAGTCTAGGATGACCTTGCTTCTAGTCAATGTTGCGCTGGGAGGCTCCAATCAATATCTGCTGGATTGAAGTCCCCCAACAGTACTACCTCCCCCTTATCTACCATTTTGCTAATGACTTACCCCATTTCTTTGTACAACTTCCCCCTGTGCTGGAGGTCTTTACACCACTCCAGTACAAAGGGAGGCTCTGGCTGCTGTCTCCAGGTCAGCTAAACCCCAACCCCCCCCTTCCACTGAGTATACCACTTCCTGGTAACTGTGTCTCACCAGCATGCTGCACATTATCTCCCTCCTGATTCCCCCATCCAGAGTATGCCACCAGTGATGTGGTTCCTCTCCATTGTGCAGCACATTATTTCCCTCCCATTCCCCCAGCAAATACTGGCAGTTTCTTGCACGTTCCAAATGCCTGCAAGTTGAAGCTACTCCATACTGAATTCTGTTTTTTGGGGAGCTGCATTTCAGAGTGAGTTGATTGTTTACTGAGATTTGGAGTCACCACTTGGTTGAGTCGTCTCTGACAATACTGAATGCTAAGCAGGCTGGGCTTATCTCTTGTAGTCTGGAGCAAACATATATATATTGTTTTTTTTTTTTCCGGCAGGACCTGAACAGGGTTGTAAGCATGGCATGTAAAACTCTGACCACAAGTCCTGTCACAATTAATCAACTCTGACCTCATGTATGGTAGTGCTTACTTGGTTGAGAGCAGTTTCTTGGGTCTGAAACTAACATTCCAGTTTTTGAATGGTGGGTCATGTGCAAGGTATTAGGATCAGTGTCAGAGCACCTGACATGAGCTGATGTCATTTTCCAGTGCTGACATGCTTTTTGAACTCTGACTGCTATGCATTCTTACTGAGTATTCTGTAACAAAAATACATTTTAATTTAAGCAACATTTGTGAATTATACTATTTTCTCTCACCCTCCTTCAGTCTTAATTGGAATATTTTCATTAGAGCTGTGTGGAATGTAGAATTCCACCAACTGAATTAATGCAGAATGGCAATTCTGCTTCCAAAATTCTTCTCAGAATTTATTTTTTAATTCTGTGGATTTCTAAAAACCATTTATATGGGAACCATGAAATAATATTCTGTAATCTAAGGAATATTAGTCCGTGGTTTGTGGAAAATGAAGTCACCATTTACATACACTGTGGAATATGATTTTGCAGTGTACATTTTGCTTTCAAAATTTCCAGATTTCTTTTTCCCATTGAATTCCATGGAATTTGATGCAATTTCTTAAATTCTGCAGAATTCTGGTGGACGCAGAGTTTAGAAATTCGGCGCAGCTCAAATTTTCTGGTTACTAGTACATTGTCTGTGATATGAAACTCTTGTGACCCTTGACCTGTTTTCTTTGGTGCTGTAATTGAGACTTTTTAGTTCTACGAGACTCTTTGTTGATTTGTTTTCTCAATAACAGTGTTTCACCATGGCAGGACTGGCAGCTTTCAGCCCTGTCCCCACCTCCTCCAATCAACAACTACCTTCCCAGGACTTATAGGGCCCTTTATTCCATCATGGATTACTCCCTGTGACTGGACCTGGAGGGGATCTCTGAATGAGTACGTTCTGTATAAAGTATGTGCTCATTCAGAGCTCAAATGGCAGCTGGCCCTGGAGGTGAGCAGTGGGCTGAGCTGGTCATCAGCTCAGTTCTGGGATGGAGGGGGGAGCAGGGTGGTAGGCACTGCAACATGGGGGGGTCCACTAGACCACCAGGTATGTTGGGGGGGTTGCACTTTATGAGGGACCAGGGCTGCAGCAGTCCACTGGACCACCAGGGATACATACATAGTTTGTGACATTGGGGCTTGGGTGGGAGACACTGACATTGTATACTGTGGGGTATCTTGTGCAACTTGTGTCAGCAATCGGTGATCATGCTTGGGGAGCCACTAGACTGCAAGGGATAGGGATGCATTTATTTGAAATTGTGCCAGGGATCATGCTGGGAAGGGCACTAGACTGCCAGGGACAGGGATGCATTTATTTTTACTTGTATCAGGGATCATGCTTGGGGGGGCACTTGACTACCAAGGATAGGGACGCATTTATTTGAACTTGTGTCAGGGATTGTGCTTGGGGGGGGCAGAAGACTTCCAGGGATAGGGATGAATTTATTTTTACTTGTATTGGGGATCATGCTGGGCAGGTGCTATACCATGGATAGTGTTTCTTATACATGTAGCATATGTTGGGGGGTCAGGTGCTCTACCTGACTGTGTTTGCATCACATTTCTGCCTGCTTTTCGGTGGCAGTATTGTGTGCCATGCTACAGGTCATGCTAACTACTGTAGTGTGGCGCTACACTTTTGAATATGCTGGTGTGTCGATATTCATGGCTCCTCCCCTCACTCTGTCCCTTGCCTTTATTATCTTTTAGTGTTGGCACCATTATGTTGTGCCGGCACTACTTGGGCTTTTGAGTATTGCAGCTGGTTGCAAATCCGGCACAAACGGTTTGCTCCCAGTGTAAGTATTTGACTGACTGGCCCCTTGCTTAGAATTTGTAGTTCAAATTTAAGATTACTAGTAACTACAGAAAGTGGATGAACTAAGTCAGATGATAAAAGAGGACACTTTTGATATTATTGGAATAATTGAAATGTGGTATTCAGAACACAGTTCCTAATAAAGTTGTTAATTTGGAAGGAGCACTTTGTTCAGGAAAGACAGAATTGGCAAGGAAATTGAAGATGTCACCTGTGATGTCAGTGACTCAGCAGGGCCGAAGAAAGGAAGGTTGTAGGTTCTATTGCCACACCCGGAACTTGGGGTAAATCACAATACTGACAGTGTAGTGCAGCAGGAGGGGGTGCTACAGTCTTGAGGTGCCATGTTTTAGATGAGACATTAAACTGTTGTCCCATCTGCCTGTTCTGGTGGTTATTTAGGTGGACATTAAAGATCCCATGGTACTTATTTAAAAAAAGAAGAGAATCTCCCCTGACTCCTGGCCACATTTCTCCATTTACGAAACAAAAATACCCAAACCAGCTTAACCTAGTTCAACACACTGAGCACTTACGAAAAGGGTTTGTGTCCATTAAGGTCTTCCCAGTATAATAGCTAAAAATTAAATGAAATGAGCTATGCTGATTGCATCTGTATTCACCATCCTGGGATGGGGCTAAAAATAAGCAGAACTGCCAGTGCCTACCCCTCCTTTCCTTGTCAGCAAAAAACTATATAAAAATAAACAAAATTGTGTTCACAGTTTGTGTACATTCTAATGTCGATAACTCTGTGACCCTGCAATCTCTCAAATTTTTTTTTCAACGAATAAACCGGCACCAGGACTCTCTAAATCAATATAAAACTTGTTTATTTGTGCAAAATAACTCAGTAGCAGCAAACAACACTCCCGACTGGTTTCACCATACTTGGCTTTTTCAAGGGAACACCGGTGAGGAGTTCAAACAACACTTTTAAAATCACCATCCACCTATCAGGAGGCTGTATAATTACAGGCTCACCTTTCATTTAAAGTGACAAGTGCAGAAAAACATGATCTTGTGAATATTTACTAAGATGTTCTACTATACACTCGTAGTAACTAATTAGACACATACCAAATTGTAAAAAGTATTTTAAAACATGAAGTAGCAAATACTGTTATGAACTAACTAATTTTTTACAGCAACACAGGAAAATCACTTATTATTCAGATTTTCCAAAATCCATTTTTGTTGCTATTGTGTATTTATATATGTTCTACAGTATAGCTATCTTTCATGATTAGCTTCAGTGAAACAAAATGCAGTAATCTAGTTGATACCTCCAAAAGGAACATAAGAGGTGAAGGGGGAAGGGAAAAGGGAGGGAAGGAGTATATAAGGAAAAAGGAAAGGAAAAGAAGAAAGGGAAAGGAAAAGGTAGAAAAAGAAAAAGTAGAGGGAGGAGAAAAAGGGAAAAGAGGGGAACTGAGGAGGGTTGGGAAAGAAAAAAGGGGGAAGGGAAAGAAAGGAGGGGGAAAATAAAAAAAGGGAAAGAAAAAGAAAGCAGTAAAGTTAAGTATAAAGTTAGAAGAAAAAAGAAAGAAAAAGGAGGACCACAATGGAAGGATGGGAAATACATGTATCATATGCTGCTAAATCTATATATCTACAGGATCCATATCATAAATTAAACATTTAAAGGGCTAATTGTTATAAGTGCATGTTGCCATATATACCACATGTGTACTATCACAGTTGATAAAATTTCTGATGTTAAATACCTTAGTAGCATTATGACTGATTAAGTATACGGTTTTCTTCATCACTGAGCAGTATTTGCTGCTACTAGATTTATGGCTGCCAGCAGGTAATTCTGGCAGCCACAAATGCTTATCTTTATTTTCTATTGGCTAAAGACTATGTGTCAACATATCTGCCAAATTCCTTAATCTTTTATAACTGAATCTAGGTGCTGATTGACAGATCTTACCTAGTATAGAATCTGAACCTATGATGTTCTAATGTTTCATAATTATATTTCTCACTTCTTTAGGATTACTTCCATAGGTTGTCACAAAATTCAGGCTCTCAGACTCTCCTACTTTTGGTTGTTTTGGTTGCTTAATCAATTCTTCTCTATTTCTTGTTGTCACTTCTATTTCTGCTTGGTCTAATACTTCCTGATAGTACCCCCTGTGCTGGAATCTTTGTCTCATGTTCCTACATTCTGTTTTAAAATCTTCCTCCTCACTGCAATTCCTTTTCACTCTTAGGAATTCGGATTTAGGGATACTATTTTTCATGCGTTGTGGATTGCAACTTGTCGCATATAGAATGGTGTTCCTATCTGTCTCTTTTTGGTACATCTTTGTCTTTATTGTACCATCTATTTTTTTAAATATTGACATATCTAGGAAATACACCTTCCTCTTACTTGCGTGAACTGTAAATTTTAAGTTAGGGTTGGTATATTCCATTCACTCCCTAAACTCATCCAGTTCTTCCCTGTCTCCTTTCCACACCATAAAAATGTCATCTATAAAGCACCTCCAGAGATCTATCTTATGATGAAAAAGATTAGTCTCGGGGCAATAGACATTTTTTCTTTCCCAATATCCTAAATATAGGTTGGCTTAATTGGGGGCAAAGGTAACCCCCATAGCCGTCCCTTTAATTTGCAGGTAATAGAGGCCTTGAAATAGGAATACATTCAAATTCAGCACCAGATGGGCACTCTTACATAAGAAGTCTATCAGGCCAGGATCTAATTCTGTACCATATTCTAGCCAGAATCTGAGATCCTGAATTCCATCCTCATGTGGAATATTTGTATATAGTGATTCTATGTCAAATGTCACCAAATACCAATCTTGCTCCAATTGTATTACATCTAGAATTTTTAAAACCTGAGCTGTGTCTTTTGGATAAGCATGTAATCTCTCAAAATTTAACTTGTCCACATGCTGTGTGACTGCCCTTGTGGTGGTGAGACAGTACTGGCAGGTTTTTATTTTTGTTAGCACTCACAAAGTCATTTCTATTCAAATAAATCCACATCTAGGAGTCACTAGGCAATGAGTGCTTTAGTGACAGGAAGTACTGTTGGGGGTTGTAGTTCTTTACACAGCCCTGCCAGACTACATTGTGGTGAATAAGCCAAATCAGTGGGACAGGATTTTTTTCTCACAAGGGTCAGTGACATAGCAAATCCCTGTTAGGGAACTAGTAGACATACATTGTTTAGATAAACTACTCATTTGTGCAAGGAATTTGGAGGCGGGAGGTCACATGACTCGGATCTTAGTTCCGAGTCACTCACTATAAAGCTTTAGCCCCGAGCGAGTGGGGCGAGCTCGAGCAGGGATAGTGCATGGGAATCACACACAGACCCCCACATCCCATGTCTTGCATGTCAGGCATGGAATAGGGCAAAAGGGACCAGAGATTATTACTTGCACAAGGTAAATAGCAACCATAGTTTCCAGTCCCCCCCTTGGTTTGTAGAAAGCTGCTCACTAAGGAAAAGCAAGTTGGGTGTCTGGCATGAGCTATACTTTTGTTATCTGTGTTACTAGGATCAAAGTTATTATTTCAGCACAAAGTGATACAAACTGGAATACTTGCACTATCTGCATTTGTTAATTGCAGTAAGTGAAACTGTAAAGGGTCAAGAGGGAACTCATTACTGATACTCAAGTCACATAGCTCTACATTTGTACTCTATATTACTAAAACAGTAGTTTGGATTGTTCACTTCTGTGAAACAAAAACAGTCCTGTGAGCAGAATAAGTGTGTGATAAAAAAATATTTCTTTCTCTCTCTTTGTTATTCTATACTACATTGTACAACATTATGGGAGACACAATTATGACTTTGGATGGAGAAGTGGGCCTGAAATGTACAAACTGCAATATGCACAGCATAAGCTATTTGACAAACTTCCTGAATGTCACTTATATGTATGTGAAAAATGTGTAAATAATAGTGTACTGAGGGAAGGCATTTCTACCTTTTATAATAAACTTGCCAAGTTAGAAAAATCACAGTCTGATATGCCTACCAAAATAAAAAAATAAAAAAAATAACTAAGGAATCACCCCAGTTGCAAATAATGTTAGCAGACATTCAGTAAATAATGAAGGAGACCCACAGGGTGAAGTATCAAATGGGGATGCCTTAGAAGTAAGGAGGTTGAAAGTTACAAACGCAATCCCTGATAAAAGAAAAAGATCGGTAGAAGATGGTGACTCTGAAGATAATGGATTACATGAATTGACAACTGTAAACTAAGGGCTCTCAAACAAAAAAGTTAGAAGGGCAATGGGCCCAGTAATAGCCCCTGAGCTGGTATTAACAAATCAGTATGAACCATTCATCACAAATGACACCAGTGAATTAGAATTGCAAACCCAACATGAGCAGACCAAACAGGTAAATTACTAGTCTTCCAACTGACAAAATGACTGATCATAGGCAGTATGAGTCACAAAATGTTACTATCCATATTGCTTAATTTGTACCATTCTTGTCCAGTCAGTCTATTGTGTCTGACAATACAACAACTATGGATACAGGCACTCCACCCACAAACCCATGGCAGTATTATGTTATTGGAGACTCAATAGTTAAATACATAGACAAAATTGTTTGTAGAAATGACAAACATAACATCACATTTAGCACTTTTAAGGGCGCAAAGATAAATGATATTCATAACATGGCCAAAAACATACTCAAAAATTATGGATCTAAATCCCTTGTTTGGGCTTTGCACAATAACTATAGGCCAATCTCCATACCCGCACCATTCTCCAAAGCACTTGAGTGGATTGTGTCCAATCAGCTTGTTGATTACGTGAACCTGCACCAACTCCTATGCTCGGAACAACATGGGTTCTGGTCTGGGTATAGCACCATCATGGATTTGCTAGAACTCACCGGCTTCATCCACCATACATTAGACCAAGGACAGCTGGTTGGGACAGCATTTATAGACATATCAAAAGCATTTGATACGGTGCGTCATACGCTCCTTCTTGAGCAGCTAACTGATACTGGGCTCTCTCCAGATACCGTGCAATGGTTCAGCAGCTATCTATGCAACTGCTCCCAGCAGGTCAGTATTGGGGATGTCATCTCTGAAAGCAGACCAGTCCATTCAGGAGTCCCACAAGGGTCAATCCTGGGACCTCTACTGTTCAGTCTGTTCCTAAACAAACTTCCAGTCTCCAGCCCCAGCTGTATGCTCCTTTATGCTGATGACGTGGTCATGTTTACCAGCAATCCTCTCCCTAAGCACCTACAAGATGACCTCCAAAGAGGATTCTCATCCACTGAAACATGGTTTAAAGAGCACAGACTAGTGATCAACTATAAAAAAAAAAGATATGATCTACTCCAGCTCCCTAAGCAAGCATAAGGCCTTCTCCCTGTCTATCATGAATGACAGCAGTGACACACTGGATCTCATACAGCACTTTAAGTACCTGGGCATCACAATTGACTCCACCCTGTCCTATGCCCAACATATAGGCAATACAGCAAGGCTGATCAATACCAGAATTTGCATACTCTACCATCACAAGCACAGACTAACAAACGAAGCCCTGAACCTGGCCATTAATAGTTCACTTGTCTCCCTCATTGATTATGGCCTGGCCATTTACAGATCAGCACTGGACATTGCCCTCCACCACATCTCTCTAGCATTAAATAAGGCCTGCTGCCTCCTCACAGGTGCTGCAAGACTCATGCACACCCATGATCTCTATGCCAGGGCAGGATGGTTCCAACTGAAGGGCAGAATTAAATACCAAGCCTGCCTCCTTGCTAAAAAAGTCTCACTAAATCTACCGTCAACAGGGGTTCAGAGCCTGCTAACCCATCACACGAGTACTAGACATACCAGAAGCTCCATCAGTCAAATCTTCAGTGAATCTAGATGGCACACTACTTTGGCACAATGTGTGTTCTCCTAGTGCCCCCCACAGGACCAATGCTCTTCCTCCTGAAATCACTGTAACAGAAACTATTGGTGCCTTCAAATGTAAACTTCATCAGCACCTCATTGCTGAGGACAACAGTGGCTGCTTCCTCTAGCTCCCCCCTCCTTTTACAATCTCCTGCTTGTACATAGATGTACCACAAGTCCCAGCTGGTGCCACCCAACCTCAGCACTTCACAGATCACCACCCTGCTCCTAGCTAGTGAACCACCTCTACACCTCCCCATCACATGGCACACCCCTCCCACAACCCTTTCCTTCCCTCTGTCCTCTCCTGTCATCTTGTCTGCTACCCACTTTGTGTTCATCTTCTACAAGGTGATCTAACTCTCAGATCCAGGCATACATTGTACAATGCTTCAGCAGTGTCAGTTTGTGTGAACCTTATTGTAACTTTCTGCACCAACTTTGTAAATGCCTTATCTGTTGTTCACTACTGTTTTCTGTTCAACTGATGTGGAACCTACAAAAGAGCATCCGCTCACAGGTGTAATCCAAAAATGTAATAAATAAAATAAATAAAAATAAATTCACGCTGGAACAAATGATATGAGTCAATCATCAACAGAAGAAATTAAGAAAGACTTTATGGCCTCGGGAGAGACTCTAGAGAAACTGGATTGTGAGATCCATTTCTCAGAAGTTTTACCTGTCCCGAGAGGAAATAGTGCAAAAACTAGGAAAATCAAAACTATAAGTGAATGTTTGCCAAAATGGACACTTTCCAAGAACTTTTCCAGTGTTACTCATTGGGAGACAGTTAATGTTAATTATAGTTTGTTCAGCTGGAATATTTTACACTTAAGTAGGCGGGGTTCCACCATACTCGGGAGAGCTTTTGAGAAAATGATTTCCAAAGATTTAAACTAGTTATGAAGGGGTTAAGGGATTACAAAGAAACACAGGACCTAAAATATAATTAAACCATCCCTCTGAGTATAGATTATTATTAATAAATGCTAGAAGTTTAAATCAGATAAAGAAAATGGAACTACAAATGTACCTAAAGGAACATAACACCAATATCCTATTTAGGGTTATCAGTTGTATTATAAGAATAGGGAAAATAGAAAAGGTGGTAGAGTTAAATTTTGCTGCCCATAATTGTGTCCAGACAGAATCAATATGGGTTATTCTTTATTTTCCAAACTCTCCAAAATTAACCTTAGGAACATGTTACATGCCTCTGTATGGTGACAATGAGTATAAACGTGCACTACTACATGAAATAGAGCTAGCATCAAACTTAGGGGAGATAATAGTAGCAGGTGATTTTAATGCTCATGGGGTAAATTGGAGCTCCCTAAAAGAATCAAATGAGTATGAAAGAGAATTGTTGGATACCATTATCTCCTACAGTTCTGAACAACTAATCATGGAACCCACTAGACAGTCTAGCATACTGGACCTAATAATCACTAATACTGTAAGATGAATAAATGATGCAAAGATCATAAACCATCTTGGTACTAGTCATCACTGTATCGTTCAATGCACAGTGTTAAATTGCAGACCTAGAGATAAGAAAGCATTACAGAATAAAGATTATAAGAAAGCAAACTGGGCAAAATTGAGAGATGCAGTTGGAGCTATTGATTGGGTAACCAAACTAAAGGATTTGGACACTGAGTCTAGTTGGAAATTTATACAGCAGGCTGTCTTAGATGCTGAAGCATTGCATATACCAAATAAAAAGAAATACAACAAGGGTAAAATTCCATTATGGTATTCCACATCCATAAAAAGACAAATATGTGTAAAACTATAAAGCCTTTAAGAAATATAAAAATAGTCCATCTGTAATGTATCTCATAAGACTGCTTACAAACATGAACAGTTCAAACTTAAGAAAATGGTAAAGGATGTAAAACTGAAGTTCGAATTTAGGTTGTCTCATGGTAAAAATAATAAGAGTTTCTATGCCTACATAAATAACAAACAGTTAAAAAACAAAATCCCCCCTCTTCTGTGAGATGGCTAGTTTGTGTCTGATGCATTTGAAATAGCCCAGTGCTTCAATTTGGATTTCTGCTCAGTATTCAATGAGAAACAAAAACATGAAACAAGCATTAATACTACAGGTAACCAATCTATACACTTTATGGAATCAGATATGTTAAAGGAACTACAAAATCTTAAAACAAATACAGCTTCTGGACTGAACAATATTCACCCCATTTTGCTAAAAGGACTGGCCCCCATATTATCCCTTCCAATAACAATATTATTTAACAAATCCCTGGATTCAGGGCATGTACCATCTGACTGGAGAAGAGCCACTGTAATCTCTATCTTTAAAAAGGGGAACAAAAAAACAATGTGTCAAATTATAGGGCCATAAGCCTAACTTCATTGTACTGTAAACTTATGGAGAGGCTTATAAAAAAGGAAATTGAAAATGAGATTAAAACCTTGGGACTTGAAAACACAACTCAACATGGGTTCTGTAAGGGTTTATCATATACCACAAACCTTGTGTTCTTTTACAATTCTGTGAGTGACAACACTGATAAGGGGAAACCAGTCAATGTCATATTACTGGATATAGGCAATGACTTCGATACTATCCCACATGACCTGTTAGTCTCAAAATTTTCAAAACAGGGATTCAATATGTTCATTATAAAATAGATTAATAACTGGTTAAATCAGTGTTCACAAACTGTTAAGGTAAATGGATCCCACTCAGAAGAGGGTTATGTTAGTAGGGGGTCCCATATGAATCGGAGTTGGGGCCGGTGTTGTTTGGCTTGTTCATTGGCGATATGGGTTTAGGCATCAGGATCATCATAGCAAAGTTCGTTGATGACCAAAATAAGTTTGTGGTGAGGTGGACTCAAAGGAAAAACATCTTTTCTTATGCTAAGATTTAAAATAAATAGATGAGTGGGCAGCTAATAACAAGATGAAATTTAACTCTTCTAAGTGTACAGTATTACACTTTGGGCACAATAATCCCAAACTTACTTACCATCTAGGAGAGGATGTCCTAAAAGCAGCAACTTTGGAAAAGGACTTAGGTATATTGAAAAATAATGATTTATCATCTACTGACCACTGCCAGCATTTAACAAGAAAAGTAAACAGGTTTGTTCATTCAATAAAAAGATCTTTCATTTCTAGAAATAGACAGTATATAATAAAGTTATACAAAACAGATATAATACCACACTTGGACTTTGGCTCCCCAAAATGGAATCCATATCTGAGACATGCTATTAACCTTCTGGAGAGAACTCAGAGAAGAGTCACAAAGTTAATTCCCTGACTAGCCTCCCCAAGTTACAAGGACAGATTAGACTGTCTCTAATTATTTAGTCTAGAGACTCAGAGGAAAAGAGGGGACCTATTATTGCTATATAACATCACGAAAAATCAAGAACTGATAGGTCCCTGTGGTATACTTCCTAACCATAGGTCAACACAATTAAGATCACATAACAGACAACTAATTTTACCTACAGCCTATACCAGAAAAGACTGCATTTTTTTACAATTAGATCAGCAAGACTTTGGAACTAGTTAACAAGCAGTTTAATTAACTGAATGTTCTTTGAGGCCTTTAAACATGGGTTAGATAATTATTTCTTACTCAGTGATCACTAACATTACCCACACCATGGGTGGGAGACAATTAAATGGGCCACTGGCATACTTTGTCTTATCCTTCCAAGTTATTCAAGTAACCCTGCAATCTCTTTTTTAGTGTTACTGATTGTACTGTTTGCCTAACCTTGTATATTCTTCTGTGTTTCATGTAATTAATTCTGGTTCATCCCTGAAGAAGGGACTTTTAGTCTTAATGCGCTTACCCAGTCATCAAAATGCAATGCATCAGTAATTAAATAAATAAGTACAGTGTTGAAGCTACTGTATCAATGAAGAGATTTGAGAATTTAGAGAAACAAAAACTTGAAACATTATGTTCAACATTTCACTTTAATAGGGCCCCACGTGGCTTTAAGCAAGTTATTTGTGGGGTCATTTATCAACCTTCATTAGACGATAAAAACAAGTTTATTAAACACTTGAAATATACCATGGTAATCAAAATACCCTTTCATTTTTATAATCAGCAACTTTATCAGATTGCCAAAAAGGTCTAATGCCATAACTTAAATAACACTGTTGGGAACCCCATGAAGGGTGATGAAGTCATTCACTTGGCATAAATTTACATCACTGCTACCCAGAACCAGTGATCTTACCCACAACTGACTTGTCTGATCATTTATGTATGGTGGCCCGTGAGCCTCTTCATATGTAATTCCATGAAAAGAGTTTACTGGGTGAAAGAAAAGTTCCCAAGACTGAAGAAAATCCTGCTATTCTGGAATTGAAGAGTTATGGAGATGTTGGAAAGGTGGTATTGAATTGACATTTCAGTCAAACACTACTGTCTGTGCTTGAGATGTACAAATACCTACATAGGATGAACAGTGTGTCATACAAAGAGCTGTTGATGTTAAGCAAGAACAGAAGCCCAAGGGGTTGATTATTTAAAATGGCTGGCAAAAGATACAAGAATGATCTCCACAAGCATATTTTCTCTGAAAAAGTGGTGGACAAGTGGAACAGACTGCCAGGGGATGGGGTATCTGCCAAAACAGTGGGTAATTCAAATATGTGTGGGGCAGACACAAGGTCATAGTAAGGGAAGAAGGGATAAAAAGAGAAAGGTCTAAATAAGAAGGATGGCCCCTAGGGCCAGCTCAGAAGAATTAGGAAGAGTAGGCAGACTGGATGGGCTTCTGGACCTTTTTCTACCATTAAATTCTATGTTTCAATGTGTCTGTGGAAAAAAACGTAGTGGCAACAAAGATTTCCTGGACTGTGAGGAATCCAGCAATTGTTGGTACTTAAAGGGAAGCATTCATGTACAGTGGCTGGCATCATTTGAAAACCCATTAGATTCTCTTTCAAATGAGGTATTGAGCTCACCTAAGCACTCCACATAAATGAATGGAGGGAGAGAAAGCCTTCTCCAGGTACATCAGTGAAAAGAGGGACATGGAGATAAGCATAGAAGTTAAAAAGGGGAAGGGGTGGGTGGAAGGTAGAAAAGAAAAGGCAAAGGTGTTGAATGAATACTTCTTCTCTGTTTTTAAGAAGGAAAAGGATGGGCCAATGCTGCTAGGTAGTATAAGGGTGGGAAGGGGAAGAGTTGGGGACGTGGCTGAGGACAAGATAACAGAAGACAGGTTTAGGGATGGGGCACATGACCCTGAAGGTGAACAAGTCCCCAGATTGCATGCACCTAAGCATGTTGAGGGAACTGTCGGTGGAACTGTTGGGTCCACTGGTGGATCTGTTTAACAGTTCATTAGATATCTGGTGGCACTGCAGGAATGGAGAGTCATGAATGGGATACCACTGCATAAGAGTGGGCCAAGGGATGACCATGGGAATGATAGACTGGTCAGTCTGACATCCATTGTGGATAAACTGATGGGGACCATTCTGAAGGAAAGACCAGTCAGGTTCCTTGAAGCAAACAGGATCCAGAATGAGGGACAACATGAGTTCATGTCAGGGAGATTCTGTCAACCCAACCTGATCAACTTCTTTGACTGGACTATGAAGTTGGCAGACAAGGGCCAGGCAGTTTTAGTGCTCTATGAAAATAAAGATCCACTAGCGGAATTACAATGAAAGTCAGAATTTCACTTCCATGAAATTTCAGAATGTACATTGGTAACTTTTGTTGACATTTGACAGTGATCTGTTTTGTGGAACTTCTTTCGGCAGTTTAATACATTAATCTGCAGTTCATACATTCATCCCACAGTTCAGTAACTCACTGGACTGTGGAATGATTGTATGAATTGCAGATTAATGTATTAAAGGAGATAGCACATTTTACATTTGATTATATCATTTTTGTTTGCTGGCAATGAGAACTAAAAAAAAGCCATGAAGATTGATGGTATTAGTCAAATATTGATAGTCAATAGGTCCATTTGACATTCCTTAGCTTGCAGGCTGGCCCCCCCAAAAAAATAATTGCTAGATCAACGATTTGTTCATTGACAAGTAGGGCAGCATTAAAACTAATTAGTTCCAATTTATAGTGCCATCTAGATCATCAGTAGAATATTCTGATTATTATGAATTCACATATTTCTATTGTTGCAGTTGACAATGGTACTTCACAAGTCAGCAGTTCACAAATGGCAGATTGACACTGTTAGATGACATAATCCATAAGGTTTTCCTCATTCAGCATGAACTGTTCTGAGATGTGTATTCAATTGCTTTAAGACAAAGAATCAAAATAGAGGATCTGGAGCATGGCTAGCCACTAAGCAAGATGGCTGCCTAAACTGACACCACTGCTAACCATCAGCAACATCCTTTACCATCCAATGGCAGGGTACATCCTAATCAACAACACACATCAGGCTATAAATCTGAAAATGACCAACAACAGCTTGGTACATTTTGACAGGAAAAAACAATTCCTCTGCCAGATGACATGGTAAGAAATCGGGCCCAACATACCTTCTCAGCTACTATGCGCCACAACCTAATATTGACCATGGGCTTCCAATCACAGACCCTGGTGGATCTGTAACAAATTACTAAAATGTTAACCCAGGTACTTTAAGACACAGCAGAACCAAAAATATCAGCAGTCAACACTCATTGAGAGCTCTCACAGCTGGTGGATGGCTCTCCTAGGCATAAGGAGGAGGAGGCAGTATAGCACAGTGGTTTAAGGCTCTGAGCTGCAAACCTGGAGACCTGGGTTTGAATCCCATATCTCCCACTTGCATACTGTGTGACCCTGAGCAAGTACTTAACTTCCTTGTGCTCCCAGGTTGTACCTGTAAACAAGCTTTCAGCTTAGTGTGTCTCTCCTGGTAAAAAAACAAAAAAACAACAAAGACTGATCTCGGTTGAAGGAACCACTGACAGCATACATGCCCAACTCCAGGAACAAGCCTCCACCATCCAGTACCTTCTGGATAAGCTCGATGATTTAGACAATCATGCCTGACACAACAACTTACATATTGTAGGATTCCTGGAGGGGACAGAGATGCCGGGCATGGTAAGGTTCCTTCAGCATACAGTACACTGCATGAATTCCTGAACACTCCAGACTGCTCACCCATCGAGTTTGAATGGGCTCACAGGAACTTGGCCCTGATGCCAAAACCTAGACACCTTTTTTTTTTTATTAAATATACTTTATTCATTTTTAAGCAGTCAAGCATACAGATAGAAGATATGATGCATTTCGAAATGACTGCACAATACTATAACAATGCAAACATACATACAGGAACAAACACTACTACAACTACACATACAATCTTCACCCCCCCACCCCATACCCCTACCAAGCATTTCCATGAACAATTGATAAAGACAATATACATTATGCATAATACAGTAGGATAATATAAGATATGATGCAAGAGCACTCAGTCTATTAGATGGGCTAACAGGGAGACTAGGGTTTCCATATGGAAAGCAAGGTTTCAAGAGAGCCCCAGTTACTCTGATAAGCCTTGATCCTATCTCGCGTAAATGCAATATGTTTTTCCAATTGTAGTGCCAATAACACTTCTCTACACTATTCGATTACTGAGGGAAGAAACTCCTCCTTCCAATACTTCATAATTATCAGTTTAGCAGTGGCAGCTATCAAAGCAAGGTGTGCCTTCTTAATTTTGGGTGTTCGAGGGGGAAAAGAATATAATAAACAGGCTTCAGGGGTAAACAATGTGTCTAAGCCCAATAAGGGATCTAACACATTCCTGATGGATTGCCAAAAGGCCTGAACCTTAGAGCAACTCCACAACTTATGGCACAAGGTGCCAGTGTCCCTTTTACACCATGCACATACTGAAGACAGGAATTTTCCCATTTTATTGAGTTTCACCAGAGTGAAATATATATTGTGCATGATGTTAAATTGGACCTGATGGAGCCTATCTTGCTTAACAAACTTGTAAGTATTCTGCCAAAGCCTTCTCCACATATCAGTGAGGACTGTAAGTGAGGGGCTGTTCTAATGATTTATGCCAGGTCAGCGAGAGAGATAGTTCTGGGTTTGATGCAAGGCTTTAATGGACCACCCAATCGGCGTATTCCTGAGTGGTTTCGGTAGACTGGAGGGAGTGACATACAAGAGAGAAGACAGTGAACAGGAGTACTGCAATGCTAAATATATCTCCAGGTCCAACCATAACTGGGAATAGCTCGGTGTGGTAGAGGGGTCTGTTCATTTGGCCCATTATGCTAGTTTACTAATGTAGAACGCACTATAATATGTAAACAAGGAAGGGGCGGCCAGGCCACTCTGCTTTTTAGGGGCTGTGAGTTTAAAGAAGGCCCTTCAAACTCCTTTCCCTTTCCATATAAAAGCGTTAAGTGATTTCTGGAGCTTGGCAAACCAGGCTTTGGGCAGGAAACATCCCAACATACCCAATGGGTAGAGGATACGAGGGAGTATGTTCATCTTAACCGTACTAAGTCTGCCCCAGAAGAAGAGCGGGAGAGACCTCATCTATCCATATCTGAGTTTAAAGTCTTTAATAGTTTAGACAAATTCTCTTTGACCATTGTTGGCATATCTCATGACATCTCAATGCCCAGATAAGTAAGGGATTTTACTTCCGAAGAGAGATGGTGGGCTACTAACTCAGCCTGGCTAACTCTGCTATTCAAAGGGTAAACTTTAGTCTTAGATCGATTTAACCTATAATAAGATAGTTTAGAGAATGTTTCAATTTCTAAAAGTAGGGCTGGGATGGAGGTCTTAGGATTCTCTACATGTAAAAGTAAATCATCAGCATAAGCAGAAAGTGTATACCTCTTATTCCCCACTTTGATACCTGTTATTTCCTGAGAAGATAATAACTTACAAATAAGCAGTTCCAAATAAAAATTAAAAAGTAGTGGGGATAATGGGCATCCCTTTCTGGTGCCACGATATAGTGAGATTGGATTAGAAAGCATACTGTTACACCAGATACGGGCAGATGGGGAGGTACATAATAATTGCACCCAGTTGATGAACTAGTCGAGCAATCCAAAACAGGACAGGGTAACAAAAAGGGAGTCCCAGGATGCAGTCAAATGCCTTCTCGGCATCCAGGTATACGAGCGCCGCCAGTGTGTCTGAATCCCTGGATGCTGAGAGTAAGTGTAATAGTTTCCGCATATGATCCCCAGAGGACCGTCCCGCCATAATTCCCACCTGTCCATTACTGATAAGGTCACCCATAATAGGAGCGAGCCTATTGGCTAAGATCTTAGCTAGAATTTTAAGATCTGAGTTTAGCAAGGAAAAGGGACAATCATTTTCTGGATATAAGGGCTCTCTCCCGGTTTTGGTGTTAGGGTTATAAGTGCATCTTGAAAACCGGGATCAGAGAACACATTCATGTACCAATAATTAAAAACCTCCTCCTGGGGCTAGAATATGCTGACAAATCTTATATAAATTGTTAGATAGACTATCAGGGCCCTGGGATTTGTCCAAGGGCAATTGTTTAATGGCCTGTTGTATTTCTTTCATGGTGATATGGGCACCTAAGGAAACTGCCTCACCAGGGGGCACTTTTGGAAGTATAACTGAATCAAGATTGTGAGTTATGACCTTCTCAGATGGCTGCAGAAGGGGGTCAACATCACAAAGTTTCTGGAAATACTCTCTAAAAGCTTCAACTATTTCTTTGGGGTCAGTACACACCGGGCCATCTTTTGTAGTACAGAGACCAGAAATAAATCGGGAGAAGTCAGCTTGCCTGAGCCTGAGTGCAAGCAACTTACCCACTCTTTCACCGGAATCTAGATATTTAAGTTTGGTGCGGTGTAGGGATAATTGAGCTTTTTCAGCCATGAGGCCTGCATACTGAGCCTGGAGATCGTGAAATCTAGACCACTCACTGTCCACAGCATGCCAAGTAAGGTTCTGTTCCAGAGTCTGAACTGAGCTAAGCAAAGCCACCATCTGTGCTTTGCCTTGACGCGACTTAGTCATTGTCATCTGAATACATTCGCCCCTTAGGGCACACTTCAAGGCTGCCCATACTAAATCTACTTTATTTATCAACCCGTTATTGATTTCAAGGAAGTGGGAAATGAATTCCCTAATATGGTCAAGTGAATCTGGTCTTTGAAGCAGTTGATTATTTAAGCGCCATAAAGAATCCCATTTAATCCCTGGGCCTAACAAATAGCTAATACTAATGGGAGAATGGTCGGACAAAACTCTGGCATGTATGATCGAATCTAAGACACCGGGAAGGGTAAAAGAACTGATTAAAAAATAGTCTATGCGAGAGTAAGAACAATGGGATGGGAATAAAAGGTATACTGTTTTTCCCTAGGATGTAAGATTCTCCAAACATCTAGAAGACCTGCTCCACTGATAAGATCTTTCAGGGCTCTTTGGGCTGGGGATAGACCACACCTTCTGCAGTCTGATCTGTCTAGGTCCAATTGGGGGGTAACATTCCAGTCTCCACCTAATATGGTTAGTTTGGGGGGCTGGTAGTAATTAAATTTAATAAGTGTATGAAGAACTCGGGGGAGTCTATATTTGGACCATATATAGCACCCAGCAGCACTGGGTGGGACTCCAGCATCCCATGAAGCAAAATATAACACCCGTAAGGGTACCATATTTCTTGAATTAATTTAAATGGAATTGTTTTTGCCACCAAGATTGCAACCCCGCCACGACTTGTAGATGCCCCCCACCAAAAGCCTGCCCTACCCAGGTTTTTTGTAAAAGAGGGATATCCTCCCTCCAAACATGTGTTTCTTGTATACAGGCTATCCCAGTCCCAAGGTGCGAAAGATGCTTCAGTATCAGAGGCCAGAGGGGCACAGGACCCTAGGCAGCATGGATTCACAGCGGGAAGGTCATGCCAGACAAATCTGATAGATTTTTTTGACTGGGTGACCAAAGTAGTAGATCAGGGAGGGGCTGTGGACATGGCCTACCTAGACTTTAGCAAGGATTGACACAGTCCACACAAAGATTAATTACAAGTTAGCCAGCCTGGGAGTGGGTCCCAAGATGACAGCCTGGGTAAAGAACTGGCTGGAGAATAGGACACAGAGGGTAATAGTAAATGGAGTCCACTCAGAAGAAAGGAGGGTTACTAGTGGGGTACTGCAGGGTTCAGTATTAGGACCAGTCCTCTTCAATGTCTTTATATGCACATTGCGGAAGGACTGGAAGGAAAGTATGTCTCTTTGCAGATGACACTAAGATCTGCAACAGAGTTGATGCACAGGTGGGGTGGAAAGGATGAGAAGGGACTTGGCAAGGTTAGAGGAATGATCAAATGTAGCTTAGATTCAATGCTAAGAAGTGGAGTAATGCACCTGGGAAACAAAACCCAGGGAAGAGTACACAATGGGGTGAGATACTAACAACAACAAAAATGGAAAGGGACCTGGGGGTAGTCATATCAGATGACCTAAAGGTGGGCAAGCAATGTGAGAGGGCAGCAAGGAGGGCTAGGGGTATACTGGGATGCATAGGGAGAGGCATCACCAGTAGAAAACAGGAAGTTATTATCCCTCTGTACAGACAGCTGGTGAGACCCCATCTGGAGTACTGTGTGCAGTTCTGGAGACCCAATCTCCGCAAAGACATAGACAGGATGGAAGCTGTCCAGAAGAGGGCAACTAAAATGGTGCAGGGTCTGCACTGGAAGACATATGAAGAGAGACTTAAGGAGCTTAATATGTATAGCCTCGAGGAAAGGAGGGAGAGGGGGACATGATAGAAACTTTCAAGTACCTCAAGGGAATCAACAAAGTCCAAGAGGGTAGCATCTTTCAAAAAAAGAGGTGTGCAAGAACAAGAGGGCACAATTTGAAGATAGAGGGGGCAGCTCGGAGGTAATTTAAGGAAGTATTTTTTCACAGAGAGGGTTGTGGATGCATGGAACGGCCTTCCGGAGGAGGTTGTGGAGTCAAAATCAGTGGTGGAATTCAAGCATGCATGGGACAGTCATAAGGCAATTCTGGGGGGTGGGGGTAAGAAGAAGTAGGCTGCTGGTTAACTAGGATCTGCAGCTTATCCAGTAGGTAGAGAAATGGGCAGACTGGGTGGGCCAAGCGGTCCTTATCTGCCGTCAAATTCTATGTTTCTATTGATTCTATGTTTCTATGTTTCTATCACTTGCCTTTTACATCTGTCCTGAAGCTCCTTGACATTCCAACTCACAAATACATATGGACCACCCATATAACAAAAGAAACAGAATATGTGGAAACGTTTATCATCCCGAAGTGCCCTTACATTTAACTAAGGAAATGACAGAGTAATGCATGGTAACCCTCCCCCCTAGATACCAATATTTCAACATAGGCATCGCATTGCGTAAATTGCACCCCAAAATCCTCCCAACCCTCCATAACAAGGTAACCTACTAAACATGAATCCCCCATCCCCAACAACTAGCCCCAGTTCTAAACAACCACACTACTATTCTAAGACTGCCAGGTGATGTTGTAGTGCAAGCCTGATAACAGCAAACAGTTCCACATTACCTCCCCATGCCCCCCCACAAACAAGTCTCACCAAAACCATTGTATTTTAATTTGAAATAATGTTCACTTAAAGTTATTGATTCATCATCCTTGAAGCAGTAATTTGTAATCTCAAAACCTTCTTAATACTACCCCAATATGCAGCCCCTTGTCTTAAAAAACAATTAAAGCTACACAGAGAAAATGGCAAGCAGAGGGCACTATGCAATAAGTAAGTCACAAGAATATCTACTAAAGCTTTGAGTACAAAAAACTGTAGAAACAAAAGAAAGTTCAGCTTGGGGGATGGTATGCTTGTACCATTTGTTTCAGGATGTTCACCATTGCATTTGGCCTTCCTGATCAAGAATCAGATCGAGAATCGTCTTATAAACTGTAAATACTCCTTTTGCTAGAATAACTTGCAAAACTGAAAAACTAAACGGCCCCCAAGTTCTCTGTTGACTGTTCGGTCATAAAAACAAGGTAGCAACTCAGCCTCAGAGCTGGTATAACATAGAACCTACTCAGGTTCATGTGCACATTTACTTAGTAATTAGTCACTGAAGGAGTAGAGTGTATCCATCAGGGTTACTCTCAGACTCCCGGCTAGCCCAGTCCATAACACAAGGGAAAAATAATAAGGCATCTCTACCTCGCATTATCTGCTCATGCGATTAGAGAAATGATTGAGTAGGTGCAAATCTCAGTCTCTCTTAAGATACGAGTAATCAAAGATCATGATTCAATACCGTTTGTGATAGATCCATCAAGCCATTCTAACAGGGATAGATTTCAAGCCGGCACGTATGAGAATGAACTCACACAGGATAGATTTGTCTCCACTTCGCATAACCTTGTACTCAATAGAGTAAGCCAAACTAGGATTCCAAGCTCACTTGAATAAATCAGGAAATGGGGTTTTCAGTTCTTGCATAGCCTGTTCAGGAGTCTCAAAAGTTAACCACTGATCACCATGTTTCACTTGCAAAATTGCTGGATACTTGACTTGAAAAGACTTGCCAGCTGCAATTAGTTTGGAAGCAATCAGGTGACGCTCATCTCCGAATTTGCACAGATTGTGGTAGGTCCTGCGTGATACGAATCCTCCGACCTCCCACTGGACCTCTTGGAGCTCTCTGATTTTGGTTAAAATGTGCTGCTTATCCTGAAAGTTCAGTAACTTAAAAATAAGAGGACATGGGGAGGGGGGGTGAGCCTGCCGGAGGCTGAGGGCGCAGGGCACAATGTGCTCTTTCAATGGTATATGCCACTCCATTAGGTGGAAGCCCTGCAATATTCTCTCAGAATTTTTGCAAAAACTGAAACGGGGAAGCACCTTCTTCTTTCTCAGATATGCCAATTATGAGCAAATTATTGCGCCTACTGCACCCTTCTAGGTCCTCTAGCTTCTCTTCCAGTTTCTTAAGTCACCAGTTTATGTGTACTGTTTCTTGCTCGGTTTTCTCTTGTTTCTTTTCCAGAGATACGATTCTCACCTCCGAGTCCCCCATTGTTATATTTAAAGTTGCCACAGATGATTTAATTTGCTGCATATCTTCAGAAATAGTAGAGGTCACTGCCTGCATTGGGTGCATTATCTCTAAAAATCTCTCCTTGGAGAGAGCTGTCTGGTTGGCAGAGGATCTGGATGAGCTGGAGGCCTGCTATTTTGAACGCTTAGCGGCCTTGTCTTTCTCAGGTGAAGGAGGTGGCGTATGCCGCGGAAGAGTTTTTTTCATGTAAACCTCCATGTCATCCTCATAAATCGACTCCTGAAGTATTTCCCACAAGTAACTGTCTCCCCTGATTGGAAAAGTAAGCCTATGGTAATGGTTTTAATGTGTTTGTCCATCGATAGGGAACGGAGCTATGGAAGTACACTGCCACCTCTCAGACTGCCATCACGTGACCTCCGCTTTTCCAGTTTCAAACCTGACACCTTCATGAATCAATTATAGCTAAGCTTCTTCACTTCCCAGTCAAGGAGAACATTATGCATAAAGCCAGTGAGCAGGGCCCGCTAACATGGCAGGGCCATACCATCTGGCTGTTTCAAGATTTTTCATCTGAGCTCACCCACTGATGATGGGTCTTTACATACACCCGAAAGAAGTTAGCTCAGTTTGTCCTCCAATACAGCATGTGCTATCCAGCCATGTTGTATGTAATTGACAATGGAATAAAGCAATCTTTCTCTTCTGAAGCAGTGGACCACTACCTAGTTACTTTAATTCTTCTGGCCACTGACCTGGCCCCAATGGACACTCAGCCAGTGCCCGACCCTGAGCCTTGGATGCAAACATCCTCAAGCCAAGACAAAGAGCCAAAGCCTTCTATCATGGTAGATACCCCCCCCCCCCAGCAATTAGTAAAGAAACAAAGGAACAGGCAGAGAAACCGTGGAACCAGCAGGAAAGATCTACATGGAGAGTTGGCCAGATCCCATAGCTGAAGCAAAAGCTCAGACTCTCCAGCCTTATCAATCAGCCTGGGAATCCCCTCCATTTCTAATTGATTTGCAGTCCTGGCAACAGAAACTGAAAACACCACCAGAGTGGAAAGGGAGCCATCAAATCACCTATATGCAAATCCTGTGGATCCTGCAGCACATTCCTGGGCTGACAGAGCAGCCAAAACCCCTCTGCCCACACTCACTTCCTCAGGTACTGAAGACACCATAGACTCCCTTCCTAAAAAGGGCTCCAATTGTTGAGCTAACTAATCTGCTCCCCTCCTCCCAGTGAGTAATCACTATAGAAACACAGAAACATAGAATTTGATGGCAGATAAGGACCACTTGGCCCACCCAGTCTGCCCATTTCCCTACCTAATGGATAAGCTGCAGATCCTAGTTAACTAGCAGCCTACTTCTTTCAACCCCCACCCCCTAGAATTGCCTTTTGGCTGTCCCATGCATGCTTGAATTCAAACACTGTTTTTGACTCCACAACCTCCTCCGGAAGGCCGTTCCGTGCATCCACAATCCTCTCTGTGAAAAAATACGTCCATACATTACCTCTGAGCCATCCCCCCACCCATCTTCAAATTGTGCCCCCTTGTTCTTGCAAACCTCTTTTTTTGAAAGATGCTACCCTCTTGGACTTGAACATTTCTATCATGTCCCCCCTCTCCCTCCTTTCCTCGAGGCTATACATATTAAGCTCCTTTAGTCTCTCTTCATATGTCTTCCGGTGCAGACCCCGCACCATTTTAGTTGCCCTCCTCTGGACAGCTTCCATCTTGTCTATGTCCTTGCGGAGATTGGGTCTCCAGAACTGCACACAGTATGCCAGATGGGGTCTCACCAGCTGTCTGTACAGAGGGATAACAACTTCCTTGTTTTCTACTGGTGATGCCTCCTATGCATCCCAGTATCCCCCAGCCTCCTTACTGCCCTCTCACATTGCTTGCCCACCTTTAAGTCATCTGATATGACTACCCCCAGGTCCCTTTCCATTTTTGTTGTTGTTAGTATCTCACCCTCCATTGTGTACTCTTCCCCTGGGTTTTTGTTTTCCAGGTGCATTACCTTGCACTTCTTAGCATTAAATCTAAGCTGCCATCCATTTGACCATTCCTCTATACTTGCCAAATCCCTTCTCATCCTTTCCACCCCACCTTGTCCATCAACTCTGTTGCAGATCTTTGTGTCATCTGCAAAGAGACATACTTTTCCTTCCAGTCCCTCTGCAATGTCGCTTACAAAGACATTGAAGAGGACCTGTCCTAATACTGAACCTTGCGGCACCCCACTAGTAACCCCCTTTTCTTCAGAGTGGACTCCATTTACTATTACCTCTGTGTCCTATTCTCCAACCAATTCTTTACCCAGGCTGTCATCTTGGGACCCACTTCCAGGCTGGCTAACTTGTATATTAATCTTTGTGTGGGACTGAGTCAAATGCCTTGCTAAAGTCTGGTAGGCCATGTCCACAGCCCTCCTGATCTACTACTTTGGTCACCCAGTCAAAGAAATCTATTAGATTCATCTGGCATGACCTTCCTGCTGTGAATCCATGCTGCCTTGGGTTCTGTGCCCCTCTGGCCTCTAGGTACTCGACAATTCTTTCCTTCAGAAGTGATTCCATCATTTTCCCTATCACTGAGGTTAAACTAACTGGTCTGTAGTTTCCCGCTTCTGCCCTGCTCCCACTCACATCTGTCCTCCTCCAGTCCTCAGGTACCACCCCATCCTCCCATGATTTGTTAAAGAGGGTAGTCAGTGGTGTCACTAGTTCTACCCTTAGTTCTTTTAGAATTCTGGGATGAATCCCATCAGGCCCCATTGCTTTGTGCACCTTCAGTTTTAAGAGTTCTTTCAGAACCCTTTCTTCTGTAAATGGGCTGGTATCAACTTTTGTATCCAGAGTGTTTCTATTGTTTGTTTTAGGTACCTCCCCCTCTTCATTTGTAAATACTGAGCAAAAATATTTGTTTAGTATCTCTGCCTTTTCACAGTCACCCTCTGCCAACCCCTTCCCCTTTATTAAGCCTCACTATCCCTCCGTCAATCTTCCTTCACTCCCTGATGTACCTAAAAAGGTTTTATCCCCTTCTTAACTGAGTTGGCTATCTTTCCTCAGTTCGGGCCTTTGCTGTTCTGACTGCCTTCTCAGCTTCCTTTTGCTTTAACTGATACAATTCTCTGTCCTGCCTCTGTGGATTCCTTGTACTTTCTGAATGCTTTCTTTTCTCTTGAACCTTCACTGCCACCTCCATTGAGAACCATAGTGGTTTCTTGCATCATTTTTTTTGTTTATTTGCTTCACACAAAGGCTTGTTACCTCTGTGATGGCAGTTTTATTATTCCCCATTGTTCTTCCACCCCTCCTTCCTGCCCATTTGCTAGTGCATTCCTTAGGCACTCACCCATTTTGGCAAAGTCAGCCCTCCTGAAGTCCAGTACTTTTGCCTTTGTATAGCTTGACTCTATTGCTGTGTTTACTGTGAACCATACTGTTTGATGGCTGCTAGTTCCCAGATGGCTACCCACTTCTACATCTGTGATCCTCTATCCATCTCCATTTGAGAGGACCAGGTCTAAGATTGCTCCCTCTCGAGTGGGTTCCAATACTAGTTTGTCTAAGGCATGACCCCTGTAGGGCATCTAGAATAACCCCACTCTTAGAAGTAGCTGCTGCAACTGCACTCCAGCTAACATCTGGCATATTCAGATCACTCATCAGCAATAGCTCCCTTTATCTGCTATTCTAAGTATACTTCTATCATTTCCTTGTCCATTTCCTCCCCTGAGGGGTCTGTTCTAAACCCTGCATGAATTGGGGTGCCAATGGCTGCCTCAAAATGACCTCAGTGCTTCTTCTCCTCCCTGTTTACTGTTTTGTTCTGTTGCTTTGATTCCTTCTCTTATGTAGAGAGCTACTTCTCCTCCTCCTCCTCTTTTACCCTCGCTGTCCCTCCTGTAGATAGTGTATCCTGGTATGTTTACGTCCCAGTCATGGTTCTGTGTGTACCATGTTTCTGTGACTGCCACGATACCCAGATGTTCCTCTATACTGACTTTTAGTTTAAAATCTGCTAACAGTACCACTCCAAAGGCACCATGCTTGGACCAGAGCTATTAGTGCCCGACTTATTTCTGCTGCCTAGACTTTATTATGGTTTCTGTCTTAGTTTTACTTGGCATAAGCAGCACATTCAGCCCTAGATGGATTTCTGCTCAGAGAAACAAACACTGACCTGGCGCTTAATTTTCTACTCCATTTGCACTCTCTTGCTAGGCTTACCTATCGCTTTAACACTGATCACAAAACTATGAACTCTCACAAACTGACATACCGCCCCCCCCGGGTGGGCTTCTATCCCATCTAGTGAAGGACACTACTTTATACGGCCCTCCTGTACATGGGAGGGGTACATAATCCATAACATGGACATCAGATGGACTTTGTGTGTGGCTTTCTGCCCCTGGTGTTTTTTCCCTGCATTCGGGCTTTGCTTTCAGACAACTCCCTTGCTCCTCCTGAGGAGCTCTTTTTGGAGATCATTTTGAGATACTATTTGGGATAAGGCCCTGTGAAACACACAACTGAGCCAGGGCAGCTGGGGTTCGAGACACACTCCTGTTGTTTTGGCACATGCTATTGATGGTCCAGTCTTGACTTGCAGGAGTATTTTGCCAGTCCTGTCTATGGACCTTCTCTCTGATCAGGAGCTCTACCCAGTGGATATGTTACCCATGAAAGGTGCTCTGTCAAAGTGCCTGCTTCACAAACATGAGCTTTTTTGACTGCATAACAGCTCGGGGGCTTTCACCTTGACTAGACTGGGCTCAGTCTGTACGGTACTCCTGGAGATGAAACGGGGCGTGCACACATCATATGTTTATAACAGTTTCAATGTAGTGTTCTTTTGGGTTGTTTTTTTAAGTGTTTCTTCTCCTGACTCGTAACTGGTTCCCGCACCCCCACATTACCATATTTCTATCTCCCAAAGTGATACATCTATAGACTCTGCAGGGCTCTTGACAGGGATAACCCCCCACACCCTCTCTCCTTCGCATATAGCTTGGAGGGTGATTCTTTCCCCCCACTCTTCTGTGTCTCTCTTGCACTAATCCCTCTTCCCCAATACTCCTTCCACCCAGAGGGGAACATCCCCACTGCCAAGTCTGTCCCCTCCCCCACATACCTTTGCACTAGCTGGACCTGTTCATTCCAGCCTTACTGCAGTGTTATAAAAACATTTCTATGTTTAAACTCTCACACCCTATGAAAAGTTGATGGTGGCAGGATGACTTTTTTTCTAGACAGCCATACTTGAGATCAGTTATGTCTAATGCTCTGGATGTGAACCCCTGGACCACTGGATACCTGACAGTGGCCGACCTTAAGGGGCTCTATTCCCATTATGATATGTTACACGCGAATATGTTCACACCTTTCTGGCTAGTGAGAGGCACAAATATGTTTGAAAGTTTTATAATCCTAATTACTGTTGTATTCTTGTTCTGTATTAGTTTTTTGTTGAGTAGCAGACTGTTTCTGCATGTTACGTTTGTTGTACCGAGCACAATGCTTTCAGTGCACTGTATTTTGAGCCCCAGGCTGTATACTGACAGGTATTCTATACAATGTCCATGGTCCCTTCGACATCTTGCTCCCTGCTCCTTAGTCTTTATGCCCTCTTCAAGTGGCACACACGACTGTACTCGCATGTATATCTCCATAGTATTATACTCCCATTATGGTTGACCTGAAATGTGTGACCTGAAATATGTGAGTAATGAATTCCCCTATCAAGTATAAACAGGTCCTCTCACATCTCAAGAAAATGCATACAAAAATAGTCTCCTTGCAGGAGAGTAAATTAGTCCCCTTGGGAGCTGCTAAACTTTGCAGGGACCGGTTGGACCACAAAACACACAGCTGTGCCCCTATGGCAAAGAGAGGGGTCTCAATTCTCATCCATAAATCCTTAAAATGGAACATAGAAGAGCACGAGCAGGATAGTAAAGAGCACTGGATACTTGTACAACTTGCTACCCCACAGGATCCCCAAATCTTGGGCTACTCCTATGGGCCCAATACCAATTCTCTGAGTTTTCTCCACACGTTCTGTTAGGCTATGCAGGACTTCACTCCTCCTTTCACACCCTGTTTGATAGGAGGGCACTTTAACACAACCCTATCCCCAGACCTTGACAGGTCTATGAAGACAACTAAACCACACTACAGAGCAGTTAAGGCCTTGAGAAACATGATGAAATAACTCTCTCTTACTAACCTATGTAGGTCCATAAACCCTATGGTCAAAGATTTTACCTATATTTCCCCTATTCAAGGGTCAGCCAGCAGGCTGGATTTTTTCCTGGGCTCTCTACCCCTTAAGGTACTAATTTGTGACATAGAACCCCTAGTTATATCCAGTCATGCCCAGTCTCGTCAGTGGTGATTTGGGGCCCAGAAGCTCCTACATCCTCGCAATGGAGACTAGACCCTCTTAACTTCAGAAGGATGAGTCCTTTTATACTGTAAATGGGTCACTGAAGAGGTTACCAGATACTTCTAGGAGAACAACATGGGGGAGGTATCCACATTCACCCTTTGAGAGGCTTTAATGCTACCCTTATGGGGCAGCATCATGGGTTATGCAGCTAAACACAGAAGGGAAAAGGAATCAAGCAAGCAATTCTTTATTTATAAAATGCTATTCCAACAGATCATAACGTTGTACAGATACTATAAAGACAATTATCAGTCAGATCACATCACTAAAACACATAATAAAACAGCAGAACTTTACATATTAAAAAAAGCTAAATCAAATAAATAAGATTTTAGGGCAGCTTTAAAAGCCTCAATGGATGGGCATGCCCTAATCCGATGAGGCAGAGAATTCCACAGGGTCAGAGCAGCAAAAGCCAAAGATCTAGCTCCCAAAGTTGTCAAATGAACCCTGAGAATCTCTAGCAGTCCCTCGTTGGTGGAAGGGAGAGAACGAAAGGGGCAGTAGGGATGAATGAGATCTTGCAGATACCATAGTCCCTGTCCATGTAGGACTTTATAATTCAGTAACCAGACCTTGAAGGTGATCCTCCACTGCACCAGCAGCCAAAGCAGGCTGCGGAGCACAGATGTGATATGGCAAGATTTCGATAAGCCAGTCAACAACCTGGCAGCTGCATTTTGCACCAGCTGTAGGCAGTGAAGGTCCACCCCCAGTAGCCCCAGGTATAGGGCATTGCAGTAATCAAGGCCAAGGTCACAAAGACATGGACCAGAGTCGGAAGATCATCTGAAGGGACTGGGTGTTTTTTCCAGGCAATGTTCCTCAAATGGAAAAAAGAGGTTTTGACAACATCCGACACCTGAGATTTAAGTGTTAGCTCACTATCAAACATAACACCCAGATTCCATACCCATTCAGAGGACACTAGCTGGCTGCCTTCTAGTCAAAGCCTGGATGACTGCCCAGCCAGTGATCCCACTCATAGAGGACTTGGATCCACAATCTACACCTCAGTCTTATCCGCATTCAGCCTAAGCCAGTTGGCACTCATCCGGTCCTGAATCTCAGAGAGGCAGTTGTTAAAGTCCAAGACAGCATCATTTTGTTCAGGCACAAAGGACATATACAGTTGAGTATCATCTGCATAGCAGTGAAAACTCAACCAGTACCACCTAATAATGCCTTCCAATGGTAGCATATACACTGCAAACAATATGGGAGAGAGCACAGAACCCTGCGGCACCCCACAGTGCAGAGAGAGAGGAGCTGAGGAAAACACCCCAGACTCCACTCTCTGCATCCTGCCCATGAGGAAAGAGTGGAACCATCTGAGGACTGTACCAGACAGTCTGCAGAGCAACTGCAGATGCTCCAGCAACACTCCATGGTCTACGGTGTCAAATGCTGCAGAGAGATCAAGGAGGACCAAGATGGAATGGCTCCTCTGATCTCTCGCTGTCAGGAGATCATTAAGTACCAGAACCAGTGTGGTCTCAGTACTATGCCTCTTCCTGAAACTGGACTAGAGAGGATCATAGATATCATGGGTGGCCAGGTGCTCCTCAAGCTGCAACATGACTTCTTTCTCAATAACCTTACCCATGAAGGGTAGGTTACAGACAGGTCTGTAGTTTGCGAGACAGTCAGGGTTGAGAGAGGGTTTTTTTCAGGAGAGGTTGAACCACCGCCTCCTTCAGGGTGTCTGGAAATGCCCTGGTCTCTAATGAACAACTGAATATCTCAGCCAGGACTGGTCCAATTACCTCCACACACCCCACCAGGAGGCTTGTTGGAACCGGGTCCAAACTGCAGTAAG
Source organism: Neoceratodus forsteri (assembly GCA_016271365.2). Taxonomy (NCBI): domain Eukaryota; kingdom Metazoa; phylum Chordata; order Ceratodontiformes; family Ceratodontidae; genus Neoceratodus; species Neoceratodus forsteri. Next base: position 1,124,644,392 of record CM028131.1, read on the forward strand.
TCGGCCGCAAGCTGTGGATCATCTTCAAGACATCCTCAATTGCCAGTTGGTCAAAGTCTGACCAGACAAATAAGGTACAGTACTTGCAATCTCGCACCGATCTCAGGTCTGCCCATTTGAATGGGCTATGCAGATCTCGGACCTGATGATGGCAACCTTATGTGTGAAAAATTGAGCAAAGTCATCACATTTCTTCTGTGAAAAGGCACCCCGATTCTGGAGACAGGCTGGATTGCACAGCCTATCCACAGTCTGGAAAAGCTGAGCTGGTCAATTTTACGCAGCTGCAATCTCCCTGGACAGGAACTCTTCCTTCTTATGGGAGACTGCAGACTGATAGTCTTTATAATGGGACATCAATCTAAGTTTGTCATTACTCAGGCCTGATTTCCGCCAGCAATGCTACAACCTTCTTCCCACTCTCCTCAACTCCCTCAAGGTCCCATCAAATCAAGAGGACAGAGGGCGAGGGATGAGGGGTGAACCTGGACAGGAGCTATGGAATCCAGAGCAGCCTCCACTGTCTTATTATAGGTTAGCAAAGATTCTCTGAATCTACACTTAAATCCCTAGAAACAGCTTTACCCCAGAAGGAAAGAGAATACAAAACTGTTTCCACCCCACTGCAGGCAAAACCCACCCAAGCGGAACTGAATGGTATCTGCCTTCAGTTGAATTCTCTGTTTACCAGACTGGTGGAGCTGGCCTTGCTCCATACCAGACATAGATATTGGGAAGGGGAAAAAAGCAGGTTGATTATTATCATACCAGCTGAGAAAACAACAGGCTGAATGCCACACATCCATGCTCCATGACAGCAAAGGGTTGTCCCACAATAACCCAGATGCTATTAACAAAGTGATGACCCAATTCTATAAAACAACATATAGCTCCTAAATGGCAAAAAATAACCATGAGATAGACACTTTCTTCTCCAAACTACACCTACCCCAGCTTTCTACCCAGCACAGGGATCTGAGTCTTTACTTACAGTGTTAGAGATCCCAAAGTCCACCCATTCCCTGAACAAAAATAAATCACTATGGGGGGGGATGGCATCCCAGCAGACCTCTAGGCACATCTAGACCCTACCATCAGTCTGATCCAACAGAGAATGTTAATTGAATCACATACATCCAGATGCTTTCCCCAAACCCTCAGAGAAGCCATAATAATGGTTTTACTCAAAGAGGGTAAGGATCCTCACTTTCCTGCCAATTATAATCCCATCTCCTTGATCAACACATATGCAAAAATTCTGGCAAAGGCCTTAGCACTCCGCATGGTCCAGATCCTTCCTGTGTTTATACACCCAGCTCAAGCAGGATTTACAAAGGGAAGACTAGCTTCCGACCACATTCGCTCCCTTATATCCATTATCACAGCTGCTAATCAGACCCCCACTCCCGTGGCTACTATTGCAATTGATTTTGAAAAGGTCTTTGATTCAGTGGAGTGAGGGTACCTTCTCAAAGTCCTTCAATACATGGGCTTTGGACCCTATTTCTTTGCTTGGGCATAAACTTTATACCATGCCCCTGGGGCACGGGTCCTCACCAAATCCACCCTGTCAGCCCTTTTTCTCCTTGTAAAAAGGCACTCATCAAGGATGCTCCCTTTCCCTGATGTTATTCATATTGGCCGTTAAGCCCCTGGCTATTGACATCAGGGAACATACTGACCTTCATGGTATTCACCTTGCAGAAGCAGACCTACAAACTAGCCTATATGCGGACAACCTACAACCTCCTGGTACTAATATCTGAGGTCCCTTCAGGCCTACTCCATCTACTTCCCCTCCTAAGAACATTTTCCTCAGTCTAGGGTTTAAAGGTTAACCAAGAGAAAACAGAATTGCTACCTCTTAATGCTAAATGCACAGCAACCCCATTCAAGCAAGCAGGGCTCAGGTGGTCCCCATCCTCCATTAAGTATCTATGCTTTCACCTCTCAGCAGATCTTTCTAAACTCCAATCTCTTAATCTTACTCCACTGCTTCAGAAACTAAAAGAGGATTTTGACTGTTGGCAACAGCTATGTCTCTCCTTAGCCTGCAAGATCTCTGTGGTTCAAATGATGGCTGCCCCCAAAATATTTCAAACCCTTTCTCGCCTGCCAATCAACCTCTCCCCAACCTGGTTTGCCAAAACTGATGCTGTAGTGGTTTCCTTTCTGTGGGCTGGAATGGTGTCAAGACTTAGTAGAGCCAAACTACGGTCCTATAGGAAAAGAGGGGTCTGGATCCTCCCCTTGTTTCAAGGTTATCACAAAGCATTTTTAGTGGCACAGACCTGTAAATGGTTCTCCCCCTCTGCCACTCCTCCTGCAGTTTGGCTACACATAGAAACCCTACTATGTTATCCTACTGCACTGCTTGCCTACCTTTACAGTTCTCTTCCTGGCCCATTGCACCAATGGAGCACTATCTCGACGTCCATTCAAGCCTGGCATTGGCTGTCCAGAACCACCAAAAACTCCTTTACACCAAAGGCATGGCTCCCTCAATGGGATAACCTTGTGGTCCATATCGACCGTCAGACCATACACTTACCCAGCTGGTTATGTCAGAGCATAACACACCTGAAGGACCTTTGGATCCCAGGTACATTAATGTTTGACACCTTCAGTAACCTAAAAACCCATCACTCCCTCCCTAAACATGATTTTTGGAGGTACTTACAACTGAAAAGTGCACTGTCTCACTTTTACAAACCTCCCCCCTACAGGACCTACAAGCCACTGGACTAGATTCTCAACCCTGTCTGACCAAAACCAGAGGGTGGGGGAGCACAATTTATTCCCAGATTCATAACTCCATTCTTGACCAAATTCAGAAAGCTCATAATAACTGGGTATCTGCCCTAGGCTTTCCCATCACCACTCAGGACTGGGAAACCTCCTGGCAGGCAGCCCACATAACTTCTATGGATAGTGGAAGCCTCCTTCTACAAAATAAGGTTCTCCATAGGGTGTACTGAACACCAGCCACATTGTGTGCCATGGGCTTACTCCCTCAGGACTCATGCTGGCTCTGTAACTCCCCTGGGGGTGATCTTTTTCATATACTCAGGAGCTGTCCATTTATCCAAATTTACTGGAAAGTGATATTAGCAGCATGCAAATCAGTAGTGGGGAACTCTATTCCATTAACCCCTCAATTGTTATTGCTGGGAATACTCCATCTCACATCCACTGTACGGACCCTCTGATGTGCTGGAGCATTCAGGCCAGGGTGGAAGTAAAACATCTGCTTTTCAAGAGATGGAGATCCACAGAGGTGCCCCAGATTCAGGAATGGCTTCACTTAGTTCACCAGGAGGCAATACTCTGTAGAATGTCTCATATAGCAAAAGGCACTCTGTATCATTATTATGATATGTGGGCCCATTATATATCCTGTCCCCTCTGCAAAGTGGACCCCAAATGGCCCCGTTTCTCAGCCTCCAAAATCTGCAAATCTCTGCATCTCCCCCCTTGCCTTTACATGCATCTGCCCTCTTCGCACCGTAGATTAGTAATGCAGTGAAATTTAACTCCACTAGCGAAGTAGAGGAGGAGTAGCCCACTCCACCTTGTTTTGTAGCTACATGAAGTGGCCATTAAAATGCACTATTTTGCCCACTTTGCCTCATAATGACTTTGTGTTACTTACTCTGCTTCATTCCACTTTATTTTTCTTTTAAAGGTGGAGTGAGTGAGCATTGAAACAAACAGCCCACAGATCACATGGCTCACTGTCTGCAGGTTACATGCTTTGGGCAGGAAGTTAATCATGCAAGACAGTGAAAGACTTTCACCTTTGCCTTGGAAGAAAGAGTTGTGTTTGAGAGGACACTCAGGAGGGAGAGATAGTAAAAAATCTTATAAACTTTTTGAATTTGTTTCATAATTAGCATTTTTTTTATAGTTTAATAGCCTATTTGTTGTCTTGAGTTGTGTTTGTGCACCTATTTCAGTCTAGTATTTGTTAATTGTTAATTTGTGTGTGTGTGTGAGAGAGAGAGACAGAGACAGACTATAATGGAGAGAGGTGGTTTCCGTCCACGGAGCAGAGATCGTGTAGGTGTATGCATGCGCGGTGGCACCCCACATCTGAACTAGAGCACCTTCTGGGCTAGTGGTCCCCCTCCCTGAAGCAGGAGGTAGTGGTGCCATGGAAGTACCACCTCTGATGGCCCCTATCACTGCCCCCCACCAGTGCCACCACCTGCCATGGCTCCTGCACCAGCGGCTCAGCAGGAAATGAGGAAGGAGCCGCAGCAGCAGACGCAGGTTTCCCCAACCCGGCCCCAAATGAGCACCAGCAGTGTCTGTCAACAACATCTGCTCTCCCTCTCTGGTGCTCAGTCCTCCCCACAGCTCATTAGTGTGGGAGTTCCTCACTACACTGCCTGTGGACACCAAGGTAGTGAAGTGCAATCTGTGTGGTGTGGTGGTGTGCCGTGGCCCCAAGGGAAGTCATCTGGGCACAGGTGGTCAGCACACCCACCTATACAACCACCACCATGCAGAGTGTCAGGCCAAGCTTGCCAAACAGGGCAGGAATGCACCTGCTGGCCCTGCTGGGCAACAGGTAGCAGCACGACCTCCACCTGCACGTGGTGCCAAGTGGGGTCGGGCCATGGAGCAAGCATCTGCTCCACGACCTGCAGGTGATGGTGGCAACCCTGCATGAATACCTGACACACATGCTGATTTGAGCCTGATGTGGAGTGAGTTGGACCATGTGAACCACCGGACTGACAATGTGGAGCAGTGGTTGGAGTGCATTGAGGTGCACCAACTCCAAATTATGGCAAAGCTTCAACTTCTGCTCTCAGACCATAACATTGATTATTAGTTTTTGTTTGTCCTTGCACCCACCACCCTGTCCATGAAAAAATAGTTCCTGACAATGCCCCTTATCCATTTTGCCCCCTTGTTCATGCACATCTCTTTTTCTGAAAGATGCTACCCTCTTATACATTGTTGATTCCCTTTCGGTACTTGATAGTTTCTATCATGCCCCCCCCCCTTCCTTGTGGTTATACATGTTAGGCTCCTTTAGTCTCTCTTCATCTGGCTTATGGTGCAGAGCCTGCAACATTTTAGTTGCCTTCCTTTGTACAGCCTCCATCCTGTCTATGTCCTTGCAGAGATATGCTCTCCAGAACTGCACGCTGTACTCCAGATGAGGTCTGGCTGCTGTCAAAGTGTCCAGAAAATGCCAGACTCCAGATCAAGAGAAATAACTTGATGAAATGTGATGAAAAGTCTCAATTATTGTAACTATTATATTATATGGTTGGCATCAGCAAAATGGTGGATGCGGCGTGCTTTCATTCCAAGTGAAACTGTCGTGTCATCATGCACACTGCAATAAACGTGTCTTGAAGATAGCTTTTTGGTAGCATGATTTCAGCTGCAATGGAAGCACAGAGTGTCTGCACAGCTGGCAACCACATGACTTATTACATAAAATAAAGTAAAGTAAAGATGATAGTGATAGACGAGACGAGTAAGAAGTTAAGAACAAAACAATTTGTATTGTAGAATTTTTTAATGGTGTGGTGGGGGGAACATTTGGGGGAGGCAGGATGGTGAATTGGATTTACCAGTATGAAGGACAAGATCAAGAAAGCCAGTATTAACAACCCCCCCCAAAAAAAATCTCTGCTTTTATTTATTTTCTTAAGCCATATTTTTTTCTTACTTATAACATTTATGTTCAGTTAATGTTTTCTTAGCTATGTTAATTTTGTTAGTCCTGTATTTTTTCAGCCTCATACTGGTAAAGCACATTCCCCTCCTCCCCCCAATGCTCCCCAACACCATTATGCTTTCAGCAATATAAACTGTTTTGTTCTTAGTTTCATTTTATGTGATAAGTCATGTTGCCGCCCACTTTGCAGACACAGCATACTTTCCTTTAATTAAATATTGTGTCTCCAAAAAGCCATCTTCAAGACACTTTTATTGCAGTGTGCATAGTGGCACCAGAGTTTCACCTGTAATGAAAGCAAGCTGCATCAGCTATTTGGCCAACTATCAGTCATGTAAGAAATAAAGTAAATTAAGTAATAACAACTATGAAAATACTTGTTAATTTTCTGAACATTTACATAAAAGGAAACTAACATGCAGGACTACATTTATTAATCTTGTTAGCAATGGAAATCTACTTTACACAAGCTATTGATTGAACCTGTAACATTTTTTTTGTTGGCATCTTGTTCTGTCATTTATAAGAGTGTGATCTAGTGGCTAGAGCAGAAGTTTGAAACCCATGAATGGGTTGTAAATAATTCTGGCTCTAAAAACATTACGGGTTCATTCAAAATAGACTATGTGAAGCAGATTTCCATTGGAAACAACAAGATTGATAAATGTAGACCTACATGTTACTTTCCCTTTAAAGCACCAGCACAATTATCACAAACAATACCATTACCACCCCTACCATGCACCCCACAAAATGTACTGTCTTTTGTGCTTTTGTCCCGCTGTTTTAATATCATGAAAAGCCCAGATTAAAAATGAAATGCCAGAAATGCATCGCACAGTGTTGTGTCCCCAGAGAAAAAATGCTTCCTTCAAGTCAAATACTTTTGCCTCACATACCAGAGAAGGTGGTGCAAAGCACATGTGAAGCTTGCCAGAGAACTGAAAGTTGGACCTGGCTCCCCTCACCAGAAATGTGAAGTTGTGTCCCCAGAGAGAAAATGCTTCCTTTTAGTAAAATACTTTTGCCATACACACCTGAGAAGGTGATGCAAAGCACATGTGAAGCTTGCCAGAGAACTTAGACATATTTATCGGACTAAGCATTTTTGGGTCTGCCACCCCCACTGCTTGCTAAGTGACATCATTGCCTAAGTTGTGACATCACCTGCTGTTGCTGTTCTCCTGCTGATATAATTGAATGAAGAGTCCAGATGAAAGATTAATATGCCAGAAATGTGTCTCTTTGTCCTAAATGAGAGCATTGCCTATGTTGAAGCCTGCTGCATCACCAATACATGCTGCCTGTTGTGTGTGCCTTGCTTTCATACCACAATGGTAAGTTATTATGCATGCAACTATATTTTTTTTAACAGAGACACAGCCATTTAATTTCTATCTATATAATCTTTTTCTGTGTTAACATAAGCAGCCCATCATATTGCTCCTTTTCAGGCAATCTTCACATTTTACAATGGTGGGTATGATAATGATCAAATCACATGAACATGCGAGCAACACATATGTTACGACTAGAGCCTGACAAGTAACGCGGTATTGACAAATTCAAATGTTCTTTTTTTTTTGGGGGGGGGGTGCTGTGGTACACTGAAAGACAATCATTTATGATTACTTTTTTTTTCAGGTCCTCGTAGGCACAGCATGAGTGGTCCACCACAAAACATTTTGGATGTCTGCTGCTGAGTTTGGCTGAACAGAAACTGTCAACCCATGAAAGGTACATATTTTTTTTTTGAGGAGGGGCATTATTTAAATAAAAGTGAAAAACAGTTCATTAATGTTTTGGTCATTTTTACAGGTCTTCAGCGGATCGTCAGAACTGAAAAAAAATGTAACTGCTGTGATTCATGAAGAACGCGATTTGTCTCGTGATGAGTAACTGGTGTGACATGACTAATGAACTGTATGAAAATCCCTACGGCTGTACTCCTCTAACCTGTACCACCCCAAACACCCTGACTTGAAAACACATTAAATAGGGCCAGCTTCTGTTGTGAGCACAAAATTTCAAGTGGGGCATCCTAAAGAATATGAACACAAACAGAAGTATCGGAGTACACAAGGATCTTGAGTGGCATGACATGATATAACTGGGTGTCCCCCTGTCAGTTTCCTGATTCTTGATGAAACCATAAACTTAAAAAATACAGGGTTACATACAACTTACTCCCCCAAAACTTAAAGCTGTGTAATTCGTGAATCATGATCGTGAAGATGAAGAACATGATTTGTATAGTGAGTGACTTGTGATGATCACTCTGACTTAAAAATGCACATAAATGAGTACAATGTTCATGCGATGAAGATTGGGCCCCAAAGAGATGCAGATGCACAGACAGGTGGAGATTGCACTTAAGAGATGCGGCTACAAGGCACAACACCACCTTAACCAATGGTCAAAATCAGAAATCCAAAACTGGAGCAATAATACCTTTATGGGGGCAGCTGCAGCAACAGTCCACTACTGACCGAGATATAATGAAGCAGTAAAAAGTACCGCAAATGGATAAGAGATTCAAATAGAGTTCTGTGATTATGGTGTGGCACAATAAAATGTGTGTGGCTTGCCGGCATGCACACACATGCACACATTACAGGTAATGCACAGAAAATGTTACAGTTCAGTGCAGTACAACCAAATCTTTTAAAAAAACTGAAAAAATGCACAGCACCACAGCAAACACCAAAACATTATCAAAACTTATTAAAAGTATTACTGTGTGTACATGAACACATAAATACTAACACACTAGCTACCAAAAAACAGTTAGAAAGACTGCCTTTCATACTGAGTCACTGTGAACCTCCCTTCATCACACCCCTCCCCTGAAGCACACTTCTACAGTGTCTGTCAGTACACAGACTGAGTCTTACAAAATTAACATTCAAAATGCACACAAAACCAAGAAACATTTGATGATACAAGCACAGGAGGGTTTCCTACAATTGATGTACTAAATTTTGACCCCAAAAATAGGCTCAAAAATGCTTTTTAAAAGATTTTTCAATGGTTTGATACTCAGAGCTCTGAGAGCAAACCGTCTCCAGCTTTCCACTACACACACTATGCAGAACTGAGGCTGTGCAAGACAATCTAGAGCCCATGTGACCTGCCATCCCGCATGATTCAATGCAAACTTTGGCTTGAAGTCCAAAAATAAGGCAAAGTCAATGCGAAGTCAATGTAGACCAATGGCACTTCGCCTTACTCATCATGGTGAATTACTTCACTTTGTATTGCCAGAATACTTTGTGTAATTATCTACATATGCAAAGTGCTCCTTGGAGTGAAGTGCATGGACTTCGCCCACCACTACTGTAAATGCACCGGCGAACCTAGATTCTTCCTTGAAGGCCTGGCAATTTCCAAGTGATCTAGTCAAAGCCCTTTCTAATTCTGGGCAACACACTCCCCTGCTGTTGCTCCTACCTTCACTGTTGGATGTAAGACAACCCTGAAAGACCAGGGCCACATGAACTTGTCCCCTAACATGTTGGTGAAGAGTGGACAGCTAAGGTTGATATATAATGAGGGATCACCCTCTCTGGCATGCTAACCCTCCCCCTTTTACTATACAAAGAATGCTCCATGGCTGTTTCATACTATTTACTAATAAATGTTCTCATGTTCGATACTATATGCATTGTGCCTGTATGAATATAATGGTACTGTCATGTTTTTGTTGAAAATATTCAATAAAAAGCATTAACTGCAAAATACAGGATCCACGTAGTGAATTGCAACCGCCACTCCAGATAGAACATGTGAAGGGCAAAATCATATCAAATGTCTTTGATAACAGTGACTATAAAAAAACATAATGACTATAAGCACAGTTTCAACTTAAACAGCAACATGATTTTTATTATAACATTGGTTCTGAAGTTATTATACCATTGGTTCCGAAGTTATTATAGATAAACTCAAACTGTTATCTCGATTTTGCACCCCCCGCCTGTCCAAAAAAAGTGTTGTAATGCAGTAATTGTAAGTAAAACAAATACTTTTGCTTATCATCAGGTTTGCTAGGCCATAATGTTGATATCAAATTACAAAGCAGACAGCAAAATTAAAGTAAAACACAGATGAATTTTAAACCAACAAAGTGATAGTAACCATACACTGTGGGATGGCACCACAATATTCAAAGTGTTTGACTCTTCTGTTTCCAGAGTCTGCGCTACTGACAGCAGCACTTCTGACAGCATGCTGATTTTATGTAGGAAGAGTTTCATATATGGTTGCATGAGTCTCTCCCTACCTTCAAAACAATAAAGTTCAGAATCTGCTTTTCAACAAAAGACAGCATTTTCTCAAGACTGTTGAGCTCAAACTCAGCATTGGCCATCTCAGTATTTGACGTCTCTCTGACGAAACAAGTTATTGATATGAGAACTGCAGAATCGCACACACAACTGACTGCCAACTCAGTTGGATGACTCGTGTCAGGGACAGATCTGCCACTAGATACAAACATCCAAAAACAAGATAAAAAAACTTTGTAAAGAAGATTTCAGCCACTGCATGAGATGAGAAATTAATTAAACCTTTTTTCTGTGACGATAGTATGTTATTAATATTCCATGACTGTTTGCTGTGGTTGAAGTATTGTTTACTATTTTTTTTACCTACTGTAGTTCTTGGATGTTTGTATTCAGTGGCAAATATAAACCATGATGACTGCTCAGGTTTCAAAACTGATGTAAGAAGAGGTAAGAAAGGACAGAGCTGTAGTTCCCTGCTTGATCCATTACCTCCCCCATGGAGCAGAATACATCTGCTATACTCCAGTCTTTCAAAACTTCTCCCCATCTATCATGAGCTGTTATTGTATATCCCTACCAGAGGTACAGCCATTTCCATTGCCAGTTCCTTGGGAACCTTCCGATGCATCTCATCAGACCCCAGGGCCTTATCTAGCTTTTGGGGTGCTAACTTTCGCTAGTAAATACTGATCTCTGGGACTCCTTTATGGCTGCCTTGATGCCACTCTCTGGCAAGGGCCTGCTGTCTTCCCTTGTGAAGACAGAACAAAACTAATCATTGCGGACAGCTGCATTCTTTTTTTAATTAACATTTTATTAAGAGTTTTTTAAACATAGTTACATAAAATACAAAGGATCAACAATTCCGCTACCACCAGTCATACCTAACCAGAGCAACAACTCCATGGAGGTACAATCTAAGTAACATAACAAATAACCCCCACAAATTACCAGGAACCCCCCTATCCCTGTCACCCACCACCTACTCTCCCCATAATAACAGTGCTAGGAGCTTCTATAAAAAATACACACAAGATCCCTCCATAGTCAATGAAGACCAGTCCCTGGAACTGAAGAACAGCTGGGAGCCTGCGAAGAAAGAGGTTCAATGCCCTACTTAATGCCACTCCAGTTCCTCTGGGGTATCCCCTACCTCCCTAAATGCGAAGTGTCCTGGGACATACCAGAACATACTTGGGGGGGGGGCAGAATCCAATTCCTCCCTTGTGGGATAGATATCATCATAAATGCCATACCTTTAAAAACTTTTCCAGTCTATGCTCTGCGATGTACGACATTCTTTCAAACCCCCCTACTTTCAGCATACATTCATATCATTTAGCCAGCGAAGGAGTGTCAGACCACCACCACCTCCTCTGAAGGATCAGCCTCTTGGCCTCAGTGATGGCAGTGAGAAACCAGGCCCTCTGACAGCTGTCCAGACAGCCCAGGACCCCAGTGTTCCCCAAGATCAAAAGAGAAGCATCCCAAGGAACCTGCTTCCATATTACTGTCCCTAATATCCCCTGAATCCTCTGCCACCATCTCCTTAAGGTTGGGCACTTCCATAGTACGTGAAGTAGAGATGCTCCCTGGCTATTACATCTCCAGCATTTTGAGTGGGGAGAAGCCGCATACGAAACAGGGCCTCAGAGGTTCTATACCATAGTAGAAGGGTCTTGAGATGCATCAACTTCCCACTCGCATCCCTGACATGTCTGTATGCATTTCTCCATATTTCCACCTGCTCATCATATGTGAGTGGCTTCCCCAGAAGACCCTCCCATCTCCACTGAATACCTGATATATCAGGCGCTACATAATCTCGTAATTTACGGTAAAGCAACCCCACCTTAGGAGGGGTCCAGGGCTTCTGCATCCTACATTGAGCCCTTAAAATAGCTTCTCACCCCCTAGTTTCTCCTCGGTCCCCACCGCCCTTTTCTAAGCCCTGTACAAGATGATGTAACTGAAGAAATTTCCAGTGGTCTGCCTTGGACAAATCAGATTGCTCTTGGAGATCCTGAAAAGCTCTTAAAAGAGCCTGTCTGCTCCGAAAAAAGGTCTCACACCCTCATCAACACCCCTTCTTCCACCTCTCCCAGAAAAGGGTCAGTCCCCATATGGAGTCCCTCTGATTACCCCATAAGGGCCAATAAGATATTGGAACACTCCATTGGGTACCGAAAAATCTTTTACCTTGACACCAAATGCAAACAAGGTAGTCCACGGTGGCCAGTCGCCCAGAAGGTAGTCTGTCACCTAGCAAGCAACACTCTGGGGGATAAGGGAAATACCAATCCCACTCAAATTTCAACCACCTAATCTGAACCTCAAAACCTTCACCATGGAGCCACAGCCAAATCTTCTGCAGCCCCAATGCAAGGTAATAGCCTTTAAACCAAACGGCCGCAAACCTTGCCTTGCTGTACAGAGCCTTTAAACGGTTCCTAGATATCCTAGTACTCTTCCCTTCACAATAGAAACCAGTTAAAACCTGATCCAGTTGTTCCCACCACAATGCAGGAATTTTCAGGGGTAAGTAACGGAGAACATACAGCACCTTAGGCGCGAACATCATACGCACAGAATGCACCTTACCCCATGAAGACAGCTGTAAATGATGCCATCTAGCCATGTCCCCCTTCAAGGACTCTAATAGGGGTAACAGATTGAGAGTGGGCCAGTCCAACAGCTTCGGAGAGATCTGTATGGCCAGATAGGTTATTGGACACTCTGTCCACTTAAAGCCATCTCCTAATTGAGGAAGAGTCTGGGTACTTCAGCCCATCGGAACAATACAAGTTTTGGCCCAATTATTCCCAAGACCAAATAACCCCTTGAACTGTGTTAACAAGCGTGCTAGGTGGAGAAGAGAAGCAGATGCATCTCCAAGCGTAAGCAAAATATTCTCTGCAAAAAGCATTGTTTTGTACACACGACACCCCACCTGCAGACCCACTATGTCTTCTGTATCTCTAATCTTCTGGGCCAGAGGCTCAATGGTCAGTACAAATAGTACCAGGGAGAGAGGGCATCCTTGCTGAGTCCCTTACAAAAAATCAAAAACCAGAGAAAGTTTATCATTCGTCAAAACCTAAGCCCTAGGATGTTTATAAATGAGTTGGACCCATCGAATAAAGCTTGGGCCAAAACAAAATTTCTCCAGAACTGCAAACAAATAAGGCCATTTGATGGAATCAAAAGCTTTTTCTGTGTCCAGTCCCAGCACCACTGGGGTTGTGGAGAGTGACGGGGACACTCCAAAAAGATCTACCGAGCATCGCAGTGATCCACCCCATCCCGCCCTCCCACAAATCTAGCTTGGTCCGGGTGAATGAGCTGAGACAACAAGGAGCAACATGGTTCACCAAGACCCTGGCCAATACTTTACAGTCCACATTCAGAAGTGATATTGGCCTATAGTTGGTACAGAGGAGGGGAGCCTTGCCTTTTTTAGGCAAAAAGAAAAAAGGAAAAAGGAAATAACAGCCTCATACATAGTCTGAGGAAGATGCCCCCCCCCCCCCAGCTTCATCCAGTACCACCGTAAGCAGTGGGAGAACCTGATCTTGCACCACCTTGTAGAATTCCACTGGGAAGCAATCTGGGCCCGGGCTCCCACCTCTTGTTCTGATATTGGCTATTTCAAAGAATCTCTCTAGGCTGCCGATAGCTGAGGCAACCTCATAGAATCCAAAAAGGCCCAGATTTCTGTCTCCCCAATGCCCAGAGATATCAAAGAATACAGGTTCCTATAAAAAGTCTCGAATTCCTTGTTGATCCCCTCCGGGTCTAGAACCAGACCCTGGGGTGCTCGTACTCCCAGAATCACCCTTTCTGTCTCCATCTTTTTGAGCCTATACACTAAGAGATGACCCACCCTTCCCCCCATCCAAGAACATCTGGCAGGTACAATACAATCCTAACTCAGCTTGCTGCGAAGTCAGAACATTAATCTGGAAATGCACTTCCCTCATTTGCCTGGTCAGCTCCAGCCCCGCATCCCCGGCCTTATGCTGAGCCTCCAAAGCAGAAAGCCGAGTCATAAGAGCCTGCAGCTGTTCCGCCCTCTCCTTTTTCTTGCTGGAAGATTAGGCTATTAGCCTGCCATGGATAAAAGCCTTCAACCTCTCCCAAACCCACTGAGAAGAGACCTCCCCTGTTTGATTAGCTAACATATACCTGTAGTACGAAACCTCCATCCGAAGCCAGTCTCAAAAAGAGGGTTCCTTAAAAAAGCTGACATTGCAGCGCCATCTCTTTACCCTATTAATGGCTTGGCCACCAGTACAAGTCCACATCAGTGGTGCATGGTCCGAGATTACAGTGGATTCAATGGTACATTGTTGCGATCCTTGCAAAAGTGCCTGTGAAGCCAGTCATAGATCGCTATGGCTGTATGTCTGATGTACAGTCGAATAATACGTGTAATCCCACCTCACTGGATTGTGTAACTGCCAGACATTCCTAAGCCCTCTGTCTACCATCAATTGTGCCAGGGCCTTCGACCCCGGGGTGGCTGTTTGGGCTGACACTCCACTTAGGGGGCATAAGACTTCACTGAGATCCCCCTACAATCACATGACCTTCGCTCTTTTCTTGCAATACCCGAGAAAGGCCATTAAAGAAGGGGGTACCATCCTCATTAGGTGCATAGATGGAAACTAAAGTGTATAGTTGCCCATCCAGCGTACCTGTCACTAATAACCATCTCCCCTGGGGATCCCGTGACACTGACTTTGTCATCCAGTTCTGCCCTTGTGCTATTAAAATCAACACTCCCCGCTTCTTGGACGAGTAAGAGGCCACAAACACTGTACCCCTCCATGCTTTTTGAATCCACACAACATCCTTACTGAGGAGATGGAACTCTTGTAAAAACACAGTTTGACCCCCAAATGCTTAATAGGCCCCAAGACCTTCCTCCTTTTGATTGGCCCATTCAAACCCCAGACGTTCCAGGACATAAAGTGGTATGCCGCCGTCCTAAGATCTCTTGGTCCACTAGCCTCCTCCTGTACCTCCTGGGTCCTTTCCCCCTAATCCCTCACTCCACAGACTTGCGCTTCAACCCCTCCAAGCATAGGAATGCCCAACTGTTGAAGCAAAACAAACAACCCCCATCCCCACCCTACTACATAATGAACTATGTACACGCTCAAGGGGAATAACCTCCCACCCATTAGCATGTTATTTCCGTACTCTCAAGTCACGTGTCCTCACCCTGAACCCCAAAGCTAGAATTCAATAATTACTACTGTCCCTCTCAAAGTCATAATCCCCATCTAAAAGCATAATAACGTAACATGGCACCCCAACACATGCAACCTTACCCTTCCTCCCTCCCTCCCTCCCTCCCTTTCTTCCTGACCCAGACTGCACAGTTGTGCATACAAAGCAAACCCCCAAAATACCCAGCAAGGGGATGTATCAAGGTAAGATCCAAAACGAGCTAATTCCTGCCACTCAGTCCATTAATGAAGATTCTGTGTGCCATAGGGGGATAACATCGCCACTTGTAGTCCTCTTGAAGGTTGTCTGGAGTGAAGAGTCCATTCACTGATCCCACATGGTCTATCCACATCTGTGGGGAGAGAAAAAAAAAAAACAACCGATTGGCCCTAATCCCCACTACATGAAAATGTAAGCACTCGTAGCAGCCCTCCTTGCGATCCCTCAACCCCCTACTGGAGTAAAGCTGAGTGTGCTCTTCCTGGGCAACCATTTACCTTCCTCTAAGTCCTCCACCCCCAACCCAGTGAGTAGCCTCTTCACCATCCCACCCCATCACTGCAAACATTCTACCCTTGGGCCTCTGAGCCTGGGACCCCATATAAATCATGGCCTCTCGGGCCTCCAAGGGGCCCTTCTTCTGACATTGCCCATCCCTGGCCAAATCCACCCACTGGGGGCACCTCCAGCCTCCTCATTAAGGGCAGCCACTAACCATCTCCCACCCTACATTATTCCCAAGGCCAATACCCCCTTCTTCCAGAATGACCTATGCAGAAAGCCCGCCATCCATCATCCTCCCCCCTGAACTAATGAACCTATATCCCATCTATCCCAGGGTCTCAGTCATTGTAGTTCCCCTGCCTGATCACTTGGCACCCCCACCATTCCCCTCTGTCCTCCCATACACCCCATCAAGCAACCCCATTCCTCAGCACTTAAGTAACCCTCAGTATTGAACTGCCAGGTAATAAACACGGCTAACGCCCTTACCTGGGAAAGTAACTGAGTCATAGGCCCAGGAGAAGAAACTCCTCCTCTCCACTGTCTAAAATTCAGTCCATCGAATCTTCTTCCTGATAATTCAGTCGCACTGTCTGGGATTTGGTCCTTTCCGCCACTGCATCGCCTGGGTGATCCTTCCGCTGTCCGCCATCCTTCCCTCTCAGGGCCGATGCACTGTTTGGGTCCCTCCTAGGCTGCCTCATCTCCCGGGGAGTTGCTGGGTCACTACATTTTTGCAGGAAAGTTTCAGCCTCCTCCAGTGTTGAGAAGAAGTGAGTACACTCCTGAGCCACCAATTTCAAGGTAGCCAGAGGGACCAAGTACGCCTTCAGGTTCCGTGCTTAGGCCACATCTCGGACCTTATCAAAGGCCTTCCTGCACTGCAAGACCCACTGGGGGAAAGTCCAGTAGAAACTGCAGTCTTGCACCTTTGAATCATATGTCTCTCACCTCTCTGGAACTCTTCAATATCTGCTGACAGTGTACAAAATGTAATAGTTTAAACACAACTGGCCTAGGCAGGGTCAGTATCATTAGGAGGAGGGCCTGTGGGGACCTGATGATCCCTCTCAATCTCTACGACAGTCCTGGGTTCCCACATTAGCCAAAGTGGGAGTTTATGTTGCAGGAATCTCAGCATGTTATCCCCCTCTGATCTCTCTGGCAGCCCAAACAAGTGTACGTTCCTGCACCTACTCCTCGATTCCAAATCATCTATTTTGTCCCACACCGCGTGAACGTCTTTCTCCAGATGGGTAACGTGCCTTTCCATCGGGGAGGCCCAATCCTCCAGCTGGCCCATTCTCTTTTCAGCATGCTCAACTCGAAAGGCCAGAGCCTCTACCAACACTCTCACTGCTGTTAACTGAACGGTCATTTGAATCAAGTCCCCCCGAATACCACTCATAAATGTTTTCATTTCGGCTAGTTCTCAAGCCACCAAGCTGGGAGTGGATTCCCTCTCCACCACCGGGTCCTCCATAAAGCCCACAGATGCCTCAGTTGGTGGTGACACTGAGAGTTTACATTTCTTTTTAGCCGCACTCGACTTGTCTTCCTCCTTCGGATTGGGCATCCTGTCACTTGGATACACATAGTACGTTGAGAGTGCACTGCTGGGTAACCAAAAAAGAGGGGGTTTAAAGCAGTTTTTTATGCTGGGTGAATGGAGCTCCTGGCCCTGCATCTTTCTAGCTCGGGCGCATCACGTGATTCCAGCTGCATTTTTCATGTTCTCCTATATCACCCTACCTCCCTAAAATAGCCTAACACTTCCCACCCCCTCCATTCTTTTTTCTCCAAAACACCTGAAGAACTTCTTTTCCTTGCCCACGACCTGCTCTGCAATATGCTGCTCAATGTCTGCTTTTGTCTCCCTAACCACATTCTTTGCTTCTTTGGTTCTCAGTTGATAGTCTCTCCATTTTTCCTCCCCCTGCATGTCATGGTACCTGGTGAAGGCCTTCTTTTTTTTGGACATCACGACTTCCCTGACCCTTTCTGGGAATATTATTGGTCTCTTGTACCTGTCTCTTTTGCTTAGCATTCTCATGGATAACTTAGATGCCTTGAGAATGGCTCCCTTAATCCCCCATTTTCCTCCACACCTCAGATGCTGTGTGTCCTGACTAACTCGTCTCAAACCAACTCCTTATCCTGTTGAAGCTTGCCCTTCTTAATCCAGGACCTTAAACTTTGATTTGGGATTTCTGGTCCCAAGTCTCAGCTGGAACCAAATGAAGTTATGGTTGCTGGACCCTAGTGGCTCCGTAACTTGTGCACCTCCTACCACCAATTGGTGAGCATCAAATCAAGAATAGCAGCATGCCTGGTGGCTTCCTTAACCAGCTACACAAGCAGACAGTCCTGGAACATGTCAAGCAGGGCCTGACTTTTGGTGATCCTGACAGCTAGAGCAACCCAATCAATATCCAACAAGCTCAGATCACTCACCACCACCACTGCCTTCTCTTTGCAACTTCCCTTTCTAGTTTTCTCCCAAGCTCCCAGTCCCTCTCTTCCCCATGCCTTCTGGTATATAGCTCAACCCAACAACTGTTTCTTGCCCATGGCTGCCATGAGCTGCACTCAAAACTAGCTCCCATCTATAATGAGCTTTTATTGTATAACCCTACCAGAGGTACAGCCATTTCCATTGCCGGTTCCTTGAGAATCTTCAGATGCATCCCATGAGACCCCAGGGCCTTATCTAGCTTTTGGGAGCTGTGGTAGATGACACTGAAGGGTGGAGGGGGCTGCAGGAGGACCTGACCAAACTACAGGAGTGGTTGGAGACATGGCAGTTGGGCTTTAATACCAAAAAGTACAAGGTATTGCACTTCAGGGCTAAGAACCAGGGGAGGAGCTATCAGCTAGGGGGATACAGCTAGAATGCACTGAGGAGGAGGAGTATCTAGGGATGCTCATAACAGAGAGTATTAACAACTCGGCTCAGTGCAGGAAGGCAGCAGCAAAAGCCAACAGCATGCTGGGATGCATAGCGAGGGTGTCTCCTCAAGAAATAAAGAGGTGATCCTGCCCCTCTACAGGTCTCTGGTCAGGCAGCACCTGGAATACTGCATGCAGTTCTAGAGCCCATTCCAGAAGAAGGACATCAGATTGCTGGAGGATGTACAGCGTAGGGTGGCTAAGATGATCCAGGGATTAGAGGGATACGCCTATGAGGAGAGGCTGAGCAAGCTGAACATGTATTCCCTGGTGGACAAGAGGGATGGGTGCATGCTCGAAACCTTTAAATTCCTAAAGGGGATAAAAAGACTAGTACAGAAGGGATTTTCCAGATCAGAAGGTGGAGGGTCATGAGGGGCACCAGCTGAGATTGGGGGGGGGATTCAGGAGGGAAGTCAGGAGATAGTATTTCATAGACAGGGTGGTGGACAAGTGGAATACTCTGCCTGAGGAGGTAGTAGCCTGTAGCATGGTTGATGGTTCTAGAGGGATGGGACAGGGTGAGGGGCAATTATGAAGAGGGAGGGTGGGTTGGGCAGCTGCAAGGTGAGGGCTAGCTGCACAGTTGAGCAGACTCGATAGACCATGAGGCCTGTATCTGTTGGCATTTTCATATGTTCATATGTTTATATTAGGAGGAGAACTAGCTAGGTCCCCTTTCCTCTCTCCGGTCACCATGGTTCCCCTAGCCTCAGTCTCCCCCATAGTTTGTTTAACTGTCCCATGAAGATGTCAAACTTCTGCCCCATGCATTGTCCCCCCTTTCTTGCCAGATGATGACCATCACCCTTTAAGAGCCTCCTGTCCTAGAAGCCCCCCAGTTCCCCCACAAAATGGTACCCCATCTCCTGAAACCATCCCTTTAACCACCCATTAAATCACTTGATCTTATCCCTCCTTATTCTATCTTCTCCCTCCCAACTGCACATAGGGAGGACCTCAGAAAAAGCCAGAGAGGTTTAGTGTGCCTTCAATCTGTCCCCCAGTCTGTGAAAGTTCTGCTTCACCATCTCCATAGGCTGGTTTGCCAGACTGTTGATACCCAAGTGTACTAGCATCCCCAACTCCCCCTCCCTCTCTGCATTTGTCCCCATCTTGTCTATATCCTAGATGGTTAATGCACTAGGAAGGCACCTAACCATCTCCCTCTCATACAAACCCCCCCTCCCACCACCCTCTCTACTGCTTTGATTATTGAGTCCCCAACCACTAAGAGTCTTCTGGCTGACTTTCTCCTCTTTATCCCCCAGGGTGACAACAAGTCTTTCTGCCCATTACCCCGACTGACTCAGAGTCCCCCCAGCAGAGTCAGGTACCTGGGTCTCCTCTAAGGGTGCAAAGTTATTTGATGTCTGGATGGTGTGGGGCTGGTCAACCTCCTTGTGGCTACCGCTGCCACCCTTCCCTATCCCCTTCCCCCTACTCTCCTCTGAGGGAGTGGGGTTGTAGGGCATGGGCTCCAGCTGAGACAGTGATACAGCTGGATATATCTCTTCTCTTGCTGCTACCAGCAGAGCATGCAGCTTCACAATGATCCTATAGATGGGACAGTGCCCCCTCCTCCAGAGTGTAACCCTGGAGAAGAGCACCCCACAGACTTCACAACTGACCAGCTCCTCAATGTACCACATCTTCATACTGAACTTATGATAACCCTAGACAAAATTATTCCCTTAAACTGATTCATGCATTTCAATTAGAACCAGACTTGTTACTTTCTGTCCAGCTTTGCTCTTAGTTACTACCACATAATCCTATCCCAAGTAGGTAGTTTGGGCAAAGAAGCTACCTACCACAAGCTTACTTTCTCTCAATACCATTTTCCTAGCACAGCCCTTGAATGCCTACTCTATATAGATATTTGGCCAGAGATTCTACATTTTTTTTTAATGCAATACCACTATCTTATAGCATTTATTACACTACAGTGTCATATGTTAGAGGTAACTTACTCACTTGCTGAGGATCAGTTCATATTTAGGTGCACCCCAGATAGGGAGTTGTTGGGTTCCCCTTTTTCTTCAGTGCTGCTAGCTACAGCTCCCAAGACCTAACTGATCCCCTCGGGGGCAGAGTCTCATGCAGACCTGCAATTTCCCCGAAGATGTCTTGAAGACATCCAAGATACAGACGCTTCACTCCTGTTCTGTGCCACTCACATTATGGGACAGACTGAAAGCAAGAGCTAACTAAACCTACTCATAAGATTTTCCAACTACATTGGAGCAGGTAATTCTTTATTTGATTTATTTCCCCTCTGTCACTTACTGAGCATAACAGCTTCACTGTTAAAACTTGCAAGCAAACATTATTGACATTGTCCAATATTTGTCTGTAATAGAGGATCTCTTCATGAAAACAGGTTCTTTGTGTCTCAGACCTCATCTCATCCTCCTTATTTTTTTAAGTAGGTTACTGCAGGTCTCTCAGGGTGAGGACAAGGGTGTCAGTGTGTGACACAATTGGCATGTGTGTGGCATCTTCTGTTGTGTGGTATAGAAACTGAGTAAAAGAACTGGAGGAGAAAGGGATGCAGGGGGGAGGACAAGAGCAATGAAAGGTTGCCCCATGCCAGTTCCACCAAGCACCAGTTCTGTAAGTGATGGTGGTGTAGAAGGAATCAGGTTTGGCATTGGAAGTCATAGTTGTGGAGTAAGGGCTATGCCTTCCAAAATGACTAGGGCTGAGCATGTAATAGACCAGCCAAAGAAACCATGGTTCATTAGTCCTCAAACGTCAACTGGTTCCATGCCCACTTCAAGAAACCACCTTCCCAGACAGTCGCAGTCATCCAATGCATCTGGTGATGAAAGCACCCCGAGCAAACAAGAAACACACAGGTGTCCCAGTGCTGCTCCTTTGAATATTTTGAGGTTCCCTACCCATGAGGATAAACAAGATCGATCCCAGTCTGTAAAGGTAATACTCCCTATTTGTCTTTCACGAACAATACAACACAACACCAGCTGGTACTACACCACACAGACACTTCTATGCCATGGGTAAAGACAATTGCCTATCTGTCTTGAGGCGCTGTGTGAAGCCCTTTTGGCCAAGTCCTCATTTAAGGCATCAGCAGCAGTAACATCACCAAGTCTAGTTCTGCTGCTCAGTCACTGAGTGAGGAAGGTGACAGTGAGTCTGGATTCAGCACTGATACCACTGTGATCGTGTCACATAGTGAAAAAATAAAATTGTTTGTGGTACGGAAAGGTACAGTATGACAACACCACAGTTTTGTAAAAGCAAGCCAGTAGCACCACTAACAGTGCATATTATAGTCAAGGAGAGTGCCAATGAAGAGGACATGGAAGTGGAGTTGTCAAAGCAGGGGGGCATGATAGTAAAGTGGTAGAGGAGAGGGAAGCAGAAGCATATAAGGAGTAGGTGGCAAAAGGGCAGGGAATTATGAAAAATCACATGAGACTGAGACAAGGGTATGGGGTAGAGGGAGAAAAATTCAAAGAGGAGGAGAAGCAGGGGAAAGAAGCAGGAGAGGAGAAAGGATGGGGAAATGACAGCAGGTGAAGTGGCAGATGAAGCCAAGAAGGTTGAAAGTGTGCTGCCAGTTACACCAACAAGTTCTGATAATGACTGTGATGCAGAGGATTAGAAGCCATCATGGAAGGGGATGGCTAAATTAAAAAAATATATATAATGCAGAAGAGAAAAGCAAGAAAGCAAGTTGGTCAGACAGGGAAATCTAAAGACCAGGTCTGCCCACAACACCCAGATGATCAGCCTCCTTGTCTCCTAGTGCTGCTGCTTCCAGTGCTGCCCTGCTTGTGTATCCAGTCAAGTCATATCATTCCAGCATGGCAGAACAAAATCTTCCTGCAGTCACCACTCTACTATGCCAAAAGAACCACAGCAGTCCAGTCATCTAGCTAGTAAAGTAAAGAGATAAGTTGCAGAGTGGGAGAATTTTAGGAATGATCCCCCAAATGGACTGAGAGCATGTTGCAATCTATGTGACAGAAATTCAGTCATGGTCAGTCTTCTCAGACATTTAAAACCAGTGTTCTGGTTGATCATCTAACATGTGAACATCACATCTTCCTAACAAACACATCAGCTTCTAGTCACCACTCAGGTCAATTGGAGAAGCAGCAGCAGCATCAGCAGGGACAGTCGGGCATGTGTGAAGGGATAAGATAGTTTGTTTAACTCATGGAGCCACCATGGCAGCAGCAGCCACAGAACCAGCTGATGCAGATAATGGTGCTACTTGAAAAGCCCCACTCCAAGGACCACCATCCAGGCCCAGTAGTGTATGCACCACCATTAATTCAGCATTTGTTATGAGAACACAAACTACACTTTTGAAGTCCTTACATGCTCACACAAAATTGCCATCGGCTCACCCAAGCTCTATCTGAATTACACAACTCATTACAGAGATTATTGCTGCTAATCTTCAGCCATTCTACATTGTAGAGGACACCGACTTTTGAAGACTGTTACATGAACTGAGGCCCAAATATAACCTTACAACATGATTTATGTTTTCCAGGCATGTTCTTCCTAGTATGAAACTATTAAACTTCTGATGGAAGCAGAGGAGGGTCACGTGCATTTCACTAGTGATATCTGGAGCAGTAGTGCAACGTAAATCCTCTCATTCTTGGTTTACACCAGACCTTAAAGTTGCTCTTACAAATAGAGATAAACTCTGGTCCCATGCTAGGTGAACCAAGAATCCATCTGATTGGCAAGCCTTTAGGGCTGCTAGAAATGCCTGTGTTAAACGTATACGTGCCGCCAAGTCAAATTTTTACATCTCCACCCTAGAGCAAGCCAAAGGAAATGCACAAAAAATCTGGAGAACCCTGAAATCAATTGAGGGATGGCAGGCTCCTCGCTCCATTCCAGCCAAGATCCTCATCCAAGGTAAGACCATCGAAAATAATAGCCAAATCCTAGAAGAGCTAAACTTGCATTTTACCACAGCTGGTCTGGCCTTTGATTCCTCCCCTTATGCTGGACTTATGAACCACCCCAAGGACAGGACTAACGCTGAGGTTCTCCCTTCACCCTACTCCTTTCAGTTGCATCAGGTCTCCTTCAAAGAGGTTGACGATCTGCTCATTAACTTAGACACCAGGAAAAGTGGAGGCGAAGATGGCCTGGAGCCTTTTTTCTTAAAACTTGGCTACTACTATTTAACTGCCCCCATCCTCCATATATACAATCTTTCAATTGACTTGGTCATAGTACCAGCCTACTGGAAATCTGCACACATCCTCCCTTTATTTAAATCTGGCGACCCCTGTGATGTAAACAATTATAGGCCCATCTCTATCCATCCTATCCTATCCAAAATCTTTGAAAAGCTGATCTACTCTCAACTAAGACACCATCTTGAAACCTACTCCCTCCTTAACCCAGTGCAATCCGATTTCCAATCTAAACACAGTACTATCTCCGCCCTCGCCAAAATCATCAATGACTGGGTCACATCCTTGGACTCTAAAAAGACCACAGGTGCCATATTCTTAGACCTTAGTAATGCGTTCAACACTGTTGATCATAACCTAGTTGTCAGAAGCCTTATCAACATTGGAGCCACTCCTTCCACTGCCAAGTGGTTTACCAGCTATCTATCAGGGAGGGTCCAGACAGTTAAAGCTGATGGTCTTTTCTCAACTTCCCTCCAAATTTCAAGGGGTGTTCCACAAGGCTGTATCTTGGGTCCTATCCTTCCCTCTATATAAACAACCTTGACTATAACATCAACAAATCCAAACTCCACTTTTTTGCTGAAGACACAGTCCTGTACACCTCTGGATCAACTTTATCAGATGTAAGAAATATACTACAAGCTGACTTCGCACAACTTGAACAGAGCCTTGTAAACTGCTTAACTTTGATTTGATAGCATCGATCATAAACTACTAGTTACTAGCCTCATTAAACTAGGTGCCACTCCCTCCACTGCCCAGTGGTTCACCAGCTATGTAACAGGAAGAACACAGAAAATTAAAGCAGATGGCCTATTTTCACCCTCTCTGCTGATTGTCAGGGGAGTCCCGCAAGGCTCCATCCTTGGCCCTATCCTTTTCTCCCTGTATATTAATGATCTGGACTTACATATAACCAACTCCAAACTGCACTTCTTTGCAGATGACACAGTACTCTATGCCTCTGGCAGTTCAGTGTTGGAGTTAAGGGATGTGCTGCGAGCTGACTTTGCTCAACTTGAACGTAATCTTATCAATGCTAAACTCCTGAATGCCTAGAAAACCAAAGTAATGCTTTTCACTCTTAATACCACCCCTTCTGCCACCCTTGACATACTTAAAGACTTTATCATCACATCTCTAGGTAAACCATTGGAAGTCACCTCCAAATTTAAGTATCTTGGTCTCTGGCTAGATAATAAGCTCTCCTTCAATGACCATATTGACGACCTTTCCAGAGGACTAAAAATTAGGTTAGGCTTTTTCTTCCGAAACAGGGCCCTTTTTCCAATAGAGATTAGAACTAGGCTGGTACAAGCCACATTCCTTCCTTTACTTAACTACGGGGACCTAATTTACATGTCAGCTGCAACTTCAAGCCTAAATAAATTGGATGTTCTTTACAACCGTGCTTTACGGTTCATTACAAACTCCCCATACCGAACCCACCATTGTGACCTGTATGCCGCTATTGGTTGGACGTCACTTACCACTCGATGCCTGATCCATGCTGGTTTCTGGACACTGAAAATACTTCTGAATAAGCTGCCATGCTATATTACATCTCTCATTCACATCTTCCACAGTGTATACTCACTTAGGAAATCCGATTATATTGCCCTTGATGTGCCTAGGACTCATACTACCTTTTGTAAACGGGTGATATCATACGTTCTCCCAGTCATTTGGAATCAGCTTCAAGCCACTATAAAACTATCTAGTATTGTCTTTCTTAGCTTTTATAAAAAGCTAACTACAGCTAAATTTAGAAATAGTAACTGTTACTAAGACTCTTCCTTGTCTATATGTCTCTCTACGCCCTCCCTATGTACTGATATCTCCATAATCCTACTGGCATCCTATTAGTTATGACAAACCACTACAATCTCTTCAGCAGTCTGAGAACTCTCCTCTACCCCTGCACTTGTTACCTATCTTACTAGACCTCCTCTCTCTATTCCCTCCCCCCCCAAAAAATGTCTTACACTTCTGTCCTTCAGCTACATCTTACCTCCTCACTCCCTTTTATCCCTTTTCTAGTCCCTTGGCTGCTCTTTTTTCTGCAAACTCTTGCTACTATGCAATTATCGTCCCCCCTTGAATCTAATCCTCGACTACTAATGTTGCATATCTACTGTGTTATGCCCTAAGTCGAGCAGGATGTACAATATGAACCTAAACTGTATTTTATTTTATCTACTGTGATGCTCTTTTTGTAACCCATGTATTGATTCCTTGTCTGTATACATGTACCAGGACCTCCTTGTGAATGAGCTTGCTCAATGGAGTTTTCCTGTAATAAACTTGAACTTGAACTAAACTCCTTCTCAATGCCAAAAAAACAAAGGCAATGATCTTTACCCTGAAAAACTCCTCCTCTACCTTCCGCCTACCTAATGAGTTTATTTCTACCTTCCTAGGTGAACCTCTTGAGATTGTCCCCGAATTCAAATATCTGGCCACTTGGCTAGATAATAAACTCACCTTCAACACCCACATTGACTATTTGATTGGTAAGTTGAAGTCCAGAATTGACTTTTTCTTTAAGAATAGGTCCCTTTTCCCAACTGAGATTAGAATCAGGCTAGCCCAGGCTACATTCTGGCCCTTAATTGACTATGACAACATAATCTACAATTCCTGCCCTGATGTGCATTTGAACAAGCTGGATGTCCTCTATCACCATGCCTTATAATTTATAACCAATTCCCCCCTTTCATAGTCATCACTGCAATCTGTATGCAGCTGTCGGGTGGACCTCACTCACCAGATGTCTGATCCATTCAGGTACTTGGACACTCAAAATCCTATTGAACAAACTCTTAGAATATCTGTTCTCCCCTGTTCGCATCTCCCACTGATTTTATTCCCTTAGGAAGTATAACCTTATCCTCTTAGAGGTGTCTAGGACTCGTACATCTTTTGGTAAATGTGCCATCTCTTGTGCCCTCCCGGGCTGCCTGGAATCAGCTTCAGTCTGTATTCAAATTCTCTTGCCAAGTCTCTATCACCTCCTTTAAAACATTAGATGCAACCAAACTGAAAGAAACATGTTGTTGCCACTAGTCTTCTTTGACCACTGTCTCACAATCAATATCCCCCTTCCCCTCACTAGTCCTCCTGCATAACCAATGTATCTTTCCCCCTCCTCATCTTCGCCACGCTGGCCCATTCATGCCTTGCTATCTGAACACTGTGTTTTCCCTTTTCCTGGACCTCCATTGACTGTCCTATGTCCTTCTCACATGCTTTTCTCTTTTATCTCATTTCATATGTACTCATTTCCATGTCATTGAATATTGTTACCCCTTCTTACTACAATGCAGTCAGTGTGTTCTATTATCAAGTTGTACATTTGCTACATTTTTGTGTGCTTTTTATATATGTATCTTATACTTTATCTTTGGAATTCGAATGGTTGCATATAATTTGCCTTGTCTGTATATTTGACTGATACATGTCCTTAGAACCACCTTGCGAATGATCTTGATCAATGGAGTTATTCCTGCAATAAACTTCAACTTCAAAGCTTAAGTCTTATTGTCCATTGGGTTGTGTGTCTATATCAAGCAGTGCTGCCCCAAGTCCCACCTCACCTCCGCTATCACCAAACCCTACTGGAGTTATATTGTAACAGAAAGCCTCATAGCGACACAGCAATAGAGGAAGTGCCTTACTTAATGTGTCAGTCATAGAGGGGGAAGCACAGTGAGGAAAAGTTTCTGTGTTTCATTCAGTCACTATTTGACATCTGGATATACCCTCATGATCTGATGGTGGGAACATTTGTGTTTGACAATTGGAGTAAAGTGCTAAAGGCCATGAGTGATGGGGATTCCTCCATGCACTTTGTTTTGCACTTGCACTGAATCTGGTGGTGAGTCACGTGCTCGACAAACATGCACAGCGAAAATATTTTATTCTTTACAGGACATGTTTAAAATATTTTTATAGATTTTTATTAGCACTGATTAAAACATAAGAATATTTACTTCATATTAAATAGTTAGTAAATAAACATTACTTATATAAATTCATACCCTAATAACTGTTATTAAATATGTCATTTAAAAACATAATACTGTACATTTTTGTTATACATGGTTCTGGCTCCTGGTTTAAATCAGCATGGCTACAAATCACATCAAACTGCATCTTGAGCAACTTAATCTTGTTTTAAAGCTTCATAAAAAAGAAATACTTATTCAAAGCTGTTGCATATATTGGGTGAGGGGGGACTCCACTCACTCCTTTCACTCCATTCCTGCTAGTGCCATCTGGCTCTACCACCTCCTTCTAAAGATCT
The DNA here is from genome assembly GCA_016271365.2 of Neoceratodus forsteri. Classification (NCBI taxonomy): domain Eukaryota; kingdom Metazoa; phylum Chordata; order Ceratodontiformes; family Ceratodontidae; genus Neoceratodus; species Neoceratodus forsteri. Next base: position 1,124,672,574 of record CM028131.1, read on the forward strand.
GTACAGGACATTGATAGATATTTCCATCATTCCCCAATCGTGGTAAGCTTCTCCACCAGTATTAGCAAAAGTGCAATGTTCCACATCATTGCTTAAAGATATGGTGACAAGGCTGAGTACCAGCTTTTACGTAGTGGACAGATGGCTAGAATAGAATGCTGTATTCAAGGTTATGATGTTGTGTGGGATGTCTGTCCCTGGTGCAGTGGTGTGTGTTGTAATATTGTTCTACTTGTAAGACCTTATGAACAGACCACTAAAGATATCAGTGCTGAATCACCACCCTTAGCATGGCCATTCCCTTAGTAAGTCTACTTGAGTGACACACAGTTATTTGAGATCTTCTACAGCAACCAAACAAAGCTATTGGCAGTGGTTAGAGAGCCAATGGCACTGGTGGTGGTGGTGGCAAGAATTATAAAAGTGAAGATGGTTGTGAAGGAGGTTGTGGTGACACCTCTGGTTCATCCATATCATCTCAGCAGCAGCACAAGGCAAATGCAATACTCATTAAGGAAGCGGCAAAGATGTTTCTAACACAAATTGCAGACCAATTTGAAAGCATTAAATCAAGCACACAGTCTGTATGATGCACTGCTGGATCACAGATACAAAGATATATGCATTCTCATGGATGCACTGACTACATCAAGCTGAAACTGTTGCATACTCTTCAAACAGAGTAGCACAGAATGAGAAGAAACAACCAAGAATCAACTTCCCCTGGCTCATACTTCTAATTCTGCCTGGCTGATATTGTATTCTTCTAGTTGCTGGTGTCAGTATGATAATATAGTAGACACGTTGGATAATGATGATCTGGAGAAAACAAAGGAAAGTTAGGAACTTTTTGTCACTGACTGCTTGTGCCACTCAGACATTTTGCAGGAAGGCAAAGACATCATACTATATAGTACATTATATAGGCTTATCCAGCAGAGCCACTGCCTAGCTGAAGTAGTAATCCCATCAAATTCTGCTGAAACAGGAAAGCCAATTGTCCTGCACTAGCTAAACTGACTTTGTAATTTCTGTGATTCCCCCCACCATTGAATGATTTAGAAAGATGTTTCAGCTCAGCTGGTAATATTGCCTCATCACATGCCCTGGGGGCAGACCATGATATTACCTGATTAAATATCTTTGGTATCCTGAAAAGGAAAAGATGTTGCAGGCTGCTAGATAGCATGGGCCCCTGGAGGTGAATGGAGCCAAAGTGTTGGTGTATTAGGACTTTATCTGCAAGTTACAAATCCAACAGCAAAAATTCTCCAGAGTCAAAAAAAAAGTTACATGCTCTTGTTTGTGAGTTTGCTATACTGTATCCAGTGAAACTGAGGATTACATGCCCCAGTCACCAACAAACGTTCTTCTCAAAGCCTTTGGATGATGAGGAATTTGCGAATACTATTGAAGCTGCCCAGGAGGGTAGATCCCAGCCATGGACTAGCCAGCCAGCTCGCTAAGGTACTATATGTTTCAGTCTATGGGCAGAGGTAACAACTGTGCAGAGACAATGCTGTTTGATGACAGAGTGGTCTGAACGGTCTTAGTGACCTGCTGCCTTCAGTAGTTTGTGAAGGGTATTTGGATGTGATACTACCTTTTGTGAATTAATTTGCTACCCAATTTGCTTGTACTGCTTTATGGACTGTGGCTGTGTTTGATCCCCAGTATTTTAATTCCGGACTCTCACGATCCTATGTCACCTAGTGGTTTGGATTGACTTTCCTAAACAATGCTATGGTTGGAGCCACCATTAAGCGGAGAGATCAGTGTCCCACTACTTGAAGGCCATTGTGTTTCGGGCATTATTTCCAGTAGAGGTACTTTACTTCATGCACATAGCCTGGTAACCTTTGAATGTTTCTGCCCCACTACTTAAAGTGTCACATGAACGTGTGACCTAGGTTGCTGTGGCTACTGCCTTGTCACCTTGTGAGGAGATATCTCTCTTGAACTGTGGATAAATTGGTGGCTGGAGTGCTGTGAAAAAGGTGTTTGCCCTGGCTGCTCTACTGGAGTTGGAACTACTGTAGTTTACATGGCAGATGATCTGACTGTTAATATCAGATGCCTGAATGGTATTTACCTGTACCCTCTTTCGTTGGTCTCACTGGATTATAATGTTTGAGTCCCGTCGTGCTCCCCCCCCTCTGACTATAGGTGGGGTTGAAGGTAATGATGGAGGGGGTGCCTTTTTTTGCAGATGCACTTGCTGAACTCTTAGGATCATGACAACGCTGAGTATTCTCTCCTTGAGACTGCTATGGCTGATTGCCCCTTTTTGTTGGTTTTGTTCTCCAAACTTACAGCTCTGTTACTTGACAGTAGTACTCCATCGGGACCCTCCTAAGTGACTCTATTGGTGGTGGCATTCCATGTTCCACCTACAGAGACCTTACTGTTGGGACTATTCCTGTCTCACTATGTCTAGATGTATATGGTTTGTTATTTGGTTCTCTTTATTGCTCAGCATTCAGCGCTTTTTACTTGAAGGAATCTACTGTATCCAGCTAGAGGGCTATGGTGTACTAGTCTCTGGGGACTTTACCCTACATAAAATTGTGTTGTCCAGGGAAAGCAGCACTCTGCCTTTTTTTAGGAGCTGCCTGCTCCCTGATTCCTCCTCTCATCTGGACTAGAGGGTTGTCTTCAGCTTCTAGCTGGTGCACATTGTGTTACTACCTGCATGGTCTGGCGGATTGCTGCCCACGGTTATGTCACTAGATAGGCATGGTAAGGGTTGGGTTATTCTACCCTGCTTTTGCAGTGGCGGGGGGGGGGTAAGGGGCAGGCTGAGCTACCCCCAGTCTAGCCAATTAAACTGCTGCATTCATTAATGTTGTCATTATAATGGTTCTGTTTCTAGGTGTTTAGCCCCATTATTGTATCCACCACAGTAGTGGAAGGATGCTGCACCTTTTGTGTGCAAATCATGGTGAGGGGCAGGGGTACAGTTATTACATTATTGTATAGCTTGGTTGGGGGGATGTGTATTTTTCTTATGGAAAGGGAGGGTTATGATGTGGAGGGTGGGGTGGGCATGGATAGTATTAAGTGTTTGAGGGATAATGTTAACTCTTGTCTGTATTTTTCCTGTCTTCTTCGTAGTTTAGATGTTATACACCAGGGTAGATGGTTGGGTTGTAGGTTTCTATTGGACAGTATCCTGTTTCTATTCTACTGGATAAGGGTGCTTTAGGGGTCCTGGGAAGGTAATGGTGGGGTATTGTTCAACAATTTTACAGGTTTCTACTTATTTCTTGCTTCTTTTAAAAAAGGGTGCTCTCAGAAGGGTTAAGCATTTTGCTCGGGCATCTTTTACCTGAGAGTTTCAGAGGATCTCTGTAGGTCTGTAACATGGCTGACAGTACCCTTCACACTACCTCCTGGAACATCAATGGTTTAAAATCACATATTAAAAAAAGAGGGTATTATCTAAAATCAAAGTCATAAAAATCTATGTTATCTGTTTGCAAGAAACACATAAGGGGAATAAAGAGGGTTCTCACATGGCCATGAACTTGGGGGGACAATGGTATGGGTCTTATTTTTCCTCAAAGGCTAGAGGTGTTGCAATTTGGTTCCACCTCATTTTCCGAGGGTAGTAACTAAAGTCTGTGTTGACCAAGGGGGACGATATGTGTTGGTGCAGTTGTTGTTAAATACTGGGCACAAATTGACTATTGGCTCAATATATGGGCCACATATTAGTTGTCCTGATTTTGTTCACATACTTTTTATGCAGAGGACTGATTTTGGGGATCCATGGCTGCTGTATTAGGGATACCACCCTGGATAGGTCATCTAGGATTGTCACACCACTGTCTAGTAATGCTAACCACTCAATGGATCAGATGGCCACTCTTTAATTGATGCCTGGAGGTATACTTCACAAACTGGTAGGGAATACACTTACTACTCCCATTTAGCTTCTAGTTATGCCAGAATGGACACTATATTGTTATCCCAAAGTCTGATTCCTTCCATCCACTCGGTGGTGCATGAATCCATTACTATCACTGACCGTGCTCTGTGTTGCTCAGTTTGGAGGGTTTGGGGGTTTATATGACCACCAGGGCCTGGAAATTAGATCCTATTCTTTTTAAAAAGCCTGATTTTGTAGCCCATATTAAGGAACTGATCCAGCATTGTCTTAATTCTAACCAGAGGGGTGAAACATCAGCTATCACTAGATGGGAGGCATTGAAGGCAGTTCTGAAGGTGGTCATTATTTCTTATTCCAGTCACATGAGGAAGGCTGAGAAATAGCAGTTTGCTGATTTGGAAAAAAAATCTCTCAGGTTGAGAGGTGGCACATGGCTAATTCTACATTTGACGATTACCAGTAACTGCAAAAAATAAAATGAGAATACAACTGGCTTTCAAGCTTCAAAATGGAACATACTATTTCATTGAGCCAAGCCATGAGTAATTTTGAGGGGGATGTTGGGGGGGAGCTGCTGGTGTGTCAATTACAACCTAGGGGAAGTGTTAAAAATGTTAGCCAAATTGAAAATCAGGGCAGCGTAATTAAATATACCGATGACGACATGGGGATGTTTCTGTAGGTTTTATCAAGAATTATATACCTCTGAGGTGCAGCTGACTGAGGCAGAAATTCAGTCCTTTTTGGTGTGTGCCCCTATCCCCAGTATTGATCAGCAGCATAAGGCTAACTTGGAGGCTATCACCTGGAATGAGATTCAGAAGGCAATACAGCATCTTAAAGGAGGGAATCTCCCCAGTCCTGATGGGTTTTCCATTGACTTTTATAAGAGTTTCAGTTCAGATCTCCATGATCCACTCTGTGATATGATCTATCAGTGTCTGGAAAGTGGTGTGTTACCCCCATCCACGTGGTCTACTATTACGGTCCTCCTCAACCCAGGAAAACACAGCACTATGCTGTTATTACAGGCCAATCTTGTTGCTCATGGCTGATTATAAAATAATAGCAAGGGTTCTGGCTTGTAGGCTGGAAAAGATGCTCCCCACAGTTATTCATACTAACCAGGTGGGCTTCGTTCAGGGTCACCAAGGTAAACATAATGTGCATAAGGCAGTGAATACTATTATTTAGCTATAGGCAGGGGGCTGAACCAGCTCCTGGGCTGCAGTTTTGGCCCTTATTGGTGAAAAGGCTTTTGACCACATGGAGTGGTACATGTTTCCCCGACTCAGAAAGTTTGGTTTGGGTGATAATATGATGACGTGGATTTCTACACTATATTGTCTTCCCACAGCTCAGGTTCTAGTTATTGGTAGATTGCTGAAGTTGTTTACTCTCACCAGGGAGATCAGGCAGGGTTGTCCCCTTTCCTTGCTGATTTATGTTTTGTCACTAGTGCCCCTGGCAGCATCAGTAAGGTCTGACACCCACATCACTAGTTTCAAATCAGGGGAACATGTTTTCAAGATATCTCTATTTGCTGACAACCTGCTAATTTTCTTAAGAATCCTGCGATTGGTCTCCCTAGGATACACCCATTATTAACTGAATACAGTAATATATCTAGCTATAAAATTAACTGGACCAAAGGTCAGATTCTATCCCTCGGGATGGGTTCTCATTCCCACATAGTTAATAATCATTTGAGTATTAAGGCTGTAAGTATGTTAAAATATTTGGGAGTTTACATCTCTAAAAATGGGTCTAAACTATTTAATGAGAACTATTGCAAACTTCTGAAGTTGATTAAACAGGACTATGAAAGGTGGGAAGGCATCCCGCTAAGTTTTATTAGATGAATTAATACTATCAAAATGAATATTCTTCCTAAGTGTCTCTATATTTTTCAGAACTTGCCTATCCGAGTCCCAGAAAAATGTTTCAAGTCCCTTAATAGTATCCTGCATAGATTTATCTTGGGGGGGGGCCATATTCCAAGAAGTATATTACAGCTTCCACTTGACAAAGGGGGCCTTGCGCTGCCTAACATGAAGTACTACTATTGGGCCATACAGCGGAACCTTCTTGCAGATGGCATCGGGGAGTCCTCACCTGACTGATTTCTTTTAGAAGGGAAATGTTATGAAGCAGGCTTGCTCCAAGGCTATTTGATTCCTGGCCTAGAAAGTGCACTGCTTGCATTCAAAGGCAATCCCTGTACCTGACAGTTGGTTAGAATCTGGCTGGGAATCATAAGTTTATTAATCACTTGAAGAAGTTGTCACCCTCTGCAGGACTGGTAGCTTACTGTAAACAGTTGAGGAATTAAAACATGCCCCTGCATCAGGCCATCTTAAAGTGGAACAAGAATAGGCCAAGATACTGTACATAGCGGATTTATATGGGGTGTGGGGGGGATTATAATCTTTCACTGTAATTAAAGAGTTTTCCCTGCAGTCAGGTGACTTCTTTGCATTTCTGCATATCAGGCAATATCTTCCAAACTGCTCAGGTTCATATTCCCCTATAGAGGAGATCCTTTTCCAGCCACAGCCTGACACCTGACCCCTAACTGTGTTATATAGGTTATTGTTGGGAGCAGCTCCTCGTCTTTACATTAAGGCACAGGGGTATTGAAGTGATGACTTGGGGTTTGCTCTGGGTGTAGACAGGCAAGTGTAAAATTGCAATCAAATATGTCCCCATGTGTTCCAGTTCTAATGAATTGAGAAGAATTCAATAGAATTTTTATGGCTGTGGGTGGCTCCTATAGCCATCTTGCTGAAGCTCAGCTGGAAAATGGCTTATCGTGGAACACACATTTTGGACTTTTCAGTGTATCCTTCCACTAATGCAAATCACTATTGAATTTGAATTAAATAATCCCTTCTTTCTGTTTAAAGATCATGGGCAACACTTTATTTTTTTACTGCAAATTGCAGTGTTAATAAAGTAATGCCTTTAAAGCTGTTCCCTAGTTGTTTTTTTACCCCCCCACTTAATAATATTGTAATTTTGCTTTCATGTTCGTAGCTCAGTTTTCCTCTGACTGATGTAATTTGTTCCAGATGCTCTGCTAAGCTGGGCTGCCAATGTCTGCAGTGTCATAATGTCAGTGGGTGATCTGTGAGCATTGCCATCTGTCAGAGATGCTGTCCCAAATTAATATTTCCTGGTCAGCAACGGGCTGCAGTCAGGGCATTTTGGTTTGATTTAACACACTCTCCTTATTCTTATACTGAGTCCTTTGCAATTTCTTTTAAATTGTCAGATTTATGTGTCTAACAGTCTGTCATTGCACTGCTTGTCTGTAATCTGAGTACTGGAGTGTCCTGTGCCAGTGTTTGACCTACTCTCAAAATTGCTTCTGTTTTCTGACTGTTTAAACAGTACTGCTAATAGTGACTTTACAAAAAAACATGTGAGCTCTACTGCCCTGTTTACTAATATAATCATTTTATTTCCCTGTTTTTATAATGCTATCAACTTATTAACAAAGCTTGTTACAGTATATTTTATTTTTAACTGACTTTAGTGTGTGTGGTTACTTTTTGTTCAGTTTTGTTGTTTCCTGTTTTCATGTTTTGTTGATATGAAGCACTGCTGTGCCATTGGTTATAAGAATGGGAAGAGGTGTGCACACAGTTTCTATCACTTTCCTAATGATAAACATTGGTGCAAGCAGTGGGCACTTGGTGTTAAATGTGCCCGCTAGGAACCAACTGATTATAGTGTTCTATGTGTGGGCCACTTTACACAATCTCAATTTACAATTTCACAAACTCTTAGATACAATTGGTTTTACTTTGTCAGTGCTGCTGAAACCAGATACATGTCCCACCATTTTTTTCATTTAAACAGGAAAAAACAAAATGGCAGAGTAATGTATATTACAACTGTCATATCTGAATTGCTGCTGAATGCTATTGTGTCTGTAAAAGTGGCTGTAAGAGACAGGTATTTATTTTACTGTTGATGGCAGTGTAGTGTCTGTGTTTATGGGTTCATGATAGTGTTACAAATGTAAGCATTGCTGTCTGCTTTTGTCGGTTTATATTACGCAGGTGTATATGTCTGCAGTAAATTATGTGCATGGATTTCTGTAACGGGTGTTCTTACATGTCTGTGTTGTTGCAAGTACTTTTAGATCACTTTTCAAAGTCAGTGGCTCACTACTCATGTTGGTGTGTATAGGTGAATGATATGGCGATATGGGTGCATGACAGTTATGCCTGGTTTATAGTGAAATGCTCAGTAATATATCTTTATGGATGAAGTATTCTATTATGGAGGGGGTATGGGTGAAGGGCAATAGTACAAATGTGTGTAAAGTTGCAGGACACTGTTATCTGCACTGATCTTTGTGCCCAGCATTCTCATGAATGTCTGCATGGGTGCACAGTACTATTATGATGGTGTGTATAGGTGCAGGGCAATGGTACAAATGTGCATATGTGTGCAGGGCACTTATTCACTGTTATTTTAGTTCAGGTCATGGTTGCATATCTTTGTATTGATGCAGGGTACTGTTACATGCATCTATGGGCAGAAGGCAATGGTACTAATGTGTGTATGAGCACAACACACTTACATCTGGTTATTGTAGTGCAGAACACAGTTATATATCTTTGTATGACTATGGGTTACTGCTTCATGACTGTGCATGGGTGAAAGGCCATGGTATAACTGTATGTGTGCAAGACACTGATGTCTAAGGATTTTTTGAAGTGCATTGATATATATCTATATAAGGGTTTTTGGTAATGGTGTGTTATTGTGCATGTCTAAGAGGAAATATAGAAACACAGAACTTGTATATATCACAGAAAAACTTGTATGTTTCAATTATGTACCCACACTCCCTTATGGATTTCAGTGAATAGATGTTTAGAGCCATAGTATGTTTAGGTCTTTCCTCAGCTGTGGTCTCCAGAACTGGTCATAGCACTGCAGGTGAAGCCTCACTAGGGATCTGTGCAGTGACAGAATCACCTTGCTTTGCCTACTGTGAAAACCATTCGCTATAAAACCCATCATCTCCAGTGCCTTTTTGTATGCTTTATTGCATTGACTTCTTTGCTGGAGGAAGCCACTGACTATGGCCCACATATCTTTATCTTCAGTGGAAGTGGGCAGTCTAATTCCTACTATCAAGTATTCTGTGCATAGATTATGCCTACCAAAATGCACTTGTGCTCACTGATGAGGAGCATGTACAGGAAATAACGGTCAGGGAGCCATTGGGTGGGAGTGACCACTGCACAGTGTGGTTCCAATTAGATATGGGCATAGAAAGCATCCTTACTAAGACCAAAATCTTGGATTCTAGAAGGACAGACTTCAGGAAAATGGCTGAAGTACTAAACAGGCAACTGGCAGGCATCAGACCAGATATGGGTGTGGACCAAAGGTGGTTCATCATTAAGGAATACTGGTTGCCACAGAGCACTGTGTTAGGCTCAGGGGTAAGAACATGAGGGCCAAAGTGCCCAGCTGATTCAGTTCTGGGGTTGCCCAGGAAGTAAGGGAAAAGAGGCTGGCCTATGGAAAATTCAGGAAGACCAAGAGAGAGGTGGTTAGGGAAAATTACCTAAGGTTGGCTAGTGAGACAAATAAGGAAGTCTGGAGAGCTAAGGCACAGAAGGAGCTGTAGATAGCTGAAGGAATTAAGAATTAAGAAGGGGAGAAGTATTTCTTTCATTATATAAGTGAAAAAAGAGACAAGAAGGAAGGGATTGTTAGGCATAAGAAAGAGGAGGAGTAGGTGAAGGATAATGGGTGGACATAGTGCCAGTATCCGAGAGTTGGGCATCACTACACAATGACTGGGACCTGGTGATCCCTGGATATAAACTATACAAAAGGGACAGAGTAGTCAGGAAGGGGGAGGGGTGGCAGTTTACATCAGGGAGGGAATAACTTGCATGAGGGAGGAGTCAGAGGGAGGAGAGGTGGAGGCATTATGGGTTCAATTAAGTTCCAATAGAGGGAGAAAGGTGAGGTTGGTGGTGGTGTATAGACCACCCAACCAGGATGAGAAGAGGGACAGAGAACTGAGTTCACAAATATTGGAAGCTGCAGGGAAGGAGAGGTGGCAGTTGTGGGAGATTTCAATCTGTACAAGGTGGACTAGAAAATACCATCACCAACATGTGCTAGGAGTCAGGAGATCCTAAAAGGACAGCAGAGTGGGTTCCTGACTCAGGGTGTCACAGAACCAACTATAGCAGAGGCAATGCTTGATCTTCTGCTCATGAATAGGGAGCAGGCACAGGAAATAACCGTCAGGGAGCCATTGGATGGGAATGACCATTGTACAGTGTGGTTACAGTTAGATATGGGAAGGGAAAGCATCATGACTAAGACAACAATCTTGGATTTTAGAAGGTCAGACTTCAGAAATATGGGTGAAATACTAAGAAGCCTCCTGGTGGGCATCAGAGCAGATATAGGGGTGGGCCAAAGGTGGTATATCATTAAGGAATGAATACTGGTTGCCACAGAGGAGTGTGTTAGGCTCGGGGTAAAAACACACTGGCCAAAGTGCCCAGCTGGTTCAGTTCTGTGGTTGCCCAGGCAGTAACGGAAATGAGGCTGGCCTATAGAAAATTCAGGAAGACCAAGAGACAGGTGGATAGGGAAAATTACCTAAGGTAGGATAGTGAGGCAAGTAAGGAAGTCCTACAAGCTACAGCATAGAAGGAGCGGCAGACAGCGGAAGGAATTAAGAAAGGGAAGAAATCTTTCTTTCACTAAATAAGTGAAAAAAGAGACAAGAAGGAAGGGATTGTTAGGCTTAAGAAAGGGGAGGAGTGAGTGAAGGATAACGGTGGAAAAAACAGAGTTACTAAATGAATACTTCTGTTCTGTTTTCACCAGGGAGAAGGATGGACCAGTGTCTTCAGGAGGGAGAAGAAAAGCAGGGGGAGAGGGGAACATAGATGTGGTTATAGAGGAGGATAAGGTGAGGGATGGGTTGCTAGCATTAAAGGTGGACAAATCACCAGGCCCAGACAGAGCACATCCAAGGTTACAAAGGAAACTGGCCAAGGAGCTGGCAGGGCCATTGCCAGACCTATTTAATAGTTCACTAGAGTCAGGCATGGTACCGCAGGATTGGAGAACAGAACATGTGGTGCCCCTTCACATAAGCGGTCCCAAGAATGACCCAGGGAATTACAGACTAGTCAGTTTGACCTCAATTGTGAGCAAGCTCATGGAGACCATACTAAAGAAAAGGTTGGTGGAATATCTAGAGGAACATGGTCTCAAGGATTTGAAGCAGCATGGGCTCATGGGGGGTTGGGGGATTATGTAAAACAAATCTGATTGACTTCTTTGAATGCATCACTAAGACAGAAGACAGGGGCCAAGTGGTAGACATCATCTACATAGATTTCAGCAAGGCCTTTGACTCTGTGCCCCACAAAAGGTTGATCAGGAAGTTGGTGGATCTCAGCGGGGTTGGGGATAAGATGACCAGATACAGTAGGTGGAAAACTGGCTGAGGGACAGAACCCAGAGGGTGGTTGTGGGGGGAGAGTTATCTGGAACCAGAAAGGTCACCAGTGGGGAATTGCACTGTTCGGTGCTGGGAACGACGTTGTTCAATGTCTTCATCAATGGCATTGGGGATGGTATAAAGTGCAAAATGTGCCTATTCACTGATGACACCTAGCTCTGCGGGAGAGCGGACACAGCTGAAGGGATACAAGACCTACATGATGACCTGGAAAAGCTGGGGAGTTGGTCCAGAATCTGGCAACTTCACTTCAATGCCAAGAAATGCAAAGTTATGCATATTAGAACCAAGAATCTCAACACAGAGTACTACATGGGTGGAGTCCTGGTATCTGCATCAAAGGAGGACAGGAACCTGAGAGTGATGATCACTAGTGACCTGAAGCACTCCACATAGTGCAAAAAAGGCAGCAGCAGGGTCAAGCAAGATGCTGGGATGCATAGCTAGGGGATCAGTAGTAGGAGAGAGGAGGTTATACTGCCCTTGTACAGGTCACTGGTAAGGCCACATCTAGAGTATGGAGTTCAGTACTGTTGCCCACACCTCAAAAAGGACATAAACTTGCTGGAGAAGGTACAGAGGAGGGCTACAAAGATGACAGTGGGTCAGCAGGACAAGGTACATGAGGAGATGTTGAGGGCACTGAACATGTACTCCATGTAGGACAGGGGAGGAGAGACAGAGAGAGAGAGAAGGGACATGATTGGTACTTGAAGTACTTTAAAGGTATAAATAAGCTGGATAAGGAGGGCCTCATTTAATTGAGTGGCAACCATAACACAAGGACTCACGGTCTTAAGATGGAGGGTGGGAGGTTTAAGAGGGTGGTCAGGATGCACTTCTTCACAGAAAGGGTGGTAGACATTTGGAATGCACTGCCTGAAGAGGTGGTCTTGTTGAACACAGTGGGAAGCTTCAAGAGAGGCTGAGGCAGGTGCAGGTGGAATGTAAGGATCATGGGTAGGGAGGAAGGGAGGAGTGGGGAGGGGGTCAGGGACAGTAACTCAAGCTCTGGACCCTGCAATATGAGCAGACTAGATAGACCAAATGGCCTTCTTCTGCTGGCTTCTTAGTATGTTAGTATGACTTCTATTGATTTAAACAGCCTCATTTATTTTCTTCTGAGTGAATACATTAGAGTATGCCAAACAAATGTAATATCTCAGAGTATAAGTTACACATACATCATTGAATAGTGTTCAGACAAAAAGAACTTTCAAATGAGAGTAGTCACTAAACTGAATTCACTATATTTTTTTAAAATACAGCCATCCAAAAGGTGGAAATAGTGAAGGAAAATGAAAATTCATGCAATCAGATGGCCATATTTAAAAAAAAAAAGTTCATTAGTGCAGCTTAGTGAATAGGCTCATTTAAAAGGTCTTTTTGTCCTGAACAACATTCATGCTAGTTGTGTATGTGTAACTTAAATACTTCCAAGAAAGTTACATTTGTTATGCATGACTCCTTCTGTGTTGGTTCAGAAAGAAAAAAATGTGGCTGTTTGGTAAGAAATTAGTTAGGGGATAGCTGAGAGAGGCTGGTAGTAAATGGAGTTCACTCCAAGGAAGGGGGAGGGTGATGGGGGGTCCTAAGGGAACAGTGCTGGACCCAGTTCTCTTTAATGTCTTTGTAAGTGAAATTGCAAAGAAGCAGGAAGGGAAAGTTTGACTCTGCATGATGATACCAAGATCTGCAGCAGGATGGAAAAGTATAAGCAGAGATCTTAGAAGACTTGAACAGTGGTCAAGGATATGGCAGCTAGGTTTCAACACAAAAATGTAAAATAATGTACGTGGGGCACAGAAATCTAGGGGCAGAGTACAAAATGGGTGGAGTGGTATTGATAACATTAAGAAAGCACACATTAAAAAAACAAGCTTTTACATGCAGTTGATTACTGTTTAACAATATTATGCATCTGTGGATGCCACTGTACATCTGATGCAAACCCATAATCAAGTTCCTCACTTGAAGCAAAAAGGGGGTGGAGGCCATAACTGACTCCTTTTTATATTAAAGGGGTCAGATTTTTTACAACAAAAACAAGGAAAGGGGTCACTTCTAAAATGTGCATACAAGCATGGGTACCACCTTTATTCAAACAGTGTCACCACCGGCAGCTACCACTTCAAGACTGCTATTACCCCACCTATTACAATTAGGAGAAAACCTGAAGTAGTATAGCAGCACTGAGATCAATATGGTTAAGGCACATTTACCAGAAATTACTGCTTAGAAAAGAATGAGAAAGTGACTGTGATGACAAGCAAGTCCCAGACCATATCTCTAGTTTGTTAACAGTCTCTTCCTAAGTATGATTTTTATGGCTGCCTGGGCCAAGCTCCACAGATGTTATGCCATCATCAGATTTGTATAAGAGCACTTTGGAATCACATGACCAGACTGCAGTCTGATGTGCTGCCACAGTGCTCCGCCATAATTTTCAATGATTCTGTTTATGCAGCCCTTCCACTCCGTGGACCAATTAAACACACCCCTGCCCAGTGCACTACTTTTCCTTTCCACAACTGCAGAAGTGATGACCACCGTGGACAACATGGCAGCACAGACTTAAACTATGTAAGCATGAGTATCATGCATAAGTAGTCATGTCAGTGCTGCCATGTTGCACATGGCTGACTCCTGGCCAAACTACGCATGCATGAGTATCACACGTGCAGTACTGTAATTGCTGCAGTACTAGTTAAGGCTGACTCCAGTGCGGCGATAGCACCGCATATTCCTTTCAACGCTCTTGCCACTTCTAAAAGCTTTCCACAGCCATATCAGCTCTGACCAGAGCTTGTCTTTATAGAGCCTACCTTATGCCAATAAAGTTGCACCAATATAATGTTTATGACCCATGCTGCACTAAGTGTTTGGTGGTGGATGGCGATTTCATCCACATGGCATTTACATGCAGTAAAATTTCTCAATTCTGGAAAGAGGTACACAATACCATGGAAATGATTTTGTGGTATACATTCCCTTGTAGCTGTTCAGAATTTATGCTGGCATAGGGGATGCTTGGGCTTCTAATGTAAGGGGATGAGCGAAGCATAGGTTATGGAATACAGCCCTGGTTAATGCTAGGAAATCTGTTGCACAGAACTGGTTATGCTCATCTCCCCCTACAGTGGCTCACTGGCTAAATAATCTTTCCTTATGCATGAGACTGGAAAGTTATATTCTTAATGCTTGGGGTCAGAGGCAATTATTTCATCAAACATGACGTCCTCTGCTACATGCTGCTAATAACAATGAAATGTCATTGTGAGAAGTTTGCTCCATTCTTTGGTTGGCTTATTCACTCTTGATCTTAACAGCATGTTCCTTGTGGTATTTTGTGGTACCTTGTATGACTTATACTCTCACTTATACTATAATGATGTAACTGGACCATTTTGTTATGATCTGACTAAATTTGTTTATTGTGGCCTCTGCTTGTAGGTCTAAAAGTGTCACTGAAAACTATAGCTGTTTATGGAGTTTATTGCTTATCATACATCCACGTTGTTATATTTGTATGTTTGCTACCCTGCAGTACCTCAGTAAAATATGTTTACAAAAATGTTGTCTTATCACATCACTCTAGGCTAGATACAGGCAATATCGAATTCTTAGCCTTTGTCAAACTCAGCTTATCATGGATCAACTTTAGCTATACATTGTTCATTCCCATGTAAAACAAATGAATCTACTGCAGTTTCCACTCCCATACCTCCTGCTCACAAGACTCCCTGGACTCCCACTGGCACTGGCAGTTCCACAGTCTGGCTCTCTAACTGAAGCATTGGTGGCAGCACACAGACTATGACACCTATGACACACATCTCAACTACGAATCCTGAAAGTGGTATAGCTTTTATGATATTATTGCAGCAAGCTCCATATGATCAGGTGTGATGTACAGCTCACATTGGGCCATTATCAGTTAAATAAGACACTTCATGTCACCCAACCCGCCATCAAGGGATGCTGACAGTAATTATTTATTTATTTATTTATTGAATTCTCAGATTACAACCTTTGCACTAAGAGCTTTTTTACAAAGGTTCCACGTCATACAGAAGCAAAAAAGGGTACAAGACACAGTCACAGTATATCAATTACAGGTAATATTTAGGGCAACAGATGAGTTATCAGTGGTAGTCATGCAAAGATGCCCAGCTTCATCAGTCTCATGACCTCATGCAGTCTGTTGACTACAGGTTTGGCTCCAAGTAGGCAGCAGCAAACCTTACATTTATGTCCAGTGAAACATTAGACAGATGAATATAATGCCCTAAATTTATTGCCTTTGAATTTGTGTTTATGTTCCCACAGTACAAGTCACATTGTTGGCCCGGTAGCACTCAGGGTTGAGGCACTGGATGCCACACTTCATACTACACCGGTGACTCAGGTTCAGGAATGGACCCGGGCCACCGGGGTTGGCAGGGGATAGGGAGGATGGAGCATCACATGACTGCTCTTCTCTTTCTGGGGTGGGTGAAGGGGTTTGCATTGCTCTGCAGCAGCCCCTGATAGAAGTCAGGCGCACTAAAGCAGCGGTGCCTAGCAGAGGGCTGGAGGTCAGCGGATGTCTACACGTTAGTGCTCTGACATCATTGCATGTCTGTCTTCAGGGGCCAAAAATCAGGTTGGCAGAGCTGTCATGGCACCTGATAGCCATGCACTGCACCCCTGGACCTAGAGAGGAGCATCCCCCATGTGTTCGCCAGCCTACATGGAGGAGAGTGTATCGCAGACCAGACCTGGGTCTGGGGGTACAGGTGCTGGCTGCCGGACAACCGATAATCCCTGCTTCGCTGAGGAAAAAAGAATATTGTGATAAAAAAAGTCACATTAAACTGTTCCACCAATGAGTTGGGTTAGCATTGTTTTTCACAGTTGGCAATGCATTGGCTATTCATATTGCACTGCTTTTCAATATTTAACCAATTGAAGAATATTGTTTGTAAAATGTTTTTGCCACTCATTTGGAATGCATTGTCAGTCCAGCCATAATGCAATGCAAAACTGAGTTTTAAATCTAAAAAAACAGTTTATGCAGGGCTTTGTGTTGGATCCAGCAACATTTATGCAACTCAGTTGGAAATGCTAAAACAACTCATTGGAGAAACAGTTTAATGTGACTTGTACTGTAGATGCAAAACTTTTTTGGGGGGAGGGGATGGAATTATACATTTTAAAAATATATGGATCCAGTGAGAAGGTACTGATTGGCATGGAGGAAAAACAGAGATTACAGGGGGTAGACCTTCAGCTCATCAATGAATGCTCACAATTACTATAGCTTTGAGTCTGAACTGGGATGCAGGAGTTGTACGCATTGTGGACTACCACTAACAGTAATCTACAGCAGATGCATGCCAGTGCTATAGTAATTCATATTCATGGCTGACTACAAGGCTTTTTCCTTTTGTATTAGTAGTCTGTTTTACCATAAATCAATTGCAGTATTGGTATCCAAAGTAGTTCACAAAAATTGATGAAGCTGTTCCATATTTTCAGGTCCTGAGTTGAAGGTGAACCGATGATGGCTCTGGCATACTAGTCTCACACTTACCTCTGGCCCCTGCATGCCTTCCTTGGCTAGGAAACAGTACAATAGTTCACATGGATTCACGTACCTGCTCTCACATGTTCTATAAATACTTCTGCCCATGTACACTTAGGGTCAATTTACTGGGCATTGATTCTCTGCTAATTAATGCATGGGGTGCTGTTTTTCTTGGCACTCTGCATGTGTGAAAGGGTAAATGGAATCCCTAAACTGATCGCCATTTAATTTGTGTTTATGTTAATGGATGCATAACTTTTTTCAGGGGTTTTTATGCATTTTTAAAATACAATATGTGGATCCAGTGAGAAGGTATTGATTAGTATGGAAGAAAAACAATAATTACAGGGGGTAGACCATGAGCTCATCAATGAATGCTAACAATTACTATAGCTCTGAGTCTGAAGTGGGATGCAGGAGTCATACCTTTGTGGACTGTGTCAAACTACCACAAAGAGTAATCCACATCAGATGCACGCCAATGATACCTGTCACAAATAAGCTACTGTAATTCATAAGCATTGCTGCTCAAAGGGCTTTTTCCTGTCATATTTGTAGTTTGTGTTACCCTATGCAAATTACAGTATTGAGATCCAAAGTAATTCAGCCAAATTGATGAAGCTGAACCCAATTTTCAGGACCCAGGTTGAAGCCAAACCAAATACTGCTCTAGCCCACTTCTCTCACTCTTACTTCTGGCCCCTTCACACCCTTCTTGGCTTGGAAACAGTGCTCTGGTTCACATGGATGCATAAACCTGACCTCAAGCATGCCCCAAATGTTACTGCCCATGAATGCTTAGTGTCAGATCATCATCAGGCGTTGGAGGGGCATGCATCCTAAGCTATAACATGCTGTATATAGGGGTACTTTGAGGCTTTTCTTGGCACTTTTTATGTTTGGAAGGGCTGGATCATTTGTGACTTTTGTTGTAAACAGGCACAACTTCTGAAAATAACAGCAGGGCTACCTGGATGCAAGAAAATGGACACAGACACAGCATACATCTGTGTCTGTGTCCCACCCTTTTGAAAAAAAAAACTAGTATGTATAAATTGAGAGCTTTCCTTCCCTTTGAGCTTGTTTGACTACAAATAGCCCCCACCTAGATAACATTTTTGTATTTAAGAAAATAGCATGGATGGCGATGATGAAATATAGAGTACTGCTAAATTAAGTAAGACATACCAAGTTATCAGTATTAGAAAATGAACAGGGAGTTTTTTATATTGATTTTTAGTTATTGAATATATAATTTATACCACAGATTCTCATGTAATGGACTTGTTTAAATGTGCCTTCAGCTGTGAAAACATGGACAAAAATTAATTGGCCATGTAACGCTGATGTCATCACATCAATAATTTGTCTTCTTAATTCAATTAATTATTACATTTCTTGCATTAAAATACAAAGCTGACTCCCTGAATAGTATGATTACTTGTTAGTAATACGTGCAAACTTTTAATCTTTTTAATTTAAATATGCTGATCTCCACTTGGTGACAAATATTAACCTAGGCATATTATCAGTGAAGAAACTGTATGATTAAAAATATTTTACATAATCCAGTAGAAAATTATGTCTACTATCAGAATGACTGAGAAATCAAGAGGCCCAGAATTTATTATTAATGAAAATTAGACAGGAGGTTTTCTAAAATAGATGTACATTACTTTTCAGTAATTATTTTCCTTGAATTAAAAAAAAATCTACCTCAGGTCATACATCAGTAGAGAAATAAAATATTTCTTTTACAAGTCTACTCTTCTGAAAATGTTTCCTGCCTTATAATGTACTGTAATATATCATTTTGAATCATCTTGCTTTAGTGCTATGAAGAATGAGGTACAGGACAACAAATTAAATGGATCAGAACACATTTGACATCTACTATAAATTGACTTAGCTGTTATTAGTATCACTGCATTATATTTAAAAAGCTTATAAAATGGGTAGGTTAAAAACTGGATGCTGATTGGATGAGGCAAGCTTTCACTCATACCCTAATATCAGCACAGATCTCCCTAAAATTACTGGTGCCTGCCTTGCAACAGATCCCTGGGTCTTCAGAATTTCAAAAACTCTCCCACACACAGCACACAGTACTAACGAAATATGATGTGTAACTTGTTGTATAACTGCTTTGCTTGCTGTGCCCTGCTAGGGATTGTAAGGCCCTCTCTGCAACTTCTGTGTAAAGAAAACTAAACCAGTAATGAAACTATAAAAACAAAGATTTAAACCAACAAAAGCACACTAAAGAAGTTATACCAGAAAAAAAAACAGGAACTGTTCCTATAGTGCCCTCTAATGACAATCTTTCAGTGGAAGAACTATTTAATCAAAAAGCATGTGCATGCACACACACACACACACACACACACACACACACACACACGTAAACATTAAAAAAAAACAGTTCTATTAATTTCTTAATGATATGGCAGTGCTGCCCCAGTGGCATGGAGAGATAAGGTGCTGGGCACCTCACATGCTGTCATGCAGGTTACCTGGGTTTGGAAATGGGTGTAGATTGCTCAGGGGCTGGTTGGAGGAGGGAGGATTGAGTGTCCCCAGAACTGCTTTCCTCCCTCGGGAATGGGGGGGGTGGATTACAGCATCCGTCTGCTCATTTGCACCTGGAGGGTAAAGCAGTTGGGTTGTGTGGGTGGTGGGGGTGGGGACTGCAGGTGGGATACTGGAGGTGTTTCTGCACAGGTGGAGTAAGCATATTACGTCTTGATCCCTGGGGTGAAAAAGTGGACAACCCCTGGCTACATGATGACAACAGGCTCCCTGCAGGCTCTATACTGGTGACCAGGCATCTCCAAGGAGAACATCTGGCAGAGAGTGAGAGGCAGTGAGGTAAAGCCAAGAGAGGCTGAGTGACAGGGCTAGGGTGATTGTTCAGATGGAGGTGGCCTGGCAGCCAAAGGCAGACAAACAAATATTTGCAAAAAGTACTTTAAACACAATAAAACACTACTAAATAATGGAATTTATTTTAAGAATATCTCTATTTTAGGGGCTGTAAGGCCCTCCTCTTGTAGGGACAGACCTCTCCTCAACTGAAGGCATGTGTTCATTTCAACATAAATCCAACCTTGTCATGTCTTATTACTTACATCGGCCCCATATTGTTACAGCAGAGAGAAACTCTTCAGAAATTTTGCAGAATATCTGGATATAGCTGACAGTTTCTGTGGCTGCTACTGTATGTTAGAGCTCCAACACAAAGTAGGCTGGTTACAGCCTGCTAATTAGTGACTGAGCCATATATAGCCATATTGGAATCCCTTAATCTCAATGTGGGGGTGGGGACCCCTCTATTTTTTTTTGTAAAATAATTTTTATTACATTTCTTAAATCATACATGCTTGCACAGTATATCAATTCATAACATTTTACTCAGATCTGAATCATTCCCTATAACATCTAATCTAATACTCCAAATACCCCCCCACTATACTTATATTTTCTAGTCCAATAATCAAAAGTATAATAGTTTATCTGATAACATTAAAACACAGAGTTTTATTAAGCTAGTCTTTAAACTAATAATGGTGGCATATTATTCTCAATTTCTCTCCGGTTAGATCCATACACATCATCATACTCCTCATCTAAATCATACATTATTTTCTCAAAGTGCAATGTCTCTATAGATTGACCACCACTTCTGGAAATTAAAAGTTTATGAATCTTTTTCCTTCCCATTTTCTAAAATAATTTGTTTAAGAGCCATCGAAGCTAAGGCCGTAATTTTATGTTGAACAGCTTTAAAATGTAATTTGTTATCCCAGTTAAATAGGTAAAGTTCTTTGGTAAAAGGGATATTGTATATTAACCATATGGATACAATTTGGTTCACGTTTGTCCACCAGGGTCTAATTTTTGGGCACTCCCAAAAACAGTGTATTAAAGTCCCAATTTGTCCACAATTATGCCAACAAAGATTAGAATATTCTTTATTAATTTTATTAATATGAACTGGTGTATAGTAAGCTCTATCATTAATGTTTCTTTGAATTGATTTGTTCTTCACCAATATACACAGTTTGTTTCAAGATATCCTTATTTGTTCCCATTGGATATGGTTTAATGTTAGAGCTACTCCTCTGTTCCATTTATAATTTATTCTGTACAATGATTCCCTGTGTCTACTAATGACTTTATCATAAAAATCAGCTGTTTTTTTTGTAGAACCTTTGGTAATTTTTCAGATTTGTTGATTTAGTGTTTCTACTATTTTTTGCACTGCTGTTCCAATGATATTTTATATCATCATAAATTTTATCTTTCATGTATAATAAAACATTATATTCCATTTGGGTAGTTTCAGTAGCTCCAATAGTTGCTGATATGAAGGAAAATCATTTTCAAGCGGCAGATCTTTCCATAATATCACCTGATTTTCCTGAAGTGGTTTAAAGTCAATCATAGATTCATTATCCCATATCCTTTTACCATGATTTATTTTGAAAAATAACCAGGGAATTTCAAACTGCACTGGGTTTTTAACTGTTTTCCTAAGTGGGAGAAACCATGCAGAAAGGAACACAATATGGCTTCTATGTACTTCCAAATTTTACCATAAATCAGAGATCTTGTACTTTGTGTCTCTTTCTGGAAAGATAATATCTTGGAATAATGTTTCCTCACTATGATTTAAAAAAGTCTGTTGGTATACTTGTGAGACTGTATTTGCCACCATTAGCCACGTGTGAAAAAAATATTCTGTGGGTGGAATTCAAGCAAAAGTCTGACTTTCTCTTCCGCAGAAGTTCAGTAATCCATTTCTGAACTTCCATGGAAATTCTGCCTGCAATTGCCACCCATCCAGTTGCCATCAAAAAAGCCCTGGTGGATAGCAGTCCTTCCCCCCAATGGATCACCCACCACCAGACCTAAAAAAAAATACCCCACCCCAGTGGTTACAAATGCAATCCTTCCCCCCACTCCATCCCTGCACCAGAAATGCCCTGGTGGCTAGTGGTCTCTCCCTTCCACCTCACCCAAAGTGTCCAGTTAGTAGTAGTCACCCCCCATCCCCATGTCTGTCCATAAAAAAAATCACTTTGTTTAGGTTGGGTCAAAATCAAGAGAGACAACCCCCCTCCCCATCCCCAATCTGAGCCCAGTCCAGTCTCTGAATAAAAATTATTTCCCTGGTGGTCCAGTGCCCCCACCACAACAGCCCAGCTGGTGGCCCACCACCCCACTCCCACCTCCATCCTGAAAGCCAGCAGGTGGACCGGCCCATCCCACCTCTCTGCACCATGGTCTGCCTGCCCACTGAGCTGTCAGTGAATGAGGATGTTAAGAACATGCTCATTCATTGACAGATCAGTGGGTGGGCTGGCCGTGGTGGAGAGAGGAGGGCTGTGTCAGTCTTCCCACTGGGATTTGGGATGGGGGTGGGAGCAGGGTGGAGGGACTCCTGCTGGGATGGGAGTGGGGGTTGTCTCTCTTGATTTTGACCCAACTTAAACCAAGCACATTTTTTAAAGATGGGGATGGGGGGTGACTACTAGTAACTGGACACTTTGGGTGAGGTGGAAGGAAGGGACCACTAGCCACCAGGGCATTTGTAGGGCAGGGATGGGGTGGGGAGAGGGATTGCATTTACAATCACCAGGGTGGGGTATTTTTTTTTAGTTCCAGCAGCAGGTGATCTGGTGGGGGGAGGGACTGCTAGCCACCAGGACTTTTAATAATGTAAAAGGGTGAAATTTCACCTGTAACATTCACAGAAGTATTCCACTCCGCCACAGGTGGAAGTTTGGAAACTTCTGTGAAAACTACCTAATTTTTACGGTCATTCCGCTGCAGTGAAAAACCTCACTTTCACCCACCCCTAGCCATCATATGAGCACAAGGGTCTGGGCAACCCAGACCTCCTAGCCTTCTGGGGATAATCAAATTCCTCCACACAATTAGTGGTTTTCCCCCTTGCCATATACATTTTTTAAAAATTATTTTTAAATCTTCAAACCATCTTTCTGTTGTGGCTCCTAATATATTTTGAATAGTATATATCAGATATGGCATAGCCATCATCTTGATAGTATCCACTCACCCCTAATTAGAGAGCAACAGGTTTTCCCAGTTCTCTAAATGGGTTGATATTTTTTCATTTGCTTTATTGAAATACATTTTTATGTTTTTATCCTGATAATGTGTTAATTGAATACATACATATTTTATATGATTCTGAATTTGAATTTGTCATTATATTTTTCTAATGAATCAGCTCCCTGTTTTTATGTCTTCATAATTACCAACTTTCTTTTATTTATATTGTATTCTGAGATGCTGGAATAAATCTGTATATTCTGAAGATATACATCTAATGATTTATTAATGTTTTGGACTTAATAAAATATCATTAGCAAATACACTAAGTTTCACTTGCTTTTTAACTCTATTCCTTCTATAGACGAATCCAATCTTATCAGATTTAATACAGGTTCTAACATTAATATAAACAATGTTGGAAAAAAGGGGCATCCCTGACTTATCCCGTTTAACATCACAAATTCTTCTGACAATGTTTTGTTTATCTTAATTTTAACTTTTGGTTTTTTATATAATTGCTTTATTAATACCAATAGTTCTTCCAGGATTGCCCATTTTTGCAGAATTTGTAACATAAAGCTTTTATGTATCAAGTCAAATGCATTAGATGCATCCATTGCAATGGTATAATAAACATATTTTTAAAATGTTGTGTTACTATTTATTAATTGAATAATAGCCTGCATTTTAATATTTGTATCTGTTATTCTTCTTCTTTGCATGAAGCCGTATTGATTTTGGTGAAGGTAATTTTGTATGTGTGTCTGAATTCCGGAATTTATTATTTTTGTTATTAATTTATAGTTAGAATTAAGGATTGCGATAGGGTGGCAACTATAAGAATTATCTGTGGGTTTATCCTGTTTAGGAATTAGAATGATTCTAGCCTGTTGCATTGATGTGGGGAGTTTATTTTCAAAATTTAAGAGTTCCTTTATAATTTGTTTTATCCATGGTGCCAGTTCTTGAGCAAAGGCTATGTAAAATGTGTTAGTTAAACCATCCATTCCTGGTGTTTTATTTCATGGAAGTTTTGTAATATTTATGATAATTTCAGTTTGTGAAATTTCTTGGTATTCAAAATTATATGATTTAATTTTTGATTTGGCAATAAAGACGTTATTAATCATGGATCTGGTTCAACATTCTGATGGTAAATGGTTTCATAGTAATCTACACATATCCTTGCTATTTGTATGTCAGAATTAAGTATATGGCCTGTCTGGTCCTTAATACCTGAAATAATACTTTTTTTGTTTTTTCTTGTCTAAGACATGAGGCTAATAATTTACCAGATTTATCTGTATGAAAATATTTAGTTTTTTGACGGATTTAGTTATTCTTATACTATCTTGAAAAATCAGTTCCTGTTTTTTAATCCTATAATACTCTCATTCATCTTTATATTTATTATAATCTGTTAAAATCAATTTATCCAGTTGTTTGTCTGTCCTCTATATTTTGAACCTTTTTATTCCTTAGCTTATTTGTTTTTATTTGTTATGAGGTAATAATCCACCTTAAAGTGGCTTTAAAAGCATCCCAAAATTGTGTAATTGGTTTATTGCTGACTCTATTATAAAGCCAATATTCTTGGATACCTGATTTAATCTGAGCTATGAATTTAGGATCTTTTAAATATTCATTGTTGAATCTCCATTGAGCAGCATATTGTCTATCAGAGTTGTCTATGTATAATTCTATACTTATTAAGGCATGATCTGATACACATATTGTGTCAATGTCTGTTTTTAAAAAATATCAATGTCTGTTTTTAAAAAAATATGTAGCTAGATCTTTGGATGTGAACAGGTTGTCTATTCTTGAAAAAAATTGTAGCTTTTCTGTCATAATGGGTAAAGCTTCTGTCGTTTGGAGTGTTAATTCTCCAGGGAACTATTAATTGTTCATTAGTCATAAAATTAAGTATTTTTTTTTTGCCGTGGTTATATTTCCAGGGTTTACATTAGAAGATCTATCAATATAGGGATTTTTTATGCCATTCAAATTGCCTGCAGTAACAATCTTGTTTGCCCATAATACTTGAAGCCCCTAAGTAATTTTTGCTAAAAGTTTGTGTAATTAACAAAGGGGGCATAAACAGAACCTACTGTAATGATTTGTCCATGTATTTCAATTTTAACTAATATTATTCTTCCTTCTTTGTCTCGGTACTGATCTATTAGTTTGATATATAACCCTTTCTTAAATAAAATAACTACTCCTCTACTTTTCTTTGTCCCAATACTATAGCAACAATGACTTACCCATTTCCTTTTTAGTTTTAAGGTCTCTTTTTTTATCTAAATGTGATTCTTGAAGACACATAATATGGGCACCCGATTTTTTTTGTATAAGTCAAATCTTATTTCTTTTTGGGGGGGTGTTGATCCCATGAACATTTAGTGAAATAATTTTTACTCAGTTTTGGTATGCCATTTAAGTGAGACTATTGAAATTTTGGATCCCCAGAAGGCTAGGTTCTGATAGTTGTTAAAACAATTATTTCTTTCAAAGAACATATCATCTTTATTAATCTCATGTGTCATCTGGACTAGTTTAACTTTAGTATTAGCTCTAACCCTCCATAATATAAACCTCCTTTTCCTGTATCAGAACTTCCACCTATAATTTCATTAATTCCTACATTCAATAGAAGTGCAGGAAAAAAGAGATTACAGCTCCAAAATACACAAAAAATGAGCATGCTCTTGCTAAATACTGTCTTCAGCAAAGCACTCCAAAGAACTACAATCAGACAGCTATTTCAACAACAATTGTTGTGATTTAATATTCCACCAGTGTAAAGCCCCTTGCTAAATACTGTTGGGGTACATGTCCACCCCCATACACCTGCTTAGACATATCATTAGATAAGCTATAAAAAACAATAATAATCAAGATAATTCCTCTTATTTCAAATAATCCAGATCACAATTTTCTCAAGGGTCTCCTATATTTTTAATTTACAATCAAGGACTGTTGAAAAGATTTATACACATAGGAGCACTTCATTTATTACACAAAGATCTCTGGTATTTTTTACTTTAAGACTTTTGTTGCTTCTTAAACCATGTCATACACATACTGTATAGAATGTCATTTAAAATAACTTGAAGCCTAGCTGGAAAAATCATAGTGGCTCGCATTCCTTTGGTCCATAGTTTAGATCAAAGCTAGTCAAATTTGTTCATTTTGTTTAGCCATTTCTAGGGGTAAATTATTGTACATGGTAATTTGTGCACCCATGAGATTTGTTCTTTTTTTTTGTATACTGCTGCGATTAAATTTCGTTTGTCACTAAAATTCATAAACTTTAATATTATAGGTCTAGGAGGTGCAGAAACCTCTGGCCTCTGTCTCAGACCTCAATGTACTATGTTTATTTCCATATTAACATTAGTTGGATCTAAATCAAGATATGGTGCTGCCTCCTGATTGAAAGTCTCCTTTAGGATTTAAGTATGATCCTACACTTCTGGAACTCCAATTAGTCTTATAGTTTTTCTTCGGGCCCTAAGCTCGAAGTCCAACAATTTTTCTTGTAACTCAGTTTGGGTTTATTGTAACTCTTTAATTTTTTCAGGTAATGGTAGTGTTTCTTCATGAATAATTGCAACCATTTTCTTAATCTGAGAAAGTTCTTGTTTTAAATCTATATTTTGTTTTACTAAGTTCTGGGAGACGCTATAGTAGGAATCAAACTTTTCCTGTATGGTTAACAAACATTCCACCTTTTCTGACAAGGAATTAATTTGAGTGAATAACATACATGCCCATTGTGGTGGTTATTCTGTTTTGTCTTCATTATTGCTACCATTTAAGAATTCTGGTTCAGACTCTGAGGAGCTTTGGGCTTGTTTCTGGTCATGTCCCTGTTTATTATCTAAGCATGCAGAATTCTTATTATCTGTGTTTTCCACTAATGGTGATTTATTTATTGCCCCCTGATCCAGTATCACCCAATCTGTTACTTCAAGCAAGCCCTTTTGTGTTTTATACATTTGATTTGATTGTTTTTGCACATCAGATTTTGAAGGGGAAAAAAAAAAACATTTCCCCCAGTATGCTGTTCCTTTCTTTATCATTATTCAAAAAAGTCTCAGTTTGCTTTATACCCGGATCCAGACTTTGGGGTTTAATATTAGCAGTCACAATTAACTGTTCTGTTTCTGTTACATTGTGATGCATGACCATTGTTAACTTAGGAAGGATCTTTATATCATGGATAATATTTTTAACAGTTTCAACCTCTGTTTCATTGATTATACAGACTGTATATTTACTGTTATTCGATTGCAAACTTTCCACCTGCACTGATTTAATTTGAACCCCCTTAGCTGGAGGCATGATATTGCTTACACTTAGTTTAGTCGAGGAATTGTCGCTGGGTTCAGCGGCTTCCTGGTTTATTGTTGGACCTGTGTTCTGGGCTTCAATAGTAGGATCAGGTCACTGCAGCCATTTCTCACTCGAGTGCTCTGGCCTGGTCCTTTGGGACTCTTTCCTGTTCTGCTCAGCACTCTCCATCACTCTCTGTGGCTGGTTCCGATGTGACTTCATCAAGGCCTTTACTCTGGGGTACACCAGCACACTGTAACAGCACTTTGGGCTGGACCGCTGACTTTGTAGTGTGGCTATTCTTCTGTACATCATCACTTTCCATCTCTGGGATCTTTTTTCTGCAATGTGAATTACTGGAAACAGAGATGCAGGCTGAAAATGACCCTCCCTCTCAGTGGATCTGGTGATATTTTTATTTAATTTTCCTTCTTCACTTTATTCTGCCTAGCTGTGGATCTTCTAGTAGGCATTGTTATATCTTTAAGTACTTTAGGTTTCATACCTTTAGACAACAGTTTGACATCTTTTTTTGCTGGCATCATACCAAATATGAAGAGGTCTTTGACATTTTTCTTTTCCATATCATGCATGAGGATCAAAACTTGCAGAATTCATTTTTTTATAATGATTCACACACTATTGAAATGCGGTGTAAATCTGGGTGGGGGGTGCAGATGCATTCAGCTTTCATGGCATTCTGGAGGGCTTGCCATGATGCTCAACTCCCTCCTTATGGGTGGAGCTCCTTCCAGTGGTGGGGACCCCTCTATTGTAACTCAAGTATTACATATTCCTACAAGCTGGCCATTTTTAGTGACTACAAGGCAGAACACCAGCTTGGCCATTTTGACATGAAAGCAATCGCCTGTCTTGGTATCTTAAGGGCTGGCAATCAACAGCTTCCAATGTACCATGAAAGTCTATTGGCCAGCAATGCTCTTGGTGCTCGTTATGCTGCTGGCACTGCTTTGCAATTGTGAAAGTGGTGTGCAGCAGTTGAGGATATGCATGCTGTGAAATGATAGTCCTCTCCCTTTGGCAGTGCAATGGCTTCACACTCCCAAATGACTCTTAGTGTGCCAAAGCAGTTGTGTAGCACTTTCCATTGCCACTCCCCCATTTAGAATTAGCTAGGTACAAACCCTTCAAATGAATTTGAGCACTTGTTTAGCATCAGATGTACTGGGTAATCCAAGGTGTCATATACATATTTGCTACTTGGGGAAATTATTCTCCCCAAAAATGATATTCAACAAAAAGCAACATTTCTTTCTTTCTTTCTTTCTTTCTTTCTTTCTTTCTTTCTTTCTTTCTTTCTTTCTTTCTTTCTTTCTTTCTTTCTTTCTCTCTTTCTTCCTCCCTCCCCTCCCTGTTATCCTCTTTCTTTCAGTAGAGCTCTGAGCAATCATGCATCCCCGAGTTTGCCAAACCCAGACACAGGCTATACTACATAGCTAGTCCTGTACTGTGGGACCTATCTGCTAGATAGTGGTGGACACAGCAATAAAGGTTGTCTGTGCAGAGTTCAAGGAATGCTCATAAAGCCACAGAAGAGCAAGGCCAATCAGCAGTGTGCTTTTTGTCTTGTCTTCCCATTTGCAGGTGATGTTCTCTTCCCTGTTCACTGGCACACATCCATCCATCTTTGCAAAATCAGATGCATACATTCCCCTGTCTGGCGGTATTGTCTTGTAATGCCTGAAGACACCCCCTGGCCAAGCCAAATTGGTCACTTATGGATTGGGATGACATTCATCTCCTCCCTAAGGTGGAGAGTTCTACTTCTGGTAGCACTTCTAGTTCTAGCTGTTGGACTGCAGGAATCCAAGTCTACCCAAACAGACTCAGTTCACCCACTTGGTAGCGTAGCACACTACCTGCAAGGCTTCCAACAGTCCTTATCATACTGTTTATAATCAGAAGAAATCTCTCTAAAACAAACATAAATTCTACAAATGTGTTCTGGCTGTGATATTAGCAAGTGATATAACAATTATATGTACCTAATACATATTAACAAGTACTTAAGATCTAACCATCTAAATATACTTCATGCAAAAGTGTTGTACACATGATGACAAGAATATTATTTAAATTAATCAACCATTGAAGAGTTTAGCATGGATTTATAAAAGTACTTTGCTCAACAATGCTATCCAGTAAAAATATATTTGGTGCATGGCATCATGGGTATGCAAATCATTGAGCAAAGCCAGCTGAGAAGGCTTCTCCCAAAATTATATCACTTTTTAAACAGGCTTGCACTCCTGATCCGGTATAGTCTGAGAATGACAAAGTACAATTATGTATTTTGTCCTGTTGAGACACCTCAGTGTACTGCAGTTGCTGTGTCACCCAAATATCCAATCAGTCACAAGGAGTGTATGCCTATGGGGTCCTATGCATGATGGGCCTGCAGGGTGTGCACGTGTGCACAAAGCATGTGCGTAGGTTGCTATGTCACCCTGACAAGCACAACCCTGGCCAGGAATATGCAAGATGGGTATGTAGTGTCCTGCATTGGGCACATGCGCACAGGCCTGCAGACCTGTGGATGCTGTGTGCAGCATGCCTGTGGGGGCATGGCTGTGTAGTGAAGCATGCAAAGGGTACTGGCACATATGCACAAAGGCATGTGGGACAGGCAGGCATGTGGGTGCCTGAGTGCAGAATTATGCCAGGGGAAGGGCTGCCATAACTGTACACAGACCAGTGCTGGCAGCCTGGATGTGATGGAGAATGCCGGCACAGCAGATAGGCAGTGGGATCAACACCACACCAGTGCACCACACTCACCCAGAAAGACTGCCCACATGTGATGGGGTGTGCATGTTGGGAGTGGCAGTGGGCAGTGCCAGGGTGTAGGGCAGGAACCCAACAAAACATCCTGCATGTCAGGGAAACACAAGGAG
Organism: Neoceratodus forsteri; assembly: GCA_016271365.2. Taxonomy (NCBI): domain Eukaryota; kingdom Metazoa; phylum Chordata; order Ceratodontiformes; family Ceratodontidae; genus Neoceratodus; species Neoceratodus forsteri. Next base: position 1,124,702,897 of record CM028131.1, read on the forward strand.
CATCCAGGTGACCTAGGCCTGGCTGGCAGGCAATGTGGGCATGCCTGCTACAGTGCCCCATGCATGTGAGAGATGGCCCACCACCACACATGATGCACAGGCACTGCATGAGCAGTACTGCAATGCACCAGCCCCCCCTTGTGTGAGCACAAGCACTCACCTTGTGATATACAGAGCCCCCCCTGGCCACCCACAGCACTGAGACAGTAAAGACACAGCATGTGTGTAAAACATATTTATTAAAGGAACAGCAGTGAACAATACACAGCAGAAGACCTGTAGGCAACACACACCTGCTGCGAGGGCATGAATACAGTGGCTGCCAGAATGGCTGTGGTGACACACGCCACCTCCACTGTAAATCCATCAAGCCCCCAACAGTCCACTCAGCCATGCGGCGGGGGGCAGACAGCCACTACTGTCGACTGATGGAATCACTCGCTGGAGCTACTGGTGTCCTTGTCCTCAGTCACCTCTGATCTCCTGATGCCCATGAACTGCAGCATCATGTACCTCACCAGCCCTTTGTAGTGATGGAAGGAAAGAAGAGACAGCATCAGTTCCCAGCCTGTACGACCACTGCCCCTGGCCACATATCCAGGGCACAGAGCCCCTGGCAAGTCATGGTGCACTTACTGGTGAGGGCACATACACCTCCCACAACCCATCCTCCCCGCCCTCATACAGGAAATCTGGTCCGGATCCCCAAAGGAACATGTATGATGGATATAGGACATGGTACTTCCTCTGGCAATAGGATGGGGTGAATACATAGCATAATGCACCATCAGGCTACTCTAGCAGCACCAGCTCCATCCGGGTAGGCATCTCATGCTGATCCTGTTGGGTACAAGGAGGAGTAACATCATTCACCTGGACAGTGGCTGCCACCCATGGTGACACCCATACCCAAAAGAAAGAGTTCCCCACACCTTGGCAAAGCCTCTGGCCCACCACAGGTTGCACGCACCCCACAGGTCTGTGTAGCTGTCTTCAGACACCCTCTAGAGATCCTGTGGAAAACACCTGTACCATTCAGCACAGCTCGCCACCATCATAACAATCATTGCAGAGTCACAGATACAAGAACTGCAATGGTGACACAGAGCACACATGTCATCTGCACGGGGTAAGGGCGTGGTGCACCCCGGCATGCACACCCAATTAAAGGTGTACACAGGTGCCCTGGTCAGTACAATGGGGGCTGCTGTGTAAGATGTATGGTGCAACAGGAAGCAACCACAGGTGTGGAGATGTGTCCTGGAGCACTACTGCATGCACACTTGATAGTGGACCAAGTGGACAAGTGGTGGAGGTTAGGTCCACAGGCACAGGTGTCCTGTCTGTAGATCAACACAGTAACATGTTGGAACACACACACTGCATAGAGTGGTTCCCCTTCCCATAGGCCACTGTGACACAGCTGTGTGACATTGTCTGGGGTGCCATTGCACCATGGACATGACAGTCATGGGCAATGTCAGTGGCGATGAAGGTCATGTGCACCTTGCATACTATGCAAGTGGCTCATTCCAGCAAGTGACCAGTGGCATGGTGGGCATATGCCAGTCATCAGTGTCCCAGGTCATGGCTCAGGTGATGGATGCCCTGCTTGAGCATGTGGAGGAGCATATCCAGTTCCCCATGGCGTTGGCCGAGGTCAGTGCCACAAAGCAGGCATTCTACAACATGAATGGCATGCCCAATGTGTGTGGGGCCATGGATGGCACACACATTGCCATACTAACACTGTCTGTGAATGTGGAGGCATACTGTAACTGCAAGTGATTCTACAGCATCAATTGCCAGGTGGTTTGTGATGTGAATGGCATCTTCATCAATGTGTATGCCATGTTCCCAGGGTCAACCCAGGACTCCTACATACTGGATTCCTTGGGTCTCAGTGCCATGCTGCATGCAGGACAGCTGGATGACTGGCTGCTGGGTGAGTATGCTATCACTACAAGATTCAGCTGTGCCAGCAGCTGGCTGCACTACATGCCACTAACACTGTGCTTCCCCCATTGCAGATGACAGCAGGTACCCACTCCACCCATACCTGATGATGCTATTCCTGTCCCTGAGCACACCAGCAGAGGAGGTGCACAACACATCCCACAGGAAGACAAGGTGCATAGTGGAGAGGACCATTGGGCTACTCAAGATGCTCTTCAGGTGCCTGGACCATACCAGGGGGACCATTATGCTGTTCCCTGCCTGGGCATGCATGGTGTTTACCATGTGTGCCATACTACTTAAGGTTGCCAAGTGAGGGAAGGTGCCACTGCCTCAGGTCCAGTGAGCTGACCCTAGGGATGATGGGGCTGAGGAGATGTTGAGCCAGGAGCTCTGGATGGTGGGCAGACATGCAGCCTGGTAGGCACTGGTCGAGGCCATGTTCCAGCATTGGTGCCAGTCCACAGCACACACATATCACACTGTGCTGACTGGGTACCAGTTTGCAGCCCCATACAGTCTGTGCCAAACCTTGCTGGATGGCTGTGTGCACACCCATGTGGCACGCACTACAGCTCTATGCAGTGTGGAGTCCATGTGTTGCATGGTGGGGGTGGTGGGGTGCACAATGATGCAACCACTAACTGAGTGCACCCTAGTCAAGGGGGGGTGGGGGCCCCCAGACTGCCTGGAGCTACATACTGCACCATGGGTGGTGTGTGCACCTGTGCTCTGTGCGTGGTGTGTGCTGCCATATGGGTATGGGTGGCAGGTAGGCTGGGTGCCTGGTGCTGTGTACAGTGCTTAGTGCTGTGTACAGTGTCAACATGTGCCACTACATGGTGTGGACTGTATTGGTGTGTGGGTGGATGGATGTGGCATTTTACCACCACCAATGTGAGTAGCCTCATGGCCCCCTTGCACTGTACCGCATACATTGGTCTGGCCACCAGTCACTGTGCAGCTACTCCATGGGGTGTCCACTGGACTTTGCCTGTAGCCTTGCCAATGTCCATGTGCCTAGCTGCCTGCTGTGAGCATGTGCCCATGGTGCACCGTGTATCTGGCAGCTGTCTGCAAGGGGTCAGTGGAGACACTGTTTGAGATGTCACCCTCAGCTGTTTCCTAGCTGCCTGGGTCCCTGCCATGTTGGCCAGTATGCCCCCTTGCCAATGGCTGCAGTAAGCATGCTCTGTTGCTGTGTGGCAATGCCTGTGTCTGTGCCACCCCAGATGGGGGGATCTAGGTGTACCATTGTGCAACCAGGGCCTGGTCAGGGTCTGGCACAGGTGGGGACCACTGTGTGCACATGTCCATGGTGTGTGGGGTGTGTGTGCCACAGCACTCATGGGTGTGGGGTGGCCTCATAGGTGCTGCAGTATGTACTCCTGTGTGGAAGCACATCAGTCAATGCCTCTGCACATTCCATGGTTGACATCCATCAGGGTGATGATCATGTCCATGTTCAGGAACTGTGTCTCCAGCATGTTACTTTCCAGCTGCTGGAGTACACGGTATTGCACCTCCGTGTAGGTCCAGGCACACATCACCCTGCTCAATCTTGTCTGCCATGACTATGGGTGCAAGTCAACACAGTTACTACTGCTATGGGATGCTTACTCTATGTGTCACCTACCTGGCATTATGTCCACCCTGTCCACGTCTCCCTGGACTGCAACATCTGTTGGGGTCGCAGACACCATCTGCTCCAGAAGCATGGGCTGTGAGTCCATGCTGGGGGGCCACCACCCATTCCCTGTGTGACTGCATGGCCATGGCCACCTTTTTCTTTACAGTGGCATGTAGATCATGCCACTCATGCTTAATGGCGGTGAGGGTATGGGCCTCCTGCCCAGTGGTATTCATGCCAGCCTGGATGTCCAGCCACAGCCTGGCCTTTACCTTAGGGGTGGTGGACAGTGCCTTTGCCCCATACAGCCAGCTGTAGTTTTGCTGGATGTCACTGACCATTGCTGCCGTCTGCCTGTTGGTGAATTTGGGGACTCTGGGCCATCCACCACCCCTTGTGTGGACACATCTGTGGTGCTGTTCACCACAACCAACTTCCCATTCCTCCTGTTCCTGTTGCAGGGGCTGCCCTTCCCACCATCATCTGTATCTGCCATCCTGTGGGATACCCTGTGTTGCATGGCATTCACATCTGTGCCACTGTGCTGTGTGTGTGCCACATACATATATGGTGGAGTCAAGCGGTAGTCCCACATATCCAGGACACACCCCTGTGGGGTGCACAACATGCTACACAGTGCCTCCCCGCATGCTCCAGTGTGTGTGAGACATGCAGTGCCAGTTGTGCATGCCATGTAACTATACGCCCCTGATACTACCGTTTTTGGCATTGTTTCTGCTCTTTCATGCACAGGCACCATAGTTTGCAGAGATGCACAATGTAATCCACATGAAAAGAGAGAGTGGGTTGGGTTCACTTCAAAAATGAATCCAAAGGAAATATGCAGGGGCTGGTATTGCAGAAAGTTCCAAAAGTTTGGTATGCTCAATGTACAGCGACATATTACAGTGAACACATCGATGCCAACAACATTGACAGTTCGCAGTAATAGTTCACCCGAGACCCCGGCACTCTGTCCCCCAGTCCTGCACCCCCTCCCCAAATAAACTTTGGCTCAGAGTTGATAATCTATAAGTTTGGAGCGGTGGGCAGAGCCCCCTGATGGAAAAGAAACTGGGTCTCCTTTCGGATTTATGTCAACCGCAACTTGCAGTTGACAAAAATCCATCGCTGTGATGTCAGTTGACAAAATAGTTATCGAACTGGCATTGTAAAAGCCAAATTTCAATTTTCAGAAATCACCAGCCACTCAAGAAAAAATTTTATTCCACTTCTTTTATTTTGTTGAACAAGTTATTTTCACAGACTATCCTCTGGCCATGTCCAATGTTTTGCCCTATGTGGGCTTCTTCAGGGGCCAATATCTAAATATAATAAAATTATACATTTAGTATTCAAGCCTATAACAGTAATATATACAGAAAAAGTTTCTTTTAATTAATCTCATATTAGTTTCCTGCAGTAGTGCCCACACATCACAAAAGCTATATATATTTCCAGTTTTTGCATTTTATCCAAAAACAAAATTAAATAACATTATGTATCTGTTGTCTCTACTCTCTGTTTGGTACCATTTTTATAGCACAGGCTTTTTGAAGTAAAATGAAAAGTTCTAAATTATAATTCATATCTTGGGTAGTGAACGTCTGCCAATAACCTCTCTCTAGTTCATTTTTTATGTTTCAGCCTAATCATAAGATAGGTGAAATGTTCTCATGTTAGGTTAATGCAAAATTAATCTTACTCATACAGTATATTTATCAATTATGGAAGACAGTAAATGATAATGAATCAATCAAAAAGGTAATCATACCTTATAATTCTATTACAAATGAATTTAGATACTCATTGTCAAACTTAATAGTGGAATGGAAAGCAACAATCTCATTTTTAATTTCTCTCACTTATGATAAGAAAAATTGTCTATGCTTTAATCACAGTGTAATGGTGAAACATAGCCTATAGTTAAATTCATTGCCATACAAGAGATTCCAGATTTGCTAGTAAATGCCAAAAAAGGTAGGAATAGTCTCAATTTATATGTGATTCCATTACATTCTGTTAGAAAAGCTAGTGCTATAAGAGGTATCCTGACCAGCAACAATAATTGATACTCTGACAATGAGTATCTAAATTCATTGGTAATAGAAGCATTTTCTATTTGTGATGTTACCCTTAGGATAAAAGATTAAAAATAGTGATTTAGACAGAGCCTATGATGTAATGAAGGTATGAATTTATTAGAAAATGAACATTGTTTAATTTATAATGTTATGAAGATGTAATAGTGTTGAAAAAATTATTAAAGGGAAACGTCCACATCGCAGCGGGCCCCATCTTCATGTGAAGCAGGGCCTGATTACGAGTTTAATAAGTATTACAATTGTAAACATTTACTGGGCCATATTATATTTTAAATCTTATCTGGTTGATCCTGCATCCTTCCCATTGACATTTTACAAACAAGAGCCCCCCTGGCATGCCCACAACCACCCGCGGCTGTCCCCAGTATGACGTTACCTGCGGGGAGCAGCTGAGGCACATCCATAGAACTAATGTATGGTAGTACTTTCAAAAAACTCTGGTTATGAGCCTACAGTCCCCCGTGATATACCTAGAACAGGTACAGGCTGACAGGGTGCCTGTCAGTCTGTGCCTGGTCTCGGTATAGCATGGACACATGAAGGCTCCAAACCAAAGCAATTTGAAGGTACAGCAATATAGATGCCATACATTAGTTCTATGGATGTGCCTCAGCTGCTCCCCGCAGGTAACGTCATACTGGGGACAGCCGTGGGTGGTTGTGGGAGCACCAGGGAGGGCTCTTGATTGTAAAATGCCACCAGGGAGGGTACAGGATCAACCAGATAAGATTTAAATATAATATGGCCTGGAAAATGTTTTTAATTGTGATACTTATTAAACTTCTAATCAGGCCCTGCTTCACACAGAGGTGGGGCCCACTATGACGTGGACATTTCCCTTTAAGACATATGGTGCTTGGTAGAAATAACAGACAAGAGAGATACAAGGGCTGGCAGTATAGACTAGAGGTTAGGGTGATGAGCTGTGAATGAGCTTGGTACATCTTGCAGACAGACCTGGATTTGATTCTCCTGGTGGGCCTAACCCAATTAACAATAAATATATATATACACACAGTATATATACAGTATATTACTGGTGTGGTTGTGCCAGTATAGTTAAGGGAAAGGTGCACGTCTATGTTAAAGTCCAAACTTTGAACCTTAATAACTTTGGAGTTATTTAATGGAGTTGCATGAACTTTGGCATACATACTCTCTATGGGTAGGTCTCTTGACCAGCCTAGTGTCGTGGGAATCTGTTAAGTGGTTTCTGAGATATAAAGTGTTTTGAAAAACAGAAAAATCAGGATTTTTTTTAACATTTCTTTCTACAGCTGCATCTCAAAAATGGCTTTATGTTCTGGACTGGAAGTTTCAGGGTAGAAACCACTTGGGTCACAGATGTGCCTTTTGAAGGTTTGGTGAAAAAATATTAATCCATTCAAAACTTATGACATTTTAACTTTTCCCATTATTTCCTATGGGAAAATGTATACATCAGGCACGAAAGATACTATTGTTCGCACAACACAATATTGTGTGCACAATACTAGCTTCTTTTCACAAAGAAGGCTGGTATTGTGTGCACAGTAGGAGTACTGTGCACACAATACCAGCTTCTTTTTACACAGAAGCCCGGTATTGTGCGTACAGATCACAGAAGTTCGATCGATTGAGCTGCTTTGTGTCCACCATCTTGTTTGTCCAGTTAGCGAGAATGTTGAAGTCCCGAACCTTTATAACACAAAAAAAAATAAAAAATCAGAAAAAGCTAAAGAGGATCCCTTTAGGTGTATTTTGATGTTTTTTGGGGTTTTAAGCTGGACCCAAACAATTTTTTTTGTAGGGTGCCAGCTTATACAGAGAACGACTTGTAAGCCATTCTCTGTATGAGAATAGTGGTATTTTCTTGACTTCTGCAGCTGCAGCTAGAACTCGTGCTGCCAGCTGCAGAGTCAAGGAAGATCTGCAGTTGTTCCCACTAACCCAGGGTTTCAAATCCCGTGTTGGCATGTATCCCCCATGCGCACACACACACACACACACACACACACACACACACACACAACATTTAGCACACTGGGAGCCCACCCCAGTGTGCCCAACATTATTTAAAAGCCTGTCAGAAAAGAAAACTGTCCCCTGATGTCTTTTCTTTGATGTAGAATCCTGCATTGAAATTTGTGATCATTTTGATGCAGAATTACTGTACCCCCTTCACCGACATTGGGGTGCCCAATCTCAGGGTAGATGTGTATCCTCCCCACCCAGTATTGTGGCACACTTGGAGTCCACCCCAGTGTGCTGATATAGATAAAAACATTTTAACCCTTTCTGACACAGAGTTGCCCACTCCCAGTGTCTGATGAACCCATTCTCCCACTGCCCACTTTCAGTGCCGATGGGTGTGCTGAATCCCCCTGTTGTCACCATGTATGCCCCCCCAAGACTCATCAAGCACACTGGGAGCCCACCCCAGTGTGCCCATATTTATTTTTTAAACAGTTCTCCTGTTAATGTAGAAAACCGCCACCGTAGTCTTTTTTTTAAACTCTGAAAAAAAAAACAGTCCATCATCGTCTTTCCACTCCCCCTTCCCCATCCTCACCTTCCCTCTGCACTCCCACCTCCCCACACCCCCCTCACCAATACTTACCTTCCAGAGGTCAGGATCATCGATCTTCTCTGGACTGGGACACGTCTGCACTCTTCAAAGCTGAACTGCGATCTGAGGAATCAAGGTAAGCCATATAATGGGAGTCAATGAGGGGGTTTCAACTTATGTTGATGTCTTTTTTCAATTTTAGGAATTTTTGCACCAAGTTTTCAACATGAGTTTCTTGGAACCCCACCTTGTGAACACTGGCACCGTCATTTTGTTTATCAGTCCTGAAAGGTGATTTCGAGGTCACTGCATGGAATCACCTTTCGGGACCAGTTCACAGAATGACAGTGCCACTGTTCATGAGATGGGGTCACAAAAAGCCTATGTCGCAAATTTGGTGAAAAAATTCTCAAAAATGACTGTTATGAGCGCCTATTGTGCAGTTTCCACACATGCATGTAACAACCAATTTTTTATATTTTCACTTCAGATTTTCAACATTGCCATTTTTTAACACCTCCTTATGAACAGTATAGCTGTCATTTGGCACGTTCTGCTGAGAACATGTTTTTGTACCTGTGGTGCAGAATGGTGTGGTTGCTGTGTAAAATCAACTTTTGAAATGGATGAACTAAATCACAGTTGCACTGTTCATGAGGGGAGATCCCATAATACCGATGTTGAAAATTTAGTGAAAAAATTCCAAAGAATGACCGTGTTACGAGTGTGTGTTGCACAGTTTCTACACAAGCTCATAACGCCACCAATTTTTCCTATTTTCATGCTAGATTTTTAACATTGCCATTTTTCCACACCACCTCATGAGTAGTACAGCTGTCATTTTTCAAATCCTACTGAAAATGTTTTTCCACAACTGTGGCACAAAAACGGTGTTACAGTTGTGTGGAATTACATTTTGATGAGTATTTGAAAGTTTGTTGTACTGGATACATGTGGTGAGGTGCTAAGAATGTTATGTTGAACATGTGGGGTGAAAATTATTTGAGATGGCACAGTTATGACTATTTGTTGCAATTTTGCTATGCTTGTTCATAACTTAATGTGTGGAACTGCAGGGGCCTGAGATCCCTATGTTTCCACAGCTAGATACATACGTGCATCTCTGGAGGGATGGGAGCACAGGGTCCAAAGGACCCTGCACTCCCACCATGACATACAGACAGTGTTGTACTATCTTGATGGAGGGATGCCACTGTGACATATGGATACTGTTGTACTATCTCGATGGAAGGATGGGGACTCTGCACTCTCAGCATGACATATGGGAACTGCTGTACTATCTTGATGGAGGGATTTGGACCCTGTACTCCCACATTGACATATGAACACTGTGGTACTATCTGGATGGAGGGATGGGAGCGCAGGGTCCAAAGGGCCCTGCACTCCCACAGTAAAATGAGGATACAATTATACTATCTAAAAAAGAAGGGACATTCTTTGCAAAAAAACTTTGTTAATGCATCAGTTAGGGTGAATACCACAGTGACAAAAGCAGGTAAATGAGGCATTAGAGTTTTCAACCCTAATACCCCACCTCCAGGGTTCTCACCCCTAACACCCTACCCCCATCCCCCCACTCTTCATACACCAACTGGCATTGGGGTGTGCCATTGGTTCATCAGGCCTAACTCTCACCCCATTGTCCTATACTGTAGTGTGTAAGTTTGTTTCCATGTGGAATGGGGTGAGAGTTAGGCCTAATGGCACACCCCAACACCTGTTGGGTGGAGGATGTGGGATGGGGTGGGGTGGTAGGGTGGGAATCTGGGGTGGGGCATTATGATTGGAAACCCTAATGCCTCATTTCCCTGCTTTTGTCACTGTGGTATTCACCCTAACTGATGGATTAGCAATGTTTTTTGACAAGAATATATATATATATATATATATATATATATATATATATATATATATATGTGTGCATATATATATATATATATATAAATACTGTATATATTACACTGAAAAATGTATGTTTTACAGAGAATGTTACATTTATTTATAGGAATGTTATTTCCTGATTTCACCTGTTATGAACCAAAACATTACACCATTAACAAAGTTTCAATTATAAGGTATGATTACCTGTTTGATTTGATTTATCATCATTTACTGTCTTCCATGATTGATAAAGATATGAGTAAAATGAATTTTGCATGAACCTAACATGAGAACATTTCACTTATCTTATGATCAGCTTGAAACATAAAATTGGAACTACAGAGACTTTATTGGCAGACGTTCACTACCTTTAAGGTATGAATTATTATTTAGAACTTTTCATTTTACTGCGGAAAGCCTGTGCTATAATAATGGTACCAAACAGAGATTAGAGGCAACAGATGCATAGTTTTATAGTGTTGTTATTTAATTTTGTTTTTGGATAACATGCAAAAACCAGAAAGATATATAGCCTTTGTGATGTTTGGGCACTATTACAGAAAACTAATATGACATTAATTTAAAAAAAAAAAAATTTCTGTATATATTACCATTTTAGGTTTGAATACTAAATGTATTATTTTATTATATTTAGATCCTAGCCCATGAAGAAGCCCACATAAGGCGAAACGTTGGATGTGGCTAGAGGATCGCCTGTGAAAATAACTTGAGCAAAATAAAAGAAGTGGAATAACATTTTTCATGTGGTTGGTGATTTCTGAAAATTAAAGAGATGCACAATGACCAAACAGTTTGGGTATTTCTTCTTCTAACATCCTTTCCTAGGAACTGTTCTTCCTGCAGTCTGCCACGCCCATATGCTAGACAACATAGTAACCGCACACTCACATTCAACAGCTGGTGCAAAAATAAAACTAAAAGGTTGTACAGAAAAAACTGCAGAAATTTGCACTCAAGGTCAGGTATGTAACAAAATCAGCTGGTACAGATCCCCAAAATAGGAGATGACAAACTAAACTCCTATCAAATTAAATTTGTCTTGCAAAACTGTTTTTAATTGCTTGTGATTAAAAAGTCTGTTGAAACACATTTTGATTGTCCTGCATAATGTTTAGTTTCACAGCAGAAAACTGTTCTTAGCATGAAAATTAATGTGTAATATGAATTTTCATTTTGCAGCATAATTTTGGCTTCACAGCAGAAAACTGGTTTCAGCATGACATTTGATTGTGCACCATGATGTTTCATTTCACAGCATAAAATTGGTTTCTTAGCATGAAATTTGATTGCACACCATGATTTTTCATTTCACAGCAGAAAATTAGTTTCTCAGCATAACATTTGATTGCATATCAGAATTTCTCATTTTGCATCTGAAAATTGGTTTCTTGGCATGACATTTAATTATGCACTGTGATTTTTTGTTTTGCAGCAACATATTTGTTTCTTAGTATGAACTTTGAGTGTACATCAGAATTTTTCAATTCACTGCAGAAAAATCGGTTTCTCAGCATACGATTTGATTGCACACCACGATTTTTCATTTTATGGCCAAAATTGTTTTCTCAACTTGAAATTTGATTGCTCATAATAATTTTTGGTTTTACAACTTAAATTGGTTTCTTGCCATGAAATTTGATTTTGCCCATATAGTGAAGACAGTTCTTCTCTTGGCATAGGACCCTGCACCTCTGCACCTGTGGGTGGAAGAGAGCCCAGTGCACTGACTGACAGAAGGGCTTTTTCCCTGTGCATCTATATCTGCAGCTATGTGGAAGCGAGAGAACATACAACCCTGCACTTCTGCAGTCCACCTGACCACCACATGAATTCCTGGCATCCATTCCTGCATGGAACTGCAGAGCACGCAAGGACCCTGAACTTCCATAAGCAGATGGAGTATCTCTTCCCTTGAGCCCTGCACAACTGTATATCTTCATGCAGATGGTTCTTGAAACTAATAGTTGAATCTAATAGTATCCAAATGTTAGCCTTTACTGTATTTCTTGTACCATCATTGTTACGTTGTTACTTGTGCCCTCTGCTGAACCACTCTGTGCAGTTCTCCAGGTTGTATCTGTTTCTGACGTGGAACCTTTGAAAAGGAGTCCTTGACTCAAAGGTATTTTCCAAATAAACAATGAAATGAAAAAAAATGAAAAGATCCCAAAGGGATAGGATTCCATTATCTCAAAAGAAAGGACATTCTTTGCAAAAAAATACTCTGTTAATGCACCAGTTAGGGTCCAAGTTAATGCTACAAAATGTAGGGAAGTGTGGCATTAGGGTTTGAACACTAACTCCCCACCTGCACCCCCCCCAAGCAGCAAAAGGAAAAAACATTAGGATTTTGAATCTCTGAAGACTTGGTGAATCAGTGGTGAGGTCTTTCATGGGTTGTTGTCGTAATGTCCACCCTGTTCTCTGAGCAAACAAGATCAGATGTGATCTTTTTCTCCATGCATGGCCCACAGTGCCCTACATGAAGAAAGCTACAACACATTGCATTGGCAATATGTCTTGAGATATACTTCTCTGCCGTTAAAGAGTATATCAGTATGAGGCACTAGCTTGGAGCTGTACCTTGTGCTTCAGACAAGGGGCTACGGTCTGGCAGGAGGGGTAAACATTAGGGTTGACAACTCCAAGGAAGTCCCCACCACTGATTCGCTGAGACTCCAGAGACTCAAAACCCTAATGTTTTTTTCCTTTTGCTGCTTGTGGGTGGTGGGTGGTAGGTTAGGATTGGAAACCCTAATGCCATGTTTCCCTACTTTTGTGGCATTAGCTTGAACCCTAACTGGTGCATTAACAATTTTTTTGGCAAAGAATATATATTATAGTGTTGCAGTAGCACCACTATAGTTAGGGCTGAGTAGACTATTTAATGTTAAGCCCCTAATTTTGCACTTTAATAGCATTACAACTGTTCAATGGATCTGCACAAATTTTGCTTACATGGTCTCGGGGCCATGTTCTCTTAACTTACCAAGTTTTATTCTGGTCAGATTTATGGATTCTGACATACAGACAGTAAAAAAAAGTAAAACTTTTTTTTTGTCACCACCTAGCACCCAGATGGTTTGGAATTTTGCTCTGACATTTTAAGGGTAGAAAGGGCTGGGGCCACAGTAGTGCCTTTCACTGGATTGGAGAAAAAAATATCAGTCCATTCTGATCACATGATGGCTGGTGAATGGCAGGACGCATCTGAATTGACTCTATTACCTAGGCCATTAAAAATGGTATTTTAGCCAGCAACCCCATCTTAAACCACTGATATTTTGCTGTGGAGTGTTCTCTGCTGGTCACATGACTGACTTGTGCTGCTATTGATCATTTTATGGCTACTAACCTGATTGAAATGGATACTGAGTCATCTGCCAAATAAGCCGAGGCCCGATTGCCTCCTCCAAAATGCTACAAAGATGATTTTATTTCTTCAGGGTTGCCAAAATCGATGGAGCCATATTCCTTGGACTCATTTTTCAAAGATCTTGCCACTATCAAAGAAGTTTTATTTGAGCAGGTAGCCAAATTCAGAATGGTGAAGCTGATGTTAGAATCTCTCAGCCGGTGCATTACTGATTCGGAGAATCGCATCTCGTTGTTGGAAGACCGATCACAAAAAATGGAGCCTGAACTTATTAATTTGTGGAGGAAACTCTCAAGGATGGAAGAGTGGCTTGTGGACCAAGAATCTCACAGTCAGCAAAATGATTTAATTATTGCTTGTATACCAGAGGATGCAAAGGGCACTGAATAATTCTCTACACCCAGCAACTTCTGGAAAAACTGGCCGGCCCTTCCCCATATGACTCTTGCTACATGACTGAGAGGGCACACAGATCCTTGAAGCCCATGCCCCCACTGAGAGAGAAACCGAGAATTCTTATCTTTTGGCTTTAAAACTTCAGGGATAAGATCCACATTCTCTTCAAAGTCCATGAAAAAAAGCAATTGTGGTGGGAGGGCTCCTGAATCTACATGTTTAGTGATTTGAGCCTGGGTATTAGAAACCAGCAAAAGGCATACAATGAAATAAAGAGCAAGCTTTATGCTGCTGGACTTTGTTTTTATTTAAGATATCCCTCTACTCCTCATGTGAATACTGTACCAATGCAGGTTTGCCTCGATTTAAGTCTGCAGTGGAGGCACAAGCTGAAATCCCTAAACACTTCACTAATTTGTTTTAAGCTCCACACACACCAGCTCATTGATTTTATCTACTGAAAACCATGAGGTGACCTTTTTCCATGTGCACTGAATATGACATATTAATATGCTTTGCCTCTTGTTTTGAGTTTCTGGACAAACGGATACAGGCACAATGGAACTTGAATTTGTTGGAATCCCTGTAATGGTGGTAATTCTGGTCTATTTCTTCATAATAAAGACTGAGATGGATGGTAGATCCCTAATCCTCATTTGGTTGCAAGATGTGTTACAAGGTAAGAATTTTCTTCTTAGACTTCTAGTTCTTTAAGCCACACTTTGGACTCTCATTATTTGGGACACTGTTTGTACATTGGTTTTTGTACTATTACTGTCTATGATCCCCTGCTTTTTTATTTTGTTGTTGCAGATCCTCTGAGCCTGGTCATCGATGGACACGGAAGCACTCTCCGTGAGAGGTAGGCCATCTTGTTTACCCTTTCTCCACTGATGCTATCTCAGCAGTTTTCACCTTATCTAATTTGAATGTTCTCTAATTTCCTCTTTCTTTTTATACAATCGCCTAAGGACCTCTCCCTGCTTCTTTGTTTATGTCACTATGTTATTTGGTGGTCTCCTCTACAATGTTCACTTCAGGCCTCCTTATACTCCCTTAACATTTCCTCATCTTAACACTGCTCTTTTTCTTGTCCTTTGCAGATTAATGTTTAAGTTCATGGTAGTTTTTTTTTCCCTTATGCATTGTTCCTTTGACTGTTATTGACTTTACCGATAGTAATTCTTTGTTTTTCTTTTTCCTTTTTTTTTACCATCTTTTCTTTTGGTACTCTATTACCCTTATTATTCTTGTTCTTGTGCTTTCACAGACCAGCACTCGTTACATTGGGTTTGAGCTCCACTTCAGTTTGTAAGGTTTTGGGCATTCATTCTGATTTTTATTGATGTTACAACCACTACTTCAAAGTTTTTAGATCGTACTTTATTGCGTGTGTACTACACTTCTTGTCTTCTATTTAGTGTTTGAACTATTTTTGCAATTTACAATGGTATGCATGGGGTACTGCATATCTCTTTATAGTGAATTTGACATTTCACCTTCCAGTGGCTGACAGGGTGCATCCTGGTACCTTCATGGACCTGACTGTGGGATTGTGGTCGGAGGACCGTGGGTAGTTTGGTGCCCAAGAGGTCTACTTTGTATATAGATTCTTTCAACTGTTTTGAGTAGTTTATCTTGAAATGTTTGGGGGAGTGTTAGCGAGTGCTTTGAGCAACTGTGTCTTTTCTTGGCTTTTATGTTCAGACTTAGGAGAATGCATTTTCATACCTTTTTTTTATGTAGATGTCACATAGATTTAAATTTGTGACTTGGAATATAAAAGAAGCAAAGTTGAAGATTAAGAGATACCAAATCATCAGACATTTAGCCCATTATGA
Source organism: Neoceratodus forsteri (assembly GCA_016271365.2). Lineage (NCBI taxonomy): Eukaryota > Metazoa > Chordata > Ceratodontiformes > Ceratodontidae > Neoceratodus > Neoceratodus forsteri. The sequence goes on from CM028131.1 coordinate 1,124,718,672, forward strand.
GGGTCACATAGCCTTTTATAGGAAACCAATTTGTTGTCTTCAAAAGTTGTCTATTCCATCGACAATATAGGGCAAACATACAGTGCCAGAAACTGTGTTAGGCAATGGGGTGTCATTATCCTCATTGCTAGGTCAATACCTTTACCCTTATAAATGTGGTAAACGACCCAGTGGGTAGTTATGTTTTTGTTAATGGTCATTTAGGCAGGCTGATGTTCTATTGGGTGCCACCTATGGCCCCAAAATGGAGACCCCTGCATTTGTCACAGATTTAACCACAGTGTTGGCCCCATTCATGCACTTGCCCATACTTATGGGGAGGTACAGGAATATAACCCTGACCCAGGACCTTGACCTTTCTTATAAGACTTGAAGGCATCTTTTACTGCCTCAATGTTCCCTACATAAAATGATAGACTTTCTTGGACTGTGTGATCCATAATGAACTCTTAATCCCTCTCTTAAAATGTATTTTTTTGCTTGTCCAACACTCCTTCTCCAGAATTGATTATTATTAATTTTTTACTTGGTATTTCTACCCCATGGTCCCAACTGGCTCTCTCCTCCTTCCGTCCTCACAGCACCATCCTCCAATAATCAGATCCCCTCCCTTCATGCCCCTATGACTTACCCTTCATGGCAGGGTGGTGGGGAGTGACTCAATCCACCGGATATGGATCCAGCACCAGGGAGGTGCCATCTCAGGGGTGGCAGCTGCAGGGGATGGATTCATGCCACTCAGTTGGGACCTTTTTCCATTTTTCCTGGAGGGGGAGCATGCAAAATAGACAGAAGCATGCTGCTTACATGTCCACACAATGCACGCCATTGGCTGCTCCTTCTCCATGCCCCAAAGAATGGGACACAGCATGCCACCACCCAGCCTCTGCTAAGTGTCAGGCATGTGCCAGCCCATGATCCCCACCTTCCCCAGAAGAGGAGAGCTGTCCCCTGGATGATTGATCATCTCCCTTCCCACTGACCTACAGAGACCCACTCGCACCGGGAACATATGTTGCCAGCATGGCAGGAGGTAAGGTAAGATGCCTGAGCCCTCCATACCACCAGGCTGGATGAATTGATTACTTTTTGATGAGAAAATCTATTTTGGCTGGCCTTCACTCATGCGATATCACTCCTAGGGTGCTCTCAGATCATTCCATGGTATGGTTCTCCCACGCAGATGCTTAACTTAGACTACAATACTGTTTGGAAACTTAATAATCAATTACTGAAGGATGATTATGTGGCTCTCATATTAAAGAACTTATTAAACATTATGTTGAATAAAACTGGGGCACCTTGGACTGTCGAGACAAGGAATGGGTGGCCTGCAAAGCTGTGTTCTGTGGGAGGTTCATTTGGCTTGCAACCAAAAGGTAAAATGACACCAAGAAAAATTGTCCTTTTTCTTATCCACTATATGGAGCTTAGAACAGGTCACCTCTTACTGAAGAACAGCAGGACATGTTAGAAATTTACGGGACCAGTACTGGGACTTGTTGAGGAAAGAGCAGAATACGAAATATTGAAGGCAAAATCCAAATACGTAATCAAGGGGAAGCTAGTAAATTGATGGCTTTAAGACTTTGGAAACAAGAAAGTTCTAGATTAATCCCTTGTGTGCTGCTCATTTTGGACCAGTCAATTCAAACACATCCCGGCTACAGCACATGATTTCTATTTATATTACAAAGCTTTGTATGGATTATATTCATCTTCCCTTCTCAAGATGATATTAGAGACTACTTAGCTACAGTCCCTTGCCTTTCTTTATGGATATTCAGCAAAGTATCTTGGCCAGCCCCATTTCTTTGGGAGAAGTACATGATGTCATTGCCTCATTGACCTTAAACAAATCACCAGGGCCGCCAGGTTTACATCCAGTTTTATAAAACCTATGCCTAGGAATTGACCCCTGTTTTAACCCAGATATTTAATGACATTTTAGAGAATGGCATTTGACTTATCCTTTGTGGAGGCCATTATTATGCTTCTTCCAAAAATCTGGCAAAGACTTAGAACAGGTTGTAATTATTGTCATATTTTCCTTATAAATTAGTATTTGAAATGAATAAGCAAAATTTTGGCATTGCACATTAAAAAGGTTTGGGGCCACTTGATTGGTCCTGAGCAGGTAGGTTCTATGCCTACTAGATCAGTTCCGGCCAGAAACATCATGGAAAAAAACATTGGGACACAAAACACTACAGGCAAAACATCGCTGCCTGCAATGTTGGCAATCAATAACATTGCTGGCCTGTACTGCGCAGGCAGTACAATGTGATTACAACCCTGGTGGCAAGTGGGTCCCCCATCCCAAATGCTGATTGTTGGCCCCAGTAAAAGTAATAGTAGCAATCCCTGGTGTGATGTCCAGTACCCCTCTAAGCTGCCGCTGCCAATCGCTGACACTGGTCTCATTATAAACTGCAGTGCAATATATCCCTGGCATCTAGTGGACCCGCACCCCAGCAGGTAGCTCCCCACCACCCTGCACCCCCCACACTGTGACACTGAGCAGGTGACCAGCACAGCCCTCCATTCCCCACCACGGTGGGCTGCCCAACTGAGCTGATATGAATGAGCACATAGACGCTTATGCGCTCATTCATTTTAGCTCAGTCGGGCATCCAGCCGTTGTGGTGAATGGAGGGCTGCCCAGGTCGCCCACTCATTGTCAGGGTGTGAGGTGGTGGGGATCTACCTTCCAGGGTGTGTGGTCCACTAGACACCAGTGATATATTGCACTGCAATTTATAATGAAACACCAGCACTGGCGATTGGTGACAGTGGGTTGGGGGACACTAGACATCACACCAGGGATTGCTACTATTACTATTACTTTTACTAGCTACTGATCCACCAGTAGGATGGGGATCCACTTGTCATCAGGGTTGTATCATATAGTACTGCCTACGTAGTACAGACCAGTGATGTTATTGATTGCCAATATCGCAGATGGTGAATTTGCCTGTGGTGTTTTGTGCCACAATGTTTTTTCCTGCCATGTTCATGGCAAGAGTCACTAGATCAGCCTCAGATCATCTGTGCAAATTGGTGCATATTTTCTTGGTGTCCAGAGACCTTGATTGCCCTGAAGTTTTGGTATCTCTGGATGCTGCAAAAGCGCTTGACAGAGTAGCATGGCCTTTTTATTTGCAGTGTTGGAGAAGTTTGTTTTTCCTAGTTCCTTAATTAAATGAATTCAACCACTATGACCAACCCTCCACCAAAATATATTGCAACAGCGTTTTTTTCCCCATCTTTTGTTTTACGTAGTGGTACTAGGCAGGAGTGTCCCCTTTCCCCCTTATTATTTAACCTATACTTGGAACCCTTCATTTCTAAAATTTAGCTTCATCCCTCAATCTTTGGAATTCTTGTGGGAAATACCATGTGTAAATTGTCTGTTTATGCAGATGATATATTACTCCATCTCACACATCCTACATTGACTATGCCATTGATTCTGGATATTATATGCACCTTCAGCACTCTCTCTAATTATAAACTTAATATTAGTAAAACAGAGGTTATGCCCTTTACTATATATAAAACAGGTGGGCATAGAGTCATGTAGGTTTATTTAGATCCCTCACTCTATGATATCTAGGTGAAGAACTCACTCTGGATCCCTTCAGTCTAAAAACTTAGTTTGGATGCATTACTTCCATTATTAAAGGAGATCTGAGTGGTGGAGCCCTACCCCAGATATTGTGGGGACAGATAAATATTCTGAAGATGAATGTTCTTCCTAGGTTGTTCTACTTCCTATTAATGTTACATTTATATCTTCCATTAACATGGTTTAAAATGGTGCACTTTATGGTTTCAAGATTTATTTGGTTTGGAAAACCAGCACGTTGATCTTACTCCAAACTGGTAGGCATTAAATCTTAAGGAGGCCTGCAATCACCAGACCTTAAAGCATATTACTGGGTTATTAATTTAAATAAACTTCTGCAATGGCTTCACCCTTCAGACCCTGACCCTTTGTATTCAAACACACCCCTGTGGCTCACTATAGAGACAGATCAAATTCAATCATGGGGTCTCTCCCCTACCTCGCTTTTATATTCCAAGTTTACAAATCTCCCTCTTATGGTGTATTGATCGGTGGTGGGTACTTCTCTCTCAGTCTTAAAACAAGCATTATCAGGCCTCTCTCTTAATCAAGCCATTGATGTTTCTCAACCCATTATTTGGAATTTTAGCTTTACAATTGGAGGCAAACTTCTTTCATCTGGCTGGATGCCACACCTGTACACTGTTTCCCTCTCTGATTTATTATCAGAAGGCCATTTTCTTTCTTTCCCACAACTACAAGGAAAGGTCCAATGGACAGGTAATTTAGTTTTCAAATATTATCAACTCCGACATGTGGTGCAACATCATATGGGTGCCTCTCCATGGAGACTTTCCTGTGAACCTCTTCTATTTTCCTTAAGGACTGAGGCATTATCCCCTCACGATATCTGTAAATTATATTGCACCTTACTCTCCGAATTATACAGTTCTTTTGACATACAATGTAAGTACTGGCAGGAGGCTCTTCATGACTCGGATTGTAACTGGTCTTTAATATGGATGTCTGCATTTAACTACATCACGAAAGACAGGCTTTGTCTGATGCAATTTTTTTACCTTATACAATTTATATTACTCTCCTTAAAGACTGTATAAAATGGGGGAGGTTTGACTCTAAGGTATGCTTTAGATGTGGCTCTAATGAGGGCACCCTGTTACATATAATTTGGGACTGCCCTCCTGTTTCTAATCTCTGGAATGAGACCAAGAATAGGGAAGATCCCCTGTTAGGGCATTCAAGAATTTTTACTCCATATGCCTAGTAGGAGATTTGACCCTGTTGTCTCTAAAGAACAAAAATGTCAAATTATGATGATCCCACTGTCAGTTAAGAGATTAATTTTGCATCATTGGAAAGACCAGCTCAACTTTGTATATGTGGATGGCTTCATGAACTTTTGAATAATCTCCGCTAGGAGAAGCTTATTGCCAAGACACAAACCAGGCTTAATACTTACTTAGTAATTACAACAAAAGATGGCTAAAATTCCACACACTTTATATTTATTTATTTTATTTATTTATTTACTTAGTTTTTGTTAACCGGGTGGGTACACTAGACAGCATAGCTGCCTATTTTCAGGTACGAGCCGGGAGATTATAACAAAGGGTATGTAGACAATAGTAGACACAAGAAATCATCATGGGAACAAGTAGAAGTCAAACATAGTACACTTATACAAAATGTTTAGCAATTACAGTACATTTGCAAGAATATATATGTAGTAACAAAACAGGAATACAAGTGCAAATAACTTACAGTCATAAGTCATTTAACTAGTGAGTAAGTGAGAAGAGAGGAAATAGCAAGATTTGCAGGCAGGTTTGAGAGTAGTAGAGGTTGGAGCCGGTAGGCAACTAGGAGAAACTAGAATAAGAGGGTGATAGAAAACAGGAGCAGGGTTCAGACTTTAGAAGAGCGGTATGAAGCTCCTGTTTGAAGCTATGTGGAGAAGGGGAGATTCTTAGACTCAGTGGAAGGGAGTTTCATAGTTTAGGGGCCCAGCTAGAGAAAGCATTCTCCCCCATTTTGGTTTTACATCTCGGTTGGACAAGAAGGGATTTGTCAGCTGATCTCAGTGGGTAGGAAGAGGTCACAGGTTTGAACAGTAGAGCCAATTTGCCAGGTATCTGTAAGGATATTATATTCTTTATAAAACAGTAGAAAGTAAATTGATGGAAGGCTGAGGGGGTAAACCATCCCAGACTGGAGTATAGCGTACATCGATTGGTAAGTTTGGGTAAAGACTCAGCAAATGGCAAATACTGTTGTAGCAGACATCCCTCTTTTGGAAGAGCCCTCCTGTAGTTGCCAGAAAGGCTATTAACCCAGATGCCAATTTAGGTCTCAGAATCCCTGTACAATGGCCATCCTCGCCAAGAATGTTAGGCTATGTCTCACCTTATATGCCAGTCCAAGTTGAATATTGATGGATTTAATGATTGAGGCTAGGTGCAGGTCAAAACCAAGATGGGATCAAGGGTTACTCCTAATTATTTGAAAGACGAAACTGTGTTAAGGGAGAGCCATCAAGCGTTTGATACTTAATGGCTGGGTGCAGGACCAAATTTTGAACCTGAACCAGCTATGGTCACCATTTTATTTTTATTTAAGATGCTTGTTTCTCAATAGCCAGCTCTGAAAGGGATTGAAGTTACTATTGAGATTCAGATTGATATCTGAGAGGTTTGAGAAGGATGAGTAAAGAACAAGATCATCGGCATATAGCAGACCTGAGCAAGCAGCAGTGAGCAGTGGGATGTCATTTATGAAGACCGTAAACAGGAGAGCACAAAGAATCAAACCCTGGGGCACTCTGATCCAAGTAGGAGCAAGAGATGACTTAGCATCTCTGATTTGGACAAATTGTTGACACTTTGAAAGATAATTTTGGAATCAGGAGGTGATGGAGGTAGAGAAGCCTAGGGATGACAGCTTTGATAGGAGCAGTGGGTGGTCAACTAAATCAAACGCTTTTGTAAGATCAACAAAAGTAGCCCCAGTGAGAGAGCCTCTGTCTATAGCAAGTCTGACATAATTTGTAAACTGTATAAGAGCAGTAGATGAACTGTGTCCATATCTGAAACCATGTTGGTCAGGGGTGAGGACAGTTTGAAGGAGTAGAGGTAATCTGAGACCTGGGTAGCAACAATTTTCTCCAGTATTTTAGAGAGGGTGGAGAGGATGGCAATAGGGTGGTAGTTATCCAGGTTAGTGGTGTCCCCCTTTTTGTGGACCAGTACAACTTGAGCAATCTTCCAGAGGGAAGGGACACATCCTGTAAGAAGAGACAGGTTGAAAAGTCTAGTCACTGGAGAGGCTATAGACAAATTCAGTTTACAGCTCGGCTGGACAGAGGCACATTTAAGCTGTCTGCACAGGGTTTTTGCTGTCTCCTAGTCTCAATAGTGCAGAGGTAAGTTGAGGTAGAAATTCAGCCACAGCTCGGAAGGCAGGGAGTCACTTAAAAAAGGTGCCAGAATTCAAAGCTAGGCTGCCTGAGGACTTGAAATGGAACCTACTGGCTACAGTACCTTGCTGGCTTCGAGGTGGGCTGGTGAGGTCCAAGGAGCTGTGGGGAGCACCATGGTGATTCTAACAGGGGCAACTAGGAGCCTAGAGAAAGAAGAGGGGTAGAAGATTATATATAGTCAGGGGACAAAAGAAGGAGGTGGGGACAGACAGTCAGACAGAGCAATTAACTGGGAGTGATGGACAGAAGTGATTAGCTTGGCAGGAGGGGTACTGAAAGTAGGGAGGGGCAATAATCAGCAGTACAGATGAGAAAGGAAATCCCACACCAAGAGGAGAAAACCAGTAGACTTCAAGAATTAAAACTCCACCCTAAATTATTCCTTAAACAGTTAATTGGTGAGCAGTAAGCCAGTACATTCTAAGAGTTTAAATCCTTCCCTTATTAATCATAGCATCATCAGAAAAATTCAGTTAATTACTAAATGCACAAAAGAAAAATACAGTAGCACTTGCATGAAATGATTTTTAAATTTGACTTTGGTGTCTCTCACAGAAAAACAGGCTAGGAGCATACAATTAAATCATAAAGAGCACCATAAACTCTGAGATTGCAGTGCACACAGAAATGCCAAACACACCAGGGAGCTGCAATGCAAGGCACAAATTCAGTTTACAGCTCGGTTGGGCAGAGGCACATTTAAGTCAGTTTGTACAGGGGTCTTTGCCATCTCCTCTAGTCTGCAATAGTGCAGAGGTAAGTTGAGGTAGAAATTCAGCCACACCTCAGAAGGCAGGGAGACACTTAAAAAAGGTGCCAGAATTCAAAGCTAGGATGCCTGAGGACTTGAAATGGAACCTACTGGCTACAGTACCTTGCTGGCTTTGAGGTGGGTTGGTGAAGTCCAAGAAGCCATGGGAGTGCCACAGTGACCCCACAGGGTGACTAGGAGCCTTGCTGGCTTTGAGGTGGCTGGTGAGGTCCAAGAAGCATGTTGAGTGCTACAGTGACCCCAACAGGGTGTGACTAGGAGCCTTGCTGGCTTCAAGATGGCTGGTGATATCCAAGAAGCCATGGAGAGCACTGCAGTGACCCCAACAGGGGCAACTAGGAGCCTTGCTGGCTTCAAGGTGGGTAAGTATTTTTAGCTTCTTGTCCTTGGCTTTGCCATTTGGTTTGTGGTGGTATAGGTTATGATTCTTACAGGAAAGGCATTTTCTATTCTGTTCTTTTTATATGTATCTCACCCTTGTATGTTATCTTTTTAGTCTGTATTATTGTCGCCATATTCCTTTCACCTAGTCCTATGCATGCACAACATTGTATATAGTTAGTGTTGTTGTTTACTTGAATACTGTTTTGTAATATATATATTAATCCATTTCAGAGTTACAAGGATTTGAAATTTCAGTTCTGAGCATGCTCGATACGATCTTTTGGATAGCTGTTTCATATGAAAAAAGAATTTAGCCCATAGGAAAAAAGATTCTGTTTCATTTGGGGGAAATCTTTTTCATGAGAAAAATACTTTTTCCATCTTGTTTCTATTTTTTATAAACATTTTGTTTTAAAGCTATGAAAATAATATCCTGCAAAGACATCAACACATGTCTCTTGCTAATCAGGACCCCTTAGGTGGATTCTGCAGTTAGTTTTGGAAAATCAACCGAAATGTTTTAATCACATTTTAAAATCTTTTTTGACCTAATTTCTTTTTTTCGTATGGCTATATGAAAAGAATATTGCCATACAAAACAAGATTCCTTCATATGAAAAAATTATTCAATATATTTTTTTCACATTTTGTTTTCATATGAAGGAATCTTTTTCATATGAATGACACAACCTCATGAGAAAATATCCTTCATATGAAAAAAGAATTTGGACTTAGTTTTTTCACATTCTTTTTCATATGAAGCAATCTTTTTCATATAAATGACAACTTCATGAAAAAAGATCCCTTTATACGAAAAAACATTTGGACTTAGTTTTGTTTCCGATTTCAACTTTAATAAGCCATGACTCTGTCAATATCTATAGTTACAGGACAATCTATATACTAAAATAGAGGTAATAATGACTATTACAACACTAATGCATAACATCTCAAAACAAATTTGGAGCCATATAAAAAAACATAAAATTAAAAAATTACAATTCCCTTTAGGATAACATTGCATCGTTGACAAGCTGTAACTCTGTCAATCTTTGGAGTAAACAAACGATGTGAATATCAATAGAAAGGTCTTAATGACTAGTATAATACTAAGCCTCTAAGAAATAAGAACCAAAATGGTCCAAACACATAGAAAAATGATTAGGAAACACATAAATTGTTTTTCTGAGGAATGAAGCACAGGCCCAGAGGGCCCTGCACTTCCACACCCACATATACATGTTGATAGATGAACGCATTAGCACTGGGCCCAGAGGCCCTGATTTTCCATAATCACATGGATGTCTTTTGGGACCTTTGTGAATGATGGTACAATTGTACTATCTCACAAAGTTAGGAAATTCATTAAGTATACACAATAGAGCATGTTAAGATATTTTGTACTGAAACTACAGCATAAACACTCCTAAAAATACATGTTTGGGTGCAATTTTGCACTGTGGGCCAGGACTGATACTACTATACAGTGGCATCATGAAGGGCAGTTTCTTCATAGAGGAGATAGTGTCTAATACACTGGTGCCCTTTACTGAGTGAGTTTTTGCAGATGGGCATTGACTTTTCTGAGGTTCAAGACTAAGTAATTATGGATTCTCTGTGTCCATGGTGGGGATATACAGCAAAGTGTTCTATGTGTTTACTTATATGTGTGTTATTTCTCTTGTACAGATAACTAGCCATACGCACACTGTCTGGGGTGTACATAAGGAACCAGTGAGTGAACTGGGACAGGACATAATCAGAATCACCTGACCTGAACCCAACAGAGATTGTGTGGCATCAGATGAAGCACTATATTTGGAGGCATGTCAAACCAAGGAACTATACTCAGCTAATATGGGGCATAAGACACTTTTGGAGGAGAGTGCTGACAGTTGAAGACTATAATAAATATTTTGATCAAATGGCAGAAGTGATGCTAGCCCTTCTGCATGCCAACAGTTGTGCCAATGCAATGTAAAATGATGATAATAAATGTAACTTTGTTTTTAAGCAGCAAGTGGGTTGCTTTTATTTGTATCCCACAACTTTGCTATATCAGTATGTAACACCTAATCAAGCCAAATACCTAGTCTTGCAGCATCCTGAGGCATGATCTCAGGTTTGCAAACTGCAGCTGTGGGGGGAAGGTGTCAAAGAGTCTAAGAAACCACTGAATAGGTAGTGTTGTGTTGTGATTTTCTAACACTTAGTATGGCAGCATCAAGAGTTGTGAATTCAGGTTTGATAATCCTGCCGGGGGGGGGGGTGTGTGCAGAAAACAAAGGTTTTAGGAACCATTCTGAAGACAGCTGCAGACTGAAATAAAAAGTTCAGCAAGAAATATGTCCAAGTCCCTAGAATCATCAGCATCAAAGAAAAGACAGTGCAGTCAGTGCATTATCAATTGTCTTATTATAACATGTAAAGCAAGTAAATAGAAACATATCAAATGGAATAAATAAAATAGTCAGTGGTCTTTTATTAGAAGTAAACACTGGGGCCAGATTCTCAAGGTCTGCAAATGCCACAAGCCCAGGTTGCACTGAACATATGGTGCCTGAGGCTTGTGGCATTCTCCTGGCCATGATCAGGATTCTCGATCCCCTTTGCCAATTGCTGCAAGTTAGACCAGCTTTTTCTGGACTAGCTTGTGGCAATCCCAGGCACAAGCTGCTGTAAATCAGGAAAAGTGTCATAAATGTGCTCGATCTACTAGAAGTTGATGCAGTGTGTAATAAAACTGTTGGTGCAGCTGCACCAACAAAGAGGTTTGATGCAGGGCTTAACAGAAGTCCTGCATTGTCCTTTGTGAATCTGGCCCCTGCTCTTTAGCTAACATTAGCCTACGCTATCCCACCCTTCTTTTTGCTATTTCTATATTTCTACAGTTATTCATAAGAGAGTAAAGATGGACAGGTACAAGGTTCTTTTTATCAAACATCCCATTTCTAAAATGTATTACGCATAAGGGAGATTTTTATAGGGCCCTACTGTATATGCCTATCTGAATCTAAGGTGCCATAAAATGTCATTTAAACACAGGTGGAGCAGATTGTTCTTTAATTCTTATGGTTTTAGGGACATGGACTGGTGCTATAAAAAGCAGGGGTGTGCCCAAAAATGGCAAAATCAGTGAGACTCCATGAAAATAGGGAGACTTGGAAGGTATGCAATTCTTTGATAAACATTTTTCAAATTCAGAAGAGCAATGGAATAGTTACCCAGATTGTGTTGCAGTGTCAAGTTTTAACACATAGCTGGGCAGCATCCCAAGGTGTGGTTTCAGCTTTGTTTATCCTATGTATGGGGGTGGGTTCTCATCGGAAAATGCAGTTATTGTGGTTTACAAATTTCTGCTATGAAAGCTTTTGGCATCAGTTTAAACTCATTTAAACTCTGAAATTCTATTCATTTATCATCTTAATTGCAATTAAATGGGGTATGTGGGCGGTACAGCAGCTAAATGTACTATGGGAACATGAAGCAATCTGCTTCACATACATAAGATCATGTTTAATTTCTGAATCCAGCCCCAGGGGTGATGTAACTCTGACTGTGATGTAGAATCAATGTCCTACATTTTCACACTATGCAATCATGCACCACCACACCTAATGATATATTACATGTTGGCTGATGATGCTGATGCTAAGCCCACTTCCACCTTCTGTATTTGTGGGAGGGGATGCTAGGACAGGTGCGAGCATTTGTACTGTCAGTGCAATAGAGTTATGGGTATTGAACTGCTCCTATATTGTGATACTGTGTTGGATTTTTGTGTTTAACTTTGATAATACCTATTCCCCTAAAATGTCACTCCTAAAATATGAATTCCACAGAACATCTCACCTGCATGACCTTTGATATTCAGCATGCTATTCTGGTTTGAACCAACACTCCATCAAAATATCTATGCAAGTGTGTAGTGTGTAGGCACTGTGTGGGAAGGCTTGGGGTATACCCCTTAAATTTGTGGAGGGTGTCTCTCCATATATCAGGACTGGGAGGTGGTCATCTGGCAGATGACTGAGCCTGCATAGGTAAGTACAGTACATACTTTTAACAAGTTGATGGTGCATGCTTTACCTGTTTGTGTATGTGCATTGTCACTGATGTTGTTCCATCTTTATGTTTCCACAGAATTCCATGGATGTCCATGATTGATAGTTCAAGTGAGGAGGACCAACCTGATGGGGCAATCTTGGTGGTGGTGGCTCAGAGGCACCAGTGGCTGTGGCACTCTTCCTCCAGGACTCCTGTGCTGGAGGGTGGGTAGCCAGCGTGCATGATGATGTCAGGAGCTGTGGGCCCTGAAGGAGCAATCAAAGATATAGTATGTGTTTGGTGGGGCCACCTGTAGCCAGCTGTATATAGCTGCAGGTTTGCATGTGCAGCCACCTCATGACTGACATCTGTGTTCTCATTTCAGTGTTATTGTGGGCTGCTTAGGAGGATGGTGCAGGTGGAGAGGGGATACATACTTATCACCCCAAAGGGCTCCAGCAAAGATTCCCAGGAAGAGGAGAAGCACAAAGGAAGCTAGTCCAGAAGCACAAAGGAAATCCAAAAAACTTCTGATCATAGGAGACTCCATGATTCGGGGAGTTGATACCCATCTCCAGCCAGGGGTGATGGTCAGATGTCTCCCAGGTACATCAGCATGGAGAGACACTGACCGCATTGCTAAAATTGTTCACAAAGCAGGAGAAAACATTGATGTCCTAGTACACATAGGGACTATCGATCTCGCCAGCCGGGTCAGTTGTGGAGACCAAGGAACACCTGACTAGGCTGGTGACAAACTATCATCTATTTCGTCTCGGCATCTCCTTCTGAGATCCTGCCAGTCTGGGAGAAGGGAGCAGATGGACGGAAGGTCAGAGAAGGGGAGATAGGGAGCTAAACACGTGGCTCAAGGACTGGTGCCAGAAAAAGGACACAGATTTGTAGGAACTGGCAACAGTTCTGGGAGCGAAAGTTCTTTAAATTTGATGGACTGCATCTGACTAAAGAGGGAGTCAGTGCATTGGGGCAGAAGTTTGACGCCTTGCAGAATATTTAAACTAGCAATGGGGAGAGGTGCAGCACCTATACGTCGAATGGGAAGAACACCCTCCCCTCAGCTAGTGGTCAAACAGGAATTCACGTGTTTGCCGCTCATTTGCATCACCAGGTAAGAAAAAGGTTTGTCTCCCCATACGATGCACAGGGTAATGCCAAACTTCACCCAACAACTAACACACCAAAATCTGGCCAATGGAAAATCATGTACACAAATGCTCACAGCCTGGGAAATAAGATCCCAGACCTGCAGGCATAATGTCAGAGGCTAAACTGGACATAGTAGCATTAGTGAGACGTGGTTTACCAGTAACCACACTTGGGAGACTTCAGTACCTGGCTATGTATTGTTCAGAAGAGACCGAGGTGCAAAGGGGGAGGAGGGCCCTGTATGTTAATGAAAATATCAAAGCTACAGAAATTCAGAATACACATAATGAGCCAGAAGAACTGTGGGTCACCCTGAAACAGGAAATGGGACAGCCATAAGAACTGGGGTTGTCTACAGGCCCCCAGACCAGAGGGAGGACATAGACACATTACTGTTAGAGGATATACAAAACATGACAGCTAAAGGAGGTTCTGATAATGGGAGACTTCAACATGCCAGATACAGATTGGTCAATACCAGCAGGAACATCGGCCAGAACTAGACACATAGTGGATTCCCTGCAGGAGGGCCTCAAACAACTGGTACAGCAACCCACAAGAGACAGGGCTATCCTAGATCTAGTACTGACTAACAAAGAAGGGATCACAGATCTCCAGGTAGAAGGTCACCTGGGGGCCAGTGACCATCACATGGTATGGTTCAATTTGGCTACTACATCTAAATCATCCCATTCCAAGGCAAAAATATGGGACTTCAGAGGAGCTGACTTTGATAAGAAAACTAATATGACATTAATTTAAAAAAAAAAAAAATTTCTGTATATATTACCATTTTAGGTTTGAATACTAAATGTATTATTTTATTATATTTAGATCCTAGCCATGAAGAAGCCCATAAAGTGACGTTGGATGTGGCTAGAGGATCGTCTGTGAAAATAACTTGAGCAAAATAAAAGAAGTGGAATAACATTTTTCTTGCGTGGTTGGTGATTTCTGAAAATAAAGAGATGCACAATGACCAAACAGTTTGGGTATTTCTTCTTCTAACATCCTTTCTAGGAACTGTTCTTCCTGCAGTCTGCCACGCCCATATGCTAGACAACATAGTAACCGCACACTCACATTCGAACAGCTGGTGCAAAAATAAAAACTAAAAGGTTGTACAGAAAAAACTGCAGAAATTTGCACTCAAGGTCAGGTATGTAACAAAATCAGCTGGTACAGATCCCCCAAAATAGGAGATGACAAACTAAACTCCTATCAAATTAAATTTGTCTTGCAAAACTGTTTTTTAATTGCTTGTGATTAAAAAAAGTCTGTTGGAAACACATTTTGATTGTCCTGCATAATGTTTAGTTTCACAGCAGAAAACTGGTTCCTTAGCATGAAAATTAATTGTGTAACATGAATTTTCATTTTGCAGCATAATTTTGGCTTCACAGCAGAAAACTGGTTTCTCAGCATGACATTTGATTGTGCACCATGATGTTTCATTTCACAGCATAAAATTGGTTTCTTAGCATGAAATTTGATTGCACACCATGATTTTTCATTTCACAGCAGAAAATTAGTTTCTCAGCATAACATTTGATTGCATATCAGAATTTCTCATTTTGCATCTGAAAATTGGTTTCTTGGCATGACATTTAATTATGCACTGTGATTTTTTGTTTTGCAGCAACATATTTGTTTCTTAGTATGAACTTTGAGTGTACATCAGAATTTTTCATCACTGCAGAAAAATCGGTTTCTCAGCATACGCATTTGATTGCACACCACGATTTTTCATTTTATGGCCAAAATTGTTTTCTCAACTTGAAATTTGATTGCTCATAATAATTTTTGGTTTTACAACTTAAATTGGTTTCTTGCCATGAAATTTGATTTTGCCCATATAGTGAAGACAGTTCTTCTCTTGGCATAGGACCCTGCACCTCTGCACCTGTGGGTGGAAGAGAGCCCAGTGCACTGACTGACAGAAGGGCTTTTTCCCTGTGCATCTATATCTGCAGCTATGTGGAAGCGCAGAGAACATACAACCCTGCACTTCTGCAGTCCACCTGACCACCACATGAATTCTGGCATCCATTCCTGCATGGAACTGCAGAGCACGCAAGGACCCTGAACTTCCATAAGCAGATGGAGTATCTTCTTCCCTTGAGCCCTGCACAACTGTATATCTTCATGCAGATGGTTCTTGAAACTAATAGTTGAATCTAATAGTATCCAAATGTTAGCCTTTACTGTATTTCTTGTACCATCATTGTTACGTTGTTACTTGTGCCCTCTTGCTGAACCACTCTGTGCAGTTCTCCAGGTTGTATCTGTTTCTGACGTGGAACCTTTGAAAAGGAGTCCTTGACTCAAAGGTATTTTCCAAATAAACAATGAAATGAAAAAAAATGAAAAGATCCCAAAGGGATAGGATTCCATTATCTCAAAAGAAAGGACATTCTTTGCAAAAAAATACTCTGTTAATGCACCAGTTAGGGTCCAAGTTAATGCTACAAAATGTAGGGAAGTGTGGCATTAGGGTTTGAACACTAACTCCCCACCTGCACCCCCCCCAAGCAGCAAAAGGAAAAAACATTAGGATTTTGAATCTCTGAAGACTTGGTGAATCAGTGGTGAGGTCTTTCATGGGGTTGTCAGCCGTAATGTCCACCCTGTTCTCTGAGCAAACAAGATCAGATGTGATCTCTTTTCTCCATGCATGGCCCACAGTGCCCTACATGAAGAAAGCTACAACACATGCATTGGCAATATGTCTTGAGATATACTTCTGCGCTAAAGAGTATATCAGTATGAGGCACTAGCTTGGAGCTGTACCTTGTGCTTCAGACAAGGGGCTACGGTCTGGCAGGAGGGGTAAACATTAGGGTTGACAACTCCAAGGAAGTCCCCACCACTGATTCGCTGAGACTCCAGAGACTCAAAACCCTAATGTTTTTTTCCTTTTGCTGCTTGTGGGTGGTGGGTGGTAGGTTAGGATTGGAAACCCTAATGCCATGTTTCCCTACTTTTGTGGCATTAGCTTGAACCCTAACTGGTGCATTAACAATTTTTTTGGCAAAGAATATATATTATAGTGTTGCAGTAGCACCACTATAGTTAGGGCTGAGTAGACTATTTAATGTTAAGCCCCTAATTTTGCACTTTAATAGCATTACAACTGTTCAATGGATCTGCACAATTTTGCTTACATGGTCTCGAGCCATGTTCTCTTAACTTACCAAGTTTTATTCTGGTCAGATTTATGGATTCTGACATAAGACAGTAAAAAAGTAAACTTTTTTTGTCACCACCTAGCACCCAGATGGTTTGGAATTTTGCTTGACATTTTAAGGGTAGAAAGGGCTGGGGCCAGTGCCTTTCACTGGATTGGAGAAAAATATCAGTCCATTCTGATCACATGATGGCTGGTGAATGGCAGGACGATCTGAATTGACTCTATTACCTAGGCCATTAAAATGGTATTTTAGCCAGCAACCCCATCTTAAACCACTGATATTTTGCTGTGGAGTGTTCTCTGCTGGTCACATGACTGACTTGTGCTGCTATTGATCATTTTATGGCTACTAACCTGATTGAAATGGATACTGAGTCATCTACAAATAAGCCGAGGTCCGATTGCCTCCTCCAAAATGCTACAAAGATGATTTTATTTCTTCAGGGTTGCCAAAATCGATGGAGCCATATTCTTGACTCATTTTTCAAAGATCTTGCCACTATCAAAGAAGTTTTATTTGAGCAGGTAGCCAAATTCAGAATGGTGAAGCTGATGTTAGAATCTCTCAGCCGGTGCATTACTGATTCGGAGAATCGCATCTCGTTGTTGGAAGACCGATCACAAAAAATGGAGCCTGAACTTATTAATTTGTGGAGGAAACTCTCAAGGATGGAAGAGTGGCTTGTGGACCAAGAATCTCACAGTCAGCAAAATGATTTAATTATTGCTTGTATACCAGAGGATGCAAAGGGCACTGAATAATTCTCTACACCCAGCAACTTCTGGAAAACTGGCCGGCCCTTCCCATATGACTTTGCTACATGACTGAGAGGGCACACAGATCCTTGAAGCCCATGCCCCCACTGAGAGAGAAACCGAGAATTCTTATCTTTTGGCTTTAAAACTTCAGGGATAAGATCCACATTCTCTTCAAAGTCCATGAAAAAAAGCAATTGTGGTGGGAGGGCTCCTGAATCTACATGTTTAGTGATTTGAGCCTGGGTATTAGAAACCAGCAAAAGGCATACAATGAAATAAAGAGCAAGCTTTATGCTGCTGGACTTTGTTTTTATTTAAGATATCCTCTACTCCTCATGTGAATACTGTACCAATGCAGGTTTGCCTCGATTTAAGTCTGCAGTGGAGGCACAAGCTGAAATCCCTAAACACTTCACTAATTTGTTTTAAGCTCCACACACACCAGCTCATTGATTTTATCTACTGAAACCATGAGGTGACCTTTTTCCATGTGCACTGAATATGACATATTAATATGCTTTGCCTCTTGTTTTGAGTTTCTGGACAAACGGATACAGGCACAATGGAACTTGAATTTGTTGGAATCCCTGTAATGGTGGTAATTCTGGTCTATTTCTTCATAATAAAGACTGAGATGGATGGTAGATCCCTAATCCTCATTTGGTTGCAAGATGTGTTACAAGGTAAGAATTTTCTTCTAGACTTCTAGTTCTTTAAGCCACACTTTGGACTCTCATTATTTGGGACACTGTTTGTACATTGGTTTTTGTACTATTACTGTCTATGATCCCCTGCTTTTTTTTTGTTGTTGCAGATCCTCTGAGCCTGGTCATCGATGGACACGGAAGCACTCTCCGTGAGAGGTAGGCCATCTTGTTTACCCTTTCCTCCACTGATGCTATCTCAGCAGTTTTCACCTTATCTAATTTGAATGTTCTCTAATTTCCTCTTTCTTTTTATACAATCGCCTAAGGACCTCTCCCTGCTTCTTTGTTTATGTCACTATGTTATTTGGTGGTCTCCTCTACAATGTTCACTTCAGGCCTCCTTATACTCCCTTAACATTTCCTCATCTTAACACTGCTCTTTTTCTTGTCCTTTGCAGATTAATGTTTAAGTTCATGGTAGTTTTTTTTTCCCTTATGCATTGTTCCTTTGACTGTTATTGACTTTACCGATAGTAATTCCTTTGTTTTTCTTTTTCCTTTTTGGCTTTTTTTACCATCTTTTCTTTTTGGTACTCTCTATTACCCTTATTATTCTTGTTCTTGTGCTTTCACAGACCAGCACTCGTTACATTGGGTTTGAGCTCCACTTCAGTTTGTAAGGTTTTGGGCATTCATTCTGATTTTTATTGATGTTACAACCACTACTTCAAAGTTTTTAGATCGTACTTTATTGCGGTGTACTACACTTCTTGTCTTCTCTATTTAGTGTTTGAACTATTTTTTGCAATTTACAATGGTATGCATGGGGTACTGCATATCTCTTTATAGTGAATTTGACATTTCACCTTCCAGTGGCTGACAGGGTGCATCCTGGTACCTTCATGGACCTGACTGTGGGATTGTGGTCGGAGGACCGTGGGTAGTTTTGGTGCCCAAGAGGTCTACTTTTGTATATAGATTCTTTCAACTGTTTTGAGTAGTTTATCTTGAAATGTTTGGGGGGGGGGAGTGTTAGCGAGTGCTTTGAGCAACTGTGTCTTTTCTTGGCTTTTATGTTCAGACTTAGGAGAATGCATTTTCATACCTTTTTCTTATGTAGATGTCACATAGATTTAAATTTGTGACTTGGAATATAAAAGAAGCAAAGTTGAAGATTAAGAGATACCAAATCATCAGACATTTAGCCCATTATGAGGGTCACATAGCCTTTTATAGGAAACCAATTTGTTGTCTTCAAAAGTTGTCTATTCCATCGACAATACATAGGGCAAACATACAGTGCCAGAAACTGTGTTAGGCAATGGGGTGTCATTATCCTCATTGCTAGGTCAATACCTTTTACCCTTATAAATGTGGTAAACGACCCAGTGGGTAGTTATGTTTTTGTTAATGGTCATTTAGGGCAGGCTGATGTTCTATTGGGTGCCACCTATGGCCCCAAAATGGAGACCCCTGCATTTGTCACAGATTTAACCACAGTGTTGGCCCCATTCATGCACTTGCCCATACTTATGGGGAGGTACAGGAATATAACCCTGACCCAGGACCTTGACCTTTCTTATAAGACTTGAAGGCATCTTTTACTGCCTCAATGTTCCCTACATAAAATGATAGACTTTCTTGGACTGTGTGATCCATAATGAACTCTTAATCCTCTCTTAAAATGTATTTTTGCTTGTCCAACCTCCTTCTCCAGAATTGATTATTATTAATTTTTTACTTGGTATTTCTACCCCATGGTCCCAACTGGCTCTCTCCTCCTTCCGTCCTCACAGCACCATCCTCCAATAATCAGATCCCCTCCCTTCATGCCCCTATGACTTACCCTTCATGGCAGGGTGGTGGGGAGTGACTCAATCCACCGGATATGGATCCAGCACCAGGGAGGTGCCATCTCAGGGGTGGCAGCTGCAGGGGATGGATTCATGCCACTCAGTTGGGACCTTTTTCCATTTTTCCTGAAGGGGGAGCATGCAAAATAGACAGAAGCATGCTGCTTACATGTCCACACAATGCACGCCATTGGCTGCTCCTTTCCATGCCCCAAAGAATGGGACACAGCATGCCACCACCCAGCCTCTGCTAAGTGTCAGGCATGTGCCAGCCCATGATCCCCACCTCCCAGAAGAGGAGAGCTGTCCCCTGGATGATTGATCATCTCCTTCCCACTGACCTAGTGAGACCCACTCTGCACTGAACATATGTTGCCAGCATGGCAGGAGGTAAGGTAAGATGCCTGAGCCTCCATACCACCAGGCTGGATGAATTGATTACTTTTTGATGAGAAAATCTATTTGGCTGGCCTTCACTCATGCGATATCACCCTAGGGTGCTCTCAGATCATTCCATGGTATGGTTCTCCCACGTACGTATGCTTAACTTAGACTACAATACTGTTTGGAAACTTAATAATCAATTACTGAAGGATGATTATGTGGTCTCTCATATTAAAGAACTTATTAAACATTATGTTGAATAAAACTGGGGCACCTTGGACTGTCGAGACAAGGAATGGGTGGCCTGCAAAGCTGTGTTCTGTGGGAGGTTCATTTGGCTTGCAACCAAAAGGTAAAAATGACACCAAGAAAAATTGTCCTTTTTCTTATCCACTATATGGAGCTTAGAACAGGTCACCTCTCTTACTGAAGAACAGCAGGACATGTTAGAAATTTACAGGGACCAGTACTGGGACTTGTTGAGGGAAAGAGCAGAATACGAAATATTGAAGGCAAAATCCAAATACGTAAAATCAAGGGGGGAAAGCCAGTAAATTGATGGCTTTAAGACTTTGGAAACAAGAAAGTTCTAGATTAATCCCTTGTGTGCGTTCATTTTTGGACCAGTCAATTCAAACACATCCCGGGGCTACAGCACATGATTTCTATTTATATTACAAAGCTTTGTATGGATTATATTCATCTTCCCCTTCTCAAGATGATATTAGAGACTACTTAGCTACAGTCCCCTTGCCTTTCTTTATGGATATTCAGCAAAGTATCTTGGCCAGCCCCATTTCTTTGGGAGAAGTACATGATGTCATTGCCTCATTGACCTTAAACAAATCACCAGGGCCCGCCAGGTTTACATCCAGTTTTTTATAAAACCTATGCCTAGGAATTGACCCCTGTTTTAACCCAGATATTTAATGACATTTTAGAGAATGGCATTTCTGACTTATCCTTTGTGGAGGCCATTATTATGCTTCTTCCAAAATCTGGCAAAGACTTAGAACAGGTTGTAATTATTGTCATATTTTCCTTATAAATTAGTATTTGAAATGAATAAGCAAAATTTTGGCATTGCACATTAAAAAGGTTTGGGGCCACTTGATTGGTCCTGAGCAGGTAGGTTCTATGCCTACTAGATCAGTTCCGGCCAGAAACATCATGGAAAAAAACATTGGGACACAAAACACTACAGGCAAAACATCGCTGCCTGCAATGTTGGCAATCAATAACATTGCTGGCCTGTACTGCGCAGGCAGTACAATGTGATTACAACCCTGGTGGCAAGTGGGTCCCCCATCCCAAATGCTGATTGTTGGCCCCAGTAAAAGTAATAGTAGCAATCCCTGGTGTGATGTCCAGTACCCCTCCAAGCTGCCGCTGCCAATCGCTGACACTGGTCTCATTATAAACTGCAGTGCAATATATCCCTGGCATCTAGTGGACCCCACCCAGCAGGTAGCTCCCCCATCACCTGCACCCCCCACACTGTGACACTGAGCAGGTGATCAGCACAGCCCTCCATTCCCCACCACGTTGGGCTGCCCAACTGAGCTGATATGAATGAGCACATAGACGCTTATGCGCTCATTCATTTTAGCTCAGTCGGGCATCCAGCCGTTGTGGTGAATGGAGGGCTGCCCAGGTCGCCCACTCATTGTCAGGGTGTGAGGTGGTGGGGATCTACCTTCCAGGGTGTGTGGTCCACTAGACACCAGTGATATATTGCACTGCAATTTATAATGAAACACCAGCACTGGCGATTGGTGACAGTGGGTTGGGGGGACACTAGACATCACACCAGGGATTGCTACTATTACTATTACTTTTACTGGGGCCACTGATCCACCAGTAGGATGGGGGATCCACTTGTCATCAGGGTTGTAATCACATAGTACTGCCTACGTAGTACAGACCAGTGATGTTATTGATTGCCAATATCGCAGATGGTGAATTTGCCTGTGGTGTTTTGTGCCACAATGTTTTTTCCTGCCATGTTCATGGCAAGAGTCACTAGATCAGCCTCAGATCATCTGTGCAAATTGGTGCATATTTTCTTGGTGTCCAGAGACCTTGATTGCCCTGAAGTTTTGGTATCTCTGGATGCTGCAAAAGCGTTTGACAGAGTAGCATGGCCTTTTTTATTTGCAGTGTTGGAGAAGTTTGTTTTTCCTAGTTCCTTAATTAAATGAATTCAACCACTATGACCAACCCTCCACCAAAATATATTGCAACAGCGTTTTTTTCCCCATCTTTTGTTTTACGTAGTGGTACTAGGCAGGAGTGTCCCCTTTCCCCCTTATTATTTAACCTATACTTGGAACCCTTCATTTCTAAAATTTAGCTTCATCCCTCAATCTTGGAATTTTGTGGAAATACCATGTGTAAATTGTCTGTTTATGCAGATGATATATTACTCCATCTCACACATCCTACATTGACTATGCCATTGATTCTGGATATTATATGCACCTTCAGCACTCTCTCTAATTATAAACTTAATATTAGTAAAACAGAGGTTATGCCCTTTACTATATATAAAACAGGTGGGCATAGAGTCATGTAGGTTTATTTAGATCCCTCACTCTATGATATCTAGGTGAAGAACTCACTCTGGATCCCTCTTCAGGCTAAAAACTTAGTTTGGATGCATTACTTTCCATTATTAAAGGAGATCTGAGTGGTGGAGCCCTACCCCAGATATTGTGGGGACAGATAAATATTCTGAAGATGAATGTTCTTCTTAGGTTGTTCTACTTCCTATTAATGTTACATTTATATCTTCCATTAACATGGTTTAAAATGGTGCACTTTATGGTTTCAAGATTTATTTGGTTTGGAAAACCAGCACGTTGATCTTACTCCAAACTGGTAGGCATTAAATCTTAAGGAGGCCTGCAATCACCAGACCTTAAAGCATATTACTGGGTTATTAATTTAAATAAACTTCTGCAATGGCTTCACCCTTCAGACCCTGACCCTTGTATTCAAACACACCCTGTGGCTCACTATAGAGACAGATCAAATTCAATCATGGGGTCTCTCCCCTACCTCGCTTTTATATTCCAAGTTTACAAATTTCCCTCTTATGGTGTATTGATCGGTGGTGGGTACTTCTCTCTCAGTCTTAAAACAAGCATTATCAGGCCTCTCTCTTAATCAAGCCATTGATGTTTCTCAACCCATTATTTGGAATTTTAGCTTTACAATTGGAGGCAAACTTCTTTCATCTGGCTGGATGCCACACCTGTACACTGTTTCCCTCTCTGATTTATTATCAGAAGGCCATTTTCTTTCTTTCCCACAACTACAAGGAAAGGTCCAATGGACAGGTAATTTAGTTTTCAAATATTATCAACTCCGACATGTGGTGCAACATCATATGGGTGCCTCTCCATGGAGACTTTCCTGTGAACCTCTTCTATTTTCCTTAAGGACTGAGGCATTATCCCCTCACGATATCTGTAAATTATATTGCACCTTACTCCTAATTATACAGTTCTTTTGACATACAATGTAAGTACTGGCAGGAGGCTCTTCATGACTCGGATTGTAACTGGTCTTTAATATGGATGTCTGCATTTAACTACATCACGAAAGACAGGCTTTGTCTGATGCAATTTTTACCTTATACAATTTATATTACTCTCCTTAAAGACTGTATAAAATGGGGAGGTTTGACTTAAGGTATGCTTTAGATGTGGCTCTAATGAGGCACCCTGTTACATATAATTTGGGACTGCCCTCCTGTTTCTAATCTCTGAATGAGACCAAGAATAGGAAGATCCCTGTTAGGCATTCAAGAATTTTTACTCCCGACATATGCCTAGTAGGAGATTTGACCCTGTTGTCTCTAAAGAACAAAATGTCAAATTATGATGATCCCACTGTCAGTTAAGAGATTAATTTTGCATCATTGGAAAGACCATAACTTTGTATATGTGGATGGCTTCATGAACTTTTGAATAATCTCCGCTAGGAGAAGCTTTATTGCCAAGACACAAACCAGGCTTAATACTTACTTAGTAATTACAACAAAAGATGGCTAAAATTCCACACACTTTATATTTATTTATTTTATTTATTTATTTACTTAGTTTTTGTTAACCGGGTGGGTACACTAGACAGCATAGCTGCCTATTTTCAGGTACGAGCCGGGAGATTATAACAAAGGGTATGTAGACAATAGTAGACACAAGAAATCATCATGGGAACAAGTAGAAGTCAAACATAGTACACTTATACAAAATGTTTAGCAATTACAGTACATTTGCAAGAATATATATGTAGTAACAAAACAGGAATACAAGTGCAAATAACTTACAGTCATAAGTCATTTAACTAGTGAGTAAGTGTTAGAAGAGAGGAAATAGCAAGATTTCCAGGCAGGTTTGAGAGTAGTAGAGGTTGGAGCCGGTAGGCAACTAGGAGAAACTAGAATAAGAGTGGGTGGATAGAAAACAGGAGCAGGGTTCAGACTTTAGAAGAGCGGTATGAAGCTCCTGTTTGAAGCTATGGAGAAGGGAGATTCTTAGACTCAGTGGAAGGGAGTTTCATAGTTTAGGGCCCAGCTAGAGAAAGCATTCTCCCCCATTTTGGTTTTACATCTCGGTTGGACAAGAAGGGATTTGTCAGCTGATCTCAGTGGGTAGGAAGAGGTCACAGGTTTGAACAGTAGAGCCAATTTGCCAGGTATCTGTAAGGATATTATATTCTTTATAAAACAGTAGAAAGTAAATTGATGGAAGGCTGAGGGGGTAAACCATCCCAGACTGGAGTATAGCGTACATCGATTGGTAAGTTTGGGTAAAGACTCAGCAAAATGGCAAATACTGTTGTAGCAGACATCCCTCTTTTGGAAGAGCCCTCCTGTAGTTGCCAGAAAGGCTATTAACCCAGATGCCAATTTAGGTCTCAGAATCCCCTGTACAATGGCCATCCTCGCCAAGAATGTTAGGCTATGTCTCACCTTATATGCCAGTCCAAGTTGAATATTGATGGATTTAATGATTGAGGCTAGGTGCAGGTCAAAATCCAAGATGGGATCAAGGGTTACCCTAATTATTTGAAAGACGAAACTGTGTTAGGGGAGAGCCATCATGTTTGATACTTAATGGCTGGGTGCAGGACCAAATTTTTGAACCTGAACCGAAGCGCATGGTCACCATTTTATTTTTATTTAAGACAAGCTTGTTTCTCAATAGCCAGCTCTGAAAGGGATTGAAGTTACTATTGAGATTCAGATTGATATCTGAGAGGTTTGAGAAGGATGAGTAAAGAACAAGATCATCGGCATATAGCAGACCTGAGCAAGCAGCAGTGAGCAGTGGGATGTCATTTATGAAGACCGTAAACAGGAGAGCACAAAGAATCAAACCCTGGGGTACTTGATCCAAGTAGGAGCAAGAGATGACTTAGCATCTCTGATTTGGACAAATTGTTGACACTTTGAAAGATAATTTGGAATCAGGAGGTGATGGAGGTAGAGAAGCCTAGGGATGACAGCTTTGATAGGAGCAGTGGTGGTCAACTAAATCAAACGCTTTTGTAAGATCAACAAAAGTAGCCCCAGTGAGAGAGCCTCTGTCTATAGCAAGTCTGACATAATTTGTAAACTGTATAAGAGCAGTAGATGAACTGTGTCCATATCTGAAACCATGTTGGTCAGGGGTGAGGACAGTTTGAAGGAGTAGAGGTAATCTGAGACCTGGGTAGCAACAATTTTCTCCAGTATTTTAGAGAGGGTGGAGAGGATGGCAATAGGGTGGTAGTTATCCAGGTTAGTGGTGTCCCCTTTGTGGACCAGTACAACTGAGCAATCTTCCAGAGGGAAGGGACACATCCTGTAAGAAGAGACAGGTTGAAAAGTCTAGTCACTGGAGAGGCTATAGACAAATTCAGTTTACAGCTCGGCTGGACAGAGGCACATTTAAGTCAGTCTGCACAGGGGTTTTTGCTGTCTCCTCTAGTCTACAATAGTGCAGAGGTAAGTTGAGGTAGAAATTCAGCCACAGCTCGGAAGGCAGGGAGTCACTTAAAAAAGGTGCCAGAATTCAAAGCTAGGCTGCCTGAGGACTTGAAATGGAACCTACTGGCTACAGTACCTTGCTGGCTTCGAGGTGGGCTGGTGAGGTCCAAGGAGCTGTGGGGAGCACCATGGTGATTCTAACAGGGGCAACTAGGAGCCTAGAGAAAGAAGAGGGGTAGAAGATTATATATAGTCAGGGGACAAAAGAAGGAGGTGGGGACAGACAGTCAGACAGAGCAATTAACTGGGAGTGATGGACAGAAGTGATTAGCTTGGCAGGGAGGGGTACTGAAAGTAGGGGGAGGGGGCAATAATCAGCAGTACAGATGAGAAAGGAAATCCCACACCAAGAGGAGAAAACCAGTAGACTTCAAGAATTAAAAATCCTACCCTAAATTATTCCTTAAACAGTTAATTGGTGAGCAGTAAGCCAGTACATTCTAAGAGTTTAAATCCTTCCCTTATTAATCATAGCATCATCAGAAAAATTCAGTTAATTACTAAATGCACAAAAGAAAAATACAGTAGCACTTGCATGAAATGATTTTTAAATTTGACTTTGGTGTCTCTCACAGAAAAACAGGCTAGGAGCATACAATTAAATCATAAAGAGCACTATAAACTCTGAGATTGCAGTGCACAGAAATGCCAAACACACCAGGGAGCTGCAATGCAAGGCACAAATTCAGTTTACAGCTCGGTTGGGCAGAGGCACATTTAAGTCAGTTTGTACAGGGGTCTTTGCCATCTCCTCTAGTCTGCAATAGTGCAGAGGTAAGTTGAGGTAGAAATTCAGCCACACCTCAGAAGGCAGGGAGACACTTAAAAAAGGTGCCAGAATTCAAAGCTAGGATGCCTGAGGACTTGAAATGGAACCTACTGGCTACAGTACCTTGCTGGCTTTGAGGTGGGTTGGTGAAGTCCAAGAAGCCATGGGGAGTGCCACAGTGACCCCACAGGGGTGACTAGGAGCCTTGCTGGCTTTGAGGTGGGCTGGTGAGGTCCAAGAAGCCATGTTGAGTGCCACAGTGACCCCAACAGGGGTGACTAGGAGCCTTGCTGGCTTCAAGATGGGCTGGTGATATCCAAGAAGCCATGGAGAGCACTGCAGTGACCCCAACAGGGGCAACTAGGAGCCTTGCTGGCTTCAAGGTGGGTAAGTATTTTTTAGCTTCTTTGCTCCTTGGCTTTGCCATTTGGTTTGTGGTGGCATAGGTTATGATTCTTACAGGAAAGGCATTTTCCTTATTCTGTTCTTTTTTATATGTATCTCACCCTTGTATGTTATCTTTTAGTCTGTATTATTGTCGCCATATTCCTTTCACTTTGTCCTATGCATGCACAACATTGTTATAGTTAGTGTTGTTGTTTACTTGAATACTGTTTTGTAATATATATATTAATCCATTTCAGAGTTACAAGGATTTGAAATTTCAGTTCTGAGCATGCTCGATACGATCTTTTGATAGTTGTTTCATATGAAAAAGAATTTAGCCCATAGGAAAAAGATTCTGTTTCATTTGGGGAAATCTTTTTCATGAGAAAAATACTTTTTCCATCTTGTTTCTATTTTTTTATAAACATTTTGTTTTAAAGCTATGAAATAATATCCTGCAAAGACATCAACACATGTCTCTTGCTAATCAGGACCCCTTAGGTGGATTCTGCAGTTAGTTTTGAAAAATCAACCGAAATGTTTTAATCACATTTTAAAATCTTTTTGTGACCTAAATTTTTTTTTCGTATGGCTATATGAAAAGAATATTGCCATACAAAACAAGATTCCCTTCATATGAAAAAATTATTCAACATATTTTTTTCACATTTTGTTTTCATATGATGAATCTTTTTCATATGAATGACACAACCTCATGAGAAAATATCCTTCATATGAAAAAAGAATTTGGACTTAGTTTTTTCACATTCTTTTTCATATGAAGCAATCTTTTTCATATAAATGACAACTTCATGAAAAAAGATCCCTTTATACGAAAAAACATTTGGACTTAGTTTTGTTTCCGTGATTTCAACTTTAATACAAGCCATGACTCTGTCAATATCTATAGTTACAGGACAATCTATATACTAAAATAGAGGTAATAATGACTATTACAACACTAATGCATAACATCTCAAACAAATTTGGGGCCATATAAAAAAACATAAAATTAAAAAATTACAATTCCTTTAGGATAACATTGCATCGTTGACAAGCTGTAACTCTGTCAATCTTTGGAGTAAACAAACGATGTGAATATCAATAGAAAGGTCTTAATGACTAGTATAATACTAAGCCCCTAAGAAATAAGAACCAAAATGGTCCAAACACATAGAAAAAATGATTAGGAAACACATAAATTGTTTTTCTGAGGAATGAGCACAGGCCCAGAGGGCCCTGCACTTCCACACCCACATATACATGTTGATAGATGAACGACTATTAGCACTGGGCCCAGAGGGCCCTGATTTTCCATAATCACATGGATGTCTTTGGGACCTTTGTGAATGATGGTACAATTGTACTATCTCACAAAGTTAGGAAATTCATTAAGTATACACAATAGAGCATGTTAAGATATTTTGTACTGAAACTACAGCATAAACACTCCCTAAAAATATACATGTTTGGTAGCAATTTGCACTGTGGGCCAGGACTGATACTACTATACAGTGGCATCATGAAGGGCAGTTTCTTCATAGAGGAGATAGTGTCTAATACACTGGTGCCCTTTACTGAGTGAGTTTTGCAGATGGGCATTGACTTTTCTGAGGTTCAAGACTAAGTAATTATGGATTCTCTGTGTCCATGGTGGGGATATACAGCAAAGTGTTCTATGTGTTTACTTATATGTTTGTTATTTCTCTTGTACAGATAACTAGCCATACGCACACTGTCTGGGGTGTACATAAGGAACCAGTGAGTGAAC
Organism: Neoceratodus forsteri; assembly: GCA_016271365.2. Taxonomy (NCBI): domain Eukaryota; kingdom Metazoa; phylum Chordata; order Ceratodontiformes; family Ceratodontidae; genus Neoceratodus; species Neoceratodus forsteri. The sequence goes on from CM028131.1 coordinate 1,124,747,903, forward strand.
TGGGACAGGACATAATCAGAATCACCTGACCTGAACCCAACAGAGATTGTGTGGCATCAGATGAAGCACTATATTTGGAGGCATGTCAAACCAAGGAACTATACTCAGCTAATATGGGGCATAAGACACTTTTGGAGGAGAGTGCTGACAGTTGAAGACTATAATAAATATTTTGATCAAATGGCAGAAGTGATGCCAGCCCTTCTGCATGCCAACAGTTGTGCCAATGCAATGTAAAAAATGATGATAATAAAATGTAACTTTGTTTTTAAGCAGCAAGTGGGTTGCTTTTATTTGTATCCCACAACTTTGCTATATCAGTATGTAACACCTAATCAAGCCAAATACCTAGTCTTGCAGCATCCTGAGGCATGATCTCAGGTTTGCAAACTGCAGCTGTGGGGGGAAGGTGTCAAAGAGTCTAAGAAACCACTGAATAGGTAGTGTTGTGTTGTGATTTTCTAACACTTAGTATGGCAGCATCAAGAGTTGTGAATTCAGGTTTGATAATCCTGCCGGGGGGGGGGGTGTGTGCAGAAAACAAAGGTTTTAGGAACCATTCTGAAGACAGCTGCAGACTGAAATAAAAAAGTTCAGCAAGAAATATGTCCAAGTCCCTAGAATCATCAGCATCAAAGAAAAGACAGTGCAGTCAGTGCATTATCAATTGTCTTATTATAACATGTAAAGCAAGTAAATAGAAACATATCAAAATGGAATAAATAAAATAGTCAGTGGTCTTTTTATTAGAAGTAAACACCGGGGGCCAGATTCTCAAAGGTCTGCAAATGCCACAAGCCCAGGTTGCACTGAACATATGGTGCCTGGAGGCTTGTGGCATTCTCCTGGCCAAGGATCAGGATTCTCGATCCCCTTTGCCAATTGCTGCAAAGTTAGACCAGCTTTTCTGGACTAGCTTGTGGCAATCCCAGGCACAAGCTGCTGTAAATCAGGAAAAGTGTCATAAATGTGCTCGATCTACTAGAAGTTGATGCAGTGTGTATTAAAACTGTTGTAGCTGCACCAACAAAGAGGTTTGATGCAGGGCTTAACAGAAGTCCTGCATTGTCCTTGTGAATCTGGCCCCTGCTCTTTAGCTAACATTAGCCTACGCTATCCCACCCTTCTTTTGCTATTTCTATATTTCTACAGTTATTCATAAGAGAGTAAAGATGGACAGGTACAAGGTTCTTTTTATCAAACATCCCATTTCTAAATGTATTACGATAAGTGAGATTTTTATAGGGCCCTACTGTATATGCCTATCTGAATCTAAGGTGCCATAAAATGTCATTTAAACACAGGTGGAGCAGATTGTTCTTTAATTTTATGGTTTTAGGGACATGGACTGGTGCTATAAAAAGCAGGGGTGTGCCCAAAAATGGCAAAATCAGTGAGACTCCATGAAAATAGGGAGACTTGGAAGGTATGCAATTCTTTGATAAACATTTTTCAAATTCAGAAGAGCAATGGAATAGTTACCCAGATTGTGTTGCAGTGTCAAGTTTTAACACATAGCTGGGCAGCATCCCAAGGTGTGGTTTCAGCTTTGTTTATCCTATGTATGGGGGTGGGTTCTCATCGGAAATGCAGTTATTGTGGTTTACAAATTTCTGCTATGAAAGCTTTTGGCATCAGTTTAAACTCATTTAAACTCTGAAATTCTATTCATTTATCATCTTAATTGCTAATTAAATGGGGTATGTGGGGCAGTGTACAGCAGCTTAAATGTACTATGGGAACATGAAGCAATCTGCTTCACATACATAAGATCATGTTTAATTTCTGAATCCAGCCCCAGGGGTGATGTAACTCTGACTGTGATGTAGAATCAATGTCCTACATTTTCACACTATGCAATCATGCACCACCACACCTAATGATATATTACATGTTGGCTGATGATGCTGATGCTAAGCCCACTTCCACCTTCTGTATTTGTGGGAGGGGATGCTAGGACAGGTGCGAGCATTTGTACTGTCAGTGCAATAGAGTTATGGGTATTGAACTGCTCCTATATTGTGATACTGTGTTGGATTTTTGTGTTTAACTTTGATAATACCTATTCCCCTAAAATGTCACTCCTAAAATATGAATTCCACAGAACATCTCACCTGCATGACCTTTGATATTCAGCATGCTATTCTGGTTTGAACCAACACTTCCATCAAAATATCTATGCAAGTGTGTAGTGTGTAGGCACTGTGTGTGGGAAGGCTTGGGGTATACCCCTTAAATTTGTGGAGGGTGTCTCTCTCCATATATCAGGACTGGAGGTGGTCATCTGGCAGATGACTGAGCCTGCATAGGTAAGTACAGTACATACTTTTAACAAGTTGATGGTGCATGCTTTACCTGTTTGTGTATGTGTGCATTGTCACTGATGTTGTCTCCATCTTTATGTTTCCACAGAATTTCCATGGATGTCCATGATTGATAGTTCAAGTGAGGAGGGACCAACCTGATGGGGCAATCTTGGTGGTGGTGGCTCAGAGGCACCAGTGGCTGTGGCCACTCTTCCTCCAGGACTCCCTGTGCTGGAGGGTGGGTAGCCAGCGTGCATGATGATGTCAGGAGCTGTGGGCCCTGAAGGAGCAATCAAAGATATAGTATGTGTTTGGTGGGGGCCACCGTAGCCAGCTGTATATAGCTGCAGGTTTGCATGTGCAGCCACCTCATGACTGACATCTGTGTTCTCATTTCAGTGTTATTGTGGGCTGCTTAGGGAGGATGGTGCAGGTGGAGAGGGATACATACTATCACCCCAAAGGGCTCCAGCAAAGATTCCCAGGAAGAGGAGAAGCACAAAGGAAGCTAGTCCAGAAGCACAAAGGAAATCCAAAAACTTGATCATAGGAGACCCATGATTCGGGAGTTGATACCCATCTCCAGCTAGGGGTGATGGCTGATGTCTCCAGGTACATCAGCATGGAGAGACACTGACCGATATAGCAAATTGTTCACAAAGCAGGAGAAAGCATTGATGTCCTAGTACACATAGGGACTATCGATCTCGCCAGCCGGGTCAGTTGTGGAGACCAAGGAACACCTGACTAGGCTGGGTGACAAACTATCATCTATTTCGTCCGGCATCTCCTTCTGAGATCCTGCCAGTCTGGGGAGAAGGGAGCAGATGGACGGAAGGTCAGAGAAGGAGATAGGGAGCTAAACACGTGGCTCAAGGACTGGTGCCAGAAAAAGGACACAGATTTGTAGGAACTGGCAACAGTTCTGGGAGCGAAAGTTCTTTAAATTTGATGGACTGCATCTGACTAAAGAGGGAGTCAGTGCATTGGGGCAGAAGTTTGACGCCTTTGCAGAATATTTAACTAGCAATGGGGAGAGGGGTGCAGCAATTTACACTGCCGAATGGGAAGAACACCTCTCCCTCAGCTAGTGGTCAAACAGGAATTCAGCTGTTTGCCGCTCATTTGCATCACCAGGTAAGAAAAAGGTTTGTCTCCCCATACGATGCACAGGGTAATGCCAAACTTCACCCAACAACTAACACACCAAAATCTGGCCAATGGAAAATCATGTACACAATGCTCACAGCCTGGGAAATAAGATCCCAGACCTGCAGGCACAATGTCAGAGGCTAAACTGGACATAGTAGCAATTAGTGAGACGTGTTCACCAGTAACCACACTTGGGAGACTTCAGTACCTACTATGTATTGTTCAGAAGAGACCGAGGTAAAAGGGGAGGAGTGGCCCTGTATGTTAATGAAAATATCAAAGCTACAGAAATTCAGAATACACATAATGAGCCAGAAGAACTGTGGGTCACCCTGAAACAGGAAATGGGACAGCCATAAGAACTGGGGTTGTCTACAGGCCCCAGACCAGAGGGAGGACATAGACACATTACTGTTAGAGGATATACAAAACATGACAGCTAAAGGAGGTTCTGATAATGGGAGACTTCAACATGCCAGATACAGATTGGTCAATACCAGCAGGAACATCGGCCAGAACTAGACACATAGTGGATTCTGCAGGAGAGGGCCTCAAACAACTGGTACAGCAAACCCACAAGAGACAGGGCTATCCTAGATCTAGTACTGACTAACAAAGAAGGGATCACAGATCTCCAGGTAGAAGGTCACCTGGGGCCAGTGACCATCACATGGTATGGTTCAATTGGCTACTACATCTAAATCATCCCATTCCAAGGCAAAAATATGGGACTTCAGAGGAGCTGACTTGATAAGAAAACTAATATGACATTAATTTAAAAAAAAAATTTCTGTATATATTACCATTTTAGGTTTGAATACTAAATGTATTATTTTATTATATTTAGATCCTAGCCTCATGAAGAAGCTCCACATAAGGCGAAACGTTGGATGTGGCTAGAGGATCGTCTGTGAAAATAACTTGAGCAAAATAAAAGAAGTGGAATAACATTTTTTCTTACGTGGTTGGTGATTTCTGAAAATTAAAGAGATGCACAATGACCAAACAGTTTGGGTATTTCTTCTCTTCTAACATCCTTTCCTAGGAACTGTTCTTCCTGCAGTCTGCCACGTCCATATGCTAGACAACATAGTAACCGCACACTCACATTCGAACAGCTGGTGCAAAAATAAAAACTAAAAGGTTGTACAGAAAAAACTGCAGAAATTTGCACTCAAGGTCAGGTATGTAACAAAATCAGCTGGTACAGATCCCCCAAAATAGGAGATGACAAACTAAACTCCTATCAAATTAAATTTGTCTTGCAAAACTGTTTTTTAATTGCTTGTGATTAAAAAAAGTCTGTTGGAAACACATTTTGATTGTCCTGCATAATGTTTAGTTTCACAGCAGAAAACTGGTTCCTTAGCATGAAAATTAATTGTGTAATATGAATTTTCATTTTGCAGCATAATTTTGGCTTCACAGCAGAAAACTGGTTTCTCAGCATGACATTTGATTGTGCACCATGATGTTTCATTTCACAGCATAAAATTGGTTTCTTAGCATGAAATTTGATTGCACACCATGATTTTTCATTTCACAGCAGAAAATTAGTTTCTCAGCATAACATTTGATTGCATATCAGAATTTCCATTTTGCATCTGAAAATTGGTTTCTTGGCATGACATTTAATTATGCACTGTGATTTTTGTTTTGCAGCAACATATTTGTTTCTTAGTATGAACTTTGAGTGTACATCAGAATTTTTCATTCACTGCAGAAAATCGGTTTCTCAGCATACGATTTGATTGCACACCACGATTTTTCATTTTATGGCCAAAATTGTTTTCTCAACTTGAAATTTGATTGCTCATAATAATTTTTGGTTTTACAACTTAAATTGGTTTCTTGCCATGAAATTTGATTTTGCCCATATAGTGAAGACAGTTCTTCTCTGGCATAGGACCCTGCACCTCTGCACCTGTGGGTGGAAGAGAGCCCAGTGCACTGACTGACAGAAGGGCTTTTTCCCTGTGCATCTATATCTGCAGCTATGTGGAAGCAGAGAACATACAACCCTGCACTTCTGCAGTCCACCTGACCACCACATGAATTCCTGGCATCCATTCCTGCATGGAACTGCAGAGCACGCAAGGACCCTGAACTTCCATAAGCAGATGGAGTATTCCCTTTCTTCCCTTGAGCCCTGCACAACTGTATATCTTCATGCAGATGGTTCTTGAAACTAATACGTTGAATCTAATAGTATCCAAATGTTAGCCTTTACTGTATTTCTTGTACCATCATTGTTACGTTGTTACTTGTGCCCTCTTGCTGAACCACTCTGTGCAGTTCTCCAGGTTGTATCTGTTTCTGACGTGGAACCTTTGAAAAGGAGTCCTTGACTCAAAGGTATTTTCCAAATAAACAATGAAATGAAAAAAAATGAAAAGATCCCAAAGGGATAGGATTCCATTATCTCAAAAGAAAGGACATTCTTTGCAAAAAAATACTCTGTTAATGCACCAGTTAGGGTCCAAGTTAATGCTACAAAATGGAAGTGTGGCATTAGGGTTTGAACACTAACTCCCCACCTGCACCCCCAAGCAGCAAAAGGAAAAACATTAGGATTTTGAATCTCTGAAGACTTGGTGAATCAGTGGTGAGGTCTTTCATGGGGTTGTCAGCCGTAATGTCCACCCTGTTCTCTGAGCAAACAAGATCAGATGATCTTTTCTCCATGCATGGCCCACAGTGCCCTACATGAAGAAAGCTACAACACATTGCATTGGCAATATGTCTTGAGATATACTTCTCTGCCGTTAAAGAGTATATCAGTATGAGGCACTAGCTTGAGCTGTACCTTGTGCTTCAGACAAGGGGCTACGGTCTGGCAGGGAGGGGTAAACATTAGGGTTGACAACTCAGGAAGTCCCCACCACTGATCTGCTGAGACTCCAGAGACTCAAAACCCTAATGTTTTTTTCCTTTTGCTGCTTGTGGGTGGTGGGTAGGTTAGGATTGGAAACCCTAATGCCATGTTTCCTACTTTTGTGGCATTAGCTTGAACCCTAACTGGTGCATTAACAATTTTTTGGCAAAGAATATATATTATAGTGTTGCAGTAGCACCACTATAGTTAGGGCTGAGTAGACTATTTAATGTTAAGCCCCTAATTTTGCACTTTAATAGCATTACAACTGTTCAATGGATCTGCACAAATTTTGCTTACATGGTCTCAGGGCCATGTTCTCTTAACTTACCAAGTTTTATTCTGGTCAGATTTATGGATTCTGATATAGACAGTAAAAAAAGTAAACTTTTTTTGTCACCACCTAGCACCCAGATGGTTTGGAATTTTGCTCTGACATTTTAAGGGTAGAAAGGGCTGGAGCCAGTAGTGCCTTTCACTGGATTGGAGAAAAATATCAGTCCATTCTGATCACATGATGGCTGGTGAATGGCAGGACGCATCTGAATTGACTCTATTACCTAGGCCATTAAAATGGTATTTTAGCCAGCAACCCCATCTTAAACCACTGATATTTTGCTGTGGAGTGTTCTCTGCTGGTCACATGACTGACTTGTTGCTATTGATCATTTTATGGCTACTAACCTGATTGAAATGGATACTGAGTCATCTGCCAATAAGCCGAGGTCCGATTGCCTCCTCCAAAATGCTACAAAGATGATTTTATTTCTTCAGGGTTGCCAAAATCGATGGAGCCATATTCTTGGACTCATTTTTCAAAGATCTTGCCACTATCAAAGAAGTTTTATTTGAGCAGGTAGCCAAATTCAGAATGGTGAAGCTGATGTTAGAATCTCTCAGCCGGTGCATTACTGATTCGGAGAATCGCATCTCGTTGTTGGAAGACCGATCACAAAAAATGGAGCCTGAACTTATTAATTTGTGGAGGAAACTCTCAAGGATGGAAGAGTGGCTTGTGGACCAAGAATCTCACAGTCAGCAAAATGATTTAATTATTGCTTGTATACCAGAGGATGCAAAGGGCACTGAATAATTCTCTACACCCAGCAACTTCTGGAAAAACTGGCCGGCCCTTCCCCATATGACTCTTGCTACATGACTGAGAGGGCACACAGATCCTTGAAGCCCATGCCCCACCTGAGAGAGAAACCAGAATTCTTATCTTTGGCTTTAAAACTTCAGGATAAGATCCACATTCTCTTCAAAGTCCATGAAAAAAGCAATTGTGGTGGGAGGGCCTGAATCTACATGTTTAGTGATTTGAGCCTGGGTATTAGAAACCAGCAAAAGGCATACAATGAAATAAAGACAAGTTTATGCTGCTGGACTTTGTTTTATTTAAGATATCCCTCTACTCTCATGTGAATACTGTACCAATGCAGGTTTGCCTCGATTTAAGTCTGCAGTGGAGGCACAAGCTGAAATCCCTAAACACTTCACTAATTTGTTTTAAGCTCCACACACACCAGCTCATTGATTTTATCTACTGAAACCATGAGGTGACCTTTTTCCATGTGCACTGAATATGACATATTAATATGCTTTGCCTCTTGTTTTGAGTTTCTGGACAAACGGATACAGGCACAATGGAACTTGAATTTGTTGGAATCCCTGTAATGGTGGTAATTTGGTCTATTTCTTCATAATAAAGACTGAGATGGATGGTAGATCCCTAATCCTCATTTGGTTGCAAGATGTGTTACAAGGTAAGAATTTTCTTCTAGACTTCTAGTTCTTAAGCCACACTTTGGACTCTCATTATTTGGGACACTGTTTGTACATTGGTTTTTGTACTATTACTGTCTATGATCCCCTGCTTTTTTATTTTGTTGTTGCAGATCCTCTGAGCCTGGTCATCGATGGACACGGAAGCACTCTCCGTGAGAGGTAGGCCATCTTGTTTACCCTTTCCTCCACTGATGCTATCTCAGCAGTTTTCACCTTATCTAATTTGAATGTTCTCTAATTTCTCTTTCTTTTTATACAATCGCCAAGGACCTCTCCCTGCTTCTTTGTTTATGTCACTATGTTATTTGGTGGTCTCTCACAATGTTCACTTCAGGCCTCCTTATACTCCCTTAACATTTCTCATCTTAACACTGCTCTTTTTCTTGTCCTTGCAGATTAATGTTTAAGTTCATGGTAGTTTTTTTTCCTTATGCATTGTTCTTTGACTGTTATTGACTTTACCGATAGTAATCCTTTGTTTTTCTTTTTCCTTTTGGCTTTTTTACCATCTTTTCTTTTTGGTACTCTCTATTACCCTTATTATTCTTGTTCTTGTGCTTTCACAGACCAGCACTGTTACATTGGGTTTGAGCTCCACTTCAGTTTGTAAGGTTTTGGGCATTCATTCTGATTTTTATTGATGTTACAAACCACTACTTCAAAGTTTTTAGATCGACTTTATTGGTGTGTACTACACTTCTTGTCTTCTATTTAGTGTTTGAACTATTTTTTGCAATTTACAATGGTATGCATGGGGTACTGCATATCTCTTTATAGTGAATTTGACATTTCACCTTCCAGTGGCTGACAGGGTGCATCCTGGTACCTTCATGGACCTGACTGTGGGATTGTGGTCGGAGGACCGGGTAGTTTTGGTGCCCAAGAGGTCTACTTTTGTATATAGATTCTTTCAACTGTTTTGAGTAGTTTATCTTGAAATGTTTGGGGAGTGTTAGCGAGTGCTTTGAGCAACTGTGTCTTTTCTTGGCTTTTATGTTCAGACTTAGGAGAATGCATTTTCATACCTTTTTCTTATGTAGATGTCACATAGATTTAAATTTGTGACTTGAATATATAAAGAAGCAAAGTTGAAGATTAAGAGATACCAAATCATCAGACATTTAGCCCATTATGAGGGCACATAGCCTTTTATAGGAAACCAATTTGTTGTCTTCAAAAGTTGTCTATTCCATCGACAATACATAGGGCAAACATACAGTGCCAGAAACTGTGTTAGGCAATGGGGTGTCATTATCCTCATTGCTAGGTCAATACCTTTTACCCTTATAAATGTGGTAAACGACCCAGTGGGTAGTTATGTTTTTGTTAATAGGAAAGGCATTTTCCTTATTCTGTTCTTTTTATATGTATCTCACCCTTGTATGTTATCTTTTAGTCTGTATTATTGTCGCCATATTCCTTTCACTCTAGTCCTATGCATGCACAACATTGTATATAGTTAGTGTTGTTGTTTACTTGAATACTGTTTTGTAATATATATATTAATCCATTTCAGAGTTACAAGGATTTGAAATTTCAGTTCTGAGCATGCTCGATACGATCTTTTGATAGTTGTTTCATATGAAAAAGAATTTAGCCCATAGGAAAAAAGATTCTGTTTCATTTGGGGGAAATCTTTTTTCATGAGAAAAAATACTTTTTTCCATCTTGTTTCTATTTTTTTTATAAACATTTTGTTTTAAAGCTATGAAAATAATATCCTGCAAAGACATCAACACATGTCTCTTGCTAATCAGGACCCCCTTAGGTGGATTCTGCAGTTAGTTTTTGGAAAAATCAACCGGAAATGTTTTAATCACATTTTAAAATCTTTTTTTGTGACCCAAATTTCTTTTTTTCGTATGGCTATATGAAAAAAGAATATTGCCATACAAAACAAGATTCCCTTCATATGAAAAAATTATTCAACATATTTTTTTTCACATTTTGTTTTCATATGAAGGAATCTTTTTTTCATATGAATGACACAACCTCATGAGAAAATATCCCTTCATATGAAAAAAGAATTTGGACTTAGTTTTTTTCACATTCTTTTTTCATATGAAGCAATCTTTTTTTCATATAAATGACAACTTCATGAAAAAAAGATCCCTTTATACGAAAAAAACATTTGGACTTAGTTTTGTTTCCGCATTTCAACTTTAACAAGCCATGACTCTGTCAATATCTATAGTTACAGGACAATCTATATACTAAAATAGAGGTAATAATGACTATTACAACACTAATGCATAACATCTCAAAACAAATTTGGAGGCCATATAAAAAAACATAAAATTAAAAAATTACAATTCCTTTAGGATAACATTGCATCGTTGACAAGCTGTAACTCTGTCAATCTTTGGAGTAAACAAACGATGTGAATATCAATAGAAAGGTCTTAATGACTAGTATAATACTAAGCCCTAAGAAATAAGAACCAAAATGGTCCAAACACATAGAAAAATGATTAGGAAACACATAAATTGTTTTTCTGAGGAATGAAGCACAGGCCCAGAGGGCCCTGCACTTCCACACCCACATATACATGTTGATAGATGAACGACTAAAGCACTGGGCCCAGAGGGCCCTGATTTCATAATCACATGGATGTCTTTTGGGACCTTGTGAATGATGGTACAATTGTACTATCTCACAAAGTTAGGAAATTCATTAAGTATACACAATAGAGCATGTTAAGATATTTTGTACTGAAACTACAGCATAAACACTCCCTAAAAATACATGTTTGGGTGCAATTTGCACTGTGGGCCAGGACTGATACTACTATACAGTGGCATCATGAAGGGCAGTTTCTTCATAGAGAGATAGTGTCTAATACACTGGTGCCCTTTACTGAGTGAGTTTTGCAGATGGGCATTGACTTTTCTGAGGTTCAAGACTAAGTAATTATGGATTCTCTGTGTCCATGGTGGGATATACAGCAAAGTGTTCTATGTGTTTACTTATATGTGTTATTTCTCTTGTACAGATAACCAGCTACACGACACTGTCTGGGGTGTACATAAGGAACCAGTGAGTGAACTGGGACAGGACATAATCAGAATCACCTGACCTGAACCCAACAGAGATTGTGTGGCATCAGATGAAGCACTATATTTGAGGCATGTCAAACCAAGGAACTATACTCAGCTAATATGGGGCATAAGACACTTTTGGAGGAGAGTGCTGACAGTTGAAGACTATAATAAATATTTTGATCAAATGGCAGAAGTGATGCTAGCCCTTCTGCATGCCAACAGTTGTGCCAATGCAATGTAAAATGATGATAATAAATGTAACTTTGTTTTTAAGCAGCAAGTGGTTGCTTTTATTTGTATCCCACAACTTTGCTATATCAGTATGTAACACCTAATCAAGCCAAATACCTAGTCTTGCAGCATCCTGAGGCATGATCTCAGGTTTGCAAACTGCAGCTGTGGGGAAGGTGTCAAAGAGTCTAAGAAACCACTGAATAGGTAGTGTTGTGTTGTGATTTTCAACACTTAGTATGGCAGCATCAAGAGTTGTGAATTCAGGTTTGATAATCCTGCCGGGGTGTAGAAAACAAAGGTTTTAGGAACCATTCTGAAGACAGCTGCAGACTGAAATAAAAGTTCAGCAAGAAATATGTCCAAGTCCCTAGAATCATCAGCATCAAAGAAAAGACAGTGCAGTCAGTGCATTATCAATTGTCTTATTATAACATGTAAAGCAAGTAAATAGAAACATATCAAAATGGAATAAATAAAATAGTCAGTGGTCTTTTTATTAGAAGTAAACACCGGGGGCCAGATTCTCAAAGGTCTGCAAATGCCACAAGCCCAGGTTGCACTGAACATATGGTGCCTGAGGCTTGTGGCATTCTCCTGGCCATGATCAGGATTCTCGATCCCCTTTGCCAATTGCTGCAAGTTAGACCAGCTTTTTCTGGACTAGCTTGTGGCAATCCCAGGCACAAGCTGCTGTAAATCAGGAAAAGTGTCATAAATGTGCTCGATCTACTAGAAGTTGATGCAGTGTGTAATAAAACTGTTGGTGCAGCTGCACCAACAAAGAGGTTTGATGCAGGGCTTAACAGAAGTCCTGCATTGTCCTTGTGAATCTGGCCCCTGCTCTTAGCTAACATTAGCCTACGCTATCCCACCCTTCTTTTGCTATTTCTATATTTCTACAGTTATTCATACAGAGAGTAAAGATGGACAGGTACAAGGTTCTTTTATCAAACATCCCATTTCTAAAATGTATTACGATAAGGGAGATTTTATAGGGCCCTACTGTATATGCCTATCTGAATCTAAGGTGCCATAAAATGTCATTTAAACACAGGTGGAGCAGATTGTTCTTTAATTCTTATGGTTTTAGGGACATGGACTGGTGCTATAAAAAGCAGGGTGTGCCCAAAATGGCAAAATCAGTGAGACTCCATGAAAATAGGGAGACTTGAAGGTATGCAATTTTTGATAAACATTTTTCAAATTCAGAAGAGCAATGGAATAGTTACCCAGATTGTGTTGCAGTGTCAAGTTTTAACACATAGCTGGGCAGCATCCCAAGGTGTGGTTTCAGCTTTGTTTATCCTATGTATGGGGTGGGTTCTCATCGAAAATGCAGTTATTGTGGTTTACAAATTTCTGCTATGAAAGCTTTGGCATCAGTTTAAACTCATTTAAACTCTGAAATTCTATTCATTTATCATCTTAATTGCTAATTAAATGGGGTATGTGGGGCAGTGTACAGCAGCTAAATGTACTATGGGAACATGAAGCAATCTGCTTCACATACATAAGATCATGTTTAATTTCTGAATCCAGCCCCAGGGGTGATGTAACTCTGACTGTGATGTAGAATCAATGTCCACATTTTCACACTATGCAATCATGCACCACCACACCTAATGATATATTACATGTTGGCTGATGATGATGCTAAGCCCACTTCCACCTTCTGTATTTGTGGGAGGGATGCTAGGACAGGTGCAGCATTTGTACTGTCAGTGCAATAGAGTTATGGGTATTGAACTGCTTCTATATTGTGATACTGTGTTGGATTTTGTGTTTAACTTTGATAATACCTATTCCCCAAAATGTCACTCCTAAAATATGAATTCCACAGAACATCTCACCTGCATGACCTTTGATATTCAGCATGCTATTCTGGTTTGAACCAACACTTCCATCAAAATATCTATGCAAGTGTGTAGTGTGTAGGCACTGTGTGTGGGAAGGCTTGGGGTATACCCTTAAATTTGTGGAGGGTGTCTCTCCATATATCAGGACTGGGAGGTGGTCATCTGGCAGATGACTGAGCCTGCATAGGTAAGTACAGTACATACTTTTAACAAGTTGATGGTGCATGCTTTACCTGTTTGTGTATGTGTGCATTGTCACTGATGTTGTCTCCATCTTTATGTTTCCACAGAATTTCCATGGATGTCCATGATTGATAGTTCAAGGAGGAGGACCAACCTGATGGGGCAATCTTGGTGGTGGTGGCTCAGAGGCACCAGTGGCTGTGGCCACTCTTCCTCCAGGACTCCCTGTGCTGGAGGGTGGTGGCTAGCGTGCATGATGATGTCAGAGCTGTGGGCCCTGAAGGAGCAATCAAAGATATAGTATGTGTTTGGTGGGGCCACTGTAGCCAGCTGTATATAGCTGCAGGTTTGCATGTGCAGCCACCTCATGACTGACATCTGTGTTCTCATTTCAGTGTTATTGTGGGCTGCTTAGGAGGATGGTGCAGGTGGAGAGGGGATACATACTTATCACCCCAAAGGGCTCCAGCAAAGATTCCCAGGAAGAGGAGAAGCACAAAGGAAGCTAGTCCAGAAGCACAAAGGAAATCCAAAAAACTTCTGATCATAGGAGACTCATGATTCGGGAGTTGATACCCATCTCCAGCCAGGGGTGATGGCTGATGTCCCCAGGTACATCAGCATGGAGAGACACTGACCGCATTGCTAAAATTGTTCACAAAGCAGGAGAAAACATTGATGTCCTAGTACACATAGGACTATCGATCCGCCAGCCGGGTCAGTTGTGGAGACCAAGGAACACCTGACTAGGCTGGGTGACAAACTATCATCTATTTCTCGTCGGCATCTCCTTCTCTGAGATCCTGCCAGTCTGGGGAGAAGGGAGCAGATGGACGGAAGGTCAGAGAAGGGGAGATAGGGAGCTAAACACGTGGCTCAAGGACTGGTGCCAGAAAAAGGACACAGATTTGTAGGAACTGGCAACAGTTCTGGGAGCGAAAGTTCTTTAAATTTGATGGACTGCATCTGACTAAAGAGGGAGTCAGTGCATTGGGGCAGAAGTTTGACGCCTTTGCAGAATATTTAAATAGCAAATGGGGAGAGGGGTGCAGCAACTTACACGGCCGAATGGGAAGAACACCTCTCCCTCAGCTAGTGGTCAAACAGGAATTCAGCTGTTTGCCGCTCATTTGCATCACCAGGTAAGAAAAAGGTTTGTCTCCCATACGATGCACAGGGTAATGCCAAACTTCACCCAACAACTAACACACCAAAATCTGGCCAATGGAAAATCATGTACACAATGCTCACAGCCTGGGAAATAAGATCCCAGACCTGCAGGCAATAATGTCAGAGGCTAAACTGGACATAGTAGCAATTAGTGAGACGTGGTTTACCAGTAACCACACTTGGGAGACTTCAGTACCTGCTATGTATTGTCTAGAAGAGACCGAGGTGCAAAAAGGGGGGAGGAGTGGCCCTGTATGTTAATGAAAATATCAAAGCTACAGAAATTCAGAATACACATAATGAGCCAGAAGAACTGTGGGTCACCCTGAAACAGGAAATGGGACAGCCATAAGAACTGGGGTTGTCTACAGGCCCCCAGACCAGAGGGAGGACATAGACACATTACTGTTAGAGGATATACAAAACATGACAGCTAAAGGAGGTTCTGATAATGGGAGACTTCAACATGCCAGATACAGATTGGTCAATACCAGCAGGAACATCGGCCAGAACTAGACACATAGTGGATTCCTGCAGGGGAGGGCCTCAAACAACTGGTACAGCAAACCCACAAGAGACAGGGCTATCCTAGATCTAGTACTGACTAACAAAGAAGGGATCACAGATCTCCAGGTAGAAGGTCACCTGGGGCCAGTGACCATCACATGGTATGGTTCAATTTGGCTACTACATCTAAATCATCCCATTCCAAGGCAAAAATATGGGACTTCAGAGGAGCTGACTTTGATAAGAAAACTAATATGACATTAATTTAAAAAAAAAAAAAATTTCTGTATATATTACCATTTTAGGTTTGAATACTAAATGTATTATTTTATTATATTTAGATCCTAGCCCATGAAGAAGCCCACATAAGGCGAAACGTTGGATGTGGCTAGAGGATCGTCTGTGAAAATAACTTGAGCAAAATAAAAGAAGTGGAATAACATTTTTTCTTGCGTGGTTGGTGATTTCTGAAAATTAAAGAGATGCACAATGACCAAACAGTTTGGGTATTTCTTCTCTTCTAACATCCTTTCTAGGAACTGTTCTTCCTGCAGTCTGCCACGCCCATATGCTAGACAACATAGTAACCGCAACACTCACATTCGAACAGCTGGTGAAAAATAAAACTAAAAGGTTGTACAGAAAAACTGCAGAAATTTGCACTCAAGGTCAGGTATGTAACAAAATCAGCTGGTACAGATCCCCAAAATAGGAGATGACAAACTAAACTCCTATCAAATTAAATTTGTCTTGCAAAACTGTTTTTAATTGCTTGTGATTAAAAAGTCTGTTGGAAACACATTTTGATTGTCCTGCATAATGTTTAGTTTCACAGCAGAAAACTGTTCCTTAGCATGAAAATTAATTGTGTAACATGAATTTTCATTTTGCAGCATAATTTTGGCTTCACAGCAGAAAACTGGTTTCTCAGCATGACATTTGATTGTGCACCATGATGTTTCATTTCACAGCATAAAATTGGTTTCTTAGCATGAAATTTGATTGCACACCATGATTTTCATTTCACAGCAGAAAATTAGTTTCTCAGCATAACATTTGATTGCATATCAGAATTTCTATTTTGCATCTGAAAATTGGTTTCTTGGCATGACATTTAATTATGCACTGTGATTTTTGTTTTGCAGCAACATATTTGTTTCTTAGTATGAACTTTGAGTGTACATCAGAATTTTTCATTCACTGCAGAAAATCGGTTTCTCAGCATACGATTTGATTGCACACCACGATTTTTCATTTTATGGCCAAAATTGTTTTCTCAACTTGAAATTTGATTGCTCATAATAATTTTTGGTTTTACAACTTAAATTGGTTTCTGCCATGAAATTTGATTTTGCCCATATAGTGAAGACAGTTCTTCTCTGCATAGGACCCTGCACCTCTGCACCTGTGGGTGGAAGAGAGCCCAGTGCACTGACTGACAGAAGGGCTTTTTCCTGTGCATCTATATTCGCAGCTATGTGGAAGCGAGAGAACATACAACCCTGCACTTCTGCAGTCCACCTGACCACCACATGAATTCCTGGCATCCATTCCTGCATGGAACTGCAGAGCACGCAAGGACCCTGAACTTCCATAAGCAGATGGAGTATTCCCTTTCTTCCCTTGAGCCCTGCACAACTGTATATCTTCATGCAGATGGTTCTTGAAACTAATACGTTGAATCTAATAGTATCCAAATGTTAGCCTTTACTGTATTTCTTGTACCATCATTGTTACGTTGTTACTTGTGCCCTCTTGCTGAACCACTCTGTGCAGTTCTCCAGGTTGTATCTGTTTCTGACGTGGAACCTTTGAAAAGGAGTCCTTGACTCAAAGGTATTTTCCAAATAAACAATGAAATGAAAAAAAATGAAAAGATCCCAAAGGGATAGGATTCCATTATCTCAAAAGAAAGGACATTCTTTGCAAAAAAATACTCTGTTAATGCACCAGTTAGGGTCCAAGTTAATGCTACAAAATGTAGGGAAGTGTGGCATTAGGGTTTGAACACTAACTCCCCACCTGCACCCCCCCCAAGCAGCAAAAGGAAAAAACATTAGGATTTTGAATCTCTGAAGACTTGGTGAATCAGTGGTGAGGTCTTTCATGGGGTTGTCAGCCGTAATGTCCACCCTGTTCTCTGAGCAAACAAGATCAGATGTGATCTCTTTTCTCCATGCATGGCCCACAGTGCCCTACATGAAGAAAGCTACAACACATTGCATTGGCAATATGTCTTGAGATATACTTCTCTGCCGTTAAAGAGTATATCAGTATGAGGCACTAGCTTGGAGCTGTACCTTGTGCTTCAGACAAGGGGCTACGGTCTGGCAGGAGGGGTAAACATTAGGCTTGATAACCCCAGGAAGTCCCCACCACTGATTGCTGAGACTCCAGAGACTCAAAACCCTAATGTTTTTTCCTTTTGCTGCTTGTGGGTGGTGGGTGGTAGGTTAGGATTGGAAACCCTAATGCCATGTTTCCTACTTTTGTGGCATTAGCTTGAACCTAACTGGTGCATTAACAATTTTTTGGCAAAGAATATATATTATAGTGTTGCAGTAGCACCACTATAGTTAGGGCTGAGTAGACTATTTAATGTTAAGCCCCTAATTTTGCACTTTAATAGCATTACAACTGTTCAATGGATCTGCACAAATTTTGCTTACATGGTCTCGGGGCCATGTTCTCTTAACTTACCAAGTTTTATTCTGGTCAGATTTATGGATTCTGACATACAGACAGTAAAAAAAAGTAAACCTTTTTTTTTGTCACCACCTAGCACCCAGATGGTTTGGAATTTTGCTCTGACATTTTAAGGGTAGAAAGGGCTGGGGCCACAGTAGTGCCTTTCACTGGATTGGAGAAAAAAATATCAGTCCATTCTGATCACATGATGGCTGGTGAATGGCAGGACGCATCTGAATTGACTCCTATTACCTAGGCCATTAAAATGGTATTTTAGCCAGCAACCCCATCTTAAACCACTGATATTTTGCTGTGGAGTGTTCTCTGCTGGTCACATGACTGACTTGGTGCTGCTATTGATCATTTTATGGCTACTAACCTGATTGAAATGGATACTGAGTCATCTGCAAATAAGCCGAGGCCGATTGCCTCCTCCAAAATGCTACAAAGATGATTTTATTTCTTCAGGGTTGCCAAAATCGATGGAGCCATATTCCTTGGACTCATTTTTCAAAGATCTTGCCACTATCAAAGAAGTTTTATTTGAGCAGGTAGCCAAATTCAGAATGGTGAAGCTGATGTTAGAATCTCTCAGCCGGTGCATTACTGATTCGAGAATCGCATCTCGTTGTTGGAAGACCATCACAAAAATGGAGCCTGAACTATTAATTTGTGGAGGAAACTCAAGGATGGAAGAGTGGCTTGTGGACCAAGAATCTCACAGTCAGCAAAATGATTTAATTATTGCTTGTATACCAGAGGATGCAAAGGGCACTGAATAATTCTCACACCCAGCAACTTCTGGAAAACTGGCCGGCCCTTCCCATATGACTTTGCACATGACTGAGAGGGCACACAGATCCTTAAGCCCATGCCCCACTGAGAGAGAAACCGAGAATTCTTATCTTTGGCTTTAAAACTTCAGGGATAAGATCCACATTCTCTTCAAAGTCCATGAAAAAAAGCAATTGTGGTGGGAGGGCTCCTGAATCTACATGTTTAGTGATTTGAGCCTGGGTATTAGAAACCAGCAAAAGGCATACAATGAAATAAAGAGCAAGCTTTATGCTGCTGGACTTTGTTTTTATTTAAGATATCCCTCTACTCCTCATGTGAATACTGTACCAATGCAGGTTTGCCTCGATTTAAGTCTGCAGTGGAGGCACAAGCTGAAATCCCAAACACTTCACTAATTTGTTTTAAGCTCCACACACACCAGCTCATTGATTTTATCTACTGAAACCATGAGGTGACCTTTTTCCATGTGCACTGAATATGACATATTAATATGCTTTGCCTCTTGTTTTGAGTTTCTGGACAAACGGATACAGGCACAATGGAACTTGAATTTGTTGGAATCCCTGTAATGGTGGTAATTCTGGTCTATTTCTTCATAATAAAGACTGAGATGGATGGTAGATCCCTAATCCTCATTTGGTTGCAAGATGTGTTACAAGGTAAGAATTTTCTTCTTAGACTTCTAGTTCTTAAGCCACACTTTGGACTCTCATTATTTGGGACACTGTTTGTACATTGGTTTTTGTACTATTACTGTCTATGATCCCCCCTGCTTTTTTTATTTTGTTGTTGCAGATCCTCTGAGCCTGGTCATCGATGGACACGGAAGCACTCTCCGTGAGAGGTAGGCCATCTTGTTTACCCTTTCCTCCACTGATGCTATCTCAGCAGTTTTCACCTTATCTAATTTGAATGTTCTCTAATTTCCTCTTTCTTTTTATACAATCGCCTAAGGACCTCTCCCTGCTTCTTTGTTTATGTCACTATGTTATTTGGTGGTCTCTCACAATGTTCACTTCAGGCCTCCTTATACTCCCTTAACATTTCTCATCTTAACACTGCTCTTTTCTTGTCCTTTGCAGATTAATGTTTAAGTTCATGGTAGTTTTTTTTCCTTATGCATTGTTCCTTTGACTGTTATTGACTTTACCGATAGTAATTCCTTGTTTTTCTTTTTCCTTTTGGCTTTTTTTACCATCTTTTCTTTTGGTACTCTCTATTCTTATTATTCTTGTTCTTGTGCTTACAGACCAGCACTGTTACATTGGGTTTGAGCTCCACTTCAGTTTGTAAGGTTTTGGGCATTCATTCTGATTTTTATTGATGTTACAACCACTACTTCAAAGTTTTTAGATCGTATTTTATTGCGTGTGTACTACACTTCTTGTCTTCTCTATTTAGTGTTTGAACTATTTTTTGCAATTTACAATGGTATGCATGGGTACTGCATATCTCTTTATAGTGAATTTGACATTTCACCTTCCAGTGGCTGACAGGGTGCATCCTGGTACCTTCATGGACCTGACTGTGGGATTGTGGTCGGAGGGTAGTTTTGGTGCCCAAGAGGTCTACTTTGTATATAGATTCTTTCAACTGTTTTGAGTAGTTTATCTTGAAATGTTTGGGGAGTGTTAGCGAGTGCTTTGAGCAACTGTGTCTTTTCTTGGCTTTTATGTTCAGACTTAGGAGAATGCATTTTCATACCTTTTTCTTATGTAGATGTCACATAGATTTAAATTTGTGACTTGGAATATAAAAGAAGCAAAGTTGAAGATTAAGAGATACCAAATCATCAGACATTTAGCCCATTATGAGGGTCACATAGCCTTTTTATAGGAAACCAATTTGTTGTCTTCAAAAAGTTGTCTATTCCATCGACAATACATAGGGCAAACATACAGTGCCAGAAACTGTGTTAGGCAATGGGGTGTCATTATCCTCATTGCTAGGTCAATACCTTTTACCCTTATAAATGTGGTAAACGACCCAGTGGGTAGTTATGTTTTTGTTAATGGTCATTTAGGGCAGGCTGATGTTCTATTGGGTGCCACCTATGGCCCCAAAATGGAGACCCCTGCATTTGTCACAGATTTAACCACAGTGTTGGCCCCATTCATGCACTTGCCCATACTTATGGGGAGGTACAGGAATATAACCCTGACCCAGGACCTTGACCTTTCTTATAAGACTTGAAGGCATCTTTTACTGCCTCAATGTTCCCTACATAAAATGATAGACTTTCTTGGACTGTGTGATCCATAATGAACTCTTAATCCTCTCTTAAATGTATTTTTGCTTGTCCAACACTCTTCTCCAGAATTGATTATTATTAATTTTTACTTGGTATTTCTACCCCATGGTCCCAACTGGCTCTCC
Organism: Neoceratodus forsteri; assembly: GCA_016271365.2. Lineage (NCBI taxonomy): Eukaryota > Metazoa > Chordata > Ceratodontiformes > Ceratodontidae > Neoceratodus > Neoceratodus forsteri. Next base: position 1,124,768,877 of record CM028131.1, read on the forward strand.
TCCTTCCGTCCTCACAGCACCATCCTCCAATAATCAGATCCCTCCCTTCATGCCCCTATGACTTACCCTTCATGGCAGGGTGGTGGGAGTGACTCAATCCACGGATATGGATCCAGCACCAGGAGGTGCCATCTCAGGGTGGCAGCTGCAGGGATGGATTCATGCCACTCAGTTGGGACCTTTTTCCATTTTTCCTGGAGGGGGAGCATGCAAAATAGACAGAAGCATGCTGCTTACATGTCCACACAATGCACGCCATTGGCTGCTCCTTCTCCATGCCCCAAAGAATGGGACACAGCATGCCACCACCCAGCCTCTGCTAAGTGTCAGGCATGTGCCAGCCCATGATCCCCACCTTCCCCAGAAGAGGAGAGCTGTCCCCTGGATGATTGATCATCTCCTTCCCACTGACCTACAGGAGACCCACTCACTCGAACATATGTTGCCAGCATGGCAGGAGGTAAGGTAAGATGCCTGAGCCTCCATACCACCAGGCTGGATGAATTGATTACTTTTGATGAGAAAATCTATTTTGCTGGCCTTCACTCATGCGATATCACCCTAGGGTGCTCTCAGATCATTCCATGGTATGGTTCTCCCACGACGTATGCTTAACTTAGACTACAATACTGTTTGGAAACTTAATAATCAATTACTGAAGGATGATTATGTGGTCTCTCATATTAAAGAACTTATTAAACATTATGTTGAATAAAATGGGGCACCTTGACTGTCGAGACAAGGAATGGGTGGCCTGCAAAGCTGTGTTCTGTGGGAGGTTCATTTGGCTTGCAACCAAAAGGTAAAATGACACCAAGAAAAATTGTCCTTTTCTTATCCACTATATGGAGCTTAGAACAGGTCACCTCTTATTGAAGAACAGCAGGACATGTTAGAAATTTACAGGGACCAGTACTGGGACTTGTTGAGGGAAAGAGCAGAATACGAATATTGAAGGCAAAATCCAAATACGTAATCAAGGGGAAAGCCAGTAAATTGATGGCTTTAAGACTTTGGAAACAAGAAAGTTCTAGATTAATCCCTTGTGTATGCTCATTTTGGACCAGTCAATTCAAACACATCCCGGCTACAGCATGATTTCTATTTATATTACAAAGCTTTGTATGGATTATATTCATCTTCCCTTCTCAAGATGATATTAGAGACTACTTAGCTACAGTCCCCTTGCCTTCTTTTTATGGATATTCAGCAAAGTATCTTGGCCAGCCCCATTTCTTTGGGAGAAGTACATGATGTCATTGCCTCATTGACCTTAAACAAATCACCAGGGCCCGCCAGGTTTACATCCAGTTTTTATAAAACCTATGCCTAGGAATTGACCCCTGTTTTAACCCAGATATTTAATGACATTTTAGAGAATGGCATTTCTTGACTTATCCTTTGTGGAGGCCATTATTATGCTTCTTCCAAAATCTGGCAAAGACTTAGAACAGGTTGTAATTATTGTCATATTTTCCTTATAAATTAGTATTTGAAATGAATAAGCAAAATTTTGGCATTGCACATTAAAAGGTTTGGGGCCACTTGATTGGTCCTGAGCAGGTAGGTTCTATGCCTACTAGATCAGTTCCGCCAGAAACATCATGGAAAAACATTGGGACACAAAACACTACAGGCAAAACATCGCTGCCTGCAATGTTGGCAATCAATAACATTGTTGGCCTGTACTGCGCAGGCAGTACAATGTGATTACAACCCTGGTGGCAAGTGGGTCCCCATCCCAAATGCTGATTGTTGGCCCCAGTAAAAGTAATAGTAGCAATCCCGGTGTGATGTCCAGTACCCTCAAGCTGCCGCTGCCAATCGCTGACACTGGTCTCATTATAAACTGCGGTGCAATATATCCTGGCATCTAGTGGACCCCACGCCTCAGCAGGTAGCCCCTCACCACCCTGCACCCCCTCATTACTGTGACACGAGCAGGTGATAGCACAGCCCTCCATTCCTCACCACGGTGGCTGCCCAACTGAGCTGATATGAATGAGCACACAGACGCTTATGCGCCATTCATTTTAGCCTCGGTCGGGATCCAGCTCGCGGAGAATGGAGGCTGCCCAGGTCGCCCACTCATTGTCAGGGTGTGAGGTGGTGGGATCTACCTTCCAGGTGTGTGGTCCACTAGACACCAGTGATATATTGCACTGCAATTTATAATGAAACACCAGCACTGGCGATTGGTGACAGTGGGTTGGGGGGACACTAGACATCACACCAGGGATTGCTACTATTACTATTACTTTTACTGGGGCCACTGATCCACCAGTAGGATGGGGGATCCACTTGTCATCAGGGTTGTAATCACATAGTACTGCCTACGCAGTACAGACCAGTGATGTTATTGATTGCCAATATCGCAGATGGTGAATTTTGCCTGTGGTGTTTTGTGCCACAATGTTTTTTCCTGCCATGTTCATGGCAAGAGTCACTAGATCAGCCTCAGATCATCTGTGCAAATTGGTGCATATTTTCTTGGTGTCCAGAGACCTTGATTGCCCTGAAGTTTTGGTATCTCTGGATGCTGCAAAAGCGTTTGACAGAGTAGCATGGCCTTTTTTATTTGCAGTGTTGGAGAAGTTTGTTTTTCCTAGTTCCTTAATTAAATGAATTCAACCACTATGACCAACCCTCCACCAAAATATATTGCAACAGCGTTTTTTTCCCCATCTTTTGTTTTACGTAGTGGTACTAGGCAGGAGTGTCCCCTTTCCCCCTTATTATTTAACCTATACTTGGAACCCTTCATTTCTAAAATTTAGCTTCATCCCTCAATCTTTGGAATTTTGTGGGAAATACCATGTGTAATTGTCTGTTTATGCAGATGATATATTACTCCATCTCACACATCCTACATTGACTATGCCATTGATTCTGGATATTATATGCACCTTCAGCACTCTCTCTAATTATAAACTTAATATTAGTAAAACAGAGGTTATGCCCTTTACTATATATAAAACAGGTGGGCATAGAGTCATGTAGGTTTATTTAGATCCCTCACTCTCTATGATATCTAGGTGAAGAACTCACTCTGGATCCCCTTCAGGCTAAAAAACTTAGTTTGGATGCATTACTTTCCATTATTAAAGGAGATCTGAGTGGTGGAGCCTCCTACCCCAGATATTGTGGGGACAGATAAATATTCTGAAGATGAATGTTCTTCCTAGGTTGTTCTACTTCCTATTAATGTTACATTTATATCTTCCATTAACATGGTTTAAAATGGTGCACTTTATGGTTTCAAGATTTATTTGGTTTGGAAAACCAGCACGTTGATCTTACTCCAAACTGGTAGGCATTAAATCTTAAGGAGGCCTGCAATCACCAGACCTTAAAGCATATTACCGGGTTATTAATTTAAATAAACTGCAATGGCTTCACCCTTCAGACCCTGACCCTTTGTATTCAAACACACCCTGTGGCTCACTATAGAGACAGATCAAATTCAATCATGGGGTCTTCCTACCTTCGCTTTTATATTCCAAGTTTACAAATCTCTTATGGTGTATTGATCGGTGGTGGTACTTCTCTCAGTCTTAAAACAAGCATTATCAGGCCTCTCTATCAAGCCATTGATGTTTCTCAACCCATTATTTGGAATTTTAGCTTTACAATTGAGGCAAACTTCTTTCATCTGGCTGGATGCCACACCTGTACACTGTTTCCTCTCTGATTTATTATCAGAAGGCCATTTTCTTCTTTCCCACAACTACAAGGAAAGGTCCAATGGACAGGTAATTTAGTTTTCAAATATTATCAACTCCGACATGTGGTGCAACATCATATGGGTGCCCTCCATGGAGACTTTCCTGTGAACCTCTTCTATTTTCCTTAAGGACTGAGGCATTATCCCCACGATATCTGTAAATTATATTGCACCTTACTCTCCAATTATACAGTTCTTTTGACATACAATGTAAGTACTGGCAGGAGGCTCTTCATGACTCGGATTGTAACTGGTCTTTAATATGGATGTCTGCATTTAACTACATCACGAAAGACAGGCTTTGTCTGATGCAATTTTTACCTTATACAATTTATATTACTCTCCTTAAAGACTGTATAAAATGGGGAGGTTTGACTCTAAGGTATGCTTTAGATGTGGCTCTAATGAGGGCACCCTGTTACATATAATTTGGGACTGCCCTCCTGTTTCTAATCTCTGAATGAGACCAAGAATAGGAAGATCCCTGTTAGGCATTCAAGAATTTTTACTCCCGAATATGCCTAGTAGGAGATTTGACCCTGTTGTCTCTAAAGAACAAAATGTCAAATTATGATGATCCCACTGTCAGTTAAGAGATTAATTTTGCATCATTGGAAAGACCAGCTAACTTTGTATATGTGGATGGCTTCATGAATCTTTGAATAATCTCCGCTAGGAGAAGCTTATTGCCAAGACACAAACCAGGCTTAATACTTACTTAGTAATTACAACAAAAGATGGCTAAAATTCCACACACTTTATATTTATTTATTTTATTTATTTATTTACTTAGTTTTTGTTAACCGGGTGGGTACACTAGACAGCATAGCTGCCTATTTTCAGGTACGAGCCGGGAGATTATAACAAAGGGTATGTAGACAATAGTAGACACAAGAAATCATCATGGGAACAAGTAGAAGTCAAACATAGTACACTTATACAAAATGTTTAGCAATTACAGTACATTTGCAAGAATATATATGTAGTAACAAAACAGGAATACAAGTGCAAATAACTTACAGTCATAAGTCATTTAACTAGTGAGTAAGTGCTAGAAGAGAGGAAATAGCAAGATTTCCAGGCAGGTTTGAGAGTAGTAGAGGTTGGAGCCGGTAGGCAACTAGGAGAAACTAGAATAAGAGTGGGTGGATAGAAAACAGGAGCAGGGTTCAGACTTTAGAAGAGCGGTATGAAGCTCCTGTTTGAAGCTATGTGGAGAAGGGGAGATTCTTAGACTCAGTGGAAGGGAGTTTCATAGTTTAGGGGCCCAGCTAGAGAAAGCATTCTCCCCCATTTTGGTTTTACATCTCGGTTGGACAAGAAGGGATTTGTCAGCTGATCTCAGTGGGTAGGAAGAGGTCACAGGTTTGAACAGTAGAGCCAATTTGCCAGGTATCTGTAAGGATATTATATTCTTTATAAAACAGTAGAAAGTAAATTGATGGAAGGCTGAGGGGGTAAACCATCCCAGACTGGAGTATAGCGTACATCGATTGGTAAGTTTGGGTAAAGACTCAGCAAAATGGCAAATACTGTTGTAGCAGACATCCCTCTTTTGGAAGAGCCCTCCTGTAGTTGCCAGAAAGGCTATTAACCCAGATGCCAATTTAGGTCTCAGAATCCCCTGTACAATGGCCATCCTCGCCAAGAATGTTAGGCTATGTCTCACCTTATATGCCAGTCCAAGTTGAATATTGATGGATTTAATGATTGAGGCTAGGTGCAGGTCAAAATCCAAGATGGGATCAAGGGTTACTCCTAATTATTTGAAAGACGAAACTGTGTTAAGGGGAGAGCCATCAAGTGCTCTGATACTTAATGGCTGGGTGCAGGACCAAATTTTTGAACCTGAACCGAAGCGCATGGTCACCATTTTATTTTTATTTAAGACAAGCTTGTTTCTCAATAGCCAGCTCTGAAAGGGATTGAAGTTACTATTGAGATTCAGATTGATATCTGAGAGGTTTGAGAAGGATGAGTAAAGAACAAGATCATCGGCATATAGCAGACCTGAGCAAGCAGCAGTGAGCAGTGGGATGTCATTTATGAAGACCGTAAACAGGAGAGCACAAAGAATCAAACCCTGGGGCACTTGATCCAAGTAGGAGCAAGAGATGACTTAGCATCTCTGATTTGGACAAATTGTTGACACTTTGAAAGATAATTTTGGAATCAGGAGGTGATGGAGGTAGAGAAGCTCAGGGATGACAGCTTTGATAGGAGCAGTGGTGGTCAACTAAATCAAACGCTTTTGTAAGATCAACAAAAGTAGCCCCAGTGAGAGAGCCTCTGTCTATAGCAAGTCTGACATAATTTGTAAACTGTATAAGAGCAGTAGATGAACTGTGTCCATATCTGAAACCATGTTGGTCAGGGGTGAGGACAGTTTGAAGGAGTAGAGGTAATCTGAGACCTGGGTAGCAACAATTTCTCCAGTATTTTAGAGAGGGTGGAGAGGATGGCAATAGGGTGGTAGTTATCCAGGTTAGTGGTGTCCCCCTTTTTGTGGACCAGTACAACTTGAGCAATCTTCCAGAGGGAAGGGACACATCCTGTAAGAAGAGACAGGTTGAAAAGTCTAGTCACTGGAGAGGCTATAGACAAATTCAGTTTACAGCTCGGCTGGACAGAGGCACATTTAAGTCAGTCTGCACAGGGGTTTTTGCTGTCTCCTCTAGTCTACAATAGTGCAGAGGTAAGTTGAGGTAGAAATTCAGCCACAGCTCGGAAGGCAGGGAGTCACTTAAAAAAGGTGCCAGAATTCAAAGCTAGGCTGCCTGAGGACTGAAATGGAACCTACTGGCTACAGTACCTTGCTGGCTTCGAGGTGGGCTGGTGAGGTCCAAGGAGCTGTGGGAGCACCATGGTGATTCTAACAGGGGCAACTAGGAGCCTAGAGAAAGAAGAGGTAGAAGATTATATATAGTCAGGGGACAAAAGAAGGAGGTGGGGACAGACAGTCAGACAGAGCAATTAACTGGGAGTGATGGACAGAAGTGATTAGCTTGGCAGGGAGGGGTACTGAAAGTAGGGAGGGGGCAATAATCAGCAGTACAGATGAGAAAGGAAATCCCACACCAAGAGGAGAAAACCAGTAGACTTCAAGAATTAAAATCCTACCTAAATTATTCCTTAAACAGTTAATTGGTGAGCAGTAAGCCAGTACATTCTAAGAGTTTAAATCCTTCCTTATTAATCATAGCATCATCAGAAAAATTCAGTTAATTACTAAATGCACAAAAGAAAAATACAGTAGCACTTGCATGAAATGATTTTAAATTTGACTTTGTGTCTCTCACAGAAAACAGGCTAGGAGCATACAATTAAATCATAAAGAGCACCATAAACTCTGAGATTGCAGTGCACACAGAAATGCCAAACACACCAGGGAGCTGCAATGCAAGGCACAAATTCAGTTTACAGCTCGGTTGGGCAGAGGCACATTTAAGTCAGTTTGTACAGGGGTCTTTGCCATCTCCTCTAGTCTGCAATAGTGCAGAGGTAAGTTGAGGTAGAAATTCAGCCACACCTCAGAAGGCAGGAGACACTTAAAAGGTGCCAGAATTCAAAGCTAGGATGCCTGAGGACTTGAAATGGAACCTACTGGCTACAGTACCTTGCTGGCTTTGAGGTGGGCTGGTGAAGTCCAAGAAGCCATGGGGAGTGCCACAGTGACCTCACAGGGTGACTAGGAGCCTTGCTGGCTTTGAGGTGGGCTGGTGAGGTCCAAGAAGCCATGTTGAGTGCCACAGTGACCCCAACAGGGTGACTAGGAGCCTTGCTGGCTTCAAGATGGCTGGTGATATCCAAGAAGCCATGGAGAGCACTGCAGTGACCCCAACAGGGCAACTAGGAGCCTTGCTGGCCTAAGGTGGGTAAGTATTTTTTAGCTTCTTTGCTCCTTGGCTTTGCCATTTGGTTTGTGGTGGCATAGGTTATGATTCTTACAGGAAAGGCATTTTCCTTATTCTGTTCTTTTTTATATGTATCTCACCCCTTGTATGTTATCTTTTTAGTCTGTATTATTGTCGCCATATTCCTTTCACCTAGTCCTATGCATGCACAACATTGTATATAGTTAGTGTTGTTGTTTACTTGAATACTGTTTTGTAATATATATATTAATCCATTTCAGAGTTACAAGGATTTGAAATTTCAGTTCTGAGCATGCTCGATACGATCTTTTGGATAGCTGTTTCATATGAAAAAAGAATTTAGCCCATAGGAAAAAAGATTCTGTTTCATTTGGGGGAAATCTTTTTTCATGAGAAAAAATACTTTTTTCCATCTTGTTTCTATTTTTTTTATAAACATTTTGTTTTAAAGCTATGAAAATAATATCCTGCAAAGACATCAACACATGTCTCTTGCTAATCAGGACCCCCTTAGGTGGATTCTGCAGTTAGTTTTTGGAAAAATCAACCGGAAATGTTTTAATCACATTTTAAAATCTTTTTGTGACCTAAATTTTTTTTTCGTATGGCTATATGAAAAGAATATTCCATACAAAACAAGATTCCTTCATATGAAAAAATTATTCAACATATTTTTTTTCACATTTTGTTTTCATATGAAGGAATCTTTTTTTCATATGAATGACACAACCTCATGAGAAAATATCCCTTCATATGAAAAAAGAATTTGGACTTAGTTTTTTTCACATTCTTTTTTCATATGAAGCAATCTTTTTTTCATATAAATGACAACTTCATGAAAAAAAGATCCCTTTATACGAAAAAAACATTTGGACTTAGTTTTGTTTCCGCATTTCAACTTTAACAAGCCATGACTCTGTCAATATCTATAGTTACAGGACAATCTATATACTAAAATAGAGGTAATAATGACTATTACAACACTAATGCATAACATCTCAAAACAAATTTGGGGGCCATATAAAAAAAACATAAAAATTAAAAAAATTACAATTCCCTTAGGATAACATTGCATCGTTGACAAGCTGTAACTCTGTCAATCTTTGGAGTAAACAAACGATGTGAATATCAATAGAAAGGTCTTAATGACTAGTATAATACTAAGCCCCTAAGAAATAAGAACCAAAAATGGTCCAAACACATAGAAAAAAATGATTAGGAAACACATAAATTGTTTTTCTGGAGGAATGAAAGCACAGGGCCCAGAGGGCCCTGCACTTCCACACCCACATATACATGTTGATAGATGAACGCACTAAAGCACTGGGCCCAGAGGGCCCTGATTTTCATAATCACATGGATGTCTTTTGGGACCTTTGTGAATGATGGTACAATTGTACTATCTCACAAAGTTAGGAAATCATTAAGTATACACAATAGAGCATGTTAAGATATTTTGTACTGAAACTACAGCATAAACACTCCCTAAAAATACATGTTTGGGTGCAATTTGCACTGTGGGCCAGGACTGATACTACTATACAGTGGCATCATGAAGGGCAGTTTCTTCATAGAGGAGATAGTGTCTAATACACTGGTGCCCTTTACTGAGTGAGTTTTTGCAGATGGGCATTGACTTTTCTGAGGTTCAAGACTAAGTAATTATGGATTCTCTGTGTCCATGGTGGGGATATACAGCAAAGTGTTCTATGTGTTTACTTATATGTGTGTTATTTCTCTTGTACAGATAACTAGCCACACGCACACTGTCTGGGGTGCATAGGAACCAGTGAGTGAACTGGGACAGGACATAATCAGAATCACCTGACCTGAACCCAACAGAGATGTGTGGCATCAGATGAAGCACTATATTTGAGGCATGTCAAACCAAGGAACTATACTCAGCTAATATGGGGCATAAGACACTTTGGAGGAGAGTGCTGACAGTTGAAGACTATAATAAATATTTTGATCAAATGGCAGAAGTGATGCTAGCCCTTCTGCATGCCAACAGTTGTGCCAATGCAATGTAAAATGATGATAATAAAATGTAACTTTGTTTTTAAGCAGCAAGTGGTTGCTTTTATTTGTATCCCACAACTTTGCTATATCAGTATGTAACACCTAATCAAGCCAAATACCTAGTCTTGCAGTCCTGAGGCATGATCTCAGGTTTGCAAACTGCAGCTGTGGGGAAGGTGTCAAAGAGTCTAAGAAACCACTGAATAGGTAGTGTTGTGTTGTGATTTTCTAACACTTAGTATGGCAGCATCAAGAGTTGTGAATTCAGGTTTGATAATCCTGCCGGGGGTGCAGAAACAAAGGTTTTAGGAACCATTCTGAAGACAGCTGCAGACTGAAATAAAAGTTCAGCAAGAAATATGTCCAAGTCCCTAGAATCATCAGCATCAAAGAAAAGACAGTGCAGTCAGTGCATTATCAATTGTCTTATTATAACATGTAAAGCAAGTAAATAGAAACATATCAAAATGGAATAAATAAAATAGTCAGTGGTCTTTTATTAGAAGTAAACACCGGGAATAGATTCTCAAAGGTCTGAAATGCCACAAGCCCAGGTTGCACTGAACATATGGTGCCTGGAGGCTTGTGGCATTCTCCTGGCCATGATCAGGATTCTCGATCCCCTTTGCCAATTGCTGCAAGTTAGACCAGCTTTTCTGGACTAGCTTGTGGCAACCCTAGGCACAAGCTGCTGTAAATCAGGAAAAGTGTCATAAATGTGCTCGATCTACTAGGAAGTTGATGCAGTGTGTATTAAAACTGCTGCAGCTGCACCAACAAAGAGGTTTGATGCAGGGCTTAACAGAAGTCCTGCATTGTCCTTTGTGAATCTGGCCCTGCTCTTAGCTAACATTAGCCTACGCTATCCCACCTCTTCTTTTGCTATTTCTATATTTCTACAGTTATTCATAAGAGAGTAAAGATGGACAGGTACAAGGTTCTTTTTATCAAACATCCCATTTCTAAAATGTATTACGATAAGGGAGATTTTATAGGGCCCTACTGTATATGCCTATCTGAATCTAAGGTGCCATAAAATGTCATTTAAACACAGGTGGAGCAGATTGTTCTTTAATTCTTATGGTTTTAGGGACATGGACTGGTGCTATAAAAGCAGGTGTGCCCAAAATGGCAAAATCAGTGAGACTCCATGAAAATAGGGAGACTTGAAGGTATGCAATTCTTTGATAAACATTTTTCAAATTCAGAAGAGCAATGGAATAGTTACCCAGATTGTGTTGCAGTGTCAAGTTTTAACACATAGCTGGGCAGCATCCCAAGGTGTGGTTTCAGCTTTGTTTATCCTATGTATGGGGGTGGGTTCTCATCGGAAAATGCAGTTATTGTGGTTTACAAATTTCTGCTATGAAAGCTTTGGCATCAGTTTAAACTCATTTAAACTCTGAAATTCTATTCATTTATCATCTTAATTGCTAATTAAATGGGGTATGTGGGGCAGTGTACAGCAGCTAAATGTACTATGGGAACATGAAGCAATCTGCTTCACATACATAAGATCATGTTTAATTTCTGAATCCAGCCCCAGGGGTGATGTAACTCTGACTGTGATGTAGAATCAATGTCCTACATTTTCACACTATGCAATCATGCACCACCACACCTAATGATATATTACATGTTGGCTGATGATGCTGATGCTAAGCCCACTTCCACCTTCTGTATTTGTGGGAGGGGATGCTAGGACAGGTGCGCAGCATTTGTACTGTCAGTGCAATAGAGTTATGGGTATTGAACTGTTCTATATTGTGATACTGTGTTGGATTTTTGTGTTTAACTTTGATAATACCTATTCCCCTAAAATGTCACTCCTAAAATATGAATTCCACAGAACATCTCACCTGCATGACCTTTGATATTCAGCATGCTATTCTGGTTTGAACCAACACTTCCATCAAAATATCTATGCAAGTGTGTAGTGTGTAGGCACTGTGTGTGGGAAGGCTTGGGGTATACCCCTTAAATTTGTGGAGGGTGTCTCTCTCCATATATCAGGACTGTGGGAGGTGGTCATCTGGCAGATGACTGAGCCTGCATAGGTAAGTACAGTACATACTTTTAACAAGTTGATGGTGCATGCTTTACCTGTTTGTGTATGTGTGCATTGTCACTGATGTTGTCTCCATCTTTATGTTTCCACAGAATTTCCATGGATGTCCATGATTGATAGTTCAAGTGAGGAGGGACCAACCTGATGGGGCAATCTTGGTGGTGGTGGCTCAGAGGCACCAGTGGCTGTGGCCACTCTTCCTCCAGGACTCCCTGTGCTGGAGGGTGGGTAGCCAGCGTGCATGATGATGTCAGGAGCTGTGGGCCCTGAAGGAGCAATCAAAGATATAGTATGTGTTTGGTGGGGGCCACCGTATGCCAGCTGTATATAGCTGCAGGTTTGCATGTGCAGCCACCTCATGACTGACATCTGTGTTCTCATTTCAGTGTTATTGTGGGCTGCTTAGGAGGATGGTGCAGGTGGAGAGGGGATACATACTTATCACCCCAAAGGGCTCCAGCAAAGATTCCCAGGAAGAGGAGAAGCACAAAGGAAGCTAGTCCAGAAGCACAAAGGAAATCCAAAAACTTCTGATCATAGGAGACTCCATGATTCGGGGAGTTGATACCCATCTCCAGCTAGGGTGATGGTCTGATGTCTCCAGGTACATCAGCATGGAGAGACACTGACCGCATTGCAAAATTGTTCACAAAGCAGGAGAAACATTGATGTCCTAGTACACATAGGGACTATCGATCTCGCCAGCCGGTCAGTTGTGGAGACCAAGGAACACCTGACTAGGCTGGGTGACAAACTATCATCTATTTCTGTCTCGGCATCTCCTTCTCTGAGATCCTGCCAGTCTGGGAGAAGGGAGCAGATGGACGGAAGGTCAGAGAAGGGAGATAGGGAGCTAAACACGTGGCTCAAGGACTGGTGCCAGAAAAAGGACACAGATTTGTAGGAACTGGCAACAGTTCTGGGAGCGAAAGTTCTTTAAATTTGATGGACTGCATCTGACTAAAGAGGGAGTCAGTGCATTGGGGCAGAAGTTTGACGCCTTTGCAGAATATTTAAACTAGCAATGGGGAGGGGTGCAGCACCCTACACGTCGAATGGGAAGAACACCCTCCCCTCAGCTAGTGGTCAAACAGGAATTCAGCGTGTTTGCCGCTCATTTGCATCACCAGGTAAGAAAAAGGTTTGTCTCCCCATACGATGCACAGGGTAATGCCAAACTTCACCCAACAACTAACACACCAAAATCTGGCCAATGGAAAATCATGTACACAAATGCTCACAGCCTGGGAAATAAGATCCCAGACCTGCAGGCACAATGTCAGAGGCTAAACTGGACATAGTAGCAATTAGTGAGACGTGGTTTACTAGTAACCACACTTGGGAGACTTCAGTACCTGGCAAGTGTATTGTTCAGAAGAGACCGAGGTAAAAGGGGAGGAGGGCTCTGTATGTTAATGAAAATATCAAAGCTACAGAAATTCAGAATACACATAATGAGCCAGAAGAACTGTGGGTCACCCTGAAACAGGAAATGGGACAGCCATAAGAACTGGGGTTGTCTACAGGCCCCAGACCAGAGGGAGGACATAGACACATTATTGTTAGAGGATATACAAAACATGACAGCTAAAGGGAGGTTCTGATAATGGGAGACTTCAACATGCCAGATACAGATTGGTCATACCAGCAGGAACATCGGCCAGAACTAGACACATAGTGGATTCTGCAGGAGGGCCTCAAACAACTGGTACAGCAACCCACAAGAGACAGGGCTATCCTAGATCTAGTACTGACTAACAAAGAAGGATCACAGATCTCCAGGTAGAAGGTCACCTGGAGCAGTGACCATCACATGGTATGGTTCAATTTGGCTACTACATCTAAATCATCCCATTCCAAGGCAAAAATATGGGACTTCAGAGGAGCTGACTTTGATAAGAAAACTAATATGACATTAATTTAAAAAAAAAATTTCTGTATATATTACCATTTTAGGTTTGAATACTAAATGTATTATTTTATTATATTTAGATCCTAGCTCATGAAGAAGCCCACATAAGGCTAAACGCTGGATGTGGCTAGAGGATCGCTCTGAAAATAACTTGAGCAAAATAAAAGAAGTGGAATAACATTTTTCTATGTGGTTGGTGATTTCTGAAAATTAAAGAGATGCACAATGACCAAACAGTTTGGGTATTCTTCCTTCTAACATCCTTTCCTAGGAACTGTTCTTCCTGCAGTCTGCCACGCCCATATGCTAGACAACATAGTAACCGCACACCACATTCAACAGCTGGTGCAAAAATAAAACTAAAAGGTTGTACAGAAAAAACTGCAGAAATTTGCACTCAAGGTCAGGTATGTAACAAAATCAGCTGGTACAGATCCCCAAAATAGGAGATGACAAACTAAACTCCTATCAAATTAAATTTGTCTTGCAAAACTGTTTTTAATTGCTTGTGATTAAAAAGTCTGTTGAAACACATTTTGATTGTCCTGCATAATGTTTAGTTTCACAGCAGAAAACTGGTTCTTTAGCATGAAAATTAATTGTGTAATATGAATTTTCATTTTGCAGCATAATTTTGGCTTCACAGCAGAAAACTGGTTTCTCAGCATGACATTTGATTGTGCACCATGATGTTTCATTTCACAGCATAAAATTGGTTTCTTAGCATGAAATTTGATTGCACACCATGATTTTTCATTTCACAGCAGAAAATTAGTTTCTCAGCATAACATTTGATTGCATATCAGAATTTCTCATTTTGCATCTGAAAATTGGTTTCTTGGCATGACATTTAATTATGCACTGTGATTTTTGTTTTGCAGCAACATATTTGTTTCTTAGTATGAACTTTGAGTGTACATCAGAATTTTCAATTCACTGCAGAAAATCGGTTTCAGCATACGATTTGATTGCACACCACGATTTTTTCATTTTATGGCCAAAATTGTTTTCTCAACTTGAAATTTGATTGCTCATAATAATTTTTGGTTTTACAACTTAAATTGGTTTCTTGCCATGAAATTTGATTTTGCCCATATAGTGAAGACAGTTCTTCTCTTGGCATAGGACCCTGCACCTCTGCACCTGTGGGTGGAAGAGAGCCCAGTGCACTGACTGACAGAAGGGCTTTTTCCCCTGTGCATCTATATCTGCAGCTATGTGGAAGCGCAGAGAACATACAACCCTGCACTTCTGCAGTCCACCTGACCACCACATGAATTCCTGGCATCCATTCCTGCATGGAACTGCAGAGCACGCAAGGACCCTGAACTTCCATAAGCAGATGGAGTATTCCCTTTCTTCCCTTGAGCCCTGCACAACTGTATATCTTCATGCAGATGGTTCTTGAAACTAATACGTTGAATCTAATAGTATCCAAATGTTAGCCTTTACTGTATTTCTTGTACCATCATTGTTACGTTGTTACTTGTGCCCTCTTGCTGAACCACTCTGTGCAGTTCTCCAGGTTGTATCTGTTTCTGACGTGGAACCTTTGAAAAGGAGTCCTTGACTCAAAGGTATTTTCCAAAAACAATGAAATGAAAAATGAAAAGATCCCAAAGGGATAGGATTCCATTATCTCAAAAGAAAGGACATTCTTTGCAAAAAATACTCTGTTAATGCACCAGTTAGGGTCCAAGTTATGCTACAAAATGTGGGAAGTGTGGCATTAGGGTTTGAACACTAACTCCCCACCTGCACCCCCCAAGCAGCAAAAGGAAAAACATTAGGATTTGAATCTCTGAAGACTTGGTGAATCAGTGGTGAGGTCTTTCATGGGGTTGTCAGCCGTAATGTCCACCCTGTTCTCTGAGCAAACAAGATCAGATTGATCTTTTCTCCATGGCATGGCCCACAGTGCCCTACATGAAGAAAGCTACAACACATTGCATTGGCAATATGTCTTGAGATATACTTCTCTGCCGTTAAAGAGTATATCAGTATGAGGCACTAGCTTGGAGCTGTACCTTGTGCTTCAGACAAGGGCTACGGTCTGGCAGGAGGGGTAAACATTAGGTTGATAACTCAAGGAAGTCCCCACCACTGATTCGCTGAGACTCAGAGACTCAAAACCCTAATGTTTTTTTCCTTTTGCTGCTTGTGGGTGGTGGGTAGGTTAGGATTGGAAACCCTAATGCCATGTTTCCCTACTTTTGTGGCATTAGCTTGAACCCTAACTGGTGCATTAACAATTTTTTTGGCAAAGAATATATATTATAGTGTTGCAGTAGCACCACTATAGTTAGGGCTGAGTAGACTATTTAATGTTAAGCCCCTAATTTTGCACTTTAATAGCATTACAACTGTTCAATGGATCTGCACAAATTTTGCTTACATGGTCTCGGGGCCATGTTCTCTTAACTTACCAAGTTTTATTCTGGTCAGATTTATGGATTCTGACATACAGACAGTAAAAAAAAGTAAACCTTTTTTTTTGTCACCACCTAGCACCCAGATGGTTTGGAATTGCTCTGACATTTTAAGGGTAGAAAGGGCTGGGGCACAGTAGTGCCTTTCACTGGATTGGAGAAAAATATCAGTCCATTCTGATCACATGATGGCTGGTGAATGGCAGGACGATCTGAATTGACTCTATTACCTAGGCCATTAAAATGGTATTTTAGCCAGCAACCCCATCTTAAACCACTGATATTTTGCTGTGGAGTGTTCTCTGCTGGTCACATGACTGACTTGTGCTGCTATTGATCATTTTATGGCTACTAACCTGATTGAAATGGATACTGAGTCATCTGCCAATAAGCCGAGGTCCGATTGCCTCCTCCAAAATGCTACAAAGATGATTTTATTTCTTCAGGGTTGCCAAAATCGATGGAGCCATATTCTTGACTCATTTTTCAAAGATCTTGCCACTATCAAAGAAGTTTTATTTGAGCAGGTAGCCAAATTCAGAATGGTGAAGCTGATGTTAGAATCTCTCAGCCGGTGCATTACTGATTCGGAGAATCGATCTCGTTGTTGGAAGACCATCACAAAAATGGAGCCTGAACTTATTAATTTGTGGAGGAAACTCTCAAGGATGGAAGAGTGGCTTGTGGACCAAGAATCTCACAGTCAGCAAAATGATTTAATTATTGCTTGTATACCAGAGGATGCAAAGGGCACTGAATAATTCTACACCCAGCAACTTCTGGAAAACTGGCCGGCCCTTCCCCATATGACTCTTGCTACATGACTGAGAGGGCCACAGATCCTGAAGCCCATGCCCCACTGAGAGAGAAACCGAGAATTCTTATCTTTGGCTTTAAAACTTCAGGATAAGATCCACATTCTCTTCAAAGTCCATGAAAAAGAATTGTGGTGGGAGGGCTCCTGAATCTACATGTTTAGTGATTTGAGCCTGGGTATTAGAAACCAGCAAAAGGCATACAATGAAATAAAGAGCAAGCTTTATGCTGCTGGACTTTTTTTATTTAAGATATCCCTCTACTCCTCATGTGAATACTGTACCAATGCAGGTTTGCCTCGATTTAAGTCTGCAGTGGAGGCACAAGCTGAAATCCCAAACACTTCACTAATTTGTTTTAAGCTCCACACACACCAGCTCATTGATTTTATCTACTGAAACCATGAGGTGACCTTTTTCCATGTGCACTGAATATGACATATTAATATGCTTTGCCTCTTGTTTTGAGTTTCTGGACAAACGGATACAGGCACAATGGAACTTGAATTTGTTGGAATCCCTGTAATGGTGGTAATTCTGGTCTATTTCTTCATAATAAAGACTGAGATGGATGGTAGATCCCTAATCCTCATTTGGTTGCAAGATGTGTTACAAGGTAAGAATTTTCTTCTTAGACTTCTAGTTCTTTAAGCCACACTTTGGACTCTCATTATTTGGGACACTGTTTGTACATTGGTTTTTGTACTATTACTGTCTATGATCCCCCCTGCTTTTTTTATTTTGTTGTTGCAGATCCTCTGAGCCTGGTCATCGATGGACACGGAAGCACTCTCCGTGAGAGGTAGGCCATCTTGTTTACCCTTTCCTCCACTGATGCTATCTCAGCAGTTTTCACCTTATCTAATTTGAATGTTCTCTAATTTCTCTTTCTTTTATACAATCGCCTAAGGACCTCTCCCTGCTTCTTTGTTTATGTCACTATGTTATTTGGTGGTCTCTCACAATGTTCACTTCAGGCCTCCTTATACTCCCTTAACATTTCTCATCTTAACACTGCTCTTTTTCTTGTCCTTGCAGATTAATGTTTAAGTTCATGGTAGTTTTTTTTCCTTATGCATTGTTCCTTTGACTGTTATTGACTTTACCGATAGTAATCCTTTGTTTTCTTTTTCCTTTTTGGCTTTTTTACCATCTTTCTTTTTGGTACTCTATTACCCTTATTATTCTTGTTCTTGTGCTTTCACAGACCAGCACTCGTTACATTGGGTTTGAGCTCCACTTCAGTTTGTAAGGTTTTGGGCATTCATTCTGATTTTTATTGATGTTACAACCACTACTTCAAAGTTTTTAGATCGTACTTTATTGCGGTGTACTACACTTCTTGTCTTCTATTTAGTGTTTGAACTATTTTTGCAATTTACAATGGTATGCATGGGTACTGCATATCTCTTTATAGTGAATTTGACATTTCACCTTCCAGTGGCTGACAGGGTGCATCCTGGTACCTTCATGGACCTGACTGTGGGATTGTGGTCGGAGGACCGTGGGTAGTTTTGTGCCCAAGAGGTCTACTTTGTATATAGATTCTTTCAACTGTTTTGAGTAGTTTATCTTGAAATGTTTGGGGGGGGGGAGTGTTAGCGAGTGCTTTGAGCAACTGTGTCTTTTCTTGGCTTTTATGTTCAGACTTAGGAGAATGCATTTTCATACCTTTTTCTTATGTAGATGTCACATAGATTTAAATTTGTGACTTGGAATATAAAAGAAGCAAAGTTGAAGATTAAGAGATACCAAATCATCAGACATTTAGCCCATTATGAGGGTCACATAGCCTTTTTATAGGAAACCAATTTGTTGTCTTCAAAAAGTTGTCTATTCCATCGACAATACATAGGGCAAACATACAGTGCCAGAAACTGTGTTAGGCAATGGGGTGTCATTATCCTCATTGCTAGGTCAATACCTTTTACCCTTATAAATGTGGTAAACGACCCAGTGGGTAGTTATGTTTTTGTTAATGGTCATTTAGGCAGGCTGATGTTCTATTGGCCACCTATGGCCCCAAAATGGAGACCCTGCATTTGTCACAGATTTAACCACAGTGTTGGCCCCATTCATGCACTTGCCCATACTTATGGGGAGGTACAGGAATATAACCCTGACCCAGGACCTTGACCTTTCTTATAAGACTTGAAGGCATCTTTACTGCCTCAATGTTCCCTACATAAAATGATAGACTTTTCTTGGACTGTGTGATCCATAATGAACTCTTAATCCTCTCTTAAAATGTATTTTTGCTTGTCCAACACTCCTTCTCCAGAATTGATTATTATTAATTTTTTACTTGGTATCTACCCATGGTCCCAACTGGCTCTCTCCTCCTTCCGTCCCTCACAGCACCATCCTCCAATAATCAGATCCCTCCCTTCATGCCCCTATGACTTACCCTTCATGGCAGGGTGGTGGGGAGTGACTCAATCCACGGATATGGATCCAGCACCAGGGAGGTGCCATCTCAGGGTGGCAGCTGCAGGGATGGATTCATGCCACTCAGTTGGGACCTTTTTCCATTTTTCCTGGAGGGGAGCATGCAATAGACAGAAGCATGCTGCTTACATGTCCACACAATGCACGCCATTGGCTGCTCCTCTCCATGCCCCAAAGAATGGGACACAGCATGCCACCACCCAGCCTCTGCTAAGTGTCAGGCATGTGCCAGCCCATGATCCCCACCTCCCAGAAGAGGAGAGCTGTCCCCTGGATGATTGATCATCTCCCTTCCCACTGACCTACAGAGACCCACTCGCACCGGGAACATATGTTGCCAGCATGGCAGGAGGTAAGGTAAGATGCCTGAGCCCTCCATACCACCAGGCTGGATGAATTGATTACTTTTTGATGAGAAAATCTATTTTGGCTGGCCTTCACTCATGCGATATCACTCCTAGGGTGCTCTCAGATCATTCCATGGTATGGTTCTCCCACGTACGTATGCTTAACTTAGACTACAATACTGTTTGGAAACTTAATAATCAATTACTGAAGGATGATTATGTGGTCTCTCATATTAAAGAACTTATTAAACATTATGTTGAATAAAACTGGGGCACCTTGGACTGTCGAGACAAGGAATGGGTGGCCTGCAAAGCTGTGTTCTGTGGGAGGTTCATTTGGCTTGCAACCAAAAGGTAAAAATGACACCAAGAAAAATTGTCCTTTTTCTTATCCACTATATGGAGCTTAGAACAGGTCACCTCTCTTACTGAAGAACAGCAGGACATGTTAGAAATTTACAGGGACCAGTACTGGGACTTGTTGAGGGAAAGAGCAGAATACGAAATATTGAAGGCAAAATCCAAATACGTAAATCAAGGGGGGAAAGCCAGTAAATTGATGGCTTTAAGACTTTGGAAACAAGAAAGTTCTAGATTAATCCCTTGTGTGCGTTCATTTTTGGACCAGTCAATTCAAACACATCCCGGGGCTACAGCACATGATTTCTATTTATATTACAAAGCTTTGTATGGATTATATTCATCTTCCCCTTCTCAAGATGATATTAGAGACTACTTAGCTACAGTCCCCTTGCCTTTCTTTATGGATATTCAGCAAAGTATCTTGGCCAGCCCCATTTCTTTGGGAGAAGTACATGATGTCATTGCCTCATTGACCTTAAACAAATCACCAGGGCCCGCCAGGTTTACATCCAGTTTTTATAAAACCTATGCCTAGGAATTGACCCCTGTTTTAACCCAGATATTTAATGACATTTTAGAGAATGGCATTTTGACTTATCCTTTGTGGAGGCCATTATTATGCTTCTTCCAAAATCTGGCAAAGACTTAGAACAGGTTGTAATTATTGTCATATTTTCCTTATAAATTAGTATTTGAAATGAATAAGCAAAATTTTGGCATTGCACATTAAAAGGTTTGGGGCCACTTGATTGGTCCTGAGCAGGTAGGTTCTATGCCTACTAGATCAGTTCCGGCCAGAAACATCATGGAAAAAACATTGGGACACAAACACTACAGGCAAAACATCGCTGCCTGCAATGTTGGCAATCAATAACATTGCTGGCCTGTACTGCGCAGGCAGTACAATGTGATTACAACCCTGGTGGCAAGTGGGTCCCCCATCCCAAATGCTGATTGTTGGCCCCAGTAAAAGTAATAGTAGCAATCCCTGGTGTGATGTCCAGTACCCTTCCAAGCTGCCGCTGCCAATCGCTGACACTGGTCTCATTATAAACTGCAGTGCAATATATCCCTGGCATCTAGTGGACCCGCACCCCAGCAGGTAGCTCCCCACCACCCTGCACCCCCCACACTGTGACACTGAGCAGGTGATCAGCACAGCCCTCCATTCCTCCACCACGTGGCTGCCCAACTGAGCTGATATGAATGAGCACACAGACGCTATGCGCTCATTCATTTTAGCCTCGGTCGGGCATCCAGCCGCTAGGTGAATGGAGGGCTGCCCAGGTCGCCCACTCATTGTCAGGGTGTGAGGTGGTGGGATCTACCTTCCAGGTGTGTGGGTCCACTAGACACTGTGATATATTGCACTGCAATTTATAATGAACACCAGCACTGGCGATTGGTGACAGTGGGTTGGGGGACACTAGACATCACACCAGGATTGCTACTATTACTATTACTTTTACTAGCCACTGATCCACCAGTAGGATGGGGATCCACTTGTCATCAGGGTTGTATCACATAGTACTGCCTACGCAGTACAGACCAGTGATGTTATTGATTGCCAATATCGCAGATGGTGAATTTTGCCTGTGGTGTTTTGTGCCACAATGTTTTTTCCTGCCATGTTCATGGCAAGAGTCACTAGATCAGCCTCAGATCATCTGTGCAAATTGGTGCATATTTTCTTGGTGTCCAGAGACCTTGATTGCCCTGAAGTTTTGTATCTCTGGATGCTGCAAAAGCGCTTGACAGAGTAGCATGGCCTTTTTATTTGCAGTGTTGGAGAAGTTTGTTTTTCCTAGTTCCTTAATTAAATGAATTCAACCACTATGACCAACCCTCCACCAAAATATATTGCAACAGCGTTTTTCCCCATCTTTGTTTTACGAGTGGTACTAGGCAGGAGTGTCCCTTCCCCTTATTATTTAACCTATACTTGGAACCCTTCATTTCTAAAATTTAGCTTCATCCCTCAATCTTTGGAATTTTGTGGGAAATACCATGTGTAAATTGTCTGTTTATGCAGATGATATATTACTCCATCTCACACATCCTACATTGACTATGCCATTGATTCTGGATATTATATGCACCTTCAGCACTCTCTCTAATTATAAACTTAATATTAGTAAAACAGAGGTTATGCCCTTTACTATATATAAAACAGGTGGGCATAGAGTCATGTAGGTTTATTTAGATCCCTCACTCTCTATGATATCTAGGTGAAGAACTCACTCTGGATCCCTTCAGGCTAAAAACTTAGTTTGGATGCATTACTTTCCATTATTAAAGGAGATCTGAGTGGTGGAGCCCACCCCAGATATTGTGGGGACAGATAAATATTCTGAAGATGAATGTTCTTCCTAGGTTGTTCTACTTCCTATTAATGTTACATTTATATCTTCCATTAACATGGTTTAAAATGGTGCACTTTATGGTTTCAAGATTTATTTGGTTTGGAAAACCAGCACGTTGATCTTACTCCAAACTGGTAGGCATTAAATCTTAAGGAGGCCTGCAATCACCAGACCTTAAAGCATATTACTGGGTTATTAATTTAAATAAACTTCTGCAATGGCTTCACCCTTCAGACCCTGACCTTTGTATTCAAACACACCCTGTGGCTCACTATAGAGACAGATCAAATTCAATCATGGGGTCTCCCCTACCTCGCTTTTATATTCCAAGTTTACAAATCTCCCTCTTATGGTGTATTGATCGGTGGGTACTTCTCTCAGTCTTAAAACAAGCATTATCAGGCCTCTCTAATCAAGCCATTGATGTTTCTCAACCCATTATTTGGAATTTTAGCTTTACAATTGAGGCAAACTCTTTCATCTGGCTGGATGCCACACCTGTACACTGTTTCTCTCTGATTTATTATCAGAAGGCCATTTTCTTCTTTCCCACAACTACAAGGAAAGGTCCAATGGACAGGTAATTTAGTTTTCAAATATTATCAACTCGACATGTGGTGCAACATCATATGGGTGCCTCCATGGAGACTTTCCTGTGAACCTCTTCTATTTTCCTTAAGGACTGAGGCATTATCCTCACGATATCTGTAAATTATATTGCACCTTATTCGAATTATACAGTTCTTTTGACATACAATGTAAGTACTGGCAGGAGGCTCTTCATGACTCGGATTGTAACTGGTCTTTAATATGGATGTCTGCATTTAACTACATCACGAAAGACAGGCTTTGTCTGATGCAATTTTTTTACCTTATACAATTTATATTACTCTCCTTAAAGACTGTATAAAATGGGGGAGGTTTGACTCTAAGGTATGCTTTAGATGTGGCTCTAATGAGGGCACCCTGTTACATATAATTTGGGACTGCCCTCCTGTTTCTAATCTCTGGAATGAGACCAAGAATAGGGAAGATCCCCTGTTAGGCATTCAAGAATTTTTTACTCCCGACATATGCCTAGTAGGAGATTTGACCCCTGTTGTCTCTAAAGAACAAAAATGTCAAATTATGATGATCCCACTGTCAGTTAAGAGATTAATTTTGCATCATTGGAAAGACCAGCGCAACTTTGTATATGTGGATGGCTTCATGAACTTTTGAATAATCTCCGCTAGGAGAAGCTTATTGCCAAGACACAAACCAGGCTTAATACTTACTTAGTAATTACAACAAAAGATGGCTAAAATTCCACACACTTTATATTTATTTATTTTATTTATTTATTTACTTAGTTTTTGTTAACTGGTGGTACACTAGACAGCATAGCTGCTCTATTTTCAGGCACGAGCCGGAGATTATAACAAAGGGTATGTAGACAATAGTAGACACAAGAAATCATCATGGGAACAAGTAGAAGTCAAACATAGTACACTTATACAAAATGTTTAGCAATTACAGTACATTTGCAAGAATATATATGTAGTAACAAAACAGGAATACAAGTGCAAATAACTTACAGTCATAAGTCATTTAACTAGTGAGTAGTAAGAAGAGAGGAAATAGCAAGATTTCCAGGCAGGTTTGAGAGTAGTAGAGGTTGGAGCCGGTAGGCAACTAGGAGAAACTAGAATAAGAGGGTGGATAGAAAACAGGAGCAGGGTTCAGACTTTAGAAGAGCGGTATGAAGCTCCTGTTTGAAGCTATGTGGAGAAGGGGAGATTCTTAGACTCAGTGGAAGGGAGTTTCATAGTTTAGGGGCCCAGCTAGAGAAAGCATTCTCCCCCATTTTGGTTTTACATCTCGGTTGGACAAGAAGGGATTTGTCAGCTGATCTCAGTGGGTAGGAAGAGGTCACAGGTTTGAACAGTAGAGCCAATTTGCCAGGTATCTGTAAGGATATTATATTCTTTATAAAACAGTAGAAAGTAAATTGATGGAAGGCTGAGGGGTAAACCATCCCAGACTGGAGTATAGCGACATCGATTGGTAAGTTTGGGTAAAGACTCAGCAAATGGCAAATACTGTTGTAGCAGACATCCTCTTTGGAAGAGCCTCCTGTAGTTGCCAGAAAGGCTATTAACCCAGATGCCAATTTAGGTCTCAGAATCCTGTACAATGGCCATCCTCGCCAAGAATGTTAGGCTATGTCTCACCTTATATGCCAGTCCAAGTTGAATATTGATGGATTTAATGATTGAGGCTAGGTGCAGGTCAAAACCAAGATGGGATCAAGGGTTACTCCTAATTATTTGAAAGACGAAACTGTGTTAAGGGAGAGCCATCAAGTGTTTGATACTTAATGGCTGGGTGCAGGACCAAATTTTGAACCTGAACCAGCTATGGTCACCATTTTATTTTTATTTAAGATGCTTGTTTCTCAATAGCCAGCTCTGAAAGGGATTGAAGTTACTATTGAGATTCAGATTGATATCTGAGAGGTTTGAGAAGGATGAGTAAAGAACAAGATCATCGCATATAGCAGACCTGAGCAAGCAGCAGTGAGCAGTGGGATGTCATTTATGAAGACCGTAAACAGGAGAGCACAAAGAATCAAACCCTGGGAGTACTTGATCCAAGTAGGAGCAAGAGATGACTTAGCATCTCTGATTTGGACAAATTGTTGACACTTTGAAAGATAATTTGGAATCAGGAGGTGATGGAGGTAGAGAAGCTTAGGGATGACAGCTTTGATAGGAGCAGTGGTGGTCAACTAAATCAAACGCTTTTGTAAGATCAACAAAAGTAGCCCCAGTGAGAGAGCCTCTGTCTATAGCAAGTCTGACATAATTTGTAAACTGTATAAGAGCAGTAGATGAACTGTGTCCATATCTGAAACCATGTTGGTCAGGGGTGAGGACAGTTTGAAGGAGTAGAGGTAATCTGAGACCTGGGTAGCAACAATTTTCTCCAGTATTTTAGAGAGGGTGGAGAGGATGGCAATAGGGTGGTAGTTATCCAGGTTAGTGGTGTCCCCCTTTTTGTGGACCAGTACAACTTGAGCAATCTTCCAGAGGGAAGGGACACATCCTGTAAGAAGAGACAGGTTGAAAAGTCTAGTCACTGGAGAGGCTATAGACAAATTCAGTTTACAGCTCGGCTGGACAGAGGCACATTTAAGTCAGTCTGCACAGGGGTTTTTGCTGTCTCCTCTAGTCTACAATAGTGCAGAGGTAAGTTGAGGTAGAAATTCAGCCACAGCTCGGAAGGCAGGGAGTCACTTAAAAAAGGTGCCAGAATTCAAAGCTAGGCTGCCTGAGGACTTGAAATGGAACCTACTGGCTACAGTACCTTGCTGGCTTCGAGGTGGGCTGGTGAGGTCCAAGGAGCTGTGGGGAGCACCATGGTGATTCTAACAGGGGCAACTAGGAGCCTAGAGAAAGAAGAGGGGTAGAAGATTATATATAGTCAGGGGACAAAAGAAGGAGGTGGGGACAGACAGTCAGACAGAGCAATTAACTGGGAGTGATGGACAGAAGTGATTAGCTTGGCAGGGAGGGGTACTGAAAGTAGGGAGGGGCAATAATCAGCAGTACAGATGAGAAAGGAAATCCCACACCAAGAGGAGAAACCAGTAGACTTCAAGAATTAAAATCCTACCCTAAATTATTCCTTAAACAGTTAATTGGTGAGCAGTAAGCTAGTACATTCTAAGAGTTTAAATCCTTCCCTTATTAATCATAGCATCATCAGAAAAATTCAGTTAATTACTAAATGCACAAAAGAAAAATACAGTAGCACTTGCATGAAATGATTTTAAATTTGACTTTGTGTCTCTCCAGAAAAACAGGCTAGGAGCATACAATTAAATCATAAAGAGCACTATAAACTCTGAGATTGCAGTGCACAGAAATGCTAAACACACCAGGGAGCTGCAATGCAAGGCACAAATTCAGTTTACAGCTCTGTTGGGCAGAGGCACATTTAAGTCAGTTTGTACAGGGTCTTGCCATCTCCTCTAGTCTGCAATAGTGCAGAGGTAAGTTGAGGTAGAAATTCAGCCACACCTCAGAAGGCAGGGAGACACTTAAAAAGGTGCCAGAATTCAAAGCTAGGATGCCTGAGGACTTGAAATGGAACCTACTGGCTACAGTACCTTGCTGGCTTTGAGGTGGGTTGGTGAAGTCCAAGAAGCCATGGGGAGTGCCACAGTGACCCCACAGGGGTGACTAGGAGCCTTGCTGGCTTTGAGGTGGGCTGGTGAGGTCCAAGAAGCCATGTTGAGTGCCACAGTGACCCCAACAGGGGTGACTAGGAGCCTTGCTGGCTTCAAGATGGGCTGGTGATATCCAAGAAGCCATGGAGAGCACTGCAGTGACCCCAACAGGGGCAACTAGGAGCCTTGCTGGCTTCAAGGTGGGTAAGTATTTTTTAGCTTCTTTGCTCCTTGGCTTTGCCATTTGGTTTGTGGTGGCATAGGTTATGATTCTTACAGGAAAGGCATTTTCCTTATTCTGTTCTTTTTTATATGTATCTCACCCCTTGTATGTTATCTTTTTAGTCTGTATTATTGTCGCCATATTCCTTTCACCTAGTCCTATGCATGCACAACATTGTATATAGTTAGTGTTGTTGTTTACTTGAATACTGTTTTGTAATATATATATTAATCCATTTCAGAGTTACAAGGATTTGAAATTTCAGTTCTGAGCATGCTCGATACGATCTTTTGGATAGCTGTTTCATATGAAAAAAGAATTTAGCCCATAGGAAAAAAGATTCTGTTTCATTTGGGGAAATCTTTTTCATGAGAAAAATACTTTTTCCATCTTGTTTCTATTTTTTTATAAACATTTTGTTTTAAAGCTATGAAATAATATCCTGCAAAGACATCAACACATGTCTCTTGCTAATCAGGACCCCTTAGGTGGATTCTGCAGTTAGTTTTTGGAAAATCAACCGAAATGTTTTAATCACATTTTAAAATCTTTTTTGTGACCTAATTTCTTTTTTTCGTATGGCTATATGAAAAGAATATTGCCATACAAAACAAGATTCCTTCATATGAAAAAATTATTCAACATATTTTTTTCACATTTTGTTTTCATATGAAGGAATCTTTTTTTCATATGAATGACACAACCTCATGAGAAAATATCCTTCATATGAAAAAGAATTTGGACTTAGTTTTTTTCACATTCTTTTTTCATATGAAGCAATCTTTTTTTCATATAAATGACAACTTCATGAAAAAAAGATCCCTTTATACGAAAAAAACATTTGGACTTAGTTTTGTTTCCGCATTTCAACTTTAACAAGCCATGACTCTGTCAATATCTATAGTTACAGGACAATCTATATACTAAAATAGAGGTAATAATGACTATTACAACACTAATGCATAACATCTCAAAACAAATTTGGGGGCCATATAAAAAAAACATAAAAATTAAAAAAATTACAATTCCCTTAGGATAACATTGCATCGTTGACAAGCTGTAACTCTGTCAATCTTTGGAGTAAACAAACGATGTGAATATCAATAGAAAGGTCTTAATGACTAGTATAATACTAAGCCCCTAAGAAATAAGAACCAAAAATGGTCCAAACACATAGAAAAAAATGATTAGGAAACACATAAATTGTTTTTCTGGAGGAATGAAAGCACAGGGCCCAGAGGGCCCTGCACTTCCACACCCACATATACATGTTGATAGATGAACGCACTAAAGCACTGGGCCCAGAGGGCCCTGATTTTCCATAATCACATGGATGTCTTTGGGACCTTTGTGAATGATGGTACAATTGTACTATCTCACAAAGTTAGGAAATTCATTAAGTATACACAATAGAGCATGTTAAGATATTTTGTACTGAAACTACAGCATAAACACTCCCTAAAAATACATGTTTGGGTGCAATTTTGCACTGTGGGCCAGGACTGATACTACTATACAGTGGCATCATGAAGGGCAGTTTCTTCATAGAGGAGATAGTGTCTAATACACTGGTGCCCTTTACTGAGTGAGTTTTTGCAGATGGGCATTGACTTTTCTGAGGTTCAAGACTAAGTAATTATGGATTCTCTGTGTCCATGGTGGGGATATACAGCAAAGTGTTCTATGTGTTTACTTATATGTGTGTTATTTCTCTTGTACAGATAACTAGCTACATACGCACTGTCTGGGGTGTCCACAGGAACCAGTGAGTGAACTGGGACAGGACATAATCAGAATCACCTGACCTGAACCCAACAGAGATTGTGTGGCATCAGATGAAGCACTATATTTGGAGGCATGTCAAACCAAGGAACTATACTCAGCTAATATGGGGCATAAGACACTTTTGGAGGAGAGTGCTGACAGTTGAAGACTATAATAAATATTTTGATCAAATGGCAGAAGTGATGCCAGCCCTTCTGCATGCCAACAGTTGTGCCAATGCAATGTAAAAATGATGATAATAAAATGTAACTTTGTTTTTAAGCAGCAAGTGGGTTGCTTTTATTTGTATCCCACAACTTTGCTATATCAGTATGTAACACCTAATCAAGCCAAATACCTAGTCTTGCAGCATCCTGAGGCATGATCTCAGGTTTGCAAACTGCAGCTGTGGGGGGAAGGTGTCAAAGAGTCTAAGAAACCACTGAATAGGTAGTGTTGTGTTGTGATTTTCTAACACTTAGTATGGCAGCATCAAGAGTTGTGAATTCAGGTTTGATAATCCTGCCGGGGTGCAGAAAACAAAGGTTTTAGGAACCATTCTGAAGACAGCTGCAGACTGAAATAAAAGTTCAGCAAGAAATATGTCCAAGTCCCTAGAATCATCAGCATCAAAGAAAAGACAGTGCAGTCAGTGCATTATCAATTGTCTTATTATAACATGTAAAGCAAGTAAATAGAAACATATCAAAATGGAATAAATAAAATAGTCAGTGGTCTTTTATTAGAAGTAAACACCGGAGGCCAGATTCTCAAAGGTCTGCAAATGCCACAAGCCCAGGTTGCACTGAACATATGGTGCCTGAGGCTTGTGGCATTCTCCTGCCATAGGATCAGGATTCTCGATCCCTTTGCTAATTGCTGCAAGTTAGACCAGCTTTTCTGGACTAGCTTGTGGCAATCCCAGGCACAAGCTGCTGTAAATCAGGAAAAGTGTCATAAATGTGCTCGATCTACTAGAAGTTGATGCAGTGTGTAATAAAACTGTTGGTGCAGCTGCACCAACAAAGAGGTTTGATGCAGGGCTTAACAGAAGTCCTGCATTGTCCTTTGTGAATCTGGCCCCTGCTCTTTAGCTAACATTAGCCTACGCTATCCCACCCTTCTTTTTGCTATTTCTATATTTCTACAGTTATTCATAAGAGAGTAAAGATGGACAGGTACAAGGTTCTTTTTATCAAACATCCCATTTCTAAAATGTATTACGCATAAGGGAGATTTTTATAGGGCCCTACTGTATATGCCTATCTGAATCTAAGGTGCCATAAAATGTCATTTAAACACAGGTGGAGCAGATTGTTCTTTAATTTTATGGTTTTAGGGACATGGACTGGTGCTATAAAAAGCAGGGTGTGCCCAAAATGGCAAAATCAGTGAGACTCCATGAAAATAGGGAGACTTGAAGGTATGCAATTCTTTGATAAACATTTTTCAAATTCAGAAGAGCAATGGAATAGTTACCCAGATTGTGTTGCAGTGTCAAGTTTTAACACATAGCTGGGCAGCATCCCAAGGTGTGGTTTCAGCTTTGTTTATCCTATGTATGGGGGTGGGTTCTCATCGGAAAATGCAGTTATTGTGGTTTACAAATTTCTGCTATGAAAGCTTTGGCATCAGTTTAAACTCATTTAAACTCTGAAATTCTATTCATTTATCATCTTAATTGCTAATTAAATGGGGTATGTGGGGCAGTGTACAGCAGCTAAATGTACTATGGGAACATGAAGCAATCTGCTTCACATACATAGATCATGTTTAATTTCTGAATCCAGCCCCAGGGTGATGTAACTCTGACTGTGATGTAGAATCAATGTCCTACATTTTCACACTATGCAATCATGCACCACCACACCTAATGATATATTACATGTTGGCTGATGATGCTGATGCTAAGCCCACTTCCACCTTCTGTATTTGTGGGAGGGGATGCTAGGGCCACAAATGCGAAAATTTGTACTGTCAGTGCAATAGAGTTATGGGTATTGAACTGTTCTATATTGTGATACTGTGTTGGATT
The DNA here is from genome assembly GCA_016271365.2 of Neoceratodus forsteri. Lineage (NCBI taxonomy): Eukaryota > Metazoa > Chordata > Ceratodontiformes > Ceratodontidae > Neoceratodus > Neoceratodus forsteri. The sequence continues at coordinate 1,124,799,478 of CM028131.1, forward strand.
TTGTGTTTAACTTTGATAATACCTATTCCCCAAAATGTCACTCCTAAAATATGAATTCCACAGAACATCTCACCTGCATGACCTTTGATATTCAGCATGCTATTCTGGTTTGAACCAACACTTCCATCAAAATATCTATGCAAGTGTGTAGTGTGTAGGCACTGTGTGTGGAAGGCTTGGGGTATACCTCTTAAATTTGTGGAGGGTGTCTCTCCATATATCAGGACTGTGGGAGGTGGTCATCTGCAGATGACTGAGCCTGCATAGGTAAGTACAGTACATACTTTTAACAAGTTGATGGTGCATGCTTTACCTGTTTGTGTATGTGTGCATTGTCACTGATGTTGTCTCCATCTTTATGTTTCCACAGAATTTCCATGGATGTCCATGATTGATAGTTCAAGGAGGAGGGACCAACCTGATGGGGCAATCTTGGTGGTGGTGGCTCAGAGGCACCAGTGGCTGTGGCCACTCTTCCTCCAGGACTCCCTGTGCTGGAGGGTGGGTAGCCAGCGTGCATGATGATGTCAGGAGCTGTGGGCCCTGAAGGAGCAATCAAAGATATAGTATGTGTTTGGTGGGGGCCACCGTGTGCCAGCTGTATATAGCTGCAGGTTTGCATGTGCAGCCACCTCATGACTGACATCTGTGTTCTCATTTCAGTGTTATTGTGGGCTGCTTAGGAGGATGGTGCAGGTGGAGAGGGGATACATACTTATCACCCCAAAGGGCTCCAGCAAAGATTCCCAGGAAGAGGAGAAGCACAAAGGAAGCTAGTCCAGAAGCACAAAGGAAACCAAAAACTTGATCATAGGAGACTCCATGATTCGGGGAGTTGATACCCATCTCCAGCCAGGGGTGATGGTCAGATGTCCCAGGTACATCAGCATGGAGAGACACTGACCGCATTGACATAAAATTGTTCACAAAGCAGGAGAAAACATTGATGTCCTAGTACACATAGGGACTATCGATCTCGCCAGCCGGTCAGTTGTGGAGACCAAGGAACACCTGACTAGGCTGGGTGACAAACTATCATCTATTTCGTCTGCATCTCCTTCTGAGATCCTGCCAGTCTGGGGAGAAGGGAGCAGATGGACGGAAGGTCAGAGAAGGGAGATAGGGAGCCAAACACGTGGCTCAAGGACTGGTGCCAGAAAAAGGACACAGATTTGTAGGAACTGGCAACAGTTCTGGGAGCGAAAGTTCTTTAAATTTGATGGACTGCATCTGACTAAAGAGGGAGTCAGTGCATTGGGGCAGAAGTTTGACGCCTTTGCAGAATATTTAAACTAGCAATGGGAGAGGGGGCAGCACCCTATACGTCGAATGGGAAGAACACCCTCCCCTCAGCTAGTGGTCAAACAGGAATTCAGCGGTTTGCCGCTCATTTGCATCACCAGGTAAGAAAAAGGTTTGTCTCCCCATACGATGCACAGGGTAATGCCAAACTCACCCAACAACTAACACACCAAAATCTGGCCAATGGAAAATCATGTACACAAATGCTCACAGCCTGGGAAATAAGATCCCAGACCTGCAGGCAACAATGTCAGAGGCTAAACTGGACATAGTAGCAATTAGTGAGACGTGGTTTACCAGTAACCACACTTGGGAGACTTCAGTACCTACTATGTATTGTTCTAGAAGAGACCGAGGTGCAAAAGGGGGGAGGAGTGGCCTGTATGTTAATGAAAATATCAAAGCTACAGAAATTCAGAATAACATAATGAGCCAGAAGAACTGTGGGTCACCCTGAAACAGGAAATGGGACAGCTATAAGAACTGGGGTTGTCTACAGGCCCCAGACCAGAGGGAGGACATAGACACATTACTGTTAGAGGATATACAAAACATGACAGCTAAAGGAGGTTCTGATAATGGGAGACTTCAACATGCCAGATACAGATTGGTCAATCACCAGCAGGAACATCGGCCAGAACTAGACACATAGTGGATTCCTGCAGGAGAGGCCTCAAACAACTGGTACAGCAACCCACAAGAGACAGGGCTATCCTAGATCTAGTACTGACTAACAAAGAAGGGATCACAGATCTCCAGGTAGAAGGTCACCTGGGGCCAGTGACCATCACATGGTATGGTTCAATTTGGCTACTACATCTAAATCATCCCATCTCAAGGCAAAATATGGGACTTCAGAGGAGCTGACTTTGATAAGATGGCCAACAGAGTTAAGCTAGCCCTGGCAAAAGAAACACAGGTGAGGAGGCAGTGCAAAGTGGGCAAGCATTAAGGATACAATACTTGAAGCAACATCCCATTGTGTTAGACAGAAAAGGAAGTGTAAAGAAGAAGGAAACCACTTTGGTTCTCAAATACAGTAGCAGAAAAGGTCAGAGCCAAAAGGCTGGCCTTCAGAAAATATAAGGGAACACAGCGGGATGAAGATAGGGAGGCATACCAAACTGCCCTAAGGGAAGCAGGTAAGGCAGTAAGGCAGGCAAAGTCCCAAACTGAGGAAACACTAGCACGGACAGTAAAAGAAGGTGACAAGACTTTATAGATACATTAGTGAAAGGAGAAAGTCCAGAGGGGTATTGCTAAGCTTAATGGAGAAAAGGGAGCATGTGAGGAGGAGGACCCTGTAAAGGCATCTATCCTAAATAGATACTTTTGCTCAGTATTTACTGAAGAGAAGGTAGGGCAGGGCCCACAGCTCAGCATCATGGACACAGGGGAGGGAGGTGAGCACTACCCCTCTACAAAAGAAAGGGTCCTACAAGAGCTTGCTAGCTCAGGGTGGATAAGGCAATGGGACCTGATGGCATACATCCCAGGTACTTAAGGAGCTAAAGGAGGAACTAGCAGAGCCTTTAGCAGAATTGTTTAGTGAGTCTCTGAGCACAGGAGAGGTCCCAGAAGACTGGAGAAGGGCTCATGTGATCCCACCCACAAGAGTGGTAGCAGGGAGGAGGCGGGAACTACAGACCGTCAGTCTTACCTCAGTAGTGGCAAGATTATGGAGGCACTTAAGGAAAGGATAGGCAACACCTGGAATCATAGGGGCACAGGATCCAAGACAGCATGGGTTTACAAAAGGAAGGTCCTGTCAAACTAATCTCATAGATTTCTTTGACTGGGTAACCAGAGTGGTGGACCAAGGGGGAGCAGTTGATGTCGCCTACCTTGACTTCAGCAAAGCTTTTGACACTGTTCCACATAGAAGATTGATAAATAAGCTAGGTAGGCTCTGGGTGGGTCAGAAGTTGGTCAACTGGGTGGCAAACTGGTTGACTGGCAGAAAACAGAGTGGTGGTAAATGGTATACAGTCAGAAGAGATGCAAGTCACAAGTGGGGTACCTGGGATCAGTCCCTGGGCCAGTCCTATTCAACATCTTCATTAGTGACCTCGCAGATGGACTAGGAGGGTAAGGCTTGTCTGTTTGCAGATGACACCAAGATCTGCAACAGAGTAGATGATCCAGATGGGTGGGCAGAATGAGAAGAGATCTGGATAAACTAGCAGAATGGTCAGAAGAGGGGCAACTGGATTTAATGCAAAGAAGTGCAAAATCATGCACATAGGGAAGAGAAACCTGAAGCCACTTATAGGCTGGGAGGGAGTTGCTAGCAGTCACAAAGGAAGAAAGAGACTTGGGCATCATCATCACTGATGACCTAAAATCATCCAAGCAGACCTCAAAGCAGTAGGTAAGGCTAGGGGTGTTAGGGTGTATTAGTAGGGGGTATCACAAGTACCGTAGAGGTAATAATCCCTCTACAAGACATTGGTTAGGCCCCATCTGGAGTACTGCGGCAGTATTGGAGGCCACACCTTCACAAGGACATTAACCAAATTGAGGCAGTCCAGAGAAGGGCAACCAAAATGGTGCAGGGACTGCATCAGAAGACATATGAGGACAGATTAACGGAGCCCAATATGTATACCCTTGAGCAAAGGAGGGAGAGAGGTGATATGATCGAGACATTTAAACACCTTAAGGGCATAAACAAGGTGAAAGAGTCTAACATGTTTAAATATAAGAAAAATAGCAGGACAAGAGGACACAGCATGAGATTAGAGGGAGGCCGATTAAGGGGGAATGTGAGGAAATTCTTTTTCACAGAAAGGGTGGTAGATGCATGGAATGGCTTACCACAAGAAGTGGTGGCTATGAATACAGTGCAGGGCTTCAAACAGGCATGGGATAGGCATAAGGGAGCAATACAAATGACTATGAATAGATAGGTCACTGACAGAGCAAAGGCCGATGGCACATTTATAAGGTAGAAAAAGAAATGGGCAGACTGGATGGGCCTTGCGGTCCTTATCTGCCGTCAACTTCTATGTTTCTATGTTTCTATGTTTCTATGAATTAGGACATTTTGTCTGGCTATATTTTTTATGTCTGCTGACAGGACAGTTTTATTTTGTTTTAAATAAATATCTATATAGATAAATATTTAGGTGCTGGACTACATGTGTCTCATTTTTATTTTGCAAGGCAACTACATGCCACCTGCCAGGTCTGTCATAAATTGAGAATGTGACATAGTATTTCCAAGGGCCCCCTCTCCTAAACTAAGAAAGTGACAGAGTGTTTATAATGGCACTCTCTCCTTAACTGAGAATGTGGCATAGTGTTTCCAATGGACCACATTCCTAAACTGAGAATGTAACAGAATGTTTCTAAGGGCACCCTCTTCTATAAGAAAGTAACAGAGTGTTTCTAAGGGCACTCTTTCCTTAACTGAGAATGTGGCATATTGTTTCCAGTGGACCATATTCCTAAACTGAGAATGAGACAGAGTGTTTCCAAGGACACTGTCTCCTTAACAGAATGTGGCATAGTGTTTCCAATGGACCACATTCTTAAACTGAGAATGTGACAGCGTGTTTCCAAGGGGCCCCTCTGCTAAACTGAGACTGTGACAGAGTGTTTCTAAGGCAACCTCTCCTGTGAGAATGTGAGTGTTTCCAAGGGCACCCTCTCCTTTGAGAAAGTGACAGAGTGTTTCCAAGGGCAACCCCTCCTTAACTGAGAATGTGGCAAAATGTTTCCAAGGGCACCCTCCCCTAATCTGAGAATGTGGCATAATGTCTCCAATGGACCACATTCCTAAACTGAGAATGTGGCAAGAGTGTTTCCAAGGGCACCCTCTCCTATGAGAATGTGACAGAGTGATTGCAAGGGAACCCTCTCCTACACTGAGAATGTCACATGGTGTATATAAGGGCACTATCTCAGAAATTGAGAATGTGACAGTATTCACAAAGGCCTCCTCTCATAAACTTAGAATGTGACATGGTGTTTCCAAGGGTCCCCTCTCCTAAACTAAGAATGTGACATAGTGTTTCCAAGGGACCCCTCTCCTAAACTAAGAATGTAACAGAGTGTTTCTAGGGCCCCTCTCCAAAACTGAGAATGTTACAGAGTGTGTACAAGGGCACCCTCTCCTACACTGAGAATGTCACATAGTGTTTATAAGGGCACCCTCTCCTAAAATGAGAATGTGACAGTATTTACAAGGGCATGGTATTCTAAACTGAGAATGTGACAGAGTGATTCCAAGGGACCACTCTCCTAAACTGAGAATGTCACAGTGTGTTTCTGAGGGCACCCTTTCCTAAACTGAGAAAGTCTAGAGTTCAATTGGCTCATCAGGATACCTGGAAAGTTCCTTGTGGGCTGACGTCTGTTGGGTATCAGGACACTTTTTAAACTCTAAACATCTTTGTATTTATCATTTTTTTACTAATTAAATTGGGTATTTTGAACACTGAAGGTAAAATATAAGATGCAAACACAGAGCTACTGAATCAAATTTAAGTTGAATACTGAGATGAATGTGTCACCCTGGACCCTCCTCTACTAATTCTCCTAGTTGGCCCCTCATTCACTTTCCAGGTGGGCTCCCAGTACCCCAGTCTGACCCTGAATGAATATCACATAGTGCTCCCAAGGGCCCCCCTCTCCTAAACTGAGAAAGTGATATATATTTACAATGGTCCCTTCTCTTAAACTGAAAATATGATATAATGTTTACAGGGGACCCCTCTCCTAAACTGATAAGGTTATGTAGTGTTTCCAAGGGCCCCCTCTCTTAAACTGAGAATGTGACAGTATTACCAAGAGCACCCTCTAGTAAACTGAGAGTGTGGCATAGTGTTTCCAAGGGACCCCTCTCCTAAATACATAATGTGAAAGGGTGTTTTACAAGGTCACCCTCTCCTAAATTGAGAATGTGATAAGATCATTTACAAGGGTTCCTCTCCTAAAATGAGAACATGACATAGTCTTTCTACAGCCCCTTCCTAAACTGAGAATGTTACAGAGTCTGTATAAGGGCACCCTCTCCTACACTAAGGATGTCACAGAGTGTTTACAAGGGCATCCTCTCCTAAACTGAAAATGTGACATAGTGTTTCCAAGGGCTCCTCTACTAAACTGAGAATGTGACAGAGTCTTTCCAGGGGCACCCTCGCCTAAACTGAGAATGTGAAAGGGTGTCTACAAGAGAACCCTCTCTGAAATTGACACTGCGACATAGTGTTTCCAAGGAACCACTCTCCTAAACTGAGAACATGACAGAGGGTTTCCAAGGGCACACCCTCCTGTGAGAATGTGACAGAGTGTTTAAAAGGGAACACTCTCCTACACTGAGAATGTCACATTGTGATTATAAGGCCACTCACCCAAAAACTGAGACTGTAACAGTGTTTACAAGGGCACTCTCTCCTAAACTGAGAAAGTCACAGAGTGTTTCTGAGGGCATCCTCTCTTAAACTAACAAAGCCTAGAGTTGGACTGGCCTGCCAGGCTACCTGGAAATTTCCAGGTGGACTGACCTCAGTTGTGTACTTGGCCACTCTGAAAATCTTTGTATTTATCATCTTTTTTTCTAATTAAATGGAGTATTTTGAACACTGTAAGTAAAATATAAAATGCAAACACAGAGCTAATGCATCACATTTAAATGGAATACTGAGATGAGTATATCACCCTGAACCCTCCTCTACTAATTCTCCTGGTGGGAACCTGTATTCACTTTCCAGTTGGACTCCCTGTACCCCAGTCTGACCATGAATTAATGTCACATAGTGTTTCTAGTGGCCCCCTCTCCTAAACTGAGAATGTGATATATGTTTAACAAGGTCCCTTCTCTTAAATTGAGAATGTGAAAAAGTGTTTATAAGGGCACCCTCTCCTAAACTTAGAATGTGATAGAATGTTTACAAGGGAACCCTCTCCTAAACTGAGAACATCACAGAGTGTTTCCAAGGAACCCCTCTCCTGAACTGATAAGGTGACATAGTGTTTCCAAGGGTCTTCTCTCCTAAACTAAGAATTTGACAGTATTCCCAAGGGCACAGTCTCATGAACTAAGAATGTGACATAGTGTTTCCAAGGGCCCCCTCTCCTAAACTAAGAATGTCACAGAGTGTTTACAAGGATATCCTCTCCTAAACTGAAAATGCCACAGAGTGTTTACAGGGGCACCCTCTTCTAAACTGAGAATGTCACATAATGTTTCCAAGGGCTCCTCTCCTAAACTAAGAATGTGAAAGGTTGTTTACAGAAGCACCATCTCCTAAGCTGAAAATGTAACAATGTTTTCAAGTTCATTTTATCCTACACTGAAATTGTCATATAGTGTTTACAAGGATCTCCTCTCCTAAACTAAGGATGTTATTGTTTACAAATGCTACCCCTCCTCAACTGGGGACCTCAAATGCTGAGTGGTATGCACCTCTCCTCAATTGAAGCAGTATCCCTGGTCTGCTGAATCATTAGTATTTAGATGGAAATGGCACAGAGTGTTTGCAAAGACTCAACACCATCCCTCCCCCCACACCGGGTATTCCAAATTGTTACAAAGTGTGTATTAAACAGTTTATTGCGCTAGATACCTACTGTTTGCTGTGCCTTTGCATTGCTATCCCTAGACCATGCTCAAGGGTGATGCATGCTCAGTATAAATGCTGAGAACCACATCTGCAAGCCAATGCCGGAACTTCATTGTCTGAAGAATTCCAATATTGGAACTAAACATAACAAAAACAAACAAAAACAACAACTCTGATGCCCAGAGTCGTGGCACAAAGTATTTGAAAATGGCAATGGCTAACACTGTATATAGGTATGCACAAGGTCTGCGTTAAAAGCATACACTGTAGCACTGATTGAGAGAACATTTCAGCTAATGAGTGAATCCTCTGTAAATGTGAGTGATGGGTTTGAACCATGGTACTTCCTGCCTTAGTCGGTACAGTGGTTCGAATCCCATCTAAGGGTCTTACATACTATGAACTTTGAATTAGTATTATTATTATCCTAGGAGGGACAGCTACTGTGTGTTGGTTTAGCCTACATACAGAAAATGGTCTAAAGACATATTCTAAAAGTATGTAATGGTGCACAGGAGTATATGCAATAGTAAATAAATTCAATTCTGCCTTTTTTTTGTCCCCCCATGGCAGCTGTTTACTTCACGGTACAGCAGACTGCTAGCAGGTGCTAAAAGTGATTCTCATACTGACTCCCCAAACAATGTATTTATTTTATTTAATTTTATTTAGCTTTTGTTGACCAAGTAAGTGCACTAGCCATAAAATGACTATTTTCAGGCACGACCCAGGAGAGTACAGACATGCAGAAACTTAACAGGATAACAATTTATAAGTGCTTTACATACAATGAGTTAAAGAGGGTACAATATACTGTATCAGAACATACAAAGTAAAGCGCTTTACATACAAGGAGTGGATACAATATATCCGAGACATACAGAGTAGACCATTCATAAGTTCATAGGTGCCTACCTATGCAATGAATAAAGAGGACCTTGGACAATAATTTATCAGGTGACATATCATATAAACAGAACAAGGTACACAAAAACAGGTAATACAACAGGAAGAAATAACCACTGACAGCAGGGGGTGTCATTAAGGAAAAGGTCGGTGAGTGAGGAAAAGGGGAGCAAGCCATGAAATTAGATTATATGAGTGTATGTAAGTGTAAGGGAGATGCCTGCAGTGCAAGACATTATATGGGCAGGGAAAGAGAGCTGGGACAGGCTGAGGCAGTAAGAGGGTTATATAGAGGTGAGGAAATACTATTGTATGGCAAGAGACATCAGTCATTAGGTAAGGTGAAAGCAGGAACAGGTATCAACAATCAGCAGATTTGAGCACAATTTTCTCTTAAAACATGTGTGGGAGCTAGAAAGTCTAATGTCAAGGGGAAGGGAATTCCACAGCTGTGGAGCCGCATGCTCAAATGCAACAGTTCCTTTCCTAGTGCGGCACCTCGGCAAATTCAGAAAGGATTTATCAGCTGATCGTAGACCATGGAGTGTGTCCTGAGGAACAAGCATAGCTGCTAGACACCTAGGGTTTGATTTTGAATTATCGAATCACTAAGAGAGCCAAGATAGTATTTCCTACTAGCTAATGGAGAGAACCAACCAAGATCATTATAAAGTTGACGTGGTGTTTAAGCCGAGGAGAAGAGGCGTAGCGACGTATGTTGTTATATGTAATATCCCATCTGAGTAGGTCAGTTTTATGAGCAGTCCCAAATAAGGGAGCCCCATAGGTTAGGTTGGGGAGCAGAATCCCCCTTGCAATGGCCATTTTAGCCGATGGCATGAGCATATAACTAGTTTTATATGCAACACCCAGTTTGGAGTTGACTGCTCTGCAAAAAGTCTGTACATGAAGATTAAGATCAAGAGATTGATCTAGCAGGATGCCCAAGTACTTGAAAGAGGTCACACATTCCAGTAATTGACCTTCTAAGTCCTGCACCGTCAGTGCTGTTGTGCAAGCCCAGAGCTTTGGGGATGATCCAAGCAGCATGGCTTTAGTTTTGCTAGTGTTGAAAGCCAGTTTGTGGTCGTATAGCCAGTTTTAGATATTGTTAAAGTCAGAGGAAAGGGTTGTATTGATAGAGTAATATGTAATGAGGGAAAAAGCCTGAATCTAATGTAGAACTTTAAAGTAAAGCTGCCAATAACCCAAAAACGGGATGGCAGAGATAGAAAAGTACCTGCATATGCTATTAAAAAAGAAGCCTCACTACAAGGGAACAAGGTACTCTCATGTCAGATAACTATTGATTGGTGCAGTTCGCTATGTGTGTATAATTTTACGTTGCAGTCAATAGCCCCAAAATGGTGGTGGTGGGAGAGTGAAAAAGACATATCACCTCACTATAGCACATCTACCACGTTTTACTTTCTTCTCTGCAGGCAAGGTTGGAAATGCCCTGAGATAACATCTTAAGAAGTATTTATTGTATTTTAAGGAAGTGCATGTCCTTTGCATTTTTATAACATCACATAGAAAAATTGCACTTAAATGTACATGCATTTGATGTTGTGCTGACTTGTTCTTTTATAAACTACTTATTTCAGGTAACCTGTTACCTTTGTTGAGCTCCCTCTCTCTTTCTTAATCTCTTAAAGCTTCCCCACCAGTCTGCTGCTCTCACCCATCACTGCTCACACAAGTGTCCTAGACCTGCATTTTGGACTCCAGATTTTTCACCTCCTCTCTACCAATGTCCACTGTCACCATGAACCTACCCTAGCTCACACAGTTCACGATCTCCCTAGTACCTGCCCTGGTCAAACTCTCAGCTTGACCTTGGATAGTGTAGTGCCTGTTGAAATCAGCCCCATTGTCTCTGTCTAACTGCCCACACCCTTTCCCTTCCTGCTACTCTGATCCTCCTTATTACAGTGCCTTCCCACTCCCCCAATTACCTACACAATTATTTTGAACAAGTATTTTACCCTAACCACCGCTTCTCTGATTTTCCTTAGGCTAGCCCCAGGTTGGGCATCCCATGCTCAGTGACCACGGATGGAACCGCCACCAGTTGTTCCTCACTCTGTTGCCCTCCGGCAAGCCTCCAAGTTGGGCTAGCCCCATGTCAGGCATCTCACACTCAGCAGTCGTGGCTGGAACCGCTGCTGGTTGCTCCTCACTTCATTGCCCGCCAGCAAGCTTTCAAGTCAGGAAAGAAGTTCACTCTCCCTCAGGAGTGCTTTCAGGGACTCCTATTGGCTGCAGCTTGGACTGGCTGCTCCCAATTGGCTGTAGCTCTTATGGCTTTCCCGCTGATTGGCTGCAGCTCTCCTGGGACTCCTGCTTGAATTTCTGACTGCTTTTCTGCCTTTTGTGAACTCTAGAAGGGTTTGTTTGGACCTGTCCCCCTACTCCCTCCTCCTGTCTTAATTACATATGCCTTAGCCCCTCCTCCTGCCTCCAAACCTCTTCATTATTGGATAACAGCATTCTGCCTATTGGCCCCTCCTTCAACACTCAAATGTCTACCCATTTGGTCTTTACGCCAAGCCAGAGAGATCTAGTTGGCTCCCATTGCTTAGTACTCCTCAATTAGTGTATTTTCACTCCTTTCCTCCCTCCCCCTTCCACCTCATAGGCTCTAAGTTAGCTTGTTCATAGGTATACGTAGGTTCCGCTAGTACATACCTCATCTCTGAAGGAATGTGGCCCTTATTGATCATAGGCCTTATGGCCAATTTTATGCCTTTTTCACCAGCTCCCTACATAGGGACCCATCCTTCATTTGGGAATGCCCCACCATGTAATGTTATCCCCTTTACTAATTATTTCATGTCCTTATCATTGGCCTACCCTTTTCTGCTGCCATAGCACACTGGGACATCATCACAGATGTTTAATATATGCATTGGACTTAGCAAATCCCAAAAGCTACACCTTTTGCTCCTAAAGCACTATGCCAGGGTACTTCTACATACAACCCTGGGAGAATTTGGTTTCCACTTAAACTACGATATGCCTTGCCCACCTCATCAGAGCAAATGGGTTCAGGCGCGCTCTGTTAAGCTTGTGTTGAGAGCCCTTAGAATTATACTATTCATGCTTCTGCTCTGTTCTGGCAGTGTCAAACTGAACCCAGGCCCCCCTCTACCTATCTCTGCTCCTTGCAACCTTATCAACCTAAAAGGTCTAAGTATCCTCCATATTAATGTATGCAGCCTCCTAAGTAAGATAGATGCCATTCAGGCTTGGATTACACACATGAAACCTGACATCCTGGTGGTTTCTGAGACCTGGCTCAAGCCCACTACCCTGGACTCTGAGGTCAACTTACCTGTATACAATATCTTCCGTGCAGACAAATGGCCTAGAGGTGGGGGGTGGGAAGGGTTTCCAGCTACATATTGGAAAAATATAACATTTCTATTACCAATGCCTCATCATTGCTGAAAGAGTTTGAAAGACTCACGATCAAAGTTCAACTCTCAACCACCTTGGCCTTGCACATCATAGGATGCTACAGGCCTCCCTCTGTAGGGCTTCAACTGTTAAGTCACCTTTCCCACTCTCAGTGTGCTGCTGTCAGAAGTCATAATTCTGAGTGACTATAACCTGGATTGGCTTTTGGACACCTCCAAACCCTTAAAAACTCTATGTGACTCATTCAGACTTACCCAAATTGTCTCAGAAGTGACCCATCCAAATAAAAAGAACCCAAATAAAAGCTCCCTACTAGACATTATTCTAGAAAACAATCCATACCTCTTCCCTCATTCTGGAGTCTTCTTCACTGATCTCAGTGAGCACTGCTTTATTGCTTGCATAAGAGCTGCACCCAAGCCTATTTCTAATTCCAGGTTCACAATCAGGAGATGTTTATGTAATTTAGTGCCACAAGCCTTCCTTTCAAACTTACAGAACTCCTTTCTGTGGCAGGACTTCTACCTAGCCAAGACAGTAGAAACAACATACGAGACCTTCCATACTATTGTCCATAGAGCTATTGACAGACATGCCCCCTTGATCAAAGCACATTCCAAGAAAAAGACTCTCCCTTGGTTTACATGTCAACTGAAGTCAGCTTTGCTCAACAGGGACAAGCTCTGGAAGAAAGTGCATAAATCAAAGCTTCAGTTGGACTCAGATGATTTTAGGGCAGCCAGAAACCTCTGCACAAAGCTTGCCAGAAACATTAAGGCTAACAACTTCCAGTCAGCTCTGGACTCCTCCACCAAGGACCCTGCCAAATTCTTCCAAACCTTTAGAGATATTCAAGGATATGCTTCATCAGGTTCTCTCCCTAACACAATCTTATATGAAGGATCCCTCATTACCGAGAAGACAGAAATCCTTGACTGCTTTAATAATAATTTTATTACCATAGGTACGGGCTTTGAAATTTCATTTGTGAATAACCTACTTACCCATTTCTTATCACAAGGATCAACAAGCCTTCCCCTTGTCCACAGTACTCCTGTCACAGGTTTCTCTTTCCAACTGGTAATTTACAAGGAAGTGGAAGACCTGCTCCTTCAGCTGGATGCCAGAAAAAGTGCAGGAGCAGACCTCATTGGCCCTTTTTTTCTAATGCTCGGTCACCAAGTTCTGGCAGCTCCATTAATGCACCTCTTTAATATGTCCCTCAGCTTGGGTAAACTCCCTTTTTTCTGGAAGACTGACCAAGTTTTATCACTCTTCAAATCAGGAGACAGCAGAGCCTCAAATAACTACAGGCCAATCTCCTTACTCCCCACCCTATCAAAACTGCTGGACAAATTAGTGAATTGCCAACTTAGAAACTACATTGATGCCTCAAATCTACTAAACCTTGTGCCATAGCACAATCACAGTTCTGGCTAAAGCCACAAACGACTGGCAGAGAGCTCTTGACTTAGAGAATCACATATGCACTGTATTCCTTGACTTAAGCAAGGCCTTTGATACTGTTGACCATGCATTGCTCTTAGTTACTCTCTGCAATATTGGTCAGGATGCATCTTCCCTAAAATGGTTCTCATGCTATCTGGCAGAGTGGATGCAGCACGTAAAAGCAGTAGGAGATCTGTGCACTCTAAAACAGACTAGCAGACGCATACCTCAAGGCTCCATCTTGGGGCACTTACTTTTCTCACTTTATATCACCAACATCAACTGTGGAATCAAACTTTCCAGTGTACATCTCTTTGCGGATGACGTGGTCCTTTACACTGCAAGGCCTACTCCTGAATGTGCCTGCTCAGACTTGCAAACTGATTTCCTTATGCTGCAACAAAACCTCCTATGTCAAAAGCTCCTATTGAATGCCAAAAAGACCAAGGCTATGCTGTTATCTCCAAGGACCAAGTCCATAAATTCCCTTAAGCATGACAATATTCCCACTATCACCACCCTGCTTAGTGAGCCACTTGACTATGTGACCAAGTTCAAGTACCTAGGTATGTGGATTGACAACAGACTTTCTTTTGCTGATCATATAGATGAGATCTCAAAAAAACTTAAAGGCTTGGACTTTTTTTTAGAATTGAGCATCTGCTTACCGTGGAGACCAGAAAAAGCTTAGTACAAACCATGTTCCTAGCTACCTTGGACTAAGCAGGCTTCCTATATGGCCAAGTCCCAAAAACCACCCTATCTAAGCTTGACACCCTTTATCATAGAGCCTTACATTTCATCCCAGGTGTGGCATATAATACCAATCACTGTGTACTCTATTCCATGGTAGGATGGACCTCACTTACATTCAGGAGGCAAAGGAATGCTATAATATAGACCTATAGATCTATATCCAAGATGCTGCCTTCCTACATTTCTGGCTGTCTGCCCTCCTGCACCTTACGGAACTATGCCTTGAGAAGCCATTCATACATCTCACTAGCTGTGCCTAAAGTCTTTTCCCATTTTGGTAGAGCCTCCTTCAGCTATGTGCTGCCTCAGCTGTAGAACAACATCCAGAAATCCATAAACTGGTACATCCTATTGGTTTTGCAGAATTCAAGTCACTCTATTCGAGATACTTCTCGGAGCCTTGTCAATGCCCTCCCTGTTGCTAAACTGTAGCCATACATTGCTATTCTTACAGTCAACCCTCTACACTTTCTATCCTCTCATTAGAATTACCCAAAGCCATGTTCCTGGGTTTATCCTTGCTTTCTACTTGTTGCTGAGCCCCCAGCTTGCACTGTCACTAGCATTAACTCTGCTCTACTTGTGCAATCAGTGTCTAAAATCACTGGTTCAGCATATTGGGGCTGGCTTGCTTCCACCTCTCTTCTGTACTGTTTACTGGGATAAGGCTTCACCTTATGACTGGGCCTCATTGATTATCCTTGTACCTTGTTTTTATTGTTATGTATTGTATTACTATGCCCATTTGGTGCTGTATGTTCTATTGTGCTACTGTATTATTTTTTCTGTACCTACCAGGCCCTGCTTCAAAATGAGCTTGCTCAATGGAGTTTCACCTGCCTAAATAAAGATTGGTTGATTGATATCTGTCAACCTTAACATCTCAGGTTACATCAGGATAACTCATCAGATCTACTCAAACTCATCCCTTCCCCACTGCAGCCTTCTGATTTACATAATGACAGTATTAACTGCTGGTTAATTACTAATAGGGGCCAGGGGTGTCAGGCTCTTCAGCAATATGGGATAGTACTTTTGTTAATGATGTCAGTTGTCTTGTTTTCAGCTGGTCTACCCAGATTCCCATTTTGACAAAATGAAAATTGTTAACTCAAGTAGGAAGAATGAGGGAGGGCTGGCTGAGCTGGGAGGGAAGGGAATTAAAAAGAAACATTAGACAGGAAGATAAATAGGCAGGCAGGCAGGCAGGCAGACAGACGGACAGAGAGAGAGAGACAGACAAAGATTCAAATCAAGGGATCACTGGCTAACTGCTTTCATTCTATCTGGCAGCAACACTCCAGCTTCAGGCACAAAAATCAAGAATGTCCTGCTTTTCTCATACAGAGAACATGGGTGAATGGCTGCTCTCACTAAGCTGGACACCCTGGATTTTGGGGTGCCCAGAAAAGGTGTTTCTGAAGGTGTTTTTTTTAAACAAACACCGGCATCTAGCTAAACCATATATAGTTCAGTAAAGCATGACAGAAAGGGTGGTGGATGCATGGAACAGCCTCCCTGGGGAGGTAGAAGGGGCAAAAACGATAGGTGAATTCAAGAATGCATGGGACAGACAGAAGGCAACCCTAGTGGTAGGAAGGAGAAGGTAAGCTGCAGATCAAATAGGATCTGGAGTTTATACAACAGGTAGGGAAATGGACAGACTAGGTGGGTCACGTGGTCCTTATCTGCCATCAGATTCTATGTTTCTACTGCTCAAACCACCCTTGCAATGTGATATTTTTCTGTCAGAACAGGTCTGAGTTGAGCTTACCCCACAGTCTGGGAAAAGGGGCACAGTGTATGTGATTAAATGCAGGGAACGATGAATGAGTTGATGATGATGTGCTAATAGCAGCAGCTAGTTGGTTGGTGTGGTCAGTCAGTCAGCTATTACTACTAACACATCATCACCAATTAATTAATTGAAAATGAATCAGTGATGACAGTTGGTTGCCATTGCAGAGGATGGTTTTCTTTTTTACAAGTGTACTGTCCACTCCGTATCCTTTCTTAGGGTTATGGGTTGGAAATGTTGGGTGCTAGGAGGGGGTGGAAGGGGTTTTACAATACACTAAGTATTTGATAGAGACTGGGCTTGAGGAGGGAATTTGGAATGGTTGGCAATCTGATTATTTGGCAATAAGATGGGGGAAGGGTTTTTTATCATAAGAAGAAAAGCTACCTTGCTGGGAAACTGGGGGAAGAAGGTAAGTGGATGTTATAATAGTGAGGGAGTGAGGGTAATGCATGTATTTGAATTGGTGTTGTGTGAGGCATTGTTGGGGGTGTATATTTTTAAATGATTACAGATAAAAAAACAAAACAGAGGAACTTCACTGTGCATAGGAGCCAAAATTTGGGAACTTCACTCTGCTACATGTTGTGCAAAGTTCCTGACTTTGCCTGAACTATGTCGGCAAACATATGGTAAAACTTGTAACAATCCTACTGGTTATATGCATCTTTGGGGGTCATGTACAGTATATAAAGCACATTTTCCAATGTATGCTAATTTATGTGTAGCTTTTGTGCACTGCTAGACATTCAGCTACTTGCAATACAATACCTTGCTGCAGGGTTCATTTCTACTTTTGTTCTATACTCACGAGTGTAACATTAGACTTCAGTTACAGTATCATTTTAATAATAAAGCCATCTGTTTGATCATTTTACCTGTGTACCTATGAACTATCAACGCTGCCATTCTATTATGGAAAGAGCTGCTAGTGCCGTCAGCTGTGACACACTACACTGCATCTGTGGCTGTGACCCCATAATTCACTTTATCAACCTTTCAAACAACCCTGTTTAGACTATTAATGTCAGATTTAATTTAAGAGGACATAATTTTATTTAAGTATGCCGCACCTCCATATCTTGAAGAGCAGAGATAAAATGGTAACTTTGTTATCCTCCCACTCTCGCTTTGTACTGCTGTAGCTTTGAACAGCACTGCTATCTAAAGGTTTGATAAAGATACCATATACAAATCAGGGGCCTTAAATGTTTCCATGTCTTAGATCAGAGTACACATTTCTGTTGTATTCTTTCTTTTGACAGAGGGGAAGGTGAAATAACCAGCATTTGTAATCTGCAGTTATCACTAAGCTCGGTATCATATCAGGAGCACAAGGAACTATTAGACATCTATTCACAGAGCGATCAAGGTTTCCTCATAAAAAAGATTATTAAGCTGAACTACAAGAATCAGTGAATTCAGTCAGCATGTGTGTGTGTGTGTGGGGGGGGGGGTGAAAACACACTTCAAACCTTTACCAGTCAGCAGGTAATCATTTTATTGTATATTTTAAACTATTGCTTCACAGTTACACAGCAGGCTGAAGCAATGGTAATCAAAGTACTAATGATACTGAGCAGTGCCAAGTTATGAATGTGTCATTTTTTTATTATCATAAAAGGCATACATGCTAAACAATGTAGATGTGGATGATACACAGTGGAAACATAATATTATGCAAACACACACACACACACACACACACACACACACACACACACATACGCTCCTGACAACAAGCATTCCCCACACAACATACAAAATCTGAGCCTTTAACTTGTTTCAGTGTACATTAAGGTGGGCACCCTGTGCTTCCATTCTTAGTACCTGATCAAATACCCTTCCTCCATGGTGGGTGCCTCTGCCGTTAACAGTACTGAAAAGGGGATGTTGCATTGTTAACTGTACAATGATACCACCAGGACAAATCCAATGTTGTTGAACTGAACCCAATCAAAAAGCCCACCCTGCCTCCTCGATTGTCCTGTCTTGGCAATGTGCCACCAAGTAACCCAATGGGATTGATGCCTCCAGCACAAGGCCAGAGTTGTCTCCCAGCCAAGTCTCTATAATACGAACAAGGCTCACTGTTAGCTACTCATCAGTCCTAGGCCAAACTGTTTGGCAGTGGGGAAGGGTAGTGTAGAGGCTTCCTGCACTGCAAGCCAGGAGGGAAGCAGCAGCCAAGCTACTAGTGGACCCTGTGGAACTCACTGTCTTCACCTGTACCACCATCCTGAAGTCCCCCCCATGGCAGCAGTTTCTATCTCCTCTAGTGCTCCCAGGGCAGGCTTGGCATGGCGAAGCAGTGATGTGGGCTCTCAGAACCTACCACTCACCATGCAGCATCCCCTACTCATTCATTTCAGGGAAGCATGAGAGATGCAAAAAGGAATAAAAACATGAGGTGGCTTATTGTTATGACTATGCATGATCTTAGCTGCTAGCACAAGCAGGGGAAATGACGAAGGGTCCTTGGTATCATACCTACTGAGACTGCTTTTGTCCAGGATGTCCGGCAGTATACCTATGCTCCAGCAGCAGCCCAGAATTAGACCCATCCTCCACCAGCACAGCAAACATTCAATACACGAAAACTATGCATGCAGCAGGCAGCTGTACTCTAACAGTCAAACAGCCCCTGCTGCCATGCTGATGCTGCCTCATTCAACACAATGAAACTCACTTGTAAAAAAAAAAAATTAGAGCTTTGCTACTATATGCTTATGAAAACAAGGAAATGGTTCAAACTAGCTTAATGCAAAAGGGCTTCTTTGGGAGCACTTCATAGTGCTAATAAATGTTTCAACTTTTGCATTAAGCTACTGTTCATAGTTTTCTGACTTTAGGCAGTGGCACCCACCTTTTCCATGCAGTGTGGATTTGTTTCTGCTCTTTGCTGCTACAGTACGTAAGAACATAAGAGAAACTGACAGGAGGGAGCAAAATGCCCATCTCACCTGGCCACACATAATTACTGGGTGATACTAGCAAACCTGAACATCTGTAGGTACTTATCCAGATTGTCTTTAAATGGAGATAAACTTGAACTGTATACAACTTCTTCTGGTAAAGTGTTCCAGTGAGTCACCACCATCTTTGTGAACCAATTCTTCCTTTTAGTTGTCCTGAACAGAGAGCATGAGTAATGTTCCATGGGACAGGGTAGATCACCCACGCAAAGTGATGCAAATTACTGACACAAATGGTCTCCTTAAACTTGACTAAAATGCAGAAAAGATTACACGTGACCACAGCAGGCCCTTACAAGCTACACTTGTTGGAGCCTAAAAACTGGACCATGCTAAACCAACTGATAAACATTTAATTCAGTTATACCCTTGTAGGAGATTCTCATACTCTAGGTTTTTTCTAGGAATATCCAGGTACCAGTGCTTGGAGTGAATAGTACAAAACTATAAATAAAATAGCTGGATTTCAAAATCTGATATTATAAATATGGTGACTTACTACCAGTTTTCCTATCCCATTAACATGGCCATCCTGACTTGAGAGCTGTGTTTATGAAAGTAACACAAACAGCATTTATTTCAAGGGAAACTGAGTCCCTTCATTATTGTGACCAGCTTTAAGATGAGTGTTGCACAGGGAGCTCAAACTACTGTACTTGTATTCTTAACACATCGGGCCACATCATCGTCATCATTATTGTCACAGCTGCAGAAAACAGCAGAGTTGGGACAAGAGACACTTACTCTCAATAAATAGAGAGCTCATTGTTTGATTTGTCAACTCTGGTGCAGACAGATTTTGGAGGATAAAAAAAAGGGTGGCGGATAACAGAGGGTTTTTCCTACACAAGTTGTACAGGTACTGTTTACTGCACTGTACTGTATGTAAATAGCACTGTGCACATCTTCACAGCAACAGGTTAATTGTAGGGTAAAACAAGTATTAATGCTTCCAGTTTAGGATGAATGAGGGTAAGGGTTGAAAATCTTTAATTTAATTGAATCCCCCCATCACATATAGGCACTGTAGCAAACCTTTTTTGCCACTAATCAGTCCTGTGTATGTCAAACTCTCCTTCAGACACCTGCCCTGCAGCTAATCCTCCCTTCCTCTTCCCTCAAACAACCATCATTTTTCATTATTAAGTAAAACATTACTGTAAACTAAGTGACCCCCCTCCCGCAGGACATACTTCTCTGTGGCTCTGTCTCCCAAATACCAAAAACCGGTGCTGCTGTTCAGCGGCTCCCCCTCCCACTTCCACTGCCAGTCTCCAGTAAATGGCTGGTGATCCCACACTTACAGCACTTACATTTACACGATTATAAAAAAAATGTAAAAAACATTACTGTATTGTGAGCGAAGTCGAGTACAGGGACAACAGCATTTACTCACAGGTGAGAAACCTCAAGCAACTCCAGTAACAGCAAACTTCGGCTCTTTGGTTAATGTTTGTATATCTTACATTTACAGCAATGGGATAAATTGCAGGACAAGGCCAGTACTGTATTGGATGAATAAGAGTACAGAACTCTATACCGCCATAGGAACTGCACAGACTTAAGAGGAGGTAATGTAAACAATGCCTGAACACATTTGCAAACAAAATGAACTCTGGTCAGAGCCAACACAGCTGTTATACTGCTTTAAGTGCATAGATGTTGTATCTGCTAGGCTCGTGCTACTGTAATCCGTTAAATGGCACCACACAGCGGACAGCAGTATTCCATGTCTATTTTCTGTAATTTAATAACATCTATCCCATTTCTAATCCCCCCAATAAGAAAAAAAGGTTTGCTCGACAAGGACAGATCAGATTGCAACAACCCTCTTTATCTTAATTCAGGTGCATGGTTAGTTCAAACAGCTCAGTGGCACACTGTGCAGGTTGGACTGATGGCAGTCAATTTAAAGAGATAGCATCAAGAGACTGCCATTGTCAGACTGTTAATCACATTCAACCCTTGTAGACCAATGCAGCTGCCAGAGACATGTCACTGCTAGTATTCTGAGTCATTGATTTTTTTTAAAGCGAACTTCATATGCATTTTCCTTGATGAAACTTATTGTACATACAACTGTCTGTTTCAACTATACAACCACTCACATCTGCTCTGTATACAAATACACACTGGCACATACGGTACAAGCAGCAGCAGTTTGTTAAATATGCTAATGTGCAGTCAGAAATTGTTTATATTTATAGATGCTCAGTTCACGTAAATACACCACCCCACTTTTTTTTAAAGGAACCACACGCGAGCATGCACAAATAAAGGATTGCATTTGTAAAAGTGATATTTTCTCGGCTAATACCAAATTATTTTACACACATATGGTAATTTATTATATTTTGTATGTGGACTTCATGGGCACTGTGTGTATGATGTCGACATAATGCTTTGTTTGCTTGAGGGGGAAGAATGAGTGCTGTCATTTGTGATCAGCTATCGTTGCTTGATTATTGTGTGGGTGCATGAATCAATTTCAAACCATAGCACTCATTCTTCCTCTTCAAGCAAACAAAGAATGGCATTGATATCATGCACACTGTGCCCATGAAGTACACAGAAAAAAAACATAATAAAATGCCACAAATGTGTAAAAGAATTAGGTATTAGCTGAGAAAATATAGAGGATAGTGTATGGCTGAATGGAAACAACAAGGCTATTCTTACACGAGTGGTTGCTATGCCGATTGTTGACCTCAAGAGCACAGCTCAAGAGGTCAACATTCGGCATAGCAACCACGAGTGTAAGAATAAGCCTTGTTGTTTTCATTCAGCCATACACTGTTCTATATCATGTATGTTACTGCCTAATACTGTCCATGCATTTAAAAAAAAACATCCAGAGACATAACTTGCAGTGTTAATGTACTTTACTAGAAGAACACCAAAAACACAGCAATAACTGAAACACTGAATATGCCAGCAAGCATGTGAATCAGGTCATCGGAAGCGTTTAGGCTTCACGTCTTGGCCCAGTGGATAAAGTTAAGATAGGGTGGGGGAGAGAGAAAGGAAAAAAAAAAGATTACTTGCAGTATATGTCCAGAGTGCTTCCTAAGACAGATGTTACTTCATGCTCTAGATCCCCCGCCTCAGTACTTTTGCCGCTCCGACATGGGTATGGAAAACAGTGAGGCTACCATGGCAAATGCTTATGGTGTTGGTGATTTCTCCAATAATTAAATCCCTTACTTGTGTTATGAGTGGCTGACAGGACCTCAACTTTAACACATTGCTGATTTTTATTTAACTGCTGTTTGGCAGGTGGGGCAGTGCCATGAATCGTTGCCAGGGCAAATAAAGTGCTTGTGAGGGAACTGATATAATGTCCATACTGAAGCAGAACCAAAAGTCGTTCTGCTGCAGTATGGACATCACTAGTGCAGCAGAACCACATTTTTATTGTCACAAGAATCAAGTAAGAATAACATTCTAACATACACTATATCACTTTCACTAATGCAATCCTTTTTATCTGCATGTTCAGCATGCAGTTCCTTAAGTAAAAGTGGAGTGGTGCATTTACATGAACTTAGCATCTATAAATTTAAACAATTTCTGACTGCACATTAGCGAATTTAACAAACTGATGCTGCTTGTACCGAAAGTACCAGTGTGTTTGTATGAAGAGCAGATGTCAATGGTTGTATGGTAGAAATAGACTGTTGTATATCAGTTGCATCAAGGAAAACACATATGAAGTTCTAATTATGAAAAAAATCAATGACTCAGAATGCCAGCAGTGACATGTTGCTGGCTAGCTGCATCAATCTACAAGGGTTGAATGTAATTAACAGTCTGAGAATGGAAGTCCATTTATGCTATCTCTTTAAATAGACTGCCAGCAGTCCAACCTGCACAGTTTGCCGCTGAGCTTTTTGAACTATCTACACACCTGCGGTATGTTGAAGGGGAATGTGATAGCATGATCTCTCCTTGTCAAGCAAACTTTTTTTTTTCAGATCAGAGGATTAGAATCAGGAAAGATGTTATTAATTTAGAGAAAATAGACATGGGATACTGCTGTTATCTTCATGATGCCATTTGACAGCTTCCACTAGTACGAGCCTAGCAGACACAATATCCATGTGCTTGCAATACAGATGTCACTCCATGAATAACATCACAATCAGTCAGAAACACCAATTAAGTGAACTGGAAAAAAAATTATTTTTAAAAGTAAAAGCAGTGCTCCGAACACAAAAGTGAACCAGAGGTTTGTGCAGGTCTAGAAAAATAGTGAGGCAGGGCAAACAGCACTGGAGTGAATGGCCTAGATCAAATTTGTGTCGATTCCACTGGGGAAGGACACAGTCTACGTATCTGGTCACATGCTCCCAAAGCCCCTTCTATTATGTACTATCAATAAATCAGCATCGCTCCACCCATGCAGCCATAAAATTGAGGAAAAAAATATGTTGGGGGGGTATGTGAGTTGAGGAAAACCAGCTACTATTACCACTCATCTGATTCTTTCACCAATTTACAAGTACCCCCATGTCAATTAAGTATACACACACTATTAAAAGAGTAAAAAATATGCCAAACTACATCTACAAAATAGAACTGCATATAAAATACACACAGTCCCACTAGTCAATTGAAATAATTGATTCATCATTCAAAATAACAGACTTGTCTCATGCAACAGAATGCACACCACATTCAGTTTGAATCTTAATGTTTTTTATGAGGAACAGGCTTATATATATTGGGCTAAATGGTTCTCTATTGCCCTTCACATTTGTACAGCTACTCCTCAAGTGGGATGGGAAAAAGAAATCTGCTGACTGTTGCCAAGGCAATCCATACAAACACCTACTAGGAGCTGAAAACCCATGACCGGTTCCCAGAGTTGGTGATTTATATTGTTATGATGCACTTGCCATTTCTGTGCAGTGCGGATTTGTTTCTGCTCTTTTCTGCTATAGACTCTATCAGTAAGTATGAGTAATGTGCCGTGAATCAGGATAGGTCACCTAAGCAAAAAGGCACTGGGGCAAATCACTCATGCAAAAGGTCTCCATAAACTTGACTAAAATGCAGAAAAAAAAGAGTACACATGATCACACTAGGCACTTACAATCTATACTTGTTGGCACCTACAAATCTGAAATAATATGAGCTTTAAACAGCCTTGTCATTTGCAGCATAGTTTCCCAATATTGATAGATACTGCTATTTGTTTCTTCCATGCTAGATGTGGAATAACTTTTGCATTACTGTAGTCAGAAATTGTTATTTTAACTCCAATTTGAAGCTGGAAGTGTCCATGACCCTCCCTGCAAAAGATCAGGCACCTTATTAATAATAACTTAGAAATAAAGGAAGGCATTAAATAAATACTTAATTTTGACTTCTATGTCTTTCTGCATATACCAACTCACTTTTGAGTTAGGATGTTAAGTAAGGCTACATTCTAGGCTCCCCAAAAGTAAATGCTATTTTTTATATATATATCCTTTGCAAGCCATAGACATCAGTGTGACTGAAAAATATCAGCCACTGTGACCGATTCTCATCCTCATTTTGTTCAGCTGAGAGTCTGACTGGAGTGGTCATCGGAGTCCAGACAAACACTCAATCCAGTGGGAGGAGCAGGCTAGGACCAGAGGCTAGATGAGCACTGTTGGGAGGCAGCAGACTGAGCAGAGTGGGCAATAGAAGCCTGGAAAACACTGGCTGTAGCTGTAGCAGACACAGTGTCACAAACCTGGACTGGGCCACAGGCCATAGCACAGGGCAGCATCAACTAAACTGCCTGACCACAGAACAGCTATAACAGTATTGAGACCAGAGCCTACAGTATGGCAGCAAATAAAAGCAATTAGGCAAGGTAATTCAAAGAGCAGTGCAGTGATCCATGTTCATGTCTTCCATGTTGTGATCTCACATTGTATATGCTTGAATTGAGGGGCCTTTGTTTCCTATTGTTCTGCCTGTGTCTCTGGCACTTTCTTTGTTTTACGGTACTGGGCTGGCTACTTCTAACTTTTTTTATGTTATGTAGAAAAACAGGAGGTGATGACTGTGATGCTTGGCTAGATGGTTATGATTATTGTATGATACCTGTAATATAAAAATATAATAAGTGATTGTCTCACATAAAACAGCCTGTGCTTCCATGGGTGCCCCCCCCCCCAAGTTTCAGTGAAGCTACAGGATATGTAAACTGACCAGGAACCATTTAATTAACTGACTTCCTTTAGAATGGCATTTTATTACTGTTTTATGACATGCCTAGGCTTTTTGAAGTGCAAACCAAATGTGACTTTATGACATCAGAAACAGGGCATCATTAGGCTGATTCCTGTTAGCTTTTAAATACATTGGTACCAGTGTGAGATTGCTAAGTTCAAAGGAAACATGTGTAATTAAGGAGTTATATATATATATATATATATATATATATATAGGAAATGTATTTTTTGTTCTGATGGCACCTTATTTAAAATACCTCCTGATGGGAAATCATTTTTTTGTAATATTATATTTTAAAAGGAGGAGCTAGATGATTCACAGAAGGGGTGTGGAGACACAGAGTTTAAACTGATACTTGTGTCTGAAATGTAGGTCATATCATTTTGGGACTCTAGAGAGACACAGCTCTCTGATCTAACTTTAAAACGCACTTCCAGAGGTAACACCTTAGATAGCAAACATCTAAATGTATTGTGGTAGCAGTTTTGCTTTGTAATTTTCCCTTGCTCTTTTTTGTGATTGTGAGCTCTTTGATATATTGTTCTGTGTTTACATTTTTCATATTTTTATAATCTTTTAGTAAAGTACATTTTCTTAAGATTCTGCCTGGGTGTGTCTTCCAAGTTCGTTTTGCATGTGATGTATATGTGGTTAAGTCTGACAGCTGTTTCAAGGGCTTGATGGTGTTACTAAACAGGGAAAAGGTAAGAATGCACCTAAGGTCTCTTACAGAGTTTAAAGGGTTAATTTTGGATACCTGGTTAGGTGCCCTTAGGCAAAAGGTATATTGCATCCCCCCCGAAGAGAATATTATCTGAGCCTGTACATTTGGGTATGCTAGCATAAGGTTCACAGTCTGAATCCCCCTAGAACTTGAGACTAAATGTGATTTGAACCCAAAAGCAGACAGGATGGTTATCCTGTCTGTTACCTGTTCACACTATTGTGCTCTGAGGTTGGCACTGTGGGAGCAGAGGGCCTGACCTGCTGAGTGCATTTGTGACAGATTTGGTTGGCAGTGGTGTGATAAATTTGGTAACACAAGCTTTAACTGTTCAGTGTGTCAGCTTAATACTGTACAGCTGACTTGCAAAAGAAGGTAGTGCTTTTTTTTCAAAGAAACATAACTACAGCATTTTGCTTACATTCAGAGTTCCTACCTGTTTTATTTTTTTTCTAAAATGCAAGTTAGAGTAGCCATAGTTAGGGAAGAAGATGGCTTCCAACTACAGTGGGTACACTGCAGACTACTTGAGGCAGTTGTGCCAAGACAGAGGAGTCCAGTATGAGGAGAAAGCCAACAAGCAGAGCCTCACATATGCCCTGATGGCAGCAGAAGCCCAGAGCATCCAGTCATAGATTGTGACTGTAAAGGACCAAACCTTGGGTGTAGAGGGGCCAGCGACCAGTGCAGTGTCCAGATCCAGTGAAGAGGAAAGCAGGACCAGTGCAAGCCAAAGGGCCACAGCAGCAGGGGAAGGTCACCACCATTCTGGAGCCAGAGGCAATCAGCCTGCAAACTGAGTTGTGCAGAATGGAGCTGGAGTTCCCAAGCAAGGTGGAGTGAGAACATCAAGAAGTGGAGTGAGAACAGCAAGAAGCTGACTGGGAAAAGCGTGAGTGCCAGAGGCGAGAACTGGAGAAGCTACTGTATGACTCCAGCCACCAGCAGCAGAGCAGGTAAGTGGCTTGGGTTTAACTGGAACTACAGGACTGGGTTACAAATTAAATTCCAAAGTGATAGCTGAATTTAAAGAGGGGGAGGATATGGGTGCCTTTTTAAATTCCTTGAAAAAGTTTGTATTCAGGCACAAATTCCTAGAGGGTCCTGGAGCTTCCAGCTATCCCCACTATTTACTGGGAAAGTTTGGGATGCATTGGGTCAAATGGACAATGAGGACAGTAATGATCACAGCAAACTTAAAACTGCACTTTTAAAAACATTTGATTTAACTGCAGAAGCATACAGAGCTAAATTCTGTAAGCTCAAGAGAAGCTTTGACATGAGCTATGAGGAGCTAGCCATGAAATAACATCAGTTTTTAAAACATTGGTGGGAAGGAACTGAGGCAAATTCTGTAGATGAAATTGAAAATGCTATATTGTTATAGCAGTTTCTTGGGCATGCCCAGTAGAGCTGAAAACCTGGCTGGAGGACTGAGATCCCAAAACAGTGCAAGAGGCTGCTGAACTCTCAGACCACTATGCCAAGAGCAGACCTGCTCTGAGAGTAAATGGGGTGGGTGTGACAGTGCAGAAAGGGAAAAGTGCACCTTCAGGGCAGCTAAAACCCTCACTGCCTCCACTGAAACCAGTTAGCCTCAGGTTTCAAAGAAAATATTTTTCTGAGAAAAGAAATAAATGTTGGGTTTGTAAAGAAACTTGGCATATTGCCAGACAGTGTCCCAAAAGGACAAGCAATATGCAAAATCTGGCTAGGAATGAAGTGGGTCATTTGTGTGTCCCTGGAAGCATGCCTGTGAACATGAGGGAACCTATGCACTCAGTCACTGTGAATGGTGTACAGACACAAGGATTATGAGACACAGAGGCATCCCTGAAGTTGGTAAAAAGGGATCTGGTAGAGCCTGGTCAGTTTATACCCACTAGATTTGTAACTGTACAAGGGTTCACTGGGTAGGAGACAACCTTTCCACTCACTAGTGTTCTCCTAGACTGGGGTGAAACAGGGGGAACTGTGCAACAGGTGGTTGTAGCCAAAACATTAGCAGTTAACGTCATCCTTGTCAACAATCTCAGACAGGGGATGGTGTGTGCAGTTACCCACAGCCAAGCAGCTAGGGAAATAATAGTTCCCTGGACCCCATAGAAGCCACTGTGGAAACCACTGGGAGGCTGGTTCCCCAGCCTGTATCTCCTGATATGAAGACTAATGAAAAGGGGGTAGAAATTTCCCCAGTAGCAGTTAACCAAACAGCTATGCAGGGTTACACTGAAGAAGGAGGGTTGACCCATTGTCAGAGGGTTAGGGATGACAGTGATCCTGAATGACCTGATGCTAGAGATAGGGACCCTAGTTTAGAGACTGAAGGGGACCAGCCCCATGCCTTGGGAATGTGTAAGGAGTTTGCAGCTGCTCAAAGAAGTGACCTTGGTCTAGAGAAGCTGAGGGCTTGGGCTGACTCTGATGGAGCACAGGGAGGTGATAGAAAACAAAAAGTTTATTGGGACAATGGACTGATGTATATGTAGGATGCTAAGACAGAGGGAGGGGTGATAGGTTGGCAGCTTGTCATTCCCCAAGGGTACCATGAGCATATGCTCAAGACTGCACACAGTATTTCCTTGTCTGGTCATCTGGGAATCATATGCACTATGCAGTGGTTGGCCCAGAATTTCTACTGGCCCAACTTCACCCAGCAGGTGAAGGAGTATTGCAGGTCTTGTCACCAGTGCCAAGAAATAGGGAAGGCAGGTAAGAAAACCCAAGCTGCCCCAATTCCATTGCCCAAAGTGGAGGAGCCATTCCAGAGGGTGGGAATGGATATTGTGGGGCCTTTAAATACCTCCAGCTCCTCCAGGAAGAGGTACATCTTGACTGTGGTGGATTATGCCACCCAGTATCCAGAGGCAGTTGCTCTATCATCACTGAGGACAAACAAAGTGGCAGATGCCTTACTTGGGATTTTCTCTGGTGTTGGGTTTCCACAGGAGGTTATCACCGATCGGGGGGGGGGAGATCCTTCATGTTGGACCTGATGAAATGTTTGTGGGAGAAGTGTTGGGTGGTGCAGAGGTGCACAACACCTTATCACCCCCAAGCCAATGGGCTTGTGGAAAGATTTAATGGTATCCTGAAGTCAATGCTCCAAGCGTTTGCTGAACAGCATGGGAGGGACTGGGAGAAATGCCTTCTCCACCTGTTGTTTGCATACAGGGAGGTGCTCCAAGAGTCGATAGGATTTTCCCCCTTCAAACTCTTATATGGGTGCTGGGTCTCTGGGCCCCTAGACATGATCCAGGAGGACTGGGAAGGCAAACACACCACCCAGGGAACTCCCATAGCGGATTATGTCCTTAACTTTAGGGAAAGGATGAAGGAGCTTATGGGGACAGCCCAGAGCAACATGGCAGCTGCCCAACAGAAACAAAAAGTGTGGGACGACTGCAGAGCCAGAGCTCACTCGTACACGGTGGGTCAGGAAGTCATGGTCCTTATCCCGGTCTGGAAAGACAAACTGCAGGCTGAGTGGGCAGGACTGTACAAAATAGTTAGAAAGATAAATGACGTGAGCTATATCACAGATTTGTCTGACAGAAGACATACAGAAAGAATGTACCATGTCAATATGATGAAGCCATATGCTAATAGGGCTGACATGGTGTTTGCAGTGTGTTGCCCTGGGGAGGGGATGGACAAAGGAGACCCCCTTCTGGACTTGCTGGAAGAAAGCAAGCAGGCGTCCTCTGTGGAGGCAGTTAAATTGTCACTCCAGCTGGCCCCAGACAAGATCCAGGAAATAAGGGAGGTTTTAGCAGACTTTGCCCCACTGTTTAGTGCCAAGCCTGGACTAACCCCCTTAGCAATGCAAGATGTGGAGGCAGGGACACAGACACCCATACAGTGGACAGCATATCAGGTGTCAGAGGCTGTCCAAAAGGACATTAGGAGGGAGGTGGAAGAAATGCTGGATTTAGGGGTAATCCAGAGATCCCATAGCCCATGGGCCTCACCTGTAGTCCTTGTGCCCATGCCAGGTGGCTCTACTTATTTCTGTGCGGACTATCATGGACTAAATGCAGTCATGAAGTCAGACACCCCCCCCCGATGCCCCAGAAGGATGAACTCCTGGACAAGTTGGGAGGGGTGACATACCTTACGACTATTGACCTGACAAAGGGGTATTGGCAGGTAGAGTTAACTGACAGAGCTAGGGAGAGGTCGGCCTTCATCATTCCAACAGGCTTATTTGAATTTAAAGTAATGCCTTTTGGAAATGAAGAATGCCATGGCCACTTTAAAAGATTAGTGAACCAGGTGTTAAATGGTGCTGAGGAGTATGCCGTGGCATACTTGGATGACATTGCCATCTTTGATGCCAGCTGGAAGAAACACCTGTCCCACCTTAGGGAAGTGTTGGGCAGGATACAGAGTGCTGGGTTCACTGTCAAAGCTGAAAAGTGCAAGGTGGTCATGGCTGAAGTGGTATACCTCGGGCATGTTGTAGGCCGGGGGCAGCTCCATCCTAACCAAGTAAAAATAGAGGTGATCAAGGCATGGCCCAGACCAGAAATGCAGAAGCAGGTCAAGAGTTTTCTAGTGACAGCAGGGTACTATAGGAAATGTGTACCCAATTACAGTGCCCTGTCTGCTCCTCTATCTGACCTGGTAAAGAAAAAAGATGCCTAAGAAAATTACCTGGGAACTAGTTTGAGAAAAAGCCTTTACCAGACTGAAGGAGGCACTGTGCTGACAAGTCCTGACTATAGCAGACCCTTTATAGTTCAGACTGACATCTCAGACACGGGTTTTGGGGCAGTACTGAGTCACACATCAAACCAAATGAAAGATCACCCCATAGTGTACCTGAGTAAAAAGTTACTTCCCAGGGAGCAGGCTCACTCTGCTGTGGAAAAAGAGTGTCTTGTTATAGTGTGGTCCCAAAAGAAGTTAGAGCCATACTTATACGGGCAGCATTTTGAGGTACAAACTGACCACAACCCCCTGGTTTGGCTGACAAAAATGGGAAAAACTAATGATAGACTATTAAGATGGAGACTTGCCTTGCAAGGGTATGACATGACGATCTTACATAGGGTTGGAGCAACCAATCCGAATGCAGATTGCTTGTCATGTCTATATGAGGAGCGAACTGACTTAGGTGGCTCATCCCATGCAGGGGATAGAGCCCCCAAATTCAGTCTAGGTAAAGGATTGTGAGGCTTGGCCAGCTGGTTATGATTATTGTATGATATTTGTAATATAAAAATATAGTATGTGATTGTCTCACATAAGACATACTGTGCTTCCATGGCTGCCCTCCTCCCCAGTTTCAGTGAAGCTACAGGATATGTAACCTGACCAGGAACCATTTAATTAACTGACTTCCTTCAGAATAGCATTTTATTACTGTTTTATGACATGCCTAGGCTTTTTGAAGTGCAAACCAAATGTGACTTTTTCACTTCAGAAACAGGATGTCATTAGGCTGATTCCTGTTAGCTTTTTAACACATTGGTGACAATGTGGGATTGCTAAGTTTAAAAGAAACACGTGTAATTAAAGAGCTATATATAGGAAATGTCTATTTTCTTCTGATGGCACCTTATTTAAAATACCTCCTGATGGGAAATCATTTTTTGTAATTCTATATTCTAAAAGGAGGAGCTAGATGACTGACAAAAGGGGTGTGGAGACACAGAGTTTAAACTGATATTTGTATCTGAAATGTAAGTCATATAATGTTGGGACTCTAGAGAGACATAGCTCTCTGATCTAACTTTAAAATGCACTTCCAGAGGTAATACCTTAGATAGCAAAAATCTAAATGTATTGTGGTAGCAGTTTTGCTTTGTAATTTTCCCTTGTTCTTTTATGTGATTGTGAGCTCTTTGATATATTGTTCTGTGTTTACATGATTCATATTTTTTTCATCTTTTAGTAAAGTACATGTTCTTAAGATTCTGCCTGGGTGTGTCTTCCAAGTCCTTTTTGCATGTGGTGTATACGTGGTTATGTCTGACAGCTGTTTGAAGGGCTTGATGGTGTTACTAAACTGGGAAAAGGTAAGGATATACCTAAGGTCTCTTACAGAGTTTAAAGGGTTCATTTTGGATACC
The DNA here is from genome assembly GCA_016271365.2 of Neoceratodus forsteri. Lineage (NCBI taxonomy): Eukaryota > Metazoa > Chordata > Ceratodontiformes > Ceratodontidae > Neoceratodus > Neoceratodus forsteri. The sequence goes on from CM028131.1 coordinate 1,124,831,670, forward strand.
TGGTTAGGTGCCCTTAGGTGAAAGGTATATTGCATCCCCCCCGAAGAGAATATTATCTGAGCCAGTACATTTGGGTATGCTAGCATAAGGTTCACAGTTTGAATCCCCCCAGAACTTGGGACTAAAAGTGATTCAGACCCAAAAGCAGACAGGAGGGTTATCCTGTCTGTTACCTGTTCACGCTATTGCACTCTGAGGTTGGCATTGTGGGAGCAGAGGGCCTGACCTGTTGAGTGCGTTTGTGATAACAGCCACTGATGGAGGCATTAGAAAGCACTGTAACTTTAGAGGGGCAAGCAGCATAAAAGAGAGGTGTTAATTTGTTAGTGGTATTTATAGCAGAGGCAAAGAATTACTTGCATGTTACATAGGAAGGGAATCACTTTGCTCTCAAAGAACTGACACCAAAGCAACTCCCTTCCTATACAACATTCAAGCATTTCTTTGCCTTCCCCATGAATACCATTAACACATGAACACATTGCTGGTTCCTTTTCTCAGAGCTTTCAGCTTTGTTGGATATTTAAGACTGTAGGGCAAGGCAACGTTTACTTATAAAGCACCCATTCCAAACAGTTCTGAGCACTGTAGAGTAGAACAAAATCGGTAGCAATATTAAAACAATAAAACATGTATAGAAAATATTTATTCAAGAGATACTTTCCAAAATAAATAGGTTTTCAAGGAGGCTTTAAAGGCCTCCACCAAGTTAACCATTCAGATATATAAGGGAGTGCATTCCAAAGCTGTGGAGCCACCGCATCAAAAACTCTGTCCCCAGATAATTTCAGTCTAGATGGAGGGACAACAAGCAAGCTTGCATCAGTGGAGTAAAGAGAGTGCATTGGGTGGTAGGGAAACAAGAACTGTTTTAAGTAGTCAGGACTGAGACCAACTAGGGCCATGTTGGACAACAAGCAAATCTTGAATGTGATGAGCCAGTGCACCATCAGCCAGTGCAGCCCTTGCAGACCCAGTGTGATATGTTCATTCCATGAAGAGCTCACAATCATCCAGGCTGCAGCATTCTGAACTAACTTCTGGCATTGCATCAGACCACCAGATAATCATTGGTACAGAGCATTACAATAACCCAACCCTGAAGTGATGAACGCATGAACGGTTGTTGCTAGGTCATCCAGAGCAAGGAATGGCTTGATCCTGGCAATATTATGGAGATGATAAAAGCCAGATCAGACAACAGATGACACCTGTTGATTGAGCAGCAATCTGTTGTCCAAAATGACACTCAGGTTCTTTACCATATCTGTTGCTGAGAGAGGTTGGCCTCCCAACAATGGGAGAGCCATACCATCCCCGGTTATACCTTGTCAACCTGGCTCGGTCACCATGACCTCTGTCTTATCTGGTTTAAGATGCAGACAGTTCAGGGCCTTACAGTCATTAATCTCAGTCAAGCAGTGACTCAGCACTGAGGCCGCCATATCATTGTCAGAAACAAGATATATAAAGCTGGGTATCATCTACATAGCAGTGAAACCCAACTCCATACTGTCTTATGATCTCCCCTAGCAGTAGTACATACTCAGAGAACAATGTGAGGGCCAGGATCTAGCCTTACGGGACTCTGCAGGGAAGCACATAGGCCCCCTGAGCTGACATTTCCTAATGCCACCTGCTTTGTCCTCCAGATCAAATAAGATTCAAACCAGTCCAAAACTGTGCCAGGGAGATGCACAATGTCCTGCAGGTGATCTAAAAGCAAACCATGGTCAATTATGTCAGATGCTGAAGATAGGTCCAAGTGCACCAGGATAGAATGTTGGGAAGAATCCCTCCCTAATGGACCTATTAACAATCTTGGCACACACTAGACACAGGAACTCAACACAGCTGAGTATCAGCCATGTAGGATCTGGGTCCAGCTGGTAAGGTGCAAGCTGGAGACTACCTGGAGTACCTCAGCCTCTAAGACTGACTGAAACTCATCCCAAGTGGGAAGATCTACATCATAAAGGGGATGGCTATTGCTGTCCTGCACTAGGCCACCCAGTGAGATGCTATTCAAAAGGCTGACATCTTGTCAGTAAAACATTGAACCAAACTCCTCACACTTCTCTGCAGAAAACACCCTAATGGACTGAAGACAGGGAGGATTAAGTAACCTGTCTACGGTGCAAACGAGCTGAGCTGGATGATTTTTCCCTGCAGCAATAGATTGTCACAGGAACTCTTCCTTTTTCAGATCAACTGCCAGCTGATATTCAACATAGTGAGCTGTCAGCACCAATTTGTCCTCAATTGACTCACTCCTCCTCCAGGAACACTCCATACTCAATTCCTTAGTCTTCATCTGCTGCAGCTCAGTGGAATACCAACGTGAGCTGTGACAGGTCAAGGGACAAATGCAGAAAGGTGCAGTAGTGTCCAGAGCAGACTTGAGCATCAGGTTATAGTACTCAATGGCCACCTCAGGACTCCATGCAAAGCTAGAAATATACTGGAGATATCCATTGCCTCCTCGAGTTTGTGAGGCTTAATTTATGTTCAGGGCTGCACCAGATAGTCTCCAAAGACATGGTGTTTAAATGGGGGATCCCACACTGGAATGGCACTGCAAGATGATCTGACCATGGGACCAAATCAACCTTGATTGCACATTCTTCATGTCCTGATAAGAAGATAAGGGCTAGTGTGTGCCCAAGCTGGTGCATAGCAGAGGTAACAGCCTGTGTCAGTTCCATTGAAAACATCAACTGAAGGAGCTCCTGAGCAAATTGTGAGGAATTATCATCAATCCAAGTACAGCAATTCCCAAGAACCTACAATCTTGGTGCTTCTAACACCTGCTCAGCAATGAAGTCTGCCTATCCCTGCAGAAACTCATTCCCACCACTTGGAGGACAGTAGATGAGAATGATCCTGCCACTAACACTTGCATCACACCTAGTCGTCACACACTCAGAATATTTGACGGTTTTCATGGGGAGAGCAGTAAGTCTCAGGGTGGATCTAAAACATATGGCCACCCTGTCCCCTCTCCAGTCCCTCCTTGAGCAATGCACCACAGAGTACCAGGCAGGACAGATGCTCCCAGAATAGGTCCAGAATCATTGCCCAACCAGGTCTCTGTGATACAAATAAGGTCCATTGAGGAATCAGTGATGAAGGCCTCCATCACCACTGTCTTATTCCTTAGAGACCTTGCTTTATAAAGAAAGGCCCAAAGGGAAGGAGTAGACTGACTAGTCGGACTACTACCTGCTTAATGACATTAGGCAAGGCCCTGGGGTAGGGGAACCAGGTAGGCCAGTCCCCTGTCCTGGTCCCATACCCAGGGCGTCTTCTCAACCCCACCACACTAATCCTGCCCTCTCAATTATCATACCTGGGATCTAATCTGGGGAGTTAGCTCCTCCTTCGCAGAATTCCCAGTTTTCTACAGTGGCAGAGATCCCCTGCAGGGAAACTATTGGGACTCCTGCGAAAGGACAGAGCAGCTGCAGTTGATCTCCAGGGTGGATATGCCTGGCAACAGTGCTTCTACACATCCTAACTAAAAAAGATGGAATGCAAAATTACAAATCTACAAAGAAGCCACACTCCCTAACTCCCCCATCATAAAATTAAACAATCATCAAAAACTATCCACAGTCCCCTGCAGTCACATCACATTCACACTTAAACACACACCAACCATCATACCCTGATCCACTCCTGCTTTACTAAATAAATAAATAAATAAATAAATAAATAACTGAACCGAAGTCTGAGATTTGAGTTTCATTCAAATGGAACTCTCAGGGTATTGGAAATCATTTTTTCACATACTGTACATGTGCTGTTCACTTTTGCTGTCCAGTTTTTGGGAAAAAGCAGAGAAATCATACGTGTATGCCTCTTCTGCATTAGTGTCTTTTTCTATTTGTGTGTGCAAGTCACTGTAGAGCCATGCACTGTTTCCTCAGAACTTTCAGCTTTGCTGGATATTTAAGGCTGTAGGGGGCCACAGGTACTGAAAATCTTTTTGTTTCACATACAGGTGCTGTTTATCTTTGCTGACGAGTTTGGGGGAAAAGTTTGGATAAATCATACTTGCATGCCTGTTCTGCATTGATGCCGAACTGCAATCTTTTACATTAATGCCAGTGCCAAACTAATGGTAACAGATGTGAAGCCTGGGAATTGCAGTACCTGATAGGTATGCCCATTACCCAATTCAAAGTCAAGGAAACATATTTATCTTTTTAAAATTTTGATAACCAAGAGAGACACACTGAGACAAAACTCGTTTCCAGGTGCAACCCTGGGGAAGTGAAAGTAGTGTAGTGTAAATATACAGATAGATTGTAGTTAAATAAAAACATAAGATGCTTGCTGCTACAATTATGAGAGTAGTAAGGACTGGAATATGCATGAGTATATACACAAAAAATTGGTATAGGCATAAACCATAAGTGACAGCAATAATTAACAGGAAAGATGGGTAAAAATATTGGGAAAAAGAGGGCAAGGAAATAGTAGTGTTCAATGGGATCCAGACATGTGGGAAAAAGTATAGTGTGTAAAGAGACATGTTAAATAGGTGTAGAGAGAGCCTCACCCCTATCTGTCAAGAGGAGGAAGGACAGAAGCAAGGGGGAGAGGGTAAAGGGATTACATACATTTTAAGCAGTGATGAGATGGATCAAGATGAAGGGAGACTGGTAGTGAGTTCCAAAGGGAGGGGAGATGATAGGAGAAAGCTGCCTGCCCTGAACTGGATAGAGGGCAGGGAAGAGAGAAAGTACAGAAGTCTCTGGAGTGTAGAGGATAGGAAGAGCGGGTTGATAGGGAGAGGAGAGAGGAAAGGAGGGAGGGAGGGAGGGAGCCATACCATAAGAGATAAGGGTGGTAACTGTGATGCTACCAGTGTAAGTGAAGAGAGGGAAGAGTAGAGGGAACAGTGGTATATATATGTGTGTGTGTGTGTGTGTGTGTGTGTGTGTCTAAGCATTAGAGGCAAAACAGCAAAAGGCCTTAGAGAGGGAGACCAGTCTAGAAACATAGAAACATAGATGGTGATGGCAGATAAGGACCGCAAGGCCAATTCAGTCTGCCCATTTCTTTTTCTACCTTATGATGTGCCATTGGTCTTTGCTCTGTCAATGGCCTATCTATTCATACTCATCTGTATTGCTCCCTTATGCCTATCCCATGCCTGTTTGAAGCCCTGCACTGTATTCATATCCACTACTTCCTGAGGTAGGCCATTCCATGCATCTACCACCCTTTCTGTGAAAAAGAACTTCCTCACATTACCCCTTAATCGGCCTCCCTCTAATCTCATGCTGTGTCCTCTTGACCTGCTATTTTCTTATATTTAAACATGTTAGACTCTTTCACCTTGTTAAAGCCCTTAAGGTGTTTGAATGTTTCAATCATATCACCTCTCCTCCTTGCTCTAGGGTATACATATTGAGCTCAGTTAATCTGTCCTCATATGTTTTCTGATGCAGTCCCTGCACCATTTTGTTGCCCTTCTCTGGACTGCCTCAATTTAATGTCCTTGTGAAGGTGTGGCCCACTACTGCAAGCAGTACTCAGATGGGGCCTAACCAGTGTCTTGTTAAGAGGAATTATTACCTCCCTCTTCCAACTTGTGATACCCCTACTAATACACCCCAACATCCCTCTAGTCTTACCTACTGCTTTAGTGGTCTGCTTGGATGATTTCAGGTCATCGGTGATGATGACACCCAAGTCTCTTTCTTCCCTTGTGACTGCCAGCAACTCCCCTCCCAGCCTATAGGTGGCTTCAGGGTTTCTCTTCACTATGTGCATGATCTCGCACTTATTTGCATTAAACCCCAATTGCCACTCTTCCGACCATTTTACTAGTTTATCCAGATCTCTTCTCATTCTGCCCACACCATCTGGGTCATTTACTCTGTTGCAGATCTTGGTGTCATCTGCAAACAGACAAATCTTACCCTCCAGTCCATCTGCAATGTCACTGATGACGATATTGAAGAGGACTGGCCCCAGGACTGATCCCTGATGTACCCCACTTGTGACTTTATTTATTTATTTATGTATTTCAATTCTAGGATTACAATTACCTTTGAGCCCAGGGCTCTTTTACAAAGGTTCCATGTCAAGACATAGGTAACACATGACAATAGACAAAATTTTTACACAAATAAGGGTAAAGGATATCAAATTAATTTCAAACAGACAGGGAGAGGGTAAAGTGGAAAGGAAGAGGACAATAGGGGAGGGTGTAGAAAGAAATGGGAGGGGCAAGGTGGGAGGTAAGAAAATGAGAAGAGAGGAGAGGTGGGGGGTAGGTAAGGATAAGGGGGGGTGGGGTGAAGCTGTCAGGGAGGTGGCATTGTCAGGTGCTGTAGAGCGTGTGGGGCAGAGGCCAAACTAGGGCAAGTGCGTTATGTTAGGAGCTAGATATAGGAAGAGCGGTAGTGGAGCGGAGTTGCATAGACGTTATCCATGACAGTTGCAGATTCTGGAAGTGACCAGGGTATTTCAGAGCCTGGATTTGAAGGCCCCTAGCCCAGTGGTATTGATAGTATCATTGGCAAGATCGTTAAACCAAGTGGGTGCTCTGTAGGTGAATGAACGCTGACCAATGGCTGTGCAGCATCGAGGGATACGGAAAAGATGTGGCTTTGATCCCCTGGTAATTCTGGAGCTGGTTTTCATTTGAAGGAGTGAACAGACCCCGGGAGGGGCAGTTCCCAACTGTATTTTCTTAGCAACCATGCAGGTTTGGTACTGGATTCTATTATCAAGTTGAATCCAGTTAGCTTGTGAGTAGAGGTCACAGGTGTGTGTGAGCCTTACGGCCCCAGTGATGAGTCGACAGGCCTTGTTTAGGGTGGTAGTAATCCTTCTGAGTGCAGTGGTAGTGGCAGTGCCATAGTTGACAAGACCATAGTCAATCTGGGAGATGATGGAGCTTTGAACTGCGACAAAGAGGGCCTCTTTAGTCAGGTGCCGATGAAGCTTGTAGAGTAAGCCCAGTCTAGTATTCAGTTTTAGCGACATTGGTTATATGGGTTCCAAAGGACAGGTGTGGGTCTAAGGTGATTCCTAGGTATCTGAAGGAGTCAACCTGCTCCAGGAAGTCCCAGAGACAGGTGTTTAAGGAGAGTTGGTGGTGTTTGTGCTTGTTTTGGTGGCTGGTGAAAATCATGGTCTTCGTTTTTTTCTGGTTAAGGATTAACTTATGTTCTTTGAACCAGCTTTCAACAGAGATGAAGCCGTGTTGAAGGGTTTGTTGCAGGTGGCTTGGGTCATGATGAGAGGCAAGAATCACCGCATCATTTGCATAGAGTATGACTTGCTGAGAGGTGGAGTCAGGGAGGAAGTGGAGGAACAGGCTGAACAGCAATGGGCCCAGGATGGAGCCTTGGGGGACACCAGAGCGAACCTGTTTAGTGTCGGAGACCACGCCTGATAATTTTACACATCGGGACCTGTTATCAAGATAGCTATTGAACCATTTAACTGATTCCGTGGAGAGGCCAATGTTCAGTAGCTGATGAAGCAGGAGGCGGTGGTGGACAGTGTCAAAAGCCTTTGATGGGTCGATGAATGTAGCTCCGGTTAGGCGACCCTGATCAAGGGAGTTGTGTATGGCTCCCATAAACTCAAGAAGTGCCATGGCAGTGCTGTGCCCTTTTTTAAATCCATGTTGCTGCCGGCAAAGAATGTTGTACTTGTCCAGATGATCAGTGAGCTGGTCTGCTACTATCCATTCCAGGGCCTTAGAGAGGGGTGGCAGGATAGAGATAGGTCGGTAGTTCACATGGGAGGTCCGGTCACCACCTTTATGGATAGGTGTGACAGTCGCTGCCTGCCATTTGTCAGGGAATTGGCTGAGAGAGAGGGAGAGATTGAAGATCCTGGTGAGAGGCCCCAGAACCTCGTCTACAGTGAGGAACAGAAGTTTGAGGTCCAGTGTGTCAGCACTTACTCTAGTGTTTTTGATGGCTTTGGAAATGTATTTCATGATGGTATTATTGCTTACTGCTCTGAAGTAGAAAGGGGGACAATTTTTTGGTGATGACTGATGGGTGGGAAGAGGGGGGTCACTGTCATTTAAAAAGTCAGGAGGGAGGATGCTGCTGAGGTCGGTGAAGGCATCATTAAAGGTGTTGGCTATGACTTTTAGGTCCAGGATAGTATTCCCATTTATTGTGACTGCAGTAGGGGGTGATTTTGATTCCTTCCCGGTAACATCCTTAATGTTATTCCAGAATGCTCTTGCATTTCCCCAGGTGTCAGCGAGTGCAGTCTTGTAGTATTCAGATTTCTGTTGACGTATGGATTTGGTGCAATCATTTCTAGCTCTTTTGAAATTTTGGATGTCCGCCTGTTTTTCTGTTTCTCTGGCTAGTTCCCAGAGGTGGTCCCTGTGACTTACATTTCTTCTGACTATATAACATTTACCATCACTCTATTGTCTGCCCGGCAACCAGTTTGCCACCCAGTGGACCACCTTCTGACCCACCCTGAGCCTACCCTGCTTATTAATCAATCTTCTATGTGGAACAGTATCAAAAGCTTTGCTGAGGTTAAGGTAGGCAACATCAACTGCTCCCCCTTGGTCCACCACTCTGGTTACCCAGTCAACAAAATCTATGAGATTAGTTTGACAGGACCTTCCTTTTGTAAACCCATGCTGTCTTGGATCCTGTGCTCCTTTGATTCCAAGTGTTGCACTATCCTTTTCTTAAGGAGTGTCTCCATAATCTTGCCTACTACTGAGGTAAGACTAACTGGTCTGTAGTTTCCTGCCTCCTCCCTGTTACCACTCTTGTGGAGTGGGATCACAGGAGCCCTTCTCCAGTCTTCTGGGACCACTCCTGTGCTCAGAGACTCACTAAACAGTTCTGATAATGGCTCTGCTAGTTTCACCTTTAGCTCCTTTAGTACTCTGGGATGTATGCCATCAGGTCCCATTGCCTTGTCCACCCTGAGCTTATCGAGCTCTTTTAGGGCCCTTTCTTTTGTGAAGGGACTAGTGCACAACTCCCTCCCTCCCACTATGTTCATGGTGCTGAGCTGTGGGCACTGCCCTGCCTTCTCTTCAGTAAATACTGAGCAGAAGTATCTATTTAGGATAGATGCTTTTACATGGTCCTCCTCCTCACACACGCACACACTTATCCCCTTTGATCTTAGCAATACCCACTCTGGACTTTCTCCTTTCACTAATGTATCTATAGAAAGTCTTGTCACCTTCTTTTACTGTTCGTGCTAGTGTTTCCTCAGTTTGGGCCTTTGCTTGCCTTCCTGCCTTCCCTGCTTCCCTTAGGGAAGTTTGGTATGCCTCCTTTTCTTTATCCTGCTGCATTCCCTTATATTTTCTGAAGGCCAGCCTTTTGGCTCTGACATTTTCCACTACTGTGTTTGAGAACCAAAGAGGTTTCCTTCTTCTTTTGCACTTCCTTTTCTCACTAACACAATGGGATGTTGCTTCAAGTATTGTATCTCTTAATGCTTGCCCACTTTGCCTGTGCCCCCTCACCTGTATTTCTTTTTGCCAGGGCTAGCATAACTCTGTTGGCCATCTTATCAAACTCAGCTCTTCTGAAGTCCCATATTTTTGCCTTGGAATGGAATGATTTTGTTCTATGAAATGAAATGAAATGAAACTTTATTTATATGGCGCCTTTCTCAAACCAAGGCACCTTCAATATTTAAAACAGTAAACAATAAATAAATAAAAATCCATAAATAATTTATAAAACACTAAATCTGTACAACACTAGATCTGAGCTCCGATTCACAATCAATTAATTAAAATTAATCTTAGAGCATAAATATGTCCTGAGAGCTTTTTTAAACTCCTCCACAGTCGCACACTGATGAAGCAGACGTGGTAGAGAATTCCAGAGGGTCAGAGCAATGAACATAAAAGCACGAGTACCTGATGACTTTAAAGAATATCAGAATATCTAGCAACCCCTCATCCGCCAAGCGGAGAGATTGCCTGGGGCGGTAGGGAACCATATGCTCTTTCAGGTAGTCTGGACCCTGTCCGTGTAGGACTTTGTAGGTCAAAAGACCTACTTTGAAGGTGATCCGCCACTGAATTGTCAGCCAGTGCAGATCAAGTAATACTGGCGAGATATGACAGGTACAACATGTACCCGTCAATAATCGGGCCGCAGCATTCTGCACTAGCTGCAAGCGGTGGATATCAACCACAGGAAGCCCTAGATAAATGGAGTTGCAATAATCCAGGCATGAGGTCACAAAAGCGTGAACCAGTGTAGAAAGGTCAGCTGGCAGAACAAGGTGCTTAATCCTGGCAATGTTCCTGAGATGATAAAAGGAAAGTTTGACAACTACTGACACCTGCGAATGGAGAATCAGTTCATTTCCAAAACTCACCGCCAGGTTCCGGACCCGTTCAGAGGTAGGGTGCTGGATACCTCCCAGAAATAAATCTGAGGATAAATCAGCTTCCATCCTCTCTACCCTGTGACCTGGGTCCACAACTAATACCTTTGTCTTCTCCGAGTTCAACTTTAGCCAGCTCAAACTCATCCAGTCTTGGATTTCGGTGAGGCAGCTATTAATGACTGAGAGAGCTCTATCCTGGGCAGGTACAAAAGACAGGTAGAGCTGAGTATCACCTGCATAGCAGTGGAACTTCAGCCCATACCTTCTTACAATGTCTCCGAGGGGCAGCATATAAATTGTGAACAACATGGGGGACAGTACCAAGCCCTGGGGTACCCCACATGACAGTGAGAGTGGGAAGGAAGAATTTAATCCAGACACCACTCTCTGAGTCCTGTCAGTGAGGAAAAATCTAAACCAACTGAGGACTGTCCCTGACAGACCACAGATAAACTCCAGGCATGTGAGAAGTACACCATGGTCCACAGTGTCAAAAGCTGATTAGAGATCACGGAAAATGAGATTGGAATGATTCTTCTGATCTCTAGCCATCAGGAGATCACTGAGCACCCAAACCAGTGCTTTCTTGGTACTATGCCTCTTTCAAAAACCAAACTGGAGGGGTTCAGAGATGTTATGTATGGTTATATGGTTCTCCAATTGTACAGCCACCACCTTCTCAATAATCTTCCCAACAAAGGGAAGATTAAAGATCAGCCTGTAGTTAGCATGGCAGTCAGGGTCCAAGGTTGCTTTCTTCAGGAGGGGTGTCACCACCGCCTCCTTCATGGAGCTAGGAAACTCACCCGTATCCGGGGAGCACCAGACTATCTGTGCTTGAACCGGGCTGATAGTCTGAAGACAACCCTTTATCAGGGAAGTCGGGCCCGGATCTAAACTACAGCTCATAGGGCACATACTTTGGACAATTCTCATGACATCAATGAACTCAGGCCAGTCAAAGGAACTCCAGGAGAGACCAGAGGGAGCAACCAAATGCTGATCAGAAACATCTCCAAAAGAGAGGGCAGTTTGGAGTGCTGCCCTAATGTCGGCCACCTTATCTGCAAAGAAGCAAGCAAGCTCATCACACTCTAATTTTGAAAAAGCTTTCTGAACTGGGAGACAGGCTGGGTTGCACAGTCTGTCAACAGTTCAAAAAAGCTGAGCTGGTTGGTTCTGAGCAGCCATAATCTCTCTGGACAGGAACTCTGCCTTTTTACGAGCGATTGTGGAATGATAGAATTGATAATGTTCCATCAGTCTAAGATGGTCGGCATCAAGGGCAGTTCTCCACCAACAACGCTCTAATAGAAACATAGAAACATAGACTTTGATGGTAGATAAGGACCACTTGGCCCACCCGGTCTGCCCATTTCCCTACCTATTGGATAAGCTGCAGATTCTAGTTAACCAACAGCCTTGTCCTTGTCGCCGCATCTCTCTCAAGGCCTCATCAAACCATAGAGACAGAGGTTGAAGGGGGAGAGGATGAACACGGACAGGAGCAATCTGATCCAGAGCTGAGGAGATGGCCCTATTACAGGCCAGCACCAAGGCATCGGGATCATTGCTCACTTCAGAAAACTCTAATAGGTTAAGTGCTGCTTCCAGGCCTACAGAGCTAATATCTCATAAAGAGTGGCACTTAACCATCTCCACAGGGGTAGGCCTAAAAGGGGGGTGCAAAAACTGAAGCCCACAGTGTAATGATCGGACCAACTGATGGGTTCCACCCCCACATCAGTGGCCTCAATCCCCAGAAGGGAGACTAAATCCAAGGAGTGACCACTTTTATGCGTGGCAGAAGTAACCACTTGTGTGAAACCTAAAGATGTCATTAATGGGAGGAACTGTTGTCCAAACTGATAATATTCATCATCAATCCAGGCATTGAAGTCACCCAGGACCATCAACCTGGGAGACTCAAATGCCATGTCGATGATGAAGTCAGCTATTTCTTGCAGAAAACATTTCGGATCCCCTGGTGGATGGTAGATGAGAACAATTCTACATCCCACACCTGCCACAACGGAATACTCAAAGGACTCCGCCTCCTCAACTGGTACACTTGTGAGTCCCAACTCGGTCTTAAAACAGACCGCAACCCCCCCCCCCGGGGTCCAACCTCGGATGGTGTAACACCAAGTACCCAACTGGAATTGCTGCCTCCAAAATTGGGCCAGCATTACCATCCAGCCAGGTCTTGGTAATGCAAGCTAGATCCACTGACTCCACAAGATCTGCAATAACTGCAGTCTTGTTCCTAATGGATCTGGCATTGCAAAACACCACTCGGGTTGGATGGGTCACATAAAGTGGAACAGACTACTTGCCTAATACCATTAATAGTAGAGGTGCCCTTGGGTATGGAAACCAGACAAGGAGAACCTCGCTCTCGATTCCATTTCACCCCAGGGTGTCTTCTGGTCTCCACAACCCCGATCTGATGTTGCCGCTAATTCGGCCTCCACTGTCCGCATCCCCCAAAACTCATCCTCCCCCCCCTCCATACAATCCCTAGTGCTCTAAAGTGCTGGTAAGTTGGCAGCTGTAATGGCATCGGGGAGAATGGGTGGAGGGCATGGAGAGCGGAGGACGAATAGTGTGTGACCGTGGTGGCAAACCCTCTAGAGACCAAATTAAACCATAGCATGTAATGGTCACTGGCACCCAGGTGACCTTCTACCTGGAGATCTGTGATCCTTTCCCTGTTAATCAGTACTAGATCTAGGTTAGCCCTGTCCCTTGTGGGTTGTTGTACGAGTTGTTTGAGTCCCTTCCCCTGCAGGAAATCCATCATGTGTCTAGTTCTGGTCTAGTCTAGAGAGGCATGAGGAAGGGGTGGAATCAAAGACCACATAGGCATAGTCAAAGACAGGCAGGATCATTTTTAGTAAGCAGCTCATGGCAGACAACAGGAGAAAGGGATTCTTTGTTCCAATTCACAGCTTCTAGTTTAGAGTGGATATAGTCAACATAGGAGGAGAAATCAAGTCGACTGTCCAACCAGATACCAAGATATTTAATGGCAGGGACAACATTAAGAGTGGTGCCATCAAGGGTGGAAAAGCAAGTTTCTGTACAGTACCAAAAGTCATGGACACAGTCTTCTTGGTCTTTACCTTAAGTTGGTTTGCTTGGAACAAGCGTAGAACCCTCAGAAAGTTACTCTGTTGCTGAAACTCCACCACCAGGGTTGAAGGTCCAGAGGCATAGAGATCTGTGTCATTGGTGCACATATGAATATGGGAAATGACACAGACAGAGAGAAGGTCATTTAGATTGAGAAAAAGACAGTGCCCAGAGTGGAGCCCTGAGGGATGCCTGCTGGAATGGAGAGGGGGGACAGGACATCTCCAGCCTGAACACGTTGCCTATGGCCCATAAGATAAGACCCAAACCACTCCACAACATGGGTTGAGAGACCAGCAGAGAGACGTTTGGATAAGAGTAGTGGATGCTACACAGAGTCAAAAGCTTTAGTTAGGTCTATAAAGATGACTGCTGTGATGTGACTTTGGTCCATGCCTGCGAGAATATAGTTAGTGACATGGAGTAGGGAAGTAATGGTAAACTGATTTTTTCTAAAGTCAGATTGAAACAGAGAGATGAAATCTGTGGAGTTGAGGAAATCAGTAAGTCTATTGAAAACAAAGGACTCTTGCAATTTTGCCAGTGAGGAAAGGAGCAATTTAGGTCTATAATTGTTAGGAGTAGAGGGATCACACCCTTTGTGAAGGGGAAGCACCCTGGTAACTTTGCAGGCCTGAGGAACAGTACTATGTGTGAATGAGAAGTTCAGCAGGTGGGAGAGAGGTAGAGCAATGGCAGGGGCAGAGATCAGGAGAAGATGGGGTTTGAGACCATCAGGACTGGATTTGCAGGGATTCAGAAAAAGGAGGGCATGGAAAACTTCATGCTCAGAAACAGGGGAGAAACAAGAGCCTCAGATGGAGAGGAGGCTGGAAAGGCAGTAGTTGCAAGGACTGGGCTTGAGGGGAGGGCACAAGAAGTGGAAAAGGAGTATTGAAGCAACTGAAGAGGGGCCTGAGACTGGCAAACCATCAAACCAGCAGAGTGGGGGGGGTTGGGAGAGGGACCAAAGAGGGAGTGAAGAGCCCTCCAGATTTTGAAGGGGGAGCTGAGGTTTTGTTGCAAGGTAGATTTGAAGTATTGGGCTTTCTCTGCCCTAATAGCATTCGTACAGGCATCTCTTAAGGACCTGTTGAGGTAGAGATCAGAGGTGGATAAGGAGGATTTGTAGTGTGGCCAGGCAACATCATGGGACTTGCAATGCTGGTTGATATCTGTAGCTATCCAGGGGTGGTGGGAGCATCTGACCCTGCATCTTCTTGGGGGAAGGGGATGAGTATTCTATGCCATAATTAGGATATAACAGAAGTAGTAGAGAGCTGAAGCAATTTTGGGGCAGAGTAGACGAGAGATCAGTCAAAGAAGAAGAGACTGTGGAGGAGAGCATCAGCATTTAGAGACCTGAAGGATATAAGCCAAAGGTAGTTATGCAGGCAGTGAGACATCCATACCTTCCTAACATATTAAGTGATGTCATGGTCATTGAAGGCATCAGATAGAGTACCAGCAGCAGCAATGCAGTGAGAGTGGGAGGAGAGCACCCAGTCCGGTAGAGAGTGCTTAAGAGAGAGTGGGTTTAGCCATGTGGGTTTCTTGATTAGCAGATAAAGGTTTAGAGATTATCTTTTCAATGGAGGGCTTAAAGACAGAAGAGGACCAGTTTAGGTTAAAGTCCCTGAGAAAAATAAGCTCACCAGAAGAGGCTAGAGAGAGAGAGAGAGAAGAGAGGAAATGATTTCAACAAGAGAGGAAGGAGAAATTTTGGAAGAAGCATACATCATCCCTACAAAGATGGTGAGGAAGGAGGGGAACTTGAGATTAATCAGAAGGAGCTCATGCAAGGAGGGCAGAGACTCACAAAGAGAGATGGAACAAGACAGGTTTTGGTGAATGTAGATGGTTACGCTGCCCCCTCATTTGCTGCAGTCTTTTCAAAAGAGGTGGAAACATATAGACACCAACAGAATATTTCAGCTCAAATGACACCTGCAAACCAAGTTTTCTAATGTTGAAAACTTTTTACTTGTTGCAGTATGTTGGGGGCGACTACCAATAAGTGTGACTCAAAATTAAAACAAACTGTTCATGCATTAGCCACAGAACCAGCCAGTAGTTCATATTGATATTGTCCTGCCTCCCCAATTCATGTGCAAAAATGATAACAAGCAACTGAAAAGCTTTAAGATTTCTGACTCTACACTAAACATACTCCAGGTGACTTTAATTTATCTTTTTTGAAATTGTAGGTTGCATGATGTTGGTAGCAATGGGCATGTGTTCACAGTATCAGGAGGAGGTGGAATGTGTAGCAGTGGGCGGGTTTATGGTTTTTCTTGTGATGGCTGCTGGCACGGTATATACACTTTAAAAAAAATTCAAAAAATGGCAAAAAAAACTACCTATATCTACTAAATAGAATTAACTACAACATGCACACAGTCCTACTGGTCAATTGAACTAATCACATCATCATTCAAAATAGCAGACTGGTCTGATGAAACAGAATGCACTATATTTTCAGTTTGAATCTTACAACTTTTAAGAGAAGAAGGGCCAGATATTCATAACTTTGCCCCGGGGCTAACTTAGCACTGCCCGGTGGGCAAACTTAGCCTGGAGCACAAAGCAAGCCATATTCAAAAGGAATAGCCCAGGGTAAACAGCTTCTGAATATAACATGGGAATGAGGCTGGGCAAACTGGGCTGGGAGTGCAGGGCAAACTTAGTACTGGAATAAGACAGCTCTAAATATGGCAACTAGGAAGTGCAAACCACAACAGCAACACAGTGCACAGTGATGTGAAGGTAGGTAGAGGTGAACTATGTGGCCAATGTGTGTGCCAGCAAATGTGTGGACCCAGTAGCTGCTGGCAGCACTGTATGTGAAAGTACAGTGTGCAAAACTGTGAAATATTCCCCGAACTGTTTGCGTAAGACCAGCACGCTTATGCTGGGTTTAGCGAGAAGCTTCAAAAGCAACTTCTAAGCATATTCAAAAGTGACATGCAGATGAGCCTACTTAGGTAGTCTGTGGGCAAACATCCAGATTAGCATTTCATTATGCCCTGATTTGCATGCAGTTTGTGCTGGGCTAACTGTTTAGCCCTGCGCTAAACCTGCGCAAATGTGTTAGTGCTGTGCAAACAGCTTGGGGAATATTATACAGTTTTGAACACTACTTCCTCATGTGCTGCTGCTACCTGCAGCTGTACTGGGAAAACACAGCATAGGCACAGATGGTGGTGGTGCTGCATGCAACTGTCACACTGTAGGTCATGCTACAGTGCACAGCAGACACTACAGTAGCAAGGGGGCCAGTAGTGTGTGGACACAGTAATGCCTATGGTGTGTAGGGAAATGATGATGACTGCACTATACACAGTGAGAGGCCCAACCTGCAGGTGTTTACTGAAAGTGAACATTACTGTTATGCTGTTGTGTGACCCACAGATGCTGCACCTCTGGCATGGGATGCTCACAGTGACATGTACATGTCCGGCTTTCTGTGCTGTGGCAGTTTTACAACTGTGCGGTATGTGGCGGGGGGGGGCATATATTATCCAAAAGGCATGCTGGTGTTGGGGTATTCCCAATACTGGCCCATGTGCACTGCATGACGTGTCCCAGCCTTGTGGCCACACCTGATCTGTGGCATAGCCTAGCCACCCATACACTCTTCCATCAGCATCCTCCATGCCCACAGTGCTGCATGTGTGTGCTGGTATCTGTTGGTGTCCACAGAAGTGTGGTCCACAGGTGTGTGCTGTATGGCCACACTGTCATGCTGTCCACTGGTGGCAGGGTCGCCACTTACTGCCTGGCATGGCTGGGACTGGTGGCAGATGATGGCATCATTGTCATGCCATCAGTTAGCAGCATGCTTCCTCTATGTTTGGCTTTGTCATATTTATTTGTTAGGGTCGTGCAAAATCTGCACAAACACCACGCCAAAGCCATAGTGTTGCACAATACTGATTGCCCAGGGTTAAAGACAAACTTTTCCTGATGGTAATGTACTGCACCAAACAAATTGAAGCTGTAAAACCACTTTTGCAGTGCTAGTCACTGAATATAGCATTGCGCCTGTATTCATGTCAGTTTGCCCCTGGCATACATTATGATTTTGCCTGGCGCTAATGCAGTTTGCCCATGCTATTTGGCCTTTTGAATATAGCAGACCTGTGCTAATCCCATGCTAAACCTGCCCAAATGGTTTTTGACTGGCTCAAAGTTTGAATATCTGGCCCAAAGGCTCATATATAGTATATTGGATGGAATAGTTCTCAGTTGACCTTCATATTTGTACAGCTGCTCCTCAAGTGAGATGGAAAATAGGAGCTGAAAAGTGGTAACCAGTTCCCGTAGTAAGAATTTTGTATTGTTGCAATGCACCTGCCCTTTCTGAGCAGCTCAGATTTGCTTCTGCAACCTTCTGGGTATCCAGTGGTAATAGCGACCCAAAATGAGTGACCATAAAAATAGTGGCTCATTTTGGGTGCTATTATTCTGGGTTACCCTGCACAATAGTGAGTGTATGAGAAAGCGACTGTGGGGAAGGGTGAATGGAAGGGGGGAATAGTGAGGGGAAGGAGAGGGACAGGGAAGAGATTTTAGGGGACTGGTGTACCTCATTTATTTATTTATTTAATTTTGGTAACTGGGTAGGCCCACTGAGTCCAGTAATGGTCCCTTTCTCAGGGGCAACCTGAAACTAATTATAGATATGATGAAGTATAACATTTGTCGAGGTACAAAGACAATATTTTTCAAAAATCAGGTAAGGTACAACAATTAACAATGAACTACACTGCAACACTTGTTAATAAACACAGGTACATTTGTAGATACAACCACTCACTTTTCACTTAAATATATTTGTGAATACAACCACACACTGCGATATATTTGAATTAGGAAGTATAAGGTTGAGGTATTAACATGAACAAGTGCATTGGTTTAGCTCCAGCAAGTGGGCCTGAAGTCCCCTTTTAAAAACCTCTAGTGAGTTACACTCCTAGACATTTGTAGGAAGCATGTTCCAGAGGTGAGGGATAAAAGCCAAGAAAGCCTAGTACCCTTGGGCAGACTTTGCTCTGGGTACCTTAAAGAGCTGCCAAGCTAGCCGTGTGGCATGGTTGTGTGGGTGGCTACCTCTGGCACAGCAGGTACTGGGTTCGGGACCAGGAGTGAGTACATTTTGCTGCTGCCTGTGGCTGAGGGACTTAAATTTTGCTGAAATCCAGATTTTGTCCCCTTCCCGACATGCACCCCTTGGAGTTGAGAATCTTAATTAAGGGGGGTGAGGGGCGTGTAACCCCCCCCCTGCAAAAACACTTTGTAAAAATCCAGATGTCAGGTCCCCTTGAAGTGTATATCGCCAATCTGCTTTTCAGCCATATACATGTACCATAATAGCAATCGCTGTTTTGCAATCACTGTTATGACATGGAACCCTTTTCTGCTATAGTCTTTATCAGTGAGCATGATTGATGTGTGGTGCATCCGAGTATATCACCGACACAAAAAGACGCACAGGCCAATCACTCAAGCAGAAGGTCTCTTTAAACTTGACTAAAATGCAGAAAAGAGTACACATGACCACAGTGGGTGATTACAAGCTACGCTTGTTGGGGCCTAAACCTAAACCTAACAGTGATTGAATAATATATTTTTGAACACTGCCTTTTCTGAATATGAGGTCCTGAAATATGCTATATTGGCTGCCAGTGAAAAGTTGCCATTTTAAATCGACATGCATTTCACTGGGATTCCCTGAGATATATTTAAATATACAAGAGATATGCAAAGGATTGACAGAAAATATATTTTTAATTTCCAAGACTATCGAGTGGGACCATAACTTACAAGTAGCGAAGCCACAAGTGAATTATGGAAATTCCTGCCTCCCCTCAAATGGACATACTGTACTGTAAATGGTATATTTCTCATCAACTCATTGCATTTTCAGTTTATATAACTTATGTACATTATATTTGGTTGAGTATAAATTATATAGTTTTACATAAAATGTTATTGTGTATCGTCTGTCATACCCCACACAAATACACTTATACTTAAATATCCTGGATCCTGGTGTGCCTTCCCCCACCCAAAAACAAACAAACACACACACACACACACACACACATATATACACACACTAAAGAAGTAAAGATCATGTCATTAATAATAGTACAGGACACAATCAGATAGGTCCTGAAATTTAAAGGGCTTGGTGATTTTTTTACAGCACAGGAGATTGAGAGTGAGAGGTTATGAAATACCTTGTACCAGTCTGGACTGCAGTTTTGACAGATGACAGAGATACAAAGCACTATTATTGGAGCTGCTTAGAATATATTTTTTACAGCTTCAGATACAGATTGGTACATTACCCTGGGAATTGCTTTAGGTTTTGGTAATTTTTTTGGTGTTCATCTGAGTTTAAGAATTTTATTTTGAAGCTTCAAAAGGTGTTTTTTGGGGTTGTGGGAGGATTTTGTGTTTCTTGCGATTGCAGCACTATGAATATGTGTGGTCAGGAGACTAGGGAGTTGGTTAGACTTGACAGCGGTTTTATTGAAAGGTTATTGCCTGTAGTTCAATGGGGTGACGCAACCAGCCAAGCCCCCATCCTGAGTCACATAAGCAGTCCCTCCCAGACTCCCTCTGAATCACGTTTTCTTTGTGGCCAGAGGATCTGTCTGTCTCTGCCTTCTCCACTGGAGCCTACTGGAGCTTTGTCCCCCTCTGACATTTGCCTCCCTCCTTCCCTTGTGCTTTGGGATCTGCTTGGTTTGTGCTGGGCTTCTGTTCATTGTGTTTTCTCCTGTTTTTGGTTAATATTTGCTTTGCCTTTGGCTGCTGCATGCTTCTTTATGTTGCTTGTTTCCTGTTCTGTGTATTTGGTTTTTCATTCTGAATTTTCTTTCTTTTGGGGGCTTTCTAGTCTTTATAGCATCATGCTACACTTTGTATATGCTATTCCTGTGCTTGTGCAATTCAAGCACCAGATTTTAACAAACATTCAGTTCAACTGCAGTTATTATCTGTATGCTCCAGCTCAAGCTGCTGCTTCCCTGCCTTTGCTTTCTCCTGTGCTTATCCACCTTACTTGTGTACACCTGGTTCTGGCTTCATCCTGCTCTAGCAAGCTGACACTCCCTGCTGTGTTAGGTGTGTTTCTCAGCAGCTCTTCTCATTTCATTTAGTGTTAGCTTAGTTGGGCAGCTACCACTTTCAACTTTCAATCTTTGCACTGCTCTAGTATATTCATGTTGTTGTATTATTATACTGACATGACTTACACACACTTTGAAAATGAATGCTTTTCTTACGATGCCTCACTTTCAGGGAACAATCTCCCCTCTCAGTTAAGAAATTCACAATCTCTCTACACTTTGAAACATGACCTCAACACTTGTTCCTACAGGAACTACTCACATACATTTGTTTTAACTGATGTTGTCAAGGATGTTTTCCACTAATGGTACCAGATCCTTGTGACTCAACTAGTGTGTTTATAGTAAATTTTAATATGTATTAGTCTTCATACATTTTTGTATAACCATTGTTGTTTACATTGGCATGTGTATACATGGTTTTGATGACTTGGGATGTTCTGTAAATAAAACTTGCTTCTCGAGGAACTCATTGTGTAACCTACTGTATCTAACTTTTAAATAAAATAAAATACAGCTGCAGGCATTTTAACAGTACATTCTGATTTTAACTATTCTGAACCTTCAGTCATTAATTTGCTTCCACTTGTTCATGTAACTCTAGGCTTGCTATCACACGTCTCTGTCCTTTGCAAGAACCTTGCCACTACAAATGTCTGTATTTTTGAGAGGTTCTTACCCTACCAATATTACAGTTGCTGTTTGGTCTCAGGGTGCTCAGCTTGTGGCTTTCCTGTTATTCTCATGGCAGGAGAATGTGATGTCATGATAAGGCATCATGGCTCCAAGTAAAAGGAGCATGTTTTTATGTAAGTTATGTGATTCTTCCATGTTTCTTTGCCTACATGGTTTTTCAGTTATCCATGCATAAATACATTAACCTCACTGACTACATAGCTTTCAAGATATGGACTGTATTTCATTACTGCATTGCAAATGCTCCTTACTGGAAT
Source organism: Neoceratodus forsteri (assembly GCA_016271365.2). NCBI lineage: Eukaryota > Metazoa > Chordata > Ceratodontiformes > Ceratodontidae > Neoceratodus > Neoceratodus forsteri. The sequence goes on from CM028131.1 coordinate 1,124,853,274, forward strand.
AACCCAGCTCTGCCTTAATGGCATTTAAGGTATTCATGCCATTCATATCAATTCACTATTCATGCTGAAACCATAGCAATCATATGTTAAACCTCATTGATTCAATTACACTAAATCTCATTGAGGGGGCGCTAATGAGCAACCTACCATGAGAACGTGTCTTCCTGAGCTCCCAAACACCGGCAAGAAATTAAAATAAAATCCAAGGTATCTGCAACCTTAAAAATATATTTTGGGATCCATAAAGTCATGATAGTGAGCATGGATGAATATATTACAGGTGGCACTGGCAGATCACAGAAAGGAGCCGTTAAAAACAGCAAAAAGCAAACTGTGGCCTGTCAGACCTCCTTGGGGAGTCAGATTTCTTTATTGGTGGCTGAAATGTTGTCTTTGGGATGAGATGTGACTGAACAGCTGATGGCTGCACTAGACTCCCGGCTGAATAAGCTTGAGATTGCCATAGATACAAGACTATAATCACTGGTAGAGAAGTCGGAGGTGCAGGCATCCAGGATTACTGAAACTGAGGACAGAATTTCCCAGCTTGAAGTTATGGTTAATCCATTATGAGGGAGGGTCATGGCTTTAGAAAAGGAGTTGGAGGAAAGAAAGGAACTAATGGATTACTAAGAAAACTACCACAGGTGGTTAAACCTGAGAATCAGGGGGCTGCCTGAGGGCCATGAAGGTGCAAGTGCTATGGAGTTTTGCTCAGTGGACTTGCCCAGACTACTCAGTCTCTAAGTCAAGGGAGGCAAGCTCAAGTTGGAAAGGGCATACAGAGCGGTCACCCTGAAGCCACCAGTGGGCCAGCTGCTGAGACAGATTGTATTCTGCTTTCATAACTTTCAAGACAGGGAAAAGGTGCTCACTGCATATAGAAAATTGACAGAGTTAAAGGTGAAAGGAGTGTGCATATTTCTACTACAAGATTACTCAAACCATCTGCTGAGGAGATGCCATGCTTTCAATTAGGTTATGGCTCAACTGAGGGAATTAAAAATAGAAAACTTCATGCTGTATCTGGCTACATTGAAAATCAGGCATGAGGGTGCGACATTCTCTTTCTGGAATGTAGAAAAGGCTGAAACATTTCTGGCAGACTTGCAAAGGAAAGTGGACTGAAAGATGTGGTGGCTAGCATGGTTGGAGAGAGGACTGCAGAGAGTCATTCATATTGTGACATTTGTGGAACTCGTCTTGGCCTGTTGGCCTATAGTGGAACTTTTTAAATTATTATTCTAAGAGACTCTCTTTTTCATGCCTCAATATGTTTATTTGAACTGGTTGACAGCGAGGTCTGATGGACTATCTTTGGGGATTCCTGTACTAGTTGCCAAAGAAATGGAGGAAAACACATGGTCCCTGGAAGAAATAAGCTAGGCCTGGGGCGGGGGGCAGGGGAGATGAGCAGCTGCACGGTTTTGTATGGTGGGGCTCAGCTCAGCGACCTGTCTTCTGGGCCTGGCTCTTGAAATTTGTGGCAGAGGCATTTAAAAATATAGCTGGAAAAGTAGGGAATGGGGGAGGAACAAAGAGAATGTTGATGGCATGATGCAATTTTCAAGATTAGGCAGATGGGGAATGGAAGGGGCAAGGTGCACTGTGCAGGAGTGGAACAGGAAGTTTGAGAAAAGGGTGAGACTGGTACAGTGGGGACAGTCAGGGTATCGGGCAAGGACCAGTAGTCTATAGGGATGCAGGTGAGCATGAAAACATGGAAGGGAGTTGTTGTTAGGTGGGGTAGGAAACCATGCTCGACGTGCTGGGAGAGGCAAAAGAATTTAATGTAGGAAGAACATTCTCAGATAGAAGGGCTCCTCAGCCAGACATGGGCAGAAAAGGAATGATTTCAACAGGCACAATGGGAGGGACAGCTATAAATGAAAGAAGGCAGGTATTATCAGGTGAGGTGTACCCCTGGACCTGACGGAGGCCCTCTGGAAAAAAGGAAGGATGAGAGTGTGTGAAGATGGTCCTCTGGAGAGATTGGGAGGGCAGATTAGGGAATCTGCTGCAGGCCATGGACACAAGGGTCTGGTAAAAGATGCAAGAGGAGGGGAAGCAAGATAAAAACAAGGGAAGATTAAAAATGGCAGATGCACAAAGGAAGGGGAGGGAGGTGATTTCATTGACAAAGGGAATAAAAATAAATGAAAGAATATACGGAAATGCTGGGGGTTCAGGGGTGTGGTTTCATGTCCATGCTGGATGGGAGTAATGCTGTCTTGGTAGGGATGGCAGAAAGAAACAAGCAGTGATACTCCGAGGGGATGGGGGAGGGGGGAGAGGATTGGAAGAAATTATGAACCTTAAAGGGGAGGGAGCCAAGGGAGCTGATCATTTAAACTGTTCAGTAATGTTGAATTTGTTTGTTTGTTTGTTTGAGATGGTTAAACTTAATGTTGTTAATGTGTGACATCCTGAGTGGGGTAGACTACAAGCATGTTAGGGATTTGTGTTGGTGGAAGCTATGGGGAATAGTTATCATAGAACAAGATGGCGGCTGGCACTGAGGTGAAGATGGTGACCTGGAATGTGAGAAGGTTCTCATCACCCATTAAACATAAGAGCATATTGAACACTTTGAGAAAGCAAGGAACGCAAATAGCTATGCTACAAGAGATGCACCTCACGCAAAGAGAGCATCAGAAGCTGGTAGGAGGATGGGTGGGGGCCTGTCATGCGGTTTCCTACAATTTGCACAAAAGAGAGGTAGTGGTCCTTATTAATAGACATCTCCCTTTGGAAGTAATTAGGGTAACTGCAGACCCCAGGCAGGGAAGATATATATTTGTAGAAGGGAAACTGTATGGGGAGAAAATAACAATTGGAAGCGTATGTGCTCCAGCACAGTTTGACCCATCCTTCTATCAAAAAATGATAGACATAGTAATGAAGAAACAGTTCGAGGGGTTGATTATGGGTGGGAATTTTAATACAACCATGCACCCGATGTTGGATCACTATCAGGGAAAGGGGAGAAAGACAGGTAATATTGGGCACTGGCTTCTGGGTACGAATGAATTGGATTTGGTGGATAGCTGGAATGCAGCTAATCTGGGAGTGAGGGAATATACATTTTATTCTAACCCACACAAGACATGGTCATGCCTGGATTATGTCTATACTCCCAGAGACTGGGTGCATAGAATAAGCAGTGTCCAACGTAGCCCGATATATGTGTAGGATCATGCTACGATATCTTTGGAATGTCAGTTTAAAAAAGATAGGAAGGACTCCCCTCCATGGAAATTTCCCCAGTATTTATTAAACAACAAAGACTTCAGTCAGTACTTAAAAGATAAATGGAAGCTGTATAAGGAGACCAATGATGGTTCGGTGGAGTCAGCTGGAGTTTATTGAGATGTGGGTAAAGCAGTTCTTAGGGGAGCTGTCATCAGCTTTGTTGCAAAGTTCAAAAAGGATAAGGAAAGGAAAAGAAAGAAGCAGGCTGACCAAATAAAACTGCTGGAAAATATACTAATACAGGATCCGGGACAGGATAATTTAAAGCAGCTAACGGCAGCCCGGGAGGTTATGAATGCCTTCATTTTGAAAGAGGCCCATACCTCATGATTTTATGTTAAAAATAAGTATTTTGAATGGGGCAACAAACCGGCCCTCTATTGGTCCATTTGATAAAGGGCGGCAGAATAAATGCTCATATTAATGGCATTAAAACAGGGGAAGGGGTGCTGGTTCAAGATAAGAAAGGTGTGAAAGAAAGGTTTGCACAGTTTTATTGGGAACTCTATAAGTCGGAATGTGGGTGTACCCAGGAGGAGGCCAGGGCTTTTCTCAACAGGGTTAAGCTTCCACAGATTATTAGGGACCAAAAGGAACAACTGGGTAAAGAAATTTTGAAGGAGGAGATAAAGCAGGCAATCCAGAAGTTGAAGAGTGGGAAGGCGAGTTGCCTGGACGGGTTCCCTATAGAATTTTATAAAGAAATGCAGGGAATGGTGGTGGACCCCTTATTTAATGCCTTTAATGAAGTAATGGGGGGGGGGGAAGGTCCCAGCATCCTTCTGTGAGGCGACCATATGCCTAATCCCCAAACCTGATAAGGATGTTTAGGAATGTGCATCATATAGACCTATATTCCTTTTAAATTGCGATGCGAAGGTACTGGCCAAGGTCTTGGCGGGGCGGTTGGACTTGTTGGTACCGAGTCTGGTCCCCCCAGACCAGACAGGCTTTGTCTGTGGGAGACAGTCCTACCACAATGTGAGGAAGCTCACGAATGTGGTGTTGTTGGCCCTCAAAGGGGGAGAAGCACAGCTGTGCTGTCAATGGATGCTGAGTAGGCCTTCAGTCGCATAGGGTGGGATTACCTTTTCATAGCTCTGAGTGGGTTTGGTTTGGGAAAAGAGTTCATTGGCATGGTGCAGGCACTATACGCTTCCCCCATAGCCAGAATTGTGGTGAACAGATCGCTAACAGAGAAAATTGCCTTGTGTAGGGGTACAAGACAAGGATGCCCCCTGTCGCCCTTGCTGTTTGCACTGGCAATAGAGCCACTAACAAAAAGTATAAAAAGTAATCCCAAGATTTAGGGGATAACAGACAAAGGAGGAATCCAGCACAAAGTCTTGCTCTTTGTGGATGACATGCTGTTATATGTCTGGAAGCCACTTCACTACCAGTCTAGCATTGCTTGTATAGCGCTTTGGGATACTGTGTATGAAAAGCGCTATATAAATGCTGATTCTTCTTCTTCAAGAGAGAGAGAGAGAGGTGGCCCGGGTTTTACTGGCCTTAATAGAAAAATGTGCAGCTTTTTCGGGATATAAGATGAATCTCGCAATGTCAGAAATATTAATGTGGGATGGGGATGAAAAAGTTCAGATAGGGGACACCTGGGGTCTTAAAAGAGTAACAAAATCATTTAAGTACTTGGGTACCTATATTGGAAAAGAACTATCTTCTTGGTACAGGCTAACTTGTACCCCACTGATAGGTGGGATAGAGGGAGACCTCCACAGATGGAGAGAATTACCAATTTCATGGATGGGGTGCATAAACATCATTAAAATGAACATCTTGCCAAGAATTCTATTTTTAATGCAAACGCTTTATATTGGACCCACCAGGGCGGACATCAAACAGTTAGAGAGAGCCTTTTCTGGCTTCCTTTAGTGGGGTAAGAGACCTAGAGCTAGTCTCAAGAGATTACAGGCAGATAAAACTAAGGGGAGGTCTCAACTTCCACGACTTGAAAAATGACTTTTTCGTGGCTCAAATTAGATATTTAGGGGACTGGGTGCACAGGCCACAAGTGGCAGGGTGGCTAGACCTGGAGGAGTTGCCCTGTCTGGGACAGCTTTCTGCATATTTGAGTGTAGGGGGCTTAACAAATTATAGATGAGGAGTCAATAGAAACCCCATAGCAGAGGCAGTACTGAGAGCCTGGGAGCGCATTAAAAAAATGGTCGGAGCCCTGCAGGATGAGACCTTAATCCTACCGATCACTGGTAACCCGGCCTTTCTGGCAGGGATGGAGGATCAAGAGTTCTTGCATTGGGAACAATAGGAATTAAGTATATTAGACACCTTTATAAAAAGGATCATTTAGCTTCATTGGAAGAGATTGGAGGGGACATGGCAGTCCCATGGGACAGCTTTACTGGTTAATGCAGATACAGACATGTATAAGAAGTAAGAGAAAGGATAGGGCCTCAGATTCGCTTCTCTCCCAGGTGGAGCATCTGGTCTTAATAGCAGGAAGAGAAATGAAGGACTTGATTGGACATGCAGTCAAATGGGTAGAAGTACCCTCCCAGACTACACACAGAAAGTAAGGGACCAATGGGCACAGGACTTGTGTGTGGGCATAACCGATGAGGCCTGGCAAAGAATGTTAGGGTCACACAAGGGAATTCTGATTTGTAATAAATTTCAGGAATCTGCCTATAAGTTTATATACAGGTTATACTGCCCACTGGTGATGGTGCATAAATTTAATCCAGGGGTCTTCCCCATGTGTGGTAGATACAGAAACACCCATGGGGCCTATATACATTACTTCTGGGACTTTTCAGCATTATGACAGTTCTGGGAAGATGCAGAAGAAGAGCTGAGAAACTTATTGGGAAAAAGGATGGTGAGAGACCCAATGGTGATGTTATTTGGCTTAGAAAAACAGGGGGATGGAGAATGGGATCAGCTTGGTGCGGGTCCTCCTGATCTTAGCCAGACACTGTATTTTAAACACTTGGGTGACTGCTACCACTCTGACCCGGACCCAGTGGAAGACTTTGGCAATCCAGGCACTGGCCCTGAAGAGATTGCAATATGCAATTAAAGAGAAAGAGGATAGGTTCCTGAGAGATTGGGGCCCATTCATAGACTCCCTATTTCCTGGGGAGGCCCAGATTTTAAGAACAGGGGAGGGATGAGGGAAAACCAAAAAGAAGAAAAAGAGTACCCTCATAGTCGCCAGCTGCCAATGGGTAAGAGAAGTGGTTTGTTCTAATAATAGAACGTAGCAAAAGCCTATCCCTATGAATTGTGATATGTAGAGATAGTTTTTTTCTCTTTAAAACCCTAATGTGATCAGGATGTCCAAAGTTGCAAGTTTGTATGTTTTGGATGTGTGTGATTGAATTGTACTGAAAAACAATGGAGAAGTATCAACTGTGTGAATACTGGTGACATGAAAAATTCTCCAATAAAATTCTTTATGCAAAAAAAAAATCTTATTGATTCAGTCACTGGCATCGCAGCATCTCAGTACCTAATCACCTACCATCTATGTCACCATTAATTTGGCTTCCTTCATGGAATTGGTTGACTTGCTTTCTGCAGGCTGCTACTACTATCAGACATCTGACCACTGGCTTGCACTGCAGCCTCCTATCTCACCCAGGCTGCTGGCCTCCTGATCAATAACCTGCTAACTAATCTACAGCCACTGGCTTTGCCCTGCCTCCTCCTGTCTAGCTCTTTGAAATTGATTTATGCTCTCATTTATAAATTGGAGGCATGCCAGCCATGATCATTACCTTTTCTGGCTCAGGACTTGCCTTGTAAGCTTATGGTCTTGCTCTGCACTCACAAAGTCCATATCTTGAGCATGTGAACCTCAGGGCGGGGTCCTTCTTGTCTTGCACATAGGGGGAATGTCCTTACTCCTGATAGAGCTTTAGTATGCAGTCATACGGTGCACCTCTTGATGCTGAATTTAAGACTTCAGCTGCTGAGGGGTGACACCCTTAAGCCCAAGAGCGCTCATTTGGCTATGGCTATGCTTTGCACTTTCAAAAGCTATTCTCCCTATGACTGCTTATGGTTCTCCTGGTATCCTTGACCTCCCCTTCCATGCCCAGCTCATATTGTATATGCGCTTTGATTTTAGAAAAGAACTTCAGAAATAAAATTTTATTTTATTTGATTTGATTTCTCAGACAGTCCTCAGGGAAGCCCATTGGCCATCTACCTCCACTTTAGGTCTCCCATGTGGAGGCTGGGTGAGTGCCTTCCAGCTGTTGTTGCTCTCCTCCTCCCACCTTGGGATGAGGACCTCCTCTACTGGAGTCTTCCTTTGCTGTACAGCTATCCTCGCAGCCACACCACGGCGTTTCCTGTAGAGGGATGGAGCAAGAACCTTACTCAAAATTCAAAAACCCTCTGAAATTGGGTCTCCAAATTGCAGTAGCTGAGCTGTCACTAAATAAAATATCCCAAGCCTAGAGGGAAAGCAATCTAGGTCTTGGCTCCCCAGAGGTTTCCTCCTTTAAAAGGTTTTGTTCCTCTCCTCCATGCCAAAGGTTATAATATCTAGTTAGTTGTTAAAATAGTATATTCCCTGGTTTCCTTATATAGGTTTACGCTGTTGTATGGAAATGGATGGTGGCCATACTTGTCGCTCCCTTTCTCCTTAGGAAGCCCACAATGGCATTAGTGCAATCCATTTTATCAGTGCAATTCTGACAAACTGTGCACCTCATTTGTATTTCTTCAAGCTGTCTTGTTGCTGTCAATCTGCTCTCAACCTTGTAGTCAATGTTTACTGCTCAATACCTTTTTGGGGCTCCTTCTGAAAGGTACTTTTAGCCAAGGGAGGGCTCCTTGCCTTCAGTACCCCTGCAGGGTGATAATTCCCTTAAGAAAACAGAGTGCAAATGACCAAACAGTTATCATAGTTGCACAAGCATAACACTGCTCTGGCTATGTAGGTCCATTGAATTGAAAGGCTATTGCCTGTAGTTCAATGGGGTGAAGCAACCAGCCACACTCCCTTCCTGAGCCATATAAGCGGTCCATCCCAGGCTCCCTCTGAAGTACTTTCTTTCCCTCGCCATCTTCCCTTCCTCCTCCTGCAGCATGCCTCTTTTCTTCAGGGGCTCCTTGTTAAGGTACCTTTAGCCAAGAGAATCTTTCCTGCGGCACCTCTAGGTGTGGAACCCTCTTTGAGGGCTCCTTGCTTACAGTACCCCTACAGGGTGGTAATTCCCCATGGACTAGAAAGTGCAAATGAACAAACAGTTATCACAGTTGTACAAGGATAACACTACCCTCATTGTGTAGACCCACTAAACTGATGTTTGGTATTGGAGATACAATTATGTGGATAGGCTGGCTTGATTTAAAAAAATGCAACTAAACATGACCTAGTGGAAAAGATAAAATGGAAGATACTAGAGGGGGAAGGGATCAGATCTATTTCAGTGCAGTAGCTGCTCCTTGCTGCTTTTAAATTGCATGTTGTTGATTTCACTTGGTAGCAGGTTATTTTTTTTTCTTACTATTTCTAAGGGGCTAGCAGGGTATTGTTTTGGAGTTGTCACAAATTTTAAACCTATTTTTGTGTGCTGTAAGTGAGTTGATTTGTCTTGTTGTTTCACTTGGTAGCAGACTGAGTTTTCCTTACTTCTTAAAAGGGGCTAGCAGGGGACTGTTTAGGAGCTGTTGAAACTTTGAAATCTATTTTGGTGTACTTTAAGGGAGGCTGTCATTTATTTAAATTAGAGGCATGTTTCTTTTGATTTCAAACCTATTTGGTGTGTTTTTATTGGGACTGTTCTGGTGGGGTTGTTTCTATGATTTGGAAACCCATAGCTTATAATTTCAAACCAATTCTTGTGTGCTGTTGGTGAGGCTGTTTGAATTGGAGACCTATTTCTTCTGGTATCAAACCTATTTTTGTGCTTTTAGTGGAGTTGTGATTGTTTTTGCTGTCTTTACTAGTTGCAAAGTTAATGCACAGTGGGGAAAGGTGCTAATTGTCTGCAGGGCCTCACTACCTGATTGTGTCTGGAAGGCACGGCTAGTCCCACCCACCTCCCTGCCCCTCACCCCACTCACCCCAGGTACATCATTCTTTACATCAGGGTTCTGACATCACTTCCCCAAAAAGGCAAAGGACATGCACCTGTCATAGCAAAAGCAGACATCCAGGAAAGGAGCAGCAGGGAGTGAAGAGGTGACTGCTATCTCCATGGAAGGGAAGTAACAGCAGCACAAGGAGCTTTTATTTTTTCCTGTTTGCATTGGTGTTTGCATTGTGGAAAGGAGTGGTAGGAGTTAGAAGGAGGCTCTGCGATAGTTGCTTACAGTTTCTTTTTGGGTGTGGATAGGAGGGATAGGAACTTACAAGGCAGCTGCTCAGTCTGTTTAAAGTGTATGACAGAGGGGGTAAGTGAAATTGAGAAAAGAGAAGAATGTTTTGCAATGATAGAGGGGGAGAGGGGAGACTTGGGGGAGCATTGGTCATCCTTCATCTGGAAGGGTGGGGGGTTGCTGGTGGGCAATGAGAGCAATGTGTAGGGTGGTAGGCTGCAACAACTGTGATGCACCAATCTTTCTAAAAATTGCTTAGAGGGTGGGGGGATGTTTAGAGTGCAACCAAAGAGAGAAACTTAGAAAGAAGATTGAAGGTCTGCAGGAGGAGCTAAGACAGGCAAGGCAGACTGGAGGAAGTCATAGTCCAACACTGGAGGGAGGGATAAGGGGAGATGAGGAGGGAGGGCAATTTGGGCAAACAGGGGGGAGAAGAGAGTCAGAAGAAGGGAAGCAGAGATAGGGGGCCCAGGCCAAGAAGAACGAGGTCAGGGGAAACCAGATCAAGAGAAAAAAGACAACAGGAATGAGGAGAAAGAGACTTGTGAGGGGAGGAGAGAAAGTGGCAACAGTCATGGAGTCAAAAGGAGGGAACGGGCTACTATGAGGAGAGAGGAAGCGGGCATTGGAGAAGGATCTTCAGAAAATTGTTTTGCAGTACTAGAGGGGAAGGGGTAAGTGGGAGGTGATGAAATTGGAGGAGTAACTGATAGAAGTCCATATGAAACTGGAGTGGGGGGGAAGTTCTGCTGGGGGAATTACACCAGGGGCAGAAGGGGGAACTACTGTGCAGAAGGAAGAAGAGGAGCCAGGACTGAGAGCTGGGGAGGAAGGGAAGCAAGCAGTTAGTAAGATGGGTGGAATTATATTGCTTGGGGACTCAATACTAAGAGGAGTCAGGTGGGGTAGCAAAGGGGAGAGGCATAGTCACATTTGGGTGGAGGCAATGCTGGGAATGACAGTAGAAGGGGTGGGACAATCTGTTCTAAAATATGCTAGAAGGGGTAGGGACAAGCCTTATTTAATTATACATTTAGGGATGAATGATCTGGCTGACAGGACGGTAGATATAGTCCAGAGGAGGTTTGGGGAACTGGGACAATTATGTGAGGGGGCAGGAAGATCAGTAACTTTCTCAGAGATACTTTTAGTGCCCAGGGCAAGCACAACAAAAAAGCTGAGAATAGAGGAATTTAATGGATGGCTAAGAGAACCTGGTGTCATGCTATAGGGTATGGGCTGGTGGGGGTGGGGAGTGGGGAGGGACCTGGTAGCACAGTAGTCTCTATGCCAAGGATAGTCTACACTTGAGCAAGGAGGGAAAGAAAGTGTTGAAACAGAGGATGGAGGAGTACATGGAAGAAGTTGGGAATTTAAACGAGGAGTGGGGGGTGGCAAGTGGGCAAGGGACATGCAGAGACCACATATTGGGAAGCCATATGAGCTTACCCCTCATTACAGTGGCAAAGAACAAAGGACAAGTACTAGTGGTGATGCCAGTATAGGAGGGCAGGATGGGAGGGGTGGAAAGGGGAAGGGGATGAAAGTGGTCACCCTGTATGCTAGGAGCCTTGGGAAGAAAGCTGCACAGCTACAGACCCTCATGGCAGAGGAGGAGGTGGACATTGCAGCCATCACAGAAACACAGGCCACCCAATACAATGACTGGGACCTGTTGATACCAGGGTATAGGTTATTTCAGAGGGATAGAGTGATTGGGAAAGGAGGGGGGGTGGCACTATATGTGAGGGAAGGACTGAAGTGTGTACGGGAGGAAGGGGAGGAGGGTAGTACAGAGTCACTATGGATACAAATCCAGGATTTCAAGAATAGGAATCTCAGGATGGGAGTGGTGTAAAGGCTGCCTTCTCAGACAGAGGAGTTAGACAGGGAACTTGTGGGACAGATCAGGAGGACCTGCGAGAAGGGGAGTGTGGTGATTGTGGGGGGCTTCAACATGCCAGAAGTGGACTGGAGTACCCCAACAACCAGGAATAGAAGGAAGCAGGTACAGCTGGATGCCTTCCAGGACAGCTTCCTGATGCAAATGGTCAGCAAAAAAAACAGGTTAGGGAATACTCTTGACCTCGTGCTGGCAAATGGGGAGTTTGTGAGGGAACTTAGGGTGGAAGAACCTCTGGTGGGGAGTGACCACCACTCAATATGGTTCACATTGGATATGAGTAAGGAAGGAGTGGAATCAGGCACAGTGGTGCTGGACATTAGGATGGCCAACTTCAGGACGATAGGGGAAGTGGTAAAAGGGTACCTAACCAAAATTCTACCTAGTATGGGCACTAACCAGCGTTGGGAGCTCATAAAGCTGGGGATAGTGGAGGCAACCAGAACCTGCAGCAAGGCCCAGAGCAAGAAAGCTAGGGCAAAGAAATCAAGCTGGGTGAGCAAGGATGTCATGGAAAAGGTAAGGAGGAAAAAGAACTGCCTTTAAGAGGTTCAAAAAACCGGGGGGGAGGACAGGGAGGAGTACCTGAAGGGATCGAAGGAGGTAACAAGGGCAGTAAGGGCAGCCAAGGTGTCTACAGAGCTCAGGCTGGCACAGGGTATTAAGAAGGGGGAGGAGGACTTCTTCAGGTATATCAGGGAGAAAAGGAACTGTAAGGACCATATAGTAAAGATTAGGAAGGAGGGGGTTGGGTGTAAGCAGGAGGTGATAAGGCAGAAGTGCTAAATGAGTACTTCTGCTCAGTATTTACTAAGGAGAAGAGAGGGGTGATACGTAAGGGGGCGGGAGGGCAGAAACAGTGAGGAGTGCGGTGATAGACAGGGAAATCATGGAGGGCAGGTTTCTGGATGGTTTGAGGGCACTGAGGGTGTACAAGGTGCCAGGCCCAGATGGCATCCACCCCAGGGTACTCAAAAAGCTGGCTGAGGTCCTGGTGGGACCTTTGGCAGATCTATTTAATGCCTCACTACACTCAGGGTATATACCTCAGGACTGGAGGATGGCTGATGTGGTACTCCTCCACAAGAGCGGCCCCAAGGATGAACTGGGGAGCTACAGACTGGTGATACTCACATCAATTGTAGGAAAGCTGATGGAGACTATCCTGAAGGATTCTCTCACTGGTGGTCCTCCTGGGGGCCAAAGGACTACAGGACAGCAGACGGCATGGCTTCATAAGTGGCAGATCCTGCCAATCTAACCTGGTGGAGTTCTATGATTGGGTAACTAGGCAATTGGATGGGAGCCATGCAGTGGATGTCCTGTACCTGGATTTCGGTAAGGCATTTAACTTGGTGCTGCATGGGAGCCTGGGAAGTAAGTTAGAAGACACAGGGGGCAGATGCAAAGCTGGTGAGTTGGGTCCCTCCTCTCCTCCAGCGAGTACATGTTCAACATGAGGGATGGGGGGATATGACTGAAACCTTCAAGTACATGAAAGGAATAAACAAGACAGGTACGGAGGGGCTGTTCAAAGTAAGGGAGGGGAGGGAGACCCAGGGCCATGATATGAGACTGGAGGGAGGAAGGTTCAGGATGGAATTGAGGAGACACTTTTTTATGGAGAGGGTGGTAGTTGGGTGGATTACAGTCAGAAGCGATATCCAGTAGAACAGTGGACTGCTTCAAAAGGGGCTGGGACAGGGCAAGGGGGGGTCAAGGGAGGGGAATGGTGGGAGGGAGGGGCAGCTGCAGAATAAGGGGGTGGTAGCTGCACATTCAAGTAGACTTGATAGACTGCTAGGCCTTTATCTGCTGGCAAATTCTGTATGTTTGCAAATGATGGGTTGATTTTTTTAGTGCTAATGGGAGAACTTTCAGGAACGTTGAAGAGATGAGGAACAAAGATGGCAGTGGCCATGACTTTTAAGTTTTAAAAGAACATTTTGATTGGTTGTAAGGAACAGTGCATTGAAAAGGAGATTGATTGGATGTCAATCAATGTAATGCTGCAAACAGAAAAAAAATGGGGCTTGATGTTGCTAAGTGTAGAAGAAAAATATATTTTTCTCTTAGCTACTCCATGATGTTATTTTGCTACATGCAGTGGAAGTTGTATAAATCTAGATACAGCTAAATAATATAAGTGGTGCTATTTGTCACTGACTGCAACTGTATGTACAATGTACAGCACTCTATGTTATTAAACAGCCACCAATGCCTCAAGAAGAACTTTGAAAAACATAATATTTAGCCATAAAGCAGCCTATATTTCTCATTAGCTCTGTATTTATCCCCCATTATTTAGTACTGAAGTTGTATGTATCAAAACAGGAGAGCTGTTCCTTGGGGTTTCATCAGCTCCTATTACTTCTTCCCAACCTGATGTCATAATACTCTACTTGTGACATCATAGTTATTCCCTTGACAACATACTATGAAGTCACAACAGAGGATTATAATTTCAAGTAGGGAATAAACTACAGAGGTAGATGAACTCTGGGGACAAAACTTTTTTTTGTGGGAATTTCTTCAGTAATAAGTAATGAGGGAGAAATCTGTAATATATAATTATATATATATGCATGTATATTACACACACACACACTTATATGAAATAAATGATGAACTGTGTCATTGTGCAGTGGTTTAAGGCACTGAACTGCAAATCTGGAGACCTGGGTTTGAATCCCACAGCCCCCTCTTGCATACTGTGTGAACCTGAGCAAGTCACTTAACTTCCCTGTGCTCCCAGGTCGCACCTGTAAACAAGCTTTCAGCTTAGTGTGCCATTCCTGGTTAAACAATTGAAAAAAACTGAAAAAAAAATATGTTTTCCAAAGGCGTCAGCTGCTCTTTAGGCAAAAAGGCCATAAAGGGTGTGCTTTGCACAGGGATAATGGTGTGTTTTTGGTGGCTTGAAGCACAATGCCAAAGGTCATCCCAGCACAAAGCACACCCAGGAGTGCCTTATTGTGATTATGAAATGTGTCTATTAGGATTAGTAAAGAAATCATTTTAAAACAAATAATTTAAATGAGGAAACATTAGGGAAAAAAGGCAAAAATGGAGACAAAGAAAAAAGTAGTCCTACTGAGCCATTGTAATTTTGCTGTTTTGTCAATAGATGGCAGATGCTACTTTTTTGAAATACAAGAAAATGAATGAAGGCTTATTTGATGCAGCTGTTCCTGTTTAATATAAACTGGTCGGTTAGGTCATGAATACATTTCCAATACTGTTGTGCTGGGATATCAACACTGGGTTTCAAGCTCCTCAGCCAGTAACATTTTTGGATATTTGTACCCATTTCATAATCTTCTATGACATAAAAGAAACCGGCATTCGGCTCCTTGGCTTTTTGCTATAGCTTACCTGGGTGATAAGTGAAAACAAATTTACTCTCTTATACATGCAATCATTCATTTAATAACATGTGAAGGTCTAATGGTAGAGAGGTCCAAAACCATGGCACCAGCATAGTGAAAGCCATATTGTCCAGTTTAACAGCAACTTTTGTTAAATGATTTTGCTACTCAACTGGAATGGAAATGTAGTTGGGTCACAATGCAAAGGAAAACTGAGTTGCAGCTCTTAAAGGGAACATAAAATATGTTGTTCACATTTTTTAATATAATTGTAAATGTGGGCATGCCTGAAGTCTGTTTAATCAACCCAGTGAAGTATTTTGTCATACTCCTAATTTTTTCCTTATTTAGGGCCCCATACTACCACAGCATTTTTCCTGCCCAACATCAGTGTTTTGAATTTGTTTTTTTATTTCGCAGTTCCAAAACCCAGCGACATCATCTGAGCTGAATGCTGTGCTGCCTTCCTGGATTTCTATCTGTGGTACACACACTAAAAGACTTGTACACCCCCTTCTTGCTGCAAATAGAAATCCACAACATCAAATCACAATACTACTTCTGTGTGCAGAAGCACAGGCCCCTGAAGCTACAGATATAAATCCATGATACCCAAAATTACCAGAGTTCTTTTGTCTGCAGAAGCCACAGGTGTAAGACACACACACCAATATTTGGTTGCAAAAGCGCAGGCCCCTGTGGAACCAGCACTTCTGCATCTGCATATAGAAATCCATGATACTCAAATTACAACAGCACTTCTGTCTGCAGAAGCATATGCCCCTGTGGTGCCTGTGCTTGTATAGCCAAAGACACAAATCCACAAAGGTAGTGCTAATGTGCTACTGAATTTGTGTAATCTTGAAACAGTTGTGTGTTGTTTACCTTACCTAATGATAGCTGCCTGTGGTTGCTTGTGTGATCCTGTCTTCCTGCTTCGGGGGTGGTTAGGGTTGCAAACTCTAACACCACATTTCCCAACTATTATTGCATTATGTTGAACCTGAACTGATGGATTAATGCAGTTTTTTGAAACAAATTTCCTTTCTTTTTGAGATAGTGGAATCATATCATCATTCATCCAGATCCCTTTGGAACTTGTATGAACAGATGCAGATGTGCAGGGCCCTCTAGGTTCTGCACCATGGGAAGAGTCCATCTGTCTGCAGGTGTATGGGGCCTTTAGGCAATCGATGCAAAGAACTGAGGGGCTATCTGGCATGCTGCAGAAGCACAGGGCTGTCTGGCCCCTGTACTGAACTTCCATATGGCTAAATATACAGACGCAGAGGGCAGTCAATCTATCAGCCAAAGTTCAGGGTCCTCTGGCAAGCACATGTCAAAGGTACAGGGCCCTATGCCAAAAGAAGCATTTGCTTCACTATATGGTTCTTGGGCCACATATGGCCAGCCCTGTACCTTCCCTTCCCAGGCTGTGGGTGGTGCCACATGGCAGCACTGTCTCCCCTGCCTCAGCTCATACAGCTGGCTCCCTGAGTTTGCCACCATATTCAGTTCAGTGGCATGGGATCACAAAGCACTACCCGCTGGACCAAAGGCCATCCCTGCATACATTTCAAGATTTTGTTTTGTGTATTTTTAATTTGGATCCCACATTTTCAACATGGTCATTTTATGACTCCTCGTATGATATGTGGCATTTTTGTATTAGTGGCTGAAATGTCATTTTGCGCTACAAGTGCAAAAGCATGTTTTGGCCAGGATTTGAAAGACAACACCTGTTACATTAATGATGTGGTGTGAAAAAGAGGTTATGTTGGAAGTTTGTGTCAAAGTATTGAAAATTACAAAAGTTATGCGCGAGCATGGAAACATTTCAACATACATTCACTACTTTGTTGTTTTTCAATATTTTGACTGCAAATTTTGAAGATAATATTTTTATGGCTTCATCTTTTGAATCCATTAGGTGAAAATTTTCAAAACCAGGCCCAAAGGTGATTTTACAGAGCGACTGCAAAATCGCTTTTCAGCCTGGATTTGAAAAATTTCACCTACATTGTTTTGTAGGTTGGGTAACAAAAAGGTCACGTTGAATGCTTGAAGGAAAAATACTGAAACAAAGTTATGAGCAAACGTTGAAATAACTTGGTCATTTTACCATATTTTTTTTCACCAAAGTTTCAACATAATCTTCTTATAACCCTGTCTCATGAACCCTGTAGGTGACAATTTTCAAATGTTGCCCAAATAGTGATTTTGTGGATCATGTGCAAAATCATCTTTTTGGCCCAGATTTGAAAAATTTCACCTGCCTTGTTCACAGGTAACATTCTCAAAAGGCCATGTTGAAAACCGGATGGAAAATCATTAAAAAATGACAAAGTTACGAGTAAATGTTCAAAATGTAGAAAAATGCATTAACTGCACTTACCTTATTTCCTAATTTTGCAGTTGTGGTTCCTAGAGGAGGATATTTTTTTTTGGATCAGAGAGTGGAGCTATGATGGGAGACCCTCTTTAGATGAGTTAAAGTGTGCGTAGTGTGGTGGGTGCTGATTGGGGGGATGACGGTGGGATGGGGGATGTGGAGGGCATCAAAGATATGAGTGTCCATTTCTTTTTCCCAGCTTTAAGAAAAAAGAGCAATCAGCTGGCCCGGTGGTGCTGAGGGTTGAGGTGCTGGATGCCACACCTCGTGCTACGTCGGCGACCCGGGTTCGGGAATGACCTCGGGTTGTCGGGAGTTGGCAGGGGAGGACTGGGATTGAGCATCAGGAGACAGCTCTCCTAGTCCTGGGGTGGGATGGGGACTTTACACTGCACTGCAGCGACCCCTGGGGACACCTGTAGGTACCGCAGGCAGTGTAACAGAGGGGGGACCACGGCAGATGTCTGCATGTACATGCACGGATGTCATTGCATGTCCATGGTCCCAATGGGGAAAAGAACAAGGGAAAAATCGCAGCACAGGTCCAAAGCAGCTTGATAGCTGCAGCTCTGCCGGCCAACGATGCCTGGAGGCATGTGCCGGTACTGGTTTCTCGCCGGGTGCAGGAGGCTATGGGGTGGGCCCCCTTTTGCAGGTATAGTTGTGTCTTTCAGCTGGGCATGCAACTTCAGGGTCGGCGGTGGAGTGGAGCAGTGGCTGGATGTAAAAAGCAGGACCGTGGCTGTAGTAGGAGAAAATGTTAAATGTTAAAAAAAAAAGAGCAATCTAGGAGAGGCTGGACTACAAAAGACAGTGGTGCTGGACTGGTGCAAAAGAGAAGGGCAGTCAGCCCTCAAATGCAGCTGCAGAACTTATAAGTGACAATGCACTCAAAGTGAAGCTGAAAGAAATCACTGTCACAAAAAAGTAAACTTAAAGCTCAGTATTAATCCATGTGATAAGCAAAATACAGTGATTTTACAGGTAACATCACCCATAGAAAAGCCACAAGCACTTCAGGTCAATGGATTCTTTGTTGGGGCCATGGCCAGGGAGAACGCATCATCAATTTAAAAAGTATCTAATACGTAGATACATAAAAACATAGATACTGTCGGCAGATAAGGACCACCAGGTCCATCCAGTCTGCCTGTTAAGCAATGTGTAGAAGTGGCCAGTTACCCTACTTGGTCATTGACTTTAGCTTTTTCTTTCCATCTCTAATATTCCTTTATGCCTGTCCCATGAATGTTTGAAGCCTGCCACCGTACAGGCATCTACCACCTCCTGGGGGCAGGCTATTCCATGCACCCTCCACTCTCTCTGTAAAAAATAACTTCCTGACATTACCCCTTATGTGGCCACCCACCAGTCTAATGTCATGCCCTCTTGTCCTGGCCCTACTTTAAAATTGGAATAATTTGTCCCCTTTCACATTGCTAATGCCATTGAGGTATTTGAATGTTTCTATCATGTCTCCTTGCTCCCTCCTCTGCTCCAGTGTGTATATATTGAGGTCCTCCACTGTTTCCCTGTAAGGTTTGTTATGTAAATCCTGCACCATTTTGGTCTCCCTCCTCTGCACCATCTCTATTCTGTCAATGTCCTTATGAAGGTGTGTCCTCCAGAACTGGATGCAGTACTCTAAGTGAGGCCTCACCAGGGTCTTGTACAGTGAAACTATTACCTTCCTCCTTCAGCTTGTGATTCCCTTTCCAATACACCCCAACATCCCACTGGCCTTTCCCACTGCCCTGGCCGTCTGCCTTGTGGCCTTCAAGTCATCTGTAATTATGACCCCCAAGTCTCTTTCTTCCTTAGTAACTGCCAGGAGCTTCCCTCCCATCCTGTAGTTTGCTCCAGGGTTTCTGCTCCCCACGTGCATGACCTTGCACTTTCCTGCGTTAAACTTCAGTTGCCATGCCTCTGACCATCTCTCCAACTTTTCCAAGTCCTTTCTCATCCTTTCCATCCCCTCCAGAATATCCACCTTGTTGCAGATTTTGGTGTCATCTGCAAACAGACAAACCTTTCTCCAGCCCACCTGCAATGTTACTGATGAAGACATTGAAAAGGACTGGCCCCAGAACTGACCTAACAGAATTAATGAATATTGATAAGTTGCGCATAATTAATGAATATTCATTATATCCTCTATTTAAATTGATGTTGCTTTCTCCCTGACCATGTTCTCTGACAAAGAGTCTGTTGACTTGAAGCACCAGGGCTTTTTTTTTTGGAGGGGGGGATTTATCTGTAGAATCACTGTATTTTGCTTATCACATAAATTAAAGCCAAGATTTAACTTTACTTTCTAATGGCAGTGATTTCCTTCGGCTTCATTTTGACTGCATAGGAGCTTCCTGGTTCTGCATTTGAAACAAAAAAATCTGCAAGGGAGAGTTTTCTATTCTTGCAGGGGGACTGGACTAACACTGGGGATTGGGAACCACATCTTCAGTGAAATCGGGGATGCACACCCCTAAGTCACCACCTATGTGTTGGGGGTGTGCTATCTGGAGGGGGAGAAGGTTGGCATTCAGCAGTGCCAGGGTGGGCATACTGGTCCGCTTGTAAAGGGAAGAAGACAAAAAGACAAAAGATCAGGCTTTGACAAGTAAAACTGTGACTCCTGGCATGCAGAGCAGCATCACTGGAGTCATGGGTTTACTTTTTTTTTTTTTAATCATATCACAATTTTCACCCCTGCAGCCACTGACCTGCCTTCATACTCCAGTCACTGCTCCACCTCCATCACTGACCCTGAAGTTGAATGCCCAGCTGGCATATGCAACTATACCTTTGAGAGTGGCACTCCCCATGCCCCCGCACCAGGCAAGGACCCAATACCTACAAGTGCTGTCCAAGCATCATCGGCTGATGGAGTAGCGGCCATCAAGCTGCCATGGTCTGTGCTGCCATTTTCCATGTTCTGGTAGCCCTGGGAGTGCAAGTGTTCAATGACGTCATGGCACATTTGTGCTGATGTCTGCCACACTCCATACTGCTGCTCCAACTCTAGCAATGCTCACAGTCATCACCAGGGGCCACTGCAGAGCGGTGGCACCCTGGATCCCTCCCAGGGATAGGAGAGCAGTCCTCCTCAAGATGCTCAATCCTATCCCCCCACCAACCCCTGACAGCACGGGCTCATCTCCGAATCTGGGTCACCAGTGTGGCGTGAGGTATGGTGTCCAGCACCTCAACCCTCAGCGTCACTGGGCCAGCTGTGGTTTTACTTTTTAAAACTTGATTTTACAATAGTAAACCACCTAATTTAATTTGAAATGAACTTTCATAAGGTCAGAACACAACACCCTTTCTAAAAACCAACATATTTTATACAGGTACAAAAATGCTAACAGTGGCTGCATTGAGTGCTTCTCAAATGGCTCTCCTTGCTAAGCTGGTTATTTTGGGGTGCCAGAAAATATATTTCTGGGTGAAATCTTAAGAGACAGACACCAGAATCTAGCTAACCAGGCCCTGTTTACCTAGGTTCAGATGTTTGTTTTCTGAAAATACATAACTTATATGTGTTTTCCATCTTTAAAATTAAAAAAACATGGCAGCCACCACAACCCAAAATGTATTTTTTATGACAAGAGAAACACTAATTTTATGAAAGAAATCACTCATCAAAGTAAAATTTTAGTATCACATCAGAGGGTTATCATAAAACTTTACTGAGAAATGAAAGAAGCAACATTTCAAAACTTTATAACTCTGGAAGCAATATTTTTTCACAAAACCTTTGAAAAGTATACCCTTGGTGGCTGAGCTGACTTTCGGAGTAATAAGTGAGTAGCCATTTGAGGTAGAAAGCACACTGTAATATTTTAATGATTTGCCAGTTTTGGGTGGCATGTTCCTGCACTGGGTCTCTTGTTTTAACTTACGTCTGCTATAATTGGTTGTACCCTATTGAGAAATGCAATTTAAAGTTTGTGAAAGTGCATGGGTTGAGCTGCTAATTCTGGATTTGTTTTGTGTTGTATAATATACGGGCACAGTCACACCTGTAAATTAGGGTTGAGTAAGCACTTTAATGTTAAATCCCAATTTTTTGTGCACCTTAATAACTGTCCCATTCAGTCCATTTGCCCAAAATTTTGATGGCATAGAGTTTGGACCTGGATCTACAGATCCTGGAAAGTTTGTGTCAGTCAGCTCTGGTGAAGTGGCAAAGTAACAGATGTGCAACAATGTTACGATTCACCTGCATTAAGTCATTTTCTTTGCTCCTCTGTAGCTTAAGAATTTTTTTTTAATGGAAACTTAAAGGTTTAGTAGAGTCTGACCCAAGGTACACACTTGTGTAAGTGGGAAGATTTTTACTTATATAGGTTCATCCCCCCCCCCACCTCAATTTATGCAATCTAGGCTTCCTCACAATCTGTTGAAGCCTGTATCCCTCCTAAATTGTTCTTTTAGACTTCTACCTTATCTTGGTGTAATCCTGCCCCCCCCCCAAATTGTTTCATTTGGCTCCCACCCTGTCTGGGCAATGCCCACATCTCCCTAAATTGTTCCTGCAGTCTCACACCCTATCTGGGTGAAGCCCATATCCCCCCAAGTGCTCATTTAGGCTTCCATCTTTCTGGGTGAAGCCCACATCCCCTCTAATTGTTTCTTTGAAATCCCACTTTATCTGCATGAAGCCTGCATCCCCTTCCACATTATATTGTGCTTTCCACTCCATCTGGATGAAGCCCACATCCCCCCATAATTGTTAATTTAGGCTTCCACATTTTCTGGGTGAAGCCCCAGTGCCCCGAGATTGCTTGTTTGGGCTTCTACCCTATCTGAGTGGTGCCTGCAACCCACCTAAATAATTTATCCAGGCTTGCTTCCTTTTTTAGGTGAAGCTACAATCCTTCATTTATGGGACAGGTCTCCTCTCCATTTAGACTCTCTACTTGGTCAGAACAGCCCTCCTTTCTGCCCCCTTGCTCCTTCTCACACTGTTAGATTCATCCACTATGTTGCTCCATATCCTAGCTCTTCTCCTCCTCCTCTTCCCCTCGCCTCCTTTCCTCCCTCCACTGCCCTCCCTTCCTTCCTCTCTCCTACTCCTTCTACCCCTCTGCCTCCCTTACCTGTCCATCTTAATGCCTTCTGTCCCTTCCCCACTGCCCCGGAACCCTGGCTGCTGACTTTTATCTGCTCCATGGCTCCAATTCAAAGCTCTGGCACCTCCTGCCCCATCACTCCTGCTCCCGTCCCCTTTGCCATCCCCACTACCCTCCCTCTAAGCAGCTCCATGGCTCTATTAATCTTCTTTTGTGCTTGCTACTCCTGTTAGAAACATAGACTTTGACGGCAGATAAGGACCTCTAGGCCCATCTAGTCTGCCCATTTCCCTACCTACAGGATAGGCCGCAGATCCTAGTTAACCAACAGCCTATATCTTCCTGCCCCCCACAAGAATTGCCTTATGTCTGTCCCATGCATTCTTGAATTCTCCCACAGTTTTAGACCCCACAACTTCCTCAGGAAGGCTGTTCCATGCATCCACTACCCTCTCTGTGAAATAATACTTCCTCACATTGCTCCTGAACCGCCCTCCTTCTATCTTTAAATTGTGTCCCCTTGTTCTTGCAAGTCTCTTTTTCTGAAAGATGCTACCCTCTTGGACTTTGTTGATTCCCTTGAGGTACTTGAAAGTTTCTATCATGTCCCCCCTCTCCCTTCTTTCCTCAAGGGTATACATATTAAGCTCCTTTAGTCTTTCCTCATACGGCTTCTCTTGCAGACCCTGCACCATTTTAGTTGCCCTCCTCTGGACTGCCTCTATCCTGTCTATGTCCTTGCGGAAATGGGGTCTCCAGAACTGGACACAGTATTCCAGATGGGGTCTCACCAACTGTCTGTACAGAGGGATAACAACTTCCTGTTTTCTGCTGCTGATGCCTCTCCCTATACATCCCAGTATACCCCCGGCCCTCCCTACTGCCTTCTCACATTGCTTGCTAACCTTAAGGTCATCTGATATGATTACCCCCAGGTCCCTTTCCTGTTTTGTCGTTGTTACTACCTCCCCACCCATTGTGTATTCTTCCCCTGGGTTCTTGTTTCCCAGGTGCATTATTTTGCACTTTTTTGCATTGAATCCTAGCTGCCATACGTCTGACCATTCCTCCAACCTTGCCAAGTCCCTTTTCATCCTTTCCATGCCTCCTTGTGTTCCTGTTGGCAGGAAACATTGAGCTTCATCCTGATACAGCAAACACTTTACCTATGCAGCTTCCCAAATGACTATGGGTTGCCCACCTTAACATCCACAGCCTCCTTCTGAACATGTATCTGTTGCAGCCAATCATGGTTGCCTCCAGCCAGATGCTCTCATTATCTTGGAGTGTTGGCTTTCACACAAAGTCCAATACTATGCAGCACCCATACCTAGTTACTCCATAGCTAGATAGGATCACCCACCCTCTGTCATCCGATTATTGTCTGTGCTATCTGTCTTTTCCTCCTCCACCTATGAACTGCTCCTCCTCCTCCTCCTCCTCAAAATCCCCTCCCCCACACATTCCCACTTTTTGTTGTAGGAGCATACAGCTGCCCTGGCCTATCCCCAGCTTTGGTCACTGAACATCACTCCTCCATCTGTTCTCAATCCTACTCTGCTGAGTTGCTGATAACTTGTGGAGTCTAGCACTCATTTTCTTTCTCCCTCAGTACAGATGCTGAGCCAGAATGTTGAATCCCTACTGCTATCCAAACTAATATCAAACCCCACCCATCTTAATCATAAATCCTCAAACACACTTTACTGGACTGGGTACTCTCCATTCCTGCCCAGTTCTTCTCGGACAGAGTGTCCACTATCAGGTAGAGAATTCCACCAGTGAGCCACAGTGTGGCCGACAGTGGTTACGCTGGCTGTCTGAGGAGTGCTCCTCCTGGCTGGGGGGAGTTTAAAGCAGTGGAAGTGGCCAAGGTCATTGAGGTAGTTTCTAGGCTGAAGCACACATATTGCGAACTGGACCCAGTGCCAACTCATTTCTTAATGGAATGTGTTGACTCTGTAGGGCCGGTGTTCACCTTGATTGTCCAGTGCTATTTGTCAGAGGGGTCTTCCCAGAGGCCTTGAAGGAGACACTGGTGAGACCCCTTCGAAAAAAAAACATCTTTAGACCCTGACATCAAGTTGAATTACTGTCCTGTCTCCAACCTTCCTTTTCTGGGAAAGGTTGCAGGGAAGATTGTGGTGCAGTAGCTTAAGGAACACCTCGTGGCCTTTGGTATCTATGAGCCTCTCCAGTCTGGGTTTTGTGCCAGGCACAGTACGAAAACTGCATTAGTTCAGATGCATAATGATCTCCTCAGGGTGAGAGGTCAAGGAGAGGAGACAATTTTCATTCTCCTGGATCTCTCCTCAGCTTTTGACGAGGTGGACCATTGTGTGTGGCTTGACCACCTGAGGGAGTTTTATGGACTCACTGGCACTGTTATCTGCTGGTTTTAGTCCTGTCTCACAAAAAGGAGGCAACAGGTTGTGATGGGGATTTCTCCTCCTCCCACAGACTTCTGTCTTGTGGAGTACCTCAGGGTTTGTTCTAGTCACTAATGTTGTTTGCCATGTATATGCTGCCCCTGGGTGATATCACTAGGAAATACAGTCTGGATTTTCATTGCTATGTCGATAATACCCAACAGCATCTATCCTTTGCCCCTGGGACATTCAATGCAGTGGATGTACTGAACAACTGCCTAGCCAATATCGATGACTGGATGGCCTCCAGCTGGTTGCAACTGAACTCCAATAAGATGGAGGTACTGGTGGTGGAGTCAAACAGAAGGCATGATAGGATGGCCTCTGGTGCAGAGACAGGACTGTTTCTGTGGTCTGTGCCATTGAAGGCCTCCTCTATGGTGCACAATCTTGGCATTATCGTTGACAGTGGACTGACACTTGAAGCTCAGATGTCATCCATTGTCCAGACCAGCTTTTACCATCTGAGGAATATGTTAGGATCAAACACCTAGTTCCACCAATGGACCTACCCACCTTGGTACATGCCTTCATGACATCAAGGTTTGATTACTGTAATGTGCTCAACCTCAGGGTCTCTAGAGGCATCCTCCACCAACTGCAGCTAGTGCAGAACACAGCTGCCAGGCTGCTGATGGGACAGCCAAAATACTGTCACATCACCTGCTGCATGAACTGCACTGGCTGCCGGTTTGGTGGAGGGTTCTCTTTAAGGTGGACTTGCTTACCTTTAAGGCCCTACATGGACTGGGCCCTGGCTACCTGTTTGACCTTCTAACACCTGCTGCCTTGGTCCATTTCCTCCAGTCCACCTCTAGGGGCCTCCTTGCAATTCCCAGGCGAGGTTAAAAACTGCTGGTGACAGAGCTTTTAGTGTCGCCGGCCCCGTACTGTGGGAATTCACTCTCTCCATCAGTATGGGAGGCCCCTTCAGTTGAGGCATTCAACGCCCACCTCAAGACCTTTTTATTCAGCCAGGCATTCCCAGATACATTGTTTTAGATACTGCTCCCGAGACATTCTGAAGAGTGGCCCCTTCAGGAATCTGCTGCTAGGTCATGCCTCCCATTTTGGGTAGTCTGCTTTTAAATATTCTTAATTGATATGTTTTGTATTTTAATTATTGTGTTTTAACTGCGTTTTGATGTATTTTGACTGTACAGCACCCAGAGCCTCTGGGATTGGGCACCTGAAAAATAAGATTTGCCTTGCCTTGCCACTCACCTCCACCATGTTGTGGATGAAGGTATCCTTCCAGATGCACTCAGTGACTATCATATGTTCTACTGTGTGCACATGATCCATTGTTCCAAAGCACACCCTAATATCATCATCCTGCAGTCCTTCAGGTTGCTGGATTTATCCTCCCTCTATGCAGACCTGTCGACCACTGACTGGTCCCACATCTCTACGGCCACCGATATCAACTCTGTCCTTGGCTCATTCCATAACAAATGTATTGCTCTCTGGAACTACCGTGCCCTCTAAGGAAAACCAAGGTCACAAGTTCTCACCTTCTCTGGAGTTTTGCAGATCTGCTGAGCTGCTGGCCTGCCTTCAGGTTCATGACCTGGCCTGGCCATCCTATAAGACCACTGGTTCCCTTGCCACCCTGTTAAATTATTGGGCATTTACAATGCTTGCACCAAAACCAACAAGAACAACACAGGCGCCACACACTCACTCATAAATTACAACTGGTGACATCTGAGAAACGGTGAGAGTATAGACACACAAGCAGTACACTCCAGGTAGGCAGCTAAAAAAAACATAGGTGGCTGCAAACAAACACAGTATGTTCACATAAGTAGTCCAAGGTGGTGGCAATACAACCCTGATGCTTTGTGTCTTAGAATGTGACATTTCACCAGGAGGTGGACCTAAAGCCTCAGCTACTGAAATTTAATGTCCAACATTAAAAATATAGCAGTTCATTTTAGAGCCTTAATTACTGTACATCAACCAAAACATGGCCATTATCATTTTATAAAAATCAAAACATCAACAACACTAATAAGTGAATTAATGATACAGTGTGCAAGTCATGGTACACTGGGAGCTAAGAGTTATTACTGCAAGTTAGATACTTTACTGATCAGGAAGTAATCAGTATGTGTGTCTCACATATCTAAAGTGCTTCTTTAAGGAAAAAAAAATAGAATCAGAGGTACTAGGTAAGAACAAGGTATTCAGAGACACAGAATAAGTAAAAGATCAAGCAAAATGTGGAAAGCGATGAGAGTCTCGACTAATGCCACTTCCAGTGATAGAAGCCCACATGGATGCTTAAGACAATTGCAAAAAATATGCTACCCATATATATTGGTTAGAGCAAGGCTGAAAAGGGTTGGGAAAAGAGGGAAAAATATAAAAGTTAAAGATAAGACAAGAAGTCAAAATGGAGGCACACTAAAGATGCTTAGTTCAAGGCAAGACTGGATGTTGGAGTTCTGTATATATAGCCAGTTGGGAAATCCAAAAAAAATCCATAAAAAAGACAAATCAAAAACTGTCAATATATACAGCATGTAGAATTTTTAGCAAAATAAGCTCAGCAAATGAATAAACACAGAACATATCATCCATCATGTTGTGATGAGTCTAAGGATATGTGAATCACAGAAATGGTAATATGTCAGTCATATCGTTCAGACCCTCTGGAAAATAAAACTTACTTCTTATTGAAGAATTATGGTCCTATCCCCACCTCTTATAGAGATTGGTACATGCTTGAAACCCATAAAGTACAGGTTACCAAGTACACCACTGTGTTTCCATTTTGACTGCTTGTCTTATCTTTTACGTTTTAAAATTTTACCTCCTTTTCCCTATGACCAAATGTAGCACTCCCAGATATGGCGGCATGCATATTCCTTGGTCCCGCTCTTCCTAACATAGAAACATAGACTTTGACGGCAGATAAGGACCGCTTGGCCCACCTGGTCTGTCCATTTCCCTACATACAGGATAAGCCGCAGATCCTAGTTAACCAACAGCCTATTTCTTATCCTGTGATTTCTTGTTAGTGCAATTTTATGAGTTCTTTCTACTTCTCTATTTCCTTCTGTGCCCTGTCCTCATTGATCTCTTCCTCTCAGTTTCCTTGCCATCCTCTTCCTCTCCCCCACCCATCTTACTACTTATACTTATTGGAACATTCCTTAGGACTGAGTATTTGACTCTTAGTTATACCTTTGCTGATATAGCATTTTCCTCTACCCTTCAGTGTTTTTACCCTCCCCTTTTCAGGCTTGTTCCAAGCAATATATCTGGGCTGTACATATTGTGCAGTTATCTTAAGCATCTATTTTTGCTTCTTTCTCTGGAAGCAGCATTAGTTGAGATTCTATTACCTTTCTTCACATTACACCTCATCTTTAACTTATTCGGTGTCTCTGAATAAGCGGTTCTTACCTAGAACTTCTGCTTCTAGTTTTTCTTTAAAGAAGCACTTTAGATTTGTGGCACATAAATACTGATTACTTCCTGATCAACAAAGCATTTCACCTGCACACTTGCAGTAATAACTTTCAGCATCCAGTGTACCATGACTTGTGCACTGTGTTATGAATTCACTTATTAGTGATGTTTTGCTTTGTATAATTATATTTGGTATGGTTTGGTTGATGTAATTTAGGCTCTAAAATGAATTGCTATATCTTTAATGAGAGACATAAATTTCAGTGACTGAGGCTTCAGTTCCACCCCATGATGAAGCATCATATTTTAAGAAACAAAGTGCCAGGGTTATATTGCTACTGTCTCAGACTACTTATGGGGGCTTTTTGTGCAAATAAAACTTTTTTGCAGTCAGCTATATTTTTTATTTGACTGGATTGAGTGCATCGCTTGTGTATCTTCAACACAACCACCAAGCTTGTGAAATCTGATTATAGTACTTTGCATCCACTATCCAGAACAACCTTAATCACCCTTACAAGTTCTGGAAAGTTATCCATTCCCTCTTTTTTTAATATTAGGCTTTATTGAGGTTTTAACTCATAACAGACAAACACAGTTTGATACATAGCCATGTTATCATTCAAGTATATATAGGGGTGGGAAAAACAAAATAAAAAATGTCCAGACAAAAGACGTTACTAAAATACTATAATTTGTGCATAGTTGCTGACATCAAAGAAAAACTGAAAAATACTAGCTACATAGTGAGACTATCTGGACAGACAGGTATGCTCATAGGATTGGCTTGGCTTTTCCCATTAAATGTCGGGGGGGTGTACTGTGTACGATTTGGCCATCCAACACCCACCTGTGGTGCCCCCTTTGGACACTCCAGCATCTGCTCTCTCGTGCCCAGGGGGTATAGCCCTTGTTTTAGGATGCCAGGTCTGTTTGCTCTGTTTGCCTACATGTTCAGCATTAGGGCCTCCAAAGAGCCCCACCTTTTCGCGTATAGATGGCGAGTGTGTCTGGTAGAGTTGATAATTTTTTCTACCCTAACGGCCTCCAGTAAGGAGTTATGCCATTCTCTACAGGCGGGGACAGTGTCATCCATCCAGTGTTTATGGACCAACCTCTTGACCATGGCTGAGAGCCATATGGTATTTCCTGACTCCCATCAATTGCTCCATGTCCAGCATTAAAAGGCATGTCCTTTGGGAGATGGTCTCTGACAGTCCTAGCATGGGGTCTAAATTTTCTCTTACCTCATCCCACAAGGGCTTGGCCTTTGGACAGTCCCAAAGGATGTGCTTGAGGGTTCCTACTTTCTATTTACAGCAGGAGCAAAGATTGGTATCCAGTTTACCCATCCAGTAGAGTTTGGTGGGGGTGTAGTATAGATTATGGTTGATTTTGAATTACATAAGTTTAAGAGTGTCAAATTTTAACAGCTTATGCAGTTGTGTCATTAGGACAGGGGTACCCTCTGTGCTTGCTAGGTCTGGAAATTCACCTGCCCAGTAGTTACAATGGATGGTGGAGGGGTGGGTGGTCAGGGCTAGGAGGCATCTGTAGAGGAGAGAGGTCTCGTTTCTCTGGTCAGCCAGTCTGCCTAGGTCCTGCCTAGGTCATCCCATTTTTGAAATGCTTCCACATCCCAGGGCTTAGGGCCAAGTGCAGCTGTCACTGAGTGTCTGAGTTGCATGAAGGGGAAAGCCTGTATCACCACTGGGGCTGTTCGTTGTTGAAATTATTGGTATGTGACCAGAGTTACTCTCCACTAGTGCCCCCAGTTTTGGGGGTAATCCATTTTTTAGGAAGTTTCTTGGGATAGTTTTTTTTGTATTTTGTGTGTTGGGTTGCCTGTTAGGGGCTGTTCTGGATTGAGCTGTGGTCAGCTGCCCAATAAGAGGTGCAGTTGCTTGAATATCCAGACCGAAACCCCTATTGATGATGCTTTGAGGGTCTCAGAGAGGAGTTTGTGAGGTATGCATGTCAGGGTTTGCAGATGGATTTCAGCCCTTCAGCACAGGTCCAGCTCCATTATTTTCCATTGCAGTTGGTAGCCGGACTGTGCCGTTTGGCTGCAGTGAGTCCTCCACCACAAGAAATACATGGCATGTGCCACCAGATAGTACAGTTGGAAGTCTGGGACTTGTAGGCCCCCCATCCTCTTTGGGGATGTGAGCTTTCTGTGTACCCTCCTAGGTGCCTTGCCATTCCACAGGAATGTGGACAAGATGGTCCTAAGGCCTGAGAACTAGGAGATAGGGAGCATACAACCTGCCATGCTTAGGGGGTATAATACTCTGGGTAGGGTATTCATTTGGATGATGTTTGTCCGAGCCCACAAGGTGAGGGGGAGTGAGGACCATCGGAGTAGTTCCTGCCTTATTTTGTTCTTGAGTGTGTCTAGGTTTTGGGTCTTTCTCATCTTACTATCTTGTGAGATCACTATACCTAGACGTTTGATGGATGAAGGACACCACACTCCTCCCCACGCTGATGCATGGGTCAGAAAGGCGTGGTGATTAAAGGGCATAATACTTGGTTTTTTAAGGTTAAGCTTGTATCCACCCACCTGGTCAAATTCTTTGAAGATGGCTAGGGTTGGGGGAACTGAGTTTACCAGATCCTCCAAGTGGAAGAGTACATCGTTCGCATAATGTATGTGGAGGCTTTGTATCTTTGTGCTCCCACCTTCACTCCCTCGATTTCATTCTTCTCTAAGATTATCCTTGGTAGGGGTTCAATATACTGGTTAAAAAGATATGGGGATAATGGACAACCTTTTTGGGTGCCCGATTGTAAATGGAACTGAGGGGAAAGAATTCCATTGCAGAGGATCCTGGTGGTGGGTGCTGTGTAGGGAAATCTAACCCACTCCATGAAGTCCCCCAGGAGCCGAAATTCCCTGAGGGTCTCAAACAGGAACACCCAGGACACCCTGTCAAAGGCCTCCTAAGCATTGAGTGAGATCAGGATCGCTGGAGTGTCAGCATCCCTGGAGGCTGCGAGTATGTGAGCTAGTTTCCGCAGGTGATGAGAAGCCAGCCTACCCTGCATGAAATCCACCTGGTGTGGGCCTAGTAGGGAGCCAAACACTGCCCTCAGTTGTGTGGCCAGTATTTTAGCCAGGATTTTCAATTCTGTATTGAGAAGGGATATGGGTCTATAGCCGCCCATGTTAGCCATGTCCTTGCCCGGCTTTGGGATAAGGGTTATGTGTGCCTCCTGTAGGCTCGGGTCAAGATCTCTCCATTCTTTGGCCTCATTGTATAGGTTAACCAGGTCGTTGAGTATTCCAGGGCCCACTGCCCTATAAAATTTGGTGGAAAAGCCATCCGGACCTGGGGCCTTGTCCATCTTCAGAGATAGTATAGCTTTCTCTACCTCCCCCTCAGTGATAGGGGCACTCAGGTATTCACAATTGGTTAGGGCCACCTTGGGTAGGTTGGCCTGTGCAAGGAATTGGCGTACCCTCTCCGAGGAGGCCTAATCCCCCCCCCCACATATAGGTCTGCGTAAAAGTTACCGAAGGCTACTGCTATTTCTTTGGGGTGGGAGAGAGTGTGTCCTATCTTGCTCTTGATTAAGTTGATTGCCTGGTGTGCCTCTTGCTGTTTGAGTCTCAGTGCCAGGAGTTTCCCAGCCTTCTGGCCCTGGTCTACATACCTAGTCTTAGCCCTAAGGATGGTGAATTCTGCCTGCTCCCTGAGGAACTCTCCATACTTGACCCTTCTGCATTGAGCTGCAGTGCTGCATTGGGGTTTGGTGTCCCTTTGGCTTTCCAGCTCCCGTATTGTGCGCAGCAACTGCGCACTTTCGGCCTCTTTTTTTTCTTCCTTGCGGAAGCTAGTCTTATGAGTTCACCCCAGAGCATGCATTTAAAGGCTCCTCAGAGAACAGCCTGGTAAGGGACTGACCCCTCATTCTCCTCAAAGAAGCACTCAGTGCGGTCTTTAATTAATTTGAGGGTGTACTGATCTTTTAGCAGATTATTGTTTGGCCACCATATTCTATCCCTATTGTGGTGGTCCGATGGTAGGAAGGATAGTATGACTGGCGCGTGATCTGAAACCATCATAAGGTGGATTTCGCATGTGGATGTGTTTTTCAGGATTTGTTGATTGGCCAGGAAGAAGTCTATTCTAGAGGAGGAAGAGTTGTGACGGGCTGACCAGAAGGTGTATTCTATAGAGTCAGGGTGTAGGATATGCCACTCATCTACCAGACCCATTGAGTCCAGGAGTTCTGAGAGAGCCCACTGTGAGGGCAAGAGCCCAATTTTCCTCAGTTTGGACTTGTCTAGGCTATTATCCTGGACCAGGTTCCAGTCCTCTGCCAGTATGGTGGAGGCAGAGGGCATTGCAGACACCTGGGACAGCAGTTCTGTGAAGCAACCTGGTTCTTCCTTGTTTGGACCATAAATGGCCCCTAGAATAGCCTTGTGTCTGTTTAAGGTACCCCTCAACACTATGTATCTTCCATGTGGGTCAGTGTGCAGTTCATTGAGGCAGAAGGGGATATTCCTGTGAATCAGGATGATTATCCCTGCCTTTTTATTGCTGGCTCCTGCTGCAAACACCCGTCCCACCCATTCCATCCTCCATAGTTATGCCTGGTGCATGGATGTGTGGGTCTCCTGTAGGAAGGCTATCTGGGTTGTCAGTGAATATAGGTGCCTTAAATTTTGATATCTCTTTTCTTGTGTTTGGGCCCCCTTGACATTCCAGGTGGTGCACCTGATTGTATTGGTCGTCATTTCAAAACCAGTGTTTCTATGTGGTCAGTCCGGTTAAGGTGTATGATGCATTGTGTCTGGGAGTACTGGATCTGTGTCCGGGCTGGTCCTACCCTACATGGGCACAGGAATTCCCCCCACCACGGTAGGTGTAGACAGGTGTCAATGATCCGCCTCCCCACTGCACACCACATTGGTTCAAAGTTACAGTTTGAGCATGCCACAGCTTTACTACTTCTGCTACATAAAAACACAAAATACAGAGAATAATATACACAAAACTATAAACAGTTAACAGTAAGGTCTGCCATGGATGGGGTCTGTCGGTCCCTGTTTCCCACGCCCACCACTGGTGGGGGTACCACAGGCCCTGACACTCCCCAGGTTCTGCTGGTCCATGCATGACTGCCATGGTCACGGCTCCTCTCTACTCCAGGCCCACGAGCCTTGTGGTTTGTTTAAAAGAATATAACCTGATCAATTCCAGTAGTCACAGTCACTCTCCACCCCCCATCCAAACTGTCTCTTCCCTCTTGTTGGCACTGTCCTCATTGGACTGCTCTGTGTATAGGCTTCATGCTGCCACTGCACCCCCCCCCCACTGCTGCCCTCCTCCTGTAGCCCAAGGTTATCGTTTCCATCTGGGGGCCTCCCTAGCCCCTGCCCTCTATGTTCCATCTATGTTCTGACACCCTCCCCTTGGCAGTTGTGAGCACCGCATGGATTCACCCTCTGCAGGCACTGGTCTGTTCCCAGCTCTGGTTTTCACTATGCGCTGCATGTCTCAGATAGGCCCCCCATTTCATCCCTTTATTTGGTAGTGGCCCCTTTATGCAAGGCCGCATCCCCCCCTTTTGGTGTACTGTTGTCCTGCCTGTAGCTCCGTGGTATGCCAGCTCTAGATCTGTGTGGTACATTGATGAGCAGTGCACCCCATGTGTCATCTGGGGTGTGTGTGGCTCTACTTCATGAAACACTCCCTTATCTTTCCACCCCCACACTCACCCCTCCCCCAGGAGTTGTGGCCAGCCACTCACTCACTGGGTCTCTCTCCACCTGTTCCCACCAGTATGGGGTGTGATGCGCCCATCAGTTTGACTCCTTCTTTGTTTCCCCTGTGTTCTGGTGACAATGCCTGGGCATTTTTCAGGGTTCCAACCTGTTTGTGCCCCTTTACTTCTTCCCTTTGCCATTCTCCCCTGTTAATGTCCATCTTCTCTCCCTCCACTGGACCGTGATCCCTTCCCGTCTTTGCCTCTACTTGTCATCTGGGGAGCCAGGTTAGTCTTTATCGCCGAGGCTAAGCATCCTAGTACACTCGTCCTGATTGTTTCTGACCTGGTCTTCCCCTGCCAGTGGAGTTTTCCACCATGCCAGTGTACCCCTTTGGTGGCAGCCTGGAGCCCATTGGTGCTCAACACTCCCCCCCCATCCCCCCACCTCACATCCCCACTGTCTCTGTGTACCTATGCCCCCCCTCTTTTGGGGTAATGGGTCTTGTCCTGAGTCCCCCAGAGATTACATTTCCATTGGTGGCCTCAGTGCCTTTTGTGGGCCACAAACCTTCCCCTCTCCACTCCCCTCCCCTTTTGCCTTATTCCCCCCTAGAGCTTCACAGTGCCTTTGTGTATTTCATTTGTGGACAACGACCTGTAGGCATGCTCAGGCCTCTTCAGATGACCGCTGGTCTTCCCGCAGGGATCAAGTCCTGGGTAAAAACAAAAGTAGGGTCACTTGTCAGTGCAGTTACCAAAGAAGGTTGCTGCACAAGAGTTTCACAGGGGAGGGCTCACTAGTCTTGTTGTTCTGTCCTGGCTTTCGTGTGGTCGGGTTGTGTTGCATCTACAGTCTGGCAGGTCCTGTGGGTCTGGCTCACTTTGAGTGATTCTTCTGGTCAGGGAGTCCATTGCTTGGATCCAGTTGAGCAATCAGTGTCCTCTTGAATGTGTAGCTGGAGAGGGCATTCCTTGGTCTGCTCTGTTCATGCTCCTTTGGAATTCACTGGCGTGGTGTGCTCCTCCTGCGAGGGAGAAGTGTTTACAGCTGGGGGCAGGTCAGTGAGGTGCACTGGCTTGGTCTGGGGGAGTGATAGTGGCCAAAGGAATGTTAATTGGACCTGGACATTGGTCTGATTGATTGAGGTGGCCAGAGACAAAGGTCTGTTTGCACTCTGTGGGAAACACAAAGACTACACCGTGAAGATGGGGGCCTTGTATTCTTGGTTGCTAGTCAGTCTGTCCACAGCATTTTGGCTAATATGGAGCCCAGGTTGCCACTCTGAGTTACTGTACTTCCCTGCCCCAGCCCTTTCTCAGTATCCCATGGGTCTCTCCCACGGGTGTTGTCTCTTCTGCTAGTTATCCAGTGGTCTGAGGCGACCAGCCGTGTTACCTACCTTGCTCACATGGAGGGGTATTCTGAATTAACTAGTGATCCTCATTTATTCATTGGGGGGCAGCATGTCAGTTCATGCTAGGTAGACACCTCAGAGTTAAATGGCACATACCTTTATCTGTGAGTTTTGTTCAGCTGTTGTCCCACTGCTTTTGGTTGCAGTGAGAAGATATGTAGAAGATTTTGTGGGAGTTCTTTGTTGGCGATCTCCACGTTTGGAAATTCCTTGGGTCCCACTGTTGTGGTCATAATGAGTCTGGCTGGGTGCAACATTCTGAATGGGACCCGGGCTGCGAGGAGGGCTTTCTTGATGTCTGTGTAGGCTCTCTGCTTGTCTTTGACCACAGGCGTGACTGCCCATTCAGGACAAAGCCTCTTTCAGTCTTGCTTGGGTTTGGATCTTGAGTTACATAGAAACATAGAATTTGATGGTAGATGAGAACTGCTTGACCCACCCAGTCTGCCCAATTCCCTACCTAATGGATAAGCTGCAAATCCTAGTTAACTGAAAGCCTACTTCCTCCTACCTCCACCACCTAGAATTGCCTTATGACTGTCCCATGCATTCTTGAATTCCACCACTGTTTTTGACTCCACAACCTCCTCAGGAAGGCTGTTTCATGCATCCACAACCCTCTCTGTGAAAAAATACTTCCTCACATTACCTCTGAGCCATCCCCCCTCTATCTTCAAGTTGTGCCACCTTGTTCTTGCACACCTCTTTTTCTGAAAGATGCTACCCTCTTGGACTTTGTTGATTCTTTTGAGGTACTTGAAAGTTTCTATCATGTTCCCCCTCTCCCTCCTTTCCTCGAGGCTATACATATTAAACTCCTTAAGTCTCTCTTCATATGTCTTCTGGTGCAGACCCTGCACCTTTTAGTTGCCCTCCTCTGGACTGCCTCCATCCTGTCTATGTCTTTGCGGAGATTGGGTGTCCAGAACTACATGCAGTACTCCAGATGGGGTCTCACCAGCTGTCTGTACAGAGGGATAACAACTTCTTGTTTTCTACTGGTGATGCCTCTCCCTATGCATCCCAGTATCCCCCAGCACTTCTTACTGCCTTCTCACATTGCTTGCCCACCTTTAGGTCATCTGATATGACTACCCCCAGGTCCCTTTCCGTTTTGTTGTTGTTAGTATCTCACACCCCCATTGTGTACTCTTTCCCCAGGGTTTTTGTTTCCCAGGTGCCTTACTTTGCACTTCTTAGCATTGAATCTAAGCTGCCATACATCTGACCATTCCTCCAACCTTGCCAAGTCCCTTCTCATCCTTTCCACTCCACCTTTGTCTTGTAGTTTCGTAAGCCTGGCAATGATGACCCTTGGGTGTTGGTCCTGCTTTGTTGGGGCTCTGGTCGACTTGTGAGCGTATTCCAGTGTATATTCTGGTCCCGAAGCTGGTGGTTCTGCTATGTGCTGGAGGAGTTTCTGCTCAAATGCCGGCAAGTCCAATCCTTCTACCTTCTCCAGTATACCAACCAGCACAATATTGTTGCGCCTTAGCCGGCTCTCCTAATCCTCCAGGCAATCCTCTAATTCATTACATTTTTTCTGTATTTCAATGTTGACTTTGTCTTCCATTGCCTGTTTGTCTTCTATCAAGCTAATTCGCACCTCAGCATCTCCGACACTGTTTGTCAACAATTCAACTGTTTGTTTAATGGTCTGGATATCTGTGGCCATGTCTCCCAGAGTCAGTTTTACTAACGTAAGTTCTGTGAAAAAGAGGTCTATTTTGCTGACTATTAGGTACAGTAGTGAGCGGTCGAGTTCTGATTCTTGCGGTGAGTCTTGTTTTGGGTGCTTTGGAGGCTGGTTTGGTGACTGGGAGGTGGGCATCACAGAAATGTCCATTTGCCTGTGATCCTCAGTGTTCATCTTACAGGTTTTTGCAGATTTCATTTCGTGTGAAGATCAGGGAATGAAATTTGCTTAGTATAGCATAAGACTACTGGATTGACCCACTATATTTGTTTTGTTTGTGCTGTAGCAGCAGAATTCTGAGGAAAGCTGCTATTCACGGTGAGTTCATCACATGACCCCCAATCCATTCCCTCTTCTCTTACCCCAACCCTTTCCTTCCTGCCTGGACCAAGGTCGACAAATCCCACATCACTGTCCTGCTGTCATTGCTGCTTCTTTCAACTCCTTCTTCACCAGCTGTTCCCTTGCTTTCCCCCCACCCATCCTTCCTCTCTTCTGTTACACTCCTTCTCCTTCTCTCCTACCACTCCCTTGGCCTCTGTTAAGGCCCATCTAGCTCATAATCCCCACAAGGGTACAAGCCCAGATGGGCTTGATCCTAAGCTTCTGTACCTCTCTGCACCAGGCAGAGCCTTCCTCATTTCTCTCCTCTTTAACCTCTCTTTCTCCTCCGCCTCTGTTCCCAATGCCTGGAAGGGAGCTACTGTCCTTCCCCTCCAAAAAGGGGGTGATCCTTCCTCTCCTGGAACTTTTATCCCATTTCCCTCCTTCCCCCTTTGGCCAAGCTCCAGGAACATCTTTTCCTTTCATGCCTCATCCCACTCTTCGACTCCTCCTCCTTTCTCACTCTCTTCCAGTATGGTTTCAGGAAGTTTCGCCCCACATCTACCTCTCTCCACTGGCTCATTGACTTCCCCCTCTCCGGTATGGGCCAGGGCAAAATAATTTTATTATTTATTTAGGTCTTTAGTAACCAGGTAAGTGCACTGATCCAATGGACCATTTTCAGTCATGACGTGGGCCACAGATGTGGCAACAAAATATCATAATCAACAGTAACAATGTACAAAAACAGCAATAGTACAGAGTAGCACATATAATACAGGATTTGGTAACATACCTCAAGACGAGATAACTAACATGTAATGGAATCAAAGCAGGTTTAAAAACATAAGTTTCAGTGTTCAAAGTCTTATAAAGATGCCTACCTGCTGTAACAGTAGGCTAAATTAGTAGGTGCATGGAAGCTTACAAAGAGCATACAAGCTATACAAGCTGGCAATGATCTAGGATAATAAGGTGCATAGAAGCTCAGACTTGCTAGAGAATATCAAATCAGGAGATCAGCAGTACTGCAAAGAGATCATAACATGTTAGGAGAGCAGAGAGTACCGTGATGCACAATGCAGGTAGAGAAAGTTAAGGGGCAACAGGGAGGCAAGTTGGAGGAAGGGGAGGGGTCCCAAAGATGGCACAGCAGGTCATGGCACCATGATAGCCCACACCCACTGGTATTATCTTGGGGGCATTGATGCTGGTAGAGAATACTAAGGGACAAACAGAGTGGGAAAGGCAAAATATGTAGGATGAGGAAGTGGTCCCAACAGCTCAACAGGTCCTAGCGTCTTGATAGCCCGCTCCCTCTCGCATTGTCTTGGGGCAGTAACAGCCTGACCCAACTAGAAGCCAGTTGTGCAGATCAGTTTTGAAGGACAGATGGGAGGCAGAGCAGTGGATGGATGCTGGTAATTTATTCCATAGGGTGGGGGCAGAGACTGCCCATGACAAAAGATATATATAGAACTTGGAGCGGGGAACAGAGGTTACCCTGAGGCTTCTAGGTGCCACTCTGTCTGTGAGAAGAGAAGAGAAGAGTAGGGGGATGACTGGTGTCTCTTGAGGGTGTTGGCAGTTAGACAACCCATGGTGTAGTCAAAGCGACCCTGTAGTGGGAGGCATCCTAGAGACCAGTAGAGTGCACAGTAGTGGGTGGAGTATGGAGCTTGAAGCACAAATCAGCATATGGAATTGTAAGTGGTGTTTAAATGGGTATGCAATGAGGAGGACATGAGAGAGTAGACAGGGGAGCAGTAGTCTAGCAGGGGCAGGAGATTGCCTTGCGTGATGGCAAAGTGAGCTTCCATGGATAGTAGTTGTTTTAGCCTGTAGGCTGCACCAAGTTTTTGGTGGATTTTCTGCACAGTGTTGTTGATGTGTTCTGCAAAACTAAGAGAGGGGTTGAGGTTAACACCAAGGTATTTAAAAGTGGGGAAATTGTCAAGTGGGGGACCTGCAGGGGTGTGAACCAGGAGGGATGTGTTGGCTTTGGTGGCCTTGGTCATGAAGGGTTGAGAGCCAAAGAACATGGCCTTAGTCTTCTTGACATTGACTAGCAGTTTGTTGGAGAGGAATCAGTTGCAAGCAGCGCTGTAGTTGATGGAGAGGGTGGATGAGATAGATTCAAGTGAGTTGTCACTATGGTATAGAACTATGTTATCAGCATAGAGGAGTGATTTACAAGTGAGGATATCTGCTGGGATTGTGTTTATAAACATGGAAAATAGCAAAGGGCCAAGTATTGAGCCCTGGAGGGCACCAGTATGAATTGGTAAAGTGGAAGAGTGTACTTTGCCTATGATGACAGTCTGGGATCTACCAGATGGATAACTATGGGACAAGGATGTAGTGTTAGGTGAGCAACCAAAACTGCAAAGAGTGGAGTTGGTCAACAAGTTTAAATGCCATGGATAGATCCACAGAAACTGCACTTGTTGCCTTACCCTTATCTGTATTTCTAAGTATGTGGTCTGTAAAAAGTGTCAAGGCAGAAGAGGTACTATGATGTTTGTGGAAGCCATGTTGGAGGGGACATAGGAGGTTGTACTTTTCCAGATGTTCAGATAACTGGTAATGAATGATTTTTTTCAAGTAATTTGCTGAGATGAGGGAGGAGAGAGATGGGCCTATAGTTTTCTGGCGCTAGTCGGTCACTGGTTTTGAAAAATTGGGATAATGTGTGCAAGCTTCCAGGAGTCATGTACAGTGGAAGATGAAAGGCAAGGTGAAGATGAAAGTAAGGGGTTTGACAATGGCTGAGGAAATGAGTTGTAGGAAAGCCGGGTAAAGGCCATCACTGCTGGGGCTTAAGTCTGGCCAGCAGTGCAGTCAGGAGTTTTATAATGACTCTCTGGCTAATGGCCTTGAGTGGTGAGGTGAGATTAGTGTGGGAAACAGAATGGTTTTGGCTGATGTTCCCTCCAGTGGGTGGTTGAGGGGGGAGTTTATTGAGATAGGCAGATAGGTCGGTAAACAATGTGTTGAACTTGTCTGCAATTTTAGAGGGATCTGAGATGCTACCCAAGGGGGTTTTGATCTGGGTAAATTGGTTTCCAGTAGGAGGGTTTAATAGGGACCCAATGGCAGCCCAGAAATTGTGAGGGCTCCCGAATGAGCTACTCTGTTGTGCGAGGTTGTACTTGCATTTTAATGATTTGGCTGCCTGTTTACATGTGTTGAATTGTTGCCTATAGGCAATGCAGAGATGGGAGGTGGGGGATGCCTTGTAGGCTTTCCATTTTCGGTCCCTTTCTTTCATTTGCACCAGAGGTTCCTTTGATACCCAGTGCGTACAGCCTCCTCTGACCCTTCTGGTAGTGAGGGGGAAATGTTTGTCCTGTAATTTGTAGAGTACATTGATCAGATAAGTAACTGCAGTTGAGATGTTATTTTGCAGGTAGAGGATGGACTAGTCTGCAGTCTTGGCATCCCTAATAACTGTATCGAGATCCCGGAGGTTGAATTTCCTGAAAGATAGTAATTTGGGGGGTGGAAGATTGTACTTGTTGGTTATGATTATAAATGTGGGAGCATGGTCACTTATGGAGTAAGACATAGTGCCAGCCTGGAGGACCAAATCTAACCTTTGTGTGGTGATCCAGTTGAGAGTGGAGTGGTTAGGTGAGTGATGGTTGTGTCTAGTGGTAGAGGAGATTTCTTGCTCTAAGCTGTGTGCCTTCAGTAAACTGGCATATATGGACACAGAGTCACCTGACCAGTTGAGATTTAAATCCCCAATTCTTATGGTATCTCTGGGTGGGGTGAGATGCACTCAAGCCCATCCAGAAAGCAGGATAGGCCCTGGATGCCCCCAGCAGGAGGGTTGTAGCAGCATCCAAGGTATAGTTTTTTTATGGTACTTCTGCCATGTTTATCAACTTGGCTAAAGGCTTCAACATTGTATCACACCTTCTTCTCCAAGACAAGCTCAAGGCAAAGGGAGTATTTTCCTCCTCAATCAGCTGGCTCCACTTCTACCTAGAGGCAGGCCTTCAGCTGTCTGTATTGGGGCCATCCTTTCCCTTTACTCCCTATCTGCTCAGGTGTCCCCCAATGATCTGTCCTGAGCCCCATACTCTTCTCCATATTCCTAAATTACCTCCCCTCTGCCTGTTCCTCTGTATCCATCCAAATGTATGTAGATGACACTGTGCTGGTTGCTTTTGGCTCTTCTGCTGCTGACCTTGTTGTAAATTTCCAATAGGCTTTTGACAGTATTCAGCATTGGTTCTTTTCAAACCTTTTATCTTTCAGTGTGAAAAAAACTGTCTCCATGACCTTTGGCTCACGTCAGAGGCTTGCCATGCTCTTTCTGCTCCCCTCCTTCCACAGTCTTGGTGGTACTGCACCTACATATGTCCCCTCCTTTAAGTATCTTAGGCTCTGGCTGGACTCGTAGCTTGACTTCTCAGAACATACTGATGCTGTTCAACACTAGCTTCACCCCAACTGAGAGCACTATATAGAAACAACGCCAGTATCCTTGTCCCTGACCACAGGCAGCTAGACACAAAGATGATTCATCCTATCTTCAACTACAGCAACCATTGGACACACCACCACTCCCAAGTCCAACCTTGTCAGATTGGATCTCCTCTTCCACTCTTTCTCAGGGGTTAAATTTGGCAGGACCCCATAGGAACTCAGTTCTAACCCCCCTCTTAAAATATTGTATTACAGGTCCTCCACCTCCTCTGTCATCTTTCTCAATGGACTTCTGTGGGAGAGTTCCACCTCCTAGAAATGACAGTTCCACCACATAAAAATCTACTTGTGAGAGTTCCTCCACCTAAACATTTTCAATTTAACCACTGCTCTTTCTGCCGCTTTGCCTTTTAATGCCCCCCTTACACATACCACTGCTGTCTCTATTCCTCCCTCTCCCTTCCTTCCCTCCATGCCAAGCACCAGTTACACTGTGCCATCTTCACCTCAAAATCATTGCAAAGTTTTGAAACACTTTTGTGTATATAATGTTTCTCCTTTGTAGTTGTTATAGTTACGCTGATACTGTTGTATATATTGTGTATATATTATTTTTATTGCACATAATTTGAGTATATACTGTATATTGTTGCTATTGTATATTGGTTATGCTTTGTCTACTTCCCCACTGAACCCTTTCCCCGGGTCACACCTAGAAATGAGCCTTGGCTCAGTGTGCCTATCCTGGTTACCAAGATTTAAAAGTACAACCATTTTAAAAACAAAGACTAATTTCAAACACTAAACACTGCTTGCAGGGATCATGAGGTGCAGGAGTATTATGTCCTGCTGCCCCTTGACCCCACTAGCAATCATCACACAGAAGAAGTACACCAGGATGGCGCAACACCTGTGTGAGGTGGAGCAGCTCGACCAGACAGCCAATCAAGCAACAAATGAAAAAAGAGGAAGTGGGCTATTGAGAATAGCTGTGGAAGGTGCGAATTTCAAACACTAAGCTCTGCATGGCATGATTTGAAGCGCTTCCAACTCCATCTAAGTATTTTTTGTAAACTTTTGCATGTATATGTTATTTGGTATTTCTTATTAGGGCTGTGCGAATACCTTTTCCTGAATTTTTGGAATTCGGCAGCCAAATATTGAAGTATTCGGTATTCAGCATTATATTCGGCCTTAAACAAACAAAAAAAGAGACAGACCCCTCCCTCCTCTCTCAGCCCAGCTGCAGCAGAAAACAATGAAAGTGTAACCCCCACCCCATCATCTGTCAAGAAAGCAGTCCCACCCTCCTGCCCCCAGAACCCACAAGTTGT
Source organism: Neoceratodus forsteri (assembly GCA_016271365.2). Classification (NCBI taxonomy): domain Eukaryota; kingdom Metazoa; phylum Chordata; order Ceratodontiformes; family Ceratodontidae; genus Neoceratodus; species Neoceratodus forsteri. Next base: position 1,124,896,352 of record CM028131.1, read on the forward strand.
ATTTTAATAAAGATATTAGATAATTCCACGATAATGGGTAAATGGCTCAACCCACCCACCTGCACAGCCAGTCACCATCTAAGTTATTCTAAAGTGGTTATCTGCGCTTAAAAAAATTTACATTATGCCCCCCCAACACACACACACACACACACACGCACACACACACCACCCAATGCTGGCACCCACTCTGCTACACCCACATTTAGCACCCAGTTCTCTCAGATGCAAAGGAAAAGGTGACCAGCACAACCCTCCCTCCTCCATGACCAGCTACCTTCTCATGAATGAAAGCGCTATCCCGCTTGCTAGAGTAAAAACAGCTGATCACTGATAAAGGAGAGGAGGTGCACTGCTGAGATAGACTAAATAATACCAGGTGGCCATCCATGCAGTGGCCGAAGCATAAGAGTGTCACATAGGAGGGATCAACTAGGGAGTTAACCATCGGGCACCCAAGTTATTCCCCAGTGCTGTACCCCTGGTGCACCTTGCTATCCAACCCCAGGCCACGTTTGTGCCAAGTCTCAGAGTTGTACAGAGGCATGATATGTAGTTCTGGGTTGCTGACTTATACAGTGAAAATGTAACCCCCATGTCCCCCACTGTCTGTCAAGAAAGCACTGTCCCACCCCACACACCCCCAGCACCCACAAGTTGTTTTTTAATGAAGATATTAGATTATTCCCCAAAAAATGGGTGACTGGCTCAACCCGCCCACTGCCATGGCCAGTCACCATCTAAGTTAAAGTGGTTATCTGCACTTAAAAAAAAAGTTTACATTATTTTTTTTTTTTTAATTTAACATCTTTATTGACTTTTTAAACTGATAAAATACGACCAATAATGGAAGCATGAACCAGTATACATGACAGTAATTACACAATGGTTACAGAGAAAAACTACAGGATTCTTCAGGGATCATTAAATCTAAGTAAAGTAATAGGGAACCACAACTCAAAGAAAAAAGTCCTCCCTCCTCCCCAAACCCTCTATCCCTATAACCCCTTCACCCCCTGCCTCAGGATGTACCTTATTGAAAGAGAGACAAAACCTATTTCACAAAACATGTATTGAAGTATTATCCATATAAAGTAAATAATTCAGTATAGAATAATACCAACCAAAGCAGCCAGAGGTGTACACATACGAACATTAGTTCAAGTATAGAGCATACAATTTGCCCCATTTTCGATCAAATGAAGTCAAGCGGTTCCAGGAGCTTGCTATTAATCTTTCAGTATTAAAGCAAAGAGATATTTCTTTAATCCATTCTGCATACGATATAACCAGTTGGTCCATCCAATGTCTAAGAACCAGCCTTTTAACAGCTATGGAAATTAAAGCCATGTGGAATCTATACTCCAAAACCTGTATATTGGAGAACATCCCTAAAATACAAACTTCTATAGTAAATAAATCTCTCAGTCCCAAAAGGGGGTCTAGATTGGACTGGATGGACTGCCATAATGGAGCAAAAAGTTTACATTATGCCACCCCACCCACACACACACAGCACCTGACCCTGGCACCCACTCAGCAACACCCACGTTCAGCACCCAGTTCTCTCAGCTGCAAAGGAAAAGATGAGTGGCACAACCCTGCCTCCTCCACGGCCAGCCACTTTCTCATGAATGAAAGCACTCTCCCGCTTGTTAGAGTAAAACCAGTTGATCACGTGATAAAGGAGAGAAGGCAGGCTGCTGAGCTAGGCTAAATTATACCAGGTGGCCATCCATGCAGTGGCCGAAGCTTAAGGGCTGAGCATAAGGGCATCACACAGGAGGCATCAACTGGGGAGTTAGCCATTGACCACCCACGTTATTCCCCAGAGCTATATCCCTGGTGCACCCTTCTATCCAGACCCAGGCCACCTTCATGCCAAGTCTAAGAGTTGTAGAGAGGAATGATATGTAGCTCTGGGTTGCTGACTTATACAGTGTCATTATACAAAGAAGGTACTGTCTCCTCCTGTGCTATCAGCCCATCTACTGTATTAGCATGGTTGTAAACTGAGGTTGTAATTTTTACTGTGCACCTTTACCCTGTTAATGCTCCCTAACTCTAAGCATTCTGCTAAGGTTTTCAGGTGGTCCCATTAGGCATAGTACTGCTGATATGTTCTCATAGGCTACCTGTTTGGCCAATAGCTCCTTTCCCATGTTAATCCTCTTTGGGCTATCCCTCACTCTTGCCCTGACCATTCACTCTACCATACTGCTGGCTGCCCTCCACCTAGCTGTATGCATATAAACCCTCTCATGGACTAGTCTGTTAGTAATGTCTTGCTAACAGCTGACTCAGTTTTGAATGTCACAGGTCTTCTTACTACTAAGAAATACTTCCTATATCCAGTATCCCATCAGTGCCACAGCAGTACAACTTGCTCACTTCCATCCGGAGTTCCTACCAGGCCCTTTACTTCTTATTCTCACCTTGCATACTACTATAGTCAGGTGACACTGACCACAACCCTAGACCTACCAAAGCCACCTCCCAACTTACTAGTAATGCTTGCTGCTTCTGTCTTCATGGCCTCAAGGTTGTCCATATGCATGTACATAGCTGTTTGGTAAATAAAGCTAGGCTAGAAGCCAGATAAGTACAACCTGGATGTGCTGGGTTTCACCAGAACATGGTTAAAGCCATCAGTCACTCATCCTGCCTGCTCTATCTCAGGCTACAATGTTATCTGCAAAGACAGAGCCTCCTCAAAGAGTAGTGATCATAAGGATCATAGAATGTTATGAGCCAGATCAGGCACAAGCCCCTATACAGCTCACCCTTAACTCAAAGGGAATAACCTCAGATAGAATGTAAGGAGCAATGTTTATCTAAGTGATGTTTAAAGATATTCATATTGTTACTACCCACAACCTCGGTAGTCTGTTCCATATTCCCACCACTCATTGACTAAAGAATCCTGCCATTTTCTTATTCTTGTTTGTTTGTCCCTGTAGCTTTAAACCATGAAATCTTGTGATGTAGTCAGTATATTTACACATTAATCCTGCACAATTCCAAAGATCGTCTTTAGCAAAGGCACTAAAAAATAAACACATATCCCCCCTCAACTGTCTATACGCCAATGAGTATAGATCAAGAACCCTCAGTATATCCCCATAGTCCAAGTCTTTAACTGATCTAATCATTCTTTTAGCTCTCCTCTGGAGACTGTCTAATAAGTTAATATCTTTCTTATTAATTGGGGATGAAAACTGTGAACAGTGCTCAATATGTGGTCTTACGAGCAATTTGTACAAGAGAAGAATGACCCTTTGGTCCCTGCTGGATATGTGTCTCGCTATATAGGCAATATACTTCTAGCTCTGTTGGCCTTTACCTGACAGTTCCTGGTGTTCTTAAGGTCCTATGTAATGATAATTCCTAAATCCTTTTCTTCATTGGCTATTCTAAGTCCCCCACAGATAATGTGATGCCAAGATATTGGAATGACCCAAATGCATAACAGTACACTTGTCCAAATTAAAAGCCAACTTATGTTCCTTTGCCCATGAATCCAATCTATCAAGCTGTTGCTACAGATTTAGGGAGTCGGATTCACTCTGAATTGTACAACCAAGCTTTGCATCATCTGCAAACTTGAACAACCATACTTGTCCACAAATCATTGTTGCAATATAGATGTTAAATAATGTTGGCCACAAAACTAATCCCTGCAGCACTCTCTCCCATTCTGACATAGGTCCCCTGATATTGACCCTCTGTCTTCTACCCATTAGCCAAGAACCTATCCATTTAATATTACTGTTTAAGTTGATCCTAATTAACTCTTCCATAAGTTCCTTATGTGGCACCTTGTCAAACGCCTTACTCGGATCCAAAAACACCACATCCACTGAAAGACCTCTTTCCAGGTGTCTGTTTACCAATTCATAAAATTGTAGTAAATTTATTTGGCAGGACCTACCAGATCTAAATCCATGTTGTGATGTATCCCAACTATTTGTTTCACTTAGATGGGCATCTATAGACTCTTTGGCAAGACCCCCCAGGACTACACAAGACCGAAGTTTAACTGGTCTGTAATTTGTACGGTCCTCTTTTTTTCCCTTCTTGAATATGAGAACCACTGTAGCTTCATGCCAAGCCAGGACCACCTCTCCAGTTTTGAGGGACTCATTAAAATCATTGTAATAGGTCCAGCTATAACATCTGCTAGTTTGCCCCAAATTTTTGGAAGCAAGCCATCTGGGTCAGGCGATTAATTCCCATCAAGTTTTTTAATCTATCTTTTACATCCAAAACATTTAATACTATCCTAGCTGCATCACAATTTTCATCAACCTCAATAGGAGCAGAAGTACTCTCGTTAAACACTGAAGCAAAATAAGTGTTCAGCAACTCTACAGATTCTTTATCATCCTTTGTTAGTACTGCATTTTTGTTAAGTAATGCAACGCTCAAGTTGCCTCCCCTTGTAGAGTTAACGCAGGTGTAAAATGACTTATAGTTGTCCTTGATTTTAGCAACTAAATTTAATTCAAAATTTGCCTTCTCCTATACAGTTACTTTCCTACACTGTCTGGCTACACTGGAATATACTTCCAAATCCCTCCTAGAGTCCGATTTCTTTGCTTTTTTGTACAGTTTTTTTTTTTTTTTTTGTTAATATTAATTACCTTTCTATTATACCAAGGCTGTATTCTGCCTTTATTATTGTACTTCTTCCTAATGGGAACATACCTATCTACCAGATTATTTAACATGTCAATCAGCATATCCCACATTTCCTTTAACATTTTGCCTGGAAATGATGACTCCCAGTTCCAGTGATACAATTCCTCACACATAGTGTCAAAATTGGCATTTTTTAAAGCATTTATATGTAGAGCTTCCATTAATTGGTGTATTATAACCTTTAATACAAAATTTAACTACATCATGGTCGCTATTTGCGAGTGGACATGAGGTATGACAGTTATTAATGTATTCTCCCAAACTGCTTATAACATGGTCCAATGTATTTTGCCTTCTTGTAGGCATTCTAACGTGTTGCTCCAGTCCAAACTCTCCAAGGATATTAATGAATTAACATTCAGTTTTAGTTCCACCGGTTCTCTTATTGTGGTCAATTTGATGGGAAACTGAAGTCTCCCAAAAGTAGTATCCTCCTGTCCACATCTGGATTATTCTGGTCTGGCTCTCACCCCCGCCTCTCTGCCCTCATTTCATACCTCTTCTTCCTTCTTCCTCACTCTGGAACACTGCTTCCCATTCCTTCCCCCTCCCCCCAGAAAAATGTCCATGGCCTAAGCTGCCTTCCTGAATCTTTTTCCTGAGCTTGGGTCCTAACTATCACTGTCTATCAGTTCAGTCTCATCCTTCTCTTCCCTCAAAGCCAGTTTTTGTGATTTTGCCACACCCTACTACAACTGTTCTTGATCCTAACCAATGAGTTCCCTCCTCCTGTTTTGTTGCTGTCCCCCTTGTTCCTCCCAGCTATGAGCAACAACTAACACCAGGCTACTGTGTCTAAATCAGTTAATCTTATCTGGTAATATCCTGCTCCTGAGCCTACCATCTGCCTGGCCTTGGCCCACATATTCAAAGGGGATGCTTGGTGCATCCCTAGATGTGCCTGCACATCTCTGAACTTGCGATGGCTGTTGGGGTTGTGGCAATATTTTGGAGCCCCAATGTGCCATGCAAACCCAGCTGTACCACAGTGCGGAATTTTGCAGTGCAGGCATGCAAATAAGGGGTCCCTCATGCATATTCCCCACATCACAATATCTAACCCCACCCCCAGTGAAGAAATGGCCAGATGCACCGGTGCAAAGTTACATCAGCCAAACCCTACTCTAATGTTGTGTGTGGCAGGTTGGTGCCCTGCGCAAAGTCCAGAGCCGGTCACATAATCCCCCCCGACCTGATCTCCATTGTAATAACAATGTCATATCTGTTCCCCTAATTTCCATAGTGTAGGTTCCCTGCCCCACCACGATCACAGTCTGTCAGACAAATATAAACATATCTCCATTTCCATAGTGTAGGGTCCCCCCTCCCTAGTCCCAGTCATAGACTGTCATGAAAATATTACCATATCCCTATTTCCATAGTACAGTGCCCCCCAGCCCCGATCCTAGATAGAACAAGACACACACATATACCCCAGTTCCATAGTGTAGTAGCCCCCTACCACATCCCTGATCCCCAATAGATGGAAAAAAATGAAGTTCCCCATTTCCACAGTGTAGTGGACCCCCAGCCTCCATCCCCAATAGCAGGAAACAAACACAATTACCCCAGTTCCATAGTGTAGTGGACCCCCCTCCCCAATCCTGATCCCTGATAAAATGTAAATAACTGATGTTCCCCATTTCCACAGTGTAGTGGATCCCTTCCCACCACATCCCCAATAATATGTAAATAACAGAAGACTCCCATTTGCATAGTGTAGGGCCCCCCTCCTTGCCCCAAGCACTGTACAAAACACACATTACAACAATACCCTGATTCCCATAGTTTAGTATCCCCCCCACCCTGGTAGGCAGTAACCCCCCTCCCTGCACCCCCAACCTGACCTGTGCCAGCGACTGGTACAGCTCTCCACATCCTGCCATGGCCAGTCACTGACTAATCAGTACCCAAGCTCATACAGCACATAGTACGATCTCATTGGTTGGTGACAACATACTATGTACTGTACGAGCTCGGGTACCAATCAGTCAGCAGCCACTAAAGCATCCCCTGCATTTGCTTCAAAATCGACACACCTCTGAAATGTGCTACTACCACAAGATGTTGCTTGCACGTGTGCACAAGCCAACATAAAAATGAAGGAAACAGTCCTCAAATATTGGAAAGTTGGAGGTACTGTATGATCAGAATGACTCAATGGCAAAAGACCATACAGGACAGATAACCAAAATTAATGACACACCTCAAATTATGGAAATACCAGTTTGGGAAGCAAGTGTTTGACCAAGTGGCTTAGTGTAAAAATATTTTCTGAAGTGGATCTAAGATATTTACCTCAAGGCAGAAGTGTGACCAGTACTCAAAAGCTGTACTGTTGCTGATCCCTCAGTGTAGACATGCCTGAAACTGATCTGATTTGATTCTTAGGAGATGCTGTGGTGGTGGAGAACTCAAATGTGGCATGCATTTTCTGTTCTTATTTGGACATGCCACGTGACCTGCAGCACTGTAAGGCCATGTTCACGAGCCAGCAAAGGGATGGAGTGGTGTAACAGGGTCAGGGACCCTATCCCAGTTAGAAAACTGTAATGCTGTTTATTGCAGCCCTGCTGTGACAAAGCTTCCCCACATAGGGTTGCCACCTACCAGGTATTTTTCTGGATTGTCCGGTAATCAGAGCTCTTCTCTGGTTACCCGGTTTTCTCCCTTCCCAGTCTGGTAATGCAGCTCGGCAGACCATGTGGCAGCAGCTGACGTTTTTTTTTTCCCGCTGCCATTGAAGCAGCCGTGCCAGGGATCGCAGAGTGACCCCGATCCGTCCCAATTGTGTCCTTACACCTAACATGGCTGGGCAGTAAGGCAGTTAAACATAGTACCAAAATAAAAATAAAAATATACATTTGTAGCAAGATTTGATTGACTACCTATCTGATGAGTGAAGTTCAGTAAACACAGTCTCTTACGGTCTCTGTGGTTAACTTCTTCCGGATGACTGGACCAACTCCCGTGCTGTGACTGTGACTCTGACCACAATTTCACCTTGCCGGTCTGTCCCCGACTGCCAACCACCATGCCACCAGTTCAGCTTTTCCCTGGCCCTAACATTGGCTGCCCACGTGGAATGCAGTCGCACTCACTCTCGTGCAGCACACACACTCCCCAGTCTCCCCCCCGACCTCGACTGAGCTCCACTGCCAACGACAGTCACAAGCTCGACATGAATGATTCAGGCGCAGCCAAGCATTAAAGCAGTTAAAAGCTTAGGAAAGCAGCCAATCGGATGCTGTATTTGCTGGCTAGCATTTAGTGTCCAATCAGCAGTGGGCACAGTCAGTGAGTGCTGACTGGTGCACTAGCGACCAGCGATTGGTCCATTAGGAGGACCAATCATAATAAACATTTTACGTAGTGTTGTGGCTGGAAAAATATACAAAACAATTTTTTTTTTATTTAGTTGTTTAACCAGGTATAGCACACAATCAAAGGGAGCTTTGCCCTGTATTAACCCATGGCTGCTAGGGTAGGGTACAGTGTTGGAGCCGGAGGTGTTGTTGGCAGAATCAAGCGAAGAGACGAGTCAGAGCCTAGGAGAGACGAGAGAAAGAGAGAGAGACAGAGAACTTCAAGTCTTGAAAGCAGCCAGGATTCAAGTTCAGGAGCTGATTGCCAAAGGAATCGGATTTCCACCAGAGAGGGAGTGGACAGAGGGACCATACCCAGGCAGTATAGGTAACTGTGCCTAAATTTTTTGACAGGCCATGTGAGTGTGACACCAACGAGAAAAGGGGTGTGGCCAGCAACAACGGGGTGGGGTTTCGGGCCATTCGGGGCGGGGCTTGTCAGTCCGGTATTGGCCCGATTCAAAGGTGGCAACCCTATCCCCACATGGTGTCAAATTAGGGATATCCAGGGCATAAAGCAACAAGAGAAGTAAAATAAACTTTATTTACTTTTTTCTTTCCTCTATGTAAATCTGTTGGGCTACACAATCTGTCCTTTGGTGTTTCTCTGTGTCTTGCTAGCTGGTCACTATCAGGGTGTTTTTCTTCTTCTATCTAGTTTTCATCTGTGTTCTGTGACCCCTTCCCCCAGAATACAGCAGATATGCTGGTCTGCAGAGACCACCAAAGCAAGCATGGCATGACGGCTGTGCTTTTAAACAAGAGTAAAAGAAAGAGTCCATGGTACTGTAACCTGCCAGCTAAAATATGAGTAAAGCTCTCCTTGCAGCAGCAGAAACTATTGTGAGCTTTGCAGTTTGGTTACTACTGGGAGGATGCAGCCCTTCCCACCACCCAAATCCTCAATACTAGTGTAAAAGTTTTGAGCAGTAAAACCTGGTCTATATGCCTGTGTTAAAAAGTTTGCTGTTTGCCTACTGCTGCTTCTTACAGCTGTGGGTGGAGCCTACAGTTGTTTTGCTCCTGCTCCTAATATGGACGATCGTGGAACCTTCTGTTGGACTTTCAGAAGTATCCTTCCGAAAGTCCAACAGAGCTTGGAGCACTCCACCACAATTGACTGCTATGGAGTAACAGCCAAAACAGCTGCACTATTGCGGCTGTTACTTTCGCATTCTGCAACAGGTGCTGTGCATGTATACCTCGCACGCATGCACAGTTCTGCTGGTGCCATCTTGTTAATGGCAGAATGCCATTCACTGCAACTGTGCATGCGCGAGTGCCATGCATGCATAGTTGTGTCACCTCTGCCATTTGGCGGCAGTCATTCTCCATGTTCCAAAGCTTGCCACAGCCATATCAGCTCTGGCTAGAGTTTGTTTTTATAGCTGTGGGCAGAACCTACAGTTGTTTTACTCCTGCTGCTAAAATGGCCAATCGTGGCACATTTCCATTGTACTTTAGGAAGTTTCCTTCTAAAAGTCCAAGAGAGCTTGGAGCAGTCCACCACAATTGGCTGCTATGGAGTAACAGCAGAAACAGCTGTACTATTTCATACTAACATACTATTTTCCAGCAGATTAGGCCTTACGGTCTATCGAGTCTGCTCAAACCTTAGATCCTTAGTTGGGTGCCGAGACCCTCCCATTCCTTGTGCTCCAGAAACCCGTATCATCCATCCCCACCCCCTGGGACAGGCCATCATCTGATACATCCACTTTCTGTTTCCTGTCCCACCCTCTCTTGAAGCCCTCCACTGTGGATCTCTGAACCAGCTCACCCGGCAGTGTATTCCAAGGGTCCACCACCCTCTCAGTGAAAACCTCCTCCTCTTTTCCCCCCTCACCCTTCCACCTTCCAACTTCAAACCATGCCCTCTGGTGATACCTCCCTGCTTTAGTCTAAAGATCCCCTCCATGTTTACCCTATTTATTCCCTTGCGGTACTTGAAGACCTCAATCATGTCCCCCCTGTCTCTCCTCTCCTCCAATGAAAACAGGCAGAGCTCCTTAAGTCTGTCCTCATATGTCAAATGCCCTAGCCCTCGTATCATCTTTGTTGCCCTCCTCTGTACCCTCTCCAGGAGCTGTATGTCCCTCTTCAAGTATGGTCTCCAGTACTGTACACAGTACTCAAGGTGTGGTCTAACCAGTCCATTGTACAGTGGCAGAATCACTTCCTTGCTCCTAGAGGTGATCCCTCTTCCGATGCATCCCAACATCCTGTTTGCCTTGCTAGCCTCTCCTGCACTGCTCAGGTTATTCATACATGCATCCACCATGACCCCTAGGTTTTCTCCTATTGAGGTCTCCAGCGCCTCCCTCCCTCCCAGGGTGTACCTGTGTTTAGGGTTTCCCGACCAAGATGCAACACCTTGCACTTGGTGATATTGAAATTTAATTTCCATGTGTGAGCCCAGCTTTCCAGGGTGTCCAGGTCCCCTTGCAGGACCAACCACCCTCTTCTCCCTCAACTACTGCTCCCATTTTGGAGTCATCCGTGAAGAGACTCATTTTCACCCTATACCCTCCTGATGTCCGATATGTATGCATTAAACAGGATCGGACCCAGGACCAATCTCGGTGCCTCACCAACTTCTCTAGCGTTCGAGAGCTCCCCACAGACCACTACTCTCTGAGTTTATCCAGCTAGCCAGTTTTCAATCCATCTGACCATCAAAGGCCTACTCCTAACCCCATCAGTTTCTCCACCAGACCATTGTGGGGGACAGAGTCAAACGCCTTGCTGAAGTCCAAGAATAATACATCCACAGGCTTACCCCTGTACAGTTCTGATGTTACCCATTCATAAAATTCCACAAGGTTGGTTTGACATGATCTACCTGGCACAAACCCATGTTGCCGACTATCCAGACCTCCCACCTCCTCCAAGTACACCCCCAATCGTTCCTTTAGTATAAGCTCCATTAATTTTCCCACCACCGAGGTCAAACTCATGGGTCTATAGTTACCTGGTACTTCCCTCGACCCCCCTTTATGGATTGGTACCACATGTGCCTCTCGCCAATCCCTAGGTACCCTCCCTGTCTCAAGTGACCTGCTGAAAAGCTCCACCAGGGGTGCAGCCAGTGTGTCCGCCAATTCCCATAGTACTCTCGGATGAATGCCATCTGGCCCAGGAGATTTGTCTTTCTTTAGGGCCTTGAGGGCTAACCACACCCTTTTGGCGGAGATAGCATCATCCGTCCCCTCCACCTTACTGGCCTTTTTATCCTTACCCAGATGTGACACCCCTGGGGTACCTCTCCCTCCCTCTTACTCCATTTCTGTTGCTCCCCTGGTCCCACTTACTGCTGTTTCTATCCCCTTCGTGCCTTGCTTTTTAGATATCCCATCCCCCTCCCTAGTGAACACAGAGGCAAAGTACTTGTTAAATACCTCTGCCTGGTCCCTCGCCTCTTCCACCCACCCTCTTTCTGATCTCAATCTGCTGAGATGGCCCTTAGTTTTTCTCCGCTCCCCAATGTACTGGAAGAACACCCTTTCCCCTCCATGTAACCCCTGTGCCAGTCGCTGCTGTTTACTGGACTTTGCTCCCCTCACCATACGGGTGACTTTTCTAGATGCAAGCTGGTACATTTCCTTATCCCTATCCACTCTTGTTGTTTTATATTTTTTGTAGGCCGCCTTCTTTTCCCTGACTGCTACCTGTACCTCACTGGACCACCAGCATGGTTTATGTGACCTTGCTCCCTTACGTTTTAACTTAGCGCAGATCCTGACTGCCTCATGAAGTCCCCATTTTATGACCTCCTATCTCCTTTCCACACTTGTCATTGAGGTAATCCCTTCAAGTGATCCTTGAGAATATTTCCCATGCCCATAAAGTCTGCCTCCTGAAGTCCACTGCCAGTGTCCTAGATCTCCCCCCTCCCCCATGCTTATTTGAAACCAGACAGTATTGTGGTCGCTCCCAGTCAGGGGGTCTTGTACAACCATGTCCCTTACCAGATCCCCATCTGCCAGAACCACATCCAGGACATGCCCCTCCCTTGTGGGCTCCATCACATGCTGTGTTAAGAACACATCCTGGAAGCCATCCAGCAGCCTCTGCTCCTTGGCCACCTTAGAGGACATGGTTCCCCAGTTTGTACCTGGCATATTAAGGTCCCTCATCAACACCACTCATTCCCCTTTTGGTCCACACTGGGCAATGATGTTGTCCAGCAAACCGTCCTCTAGAACATCACTCATCCCGGGGGGCCTATATGCTACACCCAGCTTGACCTTATCTCCTGCTGGGGATCGTAAGGTGACCCATAAGGCCTCCACGTTTCCCTCTGCCTCTTCTACCCTAGCAATTTCTATGTCATCTCTAATGAACATAGCCACTCCACCCCTCTGCCCTCCTTTCTATCCTTCCTAAGCATAGTGTACCCGTCACGTTTAGGTCCCAGTCATGGTTTTTGTTGGCCCATGTTTCCGTGACCGCCGCCACATCCACCTCCCCTCGAACAGCATGGCCTGGAACTCTGGCAACTTGTTTCCCAAGCTCCTGGCATTTACTAACACCCACCCCCACCCCTTATCCCTGATCCTCTTTGTTGAACCCCACCCAGATTCCTTATACTTCCATCCTCCTCTGCTCCTCCTGAAACCTCCACCCCCAATCTGTTTCCCTCCCCTTGGGCTTGAAGGCTACTCCCTCATCTGGAGGAGAGGCTTCTGATCAGCCCTTCCCTTATCCCTTCTCCATCTCACAAGTTTAAACCCCACCTTTCTTGTATGTAGTCAGCCATCCCCTGTTTAAGGACTTCCTTCCCTAATGGGGCAAGATGAAACCTGTCCTTGGCATATAGTCCCTTATCCTCCCAAACTCCATTCCAGTTCCCTAACACCCCCAACCCACTCTCTTCACCCCACTTCCTGAGCCAGTCATTAACCTCTGTGAGCTTCATTTTTTTTTTTCGGCTGTTACTTCTGCATTCTGCAATAGGAGCTGTGCATACGTGCCTCTTGCGCATGCGCAATTCTTCTGGAGCCCCCATCTTGGGAATGGCAGAATGCCATTCACCACAACTATGCATGCACGAGTGCCGTGCATGTGTAGTTGCGTCACTTCTGCAATTCGGAGGTGCTTGCCACAGCTGTATCAGCTCTGGTTAGAACACATTTTAGGAGTTAGCTGCGGCTGTCTTCCTGTGAAATGAAATATGTCATAAGGAAATATTAGATAGCTTTTTGATAGCTATAAAAAAGGAAATGTGTGAAAACTACTTAAGCTATAAAACTATATACAGTAAAACAGTTAAAATAGGTTGGGTTTTTATCTAGAAGAATACATGCTTTAAAAGGAGTTTTTACCTGGAAGCATGGAGGTCTAGAGCTCCTGGATGTGTGCTTCTGCTGCAGCTGTAGGCATTTTAGAATGGTGTTACTTTAGGGAAGGGCAGGCCTGAAATTGAATTAGTTAATAGGGAAGACTTGGGCCTTGTCCTTCCAGGAAGTGACTAGTCTATAGGGAGGAAATTCCTGTAAAACGTTTTCTTTAGAAATATACTGTAATTTGTTTATGCTTAAGAAAGGGATTTAGCATTGTATAACAATTGTCCCTATGTCTCCTTGAGATAAATCCAGCTGTGAGAATTGTAAATCTAGTATTCCTCTAATTGTTTGTTTTATATAATTTGATTGGTAGATCACATGACATCTGAGCAGTATATAAGGGCTGCTCAGGTAACCTGTAGTCAGGCTACTCTGGGCTGAAGAGCAGAGAGGAACCACAGAGAGAAGCAGTGTGAAGTTGGAAGAGCAGTCAGCCAAGGTGAGAGCAGTCAGCCAAGGCGAGAGAGACATACCAGTGCTGAATTACCGAGTTTCTGGTTACCCAAGTGGTAAGCGTACCAAGGGTAGGAGTGTGCGAAAAAAAACTCTCGCAGGTGAAATGTAAGTGAAAGTCTGACTCTCACGTCCATGAAAGTTCAGAAATCCATTTCTGAACATTCATGGAAATTCCACCTGCGCCCCTCATACACAGAATTAATCCCTGGTGGCCAGTGGTCCCTTCCCTTGACCCCATCACCCATCGCCCAATGTGTTTTTAAAAAGATAAATAACCCTGGCTAGTGGTCCCCCAGCCCCACCCAATCACTTGCCCGGCTGAAGTGTTTAAAAAAATAAATAACCCTGGTGGCTAGAGGTCCCTCCCCCACCATCATTACCACGCCTGCCCAATGTGTATTAAAAATACAACCCTGTTCCTGGTGGCTAGCAGTTCCTCTCCCCACCCAATCACCCATGTCCAGTACTGTACTACAGCCCGACCCCCCATCCCTATCTCAGATCCCCCATTTAATAAAAAAAGAAGATTTTTCCCTGGTGGTCTAGTGAAACCCATCCCTCTCTATCGCCGATCCAAAATACATATTTATTTATTTTTTGTTGTTCTTATTCTATGGTGGTCTAGTGGAGCCTCCCCCCCACTCCAGCAAGTAGTGTCCCACCACGCTCCCCCCATCCCAAAACAGAGCAGGCCACCCCCCCATCCCTATCCCAGATCCCCTATATAGTAAAAAGAAAAAGATTTTTCTCTTGTGGTCTAGTAGACCTCCTCCTATCCCCTATCCAAAGTATGTATTTATTTTTTTGTACTTATTCCTGGTGTTCTAGTGACCCTGTCCCCCACCAACATAAGTAGTGTCCCACCCCGCACCCCCCATCCTGAAACAGAGCACAGCCCTCTGCTCTACTCCACAGCTGGCAGCCCACTGAAATGTGAATGAATGAGCGCGTGCATATGACACGCCCACTTATTCATCCACATTTCAATGGGCTGCCGGCCATGAAGGAGAGCGGAGGGCTGTGCTGGTGTCCCACTCTGTTTTGGGATGGGAGGTGTGGGGTGGGACGCTACCTGCCTGGATGGGGAAGGGAAATACTAGACCACCAGGGATAAGTACCAAAAAAATAAATAAATACATACTTTGGATAGGGGGATAGGGAGGATGGGGTTCACTAGACCACCAGGAAAAAATCATTTTTTTTACTATATGGGGGATCTGGACTAGGGATGGGGATAGGGCAGTAGTACAGTACTGGACACAAATGATCGGGTGGGGGAGGGACTGCTATCCACCGGGGACAGGGTTGTATTTTTTAATACACATTGGGTGGGCTGGTGATGATCAGGTGGCAGAGGGACCGCTAGCCACCAGGGTATTTATTTTTTAAACACATCGGGCAAGGTTATAAGCTGGGGTGGGGGGACCATGAAACACATCGGTGATGGGTTATGGGGTCGGGGAAAGGTCCACTAGCCATGGGGGTGTATATTACAGTGCTGTCGGGGGCGGAACGGAGTGAAATTTCACCCCAAGCATTCGGAAGTTTTTTGATCCACTACAGGCAGAAACTCAGAAACTTCTGCAAAAGTTGCCTGGTTTCTGTGACAGTTCCACTGAGGCGGAGCTGACACCTTTCACACACCTCTAACCAAGGGGTGAAGGTGAGGCAAGCTTAAGGTGGAGCACAGGATGAACATCCTGTAAAGTGTAAAAGGAAGGATGAATCACTGTGGTCCTGGATCTTCAAAGGTCAGGTTTGGGCTACCTGGTTGCTAGAGGCTGCATACCCATAATTCACAAAGGGGAGAGGAACAACCAGACTGGTGAGAAGCTGCAGAGTCCCTTGTGTGTGAATACTCGGATTGCAGGAGAACTTGGAGAAACCAAGAGGGTACTGGTAGGGGTAGCCATACCATATAAGGGGGTCAGTTCCAGTTCTGTAGAGAGCTTGCAAGGTACCTTGCAGTAATATAGTGAGACATGACCTAGCTAAGCTCCCAGATCATCTTCTGTATTGTTTTTTTAAAGTATTGTGAAAAACATCTGTATTCAAAAATATTACATGTACATAACTGGCAACAAAACACCACCTCAGGGTGTTTTGCATCATATTTTGTGACTCCTGGGGCCTGATATTCAAAGGTTTGCATGGGCACTAATGAGTCTTTGCCAATGCAAACTGAGATTTGCTCCAGATCCCCATATTCAAAAGGAACTGTTGCATGGGCAAAGAGGGTTAATGCATTCACAAAACAATGTATGTGGGTGGGCAAGGGAAGGGGTGTGGCCATGAATAGCCATGCTACCCAATATTCTGCCATTCTGTGCTGCACAAAAGGAGCAAGGTCCCTTTGCACAGCGCAAATACCGCCGAACAAAACCCTAACTTACTCCAGGCAACCCTAGCAGCTGCCGGAGGTAATGCAGCCATCTAGCCAGTTGGCCGCTGGGGGAGCACACCCGTCCTCTGTGGTCTGTGGCACCCTCTTCCTCACTGATTGCCAGCCCACAGTACCTGTGCAATCCTCCCTGGTGCTAGTGCCCCCCCAATCACTGGCCCATAATTTAAGAAAAGAAAATCCCTGGTGCTAATGGATGCCCCCTCTCCGATCGCTGGCCCATAGTGTAAATAACAGAATCCCTGGTGCTAGTGGTCTCCCTCCCCCCGATCACTGGCTCATAGTGTAAATAAAAGAATCCCTGGTGCTAATGGTCTCCTCCCTAATTGCCAGCCCCTACATACAAAACAAGCCCTCCCTGGTGTCCAGTGCTCCCTCCAGGGCATCGAACCATGGTACCACTGCTGGAAATACCATAATCCCTGGTGTCTAGCAGCCTCCCCCATAGCACTGAACACCCACCCCCTGTGTCACCTTACCAGTACCCTCAGTGCAGTGGGTGCATATATGGCAATCAGCACAGCCTTCCTCACCCCTTCTCATCCAGCTGCCATATGTCCAGGCTGGGAGTGCACCTCTTATTTATAGGACAGAGACAATCACCGTATGTCCAAGCAGGGAGCATGCCTCTTATTTATAGGACTGGGCCTGTCACCCTGTCCTATAAATAAGAGGTGTGCTCCCTGCCCGTACATATGACGGCCGGCCAAGGAGGTGTGAGGAGAGCTGCACTGGTCACTGTATGCGCACCCATGGCACTGAGGGTACTGGTAAGTCACTGGAGGGGATGTTCGGTGCTGCGAGGGTACTAGATGCCAGGGTTTATGGTATTTCCAGTGGTGGTACCGTGGATTTATGCCTGGGGGGACCACTGGATGCCAGGTAGGGTTTGTTTTGTAAATAGGGGCTGGTGATCGGGAGGACAAGTAGCACCAGAGATTCTTTTATTTACACTATGGGCTGTCAATTGGGGGGGGGGTACCAGAAATTGTTTTCTTACGTTACAGGCCAGCAATGGGGTTGGGGGCACTAGCAACAGGGATTTTGCTTCTTACATTACAGGCCAGCGATTGGGGGGGCACTAGTACCAGGGAGTCTTTTTATTTACACTACAGGCAAGCAATCAAGGGATGGGGGAGCACTAGCAACAGGATATCTATACATGTCTGGGACCAGGCACTTGGGGGGCAGCGCTGAACTAACCTGCCTCACTACCCATACTAATGAGCCTATAATGGGCATGCAAATAGCCCTTTAGTGCCTTGCATGCCCAATGGGCTCATTTGCATGAGTCCCTTTGAATATTGCAGATAGTGCTCCGTCACTATCTATTCTAGCGGTGTACCTCGAGATCCATATTGGGGCAGCACTACTTGACTTAGTTCTGCACCAACATGGCCCAATATTCAGTCAAATAGTGCCAGTGCACTATTTAACTGAATATAGTGTCCTCAGGCTCCCAGGCAATCGCAAGGCACAGCACAAAGTTTTGGACTCTGCTTTGCACCATTTCAATAATCGGGAACCTGCTGTCTTCTGTAGCTAAACTCCATGACAAGCTAGTGTTTTGCTTATAAAACAAATCAGACTGTGATCGGGAGTGTCAGGCTTCTTTTTTTTTTTTTACAACACAAACTGGACAAAGATCAAAGTGGCAGGAGGTTGTCAGAAGAGAGAATGGGTATCTGTTTTATATAAACAAACTGGACTAGGAGTGGGATTGGGGTGGCAGGAAGGGAATCTGTAGAGGGAGTGAGTGAGTGTCATTTTTTAAATACAAATTGGACATGGATCAGGAGTTGAGGAAGAGAGAGCCAGAAGATGTAGGGAGCAGGTAGGATTTTGAGGTAGAACAAAAATTGGACAAAAACAGGTTTTGGGGCTCAGGGAGGTAGCCAGCAGAGGAGAAAGTGATAGGATTAATAAGCCAAAAGAGGACCCACTCATGTAGGCTATTAATGTGTTGCACCTTTTATGTTGGAAACCTGAGGTCAAGTCCTGATCGTAACTCTCCCACCCTAGGTTGGTGGGTCTAGGATGCAATGCATCATGCATTGAGCCCTTTCGGAGAGAGCAGGTCTGCACACTGCCATGGTGGGATCACTGGTGGCAGTGATGTAAGTGACCACACAATGTTTACAGGTTGTAGTTTGGGCTGGGTGATGGCAGAATCACTTTAAAACATAGAATATTAATTGATGAACCACATTTCACATGTATGAAGTCGCCTCTGAATAAAGAAGGGGTGGTTGTACCTTATTGCTAATACTTAATGTCCACACGAGTGCCTTGACCACCAAACAGACTCCACTGCCTCCTCACAATTTCTGAACTCACTATGGTCCTGGCAGCAACATGTATGCAACTCACTGAGAACTGCAAAAGTAATTCATCAGAGGGACAATGTAATAATTGCACTGCAGGACCTTATCCTTGAGTCATTGTTTCTAACACACAATGCCCTCAGTTCTGAATGTCAGTTATGGGCATAGATTGTGCAACTGTGCTCCACCTAGTCTCATCTTAAAATGCACTTGTTACATGCCTATATAGGAAACAGCCATGAGAAGAGTGGGAAAAGTGGTATTAGATAGAACCCCTGGAACTTCAAATGTCCCCCTGATAACTACATTTGTGCAGTTTGTGATTTCATAAGATTTTACTTAGCATTTATTGCTGTTTGATGCTTCCCTTAATACTCTATGATCTTTAATTATGGAGTATCATTCTCAAAGGCTCATAGCACTTCACAAAAAGCAAAACAAAAAAGAATTAATTTAAATTTATCAAACAGTGGCAATGCATTATGTTACTATGTGGGAAACCCAGGTATGTAGCTTGAGCCTGATTTCCTTAACTGAATCTCTTAAACCTGGTGGCTTGCTTGCACTTTATGCTTCAGGCGTCATGGTGGACACCTTGCAGAGGAAGTGACATGGTGGATGAGAGTCTCATACTGCTCAAGAGTATTGCTTGGGACTACTCGTGCGCCGCTCAGATTGCCACCTACCATGGAAAACTATAAAGCTGAGAGGCGGATCCTGTCTTGGCAGCTCTACTCATTAAGTGTAGTGGCTAGGGTAGTGGACTGTGAGGTAGAATGAGGGTAGTGATAGGGGTTCATTTCCAACGGCCTGCGATTCATGCGAAAAATTGCTAGATGACTTGAAACTGTAAATACTCAGAAGTCCCACCAGGTCACTGACTGACTGTTTCTGTTTTTTTTCTTTAATATTGTATGACCTCAGAGTTGATTATATTTATTTATGAGGGTGCAGGGGAGGAGCCCCCTGCATGGAGGCTGCAGGGAGCACAGCCCCCCTCAAAAAAACTTTGAATTGTTTGCAAACTTTACTGATGGACAGAGATACAGTTATGGCATGGATGGTGTTCCCATTGGTCATACTGTTTCCTGTCCACCATGACACCTGCAGCATAAACTGCAACTGCTCTGAAAATCAGCCTGTGATCATGCAGCCATCTAGATCCAACACTTACTGAAGAGTTTCTAAAAACTAGAATTATTTATTTAAAAATAAAACTCCAAAAGTGAGGGCTTCTAGAGTCAAAAGGGAAAGTAGCAATCACTGGCTTTAATTTCATGTGACAGGATTGTTACAGCATGGGTGACTCTTTTATTAAATAAAATCCTAGTTAAATGTACTTTTAAAATAACTTGTAGTGTTTCATGTCTGTATAAATGTGAGAAAGATAATTTACCTATATGTGACAATAACTGGCTGGGATCTTAAAAGGGCACTGACGCCTCAAGATAAACTTTGAAAAACATAATATTTGGATACAAAGCTACTTATCTTTTTTTATTAGTTCTGTATTTCTTATCCCCATGATTTGTTAGTGAGGTCATATGCATAGAGTTCCTTGAGGGTTCTTCAGCTCCTAATGCTTCTTCCCAACCTGATTTCATAATACTCTACTTGTGACATCAGTTATTCCAATAGCAAAAGACTGATGTCTCAACACAGCATTATAATTTCAAGTAGGGAATAAGCTGTAAAGGCAGATGAAATTTAAGGGTTAAAGATCTTGTTTATTTTTGTAATTTCTTCAGTAATATATAATAATGAAGAGGAGAAATTTATAGAAGATATGGTAAATACAAGGTGAATTGTGTCTAAATATTAGGTTTTCCAAAGTTTCCCAAAGGCGTCAGCTGCTCTTTAATTCATCACATTGGAAAAAAGACATAATGTATGATTTAACTGTGCAGTCCTGCATCCATCAAGTTTTAATTAATTAAAAATAAACAGGACAAACAGAGTCTGCGGGGCACTGTGATGGCAGTATGCTTTGAATTTAGGTGGAGATATGCATTGCTCTCACTAAACCAGTGCCTTCTGTTATGGGGGTATGTCTGATGTTGTATTTATTTGAAACTTGGCTTTATGGACATTGCCCTTTGGGGTAACTCTTGCCTCAGTGCTTTTGCACTGAGGTTTTTATCTTTTAGCTTGATTTTTTTTGGGGGGGGGGGCTCACCATGACCCAAATCCGTAAGACCAACTTAGGCCAGCTGGTTCATTTCCCCTGGGGTGTAATACAAATGAGGCACACTGATGAGTCCTGGGTAGGATGAAACATGTGTCTGTGTCTTCTGTTTGCACCCTTTGCAGATTGTGTGAGGCACTTTGGCACCATGCATTCCTGCTTAAAGCTGAACCAGCCTAACATTTTATGTTGATTTGCATATGCATCCCATGATGCTTTGCATTATGGGGGTATGTCTAATGTTGTATTTCTCTGAAACTTGGCTTTATGGACAATGCCCTTTGGAGTAACCCTTGCCTCAGTGCTTTTGCACTGTGGGTCTTTGTCTTTTAGCTCATTTATTGTTTTTTTGGGCTCACCATGACCCAAACTCATAAGACCAGCTTAGGCCAGCTGGTTCATTTCCTCTGGGGTGTCATACAGATGAGGCATACTGATGAGTTCTGGGTAGGATGAAACACGTGTCTGTGTCTTCTATTTGCATCCTTTTCAGATTGTGTGAGAGGCCCTTTGGCACCATGTATTCTTGCTTAAAGCTGAACCAGCCTAAAATGTTATGGTGATTTGCATATATAGTCCATGATGCTTTGCATTATGGGGATTTGTGTGATGTTGTATTTCAATGCGTTCTATAGTAACTGGCCTGATAAAAGCATCATGGAGACCACACAAGTTAGGCCAGGACCTGCTCACAGGAGAGGGTTTACTTCAAGAAATGTGCGTGGTTTCCGAAGAAAAGGGACAATAGCTAGCCATGTACATAGGATGATGCCTTCCCCACTGACTCATATCACATGACTATTTAATACTCCAGATCGATAACCCCAGTGTACATTGAAACATTTGAAACTGCTTTCTCCCCAGGTGGCAGCAAGAGTGCCCCCATGATGGGATAGATCACAGGTCTCCAGTGGTGGAAGTGCTAGTGTCTGTGTATAGCAGATACTGGTGGCCAGCAGAATGAGTTTGGTGAGCAGTGAGGCATATTGGACCATACCTGGTACCTGGGGGCTATGGATATAAATGAAAATAAGCCATGTGTGTGTTATAAAAGTTTTAGCCTTACTAATGGAGAGAACTATAGTTAAACAGTCCAGAATGCACAGTAACTTGCTATCAGTGTTAGCAGTGGAAGGTAATAGATTTCCACTGAGCCATCGGGCAGCCCATATACTAAATCATTTTTAAAGGCATTCCTTTTAAATAATCTCTTCACTTGATAATTATATTTTTCTGATCTTTGCTGCTTTTCACTGTAGCACAAGGCCATTATGATGTCATCAATAGTGGAGCTGTTTAAATTTAAGACCAAATTTATCTTTGAGAGTTGTTTGGCATTAGGGTTGGACAGCAGCCTTATTCCAGACCACCATAGCAGTTTAAAATGTATAATAGCATAGGTACCTGGGCTTTTTGAGGTTGCCTTGACATTTGTAGCCAAAATTGCCCACAATTTTGTTTGAAATCTGTATATTAAATATTCCCATTCAGATTAGGGTAAGAACAAATAGAGAAAAAAATTGAGCAAATTCACAGGCCCCTGTGGGGGCAGCAGTGCAGTGACAAGGAGTGCTGAATTCTGATATTAATTATGAATATGGTTAATACACTACAGATCATTATGTGCAGTATGCCTTCATACCGAAACATTTTTTCCCCATATTGCTTTTTGCCACAGATCAGCATGGGCTGCTCTCTCGCTCCCATCCCCACCTCCCCAACTGGTGACTACATCAATGACCCAGACTGGACCTAGAGACCACCACGGATTGCCCTCTGTGGTGGGCCAGGTGGGGGAGGTCCATCCTCTCCCCAGCTAGGGTTCAAATCCAAATGTGGGTCTGGTGGGCAAGGTGGTGGCACAGGACAGCGGGTTGGTGGACTTGACTTCTCCAAGCATATGTCAACCACTTTCCTATGTGTTCCCCATTCTCTGGTGCCTCTCACCTCACCTGTACATCAGATACAGCCCCTGGTGGCCTCTCCCACAGCAGCATGTACTGAGTAGACAGCACATGAGCAAAGGAGCAAGCACCCTGGCTCACCGTGGATTGACGCTGCTGAGTCTGAACCTGGATGCACCACTGGCTGGATCACGCTCCTCTCACGAGCCTTCCCAAGCCATGGTCACCTGATCCTGGTAACCCTGTGTACACTTCCAAACCCGGGTCATCAGCATTGAAGTGCAACATGCGTCCACAGAGCCATCAGGCAGCCAATATACTAAAAGATTTTAAAAAGCATTCCTTTTCAATAATCTCTATACAGGACAATTCTATTTTTCTGACTTCTTCAGCTGCTTTTCACTGTAGCACAAGGCCATAGTGATGTCATCAAGCATTATAACAACTGCTCTCCCACTGGCTAAGGTATATCATAATGATGCTGAAAGTGTTGAAATAACATGATGATGTAGGGAATGTGGAAATAACATGTTAATTCAACAATTCAAGCATCATCATGATGTATTCACATAGTAGCACTTAGATATCACATTTTATCAGCAATAAATTTCCACAAGTGTGATACATATGTATACACTTTGCAAAATACTTTGTTAATGCGCCAGTCAGGGTAACGTAATGTCACAAAAGCAGGCAAATGTGTCATTAGGGTTTCCAGCTCTAACTACCCCCCAAGCAGCAAAAGAAAACAAAATTAGGGTGTTGGGTCTCTGGAGTTTTGGTGAATCAGTGGTGGGATCTTCCTTGGGGTTCTTCGCCCTAATGCTCCCCCCTTTCTCCAGCCCATAGCCTTCAGTCGTAAGCACAAGGTACAGCTCCAAGCCAATACTTCACAGTGATACACTCTTCAAAGGTAGAGAAGTCCGTCTCACTACATGTTGCCCACACAATTGTTTTAATTTTCTTCATGCGGGGCTCGAAGAAAGGAAATCATGTGTGACATTGTTTGCTCAGTGACTGGGGTGGGCATTAGGGATGAGAACCCCAAAAATGACCCCACCACTGATTCGCCAAGATTGTGATCCATAATTTTTAGATAACTGTGATGAGAAATGGGAAACTAAATTTGACTTGCAAAACTATTTTGTTAATTGCGATTCAAAAAATGTCTGTTGGAAATATATTTTGGTTCTGGATCATAACACGTATTTGTGAAAACAGAAATTGCTTGTTTAATATGAAATTTAATTTTGGATCATAATTTCCCATTGCACAACTATAACTGATTTTACAAAATTAGTTTTTCAGTGGGGATCATAATTTTTTGTTGTGGGGCTTTAATTGGTACTTCTACATGAAATAACACTGCAAATAACATTTGGCATTGTGTAACTTGAATTGGTTGAACAACTTGAAATTTAATTGCCAACCATAATTTTTACTTTTGTGGCAGAAAACTGGTTTCTCAGCATGAAATTTGATTGCACACCATGGGCCCAGTATTCAACAGGTTGCACGGGCACTAACTGGTCTTTGGACACACACACACACACACACACACACACACACACACACACACACACACACAGGGTTAGTGCTGGAGCCCCATATTCAAAAGGGGCTGTTGCACAGGCAAAGATGGTTAGCACCCAGGCAAAACATAATGTATGTGTGCAAGTAAGGGGGTCATGGCCATGAATATGCATGCTACCCCATATTCACTGGCATTGTGTTGTGCAAAGGGTTTAGCGTGGTCTGTCTGTGCAGCACAAATACCGCTGAACAAAACCCCAACTTAACTCTTGGCAACCCTAGTGACTGCTGGAGGTAATACAGCCACATAGCTGGTTCACCACTGGGGGTGCACAACTGTCTCCTGTGGTCTCTGGCACCACCCCCACCAGTTGCCAGCTGTTCTGTGAAATATTATCTCTGGTGCTAGTAGTCCCCCTCCCTCAGATTGCTGGCACATTCTGTAGAATAATAGTGTCCCTTGTGTGAGTAGTTCCCCCCCCAACCAATTGCCAGCCCTGAAATAACTAATATAATCCCTGATGCTAGTGATACCCCCTTCTCTCTGATTCCCAGCCCCGGTTTAAATAATATGGCAGTATAGCCTAGAGGTTAGAGTAATGAGTTGTGAACGAGCTTGGTACATCCAGCAGACCAGACTTGGGTTTAATTCTCACAACCTCCACTAACATACTCTGAGCAAGTCACTTAACCACCCAGTGCTCCCAGGTCATCCCTGAAAGCACCAGGGATTATATTATTTTAACCAGGGCTGGCAATTGAGGGGTACCCCTAATGAATGACTATAATATTTAAGCAAGGGCTGGCAATCAGAGGGGGTACCTCTAGCACATGAATTATATTATTTAAGCCTGGGCTGCCAATCGGGGGGGGGGGGTACCAATAGTACCAGGGGTTATATATTTTTTTAAACTGGAGCTGGCATTCAGAGGGAGGGGTGTTACCACTAGCACCAGGGATCCTATGATTTAAAATGCAGTTGGCAATCTGGGGGGGTACCACTAGCACCAGTGATTATATTATTCAAACTAGGGCTGTCAATTGGAGGGAGGTACCACTAGCACCATGGATTATATTATTTAAGACAGTGCTAGCAATCAGAGAGAGAGAGAGAGGTACCACTAGCATCAGAGATTAAATTAATGAAACCAAGGCTGGCATTCGGACGGAGAAGGTTTCCACTAGCACCAGGGATCCTATTATTTAAACTGGGGCTGGCACTCAGAGGGAAGGGATAACACTAGCATCAGGAATTATATTAATGAAGCTGGGGCTGGCATTTGAAAATAAGGGGCTTACCACCAGCACCATTGATCCTATTATTTATGCTGCAGCTGGCAATCAGAGGAAGGGGGTACCACTAGCATCAGGGATTATATTAATGAAGCAGGGGCTGGCATTTGGAGGAAGGGGGTTACCACTAGAACCAGTGATTCAAATATTTAAACTGGGGCTGGCAATCAGAGGTGGGGTGGGAATAACACTAGCACCAGGGATTATATTATTTAAGATGGGAAAGACAATCGGGGGGGGGGTACCAATAGCACCAGGGTTATGTTATTTAACCTGGGGCAAGCAATCACAGGGAAATGGTGCCACTAGCACCACAGATTATATTATATTGTTTAAGATGGTGCTAGCAATTAGGGGGGTACCACTAGCACCAAGGATTATATTATTTAAGATGGGGCTGGCAATCAGAGGAAGGGGGGTATCACTAGCACCAGGGATACTATTATTCTACAGAATGGGCTGGCAATCAGCAGTGGGCAGGGGAGGAACCACAAGCACCAAGGATATGTAAAACTCTAGTACTGGGCAACTGGGAGGATGGCACCATGCTAACTTGCCTCACTACCATGCAAATTACCCCATGATGGGCATGCAAATGGCCACTTAGCATCTTGCATGTCTAATGGTCTCATTTGCATGAGTCCCTTTCAATATTGCAAATAGTGATCCAGTGCTGTCCATTCTAGCAGCATACTTCAGGAGCCCTGTTGGGGCAGCACTAACTGGCTTAGTGCTGGGTTGACATGGCGCTATGTTCAGTTGAATAGTGCCAGTGTGCTATTTGGTTGAATATAGCACTGTTGGGCACCAGCGTATGCGCAAGGCGCACTGCAAAGTTTTGCACTCCGCTTTGTATGTATTTGAATATCTGGTCCCATGATTTTTCATTTCATGGCAAAAACTGGTTTCTTACCATGAAATTTGATTACACATATGGTGACAACAACTTTTTTCTTGGCATAGGGTCATAAACGTCTGCACCTGTGGCAGCGAAGGGCATGTGCATTGGCTGACAGATTAACTCTTTTCCCTGTGCATCTTTATCTGCAGTTCATGGAAGCAGAGAGACTTGCGCTTCTGCAGCCCACCTAACAGCTCCATGAATTCTTGGCATCAGTCATTGCATGGAACTGCAGAATGAGCAAGGACCTTGCACTTCCATGGATGGATAAGGTATGCCCTTTCTTCCCTTGGGCCTTGCACATCTGCATGTCTTCACCTGAAGGGACCTGTGTGAATGAAGATACAATTCCTCTGTCTCAAAAAGAAAGGACATTCTTCACAAAAACTTCCTTAATGCAGCAGTTAGGGTTCAAGTTAATGCCACAAAACTAGGAGAAATATGGCATTAGGGTTTTCAACCTTAACTACCTCCCCAACCCTCAACCCCCCCTCCCAAGTAGCAAAAGGAAGAAACATTAAGGTTTTTCATCTCTGGAGCCTTGGTGAATCAGTAGTGTGGTCTTCCTTGGTGTTGTCAGTCCTAATGCTCCCCCTTCCCTCCACCCCATAGCCTTCAGTCTGAAGCACAAGGTACATTTCCAAGCCAGTACCTCGCAGTGACACACTCTTCAAAGGTAGAAAAGCCTGTCTCACTACATGTTGCTCACACAATTTGTTTTAATTTTCTTCATGCAGAGCCCGAAGAAAGGAGATAATGTGTGACATTCTTTGCTCAGTGAATTGAGTGGGCATTAGGCTTGAGAACCCCAAGAAAGACCCCACCAATGATTCGCCAAGATTGCAATCCATAATTTTTAGCTTCGTGTGATGAAAAATGGGAAACTAAATCTGACTTGCAATACTATTTTTTTAATTGCTATTCCAAAAAAGTCTGTTGGAAATATATTTTGGTTCTGGATTATAACTTGTACTTATGAAAACAGAAATTGTCTGTTCAATATGAAATTTCATTTTGGATCATAATTTCCCATTGCATGACTATAATTGATTTTGCAACATTACATTTTCAGCGCGGATCACAATTTTTTTGTTCAAGGGGTTGAATTGATACTTCTACATGAAATTGCACTGCAAATAAAATTTTGCATTGTGCAACTTAAATTGGTTACACAACATGAAATTTAATTGCCCACCATCATTTTTAGTTTTGTGGCAGAAAATTGGTATCTCAGCATGACATTTGATTGCACACCATGGACCCAATATTCAGCAGGTTGTGCAGGCACTAATGGGTCTTTGGCCACACAAACCGGGGTTTGCACTGGAGTGCCATATTCAAAAGGGGCTGTTGCACAGGCAAAGATGGTTAGCACCCATGCAAAACATAATGTATGTGTGCATGCAAGAGGAGGGTCATGGTCATGAATAAGCAGCTACCCCATATTCAGTGGCATTGCACTGCGCAAGGGTTTAACATGGTCTTTCAGTGCAGAGTAAATATTGTTGAACAAAACCCAGACTTAACTCTGGGCAACCCTAGCACAACCCCCACCACCACCACCAACACCAATAGCCGGCTGTTCTGTAAAATATCATCCCTGGTGCTAGTGGTCCCCCTCCTGCCAGTCACTGGCCCATTCTGTAGAATAGTAGCATCCCTTGTGCTAGTAGTGCCCCATCTAACTGATTGCCAGCCCTG
The DNA here is from genome assembly GCA_016271365.2 of Neoceratodus forsteri. Classification (NCBI taxonomy): domain Eukaryota; kingdom Metazoa; phylum Chordata; order Ceratodontiformes; family Ceratodontidae; genus Neoceratodus; species Neoceratodus forsteri. The sequence continues at coordinate 1,124,924,461 of CM028131.1, forward strand.
GCATAACTAATATATTCCCTGGTGCTAGTGGTACACCCTTCCTCTGATTGCCAGCTCCAGTTTAAACAATATAATTCCTGGTGCTAGTTGTTCCCCCTTCCCTGCTGATTGCCTGACCCTGCTTAAATAACATAATCCTTAATGCTAGTAGTACCACCCCCCTCCTTCCATTTGCCAGCCCCAGCTTAAATAAAAGGATCCCTGGTGCTAGTGGAACACCCCTCCCTATGATCACCAGCCCGGTACTAAAAGAATAAACCTCACTGGTGTCAGTGGTTATTTATAGGACAGGGTGGGACACCCTGTCCTATAAATAAGAGTCACGCTCCCTGCCTGTACATGCAGCAACCAGCTGAGGAGATGTGAGGAGGACTGTGCCAGATGCTCCAGCAGCACCATGGACAATGTTAAGGTCAGTGGGGTTCATGATTATGCCCAGTGCCTCAGGGGGAACCACTGGACACCAAGGATTATATTATTTTAAATGGAGCTGGTAATTTGGGGGGGTACCACTAGCAAGTGATTATTTAAGAACGGGCTTGCATCATGGATTATATTATTTAAGATGGGGTTGGCATTCAGAGAGAGAGGACTTACCACTAGCACCAGGAATCCTATTATTTCAGATGGGGCTGGCAATCGGGGGGGGACGGAGTTGTACCACTAGCACCAGTGATTATATTATTTAAGCCTGCGCTGGCAATTGGAGGGGGGGGTGCCACTAGCACCATGGATTATATTATTTAAGACAGCGCTGGCAATCATAGGGAGAGGGATCCCACTAGCACCAGTGATTATATTAATTAATCCAGGGCTGGCATTCACAGGGAGAGGGTTACCGCTAGCACCAGGGATCCGATTACTTGAGCTGGTGTTTGCAATCAGAGGAAGGGGGTACCACTAGCACCAGGAATTATATTATTTTAGATGAGGCTGGCATTCAGAGGAAGGGGAGTTACCACTAGCACCAGTGATTATATTATTTCAGATGGGGCTGGCAATTGGGGGGGGGGTACCACTAGCACCAGTGATTATATTATTTAATCCTGCGCTGTCAATTGGAGGGGGGGGTACCACTAGCACCATGGATTATATTATTTAAGACAGGGCTGGCAAACAAGGGGAGAGGGGCACCACTAGCTCTACTGATTATATTAATTAATCCAGGGCTGGCATTCGCAGGGATTCTACCCCCTTGTTCTTGCACATCTCTTTTTCTGAAAGATGCTACCCTCTTGGACTTTGTTGATTCCCTTGAGGTACTTGAAAGTTTCTATCATGTCCCCTCTCTCCCTTCTTTCCTCAAGGGTATACATATTAAGCTCCTTTAGTCTTTCTTCATAAGTCTTCTGGTGCAGACTCTGCACCATTTTGGTTGCCCTCCTCTGGACAGCCTCCACTCTGTCTATGTCTTTGCAGAGATGGGGTCTCCAGAACTGCACACAGTACTCCAGATGGGGTCTCACCAACTGTCTGTACAGAGGGATAACAACTTCCTGTTTTCTACTATTGATGCCTCTCTCTATGCATCCCAGTATCCCCCCAACCTTCCTTATTGCCTTCTCGCATTGCTTACCCACCTTTAGGTCATCTGATATAATTACCCCCTGGTCCCTTTCCATTTTTACTGTTGTCAGTATCTCACCCCCCATTGTGTACTCTTCCCCTGGGTTTTTGTTTCCTAGGTGCATTACCTTGCACTTCTTTGCATTGAATCTGAGCTGCCATACATCTGACCATTCCTCCAACCTTGCCAAGTCCCTTCTCATCCTTTCCGCTTCATTTTGTGTATCAACCCTGTTGCAGATCTTTGTCTCGTCTGCAAAGAGACATACTTTTCCTTCCAGTTCCTCTGCAATGTCACTTTTAAAGACATTAAAAAGGACCGGTCCTAGTACTGAACCCTGTGGTACCCCACTAGTAACCCTCTTTTCTTCACTGTGGACTCCTTTTACTACTACCCTTTGCGTCCTGTTGTCTAGCCAATTTTTTATCTAGGCTACCACCTTGGGACCCACTCCAAGGCTGGCTAACTTGTGTATTAATCTTTTGTGTGGAACTGTATCAAATGCCTTGCTAAAATCTAGGTAGGCCATGTCCACAGCCCCTCCGTGGTCTACTACTTTGGTCACCCAGTCAAAGAAATCTATTAGATTTGTCTGACATGACCTTTCCGCCGTGAATCCATGCTGCCTTGGGTCCTGTGCCCCACTGGCCTCTAGGTACTCAACAATTCTTTCCTTTAGAAGTGATTCCATCATTTTCCCTACCACTGAGGTCAAACTAACTGGTCTGTAGTTTCCTGCCTCTGTCCTGCTCCCACTTTGGTGAAGAGGAATCACATCTGCCCTCCTCCAGTCCTCAGGTACCACCCCATCCTCCCATGATTTGTTAAAGAGAGTAGTCAGTGGTGTCACTAGTTCTGCCCTTAGTTCCTTTAGAATTCTTGGGTGAATCCCATCAGGCCCCATTGCTTTGTCCACCTTCAATTTTATTAGTTCTTTCAGAACCCTTTCTTCTGTAAATAGACTGGTATCGACCCCCGTCTTCAGAGTGTTTCTGTTGTTTGGTTTAGGTACCTCCCCCTCCTCTTCCTTTGTGAATACTGAGCAGAAATATTCTTTTAGTGTCCCTGCTTTTTCATCGTCACCCTCTACTCACATCCCCTACCCTTTATTAAGCCTCAGTATCCCTCCTTTTGTCTTTCTTTACTCCCTAATGTACCTATAAAAGGTCTTATCCCCCTTCTTAACAGAGTTGACTATCCTTTCCTCGGTTTGGGCCTTTGCTATTCTGACTGCCTTCCCAGCCTCTTTCTGCTTTAACTGATAAAGTTCTCTGTCCTGCTCCTTCTGTGTTTCCTTATATTTTCTAAATGCTATCCTTTTCTCCTTAACCTTCCTTGCCTCCTCTTTTGAGAACCATATCAGTTTTTTCCTTCGTTGTGTTTTGTTAATTTGCTTTACACAAAGGCTTGTTGCCTTTGTGATGGCTGTTTTGATTACTCCCCAATGTTCCTCCATCCCTCTTTCTTGCCAGTTTGCTAGTGCTTTTCTGAGACACTCTCTCATTTTCCCAAAGCCAGCCCTCCTAAAGTCCAATACTCTTGCTTTTGTATGGCTTGATTGTATGGCTATGTTTATCGTGAACCACAGTGTTTGGTGGTCGCTTGTTCCCAGACAGTTGCCCACTTCAAAATCTGAGATTCTTTCTCCATCCCCATTTGAGAGTACCAGGTCTAAGATTGCTCCCTCCCGACTGGGTTCATTACTAGCTGTCTGAGGCATTCCCCCTGTAGGGCATCAAGAATGACCATGCTCTTGGATGTGCCTGCAGCAAAGGTGCTCCAGTTAACATCTGGCATATTCAGGCCCCTCATCAACAATATCTCCCCTTTTTCTGCAATTCTAAGGAAGTCTTCTATCATTTCCTTGTACATTCCCTCCCCCTGAGATGGGGGTCTATATGCAACCCCCATGCGGATCCTGTCTCCAGGGTGACCCAGAGTGCCCCATCTGTTCCCCGTTTACTCTTTAGTTCTGTTACTTTTATCACTTCCTTTACAAAGAGAGCTACTCCTCCTCCTCTTTTACCCTCTCTGTCCCTCCTGTAGATTGTGTATCCTGGTATGTTGACATCCCAGTCATGGTTCTCTGTGTACCATGTTTCTGTGACTGCCACAATATTCAGGCAACCCTCTTCCATCAAGGCCACTAGTTCAGGGAGCTTGTTACAGAGACTACGGGCACTAGTACTCATCACTCTCCACTTTTTGGTGGCCTTACCCCTTTTAGCCCCATTCCTGTCCTTACTGCTTTTGCCTTTTTTTATGTTTACCTCTGTCCTTCTCCATAATGACTTCTCTACCTTGGTGTTTACCTCACTAATTACCATGTTTTGTGGGGGAGGCTGGATTTCCCTGCTCCTTTTCCCTGCCTCCCCCCTTGGCTAGTTTAAATGCTTACCAATGAAGCATTTAAACCTCTCACCTAGGATCCTGGCTCCCCCCCGGACAGATGTAGACCATCGCACCAGTATAGGTCTACATCCCTCCAGGTGGCTCCCCAGTCCCCAATGAAGCCAAAACCCTGAGCTCCACACCAGTTTTTAAACCATTTATTGAATTCCCTGGTGAGGAGTACCCTAGCATCACCCTTGCCATAGACAGGCAGCACTGACCTTTTGTGGGTTTCTTTATATTTCAAGATATATCAATAGATGTATCAAACTATCAAAATGACCTTCTGACACAGCAGAGAAACATTTTATAGACTGAATTTTTGGGACAGAATTCAACCTAGAACTCAAGTATTACCTGTTCAAGGTATGCAGGATGAGAAATATGCTAGAGGGCTTCACTCAGAATGCTAATTATGCATCCAAAATGTTTTTCAGAATTTCCTTCCTAAGTCTGTGGAATTCCATAAAGCTTTCTGTATAAACTGTAGAATAAGATTCCATGTATTAGGTAATTAAGTAATATACAATGACAGGGTGTGGATGATGCTGGGATTTACCCAAGCCTGGTGTGGTTTGGTCATATCACCACAGTCCGAGTGAGTAAACCACACCAGAAGTGGGTAAATCCCTGCATCACCCACACCCTGGAGTGGTTTATTGTGATTATACAATGCCCCCCTTTGTTTTTAGATAGAAAACAAATAAATAAAAGGTTTTTTTTGGCATTTTAATTTATTTTTAATGCATTTGTTACTCCGCCAGAAAAAATAGTCCTTGGTTGCTATGGCTGGTGCTATGGCTGTGGTGTTGCAGTGGATGCATCCTAATGCAACCCTACAGAGAGTTATCTGTTGTGATGTTTTTCTTTTTTTTTCTTAAAGAGAGGACCTGCAAGTCGGGGGCTAGTTATTTATTTTTTCTTACAGATACAGCCTGCGAGTAACAAGCAGGTGTCACTGTGTGGTGCAAACACTAATGGGCTGCTGTCACAGAGCATGTGCTTCTGAATTCGAGTTTGCAGTCAGGACACAGTAACAGTGTCACTCGGGTGGAATTTCTTTTGTGCTTTTTTTGTTACATTTGCATTTTTATTTTCTAAATTAGAAGTTGTGGGAGAGGGAGAGTGGGAGGGAGGGAGAGAGAGAGAGCATGTATGTACACAAGAAACATTCTTGGAATGGAGCGGAGAGTGACCAGGAGGGAACCGGAGAGTGACCGAGAAGTGAGGTGGGTGTAATGTGGTTGATTACAGGGAATGAGTTGTGAAAGACTGTGCTGACTCATATTTTGGTTGCCCAAGTCTTTCAGAAAGTTATTTTATGTCAATCGGAGTGTTGGGGTATTTCGAGAGTTTTACAGTGGCATTTGTCAGAGACCGCCATATACCAGGTGTCCAACATGATGGTTTTCCTCTTTGATGTTTGGGGGGAGGTGGAGTGATTTTAAAATGTGGGGATTCCAGATGTGGCTGATTGGCACCTTTTTCCATGTGTCACGCCAGGATTTACCACAGTTGAAAGGTGCCCGTCAGCCAATCAGGTTTCAACATTCTCAGACCCCATTGTGTAATCTATAAAATATTACTCTGTGGTTTTTGGAAAATGAATCCACAGTTGATATAAACTGCAGAATTCTGTTCTTTGGTGTATAAAAACCACTGATTACTAATCCAATTTAAAAAAAAAAAAAAAAAAACACTTTCAACATTTTGGAATTCCTCTTTTGACTGAATTCTGTGAAATTAGGTAGAATCCCTTAAATTCCATGGAATGCCAATGGAAACAGATGTTGAAAATGCTGTACAGCTCCATTGCCTGTTTTTTTATCTTTCACTTATTAAATCACCTCCTTGTGACATCAAATAAATAGACTTTAAAGTCTGGTGCTTTCCCCAGGGAACAACATTGCAATGTAGTTTCTGCGTTAAACTGTCCCTCCCTGTAAGGGAGACTAGCATACCCCCTTTCTCTTCCTGGTTTTTAAAATGATAAAAATCTACCCCTCCCCCCCACAGCATGCAAGGTGTACTTATGCCTAAACCCCTTAGGTGGGTGTTACGATCCTCCTCCTGCACCTTACTTGATGTGCCCAGGTATAAGTCCGGCTCAGGTAAGAGGACATTTTTCACCTCTGAGCCCACCCCATCAGATTACTCTCCCTCTGGAGACACAAAAATGTTCCTTTCTTGGTGGCTTTAAGAAAGGGCTACGGATCTATATTTTAGGGTGCAGTCATTGCTCCTGCAATCACTGAACTGAACCTCCCAATCTGTGGTCTCATCCTTCCCCAGTCTTTTTGAACCAGGCATTTTTCTGAGGTGTTCATTTTTTTGTTCCCAGCCTATGCAGGTCCTTGGATTTTTAACATTTCTTGCATTATTGTACAACTCAAATGTTTCTAACCTGTATGTCTAATATCAGCTTGTAATTTGTATTAGTTAAGCATGTACCGTATTTCCAAATCATGTCCTTTGCTTATTTTGTGTTGTCATTGTAATTAATTCTGGGTCACCTCTGAAAAAGGGACTATCAGTCTCAGTGGGCCCACCCTGTCAACAAAATTCAATAAATAATAAACCAATAATTTCTATAGCAACCAGCTGTGATGTTAAAAGCAGAGGATTAGGATTCATTTGAAGATGAGCAGCTAGAGGCAATGAAAAACAAGGGACAGATATCCAGTTTCCATTAAAATATCAAAGTTACATAGTATGAGAGTAAGGTAATAATATTAAATATAAACCTACTGTAAATTGTGCTTACGTATATTTTTTAAAGATGTCCCCATGGTATCAGAGACATTAATTATGCTGAAGTGTCAAATTACAGTTTGAAGTAAAATTCTTTATGCAATATCTTCCTGAAAAATAACTTCTAAGCAGCTAAATGAACACTAATTTTTCTCATGAACACTTTACTCTATAGCTTAAGGAAATTCTTCTGTCCTTGAATCTAGTTCTAGTTTATTGGCAGGAAAAAAACTCCGTTGAGCATGCTTATTTACAAGGAGATCCTGAATAACAACAAGGATAATATACATAGACATATAAAAAAATACAATAAGCAGTACACGGCTGAGTATCTAGTAAAAGGGAGGGCAAAAATATTTACACCATACATACAGAGGCTTAGAGATTTAAATACATAGTACACACTGGGTAACAAGGTTGCACCTTGTGAAAGCAGTATAGACTCCAAGGGCAGCAACGATAGTATGGATATTAAGCACAGTAGATGCAGACATTGTTTTGGATAAGGTCAGAGGGAAGGAGGGGAAGATGACAAGTGGGGCAGAGGGTAGCAGGGGGCTGACAACAGGGGGATGTAGCTCAGAGTGTAGTAGGATGGCTATGATGTCTGGGGCAAGGGCACAATATGAGGGATGCAGAGGAGGAGGATAAGGAGATAGAAGATATAAGGAACAGATAGCTATAGGTAGGGAAAGTACTGGGGGTGAAGATTGTATAGGATACTGACTTGGGGTATATAGGGTGGTGATGGTAGGGTAACATAGAGTTAGGAAGGGAGAGAAACATGCAGAGGTGAAAATGAGGGAGCAGAAATATAAAGGGTAGGCAAATAGGGGTGAGGGAGGAGGAAGGGACTGGAAGAGTGATCGTTGCAGATACTGGGCAGGAGGAAGGCCCTCAATTCGCCACAGAGGTCCCATAGCTTATCATAGGCAAGTATTTTGAAGCCATTTAGGGGTATCAGGCTTTGTAGTTTTAGTCTGGAATGAACTTTATTTCAGGGAGCTGGGAGGGCACGGCTTATAGCCAAGGCTCCAAACCAGGAGCATGAAAATGGTACATCTAGCATAATGAAGGAGTTACTGCACAGGGGATAGTGGCAGACCATTGGTTGAGGTTTGCGATGTAGTGGTGGGGGGAGTTTAGCTGACAGGGCTTTGTAGAGCCAGGTGATAGAGTGGAAGAGACCTCTGGTGGCTAAGGAGGTATATCCAAGAGACGCATAAAGGTCGCAATGATGTGTATGGTGGTGAGCATTTGAAATGAAGCGTATCGCCCTGTGATAGAGAGTGTCCAATTGACACAGCAGGACATCAGAGCATCTGCCATATAGAATATTGGCATAGTTAACAAGCAGTAAAAAAGTTGCTTGCACCAGGCACAATCTGGATTCAGAGTTGAACAGGGACTTATTCCTATAAAAGAAGTCAATTCTTTGATGTAATTTCTTTGCAAGGGAGTCAATGTGAGCTGCAAAAGTTAGGTGCCAATCTAGCACGCAGCCTAGGTATTTGAAATTGTTGACTAACTCAAGATCATTGCCATGGGGAGGTCTTGATGGGAGGCAGGGAAGCGAGTGTGATTTGGATGGAGGGCAAGTGGCTGGAATAGAAGAACATCACTTTTGTTTTTTTGTCATTTAGGAGCAGTTTTGAATGTGTGAGGTTGTGCTGGAGGAGATCAAATTCTGCCTGGAACTCCATGCGGGCTTCGTCTACCAAGGGTCTGGATATGTGTATCACTGTATCGTCCACAAATAAGTGTAACTTTGCTTTGCTGATGCTATTTCCGATGGTATTGATATATAATATAAACAGAAGAAATCCAAAGATTGAGCCTTGAGGTACCCCTCTCCTGAGTGGAAGAAGAGGATAGAGGGAGCCATCTATTGAGATCTAGCTGACAAGTAACTGTTGAACCATGTCAGAGCAATGCCAGAGATACCATGCCAATGTAGTTTGTTGAGGAGTAAAGCATGATCAACTGTGTTGAATGCTTTGCTGAGATCCGGGAAGACAGCTCATGTGACTTGTTTCCTGTCCATGGCAAGGAGACAATCATTTGTAACTGAGGCTAGAGCTGAAGTGGTGCTATGGGAAGGACAAAATCCAGATTGGGCTGGGTCTATGAGGTTTGCTTTGTCGAGATAGTCTCTAATTTGAGCTTTTACTAACTTTTTTGGAGTTTGGAGAGTAGAGGCAGAATGGAAATAGGTCAGAAGTTATTCAGGTCTGTAGGATCACCTGACATAAACAGCAGGTGTACTTGAGCTATTTTCCATGCCCCAGGAACGTTACTGGAACTAATGGAAAGGTTAAATAGGTGTAAAACTGGGGCTGTAAGATGCTGGAAACCAACTTTGAGGACATACGGTTCTAATCAATCAGAACCAGCACCTTTACTAATATTTAGTTGGAGTAGAAGGTCTTCTACCTCTTTGTACTGGAATGGGGTGAAGGCAAAGACAGTGCTGGGAGGCGTTGAAGAGCATGTGGCAGCACTGGGAAAAAGGGAGGCAGCTTTGGAGGAGTTGAATGCAAGGCCCGCTGTAGAAAAGTGCTCATTAAAACAGAGCAGAATATTGGATTTATCAGAGAGAGTAGTGTCCTTGTATGAGATCATATTGGATATTGAGGAAGACAGTTGATTGCCTTCCACAGACTTAATAATATGCCAGCACATGCTAGAGTTACCCTTAGCAGTATCAAAGGCTGATAGGTAAAAAATTGCCTTTGTGTCCCTGATCCTTTTGGTGCAATTGTTATGACAGGCTCCAAAAACTGCCCAGTCTGAAGGGAGGTTGGATTGTCTGGTCGTAGCCCAGAGGCAGTCCCTCACATTTCAGCTGTGAACTAGGGGTAGGAGGTTTTCCATGCTCTGTGTTTAATCATAGGGGCACGTCTGTTGATGATGGCAGTTAGGACATAGTTGAAAAAATAAACCACTATGTCGATGTTGGATGCCAGGTAGAAATCAATCCAATTTATGTTTCCGAGGTTTGACAGGTAATTAGAGAGACTGAACTTACGTAAACTCCTTTTCCAAGATAACTTATTGGCTGACTTGGGTGGAGGTTATCCTCTAATGCAGGCCATGGTGCAATGATTGCTAACGTCATTGTGAAAAACAGCAGTGTGGGTGATCTTCTGGGGTCTGCTAGTAATAATTAGAGCAATCAAAGACCCGTAAGAGGGAATTTTGTAATTTGGTCGAGTAATATCTGATACCAACTGAGAGAAACCGGCATCATTATAGAAATCTTTAAGTTGTGACCCTTTGTTACAAGTTTTTTGCCAATCAAGATTAAAGTCCCCAGATATGATGATCTCCTTCTGTCTTTTGTCGGCAATATCTCGTAGGTAACTTAGGAGCTCAAGGCCCCCAGAGGGTGGCCTGTAACAACCTATTATTGTCAAAGCTTCAATGGGTGATAGAGAAATGTTTAACGTTAGGGCTTCAGACTCTTTTGGTGTACTGGTAGGAGCATAGTCAGAGACAGTAAACTTGTTCTTCATGTAAATTGCCATGCCCCTTCCCCTGTTACCTCTGTCACTATGGAAAAGGTTGTAGGACATGAAGGATAACATGGTGTCAGGAGTGGAGTTTTTTAGCCAAGTTTCTGTTAGTATTAAAATATCTGGTTCCATGTGGGAAATCCATGCCTGGATAAGGTCTAGTTTTTTCAGTAAACTGCATACGTTAAGATGCAAGCATTTCAGACCTTTTGTGGTTACGAAACTGGCAGGTGCGGCTAGTGACTGCGGTAGGCCAGGATTAATTCGACATGCCTTGCACAGATTAGCAGCAGGAAGGTTAAGTATTTGACCCACGTACAAAGTAGTTTGAATTTGCTGGGAATTAAGCACCTGCATGAAGAGTAATTTTGGGGTATGCATGTGCCTGTATAGCAGAGAAAGGAAGGAAATAAGGCATAGAAAGTCAATGAAGCTCGAAGGGGATGTTGGTCTGAGGCTGTAAGGAGTAACACCAGAAGTGTATTAGGAGGGTCCCAGAGGGGGTTTAATGCTGAGTGGGAGTCTGACATGGTGGAGTTAAGGGGATTGAACTCTGGGCATGAGGTCGAGGCATGATGGGAAGGGGTGTGGGTGAGAGATAGCAGGGAACAGAGGAAAAGTAACTGAATGTGAACTGTATAGACTATCTGCCTGGCTTCCTCCTAGGATGGGTTGTCTAAACAGTTTATGTTTATTAACGGATAAAGTTCTCTGTCAAGGTATAGATTCTCCATTGTATTCATTATTACATATTAAAATAATTTCACAGGAACTTCGTTCAGATTATCAAATCAAGTTACATGTTCCTAAGACTAAGACTAAAATGGGTGATGGTTCTTTTACTTACTCTGTTGCTAAAAATTGGAATGAGCTTCCTATTGTTTTATATGAGAATGTTTGTCATCAAACTTTTAAAATTAGGTTAAGAAATTATTTTCTTGACAAATTGCATTGTTGTTGTTTTCAATGATTATTTCTTTTTTTATATATACTTTTTTATTTATTTTCAGTATATTGTAATTGTGTGATGTATGTTTTAAAATGTTGCATTGTATTGTGATGTGGGTTTTGTTAATTGTAAACATCTTGACTGTATATGTATTCGGTCCCCAGGTCGTACATGAAAATGGGCCTTGGCTCATTGTACTTACCCAGTAAACAAATGTTTAAAATAAATAAAAAATAAAATAAAAAAGTAGGGTGGGAAGCAAGAACAAAGATAGGAGGTGTTGGCCCCACTGCATGGTATTGTGAATGTGACACCTAGCAATACACAGTGGGGGAACCTGAGCTCAGAGACAGCATAATTTTTAAGGAGAGAATTAGCTCTACTGGACTTAGAATAAATGCAGAAACTGTGAGGTCTAGGGCAACTCCAAGCAGGATGCCCTGTATCTAATGGAGTGCATGATAAGAATAGAAGCAATAGCCATTACCCTTTTGGAGGTAACTTGAGTGAGCTAGTGCTTTGGCTGTAGGTAACCACTGAGAATAAGAAGTGTGGCAACCAATAAGATGAGGGTGGAGGGAGGGAGGGAGGGGTTTAGATGCACATTTAAAGCAGGTCTGGGAGGGGGTGGTGGGACAAAAATCCACCCTGGTACCACAGCATACCAACAGCAGGGTACAAGTTCCAGGGGGCCAGGGCTGAGAGCTGCAGCCAAACCTGATGAACAGAACTGGGCAGACTACCCTGGGTGCTGCGGCTGGTCCAGAGAAGTGCTGTGACCAATGGGCGTTCAGCTAGACAGTGCTCAGCCAATCAGGGAGAAGCTTGGTTATCAAGGTGGCCAATTGAATTGCCGCAACAGGATCTGGAGCTGTACCTTGTACCAGGGTGAATCCTGGTAGCAGGTGGGGATGGAAGTGTAGCCGGCCTGGAGCAGTGGCCATGCCGCGAGCCGGGAGGCAGATTTTTGACACCCGGTCGGGGTGCTTGGATCTGAAAGAAGAGAGGAGGAGGAGGGTTAGAATCTACTTACTGTTCCGTCACTACCTAGGAGGAGAGGAAGGGCGGGTTTGAGCTTACCTAGATAAAGACTGAGACTGGGTGGAGTAGAGTAGACTAGAGGTTGGGAATTGAGCTGGGGGTTGGCAGAGAGACAGTATAGTTACTCTCAGATGTTTAGGCTATGACACCAATGATGGAATAACAAAAGGGGGTAATTTACTTAAATCACCCTTTAGCTATGCAATGTTGCTAGATGACTGGTGAATGGGATTAGTCAGAAAAACTGGGGGGGAGGGGGTCTGTAGCAACAGAGGTCAGTGGGAAAGAAGATTTGAAAGTGAAGAAGACAATGGTAAAAAGGGAGGTTGGAGAGAGGAATTACAAGAGGCGGAAGAGAAAGTTTTAGGGACTAGAATGTAGCTGCAGGGACCCAAGACAAGGTGCAGTGAATGGTAGCAAGCATAGGGTAGAGAAGATTTAAACTGGGGTGAGGGAAGCAGATGTAAAAGTTCGAACTAAGGCAGGCTAAAATGACTTACAGTTACTGAGATACATTACATAAAAATTTAACCAGATTCGGGGGGAGGGGGGTGGAGTGCTGAGTCTAGCAGTACAACAATTAGCAAACACTCAGCTAGCTCTAAAACTAGGCAGTTAGTCAATTAAACATTTACAAACTTAGGCTGATGGCTAAGCTCTAGGACTACCAGTTAACCAATTAAACAACACGTATTTATTTATATATGTATTTTTCTAGCATAAGCTGCTGGCGAGGCTCAAGGACTCATAATTTCTCAATTTAAACATTTTCTTTCTTAAAGATAAAGTTCTGACAAGGCACAGGAAAGTGGCAGTTAGAATTCAGGCACAAAAATCCACCCTCGTACCACAGAGTACCAACAGCAGGGTCTGAGTTCCAGGGGGCCGGGGCAGAGAGCTGCAGCCGAAACCTGGAGAACAGAGGCAGGCAGTCTGTGCTGGGAGCTGCGGTTGGTCCAGGGAGGCACTGTGACCAATGAGCATTTGGCCATAGAGTGTTCAGCCAATCAGGAAGAAGCTTGGTTGTCGAGGCAGCCAATTGAATTTCCACAACAGGATCTGGAGCCATACCTTGTACCAGGGTGAATCCTGGTAGTGGGTGGGGATGGAAGCACAGCTGGCCTGGAGCAGTGGCCATGCCATGAGCCAAGAGGTGGCTTTTCGGCACCCAATCAGAGTGCTTGGATCTTGTACCAGGGTGAATCCTGGTAGTGGGTTTGGATAGAAGTGCAGCTGGCCTGGAGCAGTGGCTGTGCCGCAAACCAGGAGGCAGCTTTTCGGCACCCAGTCGGGGTGCTTGGATCCTGTACTGGGGTGAATCCTGGTAGTGGGCAAGGATGAAAGTGCAGCCAGCCTGGAGCAGTGGCCATGTTGCGAGCTGGGAGGTTGCTTTTTGGCACCCAGTCAAGGTGCTTGGATCTTGTATCAGGGTGAATCCTGGTAGCAGGCAGGGATGGAAGTGCAGCCGGCCTGGCAGTAGCCATGCCATGATCTGGGAGGTGGCATTTCGGCACCTGGTCGGGGTGCTTGGATCTTGTACTGGGTTGAATCCTGGCAGTGGGTGGGGATGGAAGCACAGCCGGCCTGGAGCAGTGGCCATGCTGCAAGCTGGGAGGCGGCTTTTCAGCACCCAGTCGGGGGTGCTTGGATTGTTCCTTCACTGCCTAGGAGGAGCATATAGTGGCATATAATACATTCCGAGTTTTACTCATCTCTGCTTCTCCCCTGTTATTCAATATAATACAGCATATTTACAGTATGTTAAAAAAGTAAGGAGAAGCACATTAGTGCTGAAGGTGGAAGTAATTTAAAGTAGGAAGAGTATTATTTTTAACTAAGTCAGAAATTAGCAGAAATAGCAATCGCACAATATGGTTTCAAAAGGGGGAGCCCCTACCTCAAAGCCATTTTATAGGAATAATTGTTTATATTTCATTGTAAATTTAAAATGATCTTCTCTTCAGAATATGTGCACTTACTGGATACCACAGTTACACTAAAAATGGAACACTACAAACATTTTTGTACAGGAAACCTATAGACTGATGTAGTTACCTTCACAGTTCAAGTCTCTGTCCTTCACTCACCAAAACATCTATAATACACAACTAGACCAATCAATACAAACAAGACCAGGATGATCTGCACTTACTTGGTAACAGAATTTGGTTAAATCAGAAATCACAAAATGCCAAATAACTATGTCATCAAAAAAACATTTATTTAATTGTAGCAAAGAAAATGTAAGATAACCTCAGACTGCTAGAACTAGACAAACCAATACCAAATACCACAAACAGGCGACCCCGGCACTTCTCTCAGTAGAGCTTCATCAGTTTATTTTTGGCAACCTCATTATTTTACATTTTTTGTCTTCTGATTTAGCCAAATTCTATGACAAAGTAAGTTCAGCCCATCTTGCCTGTTTGTGTTAAAACTGAGGGGTTAGCAACCTCCTGGCCTGCACCTTGCCATGCACAGCGAGTGCTGATCTTTCCTGGTTTAGTTAGGCCATTCATTATCGTGGAATCTGCTCATACCAGGAAGATATGAATAGGCATCTTGGTGCACTTAAAGAATACTTCAAACAGAAGAAAAATAAATCCAGCACTATTGACAGGAAAGTTCAGTCCACACTCCACATGCCCAGGGAAGAACAACTGAAGCAAAAACCAAAAAGAACATCTTAATGTACTGTACATTCCTGGTATTACAGTAACACACCCCAGAACTCTATAAAGTATGCAAACAATAATAAAAGATTTACAGCCAGTGGTACTTGTGGATAAGACACTCAACAATATGTTTTCCACATTCACAGTACTTGCATCCTTCAGCCACCAAAGTTGAAGCAGGGGCGGGTGCAAAGTAAACTCCCTAAAGAACTCTCTACTAAGGCAAGAATGGTACAAAACATGCAAAACACCTCACTGCAAACTATGCACAAATACACAGTATATCTTAAACTATTAGTGACTGACATAGGAAAAACATTCAAAATCCAAATCTCAAACTTCTGTTCTTCCGCAATATGGTGCATATTACAGAGTGTACAAAGTGTGACGATATCTGCTATATACTGTAAGTGAAACTGGAGAAAAGCTCAAAACAATAATGAACCTCTACAGATTCACAATCACTCACAGAGATGAAAACACACTGCTTGGGGAACATTGTTCAGGACCAGACTACTTCATCAGTTATCTGTCCGGGTATAAAAAGGTAATTTCAACATCTTTCTGGAACAGTGAACGTTTGAACTAAAAATGATCCAACTATTTGATAATAAAATATGAGGACTTAATAAAGATGTTGGTTTTCTGCACACTATCAGAGGTAAATGTGTATCAAACCACAAAAAAGGTTCATTAGGACAGATTTTATTCCCTCATGGACTCAAACCACCTCAACAGCTCCATCCACACCTAGACAAGGTAACAATCGCAGTAATCCTCGTGCTGATCTCTCCAGACGTAGAGTATACTGTCTCTTTCTGCAGTGACAGGATATTTCATATCCTGCCCGCATTTTTTTTTTTTTTATGAATCTGCATGGTTACCGAGGCACATGTCTGTTTAAATGAGTGCTACACTGAACGTGATGGTCATTTTTACCAGTACAAATTTTATTTTGAACTAATACTGGTCACAACACCATTATTTTTCCATCTCTATTGGCATATTTGTAATCTCAGTGGGTATTTCTGATGCGAGTACACACACACATACACACACACACACACACACACACACACACACACACACACACACCTGTGTTAAGCACTATTTTAGAAATGTATGATGTAGGTTATGTCCCTTTCAGCCACAGAGTTCTAAAAAAGAACTAAGATGCATTGTAAAAACGATGGAAGAGCTGAGCAAAGGACATAAATGACATCATGCGGTCCTAAAATGGTATTTAACACATGTGAAAATCAGAAACCTCCACTAGAAAAACTAAAAAGCCAACTGAGATTTAACGGTTACTGAATTGCAACCAAAATTTTTTTAAATCAAGTCCTATCGGGGGGAAAATGACTTACAGTTTCAGTGCAGTTCTCCTTTAAAGAGCAACAATTGACCAAATGTATTAATTTATTTTATTTGTGTTTTTTTTTTTGTGCTTGTAACCGGTAAGTAAACTAGCTAATTGCCTATTTGCAGATATGACCCAGGAGGGTACAAAACAATTTGAAAAGCAATCCTCAGTCCCCCCACTGTTAGCCTACCTACCAAGGACTTAAACAGTATTTGTTTCAGAAATTTTAACTTTATGGTTTTTGTAGGGGAAGGGATTGTAAATCCTCATATCGAGGAGCAGGTCACCTGATCTCCTCCCCTTCTTGGTACCCTTCACTGAAAACTCTGCCCTAGTACCATCCCCATCCCCATACGTTTTGTGACATATGAGTTTGTAGAGAAGGGGAACATGTCTATTGATATCAATTAGGGGGTGGATTGTAAATTTTTTTTATATGTTTTAGAGTGTTACCGGGTTTAAGTCAATGCCACTGCTTAAGTAACAATAACCATATCAATTGAGTGGCAGCATGGATTTAAACCTGGTGGGACTCCAAAATACACAACAATACCGTGTAAAATCCACCCCACTGAAATCAATGGAGCACACCACCACACTCTACAAACTCATATGTCACAAAATGTATTAGCATGGGGAGGCACAGAAACAGGTCTCTCAGTGAAGGGTACCAGGAAGGGGAAGGGATTAGGTGGTCATCTCCTCAATACAAGGAATTCAGATCACTTCCCCTATGATAACCATGACAGTAAAAATTCTGAACAAATGACTGTGTATGTCTTTTGTAAATAGGATAACTGAGGGGGATTAAGGAGTGTACCTAAACTTGTGCTCTTTTAACTAACTATTCTGTCTTAGTTGAATCAACATCCAGCTTGTACTGTATATCTGGCATGAAATTCTGCTTTGCTGCCACTGACCCGATGAAGAAAGATTACTACTCTCAAAGCTAGTTTAGTTTAGTTATAGTCATTTATGACATGCTTACTGATCACCTATTCAGATGGGCTTACTGATCACCTATTTGCCAAGCATCTCCAGTGTCATATATTCTGTATATTTAGTCTGATTACCTTTTGTAAATGCCTTTATATTGTATGTGCCTGTTGATGTCATCTCTGACCCTTTGGTAACCTCCTGGGTAGTGCCTGAAAATATACATTTATTTGTTTAGTGTACCTACCTGGTTAACAAACATAAATAAATAAATAAATAAAAATGTGTTAGTCTAATAAAGGAATCACCTGTAATTTAAATGTTTCTATTTCTCATGCTTCTTCAACTTGACCGACTCGGCTACCACATTTATTTATTTTTTTTATTTTTATTTAGTTTTTGTTGACCGGGTAAGTGCACCAGACAAATCCTGCCTATTTTCAGGCACAACCCGGGGGAGAGGGATACAGATTAATGCCAACTGACCTTGAACCAGATTAAGCTGTTGGTGGTATTTTCAGTGAATGAGGGAAATTTGGCCAGGACACCGGGGAAATTCCCCTACTCTGCTGCTGCATTGTGGCCAGTAGGGGGATGGGCCATTGCCAAGATGGCCACTCGGAGTGAGCTGCTGAAGGAGGAAGATGTCTGCACAGTGGAGCTTGGCCTCCACTCCCACAGTGTGTAACGTGGAGGCTGGCCTTTAAACACCCAGGATATTGACTCTGATATGGAGTTCCATGATGCGGTGGTCCTTTGGGAAGATTCAGTTGTTGAATTGGGTAAACAAAAATCCCAACTCCCTATATCGGCTGCAAAAATGGAGACGCATGAGAATGAATCCCTGGACACAAGGATCGAGCCCAGCCTGGAACCTGATAACTTGGCTACACACTTTACCTGCAATATTGCCCTCCCTGAAGACGGTGCATTTGTAACTGGAAAAAAAACTTCTGGACTAAACCCAGAGAATAGCTCCGTAGAGCGTGGTGAGTCTTTTCAATGTTTTTCTGGCACTTCAAAAACCGCAATTGAAGCAGAGGGTTCGTTATATATAGATCCTTTGCCTTTACATAAAAGTGTACAGCAACCTGACTCCCTTTCGCAACACAATTTGAGCGTTTCGGGAGTAAGGGAGAGGCAAGCAGCTGAATCATTTGCGGGCTTTTCAAATCGGCGTTCAGCCGCACAGCCCGAGTCATTATCTCTGCAGCAGGAGGAATCGTGCATTGACAGCTGCAGCGTTGACCCTGTCAGAATTACGTTTGACATTTTCAAGTCGGGAAGCCCTGTAGGGTGAGACCACATACCTCTCAGCCTCAATCCTATACAGAAGATTCCCGCAGTAAATCTTGCTCTTTCTAAGGCTGGCAGTATAAACGTGAGTGTTAGCGAGTGCCTACAGCCCACTACAGCACTGGATGCTTCACATTCTGAAAGCCCGATTGCAGGGACCCAAAAGGCACTACAACACACTGTGCCTGCATCAGAATTAAAACAGCCCGAAATTGCGTTGTTGGACAAATCAGCTGGGTTCATTTTCAAGAACCCTGGGGCTCAGCCTAAAGTAATTTACCAATCCTCAGCTATTTCCAAAACTGGGGCCACTGAATTTTTTTTTTCCCAAAAGAAACTACCTCAAGAAAAACCTGCTTTTCCAACATCTGTTTTATCGGAACCCTGGTCCCCTGATAAAGCGCTCAGAGGGCTGGCTGGAAGCAAAATGTAGCAGGCATTTGGAAGCCTGATCCTACCTGGGACACTGACTTTGCCCTCTCACAGCATTCCCCAGAGTGGAAACCGGAATTACAGCAGAAAGATCTGGTGCAAGTTTTACAGGAAAATAAAAACTGTTCAGAGACAGGGAAGTCTCCACTTATTGCTATACCTTTGGAGACAAAAACATCCCTATCCTCCTCTTCAAATACAGATTTGGTACCACCCCTTCAAGATCATATTTCTTCCTCCCACACACCCTCCCCGACAAAACCTGTTCCTCAGAAACCACTTATGTCTGAACTATTTTCTAATTCCAAAAGAGAAGCAGCACCTCGCCGGAATGCTGTCCGGATTCGCTATAAAGGGGGTTTGGAGGATCGACCAGATAGACACTATGTGGGAAAAACCTTATTGAAAGATTCTTTACACTTTACTCCTAAAGATGTATATGCTTTCATTAATATCTCTGGGGAGGACAATTTTGACATTAGTTTTCGGTCACCACATGCTTTGGACTTATTTTGGGATAGGTATAGCCAGGTCAAATTTTCTCCCATATGGACCCCCTTTTTAGTTATACCTTTAACTAAACCTTTGATAAAACATGTTACGGTCATGTTTGGAAATGAGGGGGTCCATGTGGAAGATATATCATTTTGGTTGTCCCTCAAATGTGAAATTTTGAGTGGGCCTGAACCTATCCTGGATTCCGAACAGTTTTGGATGGGGGGATGGAAATATAAAACTAAACTGAGGCAATCTGAGACAGGGGTAGTGCATATTCCCAATTCCTTTTTGTTGGGGAAAGATAGAGGTGTTTGTTTTTATAGCGGACAACCTCGGGCTTGTTACAGATGTGGGGCTAAAACACACCTTTCAAGTGTCTGCGATCAACCACGTTGTGACAACTGCGGGGAGGTTGGGCATATAACTATGTGTTGTCACAATCAGTCTAAATATGAGCTTTGTGAAGAATTTGGCCATACGTTTCAGGTTTGCCCTTGGGCTGCTAAAAATAAAACTTCCTGTATAAATTCAGAGCTCTTAATTCGGAGGGCTCAGGATGCTGTACACTTCCCTCCTCCTAGTCCACAGTCCCCTCTACCTTTTCCCTCTTCTCAAATCATAGTTCAGTCTCCTGGTATGGAGCTTCCCATCAACAAGCCCTTAGAAGAAGTAGATAAGGTTGTACAACCTGTTTCTGATTTTGTGGCAGTTGAAAAGTCTAGCATGGGCCCACCTGACCCTTTGGAATTCCCTCCTGTGTGTTACTCTGAGGCTTCTGTGGAGACTCTTGAGGAAGCACCTAAGGCTTTAGATATTAGGCCATCTCTACCCCAACGCAGATTGTCTAGAAATCTACATCCCAACCCCCCCCCACCGCTCCTACCATAGAAACAAGTAACTCTTATGCTGCCTTGTTTACTCCATGGGGATATACAGAGATGAAATTGGGAGATTCAGACTCTCAAAAATCTTCTTTATCCACTTGGTATCAGCCAGTGGATAGTTATAAAGAAAAGAAAAAGAAAAAAAGGAAAAAATAGTAACTCTGTCCTACTTTCATAAAGTATAATGCAGTGGTCTTGGGGCTCTGAACACTCATAGCCTGCTAAATATAGTTAAAAGGCAAGCCCTTTTTCACTATATACGAAACCAGCATTTATCTGTGTGCTTTTTACAGGAAACCTGGATGCACTCAATGGAACAACTTTTTTCCTTTAAACGGGATTGGGTGTGGGGCCCTTCCTTTTGGTCCTTTGGAACAGATACAGCAGACGGTATAGGGATTTTGTTTAATACCTATTCCTTTAAACTTCATAATTTAATTGACCTTATCCCAGGGAGAGTAATGATATTAGATGGGAAATGGCATGATATATGCTATCGTTTCATCAACATTTACAATCCTCAAACAAAAGCTGGTAGAGTTTCTTGTTTAAAAGCTGTTCAGCCCTTTTTGGTGACATCAGTTAAGGTGCTCTGGGGAGGTGATATTAATTGTACAATTTTTGATTCACCTAATCAGAAGAAAAAGAAAATCTATTGCGATTCTCACATATTAGCTAATATTGTTAAAACAGCAGGTTTATTTAATTGTATTTCCTTTTCTTCTCAAGGACCACTGTATTCCTTTACAAAGGGTAAATTGTTTTCCCTAATAGATTATATGTTTGTCTCCCCTTCTGTACAAATTGATTCTTTTAAGATGATCCCTTGTGAATTTTCTGACCATTCTCTCCTTTTTTGTAGTTCCCAGTTTTCAGGTTCCCCTGAGCATAGGCAGATTAGGTGGAAGCTGAATAACACTATGTTGGATGTACCATATATACAGTCCAGGGTGAAACATATTCTAACAGCCAGGTTATCAGTGGCTTTTCTTTATGAGGATTTAGGGGATTGGTGGTTAACAACTAAGCTTGAGCTATGCAATTGGTTTAAAAGGCAAGGTGTAAAAACAAAAAATTATAAGTTTTTGAGATACTTGTCCCTTAGGCAACAACTCCAGAAACTCATGACAATTGCGTATGCCTCTCGTTCAGACTATTCTGACCAAATTATTAAACTAAAGGAGGACATGAGGACTTTTCAATATGATAGGGCCAAAACCCTACAGGCCGTTCTGTCTAATAGCATACAAAAATCTCCTATTGGAGATCCCTTTGAAGCCTGCAAAAATTTGAAGGCTTACTCCAATATTGACTCTTTAAAAAATCCTGATGGCTCTATAGCCACCACAGTTGCACAACTCAGAGAATCAATCATTGGACATTTTCGGACCTTGAACCCCCCCTGTCTTATTACTGAGGCAGAAATGCTTTCATATTTTAAAACATTCAAGTCCCCCCCCCCAGGTTAGCAGAAGCCTCAACATTATTGGACCCAATCACACAAGAGGAAATAGTAAAAGTAATTGGGAATTTGAAATTGAATATTTCACCAGGCAGGGATGGTCTTTCTAATAATCTGTATAAAGTTTTCTCGAATGAATTAAGTCAATGTTTGTTTATTTTATTTTAGTCTTTTATGAAAAATGCTGTTTTTTTCCCCTCTTTTTCTGAAGGATTATTAATTTACTTATTTAAATCCGGAGATAAGCAAAATATTAAAAATTGGCGGCCGATCACCCTCTTAAATTTGGACTATAAAATTTTCACCAGTATTTTGAACAATCGGTTCAAAAACTACGCTAGATGGGTAATTTCTCCTTACCAGTTTAGCAGGGTACCAGATAGACGAATCCAGACAGCATTAATGATCATACGCGGAGGTTATTGAACACCTTTCTGATGTGGGGGTCACGAATTGTATGATGGTCGCTGACTTAGAAAAAGCTTTCGATAGGGTATATTTGCCTTTTCTGTTTTTAACGCTAGTACACTATGGAGTCCTGTTGCAAACCGTTAATCTAATTAAAAAGTTATATGACTATAATATTGTGTTTCCATTTGTGAAAGGTCATACGGCTGAAATTTTTGTTTACATACTGGAGTGCGTCAAGGTTGCCCTCTCAGCCCCCTACTTTACATTTTTTCATTGTACCCCCTTTTTACAGAACTTAACTACTACCCCATTATGGTTGGGAATTTCTGATAATACAGCTAGAGATCATCATCTTTTGGTACAGGCCTATGCAGATGATTTGATTTTATACTTTTCAGACCATTCTTCTGTGCATACTTTTCTGACAGCATTTGAGGCTTTTTCAAGAGTTTCAAATGCGAAAATAAATTTGCACAAAACAAAAAGACTATTTATTGGAGCAATGGGTCCAACGGAAGCGGTGCAGGGAGGCATCCACTTCTCCAGAACTCCCCTTAAAATTTTGGGCATCCAGTTTGGCCCTCAGAACATGCCAGTAGAAAATTGGGATTCAGTTCTCCAAACGGTGGAAAATAAGGTTAACAGATGGAAATGGTGGAAATTGTCCAAATTGAAACGTATACATGTCATCAAACAGTTTCTTTTACCGTGTGTTCAATATGTAGCTATGATTTTTCCACTCCCGGTGCATTTAGAAACTAAAATGTATGGTTTATTTTTTCAAATGGTTTGGGGTAACAGATTAAATCCGGTTAAAAGATGCTATACTTATTTAAGTAAAAAACAAGGAGGACTCGGGATGGTGGACCCTGTGATTTTTGTTCATTCCTTATTTATTATGTGTTCAGTCAAAGGTGGCTTACGATTAGAAGCAGGGATTGGGGATAAATGGATTTCCAGATCACTGGACAAATACTTTAGGAATTGGCATTCTTTGGCTCCAAAATTAAACCCCCATGTTCATATCCCACAGTATTTTAGACCGGCTGCACAAAAACTATACAAATGGAAAACAGGAAAAGAGACAATTTTGAGTAATAGCATGAAAGGATTTTATCAGGTTATAATGGCAAATTTACTTCCTCTAGAGCCATGTTTTAAGAATTGCCCTTCTACTTTGAATCCTAAAGTATTGGCCCAACTAAATAGTCTCAGACCACCTCAAGCACAATGGGAGACACAGTGGTTAATATTTTATGGCCGTCTAAATGTTAGGGGTAATGCTAAATACAAGGCCATTGAGGAAAGGAAGTGTCCTTACTTGGATTGCATAAATGTTGAGGAATCAATGGAACATTTTTTCCTTACAGTGTTCCTATGCTAAGGGTCTGTGGGTTTATTTGGTGGCACTATGGGGTTTTAAGTGGCTTAATTTTCTTTCATACCATATCTTGGTTTTAGGAATTTATCCAGTGTCTTTTTCTGACTTTCAAGAGGGGACATTGTCATTATTTTTTGGTTGTTTACGTTACTATTTATGGCAGGTGAGGTGTCAGTGGGTGATATACCAAAGGAAAATGCCTTACATTTGTTTTAGTATTTTGGTTTCACAGGAACTCTCAAGGATTTATGCCCAGGATGCTCGAAGGACAGTACCGGCTAAGCTTTTAAAGATGTGGAAAGGGTTCCTTCACTTTATTAAGTTCAAGTAATGTATGATATAGTCTGACAACTATTTTTTTTTTATCTATAGTATAAGTTTGCCTGATTAGGTTTTGGTCCTCACTTTGTATAACTGACTAAACCGTGTTGTTTTGTTATGTTTATTATTTCAATAAAAACTCCCCTACTCTTTTCGATAAGTGCCATGGGATCTTTAACATCCACCTGAACTACCACCAATCCAGGCAGATGGGACCTCGGTTTTAACGCCTCATCCGAAAGACCAGACCTCAGAAGTGCAGCACCCCTCTCATGTTGCACTACAGTGTCAGTACTGGGATATTAACCCAAGTGCCAGATGGGGGAACTGAACCCACAGCCCTCTGATCTCCTGGCCTCAGAGGCGAGTGTGCTACCTACTGAGCCACTGACATTGCCACATTTATTTGTTAAAATTGCCAAGTAATTTATTTGCATTACCAAGACACTGTAGCATTAGAATGGTGGCTCCCTCTAAAAAAGAAAACTCCCAATAGTAGCAAACAATTAAATTCCACTAGCTGTTTCATCACAGAGTCAGAATTTCAACTGACCATGTTAAAACAATCCTATTACATTGCTGCCATGTCTTACAATTTGTTATCAAGTATTCTCCAATCAGGCTACTCCACAGGAATTTTTAAGTAATATCATAAAATGCATCTCAGGTTTAATAAATATACTTGTTTGTAAATGCTATTCTTAGTACTTACCTGTTGTCTTTCTGAATTTTGTACTTGTTTGTAAATGCTATTCTTATTAATTGCCTACTGTCTTTATGAATTTGTTGTGGATATAAACTGAAATGTATCTTTTGAACTCTGCCCTCCATTGCCTCTTTTGTTACCCATGTAAATGTGACATTATTTCATGAGCTATTCACAAAAACAAATAATAATGAAATGAGTAATAGTCTTTGCTGCTGATATGTCCACACACTGCTTAAACTGTGCTGAGCCAGCTGATGACTGTGATGCTTGAATGTAATACCAGAGCATCACATTTTAGTTGATGACTTGCAACTACAATAAGGATCATACTGTGAGATAACTAACTAGAAATCCTTGCAGCTGAAATTTGGCTGAAGCCATGGGTCTCCAAACAAATCATTTTGTGGACTCAGTGGCATGGAATAGCCTAATTATTTGATTACACACTCTCCCATCCAGGAGAAATGTTTTGATATATTTCCTGCCCACCAAGTATGCATATGGTAAGGACAAGAGTTGCAGAAGGCCTTCAGAGGCCTTTCATTATGACTTCAATGCAAGATAGACCAGCTCAATGGTGTTCTAACATGCATTCAGACTCTGCATAAACGATGCCCTGAAAATGATGTATGCATCACATTTTCACAGCAAACAAAGGAAAATGTCACAGATCTTTCCACACTCAGCAGTACAGCCTAGAAGTTAGAACAACAAGCTGTGAATGAGCTTGGTATATCGAGCAGACCTGGGTTTGATTCCTACAACCTCCAGTTGCATACTGTATGACCATGAGCAAGTCACTTAACCACTCCAGTGCTCCCAGGTTGCTCCTGAAAAAAGGCACTTGTGCCTAGTGGGCCTTATCTGGTTACCAAAGAATTAAAAAAAATAATAATTGGATGCAGTTGTCATAATGAAAGCTGCATCAGAAATAAGGTGTTGTGCCTCCATCATGCCTTCTGAAAATCTTGCCCATTATCTTGGCATTCAACTTAGAAGATAGCATGTTATCTTAAATAATGGGTACATCACAGTCACTATGTTGAGGTTGGGTACATCACAACAGATGACTCAGCCAATCAGAGAATAATGTTCCACAATGCTGATGACATCACAGTAGTCCTGTCCAGTACTGAAACCAGCAGTTCAAAATAAAAAGAAACATTTAAATCTCCACACAAACCACCAATTTCAACATTATAACTAGTAAACCATTGTATAAACCAAATATGCAATGGCCTGACTCAAACTAAAGTTTGCAACCCTGTGAGTGGGCAGTTCTTTATAACTCACTCCTGGCTCCACCACTCATGAGTTATTGGGTGCAGTTCTCATAGATTGACGCGAGCTGTGCAAATGGCAACTTGTGCTTATCCTCGGTGCACCTGGAACCCTGCACCTGACTCCTGTATGGCAGTGGTGCCGGGTCCTGGCACCACACACTTGCAGGTTGCGGCTGCCACTCCTGTACAACACACATTCAGCACAAGGGAGGAGTTCAGTGGAGGATGCAGCATGGGGGCATAGACTGCCAGCCCCAATGCACAGCACAGAGAGATGCAGAATACCTGGGGAGTTGATGTGGGCCACATTGCCGGATGCGGAACAGGCCACAGATGGGTGGTACGGTGCCATGCCTATGTCATCCACAGTGCTGCCAAGGGTCATGCCTGCTGCAGATCCAATTGGTAGGTGGGGCACACATCAGGGGACTGGGTTGCAATGTTTTTTGTGTGATCTGCACTGGACCACACAGCTGCGGTCTTCTGCCATGCTTGTTGGACACCTGCCCACTTGTCCGGGCACCAGGCTAGCCCCTGTTTCCACCCAGTATTGTTTGTGGGGGGGGGGCCTAGGGGCTGTTACACTACCTGTTGGGTGGTCTAAGTCCTGGCAGGTCCCACGGGCTGTCAGAATCCAATTTGTGGAAGTTGCAGCCTGCATTCACTGCAAGCCCTCTAGCACCCTGGTGCACCTCTGACCTTGGCACAGGCCTGGCACATGTCTAGTCTGGTGCATGAGGTCCCTGGTTTGCCACGGCTGGCCATCCAGAATCTGAAACTCCACACATTTTGATGCAAGGTGCCCCTTGCTTCAATACTGTTTGATGCAGGCACCTTGAATTAAATGTGGACTTTTGAATATTGAGCCCATCGTCTTGCCCTCTCACATTTATAGAAACATGGAAACTTAAATTTTGTCAGCAGATAATTTGGCCCATCCAATCTGCCCATTTTTTCTCTGCCTGTACTTTCACCACACAGCCTTCCTGATCTCTGTCTCCCCCTTTTCTCAACCAAGATTCCCTTATGCCTATCCCATAAATGAGGCCCACCACTATTTTTGACCCACAGTTTATGCTGGAAGACTGTTTCAGGCATCCACCACTTTTTCCATAAAGAACTACTTCCTCGCATCCCCCTAAATTTAACCTCTTCCAACTTCACTGCATATCCCCTTGTTCTGGTGCACCATCCCCTCTGAAAACTACCCCGTCCTGTATATTGTTCAACCTCATGAGGTGTTTATAGGTCTCTTTCAGATCCCCCTTCTCCCTCCTCTCTTTCAGTGTTTACATACTGAGATCCCTTATCCTCTACTCATAGGGCTTCTGATGCAGCCCCTGAACTATTTTAGTTGCCCTCCTCAGGACAGCCCCCACCCTGTCTATGTATAGGAGGCAGTATAGCATAGTGGTTAAGAGCACTGAGTTGCAAACCTAGAGACCTGGGTTTGAATCCCATCAGCTCCCACTTGTATACTGTATGACCCTGAACAAGTCACTTAACTTTCTTGTGCTTCCAGGTCACACCTGGAAACAAGCTCTGGCTTAGTGTGTCTTTCCTGGTTAAACAATTTCCCCTTTCCTATGTTTTTCTTGAGATGTGGTCTTTAGAACTTTACACAGTACTCAAGTTGGTATCTCAGCAATGATCTATGGAGTGGCAACACCACCTCCCTCCTGCTGGTGATACCCCTCCCTATGCATTCCAGTATCAAACTGGCCCTGTCCAACATGTCACAGTGCTTTGCCACTTTAAGGTCATCAGATATGATTACTTCCATGTTTCTTTCCTGTTTGGTGACCATCAATACCTCTCCCCCATATTATAATCTGCATCTGGGTTCTGTGCCCTGATTGTATGATTTTGCACTTGCTTGCATTGAAACCCAACTGCCATAACCTATTGAAGTTAAATTGCATAGTTTAAGTCTACTTTTTGCATATGCCTTATATGTATATGTGCATATATGTAAGCTTTAATGTATGACACAGTGTGCAGTTGTAATGCAGTAAATGCATGCATCTGTCATTGTAAGAAAATATTTACATATGCTTGGATGTCTCCCGGTAATGAGATTATGCATTTTTTTGTCTGTCCATCTCTCTGTCAACTAGTGAGTTGATACACATGAAGATAAAAAGACTATCACCATGTGGGTAACATATAGAAATGTAGGGCTTGGTCCACATTCACAATTGGTGGTGGTGCAATTCTGTGGTACAAAGAGGCAGCTTGCTTTGCAATTTAATTCTGCCATACTCAGAACACTGACTTAGCTGTTAGTGGAGGAGTCTTCCCTGGCAGTTAAGTTGCAACACAAATGTGTCCACCTGATGTTAGTAAGCACAAATGAGGTTTTTATCTGCAAACATGCTGGTGTGTACCACCCATAGATGTCGGGGCATGGAAAAGCACCAGTTACATGACACCTGTCTTGTGTCCATGTTTGGTACTGTAGGTTGTAATCCCTCAGCTGTGCCCCCATCCAAGAGACCCATACCTTTACACCCACATGTGTGCTGTGAGGTTATAGACATTTTTTGTCCCTTGCCAGTGTTGTTGGTCTGTCCAGTGGTCACCCATCTACTCCATGAGCCACATAGTATCCTTGGCTTTTAGTTAAACCCCCTTGCCTAGCCCTGTTCCCCAATTTTAACCATGTTGAATATAGGTCTCTCACCAGTCTCAGCCCTTAATGTATCTAGGCTCTGTGTGATGCTCTGGCATCAAACAAGGCAGTGTGGGGGTGAGGACAGCACTTCATCGCCATGCTGGCCCCTTTGACCTATTTCCTTTGCTATCACAATGCCCATAGTGGCAGTGTAGGAAAAGGCTTGCAACCCCAAAGTGAATATCACAATGGGGCTCAAAACGACTGTGTTCAAAACTGGTCATTCCAACCAGTTTGCATTACTTAATAGTGACAGTTTCAGAAATGAATCCCAGTTACAATAGTGTTCAAATGCACTAGTCAATTACAGAAAAAATCCAAATCAGCTGTGTATTAACTTCTAACAGTGTTCTATTGCCAACATTCTAAAACAGAATGGTAATACCACAAGCAGACCATGTTTGAACACCAATACTACTGTAATTACAGAAAAAAAAGCTAATCACAGATCGAGAGAGTGCTCCCGACCAATTGGAGCACTCCTTCTCTCTGCGTGAGATGCTCTTATTCTTTGAAGAGTGTCTCACACACACAGCTGCCTTGGAAATGGGCATGCCATGGTAAGGTTTTAAAAAAATATATATATAGATTATTGATCAAGCTTGATCAATAAAGTATAGAATAATGCATGGAGAAGTGTGGTTGATGAGGATTTTATGCACACGGGAGGTGTGTGATGCCCTATAAACCCTGTGGGTGAAGCCTGAGGGGTTCATCTGGGCATCACACACTGAGGGTGTACATAAAATATGAGTTCACCACCTTTCTCATGTCTTATTTTTTATATTTACTGGTTCCAAGATGCTGAAATGTGGAACTGTTACTGCATTTTCTTACGATCATGGTTTTCTGCTCTCTCTTTAAACCCCCTAGTGGGACAGACTGCTCTCGTGTCACTGGGGGGGGGGGAGACCACTTAATCACCTGCAGCTCTCATTTTATTTCTGTGTTGGGATATGCTCCTGTCAGCTCAGTTAGTGTAATCAGTCACAGTTCATAGAAAGTGCGCTTCCTCACTTCCATTCAGCTCTTGACCCTGACTACCAAGCAACAAGGAAATCTCCTAGAAGATCATTTTAACTCTTGGAACAGAGAGTTCAACAGTGAAGAAAGTCAAAAAACAGTTTAATAAAAAAGAGGAAATTTTTCCCACGTTTTGTGCTATTTTTTTCTCTCTTCATTAATATACAAATGGAGTGTGATCTGCACAGCTGCGAGTAAACTGAACCAGAGTAAAATCATTAACATTTTTCATTTGCCTTTCTTGGCCATGAGCTCCATGCACCAGTAGTTATATTAATTTTTGCCATTCCCTTTTTTATAGAAGGAATCGTGATGAGCTTGCCATTTTTTTCCTGTTTTCCTGTCAGAATTTGAATAGAAAACTGTGCCCGGGTTTTGTTTCACTGCCGAGAAGCCTGTTATTCATGCTGATGGTTTTCCTGAGGGAGTGGGAGCGAATGGCCAGCACAAGGACAGAGGACAGGTGCTCGGGTGCAGTGAAAGCTATTTTTAGAAAGGTAGTTTATGGAACTCTGATTATTGGCACTAGCCAGTAAATATATATTTATACTGCTGCAGAGACCACTCTTCCAGTTGTAAGAGTGGTCTCACTTGTATTCTTAGAGCAACTGGCCTACTCATTATTGGTTCATGGTTGTTATACCCTAAGAATGGACATGAGAGCACTGTTACAATGGGGTATACCATCGGAACATCTATGCAATGACAGCAAAATCCCAATGGCAACGGACTTTGCTGCAACAGGGATTTCTCCTTGACAGACTTTGTGTCAATGGGGGTAGGCACCTAACTCCACTGTCTGTGTGATGTGGAGTTAGATATTTAAAGTGTAGGGGGGTGCGGGGGTTGTGTTAATGCACTCAAGGGTGGCGGTCAGTGTGTTGTGGGTCGTTGTTGGGGCACATCATGTCAGTGATGTCAGAGGGATCGCATCGCTATAAGGGATATCATTGGGATTTTTGTCGCTGCAGCTTGGTGGAACCTTACAATTGTAAGTGTGGCTCTGAGGTGGTATTAACATACACACTTCATATATGTGAAATATATTATAGGTTGCAGTGGAATAACACCACAATTCCCACACTTAGTCAATGGTTCGCCCCCCCCCCAGATGCCAGACTTCCTTCCATCAGCCCCTGCCCAAGATTATAAACCTGAATATTTTTAACTGAATGACAATAGATATATTAAACACTTTTCAGGAAATTGTAAAATAAAGTTATGATAATAGATAGCATCAACAACTAAAAAAATCAAATTAGGCATTAAGCCAAGGGCAAGGGGCGATCCGTTGACTAAGTGTGGGAATTGTATTGTTGGACTGCATGCATTAAACACCTACACCACAGCACTACCTCTCCCACACACTAGGGAACACAGTTCCTAATTGCCAACAGTGTTGGCAGCATCACTGATGATGTCATCACCCTCCACCAGTTTTTTCAGTATTTAAACCGAGCAGTAGTGGGCGTCAGCAGTCCCCAGCTACAGGGAGGCATGCTACCCCACCCACACTCAGAGACCAGCTGTGCAAGGAAAGAAAAGCCTTTTATAAATAAAGAGAAGCAATTAGCCGGCCCGGTGGTGCAGAGGGCTGAGGCGCTGGCCCTTACCTCAAGCCATGCCGGCGACCTGGGTTTGGGAACGGACTTAGGTACCCCAGGGGCTGGCAGGGGAAGGAGAGGATTGAGCATCTGTAAAGACTGCTCTCCTCTCCTGGGGTGGGTAATGGGGAGGCATCGCTCTGTAGCAACCTCCGTTGGAGACTGGGGGAAGAGCAGACGCAACGCAAGGGAATGTCACCAGAAAAATAGAAAATGGCTCTGTGTTCAGCCGGATGATGGCCACCTGGCAATCTGAGGCTGTCAGTGTCCCAGAGCTCCAGGTCCCTCAGCTGTTCCCCAGGGCCAAGTATTGTGCTAGCTCTGCCTCTGGTGCCTTCCCCCTCAGAGGAGGGGGGACCTGCCCAGTGAAGGGTTACATACAGGTTACCTTGGGAATGACTGCAGTATGAGGGTTGGGGCTCGGGAACAAGATGGGTCAGATGCCGCCTTGGCACAGCCTGAAGGAGTGGCTGAGATGGTAGCACGTAGGGGAGGAAAAGAAATAAAAAAAAGAAGAGAAGCAGTGAAGATATTTTTTTTAGCTGTAAAGAGACAATCCTAAAATGGAGTTGAAACAGGCACCTGTGTTTACCTTTTGTTTCCTAATGCAGCACAAAAAGTACCAGAGGGGCGTTTTGAGCTGACAGTCAAAAACAGAATAAGAGAGAAGCAGGTATTTGTGTGAGGAGCTGATACTAACATAAA
Source organism: Neoceratodus forsteri (assembly GCA_016271365.2). Lineage (NCBI taxonomy): Eukaryota > Metazoa > Chordata > Ceratodontiformes > Ceratodontidae > Neoceratodus > Neoceratodus forsteri. The sequence goes on from CM028131.1 coordinate 1,124,956,332, forward strand.
AATGTTTGGAAAGGAGTGAGCCTAGTTTTCATATGAGGACCAACTTGCTTTTTTGTCCTACTAGAACTGCAACAAACTGGCAAGTGATAGAAGACAGAGGTAGGAGCTAAAGCAGCGAGAAGCTGCATGATAACTGAGAAGTACTAACTATTGGAAAGTACTAAAATAAGGTAAACATTAAAGGGTAAATGGCTACAGACTCTGAATGTTTTTAAAAAGCTAATACAGGACAATGAAGCTGACCTAAATATTGTTTGATAGGTGCCATGTACAAAACTTACAAAATGAAATCCTTAAAGGGAAAGGAACTGTTGTAAGATTGCAAAATTAAGAAAGAAGGTAAAGTTTATACAGAAAAACTCAAGTAAAAAAAATATATATGTGTTATAAGGAGAAAAGTAGTTTGTGCAGAAATGAAAAGGTTTCTAGAAATGAAATGTTTGATTGTGAGGAAAAGGCAAACCTCTCCTACCACAGACTGGTCTGTTAGATATATAAAATGAAGAATATATTTTGTTTTGACTAATAGGAAAGACTCAAGTTACCATAATATTAAGTATAAACCGACAGGTTTACTGTTGGGTGAACACCCAGGATGTAGGAACTTTTTGAAAGTAACAAAATACTAAAAGATGTATGCTTATATATTGATTTATTATTAATAGAAATCAATATGGTGGGCCTGAAGAAGTGGCTTGACCATGAAACGTAGCCCTACAGCATGTGAACAAAATAGTAAATAAACCAAAGAAAAACTTTTGTCTGAGTGAAGCGCTCTTATCAGGCCATAACACACATCTCAGAGTGTCTTATTGTGCTTATAAAATGGGCCCCAAGTAGAAATAAAAAATATATAAAAAGAAAAATGCTGTCAAAAATAAAAAAAAAATACTAGGAAAGAGGTTTTCCAGATGGAAGACTAAAGATAGTTCCTGAATGTACTAGTACAGTACAATACTATGCAGTGTATTTAAGTTGGCTGTCAGTAGGTGCCCCTGACACACACACACACACACACACACACACACACACACACACACACACACACACACACACACACACACACAGTCTTCAGTTCATCAGCAATACACACTTTTCTTTTGGGCAGAGTTTTAAATTCTGTGGGTTTTTTTTAGTGAGTATGGGGACCAAGCATGCCCCTTTTCAGCTGCCTTAGTTTTACAAAGCATCTCAAACATGAGTGTGTCATTCAAACACATTGCAAAGAGAATGATTTTCTAGTGCATCTGAAGTTACCCTGTATTCACTGTCGAACACGGTTGTGTGGAGAGTGGCTTACTGTTTAGTTGACGATCAGTGTGGTTGGGAGGGCCAGGCCGGTATCGAGGAATGCAGTGGGTTAGGGAGAAGCCCAGGAACGGGGTGAGGAACATAGTGAGGACTGCACAGAAGCTGCTGCAGTTATGAGAAATCATCAGGAGTCAGTCTGTCAGGAAGTTCTGTGTCCCAAACAACAAAGTATGTGGAAGATGTAATTGGGTCTCTGTTTTTAACCTACTGTTTCTGGGGTATAACTGTTGACGCAATGTTTTTTACAGTACTATGCCACTGCTCTCTCGCTGTCCCGTCACATGTCACCTGAGGAGTTGCAGTGAGAGACTGGTGGTACAGATTGATTTTATCATGTGCTGCAGTTTGGTGTGGCACAAGTAGTGCCCGTTGAATAGTTATGGCCATAAGGACATGGCTGAAAGAGGTTTTCAGCCAGTCAAATTTCAGGACTTGTTCTGCCCATTTTATAGTGACATTTATTGACATTTAAGGTTAAAAATAAATGTAGATCATCCCAACCTGAAAGTCCGCAGGCTGATGCTCTCACCCATCCATGGTATGTTTAGCACCAAGCCACTGGTAAACTTGTTCATAGGTAAGTTATGAATTTTTTAATGCATCTAAACAAAATACACTTTCTGATGCTGTTCACTCTTTTGAGTTAGGCAAAGTTACTCTCCAAAACACTAGTACTGAAAGTAACAGGCGACTGCAACACACATTTGTTTAGTGCCAACAATAAACAAACTAGTCCTCACATAGCTGAGTCGGCACATAAACTCCATCCAACAGATGAGTCCAATGAAATGCAAAACCAGGCGAGTAAAGAGCAAAGTGTACTGACAGAAATACAGTGGGTGCAATTTAAAAAAAAAGAGGTTTAAAAGCATCCTAAAATTATTGTTGATGTGTCCTTGTTGGTGTGAACTATGAAGATAATAAAATGATTTCTTGATCAACTATTGCTGGTTCAACATGCATACATGCTGCAGTATAAACAACAATAGAAATAAATAGATATTCATGCATTAAATACTTATTTAGGTAAGAAAATTCAGCCATTCTTTATCCAAAGACATTTTAGAAAGGCATTCTAAACCCTACACGATAATGGCTTTACTTATGGAACATGAAAAATTAAGTCTCAATTCATTGCAAGACAATTATATCCCCTTTTTTTCTCACTTTACTCACCTGGTTTTACACTTCATTACATATATTTATTATAGTTAACCAACTGCAGCACAACATTGCACCTTCTAGCATGGTCACTTTAAATGAGCACTTCAAAAATGAGCTGTAATTCAAAATCTCACCAGTCTTGAGGAAGTACTGTCTTGTGAAAACTTGTGATGTGAGATTTCTGTGCTTGGGGAGGGGACCACCATTGTGGTGCAGCCGCATGCTTCACTTGTGCATTTTGCAACTTTTACAGTGGATACAATAAAGCCTTTTGGATTATACTTTATCTTTTTGAATCCTCGGACTCATCTGTTTGATGGAGTTTATGTGCTGACTGAGCTATGTGAGTACTCTTTCCAAAACAAGCACTCTAGCATGGTTTATATAGTATATGAAAATTAAAGCCATTACTCTAAGCATGCGCATAGCGTTGATGAATTAAAGAGTTGCTCTATATGTGCAGGATGCTGTGATCTTTCCTGTATGGTCTTTCCTGTGAATAAGAACCTGGCTGCTCTGATGGATCACTATAAAGAGGATTTTAATCATATACACAGTTCATTAGTAATATTGGTGCTTAACCTAAAAAACGAATCAATACTTTTCGGGAAAAATGTCATTTAGAAATTCTCTTGTACTCTGTCTCTACCTTGGAAGGTGATCTGATTGAGCAGATCAGGTCCTTCCATTATCTTGGCCTGGTCCTGAGAAGAACGTCATCCTATACTCAGAACAGTGATTAAAGGTGAAGAGGAATACTGCATCATTCCCATGTAATGTTTCCTTTCCCCTTGGTCACCTTTCTGCATGTATCTATTTTTCAGTTTCCATCTCCCTTATCTTTTAAACCAGCTCTCTATATAGCTTCCCACTGAACAACAATAAATGTTCCAACCAGTAACTTCATCAGTTAGAATCAATCAGTACTCAGTAGCTCCTCCGGCAATGCTGTTACTTGAATGGATTGCTACTTCAATGCAAAGTGAGCACATTAAAGAGCTGATCCATTGTAATTCAGGTGTCAGTGTCAGAAGCCACTGATTCTTACTAATTATATCACTGGTAGGAGAATTTATAGTGGTGCAAAAGGGAGGCTAACTACAAAGTTGGTTTTACAGATGGGGAAGAAAGAAAACAACAAAAGAGACATATGTTCAGAAAAAGAACAATATAAGTAAATATGTACTGGAAATATTGCAATCTTTTTAACTTTAAAGTAACAATTTGGGATACTTTACAGAAATAGAATAATTTTCACTGACAAAGCCAGACAGTTAATGGTAATGTATTTCATTTTGCTTCGTATGTAATAGACTATGATTTGGGAATCTTACTGGTGCAGGAGATAAAGACCTGTTCTAAATTACTATACTAATGAACAAAAATGGTTTTGACCTCCAAGTGCATAGTAGAACATCTAATTGCTTATGAGAAAATAGGGTGGCTGCAACTTGTACCAAGACGGATACTAACATATCAATTGGTAATGAAAGATTTTATATAAGAATATAACAGAGCATATACTTAATGTTGATGAAGTTTGTAAATAATAACTGTAACTCATTTACCAGGTTGCAGGAAAAGGGTACCATAACACTTCCCCCCCAAAAAACAAAAAAAAACAGACAATCCTCCTTTGACTTAAGGGCTGCCAAACATTTGAATTTGCCTCTATATACTTTAATGAATTGTCCAACCTTTGGTAAACTTAAAAAAGCTTAGAAAAAATTTACATGACAAACACAGTCTGCTTACTGTCTTACAAACAAATGTTTATTTATTTAGTGTTTAGTGTAACTGATTGGGTACATTTTATACTTTTATTATTGCATATCTTTTTCTACTCTGACTGTGGCCCCCTATTGAAATGGGAAAATGTGTTCAGAGACTTTCCTGCTTCAGTAAACTTGAGTTTTCCATTACTGTAAGTGTCATGTATGGTTGGGATTTCAGAACCAAAGACAGCACACTTCTGCACTCTTTAATTGAGTGCATAACTGAGTCACATGTCCAATGTGACTGTAAGGTATCATCCATTTACCAGGGCTACAAAAAAAGAACACTGAACCCAAAATTCACAGTGCATGCCTAACAGTCAGCAGCACTGATCTGAATGTCACTGTAAGACTCTAAAATCTCTTTAAAATGACTGCAGACTTGAAAGGAAATGAATAATTATATTTTCGTTAGGCTGTTCTAACAGATTGCTTACTGTCTTCCACTAGGAGTGAAGTGATGTCACAGGAGATGTCGCATAATACTTGATGAAGATATACAATTGGCAGTAGCAATTGTGAACTTACTATTACACCAAAGATCATACTTTTCTCAGCCCAATAGCTCCATTTAAGACAGTTTGTGAGTTTAAAAGATCAGTTCATACAAACAAAATCTACCACCCAAAAACAAGCACAAAATACGAAGATATGATTTTGAGATTTCTAGCAGCATTACTATGGAATGACCTGCCGTTTATAGTTTGCACTTTGCCCTCACATAATTATTTTACAAATGCCTTGGATGAATGTTTCCCACTTATATGCAAATGTGCGTAGATGGAATAATTGCTACTGGTATTGTCTTTAAACTTGTTATATGTGAAACTATATTATGACTGTCTTCAAGTATTTTAGAGCAACTGATGGGATTTAAAAAACAGTACTGTCTTGTACAGAGTGTGTAACAACCCTTATGACATGTATTTCTTGTATAAAAATAACATTTTTATTTATGTGTCATTTTAGACTTTCTCCTGCCATGTCATCATCACCCTTTGCCAGTACTCTGACTTCAGTAATAGCTGTTACAAGGCAGCAATGAGTAAATACTAACAATTCACAACTGGTAAGCATGTTCATGGCACTATCCACATCCAATCTATGGTATATATTTATCAGTGCAATACCAATACCAGTTTACTCAACCAACATACTCTATTCACATTCAAGTGTGCTGTTTTACTCTGTGAAGAGTATGTAATTCCTACATGTTTTTTAAATGATAGTTTATTACTTTAATAATAAAAACAATTACATATAATTTCTCATGCTAGAAATCACACAAACAATTACAGCTACATATCTGTAGGATGTATCCAATGTAATAGATGATTTTAATCTAGACAGTCTGAGTTTTGTATTTGGGGTATTCCTTAACTTAAAAGTCCAGGTATGAGTCCATAAATATGCTGCACCTCACAAGACTTGTGAAAGGTCAAATCATTGAAAAAGGTAGTCCAAATCTGTGTGCACAACAACCAGTGTTGCTATGACCCTCACCCAACCATGTCTTCTAAACAGTAAATTAGCGATCAGTGAATAACTACTTTCAAACCCCAGCAACATTACTCACTGGAACTGCATTAGTATTTGTAGTCTAAAAGTAGTACAGTATACACCCCCCTGCACTACACGTGGTTTCCACCATTTTAGCTAAAGGGATACTCTGCCATTATATCTTTAGAAAATCAACATTTCCCCAAACTAATTTAAAGTTTAACAGCAGTTTTAATGCTAAAGTAAACTTTTTAAAGCAAACATTATATCCCCCCTGCTACAAACTAACGGTTCCTCAAAAACCAGCCCCATCATGACATTTAATATCAGATGCTAAAAGTGTAGAATCTATTGATGGGTTTTAACTTGTATAACCCACAATACTAAAGCACTACTGAGAAACCTCAGACAAAAGTTCAAGTGTCATCCTCTGAGTTGGATGATTCGGGTTGCCCGGCATGATCAAATTCCCTGAAGAGGGCTTCTGCTTTCTTCCTAGCCTCTTTAGGGTCGGTATACTGAAAAGTATAGCCCCCATACTAGATCCTCATTCTGGCCAGTATCAGGAGGGAATGGGCAATGCCCAAACTGCATAGCTCAGTTCAAACCCCACCAAACTACTTTCTCCTTGTTCTTGTTGAGAAGGACAAATCTGGAAATAAATGAATTGTTGCTCCCTGGAAGTACAGACAAGTGATCTCCCTTGTAGCTTGCAGAATCAAATCTCATACTCAACTGGATGTCACCACAAGGACAGTCTGGTATAAATCCTGTTAAGCTGCAGTCAATCTGGGGGAAATTTGGTAAGCTTTTAAGAGATTTTCTGAAGTTACAGATTCCACTTGGACAGCTTCCAGTAGCCATTTTCTTACAATGAAGAGCAGGTCCTTCTATTCAACATTTTCTGGGAGTCTGACCACATGAACACTAGAGGCCCTCTGTGCATTCTCAATGGCCTTGAAATGATATTTCAACTGGGCTCTTTCTTGAGTAAACTTGCCCAAGGAAGTCAATGCCTTCATCACCATGGACTCTGTGTTGGATGCCATTTTAGCTGCTACATCTGTTTTGGCATCTCCTCCACAAATTTAGTCAGGGTCAAATCGACTTTGTCATCTATGGCCTGCATGGACCTCTGTAAGGCCTTCCGTGGTGGCTGTGACTCCAAGGTGGATTTAGCCATTGCCTTGTGTTGCACTGTCTCCGTCTGCTGGGTTTTTGAGCCAGATGTAGGACCTTTGCAAGTGCGGCCCATCATCACAAAAAATGATATCGATCTGCTAGTAGTGCACTGAAGTCAAATCTAATGTCAGATAAGGCACTTTCTACTGTTAAATACGTTTTTAAAGGTTTTGTTGCTGTAGTTCAGAGAGCCCTCATTGCACTTGTCTAGTTAGTAGGCATGCTCCAGAGCACCTCCAGTCCTGCATGTTTGATTGTGCAACCCAACAGCCCACGTTAAAAAATTACATTCATACTTCAGATTTATTCTCATTTATTTCTCAAACTCATGGGGGTCTGAATTCAAGCATTGGCTAATTAGATATCTGTAGACATCATCTACATGACAACGTTTTTTTAAGAAAAAATATTGGCCAACAATTGTATTTTTTGACTCACAGATTTTTCTAATTTTCTATTTTTGTACTGAAGTTGTAGTTCTGCTGAATGGTGTCTGAAGGAGACACTGGAGACCAAAGTTCTCTGGTAACCACATTACAGGTACAGCACACATCTGCACTGTGCATGCTTCTCTACATTGTCTTGCCTATATGCCTTATGCCTGTAATGGTGGTACAAATCTATACAGTAGATGAAAGGGTCAATTAAGATTTCATGGCCCCCGGCCCGGTGGCGCTGAGGGTTGAGGTGCTGGACGCCAAACCTCACACCACGCCGGCGACCCAGGTTTGGGAACAAGCCCGGGTTACTGGTGGTTGGCAGGGGAGGGAGAGGATCGAGCATCTGGAGGACAATTCTCCTCTTCTGGGAGGGACAGGGGCCCCTATTTAGCGCCCGGCTGACCCCTGGTGGAAGCTGGAGATGTAGCAAGTGCCAGAGAAGTGTAATGAAGGGGTGGAGAGTGGCAGACGTCAGTGAGACCTTGACGTCAGGACGCTGGCCACTCGCAGGGAAAAGGGAAAAACCCCCTTCAGCTCCAGCAGAGATGGAGAACCGGAGCTTGCCCATGATTTACGGATGCCCTCCAGGCATCCTCCCAACCAATGCTGCCAGAGAATTCTGGGGTGTTGGAGCTCACCCCGTCCCGGCCCGGGAGGCAAACCGAGGCTACATGGGTGACGGAGGACTGACCAGGTAGGAGCAAACCATAGTGGGATGACTCCTAGGTACTCCTGAGGAGACTGGAGTTGAGGAGAGAGAGGAGGGTAAAATAGAAAGTACAAAAATAAAATAAAATAAATAAGATTTCATGGCCACTAAACTTTTTGCCTTTCATGACAGACTGCCAACAAGGTTGCCAGGTGTGTTGGTGATTATGTAGTGCAGACTCCTGTGCACTAGAATTAGGAACAGGACTGAGACCATGACAGCTCATTTTACATAGTCTGCAGAACAGCCATCTGATAATGATGGCTTTTGACCACTACTGACATGGCTCAGATTCAGACCAGTGACTTTGAGATTAAAGGCTCCATAACCTGTCACTGTTCCACAGAGTCATCCTTTCCCATCTACTATGAAAGGCCTAATCTGCTAAAAAAGCACAAAGCAGGAAAATTGCAGAGTAGCCCATGCTTGGCAATAAACTTTTTTCTTGGGGCTGTTTATTAATCCCTTGCTGAGAGTTTTTTTCAGCTTGGATACAAATTTAATATGGACACTCCAACAGGAAAATCACACTACTAGGAAACTAGGAGAAGTTAAAACAACCACATAGCTGTGGAGACCAGATCTATTTTACCATTTTCATACTGTAGCTAGAGGAGAGTGCAGGTTAAAATCATGCTCCAGCTGCTGTTTCAAATGGAATGCCCATGAACATACAGGATGATGGAAGAGACCACAGCAGCTGTAGTATTAAATATGTATGCTTACAAATCTCAGGACCACAGTTCTTCTTTCTAATTAAATGTGATTGGAAACATACAAACATAACATTTACCAGCAGAGAAGGACTGCTTGGTCCACCTAGTCTGCTTATAGTATCACCACAGAAAAGTGTTTGCTGGGCTACAGATTTTCAGAACAACCATGCATTGCTAGCATATGTGCTTGTCATAGTGTAAAAACAATAAACCACTGCAAGGCATGGGGGTTGTAGTTTCAAAGTATTGTTTTATATCTTATCAGCACCATTTATGTTTTTTGCATAGGCTTGGCAATGGTAATATTAACAGTATAACTTGAGTTAATTACAATGCTAGTTAACCAGGCAAGTGTTCCTTTACATCCATATTTCAGGAAGCTGTCCTGCTGCCATCATTCTAAATGTACAGTATAGATTAGTTCCTGGCCAAAGAAGACACACTGACAAAATGAAAAACAAAGCCAGACAAGGTTAAACAAATTGATTTTTTTAAGGCCAAGCTTGGCTGTCTGTTAGGAAAGACATGTTTGCTTCTTAAAGAAGCAAATACACAGTGATAGTTAAGTGGTACATGTTGAAAGGCTGAGACCCTGTTCGTTTGGTCACTTGCCCTAGCTCCATTGAGTACAAGAAGCATAAAGCAGAGATCAAATATAATCTTTCATTCTCTAGTGAATACATAATTTCTGGCACTACAATTGTTCTCCTGCAGCTGTTGCTTCTACATGCCGACCAATCAGGTTCTCTGAGTAATGACACTATAAAACAAATTAGTTGGGATTGCTGGACAAAAGACAAACACAAAAAAACAAACCCACAGGTGTACTACACAGTACCTGCCCAGTATAATATGTTGTCCTGTGTTTTTGACATTTGTTATATTACTTAGGCTGGTAGTATCATTTTCAGTACCCTGTTGAACAAATGTATACAGTATAACTTTATATAACAATAGTTTAAGCTTGTACACTCTATGCATTTTTTTATTTTCTTTTGATTTATTCTAGTCTATTGTACAAGCAATGATTCACCTTAAACTTTTAAATATACTGAAACAAAAAAAGTTAGACTTTTAAAAGTTAGCACTGTCAGTTCCTTATGTGGGACCCATCTTTTAAACTAGTAGTTGGTGCTATCCCTGTATGGACATTTTAAATAAAGAAATAAATGTTCATAAGATTGGTAAATGACACACAGAGCACACTTTTTCCTTTCAGTTCATTGTGCTATATGGAATCTGACTGAATCTTACTTCTGAACTCAAAGAATAGAGATGTAGCTTTTTTCCCATTTAAACTTGGTGCAGAAGATTTACAGACCCCAGCAGACTAATTGATGTGCCTTTCAAGTACCATAAGTCATATAATTCCCTTTAACAGAGTAAGTATTAGCCCTTGTTTGCAAATAAATAATGCCCCAGGAATTCTGCAGTTCTATGGTTGTTAACCTGGTAGGTGCACTAGCCATAAAATGACTATTTTCAGGCACAACTTGGGAGAGTACAACAAAAGGGGAACAGCAGAACAGCAGCAACGCACACATGGGTACAGTAATACAGATAGAGGAACAGTACAGCAGTGCTACAAAAATATGATGAGTAGAAACAACAAATGATAATGGCAAACATTATACAAATAATGGCAGTAAGATATATAATAAATGCAGAAACCACGGACCTGACCTAGTGGAGTGAAAGGGTTAATAAGAGAGTAAGGTTACATAGAGAGAAAAGTGAGGAATGTTCAAACATAACAAGAAAAATTGACAGAAAGAAGGCCAGGGGTGGTAATGTATAGTGCCATAGAATTCATTGTTTTTTGTGAATTTTCATTCAAATATACAGTTTTTCCATAGTGCCAAGCTCCTTATACATTTTGTTTATCCTCAAGCCCCTCCTTTATGCTTGGCATGTGATGTCATCGATGATATCACCTCATATTTTAGCCAATGGTGGGACTGCATTCTGCCACAGAAATGAATTAATTATGCCACCGAAATCAGAAAATGCTGCCGCAGAGCACTAAGGGCCCTGCCTATAAAAATATATTATCCTTTTTCCCATTTGATAACAACTTTCCAAATCCATTGCTTACATTTTCCATAGAGTTGATTCCATCTGACTAGTACTTTGCATTTAGAGCAGTAGATAGTGGATAGTTGTGATTTCCATTTCATTGACAGAGTCAGCTTGGTAGCATTACACTAAGAACCCACTCCAGTCCATGGTTTTCTTCAGCATTTGGCTAATAACACTTTCTTACTGCCCATACATTCTAATTAGTTAAAGGACATCAAATCCTTGTCTTGAAATTAAAAAAAACTTCTCCTGTACCATTTCTCCTGAACTGAGTAATCTAAAACTGTTCTGCAACAAACCATAACATGCATGAACTATTATTATTTACCTCTAGTAGCTTTTCAGTGCTCACTTTTCAAGTCATCTCTGCATTCTGCCCAATAATTTTAATATTGATGGGCCTAATTATGGAGTATTCAATTTATATATTGGTATTAAAATATAGTTAAATGAGGTCATTAATGAACAGTGCCCATGATAGTTTGAAAGCCCCCAAACACCATTTTAAATCAGATATTATGCTTACCTGTAGCTGGTAGATGTCCAGACATATAGTTGAAGTCTGCCCTATAGTGATACTACTTTGCCATGATTTTTAGAACCAACATGATGCCATGCATGGTAAAGTTGCATGGAACCACACTGCACTTTTTATGGGTGTTAAGCTATGATAGGCACTTTCATAAATGTTTTTCTTTAATAAACAATAAACGCATGAATGTCCCTACATTTCAGTTTTGCAACCTGGAAAGGAAACATGGGGCCCAGTTTTCAAAGGGGATAGAATGATGCAATGGACATGCATCAAAAGATTTTGATGCAAGAGTGACTTGCATTGTAGCTGCATCAAAGTTGCATCAAAAAATTCAGTACACGAGGTTGCAAGGGGGTTTGCATCATGGCCGAGCTGCAGCATCCCCTTTTTTGTGATTTTACAAGCTCCACTGTGGATGCAGCAAGGGGCATCACTTTGACCAGTCAGGAGGTGGTCTAAGTGGTGTGCGCCAGTGGGAAGGGGTCTGACACTGGGCTGCCTGGGGCAGAATAAGCATGGGATGTGGCAGAGAGGAAGTCAGGGAGACAGCTGGGCATTTATGGGAGTGCTGTGGCACCCAGCTGGTGCTTTGCTTTTGTATGTATTTTCGTATTGTTTATCAATACTCATTAGAGTACCGCAAAGTACTTCACCTATGAATTATACCGTAAGGGGGACAGGGATGGAATGTGCAGCTGACAGGGCTTTGCCTGGCTGGTGCCATGTCACATTCTGTCCCTGGACCCCTTAAGGTATAATTCATAGGTATAGATCTTTTTGGTACTCTCATAGAATTGATAGACAATACAAAACTACATATAAAAGCCAATGCATCCCGCTGGATGCCACAATACACCATTTAATGCCCAGCTGTCTCCCTGATTCCCCCATCCCACTTCCCATGCCCCTTCTGCCCCATCCCGCTCCTGTCCAGCACAGTCACCACCAGCTTCCCCCACCCATCCCAGCTCATCTAGTGTTGTGCCAGGTGGGGGTTGGAGAATCCCTGCAGCAATTCCCACAATTGTGCCAACTGTTTTGCGCAGGTGTAGGATTGTAGCAAACCTGGGAAGTTTAGTGCTGGAACTCTGATTTTTCTAAAATCAGTGCAGGATCCCTGGCGCACTCCGAATTTGCCACGGAACTGGAGCAACGTAACTTGTGTCACTCTAAGGGCTCTTTGAAATTCGGGCCCATAGTATCTTTTCATCAGCAGCCACTCTGGTTCTAAACATGAATAAAATTCTCAATATGTAATAGTTTTTTTTTTATGAATGAATCATTTTATTATTTTTTTCTGCCAGTTCTTTTAGAGCTCCTATTCATTAGATTTTTAAAGATTATTGCAAGTTATCTACTGACAAATTATATTACATAAAGCAACAGTATGACTTTTCATAGCCATTTTAAAGGTTTATACAACCCTCAACTTTCTTAAAAGGAGATTGCTATTGGCTCTTTTATTATGGATGGACAAAATTGTTCATTCTACCAGTTTAATTCTTCTAGAATGGTTATTCTTTGTGGCGGATTTTTTTCTTGTGGATTTTTCTGCAGAAATTCCACAAAATATCCAGTACGTAGAATTGAAAAAAACCCACATAAGACATGGAATTCCACAGATTCTGCAATCGTTCTTCATGGACTTCTGTGGAAGTGGAATTCAACAATATGCCCACCCCTGTGATTCATTAGTAAGAGAATCGATATTTCCCAATGATCTCCCATATGAAAGGTCAGTACTTAAAGGGGAAAAGTCAGCACTAAGATTTCCATCCCACACCTAAGCATAGGGCTAGCCCCAATATGCACTTTGTGTGGAAACCTTTTTTTGAGTTCATCGTGGCGCGCAGGAGCAGATGAACTCATTGCTACAAGAGGTGTTATACAGGGGTGTTCCCAATGGAGAGCTCCATTTCTAGAGGCAGGTCAGCGGCAGGAAAATCAGTCGGCAGGCTGGCAATGACTCCCTTTCAGCTGTTGGGGCAGAGTTGGACATCTTTTCAAAGGACAGACCTGCACCAATAGTGGTGCTGCTCTGTCTTTTGATGTTGTATTCCTGCACTGCATTCCTGGTTGTGCATTTCACACTGCTGTACCTTACAGCAGTGTGAACGCGCTGAGCCCAGCCTGTCTGCATGCCCCATCACCCGCAGTTAAAAAACAAACAAACAGAGGGTGGTGCCCAATTCCCCTGTCAGCATGCCCCCTCCCAGTTCATTTTTCTGACTGGGGAGCCCTCCCCATGTGTCCTTCCCCAATTAAGATTTATTATTCTTGGGAGGGTGCCCAATCCCCATCGGCTCTTGTCCTCCCCAACACTTGATATGTGCCAACAGGGGTGCCCAATCCCCATCAGCTACAGCCTCCCCCAACAAACACTCAGGTGGCATGCTGGGAGCCCACCTCAGCATGCCAAATGTCCCTGTAAGAAAAGAAAACCTTCCCGCTATGTTTTTAATTTTTTTTTTAAACCTGTAAACGAGAAAACGGTCCCTCATTGAGTGCAGTGGCCCCTCCCCCAAACTGCGCCCATCCTCTGCGTACCCCACCTCCCCACATACCCCATCACCCATATTTGCCTCCAGAGTCTGGCATGATGATCTTTGGTGGACATGGAACATGTCTGCACTCTTCAAAGCTGACTGCGAACTAAAGAAATTCTGGTAAGCTGTAGAATGGCATAAGTGTTTTTTTTCAACTTTGGTGCATATCTCAGCCATTTTTGTGAATTTTGGCACCAAATTTTCAACATGGGATTCTTGGGATGCCTCCTCATGAATTCAGTCACCGTCATGTGGTTATTCAGTTCCCAAAGGTGATTTTGTGGTCACTGCACGGAATCCCCCGTTGGGGACCAATTAATGAAACAACAGTGTCACTGTTCATGAGTTGGGATCCCAAAAAGCCTATGTTGATAATTTGAGGAAAAATTTCCAACAAATGACTGTGTTACGAGCATGCGTTGCACAGTTTCAATGCACGCTTGTAACGTCACAAATAAGTAATATTTTCACTCCAGATTTTCAACATTGGTATTTTTTTATACCTCCTCATGAACAGTACAGCTGCCATTTTTCACATCCTGGCAGAAATATGTTTTTGCACTTCCGGTGCAGAATAGTGCGGTCACCGTGGTAAATCAGTGTTCAGGACAGATTACAAAAATCACAGTGACACTGTTCATGAGCAGAGGTCTCAAAATACATTTGTTGAAAATTTGGCGACAAAGTCCATATAATGACTGTGTTACGAGCGTGTGTTGTGCAGTTTCAATTCACACTTGTAAGGTTGCAAACATGTAATATTTTCACTCCAGATTTTCAACCTTGGTATTTTCTTACACCTCCTCATGAACAGTACAGCTGTCATTTTTCACATCCTGGCCGAAATGTGTTTTCACACTTCCAGTGCAGAATAGTGCGGTCACTGTAGAAAATCAGTGTTCGTGACAGATTAAGAAAATCACAGTGACACCGTTCATGAGCAGAGGTCCCAAAATGCTGATGTTGAAAAGTTGGTGACAAAAGTCCATAAAATGACTATTTTACGAGCGTGGATTGCTCAGTTTCCATGCACACTCATAACATCGAGGATTTATAATATTTTCACTCAAGAGTTTCAACATTGTCAATTGTGCACACCTCCCTATGAACAGTACAGCTGTCATTGTTCACATCCTACCTGAAATGTGTTTTCACACATCTGGTGCACAATGCCGCAGTCGCTGTGGGAAATCAATGTTCAGGACACAGTAAGAAAATCATAGTGACAGTGTTCATGAGCAGAGGTCACAAAATACCTATGTTAAAATTCAACTATGTTGAAATTATTCCACTGAATGACTGTTACGAGCGTGCGTTGTGCTGTTTCCATGTATGCGTTCCAGCATTTTTAATATTTTCACTCCAGATGTTCAACACTGCCATCTCTTCACACCCCCCATGAATGGTACAGCTGTAATTTTTCACATCCTGCCCGAACTGTGTTTTCACACATCTGGTGCAGAATGGCACAGTCGCTGTGAGAAATTAACGTTCAGGACAAATTAACAAAATCACAGTGCCACTGTTCATGAGCAGAGGTCCCAAATGCTTTCATGAGGTGGGGGTCACAAAAGGCCATGTTGAAAATTTGTAGTGCAAATACCAACAAACACCCGGGGCATTAGGGCTTCTAACCATAATGTCCCCCCAACCCATGGTGGGGCTCCAGTGCCATCATCTTCTCTGAACCGCAGACACATTGTCACTCTTCAAAGCCAGATCATGAATTGAGGAAACAGGTATGCACTTCACTGTATTTCAATGGAAATGTGAACTGGTGGCATAACTTGTTCTTTCTGCTGGGAACTGTAGTCCTGGCAGTCGGTGCATACCAACAGCAATCGCAACGATGAACTCTGGCATTGACAAATGCTTGTTTACTTACTGTTTACTGCACTACAGTAGATCATATCTGGCTGATCCTGTGGATGGCAAAGCTGAAATTTGATATAAGTAGAGATCCCAGAATCCTCTTCAGCTGATGTCAGAGCTGGGCTGCAGCAGTAGGGACTCAATAGTCTGCAGTACAGTTCTGGGCTTATATAAGCTGTGATCAGATGTTTGCCAGTCCCACTGTGTTCCCAGGGGTAAGTGACTGTGCATAGCCCCAGGAGGGCAGCGAGACCAGAAAACAAAAAATCATAGCTTATGTGCTGAAACATGCATTGCAGACTATTGAATCTTCCACGGCACATCCCAGTTCTGACATCAGCTGCAGCTGATTCTGGGATTTCTAATTACAGCAAATGTTAGAGTTGCAGTCAATAAAATCAGCCAGGTATGATCTACTGTAGGGCAATAAACAGTAAGTAAAAAGAAATGTTTGCACACACACACAGTACAAATTGGGACTAGCCCCTACACTGTCTTCATCAGACTGTATCCAGATCATTCTGAATGTGAATGTCCTGCAACACTGGACAAACTTTCTCTTTAAAAATTACCATACAACATTTTGCAGTAAACAAGACATGAGCTTTTACTAATGACGGATATTTTACTTACCTGTATTACCTACACAGGTATTTTATTAAGGGTTGATATCATTGTTTTTTATAGAAAAAAGATGACTGCACCCTGCTTTGTTTACCTTTCTGTCTCAATACCAGAATCTTCTCAGAGAAAGGAAAATTAAATTTCACACCATAGTAATATAGTGGGACTCTCTCTTATTGAACTATAGATGGTTCTATGTGATAATAGCGATTACCGAAAGGCAATTGCTATTTCTGTGAGTACATTATCCCCAAAAACAAATTCGTCAATAAGCACTTAAAGGTGACTGGGATAACTGTGCATGTGGGGGGGCTGTGCCCCCCACACCCCCTATATAACGATTCTCAACTTCAGGGTCGTGCATGTTGGGGAGGGGGACAAAGCATTGTTTAAAAATAACATTATGTCCGGCAGCTGCAGGATGTAGCAAACTATTACACTCCCCAAGTCCCAAATTCAGGACCTGCTCCATTGGAGCCAACCACTCTACCCATAACACCACATGGTTGGCTCAGCAGAACAGGCACACTAGAGAGTTACAACCCTCTTCCCTATCCCTCCACTTCCCGTCGCTATACATCCCTTTCTGTCACTCACCCTACTCTTGCCATCACAACTGTAGCCATCCCAGAAGGGTTGCCCATGATGATAGCACCCTCAGATGGGTCGCCGTTTCAACGGTCGCCACTATGCATTCGCTCTTATCATGGTATACTGGTGAGGTCATCAACAGTGAATTTGAATTAAAGATAGCTTTGGAATAGAGACAGGCAAAGTTGGAAAATACACTTTGCAAAGTAATTCCTGAAGTTTACCAACTTTACAAAGCACAAAGTGACCATTTTTCAAAGTTTCTGTGAAGTGAAGTGCCATTTTTTCCATGCAAAGTCATCAAATTTTGCTTATGATGTAGCCAGTTCACTAAGGCATCATGGCAAAAATGCCACTTCATGCAAAACACCTTTGCAAAGTGATGAAGTTGGTGATAGGCATAGGAACTTTGTGAAGTTTCACAAAGAAAAACTTTCCACTTCATGGCAACTTTGCCAGCCTCTTTACTTGGTATGAGGATACTTTAGTTGTTCATGCTGCTAATAGTGCCAATGTTGTTCTCCCTTCCCATAGCATGTCTGTAGTAACAGACTAACTATTTGACAGAGGGGGAGAAGGCAGAACTCCCACTGAAAGGAGAGTGAATAATGACAGTATTTACTATCCCAGGCTGGTGAAAGTGAAATCCCCTGCAGCATATATATTTACTGCTGTCAGCCACAGAGGGTTGTGGGACTGCTTCAACATCAGGATGTTGGGAAGGGTCTGGGGGATCAAAGTATCAACCATGTAAAAAGGGATTTGATAACACAGGAAGTCACTTGAAAATTTTATTTTTAGATGAATGCTTTGTTCATGACCAGACAGTCCCACTATACTCATGTATTGTACAACATCTACTTACAGAACATTGTTCCCATATAGTCCACACAGGGTAGTGACATTCAGAGTCTTGAAGGTAGAGATATTGTGAATGTTTAATCCTCCAAAGAAGTTGGTGCAAAGCCACTGAAATTTGTGATTCATGAAATTCACAAATTCTGTGGCAGACACTTCAGCTTCACTGGTGGATTTTTTTATTAAAACAAAACCTTAACCAAATCTCCCTCACCCACTGTGCTGTAAAATGCACCCTCTTCAACACCCCAAAATAATTAAAACCATGACACCTCCTTCCACCCCCACCCCCACTGTCACCTTCCTCCACCTTGCTCTGGGGAAATGCTGCTAGTAGTGACTGTGCTTGAAAAAGTAATCCCTTCCTCCCACCCACACACCAAACATACTCTACCTTTCCCCCAGCCAAGTCCTACTGTCTTTCTTAATCATCACACAGACCCAATCCCCTGGCACCTATGCAAACCCCTTCTGGTTCTTACCATCCTCCATCCTCCAACCCCCACCCCACTACCCACAAATAAACCTAACAAAAAGAAAATGGTACTCCAGTGAAGAGCATCTGCTGTGTTCATTGTCTATCTTGTAATTTCAGAAATGAATGAGAAGTGATGTCTTTGCTCCTAGTAAAGCCTGAGTACCTGAAAATTCTATCAGTCAGGTATAACTAGGAGCAAAGATGTCACCATTCATTCATGGTGCTGAGCAGAGCTGTCGTTCTGCACTAGGGGAAATTCCCTTTATTCCAGGTTGATTTGTGGGTGCTGGGATGGGGGGACTAGGGTGGTGGGAAGCAGAGGGGTGTTGTGTGAGGTTCAGGGGACTGGGCCTGTGTGATGTTTAATAAAGACAGTGGGACTCGGGTAGAGGAAGGTGATTGGAGTGTGTTTGGTTCATGGGTAGAGGGAAGGGATTACTTTTTCAAGTACGGTAACTACTGGCAGCACTTCACCAGGTGGGGAGGAAGGTGTTAGACAGGGGGAGGGGTGGGAGAGGATATCATGATTTTTATCCTTTTTGAGTGGGATCAGGTATTTTAGCATTTTTGGGTTAAGAGGGGGTGTTGTACACAGATCACATTGCTATTTGCAAGAAGAATTTAGCCAGTTCGCCTAGCGAATAGCAATGTGCATTGTAGACCTTAGCTTTGTGAATCTGCCAAAATTCATGGATTTTTTTTGCAGAATGAATTTTGGCAGCTTCACAGACCTCTACTCTGAAGTCCAGTGCCACTATATTCATGCATTGTACTACAACTTTAATTTTAAACAACACTGTTTCCATATAGTCCTCATCAGGTAGTGGCATTAAGTGTCTCAAAAGTCATGTTATGCCAAACTCATCAAAGTGCCACAGCAGGCATGTCATAGGAACAAATTACGAAAGTGAAGAAATAACGTATTGTATATTGTGCAATACATTTAGAAATTAATTTTAGATGGCAACTAGCAAATTGGCTTAATATATAGTCAATAGTCAATATTAGGAGTTTCTTTGAGTGCAACAGTTCTGTCTCCATCTTAGATGGGGGTGGAGGTCTTCTAATTGGTCTAGACAGAAAGCAGTTCCCTTATTACCAATATCTATGAGGTGAGAAAGATTATTTTTTTTAACATTTGTCATATCCTGCAGCTTTTATTCTAAGCTAATTAGGGAGATCTACATGGAAGGGTCCAGACTGTCAGTAAATGCAAAAAAAAAAAGCCGTCTCTGTCATTATAACTGTATGTTTAACCTTTTAATCTCAGGGTTATTGTTACACAATACAAGAAATTACAACCAGTGCACTACAATTATTGTCCTATATGAAATTTGACAACATTTGAAATGATCAAATTATTAAAGTCTCATACATGACACCACTCTCCTACAGAACAAACTGGGAATATTAAAGACTGATAAGCCAGCTTTATCACCTTATCAATGAATTTAAAAGGCAGTGATATAAATTCTCACATCACCTGGAGTTCCACTGCCATACCTACTCTATCTAAAGATAGTTATTATTAAAAATCTCTATAGATGACTCTAAAATGAATTCATATAATGTTATTATTAAAACAACTGGTTACATTCAGATAAACATCACAACTAGAAAAAGGGTGCGGTCCTCATTTGTGGAACACCACCACTATTTTCCAGCACCTCCCTGGTGCCATGTTTTCAATAAAAAGGATTAGGTTTCTATTCCTGACAGTTTCAAAGTTATCCCTTTCTTGATATAATGGGCTGCATTTTCAGCCTGTCAGGGACCAAGTCCTACACTGCAGCCACCACTGCAGGACAAAATCTCCGCACCTGTAAAAATTTTTATTTTCAGTCAGTGCAGCTGTGGGATCCCACTGTGCATAATATTGTGGTGCTACTGTGCTGAAAAAAAACAGCCACAAGTTGCCATAAATCATGGAGCTGGTTGTAATCTGGTTCCACTTTGACAATATGGTGGATGTGGGAAAAACTGTGGCTCTATAAATGGCGACTATCAGACATGCAACTTTCAAGGGTGCTTAAATCTAGCTCAACGTCTTCAACAGGAGATAACTGAAACTATAGGGCAATGAACTATGTTTTTTAAAGCAACCTTCCAGTTAGGGCAACATCAATATATTATGTACAATAGGCACAGTATTCCTGTACCAATACCTTAAAGTTTTATCAAGGCTCCTTGATATATTATTATAATATAGTTTACTAGTATCAAGATTGTATCTCCTACATGAACACTGTATTACTATCACATGTTGAGATTGCCTGACTCTAAGTTTTCATTTAAAAAAAGTTCCTATCTGTAATTATTCTAAAATTAGCTCTTTCTAAAGATAATTTCTCAGAAAGGTAATGAATCTATAATCCGAGGGGCCAGGAACTTAATTTTTCTTCTAAAGGTCATTTCTTCACAAGAAGATACAGTAACTCATTCTGGAAGAAGACAGAGGATAGGAACTTAATTTTTTAAATGAAAAGTTGTTTACAGGGCAACAAAAATATGTAGGTTCAGTGTTCATGTATTGATATCTTGAAGTTTTATAATTATTGTTTGTCGATACTTTTTCATAATATAGTTTACAATTATGAATAAAATGTTATCGATACATAAGCACCTTGTTAGTATCATGCATCAATATTACCCTGACTCCAGGCTTTCATTTTATAAAACAATAAGTTCATAGCAGAAAAAGATTCTCAAGTTAGCCCTTTTAAAAGGTAATTTCTTCAAAGGACATAACTGTAAACCAAGAGTGGCTGGGAATTATTATTTATTTATTTATTTATTTTTATTAATGATTGCTTTTAGTTGAACAAATATTTTTAGTTTGGTACAGTGTTAGTGCATTATTATCTTAAACATTTTCTTTATTGATACATTTTAATAAAAAAGTTTACAACTATTAATAGAGCTTTATATCAATGCTTGAGCACTGTATTACAGTCAATAATCAATATTGCCCTTACCCCATGCTTTCATTTAAAAATTCTGTGGCATGCGGGGGTGCATAGGAAGGGGCATCACCAGCAGAAAGAGGGAGGTGGTGATTCCACTATACAAAACACTGGTAAGGCCTTATCCAGAATACTGTGTACAGTTCTGGAGGCTGCATCTTTGCAAGGATATAGACATGGTAGAGATGGTTCAGAGAATGGTGACTAAGATGGTACAGGGCTTGTACCAGAGGACATATGAGGAGAGATTAAAAGTCCTCGGTATGTGTACAGTGGAAGACAGGAAGGGGTGAGGGATATGATAGAAACATTCAAGTACCTTAGATGCATTAACAAGGTGCTCGTGGGTGACATCTTTCACTATAGGAGAGATACAAGAACAAGGGGGCACAATATGAGACTGGAGGGGAAGAATAAGGGGAAATGTGAGGAAGTTTTTTCATGGAAAGGGTGGTGGATGCATGGACTAGCCTGCCACAGGAGGTGGTGGGAGTGAGCACAGTGTGGGGATTTAAACATGCATGGGAGAACCAGAAGAGAACCCTAGGGGTGGGAAAGAGAGGCTAAAGCCAATGGCCAAAAAGGTAAGGAAATAGGGCAGACTGGATGGGCCTAGCGGTCTTTATCTGCCATCAGTTTCTATGTTTCTGTGTTAAGTTCCTATCCCTAATGGTTCTAAAGTTAGCCCTTTCTGAATGTAATTTCTTCTAAAATAGATAACTCTGGAGGGGGGAGGGGCTTGGAATCTATTTTTTTATATATAGGATTATAGTTAGGGCAATACTGATATATTGTATAGGTACACTGGTCATGTTTAAATATATGAAAGTTGTATTAATAATTGTAAAATACAATAAAAATCATGGCTGTTTTAAAAATATTATTTTCAAGCCTTTCCAACTTTTTGTGATTATACAACAGCCTTTTAGTGATAATTTATAATATGTTCAAGCACATACTGTATAGCCACATCTTATGCCTCTAAAGTGTAACACAAGTTTCACTAATTATCATTACCACACCTATTCTTTCTGTACATTGGCACCACCAGAAAAAGCATCAGAAGATAATAATAGACCGGCATCACAGCAAGAGAATTTATGTCGACCACAAGTTGCTGTTTAATATGTACACAACACAACTTAAATAAAATTGACTGTATAGACTACTGTGGCCCCTCTCAGCAAGTTAGCAATACTGGTTTATCCACCACAGTTTGAAACTCTCATTTCTGGTTATATTCTGAAGTGATTTTAGTTGGTAGGTGTCATGTAAAACCTCCATTTCTTTTTTTTTCTAAATTTCACTTTTTTGCCCCCTCATCTCTGGTGCTGTACCTGACTCCCCTGCAGCCACCACAACCCTTGGGGACTCCCCACAGAGCCTTGGTTTACCCCCAGGTGGAGATGAGTAGGGGAGCCCCCTCAACCCCTCGTACCTTCTGTGTCTCATCGGGATCCTCACCAAGGGTCATGGCGGCCATGGATGAGGGCTAATCTCTGTCCCTCACATCAGTGTCACACTAGGGCAGAGTCTTTTTTACTGGTACACCCCCTCTGGAGACATGGCTGCACTAGGATGCCAAGGCATCTGCCAGCGTCAGACACACCTCCCCCTACTTAAGACCTTGGGCTTGCTAAACCTCCAGCCACCACCAGAGGTCAGGCATGCATAGAGTTAGCATCCCGAGAGACAAGCAGTCCAATGGACACTCAAGCCTCCTCTCCCGGCTGGCCCTCTGATGACCTGAGTCCATTCCCAAACTTGGGTCACCGGCATTGCAAGCAGTAGCACTACTGCTGTGCTGATGGGCCGGCGCAAACCTTCATTTCTTAAAGCATTTTCTGTTTTTGGGTCAAGGCTAAACTTAGCATGAGGCTCTTGAGGTGCAACATCAGCATATTACTGACTGCCCAAGCTCTTTTTTAGGATGTTTAATTGTACAATACAATCAGATAACCGGATATTGAAAAATATCCCACTGCGCTAAAGTACTAGCTTGCTGTAATAAGAATGGTGGGATGGATTTTCAAAGATCTGCACTGTGACTGTGATGCAATTGTGTTATTTGCAACATGACTGTTAGACCACAAAAAAGGTGGTCTGTCTTGGTTCTATGATGACAGTTCCACAACAATTTCATCGACCGGCATCACAGTGACAGAATTTATGTCAGCCACACGTTGCTGTCAACATAAATCCCAATGGATTCCCGGTCCATTTTTCTATTGGGGGGCTTTGCTCTCCCAAACCCCCATTCTAATTATAATCAACTCCGAGTCGGAGTTGATTCAGTGAGACGGTGCAGGACTGGAAGAGAGAATGTGCCCCTCTCTCTGGTGCACCAATACAGCGACCTATCGATGAACTGTCAATTTTGTCAGCAGCAATGTAGGTCATTGCATTGGTGTCACTGTTGGGAGGGGGTATACCGTCTATCTTTATGTCACAAGTCCTGCAAGCTGCATATCAAAAGTGGTGCATGCATTGAAAAAAATGACACATGCATCATTTTTCCTCCAGAAAGTATGCAAACTGCTTTGAATGTTTGAAAATCACAAACATAGACACATTTGTAGTGAAACAGCATCAGGCTGCACTCATCTTTTCATCCAAGCTGTGAGAACCTGTGAAGGACTGAAGTGGGCAAGCAGTTTGATTCAGACTTATAAAAGTGCAAGGGCTGGAATTTCAGAATTGCACCTGAGACTTGCCTCATGATCTTGCTACATCACAATTGCATGTAACAGTATGTTAGACCACAAAAAGGTTGTCATTGTGTGAATCTGCCATGACATGCAGCAAAATGAGAGCCCTATAATCATGCGTGCATCAATATCTGATGCACATCGCATTATTTTGTTGAAAAACAGTGACAACAGCTGTAAATGTGGCAAAACATTTGAAAATAGCAACCAAATGTTTTGCTGCCTTTTCCAAATCAAACGCGCACACCAAAACTGGGACATGTGCCTGAGGCAGGATCTGTGAAAATCCAGAACAAAATTCTCATGGATTTTGCTCTCATCTGTTCCCAACTCAATTAACCAATCAATCAAAATCTTTATTTATCCAGCCGTATATCATTGAGCAAGCTCATTTACAAGATGGACCTGAACATAATGACGTTTTGTCAGTTTAGGTCATAGATATCCATTTAATTCTCAAAGTTCGTATGGAGTTGGTTGTTTGGAAACATTATGAGCTTTACTTGATTATCTGATCCTGCAGCCCATTTCTTTTAGGATAGAATCAAACCCTTAAAAATGTGAGGTCCCAATCCTTTTTCAAACAGTTTTAAGTCTAGTCCTCATTGACTCTAAACAACTCAGAGTGACATTGACATCAATGCTACCATCACCAGTTGGTACTAAGTCATAAAGGTGGGATACATGGTTGAAAAAGGGGTGATGGGGATGACAGTGCAAAATGGAAATAAAGGGGATTAGAAATCTCTACTTTCTGTGAAACAAAACTAACTTTCTCTTCAATACTTCCCTTGTGCTCATTATGGAGATGAACATGAAATGCATGTACAGTACTGTATAAGGCAGTCTGTATTTCATAGAGATTGACTTGGTATTTCCCTTATGATTGGGTGAAAGCTTACATAAGCTCAAGCAGACCACTAATGTTACTCTATCTTCATACACAGACTGACATGCAGCTGTTGCTTCACTGATTTTGTGAATCTAGAAAGGAAATGTAACTTTGGGACCTGTCACTAACCCTTGCTTTTGTCTACTTAAAGTGACAGATCTAAATACAGCAAAGGATTGGAAGTTTCTGATCCTGACAGCCAGTTCCAGTGGACCTTGTTCATTCAGTTACACTGAATGTAATGTATCTTTTCATGAAAGTTTCAGTAAAAGTGATGAGCAAAGCAAGAGATATCAAACAAGGAAGAATTACAGTGTCAAAGAAAACAACATTTCCTGTTACCTCCTGGTTAGTAGCAACTAGTTCTTCTTCTAATGCAGAGACTCTTTCTAGGGACACTCTTAGTCGTTCCCTCACCTAAAGAAAAAGAAACAATTAACTATAAAGCTAATTTTATGATGTAATATAAATTTACCACAACAAATACTTAAGTCCAATATACTTTGAAATGAATGTACATTTAGTTGATTAAAGAAATGTACATTTAGTTGATTAAAGAAATGCATACACCTTAACGTCATCAGCATCCAGTCATAATGCAGTAAAACTGAAGGTTATTTTACCATAAACTGTAAAAAGAACATGTGGATTCTAGAGATTAACATTGGGTTAGGCCTCAAGCTCAGACTTAGTGTGATGCAGTGTGGATCAGCAAAAGAAGATGAATTGGATTTGGTAACAAAACTCCCAAATATGGCCTGTAATTGTGATCTTTTTAATCTTCCCTAATGCCCCTTTTATCTAATAATACCCCCAGCCTAATTAATGTCTCCAGTTTCAGAAAGGAACATCAAGTATCAGAAAAGAACATCAAGACATGTATTAATAAGGTACATGCAGGTAGCATTCTCCATAGAAAAAGTTGCTCCAGCACAAGGGGGCCACACTATGAAGCTGGGGGGGCTCAGAGGAGATGTGAGGAAGTATTTCTTCATGGAGAGGGTGTTGGATGACTGGAACAGCCTCCCAGAGCAGGTGGTGAGTGCTAAAATTGTAACAGGATTCAAGCATGCATGAGATAGGCACAAGGGGACCTTAGAAGTAAGGTGGGGGGGGGGGGTGAAGACCAGAGATCGAGTAGGGTGTGTGGTGGTAAAGTACATTGGGAATATAGGGCAGACTAGGTGGAGCAAGAGGTCCTTATTTACAGACAACTTGTATGTTTCTATGTTAAGTATGGGCCATACATCCCTCATATATGTTCATTGTTGCTCTTCCTATCTTCTGCTTGTTTGCTGGTAAGTTGCAGAAGTGTGTATCATACAGCATTAGTGAGAGCTGAAGCCATGGTAGTGGCTTCTGTACCACCAGCCCCAGCTGCAAGATTAGACTTTGGAAAAGATAAAATAAACTACAACTTGGTATAGTATTTTTCAGGCAAAGTATCACAAACACTTTACAGGAGGATTATGAGACAATAAAAAGGATTTAACTATACACAGCCATAAAAAAAATGACAAGACAGCAAATGTTATTATAATATGTATTAGACACATAGAACATATGATACCTTATGCATTGTGATCCAGACACATTCCAGTTACAGGTACTAGGTTCAAATGTGGTACAAACTACAAAATAGGAGGTACAATGGAAACACAATGGCAGATGGAAGCACTGCAGAGGAATCTGGATAGGCTGGTGGGTTGCTGTTTAATGTAAAAACAAGGAAAATAAAGGAACAATGCATGAGGGAGTGAGCACGATGCTGGGATAACATCATGCCTTGGGTTGTTGGGCATGAGGCCACAGGCCAAGTGCATCCAACACCCCTCATCTCCCTCTATCTATTCCAGAGGTCAGAGCAGGTAGTTCTGCTCTTGCCCTATTACAACACTTTTAATGAACTTCCAATATTACTACACACTATGCAAGATTATTTTTGTACTTTAATGTTATATATAATTTTTGCAAATTTATGTTTGGGTTAATATTTCTGCCTCAATTGTTTTTATTCATCTGCACTTCTGGTTGTTGCACTATTGTCAAACTTGAAATTAGTAATATATTTTTTTGCCAGTTACCTAAAATGTTATCTGTGCTGCTTGATTATTTTTTGATTATTTGTGGTTTCTGCTTTGTAACCCCTTTATCTGGGTTGCACCTAGAAATGAGCCCCTGCTCAGCATGCCTCTCCCACTCACCCATTTACAAATAAGTAATCAGGAGAGAGATCTGAGAGTAATCATAAAAAATTGCTAAATCACTGGACACAGTGTGAATGGTTGGCAAAGAAATGTAAGCAGATAATGGAAGTATTAAAGAAAAATGATGTCAGTAGAGTGCACAGAGTTGTCATGCTGCTGTACAAATCCCTGGTGAGACCCCATTTGGACTACTCTGGATAGCTCTTACACTACATTACAAGAGGGATTATACATGGACTGAGAGGGTTTTAACTAAGAAGGGCCATAAGATCAGTGGTTGGATTGGTGGATATGAGCTTGATACGATCTATGAGGATAGACTGGCAGCATTCCTATCAGTCTGCTTTATCTGTCTTTTAGGGGTCCACAGGGAACTGCAGCTTGGGTTGGAGAAACAGCTACATAACAGAGAAATGACAATCAATAGAGTAGAGACAACATATGGTGTATGCAATTAATAAGAAAATGTAAACAGTACCATGGAACTACCAACTATAAGTAGAGATACTTCACGAAACATCTGGAAACTGTGAGCTGGTAACTGTAAGTGGTGCAAAAGAAATAATTATGTCTGTAGAGACTGAGAGGCCTCTACTTTTTTTTTTTTAATTTGGTTATAGAGAGAGGCTACAGCGTGATTGTCCTTAATGACTTAACTGATACAGAGTACAGACTTGCAGGGCAAGAGACATAAAAGAAAGTAAGAAATGCTGTGTACAAATGGGAAATGGTCTCTGTCCAGTGCATTAGCCTGCTTACGTCATATTCACAAACTTTGTCTGAAGTTGTGGATGTAACAACACAAGAGACAACTGCATTCAAATGAGGCTAGAACAGATTCAGAAAGGGTGCACCAGCAATAAATGTTTGTCATGCAGTACTTGTCTATTTGGTGGTTGATTTAGAAGTGTCCCTGATGTAGGCCAGCCTGCCGGCACAGTGGTAGAGCTACCATTCCCAATGCCGATGACCTAGGTTTGGAAGCGAGCCCTGGCATTGGAAAGCCAGCCAGGGCGAGGAAATTGAGGGTCCCATGGACTACTCTCCTCCTCTGGTGGGATGTGAGGAAGTTGCTGGTGCTTGTATGACTCCTAGAGGAGGCCAGGGGTCTGACAGATGGAGCTTGCTGTAGTTACAACTATGCTGGACTTCTGATGCTCTTATACCTCAGTATTGTTGCATGTCATGCCTCTCCTAGTAAAAGACTGAAAAATGCTAGACAAGCACAATACCACCCACCTCGCCCTGATGCCACACAGCCAACCCATGGCACCTCCACAGGCATGGCATCTGATGGGGTAAGAAGGGAGGCCCCAGAGGCCTCACCCTGGGGGGGATGTAAGCCAGGGAGGAATACTGGGTGAGGTTCAGCCCCTAGAATGTTGATAGCATCCAAGTGGGGGAAGGGCTAGAAGGGGAGCCATTCCGGGGAAAAAATAAATAAATAAAAGTATCCCTGGTTTAGTTCTCTCCTGTGGTGATATGAATACAATTTCTTGCATGTAGTTTCCATTTTGAAGCTTTGTGAATCCTACCCCTAGACTCCATCCATTCTTTACTTTTTGAAAATATGTGACTTCCTAGTGCCAACATGTGGGTTAATCCAGCCCTGTTGAGGATCGCTCCTATCTTCCAGGGTGATGTCTGGGACCCTCCCAATCTGGAAGTGATGCACAATGTGGTGGTCTTTCACTACGACATTTATATTTATTCCTAGATCCAGGCATTATAATGGCACATACTGGATTTGAATATTGGACCCTTTGCATCCAATAACCCAACAGGACTGGATCTTATTTTATTTATTTAAAAATGTACATGGGTAATAGAGCACTGGGCCACATGCCCTTTCTCAGACTTGACCCAGGTACATACAATAAAATATATAAGAACATAAGAATGTAGCCAGCAGATGGTCTAGCTTGTCTGCTTGATTTATTACAGGGTACTGGTTTCCCCTTACACCAGTGCTCCTGGGTCACTCTCCCCCCTCCCATCCCCTTACAAAGAAACATTTCAAAGCACACATATGGATTTACTTAGTAATAAACTTGAGTGAGTTCATCATTATGTGCAATGAGATCCAAAAGACCTTATTACATTCACATTTTGACTCTTGCGGTAGTTCTGCAGTATTCCTGGGTCACTTCTCCACACCCACAGGCATTATACAGTAGGAGAACAGTTCTTTCAGGACTTACTTCGCCTTACAACAAATGTCTAAGAATGGTGCCACCAACATTGCAAGTGATTTCGTTGTTTTTGCCAAAAATGCTCTATCATCCCCCACATGTCATTGGACAGTAGCCAAGAGCGCCATGGAGGGCGAGGCTCTCTGTCGTGAAGTGTACGATTACTGTAAACTATTCTACTGTTACACACATCTGCTCATCAAACCAGGCAGTCCACTTTTTTGTCAGCCCATATATGGAACTACCAAACCATCTCTCTGTTTTGGTCTGCATTCAGGTCAGGCAGATCTGTCTCTCTAAATTACCTAAGTCATAAACTGTAAAAGACAGACATAAATATACATCATGAAATGGTACAAAGCAATTTGGGCCTCCATGCTTTGCTGGCAGTGACATTCCCTTCACTTTCTGCTATATATTGGTGGTGTTTGGCAGATTTCAAAGCATTCTTTCTGTTTGCATAAATATTATTTTAGCATCTGTTTAATACAGACCTCAGCAGTGTCTGTGTGCAGCTATAGGTCCTGTGGCTTACTGGCAACCACCCCATCAGCTCTTCCCTCTGGACACCAGGCACAGTCTGGAGATACAGAATCACCTACCTTCTCAGCAACACTTCCTTCTATGTCTGGTTTCTTCATGTGCTTTTTCTTGGCATGGGCACTTTTCTGTTCATGCCGCCTCCCCCCCCCCCCCCCCCCCCAAACAAGGGTCTCCCTTTGAGCCTCAGGAAACCATCATCAGTCCAGCTGTCCATCAAGATGTTTCCATTTAGGGGCAAGTTCCCACAGTCCTCACACCCTCCCAGTGATCCCATTATATACTGGGTTTTTCTAAGAGCAGTTTACAGAGAAATACTATATGCTCAAACCTCCCTTGGATCCCTGAGGGTCTTGAGGCTCCCTATCTCTCTAGGGAAGATTCAGAAAGCACAAAAATGGACGTATGCAAAAGTTACACCAAAAAATGTTGAAGCTGTACTCAAAATGAAGGAGACTGTTTCAAAAATGAATGAATGAATGAATGAATTAATGAATGAATGAATGAATGACTGAAGTGAGTTTAGATTGGGTAATTTATACTATTATAGGTGTTTACAAGCTAGTGTAGACGTGAGTCTCTAATGCTTGCCAAATAAAATTAACTTACTTAAGACAGTATTTAATTCTGTCCATCACTGCTAAATCCGAATTTAATTTGAAAGAATCAATATTTGGGCTATCTATCACTTTAGCTGGGAGGTAATTCCAAGTTGGGACAGACCTGATGCTGAACCAGTTCTTCCTTCTCTGAGTATAGCATTTACCCAAATGTAACGGTTTACTATGTCTTCTATTGCTATCTCTGTAATCCGAGATTGCAAGGCCTAGTCCATTACTGAGGTCAGGATCCCTTAGTGCACTATATATAAGACACGTATCTCCTCTCAGTCTTCTACACTGGAGTGTGTACTAAGTTTGTCATCTATTTTTTTTATTTTATGGTGCTGCCCTACCCCCGGCATCGAAGCAGAGTACTCCCTCTAAACACTTCCACATGGGAGCAGACTGGACAAAAGGTACGGCAGCTCTTTGTGCTGTTTGGCTGAAATTCCTTTAGTGGTTGATACTGGCTGAAATTCTATTAGAGGTTTATAATTGCAAAATAAGTGTTGCCCATATTTAGAAAGGTACAGTATCTGCATCCAAAACACAGATGACTTATGCAAAAACCTAAGTTAGTCCAAACAGCAGAGTTAAAAGTGATACTTGTTTGTGAATATAGATGTAATGATGGAGCTGTGCCCAGATTTTTTATGCAATATTCCAATAACAGAATTCACAGACATCTACAGTATGGCTGTTAGTTTAAGTGTGCCATGACCATAGCAAGTAGACCACAAACAAAATGGTCTGAGAAGACTAATAAACACACTCTGCAAGAACACAGCACAACATACAGTACGGCGTGAAAGCAAAGCTCAGCATGCGGCAGAAGGATGAAGCCACACTTCAAAAAGCATGGCCTGCACTAGGTGTACCACATGTAAATATGCTGGGTCCATTATGGGGCAACTGCTTTACCCCTTTTGATTGCATGCCCCAAAGGTCCTGTGGTGCCACATAAAACCACCTTTCTGATCTGGTTGGGGGGGGCAGGGGAACACAGTACAAATAAGACATGAATAATGGAGTACATCACAGTACATTGCAGGGTGCTGACCACCTCCACACCTACAGCAGTAGTGCATGGCTAACCTTCATTGTGGTGCACCTTTCTGCATTCATTTTGGTTTACTTTGACTGCAGTTGTCTCATTCCTTTGGCAGGCCCACAACTTTGGATGTAGTTTTTGAATACAACATAAGGAAGGGGATGCACTGAGCAGAGACTAGAATCCAATTGTGTATGCAGGCTTG
This sequence comes from Neoceratodus forsteri, assembly GCA_016271365.2. NCBI lineage: Eukaryota > Metazoa > Chordata > Ceratodontiformes > Ceratodontidae > Neoceratodus > Neoceratodus forsteri. The sequence continues at coordinate 1,124,988,072 of CM028131.1, forward strand.
AATTGCTTTTTTGTGAATCCTGCCACTTCTCTCAACTTGCTCTGCCTTTCAATCTGTCCTGGATCCCCTCGATGTGCAACTAGCCTATATCCCATTTTACACTCTAAGGTTCTTCTGTCCCCATTAGCCCCTGAGACATTGACAGCCTATGGTAAGAGATAACACAATGAACAACATCTGCTGCCTACTGGTAAGTATGGGCTGTTACACTTATGTTTTGTTTTTTTTCATTCACTTTATCTCCCATCACTGGCATGGTCTTCCTCTGTTCAGCTAACCCCCAACCCCATCCTTCCCTTCTCTGGCTGTCACCTGCATTTACAGGTGGTTCACATTGCAGCTGCTACAGTTGTGGTGGGCTGTGTCAGGGAGTGGGACAGAGGCCCCTGTCTGGTCTGGCTAATGTCTGGGAGAGAAGTGACCAATCCAATTGTCAGGGCTCAAGGGGTGCCACTACCATGCTACATGGATACCTGAACATTGCCTCCTTTTTTAATGTTTCTGCCAGAATTCTGATGGTGTGCAAGGTAACATGGAGCACATTCATTCTAAGTATGCTTGCACTCTCATGCAGCCAGCAGCCTCACCCCCTTGTTGCTCTGAAGGCACCTGTGGTCACCCAACTGGTGGAATTGCAGTACGCAGCAACCCTCCCACCCCAGAGGAGGAAATCATCCTATGGAACACTAAATACACCTCCTCCAGTTGTTCCCAGTGTCCCAAGCTCTTTCTTGGGCCCTAGTTGAACCCAGGTCACCAGCATAGTGAATGGCAACCTTGCCACAACCCTGATGGACTGGCTTTTCATTTTTGTATTATTTAAATAATTTATTGCTTCTAAAAACTATTTTTGTTATGATAATCTTTAGACTGTGACTCAGTGCATTTTTTCACATTTTCTGAGGGAACACACAGTTCTATTCCTGTTAAGGGTGACACTGAAATATATATTAATTAAAGTTGAAGCAGGAGTGAGTCAGACCAGAGCATGTGTCCATCAGTATAGCATTGTAATAACTTAGTAGTACCATGTTTTCTTTTTCCAGAATGTTCTGAGGGAACACAAGGCCTTGTTCCTGTAGAAGGTGACATATGTCTTGTGGGAAACTATTCCTGCAACATGAATTATTTCCCATTGACATGATGCTTTGTCCCTGCAAACAAACCTTTTCTCATTAGTAGTGTAAAAAATAAAATATCGAGTCATCTCCTTCCCACAATGAAAACTTATGGCACTATGCGTAGGTTCGCCAAATATTTCTTCTTGACATTTTGCAAACAAAAAAATTGAAATTTCAAATTTGCATTTATTGGAGCCCAGTCACTTCACTGTGAACCTGACTGTTTCATCTAAATCTGTGGAGGGTGCTCCTCCTAGACCACCTTGTACAGTTTTAGATGAAAAAGTCGAGTTGCCAGTGAAGTTACAGGGTACCATATCTATAGTGGATCTTTTATAAATTCAAAGACCCCCTCCTCCTATAATGTACAGTTTATAGCCCACCTGGCATAATTCAAGGAGTATGGCATGCTCTAAGTGAGGATACTTGGCACTTATAATCCAGTGGCAGTTTACATCATGTTGTGTGTATTAGTTGAATAATACACAGTTACTATAGCCCTGAACTTTTAAGTGCAGTAATCCATAGGAGACCAGAGATCAGAGAAAAAAAGAGCTCAATTGCTTTATCAGCCAATTTTCTCTTAGGTCACATGTGCAGAAACCACAATAGGAACAGCTCATACATAAAGGACTGCTACAACTTCTATCACTAACTTTGATGGCATTGCACATGTGCAAGCCATTGGCACCCAAAAGAGGTTTATCAGGACAACCAGAAAAGATAAACAGAGCATCAGTAAGGTAGTGCACTGTTCCATTTGAGAGTTAGTGAGAAGCTGTGGCTTCCCTGAGCACCAAGACATAAGTCCAGGTAATACCACTTTGTGGGAACTTTCATGGAAACACAAAGTGTCACTACTGATTTAGGCCACAGTCATACAACAACTCCCTTTTCCTCTCACAATTTCTTCAGGTAAATCCAGGAGTGTACAAATATATACAAGGATTGGGACCACAGCAGGCAAACCCAGTTTCCATTTAAAGTAATCCTCATAAGATGTCTTCTTAAATTGTGTTATACAGCATACCAGCTATTTAAGAAACCTAAAATCTAAGTAGGTAAATGAGATTTCTGGAATAGGCAGAACTGTAATTGTTTTGAATAATGCAGACAACAGACAGGGCCACTAGAGTCATTATCAGGTTAAAGGGAAACATTGCAACATTGACACCACAATTTAAATAATATAACACATCACAAACAAAACGAACGGGGTGCTAGTGTTGGTTACAGGAGCTATGATACACATACATTGCAATTCAAATGCATTTGTTACTGGTATGGGAAGAGAAACATGCCTTTAATTTGTTAACACTGGAAATGTGTTTTAAAAGTATTTGAAAGCAAGTGTGACTGTATTCAGAAAAAAGTTTCTAAAAATCGAATAACCATTTGAAAACATAATTAATTGGTTTATTTTTCTAAACATTTCTCCCATTTTTTTGTACCTCCTTGAAGTTTTATGTGGAAGCGACCCTAATGTGGTATTGTTGGTTAATTGTAGCATGCTTAACACAGAGTGCCACATAATGTTAACATTCTGTGTAGAAACTATAGAATGACTGGGACCTACAGTAGACACACTATTTGTTGGGGAAACATGTTCATAAGTATATATAACTACACAACTTATGTGAAGTATTCAAAAGCACAAACCAATGTTTTGTGCTGGTCATATGTGCTTTAGCAAACTACCTTGAAAAAGCACATGTGACCAGCACAAAACATTGGTACACACCTAGGGTGGGTGTCAGTATATTTTCTATACAATAAATTATTTTTTCACTACCCAACACAAGATCTTTTATTTTATTTCAGTTTTGTGCTGCCTGCCTTTGCTTGAACATGTTTTGGTAATTTTGAGTCGTGGCACCAACCATTTGTTAGGTGAGTCTGTTGGTCCCATACTATTTTATATGCACCTTGAATCACTCCAAAAATGATCAATGATGTGTGGAATGAATGTAGGAACAGCATTGAACATTTTGGTTCTATTTCTACCCATTTATAATTTTTATACAGCCAATTAGCGTACCTTGAAAAAGTGGATATATAGTCCACAAAACATTGTTTATTGTTAATATTGTAGCTATATGGTGGCAATCTTGAAAGAAAAATATTTTTTGATTGACAATGCACACAGGTATAGTAGTCTCTATTCTTGCTTTCTTATTCTTATTCTTGCTGTAAACAACTCCTCTGACATGCCAGTGTGACATCCCTCAGTGCAACGGCATCAAACCCTATATATATATATATATATATATATATATATATATATATATACATATATATATTATATAGGGTTGAGGAAGCACTTTAATATTAAACCCCACTTTTTGCACCTTAATACTTTTGCCCCGTTCAACTGATTTACATGAAATTGGGAAAGCGCAACCTTTGTGCCAGGATGTCATGATCCTGAAAATATTATGTTGACTGGTTCAATGGGGGCAAAGTTACAGAGGTGCAAAAAACCTAAAAGACTCCATTTTAAGACTCGTTTTGGCCCCCCAATAACTGAAAAAATATAAGGATCTGAAACCTGAAACTTTCAGGTTTGATAGAGTTTGGCCCACTGTACATGCTTTCGTGGTTTTTACCGCTCATAGTTTTTTAACTTATTTAAGAAAAAAGTTCTGTTTGTGAGCATGTGCAGTTCAAAAAATCAGCATTCTATGGATAGCTGTCTTTTTGTGAAAGCATGATCTCCTGTTGTCGTATTTTGTTATGTGTTTTGGATCATATACTGTGGTGTGTTGTATAGCACAATACCACAGTATATGATATGACACGCATAACGGGGAAAAAAACAGTTGTCTTCTTTTTTTAATAGATCAGTGAAGCATTTTCTGATGTTACTTCCCCTCCGAGCAACCTCCTCCCCAGCAGCACAGCCATGCTTAAAAAAAATCAACATTCTATGTACAGTATAGTTGAATTTGACAACAGCTAATTGCACAACTCTCATTTACTAACAAACGACAGCTGTGTCATATAGTGCAATGCCTACTGTGTCATGACTCATAAGTCAGGTATGGGGCTATTGTGATTACTGCCCCACCATCCTGACTGTGCTGTATCTGCACACCGGGGGCACCAATCTCCAGTAGCAGCATTTTTATTCATTTGTTTATTTATTTTCTTCTGTCTGGTATAATCCAACAATGGGATGCCCATCCCCGGTGTCAGATGCCTCCCCCATGCAGCCTGTTGTTTTATTCATACTGTTGACATAAGGGGTCCAATCCCCAAGTCGGTATTTACGAGCTGCCCCTAGCAGTGTGGGATACTGGGGAGCCCACCCACAGTGTCCCAAAATATTTTTCTTTTACTTTGCTCCTGTAAAAGAAAGTCCCCCAACATCATTTTTAAACCTAAAGAAAAGGAAAACATCACTCATCCCTCATTCTCCCCTTCATCCTCCTCCTCCCCATCCCGACCCTACCACTGAGCACCCACCATCTCACTTCTCCCCCTTACCCTATACTTACCATTGGAGGTTGAATGCTGCCATCTTCTGTGTACGAAGACATGTCTACACTCTTCAAAGCTGAACCGTGAAAGGAGGAATAAAGATAAGTGCCGTATAATGTATTTCAATGGTGTTTTAAACTTATGTTTATAACTTTGCAATTTTTAGGAATTTTCTCACCAAATTTTCAACATGACCTTTTTTAGACCCCACCTAATGAACACTGGCAGTGTCATTTTATTAATCAGTACCAGAAGATGATTTTGTGGTCACTGAGAGAAATCACCTTTTTGGACTGAATAAGGAACTTTCACCACTAGTGTTCATGAAGTGGGGTCCCAAAAAGGCCACGTTGAAAATTAGGTGAAAAACAATCCTAAAAATGGTCAAGTTATGTTATGAATCTTAATTTTTTCACACCACCTTATGAACAGTACAGCTGCTAGTTTTCACATCCTGGCAGAAATGTGTTTTTGCACCTGTGGCACAGAATGGTATTTCGGCATGGATTTGAACATTTTCACCTTCTGGGTTTATGAGGTGGGGTCGTAAGAAGACTATGTTGAATGTTTGAGGTAGAAATGTTAAACAACAAAGAACTTATGAAGTAATATCATTTGAAGGGATGTCCATTGCACCACTGCGGAACACATTGCCATACTGTACCAGTGAGCTGAGTTCAGGAGTGAACTCATTGAGGCAGTTTAATGGGACAAGGTTGATGAGGAAGATGCTGTAGCATGCAATACCAGCCTCAGCCTTGGTAGTGATGGAGCAGTATTTTGATGCAGATGCCACACCATGTGGTGGGTCAGGGAACCTGACCCACAAGGTATCGACATGCGTGCCAAGACCTTCTGGGCCCATGCACTGGGTCAGGACTGTCTCCAATATTGTATTTTTCATTTTGTGCAGGTCACAAAGGGATCTGTGCAAATGAAGATATAATTCCGCTATCTGAAAAAGATGTGAAATTAATTGCAAAAAAATATGCTAATGCAGACATTAGGGTTGTAGAACACAAAATGCACAAATAAGGGAAATGAAAAACATTAGGGATTTGGATATCTGGAGCATTGGCAAATCAGTGGTGGATTCTTACTTGGGGTTGTCAATCCTGATGCCCACACCTTCCCCTGATCAAATGAGGTCAAATGTGAAAGCTCTGACAGATTATGTTGGTCACACTGTATCATTATGAGGCACTAGGTTGGAGTTGTATCTTGTGCTTCACACAGGAGACTACAGGCTGGGCATTAGGGTTAACAACCCCAAGTAAGACCCCACCACTGATTTGCCAGTACTGGAGACCCAAATCCCTAATGTTTTTCATTTACCTTCTTTGTGCACTTTGCATTCTACAACCCTAATGTTTACATTAATATAAATTTTTGCAATGAATTATACGGGTGCGGTTGTGCCCCTATAGTTAAGGATGAGTAGGCACTTCAATATTAAACTCGAAATTTTGCATTTCAATAATATTGCAGCTGTTCAACAGATTTGCGTGCAAACTGGCATGCAGCATCACCCAGGATAGATCTCTTGATAATGGCAAGTTACGCTCTGTTTGGATGTGTGGTTTCTGAATTCTGGATAGGTAAAAACGCATTTTTTCGCTCTTTGACTTTGCTGGGATTATTCTTAGAACTTGCCTACATCCTAGACACTTTGGAATCTTGATCTGAAATTTTCAGGGCAGAAAGGGACGCGCTGACAGATGTGCCTTTTGCTAGTCTGGTGAAAAATTAAAAAGCCATTTTTAAGTTATTGAATTTTAAAAATTAGAAACAAATTCATTTCTGAGCATGCTCAGTAAGCACTAAAAGATAGCTGTATGAAACAAAAAAGGAATCCTGGTTCATATGGGAAAATTCCTTTTTCATTTGCCACCATCTTGTTTCCATTTTTTCTTATTTTTTTTTTAAATCCACAAAAATGATATCCTGGAGAGAGACCACCACACTTAGCTGGCTGGTCGGGACCTGTTAGTTGCAATCTGCACTTCAGTGTTAGAGATATGCCCTTGAAATGTGTATTTTTTTGTAAATATTATGAATCTTTTTTCATGACTGCGTGATACAAAAAAAAAGAATCCTTTTTCATATCACAACTCATGAAAAAGAATCTGTTTTTGTGCCTCAAGAATCTTTAACTGTCCTTTCCATTGCCCTCCCTGGTACTCTCTCTCTTTTCCTTTTTTTAGAAAATTCCTGATATATTTGTTCAGTTGCTAAATAAGCAGATTGGTTTATACAAATTAAACAGGAATGCTGTTATCTCAAAATAACAAAAAGTGTTTTTTTTTTCTTAAAAAGAATGATTGTACCATGTGTTAAAATAATGCTTACAGGATGTACAGAGTTTTTATTACAAAAAAAGTAAGAAAAAAAGTTAAATAAGTGATTTGGTCTTTGTACCAGCAAATCACTGTGCCCTGCCCCCCCCAACAAACATCACTTTGGGTTGTCATTACATGTTTTGCCTTGAGTATAGACCTGAGTGGTGCATTCCTCACCTCCAACAGCTAACACCTTTTCATGCCACTGAAGAAACATTGCACTCCTATTTTTTGAGGGCTTTTTGAAGCCTCTGTAGATGTATTTCATATGCAGGTCAACTCCATTCTTATCCAGTGACTAAACCACTTTACTCTAATGTTTTTCTCTGGTGTCTAGTGGCACCCCTAACCCTCCAATGTGTAGTATCCCAAATGTTTTCTTTCCCTGGTGTCGAGTAGCATCCCCTCACCTGCCAATTATCATCACTGTTAAGAAAATCTATTTCCCTTGTGTCAAGTGACACCCCCCACCCACTGATCACTGTCCCCCTTCTTCACATTTAATGCCCTGGTGTCTAGTGGTACCCTGCCACACACACACTCCAGCAGATGCTGTAAAATTAAGCTGAAAGAAAAGGAAACCATCCTCAATTTTTTTTTATTCTGCAGGCATTAAATGGTCCCTCACCAATCATCCCCCCTCTACCCCCAGCTCCCACTCAGCACCCACCACCACACCCCCCCAGTACACCATCGCACACCCTCACTCACCTGAACCAGTCCCAGGCTTGAGATCCATGCTCTGATCGAAGATGAGTCTTGTTGCTGGAACCGGTGACTGCTATATGAGAAACTAAGGTAAATGCAGTTCAATGGAGGTTTCAACTTATATTCATAACTTGGCGGTTTTTTGACATTTTGAACCCAAATTTTCACTGTAGCCATTTGGGGACCCTACCTCATAAACAATATGACTGTCATTACACAACTCTCACCTGAAAGGTGATTTCATGGTCACTTTGTGTATTTTGGGTAGGATTTGCATAATGACAGTAATATTATTCATAAGGTGTGGTCATAAGAAGGCTATGTTGAAAATTTGAGGACATTTGTAAAAATGGCAAAGCTATGCTCATTTGTTGCACTCTCATAACTTTGGAAATTTAAAAGTCTTTGACCCCAAATTTTCAGCATAGATATCTTATTACCCCACCTCATGTACATCACAGCTGTATTTTTTCAAATTCTATTCAAAATGTGTTTTCTCACATGTGGCACATAATGGCATTACATTTGCATGGAATAATGCTTTGGTGGGGATTCAAACATTTTCTGAACCAGGTAAATGAGATGGGATAATAATATGGTTATGCTGGCAATTTGATCACTGTTGTCCTATAAATGGAAGCTCAGGGCCCTTCCACAGTGACATACATATAAGCATCTATGGAGGAATGGAAGCACAGGCCCTAAGGGCACTGCTCTCCCATGGGCAAATAAAGATACGATTACTCTATCTCAAAAATATGAAATGGTTGGGAGTGCAGGGCCCTCTGTGCATCCACAGGAAAATAAGACTACAATTACACTACCTCAAAAAGTAAGGAAATTCTTGGCTAAAACTGCATTAATGCATCAGTTAGGGTTGATAACAAATCATAAAAAGGAGAGAAATATGATGGTTTACAACCCTAACATCCAACCCCCAGCCTGCACACACCAACATGCATCAGGGTATGCCTTGGAGTTGTCATCCCTAACACTCACTCCATTCTCCTATACTGTACCCATCTCAGCTTGTTTACTTATGGAATGGGGTGAGCATTATGGCTGATAAGTGGGGTGCTAGGGTTGAAAACCCTAATGTTTTATATCCCTCCTTTTTATACTTTGACATCAACCCTAACAGATGCATTAACATAGTTTTTTTCCAGAGAATATAGATAGATGGACAGACAGACAGATATAGATATATACCACACCACTATAGTTAGGGTTGAGTAGGTTATTTATTGTTAAAATCCTAATTTTGTACTTTAATAGCTTCACCCCAATTCAAGATTTGCATGAAATTCTTCATGCATAATCTTAGGGGCAGGATATCATGAAATGCCAAGTTTCATTCTAGTAAGATGTGTGGATTCCAAAATCCAGATAGCAAAAAAAAGTGAAAACAAATCTGGGTATTTTGCTGATTTTTTTTTTCATTTTTTTCTGACTTCGTCTAGCACCCATATGGTTTGGAATTTTGGTCTGATATTTTCAGGGCAGAAAGAGCTTGACCCACAGTGGTGCATTTCATTGGTTTGGTGAAAACATATTAATCATTTCCAGAATTATAAGGATTTGAAATGTTGGTTCTGACAGTGCTCAGCAGGCTCTTTTGGATAACTGTTTCATACAAAAAATGATTTTTGCCATACAGAAAAGGATTTGGTTTCACATCAGGGGTAATATTGTTTTATGAGATGAAGTTCTTTTTTTTCCCTACAACTGCCTTCTTGTTTCTGGTTTTTTTCCCCCATATATTTTTTTTAAAAACCCATAAAAATCATATCCTGCAGGGACACCAACACATGTGTCTTGCTATCTGAGACCCCATTAACTGTCCTCTGCAGTTAGGTTTTGGAAAAATAACCCAAAAATGTGTTTATAACACGTTTTAAAAATCTTTTTTGGTGAGATGATTTTCTTTTTTATCATGGCCTCCTGAAACAAGAATAGGGTCATATGAAACAAGATTGCGTTCATGCAAAATATTATTTTGTATGAAGGTTTTTCACATTCTTTTTTTCATATGGAGGAATCTTTCTTCATGAGCATGACACAATCTCATGGAAAAAATATTCCTTCATACGAAAAAAGAGTTTGGGCTTTTTTTTTTTTTTCAAATACTTTTTTCATATTTAGGAATCTTTTTTGTGAGATTGTGGTGTTCTCAAGAAAAAAAAGATTCTTTCATAAAATAAAGATTTGGACTTGTTTTGTTTCACATTCTTTTTTTGTATGAAAGAATCTTTTTCAAGAGATTGTGTCATTCTCCCAAAAAAAGATTCCTTCATATGAAAAAAGAATTTGGACTCCCCCCCAACACTAATTTCAACTTTAACAAGCCATTACTCCATCAATATTTGCAGTTAAGGGACAATATATCCTTCAAAATAAAAGTCTCAAGTACTACAATGCTAACACACAATACACTACAAAAGAATTAAGGGTCCCTATAAAAAACATAATTTGAAAATTACAATTCCCATAGGATAACATTGTAACCTTAACAAGCTATAACTCTGTCAGTCTCTAGTGTTATGGGACAATGTATGCATGCAAAAGATGTCTCAGTGATTACTACAACAATAACAGATAACACCCCAGAAAATATTTAGGGGCCATATAAAAAACATACAGATTAAAAATGAAAATTCCCATAGTATAACACTGCAACTTTAGCAAACCATAACCCTGTAACTCTGTGGAGTTAAGCGAGAATCTATGTATCAAAAAAGGTTTCAATGAGTACTACAACAGTACCACAGAACCCCGCCCCCCAAAAAAGAAAAAAATTGCAGGCCATATAAAAAAAGCATAACAATTCAACAAGAAAAATTCCCATAGGATAACACTGCAACTTCAACAAGCCACAAGTCCATCAATAACTGAAGTTAAGAGACAATGTATATGACAAAAACAGTGTCAATGACTAGTACAGTGCTAACACATAATCCCCTCCTAAACATTCATGAGGGTATGCACTGCACCCCAAAATTACCACAGATCTGGTGTTAAATCCATAATGAAAGTGCTATCCTCATCAAAAATTTACCTAAGGTCTATTTTGTCTTCCTCTACAATCATAGCAAATAAATTTCACACTAAACTGACAAAAATGCTGTGACTTACGGGTAACAAAGTGAAACCCACATTTTTGCCTATACAAAGTGAACTACTGGCAGCCAAGAGGGACACTTAATATATTTTTTTCTGTTTGAAGTGAGCCCTATGAAAAACAACTACAACTAAGCACATACACTGATTTTCTGGAGGCATGGAGCACAGGGCCCTCTAGACCCTGCCCTTTCCTAGCTTGATGGATGTCTTCATGTTGGTCCTGAAGAGACCTGTGTGAATGAGGATACAATTTTACTACCTGAAAAAGTAAGGAATATCTTTGCAAAAAACTGTGTTAATGTATCAGTTAGGGTTCAGATTAAACTGATAAAAGTAGGAAAATGCGGTGTTAGGGTTTCCAACCCTTACTCCACATTCCACCCATTCAAGCAAGAAAAGGAAAAAATGTTTTTTTATTGTCCTGACTGTTGGCAAATCAGGGGTGGGGTCTTCCTTGGGGTTCTCAACCCTAATGTTTACCCCATTGTGATATATTCTTCAAACGTACAGAACTGTGTCTCCCCACATGTTGCCAACAACCTGAAGGTCCTGCCTAAAGAAAACATATCACATCTCACCTTACTTGGTCATGGAATAGGGTGAGTGTTAGGGTTGAAAACCCCATGGAAGACCCCACCTCTGATTTGCCAACAGTCAGGACAATAAAAAGAGTTTTTTTCCCATTTCCTGCTTGGGTGGGGGTGGGGATGAGAAGTTAGGGTTGGATACCATAACACCACATTTTCCTACTTTAGTTGATTTAATCTGTACCCTAACTGATGCATTAACTCAGTTTTTTTTGCAAAGACTATACATAAACAATTGTCTGAATAGATATTTGTTTACATGTGATATCTATTTAGGAAGTGCTGATTTAATTCTTCGTCATTTTGTTTTCTGCACTATATTGTATCCTTCATGTGTTTTCTCCTAGATCCAGTTTGCAGTCATTACACATTTGGAGTTCCAGTCCTTGGAGTATTTATGGGTGTTCACCATTAATTCTAAAATTTACTGGATATAAGTTACAATGTATTAATATAGGTAGAACATATGCCCAGCTCCTAATATGTTTTGCTTGACATGTAAACACTGTGACCATTAATGTTTTATTTCTAATTTGTATGTACTGTTTTTGCACACTTGCACTGTCACTGTCACTTTAAATGTTCAACTATAAAAGTAATGATGTGCAGACAGACTGGCCTGCCTGAGGACACCCACATGCGCAAAACTTGTCAAGGCTTTCACTTAACATCTCACCATCTCTTCTATGGTGTATCAGTTTCTGTAAATTGATTTTCCTATTTGTGTTTGCACAGAATTAATGTTGCAGAATAAATGCAGCACTTTAAAAATCTTAGAGTTTTTTGGCTGACAGCACCATTTTTCATGGTTTCCTCTACTAATGTCAAACTGAGAATGTTGAAGATGGAGTAGATTTTCCTTTTTTGTCTAGACAGAACAGATCCTGTGGAAGGCATAGAAGTGAATCCACTTTATTGGTGTGTGAAGTGGGATTTGCATTCTGTTGCTGGTTGATTGGAATAGAAGCAACAGAAACCATCATGCCGGGGGACCTCTAGCTGAACAGAGCCAATTGTTATAGTCAAGAAAAAATGGAGTCTGGACAAACCAGGATAGAGAACAAAATGGCAGCTGGACAAGCTGAAGTGAAGGGGCAACTGCATTTAGCAAAAGTAGAATGCAGTCTCTATACAAGGGGAAGTCAACACCCTCTGAACAAAGACCCGAAAGAAAATAAAGGATTCAGCTTCTGGGCTCAGGAAATAAGTGGTAGAGAAAGATGCATGCAACAGGTTAGATGAAATAGAAACTAGGCTTGAATGGAGGAAAATGGGACTTCCTGGAAAGAAAGTTTAGTGCTAACTGAAATTCTGGGATAAACAAGAAGTTGGTCCAAATAGTAGGAGGGGGAACTGATGGCAGAGAAAATGCACTGGGCACAGGAAGTTGCAACCCCAGAGTTTTGAACCAACATGCCGAGAAAGAATTCACTAGGTGCACACTGGAAAGGGGTTAGGGTACCCAGGGACAGGAAACATGAGCGCTACAAGGGTTGGAGTCAGGAGCATTGAAAGAGTCTCACAAAGAAGCAGCTCAGGAGAGGATAAAACAGCCTGCACGCAGGTAAATTTATAGAGCCTGGAGGATTTACAGTAATTGAAGGGGGCACTTAATGATCCTTAGTGCATTCTCAGTTGGAACAATACCCATAAGATTATGTAAGTATCCAGGGTAAGGGTCCAGTTTCTTTAATAATATTGGAAAGACAGGCTGGGCCACAAAGTGGAGCAAAAAGGGGGCAAGGAACAAAACAGAACGTGTTCTTTGGTATGGAAATAGCACAGGATCAGAGGCAGAAAGAGAGACTATTTCCACCTCTAAAGTGTCTATTAGACAAAAATGGGGATTAAAAGATGAATGGTTAATTGTTGCTGTGTTGAATCAAACTCCTTGCTCACTGATGTCCAACATGGATTCCCAAAACAACTGGACACTGACTCGTCCCTTATACATCTCACTACAGATGTCTTTACAGTCACTGATGACAGTAAAGACAGAGGAGCTATGTTTATTGATCTAACCAAAGTCTTCGACTTGGTGCATCACAAACTCCTGCTGTCTAAACTGAGATGCTTAGGCCTAAATAATTTCTCCTATACCTGGCTTAGCAGTTACCTTATGGGCCGTAACCAATCTGTAAAATGGGGATGCACAAAAATAATGAGAAGGAGTGCACACCGCAGCCTACAAAGTTCAGTTCCACCAAGGGTTTGCCAAACCAAACAGTAGGCCTGCTAACCTTCTGCTTGTAAAGGTAAATTTTACATGTCGTATATATTCTCTCTTTCTCCAGTCCTCAGGGTAGAAGCAATGAACCAATAGAAAGGTTATTGGTGAAATCTCTACAGTATTATCATTCTCCAGGAATAACAAACAAAATGATGTGAACATGTCTATTATATATTTTTGACACAAAGTAATACAAATATTAATGTATCAACCATGTTTCACTTTTGTGACATTTAAATTCATGTTTAGAAAGATAGTATATTATGGTTTATAAAATTGGTCTAGAGTTTTCTGTGTCCTGATTGGCTCAGAGGTACCTGTGACCATGTCCTTATCAGGGCATATTGTGTAACTGGCACCTCTTCAGCCAATCAGGACTCACCACAAGAGAGATATCACTGTACCAGTATCGTGGAATTGCATAGCCGAGCTGGAGCACCCCACCCCCCTGCAACACACTGTCTCTAAATATAGCCACATTTTACACTACACAGCATCCTATCAGGCCCATGGACAAAAACTTTTTTCATGCCTTGTCCCTCATTTAAAATATAAAAATATCACCTCTTCTGCTCCTGTTGACAGAGCCGCCACCAATCTAGTGAGCACTGAGTGTGTTCCACCCCCTTGTGCTGACCATGGCCAGAAGCCTCACAGTACTGCTGCTAGCTCCCCCACCCCGTGTGCAGAGCGTGACCAGCAGACATTCTCTGTATTAGCAGCTTCTCCTATTTAAAACACATGCTCAGTTAACAAGATGTGCTCTCCTCAGTTACAGCTTCCCTATTAAAAAATGTAGTGAGAGGTTGTAAGATGGAAAGCCACTTGGCCATGGTACCTGCAGAGGGACACGTTCTCTCCCTGTAAAACTGAAAGATCTCAGACAGTTAAATTATAAAAATTCAGCCATCTCATGCTCCAGACAAAACACTGCCTGATACTCAAATTAAACAAAACAAAAATTAAAAAATAAATAAATAAATAAAACATGCGTGTGTGTGTGTGGTGGGGGGGGCGGATGGGGGGAGACACAGACACCAACAGCCCATAGTGGCTTTGTTTTACATATGCTCTCATTACAAATACTGTACAAGGACTGGGACTATTTTTCTATTTTTTTATTTATATTAACATAATTTTTTGTTATCTGAAATTTTTAAATAACTTTTTTTACAGGGGGACCCATTTTACTGGCAAACTAAGGCACTCCAAGGTGTTGTTTATGGCCTGATAAGAGCACTTCCCAGGTGCTAATGGCACTCAGCACAAGCACCTGTTTCCTCATTATGCACCTTGGGCATGCTGTTATCAGGCCATAAATCACACCTTGCTGTGTCTTTTTCCTTATATATAATATATACAGCATGTGTTCTGAAACAGTAAGACATTCCAGGGTGTGCATTGATGCATGATCCTTTAGGTATGTTGTGTTTCATGAGGCATCACCAAGTGCATTCAACCACCCGAGAAGTGATGTTATCCCATAACAATACATACCTTGGAGTGTCTTATTGTGATTATAAAATGTGACCTAATTTAACAATAAAAACAAGTAAATTGGAGTTAAAATAGTTTTTATTGTAATTTAAAAATGTATAGAAACATAGGAACATATCATTTGTCAGCAGAAAAAGACCAATTGACCCACCCAGGCTACTCAGACAGTCCCTACCTTGTCTCTACAGACTCATCTGGTCTCCAGAGACCCTCCCTGCTTATTTATTATTACTCTCCCATGTGTATTCCATGCATGCTTGAAGCCTCCTACTGTTTTCACCTACACCAATTCTGCTGGTAGTTTGTTCCAAGCATCCACCACTTTTTCAGTGAAACAGTACTTCCTCACATCGCTTTTAAGCTACCCCCACACACACACACTTCACTGCATGCCTGATTCTAGTGCTCTTTCACATTTGAAAAAGGCTCCCCTCAGGTACCCTGTTTACCCCTGTGAGGTACTTGTAGGGTTCTATCATGTCCAGGCAAGAAAAGTGAAAAAGGTTTGCACTCAATCCTCTGCAGCAAAGTTATCACACTACAAAAAGTTCTACATTTATATAAAACAAACTTTATTTACTTTCAATATCAGAAAGAGCTAGAAAACAGATAAGTGCACTCCCACAACCTACAAAATCACTCAATGACATTTTGTGCCCTAACACAGCACTTTATTCTTGATAATCATTTCATGGTATGATACTTTTGCTGCTGAGGTTTGAGTGAGAGCCTTTTTCACTTTTCTCGATTGGCTGTTTACTAGCTAATGCACCACAGCAATTCAAGGTGACCTTTGTCTTTGCTGTACTCTATTATGTCTCCAGAGAAAAAAGTGTTTCTAACATTCTATAAGTAGGCAAGGCAAGATAAGGCAAATTTTATTTATCCAGTACCCAATCCCTGAGGCTCTGGTTGCCTTACAATAAAAGGTAGGGTAAATACAGCACAACACACAATAAAACTAAAATAAATACATAAATAAGTCTCAGCATGCCCAAAAAAGTTCATAAAAATAGTACAGGTTGGTCACCCTCATTAGGGAATGCCAGACAAAAAAGATGAGCCTTTGGCCCCTTTTTGAACAGCTTGACCGTTGGGGCCTCCCTGATAACAGATGGTAAAGTGTTCCACAGGGTTGGCACAGGAAAACTGAAAGCACGGTCGCCCAATGTTTTTAGCCTGACCCAGGGAACATCAAGGAGGCCCCGGATCGAGGAGTGGAGGGAACAGGCTGAGGAGACAGGTGTTAAGAGATCAGTCAGATAACCAGGGCCCAGCCCATACAGGGTCTTATAGGTGAGCAAGCCCACCTTGAACAGGATTCTCCACCTGTCAGGTAGCCAGTGCAGAGCCCACAGGACCAGGGTCACATGACTGGACATTGCCAGGCCCATCAGCAACCTAGTTGCTGCATTCTGCACCAGCTGCAGTCTGCGGAGGGTCCCTCCAGGGACCCCAAAGTAAAGAGCATTTCAGTAATCCAGCCTCAAAGTCACAAAGGCATGTAGCAGTAACAGGAAGTCTTTGGGTGGAACTAGGGGCTTAATCCTGGTGAGGTTCCTCAAGTGGTAGAAACCACTTTTCACCCCAGATGACACCTGCACTTCACTTGTTTATCTGCTGTTGAGAACATTTTTATTTTTATTTATTTTAGTTTTTGTTAACTGGGGAAGTGCACTAGACAAATTCTGCCTATTTTCATGTATGACCCAAGGAAGGGGGATACAGATGAATGCCAACTAACTTTGAACCGGATTAAGCTGTTGGTGGTATTTTTAGTGCCAAGATCCCGCACCATAGGGGAGGCCATCAATGGTCTGTATCCCAGAAATAATCCTGTACCCACTCCAGTGACACTCCCATCACACCCACGACCTGGGTCAGTCACCAGTACCATCGTTTTATCTAGTTCAGTTGCAACCAGCTGAAGATCATCCAATCATTGATCTCAGCCAAGCAGTTGTTAATCACTTCCACAGCATTGTGTGTTCCTGAGGCAAAAGATAAATACAGCTGGGTATCATCTGCATAGCAATGAAACCCCTCACTGTATTGTCTAATGAGCTCTCCCAGGGGCAGCATGTATACTGCGAATAACATCGGTGACACAATCAAACCCTGAGGTACTCCATATGACAGGGACCTTGGGGAGGAGGAGAAATTCCCCGTCACCACCCGCGGCTCACTGCCAGGGAGATAGGACTCAAACCAGTTGATGACAGTACCGGTGAGTCCACAATCCCCTTGAAGGCAACTAAGAAGCACAATGTGATCCACAGTATCAAAGGCTGATAAGAGATCGAGGAGAACAAGAATTGACTTGTCTCCTCTATCTCTAGCCCTGAGGAGGTCATTATGCACCCTGACTAATGCTGTTTTGGTGCTGTGCCTAGCCCTGAAACCTGACTGGAATGGCTCATAGATGTCAAAGGGCACTAGGTGTTCTTCGAGCTGTTGTGCCACTAGTTTCTCAACAACCTTGCCCAAAAATGGCAGGTTGGAGACTGGATGGTAATTTGCCAGGACATACGTATAGAGAAATGGCTTTTTCAGGAGGGGTCACACCAGAGCCTCTTTCAAAGCATCTGGAAAGATTCCCTCTGACATCGAGCACTGGGCAATCCCAGTGAACAGCACGCCAACATTCTCAACATATCTTATCAAGAAATGAGTCAGGGCTGGATCCAGTTCACAATAAGTGTGCTTTAGCTTCAAGATCACCTCAAAGACCTTGACCACCTCCTCTGGTTTAAACTCATCCCAGACAGTGCCTTTGCTCATTCCTTGCTGATCATTGTGAGACAAAGCTTGTCTCAGTGATGGAATCTCTGTCTGGATGGAGGACACCTGCCAGGAAAAAAAACAGAGCAAATTCTTCACATAATGTGACTGAAAAAGCTTTTCCTGGCTGTAGATAGACAGAATATAACAATCTGTCCCCAGTCCAAAAGAGCTGAGATGGTCTGCTTTTCCCTGCTGCAATCTCCCTGGACTGGAACTCTGCCTTCTTACAGTTGACTGCCCCTTGATACTCATGATAATGAGCATGTAAGGCCAGTTTCTCCCCCTTCCGAGCAGGGGTTCTTCCAGCAAAACTCCAACTTCTGAACCTTGATGTTCATCTCCTTGAGATCCCCATCGAAATAAGGGGATCTCAAGTGAGAAGATCTGGGTCATATACAGATTGGTGTGATGGCACCAAGTGCTTTGGATACCACCCTATAATAGGCAGCCACCGCCTCACCAAGGCCAACTGCACATGCAGGGTCAATACTAGATAAGTCAGCCACCATCAGGAGTCCATCTGGGGACAATCCCCTTAAAGGGAAGTTGCTGACCATCTCAGCAGGAGATGGACTTCCAGGGGGGTCCCCAACAAGAACATCACAGTGCAATGATCAGACCAAGTGACCTGATCAGTCTTGAGGTTAACAACCTCAAGCCCCAGCAAGACCAGGTCAAGCATGTGGCCATGGTGATGGGTCACAGAAGTAACGACTTGCGTCAGGGCAAGTGATGACATCAATTGGAGGAGGTCTTAACCAAATCATGAGGATTCATCATCAACCCATGCATTGAAGTCCCCCAGAATTAAACATCTAAGGGATTCCAACACCTCATTAATGACAAAGTCTGTGACCTCCTGCAGGAAATCTCCCCCTGACCCCAGAGGGCAGTAGAGGAGGAGAATCCTGCAACCAGCACCTGGATCCTCACTCACGGCCACACACTCAAAAGACCTGGCTGATCCTACTGGGTGCACCATGAAGCCCAAGTCAGATCTAAAGCAGATGACCACACCCCCACCCCTGCATTCCCTCCTCGAGCAGCGCACTAGGGAGAACCCAGTGGGGACAGACCCCTCCAATGCTGGCTTAGCATCATCACACAACCAGGTCTTCATAATGCAAGCCAGGTCAACTGAGGAAATCAAGTCTGCTATAACTGCAATCTTGTTCCTCATTGACCTGGCATTGCATAGCATGGACAAAAGGGGATTGGTAGGCACTGCCAGCCCCCGGCTACCTGCTCACTTGGTCTGTGGGAACCCTGGGGATGGAGACCAAACATGTCTGACCTCTCTCTAGGCTCCGCCTAATCCCAGGGCATCTCCTACACTCAATCATCTTGATCCCACTCACCTCTGCTGTGCCCACTGCATCCTGACAGCACCAGCCTGCATGTGCCCTTGTGATACCAACCTCCCTGTAGAAGCAGAATCCATCATGCATGTATGGATGACATGAAGTACAGTAATTCAAAATTTTTCTCAATTCCATTGGCAGAATGTCAGCTCTACAAAAACAGACAAACAACTGGCCTAATATGGAGCTATGGCCTCAGTTTTATCCATGGCAGAGTAAGCAGCGGAGATTTCCCTGATAAGCTGCCATGGATAGGAGGGAATTGATCATACAAAACAAAACCAGAAATTGAAACTTCAAACAGTATTTCATTTGTATTTACTTTTATGTGTGAGGAGGGGTAGAATGAAAGGAATGAACTTTTAAATATTTACTTTTTAATTTCTTGAGGGAACTTTGTCTTTCTCACCTCAAAGACCTCATGCACTCACTCAAACATAAAATGTGGATAACTACAACTTCTTAAAGCTAACTGAATACTTTACATTTTCGATAATGCCTAAATGCATCAGCAAGAGGCAATGAATCACATTCTATAAATACACAACTATAAAAGAACATAACAATAAACCTAAAACTAAGCTAGTAAATGATCTTTTTATTGTTTTACTTGCTGAATGGTGCTAATGATGGTTACTAGTGTCCTATATTTGCACTGAAAACTAAGCATGTATCTAATTATTGCATATATATTCTTTGGATAACTGGAAATTACGTGGTGCATACTGTATGTATTCTACTTCTATGGCTAAGACCACAGTGTGCCTACACAAAAGAATGCAATATATTATCTTCCCAGGGACTTCTATTAGACAGCAGTTGATTTCTGAAGAGTTCCAGACATTTTGGAAATGTAATCAGCTACAACACCCAACACCTGTAGCGTAATTCCCTGGAATTGTATAGATGAAAAGTTTTAAATAATCTTTTCAGCAAACAAATCAGAGAAACAACTTGTAACACAGCATTGCTATTTCATTCACTTGCAATTCCTCAAACAGTGTACATCATATACGACACCCACATAATTGTTTGTCAAGAGTGAAATGCTAAGCAGATTTCCACTCTTGAAGCCTGAGTTTTGTCAGTGACAAGACAAGCTCCAACAGAGCAAATCTGAAAATGAAAAAAGAAAAATAAAATCTGCCTTACTCCTTACATTCCCAGAAAGGTCTTCCAGTCAGCAATTGATGAGATGGGGAGCAAAGTGTGTGTGTGTGTGTGTGTGTGTGTGTGTGTGTGTGTGTGTGTGTGTGTGTGTGGTGGGGGGAGGAGCACATAGAAAAATGTATTGTGAAGTATGTGTTAGGACCAGCAATATACTGCACTATCTGAGGTAACAAATTTCATTATAAAAAAGCATGAAGCCCCATTTTTCTTGATACCACAGCTGGGATATTTCTCTGACTGATAATGCTCATGATATAAGCCAGCAATAAGACATGACAAGGTGTGGGTCATGGTCTGATAAGAGCATGCCCAGGTGCGTTATGAGCACCAAGTGCCTTTTGCACCTGGGAAGTGCTCTTATCATGCCATAAACCACACCTCGAAGTGTCTTATTACACTTATAAAATGGGTCCCCCAAATAACTATTTAAGAATTATAAAAAGAACAAGAAAAAAAGCAATATAATTTACAAAAATTACATTTAATACTGAAACAAAAATAGTCCCCCTAATGGCAGTCTGTAATGGCCAGTACAGGTCCTCCCCTCAACATACACAGAGATGGATACTGGTAAGCTTGTTATTTCATCTCCGTTCACACTGTATCCCCGACTGGCACACACCGTTTTAAGTCATGTGTCCCTGCCATGTCTATTACTGAGCAGAGTGGGCATTTCTTTCAGAGCCAGCACCATGTTTCTTTGCGAGCGAGCATGTTCCTTGACAGGTGCCATACTTCCCACTTTTAAATCATGGTTGCTAACAGCGGGCACTCACTCTGTAAGTTTAAAATAAATGTTTAACTGAACAAAGAAACCAGCATATTAGAGAGCAAGCGGAGGAGTGGGTATGGAGTTTTGGTAGGAAAACTGTTTGTGGCAGCATGCACCGTCATTTGCTTTTGTTGCATTTATCTTTCTTTTTTATTGGAGAATCACAGGATCACAGGTCAAACTTGTATTTCGGAGACCTTCACTTAAAATATATTTAATACCTAATGTGGGGCACTTGTGTTTGCATGTGTGTGGGGGAGGGAGTGAGATGAGGTGGGATAGTGACTGTCACCCATGAAGAACAGTTGCATGCAGTGCTCACTTGTGAAACTAGTTTGAAGCTACAATAGCTTCTTGATATTTTCTTGTTGTGAGGTCACCCAGAGAAGAAAAATGTTGATTGGCATATATATGGGCTGATAAGGACACGGCTCAAAGGTCCTTTCAGCCAATTGGATTTAGAGATTTTCTTTACCCATTTAATAACATAACATAACATAACATAACATAACATAACATAACATAACATAACATAACATAACATAACATAACATAACGTAACGTAATGTAACGTAACGTAACATAACATATAGAATAGTGCATGGGTGACCATACACAACAAGGCTATGTTTCCATCGAGGGGATGTGATGATGTCATACAGACCTCGAGAGCGAAGCTTGAGAGGCCCATTTGACATCATCACATCCCTGAGATGGAAACAAAGTCTTGTTGTGTCTGGTCACCTATATACTATTTTATATAGTATATGGTTCCCAGAAATGTCTACAGTTGAAATACAAGGTACACCCACTTGCTCCCCATTGTCACTGCAGTCCAGTTCTGCTTCAGGTCCTCGCTACGGTTCCACTCACCACCTGGCATTCAAAAGCACTGATTATTTAAAAAATAAAGAAGAAAAATTTCAAACTGATAGTTTGGACACACAGAGCTGACAATGGCAGTTTGTGTCCAAACTATCTTCATGAAACACTTGCTCCTCAGCTTGCTAAGTGGTGCTGCAATTTTGCCCCATTTGTTTTTTGAACACTGAGCTGCTTTAGCCAATCAGGTAACAGCTCAAAGGGGAAAAGTTGTTGTAGTATCATTGTGATGTCAGAACGATACTACAACAACTTTTCTTGACCTTTGAACTGTCTTACAATAGCTTTTGGAAAGCCATCACTTTTTAGCCACAATAAGCCCTAACCATATACTATATAACAGTAGAGGACAGAAGGAGGTGGACCCATCTAGTCAGTCCCTCTGCCACTCAATGGACTTATCCTAATATTCCATTATCTTAAATGTAACTAACCAACCTTTTCTTACACTGATTTATTATGTTGATGCACTTGCGCAGCTAACATCTTGGGACAGTGCAGCTTTGGAGACGTGGTCGCTGTTGGACGAATGCAGGGCACAGACCAGTAGGTGCATTCCTCATTCCCCAATCAGTCTTCATGCTGGTGCCACACCATGCATACATAATGTGGTGAGCACATCTAAGAAAAGGTCCGCTGCAATCTGAGCAAAGCTCATCATACGCTGCAGACACTTCCTATGTGCTCGCTGACATTATCAGCATGGTGGGCAAGTGGCCGCCCAACTGCCGACTTCGGGGATGCCCAATCCCCCCGTCGGTTTACCCCCCCACATTCTTTGTGTGCCAATGGGGTAGCCCACTCCCAGTCGGCATAAACCACCCATTGTTAAATGCCGAGGGGGGGTGCCCAATCCCCCTCGGCTCGTATCCCCCACTTTCTTTGTGTGCTGACTGGGGTGCCCAATTCCAATTGGCATAACTTCTTCCACGTCCCTGTGTTGTGTGCTGACAAGGGTGCCCTATCTCCCGTCAGCTACAGACCCCCCAAAACATTTAGGTGGCATGCTGGGAGGCTACCCCAGCATGCCAAATCCCCTGAAATACAAAAACTGTCACACAGTATGTTTTTTTTTCCACCTGTAAAATGAAAACTGACCCTCATAGTCTCCCTGGCCCCTACCCGCACCCACGCTCTGTGCACCCTGCCTCCCCACATCCCCTCACCCCCCTCACCCCATACTTACCTCCGCAGTCTGGCATGATGATCATCGGTGGACTGGGAACATGTCTGCACTCTTCAAAGCTGACCACGAACTGAGGAAATGCCGGTAAGCTGTATAGTGGAACAAATAGGGTTTTTTTCCAACTTTGCTGCATATCGCAGGCATTTTGGGGAATTTTGGCCCCACATTCAACATGGGGTTTTTGGGACCCCTTCTCATGAATTCTTGCACTGTCATGGCATTATTCAGTCCCGAATGGTGATTTCACAGTCACTGCACAGAATCACCTTTCGGGGCAGAGTAATGAAATGACAGTGCCACTGTTCATGAGGGGGGCTCTCAAAAAGCCTATGTTGCAAATTAGGTGGGAAAAAAAAAATGACTGTTTTATGAGCATGCATTGCGCAGTTGCTATACACGCTTGTAAGTTAGCGAATTCGCAATATTTTCATGCCAGATTCTCAACATTAGTATTTTACCACACCTTCTTATGAACCATTCAGCTGTCATTTTTCACATCCTGGCCGAAATGTGTTTTTGCACTTCTGGCACAGATTAGTGTAGTCGCTATGCAAAATCACTGTTCGGGACACATTATGAAAGTGACAGTAACACTGTTCATGAGCAGAGGTCCTAAAATGCCTGTGTTGAAAATTTGGTGACGATACTCCATAAAATGACTGTGTTACGAGCGTGCATTGCACAGTTTGCATGCATGCTCATAAGTTCAAAAACTTATAATATTTTCACTCCAGATTTTCAACAGTGCCATTGTTCTACACCTCCTAATGAAAAGTACAGCTGTCATTTTCCACATCCTGACCAAAATCTGTTTTCACAGTTCTGGCGCACAATAGTGCGGTCGCTGTGGAAAGCCCATGTTTGAGACACATTATCAAAATGGCAGTGACACTGTTCATTAGCAGATGTCCTAATATACCTATGTTGAAAATTTGGGGAAGAAAGTCAATAAAATGAGTGTTTTACGAGAGCGTGTTGTGCAGTTTGCACGCACACTCATGACTTTGTGAATTTGTAATACTTTCACTCCAGCGGTTCATCATTGGCATTTTTCCATACCACTTATGAACAGTACAGCTGGCTGAAATGTGTTTTCGCATGTCTGGTGCAGAATTGCACGGTCACTGTGCAAAATCACTTTTCGGGACAGTTTGAGGAAATGACGATGACACTATTCATCAGCAAAGGTCCTAAAATGCCTATCTTGAAAATTTGGTGCTGAAAGTCCATACAATGACTGTGTTGCAAGCATGCATTGTGCAGTTTCTACGCACACTTGTAACTTCGTAAATATGCACTATTTTCATGCCACATTTTCACCACTGGCATTTGTGCACACCTCATTATCAACAGTCCAGCTGCCATTTTCCACAGCCTGCCCAAAACGTGTTTCCGCAGCTCTGCCGCACAATGGCATACTTGCAGTGCAAAATCACCTTTTGGGACACATTAACAAAATCACAGCACTATGCATCTCCACCTCTGCCACTGCCAATGCCAGCATGACAACATTCGACATTGACAAATGCTTGTTTTATCCGGTATGAGCACCTTTTTCTAGTTGCCAATTCCTCAATATCACCACCCTCTTAGAAAAGACATCCTCTCCCTGGGTCACTTTGTTCATGAAGGACAGCAAATTAATTTTCATGATCTGCCTTGCCTGATACCATGTTGGCGGTTTATATTCAGGTTTCACTTTTTAACCATTTCATTTAACCTCCCTTTATAAAATGGCAAGAAAAAAATATTGAAATTTCATTGGCTGGGAAACATCACCTGATTGTGCATTAAATCTGTATAAAGACACGGTTGAGTGCCAAATCTCATTTTCCTTCCCCAAATCTACTTAATGCCATTTTATCTATGTAATAAGCCCCTCCAGGGTGTGCATATGAGTAATAAGATTTTTATGCACTTCCCAATGGCATAAAGACATCTGGCCTTCGACCTTGTGCCTTACTGTACCCCCAGCACATGCATTAAAATCCTATAATGCACACCCTGTCATGGCTTACTATTTTTGTAAGTATTGGTTCTAGTGTTTTTTCTGCCAACAAAATCATGCTCACATGTCTGTAGTTTACAGGGTCAGCTTGCATTCCCCATTTAAATAGAATAAAAACATTAGCCCTGAGCTAATCCTATGGCACTTCTGTATTCAAAAATTATATATTAATGATGATTTTAAAGAGCGTTACCAATACCACAGTTACTTCAAAATCTGAGGGTGCATGCCATCAGGCACTGGCAAGTAAATAAAATTCAGCTTCTCCAACTCTTTTAGACTTCCTCCTTCTTTATTCCCTCATAAAAAAAATGAATCTGCAAGTATCCGTCCTGTGTAATCTTCTCTCTTGTGATACCTGAATCTTTATTGTTGAATACTGATGAGAGAAAATTACTTGACTCCTCTGCCATTTTGTCAATATCACTAATAATGCCCCACTCATTTGCAGCTTTAATCAGACCCATCTCCTGTTTTATATTATCTTTAGATTAAACATAACAGAAGAACATTTTATTTTTATTTTTAGAACATTTTCTATATAGAACTCCATATCTGGGCATTCGTCTACTTTGAACATGTTCTGAAGATTCTGATTTGTAATCATATTTTCATGACTACATGCTCTTCTTTATAAGCTTGGTATTTTTCTTTGATCAACCTTTTAGCCACCCCAATGAACCACATCAGATCAACTCTATATTTTTTACTTATTTCTTAGTAGAATAAAACTCTCCAGTGCAGATTGTAATATTGTACTTTTTAAATCCCTCCACTGCTCCTTATCTGTTAGGTCTTAAAGGGGAACACTTGTGTACTGTACAAAGAAAGATGACAACATTGTTGCCAAAGGAAATATATTCCAAATAAGCTATTGGCCAAATCTGCAACTCTTTTAGGGCCAGAAACATAACACATTTAGTTCTCGCTCCCTTTACAACTGCAGCCATTCATTTCCTGCATTGCTAGCACAGAAAATGACATCATACAATGGGGCTAAAGATAAAGAGATAATATACAGTGCTGCCAGTAATTCCTAATGAAGATTTCCTGATCCCCATGACTCTCAGTGTCATTTTCAATAACTTTTGCTGATGGCATTTTTTGGAGTCCTGCAAACTTGCAGTCACAGATTTGTAAAGCGCTGTTTCAATAACTTCTGCACCATTTTTAAGAAATGTTTCATAGTTCCAGTTTCACTGGTTTCCAAATCATTTGTGGTTTGATTTCATAGAAACATCGAAACATAGAATGTGACGGCAGATAAGGACCGCTTAGCCCACCTAGTCTGCCTATTTTCCTACCTAACAGATAAGCTGCAGATCCTAGTTAACCAACAGCTTACTTCCTCTTACCCCCTAGGACTGCCTTATGTCTGTCTCATGCATTCTTGAATTCCCCCATTGTTCTTTTCTCCACAACCTCCTCAGGAAGGCTGTTCCATGCATCTACAACCCTCTCTGTGAAAAAATACTTCCTCACATTACCTCTGAGCCTCCCCCCCATCTATTTCTTTGCGCAATGTGTTATGATCAGTGATTGGTATTGTGCCTGTTAGGTTTTAAAATCTTTATAATGCAGGGGAAACTAAATGTACTACATTTCTGGCCCTAAAAGAGTTTCAGGTTTGGCCAATAGCTTATTAGGAATATATTTCCTTTGGCAACAATGTTATTTATTTATTTATTTATTTGTACAATCGGATTTACAACCTTTGAGCCAGAGGCTTATTTACAAAGGTACCTCGTCACAGAGAGGACAGACAGAGTAACACATTTACAGAATACAGGACAATGAGAGACTTAGAATTACACAGACAATTTCATACGATGATCAATTAAGTGACATTTCAAGGTGACACAGTCTGGCACATGCAGGTACCAACAGAGGGCAGGATGCCATGGGGGAGTTGGGGGGGAGTGAGGTGGAGGTTCAGCCCAGTGGGCATTGTCTGGTTCAATGTGACAGTGGCAAAGTGCCATTTAGAGACAGGAGCAGTTGCAGGTGTTAAACAGTTGGCTCTGAAGGGTGGTTTTGTAGGTGGAGATTTTGGGGGCATTGGAGATGGTTGCAGGGAGTGAGTTAAACCAGGATGGGGCTCTGTAGCAGAAGGACCTCTGACCATGGGTGGTCCTTGTTCTGGAAACCAGTAGAGTGGTCTTGTTGGTGGTTTGGGTTGCGGCAATGGACGGGGTATGATGGATGGAGGCAGTCACCCCAGGAGGGGAAAGCCCAAGCAGAATTTTCTTAGTTAGCAGGCAGGTTTGGTAGCGGAGACGTTTATCAAGGTTAAGGAGTTTTGCCCTGTCATAGAGTTGACGTGTGTGTGAGCCTGGGGCACCAGTAATCAGCCTGCAAGCCTTGTTTAGGGTGAGACGAATCTTGTTGAGGGCAGTGGTGTCAGCAGCACCATATACTGGCAGGTCATAATCCACACAGGACAGTACTGAAGACATAATGGCAAGTCAGAGAGCATCGGGTGGGAGGCAGTCCTTGTGGCAGTAGAAGATGCCAAGCCGAGTGTTAGTGGTGGATGCAAGAGCATTAATGTGGGCATGAAAGGTGAGGGCTGCGTCAAAGGTGACCCCAAGGTATTTGTAGGCGTAGACTTGTTCAAGCGGTTGTAGGGTGCTAGGGAAGATAAAGAGTGGGTTGTTGCAAGCTTTGTTTTGGGGGTGGGTGAAGAGCATTGTCTTGTTTTTTTTTAAGATTAATGATGAGTCTGCGCTCCTTGAATCAGGATTTGGCATCATTGAAGGAGTGTTGTAGAGAGTCCCGGAGGGAGATAGGATTATGGTGGGTGGCAAACATGATGGCATCATGGGCATACATAAGAATTTTGCCAGAGCAGGCACTGGGCATGGTGTTTAGATAGAGACTAAAAAGTAGGGGACCCAGGATGGAGCCCTAGGGTACCCCAGAGCAGATAGAATCAGTTTCTGAGAGTGTTCCATTGATTCTGACACACTGGGAATGAGCTGATAAGTAACTTGAGCACCATGCGAGGGGGCCAGCAGAGAAACCAGTGTGGCAGAGGGCATCTAGTAGAAGAGGGTGGGAGACAGTGTTGAAGGCCTTAGAGAGATCAATGAACACTGCATTAGCTAGACAGCTGACTTCCAGGGAGGAGGGCAGGAAGTTGGAGAACTCCATTAAAGTAGTGCCAGTACTGTGACCAGCAAGGAAGCCATGCTGATCCAGGCACAAGATGTCATGCTTAGTCAGAATTCAGTAAGTTGATTGGCCACCACTTTTCCTAGGGCTTTGGGGGGGGGGAAGGATGGAGATTGGTTGGTAATTGTTGGGGGAGGACCTGTCACCCCCTTTATGAAAAGGCGTGACTATGGCAGTTTTCCACATAGTGGGGAATTGCCCCAGACAGAGGGACCGGTTAAGTAGGCTGGTGAGCGGGGCAAGGACTTCATCCAGGACCTGCCGAAGTATTTTGGGGTCCAGGGAATCGCTCCTGGGACTGTTTCCTTTTAATGCTTTAAGAAGGAGAGGTCTGACTTCCTGGGTGGATACCTTGCATAGGCGGAATCAGGGGCACTGGAGGAAGAGGGGTGGTAGGCCAGTGGGTGGGTCAAAAAAGTTACTAGGGAGGACAGAGCTAAGGTCCTGTAGAGGTGTTTAGGCAGTTGGCAATGCAAGCAGGGTCGGTGGAGGTTGAGCCGTCAATAGTAAGCTGGGATGGGGAAGGGGAGCAAGATTTCCCATTTAGCTCTTTAATATTGTCCCAGAAGGTCCGGGCACACCCACAAGAGGAGGTAAGGGTGGCCTGGTATTGGTCTGTCTTGGCTTTACGGATGGCCCATGTGCACCTGTTCCATGCAGCATTGTAGGTCTGTCTATCAGCTGTCCATCCCATTTCAGTGGCTAGGTGCCAGAGGTTTTCCCTATTTCTGAGCATTTGGAGTAGGGCAGGGGTAACCCAGGGCACATTATGTTTTTTGGAACAAATTTTGGTGAAGGGTGCAAAGAGATCACAGTCCTTGTTAAAGGCTTGGGAGAAGAGGTCAGCATCAATATCAGGCGCATGATGTATGGGGGACCAATTAATCTGAGTGAGAAACTGTTTGAGTTTAATCAGCCTGCCAGGGTGGAGGCACCTGTGGGATGTGGTTTGGGCTATGGGTTTGGGGTGGGAGCAGCCCAAAGGAATAGGATAGGGTAGTGGTCACCTAGGGAGTCAGGGAGGACCTGAATGTCCTGGATTTTTTCAGGGTGGTTGGTGATAATGATATCCAGGAGGGTGCAGGTTCCTCACTTTGGGTTAATTCTAGTGGGCTGGAAGATGAGTTGTGTCAGGTCTTGGGCAGCAAAGGTGTCCCTTATTGGGGAAGTGGAGGGACTGAGCCAGTTCACGTTAAGGTCCCCCACTAGGACTTGTTCAGCCTTATGGGGGAAGGGTGGTGAGATAATCCGTAATAGCCAGCAGTGCTGGGTTCTGGTTCTTTGGGGGAACGTAGGTGGCTGTGAGATAGACAGGGCCCCTGGAAGGGTCTGGAGTGAGTTTGAGGGTAATGGCCTGGGCCCCACTCACAAGCATAGGGGCGGGGAGCACCAGTCCAATAATTGTGTCCCTGGTATAGATCACACAACCACCCCTGCGTTTGCTTGCTCAATCCTCCCAGTATAGGGTATAGCCTGGGAGGGAGACAAAGGAGTCAGGGGTGGACTTGGACAGCCAGGTTTCTACTAGGGCTATGATGTCTGGTTCATGTAACATGACCCAGCACTGGACGGCAGCAAATTTTTTCAGCAGGCTGCATACATTCAAAGAGGCAATGTGGAGACCAGTGGACCTAGTAGGTGGGCTAGAGGGGGCAGGGCCTGGGTTAGGGTGTATATTACCAGATAGGAGTAGTAGAAAGACCAAGGTTCTGACCAGGGGGTGGCAGTATGTAGACTTCTTGGGAGTACGCTGGGATGAGGAGGAGGCCATAGGGGAATAAGGCATGGGCAGGGTTTGAAGGGTCGGGAGGGCGAGGATGAGGTTTATTTATGTGGTGCCAGGGTAGGCAGTGGGGGGGCTGCTAGAGGGTGGGTGCTAGGGTTCAGGGTACATGGACAGTGTGGGGAGGTCAGGCTAAGCTGGAGAGAGGTGGAGGTGCTGTCTCAGATGGTCCGGGGGTGAGGTCTGCTTGATGGGAGGTGGGCACTAGCATGGAAATGAGGCGGAGACATTTGAGGATGAGGTGAACAAACATAGTGCCTAAGGTAGCAGTAGGCCAGATGGTACAAGTATCTAGGCTGTCCCTCAGAAAGGATAGATACCACTTCGGAGAAGTGGTAGTGCCACGGACTTGGGTGCAAGGTTCAAGACCCTAGGGGGGTGGGTGATCTAGGACCTGGGTGAGATTTGGTTACAGGTGCTTGGGAGACTCAGAGCAGGCTGGGTTAGAAGCAGATTAGGGTGTGGAAATAACGACTCCTAGTAGTCACTGAAGGTTAGAAAAGGGGCTGCGAGGGTCTGAGGATAGGGTGGGGCAGGCAGAAGGTCCATATACCAATTAATAGGACCAAGTATTCACTTGAATTTTTCAGTCTTCTTTACTAAAATGATACACCTTACTTGCAGTAGTACTCCTTCCTGGGTCTAAAAAGATTTTAAAATCAATACCATGATCACTTTACTCAATTCAGATGTTAATTTCATATTCTACACCCATTCTACAATACTAGTTAAAATTAATTTTACAATTGCCTTCTGTCTAATATGTACCTGTACCATTTGCTTCAGATGAACAATCCTGTATTGTATCAACAAGATCCATTTCATTCATTCCCTTAGCAGTATTGCATTGCCAAATTACTCCTACATAACTGAAATCCCCATCAATAAACTCTTACCTCTGTTACATACATTTTGATTGTAATATTTATTAATCTATTCTCTCACCATATCTTACCTAGGGGGCCTATATGTTATACCCACCGTAATGTTTTTATCACCATACCCCAGCCTGACCCAAATCTCCTCTAAATCTTCTTCCACATTATCAGTCATCAACACATTAATAAAAGATGTGACTCCTCCCTCTCTCCTGTCTGCTTTATCCTTTTTATTAATATAGCCTCTAATATTAATTCCCTAGTCGATGTCCTTGTTCCACCACATTTCTATAATAGGAACCAGATCATAATTATCCATGTAAAATCTGGTTGCCAAAATGGATGGACTGGTTTGAAAAAGTTCAGCACCTTCCAGAACCAGTGTAATTTTCTGTATAAGAACCTCATCAAAATATTTTTTCAGGGTCTGATAAGATTTTTAAAACACTAATATTGGAACTGTATGTCGCCATAGCAACAATGAGCCACTGTTGAATGATTATACATAGAAACATAGAATTTGCCAGCAGAAAAAGGCATTTTGGCCCATAGTGTCTACTCACAGAGGTGCTATTACATTTATTGCAGTATCTCAAAGTTGATTTTAGATTCTTTTTCCTTCACTGAAATTAGCATATGCATGGAAAATGATTGCATAGCACTTGCTCTTTATGCTTTAATATTCTGAGAGTACTGATAAGACTTGGATATCCATTAGAACTTACCATGGCTTATCAAAACCTTTAAGAACCTCAAAACATTTAGTTGTTCCCCCATCATTATGTCAGGACTCCGTGAGAAAGAATGTCTGTTATTGCACAATAAATTCAAATGTTCAAGAGAGTTCAAGGGTGAGTATTTTTGACCAAAGAGTTAAGAAAGTTTTGTAGTACTTACTCAGATAGTGTGGCAACCAAATCAGTCACACTTCACTGGATACTTTGTTTATTTGGCCATAAACCTTATTCAAAGTACATCCATTCTAGGTCATATTTGCACTATAATACTTTCACCCATTCTGTTTGATGGTATAGTGTAAGATGATGGCTTCTGGTCTGGAATACTGATCATTTTCATTGATACAGTATGCAGGTAAAAAAGCCTATAATGTACAGTGTACTGTACTAAGGGAGAGCCACCTGTCTCCTCACCAACCCTAAGTAACCCAACTAATATACAAGAGGCCAAAGTCACAGCACTGATACTCACACAGGAACTAAACGAAGAGTCCTGTTTTGTGAATCAAAGATGTATTCCTTTGTTTGTTTTAAGTTGCCATACACACCACACAACAGACCTTTCTGGGTCAGTAACATGGCTGGCACTAGGAATTACTGGGTACTGGTACAAGAGTGTGAAGTGGGTCCCCCTGGCTCACCCCTGTGAAGTGGGCCCACCCATCTGACACACATGTTTTTCCTCATCTTGACTTGGCCTACCCACCCTCCCTCACCACCACACAACAGCCAGGCCAAGGACGATCTGGATCTCTCCCCCCGGGCCTCCTCTTGCCATAGCCAGCCCCGGCCTTCTGGCTTAACTTTCCCAAATTCTGCTGACCAGTCACCCCCTGTATGTCAGTACTTTGTACAGTTGTTGTGTAGCGTGTTAAAAGCTTTCCTTGTCACTCTGGCATAAAAGTACACAAGTAGAGATGCAGTGAAATTTAAATTTGCTGGCAAAGTTGGGAATTTTGCATCCATGAAGCAATCTGCAAAATTTTGCAGTCAGGGCACAGATTTGCCTATCAGACTTCACAGGGGATTTTTTGCAAAATTGTGCCATGAAAGTGTGGAATTTCGCCCAAAAATGGTGAAATTCCACCTTTCTAGGTAAAATTCTGCCATTCACAGGTGAATTAAGCACTTCACGGGTAAAACTTCATGATCTGCATCTGCAAAATAATCTGCAAAATGAGTGAAATTAACAAATTATTTCACAGCACAAAATCTCCCAACTTCACACATCCCTATACACAAGTATTTATTATTTGTTGCGCCGATTACAAGACCAGAGCTGAAGCTCATCCAGCCTCCTCGACTGACTCCTCAGCCTGCAGTGCATTAGTGCAATCATCGCAAGACAGATGCTCCCATGAGGCTTACCCCAACCCACCTGACCAACTAAACATATGGTCAGGTAACTGTCTGCCAGTTGTGCAAGCACTGTTCTTCAGCTTGCCAAGTTGCCCCCCTCATGACTGACAGCAGAGCAGACAGTGTACTGGGTGGAGTGGACCATGCTGTGCACTGAGTACAGGGCATGAATTAAATAAATCAGCAGCTGGGAGAGGAGACTAGCCAGGAGAGAGATGAGAGATGTTGAATTGAGATGGAGACTACAGAGGGCCCACCCTGTGCAGTGCCAAGTACGTTCTGTCACGGCGTGCAAGAGAAGAGAGACAGTGAGACTTCAAGGCTGAATTGAGGAAGAGGAGGAGCCAGTGAGACACTCAGCAGCTGCAAGCAGGTACAAGCGCATGGCATGCTGCAACTGCATTGTAATTTACATGATTTAAATGACTGAGCAGACAGGGCAGAAGGCCCGGCAGCACAGGCTCACACAGCAGTGACTGAGTGACTGTTATGACAAGTTGACAGTCATCAGCACACATGAATGAACAGTGCAGAATAGATAGTGTTTAGAAAATTACAAATAGAACATCAGGCCTTGGTCCCCTCCTGCGTTCAGGGCCTGGGTGCAGTGGCATTCCTTGCACCCCCCTCTGATGCCGGTCCTGGTCAGGAACAATACAGGACTGAGCTCTAACATTTCATCTTCTTGTATGGCTTTTTCAAAGATCTTTGAAAAAACCTTACTGTAAGTTATTTGTAAGTATCAACATTTTTGATAATGGTGCTGCAGTTGCTGATTATTAGATGGGATCTACGTGATCTGACCAGGAAAATGGAAATCTCATTCACAGTCTTCATTTCCAAATTTGACCACAATTCGAGACAAATATTCTGGGATCTCCAATGTTTACCTTATATGTTATAACAGCTTAAGCCCTCCAACTGGGACTTTGATGTATTTCTGACAGAGAGAGATTTAGCAAAATATTGTTTCAAAACATATATGACTGATTTAATAAAACAACTTGTTTCTAACAGGTAATATACCCCAGGCAGCCATACCTTCAAGAGATTGGTGGCCTAAGGATAGCAAACTTGAGAGCTTGGAAAAGGACGCTGATCTTGCATTTGATAAAATAGTAAGGTTTCTGCTAGGTTATAAAGCCACCTGAATTGAATACAGGCATACATTTCTCCAACACAGCTACCTAATTTTAAAACTATCAGCCAGTGTCATTGCTCAAAATTCAGAAGTAATGCAGGTAATCTGATTGGTTTCTCAGGAGTGATGGTCAAAGACAAGATGGAGACCATGACTGTTTGAAAGGAGCTGCTCCAAAACGCCTTCCCGGTATGTGGTAATATACTCTGACTACACAGAGCATCAGAGTTGTTAATGAACTTTAGCAAGGAAATTGACATCTGTTTGAATCTATTTTACAAAAAGAAGAAATGATGACTAGCAACATTCAGAGTATGAATTACTCCTAGGAAAGATAAGAAGTCACTGTAGAAATCTTCCACCTTGAAACAACTGACAAAGGCAAGTAAATCTACTGGCATGGTGACTAGGAAAATTAGCAGCCTTACTTTCAAACACAAAACATCCTCACTTGAGTTTGACCAGCCTGCCCTATCATGTTTGGATTTGGGTATTGAAAAGATGGTCGGGGTCACGTGATGCAGCGAGCCTGAAGAGACGCCTTTTTATTCTCCCCTGCCTGCCACAGTAAGAAATTATAATTAAACTCTCTTTTTTAATTGTCTGGATATGAAAAAGACAACTGAAGGATGTACGAAAGACTGGAGCATCACTTTGGATCATTATTTAGGAGATGGAAGTTGAAATGAGGAAATCCCAACCGAAACATACTCCGCCTGCCATGCCAGAAAAAGCTCCCAAAAAACAAAGGGCTAATACTGTCCCTGGGCCCTCAGCGCCACCGCAGAGTTCCGACCATGACCCATTAACATTGTCTGGCTTTCTAGCTGAATTTCGGCCATTTAAGGAGGAATTAAAAAACATCTCGTCTGAAATAAAGTCAATTTCTCAAGCGATAGAAGATATTGCCTTGAGAACGTCCGATAATGAGGTACGAATTGTGTTCTTGGAGAAAAGAGCAGATAAAATGGATCCTGAAGTAGTGAACATAAAACAAAAGTTGGCAAAGATGGAATTGAAATTAGAGGATTTAGAGGTCCGGAGCCACAGGAACAACGCAGTAATTATTGGCCTGCCTGAAGCTGAAGAAGGACATGACACAGTACTCTTTGTGCAGAAATTTATGGAAAAAAATATTGGTCCCTCACCTTATGGGCCATGGTATGTCATAGAGCGTGCCCACAGCGCACTTAGACCAACTCCCCCATCCGGAGCCCCCCCCATCCCTTAATCTTTCGTTTCTCGAATTACCTGGAGAAACAACATTTTTTTATAAAAATAAGAGAGCTTCAAGATCTCCAGTGGGAGGGGGTAAAAATCCGTGTTGCCCAAGACTTGCCTTTAACTGTACGCCAACTTAGAGCCTCCTTTCATCCTCTGGTTACTAAAATAATTGCGGCTGGAATTAAGTTTAAAATGATCTATCCAGCCAGATTGCAGGTACTTATCTCCGGAACTTGGCATTCATATGAAGATGTGGAGACAGCAACCAAAGGCTTAAAAAGGCTATGCTCGAATTATTTAAGTCTGTCTGATGGAAGATTAGTGACTTTCTGGGAAACTGACGGGGTAAATTTCCAAGGAAATGCAGATTGGTTATCTCTGCTCGGAATTAGACGGATTCGATGTCTTGACTTATTCATAAAGACTTACGTGTGGGTTAGAATGTCTCTTTTATGTTTTTTCTTTTTTTTACTTCATATCTAAGATCTGATCTGAAGAAGGGGGATACTAGGTAGAAACGCTCATGTTATGGAAAAAATTAAAAGGCTGTGGAACTAACAGGAGATGCGGGCTGACATAGGCAGAATTTTAGCCCTCATAGCTCCAAAGGTGGATACGTTAATTAGGCTTCAATTAGAGGAACTGGGACGAGATGCACGATCCTCGAGTGACAAGAAAGTATCAACTTAGAATTAGAAATTGTAACACCTAATAAGTGCCCAGTAGGAAAAAACTGTAATACCGGATTGAGTATTTTAAAGAAGAGGAGTTGTTTGCGAGTGATACTCGAGACTGATTTCAAGAGCCAACACCACATTATAGCTTACAGAACACCAAGGAAAAATGTGGCGTTTCCTTGCTTTGTTCGGTGGTTTTGTCCATTCTCTTGCTGGTCTTCCTCCCTGCATTCTTAGCCACTTCAAGGTATTTCCTGCAATATCTATGCAGGGATGTAGTAATGTTGAGTCTCCACAGGAGGGAGTTGTTGCTGTTCTTTACTTACTAGTTAACTGAACTGCAAAACAGCTCGACAAGGCTGTCGGGGTTATAGGGTTTTACAAGGTAGGTGTAATAGGGCATAAGTTCCTTTTGGAGTGGTTGATTATAATTTTCAGACTTCAAGATTCGGGACTAAAAGGAAAGGGAAAGAAATAGGGGGGAAAAAATAAAACAAAAACCAAAAAAACAAGGAGACATTATTAGTTATGTATTCTTAGTAGTATCCAGGAAAGATTGTTTGTGATATTTTGTTAGCTGGGGGGAATTCTCACCAGCATAACGAAGGACGTAGCCTTAGTAGTTTTACTTAATTTGTTTTATGTTAGAGCACATACCTATGAATAGGATGTTATAAAGGGAGATTTCGATTGTATATGAGCCCTCTCAAGCCTCGTATTTGTTAGCAAGGGTTAATTTTCTAGCCTGCTGATACACAAAGAGACTATATATACCTCGCTAGTGGGATAGCTGGAGTATACATGTTATGGGGCACTGAGAGGGGAGACATTGGTGAATGGGCGGAAGGGGAAAGGCAAGAAAGTGGCGTGCTGCAAAATGTTTCACAGGATAATAAGGGAGGTAGGGAGGGCTGGGGGAATGGGGATATTCAAAGGATTAGTGGTTTGGGGTTTTCTTGGTGTGATGTTTTCCTTTTTTGTGTAGCTGGATACAGGGGAAAGGGGGGGCTAGGGAAGGGTTAGAGGGGTTAGAGGGTTCCACAGTCCAGTATGACAGAAGTCCTTAAAGGTTCAAAACTAACAGGTTTTAATTTTGGAGCAGGTTCAACCTGTCTTTAGGTAGGATGGCTAAGGATGTGTATATTGCCACATGGAATGTCAAAGGGGTCAGAAAGAAATTGAAACAATATAAAGTCTTGAAACATCTAAACTTATTAAATTGTAATGTTTCCTTTATTCAAGAAACACACCTACTAGACTCTGAATCCATTCAGATGAAACAACTTCAAATAGGGCAGGTTTTCTCTGCTCAAGGACCCTCTAATAGTTGTGGAGTCTTGATTCTCCTGAATAGGAATATTCCATTTACTCCCATTCAGGTGATTAAAGACCCACAGGACAGATTTGTATTGGTTAAAGGCACTCTTTATTCCAAAGAAATATTACTAGGGAGCATTTATGGTCCTAATAGGAGGACACTCTTTTTATATGCAATTGTTAAACACTATGCTCCCATTATTGCCTGCGTTCATAATTTTGGGGGGTGATCTTAACTTGGTGCTGCATTTAGATAAAGACCGCACTAGTACTACTTCAGGAAGACTTTCCCCTGCACAGCGCACAGTACATGACTTAATAGACTGCCTGAGGCTTTGTGATGTATGGAGAGTATTGCATCTAGAAGCTAGGGAGTATACCTTCGTAACCCCGGTTCACAGATCCTCGTCTCGCATTGATTATTTATTGTTGTCACAACAAATCCTGCCTGGGGTTATATTCTCTTCCATTCAACCGGAACTCCCTTCAGATCATTCAATGGTCCAGGTTGGGTTGTCTGTTCCTTTAATTCCCAAACGTCAATCTAGATGGAAGCTGAATGATCAATTACTCAAGGATTCCAAAACAGTTGAGTGCATAAAGGCACATATCACACAATTTTTTGAAATAAATTCTGTACAGGATATTAATCCGGATATTGTGTGGTGTGCCTTTAAAGCCTTTTTACAGGGTATACTAATCGGATTGGCGTCCAGCAGGAAAAAAAAGCAGGAATCGAAACAGAAGATTCTGTTATCCCAGATTAGAATATTAGAAGCGGAAATACATCCACAATCAACAGATGAGGTTAAACAGGAATTAGCAAAACTGAAGGACGCTTACAATGGCATTCTCAATGAGAAGGCGGAATTTGTAATTCTATGTGCAAAAGCCTCATATATAGATCATGAAGATAAAGCAGGGAAGTTATTGGCACAGCAAATTAAACAGCAGGAATCAGCCCGTTTTATTCCCCCAATTCGTTCGAATTTGGATGGATCCTTAAAATCCTCGCCTCAGGAAATAATATTGGAATTTCTCAAATATTACAAGCAATTATACAGTGTAATGGAAAATCCTCCCTCTACATCATCTCTTTTTCTTTATTTAAAAGACGCTCAACTACCCGTGCTCCCTGAAGCCCAGAAAATAAACTTAGTGGCGCCAATATCACTACTAGAAATAGAGAAAGTAATTCAGGGGCTCCCTTTAGATAAAACCCCGGGACCTGATGGGTTTTCATCTAACTTTTATAAGCACTTTAAGGGTCTGATTATCCCGCATCTACTCTCTCTCTCTATATCAGTTCATATTATCCGGTACACAAGCAGACCCCACATTATTTGAGGCTCTCATAGTTCTTCTACCAAAACCCGGTAAGAATTTAGAATTCATGGAAAGTTACAGACCCATTTCTCTATTAAATCAAGATATCAAAATACTAACTAAGATTTTGGCAGATAGGCTTAGTTTAATCCTTCTAAATCTGATAGGCCCACAACAGGTAGGATTCATGAGAGGAAAATCCTCTGTAGATCACTTGCGTACCCTTTCTCATGTTCTTTCTGTGTCTAGGAATGCCTCCTTTCCGGTGGCGTTGGTATCCCTGGATGCAGAAAAAGCCTTCGATAGAGTCAATTGGAACTTTTGACTCACACTCTGAATGCCTTTGGCTTTCCACAACAATTTATGGACTGGGTCAAAGCACTCTATCAAAACCCATCTGCCAGAATTTCGGGTAATGGTGCTATTTCAGATTCTTTTGCCCTACATTCTGGTACTAGGCAAGGCGGTCCTCTTTCACCCCTGCTTTTTGATCTTTATTTAGAACCCTCAATTTGTAAACTGTCTCTATGTCCACAGGTACAAGGTATTAAAATCTTAGATACGGATATAAAAGTGTCTGCCTATGCCGATGATTTACTGTTGCAACTGTCATACCCAGAGGCCTCCATCCCTGTCATGTTAAACCTCATAGAGGAATACGGTAGGCTTTCTAACTACAAACTTAATATTGGTAAGTCTATCGTATTCCCTCTGAATCATAGAGTGTTTAAGCATAGTATTACTGCCTTGGGTTTGTCATGGGCAAAAGAATCCCTATGCTATCTTGGTATTGAAATAATTAGAATTACGTGCCTTTCTACCATGAAGAACCTGGATGCCTTGTTAACGATAGTTTCTCAGGACTTGGAACAGTGGGCAGCTCTTCCCATTTCTCTGTGGGGAAGAATAAATTTAGTTAAAATGAATGTACTCCCCAGACTGCTTTACCCTCTTCACTTATTGAATATATTTCTACCTGGATAATGGTTCAAAAAGGTGCATACCCTAATAATGAAATGTATCTGGGCTAAAAAACAACCAAGATTAGCATACCATAAGTTAGCAGCTTCTAAACTCAAAGGGGGATTAAGACTACCTCATTTCAGTCTATATTATTGGGCAAGTCAAGCTTCCAAATATCTCCAATGGTTGGTTCCTAATCCACCGCTTGCTCTCTCTCCATGGTTGGAAATTGAGCTAGAAATGATCCGTTCATGTAATATGGATCCTTCCACATTGTTATTCCTAAAGGTATCGGACTTGCCTAAAAAACTAAAAGGGACTACCATAGAAATATCCATCAGAATTCATTCACATCTATGTGGGTTTTTAAAATACAAACAACATGCAGATCTCTCGCAATCAATTTGGAACTCTACAGCCTTTAGATTAGATAATAAATTAATATCTCCTACTTGGTTACCACAACTAGGGAAGGGGAAAATGTCCTTGTTTGTGAAGGATGATGGAACATGGTTATCTTTAGAAGAACTTGACTTGAAATTTAAGTTACGGCCAAAGGATCACTTCCGAATTCTTCAATTAAGACATCTTTTGGTTAAAAAATTAAAAAAAGCAATGCCCACATTACCAAAGTATTCTTTCCACTATGACCTTTGTCCCCTAATCACTTCCACAAAGGTAATTTCCAAAGTGTACACTTTTTTGTATGATTGGCATTTTCCTGAGGCCTTTGGACCTTCAAGTTATTGGTCGGAATTGTTTCCACCAAGGAATATAGACTGGCCGGTCCTATGGAGTAATTGTCACCATTTCGTAGCTCAAGACAGGTTACAGTTGATGCAATTTAAAATCTTGCATAATCTCTACTATTCCCCACAAAAACTAGCAGCTTGGGGAGTAATAACCTCCAATCTATGCACCAGGTGCTCGTAGAGCGAAGGTACATTATTACATATTTTTTGGGAATGTCCCAAGATAGTTCCTCTCTGGACAATGATACAAGACAAAGCAGATCCATTGTTGGGACTGTCCGATTTATTCTCACCTGAGATATGCCTTCTTGGGAACTATTCTCAGATAATGGTGAATATCCATAAATATCACATAGCTATGATTTCTATGTCAGTGAAAAAGATGGTCCTCAGATATTGGAAAAATGAACAACCGTGTCTATTCTGAATGGCTTAACAAGATTTTAGCAAATCTTAGAACAGGAAAGGTTATTTCTAGTTTAAATATAATAATGTGAAATATGAAAAAAATGTGGGCTCCTTTACATATGTTATACTCTACCTAATATGTATGTCATACTTTAAATCTGAATTCTGTACCTTTTAATACCGGGACTGTGGGGAGGGAGGGGTGGTGGGGTGGGAGGGGGGCTGGATGGGATCATGTATATTGTTTCAATTTTGGTTACATGTTCTCTTGTGTATAGTCATGATCCTGTCTATGGTACAATGTAAAAGCTCAATAAACTTTATATTGAAAAAAAAAAGAAAAGATGGTCCACAATAAACTTCAACCTGTAGATATTTTTCTAAAAAAAATATCTCAGGAAAACATCTGGACCTTACAAATGCTCAGCAAGGTGCTAATATTGCCAGAAACATGTCTATATATTTGCACAAGCAGCTCACTCTAATGCTATTCTGCCCCAGTCTCTGGTAGAGCAAACACCAGCATGCAATTCAGAAGAACCGAGCTGGGTACCTGAGAAGCCTTTAACCCTTCTCTTACCTTCATTGATTCAATCCCAGGACTTATCCAAGGTGGGCCAGCATGTACAAGCAGAGCAAACAGAAATTAATCCTGCTTATGGGGAATGTCCTACAAGCCTGAAGCCGGAGCTGAATATCTGCAGTGATTGCCACAGAGCAACAGTAAGTAACCTTTCTAATACCTTTTAATTTGCTAAAAAATCAAAGCTATAAAATACTAATGGATTGTTTAATGAAAAAGGCTCTGACGCTCATATAGGCATACAAGTTACCCAGTTTTTTAATGGTACAGTGATCTCCGGAAAGCAGTTACACAATTCAAGTGAACAAAGACAGGCACCGACTATGGAGCACACCCCTTCAGAACAAGTGCTACTTGGGCTGGTAATATCCAAAATTTTGCATCAAATTGACAGTCACCACTCCTGAATAACCTAAGTGCAGTAAAAACATTAACTATTAGTAATGACCAAATGCAACTAAAGGAACAAGCTGATTCTTGCTTGGCTGAGGCTAGCAAACTAGAACAGGTCTAGCATGTAAATATAAATGAAAATCAAGGCTTTGTTGATCAAAACAACTATTTAAACAGGTAAAATTCCTCAGGAAAAATTATGGAGAACCCCT
This sequence comes from Neoceratodus forsteri, assembly GCA_016271365.2. Taxonomy (NCBI): domain Eukaryota; kingdom Metazoa; phylum Chordata; order Ceratodontiformes; family Ceratodontidae; genus Neoceratodus; species Neoceratodus forsteri. The sequence continues at coordinate 1,125,030,244 of CM028131.1, forward strand.
TGCAAGGAAACTATAATTTGCTTGGTGAGTCAAAGGAATCACATTGCTGTATTAAAAGTGATAATGTGTCTTTTACAGAAACTTAGGAACCCCCTAATTCCTCTCTGCTTGAAACAGGTAAACCCAGTGATACTAACTACATCAAGCTCTGAAACACAGCAATTTGATAATTCACCAGAGTACAGGAGAAATCTACAAAGTTAAGTGAGCTATAGGCCTTTGAGGAAGAAAAAAATCCTACCCCTTCTTGGGCCCAGAATATATTACATCAAATGCATCAGATAAAAAAAAAAAAAACATGAGAGGATGGAATTATTGGAGGGTAAACTTGATCACCTACAGACACTTATCTCTCTGTTGTTTACAGAAAATAGGAAGTTGAAGGCAGAGCTAAAGGATTCTCAACAAAGAATATCAACTTTGGAAGATGAAATTATCCCTATTAAAAGGCAATCAAACTCTATGGAACAAACCAACAAAGACTTAAAGGCGAGGCTACTAGATTATGAAACATACTCCAGAAGAAAGAACATCTGGATTCTATGGGTATCAGAAACCTAGGATATGACAGATCATTAAGAGTGGCATTAAATCAAATAATGGCTGCTTGTCTAGATTCTGACCCTGTAAGTATAACTGTGGAAGTTAATAGAATTCACAGAACACCTAGGTGAAACTTTAATACAAATGCACCCCAAGACCTATTATTGCAATTTTATTTTTAAAACAGAACACAAAGAAAAATTAATGACAGCAGTTTATGAAAAGGAGGATATCTCTGATGGGGGCTACTACTCTGATCTATAATGACCTCCTGCAAGAACTGGTGCAGGAAAGGAAAAAGACAGATTTTTTTTAAGGAAACCAGTGATTTTTCCAGTAAGAGTGAGTGTGGTGATTGATGGAATTCACCATGCCTACAGAACAATAGTGATAGCAGAAAAAGATTTAAGGACTAAAATTCCTAATTTATTTTAATGATTTTCACATGCGAAAGAATATATTGCAAGTTATGGAGATAGAGGATAAATCAGATTTCTTTTCTCTGGCCCCCATTTTCAAAAAGGGGGGATGCACCACCCAAATAAATGGGCTGGTGCAAAAAAATGATATATTTAAACAAGTTGCACAATCCCAATGGATCGTATCTTGTCTGAATACAGCAACCTGTGCAGGTGGCACAAATGGGGGTGGCTGACAATGCGCCAGTGCATCCTAGAAGATGGGCTGAATACCAGGGATGGGAATGCACAGCGCATCCCAAGATGCACCGGTCCCAAATTCCTGATATTCAACCTGAATATGCAAATAGGGCCATCAGGCATGCAAGGTGCAAATAGGACATTTGCATGCCCATTATGGCCTCATTTGCATTCACTTAGCATGGCTGCACCAAACAAGTTGCACTGGACCAGCCTGCACCCCCCAGCCCTGTTCTCTGCTGCCCATGTATGGGCAGCAGCAACCCCACGGCCATGTTGTAGGGTACCCCAGCCCAATCCCTGTCCCTGTAACTGCGATTGCAGATCCCCCTTTTCCATAGTGTAGGGCACCCACTCCCTGCCTGATCCCTATCTCTGTAACAGACAAAGCAAACCCTCCTTTCTGTAGTGTAGGGTCCTCCCACCCCATACCCAATCCAGGCTCCTCATTCACATAATAGACCCTGCCATACACTGTCCCCATTTGCATAATAAATCCATGCCATATCCCTCCTCAGTTGCATTACAATCCCTGTCGCATACTGTTCCATAGTGTAGTGGACCTCCACCCCGTCCTGTTCCCCGATGCTCAGTTATTAACCAACAATCCCTTTTCATAGTGTAGTGGATCCCCCACCCTGTTCCTGATCCCTGAACCCTGCTCACAAAAGCTGCCCGGTGTAAAATTCCCATTCAAAGCATAATCCTATATTGTACTTTTCCAAAGTGTAGCGGCCCTCTACCCCTCCATAGCCCAGTAGGCACGATCCCCTCCTCACACCCTCCTCACCACCAATGCCAGCAACTGGCAAAGCCCTCCACACCCTACCATGGCCAACCACCCACTGTGCTCCTCACAATCAGTGTACTGTACAGAGCATGAACCAGCCAATGGGATCGCACTCTGTACAGTACATTGATTGCTAGCAGCACAGTTGGTGGCTCACCATGGCAGGGTGTGGAGGGCTGTGCCAGTCACCAGCATGGGTGGTGAGGGGAGGGGGTCATGCCTACCATGGTGGAAGGCCACTACACTATAGAAAAGTGTGATATGGGATTATGCTCTGAATGGGGATTTTGGACCTGTACGGCTTTTGCAATCAGGGTTTGTGGATTGGGGATGGGGCGGGGGGTCCACTACACTATGGAAAAGGGATTGTTAGTTAATAATTGGGCATCAGAGATTCGGGTGGGATGGGGGTTCACTACACTATGGAACAGTATGCAGCAGGATTTGTAATGCGACTGAGGGAGGATGCATCAAGGGTTTATTATGAGAATGGGGACAGTGTGCGGAAGGGTTTATTATGCGAATTGCGAGCCTGGAATGAGTATAGGTGGGACTCCTACACTACAGAAAAGGGGGGATTGCACTGTTTGTTACAGAGAAAGGGATCAGGCAGGGAGGGGGTACTCTACACTACAGAAATGGGGGACTTATCAGTGATTGGGAACAGTGAATGGGATGGGATGGGGGTCCGCTACACTGTGAGACAGGGGTCTTATTTATTGACTGGGCAGTGGAGAATGGAGCTGGGGGAGGGTGGCCACTGGTCTGCAAGGGCTGGCAGGCTGCTGTTCTCCTGTGTGCACTACCACAACCTGCCTGTTGGTGGCCAGAAGTTAGGCATGCTTTTACCATACCTAACTTTGCATGGCTCATCTCCTGCACTTGGGTGGCCCATCTCTGCTGAATATCCCATTGTGCTGGATACTGATGGGCATGCCCCCTCAATTTGGGTTGCAGACATTAACTTTGTGCTGTGGCCCATCTCAATTTGGGCAGCCAATCTCCCTATTTTGAATATGGGAGTTTGAAGTAACTTTTGGGATGAGTGACTCATCTTGTTTTGTTCCGGAGATGCACAGCTCATCTCTTTTGGAAAATGTGAGCCTCTGTATATACTTGGGGTATAAATCTTATCCCTGTGTAGCCAGAAGGAGGATGGGAAAGGAGAAACGATATCATGGGTTTTTCTAAATGTCCAAGTGGGCAACATCATTTAGACTTCAGACATTTATTGAAAGCTGATTGTGGGGTAGTATTATGGGTGGGTTGTATACCTCTCAACCTACTGCCTCATAAATCAGGGACAAGGCTTAAAAAACTCAGGAACGGAGGACCAAAATCAGGGACACATCTTCAAAACTGGAGGTATCCACTCAGGGAGCTGGTAGAATAAGGGGCTTAGTGTAAAATGCATTTTTGAAGGAAGAACACATCTGTAACTTTAATGTTTGACATTATTTTGTGCTTATAACCCCCACTGTTTGATCACAGAAACACATTTTTTAGGAGGGATGGATTAAAATGTTGAGGCAAAATCAGGGACGTCCCTGAAAATCTGGGACAGTTGAGAGGTATGGTGGGTTGTTTATTATTTTTCCAAAGCAGGGGGGAAATGGTCATTTAGTGGACTGATTATTATCTATTTTTCTTATTTCAGTGGTTATTTAGTCAATGAGGATGGCATCAATTTATCAAAATGCAAAAGCTATTCGAATGACTAATCATAATTTTAGGTGTACCTCATTCAATGTTAATGATATTCATTCCCCAATTAAAAGATCCAGCTTTCTAAATTATATAAATAAAACCAAATCAGATTGTATCTGTTTATAAGAAACCCATCTAGATAAAACTGAAACAATGAAACTAAAACTTAATCTCACATATTTATAGCTCGGAGGGAACTAGAAAAAGCTCTGGGGTTGCAATAATTGTAATTAAATCTGCTAATTTTAAGGTTATAGATGTTTATTCAGATACTAAGAGCAGAATACTATTATTAAAAAGTAAGTGTAAGATCCAAGTTTTAATGACCAGTTCAATATATGCCCCTGTTTCAGGCTACTCAGAATTTTTTCGCTGAAACCACCAATGCACTGGTACAAATTAATGCTGAAAACATAATTTTACAAGATGATTTAAATGAAATGGTTTACCATAAACTAGATAAATCATCAAATATAAGCCAAACAAATATATGACAGGCCAACTTTCAAATAATTCTTTTTACAAAATCATGACCTAATAGATCACTGGAGACAGACTTTTCCAACTACCAAAGATTATACTAATTTTGACAAGAAGAATGAGGTATTTTCCAATAAAGAGGATATTTTCTATATCAAAATCATTAGCAAATAAATTTGTAAACTCCATAATTGATACTATATTATTGTCAGATTGTGCATTAATTCAAATCAACCTTATATTAGAAAATAAGCAGAAATCCTGCCAAAGGTTTTGGAGATTTAACCGTGATTTACTACAAGATGAGCAAGTTGTAAAGACTAGGGAAAGTATTAAGGAATTTTGGTTTTATAATTATGATGGCAGTACCTTGATTTCAAAGTTATGGGACTGCTTTAAAGCAGTTATAAGGGGCATAGTTTTCACTCATCAAGCCTATGTACTGAAACAATGGAAAGTAAAGGAAGAAACGATAAATAACAAGTTGAACAAACTGAATCATTTAGTAGAGGAAGATTTCAAGAAATATCAGCAAGAATGGGATGCCCTGAGATTACAGAAAATAAAGCTAAATAATATAGAAGTAACCTTGAATCTTTAAAAATATTATGAATGAAAATACTTGCAGGTTGATGAATCTGACAATATATTAGCATCATTACTGAAAAAACAAAAGGAACTAAATATAATCACCTTACTGGAAGATAAGGAAGACAAAAGGGTTACCCAAGAGAGTGAATTAGCTAAAATAGTCCAGGAACATTTCAAGACTATTTACCAATGGCACTTATCAGTAAATCCTTATATGTTACAATATTATATTAAAAATGGCAATTTACCAAAATTAAATTGTTTGGAGAATGACTTCTAAGAAACAGAAATTAGACTTGTTATTAAGTCTTTGGCAAAAAAAAATAACAGCTTAGATGGGTTCACATACCTGGAAACTGAAATTGAATATGGAGAAATGCAGGATACACCCTGGGAGAGGAAACACTGCAGGCTTCGAGTAGGGAGAGGGACCTTGGGGTGGTGGTGGATGCCAAAATGAACAACTCTGAGCATTGTAGGAGGGCTGCAGCTGAAGCAAATAAAATGCTGGGGTGCATCACCAGGGGGATAACCTTAAGAAGCCAGGATGTGCTTCTTCTTCTGTATAACTGCCTGGTTAAACTACACCTTGAACACTGCATGCAGTTTTGGCATTCACACTTAAAAAAGGACATTGCATTCCTGGAGAGGGTTCAGAGGAGGGTGACCAGAATGATACAGGGTCCAGGAGGGAGGTCCTATGGGGAGAGACTTGAGGAGCTCAACCTGTACTCCTTGGAGGAGAGGAGTGACAGAGGGGATGTTATTGTGGTCTTCAAGTACCTAAAGGGGGTAAATAGGGTAAGCCTATAGAGGGTGTTCCAACAGAGGGAGGTGGGGCCACCAGGGGGCACAAATTGAGGTTGGTTGGTGGGAGACTCAGGGGAGAGACAAGGAGGTGCTACTTCACTGAGAGGGTGGAGGAACCCTGGAATGCACTGCTTGTGGAACTGGTGGATGTGGATACTGTGGAGGGGTTCAAGAAAGGCTGGGACAGGTTTGGGGGAGGGTGAAACTGAGTAATGCCAAACTGGAGGAGAACTCCAGTTGGGGGGATAGGGGGGTTCCACGAGGGATGCTGGGAAGGCAGCAACGGTGCCCCAAATAGCTGCTGATTATCAAACAGACTTGATAGACCATGATGCCTACTCTGCTAACATTTTAGTATGTTAGTATGTTTGGAACCTTTTTTAAAATCATATAAGACAGAATCAGAAGACTGAGGGAATAGTAGTTAATGGGACACAGTATAAACTCAATGCATTTTTGGATGACCTCTTGATTTTGAAGAATGCTAATTTAACTGTACCCTACATCCTCAATGAAGTAGAAAATTATGCAAAACTTTCTGGATACTCCTTAAATAAACATAAATCTATTTTTATGGCTGTAAATGATACGGTTTATGTCTTGGACGCTGACATCAAAGAAAAATTTCTAATTAGAATAGTTATGAAATATCTAGGTATTACTCTAACAAATATCAACATAATATCATAAAAATTTATTATGACAATGTCAAAGCTAGGATTAAAAATGTTTCTGATAATTGGCAGAAATTATTCTTATCTTTATGGGGGCTAATCAAAACTATTGAAATAATGGCATTGCCCCATTATATCTGAATACTTCAAACAGTGATTGGTTTTCCCTCAACCTCCTGGTTTGCAGACTTAAAAAAATGCTTCCAAAATTTCTAAGGAGGGATGGGAAACCTCAAATAGCCTGGTAATAATTAATAATAGTGCATCATGTGGGAAGAGGAGACTTACATACTAACATACTATTTGCCAGCAGATTAGGCCTTACGGTCTATCGAGTCTGCTCGAACCTTAGATCCTTAGTTGGGTGCCAAGGCCCTCCCATCCCTTGTGCTCCAGAAACCCCTATCATCCATCCCCACTCCCCAGGGCCAGGCCATCATCTGATACATCCACTTTCTGTGTCTGTCCCACCCTCTCTTGAAGCCCTCCACTGTGGATCTCTGAACCAGCTCACCAGGCAGTGCATTCCAAGGGTCCACCACCCTCTCAGTGAAAAACCTCCTCCTCTTTTCCCCCCTCACCCTTCCACCTTCCAACTTCAAACCATGCCCTCTGGTGATACCTCCCTGCTTTAGTCTAAAGATCCCCTCCATGTTTACCCTATTTATTCCCTTGAGATACTTGAAGACCTCAATCATGTCCCCCCTGTCTCTCCTCTCCTCCAATGAAAACTGACAGAGCTCCTCAAGTCTGTCCTCATACGTCAAATCCCCTAGACCTTGTATCATCTTTGTTGCCCTTCTCTGTACCCTCTCCAGGAGCTGTATGTCCCTCTTCAAGTGTGGTCTCCAGTACTGTACACAGTACTCAAGGTGTGGTCTAACCAGTCCATTGTACAGTGGCAGAATCACTTCCTTGCTCCTAGAGGTGATCCCCTTACGATGCATCCCAACATCCTGTTTGCCTTGCTAGCCACTCTCCTGCACTGCTCAGAGTTATTCATACATGCATCCACCATGACCCCTAGGTCTTTTTCCCCTATTGAGGCCTCCAGCGCCTCCCCTCCCAGGGTGTACCTGTGTTTAGGGTTTCCCCGACCAAGATGCAACACCTTGCACTTGGTGATATTGAAATTTAATTTCCATGTGTGAGCCCAGCTTTCCAGGGTGTCCAGGTCCCCTTGCAGGGCCAACCTCCCCTCTTCTCCCTCAACTACTGCTCCCATCTTGGAGTCATCTGCGAAGAGACTCATTTCACACCCTATACCCTCCCTGATGTCTGATATGTATGCATTAAACAGGATCGGACCCAGGACTGAGCCCTGCAGTACCCCACTACCAACCTCTCTAGGGTTTGAGAGCTCCCCACAGACCTCTACTCTCTGGGTGCATCCAGCTAGCCAGTTTTCAATCCATCTGACCATCAAAGGGCCTACTCCTAACCCCATCAGTTTCTCCACCAGACCATTGTGGGGGACAGAGTCAAACGCCTTGCTGAAGTCCAAGAATAATACATCCACTGGTTTTCCCCTGTCCAGTTCTGATGTTACCCATTTGTAGAACTCCACAAGGTTGGTTTGACATGATCTACCTGGCACAAACCCATGTTGCCGACTATCCAGACCTCCCACCTCCTCCAAGTACACCCCCAATTGTTCCTTTAGTATACTGTCCATTAATTTTCCCACCACTGAGGTCAAACTGATGGGTCTATAGTTACCTGGTACTTTCCTCAACCCCCCTTTATGGATTGGCACCACATGTGCCTCTCGTCAATCCCTAGGTACCCTCCCTGTCTCAAGTGACCTGTTGAAGAGCTCCACCAGGGGTGCAGCCAGTATGTCTGCCAATTCCCATAGTACTCTCAGATGAATGCCATCTGGCCCAGGAGATTTGTCTTTCTTTAGGGCCTTGAGGGCTAACCACACCATTTTGGCAGAGATAGCATCATCCGTCCCCTCCACCTTACTGGCCTTTTTATCCTTACCCAGATGTGACACCCCTGGGTACCTCTCCCTTCCTATTGCTCCATTTCTGTTGCTCCCCCGATACCACTTACTGCCGCTTCTATTCCCTTCATGCCTTGCTTTGTAGCTATCCATCCCCTTCCCTAGTGAAAACAGAGGCAAAGCACTCGTTAAATACATCTGCCTGGTCCCTCGCCTCTTCCACCCACCCTCCTTCTGATCTCAATCTGCTGAGATGGCCCTTAGTTTTTCTCCGCTCCCCAATGTACCAGAAGAACCCCTTTTCCCCTCCATGTATCCCCTGTGCCAGCCACTGCTCTTTACTGGACTTTGCTCCCCTCACCATACGGGTGACTTTTCTAGATGCAAGATGGTACATTTCCTTATCCCTATCCCCTCTTGTTGTTTTATATTTTTTGTAGGCCGCCTTCTTTTCTCTGACTGCTACTTGTACCTCACTGGACCACCAGCATGGTTTATGTGACCTTGCTCCCTTACGTTTCAACTTAGCGCAGATCCTGAATGCTTCATGAAGTCCCCATTTTATGACCTCCCATCTCCTTTCCACACTTGTCATTGATGTAATCCCCTTCAAGTGATCCTTGAGAATATTTCCCACGCCCATAAAGTCTGCCCCCCTGAAATCCACTGCCACTGTCCTAGATCTCACCCCCCCATGCTTATTTGAAACCAGACAGTATTGTGGTCCCTCCCAGTCAGGGGGTCCTGTACAGCCATGTCCCTTACCAGATCCCCATCTGCCAGAACCACATCCAGGACATGCCCCTCCCTTGTGGGCTCCATCACATGCTGTGTTAAGAACACATCCTTGAAGCTGTTCAGCAGCCTCTGCTCCTTGGCCACCTCAGAGGACATGGTCCCCCAGTTTGTACCTGGCATATTAAGGTCCCCCATCAACACCACTCCTTCCCCTTTTGGTCCACACTGGGCAATGATGTTGTCCAACAAACCATCCTCTAGAACATCACTCATCCCGGGGGGCCTATATACTACACCCAGCTTGACCTTATCTCCCACTGGGGATTGTAAGGTGACTCATAAGGCCTCCACGTTTCCCTCTGCTTCTTCTACCCTAGCAATTTCTATGTCATCTCTAATGAACATAGCCACTCCACCCCCTCTGCCCTCCTTTCTATCCTTCCTAAGCATAGTGTACCCCCGTACGTTTAGGTCCCAGTCATGGTTTTTGTTGTCCCACGTCTCTGTGACCGCCGCCACATCCACCCCCTCCTCGAACAGCATGGCTTGGAACTCTGGCAACTTGTTTCCCAAGCTCCTGGCATTTACTAAAACCAACCCCCACCCCTTATCCCTGATCCTCTTTGTTGAACCCCACCCAGATTCCTTATACTTCCATCCTCCCTCTGCTCCTCCTGAAACCTCCACCCCCAGTCTGTTTCCCCCCTCCCCCCATTGGGCTTGAAGGCTACTCCCCTCATCTGGAGGAGAGGGCTTCTTGACAGCCCCTCCCTTATCCCTTCCCTCCCTGACAAGTTTAAACCCCACCTTTCTTGAATGTAGTCAGAGACTTGCTTGTATAAATCGCCTTTCTGGTTGGTTACAGTATATGCTATAGAATTTCTTTATTAAATCCCCAAATGTTTCACAATTCATGCTTTTTCAGTGGGTAATATCAAATTCTGTAAAACCAAAATATGTACATAAACTTTCTGTTCAAAAAATGTTGTTATGCAAATTGTTTTTTAAAGAAATTATTCTTGTACCTTATTCCAATTAAATCGTTTTTTCTCTCTGTTTCTTTAAATTTCAAACTCATTAACATGACTTTAGAAACATTTATTTAGAGTGTCTGGAACTAGGCTGAAAAACAATATAAACATACAATAAATCATACAAAATAGATAACTATATTAACTTAAAATCATACTTTTTTATTTACCCTTAACTGTTTTTATTGCCAACTCATTTCAAGTTATAACCAGTTTTTGATCAAACTTTAATAGTTATCCTGCATTTATCATGATGTTTAGTAACCAGATAATTTGTTTCATTTTGCTATATGTTAACCACCACCATGCAGTGCACATTTTGTATCTGTTCTCGCAATGAGCTTATCACCCCATGTCCAATGGAGTACTGTGTACCTGACAGGTCTAGTTTATTATGTTGCTTGCACGCATGTGCAAGAAACATAGTGCCATCATCGGAGATTTCGGAGGTGTGTCACCTCCTCCTCCAATTCAGTCAGTGAGCTGGCAGGCACGGCCCCTGTAAGCCAATGCATTTTGGAGCTGTCTATGACACGCTCCAAAATGCAGTGGCATACAGTTGAAAGGGGGAGCTACGCTTCAGTGAGCACCGATAAGGCGAGCTCCCCACATGCAGGCGTCGTGCCCCACACGTACTGTGTAGCCGGCGGGTGCCCAATCACCGCCGGCTGAGCTGCGCCATCCCCTGTTGGTGCCACGCTGGAGCCCACCCCAGCATGGCAATCAGTCCTTACGACGTAAAGCTTCCAATCTCCCCATCGGCTGAACGGCCCCCACCTACTGTGTAGCTGATGGGGTGCTCAATCCCCGCCCGGCTGAGCTGCGTCACCCCGTGGTTGGTGCCACACTGGGAGCCCACCCCAGCGTGGCAAGTAATCCTTTGGCTGGCGAGTGCGCAATCCCGTCGGCTGAACAGCCCCCCATCCCTTGTGCCACACTGGGAGACCACCCCAGCGTGGCAAATGGATCCCTAACGTCTTTTTCACCTGTAAAACAAAAGCGGTCCCGTAGCGCGTCTCCGAACCCCCTCCCACAACCGCACCCACCCACTGCCCAGCCTCCCCAAACCCCCTACCCCATGCCTACCTTCTGGACTCTGGCGCGATGATCTTCGGTTGACCGGGAACACGTCTGCACTCTTCAAAGCCGACCGCGAACTGAGGAAATGCCAGTAAGCTGTATAATGGGCTAGATAGGGGTTCAACTTTATTGCATATCTCAGGCATTTTTGGGAATTTTTGCACCAAATTTTCAACATGGGGTTTTAGGACCCCTTCTCATGAATGATGTCACTGTCATGGCGTTATTCAGGCCCGAAGGGTGATTTCGCGCAGTGACTTTGCAGTGACTGTGAAATCACCCTTTGGGCCTGAATACTGCAATGACAGTGACATCATTCATGAGAAGGGGTCCCAAAAACCCCATGTTGAAAATTTGGTCCAAAAATTCCAAAAAATGACTGTTTTACGAGTGTGCGTTGTGCAGTTCCTACGCAGGCTCGTAAGTTCACAAATGTTCAATATTTTCACTCCAGATTTTCAACATTGCCATTTTACCACACCTCCTCATGAGCAGTACAGCTGTCATTTTTCACATCCTGCCCAAAACATGTTTCCGCCCATGTAGCGCACAATGGCGCAGTCGGTGTGCAAACTCAATGTATGGGACACATTAACAAAATCACACTGACACTGTTCATGAGCAGAGGTCTTAAAATGGCTATGTTGAACATTTCGTGAAAAATTTCCTAACAATGACTGTTTTACGAGCATGCGTTGCGCAGTTCCTACGCACGCTTGTAAGTTCGCAAATTTTCAATATTTGCACTCCAATGACTTCCAAATACCTAAACAGCACATAGAAGCAAGCAACATTCGGCATTGACAAATGCTTGTTTTTGTCCACACTTTGTGGTTTGTACAGACTCTTGGTCCTGTGATAATGATATAAGTTAAGTTATCTTATCTGTTCCTACAACTCTTACAGACTGACTCAGTATGTGCTTACTTGATTTTTAACCTTATGCATTTCAGATAAAACATAGTTACCTGTATCTAGGTTTACAAGTTTATAAGTGTGTATGATATTGTTTAGCTGCAATGGCACCTGCTATACCTGGGAAGCTGTTACATCTCTTCTTGTACCTCTCAAGCCCACCTGTAATCCTGCGGACAGACTGCTGTCATCTCCATGTTCTCACAGACTTTGCAAGTATAATTGCTAAGCAACTAGAAACATTCCCCATTCAAAATGAACAGTTAAAGCTAAAGAAAAAAGTAAGATTTTAGTCAATAGAATTATCTATTTTGTATGATTTAATGTATGGTTATATTTTTAAACCTAATTCCAGAAATGCTAAATAAATGTTTCTGAGCTCAAGTTAATGAGTTTGAAATTTAAAGGAACACAGACAAAAACAGATCTAACTGGAATAAGGTAGAAGAATATTTTAAGAATATTAATGCAGAATGTTTATACACATATTTTGGTTTACAGAATTTGATATTACCTTTTGAAAAAGCATGAATTGCAAACCATTGGGGGAATTAATAAAGAAATTCTAAAGAATATAATCATCCAGAAAGGTGATTTATACAACCAAGTCTCCCCACAACACACATATGCTGCACTGGATATTTGGCACCTCAAGGAGGAGTTAAATGAATGGCAGTGTAGCAATTTCCCATAACAGTTTGGAATTTTTCACAAACAATTGATAACACCCCCCAAAAATGGGGGATATAGCTGCCCTGATTTAGAAACCTATAATAAAAGCTACCAGTTTAAATCTGTTATGGGAATGGGCATTCCTACCCAGTAGGGATCACCTACTGGATGAAGTCATTTGGTATTCTGAAAATAAAATGCATATAAAAGGAGTATTGCTAGATACTTATAGGAAATTAAATAGATTACCATTAATCTGTGATTACAATCCCTTCATAATCCAAACAATGACAAATAGGTTGGTTGGAAAAAATATATTCTTGCCCTGGTTACACTTAAATATTTGGGAATCTGTCAGATTTTGGGGGGGGATGGAGTAAAAGGAATTTATAGACTTCTGAGTAAGAAAACAATTCAGACATGGTCTCCATTGATAGCTGACAGAAAATGCTATATCTCTGAACAATTCAGGGAAATTGTCCATTCACCAAATAATATAAATGTCCTAACATACCATACATTAAAGTGAATTTTTCTGGCTTGTCAAAGTTAGTTGTTAAAAATCCTTTGACTACCTATGAGCAAATGCTAATGGGCATAATACTTTCATAAGGCAAGGCACACATAAACTATTTCAGAAATTGTATAATGTTATAATTTTGCAAGGGAAAGATCCCCTGAAACAAGCAAATAGAAAATGGAATAATGAAATTCAACCCTTGTAAACTGACCAACAATGGAAAAATGTTCATATTAAAGCTAATTCACTTTATGTCTTCTCCAAGAATAAAGCTTTCCAGAAAAAAGTAGTTGACAGAGATTATTACACTCCTCAGATGATTGCTAAAATTAGTGGAACAGGGCAAGGACTTTGCTGGCACCAGTGTGGTATGGCAGCAGACTTATTTCATTGTATTTTGGATTGTCCTTTGATTATTGACTGGTGAATGCAGACAGTAATGCTTCTGACTACCCTATTAAAGGTACAAATTCCTTTAGAATTTAATATACTCATTTTAATGAAACAACACATTTGAAACTTAACAAAGTGGAAACAAATATTTAATGCTAGGCACACTGTCTACTAAAAGACTTATTCTTGAGAATGGAAATGCTCATTCCATAAAGAACTTTAAGGAAAATAGGTGGTGGTATATGATTAGGGAGGCTGTATTATTTGGAAAGTTATGGCATACAAAGTTAGGTTATGAACCACTACTTGGTCCATCCAGGAAAGAGGTTAAAGCCATTCTGCTACCTTTAATTACAATTGAATGATCACTGAATTAGCTAGATTATATATTGTAAATCAGTTCCTACTCTAGGTATTCTGACTGTATAATACCCCTGTAAATGTTTAGTTTTATAAGGAATGAAATGTACATTAGTGTTGATTGAGAGTATGAATGTTATGATAAAATTTATGTTTTCAAATTGATTGTATTGCATATTAAATGATTCAAATAAAATATAAAAAAAGAAATAACGTAGGTAATTTAATGTACTGCCTCTCAGAGTACCTGGACATTATGTTCTTTTAGTTGAGGGTCCTTTGTGAGATTATGGCTATAAGCAATAGGGTTGTACAGATCAGTTTTCCCAGTTCTGTATTGTCAAGCCAGGTCAGTTGAAAAAATCAGAACCAGAACTGGATAAAAAATGTCTTCATGGGAATACAGGTCAAACACATAATTGCATTTCATGCAAACAGGCCAACACCTGTAATCATATGCTGCTATTCTTCCCAGAGTCCCTACTTTCCAATATTGTAATCATTTATCCAATATTCGATAAAATGATAGAGTTTACAATTTCTTACTCAAAAGACAAACATGACAATCTTCTCATCCACTACTTTTAATGCAGCCAGGATATGGGCATCCAAAACCCCAGCACTGTTACTCTTCATATAATAAAGATAAAAATTGTTTTGTTGTATTCATGGGCTTACAAGTCAGAACACACAGGGCCAGATTTTCAAAGAGCCCCTTGATCATCACAATTTGTGGTAATCTGGGGCTGTGGCACACTGTGGGTAAGTCAGGACTTTGTGCCCTATTCAGGAAAAAATGGAATCCCTGTGCCTCAAACCTGGGAGTTGCTACTACTGTAGGTGAGCCCCAAATATTTGGTTCAACTGTGGAAAGTGCTGAAGGGATCCAGCTGCAACCCCCTGCCCAGCACAACACCAGAGGAGCTGGGAAGGTTAGGGGGGGTATAACATGTCAGGGAGGAGTGGTCAAACTGTGTAAGGGGCACAGGTGCCTTAGTGGGTGTTGAGGAGGCTGTGGCAGTCAAATCAGTGAAGTGGCACTCTGCGGGGCTGCCAATTTTATTAGCAATTAAACCGATGACATGGTACCATGGGGGACAGTGACACACAGTGCCATGGTCCATGTGGGCACAGCCTGCCAGCAGCCCCAGCCTTGGGGCTGCTGCCAGGGCTGTGCCCACATGGGACCATGGCACTGTGTGTCACTGCCCCCCCATGGTAGCATGTCATCAGTATAATTGCTATAGAATCAGCACCCCCGAGGGGTGCCACTTCACTGATCTGGCTGCCCACAGCCTCCGCAACATCCACTCTGGCACCCAGTGCCCCTTACGCCATTGGAAACAACTCTTAGGGTGACATTCAGGGCCTCCTTACCGAAGTCCCCATAGTGTGTGCCACTGGTGCAAGGGGCTTAGACCAGCTCAGTGCTGGTCTATCTCAGGCCCTTTGCTGCACACATGACTGGGCTTTCTGAATCCCAGAAAAGGGGATGGTGCAGCCCTGACATGACACAAGCCTTCTTGTCACCTGCCACTCCCTGCCGTGTGTCACAAGGGGGTTGCAGTGCCAGTTTGACGCAGCAGCTCCCTATTCAGATGCAGTCAGTGTTTATGAATTGGGAATTATGCATCTTTTGAAGCAAGGGGCCAGTTGCATCAGAACTGTTTGATGTAACCACCTTGGTTCTTCTCAGGGCTTTTGAAATCTGGACTGTGATTGTACTGTATTTTATACATCAGGACAAATCCTTTCATCCATAAGCTACATCTCGGTTTTGCTATACCATTACATTTCTCAGCCATCTTGTGCAAAACTATTTCCACACACACAGCACTTGTTTCTTAAAACAGTATATTCCTTATTTCAACTTCATTTTAATAGATAATAGAACGCACCACCAATGGGTATCCTAAACTCCCAAACTACTTTAAGCTTTAATGACAATGCAATCCAGAGCAACCCTTAATTCAGTTTTTTGATTTTTATTTGCACTGATATGCTTTGTCTGTTAGTTTTCCTTCTTATTGTGGGCTAACTATGGTAGCTAAGACCATCATAGAGCTGGTTCCACCTTTCCTTGGCAAAAATACTGCAAATTTGTAACAGTGATGAAGCATGTGTCTGTGTCTGCCATTTTTAGCATTTGCAGATTGTGTAAGTGGCACTTGGCACCATATATGCCTGCTTAAAGTAGAACTGCAAATGATTTCATGGTGATTTACATATACGTCCAATACTCTATTAAAATAGGAAGACTAGGGGAGGGATTGTGTGTTTAAGAAGGGCAGGGGGACTGTGCAGAGGAGAATCAGGAAAAAACAGATATCCTGAACAAATACTTTTGTTCAGTCTTTACTGGGAAGGGGAAGTGGATGGGATATATAAAAGCAGGAGGTGCTCTGGTTGGAGAGAGGTAGACACAAGTCCATTTACTGTACTGAGGAGAGAGTCATGAAGGGACTCACAGATCTAAAGGTGGACAAAGGTTTGAGGCCAGATGGGATGCACACAAGGGTATTGAGAGAGCTCAGGAAGGTACTGGCTGCACCTCTGACAGCCCTATTCAACAACTCACTGGAAACTGGAGTGGTTCTGGAGGAATGGAGGAGGGCAGATATAGTCCTGCTTCATAAAAGCAGTGGCAGAGAGGAGGCTGGCAACTATATGTCTAATCAGTCTGACATCAGTGGTGGGGAAGCTAATGGAGTCACTTCTAAAGGAAAGGATTGTGGAGTATCTTGTATCCAGTGGGATACAAGACCTGAGGCAGCAGGAATTCATTGGGTGGAGGTGGAGGGGGGTCACGTCAAATGAATCAATAGCTTTCTTTTACTGGGTGACCAGCGAACTAGATCAGGGTGGAGCAGTGGACATGGCCTATTTAAATTTTAATAAGGTATTCAACACTTTACCAAACAGGAGACTTATAAAGAAACTGGGCAGTCTATGGGTGGGTCCTGAGGTGGTAAACTGGGTAAGAAATTGGTTAATGGAAAGGCAACAGAAGGTGGTGGCAGACAGAGTTCACTCTGGAGAATGGAAGATGACCAATGGGGCGCCTCAGGTCTCCTTACTTGGACTAGTCCTCCTTAATGTCTTTATAAGTGACATTGCAGATGGTTTGAAAGGGAAGAAAAAAAAATAATCACTGTAGTAATGTTGTTTTTTCTCTGGGATCCCTCACTATGTTTATACTGTATGCACCTATCTCCACAGTGACAGATGCCGTGGAGATGGAAAATATTCTAATTATAGACTTTAGAATACTGTTTCAGACTCTGAACACATGCTCCACTCTGGCAGTTAACCAGATTTGTTTCTATAGCCAGAGAAGGGCAGTAGCTAGTAAAGCTATCTAAGAGGCTGACAAAAATGTATACAGGTTTATCAGAATGTTTGAAAAACACCAATCAAATTGAAGCAGACCTGTAAATGTAAAAAACAAACTAATGTCTATGAAAAAACAAGCTTTACAATTGTAGAGCAACTGTGATAGTAAAGTTCATGCAACCTTAAGGAAAATGATTCTCATGAGAACCTATTTTTGGGGTTCTGGAAGGCGAGTCAGGTTGGGGAATGTAAACATAGTGAGGGATCCCTGAAAAGAAACTACATTACTGTGGTGAGA
Source organism: Neoceratodus forsteri (assembly GCA_016271365.2). NCBI lineage: Eukaryota > Metazoa > Chordata > Ceratodontiformes > Ceratodontidae > Neoceratodus > Neoceratodus forsteri. The sequence continues at coordinate 1,125,047,786 of CM028131.1, forward strand.
CTTTTTTTCTTCTAACCCCAGGAGTCCCTCACTGAATGTTTACAATCTGTGCAGACTGGGAAGCAATACCTTTGGAGGTGGATCCCAGTGCCTGCTTAGGAAAAAGGTTTTGCATGACAGCATTTCCAAAGCTGGCATCCTTTCTGGACTGAATGACCAGACAGTAGTCCCTTGTGAAGATGTGCACTGTTTTCTATGTAGCTGTTTTGAGAATGTCTAATAAGGGGATGCCCCTCGTGGATGCCACAGAGGCAGAGGTTTCCCTTGTGGGGTGTGCCTTAAGCTTCTGGGTGGTGTTTTCCCAGCTTTTTCATTCCAGAACTGGATGCAAGAGACTGTCTAGTGACAGACCTCCATGCTACTGGTTTGTCTTGACCAACCCTGCCATAGGTAACAAAGTGCTGAGTGTTTTGGTACTTGACATCTTTTGTCTGGTCAATGTAGTTATCCTGAACTCATTTCAGGTCAAGGCTGTGCAACTTCTGCTCACCTGGACTGGAGTGTTCTGGATAGAGCATGTGAAGTGTTACTGACTGGTTCAAGTGGAATTCAGACACCACTGGAGGTAGGAATTTCCTGTTGGTCTTAAGCACTACCTTATCCTTGTGAAATATTATGTAGTTTGACTCTCTACAGAGGGCCTGCAGTTCAGTTATTCTCCTAGCAGAGGTCATAGCAACCAGGAATATGGTTTCCAAGTTACATACTTCAAGTCAGCAGTGTCCATGGGTTCAAATGGAGCATTCATAAGCTAGGCAAGATAGACATTGAGCTCTCATGGTGGGGCTGGGTCCCTTACCAGTGGGTACAAGTGTGTGAGGCCTTTAGAAAACCTTTTGAAAATGGGTTGAGATTTCAGTGACTTTCCCTTGTCTGCTGATATGTAGACTGGCAGTGCTGCTAAGTGTACAGTATGATTAGTGTTGAAAGCCTTAGGCTGAAAGACTGTAGGTGCACCAGTTAATCCAGTACTGTAGGCAACCCTGCCTCTGATGGGATTATTCTTCTGTGAGTACAGTACACCAGCAAGAAAATAGTTCTCATTTAGAGGAATATACTTTCCTGATTGCTGGTTTCATTGAAATCCTCTGAGAGATTTAATCTAGAGTATTGTAACTGTTCAAGATCCATGCCTTCAGGCATAGTGTCCTGTGGTTTGGGAACATTATCCTGGCCTGGGATAAAGCTAGCAGACTGTGACATAATGGCAGGCTGATTGGACACTTGCTGAACAGGGCCAGGGACATTGAATACCAGGTTTGTCAGGCCCAGTCTGGGGCTATTGAGATCATTTTTGCAGATTCCCTCATGACATTCAGGAGGAATTTCTGTATATGTGGGAAAGGTGAGAAGTCATACAGATCTTCCCCATCCAATTCTAGACCAGGGCATCTTCTGGGACTGTCCCTCTGGCTGGTGTTCCGCAACAAAATTGTGGTAGCTGATTGTTCCATCAAGAGGTGAACAGATTTATTTTGTGATTGCCCCATCTTCTGAAAACTGTGGCCAGAACCTATTATTTTGAAGGCTATTCATGATTTCCCTGGCTGATTCTGCTTAAGGAGTCTGCCAAAATATTGTCCTTGCCTGACAGGTGCAATACAGAAATATTAGCTTCTATGGAGTATGCCAGGCCCCAGTTCCTCACTGCTTCTGTACACAGTTTTGAGGATCTTGTCCCTCCCTGCTTGTTTATGTAGTACATTGTTGTGGTATAGTCTTTTCTGATTTGGACCAACTGACCTTGCAGCTGGGAAGAAATTTATTGCATTGCTAGTAATACTGCCCTGAGTTCCAGGAGACTGATATGCTCCAGGGACTCCTGTGGGCTCCATGTACTACTTATTCCAAGGTCTTTCAGGTGGGCACCCCACCTCACTTGTTAGTGATCACTGTAGGAAGATAATGCCCTCTTTGAGGCTGATTTCTTCCTTCCTCCACTCTAGTGACATTACCAGTGTTTTTGTCATTGGCACTAGTTTTTAGAGTCGATCCCATCTTTGGGAACAACTGTCTCTTAAGTGGTACTGGATGACTTTCATTTTGAACCTGGCCCATGGAACCACAGATGTGGATGTAGCCATGTGTCCAAGTAACTGCAAGAAGTCCCTTAGTGTTGGGTGACCTGCTGTGAAAAACACTGCTGTGGCTATTAAAGCTGGAAATCTGGCCTGTTTGAGGAATGCTTTTCCCTGCAGGGCATGTAGCTCTGCTCCTATGAGGCCCAGTACTTGAAAATGTTCAGCTTGAGACTTCTACAGATTTATCAAGAATACCAGAGTCTCCAATGTGCTTTTTAGTCCAAAGTGAGCACTTTTTCCACTTATTCTGCTTTTTCTGAGACTAGCCAGTAGTCCAGGGAGAGAAAAAAAAAACATGATATTATACCTTTTCTGGTGTGCAGCCAACACAGCCTGGCACTTTATGAACACCCTTGGTGCTGAGGTGAGGCTGAAGGGTAAAGCTGTGAACTGGCATTGGGAGTTCCCTAGCTTGAAACTGAGATATCTTTTGTGTGATGGCCTGACTGGGGTTTGAAAATACGCGTCTTTTTGATCCAGTGATCCCAGCCAGTGACCTGATTGCAAAGATAGTATCGCTGTTCTCAGTGTGACCATCTTGCATTTCTCTTTTTTATATGCTTGTTCAGATATCTGAACTCTAAAATGGGTTGCCACGCCCCATTTTTCTTGTGGTTAGAAAGTACAAGGGGAAGAGACCCTTACCCCACTGTGATGCAGGGACTTTTTCTTTAGCTTTTGCTAGCAGTATTTTTTTTACTTCAAGTTCAAGCAGAATTCTTTCTATGGGAGAGTGAGCTGGAAAGCTTTTGTGTTTCTGCACTTTTGGACATTTCTTGAACTGCAGAGTCAATCCCAGGCCACTACTTCCAGAACCCACTTGCCTGTGGTAATAAAGCATGCCAACTTCTTACTGGAGCAGCACACCTTACCCACACATGTGAACTGTATGTGCAAACAGGTTGGCTTCAGCAAAACAGGAGGATTCACTATCAAACCTGCTTGCTAACTAAAAAGGCACTTCTCGGGCTCCTGCCTTCTGATGTTGCAAAATTATTCAACCCCTCTTGCAGCTCCCAGCACATGTGTAGCTCAGTCCACCAACTCTTCTCTGTCCCAAGATGCCGAACTACACAAGGGCAATGATCATTTGCATATAGAGCACCACTATGGTTTAATGTGCTGCCCAGTGATATCTCTTCCTTACTAAAATTGGGACCATTTAAAGGCACTCTTCATTAGCATCTTACAGCTAACAGCTCCTGTGACTGTTTCAACTGACATGGCACTACCTCAGCAGTATTGACACATCTTTGTGTACCTAGTTCTACCCCTTTCCCTGCAAATGACCACTTTCACCGTAACCACTCTGCCTTATTTCCTGCCTCCTTCCCTGATCCTTCGTTCACCTCACCCCTCTCACCCTCCACCTTCTTTCCACTGTTTATCTTCACTTGCCTGAACTTTTGTTCACCCAAATCTATCTATACCTATTTGACAAAGCACCTTGGGCTGCCTCCTTTTATTAGGTTATTTTTGATTTCCTACTGATTCATAATTTTAATTTTAGTTACAATGTTACTGTCTTATTGTCATTTTAAATACTTCCTTGTCAAAATGTTATACAATACCATCCATTGTATGTTTGTCACCCTTCCCACTGATGAACCTTTGAAATAGAGCTGTTATGTGCTCAAAGGTATTGTAATCAGAGAATGAATAAATAAATGTATACCCATTACTAGAAGTAGTGAACAATCCCCGGACACTGGCAATGGTTGGGGATGTGGGAGCAATTGTCAGGGGTTTTGCTTTGGCTGGGACATGGGGGCTTGAGCTACAGCAGCAGTATAATTTGTGCCCCTTCTCCTCCCATTCCTTTAGTAGCCTCTTTGTGGCCTGTAGTCATAAGAGGCATATGGTGTATAGGCTCTTGAGAAGTATTCCCTGCCTCTGCCTTCCTTTCCATAAGGTCTGTAGGAGGTAGAGGCCTTTTCCTTCTCATTATTACTCTTGTAAATGGTTTTGCATTCCTGTACTTTTTTTTCATGTATGCTTCAGTTTTGTCACCAAAATGTGAATTTCCCTCAAAGGAGAAATACATGTCCTTGGTTTGAGTATCCAGGGAAAGGATGGTAGTTCTTGACCAGGAAAATCTGTTTAAGGACACTGTAAGAGCTAAAACTCTAGCTGCTGCATCATGAGTGTCCACAGCAGTGTGCAAATGGTACTTAATTTCATCTAGAGCTGATCTTGCTGTGGCAATTAAATTGTATACCAGTACACTCTCTGCTTTATCAGGAAGTGCCAGAGCTGTGTTCCACAGTGTTTTTTGGTACTGTGCTATATTTGCTGAATAAACTGCCTGCCTAATGAGCAGGGAAGCTGAGGTATAAACTTTCTGACCATGGCATCCAAAACTTTGGAGTACTTTTCAGGGGACTGTGCAGACAGGGAGACATTTGCTCGCTCACAAGCAGCAGCCTGGACTACATCTTGATGATCAGGGTGGGCATATAGGTATTCTACTCCAAGTCTGTGCAGCTGCAGTTTTGTCCCATTTTTCTGTCAATGGCTGCAGCTGAAGTAAGTGCAGATATTATTTTTGGTATGGCCTTCTGAAGTGATTTATGCATGGAGACTGGCAACCTTCTTGCTGTTGCCATCTCCATCATATCCATAAATTCAAAATCTTCTTCCTCCATTTTTTGAGGGGGATGTTGAGAGTATCAAGCATTTTTCTGAAAAATTGGAGAAAGAAGTATAGTCCTCATTGTGCCTTGGAGGAGATCCAACTTCTTACTCAGATACACCCTCTGATTCCATGGGGTCACCTTTCTCCTCTTGTACATAGTACTCTTCTTTCTCCTCCTCTGCCGGCAGATAGATTAGAGCCTAAGGTGGGGTTGGTGGCAGTCACATTAATAAAATTTCCTATAGTCTAGAATAAACTAGCACAGCTCTGATATGTTCTCAGATGAGGACATTTTTTCTGTGTCATCCGCTTGTTCCTTTGTCCATTCAGGAGGAGTGGCTGTGGCATTTTTTTCCCTTCTTTTTAGGAGGCACCATTTCCAGTGTCTGTTCAAAGGCTTTTTTATTTTTAATTTTTGCCATCACTGGATTCAGGGTTGCCCCTTTCAGACACCATAGTATATGATTCATCTTTACCATGCCTTTCCAATTGAGCCTTTCAGATGGCTGCACAACTTTATCATTTTTCTTGTCACCCTTTGCAGTATTTGCTGCTGTTGTATGTGATGAGATGGACCCTTCTGATCCTGATGCATGTTTTTGCCATGACTGTGAACCCGCTCAGAGTTTTTTTTTATTTTTTGGTGATGAGGTTATTCTTTTACCCTTTTCTTTAAGGTATAGGGCAAAAACCAAGACAGAACTTACAATTAGTAAAGTTTTGGTCCAAACCCATGCACTTTAAACAGAGCTTATGGCAGTCTGTCTTTGCCAGGAGCTGGAAACAATTTTTATGATTGTCCCTCCAGTCTCAGTCACACTAATTAAAAGATATCCTAAGAAAAAAGAAAACCAATTCCCAAACAAATGCTGCAGAGCAGGAGCCCAACAGTAGAAAGTATCTCTTGTGCCAAAACATTATGCCAAAGGTCAACTAAAAGTTCATGAAAACAGAAGCAATTAATTATGGTGAAAAGGTACAGGCAGAAATGCAAAGTAAATGTGCTCCATTTCCTGTACTGAAAATAAGGGGAAAAAAAACTTCGAGAATGAAAAGAGTAAGTGACTAATTTAAAGAAAAATAGCCTAAACTGGAAAATGATAGCTAGATAGGGTGGTCTACAGTTCCTAGGAATCAAAACTGGAATAGGTGAGAACAATATAATAACAATAAATCCCTAATTGAGGGAACTAACTCAAAAAACAGTAATACATGTTAAATAACTATTTTGAAATAATTTTGGTGGCTGGAGACCCAGCAATACCTGAGCTAACTTTGGGTGACTGCTCTCTCCAGGTGAAGAAACAAATCTGATTAACTGCCAGAGTGGAGCATGGTTGCAGAGTTTGAACCAGTATTCTAAATTCCATGATTGGAAAAAGTTCTATCTCTGGGGAAGCTGTCACCATGGAGACAGATGCATAGAGTATAAATATTCAGTGAGGGATTCCTGGGATTAGAAGGTATGCCACTTTGCATATGACACCAACATCTGCAATAGGGTAAGCACACCAAGGGGGGTGAAAAAAAATGTCCAGGGACCTAAAAAAAAACTTTGAGTGATTGAGGCCATGACAGCTTGGTTTTAATGTGAAAAATTGAAAAGTTATGTACCTAGGATACAGAAACCCAGAAGCAGAGTACGCAATGGGAGAAGAGGCATTGGCTGTCACCAAGCAGGAAAGGTACCTGGGACTGATCATATTTGATGACCTCAAGGCAGAGAAACAGTGCAACAAGGCAGCAGGTAGGGCTAGTTGGATGCTAGGGTGTGGGGGGTATCTCCACAGGGCTTCAAGATCAATGGGGAGTCCTGTGTTTTAGAGAGAAACTGAATCATCTACAGGGAAATCATTCACATGGACTTGCATTGGTTATATAGGAAAACAGAGCAGTTAGGCTTCCATAGGAAATAATGCATTCTACTAAAAAACACACATGAATGTTACCCTGCAGTTAGAGGGAAAATGCCAAATCCATCTAGGAACACTCTCTCCAGCAGAAGGAGGGAGTTGGTGTTGTCTTAGTATAGATCACTGTTGAGACCCCACCTGGAGTACTGTGTCCAGATTTGAAGACCACATTTCAGGAAGGACATAGTAAGGGTGGAGGCAGTACAGAGGACGGGAACAAAAATGGTGTTGGGGCTGCATCAGAAGCTCTACTAACAGAGACTGAAAAACCTCAAAATGTACACCCTGGTAGAGAAGAGGGTTAGGGTAGACATGATTAAGACCTATAAATACCTCATAGGATTGAATAAGGTACAGGAGGAGATTATTTTTCAGATAGAAAGATGCACAAGAACAAGGAGACATGCAACAAAGCTGGAAGAGGGGAAATTCAGAAGAGATATGAGGAAGTGCTTCTTCACTGAAAGATTGGTAGATGCCTGAAACAGTCTTCCAGTGGAGGTGGTGGGGGTGAAAACAGTGATGGGCTTCATGGATGCCAAGGATAGGCACAAGTGAGTCTTAATTGGAAAGCAAGATGGGGGAGTGAGTTAGGGATCAAGTAGGGTCTGCGGTATCAATACAGGCAGGGACAAATGGGCAGACTTGGTGGGCCTAGAGGTCCTTATCTGCCATCAAATTCTATGTTTTTATGATGTTTTAGATAACTGCAGTATGTGTAATTTTGTATTTCTTTGAAACTTGACTTTATTGACAGTGCACTTACAGGGTAATCCTTGCTTCTGTGCTTTTGCACTGAGGTGATCTTTTAATTCCAAAGTTTTTATTTATTTATTTATTTCACATCTATTTTTAAAACTGATGAAAAATACTTCTTAAATGTGGAAAATAAAATGATAAATGAGAATTACAGTCAACATTTACAAAAAAAAATTGTGCAGTGCTTTGATTTTTGTGTTGCCTTAGTGCACTATTTTCTTTGTTTGCTGTTAGGATTTTTTGCTAAATGTCCTACTTGATTAATGACCCGTGAGAATATCCATGCCTGTATCTTTTATTGTCTTACATTTTTTGCACAATGTCTTCACTCTTGTGTGACAGTTATATGTTAGAGATCAATGATGAAGTAAGTGCTGGCTTACTTTCCTACCTGTGGCCATAGAACTGTGCTTTTAAGTGCATCTTCTTCTCCGATGAGCACTAATAAAGGCTACATCCACAGCTTGGCAAATACCTGAGTGATACTTGGGTGGGTTAGGTTTTCAAGAAAACAGTTAGAATCTTCACTGAGTATAGCGTTGATGACCTAGGGTGATTTCTGTGCTTTTTTAAGGCTGTGTGTAGCTTGAGGAAAAGCAAAGCTTTAAAGACTAAACATTCATTTAGACCCAGACACACACCAGGAAAAAAAAAAGACTGGATTAGAAAGAGGCATTTAATTGAGACCAGAATAATAGAATTGTAAAAGCACAGTGCTGAAGACTCAATCAATGGTCTTTGATGCATCATTGTTACATGGTATAGGAGGCATGGACTCTATGCACAAATCTGCAGACTACCAACATGATGCACACCTGAGGCACATAGGCAACCCAACATCAATGCCATGCAGCAGTGGTCTGGTGGACCCCTTGTGATGTTCACAGCAGGGGAATGAGCCCCATGTGCACATGCTCCCCTAGCCGATCATGCAGCTACACACCATGGGCAGTCTGGGGCATGTATGGGGGCATGTGCACACTCCACACCATTCACTAAGGTGTGTAGTGCTGGGCAGGAGGTGCACAATATGGCAGGGGGAACCCTGCTGTACCTTGTATGTGCCCCACCCAAAGGACACCTGCCAACAGCGATGGGATGAGATCTACCTCCACCCTGCTGCCTCAACCCACCAGGCCAACAGGGAGGATTAGGGGAAGCCATTCAGGCAATCACCTTTAGTTTACAAAACAAATAGTCCAATGCTTTTTCAGGATCCTGTGGTCATGTACAGCAGGTGATCCACCTCAGGAATAAGGAAGGGCATCCAATTGGATGCCTGCCTGTGTTCCTTGCTCTACCCCTGCATAGCTGTGCCCCAGGGGATTACGGCCATGAAAAGCATGCCTGTCAATAGGTGTGGAGCTGCATAGGTTGGGTATGCACCCCTGCATGTACCCAGCCCCCATTAGAGCATAGAGTCCATTATGAGGAAACAAAATGAAATAAATTTTACAGACATGGGGCTATATGCACAAACCCATGGACTGCAAATGCACTGCATACCTGAGGTACATATGCAACCCTACATCAGAATGCTGCACAGTGGGTGGTCTGGCAGACCCCTTTCAGAATTCACAGCAGAGGCCTGAACCTTTAGCGCACATGCTTCCCTGGCTGATCCCACAGCTACATGCCATGGGCAGTCCAGGCTGTGTATGGGTGTGTGCCCGCACTCCACACCATTCACTAAGGCACAGAGTGCTGAAACAGGGGGTGCATAATATGGCACTGGGGATACTGCAATACCTTGTATGTGCCCCCCCAAAAGGACACCTGCCAGCAGCAATGGAACAGGACCTACATCCCCCCCTGCTGCTGCAGCCCATTGGGCTGAAAGGCAGGGCAGGGGACAGCCACTTGGGCACTCACCATAGTTTACAAAACAAAATGTCATGTGCCTTCCCATGATTCTCTGCTCATGCACAACAGGGGATCCACTTCAGGACCCAGGACAAGCATCAGATTGGATGCCTATCTGTGTTCTTTGATCTACCCCTGTGCAGCTGCACACTGGGGTGACATGGCCACAGATAGCATGCCTTTCAGTGGGTGTGGAGTTGCACAATCCAGGTATGTGCCTCCTTTATGTACCCAACTTCCATTAGGGCACAGAACCAATTAGAAGGAAAGGAAATGCAATAAAAGATACAGGCATGGAGCTATATGCACAAACCCATGGATTGCCCATGTACTGCATATCTGAGACACATAGGCAACCCTATGCCAGAATTCTGCACAGCAGGGGTCTGACAGACCCCCAGTGGCATTCAGAGCAGGGACGCAAACCCCTTGCATACATGCTCTCCTAGCTGATCCTGCAGATACATACGAAGGGTGATCCAGGGTGTATACAGTGGTGTGTGTGCACTCCATGCCATTCACTAATGCACAAAGTGCCAGGCACAGGTGCACACAATATGGCACAGGGAACCCTGCCATACATTGAATATGCCCCACCAAGGGCACCCACCAGTAGTGACAGAAGAGGACCTACCTCCATCCTGCTGCCCCAGACCACCAGCCTGATAGGGAGGGCTTGGGGGCAGCAATTCTGGCCCTCACCATAGTTTCAAAAACAAAAGGTCCCATGCCTTCTTAGGATCTGCTGCTTGCACACAGTGGGGCATCCACTTCTGGACTCAGGATGGGCATTCAACTTGATGCTCACCTGTGTCCCTTGACCTAACCTCATGAAGCTGTATGCTGGGGGGGTGGGGCCATGGACAGGTGGCCAGTGATAATGAATGCCGGCCACTGCATGCCTGTACATAGGTGTGGAGTTCTGGGAGTGGTATGCACCTTTCATATGTAGCTGGCCCGTTAGTGCATAAATCATGTGGAGATCCAGAGGGGCCATAAAAGAAGCAGGCACATTTAGAAAACAAAATGATAACAGCAAACAAAGAAAAAGTCATCCTATGATTAAACACACAAATCAAAACACTCTGCACAACATATTTTTGTAAATTTTGACTGTGGTTTCCCCTTAACCCTTCCTACTAAACCTTTAAAGAGCTGGAGACATGTTCAGGAGAACTTTAACAATACCTAATATTTAGACACAGTCCAGTTTGTATTTTCTAATAGTGCTGTATTCCTCCTCTCCATTATTTATTACTGAGGTCATCTGTATGAAAACAGGATCTTTGCTCCTGAAGAGTTTGTCTGTTCCTGCTTCTTTGTCCCTACCTGAAGTCATAGATCACTGCTTGAGACGTCACAGTTACTTCCATGGTAAGAGATTGTGATGTCACTACAGAGGATTATAACTTGAAGTAGTAAGTCAGCTATAGAGGCAGGTGGACTCTAAAGAAACTCTAAGGGATAAAAAATCATATATTCATGCAAATGTCCTTAGTAATAAATAATGAGGCAGAGAAATATATAAAACATAAATGTAATGCAGGCAGAAATGTACCAAATTATTATGGTTTTTTTTTTAATTTCTTTGAGGCATCACTAGCTCTTTAAACTATTCAATTGATTTCACCATTTTTACAGTATTCATAGACTCAACTTTAAAGGACGTGCACAAAAGTTTCAAATTCTGAGTGTTAAGGGCTACCAAACATCATAATTTTATTCAGAAACAGTAACTCAGCCTTAATGGTGGTTGTTTAAACTACTATATTTAGTCATTTAATAATCATCTATCATTATTATACTACTACTTAATGTAAGAGATCAAAATAAGCTACAAGGAAACATGTTGCAGCAAGGCATGGCATAAAAAATGCCCTTTTCCCCCAATTCCTTCTTTCTTCTGGAGCAGCTACAGTAAGTGTTTGCTTATCAACCAACCTCAGAAAACAGATACCTTGCAATGGAGGAAAAAACATTTAGAAGATTGCTGTAGCAACACTAAATAAACCATTTCAAGCCAACACAAGCCAGAACATTTTCTACATTGTTTTCATAGAAAGTCAAAGCCTTCCACCTAACCTACTGTAAATGGAACACAATGATACACCATATAGATTTTGGAACATACTGATAAAATATATAAGAAACAAACAATAGCCTGACTGAGAATATGCTAGAGAGAGAAGGCAGGGCCCTAAACTTCAAAGTGGATAAACCCATACGTGGATAATGAAGGTCCTGCCTACTCACACATGTAGATAAATTGCATATTCTGTGTCTGACCCTTGCATATTTACTTTATACAATACCATACATTTTCAAATGTTTCAAAACCTTTGAAACTGGCTGTTTTTTGAAGCCATATTTTTTTTCTTTACTTCCCTTCCCTAGTTAAAGTGTTGCATGGTGCTGCTCCACTGTGAAGTCATCAAACAGTATTATGGATGTTGTCTCATTTGCTAAGTACAGTATTATGACTAGTGATGTGCAAAGTTGGCAAACTTTGCTTCTTGAATTAATTTGCAAAGTTTGGCAAATCGCAATGTGCCAACTTTGCAACATTTTTGACAGGTGAAGTGACACTTTCTCAGGCTAAGTCATGCAAATTTGATAGCGACATTACAACTTCACCATTACTTCACTTGAAAATATTGCATTTCAACAGGAAGACTCGATGCAAAGTGGCAAAGTGGGTAATTTGCAAAGGTGAATTTGTCAACTTTGATAAACTTCAGAGAAATCAAACTTCACAAGATCTCTAATTATGACATTTTAAACCTAAGCTATCTACTTTGTGACACAGATACTATCAAACTTAGGATATTTTTGGTAGTAGGTAAGTTGCCAACAAAAATATCACCATTATCTGTGGAAATTTGTTTTCCAATATTCCTGTTATACAATAACTTTATAGTCTCAAGATCTGAGACAAAGGCCATAAGATAAAAGATTGCACTGTAATCAATTGCATGAAGCATTGAAAAATGCTTGACCTTGAAACACATTTTAGCTCTATAGAGGGCATCCTGTTAAAAGTTACTTTTTATACTAAATCTGAGAAATAACTAAGAAATTCTGTGGTTCTCCTAGAATATTATGAGTACCTTCCAATACATCAGCCAATAATATATTAAGTATTGTCTGCCTCCACTGAGCAGTTAGACCCTTGCTTTTTTTAATATATGTAAAGTGTGCTGATTTATTATACACAATTAACTATATACTGTAGTTAAATGTGTTATGATGCCAATCAATTTGTATTGATTATGGAAACTGTAATGGCAGGACACAGCTATGCCATTTCATGGATAGAACACTGAAGAAGGCAAGTTTCTCTTAAGAGTTCTAAAGGGAAGTAATTTGCTCCCTACATCAGAAATATGATAACTAGAGTTAAATTATAAGGGCCACACCCCTGAAGAAGTGCAGCTAATTTAACCATGAAATGTTGGCTGTATATTAATGGACACAAATAAATAAAGAAGTACATTTTGTTAAAATTATTTGAGTGAGCAGTTGTTTCCTCTGTGTTGATGTCTTTAATAATAAACAAAAGGATGGGAACAAATGTACATTTTTTTTATTGTTTTGAAATCAAGAGTGAGGTCTGAAAAATGAGTAGGATAAATACAAATGCCATATCATTGATGCATGGACTTGCATGGCATGGAGCAACTGCACACAACACCAGATTACCAGTGGTGGGGAGATGGTCTGATCTGTGCATGGGGGGTATGGGTGTGCAGAATGACATAAAGTGTGAAGGGGCTATAGTGATGGAAAGCCCAATACATCCACTGAATGCCCATTTACCACACCATAAAAGGGTGTGGAATACCCCAATTGGAGCAATGTGGACATGTCTACTGGGTATATCTTCATAAGGCACACACTGACAGAGTTTGTAAATAAGTCCAAATAGCATGGCCAAGAACCAGTGAATCCAGCTGCACTGGGTCAGAATAGCATTGACAAGAATGCTGTCAGTATCATGAGTGCTGCAAAAATACCATAGATTTTGTTTTTGCAGGGGGTTCTGCCCCCCACACCACCCCAGACTGAAGGATTCTCACTCCAAGGGGGAGCAGATCATGATAAAAGTTAAAATTTGTGGGGACTTGGAATACTGTTTCCATTGCCCCACATAACAAATTCTAAGTCCCGAGTGCACAAAACAAGTTGGAGACCAGGATTAGAATCCTGGTCTCAAATGCCACTGGCTGAGCTGCTTGATGTCCCAGCCCACCACACCATGGGAGCAGCTTGGCCAGCCTCCTGGATCCTGGTGCCCTTGAGTGCCATAAGCACCACAGACCGTGACCAGGGGAGTGCTTACCAAAAGTGCTGTAAATCCCCTCTTGCTGTCCATGTTAGTGCTACAGGGAATAGCGCTCTTTTGACTGGTGCTGTTCCTGTAGTGCTAATCTAAGAGGGTACCAAATCCAGCACCAGTGGATCTAACAGGAATATTGGGTGGGATGGCATCCATGGCCATGGTTGTCTTTTGCTCTGGCATCCATGGATGTCTAACTTTACAGTGGAGGATAAAGTAATCAGTGCAATGAAGGTCTGTAACCATTACTGGACCCTGTAAGAGTAAACACATGTTCAATAATGTCCCTGGGTCTGTCTGTGGGCATTGTTGTACCTTGACTGTGCAGCTGGCTGTGCTTGCAGGTATGGCATCAGGAGGAATGTACTCAGTGGGTACCCTTTGTCAACTCCATGGCACACGAACTGTTCCCCAAATTGAACTTTGTGGAGCTTACCTTATTGTGCCCCTATGTGTATTTGAATCATACTTTCATACCACCTCCCAATGGATGGAAGGGAGAGGGGGTAAAATGGAAGCATTCCAATACATTCAGGTATACAATAAGGTTAATTTTACAGATTTGCTTAAAGTGAGGAACAGTTCATCCACCAGAATGACAATCTCAAAGCAAAAGGGGAGAAATTAAGAAAGGACATTAGGAAATATTTTTCATAGAGCTGGCGGTGGATAGGTAGAATATTTTGCCCAGCAATTTGGTTAATGATAAGACATTATCTGTGTTCAAATCATAGTGGTATATGTTTAAGGGAGTTAGTAGGAATGTGAGGGTGGTAGGAGAAAGGGAAACTCTAAGGGGAAGAATAATTCAGAGTAATACAACGTAGGTCATTGCCGGGGCAGACTTAATATACTTAAAGCCATTTTCAGATTTTATTTGTCCAGGTTTCTACATTTCTATGAAAAAGCAATACACTGTATGTTCAATGGTACAAATTGCACACTTGTTGTCACATGTCACGTTTGTGATATGTTCACTTACAAATCAGTCATCCAGATATGCCCACAGCTGTGACCTCTTCAGTATGAAGGCATCATGTGTGGAATCTGAGAATTTGGCACACACTTCTGTAATGAATCCTGTGGAATCATTTACTACTTGCATGTTCATACCTGAAATGTTTTCTACTGCAATACTCCTTCTTCATGCTCCAATGCTGCCACAATGGCCACATTCATAGACAGCCAATAGCCCCTATCACGTGGGACTTTCTCACCACTGCATAGAATTAAAGAGCCTGCAAAGAACTGCTGCAGGTGAGGCATTGTCTGTGGGCACAGCTTTGACAGGTGCTTGAGCCAGATGGTTAGGTAGGTTAGTAGATAGGCAGGTAGATGCCCACTAGGGGTGGGGGTAGGCAGGCAGGTAATATTTCCCTGAAGGCTGGCAGCCTAGGGATGGAGGGGAGGAGCTTAGGTACATATATTGGCTAGCTAAGGAAAGGATCTTTCTCTTGCTCTTTACGAGACTTGGGAGTATTTTTAGTCAGTGTTTAAAAAAGTTGAATGTTTAAAAAAAGTTTCAGCACAGGCTTACATTTTTGGGGAATTCACAACCCAAAGACAGTGTTCTATGGGCATTTGCATTGCCTGGGGTGGACTGCTTAAATTACAGGCTATTGTCTTTTAAATATGGCTGCTAGGCCTCAAGTCCCCATCACCCACTTGGTTTTCATCTTTGTTCTGGAGTGCCGCATTTCACCATAATGTTTGTTTGGTGGGGCTGAGCAACTGCAGCTTTTCAGAAAGTCATGTAATCTCAGGATTGCAGCCTTTTATACATCGTCTGTGCGAGGGTTGCAGCCAAGGGGCTGCTCATGAAAATGAGGCATTTCAAAATGGTTACACAATATAACTTGGTTATGTAATATTGGAAGCAGATGCAGCAGTAAGGTTAGTTACTGCATATATTCTCTTTTCGCTAACAGAACAAAAGGAGTCTTCTGCACAACACCTTCAAATAGGTTGAGCATAAACTTAAATATTCAAACTGATTCAGTATGCTATCCCTGTCTAAAAGAGAGAGTCTAATGATTTTTATTTTTAATTTTTTTTTAAGGTTATGACCATTGAGCAAAGCTCATTTACAATGGTGACCTATGCAAGCAAAACATACAATGTATACAAAGCAAAACAAACAATACAGGACTATACAACCAGTTACAACAATTATACACATTTGTACAAAACTGTACCATTAATAAAGAACACTTAATTTACACAGAGCATGAACAAATCCTCTCAATAGATACATAACAGAAGAACCAATATTGCAAAACTGAAACTCGGGGGTTCGAGTTTAACTCTTTAAATTCAGGCGGGAGTTTATTCCAGCAAGTAGATGCAAGTTGACTAAAAAAGTGCATGGATCTTTTAGTTTTAGTGCTCAGTACCACCATTTCCCACTAACATGAATTCTTCAATAAATGGTCACTTTTCCTATGAGACAAACTTTTGCTTAAGTAGTCTGGGACCTGGCCCAATACACTTTTGTAGGTTAAAACACTATTGTGTAATTCCAGTCTGTTAGGCAAGGAGATCCAACCCAATCTGGAATAGAGTTCACAGTGATGGACCTCCCCTGGACATCTAAGAATTAGTCTAGCAAGACGATTATATAATACCTCTAACTTACAGTACTTAACCTTTCACTAGAGGTGTAATCATAAAGAACATCAGCATAGTCAAATAATGGAAAAGTCTGTACCAGAACTATAGTTTTTAGCGTTAACAAATCTAAACAATATTGGTTCTTATACAGGCCTACTCTTTTGTCTATTGGGTGATCAGTTTATCCAAGGGCATGTTACCTTATCCAGATGGTTCTATCCAGAAACTTAAATATTTTATGGATCCACACATTCCAAAGCAGTACCGTAATGGTCAGTTATCAATATTTCTTTATGTTTTTTTAATTTAGAAGCAGGATAAAATAACATAGACTTAGTCATAGATGAACACATTCCAAAGCAGTACCGTAATGGTCTGTTATCAATATTTCTTTATGTTTTTTAATTTAGAAGCAGGATAAAATAACATAGACTTAGTCATAGATGAACAGAGTTTGTACTTAGAATTATTAAAAAAGGCCTGGAGCCCATCAAAACTGCTTTATGATGTTACTTGAATCTTTTATACTGAAAAACCAGAAGTATACACTATTGTCTCATCAGGATATAAATGGTACAGTGAGTCCCCCACACTAGTGCCCAACTCCTTCAGATAGATCAAAATTACAATGATATCTGATATTAACCATGATCTGCTAAGAGCCTACCTAACTAGTCACCCCCCCCCCCATGGTCAGTGACTTAAACCATTTATGGTATGAGTCGGACAGCCACTGATGATGAAAAAATTGCTTTGCCAGCAATTTACCAGCCAGAGGTAAAGCTCCAAATTTCACATAGTAATTAATTGGAAGCAGATTCTAAAGACAGGAGTAATATCCAGAACCACTTAATCACAGTATGCTCATTAACTCTCCCCTGTTTGCTAATAATGGGTAATCATTTGAAGATGCTTTGCTTATCTTGTATTGTTCAATCAGTTGCAGTGAAAGTTTAAGGGGGTATGTAGCATTTGTAGCCCAGGGGCCTGGTGGCTATGCCTTGCTTTTAGCCCACCTTGGAAACCCCACAATGGCAGGGAAGCAGCATGAAGGGCTTAACCAGTCTTATCGGAGTGGGTAGCCATGAGCTGAAAAGAGTGCGCTACCAAGGGTATATGTAGGGCATTTACATTACATCACTAATATGCATTTTACAAACAGTGCGCCCTGCTGTACAGTGAAAGCAGTGGCTTAGACCACAGACTTTTTTTGGTGTTGTATTGTGCTTCTAGCTTTATGGCTATTGGATACAAGATGCTGGTCAAGGTTCACACTGGTAGCACAGACTTTGAGTGACAGCTTG
This sequence comes from Neoceratodus forsteri, assembly GCA_016271365.2. Classification (NCBI taxonomy): domain Eukaryota; kingdom Metazoa; phylum Chordata; order Ceratodontiformes; family Ceratodontidae; genus Neoceratodus; species Neoceratodus forsteri. Next base: position 1,125,065,287 of record CM028131.1, read on the forward strand.
AGGCCCTCATGCAGGGAAAAGGAAAAGCATGGTGGGAGGCCTTCTTCAAGAACCCAGATGGTTCCAGTTCAGCAGGTCCTTTGAATCATTCAGAACCACAGCCAGAGGATCTGGCAACTTCAGTTCCAGTCAACTCAGCACCAGCTTCCCTGGATAAGAGAAGCAGGACTAGAAAACCTTGACAAGCACCTCCAGAATCCTCAACTAGGTAGGCCAGATTTGGAGAATATTGTATGTCTGATGAAAAGTTGTGAGAGTTATTATGGCAGACTTTCAGGGAGGGTGTCTGGTTCTGGAAGGCCCAGGGAGCAACCCAGTTCCTGACCCAGTGGGTCCCTCATCACCAGGGCCACCATCCCTTTTGCCCCCCTTGCTGGCACCCCAGAATTCAGGCTTTCCCATTACACTGTGCTCCTGCCACTGGTTCTGGTGGTCCCACTACCCCAACATCAGGCCCCATTCCCATCCTTTCCACCCGCCCTGAATTTCCCACAGCCAGCCAATGTACTGCATCTGGGCAGTCCTGCCCCACAGCTCCCAGCACTTTTCTTCCTGGCAGGCCATTCAGCTCTCCAGCACAAGCTCAACAAAGTCTTGGTATTCATAGTGGCACAGGAGCAAGAACAGATACATGCCACGTGGTTAGGCACAGTGCCAGGGGGATCAGCCCATAGTAGGTACACATGTGGCCACTTTGCCAAATGGGAGTATTTTAACCAGTATGCATGGACTTTGTGAGCCTGGGAAAGTCTGTGGGTTCCTATCTAATGGACCAGCAGAAAATTGCTAATAATGAGTATGTGGATGAGTTCACATTGCTCAATAGACCCAGAGAGCTGGATTAGGAGAAGAAAAATAATGAGAAGGATGAGGGATGAAAAAGAAGTGCAAAGTTATAGTCTGGCAAACTTGAGAAACTTGGTCGGCCTGCTTTGCAATATTTGCTGGGCTGCAGATGCTGGTGTGGACTTACTACAGACAGATTTTGTCTATGCATGCCATTAAACCTGGCTAAGGATGGTTGGAGTATGATGAAAGGTTTCGTAGTCACAAACAAAATCAGTCAGGCTGGCCATGGGACATGATGAACCTTTCACACTGTGGGCAATAGACCTGGGGAAAGGGAGTGCAACACTTTGACAGTGGATTCCCGGTCAGGTGATCTCTATCACCAAAGGAGGGGATGCAAGGAGCAATGTGAGGGAGGCAGGGGAAGGCATTGCTATAACTATATTCAGGGGAATTGCAACCTGAACTCATGTAAGTTCAAACATGAATTCTTAGTGTGTGGTCACCCACACCCATTCAGTCAGTGCAAAACAGGGACAAATTTCTTCCAGCTATTTCTCAAATGGCACAGCAAGTCTTCCAGTGCCAATAAGAGTGGAGTGCATTGACAGATGGCTGGCCAATTTCCTGAATAGGATTTCCACTTGTGCCTTGGCAGAAGGCTTCATGGAAGAATTTCATATCTCGTAGGAGGGTCCTCACCAGCCTTATGAAGCAGAGAATCTGAAGTCTGCCAGAAATTCTTAGTGCCCTCCTCACTCAGGTGGGTAAAGTTTGCAAGATCACCTTGTGTGAGCTGCAACAAGTCCTTTGCCACCTTCATTTTGCCTGTAAGGTCATACCCATACCTCATCTTGCATCAAATGGCTCCAGCTGGCTCGAGTTGCATCAAGTCTCACCACAGGATTTAGGTGATAGAAGCAATGAGGAAGGATCTTGGGGTATAGCTGGCTTTCTTATATTGTTTTTGGGGGTGGCCATGTGGCCAGAGGCAGCCATCAGTCAAGAGTTAGAGCTGTTTACTGATACATCTGGCAGCTTGGGTTATGGTGTACTTTTACTGGGAGAATGGTGCACAAGCCAGTGGCCCTAGGCCTTGGAATCAGAAGGCTTGCTTACTCAGATCAGTCTCTTGGAATTATTTCCCATTATGGTGGCCTTGGTCATGTGGGGAGAGCAGTTGAGGAAGAAAAGAATGACCTTCAGCATAGACAATACCGAAGTAGTTTATATCATAAATGGCCAGCTGGGGTGCAAGGATCCACTGGGCAATCTCATGTGGGTCTTTGTTCTTAATGTTTAGTTCTTAACATACAGTTTAGAGCTGTGCATGTGACAGATATTAATAACAGTACTGCTAATGCTCTTTCCTGTTCACAGTGTCAGAGATTCTAGGAGTTGGCTCCAGAAGTGGAGATGTATCCCAGCGAACACAAGAACGTGTTGGCAGAAGAGGACCATTTGATCCATCTAGTCTGGCCAGATTACCTACCCCCATTATGTTCTTCTTCTGAGTTTACCACAGCACTTTTCCCATGCTAGCTTAAAAGCAGTGACTGTTTTGGCCTCCACAACCATTGGTAGTAAGCTATTCCAAGGGACCACCACCCTCTCTGTGAAGTAGAACGTATGAATTTTGGTTTTAAACTTACCTCCTGTTAGTCTCAAACTGTGCCCCCTCATTCATGTGGTCTCGTTTTTGTGAAGGAGGTTTTCTGCTTGTACCTTATTTATGTCCTTTATGTATTTGAAGGTTTCTGTCATATCCCCCCTGTTTCTCCTTTGCTCGAGGGAGTACATTTGCAGTTGCTGTAGTCTGGATTCATATTGCTCCTGGTGCAGTTCATATACCATTTTAGTAGTTCTCCTCTGTACAGCCTCCAAGCAGTCTATGTCCTTTTTTAGGTGTGGCCTCCAGAACTGTACGCAGTACTCGAGATGCGGCCTCACCAAGGACCGGTACAGAGGGAGTATGACCTCTCACTTCCTACTTGTAATGCCCCTGCTAATACATCCGAGGATGCTACTGCCTGGGTTAAGGGGCAACAGACTTCTAGGAAAAGATAAAGTGAACTTACATTGCTCAAATGGGCAGACTGGGTGGGCTGTAGGCCCTTATCTGCCGACACTGTCTATGTATCTATGTATCTATGTACCCACCTTTAAATCATCAGAATAAAGTACTCTGAGCTCCTGCTCAAGTTTTGTTTCTGTTAATTGTTCACCATCGAGTGTTTATTTTTTCCTTGGGTTTCCTTTACCTAGGTGCATGACCTTGCATTTTTTTAGTTGAATTTCAACTGCCAGTCCCTAGACCATCCTTCTAGGCTCTTTAGATCTGCTTCCATTGCTGCCATTCCTTCAGTTGTATCTACCCTGTTGCAGAGCTTTGTGTCATCTGCAAACATTCATACCTTACCCTGCAGGCCATTAGCAATGTCGCTGATGAATATATTAAAGAGGATGAGGCCAAGAACAGATCCTTGAGGCACACCACTGATCACCTTTCCCTCACTAGACAGCGTTCCACTGACTATGACTCTCTGCGTTCTACTGTAGAGCCAGGTTTAAACCAACTTGACTATTTTGTACCCTAACCTGGAGTGCTCTAGCTGATTGACCAATCTTCTATGGGAGACAGAGTCAAAAGCCTTGCTGAAATCTAGATAGACTATGTCTGCCACCCCTCCCTGGTCCACTATTTTGGAAACCCAGTCAAAAAGTTTGATCATATTCATTTGACATGACCGTCCTGCTGTAAATCCATGCTGTTTAGTATCTAGCTGCCCTGTTTCCATAAGGAACTTCACTATTCTTTCCTTTAGTATGGACTCCATAAGCTTCCCCACTGCCGAGGTCAAGCTCACTGACCTGTAGTTTCCAGCCTCCTCCCTGCTTCCATTTTTGGGCAAGGGTACCACTGTGGCCCTTCTCCAGTCCTAAGGTATTTCTCCACTGTCTAGAGACTGTCTGAATAATTCTGCCAGTTGGCCTGCAATTTCCTGTGCCAGCTCCTTCAGAATTCTATGATGGATTTCATCTGGGCCCATTGCTTTATTTGCTTTTAAATTGAGAAGCTCTTTTAGGACACTGTCTCTTGTAATTGGTCCAGCATCAGCTTCTATGGTGAGTCCACCTGTGTTCTGCATTTTGGGTCCATTGTTGTCATCTTCTTTTGTGAAGACTAAGCAGAAGAAACTGTTTAGAATCTCCACTTTTTCGTTAACATTTTCAGCCTGGTAGCTGTCCTTGGTTGCTATTCTTATAATGCTACCTTTTGTTTTCCTATTTTTTTGATGTATCTATAAAAAGTTTTGTCGCCCTTCTTCACTCTTCGTGCAATCTCTCTTCTGTCTGGGCTTTGGCTGCCCTTACCGCCTTCCATGCTACTTTTAGCTTGGTTTTGCAGACTTCCATATCTGCCTTATTGTTAGTATCCTTGAATCTCTTGAATGCTTTCCTTTTATCCTTTATTTTCATTGCTGCATCCTTGGTATACCATAGTGGTATCCTCCTTTTTCTTGACTTAGAGATCTGCTTCGTGCACTGAGCAGTTACTGTGAGTAAACCTTCCTTCCGGCCATTCCACATCTGTAGCACTGTGCCCTCTGTTTCCTTGCTAAATACCATATTTCATCGAATAGAAGCTGCGGCTTCTATTTGAATTTTTTTATTTTGACCTGCGGCTTGTATTTGAGGGCAGCTTGTATTGTAAAATCTTATTTTAAGTGTCAAAAAGAAAATATTACATATCCTGAATATGATCAAATATATTGGTACTGGTCTGCTTTATAGTAAAATAAGAACAACAAACATGAACTAAAGTCAAAAATTTAAAAAAGAAATATCATAACAATCATATTTACAGAGATAAAAAATCATAAAGAGTCCCACCTACACAGTTTTATCTGACATGACTTCAACCCTGATTAGAAGTCACGGATTCTATTTGAGAGTGGCTTTTATTAAAAGTATTCATTATGACATGCAGCTTGTATTTGAGGGTGGTTTCTATTCAGTGAAATATGGTATTTGTTTTATGGAAGCCCTCATTTGTGTAAAGTCGGCCTTCTTGAAATCCAGGACTCTGAGTTTGCTGTGGCTGACTTCCTCTTTACTGGTGATGGTGATCCAGATGGTCCTATGGTCACTGGTATCCAGACTGCTGCCTATCGTTGTGTCAGAGATCCTGTCACTATTTGAGAGCACGAGGTCCAGAATGGCTTCCTCTTGTGTTGGTGTGAGTCACCAACTGTTCTAGTCCTGCTCCTTTTAGTGCTAGGAGGAATTCTGTGTTCCTTTACGTAGAGGCCATGTGTGAGAGCCAATCCACATGTGGTAGATTGAAATCACCAATCAGCAGCAGTTCTCCTTTTTCTGCCATCTATAAGAAGGCCTCCAGGAGTTCCCTAGTCAAGTCTTTATCCTGGGTTGAGGGTCTGTATATAACCCCAACTCAGATAGGGTACTTACGTCTTGCTTTGAGGGTGACCCAAAGGACCTCCATATTGCTGCTGTGTCCCTGGGTTTCCATAACATTGATGCTGTTTTTTTTATGTACATTGCTACCCCTCCACCTTTCTTACCTTTGTGATCTCTTCAGCTTAGTGTGTATGCTGTGATAGCTACATCCCAGGTGTGGTTCTCAGTGAACCATGTCTCTGTGACCGCGACCCAGTCCAGGTCTCCCTCCACCATTATGGTGATGAGATCCAGGATTTTGTTCACCAGGCTACCATCATTGATACACAATGCTCACCTTCCTTGGTTAGAATTGATCATTGTGGAGATTCCTTTTTTCTTTACATTTGCAGGAGACGTTGTCTTTATACTAAGTAGCCTTGTAGGGTCCTTAAAAGGACAGTAAACATTACAGGGGTCACTCAAATTGTGAAAGTCCATGAAAAGATATTTCAAACGAGCCACAGGACTTCCTTGTAGGTGTCAGGAGTCCTGAGATATGACTATCTAATTAATCTTTAAATCAAAACAAGGCAGCAGCCATTTTAAAGTAGGAAATGATGTCACTGAGGGGCAAGCTGCAGGTTGTTAATTACAGCTTGCCCCTCAGTGACATCACTGTTGGTCTCATGATTCAATGAAATGGCTGCTACTGTGTTTTGATTTAAAGATTAATTAGATAGTCATATCTCAGGACTCCTGACACCTACAAGGAAATCCAGTGCTTCGTTTGAAATATCTTTTCATGGGCTTTCACAATTTGAGTGACCATTGCAATGTTTACTGTCCCTTTAAGTGTGCCAATAAGGTATGTGTTAGTTTTGTCTTGATCTGGTTGTGTGTTCATAGGAGATTGTTGGGGAGTGGCAACAGTTGTCCCCTGTGGTTCCTTAGGTACTGTTGCCCACTCCCCGTTAACTAGTTTAAATTAGAAATTAAAATGTCACATTTATGGCCTATTTCTCAGGTGCCCTCCTTGGTAAGGTGCAGGCCATCATATTGAAAGAACTGCCTTTCCCAGAATGTAGTCCAGTCCCCTAAGCATTTGTACTGTAGCCCATCTCTGCACACCAGTCTCTGAGCCACTTGTTGAGCTCAGAAATGTCTTTATCTCTGATCTTCTTTGTGCTAGCTCCTTTTTCCCATACCAGAAGAATCTCATAGAATGAGACAGTGGATGAAATAGGAGAAAGTTTGTCACCTGGAGAGATCAGATGCCTATTGGTCTCCTCCGCTGAAAGATTGGCCAAGTTGTTGGTGCCTAGGTGGACTAAGATGTGTGGTTTTATCCTTGTGTCCTGTACAATTTTCTCAATGGGGTTAGTGTCTCTGTGTGCTGATGATTCTGGAAGGCATCTGACTACAATGTTTGTATTTTTGCTCTGATGTAGGTGAGACTATTCCCTAAATCATAGAGTCCCCTATGACTAGTACATGATTTGCAGTAATGTTCTGTGTCTTCCTGTAGCTTGTTTTTTGCTCACATGAGTCCTGTGGTAGGTCTGGGCTCCCTGTGACCTCTGCCTCGACAAATGGCATGGGTGACAGTGGCTCAAATCTGTTCAACATTTTAATTGGACCATTTGTCTTATGGTATGATTGTGCTGCTCAATGGGTTTGGACTGCCTGCTAGCCCCTGGTTTAGTTGCCCTCTGTGGTAGAGGTATCCATGGCTGGGGTGTGTGCTTAGGGGCTGATCGAGTATAGTGCTGTGTGGTCTCCTGAGGCTTTGCTCTAAGAAAGGTGATTTCAGCCCAAGTGGCATGGAGCTGATTTCTTAGATGTCTCAAAGCATAACATGTGGGGCGGTGTCCTATATTATGGGCAATTGTTTGGTTGAATAGAGTGCTACAGTACCTGCAGTGGACATAGTCCATAATGAGTTTGTTAAGAAGCAGATGGAAGAAAAGATGATGGGCACTACTTGTGAGAGAGTAGCAGATGAAAGAAGAATTGCAGGTTGTTTCCTTAGGAGGGAGGACGGACAGCAGCGGATGAAAGAAATTGAAGATTAGAGAGAGAAGGAGGCTGAAATATTTTTTGTTTCTTTGTTTTTGCCCCTGATGTGCCTATGTGTGTGCAGGAAGTATGGGGTTGTGAATGAAATAGGCAAGTCATAGGTAGTGGAGATATAAAACTAAATGTGAGGCTCAGAACAAAACAGAAATACAGATATTGTATGCGTGCCCCACCTTTGTAATTAGGAGAGACAGAAAGGGGGCAGGACCATGTAGATCCTATAAAGAAGGGTGACCCAGGGGTGGGTGGGACTAGGGGGTAGAGTAGGTGAGCAGAACCTTTGTTTCTGCTACCTGTAAAAACAATCAGTGATGTTCTGCCTTTTAGATGTACCAAGCCCTTGTTACATCAACTGCTCATGAAACCAAAGTACACACAGAACTGATAGGATGGAAAGGAAACTTGCTGTTTTTATGTTAAGGGGATGTGGAGTAAGTGTACTAACAGCTCCTTATGCTGAGAGACCAGCCGATGGCTAGATCTGAGCAGAGCAAGTGGGGAGAGAAGCCACTTCAGTGGAGAAAGGAGCCCAGACTATGCACTCCAAAGAGGAATCACCCAGGTAGAACTGCTGTCAAGAAATCCCTGCTTCTACACCTGTCAGTGTCTGCCTTCCCTTCTGTCATTGGTCTGTCTCCAAGTTGGTGAAGATCAGTGAAACTCAGCAGACAGTAAGGCTAGGGGCTGGACCACACTTGACATATGTCTCCTAGGGTTGCCCTTTGTGTCTGAGCTGTTGCTTCTGGTTGTTTCTTGCTGAGAGCTTTCTATTAGCTGAGATCAGAGAAGCTCAGCAGACAGTAAGTCTAGGGACTAGACCGGTCTTGGTGTATGCCTAAGAGGGGTACCCTTTGTGTCTGAGATGTTGCTTCTGGCTGAGAGCTTCCTATTAGCCAACCACTATTTCAGCAGTGTGTACAGCAGTACAAACGCTGATTGACATACAGCAGCAAGGAATTCTGGGTAAGTATTCCAACAGCTCCTTATGCTAAGAGAGCAGCTGTTGGCTGGGCCTGAGCAGAACAAGCAAGGAGAGAAGCTGCCTCAGTGGAGAAAGGAGCCTGTACTGTGCACTACACAGGGGATTCACCCAGGTAGAACTGCTGTTAAGGAATCCCTGCTTCTGAACCTGTCAGAGTCTGCCTTCCCTTTATGATTGATCTCTCTCCCAGTTGGTGAAGATCAATGAAGCTCAGCAGACAGTATGGCTAGGGACTGGACCTCACTTAGCATAAGCCTCCTAAGGTTTCCCTTTGTGTCTGAGCTGTTGCTTCTGACTAAGAGCTTTCTATTAGCCAATCACTATTTCAGTAGTGGGTATAGCAACTGGTGAAGATCAGTGAAGCTCAGCAGACAGTAAGACGAGGGGCTGGACTTCACTTGATGTATGCCTCATAGGGTTGCCCTTTGTTTCTGGCTGAGAGCTTTCTATTAGTTGACCACTATTTCAGTAGTGGGTATAGCAGCTGGTGAAGATCAGTGAAGCTCAGCAGACAGTAAGGCTAGGGGCTGGACCGCTCTTGGCATAACCCTCTGAGGGGTGCCCTTTGTGTCTAAGCTGTTGCTTCTGGCTGAGAGCTTTCTATTAGCCAACCACTATTTCAGTAGTGGGTACAGCAGTACTAATGCTGATTTACATACAGCAGCGAGGATTTCTGGGTAAGTGTTCCAACAGCTACTTATGCTGAGAGAGCAGCCACTGGCTAAGTGTCCCAACAGCTCCTTATGCTGAGTGAGCAGCCACTGGCTGGGCCTAAGCAGAGCAAGCAAGAAGATAAGCCACATCAGTGGAGAAAGAAGCCCAGACTGTGCACTCCAATGGGGATTCATCCTGGTAGAACTGCTAAGGCATCCCTGCTTCTGTATCTGTCAGAGACTGCCTTTCCTCCATGATTGGTCTCTCTCCCAGTTGGTAAAGATCAATGAAGCTCAGCAGACAGTAAGGTTAGGGGCTAGGGGCTAGGGGCTAGGGGCTAGGGTCTAGGGTCTAGAGGCTAGGGGCTAGGGGCTAGGGGCTAGGGGCTAGACCGCACTTGGTGTATGCCTCCTAGGGTTGCCCTTTGTGTCTGAGCTCTTGCTTCTGGTTGTTTCTGGCTGAGAGCTTTCTGTTTGCTGACCACTATTTCAGTAGTGGGTATAGTAGTTGGTGAAGATCAGTGAAGCTCAGCAGACAGTAATGCTAGGGACTGGACTGCTCTCTGCTCTCTGCTCTCTGCTCTCTGCTCTCTGCTCTCTGCTCTCTGCTTATGCCTCCAAGGGGGTGTTCTTTGTGTCTGAGCTGTTGCTTCTGGCTGAGAGCTTTCTATTAGCTGACCACTATTTCAGTAGTGGGTACAGCACTACAAATGCTGATTTACATACAGCAGCCAGAAAATCTGGGTAAGTGTTTCAACAGCTCCTTATGCTGAGAGATCAGCCGCTGGCTGGGTCTGAGTAGAGCAAGTGGGGAGAAAAGCCACCTTAGTGGAGAAAGAAGCCCAGACTATGCACTGCAATGGGGATTCACCCAGGAGAACTGCTGTCAAGGAATCCCTGCTCCTTCACCTGTCAGAGTCTGCCTTTCCTCTGTGATTGGTCTCTCTCTCCCAGTTGGTGAAGATCAATGAAGCTCAGCAGACAGTAAGGCTAGGGGCTGGACTGCACTTGACATATGCCTCCTAAACTTGCCCTTTCTGTATGAGCTGTTGCTTGGCCTACCTCTGGGAATTGATAACCTGGAAGTCTGGGATTTACTTAGGTGTTCATTAGCACCCAGCCCATGTGCTGCATGCAAGGGGGGAGTGGAGAATTTCCTCCGTGTGCATCAGGCCTAAGGTTGGGGGAATGTGTGGCCCATCTGATTTGACCAGCTATGCACACATGTTCTCCACATGAGATGGGAAGAGTTGATGACAGCAGCTGTGGGCCAGCAGTTAGCAGGGATAGCATGGCTTTCCAAGGCCATGGGTCTTGAAGACACCATGTGGTTATTCCCTTTCATAAGATTTTGGAAATTTGGTCCCCAAGTGGCCAGATGGGAAAAGATTGATTAGCCCAGTGCTCTTGGTACAAGTTTCAGAGAAGCTGTACAGGGTGTGCTCATCACCTTCAGAAGTGCACTTGTTTTGAACAGCATTCTTGAAGGCTTTCTGTGGGGCCTCTTGGGTATCTAAGTTGGTTCAGCTGAGTAAGGCAGCCAACCTGCTAGTTGCCTTGGGGATGATGATGTGGCAGTGATGCCAGATGTGGTGTTAATCCAGTTGTGCAGAAGCAAGAAGCACAGATGGGCCCTTTGGTTTTGGAGCAGCCTGAGAATCCCCCCCTTGGGGGTACAGTGTAACATCTGGGCATTGGCGCAAGATAATGTATCCTGTTGGATATCTGGGGGGGGGCTTTTCTTTTTATTTGTCATGATGATGAGTCCTGTTTGATAGTATTCCAGTTCTGTCATGTTTTAGTAAAGGCCATGAGAGGGGTGGTGGTAGACTCGAAGGAGTACAATACCCACTCTTTCTGCATAGGGGCTACCTCATATGCCAGAGCAGAAGGGCTTGCAAATGGAGAAATTCAGTCCTTTGGCCATTGGAAGTCACAGGCTCTTGAAAGACATGAGAGACCACATTTGCCGTAACTTCTGATTTTGTTTATTGACAGGTAATAGTACCTGGGGCAGACAAGTGTGGATATACAGGCATTTATTCATCCATTAAGCAGCTGTCAAAGCAAAGCAGTTCAAGGGAAGCAATAACCCATTTCTGGACCCCTGTCAGGCTTGAATATGATGGATGTGATGGTGGGGATGAGATGAAGTGATCTGCTACCATGGATCTGGGGTGAAGCTTGATGGTGGGGCCCTCCCAGTGACCTGTTGGTGAACTTGGGTGGCAATGATTTGGGAGCAGTAAAATTGTGTGAACTGCTATGCAAAATGGAAGAGAACTTGATCTTGTTGAGGTGCACCTGGCAGGATGTGGACATTGTAAGGTCTCACATTATTCAAAGAAAGCATTGGTGGCATGCCTGAGACCTTAGACCAATTGAGAAGTCCCATAGGCTGACCAATATAGCAATGCAGTCATTTATGGACATAATTAAGGGGTCTGCCTGGATGCGTGAATGATCTTGTGATGAACATATACCAGTTTTATGCCTGGAATGGGGTGCACCTGTCTAACCTAGGAAATGATAGATTTTTAGATGACCTACAAACTGCTGTGGAGAAAATAGTAGTAGTAGTTGTTTTGCAAGGTTTATACTGAGGGATGACAGGGAATCATGCATCTTTGCAGGTGGATCACCATGAGGCTGGTAAGACGTGAGGCCCCAGATGGCTATAGTTCCCCTTCAAGGGGCAGAGTGATAGCCTCTTTGGGAATTGCCTGTGATGTTGTAGCACCCTCTGATAGGGAGACAACATCAGTATCCAGTACAGAGCTATCCCTCATGTCTCAGAGGCTGGTTACCTTATGGGGTTTGTACCTATTCAGTCGATCCTCCTGTGGGTAAGGGGATAGCTGATATGGTCATGATTTGATTGATGAATGACTTGCCATGACTACCTTGCTGTGCATGTCTCGCTGACCTGGTTGTAACTGTCATTACATACTGTTTAGTAAAACATGGCAGTGTCCATTTTTCTCCAAAGCTCGTTGTCTGTCTCAGTCTGTTCAGTTGGTAGGAGGGGTAATGTGACCTATAAAACAAATAAAGAGCCTGCAAAGAATTACTGCAGGTGGGGCATTGTCTGTGGGCATGGCTCTGACTGACACCTGAGCCAGCAAGTTAGTTAGGTAAGTAGGTGGATGCCCACAAAAGTGGGAGTAGGCAGGTTGGAGTTCTCTGGAGGTGGGTGGCTTAGGGATAGAAGGGAGGAGCTTAGGTACATACTATATATTCACTAGCTAAGGAGAGGATCTTTCTCTTGCTCCTTACCCTCCAGTCAGAACCAACCCACACCCACCCTCATGAAACCAGGGCATGAAACTTTGAAGGGCATTAGTGAACTCACCATCCAACTAGAGGAGATTGCCTTTGGGGTCAAGATGGAATTTTCCTGTGTTTTTCCCATGAGATTTTCCAGTTTTTGCCTTCTCCAGCAAGGATTAAAATTAGTATGGTCAGGTAGGATTAGTATTAGGATGTCACAGTCATGTAACAAGTGGCAGAATCTCACAAGGTTTTTACAGAAGGGTAAGAGGGAATCATGCATCTTTGCAGGCTGATAACCCTCAGGATGGCAAGAGGTGAGGACCCAGATGGCTGGAGTTCCCCCTTGAGGGGAAGTCAGAGGGATAGCCTCTTTGGGCATTGCTTGTGGTTTTGCAGTGCCTTCTGATGGGGAGGGCACATTGGCAGCCACTTCAGAGCCCTCCCTCATGCCTCAGAGGCTGGTTACCTCATGGGGTTTGTGACCATTCAGTCAGCTTCCTTGGGGGTAAGGGGATGGTTATGGTGATGATTCAATTGATGAATGACTTGCCATGACTATCTTGCTGCACACATCATGCTGACTTGATTGTAACTCTCATTATACACTGGTTAATAAAACATGGCTATGGCTATTTTTGACCAAGGCACACTTCTCTCAGTTTGTTCAGGTGAAGGAAGAAGTAATGTGACCTATAAGACAATTTAGCACTAATGTCGCTCACATCTGCCTCTGTTGTGGGTAATGTAATGTATTCCCACATGTGCTGCAGAAGTGGTTTGATGAACTGCTACAGGCATCTGGACAATGATAACTGACTCATTCCAGTGACATTCCCTGTGATGTGCTGGAATTATACTGTGGTGAAGTATGCCAGTGCAGTTAGTACACTCTTATACACTTCCATGGCATGGCTGAATTCTGTTCTAGTTTACAGCCATGGTCTCAGGAGGGGGCAGAACTCATCTATGGTTACCTGACTGAGCCTGCGCCATCCACTTCACTGCATTTTGGTTAATGTTTCAGGGTTCAGTCTGGGACTGTGTACATGTGAATATCATGGTCAGCATTTTTGATGCTCCTACACCAGTTCCCTCTCAACTAGTAGTGTATTCATAAGGAACCTGGAACATGTCCCTGCTGTGGGTGCTACTGATGGTACTGCAGGGTACAATATTGTTGTTGTCATTTGATTTGCAAATGGTTCACAGAGGGTACTCTCAAATGAGCACAGTGAGAGGATCTCAGATCTAGAAGTGGGTAGCCATCTGGGAACAACTGACCACCAAACAGTGTGGTTCACAATAAACTCAGCTACAGAGTCAAGCCATACAAAAATGAGGGTACTGGATCTCAGGAGGGCTGACTTTGGCAAGATAGGAGAGTGCCTTAGAAAAGCACTAGCAAACAGGCAAGAAGGAGTGGTGGAGCAACATTGGGGAAACATCAAAACTGACATCACAGAAGCAACAAGCCTTTGTGTGAAGCAAATAAACAAATCAAAACAAAAGAAAAAGCCACTATTGTTCTCAAAAGAGGTGGCGGGGAAGGTTAGGGAGAAAAAGATAGCATTTAGGAAGTATAAGAAAACACAGAAGGAGCAGGATAGAGAATTGTACCAGTTAAGGCAGAAGAAAGCAGGGAGAGGAGTCAGAATAGCAAAGGCCCAAACTGAGGAAAAGATAGCCAACTCGGTTAAGAAGGGGGATGAAACCTTTTATAGGTATATCAGGGAGCGTAGAAAGACAAATGAAGGGATAGTGAGGCTGAATAGAATGGACGGAGGGTGGGCAGAGAGGGACAGTGAAAAAGCAGGGATACTGAACTAATACTTCTACTTAGTATTCACAAAAGAGGAGGAGGGGGAGGTACCTAATCCAATTAACAGAAGCACTCTGGATAGGGGGGTCGATCCCAGTCCTTTCACAGAAGAAAGGGTTCTGAAAGAACTCTTAAAACTGAAGGTGGACAAAGCAATGGGACCTGATGGGATTCACCTCAGAATTCTAAAATAATTTACGGGAGAACTAGTGACACCACTGACTACCCTTTTTAACAAATCATGGGAGGGTGGTGTGGTACCTGAGGACTGGAGGAAGGCAGATGTGATTCCCCTTCACAAAGGTGGGAGCAAGACAGAGGCAGGAAACTACAGACCTGTCAGTTTGACCTATGTGGCAGGGAAAGTGATGGAATCACCTCTGAAGGAAAGAATTGTTGAGTACCTAGAGGCCAGTGAGGCACAGGATCCAAGGTATCATGGGTTCACAGCAGGAAGGTCATGTCAGACGAATCAAATTGAATGCTTTGACTGGGTGACCAAAGTAGTGGACCAGGGAGTGGCTGTGGACATTGTCTACTTAGACTTTAGCAAGGCATTTGACACAGTCCCACACAAAAGATTAATAAACAAAGTAACCGGACTGGGAGTGGGTCCCAGGGTGGTAGCCTGGGTAAAACATTGGCTGGACAGAAGGACACAGAAGGTAATTGTAAACGGAGTCCACTCTGAAGAAGAGGGGGTTATTAGTGGGGTACCACAAGGTTCAGTACTGGGTCTAGTCCTTTTTAATGTCTTTATAAGTGACATTGCAGAGGGACTGGAAGGAAAAGTATGCCTCTTTGCAGATGACACAAAGATCTGCAACAGGGTTGATACACAAGGAAGGAGGTATGGAAAGGATAAGAAGGACTATGCAAGGTTGGAGGAATGGTCAGAAGTATGGCAGTTTGGATGCAATGCAAAGAATAGCAAAATAATACACCTGGGAAACAAAAACCCAGGGGGAAGAGTACATAATGGGGGTAGTAACAACAACAAAAATGGAAAGGGACCTGTGGGTCATCATATCAATTGACCTTAAGGTTGGCAAACAATGTGAGAAGGCAGTAGGGAGGGCTGGGGGATACTGGGATGTATAGGGAGAGGCATCACCAGCAGTGAACAGGAAGTTGTTATCCCTCTGTACAGACAGTTGGTGAGACCCCATCTGGAGTAGTGCGTCCAGTTCTGGAGACCCCATTTCTGCAAGGACAAAGACAGGATGGAGGCAGTCCAGAGGAGGGCAACTAAAATGGTGCAGGGTCTGCAAGAGAAGCCATATGAGGAGAGACTAAAGGAGCTTAATATGTATACCCTTGAGGAAAGGAGAGGGGGGGACATAATAGAAACTTTTAAGTACCTCAGTGGAATCAACAAAGTCCAAGAGGGTAGCATCTTTCAGAAAAAGAGATGTGCAAGAACAAGGGGACCCAATTTGAAGATAGAGGGGGGACGGCTCAGGGGCAATGTGAGGAAGTATTTTTTCATAGAAAGGGTGGTGTATGCATGGGACAGCCTTCCTGAGGAGGTTGTGGGGTCTAAAACTGTGGGAGAATTCAAGAATGCATGGGACAGACATAAGGCAATTCTTGTAGGGGGTAGAAAGAAATAGGCTGTTGGTTAACTAGGATCTGCAGCTTATCCTGTAGGTAGGGAAATGGACAGACTAGGTGGGCCAAGCGGTCCTTATCTGCTGTCACAGTCTATGTTTCTATGAAGCTTTGGGCTGAATGACTGGTGCAGTTGGAGGATGGGACCCCTTTATGTCATAAGCCAAACTGTCTTAACCTTGGCCAATGGACAATCACTATGTGAGGGGGGCCATTGGCATGTCACTGTACTGTGTGGATCACATCATCCAATTAGTCTAGCAGTGCAATAATGATGAGAAAGATGAAAGCAACATGCCCCAAGTAGCCGCAAGTACCATATAAAGCATATACATCCCACATACCCTTACACTGTGGGTAGTAGTTACTGAGACTAAGAGGTCCGGGAACTGGTGGGTGATGGAGCTAGAAATGTTTATACAGTTCATATTCTGTGACTGTGACATTTGTGGTGATGTTCACCTCCTCCTCCTGTCACCGATGGACTCTGCTACATCCATCAACACCCTCATGCTCCACAAAGGAGGACTGACTTGACATTAGAGCCACAAGCACAGTACGGCCCCTTGTGGAGGTGGGATGAGGAAAACTGGCCAACTTCAACAGGTGCAGGGGATGATGTCTGCACCACACAAGGGGGGCAGAGAGCAGAGCTGGCACCACCAGGTGCAACAGGGGAGAACAGGACATACTGGACAGTATCCTCTGACCCATACTCACCTTGTTAAATTGTGTCAAGAGAGCTATGCAGGCAGGTTCAGGGAGCACAGAATCCCAATAGTTGGGACAAAAACCCATGGACTCAAGAACAGTTATTTCAGGGAGTCATTTGGTTAAGCTCAGGGTTTGGGGCATCCTGTTGACCAAGATGAACATCCATGGGCCCATTTACAGAACACAGTTACAATAATACCATTGTATAGCAACACAGAAATTGATGGCAGATAAGGACCGGTTGGCCCACCTAGTCTGCCCATTTTTTCTCCTACTGCAATACCACTGATCCTACTTGATCTCCGGCTTGTACCCTCTCTTTCTCATTGCTAGAGTTCCATTGTACCTATCCCATGCATTCTTGAATTCCCCTACTGTTTTTGCCCCACCTTTTATTTCTTTTTTATACTATTACTGTATCTGTGGTTTGTTCTTTTTGTGCTGTGTTCATTTCCTGGCTGTGATTGGGGGTTGGGGGTACACACAAGTTCTTTCTATGGGGTGTCTGCTTTAATTGATATGTCAGGCAGTGTTTGGTAATTCCAAAGTGTGCCATACTCTGAGTCTGCCTGCTGTTAGTGTTTTGTGCATTTGACACATGTGACATTTCCCATACCTTTATATGTGCTCTGTGTGGTGTTTCTTGTTACAGCAGAGTGTCATCCTGCATAGTTTGGATGAGAGGACCTCAAAGCAGAGCTGAACAGCTTTGTCTGTCCAAAATGTGTGAGATTATGTTCTTATGCAATGAGGCATCTCACAAAGTACATATAACAGTATTATACTGTATATCACTAAACTTGTCAAGATTTAAGATTTTTTTAGGTTAAGAACATATATATAGAGCTCCTGTCTTTGCCTCTTAAGTGGATCCTTCCACTTTAACATTCCCAGTGCAGACAACTGCTGTACACAGGATAAAAAGCATGGATTGGCAAAAATCACGTTATTGAGTTGTAATTTTGTAAAGGGGATGTGCCATCACTACTGAAGCCTTGGGATGGTATAGTTTTGGGACCCAAGATCCATATGTACTCATGCCTATCTAGTGATGTGTAATGGCATCGGCATGCAAAATTCTTGGTTATATTTGGCTATGCCCTGTATGGCCCTCCTCACTGATGATGTGTGAATGTGTGCAGAGCATGTTCACATGACATATATTGGATATCTACGTTTTTTTGGTTCTGCAAATCAGGGAGCTGTACAGGAGCAATCTGCAAGTCCCATACTTAGTACAGTTTTCACAAACTTCACAAAACAGCAATCATTTTGATAAATGTGTCTGGTACACTTCATGAAAAGTAAATGTTAACTCTATAAAGTTCACCCGGACCTTCTTACTGTAGCAAGAAAAAAAACTGTTCCTGAAGAAAACCCATGGTCAAACATTGATTATAATTGTGTTTACTATTTTAGCATGCATTAAATTAAACCCTTTTGATTTATTGATATTTATTTCAGGCTTTCTTAAAATAAACTTGTTTTCTACAGATGAGTGTGATTTGTAAAGCAATTATTTGGCACAAAGATATGACTTAAACAAGGGTTCAAGTAAATTGTTCTTTTGTATAAATTGTTAATTGGTGTGACCAATACAGCGTTTTTAAAGTGTACACATTTCTCATAAGCAGGTATGTACCAAATATGTATATACCTGGAGATGTATATCTGAATGCATGGATACGTTGGGGAAATGTTGAGAGAAAAAGTCTATGTTGAAGGCCCTTTTAACTCAGTCTTTCTGAGGTGTACATTTTGTATCAAGGATCAACAATATAGTATTTGGACTTCTAAATGACCTATTGAAAGAAATGTGTTTTAAACAAAGTTAGTGTTAAGAAAACCCCGAGTTTTCCATAGTAAAAAGGCATAAGATGAATCATCTTCGAGTATCAAGCAGCATAGGGAATATTGGAAGCATCAATTGCCTGAGAGCCTTTCTATACTGTATGATCCAGCTAACTAATAGGACATAGTTCCACCCTAAAGGAGGCGCCATTTTGGTGATTGTTCAGCATTAAGTTGTATTATTATTATTGTGATGCATATTGAAATGCCAGCATGAAAGGTACCATATACAGTAAGTAAAAAAATGGAATTGCATATTATGGTATGGTCTGCAAGAAAGTTCTGGTCCAGAACCCAAGGATTAGGTATGCGTGTTACTCTACATATTGTTTGGTGTCCTATCTGGTTACTGGAATAAGACTAGACATCAGAACAGACACAGATATTGTGATGCAGGGTCCATTACTTACTGTCCTCTGAGCAACATGGTTTTTGCAAATGTCATCGCACTAGTAGAGTCCTTGCTAAGGTCATGTCCAAAATTAAGACTGCCATGGGCCATGGCATGTTGTCAGGAGCAATCTTCATCGGCCTCTCCAAGGCCTTCATTTTAGTTGATCACACCTTACTTTGCACTAAGTTTCATTCCCTTGGCATGTCTAGTCCAGCCCTAAACTGGTTCTCCAACAACCTCACTGACAGACTACAGCTTGCTAAGTATAACTGAATTTTTTTAGAACCTATTCCTGTTAGGTCTGGGGTTCCTCAGGGGTCTGTTTTAGGCCCTATCCTATTCTCCCTGTTTATTAGTGACTTCGAACAGGTCCCTACCCATAGCATCATGACCCTATATGCTGATGACTTGGTTCTTCTGTCTAGCTCGCATGATATTAATGCTATAAATCATCATCTACAAGCTGACTTCAATAAGCTGCAAAACTGGCTCCTGACAAATAAGCTGGTGCTAAACCTAGAGAAAATCCAGATCATGCTCTTTGGTTCTTCCATCAAGCTTAAGCTGTGTTCTGCCCCATTAAAGCTATTGAGACTTGATGGGTCCCCAGTGGGCTCAACATGCTCCTTTAAATACATAGGAGTCACTCTTGACCCCTTCAAAATGTGTGCAGAGCAACAAATATCAAACTGGGCCTTGCGTACAGGGCTTGAGGGACCCTTACAGAAGCTGAAGGACTTGCCCTTGCCAAAGGAATATTTCTTCCCTCACTCAGCTATGGGCTGCTAACCTTTCTGCTTGCCACAAAAGATAGCCTTGTCAAGTGGGGCGTAGCCTAGAACAATATTTGCCACTTTGCCCTTGCCGTCCTTCGACTCACCCATCACTGTGAGTTATATGAAAGACTTCACTGGTTGTCCCCAAGTAACTATCGCTCTTTACTCATACGTTGCTTCATTGACAAAATTGTCCATACTGCCACCCCTCCTGTCCTTTGCAAACTCCTCCAACTGGCTCAGCCATCATACTTACTCAGGTCAACTTACTCACAGTCCTTCCTTGAACCCAAATCCCACACTTTGTCAGGTGATTGTGCCTTTGCTGTCTGTGCCCCCAGTTTCTGGAAATCCATTCTGGTGCTCACTAGATATAATCAAACCCATCTCAGGTTTAAGAGATCCCTATGGACCCACCTGCTGTCTGCCTCAGCCTATAACTGTCCCTAGATTGCTTGATGTTTCTTACCCCTGCATGGTCTACTGACCCCTACCCTGAACTAAGAAAGGTGACCTAATCCTTCAACTACTCCCTTGTACTTAAGCAATTACTGTTTTAAAATTTCATCGTACCCTGTCCTGCCTTAATGCTCATGTACTCTTCCATAAAATGTATATTACCTTTTACTATATTATTGCCTTTACCATTGTGTTCATGTTTACTGTTTACTGCCTGTACATCCCTTCTTTATTATATTGTTGTATTGTTTGTATAATTTTCTTTGTAACCTCCTCAGTCATACCTGAAAATATGCATTTTTTTGTCTAGTGTGCTTACCCTGTAAGTAAAAGCTAAATAAATAAATTACATGGGTATGCCAACAGGATAATGAATCTAGGATGGTGAAATCCCTCACAGCAAAAATCTCGACAGGTTTTGAGATTGTCACTGCAAGGGACCCAAGGGCAAAATTTCACCCTTTCACCATCTTTGGCCCCCCCCCTTCGAATCAACTCTCACTTGGAGTTAGATATCTACAGAAGGGTGCAGAGGGGGTGTAGCCCCTCACTTGGGGGTTCAAGGGGCACAGTCCCCTGATAGAAACACACAATGTCTGACAGGTGAAATTTCACCTGTTGACATTGGGGATTTCTCCATGCCAACCTTCGACAACACTGTTGTCATTTCAGCATGGTAGAACCAATTACAAGCACTAGCTCCTGCCACAAATATTGACACCATATATGTCTGGGCCACTACAATTACCAGTAGCATTCATTGTGTGGTGCTGCATCATTTTTATGTTTTGTGTGCTCCATGTGACCTGACAGAAAGGAAATACTGTCCCAGTCAATGCACTCCCACAAAAGAATGGTTATCTACAGTTGAGATAATGCAAAGTAGTCTGAAATTAAGAAGGTGCTGGCAAACTTTATCTGGTTCAATGGACCATGTTTGCAAAACTGAACTTTGGTAGGTCTGCACAGCTTTAATTTAAATGAAAATTGAATAGATGTGACAGACTATGTAAAGGGCAACTGTGTCCAACAATACAAAGTTTGCATCCAAGAAAGAATGCAATTGCATCCAAAAATGGATGCAGTTCCAAGCTGTATCCAATTTGAATGCAATTGCATCCATTGTCAACTGCAAATTGTGACTTTTTGCTGTAAACGGATGCAACTTTCTGAAAATAGCAGCAGGGATGCCTTGACACAAGTGGATGGACAAAGTAACAAGCACAGCAAGCATCTGCATTTGTGTCCAGCCCTTTTGAAATCTCACCTTCCATTGTCTTCATCTATCAAACACCAAAAAGTTAAAACGGCTCTTATGTCTGCTTCTTCATACAGATTAACGGAAAATGCTGTGGCCACACAACCCCTGCAGAAGTCCCTTCCCATTTGACAGCTGATAAATTAGATTTCAGTGAAGAAGATATCTTAGGTCTGATGAAAAGCCTGTTACATCCTGACTGTAGGCTTAATTCCAGAGGGATGTCCTAATTACTCTTATTTTCGTTTGTACCTAGTGCTTACAAGGAACTCATATATGTGTAGACAGCAGAGCTTGGCTTATCATATGATGTTGTCATGGAGACTGAACAGATTTCTGAGGCTACACTGCACATATGCATAGGATTTAGGACAGAATTTTCTCTCCTATGCATACCGTACTATAAGCAGCTGCCAGTTTTGTTCACAGGAAAGGTTTTAATTCTGCTCTATTTCTGAAGGGAAAATGAGGGTTCATATTTCTGAAAAGGTTTCTAGAAGCTATCAAGTATGTGACAGGGAGTTGAAAGATTACAATTTTGAAGGTACCACTTTAAGCACAAGAGGACTTATTGTTTCTGTTTTAGATACCACTGATCAACCAAGTCAAACAAGACTGTACTAGTCACCCAAATAATGTAGATGTTGGTCATACATGCCAGACATAAATGATATCAACTGAAAAACCTAATGTATTACACCAAAGAAATCAAAGGAAATTAAACATTGTCTAAAGGGATTGGATGGCAATTCAACTGCAGGGCCTGATGGCATTAAAACACAAATATTTCAATATACAGCCAAAGCCATTGCTTCATCTCTGATCCATATATTTTCATTTCCAAGGCTGAGTCCCAAGTCCCAACCAAGAAGCAGCCTACTGAGATTGTTACTATTTATCAAGATGCTCATAAGCAGTCTGTTTCTAATTATCACACAGTTTCTTCTCTGCCTGTCATTTGCACAGTTCCGGAAAAAACTGTGTTTAATGCTATTCTCTCATATTTCCACACTAATTCAATACTTCTCCAGAATCTGTATGTTTTTCCCACTGAGGACTAGCACAAGAGCTGCCCTCTTGTAATATTTTTAATTCAAAAGATTTGATAAGGGAGTAACAAAACAAAAATATGTTGATATTATGGACCAGATATTCAAAACTTTGCCCTTGGGAAAAGTTAACACTGCCTAGTGAGCAAACTGAGCCTGGAACACAAAGCAAGCTGTATTCAAAAGGAATAGCCAGGGGCAAACAGCTTCTGAATATAGCATGGGAATGAGGCCATGCAAACTGGGCTGGGAGTGCAGGGCAAACGTAGCCCTGGAATAAGACAGCACTGAATATAGTAACCAGGAAGTGCAAACCACAACAACATCACAGTGCACAGCGACGTGAGGGCAGGTAGAGATGCACTATGTAGCCAATGTGTGTGCCAGCAAATGCGTGGATCCAGTGCAGCTGCAGGCAGCAGCAGATGTGAAAGAACAGCGATCAAAACTGTATAATATTCCCCAAACTGTTAACGCTGCGCTAACACGTTAGCATGGCTTTAGCGTGGAGCTAAGCTCTTTGCCTGGTGCAAACACGTTAGCCCAGCACTAAGATTTTCCATATTCAAAAGTGACATGAAAATGAGCCTACTTAGGCAGACTCTGGGTAAACAGCCTGATGAGCATCTCGTCATGCCCTGATTTGCATGCTGTTTGCCCAGCGTTACTGCAGGGTCCCACAGAGCCACCTGTAGGTCAGTCTGGAAGTACAGGGTCTGGCCAGGTCCGACAGCAGCTCCACCTGTAGGTCTGTCTGGCAGTGGACATTGATAGCAGCAGGCAACATGTAAACAGTACAGCATAGCATAGCAAATTGTACCCCAGGGGACAACACAGCATAGACACAGGTGGTGGTGGTGCTGCATGCAACAGTCACACTGTAGGGCATGCTACAGTGCACAGCAGACACTACAGTAGCAAGGATGCCAGTAGTGTGAGGGACACAGCACTGCCTATGGTGTGTAGGGCAGTGATGACCACAGCACTGTAAACACTGACAGGCCCAGCTTGCAGGTAATTACTGACAGTGAACAGTACTATTACACTGTTGTGTGATCCACAGATGCTGCACCTGTGCCATGGGATGCACACAGTGTTATGTACATGGCCGGGTGTGTGTGCCATGGCATCTGTACAGTTGTGTGGTAGGTGGCTGGGGGGAAGCATATAAGATCCAACAGGCACACAGGTGGTGGCGTATTCCCACTACTGGCCCATGTGCACTGCGAGATGTGTTCCAGTCTTGTGGCCACACCTGGGCTGTGGTGAGGTCTGGCCACTCATACACCTTCCCCTCACTGGCCACCATACCCACAGTACTGCACGTGTGTGCTGACATATGTGAGGCACCACAGACGTATGGTCTGCAGGTGTGTACTATATGGCTACACTACCATGCTGACCCCTGTGGGTTGGACCACCCCTTACTGTCTGTGCTTGGCTGGAACTGGTGGCAGCTGCTGGCATCATGGTGGTGCCAGCAGTGAGCAGCATGTGTCCTCCATGTCTGGCAGTTTCTAAGTGTCATGCTCCTATGTTAGGGTCATGCAAGCTGTGCAAATCCCATGCAAACACCGCGCAATGCACCAATGATGTGGAAAGCTGTTTGCCCAGGGTTAAGACCAGCTTTTCCTGGGTGGTAAAATGTATCACACTAAAGGTCGCACTATGTCATGTTAAAAACCATAGCATGGCGCTAGCTGATGAATATCTCATAGAGCCTGTATTCATGTTCACTATGCCCCTTGCATATCATTATGCTTTGCCCGGCGCTATTGCTGTTTATGCACACTAGTTGGCCTTTTGAGTATAGCAGACCCGTGCTAATCCTGTGTTAACCCCGCACAAATGTTTTTTGCTTGGCGCAAAGCTTTAAATGTCTGGCCCAATATCTCTTGCACTTCTACTCGGTTTACTCGGTTTGTTGTAGACATAAGCAGGCAGTTGCCCATTATGAATGTCTCCCACACTGTGTGGGTAAACTATCCCTTATTTGGTGTCCAGTTGAGATGGTTGTCCAATTTGGTTTTAAACATGTTGAAGCTAGTTGAGTTCATTACGTATTGGGGGGAGTTTATTCCAGGCTTATTGACCCTGACTATAAAATATCCATCTCTTTTGTAGGTGATGACCTTGGGTACTATTAATTGCTTATTGTGGGATTTTAAATATGGTGTACACTGGTTAAATTGAAAACTACACTGTGTTTTGAGTTCAGTATTTTGCAAAATTTTGTAAAGCAGCAAAAGGTCACCCCTACTTCTTCTGTCCTCAAGACTGGCCAACCCTGTACTGGACAGTCTTTCATTATAACTAACATGTTTCAATTTTGGCATTATTTTAATGGCTCTTCATTGGATCTTCTTGACCATATCCACATCCTCTCTCAGGTAAGGGCACCAAAAGGGGGAGCCTGTATCAAGATAAGGATGGCTGTAGGACCTGTATAAAGGCAGGATACATGCCTCACTTCAGTTTACAAATGAACATTTGACACAGTTCAGAATTCTAGTTGCAGTGAGTGTGATCTTACTATACTGATCAGATGATGACAATTTATTGTTTACAATTATACCTAGATCTCACTCTGTCTCTATCTCCTGGTTTTAATATTATGTTGTTAAGTGAGTATGAATATTGTGGGTTGCTACTGCCAATGTGCAATACCACAGATTTGTCATAATTAAAAACCATTTTATTAGATGTGGCCCAGAGTTCTATGGCTTGAAGATCCTGAACCATAGAGAGATATTTATTGCATGTGTTGACCTCCCCCCCCAGTTTTGTGTTATCTGTGAATTTGCAAAGTAAGTTAGTCACACTGAAGTTTAGATCAGATATAGAAAATATTGAACAAGGCAGGCCCAAGGACTGAATCCTGCAGCACTCCACCACTGACAGGACCCATGTCAATCAGAACTCCATTGACGCATGCAATTTGAGTTCTGTCTTTCAACCAGTTGCCTACCCACCTGATCAGGTGATGGGCGAGTCCCATTTGTGTTAATTTGATAATCAATTCATGATGGGGAACTGTGTTGAATGTCCTTGCAAAGTCTATCATAATGATGTCAGTTGAAGTGTTAGTATCCAAGCTAGTACTTATAGCATTATAGAAACTGATTAGGTTGGTGGTGCAAAATAGCCAATTTGTGAACCCATGTTGGTGAGGGTCAGTTAGTCCCTTTATCTGAATTTAATTTTCAGTTTTCTTTTTAATAAGTCATTCCATAACCTTACAGCAAAGCAAGGTTAGACTAATTGGTCTATAATTACTAACTGGTGCCCTATTTCTCTTTTTATGTTTGGGGACCACAACTGCTGATATCCAGATCTAGGGCACCACACCCATTTCAATGGATTTGTTAAAAAGAATAGTAAGGGGGATGGATATGACTGAAGACATCGCTATTAAAAATTTTAATTGAATGTTGTTGGGTCCTGGCAAGGTGTTAACCCTTAATTTGTTTATGGATGACTCAATTTCTTCTATGGTAAAATACACTCTGGAGCTGCCAATGATTAATGGGGGATCTGGGTTATTTCCCTTTTTAGAAACATAGAAACATAGAATTTGATGGCAGATAAGGACCGCTTGGTCCACCCAGTCTGCCTATTTCCCTACCTAATGGATAAGCTGCAGATCCTAGTTAACCAGCAGCCTACTTCTTTCTACCCCAACCCCCTAGAATTGCCTTATGACTGTCCCATGCATGCTTGAATTCAACCACTGTTTTTGACTCCACAACCCCCTCAGAAGGCCGTTCCATGCATCCACAACCCTCTCTGTGAAAAAATACTTCCTTACATTACCTTTGAGCTGCCTCCCCTCTATCTTCAAATTGTGCCCCTTGTTCTTGCACACCTCTTTTTTTGAAAGATGCTACCCTCTTGGACTTTGTTGATTCTCTTGAGGTACCTGAAAGTTTCTATCATGTCCCCCCTCTCCCTCCTTTCCTCGAGGCTATACATATTAAGCTCCTTTAGTCTCTCTTCATCTGTCTTCTGGTGCAGACCCTGCACCATTTTAGTTGCCCTCCTCTGGACAGCTTCCATCTTGTCTATGTCCTTTCGGAGACTGGGTCTCCAGAACTGCATATAGTACTCCAGATGGGGTCTCACCAGCTGTCTGTACAGAGGGATAACAACTTCCTGTTTTCTACTGGTGATGCCTCTCCCTATGCATCCCAGTATCCTCCCAGCCCTCCTTACTGCCCTCTCACATTTCTTGCCCACCTTTAAGTCATCTGATATGACTACCCCCAGGTCCCTTTCCATTTTTGTTGTTGTTAGTATCTCACCCCATTGTGTACTCTTCCCCTGGGTTTTTGTTTCCCAGGTGCATTACCTTGCACTTCTTAGCATTGAATCTAAGCTGCCATACATTTGACCATTCCTCTAACCTTGCCAAGTCCCTTCTCATCATTTCCACCCCACCTTGTGCATCAACTCTGTTGCAGATCTTTATGTCATCTGCAAAGAGACATACTTTTCCTTCAGTCCCTCTGCAATGTAAACATAAGAGACATTGAAGGACGATCTAATACTGAACCCTGCGGTACCCCACTAGTAGCCCTCTTTCTTCAGAGGACTCCATTTACTATTACCCTCTGTGTCTATTCTCCAGCCAATTCTTTACCAGGCTATCATCTTGGGACCCACTTCTAGGCTGGCTAACTTGTATATTAATCTTTTGTGTGGGACTGAGTCAAATGCCTTGCTAAAGTCTAGGTAGGCCATGTCCACAGACTTTGCAAGGCATTTGACTCAGTCCCACACATATTAGTTGAATATGGAGAAGTAGTATTCATTGAAATGCTGGCTATTAATTTGTCATCCTCAATTGTTGTGCCATTATGAGATAGAGGCCCAACATGCTTTGGTTTATTTATTTTAGTATTAACATATGAGAAAAAGGCTTTGTTATTCCCTTTGATATGTGTGATTTTGAATTCTATCTTGTGCTTCTCATTTCTTATCATTTATTGGAGTTTCTTTTGGTTCAGTTTTATACTGAATTCAAACCCTTGGAGTTTTCTTTTTTGAGTCTTTTAAATGTTTTTTTCTTTTTTCCTTATTTGATGTTTAATAGATTTTGTTAGCCAAACTGAGACCCTGCCTCTTTTGTTGTATTTCTTTATTTTGGAAACAAAGGTATTTTCTAAATTTGTTATTGAATTTTTGATTAAGTCCAAGATATTTTCAACTGATAGATTGTTTTATGTTCCCAGTTGGTTGCTTTGATAGCATTACAGATGTCGTCAAAGTCTGCCTTATTATAATTACTAATGAATTGAGTGCTTGAGATTTTAGTTTTACATGCTGTTAGGCTAAGCTGTATTCTACTGTATTATGGTCACTGCCTCTGAATTTAACAATGCAGGGATTTGGGGTTTTATTAAATTTGTTTTCTTATGATTTTACCTTAGGTCACAAAGTGTAATCATTAATGGTGCTTCATCAAACAGTTACTGTATTCCCTGTGGATCCCTATGGCTCTGTCATAGGACTCTATTTGTTTTTTATATTGGTGATATCAACTGATTCTCATCCATCTACGCTTATAATTTTGCTAATGGTACATTCCTATATAAGCAATTAACAGTTCACCAGCCCATTAGGACCATTGGTCAGCTGTATACTGCACAACTGATCATTTCAAACCATTTTATAACTAATGACAAATATACAGTATTAAAGGTGCATAGTAGTGCCCCTATAGTTAGGGTTGAGTAGCCTGTTTAATGTTAAACCCCTAACTTTGCACATTAATATCTTTGGCTCCCTTTGACGAAATGAGCTGACATTTTGTATGTGTTATCTAGTAGGCAAGGACTCAACATGTGGAAATGTTTGTGATGGCAGATTGTGAGGTTTCTGAGATCCCCAATGTGTCAACTTTTGTAAAAATATAACTTTTTTTCCTATACGTAACATTTTTTTTTTTTGCTCTCCTCTACTACCTACATTAAATGGAATTTTTATCCCAAAGTTGCAGACGACATGTGCCATTTCCTAAGGTGGTACCTTTGACAGGTCTGGTGAAAAAATATGAAAGGGTTCCAGAGTTTTAAGGCTTTGAATTTTACTGTTTTCCAACCTGTGCATGCGCAGTAGGGTTTTTGAGATAACGTTTCTCAGCGAAAGTAAAAATGTGATGCAGCAAATGCTCAGTTTTGCATTCATTACACTGAATTGGCAGGGCACCAAACATTTGTTGTGCCATGCCAATCACCATCTTGTTACTGTTTTCCATGAACTAACAATTGTGGAAAACAGGTAAAACTGTTGGGATTTTAAAAAACAAACATCAGACCCTAACAAATGGGACAAGTTTAGCTAGATTCTGATGCTTGTTTTTAAATATCTTTCTAAATATGTTTATAGGCACCCAAAATACGGGTGCCTAGCTAAGCCAGAGAAGCACTTCCCCTGCACTCTCTATATGAGAAAAGCAGGATTTTCATGACTACTGCAGCCACAGCTGAACTGTTGCTGCTGGCTGAAGAGTGAGGTAGGAGCCACAGTTTCCTTGGTGTTTGGTGATGCCCCCCCACACTCCGTCACTGTGCTGTCCCTGGTGCAACCCCTGTTTACACTTATATGATGCCCCTGTTTATATGGGAGATAAACTTCCGCAAAACTAACCACTATCTAGTATTGAAATCCCGGCGCTGCCTCCGGGTCAAAATTCACACACTCAGACTTTTTTTGTATTGGAAAAATAATTTGTGACATCTTCAGAATGGAGACAACTTCTTACTGATCTGATCCCACTACACACACCCCTTACTAACCCCAATCAGTCAAGTGGCACCCCCATCCTCCCATCGCTTTCACCATTAGCACATTTTATATTCCCTGGTGTCTAGTGGCACCCCCACCTGCTGATTACCATCCCCCTTATATTATTTTTATATTCCCTGGTGTCTAGTGGCACCCCCCCACCTGCTGATCACTGTAACCATTATTTTGTTTTTTATTCCCTGGTGTCCAGTGGCACCCCTCATCCTCCCCATCCTCCCCTTGTAGCCAGAACCTGAAATAAAGGAAACTGTCCCTCAATTTTTTTAAACCTGTGAACAAAGAAAATGGTCCCTCACTGATCAGCCCCCCCACCTCCCACTCATTACCCACCAACTCACACCCCAGTACAACCCCACACCCGCACTCACCTGAACAGGTCCCAGGTTCAAAACCCATTCTCTGATTGAAGACACATCTTGCTACTGGAACAGGAGACTGCAATATGACAAACTAAGGTAAATGCAGTTCAACGTATTTCAATGGGCTTTTCAACTTTTATTCATAATGAAGCCATTTTTTTGACATTTTTACCCCAAATTTTCAACATAGCAATTTGGGAACCCCACCTGAAGAACCATATGGTTGTCATTATGCAACTCCCACTTGAAAGGTGATTTTTGATGTCACTTGGTGAATTCACCTTTTGGGTGAGATTTGCACAATGACCGTCGTATTGTTCATGAGGTGGGGTCATAAGAAGGCTATTTTGAGGTCAAAATATGTAAAAATAGCAAAGTTATGACCATTTGTTGCAATTTTGCTATGCACGCTTATAACTTTGGAATGTTACAAATATTTTTACAACAGTTTTTCAACATAGCTTTCTTATTAACCCACTTCATGTATGTCACAGCTGTCATTTTTCAACTCCTAGCCAAAGTGTGTTTTCACACCTGTGGCATGGAATGGCATTGTAGTTTCACAGAATTATGTTTTGGCAGAGATTCCAAAGTTGTCTGTACCTGGTATATGAGGTGGGGTAATAAGATGGCTATGCTGACAATTTGGTCACTGTTGCCCTATAAATGGAAGTGCAGGGCCCAGAGGGCCCTGTGCTTCCACAGCTACATACAATATGTATCTATGGAGGGATGGAAGTGTCTGGCCACTGTGCTCCAACAGGCAAATAAGGATATGATTATACTATCTCAAAAATTAAGGAAATAAATTGCAAAAAACTGTGTTAATGCTATAGTTAGGGTTACAGCCACAAAAGTAGGAAAATGTGGCATTAGAGTTTCCAAACCTAACACCCAACCCCCATGCTGCAACCACCATCAGGCACTGGAGGGTGCCTTGGGGTCATCAGCCCTAATGCTCACCCATTCTCCTATACTGTACCCATCTCAGATTTTTGTAAGTCATTGAGCATTATGATGACCCCAAAGCACTCCTCAATGTGTGTTGGTGTGCAGGTGGGGTGGGGTGTTAGTTTGGAAACCCTATTGTCATATTCCTCCTTTTTACGATCTGGTATCAACCCTAACTGATGTATTAACATCATGTTTTGCAAATAATATATATATATATATATATATATATATATATATATGTGTGTGTATATATATATATATATATATATATATATATACACATACACACACATACTGTATATACAGTGGACCCAGCCATGATACATTGCAGTAACTTGCAGTAAATGGCATGCCACAATATACTGCAAATAAAAGTTTTATTGCTATTGAATTACACTGTTCCCTGCAGTATTCTGCAGAATTTTGTGATGTACTTCAGCATTACTGCATTGAATCTTGGCTGATGCTGCTTTATATTATAGGGGCACAGTAGCGCCCCTATAGTTAGGGTTGTACTGGCAGTTCTATGTTAAATCTCAGATTTTGCACTTTAATGACTTTGCAATTGTTGAACTGATTTACATGAAATTTTGAATGCACAGTCTCATAGGGTAGATCTCTGCATTGTCAAGTTTCATTCAGGCCAAATGTGTAGTTTCTAAGTTGTGTATACTGCAAAAAGTTAAATTTCCACAATGCTTTTCATACTGATTATACAGGGTTTCCATTTGTCACTTGTAGATCCCGCATGGTTTGGAATTTTGATCTGAAATTTTTAGGGTAGAAAAGGGCTGTCTCCCAGATGTCCCTTTTGTTGGTTTGGTGAAAAAATATTAATCCGTTCCAAAGTTATTTCAATTTAAAAGTTTCATAAATTGGTTCTAAGCATGCTCAGTAAGCACTTCAAGATAGCTGTATGACATGAAAAAGAAATTCTTTTGTTGTACTGACATCATCCTTTTTCATTTGAGGAAAATCATTTTTTGTTTGGCCGCTATCTTGGTTTCAGTTTTGCCTCAAAATTCAAATTTGAAACCCCCCAAAAATTATATACCAGGTGAAACCAACACATGTAGTTTGCTTATTGGGACCCCCTTAGCTGGATTCTACATTTTACTGATTGAGAAATGCCCTTAAAATGTGTTTTTTGTACACTGAAATTCTCTTTTTCGTATCACGTGATACGAAAAAAGATCTTGTTTCATATCACTACTCATGAAAAATGATCTGTTTCATATGGGAAATCAATGTATTTCATTGTGGTTTTCAACTTTGGTGCCTAACTTTTCCATTTTTGCATATTTTGTAACCAAATTTTCAACATACCCTTTTTGAGGCCCCTCAACATGAATAATGTTGGTGTCATTTCACAAATCCTGCCCAAAAGGCAGTTTTTCAGTCCTTTGGTAAAATCACCTTTTGGGTGGGATTTCAAAATTTTCACCACCCCTGTTTATCAGATTGGGCCATAAGAAGGCTATGTTGAGATTCTGGGGTCAAAATATGAAAACACTCCAAAGTTATCTGCATACACTGAAATATTGCTACGTTCCCTCGTAACTTTGTCAATTTTAAATATTTTGAATTGAAATTTGCAACATAAACATCTTTTTATATCACTTCATGAATGTGACAGCTATCATTTTTAAATCCTGGCCAAACTGTGTTTTTGCACCTGTGGCATGCAATGGTGTTGCAGTGGCATGGAATCATGTTTTGGTGGGGATTTCAAAAATTTCATTACTGGATTCATGAGGTGGAGTAATAAGAAAGCTATGCTTATGGTTTCATCCCTGTTTTACTACAAATGCAAGTGCAGGGCCTCCAGGCCCTGTGCTTCCACAGCGACAAGTATGTTATCATCTAGGGAGAGATGAATGCACGGGGCCTACAAATAATGATACCATTATACTACAGCAATATGTGTGGGGTTTGCCTTGGGGTTGTCATCCCTAACGCTCACCCTATTCTCATGCACTGGACCCATCTTAGCATATTTACTCATGGAATGGGGTGTGCATCAGGGCTGACAACCCCAAGGCACACTCCATGCATGTTGCTGCTTGCATGGTAGGGAGGGAGTGTTAGGGTTGGAAACCCTAATGCCACATTTTCCTGCTTTTGTCACTTCAACCCTAACTAGTGTATTAGGTTTTTGCAAAGAATATACACACAATCACACACACACACATTATAGTATATAGATATATAGTGGCACAATAGTGCCACTATAGTTAAGGTTGCATGGCCACTTCTATGTTAAACCCCAAATTTTGCACTTCAATAACTTTGCAACCATTTGTCTGATTTGCCTAAACTTTTGCATGCTCTGTCTGGTACCATAGGGCTCTGTATCTGGCAAGTTTCTTTCCAGTCAGATTTGCGTTTGCAGAGCTGCAGAGTGCCAAAAAATGTAAAAAATTCCCCACTTTTTTGCAAATTCTTTGCTCGGGACTATGGTACAAACGGTTTGGGGGTCTGGTCTGACATTTTCTGGGTATATGGGGTCTGGTTCACTGATGTGCCTTTTGAAGGTTTGGTGAAAAAATATTAATCCGTTCAAAAGTTATTAAAGTTTTCCATTATAGCCTAAGGGAAAAAAATATATGTTTGCCTTGAAAGCACTTTTTGCTTTCGCAAAAGCATTTTTTACTGCTGCAAATTGGTTTTGCAGTTCCATATGGCAGCTATCTTGTTTTCAGTTAGCGATGGCTAAAATGCAATGTAATTTAAAAAATACTGCCTCTTGATAAATACCAACAGTTGTGTTTACCTATTCGGAGCCGAGGAACACGATACTGGCATTATGTTTTCAAAATAGTGGCCAGAAATATGTTTTTTGTGTTTGGCCTGTTATTAGTGCTGCAATTTGTGGCACTTCTTTTGTGAAACTGCCACAATTTGAGGCAATTTTCACACAAGGAATAACACTGTTGAGTGAAAACTGCCACAACTGGCAGCACTTTTCATGAAAACTGTTGCAAAGGTGCAGCAATACTTTCATAAAAGAATAAGACAACAACCCTGTAAATCCTAAAAACAATTCTGGCCATTATATAAACAAAATAATTCCAGAATCAGATTCCTCAGCCCCTGTTTAGTTGGTGTTTACCTATTAAAAGGATATTTTATCCTTTAATTGCCTTCAAAGGTTCTGTGGCATGTTTAATTAAAATAAACATTTCTGCTGACATCGGGGTACCAAGTCTCTGTTTCAGCATACCAGCCCCCCTCCCTTACCTGTGCGGGACACTGAGTAGCCCACTCCAAGTGTCCCAAAATATTTAATTGTGAGGATTTTCTTTTGTAAGCATTGGGGTGCCCAATCCCCATGTTGGCACTAGCCCCCCCAAAAGGTGGGACACTGGACAGCCCACTCAGTATCCCCAGTTATCCCCCACTACTGTGGCACACTGGGGAGTCCATTCCCAGTGTCCTGAAATATTACTTAATATGTCCCTTTAAAAAAGAAAATAGTCCCTCGTCATCTCCCCATCCCCCATTTAGTTATTTTTTTTTAGCATTGAGGAGCCCAGTCCCCATGCTGGCAAGTTTATCTCACCTCCACCCAGCACTTTGGGACACTGGGAGCCATTTCCAGTGTCCCTATATTTTTTATATATATTTTCTGTAATGAAGTAAACTGTTCCCGGCGTATTCTTTTTCTGAAAAAGAAAATGGTCCCTCGTCATCTCCCATCCCACCCATCCCGACCAACCCACTGAGCAACCCAACACCTCACACACCCCTTGCCCTATACTCACCACTGGAGATCCTCTTCTGTAGACTGGGACAGGTCTGCACTTTTCAAAGCGGAACCACAGACTGAAGAACCAAGGTAAGTGCTGTATAATGGCTCTGTATAGCATTTTGAACTTGTGTTGATACCTCAGCCATTTTTTTGGAATTTTTACACCAAATTTTCAACTTGGGCTTTTTGGGATCCCTCCTCATGAACACTACCAACTTCACTTCGTTAATCGGGCCATATGGTGATTTTGCAGTCACTGTGCAAAATCACCATTTGGGAATGATTAACAAAATGACAGTGCCAGTATTCATGAGGTGGAGTCCCAAAAAAACCATGTTGAAAATTTTGGGCAAAAGTACCAAAAAAACACCTGAGTTACATGCGATCATTGAAATTTTTTTATGTAGGTTTGTAATTTTGTCAGTTTTTAATACTTTTAATCTGGACTTTCAGCATTGCAATTTTTTTCATACCAACTCATGAACAGTACAGCTGTCATTTTTCACATCCTACCCAAAATGTGTTATCTTGCCTGTGGCACATAATGGCACTGTTGCTGCATGAGAAATCACCTTTCAGGACAGATTAACAAAATGACAGTGCCATTGTTCATGAAGAGGGGTCCCCAAAAGGCCATGATGAAAATTCGGTGAAAAAATTCCTAAAAATGCCCGAGGTACGTGCATCCATTTAATTTTTTCTATGCATGTGCATAACTTTGGTACTTTTTAATCTTTTGATGCCAACTTTTAACATAGCCATTTTTCACACTACCTCATGGTGGGTGGGTGGGGTGGGTGGTAGGGTTATAACCCTAACAATGATCTTTTCAAACTTTTGTCATCACTGTAGAATTCCCTAACTGATGCATTAACAGAGTTTTTTTGTAATGAATACATATATATATATATATATATATATATATATATATATATATATACAGTATATATATATATATATATACGCACATATATATAGCTTCATAGCAAAAAATCAGTTTAATGCATCAGTTAGGGTTGTTGTACAGTGACAAAAGAAAGGAAATTCAGTGTTAGGGTTGAAAACTCTAACTGCGTATTCCCCCCCCACCACCACACGCACACACACATACATGCAAGTAGAGAAAGGAAGAAGGCAACACAACCAATCACACATGACCAGCAGGAGGTGTATACCTGTGTTACCATAGCAAGTAGGTAAGAAATCTAACTTCAGGTATCAGACAGTATTTCCAAACTTGTTTCACAAGGTTAGTTCACCAAAAGGTGAAACAAGGTGGCAGTAGCAAAAACTGTGTACCTTGCTACATTTTCAACATATGGGTGGTGAAAGGCACCATGGGTGCCGCAATGTTAGTCTATGGGAAATTGCTCAATTTTGGAACAGTGTAACTTTGTCATGCTTAAGTATTTTAGCATCAAAGCAGGAAAAGGCACATCTGCAGGACCAGGGCTTGCTACCCTGCAAATTTCAGCCCAAAATATCCAACTGTTTGCTTGCAGGATGATAACAAAGATGTGCAGTCATCTGGAGCATACTTTCACAAAATACTGTCGTAAGCATGAAAGTATCACAAACGGAACACACGACAGTGTCGCATTTTCAAAAGCATGCAAAATAGTGTCACAAAATACTGTCACAAACACAAAAGTGTAGCAAATGCATAGCACAACACTGCCGCATTTGCAAAAGTGATTTTGGAAACTATTTCAGGGAATGTTGAAAACCCTGTTTTTGGGTCTTGTACAACCCAAAGTACAATATGTGTAGTCTCTGTTATGTGTTGGTGGAAGCATGTGGCCCAAGATGGCCAGTTGTCCATAGTGATATGTGTTTTGCAGTGTGTGGAATGTCTGGGATCAGAGTCAGCAGTGATGACCCCATGTCACAGCCTGATGGAAGCATGGGTGTGTGATTTCATGGTTTAGATAGTTGTATGTTATTTCTGTTACCTACTGCTGGTTGTGTTGCCTTGGTCTTTCCCCTACTTGCATGTATGTGTGTGTGTGGTGGTGGTGGGAGGGAATGCGCATTTAGGGTTTTCAACCCTCACACTGAATTTCTTTGCTTTTGTTGCTGTGGAATAACCCTAACTGATGCATTAAACAGAGTTTTTTGCCATGATTTTCCTTCTTTTTGAGAATGTGCAATATAAATAGTGAATGGAATGTGGTGGTGGGAGTGCAGAGCCCTTCGGGCCCCATGATCCCACCATGCTGGCCATTTGTGCATAATAACCTTAACAGTAACACTAACGCTAACAGTAATGGTGACGCAAACACAAACAATAATGGTAACAGTAATGCAAAGTGTACGCAGATGCAAATGCTAAAGCTTACGGAAATGGAAGTGGAAACAGAAACAATAACAGTAACGGTGATGCAAGGGAACATGCAAGCGGAAACGCAAAAGGTAACGGTAACATAAAAAGAAATGGTAATGGTGATGGAAATATAAATGTAAATGTTAATGCAAACACTAATGGTAATGGCAATGGAAATGCAAACATTGATGGGAATGGTAATGCCCACGCAAACGTGAATGGAAACACAAATGATAACGGTTATGGTAACGCAAACGAAAACGCAAATGGTAATGCAAAAAACAAAATGCAAATGGCAATGGTAGCATAAAAGCAAACTCTAACAACAATCTAACAGTGACACAAACAGAAACAGTAATACAAATGGAAGCATGAATGCAGGTGCAAATGCAAATGCAAATGGTAACGGTAACATTTACAGTAATGGAAATGGAAATGCAAATGGTAATGCAAGCGTGAATGGTAACAAAACTGTAAATGGCAATAGTAATGTAAACGCAAGCATAAATGCAAATGCAAATGGCAACATAAATGCAAATGCTAATGGTAATGCTAACGGTGATGCAAACGTTAACGTAAACGCAAACATAAACAGTAATGTAAATGCAAGTGCAAACTGAAACGCAAATGGTAATGGTAACGCTAACTCAAATGCAAATGGTAACACAAGCAAATATGGTAATGGTAATGTAAACGCAAGCTGTGATGGTAATGTAAACAGAAGTGCAAATGCAAACGCAAACACAAACGGTAATGGTAATGTAAACGCAAACGCTAATGGTAACAGTAATGATGATACAAATGGAAACGTAAACACAAACAGTAAAGCAAACACAATTGTAAACTCAGACGCAAATGGTAACACTAATGGTAAGGGTAACACAAACGCAAATAGTAAAGGAAGTGCAAATGGTAACAAACAGTAAAACGGTAACAGTAATGGTGAACCAAACATAAATGGAAATGCAAACGGTAATAGAAATGCAAACAGTAACACTAACAGTGACACAGAGCAAATGCTAATGCAAACAATAATGGAAGCATAAAAGTACAAACATAAGCGCAAATGATAGAGCAGGCATAGCGCAAATGTGAATGCAAATGCTAACGCTAATGGTAACACAAACGTACACCCTTTGTGTTCAAAAGAGGTGCATTCAGAAGCACAGTGAATACAAAGAATGTGGGCATAATAGTGGCCCTCAGACAGGAAAATGAGCACTTAGAATACTAAACTGCTTATATCTCAGGAACCATATGATGCAGAAAAAAAATTAAAATCTCATATTATTTATGACTTTCCAGGCTAGTTTTGCACTTATCCCCTGAAGGGGAGGACTCAGAGTTTTTGTGATTAAAAGTCTGTATCTCAAACCATTTTTGAGATACGGGACCCAAAAGGCAAGGAGGACACTGTATATGTTATCCTAAGGGAAAAATCATCAACTTCAGAGTGCCTTAACTTTGCAGCCCTGCTATATTTTTGCACCAAATCATGAAAATACACATCTGTGTGATGCTGGCTTTCTTCCCTGCAAATTTCAGCCCAAAAGACCAACCTGTTGTTTTGCAGCAGGGTGGCAAAGATTTCCTATTGTTTTGAGCATAGTGTCACAAGTTACTTTCACAAATCACGACACTTTCACAAAAAAAATCACAAAAGTGTCATATATGCGAAAGTACTTTGTGACACTACTTTTTAAAAAAAATAAAAAAAAAACATATTTCTGGGGTGTTTTACCCCCCAAAAAAGACGTGGCTAGCATCCTCAGGGCTCGACTAGGTGAACACAACAAGAATGGTGTCCCTAGAGGGTCCCAAATTTAAATGGCAAGCATTTTTATGACCACCAACTGAAAACAAAATGGCTGAATCACGAAAGTAAAAGGGTCATTTGTGACACTAAAAACTGTATTTGTGACACTTTCACATAGTTTATCTTTTCCCATAGACTATAATGGGATTCAGCGTTTTTTGAATAACTTTTCAACCGTTTAATATATTTTCATGACATTTTTGAAAGGCACATCAGGGACATCTTCCCTGAAGTTTTTGGACTGATCAGGCAAACAGTGTCAGCTGTAGACCCGAGCAAAGAAATGCACAAAACCCCATAATTTATGCGTTTTTAGGTGCTCTGTAGCTCTGCACCTGTACATCTGACCATAACAAACCTTGGCAGACCCAGAGATCTATGGTATCAGACCATGCATTCCAAATTTCAGACAATCTGTCATATGGTGCCAAAGTTATTAAGTTACCAAATTTCAGATTTAACCTTAAATGGGGTACTCAACCTTAACTATAGTGGCACTACTGCGTTACTATTATTATACATATATATATATATATATATATATATATATATATATATATACACACATATTTATTTATGGCTGGAAAAAAACTTTGAAATCTAGAAACCTCATTAGTCAAATCCTACCTCATGACCATAAATATTTGCAGTCTCCCAAAATAGGAGTTTAACATTTTTAACCGGCACTGTGAATTGGATCATTTAAACACCTTGGGTGAAATATTTTTCTACAATTCAAACCACATCAGCCTAGCAAAGTTAGCTCCCCACAAATGTTACCACTCTGCAGTCAAAGGAAAGTTTCAAAAGTAGATATTGCAACAGCAGCAATGACTATGAGCATTCAAACTGGATCCTACCGGGACACTGCAAATAACAGTCCAATTCAAAAGTTATTTATTTATTCATTTAATTTCACGGTAGCTATTGACACATGCTGTGCTGAAATTGCTTCACATTCACAACCTTTCTTAGAAGCATAACTTACTCACATAGCAGCACTAATAATACATACAGTACTAAATTGGACATTCTGAAGTCAATAACACAAAATAATTCTATTACTTGAAGAGCTACTGATGCCTCAAAGAAAACTTTAAAAAGCATAATAATAAGGTACAATTCTGCTTGCATTCCATTTATATTTTATATATTTCTCCTCCCTATAATTTACTACGGAAATTTATATGAATATATGATCATTGTCCCTTAGAGTTTATTTTGAGTTCATCTGTCTGTAGCTTACTCCATACTCCAAGTCATAATCCTCTGTAGCGAAATCACAGTCTGTTGCCATGGGAGTAACTGTGAGGTCTCAGGCAGTGTTCTATGACTTCAGGTAAGGAGAAAGCAGCAGAAATAGACAAACTCTTCAAGAGCAAAGATTCTGTTTTCATACAAATGACCTTAGTAATAAATAATGGTGAGGTGAAATATAGGACTAATGGGAAATACAAGCTGGACAGTGCCTAAACATTATGTCTTGTTAATGTTCACTTGAACGTGTTACTAGCTCTTCAGTGCAAAGCAGTATTTCTACTGGCATAAGTAAATGATAAAATAATGGTACTTTTTGGGGGGAATCCAAGGCAGTTGCAGGAGAAGAGCCACATCAAGCTACTATCTCCAGTTGACCCCCTTCCCCCCCAAAAAATCCTTTATTTTAGATGTGCAGATGGTGAGCCTTGGGTGGATCAGACCATCTAGCTCTGATCTCCTCTACTCCACAAGGTTCCAAGCTGCAGCCTGTGTAAACAGTTTAATGAAGGTAGTTGTTAGAGTAGTGTGTAGTATGGTTTTGAAAGAATGTTATGTAATTGTCTGCACAATGCTTAGATGGTTAATCTGTTAGACAGACTCTTTCAAAGTGTGTGTTTTAAGTATTGCATGGGTCTATACCTCCCACTGATGCAGATTGGAAGGCTAGAGCTGACTGGTTTGCTCTCTCCATCACTGATCCCTTTTAAGTAGCATTTTTCTAGATTCGGTGATGGGTGAGATCACCTGTACCTCATGGAATGTGAGAGGCCTAAATACCCCTATGAAAAGGAAGCGTGTCCTCTCACATCTGAAAAAACTTAAGTCAGACCTCTCCTTCCTGCAGAAAACTAAATAGACCCAGGGAGATTATCTTAAATTTGTTAATGAGTGGGCAGGGCAGGTCGTCAGCCCCCACCAGGAAAAAAGGGTAGCCATTCTGGTCCATAAGAAGTTGTGTTGTACCCCTATCACCACTGATCAAGATCAGCTAGGGAGATGGGTGTTAGGGTTGAGGGATACACTGCAAGGCCCCCTATTTGGCCCCAATCAGGATGATCCCAGATATTTTCATAATGTTGCCCAGAGGATAGAATCCCTGGCTTCTGCTCCCACCCCAGTCCTTCTGGGTGGAGATTTTAATCTTACCCTCAACTTAATGATGGATAGATGTGCTAGGTGAACCGAGCCACATAGTAGAGCACCACCAGCACACCAGTGGATGAAGAACATGGGCCTGGCAGACATATGGTGATTCTTCCACCCCCAAGACAAGGACTATTTCTTCTACTCACCAGTTCATAGGTCACACAGCCATCTGGACCTTTGGCTGACATCCCCCCAGATGATCCAGGCATCCCTTGATTTCCACATGGCCCCATGGTGATATTCAACACCCATCTCCCTAGCTGGTCTTGATCAGTGGTGATAAGGGTACAACACAACTTCTTATGGACCAGAATGGCTACCCTTTTTTCCTGGTGAGGGCTGATGACCTGCCCTACCCACTCATTTATAAATTTAAGATAATCTCCCTGGGTCTATTTAGTTTTCTGCAGGAAGGAGAGGTTTACATCTCCTTTGGAGCCCCCAGACCTCTGCCTCCTGGAGGATGGACCCTCTCCTCCCCAGAGTTCATCAAGTGGGCTAGAAATGAGGCCTCCCTGTTTTTTAAGGAGAACCTGATGAGGGATACCACTTCCGATAATACCTGGGAGGATTTCAAATCCTCCCTCTGGGATGGGATCATGGGATACGCAGCAGAAAAATGGCATGCAAAGGAGAAACATCAGGTAGCCCTGGAAAAAAGCTTCAGACTGCAGAAGCCACTTTTAAGGAAGCCCCGTGGGCAACCCTGAACTCTCCCCGGGGCAGAAAATCCTGAGTGCCTGAATGGACATTAACAACATCCTAACCCAGAAGGCAGAGAGCTCCATTCTGCGACTGAAACATAAATACGGGGAGGGAGGGGGAAGGGAGGGAAAGTCCTGGCATATCAGCTTTGAAAGCAGCAGGCTGACAGGTTTATCTTGGGCCTGCTAGACCTCAGTGGCAGCATGCATACCCAAGCAAAAGACATAAATGTTATAATGCAACAATTTTACAGTACTTTATACTCAACCTCTTGCATACCTAACCTTGTTGGTATAAAGGAGTTTCTAGTCCCACTGGACATCCCAAGATTATCTAGTCAGCAGAAGACTCTACTTGATGCCCCCATATCTGAAACAGAAGTCTCGGAGGCCCTTCATGCTCTTAAAGCAGGAAAGTCCCCTGGCAGCGACAGGTTCAGGATAGAACTGTGGAAATCACTGTCCACTGAGATATCTTCCCCTCTGACTAAAGTTTATGCTGAGGCCTTGGATAAAGGCCATTTACCACCCAGTCTTAATGAGGTGGTGATAGTCATCCTCCTTAAAAAAGGGAAAAAACCCTGTACAACCTGCCAGTTACAGGCCTATATCCTTAATTAATGGAGACAGCAAAGTCTTTGTAAAAATTCTGACTGCTCACCTTAGTCCTATGTTATCCCACCTGATACATGCCTCCCAGGTAGGTTTTGTCCCCGGTAGATACAGCGCAGACCATATTAGATCCCTGATTAACATCTCTGCAGTTGCCAAGTCCCTCCCCACCCCTGCAGCAGCACTGGCTGTAGATTTTGAAAAAGCTTTCAACTCCTTAGAATGGGACTATCTACAGTCAGTGCTGGCACATATGGGGTTTGGCATGACATTCTTAAAATGGATCAGTGCTTTATATGCTGCCCCCACAGCAGGGATACTGACTAATTCCATCCTATCAGACCCATTTACTCTGGGCAGGGGCACAAGGCAGGGATGCCCCCATCCCTGCTCCTTTTTGTATTGGCAATAGAGCCCTTAGCAGCTGCCCTTAGGCAGCATCCATAAATATTCAGAATCCCCATTAGCCCAATCAGATATTCTACACTCATGTATGCAGATGATCTGCTGGTCCCTCTTGCTGATGTAACAGTATCTATCAGCCCATTACTGGACACGCTAGCCTACTTTGCCACCTTATCCAGCCTTAAAATTAACCAAGGCAAGATGGAAGTGATGCCCTTAAATCAGCTTAGTATGAAGGCATGGTTACGCCATACAATTTGAGATGGATGACTCCAGGTATCACATACCCGGGCATAAGAATATCAGGCAATGAACCTCGGCTCTGGGACTTGAATCTTAAATCTCTACTAAGTGAGATGCACACTGAACTCTCCAGGTGGAAGCTACTACATCTCACTACGGTGGGTAAAATAGCTGCCATTAAAATGGTAATCTACCCAAAGTTACTGTATTTCATTTCACACCTAGCCCTATACCTCCCCCCCCTTGGTGGTACACAAAAATTGATAGGATGATTGGGGATTTTATTTGGGAAGGCAGCAAGTCTCACTACATCTAGAACAAACTGAGGGCACACTGGAAAGCAGGAGGCTGGTGCCTCCTATGCTTTGAGGAGTACACCATGGCAAACCGGGTCGCCCAAACCATCTGCTGGTTCCACTCTCACACTAACTCCTCTCCACAATGGCTCCATATGGAAGAGGCACAGGTAAGACTGCACAATTTATCACCACTTCTTTATGGCCTCCCCTTAATGACCCTTAAAACACACCCAACCATGAGTTCATCTGTCAGCTACTGGGCCAAAACACACTGGCTCCTTAAGACAAATCCAACTCCCCTGAGTTATACTCCCCCTTTGGCACAACCATCTCATCCAGATTGACAGTAAGCTCATCTTTTAGTCTCACTAGAGTGAACAGGGAATTACGCTCCTCCAGCATGTGCTAGACCCCTCCACTGGGCAGATGGCCACTTTCCTATCCTTGAAGGCCAAGTTTAAGTTACTGCAGGTGGACTTCTGGAGATATTTACAACTGAGAAGTGCTGTCAAGACATACCTGTGGAAACACATCCAAGCTCACCTCCCTAGTAGCATACATGGATGGGCAGCCCTTCAGAGAGGGGTGGCCAGCAGCATATATTTTGATCTTAGAAATAAAACATGTAACCAAATGTCCAAGTCCAAATCTAAGTGGGAGCATGCCCTGCATATTGAGATTACAGATCAGCAGTGGCTAACCTGCTGGACAGTGGCATATAAAATACATCCTAACCCTAGGAGTCAACCATACAGAATAAGATTCTACATTCCTGGTACAGGACCCCAGAGTGGCTGTACAAAGTGAAACTCTTACCCAAGGATTTGTGCTGGAGATGCTTAGCTGACAGATGGGACCTTGTCCATATTCTATGGTCTTGCCCCTATTATCCCCCTTCTGGTTACAGGTGGCATTGCTGACAAT
Organism: Neoceratodus forsteri; assembly: GCA_016271365.2. Classification (NCBI taxonomy): domain Eukaryota; kingdom Metazoa; phylum Chordata; order Ceratodontiformes; family Ceratodontidae; genus Neoceratodus; species Neoceratodus forsteri. The sequence continues at coordinate 1,125,108,998 of CM028131.1, forward strand.
GGATGTTCTGCACAAATCTAGCCCCCATACTGCAGCCTTTTGGCTTTTAGGGATGCCCCCCCCACAGGTGTGCTCTCCCCTGCTGAGAAGAGGTGGCTGGCTCTTATAGGGATACAGGCCAAAAGACTTATCCTGTCAAAATGGAGAACCACAGTTATACCCTCTGTCCCAGAACTGCTGAACTCCCTAACAGCCTTGGCCTCCCTGGATAAGATTACCCAGTCACTAAGCGGTACCCCAGACAAGTATTATAAGTATTGGGATCCTTATATGGTTTATAATGACCCCAGGAAAGATGTTGGCTGATTTTGCCATCCAACTCTCCCTTGCTATATTCTTATGTTAACTCATGACCCTGACTGTAGCCTGGAATGAGCCTCAGATAACCTTACTAGAAGTGGGCTAAAGTTGTGAATTCCACTTTCGCAGAACTTTTGTGAAAATTCAGAAATTTTGCAGAATTTTCTAAACTTCTGCCATTTGCAAGATTAGAATCTTCTGAATATGTTTGGTGTATTTTTGCCCAGTTCTGCCAAATGTTTAGCTGAACTGTGGAATAATACATATGAAATGCAGAATAACAGTTCTGAGGAATTTTTCTTTTGCAGTTTAACCCTTAGGCTGCCAGAAGATTTAGAACATATACATGCTAGCGGCACAGCAAGGGTTAATGAATTATTCCTCGGAATATGTAATTATTCCACAGTTCAGTGATCAGCTCTGCAGCCTTTATTCTCTGCAGCTTAATACAATAATCTGTAGTTTATACATTTATTCTGCCATTCTGTCAGAATTTCCGTGAAAGTTGCTAATTAGATTTCCGCAGTTTCATGGAAGCGAAAATCTGACTTTTGAGGAAATTCCTCTGGTGTAAGTTTATTTTCACACACCCCTAAGCCTTACTTAAGCCATTTTATGTTTTCCAATCTGTGTATGTGCATCACACTGTTGTAACCAAGATGCTTTGTGGCTCCATGTTTCCTTTCTCAGAATTGAAGAATAGAGAGGATATGACAGTCACTATATTGAGCAGCCAGCAAAAGTTGACCCCAGATTACCCACATGCTCCCTGCAACAGGTTTGATAATCACAACAGGGCCCCCTCCTTATTCCAGGCACTTAAACATTAATGTATGTATATGTTATGATAGCTGTCATACTGCTTGTTGTAATAGACATAGTTCTGAGGTGTGAAAATGTACTAATGTCACATCACTTTTTCCTCTATTCTTCTGTGATGTTGATTAACAGAAAAAACAATAACAATTATTTAAAGTTATGTAAGTACACAGCACGCATTGTGAAACTAGTTAACAACTACATAGTAGTGCAGTTACAATGTAGTTATACAGTAGTTACAATATAGTTAGTGACACTTAAACTTATCCTTCAGAATCATTCCCTCATGAACTTATGGCAGTATAGCACAGTGGTTAAAAGCACTGAGCTGCAAACCTAAATAAATGAATGCTGCCAACAGGGAAGTCCAGCTGTGTAACCTGCTGTATGACCTGTGACCTGCCATTTTGACCTGTGACCTGCCAGTTTGACCTGTGACCTGCTGTGCAATCTGTAGATGTGCTGTGTAACCAGCCAACCTGCTGTGCTACCTGCTGACTCAGCTATCCAATGATCCAGTGACCTTAGAAGGGGCGACTGCTGCTGGAGATTTATGTCTGTTCCACGTCTGCTATCGACTGCTGGTTGGCCCTCAACATCACTCACAGAAGAGCTAAATTACTTGGGTATTTCCAGCAGTGAGCACACCACAATTATGTCTGCTTCAAGATCCACTGCTGGAGTCTTCTCTCACCAGCCTGCTTCCCAGTGTGCAGCCTGCCTCCTGAAGAGCTGCTTCCAATCCTGGCAAGAGACTGCTGCTGCTGCTGTTTAACTTTTCAACCAATTTCCAGGTATGCTGATTACTGCCAGGTCCGTTTACTGTTTGGAGGTTGCAGTCAAATGTCTGGTGAGGAGGAAAATGTGGTTAAAAAAATGTGTTCCTCTTTGAGAGAGAAAGGGAGGGAGGGTGGTAGTGAGGGGTGGGCCAGGTAAGGAGGGGCAAGTGGTTTTAAAAAAAATATGTATTGGTGTCAGATGGATGGTGAGAGCCTGGGTGGGGCCAGATGAGGGGGCAAGTGTTTTAAAAAGAATTGTGTTCCTCTCAGAGGGAGTGTGGCAGCCAAGGGGGAGTTCAGGAAAGAGAGGCAAGTGGTTTAAAAAATTGTTATTGGATTCTGAGGGAGGGTGGGAGTCTGAGGGGGTCCAGATGAGGGAGCAAATGGTTTAAAAAGAATTGTGTTCCTCTTGGAGGGAGGGTGGCAGCCCAAGGGGAGTTCAGGTAAGAGGGGCACATGGTTTAAAAAGTCTGTGTTGGACACAGAGGGAGGGTGGGAGCCCAAGGGGGGTCCAGACGAGGGATCAAATGGTTTAAAAAGAATTGTGTTCCTCTCAGAGGAAGGGTGGCAGCCCAGGGGGAGTTCAGGTAATAAGGGCAAGTGGTTTAGAAAATCTATATTGGACTTAGAGGCAGGGTGGGAGCCTGGGGGTGGTCCAGGTGGAAGGCAAGGTACTGGTTTTTGAAAAGAAATGTAACAGTGGATCAGGGAAAGAAGGAGGGAAGAGGCATGAAATGTGCTGCTCTGTGAAAAATGTTTTTTGTTGAAAATGTACATGTCAAACTTTGCTCCTTTGGTTTATCCATGCCTTGCAGCTGTGGTTCCTCAGTAATGGAGGGTGAAGGGACATGCCTGGCAGACATGTCCAAAAAATTGTTCTGGCTTCTGGTGAGGGAGCAGGGTGGGGCGGTTGACCAGACTGGTACATAACAATGTTTTTTAACATGTATGCCAGTCGACTGGGTTTGTCCAGTGCTCCTTTGGTTTGTTGTTGATGGAGGATGGGGTTGGGGCAGGTTGGGCTGACTGGCACCATTGTTTGATAAAATTGTTCTGCATCAGAACTTCTGACCTCTGACATGGAACAATTTTTTTAACATGTATGGCAGTCAGCTTGGTCTGTCAGTTGCTCCTGTGGTCTGTTGTTAATGTAGAATAAATGTATGAGCCAAGGACACAGTCACACATGCGCACTTGATCCTGTGGTCTATATAGTACTCAGATAAAAAATAAAAGATGTAGCAAGAAAAAACAGAATTTCTGGAGTCTTTGGTTCCATGGACACTAGCTGAGTCCAACATGGGCAAGCTCTGTGGGAGGATAGAGCATTCCAAGGAAAGCTTTCCTTCCTTTGTGCAGTGATTATTTCAACACTTAATTGTTTTTTTATGGTATATTGCTTTTTTAGTTAATAAAACTACACTATGTCCACACCAGCACCACCAAAGCCATACTGTCTTTCATGGGAAGAGGTCAAGGAGTGCCAAGTCTCCTATTTTGTGCGTGCCTACGAACGGGTCAAGTTGTATCCGGAAGATCTTTACAAAGATGGGAGAATGCTGTTTTGTCGTGTTTGTGCCCACACCATCGACTTCTTGTGTAAGCATACAGTGGACATGCATATGAAGTTGCAGAAACATCTGTATGGAAAAGAAGCAGTAAAGAAAAACATGCAAAGTAAGTACAACTCACACAGACATTTACATTTTATTTAATTTTTCATATTCTGTTTTTCTGTGGAACCCCATTCTGCTCCCCTCTCCCCTGTGGTGAGGCCTGAAGGTGAGTGCTGTCCTCCCCCACCAGTGCATGTAATCCAGTCTGGGGTCTCCATGAGCTGGTGACAGAGTGGGATGAGGGTAGACAGGCCCACGTCAGCCTCCCGAACAAAGTTTGCCTGTGTGGCAAGAGATAAGGCACAGCACCTCTGCCCTCCATGCCACTGGGCCAGCCTGCAGTTTATTGTTCCATGTAACATAATATATCTTTATTTTTTTTCTCCGAATACACCTCTACATCAGCAGTCACTGACTACTTGTGTGGCAGGAGATAAGGCACACAGCGCCTCAGCCCTCTATGTCACAGAGCTGGCTTATAGTTTATTTTTCCCCTTATAAGAATGTATCTTGACCGCTTTTTTTTTCAGGCACACCTCTTCATCAGCAGCCACTGACATCTTGCTTACCGTGCAGGCATCCCACTGGAAAAGGCTTCCAGATTTCAAGACTTCTTAAAGAAGTATACAAAGCAAGGCGGTTGTCTTCCTCAGCCAGCACAACTTCGGAGCACATACCACCAAGAACTTCGGCCAGATCATGAAAGGTTCTTGAAAGAAACAGTTGAAGATCAAGACCTCTTAATTTTTTGGATGATACAACTGATGCCTCTGGGCATAGCATGTTGGCTGTTTTGGCCCAAACTTTGCAGAATGTTGGGGAGCAGCCTCTTCTAATTGGTGTCAATTTTTTGGACTGTGTGAACATCACCACTGTGTCATAAGCACTGCTGAAAGTGTTAAACACCAATGGATTGAACCTCAGTGAAGTCTTTGCCATAGTAACAGACAGTGCAAGTTACATGCATAAGGCTTTTGCAACTGTGCTGTCCTGTGTCCTACCAAATGCAATGCATGTCACTTGCATTGCCCACCTCCTCAATTTGGTGTTGGATGTCTGGGTTGACACACTGGAAGATTTAAACACTGTTGTTGCCTGGTTAAGAAAATCTTCTGCCAGAGCCCAATGTGTAGGCATCAGTATTTGGCATTCATGGAGGCAAAGTATGGAATTGTTCCCAAGATGCCAGTATATGCAGTGCAAACTTGGTGGAGCTCGTGGGTGAATGTGCCTCAGTATTTGGCAGACTATTTGCCTGTTTTAACAGACTTTCTTGAAACTGTGCCATCAGATGCGGTAACCTTAAAGCACCTAAAGTGCCTGCTAAAAGGCAAAGCAACAGAGATTGTGACACAAGTGGCTTTTGTGTCAGAACATTCTTCTGAACTAGTGAACATTATAGAACAATTACAGTCAAACAGCCAGCCACAGGGAAACTCCATATTTGGAAGGGTGCAAAATGTGCATGTTTTGGACTTCTGTGCCACAGCAAGGGAAACCAAATACAGAGCAAATACAGTTGAAATGTTGTCTAGATGTCTGGCACAGGAAAACCAAACCTGTGTCAACCTTTTTCAAAAGCTTATGCTGGACAACAGTCAAAAGTTGGACCAAATTTTAAAATCTCATCCCTCACTCAGCACATTCATGACTGCTTGAATCTTTGACCACAAGTAGCAGCCAACATTGGACAAAGACAAGTCAAAATGTTACCTGACTTGGTACTCGTGTACCTATATTATGACTACTGTGATCTACCTATTACCAAGTGTGTACCACCAGTGAATACCTGTAACACTGGTTGCTTTTTTAATCTAAGCATTATGTACTGTGCTGTTTATTTGCTGTGATGTATTGCTCTCTTGACGAGGTGCCTTTATAAATGAGTCTATGACTCAAAGGACTGTAAACTGATGATCTAATAAATAAAATAAAAAATAAATAAAAATACATCCAGGAACTACCAGGTCTTGCCTTGGTCTCAAACTTTGAATGGCATGGGTACAGAACTCTTGTGCAGTCAATACCCAGTGATGATTTTAATATTGCTGAGTGGTGGGATACATAAAGCAATACATTGCCATATCCTGCTGCTGTGGCAAAAAGATACATATGGCTACCCGTAAGCACAGCATATGTTGAGCGGGCTTTTTTGCTGTACTCTGAGCTTTCAAAAGACAATCGGTGAAGTTTGACAGATGATAATGTTGACTGCTTCTTATGTTGAAGTACAATAAGAAGTTCTAAGGCTAATGTCAGTCTAAGTTGGATAACAGTTGCTGCTTCTCCTATGATGTAAAAATACTTTCGTGATCAACAGTTAGGGTGGTTGTGGGGGTGGTGGTACCATACTGATACTGTAAAATACTGCATAGTTTATTAACTATACATTTGACAAACAATGCTACCATTGGTGGTGGTGCTATACTTTTGCTGTTTACCATAATTCTGATTTGACAAAATGAGGCTACTATTGGTGGTGGGGATGGTAGACTATATTTTTATTGTAAAGTACTGTTTGGGTTATCATAAAATTCTGATTTGACAAAATTATACTATTGGGTTGGGGGTCATGGTGTTACTATAGTTTGTAGAATACTGTTTATGCTATTATTTGTGGTGGTGGAGGAGCTGCTGCTATACTATACTTTCATGCTAGAATACTGTTTGGTTTATTATACTTCTGATTTAACAATGATATTATATTGTGTATATATATATATATATATATATATATATTTATACATACATATATATATATTGTCTACTGTTTTTTGATCAGTCATATTGTGTGTATGTGTGCATTTGTGTTTTTTTTTAATAAAAACTTAAACCTTTTCCTGGCTGTCTTTATATGCATCACAAAGCAACTGAAATGGAAAACCCATACTGTGCCTCACATAGTAAAATAGCACAAAAACCATCCAAAGTCCCGCAAAATCTCTGCAAAATTGGCTGAAAAGTTCCGCAGTTTTCCAGTGACCCTGGTTAATGCCTAACTAACATGTACTTACAAAGTAAGTAAGCAGAAACTGACACTTAAAATAACGTGTAAGAAGAAGGGGTGTGACAGTGCTGTAGTTACTAAGGAATGTGCCGCTTCTGTGGCATTATTTTCACAGTTAATTCTTAACTAACATGTATTTGCAAAGTAAGAACACAGAAACTGACACTTAAAATAAAGCATAAGAAGAGTGTAACTACTATACATTTACATTGAATGCCAATGCTGTAGTTCTGATGTATATTTTCCTTCAGAAGTCATTCCCTCATGCACTTACTGCTTAATAATCACACAATCTAATATTGTTAATTGCTATACAACTACACTATTTACTTATACAATACACATACTTTACATAATTACTTATTGGCTTGTAACAGTGATTAGTTACTAAGAAATGTGCTGCTTCTGTGGCATTGACCCACACCTCTTCTACACCCATACTCCGGGCCTGCTACTGCCCAGGTGGGTGGCTGCAGGAGTGGCATGACTACATACCATGCTTTATCACTAAACTACTGTGTGGAATGGTGGTGGGTGGTGGGTGGTGCCTGGTACACAGGCAGGGAACCTTCCTTTGCCATTACATGCCCTTCCCACTGGTTGAATGGTGTGGCTACCATAACATCATCCTTCACATCAAGCTATCCCAGCCCACTGACTATACCATGAGGGCATGGGGCAAGGCGGTAAACATATGCAGACCAGTAGGTCCCCTTACTGGACAACAGCAGTAATAGGAGGACCTCCCATAATCCACAATTCCCCTATCCACACAGAGTGCAGGATTCAGTATGCTCCTGGTCAGTCCATCTGATTGGATGGCTGTTATTGATCACCAGGCCTGGGAATGCACATTTGGCACATTTCCTGCTCTCTATGTGAGTTAAGCATTAATCCATGACAGGGTGTGGGTTATGCTGGGATTTCCACATGCCAGGCATGAGTTAATCCCAGCATTACCCACACACTGGAGTGGATTATTGTGATTATACTATGGGCATAAATTAAAAGAAATACTAGTTTTAATATAGTAAGTTAAATAACACTTCATTGGGCTTTTTTTAAATATTGCAGTGATAATATCCCTCCACTAGTAATAAAAAAGTCCCCCCCCAATTAAAAAACGGCAGCATATGGACAGCTGGAAATTGCAAAATATTAAAAAAAAATAAACCTATGCCTTTCTAGTCTCCCTACCTGTTGGTTTACCACAGAGAGAGTCCTGCCTGTGACTGAAAGGTTTGAGAAACAGAGAGAAAGACACAGTAGCAGTTTGAAATGTTGGCCAGCCAGAATGAAAGTTCAGCTCTCTACCAGTTATGAGCAAGCCCACTGAAACTTCAGCACCGACCCGAAGAACTCCTGCCCATGCTGGCAATCACAAAACAATTGTAGATCTTTTTTTAAATACCTTTCCAGCTGTCCATATGCTGCCATTTTTTTCCATTTAAAAAGTCTATTGGTGTTTGTTAATGTGTTGCTCTCTGCACCAACCTGGAACTGGTAAAATATGCAGCAGAGAGCTGAAAGCACCAGGAAGGGATTCTGTAGACCAGTCGCCACTGTACTCGCTGTCGCTGCTCTTAATACATCTGTGTCTGTTCCCTATTGACCACAAATGTCACAGTATCTGTACAGAGACAGGATTGGTGTGTACAGTCAGAGAGTGAGTGTCCAAGGATTGGAAAAGGTTGACAGTCAGCGGGTAGTAGCGCTGAAGGCAGGAGAGGATCGTGCTCGCTCTCCACAGTCTCCGTTCAACTGCTAACATATTTTAAGTCTCCTCCAAATCTTGAACTCAGCAGAGTCTTTTCTTATTAGAAATGAGGGCTACAATTTATAGAAATCAAGTCTGAAAAGCAGGGCTGTGACCGTGGACATATATACAGGCCCATGCCCAGTTTCACGGTTCTGCTTTTCGGCAGCGATTTCCATGACTTGTAGCCCTCGTTTTTTTGTAAAGAAAGACTTTGCCCAGTGCAACATTTGGATGAGACTTAAAATATGTTAGTGACTGAACGGGGATGGTGAGAGGCATGAACAAGCCTACCGGGGGGGAGGTAGCACTGTCGTTTACTGGGGAACAAAAGATGGCAGCTTCATTGTTTTTTTCCAGGGGTTGGAATGACATTTGCAGACATGCGGCTGACTGGTAATTTTTCTCCTGAGCTATACTAGGATTTACTCACACCTCACAGTACCAGCCAGCCAATCAGATTACTTTTTCGGACTAATTGTATAATAGAGTCTAATATTAGATTGCATGTTTAGGAAGCAGTGAGCTCATGAGGGACTGATTTCTGAATGAGAACTTACATCACGGCTATAGTACTGACATATGGCAAATGTAAGTGTGTGCAACTGCAAATTCATGTTACGTAGGCATTAACTGTGAAAACAGTACCATTATTTCATAGCCACAATATTGATATAGTGCCAATTAGTAATTATGCAAATGAAATATTTTTGTGTACAGTTACATATCAATTCACAATATTAGACTGCATGTTTACTAACCTATAAGTTCATGAAAAACTGGAATACAGACGTGTAACAACATCTAAAGAGTTGCCAGTCAGTGCATTTAACTGTAGCAGACTGAAGTTGCCTTTTATTCATATTTTAGTTACCATTCTGATTACAGTTTAACATTTTTCTCTGTGAATACCTTTTAAATAAATGTCAGATAGACACAGACAGTTGAAACAGTGCACACAACCTGCATTTATATGTAGTTACACTTGTAAGAACAGATTTAGTAATGCTAAAAGTAGTACCACAGTAGTTACATAACGGATTTGCTGTTACAATTTGCAATAACTATTACATGTGTAGTTACCTTTATATGAACAAATAACACAATGCCAGAAGAGATCATTTTTTTTATCTTTGTTTTAGCAATAGAGACACACTAACTTGAAAGCTTGTTTACAGGTGCAACCTGGGAGCACAAAGAAGTTAAGTGACTTGCTCAGGGTCACACAATATGCAAGTGTGGGCTGTGGGATTCAAACCTAGGTCTCTAGGTTTGCAGCTCAGAGCCTCAAACCACTGTGCCATAATGCTTCCAGTGATAGTTGCACAATAGATTTTCTGTTACACTTTGCAACAGTTGTTACATGTGTAGTTACACTTGCCAGAATGTAATAATTTGTGCCAAAAGGGAGGCTGTAGTAGTTGCACATGTATGCAAGTTGTGTAATTACACCATACCCATACGTGAAACTAGTTAACTACATAGTAGTTACATATAACTACACAGTAGTTACAGTGAAGTTTCAGCATAGTTATACAGAAACTACAGTGTAGTTAAGGACACTTAAAATAAAGTGTTACTGAAGTTGAAAATGCCTAGGCAGCACACATTGCAAAATTTGAGAATTGTCATACATTTTCTGGGAATCGAGGAAATCACTATGGGACAGAGAGAAGAAAATTGAGACCATAAATGGCTAAAAAGGGAGGTGTTTTAGCTGTTTAAACTGCATGCCCATAGACCTCTGGGTCATAATGAAAGTTTCCAACTAGCCTTATTTTTGGAGGACTAGCCACTAGAACCTTATGAGATATATGGACTGTGCTGTCATGTTTTGGAATGTTTACCTATAATATTTGGTGGTCTTATTATCTTCAGTAGTTTCCTATAGGTGGTTCTGTCATGATAGTGTAGATAAGTAGTCATCTGTGTTTTCATATTCTTCAATGATACATACAGGTAGCTCAGAATAGTAAATGTTCTTTGCTTTATTATAGAGGGAGTCACATTAGTGTTAGAAATTACTAATTTTTTATACAGAGTAGCTGGGCCATATTTAAAAATCAGCCCATTATGAAATAGTTTAGGCCATTTTGTGAGGATACATATAAAGGTATTAATGTTGAATTTGGTTTGGTTATAATAGGAGCTTGCACAATTTGTACATAAAGATTATTTCCATTTCCCTTACCCCATTTTTTCTCTCCATTTTGGTAGAGTCCTTTCTCTTCCCTCCTTTATTTTTCCATAACCCCCAGCTACCCTTGTATTGCCACCATTGAAATATAAAGCGACTTCACTGTGTTCTGCTAAGGCACATATGTCAGTGGCTGCTTTAGTAATTATCTGAAGAAATATTAAGCACATTTGTGAAGTAATGAAATACAGAAATACTATGCACCTTCATTTAATGATGCAGTAGCACATTAAATATTGGATATTTAAGATCCATCTCTCACGCTGATAACTACTGCCTTGAAAAATTGCACGTTATCTGGGCAAAACATTGGCATGAGTGAGGTGTCTGTTTTGTTGGAAGCAGACCAATTTTATCTTGCAGCCAAACTCTGGTGAATTCTTTGGGTTACCCATTGTGAGCCAAGCTTCCTGTGAACATTACAATAAGAGTCACTCTGCAGCACAAGCATTTTTACTTTGAGCAACTTGTTTGTTTGGACCTCATAACAGAAACACCTGCTGATAGTTGCCCAGCAAAGTATATCTGTCATTGTGCATGCTGTGCTTTGCCAGCCCAATATGGACAGGCCCAGTCACTGCCTCTTCCCAGAGCATGGGCACATTTGTAGGGCACTGTGCATTCATGCATCTGCATGTGTCCACTGGATATCATGGATGTGCGGCCCTATTTATCACATATCATGGTGCATAGGGATGGGAACCTGTGACCGGGAGCTCCTGCCACTCGTGAGGACTGACCATTTCTTAAATCTGTTGCAACAGTTCTTCTATTTCTAAGTCTAATCTATCCTTTACTATTTCTAGTCCATAAGGTTGGCCACCTGTGGGCACCCCCTTCTCCCTCCCGACTATGCTACAGTGTCCTCTTTAATTTTCATTTTTCCATCTTAGGTCCTCGTACAGGGAGGTTATTGTTGTGATTTCCAAGTGTATGTAAAACAGGTTGTGTTTATTGTTGTTGGATTTAGTGTGTAATAGCATTATGTCATAAAATACCTTAATGTATATACCTTATGTTTATGAAACCTGTAAATGTTGAAAATACCATGACACTTGGTGTTTTGATAATGATAAAAAGTACTAGGTGACTATTATAGAAATTAATTAGTTGCTCTATATAAAGTGCATGTAAATTGTAAATTGTTGTAAACTTAACAAGCCAGAAATGTCATGGTGATTTGCATATATCCCATGATGCATTGCATTATGGAAGTATGTACGGTGATGTATGTATATATCCCATGATGCATTGCATTATGGAAGTATGTATGGTGATGTATTTATATATCCCATGATGCATTGCATTATGGAAGTATGTATGGTGATGTATTTCTTTTAAACTTGATTTGTTGCCAATGCCCTTTGGGATAACCCTTGTTTTAGTGATTCTGCATTGCGATTCTTTGTCTATAGCTTGTTATTTTTTTTTTTGAGCCCCCACTACGCAAGCAAATGGGGCTTGCATAGGGGTGGTCGCTACATCTCAACTAGTGAATTGGAACAGAGATCAGCATCAGTAGGTGCTGGTTAAGTGCAGAGAAAGGACATTCATAGTCTGTTGCTGCAATCTGTTTACTGAAGAAGGAATATGGCATTGCAGAAGCTTATTTATTATATTTTGAATAAACAACACACAGAGATTGCGTGTTGAACCTGAAGTTCTGTGTCTGGTCCAACTGTTATCCCACAGCCCCACCACAGAACCCTTCATGCAAAGGGCCTATAAAGATTAAAAACTGTGGATGAAGATCAAAATAAAACCTATACTGCTGAGGCAATTGTTATAATCAAATTGTGATTTTAAAAGATTGAACAACCAAGAAAATGCATTAAAATACCACAATTTGCGGAGACTTGAACTCCCAAAACTCTAGATTAAGATTTTCAGTCAGTGAAAGCCTTGGTTAAAACAATCCATTAAAAGTAGAAAAAGTTGAGCAGCCGGCCCGGTGGCACTGAGGGTTGAGGTGCTGGACACCACACCTCATGCCATGCCAGTGACCCATGTTTGGGAATGAGCACGGGCCGTCAGGGGTTGGCAGGTGAGGGAGGGAGAGGATTGAGCATCCAGAGAACTACTCTCCTCTCCCTGGGAGGGAGAGAGGGCTGGCATTCCCGCTGAACGATTACCCCAGATGGAGGCCAACAATATGTGTAGTGTGGGTAAGAGGGGCCAGACATAGGGAGGTAGCTGCAGGACTTCTGTGGACATGCATGTACCTCTACATGTGCACATCCTGCATGTGCATCCCAGCAATGGGGAAGGGAGAAAATGCACTAATACCCTGCCAGCTGCAGGATGACAATCAACCCTCCACAGGCTCCTCACCAAGTGACCAGGTAGTGGTAAGTCCCAGTGATCCTGGGGTAATGGGACTGGGGGGTCAGTCCGAAGGAGGCAGCCAGGGGGCAGAAGGAGTATAAAGGACTAATAAAATAAAACCTAAGTCAGCCCAGTGGCATGGAGGGCTGAGGCATCATGCTTTACCTCCTGCCACACCGGTGACCCATGTTTGCAGTGTGGGCGTGTCACTGGGGGTCAGCTGGTGTGGGAGAGGATCAAGCTTCTGGAGGACAACTCTCCTCTCCTGGGGAGAGAGGGACACGGAGGCTGGCACACCTCTGACACCTAGCAGTAGCTGGGTGTCAGAGTGCCTGGGTCCCATATGTTAGGGATAGGACAGAATAGTCAGCTGGCATACTGTGGACAGAAGTGTGCACAGCTCTGTTATTGCTGACACCAGAAAATGCTCTGCCTCTGGGGGGCAGGTGGGAAAGCAGCCAGAGGAGAAAATGTCCTGGGCAGCTGGATGAATGCTGATCTACACAGGCACCTCTCCCGCGAATGACAGGCACCTCCTGAAACTGAATTCATGTTGGCGGGTTGAGGGATCCCCACCTGCCCATCACAGGGGGAGGGTAATCTGTGGATGACGACAGGAGGTGCACTGTGAGAGGGGAGCATAGGACTGGGGAGTCTGTGAGATGGAGGCCACCCAGGATGGGGGATAAAAAAAAAGGAGGAAAAGTTTGGCACTTGCCCCTGTACTTGAATTAGAACTAAGACCAAGTTCAAAGGTTCAAAACTCAGCCAGCCCACCGGTGCAGTGGTAGTGCTACCGCGTGCGATACCAGCAACCTGGGTTTGGTAGCAAGCATAGGTCATCAGAGGGCCAGCTGGGGGGAGAGGGATTGAGTGCCTGATGGGCCACTCTCCTTCTCTGGGAGAGGTGGGTTGCACTCCTCGCAGCAATACAGCCACCACCTGGGTGACTACGAGTGGTGTTTGTGTGGCTGAGGATGCACGCTAGAGGGGAGGGGCAGATGTCAGCTGAGGACCAGAGCGGAGGTGCATCTTTGCTTGCCTCTGTCTCCTTGGTCCTCCTCAAGTGCTGACGTCAGCAGGGGTGGAGACCAGAACAAGGAAAAAACCCATGGCTGGACTAGGCTAAGGGCTCTCTCACCAATGATGACCACAGAGGAACTGGGGAGGACTCCAGCTGCACACTGTCCTGAAGCCTCAGAGGTAAGGGCCACCTCCACCTTAACTGGGGGGATTTTCTGGGCCTCTAGAAGAAAATAGGAGTGGATCACTATAGGAGCGATCCCCGGTCCCCTCAGTGGTGTAGCCTGGCAGGTGCATTGGGGGACCGGAATGAGGGACCAGCCATGGTGACAACAGGGGTGCAGAAAAACATAGTAAAAAATAAAGGGTTCAAAACTAATTATTCAGTGCCAAAAAGTGATGAAAACATAAACAACGGTGAACCTGCAAGGCCCTGGGACCAATTTTCAAAGGGCTTGGAATGATGCAAGGGACTTGCGTCGAAAGAGTTTGATGCAAGAGGTGACTTGCATCACAATGTACATCAAATGTGATTTTCTAAAGCAGCCTGCTTTAAATCCAGACAAAGCTGCACCAAAGCCCCCTGTGCTACGGCTGAGTCAAACAACCCATTGCACCAAGTCACAAGGGGGCTTGCACCTTGGCGGGATTGCAACATCCCCTTTTTGAGGATTTTTCAAGCCCCAACATGGATGCAGCAATGGCCATCATTAGACATGCCAGGAGGTGGTCTAAATGGCTTGCGCCAGTGGGACAGGGTCAGATAGTGGGTTGCCGGTGGCAGTAGGGGCACACTAGGTACACAGGAGGTTGCAATGGGGTGTCAGAAAGACAGTTGGGCAGTAATATGATAATTGTTGCACCCATCAGGGTGCGTTTGCACATGGTGGTACTGTCACTGTATGACTAACACTGTAACTATGTATATAAACCACCAATCCCCAATGTCCTCCATTACATAGCTAAACATCTGTCCCTGGTGGTACAGTGGACCTCCCTCCATATCCCTGATTTCCCCCTTTATTTAGCATATATCCCTCCCTAGCAGCCTAGAGCATCCCCCTCCTATCCCTGATCACCCCCATATATATGTATATAACCATTCTTGGTGGTCTAGTGGACCCACCCCTGGTCAGGCAGTGCCCTATCACCCCACTCCCACACAGTCCCATCCCCAATCTGGCGATCAGCACAACCCTCCTCTCTCCTCCACGGCTGGCCATTGATAGAGCTGTCAGTGAGCATGTATTGTATACAATATGTGCTGACTTGACAGCTCAGTCAGCAGCCACCTGTAGTGGAGAGAGGAGGGCTGTGTTGGTTGCTGGTTTGGGGATGAGATGGGGGGAGCAAGGTGGTGTGTCCACTAGACCACCAGGGACAGTTCTATACATGTATATGGGGAGATCAGGGTTAGGGAAGGAGTCTGCTAAGCCACCAGAGAGGGATATATACTAAGTAAGGGGCTATATCAGGGATATAGAGGGGGCCCATTATACCAATGGGGATAGATGTCTAGCTATGCAATGGGGGACATCGGGGGTAGGGGGAGTTATATACATATTTACAGTACTGGTCATACAGTGACAGTACCACCGTGTGCAAACACACCACGATGGGTACAACAACTGTCACATTCATGCTCAACTGTCTCCCTGACACCCCACTGCCACCTCTTATGTCTGTTATGCCACCAGCCCCCTCCTGGCAAGCAGTGTCTTCACCCCTCCAACCATCCTGGCTCCTCTGGTGTTGCACTGGGTGGGGGGGCCGGATCCCTGCAGCAATCCCCATGGCTGTGCCAACTGTTTGGCGCAGCTCTGGTCTTGTGGCAAACCTGGGCAAGTTTGGTGCTGGGAACCTGCTTTTTATAAAAATCAGGTACAGGGTACCTGGTGCACCAGCAGTTCGCCACAACCCTTAGAGTGATTCAAATTGCGTTAGTCTAAGGTCTCTTTGAAAATCAGGCCCACAGACTTAAAGAAACACTATCAACCCCTTTAGGCCACAAAGCGCCTCTAGTTTAAAAAAGACACATGACATGATTGCTCACATTCTACAGAATAAGCTGATGTAGTTGATTCTGGTTCCTTTTCCTTTTTAAAATCAAGAAAATAAAGCAGACTACCAACCATTCTGGTGTTACCACACAAATGCACGCTGGTTTACAGTCCTTGCTCAACTCTCACTGCATCATTACTAGATTGGGAACATCCACAACACAGTCTAGTCAGTCATGATGCAGTGAGAAGATATAAGACCATTATATCATGAGTGGCTACACTTTTTTATGGGGCAGGTGCTTATAATGTTCAGGACGTATGAAATAAGAGTAGATCAAGGATTTGAAACAACACATGGTTGGGTTTAACAACATCATTAGCCACACTTTTCAGTTTTTCATAGAAACAGAATCTGACAGCAGATAAGGGCCTCTTGGTCCCCCAATCTGCCCATATTTACTACCTTCATACATGCCACAGTCTCTGTTTGATCTACAGCTCTCACTCTTTACTAAGAAAGGAAGCAGATATAGCAACCAGCAACATCAGAAAACTTTAGAGAAAGTAAGCAATCATTAAATCAGGGTTTTTAACTAGAAATAGAGTAAAATAATGCAAAAATGGTTGACACTGTCCCTTTATCAAAGCTACAGAAATTCAGAATACACATAAGGAGCCAGAACTGTGTATCACCCTGGAAACAGGAAATGGGACAGCCATATGAACTGGGATTGTCTGCAGACCTCCAGACCAGGGGGAGGACATAGACACATTACTGTTAGAAGATATACAAAACATGACAGCTAAAGGGGAGATTCTGGTAATGGGAGACTTCAACATGCCAGATACAGATTGGACAATACCAGCAGGAACATCCACCAGAACTAGACACATAGTGGATTCCCTGCAGGGGGAGGGCCTCAAAAAATTGGTACAATGACCCACAAGAGACAGGGCTATACTGGATCTAGTACTGACTAATAGGGAAAGGATCACAGCTCTCCAGGCAGAAGGTCACCTGGGGGCCAGTGACCATCACATGGTATAGTTCAATTTGGCCACTAGAACTAAATCATCCCATTCCAAGACAAAAATATGGGACTTCAGAGGAGCTGCCAAGGAAGAGAACGTGGGTGGGTGCCTTTTGTATAAAGTAGTCCAAATGTTCCTGTTGGGGGTTGGTTGAACGGTTGACTTCAATGTAGAGAAAAAAAAGTATCTGGAGACCAGTCACTCAGTTCCTCAATAGAGCATAAGGAAGCAATACAGACGAGTATGAATAGATGGACCATTGACAGAGGAAAGGCCTATGTCACATTCATAAGGTAGAAAAAAATGAGCAGACTGGATGGGCCTTGTGGTCCTTATCTGCTGTCAACTTCTATTTTTTCTGTTTCTATGTTTATGAACCTTCTGATCCAGCAATGCACCCTCTACATCACCAACTGTCCAGACAATACAGTCCCCAGTAAATAATGCAAAAATGGTTTATTGTGCCCCTTTATGAATCTTCTGGTGCAGCATTGCACCTTCTACATCACCAACTGCCCAGACAATAGAGTCCCCAATGACTCCTATATTCCTTCCCCTCACCCTACCTTTCACTTCCTTCCTTCTTTGGCAGGTCGGGCATTCTGGAGTCCCATTTGCATTTTAAACCCCTCAACCAGGATAACCAGGAGCTGACACCTGTGGGCTACCAGTAACATTGCTGAGCCAATGACTGACTAATTTGGCACCTCTGTGATCATCATCAAGTAATACACCAACATCTGCATTTTAAAATATTATTTAAGTCCAACTTTTGCTCTGTTATCTGCAGTGACGTACAGGAATCAGTAAAACTCTTGTGCAGAAACTTCGGAAAATGAGTGAACTAGAAAAAAGAGAATATGGTACCTGCAGTAGAAACACATCCTCAACACCACCTTTATAGAGAGATAAGGGACACATAGACTCAACTGGAGCACAAGCAGTCCTTACTAAAGATATTAAAATAATTGTTACTTCTGTAACTTGTATTGACAAAAGACTACCGATTATAGTAATGACCAAAAATGATTGAAAAAGGAACTACAGTACCAAGTTTACAATATGGATGAGTAATCTGTAGGCTCCAGTCCAGAGGGACCCATGACAAACTGTTGCTGCACATGCTAGCACAGGAGCAAGAACCATCAAAACATGTTACAGATCAAGACAACATCAAGGTGAAATAACTTACAGAATTATAGACTGATGGAGGTGACACCAAATCATTATCAATGAGCAACATAATTACAGTTTTACTAGTAATCATGATGGAAATGTGAAAGGAAAAGTATGTTTATTAGTAGACATTATTGAACTTCCTACCAAGTTAAATATGGACCTTGACCAAGACCACAGAGCTCTGGGCCTAAAACTATCAGTTCTTGATGCAAAACCATAAAAAACTGTTGTCTGGTTTGTACAGTTTCAAAGCAAACAAACAATTTGAAAAAGGCTTTGAAAAAGGAGGTCCACTATGCCAGGCTCATAGTTACTCTTGATTATGACTCTGCCAAAATGATGAAAGACCATCAGAAACAAAAGCGGAAAATAGTAAAGCAGATATGGAGCTAATAAGTAAAAGGCCACATGGGTTTTTCAGCTAAACTCAAAGTGGAGTCAGATATTAATTTACTTGTAATTTTTGACCATGAAAGACATTAAGCTGTGATAGCCTGTTTCTACAGTAGGTGCATCCAGAGGGTGGTGGGGGGGGGTAGGTTACATGAACTCTTCTATTGATGGTGGAATATTGGCTATGATTTATTTATTTATTTCAAAAGTTTCACCAGGAAAGACATACTGAGCTGACAACAGCTAATTTCCTGATGCGTCTTGGGGGGGGGCAAGGAGTAAAGGAGGGTATGAGAGCACACAAGGCAACAGCTATATAGTCAAATAGGTAACATATACAAGCATCAAATAAAAAACAGAACAAATAAAAAATATACAAAATAAGTCCAAAACATGTACTCCGACACATTATCAAAAAACATTGTTTGTGAGGCGAAGTGCAGTTACACAGGAAGAAAGGCAGGGAGCACTAATTCAGTGAGATTCAAAGTAATATAGATTAGAAGGGAAGGGTAGCAGTGGAGTGAAGATGTAAGCTAGGACAGCAGACAAAGAACTGAAGGGGTGGGAGATTAGTAGGTGGTAGAAAGTAGGGGTAGAGGAGCAGAGTGAGATATGGTATCAGGTGCAATTATAGGAGTGCAAGGTGAAGTTATAGAGAAGAGAGGATAGAGATCGTTGAGAAGTGGCAGAGCAGATTGAAAGGGGGATGGAATTTCACAGTTTGGGGAAATGTTAATGTAACCAGGGTGCCACCTCCCAACCGGCTACTCCCCCTACCTGCTGCCCAGAATGCAGGTTGAGGGGCCTGGGTTCTGGTTTGGTTGGATTAAGGGGCTAAATACCAACAACAGAACTATCTGAGTGGTGTCTCCACCCAGAGTGACTTTCAAGTGGGTTTGATGTTAAGCTAGCACAGCCCTCTAGGATGTCGTACCTACATACTGCCCCAATCAGTGGTCCCACACATGGAAAAGCATAAAACACTTCACTTCACATTCAGTGGTATAACTAGTGGTGAGCATTAATAATATGCTCACAGTAATCACACTTACCAACAGCTCTGTGATGTCTCAAATATACCCTGTGCACCTGCAAAGAATAACTTTCAGCAATAACAATGCACCTTTTAGTTTTTCTCAGAAACCGAGCACTTGTTAATAATATGCTCATGGACCTGAGTAGCATTTAAACAATATAACTGATTTATTTAGGGGATTGAACAAAGGGAAAGGGTCATAAATCAAGATCTAACTTTAAAGATCAAATGCATCCTTGTTTCATATTTTTAATAAAAGCTTGAATTCATGTCCCTGTGTCATGATTAGTGTTTCTTGAAAATTTTATGCTGTTTGGTTTTGTGGTTTTCTTTAAATCAGCATTTGTTAATGTGCTCTGCAGTAACTGAAAACAGTGAAGTTGTTTCAGTCCCTATCAGTGAGTGATGACATCATTTTGGTCTAGCCTGCTGCTTCAGCAATTAAGTCTCTGACTGACTGTGGAATCAGCTTGTCTGTATCACAGCTTTTGGTTCTTTCTAATCAAAACTCTGCATTATTTTATTGTTATATAACACAGGGTTGTTTAATGGATATAAAAGAAATCTAAATTTTGTTAATTTATTAAAGTAGTTTGTCTTTGATGTGGCCTCCATCATTTGGCAGTGTAGCAAACTTTGTTATTGATTATTTTACCCTTAGCTGTAGCAACATAAATGGAAACCTTTGGAACAGACAGAAAATTGTAATCCTTGAGCCCAATGGCCTGCAATCAGTCTAACCCCAATTTGAACTTAGAAGGCAAATCAGAGGGCAAAAACACTTTTAATTTTTATGTTCATCTGAAGAAAATCCTCAGCTCCACTCATGCGGGTGCCAAAAGTGAATCAAAACAGCGAACAAAAAACCAAGGCACTGCAAGGTAGAGGAAATTAATTTAATCACATAAAAAAGAATAAACAGAGCCACCCTGTAGTACAGGAGCACCAACACCTTGACCGGTTTCACACTAAACATGCGTCATCAGGAGGATGATGCACCACATGTCCACAGTTCTTAAATGACACCAATAACGTGACAATTACACATAATAAGCCCATTAGTGCACTAATTAAAAGCAAGGCACCACATGTACCTTCATTTTGTAAAGAATTGTAATCCAATAAACATCACAAAGTACATGGCTGGTTCAGTACTTAAAGTAAGGCTGTTAAACAGTTATCCAGAACTTTAAATTTAAGAGCATTTTTTCATAATATATTTGGTTTTGTGCTCACTGTTTGGATTCACTTTTGGCATGCGCGTGAGTAGAGCTGAAGATTTTCTTCAGATGGTCTTTGTTTTCCTTAAGTTCACCACAGGTATCGTGAGCATATGGACTTAGCGTCTGGTGCAATTCTGAGCTGTCCCAACTATTGTCTTGGTGATCGCAGTCTGAGCACGCTTTGGTATATTCTTTTGGAATACCACAACCATTGGATTAAAGTGGATTTACTACTAGTTTGGAGAATTCCTGGCACCGCGTGTGTGAAATTGCTGGTGAGTGTCAAGAGCATGTGAGCGGTCACTAAATATATCCCCCAACTCTACGATTAAGTGTGGAATCAGAATTGGAGATGAAGAAGCAGACAATTGGTCTAAGGTATGTCCCATTCAGACCATATTGCTTTTCATTTGGGAAAGGTTACAGAACTTATGGCCACATCAGTGTTTGCAACGAGGGGAGAAGCTGATTTATTTAAAGAACTTCCACAAGCTACTGCTTCAGCTGTTTGCAACTCTGAGCCAGGAATGGATGAAGCAGTAAGTGCATTTAATATTGATTTAGCATTCATCCAGTTTGAAAGAGCTACCTTAAAGGGCAGATGCCATTACTGGAACAGGGTATATTTGGAGGCATATTTAAAAGTAGGGAGATCCCCTCGGGGGCTATGGGCCCTCAACACTCAAGGTTATGGTACTGAGCAGCCAGCCTTTGTGTCTGACTGGAAGAAGGGTCTTCAATTATGTACTGATGCCCTGATCCAGGCGGTCATTAAGGACTATATGGCTTGACAACCAAATATAGAAGCAGGTATTAAAAACAAGGAAGAAGCAGTATTACATTTTAAGGAAGATCCCAGGTTTCATATTTTACAACAAAAATTACAGGAAACTATTGCAAGAGAGGAAAATAAGATCAAACAATGGAAACTGAAGAAATCTGAATGAGACAGGAAGAACTATTTGCTGGACTGAGTGTTTACTTGGAATTAAAATCAGAATATACCTAAACGTTATTATCGTGGAAACCACAAAAGGGGATTTAATAACGGAGCTAAGTGGAGTGCCTAGGGTCCAAAATCCATATTATGTAAAAGATGGGTGTCCCCCACATCATCTCATTATTCTAGCACCAGTGATTCAGACAATACTGAGGACCTGTCTCTAGAGAATTATCAAGAAGGGCCATCCCCACTACCAGCTGTTCCTGCCCCCCAGTATTTCCAACAGAGGAGGAGCGAATGTCAGGTCCAATTCCAGGAACCTATGAATCAGGAAAGTACCACTGTGCAGGAAAATCAGGGACATCCCTTTCATCATTATCATCTAAGGAATCCAAATGCATGTGGGGGGGCAGGCAATACCAGGCCAGGTGGAGGAAATTGCAGGGGCAAATACAGGGGCAGACAGAGCGAATATTGGAAAATATAGTGATTAACATATCACAGGTACCTCTAACTGAATTTGATATCCAAGTCTTACAAAAGGGCTTGACATTTGTACCCACTGTGAACATCAATCCATTTGAGGTCTTCCTGGATATTAAACGGTTATCCAGAACTTTAAATTTAAGAGCATTTTTTTCATAATATAGAAATGGGTCTGGATACAACTGAGGGTTTAGAGCCACAAACTAGTGTAACTACTGGCTTGGCAAATGTGAATTTAATCTGTGGGGGGACTAATACAAATCTGAGACCACTATCCACCTTTAATCCCCATATACGGATGTGGAGAGAATTTTTGAACGTGCATGTGAAAGTGATATTGAGGCCCTATGCAATAGTAATAGTAGACCTACTTTTGTTAACTTGTCCAATCATGAAAGGGCAGCTTTAAAGGCATTGCAGGATAATCCAAGGATAGTTATCAAGCCTGCAGACAAGGGAGGGGCTATAGTGACCATGGACACTGAGAAATATCTAGGTGAAATTCAGAAGCAACTTGGAGATTAGAATTTTTACAGGAAACTCCAAGGGGATCCAACAAGTGGGTTTAAGACAGAGATTAATTTGATGCTTAATTCGGTCCTTTTACAGGGGGTTATAGATCATAAAGAGCATGCATTTTTGACAGTAACACATCCGGTACGGCACACTATTTATGTGCTTCCTAAAATACATAAGAACTTGGAGGATCCCCCTGGCCATCCTATTGGGGAATGGATTGATTCAATCACAGAGCCATTATCTTATTTTTTTTTGATTTACATATTAAACAATATGTCCCAGCATTACGCTCTTATGTCAGGGATACAACTGATATATTAGAGTTGCTGGAGGATGTGCAACTTGATCCAGATTCCTTTCTAGTATCCATGGATATAGGCTCATTGTACACCAATATCCCTCATCAACAGGGGTTATTGGCACTGGGCCATTGGTTAGACTTAGATTTAACTTTTAATGAACATAGAAAATCATTTGTTTTGGAATGTGCTGAGGCTGTACTGACAAAAAATGCATTTGTTTTTCAGGGAGACTGCTATCTTCAGATTAAGGGGATGGCTATAAGTGCAACTTTTGCACCTAATTATGCCAACCTATTTTTGGGGCTATGGGAGAAATCAGTGGTCTATGACTCACATGTCAATCCTTTTTACCATAGGATTGACCTGTGGCATTGTTTTATTGACGACATTTTTATGATCTGGAACGGCACGGTAGATGAACTGAGGGAATTTGTTGCACATTTGGAGAATAGTAATCCAAATCTCAAATTTAGTGTAATGAGTGACAGGAATATGGTCACCTTTTTGGATATTGAAATCAAAAGAGATGCTAGTGATGGGATACAAAAATCTCTTTTTTGGAAAGAAACTGATAGGAATTCACTCTTGAGCGCACCTAGCTGCCATCTGAGATACATTATTAATAACATTCCCAGAGCTCAACTGCTTAGGGCACACAGAAATTGTAGTTCTGATGATGATTTTGCTAAACACAGTAGAGATATTCATGCTAGGTTCTTGGGTAGGGGTTACTCTATGAAACTAGTGGGAATCATTATGCAAGAGGTTTCTCGCCTTAGTCAGAGGGCAGTAATGATTCCCAAAAAACAACTGAAAGATAATGATAACAGGATACATTTTGTGACTACCTTTTGCAGACAGTCAAGTGCTTTGGAGGATATTATCCAAAAACACTGGCCTCTTTTAGGTTTAGATTCACAGCTGAAAGAGGCAGCAAAGAATCTATCCTGGAATGTATATCAATGGGATAAAAATATTGGGGACATGCTCACCAACAGTTACCAACCAATCCTAAGGGCAGGTGGAACTAGGGATACTTGGTTACCTTGTAGACCTAATGGCATTTTTCCATGTGGTAACTGTAATTATTGTACTACTATTTTGAAAAGTACCATATTTACGTCAGTAAATGCCTCTAGAGCATTCATAATGAAATCTTTTTGTAGCTGCACCAATGACAATTTGATATATCTGGCCACTTGCACTTGTGGTCCCTTTTATGTTGGTAAAACAACACACCAGTTTAAAACTAGAATTGGTGAACATATGCAAAGCATGCTGAAAGGTGATGACAGGAGTGCACTTACTAATCATTGTGTCAGATTTAAGAATGAGAGGTCTAAACATAAATTCAGATTTTGTGGTGTTGCGACAGTGAAGCTGGGACCCCGTGGAGGTAACATGAATGACATCTTACTAGATAAGGAAGCTTTTTGGATCTTTACCTTAGGGAGTTTGCAACAACCTGGATTAAATGACAAACTGGATGTGGTACCCTTGATTAACATGAGGAAGAAGAAATGTTAGAATTTTATAAACAGCAAAAGTGGTTATACTTCTTGTGGTTATATAGAAAGTATTTTCTATATATTTATTTACAATGGTTCTGTTTTTTCTTTTCTCCCCTAGATGGTGCTGATTATACATTTAAACATCCAGGATCTGAATAACTTTTATTCGTTTTATAGAAGGATAAATGGAATCCAGTTACAAGTAAAGTTAATTCCCTTTTTTGTAACTAATGTACTAATGATCAGGTAATTATGTGGATGCTTACCAGTCACTGTCTCAGGTCTCTCTAAAATCATTGGAGGGGAAAATATTAACTTAGTAACCAGTGTTGGAAATAAGTTATAAGATGAGGTACTGTGTATTCTAAATCTAGAATTCCAAAGTGAATGGTGAATGGGCTAATAGCCTTGCTTTAAGTACTGAACCAGCCATGTACAGTACTTTGTGATGTTTATTGAATTACAAATCTTTGCAAAATGAAGGTACATGTGGTGCTTTGCTTTTAATTGGTGTACTAATGGGTTTATTATGTATAATTGTCACTTTATTGGTGTTAAGAACTGTGGACATGTGGTGCATCATCCTCCTGATGATGTACGTTTAATGTGAAACCAGTCAAGGTGTTGGTGCTCCTGTACTACAGGACAGCTCTGTTTATTCTTTTTTATGTGATTAAATTAATTTCCTCTACCTTGCAGTGTCTTGGTTTTTTGCTCGTAATTTTTATGTTGCAGGGACAAACCATGTTATTACTCTCTGAATCCGGACCTCGGGATCGGGAATAGTTGCCAGGCTGGTTCCCCTCAAGGGATGGTACTGGGCTGTAGGCTGCAGGTTTCATCCTTTTTGGGAAGGACCAGGATATAGGGACCAGGGCTTACATGACTTACCCACTCTTCACGGCGTCTCCTACAAGGGTGATTACAACCCACAATGATATTCATCAAAGGAGCTGACTCCCCAAACTAGACTTCCAGCAGCTTTTGTCTCACAGGCAGCAACAGTCTTTTGGAAAAATGGTTTGGCATCACAGGTTTAAGTTCTGGCAGTCTTATTTAGGCCACACAGCTTACCCACTTGCAATCTGCAGTCTTTGGTATATAAGCTGGCAAAATAGAGATTCAGGTCTCCCAATTCAATAAATGGGCTGGAGACAATTCCGGTAGCCCCAGGCTTCAGTTTTAGAAACATAGAAACATAGAACACAGGAACATAGACTTTGACAGCAGATAAGGATGGCTTGGCCCACCTAGTCTGCCCATTTCCCTACCTACTGGATAAGCGCAGATCCTAGTTAGCCAACAGCCTATTTCTTCCTACCCCCCCCATAAGAATTGCATTATGTCTATCCCATGTATTTTTGAATTCTTCCACAGTTTTAGACCCCACAACCTCCTCAAAAAGGTGGTTCCATGTGTCCACCACCCTCTCCGTGAAAAAATACTTCCTCACATTGCCCCTGAGCCATCCCCCCTCTATCTTCAAATTGTGTCCCCTTGTTCTTGCACATCTCTTTTTCTGAAAGATGCTACACTGTGTTTATTCCACTGAGGTACTTAAAAGTTTCAATCATGTCCCCCCCTCCCTCCTTTCCTCAAGGGTATACATATTAAGCTCGTTTAGTCTCTCCTTGTATGGCTTCTCTTACAGACCACTCAGCATTTTAGTTGCCCTCCTCTGGACTGCCTCCATCCTGTCTATGTCTTTGTGGAGATGGGGTCTTCAGAACTGGATGCAATGCTCCAGGTGGGGTCTCATCAACTGTCTGTATAGAGGGATAACAATTTCTTGTTTTCTGCTGGTGAGGCATCTTCCTATACATCCCAGTATCCCCCACAGCCCTCCCTACTGCCTTCTCACATTGCTTGCTAACTTTAAGGTCATCTGATATGATTACCCCAGGTCTCTTTCCATTTTTGCTGTTGTTACTACCCCCCCCATTGTGTACTCTTCCCCCGAGTTTTTGTTTCCCAGGTGCATAGTTTTGCAGTTCTTTGCACTGAATCCAAGTTGCCAGAATTTTGAACATTCTTCCAACCTTGCCAAGTCCCTTCTCATCCTTTCCACCCCCCTTGTGTATCAATCCTGTTGCAGATCTTTGTGTCATCTGCAAAGAGGCATACTTTTCCTTCCAGTCTGTCTGCAATGTCACTTATACAGACATTAAAAAGGAGTGAACCCAGAACTGAACCCTGCAGTGCCCCACCAGTAACCCCCATTTCTTCAGAGTGGACTCCATTTACTATTACCTTCTGTGTCCTGTTGTCCAGCCAATGTTTTTCCAAGGCTACCACCCCTGGGACCCACTCACAAGCTGGCTAATTTGTTTATTAATCTTTTGTGTGGGACTGTGTCAAATGCCTTGCTAAAGTCTAGTAGGCCATGTCCACAGCCCCTCCCTGGTCTGCTACTTTGATCACCCAGTCAAAGAAATCAATTAGGTTCATCTGACATGACCTTTCCACTGTGAATCCATGCTGCCTTGGGTCCTGTGCCCCACTGGCCTCTAGGTACTGAACAATTCTTTCCTTCAGAAGTGATTCCATCACTTTCCCTACCACAGAGGTCAAACCGACAGGTCTGTAGTTTCCTGCCTCTATCTTTCTCCCACTTTTGTGATGGGTACTCATATCTGCCCTACTCCAGTCCTCAGGTACCACACCATCCTCCCATTATTTGTTAAAAAGGGTAGTCAGTGGTGTCACTAGTTCTCCCCTTAATTCTTTTAGAATTCTGGGGTGGATCCCATCAGGCCCCATTGCTATATCCACCTTCAGTTTTAGGAATTCTTTCAGAACCCTTTCTTCTGTGAAAGGACTGGGGTTGATCCCCCCTATCCAGAGTGCTTCTGTTAATTGGATTAGATACCTCCCCCTCCTCCTCTTTTATGAATACTGAGCAGAAGTATTCATTCGGTATCCCTGCTTTTTCACTGTCCCTCTCTGCCCACCCACTGTCCATTCTATTCAGCCTCGCTATCCCTCCCTTTGTCTTTCTATGCTCCCTAATGTACCTATAAAAGGTTTTATCCCCCTTCTTAACTGAGTTGGCTATCTTTTCCTCAGTTTGGGCCTCTGCTATTCTGACTGCCTTCCCTACTTTCTTCTGCCTAAACTGGTACAGTTCTCAGTCCTGCTTCTTCTGTGTTTCCCTATACTTTCTAAATGCTATCTTTTTCTCCATAACCTTCCCCACCACCTCTTTTGAGAACCATAGTGGCTTTTTCTTTTGTTTTGATTTGTTTATTTGCTTCACACAAAGGCTTGTTGCCTCTGTGATGGCAGTTTTGATGTTTCCGCACTGTTGCTTCACCCCTCCTTCTAGCCCGTTTGCTAGTGCTTTTCTAAAGCACTCTCCCATTTTGACAAAGTCAGCCATCCTGAAGTCCAGTACACTCACTTTTGTATGGCATGACTCTGCAGCTGAGTTTCTCGTGAACCACACTGTTTGGTGGTCACTTGTTCCCAGATGGCTACCCACTTCTAGATCTGAGATTGTCTCACTGTCCCTATTTGAGAGTACAAGGTCTAAGATTGCTCCCTCCTGAGGTGGGTTCCAATGCTAGTTGTCTGAGGCATGCCACCTGTAGGGCATCAAGAATGACCCCGCTCTTGGATGTGGCTGCAGCAAAGGTGCTCCAGTTAACATCTGGCATATTCAGGTCCCCCATCAGCAATATCTCCCCTTTCTCTGCCATCCTAAGGATGCCTTCTATCATATCCTTTTCCATTCCCTCCTCCTGAGATGGAGGTCTGTATAGATCCTCTTTGCAGATTGTGGTGCCATTTCCAGTCTCTAAGGTGACCCACAGTGCCTCCTCTCCTCCTGTTTGCTCTTTCATTCCATTGCTTTTATCCCTTCCCTTACAGAGAGAGAGCTACTCCTCCCCCCTTCTACTCTCCCTGTCTCTCCTGAAGGTTTTGTACCCTGGTATGTTAACATCCCAGTCATGGTTCTCTGTGTACCATGTTTCTGTGACTGCCACAATATCCAGGCATCCCTCTTCCATCAAGGCTACCAGTTCAGGGAGCATGTTGCCCAGACTACGGGCATTGGTACTCATTACCCTCTAATTCTTGATGGCCTTACTCATTTTTGCCCCATCCCTGTCCTTACTGCCTTTGTCATTTTCTCCATTTACCCTTGCCCTTCTCCCTATTGACATCACAGTTTCTAGGGCAAACAAGTCTCTCATCAAGATACAGCTGAGCGATGATTAGATTCCTTGTCACTCTTTAGACAGAAATCTAAGTTCAGCAGAAATCCCTTCTTTTCTCTCTGTTTTAGAGATTTTGAAGGCTAACTGCAGCACTTGGCAGTTCAAACAATCCACGCAGGATTTCGGGCCACAGGGAGATACACAAGCCTCTTCCTGAACTCTCCATGCTGAGCACTGAACCTCCTCACAAGCTAGAAGCTCAAGCCAGACAAACTGTTCAGGGTATTTTTCAACTGAAGGAAAAAGGAATCCAGTAATCCGGTTGTCTCCCCTAGCTGTCAGTCACAGTTTTAGCATCCTGATTGGTTAAAATGGGCACCAAGCATACAATTCACAGTTTCTCCCTGCAGCCATAGTAAAAGGACCCATTAGGACTCCTTGAGTTCTGATTGGCTCAAAAGCAGGGTCAAAGTATCAACATTGCCACTGGCTGACAGAAAGTAAACACTCCCAAATGGTAGTATTCATTTTAAACATAACAGTTTAGATTTAGCATTGAATGCTCAAAGCATTCAATATAGCTTCATGTACACTTGCAGATGACTGTACAATGGAAAACATGGGAGTGCTGTCTGGCCAGTTGAGAGCTTCATTATACTCAGACCCAGCACAGGCTATACTCTGCATAAACAGGGTGAATCACTTAAAGGCACAGCACAACAGCATTAATTCACATGTTTGAGCAGGAACCAGGAATACAACAATACTTCACACTTGGATCTGCATTTTCAGCCCTGGATACCACTGGTTATGGCCGGGTTTAAGAGGCAGAACACAGGCTGGATCTTTGCCAGATAGAGGGCAATGCAGTGCCCAGGGAGATGACCCAAGGAAAGCCCACCATTTGGGGGGTACACTAGGAGAAAGCAACCTGGCCAACTGAAGGTTTCCTGGAAGGGAGAGTGAAGAAGTAATAGACTGACTTATGAAGGAAGTAAGTGGAAGGGGGAGGACAGGAGAGAGGTAAGGTATGGGGGAGCAAGCCAAGCCTGTATTTGGAGATAAAGGAGGCACAATTAGTGAGGGATCTGGCTTCAATGAGGGGAGGGGGAGAGGGAAGAATAGAGGGAACAATAGTGTGTTCAGGGCAGGCAGTGCTGAGCAAAGTGAAAGAAGGAATGAAAGAAGGAGTCCAGTCTGGCTAGGGTGGTCTTAGGAGCAGCACTGTGGACAATGACACCAAAGTCAAGGATGGGAAGGATCATCTTCTGGACAATTTCACAGTGAGCAGGAAGAGGAATATAACCTCTATTCCTGTATAATGCTCCTAGTTTGGGGTGAAGTTTCTTGTGTATTATGTCCACATGCTCAGAAATATCAAGGTGCCAGTCAAGTCAGACCCTGAGGTACTTATATGAAGTAACATCATTAATGGTCACCCCTTCTAAGGTGTGGAAAGAGTGGAGGACAGTAAGCCTAGTGTGCTTCTGCCCAACGCCAAAGGTCATTTAAACTGTTTTCTTGGCATTGTGGGATAGCTGATTCAAATGGAACCAGTGCTGAATGCAGTTGAAGTCCAGTTGAAGCCTGGCCAAGAGATCAGAGATGAAGGACCCAGAGGCAACAGAAAAGTGTCATCAAAATACAAGTGGATGGAGGCAGAGCAGCAGGGAGGTCCTTCAGGAAGACTGAAATGAATATTTGGCCAAGGATGGAGCCTTGTTGGACATCAGTGTTGACAGAAAGTGGAGGGGATATGAAATTGCCAGTTCGCACAGATTGAGACCTACCCAAGAGATAGGAACAGAACCAATTGGTAGAGGAGCTGAAGAGGCCCACTGCCTTGAGCCTGGCAAGGAGAAGGGGGTAAGATACAGTGCTGAAGGCTTTGGCCAAGTCTACAAAGATGGAGGTGGTGATAAGGCCCTGATCTGTGCCTGAGAGAATGGAGTCAGTAAGCCAATGGAGGGAGGTGGAGGAGGTGGAGTGGAATTTACAGAAGCCAGACAGGAAAGGGGTGAAGAAAGAGAAAGAGTCAAGGAAGATGAAGAGCTGGGACAACTCAAGGTGTTCTTGAATTTTGGCTAGAGTAAGGGAAGCAGGGAGATAGGGTGGTAGTTGCCAGGTGAGGAGTGGTCACCCCCTTTGGGAAGAGGTATGATGGTAGCATGTTTCCAGGAGTCGGGAATGGAGGCAAGGGAGGTTTAGAAGGGAGGTAAGCAGCACAGCAATGGCAGGAGAGGAGAAATGGAAGAGTTTGGGGTTAAGCCCATCAGGGCTCCTAGCCTTAAGGAGGTTAAGTGCCAAGAGAGCCTTGAGGGAGGCAGCAGCAGCGATAGGAAAAAAGGAGACAGGAGAAGGAGAAGGGAAGGGTATGTGTGGAAGGATGGGGAGAGATAGGGGGAGGGCAAGCAGGAGAGATGGGAAGAGGCAAAGGAAGTAAAGAATGAATTTGAACTCAGAAGCAACAGAGAGGGGTCAGAAATGGGGATATCACTCACTTTGAGGACTGGGGAGACTGGGTCAGGGGGGAGAAGATGGTGTAGATGACCTGCCAGAACATGGAGGGGTGGTTAAGGTTGTTCTGGAAGGTGGAGGCAAAGTACTCTGCCTTAGCAAGCCTAGTGGCTCTGGTACAGGCATTACAAGAGGCTTGGTTCCTGGTTAAGTCAAGCAAAGGAGCCAGAGGACCTGCAAGTCTTCCAGACAAGGTCTTGTGCATGTAGGCAGGCCAGTAGTTCAGCTGAGATCCAAGGGAGGTGGCATCCATGGACTCTGGTTCACCTGAAGGGGACATGTTGATTCCAGATAGACATGAATTTAGTATTGAAATATTGGAGGATATAATTGATGTTGTTGGCAGAAGAAATGGGTGACCAACAAATCTGCATGTATGGAGGACAAGTCCTTTGACCATAAATTATGTATCCAGAGAAGTTTAGGGGGGTCCTTGGGATGGTGAATTTTGTGCATACAGTAGACCATGTGGTAGTCACTGAGGGTATTAGGGAGGGTACTGGCAGCAGAGATACAGTGGGGGTGGGAGGTAAGTACCCAGTCCGGGAGGGAGTGATTGGAGGATTTATAATTGTGTCGGGCTGGGTTAGAGACCAATTGGGAAAGTTGAAGGGATTCAGTGTTCTGACAGAATTTAGTTTGAAAGGGGGAGAGACAATTTATATTAAAGTCCCCAAGAATGAGCAATTCACCAGATGAGGCATGAGTGGAGATATTGGTAAGGAGTTCAGTGACAGATGAGGGGGAGAGGTCAGGGCAGCAATAAAAACCTGCCATGAAAATAGGGTCTGAGAAAGGGAGAGAGAGAGATTGAGGAGGAGAAGTCCACAAACTGATGGAGAAGTGATTGAGAGAACAGAAGTGAACTGTATAGTAGAGGAGAGACAGATTGCAATGTCACCACCACTCCTAGTGAGATCCTGCCAGGTGAGCGTGTACCCAGGGATGGGGACAGTGGCATCTGGGATCTTGGGAAATAGCTCAGGATATTTACATGAGCCACTCTTAACCCTTTGAGAAAACAAGTGAGAGGTGATTGGGTAGGTCTGGTATTGGCTTCAGTATCCCCAGTCACTAACAGCAGCAGTGAGAGAAGGAACTCAACATAGATAGAGAAGCATTTACATGGTAAGATGGGTGGGGTGTGGTTGAGATGGGTGATAAAGGGGCTGGAGGAAAGAAAAGATCTGAGTGTTTCAAGGTGAAGTTAAGAGGAAGTGAAGAGGTAGCAGCAAGTAAGTCAGGGGAATAGGAGAGAGAGGGGAGGGTGCAAGAGGGGGAGAGTGAGAAAGAGGGTGGAGGAGAAGGCATAATGGGAGGAGGGAGGGAAGTTAGGGTAAACATGAGAGAAAGAAGAAAAATGGTGATCATGAATGTATTAGAAAGACAGAAGAGGTGAGGCTAAAAGGGGAAGGATGAGTTACCAGCTGAGGGGGAAATCAAGCTGGTCAGTTACAGGACGAGTTGTGCAGAGATTGAACTGTATAGAGGGGATAGAGAAAGGGATGAGGAAGATAGACAAAGGAGAAGGGGAAGAGGGAGGGATAGGCAGGCAAAGAACAAGTGAATAGGCAAGTAGGACTGGAGCTGGGTAGAAGCAGTTCAGTGAATAGAAAGACAGGAGGACCCCATATGAGGAATTAGAGCAATAGCCAAGAAGAAAGGAAAGGGAGATGGTTGTGAGCAATACGAATAAGCAGCACAGTGGTGGGGAGGAGCCGAGGTAGAGAGAGAGAGACAGAGAGAGAACAATACAAAAAGAAGGGAGTAGTGTAATTTATGGCATGTAGGGGGAGATGGAGAGCAAAGGCAAGCCAGGGGAATAATGGAGGGGGAGCCAGAACATGGAGGCTAGTATAGCAGGGTTGTGAAGTACAACAAGTAAGCTACAACCAAATTAACAGGAATTACTCTACATAACAGGTGGTAATGACATCTTGGCAGTATAATGCAGTTAGCACAGTTAACACAGAGACTGAGCTAAATAGCAGGATTCTGATAACAAAGCAAACAGGTGGAAGATATATAGGCAATCTAAGCAGTAACGGCAAGGCAAATAAGGAAGTGAGCACTAAGTATGAATTAGAATCAGGCTAAGCAGTTACAACAAGGTACTAATGAACTACAGTACATGTAGGTGTAGACCAATTAATAGGCGGTAATGATATGGAAGCAGTATACACACATTAACTAAATCATGCTGAAGGCTGAACAATATTAATAGAGTAGACCATTTTGCACAAATATGTCAAAAGCAAGCAGATACCTGACACAGCAGTGCAAGTACACAGCTATATGCAGACGGTAGTAGGCATAACATGTTATGAAAAGGCAATATAGTAGAACAACACTTGGAGACACTCACAGAATGGGGCAATAGGCAGAGTCTTCTGGCATCCTGGCATCTCCCCTCTGATGACTCCACTCGAGGACTCCCACTCCTGCTGTGCCACTCATGATGGGACCGCTCATGTGGGACAGATTGAATAGCAGCGTAAAAAAGGCTAGAAAGCCCACCCACAGACAGGTGATCAGGCTGCTGATTGGCCCTAATAGTTGGAGTAGTTCCTGCTACTCAAACATCCTTATTGTGGTGAACTGGTGACTTGGGGAAGAGCCCACAAACAAACAATTGTCCTAGACCCCTCTGAAGATGGTGGCTGGTCTACATGGCTGTGGACAAGTTGGCATCTTCGTTCAATGTTCACTATGACACCGGGGAAACTCCATTGCTCTCTGTAGGGGGCACTTCTGGTTTTCTGTTGGTGAAAGTGGAGGTTGAAGAGCAGGACAACATGGCTACCTGGATAGAGGAAGTTGCTTTCCTTCCCACCCAGAGTAATCAGGAAGCACCATCCATCAACCCATCTGTAGGGGTACAGATGAACTTGTGTGAAATGATGACTATGGGCAATAGTACTGCAAATGGTCCTCTAGAGGTTGTGGCTGGTGTGACTACTAAGCCAGATAGTCACATTGCTGAATCAGGTAACAGAACAGTAGAATTGGAAAAAGCTTAAACTGCAATAAATATGAGCACTCGTTACTCCTCCTGGCAAAAAAGAAGTTTCCTGCACAAATAACTCAAGGAATGACTTACGTTTCTGTCTACAAGCAAGCTCATACGAGTCTGGTATATGGAAATCCTGCTGTTACTGGGGGCTCGGCAGACTGTGTTAACAACAGTATAACAACTGGAAATAATGGTTTCACTCATGCACCTGGAATGTAAATCCAGAGAAACAAGCTGGTGATGGAAGTATGAAGCTGGCTGCTGATGTGTCAGACCCTGACAGTCCTCCGACCGAACAGCTGCAGAAGAGCAAGAAAGGCACAGCTGTTCCTCTCATAATCACAGAACTGCCATTTTCTCCACAGTGGTAGAGATCCACCAAGAAGAGGAATGTTGAATGAAAGACTACTTTCTAAACAAGCACAGGGAAAATCAGAGGATTGGACTTGGCTGGTGGAGACAGTGCTCAGGCAAGTAGAGTGGGACCAGGATGACACTGGTTCTCCATGTGCTTCAGACTTAGGGAAGAATATGGAGGCAGAGGAGGAACTGCTGGTTGCTGCATCTGCTAATGCTGTAAACCTGGGAACAGCGACCACTGAAAGGACAGAAGAGTTGATTGTGCAGCTGTGACAGTAACAGGTACTAGGCTTGGAAGTTCCTGCTAGTTTTCTGTTCTCCTCTGACATGGTCCCACAGCTATTTAAAAGTTATGCTGTGGGTACTGACTCAGTATACATAGTTCCCCTTCCCTTTTTTTACAAACCAACTGAGTGCGCACTGGGACGTAGTGCTCCAGAAACCAACAATGGAATACTTGTAAGAAAGGCTTCGAGCACATACAACTCATAAGAGAAACACGTAGTATAAAAAGCTTTATTTTACAAGACTCCTAACATGTTTCGGACTGCTCCCCAGTCCTTTATCAAGAAATAAAAACCAAGTGTCGAGAGAACACCATATATAACACACAATTGATTCGGTGTATTCCATCAGAACAATGAATACTTAGCTAAACCATCAAACTAATTGTAATCCTCCAGAGAGACGTCATTCAATTAAATTAAATATTTTAAACATCTTCATGTCTAATACAATAAAACAAAAGTGCATATAACAATGTAGTCTTATACTACTTCTTCCAGAACTAAATTGTGAAAATGTAAAGATACAAAAAAACTAAAAACTCAAAAACTAAAAAGGGGACACTGAACAAGGGGAGTTTAACAAGATAGTCAGACCATATGGTTCATGCTGATCAGATATGACCAAAATTAACTGCGATCCTTTAAATATGGATAAAGCTCTAAGGGGCCATTTAGCCCTGGACTTTTGTTAGCTTTTAAGGTTAAAATCCAGTAATTTTCTCTTCTTAGTACTAGATTATTATAATCTCCACCTCTCGGGTTCCTGTTTACCTTATCGATTGCCATAAACTTAAAGGAATGTTGTTCAGGTTCTCTAGTATTAGCAACATGTGCTGCAGCCATATGTTACAGGGTAATATTTTTTCGAGTCACAACAGTGATAGAAGTTTTGAAATTCGACAATTCATGAACTGTGACACAGTGGGAGTTATTTATTTGGCAATATGTAACTGTGAGGCTTTTTATGTGGGGAAAACTATTAGGAGTTTTAAAATCAGAGTAGGAGAACATATGAGAGCCATTCAGAGGGGCGACATGACTTATGCTACTGCAGCACATGTTGCTAATACTAGAGAACCTGAACAACATTCCTTTAAGTTTATGGCAATCGATAAGGTAAATAGGAACCCGAGAGGTGGAGATTATAATAATCTAGTACTAAGAAGAGAAATTACTGGATTTTAACCTTAAAAGCTAACAAAAGTCCAGGGCTAAAATGGCCCCTTAGAGCTTTTATCCATATTTAAAGGATCGCAGTTAATTTGGTCATATTCCGATCAGCATGAACCATATGGTCTGACTATCTTGTTAAACTCTCGCCCCCTTGTTCAGTGTCCCCTTTTAGTTTTTTGAGTTTTAGTTTTTGTATCTTTACATTTTCACAATTTAGTTCTGGAAGAAGTAGTATAAGACTACATTGTTATATGCACTTTTGTTTTATTGTATTAGACATGAAGATGTTTAAAATATTTAATTTAATTGAATGACGGTCTCTCTGGAGGATTACAATTAGTTTGATGGTTTAGCTAAGTATTCATTGTTCTGATGGAATACACCTGAATCAATTGTGTGTTATATATGGTGTTCTCTGACACTTGGTTTTTTATTTCCTTTGATAAAGGACTGGGGGAGCAGTCCGAAACATGTTAGGAGTCTTGTAAAATAAAGCTTTTTATACTACGTGTTTCTCTTATGAGTTGTATGTGCTCGAAGCCTTTCTTACAAGTGTTCCCCTTCCCTTTGTAGCTCTTGGGAGCTCAATTGAAGGTCAGATTCCTATTACTGCTGGTAATGATAAAACTGCTGGGACTGCAGTTCACGCCCCTCTAACAGAACAAAACATTGTGAGTAGTGTGGATAACACTGCTCAAGTTTCTGGTGTCACTTCCACACTCATGACTGCTGCAGTAGAACAGCAGAACAATACAGCTGTTGTTGCAGATCCTGCCTCTGCCTCTCAGCAGCAACCAGAACTGTTTAGGCATCCTATAAAGGCTACAAGGTCACAAGCCCAAAAAAGTTATGTTGATTGCATTATGCTGACTGTGGAACCTGCTAAACACTGTAGTGCTGCATGCATTTGAAATAAGGGGGAATGGATGTGCTGTAGCTCCTGACTGGCAATTTGTAGCACAATCCCCGCTAAAATACAGTTTGAAATTTATCACCACAGAAATATGTGCTTTAATCAATGCTGTTGGGGACCCATTTTTTACATCAGTTTTAAAACTGCCACTAGTTTGGAATGGTTCTAGACTAAATATGCCCAGGTGAAGAAAACTCACCTTTGAACTCCCTTTACTGTAATTTCACTTACGAAGCTTGAGATTAAGACAGTCACTGTGTTGTTTAAAAATATGGGAGAGAGCTTTACAGACATATTGTATTGAATTAAACAGAAATGTATAGTGATACGGTCATGTGACACCATAATTGAATCTGAAAGCATTTGGACAGAAGGTAGAGGATGTGTAAAACTGAATCATACTGACATTGGGATTCAGCACCTGCCTAACTGTTTTTACCTGGGCTGGGACAGGGGTGTCTTATTTTATGTAGGGCAACCTAAGGCCTACTATAGATATGGGCACAGAGTCACCTCAGCAGTACATGTTCTATGGTAAAATGTGTGTTGTGTTCAGAGGTAGGTTATACAAGTAGGCAATGCACAAACAGAATGAAATGCAATTTGTGTGATCAGAAGGGACACTCTTTCAGTTCCTGTCACTGAGTCTTGCACAACAGGGATGACATTATGGACCAAGCTAAGCAATATTTTTTATGTGAACATAACAAAAAATTAAAAAAAAGTCAAATCCTATGCACGGCCTGGTAGTGAAGGGTTGCACTCGAGACTCCACCCTGTTTGCATAGTAAGGGATGGTGAAAGATCATCCACATTCACTGCACCTGCTCAGTCTTGGGCTCAAGAGGTGTCTGAACCCCTTGTGGATAATGTGTTGGGCCTAATGACTGCACCTATGGTATTAATGGAGGAGTCTAATGTTTTCCCTCAGGATGAGGAGATGCACATGGATTCAACTGAACACTTTCTAGTGGAGCCTGACACTACTACGCCAGCAGTGGTACAGGAAATGCCTTCTCCTTTTACCCCAGAAATGGAGGTGTTTAAAATTGTCACAAGACAGAGGAAAAAGAATGGAGATCCACAGTGCAAAATGTCTAGATATGCCTCCATTGACCTGGCAAACCAATATGAGGTTTAGCATCACAACCAAACTGGGGAGACTCTGAGGAGGAATTTGATGAGTTGTCAATCCCTTCCTCAGAACAGAATCCCTCCTCTAGCACTGAGCACCCAAGCCCTAAACCAGGATCCTTGAAAAAAAGGAAAGTACTTGCTTATTAAAAGTATGAAAAAGGGGGTAATGTGAAACAGTAATGCAGTAGTTTGG
This sequence comes from Neoceratodus forsteri, assembly GCA_016271365.2. Taxonomy (NCBI): domain Eukaryota; kingdom Metazoa; phylum Chordata; order Ceratodontiformes; family Ceratodontidae; genus Neoceratodus; species Neoceratodus forsteri. Next base: position 1,125,147,203 of record CM028131.1, read on the forward strand.
TAGTTTTCTTTTTTACACTTGCCTAATGAGTAGGGTAGATGCGGCTGATTTTCATGCCACCTCTCTTAATGTGAACATCATATATAATTTGCTAAAAAAGGGTCACAACTTTTGCTGTATTAAAGGATTTGAAAGTAGATGTGGTTCTACTCCAGGACACCAGAATTCGTACCCTGCAGGAAATTACAAAGGCACAGAGGTCTTGTATGTGTGACTTTTCCTTCTGGTCCCTGGGAGAAGACACATGCCCTGTGATTTGTGTCCTGTTTGTAAATTATAAGGCTCAAGAGACAAAGCTGATTGACCTAATTCCTGGTAGGGTCCTTATTTTAGATGTACAATACAGAGGCCTGGTTTTGAGAATGATTAATGTTTCTTGCCCTCAAATTAAAACAGCCTGGATAGAAGCATTCAGGTTAATAAGACCCACTTTGTATACCACTAAAGGGTTCATTTTTGGGAGCGACCTTAATTGCCTCTTTAATGTGACTGGTCTTAAGATTGGCAACAAGGAGACCTACAGGGACTCAAATTATCTCTACACTATGATGACCTCATTGTCACTGGTAGATACTGCTTTGTCACCCAAACTACTGACAGAACACATTTTTTCAAAAGATCAATTTACTCTCAAACTGACTACATTTTCTTGTTCCCATAGATGAAATTCAGACATTTTTTATGGCCCCCATAGAGACCATATGTTCACTGTGGCTATGGTTGTTTCAGATTTGGCCCCCAAATGCTAAACCCACTTTATGGGGATTAAATAAAAGAATTCTGCATGAGAACAAAAAAATGCAGTAGTCACCAGCATATCTAGATTACAGATACTAACTACAAAAACTGCTTTCTGTCTCAGAGGAAACCAAATTAGATTAATCAACTCAAATTAGGAAAATAAAGAAGGAAATGTCACACTTCTGTATCACAGGCTATCATCCTTGATGCAGGAGCAAAAATTTGGTATACAAGTGTAACCCCTAGACAGTGCTACTCCAAAGGCTACTACCCCTGCCTTGCAGGCCTAAACAAGGTTGAGGGGTCTGGGTTCCAAAATCCTACATTAGACTAGTTCTTTCCAAGATATTACATAATGTGCAGTGCCTCCACCCAGAGTTTAGCTTTGAGTGGGCTAGTTGTTATCTAGCTTAGTATTTCTTTCCCTTTTCAGCAATTGCCGAGAATATAGCTTGCCTGAGGGCAGAGGCACCCTCATTAATATGCATGAGAAAAGGGCTCTGGTTCATTAATTTTCATGAGCCCCAATTATGAATACCTCGTGGATCTCTCTAAATTTTGAAGACAGTGGGTGCTCAGGGCCCTGTCCATGGTCACTGGGTCCCATTAATCAGGTGAGGACACTGGGACCACTGAACACTGTCTCTGTTCAACCACAAGGCGAGCAGTCACCAGATCAAAGGTGCCCCTGACACCTACATGATCCCCACCACACCAGAGTGCATTGGCAGTATGGGAGATCGTGGTCCAAATTTTGGAGGCATGAGAGGCTGAATCTACACTAGGGCTGAGCTGGGGCACCAGAAGGGGCACAGAAGGACTCAGGCCACCCAAAAAAATAACAGGCATTTCAGGAAGTGCCTGGAAGGAGAGCAGAAATGGGAGCCATGGGCTGCAGATAAGTCCCTGTCTTGGTGGAGGGGTTACACAAGGGCATATGTCACATGTAAATCCTTTTGATGACTGTTTGAATTGAATTGGCAAAAGGATCATAACACATCACGTTTTACATTGGGTGCACAGACTGGAATGTGGCATCATGGCAACCATGTTTGTGTGGCAGGGAGGCTGGCACATGCACTGTGGAGTTTCAGTGATAATACTATTGTTTGAAGCTGAAACGATGGTATTATCAGCACAAACAATAGTATTATCAGCAGTGAACAATACTATTATCACTTCAGGAAGGGTAGTATTATGGGAAAGAGAGCAGTGTATTACAAGGATTTTTTATATGCTTTTTGAGGGTATTATTTTAACAATCCATATATTACAAAACAATTGACCTGGCAGAGAATACCCAAGAAGATATGGGATGTAACTATGCATTCATGGGAGATTGAGTGTCAAGGGTCATGTGAAGCATACCATGGGGGAAAGAATGTGTGTTAGACCAGCATGTGTCAGGAGGTTGAGATTACAGAGTATCTATATTTTTTTGCCCCTATGTTACACCTTTATGGGATACTATAGCAGTAAAGTGGTATATGCCTGCATTTCATCCTAGTCTTTATGCAACATTACTATTAGGGAATATAGATGATTGTTGGGGGGCATGGCACCATGATACACTTTTAGTGTTATCTGCGTGTATCAAATGGTACTTGTGCCAAGTGTGATGTACATTTTGTTCTACAGAACTGATTGATAATATTGCGTCTGAGATTAAAAGCATTAGAAAATGAGAATATGAATTGTTACTTCCAGCACTGTCGAAAACTCTGTGGAAAGGTTTCACATGGTTGGAAGGAGGATAAAGGGCCTGAGGTTCTAAGTGGACTGTGTTGTATGGAGTACACACACAGCACAGTCTTCCTTTTTTGTTTTTATCATGTTGCTTGTATTTAACTATTTCCTTGTGTGTTTTGTTTTATGTGTTTGATAAGTTTTTACTGCCTGAGCATCAATTGTTATGCATTTTGATTTTTGTACATAGATGATTTCTTATTGTACTTATAAGTATCTGTACATATTTTTCAAATAAAAAATATCCCTACTCTTCCAAGTACAATAGATTTGCTGCTTCACATAGAAGAATGAATTGGGGTGATACGGAGGAGGATAGCGATTCCTAGGCCTCTACCCTTTCTTTCTCTATGCAGGATAATTCTCCTGACAGAGAAGATTCACAAGCTGAGATTTCAGTTGATAAACATCACAAAGGGAGAATTAGATTACATTCTAGGCTAACATGACCTTTGTCACCTCCTTTACTATCCTTAAATGTGAACAGGAACAACTCTAAACCCCATAACATGAAATGAACAATATTTAGAGACATAAAAAGTGGTTAACAGCCTGCACTCTTCTAGATTTGCTTCCTTGTAATATAATGTTTTTCAAGACACCCAAATTAAAACCACATGTGAAACTACACAGGTCAACAGTTATGGAGATTATGTTCATCCTACTGGTCACAAGAGCTGGATACCATTAATGTACTACTATAATGCTAAAGGGTATAGACTTCTTAGTATACAGGATGGTAGATGTTTCCCCCCTGACAGATGCTTATTACTCAATGTATTATATATGGAAAAAACAGTTTATCAATGTGCATGTATCTCAGTCTGTTGCAGCTAGTGGAAATTTTAAGCAGACACAATTTTTGCATATAAGCTGACTGATAATTATGGGTGGGGATTTTAAGTTGTGGGCTATCAGTGGAAACCTGAGGTCTACACACAGAAAAGTTGTTTAGTGACTAATCTTTTAAATGACATGATTCATACAGCTGGGTTATGTGATGGTTTTAAAACAGAGTGTAAATCATATGGTAACACATGCATCGGGGGAATACTGGCAACCTGCATAGACCACCTTTTCTTTTCCAAAGGTATTACTGTAAAAGGGGACCAATACTGTAGCTATCAAAGCCTCAGATAATTTGCCATAGTGTGCAATGGTTCGCCACACATGCAAGTGAGGCATAAACAAATTAAAATTGGCATCTTATTAATAACCTTTTGGAAAATTAGACATCTGGAAAAACATTACCAATTATATATGGCCTAGCAATCAATAATCCTGGCTTATGACACCTTGCCTGAATGGTGGGAAGCAACAAAAGCCAAATTTAAACAATTCTTCCTCTCACAAGCAAAATGGGCCTGTCAGTTACCTATGTAAATAACTTGAACAGGCACTTGGATAACCTGATTTTTATTATGCATGCCCAGAAATGTGACTTAAAAGAACAGGCTGAGGCAACTAAACAGGATATGTACAGTTACCAATACAACAGGGATTCCACTCAGGGAACGAAACAAAGCTTAGCCATCTTTAAAAGTTGAGTTTCTTAAAGGGTTATGAATGATTTAAAATTCTTTATTGGCTATACTATACAGTACATTCAGAACTCAAAGAAATCCTTCATATTGTGGACATGTATATTGTGCAGATGTTTGGTTCTAGTCCAGATGTGCACTGGGAACACACATTTTTTTCAGACATATCCCCACTGAGATACCGCAAAGTACTAAAACATTTTTAACTTGCCCCATTTCTCTACATAACTCCAGAGTTCTTCAATCTTTGGGCAGATCAAATAGGACCAGAATTGGTGATGGTTCTCAATGAAATGTTGGAGTCTGGTACTAATCTAGGAAGCAGATGTATACCTTTATTTTACGCAATCGCTTTTGACCAGTTACATCCCCCTACTATGCCCAGAAGAAAGGGACCATATAAACTATTGACAATTAATAGACAAAAGAATTCCCAGCTACATGTTGGACATAACATGGTTATGTTGTCATGGGAAAGTAAGTGTATGAGATTCACATAAGCATAAAACAACAGAGGAGTGCCTGTGTCCTAAAGGAACTTGTCCCAATGAAGCTGAAACACAAACATATTTTCAATTCGATTGTCCTTACACAGTAGCTTTTTGGGAAACTCTTGCCTATGCTTGGAAGACAACAGTGTGTTCAAATACTTTCTATGAAGCAGTGGTTCTTAGTATTCTTTTACCTCAATAGGATAAAATACATGACAGCACATTTTGCATCATATTTGCCATGCGCAAATATTATCTTAGGCAAGATAGATGCTCATACACTATACAGCAATGACAAAAATGGTGTTACATGCTAAGATAGTTCAAAATGTTTCTGCTTGTCTAAAGAAAATCTGTTGAATAGAATTCTCCCTTTTTCAGAACCACCAGTGTTGGAAATTATGGAAACATTTATTGGGTATTAACTGCTCCTGGAATACAATCATAAAATAACTTTTCTATAATACTAATCAAGGTTTGAGTCATACATACAGTATGTTGTAACTATATGTGAGTTATTTGCTTCTGATTATTGTGAATGGATATTGTAAATTGTTACATCTTGATTCTCTGTGATGTTATATTTATTTCTTTTTCTCATGACCCGTTTCTATTATTGATGGGACTGTATGTCTATCTTAGGTATATTATTGATGTATGATATTTTCTTTAATAAAAAAGTCCCCTACTCATCCATGTTTCATGCATGGTCCCCGAGGGTGCTTATTATATGTTTCAAGGGGTGTATCTGGCAAGTGAGGTACCAAATTGCCTTACAAGAAAAAGTGGTAACCTGACAAGGATTACTGCACAAAGTATTCACTGAAATTTTTAAGGTGCATGGCAAATAGTAGAGATGCAGCAAAGTTTTAATTCACTATAGACACTGATGTGAACATGGGAAATTCATGATTCAGAAATCTTGGTGAATTTCCAGGTGGGCGCTTGAACTTCATTGGTCTTTTTTATGTTTAAAACTTTTAAAAAACAGCTGGCCCAGTGACGTGGAGGGCTGAGGCACAAGGCACCTTATCTACTGCCACACCAGTGACCCAGGGTTGGGAAAGGACTTGAGTTGTTCGGGGGCTGGTGGGGAGAGAAAGTATTGAGCACCCATAGGACAGCTCTCCTTCCTTGGGGAGGGGGGTTAGTGTGGCTCTCTGTTTGCCTGACACCAAGTGGTGGCTGGATGCCAGCACATGCGATGCTACCACATAAGGGAAGGGATTCCATATTCAGGATGCCAGGGCTATCTCTGCTGAAGTGGAGCTTGGACATCATGTCCATTGCATGTCCATGGGCCCCAGGGGAGAAAATTGATGGAAAATATGGGGTCAGGGCTACATGAAGCCTTCCTCAAGAGAGATCTCATGGCCTGCCAGGTCCCAGAATTGGTGAGGGGGAGATCATGATGGCCAGTGCTCATGGGACAGGCTAATACAGCTGCACAGCCTGCCAGGGTGCAGAAAAACCTCTACAGAAAAAAAAAAGCTTTAAAAAACATAAAATCTGTCCCCCACCCACTGTGCATAATTTCCAACCCCCTATCACCTCTCAGATACTTCTTATAGTAAATCCCCCTCCCATCTCCCTGTTAGCATCCTCCTCCTCCTTCCCTCCTGCCATTGTGAATGTCTGTGCAGAAATAAACTTTTACCGTTACCTACAGTTGCACACCAAAATACACTCCACCTGCCTTCCCACACCTGACCAGACCCCAATGGTTCATATTAAGAACACCCACCCAACTCCCATCTAGCCACAACCACCCTGTTTCCCCCAGAACCCCCAAAAATCTAACACCATCTGCTCTGTTCAGTGCCTACATCAGTAATGCTATGAATGAATGGTGATATCTTTACTCATATTACTGTAAACCTGTTTAGCTAAGTTTTGCCATCCTGCCCACCTTACCATTAGCCTTGTGAAGTTCATGAGGATGCACTGCTTAATGTATGATGGAGTTCCTGTTCCTTCCTCATGCGTCTCCTGCCAGCACTGCACCTCTATGATGCTTTCATTGCTCCTACACCTGTTGCTGGCAACATGGGGCTTCAATGCTGATTGCTCTGGTGGATGTTTCCCTTTGCTACCTCACCTCTTTCCAAGCCTGCTCCCCATTGCTCCACTGGGCTGTTTTGTGTCCTTTTCGGCTCTCTGCCATGGTTGCTGTTGCACCTCTGTTCTTTTTCTCTCTTTCCTGTACTATTCTCCTTGGCCCCTCCCTTGGCTGCCTGCCATCCCTACACACTTTATTGCCTTCTGACAGGCATCAGCCCTTTACTAGCCTTACCTCTTCCTCTCTGAGCTCTTTGCTTGCTCATATCATCCTCCCATCAGCTTGCCACACCTTCCTTCTACTTACTACCCTTTTAACTGCCCTTGTCATCCCAGTTGTCCATGCTCCACTGCTTCTCTTCCTTCCCTTTCCACCTATGCCTCCCATGACCACCTCTCCCATGAACCTGCTATGCCTTTAGTATGCCTCCAGCTGTGGCACTGCTTTGCCTCCTTCGGGTTTTGGGATCTTCAGCTAGATTAGGTCCTTAGTCTACTACTAACCCTAACTGACTTGTCTACCTGCCTACACAGGTGGCCATCTGGACCATCTTTTCGTAGCTCAATTCTAATGGTTTGCAACACTACCAGGCTACACTTTCCCCCTACTACTACCTTCCCAGGCTTTTCCTCTTACCATGCTACTTAAGTTGCACCCTCCATTACTTACTAACGTAGCTTCAGCATCATTTCCTACCTCAGCTACCAAGTATTCACCCAGGCTCCAAACTGTCTTTATGACTCCTTCTTCCCAACAACTACTGGTATCCTGCCCTAATGCTCTCCTGTCCCTGAAGAGCTTTCTACCTTACCACTCAAGGGCTCATCTACCTCAGGCCTTCCCCCCCCTCCTGGGCTTAACTCCACTTTTGTCCAATCAGGCCTTGCCTATCAAGGGTGTGGCTCCTACCTCTATCTATGAGCCTTGCCTCAGAGGAGTTGACCCTAAAGCATCTATACTCAAGTCTTCTTTCCCCTTGGGGTTCCTTCAATAATCCTTTTGTTCCTTTGGTAGTAGGATTTCACCTCCCAGCACTTCCCCGGGGGTAGAATTCTTCCACATAGCAATTCCTTTAGTTGTACGTCCAGCCTGAATCAACATCAAGAGTTAAGAAGTCTTTAAGGTAGAAGTCAAAACCTATCATTCTTTTAATTAAAGCACCATGTCTGAAGTTCTTCCCCAGAAATATTAATTTTTAACCTGTAGGGATGGCACCCTAGACTCTGGTTCCCCAGAAGTTTTTTCACATGGTGAGGGACTTTCCTCTCCTCCATGAACGTCTGAGTAAAAATGATATTATATTATATTATATTATATTATATTATATTATATTATATTATATTATATTATATTATATTATTACTTAAAAGGTTAGTCTGCCAACAGTTGAAGCTGGATGGTGGTTTTGCATTCTTTGATACTGGTATGTCTAACAGGATAGATTACAAGGTCTGCACCTCTTCTCTCTTTGCAGGACATAAGTGTTCATATGTATTTTATTCATTTGTTCTTTTGGATTTCATCCCTTTGGTAAATTTGGCCTAAAAGGAACCCAGCCCTGTGTCAACTTTAGGGTTTAAATCCTCCTCAAGTGGGTTCTTAAGTCTTCATGGATCCTTAGAAGAGTAGTAGTTCCTCTAGCAGGGACAGACAGGGTGTTAGTCAAATCTATAGTCTACTGTATTGCACAAGCACTCAGACATACTGCCTTACAGCAAATACACTCATCCCTTCAACTACTGCTGTACAACAGACTTAGTACTTGTCATCCTAACCTACCTCAGTACCTATCATTCCAACCATAATCCAAGCTCTAGCAATCCTTCCCTCTTGTTTATTTACACATATACTGTTGTTAGTATTGCTACTTTGTTTTTCTGCTGAATTGTTCACCTTCTCCTTTCCTGAGGTCACATCAGTAAACAAGATGGTTTGTATATCTGTGTATGCCTACTTGGTGAAACACTTTAAATATATATAGAATAATACATGGGGTGGTGTGTTTAATGAGAATTTTACACACACCCAAGGTGTTGAATGCTACATAAACCCCAAGAGTGAAGCTCAGGGGGGTTTATTGAAGCATCCAACACTGAGGGTGTGTGTAAAATTTGAGTTTTACACACCACCCCATGTTTTATTTTATATAATTACTGGGGAGCATTTTTTTGCCACAGCAATTATGTAAACTAAAAAAAAGTGCTCTGCAGGCACGGTGGGGTAAAAGCACGGTCCATGGTTGGGTTGAAGTGACTGTTTAAATGTTTACTTTTTCTTCCTTCCAAAGGTGTACTTCCCAAAAGTGTTCCAAATGTGTAAGAGTGTTTTTTTTTGCTGTCACTTTGTAACATTTACTTAAGGTGGTGTCTGAGTGCAAGAGGTGGTGAATTGTCCTGCACAATGGCAGCTGGTGGATGCGTGGAACAAAGGAAACCCAGCATGTGTTCTCCAGCATAACCAGCTGGTTATAATGGTGAATTATAAGTGGGGTTCTCTATGGAAAAAAAATGCTCCCTGGTTATACATATCTATATCTGTATCTATTTCTATATTTATATCTATAGCTATGTATTGTACCATACAAGTGAACTGCAAGAAACACATTTAAGTGAACCAGAACAAGAACACTCAGATCTTTAAAAAGTGCAAGTAGCAGAAGTAGTCAGTGGCTAGTGGGTTGCCACAGTGGTCAGTATTTGGCCTGGTCTTCTTCAACATATTTATTAGTGACATTGTAGAAGAACTAGAGGGGGAGGTATGCCTATTCGTGGATGACAAAAAAAATCTGCAACAGAGTAGACACACCAGGAGGGGTTGAAAAAATAAAGGAGGATCTAAAGAAGTTAGAAGAATGGTCATGCATTTGGCAGCTAAAATTCAAAGCATAAATGTGCAAAATCATGCAAGCTGGGGCACAAAAAGCCTGGGGCAATGTTCCAACTTGGGGGAGTATTAGAAGTAAAAAAACAGGAAAGAGAGCTGGAGTTATCATTTCTGATGACCTGAAGGTAGCTAAACAGTGTGACACAGCAGTGGAAAATGCTAGCAGAATGCTCAGATGTATAGGGAAAGGTATCATTAACAGCAAGACATAGGTAATAATACCCCTGTAAAGGCTTCTGTTGAGACCCCACCTCATGTACTGTGTACAGTTCTGGAGATTCCATCTCTGAAAGGACGTAGATAGGGTGGAGGCAGTGCAAAGGAGGGCAACCAAAATGATGCAGGGCCTGCATCAGAAGCCCTATGAGGAAAGACTTAATGATTTAAATATGTACTCCCTAGAAGATAAGAGGGAACTGGGGGATATGATAGAGACATTCAAATACCTCACAGGAATTAACAAGGTACAGGAAGGGAGCATCTTCCCCCAAAAAGATGCTCAAGGACAACGGGTCACAATATGAAGCTGGGGGGGGGGCTCAGAGGAAACATGAGGAAGTACTTCTTTATGCAGAGGCTGGTGGATGCTTGGAACAGCCTCTGAGCAGAAGTGGTGGGGGCCAAAACATTCACAGGATTTAAGAATGCATGGGATAAACACAATGGAATCTAAGAAGTAAGAGGTGGGGGTATAAGCCGGAGTCCAAGTAGGGTCTCCGATGGCACTATAGGTAGGGAATTTAGGGTAAAGTAAGTGGGCCAAGTGGTCCTTATCTGCCAACAACTTCTATGTTTCTCCAACCCTGCAGCCAAAAAGGTGAGAGTAGCATTTTTGTTCTATTGGTGAAGACCTTTTGGACAGATCTGCATAAGAGAAAAGCAAGCTAAGGGAGGAAAAATATTTTGTCAACACACTGTACTGACTGTACTGTATACCTGCATAATATAGACTCAGGAATCTTTATGAAATTAATTTTCAACAAGATTTGTCAGCTACTTCACTGCTGCAACATTGTTGGAGTTTTAATTGTGCCTCCTCATGTAGCATGGCTAGGTTCTCCAAAAATATGCACACTAACCATACAGCAACCATTGCTGTAAGTGAAGAGAAGTTTATGAAGATATCTAGAGTTAAATTCATGGCTCAGAAAGAGAGTACCCTTTCTGTTCAGCTCTGCATTCCAAATACTCTGGCACAGTCAAACTCTATGTACACACTGCCTACAGTCACACAGTGGCAGAGTCAAACATACATCTAATCTCTCTTTCGGATCACATGCCAGTATTAATAACAATTAGTCGGGTGCCCAGAGACAGACAAACAGTGTGGACGTTAAACATCACACTGCTAAATGAAGAAGGATTTACCAAAACAATCAATCAGTCAGTCAGGAAGTAGTTTTTAAATAATGACACTAGCAGATGGCTCAAAAATGTATCTGGGATGGTCTGAATGCAGTGAGTTGGGAGACCATGTATCCTATGCAGTTTATAAAAAGAAACCAAACTTGGCAATCCAACAAAGCATGGAGTCACAGTTTAAAGAACTAGAGACAAAACCTAAGGCTGCAGGAAAGGACAAGGATCTAAACAAGCTCAATGGTCAGGATGATAATATAATGTGCTAGAGCCAAATAATCACTGTGTGACCATGGGAAAGTCACTTAAAAACTCTGCCACTCCAATAGTACTTACAGAAGTCTATTGATTTATTTATTGATTTGATTAACCTGGACAAGGACTAGGTCTTACAACCCTTTTCTAGCAATGTCTGGTGAAATAGGGAACATAGGGATTAAATCTACACAACATAAAAATGATAAAATTACATACTCATTTAAACACCCAGTGCAAACAAGTTAAGAATTACAGCTGCACTGTTCATGATTTGACAAATAGGTAAACAAATTTTGCTTAATCAGAGTTTGACAATCTGTCACTTTTATAGACGATGATATTTCAAATTTTGGGGCATATACTTCAAATAATCTTTTACCCACTTTTGATTAGACTAAAGAGTCCAAAGATTCCATTGCTTAGCTTTAATCCAGTCATCAAATGCAAAATAAGTCAGCTGGAGGAGGATGGAGCATAGACACTGACAGCAGATAAGGACCACAAGGCCCATCCTGCCTGCCCATTTTTTCTACCTTATGAATGTGCCATAGGACCTTACTCTGTCAATGGCCTATTTAGTCATACTCACCTGTATTGCTCCCTTATGCCTATCCCATGCCTGTTTGAAGCCCTGCACTGTATTCATATCCACCACTTCCTGAGGTAGGCCATTCCATGCAACCACCACCCTTTCATAGAAACAGAAACATAGATGTTGATGGCAGATAAGGACCGCAAGGCCCATCCAGTCTGCCCATTTCTTTTTCTACCTTATGATTGTGCGATCGGCCTTGACTCTGTCAATGGCCTATCTATTCATACTCATCTGTATTGCTCCCTTATGTCTATCCCATGCCTGTTTAAAGCCCTGCACTGTATTCTTATCCACCACTTCCTGAAGAAGGCCGTTCCATGCATCTACCACACTTTCTGTGAAAAAGAACTTCCTCACATTACCCATTAATTGACCTCCCTCTAATCTCATGCTGTGTCCTCTTGTCCTGCTATTTTTCTTATATTGAAACATGTTAGACTCTTTCACCTTGTTAATGCACTTAAGGTGTTTGAATGTTTTGATCATATCACCTCTCTCCCTTCTTTGCTCTATGGTATACATATTGAGCTCCGTTAATCTGTCCTCATATGTTTTCTAATGCAGTCCATGCACTATTTTGATCGCCCTTCTCTGGACTGCCTCAATTTTGTTAATGCACTTGTGCAGGTGTGGCCTCCAGTACTGCATGCAGTACTCCAGATGGGGCCTAACCAGTGTCTTGTAAAGAGGGACTATTACCTCCCTCTTCCGACTAGTGATACTCCTACTAATATGCCCCAACATCCCCCTAGCCTTACCTACTGCTTTAGTGGTCTGCTTGGATGATTTCAGGTCATCGGTGATGATGACACCCAAGTCTCTTTCTTCCCTTGTGACTGCCAGCAACTCCCCTCCCAGCCTATAGGTGGCTTCAGGGTTTCTCTTTCCTATATGCATGATCTTGCACTTCTTTATGTTAAACCCCAGCTGCCACTCTTCCAACCATTTTGCTAGTTTATCCAGATCTCTTCTCATTCTGCCCACCCCATCTGGGTCATCTACTCTGATGCAGATCTTGGTGTCATCTGCAAACAGACAAACCTTACCCTCCAGTCCATCTGCAATGTAACTGATGAAGATATTGAAGAGGACTGCCCCCAGGACTGATCCTTGAGATACCCCACTTGTGACTTGCATCTTTTCTGATTGTATGCCATTTACCACCACTCTCAGTTTTTTGCCGCCAACCAGTTTGTCACCCAGTTGACCAACTTCTGACCCGCCCTGAGTCTGCCCCGCTTAGTATCGAAAGCTTTGCTGAAGTCAAGGTAGGTAACATCAATTGCACCCCCTTGGCCCACCATTCTGGTTACCCAGTCAAAGAAATCTATGAGATTAGTTTGACAGGACCTTCCTGCTGTAAACCCATTCTGTCTTGGATCCTGTGCTCCTATGGATTCCAGGTGTTGCACTATCCTTTCCTTAAGGAGTTCCTCCATAATCTTGCCCACTGCTGTGGTAAGACTGACTAGTCTGTAGTTCCCTGCCACCACTCTTGTGGAGCGGGATCACATAAGCCCTTCTCCAGTCTTCTGGGATCTCTCCTGTGCTCAGAGACTCACTAAACAGCTCTGATAATGGATCTGCTAGTTCCACCCTTAGCTCCTTTAGTACCCTGGGATGTATGCCAACAGGTCCCATTGCCTTGTCCACCCTGAGCTTAGTGAGCTATTATAGGACCCTTTCTTTTGTGAAGGGACTTGTGCACACCTCCCTCCCCTGTGTCCATGGTGCTGGGCTGTGGGCCCTGACCTACCTTCTCCTCAATAAATACTTAGCCGAAGTATCTATTTAGGATAGATGCTTTTCCTTGGTTCTCCTCCACACACTTCCCCTTATCCCCTTTGATTTTAGCAATACCCTCTCTGTACTTTCTCCTTTCACTAATGTATCTACAGAAAGTCTTGTCCCCCTTCTTTTACTATTCATGCTAGTGTTTTCTTGGTTTGGGCCTTTGCCTGATTTACTGGGATTCCATTCTTCCCTTAAGGAAGTTTGGTATGTCTCCCTATCTTCGTCCAGCTGCATTCCCTGATATTTCCTGAAGGCCAACCTTTTGGTTCTGATCTTTTCTGCTACTGTTTTTGAGAACCAAAGTGGTTTCCTCCTTCTTTTGCTCTTGCTTTTCTCCCTAACACAATGGGTTGTTGTTTCAAGTATTGCATTCTTAATGCTTGCCCACTTTGTCCTTACCCCCTCACCTGTATTTCTTCTTGCTAGAGCTAGCTTAACTCTGTTGGCCATTTTATCAATGTCAGCTCCTCTGAAGTCCCATATGTTTGCCTTGTAATGGGATGATTTAGATCTAGTGGCCAAATTGAACCATACCATGTGATGGTCACTGGCCCCCAGGTGACCTTCTACCTGGAGATCTGTGATCCTTTCCTGATTAGTCAATACTAGATCCAGGATAATCCTGTCTTTTGTGGGTTGTTGTACCTATTGATTGAGGCCCCCCCTCTGCAGGGAATCGACTATGTACCTAGTTCTGGTGGATGTTCAGGCTTGTATTGACCAACCTGTATCTGGCATGTTGAAGTCTCCCATTAGCAGAACCTCCCCTTTAGCTGTCATGTTTTGTATATCTTCTAACAGCAATGTATCTATGTCCTCCCCCTGGTCTGGAGGCCTGTAGACAACCCCAGTTCATATGGCTGTCCCATTTCCTGTTTCCAGGGTGACCCCCAGTTCTTCTGGCTCCTTATGTGTATTCTGAATTTCTGTAACTTTCATATTTTCATTGGCATATCAAGAAAAAATGAGGGCAGTAGATAGAATGATAGGATAGGCAAAGGTAGATGTAAAGCTGAGGCTAGTGGAGGGGATTAAGAGTGACGATATGTTATTTCACTATATACAGTACAAGCAGCACAAAACTAAGGAAGAAGTAGAAAGGCTAAAGATGGGGGCGTGGAGGTTGAGAACAAGGCAAATTTACTAAATTATTATTTCTCGTCTGTGTTTATGTTTGAGGACAAAGGTCTTCTGCCAGATTGAAGCATATAAGCCAATTGGGGATCACTATCAGGTGCCAACATGGAGCCAGTCTCAGAGGAGTGAGTGTTGAAGGGCTGACAAGCACTACATGTGACTAAATTACTGGGCCTGTGTGGGCTGCGTCTGAGGGTGTTAAAGGAGAAAGGGCAGGTCCATTCTGGACCACTAGTGGGTCTCTTCAATTGCTCTTTTTAGACAGTGGTAATGCTGGAGGACTGGAGAACAGTGACTGTGATCCCTCACACAAAGGTGGAGGTCAAAACAACTACAGGCCAGTCTGTCTAATGTCTATAGTTGACAAACTATTGATGTCTAATATAATGGAGAGAATAGTATTATTCATGTCGGCCAGTTGTTTTCTGGACTCCAGTCAGCACAGATTTATCAGTGGAGGAGGCAGCAAATTAACCTGATTGAATTTCTGTGTTGCATAACAAAGGCCATAGATAGGAGTCAGGCATTAAAAGTCCTAAACCTAGTTTTCAACAAAGCCTTCGACTCTGCCCCACATGGGCAGTCGTTAAAGAAACAGAGTGACCTGATGGTCTGGGTAAGATAATGAGGTAGGTAAAATGTGGCTGGGTGAGAGGACCCTGACAGTAGCCCTAAATGGAAAGCCCTAAGGGGTAAAGCTGGGTGCCTCAGGGTTCTGTTTTAGGACAGGTGCCCTTTATTATATGTATATGTGACATAGGGGGAAGGGTCCAGAATTAGATATTCTTCTTTTTCAGATCATACCAAGCTCTAGAAATACTGAAGCAGTCACGGATGGGACAGAATGCACATTTGGGCCAAGAACCAGAGGGTGAAATACAAAATGGATAGGATGGTAGAGGAGGGCACAACAGAGGAAAGGGACCTGGATGTGCTAAAAATAAAGCACTTGAAAGCATTGGCACAATGCAGTAATGCTATGGAAAAGGCAAATCACATGCTAGATGCATCAGATGGGGATCACTAGCAGAAAGAGGGAGGAAATGCTGCCCCAATACAGAAGCTTCATTTAATCACACTTACAGTACTGGGAGCAGTTTTAAAGCCTACACTTGAAGAGGCTGGAGCTGGTGCAGAAAATGATTACCAAACTGATTCATGTGCAGCTATGGTGGTCTTATGATGAAATCTTGAGGATCTAAATACATACATTTTGGAGGGCAGGAGAAGGAGGGGAGACATGATTGAAACATGTAAGTACCTTTGCAGGATAAACAAGTTGAAAAGCAGTGAGCTGTTCAGAATGAGAAGTAACATGGGCGACAGGTCCAAAAAGGATGTCAGGAAGTACTTTATATCGAACGGATGGCGTCAGACTAGAACTAACTTCAGAAAGAGGTCATCTGTGCTGAGACAGTATGGAGGTTCAAAACGGGGTGGGACAGGCATGTGGTAAAACAGCTTTAGTTAGGTCCATTGGGGGAGGGGAAGAAATTAGGACTCACAGGGGCACACTCCCATAATTAGGCAGTCTTGGGTAAATGAGATGCTCAGATATGCTAATATATGCTGACATTTTATATATCTCCATGTGATTCAGTATGGCCATCTCTTATCAGATTGTTATCCTCTTAGTGATCCAGTCCACCCCACTGTGGAAACTGGAAGAAACAAGACCCCACTTAAAAAAAGATGTTGCATCTCAGCTGGGCTAGGACAGCTAAATATATTGTAAAATAAAGTGCTCAGGAAGTAGTTTCAGGATCTTTTAAAAGTAAAAGGGGAGGGGAACGTTAGATTTCTGAAGCAGAAATATTTTGAACCTGGTAATGAAGTGGAGAGACTGCTGGTGTTCTGGTTGTGAAAGGAGCAGTCCAGAACAGTAAAGAGATTTAAAAAAGCAAATACTTGAAACCAAAACATTTACCACAAGAGCTTGCCTCCCTCTATAAGGCCTGTTTACCATGGAGAGCAATCCAGAAACAGCTAGAAAGATAACTCATTTTCTAAATATGATTCAACTTCTGTTGCTGTCTGAAGAAGATAAACTTACTCTACAGGGTCCTGTTGGCAATTAAATCCTTGAAAATTTACAAAGCCCAGGGTCTGGATGGATATTCTGGTAAGTTTTATAAATAGTTCTATCCAGAACTAAAAGGAGAGACAGAACTACATGCCTTAAATGTGGGATGAAGGCAACAGAATTCATTATCTGTAAGACCTCCATGCCCCCCTTTCCCTCGAAAGAAAACACTGACACATGTCCTGGAGAAAATGGCCACAGCCATGTGTTTATTGAATAACATTCCAGATTAAAGCAGTGTGGGCATCCGGGAGGATCAACTGCCAATGGTTGCAACAGCCAGGGCTGCAAAGCCTCCCCCCCCCCATCAAATGCCATTAGATGTACCTGCTGCAGGTGGACCATGACCTCTACCCTAGGTCTGGGTACCTGGTTTCCACTTCGATGCTTACCAGAGGAGGTCATGAGCCCTTCAGATGAACTCAGCTCATCACCACCCCTTACCACTATTCCATCTTATAGTGATCCTCCCTAGACGCCACCATGACTGCGACATGTTGACATTCAGCCTGAACCCTGACTATTTATTCTTAATCTTGCCTATTTAGTGTCTCCCACTTCTGACTCAGTTTAACACTCTTTTGGGGAGGTGAAAAACCTGGAAAAAACCCTGTTGCAGGGAAAACTGGGAAAAGCCACCCTTCGATCCCTAGCACAGTCACCCATACTGGGTCAAATGAGGGTTCCTGGCTACCTGGCTACACAACTGTGCTTTTACGAGGGCAGGAGGGTGGGTGATCCTTGCAGGGCAAGAGGAGAAAGAGGAGGAGCTGCTGGCTGACATCCCCTGAAATTCCTCCTTCCCCTCCCCCCACAGGATGTGATCCTCCCCCAAAGTGGGAGTCCCTGGTGATTCCATGTCCAATCCCTGAACCCTCCTTGCTCCCCCTTGGGACCACCTCTATCTTCCCCCCTTCTCCTTTCCATGTCCAGGGGAGGATGGCCCCAGAAAAAGTATGGCTGCTGTAATTTGTTGTAGCCTCTGTAGCACGTACAGGCTAATCTCACTACTGAACCAAAATCCAAGATGTGTCACTAAAATCATGACACACTGGCTCCCAAAAGTGGTGCCCAAAATTGTGCCCCTTGATCAAATAGGTTGAGTCCCCTCCAGACATCTGAAAGACAATACACAGAGGCTTCTGAATGCTACATCAGGAATAAAGGGGAGGAAAGAGTGCCACCAGACAGTAGTGGAAGATGCAGAAAATTACTTTGTCTGGCTCATTTGAGCTTTTTTCATACCACTTTGATTATGTTTGGATTTAGAGAAATCTTAACATCATGGCGTAGAATGTTATTCATAACCAATGTCTACAGTAAAAATTAATTGAACTTTATCAGAAAGTTGTGCTTCACCAGAGGAACCCAGTTGGAGTGTCCTTTATACTTGCTGCTCTCACTCTCTTGAGCATGGGACCTTTCTCAGAAAGAAGCAGGGCAGCTCCCAAGGTGACAGGCATGGAACTACATGCTGAAGAGATCCATACATTTATATATTCTTTGCAAAAAACTTCGTTAAAGCACCAGTTATGGTAACTTAGTGCCACAAAAGTAGGGAACTTAGGCTTCAGGGTTTCCAACCTTAACATCCCACCCCACCCCCCAAGCTGCAAAAGGGAAAAAACATTAGAGTTTAGTGTCTCCGTAGTCTTAGCAAATCAGTGGTGGGGTCTTCATTGGGGTTGCCAGCCCTAATGGCCCCTTTCTCCCCAGCCTGTAGCCTTTAGTCTGAAGCACAAGGAACAGTTCTAAGCCAATGTCTCATAGTTGTATGCTGTTCAAAGGTAGAGAATTGTGTCTCACCACATGTTGCCAGCACAGTTTGTTGTAGCTTTCTTCATGCAGGGCCTAAAAAGGAGATCATGTGTGATGTTATTTACTCAGGGAACAGGGTGGACAGCAGTATTTACAACCCCGAGGAAGACACCACAACTGATTCGCCAGACTCTGGAGACCCAAAACCCGATGTTTTTTTTTCTTAATTTTGCTGCTTGGGGGGTTGGGAGTGGGGAGTTAGGGTTAGAAACCCAATGGCACATTTCCCTACTTTAATGGCATTAAATTATTCTAAGTAGTGCATTAACAATGTTTTTTTGCAAAGAATTTCCTCTCTTTTTGAGACAGTGGAATCATACCCTCATTCACACAGGTCACCTTCGGGACTTGCGTGAACAGATGCAGATGCCTTGCACCAAAGGAAGACTCCATCCACTTACAGACATGCAGGGCCCTTGTGGGTCTTGCAGCTGCGTGCAATGACAGGTGTGAAGAATTTGAAACCTTGACAGTCGGTCGACAATTCAGTTGTCGACCAACGTTACAGCGACTCATTTATGTCCACTGCATTTGCGGTCAGCATAAAGGGAGTCACAAGAAATATTGTTTTCTTCATGGGGCTTTGCCTCCTACACCCCCCGCTACTAAAATAATCAACTCAAAGTTGGAGTTGTTTCAGGAAGGGGTACAATACCCAGAAAGCAGTGCTAGGTCTCATAAGTTGGACACAACAGCGACCTGGTGCTGTTATATAGTGTTGGCAGTGTCAAATTGTCGTGAGTAGCATTGGCATACCAAAGAATTCATTGGGCTGTCTGGTGGGATGTAGAAGTTTAGGGTCCTGTGGTTTCTGCACTTTTATGTAGCCGCAGCTACAGATGCACAGGGCAAAGAGTGCATCCGTCAGACAATGCTCAGGGCTGTCTGCCACCAAAGGTGGGAGAAGTGCATGGCCCTATGCCAAGATGGCAGTTATCTTCACTATATGGTAGCCTGACCTGTGTGGCAACCCTGCACCTTTCATTCCCTGGCTGGAGGGGTGTCACATAACAGCGCCATACCCCCACCCTGAACCCATCCAGCTGGGTCACTGATCACACCTCTGAACTCAGCTCAGCGCCACTGGATCACAAAGCATACCCACTGCGGTCAAGACTGGCACTGCACACTAAGTTTGTTAACAATTATGTACATTTTTTTTAAATTTTGACCCCAAATTTTCAAGATACTCATTTTATAATTCACCTTATAAAGATGACATGCACCATTTATAATATATTGGATGAAATGTCATTTTACACCAGAAGTCCAAAAACATGTCTCATCCAGGATTTAAAAAGTGACTGTTTTAGCCGTCACAGTGGCATGAGGGGTAGAGGCATTGCTGCCTTATCTCCTGCCACACCAGTGAACCGTGTTTGCAGTACGAGTGGGTCATCAGGGGTAAGCCGGGAAGGGAGAGGTTTGAGCATCCAGAGAGCAGCTCTTCTCTCCCGGGGATGGTTGGGGATGGAGTCCACTGCTTGCCTGGCCCCTAGCGGCAGCTGGGGGATGGCACAGTGGACCTGCAGACAGAGAGGGTGGACAGGGAGCAGACACCCAGTGTGCAGCATGTGGAAGCTCATGCAGCTCGGCCATTGGCATCATTGCATGCTCCCACACCGCATTCAGGGGAGACAAGGGGTGAAAACGGTGGCTGACCAGCAGAATGATACCGGCCCCCCACAGGCTCCACACCCGGCTAGTTGGGCACATCAAAGGAGCAAGTGAGAGAGGTGAGTCCCAGTGGATGCTGGGGTGATGGGACTGGAGGGACTAGTGGATGGGGGCCGGCCGACCGGGATAAAGTATATAAAAAAAAAAGTGACTTGTCACATTTATGAGGTGGTGTGGAAAAATGACTTTGTTGAAAGTTTGGATTTGAGGCCAGCCCACCAGTGCAGTGGTTGGGTTTCCATTTGCAATGCCGATGACATAGGTTTGGGAATGGACCCGGGGAGTTAGAGGGCCAGGAGGGAAGGAGGATCGAGTGTCCTTGGGACTACTCTTCTCCTCTGAGAAAGAAGAGGGGCAGTGACCAGAGCATGACTAATCCCTGGTGGAGGCCAGGGGAGTACAGCTGCAGGATCAGAGCTGTTGGGGAGGCGTGTCGAATGGTAATGCTTCAGCGCACCAAGTCCTTGGGCACCACACCTCCCGGGGAGCTCTACTCCTAAAAACTGTTGCCAACTCCATGTATGACACCTTGCTTCTGCAGCTCTGCTCCTGCCTCCTTAATGCCTGGCCAAGGCTGAGCCATACAAGTCTCCATTGGGATTGACCTGGTCCATGGCCCCACCCTGGGGAATGAGCCAAGGAGGACCACCAGTGGATTCCTCTGCCGGGACCATTACAGCCTTCTCAAAGACTGTGCCTGCTCAGTGGCCCTGCCCAGTGGGGCATGCCTGGGTGGATTGTCTTCCAATGTAAGTCCCGGGGGGTAAGGGCCTGGGGATTGGGGGGAATTCTTGAAGGTCTGACACTAAAAAGCACAGTAAATAATAAAAAAGAAAGTCTGGAGTCAAAATATTTAAAATTAATGAAGTTATAAGAGAACACTGAAATGCTGCAATGTTCACTCATAACCTAGGCATTTTAATATATTTGTACACCAGATTTCCAGCATAGCCTTCTTATTACCCCTCGTTATGAACTTGGTAGGTGAAAACTTTCAAATCCCTGTCAAAACATATTTCTGCACCACAAAAATGTCATTCCATGCCACAGGTGTGAACACATTTTGGCCAGGATTTGAAAAAGGACAGCAGTCAGATTTGTAAGGTGGTGTGAAAAAATGACTATGTTAAAAATTGGGTCAAAATATTTAAAATTACCAAAGTTATGAGCGACCTTAAAAAATGTGAAGGTAACTTTGCCATTTTTACATATTTTGACTCCAATCTTCCAACACAGCCTTTTTATGACCCCACCTCATGGACAAGGGTGGTGACATTTTTCAAATAGAAACCAGCCTGGATTTTGCCTTTCAAAGTTACACTTCTATTTTTAAAAACCTCGTCACAGTGCCATGATCCCTTCAATGGTCAATCTTTTATATTCCACATTCCTGTATAAATAGATAGATTTCTTATTCCTTAGCAACTGAGATCCTTCTTCAGACCTCCTAGTCTTTATTGAATATTTCCCTTCAGTTTTCCTTCAGTCTCTTTCTGACTTTAAAACACTCACAGGGCCTTTAAGGTTGTCTCGCCTCTCACTACAAGCTACTGATACAGGAATGTGAAAAATTAAAGATTAACTAAAAAAAAAACCCCAATAATTTAAGATATACAACTGAGTTTACACCTAGATCCTTGCCCCGAAGAAGTCCAGGGGAGAAACATTGGGCATTGAGGGGATCATGGCAATGTGAAGAGGCTTTGGAAAATTAAAGTGTAACCTTGAAAGGTGAAATCTAGGCTGGTTTCTATTTTCCTGTTTGGACTTATCCACTTGTCCCATCCCCCCCAAAATGAGTAGGAACAATATTTTGGGAGGGGACCCACTAAATCTCTGGTTTGCACTGAAAATGTTCAAATCTTGCCTGAAAGTTGATTTTGGCACGCGACTGCAAAATCATCTTCTGGATCTGATTTGCATAATTGCATCATGAATGCTCATGAGGTTGGATCCCAAAAATGCTTTGTTGAAGATTTGGGGTCAAAATATTCAAAAATGGCAAAAATATGCATGAAAGTTAAAAACGTTATTGAAATACATTGAACCACACTTACCTTAGTTTCTCAGTTGGCGGTTCCACCAGCAAGACGCATCTTCAATCAGAGAGTCATCTTTGTCCCAGGATGTGTTTCAGGTGAGTGAGGGTGTGTGGGAGATGTGGGGTGGTGAGTGCTCAGTCGGAGGTTGGGTTGGGGGGGTTGGATTGGTGAGGGAACATTTTCTTTTTCACAGGTTTAAAAAAAAATCAAGGGATAGTTTTTTTTATTAAAGCTGACATTTCTGGGTGAGTGATTGGAGGGTGGGGGGTGCCACTAGACACCATGGAAACAACATACAATATGGGACGGCAATCATATGGTGGGGGGTGCCACTAAACACCAGGGAAACATTATAATACTAAGGGAATGGCAATCAGGCGGTGGAAGCACCAATGGACACCAGAGAAACAGTATAACAGTAAGGGGACAGCAATCGGAGGGTGGGGGGTGCCACTAGACACCAGAGAATCAAGGAAATAGCATACTAGTAAGAGGATGGAAACTGGAGGGTGGGGAGTGCTACTAGACACCAGGGAAACTTTATAGTAAATAAAGGAATGGCAATCGGAGGCTGGGGTTGCCACTAGACACCAGGGGAAACATTACATACATAAGGGAACCATGATGGGAGGGTAGATGGCACCACCAGACACCAGGGAAATGGTGGATCACTGCTCTCAGAGCAGCCAGCAGCATGAGTTGCAGCTGTGGCTGCAGAACTCAAGAAAGGTCCGCTGTTCTTATACAGAGAATGTGGGTCAATGGCTCCTCTTGCTAAGCTGTGCACCGAGCATTTTGGGGTGCCCAAAAAAGGTATTTAAGGCCATTAATTTAAGAAACAAAAATCAGAATCTAGTTAAATAGGTCCTGTTTAGCTATGTTCTGGTGTTTATTTGTTTTTAAATGATGGCCTTTTTATGTATTTTCCATGCTTATTAGTTCAAGGAGAAAAGAAACGAGATAGCATCTTTCATGACCCCCAAAAAAGTTTTGTGCTGTGGGAAGCAAATGGTGAGAAACCAAAAATGTGATACAAAATTTTACAGGTCTTATCAAAACATTAGCCCAAGAACAATACTGAGCATTCTCAGATCAGAAAAACACAAAACTTCTAGAGCCTTATAACTCAAGAACCATTTAATATTTTTTTCATGAAACCTTTTAAAGGCACTACCTTAGGACATCATGCCTGTACCCTGAAAGTTTTTGGGGAAATATTCCATTCCATGTGGGCATGTAGGCTGCAGGTGGGAGCAAAAAAATCCCATGTTAAGTGTAGGAAAATATTAGACATCTATAGACATATAAACATCTATAGAAAAATGACATATGCAGATCTTAGAAACTGCTCAAGCTGCCATCACAAAACGTTTGCAAAATGTTAGCTGATTTCATCAAACTCTGTCAAAGCTACTAAGGTGCAAAGTTAGGGGTTTAAAGTTGAACACCCTACTCAATCCTAACATTAGGGGAGCTACAACACCACCTATGATACTGATGACAGCATATGACATCACCACTTAAAGATAATGTCATACAGAAACTAGTCCTGGTAGTCTACCACACAAGCTAACCCCTATGCTAAGGAGACTCTATGCAATAAAAGACAAAAGGTACATTCCACCCCCAATTACAGGGGCTATATTCAATATAAAACAGGGATATGGAAAATAATGTACCTACCTATGGACAGAGCCTACACACAATCAAAAGTACCAATAAATAATTCCGCTTTGTGTTTTGGATCCTTAAGGCAGGCTGGCAGGGAAATGCGACACTGGGTTTCAAACACTAACTCCCCACCCCCACCACCCAAGCAGCAATAGGAAAACACATTGTGGTTTTGGGTCTTCAGAGTCTTGGCAAATCAGTGGTGGGGTCTTCCTTGGGGTTGTTAACCCTAATGGCCCCGGTCTCCGCCAGCCCATAGCCTGTAGTCTGTAGTCTGAAGCAAAAGAAACAGCTCCAAGCCAATACCTCATAGTGGTACACTCTTCAAAGGTACAGAATTATGTCTCACCACATTTCCAACACAATTTGTTGTAGCTTTCTTCATGCAGGGCACATAAAGGAGATAAGAACATAAGAACATAATAGTTTTCTGGCAGAAGGAGACCATGCAGTCCATCTAGTCTGCCCAAGATGTCTACCCCCCCATCTACTGCTCTTGTTGAGGTGACTACATTGACTGTCCTATGCCCGTTTGGAATTTCTGACAGTCTTAGCTGCCACCACCTCAGGTGGCAGGCTGTTTCAAGGGTCCACAACCGTCTCTGTAAAAAAGTATTTCCTAACATTGGTTCTGAATTTACCACCAACCATGTGTAAATTGTGTCCTCTTGTACATGCAGTCCTATTTTCCTGAAATATGTTACTGGTATGTGTTGCATTTATCCTTTTACAAATCTAAATGTTTCTATCAAGTTTCGTCTGTTCATTCTCTGCTCTAGAGAGAATAGATTTAACTGGTTGAGCCTATTTTCGTAAGGTTCATGGTGTAGTCCTTGCACCATCTTGGTGGCTCTTTTCTGCATGTATTCCAAACAGTCTATGTCCTTTTTTAAGTGTGGCCTCCAGAGCTGCACACATTACTCCAAGTAAGGCCTCACCAAGGACCTACAGTGGGATGATTACCTCATGCTTTCTGCTAGTAATACCCATACCTATGCATCCAAGGATGCCACTTGCCCTTAGTGCTGCTTTTTCACATTATTTTCCTACCTTTAAATCATCCGATATCATAACTCCTAGATCCCATTCCACCTTTATCTTTTCCAGTTGCTTCCCTTCCAGGACATAGTTATTTCCTGGGTTTCTCTAACCCAAGTGCATTACCTTACATGTTTTGGTATTGAATCTCAACTGCCAGTTCTCGGACCGTTCCTCCAGCTTTCTTAGATCTGCCTCCATTCCATGGATCCCTTCTTGTGTGTCTACCCTGTTGCACAGATTTGTATAATCTGTGAACAGGCAGACTTTCACTTTCAGTCCCTCAGTGATGTCGCTGATGAATATGTTGAAAAGGATTGGGTCGAGCACTGTTTCCTGTGGAACCCCACTGGGTACTCTCCCCTCCTGTGACAAGTTGACATTTACCATAACTCTCTGAGTTTTGCCCTGTAGCCAGCGTTTTATCCAGTTGACCACTTCCTGACCTACGTCTGTTTGCTCCAATTTATTTGCAAGCCTTCTGTGTGGAACCGTATCAAAGGTTTTACTAGAATCCAGATATACTATGTCCATATCTGCACCTTGGTCCACTGCTCTTGTAACCCAAACAAATAATTCTATCATACAGTATTTGTTTGGCATGAGCATCCTGCCATGAAGCCATGCTGCATCGAGTCAAGTTTCCAACTTTCTTTCAGGTACTCCACTACCCTTTCTTTAAGTAATGTCTCCATTACTTTACCTACCACGGAGGTCAGGCTGACTGGCAATAATTTCCTGCTACCTCCCTGCTACCACTCTTGTGCAATGGCACAACTGTGGCCCTTCTCCAGTCCTGTGGCACTATGCCATCTTCCAGTGACTTGTTAAATAGTTTGGCTAGTGGGGCTGCAAGTTCCTTCTGTAGTTCCATCAGAACTCTTAAGTGTATTCCAACTGGCCCCATTGCCTTGTCCACTTTTAATTTAGATAGTTCCTGAAGGACCCTTTGTTTTGTAAAGGGGCTGGTGTCTACTCCCCTGTTGTGGAGAAGTGCCTTGGCTAGTGCTGGACCATTACCTTTGTCTTCATGTGTGAAAACTGAGCAGAAGAATTTGTTGAGTACTTCAGTCTTGTCTTTGTCATTCTCCACCAGCTGTCCCTCTTTAGTTGCTAACCTGGTTATTCCTCTTTTATTCTTTCTTTTTTCCTGTATATAACAAAATAATGTTTTATCACCCCTTTTCACTTACTGAGCTATTCTTTCCTCCAACCAGGCCTTGGCTACCCTAGTTGCTTTTCCTGCTTCCTTGAGTTTAATCCTGTATTCTTCCCTATCCTTCTTGGATTTGGTCTGTTTGTACTTTCTATAAGCTTCTTTCTTATAGTTTAAACCTCTTTGGAAAACCTGAGTGAGTTCTTTTATTTTAAGGATTTATTTGTTTTGCGCATTGTGCCATGACTGTAGTTCTAAAGTTTTTTGGTTTTATCCAGGTGTCTTCCACATTCCCTGTGGCATCAGTTACCAGCAGTTCTTTAATACTTTCCCTCATTCTTGAGAAATTTGCTTTTCTGAAATCAAGCACCCTAAGTTGGTGTGACAAGGTTCTCTGTGTTGTTAATCGAAAGCCAGACTGATCTGTGCCCAGGTTGATCCCCACTTGCATGTCTGACACCCTGGCATTGTTTGTGAGTACCAGGTTCAGGACAGCATATTCCTTAGTGGGTGACTCTACCAGTTGATTAATTCCCACCCCCTCCCTCCCCCATAGTGCAATGAGGAATTCTCTACTCCTGTCTGAGGAGGCAGTGAAGGTGGACCTGTCTACATCTGGTAGATTGAAGTCCCCAACTAATAGTAAATCACCTTTGTTGGCTATCTTCAGTATGTTTTCCAGGAGGTTTTCATCCTTTTCAATCTACTTGGTAAGGGGTCTGTAGATAACTCCAGCTTGGATAAGGTCCCTGTTACCAGCTCCCAGAGTGATCCATAGGGCCTCTGCATCGCTGTGCAGTCCCTGGATTTCAATTGCATTGATCTCATCTTTGATATACTTAGCCACCCCCACCTTTATTTCCCTTGCAGTCTCTCCAAGGGAGAGTGTATCCAGGGATAACAATGTCCAAGGTGTGGTTCTCCATGAACCAAGTCTCCATGATAGTGACCCAATCAAGGTGAGCCTTGACCATAATGGTAGTGAGGTCTGGGATCTTGTTTTCAAGGCTACAAGCATTAATGAACATTGCCTTCCATCCCTGGCTAGTCCCTCTAACTGTTTGATTATTCTGCTTACATTTTGTGTCCTTAGTGCACTTTTCATTTCTAGTGTGTTTGGAACATCTTTGTGGAATTCCCCAACCTTTGTCACTTGTGGTGGTTGTAAGATCACGTGTGATGTTTGCTCAGGGAATGAGGTGGATAGCAACGTTTACAACCCCAAGGAAGACACCGACACTGATTCACCAATACTCTGGTGATCCAAAACCAAATGTTTTTTTTTTCCTTTTGCTGCATAGGGGATGGGGGTGGGGAGTTAGAGTTTCAAACTCAATGCTTTATTTCCTTACTTTTATGGTGTTAAGTTACCCTAACTGGTGCATTGACATTTTTTTGCAAAGAATTTCCTCTCTTTTTGAGACAGTGGAATTGTACCTTGATTCACACAGGTCACCTTCGAGACTTGCATGAACAGATACAGATGTCCTGCACCAAGGGAAGACTCCATCCACCTACAGAAGAGCAGGGCCCTTGTGGGTCTTGCAGTTGTGAGCAATGATGGATGTAAAGAATTCATGGGGCTGTCTGGAGGGCTGCAAAAAGTTAAGGTCATGTGGTTCCTGCACTTCTATACAGCCACAGCTACAGATGCATAGGGCAAAGAACGCATCTGTCAGCCAATGCCAGAGTCCTCTGCCACCCAAGTGAAAGAGGTGCAGCTCCCTATGCCAACAGGGCAGTTGTCTTCTCTATATGGTAGCCAGGCCTGTGTAGACAACCCTGCACGTTTCATTCCCTGGCTGGAGGGGTGCCACATAACAGCGCCATGCCCCAACCCTCAACCCATCCAGTTGTGTCACTGATCTCACCACTGAACTCAGCTCAGTGCCACCACAAAATGTCACCTTATTTTTATCAAACTGCATCAAAGCTGTTAAGGTGCAAAGTTAGGGCTTTAACATTAAACCCTACTTAACCCTAACTATAGGGGTGCTACCGCACCCCTATAATACTGATAACGACATAATACATCTCAGGAACCCAAGACAATCCTTTGAACTCATGACAGCTATACAGCAAGTGCAGAGTAATTAGTAAGGTAGGGTGGCCAGACTGGATTGGCCATCTGGCTTTCTCTGCCATCATTGCCTAGTTATCTATGTTCAAGAAGTTGGCATGGCATCAGGGTTTAATATGAATATGAATATGAGGTTCTTGCACTGGGGGAGTGGTGACAAATGATGGCAGGGAGAATATTCCTCTACAGTGGGATGAAAAAAGAAACAAGGCAACCTCTCTCAAACTAGTCTTACTGACACAGTTCACAAAAGAATGCACCTGTAGCTAGGCTTCTTTGTCTTCTCTCCTCATTACAACAACCTATGTCCTAGCCATCCCTCCTCCACTATTTTATCCATTTTTGCCTACTCAACTGTATAGCTCACAACTCAGTGTACTCTGTATTCAGAATCTTACACCTCATTGGTTCTGTACAAATATCTTGCCATACATTGGCAGTATGCTCCCATAACTCATAACCTGGCTACCCAATAACCAACATACAATACATGTACACTTTTTACATTACTCTGACTTTCTCTGAACTTCATTACTTGTACTGTAGTTTTATTGTACATGTTCATGCTCCTATTGACGTGACTTTGTAATTGCCGTTTCTGTCCCTGCTGCATCCCTTTCCCCTGCATCACAACTGGAAGTGACCCCTGGCTCAACGTGCCTATCCCGGTTACCAAAGTTAAAATAAATAAAAAAAAATACATAACTAAATTAACTTGTTGCAGAAGTGAAAGCAGACCTCACCAAATCTAGAAACCTACCTTTATCTTTTTTTGGGAAAAGGTGACTCACTTAAAATGCAACTCTATATACTATAATAAAAAAAGCTTAAAACCACTAGATAGGGAGGCAGTGTAGCACAGTGGTTACAAACACTGAGCTGCAAACCTGGACAATTGGATTTAAATTCTACGGCCACCACTTGCACTCTGTGTGACCATGAGCAAGTCACTTAACTTCCCTTTGATCCCAGGATGCACCTGGAAACAAGTTTTTGCTGTATGTGTCTTTCCTGGCCAAAAGCTATAACACAATAAAAATAAAGATTTACAACAATTATTTTTTTAACTTTAGTGCTTCCTAGTTGCTTTGTTATTTCTTTTTCCTTTCCCTGTTGTTGATCTACTTAATATTGTAGACACTGTAGTACTTACTTCACTGAGTCTTTTGAAATGTATCTGTATCTCCTCTACTTACCTCACAATAGCTGTTTGTGACCTCGGTCTGTTGTCATAGTTAGCACTGTGATGTCATAAACAAAAGCACTGTGAAGTTAACCGGGGAGAGGCAAATGCTTTTTATAAAGACTTTTGGAAAAGACTATTAATATGTGTTGTAAACCTGGGAAAGGAACATTGAAAATGAAAAAAAAAAATATTATCTAGTAAACTGTAATCGAGGGATGGCTGGGACATAGGTTGTTGTAATGTGGAAAGAATACAGAGAAGCGTAGCTACAGGTGCATTCTCTTGTGAACCGTGTCAGTAAGATTAGTTTGAGAGAGGTTGCCTTGTTTCTTTTTTTATCCCACTGTAGAGGAATATTCTCCCTGCCATCATTTGTCACCACTTCCCCCTAGTGGAAGAACCCCATATTCATATTCATGTTAGTTGAAACATCATATTTAGGAAAGTGCAGGCTAAAGTACAGAGGTGCTCTTGGAGATGAATTTGATGCCAAGGTTTGTATTTTTTGTTTTAGGTTGTAACAGACAAAATTCCAAGTGAGATATGGAAAATTGTGCTGTCTTTAAGAAAAACTGTTTTATGGGACAAGACGTAAGCCAGAGTGAACTAGGCAGTGTCATAACATCCAGAATATTGTAGTCCTGACAGGAGTTGGTCATTCTGACGTTAAACAAAATAACATTACATGACAGCTGCAGACCTTGGTAGTATAGCATGGGGGAAGAGGACACTGGAGGGTTACAACTGGAACTTTATAGTAACAAAATATCACAACTATGGGTCTTTCCATTTTGAACAACTGACTGAGAACTTATCAGGTGAACAGCAGACCTATTGCTGAAACTTGCTTTACAGATTTGGAGAAAGTTGATAAAAAAAAAATAGGATATAGAGATAAATACCTAGATGTCTCTAAATGCCCAGGTTCTTGTACAGATATTGCATTTAAGCACTAGGAGGGTCAGGGACCCTATAATCTGGGCAGCTGTTTCAGGGCTCAATATATAAGCACTTCCATGTACTGGAAAGTGAGTTTAATTTGACAGATATGAAATTTCACAGATACTTCTAATTAAGAAGCTTTGTTCATACCCTAGAAACCATAGCTAGAATTGTACTTAAGATAAACAACATCTGCAATCATTGAGGGAGTACTGGGGGAAAAGAACTTAAAGAACATATTTAAGGGCTGTATCAATGTTTAACTGAATATGAAATCAATCCAATCCAAAATGTAAGTATGTTTTCAAAGCAGTTTGCACCAGAAGAGTTATTCACAGAGCTATTGTCAAAGATTTGAGAAAATATAGACAAAACAGCTGTGTCAAATGAGTGGTGTGAATTTTAATGGGATGTGGTCTCTGTTTTCACACCTCCACAGAAAGAAAGTGCATTTACCATTTATAGAATGATAAATGCTAGAGATGGTATAATAGGATGGGGATCATAGACACATTTTTTGCAAATGGCCAGTGCTGGATTCAACTTGGAACAAGGTGAAATCTAGCTTGTTACATATTTCTTGGCTGAATTTAATGCTTATGACCCTCAGTGTACTATTATGGCTCACATGAGCTGAGATGAATATGAGACTCTCACAGCTCATTAAAAACAGGCATGGTTCTGGGGGACTGGAAGAAAGCAGACATGGTCCATCGCCATAAGAGCAGCAGCAGGGAGGAGGCTAGCAACTATAGGCTGGTCAGTCTCACAGCGGTGGTGGAAAAATGAATGAAAACCCTGTTAAAGGAAAGGTTGGTGGTGTGTCTGGAATCCAATGGGCTACAATGCCAAAGGCAGCATCAATTCACAGGAGGAGGCAAGGTCATGCCCGATGTATCTAGTTTATTTCTTCAACTGGGTGACCAGGAAAATAGATTAGGGGAGTGCAGTGCATGTGGCCTATCAGGAGTGTAGCAAAGCCTTTGACACTGTGCCACACAGGAGACTGATAAAGAAATTG
The DNA here is from genome assembly GCA_016271365.2 of Neoceratodus forsteri. Taxonomy (NCBI): domain Eukaryota; kingdom Metazoa; phylum Chordata; order Ceratodontiformes; family Ceratodontidae; genus Neoceratodus; species Neoceratodus forsteri. The sequence continues at coordinate 1,125,178,521 of CM028131.1, forward strand.
AGCAGCCTAGGTGTAGGATTTATTATGGTGAACTGAATAAAGAACTGGTTATTGGATAGGGGACAGAAGGTGGTAGTTAATGGCACTCACGCTAATGATGGGAAAGTTACCAGTGAGGTGATGTGGCCTATTTAGACTTCAGCAAGACCTTCAACACTGTGCTGTACTGGAGACTGATAAAGAAACTGAGCAGCCAGGAGGTGGGATTCAATATGGTGAACTGGATAAGGAACTGGTTAACGGATAGGTGACAGAGGGGTGGTGGTTAATGGTGCTCACTCTAATCAGGGGATAGTTAATCATGAGGTGCCACAGGGCACAGTACTGGGACTGGTCCTCTTCAATGTCTTCATAAGTGATATTGTAGAAGAACTGGAAGGAAAGGTATGCCTTTTTGCAGATGACACCAACATTTGTAATAGAGTTGGGGGTGTGTGGAGGAAAAAGCCTGTAGGCACCTTGGAAAACTCGAGGAGTGATCAAGAGCATTGCAGTTGGGGTTCAAAGCCAAAAAGGGCAAAATCATGCCCCTATGGCATAGAAACCCAGTAGCTGTATATAGGATGGGGATGTATTGTCAGTCATTAAGCAATAAAAAAGAACATTGGGATTATCATGTCTGATGAGCTAAAAGTGGCAGGGCCATGTTTACAAAGCAACAGATAGGGTCAGTGGGATGCTGGGATGCATAGGGAAAGGTATCTCCAGTAGGAGGAGATAGGTGGTATTGCCACTGTATTGCTCACTTATGAGACTCTACCTGGAGTATTATGTCCAATTCTGGATATTGCACCTCATAAAGGACATAAACAGAGTGGAGGTACTCCAGAGGAGGGCAACTAAAATGGTGCAAGGGTTGCATTAAAAACCCTATGAGGAGAGACTTAGGGATCTCTACATATACACCCTGGAAGACAGGAGAGTGAGAGAAGACATGACAGAGACCTACAAGTACCTCACAAGCACCTCACAGGGATGCATAATGATGAACAGGGCGGGAAGTCTCTTTCAAATGGAAAAAAGCACCAGGACAAGAGAGCATATCATGAAGCTGGATGGGGTGGGAGTTTAATAGTGATATGAGGAAGTACTACTTCATTGACAGAAGGGTAGACACCTGGAACAGACTGCCAGCGGAAGTGGTGGAGGCAAAAACAGTACAGAGATTCAAGTATGCATGAGATAGGCACAGTGGAATATTAGTAAATAGGCAGGGAGGGTCACCAGAGAACAGTTAAGATCTGCATAGACAGACTTGGCAGGGACAACATGGGCAGACTAGGTGAACCAAGCAGTTCTTTTCTGCCAGTGCATTCTATGTTTCTATGTTAGAGGCAATAGACATCTTCATAACATTTTTATTGTAGCAGAACATAAAACCATGATGGTGATTGCTGTGCACCAGAGCTAGAGTACAGACATCTTTGCAAGCAGTTGAGGTACTGTAAATGGAATTGATAATTTCATTACTTAGAGCTGCTGTAGGAAGATAGGTACCAATCTTTATTGCTTCTATTTCTGAAAAACCTTATAGGAACAGAAGGGGTATTAGTACTAGATTTCATGACAGTGAGTCCTATAAAGTAGATCCATCTAATGGGTTAAAATGAGAATTAGGAATTCATGGCTATCAAATAAAACACCTTAAAATTTCATGGGAAGGGGTCAGAACACATCAGCAGTTAAGGTTAGGTTTTAAAGTGTGTATGTTCAGTTAAAATTGGCATATCAGTTTATGTGAAATTTATATGTTAACACACAAGACAGCCTTATTGTAACTTTTCAGTTTTACTCATGAACTTAGGTCCTTTATTTTGGCAATGCATTCTGTCTAGATCTAGTTATTGTGAATATCCTGTGGCAATTTCCCAATAAAATGCACACATGTATAAAAAAAGAGGATGCTTGTTGCTGGTGTCTATTTGTAACCATGCTGCTCTCTAATGCCTGCTTCTTCCCTTCTTTGCTCTGACCCATCCCTCGACCCTTGCACCAGAGCTTACAAATCCAGCCACCCTCCTCCCTATCTTACCTTTTCTCTCTTCTTGCCAAATGTCATCCAAGACCAGAACCCAAGACCCTAGCCTCCTCTTTACCATCCTCCTTTGTTGCTTGTTCTCATCCCTGAATCCCTGCAGTTTCTCTGTCTGCCACTGAAGCCCAGCAGTGTACCTCCTGAAAGTACTCATGTACTAAGCTTGTACATGAAAGGGATCAATAAAGGAGGCCCAGTCAGGGTGCTTCAAAGGAAGGAGGGTGGGGCAACAAGAGGTCACTGGTGTAAGCTGGAAGGGGGTAGGCTCAAAGGGGAGAAGAGGCAATGTTATTTCACTGAAAGGGTGGTGGAGCCATGGAATGCACTGCCCAGGTATCTGGTAGAGGTGGAGACTGTAGATGGGTTTAAGAGGGGATGGGACAGGTACAAGGGAAGGGTAAATCTGACTAAGACCAATATAGGTGGAACATCTAGTACTGGGGACAGTATAACCCAAGTGGTGGGGGGACACCAAAATCGGCCCTCGGTGCAGGTGCTGAAAATCAAGCAGACTCGAGAGACCATTAGGCCTATTCTGCTGGCATTTTAGTATGTTAGTATGTTATCTAACCTACAATAGCAGCAGATATAGCCTCTTTGACTCTATGTATACACTCTGTAAATTGGTGACTTTGTATGCATTTGTTTTTGTACATATACTGACTTTTTACACCTCTCCTAATGGATTGGTTTGTATTATACTGCCTGATTTTTTTTCTGTCTTTTCTACCACCACCCCCCAGCCCCACTGGCCACAACTGGAAATTAACCTATTTTGAACTCTGTTTGCTTACCTGGCAAAATATGTTAGAAATATGCTGGATGGTGTACACTGCACAGCACTGTCAGCACACAAGATGGGCATAACTCCTGGTGTCCAGGACACTAATCTTCCCACCCCATTTCCAAGTCCCCCAAGTGCCAGCCCCCTTTCTTGTGCCTCCATGGCACAGCCAGTTGCCATTCCAACCAGCAACATGAATCTCCAGAACTGCATCCAGTTCACAGTGACTGAACTAGAAGGGGGAAAGATCAGATCTGTTCCAGTACAGTAGCTTCTTCTTGTTGTTTTTACATTGTTTCTTGTGGATTTTACTTGGTAGAAGGTTATTTCTTTTCTTTCTTATTACTTCCAAGGGGCTAGCAGGGTATTGTTTTGGGGCTGCTGGAATTTTAAAACCTGTTTTGGTGGCTATAAGTGGGCTAATTTGTTTGATGTTTCACTGTGTAGCAGGCTGCATTTGTGGATGCCTATTTCTTCTTATTTAAAACCTATTTTGTGTGATTTAATTGGGGCTTTTTCTTTGAATTGGAGACCTATATCTTCTAATTTCATGCCTATTTTGATGTGTTGTTGGTGAAGCTGTTTGAATTGGAGACCTATTTCTTTCAGTAGCAAACCTATTTTGGGGGCTTTGAGTAGAATTGTGATTCATTTTTGCTGGCTTCACTAGCTGAAAAGTTTAGTGCATAGTGGGGGAAGGGTGCTAATGGTCTAGCCAGGTCTCACTCAGCTATCTGGAGGCAGAGCTGAATCAGGTCTGTGGTGTCAGTTGCTTTGGCTTTTCAGAAGGAACTAGAAGAGGAAAGGATCAGATCTGTTCCAGCACAGTAGCTTCTTCTTGTTGTTTTTACATTGTTTCTTGTGGATTTTACTTGGTAGAAGGTTATTTCTTTTCTTTCTTACTACTTCTAAGGGGCTAGCAGGGTATGGTTTTGGGGCTGTTGGAATTTTGAAACCTGTTTTGGTGGCTATAAGTGAGCTCATTTGTTTGATGTTTCACTGTGTAGCAGGCTGCATTTGTGGAGGCCTATTTCTTCTGATTTAAAACCTATCTGGTGTGATTTAATTGGGTCTATTTCTTTGAATTGGAGACCTATATCATCTAATTTCAAGCCTATTTTGATGTGTCATTATGGCTGTGGGTGAAGCCTACAGGAGGATTGCATGTACAAAAGGAGTGATGTCATGTTTTCTGTCCGTGGAACTGACTGAAGGTATAAATAGTCTCCTCCACCTTACCCTCCTCCAAGCAATATTTTCTGCCCTCAAATAAATACTCTTTCATGTTAGTCAATGGTTGCAGGATACTATTTTCTTTCTTAAATGGGTGGTACAAGAACCGGAACCTGAATAGTGGGAGGCAGCATTAGTTTTTTTTTTGAGTAAGATCCACCTCCGCCTCCACCCCAAACTTTTTTCTGATTCATGTGGGAGGGGCAAGAGATAGCTCTAGCATGCTGTAACAAGATACATCAGTTTGGGACACAGACATGCCTTGTGCAGTGGAGAACAGTGCAGAACAGAACAGAAGATATTTAATGCCTTCAAATTGACTTAAAATTCCTTTGGAACAAATGATTATCAGAGCCACCTCGGACGGAGACCTAGACACACATTTTAGTTTAAAATAAGAGACACATGTTTTCTTAAATGTCTAGCAAGAGATACAGGTTTTTAGTTTTAGTTTTTAGTGCTGTTACAAGAAAATTTATTTACTTGAATAAAGGTCAAGGTTAACAAATAAATTCTACATTTAGCTAGATTTGGTCTAATGCAATCAAATGTAATTTTAAAAGCTATTCTGATTAGAGCTGATGTAAAAAAATCTTAAATTTGTTTTCTTTTCTCAAGGACACTAGAAATAGGATGTCAGCTTTCACTCCATTAAACCTGTTTTTTCCATTTTTTTTATAACATCTTGCTAAGGCAATCTTCCCAGAAAGCAATCTGTCATGGGGGTTGACATTGTTTTAAACATGAAGCACTGGTGTTAGCAATGCATTTAAAAATACATTTTTTAATTGTCTTTACAGTTAAACATGCAGTTTCATGTCAGGGCACATTTTTTGAGGGGGGTCAAATTATTTTAAACATGGGCACAGTACTTGGTAAATACAGACTTTGATGCTAAAGTGTATTTTTTCTTTTAAGTTTATGAAGTATGTATTATATATAACTGTAACCATGTTGCAAATGGTTAAATATCTTCTGTTCTGTTCTGTACTGTTCTCCACTGCACAGGCATGTCTGTGAGCTAGCTAACTGGGGTTTCTGTAAGACAACAGCTACTAAATAGCCATGTTGTAAATGGTTAAGTAGGCAGTGGTTTAAGGCTCTGAGCTACAAGGTTTTAGTTTTTAGTACTGTTACAAGAGAATTTATTTACTTGAATAAAGGTCAAGGTTAACAAATAAATTCTACCTTTAGTTAGATTTGGTCTAATTCAATCAAATGTGATTTTAAAAGCTATTCTGATCAGAGCTGACATAAAAAAAAGCATCTTAAATATTTTTTTCTTTTCTCATGGACACTAGAAATAGGATGTCAGCTTTCATTCCATTAAGTCTGTTTTTCTGTTTTTTATAGCATCTTGCTAAGGCAATCAAAAACACATCTTAAATATTTTTTTCTTTTCTCATGGACACTAGAAATAGGATGTCAGCTTTCATTCCATTAAGCCTGTTTTTTCAGTTTTTTTTATAGCACCTTGCTAAGGCAATCTTCCCAGAATGCAATCTGTCATGGGGGGATTGAAATTGTTTTAATCATGAAGCATTGGTGTTAGCAATGCATTTAGAAATACAATTTCTAATTGCCTTTACAGTTAAACATGCAGTTTCATGTCAGAGCACATTTTTCTTTTGGGGGGGATTCAAATTATTTTAAACATGGGCACAGTACTTGGTAAATACAGCCTTTGATGATAAAGTGTATTTTTTCTTTCAAGTTTGAGAAGTATGTATTATATATAAATGTAACCGTGTTGTAAAGGGTTGAATATCTTCTGTTCTGTTCTGTACTGTTCTCCACTGCACAGGCATGTCTGTGAGCTAGCTAACTGGGGTTTCTGTAAGACAACATCTACTAAATAGCCATGTTGTAAATGGTTAAATACGCAGTGGTTTAAGGCTCTGAGTTACCAACCTGGAGACCTGGGTTTGACTCCCACAGCCCTCACTTGCATACTGTGTGACCCTGCACAAATCACTTAACTTCCTTGGGCTCCCAGGTCACACCTGTAAACAAGCTTTCAGCTTAGTGTGTCTCTCCTGGTAAAAAAACAAACATTTGTCAATGCCAAATGTTTGCTTGCTGGCATTGACTTTGGTGGGGTGTTCCTTTGGGTCATCAGGCATAATGGCCATGCCATTTCACCACACCCTACTCTGCAGACACCGACAAGTGTTACAGTGTGCCTTGGGGTCTTTAGTTAGTTTTTTGTTGACCGGGTAAGTGCACTAGACAAATCCTGCCTATTTTCAGGCATGATCTGGGGGGAGGGGGATACAGATGAACTGACTGACCTTGAACCAGATTAAGCTGTTGGTGGTATTTTTAGTGAATGAGGGAAATTTGGCCAGGACACCGTGGAAATTCTCCTACTCTTTTTTTGATAAGTGCCATAGGATCTTTAACATCCACCTGAACTACCACCAATCCAGGCAGATGGGACTTCGGTTTAACGTCTCATCCGAAAGACGGCACCTCAGAAATGCAGCACCCCTCTCATGCTGCATTATAGTGTCAGTACTGGGATATTAACCCAAGTGCCAGATGTGGGAACTGAACCCACAGCCTTCAGATCTCCCAGCCTCAGAGGCGAGTGTGCTACCTACTGAGCCACTGACACTATGGCCCTTATGTACACCCGATTCCATCAGCAAATATGGTGAGATTGGTGCAGTATAGGAGAATGGGGTAAATGTTGGGGCCAAAGAGTCCAAGGCACACATCTATGCCTCTCACTGGCTACAGGGTGTGGGTGGGGGTGGTATGGTGTGAGCATTACAGGTGACAATCCCAAGTCACACCCATGATGCTTGTCAGTCTGTACAGGGTGGGGCGTTATGGTTGGAAACCCTAACGCCTCAGGCATTCATTGGTATTTTCACTCCAAATTTTCAACATGGGTTTTTTGTGGCCCCCTCCTTATGAACAGTAGTAATATCAGTTTGTTAGCTGAAAGCTGACTTTGCACAGTGACTATGGCATTTGGCACCACAGGTGCGAAAACACATTTCAAACAGGATGTGAAAAATGACAGCTGTACTGTTCATGGGGAGGTATAAAAAATTACAATGTTGAAAATCTGCAGTGAAAATAGCAAAAAAACTGGTGAAGTCATGAGCATGCATGAAACTGTGCAATGCACACCCTTGATGCAATTACTTTGGGGATTTTTTTTACAGCAGATTGTCAACACAGGCATTTTGGGACCTCCGCTCATGAACAGTGTCACTGTCATTTTCTTAATCTGTTCCGAACACCGATTTCCCACAGCGACCACACATTTCTGTGCAGAAAGTGTGAAAACACATTTCGGCCATGTTGTGAAAAATTACAGCTGTACTGTTCATAAGGAAGTGTGGAAAATTGCCGGTGGTGAAAATCTGGACTGAAAATATTACAAATTTATGAACTTACGAGGGTGCATGGAAACAGCACATAGGTCACTCGTAACACAGTCATTTTATGGACTTTTGTCACCAAATTTTCAACATAGCCATTTTAAGACCTCTGCTCATGAACAGTGTCACTGTGATTTTCTTAATCTGCCCCAAACATTGATTTTGCGCACCGACTGCACCGTTGTGTGCTACATGCGTGGAAAAACATTTTGGAGGAGATGTAAAAAATGACAGCTGTACTGCTCATAAGGAGGTGTGGTAGAATGGCAATGTTGAAAATCTGGAGTGCAAATCTTAAAATTGGCAGACTTACTGCGTGCATAGAAACTGTGAAATGCACTCATAAAACAGTCATTTTGGGAATTTTTTGCCAAATTTTCAACATAGCCATTTCAAGACCTCTGCTCATGAACAGTGTCACTGTGATTTTCTTAATCTGTCCCAAACATTGATTTTGCACACGACTGGCGCCATCGTATGCATACATGTTCGGAAACACATTTTGGGCGATGAAAAATGACAGCTGTTCTACTCATAAGGAGGTGTGGTAAAATGGCAATATTGAAAATCTGGAGTGCAAATATTAAAGTCGCCAAACTTATGGCGATCATAAGAACTGCACTAGCCTTTTCGTAAAACAGTCATTTTGATTTTTCCCAAATTTTCAAAATAGAGTTTTGGGAAGTACCTCATGAACTCAGACACTATCATTTTGTATTATCATCCTGAAAGGTGATTTCATGCAGTGACTGTGAAATCACCTTTCGGGACCAAATAACAAAATGACAGTGCAAGTATTTATGAGGTGGGGTCCCAAAAACCCTATGTCGAAAATTTGGTGAAATAATTCTCAGAAATGCCCGAGATATGCATCAAAGTTGAAAAAAACCCTATTTAACCCATTATATAGCTTACCGGTATTTCCTCAGTTTCCGGTCAGCTTTGAAGAGTACAGACGTGTTCCCAGTCCACCGAAGATCATCGCACTGCACTCCAGAGGTAAGTATGAGGGTGAGGGGGGTGTGGGGAGGCAGGGTGTGTGCAGGTGGGGGTCAGACTCAAGACAGTCAATGAAGGACTGTTTTTTCTTTCTAGGTCTTTTCCTTTTAGGAAGATGATGCAAGACATTTGCCATGCTGGGGTGGGTTCCCAGCATGGCAGCTGGAAGTTTTTTTGGGGGGCAGCAGAGCTGAAGGGGGAATGAGAACCCCCATCAGCCAGAGAGATTTTTGCCATGCTGGGGTAGACTCCCAGTGTGGCACCTGTAAGTGTGTGTTGGGAGGGCAGCAGACAGATGTTTGCCATGCTGGGGTGGGCTCCCAGCATGGCACTTCAAAGGCTGTTTGGGGAGGCCAGTGGAGCTGACAGGGATTGGGCATGTGCACCCGTCTGCCTTACAGATTGCTGCCATGCTGGGGTGGGCTCCGAGTGTGGCACCTTAAACTCAGTTGAGGAAAGGGCTGCATGCCATGGGATTGGGCACCCCCATTGGCCATACTGTGGGGGGGAGCACGTGAGCATGCTGGGGAGAGCTCCCAGCATGTTACTTATTTGTGGGGGGGAGAGGAGCTGTCTATGACAGCTGTTGCACTGCAGTGCTGACATGTAGGCACTTTGCATACATGTAGGCACTTTTCACCTCTGAGGCCAGGAGATCAGAGGACTGTGGGTTCAGTTCCCACATCTGGCACTTGGGTTAATATCCCAGTATTGACTCTGTCATGCAGCATGAGAGGGGTGCTGCACTTCTGAGGAGCTGTCTTTCGGATATGATGTTGCTGACGTCAGTATGCAAATGGCCTACACGCTGCAGTGCCTTTCTTTCAACTGTATGCTGCTGCATTTGCAAATGCTGTCATAGACAGCTCTTGCATTCATTGGCGCAGTAGGGCCACACCTGCAAAAGGCAGCAGGGCATTGGAAGTAGGGAGGCACACCTACAAATTCTTATATGGTGGTACTATGTTTCTTGCACATGCATGTAAGCAAACATAAAAAGTGCATAGAATTATTTTTTTAATATAGCTGAGTTTATATGTGGTAAGTAGGTAGGGTATGATGTTTTGAACGTGGCAGTAGGATTTAGCATGTGCACTGCTTTAAAATCATTTCACAGTATTTTATACTTTCTTAAAAAGATACTCCACATTTCTGTGGGGGCTGTAAGATTCAAACCAACATCTCCAGATTTGCAGAGAAGAGCCTTAAACCACTGTGCTATACTGCCTCCCTAGTTATGGCACTCATCAGTTTTATGGTTCATGGTGTTGGTGTAGTAAGCATACTAACACACAAAAATGCCAGCAGAATAGGCCTAGCAGGCTTCCATGTCTGCTTCTTTGGTCAGTCCCTACCCTGGAAGCTGACCATGTTACCCCCCCACCCTCTCTGGCTTCTCCCTTCCCAGTCCAGGGTAGAGCTAGCTAACTGGGATTTCTGTAAGACATCAGCTACTAAATAGCCATGTTGTAAATGGTTAAGTAGGCAGTGGTTTAAGGCTGTGAGCTAAAAACCAGGAGACCTGGGTTTGACTCCTACAGCCCCCACTTGAATACTGTGTGACCCTGCGCAAATCACTTAACTTCCTTGTGCTCCCAGGTCACACCTGTAAACAAGCTTTCAGCGTAGTGTGTCTCCCTGGCAAAAAAAAAAGTGCCTAGAATAATTTTTTTAATATATTTGAGTTTATATGTGGTAAGTAGGTAGGGTATGATGTACATAGAATCTGAAAAATTCATAACATGCTGTATTGTGATTCCATGAACTGATAAATGGGATTTTGGTTTCTTTTACAAATTCATTTTTCCTGACCATGGATATACTAAAGCAAAAATTTCTCAACAAAATGTTTTTAAATAAAGAGTTTAACCCACAGCAGCAGAAGAAGCATGTTGGCATTAAAAGCTCAGTGGTGTGGATGTAGAGGCACCAGTATTTAAGCATGACTTTGGTTGAGGATTAATTGTGACTGGGGGGTGAGGGAGGGAGTGAGTCTTGAAATATGTAGCATAGTAGTTTTTTGAAACTTCCACCTTCAAGGGGTTAGACTCTGCAGTCATCTGTACAGTATATAGTCAGTGTCAGTGGCTCAGTAGGTAGCACACTCACCTCTGAGGCCAGGAGATCAGAGGACTGTGGGTTCAGTTCCCACATCTGGCACTTGGGTTAATATCCCAGTACTGACACTGTAGTGCAGCATGAGAGGGGTGCTGCACTTCTGAGGAGCTGTCTTTCAGATAAGATGTTAAACTGAGGTCCCATCTGCCTGGATTTGTGGTAGTTCAGGTGGATGTTAAAGATCCCATGGCACTTATCGAAAAGAGTAGGGGAATTTCCCCGGTGTCCTAGTCAAACTTCCCTCATTTGCTAAAAATACTACCAACAGTTTCATCTGGTTCAAGGTCAGTTGCCATTCATCTGTATCCCCTTCCCCTAGGTCGTGCCTGAAAATAGGCAGGATTTGTCTAGTGCACTTACCAGGTCAACAAAAACTAAATAAATCAAATAAATAAAAAATAAATATCACTAAGCCATATGCAGTGTGGTATGGGTAAAACCCAAATCACCAGACCAGGACCAGTGCTGTAAAATCTGCACTGGGCACAGCTTGTGCAAATATTGCTGATCCAGTGGATCAAATAAATACGTGCAAATAAATAAACACTAGCCTTTGCCTCGTGCTTCAACCCACCCCAGGAGTGATATTATTACATGATAACACACACCCTGTTGTGCCTTATTGCTTAAATATGCCCTTTCTCAATGTACTATACTTTGATTCAGTTAGTGTATGAAACAGCCTTCATGTGAACACTCTGGGCTTCTCTTTGACTCCTGATGTCTATTTACTTTAGCTATTGTATATTGTTTGAACTGCGTGGGTCTTCTTGATGTGGTGCCTGTCTGCCTAAACTATGCAATCTGTTTATCTACTGTTACCCATGTAGCTCCAGTGAAGGATTTTTGTAACTGTCTGCTCTCCAAGCCATTGTTTTTAGACTTGTTAACTGTACCAGTCTTTGTATTAGTTTCAACAAGGTGCCTTTGTAAATGAGTCTCTCACTCAAAGGTTTGTAGATCTGATATTTTTTAAATAAATAAATGTTTATGTTTAAGCCCATGAAACACCCTTATCTAGTTAATGCATTCACAGTCATAGTGGCTCTACCAGAGCTTGTTGGTGAAGCTGTTTGAATTGGAGACCTGTTTCTTTTGGTAACAAACCTATTTTGGGGGCTTTGAGTAGAATTGTGATTAATTTTTGCTGGCTTCACTAGCTGCAAAGTTTAGTGCATAGTAGGGGAAGGGTGCTAATGGTCTGACCAGGGGTTTCAGCTACCTGATTGTTTCTGGAAGACTTGGGCTGGTCCCACCCCAACCCCTCACCCCACCCACCCTGGTCTGTGATTTCCTTTATAGCAGGGGTTCTGACATCACTTCCTGAAATGGGCAAAGGATATGCACCTGTCATAGCAGAAGTAGACATCCAGGAAAGGAACAGCAGTGAGTAAAGAGGTGACTGCTATCTCAGTGGAAGGGAAGTAACTGCAAATCAAGGAGCATTCATTGTTACTTCTTTGCATTTCTATTGCATTGTGGAAAGGAGGAGTAGGAGTTTGAAGAAAGTTGTGCAATAGCTACTTAAAGTCTCTTTTTGGGTGTGGATAGGAAGGATAGGAATATAAAAAGCATTTCTCAATCTATCTAAATGTGTACAACAAAGTGGGTAAGGGAAATTAAGAAAATAATGTTTTGCACTGATAGAGGGGGAAGAGGGGAGACTTGGGGGAGTGTTTGGTATCCTTCAGCTGGAAGGGTGGGGGGTCACTGGTGGGCAACAATAGCAATGGGTTGGGTGGTAGGCTGCAACAACTTCGGTGCACTAATCTTTCTAAAAATTGCCTGGAGTGTGGGGGGATGTTTAGTTTGCAACCACATAGAGAAACTTAGAAAGGAGATTGAGGGTCTGCAGGAGGAACTAAGACAGGCAAGGCAGACAGGGGGTGGGTTTAGCCCAGTACTGGAGGGAGGAAGGAGAGGAGATGAGGGATGGTGATTTGAGCCAACAGTGGTGAGAAGAGGGTCAGAAGAAGGAAAGCAGAGACAAAGGGGCCCAGGCCAGGAAGAATGATTGCCGGGGAAACCAGATCAGGAGACAAAAGACAAATGGAAGGAGGAGATAGGAACTTGTGAGGGGAGGCGAAGAAGTGGCAAAAGTCATGGAGTGGAAAGGAGAGAACAGGTTACTATGAAGAGAGAGGGAGCAGGCATTTGAGAAGGGTCTTCAGAAAATAGTTTTGCACTGCTGGAGAGGAAGAAGGAGGAGGAGGGAAATTATGAAATTAGAGGAGTAATTGAGAAATGCCTGGACCAAACCAGAGCAGGGGGAAGTTCTGCTGGGAGAATTGTAATAGGGGCAAAAGGGGGAAATAATGTGCAGGAGGAAGAAAAGGAGCCGGAAATGAGAGAGGGAGATGAATGGAAGCAAGCAGGGAGTAAGAGGGGTGGAATCTTAGTGCTGGGGGACTCAGTACTAAGAGGAGTCAGGTGGGGTAGCAAGGGGGAGAGGCACAGTTGCATTTGGGTGGAGGCCATGCCAGGAATGACAGTGGAAAGGGTGGGACAATCTGTTCTGAAATATGCTAGAAGGGGTAGGGACAAGCCTCATTTAATTATATATCCTGGGATGAACAACCTGGCTGACAAGACAGTAGATATAGTCCAGAGGAGGTTCGAGGAACTAGAACAATTATGTGAGGGGACAGGAAGATCAGTAACTTTTTCAGAGATACTTCCAGTGCCCAAGGCAAGCACAACAAGAAAGCTGAGAATAGAGGAGTTTAATGGATGGCTAAGACCCTGGTGTTGTACTAAAGGGTATGGACTGTTGGGGGGTGGGGAGGGACCTGGGAGGACAGTAGTCTCTATGCCAAGGACAGACTATACTTGAGTGAAGAGGGAAATAAAGTGTTGAAACAGAGGATGGAGGAGTACACAGAGGATGTTGGGAATTTAAACTAGGAGTTGGGGGTGGCAATTGGGCAAGAGACATGCAGAGACCACAGGTTGGGAAACCATATGAGCTTACCCCCATAACAGTGACAAAGGACAAATGGCAAGTACTATTGGTGATGCTAGTAAAGGAGGGCAGGATGGGGGTGGAAAGGGTGGAAGGTGGTTACCCTTAATGCTAGGAGCCTTGGGAGGAAAACTGCAGTTACATGTGTTCATGGCAAAGGGAGAGGTGGACATTGCAGCCATCACAGAAACATGGGCCACCCAATACAATGACTGGGACCTGTCTGTACCAGGGTACAGGTTATTTCGTAGGGACAGGGTGATTGGGAAGGAAGGGGGTATGGCACTATTTGTAAAGGAAGGACTGAAGTGTGTAAGGGAGGAGGGGGAGGAGGGTAGTATGGAGTCACTTTGGATGCAAATTCAGGATTCCAAGAATAGGATTCTCAGAATGGGAGTGGTGTACAGGCTGCCATCTCAGATGGAGGAGTTAGACAGGGAACTAGTGGGACAGATCAGGAGGGCCTGTGAGAAGGGTAGTGTGGTGATTGTGGGGGACTTCAACATGCCAGGAGTGGACTGGAGTACCCCAACAACCAGGAACAGAAGGGAGCAGGTGTTGCTGGATGCCTTCCAGGACAGCTTCCTGCTGAAAATGGTCAGTGAATCAACCAGGTTAGGGAATATACTTGACCTTGTGCTGACAAATGGGACTTTGTGAGAGAACTTACAGTGGAGGAACCGCTGTCAGGGAGTGACCACCACTCAGTATGGCTCACATTGGATATAGGCAAGGAAGGAGTGGAATCCGGCACGAGAGTGCTGGACTTCAGGAAGGCCGAGTTTGGGAGGATGAGGGAAGTAGTAAAAGGGTACCTGGCCAGAATTCAATCTAGTATGGACACTAACCAGAGGTGGGAGCTCATAAAGCTGGGGATAGTAGAGGCAACCAAAACCTGCTGCAAGGCCCAGAGCAAGAAGGCTAGGGCTAGGAAACCTAGCTGGTTGAGCAAGGAGGTCATGGAAAAGGTAAGGAGGAAAAGTGCTTCCTTTAGGAGGTACAAGAAAACAGGGAGGGGGGAGGACAGGGAGGAGTACTTGACGGAATCGAAGGAGGTGATAAGGGCAGTAAGGGGAGCCAAGGCATCTGCGGAACTTAGGCTGGCACAAGACATTAAGAAGGAGGCGAAGGACTTTTTTAGGTACATCATGGAGAAAAGGAGCTGTAAGGACAACATAGTAAGGATTAGAAAGGAGGGGGGGTTGGGTGGAAACAGGGTGCAATCAGGCAGAAGCACTAAATGATTACTTCTGCTTGGTATTTGCTAAGGAGAAGAGGGGGGTAACACCCAAGGGGGGAGGAATGGCAGAAATAGGGGAGGAGGGGGTGACAGATGGGGAAATCATGGAGGGCAGACTCCGGGAAGGTCTGAAGGCAATGAGGGTGGACAAGGTGCCAGGCCCAGATGGCATTCACCTCAGGGTACTGAAGGAGATGGCAGAGGTCCTTTCAGGACCTTTGGCAGACCTATTTAATACCTCACTACATTTGGGATGTGTACCTTAGGACTGGAGGATGGCTCATGTGGTGCCCCCCATAAGAGTGGTCCCAAGGATGAACAGGGAAACTACAGATCAGTGAGCCTCACATCCATCGTGGGTAAGCTAATGGAGATTATCCTGAAGGAGAGGCTGGTGGCCCTCCTAGAGGCCAAAGGACTACAGGACAGCAGACAGCATGGCTTCATATGTGATAGATCCTGCCAAACCAACCTGGTGGAGTTCTATGACTGGGTAACTAGGCAACTGGACAGGGGCCATGCAGTGGATGTCCTGTATCTGGACTTCAGTAAGGCATTCAACTCGATGCCGCATGGAAGGCTGGAAAGTAAGCTAGAAGGCACAGGGGCAGGTGCAAAGCTGGTGAGATGGGTAGGAAATTGGCTTCAGAGAAGGCAACATAAGGGGGTGGTGGGTGGGGAGCTCTCACACCCAAGGGTAGTGATGGGTGGTGTTCCACAGGGCTCGGTGTTGGGACCAGTGTTGCTTGGGATATTCATTGCAGACATATCATTGGACATCAAGAGCAACATCAGTCTGTTTGCTGATGATACCAAGGTAGGAGCAGTGGTGGATGACCTAGGGGGATGGCAGGGGTTGCAGGATGATCTGGCAAAGCTTGAAACCTGGTCAGACACCTAGCAACTGGGGTTTAATGCCAAAAAGTGCAAGGTGTTGCATTTTGTGATGAAGAACCCAAGGAGGAGTTACCAGCTGGGTGGGAGTGTAGCTAGCCCAGACAGAGGAGGAGAAGGACCTGGGGAGGCTCATTACAGGGTAAATGAACAACTAGGCACAATGTAGGAAAGCAGCTGCAAAGGCCAACAAAATGCTGGGTTGTATTGCAAGGGGTATATCCTCGAGGAGGGAGGAGGTGAATCTGCCATTGTATAGGTCATTAGTTAGACCTCACCTGGAGTACTGCATGCAGTACTGGCACTTGTATCTGAAGAGAGATATTAAATTACTTGAGGGGGTGCAGCTCAGGGTGACAAAGATGATCAAGGGGCTGTGGGACTTATCATACGAAGAGGAGGCTGAGAGAGTTGAACATGTACTCGCTGGAGGAGAGGAGAGATGGGGGGATATGATTGAAACCTTTAAGTATATGAAAGGAATAAACAAGACAGGTACAGAGGGGCTGTTCAAAGTAAGGGAGGGAAGGGGAGGGACACCAGGGGCCATGATATGAGACTGGAGGGAGGGAGGAAGATTCAGGAGGGAGAGAAGAAGACACTTTTTTACAGAGAGGGTGGTAGCTGGGTGGAATGCACTGCTGCAGAAGTGGTATCCAGTAGAACAGTGGACTGCTTCAAAAGGGGATGGGACAGGACAAGGAAGAGGGTCAATGAAGGAGAAGGGTGGAAGGAAGGGGCAGCTGCAGAAAAAGGGGTGCTAGTTGCACATTCGAGCAGACTTGATAGACCTTTAGGCCTTTATCTGCTGGCAAATTTCATGTGTGCATATGATTGTATGAACATGTACCTTTCCTTGCCATCTGCAGGCAGAATGGCTTATATAATGCAACAATAGCTGCACTATAAGCATGCTTCCATCATCTCTGGTTAACCACACTGTTCGAATTGATAGTCCCTGACCACTGGGGACACTTACCAGTGGCCCATTCAGTGTCTGACTGATACAGCAGTGAGCCCTTTCTGAAATGCACTAAGCCTGTGCAGTTTCTCCCCACATCAGCTATTTACTTCACAGTTAGGAACTGCTCAATCCAGTGAGCCCAGAATAGGCTGTAGTATTTTAACCAGCTACAGTAGTTTCCCCACATGGTCGGATAAGTTTAAAGAACTGCCCTGCAAAACACTGAAAAGAACTACCTACACACTCTGTCACTGTAATACATTTTCTCTGTAGTCTAAGTGCTTCATTCCTGCTCTCATTCAATACTCCCAATACAGTCTGTAGCTGCTGTACAGTAAATTAAAACTTGTCCACAGTCATTGACTTTTTAATGCAAGTCTCAAAACATTCTTGCTGAGGTATGCATTCCCAGATCCCGTTCAGGTTGCTTTTGGATATTTATAAACGGCTGGTCAGAATATACATTAATTACTTACAGTTTTTTTAATTGGTTTACATTGTTTGTTCACACTTCATACAGTTGCAATTTTTTGGAGGATTTCCACTTATATTGTATTCTTCCCCATTGTTTCTCTCCTGATTTGCTATAAACTTAAGCACTATGAGCTCCGGAAGAGTGTACAGTGATTAAAAACACTATGACAACTACCATTACTAATGATGAAACAGGGGAATCATGATTGGAAGGATCACAATGAAAACTGAGAAAGTAAGAAAAAGCAGGCATATCAGTAACCGGAGGGAGGCTAGTGAAGGAGATTTCAAGTCCTTAGGAACAATACTTCAACCACTGCAATGCCTAAATCATCCCCTGATTTTGTTATGACCTTACAAGTTTGCCCAAACTGGAAGAGTAAAAAGTTTATTAAAATACAGTATATAGATAAGCCACATAATTCCATCGAAATTAATGTAAAAGATTTCCTGCAATACCACATTTCAAACCCTGTAATACCACAGCCTGATTCTTATAATGTTATCATTCAGAGCTCATAATATTATCGATCTGAGCTCTCAAAATAGTATTATGAAACAGCTCCATGTCTGCACTTGGGTGAAATCTTCATGCTCAGCATGAGCCAGCTTTTACTGTAACTACCTGTACAGTAACAGCCGACTTGCTGCAATAACCAAAAATATGTTTTACAGTATGTCATTCCCCACCCTCCACCTGTCTGTTTGCTTAAACTGCTACTGCTATCATACAAACTGCTGCCTGCACAGTACTCACTTGGGAACTGCTGCTGTGGGAGAGAGACAAAATGTTGAATCTTCTCCAAGAAGGGGTAGTTCAGGATGTTCACAACCACACACAAAATGGTATCTTGGTTACCCGAGGAGCTGGACAGGGAGTAAAGGATCAGATAGGGAGTAAAGAAACAAAGGTGTGGTTTCCTGAGGAGCTGGAGGGGAGTAAAGTAATAGGATAGGAACTGTAAGTTTTACTTTTATAAACTACCCCCCGTCCTGCCACCTGCCTGGCACATCCCCTTGTCTGTTGCACTAATTGTGCTGGAGCGGGAAGAAAGAAACAGAATAGCTTTTTAAACTTTTATTCAGTCTACTCATGATCACAAAATGTGAATACTGAACCATAAAAAACATCTATGCTTTACAGCTCAGTTTGTAGAGAGATTTCACAACCATGAATGAAAGATCTGCACCACATTTTGGTCAATACTTGGAACTCCTTGTATCCATATATTACAAAAAATGAAAAACAGGAAACTGTATTACTTGGCAATAATACCATCTCAAGGTTCTGGTGACATGATGGAACCCCTCAAGCTTCACTCTCGATGTTCAAGTCACTAGAACCTCTTGATAGTATTATAGCTGTGTAATATACAGTCCCCTATTTATTATTCCGTTTATAGTACTCTTTGTGCAGAAAATCAAGTTACTAAGAATAGATATACTAACAGCAATTGAAAATGCATCCTCCAAGCTGCTGATATTACTGTCCTTACTTCTTTCTGATAAACTTCTGTGCCACACTGCCACTCCCCTCCTCCTCCCATGACCCTCCATGTGGCCTCCATGTGGCATTCTTTTCCTCCCTCCCCAGTTTCTTTACCATCCCCAGTACTGAGTCTAGCCAGATCATTAAAACCAGTGCAGGGATGCACTGCCTATGGCAGACTACCTGCCACTTACTTTAAAAGCTCCCTCAGTGTTGCTTAGTGCTCCTAGGTTAGCAAGAAATCAGGGCTAATTGTCTTTCTTCCTGTAGCCACAGTTTGGCTGCACCCATTATAATTAATGCTTCCTCTTCATCTGCAAGCATGGGTCTCACAGACCCAGGTGGTCTAATATTGTTGCCCACAGGCATGAGCCTCCCGGAGCCAGCCAGATCAGTGTTTTCTTGCCACTTGCAGACACAGGTCTCGCAAAGCCCAGCAAACTAGTGTATCTTATCCTCACTCTCTCCCAATCTCTGTCTCTGTCTTTCTTTCTCTCTCCCGCAGCTATGGTCCTCTTCAAATCATTATAAGAGTTTTTCAGTACATGCGAATGTGGGTGGACAATAAATGTGACTTTTTTTTTTTAAATTACTCTTTATCTGTCCCTACCGCCTGCTGGCCTCGACCCTTTGGGGCATCCATTGAGTCATCCTCCTACCTTGCACCCACCAGGACTCACCTCTCTTCCTCCATGGAGCTTCAGTTTTCCCCCCAAATGGGGATGAGGTGGGGCCCATCACCCTGTAATCCTACATCCTGTCAGGCCGAGATGGTGGCCCTGGTGAGTTGGGCACATCAGAGGCACGCTCTGGGAAGTCTGTCTTCCCGGAGGCAGCAGGTGCTTTTCTCTCTTTTCTCCCCCTCCTACAGTGCATGGCCCTATGATGTTAAGGTGACAAGTGCCGATGCCCACTAGGTAAAGTGGCCACACATTCCCCTGCAATCGGGGCTTATAGTACTCTGAGCCTCCGCTCGGAGTCAGACAAGTGTTTGTCAGTGGCTGCAACCTTCCCCGGAGAAGGCGAGCTGTCATTGGAAGCTCAAGCCTATCTCCCCCAGCCGACCCACCGGTGACCTGTGTCCACTCCCGAACCCAGGTCGCCAGCATGGAGCAAGGTGTTGCGTCCAGCGCCTCAACCTTCAATGCCAACGGGCCAGCATGTGACTATTTTTTAATACAGTAACAGTGTACTACTTTTCCCCATTCTCATCCTGGAGTTGTCATGTGACTTTCATCTATAATACAGTCCTGCAGAAGTCATTGTGGGATTTTTGCCTCCAGGTGCAGTCATCAAGAGCTTTCAAATCTGTTGTGTTACTAAAGGATACAGGGGGTAAGCCTTTGGCAGCCAGTTGAATTGGAATGTCACCAGCCTACAGGTGCAGGCATATGAGATGTGACCTAACCAGCAAGTCATCACAAAGCAGTCCTTAAATATTTCTCTAGTGTGCTAAGATATGGGCAACCAATTCAAGCTCTGTTTCTAACAGAAACCTTTTTTTAGACAGGATAAGAAGTGTTAGAACCACCATGGGCCTACTTTTAAAGTTGTCTTGTGATTAAGTATGTTACAGTGTCTTTGGCATTTACAAATAGCAGGGCAAACCAATTACATTAGTACTGACATTGACAGACAGGAGTACAAATGCAGCGTATGTACCAAGGCAGCAGATGCTGATCCAGGCAAGGTTGCTGCACCGTTAAGAGGATCACTAAGACAGTCAATTTAGTTACAATTACAAATGTCAGTGAATTCTGCTTGTAATATTGTTTTAAATTTGGACATAGATTTTCTCCTACATGATGCGGGAGAAAAAAAGTTCCATAACTTTGAGATGACGTAATTGAGGGTCATTTTCCCATAGATGGTTTGGGTCCTGGGGAAATGGAGGCCCCTATTTTTGACATCTTGCATTTCATGCCTGTTTCTGGAAGACTTGTTTACTAGGTTTTGATATCTGGTTACCTGGCCCTTAACTATTTTGCAAGGCATGATTGCCTTGGATTTTTCCCTTCCGGTTTTGATAGAATTCCAGTTTCGCTTATTTAGCATTTTACATTGGTGTGTATGGTGTGGGCATCTAAAGGTTGAATCTTGCCATCTTATGATAGGTTATATCCAGTCTTTCTATTAAGTTGTTGTTTGCATACTGGTAGACTATGCTTCTGAATTGGCAGTAGCAACTGGGTGACTAGAGTCAGTCCGGCTTTTTTAGGGTATGGCATAGGCATTGCAATGAAATGTTCTCAGCCTGGAATTCAGTTTTTTGACCACTTATTTAATATGGTTCTCAAAGTTTTTGGCTATTGTCAATTTCCATTCCCAAGTATTTGTATTCTTTGATTTCTTTGATGGTAGGGCCATCTAGGAGCCAGATTTTTAACTCCCTGGTGTCTCTGTTTTTTTTTTTTCCTTTTTGTGGAAGGTCATAGACTGGGTCTTTTTCCCACTTAGGACCATCTTTGCAGAGAAGAACCACTTTGGAGGGTATCAACATCTGATTAGAGTTTTTTCTCCATTTTGGATATGTGTGTCACTCTCACAATGAGGACTGTGTAGTCAGGGTAGAGTTTTATCTTGGAGTGGTGTATATGGCCAGGGAGGTCATTCACATAAACCAGGAATAAGAGAGGACCCAGTATCCATCCCTTTGGGACCCCCTGAACAGGTACCACCCCTTAACAGGGTGTTGTGTATGGCTACTGACTGCCTACAGTTGCTTAAGATGTGGCTCAGGAGTTCACTTCTGCTACAGGTCCCATTTTCATTAGTTTTTCCAGAAAGATGTGGTCCACCAGGTCAAACACCTTCAAGTTGTCCATGTTCATCACTCCAATGGAATTCCCACCACCCAGGGCCCCTGCAGCTTTTCTAATGAAGTCTACAAGTGGGGTGGACATGGACCTGCCCACCCAGAATACCAACTGGTGCACTGTCAGTAGACTGAATTTTTTTAGTTCCAAGGCTAGATGCCTGCAGAAAATCTTTTCAAGTAATTTCGACATCATGAATAGTAGGGCTATAGTCTGTAGAGGGAGGGGTCATTAACACAGAAACATAGAAGTTGATGGCAGATAAGGACCGCAAGGCCCATCCAGTCTGCCCATTTCTTTTTCTACCTTATGAATGTGCCATAGGCCTTTGCTCTGTCAATGGCCTATCTATTCATACTCATCTGTATTGCTCTCTTATGCCTATCCCATGCCTGTTTGAAGCCCTGTACTGTATTCATATCCACCACTTCCTGAGGTAGGCCGTTCCATGCATTCACCACCCTTTCTGTGAAAAAGAACTTCCTCACATCACCTCTTAATCAGCCTCCCTCTAATCTCATGCTGTGTCCTCTTAGCCTATTTTTCTTATATTAAAACATGTTAGACTCTTTCACCTTGTTAATGCCCTTAAGGTGTTTGAATGTTTCAATCATATCACCTCTCTCCCTCCTTTGCTCTAGGGTATACATATTGAGTTCAGTTAATCTGTCCTCTTATGTTTTCTGATGCAGTCAATGCACCATTTTGGTTGCCCTTCTCTGGACTGCCTCAATTTGGTTAATGTCCTTGAGAAGGTGTGGCCTCCAGTACTGTACATAGTACTCCAGATGGGGCCTAACTAGTGTCTTGTAAAGAAGGATTATTACCTCCCTCTTCTGACTTGTGATACCCCTACTAATACACCCCAGCATCCCTCTAGCCTTACCTTCTGCTTTAGAGGTCTGCTTGGATGATTTCAGGTCATCAGTGATGATGACGCCCAAGTCTCTTTCTTCCCTTGTGACTGCCAGCAACTCCCCTTCCAGCCTATAGGTGGCTTCAGGGTTTCTCTTCCTTATGTGCATGATCTTGCACTTCTTTGCGTTAAACTCCAGTTGCCACTCTTCCGACCATTTTGCTAGTTTATCCATATCTCTTCTCATTCTGCCCACCCCATCTGGATCATCTACTCTGTTGCAGATCTTGGTGTCATCTGAAAACAGACAAACCTTACCCTACAGTCCATCTGCTATGTCACTGATGAAGATATTGAAGAGGACTGGCCCCAGAACTGATCCCTGAGGTACCCCACTTATGGCTTGCATCTCTTCTGACTGTATACCATTTACCACCACTCTGTTTTCTGCCCGTCAACTAGTTTGCCACCCAGTTGACCAATATCTGACCCACCCTGAGCCTACCCAGCTTATTAATCAATCTTCTATGTGGAACAGTATTAAAAGCTTTGCTGAAGTCAAGGTAGGCAACATCAACTGCTCCGCCTTGGTCCACCACTCTAGTTACCCAGTCAAAGAAATCTATGAGATTAGTTTGAGAGGACCTTCCTTTTGTAAATCCATGCTGTCTTGGATCCTGCGCTCCTATGGATTCCAGGTGTTGCACTAGCCTTTCCTTAAGGAGTGTCTCCATAATATTGCCTACTACTGAGGTAAGACTGACTGGTCTGTAGTTCCCTGCCTCCTCCCGGCTACCACTCTTGTGGAGCGGGATCACATGAGCCCTTCTCCAGTCTTCTGGGACCTCTCCTGTGCTCAGAGACTCAATAAACAGTTCTGATAATGGCTCTGCTAGTTCCACCCTTAGTTCCTTTAATACCCTGGGATGTATGCCAGCAGGTCCCATTGCCTTGTCCACCCTGAGTTTCTCGAGCTCTTGTAGGACCCTTTCTTTTGTGAAGGGACTAGTGCACATCTCCCTCCCCCCTGTGTCCATGGTGCAAAACTGTGGGCCCTGCCCTACCTTCTCTTCAGTAAATACTGAGCAGAAGTATCTATTTAGGATATATGCTTTTACATTGTCCTCCTCCTCACATGCCCCCTTATCCCCTTTGATCTTAGCAATACCTCCTATGGATGTTTTACTTTCACTAATGTATCTATAGAAAGTCTTGTCACCTTCTTTTACTGTTTGTGCAAGTGTTTTCTCAGTTTGGGCCTTTGCCTGCCTTACTGCCTTCCCTGCTTCCCTTAGGGATGTTTGGTAAGCCTCCCTGTCTTCATCCTGCTGTGTTCCCTTATATTTCCTGAAGGCCAGCCTTTTGGCTCTGTCCTTTTCTGCTACTGTGTTTGAGAACCAAAGTGGTTTCCTTCTTCTTTTGCACTTCTTTTCTCA
Organism: Neoceratodus forsteri; assembly: GCA_016271365.2. Classification (NCBI taxonomy): domain Eukaryota; kingdom Metazoa; phylum Chordata; order Ceratodontiformes; family Ceratodontidae; genus Neoceratodus; species Neoceratodus forsteri. The sequence goes on from CM028131.1 coordinate 1,125,202,216, forward strand.
CTAACACAATGGGATGTTGCTTCAAGTATTGCATCTTTAATGCTGGCCCACTTTGCCTATACCCCCTCACCTGTATTTCTTTTTGCCAGGGCTAGCTTAACACTGTTGGCCATCTTATCAAAGTCAGCTCCTCTGAAGTCCCATATTTTTGCCTTAGAATTGGATGATTTTGTTCTAGTGGCCAAATTGAACCATACCATGTGATGGTCACTGGCCCCCAGGTGACCTTCTGCCTGGAGATCTGTGATCCTTTCCCTGTTGGTCAGTATTAGATCTAGGATAGACCTGTTTCTTGTGGGTTGATGTACCAGTTGTTTGAGGCCTTCCCCCTGCAGGGAATCCACCATGTGTCTAGTTCTGGCAGATGTCCCTGTTGGTATTGACCAATCTGTATCTGGCATGTTGAAGCTTCCCATTATCAGAACCTCCCCTTTAGCTGTCATGTTTTGTATATCTTCTAACAGTAATGTGTCTATGTCCTCCCCCTGGTCTGGAGGCCTGTACACAATCCCAGTTAGTATGGCTGTCCCATTTCCTTAGGCCCCTCTCCTTTGTAGATTGTGACCACTTTGACATGTTTCCAGGTCTCAGGATAGGATCTTTCTATCAGGCTTTTGTTAAAATGTTTTGACAGGATTGGGTATATATGGGCTGCTGCTTTTTTTAGGAACTTAATTTCTATATTGTCCAGCCCTGGTTACTTTGTTGCATTAAGTTTGCTTAGTTCTTTTCTCAATTCATAGTCTGTTATTATTTTAAAATGGGAGCCAAGTCTAATTGTGTCAGTGGCTTCTGCATTCTGGCCCCAATTTACCTTGTCATAGTCAGTTGATATAGTGGTGACAGGGCAAAGTGGAGACACTGTGGGTCATGCTGGAGACAGGTAAGGGGGCTGCTGTTAGGGTAGAGGTGATCTCAGAACTCTAGCACAGGGGGAGGAAGGAGATAAGGATGGGATAGAAGAAGTCCAAGGGATAGAAACACAGAATATGATGCTAGATAAGGACCACCTGGCCCATCTAGTCTGCCCATTCCCCTACCTATTTAAGCTCCATATCCTAAATGATCTGCAGCTTACATTTTCTTTCCTACCACTATTGTTGCCTTCTGTGTATCCCATGCATTCTTAAATTCACCTATTGTTTTTGCCCCATGATCTCTGCAGGGAGGCTATTCCATGCATCCACCACCCTTTCTGTGAAAAATACTTCTACATGTTACCCCTGAGTCTACCGCCCCCCCCAAGCCTCATACTGTGCCCCCTTTTTCTTGCACTTCTCTTTTATGGATGGCTAACAAAGGCAAGGTACTGATAGTGGGGGTTTTCATCTACCAGATGTGGATTGAAGTCTCACTGCTGCAGCATCAGTTAGAAGTAGGGAAATCTTGGACTCCCTGCAGGGGGCACTCCTCAGGCAACTAGTTAAAGAACCCACTCATGAGGGGGCATTGCTGCACCTGGTACTGTCAAATGGGGACAGTGCCATTGATGTCACATTGGGAAGCCACCTGGTGACCAGTGATCATTGTACGGTGTGGTTCAGCATAAGGACCAGGGCAACACCTAACCACACTAAAGTGAGGGTCCTGAACTTCAGGAGTGCTGATTTCAAGAAAATGCAAGAGTGCCTCTAGGAAGCCCTAGCAGAAATAGAGAATAAGAATGGGGTCGAGGAATAGTGGACTAAAAAAGGAAGGATATTGAGATGGCAAAAGACCTCTGTGTCATGCAGGTTAAGAAGGGCAAGAGAAGAAAGAGACCACCATGGTTCTCCAAGGAAGTAGCAGACAAGGTAAAGGAAAAGAAGCAAGGATTCAAAAGGTACAAGATGTCACAGAAGGAAGAAGATAGAGACATCTATCAGGAGAAACAAAGGAAGGCAGGGAAGGCAGTTAGGGGAGCTAAAGCACAAATGGAGGAAAACATTGCCAAATCAGCAAAAAAAGGGGATAAAACATACTTTAGGTACATAAGCGAAAGGAAGAAAAGCAAGACAGGGATAGTAAGACTTAAAGGGGAAGGAGAGTGTGGAAGAGGACCAGAAGAAAGCTGACATACTGAATAAGTACTTTTGTTTGGTATTCACAAAGGAAATGATAGGTGACCAGCCACAAATAGTGGAGAAGGGCATTAGGGGTAGGGAGGAGGACACTAGCCCCTTTACTGAGGAGAGCATCCTCAGGGAACTAGAAAAACTAAAAGCAGACAAGCAATGGGTCCAGATGAGGTTCACCCCAGGACACTGAAGGAACTAAGGGAGGAACTGGTTGCACCATTGATGGCCCTGGTTAATCTTTTACTAGATATGGGGGGACATTCTGGGAGACTGGAGGAGGGCAGATATGGTCCCACTACACAAAAGTGGAACTAGGGAGGAGGCAGGAAACTACTGACCTGTAAGTCTGACTTTGTTGGTGGGCAAGGTCATGGAAACATTACTTTAAGGAAGGATTGGCGAATACCTAAAAAACAGTGGATTGCAGGATCTGAGGCAGCATGGGTTTACAGGGGGGAGATAACGCCAAACAAACCTGACAGAGTTTTTTGACTGAGTTACCAGGGATGTGGATCAGGGAGGAGCAGTGAATGTGGCCTACCTGGATTTCAATAAGACCTTCAACACTGTTCCACACAGAAGACTGTTAAACAAGCTAGACAGCCTGGGAGTGGGTCCAAAAATAGTAAAATGAGTACAAAGTTGGCTAAGTAACAGAACTTAGAGATGGGTGGTAAATGGAGTTCACTCAGAGGAGAAGAAGGTAACCAGTGGGGTACCTCAGGGTTGGGTACTAAGACTGGTCCTCTTTAATGTCTTTATTAGCAACACTGCAGAGGGGCTGGAAGGTAAGGTATGCCTGTTTGTGGATGACAGAAAAATCTGTAACACAGTGGACTTACTGTGGGGGGTGGAAAAAAATGAAGGAAGATCTAAAGAAGCTAGAAGACTGGTCAAGGGTTTGGCAACTGGCCTTCAACGCCAAAAAATGTAAAATTGTGTACATGGGGTGCAGAAACCCAAGGACAAAATATCAGTTGGGGGGCATTAGCAGCTACACAAAAGGAAAGGGATCTGGGGTCATCAAATCTGATTATCTGAAGGTAAAAGAGCAGTGTGGTAAGGCAGTGGGAAAGGCTAGTAGGATGCTAGAGTGCACAGGGAGAGGTGTAACCATCAGGAAAAGGGAAGTAGTGTTACCCCTCCATAGCTCAATGGTGAGGCCACACCTGGAGTACTGTGCCCAATTCTGGAGACCCAGCCTTAAGAAGGACATAGACTGGGTGGAAGCAGTAAAGAGAAGGACAACCAAAATGGTGCATGGCCTGCAACAAAAGCCCTACAAGGATAGCATCAGGGAGTTACATATGTCATCACTGGAGTAAAGGAGGGAAAAGGGGATATGATAGAGACATACACATACCTCAAGGGTATCAATAAGGTCCAGGAAGGTAGCATATTCAACAGAAAGAGATGCTCAAGGACATGGGGGCATGATATGAAGCTGGAAGGTGGAAGACTTAGGGGGGATTTCAGGAAATATTTTTTCATGGAAAAGGTGGTGGACACCTGGAACAGCCTCCCAGCAGAGGTGGTGGGCACTGAAATGGTAACAGGTTTTAAACATGTATGGGATAGACACAGAGGGACCTTAGTAACAGGGCTGGGGGGTGTGGTAAGGCCAGAGATCAATTAGGGTGTTCGGTAGAACAGTAGGTAGATATTTTAGGGCAGACTAGGTTGTCCAAGAGGTCCTTTTCTGTCAATAGCATCTGTGTTTCTATTATATTTGTGTAGGTGGGAGTTTTACATCAAGAAGTACACAAACATGCTGGTTTAGTTGGTTTATTACAGTTTCTGGGTCTTGGGCTGTGTTGTCTTCCTTTGTGAAGTTGCCACAGTTACTACTTCCATTGGATCCCTCAAAACTTTTTATCATTTTCCAGTATAAGGAGGGGGTTGGTCATGGTTTCAATTTTGTTTTTAAAATATTGGCTATTGCCCTTTTGATTTGCATTTTGCAGTCATTACTTCGTTTTTTAAACCTGTCCCTGTCATCTCAATTAGCTGTCCTGTTTGCTTTTCACCAAGCCCTGTCTTTGATCCAAATTTTCTTTTTAATGTGGTCCTTTACCCATGGCATGTGTTTTTTTATGTTGATTGCGTGCAAGCGCAAGAAACATATTGCGGCAGCTTTCCAGAAGCAGGTGTGGAGGCATGGCACTGTTGTAGCCAATGTCCCCACAGCCTTTAAAGGCTTGGCCCAGTTTCCCCAATGCCATGGCAAGCTGCTGCTGACAGTACTGTAGTTCAGCCAGTGTGCCACCACCTTGAAACGTTTCAGCTGCTGCAATCAGGGGCCGCCTCGTCATTGCAGCATCAGCCATTGCTGCAATGAGGGAGCGACCCGTCATTGCTGGGCAGATTGTTGGCAAGTGTAATATTGTTTTCTGCCATGTTCACAAACAATATTATGAACCCCTAGTGCCGAGGGAGTGCCCAGTTCCCCATGGCAGCATGTGTCCCCCCCACAGCAGTGTTTGTTTGCTGACGGGGACCCCAATCCCCATCAGCTTCAGTGCCCCTGCCTGTACTTTGATGCTGCCAATGGGAAGCCCACTCTCCATTGGCATTATGTCCCACCCTCCCAGTTTCATGTGCTGAAGGGGGAGCCCACTCCCCATTGGTATAATGCCCCCCCACAAACACCCAGTAGATTTGTACTGAGGGGGTGCCCAATCCCCCTCGGCTGTTGCACCCCCCTCCTTTTGTGCTGATGGGGGTGCCCAATCCCCGTTAGCTACAGCTGTCCCCCAGAAAAATACTCTTTTGGCACACTGGGAGCCCACCCCAGCATGCAACATACCGCTGTTAAAAAAAAAGTCCCACAATGTTTTTTTTTGTGTTTCTAACCTGTGGAAAAGGAAAACGGTCCCTCATGGTCTCCTTACCCCCCACAACCCATGCCCACCCACTGTGCACCCTGCTTCCCCACACCCCCCACCCCATACTTTCCTCCTGAGCCCCGTGCAATGATCTTCTGTGAACCAGGAACACGTCTGCACTCTTCAAAGCCAACCGCGAACTGAGGAAATGATGGTAAGCTGTATAATGGAATAAATAGGGTTTTTACAACTTTGATGCATATCTCAGGCATTTTTTGGAATTTTGACACCAAATTTTCAACATGGGGTATTTGGGACCCCTCCTCATGAATTCTGCCACTGTCATGGCGTTATTCGCCCAGAAAGGTGATTTCGTGGTCACTGCGCGGAATCCCTTTTCAGGATGGATTAATGAAATGACAGTGCCAGTGTTCATGAGATGGGCTCTGAAAAAGCCTATGTTGCAAATTTGGTGGGAAAAATCAAAAAAATGACTGTTTTATGAGTGTGCTTTGCGCAGTTGCTATGCACATTCATAACTTCATGAATTTGCAATATTTTCATGCCAGATTTGCAACATTGGCATTTTTTCACACTTCCTTGTGAACAGTACAGCTGTCATTTTTCACATCCTGGCCAAAATGTGTTTTCACTCTTCCAGTGCAGAATAGCACGGTCACTGTGGGAAATCAGTTTTCAGGACAGATTAAGAAAATTACAGTGACACTGTTCATGAGCAGAGGTCCTAAAATGCCTATGATGAAAATTTGGTGATGATACTCCATAAAATGACAGTGTTACGAGCGTGTGTTGCGAAGTTCGCACACGCTCGTAATTTTGTGAATTAATAATTTTTTCACTCCAGATTTTCAACATTGCCATTCTTCTGCACCTCCTTATGAACAGTACAGCTGTCATTTTACACATCCTGGCCAAAATGTGTTTTCACAGTTCCGGTGCAGAATAGCGCGGTTGCTGTGGAAAATCCATGTTTGGGACACATTATGAAAATGACAGTGACACCGTTCATTAGCAGAGGTTCTAAAGTGCCTATAATGAAAATTTCGTGTTGAAAGTCCATAAAATGAATGTGTTAAGCCCATGCGTTGGGCAATTTCCACGCACTCGCAAACCTTCGCAACTTTGCAATATTTTCACTCCAGATTTTCAACATTGCCATTTTTCCACACCTCCTTATGAACAGTGCAGCTGCCGTTTTTCACATCCTGACCAAAATGTGTTTTCTGTCTTCCGGCACACAATAGTGCGGTCGCTGTGGGAAATTGGTGTTCAGGACACATTAAGAAAATCACACTGACACTGCTCATGAGCAGAGGTCCTAAAATGCCTATGTTTAAAATTTTGTGATGAAACTCTATAAAATGACTGTGTTACGAGCGTGCGTTGTGCAGTTTCCATGCTTCCTTGTAGGTTCACAAATTAGTAATATTTTCATGCCAGACTTTCAACACTGGCATTTTTTTAACACCTCCTTATGAACAGTACAGCTGTCATTTTTCACATGCTGGCTGAAATGTGTTTTCACACTTCCAGTGCACAATACTGCAGTTGCTGTCGGAAATCAGTGTTTAGGACAGATTAGGATCGAATGAGTGAGACAGGGGAGGAGTGACCAAGCTCAACTGAGCTCTGTCAGGACTGCTGCAGATTTCTTTGTGGGCAGGAAAAGCTAGCAATGCAGGCAGGAGCCCAGTACAAAAGGGCAACCTGCAGTGCCGGGAGACACAGAATGAGCGAGTCAGGGAAGGGGACTGAGTGAGCTCAATGGAGCTCTGTTGGGACTGCTGCAGATTTCTTTGTGGGAAGAAAAAGGCAGCAATGCATGCAGGGGCCCAGTACAAAAGGGCAGCCTGCAGTAGCAGGAGAAACAGAATGAGCAACTGAGAGGGGGGAGTGTGAGAGCTCAACGGAGCTGTATTGTAACTGCTGTGGATTCCTTTGTGGGCAGAAAAAGGCAGCAACACAGGCAGGAGCCCAATACAAAAGGCCAGCCTGCAGCGTCGGCAGAAATGAAATGAGCAAGTGAGAGAGGTGGAGTGAGTGAGGTCAACGGAGCTCTGTCAGGACTGCTGCAGATTTCATTGTGGGCAGGAAAAGATGCCAATAGAGGCAGGAGCCCACTACAAAAGGGCAGCCTGCAGTGCCAGGAGAAAGAGAATGAGCGAGTGAGACAGGTGGAGTGAGAGACCTCAATGGAGCTGTGTCAGGACAGCTGCAGATTTCTTTGTGGGCAGAAAAATGTGCCAATGCAGGCAGGAGCCCAGTATAAAAGGGAAGCCTGCAGTGCCAGGAGAAACACAATGAGTGAGTGAGAGAGGGGGAGTAATCGAGCTCAGTGGAGTCTATCATGACTGCTGTGGATTTCTTTGTGGGCAGGAAAAAGCGGCAATGCAGGCAAGAGCCCAGCACAAAAGGCCAGCCTGCAGCGCCGGCAGAAATGGAACAAGCGAGTGTGGGGGGGAGTGAACGAGCTGTACAGAGCTGTGTCAGGAGTGCTGCAGATTTCTTTGTGGGCAGAAAAACCTGCCAAAGCAGGCAGGAGCCCAGTACAAAAGGGCAGCCTGCAGCAGCGGGAGACACAGAATGAGTGAGTGAGGGAGGGGGAGGGAGTGAGTGAGCTCAACAGACTTCTGTTCAGAGTGCTGTGGATTTCTTTTTGGAAAGAAAAAGGCTGCAATACATGCAGGAGCCCAGTACAAAAGGGCAGCCTGCAGTGTGGGCAGAAACGGAATGAGCTAGTGTGAGAGGGAGAGTGAGTGAGCTCAATGGAGCTCTGTTGGAACTGCTGCAGACTTCTTTGTGGGCAGAAAAAGGCGCCAACAGAGGCAGGAGCCCAACAAAAGGGCAGCCTGCAGTGCCAGGAGAAACAGAATGAGTGAGTGAGACAGGGGGAGTGAGCGACCTCAATGGAGCTCTGTTGGCACAGCTGCAGATTTCTTTGTGGGCAGAAAAAGGTGCCAATGCAAGCAGAAGCCCAGTACAAAAGGGCAGCCTGCACCGCTGGGAGAAACACAATGAGCGAGTGAGAAAGGGGAGTGAGTGAGCTCAACGGAGGTCTATCGTGACTGCTGCAGATTTCTTTGTGGGCAGGAAACGGTGGCAATGCAGGCAGAAGCCCAGTACAAAAAGCTAGCCTGCAGCATGGGCAGAAATGGAACAAGCAAGTGAGAGAGGGGGAATGAGAAAGCTCAACAGAGCTGTGTCGGGACTGTTATAGATTTCTTTGTGGCCAGAAAAAGCCGTGAACGCAGGCAGGAGCCCAGTACAAAAGGGCAGCCTGCAGCAGTGGGAAATACAGAACAAGCAAGTACGATAGGGGGAGTGAGTGAGCTCAACGGAGCTCTGTTGAGAGTGCTACAGATTTCTTTGTGGGCAGAAAAAGGCAACAATGCATGCAGGGGCCCAGTACAAAAGGGCAGCCTGTAGTGGTGGGATAAACAGAAAGAGCGAGTGAGAGAGGGGGGAGTGAGCATGCTCAATGGAGCTCTATCGTGACCGCTGCAGATTTCTTTGTGGGCAGAAGAAGGCGGCAACGCAGCAGGAGCACAGTACAAGAGGGCAACCTGCAGCACCAGTAGAAATGGAACGAGCGAGAGAGAGGGGGAATGAGTGAGGTCAATGGAGCTCTGTCAGAACTGCTGCAGATTTCTTTGTGGGCAGAAAAAAGCACCACCAGAGGCAGGAGTCCACTGCAAAAGGGCAGCCTGCTGCACCAGAAGAAACAGAATGAGTGAAACAGGGGGAGTGAGTGACCTCAACAGAGCTCTGTAAGGACAGCTGTGGATTTCTTTGTTGGCAGAAAAAGGTGCCAACTCAGGCAGAAGCCCAGTACAAAAGGGCAGCCTACAGTGCCGGGAGAAACACAATGAGCGAGTGAAAAAGGGCGACTGAGTGCGCTCAACAGAGCTCTATCATGACTGCTGCAGTTTCTTTGTGGGCAGAACAAGGCGACAATGCAGGCAGGAGCCCAGTACAAAAGACTAGCCTGCAGCGCTGGAAGAAACGGAATGAGTTAGTGAGAGAGGAGGAGTGAGCAAGCTCAACGGAACTTCATCAGGACTGCTGCAGATTTCTTTGTGGGCAGAAAAAGCCGCCAACAGAGGCAGGAGCCCAGTGCAAAAGGGCAGCCTGCAGCGCCAGGAGAAACAGAATGAGTGAGTGAGACAGGGGGAGTGAGTCACCTCAACGGAGCTCTGTTGGGACAGCTGCAGATTTCTTTGTGGACACAAAACGGTGCCAATGCAGGCAGGAGCGCAGTACAAAAGAGCAGCCTGCAGCACTGGGAGAAACAGAACGAGCAAGTGACAGAGGGGCACTGAGCGAGCTCAACGGACCAACGCAATCAACATTCGGCATTGACAAATGCTTGTTTTCGGATGCTACTAGTTCTTAATGGTGGGGCATGTTTGTTGCAGAGTGCAAGAAATGAGTGGGGGAATTTTTCGATTGCCTTGCTTGCATTCAAAATGAGGTCCATCCTCTCCTTTAATCTGACATGTTTAGACTGCATACAGTGATACAGTATAGGAAATGAGCAAACCATGCTATGTAGGCAGTAATGTGAAATTAAAATTTCAGTTATTGCAAGATGGTGACAGCATAATGGGGCACTGTCAATGTTTTGACTTGACCCGGACCTTTATGCACACTACCCACCAATTACTACTAATAAAAACGCAGCTGATACCTCCTAGAGAACACTTTAACTAAACATCCCATGCTAACAAAAACATAGAGTTTTGCAATTGAATGGCATCTATATTTAAATTTAATGAAGCAAACACTGCTTTCTCAAACAGCCCTGTAAGAGAAACTAATGTTTAAAATGTATCACCTTAAAAATAAACATTTTCTGGCCTAGTGGGCATCCTTGATAAACCGTGTAATGAAAAAAAAAACTGGTTACAGTCTCTTTATTTCTGTCAAAGCTGTCTATATTTGGAGATAGTGTAACATTACATTGCAGTGTAACATTACAGGGATTTTACACATCCTAGGGATTTGAAGATTGCCCAAGGTTTAAACGCACTTGACTGCATTAAATCCCTAAATCATATGTTAGGAAAAGAACAACATGCACTAAGATAAATCCCTGTAATGCACAAGCTGGAGTATTCCAATGTCTTGATATCAAACAAAAAGGAAAGGATCCACTACCTGACTTTAAGTTAAACCCACTTTAGTCAAAAAAAGTATTTATTTCCAACTAATAAGAAAGTGAATATCTAACATGCTTACCTGATCTCACCAGGAGAGTGGGATCTGTAAGACAGCTTACATTAGACCTCCCATAATAAACAGACAATTTAGACAAATATAACTTACTGTATCCTGCTGTTTAAGCTCTACTGCTGTCTTGTTAACCCAGTTTTAGAGTATGACTCCTATGTCTGGAACTCACATTGGGAGCCCAATTCTCTTTCAGTCACAAATTGTGAAGAAAGAAAATGAGGTGAAAACAACCTCCTCACTGTGCCAACACACTTTGTGACTTGGTACAAAATCCAGACTTACATGCTGGAGGCAAGAGTTCCCTTAGCATCTATGTCTAAATGAAAATACATTTAGACAGATGTTATTGTATACAAACATGTTTCTGCACACTAGCACCTGAGCATTGATAGCCACAAAGGTAGGTGTGGCACAATTCTGGTCACATGACTCTCTACCATAAACAGACCCTCCCTTGGGCCTGACACTACAACCCCTGTGCCCCCCCACCTGCCTTTCACCCTAATGCCTGCTTCTTAGCTAAAGTGTTTCTTGTGCTCCTGACCTTCTTCCTAAGCTGCTGGTAGTTCAGATCCCTTCCCACTTCTTGTGCTGTAGCCAGCTCTTGTCATTTTGGCAGTCAGTGGAACACCCTTCTCAAGCCCCATTTTCCACATTGGTTCGATGTGCTCGCAGTCCCTTAACAGTCTCCATCTCCTGCCTGCTCCAGTCTTCATGACTGCATAGTTCTATCTCCTCTACCACCTACCCTTATTTACATTTAACATTTTACATGCTAAAACTATGTAAAAGCCAGCAATTGGAGAATGTAGTGGTTGTGGCCATAATTACATGGCTGGGTACCATTGCCACCTCCAAAGCTGGGAGAAGCCATCCTTGTACTAGTAGATGCAGTTAATCTGCAGATCATGCTTTCTGAAATGGCACTCGCCACAACTGTGTTGTTGGAAATGCTCAGGACCCACCAGATTGCCCAGTCTTCTGCAGTAGTGATGTTCTAGGTTCTTGGACACTCCCTCTCCTTAAAAAATACCCAGTCTTCTAGCTGGGGTCATCTTCTCGGACTGCAGGGGAAGATTTTTGCCCTCCAGGTACTAAAGGGAATGTGGGCTCAAGCAGCACTGCCAGGAACCACAACCTCAGATCCCTCTGCAACATCAAACCCCCTGCTGACAGACCCAAAGAGCTGGAAATGCAGCAACCTGTATCTATACAGTTTTAGTTGGAGTAAATTAATATAAAAAGGACTCACTACAGATCCCAACAATTCAAAATCAGGGTATATAGACAGGTGTACTGGCCGAATCTTTTGATTTACGATGCAGAGGTTGATATCTCTGCAGACTCCTGTGTAGATAGACCTCACCTTTCAGAATTAGCTTGCTGCCCCCAAGAATATTGGTGGATGGCCCCTCGGGGGGCCTATTTCTGATTTTGGATGTTGTGAACCCTCCAGGCCCCATAGCTTGGCCTAGGAATGCCTGATTTACAATTCCAAGGTGTCATTTTCAACATTTATTGCCATGCCAAGTTGGATGGAACAACTTAGAAAATCCGAAATGGCCCACCAAAATCCAATACGACTACTATATCACTAGTAAATACTTGATTTGTTAATAAGTTTCAAATCTCTAGCTTCCCAGATACCTATTAACAATGATTCATGAACATCTATATATTGAACATTTATTCATGAACATTTATGACATCTATATATTGCTTTGAGGCTCCCTGTTAGACACAGAACCAAATGTACACATTAATACTACATATAACAACTGAATTCACAAGGAAATTTACTGATAAAATAGTTTGAAGTACGTACAGTAATGCTTAAAATCTAAATGTTGTATGTGCTGATTTGTTGTTTAGAATCAAGTCATTTTATCAATGATTTGACCCAACCCTATGAATATTTTGGGTCAATAGTACACCTTGGTTGTAATGTCCAGTTTTGAAGTCATTATATTGGAGTCCACTCTGGATCTGAACTGTCACATTCACTCCCGAAGCATGAAGATTTGTCCACAGAAGTTTGTTCACTGGCTGCCAATGTGTCATTTTCAGTGTCATCATCTCCAATACAATCAGTCATTGGCACTGTGGTTGAAGGTTTTTGTTTGGTCTTCTGTGTGTGTCTTTGAGGTGTTGACTCACCTTCATCGTCTGCCTCATCTCAGTCAGCTGCACATCATCGGCCAGGTAACCTTCCACCCTTTCTTCAATGATGTAGGACATCAGGTAACTGAAACCCAGTGAACCACACAGGTTTCAGAGGTTCATCCTCTTATTTCCATCCTGACAAACAAGGGTCAATTTTGGGATTTCTGGCTCTGTGCAGTGGCACCAATAATAGGCTACAAGAGTTGCTCTCTTTGTGTGCTGACATAGGCTTGCAGGGTCTGGTAGAATTGTTTGCATAGTCTTCACTTTCAGGTTATTGTATTGCCTTACTTGTGTGTCTACCAGATCCTCTCATCCTGTACCATTGTACACACAGTGTTGAATGAAGGTCTTGACATTTTGTTCAGTGTCTTGTGAAGCATATGTGCTTTCCCCAAGTCCTGAAAGGAGATGCATTCTTTCTTTAACCATGTGCAAATGCTGAAAGACTAATTTCTTTGATACCTTGTAGAAGTGACTTGCTGCAATGCATCCAAAGACAGCATGGTATGCTGGCAAATTGAGACTTGCAGTGTGTCCAATGTGATCGTATACAGATCCTATGTTTACAAATACGTCAGGGTCGATTTGGAGTATCCATGGTGAATCTGGAAGGGTCTTTGTGAAAGCATAAACCATCAGGACAAGGATGTCTGTATCTTTGGCTCAGACAACAACTGGGCCTTTCGCAAGAGCACAATGCAGCACTATCCTTGTATCTGCCTCCTCATCATTGCAGGAAAACAGGAATTCTTCTGAATTTGGATATACAGTATATGTGCTTCTGCCATTGCTGATAGTAAGCTGGTATTGTACGTTTTTTCTGACATCTTATTGTCTAATATACTCATTGAAGTGCTATATGAGATCTGTTTTGTTGTCCTTGTTGTGAAAGTACTGCTGATACACCTTTCCCTGCGGCATCTCTTGTGAATCTGATCCCATGTGAAGTTGCATTCCTCCTGTATCTATTTCTCGCTTAGCTTGTTCTTGCTGTTTCACTGAGAACGCCTGATCATCCTTATAATTATCAAAAATGACGATGAATTCCACTGGGTTTGTTGTAGATAGAGGTGTGTATGTGACAAAAAGTGCTTTCCAAAAGGTGTCTCATGTATACTGTGCAGAAACTGCTCTTATCATCACCATGGCATTGTATATGTACACTGAGTGTAACGGAGGAGAGGAAGAACTTCGAGCTTCTGCTTCATCGATGAGATAATTTCTTAAGACATGTTTGGTATTAGGTTTGTAGAGATTTCCATCCAGACTTGCTACTGCAAGAGGATATGTTGTGAGTGGATGGGAAAACGCATCTTTCTTGTCAGGGCACTTTGCAACAATGATGCCAAGAGCCTGATGTTCTTCTTTCAAGACTGATTCCACCTTGGGTTTCTTTTTCTTCTTGTCCATTCCCATGGAAATTCCACTGCATTTAATGGGCTCAAAGAAACCAACTTTCCTTGCTAGGAGGTGGTCGTTTATAAATGCACTCAGCATAACTTCTCCTGTAGTCCTTGTCCTCTACTATTGCCAGCAGTATTTCAATGCCTGTTGCAATGTGTCGTGCTACACCCTGACATGGATCTGAATATGCATGAAGTTTCTTCACTAGCTCTTTCACTTGACCATTATGTTTCTTCATGGCACCATATGTCAACGCATTATGTGTGGCTGATGTTTTCAGAAGCATCTTCTCCTTTAGAGACAAATGAATTTTAGCGAGCTTGTGGGAATTCAAAACTAAGTCACGGGAAACTTCCTCAGACATACTGTAACCACCTCTCATGGGTTCACCCCTCACTTTGACCTCTCTGTTGATTGAGACCTCAGTCACTTGGTCAACAGGTATTGTGAAGAATGCATCACTGGATGGACTAGTCCCAATGTCATATTCCTGCAGTTCATTGTATGCATTCTCATTGATGATTTTTAGATTGATGAGGTCTAAATGATGCCATGTCAAATAATGAGAGTAGTTTTGATGGTTGAATGCAAACAGTAAAGGTAGAATATCTCATTGAGCCTGCAGATGTAAGTTCAGATTCTTGTCTCTGTATGCGGTGACCTGGGCAAGAAGAGAGCTGGTGTCACCAATGTAGCCTGTCACCCACTGTCCCATGGTGCCAGAGGTTTTCAGCATTTGTGGCTGCACTTCAGGGAAAGATTCATCCAAGAAGACAAGATTCAGGGATTCTGCCAATACAGATCTTCTCATGTTAATGAGCTTTTCTCATATTCCATCGGTTAGTGAGCTGTGAATCTTGGCTCCCATGAATTGTAGGAGAGCCTCAAGGGACTGTTTATGCAACCTTATTGATCTAGAATAGTGGTGTCCTTCCAAGGCCTGGTCAACAGATTCATCCACTATTATCCCAGCCTGAACCCACCAGTCACAATGTCCCATTGCACCATATCGCTTGTAGAGGATCTTCTGCCTCACCGTCAGTTCATGAAATTCTCCCATCAGATTAACTACTTTTGTATATTTTTATTCTTTCCACAATATTTGTACAATCTTGTAGAAAACTGCATGATCGCTATGGCTGAAGATGTGGTCAATTTGTAGGCCATCTGTTAGATCCATGAGAAAGTCATGGTAATATTTTCAAACTGCATCTTCTGGTTCATGTGGTATAATGGGCTGGAAATCACTTTCAGATTTGAAGGTAGTGGTCAATGTTGCTTTTTTTATTGGAAGTTGTCCATGATTCTAGGACTAGAAGAGGTTCATCTTCTCTGGAAGATTCTATGCTTGCTGCCAGAGCCCAAATACAGTCCTTGCTCAAATGAAGATCAAGCTTGGTCCTTCTTTCATCCTCATTGTAGGATGGGACGATCAGTGGGGGTTTTCTCTTTCCTATTTTATAATCCCCATAGTCAATAGGTTCTGAGCTCTCAAAGGTTTCCTGAACTTCTTTTGTTGAGCTGCTTGGAATATTCTGTTCTTGTACTGGCAAACTGCAGATGACAGCAGAACGCGAAATTTGGGGTACATAAATCATTGAGTTAGTGTCATGTGTTGTTGAGACTCCTGTTAATGTCTGTTGCTTACCATGTGAGTTATCAATTGTGAGTTGGCTATCCAGGTGGAATCATGTGCAGGGATTTTTTTCCCCTCATATTTACTATCATGGGCCAATTTCTTGTTTTGTCTTCTGACGTCTGTGTAAGAAATACCAGCCCCCAAATGATGTAGAAGATTGACTGCTTCTTTGCTTCTGATGAAACAATGAATGACCATGGACAGAACTATTGACTTTGGACGATGTTCTCCAGTAATGAGGTGTTGCCAGTCACTAGCAATAGACCATATGATGGTAGCTTGAATTTCTGCTGGGATGGTCACATAACCTAGAGCATTAATCTTCTTAGAAGAGCATATAGAGAGAGATATCACATTGAAGATTTCTGGAATGAGTTCATAATTATCAAGCTCAGAAAGCAAGTCTTTGTATGCCATAGGAAACTGCAGTGACTCAATTTGTCTAACTTTTAATTTCTGATTGATCATCTTTTCAAATTGTGGTGATGTCACTATCTCTGAGCCCAGCTCCTCTCAAGGTTGCCAAAGAATATTCAAGTGGGTTTACTTTTGTCGAGTGAAGAATGAGAGAATTCCCATGTATCCCCTTCCCCACAGTAAAACCTTTCTCATCTCCAAATTCATTGCTGATAAGATTCTTTAACTGAAATGTGTGATTTATTCCAGCATCTTGTATGCATCCGTGGAACTCGTAGAGGTTGCAAAGATCCTCCAGTAACTCTTGGAATAAAAAGCAACATTTCTGCTCAACAACCCTTCATAGAAACATAGAAACATAAAATTTGATGGCAGATAAGGACTGCTTGGCCCACCTAGTCTGCCCATTTTCCTACCAAACAGATAAGCTGCAGATCCTAGTTAGCCAACAGCTTACTTCCTCCTACCCCCCACTAGGACTGCCTTATGTCTGTCCCAAGCATTCTTGAATTCCCCCACTGTTCTTGACTCCATGACCTCCTCAGGGAGGCTGTTCCATGCAACCACAACCCTCTCCATGAAAAAATACTTCCTCACATTATCTCTGAGGCGTCCTCCCTCTATCTTCAAATTGTGCCCCCTTGTTCTTGCACATCTCTTTTTCTGAAAGATACTACCCTCTTGGACTTTGTTGATTCCCTTGAGGTACTTGAAAGTTCTATCATGTCCTATCACTCCCTTCTTTCCTCAAGAGTATACATATTAAGCTCCTTTAGTCTTTCTTCGTATGTCTTCTGGTACAGACCCTGCACCATTTTGGTTGCCCTCCTCTGGACTGCCTCCACTCTGTCTATGTCTTTGCAGAAATGGGGTCTCCAGAACTGCACACAGTACTCCAGATGGGGTCTCACCAACTGTCTATACAGAGGGTAACAACTCACTGTTTTCTGCTATTGATGCCTCTTCCTATGCATCCCAGTATCCCCCCAGCCTTCCTTACTGCCTTCTCATGATTTGAAGAAACTCCATTTCAGCACTCTTTGTGTGAATGCTTTCAAATCCCCTGGTGTTTGTCTCTCTCATTTTCTGATGTAGACAAAAATGTTGTTACAACTCTGATGGTATTTGACAGCCATGGCAAAGACATCAGCATTAGTGGAAGTGACCTTCAAACAGCTGGCTGCACTCAATAAAAGAGCATCATTGGAATTTTCATTGCGTAACATGCTTTCATGCAATGTAATCTTTCCATCTTCAAGTTCAACTCTTTGGAGTTTTTCTTCTGTATTTCCACTCTTTTTCCTTTTGTTGTCACAGATGAAGCAGGTCTCATCCTTCTTAAATTCCAATGATTTCCTTTTACATTGAGTTACATGGACCGCTTCACTGCTACTGGATATCTGTGGGTAGGTATGCCAGAGAATTCAGCTTCAGAAGATTGATCTGAAGAAAGTTGTTTCATTGAGTTGGTGTTTAATTTCCTTTCACTGGTGAAATTTTGGCAGCACCTTGTATGAACAGGTAGACCTGTTTCTCCAGGGCCGGAGGAAGTTGGTCATGGTTATTATTGCATACGAGATCGAAGTTTCTGGCGTACTCGGAAGTTGGTTTTGTGACCGACTATTTCACTGCAAAAGCCTTGATGATATTCAGCCCATTGTCTCCTAATATTTGTTGAAGTACCGTATCTCTAATTTGGTTCTCACAAAGAACACAGGTAGGCAAATTGGATGGATTGATCAATCCAACAGGTAGAACAAGAGGGCTATCCATGTTTCTGAAACAGAAACATAAACTAAAATTAAAAACTAGAAGCTAGAAATGCAAACTAAACAAGCATACAACATACATGAACATGCCACACAATCCTGTGGCAAATTCTCACAGAGTCGATGAACTTTTGGGTCAATGGCACCAACAAGCAGATTGGTGCATTATGCATCATTTATTTATATTTATGTTCTGTTATATTAATTTAACATCTGTTTATATTAAACGTAATAATAATAAACTCCTCATTCATGAATCATTGATAATCGATATCTTGGAAGCTAGGAATTTGGAAATTATTAGCGAATCAAGTATTTTCTAGTGATATGGTGGCCATATTGGATTTTGGTGGCCATTCTGGATTTTCTAGGTTGTGCCATCCAACTTGGAATGGCAATAAATGTAGAAAATAACACCTTGGAATTGTAAATCAGGCATTCCTAGGCTGAGCTATGGGGCCGGGAGAGCCCACAACATCCAAAATCAGAAATAGACCCCCCGAGGGGCCATCCGCGAATTTTCTCAGAAGTAGCAAACAAATTCTGAAAGGTGAGGTCTAGCTACACAGGAATCTGCAGAGATACCAATCTCTGCATCATATATCGAAAGGTTAGGTGTGTACACCTGTCTATTAGTGTTCAATAGGCAGGATCAGGAAGCCAGAGCCAAGTAACCACCTGCTTACGGGAAATGCATCAGAGTAGACCCAGACCAGTCACAAAACATTAGAGATCCATAGGAGTAAGACGAGTGGCCACCCTTTATCAGTTGTAATGGCAGAGGGTGTTGGAAAATTATATGCCCAGGCAGGTGAGGGTCACCAATCTTTGTGCATGGTCCTATGGACTACTTGCACAGTGATCTCTTCCCACCCCCTCTGCTGCACATTTACATATCAATCAGCAAATTTGCATGATGGACAGAGCTGTGGAGAATGTGGAATTCCACCTGCTAAATTCCTGAGGAATGGCAAGTCTGCTTCTGAAATGCTTTTTGGATTTTGCTTTTGTTTATTTCATTGAATTCTGAAAAGTATTATTATGTAAACCACAGAATAATATCTGGCAGATTCTATAATCCATAGAATAGTATTCCACACTTCCTGGAATATGAAATCATGGTTTATGTACTGCTGAATATTGTTCCATGGTTTATGTAAACAATGCAATAGTAATACATGGTTTAAAAAAATGCTGCTTTCAGAACTGGAATTTCTCTTCTGATGAAATTCCATGGAGCTTTACAGAATATCTGACATTCTTTTGAAATTCCACAGAATTATAAAGTCCCACACAGTTCTAGTGAAGGCTGCATGACCCCTTAGAGCATACCTTTGGAGAATGCGGGTAGGGGATTGGTACAAACTTGTCTTGCAGGCAATTTTGCACCAACTTCCTGACAATGAGAATTGGGTTTCGGAGTATTATAATACACAACTCGAATCAGCACAAACACTTGCATGCAGGATTCTCTAGTGCCACTGGGACTGTGGCTATCTTTATCAGCATCACTTTTCTGACTGTGGTCTCGATAGGCTGGATACATTTGGAAAGATGGGTGTTTTATGGCAGACATGCAAAAATTATCATGGTCTATATGCATAACCTACTCACTTTCAAAGGACCGCAGAACAGAATCTCAACTGGTCAAGTACTCTCTGAATATAACCATTTTAGTCTCACTAGAATGCAATTAAATATTCTTTCTTTACTTTATGTTGCCATACTCTTGTTTTTTCCTGCCTGATACCATTTCACACAGACACTTTTCATAGCTTTCCATCATTTCTGAGCAATCAATAAAAGAGGTTGCTCCAATGAAGGGGCAGCCTAGATTGTTATGGGACCTACTGAAAAGGAGAGGTGAGGCAGGGAAGCATGGGGATGGGGGGCCAGAATAGGGAACACAGAGGGACGAGGGGGAGGGAAAGCAGACAGGAATGAAGTCACAATGGGGAGGGAGATCAAGAATGGGGTCAGAGGGAGGGATGGGCAAGAAGCTGGTGGGGCAGGATCCCAGGATTGGCCAGGGGGAGCACAGGAAGAGTGGGCACTAAGGGGATTGATAAGGGCCTGCTGAAAAGAGAGAGAGCCCTCTCTTCTACTGCAGCTGAATTTAATTTCATTTGCACAGAGCTATCTGGAGGTTGGGGCTTAAGAAACCTAGGTACTCAGGTAAGGTGTGGGAGCAGTGGGCCTGGTAGACTGAGAAGATCTATGGGGGCCAAGGGTATGCCACACAACTTTAAAAAAATATATATACTGTAAGTAAATCAGTAAAAGGAAAAAAAAAACACAGCCTAGGGGGTAATGCAACGTGGAAAGGTGAGAAGTATGTAGCTGAGGAAGGTATATAGTAATGCTAAAGAAGGACTAGGGTGTGTGGATTGCTCAGGTGAAATGAACAACCAGCCATGCACATAAAATGTAACTGCTGTTCTGTCATTTGTTCCTCTCCCTCACTGGAATTGCAGCACTATCAAATGTAAAGGTAGTGGTTTTGAAAGTGAGCTGTGAGTATGGAAACAGACAGCGTGGGGGCTGAGCGGGCGGCCTAGGGCAGACGCTTGTTCATCCTTATAGTTTTAGTAGTTTTTGCTCAGAATGCTTGGGGGGGGGACACTCTCTGGCAGTTGCTGGCCAGTAGCGTGCAAGGGTACAGTTTCTGGAGTGAGGAAGGATGGCTCCAGTTTGGCAGTGGGAGTAGCAGGCGATGAGCCAGACATAGGGGAATTCTGTGGAACTCTGGCTGAGGCTCGCTGCAGCAGATGCCAGGGCAAACTGTGATGAGAAGGTGCTATCTGATTTCCCAGTGGCCGCATGTTCAAGCACGGCTGGGTGGTCCCGGGGGAGGGAACAATCGGGACAACGGAGCAGGGGGAAAAGCTTGCTGGGGCCTTACTGTGGGCTGCTGATGCAATGAGACGTGGTGCTGGATGAGAGATTTTTTGGGGCCTCTGGCCATACTTGGGGGCATAGAATGTGTAAATGGCCTGGCTAAAGGGGAGACAACAGGGCCAGACCTAGCAGGGGGAGGCCTTGTAGTGAATTGCTCCACTCAGCGTTGGTGGGCGGTGATGGGATCCATGACTAGGTCACGTGTCGGGCCTGATTTCAGCATGCGGCAGCGTGCGGTCACCATTTTATGCCCACGTGGTTGTGGGCCAAATGGCCGGTGGGCCTTTTCAGTGAGACTCCAGGCCTGCGGGCAAAGAGAGAAGTACTGGGGCCTGGTGGGGCAAGCCTGTGGGGAGACAGTGACTTGGGGGCCAGGTGACTCATCATGAGATGTGATGCATAGGCAGGGTTGTTTATGGCAGCGCATAAAGGCCAGGCCAGGGGAGGCCCTGGGGGCAAGAGTCTGCTGGATGCCTGCAGGCAATGACAGGGCATAGGCATGGGACGAGGGGGCAACAGACCTGGGGGGAAGCAAGAAGGGGCAACATGGGCAAAGCTTGTTTATTGTTGGCAGGCCTGCTGGGGTCTGATCTAAGCCATGCATTTCTGGCTCCTGATTGAGAATGGGGGGGGCATGCAGTGAAAGGCGGAATGGGGGACTAGAACGGGGCACAGCCATGGTCTGGGACATGGCTGCAGCTAGGAATGAGCACTCATCAACATGTTTTTTTTTAAAGGATTATGCCCTAGTTTTGGAATGGAGAGTACAGAGAGACCCAAGGCAGCTCCTGTACAGTGGCGCAAGGCTCAGTTTCAGTGCACAGTATGGCAATGTAGCAGCACTGCCTCCCTTATGGGAACCGTGGGCAAGGGTGTGATGGATCCCCCGACTAGGGGCGGCTGTGCAGCAGTGCAGAATGGGGATACCTGGGGTAGGGGAAGGGAGCGGGCCGTGGGGGCCCAGGGGAAGTGTATAAAATGCTGGGGCTCCCATTATTTCCAGGCAGAAAGCATGGAATCCCAGCTGAAGGAGTCGGGGTGGAAGGAGGGAAGGGAATTATGGAAAAAAAAAAAGGGTGCATTGCCAACTGTCATGGTTTGTTGTAATTAGCAGCATGGCACAGAAAAAGGCACTGAAGCAGAAGCCCAGCAAGGTGCTGGCTAACATGGTGGTGGACTGATGAATCAGGTGCAGGCAATCCTGGAGAAATCTCGGGCAGCTGAAGAGGTGGAGAAGAAGGCAGACAAAAGGAAGAAGCCACCAGTGAACAAGGAGAGGGCCAGGAAAAGGATGACCAGGCAGAGCCCAGATAAGGGTGGTGAGCCTCATCTGAAAGAGGGTAAGGTCCCCTTGGTGGACATCACAGTGGATGGTAGCCTAAAAGGTTACTTGGCTGGGATAATGAAGGAGAAAGGGGAAAAAGGGTGGGAGGAGGTAGATAAGATTTGGAGGGAATTGCAGAAAGAGAATACAGATCAAGGGACAGCAGAGTCCGGAGGGGTGACCTACAAGGAGCGTATGGGTGGCCGCCAGGTATGACACTGTGTCCCAGGCCCTGAAAGAAAAAATCTGGAAGGGAGAAGATGTGGACATGTTTGCCCTTGTTGATAAAGACATGGCAAAGAAGTACGAGCAGAAGGAGACAGTGGGGAATTCAGAGATGGCGGTGGCATTGGCCATCACTGAGAAAACCAGTGAGGAGATCTTCAACAAGGGGAAGACATTTGGGACTTGGATGGAAGGTTTTATGCATTTCAGTGCCATAATGCTACAAAAGAAACTGGAACTGGCCATTCCGTTGCTCACATACTCAGCCTTTATACGTGATGCATACCGGGAATGGTCCCGCTATGGTTGGCTGGTGTATGATGAGAAATTCAGGCAGAGGGTGGCCTTTCATGGGGACGTTTGGTGGGACGTAACCCTTGCGGAGCTCTGGATAAGGACGGTCGATGCTGGGAGCCATGGGGCGGCGACAGGAGGAATAACTCGGGGGCAAAAGCTTGTTGGGCGTACAATAAAGAGAACTGCACATGGGCCACTTGCAAATTTAAACATGCCTGCTCAGGGTGTGGGGAGCCCACCATGTGGTCAGATATAAGATGCAAGGGAAAGGCAGGCAGGTCACATGGGCAGCCAGCCCTTTGAGGGGGCACTCAGGGGAATAAAGGGGGCATGGGGGCAGGGAGGTCATTTAAGGTGGTAGAGTGGGAGGGGGGTACAGGGGAGATAAACCAGTGAAGGGGGGGTGGATGGGGACACTCACTGGCCTGGACATCGATTAAAAAGGAGGTGGTCAGGGAGTGGACCCAGGGGTACCGCGATGAGAAAGCTGTGCATATCCTGAAGGAGGGTTTTCTGAGAGGCTTTAACCTATATTTTTCAGGGGTATGGAAAGCCAAGCAGGCAAAACATTTGGCATCAGTCAAGGGCAGGGAGAAGGTAGTGGAGAGTAAAATCAAGAAAGAGAAAAAGGCAGGTAGGATAAAAAGGCCATTTCAGGTGCCCCCTTTCAACAATTTTTTTGTTATATCTTCTTTATTGTCATTTGTCAGGTACATATATGGACATACATACAAACACACCCCGGAATACCCCAGGTCCACATCCCCAAACTGGATGCGGTTACTATGTACAACCCTAGAACTATGTGCATACATAGTTGCCATACCATACTTTTACCATTATTCTATTAACACACAGTGGTATATTCTAGGCTGTCCAACCATAATTGGACAATATCTTGCCCACTCTCTTATTGTGACTCCCCTTCAGTAAAATTCTATTTAAGTTCTGCCCAGTTATAAATTATTTAAACCAAACTTTGGCAACCATGTCCCCAGGAAAGAGAGAGCATTCACCCTACACCAATTATTTTGGCAGGCCAGACCAACATTTACTGCAAGCTATCTACCCTTTCTAGATACTTCTAATATAAAAGTACTTACAGAAAAAAGAAAAGAAAAAAAGGCTAAGTTCTTAAATATAGATCCTAGTCACTTAACCTTTCCCATAAGCAAATATTGCTTAGCTACTCACAATCAGACAGACAGATCTGGGTCAAAGTACTCTTGACCTGTATTGAGTATACTGCTTCCAACGGACTCCATCTTTTTTCTTAGATTTTTTTTTTTGCCCTCAATTACCATTTGTGTCTTAAGTCTATCTAGTGTACATATCAAATCTTTCACCCATTGATCATACTTGTAAGTAAGGTCACTTTTCCAGTTTCTTAGGACAAGTGCCTTAACCTGGCGGACGTCAAAGCTGTATGATATTTAGCAGATGCCCTCAAAATCAAGTTCATATCCCCCAAAACACTGATCTCTAGCCTAATATATTCTGCATAATTAAATAAGGGGTCCATGTTCTGCCCAATATGAACCCATAATGGATGTATCATAGAACATTCCCACATCATATGTAACAGATCCCCTGTATTCATTTCACATCTAAAGCACAGATCTGTCTGTCTGAGCCCCCTAGAACATAGCTTAGCAGGGGTATAGTAAATATTTGAAGAAACTAAAATTGCATAATCTTATCCTTAGGGACTGGTAAATATTTACCATGGTCTTTTAGAAACTATCTGCTGAGTTCTGTAAGTGGAGCATTATGTCGTCAGCAAAAACAGAAAATTTAAGCTCCTTCCCCCAAACCTTAATCCCTTGTATCCCAGGATCCAAATCAAGTTCTCTTAGTAAAGGTTCCAAGCAGAAGTTAAACAAAATTGGTGACAGAGGACATCCCTGTCTAGTCCCATTCACCAAAAGAAACTCCTTAGAAAGATAACCGTTGCACAGAACCCTGGCAGTGGGGTTTGCATAAAGGTTTCTCAGACCACTGAGAAGGCCTTCTGGGAAACCCATTTTCTCCATTGTGAGAAACAGAAAAGAATGGGAGACCCTGTCAAAGGCCTTCTCAGAGTCGAGTGCAATCAGAGCCATGGGTATCTTGGAATTAGAGGCCCTGCCCAAAATATGATGAAACTTCCCTAATGCATCATGTGCCCCTCGGCCTGGCATAAACCCACCTTGTTCCTGACTAATTAATAAGGGAGCAACCCTTAAAACTCTATTAGCCAGTATCCTCGTTAGCACTTTAATATCTTGATTTATTAAAGCAATGGGTCTATAATTACTCGGAAGATCTTTTGGCTCATCTGGCTTTGGGATAAGTGTAATATAAGCTTGATACAAGGGAAGGTGTGGAACCCCTTCTTTCATAATATGTGAGAATAACTCTTTCAATAGAGGAAGTATAGTTACTAAATGAACTGTATAGAATTTAGCAGTAAGGCCATCAGGCCCTGGTGTCTTGCCATTTGGTAGTGCTTTCACTGCCTCTGTTATTTCTGCCTCCGGAATTGGGGCTGCTAATGCCTGAGCCTGCACCTGATCCAACCTAGACAGAGGAATCTTTTCTAAAAATTATTTAATTTCTTTGTCCTCTGCAGTAATCCCCCCTTGATAGATCCCAGTGTAATAGTCTGCACAAGCATCATCCATTCCCTGCAGGTCTGTAATAATATCTCCATTATATGTTATTGCAGGAAAGGTCTGTTCTGCTTCCCGTTCCCTGATTCTACTAGCCAGCAATCATCCTGGGACATCCCCCTGCAATAAATACTTAGCTTGTAGTTTCTCAAGCCAGTGGTCTATCCTGTAGTATAGGATACTTCTCATTTCCTCTCTTAACTCTTTAAGCTCATTATCTAGCTGTCCAGAAGAGCCCTCCAGTGGGATCAATGACTTAATGGCTCCCATTAGAAACTCTTCCCACGCTCTAGTCATACTGTTTCTCCTAGCGTCATATTCTTGGGCTATTCCTGCATATAATACTTTACAAGTAGGCCAAGCAAGTCTTTTGTCTTGGAGTGTTGGTAGTTGGATCTGAATTATTTCTACCAAAGCTTCCTCCAGCTTAGACACAACCATATCTTTCCTAAACATTGTATTATCTAATCTCCATCTATATGGTTTTGATGGAATATCATCTATTTCCCATAGTAGCTGTACAGGAGAATGGTCGGACAATATTCTATTATGAGTTTCCATGTCCTTCACTCCCCTTAATGCAGCCCCATTAACTAAAAAGAAATCTATTTGGGAGCAGGAATGATGTGCTTCAGAATAAAAAGTCATGTCTGTATTCCCTTTGTTATACACCCTACAGGGGTCTACTAATGCTGTAACCTCCATGAATCTAGTTAAGGCTGTCTGAACCAAAGAAGGTGGTCTTTTAGAGGGTGGATTCTTATCCATCCAATTATCCAAGCAGAGGTTCAAGTACCCTGCCAGGACCAGTGGGTAGGGCGGTAGAGTAGCTATATCCACCTCTAGTGAAGCAAAGAAATCCAACTTGGGCAGCGTGGGGCCATATATTGACACAATAGAAAATACTTTTCCCAAAATAGTACCTGAAACATAAACCCCTCGACAATCATCTCTTGTTTTAATTTGAGAGATAACATACGGACAGGTTTTTCTTACCAAAATCGCCACCCCCCCAACGATTTTGTCTTCCCTTCTCCAATTACCTGACCCACCTACATTCATTTCATTAGGTTCAATTCCTCTCTCAGTAAATGGGTTTCCTGTAATGCAGCTATTTGTACCCTCAAATGATTGCTGTACCGCAATATTACCAACCTTTTTTTCCTCCCCTGAGGCCGTTAACATTCCATGAAAGAAGTTTATGCACAACCACTGTATGTAACAATACCCCTGCCTTCCACCCTCAGATAGCCTGCCCACCATTTTAAATCCCCCGTGGATTCTCTCTCTTCCTTTCCCCATAATCCCCCCACCATGACCCCCGATCCTCTGATCGCCCTCCTGTATTGAATTGAGACCTAGATGAGTTAACCCCATAGTGCCCCCAGACCCCCCAAATCTTCTTAGACATTCCACAGACCCCACCCTAACTTGTTTAGGTGGCCAAATACCTGCTATGATTAGAGGTACATAGAATCACTATGCTCAATATATTCAATAATCTCTTCTCTAAAGATCACTCCCACAGGAATATCAACTAATAACTGGGAGAGTGCACTCCACCCCCTAACTAACCTGCACTCTTCAATCAGAGTTCAGAAAAATTAACTTTCCCTCGACCTTATACAATGAACTCAGATAAGTTCATGCCACCATCTTAATATAATGTCCCCTATATCTGTTTCCCCCTACAACCCCCATTTTTCTAGCCCTTGTGAAACAGTTATGTAATAATAAAAAACAAAAACAAAGCTCTAGTACAGCTGGTGTTTCAATAATAAAGAAAGAAAAAGTTGCTGCGCATCTCATGCTTCCCAGCATCCCAGGCACCTGTGAGCAATGTCACCCTTCCCCCCCAGCAACACAAAGAAACTAAGAGCAGTCCACTTTAAAGAGCCCTCTCTCCTTTGCCTGTAATTTAAAGCTATCTGATGTTGGAACCCAGCTTGTTATAAAGTTTATAGTCCCCGAGCCTGTAAAAAAGAAAATCCACTGGGCTTGATCCCAATTAATCTGTAGATTAATATCATAAAATATTTCTCCCCCAACCAGTCTCGCACATAGCAACTCTGGGTTAGTTGATATACTAACAGTTCTCCAAAATATGTGGAGTAACGTAAAGTCCAGATATTTCACACCCAAGATTCGCCTGCAGCTCCTGCCAGGCCGTCGTTCTTCTGCTCTGCACTACATCCAAACAAGGCCTCCTCCCACCTTGATTCTTCAGGTTCCCGACTTAAACAACTCCGGAAGCACTACTCTCAGGCCTTCTGTGGCATCAGCCGCCATCGCATATTTTCTCTCTCCAGATTGGAATTTCACGATCAGCATTGCTGGATATTGAATTCTGAATTTTACCCCTGCCAGATAAAGCTTTTTTTCGATCTCAAAGTACTCTTTCTGTTTTTCCCGAACTGAAGGTATCAAGTCCTGGAACAACCAAATAGATGCCTTGTTCCATTGCAAATTCTTATTTGCTCTAGCTTTGTATAAGACATGAGTCTTTTCTTTGAAATTCAAAAAGCGCATAATCAGGACACGGGGTCTGTTACCAGGTGGGGGAATCTCTCTCAAAGAGCGGTGTGCCTTTTCAGGATTGTAGGTATCTCCAAAAGGTGTTGGGCCTAATAGTTTCATAAGCAAGTCCTGCATGAAGGCTATGCAGTTGGATCCCTCAGTCCATTCGGAAAGGCCAGCCATACTCAAATTGTTTCTCCGACTATGAGACTCCTGGTCCTTGAGTTGATCCTCCAGTCTCCTAACTTGTTTAAGCAAGGTGACCACCTCAAGATCCATTGTTGCAGTCTTTTTTTCCTGGGAGGCAACCCTGGCTTCCACATCCCCCACCCGCTGTGTTAGGACTTTTAATGCAGGCTTTATCAGTGAACAGTCAGCCACTAACCCTTGGAGTAAGTGCTTTATTTTGGAGATATCATCCTCTGATGATTTTTGCCCTCCACGTTCCTCAGTCGACGAAGAGTAATTTTCTTCAGGCATTGGAGAGTGAGGTTTTGAGTGCTTTTACAGCCTGCACTCGTGCAGCTAGAGGCTCAGGGCTTCCACATTCCATCTCGGCCATTTTGTTCTGCCGCTCTGCCACTCGCTTCTATACCCCAGGTGGGTAACTCGCCCTTTCCTTTTTTTTTTCCAATTATGCCCAAGTACGCTTTACCTCTTTAGTTATACTGAGCTTGCTTTTGAAATCCAGATTTGGAGGTTGAAAGTAGTGTTTTACTCTGTATTATTTGGCTCCACCTGGGAGCACTATTCAGGATGTCCTTTCCTCTCTAACTCATCACGTGATCTCCCCCTTTCAACAATCGTATAGCCACACCCAGCCTGCATGAAGAAAGGACAGAAGGCTTCAGCCTAAAGAGTGTAATGTGAATATGGTGTATGTGGGGTGTTGGAACCCTGGATGTTGCAAAGAAATTGTAATAAAGCTGGATGTGAAATGATGGTCAAAATGCAAAGGTTTCTACCCAAAATAAACTTTAGATGGTGAACCAAGGAAAAGAGATGGTGTGGTCTTTCCAGGGGTGCTTCAATGACAAAAGAGGTTGCTCCAATCAAGGGGCAGTCCAGATTATCATGGGACCCACCGGAAAGGAGAGGTGAGGCAGGGAGCAGGGGTAGGGGGGAGCCAGAATAGGGAACACAGAGGGAAGAGGGGGGGAAAGCAGGCAGGAATGAGGTCACAAAGGGGAGGGAGATCAGGAATGAAGTCAGAGGGAGGGAGGGAGGGGCAAGAAGCTGGGGGGGAGGGTCAGGAACCCATGATTGGCCAGGGGGCATAGGAAAAGGTGGAGCTAAGGGGGTTGATAAGGGCCTGCTGAGAAGAGAGAGCCCTCTCTTCTACTGCTACTGAATTTAATTTCATTTTCCCAACCACCTACCCAGGGAGGAAGGAGTTTGGGCGGAGCACTGACTCTGAAGGAATAACACATGGGGTGGTAAGGGCAATGGGGCACATGGTGGTGCCAGTAAGACAGCAGGGTTGCTGGATGAAAGCAACAGGAGATACAATATGAGGGAAGAGGGGGGGGAAGTAGGGATGGGGCCGAGCCGTAGGAAGGGTACAGCTAGGCTGAGGGGGGCTCCCTATGGGGTAATCACCTCAAGGGAGAATGGGACTGGGGGAGTCAGGTGGGGAGGACACTTGAACCCAGAAGAAGAAATGGAAAAGAAATGGAAAAGAGCGGCACCAGGTAGCCACTCCCAGGCCTCATGGAGAAAGTAAGGAAGGCTTCGCCCTAAAGAGTGTAATGTGAATATGGTGTATGTGGGGTGTTGGAACCCTGGATGTTGTAAATAAATTGTAATAAAGTTGGATGTGAAATGACTGTCAAAAATAGAAAGGTTTCTACCCAAAATAAACTTCAGATGGTGCACCAAGGAAAAGAGATGGTGTGGTCTTTCCAGGGGGACTTCAATGACAATACAGTTTACGTCACTACTGTACTACATATGATTTGCACTTGTTGGTCTGTATGCATTCAGTAAACTTTAGTTGAGTTGCTGCATGTATCTGTTTTACATTGTTTCTTCTTGCATACTCCCTGTGTATGACAATGACTTTAATGGTGACTTCAATTGTAATGCCTGTATGCAATTAGGTTTCATTTTGTACAACATGTTCTCACTATACCTGCAATGAAAGTGAATAAATAAAGCAAAAGCATCTGAGTTAATATAGTAGAAAAATATTATTTTGTAGCATTACAAAGCAGCCAGAAATATTCCTCTAGAATGTATCTCATTTAATAGACTATTAAAAATTAACTCCTGTAGTGATTTCTGTTTCATAGAAATGCCAGAAAGAAAACTTCATGTTTGACAACACATTTAAGCCAAATAAGCATTTCCTTTACCTTTTCATCCAAAGCCTTATGGTGCTCAAACAAAGACTTTAGAGCTTTGAGGACCTCTACTTCACTTGAAACCCCTGAAGGTGACTGTGCTTGTCGTTTCACCACGGTCATCCTAAGTGATCTTTCATGTCTTGAAACAAGGCACTCCAAATGTTCCAGTAACAGCTATTATTTAAGACAAAAAGGAAATGAATTAGCTTGGATGCAAAGCAGAGATACTGAAAATGATCTGTCAGTGAATAATATCCCCAGAAATGTAAATTTGCTAAAGATGACCTCCTGTGAACATTTCTGATACAGATGGGGGAATCATGGATTATACCCTTTCAATGGTATCCACCAAATAGTGATCAGCATCTTTCAGTTTCCAATCTATTTAGAAAAACTTAGCTGGGATAGTACAATCTGGTCATCCCACCCGATTTCTTAGCAGCATAATAACACAGTATCACGATAATGGAAGGGATGCGAACTCTATGTGTGTGTAAAGATGGGAATCTTCACTTTGCAAAATTATTTGCAAAGTTCCCCAACTTTGTGTAGTGTAAAGTGACATTTCACATAGGTCTTTACCAAGTGAAGTGCCTACTTCACCCAGTAAAATCTATGCACCCTGACACTTTGCTGCAAAAGTGCTGGTGAAATGTCACTATGCATAGCTTTCACTGGGCTAAGTATTATTTCACCAGTGTAGAACCGCATGTGTTTTTTTTTTTCTTATGATGAAAAGCCCCCTTATTTTTATGTTTATGTTACCCCTCACTCACTGTGTAACAGTATCCTACCCCCTGCTCCCACACAGACCTTTAAAAATAATTTCCCCATACCCTTTCACTCTCTAGTATGTACCTCTCACCTCCCCCAGTCCTGGAAGAGCTTCTAATAATAAGACTCAGCAGTAATAGTATAATAAATCTCTTCCCCCTACATCAAATCATGTAACCACCCACCTCCCTATCCTGTCAGACTACTGGCCCAGAAAATCAAGTGCCAACCCTCCCCATGCTCTTCTACCCAAATGCACTCCTTCCCGCCTAAGCTCCCAAAGTGTAAGGATATATGAACTCAGCACCTAGAAAACAGGGAAAACATTCCCTGGTGTGGTGTTCATGCTCTCTTCAGTGTCCTGCAATACATGAATATATGATGATGTCTCCTATGGTAACACCCGATTGGCTGACAAGCAGCCAATCGGGTGTTACTGTAGGAAATGTTATCAGTCATTTGTGTATTGCAGGACACTGAAGACAACAAAATCACTTCACCAAGGGATGATTGTCTTGTTTTCTAGGTACTGAGTCCATATATCTTTAACCTTTGGGGGCTTGGGAGGAAGGATATTTTGGGTGCTAGAGTTTTGGTAGGCTGGGGAGACTGCGGAATTATTTCAGGGGTTACAGTGTCTGATATGTTGTGGGGAGTGGGCAGTTACGGGATCAGTTCAAAACAAAGTTACAGAGTGGGTCCCCTTCTCATGTGTAGGGCTAAGTAGGTTGGAGGCTGCTCAGCGAAAATCAAGGTCCAGAGAAAATAAAAATTTACCAGCCACTCCAAAAGATTCATCCTTTAAATGTTTACTTTATTGTAGTGAAAGTAACATTTCAATCCTCATAATAACCAATGTTTCACAGATTGGCTTAATCAGGGAAGAGGATCTATGTGGACAGCTGTGAGCGTCACATAGCTGGTAGTCTCCTGTATTTCATTAACTGTGAGTTAAGTATCCTATTGGCACTATGCGTAGCATAGTGAAGTTCTCAACTTTATCCTCAGCTTCATGTGGCAAAGTTTAGAAAAAAATGTTTAACATTTACTCCACCCCACCATCTGTACAATTATGTCCCACCCCCTCCCACCACTCAGAACTTTTAAAATCATCCCCCTACCCTGCCAACCTCTAGAACCTACCTTACTCCTTCCCCCACAATCACGGCAAAGTTTCTTATCATAAACTCAGCAATAATAGTATGATAAATCTCTTCCTCCACCTGTGCTAAATCCCTTAACCAGAAAAAAGTTAAGTTACCAGCCACTCCAAAAGATTTCTACTTTAAACGTTTATTTTTATTTTATTTATTTATTTAGTTGTTTAACCAGGTATAGCACACTAAGCTGAAAGCTTTTTTACAGGAGTGACCTGGGAGCACAATTTTATATTTTATTGCATATTTTATTGTAGTCAACATAACATTCCAGTCCTCGTGATATCCAATGTTTTGCCAATTTGTTTAGTTAAGGAAGAGGATCGATGTGGATAGCTGTGAGTGTCATGTAGCAGGCTGTCTCCTGTATTTCACTAACTGTGAGTTAGATATTCCTATGTTGGTAGCTGTGAGTGTCCCGTATCCTCACACATAGTCCTATTATTGTAACTATTACCTGCTGATCCTATAACCCCTACTGTTTTGACCATTTTATCCTTACTACTTAGTAGCAGATCAAGAAAGACATTCTCCCTTGTCCTCTCTTGTTCATTGCCTGATGTGCAGAAGTACTGACAAGAATTACTTACAGGGTGGTTGTAGAGTGAATGAGTGAGTGGAGTGGCTCAACATCAGTGAAATAAATTATTTAATCTAAAGCCTGTGGGTCTGAAAGCTACCTAGGTCCCTATGAGCTCTGGGGACTTCAAGGCTTTAAAACGCTATATCTGGCATTTCCCAGGGCTACTTTACTTTAATAAAACAGAGTTTTAAAAATATATGTATATGTAATAGATAATCCACTAAAGCATGTGCGTTTGTGCTTTGATATACATATGCCTTAGTGTGCGTTGTGACACAGAAAGCCACAGGTCAAGTGCATTAAAGCACCCAAGGTGTGTGCATATCAGAGCACCGACACAGGCCTAATTCTGTCTTATAAAATGGCAAAAATATTTTTTGGGGGATAAAAGGTAGTCTCTGTCTGGCAGAAATTAGAAATTAGACTTTCATTCAGGTAATCTGGTTGATCCTGCCATGATTTTGATAGCTTAGAAGTGTTAAAAAAACTTATCTGATTGATCCTGCCATTTTTACATAGTCTCTGGTCTAATTCGTTTCCCTGTCTTCTTCAAGTGTTGTACGAATGAGAAGCATTCATTGCTGTAAACAAAATGCTGGCAAAGGTTTGTAATGAGAAAGGTTTTGCACAAAAAGAGATAAGTTGTATGGTTTTAAAGCCACTTCAGTTGCATTAGTCTAAAAAAACCACCAAGTGTACAGAGAGGAGAGCAAGTGAGTCAGTGCCTTCAGAAGTGTAGACACAAGCATCAGTGACTGTTGCTATAGCAACACTTGCTAACATTTGTGTATACACTTCTGATGCCGCCGACTTGATCAATGTCCTCGCTGTACACTTGACAGCTTTAAACAGAAAAATAATGGAAGGGAGTTTAAAACCATGTAGCTTACATCTTTTTGTACAAAACCTTCCTTGTCATAAAGCTTTGCCAGCATTTTGTTTACCGCAGTGAATGGTGCTTGATCACACTAAACTGGAAAAAAGTGAAAGTCATTACAACTGAAACAGTATAAAAATGGCAGGATCAACCAGATGTTTTTTATCACTTTTAATGTAGCAGAATTATGATAGAATCAAACAGATAAGTGTGTGCATTGTGGGACAGCTGCATAGATTTACTTACTTTTGGTTGTTAATAGGTTATATGTGTTCAGTGGCAGACTGTGTGTGCCAGCTGTGGAGTGATCTTCTTTACTGGGCTGCTAGTAAGAAGGTTCTGAGGGTAGAAAGTAGTTAAGGCATGCAGTCGTAGTGGGAGGTGAGCAGCCATTGTGGGAGTATGTATGGTCAAGTGATGTGTTTTACCCCATCAGGGACCCCCAGTTTTCACTAATGCTCCTACTCATTTTGTAAATAGATAGATGATAGATAGATAGATAGATAGATAGATAGATAGATAGATAGATAGAAAGAAAGAAAGAAAGAAAGACTATTTATTGTTTTCCACTTATGACTATGGTTAACTCTCAGGTAAAATCATGATTTGATGATCCTCTTTATCCATATCAAGGCAGCCAGCTACACAATGGTTCAGTGACACCTAAATTCACATAAACTCAAATAATCCATTTTAATTTATTAATACATTCATCAATACATACTTTTATTTGCAATTTCTGACCTGGAATGAAACACTGAACCATTACAGCTTGCTTCCAGGTGCTTCCTGGAGAAAGGGCATGGATCTTTTATATTGACAGGGTTAATGATGACCAGGACACAAGGGAAGATCCCCATTTCTGTGTTAAGTGCCCTTGCTTCTTTGCATTCAACATGGACAGTCCCCATAGATCTGCTGAAGAGGCTTGATTTAATGTCTCATCCAAAGAATGGTACCTCAGTAATGCAGGTCCCCTCCGGTGCTACACTACAAAAGTCAGTATTGG
The DNA here is from genome assembly GCA_016271365.2 of Neoceratodus forsteri. NCBI lineage: Eukaryota > Metazoa > Chordata > Ceratodontiformes > Ceratodontidae > Neoceratodus > Neoceratodus forsteri. The sequence goes on from CM028131.1 coordinate 1,125,236,403, forward strand.
GTCTCTGCCCAAGTATATGAACCTCAAAAAATTATACCTGAGCAACACCGACTGGTCTGAAGTTGACTCCATCACTGATGGTAACTCAGAGCTTGAGCTTTTCATCTCTCGCTTCAATGCCACATGTGACATCCACGCTCCATCGAGGATAAGGAAAGTCCATGGTACGGTTAACTCCTGTATCACATCCGAACTATTATCCAAGATGAAACTAAGCGACAACCTCTGTCACTGGACAAAAAACACTGGGAAACCTGCTGATATCCAATCCTACAAAGCTGCTAGGAATTTATGCACTTGGATCATCCAGCAGGAGAAAAGCAACTACCATAGAGAAATGGTTGCCAACTCCTGGGGCAATTATACAAATTTTTGGTCAAACATTAAGGATGCCACAGCCAAGGTCCCAAAGGTGGCATCATCAATGCTCAACACTGATGGAGTACCAACTAGGGACCCTTTCAATGTTGCAAATACTGTATTTTCAACAATGCTTTTTCTGATCTGAGTAGTGTCCTTCCCCCAGATTTCTTTGATGAATCACACTCCTCTATATCCACAATGCAGCAAGATGACTCACTTCATGTTCCTCCGGTAGTTGCAACACTAACTATCCCTTCTACTTTAAGAAAGTATCAGTTTCCTTGGTTAAAAGGCACATACACAAGGTCCTGGGTAAGTCACAGCACAGTAGCGACTCCCTTGACCTAAAGCTAATTGCACTTACCCTTGATGAAGTATTAGCTCCTGTCACTAAGATTTTCAACCTATCATTAAGCCAATCTCAATTCCCTCTTAGATAGAAAACTGCTCTGATAACTCCAGTACACAAATCTGGGGATCGTACCCTACACACCAATTACAGACTGATCTCAATCCCCGCCCCCGTTTAAAGTCCTGGAGTGTATAGTTGCCAACCAATTAATTGATCACCTTGAAAAATACTCCATCCAGTGCCCACGGCAGCACAGCTTTAGGAAAGAGCACAGCATCACAACTGCCCTCCTGGAATTCACTAGGTTAATTCATCAATCACTTGACCAAGGGAGTCTTGTTGGTGCAGCCTTCATAGGTTTAATGATGGCATTTCATATGGTGAACCATGCATTGCCTATAAAACAATTAACCTCAGCAGGGGCTCTCAATTGACTCTATGCACTGGTTTAAAAGCTATCTGGAGGATCGCTATCAAATGGTAAAAATATCCAGTGTTACTTCTGACCAGCAGAATGTACGCTCTGCCGTGCCTTAAGGATCCATCCTTGGCCTCTTCTCTTCAGTGTTTTCATAAATAACCTTCCATACTGTTGCCATCAATGAATAATTTTGTATGCAGATGATGCTGTCATATTCTCAAGCCAACCTATTCTAACCCCATTCTTTTTGAATATCACCTTCAACTCAGTTTTGTGGAAGTCCAAAAATGGTTCTGTGACCAGAAACTGGTATTAAACTACAAAAAAATGAAGGTTATGATGTTCAGTGCCTCACATAGGAAGTTTAATGCACATGCCCTTAATATTAAAAACCAGCTTGGTGTTCCACTTGATCAGGTGAAGCATTTCAAATATCTGGGGGTTACCTCGGATAGCCACCTCACCTTTGCCAAGCACATCGGGAGTGTAGCTAAGGCCGTAAATATAAAAATTTGGCTCCTCTATTGGCATAAGTGTAATCTAACTCCTGAAGCCCTCAAACTGGCTATCCATAGCTCCATTCTCTCTATCATAGACTATGGCCTCATTATTTATGGCTCTGCCCCCCCCCCCAATCTGAAGGATAACTGTCGCATTTAATAAGGCATGCAGGCTTCTTACAGGCTCTGACCACCTGATGCATACCTGTGAACCTTATGCACAGACTGGCTGGCTACAGCTTAGTAGTAGGATTAAATATCAAACCTGCCTACTTGCCAAAAAAGTGCTCCATGGCCTACTTCCTCCTGGGTCTACAGCACTACTGACACCTTCATGCCATTCCAAGCACACTCGTTAATCTGTCAACCAACTACTCTATGCCCCCATATGCTGGACTACCCAAGGTCAGTGATCCTTCTCCTAGAGAGCTCCCCTTTGGTTCAATTCCTTGCATTTTGATGGATCTTCTTCGACTAAACTTGGCCAGTTCAAGCACCTGCTAAAACAGTACCTGGTATTTAACAGTTCATGTGACTGCTTCTTCCAGTGACTCCCCTTATCATACATATGTCACTGCCTCCATTGTCAAAATCTTACCCTTTGTCAAATGCTTCCTCTAGACTCACACCTTCCTCCCCTCCTCTCTGTTTTCTCTCTCCTGCCTCAACCTCTCTTCCTCTTCCTCTTCCTCTGGTTCCTCTTTCTTTACCTCCACATTCCCCCCCCCCCATCCCTTCCCAACTTTTTCCTGTGCCCCATTTCAGCTCCCCCTTTGGTCTACCTTTCCCACTCCCCTTCCCTTTTGCCTATTTCTTTGCTTGACAAGACCCAGGGCTGCTACTCCTACCCTCCCCCATAATTGCTCTTTACCTCACCTCTCTTTAATTGCTGGTATAATTACTGTGTTTACCTATCATTTTCCTTGATTTGAGTTGTTATTGTGTCATTTAGACTACCACTGTTAGTTCTCCTGGATTTTAACTGTTTGTTTGTTATTTTAGATTACCTCTATTTAGTATTCCTTTGTCTGTTTATTACCCTCACCTACTGATGTGGAACCTTTGTAAAAGAGTGCCTTGCGCTCAAAGGTATTATAACCCTAGATGGAAATAAATAAATAAATGGAAAAATGGCTTGAGACTAGAAACCACAACTTTCTGATCTTTTGACTCTAGGAGTGAGTGTGAAACCTACTGAGCTACTGACTCAACTAACATGCATCCTCTTGTGTTGGTTAGACGTCACCTACAAAATTTTACATCTGTTTATGTAGAATGGAATTCAACTAAGGTAGATGCTTATCCATTAAAGGATGCCTAAGCTGTCTTTTTTACACATTTTGTTTTTTAAAAAATGACTGCATAGTCTTGTAAAGGAGAGACTGTTGTAAACATTTATACTGAAACTGTATTTATTAAAGCAGGATAAATGCAGTTTTATGGCATTTGAAAACTGTAAACAGAGCCTCTCCTGATTTAAATATTCATTTGGACCAGCATAACATTCTGTGGTGATTTGCATATGCAGCCCATGATGCTTTGCATTGTGTGGTGATGTGTGATTTTGTATTTTCATTAAAAATAATGTTCTGCTGCTTTTTGCTAATTATAAAAAAAAACTAAAAGGCACATACAAATGAAACACTACTCATTTTGTAGATACTTTTGTGCTGAACAGCTTTTGTGCTCACAGTACCATGCTATCATTTTTCATTTTAAAGTTATTCACATTTGGATACGGTTAGCACAGCTAGAAACCAACTGTACAGCTAGGCATCTCTCTCTTCAATTACATCATCAAAGCAGCCATTTTAGGATTTTTAGAATAGGATTTTTAAATCAGGAGAGGCTATATTTACAATTATCAAATGCCATTAAACTGCATTTTTCCTGCTTTAATAAATGCAGTTTCAGTACAAATGTAAACAACAGCATGTCCTTTACAAGACTATGGATTCATTTTCCAAAAAACAAAATGTGTGAAAATGATGGTTTAGGTAACCTTTGAAGTATCCAGAGTCAGCTTGCTAACACGTTTGTGCCATCACAAGTTTATCCTGCCTGGATAAGAATGGTGGGGGAGAGTGAGAGAGAGAGAGAACTCTGTGCTGTCATATAAATTACACAGAGATGCTATCACAAGAACAATTAACCAGAAATTGTAGTTTAAAAGCTTATTTTACTGAAGAATCCTGACTGCCCATTGTCAGCAGCATTCTTCTCCCCACCTTTATCAACAGAGCTGCCAAGCACATGTCAGCAAGGGAAACTGAAGTGGCCATATTCATGGTGCTCTACAACAGAACTGGTAATTTTGATCTTGGCACTCATAAATGGGATCATCATAGAAGAGCCCTAAAGGAATCATAATGCCCATCGCTTTCAGATTGATTGCAATTTCCTTTCCCTGCATGACCTACAAACTTATCAAGACTAACTCCCATCTGTGTCCAGCTTCAACTTTAAACAGTCACTCCCCCAGAAACTTGAGATCCTTATCCTGTGAACCTTTCTCAACCCCTTGCATAAAAGCAAATGCTGGGCAGAGATCCTTTTCATAACTAGCTCTACTCTTGCGGAATAACTTTGCCCCTCTATTAAGCCAAGGTATCTTGAATCCAGCACTTAAAGAGCATTTCTTCATGCTAAGTGAACAAGGTTGCTGATTTCACTACTGCCTCTATCAGTCCCCATTAAATGAAATATATTTACTCTCTCCTATGTCCTATGCCCCATTTTTGGTATGAACTTGTTTGGATTTGTTTATCTTTAAAGTTTTCACATTTGTTGTTATTCGTTACACGTTGTCCATATACAACCACTTCTTTTAGTACTATGTATCCTAAATGTTCTGATCACTTTATATACCTCTTTTTTAGCTAGTTCTGGTTCACCCCTGACAATGGGACTTTCAGTTCAAGAGGTGCCCACCTGGGTATCAAAAACAAAGAAAGTAATAAGCCTGATGAGTAAATAAAGCCCTGCCATTGATTACTGCAAAGGAAAAATAACATACCTGGGAGGCAGTATAGTGCATTGGCTTAAGGCTCTGAGCTGCAAATCTGGAGACCTGGGTTTGAATCCCACAGCCCCACTTACATACTGTGTGACCCTGAGCAAATCACTTAACTTCCCTGTGATCCCAGGTTGCACCTGTAAACAAGCTTTTAGCCTAGTGTATCTCATCTGGTTAAACAATTGGGGGGAAAAAAACATTTCTGAGGTCTTATTCCATTTCCAACTATGAATCCTAGAGTCAGGGATGGAATCTGACCTCTAATATAGTTTTTTTTTGCCTCTGTCAGTAAGCTGGTAGTACACATTTTATTTAAAACCCACTATTTTTATTGGTGGGGGGTGCTAAAGCCCTTTCAAACTTTCATTTGAGCTGCCCCAAATACTTCTGCCCCCGAATACTTCTGCTTTCCTTGGGCATTTTTCACCTTTTATGCAATGTATGTTGAAATCCCCCATGAGAACCACAAGCTCCAATGTTGTTGCACTTTAAATTTCTTTTGCCAGTGCTGTGTCATGCTTTCATTTGGAGCACCACTTTCATTTGGAACAGCTAAGGGGCCAGAATGGCACGGTATGGAGCATCAAGCAGTTCTCCCAGAGAGCGGAGTTTGCTGTATTGTGGGGGGGAGGGAAGTGTTAGCCTGTCAGTGCTATGCATGCATCAACTGCCCCTGCCACCCCTCCAAGGCTGTCTCTACATGTATAGGAAAGCCTAGACCAGATGACAGGTCACATGACCCCCCGGCCCAGAGTTAAAGTACTCACTTCCCCATTTGCAGCTTATACTTTTTGGCCACTAGGAGCCACTAGCAAGGCCTTAAGCCACCTCCCCACTTCTGCTCTTACTCTAGCTCTACTACTCTATCCTCTGTGATTTTCTTGCCTCTGCCCCCTAGTGCCACCCTCTGGCATCTATTTCCAGCCCAGACAATTATTAGTCCGCTGCTAGTTTTGCACCCCTGACCCTTTCATTCTAAAGGTGAGCACTCTACCGCTGCACTATCCCTTCAACCCTACAGACACAGTTCCTGTATGTACTCTTTAAGTTTAGGACCAGACCCCAATTAGCTGAGGGTCTGGCTGCCCTCCTCCCCAAGTGTCTATACACCCAACGTATGCTCTCTGATCCCCCTCTTCACAATGCATATCCATCCCATTTTACTCAACTCACTCCTAATACTAATCATACCACTCTCCTATTTGTATGAGCACAATACTCTCTGTGGAAGCCTCTCTTATTTGGAACACAATTTTCCCGGTGTCTCACACTGTGAGACACAACATCTCTCTCAATGGCTCACATTGTTTCTTCATGGCACATCTACAGCTGCCCCCCCCCGGAATTATGTACAAGCTATGTGGGCCTTATCAACTGATGTGAATCATCTACCCTTCCTCCCAGCAGCACCACAACTTATTCTCTATGTCAATAAAACAGTGAAAACCAAATCCCACACCTGCACTCAAACATAAGCCTTAACACATCTAAAATGGCAAGCAATCAGGCTTACATGGCTCTTACTGCTAATATCTGGAAACATCCATCCCAGTCCTGGCCTTAGGTCCTCTACAGCAATTCCCCTAAAGAAGGATGGCACACAGAGTATTGTCTCAATGAACATCTGCAGCCTCCTTACTAAAAAGGATTCCCTCCAGGCCTGGATTACCCTGCATAACCCAGACATCTTATCAGTTGTAGAAATCTGGCTCACCTCAAGAATCCCTAACCTGGCCATCCACATCAATGGATACACCTTCTTTAGACTTGATAGGACAGGCAAGCATGATGGTGGCTGTGTGGTTTATGTCAGAGACTCCCTCCAAGGTTGTGATCTTCCGTGTCCTACCATCAGTGGCAACACCCAAATTCTTCCTATCCAGGTCCAACTTGGTCACAGGGAAAAGGCCTCACACTGGTCACTGTATACATCTCACCTAAAGAACAATCTACTGACTTCAACTCAGCCCTTGAATGCCTAGGTGGCCTACAGAAGGACTTTGAGATCTTAGTACTCAGTGACTTTAACATAAACTGGATATCTACTGAGACAGCCCCATATAAAGATGCTGCATCCTCTGTTGATCTGACAATTAGTGGCTTCTTCCACCCGCACAAACTACCATACTGGAACTAGCACACTTCTGGACTGGTTACTAATCAACCCCTCAGACAGGATATTCAGTATCACTGCCCACCCTGGACAGTATAAGTGACCATTCCCCCATCATTTGTATATGGTTACATAAATCTCCCAACCCCCCCAAAAAAAATAGTCACCTTGAGAGTTTTGAAGGCTGGACAAATAGGCTCCCTAAACACCTACCTCATCACTCAAGACTGGTCTACCATCTACTTCATGGTTAATGTTGATCTTATGCTTGAGCACTTTGTTAGCACCTTCAATGCAGCATGTGACATCTATGCCCCCTTCAGGAAGCGGAAAGTAAAATGAGCCTGCAAGCCCTGGATCACTCCTTCCCTTCTCAAACAAATGAAGGAGAGGGACAACCTCTGGCAGAAGGCCCAATATATTGGTTCCTAATTGGACACACAATGAACAAAGCTGCCTGAAATAAATGCACCCTTGTCATTCATATTGCAAAGAGCCAGCATATTAAGGAAGAGCTTAACCGATCCTGGGGTGATTTTCAGAAATTCTGGGATAACATAAAAACTTTAACTGGGAAAATCAGCAAATCTACCCCCCGGCTGCTCCAGGTAAATGGCGAGATGACACAGGACACTAAAGTGATTGCTAATGCTTTTAACAGGGCTTTTACGGACCTTAGTGAGACTGTTTCACCTGACTACCTTGACCCACACAGTGACCTGAATAACACAACTATGGGTAACACTGGCATTCCTGCACCACCCCTTTCTACTTCAAAATTGTGTCAATCCCAGGATCAAAAAAATACATCTCTAAGGCTATTGGGAAAACAAGGTTCACTAATCACTGACTGGGCCTCACATTATTGGCACTCACACTGCACGAGGTAATCCAGACCCTAACTCACATTCTCAATATGTCTCTCAGAACATCTAAATTCCCAAATATCTGGATGAAGGCCATGGTCACTCCAGTCTTCAAAAGCAGTGACCAGACCAACCACTCTAACTTCCAATCTATATCTATATACCCCCCTCTCTCTAAGGCACTCAGAAGGATTGTCAGCAATCAGCTAGTAGAATACTTAGACAAATACCAGCTCTACTGTCAAGAGCAACGTGGATTTTGGAAACAGCACAGTACTATCACTGCCCTTGTGGAATTCACCTCTTTCATTCATGACTCCCTTAATCGCAGTCACTTGGTAAGTGCAACCTATATAGACCTAACGAAGGCCTTTGACACATTCAATCACAAGCTTCTCCTTAATTTACTGTCAACCACTGGCCTCTCACCTGAATCAGTAGAATGGTTCCACAGTTACCTCACTAATCATTCCCAGCACGTAAAAAGCCTAGAAACCTGCTCTGATCCTTGTAAATTCTGGGCCCCTTGCTGTTCAGTTTATTTCTAAATAATCGTCCAATGACCTGTCCAAGCCAAGTTCTCTTGTATGCAGATGATGCTGTGCTGTTTGTCATGCCAGCCATACCACCCTTGAACAAAATATACAGTCCAGCTTCACAGCACTGGAGACATGGTTTAAAAGGCACAGGCTCCTGCTAAATTATAGGGAGACAAAGATAATGCTCTTTGCCTTACCACAAAATAAACACAGATCCTATCAGCTAAAAATCCACAACCACCCAGGTAAAGTTCTGGACATGGTACACCCTTTTAAATATCTCAGGATCACCCTGGACTGCATCCTCTCTTTCACATGACACATAGATCAGGAGGTTAAGGCAGTCAATTCCAGGATTGGCCTTCTGTACAAACACAGACTATGTCTAACTAAAGAAGACCTCAGCCTTGCTGTATCAAGCTCAGCACTATGGATCATGGACTATAGTCTGGTTGTGTATGGGGCAGCTACTGATACAGCACTTCTAAGAATCAAGACAGCTCTAAACAAAGCCTGTAGGCTTACCATAGGTGCCCACCAATTAACACATTCTTGTGAGCTCTAAACCCAGACTGGCTCGCTCAACCTAGCAATAGGATCATGTACCATGTCTGTTTGCTGGCCAAGAAGACCACTCTGGGCCTCACTGCCCCAGGATGCTCAACCTCTTCCACCTTAATGACAACACCAGGAACACCAAAAGAGTCAATAATCTGTCCTTAAAAGTTCCTTCCATCAGATCTCACTAGGCCAGTGCTCCTATGGTTACAAAGCCCCACATGGCTGAACTCTCTAAGCACTGATGTACAGTCCTGTACTAAGCTTGATCAATTCAAGCCTAGCCTTAGGGCTCATATGAAGACCAGTAACAACAAGTGCAGTTGTGGACCCTAACTCCCTCCTTGCACACTTACCTAACCCTGGCACATGCCCAGCACTTTCTGTTTACAATACAAGTCCCTTCCTCCTCTTTTGAGGGACCCCCTCCCTTTAGTTATACCCCTCCTTCATTGCCTGCTCCTAATGTGTGACTTACCCTCCCCTTGACCCCTGCACTATCTGCACCTGCACCATGACAAGGTTGCCCTCAGCTGCTTCTGCTGTCTCTCCCCTTTTTCTTCTTACCCTCCCCTTTGTTTAACCCCTCCCCGATTTCCTACTCTATTCTTTCTTTACTCACTGTTTTCATTTTACATATTGGTAACTTATTGAAATGGAATGTCTATATTATGTAATCTCAATTTGTTAACCAAAGACTTGTATTAGTTTATGTCTGTCTTGTCCTGTCATTGATGTGGAAACTTTTTAAATGAGCTTTAGCTCAAAGGTGCACATTCAAGATCTCAATAAATAAAAAAAAAAAAATAAATGCTTCATTGTACTGCTTGGCCATCTATTACATACTCACAGACTTAACTTTTCGCCTCCTTCCTGTCTTAATTACAACCACAGGCTTTCTATACAACTCCCAACATACCTCACTTTTTTATTCTCATTTGGTTTGATTCCTTCCTTACCAAGCAGTGTAATGCAATCCCTCCACCCTTCTGAACCTCCATAACATTGCTAAGAGACTCCATCTGCCCCTCTACCCTTGTGTCACGTTCCCCTATATCTTTGTTAGTCCTACTACATCATAGCTCAGTTCAAGAACATTGCCCTGATGCTTGTGCTTTTTGTTAGAACAACAGTTCTATCTTTCACAGTCATGCAGCGATGGACTTTCTTCCCTCCATGATTTGTGCCTCTAAATGTTTACATGTTTTTCTAGCCCCCTGTAGGGTAACTGTGTGGGGCATGGGTATTCTGTTACCCACAACTGTTCTTGTTTCAAGCCTAGTGTGTAGTTGGATAGTCCCTATCTGAATAAAATATAGACTGAGAGGTAAAAGGGTACTGAGGTGAACAGATCATAGAAGATAAGAGAAGAGGAATAGTTTTAAAGTATGTTTGTTATTTTTATCAGTCTTAAAAGAAGCATTATCTGGGGTTATGCAGTGGACCCTTGTTACCTTCCACTCATTTCTCATTTCTATTTATTTCATGAACCAGATTTGCATTAAGTGTATTGATGTGAAGTTGATGTCGCCCAAATGAATGTCATTTACCAGTTTAACAGTACTGATAAACAGAAGGCTAACTTTACAAAACAAAATTTGTTTACAAGTTCCTATTTACTTCTGCTTTGCCAGGATTACATTTAAAGAGGCTGTAATCTTGACATTTGTACTGCGAAGAATATGTACTATAAGGGATATTCTATTGTACCCATATCCTTTGGACAAAAGACACCTGAAATAATTAGGAATATTTTGTGCCCCACTTATCAAACAGTAATCCTATCAGACTGACTCCATTTTTTTTATTCTGTATTTTTTTTTCTTTTGCTGCGATTTCCCTTGTCTCCTATCTCAATGATTTGTGCTAACATGGTTACATCCTTTCTCTTACTGGAAATGTGGTCTAATGATTGCCTTCATTGTAGGTGCTATGGCTACTTTTTGGGTGGTAAGCAGGTGTGCATGAATGCTAGCTGACCAGCACACTACTGCCTTTACAGTCATACACTTACTTCACCTCTGCAGTACTTCCAGTCCAGTATTATGTTCAGTGCACTACACTGGGTCCCCAGATGCACCTGTTCTCCACCCTTCATGACCAGATTTAAGGGACCCTTTGGCATAAATGAATGTGCTGGCCCCAAAATTCCCCAATGCCACATGCCAGCAGGGTCCCAGGATTAAATGCAAACATTTAAATATAGACTGATACAGTAATACAAAAATATGTAACATATATTCAGCACTCATGGTAATACAGTAAAAAGGCTTATCTGACCGTAGTGAAATAATATGACTGAACACTGAAATGGTGGATGAGTCTTACAGCACACATCAGCAGGGAAATAGTTACAGTGCAAGTCACAGCAAAGAGTTGTTGTAACATTTCCCCATGAAGCACTCAGCAACAAAAAAAAAAGCAATCTAGCAAAACTGTCACCTAGGAGCTGCAACTCAGTTAAGCATTGCATTGTGACAGAAGTGCAGAAACGTTCTACTTGGATTGCAAAAGCATTTTATAGAAGTTGCTTTTGAGCTGGTTAAGTGTTAAAAAACAGACACTATGAGTTGTCAATGCATAGCCAGCTTTAAAAAACATTGCAAAACCAAATCATTGGTGAAACAATTTAATACTAATTGTATCAAATTTTGTGTATGATTGCACTTTTGTACATTAATGAAGATTTGTACACACGTATATTTACTTTAGGAATAGACAGACTTCTGTGGCATCCCCATGGTAAATATAATTATAAATTGAGTTTAATGGCTGGGATGTCTGAGTTCTGTTAAGAGGAGCTGTATTATTTATGCATTTTCACATTGGTATTGTTGTTAGATGTGCATTACGTCTACTAGATGAATGGAAACCAGTTTAGCATTGCAAATGTAATTTTGGATAAGGTTCGATAAGGTTGTAGAATAACTGTTCAGAATGATCTTGGAATCTGAGTTTTGCAGGATTTATAATTTATGTAACAGCAGTAGATATTTGTGAATAGGCTCAAATTATATGCTCTTAGAGGTAAAATCTGTGCATTTTAGACTACAGCATGCTTTTCTGTTAGGTTGGGTCTAATACTTTCAAACATGCTCTTAGTGGTAAAATCAGTGCATTTTAGACTCCAGCATGCTTTTCTGTTAGGTTAGGTCTAATACTTTTAAAGATAACAATCTTTCTACTATAGCTATTTTGTGCATTGGGTTTGTTATTTTATCTTTAAATTGTGCAGAGTGGTGTAACCATGTGAACCTGGTCAGAATGCCTAAAACCAGCAGAAATTCTCTACTGGAATCAACAGTTGTTGGATGCCTGTGTTAGGAAACAAATATAAGGTGTTTTAGGGTCTCTGGAAGATTCTAAACTGGAACTGTGGTAACATATATAATTTTTAAATGGTTCTTAATTGGTACTAAGCTTGATTAGTTAAATGACCTTTAAATACGTTGAACAGTGGCACTATCTGGAAAATTGGTTACATTACAATATCTCTGAAAATTATCCAACTTCATTCTGTCACAATAAAAAACAATATATGTAAAACAACTAAATATTCCAATTCCATGTACTCTAAATAATAATCTCCGCACCCCATACCCACAGTGGTTTGGGGGGAGGGTGGTACATCCACTACCCTGGATGCAGTTTCATAAATTACCCTCCTTGTCCACCTATCCACCTACCAGTGTCAGTTACAGCATAAAATATTATACCATCCTCCCTTTAATCTATTTTTCTAAATGAAAAATATGTTTCTGGATATCCTGCTCCTCCTCCACCCCCTCTCTCCTCTCTCCATACCTAGGCAAGTATGATGTATTTCAAAACCAACCTGCTCCTGCATGGCAGCCGGTTTTCATGATGGCAAAAGCTGAACTGGCACACTAAAGCAAAAAACAAACTTTCTTACTGCAAGATGGCTTCTTAATTTGACAAGAACAGCATGGAAACATGTGCATAATTAACTGATAACACCTTCTGTAGAAAATTAAAATAATAAAGTCTATAAAAGGATCCAGTGATGAACTTTTAGTCTGTAACTGGACTGCCTTCCTTAAGCATGGGCCAGCTGCTACTTCACATGTTGACATGCTGCTTGAGATGTGGAACACTTTTTCCAAATAAAGAAGCTGTCCTAAGGTAAGACATTTTTCTTTTTTGCTTGAGTGTGCTAGTTCAGCTTCTGTCACCATGCAGACCTGTCACAATGCAAGGGTTTGGTTTGGACTTCTTGTCTGCCTGTGAACTGAGCACCTTTTCTCCTTTCTGCATGAGACAAACTTCCTGTTTAGATAACTTTATTTTTAATGCAGATTAATATGGGTATGCTGCCTCTAACCAGTTTAAAAATATTTTGTCATCCTCAATCTCCTCACCCACCAGTTTTATGTATAATATGTGGCTATTGTTCCCATTTCTACTTATTCACTGAACAGACATAGATAAAAATACATGGCTATCCTCCCCTAGCCAATTATGTAATGTCTTACTATCCAAACCAACAAGCTTTGCTCAAACGTTTAGAAGGCTGCAGCTGCCTCTATAGTAGCTGCTGATAAGTGAAGAGGCCAGTGTTGTGTTGTGAAAAAAGATAGTGAATGTAGGGCAATCTTCATGGGAACAGGATAGCCAAATATTATAAAGATGGCTGGCAGGGACAATAGCCAGATATGTTTATATAAAACTGATTATGGAAGGTGGGAGGGAGACAGAGGATAGTCAAATATAATTTTAGAAATATAAGACTATAGGGAGAATGGCCAGATATTTATATATGAAATAATGGATAGGGTAACAGAATAGCCAGATATTTTACATATTACAGTAAAAGAGCACCAGCAGATGTGTAGAGTAGGACTTAGGGGATTTGATTAAACTATGGTCATGAGATAGGGCTGAGGGAAAATGATTGCCTTTTGGGGATTGAGCTGCAAACATTCCTTTGGCTTCCTCTAGAAGTGAATGACCAACAGATTCTATGTCATTATCTAACAGATTGGATGACAGGTTATTCGATAAAGCCTAATCAGTGTCAGTAACGCACAAGAAGATAGAAAGTCTAAAAGCTAATAAACTACCTTCAGTGACCATGCATTGGGTAGATAGGACCAGCCCTTATCATTCCACTGCATGTTACTTGTGTTGATAATATCTCAGCTAAGCATATAAGAAACAAGTCAGTTAAGTGGTCTTAAAATCGCCACCTGGAAACAGCCTCATTTGGAAAAATTGTCAGTTTGCTCAGAGATGGCCTAAGAGAGAATTGGATTACAAATGAATCTGAAAAGGCTATCTCTCTCTGTTCTCTCTCTCACTCTCTCTCTTTTCTGTCTCAGTCTCTATAGCTCTCTCTCTCTCTCTTGCCCTCTATCTCTCTCTCTCTCAATAAAGTTTTATTTTATTTATTTTCTTTTATTTCTTCCATTTGAAATTTTGGTAACTGGGTGAGCCCACTGGTACTGATGGTCCCTTTTTCAGGGGTAACCCAGAGTTAATTACATACAATAATTACATATAAGCCCCAGTGATAGTTACAGTTCAAGAAGCAGACACACATTTCAGTTCTCATGACAATGGTACATTGTAGAAATTAATGACAAACAAAAATTCAGATGTTAAGGTATACTATAGTATTAATTAGTTACAGGTAGCATACCAAGATATCATTAGGGTACATAGGTTACATAAGGATGCTATACATCACATCACATCACATAGTATTAAGAGCATCCAAAGAAGCAAAATCTAGAGCATTGTGCATGAAGTAGGTATCACAAGGAGCTAGAGGGGATACCAGAGGCAAAGATAAGAGCAGGGAGGAGGAGGAGTTAGTACAGGACAATCAATTAATGATGGGTAGCAAGGAGTTAGGTCCTATATTCAGTGGTAGCATGAACACAGGCATTTTTCAATCAGAAGAGTTTTTAGCCCTTTTTAAAAACCTCTGAGGGAATAGCAATTGTGCAGTTCAGCAGGGAGTAGGTTCCAGTGGTAAGGTGCTGCATAGGTGAAGGAGCATTTGCCAGCAAAAGAAGTTACCCTAGGGACTTCCAGTAAGTTGCAGCTAGATGACTGGATGGTGCACCTGTCAGGTTTGGGGGCCAGAATGCCAATTAGGCTGGAGGGGGGGGTATAGACTTTAGTCAGTTTCATTGTGAGGCAAAGCAGGGATAACTGAAGTCTTCCCTCCAGGGACGGCCATTGAAGGGAGGAGAGGACTTCACAGTGATTTTCATGAGGGGAGCACCAGACGCAAATCTACAGATACTATTTTATAAGATCTGGAGCCCGTTGAGCTCTGAGTTCCTGAGAGAGTGGTAAAGGGGGTCACCATGTAACAGTGTGGGAAGCAAGACATTGTTAACAACTGCAAGTCTATACTCTGTGACAAGCATGTTACCTAGGTGATATAGTAGGTCAATTTTTTGAAGCAGCACTTTAGTTACATGATCAACCTGGGTTTTAAGACATAAGTCTTTGCCCAAATAAACTCCCAGATACCTTATGTTGTCAACTACATCAATATGTTCACCTGTGGAGGTAGACAGTAGAAGTAAGCACTTTCTGTCTGTGCCAATCTTTTTATGCCCAAAGAGAACAACTGTTGTTTTCCTGCCATTCAGGACAAGTCTGTTATTCTGGAGCCAGTTTTCCAATGCATTGAAATCTGAGGCTAGTTTATCACCAGTTACCTGTATATCGGGAGAGCTTCTATATAGAACCACATCATCAGCATGAAGTAGAATGTTACTCTCACCACAATTTTTTGGTAGATCGTTAATAAATATAGAAACAATTAAGGACCCCAAGACAGATCCCTGTAGAACATCTTCAGAAATAGGTTGAAGCTCAGAGCAGGTACACTTCCATTTAACCTCTTGGGCCCGGTTTGATAGGTAGTGTGAGAACCGGTAGACTACTAATTCATCAGATCCAAGCTGAGACAGCTTGTTAAGGAGCAGCCTTTGATCCACCAAGTCAAAGGCTTTTGTCGGGTCAGTAAAGACAGCCACCATAAGCAATCCTCGATCCACTGCCCCCAGCATGTCTGTAGAAAATCTCACAAGAGCAGTCTCAGTGCCATGAATTTTCTGGAAACCATGCTGTCTTTTTGATAGCACATGATGCACCTCCATGTAGGCCAGGATTTGATTATATATTCAATCAATCAATCAATCAATCAAATATTTATTTATCCAGGCGAACATCATTGAGCAATGCTCATTTGCAAGATGGACCTGGTAAGGTCAAGATACAATTTGTATGACATATAACATGCAGAGAATACACAACTTTGAGAGGATAGCAAATGAATACAAAAACAACAACTCCAAGACAGAGTGCTTTGAACAGCTAATAACAAGAAAAATATATATTACATATATACATGAATCATCAAATAGCCAGCTTGTTAGTGGAGGACACTTTAGAAACTAACACTTTTTGGTGAAGGTTAAATGTGTCAGGGGAATTATTAGAAAGTTTTTAAACTCGGGTGATGAGCTGTATGGACATCTGTAAGATATATCTACAGAGAGTGATTTGTAGGAGGCAAATATCGGCTGAAGCAGTGACAGGGGGGATGAAAGGAGTGTATACAGAATGTTGTGGCCAGGGGTGGTGAAAGGAAGGAGTGGAAAAGGCCGTGTCAAAGAGGGATCAATAGTAGGTCGGGGGGGGGAGGGGGATGGACTGGGGAAATAAAAAAACTGAAAGTATAAGGAGACTAAGTATATAATGCTTAAGAAGGAAGGATTGTAGTAAAGGTTTATGAAATGTGAAACAACTTTTATCTTTTCTGCACCTTTGTAAGGGGGCTGAGGAGAGAAGTACTGGCAGTGCAGTGTGGGGATTAGGAAGCTTGTTCTGTGTACTCACTGGAGGCCAGACGGGAGAGAAGTGATATGACAGAGACCTTCAAGCTCATGGTGGTAGTGGTGGAGATTCAGGTGGGATGCAAGAAAGTTTTATTTTATGGAAAAAATGTTTGAGATGTGAAACAGCCTAACAACAGGGATGAAGGGTGCAAAACCCATTAATATGTTTAAGCATGCTGATTCAGAGTAAAGGACTTAACATTTAGCAGTAAGGCAGGGAGCAGGGGGGTCAAGGGAGAAATCTCATCTAGACAATAGGTCATGAAGTACACTAGACTAGGGTAGAACTGGTAAGACTGGTGGACCAGTGGTCTTCTTTTGTTATGTCTATGGTCAAAGGAGGGTTTTCATTTTCTGCCTCATCAATTCTTTACTTTTCAAGAAAGGGTAACTAATAACTCTTTGAATCAACTATAACAAAATTCATATCCATTCTTACTTTCCTAAATACTGGCAATGTTTACATGCAGCAGTAAAATATCAGGTATCATAATGCTGTACACTGGGGCAAATACTTCTGTGGGGCCAAGATGACAAATTTAATATGGTTTTACCAACAGATAATGTGTGTACAGAGTAACTAAGGCAATAAGCCATAACAAAGTGCTTATTTGCACTGCAGTATTACGTAAGGATGGCTCAGATGCAGTGTAAGGCTAGTGGTGAATTCAATAGTCATCTGGTCATCTGGCAGTCACAAAGTCCCTACTATATATTACAGTATTAATATATGCCCTGGAGTGTACTAGTGTGCCAATATAAATTATTGGCTACTTGAGTCCTGTGCTTAAAGCAGAGTCAGCATGTTTTGGTTATGGACAGCAAAAAAAATATATATATATATATAATATGTGTATATATTTATACACACACATATATATATATATATATACACACACACACATGGAGAGCATAGGTAGCTGGGTCATCAGCCCTAAAGTTCACCCCATTCCATAACTACATAAACTGAGATTGACACAATATAAAAGAATAGGATGAGCATTAGGGCCCATCTCAGGTTATGTAGTTATGGAATGGGTGAGCATTATTGATGATGACACAAAGGCACACCCCAATGCCTGTTGGTGTGTAGAGGGTGGAGGGGTAAAATGGGGTGATATGGTTGGGTGGGGAAGGGTGTGGTGGGGTGTTATGGTCAGGAACACTAACACCACATTTCCATACTTTGAAATACATAATATAAACCCTAACTAGTGCATTAACATAGTTTTTTGCATTTAATTTCCTCTCTTTTTATGAAGCAAATGTAAACCAGCCTGGCCCCTACACTGCTGCCGGGAAGAAAAAGAAACTTATTTGGGGTTTGAAACTATTAAATTTCTCCTGCCCCCCCCCCCAGCCCGACACACAATCTATTTTCAATGACTGCTCATAACTCAGCAATTGTTAGGTGTTTTTTCACCAGATTTCCAACATTAACTTTTTGGGACCCCACTTCATGAACACTGGCCCTGCCATTTTGTTCATTCATCCCAAAAGGTGATTTTGCAAGCAACCGTGCCATTGTCCACCACAAGTGAGAAAATACATTGTGGATCAGATCTGAAGAATGATAACTGTTCTGTTCATGAGGTAGTGTGAAAAAATGGCAATGTTGAAAATTTTGAGTGAAAGTATTGTAAATTACCAAAGTTATGTGCCTGCACAGAAAGTGCACAACACATGCTCATACCACCATTTTTAGGAATTTTTTCATGAAATTTTCAACATTGGCTCTTTGGGACCCAACCTCATGAAGAATGGCACTGTCATTTCCTTGACCAGTCCTGAAAGATGATTTTGTGCAGTGACCACAAAATCACCTTTTGAGACGGATGAGGTGGTGTCCCAAGAACCCTGTGTTAAAGATTTGGTGTAAAAATACATAAATATGGCTGAGATATCAACATAAGTTGAAACCCCCATTGACAGTGATTATACGGTACTTACCTTGAATCCTAATTTGTGGTTTGGCTTTGAAGAGTGCAAATGTCCCACACCACAGAAGATGACAGCGCAGGACCATGGAGGGTAAGCTTGGGGCCTACCAGGTCATAATGTCGCATGCTTAATAGTGTATGACATTATGGCTAACCTGGTACAGTGCAGTATGCTACCGCTACTGGTGCAATACCACATATACTGCTGTACACGGTATTGCACCACTAGCGGTTTCCCAGTCAGAGGATAAGAGCTCTGCTCGGAGTGGGTTCTGATGAGCAGCTGCCATGGCTCACAGGACTGAGCCACAGCAATAGGAACCCAGGTGTTGTGCCTGGGGCCAGGTTTGATACCTGGTCTCATAAACATTTTATTTTTTTTCGGACTTGTGCACCCCCAAGTTAGACTCCCCCCTGAGTTGAGAATCTTTAGTGGGGGGATCTGGGGGTGCAGCTCCCCACATAAAAAAGACTTATGCTTCATGGGAGCCCCCCACAGAAAAAAGACTTATGCCTCATATATTGGCAGTGGATTTTGCCATGCAGCATAATGTGCTGCTACATTGTGACCCCATGCCAGTGTTGGGTAAGGGGGAGAGGTGCGGGGAGGTGGATGGGCAGAGGCAGGGTTGGGATGGGGAAGGGGAGACATGACAAAGGACTGTTTTCTTGTTTACAGGTTAAAAAAGGAAAAAAAGACATTGGGGGACAGTTTTCTTTTTTACAGGTATTATAATATTACATTGTTTGGGGACAGTGGGGGTGGGCTCCCAACTCCACTCTGCTGTGGGGGGCAATAATGTTTTATTAAGGACATTGGGAGTGGGCTCCCCAGTGTCGAGACCTGGTGAGGTTGGTGGGGGGGGGCAGTGCTTACATTGCAGATGCAGGGATTGGGTACCCAGATGTGGGCAGCTACATTGCGGGATGATTTTCTTTGTTTTTAGATGTTTAAATATATATATAGATATATATATATCTATATATATAGAAATATATATATATATAAAATTGGACACTGGGAGTGGCCTCCACAGTGTCCACAAGTAGTTGGAGGGGTTCTCTTTCAGAAATATGACAGAGGGACCAGGGAATGAGGGTGGTGGGTGGGACTGTACAGAGGGAGGGAGAGGGACATTTTTTTTAAATGACAGCAGGACCGGGGAACGAGGGTGGTGGATGGGAATGCACAGAGGGAGGGAGGAAGTGGGAGTTTTTTTTTTTAAATGACAGTGGGACCGGGACATGAGGGTGATTGATGGGACTGCATAGAGGGAGGATGCAGGAATTTTTTTTTTAAATGACCGTGGGACTGGGGAATGAGGGTGGCAGGTGGGACTGAACAGAGGGATTGAGCGCGAGGTGTTTTTTTTTTAATGATAGTGGGACCAAGGAATGAGGGTTTGGGGTGGAACTGCAGAGAGGGAGGGAGCAGGAGGGTTTTTTGAACCATTGTAAAGTTATTAAGCTCCAGACTACAAAAATGGATTCCATTATTCAATATACAATTCAAAGTCGAACTTCAAATGCAACATATAATCCAATGTCAAATGTCAAATACGACAAATAATCCAATGTCAAACTTCAAATGTGACATATTGTATAATCCAATGTCGAACTTCAAATTTGACATATAATCTCATGTTGTGTGGGACATCTATTTTTTCCGATAAGAAATAATTGCAGATTAAATAATTAATAACTTTTGAACAGAGTAATAGTTTTTCACCAAACCTTCAAAAGACACATCTGTGAGGCAAAGGCTTTCTACCCTGAACATTTCAAACCACATCTTAAAACCGTTTATGAGATGCAGGTGGGCAAAAAAAGTGCCAAAAAGCCCCAAACCACCTGTATTTTCTACATTTTGTATCTCTGAAGCCACGCAAGATATTATGACAATATTTACACATTCAGAGACCTATCCCTGGCCATTTTGCATTCAAAATTTCATGCAAATGAACCATTGCAAACTTATTAAGCTCCAGCAATTGCCCTTTAACATTAAAGGCCCTTATCAACCCTAACTATACTGGCGCTAGTGTCAGTATAGTTAGGGTTGCATGGCCACTTCTATGTTAAGCCACTGCATGACGAATTTGCCTGAAATTTTGCATACACTGTCTGGTAACATTGATCACTTGATCTGGCAAGATGTGTTAAGATCAGATAAGCATTTGCGGAACTGCGGAGTAGTCAAAAACACACAAAAAATTGGGTTTTTGCACATTTCTTTGCTCGTGGCTACAGCCCACACAATTTCTCCATTTGGTCTGACATCTTCAGGGAAGATGCAGTCTAGGTCACTGGTGTGCATTTCAAAGATTTGGTGAAAAAATATTAAACCATTCAAAATTTATTCAAAAAACAAGTTTCCCATTATAGTCAATGGAAAAAAAATATAAGTGTCTCTTGAAAACTGCCATCACTACATTTTACTGTTGCAAATGGCCCTTTTAGTTAAGTGCAGTGGCCATCTTGTTTTCAGTTAGCAAGAGAGAAAAATGCCTGGCATTTAAATTTGGGTTGGCCTAGGTAAACACTGACTGTTGTGTTTATCCAATCGGGTCCTGAGGATCACAACCCTATCTTTTTTTGGTGGGGAGCCCAGAAATGCCTTTTTAAAAATAGGAGCCTCAGTAGTGTTGCAAATTGTGACAGAAACGGCTGTGACAATTTTGAGAATCACGAAAGTGTTGTGCCTATTTTTGTGAAACTCACAACTTGCGACAGTACTTTGTCCAGAAACAGCAAACATTTAATGGGCCCATAGTTACAGTTATCTAAATTGAGAATTTTCCTATAGGCTAACACTGCGGCAACCGTGGTGACTTTCGGTGCCCATATCTTGAAAACAATTCGAGATACAGATTTTTCACTACCTGCAGCTTGGTCCACCTAAGCTAATGAGGGAGTTTCAAAGTGGAAGATTACACCTGCTGTGGAATTTCATTCCTACTTGTTATGGTTATGGAGATATTTCCAAAAACGTGTTACAAGGGTTCCTTTGGAGTACTATGGTGCTGCTGTATGGCTCCGCACTTATGTGTAAGTGGGAGATCAGGACCCAGGGGGCCTATGCTCCCACATATGCATACCATTACACAAAAAATGGGCAACGTGAAGGAAGCATAGGTCCAGGAGGGCCTACATTCCCACTAACACATATCAGTTACCAGTTACATTACACATTCTCAAAAAGAAAGGAAATTCATTGCAAAATAATTCTGTTAATGCATCAGTTAGGGTTGATAGCACAGTGACAAAAGTATGGAAATGTGATGTTAGGGTTACACCCCTACCACCCCACCCCACCCTCCATTAACCAACAGACGTTGAGGTATGCCATGTGGTCATCAGGCCTAATTCTCACCCCACCCCATTCTCCTATGCTGTGGCATGTCAGCATGTTTACATATGACATGGGGTGAGAGTTGGGCATGATGACCCCATGGTACATCCCATCTATTGGTGAGTGAAGGGTTGGGGTGGGATGGTAAGGGTGTAACCCTAATATCACATTTCCTTACTTTTGTCACTGCTCTATCAACCCTAACTGATGCATTAACATACTTTTTTGCAATATATATATATATATATATATATATATATATATTGCAATAAACTTTGCTAATGCATCAGTTAGGGTTAAAGCAACAAAAAGAGGGAAATGTGGTGTTAGGGTTTCCAACCCTAACACCCCACCCTTCACAGATGAAGAGGCATTGGGGCAGCATTGGGGTTGTCACCCCTAATGCTCACCCCAAAATAAGCTTGGTGGGTGCAGCATAGGAGGATGGGGTGAGCATTAGGACTGACAACCCCTATGCTGCCCCTACACCTTTTTGTCTGTGAAGACTGGAGGTGATGGGCATTAGGGTTGGAAAACCTAATGCCACATTTCCCTACTTTTGTTGCTTTAACCCTAACTAGTGCTTTAACAATGTTTTTTGCAACTTATTTCCTTACTTTTTGATATACTGTAATCATAGTTTAATGTGCTTGTCAGAGGGCCCTGCACTCTCATTCCTCCATAGATGCATATATATATATATATATATATATATATATATATATATATATATATATATATATACACACACATAGGTATATTTATGAGGATAAGGGGTGGGTGGTGGCACTAGACAGCAGGGAGAACCCCCATGGTGGTCACATATTAAATACATGAGAAATAAAAACAAGTATTTGGCACATAGACTTTAAATATCCTTTTTTGTGAGATGTCATAATCCTTTTTCACAATGATGAATAAGGATTATGATGCCTCATGATTAAGGAATTTGTCTGATGATAAAGGATAACCAGCAGGGCCATCTGGTCAGAGAAGTCCTAATCCTTTTTTGCCATGACAAAAAAGGATTATGACACCTCATGTATAAAGGAATTAGCTGACGAAAAAGGATAAGGACAACTAATGAAAAAGGATGCTTTTTTAAATCCTTTTTTGTGATTTTTTCTAATCCTTTTTCATCAGCAATTCCTTTTTGTGAAGTGTCAAAATCCTTTTCATCACGGTGATAAAGGATTAGGACTTGTCTGACCAGATGGCCCTGCCGGTAATCCTTTTTCTTGAGTTGTCATAATCCTGTTTCACGATGGCAAACAAGAATTATGTCACCTCACAAAAAAGGAATTCATCTGGTGAACAAGAAATACAGGCAGGGCCATCTGGTCTGAGAAGTCTTATTACTTTTTCACCATGATGAAAAAGGATTATGACACCTCACGAAAAAGAAATTTGCTGACGAAAAAGGATTATGGAGAAAAAAATGTTTGCAGGCAAGAGCTTTGATCTTGTGTTAGAAAACATAATGACTCAATATGAACAATATATGGTGCCATTAGAAGAAACTACCCCAGACTTTCCAATGACTTTGGTACTAGGTCCAGAACCACTGCCAGAAACAGCACTTCCTATAGTTGCTGTATATACTCCACAACAACACCTACCTGTTGCACTAAACCAGGCACCAGACCTGGCACCAGAAGCACAACCACAGACAGCACATACGCATCCTACTGAACTGTACCCCCAACTGGGCAGGAAGGTAAATTGTGTCTATTTGCTGATGCCACCAAGATTTGCAACAGAATGGACTCCCATGAGGGTGTGAGGAGTATGACTTCAGGCTTGAAAAAAACTGGAGGAGTGGTCAGAAACATTGCAGTTGAAATTCAGTGCCAAGAAGTGCAAAGTAATGGACTTAGGCAGAAACAATCCCAAAGAGGATTACTACCTGGGAGGAGAGAAGCTAGCCTCCACAAGCCAGGAGAGGGACGTAAGGGTCATTATATTAGAGGACTTGAAAGTAGCTAAACAGTGCAAAAAAGAGGCACTAAATGCAAGTGGCATGCTAGGCTGCATCAGGAGGGGAATTATTTTTTCACAGGAGAGAGGTGGTGTTACCACTCTACAGGGTGCTGGTGTGCCCCCACTTGGAGTACTGCATACAGTACTGGAGACTGCACCTCAAAAATGACATAGACAGGATCAAGATAGTGCACAGGAGAGCCATGAAAATGATTCAGGGACTTACCATATGGTGTGCCAGGACAGGCTGAGGAAACTCAACACATACTCCCTGGAACAGAGAAGAGAGGGGCGATATGATTGAGACTTTTAAATATATGAGGGGTATAAATAAGGTTAACATTCAGGAACTTTTCAAATTGAAAGAGAGCAGGAGAACAAGAGGGCATGATAAGGCTGAAGGAAGGAAGGAGGTTCAGGAGTAATACAAGGAAGTTCTTCTTTACACAAAGGGTGGTGGACCCATGGAATAACCTACCCAAGGATGTAAAGGGGACCAAAATGGTAAGCTAGTTCAAGATCACATGGGATAGACATAAAGATAGCATACAGAAATGCAAAGGATGGGAGGGGGAATAGCACGCGGTAGGTTCTTGGGCAGACTAGATGGACCTTATGGTCCCCTTCTGCCTTCACTTTCTATGTTTCTATGTTTCTATGTAACTGTTCAACAACCTATTCTTTCTGAGCCACCAGTTACTAGCACTGTAAATATGCTGCCTAATGCAGACTGATGAAGCAATAGATCAGTTCTTAGACTGCACAAAGAAACAGATCACTTCAAGAAAAACAATATCAGATGTAAATATGCCAGCCAATTACATTAGAGACAATTTCACAGAGAACCGACCACTTTATGACATACTACCAACCAACCTAAAAAAACACCTTTGCAGGCACTTTATGAAAATAAAAATTGATGGAGATGCATATTAACCCCTTAACCTGCGTTCAACATTCCAAAGTGTGGAATATCTTCCAAAAACAAAAAAATACCAAGAATCTCTATCAAGCGGACCTTAAGGGAACTAGCGGTTATCATATTTGATTACCTCAAAGTGGCAGGGTAGTGGGACAAAGCAGTGGGTATGGCCAGTGAGAAGATGGATGCATAGGGAGAGATATCTCCAGTAGGAAGTAGGAAGAGGTGGTGCCACTATATCATTCACTAGTGAGACCCCACCTGGAGTATTGTGTACAGTTGTGGAGGCCACACCTCAGAATGGACATGGAAAGGGTGGAGGCAATCCAGAGGAGGACAACTAAAATGGAGCATGGGGTGTACCAAGCCCTGCAAGGAGAGACTGAGGGATATCAACATGTATATCCTTGAAGAGAGAACAGCGAGAGGGGACATGGTAGGGATCTACAAGTGCCTTGGAGGTGTGAAAAGGGGGGTAGAAGAGCAGTCTCTTTCAAATGGGAAAGAGCACCAGGACCAGGGGCATGCAATGAGCTGGAGGAGGTGAGATTTAAGAGGAATGTGGGAAGTAGTACATCACTGAAAGTGTGGTAGACACCTGTAACAGGCTGCCAGCTGAAGTGATGGAGGCAAAAACAGTGGGAAGGGGGCTTCAAGCATGCATAGGATAGACATAAGGGAATATTAGTAAAAAGGTGGGGAGAAGGAAGGGTCATTAGACACCAGTTAGAGTCTGTCAAGACAAGTTAAGCAGGGAATATCTGGGCAGACTGGGTGGACCTAGTAGTGAGGGAGATGGTGAAGATGTAAGGAGAAATTAAAGGGACCATTCTCAAAGCAACTAAATCATGCTTGAGAATGGTTACCATGGGTAATAGATAAAAGAGAACATTCATCTTCTCTAAGAAGTTCAGGTAAGCAGTGAGAGCCAGAAAAAATGTCTATCATTAGCTGCAAGGATAAACAGGGGGACACTGAATGGATTGTATACCAGGCACAGATGAAGGAGGCCAAGAAGGCATTTAGGGATGCAAAAGCAAACACAGAGCTGCATATTGTGGAGGTGGTCAAGGGAGAGAGAACAGTTCTTGGGATACAACAGGGAGGAAAGGAATATGAGAGGGAAAATTATAAGGTGGGTAGAGGGGGTGGCCTTGGTAATAGAGTGGGACAAGCAGAAGGCAGTCATTCTAAATGACTACATCTGCTCAGTATTCAATGTGGGGGATAGGGGCATCTGCCAGAAAGTGGTATAATGGCTACTGCAATGGGATACCTGAAATGGGGTGGGTGGTAATTACAGGAGAATGAGCTGCAGCCTGAAAACAGATATGGCCCCAGGACCAGATGGGATACTCTCCAGGGTGCTCAGGGAACTGGTATTAGAACTGGCTGAACCCCTGGCATGGCAGTTTAGTACCTCACTACAGTATGATCTGGTTCTGAGAGACTGGAGAATAGCAGATGTGATTCTGCTCCACATTGGCGAGGACAGGGAGAAACCAGGAACTTACAGGCTGGTTAGTCTTATAGGCATTGTGAGTAAACTGATGGAAACACTAGTCAAAGAGGACTTAATAGACTACCTAGAGAGAAACGGGCTCGAGGACAGAAAGCAAAATGGATTTATGGTTGGGAGGTCTTGTCAGACAAACCTAGTAGTATTCTTTGACTGGGAAAAAAGGGCAGTTGATATGGGACAAGCAGTAGATTTACTCAATTGAGACTTCAGCAAAACATTCAACTTGGTGCCACACTGAAGGCTGATGAAGACATCAGAGGATATGTGAACAGTAAAGGACAGAATTAGATCAGTAAGAAGTTGGTTAGGGGCAAAACAACAGACGGTGGTGGTAAACCAGATCAAATTGCAAACAATTGTTAGACAGTAGACAACAGGAGAGAAAAGACATTGTGCAGCCTTTCAAGAAATTTGTCACCCTGGATGCAAAGTTAATAGTTTGTTGACTAAAATAAAATCTCTATGACCAAGATAAAATCGGTCTTTGGGAAAAGCCATACACAAGAACAAAAGTTTATGTAGAGCATTAAGACAAAAATGTTCAGATTCTGATAAGGCTGCTATTATTTTTAAAACATTGATTTTGTAGTGTAATCTACTGTCCTTGCAGGTCTTTATCTACAAAGAAGGCTGCTGGTGAAGACCAAGAAAGAAAACTGGAGGTGGAGACTGAACTCAATGAGAAAGACCAGTATCACATGGTTATACTCACAGTGGCATAATGCAAAGGGCACTAACTAGCTGCTGAATGTGACAATTTATTGTAGTACCTCCATGTATTTTTTCACATAGATTTCCCTTCAATGACAAATGTTTATATGTGGGAAATGATGGTTATACAGTGTTTGCACTTTAAAAGGTTCCGAACATTCTGATAAAGCTCAGATGGTATACCATGTATAGGGCTCACTGCAAGTGTGCACCTACCAAAATGGCCACCCACTTGCGGTGACTGCCCCAATGAGCGAGGTGTAGGAGTGCGACTGGATGGGGAGGGTTTGGCGACAGCAATGGGACATCCACATGTATACGCATGTGGGGGTGGAGCTAGCGGGCCAAGTGAGTGGCAGGAGGGTTTGTGAGGGGTGGTGCCGCAGGTTGCCATTCAGCTGGCACTGTGACATGATGGGGTGGGTGCTGGCCTGGGGTGGTGGGGATGCAAGGTTCAGGACCGGGCCCTGGTGCTTTTTGTTTTTTTGTTGTGCCCAGCCCAAGACAGGAATTTTTTTCATTTTTACATGGAATGCCCCTCCCCGACATGCACCCCCCTGGAGTTGAGAATCTTAATTTAGGGGGGCACGGGGGTGAAGTCCCCCCTCAGGGAAGGCAAAATGCCATGTTTTTCTGCCGCTTACTGGCGCTGCAGTTGCACATCACCGAAATTGAATGTCAGTGATGTGCACTCATGATAGGGATGATCGCCATTCAGCAATCGCCCTTACCACATGGAACCAGCTCAGATATTTATAAGAATGTCATATGGCTTATCAGAACCTTTCAGAACTGTTTGTGGTTCTCTCATCCCTATTATAATCAGAATAAAAATAATTTAATAATAAAAACTGCATTGTTACTTTGAAACAATGGCCCTGAGTTCACCAATTTTTTGGGGCACTGGTATATTTGATGATGGAAGAACCACATTATAAAAAAACACATTCTGTGGCACTGGCAAGGATCTCTAGCTTCAGAAGCCTTGAGTTACATTGTCTAAGGTTGGGAAAGGGGTGTCTTGTGGATGGTGGGAGGCCTGAATTATGAGAAGCCACCCATTGAGTTATTGCAGGATTCCAAAGCAACAGGAGACCACAGCAAATAGGAATAGGATTGTGTGGCATTAGTGTGCCTCCTGAGGAATCTAGTTAATAAAACTTTTGGGGTGGAAATGAAGAGTGACTAGCCACCTGAGGAACTGGAAGCTGCATTAATTAAAACAGCCAGATAGAGCAGTGCAGGGTTGGGGAGGGATACAGTCCTAGGAGTAGAAGACGTGGTCTGGCAGTGCTGGGACTATCCCATGGAGATCACAAAGGGAGAGACAAGTGGTCAAAAGCCACGCAGTCAAAACAACATGCACAGGGTCAGAATTTGTTTATTTAATCCAGAGTGATTTTCAATCATTACACTGTCTGTGCAGCACACATTTAGATCACATGGGTTCTGACTGAATGATATTATGGGTAACCTGTGTGGGGACCATGAAGTATCAGTGAGCCCACTGTGACAAAAATTGTTTAGAAAAATAGTGGCAAGCAGGCCTAATGGAATGGGAGGCTAAGGAGCTGGACACCTTACCTGCCACCACACTGGGGACCTGGGCTCGAACGTTGACTCAGATTGTAGGGGACTGGTTTGTGTGGAAGTGGATAGTGTCCAAGGGTCTGCTCTGCATGGTAGTGTAGGCACAGGTAGCATACAGGGCTGGGCTGTGATTTCATGATGCATATTTACCTCCACATATACACATTTACATTGGCCAAAACAAGGGAATGGATTGAAAAATGGAAAAAGGGAGCCGGGGCTTAATGCAGCCCTATGCATCCATCCATCCATGGATTTCCACTGTTGCCCAGGACCTCCTAGGTTTGGATCTGGTTTTGTGTCTTGGGGGGTGGCCTTCCCCCCCCTCGACCATACCATGGTAATGGGAGTGCCTTGACAGAAGGGGGAGTCCCATAGGAGACATGTACCAGTCTGTGTACATGGGCAGAGGGCCAACAAGCCACCCCAAGTGCTTCCACTGGAGAAAAACCTCTATGGAAAAAAGAAAAACTGGTGGCAGTGGAGACTCATTTTATGTGCTGGAAAAGCTGAAAATGAAGAGGAGGTAACAGATAATTTTTTTTTTTAGGGGTGGAGCGCTGTTTGTATGAGCAGTTCATACCATGACAGGATTAGTATAACATACAGATATTAAGCAAGTGACCAGGTCAGTGAGTTGCATAGTTTATACCTGAGCAAAGTATTTTCAGCAATGCAAAACCATTGACAAATCCAATCACTGAAATCTTTTCAAGCAATTTTATAAGATGGTGGTTTACTGAGGTGTTATGGAGTTTTTTTTATAGCCAAACAAGTGCTGTAGTGGCAGTGCATTACCCTGCTTCAGAGAGACTAAGGGCTCAATTCAAGAAGGATGATGCAGGGCTTGCATCGAGCCCTGCGTCGCCCCCAGTTTGCGATGCACCTGCGTCAGACGCGTCTTCTACAACTGCACCCAATTCAGCAACATTCGGCTCAGTTAGGACAATTTCTTCATTTTACTGCAGCTTGCACCAAAGCTTAAGCACAAGCCCCATAAACTGGCTCCCTCACTGGTGCACAGTTAGGCCAGCGGGGAGCTGGTCTGACTTGGTGGTGCAACTGATGTAAGTGACTTGTGTCAGAGGTTGCGGCTTAAACCCTTTTTGAATTACACTTGCCTCACTGATCACCACAAATTGGCCCTTGCAACTGACTCTCCTATGCAAGTCCCTTGAGTTGCTCTACGCCCCATCCTGAATCAGGCCCTAGGTCTTGCTTGTGAGCCCTGGACACTCACTCTGGAGGGGGATGCACACATTACAGAGGTAAGGAGCTTCACTCCTAGTGAAAGAGAGAAGGCAAGGGTTGCCTAGCATTACTAGACTCCTATCAATAATAATAATCATATGAAGAAAAAGAATCAACATTTATATATGGATTTTCATACACATAATATCCAAGAGCACTTTACAAGAGGCTGGTAGTGAAGTGACTGTAAGCTTGTAGTGGAAGCAATTTCACACATTAATACCCAGACACAGCCTTGTACAATTGCATGAACTGGTTTTATGAGTAATCAAGTAAATGTTGGTCAGGACATAAGGGAAACCCCCCATCTGTTATGAAAAGTGCCTTGGGTTATTTTACTTCCACCTAACCACTAACCAGTACAGCACCAGAGATGGACACAAGGAACCTTGGTTTGATGGCTCATCTTAAAGATGACACACACTGACAGTACAGTATGTACCAGTATTGCACTTGGATGCTAGTATTTATTGTATGAGCCCAGTCCTGCTGTCTGAACCAGACTGTCATCAGTTTGAAAGGCAACCACTCATCTGCATTCTGGCTGGAAGAAAAATACAGCTGTGGCAGCTAAATTATTGTGGAAGGGACAAGGCAAAATGGTCAAAAAAAGGAAACGATAATAACAGTTATGCAGTTTCCACCTAAGACAGTTGTATACAACATGTACTGGGAAACCTAATATTATTCTGACTAGTTCCTTCACCTAACCTTAATATACAAAATAAAATTTCTAGATCTGAGCCTCAAAACTGAGGGCATTTCACAATACAACTGTGTACAGCTACTGACTACATTAATATGACTTTTCATACTGTAGTTCTCTGATGACAAGGTGCTTACCAGTACAATGCGTTAAGCATGAAACCATAATCTCATAAAGATTAAAAGAAAGTATGTTTTCCCAGACTGGATTTCCATTCCACATGAATAGAACAAATGTTTACATTTGAATCAGTGTGAATCACTGTTTAAGGCTTGCTGAATGTAAGATGTTAATTTCAGGAACAAGCTTTGGCATCTGGCTATTAGCACTTACTGAAAGGTTTTATCCAAAAGCTTGTAGGATAAGTGTATACTCCTTGGGAGCCAGAACAGCTCTGGCATTTTAATAAGAGTAGTCTTTTAATTTACCAGCAAAACATTCTGTAGTGATCAGACATAATTAGTCATTCTGCTATCAATACTTGAGAATGCAGTTGCTATCCTAATAACATTTTCAACCAATTTTAGCCAAGTATTAGATTGCAGTAAATGATCCAGTCTTTGTGCAACATTTGGCAACTGGGAATGTGGATAGATTCAGATTTATTGAGCAGTTTATCTGGGATAATTACTCACCAGAGACAAAGTGTCAATTACAGTGAGGCCTAGGTGTAAAAAACAGCAAATACTGCCATAGTCATATAATTAATCATAAAACTCAATGTACAAGTTACACTAGACAGTATGGTATTATTTAATGATCTACAAATTTTAATATCCCAGTAAAATACTTGTATAAAATAGCTGAATTTAAAAGACAATTCATTTCAAAAAGCTCCACTAAGATAAAGGTATGGTCACAGACAAACCACAAAAAGTCAGTAAGTACTGAGTTAGGGTAAAAAGGCCTTAACTCTGGTTGTTCTGTATAAGCAAGATGACAGAGTTTCATATCTTTGGTACGTAGAGCAATGACACCTCAGTTCTATGCATAACACAACTAACAGCACTGTGGCCCCAATTGCATTACTTACATAGACTAAACATGCATTTCAATAATAATAGAATAAAAGCAATCTAGGGGCTGTGTTTTCTTTGTTCATCTAACACTAGGGTCCTAAGACACATGGCTACATTCAAATGTCTCATGATCTCTCTAGGGTTAGATAAACAGATGGAAAACAAGTTCATGATCATGTTTTAATGCTTAAAATGTAATAATCAGAACACTAAGAAATATGAAGGCCTTTCTAAAATGGATAAGAGCAACCACACAGTGTAATTAGTCAAATGTGATAACGTAACGGTGCATTATTCCAGTGCAATAATACAGATCAGAAATACTTAACTTTGAAAACCTCATTTCTTAGTTTTAAAAATAAATTAAAAGTAGGGGAACCATTTTATAAATACAACAAGGCATTCCGCAGTGTGTTTGACTGTTGGGTAATAGCACTGCTCAAGTGTATAGGGCACTCGGCTTCACCTTTTACCTCATTTCCAGAGGAGTGTCAGTATTCCACAATGAAGCACAACCTGTCATAAAATATTATGCACTTAAAGTGTCACTTGCAAATTTCCCATTGTAGTATGACTGGTTTCACTTCAGCTTCTCTTCCTTGTTTTATCATTATGTGTGACACCAGCCCTACTCTACAAGTGACTCTTATGAACACATTACCATACAGAATAAACACTATTTTTTAGAAATGGCAACCATGGCATCACTTGTGTTCATGATAAAAAATAAATGTTAGTTCTAAACATTTACTTTTTCAGTGTATTTTTATAAAAGCTGATGATAAAATATTTAGTTGTTGTAAGAATATAGCTTAATACATGTGATTGTACATTTAAGCCACTTTATTCAAATGTACACTCGGGGCCGGATATTCAAACTGCGCTATTTTGTGGCTCAAGCCCTTGCGCTGCACAAAATAGTTGCGCAGTGGTGTGGCCGGGGCGATATTCAAAGGAGTTGCGCTATTGAGCAACTCCTTTGAATATCACCCCTGGCCACAGCCACTGTGCATGGTGCAGTGGAACTTGCACCACTGCAAGTGGTCAGAGTGGAGCATTCGCTGCGGTGGCTTAGTACCATTGCGCCTACGCGCAAATTTCAGATATTCAGAAGGTGACATGCAAATGGGGCCATAATTCATGCAAGGCTTAGGGGGGGCCATTTGCATTTATTTATGGTCCCATTTGCATGCCATTAGCATGCAGGTGTGCCGATCCCTGAGGACTTGCGCCTGGCGCCCTGCCAGGCAGCAGCCGTCGGGGACTGACGCCCCCTGCAGCTCGATTGCGGGCAAAAGTGTAAAAATCCCCCCACCTCGACTGGCCGATCACGGGCAAAAGCATAAAATCCCCTCCCGACTGGCCCGATCGCGGGCAAAGCTTAAATAAACCCCCACCAGCCTGATCGCGGGCAGCAAGTGTCCCCCAGAACATATCCCTGGTGGTCAGTGGACCAGCTAAGCCCAATCGCGGGCTGCATCAGTTTAAACCCCTCCAGAACGCCTCCCTGGTGGTCCAGTGGACTGTTAAGCCCAATCACCGGGCTGCATAAGCTTAAATCCCCACTCCCCAGAACATATCCCTGGTGGTCCAGTGGACCGCTAAGCCTGATGCGGGCTGCATAAGTTTAAACCCCACCTCCCAGAACATATCCCTGGTGGTCAGTGGACCGCTAAGCCCGATCGCGGGCTGCATAATGTGGCGACACCCCCAAGACCATATCCCTGGTGATCTAGTGTCCCCCACCACCCACCCACAAAGCCCCACCACCCTGCTCCCCCCCTCTCCGGCAGCCGGCGGGCAGCAGCATCCACCGCCTGCTGCCCGCCGCCTCTACCATGACTGCCGGTAGGGCGCTGCACGCTCATTGGTGCAGAGCAGGAGCCAATGGGTGTACCAGCCCATACCGTGCAAAACAGTCAGAGATATGTGAATTAATTATTCATTCACGATATCTGGACTGCCTTTATACAGTATGGCTGCATGCCCATTGGCTCTTGCTCTGCACTACTGGCGGCACTCTACCGGCAGTCAGGCGGTGGGCGTGTGGGGCGGTGGCAGGCGGTGGATGCTGCCACCCGCTGGCTGCCGGGGAGCGGGTGGTGGGTCATGGGTGGTGGGGTGAGACACTAGATCACCAGGATATGGTCTTGGGGGTGTAGCCACATTATACAGCCCGCGATCGGGCTTAGTGGTCCACTGGACCAGTAGGATATGTTCAGGGGTGGGGTTTAACTTATGCAGCCCAGGATCGGGCTTAGTGGTCCACTGGACCACCAGGGATATGTTCTGCGGGGTGGAGAGTTTAAACTTATGCAGCCCGCAATCGGGCTTAGCGTCCACTGGACCACCAGGGATATGTTCTGGGGGTGGGGTTTAACATGCAGTTCGCACTGGGCTTAGCGTCCACTGGACCACCAGGATATGTTCTGGGGACACTTTGCTGCCACGATTGGGCTGGTGGGGGAGGGTTTATTTAGCTTTTGCCCGCGATCGGGCTGCAGGGGGTACAGTGAGAAAGGTTGAGGCCAGCCACAGGTGGCAGCTGCTGTGTTGCGCCCTGCAATGCGGCAGCTCACCTGTGGGTGGCCCTCGACTTCTCCCTTTTTTTTGGCTCAAAGTTGTGCAGGCGCGGGTTGGGGTTGCGCCTGACAACTCTGCACAGCCCGCTGAATATCGGGCTGTGCAGTTTATGCATGGTTCCTCCCCCTCCAGTTCAGCATGAATTCATTTGCATTGCACTGTTGCTCAGCTTGCCTTGGGGGGCGCAACTGCCTCCTGCTGAATATCGCAGAATGGCGCAATTCCGGACTTGCGCAGGCGCAACCCTATTGCGCATGGCGCAACCCTTTTGAATATCCCACCCTCTGTGTAAACAAGATAGAAGTGTTTCATTGTGCTGTTGATTGTGTTTTATATAGAATTGAGCTGTCACTGATCCAGATATGAGATATAAAAATCCTACCATCTCGCAGACACAGAAAGTACAGAGCTAGGTGTTTTTAAGCCCTAACTCAGTATTTCTGGACTTTTTAATGGTGTGTCTGTGGTCCTATCATTACATTCACATAATTATTTTAAAATAATTATCTTACTTTTGAAGACAGAAAGATGAATCAAGATAATACCTATTGAACTACAACAACTCCTTCCAGACACACAAACACACACACACACACACACACACACACACACACTTGTGCTCGGAGCACAGAAAATTTAAGCTACTAAGTGAAGCATGTCTGAAATGGAGAGAGCAGGACTTAACAAACATGTACAGTATTTGTGTGGAACTTTTGTTAGGATGGGGACAGTTAGAAAAGAGTCACATTTGCAGATGATCAGATTGCTGTCTAGAGAACTGTAGAAGCATGGCTGACCAAAACCTGTATATTCCTTATGCAAATAACCTCCTCACTCCCATCTCAGCATGTCCTTCCAGACACAGGAGCCATTTTTTTTTTATATCCCCACTGCTATCTCAGTGTAACATTTAAGACCAGGCCTTGTTTTCTCTATAGAAAATAGTCTTTCTTTCTCTTCTTATCTTCTTAACATGTCCTCCCAATGCAATAGCCATATAATGTGATATATTACTTTGTTAACTAATTACTTAGTACATTAGGTCAGCAGGCAATTGAAAATACTTCATTATGTTACTATATGAAATAGGTTTAGTGGACCTGCTAAGTGGGAATAAGTCTGGATTAAGCCATCATGCCCTCCCAAACCCAAGACCCATTTTGTACATAAAAATAATTTCCCCACTCTCATTCTAGTGCACTAGGTCCAAACAGTGACTGCATGGACAGCGCTGTCAATAACAGGTGCAATCCAAACAGCACAGATCAGAAAAGCTGTAGGAACAAATGGCGCTAGCAAAGGCAGCACCACTAGAAGTAATCGCAAGTCTGGTTTACAATCGCTACCACTCCTAAACTGTATTTCTGTGGGGGAGGGATGTGTTTCCTGCATGCCTCAAAACAGGGGGCTCTGCCCCACCCACCCCCATAATTAAAATAATCAACTCTGAGTCAGAGTTGGATAAATGGGGAAAAAAATAAATTCAGGAGATAAGGATTAGAACCCTGGTCTTCATCACCATTCTAGCTGAGCTGCTCACGCTTTAGCACTCCACATCACAGGAGCAACTCAGCCAACCTTCTGATTTCCTCTCCCCCTAATGGTCTTTGCTAGCACAATAGACAGCGACCTGGGGAGCAATTATTACATAGCACTGTTATTCCCCTATCACTGTCCGTGGTAGCACTGTATAGACTGCACTGTTCTGTGCAGCACTATTATTGTAGTGCTGTTCTAACTGGGTAGACATCTGGGTATGCCTTTCCAGATCCCAATCCCAAACTCCCTAAAAGTGCAGTGAACCCTCTCCAGCACTGGTCCCAGTACCCTTGTACAACTCCCTGCTACCTATCCCACATTTATAATTTGCGTGCACATGGCTAATAATAACCATGAATCATGGGTAGAGTGGCCTCAGTACTGAATGTTTCTCATCAAGTTTGCTGGAAGAGTGTGAACGGTAGTACATTTTTGCATGGTTATTGAATCTGTCATCAGTTAGTTGAATGGAAGTACATGGTAATTGTTGTGATTTCCCTTTCAATGCCCGATATCATTGTGGGGACATGGATTTTAGGATTTCTTGAAACACTGATGGTGCAGTTTATGTGATCAGTGATAATGCATATGATACATAGTAAGATGGGTGAGAAACTGATTGAGGGGGAGGGAGCAGAGGGTCATGGTGAATGGGGTTGAATCATAAAAGAGGAAAGTGACAAGTGGGGCACCAAAGGGATATGCTCTGGGACCAGTCCTGACATTGGAGAAGGAATCCAGGGCACATTATATCTCTTCACAGATTACACAAAGTTATGTGGGATGGTGGGCTGCAACAAGGAAATTATGGAGATGCAGAGTGACCTTCATGGACTGGAGAGGTGGTCTAAGTAAGCAATAATACCTGACAGGGTGGGCAGTATTGGGCTATACCAGACCACCCAGGGGCATAATGAGGCCCGATGCCTCAGGCGAAGGGCCTTATAGCCCCTGAAGGTCCAGTATAGCACAATACCACCCACCCTGGAGGGTATTATTTCACTTAGAAAATGAGCATCTGTTTAAATTTTGATTAAGTAGTAAAATAAAGGAAATCAGTTTAAAAACAAATACAAATACTAGGAAAAAAACCTTTTTTATTGTTAAAGTAGTCCTTCCATTTGGGTACTATTCCATCTGCTGTTGCCCCCCCCCACACACACACACAAAGAGAGCACAGAGCTATTCTCTTATACTGATTTTGTATTGCTTCTCGGCAGTACGGAAGCACTTCTTAAAAGCTTTGCTCACATTGCTGGTGTGTCCAGAATGCTTCAGTATCGCCGTTTTTTTTTAAATATGTCACGGCTAGTAGATGTTCTGTCAGTGGGACATGAGCAGAAATGATGGGAATTATATATGGAGGGTGGTGGAGTGAACCAGCAATAATTAATAGAACAAATGTAAGACTGTGAAAAAAAATATTTTTTTTTCTTAAGGAACAGAGCTAGTCTCGGAGCGGTGAGACCTGACTGCAGAAACTTAGCTGTGCAGTGCAGCTAGTTTCCAACATACGTGATTGCGCTCGACAGGGCCTTAAAATTCAGGCTTAATGGAGCCCATAAATACATGCTTGGGGACAAAGAGACCAGTCAAGAAAATGCTGGAGCAATAAGGGAAATTTAAGATGGAAAAAAGGTACATTTTGCTGTCCTGCTTGTCTGTATAGGGTGCAAATACGTTCTCTGTTACCAAACGGCAGGTGAGCTGTGCAAGTACTGTGTACCTGGAAATGGTATGTTTCTGATTACAGATTTTTTTAGACTCTCTGGTCAGGTTTTAACAGATGCCTGTCTATTGCAAACATGAAAACAGCTTGCTGTGGTTATGTATTTTGGCTACACATGCTGCGGCTATTAAAGGGAAAAGGCGTGGTGGTGGTGAAAGGGCAGAAAGTCGAGCAGCACAAGTTCTGAGGAGGTACAGAACAGTCCTCGAGAAGTATGGCAACAGTAAAAGTTATAGTTGTAAAGTTAAATAATTTTGCTAAGCTTTGTGAGGTACTGCCATATTTTTTTACAAACTTTTTTAAATATTGGAAGAGGTCGCAACATTTACAAATGGGTGGGGCGTTCTTTAGTAAGAAACTCTTACAGCAGCCTACTGGACTCTGCATGATACTTTGCCCCATTGAGGAATGTGTGCTGCTAGGTTGGAGCTTACAATTTAGCGGCCGGCTTTGTGGCGAGATTAAGATGTGTGACAACGGAGTGTTTAGGGACGGTGACACTTCATGCTATGCTTTTTTTATAACACTAAGTTTTAACTCTATTCCAGTGTACTGCTCTTGGTATAATGGTGGGGGGGGGGCATGAATGTAAAATACATTGTAACTAGTAGCTGAGGAAAAAGTGAAAGAAATGGTGGCTGTTACTGCTTTTAAAATTCTATAGCCCTTTGATATATGTTAAATCAGTGCCCATGAGTTCTCAGACCCATTTTCTAAAGAAGCAGCTTCACTAACTGTGGGGACAGTGGTATGAGGGAGTCACTTGCTGCATTTTAAAAGATGCACTTCCCATCGTGAAGCTGATAGCAGCAACAGCTTCTGTTTACCTTTTCAGCGCGGAAGTTGCGAGACTGCAGTCGGGAGAATGGAGCCATAGTAAAAGAATAAGGCTGTGAAGAATAGTTATTTCCTCACTCATCCCAACTGCAAATTTAGTGTGCTTTCTTTTTTTATTAACAGAGAGGCAGTCAAGACTGAAGGAAGTAGTGTTGGGGGAAGCTGCAGTTCTCACTAAGCGAGAGAAAAAAATGGCGGGCATTTCGAATTTTCTAGGGTGCTTTCAGCCAATTAGAAAGCAGGCTGGGCACCACTGGAAAATGTTACACTGTAAAGTGGCATTTGGACTGGCTCTTATTTTTAGCTGGGCATCTATTGAAAAATAAATGCTCATATTGGAGCCTGTCTCAGCCAATCAGGTTTGAGAATTGATTCTTGCCATTTTCTAAGGTTTGCCAGTTGAAACTGAATACCTAAAAGCGAAAGGTGATGCAACTGAGGAGCAAGAACACCAGGATGGAGTACTGGATGGAAGGGGTTAAGCTGAACACTACAACTGAGTAAAGGGACCAACAGTTGCAGCCAATGACATGACCAGATATTTTTTGAAATTGCTGTGATATCTCTAGAGAAATTCCCTGCCTGTAGTACCACTATGGGCCAACAGAGAAAATCTCTTCAGCAATATCACAAAATAGTTGGAAATATCTGTCAGTATCTTTGGCTACTAATGCAAGAGTCATTATTAGTGACACCCTCAAAAAATCAAGCCAATGCAATTAGGCCCTTAGACAGGAAATTGGCTATTATCATGTATTGGGAGGGGTAGTGACAGTAGAAGAACAAGGTAACATTACCTCTTTATAGATCAATAGTAAGGCCATACCTGGACTACTGTGCCCAGTTCTGGAGTCCTCACCACAGGAAAGACAAGGACAGCCTAGAGGCAGTACAACAAAGGGTGACCAGGATGACACAGGGACAGCAGGGCAGATCATATGAGTATTAGATCAAGGCATTGACAATTTTCTCACTGAGACCAAACAATAGAGGGGTGATATGATAGAGACCTTCAAATTCCTGCAAATAATAAATAAGGCAAACTGTGAGGAGTTATTTAGCAAAAACTTAAATTTGAGATCATGGAGGCATGAGTGAAAAACTAAAGGAAGATTGTTTAAGAGGGATATGAGGAAGTATTATTTTACAGAAAGGGTGGCGGAACCTTGGACGTCTGCCAGCCAAGGTGGTAGGAGACAAAATCATAAATGGTTTCAAGCATGGTTGGGACAGAGTGAAGGCTGCTGGGGCTACTAAGGGCAATCATAGCAGGGAGGAGAATGGATGAGGATTGTAAAGGCTAGCACCTTCAAAGACAATACAAGTTCAAGTTCAAGTTTATTGCAGGAAAACTCCATTGAGCAAGCTCATTCACAAGGAGGTCCTGGAACATTTACACAGACATATGAGCACTACATACAAGGTATTGTTACAGTAAAAAAAAATCAAGTGCGTACAAAGTTCATCGTTGGCAAATCATGAATGGACACAACATGTATGGCAGGATTCAGAAAGTAAAACCTGTTTTTTTTCCAGCTAATACACTTAGGTGCATCCAAAGAAATGGTTAGTGTGCACAGGTGGCGGAGAGAGCATAAGAGGACAGTTATAGTTGTGGATTAAGAACAAGAAGGGGGGAGCTAGGAGTTAGGTAGATAAAGGGGAGAATGATGTAATTAGGAGTACAGGAGGAAAAGGACAGATTAAGCAAAAGCTGGGTATCAACACTAAGACAAATAATTTTTATCAGTTAAGGTCCTGGGTTAGGCCGAACACGAGCAGACGGTGCATGAGTGCATAACATAAAGGAAAGGGGGAGATTTAGTGGCAGCTACAGATATCTTTTATTTTGGATCAGGCTAATGTTTTGTAGAGATTAATTGAGATGATGCTAGTTAGTTTCATAATGGATTGGAGTTGGTTCCATGAAGTGGGTAGGGAGAATGAAACAGCTCATTGGCCAAAGGTAGTACAAGTTGGTGGGACGTCAAGCAGGATGAAGTTTGATTTCCTAAGTGAG
This sequence comes from Neoceratodus forsteri, assembly GCA_016271365.2. Classification (NCBI taxonomy): domain Eukaryota; kingdom Metazoa; phylum Chordata; order Ceratodontiformes; family Ceratodontidae; genus Neoceratodus; species Neoceratodus forsteri. The sequence goes on from CM028131.1 coordinate 1,125,276,712, forward strand.
TACACATTTTTAGGTCCTGGGGATAGATAGGGAACCACAGTCTTTTGCAGTTGTCATTATGGCTCTTTACATGGTCATCTCTTTGCTGCTTTGAGTGGTGCAGAGCAACTACAGTGTTATCTTGATTGGCATGTAAAAGTGATCCTCACTGCATCAGAAGGAAGCATTCACTGTCCTGCCATTCCCAGCTTTTCTTGGTTTGCTGTTGCATTTTGTCATTTTGTGTCACCCCTTGGGGCTGTCTAATCAAATCAGAGCACTCACATCGATCCTGGAAAGAGTCTTGTGAGACCCTCCTGGATCCCCTGTCGCTTATCCATGCTGTACTTCCCCATACCCTGTCCTGAAATCTTGTACATGGAATAATCTACCTGGATTCAGCTAAATATATGCCACCTGCTATGCTGGTGACCTGTGTTCATGGTGCGAGTGGGTTGCTGGGGGTCGGCTGGGGAGGGAGAGGATCGAGCATCTGGAGGATAGCTCTCCTCTCCCGGGGAGGGGTGGGACTAGATTCGGTGCTTGACTGGCCCCTAGCAGTGGCTGGAGGCTGGCACACTGGCTGTCTAGAGAATGGGGTCGGAGGCAGAGCAGATTCTCATCATGCCACGTGCAGAAGCTTGTACGGCTCAGCCATTGGCATCACTGAATGCTGTACCTCTGCACTCGGGGTCGGGAGAAACATGGAGGCCAAAAATGTCACCAACCAGTGGATGATGTCGGCTCCCTGCTGGCACTGCAGCCAGCCAGCTGGCACCTCTAAGCCAAGAGGTAGGAATCAGTGGATGCTGGAGTGATGGGGCTGGGGGTCAGTGATGGTGGGGGGATAAAGAAAGGAAAAGCAGCAAAGAAAACAGTGTTAAATGCACTTTTCATTCTGGTTTCTAATAGATTCAAATGTTTATTCTATAAGGAGTTATCTGAAAATCTTACACCCAAATAATTGTAATAGTTTTCAGTTCCAACAGGATGATTCCCTATTTAATGTCAGAACCTTATTGCACTTGTTCCCAAAAATAACCAGTATGGACTTATCTTTGTTTATGTGTAGATTGCTTTCATTACATAATTTAACAAAGAGGTTCAATATCCTTTGCAGACCAAGCAGTGATGCAGAGAGTAAGACAATGTCATCAGCATAAGCAAGAAAACTAACAGTTTTGTCAAGTGCCATTGGGGAATGAAAGTCAGAACTACAGTATATAACTGTATGATTATTGAATCAATGTATAAATTAAATAATAAAGGAGCCAGAATACAACCTTGGTGGACTCTGAGATTTGTCTGGATTTTAGAGGTTAGATTACCAGACCAGTCACACTGTACCTGTACTCAGGTGTTGTGATGGAGCCTCATTAGAGTATCTAACTGAAGAGGATCTATGCCTAGTACCCACAGCTTATGTCATAAACATTTGTGGCTAATAATATCAAACACTGTTTTAAGATCTACAAAGCAGCAGTATAGCTTAGCATTTTTGATGGAAACATATTTATTAATAAGATGAGATAACAAGTAACAATGTTGTATTGTAAACCAGTTATATCTGAAACCATTCTGAGTCTTATCTAAATGATGATTTTTATAAACCTAATGCTCTAGTTTCCAGAGTAAAACTTTACAGAATAACTTTTGTGATGCATCTAAATGGCTAATAGGCCTGACGCATGGGTCTGTATCTTGTCCCTTTTTGTAAATTAGGTAGATGGTGCTACCCTTCCAAGTATCAGGGAATTCTTCACCTTGTAAGAACCTACTGAATACATTTGAAAAGACAGAAGTCCACCACTCAGGAAATGCTTTATAGATATGTTACAATTTGGTCAGGGACAGGGGCTTTGTTAGTTTTGACTGAAAGAAAAGCTTGCATAATTTCCTCAGGAAGTAAAATAATCATTCAAAGAAATGTATAGAGCCATATTAGGTCATTGAGCACAGTAAAGATTGAATATCTTTGGTCTTCTACTGTAGAAAAATATGATGCCTCAAAATGAGCAACCCAAGTCTGAGGCACAATATAGGCCTCAGCCTTGGTGATATATTGGTTATAACCAAAACTGACCAATTTCCAACATGATGTGGTATCTTGGTCCAAGACTGCTTTATTTAATTTATTCCACATCTTAAAGGAGTAGTCCATCCAAGACTTGCAAAAACATATGTTATGCAGAGTGTTTGGATTTGTATGTTAAGTTCTTGTGTGTCCTTCCCTCTGTCTGCTATTAAGAATTTTTCCTAAATTAGCCTGCTAGCTTTAGGGTAGTTTTACGACCCTTGGAGATCTCCATCTGAGACAGCTTAATTGTATTTCTTTGTCCTAGAATGCACTTTGTCTCATGTGACAGTGATGTAGCAGAGACCATAAATCCAGCAGAAAGCATTGCTTTACAATCTGTTCACAACAGTAGAGATGGCTATATTTTAAAATCTATAGAATTCAGCTTAGTGACTACCCTCATCATAAAGATCTCAATGTCCTGAAGACCTTTGCTGCTGGTAATTTTTGTGCAGCTTGTAAAGCTTCCAAGATATTTAGCTTGTTGGGCATGTGTGTGCTGAACGTTGGGTCTCTGCTACATCACTGTCATATGAGACAAAATGCACTGTGGGAACAAGGAATACAATTAAGCTGTCTCAGATGAAGTTCCCCAGGGGTCATAAGACTAGCATAAAGCTAGCAGGCTAATTTAGGAAAAACTAATGGAAGTCAGAGGGAAAGAAACACTAACACTTCACATACAAATTAAAACACTCTGCATAACATATATATTTTGCAAGTTTTGGGTGGACTACTCTTTAAATTTAATATTTCTGTTTTTCTATCTCAAGAAGCTTCCTTTAGTCTTTCCTTCATTTATTTAAGAGCCTAAGGTTTTCTCTGGTCCTGTACTTTTTAGCATAAGTAATATGTTTATTTATTCCAACTTTAGCAACTCTACATCTGCATTAAACCAAGACCATTTAAGAGGTCTAGCTGTTTTGTTTATCCTGAATAAAGGTTTTAAAAAGTTGTTGTTTCCAGCCATGCATTAATAGCATTGGTATTGATATTGTCTGTATTAGGAACTAGTTCTAATCTCATAGTGTATACAGGATCCAAATTAAGAATCATGGAGAATACATCAACCGCGTCCCTCTGCCATCGTAGTCTCTTAGTATTTTATATCTTTATTATATTCTCAATTGGAAATATGGAATTAGTTTCCTTGTTAGGTTTTGAAAAGCAGAAGGTAATGGAAATCAGTGAGTGGGCAGATTCTGACCGATCCAAGTTTTCCAGTGCACCTTGATTGACCCAAGCCAAATTAATGATCAAAGCCCATGAAGGTAAATTCTCCCTCCATCACTCCAGGGGTCTGACCATTCACAAGGAAAAAAATCTAAGCTGGTCATCATTTCATTGTTTGTCCCTGTTGGTTCAATTTAATATTCTTGGACTTCCTTCTTAAATTTAATCTTGAGTTGATTAAATTAGGTCTTTGATCAAGCTCATCCTCGAATTCACTAAATCCAGCTAGTTTAGGGATTCTGGCATTAAAGTCACCAATAATTATGATAGAGTAGTTCTCGAATTTGGACTTCAGTTCCTCCAATATTTCTGCCAGTTGTTGCCAGATAGAAGGGTTACAAATTTTGCTAGTTCTAGGGGGAATGTATATATTAATTAAAATAATTTTAATGTTGTTGTTTTCTAGTTTAAGAATAAGAGCAAAGGACTGATGATAGGTGACTTCTGAAATGAAAAAATATCCAGTGCAGTTCTAAGCAAGTTAACCAAACCAGCTTGATACCTAATCTATTTGTTTTTATAGCAGGAAGCATATATGGTAAGGTGAAAAAACAGGAATCATGGAAAGGGGTACATCATGCCACCATGTTTCTTGAAGAAATAAAATATCATGGGAGATCAAGACATTATAAACTTCATGATCTTCCAATTTAGAAGCTAATCCTTCAATATTCTAGGAAAGGATGTTTAAACGGTAAATATCATTAACTGGTGCCTGTTGAACTGCAGTCTGGCAGGGTTCTGGTCAGCTTGCTGTAGATTCCTGCAACAAGGAGAATCAATTATAAATGGGAGTTTCAAAATCTTTATGGGGAGAAGGTACAATGTTATGTTTAATGGTGCAGTTGGGATCCAGTTTGTATACAACTGCATGACAATTTCCATTCCCTCTCCAGGCTACCCACGTCTACCAAAACAAAATATCAAAATTATCAAGTATTGGAACTGGCTGCTAGAACTGAATTTGCCAGTTGGGAATCCTTAAATGTGACATCTATCTGGGGACAATCAGAAATCCCATTATACAACATTATCCACTCTATTCCATCCCACCCAGATCAATATTAAAAGGGTGGGGCAAGAATGTTCCTACAGGTATGTCCTTCTTTGTTTTAACTGTTGTTTCTCTAGGGAAGACCTTCAAACCCAAAAAGGAAAGAGTCCTGGCTCCCCATAGTTTCTCATGATCTGCAATATATTTGTTAATTGTTGCTGTTATCCTATTTACCATAGTTCTATCAGCTTCCCTTGCCCTATTAGAGTCATTGGGCCATTGTTCTTAAAAATAAATTTGGACTCTGTGTTGGGGGGGAGGATATTTCTACCACTTCTTTTTAGTAAAGACATTTTGGATCATATCTGCATTGCTAAATCCTGACAATCAAAATACATGAGTACACTCTCAGCAAATTCAGAATTTGGATGTCACCTGACAAATATTTCTTCCAGAATGGAGGAAATGTGAAGGAGACGGCAGACCCATTCCTTCAACTTCCTTGGCATTTCTGCTTCCAAATTCTTAATGCCATGAATTTCTATTAATAATTCAGAATTATCATTATTACAATCTGGACCAAAAAAGTCAGTAAGTAGTTATTTGCACTGTTCATGGGTTATAAACTAAGTACTTCAATGACTTCATTTCCTGCTTCTTGTAAAATTACAGGTTGCTCCGATAGAGGGGGAAAACTGAAGTTTTGCTCTATCCCCAAAAGCTCAGATTCATTTGTAGATCTGGAAAGGGGGGTGGGGCCCGAGTGCCATATTTAGAGACCTTTCCTACTGAGTGACCTATAGGAGCTTTTTTATTTTTGGAATGTATTGCTTTGCCTCTTTTGGTAGCTTTAACTGTTTTTTTGTTGTTGTTAGTCCTTCTAATTTTGGTTTTAATTTTTAGTTCTGATAGCCTTTGCGGCTAATGTATCAACAATTATAAGGGAATCTTCTCTGGTAAATGGGGGGAGGGAGATTAACTTGAGTACACTTATTTTCTTTATGGCCTAGAGAGTCATACTCAATATTACTCTCAGAAGCATTTTGGCCAAACAATGTTTTCCCTGTATTCATTATTTCTTTTAATTGTGATAGCAGGGCCTGGTTATGAACAACAATGACCCTAAGACTCATCAACTCCTCCTTAGTAGCCCGCATATTTTCTAATATAACTATGTGTGCATAATAAGAATTTTTTATCATCTCTAATAGTTGTCTAGAAAGGGAAGAAGATATGAAATTTCCAGGGCATATAACATTTTCACATTCTAAGGGGGAGGGCAACATTTGGGATACAAACAGCTCCCAGTAAGGATCAACAGGGTCATTATCAATAGATAGTAATTCTGGAGTTATAGACAACTCACTCTAAGAGTTGCATTAATAGTTGCTTCTTCATGAACAGGGTTAGCGGCAGCCAACTTTTTAAGCCCAGTAATAGTAACACTATGCTCCTGGATCACTGATGGTAAATTATTAGAAACATAGAAACATAGAATTTGATGGCAGATAAGGACTAAGAGACCCATCCAGTCTGCCTTGTTACCCTACCTACTAGAAGTGCCACATATCTTACTTTATCTATGGCTTCACATCTTTTTTTGAACCGATCCCAAGCATTTTTATGTTTGCTTGCACACATGTGCAAGAAACATAGTGCCATCATCTGAGATTTCAGAGGTGTCACCCCCTCCTCCAATTCAGTCAGTGTGTTGGCAGGTGCGGCCCCTGTAAGCCAATGAATGCTGGAGCTGTGTATGACAAGCTCCAAAATGCAGTGGCATACAGTTCAAAGGGGGAGCTACGCTTGAGTGAGCAGCGATAAGATATCGCCTGCTCATGCACAAGCTCCCCACACCTCACTCAGGGCGCAGGCCACTTCCCACACAGTGTATATAGCCAGTGGGGTGCTCATCCTGTCGGCTGTGCCAACCTCCCGCCCCACCAAAGCCTTGCAAATGCCATGAAACTAATGATATAGCCGACGGGGTGCCCAATCCCCGTCGGCTCCACTGTCCTCACCCCAGCACTGGGTGCCACGCTGGGAGCCCACCCCAGTGTGGCAAACGCCCAAGGTAGTCATAGAAAAAAAAACCTGTAAAGAAAAAGGTCCCATCGTAGTCTCCTGGCCTCCCACAACCCGCACTCCACCCACTGCACACCTGCCTCCCCACACCCCCAATTCTATACTTACCTCCAGACCTTGGCGACGACCGATCCGTGGACCGGGAACACGCCTGCACTCTTCAAAGCCGACTCACTTAACTGAGGAGTTGCTGGTAAGCTGTATAATGGGCTAGATAGGGGTTTTCAACTTTGCTGCATATCTCAGGCACTGTTTGGAATTTTTGCACCAAATTTTCAACATGAGTTTTGGGACCCCTTCTCATGAATGATGTTACTTATGGTGTTATTCAGGTCCAAAGGTGATTTCACAGCCACTCGCGCAGTCACTGCGCGAAATCACCTTCGGGACTGATTAATGAAACAACACTGCCAGTGTTCATAAAGTGGGCTCTCAAGAAGCCTATTTTGAAAATTTGTGGAAAAATTCTAAAACGACTGTTTTATGAGCGCAGCTATGCAGTTCCACGCACGCCTCAGAAGTCGCTAATTTTCAATCTTTTCACTCCAGATTTTCAACATTGCCATTTTACCACACCTTCTTATGAGTGGTACAGCTGTCATTTTCACTTTCACCCAAAACGTGTTTCCACCCATGTAGCACACAATGGCGCAGTCGGTGTGCAAAACCAATGTACGGGACAAATTAAGAAAACCACAGTGACACTGTTCATGAGCAGAGGTCTTAAAATGTCTATGTTGAAAATTGGGTGAAAAAATTCCTATCAATGACTGTTTTACAAGTGTGCATTGTGCAGTTCCTACACACGCTCGTAAGTTCGCGAATTTTCAATATTTTCACTCCAGATTTTCAACATTGCCATTTTACCACACCTCCTTATAAGAAGTACAGCTGTCATTTTTCACATCTTGCCCAAAATGTGTTTCCACCCATGTAGTGCACAATGGCACAGTCGATGTGCGAAATCAATGTATGGGACACATTAAGAAAATCACAGTGACACTGTTCATGAGCAGAGGTCTTAAAATGGCTATGTTGAAAACTTGGTGAAAACATTCCTAAAAATGACTGTTTTACAAGTCTGCGTTGCGCAGTTTCTATGCATGCTCATAAGTTTGCAAATGTAATATTTCACTCCAGATTTTCAACATTGCCATTTTATTACACTTCCTTATGAACAGTACAGCTGCCATTTTCATATACACTTAAAATGTGTTTTCACACATGTAGTGCACAATGGTGCTGTTGGTGTCGAAAGCAATGTTTGGGACAGATTAAGAAAATCACAGTTACACTGTTCATGAGCAGAGGTCTTAAAATGGCTATGTTGAAAATTTGGTGACAAAGTCCATAAAATGACTGTGTTACAGTGAGCATTCAGCAGTTTCGCACACCTCCTAAGTTCATGACTTTGTAATATTTTAAGTCAGATTTTCACCAGTGGCATTTTCCACACTGCCTTATTTACAGTACAGCTATCATTTTCACAACATGGCGGTAAGTGTTTTCACACTTTCAGCGCAGAGATGCGTGGTCGCTGTGGGAAATCATTGTTCGGGACAGATAAAGAAAATCACAGTGACACTGTTCATGATCAGAGGCACCAAAATGCCTGAGTTGACAATCTGCTGTAAAAAAATCCCCAACCTAATTATATTACGGGTGTGCATTGCACAGTTTCTATGTACGCTCGTGACTTCACCATTTTTTTAAATATTTTTACTGCAGATTTGCAACATTGCCATTTTTTGCACCTCCCCATGAACAGTACAGCTGTCATCTTTTACATCCTGTTCGGAATGTTTTTGCACCTGTGGGGCTAAATGCCATAGTCACTGTGCATAAGCAGCTTTCGGCTAAGAAACTGATATTCCCCCTGTTCATGAGATGGGGTCACAAAAAAACCATGTTGAACATTTGGAGTGAAAATACCAACGAATGCCTGAGGTATTACGGTTTCCAACCATAACGCCCAACCCTGTAGAGAATGACAGGCATCAGGGGTGTGACTTGGGATTCTTGCCTGTAATGCTCATACCATTCCACACCCTGCAGCCAGTGAGAAGCATCGAGGTATGCCTTGGACTCTTCGGCCCCAAAGTTCACCCCATTCTCCTATATCGCACCCATCTCTCTGTATTTCCTAATGGAATGGGGTGCGCATAAGGACCAAAGACCCCAAGGAACACCTTGACACTTGCCAGTGTCTGCAGGGTGGGGTGTACTGAAATTGCGTGGCCATTATGCCTGATGACCCAAAGGCACACCCCAATGCCTGTCACTCTCTGTAGGGTGGTGGTGGGGTTGGCTTCAGTTCAGTACTTCACTGCCATTACTATTACGCAGCTCTGTAACTTCTACACTACCACTGCCAATGCCAGAAAGCAAACATTCGGCATTGACAAATGCTTGTTTTAAATCTCATACTGTCTTTACCCCCACCACTTCTGCTGGGAGCCTGTTCCATGCCTTCACCACCCTTTCCATGAAGAAGTACTTTCTCACATTGCCCCTTAGTCTACCCCCTTCCAGTCTCATGTCATGCCATCTTGTTCTAGAGCATCTTTTCTTCTGAAATACATTGCCCTCCTCTACTTTATTTATTCTCTTTAGGTACTTGAAGGTTGCTATCATGTCATCCCTCTCTTTCCTTTCCTTCAGTGTATGCATATTGAGTTCCTCCAATCTCTTATCATAGGATCTTTGGTGTAGGCCCTGCACCATTTTTGGTGCCTTTCTTTGAACTGCCTCTACCTTATCTATGACTTTTCTGAGATGAGGCCTCCAGAACTGGACACAGTATTCCAAATTAGGTCTCACCAATGACCTGTATGATGGCATCACCACCTCTTTCTTCTGCTGTTGATGTCTCTCCCTATGCACCCCAGCATCCCATTGGCTCTCCCCATTGCCTTGACATACTGCCTGACTGCCATTAAGTCATCAGTTATGATCACTCCTAGATCTCTTTCCTGTGTAGTGGCTGCTAATAACTCTTCCCCCTTCATGTAATCCTCCCTGGATTCCTGTGCCCCAAGTGCATGATTTTGAACTTTTTGTATTGAATCTTAGTTGCCATAGGTACCTCCTCATTTTCTCCACCCCTCCTGGACTGTCTACCATATTGCAGATCTTAGAGTCATCTGCAGAGAGGCATACCTTCCCCTCCAGGTCCTCTGTAATGTCACTGATGTAGATATTGAACAGTACTAGCCCAAGAACTGATCCCTGTGGTACCACACTAGTCACCAACCCTACCTTGGATTTAGCTCATTTTACCACTACCCTCTGCACTGTATCCCTCAACCAATTTCCAACTCAGTTCACCACCTTGTGACCCATTCCTGGACTGCCCAACTTGTTCACAAACCTCCTGTGTGGAACAGTGTCAAACGCCTTGCTGAAGTTAAGGTAGGCCACATCCACAGCTCCCCCTTGATCCACCTCCCTGGTTACACATCCAAGAAATCAATCAGATTTGCTTGACATGGCTTTCCTGACATGCATATGTTCTGCCTTGGGTCTTGTGCTCTGCTGGATTCAAGGTGCTCCTCAATCCTTTCTTTTAGCAGTAATTCCATAATTTTTCCCACAACCAAGGTCAGGCTGACAGGTCTATAGCTTCCAGCCTCCTCCCTGCTCCCACTTTTTTGGAGAGGGACTACATCGGCCCTTCTCCAGTCCACTGGAATGACTCCCATACCCAGTGACTTGTTGAACAGGGATGCCAATGGTGCAGCTAGTACTGACTTTAATTCCTTTAATATTCTAGGGTGTATCCTGTCTGGTCCCTCTGCCTTTTCTACCTTAGGTTTTGTGAATAGGACTCTCTCCCCTTTAAATGGATTATTTTCCACCTCCCTTCCTATCCTGATTTTTAGCTGTGCTCTCTCTCCTTCCCCTTCCTCTGTGAAAACTGAACATAAATATTTGTTCAGGACTGATGCTTTATCCTTGCCTCCTTCCACTCCCACTCTATAACCACCTTTTAGCCTTACTATTACCCCCCCATCTTCCGCCTTTCGTTAACATATATATAGAATGTTTTGTTCCTTCTCAACTTCTTTTGCAATTTCTTCCTTTCTCTTTACCTTGGCACTCCTGACCACTTTCCCTGCCGCTCTTAGCTTTTTTAGATAGACTGTCCTGTCATCCTCCCTTTGTGTCTCCTTATATTTCCCTAAACAATAACTTTTTTTGCCCTTACTTTCCCTGCCACTTCCTGCAAGAACAATGGTGGTTTTCTTTTCCACTTGCCTTTGTCTATTTGCCAGATGCCAAGGCTTGTTGCCTTCACTATGGTGCCTTTTAGATGGGGTACATAGTTCCTCGACTTTCCCCTTTTTCTCTACTTCTGCTAGGGCTTCCCTGAGACACCCCCCCATTCATGTGAAGTCTGCCCTCCTGCTGTCCAGATCTCTCACCTTCATATGGAATGACCTTGTTGCAGTACTGATCTTGAACCACACTTTGTGATAGTCACTGGACACCAGGTGTTCACCAACCCTCACATCTGAAATTCTGTCCCCGTTGGTTAGAACTAGATTCAAGATCACTCCCTCCTTGGTTGGCTGAAGCACTAACTACTTGAGGTAAGCTCCTTGCAGGGAGTCCAGGATATCTCTGCCCCTGGCTGTTGCTGCCACTGGGATACTCCAGTCAACTTCTGGCATATTGAAGTCACCTACCAGCAACACCTCCCCTTTAGATGCCATCATATGAATGGCTTCCAGTAGGTCCCTGTTTAATTCCTCCCTTTGGGCAGGGGGTCTGTAGATGACATCTGTATGAATGGCTATGCTATTGCCTGTCTCCAGGATGACCCAAAGTGCTTCTTTTTTTTGTCAATTTACTAAGCTTTATTGTGTTTCCAACAATACAACAACACAATGCAACATCCAAAATACAGAATTAAGAAACAGGAGAGGATACAAATCACAAACAATAACAAATCAAAAGGCCCCCTACCCCCAAAAATTAAAACTCCCACCAACCAACCCCCCCAAAGCACACCAGGAAAATCACCTCTGCTAATAAAAGACCTAGTGAGGTACTAGCACAATTATTTCTTAACTATTTAGTGGGTACCCAAGTTAGGATGAGTGGGAACAAGAGTCCAGGGAAGATACCTGTTGGAATTCTTATGGACAACATGGCATAGGGTGGGTCCCAATGGGACTGAAAACAATGAGACCTGTCTTGCTGACATGAGCTCTGCTTTTCCATCTCAAGCACCATCAATATCTCCTGACACAATTCCTTGTATGAAGGGATAGCATCATCCAGCCAATGCCAGCAGTTGATTAACTTCGTTGTTAAGGCAATAAGAGACATGTGTGCTCAATTAGGTCCAAGCAGATCCTCAGGAAAGATGTCAACAAGACAGACCTCAGGGGCAGAGAAAGAGTCCAACCCCAGAAATGGGTCAAGAGAAAGCCGGAAAGCATTCCAGAAAGGGATAACCTTCAGACAATCCCAGAGGATATGTTTTAAATGACCATCCACTGTGCTACAGCAGGAGCAAATCAGAAATACTCATTTGCCCATCTTATGGAGCCTAGTAGGTGCATAGTAGAGATTGTGTGGAATACAAAATTGTAACAATCAGTATCGGTCCTGTTTGACAAACTAGAATAAGTGTCATCAAACTGCCAGACCGTAACCTCGACACGGAGTTGTAAAACCTGCCTCCAACAGAAGCAAATGCCCTCCAAGCTGGTTGGGTCTCTCAACTGAAAAAAATGGTAGAATCCAGACACAGCGTGGGGCTAAATTGCCATGTGAAGAAGGTCTGGCAGGACACCCTCAGATGGCAAGGACCAGGGTTGAGGGCCTATAAATGAGGTTAGAGCTCCGGTGAGTTGCAAGTATTTAAAAGGGTGGAGAACTCAGAGAGGAAAACCTTTGCTGTACTACAGGGAGTGAGACAACCGTGTCTCCATTGATAATAGATGAGAGAGAGGAAATCCAGAGTTGGGGGCAAAATTGAAGAGGGATTGTTCGGTATGTGATCTGAATGTTGGGGTTCTCCAAGATATGCTGGAACATATCCTTCCTCCATTCCCATCCCATGTAGGAGCAAAGTTGTCTAAGGGCTCTAAGAGACCACCATAAGAGAGTGCAACAAGAGCTTGGGGGCAGCTGGGAAGGTTTAATGTATAGAAGACTACATAGCAGGAGCCCTGCCATTTTGCAGATATGCTGTTCCACAGACAGCCATAGCGGGAGGTAGTCCAGGGCATCAGGTGTGGGTGACCCACAGTGCTCCTGCCTCCCCTTGCATCCCTTGTGCCTCCATCACCTTTACCATCTCCTTGACATAAAGGGTCACCCCTCCTCACTTCTTACCCTCCCTGTCTCTCTTGGACAAAGTATACCCCAGTATGGCTACATTCCATTCATGGTTCCCATTGTACCATGTCACTGAAATAGCTACAGTATTTAGGTCAGCCTCTGTTATCATGGCTGCCAGATCAGGGATTTTGTTCCCTAGGCTTTGGGCATTTGAGCACAAGGCCCTCCATGTTCTGCAAATACCTCCCCTGATCTCTCCTCCATTCCCCTTTTTTATCCTCTTCTCTCCTTCTGCTGAGTTCAGTACTTTCTGGTGATTTTGTGATATTATTTTCCTTCCTGCTGACCACATGAGTGGTACTCAGAGAAGGTGTTTTACCAGATTCTAGGCCCATGATGACAACAGGCCATAGGCTTTCAAGGCTCATTGAGAGGTGTATTTAAATATGAACTTTGAGGAGAAAATAACAAAGATTGAGACACATGTGCACCATTATTATTAGTACATGTTAAATTAGTGCAAGAGATATCAGGGTCAAAACTCAGATTTGATGATAGCAGGGAAATCTCTTCAGGAAATAATCCTTCAGGTATGCTCTCAGCTAACTTAGATTTCCTTTCTTTAGACCCAAGAGACACCTTCTGGTCCTCCATTCTAACAGGAGTAGTGAGAGCAGTGGTAGTGGAAGTGGCACAGTCCAAAAATCCAGTAATCGTAGGCTACACCAAGGCTGCTTCTCAGTCCCCTTGGGAGGTATTACTTTCAATGGAGCAAATTTTAGCCCTGTTCCTGCCATCTTTTTTTTTTTTATTATTAGTAATAATAAAGAAGGTACTGGGGGTAACACCTTATTTTTACTCCTCCTAGTGCTAACCATGACAATAAAAAGTGGACCACAACAATAATGAGAAAAGAAAAATACTAGTAATAAAATAATATAAATATTGTAATTTAAAAAATGAAAATGCTTCTCTCTAGAGCTTCTACAATTAAAAAACTTAAAAAAAATTACTAAGTTTTCAGAAGCTTTTTCATTAAATTCTTCCAAGTTCGTCAGTGTATGCACAAATCCTCAGTTGAGCAGAAGTGGCCTCTAATGTGCTATTCGAAGAGGAAAAAGTAGAGGAAGGCTTTATAACATAGCGTGCGCTAGTCCATTACTTCCACAGGTTCCCTAAAGAGATTTCAGCAGTTTTGTAATGGCAGTAGCAACTCAAGCTGTTGAGGTTATTCAGATGTTTTGGGAAGTTCTGTTTACTTGAAAAAGGCAGCTCAGGAGAATAATGCCCAAAAGTAGCTATACACTGTTGAAAGCGCATCACTGCCATAAAAATAAATAAAATATCACAGCCTGTGAATTTCCCTTTTGCAAGGTGCAAATTACAGCCACTGTATATTTCTGACAAGGCCCACTAAAACTCCTTAAAACGATATACTGATAAAAAATACTTTTAAAATGAAGGGGAGACTTTACTCTTACAAAGTTAGAATAGCTAGCATGTAATCTCTAAGACTTTCTCAACTTAAATTTGCTTAATTTTCCAATGTAGAAGAAAGCTGATAATTTATTTAACTTCAGTGTGTGTGGTTTCTCTGAGATTCAGTCAAGCCAGATCGGTTACTTCGCAGAGCTCATTCACCACCAGGTGAATCAGGTTGTCAGTAATCAAGTCTGCTATCAGTTTTTAAACTTACATTCAAATAAAAGGTTTGAAAATATTGAGCAGACAAAGGCTGCTATCTTTTGGTCTGAACTGCTGCAATCGCCAGGATGGAATAGTGAAAGCCAGTGATCACTGGACTTGTACCTTTTATCTTTGATACTTAATCAGATCAATTTAACACAGGTGCTAGTAAGTCTATTACAAAGCACCTGCTCATGGGCACAATTTCAGGAATGCAGGGAACTAAATAATGTGCTAGATAAATCATTAATTCGGTTGGTAAAAAGCAATTGTAACTGCTTAATGTGCAGCTCAAAAGTTTGGTGCAATCACACGCAACTACAGAACACAATACTCAACAGAATTTAACAAAATTCCGTAAAATAATACAAAAAGTAAAATCAAGTCCGAAGGTAGCACGTTGAATTTTGTACACTAAATGCACATAATGACTTTATCCAAACACGTTGGACATGGTGACACACCTAGCCCTCAAACAGCCAAACACCAGGCACTCCCCAGCCAAGGGAAGACAGAATATCTATACAAATCATATACTCTCTTTTCTTCTAAAATTTCCTTTTAATAACTTTCAAGTATCTTTGGTAAATTAGCACTGGTCTCTGATTTTCCCATTCTCCCTCTCTCAGTCTCCAGCTCTCAGTGTCTCTGACTCCCTGCCCCCTCCCAAACTGGAAGGAATGGTGACAGCATGTCCCAAGCCTTCCTCTGCAGTAAATACAAACAGAGATATGACTCCAAGTGCAGACTAGACTCTGGTTGACTGAAGAATAGTAACATTAAAATAACTTTTGTTACAAGAAGCAGTGTACCAGACTTCAGTCAGCAAAAAGCATTTAGTGGTAAAACCAGACACTGGAGGAGTTCACAGGAGCAGCAGCCACAACAGCATTCCCCCATCTTTCCAGTCAAGAAGCCCCATACATATATAACTGTACATACATGCACAGTATAAATAATATTATAATATGGGTTGTCAAAAATACATAATGCAATTGGTCCACTAGAAGTGCATGCCCATGGATGAAATCTTTTATTTAATCCACACTTTCACAGAGCTAGTCAGGAAAACTGCTGTTGGGACTCGTTACCCGCCTCTGTTGTCTTTTGCTTATTTTGATCATTTTCAGTTCAATGATCCAATGTAGGGGATAGGCAAGCAAAATGAAACTGCTTTTGCTGCCAGTAGTAAATATGCCACATCCTTAAAGGTATTCCTTTTTCAGTGCTGATTTCCATGTTTAGGAAACTCAGTGAAGTGAACTTATTTCTCTTTTTTAAAATGTGTATTTTTCTGTGTCCAATGAAACTGGTGGGCACTGACAGCTACAAAGTTTTCAACAATATTGAGAAGGGCTTACAAATTGTTTCCCTTTGTTCTAGAGCCTTTCACTCAAAGAAGGACACCACACCCAGTATTGCTTTTGGCTGCTCAGTCTGCATACCATTTGTTAAAACTTTGTCATTCACAATCTTATCAACAATACTGAGTTCCATTTCAATATATGGATCTTCAATTTAATAGGTGTGTAAAGCTTACAAAAAAAATCCGGTAATACCCTCAACAGTTCAGTGATAATAGTATTGTCAATCAGTTTTAATACTATTGTCAATCAGTTTCAATAGTATTGTTACAAGAGCACGAAAAGATACGTTCTGCCCCCGACGTCCTAAGCGTGCCTCCTCATTGGCCGCATTTCCTGTGTGGGCGGGCAGAACAGTTTAAAAAACATGGCGGCCCTTCTCTCACTTACCAAAAGCGAACTGGGTTTTCGTGCTTCTCGGCTTTTGTTTTATTATTTCCCCTCAGTAAATGAAAATATCTGGTTGATCCTGCCATTCCTGTCATAAAGAGCAGGTAGGAGCTGAAGTAATTTTTGAAATCAGGCACAGGGCAGGAATGTCACGAGCTAGCAGGCAGCTCAACGGACAGTGTAGGATAGTGCGGCGGTCGACCAGGACAAAGTCAGTTCTCCAGTGAAATGGTCGACTGCCCATTAAAAACAAATGTCGGATCCACATATTAAAAAAAATAACCGATAGGTTAGTTTGTCCAATATCAGGGAGTACTTGCATCTCGAGGTTCTGGACACACTGGAACCTCTCGAGCTTCGCTCTCAAGGTTCATGTGTACAGAACCTCTCGATGTTATTACTCCCTGGTAATAGACACCAACCTATCGGTTATTCTCTTTATATACCATATTTAAACACATTTCTTTATTTTCATATTCTCTTTATTTGAACTATCACAATGTATATCATATTTTAAACCACATTTCATAACACATTGTACCACAGTTCTCTTCCCTTTCACTCCCAGATGTAAACCCAAAGGTGTCTTTCTTTGTTGTCTGTTTTTCTCTCCCACCCCCAGATGTAAACCTGAGGTGGTTATCTCTTAATGTCAATTCCTGCCCCTTCCCCCCATTTTCATCTCTGGGTGTCCACACCCTTTCCTCTTGTCTGGGCCAGGTCCACTTCCTGGCCCCCATTTTTATTCTGGAGTGCCCATACCCCTTTTTCTTACACCCCACCTTGGTGTAACTCCAGAATTTTTTCCCCCTCCCTTAAATATTTTCTTTCTCATTTTTTCCTCACTGTATCCCATAATTCCTTGGGTGGTGGGTGGGAAATCAAATTTTGCCTAGCAAAAGTGAGGAAGAGCTCCTTTGTGCAGCCCCTTATATCCTCCCCTTTCAACCCACCCCTTTGTTCTGTTTCTCTCTCTCTCCAATCTATCCCCTGCTCCCTTTTTCCTCAAGCACCACCTCTTTTATGAAGT
This sequence comes from Neoceratodus forsteri, assembly GCA_016271365.2. NCBI lineage: Eukaryota > Metazoa > Chordata > Ceratodontiformes > Ceratodontidae > Neoceratodus > Neoceratodus forsteri. The sequence goes on from CM028131.1 coordinate 1,125,293,844, forward strand.
CATTCTCTCTGGAGCCGAGCCCCCTTTTTCTTTTCCTGGCCCTCCCCTTATGACCACTCCTTCAAAGCTCGCCCTTCCTTCCCCCTCCCCCTCCTTCTCTGTTTCTCCTTTTTGGCTTCCAGGCCTATAATAAAGGGGGTTGTCATTTTAGTGACAATCTGTCTTGTAGCACTCAGTAAAATTAACTTTTTTTTGTTTTTACTTTTTCTGTGTATAATAAGGTTTGCCTGACTAAGGGGCAAACACTGTTGTCCCAGTGCCCTGACCAATGGGGATTTTGCTCAGAGGAACAGAAAGGAGGAGAACAAAAGTTGGAAGAGGGGAAGGGGGATAGGCTGACTCAGTGGTCAGAGAGGCCCCATAAGGAATGATGAGGTGGGCACAACCTCACAAAAGGGGAGAGGTTGCCACTGGAAGAGCCAAGCAGCCTATTGGCCAAATGAGAGAGAGAGAGAGATAGAGATAGACAGAGAGAGAAAGAGTGGGGCCAGGGGGTTTAAAAGGTGCCACCTGGCCTTAAGGAGCCCTTTTTTTCCTCTGCTACTTGGAGTTTTTGAGCTCTGAGCAGCACATCAGATTGGCAGATTTTTGGCTAATTAAATGCAAAATAAAATATTTTACAGGAACTCTGTAGCATTTTAAACATTTTGAAGGCTTGCTTCAGCATTCCTAAATAAACTAAAAATATATACATATAAATTATACTGGGAAATGAGCAATTCCTGGGGTGAGTTCTGGATGAAGCAGCTGGACTTGGTGAGGAATATACAGAAAACATCAGGTAAGGTAGTAATTCTGTTCCTTCAGCAGAGGTGCTGGGTGAGATAGAGGTTTGTTCCTCTGGGAGACTGGCCCAGCTGTAGCATTGGTTTGCTCATTCTTTCTTGTGTTTATGGGTTGTTTAGTTGGATAAAATGTGGTAGAAGTATTTACTGCTGCAAAAATGATTAAATGAGTAATAGTGCCTTACCTCTGGCACAAGGTTCCTGACTAGGTCCGCGGCACATGGTGCAGAAGCTGGGTCATATCGGGTGATGGGCTTGTGGCCTGTTTGCCAGCCAGGCACTTGTTGGCTCCAGTGAGGAGGTTTTTGGTCTACTGGATACACAGGGAAAAAAGAGTACTGCTCGACAGTAGAATTCATTGACTCCAGTGGAGTTTTTGAGCAGGTGAGGTGAACTGGAGGAACCACGGAGACAGCTACACCATGTAGCATCAGTCCACGGGAGAGACTGTGGGCAGCATTTGTGTTGGTTGGGTGATTTTTTTGGGCCAGAGATACCAAAAAAGGAGAGTTTTTTCCTTTTAAAAGTGGCCCGCAGCCTGAAAAAAAATAAATAAAAGGAACTAAAATAAAAGAGGGGATGGGCAGAATCGCGGCAGGCACAGACACTGGTCATGGAGGTGGGGAAGGTACAGAGTTGTCCAGGGACTCGAAACAAGGGGAGGGTAGTGGGGAGTTTTGTTTTGGTCCCAACAAGGATACAATGAAAGCGATATATACGGGCACTACTGTTGTCCTAAGCAGGGACCATGCATAGGTGCTCCTTTTAATTTTCATGCCAAAGGCAGCACAGAACATGGGGAGGCAGGGGAAGGGAGAGGGTCAGAGAGCTTCAGGCGCAGAGGGGGAAGAAGCAAAACATGGGAAACAACAAGGGCTGAATCAGGCATGCCACCGATAAAGGAGCAGGGATTATACGAAAAAGAAAAAAACGAGCGTGGTGCGTGGATCTCTCGAAGCAAACAGCATGGTCAGGCTGCCATTTTGAGGCACAACCGGGTGAGCCACCATTTTGCACGAGGGCACTCTGCAGTGCCTAGCATTTTTACTGGGACCTAGAGGAGGCAGGCCAGCTGTGTGGTTTTAATGGGTGCGGACAACAATAAAAAAACAACACAGCCTTTGCCTGTGGTCAGTAGAACAGAGGAAATATCAAAATAATAAATAATTAATTGAATAAAAATGTGCAAACCTCAGATGTAGCAGTTTTCTGAGAAAGGGGGAGGGTTTTTAGCCAAGGGGTGCACTACAGGGGATAAATAACGTAGCTGGGGCAGGCCATTACAAGTTGTTGGCACAATTTAATTACCACGAGAACATGGGGCATTTGGTAAAGAATAACCTAGAAAATGAAATGCTAGATCAAAATGGGTTTTGCTGGCACAGTTATGCCTGTTTAGCTATTGACATGTGGTGCAGAGGTGTATGGGGGGGACTCTCTGAGCAAGGATGAGCACAACTTACATACACTTTAAAAAAAAAAGAAGGAAAATAGATAGGTATATTAAAAAAAAAGTAAAAGTAACAAGAACAGAGAAATATAGGGTCTTTAAGAAGGTCTCTGTATATAGTCACTGGTGTTATGGCAGCTTAAGTCTGAGTATTTTAGTAATACAGGACCAGCAGCCACAGGAGACATGCATGGATAGGGCTGCACCTCGAGCACAGGGTGGCAAATAACAAAGACTAAGCAATGACAACAAAAAGGCTAATCACATGGGGAATTACCGGCTGTGGAGTGGCCAGAGGGGTCAAAACAGGCAGTTAGAGGTTATTTACCATGAGATGAAGAAACTGATAATTTTATTCTACTTGCAGCTGTTCACTATACCATGAAGAAATAAATCATGGCACCCAAAAAGAACCATTTTTCAAAGGAGGATGCACATAAGGCCACTGTATCTTGTTGGCAGACAAGGCCAATAAGATCTGGGAGCTGGTGGAGGGAAAGGAGTCAGGTAAGGGGGAGACGTGGAAGGCGGGCGGGGAAAGGGGGGCAAAAGGGGAAAGAGGCCACCATCATGGCCAGCTAGTCCAGCACCACCTAAGCCAGAAATGCCCCTGCCTCCTCTCCTGCAGCCTGCCCTGCTCCCTCTACTGGCTCCAGAGCCCACTCCAGCACCCCTTGTCTCCCCCAATCCTCCACCCACACCATGCCCATTAGTGCCTCTGCCTCCACTACCTCCACCTGTAAATTCACCGGCACTAGGCAATGGCGGGCTCCCAATCCTGGGGCCAGCTCCCACACAGGATCCAGTGCCCAAGACAGGTAATGATGGTTTGACCCTGGGTAGTAGCATAAAGGAGTATGTAGAACAAATGATTGGGTCCTTAGGCAAAGATTGCTTATGGCAATTCGAGAAAGCACTGACAGACATAAAAAAGGGGAAGGGTGAGGGATCGGGGACTGAGAAGGCCATGGGTCCAGGAGAGGGCTTGGGAACGAGGGAGATGGGGACACCAGGGATGAGGACAGGTGAGCACAGTCCCTTAGCAATGAAGGAGAAGATTTGAAAGAGCAGTATGTGGATATTTTTGCTTTAGTGATTAAAGAGGCAGTGGCAAAATCTGATGAGAAGGTGAGTATAAACAAAAAAGGCAATGCAGTGGCCGTTGTATTATTGGGAAAGGGAGATGAGGACAAGTCCACAAAAAGGAAGACATGGGACGCATGGTTCATTGGGTTCACCACCTATTTGGCCATAGTCATAGAGAAAAAGCAAGAGCTGTCAATACCCCTGCTTATGTACACATTAATAATATGAAAGGTCAGGATCAGGGGAGGGAATAACTGGCTGCTATAAAATGAGTTGTTTCATCAGAGGATGGCCACTTTCAGGGATGTGAGATGGGACATGAAACAATCAGACCTGTGGCTGGATTGCATGACAGACACAGTTCACAGTGTAGGGGACAGGGGAAAGAAACTTACCCTATCTCAAAAATGCAGTTGGGGCTACAACAGGGCCTTTTGCTCATGGCCACAGTGCAGGTACAAACACACCTGTTTCAAGTTCGGGGGGGGGGGGGTGTCATCTGACCTCCAAGTGCAGGACAACTTGGGTCAATGGAGGACAGGTGAATTCCACTCATAACCAGACCAATCAGCCCTTTTGAGGGGGGCACTTGGGTTTTAGGGAACAACAATGGAGAGGAGGTTTAGGGGGAGGGGTTACAATGGAGGGCAGGGACAGAGTCAATAAAGGAGGGAGGGAAGACAACCCTAACAATGACAGTGGCACTTTCAGTCAGGCGGTGACCCCGATTAAGGTGAATATTTTAGAACAATGGTTGCAAGGATACCCTAACAGTGCGGCATCGGAAAAGCTGGTAGAGGGTTTTACGAGGGGCTTTAATTTGCACTTTAAGTGGCTGCAGATGGCAAAAGAGGCAGAGAACATAGGAGCTATAAGGAGTAAGGAAGGCCTGCTAGTGCAAAAAATTGAGAAAGAGAAGAAAGCCGGGAGAGTAGAGGAGCCTTCTGATAAGTCACTGTTTCCTAATTTGAGGGTATCCCCCTTGGGGTTAATTCTGAAAAAACAGACAGGGGAATACAGGGTAATACACCACGTGTCCTTTCCAGATGGTGACTCAGTAAATGACTATATTGATGAGGAAAACAGCAAGGTAAAATATGCCACCTTGGTGGAGGCCATACAGATCATCAGGCCACTCCAGGAGCATGGGCAGCATTTAGATTCTTACCAGTGAGTCAGGAGGACTGGGACCCACTGGGTTTCAAGATGGGGAACCAGTACTAGTTTGACAAGGCCATGCCTATGGGGTGCTCCACGGTCTGCACCACATTTGAGCACTTTAGCAGCAGTCTTCAATGGATATTTCAACAGAGGTCAGGCTACAGGGCTGTGACGCCTTACCTGGACGATTTCTTGTTAATCAGCAAGGGAAAGGAGGAAACCGAGCACATGCTGGCCTGTTTCTCAAACATGTGCCAGGAACTCAGGGTACCCCTAACACAGGACAAGACCGAAGGGTCCAGCCAGGTAATAGAGTTCCTAGGCATTGAGATAGATGTGGAAGCAGAGGCTTTCCACTTACTGGACAAGAAAGTAAAGAGACTCAAGGAACTATTAAGGGAACATAGAAGGCATAGGAGGGTCCAGCCGTGTCAGGTACAGCAGCTGATTTGGCACTTGAACTTTGCCTGTAGAGTGATTGGCCCAGGGTGGGTGTTCACAAGATGCCTGACAAGAGCAACAAAAGGGGCGACCAGACCACACCATTGGGTTGACATTGCGAAGGGCACCAGGGATGACCTGCAGATATGGGAAACTGTGGGATTTTAATGGTAGATCCTTTTGGCAGGATGACTGGGTGTTAAACACAGACTTGGAATTACATACCAACGCCTCAGGGAGCCTAGGCATGGGAGCTTATTTCAGGGGTAAGTGGTGTTCAGAGTCCTGGCCCCCGGAATGGGGAGAGAGAGAGAGAGAGAGAGAGAGAGAGAGAGAGAGATAGAGAGAGGACTGACTAGGGACATCACACCACTGGAGATCTTACCCATTTGGGTGTGCACGGTAGTGTGGGGAGAAGAACCGTGCAATCAAAAAGTCACTTTCAGGTGTGATAATTGAGTGGTAGTTGAGGTCCTTAACAAAAAGCGGCGATGTCTAAATCAGTCATGTGGGTGTTACAACAGCTAGTCTTGCAGGGTCTGAAGCTGAATATGTCTTTTAGAGCTAGACATATTGATGAGATACAGAATACAATAGCTGACAGCCTCTCCCATCTGCAGCTGGACAGGTTCTGGGCCATTGCACAGAGGGCAGAGGTGGGAAAAAACACCAGTACCACCAGGCATTTGGGAGATAAGCTGGAGGGAGCCGAGTTGCTGTTTCATAATTCCTGGTGGCCCAGGACCCTAAGAGCATATGAAGGGGCCTGGCCGACATTTCAGACATTCAGAGAGGGACAGCACATGGAAGTAAGTGGGCCGGTCACTGATGAACAAGTAGGTAAATACATAGTATACAACTGGGAAAGAGGGGTAGTGCACATGACCATGGGCATATACCTGGCATCAATCAGTGTGGTGTGTACCCTAACGGGATAGGGGAACCCAACAAAAACCAGGTTAGGCAGGAGAATGATGCAAGGATGGGGTGCATTAGGGGTAGATCTGAGGACAACAGGCAGCCTGTGTTGGGGTCACTGCTGCAGGGTTTACTGCAAGCACTGGCTAGGATATGCTGGTCAGTGGACAAGGCCATTCTGTTTACAGCCATATATTCAGTGATGTTCCACAGGGCATTTAGAATCAGTGAAGTTATAGAGCACGGAAAAGGGGATGGGACAGGGGGACTAGAATGGGAAGATATGACCTGGGACTCGGTGAGATAACTTTGACAATCAGATGATCAAAGATGGACCAAACTGGCATAGGGTCCAAGGTAAAGCTCGTCCTATAGGATAATAAAGAGGTATGCCCGGTCCAAGCATTGCGGGTGTATGCCGCAGTGCAAGGGACTAGAACGGGCCTGCTGTTCAGGCACGGAGATGGGAAACTGGCGACAGGCTACCAGGCAGTGGCCATTTTAAAATGGGGGATAGAATTCCTGGGAGAGGACCCAAAGTGTTTCTCGTCACATTCATTCAGGATCGGAGTGGCTTTACAGGCTGCAGCAAATGGGGGATCCAGTAGAGACTTACAGGAATTGGGGCACTGGGCATCTGGCAGCTATAAATGCTATGTGAAACCTTGATTACTAACAAATTGTGTTTTTTCTCTTGCAGGAACGCATGATTGGGGGGTCAAAAAAAAGGGAGGGGTGCAGTAAGGGCTCATTACTCTATAACAGGGTGGAGGAGGGGAAGTCAGAATGAAGCTCATTTTAATTTCTCTTACCAATAGGGTCTAGGAAATGATTAGAAGTTTGGATTTGTGGGCACTCATTTATTTATTGGGCAGAGAAGACAGCGTCAAAGAAGCCCTGGGGAAAGCAACTATATCAGGACTCGAGGCAATGTAGAATGACATGGAGAGGAATCAGAGGGAAATTTGCCTAAAACATATCCCACTTATGTTGTCTCAAAAATCCTCTTCTGCGGAACTGCAGAATGATACACATGAAATGCTGAATTATAATCTGCAGAATTCCTTTTCACTATTTTTTTTTTTTACTTGCCCAGGCCTTGGTCTTGCTTCAGAGGGGGCCTTGTACCCCCCGACTCCTTCCACTGGGTCCCAACATACCGGGATCCTGGCTTCATCATGCTCAGTGACTGGGGTTTTTAAATTTTTCCCTGTTATTGTCCCCATCCCCTGAGGGCACCAGCATGAAGGACATATATCCAGATAAATGGCGTGCTGATGCACGTTGCTGTCAAGCACCCAGCAGTGTCCTCCCGACTCGTGCATGCTACAGCCTGTGCTTCCACTGACAGTAGTGCTACAGATACATATGCCACCCGGTAACCTGCCCCACCCTGGAGGAGGAGAGCATCTGTTGGGACGCTCAATCCTCCTCCCCCCAGCCGATCCCCAATGGCCCGGGCCCATTCCCGAACCTGGGTCACCAGTGTAGCACGAGATGTGCAGTCCAGCTCCTCAACCCTCAGCGACACCAGGCTGGCACTCCATTTCACTATTTAATACATCAGTCAGCAATGTATGCAATCATTCCACAGTTCAAGGATCACTTCTGCAGAATTTCTTTCCACAGTTTAATATATTAACCTGCAGGGCATATATTCACTCCACCGTTCTAAGTCTGAACATTGCAAAAATTGCCAAAATGCATTCAATAATTTTGTCAAAGTGAAATTCTGACTTTCACTGTAATTCCACCAGTGGAATTTTATTTTCACTTAGCACCATTTCTAAGATGACAAGAAATTACACAAAACAGCAAGAATGAAACATGTAGGTGATACTGCAGATTCCAGTTCATGTTTGCATACCTTGTTTGACAATTGTAACTTCTGCAACAACCCCAACAATTCCTCCCTGCAACTTTCTCTCACCATTGCAAATTAATAAATCCTCTTGGTGTTGATAGGAATGTATCCTTGCAAGCGCTGCTCTTGTCCTCAGCAGCATCTGTTATCCCAATGGAGTAAAATCAGCCTGACTTGGTACTACACTCTCCACCTCTTTCTGGCATTCTAAGACAAGTATCTTCAATGACAGCATAACTGACTATCAAATAATGCATCAGTGCTAGGAATAACCCAAAAGACTATTACTGCAGTAGACTGTCATGCTAGCCATTTAGCATGATAAACATTTGGTGCCAGACAGATCTGCTTGCTTAATCTTTAATTTGGTAGGCAATAATCATAGGCTTAGCAAATGTTGAGGTTGTTTGATGTGAATGTTTTTGCCATACATCATAGTTACAGCACTGCTTGGCGATTTAAGGCAGCACTTCCAGATTTTTAACATTTTAACCATCACTTTTTTGTCTAATGATAAATATTGCAAGGAATATACTGTAGGTTATAGTTATGTTTGTCCCCACTCTACTTTGGCAGATGAACCACCAGTCCTTACTGGACATCAAACCAGGGAATCTGAGTCTTAAAGCCAGCACCTTAAACCACTCAGGTAACGAGAAATTCTGCAGTGGTTGTCCCTTCCTCCACCATCCTAAAGGGGTTTCTCTGAGACACTGCATTATCCTCTTCTCACTGGTTCCACCAGTCCCCTTGCAGGGTTCCTCAGACCCTGAGGGGGTCTTCAGGGACACGACTCTTCACCCCCTGCCTGTCATTGAAGATCCTGGTTAAAAATGTTTATGTAAGAAAGAATTGGACTAATTGTTTCAAGAGAAAAAAAGACCTTGGTTTGTAAATTGTACCTCAGAAGAATATGCAGCCATAGAGAGTCTAAATAAAAACCAAAATATTACCCTTAAAAGGGCCAATAAAGGTGGATTGGTGGTAATAATGGATTCTATTTTTTATGAGGCAATCTCCTTCATACTAGTGATCATTGTAGTGTGGTTTAACATTAAGACAGGTTAAACCACATCATGATGAGGGTCTGGACTTTAGGAGGTCTTTAAAGAATAGGGGACTGCCTCAGAACCTGCCTCAAAAGTGGAATTGCCAGGGGGCTGGGGCACAGTGGGCAAAAATAAGGGAGGGCATAACTAAAGCAAATAACTACCTCCCACCTCAAATCCAGCACTCATCCTCCCCGTACTCCATCAGCTCTGCCCTCAATAATTATCTTGCCCCTAGCTGCTCCTGCCATGTACCTCCCTAATTCCCTCCTCTAAGCCAAGGACAAACCCTACCTCTCTACCCTCAACTTCACCTACCACCCCAAGGGGCTTGTATCTCTGATCTACTTCCTTCCCCCACCATCCTAAAGGGGTCTCTCTGGGACACTGCATTATCCTCTTCTCTCTGGTCTTACCAGTCCCCTTGCAGGGTTCCTCGTACCCTGAGTGGGTCTCCAGGGACACAACTCTTCCCCTTCCCCTCCCACCTCACCTCCCTCCCCTTTCCCTCTTTTATTTCATGTAAGCACTTGTTTACTTATTATCCTGCCACTTATTATTGTCCACTCTTTCTACATGCTATGCACAACACTGTTGTAACACTGTTTGTAACACCTGCCTTACAACTGCATGCAAATGCTGATTTTGTAACTTGACTGTTTAATGTCTCGTTCCTATTGTACCCCTCCCCCCCCGGTCACACCAGGTGATGAGTGACTTGTTGTTCAGTGTGCCTTCCTGGTGAAACATTTCAATAAATAAATAAATAAAACCTCTGCATGAAGGAAGTGGGTAAAAGCAGAAGGAAAATGAGACCATTTTTGGTTCTCTAAGTAAGTGGCAAAGGTGATAAAGGAAAACAATGTTTGCATTCAGGATGTGTAAGAAAACACAGAAGAAAGAGGACAGAGCAGTATATCAAGTAAGGCAGAAGGAAGCAGGCAAGGCAATCATGGGAGCAAAGGCACAGAAAGAGGAATGAACTGCCAGCGGGGTCGCTGAGGGGCAAAATACTTTCTTCAGAAACATAAGTAAGAAGTGTAAAGCAAGGGAAGGGATAGTGAGGATTAGAAGAGTGAAGCAGGGAGAATGCACAGAAGAGGAGCAATAAGAAGATCAGTATTCACAGTGGGGAGGAGGTTGACCACCAGGGAGAAGCAGGAATGGGGGGGAGGAGGGTAGACACAAGTTCATTTTCAGAGAACAGAGTATAGAAGGTACTTGTAGTTGTGAAGGTGGACAAAGCTATGGGATGGGATATACCCAAGGTTTCTAAAAGAACTCAGAGAGGTGCTAGCTGCCCACAGTGACTTCCTTAAGCAATAGTTCACTGGAAACGTGTGGTTCTGGAGGACTGGAGGAGAGCTGATGTGGTCCCTCTATAGAAGACTGGCAACAGGGAGGATGCAAGCAACAATAGGCTAGTCAGTAATACTTTGGTGGTGGTATAGGTGGGCAACTCAGAGCAGGCTCAAGCCTGGCTTGAGCTTAGAGCCTGGCTTGGCCCCACTCAACCTCTGTAGGTAGCTGAGAGCCAAGATCAAACCAAGCCAGTTATGCTTAAAGTAAGCATTTTTGTCAGCCTGAGCAGTTACTGTTGTGTCTGAAAGCATCAACTCCTGTGCATAGAACAGCTTGCAGCAGCCAGGACATGGCTCATGTTTTGACTTGTAGAGTCAAGCCAGACAATTGGCTTGGCTCTGGCTTAGCTCTAGGTGAAATATTTCTGGCTTGCCCACCTCTAAGTGCTGGGGAAATTAATGAAAACCCTGCTAAAGGAAAGACTGGTAGAGTATCTTAAATCCAATGGGCTGCAAAACTAGAGGCAGCATGGATTCATGGGTGGGGGTGGTCGTGCCAAATAAATCTGACAGATTTCTTTGACTGTGTGATCTAGAAAATTGATCAGGGGATGACAGTGGATATAGCCTATCTGGACTTTAGCAAGACCTTAAACACTGTGCCACACAGGAGGCTGATAAAGAAACAGAGTAGCCTGGAGTCACGTGATGCATCAAGGGGAATAGACGCAGTTCTCTGGGTGTCCTCTCGTCGAAAACAATTTAACAATTTTAAAACCCCTTTCAGTAAAACTTACAGTTTGGAACTCTCGCTATCTGGACCGAGACTGCAGATGGTGGTTAAATTTCGGTCTACATCCTGCCGGGGAACGATGGAAAGCCCTGAAACAGAATCGGATGCAAAGCGGCCCTGCCGCAGCTCCTCGCCGATAACGCCACAACAAGAGATCTCACCAGATAAGATATATGAGGATCTCTCAACTATAAAGGAGGCACTGTTTAAACTGGTGGATGAGGTGGCAGAGTTCAAGCCAGCCCTGACACAGCTTGCGAGGAGGGTAACAGATGCAGAAGCCAGGGTTTCATCGCTGGAAAGAAAGCAAGAAATTAGGCCTTGCATCCACCAGTAAGAGGCCATAGCGAAATTAGAGGTCCGACTGGATGATCTTGAAGGAAGGGCAGGCGGAACAATTTGGTGTTATTGGGGCTCCTGAGGCGAGAAGGCACCAATACTGTCCTTTTCTTGCAGAAATTTTAGGAAGACAGTAGGACCCTCACCCAACGGTCCTGAGTACGTGAGAGGAAGGGCCATCGTGCCTTAAGAGCCAAGCCCTCGACGCAACTCACCTAAGCCAGTGATCTTTAAATTATTAAACTATTTGGATCGGGAGTTTATTCTGAGAGAATCACGGAGTTAACTACGTTCAATGGGAAGACAAGAAACTTGACTTGTTCCTGATCTGACATGGAAGGTGCACCAGGCCCGGGCCAGTTTCAGATTTATCACCTCCAAGTTATGGGCCGCAGGAATCCGCCATCGTATGCTGTACCCTGCCAAGTTGGAGGTTTCTCTAAAAGAAGGGACTCGACGTTTTGAGTCTGTGGATGAGGCATTGCAAGCCCTCGCGACCTCTCTACCAGACCTATTCAAGAAAGGATGAGAACTTAGAACTTTTTCAGATCACTATGTGTTATGTTAATCAAAGGATATGCAGTGGATTATAATGAGCTGGAGACCGCTGTCTAGAATGGGAAGCCAGAGTATGCATAATTTCCAGGAACTGTCTTATTTTCCCTATGTGGATAATTTTTTTTTTTTGCAATCTAACAATTTAGTAACTTAAGGGAAATGATCATTGGCAAGGGGGGAGCTCACTTATTGTTCTAAGAGTTGAATAAAATTAGGAGATAAATGCATTAGGTTAATATGAAAATGCGACCCTCAGGGTGCTTAAGGCCCAGACCATGTCTTAGATGAGATATGTTTAGTCAAGTGGCCCACTAAAAGGAACAGGGGTTATGGAAATTGAGTAATGGCCACAGGATAAAGCTTATTTCTTTCTCCGATTGCTAGCTTGCTATAGCGAGCTGTTACGTGTGAGCTACTTAAACCCTTATTATGTTTTATATAAGTAACTGACCTACTGCGTGGTTAACCCTCGGTAACTAGGTATTCTGTGGCCAAGATATTGATCAATGGCAGTTTAACCCTTGACTCTACCTTTCTACCTCCTTTATGGGGCCATTTTGGTGCCCTTTGGGTCGCAGATACTTTTGGTAGTTAATTTGCTATTTTTAACTTTAAGTAAACTATAGTTAGCTTTATATGCTCTCCTCTAATTAACAACTGTTTCTGTTCGTCATGACATTAATATTGTTAAAGGGGTCCTTGCAAAAGGGGATTAAGAACTGTAGACATATATCCTCTGACATATTTCTTTATTGTTTTTTGGGGGGGATACCCAACCTCTATGGCGTGTCATGGACCATAGATTTAGGAGTTGGCATTGGGCCAGAGGCCCGCCCTTATGTGATCCAAGAGGAAGGTTTTCTTTATTAGAGGAAGGGGAGAAAACTGAATGCTTAATTTTGTTGTTTGGGGGAGGAAGGCAGCTATCCACACCTTTCAACGATCATGCAGGGATATCCACCTGGCTAGTCAATTGAATATAATCTCTTGGAATGTCAAGGGGAAGGACAACCGTAAAGGAATATTTTGCTTCATCACTTGGCTCAACTCGACCCGTCTATGGTCTTCCTTCAAAAACCCATGTCCTCCCTGACCGCTCCATTGTTTCAAAAAAGTGGGTCAGTTAGGTCTTTACGCGTTCTCCTCTAGCAGCCGAGGAGTAGCTGTTCTGATAGCAAAGGGGTTCCCTTTACATCCTCTGAGTCTATATCTGATCCGGAAGGAAGATATATTGTAGTTTCAGGTAAATTGGGAGGGGCTAATTTAACTTTGGGATCAATATATGGCCCTAACATTGATTCTCCATCTTTTTTGTACAATTGGCCACAATCTTAGCCCCCTTCAAGGATACCCCTGTTATCCTAGGAGGCGATTGGAATTTGGTTCAATCCAATAGTCTAGACCATTCCTGGCATAGAACTTTGCATTTTTCCCCAGCCCAAAGGGCTTTAGCGGAACTCAAAATGTCTTCCGGACTAATTGACCCTTGGAGGCTGTTTAACCCAACCACAAAAGAGTTTACCTTTTTCTCCTCTGTGCACAAATCTTATTCTAGAATTGATTATTTTTTGGTCAACCAGCATTATTTGGGGATGATAGAAGAGGTCTCACTCTTACCTCGAGTTCTCTCGGACCATTCCCTATTAAACTTAGTTGCTCCCTGTTCCTCCACCTAGGTCTTATCGTGGTCACTAAACAATAGCCTATTAAAGGACCCCCCCATACTAGCTCGTTTTCAAAAGTTTATGACTAATACCATAGTGGAGAATTGGGGATCCTCAATGCAGTAGACTTAGTGTGGGCTGCCTTAAAAGCCACATGGAGGGGGGAACTCCTTAGAATAGCAACAGTGCGTAAGGCCAAAAACAGATATTTACTAAATAATTGTCTCAAAAAAATCTCCACCCTAGAAGCTGTTAATGAAGCTTTCAGAACTAAAGATCAAGAACAGGAACTAAGCAGTCTACGGATATGGTATGTAAATACCTTAAGTGAGAAAGTAGAGAGCTCTGCCTCTAAAATAAAAGCAGCGTATATAGGGCGGGGTAGCAAGGCCGGCAATCTTTTGGCTTGGCAGTTAAAACAAAGAGCAGAGGCCAAGTGGGTGGCAGCTTTGAAACACCCTGTTACGAATAAATTGACTACTGATCCTGAGGGCATCTTAGATATTTTTTTTAATTATTATAAATCTCTATACTCTAGTCAACCTCTCTCTTTACAGAGTGAATTTAAAATGAAAGAGTTCTTAGACAAAATTCCTTTTCCACAGATGCCTGAGGAAACGAAACAGTTGCTAATAGCCCCCTTTTCGGAAGAAGAAATTGCAAATGCTATTGATTTACTAAAATTAGATAAAGCCCCTGGTCCGGATGACTTTACCCCCTTTTTTTTCAAGACCTTTAAGAGCAAGTTGATTCCACTTTTGTATCAACTTTAAGCCTATTGGCAGAACAATGGGGTAAATGACAGATCCCTTTTTGAAGCCAGGATAATTCTGCTACCCAAACCAGATAAATCTTTAGATTCAGCAAGTAACTATAGACCTATTTCTTTATTGAATATAGACATAAAGATTTATGCTAAAATCTTAGCCACCAGATTAAAATCAACATGGATTGGGCTGTTAAGTCTGGAGCAATCTGGTTTTGTTGCAGGTCGATCCTCGGCAGACCATTTCAGAAAGTTGTTTTATTTAATCTCTGCGTCTGAATGCCCAGACAAGGAGGCTTCTTTAGTATCGTTGGATGCAGAAAAGGCTTTCGACAGGGTAGAGTGGGGTTTTATGTTTGCAACACTGGCTAAATTTGGTATCCCAGGAAAATTTATTCATTACATTCGGATCCTGTATGATTGTCCATCCGCAACGGTCCAATGCAACAATTTGATTTCCCCGACCCTCCCCCTTTTGCGAGGCACTCGTCAAGGTTGCCCTCTTTCACCGTACTTATTTAATTTATATTTAGAGCCCCTGATAAGAGCCATCCAATTGGACTCCTCAATACAGGGAATTTGTATAGGCAACCTGGAATTTAAGATATCAGCATTTGCAGATGATCTGTTATTACATATTAGGAATAGTACTACTTCACTTCCCCACTTGCTCTCATTAATTTCATGTTTTAGTGAATTTTCCAGCTACAAACTTAACAGGAACAAAACAATGGTCTATCCGCTATCCTCCCACCTCCATAAAAGCTGGTGTTCCTCGTTAGGGTTACAGTGGCAGTCAAGTTCTTTATCCTATTTAGGTATCCAAATCTCAAAAGACCTTGGGAAATTGGCCAGCTTAAATTTAAAACCCTTATTCAAATCAGTTAAGTAAGACCTAGAGAGATGGACGAAGCTTCCTTTGACTTTTTCAGGTAGAGTTAATACATTAAAGATGATGGTTCTATCCAGGCTTTTCTACCCTCTCTACAACTTGAACATCTACCTCCCTAGGTCGTTCTTTAGCCCGCTCTACAAATATTGCTCGGATTTTCTATAGAAGGGCAAACCCCCTCGTAAGGCCTATGCCAAGATAATTTTTCATCGAAAAGTAGGTGGCCTTCAGGTACCAGATTTTTACACCTACTACTTAGCCATCCATGCAGCTAGATCAGCTTTGTGGCTACGAGAAAGAGATACCCCTTCATCTGGACTCGTCCTGGACCAGGTGGTTTCCAAACTGGTAAATTTAGATTTGGAATCTTTTCTATATATATCATGGTCTAAGGTCCCTAACCAAATTAGGAATACCCCCTTGGGTTGGGACATAAGGGCACTACACCAACTATATTTAAGATTACATATTCCTTATGCCAATGGCCTATTTCAACCTCTTTTAAGAAATCCTAATTTTCTTGTGGGTAATAAACCTATTACAAGGTTTATACAAGATGCTTGTATAAAACCTCACATCTCGGATTTCTTCTCTGGAAACACACTTTCCCCCTTACATGTTTTGATTGATAAGTTTGGGGTAAAGCCCAAGGATTTTTTGCGGCTTCTTCAGATTCAAAGAAGTATCTCCTTTCATACATGCAAAACAAGGTCTCTGAAGAAGCTGGCAAACTAATCTGGAAATTGAATGAGATAGTGTTGTTAGGAAGCCAGTCTCCAAAATATACAAATATATTATATCAAGTTTAGGTCAAAAATATCACCAATTTCTTTCTACTGGGAATCTAACCTGGCCATGGGATGGTCGGACGTGACCTGGGAAGGAATATGGATGAACGTTTACTCATGCATTAAACAGGACAGACTGAGAGATATTCAGTTTAATCTGTTGCATAACTTATATTTTTCACCGGCCAAGCTGTACAGGCTGAAAAGACAGTCGTCTCCGGCTTGCACCTATTGTGGTGATCAGTTAGCTACTACTTTTCATAAAATTTGGGCCTGCCCTAAAATAGTTAAGTTTTGGCAAACTGTTAAAGGTTGGATACAACCATACTGTGATCTATCACCCTTTTTTAATGCGGAGATCTGTGTTTTCGGGAAGTACGCCCAGGGTATATCCAGAGTCCAGAAATACCAAATAGCTTTGGTTGCCTTGGTTACAAAGTTATTGATTCTCATTATTATGCAAGGCAATTGACTCCTTCTTTTAAAGAATGGTGGACGAATTCCTGAACGCACTAAATGCTGAGAGGGCAGTCTCAAATTTTCACAATGCTTCAGCCAGATTCTCTAAATGCTGGGGCAGCTTTCTCCAATCCTTGAAGGAAAGATATGGCTACTAGCTTGTTGGACCATTATTTCTTCCTATCTACCAAATTTAACCTTATTACCTGAGTTATTTATATTATTCGTTACTTTCCTTATTCTACAAGCCTATACCTATAGTTGGCTGTCCCTTCTCCTGATCATACCTATCCACTAATAGCGGTTCATTCTTAGCTGCTATGCATCCTTTCCTTATTTCTGTCACATTGAGGATATGGATAGCTGCCTAGGGAGTGGGAAGCTAGGGCTGGGAAGGTTGGGAAGGGTTGGGGAGGGAGTTGTATTTCTTTACCTTTTGTTGGGGATATTGTTTGTATTTGGATAATGTTATGTTTGTTGTTTAATACAAATGTTTTATTTACAAAATAAAGTGATTTACAAAAAAAAAAAAAGAAACAGAGTAGCCTAGGGTGAGAACCGAAGTGGTGAGTTGGGTTAGAAACTGGTTAATGGATAGGAGGCAGAGGGTGGTGGTTAATGGCACTGCCCTGCATGATGGAAGAGTGACCAGCGGGGTGCAACAGGACTCAGTGCTGGGACTGGTCCTTTTCAATGTCTTCATAAGTGACATTGCTGAGGAACTGGAAAGGAAGGTATGTCATTTTGCAGATGATATCAAAATCTGCAATAGGGTGGGCACTCAGGAGGAGTGGAGATAATGTGCAGAAATTTGGAGAAATTCAAGGAGTTGTCAAGAGCACAGCAGTTGGGGTTCAGTGCCAAAAAGTGCAACATCATGCACCTAGGGCTTAGGAACCCAAACACTAGGTACAGGATGTAGGGAGGTCCTGACAGTCAATAAACAGAAAAGGGACCTTGGGGTTATCATATCTGATGAACTTAAAGTGCAGGACAGTATGATGAAGCAGTGGGTAGGGTTTGTGGGATGCAGTGGTGCATAGGGAGGGGTATATCCAGCAGGAGGAGGGAGGTGGTGTTGCCACTGTATTGCTCAATGGTGAGATCCCACATGGAGTACTGTTTTCTTTCTGTTTATTTTTTAAATTAATTTTTGTTTTACAATGTTTTGGCCAGGAAAGACACACCAAGTCAAGGTTTGTTTCCAGGTGTGTCTGGAATCTTGGAATACAGAAAGCTAAGTGACTGTATCATGGTCATAAAGTATGCAAATGGTGGCTGTGGGATTCAAACCAGTCTCCAGGTTTAAAGCTCAGTGCTCTCTTCCACTATGCTAGACTGCCTCCATGTGTCCAGTTTTAGAGACCACACTTCTGAAAGGATATAGACAGGGTGGAGGCAGTCCAGAGGAAGGCAACTGAAATGGTGCAGGGGTTGCATGAGAAGCTCTACAAGGAGAGACCGAGGGATCTCCATATGCACACCCTTGAAGAGAGATGAGTGACAGCTGACATGATAGCAACCTATAATAACCTCACAGGGGTGAACAGGTTGCAGGGGGGAGTCTTTTTCAAGTGGAAAAGTGCACCAGAACCAAGGGGCATGCAATGAAGTTGGAGGGGAGGAATTTTAAGAGAGATGTAAGTAAATATTTCTTCACTGAAAGGGTGGTTGACTTCAGGGACAGACTGCTAGTAGAAATGGTGGAGGTGAAAATGCAGGGCTTGAATCATGCATGGCTAGATATAGGGGTGTAGTAGAAAACAGCAGGGAGGAGAAAGAGAGTCATAGGTAGGGTCTATGGAGACTGATTAGGCAGGGAACAGCTGGGCAGTCTGGGTTGGCCAAGAGGTCCTGCCAACAAATTTTATGTATCTACAGAGCTAAATTAGCACATCAACTGAATAATGAGGATTTTTGTCAAAAATTGAGAAGTGACACCAAATTGATATTCAAAGGGGATTTTGATTTGTGAATCACAGCAGCATTTTAAAATCAAATCACTACAAAAGCTGTGCATTATTTCTTTGTGATAGAATTTCCAGTAATGACTACCATCTATACTTTACTAGAAATATGCATGGATATAACAAATTCCCCAGGGGTCATCCTAGCATGGCCAGCATACAGTATGTTATTTTACTAAGCCACTGGCAAACTATGTGGACTCCCACATTAAAAGAAACAGTTTTCCATCATTTGTAAAAGATACAGGCCACATTGTATGTACACTGGATAATATACAAATGGATTCACAGTAGTTGCAGGTAAACATTAAATGTTAATTCTCTTCCTGTCGGTGCATAGTTGTGCTAACACTCATGATGCTGGTGACCTAGTTTCAGGAAGGAGCCTGGATTGTTAGGAGTTGGAAGGGAGATGGGGAGAGGGAGAGGCACTGAGCATCCCAGAGTATGCTCTCCTTCTCTGGGGTGGGTGGGTTACCATTCTTACTACAGTATCACAGATGGCATTGTAGCTGAGGGCAGTGTGGATGGTGGAAGACATAACTGGGGACTTGTGCTAAGCATGTGCATTAGTCCCCCTAGAGTGCCAGTGTTTTCTGGGGTGAACAATGGAAAAACACCCCAGCTGATGCAAAATGTCTTCTAGACCTCCTCACAGGTTCTACACCACTGACTGTGGCACCCCTCCCTCAAGAAGCTGGGTGAGTTGACTCAAGGGGTCAAATCTTTCCAACCCTGATAAATGAGCCCTGTCATGGGAGTAAGCCACTTGGGCACAAAGGGGGGGGGAGGCAGAGATAAGTCCCACAGAAAGTGGATGGCTTAGCTGAGGGAGAAACAGATGAAGAAAGGGGCCAGCAGGAGAGAAGGGTTTTAAAGAGAGAAAAAAAAGATGTTGCTACTCTTTACACTAATTTCCACAGGATGGGGTGTAAGACCACTGAGATATGCTCTTGAATGTTGTAGTGAGTTGCCTACAGAACAAATCTGAAGTTTTTACTGTAGCTTACTTATAAAGTGTTGCAATATAACACCCTTTTTATGGGCTCCCCATATCTCAAGATAAAAGGCACAACAATGGGGGCTTCATTTGCCCACAAATATGTTAAAATATACAGTATCTAGAGGTATAGAAATGTAGAACTTAACCCTTTTCATCAAAATATTGACTTTTACAGGCAATATACTGTATTGATGATATTATGATCTGGAAAGGGGATGTCAATCAACTTGCAGCATTTGTTACATATCTTGAAGACAGTAGTAAGAACTTCAAGTATAGTGCCACCCACAATGTGGATTCCATTAATAGTTTGTATGTAATGATGCAAAAACTAAACAGGGAACTAGCAGTACACATTTCTACAGAAAAACAGTTGACAAAAATGCCCTTTTATATTTCAATAGTTGCCACCTTAGACATACAGTCACTAATATTCCAGGTAGTCATTTTTTATGCGTAAAGCAAGACTGCATCATTTAAACTGATTTCTGTAAAAATGCAGAAGTTGTGAGTAAAAGATGTGAAGAGAGAGGGTATAACAACATGATGACTGATAAGGTGGAGAATAAAACCACGGAAGAATTGCTTCAGAAACAGCAGCAGGGTGCAAGTATAACAACTTCCATTTCTGTCTCACCCACAGGGGGTGCATCTGGATAAAGTGCTGTTAACAAACCTCTCAATTAATTTTATCACTACTTATTCTGTAAATGCTGATAGAATACAGGACATTTTTAGTAAACACTGAGATGTGCTGAGAGCAGAGCCAGCTTTTGGAGATCTACTCTGGTAGGCAACCACACGTTGTAAATAAAATGGGTATGAATGTAGAGGATAAAAGTTACCCATAGCATGTACAGTACCAGCTGGCTATTGCTACTACTAATTCTTAATTGTTACCTCTCCCCAAAGGAAATTTTCAATGTGGTAAATGCCAATTTTCTAAAGTACCAGTTGAAACAGATTCTTTCAGCAATCCTGTCACTAAATCTGAATACAAGGTGAAGCACTTTATTAACTCTGTTAGTAAAATCATTTTATATCTGCTGCCCTCTCAGCACCCACTTCTGCTTAGTTCAGTTCCTATTTGATGGGAAAATAACAACTGGTACAGGTTGGAGGTGCCCTGTCATCTCCCCTTCCTATATAGTCTGGGGTGCCACAGGGCTGCATCGTGGGTCCCATCCTATTCTTCCACTTCCTGAATGACCTCCCTTCTGCCTGTGCCAGCTCAGTTATCCACATGTATGCAGATGACATAGTCTTCTTCACCTCTGGTCCCAACACCGCAGCTGTGAAAGATCTGCTCCTGTGGGACTTCAGCAATGCTCTGCACTGGTTCCTATCCAACCAACTCAGAGTCAACACTAAAAAAACAAAACAGTGTCTATGACCTTTGGTACCAGTCAGAAACTGGCCAGACTCATTGCCCCTCCCTTCACTACTCTGGATGGCTCACCTCTTCATGCAGTTCAGTCCTTCAAATTCCCTGAAGTGTGGTTAGACAATAAGAATTGACTTCTCAACCCACATTGATGCCATCCATGCAAAACTGCCTCCCAAGCTCAACGCTCTCTACCACAATAAAGACTTGCTTATCTCCACATGTCTTCAGGGTGCCTGTTACCAAAATGGTGTTCCCCATCTTCAGCTATGCAGATGTTGTTTATGGCACTGCCCCTTCCACTTCCCTAGCCAGACTGGACACCCTCTGCAATTCCTTCTGCCACTTTGCTACAAACTCCTCCCTTGCACCCACTGTTGTTCACTGTATTCATCCCTATCCATCCTCCCTCTGCCAAGCTCATTGTACCACCTTCATATACAAATAATGATTTGGATTCCATCTCTTTTACCTCTCATTTATCCTCTCCCCTTCCCCCCCTCTGCTTACTGTTCCCCCTATTCTCAGGATCATCACACTTTTTCTACTCCTCATCCCTGCTCCTCTGCTGGGAAATCTGCCTTCTCCTATTGACTTCTGTCACTCTGGAGCCAGCTGTCCTCCTCCCTCCATCTCTCCACTTCCCTTGCATCCCCCAGACAACAGTTGAAACCTCAGCTCCTCCCTACCAGTTCCTGTTACCTTTCCTCCTGATACCACCATGGTCAAGCATTACCCATCCAGGTAAGCAGCCAGCTGGGTCCTCACACCTGCCTTAATTTAATTTCCACACCTATACTGTTTTCTCCCTCTGTTATGAGGTCAGGAAATAACTCACCCCTCATGTCAATTGCCTGTTGTCAATATTGTTCACCAGGTATTGCTTCATCTCTCAATATGAATTTGCAAGGTGTTTGTTATTGAGCTGTCTTGTATAAGTGTACCAGATTTCAGAGTCCTAGATTGAAAGGGAGCTGAGTTATGGGTGGCCAAAGATTTAATCAAAATTTAATTTTAATTTTTTTTCCATCTAATCTTAAAATTTCTTATCCAAATTTCTCCACAGTTTCAGAGTTTAGAGACACATGCAACATGGGTATGTGCACTAAGTTTTGAGCCTCAAGCTATAAATGGGGCTATGCTATAAGTAGTCAAACATTTTGCCAAAATTTAGATTTGAGTATAATTTTGAAAGCTTTCATTAAAATGTTGTAATATTTTCCAGGTAAGTGCATTATTACTACATTAATAAATATACCCAGTTTCAGATTGCTAGCTCTAAAGGTGCCTGAGTTATATGCAGATAAAAATTTTCATAACATTTCACACACACACAAAAAAAAAAGACAGATTTTGAGCACCTATGAGTTTGAGACAGTGCATCTTAATGTTGTGATATTTGGCACACCATTAATACTACTACCAACAAGTAAACTTGCAAAATTTCAGTGCTCTATCTCAAAAGAAGGCTGAGTTATAGCCACATTAATAAATTCCAGAAATTCCACTGAATTCCATCACATGTTGAACTTCAGTTATTGTGGTCTAGTTTTCACAGTACATGTCCAAATGATACCAAATTTGGCAGGTATATATGTACTATTAGCTTTCATAAGTGTACCAAATTTCAGATTCCTAGATAGAAAGGAGTGAGTTGTGGATGGCCAAACATTTAATCAGCATTTTATTTTCAGTTATTTCCATCTAATTTAAAAAAAATCTTATCCAAATTTCTCAACAGTGTCAGGATTTAGAGAGATGTGCAACACGGGTGAGTGTACCAAGTTTTAAGTATCAAGCTTAAAATGGTAGCCAAACATTTTGCATAAATTTCAATTTTATTTAAATATAATTTTGAAAGCATTTATCAAAACGTTATAAAATTTTGAAGGTATAAGCATTATTACTACACACACACATACACACACATATATCGATATATATTATAGTGGCATGGTAGTGCCACTATAGTTAGGGTTGCACAGCCACGTCTATGTTAAACCTCAGTTTGCACTTTAATAACTTTGCAACCATTTATCAGATTTGCCTGAAATTTAGAAAGTAGAACTGCGTACCATAGATCTCTGGATCTGTAAAGATTTATTGCAGTCAGATGTACAGTTGTGGAACCGTAGCACGCTCAAATAGTGAAAAATCATGCTTGTTGCGAATTCTCCGGTAAGCCATAACAGACTGAAGAATGCATTTCAGTTGCTTCAGATTTATTGGTCTACATATGGCCTGGGTTGAACTGGTGCCTTTTGAAGATTTGGTGAAAAAATATCGCTCTGTTCAAAAGTTATTCCATTTTTTCATATCCCATTATAGCCTATGGAAAAATGTATATGTGCACTGTGAAAACTTTCATGATCACATTGTTGTTGTCGAGCTCTCTGAAATTGTTATCATGCTGTTGCCATCTTGTTTTTCAGCTGGCGACAGAGAAAAAATGTTGTAACTCAAAAAATAATGCCCTTTGGTAAACACCAACAGATGTGTTTACCTAACCGGGCCCTGAGGAACATGCCCCTGGCATTGCTATTTACTAGGCCCACAAATATGTTTTTTAAACTTTTATCATATTTTGATCGTGGCAACAAAATATGTTGCCACGAAAACAACCACGCTCAGGGGAAAAAGTAACTGTAACAACATTTTTGTGTGCATGATAATGTTCCCATTATAGAGATAGGAGTGTCACAAAAACATAAAAGTAATTGTGGTAACACTGCATGAACACATTTTGCTATGTGTTATTTCCTTTGTCACTTCATTGTAGCAAGGTGAGTTATTCTATAGGCCTGAAATTTTCAAGGTGGCAAGCCGTAGTCCCACAGATATGCCTTTTGGTGGTTTGGTACAAAAACATTGAACAGACCCATTGTTACAGCATTCCTAAGTTCAGAAATGTTCCCATAGGATAACATTGTGGCACCTGTGACACCTTCTGGTGCCCATATTTCGAAAACGGTTCGAGATACGGATTTTTCATCACAAAAATTCTTAGTCCCCCATAGGGGGACTGTGCAAAAGAAGGTTGAAAAGCCATGAATACCATAAAATTTGAATTTTTTTCCACCTTGTACAGTTACTGAGATATTTTTGACTTAGTATTTCAATTGCTCATTTTCATGTCTGAGGGCCACTATTACGCCCACAGAGTTAGCATTTAGAGTGCATTTCGGTGCCCACATCTCATAAATGATGCAAGATATGGATTCAGTTGATCGTTATGTCATGTGCACATCTCACTGTCATGATTACGACACTTGAATTTCTTTCCTAGCTGCTACGGTTCCCTAGATATTGGCAAATTTGTGTTACAAGGCTTCCTTGCCCTATAGGGCTACTGTATGGATCCGTAGTTATGTGTAAGTGGGAGCACAGGGCCAGAAGGGTTCATGCTCCCTCAGACACATATCATTATGCAGAAATGGGGAGCTGGGCCCCGCACTCCCACCAACACATACCATTTACTACTTATATTACACTTTTTTAAAAAGAAAGGAAATTCTTTGCAAAAAACCTCAATTAATGCATCAGTTAGGGTTGTTTCCAAACTGACAAAAGTGTGGAAATTCAGTGTTAGGTTACCACCCCACCACCTCACCTCCATGCCCCCATCCTCCACACACCAACAGGTGTCACGATGTGCCATGGGGTTGTCAGTCCTAACTCTCATCCCACTCTCCTATACTGTAGCATGTCAGCTTGCTTACACATGGAATGGTGTGAGAGTTGGGGCTGATGACCCCATGGCACACTGTGAAGTTGGTTGGTGTGTGGAGGATGGGAGCATGGGGGTGGGGTGGTGGGTGGTAACCCTAATGTTCAATTTCCAAACTTTTTTCAGTGTGGAAACAACCTAACTGATGCATTATGTTTTTTTGCAAATAATATATATATATTCATTGCAAAAAACTCCACTAATGCATCAGTTATGGTTACTAGCACAGCGACAAAAGCATAGAAATGTGGTGTTAGGGTTACCACCCAACCCCCCTCCACACCAACACACATTGGTATGTGCCATGGGATCATCCAGCCCAAAGCTCACCCCATTCCATGTGTAGGCAAGTTGACATGCTACAGTATAGGAGAACGAGGTGAGAGTTAGGCCTGAAGACCCCGTGGCACACCTTGACGTCTGTTGGTCTGTGGATGGGTTGGGGGGTGGGGTGGTAGGAGTTGTAACCCTAACACCATATTTCCATGCTTTTGTCACTGTGCTATTAACCCTAACTGATGCATTAATGGATTTTTTTGCAATGAATTTCAGTTTTTTTTGAGAAAGTGTAATGTAACTGGTAACTGGTATCTGTTAGTGGGTGCAAGGTGTTCTCTGGGCCCTGTGCTTCCTTCATGTTGCCCATGTTTTGCATAATGGTATGTGTATGTGGGAGTTTGGGCCCTCTGGGCCCTGCACTCCCAGTTACACATAACTATGTAGCCATACAGCAGCATTATAGGGCAAGGAATCCCTGTAACAGTAATTTGCCAATATCTCAGCAACTGCAGCAGCTTTGAACAAAATGCAAGTGCCATTGTAATCATTACAGTGAGACCTCCATGTGAGATACCATCAACCAAATCCACATCTCGCATCATTTACAAGATATGGGCACCACAATGTACTGAAAAGGCACCCTTTGAACACTTGTGAAACTAATTTGCCAATATCTCCATAACCATAGCAAGTAGGAAAATAGTTCCACTGCTGGTGTAATCTATGATTTCCAAACTTGTTTTTGCAGATTGTGAACTAAGCTGCAGGTAGCAAAAAACCCATATCTCACTTCATTTTCGAGGTACGAGCACTGCAATGTTATCCTATGGGAAAATTCTTAACTTCGGAGCGCTGTAACTTTGGGCCCGTTGAATGTTTTCTGTCAAACCACCAAAAAGCACATCTGTGGCACCAGGGCTTGCCACCCAGCTAATTTCAGCCCCAAATCCCCAACCAGTTTGTTGCAGGAGGATGGCAAAGATTTGCAGTTTTTGGACAAATTACTTTTGCAAATTGTGATAGTACAGCAAGAAATGTTTGCATTTGCAAAAGTGTTACAGCAGGTTTTTCTATAATTTATGAAAGTACTGGGGCTCTGAGTTTTAAAACAGCATTTGTGGGGGGTTTTACACCAAAATAAAGATGGGGATGGCATCCTCAGGACCCGATTAGGTAAACCCAATAGTCAGTGTTTAACTAGGGGTCCCACATTTAAACGCCAACCATTTTTCTCTCTCACTAACTGAAAACAAGATGACCACAGCACAAAAGTAAAAGGGCCATTTTCAAAAGTAAAATATACTGGTGGCAGCGTTTATGAGACACATATATTTTTTTTCCCAGTGACTATAATGGGAAACTTGTTGTTTGAATAACTTTTGAATGGTTTAATATTTTTTCACTAAATCTTCGAAAGGCACATCAGTGACCCAGATTTCATCTTCTCTGAAGATTTCAGACCAAACAGACAAAATCATGTGGGCTGTGGGAACGAGCAAAGAAAAGCACAAAAAGTCTGTTTTTTGTGTGTTTTCTGGCATTCTGCAGCTCCATAACTGTACATCCAACCATAATGCAACTTGTCAGTTCCAGAGATCTATGGTACCAGACCGCACATGCAAAATTTCTAGCAAATCTGTCATATGTTGGTAAAGTCATTAAGGTGCAATATTTGAGGTTTAACATTAAAGTACTTACTCAACACTAACTATACTGGTGCGTGCTGTATATATATATATATATATATATATATATATATATATATAGTTACTGGTGACCATAAATATCAACCGGATTACCATTTTGTTAAAAATTTATATCAACATGTTTTCAGGGTATTATAATCCAAAGGCAATAATAACCTGAACTCAGGTTTATATGACACTTCATAATATCCCCAAATAAGGTTGATACAACAGTCCCCAAAGAAAAGACTTTAAAACTGTTACATTCCATTGTTTCACAAAAAGTATTTAAACTGCAATATTTCCAATTGTTTTTATTCATGTACAGTTCAGTTTCTTCAAAGATAAAACTGCACTGTAGTTAAATTTTTTTTTTCTTTCAAGCTGCTAGAAATACAGTCTAAATCTCCACACCAGCAATTGTAAACAAATTTTAGCCAGAACCAGTAGGGCTGTGAAGAGCTGCCAAAATGATGAAAGTTACACACGTGCATAGAAATTATTCAATGCCCAGGTGTAACTTGAACATTTTTTGGAGGTGTTGCACCAAATTTTCAACATGGCCTTTTTTGGACCCCTCCTCATGAACAGTGCCAGGGTCACATTGTTCACTTGTCCTGAAACGTGATTTGGCAGAGCAAACATGCTCTTCTTTGCCACAGGTGTGAAAACACGGTTTGTGCATGTTGTGGAAAATGACAGCTTTAATGTTTTGAAGGAGGAGTGCAAAAATGGCAAAGTTGAAAATGTGGAGTGAAAATATTAAAAACTGGCAAAGTTAGGAGTGTGTGCAGAAACTGTACAATGCACACTTGTAACACAGTCATTTTTTGGAATTTTTTCACCAAACTTGCAACATGGGCTTTTTGGGACCTCACTTCATGAACAGTGGCAGTGTAATTTTGTGAATCAGTCCCAAGAGATGATTCCATGCAGCAACTATGAAATCACCTTTTGGGACTGAGTAACAAAATGACAGTGACAGTTTTCATGAGCTGGGGTCCCAAGAACCCCATGTTGAAAATTTGGGGAAAGAATTCCAAAAAAATGGTTGGGATATCAGCATAAGTTGAAAACTCCATTAAATGTCATTACAGCTGGTTTCCCTTTGATTCTTCAGTTCACGATTTGGCTTTGAAGAGTGCAGACATGTCCTGATCCAGAGACAATGACAGTGCCAATCTCCAGAGATAAGCACAGGGAAGGGGGTGTGTGGGGAGGTGGGTGCTCAGTGGAAAGGTGGGGATAGGGAAGGGGGATTGCAGTGATGATGAGGGACTGTTTTCTTGTTTACAGGGAGAAAAAAAGACGGCAGCGATGACGAGGAACCATTTTCCGTTTTACAAAAAAAAAGAAACATTTGGGCACATTGGGGTGGGCTAACAGTGTGCCACATGACTGGGGGGGTGTACACATGGGGATTGAACACCCTAATGTTGGTGATGGTGGGTGGGGGTGAGGAAATAAATTAGGCACACTGGGGTGGGCTCCCAGTGTGCCACATGAGTTTGGGGTGGGGGGGCCACAGAATGCTGTGGAGCTGGTGGTGGCAACACAACTGAGCATGCATGATACTTGCACATACACAGTTGCGATAAATGGCATCTTGCCATACATGATGCCACCTGCAGAACTGTGCATGCGCGCGAGTTACGAATGAGCAGTTAATGCCACAGAATGTGGAAGTAACGGCCGAAATAGTGTAGCTGTTATTCTGTAGCAACTAATCGTGGCAGAGGGTTTCTAGCTCTGTTGAGCATTCAGAAGGATACTTCCAAATGTCCAACAGAAGGTTCCACGATTGGCCATTTTCAGAGCTACGATCCCAATAGGGCTGTAGGCTCTGCCCACAGCCCTAAAAATACAGGATAGGTAAGTCTGATGCTATGGATTTTTTTCACACACCCTCGGTGTGTGATGACCACATAAACCTCTTGAGCTTTGCTCTAGAGGTTTATGGGTCATCACACACCTTGGGTGCTTGAAGAAAATCCATAATACAAACTTATCTATCCATTAGTCTCTATTTATTATACTGGCAAGATAGCCAGCATAGTTAGGGTTCAGTGGTCCCCTCTATGTTAAACCCAAAATGTTGCACTTTAATAAATTTGCAACCATTCAACTGACATGCATGACATTTTGCATGCCCTGTCAGGTATTCTAGATCTCTGGATCTCGCAAGTTTTGTTCTGGTCGGATGTACGGGTGTGGAGAAATGGAATGTTACAAATTTGAAAATTACCACGTCTTTGTCAAATCTGTTGTCACTTCGTTTTTCTGAAACTGCTTGGGGGTGTGGTCTAAAACATTCAGGGTAAATGGGGTCTGGGTAACAGATGTGCCTTTTGAAGGTTTGGTGAAAAAATATTAATCTATTCAAATGTTATTAAAATTGTAAGTTTCCCATTATTTCCTATGGGAAAAAGTATGTGTGCCATGCAAAAGCACTATTTTGCTTTCAAGAAAGCACTTTCTGCTTCCACAAATGTTTGGAGTAGTGACATGCTGCCACCATCTTGTTTTCAGTTAGTGATGTGGAAAAAAATAGCTCAAATAATACTGCCCTTTGGTAAATACCAACACTTGTGTTTATCTAATCAGGGCCAGAGGAACACAATTATGTGGTTAGTTTTCCATTGCAAGGCCCAGAAATGTTTATTTTGATCAGGCTGTTTTGATATAGCAAATTTGAGACACTACTGCCACAAATTGCAGCACTACTTTTGCAAAAGTGTAGCAAATTCCGTCACTATTTCACAGAACACCCTCAGTAATGCCGCAAATTGTGGCACTACTTTGAAAAACAATGGGGTTGTGCCACAATTTGCAGCACTAGCAGCTGTTGACTCCAAAGACATTTCTAGCCATTTCTGGAGGTAGTTATCACCAGAAGCTGATTCCTCAGCCCCTGATTAGGTAAACACCAGTAGTTTTTGTATTTAAAAATCTCCAAGGGGAAGGAGGCTGAGGTATGACAAGACAATACATTAGCAAAATGCCATTCCACTCAGCTGACTACATTCCCACAGTGCCTTCACATATATCTGCACACCAGGGGCACCAATCCCTGGAGGCAGTGTATTTATTTAATTCATTGATTTATTTCTGAAATAATTTATTTTGTCCCCATATAGTGTAATAAATTTTCTATGATCCAACACTGATATGCCCACCCCGATATCAGATGCCCCCTCCGTGCCCAAAGCCCCTTGTTTAAATTATTGGAGCTGGCATCGGGGTGACCAATCACCATGTCAGCATTCTCATGTCATCCCCCCAGCAGTGTGGGACATTGGGGAGCTCTCTCCCAGTGTCCTGAAATATTTATTAGTAGCCTGTGGGAAAAAATAGTCCTCCGACATCTTTTTGCTTTTAAAACCTGTAAAAAAGAAAACAGTCTCTTGGTTTCTCCTCCATCCCCTCCCCTTCCTGACTCTTCCACTGAGCACCCACCAACCCTCACCCCCCTTTCACTATACTTACCACTGGAGGTCATTGACTGTCATCTTCTGTGGACCAGAACATGTCTGCACTCTTCAAAGCTGAACCACACTCCCATACAAACACAAGAATATGATTATACTATCTGAAAAAGTAAGGAAATTAATTGCAGAAAACTTCATTAATGCATCAGTTAGGGTTCTTACAAAAGTTATAAAAGCAGGAAAATATGGTGTTAGGGTTTCCAGCCCTAACACCCCATCCCCACCCTGCAGACACTGACAGGTGTCAGAGGTGTGCCTTGGGGTAGTTGGCCTAGACGCTCACCCCATTATCCTATACTGTCCCCAGCTCAGCTAATTTACTTACGGAATGGGGTGAGTGTTAGAACTGACATCCCCAAGGCACACCCTGATGCCTGTCAGTTTCAGCAGGGTGAGGAAGGGGTGTTAGGGCTGGAAATGCCAACACTGCATTTCCCTGCATTTTTTCACACCTCCTGATGAACAGAATAGCTGTCATTTTTGACATCCTGCCCAAACTGTGTTTTCACACATCTGGTGCAGAATGGCACGGTTGCTGTAGCAAATCAACATTCGAAACAGATTAACAAAATTGCAGTGCCACTGCTCATGAGTAAATGTACCAAATGCTTTCATGAGGTGGGAGACACAAAAAAGGCCATGTTGAAAATTTGTAGTGCATATACCAACAAACACCTGGCGCGTTATGGTTTCTAACCAGAACATCCCACCCTGTACAGACTGAGAGGCATCAGGGGTGTGCCTTTGGATTGCTGGCTGTAATGCTCATGCCATTCCACCTCCAGCCTGTAGCCAGTGGCAGGCATTGAGGTATGCCTTGGACTTGTTGGCCCCAGAGTTTACCCCATTCTCCTATACTGCACTCATTTCAGTGTACGTCCTCATGGAATGGGATGACTGTAAAGCCAAACAGCGCAAGGTACACCTCAACTCTTGTCGGTGTTTGCATTATGAGTGTGCATTGTGCAGTTTCCATGCACGCTAGTAACTTTGAGACTTTTTAATATTTTCACTCCAGATTTTCAACATTGCCATTTTTGCACACCTCCTGATGAACAGGATAGCTGCCATTTTTGACATGCTGCCCAAACTGTATTTTCACACATCTGGTGCAGAATGGCATGGTTGCTGTAGCAAATCAACATTCAAAACAGATTAACAAAATTGCAGTGCCACTGCTCATGAGCAAATGTACCAAATGCTTTCATGAGGTGGGAGTCACAAAAAGGCCATGTTGAAAATTTGTAGTGCATATACCAACAAACGCCTGGGATGTTATGGTTTCTAACCAGAACATCCCACCCTGCACAGACTGAGAGGCATCAGGGGTGTGCCTTTGGATTGCTGGCTGTAATGCTCATGCCATTCCACCCCCAGCCTGCAGCCAGTACAGGCATTGAGGTATGTCTTGGACTCGTTGGCCCCAGAGTTTACCCCATTCTCCTATACTGCACCCATTTCAGTGTATGTCCTCATGGAATGGGATGATTGTAAAGCCAAACAGCCCAAGGTATACCTCAACTCTTGTCGGTGTCTGCAGAATAGGGTGAGGTGCAATGGCATGATCGTTACGAGTGACAACCCAAAGGCATACCCCAATGCCTGTCCATCTCTGCAGGGTGGAGGTGGGCTTTGTGTGAAGTTCAGTACTTCACTGCCATTCCTATTCTGCATCTGTCTAACTCTTGCACTTACAATGCTAATACTAGCAAGCAAACATTCGGAATTGACAAACGCTTGTTTAGCTATGTGACAGGTGTAGGTCTTCCCTTTTCCCACCCTGTCAGTATCAGGACCAGAGGGGATTTTGTCAGGGGCTTCAGTGGAAGCTGAAGCAGGATTTGGAAAGATATGCCTTTTTGGAGTTGGCTTTTAAGACTAAAGGAAATACAATACTATCAGGAAAGGGTTCTTTCACTACAGACATTGTAATGTTTGATGCTATGCTAGAAAGGCGACAAGTTTGAACATCTCAGTACCAAAAAAGTGTATTTTTTGAGTGATGATATTGATTTCAGGAAAGATTTTACTGTGTATGCTGGATGGTGTGAATGCAGGTTGGTGTATCTGGAGAGGATGGTGAGATCCCTTAAAGGAGCAGTGCAATGACAAATATTTTTCCAAAAATGCTTGTTTTAGCTACAGTTAAGAACAATACTAGCTTACCTGTCAAATATACTTGCCTAGGTACCACCTAACTAGCACTTGCCAGGTCTACAATGATATTTCTATGCAAAATGTGGCAGCCATCTTTTTTCTTGAGAAAAAATTAAATTAAAATGTTTATAAAATACTCAGATTTATGTGGAATTAGAAAAATGCACTACCAAATAAAACTGGAAGATGCCCCAAATCTTTTACAGTGAAAAAATGTAGGGTCAACTGCTTTGCCTTATTTCATTGCACTGCTGCTTTAAATGGCATATATAAAACATGTATGTGCTATTATAAATAAACATGTCAAAAATGGAATTGGTGCACATTTTTGGATGCTCAAGGGGATACCTGTCAACTGTCACTGATGACGAGGGATGTCCCTCATTTTATCCCTCAAAATTGCTGTATCCTTCATTCATCCCTAATAAAAAATGTGCTACCCACACAGAGAATGCGCTGTAAATTCCAACTTTAAAGCAAAAATGAATACTTTTTAAGACAACAAATCAAAAATAGCCATTTTATAAGTAAATACAATAGTTTACACATTGTTTTGTGCGTTTAACTTCATGTCTGAGGATGCGTCCCTCTTTCTTAGATTCTGTGTCACTGCTTTTGAATGTCTGTGTCCCCCATTTCAGTGACGAAAGTTGAAAGGTGAGTTCATGGGCCCAGTATCAGAGTATTTCAGTTTCAGGCATTAGTGGAGGTCCGGCCACTTGAAAGAGGAAGAGATATGATGACAATATTGTTGCAGAGAGAATCCAAGGTGGATAGGAACAATGGGCACCCTCCACCCTAGGGGCTTAAATGACTAGCTAGATAAAAAGCTGTTCCTCTAAGATTTGGACTTATGAAGTGTTTTTTCCCACTCTGCAGCCCCATATTCTAAACTGATTTTGTCTACCTCTGGAAACCTTATTGCTGCAATACATAGTATCATGTTAAAATGTTTTAGGACATTATGTTTCAGAAATCAATTTAGTTATGGTGTTTCATGTATGATTAGCAGCCATTTGTTGCCTTTTTATGAATTTTCAATAAGAAACATTTGAAGTTTCTATATGTTTTTTCTTTCTGTATTATATCCTCTTCTCTTTTTCCCCTCCCCTTCCCCTTTTTTTTGGCTGTTTTTTTCTTTTCAGATTTATTTGCACTGTGCACTTCTGTCTGCTCCACCTAATCTAATTTTCTGCATGCTATACCTGTCACTTAATTCCTAACACCCTCTCCCTCTGTTTCTCCCCTTCATCTCCTTCCACCCGCTATCTCATTACTATTGCCCCTTGGTATTTGTTTTCAATACACTCTTTCTCCATTGTTATATAAAACTTGTTACAATTAATAAATCGTGTATGCACCTATGTGCTATTTATCTACTTATATGAAGCTATTCAGTTTGAAATCATGCATATATAACCTAGATCAGCTGATCCTCTTTTTATTCTGGAGCCATACTAGTCCACCTGAATATATGCCAGTGCTGTACAAGTCTTCTTTTGTCAGTGTTTTGAACCTGTTCTGATGATGTCCAATGGACAAAATAAATTATAGAAAAAATAATGGTGTCTCAATAATGTGACTGCAAGAGATATCCTTTGACACCACATACCAGTAGCCAAAGAATATATGACTTAAAAAAACAAAATAAATAACATTGTGTTGTTTAGCCATCTTCTTTTGTCAGCAGGCATATACTGTATAATCTGGTGGTTTTGATTTGTGGATTTTTTATAATGTTTTTTATATAAGTGTATGTATTTATAGTCTTTTAATGTATGCTATATGTTGCCCAGGGATCCGTTTGAGTTCCTGACACTTGGATGCCTGACAGTAAAAAGCCCAACTCTACTGTCCCATCGGGTATGCAGTCCCATCACAGCATTAGCAAACACATGCAATCCCGACATAATACATCCTGCATTGGCACACATGCAAACAGCATCATGTCAGCTGCCTGAAAGCACTGCAAACAGTGGCTGTGGTTGCCAAATATATATATATATATACAAATGCAGCAGCTGGCTTGAAAGTGCACATTTGAATCTCTTTGCTTTGGTACTTCAAAGCAGGAATGTCATAGCTTGTAAACAGTTTAAACATTTTAGACAGCAACCTGAAATTGCCAGACAGCAACCTGTAAACAGCGCAAAAAGTGAGAGTGCCATACATTTGCAAACAGCATTATGTATAGGGAAAATGAAACAAGCAACATTTGAGCAATATGTAGCTTTATAGATGGGAATTTAATCATCCCACATGGGAAGTGCCCTGGTATAAACAGAATGGACCTCTTTTTAAACTATCATACTAAACTCAGTACCTCAACAGCGCATCAGCCACCAACACTAAACATGCAATAATAATTGCAATTAATTTAAGTCAAAGTGTGTGAAACACATCTCGCACCCCCTCCCAACATATCAACATCAATCTATGTCCTTTGGCTGAAATGAACCAGAGACTGAAACTGCAATATTTATTTAAACATTATGTGGATAAATGCAGTGTTAAGTTACTTTTTCTATTACTTTCAATTACTTTTGGAAACTTTTTCCAGGAAGCTCTATGCAGTCACTAGCAAGGATGGAGAAGCACTAGAAAAAGTAATACACCTTACAGTTATAGTTACTTATTTCTTTTTATATAAAAAAAACACAAAAATAATAAATTACTAAAACAGATTACATTTATTTGAGAGTAATAGTTTAGTTACTAGTTACTTTCAAATAAATGTAATCAGTTACAGTTACGTATTACTTTTGTATAAAAAAACATAAGTTTTTGTAACTGTAAGGTGTATTACTCATTCCAGTGCTTCTCCATCCTTGCTAGTGACTGCACATAGCTTCCTGGAACAAGTTTCCAAAAGTAATAGAAAAAATAACTTACCCAACACTGGATAAATGCAGTGGAAAAATGGAAGCAGGCACACATGTAATCTAAAAAAGTTGTTCATCTAGATGCAAAATTTACCCAATGACTTCTAATCGATTTAGCATGCGATCACTCATTGGCACAAACCACCACATATCTAATTAGATGAAATTTCAAGTGTCAGTAAAATGAACAAGATGGTAAGATCGATGTCAGGATTTCAGCATTGGGAATATAAGTGTTGGGAAGCTTCATGTTGTGAAAATGTGCCAGACCCACTGTACATCAATATAAAGAAATAACATTTGATGTAAATGCACAATTGTTATTGTCCAGTCACTGTGAACTTATGGATATTTATATGGTGTTTGCACCCATTGGCTGTACCTCCTGATATAGCCTTATTGCAAAGCATTATGTATTATAGGGGCCATGAGGCCTAGAATTTTGTAGCAGCTTGGGACTAGTATGCAATAAAATTGAAGCCTAAGCTATGAGATTGCCCTGGTATGTGCACTGTGTTTGGTCTTTGCTTTAAGACTACTATGCAGGAAGACCTGTAAAATTGTAGTCAACCCTTAAAAAAGACCCTTTGTGAGTAGATAAATGGGATCAGCTGCAGGATGATGAACTGAATAAAAAGAATATACCTCAGTGTAAATGGAGTTTTATATGCTGGAATCTGTAGAGGGCGAGACAAACTCTGCAGAATACAGAGCTGAAGGGAAGCTTGTAAAGACACTCTGACTGAATGTATGGTAGAGGTTAAGTCTGTAAGCCAGAGATAGGCAGAGCTGTGGACGTCTGACTAGAAACCAACTTTTAAAGCAGGGTGAGCTAATGAAAGCTTTGAGAGAGAAAGGGAGAGAGAGAGAGAGAGAATCAAGTCAGTATAAACTGAATTGGGACCCTACAGTAGAAGAACAGTAGTGGCCAGAAAACATAAAGAAAGCCCTGTGAGAGAAAACCAATTCAGTATAGGCTGAACTGGAGCCCTAGACTTACTGGCCAGAGAAGATCAGGGAGAAGCAGTTCATTTCTCCTGTATAAAGAACAGAGTTTGCTGATAGGAGATTCTTTTTTTGGGGGGGGACTTGAAATGAACCCATTTAATTTTGAACTGTTCAGACAAGTGCAAAATAAAGAGTTTAGGTATTTGAATGTTGAAATCTGTCTGACCTATTATTTTGAATGCTCCTGTATAGCCTAGGTGAGAAGGTTACACATTACCTGTCACAAGCTGCAAGACCTCATTTGTAAAGAACATAGTCAATGAGGTTCTTGCCATGGAAATTAAAGACAAAAATGTATTTATTAAACATTATAGCAGAAGGCTTGATGACACATGGGACACAGAATCAAAAGATTGCATATTATACAATGGATCTAAAAATACTGGTTCCTGATTGACTGGCTAGCATGATTTATGATGTGTAACTCATAACATCACCCCTGCAGGTAGAAGTGCCAGCCAGCCTAATCAAATGCCCAGTCAGTATCACTCCAACCCCCGCAACTTCAAATTTACTCGCCGCTACTTCAGCTTTCTTTTTGAACACCCACTCCAGTCAGCAGTCTGTGGCCAGTGCACAACAGCAGCAGCAAAGGAAATCATCAACAAATTGTTTCCAATCAGATGCTACCGCATTACATACAAAGATAGATCCTGGGGAAAAAATCAGGACTCAGACAATATATTTCAACTGTCTGCCCCATAAACATTTCTATCTGGTTCATCTCTATACTGTTTTTTCTTTCACTTTCCATGCAGGTCCATTGTCAAGCTATTTTTTATCTGAACAGTAAACTGTCAGCAGTCCATACACACCTCCCGCCATGTTGGTTTAGTTAAACACGTATTCTAAGAGATGCTGGAATTCTAAAGTAGAGAAAGTAGTCCTTAATAAACAACAAGAGCTAAAACTTGTAGAACTCATGGCTGAAAAGTGGAGCCATGATACTGCATATGCATATCTTCTCACTTATGCATACACAATAGCACATGCCAGTGTAGCAGCTTGTCTTTTCAGTGATGAGTTTTACAACTTCTAGCCCTTGTTTTCCATTAGAAACCAGTTTATCAACTTCTGAATTCCTCCAACAACTAGAAGGTATATTCACCTAAGCGGACATGGTGGGAGATGTACATGAACCTCCTCTATTATCAGTGCTAGTATTGAACCTCCACTAGTACAGTTTCCTTGTTATATTTGTGGTGCTGAGCAGAAGATGGGGGCACAGAGGGAACATAAGTGCCATTCCATTAGCAGGCACATAAAAAATTATTAACAGATGTTTGAGGAACAGATGACAAAAGGGTCTCAGGAAATTGAAAAGTTAGGGCACGGTCTCCCTAACAAGGGACTGTTTTCTGGCAGAGCAGCAAAATCACTAAAAATTGTTCAAAAAAAAGTTTTTTTTTCTTTTTTTCACCTCAAAAAAGGAGACATTAACTATAATCTGTATACCATGATAGAAGTGGGTGATTGCAGAATTTACCGCTGGTGTGGTTTCCTCACTCGGCCTGCGGCCTTGTGAGCAAACCAACACACCAGGCATGGGTAAATCCTGCCATTGCCTACACCCTGTCATAGTATATTGCTTAACTATACCACAAGAAACTATTAACAGTCATTCAAACTCTACCACTACCACCTTGAACAATATGGGATTATATGGGCACATTACCTCTTTGCATGCTTTAAGAGGCCACACCCATCAGTTGGCAAAAAAATGCTGTACTGGACATTTAACATGTAGTTGTGCTGTA
This sequence comes from Neoceratodus forsteri, assembly GCA_016271365.2. Taxonomy (NCBI): domain Eukaryota; kingdom Metazoa; phylum Chordata; order Ceratodontiformes; family Ceratodontidae; genus Neoceratodus; species Neoceratodus forsteri. The sequence goes on from CM028131.1 coordinate 1,125,331,495, forward strand.
TGAAATTATAAATTCCAAAAGAAGAACTGCAATTCTGTTTCTGCAATTTTCTGTGGAAGTTTTATTTATTTTTATTTTTATTTATTTAGTTTTTGTTGACCTGGTAAGTGCACTAGACACATCCTGCCTATTATCAGGCATGACCCAGGAGAGGGGGTAAATCAGTAGTGCAACAAACAAAAAGACAAATAAATAAATGTACATGTTTTACCACACCATGTGCTGTGGCATTTATTCTGGTTTCAGTATATAATATTTGTTTTTGGTAACTTTTTTATTATACTTAATTTTAATCTTTTTATATATTAATTTGCATGAATTAATACGCCAGCTGCCATGTTTAGTCTCCCTGCCTGTACTCCCACAATGGTGTCAGTTGTGTGACTTGTTTCTGGTATGTGGTAGGTGAGAACTCTGATGTGTCAGCATCTTCATCAGTCTTTAAGTACTCAGCTGATATTGCTCATAGTGCAGTAGTATTTTCACTTGTATCCACATTGCCTTCTCATCTCCCTTACTGAGTGAGCCCTCCAATCCTGTAAACAGGAGCACAATCTAAAACATGCAATCTTGGTAAACAAAACAAGAATTGTACATAATCAGCACCTGTCCTAAACACTGGACCATGTGTCATGATTCTCAGCTACTCTTCTATCTCACTGGTAAAGAGGAAGTTGGTACTGTAGTACAAAAAGAAGACCTGCTAAGATTTATTATAAACTATGCTTACTTGCTTGGGTTCCCCATGATTGTGATCCTAAACCACATTGTATGACTCTACAAAAACATCCCTGAGACAAGACCATGCCTTACCTCCAGCCCATTTACCACAACCCATCTACATATGTGGAACTCTCTCCATATCTTAAGTCCACAAACAACAGGAGAAGAGTACAGTTCTGTAAAAAAAAAAAAACAAAGCAAAACAATCACAGGATCAAATGGCAAAACTGCAATGCCTTCTGACCCCAAACACATGCTGTGCTATCAGTTCATATTCAGTGCTTTCTTGACCCACACTCTCCTGCCTCTGGACAGTCAGGCAGGAACATATTCTTTTCCCTCTTTTCAGAAACAAATTCAAACAAAGCAAGCCAAGCAGGCAGCTGAAAGCCATATACCAACTGCCAACCTTCTGCTCCTTGCCTATTAAGACCCCCGGTTCACAAATCTGCCATTTCTCACCCACAACAAAAAATACACAGTTGGACTTCCATCTGCCATGTCAGTGAAGTAACAAAGATGGATATGGACCTCAGCTGTAACTTGAGGTGATAAGTTTAGCTATAAAGTATAATTAGGTACCAAGCTGTTTTTATCAATAGTGAAGGCAAGGTGTAATAGTAATGCTACAAGCAGCATATAAGCAGCAATAGCCTTTCTTATCTCTTCTGCCTCTACTCCAGTTTTCTACTTACTCTCCTTTTCTAATCAATCTAATTGTTCCCTGTTTATCTTGTGTAAGTATTCTCAGTGCCCTGTGCCTGACAAAGCCATTAGCTGCTAAAGTTGTCTTAGTCTCGATGTATGTATTTTGCCTCTGTGTTGTCTCATTCTTTGTACATTGCCGCTATGTTTTATCTAATGACTGATGTGGAACCTTTGTAAAAGAGCCTTGGCTCAAAGGTGTTATCCAAAATCTAATAAATAAAAATAAAATAAAATAAAGCAGCAAAAAGCTCAAATGCTGCAGAGATCACTCACACACCTATCAGTGATCAAAATGCATTATTAAATCAAAGTTAAGAAATTGTCTAGTCAGTGCCATACAGTACTAGGAGATCTCCTGATGATTTTTAAACTTGATTTAAAAAATCATTTGAATCACTGATAGCTGTGTGAAGGATCTTATCTTCTTTACCAGTGCTGCATTATTTTTGTCCTATTGCTCTGCTTGTGCATGTAGCCTGTTGCCAAGCAGGTCCATTCTTCAGACATAGCAAATTACAACACAATAGGCTGACTTGATGTCTTTAATGTCAAAGTCAAAGCCGGTGTTGGGGGGGTAGTTGAATGGATGACATTGCATTTCTCACAAGCCACCAGAGGGATGCAATATCACCTTCTGGGACATAATTAAATCATAATAATCCTATATATAACTTATTCAGACAAGAAAGAACACCTTGAACCCCTAGAGCTACTCTGACTAAAAACTGCTCAATTCAACTTGTTTACAAACAGTAATGTGACTGTGCACAGTCCACACTGCAAAGCAATATTTGAAAACAGGTGCATCATGTTTTTTTTTAATCAGGAAAAAAAACAAAATCAGGATGCACTCTGAATCAAGATGGCATACTTGCAAGGGCCTATGTAGAATGTGAGATTAGTCAAATTGATAACATCATGAAAAAATAGAGTATCTAAGTCTTCAGTAAATGTATTAGACAATCTTGTTCCACAATAAAAAAATAACAAAAACCAAAAATAATTTCGGTTGCATTGCTGCTTTAAAGAATTCTGTAAAATTTCACAAATAAGTGAACTGTGGAATTTTTTATGTAAATGAGTATTTTTTTAATTAAACTAAATGTAAATTGTGGATTTTGTGCAGTTTTCTCAGATATAAAATAGAAAAAACTTTCAACTGCAGAGTTATTACTAAAGTTACTGTACACTGCAAATCTTGTCTTTTTTCAGTGTTTGTTTTTCTCTCACATAGAATGCATAGACATCATTGTAAACTGTGGAATATTTATTAAAGTTATGCAAAGTCATATCTATTTGCAGTTTCTTTCATGCATATAGAATAGGTATTAATATGAAATGCAGAATTATGCCATTTCCACAGAAAGTACCATAATTCTGTGAATTTCACATGGGCAGAATTCCATGGACTTTTGGAAAATTCCCAAATGTCATTGAATTCTGATGGAAGGAGATTTTTGAGTTCCATCCAAACCTAGTACACAACATGGCTCCCCGTTCAGTTTTTATGCCAGCCACTAAGACAATATAATACACATCAATGAATAACATTTTAATTAAGAGTTTACCCGATTTATTCATAGGAGAAATATAGAAACATAGATGTTGATAATAGAAAATAGTGTCAATGGCCTATTGAGTCTGCACAGTACATGTCTATGTCAGTCCCCAGTCTAATGCTTAATCAGGGCTTTTCTACTGATGGCCCTGCCAGAATTTCAGCAACCCCCTCTCTAGTCCAATCATTCAGTTTCCTTCCCTACCTACCTTCCTCCTCTGGTTTGCTCTATTTCCCTGTGCCTATCCCACCTTTGTTCGAAATAGTTGGCAGACTCCTTGGCAACCATTTCTTCTGACAACACATTCCACTTCTCAACAACTCTTTCTGTAAAGAAGAACTTCTAATGAAACTCTACAGAACCTATCTTCAGGATAACAGGTACACTTCTCTCCAGCAACAGTAAGTGGTTAATTTGTGTGTGTTAGTTCTTATGCAAAAGTAGTAGTTTTATTCAGTGTTGACATCACAAAGCATCTGCACCTTGATGCATTTTAGAAATATTCCTTTGTCAAAAGGCACATAACACAGGCTATGTGCTTTTTGATAAAGGAATATTTCCAAAATGCATTATGGTACAGCTGTTTTGTGATCTCAGTAGTGAATGAAAATACTACTTTTGCATCAGAACTACATGAGCAGTGACTTTTTTGAAATGGAGGTGGTAAGTGCTTGATTTTTTTGTATGCACTGTTTCACTAATTTATCTTTAGCACCCCAGCCAAGTGTGACTTCTGTATGTTTTTTGATAATTTTTGCATGGATTGCTCAATTTCAACAACTATTGTCAATTGCCTGAAAACTTGAAACAACCAATTCATTAGTCTGTTCTTCTTAAGAATACCTTTTCACCAGGGATTGGCTAAACCAGCTGTAAAAAATATAAACCCTCTGAGTCTGACTAGTTCTAAGATTTAAAGTTCAAAATATTCTTCCATTAATAACAATTTTTGAACCAAGGGCATTTTCAGAGGAGGGCCAGTTTGTCTTCAGTATAGCAAGATTCATTATTTATTCTGTTGAATGCAGAAAATAAATGTACCACTAGATATTTCTCCTAGGCATAATCATTTATACTGTGAGTGTGTTGCTTCTTGTTTTCTATGTTTAAGTACACTTATTTGTGTATATAATATTTTAAGAAATTACGTTGTGTCTTTTCATACCAAGACAAGAACCCCTAACCACATTGATACATATTTTTACTAGTATTACTTCTACAGAAAACTCCCTCCAGCCAGGAAGGAATTCTGTGGCATGGTAAATAAGAGTTAACAGAGCAGCAGGCACAGTTTTGGAGACTGCAAAAGGATGCTTTTGACATTATAGGTATGCTTTGGGTGATATAAATCATTGTCCCTGGATCCCCACCCAGAAATGGACCAGGCCACTCCTTGTTAACTTTTGGATGCTCGCTGACAATATTTATTTACAAAAGGCACAGTTAATATTCATACATTTACATCCCAGTTTATGTCTAACAATTCTATATTTATGTTTTGGACATAACAGTCCCAAATCTCTTCTAGGACATACAGTCCCGTCTTCCCTCTTGTGTGGTTCTTCATCTTGCTCGCCTCCTCTTTCATCACTGCTTCTCAGGGTCCGGACACATGTGATCCAGCCTCCCCCCTTTTCATCACCATAACCAGGTACCACACTTACCCGGACCACTCCCCCCACTAGGTTTGGACATGGCTGATGCACCCCCTAGTTCTATATCCTTCCCCCTCCCTCCTTACTCCCACATCTAGGTTTGTTTGTCCCTAGCCCATGGTACCTACCCCTCTACCTGCCCCCTTTCCTCTTGCTCCCACCCCTTCCTCCTCGCACCACACCCCTTGCCTCAGAGGCTTCCTGTCATGGGCTCCACCTAGCCCCCCGGATCCCGACTGCCCATTTCCAGCCCCACATGGTCCATGCTGGGTCCCATTACAGATACTTCCACCTTGCACCTCTGCCTTATAAGTGCCTATTCCCCAGTTTCCTCCTCTTTCTTGCCAGGAGGGTGGGTGGGGAAAATTACAGCAAGAAAGAGGGCTATCTGAGAATTACATGCCCTTAAATAGCCCTTAAGGTCCCCTGAATCAGGACCTTTACTGGCCCCTCCCTTGGCCACTAGCCAGCAAGCTCTGGCCTACTCAGACCTTTCCTGAGGTCATTGCCTCCCTTGCCCTGTAGAGCCTGCCTCACCCTCCCCATTCCCCTACCTTCCAGTTTTCATTACTGGCTAGCTACCAGGACAACCTGGCCTGCCTTTTAATGCAAACCTCATTGTCCCTGGATCCCCACCCAGAAATGAACCAGGAACTTTTGAATGCTCGCTGGCAATATTTATTTATAAAGCCACATTTAATATTCATACATTTATACCCCAATTTATGTCTAACAATTCCATATTTATTTTTGGACATAACAGTCCCAAATCTCTTCTAGGACATACAGTCCCATCTTTCCTCTCATGTGGGTCTTCATCTTGCTCTCCTCCTTATTCATCACTGCTTCTCAGGGTCCAGACACATGTGATCCGGCCCCCCCTTTCCATCACCATAACTGGGTACCACACTTACCCAGACCACTCCCCCCACTAGATGTGGACACAGCTGATCTACCCCCTATAGTAGTTCTATATCCCTCCCCTACTCCCACACCTGGGTTCATTTGTCCCCAGCCCATGGTACTCCCCCACCTGCCCCCCTTTCCCTTCTTGCTCCCACCCTTCCATTGACCCAACTCCAGCTTGTGATGGAAGATGGAGCTCCCCCCTTGTGGGTTAACCCCTCAGATCTTTGTTGTTAATTTCCCCAACTAACTCCCCAAAGGGGCAGAGGCAGACCCATACTGAACTCAGTCAGATGAACCCCATCCCCCCTGTACACCTCCTCCTGCTCATATGCAATGTCCTTTTGCTGAATGTGGACCCCTCCCATCTTGACCACTGCCCTGGCTACTTTCCTATTCAAATGTTTTCACACCACCTCTATCCCTTTTGGTCCCTTCACTCCCCTCCACACCCTGCTGGAAGTGATCTCTGATCAACCGATAACCACTGTGGGCCACCAGCTCTTCACCTTTTCCAAATCCACAATTACATGCTTCACCAGGGACCCCCAAGGCAATGTACCCAAATCATTGCCCCCCAAGTGGACAATTACACAGTCCAGTCAGCCCCACTGCACCTGCAGGTCTCCCAGCAGGTGGAGCAACTTCAACCACCTCATGCCCTCATGCCTCTCAGGCCCTTCCATCATACTCTGGTGTGCTCTGCTCCCAGGTGCAGCTGCATCCCTCTCCTCATGGCATCTGCAAACCTCTCTGCCCAGTATATGAATAAGTGCCCCATGATCCACACTTGCCACTTGGAACCTGCTGATGGGAGAGAAGGGGACACCCATTAGGCATTGTCAACACCTCACATAGCACTTGTAACAGTTTGACTTCCATCTCCCCACCCGCTTGACATCGGCTTCCCCCGCCCCTGCAGCAGCCACTTCCATTGCCGCTCCAGTCCAAAAGGAATGTGGGGCAAACTTGGCAGGGTTCTCTCCTGCAAATGCTATCGCCTTTCTTAGCACTGCCCCTACCTGATACCTCATCACTGGGGATCTGTCCCGGTGCATGAACCAGGCCCCACTCAGCCACCTCCGTACTTTACTATATTTCATCATGGCCTGGACCGCGCATGCTCCTCCATCCATCTGCCTGCATATCTCTACAGTACCTACCCCACCATACTGGTCCATTTTGGGCCTGGGGATTCAGATGAGCACCCTATCCACTTCCACACACACGTCATGATCCTGTAGGCCTGCTGTGGCTGACCCTTTCCAGGGCGCAACCATCTCCCCCACCCAAAATGCCCCTCTCGCCATGACAGCAAATATGGCCTGGAACAACCTGGCCTCATTTGCAGAATGACAGACCTGGTCCAATGCCCTTATCACCCTAGTAAGTAGGGGGCCACAAATGGGTTTCCTCCCATCCTGCTCTTTGCCTTGCCCCCTCTTCCATCCCTTGACCATCCATTTGACGGCCTGGCTGCCCGCATGGTCCAACCACCCTCGATCCTGGCAGGCCCAGTGGATCACCGCCTGCTGCACCACCATGGTGGTGTGGGCTGAGACTTCTTCCCATTTTTTTTACCACATACCTCACGACCTGCTCCTCTTGTACAGGCTCCCCCATACCCCAAACCATCCCGTCTCAAAATGCCTGGAAGCCCCCCAAGCTACTTCATAGGCTTTCAAGGTGTTGGCCATCAATGAACCTCTATACAATGCCCTGGTCTTCCTCCTCCAATCTCCCACATTCAAGCCGGGACCCTGGTCTGGGTAGGTGTGGCCCGTGGTGCCAACTCCCAGAAGCGGTCTATCTGCAAATGAGAAAGACAGTCAACCTCTTCATTCCATATCCCCTCTATGTGCTGCACACTGAAGGACAGGTTTAACCACAACCCCAACAGGACCAAACTCCTCAGCACCCAGCCCATCAATTCTGTATGGCCACTCTGCCTGTTGATTACCTCCACCACCCCCTTGTTATCACACCAGAAGGAGATGCGCTGCCTAGCCATCCGGTCCCCACAGATTTCTAAGGCTACCCATATGGGGAAGATCTCGAGAAACGTGATATCCTTGGTCCACCCCCATTCTCTCCATTGGTCCGGCCATGCCTCTGAGACCCATTCTCCTTGAAAATAGGCCCCCAAACCAAGACCCCAGCTGTGTCTGTATACAGCTAGAGTTCCAAATTATGGGCCCACTCCTCTTGCCAGAACGTCACCCCGTTGTATGATTCCAGGAAAACCTCCCACACTTGGAGGTCCTCCTGCACACCCCTACTGATGTCCACCTAGTGGTGGGGCTGCTTGGCCCTGCCCATGACTCTCCCCAACTTGTGAAGGTCCTGCCTGGGCTTATGGCCTTGCAGGCAAAATTAAGGTGCCCCAACAGCTGCTGTACCTGTACCAGCGGCACCCTCCTCCTCCCCCCCACCAGCACCAGCAGCCTCTTCAAGCGGGACACCCTGTCCACTGGCAGGTGAAAACACTCCTGCTCAGTGTACACCTCGATCCCCAGGAACTCCAACCTGTGGGCCGGGTCCTCCATCTTACCCAACACCAAAGGGATCCCTATGACACTGCACATGTCCTGGAAGTCCCCTAGCATCCTCTGGGTTTCTTCCTGGCATTCTCCTATCAATAGAAAATCATCCAAATAGTGGAGCACCCTCCTGTGCCTGTACCAAGACCCAAACACCCACTGTATCCATGAACTAAATGCCTTGAACGTTGAGCATGCCACAGAGCACCCAATGGGCATCGCCTTATCAAAATACAGCCTGCCCTCAAACTGGAAGCCTAGCAGCTCCCAGTCCACCAGGCAGACTGGCAACAGCTGGAATGTGGACTCCATGTCTGTCTTTGCCAGCCAGGCCCCTTCAGCCACCCTTATCAGCTCCACTGCCTGATCCAGAGATGCATAAGAGACCATGCTCAGCTCCTCCACAATTCTCATGTTCACTGACCCCCCCTCAGGATAGGACAGGTGATGTATGAGCCGGAATTCCCCAACTTGCTTCTTAGATACCACCCCAAGGGGTGACACCTGGAAATGCCAGCAGGAGGGTGCCTCCAGCAGCCCCTTGACCCTCCCTGCCCTAACTTCCTTCCAAATCTTACCCTGGACTATGACTTCTTTACCTTTTACTGAGCACATATTCTTGGCCCACATCCCTATCCATGCCCCCTAGAACCACAGTGGAAAATCCCTGTTAAAACTTGCCCTTAGCAGGGCCATCCCTCTCTTGTCGGGGTACCCCTCCATCCAGGCCTCCACCACACCCAACTTGATGGTGGTGTAGGCCAAAGCATAACCCCACTGCCCATAGTCTGCTCCCTCCCTAGCTCCACCCATAGTTGAAGGCATATCCTCTTCTCCTGGGCCCCCCATCCCCTCCTGGACCCCCAGGCCACCACAAAAGGGCTGCTCCTGCAGCAGCCCACCAGCCTCCTCCCCTTGTTGCCCCTTTGCCTGCACACTGTTGCCGGGTGTAATCCCCTGAAATGTGAGCAAGCATGTCAAAACTTGCAACTAGGCATGTGCATGAAGCCCTGTTGTACGCCCAGCATGCCTTGTCCCCCGGGGCCAGGGCTACTCGCTTCACCTGCTCTGATGCGTGCCCCCCTGTTGACCCTGACAGCTGCCAGACCCACAATTTGGCATGGGTGCAGTCCCACCACAGGTCACCTTTCACTGCCATTCTCCTCTGGAGCGCCTCATCATATTTGAACCACTTGAAACCCAGCTTAGCCCGATAGGCATCTCGGATGATTGCCATGTACCTCAGCAGCGGGATCACCAGGTCCAGTTGCTTTTCAAAACCAGCGCACGGTAAATTATGAAACCTGCTTGCCACATGTCTATGCTCTTCCCCTTAAATCGGGCCTCCTCTGCCTTGTGCCCCACCACTGCCATTGCTACCACCATCTCTGACTTGCCCACTGACTCCCTCTGTTTGTACTTTTGACCATCCTCTCATCCACTAAACCAAAGATGTCCACATACTCACTCTTCCATATCTTTTCCTTTATCGAGGCCAGTACATAGTCGCCCAACGTGAAACTAGGTGGCCCCTCGTAGAGCTTCCGCGCCCCACCTGTGGTGCCCGCGCCCTCTTTCCCTGGCTTGCCTCCATCATTTGTGGCTTTTAAAGCCTGCTCTAACTTTGAAACCCATCCTCTCCCATGTCTCCCAACAAGCCTTCAATATATTCTTTCAAATCTGCCTCATTATTCATATCCACATCGTCCTTACTCCCATCCAGAAGTGGCCCCACAGGGCGCGGGGTGGGCTCCACACCCATCCCCGGCACTGGAGGTGGGCTGGGAACTGCCCAATTTGGTTGCTTGTTCCCCTTCCCGGGGCCAGGCCTCTCATCTCACTCTTTCCTTTTCTTCTGGGACTCCTCCATCTCTTTCTTCTTCGCAGCCTCCATCATCTGTGCCATTAGCTTCGCTGCCTCTACCAACATGGTCGCACTTGAAACTGGGTCTGTCTTGGGTGCCATTTCTGTCCAGTGACCTGGGCTACACAACCAAATGACATGATCATCTCACCATCCTCAACAGTCCTCCCATAGACGATGGCCCCTTGGGCTGTCTGCCCTGACCCCAAAAGGTGGCCAGCAAAGCCACCAGTGCCTTGCTGACCTAGCTGCTCCTAGGAGCCTGTAGCCCTCTCTCATGGCCCCCACTGGGCCTCTGATGCCACCTGGCCTACCCCCATTGATGAGTGCTCATGCCTAGTCCTGGTCCCTGAATCCCCAATCCTGGACCCTACCCCTAGGAACCTGCTCGCCTGTTCCCCCCTTTTTTTTCACTGATTCTCCGCATATACTAGGCACATCCACCACAGGGTAGGCCTTGCTGGGACCCCTCACCGTGGCAGCCTCACCAGCCACTGGCTGGCCACTGCCCCCTAGCCGCTGTATTACTGTTGTCTTGCCACAGCTTAGCATCATCACGGCCCTTTGGCTGGCCCATCATGTGGTGGACCTTCTGTCCCTCTGGCCTGTCCAAAACCAGACCCCCAGTAGGCTGCAATCCTTGTCCCTGGCCTCCACTGGTGTTCAGCCATCCTGCACCCTCCCCGATGCATATAACCTGGCAGCCACACCGCGCAGCCTCTCCCACGATCCCTGTTCCCTTTCCTGTACTAGCAAAGAAAAACCTTCTTACAGGCATGGGCCATTCTTCTCCCTTCACCGCCATATTTTTTTAGGCCGTATAGGTGGTGGTTGCGGGCCCGGTACTTCTCTTGTTCCCCCCTCATGTGGTGTAGGTCATGGTTCCAAGTTTGTTACCAGACAAACACCACTGTTTCTCCCCATCCAAAACCCAACACCAGCAAAACCGTGCATTTCCTCACCATCTCTGCTCCTCCATGGCCATGCACGATATACCACCAGAGAGACCCATCACTTTTCACTTTTTTTTCTGTATACCTAACCATAGCAAGGTAAGATTCTTGAGTCCCTAGCATGCTGTCAGGGTGTCCCCCTGCTATGTGCCTCTGTGATGAAAGCCTTGGCCTGTACCTCACAGGTAACTCAACAGGCCTGCCTTTGGCCTCTGGCTTCCTTGTGGCTGTCCCCCTCATGCTGGATGTAGCCCAGCAATGCACCACACTGCAAACAACTTGCCAGTTTCAAATGAATTTGGTAATGTACGCTCCACAGTGGGCGCCGCTTCGAATCCCCGCCATTCCTTTTTTTTTTTATTCACTTCCTTTACTGTTGGTGTCCATGGGGTTCCTGCCAGCTCCCAGGCCCTGCTCCAGCATGCTTGTACCCCACCCCTAGTCCAGCGCTACATGCTCACTATGGCCCACCATGCGGCTCCACTCCCCAAGGTCAGCCTGTCCCTTGGCCACCCAACCTGCAGTCATCACCGCTGCTTGAAAACCTTCCTGAAAAGAACTTCTCCCCTTCTAGGATTCAAACCATGTACCAACAACAACACACTCAGGCAACCAACCCACTATACCAGAAGCTCTTCCTAATGTGGCAATGGCAGCATTCCACTGCCCAACAATGCTGTCCTTCTTGAGCTCAGTCCAGCCCTATCTTCCCAGGCTGGCACCAGCATCTGTGATGGCCAGGCCATCAGGCCCTCTACTTGCTCTAAAACCACCATAGACCATCGGCCCCCCCAACCACATGGCCAATTGCCAGGCCTTCTAACCACTCCAGTGCTTCAGCAAATCAATTGACCACCTTCAAGCCTTCATTCATTTTCTTTTTTTTTAAAGGAAAGGAGAAATTCCATGCCAGATGGATTCCACACCCTACACTTTTCTGCAACACTCTGCCATGCTGCTGGCCAGATTGCCCTCATGCCTGCCAAACCAAATGGCCCCTCAGCACCTTACACTATTCCACCTCCTGCCTGGGAGCCTTGCAGAGAGAAACCACATGGCCCCAGACCTTCAGTGCCTTACCTTAATAGCCAGTGATGTGCTGTAGTTCAAACAAAAATTACAGCAAGAAAGAGGGCTATCTGAGAATTACATTCCCTTAAATAGCCCCTAAGGACCCCTGAATTAGGACCCCTACTGGCCCTTCCCTTCAGCTACTAGCCAGCAAACTCCAGCCTGGTCATATGACCCTTCTCTGAGGTCATCGTCCCTCCTCTTGCCCTGTACACCCCGTCCCCACCTCCCTTCTCCCCCCCATCCTTCCAGCATTCATTCCTGGCTAGCTACCAGGACAACCTGGCCTGCCTTTTAATGGCAAGCCTCATTATAAAGCACATATATTATTGCTGCTAGTCAGTACACATGCCACATTATCAGCAGTGTTCAATTTGACGGGCAGGGAGAATGAAGCATCATTTATCTTTTGAAATTAATATATATATATATATATATATATATATATATACAAAATCAGACATACCCCACAATGCAAAGCATCATTGGCTGTATTTGCAAATCACCACAAAATATTATGTTGGTTCAACTTTAAGCAGACATGTATGGTGCCAAAAGGCATCTTACACAATTTGCAAAGGGTGCAAATAGAAGACACAGACACATGTTTCATCCTACCAGGACTCATCAATGTGCCTTGTCTGAATGACACTCCAGTGGAATTAACCAGCTACCCTAAGTTGGTCTATCTGGGTTTGGTTGTGGAGAGCCCAAAAAAAACAAAAAACAAGCTAACACACAAAGAACCTTAGTGTGCAAGCACTGAGGCAAGGGTTACCCCAAAGAACATTGGCCAGGAAGCCAAGTGTCAAAGAAATACAAAATCACACATACCCTCATATTGCAAAGCATCATGGGCTGTATATGCAAATCACCACAGAATATTATGCTGGTTCAACTTTAAGCAGACATGCAAAGGGTGCCAACAGAAGACACAGACACATGTTTCATCCTACCAGGACTTATCAGTGTGCCTTGTCAGCCTCAGTGGAATGAACCACTACCCAGGTTTTTGTTAGCTGTGGTGAGCCCAATAAAACACATTACCTTGGCTTCCCGGCCAATGCCCTTTGGGGTAACCCTTGCCTCAGTGCTTGCTCACTAAGGTTCTTCATGTTTTAGCTTGTTTTTTGTTTTTATTGGGCTCACCACAACCCAACCCAGACCAACTTAGGGTAGCTGGTTCATTCCACTGGGGTGTCATACAGATGAGGCACACTGATGAGTCTTGGTAGGATGAAACACATGTCTGTGTTCTCTGTTGGCACCCTTTGCAAACTGTGTGAGAGGCCTTTCGGCACCATGCATATCTGTTTAAAGTTGAACCAGCATAATATTTGGTGGTGATTTGCATATACAACCCATGATGCTTTGAATTATGGGAGTATGAGTGATTTTGTATTTCTTTAAGACTTGGCTTCCCGGCCAACGCCCTTTGGGGTAATCCTTGCCTCAGCGCTTGAGCACTAATGTTCTTTGTAGATATATATATATATATATATATATGTATAAAACATCTTATAATCATTCTAGCCAACTTGACTGATCTAAAATAAATTAACAGGGCCTCCACAGTGTGTGTTCTGTTGTAAGGTTTGGACAGCCAGAAGTACTCAGCTTTTGCTTTGCAGTCCTCTCACCCAAACGTCATGCTCAGAGTCTCACTTATTATACAATAAGGGATACCTCACAGAGGCCGTATTAACTTCTATTCTAATGACAACTATTTTCCCTGAGGAAATAACTCAAAATACATAGAAGTCTAGGGAAATATGCAAAGCTGGTGAAGACACTAGAACGGAAATAGAGTTGAAATAAGGCATGGTAATCTAAATGAGGTGTAGATGATTTTTGTTTTCCTGAAATAGGCATGCACAACATGGAAACTGAGTTGGGGACATACTGTACAGTTGTAAAGTAGCTGATAAGACATAACAATAAAGAACTTTGCTGGGAAAAGCAGACTGCACTGTTGGAATACAATTGAGTAATGTGCATATTGATAACGTGCAAATTAATGCAAAGAACAAAGTTCAAAAAGAAGATCAACAACAAGAATGCTTTTTTTCTTTAGCTTTATTCAGATTTTTCCACACTGGGCTAACCTTGTTTACATGATTACCACATTTCTAAGAGGGTCCCCCAAGGGAAGGAAGAACAGCACCAGATGCTGCTTACAGAAGGGTGCATGGAAGTTTATGTCATTGTTTCATATTGGTCATCAAACAAATATATACATATATATAGTGCAGGTAACACCAGGATCTGCATAACTACCAACATATGTTATCATGACTAATTGTAGGACTTATTTAGTATTCCACAGAGCATACATTTAAAACTACAAATGTAGGGTGTGTTTTTTTGTGGCATTCGGTAAGGAATTCCAGGTGATAGGAGCAGTATGTAAGAAAGTCTTATGTAAGCCATCCTCACTCCAATCCCACAAGATATGTGACTCCATCTTGCAATGTTTAGAAAAACTCATGGGCCTTTTAACCTTTAGGTGTAGGGCCAGCATTCAGGTGTTATTAGCTGGGCAATTAACTAATGACATGGTGGCTCCTCTTAGGGAACACCTTGAAATACCTGCTGGCACTCAGGATGTTACCCATCAGGAAATTATATATTTGACAGTCTCACTCTACACCACAGTAAGCAGTCTCCAAGCAATAAACAATAATAGTAATCATGTAAAATGCAAGCAAGGGATACAGTTTCTGGCCTGGGTGGGGGCTAGAACAAGGATCTTGCGAAGGAGAGTAAGGGTTAAGCATTTCAATAACCAGGTGTCCATTCCCACCATGCACTATGCCCTTTCCAAACCCATCAGTCCTAGACAGTTCCAAATTATCTGATGCATGGGTGCTGACTTTCCCAATACACCTAGGGAGCTCCTTGCTAATTGTTAATGGGAACACAGTCATTTAAGCAATACAGACCCAATGCTTGATGCAGAAAATATTACATGCACAGTTAGTGATCACTATTTGTAATCCAAAACACGGCACAATGGCCTAAATACAGATCTTCCGCTTGTGTACTCCCCAAACAGACACATTCTTGCCCAGGGATTCCACTGCCTCTCGTACCTTAAGTCACTGCCTAACTAAAGGAGTTGCAGTGCCAAAGTTCTCAGGTACTCATAGTTTGCAGACCAAATTATTAGACTCTGGAAGGCCATGGATGCAGGATGCTAGTTTCTCTTTCTGCTGTTCAGCAGCTGCAGATGGAATACTGCACCTTTGTGTGGTGTCATAACTGGCATTGCAGCATCGGGGCTTGCAGAAGCAAGTGGTGGTCTAGTGACCCCCTATTTGGGGACTTTGTTCTTCACCCGTTGGTGTGGACATATTCTCCTCCTCTTCTGCCCCATGTGGAGACTTTCTGAACAAAAGGGGCTAATGGCAGCATCAGATGTTTTCACAGGGTGTCCCCCTTCTCTCTGAATGATCTCTGGCTGGAAAATACTTTTGACAGGCATTGACCCCAATGGGAGTCAGTTTCTGGTTGCTTGGAAAAATACCTCTTTGGGAAAAGTCTCTCTGGTAAACCTGCTAAGCTACATACAATTTAGCCTTCTCACCCTCACCAGAGTGGAGCTGATTCATCCAATCAATTCAAAATTGTACACTCTGTTTGGTCTACCAGCATCTTGCTGGACACTGGCAAAATATGAGGTTAACCTCAGATTAGCGAACAGCACAGAATCTCTGGACTCATAGGCTTTCATAGCCTCAGAATACTGGCTTATGATTGGCTGCAAACCTACAGGCACAATGTCTTTACAGGGTGCATACAGTATGCATGCTCAGCAGTAAATGCATCTGAACCCCTAGCTGTCTGCTTTTCTGACCCTTGATCTCTTTTTCAACAGTCCCAGGGGTCAGGGGTTGTACAACATGGACACTGCCACATTTGTTTATATTTTCATTATGTCCCCTGGAGGCTGCTGTGGCTGCTTACTCAATGTACTCAGAAGCTGCAGTATGACACTTCATCTCCACTATCTGCTCTCGGTCCAGGGATTTCCCTTGATGGTGGTATATGTAACTGATATTCAAGTGCCTGTCAACACAAAATTTTATTTATTTGTTCATCAGATAGGAGTACTGGACCAAAGTTCATTTTCAGACTGAACCCAAGCCGGAAGATGACACATAAAAAATCTAAAATACAGAAATAAAATAAATAATGGATACTATTCACCAGTTTGGGCTGGGGATGTGTGATAGGTATGCACCCCACCCCTGCAGCACCACACTCGCAGACAGGCACACAAGTACAGCATTCATGATTACTGGCCTCTGCAGGGTGCCTGTCCATGTCCCCACCCTCCCATGTGTTGGTACAAGTGGGCAGATCATCAGACACAGGTGGTAATCCTATCAGATGCCTGTACTGGTCTGATAGTGGATCCCTTGCTCCACACAGAGCATGGGATTGTGGGATACCAGGCATCCTTGTTAGTTCAGAAAACAGGGTGATTGCCCCAATGGCTGCCCCTGGGCCTCTTTGCTGGACCAGACTGCTGTGGAAGTTTAAAAAGGGGGGGTTCCAGTCACACCACAGCTGGTGGGTGATGTCTATGGGGTCAGTGCAGCAGCTATGGCATGGTCCCTACCCACATAGCCTGTGCCCCCATTGCCCAGTACTGCACTCCTTCGTGAATGGTGTGGCATGCAGGGATGGGCAGACTGGTCCACTCAAAATCAGAACTTCCCCCAGATACAGACTTTTCAGCTGGAGTCCTTTACCTGGTCCATCTCTCTTCCTCCAACCACTTCGGTGTTTGTTTTGTTTGTTTCTATTTCTTTGTGTAATGACAAAAAATGCCCCATTAAAAAAAGTTTTTGTTTTCTTTAATGTCAGGTTAGCATGCCACCACTACCCACTGACTTTGCTTCAGTTCTGTCGCAGCTATACAAGGGAGCAGTTGGCAGAGCAAGTAGGAAGCTGGATGCTGTCAAGAATGTTTTGGTAGGTTGGCGCTTGTGTGCATGCTGTTGGTTGAGTGGCAGGGCAAGGGCGTGTAGGCATAGTGGCCATGCATTGCAGACACTGGTTTAGTGAGAGAGAATCCCAGTAGATGATTAAGTGAGAGTATGGACAGGTGGATGTCCGAGTAACTATGGTGTGTGCTTATGCTAAGATTGGCACACTGGCCTAAGGGTGCAACAATTTAAAATTGAGTGAGCTTTGCAAGTAGGTGGTTGGGTGGGTGGGCAAGTGAGTAGGATAGGACAGACAGCGTCAGGTCTGTGGTTTTAATTTTACATTTAAACAATAATGTGAAAGACTGCAAGACAAATGTTGTGGAATTGGGGAGTGGGAGTGGGTATCAGAATGATACTGTTTGGCCAAATGGATCTGTGTTCCACAATAAATGTTGCACATTAACATACCTCACAGCAATCCTACATTATGAGGGAGCAGGGATGTTCAGCATTTTGCCCTAGTATTGCTTCGCCCCACATCTGCTTCACAATGGATAACGTGCTGCTTCTGCCCAAAGTGCTCTAAACTCAGCCTTTAAAACAGTAAAATGATCATAATGCTGTGCTTTAAAATGTGAAGTAAACATTAAACTGGCACAAATGCATGCATTGATTAATTTCCAGTGTTCTGAGCTTGCATTTTCAGGCTTAATGATGTGTTCTCTTTGTTTACCAGGATCCTACATTTCATTGTCAAAAGGTTGATATGTATGGGTGGCACTGACGAAGGTCTGTCAACTAGAACAGAGGAGCATGGGTGTAAGAGCAACTGGATTTAAAGAGGTGCATTGTGGGCCTTTGCAAATATTTGTGTTGCTCCCACTGTCTAAGCCCAATCCCAACTAATTTTATGATATGATTTCAGCTACTCTGATTGTACTTGAACTATATTGTATAGCTGTGCTGCATTTTACTATGATTGCTGTGTTTTACCAGCATATGCATTTTCCCCTTTGTGCATCCTTCTCCTGGGTGGTGTGCCAAAATTAGCCCTGCAGGGTTCCTTCATGGTCAGTAGTTCTGAAATAAATTGTTGTGCTGTGTTTGAATCAACAAAACCATGTCCTGTTATAATATGTTTGCTATTATTATTGCACTGAGTGGGGTGGGGGGGGGCTGTCAGCATATATTGGGAAATGGGACACGGGTGTATATGCTGGGATGTGGGGACATTTTAGCAGATGGGGTAGAGATGTGTATACTGGGTCAGAGTGGGTGTCTGCTGATGTGGGCAGGGATGTTTTTATAGTGGGGTAGTGGTATTTCCACATAAGTGGGTCATTCATTTAAATATAAGGGCAGGGTCGGCATCAGCACTACTACATGGAAGGGACTGGGGTTTACATACTGAGTTATACTGGGTGAAGGAAATTTGTTCAATCAGCACTGGTAGAGCTGTGTGAAAAAACTTTTGGTGGGGGAATTTCCATAAAAGTTAGACTTTCTTGGAAATTCTGCCTGCTCTGTACCCTACAGTCCATCGGCACCCCCCTTCAGTCACCAGTCTTGCCAGTCATTGCTGATATTAAAATTAATAATACCCTGGTGACTAGTCGTCCCCCTCCCTACCTGATCACCCGGCACAATTGTAAAAGAACAAATAATTCCCTGGTAGATACCAGTCCCTCTCCCTACCTGATCACCCGGCACAATTGTAAAAGAACAAATAATTCCCTGGTAGATACCAGTCCCTCTTCCTACCTGATCAACTGCCCCATATGTTAAAAAAGCCCTGGTGGCTAGCAGCCTCTCACCCCAAACGGTCATCCACCCCATTAGTAAAAACAAAATCCCTAGCGGGTAGCAGTCCCTTCCCCCAACCACCACCCCTTCCCCATGAGGACATCATGTCCTGTTATCCAGTATTTGTTTATTTATTTACATTTTATTTATGGGGTGGACTCACTGAGAGTAAGAGGTCCCTTTTTCAGGGGTGACCCGGGGTTAATTACAAAAAGATGATTGACAGATTACATAGATTTACATGGAGAAGGATTGATAGTTATTCAAATATGCTTGTCCACAAATTCATGTAGAAGCACAAGGCAAATATATTATGTACAAAGGCAAACTTGTGGGTTATCAGGCCATGCAATGCCTGGAAGACTCATACAAATGCTCAGGCAGACACAAACTTTAGTCAGCGGTTACAGTTGCAGACTCTTAGTTCAAGCAGGTGTGCTTTTAAGCCTTTCTTGAAACAGCCTAGAGTTGTGCATTCCTTTAGAGTGGTTGGGAGGGCATTCCATAGGGTTGAGATGGCAGTGGTACATGTCCTGCCTCTAACAGTAGTCCTAGTGTGCGGGACTAATAGCTGGTGGGGGTTGAAGGATCTAAGAGGTCACCTGGTTGGTTTTATTGGTAACAGATCTTTGAGGCTGGTGGGAGCCTTGCTTGTCTGTAGCTTGTATGCTAGGCAGAGGAGACTGTAGGCCAATTTCCTTTCCAGTGTTGGCCACTTAAGTGAGTTCAGGACATTACAGTGGTGTTCCTGGGGGGCAGCTATAGCAAAGTGACCGATTCTACGGTTTATAGATTTAAGTTTGTGCAGTTCACTACTCCTGAGGGAGCAGAGGACTGTGGGCCTATAGAGCAAGGTGGGAAGTAGAATGGTATTGGCAATATGATGCTGTGAGTCTATTGTAAGGAAGGGAGCAAGACAGTATAGGAGACCCAGCTTTTGATGTAAAGATTTGGTTAGATGGTCTGTGTGCACCTTGAGAGTGCAGTATTGATCAAGATTCATCCCTAGGTAATTAATTGAATCTATGACCTCAATTTGGGTATCGTTAGGGAGAGTGGGGGTAAAGGTGTACACCATGTTGGGGTCCGAGCTTCTGGGGGCAAGGAGTATAGTCTTAGTTTTCTTAGCATTTAGTACCAGTTTATTGTTGTGGAACAAGACCCGATGGACTGCACGTCCCTTGTGAGGAGGTTGGTTAGGTGGGACAAGCTGTGAGAGCACCTCTATACAACTGCATCATCAGCATACAGAACCACAGCTCTTTGGTAAATCATTTATGTACAGGGAGATGAGCAGGTGCCCCAGAATTGTAACCTGAGGGATGCCGTCTCTGATAGGGTGTGAGGCTGAGATTACTCCTCTCCATTTAACTTTTTGAGACCTGTTTGAGAGGTGACTCTAGAACCAACTGAGTGCCAAGTCATCTAAGCTGAGGGATTTCATTTTTGCTAAAACGTTTTGGTAGTTCACTAAATTAAATACCTTTGTTAGGTCTACGAATTTTGCTCTAGTCATCTGACTGGAGTCTAGATCTGAGAAAATGTCAGAAGATTGGCAAACCAGGACAGTGTCAGTCCCTTGGTGTTTTCTGAAACCATGTTGATTGGCTGTTAGCAGGCTATGTTGTTCTATGTAGTCCTGGAGTTAGTTATATATAATCCTCTCCAGTATGTTGCTAAGGGTGCTGAGGATTGATATGGGGTGGTAGTTCTCAGCTAGGTCCTGCGGTCCACCCTTGTGAAATGGTGTTACTAGAGCAACTTTCCATGCCATAGGGAACATCCCCTCAAGTAAGGACCTATTAAAGAGTCGGGTTAGTGGGGAAGCTATGACTGGTGCTGTGACATGTAGCAGCCTTGGGATGAGCATGTCATGACCCGCAGTCCCCGTCATTTGGATTTTTCTTAGTAGTTTGAAAACCTCTTATCTTGTCACTAATTTGATGTGGTAACTGGGGAAGGTGGGAGGTCCTACTAGATAAGCTTGTTGAAGCAGCAGGGGGGTGGTTTTAAATTTGTCAAGATCTGTGAAAAACTCATTAAGAGCATTGGCTGAGTCATCTGGATTAGTGAGGTGCACACCATTTGACACAATGTCGGGTGGTTGAGGCCTGGTATTTTCTTTCAGTAGAGCATTGATTTGTACACAGACAGTCTTGGGGTTGGAAAGGTTTTTGGATTGTAATTTTTTAAGGTGGGTTCCTTAGATCACTAGGGAAATGTTTATTTTTTGACAATATGGGGGATCAGGATAGGGGGTTACACTGGACACCAGGACATGATGTCCTCATTGGGTGGGTGATTGGGAGGGGGAAGGGACTGCTAGGCACCCAGGATTTTGTTTCTATCTATGGTGCAGGTGATCAGGTGGGGGTGGGACTGCTAGCCAGCAGGGAATTATTTTTACATATGGGGTAGTGATCAGGTGGTGGGAGAGACCGCTAGCCACCAGGGATTTTTCTTTGCATATGGGGCAGGTGATCAGGTGGTGAGAGGGACCACTATCCACCAGGGATTCTGTTTTTATATATGGCACAGGTGATCAGGTGGGGGCAAGGGACCGCTAGCCATCAGGAATTTATTAATTTTAACATCAGGCAGTGATCAGTGAGTCCAGTGACCAGAGGTTGGGCCACTAGACACCAGGCAAAGTATCTGACAGGTTTAAAATTCACCCAAACACATTCAGAAGATTCCTGATCGGCCACAGACGTAAGGTTGAAAACTTCCCTGAAAGCTGTGAAAGTTCGTGAATGTTCCACTAAGGCAGAAATCACAACTTTCACCCACTTTTTTTTTTCAATTTCTCTTTCTCACTCCCTGATCTGGAACTCTTTTGGGCTATCCCCACTGGCCTAACCGCTCTATCACCTGCCGTCCCTCCCTTCATCTTTAAGGTAGCTGTGACCTCCCTGGGGCTGAGGGGGACTAACACCCCGGAGAGATCAGGGGGCAGGGGGCAGTAACGGGAGACCAGCGTTGGACGTGTGGCACTGGTGCTGGAGGAAGCCATCACCTACCCGGCCAGGAAGGGTTTTTCCCTTTATGCCCCTTAGTCCCTCCCTCCCTCCCATGTGTGTGTGCACATTCCTGACTACGGCACATGGCAACCCTGCCAACGTCGGGCCATGCTGATGTACATGCTACTCAGTGCTCTGAAACACTCCCGATCTCCACCGGGGGTCGCCAGAGCTCTGAGCCACCCTCTGCCCTCCCCTCGGGACAGGAAAGCAGCCCAGTGGGCGCTCCATCCTATCTCTCCTCTGCTGACACCCAGCACCTGAGCTCGCTCCCGAACCCGGGTCGTTGGTGTGGCATGAGGTGTGGCGTCCAGCATCTCAACCATCAGTGCCACTGGGCCGGCCCCACTTTCACCCACCTTTAGTCAGCAGAACAGAGGAATGTATGTTTTGTGATAAGGATGGCATCCCCTGATTAGTCAGTAAATCCAAAAGTGTGGAACACAAGAGGCATTTCTTCAGCAGAGAAAAATGGGAGACTGAGTAAGACAAATGGGCAAAATGGAGTTAGAATCACTGGCCAACACACCCAGGTTAGCAAAATACTGTATACTGTACTTTTAAGGGCATTTAGTAATTGTTTTCAGGTATTAGCATTACTTTCCTAAAGGTTCTGATTCAAATCAGAACTAATCAGAACTTATCAGGAATTTGGCCTGGATCCTGATCCTGATAATATGGGTCAGAACCTTTTTGGGTCCTCTCATCCCTAGTAAAGTGAGGTCATGCCCCCTGACCACTACCCTGGACCATCCGCATGTGTAGTTGGATGAACAACTGGGGGATCAAGTGAAGAAGTGGCATTCACCCCTTTTGTGAATGTTGCAGGGGTCTGTAGGATCCCCGGTGCACGACTATCAGTCTTTGAGTTGTCTATGCGCTGTGGTGATGCGATGTGTGGGCATTTTATGTTTTCATGCATGTGCACAAATATGAGAAATTAAATACAATGACAGATACATTTCCCCAGCAGCAACTTATGAAAATGTAATTTAAGGGTTCAAATGCCTGACCCTGCTGCCTGCCCTGGGCTGGGCAAAGATGTCCTGAAATGTGTAGCTATGACTACAATTTCAGTGGATGCCCACTGTTGCTAACCATCAAAGGCATTGCCACACAAGAAGCTCCTCTCCCTTCTATGCGGCTACCTGCCACTGTAGCTACAGTACAAAAGGATCAGATGAAGAACTCTGGTTGAGAATTGCTGGAGGTGTACAGAGATCCCCTGAGGATCCCAAAAGCTAAGCCATTAACTTGGAAGGGCTGTACATCAATCAATGCAAGTAGGAAGTCCACTCAGTTTGGGGTCTGGAAGACTGCAAGGTCAAGGGTTTTAGCACAAACACCACCTACATGGAGCAATACCTATAAATAATAATAATAATAATAATAAAATGTATTTCTCACAAGTGCCTTTCAGCCATCAAGGTGCTTTACAAAAAGATAAAAGTTCATGATAAAACTGTAAGCAAACAGTAAAATTGTCAGTGGATCAAATCAAGTGCTGCACTGCTGAGGTGTCATTCTTCAGATGAGATGTTAAACTGAGGTCCCATCTGCCTACTCTGGTCACTGTCCAGGTGGAAGTTTAAGATCCCATGGCACTTATTAAAGAATAGCAGTGGAGTTTCCCAAGTGCTGTGGCCAGCATTTCCCTGTCAGTAAAATGGGTCTATGTCACCCAATGACTTGGAAACATGCTATCACAGCTTAGTGTATACTTCTTGATCATAAATAAGAAAGAAAGAAAGAAAGAAAGAAAGAAAGAAAGAAAGAAAGAAAGAAAGAAAGAAAGAAAGAAAGAAAGAAAGAAAGAATGAATTATCTTTCCAATGAATTGCAGGATATATAGGACTTTGAGTATTTTTCAAACCTGTGAACTCAGCTGGTAAATTTGAAGTGATCTGGTTAGGGGGTGGTAGAAGTATTCAGAGCATTGGTCTTTTGCACACTTGTTTAATATTATAAGTCTAATTAATAAAAGTAAGTTGCCAAGGTCTTGACCAAAAATTACTGTTAGAAGAAGAATCAGCATTTATATAGTGCTTTTCATACACATTGTATCCCAAAGGGCTTTACAAACAATACTAGACTGGTAGTGAAGTGACTGAATGTGTAGTGCCAGCCATTTTACACATCAACACCAGCACCCAGCCTTGGACAATTGCATTAATCGGTTTTATGGGAAAGAGAATGTTGGACAGGACACAGGGAGAAATCCCCTATTCTTGTCAGGAGGGGAGTCCTTGGTCAGCTGCAAAGATGGCTGACATTGGAGAGAAGGGAGAAAGAGAGAAGATGGAAATGTTAGAAGCAGGGGAGTCAGTCTCCTACCCTGCTTTCTCAATGGAGGGGGGCTCTTAGAGTTCATTGGTTCAGTTTTAAAAGAGCCACTAGACTGGTGCATGTTGCACTGATTCCCACCTGCAGCAAACTCTGGGTGTGCCAAGGACCTGGGGCCATATTTTAAAATAGGGGCCCCTGCGCCAAGGTCCCCTTAGTTGCCACAGATATAGTGATGTGGCAAAGATTTGGTGCACTAGAGGGGTTTGATGGAGGGCATGGTCAACCCACCACCAGGCACAAAGCTGCCCTGGATCCATGATGTTTGGGGTGAAGGAACCTTGCAATCCGCAGGGTGCAGTGCCAGTGGTCCTTCTGGAGGGCCTTTTGAGCAGTGTGTGCAGGGCAGCACTGGGGAGTTGTGCCAAGTACAGTCCTACAGAGCCTCAGAAGGGGGAATCCCAAGTGTTAGGGCAGCAACCATGACCCCTACCCCTGGTGTTCTCAGCCCTGCCAGCTGTTTGAGGTGTCATACTCCCCAACAAGTGGGGGCTGTCCCTGGCCGCATGGTATGTCATGCAGGATCATGGTAGGCATGTATCCACTGGCAGCACAGCTCTGGCAGAAGAACATGCCCCTGTGGCACAGCCCTTTGTGTGCAAGCATACCACATCTTCAGGTGCTGTAAAAGGAATGGCAGGTTGGTGGGCACCCTATAGGCAGCTGACATACATGACTGCAGGGGATGGACTGGCAATGAACCTGATGCCACAGATACAGGGGTAGGGAGGCTCGGTCCTTGTCACTGTACCCTACCTAGTTTGAACAGTGTCACTGACATGTTGGGTGGGTGGGTGCGTAGTGTACAACATCAGCAGCATGTCCATTGCCAGTCTATCTCCCACAATTATGTATGTCACCTGCCTATAGGGGTGCCCACCAACCTGCCAGTCTTGCACTGCATACCATGCAGCCAGGGACAGTGCTCCCTTTTCAGGGAGTATGACACCTATGGGACAGCCAGCAGGAATAAGAACACCTAGGGGTCCAGGTCATGGTCGCTGTCTTAATCCTCAGGATTTCCCCTTCCGCAGCTCCATGGGACAATACTTCACGCCATGCCATAGCACACACCACCCAATAGGGCCCTCCAAAAAGACCATTGGCACTGTACCCTGTGGGTTGCAAAGTTCCTTCTCCCCCGGCACAATCCCAATCTGTGGCACAAAGTCTGTTAGACCAGATCATGGCTAGCCTAACCATTGCCATGACTTGTGGCCAAGGTGGGTCTTTCAAAATCCAAAATTAGGGGATGCTGCAGCTCCGCCACAGTGCAAGCCCCCTTGTGACCTGCCATACCACCACTTCTGGTGCAGGGCTGGCTCAGCTAATGGCTTCCTGATTTCAATGTAGCCTGTGTTTAAAAATCAAGATTGTCACAAAATTTGTTGCAAGGAGCCAGTTGCATCAATTCCTTTTGGTGCAGGTACCTTGCGTCACATTTTGCCCTTTGAAAATCAGGCCCCATGTATCAACACCTGGCTCAAAGGTTGAAAAGACACCAAATATGAGAGAAAAGAAAAACACAGAATGTGAAGGCATGGAGAAACAAAATGTCAAAGAGAAAGCTGTATTGTAGAGGAAAGAGTTAAGGAGGAAGAAGAAAGATTAACAATGGTAATGCTGGAACATAAACAACATTTACTACAGCTAATGGTGGAGGAAGAATGGAACTTTCAGTTACAATAAGAAATACTAACAGCAGAATTATTGCAATGTGAATGTCAACAGGTATCAAATTTACATGACACTGACAATCAGCTGTTTTGACAAAAAGCACCATGACAGCTGAAGCTGGAACTTCAAATGCAACAGCTTTCAATACAATAATCTCTGACCAAACAGGGCAGTCCACTCCTTCTATGCAAACCAACAATGCTCAGTGAGTAACTGCAGTAACAGTTTTACATGACACCAAAATAGATCTATTGTCATAGCCTGTAGCTTTTTCAGACAGTGACCCACAAAATGTTTGTAATTTACCTGGGGAAGCAGCAAAGTTAACAGAGAGAGCACCTGATCATGACAGGGAGAAGAGAGGACCCGTGCTGAGAATGGCATATATGAGCAAAAGACTTGGACTTAGATGTGGCCTCCGTCCCTCTGCACCAGCTACCAAGAAGAATTTAGAAAAATGGTCAGCAGAAGGGACTTTGCTAACCACTGGATGGATTAAAGCACCAGATGGAGTTTTGTGGTCCCACAAGATCCACATTGCTATTTAAAGTTGTGAACAATGGAGTTACAGTAAAAGCAACAGAGCCTTCTGCCACAGCACGAAGAAAGGATGAGGGTACAGTACCAAAGGTGGCACTGAAAAGCAAGTAAAGATTTCTCTGGGAAAGGCTGGAACCAGTGAAGAACATTCTCTAGCAGATAATATTTAGCAAAATGAACATTTTAAGAGGGAAAGGATTATTTATAAGTAAGTTGTAACTGGTGGGGGTCAGTCAAATAAAACAGGTACAGGAGACTGACGTTGAGATGGGGAATGAAGAACAGGCTTCTCATGCATCTATTTCTATTTTAGATTCAGAGTTGGTTTGTGCTGTGATAGAGAATGAAGGAAGGCAACAGAGTACAAGCTCTGGGGAGACTGGAAAGAGGAGTAAGGTAAACAGTTTGAGTGGAAATGAAAGTAACAAAGGGGAAATGGGAACTGTGCAGTGCCAGATTGCCCCCCTCCCCCCATTTGAAGCTTTTCATATGGAACCTAGGCCAAATAGACAGGAGGGTTCCAGTCAAAACAATTTCATAGACAGAAGAGAGTCTGCCCTGAGACTTTTTTTCTGATTTTTTTTTCAGGACTCAACTGAGCCAGTGAAACACCGGAATGCAGTTATGTTACATTACCTTGGATGGGTGGTGAGGGGGGTTATTGGAGGGAGGGGATGGGGGAAGCCCCTGACAACATGTTTGTAAGTCGTACCATTTTGAAAGAGAGCCTCATGTTTGTGGCAAATGAGATTTACACCCTAATTTTTACTGCATGGGACACAATATTTCATATTACTTTCAAAACTATTAATGGATTGGAGAAATTCTGGAAAGGTATCATGAAGTGAAACATATACCTCTCTGGTCAAATTTTTTTTTTGTTATTCCTTCATCAAAACCCACTTTTAAAGCAGTTACTATCTTATTCAAAAACAGAAAGTGTTCATTACTGACATTTTGTACTCGTTTAATTCAAGGTATACAGTTTTAGGACCTCCTGGCTGGGAAAGTCAGGGAGAAAAAGATAGCATTCCGGAAGTATAAGGAAACATAGAAGGAGCAGGACAGAGAGTTGCACCAGTTAAGGCAGAAGGAAGCAGGGAGGGAAGTCAGAATAGCAAAGGCCCAAACTGAGCAAAAGATAGCCAACTCAGTTAAGAAGGGGGATAAAACCTTTTATAGGTACATCAGAGAGCTTAGAAAGACAAAGGCAGGGATAGTGAGGCTGAATAGAATGAACGGTGGGTGGGCAGAGGGGGACAGTGAAAAAGCAGGGATACTGAATGAATATTTCTGCTCAGTATTCACAAAAGAGGAGGGGGAAGTGCCTAATCCAATTAACATAAGCACTCTTGATAGGGGGGTCGATCCCAGTCCTTTCACAGAAGAAAGGGTTCTGCAAGAACTCCTAAAACTGAAGGTGGACAAAGCAATGGGGCCAGATGGAATTCACCCCAGAATTCTAAAAGAATTAAGCAGAGAACTAGTGACACCACTGACTACCCTTTATAACAAATCATGGGAGGATGGTGTGGTACCTGAGGACTGGAAGAAGGCTGATGTGATTCCCCTTTACAAAAGTGGGACCAAGACAGAGGCAGGAAACTACACACCTGTCAATTAGACCGCTGTGGTAGGGAAAGTGATGGAGTCACTTCTGAAGGAAAGAATTGTTGAGTACCTAGAGGCCAGTGGGGCACAGGACCAAAGGCAGCATGGGTCCACAGCAGGAAGGTCATGTCAGATGAATCTAATAGATTTCTTTGACTGGGTGACCAAAGTAGTAGACCAGGGAGGGACTGTAGACATGGCCTACCTAGACTTTAGCAAGGCATTTGATACAGTCCCACACAAAAGATTAATAGTCAAATTAACTAGCCTGGGAGTGGGTCCCAGGGTGGTAGCCTTGGTAAAACATTGGCTAGACACAGGACACAGAAGGTAACTGTAAATGGAGTCCACTTTGAAGAAAGAGGGATTACTAGTGGGGTACCACAGGGTTCAGTACTGGGTCCAGTCCTTTTTAATGTCTTTATAAGTGACATTGCAGAGGAACTGGAAGGAAAAGTATGCCTCTTTACAGATGACACAAAGATCTGCAACAGGGTTGATACACAAGGAGGTGTGGAAAGGATGAGAAGGGACTTGGCAAGGTTGGAGGAATGATCAGAAGTATGGCAGCTAGGATTCAATGCAAAGAAGTGCAAAATAATGCACCTGGGAAACAAGAACCCAGGGGAAGATTACACAATGGGGGAGGTAGTAACAACAACAAAAAAGGAAAGGGACCTGGGGGTAATCATATCAGATGACCTCAAGGTTAGCAAGCAATGTGAGAAGTCAGTAGGGAGGGCTGGGGGTATACTGGGATGCATAGGGAGAGGCATCATCACCAGCAGAAAACAGGAAGTTGTTATCCCTCTGCACAGACAGTTGGTGAGACCCCATCTGGAGTACTGCATCCAGTTCTGGAGACCCCATCTCTGTAAGGACATAGACAGGATATAGGCAGTCCAGAGGAGGGTAACTAAAATGGTGCAGGGTCTGCAAGAGAAGCCGTATGAGGAGAGACTAAAGGAGCTTAATATGTATACCCTTGAGGAAAGAAGGGAGAGGGGGAACATGATAGAAACTTTTAAGTACCTCAGTGGAATCAACAAAGTCCAAGAGGGTAGCATCTTTCAGAAAAAGAGACGTGCAAGAACAAGGGGACACAATTTAAAGATAGAAGGGGGTGGTTCAGGGGCAATGTGAGGAAGTATTTTTTCACAGAGAGGGTAGTGGATGCATGGAACAGCCTTCCTGAGGAGGTTGTGGGGTCTAAAACTGTGGGAGAATTCAAGAATGCATGGGACAGACATAAGACAATTCTTGTGGGGGGTAGGAAGAAATAGGCTGTTGGTTAACTAGGATCTGTGGCCTATCCTGCAGGTAGGAAATGGGCAGACTAGATGGGCCAAGTGGTCCTTATCTGCCATCAAAGTCTATGTATGAGTCCATAATAGACTCTGAAAATATTTGGACATGGGGATGGAGGGTGAGGGTTTGAAACCGCAAACAGAGCAGTGTCTGAAACATTTATCAAATAGCTTCTACTTAGGCAAAGATAGAGGTTTGTTGTATTGTTCAGCTAAAAGCCTGTTTTCACTGTGGATCTAGGTCACACATAAATAGTGCATACACTAAATTAAAATGCACTTTGTTTGGGGGTATTGGACACACAGCTATATCCTGCAAGAGAACTGTTACATGTGATTTATGTGAAGAGACAGGGCATTCTTTTAAAAATTGTCCATGGGCCTCCCACAATAAACAGATCAGGTCGAACAAAGTTTCTATGTTAACATGGCTCAAAGGAACCATAATAAAAGTCACCTGGCACCTGAACCCTCTCATACAGAATAATCCACTTTGGCCTCTTACCAAGATGTATTCCTGGAGGGGGAGTAAACCCCAGCAGAGAGTAGTCAAAAAGGCCAGCAGGAGTTGGGTTTAAGATTCCTATAAAAGCACATCAAGTGGAAGAAGTTCCAGACCTAGAAAGTACTGACCCAACCTCTATACCTCAGACTGAAATCCACTCCCCTCCTTCACAACAGGGAATGGTTGTACAGAATACTTCTCTGTTGCTGACAAAATCTAAAGAACATCCACTCCCTCTACCTTAGAGACCACCCAGTTCTATATGGTAACAAGAAAGAAGGGAAGCAAAGATCCCCCTCAAATGCTAAAGCAGTAAGGACAGATGTAACTACAACAGATAAGTTTGAGATATTATGTGCGGCACCAAATTGGGGGGATACAGAGGAGGACTTAGATGGGTCTTCCATATCTTCCTCCCAGCCAGAGTTTTCATCAAGAACAAGGGCAGTCCACAGAATTTAAGTCCACAAAATAATGAAAATTATACAAAGGAGAGGTTCTAAAGGTGACACGGTGATTTAATGTTAGTGTTCTCTCTGCACCTTTTTATTTTGGTTACGGGACTCTTGAGCTTGCAGAATTGCTCAGCTAACGCAAACAGCATAAAAAATCAGAAAAACTGACAACCCTATCTATTTTAGGTTCTTTTCAGAGTGAAATTATTTTCTTGCAAGAGGTACAACTACATATAGTACTATTAAAGAAATTACTAAGGAACGGAAAGCTTGGAACTATGGTACATCTTTTTGGTCCATAAGGGAGAAAAAATGTTTGGGTGTGGGGATTCATTTTAACACAGAAGAATTAAAATTGCAATGGCTAATATATCTAGTTCCAGGACAGTATTATTTTTAGATATTCCCTTGTGTTAACTAAATCATAGATTAGTAAATACTTACACCTCACAATCTAAAGCAGATTTGGTAGAGATTTTTCAAGTAATTCAATCTTTCTTATATATTACTATGGAGATACTACTATGAAGTGACTTTAATTGTGGTCTCACCCTTTCAGATAGGGTAGGAAAACAGATAAAATATTCATGGATATGTCATTTTTAAAACATATGGTAAATACAGCAGGACTGTGGGATGCTTTTGCTATGAAACTAGGACATACTTTTTTAAAGGAAATCAAACTTGCATACATTTTTGGTTTTTGTCTCCATGGTTACCTATACAAAAAATATTTTACACTCCTTTGGAAACTTTGGAATATAAGGTTATTTTCTATCAAGATTGGGCAAGCAATATACATCCCAAAAAGTCAACAATTTGGAGGCTTAATATTTCTCTACTGACACGCCCAAAAATCTGTGAGAAATTCCAGGAACTTCTGACAGCTAGACAATCAGTTTTTGAACTTGATGGTAATCCAGTCAAATGGTGGGGGAAAGAGACTAAGAAAGACATAAGAAAATTCTTTCAGCCTCAATCTACACACCTTTCCTGGGGAAATATACAGACAAATGGTAACACAGCTATTGCCTGAGCTTGTGGCTGTATTTTATTCTGTACTATTAAAGGATATAAAGGGATAATACATTTGAAAAGGGGATTTTAGTTTCATATATTTTTTTATGTTTAAAAAAGGGCCCAGAGAAAACTTACATAATTGATGACCAATAAGTCTTTTATACTTGGATTGGAAGATTTTAATGACAATTTTGCAGAAAAGAATGTCTAAGGCAGAAAATTCATTCATTATACATAGTTACATTGATGTTGTTGGCAGATAAGGGCCTTTGGCCCACCCAGTCTACCCATTAATGCTAGTAACTTTGCTTCTTCAAGCTTTCGTGGTGTAGTTCTGCTTAGTACCAAGAAGACAGATCAGTGACAGTCTCTTTGTAATCAGAGAATTTGTGGAATCTTTCCAGACAGAAGAGATATAAAGCCTTCTTCTGGCCTTTGACCATATATCTCGTAAGTATTTATTTTCAGTATTAAGGAAATATGGGCTCCCCACATTGTTTGTTTAGTGGCTAGAGAAACTTTATGAAGCTTCAACAATAACTCATATGGTAAAAGGATGTTATGGAAGACAATTAGAACAAGGAAAGGGGTTTGTCAAGGTTGCCCCTTATCTCCCCTATTATACATTTTTTTTGTTTAGACCCTGATCTGCTTAAAATAGAGCATATAAGGGAAGTAGAGTTATTACAAAAACAATAGGCCAATTTCCACAGAAAATGGTAGCCTATGCAGATGATCAGTGTTTATTGGTTCAAAATAAAAGTTCAAGGGAAAAGCTATAATTTGTTTTCAAGAATCTGGTGGTATATCAGGGTCAAAACTTTATATAGAGAAAATCATTGGAATGCCAGTGTGTCTAGAGAGAGAAAGGTCTGAGAGAGGCAAATGGAATTAAGATAGAGAAAGGACCTCTGAAGATTTTAGGTATTGAATTTGGGAATGGAAACATGGCACAAAGGAACCAGACAGATAAAATACAGGTTGCAGGGTCCAAAGTAAGGAGGTGGAAGAACTGACCCATGTCAAGGAAAAAACATGTTTTCCTATTTAAAACTTTTACTCTTCCAATTTTTTATACTTAAGTATGATATATGCATTACTTCTGAATTTGGTAACTGATTCCATACTTAAAGCAGAGATGCAAGTTCCTATTTCACTCCTGGTTGAATAATACTACGAACTTATTTAGAGGGGTCCCAGTACACGCATTAGACTATATTGTTGACTGTTTCAAGAAGCTTAAACAGTGGAAAATAAATTGTCCACGATTCAACATGAATCATGCTAATTTGTCTTACAGCATCAGAACATTTGGCAATCTGGTTTAATTGAAAAGATTTATAAAGAATGTACGCAAGTCTATTTATTCATTCATTTATTTATTTGGTTTTTGGTAACAGGATAGGTACACTAGACAATAGAGTACCTATTTTCAGGATTGATCCATCTATGCAAATGAAATGAAAATATTAACAGCATCTGTGTTTCATGCATATTGGAAACAAATTAAATGCATTCCACCTTGATACACGATGGAAAAACTTTATTTCATTATCAGGGGAGAGTAGATTTTTTTTTATTTTTTGCTTTTGCCTGTTTGAAGCATATTGGATTTATGAATTTGAATGTGTATTTGTATAGTTGTTTAGGTATGAATATGCTTTGATTTCTGTATTTGTATATGTTTTGTTTCAATAGAAACATTCCCTTAATCTTGCAAAATGTGCCTTGGGTTCTTTTACTTCCACCTGAACACCCACCAGGAAATCACCAGAGATGGGCTGAAGAGACCTCAGTTTAACATCTCATCTGAAGGATGGCACAGTGCCCCTTTAATACTGCACTCACGTACCAGCATTTAAGGTATGGGCCCAATCTCAGTGTGGGACTACAACCCATGACTTTCTGGCCAGGAGGTGGATGTGCTACCAAGTGAGCCACAGTGATGTTACTACCAGCAGGATTCAGATCTCATAAAACTAAAAAAACATAATTTGAGTTTCAGGACATTCCATATTTTAGTAATAAAGAAATGTGCATAAAACAAGGCTTTTTGCCTTCTAGGCTTCATCTGTGAGTGTGACTTATCCTTCTAGAAAATCATAATCCTCAGCTTGTGACATCAGAATAATTTCTCAGGCCACAGGTTGTGATACCATAAGCAGAGGATTATAACTTAATTGCAGCAATAAGACACATGAACAGGTGAAGTTTAAGAGAACAAGGTCCTGTTTTAAAGTAGCAGTACTACCAAATCAGGAAGTGATATATCAAAATTCTGCTTTTTGGCTGTAAGCATGCAGCCAAAGTTCCAGTTTCCATACCTGTAAATATTGTTTTTTTTCAGCCATCTTTAGTATTTTAAATATTTGCAATTTATTTGAATTGCGGTGCCACAATAAATATGGTGGCTAACTAATTTTCAGCTGCACTTTTCCTTCAGGTCACATCACGTCTTTTGACTACAGCAGTGGGACCCTGTGCTGACCATTCCCGATGTTCCTACAAGTCATACACATGTGCAGTTGGCAGTAGAGGGGGTTCCAGTGCAACATGCTTGGTGGTAGAAATGTAAACAAAAGCAGAGGATAACTGAGCAACTTACTCAGTGATAATACAATGCTGGTGGGAAAGAGTACCAGGTACATGATCAGCAGAGCACAGGGAATAAACTGTCAAAAAAGTGCATTTTTTTTATGGTACTGCTGCTTTAAAGAAAATATTTTCAATAATAAAAAAAATGGAAGACTTGGAAATCCAAATTTTGGTAAAATCTTAAGTAACAGATTTCTGCTGGTACTGACAGTGACTTTTTTTTTTTATTGGAAACCTGAAATGTCTTTAATCATGAGACCAGTGCACTTTGCAATTGACTACCGTACCAGTCATTAATCTCCTATTATAAAATGATTAGGGTAAAATCTGCATCCCAATTGGTCAGGAAGATTCTGAAGCCTGGGTTTCAGGAAAATAAACCTATGGATTTGCACTTCTTCAAGCAATGCATACTCATCACATACTATTATTACTGCCACCAAAATTTAATTTAAAAAAATGTGTTGCAGCTATGTTTGTAAATTAAAAGCAGTACTTGCCTTTACTTCATAACCTTCCAAAATACAACTTTTTTATTAAATTCACTCCTACTACCTGCCACCTCAGTCATGGCTCTCTCTCTCTCGCTATATATATATATATATATGTATATATACACACAGTATATATATATATATGTATATATACATATGTATTTTGAAAGCCTCCAATCCTTAAACATAGGCATAGTATTACCTTTAGTTGTTCACTTGCTCCACATCAAAGAAGAAATGGTCTCCTGGTGCTGCATACAGTCTCCTGGTTCATTCCACAACCCAGCTTGCCACCCGACCCCCCACACCCCCAATCTCACCAGCAGTCACAGCCCTGCTTTACCATAGCAATTACTTCCCCTGGTCACAACCCTTTTCATATTTCTTACTGCCAAAAGCTGAAACAGAAAGCCACAGTGCCAAAACAAGCAACACACTCATTGAAATATATAATGGCTGGCTGGCGTAGTGCCACAGAGGGCTGATGCACTGATCTCCTCACCTGCTGATCCAGGTTTGGAACTGGACCAGGGTCACATGGTTGCCAGCAGGGGTAAGAAGGATTGATCATCCATAAGCAGCTCTCCTCCTCCTTCGGGGGAGGGGGGAGAGCAAGTAGCAATTCTTGGCTGCCACCAAGAAGAGTACAGGTGGCACAGAAGTGGTCACCCATCTAGTTGGCTGACAAGCAGGTGCAGAGTAGTGCTGTATCCTCACACAGTGCATGTACACCATTGCATGCATTCCAACTTGGTTCAGAGAGAAAATGAGGAAAAATACCTGCACCAGTAGAATGATGGAGGTGACTCACAGACCCTGCCCTGCCTAAAGAGGTACCCAATCACTCAAGGAAGTCAAGAAGCAGATAGCATAAGTCCCAGGTATGGTTGGTGTTGGAGCTAGATGTTGCTGGCAGAAGGTGATCAGTGGAGGAGACAGTAGATAAATAGAGAAAAATATATTTAAACATAAAAATGGATAAAACATAGAAACATAGCTACATAATCAATGCCAGCAGAAAATGACCACTGGTGCATCCAGTTGCAATGTTTTACTCAATCCGACCCCAAGACCTATTATCCAGACAGGTACTTTTCCCTCGCTCCCCTTGTCCCCTGTCTTACAGTTATCTTCCTGAGTAACTATTGAGCCCTTCACTCTTGTATCAGCTGTGCTTGAAACCATTACTGGTTTATATGCTCACCACCTCTGCCAGTAGACTGTTTCACAGCTCAGCACTTCTCTCTGTAAAATTAACTATCTCATGTCTCCCCTGAATCTCCTCCCCAGCAGCTCTCATTCATTTCCCTTTGTTCTTGACTCGCTATTCCTGTTGAATAGTTCTTAGCAGTTTAGTCAGTTCATTACTTTCAGGAACTTGAAGGCCTCTGACATATTGTCCCTCTCCCTTCTGGCCTCCAGCAAGCACATGTTCAGTGCCCTAAGCCGATCTTCATAGGATCTGTCCTGCTGGCTCTGAATCATTTTGGTTACCCTGCTCTGTACCACCTCTGGCCTGTCTTTGTCTCTCTTTAGTTGTTGACTCTGAACTGGGCACAGTATTCTAGATGGGGCCTCATCGGTGATCTATAGAGAGGCACTAATACTGTTTTAGGTCCACTATCGAAGCGTTTCCCAATACACCCCTGTATCATGGGTTCCTTGTTGTAGGCCAAGTTACATTGGCTAGATTAATTTAGTGGGTTGCTTATGATGACTACTAGATCCCTTCCTATGAAGTAGTACATAGCTTCACCCCTACCATCAAATGGTCTGTTCTGGAGTTTTTGTACCCTATATGCATCACCTTGTATGGTTTGGTGGAGTTTCAGTTACCAAACCTTGGACTGCCTCACCAACCTACACACACCCTCCTCACTGTTTACCCTGCCACAGAGCTTAGTGTCATGTGCAAAGTGACAAATACTGCTCTATGCTCCTTCTATGTTGCTGATTAAGACTGAACAGGTCTGGACTCAGGATTGGCTCTCCTGGTACACCCCACTTGTGACCTCCCTCTTCCCTGACATGACTCTGTTTATTCCCATACTTTGCTGTATCCCCCTCCAACCAGCTACCCACCAGCCCACCCATCTAACTACATCCTTTGCTGCTGCTAGATCCTCTAGCTTCTTCAGCAAACTTCTGTGTGGCACTGGTCAAATGCCTTGCTGAAGTCAAAGTAGAGTAAATCAACTGCTTGTCCCTTACCCATTGCCCTAGTTACCCAGTCAAAAAATACTATCAGGTTGATCTGACAAAACCTCCCTGCCACAAATCCATGCTTTCTACTATCCTGGAGCCCATTTTTTCTAGGTTGTAGATTAGGGCCTCCTGGATAAACATCACCATCCATTTACCCACTATGTTGGTAAGGCTAATGGGCCTGTAGTTACCCGGTTGCTCACTGTCCCCTCCCTTTTGGAAATGCAGTACATCTGCTACCTTCTACTCTTTTTGGAACCACCCCTGACTGATTTGAGTTGTTGAATAGCCCTGTCAGGGTTTCAGCCAATTCAGATGCTGGTTCCCTGAATACCCTCAGATGCATCCCATCCAGTCCTGGAGCCTTATCTATTTTCAGGACTATAA
Organism: Neoceratodus forsteri; assembly: GCA_016271365.2. NCBI lineage: Eukaryota > Metazoa > Chordata > Ceratodontiformes > Ceratodontidae > Neoceratodus > Neoceratodus forsteri. The sequence continues at coordinate 1,125,368,373 of CM028131.1, forward strand.
GCCCTGTTCTGGCCCTTTCATCTGTAAATACCATTTACCCCATTTGGGGGATCTTCCTTTTAGAAGCCTTTATGCTGCTTATTGGGAAAGGTCCACTATTCTTCACTGTGAATACAGAGCAGAAGTAGTTGTTGAGACTGGCTGCCTTCTGCTTATCCTCCTTTATTTCCCTGTCCCCTCATCAGCATTACAATGCTACCTCTAGTCTTTCTTTTATTCCTAACATATCTTAAAAATTGCTTTTCCCATCCCTTGACACCCTCTGCAATATGCAATTTTGTATCTACTTTTGCATCTCTGACTGTCTTCTTGGCCACCATCATCTTTACTTGGTAATCACACCGTTCCTTATCCCCCTTCTTCTGTTTGCATCTGATGAAAGTCTGTTTTTGGTCCTCACTGCCTCACTGATGTTCTTAAAGAATCATATTGGTCTCTTGTGCCTATTTCTCTTAGTAACCACTTTAAAGCATGACTTAGTTGCCCCGGGAATGGCCATTTTAATTTCTCCATAACTTTAATCGCCCCAGCACCCCACTGTTTTATCTACTCAACTAACCTATCATAGACTAATTCCCCCAGCTAGTCAAAGTATGTTGTTTTAAAATTTTCACTTATTTATTTATTTAAAGTTGTTAACTGGGTAGGAACATTGGACCAGAGGTCCTTTTTCAGGTCCAACCCAGGAATACAAAACAATGCACAACAAAACACAATACCAATCAGCATCACTTAATAGCACAGTTACAAACAACCTTAGCCAATCAAAAATTGTTTAAAAATATGTCTAAAACTTCAAAAAGAAACTGCAGATCGAAGTGCTTCAGGTAGGCCTTTCCAGTGAAAAGGTGCTGCAATAGAAAACATGTGAGACCCAGGACCTCAGCATTTCACAAGGGTATACTGGTACCCAGGGCCAGTTCAATCCACAAGATGTTATGGTCACTATGCTCCAGTGGTTCCCTATCCCACACTCTGCCTACTATTCCCAATTTGGTGAGTAACATATCAAGAATGGCAGCCTAAAGAAGTAGTTTCTTATCTAAAAGTTGACTACATGCATTAGATTGAAATATGATTCTGATTCAGCATACTGCAGCATCACATCAGTACAAATCAACTTTTGTACAACTAGGACTGCACCTTGTGGGTTCTGTGAGCGACTGTACCGGTATGCAGTTCTGCAATCTATCTAGCAAAGCATGACTTCTGGTGCTCTTATCTCCTACAATAGGTTGAAATCCACCAACACCAGAACCTCCCCCTTTGTGGTTCCATTCACTATTTCTGCCCCTAGTTCCTATCACCCTCATCCCCATCCCAACAGTCTACAGATCACCCCCATGTACAACTGTTTACATAATACTGTTGTGAGCTAAAACCACAGTGATTCTGTTTCACCATTCCCTCATCTTATGGACCCATCCTCTATTGCATCTATGTGCTCTCTGTCATAGAGAGCTACCACTCCTACTTCACCTTTCCCCTTCCCACCTATACATGATGTAGCCTGCAACTGTTGGGTTGCAGTCATTACTCTTGGAGGCCCACATTTTCCTTATGGAAAAAATAGCATCCGGTCTTGCACTATTAGTGCCATGCAATGTGCTGCCTGTATCCTGGCAGAGATGAGTACAGCAGTACAGTAGCACTGTTAATGGGGGAAAAGAACATAAAAAAATGCTAACTTGATTGTTAGGTTTCAGCTTTGTATATATTACTTATCAGCTTATCCTACTTGAAGAACCAGTTTTCTGCAAAATGGCAATGGACTGGCAGGCTTTCGTGAGGGTGTCCAACTTCTAAAGTGTAACTACTTTGTCAGAAAGTTTTTAGTGAATGTGTCTTCACTCCCAATATGTTTAGGCAGTAGTGACTGGTCATATAAGAACACACTACTCACCTTTACTATATACTATAAAGATTAGGGTCCAGTGACCACACTGCATGATATGGGAGAATTGTTTTTCTATAAAAATTGATCGAGTTCAAAATGACAACTACTATATTTTCAAAGCAGATGGATATATATATATAATGATCTTGTTTAGTCTGTGATAAAATACACTACCTGATTTTAAAGTCATTTGATAGATTGGACCATGTATCTTTACATTCTAATGTAAATCTGATCATTGCATCAGTAGTAGCACAATCTCACTGTGTACTATCATGACTATAAACTACAGGACCATATTCCAAGGGCACCATTGTATAAATGAGATAGGTTTTCAATCTGCCTTCCATAAATAAATTTGAACTTTAAAATTTAAAAATTACTGCTTGGGTAAACAAAATCCCAAAAGAAGATGATCAGTATATATGGCAGTATGAAACTTCAGAAGATAAAAAAAAAACAATTCGTTTTGAAGAAGACAGGAAAGGTAAAACTGGAATGTAGCCACTTTGCTGTATATGCCAGATTATAGTCAGAGCTAGTATGTGTCATCACATTTGTATTTCCTTTTGGTATATACAGTACCAACAAATAAAAATCTCAGTTTATACTTGAATTCCAAAAAGGGTAATTTCTGTAGCCATGTGAGTCATTTCTATAGCAAAATGGAAGTGCACTGTGTTTTCAGACTGATGATGTTTCAACATGTAAGCCTGCAGATGTCTCATACCCAACCCCTCACAAACACCAGTTAAATTGTAAATGCTCAGGAGAGGGAACATTCACCTCTAGATTTATAACAGGGAAACTACTGTCATCTCTAGGTAATAAAACTATTTTATAGTATTCAGTGAAATAAAATGGCAGAGCTGCAGGAACTAGTAACAGTCCTCCTGAAGTACAGTAGTAGAGCCCGAGGCTTTCCCTTGGATTCCTAATTTCCCTGGTTAGTAATTAGTGCTAGGAAATTTCCAGGCAGTCAATCATAATTTATAAATTGTACCTTAAAATTAATGTACATGATCACCCATTGAACTTATATAGCAATTTTCAAAAATGATGAATCTCAAACTATTTCACAGAACAATGAATCACTGTAGATGCTTGCAGTGCGGTGGTGGTCAATTACTCAACAGCAACACATGGGAATGGCCATTTGAATTTTTTCTACTACTTGGAAATTGTGGCACATATGCAGAATTTCTATGTTTCTGTGAATAGTGCCAGTAAGTCTTTCCTTGGACTGGGTGAAATTATCCTTAATAGTAAAGACATTTTTGGCATTGGTGAATTTTAAAAATTTGTTGTCACATCATTTTGCATAAGTAGAGTGAAAACTTTATAAAGATTTACCATATCTCAGAAATCCTTATAAATTAGTAGATGTCTGCACAGCATACTTATTCATTGCTGCTTATGAAGTGTGTGTGTGCATGTGTGTGTGTGCATGGGGGAAGGGGGGACATGATGGATCTAGAGTCCTGTCTGACTTAAATTACTGTGTATCACACATTTACCTCATTTCTTTCTCTTTGTCTTTACAAATGGGTATGTTTAATATATGCATATTTTTTTTTATTTTTAATGTAACTGGCATGGACACAAAAGCCATTGTATAAATGTGTTTATAAAATGGGCTCAGGAAATCCTGTGACCTGATTGGCTAAAACATCTGCTGAGCCGTGTCCTTATTAGAAGATATTGTAGCCAACAGACACTACCCTTCACTCCTGAGCCCCACTACAACAACAAATCACTGAGCTGTGCCAGCCCTAAACAAAATCACAGGCTGGCACAGCTCACAGCGGGGAAATGGTAGCATCTGTCTATGAAAGAAATCTTCATTATCCACCCCCCTCCCCATAACCAAGCTCAAACTACAGTGAATTGCACAATAAATAAAATAAAAAAAAAAACACTGTAACCTCACAACTTTCGGTTGAAATCACCACCATCCCAACAGCTGCCTGCAATCCACTGAGCATCCCGCGTGCTGCAAACAAAAAGGCTTTCCCCGCTAGCTCATGCGCTCAGTCCCAATATAGCGATTTATGCCTCCCACATCTTCTATTCTTTTGAGCTGTAAAAAGAAGTTGCTTCATCAATCTCAACAGAAAGAGACACTTTTATTTTAGAATAATTATGGTTTTAAAACTGCGACCTGCCCATGAAACCAGGAAGCAAGTGTCTACCACTATGGTGATCGTTGAGTGACATGCTAGCTCTCACTCAAGCCTGCTGTAATTCATATATGGGACAAGCTCACTCCTAACAAAGCAGTCTTCTTAAAAGCACGAAATACAATATGAATATAAGAAAAAAGAAACTGCAACAAAATAAAATAGCCTATCTCTGCTGTTCCTGGGGGGGGGGGGGCTCAAACACTTATAAAAGGGAACTATTTTTCACTATTTGACCTATTAAAACCATTTTTCATACATATCTTTTAAACATTTTTTTTTATTTATTTTTCTTACAATAATTTCCTGTTATACCCATTTTATAAGTGCAATAAGACACTCCGAGGTGTGGGTTATCTCCTGATAAAAGCACACCCAGGTGCATAAGGCTTCGACGCAAGCACCTCATGCCTAACAACGCACCTGGGCGTGCTCTTATCAGGAAGTAACCCACACCTCATCGTGTCTTATTGCTTGCTTATCAAAGCTATTATATATAAATATAAAATCTTAGATTTACCCATGTAGTAAGCTTGTCAGAATAGCTTTATACACAGAGTAAACTTGTCATCAGTATTACACGCCCCTTCCCCCATCAAGTGGCTTGCCAGCACTATTTGTTTCAATTCATTTCTACAAGAACATTGAATGTAGCAGTAGTGTTCACTCTGCACCCACCAAAGCACCCAAACTGCAATCTACAATATGAAAGCCAAGTTTCAAGAATGAACTTTCAACATAAGCACACACACACGCTAAAATATTCCAACACTGTTTTATTTTTTCCTTTCTGTTTAAACATTCCCTGGTTTCAATTCCTGATCGCCTTGCTACCAGCACTCCCCCGCATGCCAGCCTGTCTCCACCCACCAACCAGGAAATACACGGTCCAGTCCCATTAACTTTCTGATATTTTGTAACTGTTTTCATTTTCCTGTATCCTTGTCAGCATCGCCATCTCCTAAAATGGAAAAATTAGAACATCTTTTATTTTTAGCTTCATGCTGAAATGCAGTAGATACTCCACTTCCCAGCTTCCCATCCCTTTAGACAGATACACACTAATATTTTAGTGTTTTTCCACAGGCAGTTGCATGTTTCAATTTTCCTATACCCTTGTCAGCATCACCGTCTCCTAAAATGGAAAAACAGCACCCCTTTTTTAAAGGTTCATGCCAGAATGCACTCCTGCTCCATTTCTTAACTTCCCGCTAGCCTCTAACATTCCCCCAGCTTCCCAGCCCTTTAGACAGACACAGTAAACTTTCAGAAAACAGCTCCTCCTGCTTCAGAACTCCTACGCTGCTTCCAGCTCACCAAATCTTCTTGCGACTCTACCTCATCACGATCCCACTCATTGACACAGATAGCCATACTAAAACAAAAAAAAATGCCACTATATTCAGAATGTCATTAAATGTTTTTAATCTCTCACTTAGGAGAGCTGCCATACTGTTTCCAAAACAGGCACTTGTCAATGCCAAATGTTTGATGCTTGTTAAACATTTTTTTGGTTTTTAATGTTTTGATCCCAACTTTTGAAGAGACTTGTTTTAGGATTCACCTTATAGGTATGACATGTACCATTTATAGGATACTGGCCAAAATGTCATTTCTCATCAGAGGCATGAAAACACATCTCATGCAGGATTTTAAAAATGACACATGTCATGCTTATGAGATGGATTGCAAAAATTGCTATGTTGAAAGTTTGGAGTCAAAATATTAAAAATTACCAAAGTTATGAGACTGCGTTCATAAATTCCAAAATAAGCTCATAACTTTATTGTTTTTTTAACATTTTTTGCCCCAAATTTTCAACATAGCATTCTTATGACCCCACCTCATGAACAAGTGCAGGGAAAATTTTCAGCTCCTGCCTGAAAGGTGATTTCACATAGGAACTGTGAAATCACCTTTTGTGATGCAAAAACATATTTTGGTCAGGATTTGAAAAATGACAGCTGTCACATTCATGAGGTGCTGTGAAGAAATAGCTATGCTGAAAGTTTGGGGTCAAAATATTCAAATTACCAAAGTTATGAGCCTGCATTCCTAAATTCCAACATAGGCTCATAACTTTATTGTCTTTTAACATTTTTGCCCTAAATTTTCAACATAGCCTTCTTATTACCCCACTCATGAACAATAGTGGAGAGGAGAAAATTATCATCTCCTACCCAAAAGGTGATTTCATGCAGTGACTGAGAAATCACTTTTCAGGATGTGAAAACACATTTTGGCCATGATTTGAAAAATGACAGCTGTCACACTCATGAGGTGCTATGAAGAAATGGCTATTTTGAAAATTTGTGGGCAAACTACTGAAAATTACCAATGTTACTAGCCAGTATTTGCAAACTTAAATGTAGGTTCATAACTTTGTAGTTTTATAATATTTGTGCACCAAATTTTCAGCATAGCCTTCTAAAGACTCGACCTCATGAACAGTGGCTAAAAAAATGTTCAGCTCCTTCCCAAAAGGTGATTTCATGCAGCGACCATGAAATCACCTTTCGGGACAGATTTACCTAACATCACTTGCATTGTTCATGAGGTGGTGTCCCAAAAAAGTTATGTTGATAATTTTGGGCAAATATATTGAAAAATGGGCAAGTTATGGCTAAGTTCAAAATCCCATAGAAATACATTGAACCATATACCCGAGTTCCTCAGTTCGCGGTCTGGCATTAAAGAGTGAAGATGTGGCTGCTGTCCACAGAGGATTACGGTGTTGGACCCCTGGTGGGAACGTAAGGGCTTAAGGGGGTGGGTGCTGAGTGGCATGGTCAGGGAGGTGTAATAACAGTGCAACAGACATTGATAGACAGTTTTCTTTTTTTACAGGATTACACACAAAAAAAAGGATGAGGGATGGTTTTCTCTATTACAGGTAGTGACACTGGGGGATTAGGCACCCACCAGTGTCACTGTTATATTTGGCAGCACCAGGGGTTGGCTCCCTGGTGCTGCATTACTAAAAGGGGTAAGATGGGGAGTGGTAGCTGGCAGGGGGGATTGGGCACCCCCATGCCCTAATAATAACATGGCTTAGTCTGGTAGGGGGAGAGTTATGGTGGGTGCTGCAACAGATATCAATGAATGGTTTTCTTTTTTACAAGGTTAAAAAAAAGAAAAACGATGAGGGATTGGTATTGGGGGATTAGGCCCCCCCAATGTCACTTTTATATTTGGCAGCATGGGGAGTGGGCTCCCCAGTGCTGTACAGATTTAAAATAATTAAAAAATAAAGCAATGATGAGGGACAGACAGTGGGGGAATTAGGCACCCCCAGTGTCAGTTTTATATTTTGCAGCACCTGGAGTGGGCACCCTGGTGCTGCATAACTTAAATGAGCAGGGTGGGGGTTGCAGCTGGCACATGGGATTGGGCAACCCCATGCCATCATTATAATAATGTGGGTTTGGCTGGAGATGGGCAGCTGCAACAGACATCGATGGATGGTTTCAATTTTTACAGGCTGACTGGCTCCTACCATGAAAAGCCACTCAGCTGTTTGCTGACTGGCTACATGTAAATCAAAGGACCAAAGCCATCTCTGATTAGATCAGCTTGGTTCTTTCAAGTGCACAAAGTTTCTGCACAACAAACAATGAGTGGTGTCACAAACCACACTGCTGGTCACTGGTGTAGACTGCCAAGCCCTTTGAACTGTAATGGGCTCAGCATTGCCACACCTTCGAATCCCACTTAATCCTGACAAAACATTTGGTGCACAGGCATGCATCAAATGCAAAGAGAGTCAAGCCCCATCACCAAGCAATCAGCTCACTTGGTCACAAGTACAGTACAAGTCACATTAAACTGTTCCACAAATGAGTTGGTTTAGCATTGTTTTTTACAATTTGGCAATGCATTGGCATCTCATACTGCATTGTTTTTCAATGCTTAACCAGCTCAAGAGCAATGTTTGCAAAATGTGTTTGCAACTCTGTTGAAAAGTATCTGCAGTCCAGTCACAATACAATGCAAAACAATATTTTAACTCTTAAGGAACAGTTTGAACAGGGCTTTGTGCTGGATCCAGCAACACTTACACAACTCAGTCAGAAATGCCAAAGCAACTCATTAGAGGAACAGTTTAATGTAACTTGTACTGTATGTGTGACATCCTGATGCTCCTATCATAGCAATGACCTTAACAACCGCAAACTTAAAGCACATTTATATGCCATATCACGAATGAAACCCATACAAAATCATAATGACTATATATTTACAAACTGTCTAACTTAATTTAAAACACGCACAACATCCTACCCTATTGCATAAATAGAACATGTGGGGGGAACTTGTATAATACCTGATTTATCTATATGCAAGCTGTTTCACCTTGGGTACCTCACTTGTGGCTTACACCACTCGTGAGGTTACCTGAGGTCAAACAGCACTCATATAGATAAATCAGGTATCTCACAGGTCCCATACATATATATACTGTATATATATATATATTGCAAAAAAACTTTGGTAATGCATCAGTTAAGGTTAAAGCAACAAAGAAGGAAATGAGGTGTTAGGAGTTCCAACCTAACACCACCAATTATACCCCACCACCACCCCACCCCACCTCCACACACAATAGGCATCAGGGTTTGCCTTGTGGTCATCAGCCCTAACTCTAACCCCATTCCATGTGTAGGTAAGCTGAGATGGCACAGTATAGGAGAATGGGGTGAGAATTAGGCATGACAACTCCAAGGCACACCCCGATGCCTGTTGGTGTGTGAAGGGTGGAGGCGGGGTGGGGTGGTAGGTTGGGTGTTAAATGCCTCATTTCCCTATTTCTGTTGCTTTAACCCTAACTGATGCATTAATGACTTTTTTTTGCCATGAATTTCCTTACATTTTGAGAAAGTGTAATCTTACCCTTATATGTTTCTGGGAGCACAGGGTCCTCTGGGCCCTGTGCTCCTATCAGTCTATAGTGTGTTATGGATGCACAGAGCCCTCCAGGCTTGTGCTCCCATGCATGCATATTGCATAGACATTGTAATTAACTGTCATGATCTCATTATGCTCCCATCACTCCATAATGGTATGAATTTGTGGGAGAGCAGGGCCCTATGGGCCCTGCACTGCTATCTATCCATAGGTATAGAGACATTGAAATTAACTCTCATCTCCCACTACTACATAATGGAGGGCCCTGCACTCCCATTACTGCATAATTGTATCCACATGTGGGAGTGCAGGGCACTCTGAGTCCTACATTCCCTTCTACCCATAATTGTAGAGACACAGCGCAGGCCTACAGACATTCCCAGTAACCGTTGTGCTGCAAATGGCATAATATCTCAGTAACCGTAGAAACATTGGAAAAATTTCCATAGCAGTTGTAATCATGGAATGGCAACCTGAATTGTTGCTTAGCAAAAAATCTATATCTCGAACCGTTTTCAAAATATATTCTCTGAAAGGTACTGAGTCCACCACAATGTTATCCTATGGGAAATTTCTAAACCTTGAAATCTTATATATATGTAAGTGACATAAATGTTATCACCAAACCAGCAAAAGTCACATCTGTGTGGCAAGCCCTTTCTGCCTTGCAAATTTCAGCCTGAAAGACCTAATCATTTCTTTGCAGCGTAGTGCCAAAGAAACAGTTAACTTTTAATATCCTTTCACGTGACACCTCATGAAACAGGAATTCTGGCAAAAAATGATTAAGGGCAGGGACATCTGGTCCCAAAACTATTAATCCTTTTTTGTGATACGAAAAGGAATTTTGACACCTCACAAAAAGGGAATCAGCTCACAAAATGTTTAAAATCCCTTTCGTGAGCTGTCAAACTCTGCTTGTGAGCTTGATCTCTTCAGTGATGTCAAAACCCTTTTGCATCATGAAAAGGATTTAGACTTAGGGATCAGATGGCCATGCCAGCCATCCCTTTTGTAAGCTGTCAAAATACCATTTTGTGATGCAAAAAAGCATTTTGGGACCTCGGGAATAGGGAATTCATCTAACGAAAAAGGATTACTGGCAAGGCCATCTGCTCCCACGAGTCCTAATCCTTTTTTGTGGTGGTAAAAAGGATTTTGACACCTTGTGAAAAGGGAATCAGATCACAAAAAAGGATTTTGACAGCTCACAAAAAGGGATTGACGTTGTCAGACCACATGGCCCTGCCAGTAATCTTTTTTCGAGAGATGCCATTCCCTTTTTACCTGGTGCCAAAATCCAAAGGGATCAGAAATGAGTTATGAAAAAGGATTTTAAAAATTAAAATAAACATTCTGAGGCCACAGAAAAGTAAAGGAAAGGCATAGAACTGTGAAGGACATCCAAGTGAACAAAATACATACTTGGGTGTCTCCAGAAGACATCCCAAGGCAATTATAACATTTTGTTTGGGCTGAAAAAATGAAAACAAGATGTCAGTTCACAAAAAGGGAAATTTTTCTCATGAAAAGGGATTCTTAGGATCCCTTTTTGTTAACTTTTAAAATTCCTTTTTTGTGAGCCCTAAATCCCTTTTTGCACCATGTAGCTATCCAAAAGACTGAACTGGGCATGCTCAAAACCCAAAATTTCAAAACTGAATAACTTTGGAATGGATTAAACATTTTTTCACCAAACTAATGCTGGCTTCTTCTTTTGGGCAAGCTCTTTCTAGCCTGAAATATCAGACCAAACTGTGTGGCTGCAGTGCAATGAGGAAACAACAGCCCAAAAAGGTAAATTTTACTGTTTTTTCCCTATTCACAGCATGAAATTCACAGACCTGATTGAAACAAAACTCGGTAGGTCAAGAGATCTACCCCACAGGAAAGTGCATATTGAATTTTGTGCAAATCTGTAGAATGGTTGCAAAGTTATTAAAGTGCACAATTTGCAAAATTTGAGGTTTAACATTATGCTACCTACTCAACCCTAACTATAGTACCATGCCACTATAAAATATATCTATATCTATACCTATATACTATAAGATATATCTATCTACCTATCTACCTACCTATCTATCTATTCTATGCAAAAAACTGTATTAATGCATCATTTAAGGTTAAACCACAAAAAGTAAGGAAATGCAAAATGTTTAGGGTTGCCACCCCCCAGACCCACCAAGCATCCCAAGATTGACAGATGATGGGGTGTGTCATTGGGGATGTGAGGCCTAAATGTCACCCCATTCCATGTGTAATGATATTGACAAGGGAAGGCAAAAAAGAATGGGGTGACATTTAGGCCTCAAAACCCCAATGACACACCCCATCATCTGTCAATCTTGGGATGATTGGTGGGTGCAGGGGTTGGGGCAAACCCTAAACATTTCCTGACTTTATGTGGTTTAACCCTAACTGATGCATTAATGCAGTTTTTTGCATAGAATTTCCTTACTTTTTTGGGAAAGAATGGAAAACTAAGAACTTGCAGAAGGTGGAAGCATGGGCCCTTTGGGCCCTGCTCTCCCACCAACTTGTAAACGTGTCTCTGCCATCAACACTCTCCAAATTTCAATGTAAAAGACCAAACTGTGTCTGAGATATAACATGTTGTTGAAGATTTTCATTCGTCAGAGTTGCAGAATTCTGCACCTGTTGACATTTTACAGAGACAGTGACTGAAAAGTAGATCCATCACACTAAGGCTAGGTACCCTATCAATTTCAAGGTACTTCCACAATGCAAAACACTGTCCACAAAACATAAATTAGGTGTCATGCAATATCTCCACAAAAATATTTTCTCTGACACATAACCACTGCAATTCACATCTACAGGACATGCCGTCAACACCCTCCAAATTTGAAGTAAAAAGACCAAACCATTTCCGAGATATTTAAACTTAAAAACTGTGAAAAATGGCCTATCTATTCCATCATAAAATCTGGCCATCTTGTCCCTCCCTCGCGATCAAAGATGGCGATCAAAGAATCTTGCGATCAAAGAATTTGCAGGCTCATGATCAAAGAATTTGCAGGCTCATGATCAAAGAATAAAAAAAGTTAAATATCTAAATTTTCACAGAAATGTGGTAAACCACCACCATGGTTGGACCGAACAAAGCCCTCTGAGCAGAACCCACCCTCATTTGTCTTCCTAGGGCACCCATGGGCTGAGAAATTAGATTTTTTAATCTGGCCATCTCGTCCCTCGCTCGCAAACAGTGATCATAAATACCGGCTCTCAGGATGTCAATTATAGCTAATTATCATATATGCAAATATGGCAGCATAGATGGAACTCAGCTCGCAGTCCTTGCAACAACCACAATGATATTGAATTATATAGGTGCCATCTGAATTTAATGTGTGTGTGTGGGGAGTGTTTGTTTTTTTGAGGTTCATTTCTATCCATTCTTAGTTTTTCCTTTTTGCATTCTTGCCTTTAAAGTTTATCTTCCTATAGAAGGAGAAAAAAAACAATTTTGAGACGTTTAGTGGCACAGTGTGGCCTTTAGCTGTTTAAACATGCAGATTTTATGTACATTTGCAATTTCCCTGCATTATTTTGTAATCACCCCTTAAATAAATACATAAAATAAATACATATATGAAAATATTATAGAGAATGTAAATTTAAACACTGCAGAATTAATGTGCAAAAAGCGAAAATGTTAGGTGACTTTTGTCAGTACATCATGGTAATCTACATTTTGAGACACACCAACCATTGTGCCCTCCCCAACCACACACACACTTCTAAAAATTGCTGGTGAATGCCCTGGCATTTAAATTACTCTTTTTCAGCCATAGCATGTATGCTGTTATTTTTCTGCATATCGGCTTTATAATCCACCATCAAACCAACATTAAAAATAATTTCTGCTGACACATATAGCTTAAATATTTCTGAGGATATTGGTGAGGTATGGCCTATCTGCCAGCTATCAAATAAGTTTGCATCTAGGGTTATTTAATAGCAGTTTATATGAAATATCTGGGATATTGTATAGGGTAGATAAGTAATATTGCAATGATGTATTCAATGTTTATATTAAAGTGCACCCCTTTGTGTGACATAATGTATTACTGATCAAACGTGTTTTTTTTTGTTTGTTTGTTTTTGAGGGGGGTCTTAATTCTCAGCTTATGCAGCACTTTTTATATGAACTTGATCACCATAAACATAAACTAAAAATGTTCTGGAGAAGTTGTGTTCCCTTCTTTAGGAAATATGTGATTTGAGAAGAAATGCACGGCAACAAATTTGTGTACTTAAAATATATATTTAGGAATGCAGACTGTTGGGCGATTTTACATTGGATAATACCGAGTGATGTCAGTGCCCACTTGCGAGTGCCGGTCTTCCTGAACTGGCCCATACATGCTGTGAATGCACTTGGCCAAAGAAAGGCCTTAAGGCCTGGAAGCGAAGAGGGAAATAAGACAGTTGGATAGGGATGGGTGCTTATTCTGCATATATGCGTCCTGGCATCTGCAATAGTGCAGGGTTACTCTAGAGAGAAACATTAAAAGTAACATAAATATATACCTAAAATAAAGTTTTCAACTTTTGCAGGGACTGATTAATGATTTTATAAGAACTAAATGAAACAGATAGGTTTAAAGCATAGGAAAAGGCATTACAAAAGCAGCACAGGGAGTTGGGGATCTGTATTGGACCCACTCCCACTTAGCCAATGCAAGATAAAGAAACACACACACACCACACACCTGTTTGTGTGTGTGTGTGTGTGTGTGTGTGTGTGTGCGTGCGTGCAGATATGCTGCCAAGTTCAGTGAAAAATAAAACTCTGAAGATTTAAAAAGAGGGTCTCACACTTCTTTCCTGTTCATTTTAATGTGGACAAATTTAAGACTCACCATAGTCTGATATGTATATAAAGCTATACACATGTGAGAGACCCCCCCCCCAGCAAACAACCAGGGATGCGTTATGTGTTTGGTTATAATTAAAAGCACTACCTCCACTGACAACAATCATATGAATACTCTATACCACATATTCTGGCATCTGTTCAGTAAGAAAATCCATATGTGATTCATTGTGGAACAGCATTAATGCATTTGAAAGTATTGTCCTTCTAAATGTAAACAGGTGTACTGTTTGCTAAGAGAATGAAATTACATCCGTATGATGTAACTGTCATGGGTATTATATGATCCAAGGGTGTAAGCTGGCATACTCACTGTACACATATGTGTACAGATTTTTTTAGTAAGTATCTGCCCCTGTCCTTGTGCCTTTGTCTAAATGCAATCATTCTATATGGGCACATTAGAACATACCACTGCTGCATTTTTAAGTAGACACTGACTAGTGGCTATGACCGTTTAAATTCAAATTAAACTATGTCATTTAGGGCATATAGGTATATGTTTTTAGATTAGATGAGACATTGTTCTTACCCTTTGCAGTCAATGTAGAAATATAAGAGATCAATCTTCGGGTAATCATATGATTAAAAAAAATCTTAGACATTGTTCCTTCTTTACGTGTTAAAAAGTATACACTGATACAAGACATATATGTGGGAGGGGCAGTTGTGAAACTGAATATACAACTAACATTTCTGGCTACACTCCAGATATGATCTAAGCAACTGACTTCCAAACAACTGTCCATTGATTAAATCTACTGACGTTTCCTTAGATTTACATTTTTCATTACACAAATATATGCTCCTATTTTGTAAGACAAGTTGTAAGCATGTATGTCAACCCTGTATATTACTGTTATATTTTATATTTCAAATAGCAGTCCCTTTCTGCGGCTGCAAGGGTAGTTGCTTCAGCTTTTATATACTGCTTGACCCAATTTTACTATAATCAAACCATTTGGCCTATCTAATGCATTATAAGATCTGGCCATCTTGTCCCTATCTCGCGATCAAAGATGGCGATCAAAGAATCTCACGATCAAAGAATTTTCAGGCTTGCAATCAAGGAATTTGCATGCTCATGATGAAAGAATAAAAAATGGTGAAACTTGAGTTTTAGACAGAATTAGATGAAACCACCACCATGCCTCGACAGAATGAAGCCCCCTGAGCAAAACCCACCCTCATTTGTGTTCGTAGGCCACCCCTGAGCTGAGAAATTTGCATTTTTCAAAGGGCCATCTCATCACTCACTCACGATGCAGGATCGTGATCAAAGAATCTCGCGATCAAAGAATTTGCAGGCTCGCGATCAAAGAAATTGCAGGCTCATGATCAAAGAATACAAAATGGTGAAACTCGAGTTTTAGGCAGAATTAAATGAAACCACCACCATGCCTCAATAGAACAAAGCCCCCTGAGCAAAACCCACCCTCATTTGTGTTCCTAAGTCACCCCTGAGCATCAAAGAATTTGCAGGCTCATGATCAAAGATCTTTAGAGAGCCGCGATCAAAGAATTTAAAATGTGATAACTTTATTTTTTGACCATTTTACATGAAACGAAAGGCATGGGTCAATAGACCAAAGCCCCCTGAGTAAAACCCATGCAAGTTTTACTTCAGGAGTGACCCCAGAGCTGAGATATTTGATTTTTTATGATCAGAAATGCAAAAACAAGATGGCGGACCTCGTGATCAAAGAATTTTCGGGGACAAAGATTCTTTGACAGCAAGGCTGCAAATTCTTTGATCACCAGGTGGGACAAGATGGCCCAAACCCCATTCTTTGTTTGCAAAACAACCATATAAATTTTCCCTTGGACTTATAATGGGAGCTTAAAAATGGCATAACGTTTAAATGCCTTAATATTTTTTCACCAAATGAAAAGTGGAATGTTCGGCCAGCCAAGCTCTTTCAGATGAGCCATCTCATGGAGCAGCATGCCACATGATGGCCACACAGGGCCACAGGCAAAATCCCCCAAACTGCCTCCAAAATGTGATAATTTTGCATTTTTCAGCATTTTCGTGCGCAAAGACTGTAAGTCCAACTGAAATGAAATTTGGCAAATCAAGAGATCTACCATTCCCCACTGCACATACCAAATTACAGGCAAATCCGTTGAATGGGTCAAAAGTTATTAGCATGTAAAATTTTGACTTTAACATAGAAGAGCATTCAAAACCCTAAATATAGTGGCGCGACCACGCTACTATAATATATATGTATATATTGCGCAAGTTCTTAGTCTTTCTCAAAAAGTAAGAAAACTCTATGCAAAAAACTGTGTTAATGCATCATTTAGGGTTAAAACACAAAAAGTCATGAAATAAAAAATCTTCAGGGTTTCCCTTCCCCTCGGACCTGCCCATCATCCCAAGATTGACAGCTGGCAGGGTATGTCATTGAGGTTGTAAGGCCCAAATGTCACCCCATTCTTATTTACTGTGGCTTGTGAATATAATTTCAGATGGAATGGGGGTGACATTTAGGCCTGACCCCCCAATGACAACCCATCAGCTGTCAATCTTGGGATGATGGACTAGTCCGGGGGGGAGGTGCAACCCTAAAGCTTTTTCATTTCCTGTCTTTTTGTGTTTTAACCCTAAATGATGCATTAACACAGTTTTTTTGCATAGAATATGTGTGTGTGTGTGTGTATATATATATATATATATCAATCACTATAAGATATACATTATGGTAGCATGGTATTGCTACCATAGTTAGGGTTGAGGAGCCAGTTACATGTTAAACCTAAAATTTTGCACCCTAATAACTTTGCAACCATTCAACAGATTTGCCTGAAATTTGGCTTACGTGATCAAGAACCATAGATCTTCAGATCTGCCAACTTTTGTACTGTTCGGATATACAGCTGCGGAGTTATTAAAAGCGTGATCTGCGCACTGCGTTTACGCTTTTTGGAATTCTTTGGTCATCTCTACAGGTTGCACAGTTGGCAAGATCAGTCTGAAATCTTCAGGAACATCGGGGTGGGGTCCCGATGTGCCTTTTGAAGATTTTGTGAAAAAATATTAAATGGTTCAAAAGTTATTCAAAAAACAAGTTTCCATTATAAGTCAATGGGAAAAGTTAAAAAGTTAGACAGTGTCGCAAATGCAGTTTTTACTTTCACAAATGGCCCTTTTATTGTCGAAAAATCTGCCATTTTGTTTTCAGTTGGTCATCAGAAAATTGCTTGGCATTTAAATTTGGGATCCTCTAGCAACCTAATTATTTTTGTATTCACCTAGTCGGACCCTGAGGGTGCTAGGCATGTCTTTATTTTGGGGTAAAGCACTCCAGAAATATGTTTTTCAAATTTCTGGAAAAAGTACTATCGCAAAGTACTTTCACATGCACGACACTGTCGAATGAATTTCCGAAAGTTTTCGCAAAGTTTGACAGTACTTTTCCATGCTTTGGGAAAATGACAGCAATTCTTTGGCACCCTGCTGCAAAAGAACGATTTGGTGTTTTGGGCTGAAATTTGGAGGGAACGTAGCCAACATCTCACAGATGTGCCTTTCAGTGCTTCAGTGAAAAAATATTACAGGGCAGCAAAGTTACGGCACTCCAAAATTGATGCTTTTCCCCATAGGATAACATTACGGTGTCCGCCGCATTACAGGAATCTTTGGCGCCCTGCTGCAAAATAAAAGTTTGGTCTTTTGGGCTGAAATTTGGAGAGAAGAAAGCCAACATCCCACAGATGCCTTAAAGTAGTTTGGTGAAAAAATATTGCAGGGAGCCAAAGTGATGGCACTCCAAATTTCTCTTTTTTTCCATTAGGATAACATTCTGGCGTTTGCCTGCGCTTCAGGGGCGGTATTTTGGAAAGCTGGTCACGAATCACGGACTTTTCAATGGAAATGTAGCCCTAACAGGGGCTAAGTACAAAACTAGTCAGGAAAGTCAGAAATCATATTACTTTTACATTTTTTTTCTATGTCGTACGGTTCCTGAGATATAAGCAATTTAGTATTCCAACTACTCATTTTCTGCTCCGAAACCCATTATTATGCATACATTCTTTGTACTCACTGTCTTTCTCTATGCAGCTTTTGGGGGAAAACCAGCCTGTGCGCTTACATTACTGTTATCGTTACCATTTCCGCTTTCGGTTCCGTACCCGTTTCACTTACTGTTCATGTCTACGCCACCATGTGCATTACCCTTTGTGTTTTCATTTGTGCTTGCATTTGTGTTATTTTTACCATTTCTGTCTACAGTACTGTTTCTCTTTGCATCAGTATGCGCATTACCATTTGCGTTTGCGGCCACAATGTTACTATGTGACAAGACATCATGTGGCGGGAGCGCGGTGTCCCAAGGGCCCCATGCTCCCACCGCCGCATTACATTCACTATTTCTTGTTATCATTCTCAAAAAGAAGGGAAATTAGAGGCAAAAAACTCTGTTTAATGCATTAGTTAGGGTTGTTCCTGGCGACAAAAGCAGGAAATTTGGTGTTAGGTTGAAAGCCCCCATAGGACCCCACCACACTCAACGGCATCGGGGTGTGCATTGGGACTGTCGGTCATAACTCTCACCCCATTCTCCTATACCTCTGCTTTTTCACACATCTGATGGGGTGAGAGTTAGCACCGGCAACCCCAATGCGCACCCTGATACTGGTTGGGGGTATGGGTGGGGGAGTTCTGGGGGGCTTTCAACCCTAACACAGAATTTCCTCACTTTTGTCACTGTGGAACATCCCTAACTAATGCATTAAACAGAGTTTTTTGCCTCTAATATATATATATATATATAATATATATATATATATATATATATATATATATTATGGTAGCACGGTAGTGCCACCATAGTTAGGCTTGAATACCCCATTTAAGGTTAAATGGTGAAATTTTGCACCTTAATAACTTTGTCACTGTTCAATGAATTTGCCTGAAATTTAGCAGGCATGGGGCATAACCATAGATCTCAGGATCTGTCAGCCTTCGTACTGGTTGGATATACAGCTGCGGAGTTCTTAAGAAACATTCTGGGGCACATTTATGGTTTTTTGCGCATTCTTTGCTCATGCCTACAAGTCACATGGTTTGCATGACTGGTCTGAAAACTTAAGGGAACGTGCAGCCAGGGTCCCTGATGTGCCTTTTGATGATTTTGTGAAAAAATATTGAACGGTTCAAAAGTTATTCAAAAAACAAGTTTCCCATGATAGTCAATGGGAAAAGTTAACAAAAAGTTAGACAGTGTCACAAATGCAGTTTATAGTGTCGCAAATGACCCCTGTAATGTCATGAGTCAGCCATTTTTTTTCGGTTACTGATCGCAGAAATGCTTGGCATTTAAAATTGGGACCATCTAGGGACACAGTTCTTTTTGTGTTTACCTAGTCAAGCCCTGAGGATGCTAGGCATGTCTTTATTTTGGGGTTAAACACCCCAGAAATATGTTTTTGAAATTTTTGGGAAAAGTAGTGTCACAAAGTAGTGTCGCACCTGTGACACTTTTGTGATTTTTTTCGCAAAAGTGTCGCAAATCATGACACTACTTTGCAACACTATGGCCAAAATAACAGGAATTGTTTGCTACCCTGCTGCAAAAGAATGGTTTGGTCTTTTGGGCTGAAATTTAGAGGGAAGAAAGCCAACAGCTCACAGATGTGCCTTTTTGTGGTTTAGTGAAAACATGTTGCAGGGATGCAAAGTTACAGTACTCCAAAGTTGATGATTTTTCCCATAGGCTAACATTACAGCATCTGCCGTGCCTTTCCAGGCCCGTATCACGAAAACGCTTAGAGATACGGACTTTTCATCGAAAGAATTCTTAAGTGCAAAACTAGTCAGGAAAGTCATAAATAATATGAGATTTAAAAAATTTTTCGATGCCGTACGGTTCCTGAGATATAAGTAATGTAGTATTCCAAGTGTTCATTTTCTGCTCAGAGGGCCATTATTATGCATACTTTCTTTGTATTCACTGTGCTTCTGAATGCACCTTTTTGGGAAAAATAGTGTGTACGTTTGCATTACTGTTACAGTTAGTGTTTCAGCTTGCGTTTCCATAACCATTTGTGTTTCCATTTGCGTCACTGTGTGTGTTATCCTTTGTGTTTGCGTTTGCGCTTGCTTTTGTGTTACTGTTACCATTTGTGTTTCCATTACTGTTTTGGTTTGCGTTTCCTTTTGTGTCACTGTGTGCATTACCATTTGCATTTGCGTACGTGCTGCCATTTGTGTTTCCTTTGGCATCATTGTTGGTGTTACCGTAAGCGTTTGCGTTTCCAATTGCGTTACCATGACAGTGCATGTTACCAATAGTGTTTGTGTACGTGCTTGCATTTGCATTTCTGTTTGTGTTAGTGTTCCTTTTGGTGTCATCATTGGTGTTACCGTAACCATTTGCATTTCCAATTGCGTTACTGTTACTGTTTGCGTGTTTATCACCGTTTGCATTTATGTTTCTGTTAGCCTTAGCATTTGCGTTTTTGGTAGCATTTCCATTGTCAATTGCGTTACTGTTTCCTTCTGCATCACCATTGCCATTACCGTTTGCATTTCTGTTTGCATTTGTGTTACCGTTTGCATTTGCATTACCATTTGCATTTGCATTTCTGTTGGCATTAGCATTTGAGTTACTGTTTTAACGTTTGTGTTTCTGTTGCCGTTAGCGTTTGCATTACCATTTCTGTTTTCATTAACGTTTGTGCTTGCGTTTCTCTTACTGTTTGCATTATCATTTACATTTACATCACCATGTGCATTACCATTTGCACTTGTGTTTGCGTTACCATTAGCATTACTATTTTTTTACCTCACTATTTCCATCACCATTTGTGTTAACATTACCGTTTGTGTTTTTGCGTTTGCATAGTGCAGTGCAAAACATTATGTTTTTGCTATTTTTCTGCACTGTCTTCCATGACACATAGCACAACCAGTGTGTGATTGATTGGTCTGAAACTTGGCAGGTAAAAGACCTTTGTTCAAGGAATATGCCAGGTTTTGTTTGGTGAAACAACGTTGTTCCATTCCAGAGTTATGACCATTGGAAGTTGGCCCACTTCACATTTACTGATTTTTTTGGCTGGCAGGTCCATTTTAGTGCATTTTCGGCCACGATTTCTGCCATTTTGTGGTGGAAGACTTCTTAAAGGTACAGAAACATAAAAATTTAATATCTCTGGAATGGTTTATTCTTTTCAAATGAAATTTGGAGGGTGTTGAGTGGATGTCCTGGAGATGTGAATTATGCTGTTTACATGTTTTTAAAAAAATGCACTGCAGAGATACTGTGTGATGCAGTTAACATTTTGTGCTAGCGTTCTGCATGGTGCTACAATGTTAATGCATACTTCAGGGTTGCAAAACCACAAAGCAGAAACCATGCTTTCTTAAAAAGAATGAAAGGTATTGCAAGAAAATAAAAATGTTAAATGGTCATGCTTTATGTTGTTGTAGTTTATTGGTACTTGGAAGACCTCAGAGCACAGGTGCTATTTTACAAATATTCCATATCAGAAGTGGTTACAATGTGACAATAAAAGGCAGATAACTATGAGATCATATAAAGAATATTAAAAGTGCAAGCAGATAACAAAGAGACACTAGAAAGGATATAAAAAATGCAAGGGCAAATAAAGGTTTACAAGGAGATGGGAATATATGGGTAAATCCAGAGTGTGGCTGGTCGTTAGGTACAGGAACAATGATATTGTTCAGTTAGGTGTGCATGCAGTGAGTTTTTAAATAGACTTAGATTAGTCATATTATAGAGCTTTATTTGTCAGGTCATTCAGCCAGTTGGCTGCAAAGAAACACTGTCCATAACAGGGTTTGCAAAAAGGCTTTGAGGACATGTGATCTGTCATGCTTCTGTTAAGGTACAAGTTCTCAATTAAGCTCAGGTAGGTTTTTAATCTTAGAGGAATAAGTCCCAGGAGAGCTTTTTTCTCTAACATACTGATCTGGTATGTTATACTGCAAGCAAAGGATAACCAGTGGGTTAGACATGCACATGTTGTATATTCAGGCACATTTATCCACACCTAGAACAAGTCTGCAGGCTTTATTGCATATGACATATGATTCTATCTATTATTGACTCATTAGCTGCAGAGTAGATAATAAGGCAGTAGTCAATTAGAGCTAAGAAGGAATTTGTCACAATTATGCAGCTAGCCTCTGGAGGGAGGCTATTCCAGTTTCTGTATAGGGATGTCAACTGTCTATTGACTGTTTTCACTAGATTTTCTATGTAGGGGAAGAAAGGTAGACTATCATGTAGGTAGAGCCCAAGGTATTTCAAAACCTCTACTTGTTTTATCCTAGTGTCCGTAGCATTGAAAATGTCTCCGGGGAAGGGTTTTTTTCTTCATGTGGGTGCTGCTGAACAGCAAGGTCTTGGATTTGTTTTTGTTTGTTTTGGTTTTTGGAGGTTTTTCTTGTTTTAATTGAGCACTAGGCTTTTATTGGAGAGACAGGTTTTGATAGATACAAAGTTGCTTTGCAGGACATGAGTCGGGCTCTCTTTGTTTTGGTGCCTGGAGAAAACAACTGCATCATCTGCATACAGGAGAACTTTCAGCAGATTGTCAGACTTCAGGGAGTTGATTAACAAAAAGACCAAACAGTAGAAAGCCCAGAATAGAGTATTGTGGCACCCCCACTGAGACCGTCCTGTTCACAGAAGTTTTACATTCAATTTTAGATTTTTACAGTGGTAGCCACAGACACTGCCAGATATTTCCTGAAATTTCTGTGATATTTCCAGAAATATCTGATGCTTTCTGCATTTAAACAGTAGGGGCAGCAGAGACAAACTCTTCAGAAATTTCATGAAATATCTAGAAATAACTGGCAATGTCTGTGGCTACCACTGTAGGTTTGATTGGTTAGATAACTCTCAAATAGGTATGGGGGTAGTAAAATACCCTACCATAAACATTAACCGCAGGTACCTCCAAACTATCCTAAAAGTACTGTAATGCAAAATGGGTAGTTGGTAAGGGTCAGGTAGTTACTTTCCTAATCATTCTGCTTCGCTATTACCCTACCCTGACTATAACAAAATGTGAAAGACTTTGTTTTTCACAGCCCTAAACAAAGAAAACTACTCAAAAGGATGTCTTGAGCCAGTTAAAAGGCTCTGGGTCACAACTGGAAATGAACCTCAGCTCAGTGTGCCTTTCCCTGTTACCCCAATTTTTGTTAGGGTGTGTTAGGTTCTAAATTAATTGGATTTATCTGCCATTTCTCACTTTGTGCATATGTTTCTAAGCTCTGTAATTCTGCTGGTGAGCAGCAAGCCCAGATTCCTTGGCAGTAGCCCACCTCTTATCCATCTCATTCATAAATGCCAGGAGATCTGGTGAGAGATAATTACTGGTGACACCACTGACCTTCTGTTTTTTTTTTGATATTGGCAAAGTGATCACAGACTTTGCTGAATTCAGATATCAGGAAGTCTAGGGCCAGCTCAACATCCGTAAATAGGTCAAGGAAGCTACAGTCTAGATACTCTTGAACTCCGCTACTCCTTCCTTTTTTAGGTCATGGCTAAAGGTAATCTGTGGAAGGCTTGGAATGTTTAGCAACCTAAGTGCTCTAAAGTGGTGAGTGGTTACTTATGCTATCAGGGAGGACTGTAACCTCTTTTATCTTGTCAGGGTTGGTTGACAGTAGCCAATTTATGAGAGTTTGGAATCAGGATGCCCTTGTGTAATTGGTTCTAGTGCACTCTGTGACCTTTTTGGTTAAAAACGTGTTCACTATTCAATCTGGGTAGCCGTTGCTGGTTTTAGATTTCCACTTGAGATCAAAATCACCTAAGACTTTTTTTTTCCAGTTCTGCTTGTTTGAGAATAGTAGTTACAGAAGGTGTCCAGGCACTTATCCTGATTGCCTGACATGATATAGACTGTGAGAAGGACCTGGTTCCTGTGACTATTTCCCAGTATCATTTTGGTGGCTAGACACTCACAGTCATTTGTGCTATCTTTTAGTTTGTTTTTTGAGACCATTAATTCTGCCCTGTTGTATATTATATAGCCTCTTCCATGCTTACCAGCATGGACCTTTCTTAGGAGGTTAAAGCCAGGGAGCACTACAGCAGCATCAAGCATTTTAGGAGTGAGCCAGAATTCAGTTAGCACTATTATGTCTGGATGTACTATTTCTGCCCAAGCTTCGAATTGCTCAGATTTAGCCAAGATACTCCCAGTGATTAGAGGGATGATGAGTTTCCTGTTTTCCTAGGGTCTGGGCTCATACCTAGAAGAGGCCCAGGATTGAGATATATATTACCGTAGAACAAGAGCAAGAGTGTTAGGAAACCTCTACAGGATACAGGTCCTATAGCCTGTTTTCTTTAACCTGCTTGGTTTGTATTTGGAGGTGACATGTTTTATACATACTCTGCTTTATAGTTGTAGCATCTTCCTTGGGTTATCAGTAGGGACAAGCTGTAGTAATGGATTAAGGGAAAGGGAACTGGTGGCCTAACAGTGCAGGGGAGACACTTAATGTTGATGAGTAAACGTAGTTGTCAAGAAGAAATGGTTCAGTAACATTTAGAGATGTTGCAAAGTTTTAATGCTTAGGCGAAGTTAAGGCAAATCTGCAACATTTGCCTCCAAGGATAATTTTGTGAAGGTTTCTTGTTTAATGGGAAATTCACCTATGTTGACTTAGTCTTGCAACTTTGCTTTGTAACTTTGCCTTTGCATTGCAAAGGTGAAGTTTGGGGAAAAAAGTGTTTTGTCACATGGGAGAGCTCCTGCAGGTCACTTGGCACATTCACAGAACAGGACCTGTCTGACTTGCTTTCAGTTTCTCATTATGTTTGCTTGCACGCATTTGCAAGAAACATAGTGCCATCATCCGAGTTTTCGGAGGTGTGGCAGCCCTCTCCCAATTCAGTCAGTGTGTTTGCAGGCATGGCCGCAGTTCTCCAATGCCTGCTG
This sequence comes from Neoceratodus forsteri, assembly GCA_016271365.2. NCBI lineage: Eukaryota > Metazoa > Chordata > Ceratodontiformes > Ceratodontidae > Neoceratodus > Neoceratodus forsteri. The sequence continues at coordinate 1,125,393,202 of CM028131.1, forward strand.
GAGCTGTCTATGACAGCAGTCCAGCAGTGCAAAAATGCAGTGGCGTACAGTTGAAAGGGGGAGCTACGCTTCAGTCAGTAGTGATAAGATATCGCCTGCTCATGCACACTCCCCTTACACACACACATGCATGCATACTGTGTGCTCGCCCCCCCCATGCACACACTGTATAGCTGACGGGGTGCCCAATCCCCCGTCGGCTGTGCTGCGCTCCCCCCAAAAGCATTCCACATACCACGCTGGGTGCCCACCCCAGCATGGCAACAGATGCTGTCACCGACGGGGGTGCCCATTCCCCCGTAAGTTCCGCCCTTAAAGTCATCTTTGTGCCATGCTGGGAGCCCACCCCAGTGTGGTAAATGTCCGTTGTCTGTCCTTTGTTTAAAAAAACCTGAAATTGGAAAGCGGTCCTCAGTGTCTCTGCCCCCCACCCGCCCACCACTGCAAACCCTGCCTCCCACACCCCTCACCCCATACTTACCTCTGGACTCTTGCATGCGATCTTCTGTGGACCGGGAACATGTCTGCACTCTTCAAAGCCGACCGTGAACTGAGAAATGACGGTAAGCTGTATAATGGGATAGATAAGGTTTTTCAACTTTGCTGCATATCTCAGGCATTTTGGAATTTTTGCACCAAATTTTCAACATGGGGTTTTTGGGACCCCTTCTCTTGAATGCTGTCACTGTCATGGCGTTAATCGGGCCCGAAGGGTGATTTTGCAGTCACTGCATGAAATCACCTTTCAGGACCAAGTAACAAAATGACACTGGCACTGTCTGTAAGGTGGGCTCTCAAAAGCCTATGTTGAAAATTTGGTGGAAAAATTCACAACTGTTCTGACTTGTCGTTAGCAGTTCCTACATACACTCGTAAGTTCATGAATTTTCAATATTTTCACTCCATATTTTCAACATTGCCCTTTGTACCACACCTCCTTATGAGCAGTACAGCTGTCATTTTTCACATCTTGCCCAAAACGTGCTTCCGCCCATGTAGCGGACAATGGCGCAGTGGGTATGCGAAATCAATGTATAGGAAACATTAAGAAAATCACAGTGACACTGTTCATGAGCAGAGGTCTTAAAATAGCTATGTTGAAAATTTGAAATAACTATTCTAAAAATGACTGTTTTAAAAGTGCGTTGCTGTTCTCACTTGCGCCCCCAAAATACCCCGTGACACTTGTCAGTGTCTGCAGGGTGGGGTGTGGTGAAATGGCATGGCCATTATGCCTGACAACCCAAAGGCACAGCCCAATGCCTGTCACTCTCTGCAGGGTGGTGGTGGGGTTGGCTTCAGTTCAATACTTCACTGCCATTCCTATTATGCAGCTCTGTAACTTCTACACTACCACTGCCAATGCCAGCAAGCAAACATTCGGCATTGACAAATGCTTGTTTGTAGTTGGACACAATGGGAGTTAGAAGGCTGTTTAGTGCTACAAAAGCAAATCATTTTCAGGTGTTTTGAAAAGCTTTTTTTTCTCAGTCTTTTTGGGTCTTCTGTCCTCAAGCTTACTTACTAAACATTTCTTAAATACCTAGTCTGTATTTTGAATCCCTTTTAGTAGTCTCTTTTGGCTTTACTGTTTTGTGTGTGTGTGTGTGTGTATCTATCTTTCTTTCTCTTTCCTTTCTTTTGGTTTCAAAAAATTGTCTGTAGCCATATTTGTCCTAGTACACTAAGGTGCACAAAATAAGTGATTAGATACCTTTTTATTGGACTAACAAAGATTTCCCCAAAGAACTTTAAGTTTTTAAACCTACAGGTCCTTCTTCTTCTTCTTTGGCCATTTGCTTTCTGAAGAAGGACCTGTAGGTTCAAAACCTTAAAGGTGTTTTTTGGAAATCTTTGTTAGTCCAAAAATAGGTATCAAATCACCTATTTTGTGCATCTTTCTTTTAGTTGTAAGTGACCACATTTTAATTTTAAATAGAGTGTGGACTTAGTCATTGTGGTGTTCACACCTGTGGGGGTCCATCTTCCTCAATCATGCTATGTTTGTTGGGGAACTCCTCCCATACCATGCCTAGTCCCAGTCCTCTTCCTCGCACTGAAGCACCAGTAGCAGCAGCCCCACCACCTGATCCTCAGCAGCAGGAGGATACTAGAGTTGCCTTGGTCCTGGAGTGTCAGGAGCAGCAGCTAGAACTGGAAGAAATGGAGGAGATGGAAGAACCCCTTAAGCCCCCCATTATGGTTGCAGCACCAGTGCCAACATCTCCCCATCCCCCCTCCACAGAGGAGCTCTGTCCAGCACCAGCACCCCACCACCAGTGCCACCCATACCCCATGTCCTCACCTGTTTGGACTTTTTTATGGCAGGCCCAAGTGACCTCAGTGTGGTCACTTGCAACTCATGTGGAAAGCATGTCCACCAGGGCAAGATGGGGGCCCATGTGGGTACATGGGCCAGGGGACCCATTTTATGTGCCACCACCAGCCTGAGTGGGAGAGAAAGGTGGTGAAGCAGCAAGCAGGGATGGTGATGGTGGTCCATCCTCACGGGCAGAGGATTGTAGCCGTGAATGGCATGGAAGTTCCTGTGTTGTGGTGGAGCAGCAGGCAGAACAACAAGAAGCAGTGCCCCCTGTTGCTGAGTCCAGTGCAGCAGGTGCATAGACTTTAGGTGTGTGTGTTGTTCATCAGTGCTTAGGTGGTTACCCTTTTTCCCATGGCTCACAAGTGATTAGCATTTGGCATAGGTGTCAAATAGCCATTGTTTTGTCAGCCAGGTCCAGCATGTAATAATCCCAAGCTAGGGATGTTGTGGCCCTTGTTTTCACATGGTGGTGGAAGGGGTACTAGAACATTAGATGGCTAGGAATGGGTGATTTGGGGTATGATTTCTACACTGCTGCAATCGATTGCTATTCTTCTGTTATTATTACTGGCTCAAAAATGCAAACAGCTGGAGGACTGGGGGGACCTTTACTGATTCCCTTGCCCTTACTTTTCTTTTTCTCAAGATTTTTTTTTTAATTTAACTTTATTAGGTTTTATCCAGAAGGAAACAATTAAATTAAAGCTATACACAGGACAATAATGGACCAAATACAATAAAAAGAGAAAGGACAAGCAAATAAACAGACATAAATGTCCCTCCCTCCCTCCCTACCACCCTACCCTGTCCCCCAAGCATCACCTATGGCATTGCCCTACAGGCAATAGAGCATTATTGGTTGTATAGAGTGTACAAAGACTCCCACCTATCTTTGTACCGGGACATGCAGTTATGTATACTCGCTACCATTTTTTCCACTCATACATTGGATAACAACTCTTGATGCTACTCTGTATAAGAAATGACATTGGCATCCTACCAGTGATGGAGAACCAGAGTCTTATGGGAAACAGCAATCATTGACATATGGAATCTACACTGCTTGACCATAACTTTGGTAAAGTCACACACAAGACAAATTTCCAGGGAAAATAAATGTTCTAATCCCAGAAGATGGTCTACCTTTTGTTTGATGGTCTCCCAAAGTGCAGCAATGGGGGACATTCCCAAAAAATATAAGTTACCCTCCACTTGGTTGCAGTGACCACAAATTGAGGAGGGGAGTTTGCCCATCTTATGCAACTTTACTGGAGTCAGATATATGTTCCAGAGGATCGAGAACTGAATAATCCACAGTCTGTCTTGCGTAATATGCGAGTGACAAGTCCTCCATATCTTTTCCAATTTGAGGGACTTGTGGGGAAATCTATCATTTATTTAAATTTTGGTAACCGGGTATGCCCACTGAGACCATGACAGTCCCTTTTTCATGGTGACCCGGAATTCATTACAAGTACCTAGAAGGGAGCAAAAGATGTACCAAGAGATCCTTTTACAAACTTTTCACCATTGACAATATACAGTGATAGACACATGTTAGGTACATTCATTTACAATAACATTTACAGCAAATATAACATATCTAAGTATATAGGAGCTAATACATTGGTCTGGCTTGTAGGCACCAAAGCAGTCCTGTGACATGATGGATATTTTGGGCCACACTAGCTCTGATAGTCATGCTATGCCTCACTAGAACAGTCCTCTGGGACCACTCCTGTTTCGGGTGACAAGGCATTTCCCTCTGAAGTTCCAGTGGGGGGGGTTTAGTGGTAGCAGTAGCACTTAGATAGTCTGCTCAGGTAGGTCTTTAGCCCTTTCTTGAACCTACCCAGTGATTCGCAAGCCTGGAGGTCTCTCAGGAGAGCATTCCAGAGATTGGGGAGGGCACTCCTAGTTGATCTCTGGCCCTGGGATGTTCTAGCTCTGGGAACTTCCAAGAGCTTATGATCTGAAGATCTGAGCTCCCTGCCATTCCCTTTTTGGAACACCAGGCTTACCAAACGGGGGGGGGGGACATCTGGCTGCTGTAACTTAAAAGCCAGGCAAAGTGAGGGGTATGCCAATCTCCCCTTCCAGGGTTAGCCAGTTGATGGCGCTCAGTACTTTGCAATGATGCTCCATTTGGTGGGCTCCAGCAGCATAGCAACTGACTCTGTGGTAAAGAGTTCTCAACCGCTGTATTTCTGTAGACCTTAATGTTTGAAGCAGGGTCAAGCCATAGAGTAGTGTGGGAAGGACAGTCTCTTTGCTAATCACTAGTTTGGATTCCTTGGTTAGGAAGGGGTTGAGTCTATACAGTAGACATCTGAGTTGAAGCTTACCAGTGTTGTCTCTGTACCATGCTTCTTCTTGAAGCCATGCTGTCGCACTGTCAGTAGGTTACGTTCTTCCAGATAATTGAGGACCTGCTGGTGGACCACCTGTTCCAGCAGTTTTCCTAGGGTACAGAGAATGGAGATTGGTCTGTAGTTCTCCATCTGCTCGTGTGACTCCCCCCCTTGGGAATTAGGGTTACAAGTGTTACCTTCCACTGGGAAGGTACCTTCCCTTCAAGCTGCGATTTATTAAATAGCCATGTTACTGGCATTGCAATAACAGGGGCAGCACTCTTGAGCAGCCTTGGCTCCAAATTTTCATTTCTCACTGAGCTGTCTGGCTTTAGGCCCTTAAGCAGTTTTAGTGCTTCACCTCTAGATATCAGTTTCAGATGAAATTCCGGACACTGGTGGGGGCCAGTTTGGGTGTCCTGGCTGTTACTCCCCGGGCTAGGGTTAGCTGATTTAAAATTCTGCAGATCGGTGAAAAATACATTGAAGGCACCAGCCGAGTCCTGTGCAGTGGGCTGGAGCACCATCCCGCTGAAATCTCACCTGCCCCTTTGGTTGTAGTCCCTTTTAGTAGGTAACTAATTTGTGACAAGAATTTCTTCAGGTCTGATAGATTTTTGGTTTGTAGAATATGGAGATAGCACTTCTTGGCTTTCTTGAGCTCTTGCTTATACTCGTTCCTGAGCTGTCTGTATTTCACCCAGTCAGTGGTCAATTTAGTAACCTTGAATTTACACCAGAAATTGTCTTGTTCTTTCATAAGACTTTTCATGCCAGGGTTTAGTCATCTGGCATCCTGGCCTTTGACCCAGTTTTCCTCAGTGGGGCATGCTTGTTGGCTATGGACAGAAATTGTTTGGTAAAGCCATCAAGGGCATCATCTAGTGTTGGGGCGCTTAAAACCTGTGCTCAGTCTACTTCTGCAAATGATTGTAAGAAGGAGCCCTTGTCAAGGCCCGAGAAGTTCTGAGACCAGAAGGTCCTGGGAGGCTGTTTGGGGTAGTTATTCCTCCAAAACCAGGAGCACCAGTATGTGGTCAATGAGAGAGTCTGCACAAGTCCCTACTAGTTTTGCTCTTTCTGGATTTGACACTAGCACCCAGTCTAGTGTGGTGTGGTTTCCTGTCTTTGTATTAAGTCATGTAGGTTCTTGTATTAGTTGTGACATGTTCACTTCCTGTAGTTTGGTTATCATGTCCCCACTTGGGGATGCACCCCAGTGTAGATTAAAGTCCCCTAATATTATCTCTCCCAGTTGGGCATGTGAGGAATGGCATCTGTGAGTGCTGTTAGGGCCCCTATGGCTGTCCTCATGTGTTATAGACACATCTGACTAGTAGTGGCTTTACCCCTCCCAGGAGAAGCTTAATAAGTACCCCTTCACAACCTGCTAAACAAAATCCACCTATCCATTGACAAAGCCTGTAGACTCATTGCTGGAATGGATAAGCATACCCACAGCTGCTCCCTATATACACTAACAAAGATCCTCACCCTAGATGAAAGAATACGTTATCAGACATGTCTCCTTACTAAGAAGATCCAACTAGGCCTTACCCCCTCTGGAGTCACCACCTCTCTCTGTGCTGCACAAACTACAACAAAAACCCGCACAGCAGGCACATTAATATGGGCAGTTCCCAGAGTCTCAACCTCACTGGCACAATGGTCCTTCTCCTACAGAGCACCTACCTGGTACAATGAACTCCCCCTGACCATCACCTCCATCCCCAGACTAGGCCCCTTCAAAACAGCCCTCAAGAACCACATTATCTCCACCTGCCCCTGCCACTGCCCCCACTAACATATAGATAACGGCCACAGGTGGTAAATCTCTGGACTAAAGACACCCCTGCCCCACTTCTGCCACCATGTATTCTGACAATGCAGGTTTTCTGGCTGCGCTAACCATCTACCAGCATTTTAGACCCTGCATATATTTGATTATTGCAATAAGACTGTATAGCTACCAAATCTGTATAGGTCTAGCAGCAATATCTGCCTGTCCCATGATTGTACTACTCGCTGTATTGCTTAAGCTCCCTACAAGACTGTATAGCTACCAAATCTGTATAGGTCTAGCAGCAATATCAGCCTGCCCCACTTATAGTACTCTGCCTATATGCAACACATAATGTATATACCCTGTTGTCTCTGTCTGCCTCCACCCTTATGTAACTATGTATAATGTCTGCCTCTTGTTATGTTTTGTCTCTGACGTGGAGCCTTTGGAAATGAGTCTCTGACTCAAAGGTTATAATCCGATTGATTAAATAAATAAATAAATAAATAAAAGCTATAAGAAGATAAAAAACATGTTGAAACCAGGAAAAAAGAGTAACTGCTCCCCCTACTGTCCATTTTTTACATTGCAGTACTGCTCCTCTACTGCTGGTAAAAAAACTAATAGTCCCCTTGTCTGTTTAGGGGGTATTTGGGACAGTATAAACTTCTCCCCTACTAGACAAATGTTTTAAACAAGACAGAGTGTTATAACACAAGCATTGAGGTGAATTGTCCCAGCTTCAGAGAGAAAGAGCCATTCCCAGACAAGACGAAAACAGTTGTGGGGCACTGTTCTTGCACAGCGTACCAAAATAAAGTCCAGACAAGCAGGTAAAAGGACTTCATTTTCAATTTACATCCCGACCTGGAAGGAAAAAGCGAGGTCATATTTTGAGAGGTTCTGCAAGGGGACCTTAAAACAAATCAAGATTGCATTGCAGGCACATGACTGATGCAGCACATTCAAACGAACCAAGAACCAAGGAGAAAGAGCGCTAAGCACATTGAAGGACCCCACTAAACTCGAAGCATAAACCTCATATCTGAGTGCAACATTAAAGAAAACATGTTCAGGAATGGAGTGTAAATGAGTTCAATGTCCTAATACAGTCCAGGAACACTTTGCTTTAAAGGACTTAATACCAAGACATTTATTCAGTAGCCGATCACAGTACCTTCATACTGACACAAGCTGAATCCCAGATACTGCACTCACAGTGTTCAGTGCTGCTTAAAGGGATCAGGGAGGGCTACCTTAAGATCAATCTCCACTGCAGAGGGGTCTTCAAAGCTTTTCCATTGACCTTGCAGGTGAATTTGCAATTTGGCAGGGTATATCATCCTGAATTTCACCCCAGCTGGGATTAGTTTCAACACAATCGGGTGAAATGCTGTGCACCTTTGATGTACAGTGGCAGGTAAATCCTGAGTTATGCCTATCTTGTATTCTCCCCATTTCACCTCCTGCAGCTCCTTTATCTTCTCCAGGAAATGCTGCCATTCCTGAAAATGTAGGAATTTGAAAATTAAGGGGCAAGATGGCGCTTCAGGCTGGGGCATCGGTCTTAAAGCTCTGTGGGCCCTTTCAATGCAGTATGCAGGCCCGAATAGGGAAGAACCCACCAGCTTCTGCACTAACTTCTGCACGAATACGACAGTGTTTGCCCCTTCCTCCTTTTCTGGCAGTACAATTAGCATGGCGTTATTGCACCGGCTATGACCCTCAACGTCTTCTACCTTCACCTCCAGTTGGGCAATCCTCTGCCTAGTGATGGCAAATTCAGAATCCATGTGGTCAGCCTTTTCTCCAGTGATTTTATGTGTACCTCATTGTCTCCAGTGCACTTAGAGATATCTTCAAGGATGGCAGTCATGGATTTCATTTCAGAGTTAAGAGACTTTACTTCATCTCTAAATGGCTGAAACTCCTCTAGAAAATGTTTGACCATGAGCAGGTTCAAATCCGGAGTAGCACTAGGTACCTTGCCCGGAGGCCGAGGATTGCGGACTAGATTTTTTGCTTTGCTTCTCCGGCGTAGGAGGGGGTGTATGTTTTGGTAGGGCTAAGCGCATCTCAGCTTACATTATCTCTCTGACACTTGACAAAATCAGATCACTAGACACTGATGAACAAGCAGATGCCTTTAATTGAAGAAAAATTATACTTTAAGACACTCAGATATGTAGTTTGTTGTCCGGGTTGGTGGGAGCTCTACAAGAAGGCTGTTACTCAGGTGACCACATCACATGACCCTCCTTCTTTTTCTCAAGTTTCCATAGAGGGTCCATATCATCATCTCTATGCCCCCCCTAGGCTGCTAACCTCCTGAGCCTTGTCCTTCTCCTCATCCTCACTTTCGTGATCCTGTATTTCTCTTTCAGCAGCATCTGATCCCCTAGCTCTGCATGAAGAAACACTCAGATCTGCCACATCACAATGTGAATCATTCTCAGGCTTATCAACACCAATTTTGGGACATCAACCTCCTCTTCATCCTCGTCCTCAACCACGTTCACAGAGGAAGACATTTTGGAGGTTCTTGGACTGGTCCTTTTGTCCCTGCCTTCACCAACTGCACTGCCAGCACCAGCACCAGCACCCAGCAGCATCGATGTCATAGATTTTACTGAGAAAAATTCAGCCACACTAATGGCCCCACTTGCACCAACTACTCCTTGTCTAGTACTAAGAGCAGTACTGGCCCTGAATGAAGCTTCATCACCAGTGATTACGGTGTCCCTCGGAACTAGGAAAACTTTGCTTTTCTTGGCAGCATCACCACTGCCAGCAACTCTTACTTTAGTGGAGCATCTCTTTACAGGCATTTGTTGTATGTGTAGATTTAGGAACACAACACAGCAATTTACAAGTCTTCACTGAGGTACCCAGACAGTAAACAACAGCAACACCAGAAATTGTCTTTGTACTTTTTTCTTTTCTTTTTTTGTTACAAAAACAATACACAACAGGAATTTAAGGGACTAGGGGGACACATGCAAGATTGTATCACACTTTACAAGATTTTACTGAGTTACAAAGACAGTAAACAATGACAAGACCACACATGTTCTTTTGCTTTGTTTTTGCTTTTTACACAAACAATATACAACAGGGATTTAAGGGACTAGGGGGACACACTCAAGATGCAACAACTCAGGTAATTATAATGACATTACTGAGTACACAAAAAAATTCTAAATTCAATCATTAAGCAAAAATGAAATCAATATAGCCAAACTATAGTGGCAAAATAATTCACCCAAAAACACCCAACTGTTGTACAAAACTAAAGTAACAAATCACACAAAACAAAAAAAAAACATTCACATAAAACACTGACTACAACAGCACTAATGGTGCTCAGAATGAAAAAGCTGCCTAGACTGCCTTTTTATGGCTGTGGGTGGAGCTTATAGCCATATTGCCTTAGCTTGAAAAGGAGGTTCCATGGAACACATTATTTTAGTAGTTTTCAGCGTATCCTTCCATAACACTGCAAATCCTTATGGCAGTTAAAAAAATACTCCCTTCTTCCTGTTTAGAATGATGGACAAAGAACTCAAAGCTGCTTTTCTTTGAGAGCAAATGTGTACATTTTCCAAACAAATCTAAATATCTTTAAAACTATTCAAGGTGCGCAAAAACAATTGGGGTGAAAGTTGTTCAGGGCAAAAAGAGCTTTCACATGAGGGTAGTCACTAATCTGAGTTATTTATATTTTGTAAAATATGGTGTTCTGAACAACCTCATTTTTTTCTCTCTGAGAAAACACAGCAGGAGTCGTGGCAAACAAATGTAAATATCTTGGAAAGTATACAAGTTACCAATATATAAATGGCATTGAAGTTGTTCAGGACAAAATGACCTTTCAAATGAGGGCAGTCACTAATCTGAATTCATTAGATTTTTTTAACTATAGCCATCTGAAAGGTGAAAATTGTGAAGAAAAATGAAAATTCAGGTAATCAGATGGCCATAGATTTAAAAAATATAATTAGTGCAGCATAATGAATAAGCTCATTTGAAATGTCATTTTTGTCCTGAACAACTTCAATGCCATTCATACAATGGTTTATGTGTAATGTGTATACTTTTAGAGATATTTACATTTGTTTGCCATAACTCCTATTAAACTTATGACAGCCTCATTTCTGTAAAGCACTACACCACTTTAAGTGCAATGAGACCAGACCATCTTGTCATGCCTAATTTAACAGTAGATCATCATGCCTTACTAGTACTTCAATGGAATTCTTTAGTGCTTGCCCGCTTGAAACAAAATGATCTGCTTATTGGGGTCACATTAGATATTTTCAAGATGGGATCATGTTAAATCTTTTCAGAACAAAAGTAGTAGATTCATTTTAGTAATTATTAGCTAGCAGAATCCTATGAGATCTGTATGTGAAGCTGACACTGACCAGATAGGAGGAAGAAGGAAGACAGAGAAGAAAAACAATGGCTGTCTGTGAAACTTTTAGGCATCTGTGCTGCAACACTGATTTTATTTTTAATTTATTATGTCCTCTTTGGCAATTTCTATTATTAAAATGCATTAAATGTATTGTTTACTAAATCATGACCTTGGGATAACTCTTGAATGACTCCTACATAAGCTTTAAGCCATTCCCTTTATGGGAGGTTAAGACCTGTGCAAAAGGTCAAGTGTTTTTTTCATATTCTTTTTACAAATTTCCATAGTGAAAGAGTGGAAAATAGAAAAGTATGTACAATTAATCTCCTACGCATTTTCAACTCAGAGATAAGTTAATATTTATGCAAAATCAAACCCAAAGTTTATGCAGTTTTGTTCAAAAGTTATTTTATTCTAAATATTATTGGACTATTGAGTATTATTTTTTCATATTTTTTTACAAATTTCCAAAGTAAAAGTGTGGAGAAATACAATATTGTGTACAACTGATCTCCTATGCATTTTCAACTCAGAGAGAAGTTAATGTTTGCGCAAAATCAACCAGAAAATGTATTTTATCTTTATTTATTTATTTTAAGAGATCAAAATTACAACCCTTTGAGTCATAGACTTGTTTACAAAGGCTCCACATCAGATTGTATACATAAACATACCAACAGTGAGAATTGTGGGTAAACAAGAGTTCTAAAGAAATGTACAGTCAGCACTGTATTCTTGCCTATTCAGGAGGTAGCTAAATAGAGGCTGTGTAACAATCACAATTAACCAATGAACATATATATATACAGTTCTTGCTCTAAAATAATTGTATTCTAAATCTTATTGGACTATTGATGAACTGAGCATAGAAATGTTTAAATAAAAAAAATTGAAAACTCCAGGATTGGGAGGTCATTAAAATGGCAAAAGGCCAAATTATGAAACCTTAAATGAACTCATTAAGACCATTCTTCTTAGTTTGTAATTATAACAGCTACCTCATGAATCACTCTCAGTAAGTTAGGATTGATAATGACCTATCTGACAGTAGACCCATTCACTCCTGTGTGCCCCACGGCTCCATCCTAGGCCCACTTTTATTTAGTTTGTTTCTAAACTGGCTCTCATTCACCAGTAGCTGTCCAATTCTGCTCTATGCAGATGATGCAGTACTTTATACAAGTGACCCCGGTCCCTTTACCTTGGAACGCATGCTCCAAGACAGTGTTACTACAGTTGAAAGATGGTTCAGAGAACAAAAACTCATGAGCTACAAAAAAACCAAGACCTTGCTGTTTTTCAGTCCCCACAGTAGGCATTGTTCACACCCATTCAATATAATAAATGAAACTGGAACTACATTGGAACTCATCCAGCATTTCAGATATTTGGGGGTCACTATAGACAGTACTATGTCATATTCCTATCACAATGAAAATGTTGCAAAGGCTGTGAACATCCATATTGGTTTGCTTCATAGACATAAGCAAAGTCTTACCCTGGAGGCCCTAGTGGGAGAAGCGCTGGAGGGGTCGGGGGATGTTTGCTCACAATGTATGGAGGTGGGATGGAGGTGGAACAATGATACCTATGTGTGGAGATGGAATGGAGGGAAGAGTGCTTTCCATGTTCAAGTTCAAGTTTATTGTGAAGGGATAAAATCCATTGAGCAAGCTCATTGCAAGGAGGTCCCATACACAAGCAATGATAAATACATGGTGTGAGATACAAAATGTAAGGACATATACTATAAATTAAAATGAAGAAATTTTCTTTACATTAGTGTTTACAATATGTACAATGCTGCATTCCACAAGGACTGAGACCAACTATGATTACATAAGACACTATGTTCACCATGTGGAAGAGGGCTGGAGAAGGAGAATTGCTCCCCATGTACAAAGGAGGCATGGAGGGGAAGGAGTGATCTCTATGTGAAAATGTGTAGTAGAGGGAGAGGAGTGTTTCCCATGTGTGGAGGTGTGATGGAGGGGGACAGTCACTTAATGGCCACCATCCTAGACTCCACTCCAGCCTGTGTGAAACTTTTTGGAATAGGCACAGTTTATGATGGGACAGATGTACAATCCACATATCTTCTCTGGCTGCTGTAAAGTATTGGGTTGATAGATGGAGGTGCAAGAGGGGGCACCAGTCACTCAGAAGCACTCACTGTATCCTACCTCCCCCACCCACCCAGCAGAGTGGGAACAGTTATGGAGGAGGATACAAGATCCACATCTCAGTACCTCAGAGTGCTCTCCATGGGTAGAGCACATTAGGTGGGAGAGTGTCTGGCTGACCCAGAGAGTTCTGCAAGTGTAGATGTGTGGCATAGGGTGAGGAAGTGCCAGTCACCCAAAATCCCACTCCAGCCTCCGTGCTAGCTCTGGTTGAGCAGGGATGGGTATGAAGGGGAAGATGTGCAACTTGCATCTCTATCCCTGGCTGCTGCAGGGTGCTACCCTTGTCTGGAGGTGGGATGGGGCATCATTCTCCCAGAGCCACCTGCTGGAGCCCACCCAATTCCAGTGCCAGCTTTCATGGAACTTGGATGTGTGAAGATGGAAAAATATGTGAACCACATTTGTCATTGGCTCCTGCAGAGTGCTCCTAATGTGCAGGAGGTGGAATGGAAGGAGAAATTGCTTCACATGTGCAGAAATGCAGAAGGATGTGTTGGGTGCCAATGACCTCAGGCCACCTAGTGGACCTGGACAACAACCACATTTCCACCCCCATTGCTCCCACCAGGCTAGATAGAAACAGGTGTGGCATGGCAAATGTGCAAACCACATTTCTGTTTCTGGCTGGGGCAGCCAATGTGCAGTGGTGGGACAGTTGAAGAGGGGGCACCAATCATCAACATCTGCCAGGCCACAGTCCACTATTTACCTTGGGCTGCACACCTGAAGGTCATCTTGTCACTGTGCCAACCTGTGTAGAGTGGGATGGGTGTGGAGGGGAAGATGAGTAACCTACATCAGCCTGTGACTACTGCAGATTGTTCCATATGTGCTGATGTGAGCTGGAGGTGTAGAGGGAAACAACTACCCAGGGGTGCCCATCCAGTGCCCACCCTACACTGTGCTAGTCAATGTGAAGGGGCAGATATGTGACCCACATATTTGTCTCTGGCTCTGTCTGGTGCTCTTGATTTGCAGTGGTGGAATAGATGCACCAAGTTTGTTTTACACTGTGTTTCTTCTGGTCTCTCACTCTCTCTCTAATGTCTGCTCCCCCCTGGTGAAAGGAAAACTCTGCAGCACTGATATCTGTCCTGGTCATAGCACTCTTGCTGCCACTTTTTCTGCCTCTCTGTATGTGCTGTCTGCTGTCACTGAGCTTCAGAAAGACAAACAGACAGTTGGACCAACAGCAAGGTGCCAGAAGAGTGAATGGAAATAAAATGGATGGCAACTGAGCTCGGGTGCACACTGTACTCCACTTCTCTGTTTGGGGGAGGGGTTGACAACATCTCTGACTGTGACGGATTAGACCTGCACATATATGCTGCACTGGAAGCGGCTCTCGCTGTTGCTGTGTCTCACTCAGGGGATGGGGGAAGGGAATAGACACTGTTAGGGGATAGGCCACCCATTTAAATTAAAGTTTGTTCAGGTGCAGGTCTTGGAGGCTCCGGTCATTGTGGTTATGGTCACTACATTGCACCACCCCCAATTTTACACTGCCAAGGTGGTGCTGCAATAGTGACAACCTGTCACCTGGTGATCACTCTCATTCCGCTTACTTGCCACATCTCAGCATGTTGCTTTCACTGTTTGAGGGCTCTCTCTCTGCTCTGTCCCTGACACTGGAGCCACTCACCACCTCTTTGGGTCCTGTGCTCTCTTCTGTGGGGGGGTGCTGCTGCCTCTCCTTCTCGGTGTCTGTCCCTGCAGCCCATGTCTCCCTCTCCCCACCATCCAGGGTTAAGCTACAGCTCTGCAGGCAATGCTGCCTCCCTTCTCTTGTGGAGTGGGGTGGGGGCCACACTGAGGCAACATGGACACTAGGAGAGCCATGGGGCGGGTCAGTGGTTACCATCACAGAAAGCAATGCTCAGGCTGGGCATTGTGGCACACGTGAACCACTGGAGAGAAAGAGGAGCTCAGGGACAAGAACATGCACTGTCATTTGCACAGAGACACAAACAAGTTCAATACGGATGTCTGTCTGGGGAAGGATAAATAATATTAATTTGTTCTTTACTGCCAGGACTGTTTACTGCTTATGGCACAGAGAGTGGGGGATGCAGTGTATGGCTGGGTACCCAGACATCTGCAGGATGTGTGGGGAGACAAGCAGTAAGATCAGTACAGGCATGAATGAAAGGAAAGAAGCGCTCTCATTCCAGCAATTTATTTCTTTCAACTAGAGAATGAATTCCAGATGTGAATCTGTGACTAGTGTCATAGTCTGGTTGCATGCTCTTTGGTCTGCAGTGACATGCCCACTGTAGATTGCTGTGCAATGGACTTATCCTTGACACACCTCTGAAATGTTGTTGTACCATAAGATGTTTCTTGCACACACATAAGGAAACATAAACAACTATAAAGAATTTAGATTAGTGACTATCCTCATTTGAAAGGCATTTTTTCCTTCCTGAATATAAAAATGTAAAACAATGCACTTGGGATACAGAAATCCAGGGATAGAGTATACATGGGTGGAGTGGTATTGACAACATTAAGAAAGCACAGATTCCAAAAAAAAGAGCTTTTACATACAGTTGATTACTGTTTTACAATATTTTGCATCTATGGCTGCCACTGTACATTTTGATGCAAATCCATAATGATGTTCCTCACTTGAAGCAAAATGGGGGGTGGAGGCCATAACTGACTCCTTGTTTTTGTGTTAAAGAGGTCAGAGTCTTTACAACAAAAACAAGGAAAGGCATAATTTCTAAAATGTGCAGACGAGCATGGGGGCCACTTTTTTCCAGAGCATTCCACCACCGGCAGCTATACCCTTGCTTAATACAATCTGGGGAAAACCAGAATTAGTCTACCAGCACCGAGATCAATATGGTTAAGACACATTTGCCAGAAATCACTGCTTAGAAAATAATGTGAAAGTGACAGTGATGATGAACAAGTCCAGACCAGATCTCTAGTTTGTCAATAGACTCCTAATGAGTTTGATTTGTATGTCTGCATGAGCCAAGTTCCATGGAAGTTATGCTATCATCAGATTTGTATAACAGCACTATGGAAGCATGTAACTGGACCACTGTCTGATGTGCTGCCACAATGGTCTGACATAGTTTCCAGTGATTCTGTTTATGCAGCCCTTCCCCTCCACAGGCTGCATAAACATTCCCACTTCCCGGCGCACTACTTTTCTGTTCTGCAACTGCAGTACTGACTGCCACCATGTGCAGCATGGTGACATTGACTTAAACTGCGCATGCATGACTATCGTGCATACATAGTTATGTCAGCATTGCCATGTTGTGCAGGGTTGACTACAAAGCAAACTTCATGTGTGCGAGTATCACACATGCGCAGTACTGCAATTGCTGCAGTATTACTTATGCCTGACTCTGGTGCAACAAAAGCACTGCATATTCTTTTCCACACTCTTGCCACTCCTAAAAGCTCTCTACAGCCATATCAGCTCTGACCAGAGTTTATTCTTGATGCAGCTAAACTAACACAGCTCCCTTCCCCGAATAGCACTGCCTCACCATACAGAAAACAAAACCATAACTTTAAACTAACTAAATCACTAAAAATACTACAAATAATTGGTAATCTACAGGCACAAGGTACAGTAGTCACTTAATGGAGTGATTTGTTTGAAAAAAGAATGGTGTTTTAAATGCTTTCAAAATAATTTTAGGCATAAAAATAAAGAGCACACTGAACACCAGCTCTCTCTTCATTACACCACACTGAATTCAGCCTACTGTACACATGGCAATACAATTCATTGCAGTACTATATGACCTCCAATCCCATGGATTATTGCAAACGTTACCTTGTAGCTCCAATTTGCAGGCAAAGTTCATAAAATTGCCATTTGCGAAGTTGTCCCTTTCAGGTGAAATGGAACATTGACTTGCAAATTAAATTCATGAATTTGATCAGATTTACAAATTTCTCCATGAAGCAAAGTTATCTAACATTGCCTCCCAATAGTAACATTGTTACCTCTGACAGATTCACCTATAGTACTAGTGCTTGTGGGACTATTCCAAGGAGCGTGAGCACTATTGTAAGTATTTTAATAAATTACATGTCTACAGGGGGATGACTAGAAATTATGAACAATGAGGACTCCCTGATCAAGGTTTCATTAAAGTGGGGTAGTGGTTAAGGAATTTAAGCTGGTTGAGTTAAATTGAGATTCATGCAAGCAGAGAGATTTCCTTAGGTTTATTTGGGTACCCTGCAGCAGTGCCTATGGGGACTAGATTCATTTTTTGACTGCATATGGGTCTTCTGTTAGGATATACCCAGAGGGAGCATGGCCAGCCTAATAAATTCCTCAGGCAGAGAATATACCAGATAAGGGAACTTGATTAAGCAATCTCAGGGACCAGCCTAGGGAGTGTACCTAGTAAACTAGGTTACCCATTAGTAAGTCCAAGCCTGCTTTACTGGTCTGGTATAGAGTTCACCAAGCTACCGTAGGGTGTCTGTTTAGGTCAAAGTAAGCACTTAACTAGCGAGGCATAATGTAGCTGGGCCTATAATGGGATACTATTAAGCCAATTTCACAGGTATTGTATGTAGTTTATCCAGGTAGATTGAGAGCACAGGTCAAAGTCAACACTAATCTAGCAAAGCATTATGTGTCTAGACATACTGTGGGTACCTGGAAGTGGATCAGTTGTACTAAGTCATTTTAAGCTACTTACTTGTGCTTCTAAGCAGTAGCACTGGTCAAACTAAGCAGATTCTGATCAGTCTAAAACAGCTCCTAAACAATAATAAAAGTCACTCATAGACACTACCCAGGTAGGGTGAGAGCTTAGGGCAATGTTAAACTCAGTTGTTTCTAAGCAGTTTCTAGGGTCAAACTCAGTTGTTTCTAAACCGATATTTATCAGTTAAAACAACATCTGTACAATATCACAGATCACTCATGGACTCCACTAAGATAGGGTGAGAGCACAGAACAAGGTTAAACTGTTATTTGAAAACAGATTCTAATCAGGCTACAGCAGTTTCTAAACAGTAGCACAGGTCACTCAGACTCCACCAACACAGTGTGAGAGCTTAGGGCAAGGTTAAACATAGTTGTTTTTAAGAAGATACCAATTAGCTTATAAATAGTAACACATAGACTCCCTCCAGATAGGGTGGGAGCTGAAGGCAAGGTTAAACTCAGTTAGTAGTAGAGTAACTAATGGAGCAAGACAAACAATGGATATATTTCCTGGGAGTGAGTAATTCTGAGTGAAGCAAAGTCTGGGTCCATTAAATTACCAAAGTGGAATGGGTTCAGTGGTGGTGTTCCCAGGTGGACAGGTACTTTCTGACATTGACAACTGGCCAAACATAAGGTGCACAGCTGTGGGACAGCATGGTTGGCTCTTGCTGACTCCACAGCTGACACCCACAGTGTGACGCTTCTTGTGCTGCAGCTCCTCACACTCTGGACCATAGCATGGAAGACCACTTTCAAAGTTTGGGATTTTTGCTCTTCACCCAGCAGACTCTACATTTGGCTCATGAGTGGTGGCCAAAAGGTTGGGGAGGTGAATCTTTGTCTTTCTGAGAACACTGGTTGGTGGCTACAGGATAGGGAGGTGCAGCTTAAGTTGAAGTCCTTGGAGCTTTGGTGACTGCTTCAGGGTGCAGCAGTGTGGTGCTGGGGGAGGGTGATCCTCTTCAGCTGTAGCCCTCACTAACCCCAGAATGGTCCTACGGTGGTATCAGTAGATAGCTGGGAAGGCAGTGCAAGTTACAGCATTTAAGGAGGAAGGCTTTCTACTCTCCACCTAGTAGACTCTGCAGGTAGCTCAAGACTGGTAGCCCCAACAATAGGAAGTAATAGCTTTATCTTTCTGAGGGTGCTGATTGGTGGCCACTGGGCTTGGGAGGCATGGTTTCAGTGGAAGTTCTTGGAGCTTTGGTGACACTTGAGGATGTGACATCATGGTGCAGGGGAGAGCGATCATCATCAGCTCTTCCTTCTTGACCAGAATGGCCCTCTGGAAGCATGAGTAGGTAGCTGGGCAGGCAGTGTGATTTACACCATTTAAGGACTCAGGCTTTCCACTCTCCGCCCAGTAGAGTCTGCCAGTGGCTTGGGATTGGTGGTCACAATGGTGGGGAGTTGTGGCATTGTCTTTCTCGGGTGCTCATTGCTGGCCACTGGAATTGGGAGTCATGACTTTGGCAAGAGTACTTGGAGGTTTGGTGACTGCTACAGGATGCAGCAGAGTGGTGTGAAGGAGAGGGTGATTTTCAGCAGCTCTAGCTCTCTCGACCCCAGAATGATATTCATGCAGTGTGAGTATGTAGCTGGGCAGGCAGTGCAAGTTACAGCATTAAAGGAGTTGGGCTTTCCACTATCTGTTCAGTAGACTTTGCAAGCAGCTCAGGATTAGTGGCTGCAAAGATAAGGGGGTGCAGCTTTGTCTTTCTGAGGGCCCTGGTTGATGGCTGCTGTGGTTAGGAGGTGCGGCTTCAATTGGGGTTCATGGATCTTTGGTGACTGGTTCTTGATGCAGTGGCATGGTGTGGGGGAGGGTGATCCTTGGCATCTTTAGCCCTCTCCACCCTGGAATAGTCCTCTAGTGGCATCAGTATGTAGCTGGGTAGGCAGTGAATTAACAGCCTTTAAGGAGATGGGCTCTCTACACTCCACCCAGTAGACTCTGTGGGTGGTTTAGGAATGGTGGCCACAATGTTGTGGAGGTGTGGCATTGTCTTTCTGAGAGCCCTGGTTGGTGACTGCTGGGGCTGAGAGGCATGGCTTCAGTGGGAGTCCTTGGAGCTTTGGTGAATGCTTCATGATGCAGTGGCATGGTGTGGGGGAGGGCAATCCTCAGCAGTTCTAGTGTTCTCAACCCCGGAATGGTCCTCTTGTAAGGTAATTAGTTAGCTGGGCAGGCAGTGTGAGTTACAGCGTTTAAGGAGTTGGGCTTTCCACTCCAGACCCTCCATAAAACAGTACAGGACACATGCCCTAACTTGGCTCATGCAGGCCCTGTTAAGCCCTGCATGGTGCACGAATGAGTCTTAACCTGGATTAGGACTTAGTTAATTTTTCCTTTTGTTGTTTTAAACATTATCTTAATGTTAAACTTCAAACATTTTTCTCATGCATTTAAATGCTCTGGGATGTATATTTTGTTTTTGTAAGTTTTCTATTTTTTATTCATAACTTGTTCATAAAATTGACTCCAAAATTTCAGGGTGGCCATATCACCACCACACCTCCTGAATGCCTAGCTGTCACCTTGTGTTTTTTAACGATTATTATGTTTATATATTTTTTTACTTTTTTCAAATACAAGACATATTATAACTTAAAACACAAGTACACATACAAATATGTGTTCAAAAACATATATATAGATACATAACATTTTTGGTCCCAGCAACACAGCATATTCACATGATCCTTTACATTTCCTTTCAGTTTAATTAAACAATGATATTTTATAGATGCTACTGAAGCAGTCATGTTGATGTGGCAGTGGTGGATGGAAATAATGATGGGGGACCCATGGGGAAGAAAGGTCTTGAAAAAGAGCAGATCTCTAATCAATAGTTTATAATGCAGTTAAATTTTCATAACACGGGACAGATTGTCCATAACCACTCTCCTTGAACCATTTAGAGAATTCTGATGTTGATAAATATGATTTATCATCCTTTCTTATATTCATGTGGACTTAAATCCATTGATACATTTTGTTTTCCAAAAGATAGAAACTGTTGGTTATTCCAATGTTTTAATATCATTTTTTTTCTGCCATCATAGCTAATACACATATTTTTCATTGAATCAGGGTTAACCTTGAAGTACGAAATCATTAAATATACAAATTTGATATATTGGTACAAAAGATACATTTATAACCTGCGAAAGGCTTATCATTGATTCATGCATTTCTGAGCAAAAGGGCAGTTCCTGACACAGTGCATCAAATTCGCTTATTGCTCACATAAATGGCAGCACTTATTATTAGGCATACAAACAATTGTCAAAAGTTTATTTTGGATTGTTTCATTATGTGCATTTTTACGTTGTTCATTTGCCCATTTTAGTTTAAGTACCCAATCTGCAGAGACCATTGTTATTCGTTATTCAGCTCCTTCAGTTATTATTCAACCTTACCATACATTTTCTGTCTAATTTGGGTATCACTTGTTTTAAAAATGAGTTAGCCTATAATCCCTAAATTGTTTCTGTAACTAATGGCCTACCTGCCTGGCAAATAATTTCCACCTCAGCAACTATTAATTTATAATTATTGAAAAACAGAGCGAAGATGGCTTTCAGCACATAATAATCCAATCTGATAATACCATCTCCCATTCCTTCAAAGTACTCAGAAAGAGTTTCAAAAGTGATAACTGTACCCTGGGACCAGTGGCCCCCCAGTTATAGAAACCTGCCAAAGTTAATGGGTGCAATGTTTAATACTTACATAAGTTATATGCCATCTTGTTAATGCATCCTGAAATGTGGTTTGGGGTTCAGCCCCAAATATGAATTTAGGGATGAAATTAGAAAATGATATTTAAGTCTTTGTGAGGTAGGCTAGCAATATGATCACCCTGAAAATTTGGGCAAAAAATGGCCCAAATTGGACATACCATTAGTAAAAGTAAAATGAAATGAGAGACAGAGAGAAAAAGGAACAATGATCTGTGCATTTTCAGACTTAGATTTTTTCCTCCCTTTTTTTTGCTCATTAGCAGATGTAGTAGCACACTGGGGACACTGAGAAAGTGTACCAGAGGGCCTGAAGGATTTGTGATATGGGACAAGGGCAGCAATGGGGTGCCAGAAGAGGGAAGGAGTGCAGCATTGGTGCAAGAGGGTGGCGAATTAATTTTAACCAGTTTAGCCAAGAAGAGGAAAATACCTGTGTCGGATTGAGTGCCCACTGTTGGTAATCATTCATAACAGAAGATTGGTGGGGAGGGGTGCTGGTGGAGGAGCATTGCATGGGTGCTAGAGGCTGGTTGAAGATGGAGAGCTTCATTCAAACAGGATGAGGGAGGAGACTACCAATGGGACTAGAATCCACTATCAGAAATGCTGAAGATAACTTGCTGGCAAAGAGGGCTCAGACACTGTGTGTGCCTTACCTTTTCCCATTCTGCTGACCTGCATTCAGGAATGTACTTGGGTCATGGGGGTCAGCTGGGGTGGGAGAGGATCCCACATCTGAGGGACTGCTCTCCTCTTTTGGGATGGAGAGTTACAGCAGCCTGGCATACAACTGTCACCAGGTGGAGGCCTGGTGCCAGTGCAGCATGGCCAGCAAGAATGGGAAGGTGCCGGATCATTAAGTTTGGCATGCATGTCTTAACACTCATGCATGATGCTCTTACAGCAATGGTGGGGACAAGAAAAACAGAAAAAATGGAGGCCTAGGTTTATTAAAGCCCTACCCATGTCCCCTCAATCTGCCTTGCTACTCTGGTCTGTGGCAACAATGGATATATTTGTCATGGTGAGGACAGCCCTCCCTCTCTCCCTCTCTCACCCTGCTGTGGGAAGAATCTGCAGGATTACTCACTGACAACTGAAGGGAAGTGAGGGATGTTCAATGGGAATAGGAACAGGGCAGATAAGCCGCCCAAGACCTGCCAAGGAAAACAAAACCCTTTGTGCAAAATAAAATGCTGACCAAGCAAGTAGATATCAGCAGTGGGATTGGGCACCCATTGTAAGTATCAGATATAGACTGATGAGTACCATTGGGGGGAGGTGGGTGGTGTGGGTACTAGAGGGTGGGCAGGGGTGGTGGGATTTAATGTTAATGGGTCAGGCAGAGGGAGGAGACTGGCAGTGGGATTGGGTATCCATTGTCAATCAAAATTCTCTAATGACTGGGGCTATTGGTCTTAGATTTATTTGTAGGTCTGTATAGAATGCGTAGATGATGCATTACTAACTGTTATGCTCCAGTTTTTAAAAGATTTTGAAATATTTATTTGAGCGAGAGATGAAACCTGTTAAAACACCAAACAGGTTTCGTAACTAGCCTTTCAGTGAGGAATGATCCTTCCATCTTACACAGCCCCGTTATAAATGTCAACCCATTCTCACCAGCCATTACAGAGTTTTTAATGCACAAAGTAATTTGCTTGTTTCACTGCTTATGTGACCTCTAACAGCAATGGGAACCTTTTGTTTTAACTTTTGATCTCTACTTGAGTTATTTGACCTTAGGCACTTCACTCGTGGCTATGGTTTGCTGCTATACTACTGAGGTTACTGAAGGTCAAACTGAACCTGTGGAAAAGAAAAGTTTATCGCACAGGTCATCATTGCACATATGAGTATGTACAGTGCTCCCTCTTTTATCTGCAAATCTTTGTACATCCTAAATTTTGGGGATAAAAGAGAGTGTCGGATAAGAGAGGGTGGCTATTAAAGGGGGAGAGGGGAGATAACAGAACTAGAAAATGGGACAGGAGTGCACACTGTGGTAAGCAAGGGAGGTGGATAAGGGGGGACAAAAGAGGGAGCACTATATATATATATATATATATATAGAGAGAGAGAGAGAGAGATAGATATATATTCTTTGCAGAAAACTTTGTTATTGCACTAGTTATGGCTGGTTACAATGACAAAAGTAGGGAAGTGTAGCATTAGGGTTTCCAACCCTAACACCACACTCCCACCCTGCAGGCAGCCCCAGGGGTGAGGTGTGCCTTTGGGTTTTCAACCCTTATGCCCACTCCATTCCATGAGTAATAAGCCAAGATGGGTACAGTATATCAGAATGGGGAGAACATTAGGGTTGAGAACCCCCAAGGCACACCCCACCCCTGTTGCTGCCTACAGGGTGGGGGTGGGGTGTTAGTGTTGGAAAACCTAAGGCCACATTTACATACTTTTGTCACTGTAACCAGCCATAACTAGTGCATTAACAAAATTTTTTACAAGAATTTCCTTACTTTTTGAGCTAGTATAACTGTATCTTCATTTGGCTGTGGAAGCGCAGAGCCCTCTGGGCCCTACGCTCCCATCCCTCTTTAGATGTATATATGTATGTTGCCATGGAAGCATTTTGGCCAAAACAGCAACCAAACTGTCAGTAAAGCCTTGGTATTACCCCACCTCATGAACGCCGGACTGAGAATGTTCAACCCCCCACCAAAATGTCATTCTGTAAAACTGAAACATCATTTCACACCACAGGTGAGAAAACACATTTTGGCCAAGATTTGAAAACAGACATCTGCCACATTCATGAGGTGATTTAAAGAAGTGACTATGTTGGAAATTTGGGGTAAAAATATAAAAAATTACAAAAGTTAGGAATGAGCATAGTGAAATGTCAACAGATGCACACAACTTTGCCATTTTAACATATTTGACCCCAAATTTTCAACATACACTTCTTATGACCCCATTTCATGAACACATGTGATGAAAATTTTGAAATCTGGCCCAGAAAGTGAATTTGCCAACTGACCACGAAATCACATTTCGGGCAGGATTTGAGAAATTACACCAATATTGTTCATAAAGATGGGTCTCAAAAAGAATATCTTGAAAATGTGGTGTCAGAATCTTTAAAAACAAGCTTTTGTCAATGGCAAAAATATGCTTGCTGGCATTGGCATTGGTAGTGCAGGAGTTAGAGAGATGCATAAAAGGAATGGCACTGAGGTATTAAACTAACACCAACTCTCACCCCCACCCTGCAGAGAATGACAGGTGTTTGGGGTGTGCCTTTGGGTCATCAGCCATAATGCTCATGCCATTCCTCCTCACTCCACCCTGCAGACACTGACAGGTGTTGCAGTGTGCCTTGGTGTCTTCAGCCCTTATGCTCAACCCATTCTATAAGGAAATAAGCAGAGATGGGTGCAGTAGAGAAGAATAGGGTGAACATTAGGGCCGAAGACCCCAAGGCACACTTCAATGCATGTCACTGGCTGCAGGGTGGGGGTTGGAGTGGAATGGCATGAGCATTACAGCCGATGACCCCAAGTCACACCCTCAACACCTGTCAATCTCTACAGGGTGGAGTGTTAATGTTGGAAACCCTCATGAACAGTGGCACTGTCATTTCATTAATCAGTCCCAAAAGGTGATTCCGCACAGCAACCGCAAAATCATGTTTTGGGACTGAGTAACCAAATGACAGTGACAGTGTTCATGAGGTGGGGTCCCAAGAACTCCATGTTGAAAATCTGGGGCCAAAATTCCTAAAAATGGCTGAGATATCAACCTAAGTTGAAACCTCCCCATTGACTCCATTATAGTTTACCATAATTTCTTCAGTTTGCTGGTCGGCTTTGAAGAGTGCAGACATGTCCCAGTCCATACCATAGAAGATTGCTACTCCAAACCTCCAGAAGTAAGTATGGGGTAAGGGGGCATACAGGAGGTGGGTCCACAGAGGGAGGGTGGGGTGGGGAGGGTAATGGGGAGATGACGAGGGACCATTTTCTTTTTACAGGGAAAAAAGACTTTGGGGATGGTTTTCTTTATTTTATAGGTTACCAAAACATTTAGGCACACTGGGGTGGGCTCCCAGTGTGCCACAATAATGTGTGTGTGTGTGGGGGCATACTGACATGGGGATTGGGCACCCTGATGTTGGCACTTGAAATATTCAGGTAGGTGGAGGGGTCATCTGACACCAGGAGTGGGCATGGCATCCCTGTGTCAGAAATATAAATAAGAATTATTTTGGCACACTGGGGTGGGCTCCCAGTGTGTCACATTAATGGGGGGGGATACATGCCAACATGGGGATTGGGCACCCCAATTTCAGCTTTCTGGGAAGTGCATGGTGGGTGGCAGGAGCCACCAATGTGAAAGGCTGCACGGTGCCTCATTTATTTATTTATTGAAATGGTTCATCAGAAAAGGCACACCGAACAAAGAAGGTGCTCAGCAACAGGAGCCAACAAGAATGGTAAATCCAGCCATGAGAATTACTGTGCACTGTAATGCACATGACCGGAGTCTTGTCAGTTGATGCCAACAGAGAGAAGGTATGTCTGTGTGCCTGGTTGTGAGGGAGGGGGAAGGTCCCGCTGCAATGAGGAAACTGTCCCTCATTGCAGTTTCAGATTTTTTTCAAGTGCGGTCCTCTCTCTCAAACTGCTGTCATAGACAGCTTGCTGATTCATTGGTGCCTGAGGGATGAGCCCCATAAAGCATCAACCGCATTGAGTAGAAACTCACACACCTCTAAAATGTTGTACTGTCCCAAAATGTTTCTTGTGCATGCACGGTGGGTGTGCATGTGCGCAAGCAAACATAATAGCAAAGTTGTGCACCAAGCTGAAAACCCAAGTGAAATACATTGAACCTCATTTACCTTAGTTTCTCAATTCCCTAGTAGTCTTGTTGTCCCTCCCTCTCCCCTATTCTCTGATCACCATCCCATTGTGTAAAAAATAATTCCCTGGTAGAGTAGTGGTCCTTCCACCATTTTCTGATTGCTATCCTGTTGCATAAAAAATAATTCCCAGGTAGTCTAGTGGTCCATCTCCCCTCCCGCGATATCTGATCACCATCCACATTTAAAAAAAAAAAGAAATTTCCCTGGTAGTCTAGTTGTCACTCTCCCCTTCCCAGATGTCCAATCGCCGTCCCCATATTAAAAATATATATTTACCTGGTAGTCTAGTGGTCCCTCCTCATCATAGACTTTGAAACATAGAAACATAGACTTTGATGGCAGATAAGGATCACTTGGCCCACCTAGTTTGCCCATTTCCCTACCTATTGGATAAGCTGCAAATCCTAGTTAACCAACAGCCTACTTCTTCCTACCCCCACTCCAGAATTGCCTTATGTCTGTCCCATGCATTCTTGAATTCCCCCACTGTTTTTGACCCCACGACCTCCTCAGGAAGGCCGTTCCACGTGACCACCACCCTCTCTGTGAAAAAATACTTCCTCACGTTGCCCCTGAGCTGTCCTCCCTCTATCTTCAAATTGGGTCCCCTTGTTCTTGCACATCTCTTTTTCTGAAAGATGCTACCCTCTTGGACTTTGTTGATTCCCTTGGGGTTCTTAAAAGTTTCTATCATGTCCACCCTCTCCCTCCTTTCCTCATGGGTGTACATATTAAGTCCCTTTAGTCTCCCTTTGTATGGCTTCTGTTGCAGACCCTGCACCATTTTAGTTGTCCTCCTCTGGACTGCCTCCATTCTGTCTATGTCCTTGCAGAGATGGGGTCTCCAGAACTGCATGCAGTACTCCAGATGGGGTCTTACCAACTGTCTGTACAGAGGGATAACAACTTCCTGTTTTCTCCTGGTGATGCCTCTCCCTATACATCCCAGTATCCCCCAGCCATCCTTATTGCCTTCTCACATTGCTTGCTCACCTTTAGGCCATCTGATATGACTACCCTCAGGTCCCTTTCCATTTTGGTTTTTGTTAATACCCCCTCCCATTGTGTACTCTTCGGCTTGGTTTTGTTTCCCAGGTGCATTACTTTGCACTTCTTTGCATTGAATCTGAGCTGCCATACTTTTGACCATTCCTCCAACCTTGCCAAGTCACTTCTCATCCTTTCCCCTTCCCTTGTATATCAACTCTGTTGCAGATCTTTGTGTCATCTGCAAAGAGGTATATTTTTCCTTCCAGTCCCTCTGCAATGTCACTTATAAAGACATTAAAAAGGACCAGACCCAGTACTGAACCCTGTGGTACCCCACTAGTGACCCCCCTTTCTTTGGAGTGGACTCCATTTACTATTACCCTCTGTGTCTTGTTGTCCAGCCAGTTTTTTACCCAGGCTATGACCCTGGGACTCACTCCCAGGCTGGCCAATTTTTTTATTAATCTTTTGTGTGGGACTGTGTCAAATGCCTTACTAAAGTTAGATAGGCTATGCCCATAGCCCTACCCTGATCTACTACTTTCATCACCCAGTCAAAGAAATCTATTAGAATCATCTGCCATGACCTTCCAACTGTGAATCCATGCTGCCTTGGGTCCTGTGCCCCACTGGCCTCTAGGTACCCAATAATTCTTTCTTTCAGAAGTGATTCCATCATTTTCCCTACTACTGAGGTCAAGCTAACGTCTGTAGTTTCCTGCCTCTGCTTTGCTCCCACTTTTGTGAAGGGGAATCCAGTCCTTATGTAAAACACCATCCTACCATGATTTGCTAAAAAGGGTAGTTAGTGGTGTCACTAATTCTTTTAGAATTCTTGGATGAATTCCATCAAGCCCTATTGCTTCATCCACCTTCAGTTTTAGGAGTTCTTTCAGAACCCTTTCTTCTATGAAAGGACTGGTATCAACCCCCTATCCAGATTGCTTCTATTGATTGGATTAGGTACCTCCCCCTCCTCCTCTTCTTTTGTGAATATTGAGCAGAAGTATTCATTCAGTATCCCTGCTTTTTCACTGTCTCTCACCCACCCACCCACCCTTCGCTTTGTTTAGCCTATCGCTCCCTTGGTCTTTCTTCGCTCCCTAATGTACCTATAAAAGGTTTTATCCCCCTTATTTAACTGAGTTGTCTATGTTTTCCTCAGTTTGGGCCTTTGCTATTCTGATTGCCTTCCCCACTTCCTTCTGCTTTAACTGGTACAGTTCTCTGTCCTGCTCTTTTTGTGTTTCCTTATACTTCTTGAATGCTACCTTTTTCTCCCTAACCTTCCCTGCCACCTCTTTTGAGAACCATAGTGTTCTTTCCTTTTTTTTTTTGTTTATTTGCTTCACAGAAAGGCTTGTTGCCTCTGTGATGGCAGTTTTGATGTTTCCCCATTGTTCCTCCACTCCTCCTTCTTGCACATTTGCTAGTGCTTTTCTAAGGCACTCTCCCATTTTGACAAAGTCAGCCCACCTAAAGTCAAATACCCTCACTTTTATATGGCTTGACTCTACAGCTGTGTTTATCATGAACCACACTGTTTGGTGGTCACTTGTTCCCAGATGGCTACCCACTTCTAAATCTGAGATCCTCTCTCCTCCCTCGATGACTGATCGCTGTCCACATATTAAAAAATATATTTCCCTGGTAGTCTAGTGGCACCTCCCCTGTTCATCAATCACAAACCCCAGGTAAAATAATATATTATTCCTTGGTAGTCAAGTGGTACCTCCCTCTCCCAGAGGTCAATTTCAATCCTGTTAATTTCTTTTTAAATTTCCCTGGTAGTCTAGTGGTCCCTCCATCGCCCTGATCCCTGTCCCATGAAAACACAGTAAAAATTCCCTGATTCTCTAGTGGAACCCCACCCTGTCAGGTAGTCACCCACCTTCTCTCTCCCCCCATCCTGACTCCCAGCTGGTGACCAGCACAGCCCTCTTCTCACCACCACCATGGCTGACCACCAACTGAGTTGTGAATGAGCATGTTCTGTGCAGTACATGCTCATTCACATCTCATTCAGTGGCCAGCCATGGTGGTGAGAGGAGGGCTGTGCTGGTTGCCAGCTAGGAGTCATGATGGGGTCCGATGGTATCCTTCTGACTCTAATAGTCTATCTCCCCCCATTTGGTTGGCTATTGAACAAGCCCTTGCTCACAAGCATCAGTTTATTTTGACAGTCTTCTTATTTACTTCGCTATCTAGACTTCCAATTGACCTGAAAGATACCCCTATTGGATGGTCTGTATGAGCCTACAGGCAGCTATGTCAACTTTTAAAATGCTTGTACTTAAAAGATCTCAGACAACCCCTTTTTAACAATCGTTACTTTCTCATTTCAGGAGCCTCCTTGCTAGAGTCTCACTGGAAAGGCCTTAGGGTTGACACCATAGCAGATCTTGTTTGGGGGAAACCTATTACTTTTCCATAGTTTCAAGCAAATTTTCTTGTCCTGGGTCTTATTTTTTTAAAAATGTTCCACTAAGCCATTGTTTAACATCTTATTTGGGTCCTCCTCCCTGGACAAAGGAGGCCAGTCCCCTTTTTCATGAGCTAGCCCTTCTCACCTCTAACAATAAAGTTATTTCCCATCTGTATCGAGAAATTGGACAGCATCTGTCAGTCTGTGGAGGATGGAGGTCTGGGGTGTGTGGGGGGATTAGGGGCTCAACCCTAATGTTTCATTTCTTGACTTTTTCACTTTAACTCTAAATGATGCATTAAACACAGTTTTTTGCCATGAATTTCCTTACTTTTTGAAAAAGTGTAATACAACTAGTAAATGCATGTATTGGTGGGAACCTGCCAATTTTTGCAAAACAATATGCATCTGTGGTAGTGCGGGCCCACTTATGCAAAGCTACAAAATCATACAGCAGCCCTATAGGCTACCAAACCCTTGTAACAGTAATTTGCAGATATCTTGTGAACCGTGAGAGCTAGAAAAAAAATTCAAGTGTCATTGTAATCATGACAGCAAGTACTTCATGGAAAATCAAATGACTGAAAACATATTTCACATCGTTTCGGAGATATGGGCACTGCAAAGCACTGGACAGGCACTCTTTCAACCCTTGTGACAGTAATTTCAACTGCAACATACGAAAAAATTCCACTGCAGGCTTGCGCTACAATTTCAAATCTTTTTCCTGCAGCATACATCACATAAAGGTGATGTAAGTCACCAGTACCAAAAAGTCTGTATCTCACTTTGTTTCCAAGATAACGGTGCAGAAAGTCATGACACAGACCGCAGTGTAATCCTATGGGAAAAATGTCAAATTCATTATTGAATTTCTCTGCAACCAATTAATTCCCCAACACCTAAACAACATAATTCAAATTCCTAGGACATCACCTCAACACCCTGCAAATTTCAAGTAAAAATACCAAACCATTATGGAGATATGGTCATGCCAATTTGGGGCATCTGGTCTTTCCTAGGGACATCTGGTCTTCCCTAGGGACATCTGGTCTTCCCCATGGACATTGCAAAATACACATATAAATTTCCCCATAGGATATAATGGGAAATTTAAATTGTAATAACATTTGAACTGACTAATATTTGTTCACCAAATAAATGCTGGCATGTTCCTTGGCCCAAGCTGTTTCTATGTCCCACGTTTTAGACCAATAAAACACATGGTGTCTGTGCAGTGCCACATACAAAAAACATGCAAAAGTGCAAAAAGTGCATTATTTGGAGCTTCGCTGTGCAAACACTGTATGTCCAACTGAAACACAACTTGGTAAATCAAGAGATCTACCATACCAGACCATGCATTCCAAATGTTGTGCAAATCCATTGAACAGTTGCAAAGTTTTAATGTGCAGAATCTGAGGTGTAACATTAAAGTGCCTAAAAGTGAATTTTTGGGTGCTTCACTGTGCAAACACCATATGTACGACTGAAACAAAACTTGGAAAATAAAGAGATCTACCATACCAGACCATGCATTTCAAATGTCATGCAAATCTGTTGAACAGCTGCAAAGTTATTAACATGCAAAATTTGAGGTTTAACATTTAAGTGTCTACTCAATCCTAAATATAGGTGCGTGACTGCATCCCTATAATTACTACTAAAAAACACATGTTGGTGGGAGAGGGCCCCATGCTCCCACCAACTTGCACATTTCTGCATAACAATATGCATCTGTGGGAGCACGGGCACTTTGGCCCATGCTCCCACTTATGCATAGCTACAGAGACAGAGCAGCCCAACAGGCCACTGAATGCTTGTGACAGTAATTTGTCCATATCTTGGGAACCATAACAGCTAGGAAAAAATGTCAAGTGTCATTGTAACAGTGACAGTGAGTAGATTATGAGACAATCACTGACCGAACCCATATCTCACATTGTTTCTGCGATAAGGGCACCGAAAAGCACTGGACAAGCACTCTTTGAAACCTTGTGACAGTAATTTCACAATATCTCATGAACCGTGCAATGTACGAAAAAAATTCCACTGCAGGCCTACTGTATGATTTCAAATCTTTTTCCAGCAGTGATGTATGCTGCCAGTAGCAAAAAGTCTGCATCTCACTTCGTTTCTGAGATAATGGTGCCGAAAGTTATGACACAGACTGCAATGTAATCCTATGGGAAAACTGTCAAATTCATCATTGAATATCTCTACAACCAATTAATTCCCCAATGCCTACATAGCATAGTTAACATCCCTAGGACATCCCCTCAACACCCTGCAAATTGCAAGTAAAAAGACCAAACCATTTTGGAGATATGGTCATCCCAATTTGGGCCATCTGGTCTTCCCTAGGCCCATCTGGTCTTCCCCATGGACACTGCAAAATACACATATAAATTTTCCCATAGGATATAATGGGAACTTCAAATTGTAATAACGTTTGAACAGATTAATATTTTTTCACCAAACAAATGCTGGCATGTTCCTTGACCCAAGCTCTTTCTACGTCCCAAGTTTTGGACCAATAAACTACACAGTGTCCATGCAGCACCCCAGGCAAAAAACATGCAAAAGTGGCAAAAAGTGCATTTACTTAGCTCTTCACTGGGCAAACACCATATGTCTGACCAAAACAAATCTTAGTAAATCAAGAGACTTACCATACCAGACTGTGCATTCAAAATTTTGTACAAATCCATTGAACAGTTGCAAAGTTATTAATGTGCAAAATTTGAGGTTTAACATTAGTGTGCCTAAAAGTGCATTTTTTGGTGCTTTGCTGTGCAAACACTGTATGTGTAACTGAATCACATCTTGGTAAATCAAGAGATCTACCTTATCATATGGTGCATTCCACATTTTGTGCATGTCCATTGAACAGTTGCAAAGTTATTAATGTGCAGAATTTGAGGTATAACATTAAAGTGCCTAAAAGTGCATTTTTTGGCGCTTCACTGGGCAAACACTGTATGTCCAACTGAAATGCAACTTGGTAAATCAAGAGACCTACCATACCAGACTGTGCATTCCAAACAGTTGCAAAGTTATTAACGTGCAAAATTTGAGGTTTAACATTAAAGTACCTACTCAACCCTAAATATAGGGGTGTGACTGCACCCCTATAATAATTCCCCAACACCTAAACAGAATCATTCACATCTCTAGGGCATTCCCTCAACACCCTGTAAATTTCAAGTAAAAAGACCAAACTGTTAATGAGATAGCAATTCTAAAGTTTTTACGCCTTTAACAATTTTTCAGCCATGAGATAGCAAAATTTTCAGCTGTGCGAAAATCTTCTGCCATGAGCATGCAAAATATTCAGCTGTGAGGGAAGACCAGAGAGCTTGATTGCCATTCTTCTTTCACAAAATATACATATACATTTTCCCCATAAGATAAAATGGGAAATTAAAAGTTTAATAACTGGCATGTTTCTTGGCCCAAGCTCTTTCTACATCTCATGTTTTGGACCAATAGACCATATTGTGTCTGGGCAGCGCCATGGCAAAAAACGTGCAAAAGTGGCAAAAAGTGCAATTTTTGGTGCTTCACTGTACAAAAACCATATATGCAACTGAAACAGAACTTGATAAATCAAGAGATCTACCATACCAGACCGTGCATTCCAAATTTCATGCAAATCCATTGAACAGTTGCAGTTATTTTTATGCACAATTTGTGGTTTAACATTAAAGTGCCTTCTCAACCCTAAATATAGGGGTGCAACCACACCTATAATCTATATACATATATATATATATATATATATATATATATATATATATATACATGTATATATGTGTGCATATATATATATAGATAGATATATACACACACATGCATACACATGTGTATATATGTCCCAAATCCCATTATGAAAACCATCATTTATTTCCCCATATATGATACCCCTGAAAGTAATGTATGATGGCAATTAAACTCAAATACTGTAGCAATTAATAAATACTGCTCATCATGGGGGTGTGGGCATGAAAGGTAGCAGTACACAGGTGATGAGGTGCAAACACTCTTAGATGTACACTTATTCATATAATAAGTAGAACAGAAGACAATATGGTTGTTAGTTCTTGTCAGGATAGTATTTTTTCAAAATAATAACCACTTGAAATGGCAACAAGGCAGGTTTCCTTCTCACTTGCAATGCCTGTCTGGCTCTTTAAGGCTAAGAACTATTTATTTGGTTGTTTTATACTCTCCTCTAGCTAAGTTTCAATCAGCTGTCCCTCCTGCAGTTCAGAGCAAAGGTTGGAGATCCTCCTGCTCCGCATTGCAGTGTCTCACTCTTTCTAACTCTCTGACTTGGGCTCCATTTTTATACATCCCCAGGGGTCAGGTGATCTGCTTCATTGTACCTCATTAACATAATTAGTACATTTCATCATTTTTATGTAGGTATTCTCTTAAATAAACATCTGAAACTTTTATTCATGAACAACAATAAAATCACACATGTGCATACCTTAAAACATCTTCCCTATCACCAGTGTTACATTTATTTACAAATATGTTTCTATGAGGGGCAGATCTTAGTTATGAGCTCTTCACAAAACAGGCCTCACAGTCTATCGAGTCTGCTCGAATGTGCAGCTAGCACCTCATCTCACAGCTGCCCCTTGCTGGTCTGTGGCTGACTATCATATTGAAAACAGCACCAGCAGCAAGTGACTGAACTGGAATTGCTGAGGCCATGCACTGAAACAGTCTCAGATTTCATTTACCTTTTAGTTAACTCCTTCTTTTCTGTGTCTCAGGGGAACCAGACTATCCATTTGCTTCAAATGTGAGTCAACAGTATTAATTCAGACAAAACTAAAGGGAGGTTAAAGTGTGTAACCTGCATGTGCATTGCACATATGTCTGTGTCTCTGTGTCAATCATCCTAATGCATTATATAAAACAAATGCTAGAAAAGTGTTGTAAATGAGGATATAATGCAATCTCAGGAGCCAAGTAGCTCAATAAACCCACTTGCCCTTTGGGCTTCTGGTTTATTGGCTATGTAGCCCCCTCAATGGCATTATATCCTCATATATGACACCTTCCTAGCATTTACTCTCTCTCTCTCTCTCTCTCTCTCTCTATATATATATATATATATATATAAAAAGTAGGAAATGTAGTGTTAAGATTCCGAGCGCTAACACCCCACCCCACCCTGCAGCCAGCAATAGGTAAAGCCATTCAGTTTGACCTCTCCTGCATCTTTGCAGATCAGGCATGGGGTGTGCCTTGGGATTGTCAACCCTAATGCTCACCCCATTCCATCAATAAATAATTTGAGATGTGTACAGTATATGAGAATGGAGTGAGCATTATGGTTGACAACCCAGGTCACACCCCACATGTGATTTGCATAGATGCAAGAGAGGTCAACCTGTAATTGTTTTCTTGTTGCTGCCTGCAAGGGGTGTGGGGTGTAAGGGCTGGGAACCCTAACATTAAATTTTCATGCTGTTGTTGCTTTAACCATAACTAGTGCATTAACAAAGGTTTTTGTAATGAATTTCCTTACTTTCTGAGACAGTATAATCGTATCATCATTTGCCTATAGGGAGTGTAGGACCCTCTTGGCCCTGCACTTCCATCCCTCCTTGAACTCCTAAAACCACACCTACATAACTTTGATTGGTCTGCTCTCGACTCCACAACTGATGTTAATTCAGTGCTCGAGGACTTCATCTCCTGCTTCAATGCTGCATGTGACATCCACGCTTCCTTGAAAATTAGTAAAGTCCAGGCGCGGTTAACTCCTAGATCATGCCTGAACTACTATCCAAGATGAAACAATGGGACCACCTCTGGCAGTGAGCAAAAGACATGGGAAAACTAGCCGATATTCAATCCTACAAAGCTGCTAGGAATATGTGTACCCTGGTCATCCGGCAAACGAAAAGCAATCACCATAGAGAAATGGCTGCCAACTCTTAGGGTGACAGCAGACATTTTTGGCCAGATATAAAGGATATCACTGGTAAGGCCCCAAAGGTTGCACGCTCAATGCTCAACTATGATGGAGCACTGACTATGGACCCCTCGCTATTTCAAATATCTTCAACAATGCCTTTTCAGATCTGAGCAGTGTCCTTCCTCTGGACTTCTTTGATGAATCCCCCTTCTATCTCTGTTCAATAGCAAAATGATACCCCTCATGATCAATGCAATATTCACAACACAATCCCCCCTTCTACTTTAAGAAAGTACCAGTTTCCTTGGTCAGAAGACACCTGCGCAAAGTCCTGGGTAAGTCTTGGCACAGCGGCAACTCCCTTACCTAAAACAAATCGCACTTACCCGTGATGAAGTTATAGTTCCCATCACAAGGATTTTCAACCTCTCACTAAGCCTATCACAATTCCCTCTTGTTTGGAAATCAGCACTGGTAACCCCAGTACACAAATCAGGTGATTGTACCCTACATACCAACTATAGACCTATCTCAATCCTCCCCACTCTATCAAAAGTTCTGGAGCATATAGTTGAAGACCAATTAATTGATTACTGTACCTTGATAAATACTCCATCCAATGCCCACAGCAGCATGGTTTCAGGAAGGGACACAGCACCACTACTGCCCTCCTGGAATTTACTGGTTTCACTCACCAATCACTGGTTCAAGGGAAACTTGGTGCAGCCTTCATAGATTTAATGAAGGCATTTGATATGGTGAACCACTCACTTCTGCTTTAACAATTGACCAATACTGGACTCTCAAATGATGCAATGCTCTGGTTCAAAAACTATCTGGAGGATCGTTATCACTATCAAAGGGTAAAAACTGCCTCAAGGATCCATCCTTGGCTCTCTCCTTTTCAGTGTCTTCATCAATAAATTTCCGTATTGCTGCAACAAATGGATACTTTTGTATGCCGATGATGCTGTCATATTTTCAAGCCAACCCAACCCCATTCTTCTTGAATACCACCTACAACGTGGTTTTGAGGAAGCTGAAAAATAGTGCTGTGCCCAGAAACTGGTCCTATACTACAAAAAAATGAAGGTAATGATGTTCAGTACCTCAAACAAGTATAAAACCCATGGCCTCACTATAAAAAAACAACTTGGTGTCCCACTTGAACTGGTGTTGCATTTCAAATATCTGGGAGTTACTTTGGATAGTCACCTCTCCTACTCTCAACACATTGAGAATGTTGCTAAGGTCGTTAATATAAGAATTGGCTTCCTCTATTATCATAAGCATAATTTAAAGGGAATCTGTATGTTTCCATATGAAATTATTGTGAAGGTTACTATGAGGATCCAGTATGTAAATTGCTAGGTTATATTTAGAAAATGTTTTCAGTAAGACAGAAAAATACATTTAAAATTGTGATGTGGAGGCATCCATTTTTTGGACAGGAAGGGTGCTCTGATGATGTCACTGCCTCACCAGTTCTAACAGTATGCAATTAAGCAGATGCAAACTGCTCCTACAGACATGGATCCTGTTCTATAATAAAGAAAAGCATTGGATTCTTTTCTTGCACTCTGCCAAAAATAAAATCCTGGGTGTTCCTCAGAATATAATAGAACCCCTGACAGTACAGCCAAACTGTTCTCACCTGCTGTACTACACACTGTTAACACAGGTGAGGCAGTGACATCATCACAACACCCTTCCTCTCCACAGAATGGATACCTTCACATCCCTATTTAAAAAGCATTTTTCTGTCTTACTGAAAACATTTATAAATATAACTCAGCAGTTTACATACTTGGTCCCCATAGTAACCTTTACAATAAATTCATAAGGAAACATATGGATTCCCTTTAACACCTGAAGTGCTCAAACTGGCTATCTTTAGCTCCATTCTCTCACTCATCGATTATGGGCTCGTTATTTATGGCTCAGCTCCTTCCCCTTCAAAGGCCTGCAGGCTTCTAGCAGGCTCCGATCACCTCACCCATACTTGTGAACTTTATGCGCAGATGGGCTGCCTACAGCTTAGTAGTAGGATTATATATATCAAACATGCCTGGCAATCAAATAAAGCGCTCCTTGGCCTACTTCCTTCTGGAACCACTACACTGCTGAGCCCTTCTTGCAGCACTAAGCACAATCATTCATCTGTCAACCAACTACTCCTTTTCCCCAGACACAAGCACAGCAATCCTTCTCTTACAGAGCTCCACTTTGGTTCAATACCTTGGATTTTGAAGGATCATCTTCACCTAAACCTGGCCAGTTCAGGTTTCTGCTCAGACAGTACCTTGTATCCAACAGTTCCAGTGATTGCTTTGTCTAATGGCCTACCCTTCCAACCACCCCAGAGAATCCTGTGCCTTCCTCCATCTTGGGAGACAAATCATACCTCAAGAGTTATGCCTCTCCCCCCCTCCAGTCATAATGCCCTCTCCTGAACCTCCCCCCACCTTATTACCACTGGCTACACCTCTCCTTCCCCATTCCTCCCTCCACTTGTCCCTTTCCCCTGTTTCTGTGCACCTCACTACCAACCCCCAGTAGCTCATACTTTCCCTTTCTTGCTATGCCCAACAAAGCTGATGGCTGCTTCTCTTACCCCTTTTACTGATCTACCCCCTGTCATCCCCTTTTTCCTTCCTGTTCCTCCAACCTTTTACTTTATTTTATTATATAAATTACTGTGTATAACCTGTTATTTTCCTTTTGCAAAACTGTTTATTTGACATTTTAGATTACCTCTGTTAGTCATCCTTTGTCTGTATGTAACCCCCACCCACTGACGTGGAACCTTTGTAAAAGAGCTATTTTGTGCTCACAGGTATTTTAATCCAAGACTGAAATAAATAAAATAAATAAATAAAACAGATGCATACATCTATGTTGCTTGGAAGCACAGGGCCCTCTGGGCACTGCACTTCCATTTCTGCCAAAACAGTATATTCTTTTCTTTGTTTTATGGATATGTTAAAGTTCCAATGTTATTGTATAAGAATTTGCATTTTTGTATTTTGTAAGCTTTTTTGATATTGCCCCTACATGTTTGGGGGTATGTTTTATTCTTGTAGTACTCATTAAGACCTTTGTTTTGAAATATATGGTGTCCCTTAAATCCAAATATTGAGGGTATTTGGGGGCATTTGGCTTGTTGAATTTCCAATGTCATCCTATGGGAATTTCCATTGTTTTTGTATTGCCCCTAAATGTTTAGGAGGGCATGTGTTATGCTTGTAGTACTCATTAAGACATTTGTTTTGATAACTACATTGTCCCTTTAGTCCAATCCAATCCAAATATTGAGGGAGTTATGGCTTGTTGAAGTTCCAATGTTATCATATGGGAATTTATTGCCCCCAAATGTACTGATTAAGACCTTTGTTTTGATATATAGATCATGCCATAAGTCCAAATATTGAGGGAGTTGTGGCTTGTTAAATTTCCAATGTCATCCTATGAGAATTTTAATTTTTTTCATTTTTATGTTTTTTCATTTTGTCCCTAAAGTTGCAGGGTGTGATGATATGTTAGTCATGTAGTACTCATCAAGACCTTTGTTTAGATGTATTGATTACCCCTTAATTCCAAATATTGAGGGAGTTATTTATTGTTGAAGTTCAAATGTTGGAAAGAAACTAAGTCCAAAACCTTTTCCTGTATGGAGGAATCATTTGTGTATCAAACAAACATCCCATGTAAAAAAGGATACCACTTTCAGAAGAAAAAAATAATTGGGGAAAAAAATAAGTCCAGATTCTTTTTTCTTATGTGGACATCATTTTTTGTATCAAAAAAAAAAAATATGAGAAAAGATTTCTTCATATGAAAAAAAATCTGGATAAAACTATGTACAAAATTGTTTTTCATATGAGGGCATCCTTTTTCATATGAATAAAAAAAGAATGCAGACAAGGATTCCTTCATGTGAAAAAAGAACTGGAAAAAAGCTAAGTCCAAAATCTTTTCTTGTATGAGGGATCCTTTTTCATATGACCAAAAAACATGAAAAAGGATCCCTTCATACAAAAAGGATTGTAACTTAGTTTTTTTTTATTTATTTCTTTGTATGAAAGGATCCTTTTTCATATGCATCCTCTTATGAAAAAATAATCTGGACTTAAATTTTTTTCAGATGGTGTGTTTTGTATGAAGTGATCCTTTTTCAAATGGCCAAATCTTTTTACGTGTGGCCGTATGAAAAAACAGACACAAGTCATAAAAAAGGATTTCAAAATTTAAAAAAAACAAAAAAAAAACAGTTGAGGTA
Organism: Neoceratodus forsteri; assembly: GCA_016271365.2. Lineage (NCBI taxonomy): Eukaryota > Metazoa > Chordata > Ceratodontiformes > Ceratodontidae > Neoceratodus > Neoceratodus forsteri. The sequence goes on from CM028131.1 coordinate 1,125,433,234, forward strand.
ATTTTTCCAACAGTTAAGTGCAGAATCCACCTAACAGGATCCCGATGAGCAAGATACATGTGTGGGTGTCTGTCCAGGATGTCACTTTTGTATATTTTGACATTTTTTTTAAATGGAAACAAAATGGCAGCCATATGAAAAAGGATCCTTTTTCATCGGGACCAAATTATCTTTTTGTTCCAAGCAGCTATCCAAAATACTGTACTGAGTATGCACAGAACTGATTTTTTTTTTAATTTAATAACTTTGGAACAAATTAATATTTTTATACCAAACCAGCACAAGGCACATCTGTGGGCCAAGCCCTTTCTATCTTAAAAATTTCAGACCACAATTCCAAACTGTCTTGACACCAGGTGATGACAAAAAAGCAATAAAAAACACAACTTTTTAACTTTTGTTGCTATCTGCATCTCAGAAGTCACATGTCTGACTGGAATGAAACTAAGCATGTCAAGAGATCTACTCTCTGAGACCGTGCATGCAACATTTCATGCAAATTTAACTATAGATATAGATATAGATACTGTATATAGATATAGATATAATATATGGATGGAAACATTACCACATAGAATAGGCCATCATTTAGTTCTCTGTATACTTGTGACTAATCTATCAGTTAAAGGTACATACCTGCACTAATCAAAGAATCACAGCTGTATACCTGCACTAATCAAACATTTACAACTATATACCTACACTAATCAATCACCACTATATACAATACCTACACTACAGCTATATACAGTACCTACACTAATCAAACAATGGGTCAATACTGATAGCACAATGAACACATCATTAGGATGCTGGGTGGGAGGGAAGCCTCATATCATTGTGCACCTAGAACGAATGACATAGAGGGCAATGCAGTGGAAGAAGTGCAGGAGAGGTTCAGGGAAGTGGGGGGGTATCTGCAATAGTGTGGGTTGTTCAGTGATATTCTCTAAAGTACTCCTGGTAACTAGAGCAAGCACAGCAAGAAAGTTAAGACTACAGGAGTTTAATGTGTGACTGAAGGGTTGGTGTACAGAAATGGAGTACAGGGCAGTGGGGGGGTGAGACATGGAACATTAAGGGGCTGTATGCCAGGGATAGGCTACATCTCAACATCGAGGGTACAAGGGCATTCACACAGGGGCTGGAGAAGTACATTAAAAACAACATAGATTTAAACTGAGGAGGGTTGAGGGGCTGAGTCGGATAGCAGAGAGAAGGCACCATCCAGGGAAGACTGGAAGGCCTCACCCTCCACCCAGAAATGGAGGAGGCAATTGAAGGGAAGTTATCAAGACAAAAGTGGAAGGAGGAGAGACAGGAATAGGAGGGGCAGGACACAAGGTGGACTGTAGTATCTTTGAATGCAATGCACTTACCAAACAAGGTGGCAGAGTTCCAGGCAATGATGGCTGAGGGGGAGGTAGATATTGCCACCATCTCAGAGACCTGGGCCTCCCAATACCATGACAGGAATTTCACAATCCTGGGATACAAGGTGTTCCACAGGGACTGGGAGGGGGAAGGGGGGTTATTTATGTCAGAGAGTGGATAATGTGCACCAGGGAGGAAGGGGATGAGGGGAGGCCAGAAGCCTTATGGGTATTGTTCCAAAGCCCTAAAGGTAAGAAACTCAGGATGGGGGTGGTGTATAGGTCACCCTCACAGAATGAGGAGGTGGATAGGGAGCTGGAAGAGCAAATCCGGAAGGTCAGTGGCAAAGAGAATACAGTTATAGTGGGAGACTTCAACCTACCTGGGGTTGACTGGCAGACAGTAACTATAGTACACACCAGGGAACAGGTGCTGCTGGAGGCTATCCAAGACAGTTATCTAGTGCAAGGGGTGATGGATCCTACTTGGGAGGGGAACATACTGGACTTGGTGCTAACAAATGGAGACCTAGTCCAGGATGTGGTAGTACAGGACCCTCTAGCAGGAAGCAACCACTGCTCAGTGTGGTTCCTCCTCAACATAGGGAGGGAGTCTGCTAAGACCAAGACAAGAGTGTTGGATTTCAGGAAGGCAGATTTTGTCAGAATGGACAGCATCCTAGAGAGTTATTTAGCTGAAATGAACCTAGGGTTGGATGCTGAACAGAAGTGGGCAGTCATTAGGAAGGGGCTAAATGAAGCCACGAACACGTGTGCCAAATCTCAGATTAAGCAGTCTAGGTAAAAAAAAACTAGCTGGCTCAGCAAGAAGGTGGAGGGGATGGTGAGGGAAAAAAGATTAGCCTTCATTAAGTTAAGAAAATCTGGGCATGAGGAGGATAGAGAAGTGTTCTCAAAGGTATCTAGGGAGGAGTCCAGGTCAGTCAGGGCAGGCAAGGCAGCAAAGGAACTGAAGTTAGCTCAGGGGATCAGAGAGGGGGAAAGGGGTTATTTAAATACATAAGGGAGAAGAGGAGTTGTAGGGATGACATCATTAGAATCAAGACAGAGGGAGGGAGGATGGGCAGAACAAGAGGAAGATCAGGCAGAGGCATTCACAAAAGAAAGGGTTGGGCCAATACCACAGGGGAAAGGGTCAAGGGTGGGGGGGCTGAGTTAACAGATGAGGTCATCCAAGAGGACAGCGCTCTATAGGGCATTAAAGGTTTGCGGTGGACAAGGCACCAGGACCAGTTGGTGTGCACCCAAGGGTCCTGAAGGAACTGGCAGAGTTGTTGGCTGGCCCTCTGACAGACCTGTCAACACCTCCTTGGAGATGGGGAATATACCCAGTGACTGGAGGATGGCTCATGTGGTGCTTCTTCACAAGAGTGGACCCAAGGACCAACCAGGTTAGTACAGACTGGTGAGCTTGAATTCCATAGTGGGAAAGTTGATGGAGACCATTCTGAAGGAGAGGTTGATAACCTTTCTCGATAGCAATGGCTTGCAGGATGAGAGACAGCATAAGTTTGTTACAGGAAGATCTTGCAAAACTAACCTGATCGACTTCATCAACAGGGTCAATAGGGCGGTTGATGAAGGCCATGCTTCGGATGTCCTGTATCTGGACTTCAGCTATGCTTTCTATTCTGTGCCACACAGGAGGTTAATGAGCAAGCTGAGGGACATGGGGCAGGGGAAAAACTGGTAGGGTGGTTTGAGAGCTGGTTGCAGGGCAGACAACAGAGGGTAGTTGTAAGGGGGGGGACATCTAGGCCATGGACAGTAATGAGTGGAGTACCACATAGTTCAGTGTTGGGCCCTGTTTTGTTCAATATCTTCACTGGAGACATTGCAGAGGGGGTCAAGAGTAGCACCTGCCTGTTCACAGACTGCACTAAGATTTGTGAAAAAGTGGACAATGAGGAAGAGAGGCAGGTACTCAGAGAGGATCTAGCTAAACTTGAACACTGGTCTAGGGAGTGGCAGTTCAGGTTTAACGTTAAGAAGTGCAAGGTCATGAACCTTGGAGCCAGAAATCCCAAGAACAGTTACTGGCTGGTGGGAGTGCAGGTAATGGATTCAGAGGAGGAAAGGGACCTGGGGTAATAGTCACAGGGGACATGAAGGTATCTACACAGTGTAGGAGGGCTGCAGCAAGGGCAAATAGGATGCTGGGGTGCATTGTCAGAAGGATCACCTCTCAAAAGGGGGAGGTCATCCTGCCATTGTATAGATCACTGGTGGGGCCATACTTGGAAATACTGTGTACAGTACTGGTTCCCATATCTCAAAACGGATGTGAGATTACTGGAGGGGGTGCAGTGTAGGGTTACAAAAATGATAATGGGACTAGGGGAGTTGCCATATAAGGAAAGGTTGAAATAGCTCAAAATGTACTTGCTGGAAGACAGAAAGGTAAGACGGGACATGATAGAGACCTTTAAGTACTTGAAAGGCATAAACAAAGTCAGGGAGGGAGGATTGTTCTGCTTAAAAGGGGGAAAGGTCACTAGGGAGCACAGTCTGAAGTTGGAAGGGGGAAGGTTTAGGAGGGAGATGAGGAGGCATTACTTCAGAAAGGGTGATGGTGGGTTGGAACGCACTGCCAGAGGAGTTACTCACTCAAAGGGTAGTGGATAGCTTTAAGCGGGGTTGGGACAGAGTCAATGGCAGGCTTAGTATGGAGAAAAACACAAAGGGGGAAGGACTAGGAAAGAGGAGGGAGGGAGAGAGGGGTTTGGGTAGGGTTGGGGCAGCTGTAATGATATTAATCAATCAATCAATCATTTTATTTAACCAGGCATAACACCATTGAGCAAGCTCATTTTCAAAGTGGTCCTGGACATTAGTACAATATAATACAATACATTACACAGGTACGGTAGTGTCAATAATGTGACAACATTTTACAGATAAACCTCAATAGGCCAGTACCTACTGGCCTGCCATGGTTGTGAACAATTGCAATTCAGAACAAAGTTTACAGATAAAGGAGAAGAGCCAAAAATCCTAGACTGTCTTCAGTTTGTCTGTGGTAAGTAGGGAGGGGGAAGACAGTGGAAAAACATGTGTTAGAGGGAGATGATGGGATGGAGAGGGCCAGAGTAAGAGAGAATAGGCTAAAAGAGCTGGTTGGCTCATGAAGGGAAGTATCTTAATCGAGATTCTAGACGTGGAATTTGTGAGAGGAAACTGATGCAAGTTGCTCAGTGTCATCTTAAACAATTGAAGGTTTCCTTCAAAAGTACAGCTAGCAAATTTTTAAATGTGAATAGGCCTGGAAGTGAGGAAAGTTTTAAAGAGCATTGCATGGTATTCCATAGCGATGGGAGTAAAAAATTGATTGCAGCTGAGCCATATGTTGTATTTATTCTAGGAATCTGGAAGCAGAGTAAAGAGAAACGTCTCAGGCCATAAGATCCCTTGGCCCATTTGAAGAGGCTTGAAATGTATGTAGGAAGATTACTGGAAAGGGCTCTATAAAGCCAGAGGAGAGCATTTATTTTCCTCCTAGTTGAAACTGAGGGCCACCCCGATTCCTGGTACAGTAGGCAGTGGTGAGTACAAAGGGGTAGGTTGAAGATAAATCTTAGGGCCCAGTGGTGGAGAGTGTCAAATTTGTTGAGCACCGTTGAGGGACAATGAATAAAGGGAAAGTCAGCATAGTCCAGTATGGGTAAGAATGTGGATTGTACTAGTCTCTTTCTAGCTTCTAAGGTGAGCAGATGTTTAATACGATAGAATAAGCCTAGCCGCTGTCTTAATTTCTTCGAGACTTCATTCAGGTGCTACAGAAAGTTAAGCTTATTATTCAGTCAGAATCCTAGGTATTTAAAGGTTTCAACTATTTCAAGGGGTTCATCTAGAAGCGTTAGACTCTGGGTAATATGTGTTGGTCCGGGGACTGTCTTTGGTGAGAGGATCATGGCTTTAGTCTTTTTGGCATTGAGGAGTTTGTGTTTGATGAGATTATGTTGGAGAGTAATGAAGTCTTGCTGTAAGTTCTCGTGGGCCATGTCCAAGGAAGAATTTGTGGTATATAGTATGGTATCATCTGTGAATAAATGAACATTAGCTGAGCGGAGATGAGAGTCCAGGTTATTGATGTAGATTGCAAATAGGATTGGGACCTAGTATGGAACCTTGGGGATCACCTTGTAGAAGGTTTTTTTGTGGAGATAGATCACCTGCAGCTTTGACTTATTGTAACCTGTTGTTGAGATAGTTGGAGAACCATTTGATTGCAGGACTATTGAGTCTGATATTGCTCAATGCTGTAAGCAAGATGTTGTGGTCCACAGTATTGAAGGCCTTACTAAGATCAAGAAAAAGGGCAAACACATGCTTCTTAGAATCCAGCGCAATTTGCCAATCTGTGGTTACCTTCACAAGTGCAGATACAGTGCTGTGTTTGACTCTAAAGCCGGGTTTAGCAGTTCATGGAAATCCAGGTGTTCTCTAATTTGTACATTGACAATTTTTTCAAGAAGTTTTGACAGGACGGATAATATAGATATAGGTCGGTAGTTATTCAGATTGCACGGATCCCCAGACTTGAATAATGGTATAATGTAGGCAGTTTTCAATAACAAGGGAAGTTCTCCTTGTTTCAGTGAAATGTTGAATAAGTGGGTAATGGGGGCAGTCAAGTAAAGATGGCCAAGCTTTAGGAAGTAAGGTTCGATGTTGTCTGCACCTGCACTCTTTTTAGTATCCAGGGATAGTAGTAGGCCCTCTACTTGTTTATATGTGATTGTATGGAAGCTGAAAGTAGTAGAATAAGGGAGGATAGGGTTAGGATTAACATTAGAGTCGGCAGAAGGGTCACCTAGTGGGTTGATTTTGTTGATAGGTGAGGTGTCAAACGCTAGCTCTGTGGTGGCAAAGTGCTCATTTAACTGCTGTAGTATAGCGGCTCTGTCTGTGTAGGTGAATCCAGTGGACATAATTTTGGCTGGGAGTGATGTGTCAGCAGAGCAACCTTCAACTTCTCTAAGGATATTCCAGAATTTGGCTGAGTTGTTTTTGTTGGCTTCTAGTTCTGTGTGAAAATATCTAGCTTTTTCAGATCTAATTAGCTTGGTACAGGCATTTCTAGAAGTGCGACATGCTAACCAATTTGCTTCCAAGTGAGATTTCCTCACTGTTTTTCTACCAGTAGTCCCTGTCCCTGACCGCTTTCTTCAAGATGGGAGAGAACCAACCAGGGGGGCTTTTTTAAGACCTGATCAGCCTTAGTGGGTCATGTTTGTCTATTAGACCCAATAAGAGGCTATGAAAGATATTAAATGCCTCACTAAGGGAGGGAGCTAGATAGAAATTCCACCATCTGATGTTACTTAGGTCTTTCAGGAATTCGTTCAGTGAGAACTTTTTCATGCTTCTTTTCAATTTGAATTTGGCGGCCAATTTTGTTTGCAGGGAGCATCTGATGCAGGCAGTAGCACAATGGTCACTTATATCATTGAAGAACACTCCGGCATGAGAAATGCTATGCAGCTTGTTTACTAGCATGAGGACTAGGAGAGAGCTATGCTCAGGATATTTTCTGTTAAGTCTGGTGTTTGCAGGTGTTATTTGTACCAGACCAACTGTATCAGAGAGAGATCCTTCAGTTTCTTGGAACTGTCATCATTTCCAATTCAAATTGAAATCCCTCAAAAGGATACACTCTGAGTTAGCTGAGTCAATTAGGCTTTGGAGATGTGGTAGGAGGGCAAAGCCACCAGACGGGGGTCTGTAGTGGGCTGCAATGAGGAGTGACTTCTCATTTGAAAGGGATCATTTTAGTGCCAAGCATTTGAATTCTTTAGGCTTCGAGGTGCAATCAATGACCGTGACTACGAGTTAGCTCTTAGCTTATATTACGACCCCTCCTCCTCTAGATAGCCTGTCACAGTGGTAAGCATTGTATCCCGGAATGTTGATAGATTTGTTTGGGGTCGAAGGCATAAGCCAGGATTTCAGTTATCATGAAGAAATCAGGAGTTGCATGTAGACCCCAGGTCTGTATGCGGTCCAGTTTCTTTAGCAAACTGCAAGCACTGATGTGAAGAAAGCTAAGACCTTTATATTGAGGGAGATCCGCAGGGGGTTCCAGAACAATGGGTGGGCCTGGGTTTGGTTCAACATTTCCCCAGCAGAGTAGGAGGAGTAGCAGTAATTTTTTAAGGTACTGTCTTAGTCTGCTAAGTGGTCTTTTGTTGCTCCATCTTGTGTAGGTGGGTTTAGTAATGGTTATTTTTTCAGTATTTTTGCAGTTTGAAAAAGCTAAAGCATAGATAATTGCTATGGCTGACAAAGTTAGGGCCATTCGTACAAGGTCTCTGGATGTGGCCTGATGTGAGTAAGGGCATGACCATATGGGAGATGTCCCCGTTCTGAGTTGCCATAGATTATAGGGAAGGGGCAGAGCTTGGTATTTGTCAAAGGTGGATTTTTGGCTTGGGTACAGCTTAGGAATCAGCATTCTGATTGATGCAAAAATTAGAAGTATGAGACAGCTATGCAGAAGAGCATCTGTATATGGCATTTTCATTAGGGAATTGTCTCTTAATGCTGATGTTGTACACAGGATTGACAGACCTGTTCAGTAACAACTTCTTTAAGAAGACAGAGCTGTCTAAGGATTGTAGACAGGACGGCAGGCGTGGCTGATCTTGAGTCAACCAATCAGCAGGTGGAGAGCTGGCCTAGCTCTCAGAGAAAGAGCATTTAATAGAGGCCGGGTCAGGGCAGGTGGTGTGGGAAGAAAATTCATACAGCTTAAGGTGCCCAGAGCAATGAAATGGGCAAAAGAAAAGCTGCTGAGAGTGGAGAGTCTGTGCAGCCAATTGCAGGCAGGGCCATAAGGGCAGCAGCCAGTCGCTGGAGATCCCGTGGAGTTGCTGTCCAATCAGGGCTCCAAAGTATTCCCCGAGCATAGCGAGTAGGTTTACCCCAGTTAGAAGGCTCCTCTGCAAGCAGGTGGAGTGCGTGTGGCTGGCTGGCTTCTCCAGCCACGGCTGCAAGGCGAGAGGCAGTAGCCCGATCAGGGGCTCTTGAGCTAGAGGAAAAAAATAGAGTAGGCAGGTTTAGATATGGGCAGGCAGGACAAAGCAGTCAAAGACAAGCAAAGTACTTGAATCGGGGGGCAGGGGTGCGATTTAGCAGAAAGAAGTTAGACAAAGGCCAGGAAGGTGGGGGGAGTAGATAGGGGCAGATGACACTGCAATTTAAGTCAGTGCCATTTTGCCCAGGTCTATGTCAGGAGTGAATTTTACAGTGAGAGAGAGAGAGAGAGAAAGAACAACTTAGGAGTAGATTTTTTTAACAAAAAGTACAGGACAGAGGAAGGCAGTCAGATTTAAGGCTTTCTCTAAACAGTAACCTCAGAGTGTGTAACAGTTTTAAAATGAAGTATACATCACATTTTGCCCCATCAGCAAGCAAACACATTTTAAATTCACACAGCTTAAGGTGCCCAGAGCAAGGAAATGGGTAAAAGAAAAGACACTGAGAGCGAAGAGTCTGTGCAGCCAATTGCAGGCAGGGCCATAAGGGCAGCAGCCAATCGCTGAAGATCCCATGGAGTTGCTGTTCAATCAGGGCTCCAAAGTATTCCCCAAGCATAATGAGTATGCTTACCCCAGTTAGAAGGCTCCTCTGCGGGCAGGTGGAGTGTGCATAGCTGGCTGGCTTCTCCAGCCACGGCTGCAAGGCGAGAGGCAGTAGCCTGATCAGGGGTTCTTGAGCCCAGTTAGAGGGCTCCTCTGTGGGCAGGTGGAGTACATGTGGCCAGCTGGCTTCTCCAGACGTGGCCACAAGGTGAGAGGTGGTAACCCGATCTGGGGCTCTTGAGCTCTAGAGGGACTATGAAACTAAGAGTTGCACAATCGGACAGACTTGATAGACCTGTGGGCCTTTTTCTGCCAGCAATATCTTTTGTTAATAAATTAGCCAAACCAATTAGCAATCTGCAAAAGAATCTGGAAAAAAGGCACACAACCCCCCCTCCCCCAATCTAGAAATTCCCCAAACTCCTACCTGCACTCACTACACACCAAACCCTCCTTGCTGCAAGAGACCTTCTGGTGACATAACATGATTGCAAATGTTATCTCCATAAAAATAACCATCCTAATGCATTTTGTTCAACAAACAATGGGTAAGGGTGGAGCACTTGGAATTATACAATGGCAAGAGAATTTCTTGTATTCTGATTGGTTAGTATGTGCCTTGGACAGCGATGTTATTGAACAATAACATCACTGTATGAAGTCCAGGCACACACATGACCTCATAACAGTCACAGTTCTTTGCACTGCTCCACAGATTACCACTGCAGTAAAAGCCTTCAGCTATGAAATGTGCACCCCCAATACACAGAGGCACATATACTCCATCCTGACTCCCTTCCTTTTGTCATAATGAGTAATGCATCAGAAATTCACATCCTCTTCCTAATCCCTCGCTTCTCAAGTAAAGAAAAAGCTACATGCTCATTAAAAAAAACACTTTTTGTCCTGTGTGCTGCTGCCTATGGCTAAAGGCTTTCACTGTGAGTATGTACAGATCAGTTGTTTCGCTGAAAAGCTATAGACAGTGGCCATATATAAAACAAAGAAAACAATCTTTTTTCTTTGTTTGTTTTGTACAGGCAGTAGCCTGCACTAAAACCCGACAATAAAACTCACCTCCGTTCTTTAAATATCCTCAGTTTCCATTGGTGTGGACATCCTGTCATTGCATGCCCTCTTTACAGTACTGCTGTACACTCTCAGCCCTGTACACTCATCAAAGAGCTTGTCACTCACAGAAAAAACAAAGTGAATTTAATATAAAAAAGGATATATGAAACACAGTCCACTTCAATCAGTATCCACTAATAGCTGGAAACCAACATCTGGGAAGGGCACAGGAAACTGAACAATAAAACAAGAAAAAACTTGGCAGGCTCAGCAAGCAGGATCTCTGGCAGCAGCTTCACCTTGTGGTGGAAGAAATAATTTTGGAACTTTTTTAAAACATGCAGCAACACCCACAAAAATAAATAAAAAAATTCATAAAATGTGATTTTGTTTTTACTTTTTATTACTATTTTAAAATGAGCCATTGTATAACAGCAATAAGGCACACCAGGGTGTGTGTTATTCTGTAATAATATCTCTCCAATGGTGGTGGAAGCACTTGGCTTCACATCATGCTTTAACTCACCCGGGGTGAAATTTATTACACAATAACACACACCCTGTTGTGCCTTTTTACTTAAGTATACTCATCTTGGGGGCTACATCATGTCTCACATTCTGTGTTAAAATAAGAACTGAAAATAAGAGAGGGTTGGGGGATTGTTCACATCTCTGTCTCCAGCTTTTCTTGCTCTGCTCCCCCCTGTTCTCCACTGGCTAGGCCACACTGACCTTTAGAAATTACTGAGGGTATACAAAAAATGAAACAAAACAATTGATGCAAAAGATATGGAATATGTGTCCACTACCAGCAATATTGCTGAAAATAACATCTCAAAAGTGTGGTAGAGATAGTCTGGGCCCCATCACATTTCCAGTTCCTGCTGCCTGTCTCTCCCCAAAACATACACTAGACTCAGGGAAGGAAACAACATGAAAATAGACACAAAAATGTTTTAAAAAAGATTAATTTAATTTTATTTGATAGAGGGATCTAAAAAATAATTCTGATGCATTTCTCAAACTCAAGTCAGCCTAAAACAGTTTTAAAATTGATCAGAGTAAATCAGAATGTTTTTAGAATCAGAACCAGGTCATAGCCAGCCCTCCCACCCCATATAGATATACCTATCTATAGAGTATATATATATATATATATATCTTTGTACAGTATATTATAGTGATGTGGTCATACCACTATTAGAGGTGGGTGAAGTGGTCAAAATTTTCTCCACAAAGCGATTTGTGGAGTAATGCGGAATCTGCAAAATAATCCACAACGTGAAGTGAAGTTCTTCACAACATAATGAGGAATGCGAAGTCCATTGAAACCAATGACTTTACATTACTCTGCCTTGCTCCAACCACTTCTGCACCAATTGTAATGCAAAGTACATGCAAATAAATGTACTTTGCATCACTTTGCCTTGTAATTGAGCTCCAAGGTGAATTTTGCAGTGATTCATGGGATTGCAGGTCACATGGGCTCTAGATTGTTCTGTATAGCCTAAGTTCTGGGTAGTGTGTTTGTAGTGGTAGCTGGAAACAGTTTGCTGTCATAGCTCTGCGATTCAAAACCTCTAAAAGCTGTTAAAAAGCTTTTTTGAGTCTTTTTTTTGCTCAAAATTTAGTACATCAATTGTAGGAAACCCTCCTGTGCTCATATCATCGAGTGTTTATTGTTTGTGTGTGGATTTTGAATGTTAATTTAGAACATTCAGTCTGTGTACTGACAGACACTTGAAATGTGCTTTGGGGGAGGGATGCATCTGTGGTGTAGGTAGATTAACTGGGAGGAAAAAGGCAATCTTTTTGTTTTGGTTATAGTTTTCTTCTATAAGTGTGCTAATGTACACACAGTAATATTTTCAATAATACTTGACTTTTTTTGCTGATTGTTGTTCTGCAACAGTACATAATTTCAATTTGTTTAAAAGATTTGGTTATATTACTGAAGTTTAAATTTGTTACACATTACTTGTAGTGTGTGTGTGTGTGCAATGTGTGTCATCAAATCAGACACCTTTTATTGTGCCACAGAGTAATTGCAGCAGTGTGAACCTTCTATCCACTGCACCTGCATGATTTTGTGCTGCTTTGTAGTATCTTGGTTTTGGACTGTTACAGCAGTGAACTGCCCAACCCCCCCAACTGGCAAAAGGTATTCTTTTCCAGATTGGATTGTGACTTGTGAGCACAGGTTACGGTGTAGTTGTGACTTTGCATCTGTATCTCTTCTTGATTGAACGGTGCAGTCTTAATCTGTCTGTGCTTTTGCATCTGTTTAGTTACCAATCTCAATCTGCAAACCACAGTTTTTTTTTGGCTTCACATCCACCATCCCAGACTGAAAGTTCAGAAATATAAATTTGTTTAGGAATTTACTTGGTGATCCCCCAAAATGCCTGCAAAGAGACGTGCAAGCATAGCTGTTTCTGGCCATGGCACTGCTGCCAGTGGCAAGATTGTCTGTGGGTATGGTAGTACGCAGAAGTGCATAGTTGATGACAGTAAAGGGATTTCTTCCATTGCAATCTGTAGCTTCACTCATTGTTGGAGGAGATGATGTTGGACCAGCTGGTGGTGTTAATGCAGTTTCTGCTGGCTTGAGTATTGCTGCCTCAAGTTCCACTTCTGACCAGTTAACCATTTCAAAAAATATAGTTGAGTCTAAAGCTATGGCTGACAGTGTAGATTATATCATACTCCCCTTTAACGTCCCCATGGTATCTGAACATGATTCTGATCCTGGAGATGATAACTCACATTGTCACATTTCTTCCAGTGCTGTTGAGGTCATGCCTTTGCCGTCCAATGATTCCAAGTGTGGAGCAAAAATATTGGTTGATGATGATGATGATATGGTTGGAACATATTCTCCACATGACAGCATCCAAGCTGAAAATGTGGATGCGGATGATGTTGATGAATATGATGATGATGTCAGTGACCCCTGCTGGAAACCGGAGAAAAAGGATGTCAAAGTGGCTGTGTCTGGGTTTGTTGGCGTTAACCCCCCCCCCAAAAAAAAAGCTGTGATTTAGCAGTTCCTGTTGATGATAATGATGATGATTCAGTAATAATCATAGGTAGTCATTGTGGTCAGTTGGAGTCCAAGTGTGTCCAGACTGAAAAATCATGTAGCAGCCCCCCCCCCTCATTTCAGGGGTTAAAAAAAAATGGAGTCCAATAAGCAGCATCAGGGACATGTTAAAAGTAGGGGATCACAATCACTTATTTGGAAATTTTTTGTCCAAGATGCAAATGATGAGTCAGTTGCAATCTGCCAGACTTGCCATACATATGTGAGTCAAGGTAAAAAGGGGAGTCATCTGGGCACAGGGAGCCAGCATACACATCTTACGAACAGGCACATGGCACTGTGGACCCAGCACCAGATGGCAGCTAATGCCATAGTGGGGCATTCACCCTCATCATCACCACCCTTTCTGAGCATGGTATCCCCTTCCACGAGTGTAAGACCAAGTAGGAACATCTCCAGTAGTGATGAAATAACACCAGAGGATTACTACATGCATGATGAGGAGGAGGATTATGATTTAGAAATCTTGTCAAGTGGTGGTCAGAGTAGCAGTGGTGGTGGTGGTCAATGCAATGTCTAGTGCAAGTGGTCCATCAACCCCTATACATAAAATGGGGAAAATAACTTCATTTGTGGACTTGTCACCTGTGCACCCCTCTTCATCACATGTCCACACCCCACCTTCAGCCATTCGCAGAGCAGAGCCATTTGTCGCATCCCCATGCAAAACGTGTAAGTCAGACAATGTTGGAAAGTGTGTTTGCTCGTAACCAGTGGCAGAGCAAGAGGGGGCTTGGGGGGAAGTTGCTCCTCCTGGCTGCCCCAGTGTGAGAAGGGGTGCCCCACCATGATCTTTATTGAGTGTTTAGTGCCCATTGGGAAGCCCACAATTAATTGAAAGCCCCCAGTTCCAAACACTTCCAGACCTGGCTCTGCCACTGCATGTAACCTCCTGCCTGCCTGCCTGAAGCATGTGTCCTACACTGTGTAAGCCATGTGACATGTGTGGGCTGCCTGTGAATTCTCATTCTGCCTTAAAGCAGAATAAGGCAGAGTGCATAACGCGAAGTCATAATTACAATGTGAAGTGAGGGTTTAAAATGGGCACTTCACATAGCAGAATACTACGGCAAAGTGACCACTTTGCATCCCCTTCAAGGGAGGAATTTTGCTTCACTGCATCTCTAACCACTATAGTTAGGGTTGTACAGGCACTTCAATGTTACACCCCAGTTTTTGCACTTTGATAACTTCACAATGTTTCAATGGATTTGCATGAAATTTTGCATGCATGGTCTCACATGGTACATCTCTGGATGTACCTGGTTTTGTTCCAGTCAGTTGTGCAAATTCTGAGCTACAGATAGTGCAAAAAGTGATTTTTTTTTGGCTTGAATGGGTTTTTGACCAACTTGGATAGTGCCCAAAAAGTTTGAAATTTTGGTCTGAAATTTCCTGGGTGTGTGACTTTTGCAAGTTTGGTGAAAAAATATTAATCTATTCCAAAGTTATTTAATTTTTAAATTTTGAATACTTGGTTCTGAGTATTCTTAGTAAGTATCAAAAAATAGCTGTATGAAATGAAAAAATAAATCTTTTTTGTATTGACATCAGCCTTTATCATGAGGGGAAAATCCTTTTTTGTTAGGCCACTATCTTGTTCCCAATTTTTCCCTAAAAATAAAAATTTCAAAAAAGCACAAACATGACATTCTGGGGACTGACCAAGACATGTAGCTTGCTTATTGGGACCCCTTTACCTGGATTCTGCACTTCTCTGCTCAAGAAATGCCATTAAAATGTGTTTTTTGGATCATGTGATACAAATAAGATTCTTGAGTCATGAAAAACATATTCTTTTTCATCAGAAAAATCTCCTTTTGTAATTGCCAGCATCTTTTCCCTGATGTCCAGTGGCACTGGCCACCTTTACATTGTCCTCTCCATAATTATTTATTTCCCCAGTGTCTAGTGGCACCCCCAATCTGTGATCCTTGCCCCATAACTATTTATTAGATTTCCATGAAGTCTAGTGGTCCCCCCACCCTCCGTTCACCATCCCTGTAATTGTAGCATGTATCCCTGTTGTCTAGTGGTGCCCCCTACCCTCTGTTCACTGTCCCCATCATTGTAATATTTATCCCTGATGTTTAGTGGCATCCCCCACCCTCCAGTTGCCGACCCATAAAAATTATATTTTTCCCTAGTGTCTAGTGGCACCTCCCATCCTCTGACTGCCCTCCTCATAATGTTATAATTTTCCCTGGTGTCTAGTGGCACCTTTTGATGGCCATACCCACTTAATATTTCTCTTTCCTTGGTATCTAGTCACACCCCCACCCTCTGGTCACCGACCCCAAGATTATATTATTTTGCCTGTGTCTATTGGTGCCCCCATCCTCTAATTGCTCTCCCCATATTGATATAATGTATCCTGGTGTCTAGTGGCACCATCCACCCTCCCTTTGCCGTACCAACCTGAAATGAAGAAATACGTCCCTTGATTGTTTTAACCTTTAAAAAAAATGGTCCTTTGCCAATCATACCCCAACCCCCCCATCTCCCACTCAGCACCCACCACTCCACATCCCACAAACTCCCCACACACCCTCACTCACCTGAAAAGGTGCCAGGATGAAGATCCTCTGTCCTATGGAAGTCATGTGCTGATGCTGGACTCGCCACCTGCAATATGAGAAAGCAGGTTAAGTGCAGTTCAATGTATTTCAATGGAGTTTTCAACTTTTATTCATAACATGGCCATTTTTTTCATATTTTAACCCCAAATTTTCAACATGTCCTTTTTGGGATTTCACCTCATGAACAATGTCTGTGGATTTATGCAAATCCATCTGGAAATGTGATTTTGTGGGTTCTTGGCAAAAATCACCTTTTGGGTGAGATGTGAATATTTTTATGCCCTTGTTCACTAGGTGGGATCATAAGAAGAGTGTGTTTAAAATTTGGGAACAAAATATGTAAAAATGTCAAAGTTATCTACATCCATTGAAATTTAGCTATGTTTGCTTGTAACTCTGGTAATTTTAAATATTTTGACCAACATTTTCAGTACAGCCATATTTGTACACCAACTCAAGAATGTCACAGGTATCATTTTTCAAATTCTGGCCAAACTGTGTTTTCGTACCTGCAATGTGCAATAACAATGAAGAGGCATGAAATCACATTTTGGTGGGGATTTGAAAATTTTCAGTACCGGGTTCAAGAGGTGGGATAGTAAGAAGGCTATGGTGACTATTTGGTTGTGGTTTACCTAAAATTGTAATGGCAGGGCCTGGAGGACCCTGTGCTTCCACAGTATGCATATACACTTCTATGGAGGGATGGGAGCACAGGGCCCATCTGAAAATTATTGATTGATGGGAGCACAGGGCTCAGGGGTCCTCTGCTCCCACAGGCAAATAATAATACAATTAGACTATTCCAAAAAGAAAGGAAATTAATTGCAAAAAGCATCATTAATTAGTTAGGGTTGAAGTGACAAAAAGTAGGGAAAAGTGACATTACGGTTTTCAACCCTAACACACCTTCCCCCATCCTGCAGGCAGCAACTGGCATGGGGTGTGCCTTGGGGCTGTCAACCCCATTCTCATATACTGTACCCATCTCAGCTTATTTACTCATGAAATGGGGTGCATGTTAGGGCTAACAGCCCCAAGGCATACCCCACGCCAGTTGCTGCCTGCAGCAGGGTGGGGGTGAGGTGTTAGGGCTGGAAACCCTAACACCACATTTCCCTACTTTTGTCACTTCAACCCTAATTAGTGCACTAACAAAGTTTTTTTGCAATAACTATATACTATAGTGGCAAGGTAGTGCCACTGGTATACCGTTATGTGGGCAACGCAATTAGTGCACCACAACCAGTTTGCCTGTCATGCTGGTGAACTGGATTTTGCAGTACTCGGCAGGGATGGTACCACAGGGGTGTTGTGACCCTTGCCCCATTCACTTCCTACCTGGTGGGGATTACAATATAGTATGAGCAGTGGGGGGGCAAAACAGCCAGAATGTGTCATGGGGCATTCGATGTGATGGGGATGGGTAGCACAATGGCTGGGTGTGATGTTCACTGTTGGCATTGTGCTGTCACCCTCATGACAGTCACCCTTTTTCTTGCTGCTGTGACATGGGTAAACCATGACACTATAGTTAGGGTTGAGTAGGCAGGTTAATGTTAAACCCCAATTTTTGCACTTTAATAACTTTGCAACTGCTCAGCAGATTTCTATGACATTTTGCAAGGAGAATCTCATAAAGCAGAGCTCTTAATGTGGTACGTTGTGTTCCAATTGGTTGGTTAGAGGGATACAGAGTCTGAAAAATTGTTTAAATGACATGTTTTTCTGCAGTTTCTTTGTCCACCTGTGTTTACCAAATTATTTGAAATTGTGGTCTGAAATTCTCAAGGTAGAAAGCCCTTGCTTCACAGATGTGCCTTTTGCTGGTTTGGTGAAAACATACTAATCTGTTCCAAAGTTATTAACTTTTAAAGTCCCATTATTTTCAATGGAAATCTATAGATTACCTGCTCAAAAAAGGATTCTTTGCTGCAGGTGCATAATCCTTTTTCACAGATGGGTTGTCCTGTGTCAGAAATGGGGAAATCTTTTTTTGTTCTACCACCATTTTGTTTTTCAGTTAGTGAGAGAAACAACTTGTAAATGCTGTAAAGAACAAAATTATGTCTGTACTAGACACTAACAGATGTTGCTTGCTTATGGGAACCCCTCAGCTGGATTCTGTAGTTACATGTTCTTGAAATGCCTTGAATTTCTTTTAATAACATTGTAAATCTTTTTTCATGACTCGTGACATGAAAACAAATTTTATTTCTATTGTGACTCACAAAAAAGATCCTTTTTCATCACTGAGAATCCTTCCCTGGTGTCTAGTGGCACCCCTGCCCTCTGATCACTATCCACATTATTGTTGTTAATTTTTTTTCATCCCTGGTGTCTAGCGGCACCCCCCCCCACTCTCCAGTCACCATCCCCATTGTTTTTATGATAATCCCTGGTGTATAGTGGCACCCCCACTCTCTGATGCCTGTCCTCATTATTATTTGTATTTTTTCATCCCTGGTGTCTAGCGGCACCCCCCCCCTACTCTCCAGTCACCATCCCCATTGTTTTTATGATAATCCCTGGTGTATAGTGGCACCCCCACTCTCTGATGCCTGTCCTCATTATTATTTGTATTTTTTCATCCCTGGTGTCTAGTGGCACCCCCTCAGCCTCTGATCGCCATCACCATGATTTGATTTATTATTCGTAGTGTCTGGTGGCACCCCCCAACTTGCTGATTGCTGGCCCAGTTGTTCCCTGGTGTCTAGTGGCACCCCCCCACCCTCCAATAGCTGACCCCATTGTCACCTGGTGTCTAGTGGCATTCCACACACTCTAATCATTGGTTCCATTGTTCCCTGCTGTCTACTGGAACCCCCCACCTACTGATTATTGACCTCATTCTTCCCTGGCATCTAGTGGCACTTCCCACCTTCCGATCACTGGCCCCATATTCCCTGGTGTCTAGTGGTACCCTCCACACACCAGTCACTCTGCTGCCTGCAAAAAAGAAAAAGAAAATGGTCCTTGTTGATTTTTTTTATTTATTGGTTTTAAGGAAGTCCCTCAGTGATCTGACCCCCCAAATCCACCTCCCACTCAGCACTCACCACCCCACACCCCCAAGTTAACCCCCACACATCCTCACTCACCTGAACAGGTCCCAGGTTCAAGACCCACTCTTCAGTTGAAGACATGTCTTGCAGCTGGAACGGGTGACTGCAATATAAGAAACTAAGGTAAATGCGGTTTAATGTATTTCAATACAGGTTTCAACTTGTATGCATAACTTAGTCATTTGTTGACATTTTGACATCAAATGTTCAACATGGCCTTTTGTGGGCCCTACCTCATGAACAATATGACTGTTATATAGTGGGAGCAAATTGGTAAATGGGAAGACTGGATGGGCCTTGCAGTCCTTTTCTGCCATCAACTTCTATGTTTTTATGTCATTATGCAACTCCCACTTGAAAGGTGATTTCATAGTTGCTTAGTGAATTCACCTTTCTGGTAGGATGTGAAAATTTCTCCTGCCCCTGTTCATGAGGTGTGGTCACAAGAAGGCTATGTTGAACATTTGGGGTCATTATATATAACAATGGCAAAGTTATGATCATTTGTTGCAATTTACTATGCATGCTCATAACTTTGGACATTTTAAATATTTTGACCCCAGAATTTCATCATAGCCTTCTTATTACCCCACCTCATGAATATCACAGCTGTCATTTTTCATATCCTGGCCAAAATGTGTTTTTGCACCTGTGGCATGGAATGGTGGTGTAAATGTGCTGAATTAAGTTTTGATGAGGATTCAAAAATGTTCTGTGTGGAGTACATGAGGTAGGGTAATAAGATGGTTATGCTGATAATAAGGTTACTGTTGTCCTATAAATGGAAGCACAGAGTTTCTGGGCTCTGTGCTCCCACAGACATATAAGGAAGTTATTATACTATGTGAAAAAGTAAGAAAGTTCATTGGAAAAAACTTTGTTAATGCATAAGTTAGGGTTCCCACCATCAAAAGCTGAAAAATGTGGTGTTAGGGTAGCCAACCCTAACACCCCACCCTCCACACATGAACTGGCATTGAGGGTGTGCCTTTGGGTTGTCAGCCCAAATGCTCACCCCAGTCTCCTATACTATAACATCTTATCTTCCTTACACATGGAATGGAATGAGCATTATGGCTGACAAACCCAAGGTGCATCCTTTATGCCTATTGGTGTGTGGAGGGTGGTTGTGGAATGGGGTGTAAGGGATGGGAACCCTACCACCATATTTCACAACTTTTGATGGTGGGAACCCTAACTGATACATTAATGAAGTTTTTTTGCATTGAATGTACATATATACTATATATATATATATATATATAAAGAGAGAGAGGAGGAGGGAGAGAGAGAGAGATAGACAGCTGGGCAAAAGTTACAAATTCCACTTTAGCAGAACTTCCGCGTAATTTCACAGCTTTTGCAGGAGATCCCAAATTTCTTCTTTTGGTGAAATTGTAAATATTCCAAATGTCTACTGGCACCCGGTTAGAGATGGTCGAAGTGGCCCCAATTCGCTCCGTGAAGTGATCTGCAGAGTGAAGGTGAATTCGTGAAGTGATCCGCAATGTGAAGTGGAGTATTTCACGTTATAAAGAGTAACGCGAAGTCCATTGAAAACAAAGACTTCACATTACTCTGCCTTCCCAAACCACTACTGCACCAATTCTTAAGGTGAAGTACATTGTAAACAATGTACTTTGCCTCACTTTAGCTTGTTTTTAAGCTCCAAAGGCAAATTTTGCAGTCATTCATGGGATTTCTGGGCTCTAGATTGTTCTGCACAGCCTCAGTTTGGGGTAGTGTGTGTAGGACGCTGTAGGAGACAATCTGCTCTGAGAGCTCTCTGTGATTCAAACCTTCTAAAAGCTGTTAAAAAATACTTTTTGAGTCATTTTTCTTTTTGCTGAAACTTTAGTTCATCGATTATAGGAAACCCTCCTGTGCTCATATCATCGAGCTTTTATTGTTTGTGTGTGGTCTTTGAATGTTATAGTCTGTGTATTGAGAGACAATGTAAGTGTGCTTTGGGGAAGGGGTGTATCTGTAGTGTAGGTAGATTAACTTGGAGAAAAAGACAGTGCTTTCTGTTTTGGTCATATTTTTCTTGTATAACTGTGTTAATGTACACACAATATTTTCAATAATTCTTGACATTTTTTTGCTGATTGCTGTGGTTCAACAGTGCATAATTTTAGTTTGTTTAAAATATGTGGTTGTATTTCTGAAGTTTTCAATTTGCTACGCATTACTTAGTGTGTGTGAATGTGTGTGATGTGTGTCATCAAATCAGACACCTTTTATTGTGCCACATAATAATTTCAGCAATGTAAACTTGCTATTCACTGCAGCTGTGTGATTTTTGTACTTCTTTGTGGTATCTTTACTGGCACTAGTACTAGTGACTGTTACTACAGCAGTGCAGTACACTGGCCCCTCCCAGCAGCCCGCCCCCAACCGGCAAAGGTATTCTTTTCCAGATTTGAATTTCTGATGGTGAGCACTGGTTAGGTGCTGTGCCTTTGCATCTGTATCTATTCAGTGCACAGCACAATCTTAATCTGTCTGTGCATTTGCATCTCTTTAGGGCCCAATCTCCATCTGTAACTTAAGTCACAGTTGTTTCTTTGGCTTCCCTTCAGAGTACTAGACAGGTGTGGGCATAATTCTGCATGAACATTGTACTCATTAATATGCGTTTTTAAGTCAGGACCATCATCATGAGTAACTCGTGGAAGAAATCATGTTCTTCATCATCACGGTCACAAATGCAGTCAAAAATCACGTATCACGATCACGTCACAAATCATAACACTCATTTTTTGACTAGTTACTTGGATGTATTGTAAGCATGTTTTGTAGTAGCTCTCCAGGCTTCACCACCCCACCATTGTACTCATTAATGAGCGTTTTTAAGTCAGGAAGTTTGTGCAACAGCTCATTGGGGAAGGACAGCCATAGGCATTTGCATTCCCAATAGAGTTCCATATTGTTTGTCTCACACCGTCGATACCAAATCACATTCTTCATCATCATGGTCACAAATGCAGTCACAAATCATGATTCACAATCACGTCACAAATCACAACACTTATTTTTTGACTAGTTACTTGGATGTATTGTAAGCATGTTTTGTAGCATCTCTCCAGGCTTCACCACCCCGCCATTGTACTCAATGAGCGTTTTTAAGTCAGGGAGTTTGTGCTACAGCTCATTGGGGAGGTACAACCATAGGCATCCACATTCCCAATACAGTTCCATGTTGGTTATCTCACACCGTCGACACTGAATCACGTTCTTTATCATCACGATCACAAATGCAGTCACAAATTACGATTCACGATCACGAATCACAGCATTAATTTTTTTACTAGTTATTTGGATGTATTGTAAGCATGTTTTGTAGTATGTCTCCAGGCTTCACCACTCCACCATTGTACTCATTAATAAGCATTTTTAAGTCGGGGAGTTTTGTGCTACAGCTCATCGGGGAAGTACAGCCATAGGCATTTGCATTCCTTCCCATACAGCATGTGAGTTACAGTACTGTAAGTAGTGGTGGGCAAAGTGGGCCCAATTTGCTCCATGAAGTGATTCACTGAGTAAAGCGGAATCCGCGGAGAACTCCACAATGTGAAGCGGAGTACTTCGCTTCATAATGAGGAATGCAAAGTCCATTGAAACCAATGACTTTGCATTATTCCACCTTCCCCAAACCACTTCTCCACCAATTTTAAGGCGAAGTACATTGAAATCAATATAATTCACCTCACTTCACCCTGTAATTGAGCTCCAAATGAAATTCTGCAGTTATTCATGGGATTGCAGGTCACATGGGCTCTAGATTGTTCAGCACAGCCTCAGTTCTGGCCTGGGTAGTGTGTGTGCAGTGGTAGCTGGAGACAGTTTGCTTTCAGAGCTCTTATATTCAAAACCTCTAAAAGCTGTTTAAAATGCCTTTTTGAGTAATATTTTTTGCTCAAAATGTAGTACATCGATTGTAGTAAACCCTTCTGTGCTCATATCATCAAGTGTTTGTTGTGTGTGGATTTTGAATGTTAATTTAGAACAGTCAGTCTGTGTACTGTGAAGTGTGCTTTGGGGGAAGGGCGTATTTGTGGTGTAGGTAGATTAACTGGGAGAAAAAGGCAGTCTTTCTGTTTTGGCTATATTTTTCTTGTAAATCTGTGTTAATGTACACACAGTAATATTTTCAGTAATTCTTGACTTTTTTTGCTGATTGTTGGGGTGCAGCAGTGTACAATTTGTCTGTTTAAAACTTTTAATTATATTACTAAAGGGTTTCAATTTGCTATGCATTACTTGAGTGTGAGTGTGTGTGCGATGCATGCCATTAAATCAAACACCTTTTATTGTGTTACAGCGTAATTGCAGCAGTGTGAACCTGCTATCCACCACACCTGCATGAATTTTTTATATTGCTTTGTGGTATCTTTACTGGTAGTGGATTGTTACTGCCGTGCACTAATCCCCCAACCAGCAAATTGTATTCCTTTCCAGATTTGGATTTGTGACTTGTGAGCACTGGTTAGGTGTTGTTGTGCCATTTCATATGCATCCCTTGAGTGTGCAGCACAATCTTAATCTGTCTCTGTGTTTGCATGGCACCATTAATTCTGGGAAACTTCATTTCTTGTTATGCTCTCATTTTACTTCATCAGCACTGGAGAATTTTCTGGACACAAGACAGTAGCATTTTGGGGATGCACATTAATTCTGGTGACTCTGTGTGTGACCTGACCACTGCACACATGACTGAGTGCGCCATTAATTCTGGGAGATGTTGCATTTCTTGTTACACTCTCATTTCACTTCATCAGCACAGGGAAGTTTTCTGGACATAAGACAATAGCAATTTGGGGATGCACATTCATTCTGGTGACTGTGTGGGTGGGATGCTGCCAATATTGTTGTCAAGAAAAAACACATATGCCTTTTTTGCACTACATAGAAATGAGCGGGTGCTATAAAGACATATACCATAAACACAAAGAATAAGTACTCAACTTTGCCAAAAAAATATTGTTGTCACTCCACCTTACTTTGTGTTTAAGGTGGAATGACAATGCAAAGTAATAATAACAAGGTGAAGTGAGCCTTTCCTATGGGGCACTCTGCTGGTGGATTTTAAATTTGTTGCATCTCTACACCTGGTAAAGCAGAATTCATAACTTACCCTCAGTAGCAGTTCCGTCTGTCTTCCTTCATCATCTAGAACACTGTTGTGCACCTATATATTGTATATTGCCCTGTTCTGCAGCACATGTTTCAGTACCAGCACTGGTGGGAAACCAACAAAACTCTCTATGTACCTCTTCACTATGTGGCGTACATCTTTGTGATTTATGTGTACACAACTAAAGTAATTATTTGAAATCCAGAGACTTGTAAGCACCCTACATTATCCAAATGCCATTTACAAAAGAATCAACATCTTGGCAGAACTGCATTCTCCCTATATTTATATCTCTTGGTGCATTACAGACAGATATGTCACACTGTTTACAGTACTTGGTTTTAAAGAGCGAGTGCTTAGTAAGGATGTATATCTTAAAGAATTAAGGTTTGATGTCTTTAGATGCCTCTGCAGTCATTCAGTGTGCTTGTATTTATTTCCTTACTTGCATTTTCATCATTTTATTTGTATTTTGCCAACTGCCCATAAAAAAGAATCCAATGGGATTCTTGTATTATGACGTCAGAAAAGTTTTACTGGCAAGGCTGACAGTGTATTTCAATAGGAAACTGCAAATCTGTTCTCAGATGTTTTATGGAGAAATAACACTTTCTGCCTTCAAAATGTAATATACAGTATATAACAGAAATATATGATGTTAAATAACCTGTGATCATTTCTTTTAATTTAGTAGGTGACATTTTCTTCATAACCAGATTTGACTTGGGAAGAGGAAAAGAGAAACAATTATTGTTTTTAAAAAAGTCACAAAATCATACACATCGATCACAATAGTGCAAACATATAGGCAAAGTCTGTTACTGAAAGAAGTATCTCTTTCTTTTGAAAACAGGAGAGCAATATATTTAGTTTCTCATTGAAATACTTTGAGCTCCTATGTAACTGGCAGCTTCTGACATCACAATACCAGTATTCTGTTGAATTCCTTTTTACCAGCAGTGTGACAAGCAAAGGTGAAAACCCATTTGTTTCACTACACTAACAAATATTTTATTATGAAAGTAGAAGGTAATTACTAACACATCACAATACAATAAATAAACAATCAGATGAATATTTATTATAAGTAAACACTTGCTCTTTAAATGAATGTTTTCCTTTAGATATAATTTTAACTTAGTCCAGAGTCTTGTATCTTTGATTTTAAACAAAGAGTGCAGGTTGCCAAATTTCCCATGATCACACCTGTAGGCAATGGCATTACAGTCAGAGCAAAGGCAGAAAAAGGGGGATTCATGGAAACTTTTTTGGTGGTAGAGTTGTATTTTTCACAGTTTTCTCAAGGTTTGGGTTAAAAGGTGCAGAGATTTCAGAGGTCAGGCGAGGTGGACTGTTAATGTATTTCATTCTATTCTATTGGTAGATTGCTTATTTTATTTATATATTTATTTTGCAATTAGGTAAGCTTTATTAAGCATAATGACAAAATTACATAAAACCATCAGTCACACAATGTACAACCCATCCATAAGGGAGATTCAGAACAATTAAAATGGTACAGTATGAACACACACCAGACAGACATCCAAAAAGGATTCACCCCACCCCTTACCTCTCCCAATAAACTAACCTCCCTTCCCCACTAAATATAATCCATGTTCAGAATATAGACAGGAAAGGTAAAAAAAGGAACAGAAAAAAACTGCATATAGAAACTGATTATCTATCTACATAGAAACATAGAAACATAGACTTTGACGGCAGATAAGGACCACTTGGCCCACCCAGTCTGCCCATTTCCCTACCTACTGGATAAGCTGCAGATTCTAGTTAACCAACAGCATATTTCCTGCAACCCCCCACTATAATTGCCTTATGTCTGTCCCATGCATGTTTGAATTCCTCCACTGTTTTAGACCCCACAACCTTTCCAGGAAGGCGGTTCCATCGTCCACCACTCTCTGTGAAAAGAATTTCCTCACATTACCCCTGAGCCGTCCCCCTCTAACTTTAAATTGTGCCCCTTGTTCTTACATCTCTTTTCTGAAAGATGCTACCCTCCTGGGCTCTGTTGATTCCTTGAGGTACTTAAAGTTTCTATCATGTCCCCCTGTCCCTCCTTTCATCAAGGGTATACATATTAAGCTCTCTCAGTCTCTCTTCATATGGTTTCTGATGTAGACCCTGCACCATTTTAGTTGCCCTCCTCTGGACTGCTTCCATCCTGTCTATGTCCTTGCATAGATGAGGTCTCCAAAACTGCACGCAGTACTCTTAATCTTATGGTGATATCTGTCCTCATTAGAAGGAGATAGAGAAGATGCAGTCCAACAATAATCTTTCACCTCCTTGCCAAAAATTGTAAATGGGGTTCCCAAAAGGTCTGCAATTTTGTTAAATTATTATATTGTACCACTTTAGCCCTCTCTGAATTAACTGCTGAAAATATTTCTTACAAGCCATTCCCATTTAGTTGGGAATGAGTCATTGATCCATTGCCTAAGTACCAAAAGCTTAGCTACCGCTGAGATACGGGCCATGTAACCTAACCTTTATGTTGTACTGACCAAATAACAGAATTATTTATTTATTTATGTATTTATTTCAATTTTGTTAACTGGGTAGGCCCACTGGGCCCAAAGGTCCCTTTTTCAGGAGCCACCCAGAATTAGTTACATACAGTTCTACTGGATATTTGACAATTACAGAGAAGGCAGGCAATTATAGGAAGAAACAGGGTTTTTCAAAGTGCATTACATTTCCGTGTTATGTGCCATTTTTAGAGACATAATTTACCATAACTACCCTTTCTATATGATATGCCAATCCTAGCCAAACTAAACACCACTCTTGCAACAAGGAGGACAGCTTTCCCATTTTACCAAGCCCAGGCCTGCAGGCACTAGCATTACAATCAGAGAAAAAGCAGAATGAGGGGGATCAATGTTTTTTTTTACTGTTTTGTCATTTTCCAGGATATGCCAAGGATTGCTTTTAACTTATTGGAGTTTGTCAGATGACAGGGAGGAACAGTCCATGGGTCTGATTATATGTTATGGGCAGCTCATGTATCCTAGATACATATATTTTACTCTAGCCACTATTTTGACAGTAATCCCCATTTTGTTGTCTAAATCAGGCAGTTACTACTGCACATCACTTTCTGCATTGCATTGAGGGCTGTTTGTTGATGAATAGCCCATCTACCAGTACTATAAATTTGTATTCTTGCATCAGCACAACAAAACTACAAGGTAGCCCCATCTCTGACAAATGACTTTGCTCACTTTGCTGTGATATTAGACATGTTAGCTAACCAGCATTTGATCTGTTCCCTGTTAGTCAATTTAGGTGCTCTGGAGATGCAGCCGAAATACATTGCAGTTCTCGGTCACTCTCATCCCATGAAGATGGGATTGTGAAATGAGAACTAACAGCTACAACATGAGCTTAAGAAACTAGATATATAACCCAATATGCTGCACTGTTAAAAACAGAGGAGAGGTGCCAGTCAGAGCACAGAAGGGGAAGATGTGCAAGCTTTAGCAGTACAAACATGCAAGTCCTATACTGGATATATACAAATGTAACATTTGCCTTCCTGTGCTTACCAATAAAAGACAAATAGATCATTCCAGTAGCACTGCACAGCTTGTAGTTCTAACTCGAACTTACCTTTACAAATAAAGGCATCCTACAGGCACACTTTGGTGTCACTAACCAGAACAAACAAATCAGAAGAAATTTTGCTGTACAAGCAGGCAGGATCTCCCTTTGCAGTCCATTCATTTGCAAGTTAGAAGTTTAATCTCCTGAGAGTGTGCTGGTGTGTGCAATGTGGGTGGTTTCCAAATGCTCACCGAATAAAAAAAACTGGAATATACATAAAAATATTTTTTTTCATAAATTAAACACCTGAACTTAGGTAAACAGGATCCCGTTTAGCTAGATTCTGGTGTTTGCTTTTTGAAAATCTGGCCAGCAATACCTTTCTGGCCACCCCAAAATTCTTTGGGGCCCAGCTTAGCATGGCAGCTGAGTTTTGGGTCATGAACAAGTCCAAGAATTGCTTGGTTGCTCATAAAGTGCTGCGACCAAAGCATCTGTGATTCATACATAGATCCTGATTAAAGGAGATTAAAGTCCTTGTTTAAATATAGAAATAAAAGTTATCATTCATATAAACTTTTTTACATTTATGTTTGCTACTGAATTTTTCCTACCCATCATTTCAGTCTGACAAGGGAGTAATTTCTGCTGCCTGCTATTTCTAAAGGGATCTCAAAATGCTTTTTCTCTAAGTCAAGTGCAGTACTGTTTTTCCTTTTTCTCTCACACCTGTGGGATTTGTAGACACACGGTTCATCCCATGTCCAAGTCCAGGAGGGCTTTTGTCAATTGCCACACAGTGCTGCCCTAGACTGAACCCTGGAGAGCTTTGCTATACTGTCACATGGTGCGGCCATATCCTGAGCCCTGGAGGGTTTGCCACATTTGGATAAAAGGGACACTTCAGTAGACATAGTCAAAGACCAGGCAGTATGTTTTTGTTCCCTCAATCAGACAATTTACTTGCCCTGTGAATTGCTGAGTGTGTTACCCACTTAACCAAGCAGAACAGCAAGTACAGTAGCAGCCTTCTTGCTGCATGGTAAAGCTCTAGCCTATGCTCCAGAGGCCTTTTACTTCTCAACTTTTTTTTTTTACAGGAGATCCTCTTTGCTGCAGTTTCAGAGATACAGTCTAGGTGGGGGGGGTGTCAAAAGAAAATGCAGACTTTTGCTTTTGCTGCTTGTGGAGTTCCAGACACCAACCCATGTGGCATGGCATCCAGTATCCTTTCAGCCACTGAAGCCCTAGTCCTGATCTGCTGCAGGGTTTTTAACAATCCACCTATACCCCTTTGGGTGCTGAAACAGAGAAAAACATCCATAGATGTCTTTCGTGGCCTACCATGATCCAACAACCACCCAACCCTGACCCCTCCACTTAGCAGCCACCTCCCCACACATTTTCCCACCCTCACCCACCTAAAGAAGGCCAAGCACTGTAATCCACTCTCTGCAATGGAAGACTTCCTCATCCCTGAACCATGACTGCAAACTGTAGAAACAAGGTAAGTGCATTCAATGTAGTTTCAATGTGTTTTGAACTTTTACTCATAAGTTTCTCATTTGAAATATTTTTTCACCAAATGTTCAACATAGCCTGTTTGGAACCACACCTCATAAACAAAGTAGGTGATATTTCTAAAATGTAACCTGAAAGGTGAGTTCACAGTTGCGCCATGAAATTACCTTTTGAGTATGATTTGAAAATCTCACCTACTGGGTTCATATGGTGGGGTTATAAGAGAACTATGTTCAAAATGTGGGTTAGAATATTAAAAACTCATAAAGTTATGAATGTATGTTGATATTTTTTCAGCGCTCACTAATAACTTGTAATTTTCAATATTTTGACTCAAATTTTCAACATAGCCATTTTATACATCACCTCATGAACTTGACAGATGTCATTTTTCAAATCCTGGCCAAAATCTGTGTTCACACTTGTGGCACAAAATGATATGAACGCCACTTGTCATGTCCCTCCCTCTGCAGGCTATGTCACTAGCCTGGCCTACACATCATGATTCACAGCATTTAAACAAAGGGTTTTATCTTAAATATATTCTGTTTTAACATGATCAGCTACATTTGCCATCGTAATGTAGCCTGAATTTTAGTATTAAATGAATCACATCAGTAAAACTGTTAGAACCGCTCTAGCAAAGTTTCAACAGGAGGGTTTGAAACTAAATGTGACCTGAGTCCATGTTTGAGTGCTGTAGTCTTTTGGAAACTGTAGTTTAATATGTGGTTAGGCATCCCCTCTATAGCACCTAGTCTCAGCACTGCAGAACATGCATTTTTGTTGCAGAGATGAGACCTTGTTCCTCAATTTTATTTTTATGCTTTTAGTTATTATATAACCAAAAAAATCTTTATTTAACCAGGTGGGCACTGTTGAGCAAAGCTCATTTACAAGGTGGACCTGGGATGAACAAGTACAAGATGACAAGTTAAAACACAACAGTTACAATACACTGGCATGAGCAGCAAACAGCATAGACAGTACAGGTGCGAATGAATGCAGGTTAAAATACAATATTATACAATCAAGCAATATGTACAAAACAAACAGTGTTGCAGATATGTTCAAACAACTCTGATGTAGATAGAGGACAATAATAAAAGGTGTTCCATCTGGATCCTCCAGAGAAACAAAGTCAGAGGATGAACTAGGTACAGGAGAGGGGAGGGAGGCAGGGAGGGGGAGAAGGACAGATGTGGGAAGGGATAGCAGATAGGGATCAATAGTCCAGAAATGCAAGATTGTGTGGTATGATCTTTTAAGAGGAACAATACAGTGGGGACAGGTAGTAGGGGAAGGCAGGTACAATACCAGGACCAAGTTTCAGGGATGGAAGTAGTGGGAAAGAAGCAACATATATTTTTGTTTTGTTTTTTTGGGGGGAGAGGGTCAAGCAGTAGATGAGAACTAAGGCCAGGAAGAGGCAGAAGCAAAAGATATTTAGGGTGCTCTATAGAGATAGGGGACCCTGGGTTCAGGGATAGCAAACACAGGATTCCTTATTATGAAGCAAATATTATGTTTTGAAAGCTGCTAAGCTAATGGGGAGCTTGATTTTCAGGTTTTTTTGCAACTTGTTCCACATTTGAGGCAGCACATGACTAAAAGATGACCAGTTAAAGAGGGATCTGACCTTGAATACCTTCAATGAGCTAATTCATTTAATGTCAGGCGTCCTATATAGGGAAAGGAAAGTGTATATCACAATAAACAAAAATAACATTTCTGTGATTAAATATATCTTAAAAATATAGTTAACATGACATTCTAGTCTTTGTTTGTAAGGGAAGTTGCAAGAAATATAGGGGATTTATCCCTTAAAGCACATCTGTCACTGTTACAGAATTTTCTAACTTAGACCATAATCCCCAGACTGGGATATCACATTCATACAAGAGGAATAAATTCTTATGTGACATACAGAGGGTTATGAATATTTATTTATTTGAACATTGCTGACCTGGAAAGGCACACTGAGCCAAGGCTCCTTTCCAGGTACTACCTGGGGGAAGAGAACAAGGGAGGCAAATACATAGCATCAACACTATACACAGTTAAATGCAGTTACATAGCAAAGACACAAGTCACAGTTACAGTAAAGTGGAATAGCGTACATGATTAAAACCAGAGTATGTACAATAAGCACAAGCAGCAAACATTCAGGCAGTTCAGTGATATATACTCTGGGGTAGGAGGCAAATGTAAGGGGCAGTCAGGTAGGAGGAGAACAGTAGCAGGGGTGAAGGAAGGAGTTTTATCTCCTACGTGGAGGAAACAGGGGAGGTAGTGAAATGGAGCAAGGATGGGAGAAGGGTCAATAGCGAAGGGAGATGCTAGCAAAAAGCTGATTGCTCAGCAATATGACCTCTGTTAGGGAACATTCTTCAGGTGTAGATGAACTTGAAAGGATAAACATCTGGTTTCCATGCAAATATCCTTAATTCCCAAGAATGCAAGGGTTTTATACACTATTTTTAAAGGGGAACTCTGATTTGGTCTTTGTTTGTTTGTTTGTTTGTTTGTTTGTTTGTTTGTTTGTTTAACCAGAAGAGACAAACTAAGCTGAAGCGTGTTTACAGGTGTGACCTGGGAGCACAAGGAAGTTAAGTGACTTACTCAGGGTCACACAGTACGCAAGTGGGAGCTGTGGGATTCAAACCCAGTTCACCAGGTTTGCAGGTCAGAGCCTTAAATCACTGTGCTATACTGCCTCTGAATGAAAATAATAGGACGAGGAGATCCCTATTAGCAAATGCACCTGGTTTAAAAATATTTTTGTTACTTACTTGTTTGCAAATAAAGTAGTTTATCTGGTTGATTATGTGACTGCTGTCTGCTGTTCCCAGGTTGGAAAACAATATCACAGCATCTCCCATGGCTGACGTGAGTGAGGGACTCAGCTAAAGAGGATATCAAAGGGCTAAAGTGTTTCACAATTACTGTACTTGCAGCAGCACATAGCATGTATTATATATAGAATAATACGTGGGTGGTGTGACACTTGGACAGCTGGTTCTGATCACTGTATCATTTTTTGTAATATAAAAATGGATTATGGACTGTCTCTCTTGAGAAATGCTGAAACAGCATGTGAGATCACACACACACACACACACACACACACACACACACACACACACACACAGGTTTTAGATACCTAGGTGTTACCTGGAAGGCCAGAAGCTAATTATAGACTTTAACCAAGTTAATTATAGCTGTAGTTGCTTAGAGGAAAATCAGTATCCCTTTTATGATGTTTCGAGGGGGAAACCAGGTTTAGTACACTGGTGTGAAATCATAAATGCTTTGATGTCTGTGTGAAAGGGGATACTGCTCGCAGATCAAAGAAAATCATTTGAAGAAAATGAGTTGTGCTGAGGATTACAGAATTTAATACTTTGAAAAGACATCCTGTTTTTGTATAGATATATTTTATATATATATATATATATATATATTCTGACAGGGAGGAGCTAGGTGACCTCATGCAAAGAGGTGGGCAAACCCAGCTTTTAGACAATATTCTGTTTTACTTCAGAGACACTTCCATCTAGACTATGACAAAGAAACATATTTGAGCACTTTAAGCAGGTATTTAGAGAGACAGAGAGAAAGAGAGAGACAAATCTAAGTACTGTAGTAGGAATTGCACTGTTAAAACCTTGTTCTTTTAAAAGATTGTATGGTTCTTGTGATAACAGTTCTGTATTTTATGTTTTACATTTTTTTTATCTATTTTAGTAAAACTCTATTTTTAGAGTCTACTTGGTCTGTCTTTGATTTCTTTTCTTTTACAAGTGGAGTATATTTGGTTAAAGCAGACACTGTACATAAGCTTGAATGGTGATACCAAACTGGCAAAAAGTAAGCGTTTTTAATCTGAGGTCTTTTATTACAGTTTCTAAGGGTTCATTTCTGTACACCTGGTTAGGTGCCAGTGGGCATAGATATCTGGCCCCCCAAAGATGGAAATATCTGAGCCAGTGCATTGGGTATGCTAGCAAGAGGTTCACAGTTTGAATCCCTCCAAGACTTGAGACCAAAGGTTGATCCAAATCCACAAAACAGACAAGAGGGTTATCCTGTTTCTGTTAACTGGTCACAAGACTGCGCTCGGAGGTTGGCACTTTGGGAGTAAAGGGCTGACCTGCTGAGTGAGTTTGTGACAGGTGGGGGAGTGTAACCAGAATTTTATACACACCTGAGGTGTGGGATACTACATAAACCTCAACAAATTGGATGTGGTGAGACACACTCAGATGGGGGGGCACATTTTCTTGGTGGTAGGACAGAGGCTGGTGGTGCAAGCATATGAATACTAACTAAAGAAGACACATCTACGAGCCCAGCAGAATTTTTTATATTTGGGGGGACTATGCCCCACACACACCCTTAACTAAATATATTTATTTCTGGGGAGGAATTGAGGGGGCAAATTTTGGGGTCAATGGCAAAAACAAGTATGACTGAGATTTGAACCCTAGCCAGTCAGATGCAGGACCTCCACAATGTGTGCTTCTTCTCTGTACACCACAGCATTGGCACAGTGAAACACCACACAGTTGTGCACATGTACTACTTGGTATTAGTGATAACAGCTATGTGGTGTACTGCAATGTCATGACTTTGCTATTATTCACCCATAGCTGTTTTCACTTACACTGTTTTTTCTGTTCTCTTTTACCGTGCTTGTATTCACATGCGCTTTTGACTGGCTACCTTAATGTTGTATTCTGCTACTCACAACTGTCAAAGCATTTCCTTTAATGCTGTCTGGAGTCCTTTGTGATTCATCTATTTATGGGACAATTTTCACTTGAACAAGGCTATTATACTTTGCCTTTGCTCCTGGGCAAAGATTTGACCATTTTCTTCTGACCAGGAAATAAAAACTCATATTTTCACAAAACTATGAAACACCAAGTTAAAGTTATATAAGTGCCTTTAAATTAAAATTCTGGATAGAGATGGTCAGATAGCTCAAAATCTGATGGGATAAAATTATGCTCCCCCTTAAACTGAATGTATGATTTTCTGATATAGCTGTTTTATCAATTCCTTTTATAGATAAAATGCAATCAATTTTAATGCTACTGTAAATCATTATTTTTATTTTTGAACATCAACAACTTGCTTACCCATGTTATAAAAGAGGTGTGTAAAATATATTATATATATATATATAGAGAGAGAGAGAGAGAGAGAGATAGATATATATACTATCTCTCTCTCGCGATATATATATATAAATATATTTATACAGTATATATATACACATTGGGCTGGATATTCAAAAGGTTTGCACCATGCGCAATAGGGTTACACCTGCACAAGTCTGAAATTGTGCCATTCTGCGATATTCAGCAGGAGGCAGTTGCACCCCCCCCAAGTCATGCTGAGCAACAGCGCAATGCTAATGAAGGCATGCTCAACCGGAGGGGGAGGAAGCATGCATAAACTGCACAGCCCGAGATTCAGCCAGGCTGTGCAGAGTTGTGCAGGCGCAACCCCCAACCTGCGCCTGCACAACTTTGCACCAAAAAAGTTAAGTCGAGGCCACCCACAGGTGAGCTGCCGCATTGCAGGGTGCAACACAGCAGCTGCCCGTGTGGGTGGCCTCCTGCTTCCTGTGCCCCCTGCAGCCCAATTGCGGGCATGATAGTAACCCCCATAGCCCGACCGTGGGCAGAACACACTCCCCACTAGCCCGATCGCGGGCAGATCTCACTCCCCGACTGGCCATGATCGTGGGCATAGCATAAATAAACAACCCCAACTGCCCTGATTGCGGTCATAACAAATGAACAACCACCCCGACTGGTCTGATTGCAGGCATAACATAACTGAACAACCCCCACTGGCCCGGTCGTGGGCAAAATGAAATGACCCCCTGACTGGCCCGATCCGCGGGCATAACGAAAATAATCCCCACACTGGCCGATCAGCGGACAGAATGGAGTTCAACCCCCAAAGAACAATATCGCTGGTGGTCCAGTGGACCACGAAGCCTGATCGCGGGCATTAGATACAACCCCAGGTCCAATTTCCCTGGTGATCTAGTGGCCCCCACCCCACCACCCATGGAGCCCCACCACCCTGCTCCCCCATCAGCCAGCAGGCAGCAGCACCCCACCCGCCTGCCGCCCCGCCGCCTGCTGACTGACTGCTCGATGGGGCTGCACACCCATTGGTTCACAGCAAGAGCCAATGGGTGTGCAGCCCATACCGTACAAGGCAGTCCAGATATGTGAATGAATGAATGAAATAAATGAACAACCCTCCCAACTGCCCCGATACCGTATTCATTCACATATCTGGACTGCCTTGTACGGTATGGGCTGCACGCCCATTGGCTCTTGTTCTGAACCAATGGGCATGCAGCCCTACCGAGCAGTCAGTCAGCGGGCAGCGGGGCGGCAGGCAGGTGGGGTGCTGCCGCCTGCCGCTGACAGCGGGAGCAGGGTGGTGGGGCTCCATGGGTGGGTGGGGTGGGAGGCCACTAGATCACCAGGTAAATTGGACCTTGGGGGTTTGACTTCTAATGCTCATGATGGGTTTCACAGTCCACTGGACCAGTAGGGATAGTGGTCTTTGGGGGTTGAACTCTGTTCTGCTCGCGATTGGGCTAGTGGGGGTGGTCATTTCTGTTATGCCTGTGATCGGGCCAGTCAAGGGGGGTTCAGTTCTGTTTTGCCCACGATCAGGCCAGTCGGAGGGGGTTCAGTTTTGTTTTGCCCGTGATTGGGACAGTTGGGGGGAGGAGATTTACTTCATGCCCGTGATCGGGTTGCAGGGGAAGTTGGTCCCTGACGGCTGCTGCCTGGCAGGGTGCCAGGTGCAACCTGTCGGGGATCAGCGCACCTGCATGCTAATGGCATGCAAATGGGGTCGTAAGTAGATGCAAATGGCCCCCCCTGCACCTTGCATAACTTATGGCTCCATTTGCATGTCACCTTTTGAATATCAGAAATTTGCACATGGCGCAATGGAACTTGCACCACCGCATCTTGAATGCTCCACTCTGACTACTTGTGGTGGCGCAAGTTCCACTGCGCCATGCACAGTGGCTGTGGCCGGGGGGGCGATATTCAAAGGAGTTGCTCAATAGCACAACTCCATTGAATATTGCCTCGGCCACACCCCTGTGCAACTTTTTTGAGCAGCGCAAGGGCTTGCACCACAGAATGGTGCAGTTTGAATATCCAGCCCATTGTGTAAATATAGACAGTATACTGTATGATTATATATGTATATACTATCTAGCTATCTATGTGTGTGTATATATATATATATATATACATATATATATATATATATATATATATATATATATGTGTATATATATATATATATATATATACACACATATACATGATGTGGTAGTGCCACTATAGTTAGGGTTGAACAGGGATTTCATTGCTAAACCTTAAATTATTCACTTTAATATCTCCACAACCATTCAATGGATTTATACAAAATATTGTATGCACAGTTTCAGGGGAAGATCTCTTGATGTGTCAAGTTTTGTCCTAGTTGGATGTGCAGATTATGATTTGCAGATAGTGAAAAAATGTAAACAAAATCACTGTTTCTTTGCAGTTTTTTTGTCATTGCCTTGCACCCAGATGGTTTGGAATTTTGGTCTAAATTTTCAAGGTAGAAAGGGCTTGGCCCACAGATGCACTTTTGACTGGTTTGGTAAAAAAAATATTAGTCCATTCCAAAGTTATTACATTTTAACATTTTGGTTCTAAGCATACTCAGTCCAACCTTTTGGATAACTGCTTGGAGCAAAAAAAGAATTTGGTACATACGAAAAAGGATTCTTTTTCATATGGGGACGATATTTTTTGTGAGGAAAATTTTTTTTTCATATGGATGCCATTTCCTTTTTACCATTTAAACTTACACATATTTAAAGTACACAAAAATAATACTGCAAGTGCCTGCAGTGCTCAACTGCAAGTGTCCCCATCTGCACACTCTTTAATGTTATTTTTGTTGTGCCTTCAACCCACACACTCACAAAAGGAGCAGATCAAGTTCAATATTTTTATTATTTTCATGCAAAACCTTTTTTTTAAATGAAACACTATTTTTCTACAGTATTAAACTGGCAGTCATATACCCGACTTCTGAAATATTTTTTTGGGTGTCCTCCGGGTGTTCATTCTTTTCATGGCACAATTGCCTAATCCTGTGTTTCCTTGTTGCCGAACAGCAAAGCCTTCTGTTGCCAACTGTGTTCATGTTCTATTTTGGGTGCTGCCCTCTGCTCACAGAAAATCGGAAGTTAATACTGATTATTTTGTCCTTCCATTCTGGGTCACTTTCAGTATTTTGTGTTATTTTCTTCTTCCTTCTGCCTCATACAGCCCAGTCAGCTTGGTCCTTGATCAGGTGGTCTGCCAACAAAACATGCTGATGTTTTGGGGATCACATCCTCATCCTCAAAAAAAAAAAGAAGTGTGTGTTTGGGTTAACTGAACTGAATGGGTATCTGAAGAGTTATCTAGGTGTAAATCTCAGGTGACTGAAAGGACTTAACTGCTGTGAGGTTTAAATTACTTGTAGAAAGATCTGGTAAGTAGGGGGAGTGGCTTAGCTAGAAGGAAGCTACATTTAAAGACTGCCTTAGAAAGATTCTGCTAATAACTTGGCAGAAGACACCAGGAGAAAGGACTGCTGTGTGACTGAACTTCTCTGCTGGGACTATATTGCCCTCCTTTCCTCCACTCCACCCCCCTACCCAAAGCTAGTTCTATTTTTATAGGCACAGGATTTGACTTACAACAGGAACTTCCTGTTTAGTGGCAGGAAGTGAGTGATCACAGAACTACCAAGGACCCACCATCCTAGAAGGGCAAGAGTAGCTCTCCGGCCCCCTCTAGCTGCTGGAGGTCTGCCTCTGAGCAAGTAAGTGGTCTACTGAGAAATATAGGATATTCTTGTCTCAGAACAGGACAATCAGGAGCTTAAAGGGCACACAGGCAGAAAGTAAGGCGAGAGAGAAAAAAAAGAGAGGATTTAGTAAGAATTGCAAACAGTTAAGGGGCCAGAAATAAGACATGATTGGAGTGGTGCAGTGCAGTGGCTGTGGAGCAGCAGTCTTCTGAGAGATGTTCTGGAGGATGCGGTGTTGTCCCATCTGCAGGCACCTCTCTGGGCTGAGGGAAGAGGTTGCTCATCTCCAGGCTGAGTTGGCCAGGATTTGTGGGACCTCCTCTTCCATCCAGGGACCACCAGAGCCACTGCCGTTGCCTCAGAGGTTGCCAAGAAAGAGGGCGGTTGGACCACAGTAGGCTCAGAGAGAGGTGAGGGTGGTGGAACAGAGGTGCATCCCTCAGTTGTACCTCTCCACAATTCCTATGCCATTCTGGCAAAGTGTGGTTCCTCTGGAGGCACCCACAGTGGAGACCAAGGAGGATGCTGGGAACCTCCACAAAGGAGACCCACAGGAGGGTGGCAGGGACCCTGCAGGGAAGGAAACAACTCCAGGTGGGGACTCCATTGTTAGGAAGGTAGAACTGGGGGAGGAAGGGGAGAGGGAGGTAAGGTGCCTGCCTGGCGCCATGGCATGGAGGGACAGGGAGCGAATCCTCAGGATTGCTGGAGCAGCTGCACAGGGAAGGGAGCTGGATGTCATTGTCCACCTAGGGACAAATGACCTGGCTAAGAAAGGGATTAGAGAAGTGCAGGAAGAGTTTGTGGAATTGGGGAGGGGCCTTAGTCAAGTAGCACACATGGTAACCTTCTCGGACTTGCTACCCATCTATGGCATAGGAGAGGCTAGGGTGTTCCGCACCATGGGATTCAATCAGTGGTTAAAAAACTGGTGTGGAGCTCAGGGATTTGGCTTCATTGGGGACTGGGGGTCCACCTGGAGTGATGCAAGTCTATACTGGCATGATGGGCTGCATCTGTCTGGGAGGGGAACCAGGATCCTAGGTGATAGGTTTAAATGCTTCATTGGCAAGCTTTTAAACTAGCCAAGGGGGGAAGCACTGGAAAGGAGCAGGAAAATCCTAGCCCCCCCAAATAATCATGGTAGTAAGTGCGGCAAACACCAACATAGAGGTGTCGATAGGGAGAAGAGCAGGGGTAAATGGAGAAAGCGACAAAGGCAAGAATGACAGGGATGGGGCAAAAGGGAGTAAGGCCATCAGAAAATGGAGGGTAATGAGTACCAATGCCATAGTCTGGGCAACAAGCTCCCTGAGCTGATGGCCTTAATGGAAGAGGGATGCCTGGATATCACAGCAGTCACAGAAACATGGTACACAGAGAACCATGACTGGGATGTTAACATACCAGGGTACATAACCTACAGGAGAGACAGGCAGGGGAGAAGAGGGGGAGGAATAGCTCTCTATGTAAAGGAAGGGATAAAAGCAACTGAACAAAAGAGTAAACAGGGAGGAGAGAAGGCACTGTGGGTCACCTTGGAGACTGGAAAGGGCACCACAATCCACACAGGGTTGTGTACAGACCCCATGTCAGGGGAAGGAATGGACAAGGATATGATAGAAGGAATTCTTAGAATGGCAGAGAAAGGGAGATACTGTTGATGGGAGACCTGAATATGCCAGATGTTAACTGGAGCACATTTGCTGCAGCCACATCCAAAAGCAGGGCCATTCTTGATGCCCTACAGGTGGCAGGCATTAGACAGCTAGTTTCAGAACCCACTCATAAGGGAGCAATCTTAGACCTTGTACTCTCAAATGGGGGCAGTGAGAGGATTTCAGATCTAGAAGTGGGTTGCCATCTGGGGACAAGTGACCATCAAACAGTGTGGTTCACATTAAACTCAGCTACAGAGACAAGCCATACAAAAGTGAGGGTACTGGACTTTAGGAGGGCTGACTTTGGCAAGATGGGAGAGTGCCTCAGAAAAGCACTAGCAAACAGGCTAGAAGGAGGTGTGGAGCAACAATGAGAATTATCAAAACTGCCATCACAGAGGCAACAAGCCTTTGCGTGAACAAATAAACAAATCAAAATGAAAGAAAAGCCACTATGGTTCTCAAAAGAGGTGGCTGTGAAAGTCAGGAAGAAAAGATAGCATTCCAGAAGTATAAGGAAACACAGAAGGAGCAGGACAGAGAGCTGTACCAGTTAAGGCAGAAGGAAGCAGGAAGGGAAGTCAGAATAGCAAAGGCCCAAACTGAGGAAAAGATAGCCAACTCAGTTAAGAAGGGGGATAAAACCTTTTATAGGTACATCAGCGAGCGTAGAAAGACAAAGGGAGGGATAGTGAGGCTGAATAGAATGAATGGTGGGTGGGCAGAGGGGGACAGTGAAAAAGCAGGAATACTGAATGAATATTTCTGCTCAGTATTCTCAAAAGAGGAGGGGGAAGTGCCTAATCCAATTAACAGAAGTACTCTTGATAGGGTGGTCGATCCCAGTCCTTTCACAGAAGAAAGGGTTCTGCAAGAACTCCTAAAACTGAAGGTGGACAAAGCAATGGGTCCTGATGGAATTCACCCCAGAATTCTAAAAGAATTAAGGGAGGATCTAGTGAAACCACTGGCTACTCTTTTTAATAAATCATGGGAGGATGGTGTGGTACACAAGGACTGGAGGAAGGTGGATGTGATTCCCCTTCACAAAAGTGGGACCAAGACAGAGGCAGGAAACTACAGACCTGTCAGTCTGACCTCTGTGGTAGGGAAAGTGATGGAGTCACTTCTGAAGGAAAGAATAGTTGAGTACCTAGAGGCCAGTGGAGCACAGGACCCAAAGCAGCATGGGTTCACAGCGGGAAGGTCATGTCAGACGAATCTAATAGATTTCTTTGACTGGGTGACCAAAGTAGTAGACCAGGGAGGGGCTGTGGACATGGCCTACCTAGACTTTAGCAAGGCGTTTGACACAGTCCCACACGAAAGATTAACAGTCAAATTAACCAGCCTAGTAGTGGGACCCAGGGTGGTAGCCTGGGTAAAACATTGGCTGGACGACAGGACACAGAAGGTAATTGTAAATGGAGTCCACTCTGAAGAAAGTGGGGTTACTAGTGGGGTACCACAGGGTTCAGTATTGGATCCAGTCCTTTTTAATGTCTTCATCAGTGACATTGCAGAGGGACTGGAAGGAAAAGTATGCCTTTTTGCAGATGACACAAAGATCTGCAACAGGGTTGATACACAAGGAGGTGTGGAAAGGATGAAAAGGGACTTGGCAAGGTTGGAGAAATGGTCAGAAGTATGGCAGCTAGGATTCAATGCAAAGAAGTGCAGAATAATGCACCTGGGAAACAAGAACCCAGGGGAAGAATACACAATGGGTGGGGAGGTAGTAACAACAACAAAAAAGGAAAGGGACCTGGGGGTAATCATATCAGATGACCTTAAGGTTAGCAAGCAATGTGAGAAGGCAATAGGGAGGGCTGGGAGTATACTGGGATGTATAGGGAGAGGCATCATCAGCAGAAAACAGGAAGTTGTTATCCCTCTGTACAGACAGTTGGTGAGACCCCATCTGGAATACTGTGTCCAGTTCTGGAGACCCCATCTCTGGAAGGACATAGACAGGATAGAGGCAGTCAGAGGAGGCAACTAAAATGGTGCAGGGTCTGCAAGAGAAGCCGTATGAGGAGAGACTAAAGGAGCTTAATATGTATACCCTTGAGGAAAGAAGGGAGAGGGGGGACATGATAGAAACTTTTAAGTACCTCAGTGGAATCAACAAAGTCCAAGAGGGTAGCATCTTTCAGAAAAAGAGACTTGCAAGAACAAGGGACACAATTTAAAGATAAAAGGAGGGCGGTTCAGGGACAATGTGAGGAAGTATTATTTCACAGAAAGGGTAGTGGATGCATGGAACAGCCTTCCTGAGGAGGTTGTGGGGTCTAAAACTGTGGGAGAATTCAAGAATGCATGGGACAGACATAAGGCAATTCTTGTGGGGGGTAGGAAGAAATAGGCTGTTGGTTAACTAGGATCTGCGACCTATCCTGTAGGTAGGGAAATGGGCAGACTAAATGGGCCTAGCGGTCCTTATCTGCCATCAAAGTCTATGTTTCTATGTTTCTATGTTTCTATGTTTCTATGTTTCTCAGAGCTGATTTGTCAGGGGGAACTGTCATTTTATTGCCATTCTTAGTTGTTAGTTACTAGGCATCAGTTTTTTTTAAAAAAATTCCCCTTCGTTCTATCCTTTTTGCTTTTCCTTTTTCTTTCTTTTTTTTTGTTTGCATAATTTTATTGTTTGGCTCATGAACTTGTTATTCTTAGGATTTCAATTG
The DNA here is from genome assembly GCA_016271365.2 of Neoceratodus forsteri. Classification (NCBI taxonomy): domain Eukaryota; kingdom Metazoa; phylum Chordata; order Ceratodontiformes; family Ceratodontidae; genus Neoceratodus; species Neoceratodus forsteri. The sequence goes on from CM028131.1 coordinate 1,125,475,515, forward strand.
CTAATTGCACCAAAAGCCACATGCCATTTGTCTTTGTTTTTCTGTTTCTTGACTATTTATTCATTTACATTCATTCTCTTTTTCTGTTGTAGTCATCTCATTGTTATATCTATACAAACACTATGTCAAGGTAATCTTATGTATTATCAGACGTGCTACTTTATCATGAATCTCTTCAACAGTTCCCATCTCTGTATTTAATTGAGTAACCTTTTAACTTTCCATCTTCATGTGGTTTCTTTTTCCATCTTGTATCTGTTATATTCAGTATTTTTATCTTATAATTAATATATGGTCTCTTCGGTCTTGACAATCAGTTTGTGTTTGCTCACATATTCTACTTCTTACCACAGAAATCCAAAAGTTATGAGAGTTTGACCTTTTGACCTCCCATGTTTATGTAGACATTCTTCAATCGTGCTCTCCTGGATGTGGCCACATGCTACTTTTCAGCTTACTCCTGATGTATATTTTAATACTAAGTTTGCCTTTAACATTCCATTTTTTCGAATGGGTTCTTTTCACTCGTCATTATAGCATCTGTTACAAATGTCCTTTTTATCATCTACTCCATAGGCTCATATTATCAAAAATGTCATTATAATTCTAGATTTCCTATCATCTTCAAGTATCTTATTCATATAGAACATATTTTTTATTTTTGTTTTCCCCACATAATTACCTTAACACATGAATGAATACATATGTATTAAAAATGGGTTTTACTAATACTGTGTCATATCTTCCTATTACCTTTTAAAGTAAATACAACCAATTATGATATAAAGTGCAGGAAATACTTAAACAAAGTGTCAAATATTAAAATCCTATTTTATAACTTATATAACTACTGGTAAAAATGACATTTTTATATCTCTCAACAATCTTATATTCGGATATTCTCACAACCCTAAAGCAACATCAAATATAGATGCTATAACCACTATTTCATTTAGTTCATTTTGTGCTAGGACCTGCATTTCATGAATCCAGTAGGTGTCCCATTTGAGAAGTAGTTCCTTTAAATTACCACCTCTTGCTGACAAGCTCACTTTTTCTAGTGTTAGGGATACTGCTGACCCATGGCCAACTTCTTGTTAATGTTTTGCCACGGTGTGTTTCAGATTATTACATCAGACAGCTGTTTTATGCTCTACTATCCTTAGTTTTAATGCTTATTTGGTTTGGCCTATGTAAGCTTCTCCACAGTGGCAATTTAGCATATATATGGCATATTCTGTTGCACAGTTAACAAAGCTCTTTATTTTGTATTTTTTACCAGTCCTCAGTTGGTTAGCTGTTTGTGTATTTCTTGTGCTGTTACAGTGTGAACAATTACCACACTTACAGTTTCCTTCAGGTGGTCCTGGTATCCAATTAGGTCTTATACTTATTGTCTCAGGTGTAAATAATGTCTGCACCAATGTATCTTTCAGATTTTTGTTTCTTCTGTAGCTGAAAAGAGGCCCTCTCTCAACCACTTCTTTTAAACTGCTGTCTGCTCCTAGTACCCTCCCAATGGTTGCTTATGATTTGCTTGATTTCTCCATAGGCTTCGTTGAACTCTGTGCAGAAGCATATTTGTTCTTCTGTATTAATTTAATTCTTATTTACCAGAAGTTCTTCTCTTTATTTTTTCGTTCACTTTCTTTGCTGCTCTCACCAGTTCTCCTTTTTTATATCCTCTGTTAAGTAGGTGTTTACATATATCAACTGATTCCTGTTTCTAACATTTTCTTCACTGCAATTCATTTTAATCATAAGGAGTTACCCAAATGGAATATTTTTTTTCATGTGGGAAGGATACTGATTATCATGGTGTAATATGATATTACAGTCCATATCTTTTCTAAATAGTCTAGTTTCTAAATTTCCATTTTTTTATATAAATTGTTAAATCCAAAAAGTTCACTTCTGTTTTACTATAGTGTGAAATAAATTTTAGGGTTTTGTCACATTTATTTATATATTCCAGAAACTGCTTCAAACCTTCTTCTTGACCACCCTATATCATTAATACATCATCCGCAAAACAACTCCATTTCTGGATATTTTTGTACCATCTGTTTCTTGTTTGATCCCATATATATTTCTCTTCCTAGTCTTCCACAAAAATGTTAGCCAGAGAAGGGGCAAATGTGCCCATTGCTGTTCTGTGAACTTGCTTCTAGTAGTTTATACCAAAGAGAACATAATTTTGTTTCAATACTTAATATGCTATTTTTAGTATGAAACTGGAAGGGGGTACCACATTGCTTGTTCTCTTTTCCAGCTGTTTTCTTATTGATTCCAACCCTTCCATATGTGGTATGTTGTTGTAAAAAAGTTCTATGTCACTTGTAACTAACCATGTGTCTGTTCCGATACTATCTTTTAGAATATTCAGAATATCTTCTGTATCTGCGATACTTCTTTCACAAATGGTCTGATAAAAAATCAGCATATTTAGACAGTGGTTCAGTTACAGAGACTACTAAAAATATGTATTCCTGGCAGAGCATCTCTATTTTTGTGTATTTTCAGTAAGAGACAAATGGTTGGTCTAGCTGGGATTTATACTATTAGAAAATCCTTCTCTTTTTCTGTGATCCACTTTTTTACTTTTTCTTCTTCTGTTATTGTCTTGAATGTCCTTTTAATTTCTTCTGTTGGATCTCCCTTGAGTTTTTGTAAAATCTTTCATTTTCCAACTGTCTTTGCATTTCTTGGGCATACAGATCTCATCCCCATAATACTACTGCCCCTCCTTTATCTGCTTTTTTGATCACTGTGTTAGGTAACAATTTAACTTCTTGAAGTGCCATCCTTTCTGCTTTGCTCAAGTTATTTGTACTCTTCAATCTTTCAAATCTCTACAGAACTTTCTCCACATCTGTATCTACAAGTTTACTAAAGGTGTTGATTGTACCATTTATCTGCATGTTCAGCACAAATGTTGATTTTTTTTTTATAAAAGGGTGTTTTCTCTCTTTGACATTCTCTTCTTTCTTCCTCTGCATCCTGACTGTTTATGCTGTTTACTACTGTAATTGTTGGTACAGTCTGTTGCATAGGTTGTTGCCTGGAAAAGAACGATTTTAAATGGAGCTGTCTGTATGTCTTAAATAGGTCTATTTTTACTTTAAAAGCATTTATTTTTTTGTACTGGTACAACGGAATGTCCTCTTTTCAAAAGGTTTTCTTGTTATCTCACTAAGTATATTCCCTGTGAGGTTTATTAGTGCCAGTTCTTTTTCTGCTGGGACCTCTGGGGCCCTGTTCACCCCAATAGCCCCCATAATGTCCTCTCTGCCCTCTTCCTCTGCCTCTGAATCCTCTTCCTCTTGCCCCCCCACGTGGTCCTCTTCCTCTGCCTGGGACTCCGCTGGGCCCTTCTTGGAGGTCTTCTTGAAAACCTTGTCTTTGTTGCTCTTGTCCACTGTCCACTGAATCTGTGTCACTTTCATCTGTTGTTTCAAAAGTCTCTGTTGAGAATTGTTTACTCTTTTGATTGTTATACCTATGCCTTTTTCCATGGCAATAGTATGTAGTGCCTGCACAGTAATCTCTTACATCCCTTTCATGTTTTCCTTTTTTGTATTCCAGTAAATCCTCCTTAAATTTCTTCATACGTATTTCAGTTTTCTTCAATGATTCCATTTCCACTGTTTTTTGTACTTCTATAAAAACTTCTAATTTTTTCATTTTTATTTCATTTTCTAATTTTTTTAGCATCTCTTTTTGCTTTCCTAATAGTGGCTAGCATCAAATCATTTGATGCTTTATTTAAAATCATCTCCCAATCTCTTATGTGCACTTCATCATCTTCTCTAAATGACGGTACTTTTTGGATTCTAAGATCCCTTGGAATATATTTATTCCTCCAATATTTACTCAGGCTTAAAGAATGTAATTGCATTTGTATTTATTTTTTTTGTTAGATTTTCTATGCTTTCTATAAAAACAGAACAGGAACACTGTTGGCCACAGAAGGCTTTGCTGTTTGGCAACAAGGAATTGCAGGATTAGGCAACTGCACCACAAAAATAATGAACATCCGAAGGACACCCGAAAAACATTTCAGAAGTCAGGTAATATAACATATGACACAATCCTTCAGGGTATATGACTGCCAATTTAATACTGCATGAAAAGAGTGTTTCATTTAAAAAAAGGTTTTGGATGAAAATATTAAAAAGTTTGAACTTGATCTTATGCTTCTGTGAGTGTGTGTGGGTAGAAGGCACAACAAAAATAGCATGAAAGAGTGTGCTGATGGGAATGCTTGCAGTTGAGCACTGCAGGCACTTGCAGTATTTCTATCCCTGCCATTTTTGCACCTAATAGCACCCCATCTCATGGTAGAGGTTTGAGCTGCACTAACTTTTTTTTCTGTTGCATAAAACTAATGCCTTTTCAAAAGAAAAAGATGACTGAATATAGCTAAATGGTACCCGTTTAGCTAGATACTGTTATTTGTTCTTTTAAAAAGTTGCTAGAAATATGTTTTTTAGGCACCTAAAATCCAAGGTGCCCATTTTAGTGAGAGGAGTCATTTACCCGTGTTCTCTGTATGAGAACAGCAGGGCTTTCTTGAGTTCTGCAACTGCAGCTGAAGCTTATGCTGCAGGCTGCTCTGAGAATAGTGAGCCATTGTTTCCCTGGTGCCTAGTGGCACTCTTCCACTCCCCCATTGCTGTCCCCTTATATAATGCTTCTCTGGTGTCTGGTGGCACCCCCCACCCTGCCATCACCATCCCATTATGTAAGTTATGTTTTTCTGTTGCCTAGTGTTGCCCCCACCCTTTGATTGCTGACCCTTAATTTATATAATGTTTCCCTGGTGTTTAGTGATATCCTCCACCCTCTGGTTGCTGGCCCCTTCTTGATAGACAACCAGAACGCACGCTCAAAACCTTTGCATTGCTCACAAAATGCAATTCACATATCTGCTGAAGGGTGCTACTGGTGTGTGGCATCCAGTGCACCCCCCCCCCAAAAAAATGGCACATCTCCAGAATTAAACAGTTTAACTTCCTGTTGACTTTTCTTACTTTAAACTCCATGAAAAAAAGGGTCCTCTTAGTTTTCGGATTGGAATTCCAAAGCCATATCATCACATCACAGAGGGACCCATTCAATTTAGTCCCTACACTTGCTTCTCAGCTTGGGGGGTCCACTGGATTTTTGTTCTTGTCTGTTATATACTACATACCAGCAGCATCCCAAGCAGAAATGTGACTTACACTTTGTCAGCAATGCAGAGGTTACAGCATGCTAATTTGGGGAGGTGTGGCACCCCTTTCAGCATGTTCCCTTCCACCACCTGTGAAACTGCACTTTAAAATGAGCCATTTAGGCAATGCACTTTATATATGTGAGTAGCCACTGTAGGCATTTCAGAGCTGAGAAGCTAGTGTGGGGACTAAACTGAATGGGTCCCACTGTGATGTGGTGGTTTGGCTTTCTCACATTGGAATTCCAATCTGAAAACTAAGAGGACCCCCCTTTCTTTCATGGAGTTTAAAGTAAGAAAAGCCAATAGGCAGTTAAATTGTTTCAATTCTAATATGGACCATGTTTTTTTTTTTTTGTGGGGTTGTGCACTGGATTTTTGTTTTTGTCTGTTATATACCACATACCAGTAGCACCCCTAAGCAGAAATGTGAGTTACACTTTGTGAGTAATGCAGAGGTCAGAGGATGCTAATTTGGGGAGGTGTGTCACCCTTTTCAGCATGCTCCTTTCCACCACCTGGGAAATTGCACTTTATTTAAAAGGAGCCAATTAGGCGATGCACTCTATATATGTGAGTAGCCACTGTAGGCATTTCAGAGCTGAGAAGCTAGTGTCGGGATTAAACTGAATGGGTCCCATCATGACATGATGGTTTGGCTTGCTCACATTGGAATTCCAATCTGAAAACTAAGAGGACCCCCTTTCTTTCATGGAGTTTAAAGTAAGAAAAGCCAATAGGCAGTTTAATTGTTTCAATTCTAATATGTACCATTTTTTGTTGGGGGTGGGGTTGTGCACTGGATTTCTGTTTTGGCCCCTTCTTGATATGTTTCTCTGGTGTCTAGAGGCTCCCCCCACCTTCTGATTGCCATCCCCTTATTGATGTAATGCTTCCCTGATGTCTAATGGTGCCTGCACCCTCTGATCACTGTCCCCTTGTTTGTATATTGTATCACTAGTGTCAAGTGGTACCCCCCACCCTCTGATCACCACCCCCCTATTGATATAATGTATCCCTGGTGTCTAGTCATAACCTCACCCTCTGATCACTATTCCTTTATTGATATAAAGTTTTCCTGGTGTCTAGTGGCATCCCCAACCATCCCACTGCCATCCCCTTAAGTATGATTTTTCCCTGGTGTCTACTGGCACCTCCCCACCCTCCGATCACCATCCCCACATCAATGTTACCCATAATAAAGAAAACCATCCCTCCATGTTTTTTTAATTAAACCTGTAAAAAAGAAAATGGTCCCTCACCAATCCGATCTCCCCACCCTGACCTCCCACTGAGCACCCACCACCCACACACCCCCACACCCCACACACACACTCACTCACCTGAACATGTCTCTGGGCAAAGATCCAGTCTCTGATCCAAGATATTTCTTGCTGCTTGAACTGCTGACTGCAATATGAGAAACTAAGGTAAGTGCAGTTCAAAGTATTTCAATGGGGTTTTGAACTTTGATGCATAACTTTGACATTTTTGCATATTTTGACCCCACATTTTCAATATGACCTTTTAGGGACCCCTCTTCATGACCAGCAATGGTAGAATTATGCAACTCAAACCTGAAAGGCAATTTTGTGGTCTCTTGGTGAAACCACTTTTAGGGCAGAATTCAAAAGTTTTCTCCACAATTGTTCATGAGGTGGGGAATCTTGTGTAGCACCTGATTTATCTATATGCATGCTGTTTCACCTTGGGTATCTCACTTGTGGCTTACACCATTCATGAGGTTACCTGAGGTCAAACAGCACACATATGGATAAATCAGGTATCACACAGCGCTCCATGCATATCCTTTTTATTGGCCTCAGGCTTCTCAAGCCCAACACTCACCCCATTCCATCTATAAATAAGGTCAGATGTGTAGACTTTATAATGATGGGGCAATGGTTAGGCTTGAGAAGTCCAAGGAACACCCCACACCTGCTCTCCTGCCTGGTTTGGGAGGGTGGGGTGTTAGGGAAACCATAACACCTCATTTCTCAACTTTTGTCACTTTGACCCTAACTGGAGCATTAGCAAAGCTTTTGCAATGTATTTCCTTGCTTTTTGAGATAGTATGACATTATCCATTTGTATCCCACTGTAGATGCGTATATGTATGTAGCTGTGGAAGCATAGGGACCTCTTGGTCCTGCACTTCCATTTATAGGACCACAGTGACCAAATTGTCAGTATAGCCATCTTATTACCCCACCTCATATACCCAGTAGAGAAAATTGTTGAATCATTGCTACAGTAAATTGTAATTCTGTGCAACTGCAATGCAATTCCATGCCACAGGTGAAAAAACACATTTTGGGCAGGATTTGAAAAATGACAGCTGTGACATACATGAGGTGGGGTAATAAGGCTATGTTGAAAATTTGGGGTCAAAATTTGTTTTCATATCTGTGGTGTGGAATGATGTTTCAATGCCATGGAATGATGTTTCAGTGAAGATTTGAACATTTTCGCTATCAGGTTCATGAGGTGGGGTAATGTGAAAGCTATGCTGACAATTTGGTATACAAATTCTGTAAAATGCCCAAGTTATGAGTGAATGTTGCAGTATTTCAACATTCACTCACAACTTCACTAATTTTCACCAATTTGACTCCAAACTTTCAACATAGCCATTTTTCTACAGCACCTCATAAACGTGACCTGTGACATTTTTTAAATCCTGGATGAGATGTATTTTCCCTCTTCTTGTACAAAATGACATTCAGCCAGTATACAATAAATGATACATGTCATGTTTATAAGGGGAATCATAAAACAAGAATCTTGAAAATTCTGAGTCAAAACTGAAAAAAAATATATATCATTGTTACCAAACATTGTGTGTAGTGTCACTCTTGATCCCAATGGGTACGGTTTGTGATCCTGAACTGGTGAGCTCAGTTTGGGGATGAACTCAGTGACCCTGCTTGATGGAGTGAGAGTGGGGGAATGGTGCTGTTATGCTACACCCCCCCCAGCCTGGAATTAAAGGTGTAGGGTTGTCTGCACATGCCTGGGTACCATATAGAGATGGCAACATTCCTCTTGGCATTAGGCCCTGGACCTCTGTACCCCTTGGTTACCGAGGGCCCTGCGCATTGGCTGACAGATGCACTCTTTGCCTTGTGTATCTGTATTTGCAGCAACATGGAAGCGCAAGGACCACATGGCCCTGCACTTCCACAGCCCACCAGACAGCCCCATAACTTTTTCACATCCATCGCTTCACTGAAGTGGAAGGACCTCAGAGGCCCTGCATTTCTGTAGGCAGACATAGTCTTCCCTCGGCACAGGACATCAGGTTCCAAAGGGATCTGAGTGAATGAGGATATGATTCCACCATCTCAAAAAGAAAGGAAATCCTTTGCAAAAAATGTTGTTAATACACCATTGCGGATGGATTCTAAGGAAAAGTATGCCTCTTTGCTGATGACACCAAGATCTGCAATAGAGTTGACATTCCAGCGGGGTGTGTGGAGCAATTGAGGAGAGACTTAAGCAAGTTGGAGGAGTGGTCAAGAGTGTGGCAGCTCAGATTCAATGACAAGAAGTGCAAAATCATGCACTTGTGGAACAAAAACCAAGGGGAGGAATACACAGTGGGGGGTACTAACAACAACCAAAATGGAAAGGGACCTGGGGATAGTTATAACAGATGATCTAAAGCAACCAAACAATGAAAGAAGGCAGTGAGGAAGGCCGGTGGAATGCTGGGGTGCATAGGGAGAGACATCACCAGTAGAAAATAGGTGGTGGTGATTTCACTGTACAGGCAGTTGGTGAGGCCTCATCTAGAGTACTGCATGCAGTTCTGGAGACCTCATCTCTGAAGGATATTGACAGGGTGGAGGCAGTCCAGAGAAGGGCAACAAAAATGGTGCAGGGGCTACACCAGGAAACCATACAAGGAGAGATTGAGAGAACTCAATATGTATACTCTGGAGGACAGAAGGGAGAGGGGGGATATGATAGAGGCATTCAAATACCTCAAAGGGATCAACAGAGTTCAAGAGGGCAGTGTCTTTCAGAAAAGGAGATGTGCAAGAACAAGACATCAAAATATGAGGCTGGGGGGGAGACTCGGGGCAACATGAGGAAGTACTTTTTCACAGAAAGGATGATGCATACATGGAACAGCCTCCCAGAGGAGGTTGTGGGGGCAAAAACATTTGTTGAATTCAGGAATGCATGGGACCGGCAGAAGGCAGAACTAATGGTAGGCAGGAGAAGGTAGGCTGTAGATCAAATATGATCTGGAGCTTATAGGGTAGGTAGGGAAATAGGCAGACTAGGTGGGTCAGGCAGTCCTTATTTGCTGTCAAGTTCTATGTTTCACCAGTTAGGGTAACTTAATGCCACAAAAGCAGGGAAATGTGGCTTTAGGATTTCCAACCCTAAATTCCCATCCCCACCCCCAAAGCAGCAAAGGGAAAAAATAGGGTTTGGGGTCTCTGGAGTATTGGTGAATCAGAGGTGTGGTCTTCCTTAAAGTTCTCAACCCAAATGCCCACCCCTTTACCTGAGCAAACAACATCACACATGATCTTCTTTCTTCATGCAGGACCAGCAGGGTCCTGCATGAAGAAAGCTACAACAAATTGTATTGGGAACATGTGGCAAGACATACTTCTCTTCCTTAGAAGATTGTATCACTCTCAGGAATTGACTTGGATCTTTACCTTGTGCTTTGGACTGAAGACTACTGTTTAGCTGGGGGAGGGGAGCATTAGGTGCACAGCCCCAAGCAAGATCCCACCACTGATTTGCCAAGACTCCAGAGACTCAAACCCCAAATTTTTTCCCTTTTGCTGCTTGAGGGGTGGGGGTGGGTAGTTAGGGTTGTAAACCATAATGCCACATTTCCCTACTTTTGCGGCATTAAGTAACCATAAGTGGTGTATTCAAGTTTTTTAAAGAATTTCTTTCTTTCTTTCTATCTATCTATCTATCTATCTATCTATCTATCTATCTATCTATCTATCTATCTATCTATCTACAGTATCTATCAGGGATATGTGTGTGTATATATATATATATATATATATATATATACGAGGAAAAAACTCCATTTAATGCATTAGTTAGGGTTGTTCCATAGTGACAAAAGTGAGGAAATTCAGTGTTAGGGTTGAAAGCCCCCATTGGACCCCCCGTCCACACCCCAAACCAGCATTGGGGTGCGCGTTGGGGTTGCCGGCCCTAACTCTCATCCCATCAGATGTGTGAAGAAGCAGAGGTATAGAAGAATGGGGTGAGAGTTAGGACCAACAACCCCAACATGCACCCTGATGCTGGTTGGGGGTGTGGGCAGAAGGTCCAATGGGGGCTTTCAACCCTAACACCGAATTTCCTCACTTTTGTCGCTGTCTTGTCACATAGTAACACAGTGCCTGCAAACACAAATGGTAATGTGCATGGTGATGCAAAGTGAAACACAAAGATAAACAGTACTGTAGACACAAATGGTTAAAACAATGCAAATGCAAGCGCAAATGAAAACGCAAAGGGTAATGCACATGGTGCCGTATACGGGAACAGTAATTGAAATGGGTATGGAAACACAAGCAGAAGCAGTAAGGGTAACAGTAATGTAAGTGCACAGGCTGGTTTTCCCCAAAAGCTGCATAGAGAAAGACAGTGAGTACAAAGAATGTATGCATAATAATTGATCTCGGAGCAGAAAATGAGGAGCTGGAATACTAAATTGCTTATATCTCAGGAACCCTACCATGAAGAAAAAAAATGTTAAAGTCATATGATTTATGACTTTCCCGGCTAGTTTTGTACTTAGTGCCCACTAAGGGGCTAAGCAATTTTCCGACAGAAAGTCTGTATCTTGCACCGTTTCCGAGATACGGGCCCTGAAAGGCGCGGCGAACACCGTAATGTTATCCTATGGGAAAAAAAAAATTCAGAGTGCCAAAACTTTGGCTCCCTGTAATATTTTTTCATCAAACCACTAAAAGGTACATCTGAGGGATGTTGGCTTTCTTCCCTCCAAATTTTAGCCCAAAAGACCAAACTGTTCTTTTGCAGCAGGGTGGCAGAGGATTCCTGTAATGCGGCGGATGCCGTAATGTTATCCTATGGGAAAAAGTGTCAAATTTGCAGTGCTGTAACTTTGCCGCCCTGTAATATTTTGTCACCAAGATACTGAAAGGCACATCTGTGGGGTGTTGGCTGCATTCCCTCCAAATTTCAACCCAAAAGACCAAACTGTTCTTTTGCAGCAGGGTGGCAAAGAATTGCTGTCATTTTACCAGAGCCTGGAAAAGTACTGTCAAACATTGTGAAAGCTTTCAAAATTTCATGCAACAGTGTCGCAAATGCGAAAGAACTTTTTCCAGAAAATTGAAAAACATACTTCTGGGGTGTTTTACCCAAAAATAAAGACATGCGTAGCATCCTCAGGGTCCGACTAGGTGAATACAAAAATAATTAGGTTGCTAGAGGGTCCCAAATTTAAATGCCAAGCATTTTTCTAATGACCAACTGAAAACAAAATGGTGGATTTGCGACAGTAAAATGGCCATTTGTGAAAGTAAAAACTGTATTTGCGACACTGTCGAACTTTTTGTTAACTTTTCCCATTGACATATAATGGGAAATTGTTTTTGAATAACTTTTGAACCATTTAATATTTTTTCACAAAAATCTTCAAAAGGCACATCGGGGACCCCGGCTGCACACTTCCTGAAGATTTTGGACCGGTCACACAAACCGTGTGACCTGCAGGGATGACCAAAGAATTCCAAAAAAGCATAAATGTGCTGCTCAGATCACGCTTAATAACTCTGCATCCGTATATCCGAACAGTATGATAGTTGGCAGATCCCAAGATGTATGGTTCTTGATCATGTATTCCAAATTTCAGGCACATCCATTGAATGGTTGCAAAGTTATTAAGGTGCAAGATTTTAGGTTTAACATGTAAATGGCTCCTCCACCCTAACTATGGTGGCACTACCGTGCTACCATTATTTATATATATATATATATATATATATTATATATAAATATTACAAAAACCTGCGTCAATGCATTAGCTAGGGTTGAAGCGACAAAAGTAGGGAAATGTGGTGTTAGGGTTTCCAGCCCTAACAGCCCCCCCAAACCAGGCAGGAGAGCAGGTGTGGGGTGTGCTTTGGTCTTCTCAAGCCTAACACTCACCCCATTCCATCTGTAAATAAAGTCAGATGTGTAGACTTTATGAGAATGGGGTGAGAGTTAGGGTTGAGAAGCCCAAGGCACACCCCACCTGCTCTCCTGCCTGGTTTGTGGGGTGTTTGGGTTGGGAATCCTAACACTACATTTCCCTACTTTTGTCACTTTGACCCTAACTAGTGCATTAACACAGTTTCTTGCAAAGAATTTCCTTACTTTTTGAGATAGTAAAATTGTAGGCTTACTTTTCTGTTGAAGCGCAGGGCCCCCAAAGGGATCCATACTTTTTGAGATGTTGTTGGCCCTGCACTCCGATCCTTCCATAGATGTGTATATATATCTTGATGTGGAAGCTGGTGCTCTGGGACCTGTGCTTCCATTTGTAGAAGAAGAGCAATCAAATTGTCAACTTAGCCTTCCTATTACCCAACCTTATCAAACTGATAGTGAAAATGGTGAAACCAAAACATCATTCTGTACCACTGCAGGATTATTCTGTGCCAGGGGCACAAAAAGACATTTTAGACAAGATTTTAAAAATGGCAGCTGTCACATTCATAAGTTGGTGTAATGAAATGGCTATGTTGATAATTTGGGGTTAAAATGTGAAAAATTACCAACGTTACGAGTGAGCATAGCGAAATGTCAATGAATACATGGAACATTGCCATGTTTGCATATTTTGACCACAAATTTTCAACACACTCTTCTTATGACCCCACCTTATGAACATGCATGGTAAAATTTTGAAATCCCCCCCCCCAAAAGGTGATTTCTCCAACTGACTACAAAATCACCTTTTGGGTGGGATTTGCATAATGACAGTCATATTGTTCATGAGACAGGCTCCCCAAAAAAACATGTTGAAAGTTTGGTGCCAAAATGTTAAGAAATGGCTAAGTTATCCACAAAAGTTGAAAACCCCATTGAAATACAGTGAACTGCATTTACCTTAGTTTGTCAAATTGCAATCATCAGTTTCAGCAGCATGACATGTCTCCAGTCAGTGAGTTGATCGCCACCATGGCATCTGCTCAGGTGTGTGAGGGTCTGTAGGGGATGTGGGGGGGGTTGGGGTGGTGGGTGCTGAGTGAGATGTGGGGATGGGAGGATCAAATTGGTGAGGGAGTACACGCTTTGTATGGACAGCTGCTTAGTATGGATGAAATGCTTTTCCCAAACCAGTCCCATAGACTCACCATTATTAAACCCCCCCACTAAAAGGAACTATAAAGACAACCTATAGTGGATGCCAGTGATATTTAACATGGTGCTAATCAGTTTAATCAGTGACTCAGACTACCACCCAAAGTACCGGATGAGGTGTTAATTATGCACTGGAAGCAGACAGTCTATCCGAGACCCACTTCTGGACCAGTGGTCAGAATTGCATGCTGCACTGCCTGAGTCTAAACACTGAAGGGTGGGCTGGTTTGCAGTGAGTCTGTTAATGCTGAAGTGTTGAATTTTTTTTTTTTTTATCATTCTGCTGCTAGCACAAAATCTCCTTATTTTATTTAACAGTGCTAACAGTTTAAGAAGTGCCTTTTTGCTTAAAGAAACAGAACTTACACTGACTGGAACCATGTGTTTCGGTAGTTGCTGCAGATCTTTGTTTTAAAACACTTATAGTGTTAACCACCAAAACATTTTTTCAGACAGAAGTCTTAATATTTTAATTGTTTTTTAAACAGAGCTTACACTGGACCTGGGCATTGCAGTAAATGAGTGAAAATGGATGAAATACAAAATACAGCTAAGAGAGGAGTGGCACACAACTCAAACAGCTATGGATCAGAGGTTCTACCATGCTGCGCTGACACAGAATTCGCTGACCGTCAGTACAGCAGTGGCACAACACCACCAATTGGTGTTGTGCTGTCACTGCAGAAAAGTGTGTTTTCTGTGGGGGCCTTCACCACCCACACCCTGTTGCTGAGAACTCTACCCCCACATCTCTGCACCCCTGCTCTTAAGATTACCAACTCTGAATAGGAGTTGGTTCAGGGAGGGGGCAAACACCTCAGAGGCAGCAGTGTCAGGAACCTAGTGGACCATCACAGCGAACTGCCAAAAATGTCACTTCGATGGTGTTTGCTGTATTTCCCTCACTGTTGCAATGTGATACCTGGATCAGAGGTATACTGTACTGTGCAAGGCTTATGAGACTTGAATTGAGACAAGAAGCCAATTTCAGAGCTGCCTACATTACTGTAGCTCGACCTAATAAAGTTAAGTATCTGATGAGGTGTTGATTAGGCACTCGAGGCAGACACTCTATCAAGACCCACTTGTGGACTGGCAGTCAGAATCTAAACAGAGTCTAAGCAATGAAAGACTGGCTGGTTTGCAGCGAGTCAGTTAACATTGAAGTGCTGCTTTTTTTTTTATCATCCTGCTGCTAGCACGAAATCTCCTTTTTTATTTAACAGTGCTAACAATTGAGAAGCTCCTTTTTCTTTGCTTAAAGAACCAGAACTTACACTGAATGGAACCATGTGTTTTGGTAGTTGCTGCGGGGCTTTGTAATATTTTTTTTTGTTGTTGTTTTTAAAATGCAGCTTACATTGGAGTGAACAAGTGAAAATGGATGAAACACAAGAGACAGCTCAGAGAGGAGAGGCATTCAACTTGAGCAGCTATGGATCAGAGGTATACTGTACTGTGCAAGGCTTATAAGATACGAATTGAGACAAGGAGCCAATTTCAGAGCTGCCTATGTTAGCTTGTGAACTAATGAAGTTAAAACATATGGAAAATGGTCTGTAATACTACGAGCAGTGTCATGAAGTATAGAAAGTGATTTTTGTTTTGTCTAGACATCTGCTTATAATGGAGAAAATAGCACTACACAAACATGTCCTTAAAGCAGCATATACTGACATTTATTCCCAATATGAAAGAAGAACTTGTTTCATATCAAAATATCTTGATCTTGTTTCGTATTACAAGATACGAAACAAGATTTATAATCTCAAAAAAAGAACATATTTTAAGGAGAGTTCTCTAACAACCAAGTGCAGAATCCAGCTAAGGGGGTCCCAATAAGCAAGCTACATCTGTTGGTCCCTCCCCAAAAAATAATTTTTGGGGCTTTCAGGCAAAACGGAAAACAAGATGGCAGCCAAAAAAAAAGATTTCCTCAAAAGAAAAAGAATGACGTCAGTATAATCAAATAAGTATTTTTCATTTCATACAGCTATTTTGATGTGCTTACTGAGCATGCTAGAACCAATTTATGAAAAATTTAAATGGCAATAACTTTGGTACCGATTAATATCTATTCACCAAACCAGCAAAAGGCACATCTAGGAGTCAATCCCTTTCTACCCTGAAAATTTCAGACCAAAATTCCAAATGTTTGGGCTGTAGCCAAATTAAAAGAAAATCTCATTCAAACCAATGGGGGAAAAATACGAAAAATTAACTTTTTTCACCATCCAGATCTTGGAAATCACACATCCAACCACAAATTTGGTACATTCAGATATCTGCCATGCAAGACTGTGCATGCAATGTTTCGTGCAAATCGGTTGAATGGTTGCAATATTAAAATGCAAAATTCTGAGTTTAACATAGAAACTCCAGTTCAACCCTAACTATAGGGGGGCAACAGCACCCCTATAATATAAATTAGAGGGGGTGTGATCATGCCCCTAAAGTTTGGGTTGAGTAGGCACTTTAATAAATTTGAAACTGTTCAACAGATTTGCATGAAATTTGGTATGTGCTATCCTGTCGTATAGGTCTCTTGAAGTACCAAGTTTGCTTTCAATCAGACTGGCAGAGTTTGTGCTGCGCATAGTGAACAAAACGCAAAATGTTGCCTTTTTTGGCTGTTTTTTCCTCATCACGATATGGCCAAATCATTTGGAAAATTGGTCTGAGATTTTCAGGGTAGAAGAAATGTGCCCCAAAGCATAAGCCAGCATTACTTTGGTGAAAAAATATACATTTGTTCCAAAGTTATTAAATTCTGAAATTTCAGGTTCTGAGCATGCTCAGTTCAATCTTTTAGATAGCTGCATGGAACAAAAAAGGATTTTGTTCTGACAAAAAAGGATTTTGACAGATCACAAAAAAGATCCTTAGAATCTTTGTTTGTTAGGAAAAAATCCTTTTTTGTCAGTCACCATATTGGGTTTTTTTTTAACCCAAACAAAATGTTATAACTTTGCCCAGGGAAGTCTTCTGTAAACATCCAAGTATGTTTCTTGTTCAGCAGCATGCCCTTTAGTGTAATCTGCTTCAACTTTAATTTAATGTTCCCTCAGAATGCTTATTTTTATTTTTTAAAATCCTTTTCGTAACACACTTTCATTGCTTTTTCGTGAGCAGTCATAATCCTTTTTCACATCATGAAACAGGATTATGACATCTCACGAAAAAGGATTAGCGGCAGGGCCATCTGGTTGGAGAAGTCCTAATCCTTTTTTTGCATGATAAAAAAGGATCATGACACCTCATAAAAAAGGAATCGGTCAATGAAAAAAGATTAGGACAGATCACAAAAAAGGATTACGAAAAGTTATCCTTTTTCAAGAGATGTCATAATCCTTTGTTGTCAATCGATTACTTTTTTGTGAGGTGTCATAATCCTTTTTCATCATGTGAAAAAGGATTAGGACTTCTATGACCAGATGGCCCTGCCAGTAATCCTTTTTCGTCAGACAAATTCTTTTTTTGTGGCTGTCATAATCCTTTTTTGCATCACGAAAAAGGATTATGCCAACTCATGAAAAAGGATGGCTGGCAGGGCCATCTGGTTGGACAAGTCCTAATCCTTTTTTACATGACGAGAAAGGATTCCGTCACCTCACAACAAAGGAATTGGGTGACAAAAAAGGATTAGGAGTAGTCACAAAAAAGAATGACAGAACGGCATCTCCTCTTATTTTCCACCCATTGTGGCATTCTGCCACTTTGCCCTTTATCTCTGGTGTCTAGTGGCACCCGTCACCCTCAATCCCAATATATATTTTATGAAACTGAATGAACTGCTATTGCTATAGTGAGATGAATGACCCTATGGATATATTAACCCAGACTACTTATCTTTAATATGTTTATTGTCTACAACATGCCTGTCTACTTGGGCATCTGTCCAATCCCTGAACTCTGTTTTGTGACTAATTTTTTATTGTGATTATGTTGTAAATATGTATTCCTCTCTGTACCGTTGATCTTATGTGTTCCTTTGTTCTTGATTTATTGTAAACTGTTGCACTATATATGCTGTATGTAGCTAATTCTGGGTCACCCCTGGAAAAGGAACCTCTGGTCTCAGTGGGCTTATCCAGTTACCAAAATGCTATAACTAAATAATTAAATATTAAAAAGTCTTCTTTTATTATTATTCCCTTCCCCCATTGTGGTGTACTGCCAGTTTGCCCTATATCCCTGGTGTCCAGTGGTACCCACCCACCAGCAGCACACTTTGATTTTGTACTGTGCTTGATGGTGGTTAGTGGCATTCCCCCCACCATCCTCTGATAACCTGCAAAATAAAATGGTCCCTCGTCTTTTTTATTTTAGTCTGCGAAAGAAAAAGGGCCATCGCCGGTCATGCTCATACCCCCACTTGAACTCCTACTGTGGACCCTCCTCCTCCTACTCACGCCCACCCTGATATCCCCACCAACCCTCACTCACCTCAGGAGGTCCCAGGTTCGAGAACTGCTTCACTGATCAAAGACATGTCTTGCTGCTGGAACTGGCAACTGCGATGAGAAGTAAGGTAAAAGCGCTTCAAAGTATTTCAATAGGGGGTTTCAACTTTCGGCCATAATTCAGCCATTTCTTGATAGTTTGACCTCAATTTTTCAAAATGGGCTCTTGGGGACCCCATCTCATGATCAATATGACTGTCATTAGGCAACTCCTGTTGGAAAGGTAATTTTGCAATCCATTGGCGAAATCGCCTTTCCGGTGGGATTTGTGTAATGACAGCATATTGTTCATGAGGTGGGGTCATAGGAAGCTTATGTTGAAAATGTGGGGTCAACATTTAAAAACTGGCTGTGTTATGAGTATTCATTGCTATTTTGCTATGTACTTTCGTAACTCTGGGAATTTTCCACATTTTCAACATAGTCTTACTATTACCCCACCTCATGTATGTTACAGCTGTCATTTCTCAAATCCTAGCCAAAATTGTGTTTTCGCACTTGTGGCACAGACTGGCATGGTAGTTGCACAGAATTAAGTTTTAGTGGGGATTTGACAATGTTCTGTACTGGATACATGAGGTGAGGTTAAAAAATAGCTAAGTTGAACATTTGGGGTAAAAATTAGTAAAAATGGCAGAGCTCTGACTATTTGTCAATGGAGGGATGGGAGCACAGGGTCCAAAGTACTCTGCATCCCACCATAACATAAACATACTGTTATACTCTCTCGATGGAGGCATGGGCACTCCCACCATAACATAAGGATACTGTTTTACTGTCTCAATGGAGGGATGGGAGTGCAGGGTCCAAAGGACCCTACACTACCACCTTAACATAAGGATACTTTTATACTATCTCGAAAGAAGGATGGTAGCTCAGGGTCGGAAGGACCCTGTTGCTCCCACTGTAACATACCGATATTCTTATACTGTCTTGATGAAGGGATGGGAATGCAGGTTTCTCCTTCACTCCCACTGTAACATAAAGGTACTGTTAGACTATCTCAGTGGAGTGATGGGAGCGCAGGATAAACCATAAAATAATGATACTCTTATACTATCTCAAAAAGTAAGAAAATAAATTGCAAAAAACTTTATTAATGGATCAGTTAGGGTTAAAGTGACAAAATCAGGAAAATGCGTTAGAGTTTCTAACCCTAACACCCCATTCCCACCCTGCACAGACCAACAGGCGGGGAAGGGGGCTGTCTTGGGCCTTGTGAACCCTAACGCTCACCCCATTCTATTCCAAAATTAGGTGACATGGCTACAGTATAAGTAAATGTGGTGAGCATTAGGGTTCACAAGGCCCAAGACAGCCCCCACCTGACCAGTCTGTGAGAATGAGAATGAGATGTGAGGTTGGAAACCCTGATGCCACATTTCCTAACTTTTGTCACTTATAACCTTAACTGATGCATTAACAAAGATATTATATATATATATATATATATATATATATACATACACACACACACACTAGACATAGATACATAGATGCATAGACAGTGTTGGCAGATAAGGGCCTATGATCCACCCAGTCTGCCCATTTGAGCTTGTAAGTTCAGTTTACGTTTTCCTAGAAGTCTGTTGCCCCTTACCCCTGACCTCCAGAATTCCTTTATGTCTATCCCATGCATTATTAAATCCTGTGATTGTTTCAGCCCCCACCACTTCCTCTGGCAGGATGTTCCACTTGTCCACCACCCGTTCTGTGAAGAAATTCTTCCTCACGTTTCCTCTGAATCGTCCTCCCTCCAACTTCATCCCATGGCCTCTAGTCCTGGAACATCTTTTTCACTTAAAAATAGTATATTCCTGCACCCTGTTCCTCCCTGTAAGATACTTGTGTGTCTCTATCATATCCCCACTCTTCCTCCTCTCCTTCAGGGAGTACATGTTCAGTTCCTTCAACCTGTCCTCATAGGACTTGTGATGCAATCCATGTACCATCTTTGTTGCCCTCCTCTGAACCTTCTCTACCCTGTCTATGTCCTTATGTAGGTAAGGTCTCCAGAACTGTACACTGTACTCCAGGTGGGGCCTCACTAGTGTCTTGTATAGTGGAATTATGACCTCCCTTTTCCTGCTGGTGATGCCACTGCCTATGCATTCCAGCATCCTATTTACTTTATCTGCTGCCTTGTCACACTGTTTCCCTACCTTGAGGTCATCAGAGATGATAACCCCAAGATCCCTTTCCTGCTTGGTGCATGCTATATCCGCACCCCCCTAACTGATATATTGTGCCAGGGTTTTTGTGCCCCATATGCATTATCTTGCACTTCTTTGCATTGAATTTAAACTGCCAAACCCCTGACCATTCTTCAAGTTTCTGCAGGTCCTTCTCATTCTGCCTACACCATCTGGTGTGTCTCCACTTACAGAGCTTTGTGTCATCAGTGAACAGTGAAATTCTGCCTTCTAGGTCCTGTGCAATGTCACTGATGAAGATGTCGAATAGGACCGGTCCCAGCACTGATCCCTGTGGTACCCCACTGGTCACTCTTCCCTCTGTGGAGTGACAGCCATTTACCACCACCCTCTGTGTCCTGCCGTCCAGCCAGTTACCTACCCACCACACTACTGTTCTGCCCACACCCATATTCCCCAGTTTGTGTAATAGTCTTCTATGTGGCACAGTGTCAAAGGTCTTGCTGAAGTCCAGATAGGCCATGTCCACTGCCCTCCCCTGATCCACCTCCCTAGTCACCCAGTCAAAAAATTCATTGAGGTTGGTCTGACATGACCTCCCCTGGTGAAACCATGCTGCCTTGGGTCCTGTAGTCCATTAACAACCAGATGTTCCACCAATCTCTCCTCCAGTAGTGCTTCCATGATCTTCCCCACTACCGAGGTGAGGCTGACTGGTCTGTAGTTCCCCGCTTCCTCTTTGTTCCCACTTTTGTATAAGGGGAGTACATCTGCTGTCCTCCAGTCTTTGGGTACCTCCTCTGTTTCCAGTGATTGGCTAAACAGGATAGCCAGAGGTTCAGCCATTACCTCTCTTAGTTCTTTAAGGACCTTGGGGAGCACCCCTTCTGGCCCCATTGCTTTATCACACTCTTATTACTTCCAGTTCCTTCAGGACCCTTTCTCGTGTAAAGGGACTTATGTCCATTTCCGACCATTCTCACCCCTTGTACTCCCTTTAGACCCATTACCCTCCTCTTCCTCAGTAAAGGCTGAGCAGAAATACCTGTTCAATATGTCAGCTTTACTGTTGTCATCCTTCACGCGGCCCCATCCTCCCCCTTCAGTTTCACTATCCCTCCCTTTGCCTTTCTTTTTTCACTTATGTACCTTTAAAGGTTTTGTCCCTCTACCCACTGATTTTGCAATGTGTTCTTCTGTCTGAGCTTTGGCTTCCCTTGCTACCTCCCTGCCTCCTTTGCTTCTCCTGGTACTTCTCCTGTCCCCTTCTGCTCGTGTCTTTTTGTATTGCTTGAATGCAATCTTTTTGGCTTTCACTTTCTTTGCTACCTCTTTGGAAAACCATAATGGTCGCCTCTTCCTTTTCCTCTTGCTAACCTGCTTAATGCATAATTCTGTTGCTCTTGTAATCCCCATTTTAAATACTGCCCACTGTTCCTCAACCCCTGATTCCTGCCCCATTCCCCTTAATGCCTTTTTCAAGTATCTCCCCATTTTCCCAAAGTCTGCCACCCTAAAATCCAGGATTCATGTTTTTGTGTGGTTTGGTTCTGCTCTTTCAGTGATTTCAAACCACAATGACTGGTGGTCACTGTTCCCCAGGTGCTCCCCCACTGTTACCCCCATCACACTGTCCCTGTTTGTGAGCACAAGGTCCAGTATTGCCTTCTGCCGAGTTGGTTCCATGACCAGTTGCTTGAGGAATGCACCCTGAAGGGAGTCCAGGATAAATCTGCTCCTAGTTGATGCTGCTGCTGGGGTGCTTCAGTCCACATCTGGAATATTGAAGTCTCCAACCAGTACTACCTCACCCTTGTCTGCCATCCTTTGGATGGCTAGCATCAGCTCCCTATCTGTTTCTTCCTCCTGGGCTGGTGGTCTATAGACCACACCTGTGTGGATGGCTGGCCCCATTTTTCTTTCCAGCTTAACCCACAGTATCTCTCCCCCATTTTGTTCCTCCTGTATCTCTGTGGCCCTTATGTCATTTTTCACATACAGTGCCACTCCTCCTCCATTCCTGCCTGCTCTGTCTCTTCTGAATATGTTGTAGCCAGGTATGGCCATCTTCCAATTGTGGTTATCATTACACCAGGTTTCAGTGATGGCCACAATGTCCAGGTCTGACTGCACCATGACAGCCTCCAGATCTTCCATCTTGTTGCTAAGGCTCCTGGCATTGGCACACATGGCTTCCCATGATTTGACCTCCCTAGACTGTTTCACTGTTCTACTCCAGCCCCTTCCTTGGTTGTCCTTTATCCCTGGTTCTCCTTGCTGTCTGCCCTTCTGCTGAATTTTGCCCCTTTTCTGCCTATCCACCTCTTGGGTGCTAATCTCCATCTTTTGCACACTGCTTTGTAGAGATAGCCACTCCTCCGGTTCACTGGATCCACTGCTAGCTGTGGGGGGTAAGCAAGTAGGTACCCTCCTTGCTGGCCTGCCACCCCCATTTGCTAGTTTAAATGTTTGTCAATGTAGCATTTAAACTTATCATTGAGTGCTTGGATTCCCCTCCAGGATGGATGCAGGCCGTCAGGCTTGAACAAACCTCCATCCCTCCAGGTGGGTCTCCAGTCACCAATGAATCCAAACCCTTCCTCACAGCACCAGTTCTTCAACCATGAGTTAAAGTTCCTGGTGCATGCACCCCTATGTTCTCCCTTGTCTCTTGCAGGTAGTACTTCTGAGAAAGTGACAGAAGTAGATACTTGCTTGAGACCCCTCCCCAATTTCCTAAACTCTTCCTGAACTTCCTTTGGCTCCCCATTTGCCAGGTCATTAGCACCTATGTGGATAATGACATCCAGCTCACCCTCCCGTCTTGCCTTCCCAGTGATCCCCAGGATCTTCCTTCCATCCCTCCATGCCATGGCACCTGGTAGGCACCTCACCTCCCCTCCCTGTCCTCCCCTTCCTGTGTTCCTATCTGGATCCCTCTTATGATGGAGTCCCCCACCAGGATTTGCTTCCTCCTCCTCTGGGGTCCACTGCTCTCCCCGCTGAGGTTGCCTTCTTGGCTAACCTCCACATCCTTTCCTTCCACTTC
Organism: Neoceratodus forsteri; assembly: GCA_016271365.2. Taxonomy (NCBI): domain Eukaryota; kingdom Metazoa; phylum Chordata; order Ceratodontiformes; family Ceratodontidae; genus Neoceratodus; species Neoceratodus forsteri. Next base: position 1,125,498,765 of record CM028131.1, read on the forward strand.
TCTGGGTACCTCTATTTGGTTATCCCGATTTGCCAGTGTGGCATATGAGTTCTTGAGTGGAATAGGATCTGGGATGTGCCTCTGCCTGACCGCTCTAACCCTCCCTGAGCCCACTGTCATCCAAGTGCTCCTCGTTCTTGGCATCCTTTGAGGCAGTTGCATTGGACTGGGTGGTCTCTGGATAGGGGTGATGGTACTCCTGACCCAGTTTACTTCTGCTCTGAGTCTGGCTACCTCATCCCACAGTCCAGAGAGATACATGCAGACAGGGCAGCACCTCAGTGTCCAGAAGGTCTGCCTGAATATGGCTGCCCCACAGCCACTGCATTGCACCACTCCCCACATTATACTGCTATTATACTGCTATTCCACTACTTGTCTGCTACTGAAGTTCTCCTAGTTTCCTTTTTATTAATTTACTGTCCTAAAATCCTGCCACTGATCCTCAGATACTTTTCTTTTTAAAAAAAGAAAATAAACCAATAAATAAATAAATGAGTCAAAACACTTGTCATGCTGAGGGTGGGCTTCTTCCCCTTATGCCCCTTACTCCACACCCCTACTATCCCTGTGTTTAGCTCCTGTCAATCAGATTTAACAGGGCATATAATTAAGAGTTGGGGAAGGGGAGCGAAAATTGCAGCAATTAAAGACAGCAAAGAAATACACCACTACTCACGCTTTAAATTTTCAACAGCCCAAAAACAATTCTAAGTAAAGACAACAAAGAAAGTACAGTGTCACTAAAAGCCCACAATCTAAGTTTAAAAGAAGAATAGCAATTACCAGTTACTGTAAAGCACTGAAGTGAATATGTTTCCTTCCTCTTCTGGCTTCTTCTGAGAATAGACGGGTACATAGTGACATATATGGGGGTCCAAGATGGTCACCTTCTCTACTTTCATTTACATTTTTCTTTATAAAATGTTTTTATTCAGTAAAGATATGAATCTTGTACTTACATAGAAACATAGAAGTTGATGGCAGATAAGGACCGTAAGGCCTATCCATTCTGCCCATTTCTTTTTCTTCCTTATGAATGTGCCATTGGCCTTTGCTCTATCAATGGCCTATCTAGTCATACTCATCTGTATTGCTCCCATATGTCTATCCCATGCCTGTTTGAAGACCTGCACTGTATTCATATCCACCACTTCCTGAGGTAGGCCATTCCATGCATCCACCACCCTTTCTGTGAAAAAGAATGTCCTCACTTTACCCCTTAATCGACCTCCCTCTAATCTCATGCTGTGTCCTCTTGTCCTGCTATTTTTTTTATATTGAAGCATGCTAGACTCTTTCACCTTGTTAATGCCCTTAAGGTGTTTGAATGTTTTGATCATACCACCTCTCTCCCTCCTTTGCTCTAGGGTATACATATTGAGCTCCGTTAATCTGTCCTCATATGTTTTCTGATGCAGTTCCTGCACCATTTTGGTTACCCTTCTCTGGACTGCCTCAATTTGGTTAATGTCCTTGTGAAGGTGTGGCCTCCAGTACTGCATGCAGTACTCCAGATGGGGCCTATCCAGTGTCTTGTAAAGAGGGATTATTACCTCCCTCTTCCAACTTGTGATACCCCTACTAATACACCGCAACATCCCTCTAGCCTTACCTAATGCTTTAGTGGTCTGCTTGAATGATTTCAGGTCATCAGTGATGATGACACTCAAGTCTCTTCCTTCCCTTGTGACTTCCAACAACTCCCCTCCCAGCCTATAGGTGGCTTCCAGGTTTCTCTTCCCTATGTGCATGATCTTGCACTTCTTTGCTTTAAACTCCAGTTGCCACTCTTCTGACCATTTTGCTAGTTTATCCAGATCTCTTCTCATTCTGCCCACCCCATCTGGATCATCTACTCTGTTGCAGATCTTGGTGTCATCTGTATACAGACAAACCTTACCCTCCAGTCCATCTGCAATAATAATAATAATAATAATAATGACTTTATTTTTATGCTGCCTTTCCAATGCCAAGGTGCCGTACAATTTTAAATCAAAACCAAATCTTAATAAACAGTCATAAATCAAAACATCATCGTATCATCCATCAATCAGTTTATTATTATGCTTGGTGCCACAAAAAAGTTGTTAGGGCTTGCTTAAAACCCTCCACCGTTGTGCACTCCCGTAACCGACAAGGTAGAGAATTCCAGAGGGTAGGGGCCGCGAACATACATGCTCTGGCCCCAGATGATTTCAAACATGCCTTAGGGATCTCTAGCAACCTCTCGCTGGCTGAGTGGGGTTTTCGTCTGGGGCAGTAAGGGACCAGGAGCTCTTTCACATAGTCTGGGCCCAGTCTGTGTAGGGCTTTAAAAGTCAGCAAGCAAACTTTGAAGGTGATCCACCACTGTACTGGCAGCCAGTGCAGTTCATGCAGCACCAGCAAAATATGACTGGACTGGGATGATCCCATCAGGATCTGGGCCGCTGCATTCTGCACCAGCTGCAAGCAGCAGATTTCCACCCCAGGAAGCCCTAGATATAGGGATTTGCAGTAATCTAAGTGTGAGGACACAAAGGTGTGGACCAAGACAGGAAGCTCGCAAGATGGAACCAGATGTTTAATTCTGGAGATATTCCTTAGATGATAAAAGGAAGATTTGATGATAGCTGACACCAGCAAATGCAGGGTCAGCCCTTCATCAAAAATTATCCCCAGGTTTTGCACCTGGTCAGAGGTCAGGAGAGAGACGCCCCCAAGAACAAGTCCGGAGGATGACCCAACCCCCAAACCCCCTGTCTGGTGACCAGGGTCCACAACCAACACTTCAGTTTTTTCAGAGTTCAACTTCAGCCAAATCGAGCCCATCCACTCCTGGATTTCTTTGAGACAGCTATTAAAGACCGAGAGAGCTCCATCCTGGTCGGGTGCAAAATAAAGGTAGAGCTGGGTATCATCAGCATAGTAATGAAACCTCAGCCCATACCTTCTTGCAATGTCACTGATGAAGATATTGAAGAGGACTGGCCCCAGGGCTGATCCCTGAGGTACCTCACTTGTGACTTGCTTCTCTTCTGACTGTATACTGTTTACCACCACTCTCTGTTTTCTGCCCGTCAACCAGTTTGCCACCCAGTTGACCAACTTCTGACCCACCCCGAGCCTATCAAGCTTATTAATCAATCTTCCACGTGGAACAGTATCGAAAGCTTTGCCGAAGTCAACTGCCCCCCTTTGGTCCACCACTCTGGTTACCCAGTCAGAGAAATCTATAAGATTAGTTTGACAGGACCTTCCTTTTTTTAAACCATGCTGTCTTGGATCCTGTACTCCTATGGATTCCAGGTGTTGCACTAGCCTTTCCTTAAGGAGTGCCTCCATAATCTTGCCCACTACTGAGGTAAGACTGACTGGTCTGTAGTTTCCTGCCTCCTCTCTGCTACCACTCTTATGGATCAGGATCACATGAGCCCTTCTCCAGTCTTCTGGGACCTCTCCTGTGCTCAGAGACTCACTAAACAGTTCTGATAATGGCTCTGCTAGTTCCACCCTTTAGCTCTTTTAGTACCCTGGGATGTATGCCATCAGGTCCCATTGCCTTGTCCACCCTGAACTTAACAAGCTCTTGCAGGACCCTTTCTTTTGTGAAGGGACAAGTGCACACCTCCCTCCCACCTGTGCCCATGGTGCTGAGCTGTGGGCCCTGCCCTACCTTTTCTTCAGTAAATACTGAGTAGAAGTATCTCTTTAGGATAGAAGCTTTTACATGGTCCTCCTCGTCACATGCCCCTTTTCCCCTTTAATCATAGTAATACCCCCCTCTGGACTTTTTCCTTTCACTAATGTATCTATAGAAAGTCTTGTCACCTTCTTTTACTGTTTGTGCTAGTGTTTCCTCAGTTTGGGCCTTTGCCTGTCTTACTGCCTTCCCTGCTTCCTTTAGGGAAGTTTGGTATGCCTCCCTATCTTCATCCTGCTGCATTCCCTTATATTTCCTGAATTCCAGCCTTTTGGCTCTGACCTTTTCTGCTACTGTTTTTGAGAACCAAAGTGGTTTCCTTCTTCTTTTGCACTTCATTTTCTCTCTAACACAATGGGATGTTGCTTCAAGTATTGCATCTTTAATGCTTGCCCACTTTGCCTGTACCCCCTCACCTGTATTTCTTTTTGCCAGGGCTAGTTTAACTCTGTTGGCCATCTTATCAAAGTCATCTTCTTTGAAATTCCATATTTTTTCCCTTAGAATGGGATGATTTAGTTCTAGTAGCCAAATTAAACCATACCATGTGATGGTCACTGGACCCCAGGTGACCTTCTACCTGGGGATATGTGATCTTTTCCCTGTTAGTTAGTACTAGATCTAGGATAGCCCTGTCTTTTGTGGGTTGTTGTACCAGTTGTTTGAGTCCCTCCCCCTGCAGGGAATCCACCATGTGTCAAGTTCTGGCAGATGTTCCTGCTGGTATTGACCAATCTGTATCTGTCATGTTGAAGTCTCCCATTATCAGAACCTCCCCTTTAGCTGTCATGCTTTGTATATCTTCTAACAGTAATGTGTCTATGTCCTCTCCCTGGTCTGGAGGCCTGTACACAACCCCAGTTTGTATGGCTGTCCCATTTCCTTTTCAGGGTGATCCACAGTTCTTCTGGCTCCTTACATGTATTCTGAATTTCTGTAGCTTTGATATTTTCATTGACATAAAGGGCCACTCCACCCCCCCCCTTTTTGCACCTCAGTCTCTTCTGAACAGTACATAGCCCAGTACTGAAGTCTCCCAAGTGTGGTTTCTGGTAAACCATGTCTCACTAGTGGCTACTATGTCCAGTTTAGCCTTTATTGCCTGCAGGTCTGGGATCTTGTTTCCCAGACTGCGAGCATTTGTGTACATGATTTTCCACGGGCCAGATTTCAGTGTGTTAGTTGTTGTGCGAGGCCTAGCATTTCTCCTGTGCGTTGTATGGGGAGCTGGACCTTTTTCCTTACCTGGTGATGCAAATGAACTACAAACATGCAGAACTCCTGTTTGATCACTAGCTGAGGGGGGATGGGTGTTCTTCCCATTTGACGTATGGGGTACTACACCCTCTCCCCATTTGCTAGTTTAAATATTCTGCAAAGATGTCAAATTTCTGCCCCAATGCACTGACTCCCTCCTTAGTCAGATGCAGTCCATCAAATTTAAAGAACTTTCGCTCCCAAAACTGTTGCCAGTTCCCTACAAATGTGTGTCCTTTTTCCTGGCACCAACCCTTGAGCCTCAAGTTTACCTCCCCTATCTCCCCTTCTCTGACCTTCCGTCCATCTGTCCCAGACTGGCAGAATCTCAGAGAAGGAGATGCCAGATGAAATGGATGATAGTTTGTCACCCAGCCTAGTCAGGTGTTCCTTGGTCTCCACAACTGACCGGCTGGTGAGATCGCTAGTCCCTATGTGTACCAGGACATTAATGTTTTCCCCTGCTTCCTGAACAATTTTATCAATGCGGTCAGTGTCTCTCTATGCTGATGTACCTGGGAGACACCTGACCATTACCTCTGGCTGGAGATATGTATCAACTTCCTGAATCATGGAGTCTCCTATGATCAGAGGTTTTTTGGATTTCCTCTTTGTTTTTTTGTTTTGGTTCCTGTTTAGGGTGAGTTTTGTTGTGCTAGCTCCTGTGCTGCAGTGTCCTGCTCTGCAGTGTCCTCTGCCCTTTTGTCTTGATTTCGGCGATAGAGGCAGATACTTGTTTGTTGTTTTTATATTTTTTGTGGAGGTGATATGTTGGAGAGCATGGAGTGATGGTGCACCCAATTTGTCCCTCCTAACCACCTGCCAACCTCCTGAACCAGCTACCCTCTGCAGGCGAGGTGCTTCTGTTGGATGTTGGGGAAATGGCGGGCGGTTCTTATAATGTATTTCCTTTTGAATATGTAATTTGAGGTATACAGTCTCTGCCTATGCTGCCTGGGGCTGAGCCCTTAAATCTCCAATGGTCCAGCATGTAGGACAGTGTCCCAAATCCTGTAAAACTGCTGTTCTGAAAAGTGTTCTGCCGTACCTGCAATTAATGATATCAATTCCAGATAAGTTGCTGGGTTTATAACCTGGTCAGAGTAATTAGAAGGAAGAAAATGAAAGCAAAATTTTGATTTTGTGTTTTGTTTGTTTGTTTTAGTATAACTTGTTATAACAAGTTAAATTACTAGTGCCCCTGTAAATGAGGTCACTGTGTGCATACCCCTCTGATCCACCCCTTGCTTTGCTACAGGAAATGTCATGACTGTGCTACCTTATAAAAGGAGTGTAGAGTGGGGTGGTTGGGGATGCAGGTGGGTGCCTGGGCCCTTTCTCTGCCAAAAAAGAAGAACCACGGAAGAAAGAAACAAGGAGGTAAGAGCAGAAACAATCAGCCAGCAACAAATATAGTAGCCCTGAAAGCTTATCCTAATGATATATAAAACTGTAAAACCTGCAAAGTACCACCTGTAATAATTTCACAGAAGATATACCCTGTAAGAAACACTTTGTTAGAGAGAAAAAATAAAGCAGTAACAGAAGATATGCCTTGTAAAAGACAATTTGAATCAGAAGATTACAGCAGTAATCTGTAAGCACACACCTGTAGGCACACCCTGTAATAATGCAGCAGAAGGTATACCCAGCAACAGCAATTTGAATCAGAGAAAAATAAAGCAATCAAATGTTAGCAGCAAACAGTAACAATCCCTGTGAGTACAAAAATAAAAATAACAACACACAGTAAATCTGCCTAGCGAAAAGAAGCCTAACTCCTTTTCCTTGCTCTGGTAAGGTTATTTACTCTGTCCTTTCAAGCAACCTAGAAGAAAAGAGCTCAGGTGCCTTGGCCAGCAAACCTAGTACCCAACTGATATTTTTCTAGTACAGATAAACAGAATACTTACAATAAGATAATGAATCCATCAGTCCATTTTAAAAATCTTATGGAGGAGATGGTCAATATACTCCACTAACAGTAAAGACTATAACAATTCAACATAGCCCTGCCAGTTGCCACTAAAGGGCATGTCCAACCAAGATTGCTTAACAGCATCCCTTATCAGGCTTCAACATCCAGATGTGAGCTCCAATTTAAGGCCCATACACATCCAAAAACAAAATACATTTTTGCACTCCCACCTCCCCTCAGAACAAGTCAACAATTAAAGTAATAACCAGATTAAAACTAACTTGAACATGTCTTTATGTCCCTGATAAGACACGTTTTTTTAAGAAAGGTCCATGGAACTGGTGAACAGCCTTCAGTATTAAGCAAAATGTTGTGACTCTTTATGAGACTGTAATATTTTAAACACAAATAACAGTCAAGAAAACTAGATGAGGTGAGAGATTTAGACAAACAGCACTTTGACCCACAATGGGCACAATATAACCCAGGAGATCTACACGTGTCAAGGGGGTCAGAGGACTCCTCTGACTGACCAACCCAAGTTAAAATTTCTGAAGTATATACACTCGCCTATAGACTATATAGCAGCATTGTTGGCTAGAGCTAAAACAGGCCAGGTGAACCTTATCATTATATGGCTCATATAGATATAAGCCCTTCAAAGGGGACAATCAAACCTTCTTCATAAATATTTCTATATCACCATTAGTAGGAACACACAGCAAAAGGAACCTTTATATAGGGGCCTATAGCCCCCTACCTGCCACCGACAGTAGGCATCTGATTACTCTGTAACCTCCTAACACCCCTCTTCCCTACCTACAAACCTGAGTTCAAAGTCAGGCACAAATATGTTCAGTTCTCCTCTGCCATGTCAGTGGTCTCATGGGTCCCTATATCCCATTTACATGATTCACCCGAATTTTCATTTCATTTCATTGCATTTTTAATGTATAAAAGTGTTGGTCCTCCCCCTAAAGCTCTAAAAAGCAAACATCTAACTGTACAAGAGTCTTCTTCAACTGAGGGGGATACTGCTTCGAAAAGCCAGGTAAAGCCACAAGAGTGGCTGAGGTTGTGGTGATGCTTGGAATCAGGACAGTGCAAGAAATCAGAAACATTGGAAAGCAGCTCATTGGTTACATTATAACTCAAACTTTGGAAGGGGCTTTATGCCCTTTGACCATTTCAAACAGCAACTCCATTGCTTCAAAACATACTGACTGGAATAAATCTTCCCCCTCACAGGACTCTGATGTGCTAACTGTGAAATTCTCATCAGTTGATGAAATTAAAATCTTCAAGGATGTGAATCAAAATATGACTGGTCTTTTCACATTACTGGAATGATCTGAAAGCAAACCTGACTGAATAATTTCTTGTACAACCATGTTCAAGGCTCAGTTAAACCATACTAAAGATCAATGTACTAAAATCAAAAATTATCAGAAATATCTTAACTGAAGAAGTAGCGGATATTCAAATTAAGTCTTTGACCACAGATGCCTTGGCAACAAAAAACACTTATACAATTCTGGACCTGAATACCTAAATAGAAGGGCTAAACAGCTTGAAAATGCACTTACAACAAAACTGCTGTAGTTCACTACTGACCAGAGGTTAGACTGGAGAACTTTGTGCAGGCCTCTGGATGACTGCTCAGGTCACTCATTCCATCACTGTCCCATGCATGGTTAATGGTACCAAGTAAATGGTCTTAGTTAACTGATACCAAGTCTATGGGCTCAGTGGTACACCTGATCATATTGAGCTTGTTAGTGAAGATAATGTGTAAGTAGTGCCATCAGCAGGAGGAGTTTGTACTGCTATTGCTAGGAGTGGTGAGCCCTAGGAGTGGTGAGCCAGACTGTGGTGTTAGTGCCAGTGGGAGGAGTCCAGGGAGACTTGCAGTGCCATCAATCACCACACATCATTGAGTCCCTTACTTTGGAACACTGTCTCAACCATATTAAGCTGGCTCAGTAGTGTGGGGTTCTGAAAGGTCTGAACCACTGAGCACCACTCCTCCTGCCATGCCATTTTCCTGGGTTTGGGAACAGATGCAGGTCATTTGGGGGCTGGCTGGGGAGGGATGACTGAGCATTTTAGATTTCGTGTGTGTATTCAGAACAAGGTGCATGTGATAAGCAAGCAATAACACACTCCGAGGTGTGGTTTATCGCCTGATAAGAGCATGCCCAGGGATTAGTACACCCCGGGCGTGCTCTTATCAGGCGATAAACCACACCTCAGAGTGTGTTATTGCGCTTATAAAATGGGTTTTATTAAATGGTAGGACACCTTATTTAATTGAACAGGTTTTTTTATTTGTAACTTTTAAAACAGAGACAGAGTTGTTGGTTTGAAATCATGTAGACATAAAATAGTCCCACTTTTTATTGCTGCAATGTTTGTTAAATACATTTGTTTTTCAAAAGAAATGAACTGGTAAGCTTTATGTAAAGCACTGTTTTTACATTTAAACAGAAGAAACTGGAAACATTAGAAGACAAACTTTTAAATGTTTTAAAAGATTTAAAATTGTTAAGTTACAACGTTTTTAACTACTGTTTATTGTAATACAGGATCTAGTTCACTATCTATACGTGACTATGTTTTTTATTTTGTGTAGTTAATAAATTCAACATGTTCCATATAGCAATTTTGTATAATGAAAGGAGAAGTGCTGCTTGTTTCTTTAAATTGTTGGATGACTTGTGTAACTGGCTGGCTTTTGCAATAGTCTGGTGCGTCTGCTGTCTTCGTGGTTGAGGACGTCAGGGGATTTCCGGTCTCTTTTCGGCAGTTTGTGAAGCATGGCGTCTCTACATCAGGAGTTTCTGGCTGTTGTGCTTGCTGATCTAAGGTATTTATCTGAAGCTGTTGCTGGTTTGGTTTCTCGAGGAAAATAGGGCAGAGGGTTTCTATGTTGCTTGCTGTGTTTGCAGGTAGAGATTTGCTGAAGCATGCAGTTTGATCATCGGGAGTGATTTGAGATTACGGTTCTTTGGATAGCTTGTGTGACTGCGATGATTGATTTCTTGTTTTGTTTGCCAAAATATTGCTCCACAACTGTCGGTCTTTTTGGAGTAGCAGCCCAGTATGAGCGTAAGCTGCTTTGCTCGATGGCCCGTTACTGCTATTATTTTCAAGGAGTCTCAGGCTCTGCTGTAGAGAGTAACTGTACAGCTGTAGCGCTTACTGAGTGGTTTGTATAGCGTGTTGAGAGCTTTGCTTCTTCACTGATTTTCGGCATCAGGCTTGCTAGGTAGTTTAACCCTAATGGCTCACGAGTGTACCAGATAGTTGAGGTTGCCAGTAGATTGTTAGCTATTTTACGAGGGTGTAAGTAGAAGGCAGGAGGGTTAGGTGGAAGCTTGGCAATGTATTTTTTACAGGAAGCAACTGGACATACAGGGCTGTGTGGAATTTCATATATGTAGCCTCTGTGCTGTTGCTTTGTGGAGTCATTTTTCTTGTGATTTTTAGTATATTCGTTGAAGCTGATTGTTACATATTCATAGCCTTGGTCATCTTTTTTTATTTCAAAATGTTCCAGTTTCAACTGTCTGAGACCTTCTGCCCTCATGCGCATGCACAGCTGTATATCAACCAAACTTTGTACAGTAGTCCTCGGGCAGTGTTTGGTGAGAGGACTGGTGATAATCGCAAAATTTCTAAGTCGTTCTCATTTATTGCAGGGTGGTGGGCTGCTCGATCTTTACCTTCTCTCCTGCACTTTTTTAACACTGCTGAAAACATGTTATTAGCTGGTTGCATATCAGGGTGGTTGTGGAAATTTATATTTCTGGACAGTGGTGGTGAATTTAAATGCCGATTTAGGCCTGCTCTGAGGGCAATTATGCTAGCTAGACTGTATTCTGTACCATCTGTTTGTCTGATCTCTGCATAGAATTTGCGGAGGATGTCTGCTAGGTGGTGTATGTCTATTTGTTTAAAATCTATGGCTATCTGCTTTGCTGTGCACCAACCTTGAAAGACTGCTACTGCCCATAATGTTGTTTTTTGAGTGTTGATTTCATCTTTCATTCGTTCTATTTGATCCAGCTCTTGTGAACTTAGGGTTGGGAATTTTCCTATGTTTTTCAGTTTTGTTTTTCTTTTTTTAGGTACTGGTGGTTCATGCTGGACGTCTGCTGTTGTACTCAGCTGTTGAAGAGGTCCTGTGGGTTGTGCCTCCATAACAGTGTCACTGCCGGAAACTGGTTCAGCTGAGGCAGTTTGAAGAGGCTGCTCGTCTCGCTGTGGAGATAGATCAGTGAGTATGTCTTCAAATGAGAGCGAGAAAGTAACAACCATTTTTTAAAGACAGTATATGGGTCTGGAATTACAGCGTTTTTTATGTTGTAAGATACGGTAGCTTCAGTTTTAAGTGAATGCTCGTGCCGTCGAAAGATTGTCGGTTGGGTTTCTGTCAGCGCGTATTGCTGATTTCGCGCTGAGCTGTACCAGGCTGTGTTTTTTTTTTCTGGTTGGCACAGCTCAGTGATTTGCTGTTGTCAAGGGGCAGTGTGGCAGAGGTTAGTGCCGGTTGGATGGAATACCATTTATTAAGGACACAGCTGGCAAGGGTCATCAACCAATCAGTGCTTTGTATTTTTAAGCCCATTTTATAACTCCTCTTAATTCACTACCTTCAGCATTACATTGCCATCCATAATGAAGATTCCCACCCTCAAATCATGAGGTTATATCCAGATGTCTCGCAATGTTTCCCACTCTGCTTTTCCTCAATGACCAACACATCATATGTTCTATATTTCACAATGGAACAGAGACACAAGAGAATTATAATGTTGACCCCTAAAATTCCAGACTTTAGAATAATAAACTGAAAAGTAGAGAACCTACTGAGGGAGATAAATCCTATAAAGGCACAAAGTTCATATGAAATACATCATACAGTAGATTAGCAAAGGAGCTAGTAGGGGAGTTAGCAGGTCCACTGATGTACAGTACTTGTTTAAACTATCTATGAACACAGGCACAGTGATTAATAGCTGTGGATAGGCCATAGTCATCCCTATCTTTAAGAAATACTCAAGGGCAGAGCATCAAAACTATAGACACGTTAGTCTCACTTCCATTCTGGGCAAGATGCTAGACACCATTAATAACTTATTACTTCCAGTAGCTTTGTATGAAGTCCGAACTATCAAATGTTTACCTGACACAAAATGGCCTCCCAGGTAATAATGAGTTGAGGAGGAATTTGAAACAATTTAAGCAGCTATAATCTGGCAGATGACACCCAGCATGGTTTTCATAAGGGCAGGTAATGGCAATCTGATGGCAAGGCTTTTGATACTGTGCCTAACCTGCAGCTAATTAGAGAAACAGATAAGATAGGTTTAAACAGAAGGTTGATGAACTGGAGCCAATCATTGTTCCATGAGAGAGAAGACAGAAGGTGAGCCTAAAAGGGCATATTACAAAATGGTGCCCAGTTACAACAGGTATCTGCCAGGGCTCAGTGCTGGGTCCTTTACTTTTCAATATATACGTCACCTCAATGTAGTGTACACAGGGAGTGCGGATGTGAACATTTTCCAACAGCACCAAAACTGGGGTTTATTGGTTACTAAGGAGGATGTGAGCAACTTTAAAAAAAAACAGCTCCGTGCAAAAGAGCTATTAAAGCCCCCGTGAATTTATTAGATTTATGATTTAGGACTGATCTAATGTACTGCTTGTATAGGTATGCTAGATAACTTTTCTATATAGAATGCTTCTAGTTTTCTGTAACTTCTTACATATTAGTTTGCAATGTCTTTCTGTTACGCAATATTCTCTGTAACCACTAGTTGCATATAGTTTACTTTTAAGTGTGCATAAAGTAGCTCTTATTGCACTGTTTTATGTTACCTGCTGTGTCAGGTGTGCTGATTCCTCAATAAAAAGAGAAACTGCTAAAAAAAAAAAAACAGCTCCAGCATACAACATCATGGGTACAGAAGGCCAAAGTGAACTTTAATATCATCAAGTGCATGGTACTGCACCTTGGAAATAAAAAAATAAATACCTGTTAAAAGGGTGTGATCTCAGGGTGGATACAGAAGAGAAAGATGTTAAGACTGATGACAAACAGTGATCCAAAGTTTGATAGGCTATGTAAGCAAGTGGTTAAAAAATGCTATAGGGTTCTGGGTTACATTTGTAGAATATTTTGTAGTAGGAACAGAGCAGTTATTATGCCACTGTATAATACTTCAGTGGGGGCTGCACACAGAATACTGCAGGCAGATCTGATCTCCACAACACTAAAGACATCATGTTACTGGAAGGGGTTCATAGACAAGCTACTAAGATGGTGTCAGTTATGAGCAAGGCCCCTGAACTTCTGCGGTTCTACAGTTGTGGAATTTGCCGCAGAATTTGCATCATGCCACAGAATATATATAGTGCCGCAGAATTCATTGTTTTTGGTGAATTTTCATATAAATATACTGTTTTTCCATAGTGTCAGGCTTTCTTTCCCGCCTTGTTTATCCTGAAGCCCCTCCTCTATGCTCAGCATAGGATGTCATCGAAGACATCACATCATATTTAGCCAATGACAGGACTGCATTCTGCCAGAGAAATGAATAAATCATGCCGCAGAAATCAGAAAATGCTGCCGCAAAAGTCAAGGAGCCCTGCCGCAGAAATCAGAAAATTCTGCTGCAGAACACCAGGGGGCCCTGGTTATGAGGGGCAAACCTCACGAGGAATGTAGATTCAAGCTGGATGTATACACTCTGGAACTGAGGAGATTATAAAGAGAAATGTGCTTGGCCTACAAATCTTTTCAAGATAAGGATTTGTTGGACTGTTTGGGTCTTGAGAGCAAGGTGTGTCAATATAATAGAAAGGGAAATAGTAAACATTTAAAAGGGGACCTGCACAGAACAGATAGGAATGAAACATGGTTTACTCAGAGTTATTGCTTTGTGGAATTCCTTACCTAAATCAGTACTATGTAGAACAACAATGGGTAGTTTTAAAACAAATCTGGATGTAGATCTAAAAAATAACTGCATCTCAGGATATGAACATTAAGACATAGAAAACATGTAAAAAGCTACTAACCTAGTGTTCCTATGATTCCTTTGATGTGACATTAAAGAGCACATTTCCCAGCATTTACACCAAAAGCCGTTAATAACAGGGTAAGAAGCCTTACCTTGACTGGAGTTCATCCATACAAAAAGTATAATTTTGAGAGCCATGGTTCATGGAAGGGAAGAGACTGTATTTTGGCTACGTGGAGCCGAGGCACTGATCCCTTCTACTTTCTTGCCTTGAGCGCTATCCTCACGCTAGCACAGTTTGATGTAATATATGGAGAGCATTGGGGCGTGCTGTATAGACTACTATAGGAGACATTTACATCACTTTACTTCAGGGTCCCGATTTGGATAAATAAAGGTCACCACTCAACTAACAAGAGCCATGTTAGTTGAGCAGTAGCCTTGATTTATCTGAATCGATACCCTGAACTATTAAATAAAAGACATAAAAGTCAATCCCTATAGTAGTCTATGGAGCATGCTCTCACACTCTCCATGTAATTACGTCACAAAACATGCTAGCGTGAGGGCAGCACTCAAGACAATGAAGTGGAAGGGATCAGCAGCTCAGCTCCATGGATCAAAAATATGATCCCTTCCCTTCCAGAAACCATGGCTCTAAAAATTATACTTTTTGCATGGATGAACTCAGGGTGAGGTAAGACTTCATATAGGCTTGCCTTGGGTATGCCGGGAAGGTGCTCTTTAATTAAGGTATTTCCTCTATTGGTATTCCTCTATGAGGCTGACTATTTCAATACTGGATAGCTGCTGATAGGCCTGGTGGTGGTAGAAGTGGAATAATAATGGTGGCAGAGATTTATTTGGACACAACTCAATGGGCAATGAGACTTTGGAAGCTTTGTTTGCAGTACTGCTCCAAATATAGTGAAATGATCCTAACCTCCCTTCACACATCTTCTTCAGAAGTGGCACCATCTGTATGCATACTTTTTTAAAAATGTAGTATGCTTTATCCCCTGGTTGCCCAGCCTGCACCTATCTACCTTCTCTTCTCCAGTCATGTCACCCTTCCATCCCTGGGACTTACTTTCAAGACCTTTGCAGTGCCCCACAGTTTACTCCCTGTGTCAGACCCTTGGGTTCCCTCTATCCCAGGAGGGGTTTTAGCTTGGCTGCAGGTTGATTAGCCCAGTGGGCAGATGCAGGGTCTGCAAGGAGAGGAAGCTTCATCCTGCAGGCTGGGGGCTTTCCTGGTTTTCTGGTTTCCAACCCCTGAATGTTCTGTGGGAATGGTAGCTTGATGTATATGCATCAATAGACACACTGACATCTTCTGCAAGGAGCATTCCCTACCCAGAACTGCTGCTCCTAACCTGCGCCATCACCTATGGTCACCTAGGTGGTGATGTCCTGGTGAAGCAGGCTACCCTCCCTCCCTCCCTCCCCAGAGGAGGAGAACATCTGTTGGGATGCTCAGTTCTCCTCCCACTGACTGACCCGAGTGGTCCAGGCTTGTTCCTGAACCCAGGTCACTGGTGTGATAGCAGGTGAGGCATGGATGCCTCAACCCTCCGTGCTACCTAGCTAGCATCTGTATGCATACTGCCACAAAACATGGTGGGAAGAACATGCCAAGTAAACATGATTCGAGGAAATGCAATTGGTGAAAATGTGGCAGGTCTTGACATTGCCTTTCTCACCTCCTTTTACATAAAGTGAATGTACTTAATTTGAGAAAATGTGATTTGAGAAATTGTGATCTGAAAAAACATGACTGGTCTTTACTTTGCCTTCTCAACTCAGTTTACATGAAGTAGACATATTAGATTTGAGAAAAAAATGGTTTGAAAAAACATGACTGGTGTTGACATTAGCATTCTCACATCATTTTACATGAAGTGTATATATTAGATTCCAAATAACCTGGTTGAAGATATCCTGATTGGAGAAACAGTAACTGGTCTTGACTTTCTCACCTCATTTTATATGAAGTGGATATATTAGTTTCAAGAAAAAGTGATTTGAGAAAACATCATTGGTCCTGATTTTGCCTTTCTCTCCTCATTTTACATGAAGTGAAAATAGAAGCCATTGAAGACTGGAGATGTATCTGAAACTAGAAATACTTGAAGGAGAAACAGTGCTAGACTTGGGTGCTTGCAGATTGTTCAGGGTGATTTCATCACAAGATGTACTGGACAACTGGCTGGGAAAGCTGCTTGCATTGGGAGTGGAACCAGTGGACTTCTGAGGACTAACAAACCATGGTTCCTTTGGCTGTACTATTACTCGCCCAGCCATTACCCTCCTCTAAGATACAGCCCCTGCCACACCACTATGGCTCGGATTCTTCAGCCTGACTCTTTTTCCTTCACCACCATTTGCAGTGCTGGTACATGGTGGAACTCACATGGTGGAGCCTTTTCTGCCACCTTTTGTGCCTTGCATACCTTTCTCCTATAGTTCTTTTTGTCACCATTTCTACATGAGTACAATGGCAGATGCTCACACTTACATGATCATTACTCCCTCTGACACACCTTTCATTTCCTTCTCACTCTCTGAGAGAGTCCTGGTTTCCCGCTGCAACTAGTTCACTTAATTTTCACTCACAGGCACAAAACAAAAATAACAACACAAAAAAAGATGAGTTTCTGTGCCCCGGACCAAATCACAAGCACTCAAATTATTTGTTAAATAAAACCTTCAAATCCCCCTCTGCACCTTTCCCAGTCTGTTAAATTTCCTCTGCTCTGTGCTTTCTGCAGAGGAAAAATAAACTAAACTAAACATGGATTTCTGTCCTCTAAACCATCAGAACTCACTTAAAAGATATTTTTCAAACAAACGTTTGAACTGCCCTGCACCTTTCCTAGTCTGCTAAATTGACTCTACATACTTCTGTTGCAGGACCTGCAGCTGCCATTGTAGGCTTACACCATGCCTCTATTCGCTCTCTCTTCTGCAGCACAATATTACTACCCTGCCAGCCTAAAACTATAGATAAATATAGTGAGAATTAGCAATCTGGAATGATAATGTACAATTCTGTATTGTTTAAAACATTTTTCTGATCAAAAGTCTTTTATGTAAAAGGAGCTCCTTTAGTAGCCATATCCTTCGTGTGTGTGTGTGAGAGAGAGAGAGAGAGACTGAAATGGCATATGAGGAGTTCTCAGGCTCCAGAATTGCTGATTGCCTGCTGCAGGTCATGTTGCTTTTCAACAACCTATACATGCTCAATGTGTGTTTCCTGTAAAATGTTCTGTGTTGTGACATTCAAGGCTTGTACAGTGGGGTTATAGCAGGGACATAGCGTATTGGCACATTTAAAAATAATACATATTCCAGCCACCCATTTACCCAAGTCAGTCTTTTAAGTCTTATTGTAGCATGCCCACCAACAACTGTTATCACAGCTTCAACACTTTCTAATGTCAAAGTGCCAAAATGCCAAAGGAAAACTGAATTTCTTCAGATGTGCTTCACCAGTGTACAAAATATTGGATTTCAGCACATTTACCGAATGAAATTTGGCATTAGCACCTCCTTGTCTGGGGAAGGGGTTGAAAGGTGTGAGATTCAGGCACTTGCTGCTCTGCTTGTGTTTGAATACCAATATGCATTAGAAGTTACATCCAAAGTTGCAACAAAACTTCAGTAAATGCATCCGAGTTTGCATCCAACACATCCAAAATTGCACCCAAATCAAAGATTTGCATCCAAAAAATAGATAATTCAATTTGTATCAGATCTTCATGCAAATTCAGCCAGATAAATACAAATGTTAGCTCATTAATTGGGATACAGATGCAATTCTCCTGTAGAAATATGTGTAGGCAGATTCTGGACTGATCCCTTTGAACCTCTCTTACAGTGTTTTCCAGTCAGGGCCCAAATATTCAAAAATGTGCACAAGCATGGTGCAAAGGTTTGCACCATGCTTGCACCTGTCCCCAATGCAGAGTCTTCCATATTCAGTTGGATAGCAGACTGGTGCTGTCGGACTGAATATCAGCCCATGTCGGCACAGAGCTAAGTCAAACTGCATTGTGCAGACATGGACCTTAGCAGTATCTAGCCCACAGGGAGCCCCGGGAATGGGTAGTGCAAAAAGCCATGTTTGCTGTATTCATCTGCATCATGCAAATGAGGCCTTTTATGCATGCAAGGTGCTAAGGGACCATTTGCATGCCCATTATGGGCTCATTTCCACAGTGAGTAGCAGCACTTTAGTGCCCATCCTGTGGTCCTTAGACATGTCATCCCTGGTGTCTAGTGGCATCCCTGTATTCCCTGGTCACTCATCCCCTACATTAGACAAATAACCCTGGTGATGAATGGCACCCCCACCCCATCACCCATCACATATAGTAGACAATTATCCTTGGTGTCTAGTGGCACCCCTGCCCCCGAGCACCCATCCCAAATATTAGACACATATCCCTGATGTCTAGTGGCACCCCTGAGCACCTGTTCCATAGTAGTACACCATATTTCTGGTATCCAGGTCACCCCCAACCCCAATCACCTGTCCCGTATTTGTCACACCTCACCCTCATGTCTAGTGGCAACCCCTGCCCCCTGATCACCCATTCTGTATTTCTCACACCTCGCCCTGGTGCCTAGTGGCACCCTCACTCCCTGATAATGTGTCAAAAAATGGACCTGTAAACATTGGCAGTCCAGCATACCCTCACCCTCCCAACTAGCACCCAGAACACTACCCAGCCACCCCACTTACTGGTGCATCTGGGGATGTGCCTGGCACCCGATTCAGTGATTGGCACAGCCCTCCTTTCACCACCTTGGCTGGCCACCATATGATCATACAGTGAGTGCACATACAGGCATCATAGCACCTGTGCCTGGGGTGTCCACTTCCAACAGCTACAGAGTACATTGTAGCCATGACCCAGTCACACAAACAGTTCAACTCAGTCACAGGTGACAGCAAAAGCCACAACAGCACTTCAGCTGCATAATCAGTGCTCAGCATTAGTATTTCCATCTGATCTCCCCCACCCTATCCATTCCCATGTAACCAGTCCACAGGTCCCCTTCACTTAGCCCAGAAAGCCTCCCTTCCATTATGATCGCCCATCCTGTGTTATGTTATACCCACCAACCCAAAGCAGTGCTGCTGTAGCCATTGTCAAACAGAATCAGACACGTCACCCTTATAGCTAGGCTAGCAGCTCCCAGTGCATTTGTTACCATTTACTCACCCATTGACCAGTGTACAGTGCAACTAGGGATCTACAAGAACACTAGACATAGGTATAATTACCTGGGAAAGAAACTATTTCAGGGGAGACTTACCTGGGGGTACAGGCACTGTCACCACAGTAATCACCCTAAAAGTACAGGGTTTGGAGCCAGTGCTTATACCCCCTGGTCAGTCCCCCTGGAACTGTTTATTTCCCAGCTAAGTATACCAATGTCTATTGTAATCTTAGATCCCTAGGTGTATGTTGATGAAGGGGTGAGTACATGCAATAATAAATGTACTGGAAGCTGCTGGCCTAGTTGTCAGGATGACATGTCTGAGTCTGTTTGATGATGGAAACAGTAGCACCACTTTGGGTTGATGGGTATAACACAGCATGGGATGGGTAACTGTAAGAAGGGAGGCTTGCTGTGGTATATGTTGGGGATCTGTGGCAACTTCCTTTCTGGTTTCATGGGAATGGATGGGGGGATCAGATGGAAATACTGGTGCCACGCATTGATTATGCAGCTGCAGTGCTGCTCTGGGCTTTGCCATGAATGAGTTGTACCATTTGTGTGAGTGGGTCTAGGTTAGAACGTACTTCAACCCAGACACTGGTGCTGTGGTGCCTGTATGCATGCTCACTGTAAACTCATGTTCCAGTCACCGTATCCGGTGCCAGGCGCATCCCCAGACACACTGGTAAGGGGAGGTGGCTGGGTGGTGTTCTGGGTATGGGCAGGGCAGGTGTGGGATGATGGACTGCCAATATTTGTAGGTCCATTTATCGATGGGTGATCGGGGAATGATGTGCCCCCAAACATCAGGGAGAGGTGTAACAAATATGAACATGTGATTGGACAGGGGGGGGTGCCATTAGACACCAAGGAGAGGAGTGACTAACACGGAATGGGTGATCAGGGGTAGGGTAGCACTATACACCAGGGTGAGGTGCAACAGATACAGAATGGGTGATTGAGGATGGTGGGTGCCACCAGACACCAGGGGTATGTGTTTAATATAGGGGACAGGTGATTGGAGTATGGGGGGTACCACTAAACACCAGGGATATGTGTTTAATATATGGAACATGTGCTTGGGTGTTGGGGTGCCACTAGACACCAGGGATATGTGTCTACTATTCGGGATGAGTGCTCAGCAGTTGGGAGTGCCACTAGACAGCAGCGATATGTGTCTGACATATGGGATGGGTGACCGGGGGGTGGTGGGGTGCCAATAGACACCAGTGATATGTGTGTATTATACAGCATGGGTGTGCAGGGGTGGGTAGTACCACTGAACACTAGGACCTGCAACCTCACTGGCATGCCAGCGATCAGCGACAAGCAGCTGCAGTACAGCCATCACACCATCGGTGAGGTGGGGCACAGGTTTAGCACCCACTTAAGATGAGGTTTTGGTGACAATAAATAACATTGCTTTGCATGCTGTTTACTGCCATTGTAAACTTTTGACAATGCTACTGCACCCGTATGCAGGAAGGGATACCCTCATCTACATGGGCCCAGTATTATGTTAGCTTCTGGGAACTAATAGGTTTAGTGTATGCTACAGGGGCATCTGAATATAGACCTTCCCCAAAAAGGGCAAAAACCAGGATGGCACAGGTGCAAAATCTCTTAGTGTTGGCACTAGTTTTTGAATATCTGGCCCCTGAAGCCATTTAGCAGTTATTCTAGCTGCATTAGCTTTGTTACCAGCATGGCAGAGTGTTATGAAATAAAGATTTTTACAGGGGAGAACTGAGAGTTCTTAATGGGTCTGGGCCAATTTGGAAAAGTAGAAATGCAGTAAACACTGGGATCCACTGTTCTTCTGGTGAGAATAAGGCAATACAGTAATACAACTGGTGAAGGCAAGCAAAATCCTCCAGGAAATGGTCCATTACTCATTTATATTTTTTGCCTTTTCTATTGGCAAGAAGTGTGCATTATTCAACCTTGCAGCTGCTTTGAAGGCTTTGCTCGATGGAGCAATAGGTTTTTACTGATTTTCAGCATATCATCATGTAAAAAAAAAGGAAGGAAGGAAAACGTCCCTCTGGCTAATGAAAAACATTTTATCAAGTAACCACCAGTGGCAGAGTTGTGTTCTATCTGTCAAGTTGAGAGTATTTGGGTGTGAAACGCAATTTTTTCTGGTTGGCTAGTAGGTATCTAAGGGTGAACAGCTTCTGGCTGGCAAACAAGTAACTTATACTAAACACAGAGCCTTTCAGGGAATTACTGAAAGCAGCATAATTCATCTTCTCATACTGTATGAATAAGAACAACGGTAGTGAGAGAATACCAGGAATCCTTTACAAACAAAGAGAAGGCCTACTTACTCTTGTATTGTTTCTTTCAGCTTTGAGTTCTGAGATTTCCTCCTCTTTTTCAAGCAGCTGCTCCCTACATGCATTTAACTCCTTTGTCAGTGCAGCAAACTCCTGTGCAAGACAAAAATTAATATCATGTCAGTTTATAATCCATACTCAACATAGCAAAATCTCGAGTCAAAGGATTAGTTCCACAAGCTGTTACATTCCATACGATAGCACTTGAGTGCTTCATCTACTGAACAGGAAAAAATGTTTTTCCTAATCCAAATGCAGATGATTAAAATGGTTGCCAGAGGATTCCCACAACAATCAGGTCACATTTCCACTGTACTGTACATCTATGCTTTCATTTGAGAAAAGTCAGCTTTTTCTTCAGGGACAGACACCACTTTACCCTCTGCTTCCATTATCCACCAAACTAGTGCTTATAGAACATGACAGGAGTAGGTGGCTGTCATCTCTAAGACTCCAACAGACTTTATCATGGACATTGGCGGACAGTTCTGCAGAGCAGCATGTCTATCCTTCTTCTGGGAGAACCAGCACATCACCTTTGTGATGTACCTATCCTCCACTGACCCAGTAAATAATTTTTATTTATTTAGTTTTTACTGACTGGGAAAAGAGTGCTTATAAATATTTCTTGCTTTCAGCCACATTGGGGGTTACAGATGCAAACTGACTAATACTGAACCAGGTTAATCTGTTGGTGGATTAGTAATTGGGGCAAATTTGATTTGGACACTTGGGAAATTATCCTACTCTTTTTCAAGAAGTGCCGTAGGATCTTTAACATCCACATGAACAACCTTCAGAACAGGCAGACAGGATGACAGGTTAACATCTCATGAAGACAAAATTTCACACAGCACAATGCCTCAAACACCATGCTACAGTATCGGTATGGTTACTTTTAAAAAAGGGGAGAGCGCCCATCGTAGAGCTACCAACACCACTTCCTGCAACACCTGGTGTTCACTGGAGGCCTCTCATTCTACTACTAACCAGATCTAATCTGATTTAGCTTTTGAGATCTGATGGGATTAGGTTCCAAGGGGGTACAGCTGCAGACTAGAGTACTGAGCTTTCTCTCAAACCCAGGTCTCTAGAATTGCAGCATAGTGTGTTATCAAACCATCTGCCTGTAAAGTTTCATAATTAAAAGATGTAAGTAGAGTGGGTCAAACTCCCCCAACTGACAATTACATTGATGGGGAAAGAAACACAGAAACTGAGAACACAGATCTGTCAATGACTGCTTACCAAAAGCAGAGGCAATAATCAAAGAACCAAACAGGGTAGCACTCTGACCCAAAAGTGAAAACAAATAATCAAAACATATGCAAAAAGTGGTAAGTTACAGTTTATTTTTACTAAAGAGCTGAAGGTGTGGCACTAGGAACCCTGGCACTTTGTTCCTCACTTCAACAGCGTGATGACTCGTCAGGGCAGGCATCACACCTATGATGCAAATCTCCAGGGTTCCTAGTGCTGCACCTTCAGCTCTATACTAAAATAAACTGTTCACCATGTTTTGCATACCCTTTAGCTATTTGTTTTACTTTCAGGTTGGAGTGCTACCCTGTTTGGTTCTCTCCATTGTTGTGGGATGTACTAACCAACTGGGATGCTTCCAGATTCAGGTCTTGAAGCCTGATAACCTTGCATCAAAAAAACAGAAAGACTACAGAACTCTGAAGTAATTTGAAAATCAAATGCTGTAATTAAAACAAATTATCCCAGCTTTTTATATTTTAATTAAAATATGTTCAGCTCTCTAAAACATGCTATGCACCACTTAAAGCAGCAGTGCAATGAAATTGGGTAAAGCATTTGACCCTACATTTTTTCACTATAAAATAGTCCAGGCATCTTTCAATTTATTTGGTAGAAAAATGTTCTAATTCCACCAAAATTTCAGTATTTGATAAATATTTAAATTTTGTTTTTTTCTCAAGATAAAAAGATAGCCACCACTTTTGGCTTAGAAATATCATTGCAAACCTGGGAAGGGTTAGAACAAAGCATTCATAAAAAAATGTATAGTGCACAGTATAGGAGGTACCTAGAAAAGTAGATATGACAGGTATGCTAATATTTTTATTAACTGTAGCTGAAACTAACTTTTTTTGCAAAAATATTTTTCATTGCACTGCTGTTTGAAGAACCATTTCCCTTTTCTAGGGTTAGCAGACTGTTTTGCTGCAAATGTTTACACATTAGGTAACCTAACACACCTATGCCTTGAGGCGGACCAAAAGGCCAACATTTCCCTTAATTCTATGATGGCCAAGAAGCATATTCTGTGCCACTGGACTAGTGCAGAGATACCCACTGACCAAGAGTGATTAAGAAAACTCTAGTAAATTCTGCAACTGGAGAGACTGACACAATGTCAATGACACGCACATCCTAAAAGTAAAAGGAAACACTAAAGAGCTGTATCCATCATTGTTTAAAAGCTGATGAGAAGCTCATTAAATTAAATATTGGACTTACCTAAAGCTGGCAGCTATCCAGAGAGATCAACATAATGAGTATGTCTGCCTTATATTTTTCCACCATTGGAACCATTTTTTATTTTATTTATTTATTTACTTATTTAGGAAGAAGTATTGTATAGTGGTTAGGGGCACTCAGCTACAAACTTGGAGACCTGGGTTTGAATCCCATCAGTTCCCACTTGCATACTGTTGGATCCTGAACAGGTCACTTAAATTCCTTGTGCTCTCAGGATGCACCTGGAAACAAGCTCTGGCTTTGTGTGCCTTTCCTGGTTAAACAATTTCCACTCCTTCACCCCCTTATTTACTGTTTCACCAGAAGGTGGGCTGGTTCATATGGGCCCATTATAAGCCACAGTTTTTTTTAAAACCCTGTGATGTGATGCAGTGACACTCTGTAGGTTAGGTACAGTTTCACCCTGTGTGACATGATAAGGTTCTTAAAAGGGTTACAAAATAGTATCATTATTATTGGACAGACTCAGTCAGCAATATCTGTGGACTGCTGCCAGGTACATGCAAACACAATAACTCACATAGAAGAGCTCCACATGAGCTTTCTGACTATGAGGAGCACAGTTCATAACTGTTTCCATTAAAGGGTTTGATGGGGACACTTTATACCTTCCTAACCACTGCTCTCTTCTGAGAGCCATGGATATGAGAGTAATGTATAGAGGTATGCAAATGTATGTGAACTGCTCTTAATTAGTAATGGGCTGAAAAAATATTTTGTCAGTGAAATTCCCACAAAATTGGCAATTTCAGAATGAGCTCATTCATAGCAGCACTCTGCAGGTGGGGCTCTTTCATATTGCAGTCAGTGGCCAGCTGTGGAGGTGAGAAGAGGGCTGTACTGGTCACATTCTCGCAGACCGGGAATGGAGATGGTGGTGTGGGGTGATAACTGAGTCATTACTTAAAAGGGTTAGGGTTGGGAGGGCCACTAGACCACCAGGAATATAAATATATAAATACATTTTCAGAGAAGGGAATCAGGCATCGGGGGAAGGACTACTACAAAGATCTTTTTTTCTTTTAATTTGGAAAAAGAAACTGACATTGGGGAATGGGGAGGGACCACTAGACCACCAGGGAAGGATAGCTCATATATGAAGAGGAGATCAAGGATAGGGAGTGGGGTCTGCTAGACCACCAGGGCAGTAAACATTTTATTGTAAGAAGAAATCAGAAAATGTGAGGGGGGTCTGCTAGACCACCAGGGATGTGGTATTTCACCCAAAATGATGGAACTTTGCCCATGAGGGGTGAAATTCTACCATTTGTGGGTGAAATTTTGCCATTTTGCAGTGGAAGTTTCACATTTTGCTCCTGCAAAACATTTTGTGAAATGCACAAATTTCACAAAAATTTTTCATGGGGCAAAATATGTTAATTTCATCAATTTCTACTCTTAATTAGTCATCTACTAATATGTGATGCATAATGTATTGTTTGCCTCATTGTGTACGGATTTCAGTACTGTCAATGTTCTTGCTGTGTTACAGTTCAAGGGTCATGAAACATTGTTTTACTGTGGCAGTTTGTTGAGGGTGAAGAGTGTTGGAGACTTGGGAGTGATGGTTTTGGAAAGCAGAGTGAGCAGAGCAAGCAGGAGCACTGAGTATGGTGGTAAGAGCCTAATGATGATGTTGTCTCCTGGTCTTTTGTAAACAAAAATGCTTGGCTCCTACACTTTTTGAGCCATACACTATATAAAATAGTGTATGGGTGACTATACACAACTAAGGCTATGTTTTCATCTCCGGTATGTAATGACATCCAGGAGACCTGTCGATCTTTGTTCTCACAGTCTCTATGATGTCATCACATGCCCTTGATGGAAACAAAGCTTTGTTGTGTATAATCAAGCATATAATATTCTGTATTTGTAATAGGTTCATTCATTAATTGTAGCTTTATTACGTGTGGAGCCTACTTTCAATTTTTTGGATACACCTATGCATTTGGATGTGATTTCATTGCTTTGTATTTTCCATAAATCTTAAATTAAAGGCATGATGTTGAAAAAAGGAACCCATTTATTTAAAGAGACTTGCAAAAGGTGCATAAATGGTTGCTGTGTAGGACCTGTGCTTTTGGATATGTTTTTAATGGAGAAAACAATTATTGTGTTATATTCAGAATTTCTGCTTTAAGCCTGCACTGCAGGTAACAGCCATCTTATCATGTCCTGATGATGTCATCATCCTGCAGTGTAACCTCCATGCGGAAATTTGGATGAATACAATATATAACTTCTTGCTCCACTCAAAACTTTTAATAACTGAAATGTAAGATACAATAAGGTTTTCCACTGAAACTTGTCAACTAAGCAATATTTTAAAGTTTTCCATTGGTGCATTTTTTTTTTACTTTCACCTCATAACTCTAGTTTGTTGCAAAATCCACTGGTGTAGAACAATAGTTCTCAGACTTTGGCATAGGAAGCCTAAAAAATGTCAGGCCTCTCTTAATTTATTGAAACAGAAATATGCCTCTTCATAGAAAAAAATACTATGCAATACATTGCAGTGTATTTCAGGAATAAAGTGAAATATATTTTAATGAATGAAATTATTGCCTTGGGACCACTTACATTCAGTTTCTCCATCTCTTCATACAAAACATCAACAACTAAGAATTTAAAGCAGCGGTGAATATTACTGTTGATTGATTTCTTTTTATTCCATTTTATTTTTTTTCTATTTCTTTTTGTGGCTCCTTCACTCCACCCTCTCCTTAGTCTGAGAACCTTCAGGACCCTTACAGTTCCCCAGCCACCCCCAGCCATAATCACTTAGCTGAATGGAGCCTTGGATATACCCTCCAAGTGGGTCGGGTAGAGGGGGCATACCCCCGAGCTGCTGAAATCTTTCATCAGCTCATGCCAGTGCACGTGGGAGGCAAGGACCTACATATACCATAGCCTTCATAACGGAGGTGCTTTTCCATAGTTTTGTTGATGTTACATACAGGGACATCAAGGCAAGCCCACACACGCTGTGTGCATTTCCACCCACTGATGTCAGTGATGTCCCCCACCTTCCCCTCAGTCCTCCAGTTGCACTACCAATACCATCTGAATTCACACATGTGGCAGAATCACAGTAAAGGGTGGAACCCTCTTTCCCAGGATGAGGAGACTGCCTTCTGGGTGCAGAATCCTCCTCCCCTGGACTGAGCTCGTTCCTGAACTCAGGTCACCAGCATTGTGAGCAGAAGCGCTACCCCTGCAACAACAGGCCAGCCTTTTCATTTTATTTTAGATTACTCTTTACTCCTCCATGTTATGTTTACTTTAGGTTTTGTTTTAGATTTATAATAGTTAACCATTGCACTCCAAATAAGGTTATCCCCAGGTTTCCGTCTGGATTCTCAACAATTTGACACCCATTGTTTAAATATATCTCTTTTCTCGTGATGATGGTAAACTACCATGCAACAAGCTCTGCTCCCAAACTTATGGGAAAATAGGCATTCAAAATTAACTGAGAATACAAATGAAAACATGAGGTTTCTTATTGTATATTAAAAGGAGTGCTCATTTTAGATACATCTTTTCAGATTTTAAAGGGAAACTAACATGGGTTATAAAATGTATCAATATTGTTAGCAATGGAAATCTGCTTTACATAAGCTATTGGCTGAACCTGTAACACTTTTAGGGTCAGAACTGTGAGCCATTTATATACTGCAACTCCTCATTTTACTGAGGCATGGCAATTTCAGTTCCCTGACCCTCCCAGCTTCAATCAATAAATTAGAGACTAGCTGAGACCAGCTCACCAGTATGCCCGGAGTACTGTTGCAGGTGCTACTTGCAATAAGTTTACTGTGCTAAAATAAAGCAGTACTGCAGCAGGTGCGGCTTGCAATAATTTTTCTGTGCTACAGTAAAGCAGAACTTTTGTACCTTTACAAAGTACTACATACTTGAGAGCATTAAGAACTTGTTGGCATAGAAATGGTCATGCCTCAATGAGATGAGGAGCTGATGTATATTTCATGTTGGAAAGGCAAGACAGAGTGAAAAAGCTGCAGTTATAAAAAAATAAACCTGGTTTTTATTTTGATAAAATAATGCATATTTCTAGTGTCCAAATAAATACTTTTAATTGTTGAACCCTTAAAAGGGTCCTCAATTGAGTTTTCCCAGTATCACCTATACTACTTATCTTTCCCATCACACACCAGCACAAAACAATAGCTGATTTATCAAAGGTAGCCCTGTTGAGATGTAACATCTTGTTTCAAGTGGGATCCTATTTCTACCCATTTGTACAGCTGAGTGGAACAGAGCACAGGGAGGTCAAGTCACTTGCTGAAGATCACACTGTTAGTATTTGGCTCTACTGAAGTTTGAATCTGTGACCTCCCAGGTGCAAATCTGGTGTTCAAGCCAATAGACCACACTACCTCTTATTACACAAAGTGATGCTAGCAAAACAAAAACTACACACAACTGCTTTAGTACAAACAAATGTAAAACAGCACTGGTGCAAACATTGTTTAGAGTGGTACTAGTAGGACTCTTTGTAAACCACATAGGTGTAAAACATTCCACTCAACTGAAAGGTCGCAAAACATTGTACAAATCAACAGAGCCCTAAAGGAACTCAGAAACTGTTGGCACTGGCAGCACACAATTTTCTTTACAACAGGGCAATATACCTGTAGCTCCATGACACAGTGGCTTTACAAATTTGTAAGATGGCAGGGATGTTGATGCCTGAAAATGCCATCGGCATAATTTACTGCAAATGTTACTGAGAGTTGAGGGGATCAAAAACTAGTCATTGTAAATTACTGACAGCACTGTATTTTCCCTCTGTTTTCCCCTAATGTGATGTCATTTCCTGTGCCTGTGATTTAGAAAATAGATGCCTGCAGCTGTAAAGGGAGGGGCAACGAAATGGGTTAAAATTCTGACTCTAAAAATGTTACAGGTTCAGCCAATAGCTTATGTAAAGCAGATTTCCATTGCTAACAATATTGATACATTTTATAATTCATGCTAGTTTCCCTTTAAAATAAATGCTACAGCAGACTCAATATGTGGAACAAAGGGCATCCTGCAAGATGAGAGAAAAAGGTAATATAAAATTAAATCAAAATTTATATGTTTGCAATTTTCTCCATAACATGAACTGCTGCTTTATGTACTTTGGTATGGTACATTATCAGGCTTGACTGGGCCTCCCCTGGAACAGGTTGGAGAATCTCCTGGGAGGCTAGCCTTGCCAACTGAGAAACACTGGTATAGTCCTATGCATGTTTTTCTTTACTGGGTCATGAAACAAAATGTTGAGAAAGCCTTTTTTTTTATTAAAGTAGGGGTTTGGAACTGAAGCAGAAAATTAAAAAAAGTTGTGTATTGATGATATCGCAATCTATCAAGTCAATTAGATACTTTAAATTGATGATGTCATAATTGATTTATATAAGGGTGATGTAAATATGTAGTTAAGTGCACTTAACAGTAATAAACCTTTATCCCAGGCTGCCAATACATTAAAAACCTGTGGCAGTTCAAGATGTGTTTAGAAGTCTGCAGCAAAACATGGGTTAGTTTAATACAATTAGTAAGGAGTTTCTATTTGATGTTGTCATTTTTAAGTTCATCGTGCATGCATGCACAGGCAAACTGATTAGTATGAGAGTTGCTATAGAGGGGTTGTAAGGGGGATGCATCCACTGGAGAGCTCTGTTCAAGGGGCAGGTCTGTGGCAGGCAAATCAATAGGCAGGCTGCTGATTCCACACTTTCTGGGTTTTGGGTGGGGTTGGCAAAGATTTCAAAGGACAAAGCTGAACCAGTAGTGACATGACTCGTCCTTAGATATTTACCTAATCCCTGTTTCCTGTCATCAGCTGAGAGCTGTTGTAAAGTGCTTTCTGTATGATATGTTCCTACATCAACATCACACTTCTGAATGTGTCTTTCTTTCTTTCTTTCTTTCTTTCTTTCTTTCTTTCTTTCTTTGTCTTCTCCATTCCCCCTTGGCCCCTCCCCCCCATAAAAAATTGCAGGCAGCAGAATGCAGTATTATGGCAGTAGGGGAATACATGTGAAGAAGATGATCCCCAGCAGTATACCACCAGTCAAACTGTCAAATAAAAGGCCTCCTGCGCAGTTTCAAATAAAAGTCATCCTGTGAAGTTAGCAATGTAACTGTGCCTGTAGGTGAAATAGTTTAACATTGGCCAGGGATGGCGGAACAACAGAAAAAAGCTTGCCACTGTGATGTGGTCCTCCTACATAGTCATTACTGTATTGGGGCTTTTACAGAATAAGATTAAGTTTCAACCTAACTCCTCCACCCTCTGCTGATGGGATCTAGCAAGTGACATGCATGCAGCCCCAAGAAGAAAATCCCGCTCCCTTCCATTGTGTGCTGTCCACCCTGCACCCTCCCGTACCTGCTTCAGTGCTGACATCAGGGTGCCCAATCCCCATATCAGCATGCCCCCCCCCCATTATTGTGGCACACTGGAAGCCCATCCCAGTGTGCCAAGTTATTTTATTTTTAGCTTTCCAACACTGGGATACCCACTCCCAGTGTCAGATGTCCCCCCCAAACCACTTTCACTGCCAAAATTGGAGTGCTCAATCCCCATGTCAGCCTTATGTATCCCCCAACTCCTGTGGCACACTGGGAGCCCACCCCAGTGTGCCCAAATGTCTAAAAAAATGTTTAACTTGTAAATAAAGAAAACGGTCTCCCACTGTATTATTTTTTTTGTTTACCTGTAAAAAAGAAAACAATCTGTTGTCATCTCCCTAGTCTTCCTCCCCCATCCCTACCCTCCCACCGAGCAGCCTCCTCTGCTTACCCCATACTTGCTTCTGGAGGTTGGCAGTGTCATCTTCTCTGGACCAGGGACACAGCTACACTCTTCAAAGCCGACTGACAAACTGAAGAATTATAGGTAAGCACATATAATGGGAGTCAATGGGGGTTTCAACTTAAGTTAATATCTCTGCCATTTTTAGGAATTTTGGCCCCAGATTTTCAACATGGGGTTCTTGAGACCCCTCCTCATGAACACTGTCACTGTCATTTTGTTACTCAGTCCCAAAGGTGATTTTGCAGTCACTGCACATAATCACTTTTTGGGACCAATTAATGAAACAACAGTGCCACTGTTCATGAGGAGGGGTTCCAAAAAGCCCATGTTGCAAATCTGGTGAAAAAATAAAAAACAATGACCTCATTATGAGTGTGCATTGTGCAGCTTCTAAGCACACTCATAACTGTCAATTTTTAATATTTTCACTCCAGATTTTCAACACTGCCATTTTTTCACACCTCTTTATGAAAAGTAAAGCTGTTATTTTTTGCATCATACCCAAAACATATTTTTACACCTGTGGTGCAGAATGGCATGGTTGCTCTGCAAAATCACCATTCTGGATGAGTGAACAAAATTACAGTGGCACTGTTCATAAGGTGGGGACCCAAAAAGCCCATGTTGAAAGTCTGTTGAAACGACTGCAAAAAATGGCTGTGTTACACCCAGTCATTCAACATTTTCTATGCATGTATGTAACTTATGTCAATTTCAATATTTTCACTCCAAATTTTCCATATAGCCTTTTTATCACGCCACCTCATGAACAGTATAGCTGTCAGTTTTCACATCCTGCCCATAATGTGTTTTCGGACCTGTGGCATGGAATGCCATTTTCCCTTAGATTTGAAAATTTTCACCTACAGGGTTCATGAGATGGGATGACAAGAAGACTATGTTCAACATTTGATGTCAAAATATCAACAAATGACAAAGTTATGGCCAGTTGTTTTAATTTTAGTACACATGCTAGTAACTGCTGAACTCTTAGATGTTTGCACACCACATTTTTTTTTAAATTACTTGCACTCCTGCTCCACAGCCCTCTCTGTCTGGAGGGATCCCCAGCTCTGTCCCCCAATGTCCACTAGCCAGCGCTGACCAGTTACCCCCAGAGCTTACCCCCCTGGTGGGCTTGGTGGGGAGGCTACCCCCACCAAGACCAGATCCAATATTGGGGTTGGTGCCATGACTCTTCCAGGGCAGAACCTGTGCGCGAGCTCCATCATCCACCCTTAGCTTTTTTCCTCCTGATTTCTCCCCTTCAGGGGCAGAGTGTGCAAGGATGCTGTTGACAGTACCACGCACACTCCTGTGTGTGCACCCCATCAGGTGTCTGCCCACCTCTGACCCAATGTCTTTAACATCGGTGTGCCAGCCCCCAGTTGCTGCTAGGAGCCAGATATGCACCGACAACTGGTTGCCCCGTCCCTGGAGAAGGAGAGCTGTCCCTGGGGTGCTTGATCCATCTCCTCCCCTGCTGACCCCCAGAGGCCCATGTTCATTCCTGAATATGGTGCAAGGTGTGGCAACTAGCACCTCAACCCTCATTGTCACCAGGCCTGCGATGCTCCCCACATTTCCAACTTAGCCTTCTTATTACCCAAGCTACTATATTCAAATTATATCAAAAATATGACAGCTTGTCAAAACATAGTTCAGATAGGGTTTGATGTCAATGTATTTCAATGGGATTTTCAACTTAATGGCATAACTTGGCCATTTTTAAATATGTTTGCCCCAAATTTTCAACATATGTTTTTGGGAACCCAACCTCATGAACAATGCAACTGATGTTAGATACATCTGTCCTGAAAGGTATTTTGCAGTGACTGTGCAAAATCACCTTTTGGGCATGAGTACACAAGTTTCTTCATTGTTCATGAGGTTGGGTTTTAAGGCTATGTTGAAAATTTGGTATAAACATATTAAAGAACAAAGAAGTTATGAGCCTGTTTTGAAATTTGCAAAAGTAGGCTCATAACTTAGGCAATTTTCAATTTTTTGACCCCAAATTTCCAATGTAGCCATTTCTTCATGGTACCCCCGTCAACGCAGGGTCTTAACACCCACCAAAACAAATGACATCAGTGCACATGATGGACATTCGGCATTGACAAATGCTTGTTTTAATTGTCAGTTACAGGTGGTAAGTCTGCAGTTTTCATATGGGGAGTGGCATAAACTTATATTAAACACAGAGTAACATATGTGGAGGTGTGTGTAGTGAGAATTTTACACACACCCTTGGTATGGGGTATTACATAAACCCTGAGAGCAAAGCTCGAGTGATCTATAAAAGCATCCCACACCAAGAATGTGTGTAAAATTTGAGTTTTACGCAGCTCCCTATGTTTTGTTTTATGTACTGTGATTGCTGGATAGTGTTTTCTTGCCTTAAAAACACCCCTCACCGTCTATATAAAACAGTGTGGTCAATAGATTGTGCTCCCATTCAACAGCATGGTTGGGCTGAAATGCAGTTTATATTTTTACTTTTTTTTTTGTTTTTTGTTTCTTCATGACTAAGAGAGAGAGATACCCTACCAGCACCCCAGGGAAAACCCTGTGTCAATCATAGGCATTGCGACTTTAGGAGGTAGTACAGTGCTGATGAGTGGAGCGAGTAGTGTGTGTGCATGACAGAGGCAGAGTGAATGTGTCTGTAGTGAGGGAAACCCAGAACATGTATACCATTATAAACAGCTTGTTATAATGGTGAATTATAATGGGGTTTCCCCAATGGGATGAAGCACTACACAGTTATTATTAATAGAATAATAAATAGGAAATCATTAGTAACAAGGCTGAATTACATCCAGGCATTCTGGTGACTATATAAACCATAGAAGCAAAGCTTGAGGGGTTTTTGATATTGCCAGACTTTTGAGATGAAATTACAAGCCATTTTTTTTCACATACATTTTATCCCTGTGTTCTTCCAAGGCAGCCGCCTTCCATCCTAACTCCCCAGACCCATCACCCAGCTTCTCCAGGACTTACCTTTACTGTCTTCCTGCCAGAGTGTGGTTGTGCCCAGTTGCCAGGGTGTTTTTCCACCATTTTTCTCCCCGGGGCCCACAGACGTGTAATGGCCGCAATGTATGTTCTCCACCTCTGTGGAGATATCCCCAGTGACCTGAACATGGTGTCCCCTTCCCTTCTTAGCGGTGCCTCATGAGCTGCCATCCAGCTACTGCTGTGTGGCAGGCAAGCAGTGAATCACATCATCCCCCCTCTTCAAGGAAGGAGAGCTGTTCTGTGTCGCTTTCTTCCTATCCCCGCTGGCAGCCAAGCAACTTGAGTCCATTCCTGACCCAGGGTCACTGGTGTAGCAGGAGGTAAGGCATACAGTGCCTCTGCCCTCCATGCCACTGTGCAGTCCAAATTACAAACTATTTAAAGACCACCTTTCCTGACATTTTTAAAAATGCCCCTTAAAGCACTGTGTGAACCCTTACCTCCCCCAGACTTCCTCAATACATAAATCGTAGTTTTGAGAGCCATGGTTTTTGGGAGGGAAGAGTTCATATTTTGGCTCTGTGTAGCTGAGCTGCTGATTCCTTCCACTTTGCTGCCTGGGCTCCCCCCACTAGCACATTATGTGATGTAATTATATGGAGAACATGGGGGCACGCTCCATAGACTACTATAGGGGCTGGATTTAAAGTAGTTGTTCTAATAGTGCAGGTTTCTGATTCAAATAAATCAAGGCCACTGCTCAACTAAGAAGACCCTTGTTAGTTGAGCAGTGGCCTTGATGTATCTGAATCCAAACCCTGAAGTATTAAAAAACTACTTTAAATCCAGTCCCTATAGTAATCTATGGAGTGTGCCCCACACTTTCCATATAATTGTATCAACTAATGTACTAATACAGAGGTGGCACTCAGGACATGAAAGTGGATGGGACCAGCGGCTCAGCTCTATGAAGCCAAAATATGATCCCTTACCTTCCAAAAACCACGGAGCTAAAAATTATCCATTATGTATTGATGAACTCCAAAGGAGGTAACGGTTCATACTGGATAAGTATGAATAAGCCAGAAAAGGTGCTCTTTAATGATTATTTCCCATATGTTATTTTTGTAATAGATGAAACTCTCAGAACATTCAATCTCATAACACCATTACTATTTATTTATTGGATTTATATATTTATTTATTTTATTGAGGCTGGCAGCATAGCCTAGAAGTTAGGGTAACTAGCTGTCAATGAGTTTGATACATCCAGCAGACCTGGGTTTCATTCCCACAAACTCCACTTGCATACTGTATGACTCTGAACAAGTCACTTAGCCACCCCAGTGCTTTTGAGTCGTCCCTGAAAACAAGTACTTGTGCCTAGTGGGCCTTACCCGGTTACCAAAAGAATAAAATAAAAATAAATAAAAGATGTGTTAATTGGGTAGGCTCATTGAGACACAGGTCCTTTATTTCAGGAGTGACCTGAATTAATTACATACAGTACAAAGAATAAACATACTGTAGCAACAAGGTACAGTGGTTAACAATATACATCACAGAATATGCCTTACCAGGCTAGTCAGAGTGGCCAAGGCTTCAAGAGAGCTGAGATTGGCTCAGAGTATTATGGAAGGAGAAAAGGACTTCTTCAGATACATTAGAGAATGAAGGAAGAAGAAGGATCAGATTGTGAGGATTGGGAGGGACAGAGGGTGGGTGGAAAAGGGGGTGGTCAGGCAGAGGCATTAAATGATTACTTCTGCTCTGTGCTCATGAAGGAGAAAGGGTGGCAGATAGCCCAAGGGAGGAGTGGAGTGGGTAGTGGAGGTGGAGGTGGAGGGGGTGACTGACATAAGGATTACAGAGGACAGATTTCTGGAAGGATTAAGGGCACTGAGGGTGGACAAGGCACTGGGACTGGACAGTATTCACCTTAGGGTACTCAGGGAACTGGTGGAGATCCTGGTAGGACCACTGGCTGACCTGTTCAATACCTCCCTGGACACAGGATGCATACCACAAGACTGGAGGATGGCCCATGTGGTGCCCATTCACAAAAGTGGCCCTAGGGATGAGCCAGCAACTACAGACCAGTAAGCCTCACATCAGTTGTGGGAAAAGCTCATGGAGACAATCCTAAAAGAGAGGCTAGTGACCTTGCTGGAGGACAGTGGTCTCCAGGATGGCCAACAACAGAGGTTTGTCTCGGGCAGAATCTAATTGAGTATTACAACTGGTTGACCAGGGAGCTGGACAGGGGCTATGTGGTGGATGTCCTGTATTTGGATTTCAGCAAGGCTTTTGATTCTGTCTCACATGGGAGGCTTGAGGGGGAGCTAGAATACATAGGTATGGGAATGAAGATGGTCAGATGGATCATGAACAGGCTGAATGGAAGGCATCAGAGGGTGGGGGGGGGTTCTCATCACTGAGAGATATGACGAGTGGGGTGCCACAGGGATCGGTACTGGGACCAGTGCTGTTTTGGATATACATAGCTGATATCTCATATGGAATCTGGAGTAGGATCAGTCTGTTTGCTGACAATACAAAGATGGGTGCTGTGATAGATGCCATTGACAGGTGAAAGGGGCTGCAAGAGGACCTGACCAAACTACAGGAGTGGTTGGAAACATGGCAGCTGGAGTTCAATGCCAAGAAGTGCAAGGTACTGCATTTTGAAGCTAGGAACCAGGGGAGGAGCCATCAGCTGGGAGGGGTGCAGCTGGAAAGCACCGTGGAGGAAAAGGATCTGGGGGTGCTTATAACAGGCAGCATGAACAACTCAGCTCAGTGCAGGAAGGCAGCAGCAAAAGCCAACAGGATGCTGGGGTATATAGCAAGGGGAATCTCTTCCAGAAATAGGGAGGTGATCCTTCCCCTATACAGATCTCTGGTCAGGCCACACCTGGAGTACTGTGTGCAGTACTGGCACCCATTCCTGAAGAAGGACATCAAATTGTTGGAGAGGGTGCAATGTAAGGCAACCAAGATGATCCAGGGATTGGAGAGAAAGTCCTATGGGGATAGGTTAGGTGAGCTGAACATGTACTCCCTGGAGGAGAGGAGGGATAGGGAACATATGATTGAAAACTTAAAATACGTTAAGGGGATAAATAAGACTAATACAGAAGGGATTTTCTAGCTTAGAAGATGGAGAGATATGAGAGGGCATCAGCTGAGATTAGAGGGGGAAGATTCAAAAGCGAAAGCAGGAGACATTTTTACACTGAATGGGCGGTGGTCAGGCGGAATGCTTTGCCCAAGTAGGTGGTATCCTGTAGAACAGTGGGAGGCTTTAAGAGGGTTGGGACAGTGTATGGGGGTTCTGATGAAGAGGGTGGGAAGGGTGGGGCAGCTGCAGAGTTGAGGGCTAGCTGCACAACAAGCAGACTCGATGGACCATAAGGCCTGCTTCTGCTGGCATTTTCGTATGTTCGTTTGCTTGTAATATAAGACAATCAGTAGTTACAACTGAGAGCATCCTGTACAAATGATGGACTACAGCAATAACAGCAGTGATGGTCACAAATACACACACACTAGAGGTATGATATAAACAATATCCTTACATAACAAGGGTCAGCAGACAGGAATTAAACCAAGGTTCATAAAATGTTTAGGATGAGCATTAGGGGATGTTGGGTAACAAGAGTGTCAGAAGAGACTGTCAGAATGATGGTATTATGACTCTGTGACGTCATAATGATTGTAGTGTTGTTTTTTTATGCTACTGATTCTCTATTGGAAAAAATAATCTCCCATATACTATTTGTGTGCATGAGTTCATATTTAGTTATCATGTTATTGATATGATGTTCCTTATCAATTATCATCATCATTACATGATAGTACACAGATAAGGGGCCTGATTTTTAAAACACTTGTGAAAGCCTCAAGTCCCTAGTGCACCGAAGATACAGCGCAGGGAGCTTGTAGCATTCTTGCGACACAGATGGCGATTTTCTGTCAGGTGCACCAAATGCTGCAAGTTAGACCAGCTTCCCCTGGTCTAACTTAATGCCATTCAGGGACCCCTTTTATGGGACTTGCGCCAAACATTTGGCTCAAGTTGCTATAAATCATGGAAAGTGTCACACCTGAACCCAATGTACTAAAATTGGGTGCAGTTGTGTCAAAGGAGTTTGAGCAGTTGAACCAAACATTGGGGCTGACACAAGGCTTAACGCAAGCCCTGCATCAACCTTTGAAAATCAGGCCCAAGAAGTCTAGATGAGTTACCTACAGACTCATATCAATTACACATAGTATGTTATTCAGACATTACGAAAACTTAAAATTCCCATGGCCAGTATAGTACCTATATCTGACAGAGGTTAGTGTAACCTTTCAGGATAGTTAGGCAACTGTGGAGTTGATAACAGTAAATCTTTACTGTATGAAGCCAACTGCAAGGCTTCACAAGTATGCTAGTACAATTGTGTGGATGAAGAATATTGTTACAGTGGTAGACAGAAATGTCTCCCAGTAAATCTCTAGATATAGCCATATTTTTCACCCAAAACACCATTGAAATAAATGGTAATGTGAGGAAGTATTTTTTCATGGAGAGGGCTGTGGACAAATGGAACAGTCATCCTGAGGACGTAGTGGAGTCAAAAGCAGTGGGGAAATTCAAGAATGCATGGGACAGACATAAGGCAATTCTAGTTGGGGGTGTAGAAGTAAATAGGCTGTTGGTTAACAGGGATCTGCAGCTTATCCATTAGGTAGGGAAATGGGCAGTCTAGGAGGGCCAAGCGGTCCTTATTTGTCATCAAATTCTATGTTTCTATGTTTAATATATCTAGACATACAGTACTGGTACTTATCTGTGGATACCACTGTACATGTTATATATAATGTAAGAACTCCATAATTCACAAGGTTCTCCACAGGACAGCATATTAATTACTGGTCCTCATCATTTATACATGGATTACCAGACTTTTAAATTGTATTAAATCCTCCCGATTTATATTTTGTGTTACAACTGGGCAGTTGTAATCAATGCCTGTCAATCTTGCTCGCACTACAGACAGTGAAAGCTAAATCAACTGCTCCCAATAATGCAAATTCATTCCCTCACAGAGAAATCAGTTAGTCACACATAACCTCATGGATTTACAGTAAAAAAGTCACACAACAGTGACATCTTGATAAGAAATAAAACAAGCATTTGTCAATGCAGGACATTTGATGCATGTTAAACAACTGTTTTTTTTTTTTAATTGCGACCACAACTGTTGAAGAGACTTGTTTTAGGATTCACCTTGTATACATGACATGTGCCATTTATAGTATATTGGCTAAAATGGCATCTCGCACCAGAGGTGCAAAAACACGTCTCGTCCAGGATTTTGAAAATGACATGGCACGTTTATGACGTGGTGTGGAAAATTGGTTAAGTTAGAAGGCTGGAGTCATAATATTGAAAATTACTGAAGTTATGAGTGAACACTTAAGTAGTGTAATGTTCAGTCATAACCTAGGCGTTTTATCCTATTTGCACACCAAGGTTTCAGCATAGTCTTCTTGGTACCCCACGTAATGAACCTGGTAGGAGACAATTTTAGAATCCCTGGCAAAATATCATTCCGCACCACCAAAACATGATTCCCACCACAGCCATGAAAACACATTTTATCCAGGATTTAAACAATGTCAGCTGTCACATTTATGAAGTGCTGTGAAGAAATGGCGATGTTGAAAATTTGGGATCAAAATATTGAAAATTACTAAAGTTACGAGCCCGCATTCCCAAATTTCAACACAGACTCATAACTTTGTTTTTTAATATTTTTTTCCCAGATTTTTAACATAGCCTTCTTATGACCCCACGTCATGAACAAGGGTGGAGAAAATTTTCCACTCCCGCCTGAAAGGTGATTTTGTGCAGTGACTACGAAATCAACTTTCGGGATGCAAAAACACATTTTGGCTAAGACTTTGAAAATGACAGCTATCACATTCAAGAGGTGCTGTAAAGAAATGGCTATGCTGAAAATCTGCAATCAAAATATTGAAAACTAGCACAGTTACAAGCCTGCATTTCCAAAGGTCAACCTAGGCTTATAACTTTGTTGTTTTTTAATATTTTTGCACCAGATTTTCAACATAGCCTTCTTATGACCCCACCTCATGAACAAGGACAGAGAAAATGTTCAGCTCTAGCCCAAAAGGTGATTTCACACAGCAACTGCAAAATCACCTTAAAGGACAGATTTGCCTAATGTCACTGTAATTGTTCATGATGTGGCGTCCCAAAAAGGTATGTTGAAAATTTGGTGCAAAAATATCTAAAAATGCCCAAGTTATGCCACCAAGTTCAAAACCCCATTGAAATACATTGAACCACATACCGTATTTCCTCAGTTCAAGGTCCGGTGTTGAAGAATGAAGGTGTGTCTATGGTCCAGAAAATATGAAGGTTTTGGATGCCTGGTGGGTAGGTAAGACCTGCTTGAGTGTGGGGTTGGCACTGAGTGGGAAGGTGGGTGGGGGGCACCTGGTGGCACAACAGACATCAATGGACTGTTTTCCTTTTTACAGTCTTTAAAAAAAAATGGCAGGATAGACTGCTTTCTGACACTGGGATTGGGCACCCCAGTGTTGGCACCTTGGAGAATGGTGGTGGATTACCTGGAGAGAAGGGGGTGGGGTGTCAGTAGAAGTGGTAGCAGGGATCAGCACCCAGCTACACTAAAATTAAATATATATATATATATATATATATATATATATATATATACAGTATATACATATATGGTAGAGCAGGTGGGCAAGACAGGCACTTGGAGGGGATGGGGAGAAAGAAGTGGTAGCTGTGGTGGTACTCCGCTATGCTTACATAGATAAAGATGGTAAAGGTTTGGTGTTAAGGACTTCACGGGGTGATGGTGGGGTTGGCACTGAATGGGAAGGTGGGGTGGGGGGGCATCTGATGGCACAACAGAAATAAATTGACTGTTTTCCTTTTCACAGGCTTTAAAAAAAAAATGGTGAGATAGACTGCTTTCCGACACAGGGAATGGGCACCCCAGTGTCAGCACCTTGGAGAATGGTCGTGGGCGACCTGGAGAGAAGGGAGGGGTATCAGTAGAAGTGGTAGCAGGGATCAGCACCCAGCTACACTAAAATTAAATATATGTCTATATATATATATATACACAGTATATGTATATATATATGTGTATATATATATATATATATATATGGTAAGAGCAGGTGGTCGAGACAGGCACTTGAAGGGGATGGGGAGAAAGAAGTGGTAGCTGTGGTGGCACCCCGCTCTGCTTACATAGATAAAGATGGCAAAAGTTTGGTGGGTGATGCACAGAGACGGGAGGGGGATAAAGAAGCAGTAGTGGGGGTGGGACCCCTGTTCCACTTACATTACAAAAATATTATGTAATACCCGAGTTCAGTTACATATGTTTCTAAGTACAAGAAAAAAGTTGAACTCAGGAAACTAGTCACTTTTTTGAAATGAAGGTTTGAAAGTTCTGTACTCGTGCTCCAAAAGTGGAGCTGTGACACTGGGCATGCGTGTATGCATCTTCATGTATGCAGATACCTAGTGCCACGGTTCCACTTTTGAGCTCAATTAAAGTACATTTTAGCCCTCATTTCAAAAAAAGAAAGTAAGTTCCTGAGTTCAGCTTCCTTTCTACTACCTAAAAACATATTTAGCTGAACTCAGGAACAGTGGTCCAACTCCATGCTGGTGCCAGGAACAAAGATAGGCTGCTGTGTTAAAAGACAAGGCTGCTGGTGTTGACAGTTCATCAGTTGCTTGCTGACAGGCCGGCTTCATGCAAATCAAAGGACCAAAGCTCTCTAATTGGAGCAGCTTTGGGTCCTTTGAAATACACAAAGTTTCTACCCCACATGCAGGGAGTGATGTCAACCAGAGAGAGGGTGATCATTGACCAACACTTCTGAGCCCCTACTATTTTCAACTGCAAAGGGCTTGGCATTGACACACCTCACTTATCCCCTTTCAATGTAGCAAAACATTTGGTGCGTACGCACTCATCAAACGTAAAAAAGGGAATCGAGATTTGATGTCTCAAACCTGGCAAACCACCAAGACTTCCTCACAGAGCAGGGAAATAGAAACATGAACCAGAAAACAGCAACTGACCTAAAGCTGTTTAAAATGTTACTCATAGAAACAGAAAAGTCAACAGACTTGAAAATGTTTCCTATGTCTGGTGTCAAAATGTCATGAAAACTTAAAAAAGCATGAAGCTGCGAAGATAAACCTTTTTAATACCATCTGCAGCACTATTCCACTCTTTCTCTCTTATTTTAAAAACCCAATCTTATAAAAAATGAAGACCAGTAATTAGATAAAATAAAACATGGGTGGGTAAGTGTAAACAGAATTTCACACACATCCTCGGTGTGGGATGTTTTTATAAACTCCTTGAGCTTTGCTCTCAGGCTTATGTGGCATCCCACACCTTGGGTGTGTGTAAAAATCTGGTAACAGACACCCAACTCATGTATTATTTAAACAATGAGTCAGGACAAGGTGTGTGTTACTATGTAATAACATCACATCTTGGGTGGTTGAAGCACGAGGTTGCAGGCTGAGTGTGTTCAACACCTGATAAGTAACATTATTACATAATGACATATCCTGGAGTGCCATATTGCTATAATACAATGATTCCTTTTATTTTAAGAGTAATAACATGGGAAAAGATGTGTAAAATATATTTTTTTTAGTATTTTTTTGTTAGGGCATGTATACCTTTAAAAAAAAAGTTCATGGGGGCGTGGCTTAGCCAGCAAACAGAA
Organism: Neoceratodus forsteri; assembly: GCA_016271365.2. Lineage (NCBI taxonomy): Eukaryota > Metazoa > Chordata > Ceratodontiformes > Ceratodontidae > Neoceratodus > Neoceratodus forsteri. The sequence continues at coordinate 1,125,541,345 of CM028131.1, forward strand.
TGGCAGCTTGATTCACGAGGAGCAGCGAGCAGGCTACATTATCCGACATTTACACTGCTGAGCCGGCTACTAACTGACGACAAAGCAATATCCTAAATACTCCTGCTTTTAGCTACAAGGGCATACCTTTTCTTCCATAGTCTGTGAACCTCTTTCGTCCGTCGCATAGCTCTGAACAAATCGGCCTGCAATACGATGGCGGTGCAGGGTCCAACTCTCGATCTCAGCCACATTAATATTATGTTTGAGAAGATGCTCAGCCGCATGGACAAGGTAACCAAGACATTCCATCATATGACGGCGGCAATTCATAATTTGACTGGCCACCTAACATACATAGAGCATCAAGCGCAAACCCACGAGTCAGCCATTGAGGAGATCCGAGGAGTTCAAAGGGAACAGCAAACTACCATCAATTTACTCCTAGCAAAGGTGGATGACTTGGAAAACCATAGCAGGAGAAATAATTTGAGGGTGCTAGGGTTCCTGGAGGGCGTGGAAAAAAGAGACACTGTCCATTTTCTAAAACAAGCCCTACCCAAAATCTTGGGACTGGCACCAGAGTTCCACCTGGAAATTGAGCGGGCATTTCGCTCCCTTGATTCAGCACCTCAGAAAGGGGAGAAACCACAGCCCATTCTTATGAAGCTGTTGGCCTATAACACAAGGCAAGACTTATTGCAGCGCTCTAGAGAGGTTGGACACGAACTGGCATTGACACCCCATTTCAGTTTATCAGGATTTTTCCAAGGAATTGTCAAACAAATGAAGGGCGTATACACCAGCCTGCCACACTATGCAGAAACTGGGCATACAATGCTCCTTGCGTTACCCGGCCACCATGAGCATCATTCAGAATGGGGTCCCTCTTTTCTTTGAGACACCGGTGGCACTTGAAGCTTTCCTCGATCGGTAATCTGGAGGCGGCGGCCCCCCTCAACACACCAGTCCTGCACATAACCTGGACCCCGAAGACATGCTGTTGGGTGAGGAACCAAAAAGCCAAGAAGGACTCCCTCGGTGCAGAAGGAAACGAACAGCCAGGGTGAACCAAGAGGCAGACAAAGAACAACAGAGGGAGGAGAGCACAGCCCTGGTGAGGTACATGACTAAAAACCCTTATGAAATCCTCAGATCTCCTTCTCAAAACACCAGAGTTCTGCATCCAGAGAAAGCATCCTTGTCTGAATTGCTCTCCCATACCTCTGTGCCAATGACGCTAGACAGCCGAACGGAATGGAACGAAGCCTTGGGCCTACCAGTGACGCAGCTGTCTTCAGGATCAGCACCCGACTGCCAAGATTTGGGCCCAGTTGAGACGGAATCTCCAGCACGATCCCAGAGCCCCCTGGTAGCCACCCTGGAACAAAGATAACCTTATTAGATAAGTAATCCCTTTAAGGTTTGTCACTTTCTGGGTTAAATGGTGTTTAGAGGGTGCTCCCTTTTATTTTGCCTAAGCTGTTAAAAACTGTCAGTAACTTGATGTCAGGAAATCACAAGACACTGGGACTTTCGCCTTTGAGGTGCCTTGATCTCCTGACCACCTGGGTCACCTCCTAGCACATAAGATGGGGAGATAGGGTGTGTGTGGGGGGGGATCTCATGGGCCAAAAAAAAAAAAGTAAAAACCATGCATCTTACAGTGGGGTACTACTTCTAAGCACTAAGCTGGGGTAAATCTCACAAATAGGTGCTAAGCAAAACCCGTGTCTCAAAATGCCCCATCTCCTTTGCAATGCTGGCTGGGAATCCCTGGCAATGGATGACAAATTCCGAAGAGAACCCAATGGGAAAACCATTTATTTACCCCCAGGGCTGGCCTTGCCCCCCCCCCATCTGGAAGGACCTCCATTTTATGTGGGACCTTCCTGTACGGACCACCCATGACCCCCCCCCATGGTCCCAGACTTAATCCAGTGAAGGAGTTCATCTTTCTACTCCTCAGATCTACGGAGTCCATTATACGCTTTAATCAAGGTTAGTGCTGTCAGGTGAAGCAAACTCTCTATCTCTCTGCTAGCTGCCATACCTCTTTATTACGTTGAGAGGTATAAAAGTTAACAGTCTAAAGAGATACGTGGCCACCATGCCCACAGAAACCATCCAGCAGATCTTGCTTGACCAAGCTGGACAGGTGATCACATATGCTGGATGGCTCCAACTGGGCACGACAGTGCAGATTGTATATATGTTTCATGTTTGGTTTGTGTTTAATGTTCTACTGGAATGGTTATGCCTACCCAGCAATAGAAGTGTTGATCTTCTGGAGGGCATACAATTTCGGGAGACAATCTCACATACAAGTAAGCAACACTCTAATGGTACTACCCAGGCGCCACTCTTGGCGCACTATGTAATTTCTGATGTAATGCCCCTGAACGAGGCCCTGCACTACCAGGTCGATTTGATACCTACATCACAACTCACCAAAGTCCCTTATTGTCGCAAAACAAGGCTTCTAATACCTACCCCTATAGGAGCTATGGTCACTTTCCACTCCCTGGTCAGCTGGGCAGCCTGGCATCCCAACCTATGCCTCCCATAGGAAGACACCTCTTACTCTTCACTGTTTTTTGGCCGCTGCCTAGAATCCCACTTTTCCCCAATACCCTTGACTATGTCTAATCTGAAATATATTGTATCACTTAGAACGTGAGAGGACTGAATACACCAGTGAAGAGGATAAAGGTGCTAACATATCTGAAACGAGCTAAAACCCAGGTTGCCTTTCTACAGGAGTCAAAACTCACTAGGAAAGATCACAAGCTCCTTAAAAAAGATTGGGTGGGGCTGGAAATTCATGCTTCCGCACCAACTAAAAAACGCGGGATAGCTATTCTCCTACACAAACATTTGCAATGGTCTCTTATCACGTCTAAGGCTGACCCACAAGGTAGATTGGTGTTTGGAATCTTCCAAACCCCCACAGGTCCCATCCTGCTAGGGAATCTTTATGGTACCATTGAGGATGACCCAGCCTTTTTTCACCACGTTTCTCAAACCCTCCTTAACATGAATCAAAGTGGACTACCAATCATAATAGGGGGGATTTCAACCTGGTTTTAGATCCCTTACTAGATAAGAATATTGCTGAAGGGGGAAGTCCACATGGAAGGGGATGAAGAGCCCTACTGAGTTGGATGAAGGACCAAAGCTTGGTAGACATATGGAGAGTGCTGAATCCTAGAGAGCGGGACTATTCTTTTTACTCCACAGTACATGGAACCTATAGTCGCACTGACTTCCTATTAACTTTCCCCCAGATCACGCAGGCTACTCTAGCATACTACCTAGCGTGATCTCTGACCATGCTCCAGTACAGCTGGATATACTCTGGGGTCTACCCACTCCCACATCGACTTTTTGGAGGCTTGACCCCTTGTTAGTCAAGGACACTAAATTCCTGTAATGGGCTCGAGCTGAAGCAGAGCTGTTTTTCCAGGAAAACCCTTCCCAGGACACCACGGCAGGGACCAGATGGGAGGCTTTCAAAGCCACGATGAGAGGGAAGATAATGGGATATGCGGGTGCTAGGAGATGGTGTAGGGAACAAAGACTTAAGGACTTAGAGGTTGACTTCCATATTGCAGAACGCCAACACAAAGAGCAGGGAGGGAAGACCCAAAAAGAATCCCTCAGACAGAGGATAATAGGCATCCATATGGAAATTAACCCCTTCTGTCAAGGCGGGCAGAAATCTCCATTTTGAGGTTGAAACATAAGTATTGGGAGGGGGGAGAAAAAGGGGGAAAGGTCCTAGCTTACAGGTTGCGGAAGCAACAAATGAAAAGACGTATTGCTGGACTGAAAGATACCACCGGAGCAATATGCACCAAAGAAGCTGATCTGAATGAGGTTATGGCAACATATTATTCCTCCCTATACACCTCTTCTATAGAGGCACACCAACAGGCAAAGCATGCCTACTTTGAGTCCGTACACCTTCCCACTATAACCACGCAACAGGCTCAACAACTGGACACCCCACTTACCATAGTAGAGGTTAAATTGGCTCTACTTTCCCTTAAATCAGGGAAGGCTCATGGAGGTGATGGCTATATGGCTAAATTCTGGCAGGCCCTAGCTGATATTATTGTCCCCCCTTTGTGTCAGACTTATGTCAAAGCAGAAATGCTTGGGACCCTCCTCCCCACCATGTGGGAGGCAACGATTACAGTGCTGCCAAAAAAAGGGAAAGATCCTACATCCCCAGGTAGCTACCATCCAATATCCCTCCTCAGTGTTGACAGTAAGATCCTCACCAAAGCTACGGCCCTCAGACTAGGACGTCTATTACCACAGCTCATACACCCTTCCCAAGTGGGGTTCGTCCCAGGTAGATATAGTGCGGATCACATCAGGACTCTCACTAATCTATCCCAGATCGCTCAGCAACTCCCAACCCCAGCAGCAGGGCTTAACCATAGTCTTCAAAAAGACTTTTGATTCCCTTGAATGGGACTACCTACACACCGTCCTCGAACACCTGGGAATAGGACCTCACTTTAGGGCATGGGTAGCAGCTATTTGTAGCTCTCCCATGGCCCGAGTATTGACTAATTCCACCTTATCTCCTTCCTTTGGCCTAGCCCGGGGTACTAGACAGGGATGCCCTCTCTCCCCCTTACTGTTTGTCCTAGAAGTGGAACCACTGGCAATAACCCTTAGGGACAGTATGAGTATACGAGGGATCCCAGCTGGCAATGGAGAATACACCACGCTCATGTATGCAGATGACCATCTATGCCTGCTAGCGGATGTACCTTTGGCACTGCCCCTATTGCTCGATACCCTTCTCCGTTTCCACACATTATCAGGTCTCCATCTTAATCAAACTAAAACTGAGGCACTCCCCCTGAATCCCAGATGCACTCCCCAATCACTAGGTGACACTGGTTTAAAATGGGAGGGAGACAGTGTCACCTACCGAAGAATTAATTTTACTACCACTCTTTCCAAAATATGGGATCGTAATCTCCATCCCCTACTATTAGACATGAAAGAGGACATAGCTAAATGGTCCAAACTGCACTTAACCTTAGCAGGAAAGGTAGCAGTGATTAAAATGATCTTAGCTCCCCAAATTTTTTATATCCTAGCACACATCCCTCTCTCCCTCCCCCAATGTTGGACTCAGAGGATTGATAAGGCTGTTGGTCAATTCCTATGGGAAGTGAAAAGCCCAAGGTATAGCAGGAACAAACTTTGAGCTCACTGGAGCGTAGGGGGGTGGTGTCTCCCTTGGTTTGAGGGTTATAAATGGGCCTTTCATATGACACAATCACTACACTGGCTACGGGGAAACAGTACCTCCAGACCCCAATGGGTAGACATAGAGCTGGCTGTCAGTCAACAGACATCTCTATCGCTCCTGATCTATAATACCCCCTCTAAAAGACTCAAATTGCACCCCACCATAGGAGCATCATTACAATGTTGAACCAAAATACGGAGAAGGCTTAAAATTACCCTTGTCCCAGTTAAGCTAACCTCCCTATGGGGAAATGGGAGACTGTGTATAGATAACAAACTGATACACTGGAAAGGGTGGCTCGATAGGGGAATATCTATGATAGAGAACATTATGGCCCCTACATCTATGCTGGTAGACATCTTTACCAACTTGCAAGCCAAATGGTCACTCCCTGCCTCAGACTTCTGGAGGTACTTACAAATCCGCAGTACAGTCCGCACCTATGTCTCCCAACAACCACGGGGTGAAACTCAGGTCATACCTCTTTGGTTGCAAAAAAAAATAGGGGCTTAGCTAGCTCTATTCATGCAACCTTGAGGGACACTCTACCCAGCCAAACAGAAAAATCTAAACACAAGTGGGAAACCGCCTGAACATTGAGCTTACAGACCACTAGTGGAAGGAATGTTGGAGTACTGCTCACAAGTACTTTACTGATAAATTAATCCAGAATAAGATCCTCCACTTTTGGTACCACACACCTGTGGTACTCCATAAGGCAGGTGTGTTACAATCCAATCTGTGTTGGAGCTGTTACTCCCAACCACGGGATCTCCTCCATATCCTATGGGAGTGCCCCTTAGTGTAGAAAACCTGGGATTATGTTTGTGATACAGGAACTAAAGTCCTGCAAAAATCTATTCCCAGATCTATTCCCCTCCTTCTTTTGGGTTTGAGATCCGAAGCACCCCACCTTCTTGATATGGACCACCATTGGCTAGCTCTTTGGGCTATGCAGGCCAAATGCCTGCTTCTCTATAGATGGAAAACAGCAGAGATCCCTAGTGCACAGGAACTCCTAGCATCCATGGTCCAGATAGTTGCCTTGGACAGACTCTCTCACTTAGTGAGAGACTCAATGGAAATCTATGTACAATGCTGGACCCCTTTTACTAGATTTACTACCCCTACTACTGGAGTAGGCTGAACATGTAAATAAATGACTGATTGTCTGTTGCCTGAACATTAGCTGGGAATCATTTTGACCAACTTATCTGTAACCTAAATCAATGTGTGGTGTTTACTGTTCCTGTTATTGTATATAGTTATGTTATTTAGTATACAGAGTAGTGGTTCTTTCTGTTTGATTTCATTTAGGGTGTCAGAAGCCTAGACTACACCCAATCCTCACAGAGAACCAAGATACTAACTAGTGGAGCATGGAAGCCATGTCCCTCCATTTTGTCAAGGTTTACCTCCATACAGTGTCCAGTAAGTGCATGTTAACACAACATTTTGTATCACTGACCAAGCTGACAGAGTTGTCTTTGTAAGCAACAACTCCTTACATTTTTTTCTTTCACCCTGACTGGATCTTGCTTTTTGTATGTTGAAAAAGCCAATAAACAACATAACAGTGAAAAAAAAAAAAGTTCATGGTTTCTTTGTTATAAAGCAGGTGGTGCTGCCCCTACCTGGTTTTTCTGTAGTACCTTGTAGGTCTATCTTTGTGGTTCTGTTTCTCTGCAGTGGGATCGGTTCAAACTGGAGTCGGGACCTGTGGCTGATCGGGGAAAGAAGAAGGGATGTCTCTATCCATTTGTTTTAGGCCGAATGTTGAGAGATCTGAGTGCAGGAAAAGGTGAGGGTTATGACGAACTGGAGTGGGAAGACTGTCACTGAGCGACTGTGCAGCGTGGCACTGTAGCATGAATGCACTGCCACAGTCGCGATGTCAACCAGGGGATGGAGAAGCCATTTGGATTGGAGCCGTGGCTTTTTTCTACAATACAGAATTATGTGAAAATACTCTTTTCTCAGTGGCGAATGCACTTTTCGTGTCAGCTTTTTTGCTCCATATTGAGCGATGTGTCTCACGCTAACGGCAGCCACTGTCTGTGCAGTCCACTGAAGCCACTGGTATCAAGGGGAAAAAAGCAGACATGAAAACTATATTTATTTTGTATGCTGCACTGTTATATTTCTTTTGAGTGCTTCACCTATCCACAAAATGGCTGTTTGGGGATGGTGACGTCCGGGGGAGCTGAAGTCGTTTTCACTATGGCAGCTCAGAGTAGTGGTAACTTGTGCAGGGGAGGCTGGATTTCAGACTCTGTCATGTGGTTATATGGGTGCCTGGACTTAATACAGTAATGTTATTGTCAAATAACATCACTAGTCTTGGTACCCACTGACCAATCAGAGGTCAGGAAATTTTCTTGCAAATGTATAATCTATATTTTATAATCAGTATAATTCAAACTGGCCTCGTGGTTGGAGCATGTGTAATGTATGTATAATGTAAAGTTTCAGTGATTTTTTGTTTTGTTTCTGTTAGTATATAAGCATAATCCTATCATCAGAAAGTAGATGTTTTTTTCTCCTACAGTACGTTAGTATGTCAAAACACAGTCATATTACACAGAGAAATAACTTTCTTCTAAAAATAACACATTGTAACCATAACAATTGTCACTGAAGTGCTCCTTTTTAAGGTAACACTGTAGGTGGTTTACAGTTTTTTCTTTCTTACCTGAGTTATTCTTTGTGAATGGTTTCTTGAAATATTATACCAATACCTACAATAAATACATGCATTTATTCTATCTCTGGTATAAAAAGCTTTATGAGCTAAGGCTATTGCAAGGCTAATTATGTATACATATTCTGAAGCCATGTTGACTGATTGGTCACTTGCTTGCTTGATGTGGGAAAAGCAGATATCACAGCAAGAGTGTTCAGGTTTCTGTGAGAGGGCAAAGAGAAAATGACCATTGTGGTTGACAGGAAATGCTAAATGAAAAATACTGTACCATGGTTACACTATCTTATCTCCTGCTAACCAGACAGCTGCAGCATTCAGTACTATATGACACAAATGTCACCCTTTCTACTTGGGGAAAACTGGGAATTGCTACTATTAAGTGTTATGGACATTGGCACTATGAAGAGGAGAACTGCAAGTGGCAGGCCCTTCTGTGAATCAAATGCCCAAGTGATTAATCCTTCTTCCACACACACATACTAATTCTCATATGAGGAATGGTCTTTGTGATACTGCTTTCCCTTAGTGATTGTAAGTGCTGTATTCAGCATTATTTTCCTCTATGAAGAAATTAACCAATCTGAGTTTGGAAGAGTCAGCACTTCCCACTTGTACCACAGCTTTTGTGAGGTTGTTTCATAAGTTTACCACTCTTTGGGTAACAAAATGCTTCCTCATATTACCACCGATTCTAACCTTCCCCCAGAGCAGGAAAACCCTCCAGTTCTGCATCCCTGAACAAGTTGAAATACATTAACCCGATCTATATCATTATGTTGCCACCAATGCCATATGCACAGAATGCCCTGAGTTCCTACATCATATAATTATGGAACTGGGCAGTAACTTCAGGAGCAGGACTGCCAAGGTAATATTCTACAAGATGTTGTCAATGGTTAAGTGACTTGCTTAAAGTCATGCAATGACTAAGTGGATTGCAGTGATTGTTCAACTAATGAATTACAATCTACAGGCTAATTAGGACATTTAGTGGGAGAACTGTATGCTGGGGGGGGTCACGGTCTATCCTCACTGGTCCTGCCTGTGGGTGCAGCCACTGCAGACAGGGTCAGTCACTTGCCACACAGCCATATGACCTCCCCTCTTCTGGAGTTGGGGTGTCAGCTCAGGAGATACATCATTCCCTCACCCCACACAAAGGGTAAGGCACTTCACTGGAAGGGGTGCAGCAGCCCAAGGTGACTGATGAGATCCCCCAGTTGTGAATGCACTCCAGTAATGTAAATTATGGTTAATAAACATATGGCTGTAGCCATTTCTCCAATACCATGTGTGGTGTGTGTGTGTGTGCGTGATTCCGTGTGTGTGTGTGTGTGTGTGTGTGTGTGTGTGTGTTATGCCATGGGAAGGGGTATGGAAATATCTAAGACAATGAGATAATTTAGTGGGAGAACTGTATGACCTGAGCCATGCTTCTACTAAACTACTAGGCAATCTTGTCTCAAGAAAATAATTAAACAATAACACACGACAGGATATGGGGTTACTGGGGATTAATCAACACCCCGGGAGTGTTGTGAGGCACGAGGCCCCAGGCCTCTGTAGTTGGAAAGATAATGGAGATGCTCCTCAGGGAAGGAACAGTGCAGCACCTAGAAGCCATAGGAGTGTTGGATCCCAGGCAACGTGGGTTTACCGCAGGACGATCCTGTCAAACTAATCTAATACATTTCCTTGACTGGGTGACAAAGGCAGTAGACTAAGGGTGGGGCAATAGATATTGCCTATCTAGATTTTAGCAAAGCCTTCGATACCATCCCACACAGAGGACTGGTCAACAAGCTAGGTAGCCTGGGGATGGGGCACAAGATAGTAAACTGGATTGGAAACTTGTTAAGGGACAGAAAACTGAGGGTCATGGTAAACAGAACCCAATTACAGGAAAGGGACTTGACCAGTGGGGTACCTCAAGGGTCAGGTCTGGGGCTAGTCTTCTTCAATGTCTTCATCAGTGACATTGCAGATGTTCTACAGGGGAAGGTTTGCCTGTTTGGAGATAACACCAAGATCTGCAACAGGGTGGATACCACGGAGAGGGTGGAAAGGATGAGAAAGGACCTGGAATGGTTGGTGAGATGGTCAGAGGCATGGCAACTAAGGTTTAATGCAAAGAAGTGCAAAATCATGTATGTGAGAAGCAGGAACCCTGGAGCAAGCTGCAGGTTGTGGGGGAGAGCTGTTGGCAGTTACAAAGGAGGAGAGGGACTTGGGGGTCATAATCACAGATGACCTGACGGCTACAAGGCAGATGAACAATACGGTGGGGAAGGCCACTGGGATTTTGGGATGTATTGGAAGGAGAATCACATGCCTAAGGAGGGAGGTAACAGTTCCATTGTACAAGACCCTGGTGAGGCCTCACCATGAGTACTATGTCCAGTTCTGAGGCCACACCTTCGTAACGACATTGACAAAATAGAGACGGTGCAGAGGAGGGTGACCAAAATGGTGAAGGGTCTACATCACAAGCCTTATGACTAAAGAGTCAGTGACCTAAATTTGTATGTTGGAGCAAAGGAGGGAAAGAGGTGACACGACAGAAACATTCAAATACCACAGTCATTGAATCATTACCGCTGGACAAATCTCCTAGTCTGGACATAATTAAGGGGGAACTAGTGAAACCAGTGGCTACTCTTTTAAATAAATCATGGGAGGATGGTGTGGTACCTGAGGACTGGAGGAAGGCAGATGAGATTCCCCTTCACAAAAGTGGGAGCAAGACAGAGGCAGGAAACTACAGACCTGTCAGTCTGACCTCTGTGGTAGGGAAAGTGATGGAGTCACATCTGATGGAAAGAATAGTTGAGTACCTAGAGGCCAGTGGGGCACAGGACCCAAGGCAGCATGAGTTCTCAGAGGGAAGGTCATGTCAGACAAATCTAATACATTTCTTTGACTGGGTGACCAAAGTAGTAGACCAGGGAGGGGCTGTGGACATGGCCTACCTAGACTTTAGCAAAGCATTTGACACAGTCCCACACAAAAGATTAATAGTCAAAATAACCAGCCTGGGAGTGGGTCCCAGGGTAGTAGCCTGGGTAAAACATTGGCTGGACAACAGGACACAGAAGGTAATTGTGAATGGAGTCCACTCTGAAGAAAGAGGGGTTACTAGTGGGGTACCGCAGGGTTCAGTATTGGGTCCACTCCTTTTTAATGTTTTCATAAGTGACATTGCAGAGGGACTGAAAGGAAAAGTATGCCTCTTTGCAGATGACACAAAGATCTGCAACAGGGTTGATACACAAGGAGACATGGAAAAGATGAGAAGGGACTTGGCAAGGTTGGAGGAATGGTCAGAAGTATGGCAGCTAGGATTCAATGCAAAGAAGTGCAAAATAATGCACCTGGGAAAAAAGAACCCAGGGCAAGAATACACAATTGGGGGGGAGGTAGTAACAACAACAAAAAAGGAAAGGGACCTGGGGGTAATCATATCAGATGACCTTAAGGTTAGCAAGCAATGTGAGAAGGCAGTAGGGAGGGCTGGGGGTATACTGGGATGCATAGGGAGAGGCATCAGCAGCAGAAAACAGGAAGTTGTTATCCCCAACTGGAGTACTGCATCCAGTTCTGGAGGCCCCATCTCCGCAAGGACATAGACAGGATAGAGGCAGTCCAGAGGAGGGCAACTAAAATGGTGCAGGGTCTGCAAGAGAAGCCGTATGAGGAGGAGACTAAAGGAACTTAATATGTATACCCTTGAGGAAAGAAGGGAGATAGGGATATGATAGAAACTTTAAGTACCTCAGTGGAATCAACAAAGTCCAAGAGGGTAGCGTCTTTCAGAAAAAGATGTGCAAGAACAAGGGACACAATTTAAAGATAGAGGCGGTTCAGGGGCAATGTGAGGAAGTATTATTTCACAGAGAGGTAATGGATGCATGGAACAGCCTTCCTGAGGAGGTTGTGGGGTCTAAAACTGTGGGAGAATCCAAGAATGTATGGGACAGACATAAGGCAATTCTTATGGGGGGTAGGAAGAAATAGGCTGTTGGTTAACTAGGATCTGCGGACTATCCTGTAGGTAGGTAAATGGGCAGACTAGATGGGCCAAGTGGTCCTTATCTGCCGTCAAAGTCTATGTTTCTATGTTTCTACATTTCTCATCAAATTTCTATAAAGAATTTAAGGCCCATCTTTCCCCTATTCTTCTGAACACCTTTAGGTATCTATTCAATGAAGGGCTGTTAAACCCTTCATTAACCTCTGCAATAATAATTATTCTCCCTAAACTAGGCCAGGATCCTCTCAGAGTTATGAATTATAGGCCAGTTTCACTCATCAATGTTGATATTAAAATTCTGGCCCAAATACTGGCAAACAGGCTTAACCCGGTCTGGGACTCACTAATCAGCAGAGAACAAGTCTGATTTGTCAAGGGCAGACTCTCAGGCGCAATTTCAGGAAGCTGTCATACCTTTTCTCTCTGTCCAGGGACTCTCCGGAGGCAGCTGGCTGGATCTCCCTGGACACAGAGAAAGCAGTCAACAGGGTCTCGTGGGATTATCTCATCTCTATCTTACCAAAATTTGGCATTCCCAAAACCTTTATCCTTTAGGTGAGGGTACTGTATACCTCCCCATCAGCAAGGGTTTCATGTAATGGATCACTATCCACACCCTTCTCTCTTTATCAGGGTACAAGGCAAGGATGTCCACTCTCCCCGTACCTGTTCAGTCTGTTCCTAGAGCCTCTAATTCGTAAACTCAATACCTCACCTAACATCACAGGCGTATAAATTGATGTCACAGAATACAAATTGTCAGTGTACGCGGACAACATACTAATGCACATCTCCTCCCCAGTGCCTTCAATACCTGCCATTCTCCAGCTTATATCACAGTTTAGTATGCTCTCTAACCACAGGCTGAACTTGCACAAAACAGAAATCATTCCACTTAACAAATATACAATTAAGGCAGATCTGCAACACCTGGGGTTTCTCTGGGTGAAAGATAAGCTGAAATATCCAGGGATACTCCTCAGTACAAGCTTCCCAGAAAATCAAACAGAATAATTTGGACTCGGTGATAACAACCATTAAAACAGACTTAAACAGATGGAAACTATTACCTTTAACTCCATAGGGTAGGCTCAATGTCATCAAAATGAATATGTTGCACCACCTATTATACCCCCCTTCAGATGTTTAATGGGGCATTGCCCCAAAGTTGGTTCTCTGAAATTAACAAAATTTTAGCCTTTTTTTCTTCAGCAAGATAAAAAGGTCAGTTGGGCATATGTTAAACTAATGAGACATAAGAGAGAAGGTGAGCTACAAGCCCCCAACTTCTATTTTTACTACCTAGCTATACATTTAGTAGGTCATTTCACTGCTACAAACAGTCCCCTGTTCCCCTAGCTGGTTCATATCTTCCTCTTTGGATAGAAATTGAACGTACTATCTGTTCCAGCTCTGGCCTAGATATTACAGCCCTACCCTACCTCTCAAAAAAGCAACTACCCAGTCAGTTACATGACACCCCCCCCAGAAGAATCCCTAATTTCTCAGACTCAACTAACCACATTGTTAAAAATTCATTCGAACCAAGACATCTCCCAACCAATATTCGGGATACCTAATTTTCAGATTTCTGGCAAGGTCCTCTTGAGAGACAAGTTTTGGCCTAACATGGGAATTGAAAGGGTGGAAGAACTAATAATACAACAAAAAATGATGACCTTCAAGGAAGTTAGCCATAACTATGGCTGGGCTTCTCATCTGGTGTTCAAGTTTTTCCAAATCACTCACATGCTGACGGCTACTTTGGGCAGTGGCCAATGGACAAAACCTCTCCATATGGTCTTCTCCCCATACATGAGTTCCATCCCCAAAGCTCATTTAATCTCATAGTCATACTAATTCCTAATCTCTTTTTGACACCAGGGGAAACTTGCAGTTCTACTGGTGGGATCAGGCACTCCCCCACACTTCCCTCTCAAGAAACTGGTCCTGGATATGGAAGCACTTATACTCCATGATACATTGGGACCGTTATCATTTCATGCAATTTCAGATCAACCATAACCTTTATTATACCCCTGTTAGATTACATAAAATGGGCTGTCTACCAGTGGATACCTGCACAAAATGTGGCAAGGAACCTGGTACTCTCTTGCATGTATTATGGTCATGTGAGACTGTGGCCCCCTTCTGGTCTGCCATCCAGAGTAGACTTGACCCTCTGCTAGGCTTATCCCAGAAATTTAATCTGGCGACCTGCATCATTGGAGAATACACGGACCAGCTGGTTGGCAATCAACGGTCACACTTAGCACTGATATCGGCCTGTGCCAAAAAAGTGATCTTAAGACACTGGAAAGACCAGATAACCCCTAGCTACATAGAATGGTACAATGAAACTATATTTGCAGTGCAAGCAGAGAGAATAATAGCAAGCATGTCCAACAAAATGCATAGATTCAGTAGTATCCGTGAGCCCCTATATACCCTTCTGTCAATTTAACAAGCCTCATAGAGCCAACATATGTTTAGTAGGCTCTCTAATGAGACATAGAAACACTTTTAGATTAGCATACAATACTAAGGATGGTCCTCTCCTAGATATCTCAGCAGGAATACCCTTCCTAATTGTACTTTATACATGCTCCAGTGGAGGGGTGGGGAGGAGGGGAATGGGTAGATTAGGAGCTTTGTTTCCTTTTATATAAAATTTTCTCACTGTACATCATGTACCTGACCACTTGAAAATGTACAATAATTATGTGCCTTGTATGATGTGTCAGTAAATTACTTACACTTTAATAAAGTATATTAAATGTTAAAAAAAAGAAACATTCAAATACCTCAAGGGCATGAACAAGGTGAAAGGGGACAATATACTCCAGTTTAAAAGTAGCGCCAGAACAAGAGGACATGAAATAAGACTGATGGGTGGCAGCATAAGGGGATATGTCAGAAAGTTTTTTTTACAGAGAGGGTGGTGGATGCATGGAATAACCTGTCCCAGGAAGTGGTGGCCACCCATAAGGTTGACAGGCTTCAAACATGTATGGGACAGGAATAAAGGAATATTAGAGATAGGAAGAAAAAGCTAAAACCAATGACCAGCTATGGTCCCTGGCCGCTTCGTCAGGTACCATAAATGGGCAGACTGGATGTGCCTGTCAGCCCTTATCTGACTACAGTATCTATGTATCTATGTATTTATATATAGTATCTATGTATCTATGTAACCCCATACTTTAGAGTGGGTTATTGAACTTATAACATGAGTTATGTGCAAAACATGGGAAAATCCACAGAAGGGTTTTTCTTGTGTTTACAGACCAAAAACACTACTGTATCCTGCAACATTGCAAAATAGTCCCTACCAAATAATGCAAGCTTCATTGATGTTATGCACATAGAAGTGTCACAGATACACTACTTATATGATTTCTGACATTTCTTGTGCATAATATGCTGTGTTACCTTGCATACAATGTTTCTTTCACCCCCCCCAACATCAGACACACATGCACACAAGTTTAATGGACACTGCATGTTGAACTCCTTATGCTCACCTGCTGAGCTGCTCTTACAGGACAATGATACACACATGAAGCATGCACCTACAGATATCAAAGCACCATGTTTTACATCCCTGCTGCCTTTCTCTCTCTGTGCATGACAAGTCATTATCTCCCGAATCTCCCCACTACCTCCCAGTTTCACTCCGACTGCTCCACCATTTCTTGTCCCCAAATCTGTGGATGCTACACCTGCTTCTGTCTGTCTGTCTGTCTGTCTGTCTCTCTCTCTCTCTCTCACTCCTCACTCTGACAGCCAACAAGCAGGAGTGCAGATAGCCACAGTTCCATTTCCCTTACTGCACTGCTGAACATTGAAGGGACAGAGACACACAAAGCACACTGTAGGCATTCCGTTGATGCTCTCACTGTTGCTGTCGATCTCCCACTCTCTCTCACTGTCACAGGACGGCACCTGTTTTACGCTGCATGCCACAAAACTCACCAGAGTCAGACACAGAGCACTGTCTGTCTTACAGGCACACAGAAACAGGTACAAGCTGTCAGTGGTGTGGATGGGCGAGTGGGGGGTGGTGGCGGACACACAGAAGGCACCGAGTAAAGCACTGTATCATCTTTTCCTGCTGCTTTTCTCACTTCGGTACTTTACAGTGCTTGCTTACTGTTTTATGTCTTGCTGTGAATGAGATGACAGCACGGGGATAACTGGTGGGGAACAGACAGTGAGAAGTCCATTACAGTGAGACACACACACAGACAGGACACCACACTACCATCCTATCATGCAATATCATACAAAAGGCTGCTTAATCCATAGTTCTGGAGTTGTAGAAAATGAGCAATGCAACACAGCAGCCAAAGGACATATGCCGCACTCATTATCACTCTCTCAGGATTTTACATGGCTGGCAGCACACTTTTCTTTGCTCTAACCAGGAGACCTGGTACTACATCTCCAGAGTTGCTCCACAGAACCGTGGATTAATGTTTACTTAATCTACAGACATGCAGAGTGACTCCACTAATCGCATTGCTTGTTTTCTCCAACCCATGATACAATTTTCTGTAAAGAGGATATAAACAGTCAGACAAGGCTGCAGCATTCCATAATTTTGCAGTACTTGTAACTGCTTTCTGTTTTTAAAGTTTTTGATTTGTTCAGTTTAAATGGGTTGATGATTCATTTCTACAGTTTTTTACCCCCATCTCATCCAACAACCTTAGAAAGACAAGCAAGACTTTGGGCTTTATAACAGTTGTCCACTCTCAGTTCATCTCTACTGAGATACTAGGAGAAGGAAGCTTGGGATACCTGCTACATGACTCAACTTTTAATTCCCTTGGTTCTATTTGGACATTTACTGCATTTTAACTTTATTAGTTTTGCTGTACCAATAAATAATTATTTGATATTAATGTCTGGATGGATTTATTTATTTCATTTTTTGTTGACCCAGAAAGGAGGGCTAGACATTATTGCCTATTTTCAGCCTTGAGGAGTATACTAATGCATACACCAATTAAAACTGAACCAGATTAAGCTGTCTGTGATATTTTTAGGGAATGGGGAATTTTGACCAGAACACCAGGGAACACCTGGAACATTTCCCTGCTCTTCAAAACTTCTCATCAGGACTAGATTTACTATTCCTTTTCTAATCAGTGGGTGGAGTGATATTACTGTATGCTGTTTTAATTATGGCCTCAATAAAGTTGTGCATCTGGCATGCCAGATGCTCATATCTATTTCAGCAAAACACAGTCCCATCACTTTTGTTTATACAGTTTGTTAATGAGGAACTTGGGCTGGAATACCAAAGAGAGTACAAGAATTTGCCTACTGACCTATTTAATTTGTACTGGAAAAATGTTGCTTGGCTATCTTAGGCTGCATGTTTTTTTTTTCTTTTGACATTGCTTGTGAGGAATCTTAAATTGATAGCTGTTAATGTTTCTTAGGGTTGTGCTGCATTAGTTTTTTTCTGCTTTCCTTGTTTATGTTTATTAAAAAGTATGTTGTGTTTTCTTCTTTTGCGTCTTTTATTCTTGTCTGTTATGCAGTGTGGTTACCCCCCACCCACCCTCTTTCCTCTCCTATGACTCTGGCACTTCTTATCTGTTGTCTATTTTCTCTAACAAATGCCGCTGGCTGCCTTGTTACAATGCTACCCTTGAACTGTATTAATCTGTACTCTGTTTGCATTGTCCACATTGTTGTAATGTCTGTTTTGATGTTCCCCATAATTTGTATTTATCTGACGTGGAACCTTTGTAAAAGAGCCATGTCTCAAAGGTATTTGTAATCCTAGACTTGATAAATAAATAAATAAAAATAAAACAGTGGTTTTCCATTTTGTTTGTTGCTCTATATAGTACTTTTATTAATAAAAACACCCCTGTTGTTCTCAGAAAAGTGCCACAGGGTCTTTAACGTCCACCTGACCAACACCAGGAAAGGCATATGGGACTGCAGTTTAATGTCTCATCTGTAGGGCAGCCCACCCAAACAGTACAGAACTCCCCTAGACTGCACTCAGATGTCAGTGTTTATGGTATGAGCCCATTCCTGGTGTGGGATTAGAACTCTTGACCTTCTGACCTAGAGGTGGGTATGCTATCAACAATACATGCTGACACCTCAATGAAGAGATGATGGATTTTGTCTTTGATTACAGATCATTTCTTGACACATTGCCTCAGTATACCAAAAAACAATTTACCAGTAAATTCAGTCCTTAAATGGGAATGTATGTGCCACAGCATTTAAAAAAAAACACAGAAATACCTGACACAACTTCATCTAATTCAGTTTACATGCTACTAAATAACTTCAGACTGTACTGCATGTTAAGTATTGCATAGGTGCCATCATAAGCTCTGAGCACACTGCAGATCCTTTTGTTTTATCCTGTTATGTAATCCAATGTAATGGTAATGACCTCTGCTCTTGTATTTGCCTTCCAGAAGAACAAGAGCCAAGGGAATACTGTCATCTAGAATTACTGTTTGTTGCAGCAATGTTGCATGGCCAGGCATAGTTCAGAAGCCCTTGAGGTAAAATTCTCTGCACAACTAATCCATTGTGACAGGAACAACTGCACTCTTAAAGTTTGTGCAGAAGTTGCCGAGCTAAACAAAACCAATTATTCTTTTGCCATGCTATATTTAAACACTGCACAATGAACAATGCAAGAACAATTTGCATGAAAATATAGCTTCTTGTCATCTGGTATGTTTTCTGTTGTCAACCCAGGTTTGGGACTGGACTTGGGTCACTGGAGGTCGACAGGGGCAAGAGAGGATTGAGCATCCAGAGCACTGCTCTCTTCTCCTGGGGTGGGTTAGGGTGATGCCTCGCTCTGTAGTGGCTTCTAGTGGAGACTGGGAGCACTACAAGATGCGGCGCGATGTCAGGGGTGCCAGGACAAATGCAGAACATGGCGCCCGAGCGACCGGATGACGGCCTCATGGACCCCCGCCTCCACGGAGCTGCCGGAGAGCCAGGGCCAATCTCAGCAGCACCCAGGACTGAGAAAAGGAATGCCAGAAGGCAATTTCCCTCTGGAAGGAGGGAACCCATCCGATGATAGGTTATGTTGGGTTACCCTGGGCCAGCTGTAATATGAGATTGGGAAGCTGGTACCGGTTTGGGTTCAGAGTGGAGGACGGGGAGCTCCTTGGCAGACAGCCTGAAGGACAGGCCAGTCAGATGCAGGAGGGTAAATAAATAATGCAAAAAAAAAAAATTAGAATTATTTCATAGAGCTAGATTATATATGTCCTTCATCGTATGTAACATAATACAATATAAATGGCACACATTACAGTGTCCAGAAAGTCCTGATGGATTGTGATACTGAAACAAATGGGGCAATTGCAGAGCAGCAATTTATGTTCTGCTTGCCCTTGTGTCCCCCCCCACTATGACAATATTCAGATGGATAGTGCATGCCGACAGAGCAGCACTATCTGACTGAATATCGGTTCATGTCAGCACAGCACTAAGGAAATCTGCACTGTCCTGACACACAGCAATGCTGTATATGGCCTACAGGTGATGGTGCTGCCCGAAACCAGACAGCACCAAGTACCCTGTGGGCCATATTCACCCCAAGCATAAAAATGAGCCCGTCGGGCATGCAAGGTGCTAAGAGCCCATTTGTATGCCCATTATGGGATCATTTGCATGGGGCACAGCAGCCCCTTCCTGCCCCTGTCTTAGTAAAAGGACAGCCCTGATAGTCCAGTGGTCCTCTTCCCTGGTCTCATGGTACATCCTTTTTTTATTAAATCCTGGTGGTCCAGTGGTCCTTCCATCCCCGATATCCTAGTATATCCTTTTTCCTGAAATCTCAGGTGACACTGGTTCACCCAACCTCCAGCTTCCCAGTACACCCTTTTACATTAAATCTGTGTTTGTCCAGTGTTTAGCACTGTGACGGACATGTGATCAGAGTAATGTATTCATTTCTTTAATCCCTCTATACACACTGCCAGAGGAAGTGGTGTGAGCTGAAACAATCAAGGGATTTAAGAATGCATGGGATACACATAAGGTATTTCTGGAAGTCAGGGGTAAGGGGCAACAGACTTCTAGAAATATGTAAAGGGAACTTACAAGCTCAAATGGGCAGACTGGGTGGACCATAGGCCCTTATCTGCTGACAGTGCCTATGTATCGCTGTATCTTTTTGTTAATGTATTTTGTAATATAAATATGCTTCTGTCATAGCTTCTGCTATCTGCAAAGGGGACATGGAAAATATGGCTTACGGGGTCACATGTCCAGGCAAGTCTTAAAGGAAATACTGAGAACTGCTTTGTGAAACTTTCCCTAGAGCTAATCCAGGGTGCACATCCTGGCAGATGTGAAGGTGCATCTTTGAACACCTCAGACATCCTTGAAGCCAGAGATTCTGTAAGGCAGATAGGAGAGTGCCAGGCTAAATGCCATAGCCAGCTTAGAATGCAAGAGGCATGGAGCTACACACCTTGGACTATCTTCAAGACAGAATCATAAACATGGACAGAGCACATGTGGGTGGATGAGGTCATCCATCCATATACCCACCCATCTGGGGTGGGCAGGGGTAGTCTGTCACTCAAAGGCGAGAAATCACCTCCCACAATCAGAGAAAGAATATAACAGAGAAATGAGGTTCATTTCTCTCTCTCTCTTGGACTGGAACATCAAGACCACAGCCCTGCTGTACAAAGACTAGCTGATGGGTAAAATAGCACAGCAGGGGACAATGCAACTCTGTAGCTAGGGCAGGTGAAGCATTTTAGGTGAGGATAGCTCAGAATTTTGTTGTACACCAACTATCTGTTAACTTGCTTTATTTTCTGTTTCTTGGTAAATGTGCAACCCTTTTGTTTTCTTGTAAATACATCCTATTGTAAATACTTGTAATATTTTAGTAAAGCTTCTGTTTTTACAGAATCAGCGACTGCTTGTTTTGTTTAAAAGGTTAATTCTACTATTTCTGCTGGACTGTTAGCAGTCCATCTCTGAAGGGGCACTCTACCCACAGTTATTGTGCTGACCTTCTTGACCTTGTGCAAAGGAGTAAGTAAGAAACATATTTTTTGGTTCCTTTAAGTAAAAACCACGTGGTGGCAGTGAGCTGGAAATCCCTGGTGAGGGTGGGATTTTCATTACAACCCCAACCCCCATCTCTCAGTTTATCCCTTTTATTGAAATCCCTGGTGTCCAAACAGTGCTACTCCCCCATCTGACCTACCCACTCACATCCAATTTCCCCTCATCCCCAGTATCTAGCGCTCTTGGTCACCAGAGTAAAGTGACCAGCACAACCTTCCTCTCAACTATGTGGCTAGCTGTTGTATGATCTATCAGTGAGTGTGTATGCTGCAGGAACAGCTGAGGTTGCATGTAAGTGGGGAGGTGGGGTGGGGTGCATGGGGCTGATTGGGGGAACACTGGACAACTGGGATTTTAATAAAAGGAATGTACAGAAGACTGGGGGGTGGGGGAGCCCCTGGACTACCAGGGATTTAATGTAAAATAATTTGCTGGGAGAGTGGGGTGGGGAAAATCACTGGACACCAAGTATTTCAATAAAAGGGATGTAATGGGAGATCAGAGGGTTGGGCACGGGTAACCACTGGACCACCAGGGATTTAATGGAGAACAGATGTACTGGTAAATTGGGAAGGAACCACTCTACCAACAGGGATTTAATGAAAAAAGGATACTGAGAGATTGGGGGGGGGTACCTCCACACAGGGGCAGGTAGCTGCAGTACAGCCATTCTGCATTTTGGGGGTGGGGCAGCGGGCTTAGCACACAGTTAAGAAGTGTTTTTTGACAGCTGTAAACAGTGCTTCTTGGAGGGCTGGTTACTGCCACCACAAACCTATGAACATGCCTATGCAGCAGTTTGCATGAGGGGCCCCCTCATTTGCATAGGCACAGCAGTAATTTAGCACCTGGCACTGCCATTCTTGGGGGCATTCTGGGGGCCTCTGAATAGGACCTACCCAGAGCACTGGCACAAACTCAGTTAGCCCAGTGCAGAACACATTAACTCCAGCACCACATTTTGAACTTTGGGGCCTTAACTTCAAGCTTAACATACATGTTAAAAGTAATATCCAGACTGGATCAAACTTTATTAGAAATAAAAATTACTGAACTTTTTCCATACTGCTGTTG
Source organism: Neoceratodus forsteri (assembly GCA_016271365.2). Taxonomy (NCBI): domain Eukaryota; kingdom Metazoa; phylum Chordata; order Ceratodontiformes; family Ceratodontidae; genus Neoceratodus; species Neoceratodus forsteri. The sequence continues at coordinate 1,125,563,506 of CM028131.1, forward strand.
TAAATTATTACTTTGGCCAACCTAAATATTACTAGTATGGGACACTATATGTGATGTATTTGTAATGCAGACAAGGTTAGTTTTCAGCTTGCTTTGTTCTGCTATAAAAAAGCAGCCACTTGTGTTATTCTGTGGTGCCCTTGTAAAATTGATGACCCCCATAATCAGAGCCAGCCAAAAAGGCAGTGCAGCTTGTTGCACTGCACATGCAATAGCACACAGCTGGCACAATGGACTGCGCTGACTGAATTTCAGGTCATGATGGCACAGCGCTAAGTGGATATGAAGTCTGCTGACATAGACCAATGTCACATATGGCCCACAGGAGATAGCACTGCCTAAAACAAGAGAGTTCAAGGGCTAGCAGTCCCCTTCCCCTGATCACCCCAATAGCATAGTAATAAAGCGCCCTGGAAGTCTAGTGGTCCCCCTCATTTGATCACCTCCATGTCCTCTGTATTCTGTAACTCTTTGGCGGGCCAGTGCCCCCCATGAATGCCAAAGTCCTCTCCCGAGCATTTGCCACCCCTCTGCCCAACCACTGAAGTCCCCTGCCCTGCACTCCGCTCACCGTGATCACCGCTCACTGTTATGAAGGGCATGGAGCAACAGCCAGCACAGCTTTCCACTGTCATGCTTGGCTGGTAACATCTGACAGTCACAGAGCATGATCACATGCATAATCGCACTCTGTGATGGTCAGGCAGTGGCCAGCGGAGGAGAAAAGTGAGTGCTATGCCGACTACCATTCTGTGCCCTTTGTAACAGTGCATAACATAGAAACATAGAAACATAGACTTTGACGGCAGATAAGGACCGCTTGGCCCACCTAGTCTGCCCATTTCCCTACCTATAGGATAGGCTGCAGATCCTAGTTAACCAACAGCCTATTTCTTCCTACCCCCCACAAGAATTTCCTTATGTCTGTCCCATGCATTCTTGAATTCTCCCACAGTTTTAGACCCCACAACCTCCTCAGGAAGGCTGTCCCATGCATCCACTACCCTCTCTGTGAAATAATACTTCCTCACATTGCCCCTGAACCGCCCCCCCCTTCTATCTTTAAATTGTGTCCCCTTGTTCTTGCACGTCTCTTTTTCTGAAAGATGCTACCCTCCTGGACTTTGTTGATTCCACTGAGGTACTTAAAAGTTTCTATCATGTCCCCCTCTCCCTTCTTTCCTAAAGGGTATACATACTAAGCTCCTTTAGTCTCTCTCATACGGCTTCTCTTGCAGACCCTGCGCCATTTTAGTTGCCCTCCTCTGGACTGTCTCTATCCTGTCTATGTCCTTGCAGAGATGGGGTCTCCAGAACTGGACGCAGTACTCCAGATGGGGTCTCACCAACTGTCTGTACAGAGGGATAACAACTTCCTGTTTTCTGCTGCTGATGCCTCTCCCTATGCATCCCAGTATACCCCCAGCCCTCCTTACTGCCTTCTCACATTGCTTGCTAACCTTAAGGTCATCTGATATGATTACCCCCAGGTCCCTTTCCTGTTTTTGTTGTCATTACTACCTCCCCGCCATTGTGTATTCTTCCCCTGGGTTCTTGTTTCCCAGGTGCATTATTTTGCACTTCTTTGCATTGAATCCTAGCTGCCATACTTCTGACCATTCCTCCAACCTTGCCAAGTCCCTTCTCATCCTTTCCACGCCTCATTGTGTATCAACCCTGTTGCAGATCTTTGTGTCATCTGCAAAAAGGCATACTTTTCCTTCCAGTCCCTCTGCAATGTCACTGATGAAGACATTAAAAAGGACTGGACCCAATACTGAACCCTGCGGTACCCCATTAGTAACCCCTCTTTTTTCAGAGTGGACTCCATTTACAATTACCTTCTGTGTCCTGTTGTCCGGCCAATGTTTTACCCAGGCTACCACCCTGGGACCCACTCCAAGGCTGGTTAATTTAACTAATAATCTTTTGCGTGGGACTGTGTCAAATGCCTTGCTAAAGTCTAGGTAGGCCATGTCCACAGCCCCTCCCTGGTCTACTACTTTGGTCACCCAGTCAAGAAATCTATTAGATTCGTCTGACATGACCTTCCGCTATGAACCCATGCTGCCTTGGGTCCTGTGCCCCACTGGCCTCTAGGTACTCAACTATTCTTTCCTTCAGAAGTGACTCCATCACTTTCCCTACCACAGAGGTCAGACTGACAGGCCTGTAGTTTCCTGCCTCTGTTTTGGTCCCACTTTTGTGAAGGGGAATCACATCTGCCTTCCTCCAGTCCTCAGGTACCACACCATCCTCCCATGATTTATTAAAAAGAGTAGCCAGTGGTTTCACTAGTTCCTCCCTTAATTCTTTTAGAATTCTGGGGTGAATTCCATCAAGACCCATTGCTTTGTCCACCTTCAGTTTTAGGAGTTCTTGCAGAACCCTTTCTTCTGTGAAAGGACTGGGATCGACCCCCTATCAAGAGTGCTTCTGTTAATTGGATTAGGCACTTCCCCTCCTCTTTTGTGAATACTGAGCAGAAATATTCATTCAGTATCCCTGCTTTTCATTGTCCCCTCTGCCCACCCACCGTTCATTCTATTCAGCCTCACTATCCCTCCCTTTGTCTTTCTACGCTCGCTGATGTACCTATAAAAGGTTTTATCCCCCCTCTTAACTGAGTTGGCTATCTTTTTTCTCAGTTTGGGCCTTTGCTATTCTGACTTCCCTCCCTGCTTCCTTCTGCCTTAACTGGTACAGCTGTCTGTCCTGCTCCTTCTGTGTTTCCTTATACTTCCAGAATGCTGTCTTTTTCTTCCTGGCTTTCACAGCCACCTCTTTTGAGAACCATAGTGGCTTTTTCTTTCATTTTGATTTGTTTATTTGCTTGACACAAAGGCTTGTTGCCTCTGTGATGGCAGTTGTGATGATTCCCCATTGTTGCTCCACACCTCCTTCTAGCCTGTTTGCTAGTGCTTTTCTGAGGCACTCTCCCATCTTGCCAAAGTCAGCCCTCCTAAACTACAGTACCCTCACTTTTGTATGGCTTGACTCTGTAGCTGAGTTTAACGTGAACCACACTGTTTGATGGTCACTTGTTCCCAGATGGCAACCCACTTCTAGATCTGAGATCCTCTCACTGCCCCCGTTTGAGAGTACGAGGTCTAAGATTGCTCCCTCACAAGTGGGTTCCAAAACTAGCTGTCTGAGGCCTGCCACCTGTAGGGCATCAAGAATGGCCCTGCTCTTGGACGTGGCTGCAGCAAATGTGCTCCAGTTAACATCTGGCATATTCAGGTCTTCCATCAACAGTATCTCCCCTTTCTCTGCCATTCTAAGAATGCCTTCTATCATATCCTTGTCCATTCCTTCCCCCTGACATGGGGGTCTGTACACAACCCATGTGCGGATTGTGGTGCCCTTTCCAGTCCCCAAGGTGACCCACAGTGCCTCCTCTCCTCCCCGTTTAGTGATCAGCATAAGGGGATGCAGTCCAGGGATCTTGAGTGGGTGGGTGGCTTAGGTGGCAAAGGCCCAAGGGGGCATTGGCATTCAGTGTGGTCAGCCCATAAGGAATTACAGGATGCAGGAGACACAGGGGTAATCATTCAGAAGGGGACCACTACACTACCAGGGCTCTTTATTACTGTGCTACAGGAGTGATCAATGTGGGGGGACCAGTAGAATACCAAGGTACTTTATTAATGTGGTCAGGGAGTGATCGGGGTGAAGGGGGCTACTTGACTACCAGGACTCTTTATTATTGTGTTAAGGGGCAATTCAGGGGAGGCGGACCACTAGACTACCAGGACTCTTTATTACTGTGCTGCAGTGTCAATTGAGAGAGGAGGGACCCCTAGACTACCAGAGATCTTTATTACTGTGCTAGTGGAGTGAGTAGGGAAGGGGAGACCAGTAAACCACAAGGGCTCTTTATCACTGTACTTAGGAGTAAGCAAGGTAAATGGGTACCAGTAGACCACCAGGGCTCTTTATTACTTTGCTGCAGGGGTACACAGGGATCACTAGACTACCAGAGCTCTTTATTACTGTACTATGAGGTGATCAGGAGGAACAGTCAGACACAGGGGCAGGCAGCTGCAGTTCAGTCACCCTTCCTTTAGAAGGTGGTGGCATGGCCTTTGCTCTGCAATAAGATGTGGAGTTTAGCAGAGGTAAACAGTGCCACCCTGTGGGCTGTTTAGCACCTCTGTAAACCTTTGAATATACAGCTGTGCCACTATGCATGAGGGACCCCATCATTTGCATAGGCACAGTGCTATGTTTGGCATAATGGGTCTGCCAGGTTTGGGAAGTGCTGCAGTGGCCTCTGACTATGGCCCTGTTCAGAACTCTAGTGCAAATCCAGGTCAGCACAGGCACTATTCCTGTCAGTGACCATGATAACCTTTGAATATAGGGCCTGATATGGTGATCTATGTCAAACAGGCATAAGTAGAATTGTTAGGAATTTTTAAATTCCTCTTCTGCTGGAATTCTGTGGAATTTCAGAAATTCTCATTCCCCAAAATTTTGGTAAAAGAAAATTCCAAAATTCTGAAAGCAGAATGCGTGCTGTGGAATTGTATTCCACAGTTTATGTAAACCGTGGATTCAATTCCGCAAGCTGTGGAGTATTATTCTGCAGATTACGTGATCCATGTAAGCAATGATATCCAACAAGGTAGGCGGTATTGTGCGATACCAGACTGCCCAGGGGTGAAATGAGGCCTGACACCACAGGCGGGCCTTATAGCCCCTGGAAGGTCCGGTATAACCTAATATTGCCCTCCCTGGAGGGCATCATTATGCTTAGAAAATGGATTAAGGGTTACAATATAAAATCTTTAAAAAAAGAAAATAGTAGCAGAAAGTTAACAAAAACAAACAAATTTTGTTTAAATTAGTCCCTCCTCTTGTGGAATCAGCAGTAGAGGGCACCATTGTGACTGACATTCAGAGCTAACAGTTAAAAAAAGTTGATAGCTGATGCTGTACTTTCACTGATGTCTGCTCTTTCCCTCCTGATCATAGGATTACCCCGTGTCCCTACTGCTGCCATCATGACTGGTCCCCCAACAAAAACAAGAAAATGCTGATCTTGGCTGCCTTTATGTATTCTGCCTCTATTCTGCTTCTGCTGGTGACTGGAAAGAGCTACCTTGGTGGATCAGGAGGTGGCAGGGAGAGTGTCACTAGCTCAGAACTGTATGCGTGGCTGAAATGGGATTTATCTTGACATTGTTTACAAGAGGGGAAAGAGCAAATAGGTACCAGAGTGTTGTATACAGCTCTGTGATTATTACCTTGTGGGTAGTGAGGGAAGAAAGGGCTGGAGCCAATTGTGAAGAACTTCCAGTATGTGGCTCAAATGTGCAAGCTAGCACAACAGTGTACTGCTGCACATTAACGTCAGAGCTACTTTTGAGACCCCCTAACAAAAAAAAAACTGGACAACTTGTTTTTGTTGGTCTTTTTTTTTTGTGAAAAAGAAACTGACAAAGAATGGGGGGGAGGGGCTGGCCATTATCACTTCAGTTCATGTCCAGTCGAGTGGTGGTGGAGCTGAGGTGAGCTAGGGAAACTGTCTCCAGCAGCACTTAGCACGTGATGTGCTGGTGCTACAAGTTCAAAAAGCATGGATTGTTGATCAGTTTGGCAAACAGGGGTATGGTGTGTATGTATTGATGATGTTGTAGTTTCACATGTGGTTGAGAATCTTGTGATCATGGGTGGATTGGGGGACTCCATGGAACCAAACAGACATGAGGTCGCAGTGCAGTGTAACGTTAAGCACCACAATGGATTTGCCTGGAGATGGTTTTCTTTAAAAAAAAATAGGTATATAGAAACCTTTGAGAAAGCAGTAGCGAAACATGTCAGGTGATGTTAGGGGGTGTGCCCTTGCCTCTTGCTGCAACAAGAGCTGTGCACCAGCCTCTCCTAGGCTTGTTTCATTTTATGAACTTTGTGAACTTTTTGTGGGCTGCCTATCTTTTGCTTATCTTTTGGAATTGTGAACTGTGAGTGCTTTGTATGGTTCATTGAAATCACCTTTTGCACTTTATTCTTTGTGCACTGAAGTGTTTTGCATATCACAGGAAGCATTAGCAGTCCTTTTGGAGCAACACAAACTGTGTGCCTTTGTTGAAAGTGTCGGTCCCCCCATTTCTGCTCTTATATAGAAATGTTTAAACCTCAGTTCTGTTTAATGTAATGACTACCATTGTGCCTGGTGACAATTTGAGGGAGGAGGAGGCTCTCACTTGCTAAGCGTGGGAAAAAAAGCACATCTGGATTTTGTTTTTAAAACTTCCATTGGCACAATACTACCAAAATGAAATAAGGTACACAGAGACAGGGACTCATTAATCTCCAGCCTCTGTTGCCTTATACTGGATCACCTGATTAGTGATTTCAGCCAATCAGCATCAACATTATTTATTTTACTATTTATTATTTATTTGAAATTGGAGACCGGGAAAGGCACACTGGGCGGAGGCTCGTTTCCAGGTGTGACCCGGGTACAAGGTGTACACTGAGGAATGCAGAGAGGTACAACAATAGCTTGTTTACGACATTAAGTACAGCATCAAGACATTACAGTACTAACATTGGTATTTACAGTATGTTACAAACATTAATATTTATAGAAATTTACAAGCAGAAATATTACGGTATTGTATAAGCTAGCATGGAGGCTATACAGTAGATAAGCAGAAGTACAAATTGGGGCTGACATGTGCAAAATTGACCAAAGGAGGGATCCGAGAGTAGGCTAGGCCCAAGTTGGGGTGGGTCCCATGGGGCATCTCGGGCAGGGAGGGGAGAAGCCTATGGAGTTGTTTAATGATTGAAAGGGAGAAGGCCTGGTGAAGGATGGGTGGGAGATTGTTCCATAGGAGGGGGAGACGGTAGGAAAAGGCAGCTTGACCAGTAGCAGAGAGGGGGTGAGTAAGGTGGAAGGTACATGCGTCCCTATGGTGGAGGCAGTAGCCAAGGGAATTGGCTGGAGAAAGGTGAGAGGATAGGTAGGGGGTTAGGGAGCCCAACCAGTATTTAGCTATGAAGGAGGCACTGTGGATGGTTCTCCTGTGTGAGAGAGGGGTCAAAGATAGAGTTAAGTAGAGGAGGCAGTGATGAGTAAGTGGGGGGGGGGAGGCAGAGACAAAACGGCAGAACGAGTTGAGTAGGATGTCAAGTTTAGAGGGGAATAAGGTTGGGGCCGTACCATAGATGACATTCACATAGTCCAGCACTGGCAAGATGGCTTTGCGTTCAAGTTTGCTATGGGAGGGGAGAGGAAAGCTGGCTTTGTGCTGGTAGAGGATGGCCAGTTTGGGCTGGAGTTTGGTGCAGATGGCCTCGACATGGGTGGAGAAGTTAAGGTGACTGTCCAGCCAGACTCCCAGGTACTTGAAGGTGGGGATCAATTCAAGTGGAGAGCTGTCCAGTGTGGAGATTGCTGGGGGGGCAGGTAGGGAGGTGAGTGTTTGTCTAGAACTGAATACCATGGTGACCATTTTTTTAGCATTACGTTTAAGCTAGTTTTTCAGGAACCAGGCTTGGACATAGTTGAAGTCGCTTTGAAGGTTTGAGAGCATACTGTCATGGGAGGGGCCTGAGGCATAGATGTTAGTGTCATCGGTGTACAGGTGCATGCTTGAGGAGGCACAGGTGGAGGGGAGGTAGTTTATAAAAAGGGAGAAAAGGATGGTGCCAAGGATGGAGCCTTGGGGAATGCCTGAGAGGATGAGTAGAGGGAGAAAGGGAGTCACCTATTTGTATTGATTGCTGCCTGTTCTGGAGGTAAGAGAGGAACCAGTTGATGGCAGGTTGGGCGAGGCCGAAGGAGCTAAGTTTGCAGAGCAGCAGAGGGTAGAGACAGAACTGAAGGCTTTCGCTAGGTCGATAAAAATGGTGGTGGTGGTTTGGCTGTTGTCCATGGCAGAGAGAATTGTGTCAGTTACAAATAGCAAGGTAGTGATAGTGGAGTGGTGTTTTCTAAATCCTGATTGAAAAGGTGGGAGGTTGCTGTTTGTGGAGAGAAACGTTGACAGTTTGGACAGCATGATGGATTCTTGGAGTTTGGCGAGGGAGGAGAGGAGTGAGATGGGCCTGTGGTTTCCTGGGAGGGAGGGGTCTCTGCCTTTTTGCAGAGGGAGGACTTTGACCAGTTTCCAAGCAAAGGGGACTGTGGCTGTGGTGAGAGAGAGAGAGAGAGAGAGAGAGAGAGAGAGAGTTGAGTATGAGTGTCAGGGGAGCAACTATGGCCGAGGCAGAGATGAGGAGCATTCTGGGGTGCAAGCCATCAGGATTGGATTTAGACTGGTTTAGAGAGGTGAGTGCATTGTAGACTTCAAGGGGCATGAAAGGAGGAAAAAGGAAGCCAGGGTAGGAGGGAGGGTTTAGTGGAGTTGGGTGGGGAGTCAGGCAGAGCACAAGAGACAAATAACTAGTTGAGAAGTTTGGCTACAGTAGTAGGATCTGAGACAGTTCTGCCATCAATGTTGAGGACTGGGCTGACTTGCTTGGAGGGAGGGTCGATAAGGCAGTTGATCACCTTCCAGAAAGATGCAGGGGTAGCTTGGTTCTGGGTAAGTTGTGCTTTAAAGCATGAGGCTTTCGATTGCCGAATAGCTTTGGTGGAATTTGTTTCTGAGATGCTTATAGGATTGGAGGTCGTGAGTTGCAAGGGAGGCTTTGTCTTGTCCCTGGCTCAGGCACAAGGCAATGAGGTCAGGTGTGATCCAGGGGTGATGATACCATTTAACTCTGGTTTTCATGAGGGGTGCTCTGCCCATTTTCAAAGGATTATTACTCCATGGTTTACATAGAAAAGCGTTTTCAGAATTTCACAGAATTAAAAAAAGAGATTCCCAAAAAGTATTTCAGAAGCAGAATTGCCATTCTATATGAATTTTGGTGGCCATATTTTGCATTCTACACTGCTCTAGACATATTTATTTTTGTTTAAATGCTTGTTGAGATAGTTTCTGTACAGATCTACCTAATCTGGAGTCTCCATTCATTGTTTAAGAACACCTGATTGAATAGTGACACCTTAACTGTTTATAAGCATATGTCACTTATTTGATCAAGTCTGTATAGCTGCCCCTCTGTTTAATGACATATGAAAGAGTATGTTTACTCTATGATATGCATTGTGTAAGATATGACCACTTCTTGAGAGAGGTGTGTGGTGTATCATACGAGAGGCATCTCCTCTCAGCCGATCAGGATTCAGAACTCTCATCAGTTATTTACCCACAAACTGAAAAACAATACCCCAGAGTTGTTTATTCACTTAAATCCCACCCACAGTCAGTTAATCAACCATTAGACATGCCCACAGTCTTTTAATCACCCCCTCACACACACACATCAAAGAACAAAACAGTAAAAAAGGCCGTAATAACAGCCGTTGCGTCAGCAGCTTCTAAAACATTAAACTAACCCTTATCCATTCCGTTTCCTACTCCCGTTATTTTTTATTTGCCCCATCCAGCCTGATACACTTTTTCTCTTTCTTTCTCATTTTTGTAAACAACTGCAACATCCTAACCACAACCCCCACCCCTTCACTCGCTCCCTCTACCGCTGTAAATCACAACAAGGCTGTAGCTACACTCATCCAGCCTTGGCACAATTACTTGACTGCTACCTTTCAAATACCTACCTCTCTCTCACTCCCTGGCAGACCCCGACAGCCACACACACTGGCTTCCACTAACTCTGGAAGGTGAAGCCTAATGAGAGTGACCATGAGACAGAGAGACAACAGAGAATACAGGAGCAATAAATGCATGCAGCTGACGTTCCTCTTTGCCCTATTTTTTTCCTGCTCACCCTATACTGCACAAATGTGAAAAAACAATTTTTCAACACACTACAACTCAGGGTTTGTCAAAACTCAGACATTAATTAAGCCAAACCAGTAGACGCCAAGGTGGACTCCTTTGATTTGGTCCTAACTAACATTTAACTGCCTGAATTGGCTTCTTTGAAATAAAGTGCCTTCACCTACAAAATCCACAGGTGATTAATGGAGGACATTCTAATGGAAAATCATGCATCTCCCAAACATGTGGATTCCATTTTTTTAACTTGGTCTCCATGAAAAAGGTATCTCTCATTCTTCATATTTGAGCTGAGACATGAATTGAGCACTACTCTGCTCACTGGCTTCATTCAGCACCTGTGGCCTTACCTGCTGTATGTCTCTGAGTGTATTTCTGGTTTAGGTGCGGTTGCAGTACCCCACTCAACCCTATTGGCATTATGTAGTGGCAGTTGGAATGATAACAGTTGGACCATGTAGCAAATTCAAGTGTAACCCCCCTGCAAATGGGGGTTCCCAAAAGACTTCCAGGAGCTTGCTTGAATGCTCCAAGCCTGAATGGTGTTTGGCATTTAAGCCATTTATCAGTGAGTGTTTTTAGAACCTCTGGTACTGTCTCTTTAAGAGCTGTCTGCTTGCAGACATAATTAGTTTGTATGGGGACTATGTGTTTCTTTGATTGAGTACCACTCAAGCTGCTGCCAATTCACTTCATTTTGCAGTCACTAGGAGTGCAAAGGGAACCTATCTGACAGATGTAACTGTTTGCCAGAAATTATTTAGAGTAATAATGAAATTACAGTTTGTCTAACCTGATTTCTTTGCAGTCAGAACTGTGTCTGCTAGTTCCCCATTCTAGTTTTGAACTGCTGAACTGGACCAATCAGTGTGGGTAAGCTAGCTCTAAAATGGTGCCTTGGACGAATCAGAACTTGGACTCATAATCTGAGCCAGCCACAAGAGGATTGTATGGGCAGTGACTCTGGGAGATGTAGTTTGGACTTCAGTGCCTTTTTGGACCAACAGCAGCAGTCTATTGTGAGTGACAGCCAATCCAGTCAAGAACTGGGAGGAACTCAAAGGAAGTGCCCGGTTTTGTCGGTTGGAGTTTCAGTTGAGCTTTGGCAGTGAAGAAGGAAGGAGCCCTGTGCTTTTTCAGTGTGCAGTTTTAGTCAAAAACGTGTGTAAGGCCCAGAGTTCCGGTCTGCAGCTTGTGTAACAGCTTGTTAGGACTGAATCCGTCCTGTGAAAAGAATCAAAGGATCTCTGAAGAGTAGAAACCAGGCTCACCCTGTAGAAGACTGGAGGAATGGCTGAAAATTGCACTCGGTCTGTCAGGAACTGAATCTGCTGTGTGTTCTCCCGGGTATTGTGCAGTAATTGCGATCGGGATACAGATGCAGCCTGCCTGGTATAGTGCTTTCTTTTATATGGATGTGTGCAGAGGTTTGTGTACCTCAAGTGAGCCCTGCTGACATTGAAGGACCCTATCTTATTTGGAGGTCGTGAGTACTAATTCAGGGTTGCTCCCTGTTGAATTGCCACATTAAATCCAAATGGAATTACTGTACTGCTGACTGTTTAATTCTCCTTTTCTCTGTGTGAAAGGGCCCCTACCAGCTGCCACGGTTTGGACTAGCCACTAGGGCTTGGGTACCCAGGGACAGTAACTGATAGGGATAGGCCTGTGCACAGAGCCAGAAATGAGATTATTAGGTGATAAGCTAATTAACCTGATTTCCCCTGTCCTTGTTATATCCCCTAAATAAATCAGAGCTGCTTGTTTCAGCAAAGTTATACTGCCTGAGGTATTTGTCTATGTTAAAGTACTGTACTGTGATTGTTGCACTGTATCTCATTTCACAGGAGGGTCCCAGTGCGGAACCAGACCTGGGGGTAAGTGTATACTGTGAAGGTAATTCTGATATATTGTGTGGGCCACTAGTGGGAAGAAAGGGGGTTGCAGTGTCCCAGAGGGCTGTGACCAAATTAGTTTAACTATTGCAAACCCTGACCTCTGGGTGGAGGCACCCGCCATTGGATCCAGGCCCCTCAACCTGTTAGTGGCAAATCAGGCAGGGGTAGTAGCCCCTGGGATAGCGCCATCTAGGGGTTACATCTTGGAGGCTCACCGCTGGGATTGTGTGTCCTCTAGTGGCCATATTTACGAACCACTGTTAAGAAAAAATGGGTACCCCGACAGAAGTGGCTGTGCACCGGCTGGTGGAGTGGTGTACTGGGGAGGAGATCGACCCCAAAATGCTATGCTTATCCTGGACATCCCCTGGGTATCAATACGGACACTGTGCAGGAGTACTTTCCAAGGTGGAAGGTTTACAAAACCTGTGGTGGTGGGTCTGGCATGCTAATCTGCTCACCCACACTTTCCTGGCCCTAGTAGAGTTTAAGGATCCCATAGATAGCTCCAAAGTGCCACAGACCATTACCCCAGAGGGGCCCTCACTGCTTGGAGTGATAACTAAGGACAGTAAAGACCGGGGGAATGAGCCACCACCACTATCTGAAACTTTTGAGGAGAAATTTGCTAAATGGTTGCTGGGGAAGGGAAAACTGTGGAGGACTTGAAGAAACTATTCTTGCCACCTGAGGTGTTCCTCCCAAAACACCTTCTCCGCTCCAGTGCCCGTAATGGTGGCTGAACCAATGCAGACTCCAATTTCTGCACCTGCCATTAGTCACGACTCTTACCGAAGGTTGAGGATCTTCTCTGGCACCCTCCCCACCCCCCAAGGGGAGGATGACTGGGAGACCTGGATAGACTATGTTGCCCCCCAAGTCCTAGAATGGCAATGCTCGGAAGCCGAAAAGCGAAAGAGGGTTAGTGAGAGCCTCCGAGGTCCTGCCCTGGCTACCATTCGTGCTAAACGGGCCAGTAACCCTGAAGTGACTGCACAGGCCTATCTTGAGGCCCTGGAGAATGTGTATGGAGCCCAGATTCTGATGAGGACCTATGGTGGAGAGTAAGAGATGCACAACAGTACCAAGGGGTTGTTGTCTGTGTATGTATCTCGGCTGGAAAAATTGTTGCAAGAATGCCTCAGAAAAGGTAGTTTGCCAGCGATTGAACTGGACCGAACCAGGCTGGACAGGATCCTTAAGTCTGCCCCCTTCTCAGAACTGCTGTTGCTTCAATTCGCCTGGCAGATCGACTGGAATCCCCACCCTCCTATGATGAGTTAATGAGAGAAATTCGAGGAGTTGAAAAAGACGACCTCGGGAGGGACCTGCACCAATAGCTGCGGCTATGACCCGAGTGACTGAGGGTGACCCATCAAGTGAAGTTCAGGGGCAGAGGTTGGCAGTCAATGAGTGCTCTGACAAGGAAAAAGATATGCCACAATGGGGCGAACTGTTGAGAGAGATCCGGGAATTCAAAAACAGTCCCTTTATGAAGGCCACGCCTGCAAGTACGGGCCCTGACCTATATCCGACTGCATCTGCTATGGGGTGGGTACCCACCATGTATCTCCTGCTGATAACAGCTCCAAACTCAATTCCTTGACCATGGAAGTAGAGAAACTGACGGATGTCTCCAAAATGCTTATCACGCCGCAGACAGAGATGGCACCCAGGTTTCCAGTTAATAATACCCGCCCTGCTCCCAGTGTGGCGCCAGCCAGCTCAAACTCCAGAAAGTATGTTTTGCTATAATTGTGGGAAAGATGGGGCACATGAAAGGGAAATGCCAGTCCCAAAAGACACTGACAAAGTTGCATATAGGCTACAAGGAGAGCTTGGAGAACAAATCAGTGGTTAAGAGGTGCACAAAATGATCCAGTGAGGGCACCAAAATGCTAACTCACGTCCTTTGTGGCAAGGTCAGTTGCCCAGGCCCCCACTATCGCCCTCCAGACTGGTCCAGAATAGTGGGTCCCTCCATGGAGACCACTGTAAAGGTGAATGGAGTGTCTACAAGAGCTGTATTAGACAGTGGCTCCAAGTGACAATTATGTTCCAAGATTGGTATCAGAAGCATTTGTCAGGCGTGCCCTTACAACCATTAGAAGGACTGCATGTATAGGGGTTAAGTGAGAAGGCCTACCCTATTCGGGTATATCCAGATTGGCTGTCTTTTCCCACCTCCGTGGCTGGGTGGCGAACAAGTAGAGACCCTAGCCTTAGTGTGTCCCCCACTGGACTGTATGATGGTGTCCCTTTGTTGATTGGAACAAATGCTCATATGTCGGAAGGCTGGCACAGTTGTGTTATGAAAAACAGGGGTCAAAGACTAGTAGAGCTTTAAGAGTTCCGGCTTTAATTAAGAGGCCTATGAGGCACAGAGATGCTGAAAAATAGAACCAGAGGAACGGTCGGAATTGTATGGAAGAAGGATCCTGAGTCTCTGATCCTGGTCGCAAATGCCCAGTGTACCTTACAGGAGAGGTCCATTATAAGAAAGGATGTTAAGAATAAATATATTAATGTTGGATGCACCAGGCGATGGAAAATTGCCAGAGGGACTGCTGGTCAAGCCTAGTATTTTGCCGCTAGAGCCCATGCTTATGCCAGAAGGGTAATGGTCCAAGTTCATAATGTGTCTGAAAGAGACATTCGAGTAAATAGGGTTGCATCCTGGCTAATGTGCATTATTGCAGACACTGCAGTGCGCAACAGCAAGAGTTCAGGAAGAATGACAGAAGTAACGCCTGACTTGTTTGATTGAGTGACTCCCGCTGCCAGCTGAATGGAAAGTGAGGGTCAGTGAGAAGCTTGCCCAGAGAGACCAGGTGTTTTCTTTAAAGGAATGGGATGTAGGATGCGTGCAAGGCTGAGCACAATATCCGGCTGCATGACGAAGACCATTTCGTGAGAGGTCTCGGCGCCTGGCACCTGCTGACATAGATGATGTGAGACGGCATCTGCAAGAGATGTTAGCTGCTGGTGTAATACAAGAATCCAAAGCCCTTATGCTTCCCCATTGTGGTAGTGAGGAAAAAGAATGGAACAGTAAGGATGTGTGTGGATTATAGCACCTTAAACCGGCGGACTATCCTGATCAGTACACAATGCCCGCATTCAGGATGCTTTGGACTGCCTAAGCAGAGAGCAAGTGGTTCTCTGTGCTGGATCTCCGCAGTGGGTACTATCAGATCCCGATGGCCCCAGAGGACCGTGAAAAGACAGCCTTTATCTGTCCGCTTGGCTTCTATGAATTCTGAGGATGCCTCAAAGGATTTCAGGTGCCCCAGCCACTTTTCAACGATTGATGGGCGTGCAGTGGGGACATGAACTTACTAGAGTGCCTGGTATACCTAGATGATGTTATTGTGTTTGGCAGCTCACTGGAGGAACATGAGAGCAGATTATTTAAGGTATTGGACCGACTGGAGGACTTTGCCTTAAACTGTCCATTGATAAGTGTCAATTCTTTCAAACATCAGTAAAGTATGTGGGACACATAGTATCCACCGAGGAATAGAGACCGACCCAAGTAAAGTTGAGGCCTTGACCACCTGGCCGCAGCCCAAAATCTAAAAGAACTGCAAAGATTCCTGGGATTCTGTGGTTATTATCGGCGTTTCATCAAGGACTATTCAAGAGTGATCCGCCCTTTACTTAACCTTACTCAAGGGTATCCCCCAACCCACAAAAAATACCAAAAGTCAGCGTCCCTCAAGACTGAAAGAGTGTATTTTCATCCGAGTGAAGTATTTGGGGCCCGCTGGACTCCTGATTGTGAGACTGCTTTTCATGAGATCATTTATCAACTTACCCATGCTCCAGTGCTGGCCTATGCCGATCCAAGAAAACCTTATGTCCTGCACACTGATGCTAGCTTGCAAGGGTTGGGGGCTGTGTTGTACCAAGAGCACGAGAATGGCCTGAGACCAGTGGCCTTTGCCAGTAGAAGTCTGACCCCATCTGAAAAGAACTATCCTGTACATAAGTTAGAGTTTCTAGCTTTGAAGTGGGCTATTGTTGACCAATTCCATGAGTACTTGTATGGGGCTAAAATACTAGTAAAAACTGACAATAATCCTTTGACCTATGTGCAGACCTCAGCTAAGTTGGATGCCACTGGCCATAGGTGGCTTTCTGCATTATCTACATATGACTATGCTCTCGAATACCGAGCAGGTCTGAACCACATAGATGCTGATGCTCTCTCCCGGAGGCCTGTTCCCCAGAATGATTGGGTCCGATTGGCAGAACCTGACATTCGGGCACTCTGCCGGAAGTTTGACAGGGAGGAACAAATGTCCACGGACGCAGTGGACTGCATGGTGGATTGCTTGGGACCCTCTGAGAATTGCATACCTGCTGCTTATTGCCACTTTTCTGCAATAGACATTGGTGCACTGCCTCAGCTGGACAATGACAGTATTGCCAGGCTCAATCCGCGATCCCATGATCAAAACAGCTTTAGAAGCCCTCTATGCAGGAAAAGATGTGTCCAAATTACGCTCCACTGATTTGAGAACTGCACTGTTATACAAAGAAGGTCCTAAGTTGAAACTGATCAATAAACTGTTATAAAGAGAAACAGTAGACAGAGGGGGACAAGTAGACAAACAACAACTAGTGCTGCCCACTGCCTTCCGAGACTCAGTACTGAGGTCCTTGCACAACCACATGGGGCACCTTGGTATAGACAGAACACTTGACTTGGTGAGATCCAGATTCTATTGGCCTAAGATGGGGGCTGATGTGGAGCAACACATTCGAACTTGTAGTAGCTGCTTACAGAGAAAGCTTTCGCCCAGAGGGCTGCCCCCTTGTTAACATCACCACCAGTGCACCCATGGAGCTGGTCTGTATTGATTTTCTGAGTTTGGAGTCAGATCAAAGAAATATCAGTAATGTGCTGTGGTCACTGACCATTCACTGAGATATGCCCAAGCTTTCCCCACCAAAGACCAGAAAGCATCCACTGTGGCCAAAGTACTTGTAGAAAACTTTTTGTTCACTATGGGGCTCCACAAAGAATCCATTCTGATCAAGGGAGAGACTTTGAGAGTCGTCTGATCAAAGAGATGCTTTTCTCTGTGGGAGTGCGAAAGTCCAGAACCACTCCTTACCACCCCAGGGGATCCACAGCCTGAACGTTTCAACCGCACTTTGCTAGATATGCTAGGCACCCTGCACCCAAAGGACAAGCCTAGATGGAGCCAACAAATTACCACCCTGGTACATGCTATAACTGCACAAAAGTGATGCCACTGGATTCTCCCCACTGATGTTTGGAAGAGAAGCTCGACTACCAGTAGATGTGTGTTTGGGGTCTCTCCTGATGGGGTTCAAGCTGACAACTATTTACAGTATGTGCAAAGTTAAAGGCCCAGCTAACTCATGCGTACCAACTGGCTCAAACCATGGCTGCCAAAAGAAATCTGGCCAACAAAGAAAGGTATGATAAAAGGTGAAAGCACAGGAACTCCAGGAGGAGATCGGGTATTGCTAAGAAATCTGGGACTGCATGGCAAGCACAAGATTGCTGACAGATGGCACCATCTCCCTCACATTGTAGTGGGCAAACTAGATGATCTGCCAGTGTACAAAGTAAGGCCTGAGAATAATTCAAAAGATGTAAAAACAATGCATAGAAATCATTTACTGCCCATTGGACAAATCTTAATTGAGTCTGAGCCCCTAGAAGATGCCCCCTCTGGACCAGTGACTAGAGCTGCTGCTAAGAAAAGATCAAGAAAGTCTGCACCTACAGAAGCAAAGTTAAAGTGTTCCCTCCACAAGTCCCAGTTGAGCATGACTGTCAGTCCATATCGGAAGAAAGTGAGAGTGACTTTGAATACTATCCTTCTTGAACTGAGTCAGTTGTTTCGGGGCAATCCTAGTCAATACTGGAGACAAAGCTGGCCTTCTGGACTGTCTAAGCCCCAGCTTCATCCCTGGAGCCAATGCTCCCAGAAAGTGAAGTGCAAAGCATCAGATCAGATGAAATGGAATCATTGTGCATGGTTGAACTGTTTGAGCTTTCAGGGGAGGAAAATGATAGATTGGGGCAGACTGGTGATACACCCGAACAAGAAGAGTATTTTGAGTGCCCTGACAGTCCACTGCCAGTGTCCGAAAGCTCTCCATGCGAGCCAAATGTTGTGGACTCAGAAACTGTAACTCCTGGAGCTGAAAGTGCCCCAAGTTCTAGCCTCTCTACCCCCATGGAGACTCCTGACAAGTGAGGACAATGCTGAAAATGAGGCTCAGAGTGCAGAGACTATAACAGTTCCCCTAGAAAGACTGGTCGAGCTGTAAAGCCTGTGGTGCACCTCAGTTATGATTCACTTGGGAGGCCTGTGGATTTGCCTCTCAATGTTGTCCATAAAGGAGTGTATGTGTCCCCAAGCTCATTGCCCAAACTGAGCGTCAGTGCTAACTCCAAGTTACTTGTGTTGCCCTCTAAGTATGGTGCCCTTGCCCCATCCAGCCCCAAGGTAACTGATAGGGAAGGGGCCCCTCTCTTCAGGTTTCATGTACAAGAGGTAATAACTTGAGTTATGGTACAATGTGTATGTAATACTGTGTAAAGAGTGACGTACTGCAATGTTTCAGAAATGTGTTCTTGGTAAATGATATATTGACTGATGATTACATGTGCGAGCCTAATGCAAATGTATATGGTTGCAGTTGAAACTTATGGGGGTACTTGCTTGACGCGGACGTCAAGCTTTCCCAGGCCAGGAAGGTGTAACCCCTGCAAATGGGGGTTCCCAAAGACTTCAGGAGCTTGCTTGAATGCTCCAAGCCTGAATGGTGTTTGGCATTTAAGCCATTTATCAGTGAGTGTTTTAGAACCTCTGGTACTGTCTCTTTAAGAGCTGTCTGCTTGCAGACATAATTAGTTTGTATGGGGACTATGTGTTTCTTTGATTGAGTACCACTCAAGCTGCTGCCAATTCACTTCATTTTGCAGTCACTAGAGTGCAAAGGGAACCTATCTGACAGATGTAACTGTTTGCCAGAAATATTTAGAGTAATAATGAAATTACAGTTTGTCTAACCTGATTTCTTTGCAGTCAGAACTGTGTCTGCTAGTTCCCCATTCTAGTTTTGAACTGCTGAACTGGACCAATCAGTGTGGGGTAAGCTAGCTCTAAAATGGTGCCTTGGACGAATCAGAACTTGGACTCATAATCTGAGCCAGCCACAAGAGGATTGTATGGGCAGTGACTCTGGGAGATGTAGTTTGGACTTCAGTGCCTTTTTGGACCAACAGCAGCAGTCTATTGTGAGTGACAGCCAATCCAGTCAAGAACTGGGAGGAACTCAAAGGAAGTGCCGGTTTTGTCGGTTGGAGTTTCAGTTGAGCTTTGGCAGTGAAGAAGGAAGGAGCCCTGTGCTTTTTCAGTGTGCAGTTTTAGTCAAAAACGTGTGTAAGGCCCAGAGTTCCGGTCTGCAGCTTGTGTAACAGCTTGTTAGGACTGAATCCGTCCTGTGAAAAGAATCAAAGGATCTCTGAAGAGTAGAAACCAGGCTCACCCTGTAGAAGACTGGAGGAATGGCTGAAAATTGCACTCGGTCTGTCAGGAACTGAATCTGCTGTGTGTTCTCCGGGTATTGTGCAGTAATTGCGATCGGGATACAGATGCAGCCTGCCTGGTATAGTGCTTTCTTTTATATGGATGTGTGCAGAGGTTTGTGTACCTCAAGTGAGCCCTGCTGACATTGAAGGACCCTATCTTATTTGGAGGTCGTGAGTACTAATTCAGGGTTGCTCCTGTTGAATTGCCACATTAAATCCAAATGGAATTACTGTACTGCTGACTGTTTAATTCTCCTTTTCTCTGTGTGAAAGGGCCCCTACCAGCTGCCACAGGTTTGGACTAGCCACTAGGGCTTGGGTACCCAGGGACAGTAACTGATAGGGATAGGCCTGTGCACAGAGCCATAGATAGATTATTAGAGTGATAAGCTAATTAACCTGATTTCCCCTGTCCTTGTTATATCCCCTAAATAAATCAGAGCTGCTTGTTTCAGCAAAGTTATACTGCCTGAGGTATTTGTCTATGTTAAAGTACTGTACTGTGATTGTTGCACTGTATCTCATTTCACAGGAGGTCCCAGTGCGGAACCAGACCTGGGGGTAAGTGTATACTGTGAAGGTAATTCTGATATATTGTGTGGGCCACTAGTGGGAAGAAAGGGGTTGCAGTGTCCCAGAGGGCTGTGACCAAGTTAGTTTAACTATTGCAAACCCTGACCTCTGGGTGGAGGCACCCGCCATTGGATCC
This sequence comes from Neoceratodus forsteri, assembly GCA_016271365.2. Classification (NCBI taxonomy): domain Eukaryota; kingdom Metazoa; phylum Chordata; order Ceratodontiformes; family Ceratodontidae; genus Neoceratodus; species Neoceratodus forsteri. The sequence goes on from CM028131.1 coordinate 1,125,583,501, forward strand.
AGGCCCCTCAACCTGTTAGTGGCAAATCAGGCAGGGGTAGTAGCCCCTGGGATAGCGCCATCTAGGGGTTACACAAGGGCACTGAATCTAAGGCCCCCACACTCACTTAGGTTAACACAATAAGCAACAGCAGTAGGCCCACTTTGCCCACTGGCATCAAAAAGCATCTGACACCTTACTTTCTGTGTGCCTCTGGATATGCAGTCTGGCTTGCTTAATGTTGCAAAACCCGACCCACCCACACTGGTATCATGTAGTTGCAGGTAGAGTAACAACAGCACCCAAGTCAGACTGCAAATTTAGGGGCACACAGAAGCTAAGCCCCCCCCCCCACTCAGGGGCACACAACTAACAACACTAGCATGGAGAACTGCCAGCACTTACACCATCAGCAGCTAAGCTCATTCACCCAGCTTAAAAAAACCCTCCCAAAATTAAAAAAACAAATAGTGGCACAGGTTGGTGATACACAAAACTGGCAAGTGGGAGATCTGGGTTTGTGGTCTGAGCTGATCTGGTCTCTGCTGCCCTGGGCTGGTGGGGTTTAGATCATGATGTAGAGGCACTACATGCTGACATGTGGGTCATAACTCAGCAGGAATTGGGGGCTGCCTTGATGATGTGGGTGACCACACAGTGTTGTAAGCCCCTCCAGGTTGGTTGATCCCACACAAACACACCCAGATCAGCAAGCATCTCTTGACCTCTCCTAGCTCAGCAATGCTAACAGTTCAACTTCCTAGAGACATACATTTAAATAAAGGCAAATACAGATACCCAACTGAACACCCCTCCCACCTGATTCTCCAAATTGACTGGATGGGCCTTGCGGTCCTTTTCTGCCATTAACTTCTATGTTTCTATGTTTCTATGATACTAAGCATTTGGGGGGTTCTAATTATGTAGCGTAAAAATAGCTTAGGCACATACATTTCTCTACATAAAAACTTTACTATCTGGATAAAGAGCAGTTATAGCAGCTGACCAAAGGGTTAGATATAGAGCAGTTAAACTTTAAACCTGATACCCCCACCTAAACTGTTCAGCCTGACTCCCCGAGTGGGCTGAGACTTAGCTTTTTTTTGATGTATGATGATTACAATTTAATTTTTATACAGGATACAAATTGTTAGGGCTTTATCCCCATTTTCAACAATGTCCTGTGGCACAAGTTTACAAAATACATAAGCAACAAAAAACATCACAGCTCAACAAGGTATAAATTATTATAATTTTGTTCTTTTAAATCATCTAGTGTAAAAAATGTTTAGGCAGATACTTTTTCTACACAAAAGCATTATTTTTAGGTTGGTAAGCAGTCACATCAGCTGATTGAAAGAAGGATTAGATGCAGGAGCAGTAAAAGTTTAACCTTAACCCCCACTGCCTAGTCTGATTCCCCGAGTGTGCTGATACTATCTTTTTTTTGTTTTCTTATATATCATCTAGTGTAATATAAATAATAAAGGAACTTTAGGTACATATGAAATGAAAGCTGTGCTTTCAGGATGGGGAGCAGCCCTCAGCTGATGGAAAGGTCGCAGAGTGGCATGAGTGGTTAAACTGAAGCATGGTTTATTACAATAAAACAGCATGGGTGGCTTTCTCACTAATTCTATAAGCAGCAAAGCAGAAAGAATGCGCAGCAGAGCAGCATTCATGTTAAGATGCTGAAATCTTGGGGATTTCATGCATTGACAAGGGATTTCTGTAAGGCACTGGTGGTCAATGGAGGAAGAATTCAAAATTCACAAATGAAGCAAGATTCCATGATGAATACTAGGGTCATTGCATATCTTTCAACATCCAGCAATTACGAACATACGAGAACTCTGGCAGAAAAAGGCCTAGAGGTCTATCAAGTCTGCCCAAGTGTGCAGCTCATAGTATACTTTATTGCAGCTGCCCCCCCAGTCCCCCCTCCTGATCATCCCCACCTACCACCGCCACCCTCCTTAGCCTCTTTTCTCTACTGACCTTTCCTTTGACCTTATCCGACCCCTTTTAAAACTGCCCACAGTCTTCAGTGAGATTACCTCTTCCAGTAATTCATTCCACCCATAACCACTCCTTCTGTAAACTAGTGTCTCCTCATTTCCCTCTTGAATCTCCCCCCTCCAGTTTCAGACTGTGCCCCTCATGGCCCCCTCCCTCCCTTTAATCTGAACAAGCCCTCTGTACTAACCCTATTCATACCTTTTAAGTATTTGAAGGTCTCTGTCATGTCCCCCCTCTCCCTTCTATCCTCCAGGGAATACATGTTGAGCTCCCTCAATCTTTCCTCATAGGGTTTTTTCCCTAGTCCTAGGATCATCTTTGTCACCCTACACTGCACCCCCTCCAGTAATTTGACTTCCTTTTTTAAATAGGGGCAGCAGAACTGCACATAGTACTCCATGTGTGGTCTCACCAGTGACCTGTGCTATGGCAGGATGACTTCCTCCATCCTAAAGGTGATTCCTCTGGCTACGCACCCCAGTATTTGTTTGACTCTTGCTATTGCTCTATGACACTGCACTGAAAGCTTCATGTCCCTTGTGACTAGCACCCCTAGGTCCTTTTCCTCCTCTGAAATAGATACCTGCACTCCCCCCAGCCAGTAGCTAGTCCTGGGGTTTCTGGCTCCTAGGTGCATGACTATGCACTTCTTAGCATTAAACCCCAGTTGCCATACTGTATGCTTGACCAGTGCTCAAGTTTTGCTAGGTCCTCCCTGAGTTCTTGCCTCCCTTATTCACTGTCCACTGTCTCACAGATCTTTGTGTCATCTGCAAACAGACTGATCTTAATCTTGATCCCTTCTGCTATGTCCTTGATAAAGATATTGAATAACACCGGTCCGAGCACTGAGCTGTGAGGTACCCACTGGTCACAGGTCTTGGCTTTGAGAGCTCCCCCCTTACAATTACCTTCTGCTGTCTGTTCTGCAGTCAGCTGCTGACCCACCCTATTAGTTTCTCCCCGGCCTCCAGATTCCTCAGTTTACCCTGTGTCACCAAGTTGAAGGCTTTGCTGAAGTCCAGATACAGGACATCCACGGCACTGCCCCTGTCGAGTGCCTTTCTGACCCAGTTAAAAAAGTCAATTAGGTTGATCTGACAAGATCTCCCTGAGACAAACCCATGTTACCTTTCATCCTGGAGACAATTATCATCTAGAAAGGTTACCAATCCCTCCTTTAGAACAGTCTCCTTTAACTTCCCCACAATGGAGGTAAAGCTGACTGGTCTGTAGTTACCCAGCTCATCCCTGGGCCAACTCTTGAGCCATCCTCCAGACCAGGGGCATGCACAATGTCTGCAGTGAGGTGTTGAACAGGTCCACCAGAGGGCCTGCCAAGACCTCCACTAACTCTCTCAGGACACTTGGATGCACTCCATCTGGTCACAGAGGCTTATCCTCACACAGGACTTTCAGGACCTTTAGAACTCTATCTACCTGGATTACTCCATCTGTTACTCCTGTTACTCCCATTCTCATCCCTCTTTTTCCTTGTGGTATAGGCCCATCATTTTCTCTGGTGAACACCGAACAGAAGTACTTGTTAAATGCCTTTGCCTGCTCCATTCCCTTTTCTACCAATCCCCCTTCCCTCTTGATCCAGACAATCTTGTCCTTACAGCTCCATTTCTCTCTTATGTATCTGAAGAAATCCTTTCCCCTTCACTGATTCCCTGAGCCAGCCTTAGCTCCGTTGAAGATGTAGACGCCCTGACGCTCTGCTCACTTTTCTGGATTTCCTCAAGAACTCCTCCTGGCATAAGGACATTTCATTGCGTCTTTTTTCATCTCGGTCAAGCTGTTGCAGACTTATAGCTATATCTCCTAGTTGCCACCTGCATAGTGGTCGCGGCCAATTGGTAGATTCGGCGACTTTAGAATGGTGACATTATCAGTGCTACTATCTTGCACTGTCTGACACTATCTTGCAGAAACAATTAAACAAAACAAAAGCAGAATGGTACAGCACATATTCATTCAAGTTTTATTTGCTGTTAACCATGGAGTATGTGCAATCACAAAAGGGAAAGCAGAAACTGTGCTTCCAGAATCACCTGTATACTAAGGAAAAGGATGGTAGTGATGGCAAGGTCATTTGGAGATGTGAGCAGAGATCATGAAAAGCCAGAATGCACACCGTTGGGGACATAATTTCCAAGGAGCCCTCAGAGCACTGTCATGCACCACTGCATGGTCGTGTCAAAGTCATAAAGGCATGAAGCAACATGAAGCGTAAGGCTTGCGAGTCGGAGTAATCCACTCACAATGTGGTACATCAAGTGCTCCAAGATGTTGCTATAAGCCATGCACACTTGCTGCCAACCGTGGGAACAGTTAGACGAGATGTCAGAAGACATAGGCAGCACGGGGGGCCAAATGACACAGACATTGATCAGTATTCATTAACAGTCACTAACGAACCTTTCCTGAGAATTAACGAGGAAGGCATTATTATATTTGCTAGTGACAGTGACCTAAAAATTATAAATGAGCAGCAGCATTGGTTTTGTGATGGAACATTTAGTGTGGTTCCAAATGAGGATGATCAGATATATACTATGCACGCCCTTGTATGGGGGGGTTAACAAGCTGTGTGTTTATGCACTTCTGCATAGCCATAGTGAGTCCATTTACAGGAAATTTTTTTGCCACCTAAAAGAACTGTTGGGAGGCAAGATGAGACCCATCACAGTTATGACTGATTTTGAAATAGCTGCCATAAATGTATTGTGGCAGATGGTCCCTACAGCTGAGCTAGCAGGCTGTAATTTTCATATTGGGCAAGCTATTTGGAGACGGGTTCAACCGGAAGGGCTGCAGCAAAGATATGTGGTTGTTGAAACATTTGCACACAAAGTAAGATGTTTGCTGGCATTAGCTTTCGTTCCAGAGGATATGGTGGAAAAGTATTTCGAAGTAATGCAGGACGATGAGGGTTATGAAGACATACAATGCCTGATCGATTACTTTGAGGACAATTACATTGACAGGCTGTCAAGGAACAGAAAAAATAGAAGACAGACTAGGTTTCCTATTGGTTTTTGGAACCAGCATTCAAGGGTTGTTAATGACCTGCTCAGTAGCAACAATGCACTAAAAGCCTGGCACAGGGTTTTCTCGTGCACAGTTTCCGTAGGCCACCCAACACGAGCAAAACTTGCTCGAAAGCTTTGGCAGGAACAGCATGCTGTGGCACTGCAAAGGTGACAGCTGGAGCAGGGGCAACAGCTTCCTCATAAAAACAGCAAGTGCGCACGAATAAATCAAATGTTTAAGGCAATATGCAATGACGTTGCAAACAGAGCACCTAAACAATACCTGCTAGACATTGCCGCTGTAATTGAAATAAATGTTGCCTGATAAAAAATGAAACATGTATTAGCACAGTTTGCACATTGAGATGCTTTCACTTACTTTAATTGTTTATGCAGCATTTGCACACTGCTTCCCAATACATAAAGTCAGCACATGATTGTATATGGCACATGATTTTAACTTTTTATTGTATACACAAAGTTTTTGGACATTATAAATAAAGTTTTGTTACTGAATCAAACTAAATCAGAGTAATAAAGTTTTGTTACATGTTGACACGTCATCATTGATGGCTGTTTGATGGCTGTTTGGAGCTGTGACTGGCTGTTCGGATGTGTACGAGAGCTGTGACTTGATGTTTGGATATGTACTGCGAACTGAACTTTTTGTCCAGTAAGAGATAGCAACTGCGACGTATTTTCAGCAGTGAAATACTAAGGCAATCAAAGTGGTAACAATAATTTGACCGCGCAACTAAAGTACCACTGTCTGTTGTCCACAATCAAATGTCCGGGAATGAAAGGTCCGTACACGCTCCTCCTTGTCCTCCCTACATCTTGTTCTCTTGCACCTGCCAAAGGCCACTCTCTTGTCACTTGTCTCTTGTCGCTCACTTTCTCTGCTACCTCTCTGTTGAGCCAGCTCATTTATTTGGTCCTGGACTTCTTATTCTGGGTCTTGACACACATGTTGGTGGCCTCTGTCAGACCCAGCTTGATAATGGACCATTTCTGATCTGCATCCATCTCTGGGCAGATTGTGGCAAGATGCTCTTCCAGGATGTTACCAGTTCTGCCAAAATCAGCCCTTCTGAAGTCCACTACTCTCGTCTTGGTCCTGGCTGCTTCCTTGCCCAAGTTAAGGAAGAACCACACTGTGCTGTGATCACTGCCTGCTAGGGGGTTCTGCATGACTATATCCTGGACATGGTTCCCATTTGACAACACTAGGTCCAGTCTCCCTGGTTGGCTCATTTACCCCCTGCATGAGGCAGCTGTCCTGGATTGCCACCAGAAGTACCTGTTCCCTGGCATTTGAGGTAGCTGTGGTGCTCCAGTCTACTCCAGGCAGATTTAAGTCACCCACTATGACAGTGTTACCCCTACCACTGAGTTTTCTAATCTGCCCTGCCCAACTCCCAGTCTGTTTCCTCATTCAGTGAGGGTGGTCTGTATATCACTCCAAATCTAACTTTCCTTCCTTTAGAGTTTTGGAGCTGTACCCATAAAGCTTCTGTCTTGCCCTCCTTCCTCTCTTCACTGGTGCTTTGTATCCCATTCCTTACATAGCCCCCCACTGCCCTTGTGGTGCACCCTGTACCCAGGGATCAAGAGGTCCCAGTCATAGTACTGGGTAGCCCAAGTCTCTGTGATTGCTGTTATATCTACCTCCCCCACCACCATCATCGTCTGGAACTCTACTGTTCGTCAAACTCCTCGTGTTCAAGGATACTACCTTCCAACATGACCCCTGCCCCTCCATACCCCTTTCCAATCCTCTGCTTCCCCCCTCCCCTGTTGAATTCCCCTCCCTTCCTGAATACCTGGGGGTATGGTGCTGAACACCTAAGTTCTTTCATCAGAGGCATATTATTATCCTCCCCATCTAAGGACGCTGTAATGTCATCAGCAAGCAACAGGTGTGTTTGCAGCATTAAAAATGTAGTCTCCTGTGTCATTTACCATGCCTCAGTATGATACAGAGAGAACCCAGCTAGGAGTGACATCAACCATTTTCTGACATCTCCCAGCTGATCGGACCACTGAGAGAGAAAAAATGAAAGCTAGCATTAACCCCTCCACCACATGTACTAGGTAAAGACAACTGCTTCAAAGTAACTGAAAGTCCTTGCCAAACAATACACCCTAACTGATGTCTCATCTTTGGCATGTGAATAAAAGGACTGGAAGTAAGGTTTTGCCAGGGGGAAGGGCTGAGTGTTATGCTAAGTGTTTACACTGTCATCTTCTGGGTTGGGTATATGCCAAGCTTAAATCCGGACTGCATTCATGAGAACATCAACTAATAAAGGGACTGTTCAAAGAATGTACTGTATCTTTCCTATAACTGTCTTCAAACATGATAATATTTGTACTATTGCATTTAAAATAAACTGTTGCTTAATTGCTTGCTAACTGCCTGTAACACGTATTTTCCCATCTACTCTGCACAAACAAATAATTGATATTTATTCTATTGTGTGGTATAAAAACATTTGTTGGTTGTTTACTAATTCTCAACCCCAAAACTCACAACAGTGTGAGATATGTGAAGTCTTATTATGAAAAGGGCAAATAGAAAGTAGCGACCTGTTTGGCTCACAAACATTCTAAGTGCCAGTGCCATTAAACCTACAACAACCTCTGTCTTGCAGTGTTAACTTCAGTATTAGAATCAGCCTGACACTCTTATTAGAGCTCAGCATTTTTGTTAATACTCATGGTGGGACACAACTTTTCAATCGTAGTTAAAGTATTCAACTTGGCACAACTAACAGGTTTTTGTGGTATATAAAAATTTAAACATACAAAGCAGGAAATGTTTCCTTATTAACTTGGTAGGCATATGCCATTCAGCCCCATGTCCAGCTAGTTATTTAATCTTAAATTTAAACAGCTGAGGCCCCATTTTCAACAGATCCTGAGATCAGCACAGGTTGCACCAAACCTCTACCTGTGGTAAACTCCAGGTGCACCAGGGACCCTTCATTGAATTTTGGAACAGCAGGAGTCCTGGCACCAAAGTCCCCAGAGTTGCCACAGGCTGGATGGTGTGTCAAACAGGTGGTGCTCTGCAGGGGTTTGACAGAGGTGCCATGATATCCTGCTGCCTGTGGGAAAGCCTCCCCAGGCCATAAATGTTGGCGGGGCATCAGAAACATCAAATGCCATGTGGTATGTGGGTATGGTGCCCTGTATGTTCCCTATCATGCTGTGTGGCAACCCTACAAATGGCAATGTCCTAAGGTGCAGTATGTAGTGGTGTCCAGGATGGAAGAGACCCAGAGAGCATGGCAGCAGCAGTGTGAAGCCCAGGAACCTGTACCACCTGACTTGCTGAACACATACCCCGTCAGAATGCAACAGACACTAATAACCAAAGACTGCCCCTGGCCACACCATCAAGTGGTGCTGTGGTGTTACAGGATGGGTACCCACTATTATACCTGAAATGCCCCCAATGCACACCTCCATGTTTGCTGGATGATATCACTGACAGATGCTGGAGGACCCCCGATGGTGGTTACAGCATGTGCAGAGGCCAGTGGCAGACTGATGTTACCAACTGCGCAATACAGGCGGGGATAGCTACAGGAGTGTGGCTGCTCCCCTGCCCCCACCATCTTGTACTGTTGCGGACACCGCTCTGTGGTATGCATGGTGGGTTGTGACCACTACAACACCCACACGTCTGGGATGACAGGTGCCAATATTGGCATAGGGCTGCAGCCTTGTTCTGTGGGACCCACCAGGCAATTGGATCCTGACCCTATGCCACCAACACATACTGGCACCATCACATATGTGGGTATTGTAGTGGTCGCAACCCATCATGCATGCCACAGAGTGGTGTCCACAACAGTACGGGATGGTGGGGGGTCTGGAGCAGCCACACTGTTTTAGCCATCCCCTCTTGTATCCTTCAGTTTGTAATGCTGCTTAGTCTGTCACCTGCCTTTGGACGTGCTGTACCCACCCATAGGGGTCCTCCGGCATTTGTCAGTGATATCAGCTAGCAAACATGGAGATGTGCATAGGGGGCATGTCAGCCGTAACAGTGGTTGACCATCCTGTAACACCATGGCACTGCTGATAGTGAGGCCAGGGGTAGTCTGCAGCTGTCAGCACCTGTTGCAAGCTGACAGGGTATGTACTCAGCAGGCTGGCTGGTACATTTTCTTGGACTTCACATTGCTGCTGCCATGCTCTCTGGATCTCTGCCATATTGGGCACCACTGTATGCTTCACCTAAGGATATTACTACCTGTAGGGTTGCCACACAGCCCAATAGGGGACATACAGGGCACCATGCCAATGTACTGGGCAGCATCTGGGGTTTCCAATTCCCCCCCACCCAACAGAGTCACATCCTGCAGTGCAAGGGCTGTTAGACCAGTTCATGTCTGGTCTAACCACAACTGCTCCTTGCAGCCATGACTGGGCTTTAAAAATCCAAAATTAGGGGATGCTGCAGCCCCACCATGGTGCAAGCCCTGTCCCACCTTGGTGCACTGGTGTGGCCATCACTAGGACAGCACAAGCATGGTTGGTTCATGTGGTCCCCCAGTGGTGCAGGATGCCTTACAAAATTGGGACTGGGGTAAAGTGCGGCACCAAGAGTCCTTTGTGCCATTTGTCTTTGACACAAGCCCCTTTTGCCAGTCCTGATTTTTTGATTATCGGGCCCCTGGGCTATTTTAACTAATCCTATTTTACATGTCAGTTTATTCCACAATTTCACTACTTTCCATGAAGTAATAACATACTAACATGGTAAAAGCCAGCAGAATAGGCCAAATGGTCTGTCATGTCTGCTCGGTAGCCAGCCCCCTAGTGGATGCTTGCTTTCCCACCCCTCCCAGCCCCCAAGAGGGTCTTCTTTGGGTTCAGTTTCACCTTGTACCTGTTCCACCCCTTACTGAAGCCCTCCACTGTGCTCTCCTCCACAAGTCTCCCGGGCAATGCATTCCATGACATCACCACCCTACCAGTGAAATAATGTCTCCTCACAAGAGGAGGATGCCCCCCCTCTAACTTCCACTCATGCACCCTGATTGTTCCCCCCTTCTTTATCCTGAACAGCTCTTTGGTTCCGCCCTTGGTTATTCCTTTTACATACTTGAAGACCCCATCATGTCTCCCCTGTCTCTCCTCAAGTGTGTACAGCCTGAGCTCTTCCAGTCTCTCCTCATAGGGCCTCCCCCCATGTCCTGAATCATCCTGGTCAACCTCCTCTGGACCCCCTCCAGCAGTGCTAATTTTATTTAACGCATGAAGAATTAAAATATTTAAGCCATATAGAGCAAGTATACATAATGCAGTAATGTTAAGGAATTTGACTAGAAGAGGAAGTTTCATTGCACCAGCACCTCTAACCATGATTTAAATAGCACAACTCTCCCACAGATGTGTCACTAAGGATGGCAGTGTAGTCTAGCAGGTAGAACTCTGCACTGAAATAGGAAGTCACGGGCCAACTAATCACTCAAAATAAGTGGTGTTAAGTGTCAGTGCAACCACTTCACACAATTGCTAACTTTTCAGCCTCATCAAGATATGCTCAACAGAGGTCACAACTTGTGTTTTGACTGTATAGGAACCTGGGTGGGGGTCCTCTATGCTAATGGACTGCAGAGGCATGACTAGAAGCAAGGCAGACCTTGATCTTCTTGTCACTGTCTTTTACACCTCCACCGGTTATCATCAGGGGACAATGATGATTGCAGTACTTTGACTGGTCACAGATGGCTGACAATGGAGCATAATTTGGAGTGGGGGGTAACACCCACACAAATTGCAGCACTGGCAGGGCTAGGGATAGGGGTACCATTTGACTACCTGCCCGTCTAGCCAGCAAATTGAAGCAATAAGATACTGGCCCAAAAGAACCAGAGAAGAGGGAAAGATTTCCATTTGGATTTCTGTTCACAAACCACTGACCGTGTGCTTGGTGCAGTGATGTGTTGCAGCTGAGTTGCAGTCTCAGTACAAATGGTTAGCATTTGCAATCTCTTTTGACACCTGGATCTGTGATTTGCGTTGCATCTTTATTGTGGGAGGCACACCCTTTGCAGTACGTGCTAGGTACTTTGCATGTAGCTCTAGTGGCTGACATCATGGGTTTAGGAAGGCATACTCCATGTACTCCACGTTGCACTTTTCTTATTTTAAGGGGGCATCAACAAGGCTCTGCTGCCATTGTTCCATGGCACACAACACAGGACCAATTGAGTCTTTCTGTACTTTTATTCTTAGGAGTCATAAGGGTTGGCCACTTAGACTGTCTTTGTGTCCCAGGGACAATATTTTATAAGCTCTTGGGTGATATATGGGTGTCTTGAGGCAGCAATGTTTTCTAACTGCATTTACTGTGCCATTGCATAAGAGGAGACAACAAACAGTGCTAGGATATAAAGAAATGGTGGTTATAGTGCCATATGGGGCAACAAATATTGTCATGGTGTACACATGGGGCTGGATTTTCAAAGGGCCCTTAGATCCATGCAAGCTGCGTCAACCACCTTGCATCAGATCTAGGTGGGCTAAATACTATGTGCCATATTTTGCCAGAAAAGTATTCTCTGTAGCAAAGCCCCCCAAACTGACACAAGAGGTCCACTGCATCAACAGAATGATAAAAGGGATGAAAATGATACAAGCTGCACCAAACAAAAAGTGCAAACTGAGTCAAAAAAATGACTCAAGGAACAAAAATGGTGCATGTCGAGTCAAAAAAATGGTGCAAGCTGAGTCAAAAATTACTCAAATAACAAGAATGATGCAAGCTAAGTCAAAAAATACAGCTGATAAAATGGCCAAGACTAAGTCCCCAAAATATTCTAAACTAGTCCTGCAGGGGAATATTGGCTCTTAAAAGTAGTATAGACAGGTCTGACCCTCTGCTGTGGGTATCATTATATACTATAGTGTTCCTTAGATCAGCTCTGGCTGGTCTAACAGTGACATGCATCTTAGGCACAAGGACAGGACTCACATTCCTTGACAATCACAAATAAGGGCATGGTGCATCATTTGAGTGACACAGGCATCCCTTCCAACATGGTGCAGTTATTTTTTGGTGCAAGCATGGCGCAAGGCAGTCTGACACATGCACACCTGTTTTTTACGCAAACACCAATTGAAAATCAGAACTGACGCAAGCTTTGACGCATCCTGCTGCTTGGGTCAGTTGTTTTGATGCAGGCACCCTGAGTCATTCTCTGGCCTTTGAAAATCCTGCCCCTTGTGTTTTTCCTGGCTAAACCCTCAGCTGATGGCACAGAGTCACCAGCTCATGCTCATTTGGGCTGCCACCCCTAATTACTGAGAATGGGGCCCCCATAGATTTGATTCCTACAACCATAACAGCTACTGTACCAGCTCATTCCGTGAGTATAAGTCATTTGACTTTGTGCAGGCTGGATAGGTCAAATGGTACTTATCTGCCATCAGATTCTGTGTTTCTACGTCCCTAGATTAACTGCTGGTAATCCTGAGGTTGGAACCTCATCACAGGAAGGAACAACAGATGAATACTCTAGAATGCAAAAAACAAGATCTGTCTAAAATTCCAAGCATTCTAAAGAAAACTACTAGGCAGACATTTAAATTTCAGATGAGTTATCTGCTGTAGTCAGTGGGCACATACTGTTCTGTGTACAATAAAGCTTATTTTGTTTTAAATATTATCCTTGAACTGATTTTTTTTTTAATTTAAATACAGGAGTAACACTTAAGCACAACAGAAACACAAGCAGATACATTTCACGAGAGTCAGTAATCCCCAAGTTTAATAACTATGTGCCCCACACCTCCCCCTCCCCGAAATTGTTCAGGACCTCTGTTGTGATTAAGTAGCCCAATCAACCCACCATCACCACTGGGTCATCGTGGTGGTTATTATGTTTCACACAAATAAAGTTTACAGAAACACATTGTATTACCTTTCTTTTCAGTTCTGTGAAAACAGCAGAGAGGATCTAGCCACTTTACTATCACTGGAGACTTGAACAGTTCTCAGGTGGGGGGTTAACATGACAGTTTATTTGGGTATTAGTAAGTCAGCTTAAACATGTTTTTTTTTTTTTTACTAATGTGCCCTTTGATAGTTCTGTGTTTTAGAATGAATGCAAACCAATCAAAGAGACTGACTCTAAATTAAGAAATAGGTAACCACAATGGACTATTTTGTTCTCCTAAAACAACAAAGCATAGTTGTTAAAAAAAGGAAATGTTCTTTAAAGAAAAGTGATCTTTAATACAGATGCCCCACCCTCACAAGCCTTCCCCCCAGACTAGGGGTTTTGCAAATAAAATGCAATTTTCTGATGTGGCTTATTTACTTTTTAAATTTTTAAAAAGTCTGGTGATCCGCAAAATGTCACAGTCTGTGCATCTCCATTTCATTGCAAAGTGCTGCACCACATAGCTGGCTCCAATACAAGTGTACTGGAGTCGAGCAGCATGGCACTGCACTTTGTAATGAAATGGAGATGCACAGGCTGCGCCATTTTGCAGATAGCCGGACTTTTTAAAAATTAAAAAAAGTAAGTAAGACACATCAGAAAATTGCATTTTATTTGCGAAACCCCTAGTTGGGTGGAGGTAAGGCTTGCGAGGCCGGGGTGTCTGTATTAAAAGACTGCTTTCCTTTAAAACTTATAAGTATAGCAATAATGTTTAGAAAGGTTTTTGTATATCTGTTCATTTTTATAATAGAATTACAGTATTCTTGGGAGTTAGCTTACCAATAAGTAATCCAACAATCAGGTGCATGAGGCCCCTGGCTGTGCCTCAGGGCCTTGCCACACACCTGAGGGTTGGATTAACTACAGGTAAACCAACCCCAGTCATAATCTAATGCTTAATAAACTGAGATTGTGATTTGCTCTGAGCTAGTACAAATTAAATCAGGTTGCCTCCCACATATTTTGTTTTAAACATAAACACTGGACAAATTTGAGTTGGTGTAATATAAACTGCGTCAGTCTGCCCACAACCGCTAACAGCAAAATGGCTTTCTTGCCACAAAAAATGAAGACATGTCTGCTATCCCTTTACAATGCAGTTTAAAAGCTGCCATTTCCCTTTGTTTTGCTGTGGCAGCAGCCAGGACAGATGTTTCTCCAGCCACCTTCCAAGGGCATTGGTTTTTAAAGTTGTATGGGATATACTGTACTGTAGATCCAAAATGCAAGCAGCCACAAGTTAGAACTAGTATTACTCTGTGTTAAATCTATGAGTTTCTCATGATATACCATGACTACAAAAACACTTTCTACAGTACAGTGCATTGACACAGGGTCATGAATAAAAGGTTCTTGTATACTGCCTACGGACATAAGTACCACCAGGCATGACAGAAAATGCATGCATCTCAATAAGGGTAAGTGAATGATGCAGTTACGTCCTTGGAGACTGGTGGGTGGATTAATTAAAACTAGTATGCAGGTATCCACAATAAACCTGGACCTGTTTGTGCACCTGCTTCATGTATTTCCTTTTCTAATAGACCTGTGGGAGGGACCAGAGAAAGATGCAGCCATAACCATTAAGTGGGGATGGAGACATGCCGGTTGATCAACATTTCTCCTGAATAGGAATTTGTGTGTGGGAGGAGAGAATGTATATTTTGAAGTCAATTGACCTTTAGTTTTTTGTTCATAATACAATATACATGATGGCTTTAGCTTTTTGCAAAACACCAATTCGGTGCATACTACTGGCAAGTGTACTGTTTTCACATAGTACCACTGCCATTGTGTTGTGTGTGTATCCATGGCACTCCAAATTATTTCAACAGGGTGATGTTCACCTAATAGAATGTGAGATGTATATGTGATCTTGGATCAAATTTCAAGCTGCCTACCTGAGCCCCATAGCGCCTAGTCCCATCAGTTCTTTATGTGCATCTGAGTAGGCTGCAAGCACAGTCATGAGCTCCATTACTTCTGAATATTGCTACTTCATTACATTTCTGAGTAAAAGCTCCTAATGTGATATAACTGATCAATATTATAAAAGATAGGCAGGTTCTGCACTTCGACTTAAATCATACTGTTCTAACTAACAATTCTTGAAGAACTAATATTTAACTTGGCTATGCTCTAGCTAGCCAAGGCCACATGCACAATAGTACAGAAACAAGCTATCAGGCTATTTCATTTTCCTCCTGCCTTCTAGCTACTAGATTATTTAATGAAGTTTATGGCTTTATGAAATTTAACTCTGGAACCAAGAATTTATTTAAGCACAGGTGCTTCCCCTTATGAGCAGGAATGAACTAGCATCCATGCCTTTACAACCTCTACCCCAGCTGCTGCAGTGGAGCACATACACAGCCCCACAATAACCCCCCCCACCTTTCATGTACTCCTTGGTGTTCCCTGATCTAGCAAAGCTCTCATAGCAGAATGAAGGACATGTAACCTCAGCCAAAACAGTCCATACCTCTTACAAGTAGAGGGGACTTGCTAGTTGAAATATAAGTCCTGACAGCAGGTGCTACTAGTAAGGACAAAGCAGCATTCTTCTCGATATAATGACCAAAATAAAGATCCCATTTTCTGAGCTCATCACTGGAGTCCCTTATAACATAATTCAATAGGACATGCAGAGTCGAATGCCATTGTTTGATGGGCATAGACAGATGACTCGGCACCATCTTGGCTTTGTGCCAGTACTACACCTATACACCTTTCCCCTCTAACAGACTAACACAGGCACAGTGCTCTCATGACCTCTGTGACTATTCATGGCACACTCAGATGTATTAGCATGCATAAGGAGAGACAGCCTGACTCTGCCAGAGATGGTTAAAGAGGAAACTAGCAATACAAAAGGTGGCTACTTAAACAAAACCAGCACCATGACATTAAATCAACTAGGAAAAACAACTGGAGTCAGGCATCATGGTCAACTGAGAGACACAGACTTTATGCTATAGGCACTGTTGATAAATTTATTTTAATTAACGACAGATAAAAACTACAGCAGCACCCACTCACCCCAAAACCAAAATTTCACATAATACGGACACTTTTTGAAGGCCAACAGTTAAACAGGAAAACCTTACACTGAGGTATGAGTCACACTGGCAGTGCATTCCTATGACCAATTTCTAGAAATAGAAACCACTGACCTGTTATAGTAATGCTAACACATCAGTGGCAGAGATACCCAATGGTGACACCCTACCCACAAAGCCTACTGCCTAGGAAGCAGACATATTAAAACAGGGGATGAGGGACATTCAAAATGGTGGCATTTGTAGGACGGTGACCATCTTAGAAGTTGGTTATTATGTTAAACAGGCAGTCATCTTAGAAAAAGCAGATATGCCATGTTAACAGTATAAGCCCAGTCAAGTACCAAACATAGAAGGTACAAGGGGCAAGATACAAAAAGAAGTATACACTGCAAACTGTAATAAGCCCACTTGAGTACCTAAAATAAGGTACAGGGGACAGAAATAGAATATAGTACACACATTTGATTATGCTAATGTCATCATTAACACACACACACACACACACACACACATGTGTGTGTGTGTGTGTGTGTATATATATATATATATATATATATATAAAATATATAGTATAATTATGTTTCCCTCAATGGCAAAATCCAGAAAATGTCCCTCTTGCAAAATTACACTGCTACCAAACCACAATGGACCACATTGCACAGCATATGCAATTGAGGAGTCAGACGAAAACTCCTCACTGGAAACTTCCTCGGTGGAAACAGAATATCAGGAAATTCAGAGTGGTAACTAGATTCTTTAGCACCCATGCTAAAACAGGCCACAGTAGCCATGATACAGTGACAGCAGAGCTTCATGCTCAAAATTATGGAATGGCTAGAGACCATATCAAAGCCTAGCCCTAAAGAGCCAACCCCTGCACCATGGAGAGACATAACCAGCTTAAACCTCAGTACAGAGGACACAGTGTGATCTGGCACTGATAGTCCCACAGATGCAGTGGAAATAGTTGCAGGAGATGGGCAACAGCCATACAGAGGAGGGGTCAGAGCAGGGGAGTAGATGACCAAGACGAGCCCATGGAGACAAAGGAACCATCCCTGATTTCAAAACTTTGCTCTTTGATACAATCTCTGATCTCATGAAATTCAACAAGGCCACCATGGGGTTCAATTACCCACCTGCATGCCCAGAGTTCAAATTAGACCCTATGACTCAACAAAAGCTAAAAAAAAAAAAAACAACAGACATCTTTCAGTGTCAGTGGCTCAGTAGGTAGCACACTCGCC
The DNA here is from genome assembly GCA_016271365.2 of Neoceratodus forsteri. Classification (NCBI taxonomy): domain Eukaryota; kingdom Metazoa; phylum Chordata; order Ceratodontiformes; family Ceratodontidae; genus Neoceratodus; species Neoceratodus forsteri. The sequence continues at coordinate 1,125,600,813 of CM028131.1, forward strand.
TCTGAGGCCGGGAGATCAGAGGGCTGTGGGTTCAGTTCCCACATCTGACACTTGGGTTAATATCCCAGTACTGACACTGTAGTGCAGCATGAGAGGGATGCTGCACTTCTGAGGTGCCGTCTTTCGGATAAGACGTTAAACCGAGGTCCCATCTGCCTGAATTGGTGGTAGTTCAGGTGGATGTTAAAGATCCTATGGCACTTATCAAAAGAGTAGGGGAATTTCCCCGGTGTCCTGGCCAAATTTCCCTCATTCACTAAAAATACCACCAACAGCTTAATCTGGTTCAAGGTCAGTCGGCATTCATCTGTATCCCCTCCCCGGGTCGTGCCTGAAAATAGGCAGGATTTGTCTAGTGCACTTACCCAGTCAACAAAAACTAAAATAAAATAAATATATGCCCCACCATTGATGATATTTTCACTAAAGAATAGGAAGCCACTGATCTGGCTCACACGCCAGTAAGACATGTGCTGGACCACAGTTACCCTAGCTACAAGAAGACTAGCTCAAACTATGGTATATGGTACCAGCGGAAGAACTCCAGATAGCAGCTTGGAGTAATAAGACTGTCATACAAGCAGATGAATCAGCTCAAAGACCAGGAGGACAAAAAAAATCAATGAGATGTTAAAGAAAATCTTCAGGATGGTGGGATTAGCTACCAGAGCTATCATCACAGCTATATATGCAACAAAAGCACTAATCAGATGACTGGAGGAGGCTGCAAAGGCATTTACACCATAATCAGTCAAGCCAGACCTCATTAACTGCATACTACAGACAGCAAAATATGTGAGAGATTGGTCTATAGACACCCTAAAGTTAAATGCTGGATCAGCAGCAGTAGCAAACAGAGAAAGATGTTCATTGTGGCTGAAGTTATGGGATGCAGATACTGATTCAAAAAATTGACTCATGAAGCTACTGTTCAAAGGAGGCCACCTATATGGTGAAGGCCTACAAGACATTCTGAAACACAGAGAAGAGGGTAAGGATATCATAAAAGAAAAACATACATACTTCTACCGCCCTTCCATTCAGAGTGGCTTTCACAAACACAAGATTCAAAGTAACAAGAACAGGAACCAAAGTTACAGGGGCAGGGGGTCCAAGAATAACAGCTTCAAACCCAGGAACTATTCCAACTTTAACTGCAACTTCAATGCCAAAAAGAGGGTGGGGGCAGGAAGAGGAAGATCCAGCAACTCTAGTGGGAGATCCAACAGGCAGTCAGAAAAGTGGCTTCATGCTAAGGTCACCAACATGACCACTGTCACGCGACAACCACCCACCCATAGGAGGGCACCTAATACTGTTCCAATCAAAATGGCACAACACGGGCTGGCCCATTGGCACTGAGGGCTGAGGCATCCACCTTACCTTGTGCCACGCCAGCAACCTGGGTTTGGGAGCGTACTCAAGGAGCCGTGGGTCCACAGGGGAGGAAAGGACTGAGCATCTGGAGGACTGTTCTTCACTCCTGGGGAGGGTGGGTCAAGATTCCCCTATCAGGTAGCAGCTCCCAGTGAAGACTGAGTGCACTACACTCTATGGGGATTTGTGCTGGGGTGAAGATGTCAGTGGACATCTCTGAGCAGGTGCAGGAGTGTGCTGGTCACACGCTGATGTCACTGGATGTCCGCATCTTTGGGGAGGGACCACAAGAACAAAAGAAAAATCCTGGCCACCGGAAGGATGATGACAGACTCTACAGCCAGTCCCCCATGCCCATAACCAGACCCTGCCTGCACCAGAGCACCAAATTCCTCCTGTATTCTGGCCAACAACTAGATATTGAGAAATGGTACTGAAGAGGAGTGGCTACCCAGCCATGGGCGGTATGCAAGCTGGGGGATCGGCTGGCTAAGAGGGGTAGGAGCTCTGGAGAGGGGGGTCTGGTGTGTGGGGATCAAGAGCCGGTGGAAGAAACGACCGGCTCCCTGGGGGGCACGTTTGTGGGAGATCCCAGTGTGGCGGTGATCAAGGGGAAACAGGAAGAAAAAAAAAAACATGGTACAACTCAGCCACAAATGAGTGGGTTGTAGAAATAATATCAAAATGGTATGCCATAGAATTCTCAAGGCAACCCCTTCAAAGACAGACTAGTCATTTCACCAATATCAGAAAAGAAAGCATTGCCACAAAAGTTCCAGACCACACTGAAAAAACTACTAACAAACAAGGCCATACAAAATGTCCCAGAGGAAGAATGGGGAAAAGGCATCTACTCCATATTCTTCCTAGTCCTAAAGAATACCAGAGATCTCAGATCAGAACTGGACGTACAGTTCCTAAACTGCTCAGTAAAATCACAAACATTCAAGATGGAAAGAATAAGATCAACCCTAAAAGCCATACGCAAGGAGAGTCCCTAATGTCGATAGAGCTTCGAGATGCTTACCTCCATGTGCCAATATGACAGGCACACTTCATGTACCCACGGTTCCACATCTTGGCCCAACATTATCAGTACCAGGCATTGTGATTTGGCCTGGAATCTGCTCCCAGGATTTTTACTAGAGCATCTTGGTAATTGCAGCATGACTAACAGAACAAGGCATAAACGTTACCTCCTTTCTGGATGAATGGCTTGTATGCACCAGGTCAAAGATACAAGCAGAAAGGGACATGAACACAGTTATACAAACACTGACTTCACACAGATGGATCATATACAAGGAAAAGAGCTTACTGGAACTGTCATAAAAGATAAAACACTGGGGGCAGAAATAGACATAATCTCAGGTCTGGTATACCCCTCAGCAAAAAGAATATAAAAAATACAAATACTAGTACATCAACTAAAGACAAAACACTCTGTGACATTGCTACAGGTAGCACAAGTTCTAGGAGGTATGGCATCATGCACATACCTGGTCTACGGGGCCAGATGGAACATGTGCCCAGTCTAGAAATTCATACCATGTGGGACAACAATGGAAGAAAATATCCATACTATAATGCAAATACCAGATAGAGTAAAGAAGTCACTAAACTGGTGGACCAGAAACCACAATCTGTCAATGGGAGTTCCCCTAAAGAGAGACCATGAGGTAGTCATTGACACAGACACCAGTGTAACAGGTTGGGAAGCCTCCATGGGACACAAAGTAAACCAAGGCAAATAGACACAGGCAGAGTCCAAGTTATTAATCAACATACTGGAAATGAGGGCAGTGTTTCATGATCTCACTTTGTTCAAGGTGTATATGAAAGGGAAATCAATACTGATTTGATCGGACAACAGAACTACTGTAGACTACATCACCAAACAAGAAGGAACCAAGAGTGCTGCTCTTATGAGGGAGGCAGCCAAGGTCTTCTCATGGGTTGAAACCAATCTGGTTCTTACAATTGAACTATATCTAGCTGGAAAACTGAACACCATGGCAGATTGGCTAAGCAGACAACAAGTCCATCTGGGGGAGTGGCAACTATACACCCATGTGTTCATTTCTGCCTGGTTAGACCTCACCTAGAGTACTGCGTGCAGTTTTGACGCCCGCACTTGAAAAAGGACACTGCACTTCTGGAGAGGTTCCAGAGGAGGGCGACCAAAATGATATAGAGTCTGGGGGAAAGATCCTATGAGGAAAGACTTAAGGAGCTAAACTTGCATTCCCTGGAAGAGAGGAGGGACAGAGGTGATATGATTGAGGTCTTTAAATATCTAAAGGGAGTGAATAGGATCAACCTAAATAGGATGTTCCAGTTGAGGGAGGAGGGGGCCACCAGGGATGCATTCCATGAGGCTGGTTGGTGGGAGGCTCAGGGGGGAGACTAAGATATGCTACTTTATCAAAAGGGTGGTAGACCCTTGGAATGCACTGCCTGTGGAACTGGTGGCTGTTGGTACATTGGATGGATTCAAGAGGGGCTGGGACAGGTATAAGGGGAAGATAAAACTGAGTAATGCCAGATCTGGAGGTGTGACTGTGATGGGAGATGGGGTCATGGGGATTTATGGGGGAGGCGGGGAGGGCAGCAATGGTGTCCTGACTGGGTGCTGATTTTCAAGCACACTTGATAGATCATTAGTCCTACTCTGCTGGCATCTTAGTATGTTAGTATAGCCTTGCCTGCACAACCTCAAACTTATGGCCTGGCTCCCGAAGGGGAGAGACTCGTACCATGACTTAGTAATTCATTCCATGCTACAGTCTAGATGATCATCTAGAACCTCCACCTATGGTAGGCAGTGGGATATCTTCACCTAATGGTGGACAGCAAACAACATCAGACCTCAAACAGAAACAACGCTACAGATTCTATGATTTTTTTACAAGGCTTAACCAAGGGTCTCTCCCCGTCCTCTCTCAGAGTCCAAGCATAAGCAACAGGGGTTGCCTTGGGAAGGGTACAGGACACAGCCCTAGGAATCCATCCAGATGTATTGAGATTCCTCAAGGCTAGCAGCATGATGAAACCTTGCACAAAGATAACAGTAGCTGGGGATCTAACTCTAGTTCTAAATTCACTAACAATACACCCATCTGAACCCCTCAAAGACACTGATCCATATTGGATGGGGTTAAAAACATCCTTCCTAGTGGCAATCTGTTTAGCAAGAAGGATAGGAGAACTCAACGCTTTATCATGCAAAGAACTATTCCTTCAATTTACTCAGAATGGTGTGTCACTGAGGACTATTCTGGCATTCACAACGAAAGTGGCTTCCACCTTTCACTTGAATCAAGCGATAGAATTACTCACATTCTACACAAACCACACTGATGGGATGTTGACACTGAACACATCCAATGTTAAAAGAGCCCTAAATATTTACCTGAACAGGACAAAAGATTTCTGAAAGACAGATAGACTAGTCATCATTGCACAAGGCAACAGGAGGTGTATGGCAACAGCAAAAGCTACCATAGTCACTTGGTTGAAAAAGACAAGAGGCATGCAAATCAAAAGGGGAAGTACCTCTGGAAGGGATCAAAGCACACTCCACCAGGGTTGTAGCCACCTCTTGGGCAGAGAGAAATCAAGCCACAACTGTAGAAATGTGTGCAGCGGCAACATGGAGTAACATACAGTACATGTTTGCAAGAGATTACAGACTGGACACTAGAATACAAGGCAAAGCATCCTTTGGAACAAAGTTCTGGGGGCAGCCACTTCTACAGGCACCGAACATCCTAGTTCATCCCCTCCCAATTAAGGGAGTACTGCTTATTATGTAACCCTGTTTGTAAGGATTTAGAGTCCATGGATATACATACAACACAATGGTAGTTTACTCACCTGGTAAAGGCGATTGTGTTAGTGTATATCTGTGGCACTCCAGTTCCCACCCAGATGGGGAAGGCTTAATGGTTCCAATAAAAGAAAACCTTTCATCTCTACTGGCATTCCATATGGGCCGATAACGGGATGTAATTCATTTCTTTAAGGACACATACTCACAATAAAGTAAAATAGCTAATTCAAGTTGTCATTGTGTCACTGCCTGCCTTACTAGTACTTAATAGTACACAAATACACAGCTTGGGAATAACTGAAGGGATTTGGACCTATAGGGGCTCAGATAGGCAACTTGAAATATGATCAAGGGTCAAATGTGTATCTCGCAGCCTATTAGGTGATCCTAATTCTGTCTGTAAGGATTTGCAGTGCCACAGATATACACTAACACAATTACCTTTTCCAGGTGTGTAAACCCCATTACTACCATTGTTAATGGAGTCATAGTAGATTGGGTGAAAACTATTCATGCTTTTTACACTAGGTAATTTTTGTATAGGCAAGGCAGATCGATAACTGTCTTGTTCTTTGCAAGCATTCTACAATCAAAAGAAGATCTTATCAGCTGTGTCTGCAAATTACCTGAGATATTGCCATTAACACAGAGGTCACCAGGCTACTGTATGACATGTTTCTAAAACAAGCGGAGGCGTTAATGTTATTTTCCTTGTAACTGCAAAGGATGCTGGTTATGGACTGCAGCCATGGTAAATGATACTTGTGTTGAATATTACTGCAATTATGCACACCATGGAACTCAATGAATTAAATAAACACATCTCAACACAGCCAATCTCTGGCACTATGAAAATGCAGTTCAGACACAACATAGTGATACCCAAGTAAATCACAAAAAATCACCAATTGTTTTGGCTTTGCATGTCAGACTCTGGTAGATTTGATTAACATATTGTTAAAACAATTCCATCACCAACATCTACTATTCATAGAACATTGGGCTCTATTCACTAAGGAGCATAAAGCATGTGCCAATGGCACATACCACACCTTCGCAGCTCCGCACCTGTGGAAAGGTGCTCACCGGCTGGGATTCAGAAACACTGGTCACCTATTCATAGCCCACCCAGTGCGCAGGATCAAAGAGGGTAGATAGGAGCAGAGCAGTGGACCCAGATAGGCATTCAATCGGATGCCCATTCTGGGTCCCAGAGTGAATACCCCACTTTGCGGGAGCAGGGAAGTGTGGGATGGCACAGGTCTGGCTTAGTGAATAGAGAACACAGGCATCTGGTAGATGAACTGTTGTTCCCTGGTGTCTAGTGGTCCCTCCCCCTGTCTGATCCCCATCCCCAGAGTACGAAGCCAATCCTGATGCACAGATGCCCTCCCCTTGACAAGATCCCCGACCCGTCTGCCCCTGTACAGTATGTCACTGATGTCCCAGCCTCACCCTCAATCCTGAACCCCCCAGCCCATTCATCAGTGGTTAGTGGCCCCCCATATGGTAACACCAAACCCCCCATCCCCACACTCTCAGGTGTTGCCACAATCAACAAACAGTGAGCAGCACATCCCTCCACACTCCACACTCTACCTCAGCCACCCACCACCCATTTGAATGATGTTGGGAGCATGCAGCACATAAAATGTGAATTTTGTAAATGTTTGCAAAAGTTTGTGACCTTCTTCATTTGGTTATAACTCAGTCATAATTTACCTACAGATATGGAAATTGGCAAAGTTACTTGCTGTTAAGTGATTTAAAGGTTTGCCAAATATGATATTCACTTCAGTATGTCACATTTACAGGGGCTTAAAATATGGCATTTACATTTTTTATGAAATTTTAAGAAGCTATTTTTCTGCTCATTTCTTGGCCACCTTTGAATATAGATTCCTAAAAATTATGTTTCATAACATTTTTGGCAAGGTCATATAAAAGTGTAAATGTACGTGACTTGTTAATGTAATTTTTAAGTTACAGATACTCATAATTCCATAAGGTAATTATTTGTGAAGTTTTGTTAAAATATTCTGAACATTTGAGTGCATGTAACTTTGCTGTTATTGGGGGTTATAGACCTTACATTTGGCAATGCACACCCTATATCAGTAGGTCCTAAAACATAAAAAGCTGTGGAAACTTGGTTCAGTAGTTTTAAATTTACAGCGGAATTACCATGGACTAATAATTGGCAAAATGTTCTCATAAAATCATCAAAGATAGAATACTGTAGGTAATGCCATCATATTTCCACTTATCAGCACCACAATTAATTTGACTGCTTTCCTAATTTCATTTGCTGAATATTTGCCATCCTGAAGTGCACAACTAGTTGACTACACTATTTTGTCTCCCTTCCCCAGCTTTTGTCTCTGAGCTGGACCAGATGGAGTCTTTCGAACTATTCCCCCACCCCCACCCCATGCCTACTTTGTCCTTCCCAGTGACACACTCCATTAATGGAAGAGACACCTTGCCAGCCAGTTAGTGTAGCAGCTGAGCTGCCACACATTTACTTCAGTGATCAGGGTTCAGGAATAAGCAAGGCAAAGCAAGGCAACATTTATTTCTAAGATACCCTTTCCAATGGGCTGAAGGTGCAATACCAAGGGAAAACAGAATAACATACTGTATTAAAATACAAATACAGTTTAAAAATATTCATGATAAATAGCCTGGGGCACTAGAGGGACTGTGAGGGAAGGAATATTGAGCATATCAGCTAGTACTCCATGGGCCTGATTTTCAAATGGGCTGCATTTCCCGCAATGGTCTTGCAGCAGGGAGTTTGATACAAGTGGTGACATGCGTCAGGTGATTCTGCAAGTCCAATTTTGTAGGAATCAGAGCTGCAACTCCCTGGCGCAAGTCCCTTGTACAGAACATAGGACACAGATCAGCTCCCCCTTGTCTACATTTGTGCCATGTGGGGAGCCATTTTATAGGGCTTGCGCCATACCTTTGGCGCAAGCTGCCTCAAAATGTGGGCACTGTCGCAACTCGCTTCCGCGGTTATAAAATTGGGTGCAAGTTGCGACATACTCTTGGATGCAGGAGTGGAAAACATTGCTGGGACACAGGGCTTGGTTCCAAGCCCTGAGTCCCCATTTGAAAATCAGGCCCCATGTCTTAGAGAAGTGACGGTTGCTGCCTCTGTTACAATACTGCCAACTGGGGAACACAGGTAGCAGTACAGTGTAGGTATTCCAGGGGAGGGAGGATGTTGGGTGGACTCTTGGCTGCCACACTTATGTGCATAATTTGGGAACCCCTTGCTTGCTGACATCGTGGGGAATGGGAGCAATAAATGTAAAACCCCCAGAAGCCAGGATGGCGCATGGGCACTTTTACATACCACTGTAGCAACCAGCTGCCTTCTACTAAATTGTCACAAATTAAGGAAACCTCTCCTGATGGGTCCGGTTGGTCTAAAGGGTCCACTTTGAGGGGACTAGCCAGGGTAAGGAGGGGTAAGCACTGGAGAAGAAGAAGCAGGTGGGGTGGGCTGTAGTCCAGCCAAAATGGAATGGTCTAAATACCAATAGAATAAAAAAAGAATAATAAAAAAAAGAAAGCCACCCACTCATTTTCCTGTCAGACCTTTCCCTGTGTGATAGCCTGTCTTTGTTTTTGGTGCACAGTCATTATTTCACCCACCAAGTCTCTATCAGTGAGCAGTCCAAGTGCATCAGGCTCTCAGGCTAATCGATTTTGGTGGGCATAATTCTCATAGGAGCTGCCTTCAAGTGAAAATTGTTACTCCTCTTTGATTCCTTGCTCCAACTATGGATCTACTATTGTTGTGTTATCCAGCTCTGGTGCCATTACTTTATGGCCGGGGAAAATATGCATTATAGGTCCCCACCCCCTCAAGCCAACTTCTCAGGCTCCCAGATATGTGCCCTGTCACCTAGGTGAAGGGGTATCTGTACACAGGGAAGGGGGTGCAAGGTAAATAGATTTGCCCCTCCCTTTCCCATGTACATTGCCAGGAGCTATCATATTACCCTTTACTAACAACCACAGACCTGTTTATAGGGGCTGGATGGCATTTAATGTAAGATCAGATGGTATAGTCCGTCGTTTCTCTCACTTCTAATTGTTAAATGCCAGCCCTTTTTCACCCTGGGGAAAACGACTTGGATGGTTAAGTAATTACAGGAGATGCTGGAGCAGATCCTTCCCCTACCACTTCCCATGGCAGGACTAGAAGAATGTTTAACAGTCACTAGGCTAGGAGGTATCTTCTTTGAAAAGTGGGGGCTTGTCAATCCAAGGGAGCAGTCGCTTCTTGGAGAGATTCCTAGCAATGCTCTGGGATAGCCAAACTGTACCACCTTATCCCTGTTAAACCACATAGCAGCAATAACATTTAAACCTATAATTGTTTCTGAAAAAACAGAGCCAACAGGGCTTGTTACCGCTGAAGCTCCTAGAAATGACAGTTCTGTAATTTTACAGAGCTCAGCTCACTCAAGTAAATGAACATGGTCTGCACCAGGTGGGGAGATCTGCCAGCTCCTTGGTGAACTATCCCAGAGTGTTGGTAAAATGTGCTGGCTTTCACTGAATCTCCCCATACAAATATCATTTATCGAAAGGGGCACTCACCAAAAGCCTCACCTCCTCAACCTGCTCTGTCCTGCTGCTGAACCCCCTCCTCTGCTGCTAATAGATTCTGGAGCTTGTTCCCCAAATCCTTGGTCTCCTCATCTTCAGCCCAGTCCCAGCAGCACAGAGCCCATTCATTCAAGGTCTCCATCGTCGACCGTGTTGTGTCAGTCTCTTTTACATCTGAGATAAAGAGATGTAGCAGTCTAGGAGTCAGATCCCTCAGCGGTGAATATCGTTGAGAGACCTTTATCAGTGTGACTTGTGGGGAGACACTGCTGGTTTCAGAGAGCTAATGTCAGGTTTGCTGGCTCCTGGATCTTGGCCTGCACTGTGGTAGTTTTTGAGTGCTTTGGGGCTTATTCCTTCTCCACTGTCTGCCATACTGCACCTGCTGCCAATCCTTGGTGTCGAGTTTCTCTGTCTGCTGTAGATTTTGCACAGGTTGGATTTCCATCAGGGCTGGAGGTTGGGTCTGCCAGCTTTCTCCATGAGGCAGTGCTGGTCACCGTGTCTTCATCCCACTTTCCCCTCATATTTGTTCAATGAACTGTCTGACTTCCGCTCATACCTCTCAACCTCCTCCCTCATAAATCAGGGACAAGGCTTAAAAAAATCAGGGACAAAGGACCAAAATCAGGGACACATCTTCAAAATTAGAGATATCCACCCAGAAATCTGGTAGAATATGGGGCTTAGAGCAAAATGCATTTCCTAAGGAAGAACAAGTCTGTAACTTTAATGCTTGACATTATTTTGTGCTTACAATTTCCACTGTTTAGCCACAGAAACACAAATTTTAGGAGGGGCAGAGTAAAATTTTGAGGCAATAGCAGGGACGTCCCTGAAAATCAGGGACAGTTGAGAGGTATGCTTCCGCTGGGTTATTGAACATGAAAGTGTCATTTTTGTACTGAATTCTTAGGAAAGAGGGGTATCGGAGGGAGGCAGTGATATTCATACAGTATAGTTGTTGTTTCACTTCTGAGTATGCTCTACACTTTCAGGATAATTCTTTGGAGTTGTCCTAAAATAATTGTATTTTATGGCCTTGCCAAAGGTAAAGCAGATCGTGCCTCTCCCTTGCAGTCCTAAGGTACAGGTCCTTTACCGGGTAGTCATGAAAATAGCACAGGATGGGTCTGGGGCAGTCTCCCTCCCTGGGCTTTGGGGCTAATGATCTGTGTGCCCAGTCCATTTTAGGGGCAGGCAGGTTCTTTAAGTGTAGAATTGCTGGGAGCATATTTTAAAGAAAGAGAATTGTGTCCCTGCCCTCCACCCCCTCCAGAACACCTATTATCCCGAGGTTGTTCCTGCGGGATCTGCTCTCTAAACCATCGACTTTCTGTGGGAGACATTGGATCTGGTTGTGTTGCTCCTGTAAATGCCCATCGTGATTGTCTAGTATTTCATTTTGTTGTTTGACTTCCTTTTTGGAGTCCGCGACTTGGCCTGTGAGAGACGGTATGTCAAAGATGGTTTTGGTCATTATTTCTTTTAACTGTGCTGTATCTGTTAGCAAGTTACTTAGCATTGTAGTAATTTCATCCAATCTTGATTCCATTATGTTTCCTTCTAGTTGAGCCATTTCCCCCTCAGATGACTGAAGGTAGTTTGACAGGAGTCGCAACTGGTTTTGTAAATTTCAGCTGTCAGATCATGGCTTTGGCCCTGTGTAAGACCTTGAGGTAAGAGCGAAGCATCATTTTTCAATAATCTAAGCTCCTTTTCTAGTAGAAGGCTAAGAATAGTCTTGTTTTGTTGCCCATGTTTAGCTGCTCTAGAATTCAGTATTCTTTTTTCTAAGTTTCCCATCTGGTCATCGGATAATTTAATTAGGATTCCCAAGGGTCTCCCATGGTAGAAATTAAGCTGTCTCCATTTTGTCAGGCAAGCCATGCCCCATCTCCCTCCATAGATCATGTTGACCAGAAAAATGTTTGGCCCCATATCTTTAAATGGCTATTGTTCCACAGTGGCCATCGCTTAATCGGGACATCCCATGCTGAGCCAAGGATTGCTTTTAATGCCCCCCACTCATGAACAACATACTCCTGTGTTGGAGTAAGGTTCAAGCCTTTAGGTGACTCCCATAAAACACTTTCTGGGGGTGAGTTCCTCATTAGATCACACTCCAAGCCCAGACAACAAATACATTTCCTGTACTCTTCTGAATGGAGCCACAACCATATCTGCCATAACCCATTTGCCACGTAATTGAGCAATATTGCCTAACAGGGTGTGTGTCATGCTGGGATAATGTCACGCCTCAAGTGGTTGGGCACGAGGCCACAGGCCGAGTGCGTCCAACAACTGAGACGTGACGTTATCCCAAACGACACACACCCTGGAGGGCATTATTGCTATTATACAATGGCTCGTTGTTACATATAAAATAAAATAAAAACTTTTTAAAGAATGTTTTTATTAGTGTGGAAAAATATTTTTGTTTCTTAAGAGGAGATGCAAAAAAAGAGATGCTCCATAAGGTCATCTGCCATAAGCCCATCTGCATTGGTTCACAGTGAGGCTGAGACTAGAGCCATGATGTTGTGCTGGGATAACATCACGGGTCCAGTCCCAGACTGACCAATCAGAGACCAGGATTTTTTTCTTGCCATTGTATAATACCCCTTAAACCATGGAGCCTTAAACCCTCCCTTACTGTAGCATAAGGGGCAATCAAACGCATGACAGAAACCCATGGTTTCTTCCCATCCCATAAAAACTTAGACACCACTTCATCCAATTGCTTCCAAAGTAAGTCAGGAAGTTTAAGAGGTAAGTATTGGTTTATATATAAAATCATCTGCAGGATTATCATTTGCAAAGCTTTGACCTTACTCCAGAGATTAGAATGTTGATGCACAACCTACTTTTTAGGGTGTATGAACATGCCAAAAATTGTGATATTACAGTATCCATTTTAAAAGTTACACGGGCTTAAAATCTACAGTTTACAGTGGAGCCAACCAGTATCACACCCTCTTATCACAGTTGCTGCCAGTGGCATGCTGCAGAATTCTGAAAGTACACAATCTAATCTGAAGGCAAGTACTCCACTTTGTCATGCATGAATATGTGACATGCTTATCACAGAGTGTTGCATCCTGACTACCTCTACTATACATCAGAACCTATTTTCATTGACTCTAAAAGCCTGTTATCTGATCTTATCTGTACCACTGTGAGTGGTGCAAATGAACTGCACTGGTGCTGATCAGGCTGTGTAAAAGACTTGCAGAGCATTGAAGGTCACTCCAATTACAGTGCAGAGTAATCAGTGTTTTGGTGGGGAACTGTACTTTTGCAGATGTTTTCTGCTAGTGTGTGAACATGCTGCACTGTCTGCATCAGTGCAGTCACACAGCACTCCACACCACAACATCACTAGACAAGCCCCATCTCAAATGGCACCCCTTCTCACATGTCACTGGAAGCTCATTACATAATCCAAAGCCCCTTTTTACCAGGCAGAAGACAGCTCCATCAATTTTTAAGTTCAGAACTTCATAATTCCCTTCCTTGGCAAGCAGTTTCTTACCAGCCAAGCAATCAGCACTAATAGCAGAATGGGTGACATACTTCCATCTCTCCGATCATTCTTGAATATCCTCCTGTCCAATGGCCTGAGTATAAGGTGTCCCATTTCTCTGGTCAACCTTGAACTCCCTCTGTCCAATGATTTAAGTTCAGCTATCACATTCCATCCCCCCCTCGCTGTGCTCTTTGTTCCATAGATCACAAGTACAGTAAGTATGTATTACGGCACCACAAAGTCCAGTACTGCACACTCATCTTCTCTATGTGAAGAATGTGGCACTAAGTCTGGATCTGGAATAGTCACTACTGTAATCCCATAAGCGGAAGAGAAAATAAACTCGAGCCCCAGTCTCCACATCGGTCCCATTATACAGTAACAATTTCTTCTGTCAAACCCCAGCAATGTTATTCCACAATGCCACAAAAATAACCGACTCACAGTCATTGGCCAGTTACTCCAGAATTACCCCCTGAAACCATTGTAAACTAAAAAGTCAGAGAGATCCTGTGCAATGTGGGTGACTTTTATGGATGACACCACAAATCCTGAGAAAGCATATTGTAGCCAGTATTGTAAAAAGATCAGTCGGGGAACAAGTATTCTGAATGATCATTTAAAACGTGAACATGGCATTCTCCTAACAACTAGACCCATACCTCACTCACATCAGAGGCAGAGTGAAAGGCAGCATGGACAGTTAAACATTGAGAGTAGGATAAGGTGGTTTATTCAAATGGTTACAATAACCATATTAGCATATTATTACATTGTTATCACTTTACTTATTATCACTACTATACTACAGCCGATAAATGCCTCCTATTCCTCTTCATCAAATTTTTTGTCATAAACTACAAATGTAAATAGGATATAAATATTAAGAACAATGATAAAGAAATATTATTTGATTACTGATTGATTATTTAATAACTGTTATGTCTGTGGAGTGCTTCTTATCATTTGTATACTCTAGCCTAGAAAGGAAACTAAAATATAACTAAAATTTAATATAAAAATCTTTTGCATATAAACAATATAAAACTATTCACTGAATGGGGCATTTTTGGGGCTTGTATTGTGGCCAATGTAGGTAGACATTGACCACATAACATGTACTGCATATATAGCATAAGGACTTCTATTGTGTATACCTCTTGTGTTTTATATATATATATATTTTTTTTTTCTTTGTTGTTCTACATTTTATATCTCCTGTATATGTAATTGTGAACTGTATGTGTATGTGCCTTAGGAGCTCCTTGTGAATGGACTTGCTCAACAGAGTCTTTCCTACAATAAACTTGAACTTGAACTTGAACATAACAGAGCTGCTACACTTGCAGCAAATGACATTGTCAGACAGTTCTGTGATGTTTCTAGCAAAATCCCCTACCTGCCTTCAGTGCCACTGTAGAACCACCAGAGAGAATTTCTTAAAAAAATACCACAAAATATCTGGAAATACTTGACCTTGTCAGTTGATGCAGCTGGATTATGATGACCACATTTATGGTGATTACTTGAAGGGCGTTAACGCCAATAGTTCATCTGAGTCTCAGCAGTAGCAGGATGCTACAGTCATGAACAAAGTGCCACCTATTTTCCTTTTTACACAACTTGTTGAAAGGTAGGAATTTATAGTGTTTACCCGAGCACACAGTTAGCCAATGTCTAATAGTCACATACTGATTTAATCCAAATTTGGAAACACAGACAAGTCATCTCAACATCTGTCACTTCAGAAAGCTGTTTCAGTAAAACTGGGGATATTGCCTCACTACATTACTCAAGGTTATATTTATCCAGAAAATCTTGAATTCTTGGACTTTGTCAAACTCACCTTACCACTGATAAACTTTAACTATGCATATGATTATTCTTATTTCCCACATGTAACATCTACTGTGCTATTTCACTGTGATACCTCCTGGTGGCAAGTCTCCCCTGAATCCTACTGCAAATTGGATAACTCACACTGTCCAGCTCAACACTTCCAGCAGCAGCAACAGAACAAGGATTCCTCTGACACACACCACCACAAGTCCTTATGATGACACTATGACTATGATACGGCCATCATCAACAAGCTCATCATGATGTGTGTTACACACAGACATCATCAATAAAATCCTACCATGAACATGATGACTGACAGCTCACATCATAGTTCCACACTAGTCAGTTAACTACTACTTTAAAACCATCTGTTGGGTTCAATATTTATATATATATATATATATATATATATATATATATATATATATTCATGGCAAGAAACTCCATTAATGCATCAGTTGGGGTTGTTACACAGTGACAAAAGCAGGGAAATTTGGTGTTAGGGTTCAAAACCCTAACTCTGCATTCCCCACACCCCCACCACACACACATACATGCAAGTAGGGGAAGGACCAAGGCAACACAATCAATCACAGTAACGCTACCGTTAATGTTAACAGTAACAGTAGCACAAATGCAAGCACAAATGGTAATGCAAATGCAAACGGTAACAAAAACGATAACGCAAACGTAAATGCAAAAGCAAATGCAAGCAGAAATGGTAAGGCAAACACAAATGCTTACAAAAATGATAATGCAAATGCAAAGGCAGATGCAAATGCAAACACAAATGCTAACAGTAATGCACACTCTAACGATAACACAAACAGTAATGCTAATGGTAACGGTGATGAAAAAACACAAGTGTGAATGCTAACAGTAATGGCAGTGCAAAGGCAAATGGTAATGGTAATGCTAACGGTGATACAAATGCTAACAGAAATGCTAATGGTAATGGTAATGCCAATGCAAATGATAACTCAAATGCAAATGCTAATGGTAACAGTGATGCAAATGCAAAAGCAAATGGAATGGTAATGGTAACAGGAATGTAAACGCTAACGGTGATACCAATGGAAATGCAAATGGTAAGGCAAACGCAAGTGCAAACTGGAATGCAAATGGCAACACTAACAGTAACGCTAGCGGTGATGTAAATGGAAATGCTAACGCAAATGATAAAGGAAACAGAAGTGCAGACGCAAACAGAAATGCAAGTGCTAATGGCAATGGTAGCAGAAACACAAACACAAATAGTAATGTTAATGGTGAAGCAAATGGAATTGGCAATGGTAACAGTAATGCCAACGTAAATGTCAACGCAAACACAACCGCTAACAGTGACAGTAATACAAATGCAAATGGTAACGCAAATGGTAGCGCAAATGGTAACGCTAATGGTGATGCAAACGCAAACGCTAATGGTAACAGTAACACCAGTGCAAACATCAGCGCAAATGCAACCAGCAACAGTTACAGTAACACAAATGGAAATGCAAATGTAAATGGTAATGCAAATGATAATGCAAATGAAAATGGTAATGGTACAGGTGATGCAAACACAAAAGCAAACGGTAACAGTAATGTAAATGCAAACGGTAACGCTAACTGTAATGCTAACGTTGATGCAAACGCAAAGCGAAACGTTAATGGTAATGCTAATGCACACGCATTGTGTCTGAAACAGGTGCATCAAGAAGCACAGTGAATACAAAGAATGTGGGCATAAAAGAGGCCCTCAGACAGGAAAATGAGCACTTGGAATACTAAATTGCTGATATCTCAGGAACCATATGAGGTAGAAAAAAAATTTAAATTCCATATTATTTATGACTTTCCATGCTAGTTTTGCACTTAGCCCCAGTGGGGGACTAAGAATTTTTGCAATGAAAAGTCCATATTTCAAACAGTAATTTTATTTTTATTTATTTAACCAGGTATAGCACACTAAGCTGGAAGCTTTTCTACAGGAGCAACCTGGGAGCACAAGGAGGTTAAGTGACTTGCTCAGGGTCACACAGTATGCAAGTGGAAGCTGTAGGATTCAAACCCAGGGTGTGGTCTGCTGGATTTCACCAGATTTGCAGCTCAGAGCCTTAGACCACTGCGCTATACTGCCTCACATGTAATGTTATCCTATGGGAAAAATAGTCATCTTCAGAGTGCCGTAACTTTGGAGCCCTGTAATATTTTGGCACTAAACCACCAAAAGGCACATTTGTCGGATCTTGGCTTTCTTCCCTGAAAATTTCAGCCCAGAACACCAAACCATTGTTTTGTAGGAGGGTGGCAAAGATTTCCTGTTGTTTTGGCCATACTTTCGCAAATTACTTTTGCAAATCACAAAAGTTTCTAAAAAAAAAAATCACAAAACTTTCACATTTGCGATAGTATTTTGCAAAGTACTTTTCCAAAAAATGTTAAAAACATATTTCTGGGGTTTAACCCCCCCCCCCAAAAAAAAAGATATGCTTAGCATCCTCAGGACCTGATTAGGTGAACACAACAAGAATTGTGTCCCTAAAGGGTTCCGGTTTTAAAGGCCAGGTATTTTTCTGAGCTGTAACTGAAAAACAAAATGGCTGACTCACGAAGGAAAAAGGGTCAATTATGACTGTAAAAACGCCCATTTGCGAAACTTTCATATCTGTTGTTAACTTTTCCCATAGACTACAATAGGGAACCTTTTTTTTGAATAGCTTTTGAACCATTTAATATTTTTTCATGAAATCTTTGAAAGGCACATCAGTGAACCTGGCTGCATGTTCCCTAACATTTTCGGATCAAACGTGCAAACTGTGCAGGATGTAGGCATGAGCAAAGTAATGTGCAAAAAGTCTGTTTATTGTGTTTTTTTTTTGCACTCTGCAGCTCCACAACTGTACATCTGACCATAATGCAAGTTACCAGATCCAGAAATTGATGATACCAGACCGTGCATGCACAATTTCAGGCAAATCCGTCATGCAGTTGCAAAGTTATTAAGGTGCACAATTTGAGATTTAACCATAAAATGGCTACTTAAGCCTAACTAATGTGTCACTACTGTGCCACTAATATATATATATATATATATATGCTGTATATAATATATGTGGTATATTATGGTTGAATAGGCACTTGAATATTAAACCACAATTTTTACCTTAATAACTAGGCCGTCATTCAACAACTTTGCCTAAAACTTGATATGAGTGGAGTTAGTGCCAGGAGCTCTGGATTGGATTCAGCAAATATGGTAAGGATCAGTGCAGTGGGTGCAACGTTCTAAAAGGTTGAAAGTACATAAATTCACCTAAATTAAGGCCTTTTTTTTGCTCATGGTAGCCCATAAATGCTTGGGATTTGAAAGCTGAAACTTACAGGTTTGTTAGAGTTTGAACCAATAATGATTGTACAGAATACTGGTTAGTTTTTATAAAAAATCTTTCATGTTTTAAATTATTATTAACAAAAATAAGTTCTGTTTTTGCACATTTTGGGAGGGATTTATAGTTGACACCCTCTGGTTTTATAAGGCTAGGGCTAAAAAGCACCTTAATAGAAACAAAGTAGGTGAAAATATATAAAAAAAAAACAAAAAAACATTAAAATGAATTGGCTCACAACTGGCCCATTCATGTCAATGTTTTATTGTTTTAGTCTTCACTTTCTATTGACAGCTTTTTTTTTTTCCTCCACCCACATTAACGTGATGGTGTTTCAAATCCCTCCAGAATGGGTGTTTGTTGCTTATGTCATCATACACCACAAGCAGCCACTTTGGGGGGATTTGAAAGTTGCTCCTATGAGCTTTCTGATGTTGGGGATAAAACAGCACTTGACAGAAAAAAAGATAGTTAAAAATAGCTAAACACAAAAAAGCTATGACTAAATGTGTAGGACCCTTAAACCAAGTTAGAAGTTACCTCCTGTTTTGCTCCAGGGCCAAAGAGCCTTGTGCAAAGCAAGTTAAGACTTACAGTACCTCCTCTTACATGGATTCATGCATTCATGCGGAACGGACCTGTACGTCCTGTTTGGGCCCTGCATGAATCAAGTTAGGACTTGAAGTTTTCAATATGCCCAAAACAAAATATGAGGTTCCTTGAAAGTTTCAAGGTCCCCCAGCTACACCACATGATAAAGCAATTCACTCATGCCATGGTTTGTTAATCTTTCAAGGAACCCCAACCAATCTGCACTTCAAAGAACTTCACCTGTGCCACTCAGCAGCAAAATGCATCTTCGAATGGGGAGTGGATCTATGTCATGGAAGACGTTCAGGTGACTGTGTGTGTGTGTGTGTGTGTGTGTGTATATGTGTGTGTGTGTGGTGGGTTCTAAGAGGGAGGTCAGGTTGGGAAGGGTGGGTCCTTGTGTGTGGGGGGTCTGATCGGTAAGGGACCATTCTCTTTTTTTACAGATAAAAAAATCAACAAGGGGCAGTTTTCTTCACTTCAGGGGACATTCAGCAAACACTGAGAATTGTGAACCCCAGTGTCAGGCTTCTATTCGGTGGCACTGGGGGGGGGGCACCCTGGTGCTGCCATGTACATTATGAGAATGGGGTGGGTGACCTGCAGGGGGGGTCAAGAGAATCAGTACTGGGGATGGGCACCCCAGTTCACTTTTAACCCTTATTTAAAATTACATAAACTTTGACAAGAAGGGGCAGGTGACCTGGATGGGAGGGGGTAGAGAGAAACCATACCAGGGGTTGCACCATGGTTGCTGGTACCAGGTGATTATAGCATAGACTAAACCATGCATGAAGAACTGGGGTATATGAGCGATATGCAAGTATCGCTGCACCACCACTCTGCACCAGAAGGGGAAGTGAATGTAGACACAGATTGTCAGGTGCTCAGTTGAGCTGCTCCCATGGTGGAGTTGCTAGAGCAGCTGACTGTACAGTAGGAAGCATAGCATGACCAGGGTTTGATGCCCTGGTGTGGGAATGTTTTTTCGATTCCTATCAGCGCGCCGACAGATAAGTGTTGCTGCAAAATTCTGTTTTGCCTCTGTGTCCAAAACCCACTCGGCGCTGATTATAAATATGCTGCAGGGGGGGTGGGGTTCAAAGCCCCCCATGTTGGAGGGTGTGGGGGGGAAAAGCCTCCCACAAACACAATAACACTGTTTGGGCGTGCGGCATTTCCACTGTGGTTGGCATTATGTGCCACCACTGTGTTGCCACATGCTGTGTTTGGTGCTCAGTTTTGACCTGCGCTATATTGTGTGAGACATTATGACCCTGTGCCCTGGTCACTTACCAAATATCTAAATAAGCTAGCTATGGATAGATAGATAGATAGATAGATAGATAGATAGATAGAAGGAATGAACAGGGGATTGCCATCACATTGCTCTAACTAGAGCAGGCAGCACGACTCTAGCTGCAGCTTCATCAGCCAGAAAATTTCCACTGTTCTCATGCAGAAAACATGGATGAATGTCTCCTCTCATTAGACTGGGCATTCAGGGTTTTGGGGTGTCCAGAAAAGGTATTTCTGCCCATTAAAAAAATATACCACAATCTAGCTAAATGGGTACCATTTAGCACTAAAAAGGCCCCCTTTATCTAGGTTAAGGTGTTTGTTTTCTAAAATAATGCTATTTTTGTGTATTTTCAATGTTTTTTAATTTGGGGAAAAAAACAAGATGGCAGCCATCATGACACAAAGCAAGGGGTGAGAAAAGAAAGGGGTGAGAATTCAAAGACTGTCTTGTGACATGGAATTTTTCATGTCATATCAGAACATTATCCAAAAAAACCTACTGAGCAAGCTCAGAACAGCAAAAAAAAAAAAAATAAATAAATAAATAAAGATTTTAAATCATAGCTCTGCAGATGATTAATATTTTTTCACAAAACCTTCCAAAGGCACTACCTTGGCATAGCATGCTTCTATCCTGAAAGTTTTGGGAAAACAACTCCATTCCATATAGGTTGTACATGAGAGCAAAACAAAAACCCATGTTAAGTATAGGACAAAATTAGACATCTACAGGAAAATGACATATTAGGATCTTAGAGGCTGCTCAAGCTGCCATCAAAAAAACATTCTACATATTTAGACCTTGCTTACTAAACAGTGCATGTAAGTTTTCAGCTAATTTTGTCAAACATTCCCAAAGCTATTAAGATGGAAAGTTAAGGATTTAATATAAAACCTATTGCTCAACCTTAACTGTACTGGCGCTACCACATCAGTATAAAAGGTCAATGAAAAATCCATATACTGCATCAGTTAATGTTTATTAGTGAATTGTGTAATATAGTATAGACAGCTAGAGATGTAACATGAATTGTAAAATGTAGATCCAACATACAATACATAAAATGGACCAAATTTTAAAAAGATTTAGAATGGCACACAATGCTTGCATGACTAAGAATGGCACAAGGGGCATCTTGCACTGCACTAAGCACCATTCCTGATTTTCACACATGGATTGCATCACATAGGGGGCCACCTGTACCACCCAGGCTTGCACCACTCCTGCAGCAGATGCACAGTTGCACCCTGGTGGATGGGTGTTTGTGCCACAGTGGTGCAGCAATATCCCCATATGTGGGATTCTGAAATAGCCGCAATGGGTGAGGTGCTCACCAGAGTTTAGACCAGATTGGAACTGGTCTAACTGCCCATGCACTGCCCCTGGAGACAGTGCTGGGGGGAAGGTGTTTCCATGCCCACCTGTGGCAGTCTGATGCCCTAGGACTCCTGAGCCTACACGCCACCAAGACAGGCATGCCCAATCATTCGAAGGACACAGTGTGCCATGGGAGCAATACAGAACAGGTTTGCCCATCATTGGTGCTCTCAGAATTATGCAGATGTGTTACATTATCCTGGAATTAGGAACCACATTCTTTGCAGGCACAACAGAGGCTCCCTCTTTGTTTACCCTGTGTTGGACATCTGACCGCTGATGCCAATGTCCTGCTGCCATGACCATGCTGTGAGCACAATCACAGTTTTGTCCATGTCCTTTGTGCAGGCACTGCATGAACATGTCACAGTCCCTATTCTTCATATCCAATATGCCACAGTCCATCCTCGACATGTTGCATAATGCCCACCTGCTGTACAGCTGTAGGTGCCATTCTGCTGCATTGTGTGCAGATATGCAATCAGGGGTATGCAGATGTGTGTACACTACTACTGTGTTCCCTGCTGTTTCATGTACTTGTTGCAACTGATGTGCTACTGCCTGTGATGCAAAATGCCAGGGCAGGTCACAATGATGTTCAGGAGTCTACCTCCCCAGTGCCTTGTTTGTGACCCCACAGTTTGTTTACTTATTATGATCCTCCTCTGCTGTCTTGTTTGCTACTATGTTCACTACTTACTGATGTCACTTTGTATAACCCTGGATGGCCTAGCCATAATGCCACATGTGGTGCTGCAATATCCCCATATGTTGGATTCTGTAAGAGCTGTAGTGGGTGAAGGACTCACCACAGTTTAGACCACATTAGACATCTCCCTCCTTGTCCCTGTCTCCAAAATTTTAGAGAAAGTGGTCCACAGGAAAAACCACAGAATTCCTCTCCAAATACAACCTGCTGAAGGAGACCCAGCATGGGTTCCATGCATGCCACAATACCGAAACTGCCCTTATCAATTTCACCCACTCCATTGACAAAGTCAACAATGAAGGCCTCTGCACAGGTGCTGCTTTCATAGACCTCACCAAAGCCTTCGACCTCGTTGATCATGAAGTCCTCCTCCAAACCCTGGCTGGCTCCATTTCTCACCAGAAGTCTGTCTCTGGCTCAAGGACTACCTAATGGACAGATCCCATCGCACCATTATTGGTGGTGTCCTCTCTGAATCCTGGCCCATCAAATATGGCATTCCTCAAGGGTTCATCCTGGGCCCTCTGCTCTTCTTTCTGGTCATTAACTCCCGACCTGACATCTGTACCTCCTCTAAACTCATTCTCTATGCCGATGATGCAGCCCTTTTCTGTCAGGACAAAAACCCCACCACTCTCATTAACAAACTCCAGTTTGGTTTCAGCAGACTTCACACCTGGTTCACATCAGAAGGTCGAGTACTCAGCTCCAAAAAAACTAAGTTCATGGTTTTCTCCAGCCCCAGCATACCTCTTGGCCTTGACTTCTCCCTTTGTGACAACCTTGGTAACTCCATTGAGAAAGTCAGTGAATTCAAGTACCTTGACTTACTCCTGAATTACCACCTCAGTTTTGATGCTCACACTAGCCTCACAATCAAAAAAGCCCACCATCTCAGTATCCTCCACAGAACTAAGCATTACCTTAACAGGAAATCCAAATCACTCCTAGTTTCCAGCTTCCTACTTCCTGTTTTTGACTGTGGTTCTCTTGTCTCCTTCCCCCGTCTCTCCATCAAAAAGTTCTCCAGACTCTAAAGCTCCTACCACAATGCTATCCATTTTGCCTCTGGACTTCCTACACTCACATACCACTGTGACCTTTATAAGCTCACCGGTCGGCCCTCACTAGAGGCCCACCTCAAATGCAAGATGGCCATCTTCTTCAAACTCTCCCGTGGGCTGATCCCTGATTGCCTCGCCTCTGTCTTCCAGATAGCTGCCACCACCAGAACCACTAGACTGTCTTCTACTCTCTCTTTTATGGTTCCTTTCTCCCAGACCACTCAAGGCCAGAGAACTCTCCTTTATGGGACCCAAGCTCTTCAACTATCTCCCTCAAAAACTCAAACTCTGTCCCTCCACAAATGCCTTCAAACAAAATATCAGGAGACATTCATCCCTCACACACTCCTGCACCTGCTCACAGCCCTAATCTGGCTCCCCAGCTTCACTCTTTTCCCCTCACCTTCTGGTTATCCACCTCTGGCACTTGCCCTCTCGTTCTAGCATTTGTAGTACTGTTACTCCACCTTGGCTAGTTTTTTGATTGCACTTAAATGTTTGTTTTCCACTCTTTATTATATTATTGTGAAACCCTCACAGAATGCTAATGTCACCTTTGTATTTGTTAAATCACCCAGGACAGTTCTTGGTTGCTCTTTTGTCTATACTGTCCTGACTGGATATGTACCTTGGTGTTAACCCTAGCTGTAAGTTAAATATTTCAGCCTATGTCATGTCACATGATTGTTGTATGTAACTGGACGTTTGTATAAATAGGCAGCAATGCTCATATGCCTTTCCAGCATAACCAATAAAAATGAAAATGAAATGAAATGTGTGTTGTGCATCTGTACACAGTTCCATAGCTGTGTGCACTGGAGCCTGAGATGTATGTGGATAGGGTATGCTGTGAGGGGATGGCCACAGGGCCACTGTTCACCAGACCATCCTGTACAGTGCTGCACTAGGACATGTCCTAGTGGACAGCACCACCCATGTGTGGACACACAGGGCCATGACTATGCCTGGCATAGCTGGCATTTATGGTGCACCTGGCTGTGAAATACAGTGCTGCAGTACTGGAGATCAATGTCATGACCCATCACCACCACCAGTGCCATGCCTCCTGGGCATGTTGAAAGCAGCACAACTCCCTTTGGTCTTCTGCCCCATGCCAACCATTGTAGAGATCATCCCAAATGGCCCTGGCACTCACTGCATCCCCATCTTATGTGGCCAGGGGTCTATGCTACCCCTGTCCCACCCAAGGCCTCCCAGACCCAGCTGTGGCAACTACCAGGCACCAGGACACATGTCCAACAGGTCTCTGGCACTGGTGGCCTTGGCATAGGGTTGTTCTGCAGCTTGAGGCATTCCCCTTCCATGCATCTTCTCTTTGTCGCATGGGAGTGGTTACACCAATATGGAGGATTCTGGCACTGGGACCCTACCTGTGTGAAAATCAGGTGCAAGGTCCCCAGCACATTGAGCTCTGATACAAGCTGCTGTTTGGTGCAGCTTGTGTTGATCTAAAGGCTTATCTGGAAATTGAGCTCAATGTCTTATCTAGAGAGTATATTGAAATCACATGATTATCAACTGATTTGTTACCCCAGTGCCAAATGGGGTAGGACATACTGAAAGAGAAGCAATACAAGGAAACAAATACTGCAATAGGAATGAGTGACTTTATTTTTATGAAGCTTTCATTGCAAAACAGCTTTCAATTAGGAAATTAAGGAGGCAGTATAGCACAGTGGTTAAAGGCATCAAGCTGCAAACCTGGAGATCTGGGTTTGAATCCCAGTCAGCTCCCACTTGCATACTGTGTGACCCTGAGCAATTCATTTAACTTCCTTGTGCTCCCAGGTCACACCTGGAAACATTCTCTGGCTTAGTGTGCCTCTCCTTGTTAAACAATGTCCCCTTTCCCCAAATTATGTTCTGATGTGTAAAGAGGAAAATATGATTCTCTAAGGCAGTTTGAGCTTCAGCACACAGGACATGCACAATTGAAAAAGGGGGTCTAGAAAAATAAAACTCCTAAGTGAGATTTTTGGAGCATCTCAGACATTAATTAGGTAACCTGTCAATGAGTGGTGGAGAAGGGTGAGATTTTGAGCAGTAGTACTGTATATGAAAACTATATTATAGGAGGCATTGTTGTGGGATAGATCTTCCCTATGCTTACAGTTTATCCAACAGACATCTGAACATCTTTGTGGAATGAAAAAGTAACAATGGAGGAAAGCTCTCATATCCTTATTTCTCTGTGCCATCCCTATCTTGTCTTATCATGTCCTTTCTGGCTCCAGTTTCCCCTTATTTGTCATTTACCATTGTATTTTTCTCAAAACTATTCCCTCATTCAAATGCTAATCAAAGAGATTTCAGTTCTTTATCTCCATGGAGCACAGTTCAGTCAATCCAAGCTGTGGTGCCATTGACAAGCACAGACGGTGGTTCTTAGTACCCATTACTTATAGAACTACAGCATTCAAAGTCCTAATTAGATAGATTGGGTGGAGAATGTCAGTACTAGAATCATAATTCTCAACTTACATTTGTTGGACGCATCAAATATATAATTCAAACACAATACCATTACTATTACAATTATCTTCCAGCTTCTCTAATGGTAATATGTTTGTGTTATATATTTGAACACTCCAAATAATATAATTCAAACACATTACCATTAGAGAAGCTGGAAGCATATATCTATATTCTTTGCAAAAAACTGTGATAATGCACCAGTTCAGGTTCAGTTTAATGCCACAAATGTAGGAAAATGTGGCGTTAGGGTTTCCAGCCCTAGCTCTCCATCCCCATGTAGCAAGTAGCAAAAGAAGGGGAAAAACACTAGGGCTTTGGCTTTTCAGTGTCTTGGTGAATCAGGAGTGGGGTCTTCCTTGGGGTTATCAACCCTAATGCCCTCCCCACCTGTAGCCTTCTGTTTGGAGCTCAAGGTACAACTCCAAGACAGTACCTCATAAGCCGTGTTTACACAGTGGCAGTGCTGTGGTATGTGCATTGCTCCCTTCCCGATTTCACTGCTCCTTTCGGGTTTACACAGCCCACCTTCACAGCACTGCAGGTCACTCCGAGGAGGGACTGAGAATGCACCACGGGCTGAAAACAAAACCGTCTTTGTAGGGGAGCGAGCACAGCAAAGCATTCACAATGCCATTTAATGCGCTCACTTACTACTGATCGCACATCTGAGTCAGATCAAAAATGATCCAAGAAGCACTTAAGGCACTCTTATGAAAGCTAACATCACCGAATTTGCAGCGCATCAACCCATGCACATGGGTTGATGCACTGCAAAGTGGGCAGTGTAAACGGGACTATAGTGATACACTCTTCAAAGACAGAGAAGTATGTCTTACCACATGTGCCAACAGCATCTGTTATAGCTTTCTTCATGCACGGAGATCACATCTGACCTCGTTTGCTCAGGGGATGGCTGGACATCAGCATTGACAGCTCCAAGGAAGAACCACCACTGATTCACCAAGACTCTGAATACCCAAAACCCTAATGTTTTTTCCCTTTTGCTTCTGGGGGAGTGCATTTCCCTACATTTGTGGCATTAAGTGAACCCTAACTGGTGCATAAACACAGTTTTTTTTGCCAAGAAGCAGTCAATCATATACAAACCAGGCACGCACCACCACATATGATGCTGACAAACACATAACAGTAAAAAAGCTATAATTGCTAAATGAGACACATGGCAACATTTTTGCTCGCCTGACACATTTCTGGTCACCAAATGGACCCTTTCTCAAAGGCTAGGGCATAAAGTAACTGAGCACATTGAAAAGCAATTGATCCATGACATCATCATTACACATTTCAAAATGCGCCAATGGGAACATGCAATCAATTTAAAAACACTATTATATGAACACAAACATATAAACCTTATTTTATACATAAAATCATATCCTAAGTACAATAAAAATACCACATTACATTAAGAAAGACAAAGCATGTGGTATCATTCACCAAATATTTTTTTGCATATACTGTATGTAATAAATACAAATACATGCAGAATAAGATGGGTGGGGGGAGGAAAGTCTACAGGAAGGGCATTGCACAGAGAGCATATAGAGGAGTATGTTGTTACAGACAGATAAATCAAACATCTGAAAATAGCATATCATGGGGGGGGGTGCCAAAAAGAGACTATAGGGTCACAAATATATTTAAGTGGCAACAACACCCCCTTTTCTTCTTCTTTTCTCCAAATATGGTTTTAGTTAAAAACCTTAGTTTAGACCAGGATATTTATTTGCCCTCGGTTGCAAAATCCAAAAGGTTTCTGTCTTTAATACTAGGTTATTGAATTTGCCTCCTCGTGGGTTTGGGCTAACCTTGTCAATAGCCATGTATTTAAAAACATGAACACAGTCTTGGTTCCTAGTAAACAAAATGTGGGCAGCAGTTGCGTATGTGAGGTCCCCACGAGCAATGGCTCTCTGGTGTTCCTCAATGCTGCTTTTAAAACTCTTGGTTGTTTTACCAATGTAAAAGGCCTTGCAGCTACAGGTGGCTAAGAAAATAATGCCAGTGGTGTTACAAGTTGTCATCTGTTTGATGTCATATGTCTTGGCATTATTAATTGTCTGAAAAACATTCCTCACCATAACATGTTTGCAAATAATGCAATTGTTACATTTGTAACATCATTTTGGTCTACTCAGCCACATGTTGTTTCTTTCTTCATTTCTATCCTCAAAATGGCTGTGGAATAACATGCCCTGCAAGCTCCTAGCCCTTCTATAAGATAATCTTGGTTTGGCTTCTGCCACCTTTCTAAGGTTTTTATCTGCTGCCAGGACTCCCCAATGTTTATTCACAATGTCTGAAAACAAATATGTATGTGCAGAATATGTAGTAACTACATTCATTCTGACTGTTCACTATCTCTGTTTCTATTCTGTAATAGTGTAGATCTTTCTACCTCATGTGGATATTCCCCAGCTCTCTTAATGTTATCATAGCTATAACCCCTCTCACAAAAATGTTTTTCCAAAGTATCTGCCCCTATGTAACAACCTGCATCTGTGCTGCAGTTTCTTCCGGTTCTAAGAAATTCACCCTTCGGTATATTATTGATAACATGTGTAGTATGGCAACTGGATGCCATGAAGACTGTATTTCCATTTACATTTTCCTAAAAATATCTGTATTTATGCTACCCTAAATATCCTTCTTAATAGTTGTATCCAGACATGCAACCTGTTGCCTATAAGTATCAAATGTGAATCTCAGATTGTCATTGGTTGAATGCAAATATTTCACAAATCTCTGAAAGTCCTGTAAGGTACCTCTCCAGATGACTATAACGTCATTAATAAAACATCTCCACATAATGAGATTATTAAAATATGGGTTCCTTGTATCATCGTGTATATGCTTTTGTTCCCACCAACCAACAAAGAGATTTGCCCCTTGCGGGGCACAAGTGGCCCCCATGGCTGTGCCTTTTATTTGTCTAAAGTTCTCACTGTTGAAAGTGAAGATATTAAATTTTAAAATAAATTCCAAAAGTTTTAAAAGGAAATCCACTGGTGGAATATTCTTCGAAGGAGTATCGATCATTTGTGCCTGATTAAGAAAAAAGGCTATGGCATCCAATGCCCCTCCACGTGGGACACATGTGTTCAAAGCTTCAATGTCGAAAGTGACTAACAATGCATCACCATCCAGTTTCAGATTTTCAAGCACTCGGAGAATAGCTTTAGTATCTCTTATATAGGATGGCAAGCTTTCTACATGTGGCCTCAAAAAAATGATCTAAGTACTGTGATAAAGGTTAAGTCAAAGAACCCAGGCCATTAACTATGGGCAGCCATGGGGGTGATCCAAAGTTTTATGAACTTCTCTTTAGAACCTGCATGAGTAGGTGCAGATGTGCTGGACCTTTGTGGGCCCTGCACCAAGGGAACATTCCATCCACTTATGGAAATGCAGCAATGGATGTCAAGAATTTATGGGGCTATCTGGTGGGCTGCATAAATACAGGGCCCTCTGTGTCCTGTGCTTCCATTTGGCCACAAATACAGACTCACAGGGCAATGTGTCCATATCTCAGCCAATGCATAGGGCCCTATAACACCCACCTGTGCAAAGGTGCAGGGCTCTATGGCAAGAGCAGACTTCCCATCACCAAATATTACTCGGGCCCTAGCAGGTAACCCTGCACCTACCCTTCTGAGGCTAGGGGTGGTGTTTAATGACTGTGCTGACCCCCCACCTTGGCCCTTCTTGCCGGGCCACTGAGTTCACCCTCAAACTCAGCTCACTGGCATGGGATCACAAAGCACTAGCTGCTGGGGTAAAGGCTGGTACTATACACAACGTTTCTTAATTTGTATTTTTTTGTTTTTACATACTTTTCTTACTATTATTTTTTTATTTTGACCCCAAATTTTCAAAGTAGTCATTTTATGACTCTCCCATATAAGCATGACATGTGACATTTATAGAATACTAAACAAAATGTAATTTTACACCACATGTGTGAAAATATGTCTCATCCAGGAGTTGAAAAATGACACGATATATTTCTGAGGTGGTGTGAAAACAATGGTTATGTTGAAAGTTTGGAGGGAAAAAACTGAAAATGCTACCTGTCCTAGTCCGAACACACCTTGACTACTGCTCTCATTTCTCTGCCCCACAATTAGCTCATGTCAAACAAACTCTGTAAAGAGTACAGAGGAAAATAACCAAGAGGATAAAGGACATGAAACATAAATCCTATGATGAAAGGTTATGGGAATTAAACTTATACTCTATTGATTACAGGAGATTTGGGGGAGACGTGCTATATCTACTGTACCTTTGATGACTTGTTTATACAGGCAGTCATAGGTCTTAAAAGCCGTAATAAGTCTGCTAACACTAGGACACACAGCAGATAACTAAAAGACACTAGTTACAGAACCAGTAAGAGGGGTAACTGGTTTAGTCAAGGTATTATTTCACTTTGGAATAATTTACCCAGTGAAGTGCTCTGTTGAGAATCCCTAGAAACTTTGAAAAAGAAGATAGACAATTTCATGGGTGACATCAGGAGTAGATAATACCACTGATATAGTGGCAAGTCTTTCTTTTTTGTGAATTCGTTTTACCCACCTCAGTGGGCCACCAACCAGTCAGTCAACCTACCAAACTCCAGGGTCTTTCAGGAACTTCTAGTGCTATGTGCATCCCAGCGGAATCCTGGAGCCAGCCCGGAGGCTTCATCTCAACGACCCCCAATTTTTCCTCCATGTTTTTGCCTTCTGTTACCTGAGGCCCAAGAAGCAGTGATGCATGCATGTGGAGGTGCACATGTGCACCACAGCTGCAGTCAACAGGCCCTTCCGCCCTCCCTTGGCCTAAAGTGATGGTACTCCTCAGATGTAGCACTGCCACCCAGCCTTTACTAGAGGGCAGCCAAGCTCAGAGGAGACCCTATACACCCTTCTGAGGCAGAAGGCTGCCAGCCGGCAGCCGATCAATGACCTCACCCACCCCACCCCCTGCTGACCTCCAACAACCCGGGCTTGTTCGTGAACCTGTGTCACCAGCTTGGCATGAGGTGAGGTGTCCAACACCTCAACCCTCAGCACCACCAGGCCAGCCAATAGTGGCAAGTCTTAATAGATAACTGACCTCTTGACTTGAATCCAAACTATATTTTTACACCAAATTTTGATTTTTATACACCAAATTTGCAGTATGGCCTTATTAGGAAAACATCTTGTAAACAAGTATGTGAACATTTTCAAATCCCACTCAAAACATGATTTCACAGAGTGACTGTGAAATCATCTTTAGTGATGAATTTGAAAAATTTTACCTATCATTTTTATGAGGTGGCGCCCCAAAAAGGCTATGATGGCTTAGTGGAAAAATGTAGAAAATTTGTGAAATTACAGTATATGTGAGGGTCAAAATATGTGAATGTTCACTCATAACTTGGTAACTTTACTATATTTTTACACCAAATGTTCAACATAGCCTTCTTATGACCCCACTGCATGAACTCCGTAAGTTAGAATTTTAAAATCCCACCCAAAAGGGGATTTTGGCACAGTGACTATGAAATAACCTTTCAGGATGAATTTAAGAAATTTCACATACTTTGTTCATGAGGTGGGATTCCACAAAAGCCATGTTGAATGTTTGGTGGAATAATATTGAAAATTAGCAAAGTTACTGTATGAGTGAGCATTGAAATAGTTCTCTCACAACTTGGTCATTTTACTATATTTTTACACCAAGTTTTCAACTTAGGCTTCTTATGACCCCACCTCATGAACCTCATAGATGAAAATGTTCAAATCCCACCAGAAAGGGGATTTCACGCAACAACTAAGAAACAACCTTTTGTGCTGAATTTGAAAAATTTCACCTACTTGTTCATGAGATATTTTTCCAATAAGGCCATAGTGAACATTTGGTGCACAAATATTTAAAACAAGCATTTGTCAATGCCGAATGTTGCTTGCTTGTATGTGCTGTGTAGGTATTTGGAAGTCAGGGGAGTGCAAATATTGAAAATTTGCAAACTTACGAGTGCAGGAGGAACTAGCGCAACGCACACTCTTGAAACAGTCATTTTTAGGAAGTTTGTGACCAAATTTTCAACATAGCCATTTTAAGACCTCTGCTCATGAACAGTGTCACTGTGATTTTCTTACTGTGTCCCACACAGTGATTTCACCCACCGACTGCACCATTGTGCGCTACATGGGCGGAAACACTTTTTGGGCAAGATGTGAAAAATGACAGCTGTACTGCACATAAGGAGGTGTGGTAAAAGACAATGTTGAAAATATGGGTAGAAATATTGAAAATTCACAAACTTACGTAGCGCATGAGGAACCTGCACGCATGCAGCTCGTAAAACAGTCATTTTTAGGAATTTTGTCACCAAATTTTCAACATAGTCATTATAAGACCTCTGCTCATGAACGGTGTCACTGCAATTTTCTTAATGTGTCCCATACTGTGATTTTGCACACCGTCTGTGCCATTGTGCGTTACATGAGCGGAAACACATTTTGGGCAAGATGTGAAAAATGACAGCTGTACTGCGCATAAGGAGGTGTGGTAAAAAGACAATGTTGAAAATATGGAGTGAAAATATTGAAAATTCACAAACTTACGAGTGTGCGTAGGAACTGCGCAACGCAGGCTCGTAAAACAGTCATTTTTAGGAATTTTGTCACCAAATTTTCAACATAGTCATTATAAGATCTCTGCTCATGAACAGTGTCACTGCAATTTTCTTAATGTGTCCCATACTGTGATTTTGCACACCGTCTGTGCCATTGTGCGTTACATGGGCGGAAACACATTTTGGGTGAGATGTGAAAATGACAGCTGTACTGCTCATAAGGAGGTGTAGTAAAATGACAATGTTGAAAATCTGGAGTGAAAATATTGAAAATTCGCGAACTTACGAGCGTGCATAGGAACTGTGCAATGCAGGCTCGTAAAACAGTCATTTTTAGGAATTTTTCCACCAGATTTTCAACATAGGCTTTTTGAGAGCCCACCTTATGAACACTGACAGTGTCATTTCATTAATCAGTGCCAAAAGGTGATTTCATGCAGTGACTGCGAAATCACCCTTTGGGCCTGATTAATGCCATGACTGTGAGAGCAGTCATGAGAAGGGGTCCCAAAAACCCCATGTTGAAAATTTGGTGCAAAAATTCCAAAAAATGCCTGAGATATGCAGCAAAGTTGAAAAAACCCTATTTATTACATTATACAGCTTACCGGCATTTCCTCAGTTCGCAGTCAGCTTTGAAGAGTGCAGACGTGTTCATAGTCCACCAAGATCGTTGTACCAAGCTCTGGAGGTAAGTATGGGGTGAGGGTGTGGGGGAGGCATGGGTGCAGTGGGTGGCGTGGGGCCCAGACAGTGAAGGACCGTTTTTGTGTTGCAGGTTGTTTTTTTTTAAAAAAAAACAGAAGGACAATGCAGGACATTTGCCACACTGGGGTGGGCTCCTAGCATGGCACAAGGACACTGTTTAGGGGGGCCATGGAGCTGATGGGGGATTGGGCACCCCTGTCGGCGATAGCATCTGTTGCCATGCTGGGGTGGGCTCCCAGCGTGGCACCGTGTACTTTCAGGGGGAACAGTGGAGCCGACGGGGGATTGGGCACCCCCGTCGGCTATACCATGTGTTGTCACGCTGGGGTAGGCACCCAGCATGGCATGTGCAACTCAGTTTTTTGGAGGGAGTGCAGCTGATGGGGGATTGGGAACCCCCTGTCTGCTATACAGTGTGTGGGGGGTTGAGCATGCAGTATGCATGCGTGTGTGTGTGTAGGGGGAGTGTGCATGAGCAGGCGATATCTTATCACTGCTCACTGAAGCGTAGCTCCCTGTTTCAACTGTACACCACTGCATTTTAGACTGCTGTCATAGACAGCTCCAGCAGTGATTGGAGAACTGTGGCTGCACCTGCAAACACACTGACTGAATTGGAAGAGGGCTGCCACACCTCAAAAAACTTGGATGATGGCACTATGTTTCTTGCACATGTGTGCAAGCAACATTAAAAATGATGTTGTTATGAGTAAATGTTAAAAAACACTGAAATACAGAAGCCTGACTTTCCTTATTATTTCATATCACAGTTGCTGGTTCCAGCAGCAAGACATGTTTTCAATTGGAGAGTAGATCTACACTGTGGGACATGTTCAGGTGAGTGTGGGCATATGGAGGAGATGTGGGGTGCTGTGTGGTGAGTTTGGGGGGTTTGGGTGTGGTAGGTAGAGGGGAGTGGGGGATATGGGGGTTCTGATTAGAGAGTGTTTTCTTTTTTTACAGGAACTGTTTTCTTTTTTGCATGTTGAGTAGTTATTGGATCTGACACTGGGGATTGGGCACCCCAGTGTCACCACCTAAGGATTTGGGGGGCCAGCAATCTGGACAGAAGGGGATTCGGCCAAGCAGTACCAGGGGTGGGCACCCTGGTCTGCTTTTGTATGAAACACTATCAGGGAAACATGAGGGAGGGCTGCCCTAGCTGGGGGAATTTAAAAATGAAGGTAGATAGATAGATAGATAGACAGACAGATAGACAGGTAGACAAACAGACAGATAGACAGGTAGACAGTAAGAGAGAGAAAGAGAGAGGTCACTGGCTCACTGCTGGCATACAAGCTGCCAGCACATCTCCATCTGTAGCTGCAGATGTCAAGAAAGTAGTACAAAGCAGGAATTAGTTGCTGTACCATGGAGATGAAAAGTGGTGTTGCTTATCTGGCTGTCATTAAGAATTACAACAAAAGATGGTGCACCCACTACCCTGTACAATATAGGACCAAGCAAACTCACTTGTAAATGTTCAAAAAAAATTGCCTATATTTAACCATACAATTATGAGTTGAATACAGTATGTAAATTGTCCATGTGAAAAAAAGTCATACAAAGCTGGTCCACTGGAGCAGCAGCAAGGTGTCTGTCAGTGGTGCTGACATCCTGGGATAGGGGATGGACTCTGGAGTTGGAGGGATGGCCAGGAGGAGAAGAACTGAGCATCCCAGGGACTGCTCTCCTTCTCTGGGGGAGGGAGGGAAGAGTGTATATAGCAATGTGGACCTCAGGCGGAGGCTGGGGGTACCACTGCAGCCTACACTGCATGTTAGGGAGTGGGGCAGACACTGGTGTCATTGCATTTCCCTGCCCCCAGGAAAAAAACAGAAAAAAAAACCCCAAAAAACAATGACAACCACTTACGACAGCTCTCGCCTCTGCCACCACTCCAGCTGCAGACAAAAAAGGTACACTGGGGGGGTCCTGCACCCATGACCCCACCCTGTGGGGTAAGCCAGAGCTTGAGAGAGAGTGTTTCAGGGAGGGGCACCTGTGGCTCCACACAGGAGGGGTAAGCCTGGGGATGGATGGGGGAGTGGCGAGCAGAGCAGAGAAACAGAACCTCCAGTTAGGGGGAATAAGTCAGATAAACAAAGAGGCAAACTACACCAGGAGGGTAACAAACAGGTCAGGCCATGGACAACAGAGATAGTAGCTCATGTAGACTGATATGAGGGCTCCATGGCTATGGCTTCCATGACTGATGTTTTGCTCGTGGCTGGCTATCGCTTCCCCAGAGTATAACATAATAATAAAGCACCATGGAAAAACTGTATATGCAAATCACCATGAGCAGATTTAGTCTGATTTTGTTCAAGAAGGAACGTGTGGCACTGATGGTGCACAGAATAACCTGAAATTTAGGATTTGCAGTGTAAGTCCAAGGATCCTATAATTTTAGTAATTTTGTTGGGCAGTTTGAAAGTACTAGAAGGTTGGTAGCACTGTACAATGCTAATGTCGTTATTAAAACCTTTGTTTTGCTCATCAGTAGCACAAAAATGGATGAACATTAAAAATTGAATCTTTTCTCAATAAAGTTTACTAAATAAAAAAAATGAAACTTTATGGCTAGTAGATTGTGGCCCAAGGATGAAGCTTTGATATGTGGCTTTACTAAGAAATGTGTAGCGTTTAAATGTTTAAGAAAATGAATTTCAGTTTTGACCATGCACAGTAATTTTTTTTCACACATTTTTCATAACTGTATTTTTTTTAAAACTGACATGTCATGTTCATGATTCAGAATCCAGTTTCATGAAATAAGACTTATGGATTTGTGAGTCTTAGAGATCATGGAGGTGGGTAAAAGAAAACAAAACTTAGTACTTTAAAAATCAGGAAATTTGGGCCGGACCACCAGTGCAGCGGTAGAGTTACCGCTCGTGATGCCACCAACCTGGGTTCAGGAATGAGCCTAGCTCTTTGGAGGGCCAGCCAGGGGGAAGAGGATTGAGCATCCTAGGGATACACTCCTCTTCTGGGAGGGGAGGGTTGCTGCACACGCTGCAATACTGCTGCCTGGGTGACCAGAGGTGGCAGTGCAGTCAGGAATACCAAGAGGGAAGGGAGGGTGTCTGCTGGGGTCCAGAGCAGCAGCATGTCTCTGCATGTGTATGTCTCCTTGGACCTTCCTGCATGCCACCATCCTTGGGCACCAGGAGAAAATGGAAAATGGAACCCTGCATCCACATCTCGTGACGGGCCCCATTGCCTAGCAACTGGACCAACCTTGGTGGTCCCAGAGAGAATCACCCAATTCCTTTTCCAATTGTTTAACCAGGTGAGACACACTAAGCTGAAAGCTTGTTTACAGGTGCAACCTGGGAGCACAGGGAAGTTAAGTGACTTGCTCAGGGTCACACAGTATGCAAGTAGGGGCTGTGGGATTCAAACCCAGGTCTCCAGATTTGCAGCTCAAAGCCTTAAACCACTGCGCTATACTGCTTTCCTCAAATTCAGATTTGTGTAGGTAGAAAGGAACTGGGGCTCACTCCTTCCTTTCCCGGGGGGGGGTGCAAACCATGGCAGGATGGGGGATGGTTCTCCAAGGGGGCACTCAGGAGTACAGCTAAGCCTACAAGGATACCTTGGGAGATGCTGAGAGAAAGGGTGGATGTGGCATTGGAAGGGGTGTAAACAACGAAAATAAAAAATAAAAAAACAGGAAATCTGTTGGAAGTTTAATCTAAAACTTATGTGGTTAATAGTGAAGGATGAGATGTTGATCCTTCAATTTTTTTTAAGCAATAGTTTTTTACAATATTAATGAAATTTGGTTGCTGGGTGTCAGTTCAATGCCCTCCATAAAGCACAGGTAGCTGAAACCTGGGCATTGACATAGATGTGCTTAGTAAATTCCTCAAAAGAATGCAGCCATTCTTCTTTATCTCAAGGGAATTAACAAGGTACAAGAGGGTAGTACCTTTCAGAAGAAGAGATGTTGCAAGAACAAGGGGGCACAATTTAAAGATAGAGGGGGGGAAGGCTCAGAGGTAAAGTTAGAAAGTATTTTTTCACAGAGAGAGTTGTGGAGTCAGGAACAGTGGGAGAATTCAAGAATGCATGGGACAGGCATAAGGCAATTCTAGTGGGGGGCAGGAGGAAGTAAGCTGTTGATTAACTAGACTCTGCAGCTTATCCATCAGGTAGGGAAATGGGCAGACTGGGTGGGCCAAGCGGCCCTTATCTGCCTCCAAATTCTATGTTTCTATGTTTCTATGTTTATGGCATCAGAGGCCCTTTGCAAATAAATATGTGTTCTATAAGGACTCCTGTGTATGCAAGTATTATGAGCCATGGGCATTATATTACCTTGGTTCTGACATTAGATGTTCTTAGAATAGATAAATGGCAAAATAGACCACCCACACAAAAATAAAATGCAATTTAACTCAGCACGTCTGCATTTCTATTATTCTTTCTGTTGTCCTTCCTGTAGTTTTCAGTAAGTTCTCAGACATGAAAGCATAATCAGAAGTGATTTCATTACTGAATACCTGTAGGGCATCCAGTAGTCCCTAAAGAGTGATTACATATGAGACTGTTAGAGCTTGTGAATAAATAACTGGGAAACCACAGGGAGGTAAACATTTTTGTTAGGTAAAAAATTATGAAAGTAATTCAGTCAGTCAATAAAATCAAAGACCCATGACTGTGGAATTTCTTACTGTCATATTTATGAGACTACGGTTTGCTGCCAGTCTGAGAAGGAAAGCCATACATGTTGACTACTTATAAATCACTGAATAAAGAGCACGATTGACAGTAATTGAAAATTAATGTATATTTAGCATTCCATTAAATGTTTTTTTTTCTGTAACATAATATAAAAACTTAGAGACATTAACACAATGTAATAAAAATATTCCAATTATACATTTATTGTGCTGTTTTTAACTAATTTCCTGTGAGGATCACTGAGATATTAAGAAACTGGTATGCAGTGAAGTAAAATTATTTCTGCACTATGTGTAGTGGCAGGAACAAATTCCTTTCTTCTTTAAATGGGAACAGTGAGCATCAGAATCATTAGACTTGACTGCAGGTCTGTGGGATTGGGGCATTCCATAATGAACAAAATTCTATCTGCATGCATGAAATATATAAAAATAATATACACTTTTTCACTCTATTTGCCTGGGAGGGCTCAGCTAAGATGAAACATCTTATTTCCAGCCCTGCTTTTTTACCTTATTTCTGCAGCTGGGGGGAATGGAGCTCTGGGAGATTGAATGACTTGCCCGAGATCTCTATGTGAGTATTTGGCTCAAGCAGGGTTTGAATCAGTGATGCCTTGGTTTTCAAGCTGATGCTTTAACCAATAGATTACATTGCCTCCACAGAGGCATTTATAGGTTTGGGGATTTAGTATATATATTTAGTTGGGAGAGAAACACAGAAAAATAAAGACACATTGCACAATTTCTCCCCTGGAACACTATTAGCAGTACTACTCTATGTGCCCTTCTTTTTGCAAATTGCCTCTGTGTCAGTCCTAAATATATACTTAAGTAATAGGGACCTCTGAATTTGTCCTTTATTAGTAGAATAAGGATCATTTGGGAGAGTCAGTGCCCAAAGTAAAGCCAGGGTCACTTACAGTATGCCAAACTGATTTTTATTCTACTAATGGACAAACATGGAGGTCACTGTTGCTAATGTAAGCCTCCCGATGGTGCATTTAAAAACACCTACTTGTTAAAGGGTTTTATTTAAACAATATGACATGGCAGGTAATGGATTATTGGGGGAGTTACACATGCCTTGTGTGACATGTCATGGGACACAGCTGAGTGACTTAACCACATGAGAAGTGCATAATCATAATTACCCACATCCCTGAATGCCCTATTGCAACTTTACAATGGATTTATGCATAAAATTAATTACAATTTAAAATGCATTTAAGTACAGGATGTTTTTAGAAATGTCCTTCCTCAACCATGGGTTACTGCAGGATTTACTCACTGTTAAAACCTTTAGTGACCAATCAAGATTTCATGTCAATGTATAATTTTATGTAGAAACTGTTGAACACCTTAACATGCAGAATGACTCCGTTTATACTAGTGGTCCATTACCACTGGGATGAGGACCAGCAGTGAATCAATAAGAATCCACTCTCAGCATTCTGGTACATTTATGAGATTGTTAATTTAAGTGGTAACTACAATTTTAAAGTTAATACAATGCATGCATATTGGGTTATATATAAAAGCACATTACACACACAATAGATTATAACAAAACTAGGTACTGACTACACATCACAGAATCATACATTATTAACTTTGCTGTATGCACAAAGTGGTAGTTATGACTTTCTTAACAAAGTAAAATGGTTAATGTTTTGCTAATTCTTTAGAATGTATTGTACAATAGTCATATATTATTTATAAAATTCTTGAACATGAGGACTCTCTAAGCCATGATAATCATATACTGCATGTAATTTATAAACCACATATTACACATCAGCCATGCTGCCACTAAGTGTGTGATGAGCTGAAGGGGTTGGGTGATCAGGGTGCTGACATTAAAGCGCAGGCATTTTGCCCCCAGCAAAGTGGCAAAAACAGAAAGGGTGAACCCACATTCACAGCGCCAAGTAAACAGGGTGGCCTGCCTGTTGTGAGAAAAGCCAACACTGTGGAAGCATCATGCACCTGCCCTATGACCCTGTGGCACTTCCGATGCTCCTGCAAAGGGGGGGCCCATGGGCAACATGTCATTGATGCCTCCTTACTGGCTGGGTGAGCATTGTGCTACCACATGTTCTATGTCCACATGGGGAGGGCTGTACCCTCACACTGTCAGCATGGCTGTCATCAGTGTGAGCTCCGGTGGCGGTGGGGGACACTGTAGGCAGCCATGGGCATTGGGTGGCCTTTTACACTGTGGCAAAGGATGGTTGCCCAGCGTGGGTGCCATGTCCACCTTTACTTTACGCCCTGTTTCCTGTCACATTGTGTCTGCTGGGGCACATGGGTGGGCACATGCTTGTCCACAGTGCAGTCCCTTCTTGCCACCGCTCCAGTAGGCCAGATGCTCTTTGTTGGGGGGTTCTTAAGGATTTGGGGTGTGTACTCTTTGCTGGCACTGCCATCGGTGGGGACCCTAGCTTCCCTGTGTGTTGTTGTGGCGTTCAGCGTGCAATCACCTTTTTGCAGATGCTCTCATTGATGGCGGTACTTTTGTGAGCACGTTCTGAGAATGGAACAAAGGGGTTAAAGCGAAGTCTTAAAATAAACCACACAGGAAAACTATGATTTAAATGCTACATTTGGTAAATGGTTATATACCCTTTTCAAAAGTTTTGGCTGTCCAGGGTACAGAACTTGTGTTACATTTATTCATTTTTCAACCTTCTTGGTTCAGCTTTGCTGAGTGATTTCTCAGTTGGTTGCCATTTTATTTTCTGGACAATATCAGGCATCCTATTTTATTTTCTATAGTTTTCATGTTTTCGAAAGACAATTGACATGTTTATTCTTGTTCAGGCACTAATTATTATAACTACTTGCTACTCAAATAAAGTTACAGTACATTTATCCTGACAACAAAACATGTAAAGGAGGGATGAACAAAGTGGCTACAATGCAGTTCAGAGTCTAGTCAAGATGTGCAAGAATTAGACCTAGAAGGACTGTGCCAATATGAACTAGCCTACTTCAAAGAGGCAAGATCTAAATGTGAGCAAAACCAAATTTTCTAGCAAAGGCAACACCTTGGTATCCTGGCTCTGTTTCCAAAACAGATCAGCTCAGATCTCTGAGATTTGACTAGGAGGAACCATGCTGATCTAAGGCATCCTGCATCAGTGGTGGGGTCCAGATTTGTATCTACAGTCGGTTGCCTATCATATATTTAAATTATCCTTTTTTTGCTATTACCAATAAGGATAATATTGCAATGAGACAGAGGTGATGCGGAAACAAGTTACTGTGTCATTCTCCTTGCAATTTTATTCATCCATTAAATTTCAATTCTGTGTCTAGGTTGCCTAAACTGCCTCCCACCTACCACGGTGGCCTTTATGGAAAGCTTGGTTGGCCATGCATGAAGTCCCGGAGACTCTCCCAAGGGATGGCCTTCCTCTTTAAATACTGGTTGGACAAGCTCCTCAGCTACACAGAAAACCTTTTATTCCAGGTACAATCATCCTGATACTCACTCAGAGCACAGAAATTCCAGGTGTTTCTGATTTCCAAGGCATAACAGAACCTCAGGCCAGGCAGACATCTCCTATAGGCTACTTACCATATGGACACTGTCCCCATTTAACCCAGACTTTAGCTCCACCTTTAACTTTAAATGACTCCTTGCCCCTGTGTGTTTCATAGCTTTACCTGTGAGTCTTAGAAACCCTTCATTAGCACTCACATGGTCTTCCCTGGATCTTACACTGACTGACACTATGCACTGCATCTCACACTAACTTTTTGCTCCCTAAGTTGCCTTCCAATTTTGAGAGGTGTCATGCCCTAAGCATTTCTTAATTTCTCTGCACATACTCTCTCTGAATATATGATATATGCATGTAGACTGTATACAGTGTATCTGACTTTGAAAGTCACCCTGTACACTCTCTATTACCCATAAAAAATACTGAACTGACCTTTTTTTTACCACAGTTATAGTTACAAGCCCTGCCTTATTTGTTATGTTTGCACTATATTTGTGCTGCACATTTGAATCCTGTATGTGTGTATTGTACAGTATTACTGTGACTGATGATTTCTTCCAG
The DNA here is from genome assembly GCA_016271365.2 of Neoceratodus forsteri. Lineage (NCBI taxonomy): Eukaryota > Metazoa > Chordata > Ceratodontiformes > Ceratodontidae > Neoceratodus > Neoceratodus forsteri. The sequence goes on from CM028131.1 coordinate 1,125,643,030, forward strand.
TTACCCACCCCTCAGAATGCACCTGGTAATGTATTGAATGTGTCTCAGTATGTCGTCATGGCTAAATCACTGTAAATAAAAATGTTATTGTTGCCTTTCATTGGACATGTACAAAATGTGCAAAATAGCTTTGGGAATGAAAAAAAGGGTTTTTTGTCTCTCTTGTTTCTGTGTTGGAGTAATTGTTAATGTTACTGTTAATGATGTATTAGTACTTGAAAGTGCCAGTGTATCAGATGTAATGGGGAATTCAAAGTGTTGTAGGGCTTTTTCAAAGGTGACATATATCTCAGAAGCCATCCTCCATTCTCTATCAGAAAAGAGTCAGCCGAAGAAAAAGATCAAGCTGCGCAAACACAGTAAGGGGGGTGCTCCAGCAGAAGGTCGCTAGCCTTGGAGTGATTGAACAAAAATAAAAGGGTGAGCACTCCAAACAAAAGACAAAACACACCAGGACCAGATAATATACAGGTGTGCAATTTATTGTAGTGCAAGAAAGGTAGGGCCAGCTACCCAGTGCTTCGGCGTTCAAGCCTTGAATGCCAAAGCACTGGGTAGCTGGCCCTACCTTTTTTGCACCACAATAAATTACACACCTGTATATTATCTGGTCCTAGTGTGTTTTTCTTTTGTTTGGAGTGCTTACCCTGTTATTTTTATTCTATCAGTAAGGAGCAGCATCTAAGGTGTAAAAACATGGAATTCAAATTATCTACTTTTTTGGTTACATCTGGACATTAAAATAACTTACAGTGAATGGTTAGGGCTTACTGTGCATGGAACTCAAGCAGCTCAAAAACCTTATAGTGCACAATCTAAAGCTGTGCACATTCTGAAAAAAACTATTGTGCACATTCTATCATTAACTGCAGCTGTAATTCCCTCATGCTGACTCCCGCTACCTGGTTTCACTTCTCTGCTCACTGTACCTCAGCATTACGGTAACCACAGTTAAAAACAAGACATGTCAGCCATGTTTTGTTTTTAACTATGCACTATAACAAATAAAATATGGGTGCCCATACACAACTCACCTTGTGTTTCCATCTCGAGATTGAGATACCAGCATGGACCTCTCAAGTTTCACTCTCATGGTCCATACACCGCTACTGTACCTCAACCCCTCGATGGAAAACAGGTTTGTGTATGGGTGCCCATACATTATTCTTTATGCTGGATGTCAGGTCCAGCTCAGTGGCACACTATGACTTTGAAAATAATTTGAAAATAATGTTTCTAAGAAACACAGACACATAGAAAATGATGGCAGAAAAAAATACTAATGGCCCATCCAGTCGGTCCACCCTACCTAATTGCCCTATGCAGTCCCTAGTGGTGATCCCTTCCCTTACTTCTGCCCTCTACCCTTTTACTATGGCCATATGCCTTTTACTCCCTACTTTGATCCCATACATTGTTTTGGCTATCACTACCTCCTCTGGAAGCCTGTTTCACCATCCACCACTCTTTCAGTGAAAAGTGCTTGCTGACATCCCTCCTGAATCTCCCCACACAAGTATATAGAATTCCACCATATTCTAGTGTTCATACTTATGAAGAATATGTCGTGGCTAGACACCCCATTTACGCCATGCAGGTATTTGTACATTTCTATTATGCCACCCTCTCCCTTGTAATCTACAAGGCATATATGTCAAGGTCTTGCAGCTTATCCTCATATGTTTGTTTCCCCCATACCCTGGATAATTTTGATCACCCATCACTGCACCACTTCCACCTTCTTATAGTCTTTACTCAGGTGTGGACTTCAGAACAATGTGCAGTACTCTAGGTGTGGGTACACCAATGGTCTGTACAGTGGAAGGAACACCTCCTGACCTCTGCTGCTTATTCCTATCCCTATGCACCCTTGCATCCTGTTAGCCTTCCTTGCTGACTTGCTGCACTAAGTTGTAGATTTCAGATTTTACAGTATTATTACCCCCCAGATTTTTTTCTTCAGCTGTGTATTTTAATACCCCCCCATTATGTATTGCACTTTTGGGTTCTTCTTCTTGATGTTTATTAACATACATTTCTTCATATCTTGGTCCATTTTTCCAGCATATTCTAGTCTTCCCTTAATGTGATAGTTCTCTCCTCAGTGTCTACCCTTTCACAGATGTTAGTGTCATCTGTGAAGAGATTGCTCTGTATGCCCCCCCATGTTGCATGTGGATCCAAAACAGAGCCCTGTAGTAACCTGCTAATTACCTCTCCAACATCCAAGAATTTGCCATTTACCACTACCCTCTGTTTCCTACCCTCAGCCAACTTTTCACCCATGATTCTCTCCATTCATCCCCTTAAATCTCTTAGTTTTTTGAGAAGTCTTCTATGGGGGACTATGTCAAGGACCTTACTGAAGTCCAGGTACAGTATGTCAAGTTGCCTGTCCTTTATCGGCCAGCCTAGTCACCCAGTCAAAAAACTCTATTTAGTTTGTTTGGCATGACCTCCCTTTGGTAAATTCATGGTGCCTATCATTCTGCAGCCCATTTACCTTATAAAAGTTTACCAGTCTTTCCTTCAGTATGGCCATAAGTTGTGGAAGTCTGTTCCCAAACAAAAAGAATCAAGTCAAAAATAAAGAATCACCACTCAGAATGAGTGGTAGACTGGAGAAACAGACTCCTACAACCATTGAAGTGCAGTAATTGCACTGCTCCTTTAAGAACAAACTAGATATATACCTCGAAGAAAAACAATAATGATTCGATAATTATTTATCATTATTATCAATCATCTTTTGGCAACAGGACCAGGGACAAGAATAGAGAGATGATGGTGAGGGTTAGTACCCTGGAGGAACAGTAAGTTCCAGGGATAATAGGTAACTTGGGCAGACTGGATGGACCTCTGGTCTTTTCTGCCATCATTGTCTATGTTTCTAAGTAAAAAGGGGAGACAAATATTTCCACTGAGTTAGTGGTTGAAGAGAAACTGATGATCAAGTGATCCTCCTTATTTTCCAGATTCATAGCTATGTACGTTTGTATGTTTGTTGGTATGCTCCTTGAAGTGTCCACTGCACCACCAGGGAAATTATTATTTTACTTTTTTTTTATTATTCAAAATACACCAGGGGCCAGAGAGAACAAAATGGGGGGAGAAAAATTAGAATGAGTAAAATTGTTCCAATTAAATTCTATTGTGCGACATTCAAGTTTTCTTTTGACTCTGTTAGCTGCAACATACATAAGAAAATAATGAGTTTCTCCCATTAAAGGTAATGTAATCATCGTGTCCATTTTTTTTATTTCACAGTTTATTTACCAAAGATAAAGTAGTCTACCAGAGATGTAACAACTCATTTTCAGTTGTGCTCTGCTTCTACGTTATTTTGCAGCTGTAGGAACTGATGCACAGAAATGCTAGCTAACTTGATCAGGGTCACAGAAAGTGATGCTTAAATGGCTGTGGTGAGATTTCAACTTATAATCTCCTGCTTCACACTTCAGTGTTCTAACCACTGTTCATCTTATCTTTTTTATTGGTTCCCTCTCTCCTCTTCTTCCTCTCTTTCCCCTCCAGTAATTTTTAAATTTCTTCAAACTTTTTCACAAATATCATCAGCAAGTCAGTGGTCATCATTTTAGCTGACTACCAGCTGGCACTGTTGAAGTCCCCCAGTAACTGTGTGTTTGGACACAATATTCAATGTACACTTATTTATAGTATATTAACCAACTATTTCCATCTTTATATTAAATTTGTATTGATTTTTCAAGATGACATTGTTATCCATGGTCCAGCACCCCTGACTGTACCCCCACGTCGCGGACAGCAACATATATGTAGGTATGTGTACTAACCTTAGGGCAGAGACACTTATCGAATAAGCATAAGTGTCAGGATCTGTGTTCTACTAGTGCATATTATGCTCCATTATGTTTTTTCACTGTATCTTAGTCCTGGGAGGTGCTTTCCATTAAATTTGTACTGTATAATTATAAGTTAGGCAATAGTGCCACCTTTAGTGCTTGTGCATCACTGTAACTGCAAGTGACCTTTGAGACTTATAGAAATCCCATTGTTCATGCTGTCTTTGCAAGCTAAGCAACTTCTTATGTTAGTTAGGATGTTTACTCATGTCACCTGCTACTGTCCAATTATACTTTTTATGTATCTTCTTCAGTAGTAACCATGGTTAATATTGGGGTACAAGATCTCTTTGCATCACGTAGCTTCTCTGAGACTAGAGACTGCACCTACATAGGTAAGGAAAACTGGAAGCTCTCCCAGTGTATTCACTGCTGATAGTAAGCCTGTATTATCATTTACCTGTAATAAATTACATTTATTACATGTGCATCACTTGTCTGTTGTCTCTTCCTTTGTGCCATTCCAACAAGAACCTGAAAAAGGTAATCTCATTATCCAGTTACAACGTGAAACCAATACAGTCAAGAAGAAATTAACATTCCTGGCCAGGGATAAAGCCTTGGAAGTACAACTATAAACGTCACAGAACCACCTATTTTTTAAGGGTCTCCAGGTAAGTGGTACATGCCAATGTAATTATGCATGCATTCTGATGCCTGTGCCACATACACATGAGCACGCATCCTTTATTTTTACCCTGGTGCATGATCTTGACCAAAATTAGTTTGAGTATAAGGTTGATTATGGTGAGGTATTTCACAGAAGTGCCATCCATGGTGTATAGAATTATATTCTTGTTTTGTGAACAGGTGGCAACAAAACCAACATTTTTAGTGGTGGAGGCTCTGTTGCTGTTCCTGGCCATTCCAAGTAATTATGTAAGTTAAGCAACCAAATGCTTCTGCCTATAATACCATTGCTGATATTTAAGTTGCTTCTGACCAGCAGATTACTGGATCCCTTATCTCTTGGTACCAGCTCTTGCCTAGGGTACATATCTACAAACAAATCAATTCTGTGAGATCAGTAGCATTAAACAGCTCAAGCCAAAAGTAGAAATAGAGCAAATAGCTGGAATGAGAAGAACTGCTCTGCTCTGAACATATGTCGTATGCAATTGTAAGACATCAGCCATCTGCTTGCACTTCAAAATCATATAGTTTGGTTTTTATGCCTTCAATAAATTAGGCAGCATCTGTTTGATGCACTACTCATTGATTATATATCCAGGTGAAAGCATGAACAGTTTTTATTGCAGTTTATTTACCCAAACAAGCACAGTTGTGTTTGGGGTAGTCCTGCTTCTGCTCAGTTTTACACTGGTAATGACTAAAGGACAGGGAATAAATGACTTGCAATAGGACATTTGTTGAACCAGAGCCTCTACCTGTGGTGAGATTTGAACCTTGGATCTCCTGTTTCATGGATCAGTGCTCTAACCACAAGAACACAATGCCTTCCACCTGTGTTTTTCCTTCTCAGCTTTGGCCAGGTTCCCCTTCTCTCCGATAGCAATGATTAGGTTCAACATGGCTACACTTGTTAAAAAGACCACAATATCAGCTTTATTAGAATATACCCTTAAAATTACAGAGACCCCTAGCCGCAGTACATTTTGGACCTTTACCACTGACACTCCCTCAAGCTGCAATTTTAAGGTATATAGTTATAAAGCTGGCATTTATTCAATAATTTATTTTGTAATTGTTGACCATGAATGGAGGGATACACAGCACTACCTATTTTCAGTCTTGTCCTTGTGGGTGGAGGATTCAAAAGAAAACCAGCTGAAATTCAACCAGATTAAGCCGTTGGTAGCATTTTAATGAAATGGGTGCATTTAGCCAAGAAACCAAGATCAAAGTGTGGTATTTTTAGCAGTGCAGCAGTGCTGCTAGGCTTTCATGCTGTTAGCATTTTTTTCTTTGCTCTGAGCACAGCATCCACACTTAGAGCAACTTTTTTGTTTTCTGTTTAACCAGAGCTTTACAATTCATCTTGCCAGAATGGGGGTGGAGTGGGGGAAGCAGCTGTGACCATTAGTTTAGGGTCTACCCTTTGTAACATGCCCAGGGTCTAAGTTGTCTACAGCATGTGATTCCAGGCCTCAAACATAAATCAAATTCTCTCTTGGAATGTTGCAGTGCACTACTGCTGCACCACTGGGCCAGCCCTTTCACCTTTTGTTTGTAATTTCCTGTTTACACCCCTATCATGCCTCAGCCCCATCCCTTCTGGTCAGGCCCAGCCATGCTACTGACATGTTAATCACTTACCAGGATGGTTTCCAACCCTGTGGGCTTGCCCTCCCCTCCCCTCCCTTGGATGGGTCCATTTGAGCTGGAGATAATCTTCTGCCTCCTCTTGAGCATACAGGCTGGAATTGCTAGGGTTTCTCTCTGGTGGGGGGTAGTGGTTGGTGTCAGGGCTCGAGTGAGCACGGGCTCATCCTGCTTGGGGTAGGTTGTCTTCTTCTCTATTATTGTGGTCCCACTCCATGGGATGCTGGTGCACTAGAAGGTCCATGCTTATGCACACCCAAAGGTTTTTTATGTAGACACTGACCAATGTTCCCTCCTCCCACTTTGCTGCCACTGCACTACCACCTGTTGTACCCAGGTGACAGTATGGTAGAGGTAGCATCCCCTTGTGACACTTGATCTTCCTCCCCCATACCAGCCCCCAATTGCCTAAGCTCATTCCTGAACTATTGTCACCTACATCATCGGCGGTAGGCCTACCACTGTGCTGCCAGGTAGCCACCATTTCACTATTTAACCTATGCCTAAAAGTACTACATTAATCTTTTCTACCAAGAATTAGTGCAGTTATTATCATACTTGTTAGTTTATGACCAAAGGCAATACTTCATCACAGTTTCACCATGGAAACTGTATTTGGAAATTTCCCATTAAAAAGGAAATGCTTTTTTCTATTAATGTACACTAGGTGTAAGTACAGTATTTCCACAAGCCCTCATCTTTCCAATGGTGGACTTTTATCTCTCATGTACCCTTCAGCAGAAATGTGCTTTGAGTAACATGTTAATGAACACCGAAGTGTAGGCAAATAATCTGGGGGAAAAAGACATTAAAACTCCTCAACAGTTAACGCTCATTATTTGTCATCATTACTGTCAGCTTGTAAAACTGGAGGCTATCAATAGGTTGACACCACTCAACCAGAAGAAGGCAATAGCAAAAGGTCGCAACAGTAAGTACTGCAAGTTACGCATTTTAATTATTTTTATCCATTTAAGTTTTCACTCCTATGTTAATCAACTGCGTTCTTTTTTTTGTCTGTTTAGATAAAGATGACATATAGTAATTTTTGGCCCAGGGAGCATATCTCTAATTTACTACCTTTTTTTTTACTTTTTCTCTGGAAGTGCATCACTAATTAGGACAGTTACATTTTTTCTATGAAATGTGTCAAGTAAGATGTTGCATAGAAATTAACAAAGTATGAATAATTTAATGCTTAGTTATAAGGAATAAAATAATGTGGCTCAAGTACCTGTGCTTGCTGTTCATCTCATATTTTAAGGTGGAACAAGCCTTTGGTAAGCATGCACTGCTACAGAGCATTCTTAAAATCTGTATTTCAAGGACTGAAATATTCCAAAGCAGTAACATATACTACTATGATAACATCTGCTTTTTTGACCTTATTCTGCTGTGTTCACTTTAGCAAGCTACTTAACTATCATCTGTGTAACCCCCCTGCAAATGGGGGTTCCCAAAAGACTTCCAGGAGCTTGCTTGAATGCTCCAAGCCTGAATGGTGTTTGGCATTTAAGCCATTTATCAGTGAGTGTTTTTAGAACCTCTTGTACTGTCTCTTTAAGAGCTGTCTGCTTGCAGACATAATTAGTTTGTATGGGGGACTGTGTGTTTCTTTGATTGAGTACCACTCAAGCTGCTGCCAATTCACTTCATTTTTGCAGTCACTAGGAGTGCAAAGGGAACCTATCTGAAAGATGTAACTGTTTGCCAGAAATTATTTAGAGTAATAATGAAATTACAGTTTGTCTAACCTGCTTCTTTGCAGTCAGAACTGTGTCTGCTAGTTCCCATTCTAGTTTTGAACTGCTGAACTGGACCAATCAGTGTGGGGTAAGCTAGCTCTAAAATGGTGCCTTGGACGAATCAGAACTTGGACTCATAATCTGAGCCAGCCACAAGAGGATTGTATGGGCAGTGACTCTGGGAGATGTAGTTTAGACTTCAGTGCCTTTTTGGACCAACAGCAGCAGTCTATTGTGAGTGACAGCCAATCCAGTCAAGAACTGGGAGGAACTCAAAGGAAGTGCCCGGTTTTGTCGGTTGGAGTTTCAGTTGAGCTTTGGCAGTGAAGAAGGAAGGAGCCCTGTGCTTTTCAGTGTGCAGTTTTAGTCAAAAACGTGTGTAAGGGCCCAGAGTTCCGGGTCTGCAGCTTGTGTAACAGCTTGTTAGGACTGAATCTGTCCTGTGAAAAGAATCAAAGGATCTCTGAAGAGTAGAAACCAGGCTCACCCTGTAGAAGACTGGAGGAATTGTTGAAAATTGCACTCTGTCTGTCAGAACTGAATCTGCTATGTGTTCTCCGGTATTGTGCAGTAATTGCGATCGGGATACAGATGCAGCCTGCCTGGTATAGTGCTTTCTTTTATATGGATGTGTGAAGAGGTTTGTGTACCTCAAGTGAGCCCTGCTGACATTGAAGGACCCTATCTTATTTGGAGGTCGTGAGTACTAATTCAGGGTCGCTCCCGTTGAATTGCCACATTAAATCCAAATGGAATTACTGTACTGCTGACTGTTTAATTCTCCTTTCTCTGTGTGAAAGGGCCCTACCAGCTGCCACGGTTTGGACTAGCCACTAGGGCTTGGGTACCCAGGACAGTAACTGATAGGGATAGGCCTGTGCACAGAGCCATAGGTAGATTATTAGAGTGATAAGCTAATTAACCTGATTTCCCCTGTCCTTGTTATATCCCCTAAATAAATCAGAGCTGCTTGTTTCAGCAAAGTTATACTGCCTGAGGTATTTGTCTATGTTAAGTACTGTACTGTGATTGTTGCACTGTATCTCATTTCACAGGAGGTCCCAGTGCCGGAACCAGACCTGGGGGTAAGTGTATACTGTGAAGGTAATTCTGATATATTGTGTGGGCCACTAGTGGGAAGAAAGGGATTGCAGTGTCCCAGAGGGCTGTGACCAAGTTAGTTTAACTATTGCAAACCCTGACCTCTGGGTGGAGGCGCCTACATTGGATCCAGGCCCTCAACCTGTTAGTGGCAAATCAGGCAGGGTAGTAGCCCCTGGGATAGCGCCATCTAGGGTTACATCTTGGAGGCTCACCGCTGGGATTGTGTGTCCTCTAGTAGCCCATATTTACAGACCACTGTTAAGAAAAAAAATAGGTACCCAGCAAGTGGCTGTGCACCGGCTGGTGAGGGTGTACTGGGAGGAGATTGACTTCAAAAATGCTATGCTTATTCTGGACATCCCCTGGGTATCAATACCATGACACTGTGCAGGAGTACTTTCCAAGGTGGAAGGTTTACAAACCCTGTGGTGGTGGGTCGGCATGCTAATCTGCTCACCCACACTTTCCTGGCCCTAGTAGAGTTTAAGGATCCCATAGATAGCTCCAAAGTGCCACAGACCATTACCCCAGAGGGAGCCCTCACTGCTTGGAGAGTGATAACTAAGGACGGTAAAGACCCGGGGGGGAATCAGCCCCCACCACTATCTGAAACCTTTGAGGAGAAATTTGCTGAATGGTTGCTGGGAGAGGGGAAAACTGTGGAGGACTTGAAGAAACTATTCTTGCCACCTGGGGTGTTCCTCCCCAACACCCTCTCCTGCTCCAGTGCCTAATGGTGGCTGAACCAATGCAGACTCTATTTCTGCACCTGCCATTAGTCATGACTCTTACCGGAGGTTGAGGATCTTCTCTGGCACCTCCCACCCCCAAGGAGAGGATGACTGGAGACCTGATAGACTATGTTGCCCCTGGGTGCTAGAATGGCAATGCTCGAAGGCGAAAAGCTAAAGAGGGTTAGTGAGAGCCTCCCGAGGTCTTGCCCTGGCTACCATCCGTAAGCAAACGGGCCAGTAACCCTGAAGCGACTGCACAGGCCTATCTTGAGGCCTTGAGAATGTGGGAGCCCAGATTCTGATGAGGACCTATGGTGGAGAGTAAGAAATGCACAACAGTACCAAGGGAGTTGTTGTCTGTGTATGTCTCCTCGGCTGGAAAAATTGTTGCAAGAATGCCTCAGAAAGGGTAGTTTGCCAGCGATTGAACTGGACCGAACCAGACTGGACAGAATCCTTAAGTCTGCCCCTTCTCAGAACTGCTGTTGCTTCAGTTATGCCTGGCAATCGACTGAATCCTCACCTCCTATGATGAGTTAATGAGAGAAATTCGAGGAGTTGAGAAAGGCGACCTCGGAGGTACCTGCACCAACAGCTGTGGCTACGACCCGAGTGACTGAGGGTGACCCATCAAGTGGAAGTCTAGCAGAGGTTGACAGTCAAATGAGTGCTCTGACAAGGAAAAAGATATGCCACAATGGGGCTAACTGTTGAGAGATCCGAATTCAAAACAGTCCTTTATGAAGGCCACGCCTGCAAGTACGGGCCCTGACCTATATCGACTGATATCTGCTATGGGGGTGGGGTACCCACCATGTATCTCCTGCTGATAACAGCTCCAAACTCAATTCCTTGACCATGGAAGTGGAGAAACTGACGAGATGTCTCAAATGCTTATCACTCAAGAGACAGAGATGGAACCCAGGTTTCCAGTTAGTAATATTCTACCACCTTGGCTCCCAGTGTGGCACCCTTGGCCAGCTCAAACTCCAGAAAGTATGTTTTGCTATAATTGTGGGAAAGATGGCACATGAAAAGGGAATGCCAGTCCCCAAAAGACACTGACAAAGTTGCATATAGGCTACAAGGAGAGCTTCGAGAAGAAATCAGTGGTTAAGAGGTGCACGACATGATCCCAGTGAGGGCACCAAAATGCTAATTCATGTCCTTTGTGGCAAGGTCAGCGTCTAGGCCCCCCACTATCATTTCTCTCCAGACTGGTCCAGAATAGTGGGTCCTCTCCATGGAGACCACTGTAAAGGGTGAATGGAGTGTCTACAAGAGCTGTATTAGACAGTGGCTCCCAAGTGACAATTATGTTCCAGGATTGGTATCAGAAGCATTTGTCAGGACGTACCTTACAACCATTAGAAGGACTGCATGTATGGGGTTAAGTGAGAAGGCCTATCCCTTTATTCCGGTATATCCAATTTGGCTGTCTTTCCCCACCTCCGTGGCTGGAGTGGCCGAACAAGTAGAGACCCTAGCCTTAGTGTGTCCCCACTGGACTGTATGATAGTGTCCCTTTGTTGATTGGAACAAATGCTCATATATTGGAAGCTGGCACAGTTGTGTTATGAAAAACAGGGTCAAAGACTAGTAGAGCTTTAAGAGTTCCGGCTTTAATTAAGAAGGCCTATGAGGCACAGAGATGCTGAAAAAACAGAACCAGAGGAACCGGTCGGAATTGTGTGGAAGAAGGATCTGAGTCTCTGATCCTGGCGCCAAATGCCCAGTGTACCTTACAGGAGAGGTCCGTATCAGAAAGGATGTTAAGAATAAAATATTAATGTTGGATGCACCAGGCGATGGAAAATTGCCAGAGGGACTGGCTGGTTCAATATTTTGCCCGCTAGAGCCCATGTTATGCCAGAAGGGTAATGGTCCAAGTTCATAATGCGTCTGAAAGAGACATTCGAGTAAACAGAGGTTGCATCCCGCTAATGCATTGTAGACACTAGCATAGTACCAGGCAAGAGTTCAAGGAAGAATGACAGAGTAACGCCTGACTTGTTTGATTTCGCGATCCCCGCTGCCAGCTGAATGGAAAGGAGGATCAGTGAGAAGCTTTGCCCAGAGAGACCAGGGTGTTTCTTTAAAGGAATGGGATGTAGGATGCGTCAAGGAGCTGAGCACAATATCCGCCGTATGGACGAAGACCATTTCGTGAGAGGTCCCGGCGCCTGGCACCTGCTGACATAGATGATGTGAGCTGCATCTGCAAGAGATGTTAGCTGCTGTGTAATACAAGAATCCAGAAGCCTTATGCTTCCCCATTGTGGTAGTGAGGAAAAAGAATGGAACAGTAAGGATGTGTGTGGATTATCGCACCTTAAACCGCGGACTATCCCTGATCAGTACACAATGCCCCAGATTCAGGATGCTTTGACTGCCTAAACGGGAGCAAGTGGTTCTCTGTGCTGGATCTCCGTGAGTGGGTACTACCAGATCCCGATGGCCCCAGAGGACCGTGAGAAGACGGCCTTTATCTGTCCGCTTGGCTCTATGAATTCATGAGGATGCCTCAAGGGATTTCAGGTGCCCCAGCCACTTTTCAACGATTGATGGAGCGTGCAGTGGGACATGAACTTACTAGAGTGCCTGGTATACCTAGATGATGTTATTGTGTGTTGGCAGCTCACTGAGGAACATGAGAGCAGATTATTTAAGGTATTGGACCGACTGGAGGACTTTGGCCTTAAACTGTCCATTGATAAGTGTCAATTCTTTCAAACATCAGTAAAGTATGTGGGACACATAGTATCCACCGAGGGAATAGAGACCGACCAAGTAAAGTTGAGGCCTTGACCACCTGGCACAGCCAAAAATCTAAAAGAACTGCAAAGATTCCTGGGATTCTGTGGTTATTATCAGTTTCATCAAGGACTATTCAAGAGTGATCCGCCTTTACTTAACCTTACTCAAGGGTATCCCCAAACCCACAAAAATACCAAAAGTCAGCGTCCCTCAAGACTGAAAGAGTGTATTTTCATCCGAGTGAAGTATTTGAGCCCCGCTGGACTCTTGATTGTGAGACTGCTTTTCATGAGATCATATATCAACTTACCCATGCTCCAGTTGGCCTATGCCGATCCAAGAAAACCTTACGTCCTGCACACTGATGCTAGCTTGCAAGGTTTGGGGGCATGTGTACCAAGAGCACGAGAATGGCCTGAGACCAGTGGCCTTTGCCAGTAGAAGCCTGACCCATCCGGAAAAGAACTATCCTGTACATAAGTTAGAGTTCCTAGCTTTGAAGTGGGCTATTGTTGACCAATTCCATGAGTACTTGTATGGGGCTAAAATACTAGTAAAACTGACAATAATCCTTTGACCTATGTGCAGACCTCAGCTAAGTTGGATGCCACTGGCCATAGGTGGCTTTGCATTATCTATATATGACTATGCTCGAATACCGAGCAGGTCTGAACCACATAGATGCTGATGCTCTCTCTCGGAGGCCTGTTCCCAGAATGATTGGGTCCGATTGGCAGAACCTGAACATTGGGCACTCTACTGGAAGTTTGACAAGGGAGGAACTAATGTCCACGCGACATGAGGACTGCATGGTGGATTGCTTGGGAGCCTCTGAGAATTGCACACCTGCCGCTTATTGCCACTTTTCTGCAATAGACATTGGTGCACTGCCTCAGCTGGACAATGACAGTATTCGAATGAGCTCAATCCATGATCCCATGATCAAAGCAGCTTAGAAGCCCTCATGCAGGAAAAGATGTGTCCAAATTACGCCCACTGATTTGAGAACTGCATTGTTATACAAAGAAGGTCCTAAGTTGAACTGATCAATAAACTCAGTTGATGAGAAACAGTAGCAAGGGACAAGTAGACAAACAACAACTAGTGCTGCTCCTGCCTTTCGAGAGACTCAGTACATGAGGTCCTTGCACAACCACATGGGGCACCTTGGTATAGACAGAACACTTGACTTGGTAGAGATCAGATTCTATTGGCCTAAGATGGGGCTGATGTGGAGCAACACATTCCAGACTTGTAGTCGCTTGCTTACAGAGAAAGCTTTGCCCAGAGGAGCTGCCCCATATTAACATCACCACCAGTGCACCCATGGAGCTGGTCTGTATTGATTTTCTGAGTTTGGAGTCAGATCAAAGAAATATCAGTAATGTGTTGGTGGTCACTGACCATTTACGAGATATGCCCAAGCTTTCCCCACCAAAGACCAGAAAGCATCCACTGTGGCCAAAGGCTAGTCAGAAAACTTTTTGTTCACTATGGGGCTCCACAAAGAATCCATTCTGATCAAGGAGAGACTTTGAGAGTCGTCTGATCAAAGAGATGCTTTTCTGTGGGGAGTGCGAAAGTCCAGAACCATCTACTCACATTCCAGGGGGACCCACAGCCTGAACGTTTCAACCACACTTTGCTGATATGCTAGGTACCCTGCACCCAAAGGAAGAAGCCTAGATGGAGCCAACAAATTAGCACCCTGGTACATGCTTATAACTGCACCAAAAGTGATGCCACTGGATTCTCCCCTACCGCCTGATGTTTGGAAGAGAAGCTCGACTACCAGTAGATGTGTGTTTGGGGTCTCTCCTGATGGAGGTTCAAACTGACAACTATTTGCAGTATGTGCAAAAGTTAAAGGCCCAGCTAACTCATGCGTACTAACTGCTCAAACCATGGCTGCCAAAAGAAATCTGGCCAACAAAGAAAGGTATGATAAAAAGTGAAAGCACAGGAACTCAGGAGGGAGATCAGGTATTGCTAAGAAATCTGGGACTGCATGGCAAGCACAAGATTGCTGACAGATAGCACCATCTCCCTCACATTGTAGTGGAGCAAACTAGATGATCTTCCAGTGTACAAAGTAAAGGCCTGAGAATAATTCAAAAGATGTAAAAACAATGCGTGAAATCATTTTGCCATTGGACAAATCTTAATTGAGTCTGAGCCCCTAAGTGCCCCTCTGGACCAGTGACTAGAGCTGCTGCTAAGAAAGATCAAGAAAGTCTGCACCTACAGAAGCAAAGTTAAAGTGTTCCCCTCCACAAGTCCCAGTTGAGCATGACTGTCAGTCCATATCGGAAGAAAGTGAGAGTGACTTTGAATACTATCCTTCTTACGTAACTGAGTCAATTGTTTCTGGGCAACTCTAGTCAATACTGGAGATGAAGCTGGGCCTTCTGGACTGTCTAAGCCCCAGCTTCATCCCTGGAGCCAATGCTCCCAGAAAGTGAAGTGCAAAGCATCAGATCAGATGAAATGGAATCACTGTGCATGGTTGAACTGTTTGAGCTTTCAGGGAGGAAAATGATAGATTGGGGCAGACTGGTGATACACCCAAACAAGAAGAGTATTTTGAGTGGCTGACAGTCCACTGCCAGTGTCCGAAAGCTCTCCATGCGACCAAATGTTGTGGACTCAGAAACTGTAACTCCTGGAGCTGAAAGTGCCCCTAGTTCAGCCTCTCTACCCCCCATGGAGACTCCCCTGACAAGTGAGGACAATGCTGAAAATGAGTCTCAGAGTGCAGAGACTGTAACAGTTCCCCTAGAAAGACTGGTCAAGCTGTAAAGCCTGTGGTGCACCTCAGTTATGATTCCTTGGGAGGCCTGTGGATTTGCCTCTCAATGTTGTCCATAAAGGAGTGTATGTGTCCCCGAGCTCATTGCCCAAACTGAGCATCAGTGCTAACTCCAAGTTACTTGTGTTGCCCTCTAAGTATGGTGCCCTTGCCCCATCCAGACCCAAGGTAACTGATAGGGAAGGGCCCCCTCTCTTCAGGTTTCATGTACAAGAGGTAATAACTTGAGTTATGGTACAATGTGTATGTAATACTGTGTAAAGAGTGACGTACTGCAATGTTTCAGAAATGTGTTCTTGGTAAAATGATATATTGACTGATGATTACATGTGCAGCCTAATGCAAATGTATATGGTTGCAGTTAAAACTTATGGGGGTACTTGCTTGATGCGGATGTCAAGCTTTCCCAGGCCAGGAAGGGTGTAACCCCCCTGCAAATGGGGGTTCCCAAAAGACTTCCAGGAGCTTGCTTGAATGCTCCAAGCCTGAATGGTGTTTGGCATTTAAGCCATTTATCAGTGAGTGTTTTTAGAACCTCTTGTACTGTCTCTTTAAGAGCTGTCTGCTTGCAGACATAATTAGTTTGTATGGGGGACTGTGTGTTTCTTTGATTGAGTACCACTCAAGCTGCTGCCAATTCACTTCATTTTGCAGTCACTAGGGTGCAAAGGAACCTATCTGAAAGATGTAACTGTTTGCCAGAAATTATTTAGAGTAATAATGAAATTACAGTTTGTCTAACCTGCTTTCTTTGCAGTCAGAACTGTGTCTGCTAGTTCCCATTCTAGTTTTGAACTGCTGAACTGGACCAATCAGTGTGGGGTAAGCTAGCTCTAAAATGGTGCCTTGGACGAATCAGAACTTGGACTCATAATCTGAGCCAGCCACAAGAGGATTGTATGGGCAGTGACTCTGGGAGATGTAGTTTAGACTTCAGTGCCTTTTGGACCAACAGCAGCAGTCTATTGTGAGTGACAGCCAATCCAGTCAAGAACTGGGAGGAACTCAAAGGAAGTGCCCGTTTTGTCGGTTGGAGTTTCAGTTGAGCTTTGGCAGTGAAGAAGGAAGGAGCCCTGTGCTTTTCAGTGTGCAGTTTTAGTCAAAAACGTGTGAAGGCCCAGAGTTCCGGTCTGCAGCTTGTGTAACAGCTTGTTAGGACTGAACCGTCCTGTGAAAAGAATCAAAGGATCTCTGAAGAGTAGAAACCAGGCTCACCCTGTAGAAGACTGGAGGAATTGTTGAAAATTGCACTCTGTCTGTCAGGAACTGAATCTGCTATGTGTTCTCCGGTATTGTGCAGTAATTGCGATCGGGATACAGATGCAGCCTGCCTGGTATAGTGCTTTCTTTTATATGGATGTGTGAAGAGGTTTGTGTACCTCAAGTGAGCCCTGCTGACATTGAAGGACCCTATCTTATTTGGAGGTCGTGAGTACTAATTCAGGGTCGCTCCTGTTGAATTGCCACATTAAATCCAAATGGAATTACTGTACTGCTGACTGTTTAATTCTCCTTTTCTCTGTGTGAAAGGGCCCCTACCAGCTGCCACGGTTTGGACTAGCCACTAGGGCTTGGGTACCCAGGGACAGTAACTGATAGGGATAGGCCTGTGCACAGAGCCATAGGTAGATTATTAGAGTGATAAGCTAATTAACCTGATTTCCCCCTGTCCTTGTTATATCCCCCTAAATAAATCAGAGCTGCTTGTTTCAGCAAAGTTATACTGCCTGAGGTATTTGTCTATGTTAAAGTACTGTACTGTGATTGTTGCACTGTATCTCATTTCACAGGAGGTCCCAGTGCCGGAACCAGACCTGGGGGTAAGTGTATACTGTGAAGGTAATTCTGATATATTGTGTGGGCCACTAGTGGGAAGAAAGGGGGGTTGCAGTGTCCCAGAGGGCTGTGACCAAGTTAGTTTAACTATTGCAAACCCTGACCTCTGGGTGGAGGCACCCGCCATTGGATCCAGGCCCCTCAACCTGTTAGTGGCAAATCAGGCAGGGGTAGTAGCCCCTGGGATAGCGCCATCTAGGGGTTACATCTGCAAGACATTATTAGTACGAATTTTCATTGTTGCTGGCTGAATAATTGTCCTGCTGTTTTTCTGTACTATAACAATGTTTGTATATTTATCTTCTTGGAGTCTAGACAATAGAAATCTTATTCCTAAGCTTCAGCATGGAAGTGCAAATTTAGACATGCTTGTTTTTATATGGGGGGATTTCCAGGAAATAATATAAGTTAAGGATTTCATTTTGCCTTCAGAATTTCCTTCTAGATCACAGACTTGGCAGCACAATTAACTTTTTTAATATGAAAATTGGGACAAGGATAAAAAATTCCTGCTATCCCAGAAAAAGGCCTGGCCTTTCCCCACATTGGAAGCCTGGATTCAAATTGTGCTACGGGGTCACAAGTGAAATATGTTTGGTAAACTGAGTGTAGCTCATATGGGGTTGAAGCCCACTCTAATTGGCCTAATTAAGTAAAATTGGCAGTCATTGCTTTAAAGGGATCATGGGCTGGATGAATATGGAGAATGGCTCACTTTCTCACTGAGAAATTAATACAGTAATTGCAGGTTAGTATAGGCACTGTTATTGGAGTGTAACAAACAGTGTTTGTATGAGGGGGGTGAGAGTAGCCTGAGCTGGAGAAAAAGCTATGCAACACCTCAGCTCAGATCACTGCAAAAAAATGTTACATTTTTGAATATTAATTGTACAAAACAAACAAAAAAAAGAAACTGCATTAAAGCCTTGGTTTGATTTGCAGCACAAAGAAAAAAAGTAGATAAATACAAAGTTTCAGTGAAAAGTCCACTGAGCCTTTTTGGATTTCTGACATTGTGTTCCTCAGGGTTTGAATGATCACATAGAAACATAAATTGTTGGCAGATAAGGACCACTAGGCCCATCCAGTCTGCTTGTAGGCCCTATACATTGTATGTGGCCACTAATCTTATGTGATCAATGGCTTGTCATCACTCCCTCCCCTCTTAGGCTTCCCTTGTGCCTGTCCCAAGCATGCTTAAACTCCTCCATTGTGCTTGCCCCCACTACCTTCTGTGGCAGACTATTCTACCCTTTCTGTGTAGAAAAACTTCCTCACATTACCTCTTAATCTACCCCCCCCCCCTCCAATTTCATATTGTACCCCCTTGTTCTAGTACTTTTTCTACATTGGAAAAGCTCCCCTGCCTGCACCTTATTTATGCCCTTAAGGTACTTTAAAGTTTCAATCATGTCCCCCCTGTCTCCTCTCCTCCAGTGAGTACATATTGAGGTCCCTTAGTTTCTCCTCATATGTTTTGTGGTGTAAACCCTGCACCATCATTGTTGCCCTTCACTGGATAACCTCCACCTTATCTATGTCCTTGTGCAGGTGTGGTCTCCAGAACTGCATGCAGTACTCCAGGTGAGGCCTTACCAATGTTTTCTACAATGGTATCACTACCTCCCACCCCCCTGCTAGTGATACCTCTGCCTATGCACCCCAGCATATCACTGGCCCTCCCCGCTGCCTTTGTACACTGCTTTGATACCTTAAGGTCATCAGAGATGATAACCCCTTTCCTCCTTGGTGACAGTCAGCTCCTCTCCCCCCAACCTGTAGCTCTCCCCAGGGTTCCCTCTAGCAAAGTGCATTATTTTGCACTTCTTTACATTAACCCTTTACATTCTAAACATGATGCAGCATTGCTGTTGCCTTAATGTTGGCACTGTCTGTCATAGCAGAAAAACAACAGTGACACACTAATGCTTGGAGACATGAGACCTGATTCTCAAACTGTCCCTGGATGGTGCAAGGGGCTTGTGCCACAAGGAATGCCACAAGGTGTGGCTTCTGCCAAAAGATGCTCCAGGAGAAATTCTCAAAAATAGCTTGCATCAAACACAGGCTGCATGTGCAGGGTGCTTGCACCAACCTTGCTTCACAGAATGAGCTGCAGCATGACACTAGGGGTCTTGCAGCAGATGCAGGCTGTCATATGCCCTAATCTGGGATTCTCAAAACACTCCCAAAGGGCAAATTTCCAAGTACTATTAGACCAGCCTTGGCTGGTCTAATGGTACTTAGATATTTGTCCACTAGGAGGCTAGAGACTTTATGCTATCCCTGCCCCATGTGTGTGTCATGAGACTCCCCTTGATAAACATATATCAATCCCTGGTGGTCCAGAGGACCCCCTCTCTATCCCCCAATCTCCCTTTAATAAAACATCTGTCATTCCCTAGTAGTCTAGCAGATCCCCCTCCCTATCCCTAATCTTTCCTTAATAAAACAGACAACATTCCTTGGTGGTCTGCTTGACCCACCCATGCCTGATCTCCCATTAATAAAACATATAATGTTCCCTGGTGGTCTAGCGGGGCCCCCTCCCTATCCTCAATCTTCCTCTACAATAAAACACAAAACTTTCCCTGGTAGTCTAGTGGACTACCCACCCCAGCAGGCAGTGCCCGACCACCCCCCTGTGACATCCCTGAGTCAGGGAATGTCACAGCCCTCCACTCTCTACCATGGCTGGCTGCTGACTGAGCCATCAATGAGCGCATACTGTACAATCAGCTGTTACAGCACATGCTCATTAACTGCCCAGTTGGCAGCTGGCTGTGGTGAAGAGCGGAGGGCTGTGCCAGTCACTGGCTCAGGCATGAGACAAGGGGAGCAGGGTGGTAAGGCACTGCCTGACGGGGTGAGGGAGTGCACTAGAGCACCAGGTAAAGTTATGTGTTTTATTATACAGGCAGATCAGGGATAGAGAGGTGGGGTCTACTAGACCACCAGGGAACACTATATGTTTTATTAAGAGTAGATCAGGGATAGGGAGGTGGGTCCACTAGACTGCCAGGGAAAGACAGATGTCTTATGAAGGGGAGATCAGGAATAGGGAAGGGGTTCACTAGACTATCAGGGAATAACAGATGTTTTATTAAGGGGAGCTCGAGCATAGGGAAGGGGATCCTCTAGATCACCAGGGATGTGTTACTTTTATTAAATGGGGGATCAGGGCTGGGGTGCAACCCATCACTTTGTTACTGCCTGCCATGAGTGCCGCCTGACTGTGCCTGCAGCTTACAGCAAACCTCTCGAGTGCACTGTCTCATTTGCACTTTGTTGCAAGCTGCAGAACTTTGCTATCAGAAAAACAATGCTTGGCTGCATGCTTGGAACAGCAAAAAATCCAATGCTGGGATACTTTTAAAACCACTTGATTTACTGAAAAAAGATAACTGAGTAGCACCATCAATGTTTCACGTCTCCCAGACACTTTTTTAAGACCTTGAAAAAGTATCTGGGTGATGTGAAACATTGACAGTGTACTGCAGGAGGTGCTACTTGTTTATCTTTTTTCAATAATCCAAGTGGTTTTAAAAGTATCCCAACATTGGATTTTTTCCTGTTCCAAGCGTGCAGCTGAGCATTGTTTTTCTGTGTACCGTATGTATTTTTCTCTGGCTTTGCCACGGGTTTTCTGAGCCACTCAGTCTGTTTTGCCTTTGAGAACTTTGCCATCGACACCCTACCTGATAGAAAATCAGGTGCAAGGTCCCTGGTGCACCGGCAGTTGACACAAGCTGCCACTGGAGCAACTTGCACCGCCCTTTGAGAATTGAGCCCATGTTTTCAAAGCCATGGTAACACCAATGCTACATTGCAAGGTCATTCACATCATAAGAAAAGTGATACCACTGATTTTACAAAGTTCTTTGGACTCTTTCACACTAATATTGTATTTCCCCTAATTTTGACGCTATTTACAGGAGTGACCAGGGCACATTAAATACAGGTTACATATATGTAGTCAGTACATACAGTATATGCAGCAAATATATCAGAGACAACAGTTCAGTTATAAAATTAATAATTTCATGTACAAGTAAAGTTATCCATTACGTGTTTTTTCAGCTTTTTTAAAAGAAATTGTCAGACAAGGTCTGTCTCAGGTCAAGAGAAAGGTTATGCCACATTTTTACTGCACAGTAAGAGAAGGATCTTTGATCATTTGTAGTTTTCATAGTATACTTTTGACAAGATTTGTATAAGCTGTTTGCTATTTCACTGGGGACATTGACATGCATAGTTTGAACAGCTACATTAAATAGAAATAGTCAGCTCTAAGAGCCTGATATGCAAGTGTGGAGCTGGCCTTAATTTGCACTTACTGTGCAAAAACATTTTTATTTACTTACTGCAGCATAGTAAATTGTATCAGACTGATTCTGCTGACTTCCAAGCTGACATTTGCTGTCTAATCCCAGAATACCCTGCAGTTGACATCCAAGCAGGGCTGCATCAATGGGAGATTCAATAGTCTGCAGCACATTCTATAGTTTTTATAAACTCTGATCTTTTGTGTACTGCTCCCACAGTACTCTGGGGCTGCATACTATCACAGAGAAGAGTACTTATCCTTGGGTAATAAGTGGCATGGCAAACATTTTATCTGAGGTTATAAAAGCTCTAAAATTCACTGCAGGATATTGAATCTCCGACTGCTTCAGCCCTGCTGTGATATCAGCTGTAAGGGATGCTGGGATGTCTGGTTACAGAAAATGTCAGCTTGAAAGTCAGCAGAATCATCATGATACAATCTACTATACTGTGGTAAACAGTAAGCAAAATATTTTTTTGAACACAAAGTTCAAATTGGTACCAGCCTCACACTCAGAGGAAAGCCTTTTAGTGCTGACTGTTCCCCTTTAATAACTGAGATGAGCCCAGCCATGTGGTGCTGGCTAGTGGAAAACATGGGGACCAATTCTAGTTCCTCCTTCCATCACCTGCAGGCTCTTCAGACGATGCAGTTGGGTGGTGGGAGGGTACATCTAATGGTGACAATAGCCCTGCCCCACATTAGTGCCAGTTGCCTGCCCACCATTGTTGGAGCTGTGAAACACCCTATGTATCTCCTCCCTTGTGTGGCACTCTGTGTGGGCCAGAAGGTATGCAGCTGGCCAAAAAGGACTCTGCTGCCAAGGTAATTCAAGGGAGTACCAGAGGAATGGGCAAATATGCGAGGCAGATAACAAGCCTAAGCCAAATAGATGTGCCAGAGCAGTAGCTACAGCACCAGGAGGAGGCTAAAGCAAGAGTGGGAAAGCAATGGTAGGAGGAGACAAAGATAATAACAAATCAGATGACACAACTGGACTTTAGTGAGGCATTGTACAGTAGTTGCATATAACATTGATGCAGTGACAGACAAACAGCGAAGACCATCACAGCAACACAATCGGCTGTTCACTATGATGGTCCATTGGTTTTACAACACTGCTATCTCCGGGTAGTTCACCCCCTGCCTGAAACAACTCTGACTTGGAGTTGGTAATCTACAGTGTGGGGGGCAGAGCCCTCCACATGGGTGTGCATGGGGAGAAGCCCCCTGCAAAAAACACTTGTTTCCACTGATGACACAATGTTGTCTGTTGGCATTGTGCCATCATTGTAATGCTGATCAACAGAATTCCTGTCAATGCAGCTTGGTGGAACCCAGTAGTTTTTTATGAATGTGGCAGACTGTAAACAGTTGATGACCAACCAGGAAGTAAAGTAGGCTGTCTAATCTCTGTTAGCAATCTACAGAAATATGTCTACTAATGAGACTGTCACTGTGTACTATAATTATTTACCATATAGAATGTAAGTAAAGGTGGGCTCCATTCCCATCCAGAAGAATCAAGAAAGAGTTCACAGGTTAATCAAAGCACAACTTTATTAATGGCATTCCAAAAGTAGTAGAGTAAAGAATTCAGGTGAATTTTTAGGATATGGTGAATAAAAATGTAAAGCTATTGTGCACTATAACAAGTGCACTACAAATGATATTTTGAAATCTGGGGTAACCCCAATAAATGGCATGGTAGGTAGAAGACTAAAAACCTGTGATCAATCTGTTTAATGTCATAATTTATGTAAAATGCACTGCCCTCTATCTTTCAGCCTCCAACACCTCATGCATTATCAGTCACATAACTGAAAAAAAAGATGGTGTGTGGCTGAAGGCAAGGGAGGGAGGCTACTGGTCTAGTCTGGAGTTTCTACAATGTGCCCAATCATTGATCAAGGTAAGGAGGGAGGCCGATTTGGCATACAGACCAAAGTGGGGATTCAGGGGGTAATGCAAATTAAGGGTTCCTTATCAAGACCATGTCAGCTAATGGAACACGGCAGGAGCTGGCAATTTACTCTTTGTTTAAAAATCAGTCTGGGGGAATGGAGCAGGGCTGGAGAGTGGGAAATGGTTAGGGTGAGATGGAAGTGGGTAACCAAGGGACAAGCCCTGGACACCTGTAGAGGTATTGAGTGCTTTTGTTTAAGTGACTGCATATGAATAGTGAGTTGAGATGAGCAAAGTTGCCACAATTTGCTTTACAAAGTAATTGGTGAAGTTTTCACTTCATAAAGTGTGGACTATAGATGAAGTGGGTGAAATGCACATGTGAAGTGGCTGAAATGCATCCACGAAATGACCAGTTCATCAACTTACCACTGAAACATTACACAATTTGGTGAAGTCGAAGTTTCTGAGGGTAATGAAAATTTTGCAAAGCATTATGAAGGAGAATTTCATCCATTTCATGGCAACTTTGTGAATGAAGTGTAACTTGATTGTATCTCAGTCGTGAGTAACAAATAAATGGGTATTAGGGGTGCCAAGTATAAGTACTCTGGAAGTATTAAAGAAAATGTTCTTACACTCCCCTACTGGCATGGAAAGCTGCACTCCTGCCTCTTTTCAAAAACTACTTTTTCAGTGTCTCCTGTCTGGGGAAAAAGGGTGTGACCTGTCACAATATCTTTGATAAGAAAACACATGGAAACAAAGATGGCTGTAGGAAAAGCCATCCTTTACTGATAACACAAGCATGTCAGTTTAAATGCAGATATAATTTTTGCATGCTTGCAAATAAGACTACTGCAGTTGCTTAACTAGCTTAAAGTGACTTCATATTTTTTCCAAGTGTAGCCATTATGCCAGTCACTATAAGCATGGAAAAACTATTAATACATTTGATTGCCACAGGCTTGATGACTGTCTCATGGCCTTTCTGGTTATTTTACAGAGCTAGAGTTGGTGGGACACAGACTTATTTCCTTTGGGTTCTTTCTTAAGAACAGTACTACCAGTTGCACTGAACCAAATCCTTTCTTTACTAGCAACAAATGTTGAAATTGTCATCAAACCCTTACAGCTGCAACTGCCTCACAATCCAGGCAAGCTGTAGAAGGACTGTTCTAATGATCTCATGTGATTGGTTCAAATATGCCATGATTGGCTGCCAGTTTAGGCTCTTAATCATGTTCACATGAAAGTTGAAGTAAATATCTGTGTGACCATGTAGACTGAATATGATTGCATGTTTCTTCCCCCATGCTAGTTATTGGCAGTGTTGGGTAAGTTACTTTTTCTATTACTTTCTATTTCTTTTAGAAACTTGATCCAGGAAGCTCTGTGCAGTCACTAGCAAGGATGGAGAGGTACTAGAAAAAGTAATATACCTGACAGTTACAGTTAATTATTTCTTTATATACAAAAACAATACAAAAATAATTACAAACTGTAACAGATGATATTTATTTGAAAGTAATATGTTAGTTACTAGTTACTTTCAAATAAATGCAATCAATTACAGTTACGTATTACTTTTGTATTAAAAGACATCAGTAATTGTAACTGTAAGGCATTTTTCTTTTTCCAGTGCTTCTCTATCCTTGCTAGTGACTGCACAGAGCTTTCTGGAGCAAGTTTCCAAAAGTAATAGAAAAAGAAACCTACCCAACACTGGTTATTGGTGTGGTACAGTATGAGTGCACAACAACCTTTCCAGATGTGTACATTTCTGTTATGGGAATCAATTTAAAAAAAAAAAAAACAGTTTTGTAAAAGTAACAGTACTGCCCTTTCTTGGATAACATAATATTAATACTGGTGTTTAGAGATGGAAGGGTGGGCAAATTTGAAAAAAAAAAGGAGTTATGATTACTTTTTAAAACTACTAGTCTTTTATTAAGAGATAAAACCAGTTGGGTGTTTGATCTAGTTGGCTAAAATCAATGGTGCCAACATATGTATGTTATTTATGCAATAATATCACAGTGGAGCCATTATTTAGTTCAAGTGGAATAAACTGATTGTGGCATACACCAGGCAAAGACTGGGCAGTGTACTTTTATCAAACAAACTGCAGACACAGCCAACACTGCGGTGCTTCCAGATGAATGTGTTTATTTCCATATAGCAACAACAGTGAATCCCCACACAAACCACCTTGTAGGCCTTGTATAGTGAATCCACTGTCATATTATTGTTTTGACATACTACCTCAGGAACTTAAGGTGATCTACCAAATGAGTTTTTACTTTTTCTAAAAGTTTGAAGAAAATCAAATGAGTTCTTACTTTCTGTAACACTTTAAAAGAACGTCCTTCAATTAGAGCAAAAAAAACAGTATAATGGCAAACACCTTAATGTACACCCCCACCACAACCAGAAGTTCCTAAAGCAAAGAAAAATAATTTCAACTGAAAATTCCTTTCAATGTAAGGCCTTGATGTTTCATATAAATGGGACTGCTGATTCTTTTACATGTTTCTGGCAATCAAGTTCTACAGCTATTATCAAATAAAATTATTTACTCATAAATTTCACAACCCAGTTTTGTATATAGAGAGCCACTTCATAAGTAGAAGTATGACAGTTATGGAATACCATGTGTTCCTCATTTTAACATTCCCAGTAAAAGGATTGTAAATTCCACAGCAAAGTTCCAAAGTTTCATGATCTACTAAATTGACAGGAGATATTTTTGGAAAACTGAAAACAGCCATGACCCCCTCACCCCCTAAAGATCCTTCTACATGTATATTTTGAATTGTTTCTAATCTTTATGGACTTATTTGCTAAACACTGGAGGCAGAATAGAAACTCTAAACAGAAAAAAGGGCAATTTTATTCCACACAGAGGTCGTTGAATGTAGCTTATTGGACTCGATTAAGAAGACCTTAGATGTGTTGGTGAGTCTTAGGACAATAAATAGGTGTGTGCACTGTGATGCAACACATACATTTGAAAAACCACCATGGTTTCTTTTTGTCTGCATAACCTACCAACCTAGGTACAGTAGCACCCCTTCAAAAAATGCCTTATTAATAAGACTGTGGCCAAAATGTCATATGGAATGAAAGGGTATACTGTGGGGACCATGGAGGATGTACTAATAGCAGTTAACACTGTAGTTAAGTTGAACAAAATCATGATTAACATTAACTAAAGTCACATTGAATTATTGCCAAGCAAAAAGAAATACTAACTGCCAAGTGAGTAATATTTTTGTGTGCTATTTGTTAACCCATATATGTCCTCCACAAACTGGATGTGAAGACAATTCAGGCTGTCAAGGTAAGACTGGAACATTCTTTGTTTAATGTGGGACTTATAGTGCACCCTGGGTAGTAGGGTGGGTGGGAGCTGGCAGTAAGGTGCATTCAGTCAGATGGAGGAGTCAGCACCTTGGGAGCTCATTTGCCTCTATGATAGAAAAGGGGAGTATTTAATTTGGAATGTTGATTGTTTCTGTTTTGCTTTCTTCAGTTTTGTAGGTAGTTTTTTGATTAATTTATATTGAATATCTATGTCAGACCTTTTAGTCCATGGCAGAGTAGGGGGAGAGTTTGGGTTGGAACTTGATGTTCAGCATCTTGGGCTTATGCCCTTTGTTCAGGTGCTGTAGCTGTGTATATGGGGAAAGGAGAAAGGGTGAGGTAAGTCTGCATCATGCTTTCAGGTCCCAGGGGTCTTTGAAGATTTGAAGGAATAGTTGGGACATTTGGGGTGCGTGTTCACTTTTTTTTTTTTGTAGTTGGTTCCCTGGACCCAGCAATCTTCCTCTCAGACAAAAGTGTTTTTAAGTTTTTATTTGGTGTTATTATCCAAAATGTTGTAGAAGTTATTATTTAATTTCTATTTTTTTTATATATGTTGACTTTGTAAGGGTGTAATATACAATAATAAGACATATTCTTTTTTTTTATTAATTAGATTTTAATTTAAGAGGACTGCATAGGACTTTCCACATGCAGTCTAACTGACATTCACCTTATTTGGGCATAGAATCCCATGTGCTCCTAGAATCTCATGTGCTTATAGTTAACTGAGCCTGTGATTGATACCAGTGACACCTGAGATGTAATTCCTAGCCAAGTTATGAGGTCTGCACCTTTTAATTCCAACCAGTGTGGACTGGAGGCCAGACGTGTGCACTATGTCGCTTTGCACAGCACAAACTACAGAAGACCCATTTTTGTTTGTTTGGAGCCTGTGGTAACAGTTTTTATTTTATAAAAACTCCTGATACCTCTAATCTGGTTCTTGATGGCAAGCTTCATCACCTGAGTGAAATGAGAGCCACTGAGCAGCCAAGCCAGCTTAATTAAAAAACAGAGGAGCTACAGACCTCGAACAGAGTGAAACAGCAGTTTGTCCCAGATCCTTTTTATCAAAGTAAGCTGCTAAAACTTGATATAACCTTGGATAATAAAACTTGATGGTTTAGATTTCTTTGATGTTTTTGATATTTTAATAATACTTTTGTCTAAAGAGAGACATTTTAGAAGTCAAACAAAAAAAGTTAAATAGATGGAAATCCCATTTAAACTCAACATATTTAGGAAAGATATTTAAGTGGAGTATTTTATTTTAGTGACACCTCCACAAGACTACTCAACCAATTATACCTGCCTCCAGAAACATATTTTCTTGAGATAACCCTCTGAAGCCTCTGAACTGTCCCAGGTGTCTGAGTTGGCTTAAAATTGGACAACTGAGAGTTGAGAGCTGCTTCCAGGCTACTTCAAAAAGGGTGAATTTTATTTCAGCTTCTTTTTAAGTGCTCTGAAGAACCTGATGGTAAGAATCCTAAGGGTTGTTATGTGTTTAATGGGCACATTTACATATACCTAGCATAATTAATCATACACAATCAATATTTTATCATTTGAACTGGAACTGCTTAGAATATTAACTTGAGAAATATTTCTGATGACTGATATTTGATGGCAGTGTATTTAATTGATGTTTGGTCATTTGGACCACCACTCAGTTAATTAATTTATAGTAATCTGTTATTTTCCTATATAGATTTTTTAGGTGTTTTTACCAGGTTTTTTCTGCTGGACCCAGGACCCCAGCAAACACATACACATACATATGCATGTGTGGAGATGCACATACACACTGAGCACTGGCTCAGCCCCATCTGCCCCACACCTTGCTATTGCTGCCTTTTCCCACTACCTCGCTTCCACTGGACTCCACCGGTGGGAGGCGGAACTATGGGGGTGGGAGCAACCCCAAGGAGGGAGAGCTGCCTTGTGACTGCTCAATCCTGCTCCATCCCTCCCCCCACACCAGCTCTCCAATGACCTGAGGTCGTTCCTGAACCTGGGTTGCCGGTGCAGAGTGAGGTAAGGTGTCCAGTGCCTCAGCCCTCAGCACCACCCAGCACATTATTTATAGTAGTCTTTTGACTATTTTGGTACTGCTATAGTATTACCAATATAAAATAGCTACCATGAGAACATGAAATTCCAAACTTGATGAGGCTATGTTGTCTCCTGACCTAGACAGCTGTATCAGTAAAAGGAAAACAAAACAACTGCAGCTTGAAGGTTAAGGTGGAAATGATTTAAGGAAAGGGGAAAATCTATGCAATAATAGACAGGGATGAATTGAACATTTCTGAATGTATTGTCAGTGCTGCTTCTACTCCTATACTGCACAAATCAGACTCAGTGTCGGAAGGGTTAATGTCACCAATGGTACAAATTGACTCAGGAGATGATTTTCAATCAGTGCAATTATATCCATAAGTGTTTCAAATAACTGATAAGGTTAAACCAACAAATAGTGATACAATTAAAGAAACTTCACTAATTAATTTAATGGAACCTAAACAAACACAGGACACATATCATTTGGCTCAAGTGGGTAATAAGCTAGAAATGACAATTGGACTAAAATCCTTACTTAAACAAGGGGAAATAGTTTATTACAGACCCCTTCTATTGGATTTCTGGGGAACTTTCCTAAGGAAATGCCTGAGATACATGATGTCTCCTCTTGTACTAAAGTTAGGGAAATATTTTCACCAGAATAATTAAAGCAACCTCTTTTAAAATAAATAAATAATATAGAACAAAATATTGGGACACTCAATGGCATTCTGGTACATACCATGAAGCAAGTACTTTTTCTAAAGAGTTATTGGAACACATTAAAGACCAATTCAATGCAAATGTTACACTATTAGAGACAATCTAGGTCCTTAGATATGAGAATATGGGAACAAGACCAGACATGAAAAAGCATTATATGATAAAACATTTAATAGAAGATAACATTAACATGTATTATGAAGAAAATGGGAATGGGTCATATATGTTTAACAAACACAAAACAAGATGAAGTTCCAATACTTAGCAAAGCCAAACAAGTTAATCTCTCACCTCCCTTCAATAAGGATGAGGTGGTTGATTTAACAAACACTTAAGTGACTTCATCATTTAAGCCTGACAATATAAAAAAAGTAACATCCTATACACAGGTTTCTAATAACAAAAAAAAAGAAGAAAACAAAAGTAAAGGGTAAACAAATCATTAATAATTTGCAACTACAGACTTCAATAGAGTTACAAAAATTAGAGGGTTCAGGAGATAACATTAATTTGGATAAAGAGGCCCATACCACAGGAAACTTACAGGATAGAAATAATGACAAAGTGTTACCAAACAATATACAACAAAATTCGATCTAACTCCAGTGTTATCTCCAACACAACAGATCAAATACTTTTTTGACCAAATAGCTTTAATTAAAATTAAAGATCTCCCCATACTTCAAAATGAAATCACTGAATCACTGAAAAGTAGATTACCCTCACCTTAATGAACAAAAAGATGGAGTTTTGAAAGTGATTAGATTTAAGAAGGGGAAACAAAAGTAAAGACATTTGGGTTTTGACCAAAACAATAAACGATGCAATCAAAATATGGGAATAAATATCTGTTGTAAGTGAAGCTGGAATCATGCTTGAATATCCAGAACTTCCAAATATCATATGTACTGAGGTATCTTTATGCGATTGATTTCATCGGAGAAGTATGTCTTTATGGTTAGTAATATTCCCTCGTTAAGTATGAATTGGAAGATACACTTAAAAGGAAGGTAAAAAACCTGTTAAGATTAAAATGTCAAGAAAATTCTTTTGAGGTCAAGAGAATAACCCATTTTGCAAGTAATTATACTTCAGCCATTCTTCCCTTTTGATCAACAAAATTCAAAGCAATAAAATTCTGGGAAATGAAAGCCCAGTTTTTTGATTGAGGATACAAGACTGACATAGTAACACTTTTAGGGTTACGCTATTTACATAATAAAATTGCAGGAGAAATCAAAACATGATAGACCACAAATGGACCTTTTAACTGCAATAAAACTGAGACATAGCATAAATATACAAAGGACAGAAATCAAATCTTAATGTATCTTGCCAATTAGAATCAAAATTGATAACTCTGACATGGAATTTGTTAACATATATCTCCCTCCAAAAAACACAAGGCAAAAAAAAAAAAAACCTAGACGCTTGGGAGCATTTTAAAAGCACTCTATTAGAAATAGTAAAATCATGTCCTGACCTAGATAATTACCATGGAGGAGATTTTAATGCCAGACTCCCACTCTCGACTGCTTCAAATCAAGAGCTCAATAGTTACAGTATGTAAATACTTTAAATCCTAATTTGGCAATTATAATAAACTCAACAGACTCAAAATATAATTTTATAGGTTTACTTTTTGATAACCTTCTAGAGGAATTAAGTTATAGTGATGAATGAGAGGACAAAAAGTGACAAAAAAGGTCAGTGTGCATACTACTCATCTAATGGAACCTCTTTGATTGACCTAATTACAGTGAAGCCCACCAGGATGAAGCACACTGTCACAGGTTTCCTGCATGACAAAATGGATTAACTCCCTTTGAGACTGCATTGTTTGCTGCAGTAACTCTACTGCAGAATTCTGCAGAGTTGGGCTACATCCTATTGTGCTTCACTGTATGTGTAATATTAATGCTTTAGATAAAATGAAAGATCTTCCAACAGTTATACGTGCCGAGTCGCTGCATTTGCCTCTGCAATTAACACTAAAACTTGAATCACCAACTGAAATTATTAATAATCCTCCAATAAGTGTAATTTCTTCCCAAAAATTAATTAGAGCTCTAGTGATATGGATGTTATAGAATAAATACTGACATTTTCAGAGATAATAAATATAGTTAATAAGCATTGTTCAATTCTTCTGATATTATGTTCCATACATTTTGGAACAAAATATTTACATACATAGCAAATGCCCAAATGGAGGAAAGGATAGCCAATTCTGTTAAGAAGGGGAAGAAGACCTTTTATGGGTACATTAGGGAGCGAAGAAAGACCAAAGAAGGGATACTGAGGCTCAATAAAGGGGAGGGAATGTGGGTAGAGGGGAACAGTGAAAAAGCAGGGATACTGAACAAATATTTCTGCTCAGTATTCACAAAGGAAGAGGAGGGGGAGGTACCTAAACCAAACAAGAGAAACACTCTGAAAATGGGGGTCGATACCAGTCCATTTACAGAAGAAAGGGTTCTGAAAGAACTAATAAAATTGAAGGTGGATAAAGCAATGGGGCCTGATGGGATTCACCCAAGAATTCTAAAAGAACTAGGGGTAGAACTAGTGACACTGCTGACTTCTCTCTTTAACAAATCATGGGAGGATGGGAGGATGGGGTGGTACCTGAGGACTGGAGGAGGGCAGATGTGATTCCTCTTCACAAAAGTAAGAGCAGGACAGAGGCAGGAAACTACAGACCAGTTAGTTTGACCTCAGTGGTAGGAAAAATGATGGAATCACTTGTGAAGGAAAGAATTGTTGAGTACCTAGAGGCCAGTGGGGCACAGGACCCAAGGCAGCATGGATTCACGATGGGAAGGTCATGTCAGATGAATCTAATAGATTTCTTTGACTGGATGACCAAAGTAGTAGACCAGGTAGGGGCTGTGGACATGGCCTACCTAGATTTTATCAAGGCATTTGATACAGTCTCACACAAAAGATTAATACACAAGTTAGCCAGCCTTGGAGTGGGCCCCAAGGTGGTAGCCTGGATACAAAATTGGCTAGACAACAGGATGCAAAGGGTAGTAGTAACTGGAGTACACAGTGAAGAAAGGAGGGTTATTAGCGGGGTACTGCAGGGTTCAGTACTGGGACCGGTCCTTTTAATGTCTTTATAAGTGACATTGAGAGGAACTGGAAGGAAAAGTATGTCTCTTTGCAGATGACAAAGATCTGCAACAGGGTTGATACACAAGATGGAGTGGAAAGGATGAGAAGGGACTTGGCAAGGTTGGAGGAATGTTCAAATGTATGGCAGCTCACATTCAATGCAAAGAAGTGCAAGGTAATGCACATGGGAAACAAAAACCTAGGGGAAGAGTACACAATGGGGAGTGAGATACTGACAACAGTAAAAATGGAAAGGGACCTGGGGGTAATTATATCAGATGACCTAAAGGTGGGCAAGCAATGTGAGAAGGCAGTAAGTAAGGCTGGGGGGATACTGGAATGCATAGGAAGAGGCATCAATAGTAGAAAACAGGAAGTTGTTATCCCTCTGTACAGACAGTTGGTGAGACCCCATCTGGAGTACTGTGTGCAGTTCTGGAGACCCCACCTCCGCAAAGACACAGACAGAGTGGAGGCTGTCCAGAGGAGGGCAACCAAAATAGTGCAGGGTCTGCACCAGAAGACATACGAAGAAAGACTAAAGGAGCTTAATATGTATACCCTTGAGGAAAGGAGGAGAGAGGGGACATGATAGAAACTTTCAAGTACCTCAAGGGAATCAACAAAGTCCAAGAGGGTAGCATCTTTCAGAAAAAGAGATGTGCAAGAACAAGGGGGCAAAATTTGAAGATAGAGGGGGGACGGCTCAGAGGTAATGTGAGGAAGTATTTTTTCATGGAAAAGTTTGTGGATGCATGGAACAGCCTCCCTGAGGAGGTTGTGGAGTCAAGAACAGTGGGGGAATTCAAGAATGTATGGGACAGACATAAGGCAGTCCTAGTGGGGGGTAGGAGGAAGTAAGCTGTTGGTTAACTAGGAGCTGCAGCTTATCTGTTAGGTAGGAAAATGGACAGACTAGGAGGGCCAAGCAGTCCTTATCTGCTGTCAAATTCTATGTTTCTATGTTGCTTTACTATAATTCGAACCAGAATAATAATATAGGATCTTGGTTTAACAAAAGATGCAAACAGGAAAAAAAAGAGTCTTGACTAAGATGATAAGGAAAGTTAAAACAAATAAGACCAAAATAAACTTAAGTTTTCTGAAACTTGAAAGGAAAGAATATAATCATATTCTCAAACAAGAAAAAATATCAATCTAAATTATGTTCACAACTTTATCATTATGTAATTTATAAGAACACAAAAGAGTTTGGGACAATCGTGGCTAAAGGTATATGTATATATATATATATATATATATATATATATATTTACCAGGAGAGACACACTAAGCTGAAGATGGTTTACAAGTTCGACCTGGGAGCACAAGAAAGTTAAATGACTTGCTCAAGGTTTCACAGTATGCAAGTGGGGGCTGTAGGATTCAAATCCAGGTCTCCAGGTTTGCAGCTCAGTACCTTAAACCACTGCTCTATATTGTCTCCCATGTGAAGTGAATTGAAATTCCTGCATGGTTTCTGTAGATTCTTATGTTCAACCAAAATCACGCAAACTTCACTTTTCGGAAGTCTATTATGGTGAACTTGAAGAAAATTCTCTCTCAGTAATGGGACAATTAAGGAACAAAATACATTCTTATGGTTAATCTATACCAATTATCATCACTGGAGAAGAAATATTAACAGCAATTAATAATACTAAACCTAACAAAGCTCCTGAATCAGGTAGAATCCCTAGTGATATCTCCAAACACTTCCCTGACTGGTGGGTACCTTTATTCTATCACACACAAAATTATATGGTACAACATGAAACTTATTCAGATTCCTGGCAAGGTAGCCTAATTTATCCAGTGTATAACAAGGGCAATTAATGGCCCCATATATGTATCATCCAATTAGTTTGATTGATACCTCTCAGAAAATGTTCACCAGAATATTGTTGAATAGACTAGAAACTTGGGTTGAAAAAATTAACATACTTGATAATGCCCAGAATGGGTTTAGAAAAACGTGTTCTACTGTACAGCACTGATTGGTTCTACAACATTTAATTTATAAGTATGTCATGGTAAAGAAGGCAAAACTATTTTGCTGTTTTAAAGAACCTAATAATGGCATTTGATAGTATTAGTAGAAAGACACTTTAGTTAACATTCATAAACTATGGATTAGATGATGATTTGTTGAACATTTTGATAAAACTTCACAAGAATACTTTGTCAAAAGTTCAACATAATCTTCAAGGTAGTCTCACAAATTCTGTAAAAACAAATAAGGCTGTATATTAGCCCCCTTTACTCTTCAATTTAAACATTAACAGTATTTTAGAAAACCTATATAATCAAGATTTTAATTCACTTAAAGTCTTCAGTAAGTCAGTTTGCTTTTTAGTATATGCTGATGATACAGTTTTATTATCAACATTATTATTGGTCTCACAAAGGAAATTAGATACTTTCTCACAGCTTTGCCAGGCCAAACATTTACAAATAAACAGGGGGAAATGTAAATTGTAGTTTCTGGTGCTAATACATTTTAAAAATAGAAGCAAAAGCTAAACAAATCAACAGCTGAAGCAGTAAAAACATATGACTCTTTAGGTATGTGCTTTTCTATGAACACTAAATGGAAACAGCATTTAGAATACATAAAAAAGAAGCTACAGACTTTCTTCAATGGAATTAAAAGATTTGCACAAACTTATGGTGGATATTCAGTAAAATGAATACTGACTATTATAAATGCTGTTGTTACAAATACAATAAGCAATGGAAGTCTGGGGCATCTTTGGTTGTACTCCCCTTAAGACAATAATGAATAAACTATATCAATACTTGTTAATACTTCCACAGGGCAGCTCTGCACATTTTGTAAGAGCAGAACTGGGTCAGTACTCAATGGACACTAATTTGTTAATTAAAACAATAATTCTTTTAACAGATCTTCTGGTGATGTCCTATGACAATCTTCTTAAATTATGTTATGAGGAACAGACTATGTATTTTTTCAATGGCATCTCCTTCCCTTATATGACATTTATAAGAACTAAGTTATATCCAACAGGATTTGTTTCAATATTATTATAGGGGCACGGTAGTGTCCCTATTGTTACGGTTGTACTGGCAGTTTTATATTAAACCCCAATTTTTGTAAGTTAATAACTTCACAACCATTCAGTGGATTTGTGCAAAATATGGCGTGCACTATCTTGAAGAGTAGATCTCTGCATGATTTTGTTCTAGTCAGATGTGCAGTTTTCAAGTTGTGGATAGCGCACAAATTAAATTTTCGTAAGTGTTTTCCCATTGGTTCTAATAGGTTTTAGTTTGTCACCTGTACAGCCCAGATGGCTTGAAAATTTGGACTGAAGCTTTCTGGGTAGAAAGGGGCTGACTCACATATGTGCCTTTTGCCAGTTTGGTGAAAAAAATATTAATCCGTTCCAAGGTTTTTCCAGGTTAAAACTTTCAAAAATCGGTTCTGAGCATGCTCAGTAAGCACCTCAACATAGATGTATAAAATGACAAAACAATTATTTTGGTGTATTGACATCATCCTTTTTCGCTTGAGGAAAATCATTTTTCATTTGGACACCATCTCATTTTCAGTTTTATCTCAAAAAATGCTAATTTGGAAAACCTCAAAAATTGTATTCTGGTGAGGAACCAACACACGTAGCTTGCTTATTGGGCCCCTCTTAGTTAGATTCTACACTTCACTGCTTGAGAAATGCCCTTAAAATGTATATTTTTTATGTCATATTGCAGGATTAGAGATGGGTGAAATTCACAAATTTATTATGCAAACTATTGCATGTAATTTACGCATTTCCTGAAATATTTCATGGGTGCGAAATGCAAAATTCCACCAGTGAAATGCAGCATTTCACCCTTGAAATGTGGAATGTTGCACATGAATGGCAGAATTTCACCAGACATGGACAAAATTCCACATTTCACCAGTGAAATTCCACATTTTGTGGGCTTAATTCTACATTTCGCACCCATGAAATATTTTGAAGACTGCACAAATTTCACAAAATATTTTGCATGCCGAAATTTGCAATTTCACCAGAATTTAACCAGTGAAATAAAATTTCACTGCATCTCTATGCAGGATACGAAAAAAAGATTCTTGTTTCGTATCACAAGTCACAAAAAAAAGCTTTTGTTCATATGGGAAATCAATGTATTTCAATGGGATTTTCAACTTTGATGCATAACTTTGCCATTTTTGCATATTTTGACACCAAATTTTCAACATATCCTTTCTGAGACTCCTCCCCATGAAAAATGTTGGTGTTATTTCACAAATCCTACCCAAAATGCAATTTTGCAGTCCTTTGGAGAAATTGCCTTTTGGGACAGGATTTCAACATTTTCACCACCCTTGTTCATCAGGTGGGGCCATAAGAAGGCTATGTTGAAATTTTAGGGTCAAAATATGTAAGCATGCCAAAGTTATGCAAATACAATGAAATGTTATTATGCTTCCTAGTAACTTGTGCAATTCTAAATATTTTTACTCAAAATTTTCAACATAAACATCCTTGTACACCACCTCATGAATGTGATAGCTGTCATTTTTCAAACCCTAGCCAAACTGGCATGCAATGGTGTTGCAGTGGCACAGAATCACGTTTTGGTGGGGATTTCTAAATTTTCATTACTGAGTTCACGAGGTGGGGTAATAAGAAGGCTATGCTTACAATTTTATCCCTGTTTTGCTATAAATGCAAGC
Source organism: Neoceratodus forsteri (assembly GCA_016271365.2). Lineage (NCBI taxonomy): Eukaryota > Metazoa > Chordata > Ceratodontiformes > Ceratodontidae > Neoceratodus > Neoceratodus forsteri. The sequence continues at coordinate 1,125,680,395 of CM028131.1, forward strand.
ACAGCAACATATATGCATGTATCTAAGGAGGGATGGGACAAGGCCCTGTGCTCCCACAGGCAAATGAGGATACCATTATACTATCTCAAAAAGTAAGGACATTCTTTATAAAAATGTTTTAATGCACTAGTTAGGGGAGAAGCGACAAAAGTAGGGAAATGTGGCATTAGGGTTTACAACCCTAACACCACACCCCAACCCTACAGGCAGCAACATGCATGGGGTGTGCCTTGGGGCTGTCATCCCTAATGTTTACCTTATTCTCATACACTGTACCCATTTAAGTTTATTTACTTATAAAATGGGGTGAGCATTAGGGATGACAACCCCAAGGCACAGCAAATGCATGTTGCTGCCTGCAGGGTGGGTTTGTGGTGTTAGGGTTGGAAACCCTAATACCACATGTCCCTACTTTTGTCACTTCAACCCTAACCAGTGCATTAACGAGGTTTTTGCAAAGAATATGAAATATAAAGAACACCATATACTATTTTAGTAAATTATATTAGACCCAGTTGTAAAAATATCACAGCACAACAATATATGGTAAATATTAGTAATTCTAAAATTCACATTTTTTATAAGCATCTTAAAAACATTTTTTGATATGGAAACATACCGTGTTAAGAGTTTAGATAAGGAAAGGAGCTCTCTTATTACATGATTTCAGTTTGAAATTTACAAATCTAAACAGGTGAACATTAAACACTCTCTCCATTCTGTGACTAGGCACAGGGTAAACTTGATAATCTTGAACCCATAGTCCTTAGATGCTCAAGGTTCAAAAGAGAAAGAAAGTTTTATCTTGATTGCTATATCTTGAACAATGATTTCTCTAGTTACCAAATACTATATAATTTATTCTCTTTTGACAATGAATTTAAAACCAAAAAACCAAAAATTTGTTGCCCTACTTATCTATTGTAAACTCAAAGATAAGATGAAAAAGTTGTAATATACCAAGTTAATTTTCTTCACTGTTGGTTTGTAATATATGTGGAAGAGAGCTACTGGATTCTTCTTTTCTTAGTCAGTGATGTCACTTTTTCCTTTTAGAAATTAAAGATTATAAGCTACAATAGGCTAGTAGGGGGATGTACAATAGGTAACCAGACCTGAACCCAATAGTGCCTTATTTACATTCCAGATAAGTAAATATATTCTGGAATCGGCTAAAGGACAACCAACAGTTTCTATCCAATACACTGAAGAAATTAATCAAGATACTATCAACATCCATCTGTTACCATGTTATCTGTACATAATCATGACAAATTGTAATGGTAACCAAAGTAAATATGCCTTCTGCTTTTGTACATTTCTTATAAGGCAATTGAGATGCTGATTTATGACTGAAACCACTTTGTTAGATGTTTGTAATTAAGTACTCTGTTGTATATGCATTTGTATTTATGTTAACATAATGGTTTTTTTTTTATGTCAGTTATCTAACTGCCTTTTAACTTTTTTAATAGTGAATACCAGAACAATAAAATTGAAACTGATTTGAAGGGTCATTGGTGTTTCTCAATTAAAAAGTACATGTCACCACAACATACGGTACTTACTGTATCTATCACTGCTTATAGAGCTAATGGATCTAGACTCCATTTTGACCTTTAATTACTGTTATTAACATATACCACTATGTGTTCTACTATGAGGATGTTTTATTAAAAATGCATTTAAATGTAAAATGCAATTTGTATTATTTTCACTACTTGTGTGTATTCACTGCAAAACATGTTTTACTTCAGAATAATAATCTTTAAGTATACAACAGAACTGTATCTATATCACTGCTGTCTTGACCATGAGCACTCAGATTCACAAAATTATGTGGGAAAGAGCATGATGTCATTTCAGTCAAAGTACAGTTTTTGTCTTGCTAAAGTAAAGCCAATGATGTCCCCTTTTTTAAAAAAAATGGCAAATTCAATTTGGCAAACTATTAAAATCCTTTTTGACTGTTTTTTCCCCCAAACTGAGGGTAAAACAGCATTTTTTGTACAAAACTCTGGCTCAGAATGGATGGGTTAGTTCACAAACCAGTTGCAAAGTTGTTTTTTTTTTTATGAAAAATTGACTCCAAAAGATGGTTTAAAAATGTCAGGTACATTTTTTTACTGCCATTTTCCATTGAAAATGGAAAATCACTGTCCTGAGTAAAGCATGTGCATTAAACACATCAGGACTTAAAAATGAACCCTGACACTATAAATTCATATATTCACTTTTAAAGAAAATATTGCTAATAAGCTGGGGAAGAAATAATTTGATTCTAAGGACACAAATAACATCAAGTATCATTGGCCTGGGATATCAAAAAAGGAGTAGCAATGAAAAAAGGACATTGTCACAAATCCAATTTAAATCTGAAGAACATTGTGTTTTTCTAATCACAGTTTCTAGTATTAATACATTCTAACAGTAAAAATTAAATAACCTATGTATTACATTTCCAATGGTCTTCAATGAACATCAGACCATCATCTATGGGATATACATAATATATATATATATATATATATATACATACTGTACATATATATATATATATGTACAGTATGTATATATATATATATATATATATATATAGGATATAATATGGGTGCAGTGAGTAGAAATATTTGTACTATCTTACTCTCACCCATGTCATATTAAATTTGCACTAAAAGTGTGGGTTCTGTTTTCTGTTAGTACATTTTTAAACAGGGAAACTGGAATGGGAGACTGTCAGCTTTAGGGGGATTTTCTATTGAATGGCACTGGATGGTGCCTGTTGCCCAACATTTTGTTAAGAGAAAGTTCACTGTGCCCTACATTTTCAAATAAGTAAAATTTTGTGGTGAGAGCAGCTGAAATGTGTTGCGCATTCAAAAGGTCAACATGGTGCAGAGGCAGTGGTCAATTCATTTATGCTCAAGTTCATTTCTAAGCAAAACATGATAAATCTACCTCATCAAAATGGCTAGTCACCTGAGCATAAGAAAGTTAATGAAGGGTCAAAATGGGCATTAAAACATGGTGAAAATGTGTTCTGAAAACTAAAGCTGTGACTCTGAGCATGTGCATTAGTGGGACTCTAAAGCACATGCTCAGAGTCACAGCTTCAGTTTTCAAAGCCCATTTTCAGCATTTTATAATGCTCATTTTGGCTTTTCAGTAACTTTACAAGAGGGCACAATTTGAAGATAGAGGGGGACAAGCTCAGAGGTAATGTGAGAAAGTATTTTTTCATGGAGAGGGTTGTGGATGCATGGAACAGCCTTCCTGAAGAGGTTGTGGAGTCAAAAACAGTGGGGGAATTCAAGAATGCATGGGACAGACATAAGGCAATTGTAGTGCGGGGGTAAGAGGAAGTAGGCTGTTGGTTAACTAAGATCTGCAGCTTATCCATTAGGTAGGGAAATGGGCAGACTAGGTGGGCCAAGAGGTCCTTATCTGCCATTTGATTCTATGTTTCTATGTTCAGGTGACTGGCCTCTTAAATGGCATACATTTATCAAGAATTACTTAAAAATAAAGAACTCATCTATGCATGATTTTACCAGCACCTCTCCTTATGAATGCTCTCAGCAATATGGTTTCACTATAGGTAGGAGGCATATGGTTGAATTGGAAGAAAATGTATTATTAGCCATTTTATAATAAAATTTTACTTATTTGAAAATCTAGGGGCATAGTGAATAAAATGTTGGCAACAGAAAATTCCACATGAAGCAGCTGTACTGAGGAGCGTACAAGGGCTCACACTAAACTGAGATTGCTGTTTGCTACTGTGACATACCCAGGTGGCTAAGATAGTAGTGATGACATACTCAGCATGCAAGATAGTACTACTATCTCACTAGTAGCCCATGTGATATCTTTATCTTGGCAACTGCAAACCCACACAATTGCATATCTATCTCTATCTATATCTATATCATGAGAGAGAAAGAGATAGATGCAGTGGCACTCTACAGAATGCTGTAGCAGACCTACCGAATAAAGCAATGTAATTTCAATGGCAATTAGTCCATATTGTCATTCAGGAAAATGTGACACTGTCAGGATGAAGTGAATGCCACAGTTTCCTGCATGACAAAGAGGACTAATTGCATTAAAATTACATTGCTTTATTCAGTAGGTTTGCTGCAGCATACTGTAAAGTGCTTTAAAAGTGGGTTCTGAAGATAGATAGATACATAGATAGATGTAATTTGTTTTAAAGAAATCACTTGGCATGCATACTGGCTTATTAGAAATGTACTGAAGCTCTTGGTTTTTTAGTGGCTCCCGTACCAGTGCTTATGCCCAAGGCCCCAAGAGAGAAGACTGGTTCAGAGATATTCCAAAAGCAATAGTGGAATTTAACAGTATCTAGAAGAAGGAATCTGGATAATGTGTAACTCTCGCACCTCCATTACTGAGTCATACTGCATGGGCACCATACTGAAAGCACATCAAGTTGTGTTATAATGTATTGTATATCATATGCATGTAAAGCATCAAGTAAATGTCTTTATTAACTGATGTGCCAATTGTACAACTTAACAGAACAGGTTCTTTCTTATAAGTGCTGTTAAATGCCATTGAGTTGCTCAGTATACAGTAGATACATAAAGAAAATAAAATGAGAAGAGTAGGTTTGTATTCCATTTAAACAGTGACTGATGTTACTGTTCTTGATTTAGATTGCTACTTTCTGAGTTCAGTAGATTAGAGTTCAGTTTGCAACTGCAAGGAATAAGCACAGGGCATCAAGATAAATAAAATAGCTTACTTCACAATGCAGTAGCTAGTAACCAATGTCAGGAGCAAGACAATTGAGGGCTATGAAGGCCACAGCTTAACTTATCTAACTTTAAAACCCAAGTGCCATGCAATAATAATTCAAGTAATGCACTTCAGGTGGATGATTTTTATAGAACTTAATAAAATATGTTTTAAATACAACAAGTACTGGAATACTATAAACAGCCTTGTACAAGGATGTAGCATACAGACTCACTGTTTGTTTTGTAATGCACTCAGACAATGAAAAAGAGTTTACAGTATTCTTGTTTTCTACTTTATTCCTATGTCCCCACACACAACAACTGTCTGCACCTTTCCTCCAGCATGGACAGTGTGGAGTGACTGCTTTCACAGGCAATGATAGTGTTGTCTTTGTTGTCAGCCAACAGGTGGTGTGCAAATACCAGGGAGTCCATGACCCCTCTCCATGGGAGCCAAGCACCCCACCTCCACAACATGCCTGACATTTACCCCACCAGCCTCAGTGGGGGATTCCTGGCACTGCAGGCCAAACCCAGTACCCAAGATGAGAGCATGCTGCATCAGTGGGCTGGCGAGAGAAAACTTACTATGGGGCAAAATTAGTCTTCAATAAAGTGGTTTCTGTCATGTCCAGGAATGCTGTTCACAGATTCTTATACCCTTTAATATGTTAAAAGTAAACATTCATGAAGGGTCCCTCTCAGCTTGAAAGTCCACAAAAAGCTCTTTTAAATGAAGTACAGTATTGGATTTACCTGTATGTGGCAGCAGTCCAGAGGTATTGAAGGCTAAATTTGCCCTATAATGATGCTACGTTGCAACCATTTTTAGAACCTTAGCTGTCTCTGAGGATGACGACGTGCTGGACTACAGCGCAGTTGGTTAGACACAGTGTCACCCTTATTTACATTACATGGTTCTAAAAGTGGTAACAATGTAGTGTCAATGTACAGCAGATTTAGTCTTTGATATCTCCAGATTGCTTATGTGGTTCAGTGACAACCGTCTAAAAATAAACACCATAAAGACTGTAGCCATGACTTATGGCTCCAAACAGAAACTGTCCAGGCTGCCCACCCTCCATACCTTCTCCACCTCAGCCAACACATCTTTTGACAATGTCCCGGCCTATGAATAGCGAGGAGTGTGGCTCGATCCCTTACTAGATTTCTTCCATTTTAAGGCCCTTTACTCCAAACTATGTTCCAAACTGGGCCTATTCTAATGTCATAAGGGTAGTCTTGCCATCCCAGTCATACGTGACCTGCTGGTCAAATAGATACAACCAGCTTTTGATTATGCTGATGTCTTTGGTGTTGCTCCCACCACCTTTCTCACCAAACTAGATGTCTTTTTCAATGCCTTATGTCATTTCTCCTCAAATTCCCCCCAACACATCACTGTGACCTCTACTCCTCCCTATCCCTCCAATCCCTATCACAGAGACATGCGTCCCACTGCTGCACTTTCATCTCCAAATATTGGTTTGGAACTCTTCCTTCTTACCTTACCTTACCTCTCTCCTAAATCCTGCTACTCCCTACCCCTACAATTCGCACTCAAATTGCCTCTGCTCCTCCATCCTCCCACAAGCATGCACATCGGCTGGGAAAGTAGCATTCTCCTATAGACTCCCTTCCCTCTGGAATAACCTCTCCCCTCAAACCCACCTCACCCCCACCTTTCCTGCTCTTAAACACCTCCTCAGGCCATCCCCTGCTACATTTTGCTGCTGTACACTGCCCTAATCCACAACTACATTTATGTCCCCCTCCCTCCTTTCCATTTCCTGTATTAACTAGCGATCACGTTTTCTTTTTTTTTGTTGTCTCACTCTGTCTATTGAATCTCCTGTGCAATACACTGTAATGTATTCCTATATTGTAAATGTATCTGACCATTGAAGTATGCAAACTGATGAATCTATTCTGTGTTATACTGTATATTTTATGTTTCTTTTGTTTTATAGAGTATCTGATTTTTAATTATTTATCATCCATCTGTTGTATTTGTACCCCCTGTCCCCGGGTTGCACCTGGAAACGAGCTTCTGCTCAGTGCACTTTTCTCAGTCAACAAATTTTAAATAAAAAAAAAGTGGGTCACTATTTATGCTACCAATAAAAGATGGACTTTAAACTAGTGGCAGATCTCAGCTAGCCTTTCTACTCACACTACATTGGTTGGAGTACCATCGTATGGGCCAGTGGAGCTGATGAAGATTTGTCCTGGGAGACTGCTGTACCTACTGTCTGCTACATTAGCAAGGGCAAGACGATGAGGGCATGAGGGCAGCTCTGGTTTTCTCTTTCTAATAAACTGTCCTGGAGGACAACATTGCTACTGTTGTGCTGCAGTGGAAGAGCAGCCACTTACTTTTTGACATTTTCCTGTAGTGAGAGGGCATCTTTGACAACCTTATCTGTTAAGACTTCATTAGTTTTGGCTGACATTCTCTACCCACTACTTAAATCTCTTGTACCAACGTTTTTGGAATGCTGCTTGTCTGATGTCTGGACTTTCACTTTATAAACTGATAACAACAACCTGGCATTCATTCTTTGCTGCTGGAACTTTCAAAAGTACAGTACTTTGGACTTGTTAATGTAAATCTTTTAAATTCACAGTCTCTTAACTTAATTCTTCTTAGTTCTATTGGCCTATTACCTTTAGTAATAAGGATTCTGAAGAAATCTGTGTAATTCAGGATTTGTGTGAAGGAGATTTATTGTTATTTGTATACTAATTTGGCTGTGAGTGATAGAGTGCATGTTTTGAGTTGGGAGGACCAGTAGAGTTAGTTTAATTTATTGCTGTTCTTCTCAGGGTTTTGGTTGCTGAATTGGGATCACATATTTCCCAGGAATGGTGCTGAAGTCAATTTATTTAGCAGACCAATTTTGGCAGCTGATTCTGTTTGGAAGATTCTCTCCTGATCTACATAGGGTGGTTATCCACCCCTGAAAAGGGCTGGGTATCCTTATAAAGTGCAACAACAGAGCCAACCCAGTGGTACAGCAGTATCACTGCTGCCCTCCACACCAGCAATCCAGTTTCAGAATGGACTCAATTTGTTGGATGTCAGCTGGCAGGGAGAGGATCATGCGTCTGCTTGACTGCTCTCCTTTTCCATGTAGGGAAGGGTTCACCACCCTGTCACTGACTTCCACAAGGTGGAGACCTTGAGTAAGTGCAGGCTGGGGGACAAGATTAGGGAGGAGCTGCCTGTTTCACACACTGCATGTGTGCCTCCACAGGACATGTGTTGATGTCTGCGCCACAGCATCAGGTGGGGCCTTGGGAGAAAAGTGGAACAATAGGTTGAGCAAGGTCAATGAAGTCTTGCTTATCAGCCCCTGACCCTTGATGCTACCTAGGAATGCTGGCCCCAATGTCTGGATGTGTGTCTCTAGTGGAGTGAGGATGTTCTGCCCCCTTCTGGCCTCACCACAGTGGGTAATCCATGCAAAATTACCTGGGGTTCGGTAAGTCCTGTGGAGGGGTAGGTCACCAGCTGGGGGACACAGAGACAGGGCTGACAGCCATTCACTGAGGCCTGGGAGGATAAAAGTCTCTATGAAAAAAAAAGAAGACACAACAGCAAGCATAATTGTTGTGATTCAGTAATCATAGGAGAGGGTTGGTCGGATAGAGTATGTTGGGTCTAGAAGTCACCTGCAAGTAAACTTAAATTTCTCTTTCTGATTTGTATCCCATGGGCTCCCTGTTACTCCATCAGCTCCTCCCCTACAGGCAGATCTGTTTAATGCTTGGTCACTGTGGAATAAAACCATTGGTGGTTGAAGCTTTTATTGTGGACTCCGCAGTGAACTTGGTTTGTATAATGGAAACCTGGTTGGGTGGTGACTCTGTTCCTGTACTGGAGTCAGTTATCTATGCCAGGTTTTCCATGGTACTTAGCCCCAGGTGGGAGCATGGGGGATGACTATTTGATTTTAGATCCCTTTTGGTATTGGGGACTTACCAAACCTGAAATGTGTGTGTCACTTAAATGTATAGCAGTTCACAGTGGGCTGGGCACAAGTTGCACAATCATTCTCAAGTACTGGTCTCCAGGGCATTGGAATGATTTCCTGAAGGAACAAGTGTACCTCATGGTTGCACCCCAGTTACTATTTACTGGATCTAGGGACAACCCAGCTGAATTTGACTGTTAGGAGACCCTTGGACTGGTCATCACTGAGATCATCAGGTGCTGCTTGAAGGAGGGTATTTTCCCATCTGCCTTGAAATCGGTGGTGGTGAAGCCCCTTCTTAAAAAAACAAAACAAAAAAAAACAGCTTTGGAAACTGATGTTCTTGTGAATTACAGATCTGTCTCAAACCTTCACTCTTTGGGAAAGGTTATCAAGAGGATGGTGTCACAACTGTCACAGGTTAGTGACCCAGGACAGGCTACGTCTGACACAATACAACATACTTCACAATCTATACTACTCTCCGCAAAAACTTGCTAGATTTGGCCTAACTGCTTCCTCTACTTGCACACGCTATGACCAGGCAGAAGGATCTTTATTGCACCTTTTTTGGGAGTGCTCCAAAATAACCCCTTTATGGACTCTTATTAAACAAAGAGCAGACCCCTTACTAAGTTTAGATAAGTTGTTCACACCTGAAGTCTCTTTGTTAGGTAACCTTTCCGGGGTAACAGTACATAGTCGTAAATATCATATAACTTTGATTTCTGTGTCAGTTAAAAAGCTTGTCTTTAAACATTGGAAGGACAAAGAAGTTGTGACATACACAGAATGGTTACCAAAATTCCTGGCCAACTTGAGGACAGAGAAGAAGATTGCAAGCATCCGTAACAACCCAGGCAGGTTTAATAAGGTTTGGGGACCATTATACACACTATATATTTTGTAACCCCTGTGAGGACTTGGATCTTTGGAACCTGTAATTCTCCTCTTAAATTACAGTTCTATTCTGTGCTGTGGGAAAGGAAAAGGAGGGATTATAGTGGGAGGGATGATGGAGGGAATAGAAGGGAGGTTGGGGGGGCAGATCCTCTCAATTTACCTTTCATGTATTTTATTGATGTGTGTCTTTGACACTGTATGCACCATATGGATCTGGTTTTGTATTGAAAAATGTCTCTTAATAAACTTTGAATGGAAAATAAAAAGAGGATGGTGTCAGTGCAGCATGACATGCATCAGAAAAGTTTCTACATCTATGAGCATCTCCAGTTAGGATTCAAGCCTTGGCACAGCACAGGGTTGGCTTTTGTAAGGTCTTTAATGACTGTGTCATGGTGAGAGACAGAGATGGCAGAGTTCCATCTTGGTCCGTTTGACTCTCTTGTTGGATTTCATCTGAGGCACAGTGTAGGACTCTCTGGCAAGGCACTGCAGTGGCCAGAGTCCTACCTCAAGGGTAGGATGCAGCAGGTTACCTTGAGTAATTCCACCTCCAAGGTTTCTGCCTTACCTGTGGAGTGCAACTGGACTTGATCCTTCCTCCTATGTTATTTGCCATGTATGTTTTCCTCGGGTGAGATCATTCAGTAGTATGGTGTGGAGTTTCACTGCTATGCAGATGATACCCAGTTGTAGCTGGCCTGTACACCAAGTGAGTTAACCACTGCCTGCATGCCATGTAGCTGTCTGGCTGAAATCAATGACTGGATGGCCTTCAGCTGACTAAATCAGAAAGGAAGCACACCCACAATTATAGCAGCTAGGGCTTGCTCCAATGCAAGCTGACATGAACTACATAAACAAGAGCACTCAGTTGAATAAAACAAAAAATATCACAACTCATAGTTTAGAGGCAGTACTCAAGAAACACAGCCCAAAATCCTGGCACTTCAGGCCAAAAGCAAGTCCCTTTGTCAGGGGCACCCTGATGACGGGTCTCACGATTGAGCTGAAACTCCGGGATTTTGGGCTGCATTTCTTGAGTATTGGCTCTAAACCGTGAGTTGTATATTGTTGTTTTTTTTTTATTGAATGAGTGCTGTCACTTTAGTAGTTCCTTCTGCTGACTAACCATCAACCTAGGCAAGACGGAGGTGCTACTGATCCAGTCAGGTTCTCAAGGTGCAGCAATCAGGGGTGTTGCTACTCCTGTACCATCTTTTGTGGTTGCACACTCTGAACTCTGGATAGGGTGCATAATCTTGGGGTCATTGTGGACTGCAAGCTGACTCTTGCACATCATGTATCAGAGGTAATCTGCAGTGTACAATACTTGGTTTGTAAACAGGAGGCGGCTAAGTGCCCATCTTGCCTGTTTCCCACTTTATTGGGGCCATCATGCTACTTTTTAGCCAAAAGAAAATTGCCCAGCTTATTTTTAAATGAGTTTATGGTCCTTTGATTAATTACTTCTTCAGGTAGATTGTTCCACATGAGAGATACTCTATAAGTGAAGTACCCTCTTCTGATATTTTTTTAGATCATTTGAGGGAAAGCTGCTTTCTGTAGCTTCTGAAGTCCACCTCTCTATTGTTATATCATAAACCAAGACCTTCCATTAAGTCTCTGTCTCTGATGATTTTAAACATCATTAGCATGTCTCCCCACCCCCGCTCTCCTCTCCAAAGTATACAGGCCCAGTTCCTCAATTCATTGTTCATATGGCTTATTGCCTAGCGAATTAATCAATTTGGTTGCTCTATGTTGCACCTACTCTATTTCATGTATATCCTTCTTTAAGTATGGGCTCCATACTGGGGAACAGTAGTCAAGGTGGGGCAGAACATAAGTCTTATATAGGGGCAAAATACAGGTTTTATTTCTGGACACAAATGCTTTCCGTATACACCCCAGGATCCTGTTTGCTGTTCCCACTATTCTGTTACAGTGCCCGCTGAGGTTTGGATCCCTTTGAATGTGTAGTCCCAGGTCTTTTCTACTTTCCACTTTGCCCAATTTGTGTCCATTTAGGTAGTAGTCTCTGTGCCTATGTTTACTCCCAAAGTGCAATACTACACATTTTTCTTTATAAAATTGCATCTCTTTTGTTTTTTTCCCATTCTTCTATTATACAGATGTCCTGCATTAACCCTTGCAGAGCTGCAGACTGATATATCAGTCCAGAATTCCTATACAGTCTAATTCTGTTGGCAGCCTAGGGGTTAATAAGGCAATTTGATCCTCAGTATGAACTCCTGCTCCTAACTTAGAGTCATCAGCAAACTTGTTACTCTAGTTTTTTACATTTTCATTCATGTCTGAGATAAAAAAGTTAAAAAGTACAGGGCCCAGGACCGAGCCCTGTGGCAATCCACTGGTCACTCTGCCAGGGCTTGAAAGGTATCCTGTAACCCTTACCCTCTGCATCCTATCCTTTAACCAAGCAGCGATCCATGTTATAATATTAATATTGATTCCTATAATAAGTAGTTATTTTAGTAGGATGGCATGAGGGACTTTATCAAATGCTTTATGTAAGTCTAAATATATCACATCTACTGGTTGATTCCCAATGAGCCTAACTAACCTTTTTATAGATGGTTCATGTAGTAGTGTCTCTTTTTTTCTATGTAAAAATAGCCAAACTGAACCCTATTTAGAGCTTGGTGAACTGATTTATATTGAGCATGCCTTTTTCAAATCCAGGCTGGATTATTGCAATGCTTTGTACCGAGGGTTATCTAAGAGTTTTATACATTTCCTGCAGATGGTCCAGAGCGTAGTATCCTGGCTGCTAGGTGGAACCTTTCAGCCTTAGCATGTGTTGTCAGTGCTTTGTAAACAGCACTGGCTGCCTATATAGTGGAGTGTCACCTTCAAGATAACTTTGCTGGTTAACAAGGTCCTGCATGGTCTGGGTCCTAGCTGTCTAGACAGTTTCCTGACACTATACACATCTGTACTTCCTCTCTGGTCTGGCAAGGATGGCCTCAAGACTGTCCCTTGTTCTAGGCTGAAGTTCTCAGTGGACAGAGATTTCCAGGTGGGTGGCTGACCTTTTTTACAGAACAGTCCTCCAGCAAGGGTTCAAAATGCCTCCTCAGGAGACTCCTTAAAAACTGCTTTGAACATATACCTGTCCACATTAACTTAACCTGATAACGCTTGATTATTAAATATTTTATATTGTTATTACATTTTTGGTTAATGTATGTTTTTTGTAACACTAATCTTTTTGCAATGTGCCCAGAGACATTCAGATTGGGTGCTGTATAAATAAATGTGCCTTGTCTTGCTTGTCTGATGCTTCATAATCCTCCTGCTGGATTGCAGCAGCATTCCAGGTTCAGAGTGAAGACCCAAACCACCAAAATGGTGTGCAGTTCACCAGCGGCTACTCTATCAAGTCTGCCCAAAACTCTATGGATTTTAAAATTACTGTAGTTTAGGGATTTCTTTCCAGCTGAATATTCCTGAACTGATTGTAATGAATCAATGTGATATGTCATTGTTTTGTGTGGCTTGCCATCTGTAACAATTTGCCCCAGTATATGGTCATAAATGGGACAATACATCCCACTCCAGTTCTGTCAGCTGTAAATGAAATAAAAAAAACTCCATATCAACATGATGGGAAAAGATGAACTTTACACATTATAGTCCATTCTCTCACTCAGTACTGTATTTGTATTCAGTATATATAATGATCTTTTCATTCCCTCTAGTTTTGCTGCTTGAGATACTGGTCGTTCAGAAAATGTTGAGTTATGGTATATTTGAAAGTCCATGAGTAGCCACATGTTCTTACATCCCTCAATTGTTTGCACTGTGATCGTAACTCTACCCTTGCATTCTGTTCACTTGTCATGCTTAGTAGGGAGAATATACAAAAGCCTGAAATTTGAAGCTACAAAAAATGTGTTGTCTCTCAAAAGCAGCATCAGATTGGTTTTCCCACAAGAGTAGATACAGTACATGTGATATCCAGCATAACTGTAGGCAGGCTGGTCCAATGGGTAATGGATTCACTGCTGAAGACATAGGTTTGAGTTACTGCATGGGTCACAAGTGAAATAAGTCTACTGTGCTCCCCTGAGGGCCCCCCTTACCTAGGGCCCCTTTTTTGGTACAATCCATCCTCTTCGAGGGGCTCCCCTCCCTCGCCTCTGTTTCTTCTTGTCTCTCACCAATCGTGCCCTCAGCTCCCACGCCTGCTATCTGATGTCCCCCCTCCCCGCTTGACATTTAATTTCCCTCTTTCCTCACTAGAACTATTTCTAGCATTTCCTTCCCCAGTCCCTAACCCCCTCTGAGTTTCCAGCTCTCTTCCTCCGGCCTTATTGTCATTCCCCTCATCTCCATCTGCCCCCTCCACTTCTTCCAAGTTGCAAAATGGCTCAAATCTATTTTAACACTCTATGCCAGCCTCCATCTTTTGACCTGATTTCCCACTGTCAGCCCCTCTAGGCTGCCTCTTGCCAGCCCCTCCTGACCTGTCCTCCTTTTGATCTACTTTTCCATTGTCTGCTCCTCTAGGCTGCCCCTTATCAGTCCCTCCTGACCCAACCCCCTCCTCTGATTTAGCCTGCTTACCCTAGTACTTTCCCCCTTGGCTTCTGCTTCCCTAGCTAAAAGTCCACGATCCGTAAGTTCTCCCCCCCCCATGTGTTGAAACGTGTCCCCCCCCCGTTAGTTGAGATGTGTCCCAGCCTCGCCTCAACCCCTTCTACCTGCCACCCATAACCCCCCCATTCTCCTTCATTGCTCCTCCAACTCATCCAGTTGCCTCCTTAGTCAGTTTACCTCTCCCCTGATCTGCAATAACTGTCTGCAGAGTGGGCAGCCTCCCTCCCTCCAGGCCCAATTAAATATTATTGCTGCCCCACAGCCTGTGCAACCTACAGCCCTTCCAAAGATGCCTGCCATGGTAGCTGAAGGCCATCCTACTTGTCCTTCTCTACACATTTTGGGACCATCCTCCTTTGCTGGGTCTCTTCCCCCTGGAATACTACCCCTCTCCCTTCTCCAATTGGCCATACTGGGGTGGTATAAGATCTAGTCCTTTAGCCCCTTAACAGTTCTAGCAGATAAACCACAGACCTAGAAACCTGCTCCTACTCTAGGTAAACAATTTAGCAGCTAACCGTTCTAACAGTTTAAACTAGATAAACAGTTCTGGCAGATAAACCACAGCCCTAGAAACCAGCTCCTAATCTAGGTAAACACATTAGCAGCTAACCGTTCTACCAGTTCAAACTAGGTAAACATATAAGCAGATAACAGCTCAACAGTTTAAGTACCTCCCTAGAACTAAACAGTACAACAATAATTATGCACATTGCTCCCCATCTAGCTCCTAATCAGGGTAATTTATTTGCCATGCTTTACAAATTCTAACAGCTCGAGCACAGCTCGAGACTCAATTCTTGTCCAAGATAAAAACATTTAGCTCTGTTCCCAATAACAGCTCCAGACAGCAAACAAAAATCAATTTCTCCTCCCCCCACCAATGCCCACATTACTCCCAATAGTCACTAGTCCCAGTAGTCTCTTGAGCCCTCTGTACTCCAATCCCAGATCATCCACCTCCTAGGCTCCACCCCCACACACCATTTAAAAGAGGTTAAGGTTTGGGCTGGGGTGGGAGTGGGGGAAACAATCACAGCTCTCCTACGATGAAGTTAGACAGAAGTGGCTGGGCTATGTTGCTTAAGTAGCCCGGCATATGTTCAAACTTGGCACCATGTGCGCCAATTGGTCCCTGCTCCAGGCCTCCTCCTGCAGATTCCAGACCTCTGACTGTGATCCCCGGTACTACTCCCAACTGCTGATGCGGTCTCCAGACTTTCTCCTGGCTGCTGATGTGGTCCCCGCTCCTGCACCCAGCCGCCAATGTGGCCCCCGGACTCAAAAGCTGCCGCCGATGCTGGCGCAGCCCCTCCCGGATAACAGCACACAATCACAGATCTCCTCCGATGTAGTCACACAGAAGTGGCTGGACTACATTGCTTAAGTAACCCAGCACAAGTTCAAACTTGGTGCCCAGTGTACTGATTGGTCCCTGCTTCAGACCTCCTCCTGCAGATTCCCGACCGCCTACTGCGGTCCTCGGTACTACTCCCAACCACCGATGTGGTACCCAGACTTTCCCCAGCCACCAATGCAGTCCTCACTCCTGCACCCAGCCACCAATGAGGCCCCAGGACTCAAAAGCTGCTTCTGATGCTGCCCTGGGCCCTCCTGGACAACAGCACACAATCACAGCTCTCCTCCGATGCAGTCAGCATATAGCTGCCTATATTTCAGTATATCTAACTATCTATCAATATGTTTTACAAGTTATAATGAAAGTTGATACTCAAGTAATTTCTATGTAAAGCATGTGATTGTGATGCAGGTCCAGATGAAAATTATCTTTGCCGATACTGGTTGCATATAACTAGCATTATTATCTGCTTACCACAAATACAGTGTTGAAATTGGCACTATAGCCTGCTTAAATAAATAAAATTAAACTAACTGTATTGTACTACAGTTTTACTGGAGTAAAAAAATTGGAACATAGGATTCAAGAGACAGAAAATAAATCTTATATTCTGTCTAGTTCCTTTCCCCACAATCTTGACAGATGTAGTCATAATATGATAGGTGCTAATGTTAAGACGGCAGTGCCTAGATAAGTAAATTGTTGTCATCAATAAGCACTCTAAAGAAACAGTTATTTCTATTATTACAATAACTTTTTATTATATAAAATGGGCCATAAAAATCCTGTAATCTCATTAGTCAAACCATATTGCATAGCCAGCCCAGTGGCTCGGTGGGTTGAGGTATCCGTGCCTCCCTGCTGCCACACCAGCAACTGAGGTTTGGAAATGGACTCGGGCTGCTTGGGGGTCTGGCTTGGGAGGGAAGATTGAGCATCTTTAGGACTGCTATCTTCCCTCAGAGAGGGCAGGTTCCTGTGACTAGCTACCTGCCTGCAACCTGGTGGAAGCCAGGTGTTGGCGCAGATGAGTCCCAAAACTTGGGGAAAGGTGGGCATAAAGGAGGAGAGGAGCACTTGTGCATGCCTTGCATGTACACTGTGCCTTGGGGAGAAAACCTGGAGGAAAAATAGAGGCTGGGCTTCATGCAGTCCTCCCCACAAGCACCAGCAGACCGCCTGGTCTAGGAAAGATGGACATAGACACAGGACATCTAAGGTGCATTGGGACAGGGCTGATGTAACCTCCCAGCATGCCACAGAGCTAGTAAGTGAAAATATGGGGGGAAACATATTACATGACTGTCGAATAACTTCATACCCTGTGTCATGTGGAGCTCCAGAAGCATGTCCTACCCGAGCAGTGTTGTGTAATGCCAGATCCATCAAGAATAAGACCACAGTTATTGTAGACCTTGTTGGGTCAGTGGATCTGGTGTGCATTACTGAGACCTGGCTGGATGAAAATGCAGGCCCCATATTAGAGGCCGCTATTCTGGCCAGGTACTCAGTATTACACTGTCCGAGGTTGGACTGTGAGGGGAAGGGGGGTTGCCGTCTGTTTCAAAACAGAACTGGGCCTCACCAGTGTACCAGTAGAGGAGGCTGAGTCATTCGAGTGTACTGTAGTGGCAGGTGTGGGTTGTAGGATCACCCTCATCTACTGTCCACCAGTTGATGAGAAGCGGTCCCTGCAGGAAGTAGCGGACTTCATCATCGAAATGACATTCAAGTCACCCAAGCTGATGGTCCTAGGTGACTTCAGTGCCTGGATTGATGATGAACGCTCGCAATTTGGACAATATTTCCTCCAATTGATGACATCTTTGGGCCTTACACAAGCTGTTACTTCTGCCACTCATAAGGTGATCACTCCCTTGACTTAGTTTTCCTCCTGGGGATCGAAGCCTTCGATTTGGGTTTGGAACCTGTCAGATGGTCCAATCATTACACCGTGGGGTTCAGTTTTTGTGCCCCCATTCATAGGCCTACCCCTGTGGAGATGGTCAGGTACCGCCCTTTGTGAGATGTAAGCTCTGAGGGCCTGGTGGTGGTGTTTGACCTATCAAAGCTTTCAGGAGTGAGCAATGACCCAGATGCCTTGGTTTTGCCCTATAATAAAGCCATCTTCTCGGCTCTGGATATCATTGCTCCTGTCCATGTTCATCCTCTCCCCCTTCACCCTCAGTCCCCATGGTTTGATGGGATTTTTAGGGAGATGCGGTGACAAGGATGAATGCTAGAGCATTGCTGGTGGAGATCCACCCTTGATGCCGACCATCTTAGACTGATGGAACATTATCAAGTCTATCATTCTGCAATCTCCTGTAAGAAGGCAGAGTTCCTTTCTGGGGAGATTGCGGCTGCTCAGAACTGACCAGCTCAGCTCTTTTGAACTGTAGACAGACTGTGCAACCCAGCCTACCTGCAGGTTCATACAGCCTTTTCACAAGTAGAGTGTGAAGAGATTGCTCACTTCTTTGCGGCTAAAGTGGCTGACATCAGGGTGGCACTCCAACCTGCATCCTCTATGGGAGAAGCTGTGGATCGGTGCCCGGTCACTGCCCCTAGGCTCTCCTGGAGTTCCTTTGACTGGCCAGAGTTCATTGATGTCATGCGGATTGTCCAGGGTATGCACCCTACATGCTGTAGTTTGGATCTGAGCCCAACTTCCCTGATAAAGGGTTGTTGTGACACTATTGGCCCAGTCCTAGCATGAATATTTTGGTGCTCCCTAGAGATGGGTGAGTTTCCTAGCTCCCTGAAGGAGGCAGTAGTGATGCCTAACCTGAAGAAAACTTTTCTGGACCCAGACTGCCATGCCAACTACAGACCAATCTCTAACCTTCCCTTTGTGGGGAAGGTGATTGAGAAAGTAGTGGCCATACAGTTGGAGAACCACTTTACCATCCATGACATTTATGAACCATTCCAGTCTGGTTTCGGAAAGAGGCATAGTACCGAGACTGTGCTGGTTCGGGTGCTTAATGATCTCTTGATGGCAAGAGATCAAAAGAGCCATTCTATCTTGGTCCTTCTCAATCTCTCTTCAGCATTCAACACTGTGGACCATGGGGTACTTCTCGAACACCTGAGGTTCATCTGTGGCCTGTCTAGTACAGTCCTCTGGTGGTTTAGATCCTTCCTCATGGGCAGAACTCAGAGGGTTATGTCAGGGATTAATTTTTCTGACCCAGTCTCTCTGTCATGTGGGGTTCCTCAGGGTTCAGTGTTGCCTGCCATATTGTTCGCAGTGTACATGCTGCCCCTCGGAGACATTGTAAGAAGGTATGGGCTGAGGTTTCACTGCTATACTGATAATATCCAGCCCTAACTATCTTTTGCACCCGACCAGGATATAGCTTTCTCGGTATTTAACAACTGCCTCACTGAAACCCAGAACTGGATGAATTTGAGCTGGCTGAGGTTGAACTCGGAGAAGACAGAGGTGGTGGTTGTGGACTCAGGTCACCGGATAGAGGAGATGGGAGCTGGTTTACTCTCAGGACTTTTTCTAGGTGGCTTCCAGCTTCTTCTTCTTCTGAATGGGTGCAGAACCTGGGGGTAATTTTTGATGACGGGCTGACACTGCGATCGCAGGTGTCGGCAGTCGTCAAATCATCCTTTTATCATCTGAGGAACATCTCCAGGATTAAGCACCTAGTTCCGTCCGGTGACCTGCCTACATTGGTCCACGCCTTTGTGACCTCGTGCCTTGATTATTGCAACTCTCTGTATCTAGGGCTATCAAGGGTTGATATCCGCTGCTTGCAGCTTGTGCAGAACGCTGCAGTCCGGTTATTGACGGGGACTTCCCGTACCTGTCATATTTCTCTGGTGCTGTGCGAACTGCACTGGCTGCCAATACAGTGGTGGATCACCTTTAAAGTTGGTCTTCTGACTTATAAAGCCCTACATGGAATGGGCCTGAACTACTTGAAAGAGCTCCTGGTACCCTACTGCCCTAAGCAATTGCTCCGCTCAGCAGATGAGGGGTTGCTAGAGATTCCGAGGGTTTCTTTAAAATCTTTTGGTGCCCGTGCTTTTATGTACATGGCCCAAACCCTCTGGAATTCTCTACCCCACCCGCTTCGGGAGTTCGCGTCCATGGAGGAATTTAAACAGGCATTAAAGACCCATTTGTGGTTGATGGCATATCCCTGATGATGATTTTATTGTGTTTTATGAATTCAGTATTTATTGTATTTGTATTTATTTTATTGTTTTTATATGAAGTTTTTTGTTAAGGCACCTTGGTTTTAGAAAGGCACAGTAAATTAAGGAATTATTATTATCTCTTATGTGTTAACTTAGGAAATAAAGAATAGAGCCTATAGTTAACATTAACAAATGACAGAATTACTCTTAAAAAGGTTAATTTGCATTAGCTCAAAATGATTAGGATAAAAAAAAACACCGCTACTTTGCTAGCTATCTTAAACTTCTATCTTTACCACAGAAAATGTTCCCACTTTAAAGAACTGCAATACAGCACTGCGCCTTAAGGCAGTATTATTCACAGTACCGCATTAGCTGAAGCATTATTGTTATTGTGCTGACTAAGCTTACGAGGTATAGTAAATGATAATGAAGTAAGAGGAGGTTACTGTATTACAACACTTTAAAGTGGCAGCCCATTCTCGTGTAAAGTGGAAGATTAGGATGACTACCACTGCATACATTTTGTCCATAGAACATTTTTTCTATTTATCCCCTGGTTCTCCCACTGGCGGCCCCCTTCTGACCACCCCCCCAGCCCCATCACCCGGCTCCTCCAGGACGTATCTTAGCAGTCTTTCTCTGCCACAGGACTTGTGGTTGTGCCTATGGGTGTGGGGCCTGCAGGGGGTTGGTCATTCATCATACTGCCTGGGGTGGTTTTACCTCCATTTTTTGCTCTGAACCCACAGACGTGCAATGGGCGTGATGTCCAAGCTCTGCTCACATGGAGACAACCCCACACCCTAAATGTGGGTTCCCTTCCCTACATGGTGACAAGCATGTGCTGCCACCCAGCCATTGCTTGGTGGCAAGCAAGCAGTATGCCACTCTAACCCCCCTCCCCAAGGAAGGAGAGCTGTCTTGGGATGCTCAATCCTTCTTCACTCCATCGCCCCCTGAGCAACCCGGTTCCATTCCTGACCCTGGGTCACCGATGTGGCAGGAGGTAAGGAGCCCAGCATCTCAGCCCTCCACATCACTGGGCTCCCTTTTGTTCATAGAACATTTAGAAAATTAAACTTGATTATGCCTTTTACATTTTCATTCTTATACATTCTCAAAATAGAGGACAGAAAACAGGAGAGAGCACAAGATCACCTTGCAAAATCTAAGCAGAAGGCATGTTTCATAGTGTCCTGGTTGCCCTTGGTACAGAACCTGTGACTGACCTTTTTAATTTTGATGAAACCAGAAGGGGGAAGACATTTCCTTATTCAGAGAACATACAGTAGGTATAAACTCTCTCCTGTATAAGGTTTGCTACTTTGCCTCAGGAAAACACTACACTGAGCCCAATCACTTTCCCTCCTCTCAGAGGCAGCATCACTGTGCCACTAATATGATACAGATTCTCAGGAGACTGCAGAAAAATAATATATGTGCTGGCTGTAAAATAACTTTAACAACCTGGGCATAATATCCTTGTATTTGTGTAACTGAGGTAAAGTGGCAGAGCTGGCTGTAATGCTGGAACTCAGGAAGTTGCTGAAAGCACCACAAAAACCACTATGTAGTAACTTGTAGACAATTAATTTCCTTTTCACTTGTCAAATATATAAATCTATAGGGTGTTTGCTAGGTACATTATATAATTGTTCCCCCACCATCATCCCAAAAATAAATTCCCATGTGCATTAATTATTTTACTTTATAAACATTATTTCACTTTGGGTCAGTGCAATACAATATTATAAACAGACAAATCCAGATAGTAACTAGACAGATGCATTAATTACAATGTCAAATGATTCATGGAACAGTTACTGTCACTCTTCTGGTAACATTTTCCACATGGATGAGTTTGGCCTACAGTATAGTAGGATTGATCAAAAAAAAATATTGCAAAAACCTATATATAACCATCCGTTAGATTTGGAGCACAAAACCTCAAAAGTAGATAAGATGAATGCGTGTTGTGCCGTGCCTCAGGCTTTGAACAATTGTGTGATGCAGCAATGTCATTACACTAACTTTGACACTGTTATTCAAGATACAGAACTTTACTTTTAAACCAATGCTTTGAGAGAGAATGCTGAAGTTAGGGTCAAGCAATCATTCAGATCCCAAGCAATATCACACCACTCATTCACCATGTGATAGGGGATGTTTTTACTCAAATTATACATTTCCCAACTTTTGAGCCTTTGTACTTCAACCCTTGCTGAAGCCTAAATATAGTTATTTTGTAATGAACTTCCAAACTTTTCAAAAGAAATCTTAATAACATATGCCCAACTAAATTGTATTGACATTTCCTGCCAAGCAGTTCCTGTTCTTCATTGGTACTTCCTCACTCATGTTGCAACTGTCAAGCAGTCCTGCATGTCTAGTGGCAACACTCCTTCACCCCAGCTCTAAACTATGTACACCCTAGATTCCAGTGACATAGACTCCCTTACCTTGCTCCATGCCATTATTGCCAAGCGAAGGAGAAATGGAGAGGGAGATGAAGTGCTTGGGAGGTGCTTTGACTTGAAATAATGGAGAGTGGAGCCAGAGGATTGATACAGCATCAACAGATGGAAAGGAGCTTGATATCATTGTTTAACTGGGGAAAATGATTTGGCAAGGGACAGGATGGGGAACAGCAGAGAATTTTCAGGAAGCTGTGAAGCAGCCTCAAGCGGGTGGCACTCCTGGTGGCTTTTTGTAAAAGTTTTATCTGTATACAGCCAGGGAGAGGATAGGGCACTTTGCACCAGGGATTTTAACAATTTGTTAAAAGCACAGTGCATGGAGGAGGGTTTTGGCTGCACTGGGGACTGGGGGCAATTTGGGAGGATATGGGCCTCTATGGAAGAGATGGCCTACATCTTTCCAGTATGGGGACCAAAAGTTTAAATGTTAATTGGATAAGCATTTACACTAGCCTGGGATGGAGGCCACAAAACCAAAGGGGGCAACAACTACCCTCCCAGATGATGAAGCAGCAGGGAAGGAGAGTCCAGGTGGAGTAAGCTCCCTCAGAGTAGGTGTGCAAGAAGACAGAGGAAGGGACAAGATGCAAGACAAGATCAGTATAAGTTAGGAAAGCAAGAAGAAAGGAGCAAAAGAGACAGGTAACAGAGAAGGTCATAGGAGAAGAGGTGGACAGAGGAAGCTTCAGGGAACAGCACAGGCAGGTGGGGGAGAGCAGTAAGCAGGCAGGGGCAGAGTAAGACATGAACAGCCATGTGCACCAATGTAAGAAATCTGGGAAATGAATTCCAGACCTGGAGACCATCACAGTGGAAGGTAGCCTGAATCTGGTGGCCATAACAGAGTCATGGTGTACTGAAAGCCATTATGTGGACATGGCTATACTGGGCTACTCTTTGTTCAGGAAAGACAGGGAAGGGATGAGAAGAAGAGGGGTTGTACTATATGCCAAACAAAAAAGAAAGCTGTTATTTCAGGACTAGCTCTTCACCTTAAAAAAAATGGAAGAGTGAGGAAAGGGATAGATCCTAATAAAGACACAAGGGTTTATAATAGGAAAATAAGACAACAGGAAATGCCAGATGAAAAAAGACCATAGGTCCGTTATGAGTTTCTCTTGCTTTGCAGACACCTGCAGCATTCCAAATTATGTGAAGTACCTGCAGCCACAGGCAAAAGGGAAGTACAATATTAACAGCAATGGTTCATAATAGTACTATGGAGAAGAAAACCACTGTGGCAGAAACCTTGGGGAACCTAAGGCTGAGTGATCCGCCATTTAGTTCTGATCATACTAATTCTATGAGGTATGCTGTTTGTGACCATCCCCTTTGGCCTGGGAGGAACTTACCATGAGGAAGTGATCCAGTTTGGGTTCAACATATTCAGCACCTACCCATTTGCACTACTTACATTAATGTGTGTTTAAAGGTGTTATCCTTATCTGGGTGGAATGCTTCCTCACTTTAGCCCAAGTTCTATCCTCCCCTAAATATAAGGTATACCCTCTAGTTCTACTGCTGCAAACAGGCTGAGCATATTTCCCTCGATCCTCCCATTTCATTCCTTAAAAAATCTAAAAAATGAAGTTATGTCTTCTTTTAGCTATCATATCTACATAGCATGTCTAGATGTTTTCCGTAGCTTAAACTCTCCATCTCCTTAATTTCTGCAGTTGTTCTCCACTGCATCTTCTCCATTTTTGCAATGCCTTTTTTGTGTTATGGTGACCAGAAATATATATATATATATATAGTACTCCAAGTGTCCAAGTGTGGCTTTACCAGTTACCTAAATGGGAGTAGAATCATATCAGTCTTGTAACATGTTAGACCACTTTTAGTGTAGCACAACATTTAATTTGCCGTACTCACTGCCACTGTACATTGTAGTCACAACTTCAGTTTCCTAGAAACAATGACCTTGAGGTCTTTTTCATGGGGTGTAGCTGTTAGCTGTTTATTTTTTTAAATAGTAATCCCATTCAGAATTCTTTTGGCCTAAGTGAAAGTTTGTACACTTATCCACACTGACTTTCATTTTCCCCTTGTTTGCCCACTCACTCCTCAAGTCCTTTCAAGTCCCTTTACAGATTGAGTGTCTCCTCATCCCAATAGTCTACCACCCGTATTCATTTGTTTGCCATTTGCAAATTTAAGTATGTTACTTCAAGCAGCAGTGGATGATAACGGTGAAATTTTGACCTACACTTTTTTATTGCTTTAGAACTTTTTTTCACATGTGAGATAATAATAGAGCACTCCTTTTAATATGGTCTGAACAAGGTTTTCATCAGTATTCTGAGCTGTTTTTTGTTCACTTGTTGTTTCATAAGGTCAGAGAGCAGTGTCTGTTTGGTGCTAGTTCACTGTGGTCACATGAAAAGAGATCTTAAGCAATTGGTGTTCAAAAACAATATGTAACCCCCTTGTTCCCAGGAGTTTCAAGAATCCCATTAGAATCTGTGGTAGGCAGAGAAGGCAGTTAGTAATTTTCCAGCAAATGGATTTCACTCTGTCTCTCCCTCTGTTGTCAGTCTCAGCTGAGAGCTGGAGGGGTGATATCATTTAGAACTCTCACAGCAGCATAAGCCACTGTCAGCTGTTGTGAGAGAGGAAAATAGAATTCCATAGTGAGTTGGTGGCTGGAGTCTGCAGATCCAGCAGCAGTCCTGATATAGAGCTGCAGTTTGTTTTTTTCTTTCTCACTCTAGTGGAGTTCAGCAATCTTCCAGCTTGTGTGAAGTGGTGGAAACCAACTCCAAGGGATTTTCTGTTTCATCCCAGGAGGGATGGAGCAGGCTGCCAGGATGTTAGGGGAAATCCCCTTGATCCTACCAGGATATTTGGTGAAGCTGCCTTATGTACATCTTCTGTGAGTACTTTTGTTTTGTGTGAAACTGTCCAGTTGGAACCTGCATTTTAAAGGTGGATTCTCTGACAAAGGGACCCTGCCACTTAAAACAGTTTAAATGTTGGCAGTCCTCTGTGGAGACCAGTATAAGACCGTCCAAGTGAACAGAACATTTATCTTTGCCACCCCTGTGGTGTCCTGTGAGGATGTTAAGTGTGAAATACATTTCTATAGAGCATCTTTAATTTTGGTACAGTGTGAGGTGTAATTGCCAGAGGGATGCCAGAGTATGAACTTGGGAACAAAAGGTGGGAGACCCCTCATATGGAGTGACCAGTTCAGCACTCCAGGTTCTGAAGGGCACCTTTGTTTTTTTTCCTGTTAGTGCATGTGGCCAATGCCTGAAGAAAGTTCTACCCCAGTGAGTGAGTTTTCTCCAGTACTACCCCAGTGAGTGGGTTTTTCTCCAGTTACCCCTTGTATGTGGGTTCTGCTAGTCTGAAGCCTGTAGTGCTCTTTTGTGGTCTGTGTGCCACATCTTATTCTATGCCATATGGGAAGTGACCAAGTACTGGCTGTGTGTGTCATTTCCAGGAAGAAAGTGTGTGTTCTACAGGTGGCAAGTCCAAAAGTCCTACAGTCATCCTATGCAATATGGGAATATGGTGCTCTATACCTCAAATGTCTACATTTACAGTGTGTGTAACCCTTGGGGATCCATCTTTGCTTTGCATTGTTCCTACTGTGTTATTGAATAAAGCCACATTCTAGAATCCCAACCTGGTTTGGTATGTTATTACTTCCCATGTGTGGAGTTACTTGGGTACCCCTGTCTAGAAGTGCAAACCTAGCATAGCCCTGAGCAAAACGTTTTCTCCCCAGGACCTGGGTTGTGGCCATGGTAGTGGTCCCAGCCAGGTGTGTGCCAGGTAGTTGCCATACTTGGTTTGTGTTTGTGTTGTTTTATAATGTCTGCTCTATCTGGCATATCCTACCTTGTCTAATGGTGGCAAATCAATGTAACCCCCACCCCTACTTTTCCCCTGGACTATGGGAGGTGTGCCCTACTGGTTAAATAAGGGGCCGGTTGGGGGGGGTATAAGTATACTGTTGAAAACCTGGTCTAAACCATAATAAAGAGTGTTCCTTTTATTATTTCAGCTGTACAAACAAAAGTGGTGAAGCTGACTTAAAATGGGGGGAAAAAAAGCACCATACAAGTCTGTATCTGAGGGGCAATCTAAAATGTAATAATAAAGTATAGGTCAAAATGTTCACCACTGTCATGCACTGCTGCTTTAAGAACCTTAAATCCAGGTCACCAATAAGAATACTGAACACTTGGGGGGTGGAGGCAAAAACGGTTTCTAGAAATCCAACTGGTGATTTCCTTCTAGTCTAATGTTGTCCACTGTCAGTAACAAGCTGATCACTGCTAATTAAAAAGCTCTTATTGATAAAAGTAATTAGCAATGACTGTGCACATTATTAGAGAGTTAATGCATAGCCATGTGACATCTCTCAGTCAATGAAGTTTCTAGATTTTTTCTTGCCATTTTATAATACACAATATTTTCTTTATTTCATCAACATTCGAACCAGTTTCTGAAGGACTGTGTCAAATGTTTAATTAAAATCTAAGTATATGACATCAACTGCCATTTACTGACAGGTCCCATTGTTACTTCTTTAAGAAAGACCACACAGTTATAATAGATAAATGCATTTATTTTGTGGAGGATTGAGAAATAAATTACAGGCACCATGATCTAATGGTCTGAGCCCAGTATTGGAAACCAGGCAACACAGGTGACCTAGGTTTGCATTTAATTGGAACCACTTGCATGTTATGTAGCCTTGAGTAAGTCACATCTCAGAGTTTCAGTCTACTCAGCCATAAAAATGGACAGAAGCAGGACCTCACTGAAAGTGAGATGCTGCATGTGACTTCCCACCCAGGTATAATGGAGAGCATACACTCAAGAGTATTCATGCTGCTGATCAGCTGATGGAAAATTATACTGGGCAAGTTTTTGAAAGGATTTGGTCCTGGTTCCAGCTGCCCATCTTGTAAGTTGCTGGTTTGCATCCACATCTATTGAAACTGGTACACCCTGTATTAATGCTATGCATCTGTCCGAGCTGTATCTGACCTTTGGTGAAAAAATACTGCTAATTATTTTTTTTTTTCTTTCAAAAAATAAAATACCACTAATTGTGACTTTTTGTTGCAAATGGATGCTTGTTTTGAAAATAGGCAGGGTGGGAACAGATGTTACTGGATAGATGCAGGCGCATTCAGACACAACAAACAACTGAGTCTGCATCGACTCATTAAAAAATGCAGCTAACTGTGTTTAAAGTTAAAGTCTAGCACTAAACATATGAATCAGCTAATGCCACATACACCTCTTTCCCCAAAACAGTAATTATAAAAAATAATATGTATGGGAAACTGTCATATAATTTCTTTACACACCCCTAATATGTGATGCCAGATAAATGACTAGATATTTGTTCTTAATGTTCATGAGGCCATCTCATACTTTTTGTGTATAAAAAAAACTCATTATTTGAAGCTCTCTATGGATTATATTGTTGATTGGTATTACAGTACAGTTTTGTTTATTTGAACTGCTTGGGTGACAAGTTTCCGATCTGGATATGCAGGTGTTCGTAGAAACAGGATTGCTGTGTAGCATGTGTTATTACAATTAGCAACTGGCATACTATGGGGTATTCTGGTGGGTACAGTATATTGAGGGCACACCGAAGGTGTTTGGGGGGGTGTTAAGCAAGAAATGCATTTTTTGTGTGAAGAAGTGCATATTCATGGTGTTCAGAGTGAAGGAGATGTGCTTAACAGTGCTCAACAGTTGGGAGATTTTTGTTTTATGCTGTGCTATGCTTGTGTTCACTGTGTATGGCTGCACTGGAAAGTTTGTATAGAACTGTTTGATCAGTGGTGTGAAATACTTTTGTACTGTTGCTTGCTGAAGGCTGTAAACTCTCTTCTTTCCAGCCTTTGCACAGAGACCTCACAGTAACATCAGCTGCACAGGGTCACAGTCCGGCTGATTCTCCAGCCGTTGTCAAACATTTATTGAAGCAATCGACAGTCTCAGAATATGTAGGGATGGGTTCTGCATCATCAGCTTCATCAGCTTCATCACAATCACTTTGTTCTTTGGTGTCACTGCCCTCCAGTTGCTGCCTCACAGTGTCAATGATGGCCTCATCAGACATCATGCCCTTCTTCCATGCTGTCACAGAGGACCCAATTCTCCACATCTTGCTTAGTAAGTGAGACACTGAGCTTGTGTATCATGTCCTCTGCCAGGGCAACAGTTCTTGGGTCATTGTCAAGGTCCATCATTTCTCTCACCCACTCTGTCTCAGCTTCCAGTTCTTCTGTCACTAGGATACCAGACTTGCTTATGAGTTTGTAATTGTTTCAGGTCGGACCTTCTCCCACACCTCTCCACTCATATAAATCACATTTTTCTGTGATATGGACATCACTGTCTTCAGGAGAGTCAGATCCTCATTTGTGTCAGATAAGACTGCCTGCAGAAAACACTTTCTATACTGGCGTTTGAAATTTTCTAGTATGCCCTGATCACAGGGCTGTATCTTAGAGGTGATATTTGGGGACAGGAATACACATTATGCTTCCATCCCTAGTTTGGACCTCTGGTATCTCAGGGTGTGCTGGTAAATTGTCCAGAAGCAGGACTGCATTTAGGGTGAGACTGAAGGACACTCCATGCCTTTTTACACTCGGAACAAAGTGCTCCTTGTACCATTTGGCAAACAGGACCCCATCCATCCATGCATTCCGCTGGATTGCATAAACCAAAGGTAAGGCTGACATGTTTACATGGCAAAAGCACCTGTGCTCACAAGATTTTCTAATCAGAAGGGTGGCAATTTGTGAGAGCTACTAGCATTGACACAAGCAAGCACAGTAACCCAGTCCTTTTGCTTTTTAAAACATGGAGCATCCTTTTCTGCATTGTGAGTCAGAGTCTTGTCAGGAAGGCACCACCAATACGACCCAGTTTTATCCATGTTGTAAATTTGGTGCTGTGACAGTGATTCAGCTTTTACAAGCTTATTGAGCTGCTGCATGAAGGAAGCTACTCCTTCTTAAGCAGCACTTAGCCTCTCCCCACATAGCCTCAGTTGTCTAATGACAAGTTGCTTCTTGAAGCAATACAGCCACCCACCACTGGCTACAAAGCTACCGTGATCGCCACAGAGCTTTGCATGCAGCTGCATGGATTTTCCTTTTAGAGGTAGGCCAGAGATAGTTGTGCCTGTCTCCCTTTTCAGGCAGAACCACATGTAAGTTGCATCATCCCTCTCATCATTGTTGCAGGCTCTCATAGTTTTCCCACCAGATCGAGTGGGCAGGTAGCTGGTGAGCCTTTAGTCTCCACCAGTCCCCTTTGGGTTGTGCTTTACAATGACAAGTCAATCAGGAACTGACCACAATTGTGGCAGACTTGATTTCCTTGGTTGATCTGCCTTGCATCATGGAGACTTGGTTGGGGATGATGCATGGCCAATTTTGGAGTTGTCAGTCCCTGCAGGGTACTCTGTAGTGCATTGCCTGAGGAGGGAACTCAGGGGTGAGGGTATGGCCATCTGTTTCAGATCCAGCTTGAACTTCTCCATGCACCCAGTGGGTTCTACCTCATCTTCTAAGTGTGTGGTTATGTGTGGGGGTCCAGGTGTGGGCTGCAGGATTCTCCTTGTTTACCGTCCTCAGGGACAGGAGGGGAACTATTCCTGCAGGTGGTCATGGATTTCATCACTGACAGGGTGTTTGAGTTGCCTAGCTGGTTTATTCTGGGGAACATCAATGCCTGTGTTGATGATGAATCCTCACACTTTGGACATGACCCCCTCCAGTTGATGACATCACTGGGCCTAGCACAAGCAGTTGCTTCTGCAACTCACCACCACAGCCACACCTTGGACTTGGTATTCTTGCTGGGGCTTGAGGTCACTGACCTCAAGACTGATCAGGTCACTTGGTACAATCATTGCAATGTGGAGTTCTCATTTGGGCCCCCTGCTGATAGCCTCCCCCCCATTAAAATGGTCTGCTATCACCCTTTAATGGGATTGTCCTCAGTGGGACTTTTGGCAGTAGCTGACTTTTCTGGTATGAGTGCTGCATATGCATTTGGCATGTGTGAGGCAGTGGTGACATATAACAGGGCCATTTCCAAGGCACTCAATACCATTATACTGGTCTGTATACAACCCAGGTCTTCTCATTTGAGACCTCCATGGTTTGATGGGGCCCTCTAGGAGATGAAGACCAAGGGTCAGAAGTTAGAGCATCGCTGGTGGAGTACAAGGTCCATGGAGAATAAACTGGCTTTGAGAAATCACTACTGTGACTATCAAAGGGCAATTGACCATAAGAAGGCAGAGTGCCTGTCCAGGGAGATTGCTGCAGGGAAAAACAGACCAGGTCAGCTTTTTTGGACTGCAGACAGATTACTTCATCCTGTCTGTCTACAGCTGAAAAGGGCATTTTCAGTCACATTATGTGAAGAGTCTGCCCTGTTCTTCTCTGACGAGGCGTCATCTATTCAATCTGGGATCTCCCCAGTGGGGCAAGATTAGCCCTGGGATGTGGGGCCTGGTAGGAACAAGGCCACTCCTATTACCTTGGAGGAGTTTCAGCTGGTGGATGTGGCTGAGGTCGTTGAGGTGATTTCGAAGCTGTGGCCCACTTTTTGTGAATTGGACCCTGGTCCAACTCATTTCCTTGTTGGATGCTCTAGGACTAGTGGTCTGGTGTTTGCCAGGAGAGTCCGATATTCAATTTCAGAGGGGTTCTTTCCCGATGCCTTGAAGGTGACATTGGTGAAGCCCTTTCTGAAGAAACCATCACTCGACCTTGATGTCCTGATGAATTATAGATCTGTCTTCAACCTCCCATGTTTAGGGAAGGTTGTCGAGAAGGTGGCGGCACTGCAGCTCAAGGCACACCTCATGGCCTTTAACATCTATAAGCCATTCCAGTCCAGATTTAGGGCTAGGCATAGCACTGAGACAACATAGTTCAGGTGCAAAATGACCTCCTCAGGGTGAGGGATAGAAGAGACTGGTCAATTCTCATTCTTCTTGATCTCTCATCAGCATTTAACACCATGGACCACATCGTGCTTTTGGATCACCTTACAAAGTATTCTGGACTCGCCAGAACTGTCATCCACTGGTTTGAGTCCTATGTCTCAGGCAGGAGGCGATGGATGTTGATGGGGAATTTCTGCTCTTCTCTGAAGCCCCTGTTATGTTCTTCAAGGCTCGATCCCATCACCAATGTTGTTCACATTGTACATGCTGCCCATGGGAGAGCTCATTAGACATGACAGTCTGGGTTTTCATTGTTATGCAGATGATACCCAGCTCTATATGCTGTTTGTGCCTAGAACGAATAATGTCATAGAAGTGCTGATTAAGTGCCTGGCCAAAATCCAGGACTCGGTATCCTCTAACTGGCTGAGATTGAACCCTGGCAAGAAGCAAATACTCTAAATATCATACTGTGCCAATATTCAGGTCCCCATCTCCTGCTTTGCATAATTTTGACTTGTGCACCCCTCCACTGATTGCCCTGGCACAATCCCAGTGCACCCATGCAAAACAAGCTTTTGAATATGGGATCTCGGTGTAAAACTCTGTGTGCCCAAACTGGGTTTTGCACCAAGGCAAAGTTTTGAATATCTGGCCCCAGATCTTATTTTTACTTGTATGTTTTTCAGATTTGAAAGTATTTTCATGAGTAGTTGTGTGATATTATCATGACTGATTCAAACATCATTTAGTTTAAGAAATAATGATTCACGGTTGCCAATACCAAATATTTAAAGATAAGCCAACTGTGAAAGTCATCTTCTCTTTCTCAGTTCTTTTGCTGATTTATATAATGAAGGTAAGAAGTATTGTGTACCACATGTACATGCTCTGTACATGGCAATTTGTAAATGCTTCTCTGCTTAATGGTAGGCAGCTATATTAAATATGGTAAGGATTCTTAAGGAATGAACTCAGTAACTAAGATTTTTCTGCAAGTAAATGTCAGTGCATTTCTCAACAAAAAAGTAACAATTAGAAGGGACAATTCAATTTTTAGGCAGCAATACAAATTTTCTGCTAACAAGCATATTTAGTTGGAATGAGGTTGTGTTGTTCAAAGATAAAACTGGTTGGTACAATCCACATACATAATCACTATTGCTATCAGGCTGCTGTGTGCTTGAAGTTCTATTCAGATCTGAATCCAGACGTTTGGCAAGGTTGGTTTGGGCTACATTGTCAATCAATAAAATGAAAAATTCTAATTAGCTGCAGTGCAGTTAAAAGCTTAATAACTGACATTACATAAAACCATAATTAGTAAATATAGGAAAATAAGCATACTGATTTTCATATTGCCTTCACTTAATTATGCGTTTGACCACTCATCTAGTACAGTAACCTCACAGAATACAGCTTGTCATATTACTTCAAAACCTTAATATAGCTAAATAAACCCAAGTATTAAATGTTTGCCTGAGACATTCACAAATTAGAAAGCTACCAGCTCTGCTCAGAGTTCCATAATATCAAGCTTTTGCATTGGCTGTATACGTAATTGAAAATGTACTGAAGGGTCTTTTTATATTGCATGATTTATGTTGTCCCTATTTGCTCCATAAGTGAAGAAAATGATAAGCCTTTAGATCCCAATCATCTGTTATTATTTAAAAGTAGCTATGTGCCATAGGCATGCTTTCAGATAAGTAGTACACTGAAGAGGCAACATGGGTCAAATATCTCATTATTACACACCATGGTAATTATTCATTCAGGCTTGAGGCAGGCCCATCAGCTGAGGCCTTCAGGCTAATTTATCAAATTAATCAGGGTTCTTCTGCCAGACATTTATTAAGGGAACACATAGGTCTACCTACTGGAGTTGCACACAGATTAATGAGTTTGTTCGCCAAGCACATTATTAAAGAAGCCTCATGTGGAGCAGATGTGAAGAGGTTATTGCATTAAATCTTTGTAAAGTCATGGCTCCTGAACCCAAGAGGTTATGTACTGAAATGCAAAAAACTGCATATTTAGGCTTTGTTGTACTAAAACCCACGCTTCATAAGTGGTACAGTACCTATTCTTTCAAAAGTACTGATAAGGGAATACAGTGACTCTCTACATTAACTCAGCACATTGGATCATCTCATTCTGTTATATGTCAATGTAAAAAAATCCAGTGTTGCAAATGGTATAATGTTATTAACACCATTATTCACATGTTGACATCTGACACTCACTTCATTGGTGTTTTCAAAAACACTAAATAAATGTGGGTATACACCATCAACATTAAAGGTAGAGCCCTCATTTACATGGTTTCATAGGAATGTCATTACACCAAGGCTACAAGAGCCATTGCACAATTAGCAACACTTTATATTGAGAAAAAGAACAAATGTGCAGAGATTTTTCAAGCTTACAGAACTCATGTTTACCTAGTTGACTGGCTTTGCTAGTAGAAAATGAAAATATGAATGGAACAAAATGTTATGGCCTTAGAAGCCTCAGTACAATTAATACAGGCACATAAGCATAAAATAGAGTCCACTGTTTTTTTTTTTATATTCTCTGCTTATGCCCCCTTACTCCCCGCTCTGGACCCTTTCCTTGGGGATACCGAGGCTGGTGCACTCCTGTAGGTCCTTCCCAGGTAACTCCTTCCTGAGGACTTGTCTGCACTTCCCCCATCCAGCCGCAGTTTGCCCCATGGGTGTGGAGAAAAGGGATCCTTCATAGTCCCCTCCATTCCATAAGTCCTCACTGGGTGTGCTGCACAGGCTCAATATGGAGCCTGATTGTGGATTTTTCTCTTGCAGCAGGGTCCCATCTCCAGGTGTCCATTGTGGGCTGTTTTTCCACTTTTCATTGCCATCCCTCTGGACATCGACACACTAGGGAAGACTAGGGGCAAAGCACGTCACAACATGCTAGTGCTCCTGCTCCCAGCCGACGTCCTCCCTCTCCATATGCTGTCTTTGCTGCACCTCTACCTGTGGTCACCCAGGTGGCAGTATTGCAGCTGGTCAAGCATCACACTCTCCTGGAGGAGAAGATCTGCCACTGGGTGCTCAATCCTCCTCCCTTGGCTGTGTCTCCAGCCTCCTGAGTCCATTCCCAAACTAGGGTCACTGGTGCCATGAGTGGTAACCCTACTGCTGTGCCGGCGGGCTGGCAGCCCACTGTTATTTTACTGAACTAGCAAATGTGAAGAAAATCATTTCTTCCCCAACCTTACCTTTACAGTCTATTATGTTGCAACATGTTAAAGAGAAACTTAATAATTACAGCTCAGTTAGTATGTTGCAGTATTATAAGTAAGCATTAAACCATGATACAGCATGGTTCTACTGTGGCATTAATCCATGGTTGCTCTGGTTGGGGCCTCGAAGCTGAAGGCTGAATGCTTTCAACCATACAACCATGGATTAATTCCACAGTAGAACCATGCTGTGGAGTGGTTTAATGTGCTTGTAACATGACAAGTGCTGCTATTATGTAGCATGAAATAAAAGTGTTAATAAATCATGCAAAACGTTGTTTTTAGTGATGTGAAATGTACCACTTTTATTATCACACACACATTTAAGCGGTGCCTCACCTTTTCAAACTTGTCAGTTTCTTCATCACAAACATTTTCCACACTTTACATTCGGTGACATTACTACAGGTCTAACACACATTTTCTTACATTTTTTACATGTTAGAAACAAGGTGCATTAAGCCCGTTTCTACTCTTTGCTTCTTCAATATGAGTCACTATGTTTTGTGGGTAACCTTCCTCCGGTAATCACTCTTCGGTTAATTCCCTTCTCATACTGATATTTACCATCTTTAGGATTTGAGAACTACTCATATTGAGTATGAAACTTTTTTGATTACATTTCTACATTTCTGTCATACCCTATGGTGCTCGCTTTGCTTTAGACACTGAATGAACAGTGTATTGCGGGAGTTCCGTCCAGACGTATGACGCCATTTAGAATAACCAGTGGTGTGAATCCATACTCAGTGGCATAAAATTCTACTACAATATTGCAACAACAGTGAAAACTAACAACTCCTCAAAGCAAGGTATTTTGTTATTTACTTTGTGGTAACAGATAACCTTTCAGCAACGCTGAAACATAACACTTCCAAATGCACTGTATTTTACAATTTACTTTCTGCTAGCTTAATAGTTAAAACTGACAGGTCCATTCTTGCAAGTGCAGAGTGTCCAGCAGGGTGGGTGGATGGGTGGGAAATTCTAGGCACTCTGCTATGGAAATTATTGTGGATAACTATGGTATTGCACTATAACAAGCAACCATGGATCTACGTAAGCAATAAGACACGACAGAGTGTGCATGGAACATATTTTACCACATGGCCAGGGGTGTAATAAGGCACGAGGCCTTGGCCAAGTGCCTTTAGCCCCTGGCATGCAGTAAAACATGTTCCATGCACACACCTGGATGTCTTATTGCGCATATAAATTGGGCTATTTTATTTTTTTTAACAATTTTTTATGTTAAGAACACATTTAGATAGGAATACACTGACATAAATTAGTGTATTTATAGTAAAATAGTCCTTCCGCCTTTGTGTTTGGTAATTGCTGTAGTACATTTGTCCTCCATTGGGATCCGTAATTATACTAAGATGAGGAAGTGGGCAAGATTTTTTTTTCTGATTAATTTAAGCTGCAACCGATAGCAGAAGTATGGAGTGGGGAGAACTGAATTTGGTCTGGGGATGGGCGAGGATCGCAGGACAAGAAAGCACATTTTTTTTTTAAACGGAGCTGGTGAGTAACATTTTTTTTTAAACGGAGTGGGCGAGGATAAAAGCTGCAACCGATAGCAGCAGAAGTATGGAGTGGGAGAACTGCAGTTAGGTCTGGGATGGGCGAGATGCCAGGACAAGAAAGCAATTTTTTTTTAAATGGAGCGGGCGAGGATCACAGCACAAGCAGTAACATTTTTTTTTTAAATGGAGCGGGTGTCCCATAATCCCAAGCAAACTACTACAGCAGGGCTCATTTGATACTTTTGTCAATAGCACAACACTTTTTTACATTCAGCCAAAGTGACTGTGTTAAAATCCTCTCCATTTCTTCATCCGACATGCTAATATTAAAATCCACTTTGTTTGCTCTAAACATCGTTCTGTTTTATAAAACAGGTAGGCTGAATAATTCAACTCAGTTTTCCTCACGCTTGTCAAATACAAAGATGGCAGACATTAAAAATGCCAACGTTTCATGGCTTATGTATATTGGCCTTTTTACTGCTAGCCCCTTTTTTTACCCATGCATGGAACATATTTCATGCATGGGTAACTAGCCAATCACATTGCTTCATTTAGCCTACCCATTTTATAATGTGGCATTAATCCATGGCTGCTTTTCAGTCACTTGATGCTATCTGATCGATCTACTTCTATTGTTTCTTACTTATATTAATGCCATGTTACAAGGAGTAATATCCCATAACAATGGACCCAGTTGTACTCGCAAAGTTAGAAATAAAGCCTACAAGAAGAATATCATCAAAGCTTTTAATAGCAAACAGCTCAACTGGCTGCAGTTCCATAGCATTATAGAAATATTAGGCTCTATGTACAAATGTGTAAGTTACCTACACAGAGGCAAGGAGGAAACCGTACCTCAGAATGCCACGCAGCGGGGGTTCAGTAGATCCCCTGCAGCATTCACAGAGGTTGCATGAGCCACTTGCACAGTGGATGCCCCATCAACTGTGTGGCTATGTGCATTGGTGGTTCAAGGGAGTATCGGGGCGTGCCCATACTCTGCACCATGCAACGTGTGCAGGGCATGGGGAGGCAGGTTACTCAGCAGGGACCCTTCCATAACTGTAGTGCACACCCACAATAAAGACACCCGCTGCCTCTGCACAGCAGAATAGGCAGACAGGAGCCAGGGGCAGTACCACTGATACTGAAGTGCCCATGTACACCACTGGAATGGGGCCATAAGCCAATGACACACAGAATGCCAGCATGCTATGATGTTTGCCATGTAAGCCTTGTACCAGAAGGTAGTTGTTGCAATATCTACTACTACTACTGTCCATCTGAGTGGGTAGCGGTGTAGCAGATGTGGCAGCATAGTGACCGCAAGGTTGCCCCAAGCCCTCTCATGCAGCTAGGTGGGTTTGGAGATTACAGTGAGGGCAGGCTACTTTCAGACTAGAAATTATCCAACCATGATGCCACAACCCACCTAGATAAATGGTAGGACTAAAGGCAACCCTGCAGGCATTATGATGTCTCATCCACTATACCGGTAGCCACAAGGATAGATGTCAGTAGTAGATATTGTAATAACTACATTCTGGTATGGTATGCCTGGTACCATACCAGAAAATATCATGGCAAATATCATA
The DNA here is from genome assembly GCA_016271365.2 of Neoceratodus forsteri. NCBI lineage: Eukaryota > Metazoa > Chordata > Ceratodontiformes > Ceratodontidae > Neoceratodus > Neoceratodus forsteri. The sequence goes on from CM028131.1 coordinate 1,125,718,010, forward strand.
GTGTGCTGGCATTCCATATGGCACAAGCTCACAGCCCTGTTCCATAGCCAGCAATACTGTGGTGGTCCTGTCCATCATCTGCATATGGTCCCACCTGTCCATTGCATATCCAAGGACCTGTACCAGCCCACAACCCTCAGCTTTCATGGAGCAGGGGATCCATTACAGGACCCATGATGGGCATCTGACTGGATGCCTGCATGTATCCCACTGTCTGCCCCCATGCAGCAGCATGCCATGGGGTGAGCCTGAGGGCAGGCAGCCAGTGACAGTGAATGCTGGCTGGTATGTGCCTGTCTGCAGTGCAGAGCTGCACATACCAGGTGTGTACCTCCCGCACATACCTGACGCACCTTAGTGCATAGGGTCCACTGAGCAGAGGTGAGGGAACCAGTAGAAAAATATTGACTCTGAGGGATGAAATATACTAGCAGTAACACATGACATGGTGGGTGGTATTGGGCTATACCCACCTACCCAGGTGTATAATGAGATCTGACGCTGCAGACAGAGTGCCTTAGAGGCACAGGAGGGCTGGGTACAGCACATACCACCCACCCTGGAGGGTATTACTTGCTTGGAAAATGGGTATATGTTGCTATTTTAATAAAAAAAAAATAAGAAAAATAATTAAAAAAAATTAAAATGAAATAAAAATAATGAAATAAAGCATTTAGTTGCAAAGTAGTCCTGCTGCTGGTACACTTGCCAGTAAAGGGCACTTCTGTTTGCTTTTTGATTTTTCTTCCTCATTTTGTTTTCTTAATGTGTCACCCCTTCCCCCAATGTCCATTTTGCCATTTGTGATTGCTTGTCTCTGACTACACCCTATGAAGCTGTTGACAGCGTGATCAGAATTGCATCTGGCCACTCTAACCTGCCCACACTCCTGTAAGCAGTGAGCACTGAAATGTATTTTCTTATTACGTTGCTGCTTCTCCCTCTCTGACTGTACCCTACACCCTACCCTTTTTCATTGACGGGGAGCTATTGCAGTCACAATTGCAAAAGGACTGAAATATAGAAAACAAGCAAGCTGCCTGCCACTTTCAAATGCAGCATGAGTGTCTAGTGCCAAGTTAAGCACATGACAAAAGCATGTTGTAGTTTCTCATATGTGTTTTTCAGCACAGTATTCTCAGTAGTGTGTTGTGCTTTCTGAATTTTTTTTTAAAGAAAATGTAAGTCTTTTGGGGGGTGCTGGACAATTGCCAGGTAATGACTTTAAAAGGTCTTGTTCACTTGCTAAGCAAGCAGAAAAAATGGCTGCCATTCAGAATTTTAGATTTGGAGATTAAGCAGTGATTCTTAATGTGATGAGGTGGGGTTGGATAGGAACTTGTTTTTATCTGGTCTCTGTTGCCACATAATGCACCCCTAGGTAAGGGGCTCAGCCAATCAGGGACTAGAACTTTTCTAACTCATTTTCTAATGTCTGATAATGGTTATATTGCCTGAAGTCAGAACCTAAGGACAGGATGACAATAATTTATCCCAAGGTGTCTATATTTTCCCACTATATCCTGGCACAACTCTAGTCAATATCTGTTTTTATTAAATCTTGTCCAAATTATAATAATTAGAATGTGCAATAGCTGAAAAAACTGTTGCCCCATTTCTAATGCACTATTGCCTGGTTGTTTCAATAATGCTTTTTCTCCCTGGCCTGCAGTTAGCTGTCAGCCCCTCTCTACTCCCTCTGACCGGCACCCACTACCCCCAGTACTCAATAGAACAGAGTCCCCCACAGATTACTTCCATGGTGGGACCAGGCGGGGGGCCATCCTCCCCACTAGGGCATACAACCAGAATTCTTTGGTGGATTGGGTGGTGGTGCCAGTTTGGACCAAGCAGGCAGGGCTTCATAAAGCCCACACAGTCATTTGTCCTTGTTCTCCTCAGGTCCCTCACCACAGAAACACATAAGTTCATGCATGTGGAAGCACACATGTACTATGGAAGGATGGCCCCTCCCTTCAACACCGCTCATGCCTGCTTTAGCACCGGACCTCCACCTAGTAGAAATCAGAGGCTGAGTGGATATTCCTCCCCAACCTGGGAGAGAAGACCAGTCCTTGAGATGCTCAATTCTCCACCCCCCTCAGGTGAGCCCCAGTGACCTGGGTACACTCTTGTACCTGGGTTGCTGGCATGGTAGGTGGTAACACTACTGCTGTGCCACTGGCCCAGTCACTATTATCTGCTCCTAATTAATTATTGCCAGGTTATTTGTTTTGAACCAGGCAGTAGCTCAAACAAATGTGTCTGATATGTGTCTGGCTCTGGTCCAATCAGAGACCAGGATTTTCTTCTATGGTTTAATAAATGTAAATGTTACATACTTCTGTAGTCATAATTCCTTGCAGTTTTGAATGTTTGCTAAGCCTCTACTCAGTATATCAAAAGGTTTCTCTCCAAAGAAAAACAAAGTTTTATCATCCCCATTGAATTCATTTGTAGTTGTATTAAGAATTTATCATTTACAACACAGAGAGTTGTTTTCAGCATGAAAGGGGATGAGCAGCTAATCTTAACAAGCTTTTTCACACTGGTTCCCCTTTCTATTTTCTAAAGCATTCAGAACAGTATATCAGTATTTAACTTAAGACAGCTTACACCAGACAAGATGAACAGAATTGTATGCCTTAAATAATACTGGGTTGTCGCTGTTTTTCTTTGTCTGAGACACATCAGACAAGGCACTCAAAGAGATTTTCTAGCATGCAGACTAACTTCATGAAATCTGTTACTGAGACACAATCCAGTTTATTTAAAAAATAAGTCACAACAGGATATGCAATTATGTAAGCAATAACACACGACAGGGTGTGTGATTACTGGGGAATAATGAACACCCCATGTACCTTGTGAGGCACAATGCTGGCACCTTCTGCTGCGTAATTAAATGTCTCTGTCTCGGACTGCCCCACTTATTCCTCAGTCTCTCTGTCTGTCTCCTCTCACTGTTCATATCAGTGGGTATGGTGGGGGGGAGAGACAACTAACACATCACGGCCATGAACGGGGACTGTACAGGCACAGGAGAGCCCACGGGTGACTGTTCATTAATGCAGCATATAGGCACAGCAAGTAGTGAACTGAGCTACTGTTGCTGCACTGTCTCACACTCCATGACAGGCTTGAGCTCATGCTCACTTTGTGAGGATAGTAATGGCTGCCCCTCAGACTGCATTTCTGGCAGAATAATGAGATTGGGAGCACTGTGTGATCACTCAGGGGGACAGTTCACCACTTGCTGTGTGTACTGTATATGCTAGATTAAGCAATGGTCACCAGATGGCTCTGTACCAATCAGGTACCTGTGTTTCTCAACTCCATGTTATAAAGGATTTTACAGCATGTGTCAGTAGTAGAGAAGTGTGATGTTGAAAAACTTTACTCCAGGATATAATTTATGAAGTTTGACACATTCATGAAGTGCAAAGTGCTGACTTCATAAAGTTTTGGGCAGACGAAGTGGCAGTTTTTAAGCAAAGTTAAGTTAAAGTTAAGACAAAGTTGCAGCTTTGCCTTACTTTCACCTGACATCGTTTCAAAAAGTGCCATTTCCCAAGGAAAACTCAATGCAAAATGGCAAAATGGACAATTCAAAAAGTTTTTGCAAAGGTGAATTTGCAACTTAACCAGAACTTTACAGACAAAGTAAAACCTCACAACTTCTCTAGTCAAGGGTGTAGTAAGGCACAAGACCAAAGGCTGAGTATCCTTATGCCCCTGGGAAGGGCATTAAAATTCTATGATGCACACCATGGAGTGGCTTATTACACTTATAAAATGGCTCTAAAAGGAGGAAAATAAGACTCGGCACCTGGTCATGCATTTACAGAGATTTATTGCATGGTCAGGCGACATCTCTCGGCCAATGAGATTTCAAGATTTTTTCTCGCCATTTTATAAATTTAATTAATCTTCTCTGTTGAGCTCCCCTCATTTTCTTCTGTGTAGATAATGGCATAAAAATCTAGTAAAATATTTGTGTCTCAGACTTCTCACATCCTTCATTTTTTCCAGCACTAACTTCATTATTCCGTTTGTGAAATCATATTTATTTCTATAGCAAAATCCTCTGATGTCACATACATATCTATGACTGCTGTGCAGAATAAGACAGTGAACAATATGATGTCTGAGCCAAAAATATCCTGTTGCTATGCAAATGTCCTCAGTAATGAAGACTGAGAAGAAATAAATAGCAAAGGAGTAATAAAATGTAAGTCACATTGGGTCTGAATAAAATATTTTTTAATTTTCTTCTGTAGAAAGGCAAATTGATTCACATATCTCCGCTAGTAGATAAGCAACTTCTTTTTTAATGCTAACTTGTTTTGCAGTGTTGCACGACTGCTGATCTGTTTACATACATGCATTTCTCATAATTAAAATCTGCTGGGGTTACAGATTCCACAATGCATTATTATATGATACATTTTAAGTAAAGTAAGATGTACATTACACGTAAGTATAATGGTATAGATGCTTAAATGACGTAATATCCCATACAGTTTAAATGAAATATGCCAGAAAAGAGCAGTTTAGTAGTGTACAGGAAACCACAATTGGTTGTAATACAAAAACAAATACTGAGATTTCACTTACTATAGAAAGAGTTCACCAGCAGCATGTTGAAAAGGTCTTCAACTGTTGCATAACTGAAATCCCAATGGTAGATGTAGCTTAAAAATACTTTCTAATGCTTCTAATTTGGTGTTACAGTTACTTTAACAAATTGAAGATAACTATTGCTTTTGTTCTCTTTTTATTACTTTTCTGTGACTAATGGATTTAATGGGTGGGATGCGAAAATTTATATTAGTTTATATATGCAGGCCTGCTATGAAATTCCAGTGTAAGCTACTAAATGTGTTATCGTTTATGATGATGTAACCCCAGCCCCCCAATGGGTGGGGCTTTACTGTGATTGCCTCCGGGCATTCTCCCTGAGGTGCCTTTCATCCTTTCCCGTTTATTTCCACTAGGCCAGTGGTCCTGTTTCTGGCTTTTTGGTGCCCTGTGTGGTCTGCAGCCAGTCCCCATATTGTTTCCCTGCAGGTTGGAGGCTGGAGGTGTAAAGACACGTGACCTCCATGTAGCTGCACCATGAATGTGCGAGCTTGCAGTCTGTGCATGCACAGAAGCATGAACTGGTTTTAAAGCCACTATTGTGGTGCAACAAAGGTTTTCCCCATGCTCCCGGACCCATGGATCAGCTAATTGTAGTCCAGAGACATGTGGGATGGACCAGAGAGGTCCTAAAAATTGTTTTTTATAAAGCGGTATAAGTGCATGTAAATCTGGCAGAATCCAAGGCTGCTGGGAGTTGTAGTTCCTGCATCACCAATGCACAGGGCCTGCCTGCTGCCTCAGGGAATGTTCTATTGGAGGCAGCGACAGTGACAAGGAAGACCCTTGCCAGCCCCACTCTGACAGCAGACAATAGGACAGAGAGGCAGCTCATGGACACTGGGGAATTTATTTGTTAAAACTGTGTAGGTTGCCTGCGGGGTGAACTTAATGTAGGGACATTGTGTGAACTGTAAATACAGCAACCATTTTTACCACCTTTGACCTGTGTGGCAGCCAATGATAAGTTAGGAACCTTAGAGGACATTTTAAGAGGACTTCTGGGGAAGGAGGCAAGGGCAATGTTTGATGCCGAAACAAGGGACCAGTAGAACATCGAGTAAGGTGCTTGCATATTAATTTTCCTATGGACAGCCTGTTATGGCCAATCAGAAAGCCAGGAGCTCTGGAGGACTGAATCATAGGGACTTATGGGAAAAGGGAGGGACCATTTCTTGGCACCCAAATGGGCAGCCAATGGGGCATCGAAGAAGCATAATGAATATTAATTTTCAGATGGACAGTCTGCATCAGCCAAGCAGGAGCTGCACTGAGCTCCTGAAACTCAGAGGATAGAGATTGTTCAGTTCAGTTCAGCTGGTGCCCATCCTGAGGGAGGGGGACTCCAGCCCTTGCTCAATGATGTCGCTGCAGAGAGTGAAGAAGGCCTGCCTAGGAGCTTGTGCAGCCTCCAGCCCAGAGGCCCTGCATTTGCCTTTTAATGCCTGGAAGGAGCTGCTTCAGAATAAAGTGTAGATTTGCTGTCCAGAAAGCCGGACAGTGTTTCAAGAGGTTCCCAAAAGAGCGAAAGCCTGTTGTGATTTTCTGAAGGAAGGAGACCTACCTGAAGGCTTGCATAGCCACTAGCACAGGATGTGTTCTACATTTCCCTGTGTTACCTTCTAAGGGATAGAAGGAGTGTGTTGACAGAACAAAAGTGTTGTTTGCTGGCCAGAGTTAAATAAATTGCCTGGGAGTTCCCCAAGGGAGAGGAAACTGAGCAGGGTGCCTGAGAGAAGTCTGGAGGCTACTAGGGTGCCTACATGTCCAGTCCAGTCAAGGGAAGCCTGCCTGTTGTTTCTGAAGATGGGAAGTGAAATGCAGAGATTTGGTCTTCTGTTTAATTCTGAATCTGCAAGGTGATAAGATTTGATTTTCTGTTGTTTCTGAGTCAGACAAGTGAGAAGATGTTCCTTTGTCTTCTGCTCTAGTCAGAACTTGAAATGTTTGGGTCTGAGAGACTGTTTCCTGCTAAATTTGATGGGAAATCCAGAGACTATGTCCTGTTTGTGAGAGGGTCATGCCAGCTAGCTGGCAGTGTGGCTGAAGTCATTTACAAATGGATGTTCCTAAATACCTGAATGACAGTGACTGCAACCCTATGTCAGTATAGAGCATCTGCCTGGTAGTTTCACTGCTAGGCACTGCCATTGCGTCTTCCCCCTGAGGGGTCATGCCTAGATGTTGGGATTGAGGAATGCCAGCTCAGGTCCCCGGTGCTGGCCTGTTCCAGTTTGTGACTTCACCATTAAGATGTTAAGCTGCCAGAGAAGCTAAGAGATGCCCAGCCAGCTAAAGCTGCAAGAACCTGCTGCTGAGAAGGCCCAAGCTGCAAGAGATGCAGCTGAAAGGTTCAAGCTGCAATTTGGCCTGCTGCTCATCACAGCTTTTCAAGTGTCCAAGTAATTTCAACTATCCTAGATCTACAGTCTGAAATTCATCAGTTGTACAAGCAAGAGACTGTACTGCAAAACCATGAGTAACTTTGGACTTGTCCTGCATCTGGGGAACTGTAAATTGTTGCCGTCAATTGTTTGCAAAGTTTCAATGGTTAAATAGTATTGCAACTAAAGTTCTGAGTTCATCTGCCTAGCTAAAGTACCAAATTTCATCCAGCAGTTATTGCAACAATGGAAAAGGTTTGAATCTAGTTTGTTTTAAGTGCACCACTGCCGGCCAACCAGCTGCAACACATCAGGTCTGCACCACTTCAATGGCTGCGTACCCAGGGATAGACTGTTGGGGCTTCTATCTAACAGACTGGAGAACTGGTACAAGTAGAGGTGTGGCCACTGGGCCAAGGCAGTTAGTTAGAAAGAAAGTATTGTCAGTAGCCATTCAAATCTGATGGGAGGAGGGCACTGTTAATGGTCTGGTTTAACAGCAAAGTGAATATTGATGTTTACCAAATGAGAAAGTACAAAATGTTGTTTAACCTCTGCATCCATTTTCCCTTTTTCTAGCCCTACCCCTTCTTGTTGGTTAGCCTTTTTACATCTGTCTCATGAGCATATTATTAGCTTAAGTCAATAATTGTAAGTATATTGAAATGGGGTTTTGGTTTATGGTAATCCATGTGTGGGTGACTGTAAGAGGAGGTGGGTAGGTACAGCATCTCAGAGGTTATACTGCTAAATATCTGACCCTCTTGTAATTTTAACTCTAGGTGGCAGGACCATACAATTTTATGTTATCTTGGGAAAGAACCCCCTTTTCAACCAGGAACAGAACCCAGGCCCCTCAACCTGGTTTGTGGCCATCCAAGAAGGGGGAGTAGTCGACTGGTACATGGCGCCCGGGTTACAAAGATACATTTCACTCCTCTTGTTTTTATGTCTCCTGTGTGATGGTCTATGCTTATCCTATATGTATTTTTAAATCGGTATATTATGTTTATGAAATTTAATAAAATATAAATTTAAAGATACTGACATTTCCTTTACTTTAGACATAATTTACTAGCAGCAGTTTGAAAAGGTCTTCAACTGTTGCACATTTTAAGTGCTAATGGTATACATATCTTAAAAATACTTCTTGATGTAAATGTTTCTAATTTGGTGTTAGTTATTTTATTGTAGACGTCTAACTATATTGACTGTAGTTTGGATGATAATAGCATAGTTTGACTATGCTAGTGCTTTTCAGGAATCCCTAAGATCACATTTCTTGAAGAGTATTCATCTCCAATTCAGTTTTTGCTGAGAAATTAAAATGAAAAAGAATTAGAAATAAAAGACTTTCACTTTTAATTCTTAAAATAAAATCATTATAAAAACATTCTGTTAGTTGTATTAACTCAAGATAGTGTAAGAACTGTAAATCAGATTTAATTCTGAGTCACTGGCCCAATGGCACTGAGGGTTGAGGCACTGGATGCCACACCTTGCGCTGCACCGGCGACTCGTGTTCGAGAATGAGCCCGGGTCATTGGGGGTCAGTGGGAGGGGAGAGGGAGGGAGGGAGGAGCTGGACTGAGCCACTGCTAGGCAGCTGTCCTCTCTAGGGGAGGGTTGGGCACTGATCTGACCAGCAGACGGTGTTGTAAGGGGATGGCCCTGTTACACACTTTGTGGAAGTCTTGTCTCTGCATGGCTTCCTGCCTGGACTTTGGTCCTTCATGCTGGCACCCTCTGGGGGGTTTAGGGCTTCCCATAGTTACTACTGTAACCATGGAAAAAAACACACACCCTGTCATGACCAGTGATCCCTGCAAGGGGGCACGGAGTGGATGGGCAGTACGTCTCCACCACCCCTCACCAGCAGTCAGGGAAAAATGCCCCCATAAAAAAAGGAGAAAAAAAAAAGAATCCATTCTGAGTCACCTTTAAAATAACAGTCCAAAGATATTCATGGCAATGTATTGATGTACTTATTGTGGTTTTAGGTTAAGAGCAATTACAGAAATACTAATTACGAAGCACATCCATTTTTCGTTAATTTGGAAAATGCTAAATTATATTTGCATAGTCTGATTAGTAAGATTCAGTATTTCCTGTTCTGTTAGGAGTTTAACCACAAACAGTTATTACAATTAGAAGGTAGTTATTATGCAAATATATAACAAATACGCTCTAATTTAATCACTGATTATTCATGAACTAGTTGCATCAACATTTTTTAAGAACAAAGATTACCACTACAGTACAAATTTGCTGAGTTCTTTTTCCAACCTTTTTTAGCAGTTGAACCTCAGTAACTGAACCTACATCATGTATTTTAATATCATGCACTGATTTAAACTGAATAGAACCAGCATAAAATAATCAAACGTCTGCAACTAAATTTGTCAGAATAACTTCAAATAGGTAAATGACTGCCTTTCCACAAACTTTATTTCAAAATCCATGTTTAAAGGTCTGTCTGTTTGTTGGTTTATCTGTGTCACAAATAGTCACTAAAGTTAGTGGTCATTAGACTCTCCTATATTAAACCTCTATTTTGGCCACACAAAACCTGGCCATCTTAAACTTGTAGACTAAAACTGGCCTGCATACTGTTTGTACCAGTGTAACCCCTTCCCGGGCATAGGGGTATCCAGCTGACTTATTCACAGGAAGGGAGCCCATGAAATAATAATTCCATTTAATTGACCTACTGGGCTTGTAGTGGCCTCCTGGGTGCTGGGATGCCTTTTAGATAGCTGAAAGCTGCTAATCAACTGGTTTGCAGGCAAATAGTTCTCAACTTGTAACTGAATGACCAAATCAAGTTTAAGGCCAACAAAATCCGTTTTAATAAATGGAAATGCTCAAGAGCATATTACGACAAGGTGAAAAATCATGATTCCCAGCCAGGGGGGTTTCAGGCATTTCATGTCCCACAGGCAATCCCTGGTGTCAAGTGGCATTTACCTCCCTTACTCAGCCTAAATCCAGTCAATTCCAGAATCCAGGGGCACCCCTTGCATTTATTTGTCTTTTAGAAGAACTTCCACATTTCATACAATGCAACACTTCGTAAGGGCACTGGAACTTTAAGAAACATCTTTGCAGACCTTAGGACTGTGCAAAACATTTGGGCAATGAATGCTGCCACTTCATCCTCCACACTTTAAGCCCTCAAACAACAAAGGACTACATGGTAGCACCCCCCAATTATAGGGTTATACCCACTACCCAGGAGCTGTGAGGCACTGAGGTTCCTAAATTCATTACATTGTCCAGAACAATTACATTTCTAACACAGAGGCAGCACACTTAGCTTTATGAGTAAAAGAATGTCCCTTGAGGATCTGCATAATGTGGGGTTACACCCTACAGGGGCTTCAAGGTGCAGGCCACAACAACAATCCCAAGACGTGAGTGGGTTCCAATTCTAGCCAGGCCTTTACTACTCAGCTTCTTGTTGCAGTTCTTCACAACTCCTCTCCTAGAGCTAAGTAAAACAAGCATTTGTCAATGCCGAATATTTGCTTGCTGGCATTGGCATTGGTAGTGTAGAAGTTACAGAGCTGCATAATAGGAATGGCAGCGAAGTATTGAACTGAAGCCAACCCCACCACCACCCTGCAGAGAGTGACAGGCTTTGGGGTGTGCCTTTGGGTCATCAGGCATAACGACCACGCCATTTCACCATACCCTACCCTGCAGACACTGACAAGTGTCACTGTGCCTTGGGGTCTTTGGCCCTTATGCGCACCCCATTCCATCAGGAAATATGATGAGATGGGTGTGGTATAGGAGAATGGGGTGAAGTTTGGGCCAGAAGAGTCCAAGGAACACCTTGATGCCTCTCACTGGCTCCAGGGTGTGGTTGGGGGTGGAATGGTATGAGCATTACAGGCAAGAATCGCAAGTCACACCCCTGATGCCTGTCATTCTCTACAGGGTGGGGCATTATGGTCAGAAACCCTAACGCCTCAGGCATTCGTTGGTATTTTCACTCCAAATTTTCAACATGGTTTTTTTGTGACCCCCACCTCTTGAACAGTGGCAATATCAGTTTGTTAGCTGAAAACTACTTTTGCACAGTGACTATGGCATTTGGCACCACAGGTGCAAAAACACATTCCGAACAGGATGTGAAAAATGACAGCGGTACTGTTCATGGTGAGGTGTAAAAAATGGCAATGTTGAAAATCTGCTGTGAAAATCTTAAAAAAACTGGTGAAGTCACGAGCGTGCATAGAAACTGTGCAATGCACCGTAATGTAACTAGTTTGGGGATTTTTTACAGCAGATTGTTAACACAGGCATTTTGGGACCTCAGTCATGAACAGTGTCAGTGTGATTTTCTTTTCTGTCCCGAACAATGATTTCCCACAGCGACCATGCATTTTCGCTGAAAGTGTGAAACACATTTTGGCCATGTTGTGGAAAATGACAGCTGTACTGCTCCTAAGGAGGTGTGGAAAAATGCCACTGGTGAAAATCTGGACTGAAAATATTACAAATTCATGAACTTACGAGGTGCGTGGAAACTGCTCAATGCTCACTCGTAACACAGTCATTTTATGGAGTTTTGTCACCAGATTTTCAACATAGCCATTTTAAGACCTCTGTTCATGACCAGTGTCACTGTGATTTTCTTAATCTGTCCCAAACATTGTTTTCGCACACCGACTGTACCATTGTGCGCTACCTGTGTGGAAACACATTTTGGGCAAGATGTGAAAAATGGTAGCTGTACTGCTCATAAGGAAGTGCGGTAAAATTGCACTGTTGAAAATCTGGTGTGCAAAAATTACAAATTTGCAAACTTGCCAGCGTGCGTAGGAACTGCGCAACGTGCGCTCCTAAAAAAGTCATTTTTGGGAATTTTTTTCACCAGATTTTCAACATAGCCATTTTAACACCTCTGCTCATGACCAGTGTCACTGTGATATTCTTAATGTGTCCATACATTGATTTAGCACACTGACTGCCCATTTAATGCGCTACATGGTGGAAACATTGTGGATGAGGTGTGAAAATGGCAGCTGTACTGCTCATAAGGAGGTGTGGTAAAATGGCACTGTTGAAAATCTGAAGTGAAAATATTGAAAATTTGCTAACTTAAGAGCGTGAGTAGAACTCTGCAACGCACGTCAGAAACAGTCATTTCTAGGAATTTTTTCACCAAATTTTCAACGTAGCCATTTTAAGACCTCTACTCATAAACAGTGTCACTGTGATTTTCTTAATGTGTCCGTACATTGATTTCTATACCGACCGCGCCATTGTGCACTACATGGGCAGAAACACATTTTGGGTGAGATGTGAAAATGACAGCTGTACTGCCTCATAAGAGGTGTGGTAAAATGGCAATGTTGAAAATCTGGAGTGAAAATATTGAAAATCCACGAACTTCTACGAGCATGCGTGGGAACTGCGCTTGCAGCTTTCGTCAAAACAGTCATTTTGAATTTTTTCTGGAATTTTCAACATAGGCTTTTCGAGAGCCCACCTTATGAACACTGGCAGTGTTGTTTTGTTAATGGGTCCCGAAAGGTGATTTCGTGCAGTGACTGCAAAATCACCCTTCGGGCCCGATTAACGCCATGACAGTGCAAGAATTCATGAGGAGGGGTCCCAAAAAACCCATGTTGAAAATTTGGGCCCAAAATTCCCAAAAAATGCCTGAGATATGCAACAAAGTTGAAAAAACCCTATTTATTTCATTATACAGCTCACCGGCATTTCCTCAGTTCGCGGTCGGCTTTGAAGAGTGCAGACATGTTCCCGGTCCACTGATGACTGCCGCGCCGAGCTCCGGAGGTAAGTATGGGGGTGAGGGGGTGGGGAGGCAGGATGCAGTGGGTGGGTGAGGGTTGTGGGGGGCGGGGAGACTGCGAGGGAATGTTCTTCCTTACAGGTTTTAGACGACACGGGACATTTGCCACGCTGGTGGGCTCCCAGCATGGCAGCTGGAAAGGCTGTTTGAGGGGCTTGAGCCAACAGGGAATTGGGCACCCCGTCGGCCTGGCACATGCTTTGCATGCTGTGGTGGGCTCTAAGTGGCACATGGAAGCTTTTGGGGAGGCGTGCAGCCATGGAGCGATGGGGGACTGGGGCACCCCTGCTGGCTATGACAGTTCTTGCCATGCTGGGGTGGGCTCCCAGCATGGCACCTGGACAGCTGTTGTTGGGGGGGAGGCGTGGAGCTGACAGGGGATTGAGCACCCCCGTCGGCCACACAGTGTGTGCGTGGGGGGGGAGGGAGCGCATCAGCACGCAATATGCGTGCTTGCATGTGTGTGTGTGGGGGGGAGAGGTCTGCTCACTGAAGCGGAGCTCTCCCTTTCAGCTGTATGCCACTGCATTTTCCTGCTGTCACAGACAGCTGCAGCAGTGATTGGCGCACTGCGACCGCACCTGCAAACACACTGACTGAATTGGAAGAGGCTGACACACCTCTAGAAAACTTGTATGATGGCACTATGTTTCTTGCACATGCGTGCAAGCAAACATAAAAACTCACATGATGACTCACCAGTCACTGGGAGTTGACCACACCCCCTGAAGACTCCTAGTCAATCCAGCCAGCAGAAAATCACCAGACTGGATAGAGTAAACCCTTAGAAGTTTGTGAACCTACTGGGGGAACCTAAGCCAATCATGAGTTAAACTGAGTTCTCCAAACCTTTTCAATCTAGTAAGCTTTAGTTCAGTAGTTTTAGAGTGTATTTGGAACCCTGAAAAATATAGTTTCTAAGACTTCTATGCTTATCAATAACTAAAACCCTCTTCTCACCTCCCCCAGTCAGCCACTATTTGGATAATTGCATTTTGCAATTTTAAGGGAAGCAGTCTGCATTAACTGCACCACTACCAAGTGTAGGGCTGGTCCTAATTTGCACTTTGTGTGCAAAACATTTTATATTGTATAGTGGATCCTTGTTCAGCATGGATTTCTATCCTTGCTGAAATGTTGCTATATCACAGTTCAAAAGTCATGGAATGTGGCTGTACCCTTCTGTGGCACAACAACATATCAGCTGATCAGAAATCTAGGGACCACCTGTACTGAGAACTGCTGCACCCACAGTGTTTATTTTTTAAATAAAGCTGCCCAGCCAACATGTATAAGAGAGGAAACCTGACCCAAAGCAAACAGGCAACAGAACAAACACAGGTAAACCTTGTGTTAACTTTCTTTGGCTTTTATCTTGCTGCTTTTAAAACATCACTGCTGTTAGTCATTTTGATGCAAGTCTCAAGACGGCTGCTGCTTAAACGTTTGCCATTCACTCAGAGCTTCCCTAACTCTAATTGAAAAAAAACAAACAAAAACAATACATTATAAAATATATTGGTTGGGCAACAGCATGCTCAACCAACCTATGCTGTCACCTCATGTTTCTGATTACATCGACCCTCTCAAACTTTGTTCTCAAGGTCTGATGCAATCAGAACCCCTCTGTGGCAGCACATGCTGGTTGTGTATGGTTGTTCAACCAATTTTCTCTATGTTTACTTACTGTTTACTGCAGTATAGTAGATTTATCCAGATAATTCTGTTGACTTCCAAGCATTTTTTGCTGTAGCCAGAAATCCCAGAATTCCCTGCAGCTGACAACAGAGCAAGGATGCAGCAGTGGGAGATTCAGTGGCCCATAATGCATGTTAGAGCTCTTTTGAGCTCAAATCAGATGCTTGCCAGTCTCTACATTCTCCCGAGGCTAAGTATCATTCTCTGTGACTTTATTTAGTCCTGGGAGGATAGCAGAATCAGCAAATGAAAGATAGAGTGCCTAAAAAGTTCTAATATGCAATGCCTGCAGGCTACTGAATCTCCCACTGCAACAGCCTTTTCTAATTGCAGATTAGGATCAGACCCACACTTGGGTGTGGGGCTTTGAGTGCTGACTGTTCCCCTTCAAGAAATACGTGCTTACTGAATCTGTCTGTCTTTCTTTCTATCTATATATCTATCTATCTATCTATCTGTCTCTATATACATGAAACTGTAAAACATAGTAACATTTCCCAGACAGTTGCTGACTGCAGAAGTGAGTAAAGGGTTATGCCCACTCTCCTCTGGGGATAGAGGATGTCACTTGTGCTGCTGGATGCCGTGGCATGGGGCATGGTGTGGAAAGGAGTGATTTTATGTGCCAGGGACTGATTGGATTGGGACAGGGTGTTGGAAGTGGTGCCATTGCATGACAGCAGCTAATTGGGTCATGGTGTGGAAGGGGGTGCCACTGAATGATGGGAAATGCTTGATGGGCAGGGTAAGGGAAGGTGTACAACTGGATGTTGATTGGAGTAGGGCTAGAAGAGGGAATGAGTACTACTGGATGCCAGGGACTGCTTAGTACCATGATAAAATGAGGGGGGTACCACTAGATGGGAAGGACTGCTTAGATTAGGACAGAGTGAGTGAGGGAGGGGTCCCGCGCTGGACATCAGGGACTGACTGAACTGGAGTAGAACAAGGGATGGAGTGTCAGGTGATGCCATGGACTGATTGGATTGGGGCTAGTAAGGGAGGAGATGCATGGGATGCCAGGGACTAATTGCATTGAGGCTTTGTGATGGAGAAGGTGCCCACGGATGCTGGAATTGATTGGATTTAGGCTGAGTGAGGGAGGCAAATGCCACATGACACCAGGGACTGCCAGGCATGGGGGAGAAGCAGGGGTTGTTGCCGTACTCCAGAGCCTGCTCATGTGATAGTGTGAGGTCAGAGAGTGCCACTGGACACCAGACACTGCTTACCATTAAAATCATTAACATTGCCAGCTGAAGGCTGGCAGCATCTCTTAGTAAATGTCCTTCTAAGAGTGGAAGGAAATGTTAGGTTTAGCTATCAGTTAGCAGTGAAGTGCAAACAGAAAAGTAGGGAATTGCAATGTTCAGGTAAAAAAGTGCCCAGACTGTTGGTGAATATGCTGTGTTCCTCTGTGGTTTTAATGGTAGTGCTATGCAGCATTGGCATTATCCTAACTTTTGTGACTGTCTTGTTCACACACCAACAAATACTTTTGATGTCCTTTAAAAGAAGTTGCTGAAATTAGGCTTACACTAACACTGCTACCAGTAATTGTTCAAACCCTAGGAATATCATAACCCACAATAATAACAAGACATCTTGAGATTTTTTACCTTTATTGGTGGTTTTGTGCTGTAACCCTAACAGTATGCCAACCATACGGAGAAACCCTGATTGCGAAATCCCTCACAGTGACAATGTCGACAGGATTTGACATTGTCGCTGTGAGGGACCCAAGGGCAAAATTTCTCCCTTTCACCGACTTTCACCCCCCCCCCCCAGACAACACCTACTCAGAGTTAATTATTTTAAGAAGGGGGGATGCAGGGGGCACTGCCCCCTGATAGAAAACACACCGATGTCTGACAGGTGAAATTTCACCTGTTAACATTGGGGATCTCACTATGCCGAACATCGACAACAGTGTTGTTGATTCGGCATAGGTAAATGTTGATTTAACGTAGCTTTCGCAGTTCGTGCTCACCCTTTTTTAAAATGGTATTTTGAAATGTCCTGTGTATTTTAGTTAGAAGGAAGTGTGGTTTAGTGACAAGAGCACTAACTAGGGAACCAGGGGGGTCACAGGTTCTGACTCCACTATAAGCAAATGCTCACTGTGTAATCTTGAACAAATCATTCAATCACCTGATGCTGCATACTATCCAGTTGCAGAACTCAGTGGAAGCAGGACACCACTAAAGACTAAATTTCTGCATCTCAGCAGGACTATCCTGAGTAAATAAATAACACATGAATAAATAGCAGAATCACACTAGTTTGTAATGACAGTACTGGCTTTTGGCACCGAGCTAGTGGCAAGTCAAAATGATATCAACCATTCACTCACCAAATGTTCTTAAAAATGTTTTCTTTTATTCAGAAATGTACTGCCACACAGCCTGGCGTTTCCTCTGTCTATGCTTTCTTATGGATCCAGTGGTCTCTTCAAGTGTAATCTCCTTGTTTCACCCTATATCATATACGTTTCATGACCCCTTATTCATTTCCACTAAGGTCCGGGTTTTTTTTTGTTTGTTTTTTTAACTGTAATTTTTTTTATCTACTCTGCATGACTGTTGTTGCATACATGGCCATGCAGATCTAGAATTGATATCACACCTTGTCAGCATTTTTTAGCATCCAATAGTTTTCCTTTCCACACGTGCCCCAGATCAAGCATTCCATGATGTCCAGTGGCTTTCTGTCTCTTTCCCAGTCCCATGCAAAGTGTTCTCTGGTGTCCAGTGATACCTTGCCTATTGATCATGTGTCAGGCACTTCATGATATCCGGTAGAATCACCTCGCTCTCTCAGTTACATGCAGTCTACTCCCTGGTGTCTAGTGACACCCATCC
Organism: Neoceratodus forsteri; assembly: GCA_016271365.2. Classification (NCBI taxonomy): domain Eukaryota; kingdom Metazoa; phylum Chordata; order Ceratodontiformes; family Ceratodontidae; genus Neoceratodus; species Neoceratodus forsteri. The sequence goes on from CM028131.1 coordinate 1,125,735,421, forward strand.
TGCTCCCCATCCTGTGCTAAGTACTCCTGCGTATCGAGTGACCCTACTGTATACCAAGCATTACCTGCTGTCAAATGAAATCCCCTCTCCCCTTCCCCACCCCATGCAAAGCACTACCTGGAGTCTAGTGGCCCCCATAAACCCCCCAACCCCACCCGCTATGACTAGTGTAGTGGATTGACGTTGATCATCTCCTGGTAAAAATCCAGGCCACACCTTATTGCATCCTGAAAATATTACTGTATCCTGTTATGGTAATCCAGTCCACACTTTATTGCATACTCAATGCATTCCTGTGAACTGCATAGAACTGTTGGAAAGGGCAATTCAGGAGTCACAGCTAGATCAGAGAAGCAGGTGTGAAAGCAGGTTCTGTGTGTGTACTAATTTAAAGATTATTTATTTCCATGTCAACAGACAATTATTTTGCTGTAGCTGTTGGGGATATATGTTTATTTATTTCATTTATTTCAATTCTAGGATTACAATTACCTTTGAGCCCAGGGCTCTTTTACAAAGGTTCCATGTCAAAAATTTGTATATGTGTTTGAGTTCATTTGTTTTCAGTGTTCATGCTAGTCCCCTGTAACTGTCCTTGGGTCTCCATCCTATGGTTGTTGAAATCTCATTGTTCATGAGAGCTGCATTAGCATATGAGTACACGACGTCACAGGACCCATTCATAGCATGAATCTATATTCTGGAAGTACAAAAGAAACTGAAAAAAATCTGGAAATACACACATTGAATGCAGTTTAAAGGGACAAACCTGCATTACAACTCAGACAGTTTGCAAAGCTAACTGAAGGTAAATGTGGTATTTCACACCTTGCTGCAGCTTGTTTTGTGGAACGCTAATTAAGCAGACAGGCATACCGTGGCGTCTAAAGGGTTCCTACTCATCATGTTCTCATATGCTAAGGCAGCTCTGAGGTACAATGAGAGTTTAGCAACCAGAAAATGGAGACTCCCAGGATAGTTACAGGGACTAGTATGAATGGAGAAAATGAGCTAAATCAATCACACACAGTATGGCCCAGACAGCTACAGGAAAAGAGTTGTCTGTTGACATAGAAACAAATAAAATGTAGAAGATATGAGGGTGTAGTTTTCTTTTAGTATAACACAGTTATTTCCAAGCCTGTGTTTGTCTGATCATTGTGACTTACATCAGGCAATTACAATTGGCACAGCCTTCAAATCACTTGTTTGAATGGCCACATTCTAATTGCAATGACCACATTGCCGCATTATTATTGTAATGTAAGACTTTTTACTAATGGGTCTATGTACATGGTCTTCTCTTGTTGTGGACAATAATTATATTGAATAAAATGTATGTTAAAAACAAGGATGTCACCATCGACTGACGATGCTATCAATACGCACACACACGGGTATAAGAGGACTGAGGATGCAGCAAGGCTCTTGCTGCCACAGTGTAACCAGGAAGCCACATTAGCACCAATAACACTGGTAAGAAAAATCCTTACATTTTTTATAGTAAGCAAAAGAGTATAGCACCATGCAGAGACATGGACTAATGTTTGGTTTGGTTATACTTTAGCACTGTTTACGAGAATATAAGCTCGACACATATGCTGTAAGCGCTAACAGACCCATATTGAGGTATGCACATTTGGACTTTTAGAAGTTGAATTGTAGTTGAGAAAAGAAAAGAAACACAGTTTTATTCACAGTTTTGTTACACTCTAGCATTTCACACTAAGAAGCGAGTTTGCCGCAGATGCTCCACACAGGAAACATGCTTTGAATAAGGTATGCGCATCAAACCCATTTTAAACTTACTCCTATGAGAAAATAAAAATATATGCCTAACAGCAAAAATTATTAGAGATGCAATAATGTTTACCTTGTGGATTATAGGTTTGAAACAAAAAATGGTAGCCTTCAGACCTTGAAAAACTTATGTGAACCTTAAATGTATAGAAATAATTTTTTGAATACACTAAGCAGCTATTTACGTTATTTTACTTAAATTTGCTTTATATGGATTTCCAGGCAAGGAATATTAACTAAATCATTAAATATTATGCTTATTTTGTGACCTGCAGGTCAAATATTTTGAACAGTAGTCGTTTAGATACCTGAAGGAACCTGAAGTATTACACTTTTAGTGATATTAAAGGTATATGATTTCTTAACGATTTCATTACATGCTGCTACAGTCATAAGACCATTAATTGTTTTAAAATGTCAACCAGGGATCAGAAAGGATTGTGCCATTTCTGTTAAATATGTGTATAAGAAATGTGAATTCTGTTAGAAATAAGATCACGGTGGTGGGATCAGCATTCGCTTGCACTAGTAATGAGTAGGTAGCCTAAGGGCACACAGAAAGATTCTGGGCCACAAACATGTTTGTATAAGTGATTTGGATTATTATTTAATGTATGATGTTTCTGGATTTGAATTTTAGAGACACTTTTTTTATTAGCTGGTAATATACTCACATCTTGTTCCAGGAATTACGGTATAAGAGCACTTAAAAGAATACTTAAAACAATAATAGACAATTATATTTTATTAAAATGATTCTTATATAAATTTATTCTTTTTACAGTCTCCCAGAAGAAACCATTATATGGAGAAACATTGGGGCATCTATTAAATAAACAAAAACTACAACTACACAATTGTTGAATGTACGGTGTTTACCAAGAGCGGTTGAACAATTTTGTGAAGTACAGGGTCCAGCCTGTTGGTATGGCAGTAGTGCTACTGCTCATGACACTGGCGACCTGGGTTCCAGAATGAGCCCAAGTTGTCAGGGGCCAGCTGGGCGGGGGAGAAACTGAGCATCCCATAGGACACTCTCCTTCCCCAGGGTGGGATGGTTTCTTCTGCTGCTGCCACACTGCCCCCTGGATGTAGGCGACTGTAGGGCTTGGCAAAATCAAGGGTAGGAGGAGTCATGCTGGCTGCATGTGACACTATGCACTTGTGTGCCTGCACACTTGCAGTTCTTGCACACATGGCTTCTGAGGGCTGGGATAGAAAAATGTGGAAAACAATGCACTGTGTGCAATGATGATAGTTCCTCTGGTGCCTTTAGATCTCCCTGCCTGCCCCTCAGAGCCTGTTGTCCAATGAAACTAGAAGTACTCAAGGGTATGGTCTTTGTTCTCATCCCTGCCTGAGGGGTAAGCCACAGCTGTATGGGGGATGGCACCTCGAGTTGGTCAGGTAAGGGTGACAGTTGGCCAGCTGTGGGGGACCAGAAGTAGATTGGGAATAGAATGAAGGGGGGCATGAATAGAAATTACAAAAAAAAGATAATGGCCAGTACAGTATGGCACACCATTTTAAGCAAGTTAACCATGGATCAGTAGCAGGCCTGTGATCTACTGGATTGGAGTGTGTGAGCCTGTGAGGCAGAGGCGGTGATGTGGTTAAGAAGCTGTTCCAGTGAGAAGCATGCTGGCTTCATGAACTTGAAATAGCTGTACTAAAAGTACAGTGGTAGTCAACACCATCAATAGCCATATCAGGCCATACAGGGACTGTGTTGCATTCTTACAGTTTTACTGATATTGCTTTCTATGCATTAGCTGATGCAGAGTTAACAAGAATAGTATCACCTTATGCTGCACCATAACTTATGATATCATTACTGATGGTTCTGGCTACCAGTGTATGAAATGATGATGTACAGCATCCCTGTCCATTTTCACCTGGAATCTTTGTTTTGCTCTGAAATCTTTGTCCTATTAGGTTGCTTGCCTTTTTGACGACCCAGCCCATTTTCATGACCAGTTATGCTTATTATGGGTTTCTTTTGTGTGTCAATAATATCCCCCACTTTTCTTATTCACATCACTGTTCTTGATGTTCTTGTAGGGCTATGCTGCACATGCACTGCATGGTTTCTCTAGCTTTTAGTGGCCCCTTTCCATATTTTTATTATATTGATAGTATGATCTAAATAATGAGTGGTATGTCTTTAAGGACTGAGTACATAAGAGCACCACAATCTCTGCAACTTGTGTTCTGAAGAAGACCATCTTGGTGATGTCAGCAAGTCTGCTTCATGAGCATGTCCAGGCAGCAACACCAGCTCCTAAGAGTGTGGTGCACTGAGAGACTGTTTCAAATGCTGCATTCTTTGCTGTTTGAACTGTTGCTGAGGCCTGTATTTGAAGCACTGTCATAAAATAAAACCAGTAAGGGTGTGAAAACCTGGGTTTATTAATTCTTGGGTGGTCTGGATGCACTTTGATATCGATACAAGTAGTAGGCTGCTGCTGTGCAATATTATTTCTTTAAACCTTCCATGGCTATTACAATACACTAATGGCAATTAGATAGCGGCAGGCAGAGGATCAAAGATGAAGGTGGGATCAGATGTTGTCAAGGGGAAGGCAGTAACACTGAACACCATGGAGTAATTAACACTTTTAGGGATGTCTAAGCACTAGGCTGGAGGCAGAGTGAATAAAGCAGAGATGCAATAGGAAGAAGGGAAAAGAGTTATATGGGACAGGGGACTGGGAAGAAGGGATAGATGGAGGGGTAGAGTAGGGAGGGAGTTGTGATGAAGTAGGGACGAGAAAGGGGGATCTTTTTGTAATATTAGGGACCAGAGACCACAAATGAGAGAGGGTGGGTGGTAGGGAGGGAGGGAGAGAGAGAGAAAGGAGCTGGGATGCAGTGGGAAAGAGGACAGTAATTATTTGTGATCTAGGACAGGAAGGGGAGAGAAAGTGAGGGCGGTGTCAGGATACAGTGGGAAGGGGTACTTGTTGCAATTATGGGTTGCCCAGAGATCAGACAAAGAAGGATCTGGGATGTAACTAGAAGGTGGTATGTCTGTGATAACGGAAGATCAGAAACCAAGGTGGTTCAGAGGGAACTGGGGACAGCAAGGCACAGCAGAAAGGGAGGAGGGGGATTTTAGCATTTATTGGGGACTTCGGGTTTGGTGTGCAGGGAGTGAAGAGACACCAGGAAGGTGGAAGTGGGAAGATGGAATATTTTGTAATTACAGGGAGACAGTGGGACTGGGAGAGGGTATGGAAGCAGCAGGAAAGGGAGAAAGAGGTTTTTGTTTTGTGATTAGGGAAGAACAAGAAGGAGTGAGTAGGGAGGAAGTTGTGAGATTATCACAAAACAGTGAGAAGGGGAAAGAGGGTACTTTTTGTGATTACACAGCACAATGGATAAGCAGAAAGGGAGCAGAGAGAGAGAGTTAAGATACAGCAGGAGGAGGAGGACTTCTGGTGACATCACTGATGGGCTAACAGCACCCTCTAGGAGCTCTGTGTAGCATTTGGTAACAATGTCCTAAAAATACAGGCTAATCTGCTTGCTGACTATTTTCCTGAACATCAGGACACAGGACACAGCTACTACATAGGAGGTCTGAAGAGAGACAAAAAAGGCAGCAGGGATACATTCCTTCAGATGTGTTGGAATTCTCCTTGAGTGGCTTGGCTTCACCAGGGAACAGCACGGTAAACAGACCATCCAGATGCATTAGCAGCATAACTACTGACCTTATTAATGCTCAACTATTGGAACTGCAAGTATTCAGGGCAGAAATAAAAATGCAGCTATCTGCACCAGCCCACCAGCTCAGTGGTTGGATTTCTGCTTATGGAGCTGGTGACCCGGGTTCAGGAATGGGCTCGGGGAGTCAGTGGGCCGGCGGAGGCAGAAGGATCGACCATCCTATAGTCTGCTTTCCTTCTCTGGGGGGAGGGAGGGGTAGAGCATCTGGTGCCCGATGGACCCCTGGCAGAGGCAGAGGGAACCACAGGTGACCAGTGCCAGCATGCAAGAGGGGTGGGTGGACGCTGGATGTCATTGCATGACCCCGCCCCTGGGGCAGTCTAGAAAAGGCTGCCGGCTGCCCTTGATGAAGCTTGCCCTTGGCTTCAATTAGTTCTGAGGCCTGCTCACTGACCTATCCCGTTGGATGCGGCACTTACAGCCAGTGCCACAACCCTGCCCTGGGGGTGTAAGCCAGAGGGTATCAGGGAGTCACGGCACTATGAGAGTGGAACTTGCAGGGTCAGTGACTGGGCTGAGGTACCAGTGGGTCGGTAGCAGAACAGATACTAAATAAAAAAAAAAATCAGCTATCAATCTTTCAAATAGATCTTGCTGCAGTTCAGTGGGAGCAGAAAGAGACGTGGGGGGCAATACTAAGAGCCAGTCACCAACCTCATCCTAGCCCTTCACAGCAAACAACTAAAACTCAGTGAAAAAAATACTGACCTAGAGGGCAGACTCCATCGAAAGAATCAGAGAATCTTTGGCCTACCAAAGATAAAGGGAGGGTCAAAATATAACAATATGCATTGATAGAATCCTTCATCAGACACTTGAGCTCCCGCCAATATTAGAGCTGAACACAGAAAGAATTCACAGAGCCCTCTGCCCTGCCCTAGACTTGACCAATTGCCACATTTCTTCGTTATGCAGTTCCTCAGTTACAAGGCAAAGGAGCAAGTGCTAGCTGCCCATGGGAAAAAAGGGACTGTTCTCTGGTGGTGGGGGGGCACTCAGCTCTTCTTGGTCTAGGACCATGTGCCATCTGTTTAAGCTTATTGTCAGTCACATGCCCCTTTCTCAAAGCTTGCGTGCAGAGGGTGTAAATTTCCAGACCCTGTTCCCCACCAGAATCTGTGCCCATTTCCCTGCAGGCACAATGCTCTATCTTTCAGCAGCAGAGGCAGAGCTGGATTTTATAAAGCAAGGCATCAACATACTTCAACCACAGCTGTCAGCTGAGGACCAAAGAAACTGTAGGAGGCAACCTGACCACAGGAACCCTCGGGACATTCAATCCCTGGCAGTCAATCTGCCCAACGCTATGGAAACCACCAAGCAACATCAACCGCAGGACCTAAGGGCCATTCAGGATATCGTAATAGTGTCAAAATAGCGTCGGCATAATAGCACGGATCAAAAGTATGTGTCATTAATAGTGTGAGCCATTACAGCATGGCAACCTGTGTGCCATTATTCTGTGTGACGTTAAGTGTGCAGGTTATAGTATACTAACATACTAACATACTAAAATGCCATCAGAATAGGCCTAACGGTCTTTCGTGTCTGCTCGTTTGATCAGTCCCCAACCTGGGTGCTGACCTTGCTGTCTCCCTCGCCTTCTCTGGCTTCTCCCTTCCCAGTTCCGGATATTCTTGCTGCATTGGATTTTGCTTCCAGAACCCTTCCCTTGTACCTGTCCCACCCCCTCTTGAACCCCTCCACTGTCTCTGCCTCCACCAGCCCCCTAGGCAGTGCATTCCATGGCTCCACCACCCTCTCAGTGAAGTAGCATCTCCTCCTTTCTCCCCCATCTTCCCCTCCAGCTTCCAGCCATGCCTCTAGTGGCCTTCCTCCTTCCTTGGCACCCTGACTGTTCCTCCCTATTTACCCTCTTCATGTACCTAAAGACCTCTATCATGTCCCCCAGTCCCTTCTCTTTCCAATGTGTACATATTTAGCTCTTCGAGCCTCTCCTCATAGGTCCTGTCCCCAAGCCCCAAATCATTTGGTTGCCCTCTCTGGACCCTTTCCAGGAGGTTAATGTCCCGCTTTAAGTGTAGCCTCCAAAACTGCACGCAGTACTCAAGGTGCAGCCTCACCAAGCAGTTATACAGAGGGAGTATCACTTCCTCCTCTGAGGTGATCCCTAGCGATGCATCCCAGCATCCTGTTGGCCTTGGCTGCTGCCCTCCTACAAGTCTCCGAGTTGTTCATCTTGACATCCACCACCACCCCAGGTCCCTCTCAGCCATCGAGACTTGTAGCATTCCCCCCCCAGGGTGTACACTTGACCTGGGTTTCTGGCCCCCAGGTGGAGTACCTTGCATTTCCCTGCATTGAACCTCAGCTTCCACTTTCTAGACCATCTTTCCAGAGCCTCCAGGTCCCCCTGTAGGGCCACCCTCCCCTCCTCCCCATCCACCACCGCCCCCAGTTTCGAGTCATCTGCAAAGAGACTCATCTCACTCCTGATTCCTGTCCTTATGTCAGATACGTAGGCGTTGAACAGAAGGGTCCCAGGACTTCAGTCCTGTGGGACCCCACTAATGACCTCCTTGGGGATGAGACTATCCCACCAACTCACGACCCTCTGGGTCCGGTCCTGGAGCCAATTGCCTCATCCATCTGATCATCTGGTCTCCCACCCCATTTCTCCCAGCTTATCCAACAGGCCCACGTGAGGAACAGAGTCAAATGCCTTGCTGAAGTCCAGAAAGAGGACATCCACTGGTCTACCTAGGTCCAAGGCACTTGTCACCCAGTCATAGAACTCCACCAGGTTTGTCTGACATGATTTCCTGGGATGAATCCATGGTCTATCGTCCAGGCACCCTGACTTATCCAGGTCCCCCAGCCTCTCCTTGACAATGCCCTCCATCACCTTTCCCACCACTGAGGTCAGGCTGACAGGCCTGTAGTTCCCTGCCACCTCCTTGATCCCCTTTGTGGATAGGGCACTATATGCGCCACCTTCCAGTCTTGGGGCACCCACCCTGTCCTCAGAGAGATGGTGAAAAGCTCTGCCAGGGTTTTGCCAGGACATCTGCAAGTTCCTTCAGCACTCTGGGATGTAATTTATCTGGCCCGCATGCTTTCTCCGTCCTTAAGGGAGCTGAGGGCTTCCCTCACTCTCAGCTGTGATTTCCACTTCCGGTACCCCTTCTCCCTGCTTAGCCCTCCCCCCACCTGCCAGTGATGCCTCCCTCTCCCCAGACCTGCCGATCGGTAAGGGTCCCCCCCTCCTCAGTATCTCTGTCTCCTCCCATGTATGATGCAGCACTCCCATTTTCCCTGGTGAAAACTGAGGTGAAGTACTCATTTAGTACCTCAGCCTGCTCCCCCGGGTCTTGTGCCCATCCCTCCCCTGATTTAATCCTGCTAATCTGCCCCTTCACCCTTCGTTTTCCCCAATGTATCTAAAGAACCTCTTGTTCCCTCTCCTAATTTCCTAGCCAGGTTCTGCTCCTTCCTTGCCTTAGCCGCCCTCACCACCCTAGTGGCCTTCTAGCCATCAGCTCGTACTCTCCTCGATCCTTTCCTCCTTGAGCACTTGAATTGCTTATAGGCTGCTTTCTTTCCCGCACCACCTCCTGGACCTCCTGGTCCACCAACAGGATTTTTGGGCCGCTACCGCATTTTAAGTCTTACTCTTGCACAGGTGCTGGTAGCATCCTGCACCCTCTCCCTGATGATTTCCCACCTACTATCAGCGTCCATGTCTGACCCAATCCCATCAAATGCTCCTTAAGGATCCTTCCCATTTCCTTAAAATCCGCCCCTGAAGTCAGTTACTTCCGTCTTTGTGCAGCCTTCTACCCCTCCTAGGTCCAGGCAGAACCAGACCGTGGCATGGTCACTCCTGCCAATGGGTCCCTTACCTCAGGCCCCCAATCTGGTCACTGTCTGCCAGGACCACATCCAGTACCGTGCCTCCCTGGTCGGTTCCCTCACCTGCTGAGTTAGGAACGCGTCTTGAAAGACATCCAACAGCCTCTGTTCCCTGGTCACAGAGGATGTCATAGTCTCCCAGTCTGTTCCTGGCATGTTTAAGTCCCCCAACACCACCACCGTTCCTCTGCCCAGTCTGCAGTGTCTCCTAACATCTGCCACCAGACTGTCCTCCAGCTCCTCCGCCAGGGCAGGGGGTCTATACACCACTCCTATTTTTACTCTCTTGCCCCCCTTGTTATCAAGGTGACCCAAATCGCCTCCACGGTTCCCTCCGCCTCCTCTACCCCTATGCCAATGCAGTTTTGACTATCATTGCTACCCTCCCCTTCCCTCCCCTGTCCTTCCTGAACATAGTGTATCCCTCCAGGTTCAGGTCCCAGTCATGTCTTGCAGTGGCCCAAGTCTCAGTGACCGCTGCCACATCCACTGCTCCCTCAGTTAGCATCGCCTGGAGCTCAGGCATTTTATTGCCCAAGCTCCTGGCATTTAGCAGGACTACCTTCCACCCTTTCCCTATAGTTCCATTTCCCCTGCTCATGTTCCCATGGGGATTCTGTTTTCCCCTGGTCTGCACTTTGCCAGTTGGCCTTTTCCTGCAATCCTCCTGGTCCCCAGGGGTGGAGACAGAGTCCTCCTTTATCGGCACCCCTTGACAGCCTTTTCTCCCATCCCACCCCTTCACAAGTTTAAACCCACTTTTCACCAATGAACCTCTATTTTCAACTTAAGGTTCCTCCCTCAAAATGAGATGTAGCCTATCTCTAGCATACAGCTCCTTATCCTCCCAGGTCTCCCCAATCCCTCATCAACCCATACCCTCTGGCCTCACACCACTCCCTGAGCCACTGGTTTATCTCCCTAATTTTCCTTTTGTGTTCCCCACTCAGCCTTGGCACTGCAGGATTTCTGAGAAGGAAACTGTGCATCCTATGTCATGACAGACCCTGCTAGCTCCCTGAATCTTGCCTGTATCTCTAGCTCGCTATTTCCCTCAATGTCATTTGTACCCAGGTGGACCAGTATGTCTGGGGACCCCACAATCCTTTGCCAGCTGATATACCTCGTGCTTAGCCCTGTGCACCGTTAGTCCAGGGAAGCATCTTGTTCTAACTGGCCAGGCTTCTCCCTCCCTATCCCATTTGATACCCCTGATCATAGAATCCCCCAGCAGGAGCACTCTGACCACTCCTTTTCCTCCATTCCCCCCCTTCCATGTCCCTCATCCTTTCTACAGGCCCCTCCACCCAGCTGGCTCCGTGCTCCTCCCCCTTTCTGGGTGCCACATGCCACCCCCTCCTCTCCAATCCTATGCCTCTCCTCCTCCTGAGTATCCTTCTGTTCCTTGCTAATTCCCCCCTCACTGCTCACAACTGGTCCTTCTCCCCCATCTGCTAAACTAGCCTGGCTCATCCTCCCTTCCTTCCTGTCTCCATTTAGTTCCTCCTTGCTAGTCGTGCTCCCCTGGCCTAAACCCTCAGCTCCCATTACTGAATCCTCCTTGTACTTCTGGTCCTTCTCCTTTACCTTTCCTCCCAACTGGTCCTTCTCCTTGTGCTTTCCTCCCTCTTCCCCCTGCCCCTCCTGCTCCGATTCACTGCTCCCCCCATTCTCCTGCATTCCAGGTCCCCCCCCTGTTCTTCCTGCTATCTGGCCCCTGCTCCTGCCTCCCACTCCCTTTCCATCTCTAACTACCCCTGTCATGGCTACATCACCCCCCTCATCCTCGAGCAGAAGAAGAGAATTGAAGCGGTTACTGAGTGTAAGGTCTGATCCACTTCCCCGCCTTGCTTCCTTCTGTCCAGCTCTGGCCATCTGCCTACTTCCCTGAGAATGTTGTCCCTCTGTCCCCCCTTTGTGAGGGCCCCAGTTACCTGCTGCTTCCTTGGTAGTGTCCTTTTGGACCCCCTCTGCCAGGTTCCCTATGTGACCCCTGAGTATTCTCCTGCACTCCTTTCCCTATGCCCCCACCCCAGTGCTTGTGCAACCCTGTGGAGATTCCAGCCCCTTCCCAACCATACCACCACCCTTCCCCCAGCTTTCTCCTAATCCCCGCAACCTCCTCCCTAAGCTGTGCTAGCTGGTAGCACACTGGGCAACCACCGAACTTCCAAGCCCAGTCCAGTATCATGGCTGCTCCAAACCCTGTGCACCCCACCACCCTCCCAAAGATGCCGGCCATAATGATGTGTGGTTCCATCCCTTTCCAAATAGGTTTCTTTGGGTGAGCTACCAGGTTCCCCCTAGTCCAAGATACCCCTACTGCCTAATCAGGTCACCCACTAATCTTATAGACAGTCCCACTGTACACCAGTAACCCTGTTACTAGGTGCAGTACAACACATTAAACTTATAAGGGAAATGAACAACTCCCAAAACTCCTCTCTCCCAGCCTTTAAATCCTACCCCCAGTGGCTAGAACTACATGAGCTGCACCTGCAGCCTTTTCCTCCAATTGCAGGGCAGGTGTTCCCCTATAAATTTGCAGACTCCCGGGGTGGGCAGACACCTGACTTGAGAGAGAGTGTATCAGCCCTGTGTCTCCCCTCCAAGCCCAGCAGCCAAAGAACTAGGCCCAAGCAAATCCCACCAAATAGGTTTTAAATCAGAAGAAATAGGCCTCTACCAGTGCAGCCTGTTACACAGTGAAACATCCACAAAATGAGCCCCACTTACAGCCACCAAATCAGTTTACAAACATCCAACAGCACCCAAAACAATACCCTGCTAGCCTCTTAGAAGTAAGAAAGAAAAGAACTAACCTACCAAGTAAAATCCACAAGAACCCTGTGAAAACAACAGCAGCAGCTACTGTCCTGGAACACAACTGATCCTGTCCCCTTCCAGTTCTTTCACCCCCCGCACCACCCACACCGAATATAACAAACTCCATTGCGGGCAGCACAGGATACATGGCAATGTTAAGGTAAACCACCCCAGGAACCCCAACAGCACACAAATTGCTGTACTGTAATGGCTTATGCTATTAATGATGTGTGCTTTTGCCCACTTTTGAGCCATGCTATTATGTACACACTATGTTGACCAGATACCCAGGATATCCTGGAGCAATTCCATAGGCTGTAACATCAGGTATGCTTATAATACATTACTCTGATGTCCAGACTTTTGAGACTTAACTATAGCTGGGTGCTGACATAATAGAACTATATCGCAGATGGATGGAGGGAGGATTTCTGCGAGTCACTTGGCCAATCCCCCTTTATGGCTAAATTTCTATCTTAAGAGAGTGGTCCACTGGTGTCTTCCTCGCCTAGTGATAGTGAGGCAGGGATGGGGTGCATTACCCAAACCACAGATGAAACAGTGAATATCCTCTGGCTAACTGGCCATTAATATAGCATGTATTAAAGTGTAATTGGCCCTATTTGGGAGCGACACAGGGTCAGGTGGGTATGGCTATTGTGTTGGAACTCCTCCCTCAATCTCTGTTCTGTTTTTTAACATTTACTCTGGGGATTCAGGCCCTGGGGGGACCCTTCTACATGGGGGGCTCCTGGCCTGGGTGCCGTCCTACTGAAATGGTCTCTCTCTTTCCTATCTGGGGAGTTAACCAGCATATTTGTGTTTCAGGAAAGGCTGATGATGCTCCCTGTGCTCCACATCCTTGTTCCCGCATCAGAGGAAAGGTACCCGGGATCTGCATAATGATATAGGGTGATGGCCGGGGCTCAGTGGGGCTCCTTCTCACTATAAATGCCTCTGTCATCCAAGGCAAGGTACCTAATCAGACACATCACTCTTCTTTACCACATGGACATTTGAGAATTGAGATAAAGAAACAGGCTGTATTCCCATATAGTTTAATGTTCCACTCCCACACTAGACATGCCACAAACTGGACTGTTTATAGGAATGTGACATTTGTTCTTTACCTGGACATTAGCTGACTGTGCAGCAGGAACAAAGTGGGTGACCATGAGGTGTTCTGGCCTGCTATGAATGTGCTCATAAATAAATCCATCTTTGCCTCTTTCAAATGCTCCAGAGATATATAAATTGTCTCCCGCTGAGAACTCCCCAGATGGATGAAGTATATACACTTTTTGGACTCAGTGACATGGACTTCTTAACCACTGCTTGTCACTGGCCTATGGAGCCTGGTGCTAAACTGGATTTCACCCTGATGGTGTGTGTGACACCACACTGCAGTTAGGGAATATGGGCAGACTAGGTGGGGCTAGCGGTCCTTGTCTTCCATCAGCTACTATGTTACTTTGTTACTATGTGAGCCACCTTTCACACCACATGAGAGACTATTGGCTGGACAAGTAAATCAGTGTCATCTGCTTCTGTTTCTTCTTATGGCCTGCCCTGGTGGCAGCTGGACTCTACTTCTGCTTTTTTTTTCCAGATATTTGCCTGGTTGGCAATCTTATCTCAAGTCTGTGTTGTTGTTTTGTGCTTATAATGATTTCTGGAGAAGAACTAGGGTAACAGAACAGGTATCTGTTGGGCCAGCCCCACCTGGCAACATATCAAGAAGAACTTGAACAAATATTGTTGTACAGCAAGACACAAAAATCCACTCTTTTAATTGCAATGGAGTTCATAAACCAGTGAAGAGGCAAAGGCTATTGCAGCAATTTCAATGGGGGATACAGCATTTTTTTCCTTCAGGAAATGCATCTCTCTCCAGAGAAGCATGCAAATTTTCCTATTTGAGGTTTGACCATATAGGCTTTTCCTCCCACAGATCTGGAAGACATAGGGGTGTATTGACACTAATCTCTTGAGGAATTCCTTTTCAATTGGGACAGCAGGTTTGGTATTTTGAAGGTCACTATGTTATCATGGTGGGATCCTTATACTGGAACCCACTGATCCTGGCTAATGTTTACTTCCCTCCATGGACAGATGCCCCAACATTTACAACCTTTTTTAACAAGTTAGTGGAAGTTATCTGGAGGAAATTAATCATGGCGGGGGTGGGACTGGAATCTTACACTTCAACCAAACTTGGTTGTCTCAGACCCTAGCAGTTTCATCTTTCTCCTGCCCAGAAGTATGTTAAAGCCACACTGGTACACCTGGGTGTGGTGGACACATGGCAGCACTTCAATCTTCCAATGAAGGAATTCTCGCATTACTCTGCATGCCATCACAGTTATGCTAGGTTGGACTATGTGTTCCCAACACAAAAAATAAACAAGCTCAAAACATGCTTACCAACATAAAGTCATGCTCTGACTCAAGTTGAAATGTGAAAAATACTTTATTGAGCATACACACTCTGCAGGTGCTGCAGGGGTCTAGTTGTTCAATGTTTCATGGAACTTCAGGCTACTAGACCCCATAGCACCTGCAGAGTATGTATCTTCAGTAAAGTATTTTTTACATTTTCAATGTGAGTCAGAGCATGACTTTTTGTTGGTAAGATTGTTTTGAGCCCTTTTTTGTTTTGGTGTTCTGTAACCGTACCTTGATCTCCAGATGTACTGGAAGCAATCCTTCTTTAGTTTGTAGTATGGACCATTTGTTCACCACCATGAACACCTAGACACACTGGTTGAAGTGACCCATGGAACTCTCCACCTGTCTGATCACATCCCCGTTATGGGAACAAACCCTTAACTACAAAAATATTTTATTATAATTTTATTATTTTGCATTATTTTAATTACTATTTTATATTCTTTATAAATGTCAAATCATTTATTAAGGTAATTGGAGTATAATACAAACACAACTGGTTTAAATTCATGTCTACATGAATGCTCTAAGAAAGGAAAAAATTGTCTTTGCAAAGGGTAAAGTGCAAGCAGGTGTCAGCATCAGGAACATACGCAGTGGTGCTAATTAAAGAGCAGAACCAACGAAAGGGTAAAAAGCACTCACTATAACAAACCTGTCCAGGATAGATGAGGCAGGAGTCAATATTCCTTCTCGTTCCTTTTAATGTAGTAGAAGTGCAAAATAAAGCAGCAATTACAGCTTACTATTGATGACATACTTGTTGTATGGAAGGGTACCATAATTGAATTTGAATCTTTTTTTGGCTGGATGGAGGATACCAGCAGCTGTTTGCAGTATAAGTACACATTACACCCTACTGAGATTACCTACCTGGATTTGAAAATTTATAAGAACTCTGGGGGGGGGGGGGACTTGAACTACATTGTTTCAAAAGCTCACGGATATAAACAGTCTACTGAGATATGAGAGCTGTCAACCCACCCCATGTTAAGTTCAATATACCTAAAAGTCAATTGGTTTGTACTGTACATTAAGAAACTGCACTGGAAGAACTGAATTTGAGATACAATGTAAGATCCAAGTTAGGAGATTTAAAGAAAGTGCACATAGCACAGCAACAGTCATATAGAAAGTTGAAACCATGGACTGGGCAGCTACATTAAATTATGCAGGGCCATGCAGGGAAACCTCCCCACAGTGCCCCTTTGTTACTACATACTCTAGTCATGAGAATGACATCAGAGACATCATCACCAGTAATTGGTCTATGTTGCATCTTGAGCCAAGACTCTAGAACCTTTGTAGAAAATGGTCCAAAGGTGGTTTTAAAAACATGTAGATCCATCAAGGATATGGTGGTTAGCAGTATACTACCATGCCCGGATCTTCCTACTCCTTTCCTCCTCCATCCCCCCATACTCACAAGTGTGGGAAATTTATATATTGCAAGTGTAGGCATACTTGTTTATCTTTTACTCACCCATGTATTAACAAACAGATTGGGATTAAACATTTCATTACTTGTGATAGCAAGGGGTGGTATACCTACTGCAATGCAGCTGTGGGTCCTACTATATAGTAGGACCATCCAACCTTTCAAGGCTAGTATAGGGGAACACATTAGGGCCATTCAGAAGGGTGATGACTCATATGCGATTGCAAGCATATAAAGGACCACCCAGGAATGGAATATAATGTGTTTTTTGTAGGTATAGAAACTGTTTCCATAGGTTCTAGGGGAGGAGATCTAATGAAATTGATCAGTCAGAGGGAAAGCTTTTGGATCTATGAGCTGGGTGCCAGAAAGTCCTTTGGACTGAACGACAGTATTGACCTAGCTGCTTTCCTAAAAAATATAGGTGCTGAATATGCTAAAATAGCTTGTATATATTTGTGAGGATGCAAACATCTCAATGGAGAAAATGTGTAAAACATATGATATTTGAAGTATAGTGCCTGTATTGTTGCACAGCTTGGTCAAATTAATGGCCATTTGGCATTATTTATAAAACTTTTTTTATTTTTATATTAAAGCAGCAGTGCAATGAACATCTCAAAAAATAAAGTGTACTGTTTAAAAACCTTGCTGCACTCATTAATCATTCTGGTTTCAGCTGTGTCACTTTTTTGTTCAAAACAATAGTTTTTCTGGGATATTCTTTTATTTGTGTATTTAATTTGCGCGAAAAAACTACCCAGCCAACCCCTCGGTAATCAATACTTTACTCCCACAATACTTCTCTGAGCTGGCTGTTACTATTGCATGCTCATGCCCATCCCGTGCTGCCAGTGGGAAAACCATTGAGTTATACAAATACATGCCAAACTGGGTATCTTCTCCAGTGAAGAGGAACTTACAGCTTAAAAGGAATATCTGGCGGCACAGCCCTGCTGTCTCTTCCACAGTTGGCTGCCATCAGGTAAAAGCAAACAGCGCTTTCTGCTTTGCAGTTTGTATTTATTAGAGATGGCAGTCAGCCAAGGACACTGTCCAGATGGCAGTCCTAACTCACGGTCAAGTGCTGGCACAGCCCCTCCCCTCCACTCCACACAACTCATCTCATCATGTGGACTACAAGTTTTTCCTGGGAAACTGCTGCACGCTAAAAACTTACTTTTCACTTTCCTAAGTCACTAAGTCAGCAGCATCCATCCTGAAGCTGAGGAAGAGAAACAATGTGGAACAAAGTGCATTGGGGGAAAAAACTCTGTAGGGGTCACGAATCAACAGACAGAGCAGTCTTGCTCATATCTGCCCATTGCCAGACACCCCTGCCAGAAATGAGCTACCATAGATTCTAGCCTTCAGCAGTAACTGAGAGGTCAGACTGAGCTAGTGTCCGCAGATCATACTCTGACCTGTGACCCTGTTCTGGCTGGCTTCATCGATGACTGCTGCCTAACATTAGCTACCCCCTCACTGACTGTTGAAGGCTGGAAGGTGCAGTGGTTCCACATCAAGCAGCGAGACCGATTCCAACAAACGAATCAAGCCAGGGAATGAAAGGAGCTGGGAATGGATAGACATTTAGAAATGGGATCCATGGTGACTTGTTTTTGGCAGTGGTGTGTTGGTAATGGGCAGATACTGTGCCACCACTCAACCGTGAGTTAGGACTGCCATCTGGACAGTGTCCTTGGCTGGCTGCCATCTCTGATAAATACAAACTGCAAAGCAGACAGCACTGTTTGCTTTTATCAGATGGCAGCCAACTGTGGAAGAGACAGCAGGGCTGTGCTGCCAGATATTCCTTTTTAAGTTGTAAGTTCCTCTTCACTGGAGAAGATACCCAGTTTTGCATGTATTTGTATAACTCAATGATTTTCCCACTGGCAGCACAGGGATGGGGATGAGCATGCAGTAGTAACACCTGGATCACGGAAGTATTGTGGGAGTAAAATACTGATTACCGAGGGGTTGGCTGAGTAGTTTTTTCATGTGTATTAAATACACAAATAAGAGAATGTCTCAGAAAAACTATTGTTTTGAGCAAAAAAAGTGACACAGACAGAAACTGGAATGCTTAATGAATGAAGCAAGGTTTTTAAACAGTACACTTTCTTTTTTGAGATGTTCATTGCACTGCTGCCTTAATTGAGATAATGCAATATACAGTATATAGAAACAGTTTTGACATATATTGTTGCACACACAAGAAATCATTATAGTAAGTTGTACCGTTTTTTTTAATTAAAATGGATTTATCTCTCTATGTATAGTTTTGTGATTGGTTGATGTCTTTTTAAAGATCACTAATCAGCATTATAAATAATGGGCACTTTCATTGCACCAATAGATTACTCTGAGGAAGCTTGGCAGTTAGCCAAGTGAAATGTCAGTTGTACCTTTGTGCCTTAACCACTTATTGTATGCTGTAATTGCTGCTACTGTTGTTATTTTACACTTCTACTACATTAAAAGGAACGAGAAGGAATATTGACTCCTGCTTCATCTATCCTGGACAGGTCTGTTACAATGGATGCTTTTTACCCTCTCTGAGAAGGGTTTTAAAACTCTTGCCCAGATGGAACTTAGGAGACATGGCATCTATGACTCTCCATTTAAAATGAAGGTTCCTTTAAACTGGGCCTCTCTAATAGAGCAATATTAAGAGACTTCTTGACTCTTTGCTTGAATGAAGAGAGCCTTACTGAGAAGACTGCATCAGCGCATACCAATCTGTTGAAATAAAATTTGCAGCATGGTACCAACTCACACGTAGTAGCCAGTAGGAAAAAAAAAAGATGGAGAGACTGTGTTTAAATTTCCATAAGCTTCAATGGGAGTAAGGAGCTTGAATTTGTTGCAAGACTACCTTAGATCCTGTCAGCACAAAAACTACATTATTTGATAAATAATATATTGACCTACTAACTGGCCAAATTGTGTGAATGCAACTGCTAAGGAGCAGGAATTACCCACAAGAATGTTCTGGGACAAGAAAGTTCAAAGTAAGCATACCTGTGTTTGGTCTTAAATGAGGGTTGGTGGCATGACAAATCTAAAGATGTAATTTGTGTATATGTCCATGGTGGTAGAGAGAATTTATACACTTTGAAGTTTTCTTTAACAACTTAAAGAGGTATGGTAGTGCATGCTTGACTGGTCACAAACAAAGGAAGCTGTCCTTAAGAAAGAGTTTTGCATTTTTAATTAACTTTCTAAGGTGCTACCTGGAAGAAAAAAATACTTCAACTGGAAGCTGATGACATGCCACTAGTACGAAACCGTTCGGGGTTTTGTGTTGCTTATCCTGATGCTGGCTTATCGTAGCGTCTGCTTTTTTATGTGATAAAATATATGCCCTGTGTAGCACCGAGCAGAGGTGTGCTGATGTTTGCTGTTCTACTAAGCTTGAGACATGCAGAACCAGATGGATATATTATTTTTGAGAAACTACAAAAAGATTGAGTTTATTAAGGACCTTTTAATTATAAACTTCATAATGAAGAAAAGTATGTCATGTCAGGTATGTAAATACTCCAGATTTCATGCTGGATCTGAAAATATATGTTTCATGTCTGTATCTAATTGCATCTGGATGCAAGAGAGGAAAAATTGTTTTAAACAGAAAATTGTTTCAAGTCAAAGACTTTTTGTAAAGAGGTGGTCTTAAGACAGAGGGACAAGTCACTTCTTTCGTCACTTGTATGATCCAATCAGCGTTGGCAAATCTTGCATATATGCATCATAATGAGGTGGACTTAAAACTCAGTTCCTGAGGGAACGCCTCAGAATCTTTTAAATTCTAATGCAGTGAAGACTTCTGTTTGTGCAATGGACATTTTTGATGTTACAGTACTGTTTTGAAATTTCCCTCCAAAACCAGCAAAGGACAGAGACTGCCTATTGATGTCCATCAGCCAAGAAGTAAGTTTGCAGTGCTGTGTTGACAACGGATGGGTCCAAAGTCCAGGGTTCAAGTGTGGAGAAATTAAAATTGGGAATAACAAGATCCAGCCACTAACAAGGACTGTTGCCATCCAGGGAATAAGAATTCTCACCAACATCCTGAAATTAAGAAAATCCAGACTCTAAAGCTAGCCAGATGTCTTGAGTATTATTTTAAATATTTTTATAATATTCCAATTGGGTTCTGCTGGGAGATTGCATGGAAAATTAACTTCTTAAATACTAATGTTGGCTATCTAAATAATGATATGTAAAAATTTTTGCCAAACAAAACGTATTTGAATAAGCTACCAAGGGAAGTTTTGAAATGCTAATAAGAAAAAGCTGTTTCTGAAGTATGCAAGGACAATTTTACTGTTTACAAAAGTTACCAAAACTGAAAGTTGTGCTCTTTTGTTTCTTCTTGTTTATTTTCTGAAACCTTTGTTGTTTTATAGTTATGCTACTTTTCACTGTGTTTACAATATGTTATTATCAATGCAAAAGTTATTTGTAATTAGTTATGGTGCACAGGGAAAAATAAAATCAATTTTTATACTACATGAGTGTGTGTTGAAAATGTTATTCATGCTTATCTAGAACTTTATACAGTAGGTTGTAAAGTAAGGTTTGAGCCAGTCTTACATTGTTTTATGCATATTTTATGACATGGGGATGAAGGCTTAGCCAAGTGCCCATAATAAGAAATTGGTATTCCCACCTATTCTGACACCATGTCACTTGATTCCTGCTGGGCCAGACACAGATATTTCTCACACTGTATTGTGGGACATGCTTGAGGCTGTCCTCCAGGGAGAAATAACTGCATATGCCTCAACCCATCAGAAAGAATGGGAAAGGTGGCTGGCTGACCTTCAGACCAGTCTCACCATGTTGCAGCAGTTTCACATGCAAGGGGACAATTCAATATATCCCTGGTTGCTCCAAGTCAAGACCTCTAGACAGGAAATACTTGACAAGTGGGTGGAGCTAGCCCTATTTTATCCATGTCATCGATGCTATGGGGGGCAGAGGAGCACTTAACTTGGCTCAGTGGCTGTGGCCCTACAAGCAACAAGACTGTATCCCCAGATCTATAGCCCACATACCAGATGTCTGGAACATCAAACTCAGAAGTTAGAAAATAAAGTAGATTTTAATTCACTACTATACAATACTCAGCTTTACAAGGAGGAATCAATAGCCACCGTTGAAATGATATCTAGGTACCTTCGGGGGCTGCCTCATCAATTATCCAGGACCAACAGATGGAGAGCCTCATGTCTCCTATTACTCAGGAGGAGGTCCTCTTGGCATTGCAAATTGCTCAACTGTGAAGTTGCTGGGGCTGGATGGGTTCCTTTCTGAATTTTATAAAAAATGCACATTCCAGGAGTTGCTCTTGCTCACACTTTTGCAGCTCTTTGGAGCTCTGCAAGAGGTTGGTTCTTCTCAACCATTGTGGAATTATGTAACCCAGTCAGTGATTTAAAAAACGGGCAAAGACTCAATCATATCAACCTACTTTTCTCCTGAATTAGAATTACAAGTTGTTTATGTCTGTGTGGGTGGATTGGTTAAATAGCATTCTCCTGTCTTTGCTGGTCTGGGACTAGGTGAGCTTTGTCATTAAGTGCCAAGCCCATGACAATGTCTGATGTACACTGCTGTTACTGGAACAGAACACTCAGTGCTCTATCCCCATGGTCCTGGTCAACCTTGATGCAGAGAAAGCCTTCAACAAGGTCTCCTGACCTTTTCTTTCTTTATTTCAAAATAAATAAACAAATAAATAAAGGAAAGGCCAGAAGACACTGCCGAAGGCCTTCTCCTCATTGAGGCTGGCCAGGACGAGGGGAATAGAGCACTGAATGGTATGTTACAGTGACAGCAGTATACATCGGACATTGTCATGGCCTTGGAGCTTCCTGACAAAGCCCACTCAG
Source organism: Neoceratodus forsteri (assembly GCA_016271365.2). NCBI lineage: Eukaryota > Metazoa > Chordata > Ceratodontiformes > Ceratodontidae > Neoceratodus > Neoceratodus forsteri. The sequence goes on from CM028131.1 coordinate 1,125,757,441, forward strand.
TCCTTGTCCAACAATGTGGAGTACCATGAAACAATTTAGCTTTCCTCCCTCTTTTATCACATTGCTTGGGGACCTCTACGGTGAACTCCAAGCCCTCATCCAGGTGAATGGTTCCCGTCCCCCCAATCAACCTGCATAGAGGAGCCTGACAGGGCTGCTCCATCCCTGCTTTTGTTTGTTCTATATCGAGCTCTTTGCAGCCAAGCTGTGCATCACACAGGAGGGCCAGGGCATCCCGGCTGAAGGACAGCACTATAAAATCACCCTCTTCACAAATGATGTTTGGCTCACCTTGACCTCCCTGGACTCCTCCTTCATGAGGGCCAGGGATATCCTGGAAGAATTTGACCACTTTATTGGGTATTGACTGAACCTCTCTATGACTGAGGTGTTAGCCTTTCATTACAAGCCCAATCCAGATGTGAATTCTAGACTGAACATTAGACGGAGCATAGGCTCCTAACAGTACCTTAGTGTTACTTAAACAAAAGATCGGGAAAATGTAGGACTATTAAATTTAGAATCTCTCACAGTACCCATTACAGCTGACCTCCAGAGATGGGAACATTTAAATCTTGATTTTTATTTCAGGGTTGAAACAATTCGACAAAATGTATTCCCCTGATTTGTCTATTTCTTAAACACTCTTCCCTTCATACCCCAACAATTCTACTTCCAATCATGGAACAAATTTATCTCACAATTCATTTGGGGAGGGGGTAGTTTAGAATTCAGTTTTCTGTGTTACAACTCTCACAGGACAAAGGGGGTTTACATGTTTAGAACTATGCAACAGCTGTGTATCTGTGCTTGATTTGTCTGTGGTCCTTGAAGGGCCTTAAGGTCTGCCATCTGACAGTACGCCAGGGACCCTGCACCCAATTCTTTATCAGGTGGTGTCCCAGCAGCAAAGTCCAGCAGCTTTCACAACTGTGGCCATGCGCCAAACAGATGGTGCATCTGCATTGGTTGCCACATGCTTTAGGATGGTCATGTGCCACTCTAGGATGTTCTTGGTGGTCTAGTAGACCCACCTAGCACTGATCCCTGTTTTATCAATATGACACATGTCCCTGGTGGTGTAGTGCCCCCCCAGCTCCAATCTTCCCTTCTAATAGTATATCCTTCCCTGGTGGTCTTGCAGACCCCCCTTCCTATTCCTGATCTGCCTCTAAAATATAAATACATATTTCCTGGTGTACTAATTGATCACACACACCCCGGACAGGCAGTGCCCCACCACCCAGCTCCCCCCCATCCCTGAGCCAGTGACTGGCATAGCCCTCCACTGTCCACCATGACTGGCCCCTGACTCAGCTGACATGGAGCACATACTGTACAGTCTCTTGTGGCACAAGCCCTTGCACCATTCAGGGGGGCATTGAGAATTGGGCCCACAGAGTTTGTGTTAAATTACCTCAATTCAATTGACAAAATATTCTATGCCATTCCCCAGGCTATCTGCCCTTCATATGATTCTACACTTCCTCTGAGGTCACCCTACATACCTGCAACACTACGTGCTCCTTGACAGCTCAGTCGGCAGCTGAGCATGGTGGAGGGCAGAGGGCTGTGCTGGTCACCAGCTTGATGATGGGGGAGCAGGGTGGTGGGGCACTGTCTGTTGGGGTGGGGGTCCAGTAGACTATCAGGGAAATACATATTTATAGTATATGGGCAGATCAGGGACAAGGAAGGGGGTCCGCTAGAACGCCAGGGAAGGATATATTATTATAGGGGCAGATCAGGACTGGGGGGGTCAGCTAAATCACCAGGGATGTCTGTCATATTAACAAAATGGGGATTGAGGGTGAGGGTGTGTGCTTGACCACCAGGGACATGTGTAATATTAATAAAATGGTTATTGGGCCTGGGGGGTACACTAGACCAAAAAGGGACATGACTATTTAATAAAAGTGGATCAAGGCTTTGGAGGGGGGACCACGGCACACTGGCACACGTTCTCTAACCCTCCCAAAGGACACACTTCTAAGTATCCAGCCCTGGCTGGTCTAATAATACTTAGAAATTTGCTCTCCGGGAGGGTTTTTAGAATCCCGAATTAGGGGATATGGCAGCCTGTGTCTGCTGCAAGCCCCCTAGCACTATGCCACAGCCCATTTTGTGCCACAAGGATGGCACAAGCCCCTTTTGGCACATGCACCCTATGTTTGCTGAAGGCTGCTTTAGTGAACTGCTCCCGGTGCATCTTTTGGTGCAATCCACAACTTGTGCCATTGCTTGTGGTGCAAGCTCCTTGCGCCATTCAGGGGGGCTTTGGGAACTGGGACCATGGAGTTTGTGTTAAATACCTCCATTCAGTTGACAAAATATCCAATGCCAACACCTGGGCTATCTGCCCTTCATATGATTCTATATTTCCTCTCAAGCAAACCTGTATGCCTGGCACACTATCTGGGGTGGGGGCCTCATAGCATGCAGTTACCCACTAGATGAGGGCCTTGAAAAGAGATACTACTTGTCCGTGAGCTCCATGGACTCTTTCCTGTGGCTATGGTCTTGTGGAGGTTTATCCTAGGTACATCAGTTAATGGACACAGTTAGGATGCTTATGTCTCAGGCCTTACAAGAGAAACATAGTTTGCCTTCAAGTGATCACTTTAGGTACCTGCAGGCTCTCACATATATCTGGAACATGTGGGAGGAAAAGCAACAGCTGCCAGCAAAAGCACCTGAACTACTATCACTTCTCATGCAAAATCAGAGTGGTGGGGTAGGCTCCCACCTGGTGATACTACTCTACAGGGCCCTGGTGGCCCACTCAGGGGATTCCACTGCCTCAGTACTGGTCCAGTGGACTAAGAACCTAAAAAGCTTCTTGGACCATGGAGCACTGGTTAAAGTACGCCCTCTCTGCATATAAACTGACCATGGCACCCTACCTCAGGTGAATTCTCATGGAAATGCCAAATGTGCTCCTTTAGGACTCAATGATCAGATTAAGTTCCTGTGGCCAGGGAGTGGCAGTTGCTGGAGAGAATGTGGAGAGCAGAAGGCAGACCATTTCCACCTGTTGTGGAGCTGCCCTGTTCTCAGCAACTACTGGCAGGAGGTCAGTGCAATAGTGGATGAGCTGTTTAGCTCCCAAGGTTTGATTTTCCCTGATCTGGTGCTTCAGTCCATCCCCTTGGGGAATACCACTCCCCAGGGTAGACAACTGAATTTTTGCTATTAATATTACTTGCAGGAGCAAAGAAAGTACTTCCTTGACTATGGTTGAAAGCTAGCAGACCAACAGTGACTCAGTGGATGGCTATGATAAATTCAATCTATTATTTAGAAAAGAAAACATTTAGGTTTTTGGGCAAGAACCATGTTTTTGCAGAAATCTGGCTGTGTTGAGTTATGTATTAAATTGGATAATGAAACCAATTTCGTACTAAAACAGAATAAAGTAAAACACCAAAGAATTGATGTTATACTCTGATATGATGAACTGCAATCATGACGAAGGACAATGTGAATCCCGGCCCCCTGTTAACCTCCCTATCACCATGAGTATACTGACTTGCTGAAGGAATTGTCACAACTTGCTATGTCTGTATCTCTCTGTTTATCTCTTTGAATGTTCTGTATAAAAATTACGTTGACAACTCAATAAACTCTGCTTATAAAAACAAAACAAAACAGATTAGTACGGGACACCGCAAGAAGAGAGTAAAGGTTTTTTATTGAAACTGTGGGTGACCAGAAAGGAAGAAAGAAATAGAAAAGAAGCTGACCAGAGAAGAAACTGATAAGGGTTGTGTCAAGACTATGAGGGTCTGGGATGGGTTCTAGGGAGCAGGGACATGCAGAAAGGAAGGGAGTTTTTTCTTTTTTTTTTTATACCATTGCTGGTAGCAGCAGCAGTTAGTTCTGCTATTGCATAAACTTATGAGAATTTTATGGGATTATAGGGTGATGGCATAACTGCATTTCACCTTTCAGTGGTCTCCAGAAATACCATTATATTACTGTCTTATCTTATATTAAATTAAAACCAGCACTTCAGGCACTCATTGAAGTACAAAAGTTTTACTTAAGGAATTTAATAGTGTACTCACTTCCAAACAATATGCAGTGCAACTTCTCAGTGCAGGAAAACTTTTCCAAAATGCAAGCAGCAAGTAGTTACTGTTTCCACTAATACACGCAACATTGGCAACACCCTCACAACAAAAATTGACCAGCCCAGTGCTTTAAGGATTTACTCCTCTTTGTCAGGGGTGTGGCTTACAACACTACTCTTGGTATTTTATATGGTGATGTAACAGGTGTTAACATTCAATCTATCAGCTCCATGGTGATTTTATTAAAGACACAGTGATAATGTTGTAACATCCTTAATAGGGGACATGTTTGCAAGGGAGAATTGGAGAGACTTACAAAACAATGGCGTAAGGCATACTGGAAACAGTGAGTATGGAGGCATATGTGGCAGTGAAGAGAGTACCTCGAGGCTTGAGATTGATTAAAGAGCCAGGTTGTGGCCAAGAAAATGAAGAGTTTATAAAAGCTTGGGAAGAAGTATTAATTGAAGCCAGTTTCAAACTAATCAATTTAATAGTGAAATATAGATAAGAAAAAGAGGAAAAATAAAAACTGTAAATTAAGAATAGAGAACTAGAGGTTCTACAGTTGCAACAGCACCCAGACTTTGAAATGATGAATCAAAAATTAAAATAAACTATTGCTAGAATGGACAGTGAGTTAAAAATGTCAAAACAAAAAAAGTTTACCAGGGACAATAATGATTTTGAGCTGGGCAGAGTGTTTAATTGGAAGAAAAATCCTAAAAGTATTTTAAAGAACAGAAAAAGACATGTGTTCTTTGATTTTAGTAACATGAGTGAGTCGGAGATACAGTAGAGGAACCTAATAATGACCGGAACCATTTTCGCGAGGTAGGACAGGAAACTGCACCACCATACCAACCACGCAGGAGTCCACATCTGGAAAGAATCGGAAGAGAAAGCAACAATGGAGAAAGAACAGAATGAGGAGAGGACAGAGGAAGAAGAGGATGTGGGAGAGAGTGACAGCAGAATGTATACAGGACATGGAACTACAGGGGAATGCGTTGATGAGAGAGAGTACAGAGGAACCCACTATAACACAGGTACTGAATCTTTCTGAGTACATTTTATTGTAAGCAGAGGTTTCAGTCCTCAGTAAGGGTCTGAACTTTGCACCAACAGTATATACGAATAAATTTCAAGTAATGGTGGACTTGAATCTACAGTAGCTGTTAGAAATTGAAGTGTTAAATCATTCTTTGGTAATAAGAACTTGGAAAAGAATAAGGAAGGAACAGCTTTGAATAATGCAAAAGAAGAACAGCCTGTTTTCATGCAAAGTTCACTTTTTACCCGCCTTCGAGTGCAGCTATAAAAGTTTACAAACAGCTTGTGGAAATGGAACTGGACACTTTGAGACTTTGCCTAAAAAGACCTATAATCATTTAAGTATACTTGAAAGAGATGCTTTGAAATGTTTACAAATGCACCCTGACTTAGAAATTAAAAAAAGCTGACAAAGGTGTTAGTGTTGTTGTTCTAAATAAACAAGATTATTTGAAAGAAGCAGAAAGACAGTTAACAGATAGAGAATATTATGTTAAATTAGACAGAGATCCTACTTTTGAATTTAAGTCAGTTATTGTTGATTTTATTAGGGAAGGATTTGCTAGAGGGGAAGTGGACCAAGCCACTATGAAGTTTCTTATCCAATTAGGTCTACATTTTATTTGATTCCTAAACTACATAAGTCTTTGATTAACTCCCCTGGGCATCCCATTATTAGTGTAATAGGAAGCCTAACAGAGAGCCTCTCACAATTTTTGGATGTTCATATGCGTCCATTTGTCAATAAATTACCTTCGTTTATACAAGATACCAACGATATGTTATGCATTTTAAAAGATGTTAGATTAGAACCAGGAAGTCAGATGGTCACTATGGATGTAGAAGCACTGTATTCTAATATCCCCCATGAGGAAGCCTTAGATGCACTTGTGGGATTTTTAAATACAAGACAGGCAGAAACTAAACCTAGCACTGAGTTTCTGGTGAAAATGCTAGACTTTGTGCTTGGTGATAATGTTTTTCTTTTTAACAAGCAAGTTTTTTTGCAGAAAAAAGGAACTGCAATGGGGGCAGCATGTGCGCGCCATCCATAGAAAACCTTTATATGGGAAATAGGGAACAGATATATGTGTTTGATGAAACAATGAATCCTTTTTTTGCACAAATGAAATTATGGAAACAATATAGTGATGATTTATTTGTGATTTGGAATGGTAACAGTATGGAATTGTTCCAGTTTAAGGAGTACTTGGAGAGTACTGATAAAAAGTTAACATTTACATGCCAAGTGTCAAGAGAAGAGTTGTATTTCTTAGATCTTAGAATTTTTGTAAAAAATGAGGGTGAATTAAATACAAGTATATATAGAATGCCAACAGATGGTAACACACTGTTGAGGGCAGAAAGTTGTCATCCTAGACACGTGACGAAGAATTTGCCAAAAGGGTAATTCTTTCAAATAAAAAGAAATTGTGCTGATGAAGAGAGTTATAGGCAAGGAACTACAGAACTGTGTACAGGACTTGAGCAGAGGGGCATAGTCAGAAGAATATTAAGGAAGGAATGCAAATAGCTGGAAATGTGGATAGGGAGGATTTATTAAGAAAAAAAGTTGTAGGCTCTGGAGAACAAACAAGGGAGTGATTCCATTTTGTTATGCCTTTTTCTGCACATGCAGGTGAGATTGAAAACATTCTAAAATCACATTGGCATGTACTCTCCAGTGATCCTGGACTAAGAGATATTGTTCAAGCCCCACCATGGATGGCCTATAGGAAGGCACCTACTATAGGTGATAGGCTAAGTCACAGTCATTTTGAAATGGGGGATTCAGTAAATAGTAGACAAAAAAATTGTAGGTTGCTTTCAATGTAGTAATTGTTCTCATATCAAAGCTAGAAAGGATTTTCAAGATTCAAATACAGGACACATTTTTGAAATAAGGCAGTTGATTACTTGCAACTCGGTTGGAATTATCTATTTAGCAATGTGTAAGTGCAGAGCGTTCTATATAGGTAAAACTGTCAGAAATTTGAAAACTAGAGTAAAAGAACATGTTAAGGCTATAGAAAAAAAGGATGCACATTATGGACAGCAATGCACATTATGAAAGCTAAAACCAAAGATGAACATGAGTTTAAATTTATGGGAATTGTTAAGGTTTGTCAAAAACCAAGAGGGAGTAATTTTAATGATTTATTGTTGACAAGAGAAGCTTTTTGGATCATTTACTTAAATGCAACTAAAAACTGGGGTTTAAATAGTGGTTTTGAATTGAAACCTTTTTAAAAAAATTGTAGAAAGTGATTTAAATGTATAATTTGTATTGGTTTTGGACTTTATTAGTGACAATTGTAGTCATATTAGACTACCTTGAACAGCACTTCTCTGATTGATCATCTTTATTTAAGCAATAAGGCATGATGGGGGTGTGTTATGGTGGGATAGTGGGTTGAAGCATGAGGCATAGCCAAGGGCTTCAACCACCCGACAAGGGTCATTAGCCCACCATAACACATCCCCTGGAGTGACTTATTGCGACTATGAAATGGGTCATTTTTAGTCAATTTTATACATTTTTAAACATAATACATTCAGCTGGGCGATTATGCTGGGATAACGGCTCAGCTGAAAGCAGTTCTTGGCCAATCAGAATTCAGCATTCTTTCTACCCATTTCATAATTATCTTCAAATTCCCCCCCCCTTTTATTTTCCACTCCTTCCCTTACTTGTTATTTTTATTTGCACATTTGAATTTATATGGCTATCTGCATGGATGTTCTTAGTTTCATTTATAAACTGATTTGAGTGTTATGTGTTTTAATTGATTTTTACTAGTGTTTGCTGTTAAGTGTGATGATGTAATTAAGTGATGTCATGATGTTGTAAGGTATTTAACAGTCACTATTTTAAATGTTTGGTAGCCTTTGAAAAAGGATGTAATCCAAAACGCATCAGGCTGATGCCTTCATGCAATAAATATTTATTTTATTTTACTTAGAGGCTGGTGCCCTTGTTCTTTTATGGGTCTGAGTGCTCTTCTTTTATGTGTGTATTTTCATGTTTTTTTTAAGCATAGAAGCACGTTATCTGAGTGCCCTCTCTGCAAAGTTTTAAAAATGTTTGCATAGTGTCATGGTCTCTGGTAGCTCTGCTTATTGTGTCATTTCCCTTCCTGTTTTATTTGGGATACCCCTAAATTTCATTATACATAAAGATACATGACACAATGCCACCAGAAAACATGGCAGCATCTAATAGAGATCCCCTATAAATTAAGATACTTCCCTCAAAAATCTATTTTAAACCCTTATTCATGTGTTTAAACATTTAATTACATATTTATATTTTATTTTCATTATAATATCTATTTACATCTGAATATTACCATGATTTTAACTTAATTTAAACTGCATGGGCTGGGAAAACTGGTGCCTCTGTTATTCATAAATTAGTCATGCACAAAAGGTTTCTAGTCCATTTCCTCATTTAGACCATTCAGGCAGAGACTTCTAATTTTAAAATATACTTATTTTCTTTTTTATCCTGTTCCAAATTTCTTTTTCCCTCTCTTTTATTTATTGGTACATGATCCACTGCTGCACATTTTATAATATGTTCTTTTTTATTTTCAACATCTGAGATATGTCTAGCTAATTGATTACTAAGATATTGGTTTCTCACTGCTCTAAAATGTTCTTGTACATGTTCCTTCAATTTTTGTGTGGTCTGTCAAATGTATTGTACAACTTTTCACATGGTAAAGACCGAGATTGCATCATTTTGTTCAGGTACAAAGGACATATAGAGCTGAGTATCATCTGCGTAGCAGTGAAAACTCAGCCCATAATGCCTTATAATGTCTCCCAACGACAGCATATACACTGTGAACAACATGGGGGAAAGCACAGAACCCTGTGGCACCCCACAAGGCAGAGCAAAGGGAGCTGAGGAAAAAATTCCTGATGCTACCCTCTGAGTTCTGCCCATGAGGAAAGAATGGAACCATCTAAGGCCTGTCCCTGACAGTCCACAGAGTAGCTGCAGGTGTTCCAGCAACATCCCATGGCCCACGGTGTCAAATGCTGCAGAGAGATCAAGGAGGACCAAGATCGAATGACTCCTCTGATCTCTCGCTATTAGGAGATCATTCAGTACTCGAACCAATGCCATCTCGGTACTATGCCTCTTCCTGAAACTGGACTGGAGAGGATCATAGACTTATATGCACACAAGAAGGTGGCTACTGATAACTGGAGCCAAACAAATAATAAGGCATCAGGTAAAGAACAGAACGGCTACCCAGTAATCGACAAAAAAGACCTGCAAGCTAAGGTCACGTAAAAAAGCTTTTAATTAGAAAACTTCAAAAGCAAGGAAACAAACAGCACTCCATGGTCACAGACACTGTTAGGTTTGTTTTCCACTTATTGTTGTATTTATCTGATGTGATATATTTAGTTATTTTGGTAAACATATATTTATTTGGTTGCTTTAAATATAGAAAGGATATTTAGTTGATATAATTAAACTGTCAGACATTATTTAACCAGTGATCTATACTGCCTTCGTTTTCTCTGACTTTTTAAATTAGAATCAAGTGTGTTCAGGTCTAATTGTATTAATTGTATTTGGTTTCTATGCCAATGAGTTCATTAGCTATTTAAGGTGTGTAGTATTTTGAGCCAGTATCACATTGAAAAAAGCGTTGTTTAAGACGTGAAACGTGCGTCTGTGGCTCTGGAGTGCTGTTTGTTTCCTTGCTTTTAAAGTTTTCTACTTAAAAGCTTTTTTACATGACCTTAGCTTGCAGGTCTTTTTTGTCGATTATTGGGTAGCTGTTCTGTTCTTTACCTGATGCCTTATTATTTGTTTGGCTCCAGTTTTTTTCGTCGGTAGCCACCTTCTTGTATGCATATATGTTACATTAACGGTGGGGCACGACGATATTGACTATCTTTCCTCACGATAATTATGGCGTGTGGTGATGTGGATATCAATTTGGATCCACTGGAAAGTACGAGCAGCACTCCAATTTTATTCCGTGAGTATACGGATATGAATCTTTTAAATATGACCACTCACACTTTTGTCACCCATTCATTGGACAGCACTTAATTAAAGGATGATTTTGTAGAATCTTTATTCTACAAAAAAGGAGGTATCAATCCTTTGTTTGCTAAGTCCAATACAGGAGAGGCTCAAAATAGACCGAATAATATGGCCATACAGGACACACCACTTACAATTAAGCAAGCATTTTTTCAATTGGAGAAAGTGGTGCTCAAAGCTAGATGTCTGTATTGGCAAAACGTTACTATGTTGGCTTATTTAACAGTTCGTAGAGCCCCAAGAGGTCTAAGATTTAATATGTAACCTGCATTTGGTCAAAATCAGATACCTTTCTTACAAAATGGCAAATGCATTGCCTTAACTATAGTGCTGGTCTGATACAATTAATTTTGGATGATGGAGACAAGCAAGAAAGAGAGGTGAGAGCTCTCATTTTAGAAAAAGAGCAACAAGTGTTACAATTTCAACATGATGTGGAATATGCTAAATACAGAGAACAACTGGAATTCACTATGCATAGGCATGATATGAGGATCAGAAAAATTAAGGAGGCAAAATTTGAAAGGGATAGATGTGATTATGCTGAAGGGCGTATCTTTGAGTGGAGTAAAAAGAAAATTGGAAGTGTTAAATCCATTCTTAAAAATGTACATCGAAATGTGGACAGTGATACATACACTAGTGGATCTGACTCAGAATCTGATGGTAATATTCCTAGGAATGAAAGGGCTTCAATACCACAACCTTTTTTAGGACACAGCATTATTGGAAAAAATATCCTCATTTTCACTCCTTCCCCCCAATCAACAGGGCTTACAATGTTTAACACAGATACCAGTGGAAATGTCTCCACGGAATCAGGTTTTGGAGGCAGAGACTGCAGAGAAAACAGTGGGGAAGTTAAATACCCCCATCCTACAATAACAGGAGAAAATAATGCTGGTTTACCTATTCCAAAACAGGCAGAAAGGGAGACAGTTTTGGAAAATATCTACCCGAATTTACCAGAGTTGCCAATGGTACAGAAGAATCTGAGGAGAAGTCCACGTTTTGTACATTTTCACGAAGAAAGACCAGAAGAGGTACAGGGGGCAAGGGGAGAAAATACTGTACACAGGGGCAGTTGGAATTGAGGAAGAAATCAAGGATGTCAGAACAGGAGGAGAGCTCAGTGGGATTAAACACCATTCAAGACACTTTGGTTGTTAATATATCTCAATATGAACTCACAGAATCTGAAACTGCTATACTTCAAAAAGGATTAAATTTTGTACCTACCACAGAGATTGACAAATTTCAGGTCATGTTAGATCTACATAAATGTGTCAGAAAATTGGATTAAAAGGTCATGTTTGCACAGGGTGAATCGCCAACTGAAGAAATAACTGATGGGGACTTTTTCGAACAACTTAAAAAACCTTCCATTTATATGCCTCCAAAGAATCCAATAGTAAATGTCTTTCATAAAGCATGTGAAAAAGATATTTTGGAGTGTACATCTGAAGGTTCTATACCTCATTACAATAATTGTACCAATCAAGAAAGAGCTGATATAAAATCTTTACGAAATAATGCAGCAATTGAAATCAAGAGTGTGGATAAAGGTGGTGCAAGTGTGGTACTTGACAAAGTTAAGTATCAGTCAGAAATGTTTAATCAGCTAAATAACCCTCTTTTTTATAGGAAATTGTTATCAGATCCCATTCTAGAGTGTAAAAAAGTATTGATATTTTTCTCCATGAAATGTTTGTAAATGGTTTATTTTCTCAGCAAACATGATTATTTAACAGTTCCTTTTCCAGTTTGTCCAGTACTATATGGACTTCCTAAGATCCACAAGGACCTTAGGAATCCTCCAGCCAAACCTATTGTTGTTTCAATAGGTTCTGTCATGGAACCCCTTTCTAAATTTGTTGACCAGCACATTAAACAACTTGTTCCCTTATGGCCTTTACATGTCAGAGATACAACTGATGTTATTTTACATCTTAAGGGATTGGTAATTCAAAAAGTGGATTTTTTGGTAACATTAGATATTGCTGCACTATACACCAATATTCCTCACAAAGGAGGTCTCGAGGCTTTATGAACTTCTTTATGTGAATGTACTGATTTTTCAAATTCTTTTGTTAAATGTTTGGTTACTTTAACTGAATTGGTCCTTACCAATAATGTTTTTGTTTTTGATAAAACCTTTTTTCTACAATTGAAGGGAAGTGCGATGGGGGCTTCTTTTGCCCCCAATTATGCAAACATTTATCTTATGCAGTGGGAAAAAGAATTTGTGATATTGGAAAAAAATCCGTTTTTTCATAATTTAGTTTTTTATGTTCATTTTATTGATGACATATTGTTTATCTGGAGAGGTAGTATACATATGTTGGATGAATTTGTGTCCTTTCTGGAATCAACTAATAGTAATTTCATTTCTTCCAGAAAGGTAGGAGATTCTGAAATTGAATATTTGGATCTCAGTATCAGCAAAAATAAGTTGAATGGATTAGACACTAAATTGTTTACTAAGGCAACAGCCAGAAATTCTCTGCTGTTATACAATAGCTGTCATCCAAGACATATTCCGGAAAACATACCCAAAGGTCAAATGATGCATTTAAAAAGAAATACATCTGTACCTGAACAGTATACATCTGATGTAAAACAACTTATTGACAAACTTGAAAATAGGGGGTATGATAAAACATCTTTATTAAAAACAGAGAAGATTGTAAACAGTATGGACAGGGATACTTTACTTAAAAATAACAACAATAAAAGTAAAAAATGTTACAATACGCAGAATGATTTTACCAAGATTAATTTCATTTCAGATTATACACCACAGAGTCTAGCTATCTCCAAGATTCTTTTGAAACATTGGAACATTCTTGCATTGGAACCAAAATTGGTTAAACATGTTGCAGTCCCCCCCAGGACGATTTATAGAAGAGGACGAAACATTGCAGACATGGTGACTAGTAGTTGTTTTGAGTCACCCAATAGTTAGAACAACACGACATTACCAAGCGGGACTTTTCGCTGTGGTAACTGTACATTTTGTTGTCATGAACATACAGGTACTGTGTTCCAACATCCTATTACTAAAAATGAATATTATAATTGTGATTTTATCAGTTGTTCTACAGCTAATGTTATATATTTAGCACAGTGTTCTTGCCAGGACTTTTATGTTGGCAAAACTCAAAAATTGTTTAAAAACAGAATAGCAGAATGCTTGAGGAGTATTGCAAATAAGGATGTCACAAATGCATTAGCTATGCATATTATACAAAAGGGAATTGGACATTCCTTTAAGTTTCAAGGTCTTGAAAAAATCACGCTTGGTGGGGACTTGAATGATAGGCTCTTAAAAGCAGAAAGTAAATGGCAGTGCCTGTTAGGGGCACATAGAAATAAAGGTTTGAATACCATGTTTAGTATTATTTCTTATCTTAAATGAGGTCTCAAATCACGTTCCAAATGTTTTTATGTCATCAAGTTAAATGTACATAATATGACTTCTTCTACTTTATCTTTTTAGTTTTATTACTTCAATTTTGAATTAATTACCTGTTAGGTTTGTTTTCCACTTATTGTTGTATTTATCTGATGTGATATATTTAGTTATTTTGTTAAACATATATTTATTTGGTTACTTTAAATATAGAAGGGATATTTAGTTGATATATTTAAACTGTCAGACATTATTTAACCAGTGATCTATACTGCCTTCGTTTTCTCTGACTTTTTAAATTAGAATCAAGTGTGTTCAGGTCTAATTGTATTAATTGTATTTGGTTTCTATGCCAATGAGTTCATTATCTATTTAAGGTGTATAGTATTTTGAGCCAGTATCACATTGAAAAAGCATAGTTTAAGATGTGAAACATGCATCTGTGGCTCTGGAGTGCTGTTTGTTTCCTTGCTTTTAAAGTTTTCTAATTAAAAGCTTTTTTACATGACCTTAGCTTGCAGGTCTTTTTTGTCGATTACTGGGTAGCCATTCTGCTCTTTACCTGAAGGATCACAGACTTCATGGGTGGTAAGAAAGTCAGCTTCCCATTCAAAATTGGAAAATTCCTGTAAAATAGATGAAGTGTCTTTTACATAAGACTTCATCTATACTGCCTCTTTCTGTTAATACTTATCTAGGTAGCCAGCTAGGGACTCAAAAAAGGAACCATTGCCTGAAATGATATGGTGGCCAGGAGGGTTTATGCTGTCTTTACGTATCTTGGGAATGTGATAAAATGTAGGTGTGCGAGGGTAATCACATTTTAAACCCTGCATTTCTTCCTCTGTCAGCCAATTTTCCTCAACTGCTAAATTTAGGAAGGGTTCAATTTACCCTTATAAAATTGTGTAGGGTCATACGGCAGCTGTGTATATGTTTCTGTATCATTAAGCTGTCTTAATGCTTCCTGCACATAGCTGTCAAAGTCCAATACCACAATATTTCCTCCTTTGTTGCAGGGTTTAGTGACAATGTCATCCATTTTTTGTAGTTCCCGCAAAGCTTGTCTTTCATCTGGTATCATATTGTCACAGTGGCATTTGGACCTCGACTGCTGAATGCAAGCTGAAACATCATGCATGTCTTATCTTACATTATGGAAAATTCAGTGAAAGAACCAACATGCAAGATCAACAGACTATTTTTAAAATGTTTATATAAGGAACAATTGGCAGTGCCATTTGCAGTAATTTTTGAAGAGAATATCTAGACAGATACAGTGCCATAGGACCAGAAAATGGCCAGTACAGTCCCCATCTTCATGCATGGGGCATGGTTGGATTCAGGCAACTACAGACCAGCCAGCCTGATCATCGGTGCTGGGCATGGTCTGGAAGGTCATTACCAAAGTAGGGATGGGTAGACTAGATGGACCAAGGGTCTTTTTCTGCCTGTAAAACTCTTTGATTCTCTATTTGTAAAGGAAGAATAACGGAGCACTTGGTTCAAGCCAAGGTTCTTGCCCCCTATCAAACTTCCTTTATGAGGGGCAGATTATGCCAATCCAATTTAATAATGTTCTTTAAGGAAGTAATCAGGAATGCAGACAGGGGCAGGGGACAGGGCCATGGATATAAGTTTATCAGGACTTCAGCAAGGCCTTTAATGCTGTCTTGCTTGAGAAGCAACTGGGCAAAGTAAATCAGTTTGGTATACATGAGAGCTACACAATGTGGATTGCTAACTGGCTTGGGGGCAGGAAACAAAAGGTTGTGGTGGACTGGCACACCAATGAGTGGAGAGGATTACTCAGCAGTGTCCCTCAGATTTTGATATTGGGGCCATTGCTCATCAACATCTTCATTAGTGATCTGGAAGCTGGGGTCCCCAGTAGACTGCTTCAGTTCACAGATGACACAATGCTGGTAAGGGTGGAGGCTCCTTTGAGG
This sequence comes from Neoceratodus forsteri, assembly GCA_016271365.2. Lineage (NCBI taxonomy): Eukaryota > Metazoa > Chordata > Ceratodontiformes > Ceratodontidae > Neoceratodus > Neoceratodus forsteri. Next base: position 1,125,773,002 of record CM028131.1, read on the forward strand.
ATGCAGCTGAACTGTAAGAGGATCTAAACATGCTGCATGATTGATCTGTGTTGCAGCCAAAAGGTCCCTACAACCAAATGTGTGGTGCTGCACTTGGGTAGGAAAAACAGCAGTAGGACCTACATACTGTGTAAGGTTCCTCTTGCTGCAGTCAAGAAGGAAAAGGACCCTGAGGTCAAAATAGACATGGTTCTAAAGCAAAACAAGCAATGTACAGCTGCTGTCAAGATGGCAATCAAAGGAACGTGATCTGCAGAGCATGGGATGTAATCCTCTCTCCTTTACAAGACCCTGGCTAGACCCTCCATGAATACTGTGTGCAGTTCTGGTTTCCCTGGATCCCGGTCACTCCTCAGACCATTTGTCCATGGCACATTTCCGGATAGGACGAGCACTATCTCTGGGGCAATTCTGTGCCTGCACATGACTTTCAGTACCAATGTACAGTATGACAACATTAGATTAAAGCATGCCAGCATTATGTCAGTACTACTAATAGTTTATAATTGATCCAGCCTGTATCTGCATCCATTGAACAGAATACTGATAGTGCTAATGACACAAAGAAATAGACACCCATCCATTCCTGGCCCCTCATGTGGGGACTTACTAACCCCAACTCTTGCAAGACCCCACTCCTCCAGATGCTCATGCATTCAGTTATATGCTGGGCAAAATACTCTGAGTAACCTGGGCTTTCTGTTACCTTATAGGACATGCTTAATTCAAGGCTTACTTACAAATGTGCCCTTTTGACTAGTACTCACCTTTAAAACTTAAGCTGAGATGGCAGGAGTGGATCCCCATGGATCTTGGTAACCTCCTTTAGGGGGTGACACTCCATTACTCCTGTTGGTGCCATTTGGTTTCCTATTGACTGGGGTCCTGGTGGCCCTCCTAGGATACACATCCTCCTGGCGGTGCCTGCTGGTGTTTCTTGAGAGACCTCAACAAGTAGGGATGCAGATCCCCCAACCTCAGTTGTAGATGGAGGCTGGACTCCCTTCTCCTCCCTCTGGATGCTGTAGAACCTAATCCTGCAGGACTGTACTCCTGTTACTTGGCTTCCCTGCTTATACTGTAAAGTGGGAAGAGTAGGGCCATGAATTTTCATGACAGTCTTCTACTACTGCATGAGCCAGAAGACTCTCTACATAAATGACCAGACATTGCGTATGCATGCAAGCAAGGGGCCCTTCTAGAGGACAACTCTCCAGGTCAAACTCAACCCTTCAAGAGCCCTCTAGAATCCAGCCTTGAGGTAAGTGAAGAGAGAGGCTGGTACACACTCATAATAGCCAGTCTGTGTCCCCTTGCCCAGTTTCACCCATTTCTAGCTGTATCACCACCTGTGATCACACAGGTGATGGAAAAGCAGCAGAGGTGACTGCCAACCACCCACCCACCTTTAAGGATGAAAGCATAATTTGGACACTTAATCCTCCTCCCCAGCTGGCCATCTGAAGACTCTTGCCCATTCCGAAACCTAGGTCACCAGCATCCCAAGCAGTGGCACTACTGCTGTGCTAATGGGATAATATACTAACAAGTCTTCTTTAACAAACAGTATCAGATTTGCAGGGTTTGATTTCCTGCACCAAATGGTATGCATGCTAATGTTCAGGTAGGTAACTCAAATGAAGGCCAAGTTATAAGTGGCAGAAAAATCAAGAAGGCACTAGAATGTTAAATCAAATTTAACATTCAAGTGCTTACATAACCCTAACTGTAGTGGTGCATCATTAATTCTGCAGACAATCATTACCTTTATCATTTTGAAGATTACAATAAATGTCACTTAACAGTACTGTAAATATACAAACAATCTTAGCAAACATTTCACCATAAGAGTAATTTCTTGATGCATATTCTTACCCGGCAGTGGTGGATTGCTTGTTGTGTTAGGAGAAGACATGAAGCCAAAGGGGTGAGAGTTTGCATCTGTCAGCCTGGAAATCCAGGTTTGAATTTATCACCTTCAGTTACTGTGCAATCTTTTACAAGTCAGTTAACCACCCAGTAGTTTAACTCTTCTATTGCTGTATCTCTCTTTCACCAGATACTTAATATCCCTACAGTAGTTTTAATGAACACCACTTAGTTTATATAACCTCGCTATACAGTATGTGGTCAACAGCAGGTGTCACTCATCATGACTTCTAAAACATGCTGGGAAACATAGTATATGAAGGAAGCTATATAAAGATAGACACATTTCATTTTCTTATTGCTTAAATAGATCAGACTTTTGTTTTACACAGAAACTTTCACACACATTGTTTCTTATCATGCTTCACATAGTAATGAATGAAATACTGGTGGGACAATATACACACAGATATTGCACCCACTAGTAAGTGTGCAGTACGTAGCATTTACACACATTCCTACCAATTGCATTGAGACTGAATACTAACTAGGATGCCAGAGTTACCTCCTTTCTATTCCAAAATTTCTATGTGATCTTCATCTTCTACATGGAGAACCATACCACAACAAAATAAAAGGACTTTAGTTTGATGTCTTATTTAAAAGATGAATTCTTCAACAGTACATCACCCCACAGTACTGCACTGCAGTATCAGTTGATGAGTTTGCCCCAGTTCTGTGTCATGAACTAATGATATTTTGTTCAGAGGTGAGAGAGCAACTAAGTGAGATACACTGATACTGTATTTTAGCATTAATATAAAATCACTAAAACATCAGAGCACTGTACTGACATCTGATAGAGTATATCTTTCTCAGCCGTTCGTCAACTACAGTATATGTGGTTTGCCCTTTAAACTGAAGCAAATAACATGTTGAATGCATCAATAAATCATGGAGATGTTCAGATGTTGAGATCTGCACAGAACAGCTGAGGCACACATGAAGGCTTACTTTTTGTAGTGCTAGAGAGGACAAAATGAATGTTTGTCCAAGTTCCTGGATTGCTGTTTTGTATCACTGTATGATGGTATTAAACATCTGGTCACTTATCACTTTAAACATTTGTACTTTGTCTTTTTTACAATTGTTTTCAATGAGTGTGCAAACATTTGGTATCTACTTTTTGTAATGAAATTGTTTATTCCTCATGAAAGGCAACCCTTACAGAAATAATTATATGAAATGTTCTTCTGCTGAGCACATAAAACTACTCATGTGATATGCATGCTGCAAGCATGATTTAGATGTTAATTTGGGACCGATTGCATGCATGTGGCATGCGTGCAGCAAGCAAGTGTGGAAATAATTATTTTTATGCTTAACTGGAACAGACTGCATGCTTGTGGCATGCATGCAGAAAGCAAGTGGTCACCTGTAACTGTACACATGAAAGTTAAGTGACTTGCTCAGGATCACACCATATACAAGTGGGAGCTGATGAGATATAAACCCAGGTCTTCAGGTCTCCAAGTCTCCTGGTTTGCAGTTCAGTGCCTTTAAGCACTAAGTTATACTACTTGCATACATATGGCTTGCTTGTACTTCAATACAAATCTGCATACATCTGCACGCATGCAGCATGCTTATAGCTACTGTTCTATTTTTTAGTTTTCTTCTCCCCTTCATCTCTGCTGCACAGCTGAACTGTAGCACACATACCAATGGAAACACATGTGGTTCTTCCCACCCCCAATGCAAACAGTTACAAAAAACTACTTAACTACTTATGTCTGGCCTGTACTCCTACTATATGTGCTCCATAGTTTTGAATGCTTCCACACCCACAGAATTTAAGGGGAAAACACAAAAGTAGGAACAACTCAAAACCCACCCACATGGCCAGTCCCCCCATCCCCCTGCACACATACTGTAGCAGGTGTGGCCATGCTGCTACAGACAACCCACCAAGTATAGATATAAGTTGAGAGTCTCTTACCTGAGTACTAGGGAGCCAGAGGCAGGAGTCCTTAAGAGATTATGTCCATGGGCCAGAGTGCTGGGGCATACCCCCTTGAAATGAATGGAGTTATTTTTTATTACTATTTTATACATTATGATGGTGAGTTGGAAAATAATGAAGGCCACTGTTCTATTAACAAGACCTTTGCTAGTCGAGCAGTGGCATTCATTAATCTCCAACTCTTCATCAATAATGTATAAAACAGTAATAAAAAATACCCCCATTCATTTCAATGGTGCATGCCTCTGCAGTCTCCCTTGCCCCATGTCATAATGTGCCTTATAAAATGGGCTTCGAAATCCCAAAGCACTGATTGGCTACAACATCATCTGAGCCGTGTCCTTATCAGATGAAATTGTAGCCAACCTGCACTACCACCCAGCAACATGCCTCATGACAGCAAAAAAATCAGTGAGCTCTGCCAACTGAAAACAAGAGCGTGACTGGCAGAGCTCACTGATGCCACAATGGCGACACCTTCTAAGCCTCAGACACATGAAGAACTGAAAGCGGCACTACAAAACCACATATCGTAACTGTATTCCTCTTTAAAAGGAAGCAAATAAATAGTCCACATCACCCTCAAAAAGCAAACCACACAGCAATAAACCCAAGTCATCCATGGAAAACAAAACTTCCTAAAAGAAAACGATGCACCTTGCTCCAGCTCCAACATTGCTGCCATCACCAGAAACATAACAACTTCCGGCTCCAGCGAGAATCAAACCCACAAGAAACCTTCCCACCAACAAGTGTAATACAGCAATTCAATACAACTCCCAAAACTTCAGTATTTAACGTGCAAAACTCCGTGATACACAACGTAGAGTTCAACACCCTATCGAAGTAAAACACAGCACGACGTAACAGGAAGCACCACCACCTCAACGAGCAGATTCCACACAATTAACTAGCCGGTGATCGCAGCAATGTTGGACCTGGAGCAAGGTACATCGTTTTCTTGTAGGAAGTTTTATTCTTCGATTGATGACTTTGGTTTATTCCTCTGTGCTTTGCTTTTTTGAGCATGCTGTGGACAGTTTATTCGCTTCCGATTTAAACAGCAATAGAGTTACGATCAGTCGTTTTGTAGCGCCGTTCAGGTCGCGGTCTGGCAAGGATTTCGCGATGTAGAATCAGTGAGCTCTGCCAGTTTCCTGCTTAATTCCTAAATTAAAACCCAAATCATTCCTCTTGTTCCCTTAATTGAAACCCAAATAAAACTGTAAAAATATTTAAAATCCATGTCAAACCTTCAATGTTACTATCCTAATGGCAATACAGTGAGCTCTGCCAGTTTCCTGTTTGATTCCTTAATTAAAACCCAAATCTTTCCTGTTTGTTCCCTTAATTAAACCCAAATAAAACTGTTAAAATATTTAAAATCCATGCTAAAACCTTCAATCTTACTATCCTAATGGCAATGTAACTATTCTAATGGCAATAACACAATAGGAAAAAGGGACTATTTTTTTCCCTACAATATGTTCTTCTATTATTTTTTAAAATATCAATAAAAAAAACTTTAAAAACTACAAATGTTTATTCACTTTACTGTTGCCCATTTTATAAGCGCAATAACAGACTCCAAGGTGTGGGTTACGTGCTGATAAGATCACGCCTAGGGGCATAAGGCACTCGGCACAAGCGCCTCGTGCCTAAGTACACCCCTAGGCGTGCTCTTATCAGCACGTAAGCCACACCTCATCATGTGTTATTGCTTACTTAGCATGTGGATGTGGATGTAAGCTTCACTGGGTGGGAGGGCATAAGCCTGACTATAGTGGGGCTCCAACAGTCTGTGCATACCATACCACTCAACTGTCCCTGCATGCAAGGGACAGCCCTCATTTTACCCCTGAAAACTGCTCTGCTCCTCATCCATGACTAATAGGAAACATGCTGCTCACACAGAGGATGTCCTGTAAATTTGACTTTATGGCAGGGGCACCATTTCTCATTTCAGCAAGGGGGAGCCAACAACCAGTGGAGACCAGGTGCTAGTTATCCCCTAAGTGGCAAGTTCTAGAATGTCTCTAAAAGGTAAAACTCATTTGTTGCGACTGAAAAGTGATATGCAAATCAGGAAAAAATCTAATTTGTAAGATTCAACTGTCTATACCATGGAGCAATGCATCAGATTTATGCTTAAACCCATTCAGTTACTAACCAATTTTTTTCCTGCCTGAAGTTCTGAAACCTCCCCCCGCCCAAAAAAAAGTCTCACTTTCTCTCTCTGACTCCATTCCATTCAGTACACTTCCCATATGGGTTGTGAATCTGCCCAAAGGCACAGAAACATGAAAAACACATCAATATTTCAATCCTTCCTCCTTCCCCAATCCCCCTGTAAAAAAATATTTACTTTTACTTACCCGACAATCTGGCCAGAGCCTGCAACCTGGCCCAGAGAGCCACCAGCCCAGTTTTTGTCCTCTCCTCCTCCATCTTTCTGCCAGAAGTTGGATGCTAGAACCAACCATCCCAGGTCCCCGATGTAGTCCACGACCAAGTCACCTCACCAACTGAACCCACCCAACCTGTGTTGCTTGTTTCTTGCTTGGTTGCTGCCATGGCTGAACCGCTGGCATTGTTGCTGCTAGGCCTAGCTTGCTGCCATGAGGAGGCCTGTGCTGTTGTTTTTTTTTTTTTTGCGAGGCGAGCCTAGTAGAGTAAGTAGGTAGCATAGTCTAGGGTTAGCTTATAGTTCACTGTCTGCCCCTTCAGACATGGTTCCATGTCATAATGGCAATCACAAAACAGTGATTGCCATTATAGAGAGCGTACATCAGCGACAAAACATCTGGCAACTGAAATAGGACTTATGTGGGGGGGCTGCATCCCCTTGATTTTATATAACCAACTCCAGGGGGATGCATGTTGGGGAGGGGGAAAAAGTAAAAAAAATGTAAAATGTAGCAGCAGCAACACAATGCTTCCCAGCCCCCAGCCCCCAGCACCAAACCCAGCACCTGCTGCACCAAAGCCAGCCACCCTCACCACCACACCACACCACATGGCTAGCTCAGTGGCAGCAGGCTACATTACCCCATACAAACCCTCCTCTCTATACCTCCCCTTCTGGTCACCCTCATGACCCTCCCTTGCTCATCCCTTCCCTTGCCTTTGCATTCTGTCGCTACCCTTATAGGGTAGCTCATATGTGTAGCACTGTAAATGAATCGCTCTTTTGAGAATCGCTCATTTGTAGTCACTATCATCACTGGATATCTCAGACACCAGGGGAGACGGAGACTCACTAAGAGTAGACCAACAAAAATATGCCACAACACTGCTATTGAGAGTTTAGTGCTCTACGACTCCTCCAAGCTGTAGTGTGCAGCCTGTCTACTCTGTACCAGGCAAGACAGTGTCACACTCATGTCACTCATGTGCTCTTGCTTGGCTGGAGCTCCTCCATGTCACATGTGATGGTGCCGCTGCTAATAGCTGGAGAGAGTGGACAACACAATACAGACACAGTCGAGTCAGGAGTGCACCTGCAGCATGAACACACACATGCCAGGGGGGCACTTATTGTGAAAAAGATTAAATACAAATTTAAAGCCATTATTGCCACACCATAAGAACAACCTAGTTACAAATGCCCCCCTCTGTCCTAACTAAATGACACTCCTGCTTTATGGTAGAAATTCGTTCTCAAGTGCTGACATCAGTACAAGTAAATACAGTGGCTTCCACTGTGTTCTGAGGTACTGTATCTCTATGTTTCAGGATGTGTGCTGATCATTGTGAGGGTTAGTGTCCCTCATTGTCCCTCATTTTGAGTGTCCATGCCCTTCATTTCCACAACAAAATGTGAGGTATCGTGCATGCTTCCAAGACCCTACATAGCACAAAGAGTGCTGAGCATGGCTATAGTGTATATGCTCCATACAGAATGACAAAGGGGAAGTAAGTGAGCCAAAACAGTCATGGAGATACACATTTGTAGCACAAAAAATGCATAAGGGGATTTGCATGGCCCAAAAACAAAAGGATAGGGTTCACAACACAGAGGCCCCTCTTCACACATCTGGAATGGGGGGTGTTAAATGGGGGATGTTAAATTGTTCTATTGCATTATTACTGTTTTGTGAGTTTATATGTTCTTTTGTTATGATTTTGGACATGTATTGTAATTTACCCAATGTTCCACTACTGCTTATTGTACAATACCTTGTGTTCCAACTGTTGCACAATCTTACAATGTTATATTGTTTGTACTACCCACATACTGTTGTAACTGATCATCCTTCACAACCCTATGTAACCCTTCCCCTCAGGTTGCACCGTGAGATGAGCAACTTGTTGTTCAGTGTGCCCTCCTGGTGAAACATTTCAGTAAATAAATAAATAAAAATAAATAAATGTTGGCTGACTATATCCTTGGCATTTAATGCGTTAAGCAAACAATACTATACAAATTAATGAAAATTTAATGACAAAAATCAAAAGCCATGAAACAACTTGCAAAAGGATCAGAATTAATGAGTTTACCTAATTTTAATGGGAAATTAATAAAAAATGTATTTTAATGGCTCTAATTTCTTGCAGTAGTATGAGAAATAGAAACTGATGTATTTTTTTAAATGAGATTTTCACCAGCTTAGTTGCTGCACACATGGCAAGGGTGCAACATGTGAACCTAATGTGATTTCCAGATGATGTTCATGCCAGTTTACCTACTGCACACATGTCAAGCTTGCAGCATGTGAACCTGATTTGCTTTTTAAATCAGGTTCACTTTGTGTATGCGAACTGCATGCAAACATTGCACAATTAAGCATGTGACATGCATTGTGCATGTACACATCACACTTATATTTCTGTAAGGGAAGAGGCTGGCAGCACTGGTGACTCAAGTCTTCTGCTCATTGACAGGGGAAGGACCGCTAGATGAATGAAGATGGCGGCCATGCTGGGCTGACCATCAGATAGAAATATTTTGGGCAGCGTATATTTTATTGTTTTCATTTGTTTTTTGTTTGTTATGTAGCAGCATTAGTAGTGTTAATCGAGTTTAGCGTTATTTACAGTATAGTGTTTAGCGCTTAGTGAGAGAGGGATTTTTAGTAAGTCAGCTATTGCTAGGTGCGTATCAGTTTTAGGCAGCAGTAAAATGTAACTGTGAGCTCCAGAGTCACTCTCAGATGATTTGGATTCTTGGGGGATGTGGAGCATTATTTTTAATCTGTTATTCTGACCCAAAGGAGCTTAGGTGGAATAAGTGAAGTCCTTACCTTCCTGGCCTTTTTAGAGCATTGTGGCTCTGTTGTCTGGAGGATTGGGGAAACTGTGCATTCGGATGGGACTCTGAACTTTGTATCGGAACTGTTGCTTGGGGAGCAGTGTTGGGCATATGCTCCCTGGACTGGATTCAACGTTGGACCATTTGGTTCACTGTGGAATAATTTTCGGTACCCTTTTGGATTATTTCCTGGCTGACTTCTTGTGGAGAGCTTTGCCATTTTTGTTCAAGGCTTGTTGTACTGTTGAACTACCTGGAGCTTGTACCCCGGGCTTTGGGTGGGTGACGCCTGATGTGCTTAGCTTTTGCTCCACACGGGGGTCGGAGGCGGGGTTCACTGGAGGGCTGACCTTGGATCTAGTACCCCTAAGCTCTCTGGTGAGTCTCCCGGTGGGCTGCTTCTAAGGAGAGCTGAGGTGTTGGGTCATCTGCAGCGCTAAAGTTGTGGTGGCCATACTGGATTTCTGAAGGTGTATTTTGCCATTCATTCCTGGAATCAGAGCTGGAGATCCTGAAGTTTTGAACTTGGACTGGAGAATCTGGACGAGTGCACAGCCTGGTTTGACTTTCCCCTTTGCTCAATCTCATTACTTTGGGATGGATTTTTTATTGGTTTATGGGCAGTGAGAGAGCCCAGTGACTATCTATCTGATCTTTAGACAGTGAGAGTGTCTTAAAAAATTGATCTTCACATCATTTATTAACTGTTGCCCTGACTTGTGTGAGAGATAGTGTCTTGGGGGTAAAAGTTTAATAATTTTCAACATTTATCTTTTGGAGAGGTGGGAGCTCCATAGAGGAGATAAATTGTTGAACTGAGACAGTTTCATTATTTGCAGCTGCTTGGAAACCCTTCACATCTTGTATACTTGATTCTTTATTGTTGGGATTGGGGATTTTGGTTGAGTGTGGTTGTTGTGTGTGTTATTGCTGTGTTTGTGGTGTGGTGTGGAAGTTTTTTGTTTTTTTTATGTCATTTGATTGGTTGCTTGTGAGTTGTGGTAAAAATGTGTTGGGCAGGTGTACTGATGGTCAGGCACTATTCCCCCTCCAGGCTGAGGAATCTCCACCCTTTTTGTTGTCCCTCCCTGTCACCAGAGGTGTACAGATGGTGTAGGGCATTGGGGATAGCTAGGAGGTCAAGTGTGGGGGCTCGACCTGTCGGGGGAATGAAGAAGAGTGGATGGATTGGGATTGTGGGGACAAGGAGATGCCCTGGGGTGAAGTGGGCCCAGGAAAGGGGTCCTCCCTGTCTGGTTCCCATACCCAAGGGCTCTGCCTATGGCAGGCAGGAAACTCGGTCTTCCTCAGCTACTCATCTGACTCGGGCGGTGTTATGTAATGCCAGGTCCATTAAAAATAAGACGCTATAGTTGCAGATCTTGTTAGTTCAACTGACCTGGCTTGCATCATCGAGACCTGGCTGGATGAAAATGCTGGTCCTACTTTGGCTGCAGCAGTTCTGGCTGGATACTCAGTGATACACCGCCAGAGGACAGATCATAGGGGTGGGGGTGTGGCCATTTGTTTTAAATCAGAACTGAACCTGATGGAAGTACCAGTGGGAGCTACCAACTCCTTCAAATGTATCATGGATGAGGGTGTGGGGTGTAGGATTCTTCTCATCTACCATCCACCAGGAGATGGGAATGTTTTCCTGTGGGAAGTTGCGGACTTCATTGTCGACCTGACATTGGGATCCCACAGATAGTTGATCCTGGGGGATTTCAATGCCTGGGTCAACGATGAACTCTCGCAGTTTGGACAGGACTTCCTCCAGTTAATGAGTTCACTGGGCCTCACACAGGTTATTTCCTCCTCGACTCACATTGGTGGTCATTCATTGGACTTGGTGTTTCTCCTGGGGATGGAGATATCTGATTTGGTGGTGAAACCAGTCGGGTGGTCTGACCATCATACCATCAGGTTCAGTTTTGAGGCCCCCCCCAGGAGGCTTGCCCCTATGGAGATGGTCCAATATCACTCTTTGAGGGGTATATCTCCTGGTGGCAGTGTTGGACCTATCAGGTATGCCGAGTGAATGCTTGGATCCAGGACATCTTGTACTTGCCTATAATAAGGCAGTGACAGAGGCCCTGGATTCCATTGCTCCTGTTCGCGTTCACCCCCTCACTCTTCGCCCCAGGTCTCCCTGGTTTGATGAGACCTTGAGGGAGTTGAGGAGAGTTGGGTGAAGGTTAGAGAGGCGATGGCAGAGGTCGGGTCTGGTGTGTGACAGGCTTAGTTTGATGGACCATTACTCGGTCTATCAATCAGCAATTTCCCATAAGAAGCCAGAATTCCTGTCCAGTGAAATTGCTGCTGTGCAGAATCGACCAACCCAGCTTTTCCGGACCATAGACAGACTGTGCATCCACTCTGTCTTCAGCCTGGAAATGCTTTTTCACAAGAGCAGTGTGAGGAGATTGCATGATTCTTCGCGGCTAAGGTTGCCACGATCAGGTCCGATATCTGCTTGACCCTCTCTCAAGGGAGTAGCAGTGGTCAGCAGGAGATGTCGGACACCCAGTTTGTGTGGTGCAACTTCGGCCGGCCCACAATCAGTGATATTGTGATGGTTATCCAGTCGTTACAGCCTACCAACTGTAGTTTGAACCCGGGCCCCATGCGCCTTTTGGTTGGTTGTGTGGATGTCATTGGCCAGGTCCTTGCTTGAGATTGTCTGGTTGTCCTTGGAGAGAGGGATCTTTCCAGATCCCCTTAAGGAGGCTGTGGTTTGGCCCTTTCTTAAGAAGTCCTCCTTGGACCCCGACTGTGTAGCAAACTACAGGCCTGTCTCTAACTTACCCTTCATTGGTAAAGTTATTGAGAAGGTGGTGGCATTACAGCTGGATGACCATTTGACCAACCACAAAATTTATGATTCTCTCCAGTCCGGTTTTAGGAAGAGACATAGTACTGAGACAGCTCTTGTTCGGGTACTAAATGACCTCCTAATAGCGAGAGATTGAAAGACTCGTTCCATCTTGGTCCTTCTTGATCTCTCTGTGGCATTTGATACCGTGGACCATGCTGTGTTTTTGGATCACTTGCGGATTGTCTGTGGACTTTTGGGAGTTGCCCTTAGATGGTTTCGATCTTTCCTCATGGGTAGGACTCAGAGGGTGGTGTCTGGGTTTTTTCCTCAGCTCCATTCTCTCTATCCTGTGGGGTACCGCAGGGATCCATTTAGGTGCCCATGTTGTTTGCGGTGTATATGCTGCCATTGGGAGTGATTATTAGACAGTACGTCTTGAGTTTTCACTGCTATGCAGATGATACTCAGCTGTACATGTCTTTTGTACCTGATCAGGATGATGCTGTCTCAGTGCTAAACAGCTGTCGAGCTGAAATCCAGGACTGGATGAATGTGAGCTGGCTGCGGTTGAATCCGAAAAAAATTGAGGTGTTGGTTGTGGACCCAGGTCATCGTGAGGCGGGGGTGTTGGCAGGTTCTCCTTCGGGTCTATGGCTTGGAGGTGTCCAGCTAACTACCTCAGACTGGATACGGAACCTGGGTGTTATGTTTGATGACTGCCTGACCCTGAAATTGCAGATGTCGGCAGTTGTTAAAACCTCTTTTTACCATCTGAGGAATATCACCCAGGTTAAACACCTGGTTTCTCCGATAATCTTCCAACACTGGTTCTTGCCTTCGTTACCTCCCGCCTTGACTACTGCAATGCCCTCTACCTAGGGCTACCGGGAATTGATATCCACCACTTGTAGCTTGTGCAGACTGCGGCGGACAGGCTTTTGACTGGTACTTCTAGAACCATTCATATAATGCCTGTCCTCCGTGGACTGCACTGGCTGCCGATACAGTCGCAGATCACCTTCAAGGTTGCGTTATTAACCTACAAGGCCCTACATGATCAGGGACCGGGTTACCTGAAAGATCTCCTTTGTCCCTACTGTCCCCTCCACCCTCTCCGATCTACCGATGAGGGATTGCTAGAGATTCCCAGGGTTTGTTTACAAACATCTGGGGCAAGGGTATTTCGTTTTATGGTCCCAACCCTGTGGAATTCTCTACCTCATCGGGTATGAGATTGCCTGACTGTCCAGAGTTTTAAGATTGCTTTAAAGACTTATCTTTTCAGTTTGGCATTTCCCAACTACTAAGCTGCTATTGTATTTTTAGTTTATTTATGTGATATTTATATTATATGTTTTTATTGTACAGGCGCCTTGGTTTGGAAAGGCGCCTCTTATAAATAAAGATGATTTAATTTGATTTGACATGACAGGTACAGCACTGATACCTGGGGAAGCATGCCAAAAATGAGACAGGAGTGCATGTTTTCTGCATACTGCCCATCCAAAGGGGTTCAATTTTAGGATGCAGGGCCCCACTTAAATTGAGCTAGAAAATGTATTTTCAGACCCATTTTTCCAATTACAAATTGTAAGTGAGTCATCTCCGTGTAAAAAAAGAGATTCTGAATTATTTATTTTATTTATTTGGTTTTTGTTTACTGGATAGGTGAGCTAGCCATAGAATGACTATTTCAGCCACGACCCGGGAGAATTACAACATGAGGGAAAAAAAACAACTACTCTGCAGATACAGCATAACACAATTTGGGAAGTACATGTAGAGCATATTACAGATCGGCTGTGACGTAAACATGGTAAAGAAAAATACAAGTGAGGCAGAGCATGTATTCCAGAAACATAACCAGCTATTTAATATGTAGTGAGTGCTAGGCAACAAGAACACAGTAAACTAGTAACTACATAGTAAGTACACAGCTTAACAGATACAATTAATGAAGGGAAAGACATTATACAGACATACAAAAATCATCAAAACAAGACAGTTTGAGGTGCAAAGCCACTGTTCTAAGAGAAGAAAGGATAGGGTTTAACACTGGACAGAAACAAATAGGGAGTGATACAAGTAGAGATATGATGGGCAACCATCCATAATAGTAGGAGGAAGAAAAAGAGACAGGTTAGGCGGCAACAGACACAGTAAGTTGATGGGAGATAGGGAGAGTGAGGGATCATGGGGGTTGAAAACAGGTGCATGAGTTTGAAGCAAGTAGGCAGGCATGAAGCTCTTTTTTAAAGAGGGCATGGGAAGGCGCCTGGTGTGTTGTTACTAGTAAGACGTTCCATTGCAGTGTGGCACAGTGGGAGAAAGCTTGGGAACCTTTTGAGGTTTTACACCTAGGTACTTGCAATAGGGAATTGTTAGCCGAGCTTAGGCCATAGGAGGATGTTTGAGGAGACAGTAGCATGGCCAGACAAGCAGGAGATTTCGCCCTGACTACATTATCCACTAGGGAACCAACCGAGTGAAGTCTCAGCGCAGTAGGTGATAGCCAGTTGAGGTCTCAGTAGAGTTGGCAGTGGTGTTTAAGCCATGGGGATGATGATGCATAATGGCAAATGTTACAGGTGGTGTCCCAGGTACGAAGCATTGTCTTAGGTATGGCCGCATACGTGATAACACCACAAGTCAGGGATGAAAGTAGAATGCCACGAGCAACAGCCAGCCTTGCGGATGGAGTAAGTGTATAGCTAGATCTATAGGAAATGCCTAGCTTAGAGTTTACCAATTTGCAGGTGGATGTGACGTGGAGATCAAAGCCAAGAGATTGATCAAGGATGACCCCAAGATATTTGAACGAGGTAACTGTATTGATAGGAGGGGCACCAGGACAGGATACATTTCATTTTACATATAAAGCTACTAAAGTATTCGTGGCCACTATGCACTAATGTGCGCTGGGTATGTGTGAGAGGTGTGTACCTGGTGCATGCAGCTCCGCACTCGCAGATAGGCACGTACTGGCTGGCAGTCACTATTGTGGCCACCTGTCTGTGAGCCCACCCCACTGCACCGTGGCAGATTGCAGGACCCGTAATATTTATTAATGACAACCCCCATCCCTGGCCGTCTAGTGGCTCCTCTCTCTGATCCCCGATGTCACCTGTGATAATTTTGTTTCATACAACCCCCTTCCCTGGTAGTCTAGTGACTCTCCTCCCGGATCGCCAATGCCACCGGTCATGATATTATATAAAACAACCCCCTTCCCCGGTAGTCTAGTGGCCCCCCTCCCTGATCCCCAATACTGCCAGTTATGCTATTATTTATTACAACCCCCTTCCCTGGTATTCTAGTGGCCTCCTATGTCACTCATTATAATATTAATTCATACAACCCCATTCCAAGTAGATAGTGCCCACCATCCAGCTCTCCCCGATCACAAAATAGAGCTGACAACTGGCACAGCCCTCCTCTCACCTCCTCGGCTGCCCGCCAAGTAAGCTGTCACTGAGCGTACTGTATAATGTATGCGCCCATACATTATACAGCATGTTCAGTGACAGTTCAGTCGGCAGCTGGCCACAGAGGTGTGAGGAGGGCTGTGCCAGTCACTGGCTCTGTTTTAGGATGGGGGAGTGAGGTGCTGGGCACAAGGCACTACCTGCTGGGGCGGGGTCCACTAGTCCACCAGGGGATGTGGTTGTATGAATTAATATTATAGCAGGCAACATGGGGGGGCACTAGACTACCAGGGAAGGGGTTATAATAAATGATATCATAACTGGTGGCATCAGGGATTGGAGACGGGGGCCACTGGACTACCAGGGAAGGGGGTTGTATGAAATAAAATGATCACAGGCAACATTGGGGATCAGGGGGCCACTAGACCACCAGGGAAGGGGAGTGTATATGATGTTATTATCATAGGTGACATCGGGGATAGGGGAGGGGGGTCACTAGACCACCAGGACATTCTTTTTTAAAAAATAACTATGGCTGACATCAGGGCCAGGGAGGGGGGAACCGCGGCACATTGCCACACACATATCAACTCTCCCAGAGGGGAATTTTCTAAGTACCCTTAGACCAGCCATGGCTAGTCTAAGGGTACTTAGAATTTCTCCCTCTCAGACAGTTCTGACAATCCTGCATTAGGGGATATGGCAGCCTGTGTCTGCCACAACCCTCAGCACCATGTTGCTGTCCATTTTTTGGTGCACAGGTGGTAAAAGCCCCGTTTGGGGCAGGCAGTCTGTAGTTGATACAGGCTGCCATTGAGAATCACTCCTGGTGCTTCTTTTGGCACAAGGGGCACTTTGCACCATTCTTTGTGGCGCAAGCCCCTTGAGCCATGCCAGGAGCTTTGAGAACCGAGACCCTCATCTCTAAGACACAATCTCTACAGTTCAGCCCCTCCCTCTTACTGTAGTACAGTTTCAGTCATGGATACAAGTACAGTAGCTGGTGTGGGGCTTAAATTTACAACTATATGATCCTCTGGCCTAGAGGCGAGCATGCTGTCTACTGAGTCACTGACACTGATCAAACAAAAAAATGTTATCAAAAGCTGATTACCACTTTCCTACAAACAGGACAGGGATCCAGAGAGAAACAAAAAACTCACTGTACTCCAAGAGTTATATTATAATACTATGATTTCTTGCTTGAAGCATTTCCTTGTATTAATATGTAAAGTGACTGAATGGCAAAGAGACCCTTGTATTAAAATCACCTGCTCAGTTTGTTAGAAAGAAGCTGCAACAGTAACGCATTTCAGATACACTTCATCGTGCATCAGTAATTTTGCTTGCCAGTTGGGAAACCCTATTAATGCTTGCTTAACTAGTCACATGAAATCTAATAATGCTTACTACTGTAAACTGTAATGTGTCTGCAGATATTGATTTGGAATGAGTGTAACTGCAACGCCAGGTAAAAGCTGAGAGCTAGATTGAAGTGATCAGACCCAAACTTGGTTGATTAGGTGTCAGTAATGATCCTCCTTTTTTCTGTTCTTGGATTAGGAATTTTTCTATTTTTTTATGTTTCTCTTCTGCCCACTCTTTGCATAGTGCTTACTTTTCAGTACCATGTTGTTTAGAAGAAATAAATGGCAACATTTATGCTCAACAGAGAAATAAACTGAAACAAGGACTAAGTCCACATGCATGGCCAACTCATGAATTTTAGAACATTGTGTTTTTTCCCCCCAAGTTTTTTTTTTTTTATTATTATTAGTAGATAGTAGTCAGCTGAGGTGGAGAGAGAGTTGTCACTTATCCAATGATGAATTCTTAGGGTACCAGGGATAGAACAGTGCGTATGGGTGTTAAGTAGGCTGGGGTATGGGGTATTTTTTTACTGGCATGAAGGAAGAAGAAGGGTAGCATGACTGCTATTGGGGGTTCTAGTAATGTTTTGTGAGCCATGAAAACAGTTTCTGTACTGAGGAAAACAGAACCTGTTTTTATGAATCACAACAGCCTAATTTCTTTAATAATTTAAAATCTATTGTTAGTAAAATAAAGCAACAACTGAAGAATTAACCTTACACCCCACTCTGTCCACTGCACAAGTTCCAGACTATGGCTTTCACCATTTGTTTATTTGTATGGTGCAACGTTTTCCTTTCTGCAACACATTAAGATGAAAATGGAGGTCATGGCTCACAATAATGGATTTCAAGACACGAAAAAGGAAGGTACTGTTGCAACAAAAAACACCTTATGCACAGAATGTTGAAAAATTATTCTGTGTATGTGCAAAAATTTGATGTTAGTTTCTTAACTCGAAAAAAAACTACAAAGTGGCCAGTGAAGCTGCTTATTAAAGAATCATCCATGGGCCAGACTCTACCCTGAATGTTGCAGGTTTAAACTCACAGCTGATTTTGCACTATATGTGAACAAATAAAGCCTTAGAAAAAATAGAGATGACTGAGGCACTGGTGCCTCAGCTGGCACTATGCTGGTGACCTGGGTTCGAGAACAGACCAGGGTGACTCAGTGGCTGGCCATGGGAAGGAGGACTGAATGTCACACAGACAGCTCTCCTCTTTCTGGGGAGGGGGGATAATGTTTCTCACTGCACTGTTACATTCCAGTGGAGGCTGGGTTGTGCAGCAAGCAAGTGCAGTGGGAAGAGGACCCGCTGCAGATACCTGTAATGTGCACGTGTGTCAGCATGCACCTGAGCATCATTGCACGTGCCTTGGCCTTGGGTAAACTGGAGGAAGAGAAAGGGGGAACGCCACATGCACACCACCATCATGGATGACGATGTCAGTGCCTTCGGGTCCCATCCCACGAGTATCCCTTCTGATGTGACAGCGGAGGGAGTGGCAGATGTGACTGGGGCCACTGAGCGAGACCTGAAACTGAAACAGCTGAAGGCGGCAGCTGGGGACCAAACGGTTCTATAGAAGAAAAGGAAAAATAGAGAAGAGAATTCATTTCACTTGTGGCTTTTTCCTACCCATTAACCAATTTTTTTTTGTTACTGATATGCATGCTGTAGTCAACTCACACACTTCATGTACAACATAAGTACATTACACAGGGTTCTAGCTGTTTACTTTAATGACATTTCCTCTAACATCATTACTGTCCCTTGCTGCATGAAAAAAATGTCTGAAAGGCATCTGGTTGCTTAAGTGATAAGAAAGACAAGACAATATTATGGATTCCTGGAAACGATGATGCTTAATTGGAATGACTTCACCATGATTTTAAGCCATCCTTTTACTTTACTGAAAGTTCTGGAAAAATATTTTTCTATTTCTCAGACTTGGGCAAAGTGAAAGAAAAAATGAGGAAAAAAACTCAGCATCTAATCTAAGTCTGTCACTGCAGCTAACAGATTTGCAAATGTATAGATTTCTGTAACCTGTCCATCTATTGTACAGGCACAATTGGCATTGATGGAAATGTGTGATTGATGCTGCTCCATGTACCTAACTGCCCACAGTTTCTAATTTATCAGTGCTGTTTTTGTGAGTGACTCTTATCTACAGTTGGCAGCTGTTACTGTATGGACTTTGATCCCTTTGTTGTTCAACCATTATCCAAGAAAGATGTTAATAATTCATTTTATTTTCTAAATTAAATAAACCATCAATCTAGTTCTTGTCTTCCATGCTATCATGTTTGATTATCCTATTAAACACTTAGTGCAGTCAAACACAGTTAAATATAACTGACTGACAACTGATCATATTCTGTAAAATTGATGTTCTATTTTGTCTGCTCCAAGTAAAGATTCGTTTTCCCTGTAAAATAACTGAAGCCTCAGTTGTCATTTTTAATTAGTACCAGTTGTAAAAAATATAAAAATTCCTTCAAATTCAATTACCGTTAACGATTATGGCACTTGTATTATATAGCAGACATAGTACAGACCTTCAGTATCATTGCTTATGTTGTAGTGTAACATTTGCGTGGATCAGTTGAAAACTCTCTGCTAGTTAAGAAGAACTAGTAAGTAGTAGGTAAGAAACAGTACTATTTTTTACTTCATTTTATCATATAGATCTTTCTTCTCTGGGACCCTCTACCTAGTCCATGAGTTGGTCCGTCAGTGGCCTCCAGCTCTGATTACCACTGTCCCCATAGTGTTGAGCCCACAGGTTCCACACAAAGAGGGCTTGAAAGTGCTTTTATCTGTCATCTAAATGACCAGGTGGGATCTCTCAATTTCTCTCACTGCTCTTTAATCCTCCTACCTCCCCATGCAACTTGTGCTGCTTATGTTAGCTTCATGCATGAACAGTGTACAGATGTGGGAAGTTGACAAACTTACCTCTGCAAAATAATCTGATAAGTTTGTCAGATTTATGAACTGCAAAGTGCTGACTTTGTGAAGTTTTCAGGCAGGTGAAGTGGCACTTTTTTTTTTTATCACATCTATCTTTCTCCTGTCCCCATATGGCCCCATCTGACCAACTCCCCCAGCTCCGTCCCCCGGAATTACTGGGGCTTATCTTATGCCCGGTCCAGGGGTGATGCCTGCGGAGAGTTGGTCACCATCCTGCCACCAGTGTTTTTCTGCTTTTCTCCCTATTTTAGCCCAAGGACCCCAGGAGAAGTACGCATGCATGTGGATGCATGCATGCACCTTACAGCCCCGGTAATGGCCCTCCTCCGCCCGCCCCATTGGCCTATCACTGGCACCCTTGCTTGCACAGCCCCTCAGCCTCCACCAGAGGGTAGCCATGAGCGAGAGATGCCACCCATCTCCCCGGAGAGGAGAGATTCCTTGACAGCTGCTCCATCCAGCTCTGCCCACCCCTCCCCATGCTGACCTCCGATGACCCAGGCTCTCTCCCGAACCTGGGTCACCAGTATGCCATGAGGTGAGATGTCCAGCGCCTCAGTCCTCTGTGCCACCGGGCTGGCCGGTGAAGTGGCACTTTCTCAGGAAAAGTTATGCAAATTTGCTGGAGAAGTTGCCACTTCACCCTAACTTTAACGTACTTCACCTGGAAAAACAAAGCAGCAATGCAGTGAAGTGGGCAATTCCTGAAATTATTCACCAAGGTGAATTTCACAACTTCGCTGAAACTTCGCCAGCAAAGAACAACTTCACAACATCTCTAGAAAAGTTCATCCCATGTGGAGGAATCAGCTCCCTAGTCTACTCAGGCATTGTTGTGGTGGCAAAACCCACCACTAACCATTCCCAGGATGATTTGTACTGCCCACAGCATTATTGTCACAGCCCTGGGTGCTCAAAACTGGCTTCCTGAATCTGTGCAGGACCAAAGTGGCTTGCAGGGCATCACAATATGCCCCATTGGGCCATCTGGTGTCAACTTACAGAATATCTAAGATTCTAAACACTACATCACAATACAGTTGACTATTACAATTTTTATACTTTACAAATACTTAACCAGGTCAGCCATGCTGAGGTGAAATATCTGTCTCCAGTGGCATCCTGTCTGCACCCAGTTTTACAGCTGGGAGCACTGATACACAAGGCAGGCAAGAACTTGTTCAAGCCCACAGTGTGAGCCAGTGATGGTGGTGATGATGGTTGGGATTTGAAATTAGGTCTTTAAAAAAGGACTGTGTGGTCTAGTGGTTAGAGCACAGGCTTGACAACCATGAGGTAACAGGTTCAAACACCATGAAAGCAAAATACTCACTGTGTGACCTTTGATAAATCACTTAATCTCCCAGTACTCAGTATGCTCAGCTGCATAACTGACTAGAAGATGGACCCCTCTGAAAACGACAAGCTGCCCCTTAGTTGGGCTTGCCTGGGTAAATAAACTGTAACTCAAAGAAATTGCCAATAGCCCCGATTGCTGTCAATAATATTGTATTCCTATTTCTGTTCAATTCATATTACATATTTTCATTTCTATTTTTTCAGAAAAGTGCCTAATTACTAGTTTTTTCCAGAGAGGCAGCACCTTGTTTTAGAGGTATAAACCAGTGCTATATATGAAATACGGGTTATGTTTTGCAGTAGCTTCAAAGCAACATGCCACTGTACAAATCCCTTGTAAAGCCACATGTCAGGTTCTGTCCCCAGTTCTGGAACTTGCACCTGAGAAAGGATAGGTACATACTGCAAGCAATTCAGAGAAGGACCACCAAGATGATTCAGGGACAGCAGGGACAGACATACAGTATAAGGACTGGCTTGTGGACCTCAATATGTACACACTGGAAGACAGGAGGTAGAGATGTGGGGATATGATAGAAACATGCAAGTTTCTGTGGAGTACGGATGAGGTAGCTATTTGGGATCTGTTTTACAGAAACAAACCCACAAGACCGCAGATATGAGAAGGTATTATTGCAAACTGGGAGATGGGAGGTTTAATATTGATCCAATCATAAGTAGCTCCAATACCTGTCATGCAAGGTTAAAGCAACAACATCCACAGTGGCAAAAAGCTACCACTGACATCATATATTTGAAGAATGTTCATTTATTCCTTGTGCGTTACAAGTCCAGCACTTTGAGCTTGTAGTCGAGGGTGACGAACACCACTTGGTGCCCTGACCAGTTTTGTGCATGCGTGCTTCCTCAGGGAGGCCAGTCATCATGTGTGTAAACACATATTTAAACATAAATCTGTATCAGATGTAACCTATAATCAATGAATTAAACCACACACACTGAGAAATAACTTATTAAAATATTCTCAATTCAGAGAATTAAAAGGCAATCCATTTGAGTTTGGATAATGCTTAGCATTTTCAAGTAGTGAAAACACATATTCCCAGATCAAGATATGAGAATGGGCTACAAAAATGAAACCAAACATCCTAATTACATGTGAGGTCTCAACAGTAAACAAGCCTGAGGCCATATCCGGTGGGGACTTAATTCCAATTGACCAATACCAACTGGCAATGGGAAGTCATAATAATATGTCCATTAGCTCAATCATAATTTATTCAGTTGCTAATCAATAATTTGCATGGTGAATTTACATTACAATATGATAGAAACATACAAGTTTCTTTAGGGTATGAATGAGGTAGATGGCTTGGATCTGTTTGCAGAAACAAACCCACTATACTACAGATATCAGTTCAGTTTAGTTTATTGTGAAGGGATAGAAATCGAGTAAGCTCATTTGCAAGGATGTCTCTTGAGAAATATACAATTTTATACCTCAAAATATACAGCAAAACCACAAAAGCAAAATACAAAATACAGTACATACTAAAATACATCAGAGCAAAAATAGGGGTAGGAATACAACTATTGGGGGGTGAATAGCAACATTTGAATAACTAAGAAAATACACAGAATGAGCATTACAATAAGGCAGAATGGGATCAGAAATGGAGGAGAGTGCAGAGATGGAGGGGAGTGCAGAAACACAAAAAGAAAAGAGACCCCAGCTGTGGGGTGCAAGATATCAGGGGTCAAAATGGAGAGTAGGGTTAGAAGCACTGGCAGGATTCAGAGGTAATGTCATGGATGATCTTTTTGAATGCATTTAGTGGTACTAAATTCTGAAGTTTAAGAGTAGATTGGAGTTTATTCCAGATGGTAGGGAGAACATAGCTCATGGCTGCCATGCCGAAGCTTATACAACATTTGGGAACTTCCAGGGAGATGTAGGTACAGTTTCTGAGACCAGAGGTACTATGTAGCTGGTGGAGGAGTGAGGTAATTAGGGGGCAGCCTATTCAGTAAAGCTTTATATGTCCAGAAGTAGATATGGGTGAGTCTTCTGGTTGCTAGGGATGTCCAATTTACCTCTTTATACAGTATGCAATGGTGTGTTGTAACCGGGGCATTGGTAATGAAATGGATGGCACGATGGAATAGGGTATCTAATTTGTGTAGGTGTATATTAGGAGAGCTGTTATAAATTATGTCTGCATAATTCAGTGGTGGCATAAATGTAGCCTGCACTAGCCTAATTTCAAGTCCCGAGAGAAAAGAGCTTTGTTTCTGAAGAAGAAGCCTAATCTCATGTTTAGCTTTTTAGTGAGTGATTCAATGTGAGAGAGGATGATAAGTGTGAGTCAAGGTTGAAGTCTAAATATCTGAATTTATCCACAACCTCAAGTGTATCCCCAAGGAGAGTGAAAATAGGTGCAGGTGAACTGACAGTGGAGCGAGTAGGTGGGTAGAAAAACATGGTCTTAGTTTTTTTGGCATTGATTAGTAGTTTAGACATGAGCAGGTTATGTTACAGTTTGGTGAAGTCAGACTGGAGCACAGAGTAGACTTATTCAAAGGATGGCTTAGATGTATACAAGTCTGCAAATAGATGGATGTTGGAGTCAACAATGCCTTAACTCAAGTTGTTTACATATATAAGAAATAATAAGGGGCCCAGGATGGAACCCTGAGGGATCCTCATAAGAGGGGTAGTAAAGAGGAAAGGGTTCCATTTATTTTGATCTATTGCTGCCTACCTTCCATGTAGCTGGCAAACCAATTTAAAGCCAAGATGGCTAAGCCCAATACCTTAAGGTTATTGAGCAGAAGAGAGCGATCAACAGTATTAAAGGCCTTACTTAGGTCCAAAAAGACTGCACCAGTTATCTGTTTGTTATCCATGGCCTCAAGCCAGTCACAAGTGACTTTAGAAAGTGTCGGAAGTAGTCCTGTGATATGGTCTGAAACCTGACAGCAGTGGATTTATCAACTGATGTCTGTCTAGGAAATCTCTAACTTGCAGGCCAACCAGGCTTTTGAGCATCTTTGAGAGGATCAGCAGGATTGATAGTGGCCTATAGTTGTTTAAATCACCAGGATCTCTGACTTGAAAAGTGGTATTAGATGAGCAACCTTCCAATCCTGTGGTACTATGCCTTCTGCTAAGGTCAAGGATAGATGAAATAGGTGAATGATCAGAGCAGTGAGGAAGAGGGAACCTTACTTCAGAAAGAAGGGGTCAATATTGTAAGCCCCTGTGCTCTTTTTCATGTCTAACTTCAGCAGCTGATCTTCCACTTATTTATAGGTAATAGCTGTGAAGGTGAAAGGGGCATGCAGTGGGGAAAAAGCTGGCGTTGGTAACTGTGTGGAGGTAGGATGTAACACAGCTGATTGCACTGAGTCAAAAGCCAGGCCTGCAGTAGCAAAGTGCTCATTAAATTTATCCACAACGGTGTCTTTGTTGGAGATAGGGATACCCGGATAGTTGATGGTGATAGGAAGGGTTGGGGGCACAATGCTGCCTTCCACAAGCTTAAAAGTTCACCAGATTTCTACTGGATTCTCATTTGCTTCCTCGAGAACATTTAAGTGGTAGGCCTCTTTAGTTTTTCTGATCAATCCGTTGCAAGCATTGTGGCATGCCCTGAATGCAGGCCAGTCCACTGGGATTTTAGTGCGTCTTGCGGTGGCCCATGGATTATCCCTTTTTTGCATCAGTTTCTTAATATCACTGTTGAACCAGGGACAGAAGGTGTTCTTTACCCTGCAGGTAATTATAGGAGCATGTTTGTTGATTATCCCACTACTGGTAGAGTTAAAGATGGCTAACACCTCATTTACTGTATGGGTTAGGTAGAATTGCTGCTAGTTAACATTTCTTAGCTGCAATAGGAAATCGTTTGGGGCACATTTCCTGAATGATTTTATTATTACCTTTCTGGTAATCCTTGACCTGTATAGATTTCGGATGCAGACTACTATATTGTGGTTGCTGTAATTGTTGTGACAAACTGCTTGATGCATGATTGTATGGGGTCTGTTAGTCATAATTATATCTAAAAGTGAGCCTGTCAAAAGATTATTACGACAAGGCCTGGTAGCTTTGGGTATTATCTGTGTCAGCCCCATTTCATCACATAGGTTTTTCAGGGGAACAGATTTGGAGGTAGCCCAATCCGAGTTCAAGACTCCAAGGATAATAGATTCACTGGTGGTATTGTCTAGGAGGTGATGTAGGTGAGCCATAATATCCAGCCTCACAGAGGGAGGTCTATAACATCCAATTATGTTTAGGGATTCTACAGAAGAGAGATGGAGAGTTTTAAAGATAGGGTTTCAAACTATTTAGATTTTGAGGTGGCATCAGTGACGGTAGCAGAAAATCTCTCATGAACATTGTTGGCCACTCTGCCACCGCTAGAAGCCCTGTTTGCCCAAAAAAGGGAGTAAAATAGTAATGCCACAGAATGATTTGAAAATGTATTTCTCTGCCAAGTTTCTGTTAAAACACAGATGTCAGGCTGTGAATAAGAAACCTATGTTGCACTTTAGTAATTTTTTTCTGAAGACCACATATATTTATGAGCATTATTTTTAGGCCTTTAGCAGTGGTGAAGTCTGTGGGTGACAATGGGGATCCTGTGGTTTCATAGCTGAGCTCAATGTTACCTGAGCAGAGGAGGATCAAGTAAATTATTTTAAGAATCCAGTTTTTGGTCGAGATTGTGTACAATTTAGCTAGGTGCGCTTGATTACAGTGATGTGTGACCATCCAGGATTTGTTGGAATGGCAATGATAGTGCGTGAATGCACATAGAAGTAAAATTACCCTGAGTTAGATGGAGTGGGTAGCAACTAACGAGAGAGCAAACCTGCTAGTAGACATGTCCCATCCTGGGTGAGGATCACTAGGGTGGTAGGAAGTGGCAAAATGGACCTGTGATGGGTAGAAGGAGTAGAAGGTTCAGTCACCAGTCGGACTGTAGGGGAAAGCAGTATCAAAAATAGGATTATCATTTTCTAGATAGTGTTGTAAGGTGACGGTAGGATCTGAGAGCAGTGAGGTAGGTAACCCAGCAAGGGTCGGTGTCAGCCCAGTATAATGCACTCCGAGTGGTCTTTTCCTATTTTATTTTTCGATTTGTATATTAGCCTTTTTTTTTTATTCTTTTATCTGTTTTGTTTTATTTTTTGAATTGTGTATTAGGTGGTACCTTTGTAATGTTGATAATGGAGGCACTGAGAGGTGCAGCAAGGGTTAGTCAATGCAACAGATATGAGAAGGTGTGATTGCAAACTGGGAAATGGGAGGTTTAATATTGATCTCAGGAAGTTCTTCATTGAAAGTGTGGTGGAAAAGTTGAATAAGTTGCTGAAGGACATTGTGGAGGCAGGGATGATTAAGAGGTTCAAAGCTGGGTGGGACAAAGTTGGGGGACAAGTAAGGGTGAGAGAGAGAGAGAGAAATAGAGGGAAGGGGAGCTAATCCTATAAATATGATAGGCCTATGGCACATTACATACACAATAACTAACTACAGGGCAGACTGGCTGGACTACAAGTCTTTCTCGGCAATTCCTTCTATGGGCTCAATTTTCAAAGCCCCGAGAATGCCACAGGCCCGTGGTGCACTGATCATCTGGCGTATCGGGCTTGCAGCATTCCCCCAGCGGTGATCAGAATTTTCAATCCTGTGTGCCACATGCCACAAGTTAGACCAGCTTTTCGCTGGTCTAACTTATGGCATTTGGGGTTCCCTTTTTACAGGGCTTGTGCCAAACATTTGGTGCAAGCTTCCATAAACTGAAGAAACTGTTGTAACTGTGTCATACAATAGGAAATTGGGTGCAGTTGCAGCAAAGGAGTTTTGTGCAGCTGCACCAGGAAATGGCTTTGACCTAGGGCTTGATGCAAGCCCTATGCCAGCCTTTGAAAATTGAGCCCTATGAGTCAACTGCATGTAATCAAATACAATTTATACAACACGGATGAGAGTCATACCATACAGATAAATGAGTTATGTTAGCCACTGAAGCAGTTTAAATGAAAATAAATCCATTATTTCAATGTTAGGAGGATCACCAGTGTTTATTTCCACTTTCTGTGGGTCAGAAAGCTCTTAACAATGGGAGAGCAGCCTGTACAATACCGGATGACATCACAATCGCCTCTGCTGCTGTTGAAACAGAGACATAAGATTAAACAGAAACATTTAAGTCTTCTTTAAAAGACCTAATTTGAAACCTCCACAATTTAAATGTATAAATCAGACACATAATGACCTTTCTCAGAATATGCCATTTATTAACATGTGTGAAGGGGCAGGACTTTCATAACTTACTTGTGGCTCTTCCACTGATGATCTCTGGTCCTGCCCCTTCACTCATGAAGATAAATGGCATATTCTGAGTTAGGTTATTATGTATCCATGCATAAAATATTCAATAACAAATCTCCAAATACTCATGGAATGTTACCTTCTTGGGACATAACAAGCTCATAAAATCCACTCCCCTTCAGACTTATGGCTTTATGATCTTGTTAGCCCCTCACTTGTTTATAATGTTTTGCCATTGAAATTCTTTACATATCCCACCACCAACACCACATTTTCACTGTGTGATTCTAAACAAGTCAATTAACTTACTGTGCATTACATAACCTCTCCATGAACTCTATCTAATTTACAGTGCCTGTGTGCTGTTTACATCTCCCTGTGCACTTATGAGTAATAAAATTCTCTCTCCTTCCCCCTCCTGGATCATTAAGTTATTTAGTATGAACTTTGCATAAAAGGCGCTGTATAAGAATTCCTGTTGAGCGGAGGAAACAAATATTTCTATTCTACTAAGGTACTTTCTCCATGCCACACCAGTTGCACTTAAGTAACTTTTAAACACTGAATTTAAAGTGCAATTTTTGAAATTAGGGCATGCTTTAGATACATTTGTTCTTGTTTGTGCAAATGATAGAGTCTAGAGGAACTTGGAGAAAGGTAGGCCCATTTATGGGCTTGCAGAACCTCATCTGATCCTTAAAGAAGTGATTTCAGTGTTTTTGCCACTGTCTTTCATTCATCCTACCTAGAAGGTAGCTTTGTGTGTAAAGCCAACTGACTAGGTAATCTTTATGAATATACTGTAGGTAGACAGCTATACAGTAGTATGCAGTCCACTGGGCATATTCCCCTTGTTCACGGATGATCTGTTAAGGTTTCAGAAAGATATGCAAAGTTAAATAATGATTTATGTGAGCCACTGAAGCATTTTAAATATTATCATATGGAGCATAAAACACATTACAGTACTTTAATTACAAATAGCAGATTTATTTATTTATTTTTTCATTTTGAAGCATCTTAATGACAAAGCTAATATTCTGTGGAAGAAATGCTCTAAAGGTATTACAAACAGAGTGTGAGCCACATATTTAGACACTAGTTGCAATCTGATCTCTGTCACGTTTTTTATGTTTGCTTGCACGCATGTGCAAGAAACATAGTGCCACCATACGAGTTTTTGTAGGTGTGCCTCCCCCACTTCCAATGCCCTGCTCCCTTTTGCAGGTGTGGCTGCACCATGCCAATGAATGACCGAGCTGTCTATGACACCCGTTCAGATGCAGTGGCATACAGTTCTAAGGAAAACACCGCAAATTGCCTACATGGCATGCATCTGAACTGTCATAGACAGTTCGTCCCCCACAAACACATACATGCACGGTGGGAGCCCATTCTAGCATGCTCATGCGCCCCCCTGCACAATTTTATGGCTGACGGGGTGCCCAACTTCGTTGGCTCCACTGCCCCCCAAACACACTTCCAGGGTGCCACGCTGGAGCCCACCGCAGCATAGCAAATGTCCACTGCTGCCCCCAAAGACTCTTCTAGGTGCCATGCTGGGAGCCCACCCCAGTGTGGCAAATGTCTGTATGGTGGGTGCCCAATCCCCACGTCTCCACTTTCCCCCACCCCACAAAAAAACATGCTTCCAGTTGCCATGCTGGAGCCCACCCAGTGTGGCACATGATTCATATGGTCATTTGGAGGTGCACAATCCCCCGCCGGCTCCACTGCCCCCCCAAACACTAACTTTCCAGATGCCACACTGGGAGCCCACCCCAGTGTGGCAAAAGTCCTGCATCATCTCTTCAAAGAAAAACCTATAAACAAAACGGTCCTCGTTGACTATCTTGCCCCTCCCCAACCTGAACCCACCTCTCGCACCCACCTCCCCACACCCCACCTCACCCCATACTTACCTCCGGAGCCTAGCGCTGATGATCTTCGGTGAACCAGGAACACATCTGCACTCTTCAAAGCCGACCGCGAATTGAAGAAATGCTGGTAAACTGTATAATGGCATAAATGGGGTTTTTCAACTTTGGTGCATATCTCGGCCATTTTGGAATTTTTTCACCAAATTTTCAACATGGGGTTTTTGGGGCCCCACTTCATGAACTCAGTTACAGTCATTTTGTTATTCGGTCCTGAAAGGTGATTTTGCGGTCACTGTGCGGAACCACCTTTCAGGACTGAGTAATGAAACAACAGTGCCACAGTTCATGAGGTAGGCCACCCAAAACCCTATGTTGAAAATTTGGTGAAACAATTCCCAAAAATGACTGTTTTATGAGCGTGCGTTGCGCAGTTCCCATGCACACTCGTAACTTCCCAAATTTTTACTATTTTCACTCCAGATTTTCAACATTGCCATTTTACCACACTTCCTTATGAGCAGTACAGCTGTCATTTTTCACATCTCTCCCAAAATGTGTTTTCGTGCATGTAGCGCACAGTGGTGCAGTCGGTGTGCGAAATCAATGTTCGGGACAGATTAAGAAAATCACAGTGACACTGTTCATGAGCAGAGGTCTTAAAATGGCTATGTTGAAAATTTGGTGACAAAAGTCCATAAAATGACTGTGTTACGAGCGTGCATTGCACATTTCCATGCACCTTCGTAAATTCATGAATTTGTAATTTTACAGTCCAGATTTTCAACACTGGCATTTTTCCACACCTCTTTATGAACAGTACAGCTGTCATTTTTCACATCCTGCCCAAAATGTGTTTTCACACTTCCGGAGCAGAAATGCGTGGTCACTGTGGGAAATCAGTGTTCAGGACAGATTAAGAAAATCACATTGACACTGTTCATGAGCGGAGGTCCCAAAATGCCGTGTTGACAATCTGCTGTAAAAAATCCCCAAACTAATTACATTACGGGTGTGCATTGCACAATTTCTATGCACGCTTGTGACTTCATAAGTTGTTTTATATTTTCACTCCAGATTTTCAACATTGGCATTTTTTACACCTCCCCATGAACAGCACAGCTGTCATTTTTCACATCATGTTTGAAATGTGTTTTTGCACCAGCGGTGCCAAATGGCGTAGTCACTGTGCAAAATCAGCTTTCTGCTTACGAACCGATATTGCCACTGTTCATGAGGTGGGGGTCTCAAAAAACCCATGTTTAAAATTTGGAGTGAAAATACCAATAAACGCCTAGGACATTAGGGTTTCTGACCATAATGCCCCACCCTGTAGAGACTGACAGGCATCAGGGGTGTGACTTAGGATTGTCACCTGTAATACTCCTGCCATTCCAACCCCACCCACACCCTGCAGCCTGTGACAGGCATCGAGGTGTGCCTTGGACTCTTTGGCCCCAACGTTCACCCCATTCTCCTATAATGCACCCATCTCGCCATTTTTCTTATGGAATGGGGTGAGCATAAGGCTCAAAGACTCCAAGGCACACTGTGACACTTGTCAGTGTCTGCAGGATAGGGTGTGGTGAAATGGAATGGCCATTATGCCTGACAACCCAAAGGCACACCCCAATGCCTATCAGTCTCTGCAGGGTAGTGGTGGGGTTGGCTTCAGTTCAATACTTCACTGTCATTCCTATTATGCATCTCTCTAACTCCTACACTACCAATGCCAGTGCCAGCAAGCAAACATTCAGCATTGACAAATGGTTGTTTTTACTGCACCAACGTCAACACCAGCACTAGCACTTCTATATTAAAGGTAATTTCCACAGCGGTGGTGAAATACCTCTCACTTAGTCTACATTATCAAAAATGATCTACATTTTTGCACCCCCCCAGCTTGTTTTACATAGCTCCAATTGGTAGTTGTTGCTGGGACTGTTAATTAATTAGTGTCCATTTGTTTGTTTGTTTGTTTTAGTGTGTAGTAATTCACTTAAATATTTGCAGCCCTTTAGGAGAAAGTAAACCTACTAATACTGTATGCTCAGATGTGGGTGTTCCGCATTTTGGCAATGTATTCCATATTAAGTTGCCCATTTGCTAATTTGAAGGTTGAGAGATATAATTAGAAGCAATGGACCACACTTTCTTAATGTAGCATAAAAGGGAATTACTGTACAGTGAGGAAATGTCTATATGTTTAGTATGATTCCTATATACCTTAGGTGGTATTTTCCTTCAGCCAGAATAGCACACTGAGGGCCAGATATTCAAAACTTTGCTCTGGGGCTAAAGTAACACTGCCCGGTGGGCAAACTTAGCCCAGAGCACAAAGCAAGCTATATTTAAAAGGAATAGCCCGAGGCAAACAGCTTCTGAATATAGCATGGGAATGAGGCTGGGCAAACTGGGCTGGGAGTGCAGGGCACACATAGCCCTGGAATAAGCAGCCAGGAAGTACAAACCACAACAGCAACACAGTGCACAGTGACATGTAGGTAGGTAGAGGTGAACTATGTGGCCAATGTGTGTGCCAGTAAATGTGTGGAGCCAGTACAGCTGCAGGCAGCAGCGCATATGAAAGTACAGTGTTCAAAACTATATAATATTCCCCGAACTGTTTGCACAGCGCTAACACATTTGCGTGGGTTTAGCGTAGGGCTAAACTGTTAGCCTGGTGCAAGCACATTTGCCCGGTGCTAAACTTTGCCATATTCAAAAGTGACATGCAAATGAGCCTACTTAGGTAGTCTCTGGCAAACATCCAGATTAACATCTCATTATGCCCTGATTTGCATGCAGTTTGCCCAGCATTATTGCAGGGTCCCACAGCCCCATCTGTAGGTCAGTCTGGAAGTACAGGGGCTGGCCAGGTCTGACTGCAGCTCCACCTGTAGGTTAGTCTAGCAGTGCATGATGATAGCTGTAGACTACATTTAAACAGTACTGCATAGCATAGAATATTGTACCCTGGGACAACACAGCATAGGCACAGATGGTGGTGGTGGTGCTGCATGTAACTGTCACACTGTAGGTCATGCTACAGTACACAGCAGACACTACAGTAGCAAGGGGGCCAGCAGTGTGTGAACACAGCACTGCTTATGGTGTGTAAGGCAGTGCTGATGACTGCACTATACACAGTGACAGGTCCAACATGCAGGTATTTACTGACAGTGGACATTACTGTTATGCTGTTGTGTGACCCACAGATGCTGCACCTCTGGCATGGGATGCTCACAGTGACATATACATGTCCAGCTTTGTGTGCTGTGGCAGTTGTACAGCTGTGCGGTATGTGGCCGGAGGGCATATATTATCAGAAAGGCACACTGGAGTTGGGGTATTCCAAATACTGGCCCATGTGCACTACGTGATGTGTCCCAGCCTGGTGGCCACACCTGGTCTGTGGCACAGCCTGGCCACCTGTACACTCTCCCCTCAACATCCTCCATGCCCACAGTGCTGCATGTGTTTGCTGGCATCTGTTGGTGTCCACAGAAGAGTGGTCTGCAGGTGTGTGCTGTATGGCCGCACTGCCATGCTGTCCACTGGCAGCAGGGTCACCACTTACTGCCTGGCATGACTGGGAATGGTGGCAGATGATGGCATCATTGTGATGCCATCAGTGAGCAGCATGTTTCCTCTATGTCTGGCTTTGTCTATGTGTCATATTTATTTGTTAGGGTGGCGCAAAGCCGTGCAAAAGCAGTGCAAACAACACACAAAGCCAAAATGTCATGCAAAGCTGATTTCCCAGGGTTAAGATTACCTTTTCCTGGGTGGTAATATGCACCATGCTAAGTGTCACGCTAAGTCGCTCAAAACGACTTTGTGCAGCACTGGTCACTGAATATAGCATTGCACCTGTATTCATGTACATGCCCCCTCAGTTTGCCCCTTGCATACATTATGATTTTTCCCAGCACTAATGCAGTTTGCATGCGCTATTTGGCCTTTTGAATATAGCAAACCCGTGCTAATCCCACGCTAAACCTGTGCAAACAGTTTTTGCCCAGAGCAAATTTTTGAATATCTGGCCCTGAGAAGGCTATCTACACAGTCTCAAGAGTTAATCTGCGTTACACAACAGAGGCTGGATTGTCAATGTGGATACTGTAAGTGCAGTTCCCACTTTTGGACTGTGCCTATGCAATTTGAAATGTGCAGAACATTTGACTGCTATTTTCAAACATTTTGAAACATTCACAACACTCATACTTGCTTTATGGTATACAATGATGCATGTGTCATATAATGACACTTGCATCATTATAAGGCTGTCAGAATGCTGCACATCACTGTAGTTCTGCACATAAATGATATGAAGCTCTTTTAATTCATACCCCTCTAAGGGTTTCCTGAAACATAATTATTTTATTAGTTGTGCAAGCCAGTAGACTTCTGCAAGCATCAAAAACAATCTCTTGAGCATGAGCATTAAACACTTGAAACATGCTAGCTATGGAAAGAACAACAAGTAAAATGAAGAGACAATTATGCTTGCCTTCCTGCCCCCAAAAATCAAAGTGTCAGTGCCCCCAGAGAGGCACCTGAGAGGTTTGATTGGATTCAATAGTAGTTGCTCATAGGATATGAAAGACATTGAGAAATACTATATGACTGATATGAAAAATGTTATTACCAATTTCACTGGTGTCTAGGTGAAACTGCACCCCCTCATATGACAATTGGTGTAACACAGTTGACAAGTCTACCAAGAACAAATCTGCTACAACAAAAATATGTGACTACGCAGAATCTAGCTGCACACAACTAGCAGAACTCAACCAAACCTGCCATAAAATGAGTATCCATACAAAGTTTGTTTTGTTTCTTTAAAATCCAGTAAGACCATGAGCAATAAGTATCTGTTTTCATGGATGACCAGATACAAAAAACATAAACAAAAACAAAATTGTATTAAACAATACTAACAATACAACTTATAACATACACATTCCAGTTACAGTAAACGCATGCTTCAGTGTAAAATACCAGTGTGATACCACCAGCCACAGAAAATATTATGATAAGATATATTTCAAAATAAGTTTTATTCTTGCTTGCAAAATATGGCTTTACCATTTGTCATTATAAATAGGCAGAACTCTTTGCAGCACATTTTACTAGCATAAAAAAATCTGTCTCACTTTACCTGACAGAAACCACTTAACAGGGTACCTTTAAGAATCAATGGGAAGAATACTTGGCAACTTTTAATTTGCATCCTTCTAACAATACTAATTTATGAAATGTGCACCAACAGGTACTGCTGTATATGTATTTATATGTGTAGCATTTTATTGAGTATAGGACCACACTGAACTGGTTACTGTACCTGGGATTTATTTTATCTTCCTACCTGTGATGCTTATCTTATGTATAAACCCTGTCTGTGTCATTCCTGCATAGTCTCACACTCTAAAGAACTTGTATGCTAAACAAAATCAATCAATCGATAAATAAATTAATAACAAAATATATACTCAGTAAAGAGCTAGTGTACTGCCTGGAAGAAATAGTAATTTTCAGATGCAGTCAGCTATCACTTCTTATAACCGAAGTATTTTTTCTTTACTGTTTGCTAATTAGATGATGCTCCACCTGGCAGTACTTGGCCAAAGTGTGGCACACCAATCTGTTTGGAGGCTAAACAAACAGTCAGTTATGTTCCTCCCACTAGATCATCAGAAATATGACCAAACACATTGAGGCACCACAATCCTTGTAGCATGAGCAGTGACTTTCACAAGTTGCCAATCAAAATGCAGGAAACCGTGACATCACTAGTAACCAAGAAGAGCCAGTCCCTGCTGCTTCATGTGAAAGAGAATAATCTGGCAGTGAGAAATGGTTCTCCTCGGTTACTAGTGATGCTACAGTCAGTGTGATGGTAGTATTGATGATACAGTGAGAGGAACAGAACTGACTTTTTTAGTCTCCAGACAGAATGCTGCTCCACACATCACCCCAGTACTGCCAGGCAGTAAATCTTCTAATTAGCAAACAGAAAAGAAAAAAATACTTCAAATATAAGAAGAGAGAGCTGACTACAACTGAAAGTTACTATTAATTCCGGGCAGTGCACTAGGGGCAGGATTCTCAAAGAACAGCAAAAATCCTGCAGCTGTGGGAAAAAGGCTTGCAGCACTGTAGAAACACAGCTGTGCCTTACTCTGAAAGAAAAGTCACACAGCTGTGGAATTCCACAAAAAGTCCTGCAGCTGCGGAATTCCAGCAGCTGCAGGAATTCTGCAAGTGCTGCAAATCCACAGCTGTGGAAATGGCTGAGGAGGCACAGCAATAGTACAACCAAGTAGCTGAAGTAGCAGACATTAACATTGCTGCCATAGTATGAGGCTGACAGCACCCACAAAGATACCAGCAACCAGTCCTCAACTGGGACCACTGCAGCACCACAGGTACCAGCTATACCATAGCACCACAGTGACTGACTGGGGTGTTCCTGTTGCCTGCAGGTGTAGCACATGCTGCAGGCAGGTCAGACTCTACTGCCTGTGGGGCTCCATCATGGGCTGCACTGGGTCTGGTGGTTGTTGCCTGTTGCCATATCATGACAATGTGTGCTTTTATTGCTGTAACATCAGCCACTGCTATACTATCTGGGATGCTATTACCTGTGCCTCACCTTCACCTTAATTGATTCTAATTTTTGGGGCACTACTGCAGTTTGCTGAGGGAGAGTTACACCTCATTCCACTGTGTGTAACATTTTTTCCACAACTGCAGAAAAAAAAAAACTGGCCGAGAATAGCCTTTCAGAGGCTGTGCCTTACTTATCTCACACCTTTTTTTCCTTAGGGACTTCTGCAGCTGCACTTTTTTCCACAGTCCATAGCATTTTTTTCCACAGTTGCGGAGGTTTTTGTGAAAGCACATAGAGCAGTCTCCCCCCTTTTTTCCATAGCTATGGTAGTTTTGGGGACTTAGGGAAGGTTTTGTACCTTCTGAAAGCTTTGTGAATCCAACCCCAGCTCTTTAAGAATGAGATTTCCATTAGATGGCAGGGAATTAATTGCCATTGTAACTGTAGTATTAAAGAGAACATGAGGGGTAGATATGCACTGTTGAAGAATAGTTTCACACAAATAAACTTGTGAATTATAAAAAAAAACAAAGTAATGCTGTTCACTAACCCCCAAACCAAACACAAATCCTACCAACTGAAAATACTAAACAACATACAGGACCCACTCAAATAGGTAAACTCCTTTAAGTACCTAGGCATCTCACTAGACAGCTCCCTATCTTATGCCCAACATATAGACTATGTTGTAAAGACCATCAACACCAGAATAGGCCTTCTCTATAGACACCGGCACAGCATGACCACTGAAGCCTTGTCACTGGCGATAAAAAGGTCAATTCTCTCAGTCATAGACTGTGAGTTAGTTGTGTATGGCACTGACACTGACACAACTCTAAAAAGGGTAAGAATGGCTCTAAATAAATCTTGCAGATTGGTCTTAGGAGTGCATAGACTCACCCACACATGCAACCTATATGCCCAGACCGGGCTGGCTTAACCTCCAGGGGAGAATTAAGTACCAGGTATGCCTCCTTGGGAAAAACACCTGAACACACTAAATATCTACGACTGCCAGACGTAATCTCCACCACTTCACTATCCACACCTTCCATTCCCACTCCCTTCACCGCACCTTGAACCCATTTTCTCCATCTGCTGTCACACCAAGTAACCTATCCCCCTTCCTCTGACCCCCAACCTTCAACCCCCTAGTTACTACCTCCTTACTCACTCCTTCTCTACCCATTTTCCAGTCATCTGACAATCTCTACCTCTGACTGCCCTCAACGCATGTTCTCTCTCTATATAAAAATGTGACTCCACTTAACTCAAGTTCTCTCTGTAGATAAAAATGTGATCTTAGTTGTAAATATTCCTTGTTACTGTTTATCTGTTGTCCTTCTGTACTGCTGCATTGTACCTGTAATGATGTGGGACCTTTGTAAATAAGTTTCTAGCTCAAAGGTTGTAATTCCAAGATGATTAAAAAAAAATAAATAAAAATTAATCAATATGCAGAAGAAACAGATGAGGAAAATAAGACTTTGATATTAGTATGCAGTAAGTGCACGCTTTCATAATGAAGCAGGATATGCAACATTGGTAGACACTGGGCTTGATTTTTAAAGGGTTCATTAGACTAATGCAATCTGTGGCAAATGGAGGCTTGTGTCAAAGCCCCGTGTGCCAGGGACCTTGCACCAGATTTTAGTAGGGGAGGGATCCCAGCACAACACTCTCTGAAGTTGCCACAACTGCTCCTGTGCATCAAACAAATGGCACACACAAGAGGATTGACAGAGGGTGCCCCTAAGCCCTGGGCTAAGACACAACTAGCACACTGACTATACTCTGAGCACCTGCCAAACATCTGTAACTAGCATGAAATGTACAAATGTTCTCTCACCCCACCCCTTGCTCACTGACCCTAGGCATGTTGTCAGTGGGTACATCAGATGGGAGTTGATTGCATGACAGATATGTAGTTGTGGCAAGTCACAACTGCAGGAAGGGTACAGAAGACAACAACCCACTTGATATCATGGTGTACTGACCTGGTGCATGGTAGAAGTCCTGCACCTTGTGGCAGAATCTCAAAGGTCTGCCAGCATGACTTATGAAAGCACACCGAAGGGGGACTACCACCAAGATGTGCCATATGCCAGTGGCTCCTGCAGCTGCATGTGGTGCACATGCATGTTGGCAACAAGTTGGTACCACACTCAGGCTGCAGAAGGCACAGAGCCCTGTCGGAATCCACATCTTTCCCTGGAGTATAACACTAAGATGTACATGCCAGTGTTCTGTGGCATTCACAGTGCATACCTGCAGCAGTTAGGGGCACAAAGGATGAACCAGGTACCTGGTGTCATATCCTATGACCACACTGTGTGCATACTGCCTGTTGTGAAGTGCTGGGATATGGAACAGTTCAGGATGTCAGCAGTCTGTCATTGGGACAAAGCGTCCATCTTGCAGTGACTGGATAGGGGACAGGACAGGTGCCTGTCTCCATGGAGCGAACTGGGCACACAAGACCATAGTAGCCAGGCACATGGGACTATTGTCCCCATTGCAGGACACTGAGGCAGTTCCCTCTTCAGAGCCATCCTGGTGGAGGGATACAACTGCCATTACAGTGTTTGGCCAGTAACATATGCTGTCACTGGTGGGACACTACTGGTCCCATGATGACTGTTGCCATGAGGGCCAGGCGGAGGAGTCTGCCATGGGCATTGGTGTCAGCACATAGCCTGTTAGACCATTTCTGGCTGGCCTGTGCACTGCTGGGACCTGCAGGCTTGCCTCAAGCTCCTTTTCTGCCATAATGCCGACCTGCAGGTGGTGCAAGCATAGCGCAAGCCCGTTGGGCACAGGCGGACCCCGATTTGCCACAAGTCCGCTGCAACAAAATTGGGAATGATGCATGGTGCCAAAAAGGTACTTGCATCATTTCTTTTGATGCTAGCACCATGCATTATTAACAACCCTTTGAAAATTGAGCCCATATTGTCTATTTACCAGGTTGGGAACATTGGTATGAGTGTCATACTTTTTTTTTATTTACTAATTTTATTTAAAATTAAGTGACTGGGATAAGCATGCTGAGCCAGAGTTGTTTCCAGGTTCAACCCAGGCTAGGGGCTGCAAAAAGGGAGTTATACAGCAATTACAAATATATTGACAATAACAGATGCATGTACAGGGGCAAAGAAAAATGCAAAGAACAAGCATTTCACTATAAAATGAGCTCTGCAGAGAAGACCTGAGTTGTCTTTTATCATATTTGTCCATGGTCAGCTCATAGTGCTATAAAAATTAATTAATCTAATTATGTTTTGGTCTGTCCATAGGAGGGAAAATGGAGTAGAAAATAGGAATGAGCTGAATACCTCTTGCTCCCTATCATCCTATCTCTTGTTGCTCCACCCCCCAGACTACCTAGCACTTATCGTTCTGTTCTTGCACTTACGACAATGTCAAATCCTTGACAACCTATCCCCCTTTTCCACCCTCCCCTCTTATCCCCGGCCCCTTGCTCCACTTATGTCACCCCCAGGATAGTTTTCATTTGTGTCTATGTCTTGTTATATATACACCCGTAGTGTTAATTGTGCATTGTTATTTGCCACTGACTGTTTGCTACTGTGCTAGTCTATACACATGTACTGTATTTTGCTACTAAGTTAACCTCATGACCTGTATTGTATCTTACCTCTGCTTACTTCTATGTTAACCTCCTGACCGTGTACTGTATCTTACCACTGTTTTGCTTGCACCCATTGCTGATGTGGTACCTTTGTAAAAGAATCCTTGTTCAAAGGTATTTGTAATCCTAGTAATAAATAAATAAAAAAAATAAATAACTAAAGGTTACCAGCTTCATCCTTTCCTCCTTCATAAATTAACATTCACATGCCACAGAAGCAACCAGTTAACTCTGATGGCTTTTTATCACTAAGTTCTTTTTTCCAATCAAGCATGCTCCTTGTACAGTATGCAGGCTGTGGTCTCCCTGTACTGTACGTAGGATGTGCACTCCCTGTCATTTCATATTGCAGCTGGCTGAAGATGTGAGTGGAGGGATGTGCTGATTGGCATATCGGATCTGTGGTACCGGTGCTAATGGTTGGTGGGGTGGAAGGGTAGTTTGCATGGTGCCAGTGGAGTGGGGGGCTGCTAGATCCAAGGGAGTTCTTTTCATGGGATTGGTGATCAGAGGGTTGGGGTGCCACTAGCCACCAGTGGCTAGATATGTCATTACTGGGACAGTTATAGGCTGGTGGGGGACCACTGGACACCAAGGACATGTGTTTTCAGATATGGGACAGTGATAGGAGAGTGGGAGGATCACTGAACACCAGGGAAATATTTTAGAATCTACAGGACAGTAATCAGAGAGCATGGTGGGGGGAGGGAATGACACACCAGGGCAGGGCTCTCTGTAGGATTTTTTGTTTGGAGGTCTGGGAATTTCTGGAAAAATAAATGGGGTTCACAACTAAAAAGTGGGAATTACAGTGACATTTTTAGGAGTCCCCACTGAAATGAATGACAGCCATTCGCCCGCACTCACATATTTCATGATGGAAGAATCTGGAGAGTGTGGGGTAACGCTCCATTGGTTTCCATGGGGCCATATTTTTCACTACAATTTTTAATGTTTTAGAGGGCCAGTTCAAACAAATTTAGGCCACTGCTCAACTAACAAGGATCTTGTTAGATGAGCTGTGGTTTTAATGCCCTTATTGATTGAGCTGTGGCCTTAATTTGTTTGCATTGGCCCTCTAAAGCATTAAAAAATCATAGTTAAAAAAGGTCCCATAGAAACAAATGGAGCATGTCCCTGTACTCTCCATTTTCTTACATCACGAAATGTGCACGCTTTGGGGCATGGTTCAGTATAGGGAAGTGGATGGACCCTCTGGGCCTTGTAAGTGAGTGTCCCAGGATTTTCTGAAAAAAAAAAAATTCCAAGTGTCCCAAAGCACAAAATGTGCAGACAGGACATGGGAACCACGTTACTTAGAGCCCTGCACCAAGGACATATTTTTTTATGGGGATGGGCATGCAGAGTGGGGGTGAGGCTGGTCACCGGGGCACAAACCTGCCACCACTTCCCATGTAAAAGAGCCCATAATGGGCATGCAAATGACTCCTTAGTGCCATACATGCCGAATGGGCTCACTTGCATGAGGCCATCTGAATATCACGCTGGGAGCTACTGGTGCTATTGGTTCTGGTGGAGCTGTTCCCTGCACTGCTGGATTCCATGTTGGGGCAGTGCTACTCAGCTTAGCACTGTGCTGACATGTCTCTATATTCAGTCGGATAGTGCCGATGCACTATCTGACTTAAGTTAGCATCCTCAAAGTTGTGGGCAATGGGTAAGCGCAGTGCAAAACTTTGCACTCCACTTTGCCCATTTTTGAATATCTGGTCCATGATCTCTCAGTATGTTCTGGCCACCCCAAAGGGCATGTTAATGTTGCAGAAGTGACATGTGAACTCTTACTGTCTCTGACTGATTTCTGCCCACCTCAATATGGTGTTCATGCCACAAAAGTGATCGCCTAAATGAAACAAAACATTTTTATAATTGAATTATTTTGTGTATATGCTATATTTAGTAAAAATAGTTTTCTTGTGTTAACTTGATTTTGGTATTATTTGCCTGTAGTACTTTTGGTTTCTGTGTCGAACCATATCTCATCCTGGTTGTTGACATTTTTCAAGGTGAGGTTTTGAAAAAGATGAGATGATTATGCTGTACAATTATGTGTACAGTTAAGTATGTTTCTTACTGTTTCTCTAGTGTCTCTCATGCATGTTGGGTGAGAGGATTGCAAAGTAAAGCTGAGCGCTTCTGTCTGCTTAACCAGTATGAGACACACTTGTGAAATAGTAAGAAATGCACTTTACCATATCTACAATCATATTATATGGCAATGGATTGCTTTTATATGATTATGAACTCAGTCAAAATAGTTTTTGTAGAATTTTTACTCATATACTTTTTGTGCACACCCACTGTGTTCCAATTATTTGACCGACGTCAGACACTCTTTGACATGGATCATTGTTGCAGAGCTCAGCACAGTGGTGTGTAGCCTGTAGGATTCTTGTTGTGGGCTGTGTATGGCCATTGTAAAGGTGAAAACATTATTTTAAGGGTATATGGTTTATTTTCTGGCTTTTTCTTTTGTTCTTTGTTTGTTTGTTTAGCAGTGGTGCCGGTGTAGAGATCATAGTGTTTAAGTTTGCAAAATCCAGGGACAACAACACTGAAGGCACAGTGTGAGGAGACAGCTTTACAGGAAGTAAGAGGCACAGCAATTCTCCTCCCTGATTGGCCAGAAACATTCCATTGCCATATAATTATCAGTATGAAAATGTACATAGTCGGGTAAGCAGGCATTGTACTGTCTGCTGGTGCATAATCATGTATTTTCTTTTTTTCACAATAGGCAATATATGGGAAGTGCTCACAAACACAAGCACAAACCGGAGATAGCACATTCTAAATTGCGAGTGGCAGGTGAAGCAGGTACATTCAAGCAGCCAGAAAGGTAACACTGCATGAACAAAACCAGTTTGAATATACCCACTTACACAAGAAGAGAATGCATAGCACAAACAGCAAGTCTGCTCACAAAGCAAACATGTGACCACACTCACAAATGGCCTGATATAGCCTTCCAGTGTGAGCAACAGCATATGAAGGATGCAGACACCCCTGGTAAAAAAGGCTTCACAACCCATCTCATCTGCCCAACCCCACTTACAGTATGTCATGTTGTGAGCACCCTAGCGGCCACTCACTCCCCTTTCCCTTATGCTGTTATCCCCACCCATGCCTGAATCCCACTACTGCTGTGGCACAGATCACCTTCCTCGGTAGTTTATTTCCCTTTTCCATCACCCTTTCCTTAAAAAAATTACTTCTGGATGTCCTTTTTGAATCTCCCTTCCACTAGTTTCATTGTGTACCCCTTGTGCTCATGTTCACACATATTGTGAACAATTTCCTGCTGTCCACGCTGCTTATCCCATGTAGAAACATATGTCTCTATCATGTCCCCCCTCTCCCTCCTGGCCTCCAGCATGTCTTTCCTTATAGAGATTCCCTTGCTGACCACAAGTCATCTTCGTAATCCTCCTCTGCACTACTTCTACCCAAGTTCTGTCCTTCAAGTGCAGGCCCCATAACTGTGCACTGTATTCTAAGTGTGACTGCACCACAGGGATCTGTATAGGAACAGGATCGCCTCCTTTCTTCTGCTGCCAATGCCCCTGCCTATGCACCCCAGCATTCTGTTTACTTCTCTACTGCTTTATTACGCAGTACACACATACTAAGTTGCCAGCAGATTAGGCCTAAGAGTCTATCACATCTTCTCGAGATGCCGCTCACTGATTAGTTACTGCTGCTGCCCCACCTCCTTTTGGCCCCTTACTCCCAATCACACCACCCAGAACTCTCCATCTGTTCTCTTTCTCTTTCTTTGTGTAGCAACTGTTTTAGGTTGACTGCAATTGTCACTCCAAGGTCTTTCTCCTCTGTTGTCTTTTCCAACATTACACCCCGCATCCTGTACGCAGTCCTGGGGTCCATGCCCCTATCTATATAACTTTGCACTTTTTTGCATTCATTTTCAGCAGCCAGATCATGTGCCAATTCTCTGGCCTTCCCAGATCCTCACAGCACCCTTACACCCTCCTCACTGTCTACTGTTCCATATATTTTTGTGTCAACTGCAGAAGTAGATCTTTCCCTGAATTTCCTCCCCAGTGTCAGAAATGAAGATAGTGAAAAAAAAACTGTGCCTAAAACTGAGCGCTGTGGAACTCTACTGGTAGCCTTCCTAATCTCTGAGAATTTCTCATTAAAGATAACCATCTGTGATCTCTTTCCCAATCAATTTTTGACATACACCGTAATTCGGTCAAACACCCCCAAGTCCCTCAATTTGTTAACCATAGCTGCATGTGGGACAGGGTCAAAGTCTTTACTGAAGTTCAGGTACGATATTTCCATTGCCACACTTAGCACCCTCAGACCCCAAATTGCAAGCATACGTGCAGTGAAAACACCTTTGCTAACAAAAGTGATTCACAGAAGTTATACAAGAATGAGTTTATAAATAACAATCAAATGGCAGGGTTACCTGCACGCAAAACTAGCAAGCATGTTTGCAAGGAACAGTCATCGGTTTGTGACTCTTAACCAGGAGCACACTGGAAATGAGATGTTGCAGCTCACCTGGGCTATCCTGGGTAAAATAAGTTTGCTATACCAGTTTGAGCATGAATAAAAATGTACCATATTGGAAAGCAAAATGCAAAGGATCCTATTCGTCATATGACTCACATGCAGGGTTTTATTGACTGTTAGCATGCCACTGTGTGTGGTTTGCATCTGCTAAAAAGGGCACAGTCTCCTATACAGTGAAGAAAAGTTGTATGCTGTATTGTCTGGGGAAATTGAGCAATATGCAAGTCAATTTTTTATCTGAAGTACTTTATCCCATTGGCTCAGGGTGCAGTACAATTGATAACACAAAAAAACAAAACAAAATAAGACAAAACATACATCTAACAAATCAAACCAAACATATTTAAAACAGCTTCATTTGTTATGAAATCAGGTGTTTCAATTAATACCCATTTTTCAATTAAAAGGGACTCCCAGAAATACAGTAGTTTGATCAATAATAAAGGAATGTGAAGTGGCAGTTGTATAGGTCTGTGGGAAACTGCTGTGTAACACTG
Organism: Neoceratodus forsteri; assembly: GCA_016271365.2. NCBI lineage: Eukaryota > Metazoa > Chordata > Ceratodontiformes > Ceratodontidae > Neoceratodus > Neoceratodus forsteri. The sequence continues at coordinate 1,125,817,613 of CM028131.1, forward strand.
TTAAGGCCATCAGTAGCCAGATATCAGTTGAAAAGCATGTCTGCATATGGTTACCAAAAATTTTGTACACGCAGCAAGGGTTCAGATGTAGTTCCTAACAGGTACAGAATAAATTCTGGCAAACTGATGGTCTTAGTATTTATCCCTAATTGCATTTCAGTGTCATGACTTTAATCTGTACCTTTGTAGCAGAGAATATGATTACACCATATAGCTCATTCGACCTACACAATCTCATTTACAATGAGGTCCCACTTGTACCCAGTACTGCTGAGGGGTGTCTTGATGCACTGGGGGATAAGGTGACCTTCTTAAAGTCACACAGTGTGAATTTGGCTATATTGAGGACTGCACCTGTAATTCCCATTTCTAATAGCCCACAACCCCTCTGGAAAGTGACACTGTACGCTATGGTGTGCATGCAGCACTTAGACACATCTTTAATAGGGCAGAGATTGCGATTGGAAGGATCCTGCAATTGTCTGTGAGTGGTTAACATGTGCTTTTGGCACTCCTTATATTAGAGCATACAAGCAATTACTTTAAAAGTACGCTTTTGCTTACAATATTGCTTTGTGTCTTATATTCAAGATTCAGCCTCTCATTTGCATCTGCTTCTTTTGCATCTGCACTAACTTTGTGCATAGGCACAAATAGGATTTTACTCCCAAAGAACAGGTTTTCAATATATCCTTCACCTCACAAAATGCTGACTCAGCACTCACAAACTAAGTTTGTGACACACAGACACACTTTGTGCTTCATAAATAATCTCAATATGCTGCCTTGTGTGTAATACATTGAAATTCACAGGCAGTCTTCCTATCTGTACTGTAGGTTATTATTTTATGTGAGACATAACTTTTAATAATATTCAGCTTCTGAATGTAATAGTTTTTCTTATATTTAGAAAAACAGGCTTGCACTCCTAAGAAAGAAAATGTGAGTGGGGTAAATATCATGTTATGACAGTTACAACTGGAGTAATTTTGAGCACTTTCTATTTGTCAATCTGTTTTACAATGCTTATTGCAGACTAGGAACAACTGAACAGCTTTATTTTATAGCATTTTCATCATACAGTCGGCACACTTTGAAACATATTTTTTCTGTTGTTTGACTTTTCTGTGTTGGCTACTTTATTATCTACTCCACATCACTACTCTGACAATCCCCCAGTCAATGTAACAGCCACAGGTAAGCCATAAAGTGATTGGAGGTAAACAGGAAATACTCCTGACAGCAGATTATTTACAAAGCAAGCAAGCTGTGACAGAACTCACTATACAGTCATAAGCTTATCATCAGCTGTGAAACAACATCTCAAAACAACCAACAGTACAACTGGATGTTAATCAGTTCTATGAATCAATACAGAAAGCAGCTGTCACTTGCATGTTTAACATACAGCAGCTTCTCAAGACATTGCTTATCGAGTGAGACACCTGCATGGAAAAAAAAACAATCTTGAAAGTTAAAGCTATATTCAGTGGACAGCAAGTATTATAAAACAGACCAAAGGATAGAAACTTCCCAAAATGAGCATGGTTATAACTGTCCTTAAACACACACACACACATTCACATGCATTATTTTCTTATTTGGGATCTCCATGTGCATGCCAGTTTACCAAATATAAGAAGAATCTTACATTGAGTGGTGGAATATTAACAAACATGAATGTTCACATACAAACTGGTAAATTACAATGAAAACAAGAAGATTTCCTGAAATTTCAATTTATGACACCCAGTGAGAACAGGAAATACATGACCATGCAAAGGCACAGATTGGAAGATAGTGTACTGTATGCTTGCCGGAGTACATACACATTTGTGCTTTCTAGTTACAGTAGTATACTATTCAAACCCTCTCCTGAAAAATGTTAACATCCATTTCAAAGTAGCTCAACAAAGGAAACCAAAAAATACTTTCAGCAAACAATACCAACATCTGATTACCATCATATAAAGCATAAATGAGCATAGTATAATGCATAAGCAAAACAATGAAATGTATCACTTTGTTTTTATCCTCCACCTCCTCTTACGGACTCCCACCTGTCCAGGTCAGCAGTATTTACCGAAGTATGTGGTTTCTCTATACCTTCCAGCTCTCACTCACACCTACCCAGGACAACATTCTCATGCTACAAAAGTGGCTCCTTTATCTCACACTCCATCTCTCATTCTCCTCTAGGTCAACGTTCTCATGCTGTCAATGTAGTCACTTAACACCCTGCCAGCTCTTCATCCCTACCTCCCTCCCAAGTTGGCTCTCACTAAGTCCTGCCCACCCTGAGAACATGTTAATGCCATAGAAGTGGCTAGTAAATTCCCCTGCCACCTATTGACTCTTACCTGCCCTGATGTGTTGATTCCACTCCACAGAAGTGGCCATTTAACCCCCACCAGCTCTTATTAACACATGTTCACCCTGGAGAGCATGTTAATGATGCAAAAGTGGAAACTTAGCCCATTACTGTCTCTTACTATTTGTTTGCTCACCAAGGATAGCAGTATTTACAGTAATGCAGGTTGCAATTTTTTTATCCCCAATTTGGCTCGCCTGCTCACCCACTTTCCCCATCCAGTATTCTCCTGTCACAGAAGCAACTCCTGCATCCCCCATCAGAACTCCTTCTCTCCTTCTCAGGACACCATCTCATTCTACTGTTCTGGCCATTTAAAACTCCATCAGCTTTCCATTCTAGCTGTTGTTGCTTAGAGCTCTATGTCTTGCCCCAGACATGCAACCATTGCTGTGCTACTAGATGGAAAAACTATCAACTCAAACTATATTCCATTGACCAAGCTCATGAGCAAAATGAATATGTGGTGCTCAGCTGCCTCACTCAAGCAGACTGTAACACATTGTAACATTGTACACAAATATGCTATACTGTACATAGATGCTAGAGAGAGAGAGATTCTGAGTTAGGGAATCCTTGGACAGACTGGGTGGACTGTTTACATCTTTTTCTGACCTATTGTTTATGTTTCTAAAAAAGCTATTATCATCTCCTTCTAAAGAGGGAACAATTTAATGAAAATCAATAAAGAGAAATATAACTTTAAACTGTACATGGTGTTATTTTCACTAATGTGATGTATTTATAATAAAATAATCTTCCTTTTAGAACAATAATGTCAAAGTGTGACACTGCAGAAAAAAAGTGTTTTATCACAGCTGTCTGCACCTTAAGTTCTCAAAGCCAGAACATTCTGTAGGAAACAGCATGATGTCCTTTCCCTCCTGCTAAAAACAGGTAAATTGGACACTTTGATACATAAAAAATGAATCCTATTACTATAAATTTATATCTTATTATTCTTTGAAAAGGCTAAAATGCTGTCATTAAATTATTGTGGCCCTGAGAAGTTGGGAGAGGAGCAGCACAGAAAAAAGGCATGTTGGCATCACTCCATGATATGCCTCAGAACATTTGTTTGAGTTAGAACCTGCTTCCGTTGCTAGTACATCTTTCCTCTAAAAAAATAAAGGTTCCTTGTCAGTTTGGCAAGAATAGTTGAGTGATCACAATTTGAGAAATAGAATTACGACAACTGTCATTTGGGTGATGGTACACTACAACAATGAACAATACAGTGACAAACATACACATGTATCCTACGATTATAGGCTGGACCATGGACATACAGAGAGATTATTGAAGCAGCATGTGCAGGGCTCACAGATACGCCATAGTGGGAAAGGGGTTAGTAGATAGATTGGGAGCTGGGTGCCAAGATGGACAAATGTGGAGAAACAAATGGAGAGAGCATGGGGCCGATGGGGTGGGGGGGGAGAGACAGCAACAGGTGCATCACATCAATAATGCACTTCTCTTATCTCTCTTTTTGCCTCCAGGACCCCACCATCTCTAGGATTCCTACTCCATGCTATACTAGGATACAGGGGGTAGGTTATTTAAATGTTTGCTGAAATGTGCAGTCGCTCTAATGTAGGGGGACACTGTAACTGCACAGTCACCCATTCAGGGTCGCTCAAATGTAATCACCCAATTGTAGCTGCTCATATCCCTGCACTCAGTTCACATGCTACCAAAATGAATACCTACATTTTAAATGATCAATGATTTCTATGTTTCATGGAAATGGTCAAAGATTCATCATGAGTACAGAATGATAAAACCAAATTGTCCATTGATTTTTACTCTATAATGAAGACAGAAGTGGTATATTGAGATGTTTAATTTCCTTTTATTGTTTTAAGTGGTAGATCCCAACATTCAGTGTAGTGCATAGTAACATATAACATCATTCATATGGTAACACAGCAAAATGGCCATTCTTTTTATACTTGTTTTTCCATAATGATAAAGTATACTCTACTTTACAAAGTACAAATATTTTCATTTTTGCATGTACTGTGCCTGATTCCATTATGCCCAAAAATGTACTAAGACCATAAATGCCTAGCTCAATTTAGGGAGAGTATCTTTGATTTTCTAGATCACTATCTCAATTTTTGAAGAAGCTTCTTATGCTCTGTACCTGTGGCAGGCAGAAACCTCTTTGAATAGGGCTCATAGACATTTATGTGGAATGGTATTTTAATTTTTTATTTTATTTAGTTTTTGTTGACCGGGTAAGTGCACTTGACAAATCCTGCCTATTTTCAGGCAAGACCCAGGGAAGGGGGATACAGAAAATGCCAACTGACCTTGAACCAGATTAAGCTGTTGGTGGTATTTTGAGTGAATGAGGGAAATTTGGCAAGGACATCAGGGAAATTCCCCTACCCAATGGTAGGGGGAGCTGCTGTCCTAAGGAATGGATGGTAGTCTGGGTCTGGATGGCAGATGGAGAGGATGTTTTGTCTGAGCAGTTGGTGGTTCTATCCCCAACCATGGCTGTGGATTCCGGAGGGGATACTGTGAGCATTGTTGCAATTGAAAATGCTGGTTTGGCAGTCCCGATTGATGTGCCTCTTGATTTGGAGGTAGCGGAGATAGCGAGTGCAGTTTTTCAAAATGAGCAGCCCCAGATTGTGACGGAGTATTTGGGGAAAGAGATTTCACCTATACTGGCTTTTTCACCTGCTGAGGATCCCTGTCGGCCTGACTGTGCTGGAATTTGTCAGTGAGCAGCTGACAGGAGTGAGGATCCTGCATCAGTAGTGTCTGATGCATCGGGGATGATTGCCGCTGGTATGCAGAAGCAGGCTCCTGTTTTGATGCAAGATGCTCCCTTTATGGGAGAGGACTGGTCAAGGAATACATCTCTCTCGAATGCTGGCTGGGTTCAGCAGGCTGATGGTCGATGAATTCCAGATTCGGAGTGGATTTCCTTTTTGGGCACCACAGAGGATCTTTCTCGGCCTTCTGTGGCAGGTACTGTTGGTGTTTCTGCCATTCCTACTACCTCTGAACACTCTCTTGACATTTCTCAATGGACTACAGGGGTTTCCAGGGGTGTGGGGCTGGGTGCTGAGATGGGGTTGTCGGATGTTGCACCTGGACCTTCTGGACTTTGCTCCCCAACCAGATCCCCTAGGGTCTCCCCCCCTTCACCTAAGGATGGACAGCATCCATGAGGCCCTTTTTTTTCAGACTTCTTTAAGGGTAATAAGGTTGAACAGGCTCCTCGTCAAAACGCGGTTAGGCTGCGGTACAGAGGTTGATTACAGGAACACCCTGATAGGCTTTATGCGGCCAGAACATTGCTAATTAATTCTATGAACTTCCAGGCTGGGGATATTTTTGCTCTTATTAATATAAAGGGTGAAGACAATTTTGACATTAGTTTTAAAACTTTTAAAGGTTTGGACTCCTTTTGGAGGAAATATGAGACACTTAAAATGACTGCTTTATGGACACCCTTTTGGGCAATTCCCTTAACTAAACCCCTCTTTAAATCTGTTACTATTATGTTTAGGAATGAGGTTGTTAATGTGGGGGATATTCTTTTTTGGTTGGGAAAGAGAGGTGATGTTTTGGGTCCTCCTGATGCCATTATGGATTCAGAAGGCATATGTACCGGAAATTGGAGGTTTAAGGTAAAACTAAGGATGGCTGGGAATGAAGTTCGACATATTTCCAACAGTTTCTTCTTGGGTAAAGACAGAGGTGTGTGTTTTTACCCCAGCCAGCCAAAAGCCTGCTATAAGTGTGGCAGTAGTAGGCACCTCAGCAGTACCTGTGATAGGGTATGTTGTGCTTTATGCGGGAACTATGATCATGACAGTGCTATATGTAGGAACATATTTCGTTGCAACCTCTGTGATGAGCAAGATCATGCATACTATTAGTGTCCCTGGGCAGGTCAAAATAGGCCTGGTGGCCCTGATAAGGATACCCTTATTAACCAGGCCCAGGATAGATGTAGGCCCCATAAGCCTTCACTTCATCTCCGGCTGAGGAGGAACCCCCCCACCGCAGGCAGCTGGTCAGTCTGATGCTCATACTCCTCTTTTTGCTCCTGGTAACACTGAGCAGGACCCTTCCGGGAGTACTATTGATTTTCCTGCTCTTACAGCTATGGAATCTTCTTCCCCTAAAACTTCTGAAGTAGTATCAGAGCTTCCACATTCTATGCCTCCCCCCAGAGCTGAGTTTCAACTCCCTAAAAGGGTGACCAGATCTGGGAGTAAAAATGAGGCCCACCCTGTGCAAATCCCATTGCAAAACACTTTTCAGTTGCTCCAAGATGGAGATGTTGGATCTGAGTCTGATGTTTCCTCCAGGTCAGAGGTTGTCTCTGAAATGGAATGTGAAGATGATACTACTCTGTCTGGGAGAGGGGCTAAAAAGAAAGTGGGTAGGAAGCGAAAGAAGGGTAAGGAGTAGCTTTTTTATCCTATTGCATGGCCTCTTTACGTGTGGCATCTCTCAATGTCCGAAGTATCCAAAATAAACTGAAAAGAGCTGCAGTTTTGTCCTTCTGTAAAGATGTTCCCGCTGATGTTATATTTCTGCAGGAAACTAGGTTACTTTCTCTACAGGATGTTCTTCATAATAAAAAGTTGTGGCCTTGGGGAATTTCTTTTTGGACATTTGGAGAGGATGCTGTGGATGGGCTGGGAATTTTATTCCATGATACTCGTGTTTCGCTAGAGAGGATTCTGGATATTGTTCCCAGTTGGGCTTTTTTGGTAGATTGCTGTTGGCATGGTTTTTCTTTCCAGCTAATAAATACCTATGCCCCTCAACGTAAAGCGGCTAGAATAGATTTGTTTGGTTATATTAAACCCTTTATCTTTACTGAAAGACATGTGGTTTGGGAATATGAATTGTGGTTTAGATTTAAAGTTTAAGGATTCTGTCCAAAAGAAAATATATTGTGATTCGCATGCTCTTCAGGATACTTTAGCACTTGCAGGCCTAAAGGATGTGTATAGGGTTCTGAATCAGGATAAAGGGGCTACATATTTTAGGAGTGCCTTATCTACCCGGATTTATTTTTTCTTCATTTCCCAATTTTGATACCCCCTGAAATTTGGACTTTCTTTTTCAGAATTTACTGACCATGTTCTATTATTTTGTGAGGTCTCTTTGAAAGATATTCCCCCTAAATTTCCCTCAGTTACAAGGAGATGGAAATTAACTGCCTCCTTATTACAACTTCTGTGATAAAACAAAAATTATCAGAATTATTTTTTTATAGAAAGTCAGTGGCTGAACTTTATGATGATTGGATGCATTGCTGAATAGATACCAAAGCTGAATTTAAAAAATTGTTTTACAGATTTTGGTAGATTTATTGGAAATAAGGATTATTGCATTATTTGCAGTTAAGAGATCAGTTTTATGCCTTAATGTCTTTACCTAATGTAGCAGATAGTAGAATTAAATCCCAGTTGGATGTAATTAAGTCAAATATGTTTTCTTATCAGTCTGCTATATCATCCTTTTTGCACTCAGAGTTTAGATATGGAACAACTAAACAACCATATTCTGATCCTTATGTGGCATGTAAGGATACAGTATCCCATAAGGTAATGACTGGTTTATATGATAGTACTGGTTGTCTTAAAACCTTAGATGCAGAAATTTTGGAGATTGTTCATTCTCACTTGTTTCCTTTTTTTGGTTCTAAATCTGTTTTTTTAAAGGCATGGGGGCAGGATGTCCCTTTTCTGATTCCTTGATTAGACCATGTTTTATTAACTGAGCTGGCAAAGCCTATCTCTACTCTAAAAGTTAGGGAGGTTATTACTAAATTACAACCGGGGTCTCTGCAGGAGTGGATGGTCTGACACATGAGTTCTATAAAGAATATGTGGATGAGTTTAGTGTTATTTTATCTCTTGTGTTTAATAATCTAGCTGAGATGGAAGAGTGTTTTGTGAGGGAATTTGTTTCAGCACTAATGGTTTTTATTTATAAATCAGGGGATAGATGTGATTTATGTAATTGGAGGCCTATCAGCCCTCTTAATATAGATTATAAGATTTTCTCTTCTATTTTATGTAATAGATTACAAAGGGCTGCATCTGTGTTAATTCATCCTACACAAGCATGCTCTGTTCCTGGACAGAATATTAAGCAAAATCTATTATTGTTTAGAAAATGGTTAGGGAAAAGTCTAGTTTCTGATTGGCCAATGGCACTAACTTGCTGGTCGGGTATCAGACAACAGAGACTGGGCATGAGTCCCAGTCTCTGGCTGCATGATTACTTCACAATATTACAGGTACGATCGAATCTTCATTTTCAAATAGCCGCCATTTGTTTTGTCTCTGTTAGTGAGAGAAAGAGCCTGCCATGTTAATTTCAACACAGAAACTGGTAGTGTCTCGCAAAATGTATCACAAGGTGCCATGTAGCATGTACCTAGCAACACCAGCGCAAAGTAACCAAAGCAGCAGCCTTACAGAAAGACTTTTCATACCCGAAGCAGCCTGACAGAAAAGCCCTCCCCCCACAGTCTTGCAATTGAACTGCAGTGCAGTGTCAAGAAAAGTAAGCAATTACAAAAATTACATTTCTCACAGAACTGCTACTTTCTTCTGAAAATTATTTAAAAGTGCTTCACGCTCACCTGCCTCAGACATTCGAGCCACGCGGCTCCGTTTCTTCACCCCCGCCCACCCGTCTGTCCGTTAAGATTTTTTTCCCCAAATTTACTTATCTGTTAAAAAAATGCTGCACACTTGCCCTGGCTCACAAATTTGAGCCATGCTGCCATTCAAAAATGAACCTTCATAAGCATTAGCAGTTTTTACCCACGGTGTTCAGTGATATTACGTGAAAGCTTACAGGATGTTGACAGCGCAAACCCCATGCAACAGTGGGACTATTCTGTACCTTCTTGGCACCTCCACAGCTGTCCGCATGTCAGCCTCATTCATCTCCTGATCCAATTTAAAATGGTAGCACTGCCAAGTAAGGGCACTCAGTGGAGTCACATAACAAAATAAAAATACACAGTAATCTGCCTGTTTTTACGGACTTACAACTCTTTTTTTTTTTGCCAGCTCTCTCCGTTCATGTTCAGACCTTCTGACCCTCTAAGCAGCTCCAGATAGCATGATCATTCGCCTGCAATGTGTGCATACAGTATGTGTGTGTGTGTGGGGGGGGGCGGCAACAAGAAACTGCAGGAAGACAAATTAAATTGACAGTCTCTGTGCCTGTGTTTTACTGTTGGGGTTGGGGGAGAGAAGCAGGGAATGAAAAGATACTGCAGAAAAACAAAGCTTACAAAAGGAGGCAGTTTTTAAGTACTGTCTTCAGACATAACAATAGTCAACTGCAGGCGGAGGAACTATTTTATTTCAAAACTTACTTTAAACTTATTTTTCATTAACATTTTGTTACTAATTTTTTTTTTACAGTACCCATTTTCTAAGCGCAATAATACCCTCCAGGGTGGGCGGTATTATGCTATACCGAACCTTCCAGGGGCTAGAAGGCCCTCCGCCTGCAGTGTCGGGCCTCATTACGCCCCTGGGCAGTCCAGTATAGCACAATACCACCCACCCTGTTGGGTATTATTGTTTACTGAGAGCCCTCACTGAGTTTGGCAGACAAAATAAATTATCTGGATTTTTTTTAGCTTTAGATCAGCAAAAAGCTTTTGACACTGTTTCCCATGACTTTTTATTTACTGTCTTACAGTATTATGGGATACCTACTCAATTATTGGCATGGATTATGTTACTGTATAGCAGTGCCTCTTTTTCTCCTATGATTAATGGCTTAATAGGAGATAGTACTGATTTGAAAAGGGGAGTTCGACAGGGTTGCCCTTTAAGCCCTTTACTTTTTACTTTTGTATTAGATCCATTTATTAGATGGATTGCGGGTGATGAATTAGTTCAAGGGATTTCTTCAACTTTAGATATTCTTCCTCAAAATATTTCTGCTTATGCAGATGTTATTTGCCTAATGGTATGGGATTCAGTATCAGGTGTTAGAGCCTTGCAAATTTTTAAAATTTTCAGAGTTCTCAGGGGTAAGTCTTAATATTGATAAATGTATGGGCCTACAATTGGGCACTGGGACTCCGGTTTCCAGACTTGGTTCTATACACATCATTTCTTCCCAAATTAAGATTTTAGGTGTGTATTTCGGGAATTGTGATACTGCCTTTCTAAATTGGAATGAGAAATTAGTGATAGGAGAACGAAAGGTGCAGATTTGGAAATCTTGAGCCCTTTCAAAAAAAAAAGTGTCTCAATTATAAAAAAATTTCTCCTTCCAATATTTTTGTACATTAGTTATGTTTTTCCCATACCGCTGCAACTTGAAACATAGTTATTGAGTTGTTTTTTTTTTCAAATGCTTTGGGGTAGCAGATTAAACCCCATTAAGAGGGATTTTACTTATTTACGAGTCAGGGATGGGGGTTTGGACATGATTAATCCGGTTGTTTTTTATTTTTCCTTTTTTTTTTAGTTCTATTTTGCATGATGGTCCAGGTGGTGTGGAAGATATTTGGGTGGAATGGACTGATGAGTTGTTTAATTCTTTTTTTCAGTATTGGGGGGATTTGGGGGTCAAGAGGGTCAAAGGTTTAGACATTCCTGAGTTTGCAGTTCCAGGTTTGAAAAAGTTGAGATTATGGCATTTGTCAAAAAATGAAGCATTTTTATTAAATAGGAAACAGATTTATCATAGGATAATGGAAATGAACTTCATGGTTCGGGTGTATTTCCCCAAGTGTTGCCTGACCAAATTACAATTTGCTCTCAAGCTTTTGAGGGATCCTAGGGTTCCAGTACATATGTGGGATGTGACTTGGCTGTGTTGTTTTAGTAGATTAGGTGTTCGTAGAAATTGGAAACATAAGGCTGTAGAGGAGAGGGATTGTTTATGACCAGGCTGTCATGGTTTATTGGAATCTTTAGAACATTTTTTTATAACCTGTCAGTCTATTGTTTCCTTCTGGTCAGCCCTGGGGAATAAATGGAATTGGGGTCCTGTTACTTATGAATCTCTAATATTAGGAGATTATTCAGGCTTTCTGCAGAGATATCATCCTAGTACACTAAATATAATGTTTGCCAGCATAAAATTTCATTTGTGGCAAGCCTGATGTCTTTTTTATACTCAACATGTTGTACTGCCAAACTCTGTGATTATTTCACAAATTGAGACTGCAATCCAAAAGATTAAATCTGTTGAGTTTTTGAAGATGGATAGTAAAAAATTTGCTGTATATTGGAAATTTATGGATTGTTTATTTTGAATTTTGTTATTACTGCTTTATGTTTGCTTTGTCTTTTTGAACTATGTTTACGTTGTGTCTTTTTTTTCTGTTTGAGATGTATTGTGTTTCTTTTGTGATGCAATTTGCCTGCAATAAAGAATTCCCCTACTCTTTTTGATAAGTGCCATGGGATCTTTAACATCCGCCTGAACTATCACCATTCTAGACAGATGGGACCTTGGTTTAATGTCTCATCTGAAAGACAGCACCTCAGAAGTGTAGCACCCCTCTCATGCTGCACTACAGTGTCAGTACTGGGATATTAACCCAAGTGCCAGATGTGGGAACTGAATCCACAGCACTCTGATCTCCCGGCCTCAGAGGCGAGTGTCCTACCTACTGAGCCACTGACAGGGCCTCAGTCTAATTTACAGCTAAGCTATCTTTGTCTTGACATACAGTATTTTTTCCATTTTAAATGGAAACACATTAGAACTATACACAAATATCTATAGGTTTTAAATAGCATTATTTCATTACTTCCCAGAATTTTTTTTATGTCCTTTCAAGCCCTCTTTTCTCTCCCATCCCATCCTCATCACCTGTCTCCTCTAGGACTTAGCCTTTCCACTGTTTGCATCTATAGCTTATCCTCCATGATGGGGTTTCTTTGTCAAGACTAGCCAGGTCCATCAATCCCTTGCAATCTTTCAACAGGGAAACATACTGCAGCAGATTGTGCCAAGCCTGGGGGGACCCTAACATCGTTCTGAAGCAGACAGAATGATTTTCTTCAGTTTTATCCTAGTTCCAAGGAATGTCACATTCATGGATGTCAAGACGGGCATGCTCAAGCAGTGCATGCTGGCCTACCAGTCCCAGTAACATTACTACCCTCCCTGAGAGCACACTGCTGCCCAGCGACCCATGGTCACTTAGCTGGCACTAATGTGGTGGAGTGTGCCATCCATCTCTCCATGGAAAAGATATCATCCTGAAGAACGCTCAATCACTCTTCCTTTGCTGGATCTCAACACATTGGGTCCACTTCCAAAGCTGGGGTTTGGCATCACAAACAACAGTCCTGCTGGTGGGTCAATGGTCTGGATATGAAGCAACTATCACACAGTTTACAGTATAATCATACAACTATTATTGTGTCAAGTGTTTCTCACAGTAAGTACATTCTATAATAAGGTTTCAATACACTTGGGGTATGGCAGGAGATGTTAGTTTCCTAAATACTACGAAGCTGGCCAAACTCTACTACTGGACTGATATCATGCTTCTTCTCTGACTTTCACAATAGAAGCATAACTTTGCAGTGTGATCAGAATGTTAGGACTAAAACAAAATTCCCAGCATGATATCCACCAATGGTACCAAGCAAATTCCATGCTATTGGCTATAAAACTAGTTTTCTAAGTACAGTCTATTCCGGATGTATGCACATGCCTGGGAACTGCTAATTTTGTGCACACATCCGAAAATGCACATAGCCGAAAATGCGGTAAAATATTATCTTGTGACTGTCTGTGTGTGATCTGGAGATCGTGGTTATTCAAGAAAACAGAAAACTTACTGATTAAGGTGGCACTGTAAATAACAGAGCTGTAAAAAGAATGATTTAACTACAGTATGTTTAATTTACACAGTAATAAAATATAGTACAGCATTAAAAGCAGTAAAAACATTCAAAAAGTACAAGTGCTAGTGTTGATAACTGGAGTTGCTGTGATAAAAATCAGTAATGCTCGTCTGCTTTGTGTTGCGATTGCTGAGTGTCTCCAGTTTTTTTTGAATGAGTAAAATCATGCAAAGACATCGACTGAAAACTCAGACAAAAGCTCCTTTCTAGTAACCCCAGGGAATGGGGCCTTATCAGAACGGGATTAAGCAGGTGATTAAACTGATGTTTAACACCTGCTTACATCAATTTACTGAAGGGCATTCAAACCCAAGTGAGTACGTGATAAATTAGTCTGACAATTATCTTTCAAGTGAAGCTAAAGTAGCTTCTGACTGCAAGGTTGGCATGCTATTGGAAGATTTCAGCCTGAAATGTGTGCACACATCTGAAAAACTGTGTGCACAAAACCGAACAGTTTAACACTGAGAAGTATAGGCAGTGAATCAGGACCCAGCAATTTTGTGCACACAAGCGGAATGTGCACACATCCAAATGGCATACAAATGGAATTGACTGTACTCACACGTGGAGAACAAATAAAGCTCTTTTGTAGAACAATTTAGAATCATGTGTGTTGCTATCAGCTACTTATTGTACCTGGGTACAGGTTTGATTTAAATTTTGTCTGATACGTAACAGTAGTATTAGTTGCTATTTATATTGATTCTTGTGACAACATTGCATAATTAAATTAGCAAATAATATCCCACACTCACATCATTCTGTTGTGGTGCATTCTGTACCTTCACATGTGAGACAATCTCCCTATCAAGTATTCATGCATGCTGTCAACCAAGCATTGCAAACATGCTGTACACCCCTTTCATTTTGTTTCAGATTTTCTTACAATCCTTTATTTTCATCACATCACATTACATATCTTGTGTTTTTCTTCTCTTTCCTTACTTGCTCTGATTACTATCCTTCCTTCCTTCCTTCCCCCTTGTTTAATTATTTTGTGTCTCCTCCTTATTATTCATGTTCTGGCTCTTCTTATTCACATGTCATTCCTCCTCTCCTTTTTAACATTTATAGCTACATCTTGCCATCTTCCTCTGATTCTCCTCATCATCTATTATCTCATGTCCTTGATTGCTTTGATTCCTTTACCTGCCTTTTCTATTTTGTCTTCTTCTTTGTTTCATCAACAATGCAGTTCCAGTACTGTTGACTGGGCATGAGCAGTGGTATGTCATTAAAACTAACTTTTTTGAGGTAATTCTATTATTTGACTAGACAAAGGAGTCATTATAATTAAAAAAATTGTGTTGTGAATGCTCTGCAAAATGTGTTGCAATCCAGAGCTCTAGCTTGTTACACTTATGGATTTTACATCAACATGCCACATGTAGGGTACATTAATTGGCGTGTACCATTTCTGCCCATTTTATTCTGAAGATGACCTTAAATTACAAGTGGCCATAAATGGGGAGGAGTGCTGAAAATGGTGGCAGTTTTATATATATTTTCTATCCCTAGCATGCAGTTGGCCACACTGAATGGCGACACTGCACACCCGTCTAAAATCCTTAACAAGAGTACCATGAAATTGATTTTACTGGTAAGCAGAACATAAAAGCCATACCAGCTTGGTCTTTTAAACATGTGGTTTGAATGTAGCATCACTGTGTGCATACATATCGACTTGATTTCCTAGTTCACAGACGGAAATGACTCATTAAATAATTATATAAAATAGAAACATAGAAAGTGCTGACAGAAAAGGACTAGAAGGTCTATCTAATCTACTCTGTTTTCCCTGCCTAACACTACACCCTGGGCCCTACTTTGTCAAAGGTGCCCCTTCCTCCTCCCCCTTTACTTCTATTTATAATACCCATATGCCTATCCTATGCATACTTGAAGCTTTCAACTGTCTTTGCCCCTACCACCTCTTCTGGCAGGATGTTCCAGGTGTCCAGCACCCTTTCTGAGAAGTACTGTATTTCCTCACATCACTCCTTAACCCCCCCAAGTTTTCTAGCATGCCACCTTGTAGTGGTATTTCTCTTCCTTTGAAAGAGGTTCCCCCTGCAATTTGTTCACCACTGTGAGGTACTTATATGACTCAATCATGTCCCCTATCACTCTCCTCTCTTCTAGGGAGTACATGCCCAGCTGTCAAAGTCTTTACTCATATGGATTCTCATACAAACCCCACATAATCAAAATCAAGGCAACCCTTATGTTAACTTGTGTGCAGTTCAGTTTGAAAACAGAATCAAATACCAATGTGTACCTGCGTGCATTCAGTTGGGTTGACAATTGAATATGGATGGAACCAAAGTTCATTGTAAGTCATTGGCTTTTCTGTAGCTGTATTGTATTAAGTTTAAATCATGCTGAACTGAGTAATAACAGCATTAGCTTTTTCTTATATAGATCACCTCGTATAATAATCTAGGAGCCTGGTGCATTTATCTGTGTCTGTCTGAAAGGTTTAATTACTGTTTCTTATGTAAAAAATTATGTAGAATCCATATTTACAACTCTTACTCAATCAAAGTTGAAAATTTTCTTGTAAATTGCGCATCTTCAATGAAAAAATGAACTGTCGGTGAAAATCGTGTATATTTTAATTAATGGTTCCTTCTTTAATTTCAATTCTATAAGCTTTTATTGAAATACTACAGACATTGTAACAAACAGTAACATATGTATCAAAGGCTTAATATTAATGTTATTATTTATTTTATTCTATATTTAACTTGAAACAATCAACTTTTTTATGACATTTTATGAACCTAAGTACAACAATCATCACTCTTGTTCACTGTCTTTATTATCTGATGTTAAGCAAATCTCTCTCATCAATATTGACATCACAGTCACTGTCATCATCTTCTTCATTTGGATTGTTGTCATTTTCGTTCAATTGTTCACTTAAGGCTGGTGGTACAACTTCACATGTGAACCATGTTGGCTTGTATTTCCCATCCTCATAAGCCCAGCCATTATCCCCTGGCTTCGGTAGTGTCATATTTGGTTTGTCTGCATTTTCCCATAACAATGAAATGTAATTTGCACAGCAGATGTGTTGTGTCAGAGTTGATTTGCATGGTGGCAGCGAGCGTGCATCTGCTCCCTTGATCTTTACTAAGGGTGTGTCTTTGTCACTCGGTTGATACTTAATGTTGAACATACTGTAGCAGGCTGTGTTGACACTCTACTTTCTGTCCATACAAGGTACACACAAAGCTCTCAATTGTATCCTCAGTTTCTTTAGACAAGTGTGGACACCCAGTTTTCCAAATGCCTGTGTGTACTCTGTATTCTTTTCCGTAACTGTTAGAAGTCACACCTTCCCCTTGCCTTCACATGCTGGTGAATAGTCGAACCCTGTCAGTGCATGGAAACCTGTTAGAGCTGCACACACAGGTCTGCCTAACTCTGCTGACATGCGGTATATATCTATGAATCTTCTTGTATTATTCTCTGAATGGCCAATGTCCATGTGCAGTTTGAGATTATCGTTTAGACTTGCAAGATACAGCAGAATGACCAGAATATCAGTATCATCTGCCCTGACCATTACATGTACAGCTTTACTCTCATTTTGACTACAAATGTAGTATATGTTTTGCATGATTCTTGTGTTTGCTTCTATGTGTTTTCTTTTTAGGGCCTTGCATGGTAGTCTGAGCATATGTCCAGTTTCCACTTTATATGAGTAACAAGTTTCTCCAACGCATACATGAGCTTTTTATCACCTATAACTTTACAGTAGACATCAGAATTCCATGCTGTAGCTAGAAAACCTAGGAGTGCCATCTTGGATGAAGATGAAGACAGGGATCCAGAAAAGTCTCTTGGTTGGCTTTGGTCAGGACCAGTTATGAGATAGGAGAGTTGAGCAATGCTATGCTTTCCTCTCTTGTCTTGTTCAAGACCTTTGACTGATGGTGACTTGTAACAATCACTGACAAGATGGACTTCAATTGTGGAAGTACAGCAAACAAGACACAGGATGGTTTTTGCTACATGGTGGAATGTTGATGGCAGGTTTGTAAGATTTCTGATCAAGAACATGGCATGAACCACAGTGGCATTTACAGCAGCGGGGTAGCTACTTTGGACTTTGGTCTCAAGTTTCTTCAGCAGTGTTGACTTCATTGTTGTGTTCATTGATCCATCAATGTTTCCTAAGGAGAGAGGTACCGAGGTTAGTGGGTGGGCAAACACCATCATAAGTTCAACTGTTGAAGTCACAGATAAATATAGCAAGCGTCCAAAGAGGTCTCGAGTTCCTTTCAACTTGACGATTTTCTTGTCCTTGTTCTTAATCTTCACCTTCATTGCATCATGTGCAAAGTTCTTCAACTTGCATCTTCTGATGGGTTCCTCAAACCTACTGCCTTTGGTAATGCATTTGTCTCTAAACACATGATACATCTGAGTACCTATCTCAGTAACCTGTAACACTTTGCTGCCTCTTGTGATACTGCTTTTCAACTACCTATTGAATAAAGATTGCTGTCCTCAAATGCATCCTAGAATGGATTCATGGAGGAGTCTATTGTGTTCACCAGATTGTTTAGATCCTTTGAATCTTGTTTAACTCTAAAACATTTTGGCTCTTGGCCTGCTTCTTCATGGCTGACAAGACCAGCTTTTTCCATAAGACTTTCAACAATTTTACTTTGAGCTGACTGCAGAATGTTCCACCTCCTCCTTGCGTTGAGGTTCTGTGTCAAAGAAGAAATTCCAGTTAGTCTTGATGCAGCATCAACATTAATTGTCTGTTCCAAGGTCAAGTCTATGTCATTTCTGTTAAACCCTCTCTTTGATCCTGCAAAGGTTAATGCTCCATTCTCATTTTTTTCCCTTAGTCCAGGGTGGGTCTTATCCACATTTAGCAAATTCATAAGGTACAGGGTCATCCACTTGGCATAGTTGTGATGTCCAGTTGTGAAGTAAAGAGGTATCATCTTCTCCAAGCTATATACAAAGAGAGGCAAGTCATTTGTCCTGATGGAAAAGCAGAAGAGCTGACACAACTCTACCAAACTGCAGTACTGCAGCCAAAATTGGGCAGTTGTGCCATGCTCACCATGGTGTGTGGAATCTGAGAACATTTTGTATGCTTCCATGATTGTCTTGAACTCAGCTATATTCTCTTGGTCCACCATTGAGGAAGGCGATGGGTCATTAAGTAGATGCTGCAGATGCTTTGAGATTGGAAAGTCTGACAGAACTTTATATCATATAAAGCATTGCAAATGTTTAATTCTGAATGCCGCTGATAGCATCAGGTGAAGCCTCTTTGCCTGATTGAAAAATGTTCCTTGAGGAAGTCAATTCAGGGATCCCTATGTCAATGCACCACTTTCAACAAGAATGTGGTCTCCACCAGAACCATTCAGGAGGTATCCAAGGCCTTTGAAATATGCTAATTTTATATGGAATGGTCCAAAAGATATAAAAAAAGTCTATCATATTCATGGGTCTTTGTGGACTGAATTTGTAGCACAGGTTTTGCAATGGCCAAGTCATAAGTAATAGGCATATAGTCCTCCTGGCATTCATCCATAACCTTGATAGCAGCATTTGTGGTGTTTTGCACTACATCAAGTGTTGTAGGAGGTTTTCCTATAGGGTCCATGTATGATATGATCTGCTGTGGCAGGCCATCTGCAGAAACAAGGGCATTCGATCTGTGCCATGTTGGAGTAGCATCTACACTTGCACAATATATCTTCCAGGAAATGTCCCTTCTTTTAGCCTGCATGAGGCTTTTTGGTTCAGATGTTTCGGTCACCTTACATTGATACTGTCTCATTTTTGGTTTTCCAGATGTATATGGTCAAATGTCTTTCTCACCAATATCTAGAGCTCTTTTCCTCTGAGATGTTTGAATGTGCCTGGGTATAGTGTCTTGTTCCTGTCATGCCACTGGCTGCAATATCTGCTTCTTTACACTTGACAAATAGTCTTCATCAAAATCTTCAGCCTTTGTGTTTGATGTTCTGTGTCATTTGATCTTTGATGTTAAAGATGGCCATGCCTGGTCACGGGCATCAACTTCTGATCTTTGCTTATCTATGATTGTTTCTATTGTGTGTCTTTCATTTTTTTGCTGGCACTTGGTCATCTGTGTGTGTTCTTGTCATAGCTTCTTCAGACCTTTCTTTAGGTACAGCTGTCTCCTCAATACTGGATGGTATGTCTTGGTATGCTATATCCACAGTGTCATGCAAAGTGTCATGACTGTCAAGTGTCTCTGTCATGTCATCATTATTGTCGAAAGCCAAAGCAGTGGCTAAACCTGACTGTATGAGCAATCCATCTGGTGTAGCCATATTCTTCTCCATTATATTGTTTGCGACTGCAGTTTTGAGTTCCTCCACAACACGGTAGCTGACATAGTACCGAAATCAGTTCAAAATAGTTAAAACTTTCTTACTGCCGGTCATGGATTTAATACCCATGCCCAACAAGAGGCGTTTTTGTGGTTTGATTATTCCCCTTTACACTGCAAACACTATGTCATCTGCAATAGACTGAACTACAATCTTCTGTCGTTCACTGTCCACTTCTGATCAACCCGTGAGTACAGTACATAGGAATGTCTGAAGAGTGGGTGGCAGTTTTACATTTTCTTCTATTAAGTCTTCAGCTTTAACTTTGATTTTATTATTAGGCTGTACCTTTAGGAGTTCCAACAACTATTCTTGTATGTGTTGAGCTGCTTGTGTTGCTTGTGCTTCCCTCCAGTCAGCCTGTTTCTTAACAGACCTGATGATTGTACCCACTTTTCGACTTTTGGTATCAAACACGATACCATCTTTGAAGTGATCCACCAGTTCTGACTGCAAGCTCTGTGGGTCGTAATCTGTTTCATGCCCACTAGACTCCATAAGAATGCCCATGTACCTTTTGTGTAGAGATAGCAATGAATCTTCTTGCATTCCATTTACAATGATGCACTGCACACACTTAACAAGTCTGGAAAATGCAACCTGGTGACTATCCCTTAACTGACTGTATTCACATTTTGTACCTGTGCCCTTTATTCATTCTGCATCTTTTATATACTTGTTCTTACAGCTGTTGTGGTACTTCACTTCTTTGGCTATGAGATCAATACCACCTACCATTTTTTTTTTTTTTTTTTTGTCTTTGGTAACCAGGTAAGGCCCACTAGGCACAAGTGCCTGTTTTCAGGAGCGACTTGGGAGCACTGGACGGTTAAATGACTTGCTCAGAGTCACACAGTATGCAAGTGGAGGTTGTGAGAATCAAACCCAGGTCTGGTATGCGTGATGTACCAAGCCCATTCGCAGCTAGTTACTCTAACCTCTAGGCTATACTGCCAACCCAAAATATCCCATCAAATCCATTTGTCAATTGTCCATTGCTTTTGCTGTGTATTTTATGCTGTCTGCTGCCCCATAAGTTATACATGTTGTAGAATATTCAAAAGTCTCCTTTAACCACTTAGAATTCCTTTTCTTGTATGATTTGCAAAATATACATTAATTTAGGCAAATGCCTGATGTAGATGTTGTAGATTCAGACAGAGCACTGTGAACCTGGGAATGAAGCAGTTTTGCTGGATAACTCTTTACAATGTCTTTTTTTAAAGTTCCATCAGCTGCAAGTTTACCGGAACTCTTATATGCAGTGAAATTCTTGTAGCAGATACAGTGTTACTCATGGCTGCTGGAGTAACGTTCAGGCAATTCAAGACACACCATGTCATACTTTGACAGAGTTTGAGTAGTCAACTACTTTCTCCCAATGAGCATCATCAAAAGGTAGTGGGGCTCCATGATCAGTGCTAATTCCTGGATCAGTGTGTAGGATACAGCACCTCTGCAGTTTGTGAGAAGTCTTGCTAGCCATATCTGAAACAGTAAATAAATTACATTAATAACTAAGTAAACTGAGTCTATTAAATAAATTAGATAAATTAAATAAATAAGTAAACAGAGTCTATTACATAAATGTAAAACTTGTAGTTACTCTTAAGAAAGTGTATTTTCCAAGCAAACATACAACTATGGATGAATAAGAGTTGTAAATCTGAATTTTAAAACCTTTTTTACATGAGAAACAGTCATCAAATCTTTCGGACCCAGACACATAGATAAATGCACTTGGATCCTGTTCTATAATGTTCTCAGTTTGAACTTGTGTAACCTTAAGAATTTCATTTTGGCGTTCCTTCCAGTGTCCCAGTAATTCTTTCTTTGTATGACATTAATTTTCATTTTATATTCTTTTTCATTCAGTTTATAGCCTTCATGTAACAGAAAATGCAGAGTGATTTGTTGTTCTAAAGTAGATAGCCGCTAATAATTTCAGTAATGAGTTTATGCATTTCTATTTTGGGATACATTTTCTACTCTATTTAAAAAGACCAGTATCAGTGCAGTGCCTTTCTTTATGAATTTCCACCAGGGTGTGGGTCTGTGCCTGTACTGAAGGTATTTTTACTTCATTCCATGGCTTGCTGTACCCTTCAGCAAATATACAATAGAAATGCATTGGCAGGCTCTCCCTCTAGCTGGTTCACTGCATCTCCATAGTGCCATGATCTTCTATTTAGATGCATTTTAAAGACAAAAGTAATATATTTCTCATTATCTGCAAGTCCCTCTGCCACAACAGAAACCCTTCCAGACCAACCTCTAACAATATATTCTGCTACAATGTCAGTCCAAATATATTCACATTAAAACATTTCTTTTAAATGCAGGACTTTTGACTTGAAATGCTGAGACTTCTGGTCTATTCTTTTCAAACAGTCTCAATGTCAGCCTCTAACCCACTTTCAAGAACACAAGGATTATGAGCTGTGTTGCTTCAATGCAAAAACAAAAGCATGGAATCACCGTATCTGAAGGCATAAACTAAAAGAATGATTCAATTGTCTTATTTTTCTACAGTATAGGTTTGGTTATCTCAGTTTAATGGAAGAAATACTCATGATGCAAAAGGCAAATGGTATATAAGCCTATGCTTTATAACTTCACAGTTTACTCTAGCCAATTGAATCATGGTGTTTGTGGCCAAAAAAGCTTAAAATATGAAGAAGCGGCCATTTTAAAAAGTGAAGAAGCACACTTTTCTGTCTTTGTTGATTCATTTTTTAACTATTCTAAATTTTCTTTCTACAGTTTTTGTCTGGTCTATAATATCAGTGGGCTTTGGTGGCCGCATAACATGCATAGCATAATGTACCCTAACCATCAACTCAAGTCCTTAACATCAGCTGTGTGCAGTATCTGACAATGGGGCTTCCTAAACAAGGCTTGCTTCTAAAATAAAATGCATTGTATGGGCCAGAGAAAAATGAAAACAGAATTTTTTTGGTAGAAGAAGGTCAAATGGTCTATACAGTCTGCTCTAGCCCCTACCAGGAGGTGTACTGGCACAGTGTCAATATGACAAGTGGTTTGTCAGCACATTTAGGACTCCTGTGATTGGGTAGGGGAACAAGGTATGGGAACAGTCATCAGAGATATAATTCTTGACCTCCTACAAAATAACATAGTATTGTAGAAGAAAAAAATAAACTGCAAACCAATGTTGCCCATCCCAGCACATTGCAGTCATGCTATTCAGCAATCATCTAGAGAAACACAATATAGAGTCAATGAACCAGCATGGATTTAGAAAAGGGAAACAATGTTAAACAAATTTAATAATTCTTAGATGAAGGCATACCTGTAGAAATAGTACAGTTGCACATTAGCTGGTTAAGATCTCATTAACTCCTCCTCAGACACAATGATCACACCAATGTTTGGGTAAATGGCCACTGCCATATGTTTATTGCATACTCCAAAGCTACAGCAATAGTCATGTGCAGCAGGGACTCTGATCTGGAGACCCCCACCCTTGGTGGGGTGGCCCCTTCATGTTCCCTTCCCTCACTACCACTGGTAGGAGAAAGGGGCAATGAGCTACTCTGAAGGCCTCAGGGAATAGGAAGAACCCATCATCTCCTGCATCCAATGAGGCACAGTTACCTCCCCAGCTCTTCCCTGCCACAGGTTTGGGCAAACCATGCCCACCAGTGTCCCATCCTCTTCCTAAGCCAACTCTGGCTGACTCACCCTGCAGAGTGACTCCTGGCAGACCCAGACTCCAATCCCACTTATAATGGCTATGTCAAGGCCAATATGCTGATAATGGCTACTCTCAACTCCTGCCTGAGCAACCTAGGTCCAAACCCAATGAGTGCAAAACATACAAAAACCCTGACTACAAGGGAAAAATACAGGGAAAATCCCTCACAACCTTTGCTGCAATTCTCCATGAGCAGGGCTTCATCCACTGCATTCGTTACAATATCTCCCCCCCCCGCTCCTCTTGCATAATCCATTCACCCTCCTTCTGTCTCTATGGTGGTGAGTATGGGTGTTTTGGCTTCTAGTCTCCTCAGGATACCAGGCATAAACTCAAATTGCTGAGGGACTAGCCTTTAAGTAGTCACTCTAACCCCCCATACTCCACCTCTCTCTTATCCACATTGGCTTACTGGCCATATCCTGTTAGTCCTTATCTCACTTCCCATGTCACTTCCCTACCCCTCTGCTGCCCATACCCAAGCCCACTCACACACTTCCTAATTGATCAGCCGAGCTGTATGGCTAGAAGGAGGGGGCACAGGGAGGGAGCATCCTTCCTGAGCAGTGCTGTTCAATGTCTTCATAAGTAGTATTGCAGAGGGTCTAGAAGGGAGGGTTAGCCGTTCACAGATGATACAAAGCTATGTAACAGGGTAGATACTCAGGAAGGTATAGAAAAAATGAGGAGAGATTTGAAGAGGCTGGAAAACTGGTCCAAGAAATGGCAGTTGGATTTCAATGCAAAAAAAGTGCAGAATTATGCACCTAGGGAGAGGGAATCCTGGGGTTGAGTATGAACTAGACGGGGTAACACTGGAGGCCACCACAAAGGAAAGAGATCTAGGGACAGTCATATAAGACAACCTCAAAGTGGCTAAACAGTGCAACAAAGCAGTCAGAAAGGCTAACCGAATACTAGGGTGCACATGGAGGAGTATAACAAGTAGAAGGAGGGAAGTGGTGGTACCATTGTACAACTCCCTAGTAAGGCATCATCTGGAGTACTGTGTTCAGTTCTGGAGGCCCCATCTCCAAAAAGACATAGACAGGATGGAGATGGTAGAGAGGAGGGTGACAAAAAAGGTGTCCGGAATACAGCATAAGTTGTATGAGGAGAGACTCAGAGCTCTCAATATGTACTCCCTGGAGGAAAGGAGAGAAATGGGGGACATGATAGAGACCTTCAAGTATCTAACAGGGATCAACAGGGTACCAGAGGGGAGCATCTTTCACATGAAAGGAAATAGAAGAACAAGGAGGAACAGGATGAGACTAAAAGGGGGAAAACTTAGGGGGAACTTGAGGAAATTCTACTTCACTGAAAGGGTGGAGCAGAAATGAAACAGTCTCCCCCAGGATGTGGTGGGGGATGCCATGGTTCAGGGATTCAAGAATGCATGGGATAGGCACATGGGAATTATCAAGCTAGGGCTAAGGGGGGGGACTTGTAGCATCTAGGGTACCTTAAGCATTAGAAAGATTGATTGAGCAGGCTGGATGGGCCACAAAGCCCTTATCTGCTGACAACATCTATGTATCCATGTAGCATCCTGTGGAGGTACCCAACAAAACAGCCAAAGTCCCTCATGGTCCATACTATCCCACAATAGTCATTAACTTGTTAAACTCCCATTAACCCTCTCAAGACACAAATACCACACTTGTGTTTGGCTTAAAAGTCACAGCCATATGTTTATTGACTATTCTAAAGGTACAGTGATAAAGTCGTGAGTAGTGCGGAGTCTGATCTGGAGAAATCCCCTCCAACCTTGGTGGGGTGGCCCCTCCACGTTTGCTTCCTTCCCTACCACTGGTAATAGAGAAGTGTGGTAAACTACCCCAAAGGCCTCAGGCAAGATGAAGGAATCACCATCTCCTGTGCCCAACTATGTATTGTGACCTGCCCTTCCTCCTCCCCATGAGTTGGGATCAAGCCATGCCTGGTGATGCACCCTCTCCTTCCAGAGCCAGCTATGGCTGTCTCACCCTGCAGTGTGATACTTCATAGATCCAGACTCCCCACCTACCACCTGCCAGTTCCCAGGGCCTGGCCTCCAAGCACAACCTACCAGGACCTCTCCCAAGACCATTTAGGTGACAGCCAAGGTGATCTGTAAGCCACCCTCAAGCATTGTATACTGGCCCTAGTCCTAGCCCTTTCTTGAACATGTCTGATATGAGTTGATGCAACTTCAATTCCTTCACATCTTCCTCCAGCCAGAGTGGTAACTACTTGGGACCAGCCCATTAACCACACTGTTCTTATCTGTCACAACAGTAGCAATGTGCCTCTGCCATCTCATCAATATGCGCTACGAATGGAGAAAATGAATCACATTATTTACAACAAATGTGGGCTGACATCCCTCCTTTACATTCTTGAACCACACTGTTCCAGCAACCAAACCTTGTCTTCATGAGCATCCATTGCTGCAACCTGGGTTGGCACTTTGATATAAAAGGAGTGAGCACCAAAGTGTTCCGGGTCTTGTCCTATGCCCGTAAGGCAAGCTTCAGTACACAGAAGAAGTGGAATCTCATCACCAGGGAGAAATCCAAATGCCTGAAGACATGCCTCCCCTCTTGGGGTTCAGACTCCAAGTATTTCCTTACCACATGGCCAGTGTCCCAGGCTATCCCTTATAGGGGACAAGCTGGTGCCAAGTACCAATGAGATGCTGGTTCATTTTTGACCAGTGAATGATATCATCACTCTATCACCTTGAACCCCTACATCAGCCCCTTGAACCCCCACATCATCTTTCACAAGGTCCATCTGCCATGTTTTCTGTGTTTTCTATGATACCACTTCAGACTCATAAAATGTCCCACAGAAGGTTACCATGAAAGCCACATGAAAGAACTGTGCTTCATATGAACATTTACTGATCTGTCAGAGCAACATCCTAATGGTGTTGATCATTCTAGGGGACAGGGGGTGTCTGTGATCCAGGCATCTTGGTTGTCCCTGTATCCACACTTCCAGTATTTACTAACAGCAAAGGTGTGTATCAGGTCATTGAGTCACAAAGCCTTTGAAACCTTTTGACACCCAGGACAGGGCAGTCAGGTGCTGAGAGACTGCATGGTTGGACAAGGTCACCGCTCTGGCCCATTAGATATAAGTCCTGATCTGAGCCTCAGAAATAGACCAGGCCTGTATCCACTCCTCCCGGGCTTGGATTTAGAGGAACCACTGCTCCCCCTATGAGATATTGCCTTGTGCTAGGTGCTAACGATGGCTCATTAGCAGCCACACCATGCCTCCCACTCACCAGCCTCCTCAGCTACATCAGTACCTGATAGGGAGGTTCTTGCACATCTGGTGTGAGGATTCTGTAATGCTGCTGCTGAAAGTGAAACAGCACATCAGTGACCCTGCTGACCTCCCCTGCCACCTACTTTATAGTGAAGGAATGTTTAAAAGCAAGCATTTTAGGATGTAAACCCTCATTAAATCCACTACTGGCACTACTGCTCCAACAACCCCTGTTTCTGATGTCCACTACCCCAATATTGTCCAAGTGGGACATTACCCTCCTGTCCTTCAGCCTGTCACAGTAGAGTAATGCCAGAACAATTGGAAAGAACTCCAACAATGTGATCTTTTTGACTACAACCCACTCCACCCAACTGGGTGGCAAGGCTGCTATACACAGGCTCCCACCTGGAAGGTCCAAAACAATACCTCATGATGCATCAGTAAATGGTCTGTGGTATCAGCTACTGACTGCAGGTCGCTGCCAAACAGCGATATCATTGCAGTAGCCCAAAAAGGTCACTCCATCCAGAAGTCATGACAAAGGCACTCTGTGAGCCAGATGTGATGGTGCACCCTGGTGATATCCTCTGTGGCACCAAACAGGCATCTGGTGAAGGTAACTCCATGGTTAAGACCTTGCAGGCAAGGTCCAAGGACCCCAGAAAGCTCTGGACCTGCTTGAGCATGGCTTTTTTGGCTGACACAGCAGCTGTCACTTCACTGCACGGGTTGGAGAGCTTCTCTGGTGGGAGTCCGCATGCCATGAGCCTACAGTTGATCTTGATACCCATTGTGATCATCTTCTGGGTCCCTCTGTCTTGTCCTGAACCAAGCTGACCCTGAAGGTGTCACACATAGCATAGAAACAATTTCACAGCTAGAGGCATTTGGGGCCCACAAAGAGGAAATCTTCCCGCTATTACACCACGGAGTCCAGCCCTGCCTACCTGGGGACAACCCAGTGAAGGAATGAAGTGAAGTGTTTAAAGTAAACACAACTGAGTGCACACCCCATTGGCATACACTTGTCATAATAGTACGGCCCTTCAAATTTTATTTACAGAAACTCATGGTCAGCTGAATGTACCAAGAGCAGCCTCAAGGCTAATTTAATAACTACCTTGGCCATGACAGCTCCCTTACCACAGGCATGCAATATTTCTATATCCCTATCAAATATTTATTATTGCACTGATGAGAGCTCCTGTGGAATGTGTCCATTGACCAAGTCCCTGGAAGTGTAAGACAAGTGGTGGATTAACCTAACCTGTCCCGGAGACTTCTTCGGTACCAGACGTATGGGTGATGCCTGAAGATGGCTCATGGGCCAAACAGGGAAGGGTTCAGTAATACTACAAGCAGCAAGCTCTTTTTGGATCTCTTTCTGCACTTCAGCTGGAGTTGCCTTTGTCAATCTTAACATGTCATCCTCCTTCCCCATCCTGGTTCCCTGATAAAGAATTCAAAACCCCATTGTGAAGCTCTCCCTCAAAACCATGGCTATGTCCTGATCATTGTGTACCTGCAGAGAAAGGATCAACCCATTGACCCTTATCAGCATTGGTAGTGTTATTTTTTCTCACCCCCGTGCACCTTTCCTGAAACTAGGCCTCCACCTCCCTGTATGAATCAATCTTTATTAAACTTGAAGCAAAGGCTGTTCTGCTTCTCCTTAGCCTGACTCAGTTTTACATCTGACAAGATTACTTTCACAGAGAGACCACTGTCTGTGAGCTGGACCTTGGGCCACTGCATATGGTTCTCTACCAATAGGGGCATGGCCAACACCTCCATTTCATTTCTGGCTCTGTCTAATGATGCTGCCAGAAAACCTCATCATAACAAAGTCAAACTGTTCCGCAAGCTTTTAAGTAGGCCTTCAGGACAGTGTCATAGTACTGAAAAAAACACTATATTGCCCTAGATCTTGGTGGCAAACTACTGTGGCATAAATAATGAAGGCTGTGTGCCAGTTCAAAAAGGACTGGTTCACGTTTGGGCATTTCCTCTTGACTGCCTTCTCTTCTTTGTACCCCTCTTCTTTTTCCTTTTCCCGATGAAGAAATAAAAACACATTGCAGAATTTCCAGTTTCTGATCTGCTGCTTCACTTTATCAGTCAATATCAATATCAGTCAGTATCCAGAAGGGACACCATGCTGGTATGTAGGTTTTTTTGGCCCCTGGCTAATCGGTGCTTGCCAATCCACGGAGATCTCCTAGTGGTTTGGCTTGTGATGGCAACTGGGAAATTATTGACACTATGGCCATCACCAAACAGTGCAGGTGTTGTTCCAGCAGGGTCATCACAGGCATAGCTAATGCCTGGGAGGATTCTGGCATTGCAATGCCTTCTCCCATAGCAGGCCCCAGGGATGCATATTTGGGGGTGGGGTGGGGGGTGAGGCATATTCAGTACTTGCTGGAGTTATGTTTGACTGGATCCCACCAGGGGACCCTCGAGCAGTGTTAGGGGCATGCCTTCACCCAGTACCACCCGCCACATCAACACCCAGTCCTCAACATCTGAAAATTGTTGCCCCTCCCTACAGTGCTTACTTCACAGTGTCCTTGTGGCTGCAATCCACAATCCACACTGCTACCTGGCATCCTGTGTGTTGACTTGTTCTGCTCCTTCCCTCTGAACTATCCTTCTCTTGGGGGGTGAGCTATCTACAGCCTTCTCCCTGATGTCTGCAGCCTGGGATGATGCTCCTTGGTGGGCCAACTCCCCAAAGCTGCTCTGCTGTCAGGGTGGACAGAGATTCCTCTACTGGCTGAGACACTTGGGAGTGGGCCTTGTCTGACTGCTCAGGTATCCACAGGCAGGCTTCCACCTAGGTCAGCCACCACAGGGCTGCCATGTCCTGAAGTTGTGCCAGCATATGGTTGGGTAGTGGCTCAGAACCCCCTGTACTTTTTGGGGCACTGTGAACATTGATTTGTCCCTGGTCCCACTAATGTTGTGAAGAGGATTCAAGGAATAGTGAGATGATAAAAAGGGGGACTGCAGCCTCTTTGCTATTAGACCACACCCTAATATTAGTGGTATGCTGTTACTTAATATAAATTGCAACCCCCTTCTTTTGATATATTATCTCTATCTATCTATCTATCTATCTATCTATCTATCTATCTTTATCCAGTTAGCACTTGACTAGCATAAGCATCAGGAGGTGAGGAGGTGAGACAGTCAACTGTGCACTCTGTGGCAAGGATCCACTCACCGCAGTCTGTGGTCCAATGCCCCCTTAATCAAGCTCCTGCCTGAGAAGCAGACAAAAGATGAATGTACAGCTGCCATGTCACAGGCACTCCAGGGACCACTGTCCTTTCCTATCTTCTTGCTCCTGCTCTGAAACCAGAATGGAGTATGAGGGAGAGGCAGTCCAAGGACTGGGCAGATGTGGCAGTGTGGCTGGTTGTGATGACAGGACTCCCAGCTCCCCCACACAAGAAGGTTGTTCATCCTGCATTGTATTCACAGATGCTGCCAAGCAGCTAACCTCAGACCCCCTGAGGACAGTGCCTGGATGTTGCACAGCCATGGACCAGCTATCAAAGGGTGAGCTCACTGAGGTAAATCTGTCAAATAAAGAGGCTTTACCTTTATAAGCCAATGGTGTGGGTGAGGGGAAAAAGGGAGGTATGCATGTGCCTTAGATCTCTGGTATACAGAGCCACAGTGGTTTGCCATTGTAAAGGTATTCAGGGGAAGATGGCACTTGATGGGCCAAAAAAAGGACTCCTTAAGACTCCAGGCCCTGGTTTGCTCCAGTCCTGACTGTGTGCCCTGTCAAAACAAACCTACGTTTGTTATCAGTGGCAGTTTTAGAAGCCCTGATTCCACTGATGCTAGTACAGATTTCCCCTAGTCTCTGCTGTTTACATATTATTAAAGCAACCTAGTTAGCTAAACTCATTGAAATGGTCAAAGAGCCTACCTTCTCTCAGGCTGTAGTGGCCTACAAGCCTAACTTATAGTCTCCCCTGAATCCCAGGCAGAAAGGCTGGATTCCTCAGGGAATAGCCCCTAAATAGCCACTCTGGCTCCCATACTCCCATCTCTATTATTCCTGTTGGCCTACTGGCCATATCCTGCTAGTCCTCACCTTCCCTTCCATGTCTATTCCCTTACCCCCAAGGCTGGCCACACCCAAGCCCCTTCACTCTCGACCTAAATAGCATTCCAGGCATATGGCCAGGGGTAGAGATGAGAGGGGAAGAAACATACTTCCTGAGCAGCCTGGGGAAGGGGAGGTATCCAAACAGCTAAAGTCCCTCATGGCCTGTGTTCTTTCACTAGAGCCATTAGTAAAAGTTTTGATTTTGGTGCCACATAAGAACCTAATTTATAAAATTAAAAGGGCAGGGCATTAAAGGAAATATTTTACAATGGGTTAATAACTGGTACACAGTAGAAGAAGGGGGTAGTAAATAATGGTAGTCTCTCAGAATGGTGTCAAGTAATGGGTAGGGTCTACAAGGATCAATGTTGGTCCCACTCTTTTAAACATGTTCATACATGACTAAAGGTTGGGAGAAGTAGTTCAGTTTCTAAATTTGCAAATGATATTAAAACAGAGAGTGCAATAAGTGCACAAGAGGATATTACATTGCTGCAGAATGGCATATAAACATGGAGAATATGCAATTGAATTGCAAATTAGTTTTACTGTTGCAATATTTAAGACTATGCATGTTTTGATGTATCATTAAAATACATTAAAATAGAAAATTACTTATTACCATTCAACACTTTTTCAGGCATAGCCTGTGGAATCTAGAAAGATAATAGTGTTACTAAAATGGGTACTGAAAGGTGTGTTACACAATAAGATTTATTAGGCAGCGTTTGACAACTGGTACAGCAACCCACAAGAGACAGGGCTATCCTAGATCTAGTACTGACTAACAAAGAAGGGATCACAGATCTCCAGGTAGAAGGTCACCTGGGGGCCAGTGACCATCACATGGTATGGTTCAATTTGGCTACTACATCTAAATCATCCCATTCCAAGGCAAAAATATGGGACTTCAGAGGAGCTGACTTTGATAAGGTGGCCAACAGAGTTAAGCTAGCCCTGGCAAAAAGAAACACAGGTGAGGGGTACAGGCAAAGTGGGCAAGCATTAAGGATGCAATACTTGAAGCAACATCCCATTGTGTTAGACAGAAAGGAAGTGCAAAGAAGAAGGAAACCACTTTGGTTCTCAATTACAGTAGCAGAAAAGGTCAGAGCCAAAAGGCTGGCCTTCAGGAAATATAAGGGAACACAGCGGGATGAAGATAGGGAGGCATACCAAACTGCCCTAAGGGAAGCAGGTAAGGCAGTAAGGCAGGCAAAGTCCCAAACTGAGGAAACACTAGCACGAACAGTAAAAGAAGGTGACAAGACTTTCTATAGATACATTAGTGAAAGGAGAAAGTCCAGAGGGGGTATTGCTAAGCTTAATGGAGAAAAGGGAGCATGTGAGGAGGAGGACCCTGTAAAGGCATCTATCCTAAATAGATATTTTTGCTCAGTATTTACTGAAGAGAAGGTAGGGCAAGGCCCACAGCTCAGCATCATGGACACAGGGGAGGGAGGTGAGCACTACTCCCTTCACAAAAGGAAGGGTCCTACAAGAGCCACTAAGCTCAGGGGTGGACAAGGTAGTGGACCTGATGGCATACATCCCAGGGTACTTAAGGAGCTAAAGAAGGAACTAGCAGAGCCATTAGCAGAATTGTTTAGTGAGTCTCTGAGCACAGGAGAGGTCCCAGAAGACTGGAGAAGAGCTCATGTGATCCCGCTCCACAAGAGTGGTAGCAGGGAGGAGGCAGGGAACTACAGACCAGTCAGTCTTACCTCAGTAGTGGACAAGATTATGGAGGCACTCCTTAAGGAAAGGATAATGCAACACCTGGAATCCATAGGGGCACAGGATCCAAGACAGCATGGGTTTACAAAAGGAAGGTCCTGTCAAACTAATCTCATAGATTTCTTTGACAGGGTAACCAGAGTGGTGGACCAAGGGGGAGCAGTTGATGTCCCCTACCTTGACTTCAGCAAAGCTTTTGACACTGTTCCACATAGAAGATTGATAAATAAGCTGGGTAGGCTCGGGGTGGGTCAGAGGTTGGTCAACTAGGTGGTAAACTGGTTGACGGACAGAAAACAGAGAGTGGTGGTAAACGGTATACAGTCAGAAGACATGCAAGTCACAAGTGGGTAACTTCAGGGATCAGTCCTGGGGCCAGTCCTCTTCAATATCTTCATCAGTGACATTGCAGATGGACTAGAGGGTAAGGCTTGTCTGTTTGCAGATGACACCAAGATCTGCAACAGAGTAGATGATCCAGATGGGGTGGGCAGAATGAGAAGAGATCTGGATAAACTAGCAGAGTGGTCAGAAGAGTAGCAACTGGGATTTAATGCAAAAAGTGCAAAATCATGCACATAGGGAAGAGAAACCTGAAGCCACCTATAGGCTGGGAGGGGAGTTGCTAGCAGTCACAAAGGAAGAAAGAGACTTGAGCATCATCATCACTGATGACCTAAAATCATCCAAGCAGACCTCTAAAGCAGTAGGTAAGGCTAGGGGGGTGTTAGGGTGTATTAGTAGGGTATCACAAGTCGTAAAAGGGAGGTAATAATCCCTCTTTACAAGACACTGGTTAGGCCCCATCTGGAGTACTGCGTGCAGTATTGGAGGCCACACCTTCACAAGGACATTAACCAAATTGAGGCAGTCTAGAGAAGGGCACCAAAATGGTGCAGGGACTGCATCAGAAGACATATGAGGACAGATTAACGGAGCTCAATATGTATACCCTTGAGCAAAGGAGGGAGAGGGTGATATGATCGAGGATTCAAACACCTTAAGGGCATAAACAAGGTGAAAGAGTCTAACATGTTTAAATATAAGAAAAATAGCAGGACAAGAGGACACAGCATGAGATTAGAGGAGGCCGATTAAGGGGAATGTGAGGAAATTCTTTTTCACAGAAAGAGTGGTGAATGCATGGAATGGCTTACACAAGAAGTGGTGGCTATGAATACAGTGCAGGGCTTCAAACAGGCATGGGATAGGCATAAGGGAGCAATACAAATGACTATGAATAGATAGGCCACTGACAGAGCAACGGCCGATGGCACATTTATAAGGTAGAAAAAGAAATGGGCAGACTGGATGGGCCTTGCGGTCCTTATCTGCCGTCAACTTCTATGTTTCTATGTTTCTATGTTTAGTAGTCTTTGAAATGTACAAAATGGGAAAAAGTATCTGGAAAACCAGAATGCCCCACGGGCAATGCACTCTTCAGATTAAGAGTTCTGCTGCCTCCCAAATGTAAATAAGAAATCCAGATTAGGTCTCCCAAAATGAGAATGAACTGGCGTTGCAACAAATAACGGTGGACAGCACACATTTTCTTCTGTTAATATGTTTTATTCATTTTTCATGAGGCCCATATTCGACGTTTCACCTACAAACAAGTAGGCTTCATCAGGAAGTGCCCTTTGAATATTCTAACGGTGCCTTTATAACATCCTACTATATTTGTTTGAATGAATTAAACACAATATGCCTGCTCGGGGAGGACCGCCCTCTTAATATTCAGTTCTTTGAAATGTTTTCTCCATTAAAGGAGTAAGCTGATAAGCATCCAAAAACTCCCACAGTCTTTTTTTTTTAAAAAGCATACTTCTTTTCAGACTGAAAGTGCCCTTTTCCTATAATGAGTTTCCTATAATAAATGCCCAGCAGCCTGCCTGCTTCCTTCCTTTGAAATGTGTTAGACATTAAAGACACTGTCAAAGACTAAAGAAATGCGTGTTTGATGTTACAATAAAAATATGCTGAAAATATTTCTGTATCTAACATATTGATATGTTTTTAAATCAGTTATGTTAACATAACTTTAGGCTCGCCTTTTAAAAAACTAAGTTCCTAGCCCTATGGTTCCAAAGTCATTCTTTTTCAAATATATTTTCTTTAGAAAGATATAACTTTGAAACGTTAGGGCTAAGAATTTTTCTTTAAATAAAAGCTTAGAGTTAATTCAGCCTATTTTTTTATGTATACAGTTTGCATGTCTTGATATTTAAAAAATGTATCGATACTTTCCATGCATTGACATATATTTTAGAGGACTTTTAAGAAGAAATTTAAAATAAATTTTTTTGATGAAAATAGAAAGTAAGAAAAATAATTAAAACTCAAGCAGACTTGATAGACCATTGGGCCTACTCTGCTGGCTTCTTAGTATGTTATTATGATTCAGAGCTACATTA
This sequence comes from Neoceratodus forsteri, assembly GCA_016271365.2. Taxonomy (NCBI): domain Eukaryota; kingdom Metazoa; phylum Chordata; order Ceratodontiformes; family Ceratodontidae; genus Neoceratodus; species Neoceratodus forsteri. Next base: position 1,125,852,539 of record CM028131.1, read on the forward strand.
AGTTGGTTAAAGAACTTAAAGATAGGTACAGTGGAGACAGCCATAATGCAGCACACTAACTTGCAGTAAATGATATGTCACAAAATACTGCAGTAAAAAAAAAGCTTCATTGCAATTGAATTACATTGTCCCCTGCTGCATACTGCAGCATCCTGTGATATACTGCAGCATTCTTCATTGTGTCTTGACTGGCACCACTGTACAGTATATTATTTAGAAGAATATTTGGTTCGGGTAAAACTGTTTCAGTATCATCAAAATCTAAATCTACTAATTACACGACACTTCTTAAACAGAGTTACTGGCACTAATAAGAAAAATGTTCTAAATGTAGTTGATATATCTATATATACCCTTAGTCAAGGTATACTCTTTTATACCCTTCAAACATTTCTAAATGTATTTGTGTGAATCATTAACAATGACTGCAAAATATGAAAATGTAATAACCCAACAGTATAACTGGATGGCACTCTTCCTTGGTAATGAGGGTAATTGTGTTAAGAAAGAAATTATGCATTCTTGTAAAACATGCATTTACAAACTTAGTAAGTGCCTTTAACTAGAACAGGATGAGATTAAATTAAATTGTCATTACAGTCATATAGGTTAAGTGGCACTCACATCCAAAAGTCAGCCTGGTATAGTACACCCAGCAAAAACTAGGTTCAGTACCATAATGCAGCAAAGGTGCCAAACTCACTGAATATGGAGGGGAGCTACAGAATCACAAACCAAGTGTGCCATACAATATGCCATGTTTCTGTCCTTCGAACACGTTGTCTGACAAATCAAACACTCCATTAGTCTTTTCAAGCTTACAAACTGCTGAATACTTTCAAGATAGTCATCTGTCTGAAAGTGAAAGCAATTTCCTCAAGTTTATAGGCAGCTCCACTACCTCCTTCCTTTAAATAAAAGTTGTACAATTCCTCAAGCATCTTCTGTGTCTGAATCTGAGCCTTCTCTATGAGTGCTAAATTTTCTCTCTAGTTTGCCCACAAGTTTTGCTGCTTCTGCTGGATCAGCAAACTGGTAAATTTTACCCCCCACCATATATCATCTTTAAACTTGCTGGCATAAGTAAAATGTGATAAAGACAAAGAACCTCTGTGCGTAAACATTGAGGCAAGGCTTACCCCAAAGGGCATTTGGCTGGGAAGCCAAGTTTCAAGAAAATACAAAATCACACATGCCCCCACAATGCAAAGCATCATGGGCTGCATATGCAAATCACCACAGAATGTTATGCTGGTCCAACTTTAAGCAGAATTGCATGGTGCCAAAAGGCCTCTCACACAGTTTGCAAAGGGTGCTAACAGAAGACATAGACACGTGTTTCATCCTACCAGGACTCATCAGTATGCCTCGTCTGTTTGACACCCCAGTGGAATGGACCAGCTACCCCTAAGGCAGTGTGCCTGGGATATAGTGTGGTGAACCCATTAAAATAAAAAACTATTTAAAGGACAAAGAACCTCTGTGTGTAAACACTGAGGCAAGGGTTACCCCAAAGGGCATTTGGCTGGGAAGCCAAGTTTCAAGAAAATACAAAATCTGTGGTGATTTGCATATGCAGCCCATGTATTGTACATGCAATTCTGCTTAAAGTTGGACCAGCATAACATTCTGTGGTGATTTGCATATGCAGCCCATGATGCTTTGCATTGTGGGGGCATGTGTGATTTTGTATTTTCAGTAAAATGTGATGTACACTGAGCTGCCTACATTTACCCATACCCCATCAAAGCTTCATTTCTGCTGGCGGATCACATAGCTTAGATCTGGAAAGATATGAACCAACATGTTTTGCCACATAAATGGGTGCCTTTGTTTTGCTGACTGAAGGAGCATGACCTATTCCAAGGTGGAGCTTAGTACCAGTAGGGGGATTTTGGGTATTGGATCTCCTCTTGCCATATTGCCTCTACTACCTCTCAATGTAATCCAGTAAGCTTTCAAAATCTGGAAATCTTCTTTTACTTCTACTAAGTCTATAAGCCACTGATTTAGACATATTCTAGTTGAGTCTCCTTTAATACTTTCAAAGAGGCCTATAATATGAATGTGCAAGGAATGGGCTGAGTTCTCTAAATTTTCAAGCCACATGTGAAACAGAGTGGTCTCTGGTGAGGCCCGAAGCCAGTATTAGTGCTTTATCCATTTTTTCCAAAACCTCTTTGATGTCCTGATCAAGTACACTCAGTTTACCGTCCAGCATTTTCATTTGGGCAACAAACTCATCCATCTTGCAATCCAAACTTTGGATCACTTTTAATAATGCTACATTTGCGGTCTGATTCATTGTCAGTTTCTTAGACAATTGATGTACTATCTTTGCTGGTTCCTTGGCATGGCTGTTTTGGGCAGGCCCGATCTCCTCCAGCAGCTGTCTTGTTCCCTCACACCATATTCACTATTTTCAGTCCAAAACTAAGGAAAAATATGTCTTTCTGCTCAGCCCAAGTGCTCTATCAGTCGGCACAGATCTGAAGCAAATTCAGATTATTTTATATAGGTGTAAACCCAATTTTCTTCCCTGATGCACACAACTCTATAAAAGTTCTGCTCTTTGTTCCGTAGCTAGCCATGCCCCCCCAATGAACACATGATGAGTAGTGAAAATTATAATAATAAGGGAAAACACTATGAATAGTGCCACAAGGCAGACAGGCAATTGTTGATGCCAATGGCACACAGGTGGCTGTGGTGGCACTGGCCAATGGTACTGTACAATTTCTGCGCAGACTACAGGAGGTGGTATCACTCACATGCCACAGTGACACACAATGATACAAATTTGATTCATGATGGAGAAAGATGATGATGATGAGGAGGATGTGTTGTTTTCAGTAGCCAGTGTTTGTCTATGATTTTTATTTTGATGTAATTAATTTTAGTCTTTGGTAACTGGATTCTAATTGCATTTCATTAATTTTATCAATTATTAAGATTGTTAAATTTAACTATATTTTTATGCTAAGAAAACATGATTTCAGTGCATCTGTGGTGTCACCTGTAAAATACTCCCACATTACACAAAAATCAAATTTTTTTTGCTGTGTTTTTTTTTTTTTGGTACAGTGGACTGATGGTAGGGATGAGGTCAGGGCTGTAGTTTCAAGGAGGAATTGGGCACAAGGATAGCAACAACATTTTTTTTGTCTACTGTGTGAAGATGTGCCTCCAGATGGCACTGGACAGAGTAGCAGATATGATAGGCAGTTTAAATACTTGGGTATATTAACTGACTGTCACTTAGCATTTGATTCTCATGTTATGGAGTTAATTAGTAGGGTACATAAAAGGTTGGGGTTTCTTTATTGTATTAAGGACAATCTTACAGTTGATGTTAGATTATTACTTACACATAGTTTATTGTTATCAATAGTGGATTATGGGTCTATAGTATATTCTTATACTTCTGACAGAGTCTTTACTAGACTCCAAATTATGTACCACTCTGTTTTACGTTTTGCTTCTAGTCAATCGAGGTTAACCCACCATTGTTCTCTTTACAAACAATTTGGCTGTTTGTCATTAGAGGGGAGATTTAATTTTAGGGCATTATTGTTTTTGCACAAGGTTCACTTAGGTATTATGCTGCAAAGTATTCTTAGTTTATTCCCTAGGAATACAAAATCTGGTTGTGCAACATTACAGAGAAGGAAGGGCTTTTTGGTTCCTTTCTTTTGTACAACTTTTGGCCAAAATTCTTTGAATTTTACTACTGTTATGATATATAATCAACTTCCTTATAATGTTACAAGACAAAAGCAGTTATCTATTTTTAAGACAGAACTTAGAAAAAATTTGTTGGAGAATTCAAATTGTAAATGTTATGTATAATGCATATTTATGGATGGTAAACTGTTTTAAGTTTGTGTGTATGTTTTTTTGTACAAACTGGTCATTTGTGAAAATGGGCTTGTCCCACAGACTTACCAGTATAAAAATAAATAAAATGAACAAAATGAATATGACATATATAAGCAAATAATATAATCTGATATAATATAATATTATATGTGGTATATAATATAATCTGATTTTATAATAAGAGGATATAATCTAAAATAATACATGACACATGATAAATGAGAAGATAATATAAACTACTATATATGCACAGATAATGTCATCTTATATAATATAATTGAAAAGAATATTTGATATATGATGAAATTATGTATCAGATGATATATCTTCCAGGTAAGGCTGCTTACACTGCAGTGGGAGTGGAACCAGTGGATTCCAGAGGACTAATGAACCAAGGTTTCTGTGGCTGTACTATCGTGTGCCCAGCAGCCCTGTTCTCATAGTCCTATGATAGTGGCTTCCAGTCCATATTCCACCATCACCAGATCCAATTTTCACCACCACCACTTGCAGAAGTTGTACTTGGTAAAGCAAGCATGGTGGAACATTTATCTGCTTCTTTCCTTCACCTACCACGTCCCTTTCTCTTTCTGTTCTTCTCTTTATGTTTTCTACAAGCATTAACAACTCATGCATGACAGACGATGACATGATGTGCTGATTATTCTTAGATGTCCCATGATATGCCCAGTGAATGGGACAAACCACAGTGCTCTATGACTCACAAGGTTAAAGGGAAGGGTTACACCACCAGGCCATTCCCTGAGAGACCAGAACAACCCACTGAGATACACTGTGATATTATGCATTACACAGCAGTTTACTTAACTTTTCACTCCCTGACTAGTTGACAGGCTCACTACCACTGGTAAAAATTAAAAAAAGATGCATTATTGTGCCATGGTCCACCACCACCACCAGTCAGAGAAAAAAAATCACTTGTCAAATTAAGCCTTTAAAATTCCCTTCCACCTTTTCCAGTCTGCTAAATTTAATCTGCCTTGCTACTGCTGCAGGTGTATAATAATAAAATAACATAAACATAAATATGGATTTCTGTGCCCTGTACTACACCACCAGCACTCAGTAAAATATATTTGCAAATCTTTCATAAATCCTTCCTGCACCTTTTCCAAGTCTACTAAATTCACTCTGTCTGCTCATCCTGCAGGGCATGCAGCTGTCAGTGCAGGCTTACTCTGTGCCTCTCTCAGCAGACACATGATTTCACTAGTCTGCCTGACTGAAACTACAGTAAAATTTAGTGAACTAACTAGAATGAAAATGTACAATTGTGTAAGGATTTGGAAAGTTATTTGATCAAAAGTCACTATTTTTAAAATGAAAGGAGCTCCCTTCTTGTCATAGGTCCATCCCCTGTAAGTAAGAGCTGGAAATGGCACTGAGATGTGTACAGCATGAAAAGCTCTTGATCTCCAGAATCACTGATTGGCTGCTGCAGTTCATGTGACTTACCAATAATTTTGATCTACCTGTGTGTTCTCCCTGTAAAAGTTCTGTGTCATGAGACTAAAGTAGCAAAACAAATGCTGAAGGGAAAGCAAGTTTCTTAATACCTGCATCATCTGTGTCCAAAATCCTGGATTTTGACATATTCACCAGAGGCAAATTTAGTATTGACTCACCCAGAAGTTCTAGACTGAGGAAAACAGAACATAACTGAATAAGTAGAGTAGAGGGTGTAGGAGGGAAAGAAAATGGAGAGTAGGGTAGAAAGATAAGAGGGAGAAAAACAAACAAGAATCTGGAGGGAATGGAACCACAGTGTGAGAAGCAACTACCTTCCAGAGAGGAAGATAAGGCTGGTGTGGAGGGAGCAGGGGTAAGTGCAGAGAGAATAGTTAAGGGTGAAATGACAAAATGAGCAAAAGGAGGATATTTTGGCAATTGTGGACTTATGGGTGGCATAATAAACCATGTCCATGTAGTTAATTCACAGGAAAGATCATCTTGAGGAAAATTCCATGTCAAACCAAGAGTGGAAGGCGACACCAAGGGATGAACATGGGTAACACTATAAATAAATTGAAAATGCAGTGTCTTGTATTACAGTATGCAGAGCTGCAGAATACAGTTATATCTGCATGGTAATGACACTATAGTTAGAATTGGGTAGGTGATTATGACTTTCAGTCACTTATAGCTTGGCAGTTGCATGACAGATTTTCTTAACATACTTCAATAGCGTCTATTCTGGCACAGTATCTCTGGCTCTGTCAATTTTGTGAAATTCTGTTCAGTAGATGTTTGGCTGGAGATGGGAAAATGCAAGAAAAAGACCAGCTTTTTGGAAAATAAGGACAATTCACTTGTCACTATACCTCCGACTTCCATTGAACAGTCTGAGGAAAATGAATTGCCTTTTTCAGGTCTGTGGAGCTTAATTTTACACCACTGTTACTCCCATTGCATGACTGTCAGACAGGAGCCAATCTTTGCTGCCTTCACTGTTGCTGGTGTACATCTCACTCACTCCCACTTGGGGCAAAAGGTGCTAATCCACCATTTTTGTTTCCAATTTCAGGAGGTCAGGAGCCCATCCCTGCTGCTAGTACTGCTGTCACAGCTGCTTCTTCCCTGCCTCTTTTCTTTCCCAACAGTAAAAGTAACCCCCTGACCAACCATCATCAAGTATACCCAACCTGTCATTACCCCACTTACCCACCGAAAAAGGATATTGTGATCTCTTGAAGGGCAACTGGAACAGCCCTCCCTTCACTTCTGTTGGCTGCTGTCTACTGAATGTCTAAAGTTAGCTACAGGTACAGGATACTATCTAGCTAAAAAAAAAAAAGAAAAATTAATGGCAAACAAGCTACATTAATGAGCACGTTACAGCTGAAGCAGAAAGTGTAAAAAGTACAGAAATGAAGAGTAAGGTTAAGAAGACCACTGAGTCATCTTTAACCTGGGCATCTCCTTCCTCGGGGTTTGAAAAATCCGATGTTGCAATGCTGGTGTTGCCATAACTTTAATACTGCATCATGTGATACTAGTTTGTCCATTAACATTTTTTGTTGCACTGAATTATGCACAGTTATGATTACCATACTATATAAAATATATAGATATGTAATACAAAGTTCAAAGAAGAGCAGTATAAATATTAGAAGCTATGAGAACTTAAGACTATGAGGCTAGATTATAAAGCTATTATAAATGGCAAAAATAAGAGAATATTTGATGATCATTTTAAAATTTGTGAAAGTAAAATTTTCATCTGATTAGAAAATGCTATTAAAAATATCAAAGGGGTCTAGAGGACATAAGTGGGCAGTTTAAGAGGAGTAGACTTGGAACGATCATTTGGATGTGTTGTGTCACAAAAAGAGTGATGTATCTGTGAGATAAACTGACAGCTAAAGTTGTAGGCTTAACCAGTTTGCACCCTTAAAAAAGGCTAGTTAAGAGCATAGAGGAAAATGTAATAACTTGTTATGTACACAGTTTGTGGGGGATAGAACTCAATTCTGTTTTTTTACTTTATGTTTATGCACCTAGCACCCAGCTGACCCATGGGCCCCTCTCAAACTACCAATTCTATACCAAAACCCAATTACAGCACCGTCACCTGGGACTAACCTCATTCCTCATGTTACTCCATGGCTTGCACCCCACAGTGGGGCCATTAGACTGGTCCAGGAACTCTCAGGAACACATCTGCATGTTATATTGGGAGAGTGCCCAGGTCAGTGAGGATGAAGTCTGTGGGCACATTAGCAGGGCTGTCATGCTGTGTAGCTGGTGGAATTTACTTTGTCTCCTCTCTGAGTATTTATCTTGCTAGCACATCCTATAATGCATGTCTAAGCACATGCCTGAATATGTTGGAGGTGTTCTGCCCTCCCTAACAACTTATACTGCACCTCCTCTATCAACTACCAAGAGGCATTATAGCAGTGGGGATTTGACACCCACCCTCTTCGGACAAAAGGAATGGCCACTGGGGTGCTCTACATTTCTCTACCCAGCCAGCCACTGATGACTAAGACTCACTGTTCCTGACCCTGAGTCACCAGCATTGCAAGTGGTAGTTCTACACCTGCACCGCTGGGACAGCCTAAGGTCCTCTTTCTTCCTGTTTCAGTATGCTTGTTTTTCTCATCTATAAACTGAATACAATAAGGACATACTAGGTCTTTGGACTATGTAGGCTCCTCACCAATGCTCAGTTGTACCCTTTGCCCTAATTTCACATTATGTCATAACCCACACATTTCCATGGTTCAAAAATATGCAGCACTCTTACAGATGAAGCAATCCATTACAATTGCATTACAAAGCTGTATGACATACAATATACTGAATACTCCATGTAGTTTCAAAAATTTATTTTAACAATACAAGTCAAAGAAAAAGATCTTCTGCAACATTCTAGACATGTCAATTAAGCTGGCTGAAGCTTCCATCTCCTCCCTACCACACCAAGACAGTATCCATAGTGATGATGGGGCATTCCCCCAAACTACCAGCTCCCCCCAGTATGGGAAGGGGTGAGTTCCTTCACCAGCTGTATAAGTACCTCACAATTCAACAGACAAAAAACAAACCCAAATCTCCTTAAATTATAGTGAGGTATCCAGCCATACTACAGCATGTTCAGTATGCCTTGCTTGTACAAAGCCCTTCCCCCCACCACTAACATACAGTATATTTCATGAGGTAATGCCCTCTTCTAATATCATGGTTAGAACACTGATGCATAGAAATCCTGAAGGTGATGACTGAACAAATTGGGCACACCTATTGAGAAGTGAACAACATCCTTGTGGTATAGGTCTTGACATGAAGGGTGAACATCTGGATACAGATAGCTATGCCCACTGATTTTGTGAGTGAAAAAAAATGGATCAAATGCCTTTTTTCTCTTTTTATTTGGAGGCTCACATGTAAACTGAGCACAGTGCAAATATCATTTTCTCACTGTCTGATAAAAAGGTACCCATGGCAGGATTAATTTAAAAAATACTCTACTGGCCAGACAAGGGCTACATGCAAAAGTAAGAAAGCAAAAGGAATTAGCTTTTATGTAGAACCTATCATACAAACTGTATCCCAACACACTTTACAATCCCAAAGAGGAAAGGGAACACAGAGACAGAATGCCACTGTCATTTTTTGGCTTACCCGGTGATTTAAACAGAACCAAGGCAGAGTACAAAGAGGTTATGCACAAAGAGGGTAACTATCTTGCTCAGGGTCACACAGTGAGTAAGTGCTGTTGTGGGATTAAAGGCAAGTTCTCCAGGTTTACAACTCTGTCAAATAGTTCTTATTCAACATTCTGACCTGGAGGATTGAAATAGACTAGTGTTGTGCTGGAAGAGTAGCTGAGGAGCAAAACACTTACACTACTATAAATACTTTATATCAAGGCCTAGGTGCTCCCAGTCTGTCACTAATCACTGACAAAGTGCCTCAAACTTAACATGGTCCATAAAATATAACATCTTAAAAACTTTAACAATTAATCAGACATGACAATGTCTGCAAAATTGCATTACTGAGGCATAAAGAGCAGGTCTGTAGAGCACCAGGACCAGAAGGCATGCAACAAAGTTGGGGGTTGGGGGAGTTTAAGAGGGATATGTGGAAGTACCACTTCACCAAGAGAGTGGTAGACACTTTGAATAGTCTGCCAGCAGAAGTGGTGGACGCAAAAACAGTAGAAGGCTTCAAGCATGCATGAGATAGTCATAGGGAAATATTAGTAAATAGGCAGGGAGGAGGGAGGGTCATCAGAGACCAGTTAGGGTCTGCAGAGCAAGACTAGGCAGGGACCATCTAGGCAGACTGAGTGGGCCAATTGGTCTTTTTCTGCCAACAAATTCTATGTTTCTACATTTCTATGTATACTAGCAAGTCAACCAAGAAAATAAATCAAAGCCCTCATAACATTCTAACTTTATTCATTGTCATATAAGAGAAGTAAGACTCTGTACATAAGAAGTTATCATTTATTATCAGTCAGTTAAACTTCCAGTATTACTCTTCAAGGCGTCTTACATGAAATCAAACAAGATCAGGAAAAGTAAATCATATTTATGTAGAAACCTGAAATATACGATTAAAATTACAAACAGTAGGCAACAAAAAGACATTGATTTCCTCTTAAAAGTCTGTAGTGAGGGGTTGGTGCTAGTACAACTAAGAAGGTTATGCCACAAGCATTAAGCCACATGAGAAAAGGCACCGTCCCCAGCAGAAATCAGGTTTATCAGTAGTACTAGCAACAAATCATCCCTGACAAATACCAGAGGTTAGACTGGAGTATATGTCATCAGGAGGTCAGACAAGTAAGGCTGGCTCCAAACTATTTTTGACTTACAGTGTAAACCAGCATTAGACTATTCATATCATCACAGTATCTATCTTTAGATCATTGCAGCTTGCTCATTCTAATCTGATTTTAACAGTTTATCCATCTTGTATGTACTTATAGTGAGGGGTCACATGAGCATCGGCCAGAAAACCACATGACAATTAAATAAAATTAAAAAAAAATTAACTCAAAGTCCTAACAATAAAAACACTGCCCAACCACAACAAGGATTTCAATGCTTAAAATTTAAAATAAAAAAAAAAGAAGAAATACATATCTGAGATACTCTACTTGTTTAGGCTGATTTGGGATCACAACCCAGAAGTCTTTTGCAATATGGGAAAACCTCTTCACCGATCAGATTGGCGTCTCCGCTAAACCTCATTTCTGAAACATGGTGGTTCTTATTTCACTTATTTCACTTCCCTTCTCAGTTTTTCACCACTTCACAGTTTCCTCATGCTCCAAACTCCTTATCAATGACTTCACCACCGCTCGGTCATACTCGCCATCTCGAGTTGAGCCATGAAGGTAAGCAGAAAAAACAGAGGGAGCCCAAAACAGCTGGGTAGCACATAAAAAAGGTCTTCTGGAAAGGTTACACTTTCATAGTAATGATGGCATACCTTTTAAAAATTAAAACTCACAGTGTAACCCTGCATGCAGAGCCTACTCCACAAACTCTGCATCGTGTAGCATGCACTACCCTCTCAATCCTCCGTCAGCCTCTCTGTCATGCCATCTTGTATGTATCAAGTCTCTGGGAGCAGAGTTTTGCAGCAGTTATGAAAGCCAGATCAATTGTCTTCTAATCCACATAGAGCACAAGCAGAGTCATGGAGAGATAAATGCATTCACTTAGTCTATGAGGTCATCAGACAGAAAATAGACACAACTTTATTGCATTTCTTATATAGACATAGCCATGCAAATAATGTCATGTGCTCCTTAAGTGTCAAACTGTAGTCAAGAAGGGCTTCTGTGCTGTTCGTAATATTGGAGAGACCTAATGCTATACTCTCTAATTCTAATACAAGAAAATCAAGAACAAAATCAATAAACCTCTACTTCCAGTGGTCCCCACCAAGCAGAATACACTCTATCTACTTTGTATTCAATCTAGTTACTTACATGTCATCCAGATCCAAATGTTAGAAAGTCATCCAGCTAAGCAAGGGACATCCCTGGTAGTATTCAAATGAAAATAAATGTACAGTTCAGGGCCATCAGCATTATAGTGATAATTGACACTGCACCACTAATCAATTTATCCTAGTTGCAGCATGTCAGCCAAAATGCATGTGACCCAAAAAACCCTGCCTAACTCAACAGCCAATCACAACTGATAAAGAAGAGAAATTTCCCACATGACAAATGACATCAGGTTGCTTCTTGCCTCCAATCTGACAACGGTGTCAGCCTGAATGCAGTGTAATACTTTGCAGTATTACTGCAAAATGCTGCAGTGTGCTACAGGGAACAGTGTTAAATACAATGGCAATGTTTTTTTATGCAGTATTTTGTGACATGTCATTTACTCAAGTTATTGTGTTGAATCCTGGCTGTCTCTGCTGTACATACAGTACAACTCACACTAAACTGCCATGCCAAGGCAATGAGATGTTTCGCAATGCTTTGTAAAACTATTAATACATTGGCATTATCAACTCACATTTCAATGTTTTTTAACAGTTAACCAGCCCAACAAACAAAATGCTATTGCAACTCATCTGCAAAGCATCTACAGTTCTATCACAATACAATGCAAAACTGAGTTGCAACTCTTAGACAGCAGGTTAAGTAAGGCTTTGTGCTGGATCTAGTAACAGATATGTTCTGTAAACCATTGAGAAATGATAAATCAACTAATAAGTTCAACAGTTTGAAGCAAATCGCACTATAGTAAGCAGGTTGACATGGACACCATAATCCAGTGCAATAAATTCTGTAGAGAAGACCAATAAAAAGTTAAAAAGTCAGTTGACTTTGTTCACTGGTAGCAAATATTGACTGACCACCTTTACAAGAGCTGTCCTTCTGCAATAGCCAGGTCTGAAAAAAGACAGAAATGTATTAATAATGCAGCAATTGCTCATTTATGTAGTAATTGCACCATCACCTTCTCTATAACCTTCCTTAAAGAACCTAAAGGAGCTCTGCAGAAACTTTGGAAAAGATACACAGTTATGGTTCTAATTTCTATACTGTGTATCCAGTTTTATTTTTTAAATGTATGTTTCTCATATTCTGGCCTCCCTCACCCAGTCCAGTCCTGCCCCACCCCCCACATCTCTGTCACTTACTCTGTAGAATTTCAAACACATCCCCCCTCCCCCAAGGCTAGGCCAGCTGCATGGGATCCAACATCCTGCCTCCTCCTGTTCATAAAAGTACAAGTCCTCAGGGTTCCTGGAGGTGGGCAGTAGCTGGTGTTGGTATCAACAGTGCTGAGATCATGCTAAGCAGGACAAGCCATTTTCCATTTTCTGGTCCCATCCCCTGGAATGCTGGTGCATGAAGAGCTCTAGTCAGAGGCCTCAGCCAAGGTCCCCATCCCACTTGCACTGCCTGCTGCGCTATCACCTTTGGTCACCCAGATGGCAGTGTAGCAGCAGCAGTGGTGGCATTCTCTCCTAAGAGGAAGAGACTGTCCTCTGGACTGCTGAACTTTCTCTCCCCCCCCACCGGCTGGCCCCCAATGTCCGAAGCTTGTTTCTGAACTTGGGTCACCATCATTATTATCAGTAAAGTTACCAGTGTGCCAACAGGCTGCTTGAATTTCTTGTTTTTATCTCCCCTTATTCTCACTTCCTAAGAACTTTTGAATGGAAATAGGATGCTTGAATTTGATCCACTTCTTTTGCGTGTCCATGCATGATATTGTAATCACTGGTTTGTGACATCATAATCATATTCATAGCAACTGTAACAGTTTGCTATGTAGGCAATAAGACACAATGATGTGTGCATTTAACAGATTTTACCATATGCCCAGGGGCGTAGTGAGGCACGAGGCCATGGGCCAAGTGCCTTCAGCCCCTGGAAGTGAGGTAAGATCTGTTCCATGCACAGCCCTCGAGAGTTTTATTGCGCTTATAAAATGGGCTCTTTTTTTTTTACTTTTTACAGTTGGGAAATGCATGTTTATATGCAGAAACAATAGATTTACTTGTGTACATTTATGATAAAATAGTCCTTTCACCGACTGCAAATGATGTAATTGATGATGTCATTGTATTACTGCTTGACAAAGTTTTTCCTATGCTGGTATCAAGATTCAAGATATGAAATATTTATCATGAAATGTTTACCATGGAACACATGGATTCAAAATTCTTCTCAGTTCCACTGGCAGAATGTTCCTTTCCTAACATGCTGTACACACACAAGCCCTCATAAAGTTCTCATTGCATTCATTGTCATATAATAGAAATAAGACCTTCTACATATGAAGTTATCATATATAATCAGTCAGTTAAACTTCTAATATTACTCTTCAGGGCATAGTACACAAAATCAAACAAGGTCAGGAAAAGTAAATCATACTTATGTAGAAACCTGAAGTATAAGATCAAAATTACAAACAGTAGACAACAAAAAGGCATGGATTTCCTCTTAAAAATCTCTAGTGAGGGGCTGATGCTAGTGCAACTAAGAAGGTTATGCTACAAGCATTAAGCAACTTGAGAAAAGGTACTGTCCCCAGCAGAAATTAGGTTTGTCAGTAGTACTAGCAACAAATCTTCCCTGGCAAATACCAGAGGTTAGACTGGAGTATATGTCATCAGGAGGTCCAACAAGCAAGGCTGACTCCAAATTATTTCTGACTTATAAACCAGTATTAGAATATTCACATCATCACTGTATCTATCTTTAGATCATTGCAGCTTGCCCAAATTTAACGTGACATCAACAGTTTATCCATCTTGTACGTATCAAGACTCTGGCAGTAGAATTTTGCAACAGTTGTGAATGCCAGATCATTTGTCTTCTAATCAACACAGAGCACAAACCAAGATATGAGAGATAAATGCATTCACTTAGCCTATGAAGTCATCAGACAGAAAATAGACACTGCTTTATTCCATTTCTTAGATAGTAACACCACTGATGTCATATGCTCCTAAAGTGTCAAACTGTAGTCAAGGAGGGCTCCTATGCTGTTCAGAATATTGGAGAGACCTAATGCTATACTATCTAATTCTAAGACAAAAAAATCAAGGGCAAAATCAATAAACCTCTCCCTGCATTGGTCCCTACCAAGCAGAATCCACTCCATCTACTTTGTATTCAAACTATGTTACTTACATGGCATCCAGATCCAAATCTAAGAAAGTCATCCAGCTAAGCAAGGGACATCCCTGGTAGCATCCAAAGGAAAATAAATGTACGGCTCAGGGCCATCAGCATTATGGTGATAATTGGCACTGTACCACTTATTGATTTCTCCTAGTTACAGCATGTCAGCCAAAATGCATGTGACCCAAAAAAACCTGCCTAACTCAACAGCCATTCACAACTGATAAAGAAGAAAAATTTCCCACATGACATGACAGATCACAGCAGGTTGCTTATTGCTTCTAATCTGACAATGGCATCAGCGTGGATGCAATGCAGTACTTTGCAGTATGACTGCAAAATGCTGCAGTGTGCTACAGGGAACAGTGTAATACAATGACAATGGTATTTGCCGTTTAAGGGGCAGACCAGGTTGTCCGGTGCACCTTCCCTTTTCATTAAGATGGTGTGCTCAGAAGGGAGGGAGAGGAAGGGGAGGGCTGGGGTAGAACAATGGCCAAGCAACAGAAGGGAAGGGGCAAGAGGAGGTACATAATGGGCAGCAGAGGAGTGGCTCAGCCACTTTTTGCTGGAGTTTTGATTTAATTGAAACTGCAGCACATCAGATTGGCTGAACAACAGGATAGGTTTGTGCACTAGGATACAACAGGTAACATAGCTCACAATGAATGAAGTTTTAAAAAAATATATATAAATAATATGATAATAAATATAGATAAATTAATAATGCGATATAATGATAAGTTGCATTACTTTACAAGACAAAATCATTGAAGGTGAATTGTATATGATTGGCTCATTAGGCCTAGAATGTGACCCCTGTTTGTAGGAAGTTTTGGAGTAGGACCCCTGTTTGAGGGAAGTTTTCTTTAAATTGAATAAGGCTGTAACAGCATTTTGCTTAGTTTCTAGAATCCTGGTTTGAGAAATTTGTAAGGCATAGCTCTTTTGGAATTTCTGCACCAGCATTCCATTAATTTTGAAGTTTTGAACTTGAAAACACGTTCTGGACAAAGGGGAATGCAGGCAAGAAAAGTTTTGCAGTTTTGTATGTTTCGGTTAAGGGCATTGCCTAGCAAATGAGTCGAGCTGAACCTGCGCTGCTGCAGGATGTGTGGAATGCCATTAGGACAATTGTACAATTAAGGGCTTTGTTTTTCAGTTGCTTGTACAGCGTTTTGCCTAGTTTCTGGGAGCATGAGTGGAACACGTGCGAGACAAAGGTGGAAGCGAGCAGGCAAGGCCTCGGCCTGCAAGATTTTTTTTTAGTAAAGCAGCTGGGAAGCTGAAGGAGTTATTTTAAAAGCTTTTTCTGAGCAGGCACGTGGACATGAACTGTGCTACGGTCTGATTCTGGGGGAACATCGTAGTTGTTTTAAAATCAAAAGATTTTTCTTCTCTCAGACTTTAGGGGAAACAGGGTGCTTTTCAGTTTTATGCAGGGGAAAACAGAGAATTCCACCGCATAGTGAGAGGAGGGCAGTTCGAAGGGGGGCAAGGAGATGGTGCTTGCCAAAAGGGAGCGAGGACAGCAGGTGTAGTTTTGTGGCGGCCTAAGGGGCTGAATGCTAAAAGTGATAGGCAAGGAAGGGGGAAGGCATTTGGTCACAAGAGGAGAAGAAGACGGCTCCTGGAGAAAAGGAGCGAGGACAGCAGAGGCAGGGTTGGTGACGACCTAAGGGCTGAATGGATATAGGGGCTGTAAGCAATGGGCAAGTGAGGGGGAAGGCATGGGAAACAAGAGGGGGAGGCAGGCGATAGAGGCCTGGGTGCAGGATAGCGCAGAGAGAAAAAATGCATGGCATGACATCACATGCCAGGAGAACCATGCGGTGACAACAAAGATGGCCTGGTGAGCTGGAAAAGGGCCTAGGAATGGGAAACAACAGATATAGGGTGTAATGGGGGGGGGAGAAGCACCACAAGCAGACAGGGTAGCAGCAGAAAAAGGGGTATACGGACACAGGCATGCAAGAGCATGCTAAAGGGGGGATGTATAGGCCTAATGAGGCCACAAGAGACAGCGCAGTGGATGCAGCATGGCCTCAGGCATTTGGACACCAACCGTGGGGGGACAAAAGAGAAGTGGGCCCAACAGGCCGAGAGCATGGTGAAGGAAGCCAGGGGGAGAGTAGGGGCAAAAGACGGGGCTCTCAAGAGGAAGGGTGATGGGGATTTTTAAGTGAAAAAGCCACTTGGCATGGCTGGAGACAAACAGGGCAAAAGGGAATGGGAACGGAGAGGTCTGGGAGGGTCAACAGCCATACCAATGTGAGGGCATGCAAGGGGAATATGGTTAGGCCTGGAAGGCCACAAGAGGTGGCGCTTAAGGTGTTTTTGAGGCCTGGGGGGATGCAGAAAAGAGAGGTGAATAGAAGACAGGGGAGGCAATAAGAATGGTAAGGAGGGGGAAGGCAAAAAAAAAAAAAGAGAAGGCCAATTTTGAAGGATTACAAAGGAGGAAGGCCCCGGGCAGAGGATCAGGTACAATGCAGCTGACTTCCAAGAGGGCAGCATATAAGGAGGATTTTTGAACCTTACAACATTGCTACAGGCACAAAAAAGTAAGCCGTAGCATTGGGCATGAATCAACCTGATAGCAATAGAGGACCGTGCAAAAAAAAAAGGGGGGGGGCACGTTTTGTCACCATTAGTCGACTGTTTCTCTTGAAAATGGGTCTGGTCATATGGGAATACTATGGGCCAATTTATAATTAAAGGAAATTCTCTTTTCTTTTCTTCAGTTGTTTCCACAGTTTGCGAACAGCAAGGAACATGGCACCAAAGAAGAACAGGCCTTCAAAGGAGGACACTACAGGGCTATAGTGGAGCTGCCAGAAAAAGCCAATAGAATGTGGGAGCTGGTGGAAGGGGAGGAACCGGGGAGACCAGGGGAGAAAAGGAAAGCAGAGAAGGGGAAAGGGGGCAAAGGGAAGTGGCCGGCTGAAGGACCAATCAGTCTGGCCAGGATACAGCCACTGATAGTGGGACCCAACAAGGTGGCTAGTCCAGTACCTCTGCAACCTGTTGACCAGGTGCTGCCAGTACCTCCCCAGGAACAGGTTGGGTTTACCCCAGTGGAACCCAGACCAGATCCCCAGCTCACAGTGGTTCCTCCACAGCCACTAGTAGAGCAACCACCCATTCAACCACAGGGCACCATTCTTGGGCACCAGGAGGACAGCAGGCAACAAAGAGCGGACAAGGCCAGAGGTAACACACCCGGCTCAGTGGGTGACCGCATCAAAGAGTATATAAACCAAATTGTTTTGGCACTAGGGACAGGGAGCTTAGGGCAGATGGAGTCAGCACTAGCAGAGATTAGGTCAGAAAAGAAAGTGCCAAAAGAAAAAGAAGGAGCAGTGGAGAAAGAAGGAGAAGGAACGAGGGAGATAGGAGCTCCTGGGATGAGGGTAGGTGAATACGTTCCGTTGGCCACAAAAGAGAAAATATGGAAGGGAGAGTATGTGGATATCATCGCCTTGGTAAGCCAGAAAGTGGCAGCAAAATATGAGGAGGCAGAGAATATAGGGAAGAATGAAACGGCAGCAGCGGTAGTTTTGTTAGGCAAGAAAGAGGAGGACAAATTCACTAAAGGGAAGACTTGGGAAGGGTGGTTTGTAGGTTTAGCCACATTCTCAGCCATAGTATTGGAGAAGAGGCCTGAGTTGGGCATCCCACTCATCACATACTCCTTGATAATAAGGAGAGCAAAAGCAAAAGGGGGTGTGGGGTGGATATACTATGATTAATTCTTTTGGCAGAGAATGGCGACATATAGGGATGCAAGATGGGACACGAAACAACTGTACTTGTGGACAGACTACATAACCGATCAGTCCACGCCAGAGGAAGAGTTGGGGAAGAAAGGTGCCATGCCACCAGAGATGTTGCTGGGCCTACAATAGTGCCTTTTGTTCCTGGCCGCAATGCCATTTCTGGCACGCATGTTCGAAATGTGGGGGATCACATCCAGCGAGCATATGCAGGACGACATGGGTCCAGGGAGCCCAAGGATCTGGGGGGCAAGGGACAGGTCAATAGTTTTTACGTGAAGGGCAGGGATATAAAAGGCAGGCATGGAACAGAGCAGGGAGGGGCAGGGGACATGCAAGTAGAGGGATTCCGAATCACTGATCAGCAAGGCCGGACATCAATTAGAGGGGGAGACCTTGGTGGAGAACAAGAAAAGAAGACAAGGGAGCAATTTAGAGAAGCTAGAACCCCCATCAGGATACAGGCATGGAAAGAATGGTTAGACAGATACCCAAACAGGAAAACGGCAGAGATGATTAAAAGAGTTTTTTGCACAGGTTTTTCGTTGCAGTGTGAGGGCCCAAGGCAAGCGAGAGAGGCGAACAATCTGGGTTCAGTAATAGGGAGGGAAGAAATGTTAAGACAAAAAATAGAGAGGGAAAAGACAGAAGGGAGAGTAGAGGGACCATATGATACCCCCCATTGCAGAATATGAGGATTTCTCCATTGGGTTTGGTCCCCAAAAAACAGGAGGGGGAATACAAGGTGATTCGTCACCTATCCTTTCCGGAAGGTGATTCGGTGAATGATTTTGTCAGTGACGAATATAGTAAAGTGACATATTCCACTTTGGAAGATGCAGTCCAGATCATCCAGGCAACTGCGGATGTATGGATGGCAAAGACAGACACAGAGTCCGCTTTCAGATTACTTCCAGTTAGGAAAGAAGACTGGGACCTGTTGGGGTTTAAAATTGGGGAGACAGCACTATTTTGAAAAAGCCATGCCCATGGGTTGTTCTATAGCATGTGCGACATTCGAAGCATTCTGCACATGGTTACAGTGGATATTTCAAGAAAGAACTGGTTATAAAACAGTTATTCACTATTTGGATGATTTCCTTTTTATAGGCAGTGGGAGAAGAGAGACAGAAAAAATGTTAGCCAGCTTTCAAGAACTGTGTAAAGAACTACGGGTTCCATTGGCACCCGAGAAAACAGAAGGGCCCAGTAAGGTGTTAGAATTTCTGGGTATTGAGATAGATGCTCTGAGGGAAATATTTCGGCT
Source organism: Neoceratodus forsteri (assembly GCA_016271365.2). Classification (NCBI taxonomy): domain Eukaryota; kingdom Metazoa; phylum Chordata; order Ceratodontiformes; family Ceratodontidae; genus Neoceratodus; species Neoceratodus forsteri. The sequence goes on from CM028131.1 coordinate 1,125,872,103, forward strand.
ACCTGACAAAAAAAGTGGAAAAACTGAAGAAGTTGATTCAGATACATACCAGTAGAAGAAGAGTACAACTAAAACAGGTACAACAAGTATTGGGACATCTGAACTTCGCATGCAGGGCTATTGGGCCAGGGAGGGCTTTCACTGAAAGGTTAGCAAGGACTGCAGCCGGGGTGACCAGACCACACCATTGGGTAGACATGATAAAAGGAGTCAAGGATGATTTTAAAGTATGGGAGGAATTCCTCAGGGAATATAATGGCTGCTCTTTCTGGCAGGAGGAATGGGTGTATAACATAGACCTCGATCTTTACACAGACACAGCCGGGGAACTAGGCATGGGGGGGCTATCTGAGGGGCAGATGGTTTGCAGAACCGTGACCAACAGACTGGGTGAGGGACGGTAAGTTAAAAGATATAACATTGTTAGAGATCATGCGCATCTGGGCATGCACCCTGGTTTGGGGAGAAGAATTACGGACTCAGAAAGTGACATTCTGGTGTGACAATAGAGCAGTGGTAGAGGTCCTAAACAACAGGAGAGCCAGGTCAGAAACGGTCATGTAAGTTTTGTGACTTTTGGTGCTAAGGGCCTTGCAGTTGAACATGTCATTTAGAGCAAAACACATAGAAGGAGTACACAATACCCTGGCTGACAGCCTTTCCCATCTGCAGCTGGATCATTTCTGGAGGCTGGCACCAACAGCAGAGGAGCAAAAAATGCCCATACCAATGAACATCTGAGATGTTGGCAAGAAAGAGCAGAACTGTTGTTTCGCAGTTCATGGGCACCACGGACTCTGAGGGCCTACGATGGGGCCTGGCAAGTGTTTCAAACATTCAGGGCAACACACCATATGGAGGTAAGTAGACCACTCACAGAAGAACAATTGGGGAAGTTCACCATAGAACAACAGCAAAAAGGAACAGCCCACACCACAATGGGGGTCTATTTGGCTGGGATTAGTGTTATTTGCAGCCTAAAAGGATGGAAGGACCTGACAAAATCAATGTTCATTAGAAGAATGATGCAGGGATGAGGTAGGTTAAAACAAGGGACTGTGGATAATAGAAGACCAATAGGGGAACAGTGGCTTGCGATATTTAAGGATGTGTTACCGGCAACATGCAGATCAAAGGCCGAGGCCCAGCTATTCCACACGATTTATGTTGTCATGTTTGCAGGGGCCATGAGAGTGTGTGAGGTGGTAGGTCATGGCAAAAAGACAAGGAAGGGGGATTGGAATGGGAAGATATAAGCTGGGGGATGAAGGAAATACAAATCATGATCAAGAGGTCAAAGACGGATCAAAGGGGGCAAGGTTACACTGTAACACTAAAGAAACATGTGGAGGGTGCAGTGTGCCCAGTGAAAGTTTTGTGGGCTTTCGCAGCAGAGCATGAAAACAGGACAGGGAGATTATTTGTGCATGGAGATGGAAGGAAGTTCACAAGTTATCAAGTCACAGCCTTGCTCAAAAAAGGCTTGTAATTCCTGGGGGAGGATCCAATTAATTACTCATCCCACTCCCTATGGATAGGGGCTGCCTCACAGTGGGCAGCAGCAGGTGAGATGGTGAATAATATTTTGGAGAAGGGGTGCTGGCGGTCTGCCAGTTATAAGAGAAACATTCAAACAATGCAGTATGAAGACTAATGTATCATCTGTGTTTTGTTATAGATTTGGATTCACATGTATGGGGGGACAGGGAGGAGTGATATGGTGAAAAAGGGAAGTTAAGACCATGTATAAGATGTTTATTCTGCTTAAACCCTATAGGAAGAGGGAGGATCCCGGAAATCTGGATCTGCGGCCACTCTGATATTTATTGGGCAGAAAGGAGAGCTGAGAAAAAGGCTGGGGGAAAACAGCTGTACCAAGCTGTGAAGCAATATAGGTTGGTTTGGCATGGCATCCGGGGCATGAGATGGGCACAACTGCTTCCTACCCTGAAAGAGCTGAAGGAGCAGCGACCCATTCCAGACCTAATTATTATACATCTAGGGGGTAATGACCTTGGGGGTAAGCCATGGGTGGACACATACTTGCAGATAAAAAGGGACCGAGAGACAATACAGCAGTGGTGGCCTAAGGCATGCCTAACCTGGTCAGATATGATCCCAAGAAGGGTTTGGAGACATGAGCACAGCCATAGAGCTGTGGATAGGGCCAGGAGAAAGATGAAAAGAAGGGTAGAGACGCTGATAAAGAAAATGGGAGGGCAGGTAGTACTGTGGGGTGTGGAAGAGTGGGTAGAAGATTTCTACAGGTCAGATGGCATGCATCTGTCAGATCTAGCCATAAACATGTTTAATACAGAAATGATGGGTTTTATAGAAGCATGGAGGAGGCATGCAAAAAAGGAAGTTAAAAAAAAAAAAGAAAGAGAAGGACAGAGAGGGAGTTTCCTGAGGTAGGGGGGAACGACTCCCTAAAGTGAGGGGAAAGCCAGTCATCCAACGCAAGCTGGAAACCGGCTAATGGGGAAAAAGGGGGGGAAGGAGGAGAGGGGTGAGAGAAAAAGGAATAAGATGAAAAGAAGAAGAAGCTGAAGGAGGAAAGCGGTCTAGGTTTTCGTCGTTACCTAACAGAAAAGGAGAAGAAGAAGTCACCCAGGTTTTCACCTGGGGGGAGAAAAGAGGAAGAAAGAGGGATGATCAGAGATTGGACATATGGATGCAAAAGAAATGCAATTGTGAGAAATATAATAATAAAAGATGATGAAATGGAACATGGAATTATGATATATAAATAAATTAATTGCCAATCTGAGCACAGCAACAAACAATGGTCTCTGTCTTTTGTGAGGGAAAAGGGGGAATCCGGGACAATGCTTTTTATGCAGTATTTTGTGACATGTCATTGACTGCAAGTTATTGTGTTGCATACTGGCTGGCTCTGCTGTACATACAGTACAATTCACATTAAACTGCCAGGCCATGGCAATGATATGTTTTGCAATGCTTTGTAAAACTAGTAATGCATCAGTATTAGCAACTCGCATTTCATTGTTTTTCAACAGTTAACTAACTCAACAAACAAAATGTTATTGCAACTCATCTGGAATGCATCTGCAGTTCTATCACAATGCAATGCAAAACTGAGTTGCAACTCTTAAGTTTATGTAAGGCTTTGTGCTGGATCTAGTAACTGATATGTTCTGTAAACTATTGAGAAATGATAAAGCAACAAATTAGTTCAACAGTTTGAAGCTAATTGCACTATAGAAAGCAGGTTGATATGTACACCATTATACAGTGCAATAAGATCTGCAGAGAAGACCAATAAAAACCAAACAAGTCAGATGTGCTTGTTCACTGGTAGCAGGCATTGACCGACCACCTTTATAAGAGCTGTCCCTCTGCTATAGTCAGGTCTGAATACGATGGTGCAATTGCTACATAATGCTGCAATTGCTCATTTATGTAGTAATTGTACCATCGCCTTCTCTATAATCTTCCTTAAAGAACCTAAAGGATCTCTGCAGAAACTTTGGAAATGATACACAGTTATGGTTATAGTTTCTATACTGTATATCCAGTTTTGTTTTTTAAATGTATGTTTCTCATGTCCTGGCTTCCCTCACTCAGATCCAGCCCCAACCCCAGCATCTCTGTCACTTACTCTGTAGAATTTCAAATCCAACCCTTCCCCTCCATGGCAGGGTCAGCTGCACTAGATCTGATATCCTGCACCCTCCTGTTCATAAAGGCACAAGTCCTCAGGTTTCTGGAGGTGGGCAGTAGCTGGCATTGGGACCCAAGAGTGCTGAGATCATGTTAAGCAGGACAAACCATTTTCCATTTTATGGGCCCATCCCCTGGGATGCTGTTGCATGAGGAGCCCTAGTCAGAGGCCTCCCCCACACTTACACTGCCTGCTGCCCTACCACCAGTGATCATCCAGATGGCAGTGTAGTAGCAGCAGCAGTGGTGGCCCTCCCTCCCAAGAGGAAGAGACTGTCCTCTGGACTGCTTGAACATTCCCCCCCCCCAACTGGCCCCTAAATGTCCAAAGCTTGTTTCTGAACTTGGGTCCCCATCATTGTAAGCAGTAGAGCTACCAGTGTGCCAATAGTGTGGCTTGAATTTCCTGTTTTTATCTCCCCTTATTCTCATTTATTAAGATCATTTGAATGGAAATAGGATGCTTGAATCTGATCTACTCCTGTTGCATGTCCATGCATGCTATTGTAATCACTGGTTTGTGACATCATAATCATCTTCATGGCAACTGTAACAGTTTGCTATGTATACCTGCTACTGTATTTTTTTTTATTTTATTCAGTTCTTTCTGCATGAGTATCAGTGAGAACATAGCAGCTAAAGGGACAAAGCTGGCAGTTCCAGGAGGAGAAGCAAAATTCTTAGCAGAACAGACAATCTGGCTCTGATGGAAATTTACTATCTGTGCTGTCCATTCTCATGACAGGATCCCTGTACAATTTTATGGGTTAGTTTAGAAAGTGTCTTTTCATCTCAGGAAGCTGCGAGCTAAACCAAACTTTTTATTTGGCTCATGTCTTAGGACAGAAAACATATGTATTTGTCTAAAAGGTCAGATCATACTGGTTTTCCAATCAAGCAAAACAATAGGATGGTGACTATAATGTCAGAGTGACATACTGGATGATGTGTCATTGGGGGGGTGGAGGGTCTTGAGGTCAGGCAGAGCCTGAAAGGGACAGTCAGGCTTGGGACTACAAACAAGTGACAATCTAAAGATTTAAGTCTGCGCTGATCCACCAAAGTGTCTTCTTGTAAGGCATTCTAGAGAGTGAGGGGGTGGAGAGAGAGAGAGAGAGAGAGAGAGAGAGAGAGAGAGAGAGGTTTCCTGTGTGGGTAACACTTTTCAAACAATGTTTTGTTTCTGTAGAATTACTGTTCCTTAGAATCTTGAAGTAATATCCTGTATTATCTGTGTAGATATCTAGAAGTATTAATTTTTCTTTATACTTCATGTTTCTGTGACTGAATCCTTTGAGGTACAGCTAACTAGTTTATAATTGACAAAACAGTATTTCCACCTATAAAGGGAAGGCTACCATTACCATGTTCTGTTTCTAAAATAAGGTGTTCTCATCTGTGAGAGAGAAGGGTGGTCATGCATCCTTGAGCAAGAAGCGCTGTACTGTGTGAGTGGTGCCTCCAGAGGGACTCAGACCTGGAGACACCCCAAGAAAGTGTGTGGGCTGAGTGGTGGCAGCCAATGATTACCCTTGCAAGTGTCTGAAGGGTTCAAGAAAGCTAGTAACACTAACAAGCTGAGTCTGGGAAAGAAAAATTTGCCACAGCAACCAACTGAGATTCATCAACAGAACATTATAATAACATATGTAGGTAGACGGACAGAGGAGAAAAAGTCTGAGGGGCAGAGAGCTCATTGTCAAGCACATGTTCATATTAATGAGCACATGGAGTAAAGTAAACATAAGAGATATGTGAAATATAAACAGAAGTGTGTAAAAATTATGATTTTTTAAATGTTTTCTTAGAGCTGTCACAAACTCTTTCAGAACTGAAACAGAGACCAGGCAGTAAATAAAGTGGCCATCTGGATATAAAGGACATTTAAATGTGTCTTTTACACGATAATTTCACCATAGCATGCCTTTCCTCCATTAAGAACAGATGATCCCCATCAGCAATGGACCAGCATCAATCAGGATAGGCAGGGTTCCAGACAGCTAACAGAGAAATCAATGGCTATAGTTGCATTGTCACAACTGGCACATATAAAAGACATTTGACCTCAAAGCTCAAGATTAACTTGCCATTTCATCACTAATGCATAATAACTGTCTCTGTGTTTCGGCCTCTTTGCGTAAGTGCTTTTTTATGATATGGAATATTTATCTTCGAAGTACAGAACTTATCCAGTATTATATACCTTTAATGTATATAAACTAAATGCAATTACCTTTGGTAATCTATTCCAAGAATTCACTATGCTTTCATTAAACTAATGTTTCATTATCTCCCATCTGAGTCATGCTTCCTTGCTCTGTTGTTCTATGACAAAACACATAGGGCCAGATATTCAAAACATTGTGCTGGGCGCAAATTGTTTGCGCAGGTTTAGCACTGGGTTAGTGCAGGTCCGCTAAATTCAAAAGGTCAAATAGCGCACAAACTGCACTAGTGCCTGGCAAACTGATAATGTATGCAAGGGGATAACTGAGGGAGCATGTCAGCACAATGCTATATTCAGTGCATAGCACCACACAAATGGTTTTGCGTGACATTAGCGCAACACATTGCGCGGTGCAGATTACCGCCCAGGAAAAGGTAGTCTTAACCCTGGACAAACCAGCTTTGCATGTCTTTATGGCTTTGCGCGGCATTTGTGCAACTTTAGTGCAACTTTGCATGACCCTAACCAATAAGTTTGACACACAGAAATAAGTCAGACATAGAGGAAACATGCTGCTCACTGATGGCATCACTATGATGCCATCATCTGCTACCAGTCCCAGTCATCCTGGCAGTATGTGGTGACCCAGCTTCCAGTGGACACCACGGTAGTGTGGCCATACAGCACACACCTGCAGACCACCCTTCTGTGGACACCAACAGATGTCAGCACACACATGCAGCACTGTGGGCATGGAGGGTGTTGGGGGGAGGATGTACAAGTGGCCAGGCTGCACTTCAGACTGGGTGTGGCCACAAGGCTGAGACACATCACACAGTGCACATGGGCCAGTGTTGGGAATACCCCAACACTGGTATGCCTGTCTGATCATATGTGCCCCCCCAGCCACATACAGCACATCTGTACAGACACCACAGCACACACAGCCACCATGTATATGTCACTGTGAGCATCCCATGCCAGTGGTGCAGCATCTGTGGGTCGCACAACAGCATAACAGTAATGTCCACTGTCAGTAAACGCCTGCAAGTTGGGCCTGTCACTGTGTACAGTTCAGTGGCCATCACTGCTCTGCACACCATAGGCATTGCTGTGTCCCTCACAATACTGGCCCTATTGCTACTGTAGTGTCTGCTGTGCACTGTAGCATGACCTACAGTTTGACAATTGCATGCAGCACCACCTGTGCCTGTGCTGTGCAATCCCCTGGGGCACGATATGCTATGCTGCACTGTATAAATGTAGCCTGCAGCTACCACCATGCACTCCAAGACTGACCTACAAATGGAGCTATGGGCAGACCCAGCCAGCCTCTGTACTTCCAGACTGAACTTCAGGTGGAGCTGTGGGACCCTGCAGTAACGCTGGGAAAATTGCATACAAAACAGGTGATAAAGAGATGCTAATCTGGATGTTTGCCCAGAGACTACCTAAGTAGGCTCATTTGCATGTCATGTTTGAATATAGCAAAGTTTAGTCCCAGGCAAACATGATTGCACTGGGCAAATGGCTTAGCTCTGTGATAAACCTGCGCAAATGTGTTAGCGCTGAGCAAATGTTTCCGAACTATTGTACATTTTTGCACAATGTACTTTCACATGTGGTGCAGCTTGCAGCTGCACTAAGTCCACGCATTTGCTGGCACACACATTGGCCACATAGTTCACCTCTGCCTTCCTTCACATTGCTGTGAACTTGGCTGCTGTTGTGGTGTGCACTTCCTGGTTGCTATATTTAGATCTGTATTATTCCCAGGCTATGTCTGCACTGCACTCCCAGCCCATATTGCCCAGCTTCCTAAGCATGCTATATTCAGCAGGTTTAGCACTGGGGCTATTCCTTTTGAAGATAGCGGGCTATTGGGTCTGGGCTAATTTAGCATGCTGGGCAGTGCTAATTTAGCCCTGGGGCAAAGTTTTGAATATAGGACCCATAGTCTTGACTGAGTCTTGTTGGGGCCATGTTTGTGGACCTGGCTAAGGCACTCAATCTATTTAACCTGGAAATTCTCCTTGATAAACTCACCCCACTTGGCATTTCCCAACAACTTGTTTCTTAGATTCAGCATCATTTATCTGGGAGGTCCCAATATATAGGTTTTGGTTCTGTTATGTTCCAGTCCTTGCCAGTTTAAAGGGGAGTGCCACAGGGGTCCAGTTTGGGACTCCTGTTGTTTTCTCTATTTATAAATTCAATCTCTAAGACTTGTTAGATGTGTGAATCTCTATGCTGATGTTTCAGTTTTTTTTCCCCAAGTGCACTTTTTTTTTTAAATTAGAGACTCTGTTATGTTAGATTTCCATGCAATTTGTTATTGGTTCACAGTAAATCATCTTACTTTGAATTACAAGAAAACAAATAAAAACATGCTGTTTGAAACATATACAACTTTAAATGCAAGTTTACCTCTTAAGTTAATGAAGCCAAATGGTTCTGAAATTGAACAAGTCTGCCAGTTTAAATATCTAGTCGTGCTTTTCTATCTTTCCTTATCATTTTCACTGCATATAAACATGGCTTGTAAGACCCAGCATTTTTGAAAAACTAGTGTAGGAGAAAAGGGGATAGGGTAGAGGACAAGACATTATTGTGGTGGGGAGGCATTGGTCAGAGGACTAGCCCTGGCCACTTGGGGAGAGCTAGAGTTTTATTTCCACCATTTATTTGTCCAAAAAGGCAATTGCCCCAAACCTTTGGAATCCCTTTCTGGAGCCGAAAGTCCTGGTTTTCAGCCCTTCCAGTGAAGCCCACTGCAAGGGCTGAAAACCAACCCCTCCAGTGAAGCCCAGTTCAGTTTCAACTCCCCCTTATTTTCAGTCAGTTCTGTGAATGACAGAAGTATCACAGCATTTCCTTTTACATTCTTTCTGGACTTGCTAAGCCCATTGTTAATTGCTACCTACTGTTTTAAGTCTGCTTTTTTCACAATTACATTTCATTATGAACCTATTGCATTTGTTCTCTGTCATATATTTTTGTCTAATGTTTGGAATTTTCTGATTTGTGATCAAAGACCTCAAGGTTGCGCAAGTCATCCCTGCTACATCTTTGCAAACAATACAATGCAAACAATACATTTTCACTGAAACCAATATGTACACACTGAAGCTAATATAGTCATGCTGGAACCAATGCATTTTCTTTGAAAACAACACACGTTTTAGTGAAACTAATGCATTTTCACTAAAACCAATATGTTTTTACTGAAAACAATACATCTGCACTTAATACATGTTTGAACACTCCAATGCATATTTAATGCAAATAATAGAGTATATGTTGGTTGAAATCAATACCGTTTCATACAACAGTGCATTTTCATTTCAGCCCAAAACATGTCTACTGGAACCAATACATACTCTATATTCATAAACCAAAGCATATTAACTCAAACCAGTACATGTCATCTCTATCCAGTACATGTGAACCTAAACCAATATATTGATATTTAAACTAATACATTAAGAATAATGTATGGGTAACCATATACAACATGGATATGATTTCATCCAGAGATGAAATGACACTCTAGACCTCAAGAGTGAAACACAAGAGATTTCTACGATGCCATCTCACTTTGAGATGGAAACTGTTTTGTTTGGTTGCCAAGCTATTATTTTGTGCAGTATATGTTTACTTAAATTCCTTTAACAACTTCTGTCTTGAACTGTAATTATTCAGAAAACAGAGCAAACAACAGAATTAGATTAAAAACATTTAATGAGATTTATGCAATAGCTACAATATATGTGCTGGCAATACAGAAACATAGATAATGATGGGAAACAAAAGACCAATGGCCCATCCAGTCTGCCCGTAGTTCCCTATCAACCTCCTGGACCTATTGTCCATATAGGGTACTAGCCCTCATTATCCACCAGTCTTCCTATCCTTACTACTTCCACCCTGAGTAATCACCATACCCTTCACTCTGTCCCAGGCATGCTTGAAACCATTTATGGTTTTGATGTCCACCATCTCAGCCGGCAGACTGTTCCACAGTTACAGTACCCTTTCTGTAAAATAAAATGTTCAAATATCTCTCTTGAACTTCCCTTCCATCAGTTTCCACTTGTGTCTCCATGTGCTTGAACTGTTACTCATGTCAAATAGTTCCTCAGAGTTCACCTTGTTTACTCCTTTTAGGAACCTGAAGGTCTCAAGTCACATCACCCCTTTCTCATCTGGTCGGCAGTGAGTACATGTTCAGTGCCTTGAGCCGATCCTTGTAAGATCTGTCCTGTTGGCCCTGAATCATCCTGCTCACCCTTTGATTTACCACATCAAGCCCACCCCTATCTTTTTGTGAGGTGAGGACTCCAGAACTGGGCTCAGTACACCAGGCCCAGGTGCTGCCTCACCAATAATCTAAAAATCGGTAGTAATATCTCTTTTCTTCTGCTATCAATACTCATTCTGATATAGCCCAGCATCCTACTTGCCTTACTATAGACCTTGTTGTACTGGCTTGATTGTTTAAGGAAGTCACTTATTATGACTCCTAGGTCCTTTTTCTCAGCCATAGTGCTCAGGTTTACCCCTGCCAAAAGGTTCTTTTTCCTGGGGTACTTGTTCCCTATGTGCATCACCTTGCACTCTTTGCTGTAGAATTTTAACCACAATCCTTAATGTAGCATTTATGGATCTAACCTCCTCAACCCCTCTGACCTTGTTCAGCAGCTCTGCCTTGACTGTGGTATGGAAACAAACCAGTTGAAGGGTCTGGACCTAGGGCACCAAAAATTTTATTTCAGGCCAGTCAATATGAGTGACACCCTAAAAGTTATCAAAATGTTCTAGGCAAAACCATGGTTGGTGGACTCACTCATTATGAAGCTTTTAGCTATGGCCCTTGAGGAACTCTCCTACCCTATAATGAAAATATTCCATTTTTCAGTCTTTTTGGTAACCAGGTAAGGTCCACTAGGCACAAGTGCCTGTTTTCAGGGGCGACCTGGGGGCATTGGGTGGTTAAGTTACTTGCTCAGAGTCACACAGTATGCAAGTAGAGATTGTGAGAATCAAACCCAGATCTGGTCTGCTGGATGTACCAAGCTCATTCACAGCTTGTTACTCTAACCACTAGGCTATACTGCCAGTGGTACTCCCAGTTCCCTATGAAATGGAAGTACACACTGGTCACACCAGTATTCAAAAGCAGTGACCACTCAAACCTTGCTAACTACAAACTGATCTCAATCCTCTCCCTGCTGTTTAAAGGCACTTGAAAGAACTGTGTCAGACCAGCTTATCTCCTACTTATAAAATACAAATTCAGCGTGTCCAACAGCATGGCTTCAAAAAACTTTACAGCACCAATACTGCACTGACTGAGTATACCAGCTTTATTCATGAGGCTTTTTATAGTGATGACATGATCGGGCCACCTACACTGACTTGATGAAGGCCTTCAACCTTGTAAATCACAAGCTAATGCCTAGCAAGCTTAAAAGCCTTGGTCTGTCACTGGACAAAGCTGCCTGGTTTCAGAGCTACCTCTCAAGCAACTCACAGAGAGTGAAGATAAAGGGCTCCTTCTCTGATGACAGGCGTGTAAGTATAGGAGTGCCCCATGCCTTTATTTCTGGCCCCCTCTTATTTGGCCTGTTTATCAACTGCCTGCCAGATGCCTGTCAGTCAGCCAGTGTACTACTGTATGCTGACAATGCTGTAATTTACATTAAAAACTCTGACTTAGGCAACCTTATCTCAGACCTTCAGGACAATTTTGAATCCGTAAAAAAACTGTGGGCTTGATTCACAAAGAGACAAAAAAAAATCCGCATGTGCTGAAAAATGGCTTGCAAAACTGTGGAAACGCAAGCGTGGCATATTCACAGTCAAAATTTCCGCAGATGTGGAATATCGCAAAACAGGCATGATACAAAATTCCTCAAGTGCATGAAATGCGCAACATTTTTTCCGCAGATGCAGAAATAATATAAAAGGTCCAGCAGACAGAACAGCAGGTGATCCTTATTAAGTGGAGCAGGAAACTTTGATAGTCTTGCAAAAGCTGCAGCTGAACTAGCACTCCCAGCAAGCCAAGCAGCCAGTCCCACAACTGGGACCACAGTAGCATCACCGGTACCAGCAGGACCTTGCACCCAGTAGCATTATTTATCTGTTGATTCTGTCTTTCTCTGGGGTGTTTCATTCTCCTGCATCTGTAGCACACAATTCTGACTGTTATCACCTTGCCTCTACTACCTGTGGGACTCCTTTATGGGCTGCACTGGGTCATGTGGTTCTGGTTTGTTGCCTTTCAATAGAAATTAGTGCTATTTTGTTCTAACAGCTGACACTTCTATACAGCCCACAGGTTTGCTGTTGCTTGGTGCCTGAACCCCCACTGTGATTGTTTCCCAGTTGTTAGTACACTGCCTTTTGCTCAGGGTGAGATACACCTCACTCTGCTTGTTGCAGCATGTGCGCAACATTTTTTCTGCAACTGTGGGAAAACAGTGGCTGAGAATTGCCTTTAAGGGGCCATGCCATACTTTTCAATGCATTTTTTGTGCAGGATTTTCTGCAGCTGCATTTTTCCATGATCCACAGCATATTTTTCCACAGCTGCAGATGTTTTGTTTATATGATGCAGTGTACTTACCCCTTTATTCTGCAACTTTGCAAATTTTGGAACTTGCACAATTTTCACCTTCAAAGTGTTTTGTGAATTCTGCCCAGATTCTCTGTTAATCTGGTCCTCAACTATAAAAACTAAAAACATGTTTGACATCATAAATTCCAATGGTCTAAAACCTGAGCAGGTGGAAATCTTTCAATCCATGGGTGATTTTAGATGATACCGTACCTTTTGCCCCACATGTGGACAACTTGGTACTGGCAGTTAACAGAAGACAGGGGCCCTGTTTAGGAACTGCAATAACCTCATTGCTGATGCTAGATGCCTTATATTGTCCAGTCCTGTACTGTCACTCTTTGACTAATGGCTTCCCTGTCTACTCAGCTGCAAGTGACTCAGCCCATTTTCAAAGGTTGATGCAAGGCTTGCGTAAACCATGCGGCAATCGCTAAGTTTGACACAACTGTGTGAAACACATTGTCACAACTTAGCCTAATTTTATAACATTTGGCACAGTTGCAAGAATTTCCATAATTTACTGCTGCTTGTGCCAAAGGCTTTGATGCAAGCCCATAAAACAGCCCCTGAATGGTGCAAAGTTAAACCGGGGCTGGTCTAACTTGCTCATCAACACAAGTGACTTGCATTAGGGATTTGCGGCTGCCTTCCTTGCAAAATCGCAATTGTGCCATTGTTTGATGAAAGTCGCCACTTGCATCAAACACCCTGACACCAGTCCACTCGCCAATCATTTGAAAATCAGGCCCTCTGTGTTAAACAGAATTATGGTTATCTGTAAAAGGCCTGTCGATTCATATTAGGGGCTGATAAGCATACCCACAACTGCTCCCTGTACACTCCAATTAACTGGCTACCATTATTTAGTGCTATTTTGTTCTAACAGCTGACACTTCTATACAGCCCACAGGTTTGCTGTTGCTTGGTGCCTGAACCCCCACTGTGATTGTTTCCCAGTTGTTAGTACACTGCCTTTTGCTCAGGGTGAGATACACCTCACTCTGCTTGTTGCAGCATGTGCGCAACATTTTTTCTGCAACTGTGGGAAAACAGTGGCTGAGAATTGCCTTTAAGGGGCCATGCCATACTTTTCAATGCATTTTTTGTGCAGGATTTTCTGCAGCTGCATTTTTCCAGAGTCCACAGCATATTTTTCCACAGCTGCAGATGTTTTGTTTATATGATGCAGTGTACTTACCCCTTTATTCTGCAACTTTGCAAATTTTGGGAACTTGCACAATTTTTCACCTTCAAAGTGTTTTGTGAATTCTGCCCAGATTCTCTGTTAATCTGGTCCTCAACTATAAAAAAACTAAAAACATGTTTGACATCATAAATTCCAATGGTCTAAAACCTGAGCAGGTGGAAATCTTTCAATCCCATGGGTGATTTTAGATGATACCGTACCTTTTGCCCCACATGTGGACAACTTGGTACTGGCAGTTAACAGAAGACAGGGGGCCCTGTTTAGGAACTGCAATAACCTCATTGCTGATGCTAGATGCCTTATATTGTCCAGTCCTGTACTGTCACTCTTTGACTATGGCTTCCCTGTCTACTCAGCTGCAAGTGACTCGGCCCATTTTTCAAAGGTTGATGCAAGGCTTGCGCCAAGCCATGCGGCAATCACTAAGTTTGACACAACTGTGCGAAACACATTGTCACAACTTGCGCCTAATTTTATAACATTTGGCACAGTTGCAAGAATTTCCATAATTTACTGCTGCTTGTGCCAAAGCTTTGGTGCAAGCCCCATAAAAACAGCCCCTGAATGGTGCAAAGTTAAACCAGGGGGGCTGGTCTAACTTTGCTCATCCAACACAAGTGACTTGCATTAGGGATTTGCGGCTGCCTTCCTTGCAAAATCGCAATTGTGCCATTGTTTGATGAAAGTCGCCACTTGCATCAAACACCCTGACACCAGTCCACTGCGCCAATCTAACCCCCATTTGAAAATCAGGCCCTCTGTGTTAAACAGAATTATGGTTATCTGTAAAAAGGCCTGTCGATTCATACTAGGGGCTGATAAGCATACCCACAACTGCTCCCTGTACACTCCAATTAACTGGCTACCATTATTTAGTGCTATTTTGTTCTAACAGCTGACACTTCTATACAGCCCACAGGTTTGCTGTTGCTTGGTGCCTGAACCCCCACTGTGATTGTTTCCCAGTTGTTAGTACACTGCCTTTTGCTCAGGGTGAGATACACCTCACTCTGCTTGTTGCAGCATGTGCGCAACATTTTTTCTGCAACTGTGTGGGAAAACAGTGGCTGAGAATTGCCTTTAAGGGGCCATGCCATACTTTTCAATGCATTTTTTTGTGCAGGATTTTCTGCAGCTGCATTTTTTCCGCAGTCCACAGCATATTTTTTCCACAGCTGCAGATGTTTTGTTTATATGATGCAGTGTACTTACCCCTTTATTCTGCAACTTTGCAAATTTTGGGAACTTGCACAATTTTTCACCTTCAAAGTGTTTTGTGAATTCTGCCCAGATTCTCTGTTAATCTGGTCCTCAACTATAAAAAAACTAAAAACATGTTTGACATCATAAATTCCAATGGTCTAAAACCTGAGCAGGTGGAAATCTTTCAATCCCATGGGTGATTTTAGATGATACTACCTTTTGCCCACATGTGGACAACTTGGTACTGGCAGTTAACAGAAGACAGGGGCCCTGTTTAGGAACTGCAATAACCTCATTGCTGATGCTAGATGCCTTATATTGTCAGTCCTGTACTGTCACTTTTGACTATGGCTTCCCTGTCTACTCAGCTGCAAGTGACTCGGCCCATTTTCAAAGGTTGATGCAAGGCTTGCGCCAAGCCATGCGGCAATCACTAAGTTTGACACAACTGTGCGAAACACATTGTCACAACTTGCGCTAATTTTATAACATTTGGCACAGCTGCAAATTTCCATAATTTACTGCTGCTTGTGCCAAAGCTTAGTGCAAGCCCATAAAACAGCCCTGAATGGTGCAAAGTTAAACCGGGGGCTGGTCTAACTTGCTCATCCAACACAAGTGACTTGCATTAGGGATTTGCGGCTGCCTTCCTTGCAAAATCGCAATTGTGCCATTGTTTGATGAAAGTCGCCACTTGCATCAAACACCCTGACACCAGTCCACTGCGCCAATCTAACCCCATTTGAAAATCAGGCCCTCTGTGTTAAACAGAATTATGGTTATCTGTAAAAAGGCCTGTCGATTCATACTAGGGGCTGATAAGCATACCCACAACTGCTCCCTGTACACTCCAATTAACTGGCTATCATTATTTAGCAGAATAAAGCACCAAACTTGCCTGCTAGCAAGAGGCACTTCTTGGACTAACCCTTCCCTGATTAAAAAAAAACTGCTTCCGTTTTGTTGCTAACCAGTGCAACACCAGGAGTACTGTATGTCAAGAAATGCTCTAAAGCTGTCTTTTAGAGAACGAAGCTGGACCAGTGCACCATAAGGGCTGCTGGTTGACTGAATGATCAGCCTGCTTTACTGCTTAATCTCCCCAACTTTGCACAATTAAAAATATCTCTGCAGACATCTTTATCTGTGCAGTGCAGTTGTAACTGCAGATATCTGTTCTGAAATCATGCCTGTTTGTAGCTCCTGCCTTGCTCTGGATTATACATTATTGTTCCATTTCTGCACTTTGACTGTTTTTTCCTGTAACTTGCCTGATGCTGCTGTTACTGTATCTCTGCTTAATTTTGTTTTATATCAATTATTTTTGTTGACCATGAGGTGTAACCTATGTAAATGAGCACTTGTGCTGAAAGGTTCTTTCCGAATGTGAAATACAATAAAAAATAAAAACACCTTTCAAGCCTTTGTAGGCCATTCTGCATCTCCCTAATTCCCCCATTGGTATCTAATCTCCCACAGAGCTTAGTGTCATCTGTCAAATGACACAACTTGCCCTGAATTTCTTCTCCAATGTAATGAACATATTGAAGAGGACAGGACCCATGACAGATCTCTGTGGCACCCCACTTGTGACTCCACTCTCTTCTGATTTGAAGCCATTAATCACAATTTTCTGCTGCCTCCCATTCAACCAGTTTTCTACCCATCTTACTATGTCCCTTGCTGTATCCAGATCCTCCATCTTATTCAGCGATCTTCTGTGAGGCACCAAGTCAAAAGCCTTGCTGAAGTCAGAGTAGAGTAAATCCACGATGTGGTCCTTATCCAATATCCCCATCACCCAGTCAAAGACAACTATTACAGTAGGCTGGGCTTACAAGACCTCCCTGCCAGGAACTCATGCTGCTTACTATCCTGGATATCATTGCCCTCTAGTGAGTTCATCAGTTTACCCATAACAGAGATAAGACTGACAGGTCTGTAGTTCCCTGCTTGCTCCTTGTCTCCCCATCTGTAATGAGCTATTGAATAGTCCTACCAGAGGTTTACCCATGTCTGCTACCAGTTCCTTGAGTACCCTCAGATGCCTCCCATCAGACCCCGGGGCCTTATCTGTCTTTAGGGCTGCTAGCCCCTTCTGGATTCTTTTGCTGGTAGATACTGGCTGCCTCATCTCTGGGATGCCTTTTATGGTTGGCTTGATGCCAGTCTGTGGCAGGAGCCCAGTCTTCCCTTG
This sequence comes from Neoceratodus forsteri, assembly GCA_016271365.2. NCBI lineage: Eukaryota > Metazoa > Chordata > Ceratodontiformes > Ceratodontidae > Neoceratodus > Neoceratodus forsteri. The sequence continues at coordinate 1,125,889,186 of CM028131.1, forward strand.
TGAAGACAGACCAAAAGTAATCATTAAGGATGGTTGCCTTTTGTGATTCCTCCTATATTAGCCTCCCTCCCTCAGATAACCTAAATATTCCCCATCCTTTCTTTCTTTTTTCTCTAATATACCTGAGGAACTGCTTTTGCCTCTGCATTTTCCCCTTCCACAATATATTATTTATTTATTTATTTAATTTGTTAACCGGGTAAGAGCAGTGGACCGAGGGTTCTTTTTCAGGCTCAGCCCGGATCAGTCATACAATGCAAAACATGTGACATATAATAAATAATCAATAACATTTACAAATACATAAATCAAACAAATATAACTTTAGTCGCTTTGTATATTGTCTTGCGTGTGCAGTGCAGACAACATATTGTGATTGCTTCAGTGGAGAAGTGGGTTTCAGAGGTGCGGTCCTGCTGAAGCCAATGGCGCCACTGCTTTTTGTAGCCGGGCTCTGTGGTGCCAATGGCATAGCATGCTGTCTATGACAGCAGTTGAGAAATGTGCCACCACCTTGACAGAAATTAGCTGCTGCAAACAGGGAGTGCCACAGGGCAGTCCCTGATTGCAGCAGCCAATCACTGCTTGCCTCATCTGGTGTCCCCATCAAGCAACATGGCAGCAGCTTCCCTGTCAGTTTCTCATAGTCCCCACAGAAGCCGAGGGGTAGCTGCTGCCTTACACAGTCCCTCTGAAAGCCAATGGGGGTGCCCAATCCTCCTGACGGCATGCCCCCTCCTAAGTAATTTGCTGACAGGGGGGTGCCCAATCCCCATCAGCATAATGTACCCCCCATTTCTTGTGTGCCAAGGGGGTGCCCAATCCTCCCCAGCTCATGTGACCCCCCCAACTCTGTATGGCCAGTGGGGGCACCCAATCTTCCGTTGGCTACAGCTCCCCCAAAAAGAACACTCAGGTGGCATGCTGGGAGCCCATCCCAACGTGCCAAATGTCCCTGAAAAGAAAAAAGTCCTGCAATTTTTTTTTTTTTTAATCTGTAAAACAGAAAACGGTCCCTCGTCGAGTCCGGTGGCCCCTCCCCTAACCCAAACCCACCGTCCTGCTCTGTCTCCCCATCCCCTCACCCCATGCCACCTCCCGGCGCAGTCGATCTCGGTGGACCGAGACATGTCTGCACTCTTCAAAGCCGACTGCGAACTGAAGAAATGCCAGTAAGCTGTATAATGGCATAAATGATTTTTTTTTCCGCTTATGTGGATATCTCAGTCATTTTTTTGACTTTTGAAACCATATTTTCAACATGGAGTTTTTGGGACCCCTCTTCATGAATTCAGTCTCTGTCATGACATTATTCAGTCCCGAAAGATGATCTTCCGGTCACTGTGTGGAATCACTTTTCAGGACTGAGTAACGAAATGACAGTGTTGCTGTTCATGAGGTGGCCTCCCAAAAAGCCTATGTTGCAAATTTAGTGAAAAAATTCCAAAAAATGACTGTGTTATGAGCGTGCATTGTGCAGTTTCCATGTGCACTCGTAATTTCTCCAATTTGTAATATTTTCACTCAAGATTTTCAACATTGCCATTTTTCACACCTCCTTATGAACAGTGCAGCTGTCATTTTTCACATCCTGTCCGAAATGTGTTTTCGCACAAACGGTGCAGAATAGCATGGTTGCTGTGGGAAATCAGTGTTCGGGACAGAGTATGAAAATCACAGCAACACTTTTCATGAGCAGAGGTCCTAAAATGCCCACGCTGAAAATTTGGTGACAAAAGTCCATAAAATGACTATGTTACAAGTGTGCATTGCGCAGTTTCCACACGCACTTGTAACTTTGACAATTTTTAATATTTTCACTCAACATTTTCAACATTGTCAATTTTGTACACGTCCTTATGAACAGTACAGCTGTCATTTTTCAGATCTTGCCCGAAATGTGGTTTTGCGCAAGTGGTGCACTATGGTGCGGTGGCTGTGGGAAATCAACAATCAGGACAGATGAAGAAAATAATAGTGACAGTGTTCATGAGCAGAGGTCCCAAAATTCCTATGTTGAAAATCTGGTGAAACAATTCCACTAAATGACTGTGTTACGAGCGTGCAATGAGCAGTTTCTACATATGCTCATGAATTCGAGCATTTTTAATATTTTCACTCAAGATTTTCAGCACTGCCATCTCTTCACACCTACCTATGAATGGTACAGCTGTCATTTTTCACATCCTGCCCAAAGGGTGTTTTCCCACATCTGGCACAGACTGGTGCAGTCATTGTGAGAAATCAACGTTCGAGACAGATTAACAAAATCACAGTGCCACTATTCATGAGCAGAGGTCCCAAGCACTTTAATGAGATGGGGGTCACAAAAATGCAGAGTTGCAAATCTGTAGTGCAAATACCAACAAACGGCCGGGGCATTAGGGTTTCTAACCATAACGTGCCAACCTGTACAGACTGACAGGCATCAGGGGTGTGTCTTTGCATTGCTGGCTGTCATGCTCATGCCATACCATCCCCCCACACTCAAGCCACTGACAGGCATCGAAGTGTGCCTTGGACTCTTCAGCCCCACAGTTCACCCCATTCTCCTATGCTGCACCCATTTCAGTGTATGTCCTTATGAAATGGGGTGACTGTAAAGCCGAACATCCCAAGGCACACCTCAGCACTTGTCAGTGTATGCAGGATAGGGTGAGGTAAAATGCCATGAGTGTTATGGCTGAATGGGGGTGAGCGTAAGGCCCAAGGACCCCAAGGCACAATGCAATATTTGTCGCACTGCAGAGTAGGGTGAGCTGAAAAGCCATGAACATTATGGCTGATGCCCAAAGGCACACCTCAGTGCCTGTCAGTCTCTGTAGGGTGATGTGGGGTTTGAAGTCACTTTCATACTTCACTGCCATTCCTATTATGCATCTGTTCAACTCCTGCACTTCCGATGCCAATGTCAGCAAGACAACATTCGGCATTGACAAATGCTTGTTAAAAACTTGTTATGAACAACCAACACGTATGCAACTCAATGTCTGCTTTTGCCTTCCTAACCTCCCTCTTTTTTCCTTGGTTCTCAGTATTGTCCTCATTATCTCACCCACACACACTTCCTTGTACCTGGTTAAGGCCTTTTCTTGGCCCTCAGTGCTTACCTGACCCTTTCTGAGAACTATATTGTACCTTATTCTTGAGGTTACCACTCTCATGCATAACATAGATCCCTCTAGAATGGCTGTCTGCCCTCACTAACTTGTCCAGGACCAGCTCCATGATGAAATTTGCCTTCTGAAATCAAGGACCTAAGCCCTTGATTGCAGCTTTTCATTCCCAAGGGACAGCCTGGCTCATACCAAATAGAGTTATGGTTTCTGAACCCTAGAGGCTCCCCAACTCATGAACCTCCTACCCCTTCAGGGTTGGTGAGCACCATACCAAGAATGCAGCCTGTATGGTTGGTTCCTTAACCAACTGCTCCAGCAGACAGTCATAGAATGTTTGCAGAAGGGCCAGACATTTGATGCTCCTGGCAGTGCAATTGCACTGTACCTATGGCTGTCGGGGTTGGGTTGAAAGCCCCCATTGGACCCCGCCCAGCCCCCAACCCGCAGCATCAAGGTGTGCATTGGTCATCGGCCTAACTCTCACCCCATCACATGTGTAAAGAGCAGAGGCATAGAAGAATGGGGTAAGAGTTAGGACCTGATGACTACCGATACATCCAATGCTGGTTGGGGGTGAGCTGGGGGGTCCAAGAGGGGCTTTCAACCCTAACCCCTAATTTCCTCACTTTTTTCATTGTAGAACAACTCTAACTGATGCATTAAACAGAGTTTTTTGCCTCTAATTTCCCTTCTTTTTAAGAATGAGGATGATAAATAGTGAATGAAATGCAGGGCCCAGCGCTCCCACCACATGATGTCTTGTTATATAGCAAGAGGAACTGCAAAGCAAATGCAAGTGGCAACAGTAGGCAAATTGTTATAGTAATAGCAACAATAAAGCCAACAGAAACAGAAACACATGCACGAACGGAAACACAAATTGTTACATGCAAGGTCATAGTACCACAATTGTAACTGTTAATGGTAAAAGTAGCAGCAACAATAAAACCAGCAGAAATGCAACCGCATACAAAAACACAAACCATAACATGCACAGGCACAGTACCGCAATTGCAAATGCAAATGGTAATGGTAACAGCAACAATAAGCTGGAATAAAACAGAAACGCAAGTGCATACAAAAATGCAAACTATTACGCACACGATGCCGTAGACAGGAACGGTGATTCAAATGGTAACAGAAGCACAACTGGAAATGCTAACTGACACAGTAACGAAATGGCACACCCTGCTTTTCCCCAAAAGCTGCATTGAAAAAACAAATTGAAAACAAAGAATATATGCATTATAATTGACTTTGTAGCAGAAAAGTACTACTTGGAATACTAAATTGCTTATATCTCAGGAACCGTACGACGTAGGGAAAAAATTACAAATTTGCACCAATTATTACTTTCTTGGCTAGTTCTCTGCTTAGCCCCCAATTGGGGCTAAGTATTTTCTTGATGAAAAGTCCATATCTCACACCGTTTCTGAGATGCAGTCCCTGAAAGTCGCAACAGATGCCATAATGTTTAGGGGGATAAGCATTTTTTTGATGAAAAGTCCGTATCTCGCTTCGTTTCTGAGATACAGGCCCTGAAAGACGCAACGGATGCCATAATGTTATCCTATGGCTAAAAGCATCAACTTTGGAGTGCCGCCACTTCGGCACCCTGTAATATAATTTCACCAAACCACCAAAAGGCACATCTGTGATATGTTGGATTTCTTCCCTCCAAATTCCAGCCCAAATGACCACAGTGTTATTTTGCAGCAGAGCAGCAAAGAATTCCTGTAATGCATCAAACGCCGTAATGTTATCCTCTGGGAAAAAACACCAACTTCATAGTGCCATAACTTTTCTGCACTGTACTATTTCTTGACTAAACAACTGCAAGACACACCTGTAGGATATTGCCTTTCTTCCCTCCAAATTTCAAGTCAAAAGACCAAACCGTTACCAAGATATTCAGTATCAAAATTTACTAACATTTCCCTATCTATTCCATTATAAAAAATCTGTCCATCTTGTCCCTCTCTCGTGACCAAAGATGACGATCAAAGAATCTCACAATCAAAGAGTTTGCAGGCTCATGATCAAAGAATTTGCAGGCTCATGAACAAAGATTTAAAAACCTTATAAATCGAAAAACTGTAGGAATTGCTGTAAACCACCATCATGATTCGTCAGAATGATGCACCCTGAGTAAAACCCACCCTCATTTGACTTCCTACAACACCTCTGGGCTGAGATAATTGCTTTTTTAAATTGGGCCATCTCGTCCCTCGCTCGTGATGCACAATCACAATCAAACAATCTCGCAATCAAAGAATTTGCAGGATCACGATCAAAGAATTTGCAGGGTCACGATCAAAGAATTAAAACTATTGTAATTTAAATAAATATGCATAATCGCAGTAAATCACTGCCATGGTTCATCAGAACGAAGCCCCCTGAGTAAAACCCACCCTAGTTTGACCTTCTACAACACCTCTGGGCTGAGAAAATCGCTTTTTTTATCCGGCCATCTCGTCCCTCGCTCACGATGCACGATTGCAATCAAAGATTCTCGCGATCAAAGTTTTTGCATCCTTGTGATCAAAGAAATTGTTCGCTCACGAATAAGAGCGAGGGACGAGATGGCCAGATTTAAAAACACTTTCTTGGCCAGAGTCTCTCACACTGCCAAATAAAGCTTGTATCTATTCAGGAGCTTCATTGCCCTATCTGCATGGCCAAAATAATGTCATAAGCATCCCTGGTAGTCTATTGCCCCCAATAAAATATTTACATCCTAGTAGTCTAGTGGTCCCAATAAAATATATGTTAATGAAGTAATGCCCTGGTAGTCTAGTGTCCCCACCCCTGTTTTTCTAGATCCCTGGTAGTTTAGTGTCCCCGAGCTGAATTGTTCCTATTAAATGTTATAAACCTCAATCCTTATATCCCTGGTAGTCTAGCGACCCCCAGTGTAATGACAGAAATGGTGATTTAATAATATACCTGGTAGTCTAGTGGACCTCCACCCCCCACCCATCCATCAAGCCACACCATCCCCCACCCTTGGCCAGCTGGCGACTGGCACAGCCCTACTTTCACCTCCACAGCCAGCCACTGACTGTCTGCATTATGAGTAATGCAAACAGGCCACTTGCAATATTTCTGAGTGCCTCTTTGCATTAACACTCATAATGCAGACAGTCGGTGTCAGGCTGTGGAGGTGAAAGGAGGGCTGTGCCAGTCGCTGGCTGGCCAAGGGTAGGTGGGGGTGCTGGGTGGGCTTGGATGAATGGATGGGGGTGGAGGGCCACTAGACTACCAGGGATATGATTAAATCAATATTTGTTTCATTACACTGGGGGAGACCGCAAGACTACCACAGATATAAAGATTGAGGTTTACAACATTTAATAGGAACAATTCAGCTCTGGAGGAGCACTAGACTACCAGGGATCTAGAAAAAAACAGGGGTTGGGGGCCACTTAGACTACCAGGGCATTACTTCATTAATGTATATTTTATTGGGGCCACTAGACTACTAGGGATGTAAAATTTTATTAGGTATGGGGGGGACACTAGACTATCAGGGATCCTAATAACATTATTTTGGCCATGCAGGTGGGGCACAACAAAGCCCCCTGAACAAAAAACAGCTGTATTTAACAGTCTAGAGTACCCCTGGGCTGAAAAAATAGCTTTTAAATCTGGCCATCTTGTCCCTCGCTCATGATGCACGATCACGATCAAAGATTCTCGCGATCTAAGAATTTGCAGGCTCACGATCAAAGAAATTGCACACTCATGATCAAAGCAGAAAAAATTGTGAAACCCACTTTTTTGACTGATTTGAATGGAACCAAAACCATGGTTCGATAGAACCGACCCTCCTGAGCAAAACCCACCCTCATGTGTGTCCATAGCCCACCCCTGAGCTGAGATATTTGTGTTTTTAGGTCATGATGCAAGATCGTGATCAAAGATTCTCGCGATCAAAGCATTTGTCGGCTCGCGATCAAAGATCGTTAGTGAGCCTCGAACGAAGAATTTAAAACCTAAAAACTCTATTTTTGGACCGATTTCGATGGAACCAAAGTCATGGCTCGATAGATCGGTGTCTCCTGAGTAAAACCCATTGAAGTTTTACTTCAGAACTGACCCCTGAGCCGAGTTATCTGTGTTAGTGCAATTGGAAAACTGAAAACAAGATGGTGGACCTTGCAGTTAAAGAATTTTTGAAATTCCTCAGGATCAAAGATTCATGAACCGCGAGGCTGCAAATTCTTTGACCGCCAGGCAGGACGAGATGGCCAGAACCTCGATTTTTTGATCTCAAGATATACATATAAATGTTCCCATTGACTTATAATGGGAACTTTAAAGTGCCATAACTTTTGAAGGCCTTAATATTTTTTCACCAAACAAAAAGCGCCATGTTTGGCCAATAAACCTCTTTCCAACAAGCTATCTCACAGAGTGGCATGCCATACAACAGCCGTGCAGAACCACATTAAGAATGCCAAAAGGTGCCTCCAAAACTGGACAGTTTTGCTTTTTCAGTGCTTTCGTACACAAAGGCCAGCACTCCGACAGAAATACAATTTGGCAAATCCAGAGATCTAGTGTGCCCCAATGCATGTACCAAATTTCAGGCAAATCCATTGAATGGGTCCAAAGTTATTACCGTCCAAACATTTGACTTTAGTATGTAACTGGCCACTCAACCGTCGCGCCACTATAATCTGTATACATATATATATGTATGTATATATATATATATATATATACATATATATCTATATATATATATATATACACACACACACATACATACATTTTGTGGTCCACTCACAGCCTTTGCCTCTAGTTATCCATATAGTCCTTTCATCCATAACAGCTCAGGACAACAGCCACCTCCTATCCCCTCTGCTGAGCAGATACACACCCCGGAAAAATAGCAGGCATCCCTTTTCTTTCATCTGAAGACTGCCTCTAGACAATCTACTTCTCTCACCAGGAACTTGAAGAGAGAAATAAAGGCCATTATGAACCTCTTGAACTGCAATAACTGTGCCACACTTTTTACCAAGGACTTCATTTACAGCGTAGGGCACTGTCCAACATGCTCCACAATCAGAGACCTCCGATCACAGATCCATGCAGCATGGGCTGAGATAAAACACCTCCATGATATGCTAAATCAGCCCCCACTGGACAACAACATAAAACCTTTAGTTTCAAGCCACACTACACCCAGTATCCCTACCCCAAAGGGCAAACAGCCCAGGGGGCTGGCAACAGGTCAGGTCTCATACAACTGGCACAAAATCCTCAGTACAGGAAGGTACCAAACCTATTCAAACACTGAATAGGTACACTGCACTATCTACCATGACAAATAGCATAACGAGCAACAAAAATTCTGTGAATCCATAGTGGTGCATGGAGGTACAGCACACAACTAAACCCACTAAAAAGGACAAAAAGAAACCAGTATTAATAATTGGTGACTCAATGATTAGGGTTGTAAAGATGCACCTCCAGCAGGACCATGCTTTAACTATGGTAAGGTGCCTCCCCAGAACATCGGCATGGAGGGGACACCAATCCCATAGAGGAAATTGTTTGTGGTGCTGATCGAGACATACATGTCATTCTCCACATAGGTATGAATGACCTAGCCAGTAAGTCAGTAGAGGTAATTAAACAAAACCTCACCAGGCTGGGTGACAAGCTTGCTCCCCTTTCATCCACTATCACCTTGTCTGAAATTCTGCCAGTCTGGAAAAAAGGAGACAGCAGGCAGAAGATCACAGAAGGTGACATCTCCGAGCTAAACACCTGGCTAAAGGACTGGTGCCAGGAAAAGAGTCACTACTTTATTTGAAAATGGCAGGACTTCTGGGAATGGGAGTTCTTTAACTTTGATGGCCTACACCTCTCAAAGGAAGGGACCCTAGCGCTAGGGTAAAAATTTAATGTTCACATCAGTCAATTAAACTAGTGGATGGGGGGTGGCACAGGCATCCCTAGCACAAAAAGGGTTGTCAAATACCCCTCCCCATCACCAACTAGTTCAGCACAAGGATGTGCCAATCATACTCAAACCAAACATCACACCAAACGTACTTGGACCAAGCATTTCAACAAAATTTCACAAACAAAAGATATTAAAAATGCAAATTACCAAAATAGAAGGGGATGGAAGGCAATGCGTGTCAATGCTCGTAGTCTGCCAAACAAAATTCCTGATCTCACAGCCTTAATGGCAGATGCACAATTAGACTGGGTCACTGTTACGGAAACATGGTTCACTGGGAACCACTCCTGGGATGTCACCATCCCAAGGTATGCATTATTGCAGAAAGATCAAGAGGAAAAGAAAGGAAGGGGGTGGCATATTATGTCAGAGATGACATATGTACAACAGAAATCCAGGGAAAACACAGTAAAGCAGTGGCCCTTTGGGTTACACTAGGAGCTGGAGACAAAGCCCCTATCTGGGGAGGAGTTATATATAGACCACCATCCCAGGAGGCCGATGTAAACAAGGAGCTCTTGGAAACCATTTCGATGATAGTGGACAGGAGTGAGTTGTTGCTTGTGGGGGACTTCAATCTACCAGATGTGGATTGGTCCTCATACACCGCATCCTCAGACCAGAACAAAGAGTTCCTTTTTGCACTTGGGAGTAGGTTTACCTAAACTGGTGAACTCACCCACCAGAAACAAAACAATATTGGATCTAGTGCTGACAAACAACACAAGGATCCCAGAAGCAGAGGTGGGAGACAATCTAGGAACTAGTGATCACAGTTCAATCTGGTTTATTGTGAACAATATGGAGGAAAATAGTTATACGAAACTCAAGGTACTAGATTTCAGAAAAGCCAACTTCCCCAAAATGAGAACTATGATTGCATCCTTACTAGAAGGAGGAATCACAGGAGATGTAGAGGACTTCTGGAATACTCTGAAGGTTGCTCTGCATACCGTAACAACTGTATGCACTAATCAGATCAGCAAGTCCAAAAGAAGGAGAAGACCTCTCTGGTTCTCTCACAAACTAGCATCCAAAGTCAAAGAGAAAAAAAAGACTTTTACACAATTCAAGCACGTAAAACACGAAGCAGACATGGAAGAGTACAAGAACAAATTAAAGGAGGCAGGAAAGCTGTTAGAAGGGCAAAGGCACAGATGGAAGAGAAAATAGCACTGGATGTTAAGGAGGGAGACAAAACCTTCTATAGATACATAAAAGAAAAAAAGAAAAACTAAGGGAGGAATAGTCTGACTAGCAACCGAGGAAGGTAAGATGGAAGAGAGTGACGAGGACAAGGCAGAAGTGCTAAACGAGTTCTTTTGCTCTGTCTTCACCATAGAAGACAGTGGCAAAGGTCCCACACTGAGCAGAACAAAGGAAGATACACAGGGAGCAGATACTAGCCCCTTCACAAGGGAGAGAGTCCTAAAAGAGCTTAATAAATTGAAAGTGAAAAAAGCCATGGGTCCAGATGACACACACCCTAGAATACTGAAGGAACTCTGAGAGGAACTGGCCACATCATTGGCTGAGCTCTTCAACAAGTCACTAGACAGTGGGAAAATACCTCAGGACTGGACAAGAGTGGAAACAAGGAAGAGGCAGGAAATTACTGCCCTGTCAGTTTGACCTCAGTTGTGGGGAAAATGATGGAGTCACTACTAAAAGAGAGGATAGTGGGGTACTTAACAGATGCTGGAAAAATGGACCCAAAGCGACATGGCTTCACAGCAGGATGCTCTTGTCAAACCAACTTGATCAACTTCTTCAAATGGGTCACCAGAATATTGGATCAGGGTGGGGCGGTAGACGTTGTATACCTAGATTTCAGCAAGGTCTTTGACACCGTCCCTCACAGAAGTCTAACCAACAAACTGGAACATGTGGGAGTTGGCTAGAGGATGGTCAGCTGGATCAGTAACTGGCTGAACGATAGGACCCGGAAAGTGCTAGTCAATCGATCATTGTCTGAGGAGGGTAGGGTGACCAGTGGCTTCCCGTAGAGGTCAGTACTGGGAATGATCCTATTTAACATATTTATAGCAGACATAGCGAATGGACTAACAGGGCAGGTTTGCCTGTTTGCAGATGATATAAAACTCTGCAACTGAGTGGACACAAGGGAAGGAGCAAACAACACGGAAGCTGACCTTAGAAAGCTAGAGAATTGGTCCAGGGACTGTTAGTTACAGTTTAACACCAAAAAGTGTAAAGTAATGCATTTGGGAAAGAGGAACCCTGGTAAAAAGTGCACACTGGAAGGAGATCAACTTGAGGAGATACAAACGGAGTGAGATCTCCACATAATCATCTCTGACAAATTAAAGGTAGGAAAACTGTGTGAGAAAGCAGCACAGAAAGTGGGTGGCATCCTCAGATGTATAAGTAGAGGCATTTCTAGTAGAAAGAGGGAGGTTATCATGCCCCTCTACAGGTCCGTGGTGAGGCCACACTTGGAGTACTGCATTCAGTTCTGGAGACCTCACCTCAAGAAGGATATTGACCATTTGGAAATGGTGCAGAGAAGGGATACTAAGATGTTGCGTGGACTGCATCACAGGTCATATGAAGCAAGACTTGGGGATCTGAGCCCATACTCCCTTGAGCAGAGGAGAAACAGAGGGGAAATAATTAAAGCATTTAAGTATGTGAGTGGATTTAATGCAGCTCAGACAGGGAATCTATTTCAACAGAACATGGCAGCATGCATGACAGGGCATGATATGAGGCTGGTAGGAGGAAGGTTCAAAAGCAACCTCAGGAAGTACTTCTTCACAGAGAGAGTGATATACCCATGAAACAGCCTGCCCCAGGAGGTGGTAACATCAGAGACAATCAGGGAGTTCAAACTATCATGGGACAGACATAAAGGACAAATTAGAATGAAGGCTACATGAGGGGGTTAGTTTCTAGGGCAGACTACGTGGATCGTATGGTCCCCATCTGCTGATGCTTTTCTTATTTTCTTATGTTATTAATCATCTGTACAATGCCCAGAGCCTCCGGGATGGGGTACTAAATGAACACATTTTACTTACTTACTACTACTACTTCTGTACACAACAGTACTGAACCATGTATTATATATTATATATTATATACCTAATTGTATGCAAATTAATGCATGCATACCCAGACCAATACAGTTCAGTCAGAACAAGCTTATTTCAGTCTAAGCAATACACAGCAGAATAAACAAATAAAGTTGTGTGTCATTATTGTTTTTTTCCCCTGTTTTGGTATCTCATAATATAAAGCACATTAAACAAAAGGTTTTAGTGGTCAAGCTGTTGTGATCATGCTGAATTAATGACATTCTACAGGATGAGCACCCAAAAATCATGCCTATATGGCAACAAATATTTTTTCAGTTGCCACTAGTAATTTTTTCAGGTCAGTATACCAGTTGGCTACTACATTTGTTACACCTTGCATCTCCAAGATTTGTACTCCTTTCAAAGGAAGATGGCATCATCTAAAATAAATGGTAATGTCTCTGACCTACTAAAACATTGACAATACATACTATAATTGCCATAAATAACTCTTTTGACTGCTAAGTTTGTTTCAATAGATTTCAAATCCTGCAAGCTCTAGCTATGATATGATATGATATATGATACGATACGATACGATACGATACGATACGATAAGACATGTGATGTGGGTGAATAGCATTACTTTATTTAAGACTGTTTACACTAGGAAAGGTAAGCAGAGATCAACAAATCTTTATTTTCAGATGCAAGTTGTAGGAAGGGAAAGGATGCATTCTGGAACAATGGGAGCATAAACAAAAGGGGGAAAACAAAAATACAACATATAAAATAGTAAATAATATTAATTATAAATCAAACAAAATATAAAGATTATACAAGGAAACCTCAAACTGACCCAGACTCCATTTCCCTGCCAAATTAAACGAGGACCAGATTATCAACTAAACTGATCTGAGACTAGTTTGTATCAGAGATGTGTCTAAACTTCAAGAGTTGAAACCAGCCACCAACATAGCCTATTGATTAGAGGCTGGATTTTCAGCTGCATGTCAGGTACTTTTGGCATGACTGTGCTGCATCCTCAATGCTTATGCCGATGTGTTGACAACTGAAAAGTTAGTCTAACTATTGTGCATGTCAGCCACAACTCAGGAGCCCTGTAATGATGGTTACATCAGTATTTGACGCATGCATCATTATTATGCTGTAAAGCAGTGGCAACTGCTGTAAATCAGTTACAGCATTTGAAAACAGCAGCCAAACATTGTGCCACTTTTACCCTGCCACACATGCAAAACAGTTTCTGAACTTGAGCCTATGGCAGGAGCCATGAAAATCCAGTTTTTACCCTCAAATTTTTAATGAGAGTAATGATCCTTGGTATTGTGATGTTAGAACAGTAAATCTACACTGCAAGAAATGACTAAGCACAAGAAAGAATGTCTCTTTAGGTAAAGAATTCTCAGAGTAAAATGATCAAAGATCCATTCAACTGGGAAACTAATCCTGGCTCAGAGAGGCTGAGAGCAGTGAAGTATTTTCAAATTCTGCTTTTGACAGAATTCTGAAGTATTTGAGAAATTCTTCCTAATTCTGTGGAATTCTGTCAGTAGCAGTATTCCAGTATTTACAAAACAGCATTTAAACTGTGGATTAGTAATTCATGGTTTACAAACACCACAGATAGGTGTTAAAATACAGAATATAGTAGGTTTCTGAAAACTGTGGAAAACTAGTGCATGGTTAACTTAACAGAGAAATATAGCACTTGTCAGCAGAAAAGGATGTCTTGACTCAACTAGTGTGCCCCGTGTTCTCTGCCTATTCTACCACTGTTTACCTATGTGTTCCCTGCCTATTCTACCTCTTTAAACTGTGGAAAACTAATCTGCAGTGAACATCAAAAGACTTTCAGAATGCCACAGAATTTAGTGAATTTTTTTTTAAAAAGCCATTCAGAAATGGACTTGCTTTTCCACCTGAAATCCACCAGCAGAATTCCATGATCCACATGGTTCTAATTTAGATGGTAAACTGATTGTGGAGTAGTACTTAGGGGAACTATCTGACTGGAGTTGAAGAAGACAGTAGAAAAAAAGGCCTGATTACATGGCCACTATGCTGCAACTTGTGGGCTTCTCACTGATGTCATGATCTCAAGAGCTAATCTACTCATGCATTTACATGCCCCCTCTCAGTGCTGATGCAAGACATGCTGGAGAGTATCCATGAGTCAGGGGGCAGTCAACTGTATGCTAATGCCTCTAGTGATGGTGGTGGGTGGGTAATACAGATGGGAAACTATGGCCAGCAGGAGGGGAAGCAAAACAGGGTAGCATGTGATGGAAATGGGATCTGGGGGCAGGGCAGGGCTGGGGTAGGTGGTACAAATAGGAACCAGGGGCAGTGGCGGGGGAGTGGGTGATAAAGTTTGGGAACTGGGGCTGAATTAGAGGTTGAGGGAAGAACAAAAACATTAAATAAATAAATAAACAAACTGACGACAAACTATTTGACCTCCTGATTCCAATCTTTATTATAAAATCAAATGTGGCACTTCCTTTTTCTAGGCTACAGAATCATGGGAGGGCAGAAATGAGTGCTGGGGGCATTCCCTTGCACATCAGAGGGAGCATCGCAGCCTGTCCACATGATTGCTTACACCACTCACTCTGTTAGGCAAATCCACAAATGCAGTGGCTCTGGGAGAGGAACAAGATGTGTCTTCCTTCAGTTGGGTAAGTGTGCACATGGCTGCATTTGCACCACAGCAACCTGTGCACTCGTTTTGATGTGGTGCAAATGCAGCTGTGTAAACAAGCCTAAGAGCTGTTTGGCTGACCTGGTCATTATAGCAGGGATCAAAAAAACAACTACCTTGAGAAAACTGAAGCTGGCATACAGAGTTATTAACTTGGAAAAAGAAGGGAGAGAAGGTAATAGCTGAGTTTTTTGAATATTTATATACGGCTGCAAACACATCTATTCTATTTTTTAATGTTTACTTGAATATTTAAGCTTTTTGGTTATTAACACACATTAAGTCAAAATTGTATCTTTTCTAGATTCATTTTCAATGGGGGCAACAGCGGGACAATTGCAATGCAATTTCAGTGCAACAGCACGAGGTATACTGTACAGTAAACACAAAAAACTGACAGGTAGTTGAAAATCTTTCAGTTGAAGTACAATGAAGTTTGCGTTAAAGCATGTTAAGCAGTCTCTGTGTTAAGCATGGGTCAGTCCAATCTAAACAGTAAAACTGGACTTTGAAAGCATAAACTAACAATGTAAGTAAGAGATTCTAAAAGCACGAGGACATTTCTCAGTTGTGCCATGTATACTGACCCATTGTAAATACACTGTACTTGTTTGTTTTTACAATTTCTTTATTCAAGATAGCCCATCAGAGAAGCAATATTTCATTGTTAATGAGGTTCTGCTTCTAACCTATTTTAGAGCTAGGATTCTGCTGTGAGACTTTCTGCATATGTAAAAATGTCTCTATTGCCACTAGGATCCATGCTAAGAGAGTATGGACTTAGGGTTTGACTGGAAAATAATTTAAGCAAATCCATTCTTTTCAGCCACAGGCATGAGTATTTTCACTATGCAAAAATGAAGAATTTAGTTCTAAGGAACCTAGAAAAAATAATCATGTTTGAGATATGAATAAGTGATGATGTATCCCTTTAACTATGCCCCAAAGCAGAGTGACTGTTTGTGCTGGAAATCTCTGAAGAAACATTGAACTGCAACTTATCTCAGAGGCACCCTTCATTTTCATGCCAAGGCCTGATAGGTCTTGTTGGAGCCCCATATAGAAACAGCCTGAGACTCCCCCCACCTTAATTTCACAAGACCACCCCCAGATGCAGATAACAGGAGGAATCAGTTTATCATGCTCACATGAACTGGGATTATTTATTTCAAAGTAGTGGGCATGCAGACTTAACGGACTACTCAGCAATGTATAACAACCTAAAAATGGGCAGACAGGATTGTGTCTTGTGTAGAATTACACTCTTCGACACCATACGGGCATAAAAAAAATATTCATGGAGAAAATATCACTATACGAGGTCCACACAGTATATGGGAGGGGATCTGTAAATTGGATTGCAGTAGTAAGAATGAGTGGCATTTTTGATCACCATTCAGAAAGAGCTGCCTATTGGTCCCCTCAATTCCAGCTGTCACTGGGGGCCCCCTACTCATATGGGGCCCCCAGACAGATCTTGTGCAGGTCATCAGTCTTTCATATTTCATTTCTGCTTTAATTGCTGTATTTCATTCCCAGTGTACTGTTCTAATATCACACAAGGGGCATTACTGGGCTGGGCAACCCCCGCCCCAAACTATGCATCATAATACCATAAGACTACTCACTAAAGTACACTCAAAGGCCACATATGACTAACCATGGAGGGGCAATCAGAAATATAAGGCCATCTCTGAAGAAGGGACATATGGAATGGAGAACCACAGGGGTCATTGCTAGGTACACTGTAGGGCTATGCGAATACCTTTTCCTGAATATTCGACTGAATATTTGGTATTCGGGTCCCAGGTATTCTGGTATTTGTTATTCGGCCAGGAAAGGCGTTTTTGTTTTAAGGATAGCCTAAAAAAATAACACCATTAAGCTTCCTTTAAACCTGGTATATCATATACACCTCAACTGCAATTCAATGACCAACATAAAGCTGTCACTACTGCAGCTCAAGCTACATGTGGCACACTCGATCCACCACACCACACACACATAGCATTGCAAAAATGGTATCAAGCACTGTGTTGAATCACTGTTTATGGTCACTGGTCATATGGTCACAGTCACAGGGGAAGAAGGTGCTGTGGCCATGGGCATATGAATAGTGGTAATAGTGACTATAGTGGTGGTGGTGTCAGCTGAAAGAATGGCTGCTGCAAGAATGGTACTGGTGATGGTCAGAAGTACACTGGTTGTGGATGTAGCAGCCATAGTGGTAGCAGTCGGAACATTGGTGGTGGTGTCTGATGCCTCCTGCACAAGGTGTGGCTGCTCTAATACCCTAATTCTACTGGCATATAAAGATGTGTCAGCAATCATGCTGATGGAACAAGTGGTGACATTAGTACAGTACTAGTAGTACTACTGGTGGTATTAGTAGTAACAGCACTATTACCATGTTGCTGGAATTAAAAGGCTTGCCTGGGATGAAAAATATTTGAGCCCACTGAATGTGGAGAGACACAAGGCTGTCTACGTATTCTAGCTCACCCCCTTCTCTGGAATGGGATTATGTATTAATAATATGCAGCGGAGTAAGACAGGTTGCAATTCAGTGCTATGCGTTAAACAACATGTAACAAACTATTGCATGATGAGGGCTTAATTGCCACTGAATTACACTGCTCCCTGCAACACACAGAGGCATTTTGCTCTAGTTTTGCAAGATACTACATTGCATACTGTCTGTTAGCACTTTATGAACTGATCTGATAATGTTTTGTCATCTTGATGCAGTGTTTCATCCTTGTGCATGTTACTTTAGGATTGTTTTGTCAGACGGGCATCTCAGACTCATTTATTATGACTACAGTTATTTATAGTGTGTGTTTCATTAAGGGTTGTATATTCATAGTGAGTTTGTATGTTGCTGACATGCCCTTTGACAAAGACCAGGATACCATCAAAGCACTTGGGCTTTGTCGCCATCCTCCAACCTTAGCACAAATAAATGTATTGGCAACTTTATGCTCTGGTCTTAATCATGTTTTGTTACTGCCCCCCTTCCCCAAATTCTTCCTTTGTTCTGCAGAGATTGTTTTAGGATTTGGCAGCCCAAGGACAGCACTGGTAGTAATCTCCTGGATGTGCTGTACTTCTGTGGGTCTATCACCCTCTCCTGCGCCACTTGGAGTCAACAATTCAGATGCTTTGCTGGGGCTGAGCCAAACATATTTGCGAGGTTGCTAAAACATGATGGATCAGGTCACTAGTGATTACTGTGTAAAACACAAACTACTACTGGGTAGTGCTTGTGTGTGTATGGCACTTTACTTAGTGTTTCTGGAACAAGAATAATACACATGCCAACCCAAGCAAGTATTCTGTACTCAAACAGCAGCAGCAAATAAAAAAAAAACACTGCTACTAAGAAGGGGGAAGAAGAGGGCAACCTTTTCAGTTGAGCATGGCACTGAACAAGGAACTGATAGATGATCCACACTCAACTCAATGAGTCAATCCTGTCCAGTTAAGAGCTGTAGCAGTTTAATTTAAACAAATCCACACAGCCATACACACATGAAAAAATATAATTCGGATGCACAGGTTAATATTCTGCGGTAAGCTACGAAAGAGGGGAGTCAGCTGAAACACTCCTCAGTGGTACAGGGATCCAAGCTCGGAACTGGATGACTAACAATAATAATTAAGTGAGTCAATCCTGTCTTGCTGAGAACTGCAGAAGTTTATTTCTAAAACTGTGCACACAGCTGTGCATACATGGTGCCCAGACTCGTGAAAAAATATATTATGCATGCACATGCAACTTGTGTGCAGTAAGCTGCACATGCAGGGCTCAGCCTCACAAAATCAAATATTATGCACACATAGCAAATCATGTGCAGCGAGATACAGGAGGAGAAGTTAGCAAACACCCACTTCAGTTCTGCAGGGACTAAAGCCTGGAAACAGACAACAAAAAAATGTAACACAAAAACAAAATGTGCTTCACTGAAAAAAAAAAATCACCCTGGAGCTGTGTGTCAGAGAGCAGCAGAGGAGGGTGTTAACAGACAACCCTCCTGATCCCAGTAACTGAATACAGCAACAAGGACAAAATACCCAGTCAGGAAGCCAAAAAAGCTTTTCTGGCACTGGTCAAACAAATAATACTGACACAAAAAAAAAACCTGTGGAGAAAACAAAAATTGTTTTTTGGCAAGTTTAAGTAAGGTCTCAGAAGTACTCCAAAGTTAGCTTTCAGAAACAACTGTCTTCTGTCCTCCACCAACTCAGAGTGAGGAAGTCACATGGTGTGCTTACCTATGAGTTCCATAAATGACCTTTGATTGGTCAACAAAGCTCTGTGAGTCTTGGAAATCTCATCCAATAGTCATTCACAAATGGTGGCCGAATACTGAACTATTCAAGAAGGACATCCAAATATTCGGGAAGCCTACTATTTGTGGTATTCTGGAAATACTATTTGGCTCCACAGCACTAGTACACTGCTTTTTAGAGCTGTAGTGGGCAGAGCCCTGCAGACCTCTTGCTATGAGAAAAGGACTATGCATTCCTTGCATTCCCTGTGAATGAACAATCCATTGGACACAGTACAGTTGCTTCCACGTCCCAGGCATCACTGGAGCACTCCGCTCCTTGTCTCCAGAGCATTGCACTATGGGAGGGCTTGCCCAAGGTTCAATGTGGGGAATAGTTCCTCCCACAACCTTTACATAAGCCCTCTGCTGACACACCTACCTTGCTTAGGGAATGTTTTCCTAGGCTCCTGCATGGCTCGTGTGGCTGTCCTGGCCTGTCTGCTGCCTGGTTTGTCCTGTCTCCTTCTCTCCCCTTCCCTGCTTTGTCCCGTGCCTTGTATTTGTTTCCCCTCTTTGCATCCCCCCCTTCATCGCTCCTCTCACTTGCTTTGCTGTCACTTTCTTTTTGGGCTCCTTTTCTCCCCACCATTCCCGTCTTCCTCTCTCCTATTCACAGACCTCACTATCCCTCTGCTCCCATCTACCTCTCCCCTCAGTGCCTCCTTCGGATACTGCACAGATTACCTGCCTACTGTTACACCTTGGATTGCAGTACCTCCTCCCCTTATTTATTACCTTTTGTGTTGTGTTTCACTCAGCCTGCTGCCTGGATACCTATTTTCCTCCAAGGCCAACCACGCATACTGCTCACAGTGGGATTTCAACATCCACCTGCCTCGACTCTTCGCAATGCTGCTTCCATGGCTCTCCACTTCCATTTCCTGCAGTCTCTCTGGTTTTGCTCTGTCACTGCCTCCTCTCTGGCAACGCCATACCAGCATCCAGGTATACTCTTAACAACCATTTACAATGCTCCTTTTCTGCTATATTGCACTTGATTGAATTAACCTGATTACCTAGCGCCATGACTCAATATTGTTTAGATATCTGAAAGCTGACCTTGTTACATACCACATTACTACACCTACAGTGATATACCTATATTGCTGCCTGTCTCTCTCTCTCTCAGCTGTCCCTCTCTTGTATTCCACCTTACTGGGAAGGTCCTCATTTCTGTCAAACAGCAGATGGTTGATCTTTCATTCAGTTCACCATGATATACACCGGAAAGCACAATTTCCATTTATAACCATCCTGTTGCTTCTTCACTGAGGGGAGGGGGTGGACCGGGAGTGGCTTTCTTTCAGTACGGTACTCGCCTTGTCTGCTATCAGTCATTCATGCTCAGACATTTCTTTTCTTGTACTGGACAGGGGGATGAAATTTAGAAACCTGACCAATTTCTTCATGTCTACTACTATCCCAAACTACCAATATGATACCAACTCCATTTTACTCCTACTACTTATCCAACTACCTATAGCATTAATTGTATTTTATGTATAACTATTCAATGCTCTCTATGTCAGGTTCACTTTCCTCCATATTTGGCTTCTAGTACTAACTCCAGACTGTATCCCTTCATATTCATTTCTCTATTCTCATCCTTGCAGCAGATTAGCACTTTGTTCAGCCCATACCAGCAGTTTTCCAGTCTCCGTCCCTAACTCGCACTTTCTTAGGTGCTGAGTGAAGGTAGGCTTCCCCTGTCTACCGGGGATGGAAGTCCGTTTCACCCTACAATTACCAGCCTGACATCCTCCATCCCTAATTCTGCTGGACTGCATAGAGTGAAGGTTTGCTGCCCCAGTGACTAGTGATGGGAGTCATGTCTACCATGTAAGAACTGTTATCATACCTTCACTACCTCTTCCAATTGCTGCTTCCCTTTGGGAACAGAACTACCTCCTGCTTGCCAACTCGACATCCTCTGTCCCTAACTCTGCTTGGCTGCATTGAGTGCAGGTTAGCTCACCACAACTACCAGGGATGGGAGCTATGTCTCCAATCTACAGACTTATACCATGCCTTCTCTACCTTATGCCCGTTGCCGCTTCCCTTTGGGAATGGAACTATCACTCTCTGCGTATCCTAATCATTTACTTATGCTGCTTCCCATCACCACCATTCATCTACCAACCCTGCCAGTTGCCTGAGTCTCTATCCTACTACTTCATCATTATTTGTTCTTGGTCTGATACCCAGTTGCTGCTCCCTTCAGGAACATGACTTTGCCCGACTTGCTTCTCCATCTTATCTCGTCTGCAACCTTGATATTTCATCCTATCTGCCACATTCCCTGGCTGGGAGCCTGACTCTAAGATGGATCATCTTCACTGTTTGAATCTCCACCAATGTGGATTGCCACTTCCACTCTGGAACATGACTTCTTCAACCAAGCTCTCTCATCATTCACATTCCCTAGCCAAATCCAGACCAGATCCTCGTGCCTTGAACGACCCATCTAGAACTTGTCTTTCCTGTCTGCTGCTTCCTGTGTGCTTTCTCCACCTACTGCCCGCTGCCATGAACCTCCAGGACTTGGACCTCTTCCTGCTGAGTGGTCTCCAATTCTCCTCACTGCAGTTGTTCTTCCAGCCTCATCATTTAAGCAGTGCAGAGACCACCTTGCCTGGTCCATGGCCCCAGCTCATATCACTGTGTCCACTGTCTGCTTCTCTCCCTATTGCAGGTTGCTGCTTCCCTTCAGGACTGGGATGTTTTCAGTCCTCCAGCCTTCCACCTTCTCAGCCCTACCTATGACTTCGACTGCAGAACCAGGACCTCATCGATTGGTTTGCCTCCATCCTGCTGGTTTGCAACTTCACTTTCATCGCAGGACTCTTCTGCTTTGCAGCATGATTCCTTTCACCATCACGTTCTTCCAAGGACCTTTGTTCCTTAGCCATTTGGCCTTCCCTCATCATATGTATCCTGCTGGCTTGTTCAATCCCTGTAGCTCCAGGTCAACTGCCTCATGGACTTCCTTGCTCAGGTCCCCCATTTGGCTGCTGTATGAACTTGTTTTCCTTTGTAGATTTGGAATCTTGTCTTTCGTCGCTCCATCATCTTCTATCATTTTCTCTGGTTGCTTCCAGCCTTCATCGGCTGTGGGACTCCTGTTGCTCCTAATGCCTGATTTGGCTCCTTGGCCTTCCATCAATCATCATCTGATGATTTGTTTCAGCTTTCCTGCAATTCGCTGCCATTCACCATGGACCTGATGTCATCCTGCTCCTTCCTACTCTGACTGTCATCTGGCTTCACCTGGCCCGTAGCTTCATCTACTATTCCTTAGTTACTCAGGATCCACTCCGTATTTCCTTCTCATTTGGATGGCTGCCTTCTCCTCTTCACCTTGCTGGCTCAGGGCTTCATATTGTTTGGTGTGGCTCTTTTGGGCCTGTATCTTATTTCCAACCAGTACACCTTACAAGTCATCTATTTCCATATGATCCATCCCCTACTGCTACTCCTGCCCTTTTAACAGCAACTTCCACTTCTCATTTGGTCATTTATTCATTACTCTACAGTAATACTTCTTCCAGAAAACATTCCTTGGCTCACATGCCCCTTAGACCCTGAAGATTATCATTGAAGTCTTACACTGCCCATTCAGTTCTTTGCGATCATTTATGGAATCCCATGTGCCTGTACAATAAGAAGTTCTCCTCCATTTGTATTGGATATACCCTCCTATTCCTGTTCATCCAATCACCATGACCCTCGGATGCCTCATCTCATTGGCCGTCCTCATACATGGAAAGGACTTAAATCCTTCTGTTCCATTCAGACTTCATAATCAGCATCACTTCTACAGATACCGGGAATCACAAGATAACCCATTCAACTATAGATTTCATTCATTTACCTTATGATGCCTCTTATTTCAACAATGACTCTGATAACCAAGTTACTCGACTCCTACTTCCCAATAGTTATTTCTAGTTTTAGGAATTGCACAGATATTGTCCAGAATATTCATCATGAGATCTCCATTGCTTAACTGATTCCTGACTCCACACCATCCACACCTTTGATTTCCACCAGATGTAGTTATTCCTTATACTATTATCTGCACCTGTTCACCCAGTACTGTCTGCCATTAACCATTCTTCCAGCAGACTATTTAGCCTCTGTTTCTCAAAGTACCTTTGTTAATCTCTATAGTAAAGACCTACACCGAGAACTGGCTCTCCTGAATTCTATCTGGCAATCCTTAACAGCCAAGACAAATTCACCAACTTCAACTTAGCCTTGCATCTCAATCAGTATTTATCAGCTGTAGCACTCAAAGTCCTATGCCATCCTGCATTTATCGATCTCACTACCAGTTCAGCCTACAGACTCTTCTTCTCATCCACCCCAAACTCTTCTCATGTACTTCAGTATCAGGATTACCTGTAAAGTTAACCACCTATGCCACCACAGTGCATCTTCTAAATGATCACTCCACAGGACTATCCACAAGTACTTCAGGCTGAGTACCGGCAAAGGATTAAGCATAAAGTCACGAACATCATGACCAAAGAAGCCATCTGTTCCATCTACCACATTCCAATCATTCCTCATATACACTAGGTTACCATCTAGATGGCTCCGCAAATCATCTTCCGGGCTTTACTGATAACTTATGGCATTACTCTCATCAGGCACTCAAACTCCTCTACTCATTTTACTCTGGGATGCTTACCTAGTGACTTTCACTCACTAATCGATTCTTTACCTTTAAACTACCTCGAATATCAAGCCTTATACAAACTGGAGCAGTCACTCCTAACTTTACTAATCACAACTACTACAGTGTACTGTTTGGTCTTATATCAATCTCATCTTGCTCTCATGGCTCATAACCTCCATACAATCCTTTGGATATCCATCCTTTATAACTTTGGAAATATGGTCTACTTTAGCCCTTCCATAACTGGATCTGCTTTATACATAGGATTTACCATCCCTACAGAAAGATGTACCCTTCTTCTTCAGGATCATCATTCAAGCTATATCATCCTTGGATCAAGAATTAACCATCTTCTCCATGGCACTCAAAGACTCTTCTACAAATTCTACTCTAAGGATATTTCCTTAGTGACTCCTTGTTCAATACAGAATTCCTAGCCACCAGACCATACCCTTACATTTGAGCCTCTCACAAGTTGGATCATTCACCAATCACTTTTTCTAACATTGCAGTTACACCATTCTCAGCTTAGTACCTTATCAGTCCAGACATAATCCCTCTGCCCATTACAATTCCGGCGGACAAGCATCATTCATCATCTTGGATACTTAGGCTTTCTTTGTCATCCTTCACTTGGATTTACTTAGATTCCATTGCTCATTCAGAACAGATCTCCTCTTCAACCTCAGGATCAACATGTGATCGGCATCATCCATGGATTGAAGATGGATTATTGTCTCTCCAAGCAACTCACCAACCTCGAATTAGCTATGGTTACTAGAATGTAGATCCTTCTCCATTTCATCTGCCCAGAAGGATGGGCAGATCTCCGGCCATGGGTCCTCAGAGGTTTCCTCCACCTGTGCATATTTCCTCTCCTGAGTGCCAGGGGGTCATATTCTCCATGAGTTGGAGGAGGAGGTTTCTTTTTGGGCCTTCTATTACCTTTAAATTACTACCTACCTACCTACTACTACTCAAGGGTGGGAATAGAGTAAAGCTACAAAAAGTACCACAAAGTTACACAAGCACATATGCCTCATCTCTCCTCATTGCTATTCCACAAACATTGAATGGGAGGGCTTGCCCGAGGTTCAATGTGGGGAATAGCTCCTCCCACAACCTCTACATAAGCCCTCTGCTGACACACCTCCCTTGCTTAGGGAGTGTGTTTTCATCCTCCACCATCCTCTCCTCCTCCTTCTCCAGTGCTTTTCTCACTCTTGTTCCTGGCCTTCTATTCTCTACAAATTACTACCTACCTACCTACTACTACTCAAGGGTGGGAATAGAGTAAAGCCACAAAAGCACCACAAAGTTACACAAGCACATATACCTCATCTCTCCTCATTGCTATGCCACAAACATTGATTTTTTTTTATTGTAAACCTCGGAAGCATTCTGATCATGACACTGGGGGATTGGGCACCCTCAGTGTCACTTTTATGTTTCTGGGGGGGTGGGGTAGTGGGTGTTGAGAGGGAGAGTCAGGTGGGAGGATATCTATAATTTAAAAGAAAAAAAACATCAGTCAAGGCACACTCCACTGTAGTCTACTGTGCATGAGCCAGTAGTCGTGCATGCGCAGTTGTGTGGGAGGCCATCTTGGACATGGCAGGAGTGTGCAGTGACAATCAACTTCTTTCTTTTTTCTTTTAAATTATTGATATCCCTCCACCCTACCATCCCATCCAGCACCCACCTTCCCGGACCCCCCCAGAAACATAAGAGTGACACTGGGGGTGCCCAATCCCCCAGTGTCAAGTTCAGGACATCCCTAAGTCTTTTTTCTATATATCCACCCCACCCAAACCTCCCTCTCAGCATCCACCACCCCACCACCCCAGAAATATAAGAGTTACACTAGGGTCACCCAATCCCCCAGTGTCATAATAAGGATTTTAATCCCCCTAGCCAACCCTCCCTGTCAGCACCCACCACCACAATCCCCTCTAAGAAATGTAATTATGGCACTGGGGGTGCCCAATCCTCCAGTGCCAAAATCCTCATTTTTTTTAAATTTTTTGTACCTGTAAAAAGAAAACCATCCATCAATATCTTTTGTAGTCAAGTCTCCTACCAATAGACCCTCCCACCAGCACCACTCCCCCCCAAGCCCTAACTTACCGATCAGAGGTCCAATGCTGTGATCCTCTTTGAACTGCAGACACATCTTCAGGCTTCAACACTGGACTGTGAAGTACGGAAATCAGGTATGCACTTCAATGAATTTCAATGGGGTTTTAAATTTAGTAGCATAGTAGCATTTTGCCCCAGATTTTCAACATACCTTTTTTGGGACATCACCTCATGAACAATGCAAGTGACATTAAGTAAATCTGTCCCAAAAGGTGATTTCATGGTCACTGCACAAAATCACCTTTCAGGAAGGAGTTGAACATTTTCTCCACCATTGTTCATGAGGTGGGGGCATAAGATGGCTATGTTGAAAATTTGGTATAAAAGTATTAAAAAAAACAACTAAGTTATGAGCCTACACTGAATTTTGCGAATGCAGGTTTGTAACTTTGGCAATTTTTCAATATTTCACTCCAGATTTACAACATATCCATATATGTACAGCATCTCATGAATGTGACAACTGTCATTTTTCAAATCCTGGCCAAAATATTTTTTTTTTACATCCTGAAAGGTGATTTTATGGTCCCTGCATGAAATCACCTTTCAGGCAGGAGTTGAAAATTTTCTTTGCCACTGTTCATGAGGTGGGGTTAAAAGAAGGCTATGTTCTAAATTTGGTGTACAAATATTAAAAAACAAAAATGTTATGAGCCTACATTGAATTTTGTGAATGCAGCCTTGTAACTTTGGTAATTTTTCAATATTTTTACCCCAGATTTACAACATAGCTATATCGTTACAGCACCTCGTGAATGTGACAGCTGTCATTTTTCAAATCCTGGCCAAAGTGGGTTTTTTTTTTTTACATCCTGAAAGGTGATTTTGCAGTCCCTGCATGAAATCACCTTTCAAGCAGGAGTTGAAAATTTTATCTGACATTGTTCATGAGGTGTGGTCATAAAAAGGCTATGTTCCAAATCCTACCGAGTCAAGATGTCATATACAGAACCATGCATGGAATACCATGCGGAACATATAGTGCGGTGTACTAGCATGACAGGGTACAAAACCCCACAAGGCACATATATTGCATGTGGTTTTGTACCCTGTCATGAATGGGTGGGGAGGAGTGATGTGGAGGTCAAGACCACTGTTGGGGAGGTGGTCCACTGAGCTGCCACCGTGGCTAAGTGGGATGAGCCGCAGCAGTGCAGGGGCACTATGCATCTGTGGACCGGGGCTCGAATCCCAGTCCCAAACTTTTGCAAAACCACATTGTGTGGTTTCTTTTTTTTCTCCCCCAGTGGTGTTTCTCCCTGTCCCTGTGTTGACCCCCCCAGGAGTTGATTATATTAATCGGGGGGTTCAGGGGTACAGCCTCTCATAACAGGGGGTGTGAGGCCAGAGCCCCCTGCAGAAAACAAAGAAGGCACTAGCTTATTTAGCCAAAGTGTGTTTTGGCAGTATGTCTGAGCAGCAGCAATGTATTCATTGTAATTACAGTGCAGTACATTGCTGTGCTGTTATATCATATGACATTATGTCCCCCATCCCATTCTAAATTTGGTGCAAAAATATTTAAAACAAAAATATTATGAGGCTATGTTGCATTTTGCAAACACAGGCTCATAAATTTGGTAATATTCAATATTTTTACCCCAAATGTTCAACATGGCCATTTCTTTACAACAGCTCATTAATGTGACAGCTGTCACTTTTCAACTACTGCCCAAAATGTGTTTTTGCATCCCGAAAGTTGATTTTGCTGTCCCTGAATGAAATCACCTTTCAAGCACAAGTTAAACAGTTGCTCTGCCCTTCTTCATGAGGCAGAGTCATAACAAAGCTATGTTGAAAATTTGGTGTACAAACATTAAAAAACAACACATTTATGAGCCAACATTACATTTTGCTAATGCAGGCTCATAACTTTGTTAATTTTCAATATTTTGGCCCCCAAATTCCTCAGCTGCAGCCCTATCAGGTGTGGCCAGAATTTATTTATATATTGATCAATTATCAGGAGGATGGTGACCTTAACTGATAACTAAAGTTTTCTAATGACCCTAAATTTAACAAAACGGTAGAGAGAACAAAGGAAGAATTTATTGCACCAGGACCTGAAACATTCAGAGTTGTTCATGCATTTTGTTATTTAACTCAAATTTTAAGCAATATCTTTTAAGTGCTGTTAATAATCAGTTGCAGATTAATTTTAATGCATTACTTAATTATGTGTATGTGTCTTGCAGTTTGACAATCTCATGCCCCAGGACGTTTGAAATGAGCAGTTGTTTCCCAAGTGTCTTCCTCTTATCAAGAAAAAAAACTTTATGGTAAGGGCTGAGAAATGGAGGATTAGGCTTAATGTACTGGAAGTGTAAGATGCTTCATGTAGGGGCAAGAAATGTGGGTTTCACATATACTCTGTGTTGTGGAATAGTGGACAACATAACAGAGGAAAATGATTTGAGAGTAGTTGTGGACAATAAGCTGGAGCACGTATAGTGAAGACAGTACACAAAATATTGCATGCAATAGGATGGGATATGTAGCAGGCCAAGTGAGATACTCCTTCCCTTGTATAAAGCCCTGGTTAGAAGATATTTGGAGTATTGCATCCACTTCTAATCCCCACAGTAGAAGCCCAGAGAAAGAAGCAGTGTGACTCAATGCATAGGGTGTCAGTAGTGCTGTCTGCAGGCTAGTGTTTGTTTGCTTCTTTGGTGGTTCACTTTGTTTACTTTGGACAGGAAATAAATGTATGTAATTTTACAAGACACAGCCTTCAAACCTGGTTTATACTTTTTCTCCTTGGTACTCAGTGTCAAGGTGTCTTAGTGACACACAAAAGGCAACACCCAAGCCGCTGTGCTGCCTGTTCCATTTCCATGTTTTTACAGTAAAGAAACAATGCCAAAAAGTTAGACAGGGTGCAACACAGCCTATCAAGCTGATTAGGGGTGCAAGGACAAGAGCAATGACAAAAAGGTTTGGATGCACTCCAATTATTTAGGCTACAGAGAGAAGATTTAGAGTGGACAGGGTCACAGTATTATGAATACAAAAGGGATGCACAGGGATCTGGAGAACACACAGTTGATTAGTGCAAGCAGGGCCCCATCTGTTGGGGGCATGATATTGGGAAACATTGGAAAGCATTATTTCACATACAGAGCAATTATACTGTGAAATAGCCTGCCCATTTTGTCACTGAAAGCTAAAATAAATCAGGCTTCATAACAGAACTAGATATATTCCTGAGGGAGAATAAAACTGAGGATTATACAGAATAAATGGGCATAACATTATGACAGTTCAGCTTGGGTGTGTGTCAGTACTTATACTGGAATAAAGTTATAGTCACATCTCACAGGAACAGCAAAGATGGGACCTAAGTTCATGCCATTGGTTCTACAATACTACGTTAAAATGTAGCTCAAAATAGAAAATAAAGGGTTTTAAGTTCTTGAGCAAGTCAGTTTGACTCTTGCTCTGGAAAATATAGGGTCACAAAGTTGGAGTGCATAGATTCCGTAACCTAAGAACAAAGGGTGTGTTCTGCAGATTCAGCAAGGGATTGCTTAGAGGAAAAGTCAAAATTTACAGATAAAAAAAATGCTGTGCAGAGTGTTTTGATTTGTAAGTCTACTGTTAGGAAACCCTTCCCTTTGTTTGCTGAAAGGGGTTTTTAATAAAATTGCTTGTTAGTTTTATGGCTCCAGGGGGTCTCCATGTTTACATTTTTATGGCTCTTCTTGTTCATGCAATGTTTCCTGTCCCATATGATAGTGATGTGTCCAGGACCACTAATTCAACAAGAGCTGTTTTTTGTTTGTTTGTTTGTTTGTCTGTCATGTTTATAGTAGTAGATCTGGGATTTTAAGTAACTCTTCTTATCCAGGGAGCTCTAATGAAGGCTACATGTACAGATGGCAAATGCCTGAGGTATGAATAAGTGGGTTACTCTGAACAGAACAGAAACAGCTAGATTCTTCGCTATTTATAGCATTTGTGACCTTGTATAATTTGTGGGCTTTTTTAATGGTTGTGTGTAGTTTAATGAAGCTAAAAGCTTTAAAAGCCAAATATTCACTTCTGCTGACTTGGCCTACTCACATACCTAAAAAACAGAAAGTCTGGATTAGACAGTTATTTAGATGAATCCATAAAATCAGGCTTCTAACAGTAGATTGCTGCTGCAGCAGTTATTACTCTCTGAATCAATGGTCCTATATGTATCACTGTCACATGAGACAAGAGGCATTGTAGGAACATGAAGAGCCATGAAGAACATCAGCATAGAGATCCCCAGAAGCCATAAAACCAGCAAGCAAATTTAGAAAAAAATCCTTTCAGGAAACAAGTGGATTGATCTCCTTAGTCTGGGAGCTGACATTGAGTGGCATGGAGGAGTCAGTTACTGAGGGAAGAGCTGAGAGAAAACTGCATACTTTTATGTTTTTACTATACTGTGAACCGGGGAATGCTCTGAGTTTTGCTTGGGGGACTTGGGGAGATAGGAGGATTGCTGATAGTGGGAGGCTGAGGGAGGGACTGTAAAGGAGCCAGATGCCAGGAACATATGACCCAGCTGGGCCAATAGGGAGACTGCTGTCTGGGGCCATATAGGGAGCCATTTTGGCAATCTTCCTTAGTCTGGGAACCAATGCTGAGCAGAACGGTAGAGCCAGCTACCAAGGGTAGAACTGAGTGAAAACTGCATGCTTTTGTTTTTTTTTCTGTACTGTGAACTGAGGAATATTTTGAGTTTTGCTTGGGGGACTTGGGGAGGTGGGAGGATGCTGACAGTGGGAGGCTGAAGGAGGGACTGTAAAGGAGCCGAATGTTGAGACCACATGACCCAGCTGGGCCAATAGGGTGGCTGGTGTCCATATTTCTTCCCAGGGGGGCCAAGCAACCCCTTGCATGAGTGACCCCAAAGCATGAATGCTACAAAGCAGGAGTGTGGTATCTGACTAGCTGGTATCTGCATGGCATCCACAGGGAGGACTGCAGGCTGCAGGCAATATTGGGCAGGGATAGATGGTGCACACTGCCTAGTGGCAGGTAAGCTAGCTGGGGTACAAGGAGGTAAAACTAGGAAGGGGATCCAGGGAGGATGTGGGGACCAGGGAACTGGAGCAGGCAGAAACCCAGGGGATAGGCATGGGGGCAGAGAATGGATGAGTGGAGCAGAACACAGGGGGAGGCTTGGAAGGTGGAAAGCTGCAATGGATGAGGGGCAGCCATCTTCTTAGGCACTTTGTGGAGAGCAGGGAGTTGTCCAGTGTGTAGGCATCTTGGTCAGCTTAGGCAGGGTGGGAGCTGGGGAAGGGCAATTGGAGAGGATGGGGTGTGCAGCTGCGGCCAAAGGAGCAGAGGATGGCTTCTCCAGGAAGCACAATAGATAGACATAGGACACAATGTAGAAGGGAGGAAATGGGGCCAGGAGCAGCAACTCCTCAAGAACTGGGGGGAAGCTGGTTGGGAAAGTGGCAGGTGGTAAAGACCAGGGCAAAGGGAGGAAGGGATTGGAGCATGACCATGGAAAGGAGAGGCAAGGCAGAGAAACTAGAGAAGACCAGGTCATGGGGAGGGAGTCTAAAAACAGGTTCTCGGTGCCAGCCAGTTTGGAGGAACAGGCAGCTGGGGTTGAAGGCAAGAAACACATGAAGGCACAAATAGGCACAAAGGGGGTGATAGGGTAGTAGGGAATGAAGCCAAGACCCCAAATGTAGCAGGGGATAGGAGATAGTAGGGCAGTAAGGGGGTTACAGGTCACAATATAGAATAGAAGAGAGCTGCTGGGGGGATATAGGCAAGGAAAAGGGGATTGTCTGGGAAGGAAGCATGGAGGGGTGCGGATAGAGAAATCGGATGTGGAGGAATCACAGGGGATAAGCTGGAAGATGGGAAAGACAGGGAAGGTGAGGAGGGGGACTCTAGATCAGGAACCAAAGGAAGGTCATAAAATTGGGGGAGGGCAGGAGATAGGAGAGTGGGTAGTCATACTGGTAGATTCAGTATTGAAAGGGGTACGATGGGGAGGCAAGGGAGCAAGGAAAAGTCATGCATGGGTGGAGTGTATGCCACGCATGATGGCAGGGAGGGTGGGGAAGTTTATTCTAAAGTGTGTAGGGAAGGAATGGGATAAGCCTCACATTGTGGTACACCTAGGTACAAATGACCTGGAATGGTGTAATGTGGAGGAATGCAGGACAGGTTCATTGAGGCTGGCAGAATCTATAGTGAGGCAGGGAGATCAGTTGCATTTTCCGAGGTTCTTCCAGTACCTAGGGAAAGCTCTACTAGGAAAAAAATAATTGAGGTATTCAATGAATGGTTGGGAATATGGTGTGATACCATGGGTTATGGGCTGGTGGGGAGGTGGGGCAGGATGTGGTAAAACAAGGAACGTTTCACAGGATAGGCTGCATTTAAGTAAGGAGGGCATGGGGCTCCTGAATCAGACTAGAGGAATACATTATGACAAAAATTAATTTAAATTAAGGAAGGGTGGTTGATTGCGTGTGTGCAAATTGAAGCCACTATGCAAGGGAGACCAGAAGCCCCCCCCACACAGTAAGTCAGGAGAGGAGGGAGTGGAATTCTATAAGGGGAGGTAGCAGAGGACTGGGAGGGAGGAATGGGGGCATGGGTTACGTTGGAAGGTGGTATCTTTGAATATGAGGAGTTTGGCAAACAAGGCAGTAGAACTCCAGGTGCTGATGGTGGTGGTGGGGGAGTAGATATTGCAGCCATCACAGAGACTTGGGCCACTCTATACCATGACTGCGACCTCTTGACTCCTGGGTACAGGCTGAATCACTGGGACATAGGGGTAGGGAAAGGGGGAGGGGTGGCTATTTACATAAGGGATGGGATAATATGCACCAGGGAGATGGGGGGGTCTGAAGCCTTATGGGTACAGCTCCAAAACTCTAAGAGAAGGAACGTTAGATTGGGAGAGTTGTACAAACCACCCTCACAGAATGAGAAAACAGATAAGGAGTTGGGGAAGCGAATTGGAAAACTCAGTGGTAAGGACAACACTGCCATAGTGGGTGATTTTAATCTGCTTGGGGCGGACTGGAGCACCTCGGCTACCTCTTGTGCTAGAGAACATGTACTCCTTGAGGCCTTCCAGGAAAGCTACCTTATGCAGGGGCTACCGAAGCCAACAGGGAGGGTAACATACTGAACCTTGTGTTGTTAAATGGGGAGAATGTCCAGAATATAGTCGTGTAGGACCCCCTAGCAGGCAACGACCACCACACAGTATGGTTCTTCCTCAACTTGGGCAAGGAAGCAGCCAGAACCAAGCAAGAGTAGTGGACTTCAGAAGAACGGATTTTGGCAGGATGGGTAACATCCTAGAGGGGCATCTTGCCACGATCTGCCCAGAGATGGATGCTGATCAGAAATTATCCATTATCAAGCTGGGTCTGACGGAGGCCACTAACACATGTGCAAAGTCCCAGAGTAAGAAGTTCAGGGCCAAAAGAGTGAGATGGCTCAGCAAGGAGGTAGCAGTGAAATGAGAGATAAGATGTGGCCTTTATATATATATATATATATATATATATATATATATATATATATATAAAACTTTTCTTCCTGGAGCCTGGCAGGCAGCTCCAGTCCCTTCCTCAGAGGGGACTCAGTCTCTGCCCCATTGTTTCCTATCCAGCCTCCCCTCTAATCCCCCATGGGTCCCCCCACCCCACTCCCCTACTGACATCATGCATTTGCAACGTGCCTCCCAACTTGCATCTCCCTCCAGCCATTGCTAGAGGGTGATTGATGAGTGGGACGGCAAACCCTCCCTCCCCTGAGAGAGGAGAGCAGTCCTCTGGATGCTCAATCCTCTATCTCCCCTGCTGACCCCTTGGTGGCCTGGGCTCATTCCTGAACCTGGGTTGCTGGCGTGGCATGAGGTGTGGTGCCTCAACCCTCAGTGCCACCAGGCTGGCAGAGTGTGGCCTTTAGCAGGTACAAGAAAACCAGGCAGGGTGCAGACAAGGAGGAGTACTCGAGGAAATCCAAAAAAGTGAGCAGAGCGGTCAGGGCAGCTAAAGCTTCAAGAGAGCTAAGGCTGGCACAGGGGATCAGAGAAGGGGAAAAGTATATATTCAGGTACAAAAGATAGATGAGGAGCTGTAAGGAGGAGATAATCCAGATCAAGTGGGAAGGGGTTTGGGCAGAAAGGGGAGTGGACCAGGTGGAGGCACTTAATGAGTACTTCTTTTCAGTGTTCACTAGGGAAAAGGACTGGCCTATGCCACAAGGTAGAAGAGGGATGGGTACAGGAGGAGAAGGGGTAATGGATGGGGTAATCCCAGAGAACAGGGTTTTAAAGAGCCTAAAGGCCCTGCGGGTGGACAAAGCCCAGGGCCAGATGGAGTGCATCCAAGAGTCCTGAGAGAGTTAGCAGAGGTCTTAGAGGACCCTTTGGCGGACCTGTTCAACACCTCACTGGAGATGGGGTGTGTGCTTCAGGACTGGAGGACGGCTCATGTGGTGCTTCTCCACAAAAGTGGTCACAGGGACGAGCCAGGTAACTACAGACTGGTCAGCCTTACCTCCATTGTAGGGAAGTTAATGGAGACCATTCTAAAAGAGAGATTAGTGATCTTTCTTGAAGAGAATGGTCTCCAGAATGAAAGACAATATGGGTTTGTATCAGGAGGATCCTGCCAGAGCAACCTAATTGACTTTTTCAATTCGGTCACATGGGCTCTTGACAGGGGCCATGCTGTGGATGTCTTGTATCTGGACTTCAGCAAAGCCTTTGACTCGGTGCCACATTGAAGATTGCTCTGGGAACTAAAGTACCTGGGAGATGGGGGAAAACTAGTGGGGTGGGTCAGGAGCTTGCTGTAGAACAGACAGCAGAGGGTAATTGTAAAGGGAACTCTTAAAGCCAAGACCTGTAACCAGAGGGGTCCCTCAGGGCTCGGTGCTCGGGCCGGTATTATTTAATATCTTTATCAGGGACATAGCAAAAGGACTCAAGAGTAAGATTAACCTATTCGCAGATGACAAAATGATCTGGGCAATGTTGGAAAGTGAAGAAGAGAGGCAAGAACTCAGGGAGGACCTGGCAAAACGTGAGCGCTGGTCAAGTATATGGCAGTTGGGGTTTAACGTTAAGAAGTGCAAGGTCATGCACTTAGGATCCAGGAAAGCCAGAGCTAGCTTCTGGTTGGGAGGAGGGCAGGTATCCATTTCGGAGGAGGAAAAGAACCTAGGGGTGCTAGTCACAGGGGACATGAAACATTTGACACAATGCCATAGGGCAACAGCAATAGCCAACAAGATGCTGGGGTACATAGCCAGAGGCATCACCTCTAGGAGGGAAGACATCTTCCTGCCACTGTACAGGTTGCTGCTGAGATCACACTTTGAGTACTGTGTGCAGTTCTGGTGGCCCTATTTAATGAAGGATGTCAAACTACTGGAGAGGGCACAGCAAAGGATGACAAAGATGATCCAAAGACTGGGGGAAAACCCTATGAGGAAAGATTAAGGGAGTTCAACATGTAGAAGGGAGAGGGGAGACATGATAGAGACCTTCAAATACTTAAAAGGTATAAATAGGGTTAGTATGGTGGGCATGTTCTGCATAAAGGGAAGGAGGCTCACGAAGGGACAAAGTTTGAAACTGGAGGGGGGAAGAATCAGGAAGGAAATACAGAGACACAATTTTATGAAAAGGGTAGTGGCAGGATGGAATGAGTTGCTGGAGGGGGTGATCCCACTGAAGACTGTGGGCAGTTTTTTGAGGGGTTGGGATAGGGTCAAAGGAAAGGTTATACAGAAAGGAGGCAAGGGATGTTAGCAGTGGTGGGCAAGGTTGATCAAGAGGGGAGGCCTGGGAGTGGGGAGGGCAGCTGCAGTAAAGTAAACTGCGAGCTGCACACTTGGAAGACTTGATATTCCTTTAGGCCTTTTTCTGCCGGCGTTTTCGTATGTTCGTATGACCTGTCAGGAGTACGCCTATAGTACATATCAAAACACTGTGTGACACATTTTCTTGTAAATTTTGACTTTAGAGCCCCTTAACCTCCTGATTTCATCAGCATTACAGGTATTGATACAGATCATTTCCCAGCTTGAAATATACCAATATGTCTACAAATTAGAGATACTGTATTGCTTAGTATGTGAAGTAGTAACTTAATTCTATGGGCATGCAAAGTCTGTTTGATGTCCTAGTTCTAATGTATCACCTGTGTAAATGTGCCCAAATAATTTTTAGTCATGTTAATTTTCTGCTGAGTGGTTCTGAGATTACCATGTGAACCAGCAAAGTAGTAAATGTCTCTGCATTGTCACACATTGTGGTACCACTTCTTTCATGTTGTTCATGGCATAGTCTTGTGCACTGCATGACTGCCTGCTCAGGCACATGACTTAAGTTTCCACAATCACTTGGATCTCTGAGCTATATTTATGTATCAATGATCCAGCATAGAGATTTCACTGATCTGCTAAATATTATTTATTTTGTCACGTGGCTCTTTCTTGAAGTTATATTATGTATCAATAATACTGTCTATAGATTTCACAGATCTGCTAAATATTATATTGTTCTAAGGACCAGTATCCATCCACAAGATCCAAACAGTATATGCCAGAATATTTGTTCAGACTGGGGCAAGCAGCTTCTCTACACATACTAAAAATGGTGTCATAAGGTTGTCCAAAACACATACACCATGACAGTGGCCATACAACCCTCTTGAACTAGTGCTCTGCATATACTGCACTATGTAAGTATAATTTCAACTATACAATTTCTAACATCAGGTACATTTTACAGCCTGTGGCCACACTGCTTTTTTCATGTAAGAGACAACTATTGTGTGTAATATCAGGAGGATTTAAGCTTGTGAAAAAAAAATCTGCATAAGACTCTGCATGCAGCTCATTAGTTATAACACCAGCTTGGTGCAGCACCTCTTTGTGCCAAGCTGTGCAACACTCGTGACTAACACATTCCAGATTTAGAAAAACATTACTCATGGGCTGTTGCTTTAACCAAAAATAAATGAAACTTCACAATGTAAAAAGTGGAAAAGTAGTCTAAAGATCAAGTTAGTAAAATAGTGTATTTGGTGTTAAAGCTTAGTTTCAGCATCAAAACCTGAAACTGTAATAAATATTTTTTTTTTGCTAGACTTGTTAAACTTTCATATTGCATTATTTGCTTTAACTGCACATTGTACAAAGATGCCCAAATCCACAATTTGCAGCACTGTTGTAGTGAATCTTACTGCTGCTGAATGGTACTTGACTGACAGCACTAGTATCTGAAGTCCTCCATTTACCCCCATGACATATAACAGCAGAGTTACTGCAGTGCAAGCTTCCCCACACTGCCCGGCTACTGTGCTTAAACTGTGCCATGGAAACATTCCTTTAAGTACAGTATGTGCGAGGGCAGCACAAACCTCAGACTTCATGTTCAATCAGTCCTCGGCTTTTATTGTCAGACTGCCAACAACAGTATCAATTGCAGTCAGTTCTAATGTTTTTATAGTGTGGCCACCCATTCACTGAGAGCTGGACTGAGCTTACCACTTTTCATTTCACACAGGCCAACAAACAGCCATAGAATGATAATGCCTCCAGCCACTTCTGACCTGGTCTTGATTTCAGCTAATGATAAAGACATATAAGGCTCCGAAGATCATTGCCAATCACCAAGCCAACAAAAGTGCCTCTGCATGAAACAATCATTATAAATCTTGAATTTGCTCTTAGCCAATGAGAACTGCTTATTTCCTAAACACCCCAGATTTTCATAAGAATAAGAGGGCTGTATTGTGCTACTAGGTCAAAAATTCTGAAACTGAAATGCAGTTGGTATACTCCATTTTCCACAAAGGGATTTCTTTAATATTCTGCACAGTAAAACATTTTGATTTTAATTTTCAGTTCCATTTTTAAAAACAGAAATCTTCAACACGATTTCTAATATGTCTACATACGAACATAAGAAATTCCAGTAGATACAGGCCATTCGATCTATCTAGTCTGCTCGAGTGTGCAGCACTGCAGTCCATTAGACTGCAGCTGCTCCCCCCATATGCCCTCCTCCCCATCTCGTGCCCCCTCCCAGTTTGTATCCTCCCCTTGAATCTGTCCCATTCCCTCTTGAAGCCCCCAACACTCTGCAGCAATACAACTTCCTCTGGCTGAGTGTCCTACCTTGCCATCACCCTTTCTGTGAAATAGTGCCTCCTCTGTCCCCTCTTGAACCTGCCCCCTTCCAACTTTATAGCATGTCCCCTGGTTTCCCTTCCTCCATTCAGACTGAACATACACCTGGTGTCTACTCTGTTCATACCCTTCAGGTACTTGAAGGGTCTCAATCATATCCCCTCTCTCACTTCTTTTCTCCAGGGTATACATGTTGAGCTCTCTCAGCCTCTCCTTATATGGTCTCTTCCCCAACCGCAGGATCATTTTTGTTGCCCTGCACTGTACCCCCTCTAGTAGTTTGATGTCCCTTTTCAAGTAGGGGCACCAAAATTGTATGCAGTACTCTAGGTGTGGTCTCACCAGGGACCTGTACAGGGGCAAGATGACCTCCCCATTCCTAGACCATTTGCCACCTCCGGTCACCACCACCCGACTCCCTGGACATTTTCAGCCTGCCCTCGTGGTCCTCAGCCCCAGATCCCAGTAGCAGTGGCCAGCGCCTGAAGCAGCACCTCACAGAAGCTTGGCAGATCCATTTTCCGCCTCCGGTCGCTGCTGCCCAGCTCCCTGGACATTTCCAGCCCACCCTCGTGGTCCTCAGCCCCGGATCCCAGTAGCAGGGGCCAGCTCCAGAAGCAGCACCTCACTGAAGCTTGGCGGATCCATTTGCCACCTCCGGTCGCTGCTGCCCAACTCCCTGGACATTTACAGCCCACCCTCGCAGTCCTCAACCCCGGATCCCAGTAGCAGGGCCAGCGCCAGAAGCAGCACCTCACAGAAGCTTGACGGATCCATTTGCCACCTCTGGTCGCTGCCGCCTGACTCCCTGGACATTTCCAGCCTGCCCTCGCGGTCTTCAGTCCTGGATCCCAGAAGCAGGGGCCAGCACCAGAAGCGGCG
This sequence comes from Neoceratodus forsteri, assembly GCA_016271365.2. Classification (NCBI taxonomy): domain Eukaryota; kingdom Metazoa; phylum Chordata; order Ceratodontiformes; family Ceratodontidae; genus Neoceratodus; species Neoceratodus forsteri. The sequence goes on from CM028131.1 coordinate 1,125,928,258, forward strand.
CTTACAGAAGCTTGGCGGATCCATTTGCCGCCTCCAGTCACCACCGCCGGACTCTCTGGACATTTCCAGACTTCCCTTGCGGTCCTCAGCCCTCAATCCCAGTAGCAGGGACCAGAGCCAGAAGTGGCACCTCACAGAAGCTTGGTGGATCCATTTGCCGCCTTTGGTCATTGTCGCCTGACTCTCTGGACATTTCCAGCCAACTCTTGTGGTCCTCAGCCCTAGATCCGAGTAGCAGGGGCCAGTGCCAGAAGCGGCGCTTACAGAAGCTTGGCGGATCCATTTGCCACCTTTGGTCATTGTCGCCTGACTCCCTGGACATTTCCAGCCTACTCTTGTGGTCCTCAGCCCTAGATCCCAGTAGCAGGGGCCAGCGCCAGAAGCAGTGCCTCACTGAAGCTTGGCAGATACATTTGCCACCTCCGATCATTGCTGCCCAACTCCCTGGATATTTCCAGCCCACCCTTGCAGTCCTCAGCCCCGGATCCCAGTAGTAGGGGCCAGCGCCAGAAGCAGTGCCTCACAGAAGCTTGGTAGATCCATTTGCCACCACCAGTCACTGCCGCCCGACTCCCTGGACATTTTCAGCCCACCCTTGCAGTCCTCAGCCCCAGATCCCAGTAGCAGGGGCCAGCGCCAGAAGTGGCACCTCACAGAAGCTTGGCGGATCTATTTGCTGCCTCAGGTCACCACCGCCCAACTCCTTCGACATTTCCAGCCCGCCTTCGTGGTCCTCAGCCCTGGATCCCAGTAGCAGGTGCTGCCGCTCACTGCATATTCAGCTACCAGTCCTCCAATCGGCGTGGCACTTGGAGAGTGGATCCTGATTGGTCTGCTGTGCCCCGAAGCCTTTCCTGATTGGTGCACCTTTCTGTATTGACTCTGCATAGCTTTTTCGGCTCTGTTTTAGAACAAAGCTGATTCCTTGAACGCCGCCAAAGTGGGCTAAATTTTAAGTAATGTACTCCTTGTGCACCATGTTGGTAGTTGTTTTAAGCTTTTTGCTGACTTATGCACATTACTTTAAGCTCATGTTTATTCTGCTCTGCTGGGTTGTACAGTTTTCTATGATTGTTTCTGCTCTACTGCTTTCCACTCACCTCCTGATAATTGCTGTAGCTCTGTCTGAACCCTCTCTTCCTTACTACTCTGGTGCTGTATAAATCCTAAATCCATAAGTCCTACTGTTCTCTGCCTTCTCATCCCACTCCTTTGTCCTCTCAATTTCCCTGCCTCTCCATAGCTTCAGCTGCAAATCCTGCCCAACCTCTGTTAACTCTCTCACCTCCTTGTCTCCACCCTCCTCATTCTCTTCCACTTCTCACCTCCACCCCTGCCCCTTTCTAAATCTTTCTGCCTTTGTCATGATAAGTGTCAACTCCCCACCCCCTGCTGTTGGAGTGGTGCCACCACCTGCCCCCTCTCTCACTGTTCTACTATAATTACTCAGTTTTTTCCCCTCTCCACCACAGGGGCCAGTGCCAGAAGCAGCGCCTCACTGAAGCTTGGTGGATCCATTTGTCACATCTGGTCACCACCGCCAACTCCCTGGACAGTTCTAGCCCGTCCTTGCAGTCCTCAGCCCCGGATCCCAGTAGCATGTACTGCCGCTCACTGCATATTCGGCTACCAGGCCTCCGATTGGTGCGGCGCTTGATGAGCGGATCCTGATTGGTCTGCTGTGCCCCGAAGCCTGTCCTGATTAGTGTGCCTTTCTGCATTGACTCTGCATAGCTTTTTCAGCTCTGTTTTAGAACAAAGCTGATTCCTTGAGCGCCACCAAAGTGGGCTACATTTTCACCCTCCCAGGCCTCCATTAAATACTCAATTGCCCCTCCCCTTCTGTCCATCTCAAGCTCCCACTGGCTGCCTGTACTCTACACTCTTCTTTTCACTCCCCTGTCATATTATAGCTCACTCCTCTCCTCGCTCTTTTATATATTTTCTGATACTTTTGATCTCTGTCTCTCTTCCCTTAGCTCTGTTCTCTCTCTCTCTCCTCTCTCTTCCTGAGTGCCACTGACACTCAACCTCTGTACTTGACTTCAGGTAGGTTTCTCAGCCATGAACTTCTCAATCTCACTGTTCTTTCTTGTGTCCTCAATTGTTCTGCTCCGCTTATCCTTCCCATCTGTTCCCATTGCCCATTTGGCACTCCCTTATCACATGCCCCTTAACTACCAATTCTCCAACCTGCTCCTCTTATCCCCTCTCCACTGTGACCCTACTCCTCTTTTGTTGTACAGACCCTGGGCCAATATTGTTACCTACACACTTAAATTCTTCCCCTTTAATTTGTGTGCCATTTGCCCTTTTGTGTGTCATAAACTCTGGTATCTCATCCCAATAGTGCTTCTGCTCTCTAGTGACGTACATTCGAACCCAGGACCAACTTATGTTGAAAGTAGTCACCTCTCACATGTTAAGGGTCTTACAGTAGTGCATCATAACATCAAAAGTCTGTTACACAATTTTGCCAAATTTGAATCCTGGGTTACCCTATACAAACCTGATATCATATGTCTTACTGAAACGTGGCTTAAGCCTTCCATTCAAGACTCCTGGTGCTTGCTAACTTTCTACAACCTCTTGAAAGCAGATAGGCCTGCCCCCAAAAGAGGTGATGGCACCACTGTCTATTTCCAAGACCACCTCAATCTCACAGAGATCTGCTCTTCTTCCCTAGTCCATAGTGAAGCACTACATGTTCTTCTCTCCCTGGGCTCCAAAAAACTTCATATTGTCTGTGCTTACAACCCGGCCCCCCCCACCTCCAGCGGCTTAAAAGCTCTTGATGAGCTGCTTGAACAAACCACTCTTCTCTCAGGTAGAAATGAGGTTCTCTTACTTGGGGATCTCAATATAAACTGGCTGGGTAACTCCCAACCTTTACTACTTACCAAGACCAGGTTATTTCTGATCCCACAAGAACTGCCCATGACTCTAACTCCTCAACTCTGCTTGACTGGGTTATGACAAACCACCCTGAAAATATTATCTCCTCTGGCACACTAGCAGATTCCATTACAGATCATTCCCCCACTTTCTGCATTTGGGGAAAGACCAAGCCCCCCCCAATCAAGGCCTTGGTTTATCACTTTCCATAACTATGCGCACCTCAACCACCAGTCCTTCCTACAGGATATTGCTTCCATCAACTGGACTCCTCTGTTTAACTTGGATGTCCCTCAAACTGCATTAAACCTATTCCTAAATTGCTTTTTGGAAACTCAGAACAAACATTGCCCCCTCTTCACCCGTCGAGTAAAAAATAAGCATACCCGGTGACTTAAGTCTGACCTTATCTCCAAACTACGCCAGCATGATAAAAGCTGGCATCGCTATAAAAAGACAGGACTGCCTGCTGACTTCATTTCCTATAGGGTACTCAGAAATTCCTGCAAGGAGGATATTACATGTGCCAAGAGCACCTACTGTAAAGATCTCTTAACTAAATCTTATGGTGACCCCAAAAAATTCTGGTCCCACATAAAGAGCATCCTAGGTTCAAACCTGGCCCCCATCCCAACTGATATGTCTCTTAATGGTGTCCACTGCAACAATCCTTCCACTATCGCTAACTTTTTCAATGCACAGTTCTCTGATCTTACAAACTATACATCATCCTTCCCAGCTTCACGTAACCCCCATGCTCAACCTAATGACTCTGGGCCCAAATTTCATTTCAAGTCTGTTACCCATCTGGATGTACTTAGACTGCTCAATAACATTTCTGACCATTCTGCAGCAGGCTCTGACAGTATTGAACCCAAGCTGTTAAAACTTGCTGCCCTGTACATAGCCACACCTTTAGCAAGGATCTTTACCCTCTCCCTGTGTCATAGCTATGTTCCTACTCTCTGGAAGACAGCCAGGATTACCCCCGTCTTCAAAAAGGGTAACCGCAAAAAACCCTCAAACTATAGACCTATTGCCATATTGTCAGTCCTCAGCAAAATCCTTGAGAAGCTTGTAGCCACCCAAATCACTGACCTTCTTCAGAAATATGACCTCCTTTCGAATGCGCAACATGGTTTCCGCAAGGGTCACAGCACCACCACTGCAGTACTCAAATTCACTTCTGATACCCTATCTGCCATGGACTCTGGGCTACTAACAGGGGCTATCTTTATAGATATGACAAAAGTGTTCAACCTAGTCAACCATCTTATCCTCCTTGCCACTCTTACATCCCTAGGTTTCTCACCAAATGCCACAGCATGGTTTGGTAGCTACCTATCAGATCGCACCCAGCAAGTTAAATTCAACTCCACCTTGTCTGATTCTGCGACCATAAACATAGGTGTGCCACAAGGTTCTGTCCTTGGGCCTCTGCTTTTCTCCATTTTCATAAACGATATTACCTCTAACCTTCTCCAGACTGCCTCTATACTATACGCAGATGATATCATCCTTTATGCCAGTGTTAAAACATTACAGAAGTAAATGAAAACTTCACTTGATTTTCAAAGGATTCTAATAGCTATTTAGCCAGCAAACTGCTGCTGAATGTCTCTAAGACTCAAGCCATGCTATTTGGTACAAAATGCCAAGCTCAGAGTCTATCAACCCACTTTCAAAGTTACTACCTTAAATGGCTCTTCCATTGATATTGTACCCTCATTTAAATACCTTGGTCTCACACTCGACCCAACTCTCTCTTTTGATCTCTACATTCAACAAACCTGCAAGCTGACCAACATAAAACTAGGTGTGGTCTATCATACCAGCTATATGCTCACACCTTCAGCGAGGCTTGTCATTGCCCATGGCATACTCCTTCTGCCACTCACCTATGGAGTTGTAGTGTATGCTTCTGCGAGTAAAACTGTTCTCAGGAAGTGGGATGTCACCTACAATAATATCTGTAAGTATGCGTCCTCATCACATCGGTTGAAACATCGTTGCCTACTATACTCAGAACTCAGATGGCTTTCTCTGACTGCATCTAGAGACTTCGCTCTAGGCTTGGTCATAGATAAAGTCACTCGTAACCAAACGCCTATACCCCTGGTGGATCTATTCCTCATCCATCCATCTAAATACGGTCTTCGCTTGACTGCTAATGCCCCTGTGCTTATTCCTCAGCACCACTCTACTAAAGGTGCTAGCGCTTTCTCCTGTTATGCCCCCATCACTGGAATTCCCTTCCATTAGCTATAAGGTTAGCACCTTCCCATGCCTCCTTCAAGAAATTGCTTCGTGTCCATCTTGCTGACTCTTGTTCATGCTCCTGTTTCAAACCACCCTAGCCCATTATCTCTCCCTTGATCCACGCACCCTCTCACCTCAGGTATGTACTTTATTCGCCTCCATACATCTACTTGCACCCTTAGTTTTACCAAATTCCTATCCCCCTATGTCTCGACTTTCTGTCTATACTTTTCCATCCGTCCCCTTGTACTGTACCTCTCCCTAGTCATATCCTAGCTTTACTCTATCCTCTATGTATAATTATTTTTTTTGTGGGTTTTTTGGTTTGTGTATTATACCATTTTCTCTACCTGGGTAACTGATTAATTGGTTTATTTATTTCATTTGCTCTCTTATTCTCTCCATGTTATTGCCTATGTAATTTGTATTCATGTTGCTTTCGCTGCTTCCTTCCTGCACTGAGCAGAGTGGTTCATCTTTCTAGTTACTAGCACTCCCAGATCCTTCTCCTCCTTGGATTTTGTTAACAGGACACCTTCCAGACAGTAAATCTGTCCTGGGTTCTTTCCTCCTAAATGCATCACTTTACACTTCTTGGCATTGAAACCAAGCTGCCAAGTGTAAGAACATTACTCCAGTTTTGCCAAATCCTCCTGAAGTACTTTTGCTCCCTTCCCCCTCATCTACCTCAGCACAAATCCTTGTGTCATTTGCGAAGAGTCTGATCTTGCTCTTAATCCCTACTGCAATGTCGGCTATGAAAATGTTAAACAGAACTGGTCCCAGCACCGAGCCCTGTGGTACACCACTTGTTACTGCCCTGGGATCCGATGCCTGCCCCCCACTACTACTTCTGCTGTCTACCCTGCAGCCAGTTCTTGACCCATCTGACTGGTTTATTCCCTGCTACCAGACTCTTCAACTTGCAGGTCAGCTTTCCATGTGGCACCGAGTCAAAGGCCCTGCTGAACTCCAGGTTGAGGACATCCACCGCATGTCCCCTGTCCAGTGCCCTCATAACCCAGTCATAAAAATCAACCAAGTTCGTCTGACAGGATCTGCCTGAGACAAACCCGTGCTGCATGCTGTCCTGGAGGTTGTTATCCTCAAGAAATTGCACCAGCCTTTCCTTGAGGATTGTCTCCATCAGTTTTCCCACAATTGCAAGAATGCTCACTAGTCTGTATTTCCCTGGTTCATCCTTGGGCCCACTCTTATGGAGAGGTACCACATGTGCTTCCCTCCAGTCCCTGGGCATGCACCGTGAGTTCAGAGAGGTATTGAACAGGTCCACCAATGGCCCTGCCAGTACCTCTGCCAACTCTCTTAGCACACTGGGGTGGACTCCATCTGGTCCAGGTGCCTTGTCCACCTTCAGGGACTTAAGGCCCTTCCTCACCCTTTCCACCATGATTTCCCCATTTGTGGTTGCTTCTCCCCCACCTTTTCCCACCTCACCCTTCCTCTTAGGTATGGGCCCATCCCTCTCCTTGGTGAAGACTGAACAGAAGTATTCATTAAGTACTTCTGCCTGCTCAGCCCCCTTTTCTACCCACCCACTTCCCCTCCTGATCCTAACAATTTGATCCTTGCTCTTCCTCTTCTCTCTGATATATCTGAAGAAATATTTTTCTCCTCCTCCTTTGATCCCTTGCACTAACCTCCGTTCCCTAGCTGCCTTTGATGCCCTTACCACTCTGCTCACTTCTCTGGATTTCTTCACACATTCTCCTATGTCTTCTGTCTTGTTGGATCATTTGTAGGTCCAAAATGCATTCCTCTTTTCCCTCACCATCTCCATTACCTCTCTACTCATCCAATTAGGTTTCTTGGTCCTGGCTTTCTTGCTCTGGCTCTTGACACAAGTTTTAGTAGCTTCAGCCAGTCCTGTCTTGATGACTGCCCATTTTTGTTTCATGTCCATTTCTGGGCAGTTGCTTGCATATGACTTTCCAGTATGTTTCCCATCCTGCCAGAGTTCATCCTTTTGAAGTCCAGGACCCTGGTTTTTGTAGTGGCTACTTCCCTACCCAGGTTGATTGAAAACCACACTGTGCTGTGGTCACTGCTTGCCAGAGGTTCCTCCACCCTTACATCCATGACCTGTTCCCCATCTTCCAGTACTAGGTCTAGTATATTCCCCTCCTTCATTGGCTCCATTACCCTCTGGGTAAGGAAGCCATCCTGGAATGTTTCCAGAAGGATCTGCTCCCTTGGCTTAATTGGTTGCTGGGATGCTCCAATTCACCCCTGGTTGATTAAAGTCCCCCACCACCAGTGTGCTCCCTTTGCCACTATGCCTCCTTATCTGTGCCCACAGTTCCCTGTCAATGTCCTCCTTTTGGGCCAGAGGTCTATAAACCCCCAGACAGATCTTGGTCCTTTTCTGGCTGTGTAGTTGCAGCCAGATTACTTCCAACCTGCCCTCCTCCCCTTCCTCCCTATTACATCTGATCCCTTCCTTACGTAAATGGCACCCCCCCCAGCCTTCCCTTTATCTCTATCCCTCTGGAAAAGTTTGTACCCTGGGATGGTTAGGTCCCAGTCATGGTGCTTGGTTGCCCACATCTCAGTAATGGCAGCTATGTCCACCTCTCCCTCTGCCATCAATGCCTGCAACTCTGCCAGCTTGTTCCCCAGGCTCCTAGCATTTAGTGAAAATAAATCTCCATGCTGCACCTATCCTTCCTGCTTCCTTACCCTTCACTCCAACCCCTATTTCACCTAAGGTAGTATCTATCCCTGTGGTGGGGGGAGGTCCATGGGACCCCCTCTCCTGGTGATTTCCAGCTACAATGCCCTGGCCATTGCATTTCCTCTCTCCTTCCTCCTGAACCTCTCCTTCACCTGTACCTCAGTCCTGGCATCCTGGAAGCATGCCACTATTATCCCCCTCCCCAAAGGGGAAAACTCCTCTGCCCCTGATAGCTCCATGTGCAGTATTGTGTAGCTTTTAGTTAGGAGATTCTTCTTATGTCCTTTGTACACCAAAACTATTCAGCTTTGCTTCAAAGTTGTCTCACTCAAAGAACTTGTGAATGGGATCATGTAACATTGAGTCACGTTTACTGGAAAGTGGTTAATTCCCTCTTCTCCCCACCAACCCAGCCCCCAAGTCCTATGCTCAAAGTGGGCACCTCCTCTCCGACTGCCCTGCTTGAAGTAGCCACTGAATTTAACACCTTCTTCATCTCATGTGCCTCATCCTTCCTCTCGTCCCTCCCCTCCCATTCTGCCAGCCGGTTCCCTCTGAACCTCACACACACACACACACACACACACACACACACACACACACATCTGTCTTCCTCCTTCTCCCCAGTAACCCTCTCAGACACTTTTAAAGCCTTTCATGCCCTGAATCCTGCCAAAGGCAAGTGTCCATCTGATCTGTACTCTAAATTCCTCCACCTATCCACCCTGGCCATTGCGTTTCCTCTCTCCTTCCTCCTAAACCTCTCCTTCACCAGCACCTCAGTCCTGGCAGCCTGGAAGCATGCTACTATTACCCCCTCCCCAAAGGGGGAAACTCTTCTGCCCATGTTAACTACTGGCCTATTTCAATGTTTCCTAGCCTATCTAAACTCCAGGAATGCATTGTGCTTTCCCAACTCTCCCCATTCCATGACTCCTCCTCCTTTTACACACCTTTTCAGTCTGGGTTCTGGAAGCATCACTCTACTACCACCTCACTCGTAAGGCTTACTGACTCCATCCAATCTCCTATGGACCAGGGCCTCATCACATCAGCCATCTTTGTCGATCTAGCTAAGGCTTTTGACACTGTCTCCCATGCACTTCTTCTTGACAGCTCTCTTCAGCAGGCCTTTCCACCAGCGCCACCAACTGGTTCAGTTCATACCTTAAAATAGGATTCAATCAGTCTGGGGCAGTGACTCCCTATCTCCCACCCTTCCCATCAGCACTGGCATCCCACGGGTCTCTGTCCTTGATCCAGTTCTATTCTCTGTCTTCCTCAATGACTTCCCTGCTGTTTGTTCCTTCTCTGCAATCCACATGTACTGTATGCGGATGATACCATCCTGTATATCTCTGAACCATCCTCTCCTGATGTGGAGTCCAGATTCCAACTCAACTTTGATGAAGTCCAGCACTGGTTCCAATCAAATCAACTGTTCCTGAATGCCAAGAAGACAGTCTCCATGATCTTTGGCATGATGCAGAGACTTTCTAGGCTACAAACATTCCCCTCATTCCACACTCTTGATGGGACTATACTCAAAGAGGTTACCTCATGTAGCTAGCTTGGGATTTGGCTGGACCTACACCTCAACTTTTCTGGACAGGTGGATGCCATCCACAAAATGTTCCACCCTAAACTTGGTGCCCTGTACAGGAACCATGGATGTCTTCCCTTGCCAGCCTGCTGGGCACTTGTCCAAAAAATGATCCTCCCCATATTTGACTATGGTGATGCAATCTACAGTGCCGCTCCCAAAACTTCCCTAGACAGACTGGACTGCCTCTTCCATGCTTTCTGCGGCTTTGCTCTGGACTGCTCACCCCATCACTCACCGCTGTGCCCTTTATCAACCTCTCTATTTCCCTTCTCTTGAGAACTGACGCCTCTCCCACTGCATCAACTTCATTGCTAAATACTGATTTGGAACCCTCCCTCCTTATCTCTCATCTTCCTTCTCTCCCCCACACACCCTCCCACCTACCCCCTTTGTAACCTTGACCCTTTTATTCTGGCTTCCCCCCAGAGCAGCTTCTGGTGGCCAAGCTGCCTTTTCCCATCACTTTCAGAAACTCTGGAACTCCATCCCCCGATCCGAAATGCCACATCCCCAAGTGCCCTAACCTCCCTCCTTTGTAGTCTCATCTCCCACATCTGCTGCTGCTTCCAGTCCTCTGTCCCTCTTCTACCCAATAATTTTATTCAACTATACTGCCATCTCTACTTCCAATCTACTACTCTCCAGTACTTTGCCAACTTTCACTATTGTAGCACTACAGTTCTCTGAGGATTGTGTCCCGCACAGATTTCCTCCTCACACTGCACTTATTTCTTTTATAACTATACTGTATCTGTCTTTTTTGGCTGTTAGATTGTTATGTTAGTCTGTTATATTGTATATCATTACCATGTTATAGCCGATGTACCAGGAATTCTTATCAACCCACTCCCCTTACTCCCCAGAATGCATCTGGAAATGAGCTGCACTGCTCAGTATGCTCTCCTGGTGAAACTTTTAAATAAATAAATCAAATAAATAAAAAACTGTGCATACAGTACAAATATATAAAGTTTATCCATTAAATGTCTGAAACTTGGTGAAAGATAGTTTACAGTTATTTGCAGACACTGTCATGATTTTTATAATATTCATATTTATTCTATAATATATTACTAAGAACCTATGGTACCTCATAATAGGAAATATTTTTCATTATGACCTACTGAATGACATAAATTGGTAAAAGCACTGTTTTAAGACATCAGTTTTCAAAGGGGAAGAAAACACTTCCCTGCTAATGTCATGCACCATTTGCTCCTGTTTAAATTTCATTGCTTTATTAAAGCAGAAGGTCGGTCTCCTTATCTTGGCTTTTAAATTGAATTCACACCCTAACTGACCTCCACAGACTTTACAAAAATACAAAGCAGAAAAAGCTCTGTCTAGGATAAACTTTCCATTGCAACCAGTGTATGTGATGGGCAGATTGGGAAATGTTTTGCAAGAGACTTCCAATGAAGACAAAGAGCCTACAAGGGTTTGCTTTGCTACTATGACAGGAATCAACTGCAAAAGGAAAGTTCTTTACTGAAACTCTGCAAAACACATTGTTACTAACTTTTTTAAACATTGAGGCAATAATACAGCTTTGCAGACATTATTCAGTGTTTATTTATTCATTAAGATTATTTGGAGAGCATCAGAAAGACATTTATCTGAGCTCATTTATGAAGGAATCCAAAGTAAGTGCAGGTAAGGTGTCCGGGCATGCTCTGGTAGATGGACATCTTGGGTGCATTATAAGACATGAGGCATATGCCGTTAACCACTAAAGAAATCTATATATTAGCACACTGAGACACCTCAAAGGATGTTGTCCAACTTATAAGACAGATCCTGAATTGATTTTTGAACTGCAAAGAGTCATTTACTTCAACAGTCAACTTCTTTGTTCGTTTGTTTTATTTATTTATACTGGGAAAGTACATGGGCCACAGACCCAGTTCATGGTCGACCAGTGGACATACAAAACATACAGCGATACAAAAGACATATTATATAAACAATAAGAAAACATAACAACATAGCATTTCACTGACAAATGCCACTGGCTGCTTTGTTCCCTTTGTTTATTCGAAATGTCTCAATATGCAAATTGTATGTTACTACCACATTGTTGTTAGTTCTGACTTGTCTCAATAGTTCAGTCACATTCACAACCCTCCCCCTTTCAGTCAGCAATTATCATTGGCAGCTCTCCCATAAATTATCCCCTTAGTTTTTCCCTCCCACGCAGCCCCCTTATTTGGTATCTCAGCCCCCTGTCATACCTTTTTTTTACAGTTTTGCTTCCCCTGACTAAGATCTCCACATCAACTCCTGGCACTTACCTCAACCCCAATTACTCCTCCATACCTCCTACTACTAGTAGCCATAGTCCCTATCTGAATCTCCCACCAGCCCCTCCATGTCATTTGTCAGAGGCTGTTTATCACCACTTTTTGCAGTCATTCAATCATTATATCTGTTTGTCTGCTTTAGTTTGCCCTGGAGCCTGTAATACCGGGTACCCTATGTTGCATGCTTGCTTTGGCTCCTCTATTGGGACTTGTACATACTGGATTCTTCTAGTGTACTTTTATTGTATCCTACCTTGTCCTGTTAGGTTTTATCAACCTCTATCCCTGGATTGTATATATGTTTATATTACTGTATCTGTTTAAATACAAGTGTTTTGTATATATCTGCTACTGTACCATCAATTTGATCCTTGACCTCATCAGGTCCATCTTGTAAATGAGCTTTGCTCAATGATGTCCGCCTGAATAAATAAAGATTTTGATTGATTGATTGATTGATTGAATATGCAGATTGTATGTTACTACCACATTGTTTTTAGTTCTGACTTGCTGTTCTCCTCAATCTGTATTACCCTGACATGGAACCTTTTTGGAAAAAGAGCCTTGGATCTAAGGTAATTGTAATCCTAGATCCAAATAAATAAAAAAATAAATAAAGTAAAACACTTGCATTCACTTTCTAGCATAAGTTAATCTTTAAGTTTCTTCCTAAAGGACATCAGCAATCCATTCATACAATCAAAAATAGATAACGGGAAGTGCATACAATAGTGATTTTTGTCCCACAGTGGATTTCATCTTAGGTATTGCAAAGAATGTTTTATCAGCAGACCTTGTACAGCCAGAGCTAATGTACCTCTTACATATTGTATCAAATACCTCTGGTACACTATTTAAAGTCACTTGCCCAGTAAACCAGCTTGGAATTTAAAGTGCAAATCTAACGGCAGGAAATCTGCTACCCTTAGTAATATACAATATTGTGTTCTTGCCTAAAGCTCTGTCAGCAATCTAGCAATGTGATTCAAAAGAATTTAGACTTTATTTAATAGTCCCTCCCCAGAAGTGAAGTAAAACAACAAGCCATAATCAATTATAGGAATAAGAACATTCTGGACAAGTATTTTTCTAGTAGATGGTACTAGAAGTGAGTTAAGCAAGCAATAATACCTGACAGGGCGGGAGCCACAGATGGAATGCCTTATAGCCCTTGGAAGGTCCGGTATTGCCCATTAGAGATGCAGGAAAGTTAAATTCTGCCCAAGAAGTAGCCCAATTCTTGTTACTCACCAGCTACACGAAGTGCCCACTGAAAACTGCTACTTCGCCTTGTAATAATGGTGATAATGACTTTGCATTGCTCACTCCACCATACTTTGCTTTAAAGGCAGAGTGAGAATTTACAGGCAGCCCACACACACATCACATGGCTTACACAGTCTAGGTCACATGCTTCAGGCAGGCAGGAAGTGAATCATCGGATGGTACAGGCATGACCTCATCAACAGCACTGGAAACATGAGATTGTGACTACTCTTTGTCAGCCTCAGAATCATGTTCAACCAATGTGGGGACAGGGATGGGGATGTTGGGGAGTGTGACATCTACTACACTCTGACTCATGGTCACTCCTTTAGACTCCACAATATTTGGGAAACCAGTTAACTTGTTGCCATTGGCATGGGTTGAACATGGGGCAATACTCATGCCATCAGCAGTCTGACTATCACCAATGGTGGCAACTGCATCTCTAGCCATGATTGAAGATACTGATTGTGCTTGGAAAAACATAGAGAAATCCCTTTACTGGCATCAACTATGCACTTCTGCTGTGTACTACTACTACTACACCTGTGGCCATTCTTACCACTGGCAGCAGTGCCATGGCCAGAAGCATCTTTGCATGCACGTCTCTTTTTAGCCATTTTTTGGGATTATACAGAAAATTCACTACAAATTGAGATTTCTAAAATTTGTAGTGGATGGGAAGCCAAAACCAAAAACTGTGGCTTGCAGATGGAGATTGTGCACTAAACAGATGCAAATGCACAGACAGAGTAAGATTGCGCTGTGCACTCAAGAGATGGAGACGCAAATGCACAACACCTTAACCAGTACTCACAAATCAAAAACTGGGAAAGAATACCTATTGTTGGTTGGGGGGTCAGTGCACTGCAGTAACAGTTCACTACTAAAATACCACAAAGCAGGACAAAATAACACAGACAGATAACAGGTTCACAGTTCTGCAATTACTGTGGGGCACAATAAAATTTGTCTGACTTGATGGTATGTGTCGCACACACACTGACACACACACTACAGGTAATGTGCAGCAAATTGAAAACTTCAATAATACAACCAAATCTTTTAAACAAACTGAAATTATGCACTGCACCACAGCAATCAACAAAAAAATGTCAAACATTACTGAAAATATTACTGTGTGTACATGAACACAGTTATACAACAAAAATATTACCAAAACAGTTAGAAAGACTGCCTTTCTCCCTGTTAATCTACCACCACTACAGTTGTGCCCCTGCCCCCAGGCACACTTCAACGGTATCTGTTAGTACTCAGACTGAATGTTCTAAATTAATATTCAAAATCCACACAAAAACAATAAACACTCAATGATATGAGCACAGGAGGGTTTCCTACAATCGATGTACTTAATTTCAAGCAAAGAAATTGTTTAAAAAGGATTTTTGAATAGTTTTTAGAGGGTTTGAATCTCAGCGTTCTGAGAGCAAACTGTCTCCAGCTACCACTACATAGAACTGAGGCTGTGCAGAACAATCTAGAACCCATGTGACCTGCAATCCCATGAATCACTGCAAAATTCGCATTAGAGCACACAAAAAAGGTGAAGTAAGGCGAAGTACACTGAAATCAATGTACTTCACATTAAAATTGGTGTAGAAGTGGTTAGGGAAAGGCGGAGTAACGTGAACTCAGTGCTTCCAATGGACTTTGTGATAATAGTTGGAAGGAGGAGTACTCTGCTTAGTGTTGTGGATTACTCCATGGATTCCACTTTAATAGGTTAATTGCTCTGCATGCAGATTTTGGCCACTTCACCAGCCTCTGTTGCCCATACTGCCCATGCTGGAGGGTATTATTGTGCTTAGAAAATGGGCTATCAGTAAAGTTTTTTTTTTGTAATATTCAAGAATAAAAAAAAAGAAAACATTAATTTATAATTGTTTGTTTAGCAAATTAGTCCCTCTACTTGTATTCTTGATAAGTTTTACCAGTAGAGGGCAGTGCAGCATTTCAATGTTTTGTTACTGGTGACAGTACATCCCATCCTTGGCACTTGAACCTCCCACCCCCAGCTCGCTTGCATTCCATTTTTTTTATTTGTTACTGAAGGCCGTGGTTAAAGTTTATTTGCTTCCTACTACAACAGTAGCATGGTAGTTGATCAGGAAGGGTAACGGAGTGTAGGAGAGGCACAGTACCTTGATCCAAAAGGGCAATGGAACGCAGGAGAGGTAGTAAAAAAAAAGTGAGCCGTGAAGCTGGTTTGTGGAGCACAGGAGAGGTACGCTTTATTTCTTCAGTGGGGAACCTGCTTTGTTTTTTGTTTGTTTTTCCCCTCCCCTCTTTTGTTCTGTTCATGATGAATGTAAACAGCAGAACAGTGATGATAAGGCATGCACAGGCTATCGGTGACAGGCACATGTATGCTACTAGACTAGCGCTGAAATGAACCATGTGTAGTCTAGCTTGGTGTTTCTGTTAAAAAGAAAAAAAATCTGAGTTTTGCTTTGCTTGGTTCTGAATTATTTTTGTGTTGATAACAAGAGCTGCTTATGGCATTAGGGTCATGAGTCTCTGCCTACCTGTGGTGAGTCAGCGGTGGCAACAGGGGTTTTACGATAGGAAAACAACAAAACAAAAAATACTTTTTTTGATAGGGAAACATGTACACAGATTTGTTTTCACCATTTACTGAGTTGTACCTGGTCTAAGAATGAGTGTATATGTGTGTGTGTGTGTGGTGGAATCATGCGCTCTCTCGCTAAGCAGTTAAAAAATGGTGGCAGTTTCAAATTTTGTGCCCAGTGCTTCAGCCAATGAGGAAGTAGGCTGGGCACAAGGATGTGTGACTGGGCATGAGGATGGCTCAGGCTGGCACTTTTTATTTGGTGGGCATCTATTGAAAGTTAATGTACCCCTGTGGAACAGGTATCAACCAAGCAGATGCCTCCAAATAAAAAGCCCATTTTCTAAGTCTATGTAAGGCTCCTAATCTTTTTTGAGTAACTTTGATCACATTGGTAATATGCGGTTCAAACGTCAAGCCCTCATCAATTAGAAGTCCCAAGTATTTAATTGTTGTACTTGTTCAATGTTTTCTCCCTGCACTGTCTGTAATGTTAACACAGCATCCTCCCCCGATCGCTTTCTAGATTTCATTTAGTACCAATCTGTTATTAATAAACCAGTTATGAGCTGCCTGAAAATCACTTGTCAAATTTTTATGGACAATGGTAATGTTTGATCTGCTCGTGAGTATCACCACATCATCAGCATAAAGTAAAATCTGAGAATTAGTACAGAATGAGGGACGGGTGTTTTAAAAAAACACTAAGCAAATGAGGACCCAGAACTGACCCTTGCAGATCACCCAGTAGTTAGTTTTTGTATTTTATATTTTCCTCAGTATGAAACTGTGCCTGTTGGACTATGTTAACCTTGTTGACTGCTGCTGTTCTTCCTGGGACCCCCATGAAAATGGGATGCTGCATTTCATGGAGTTATCCTGTTTGGAGTCATTTCAAATAAATATATAAATAAATAAATAGTTCTGAACTGTCTGGACATGCTCTGATAACTAGACAGTCAGGTGATACTCTCTGCCAATCCAACTGCTAGGATTTCATCACCTGTTCTATAAATGCATACAAGAGATGCAGCCAGTATCCACCTTAATGTTAAAAAAAAAAATACTAAGGGAATCAGTGAAAAGAAAGTTCCATGTGGCAAAAATGAGTTCAAAAATATACAACCACAATTTTAACTCTGAAACACAATACTGTGATTAAAGAAGCTATCAATACTATTTTCTGTATTATACAGTGTTTTGTAAAAACCCGCCCACACCCCCAACCAGCATCAGGGTGCATGTCATGGTTGTCGGTCCTAACTCTCACCCCATTCTCCTATACCTCTGATGGGGTGAGAGTTAGGGCAGGGGGGTCCAAGGGGGGCTTTCAACCCCAACATCAAATTTCCTCACTTTTGTCGCTGTGGAACAACCCTAATTAATGCATTAAACAGAGTTTTTTTGCATCTAATATATATATATATATATATATATAGGCATGGTCGAGCCTTTATAGTGAGGGTTGTTCCACAGCGACAAAAGCGAGGAAATTCAGTGTTAGCTGAAAGCTCCCTGACCTCTCTACCCACACCCCCAACAGGCATCGGGTGCGCGTTGGGGTTGATGGCCTTAACTCTCACTCCATCAGATGTGTGAAGAAGCAGAGGTATAGGAGAATGGGGTGAGAGTTAGGACCGACAACACCAATTTCCTCACTTTTGTTGCTATGAAACAACCCTAACTAATGCATTAAACTGAATTTTTTTGCCTCATATATATATATATATATATCTATGGGCATGGTCGCGCCTTTATAGTTAGGGTTCAATAGCACTCCAATGTTCAACTCAAAATTTTGTACTTTAATAACTTTGCAACCGTTCAACAGATTTGCATGCAAATTGGCATGCACCTTCAACTAGGGTAGATCTCTGGATGTGACAAGTTAGGTGCTGGTCAGATGTGTCATTTCCAAGTTCTGAAGAGGTGAAAAGGCATTTTTTCTCTCATTGACTTTGCTGGGATGTTTCTTTGAACTTGCCTACAGCCCAGATGTTTTGGAATTTTGGTCTGACATTTTCAGGATAGAAAGGGACTAGCCCACAGATGTGCCTTTTGCTAGTTTGGTGAAAAAAATAAGCCATTTGTAAGTTATTGAATTTTAATAATTTGAAAAACATTTTCTGAGCATGCTCAGTAAGCACTAAAAGATAGTTGCATGAGATGAAAAAGGAATCCTGTTTCATATGGTAATGTTTTTTGTTAGCCTCCATCTTGTTTCCATTTTTTCTTAAAATATTTTTTTTCAAAAGCCACAAAAATGACATTATGGAGAGAGACCACCACACCTAGCTGGCTGATAGGGACCCAGTTAGGTGCAGTCTGCACTTCAATTTTAGAGATATGCCCTAGAAATGTGTTTTATTTACTGTTATGAATACTTTTTCATGACTGCATGATATGAAAAAAGAATCCTTTTTCATATCACGAGTCACAAAAAAGGATAAATTTTTATGACTCAAGAATCCTTGCATGCTTTATTGTTTGCCGTCTCCCATAATGTTTTTCCCTGGTGCCTAGTGGCACCCCCTATCCTTCAGTCCCCATCCCCTGTCTTCCTTTATTTTCCTGGTGTCTAGGTCACCCCCACCTGTAGATCTTCATCCCTGGTTATTAATTGTATTTTTCCCTGGTGTCTAGTGGCACCTCCACCCAGTGATTGCTCTCCCTCTTCTGCCATAATATTCTCTGATGTCTAATGGTACCCCCCCACCCTCTGATTACCATTCCCAGTCTTCTTTGTTTCCCTGGTGTCTAATGGCACCCTCTACCCTCTGATCCCCATCTCAGGTCTTATTTTGTTTTCCTGGTGTCTAGTGGCACCCCAAACCTGCCGATCACTCTCTTCCTTCCACCATACTATTACCTGGTGTCTAGTGGTACCCCACCCACCGATAGTGCCCCAGTACCTGAAAAAAAGAAAACCATCCTCAATATATGTTTTTTTTTTATGAAATGGTCCCTCACTGATCTGAACCCCCCCACTCCCACCTCCCACTCAGCACCAACCACCCCACACACCCCAGTATACCCCACATACCCTCACTCACCTGATCAGGTCTCAGGTTCAAGATCCACTCTCCAATCGAAGACACATCTTGCTGCTGGAACAAGTGACTGCAATATGAGAAACTAAGGTAAATGTGGTTTAATGCATTTCAATGAGGATTTCAACTTTTATACACAACTCAGCCATATTTTGGCATTTTAACCCCACATTTTCAACATTGCCTTTTGGGAACACCACCTCATGAACAATGTGAATGTCGTCATGCAACTCCTGTCTGAAAGGTGATTTTTGTGGTTACTTGGCAATTTCACCTTTTGAGCAGGAATTTACAGAATGACAGTCATACTGTTCATGAGGAGGTGTCATAAGGAGCTTATGTTGAAAATTTGGGGTCAAAATATGTAGAAATGGCAAAGTTATGACCATTTGTTGCAATTTCACTATGTATGCTCGTAACTTTGGAAATTTTAAATATTTTGACCCAAAATTTTCAAAATAGGCTTTTTATTACTCCACCTCATATATGGCATAATTGTAATTTTTCAAATCCTGGCCAAGCTGCATTTTTGCACCTGTAGCATGGAATGGCATCGTAGTTATGCAGAATTACATTTAGGTGGGGATTTGAACATTTTCCTGTGCCAGGTACATGAGGTTGGGTAATAAGATGGCTATGCTTCCAATTTGGTCACTGTTGTCCTATAATTGGAAGTGCAGGGCCCTTCCACAGCTGCATACATATACGCATCTATGGAGGGATGGGAGTGCAGGGCTCAACAGGCAAATAAGGATATGATTACTCTATCTCAAGAACTATACAGTACATTGCTGGGCGAGCAGCGCTCAGAAGGCCCTGTGTGCCAACAGGCAAAATAGGCTACAATTACACTATCTGAAAAAGTAAGGAAATTATTTGCAAAAAAATTATGCTAATGCTTGAGTTAGGATTGATATCACACCTTGAAAAGGAGGGGAAATATGATGTTAGGGTTTCCAGCCCAAACAACCACCCCCAAGCTGTACACACCAACAGGCGTCGGAGGTTTGCCTTGGGGTCATCATCCATAATGATCACCCTGTTCTCCTATGCTGTACCCATCTAGGCTTATTTACTTATGGTATGGGTCAAGCAAAATGGCTGACAACCCCAAGGCACCCCCCTGACACCTTTGGTGTGCTCAGGGTGCGGTTGGGGTGTTGGGGTTGGAAGCCCTAAGATCATTTTTCCATCCTTTTCACAGTTTGGTATCAACCCTAACTGATGCATTAATGTAATTGTTTTATATATATATATATATATATATATATATATATATATATATATATATATATATATATATATATATACTGTATATATACATGGAGAGAGGGAGATAATAAATGCTAGAGAGTGTCGTATATGAGGATATAATGTCATTGAGAAGGCTAAGTAGCCAATAACCCACAAACCCAAAAGGTGAGTGATTTTATTGAGTTACTTAGCCCCTCAGATGGCATTATATCATCATATACAGTGCATCCCACTTAGACACATACCTGATAAACGCATAGCCCACATAAGTGCATACAATTTCCAAGTACCAATTTTTTCCAATACTTCCTATGTTAAAAAGACCCGTTAAATGCATATAAGGATCCCTTTTAAATGCATATTTTTTCCCTAAGTTTTGTTGTTTAAGTGTGGAATGAGTGGTCCTATTTTACTGACACTGGCTGTAGTTGCCTTACTAATTAGCAATTAATAGTCTGTTAATGGGCTGCTCTATTAAAACGAGGTATTAATCACCTACTTCAACCTTTTATCCATCAAACCCAAGTCACAAAAGCACTGTCCCTCACTCTGAAATCAAAGTAAAGAACCCAAAAGAATGTCACAGAAGCACTTTACATGAATCCCAGAAGCACCCTCCATCACACAGGAATCAGACCAAAGAATGCCACAGCATGTCACAAATCACTTTATTCCAACCAAAGAAGCACTTAAGTGCTGCTGGCATTTCTTTTTCCTACCCAGCCCCCTGGCACATACTGCAAGTTGCACTCACCATTAAAAGAATACAAGAGCTGATAAACGCATCGCCCTCATAAATGCATATTTTTTTCTGGTCCCAAGGGTATGCATTTAAGAGGGCTGCGCTGTACAACATGTTCCTAGCATTTGTTTTATATAATACAACACATTAGGATGTTTAACATACAGAGACAGAGACATATGTGCAGTGCACATGCAGGTTACACACATTAA
This sequence comes from Neoceratodus forsteri, assembly GCA_016271365.2. Taxonomy (NCBI): domain Eukaryota; kingdom Metazoa; phylum Chordata; order Ceratodontiformes; family Ceratodontidae; genus Neoceratodus; species Neoceratodus forsteri. The sequence continues at coordinate 1,125,949,127 of CM028131.1, forward strand.
GCTCCCTTTAGTTTTGCCTGAATTAATACTATCATAGAAGCAGCTACAAGAGAACAAAGTTAATATGTTTAATTATACATTGTTAGATACATATATAGATACTGTACATAGATGGTGTCAGCAGATAAGGATCACTAGGCCCATCCAGTCTGCCTATTTAAGCTGCCAAACAAAGCATCCGGTGACCCTATCTAGTCATTGGTTTTAGCTTTTTCTTCAAATCTCTATTATTCCTTTGTTTCTGTCCCATGCATGTTTGAAGCCCACCACTGTATGGGCTGCCACCACCTCCTGGGGCAGGCTATTCCATGCATCCACCACCTTTTCTGTAAAAAAGAACCTCCTGACATTTCCCCTTATGGGGCCACCCCTCAGTCTCATGTTGTGTCCACTTGTCCTGGCACTACTATAAATCTGGAATATGTTGTCCCCTTCCACCTTGTCAATGCCCTTGAGGTACTTGAATGTTTCTATCATATCACCTCTCTCCTTCCTTTGTTCCAGCATGTACAACTTGAGGTCCCTCACTCTCTCCTCATAAGGCTTGTGATGTAATCCCTTCACCAATTTGGTCACCCTCCTCTGCACCATCTCTGTTTTGTCAATGTCATTTCAAAGGTGTGGTCTCCAGAACAGTACACAGTATTCAAGGTGAGGTCTCACCAGGGTCTTGTACAGTGGAACTATTACCTCCCTCATTTGGCTTGTGATTCCCCTTCCAATACATCCCAACATCCCACTGGTCTTTCCCACCACCTTTGTCATCTGCCTAGCAGCCTTCAAGTCATCTGTGATTATGACCCTCAAGTCCCTCTCCTCCTTAGTTACTGCCAGCAGCTCCCCCCAACCTGTAGCTTGCCTCAGGGTTCCTGCTCCCCACAGGCATGATTTTGCACTTCTTTGCATTAAACCTTAGCTGCCCTGCCCCTGACTATCTCTCCAGCAGTTCCAGGTCTTTTCTTATCCATTCCACTCCCTCCAGAGTATCCACCCTGTTGCAAATCTTTGTGTCATCTGCAAACAGGCAATATATGTACTGTATCTATGTATGTATCTATGTATCACTTCTGAATAAAATGGATAGTCTTCTTCCCCAAGACACAAAAGAGAAGGGGTTAACTGAATGGTAAATGAAATGTGAGACTGTTTCAGTGCATGGCCTCAGCAATCCCAATTCACTCACCTGCAGCTGGTGCTGTTTCCAAGGTGATGGCCAGCCACAGACTAGGAATAATTGAAGGATGATTTAGGGAAGGTACAAAAGTGCGGCATAACTAAAATCTGCCCTTCACAGAAACATATTTGAACATAAATATCATAACACTGGTGACAGATGTTTTAAGGTGTGCACATGTGTGATTTTACTGTTGTTCATCTATTAAAGTTTCATATGTTTGCTTAATAGAATACTTTCATAAAAATTTTAAAATGTACTAATGATTTTAATGAGGAACTGAGGCAGATCACCTGACCACTGGGGATGTATAAAAAGGGAGCAAGAGAGAGAGAGAGAGAGAGAATCTGCTTTGTGAAGCAGGAGCATCTCCAACCGAGAGGAGGGAAAGCTGAGTGAAACTCACCAAGACGAGAGTAAACAGCAAACAAGGAAAAGGTTCTTAACCGTAAAAAACCTGACAAACATTACAAGTAAGAAGGAAATCTGCCTTATTATTTCAGGTGAATTTTTATTTTGCAAAAAGACTTTTTAAAGACAAGAACTAACAACTATGTGTGCCTTCTGTTCTACTTATTATTTGAAGAAGCATAGTTCTAAGGGTGTTTGCACCTTATCACCTACGTATTGCTATCTTTCATGCTTACCCCCCCCCCCCACAACAAGCAGTGTTTACCGTTTCATTTGCAAAGCAATTATTTTCATTGATTGCTGCTTAGGTAGTTAGTTGTAGTCATTAACATGTTGTGTTAATTGCTCATTTACTTTCAGTTACTAAGATATATAAGTATAGTATAGCCATATATATTCATTGCAAAAAACTCCTTTAGTGCATCAGTTAGGGTTCCTGTTACAGTGACAAAAGTATGGAAATTCAGTGTTAGGGTTACCAACCCGACTACCCCCCATCCTCCACATGCCAACAGGTGTCGGGTGTTCCTTGGGGTCATCAGACCTAACTCTTACCCCATTCCATGTGTAAGGAAGCTGAGATAGTACAGTGTAGGAGAATGGGGTGAGAGTTAGGTAAGATGACTCCAAGACACACCCTGATGCCTGTTGTTGTGTGAAGGTTGGGGGTGTGGGATGGGGTGACGTGGTAGGGTTGGTAACCCTAACACTGAATTTCCATACTTTTGTCACTGTACTGGTAACCCTAACTGGTACATTAATGGAGTTTTTGGAAGACTGTGCCCCTTATTAGTTATAGGAGTGGTGGTGGGGATTTAGGGTTGGAAACCCTAAAACCACATTTCCCTACTTTTTTTCACTTTAGCCTGAACCCTAAATGTTGCATTAATGCAGTTTTTTGCAAAGAATTTCCTTACTTTTTGAGATAGTATTATGGTATCCTTATTTGCATGTGGGATTCATATTTTTTAGTATTGTAATTATATCCTTTTTTGCCTGCTTTCTCATCCCTCCATAGATGCATAGATGTATGTTGCTGTGGAAGTGTAGGGCCCTTTGAGTCCTGTGCGTTTAGTTTTAGCAAAACCACAAAACTGTCACCATAGCCTTCTTATTACCCAACCTCATGAACCCAGTGCATAAAATGTTCAGATCCCCACCAAAACTTTATTTTGTATCACTGCAACATCGGTATTCACCTCAGGTGTGAAAACAGAGTTTGGACAGGATTTGAAAAATGACAGCTGTCACGTTCATGAGGTGGTGTAAAAAAAAAAATGGCTATGTTGAAAATTTGGGGTTCAGATATTTAAAATTACCAATGTTATGAGGGAGTGTACCAAATTTTCAGTGCACGTGCATAACTTTGCCATTTTTGCATATTTTTAACCCAAACTTTCAACATACTGTAGCCTTCTTATGACCTCACCTCATGAACAAGGGTGGTAACAATTTCCACCTCGCACCCAAATGGGAATTTCATCCAGTGACCTCAAAATCACCTTTCGAGTCAGATTTGCCTAATTCCACCTCCATTGTTTATGAAGCAGGGTCCCAAAATGGCCATGTTGATAATTTTGGCTCAAAATATGCAAAAATGGTAAAATTTTGCATCAAAGTTGAAAACCCTATTGAAATACATTGGACTGCACTTACCTTAGTTTTGCAGTCAGTGGTTCCAGCAACAAGAAGTGTCTTCGGTCAGAGAGTGGAACTTCACCCAGTGAGCTGCTCAGGTGAGTGAGGGTGTTTGGGGGGTTGTAGGGGGGTGTGGGGTGATGGGTACCCAGTGGGAGGATGGGGTGGGGGAGTCAAATTGGCAAGGGACTGTTTTCTTTTTTACAGGTTTTAAAAAAAGACATCAAGGGATGGTTTCCTTATTTTCAGATAGGGACAGAGATTGAAGGGGTGCCACTAGATACCAGGAAGACTTTAAAAAATATGTGAACAGTGATCAGAGGGTTGGGGGTGCCACTAGAAACAGAGAAACAGAGGCACAATATGGGGACAGTGATCAGAGGGGTGGGGAGTTCCACTAGACACCAGGGAAACAGTGGCAACATAAGGGGAAGCCAATCAGAGGGGTGGGGTGCCACTAGACACCAGGGAAATATTAAACAATATGGGGATAGGCCAGCCCGGTGGTACAGAGGGCTGATGCACTAGACATCTCACCTCGCGGCACTCTGGTGACCCGGGTTCAGGAGCGAGTCTGGGTCATCAGAGGTCAGCACAGGGGTGTGGGCAGAGCAGGAAGGAGTAGCCACAATGCAGCTCTCCCCTCCAGGGAGATGGAGTGGCATCCCCCGCTCTCGGCTACCCCCCTGGTGGAGGCCGAGGGGCTGTGCAAGTGAGAGTGCCGGTGATAGGCCAATAGTGGCAGGTGGAAGAGGGCCTTTAGCAGGGCTGTAAGGTGCATGTGTGCCTTCACACACATGCATCCTTCTCCTGGGGTCCTCGGGTAAAAAAGGGAGAAAATCAGAAAAAGCAGCCAGCGGCAGGATGGCGACCGACTCTCCACAGAAACTGCTCCAGGACCGGGTGTAAGGTAAGTCCCAGTAATTCTGGGGGACGGAGCTGGGGGAGTTGGTCAGATAGGGGCCGCATGGCGTGAGGAGAAATGGAGTGGAGATAAAAAAAAAAAGCAATATGGGGATAGGATGGGAGGTGCCACTAAGCATCAGACTTTACATAATATGGGAACAGCAATCACAGGGGTGCCACTAGACACCAGGGAAACTTTAAAAATATGTGCACAGTGATTGGAGGGGTCAGGGGTGCCACTAGACACAGAGAAACAGAGGCAAAATAGGGGGATGGTGATTGGAGTGGTGGAGAGTGCCACTAGACACCAGGCAAACAGTAAACAATATGGGTACAATGACTGGAGAGGTGGGGGGTTCCACTAGACACCAGGGAAACAGTGGCAACATAACGGATGCCAATCAGGGGGGTGGAGGTGACATTAGACACCAGGGAAATATTAAAAAATATGGGAATGGGATGGGAGGTGCACTAGGCACCAGACTTTACATAATATGGGAACAGCAATGGAAGGGGTGAAGGGGTGCCACTAGACACCAGAGAAACAATGGCAACATATGGGAATGGCAAGCAGAGGGGTAGGAGGTGCCACTAGACACCAGGGAAACTCTATAAAATACAGGAATGGCAATCAGAGCAGTGGGGGTAGCACTAGACACCAGGGAAACAGTGGCAAAGTACGGGGACGGAAATCAGAGGGGTGAGGTACAACTAGACACCAGGGAAATATTAAACAGCATAAGATGGTGATTGGGGGGTGCCACTAGATACCAGGGAAACTTAAAACAATATGGGAACAGTGATGGAAATGGAAATATAATGTGAACATTTTCATATAAATGAAAATATCATACAAAAATGTTCATATGACTGGCAATCTCATACAATTCTTTTTCAGAAGCAAGTCAAAGGATGTAAAAATAAATAAAAAAAAAAACCTTAGGGGGTAATTTTTCCAACAGTTAAGTGCAGGATCCACCTAACAGAGTCACAATGAGCAACAGAGATGTGTTGGTCTCTCTGCAGCATATCATTTTTTTGGGTTTTGAAATTTTTTGGGGGAAAAATAAACAGAAACAAGAAGGTGGCAAACAAAACAAGATTTGTCCCTTACAAAAAATGATTGGCCCTATATGAAAAAGGATCCTTTTTTTGTTTCATACAGCTATTTTCAAGTGCTTGCTGAGCATGCTCAGAACCACAATTTCAAAATAAAACAACTTTGGAAGACATTAATATGTTTTCACCAAATCAGCCAAAGGCATATCTGTGGGCCATGCCATTTCAACCCTGAACATTTCTAAACCATCTGGGCACAAGCCGATGACATAAAAACATAAAAAACTACAATTGTTTTACATTTTATTTTTTTGCTATCCACATTTCGGAATCTGCACAACCAACTGGAACAAAACTCGGCACATCAATTGTCTATTCTACGAGATTGCGCATTCAAAATTTTGTGCAAATCTGTTGAACAGTTGTGAAGATATTAAAGTGCAAAATTTGAGGTCTGACATAGAAACCACTGCTCAACCTAAATATAGTGGTGCTATTGTCCCACTATGATATATATATATATATCTGCACTAATCAAACAATTACAGCTAGATACCTACAGCTAATTAAAGCTATATACTTATACTACAAACAATTAATGGGACAATACTGATAAATAACCACAATTAACACATCATTAAAAAGCTAGCCAGGCAGCTCTGTGGTGCCGAACAATGAGACATCGCTTGGCATGCTGTCAATCAAGGTTTGCACCTCGAGCTTGGATGTCAGGAGTGGAAGCCAGTGGGGAGAGAGTCTCAAGTGCCCTTTGGATGCTTCCTTCCCAGGGGGTGGGTTGCTGCAAGCCACACTCATAACATCTTCTGTTGGTGGCTTAGTGCACTCTTGGCATGAGTGACCACACAGTGTTGAACACCTCTGCCACCAGGATGCCCTCATGGCTGCATGTTTATGGGGAGTTGGGAGGACCAAAAACCAGAAAATGCCTGACTCAGCCAGATGGATGATGGCAGCCATGCCCCATCCCTCTGCACCTGTCACCATGGAGGTCCTCAGTGTTTGCTACTCCCCTCTCCTTGCACCCCCTCAGGGGATTGAAGCCCTCAACAGGGATAAGCCAGAACCCTTCAGGACCCAAGAAAGCTTGGGGACTCGGGGGTGGGAGTCAGTATTAGTGGATTCAATTGGTGGGCAGCAAGGACACTGAGCTGCCCAAAGGAGTGACAGACTAGTGGGGCAAGGAAAGGAGGTAAATAGGTAAGACAAAAAAAAAAACAGAAAGCTAGCCAAACCAATTAATAAAGCTGCAAAATAACCTGGTGAAAAGACATACAAAACCCTGCCAAACCCAGAAATCCTCCAAACTCTTACCTGCAATTACCACACACCATGCCCTCCTTGCTGCAAGAGACCTTCAGGTGCTGCAACATGATATCAAATGCGATGTCCATAACAATAACCATTCTAATGTATTATATTTAACAAAAAAGAATAAGGGCGGAACACTCAGAAGTATATCTATCTCGGGGGCTAATTAGGACAATAAATCCACTCACCCTTTGTGCTCAAAGCCTTATAACCCTAATTGGTCCCTCAATGGTTTTACATCCTTGTATACCACCCTTACTCATTAATTATCCTATGTATGAGTATGTATGTATAGATATATATGCAGTATATAAATATATATATATATATATATATATATATATAATGTATTTTATAGGGGTGCAGTAACACCCTCATAGTTAGGGTCGAGTAGGCTGTTGAATGTTAAACTTCAGATTTTGCTCCTTAATAACTTTGGGGCATTTGATGAAATAGCTCAAAATTTGGCAAGCGTGGTGAGGCTAGCAGAGTCTCTAAATGTAAAACATTTTGTGATGTTAACTTGTTCAGTTTTCAAGGTACAGAAAGCCAACAAATAAAAAAAGGGGGTCTGGTTTTCCTATACTTTTTTTCTCTCATGCGCAACCAAAATGGTGCTCGAATTATTTCAAGAAACTTTCAGAGTACAAGCAGCCTGTACTGAAGTAGTGCCTTTGGAAGGTTTTGTGAAAAAATATAATACAGTTCCGGAGTTATAAGGATATTGTTGATACCAGTCAAGCTTGACTGATAAAAAACATTGACTGAGAGTGCATATTTCCATAACTTTCTTGTCATGAGAAATAATTTACTTGTTCTAAAAAAAATAAATAATAATTGTGGTAGCTGACATCTTGTTTTTTAAGTCAAAAACAATGAAAATAAATAAAAAAATATGTATTCAAAAAGTGCATGCCTGGACCTGGGCAAATGGGACCTGTTTAACTAGATTCTGGTGTTTGATTTTTAAAAGGAGCCCTGGAACATTTCTGGGCACCTGAAAATCTTGAATGCTCAGCATAGTGAGAGGAACCATTCACCCATGTTCTTAGTATGAGAACATCGGGACTTTCTTGAAATATGAAGCCAGAGCTGGAGCCGTGCTGCTGGATTCAGTTATAGCTGTGAGCCAGCGATCCCCTGCTCTGTTTCTATCTCTCTCTCTCTCTCTCTTTGTATGGCTGTCTGTCTACCTGCCTGTCTGTCTATCTATCTATATGTAGTGGATCGGGGCTCCCACCCCTGTACTGCTTCGTTATCTTCCCCATGTAATCCTTCCCCATGTTTAACTTTAGTAAGTAGACTGGTGTGCCCACCCATGGTACAGCTTCTATTCACTCCCTTCCCCTCCAGGTTGCCCACCCCTTCCCATTATGTACATGGCAGCACCAGGGTGCCCACCCCCAGTGCCTTGGAACAGTAGCCCACCACTGGAGCACCCGCTCCTCAGTGTTAGAAAGTCCCCTGAAATAAGGAAAACTATCCTCACTGATTTTTTTTTAAACCTGTAAAAAAGAAAATGGTCCCTTGCCAATAGGTCCATCCCACACACCCCACTTTGACCTCCCACTCATGAACCACCCCCACACCCCCCACACACCTCACAGACCTGAACAAGTCCAGTGACACAGATCTTCTCTCCAGTCAATGACACATCATGCTACTGGAACTGGTGACTGCAAAATGAGAAAATAAGAAAAGTTTGGTTTAATGTATTTCAATGGGGTTTGAACCTGTATTCATCACTTTGTCATGTTTTAATATTTTTATACTAGATTTTCAACATGTCCTTTTTGGGACCCTTCCCCCCATGACCAACCACTGTGGGATTATTCATATCTGACCCAAAGTGGCTTTTGCGGTCACTTTGTGAAATCACCTCTTTGGTGGGGTTTGAAAATTTTCACCACCCTTGTTTAAGAGGTGAAGTCATGAGAAGGCTATGTTGAAAATTCTGGGTCAAAATGTAAAAAAATGTTATGAGCATACGTTGAAAATATTCTATGCTCACTCATTTCTTTGGTCATTTTCAATATTTTAACCTCTGATTTTAAACATAGCCATTTTTCATACCACTTCAGGAATCTAGCAGCTGTTGTTTTTCAAATCCAGGCCAAAATGTGTTTCAGTGGGGATATGAACATTTTCACTTACTGGGTGGGGTCATAAGAAGGCTATGCTGATACTTGATGTAAGATATGGTAAAATAACCAAGTTATGAGTAAGCATTGCAATATTTTAATGTTCACTCATGACTTCACTAGTTTTCAATATTTTGCCCCCAAACTTTCAATGTAGCCATTTTTTCACAGCACCTCATAAGCATGACAGGTGTCATTTTTCTTTTAAATCCTGGACAATATGTGTTTTTATACTTCTGGTGCAAAATGACATTTTGGCCAATATACTATATATGTCACATGTCCTATTTAGAAGGGGATGCAAAAAAATAACATTTTGGCCAGGACTTGAAAAATGACAGCTGTCACATTCATGAGGTGTTGTAAAGATATGGCTATGTTGTAAATTTGGGGTGAAAGTATTGATAATTACCAAAGTTACAAGGCTGCATTCACAAAATTTAATGCAGGCTTATAACTGTATTGTTATTATTTTTACACCAAATTTTCAACATAGCCTTCTTATGACCCCACCTCATGAACAAGGGCAGAGGAAATTGCTAACTCCTGCTCTAAAAGTGATTTTGCACAGGGATCTCGAAATCACCTTTAGGGATGAAAAAAACATTTTGGCCAGGATTTGAAAAATGACAGCAGTCACATTTATTAGGTGCTGTAAATATATGGATATATTGTAAAACTGGGGTAAAAATGGTGACAATTATGAGGGTGCATTTGCAAAATTCAATGCAGGCTCATAATTTTGTTGTTTTTTTAATATTTTTACAGCAAATTTTCAACATAGCCTTCTAATGACCCCACCTCATGAACAGGGAAGAGAGAATTTTCAGCTCCTGCCTGAAAGGTGATTTTGTGCAGGGACCGTGAAATCACCTTTTGGGACAGATTTTCCTAATGATAGTGATACTGTTCATGAGATGGGTTCCCAAAGAAGGCATTTTGAAAATGTTGGCACAAATATGCAAAAATGGCCAAATTATGCATCTAAGTTCAAAACCTCATTGAAATACATTGAATGGCATACCTGTTTCTTCAGTTCACGGTCCAGCTTTGAAGAGTAAAGACGTGTCTGTGGTCCAAAGAGGATTACAGTGTTGGACCCCTGATGAGTAAGTAAGGGCTTGGTGGGGTGGTGCTTGCTGAGTGCGAGGGTTGGGGGGGTCTGAAATGGTGCAAAAGACATTGATGAATCATTTTCTTGTTACAGGTTAAACAAAAACAGGGCTGAGAGGATAATCATGACACTGGCGGACTTGGCACCGCCAGTGTCACACTTAAGTTTCTGGGGTGGGGTGCTGACAGGGAAGGTCGAGTGGGGGGAGGAAAGTAAAAAAAAAAAATACAAAAAAATAACAAATAACCATGCATGTGTGGTACTGTGGGGATTGGGCGCTCCTCAGTGCCAGTGTTGTATTTCTGGGAAGGGGGGAGTGGGGTGGTGGGTGCTGAGAGGGAAAGTTGGGCGGGGTAAACTATAAAAATATATGTTTTAAAAAATAAAGTGCAACCGCGCATGCATGGTAGTGTAGCAGATTTCGTGATCAGGACATGGGGTGATTAGGTGCCCCCAGTGTCACTGTTATGTTTCTGGGGGGGTTGGGTTGGTGGGTGCTAAGAGGGAGGGTCAGGTTGAGGGGTTGTGCATTTCAGTGGTCATGGACCGACGAAAAAAAAAATAGTGCTAGCATGGAGTGTTGCTTGTCGAGGTGACTTTTTTGGCACTCCTACATGTTGTTCATTTGCAAGGAATGCAGGACTCCTTTTTCTCATAGCAAGAGGTCTGCAAGGCTCCGCCCACTGCAGCCCTAAAAACACAAGAGGAGTCCATTCTTAACAAGCAAGACCAACAGAAACAGGTTAAGAGAAATAACCCACTCACCACATAAAAATTATCTTTTTTACTGAATTTATTGCCTGACATTAAATGAGAGTACCCATCAGTCTGCTAAATAACTTATTAATGTTTCAGGGTGATACCTCTTCATCTGGGCAGATAGCAGTAAACTTATGTGGGGTTGTGAGTCTTGTTCTATAGAATCAGTTGTATATTTACAGGCTTTTAAACATGTCTCAAATGACCTTTTAAGTTATGAATCTGTGATCTGACACACAGAGCATTTTGTAGACTTGAGAACCTGGACAAATATATTTGATCTAGATGGTGACGTGATGGAATGTCTCATAACTTACAAGGCCATGTCATACATGTTTAAAAGCCTGAAAATAAAAGATAAATTCTTTTCTTTTTAACTTTTTATTTATGGAATTTCTGATTTGTAGCCAGCTGTATCTCAAAAATGAAACCTCAATTAGAGAGGTACGCAGACCCCCTCAAGTCATGCACAGTTATTATAACAGTATGATATGACCAGGCATTTTAGTCCATGAACCAAGGCTGTCCCTTTAACTTTAAAACAGGAGTAAAGTTCAGGTCATACTTCTTGTAGAGCATTGATCCTCTCACCTAGAAATGACCGTCTGAGAAAAAACGAATGTCCAAGAAGCAGACCCCCTTGTAGAACTTCCAGGTGGGGGAGGGCCAAAAGGCCTAAACACTGCAAGGACATTTTCAGACTGCCTGCACTCAACTAAGTTAAATTACCCTCCACTGGATTCTCGTAGGCATGGCAACCCACTCCAGGGGAGGAAAATATCAAATCCAGCTGTTAAACAAGTTCACAAATTGAGTGATGCTTTTGCATCCATCTGTACATTACTGCGTAGGCCTATAACTCTTAATGTAGAAACTTTAATATACAGCAACATGAGGAACATCAACTAAAATTTTAACTTTCCAGCAACATGTGCCTATACTTCCCACTTTAGATTCTTATAGAAAGTATAATAAAGTGAAGTGCCCCTAAAAATATTTACATAGTCCTCAACCCTCCTCATCTGAACTCTCTTCAGTTGGTTTAAGGCTCTGAATTAACTTCTCTGCAAAAACAGAAGCTGCAGCAGGGATGACAAAGACATGTGTTTTAGAGGCATGTTTTACCAACAGTCTCACTGGAAAATTAAGCTAAGCAGCAATACCATTTAGTAGTATGTCCCTTTTAATCACCTGCAATTCTTTTTTGTGAGCTTGAGTTTGAGCTGATAGATCCGGAAAAAAGGAGAGATGGTGTCCTTCTCAATGCGTCTTGCCTCTGGAGTGAGCAGCCTGCAGAAGGGCGATCCTGGTGTCTGAGTTTGAGAGCATGGCAATCACAGTGTGGTGTTGCTGCACCCCTACTCTTGGCTTCTGATGCTGGGGGATCGAGAAGGCTCTCAGGACAGTGATCCCTGTATCTGCTGGCAATGACTATAAGTCCTGAAAGAGTAATCATATAATAGCAGGTACTAGTTCCTAAGATTGAGAACATTTACTAGGGAATCCTATGATACAAACATTAGCCATTCGTTGGGAGTTCTCCAGGTTTTCCATCTTTTCCCTCATTAAATTAATGTCCCTTATACAGGTTGAGTTATACTGCAGCTGGCGCTCACCTTCCACCTTCAGCTTGGAGATAGCTGCAGCATTCTGTTGAATCCATTGGTCGTTTTCCAATAGTTTAGCCTCAACCACAGCCAGGCGTTTATTAGTTTTGCCACCTGTGGCTTGGATTTTGGTCAGCATAGTCAAAATCTGTGAGGTCGGTAGCTCCGATGAGGATTGCTCTTTGGACGGATTAGGCCCAATACTGCTCGTTGCCACTTGGGAGGTTGGGTAGGAATCTAAATTCTGGGACAAGTGTTTAACATCTCTCTTGGGGCTCATCTTAATGTGGGAGTATTCCGGCACACCCCAACACCAAAACAGAGTCAGTAGTTCAGTTTTTTTCAGCAATATACAGTGTTTCTACCCTTTGGCTGATGGAGCGCACCTCAGAATGTTGCCGCCAAGTTGCTGCTCAGCTGCGCCCCCCCCAAAAGATTAATTCTATAGAAATAAGTATGGAATGGGCAAACACCACAGTCCCCCATAAGTTAACTGCAATCTGCCCTGGTGTAGAGGCATCACCCTGAAATGTTGGCAAGTTCTTTAGCAGACTAGTGTGGCACTATCATGTAAAGTTAGTTGGTAAATTCAGGGGGAAAAAAATTATGTGGTGAGTGGGTCATTTCTCCTAACCTGTTTCTGATGTACAGGGAGGAACAGAACTGACAATGTCAGCCTCCAGGTGGTGTGCTGTTCCACACATCACATCTGCTACTGTCAGGCAGAAAATCTTCTAATTAGAAAAACAGAAAATAGAAAAAGTACTTGAGGTATAAGAATCAATAGTTGACAACTTCTGAAAGTTACTGTTCAGTCAGAGAAGTACATAAGCTCTTATTTTTTTGCTCCCTGTCCCGGTTGGCCCTCCTTCCCACTGGCCCTCCCAGCCCCATCACCCCAGTTTTCCCCAGGGCTTACCTCTCCCATAGTCCCCCACAGCTTTCCCTCCTTGGCAGGATGGCGGGGAGTCCCTCAACCCACCAGGACCTGATCCAGATTCTGGGAGGTGCCTGATTCATTGGGTGCAGGGCTTGCAGAAGCCAGTGGACATCTTGTGCAACCAAGAGACATTTTCCATTTTCTCCCTGGGAGACATGGCATGCACTTGACATCAAGCCACATGCATCGGCATCTTCCATGTCTCCCTCCACCTCTCTATGCTTGGGCCGCCTTTCCTCTGGCTTCTACTAGAAGCCAGTCGAGCACCGAGCTCTTCACCACCCACCCCCCCAGAGGAAGAGGGTGATCCTTCAGATGCTCAATCCTCCTCCCCTGGCTTGCCCTCTGACACCTTAGTCTTGCTTCCGAACCTGGCTTATCAGCATCTCTAACAGTAGTGCTACTGCTGCACTGGTGGTCCTGTGTACACTACCTCTTCACATGAATAAATTAATTTCCCTCCATTGGGGAACTGGCCTGGAAATTCCTTCATATTCTGTAGCCAGAGTTTACTTTTTGATCACCAAAGGATTTAGTCACAACAGTCTCAATGCCATTCACACTAATTCCCAACATTGCATGTGTATTAAGATATTATTAAAACATCTATACAGTCTCATGAAACTAGTAAACTGAGAGAGAGAGAGAACCAGTCGTTCTGCTCAAGAAAGAAAATTCAACACTGAAGCAATTTCACTATCAAGTAAAATTGTCCATCTACTAAGGTTCCTTTTATGAATGTAAGGGTTTTCCCCAAATGAACTGCACTTTTGATCTGGAGAGACAGGACTCCTGGGTTTGTACTAACATCAGTGGGTATAGCATCCTTAGTGTGCTTTCAACAGTAATGATGCCATTGGTTAATGGAAAATGTTGCAGCTTTCTCCCTACAGTTGAATAGGAGTCCATTTTTAGGTTACTTTAAATACTAAAATACTTGCATTTCAACCAATGCATGGATTATTCTATAACTGAAGTGTTGAATATTTTAGAGCTTACTAAAAAATGAGACCCCACTGACCTAATAGTGTGTGCACTCATTAGACAACATATCTAGGATGCTGGACACACTGACGGCAGTAAAAATCAGAGCTCTACCTTTACTGATTGAACATATGATTTATTTTAGGATAAACACAATACAATATTCTTAAAAGGAGTTCAAGGTACCACAACAATTTATTAAAGCCAATATCTTCAATATCACTGTCTAAAGCACTTGAGAGACATGAAAATGGTTAGAAACTGTTCATTTGGGAACTGTAATAGATTTCACTTTGCACTCTTGGCTTATATACTTGTTCTGTCTTGGGAGATCAAAGTCATAGTCTATCTAAAGCTGACCCACTGGTATTTATATGCTTTTCAAACATGCTACAAAACTAATTCAGTAACAAAAAAGAAAAAAAACCTCATATTAGGAACTATTTTTCTTTTTACAATATTATGGTAAAGACATAGCAATAATATTTGTATGGAAATAATTATATTCTTACTATAAATGCATAGGTTCAATTAACAATCACATTGTTTTCTAAAATGCATGAAACATTAATAGGGATATTACAGTCTCAATTTTCAGAAGCAATATTTATAACCTGGACTTCACTTGATATATACCACACCAGCAGCAAATAAACTGGGCAAACAAATCATGCTATTTTGGGATATTTATTTTCACTTAGAACACATGTCATTTCACTTGAGATATATTATTTCACTTGGAACATATTATGTCAAAGTAGAATATTAAAACATACAGAACAATGGAACATATAGTTTCCAATGGAAAAAAATTAAGTTTGCTAAAACAACTTAGAACACTAATAAAAGCATTACAAATAATTTGCTGTACAAAAAATATATAAGAGGCTGCGGTACAATATAGAGAATACATAGAGCCCCATTTTCAAAGGTTAGCACTGGTGCAGGGCAGGGCCATGTTCAGAGGCCCTCAAAGTGCTTCCAAAAACCCAGCAGCACCTATGTGCTAACTATCCCTCATACACAGGGGCACAGCAGCATATTCCACTTGTCGCTACACCAACATGGCTGATATTCAGTTGGACAGTGCCACTCAATTGGCGAGTACTATCTGTATGAATAGCACTCAGATTTGAAGGAGTGCACATGCAGCACAAACAGCTGTGCTGCGCTTACACCCAGTTCTAAAGACTGGGGATAAAAATGTGTTGCAGTGGAATAAAGCACTACTGTACATCTGCTAGTGAGTGGCAAGATCCATACGCCACAAGATATTTAAAGTATGAAGGTCTTACCAGTCATGTATGGAGGTAAATGTGTGTGGACATTAGATGTGTCATGAAATGTTTACAGTATGTGGATAGCATCCACCCACAATACACCCATGTTATTTAGATTTAAAGTAACAGTGCACCAAAATGGGGCAATAAATTGGACCCTACCTTTTTCACTACAAAAGATTCCAGGCATCTTTTAGTTTTATTTGGTGGTAAAATCTTCTAGTTCCACCAAAATGTGAGTGTTTATACATGGTTTTTATTATATTTTTTCATAAGAGAACAAGATGGCCACAACAATTGGCTTAGAAATAGCATTGCAGACCTGGCCAGAGTTAGGATCAAAAAAAAAAAGAGAGAAAAGAAATCATCCTGGTGAGCAGCATATGAAATACCCAGAAATGCAGATTTGACAAGTGTGCTAATATTTTCATTATTTGTAGCTGAAACTAATTCTTTTGAAATCATTTTTTGTTGCACTACTGCTTTAAAGATAATTATTTTTTGTGGTGACAAACAAAACCTTGTTTTATGTGGGGTTTTGACCATATTATTAATCAACTAATTGAAAATATTTATACATTTGTACTAAATTTTATTTATAACTATTAGTAACCACCATTCATTCTATTTTTTTGAAATTCATCATCTTTATTTGTTTTGTCAAACTGTTAACAAACATACAGGCATCTTGTACAAGATAAACTGTCCTCAGATAAACTATACAAAAGAGTTAATACAACCCCCTTCCATCCCCATCACACTACTCCTCCCTTAACCCCCCTGGAGTGTGCCAACTAAACCCACTCTAACAGCTAATAGTCAGCGAGCAGAATACAAGCTATTATCAGTATACAAAAACATAATTAGAGACATAAAATTATTAATAATTAGAGTAGATATAGGGCATATAATTTGCCCCATTTCTTGGTGAATCCTTACTTATAATGTATGGCAAGTGCCTATTAACCACCATAATCAGCAGTCACACAGCTTTGTTATGCACTGTTTAGAATTTTAAAAGTTGTTAACCACACTTCGGAACTTCCAAACAGTGGCATAACAAAAAAGAATGCACCAGAGTTCCATAATTCTCACACATAGAATGCAAACAGTGTTTTTTTGACCATACACTATAAAAGATGATGGCTGGGGATCGGGTGACAACCATGCTGAAATCACTCTTGTGGTTACTAGGGCTACAGTAAACCTCTCGAGCTGTGCTCTCGAGGTTTACCATGTTGCCCTAGCGACCACTCGAGGTGATTACAGTGTGGTTATCACCCGATCCCCAGCCATTATCCTCGTAGTTATTACGGGAACTAGCCACTACACTTTCAGTGTTGAAAAATGATGACATATCCATCAACTATTCAGAATATGAGTTGACTAGCTGATCCATCCAGTGCTTAAGTACCAATTTCTTAACTACAACTGAAATTAGAGCCATGTGGAATTTGCATTCTTTAACTTCAATACTGGAGAACATTCTCAAGACACATATCTCTATAGTGAACAGATCCTCTAAACCAAGTATTGGATCTAGTCTGGATCAAATTGTTTACCTTAAAGGGGCAATTTTTTCACATTGCCAAAATATATGAATCAGATTCCCTTCCTCCTTGCCACACCTAGTACACCTAGAGGTTGGAAGTCTGGCCATTTTAGCTAACCTTACTGGCGAGTAATACATATTATTTAAAATGTGATATTGGGTGAGCCTAAGTCTGTCTTGTGTGAGGTATTTATGAAGATCCCTCCAAATCTGATCCCAAATAGGGGTACTATCCGGCATAAGTGACCTCCAGACTTTGGAACCTGGAAGGGCCTCAGAGAACTTGTGATCCAAAAGGTAGGAGTATATTCTTGAGACCCCATGGGCCTTATTAGCGTATTCCTGGAGCTGAGTTAGAATATGCCTAACCTGGGACTCTTTGGGTGAAGTACTAAAGAGCCAGCCTATTAAATGTCTCAATTGGAAGACTTTAAAGACGTCCTTCTGGGGAATCTTAAACCTGTCCATGATATCAGGAGAAGAGAGAAGAGGGCCCTGAAAGAAGAGATTTTCTATAAGGGCTTCTTGTAACTGAGGAAGCCAGTCTGAGGAAAGTGGTAACCCACCTATTTTAATATTAGGGTTGTAGATAAGTGGCTGACCAAGGTCCAATTTAGTAGAAATCTTAAAATAGGACCAACATTGGGACAGGACTTTAAGCGAGGTGGCAATAACCGAGTATTGTAACGGGATAGGTAACGCTTAGTAGGGGAGATAGAATATAGCAGACGACTTGAGATTATGCGAATCCAGCAATAGTCTTTTGAGTTGGAGCCAAACGGGAATATACTCATTCTCTTCGACCGAGAGCCATCATCCCATTTTAAATAAATGACTAGCCCAGTAATATAGAAGAAAGTTAGGGAGGCGGAGACCCCCCCGACTCTTTAGGGAGACTGAGCTTAAGAAAAGAACATCTGGGGAGTTTGCCCTGCCAAATGAATTGGGAAATGATTGAGTGAGTACGCTGAAAAAAAGATAATGGGAGCCACAAGCTCATTAAATTCAATGTGTAGAAGAGATGGGGTAAAACATTCATTTTAATAATAAAGAGAGAGGGAGCTTTGTCAACCTCTGGAGGTCTTGTTGAATAGTTGCCAGTAGATCATCAAGGTTAAGTTTTCTAAAAGTCACTGGATCCTTAGTAAGATATATACCTAGATACTTAATTGATTTTGGGGACCATTTCATCCCAAGGTGGGCAAAGTCCGCTCTATAAGTAAGTTTGTTTCACCATTCATTCTAGTTGAAGTGGTGTCTACCACGAAATATTGATGCTTTCTGGTGGAAGAAATACATTCACATCAGTAAGTTACTAGGAGCTCAGTCTTCATTTACTTTGTTGATACCCTCTATCTGGCCCATTGTTTCCTGAGTTATTTTCTGGATTCTAAAGTAACTGGAAATAATGTGTTCTATGCGAAATACCATGAGTTTTAAGTGAAATAGCATATGTCCTACATAAAACAATGTGTTCTAATTGGAAACAAGTATTTATCTGAAAATAACATGTTTTATTTTCCCAATTTATTCACCACTAGTGTGGTGCATATTATATATACAGTATAGTGTATGTATGTATGTGTATGTATGTATGTATGTATGTGTATATATATATATATATATATATATATATATATATATATATATATATATATATACGAATATGAGAGTTGTCAGATAAATGATTTATCTCACAAGTGCTGTTTGACCTTGGGTAACCTCATGAGTGGTGTGTCACCAGAGCGTGTCCGAGGTCAAACAGCAAGGTAGATAAATCATTTATCTGACAGCTCACCATTGTATATTTCATTTATGCAATAGGGATGCTTTCTATCAGTGCAAGAACATTTGATTTTGACTGTTTGTCTTTATTTTAAATTATAATTTCTGGGAGTTTTGGTTAACTTTCCTAGAGTATGTCTGCCTAGCATAGTGGTTGCTATTAAATGAAACACCACTCATTTTGTAGAAAACGTCTTGCTGAACAAATGTCATGCTCACAGTACTCTGCTACTTTTTTCATTTTAAAGTTATTCACATTTGTTTGTCAAAAAAGGGAAATGAAATTGAATTTTATGCTGGTTTTTTTTGCTAATTATAGAAAAAAAAACTAAAAGGTATCTATAAATGAAATACCACTTATTTTGTAGATACTTTTGTGCTGAACATTTTTCATGCTCACAGTACCAAACTATCATTTTTTGTTTTAAAGTTATTCACATTTGTTTGTCAAAAAAGTGAAATAAAATTAAATTTTCTTCTGCTTTTTTGCTAATTGTAAAAAATCTATAAGGTATGTATACATAAAACACCACTCATTTTGTAGATAACTTTGTGCTGAACAATTTTCGTACTCACAGTACCATGCTATCTTTTTTCGTTTTAAAGTTATTCCCATTTGAATATGGTTAGTACTGCTTCTGAGGCCGAACATTCTAAATGAATTCTAAAGAGATTTGTGACATAGTAACTGTGTGTATAAATGGTCACTATGTATAAATTTATTTATACATACAGTGACTCAGATAAATGCATGTATCACACTGAATATATGTCCACACCATTGCATAAATATATATATATATATACACACACACACACACATATATATATGCATATACAGTATATATAGGTGTGTGTGTGTGTGTGTGTGTGTGTGTGTGTGTGTGTGTGTGTGTATATATATATATATATATATATATATATATATATATTCATGGCAAAAAAACTCAGTTTAATGCATCGTAGGGTTGTTCCACAGTGACAAAAGTGAGGAAATTCGGTGTTATGGTTGAAAGCCCTCTTGCACCCCAACCCCACCCCCAACTGGTATTGGGGTGTGGGTGGAGTAATCAGTCCTAACTCTCACCCCATTCTCCTATACCTCAGCTTGTTTACACATGTGATGAGGTGAGATTTAGGGCAGATTACCCCAACCCACACCCCAATGCCGGTTGGGGGTGGGCTGGGGGTGCAAGGGGGGCTTTCAACCCTAACACTGAATTTCCTCTCTTTTGTCACTGTGGAACAACCCTAACTGATGCATTAAATGGATTTTTTTGCCATGAATATGTATATACAGTATATCTATGGTTTTTTGTGACATAGTAACGGTAAGTGCAAGGGAAACACAACTGTTCCATTGTTACTGAAATGTAAATGGAAAAGCAAATGTTAGTAGAAATGCAAGTGCAAAGTGATGCCAAAGTGAATAGTGATGCAAAAGGAAACGCAAGTGCATAAGGAAAAGCAAACCATGATGCGCACGGTGATGGTACCGCAATTGGAAATGCAAATGGTAACATTAACAGCAGAAATAATGCAAAGGAAACAGAAATGGAAACGCGAACACAAGTGCATATGCAAACGGTAATGCACACGGTGGCGTACACAGGAACGGTAACGCAAATGGTGACAGAAACGCAAGTAAAAAACGCTAACTGTAACAGTAACGGAAGCGCACAACCTGTTTTTGCCCAACAGCTGCATAGAGAAACACAGTGTGTACAAAGAATGTATGCATAATAATGGGTCTCGGAGCAGAAAATGAGCTGTTGGAATACTAAATTGCTTTTATCTCAGGAACCGTGCGACGTAGAAAAAAATGTAAATTTTACATGATTCATGAGTTTCCTGGCTAGGTCTTCACTGAATGCATAGCCCATAGAGCTACTCACTGTTGTGACAAAATTTCCGTATCTCGCACCATTTCTGATATACGAGCCCCGAAAGGCACGGCAGACACCACCATGTTAGTCTATGGGAAAAAATGTCAATTTCATAGTACTGTAACTTTGTATCCCTCCAATATTTTTTCACCGAACCACCATAAGGCACATCTGTAAGATATTGGTTGTCTTCCCTCGAAATTTCAGCCCAAAAGACCAAACCGTTTTTTTGCTGCAGGGTGGCAAAGAATTCCTGTCATTTTGGCCATAGCCTAGAAAAGTAGTGTCGTGGTTTGCGAAAGCTTTCACAAAATTTGCGAAAGTGTTGCAGGTGCGACACTACTTTGTGACACTACTTTTTTCGGAAATTTGAAAATCATATTTCTGGGGTGTTTAACCCCAAAATAAAGACATGGTTAGCATCCTCAGGGCTCGAATAGGTAAACACAGAAAGAATTGTGTCCCTAGATGGCCCTAATTTTAAATGCCAAGCATTTCTGTGATCAGTAACTGAAAACAAGATGGTGGATTTGTGACACTACTAGGGCCATTTGTGACACTAAAAACTGCATTTGCAAAAGTGTTGAACTTTTTGTTAACTTTTCCCATTGACTTATAATGGGAACTTGTTTTTTGAACAGCTTTTGAACTGTTCAATATTTTTTCACGAAATCTTCAAAAGGCATATCAGG
Organism: Neoceratodus forsteri; assembly: GCA_016271365.2. Classification (NCBI taxonomy): domain Eukaryota; kingdom Metazoa; phylum Chordata; order Ceratodontiformes; family Ceratodontidae; genus Neoceratodus; species Neoceratodus forsteri. The sequence goes on from CM028131.1 coordinate 1,125,970,384, forward strand.
GACCCTGGCACACACATTCCATGAAGTTTTTGGACCTGTCATGCAAACCATGCGACCTGTAGGCAAGAGCAAAGAATGCGCAAAAAAATGTAATTGCACACACGGATGTTGCTTAATAACTACACAGCCGTATATCCGACCATTACAAAAGTTGGCAGATCCTGAGATCTATGGTTCCACCCCTTGCCTGCCAAATTGCAGGCAAATCCGTTGAATGGTGGCAAAGTTATTATAGTGCAAAATTTCACCATTTAAGCTTAAAAGGGCTACTCAACCTTACCTATGGTAGCACTACCATGCTACCATAATATATATATATATATATATATATATATATATATATATACAGACACTAATACTGCCTAGCAACAGGGGGCACACTACCAAGTGCCAGGCTGGCATCATTAACATCATACAAAATATATCATGGAAAATGCATCATCGTTTTTGCATAAAACACATCATTACATCATACAAAAGTGAATAACAACTCTACAGGTAAATGTGAGCACTCGGACAGTGCTGCCTATTCCAATGCAAACAACCTCAGAACAACTAAGGGACAGAACTCACCACATGCATCATAGAGCACACAACCAAAACTGATTAGAAGTGCTAAAACTTCTAGGCATGGATGGTGTCCGTCTGCGACACTGATGCCATAGGTTCTGAAATGGACCCAGAAAGTTGGATGGCCAGCCGGGTGAGAAGGATTGAGCATCTTGGGATGGATCTCCTTCTCAGGGCGAGGGGGGGCTGTGTATCCAGTGCAAGTTGGACTGCTAGCAGAGGCTAGGTGTCTCGCAGCAAAAAGCACCAAGATTACTTGGGAGGCATGTGGATGCTGGCATCATTGCACATTACACCTCCTCCTCCTTCAAAAGGGAAAAATGTAGCCACCTTCTAAGAATCCCCACTACCTCCCAGCCCCGATCACCCACCAGGACTCTTCCTTAGCTGACCTATTACATCCTCTGCCACAGCTGGTACATCTCTGCTTTGGGGGGAAAGCCAGAGATGCAAGGTCGGTGAGATTTCCCCCAGCACCATACTCCATTGTCATGAAGCTGCCCCACCCTGTGAGGCAATCCAGTGGGTATAACCTCTGAGAAGGTAAGTCCCAGATGGGGTGACTAGGGGGTGAGTGGGGGCTGAGCTCCAGGTGGCTCAAAAAATAAAAGTAACTACTTTTTATTTCATTGCCGATGAAAAAATTTTAACAGTATACAGACATACAAAGCATTTGGATCCAGGGCATCCACTGACCTAACGTTTCACCCCAGCCAATCACAGGCTTCATCAGAGGTTGCCAAGTTTATCCCAGGACACCCAATATGATAACTTGTTTATGCCATGTGTGGTTTTACTCTGATTTATTTTTTAGAATGTGCAATATGTCAAAAGTTTTACAAAATGGTTTGTGTGGTTACATCTTATTGATGATGTGTCATTCTTGTAATTAGCACTTTTTATTCACTTAGAGTTTACGAGATGTACGTAACTGCAGTGGCTTTACAAGGTGCTGCAAGATAAGTGAAAGCACAGAGGTTCTATGGGAGAATAAACATGCTCCAAGGGATAATAACATGTTATTTCTCCAAAAGACCTAAGCAAGGAAGAATAACCACATATATTCAGCCCTGTTATTCATTCCTCCCTTTGTAGAAAACATTTATCTCCACACATGAGATGTAAGACCTTCATAAATAACTTGTGACTTTGACACTTGTGAGTTATGGGTCTTACCACCCACTACTATATATTTGTATAGTTCTTACTGTGTGCACCTGACTCTCAATTCTTTGAAAATAGGCACATGCCTATAAGGTGTTATGTGTAATTGTGTAATAAAAACTAAAAACTAAACAAGAACTAGTAGCAACAAATGTGTTATTCTACTGCAACCCATTATGCATTCCACACAATATACAGTATACAGTATATCTAGAAAAGTAGCGCATCATATGGGGAAGGAGTTTTCTCAGCTGATGTCTGTGTAGGAAGATTAACTAATCCAGCACTAGTATTGCAAGCACTAAACAAAAATAAAAGTGTTTCTAAAACATAAATCCTTTAGTCAAGATGGATTTTGTTTAGATCAAAATAACAAGGAATAAGGTAGGATACAACATGCAAGTGACATGCAAGTGACAATTGATAGCATTCTTTCTTCCTGGTCTCAGGCTTCTTCTATCCACCCCCACTCTTTTTAATTAATAAATTATTACTAATAAAATGCAATTGTACCTTATATCTATATTATTTAAAGAATGTCATTACTGTATTTTGGTGGTCTAGTGGTGCCATAAACAATTAAATGGAGATTTTACATGTTTAGCATCCCCAGGCATGCTGCCACCTGGTGGATGCATCTGTTCATGAAACAAAGAATGTGTCAGCAGGCTAATGAGGTCCCAGAACTTTTTTGCATGACTGAGGGTTGGTGCAATCAACCGATATTGTGCAAAAACCCTGACCTTGAATGTGGCAGTTCAAAATACAGAGGAACTTGTCTATTAAGGACACCTTCAGAATAAAATGGATTGCAGGACTTTTCCAATGGCCCTTGTGCCAGCATCCTCCAGACTGAAAATCCGGACCCCTGTCTTTAATATCAATTTGTCCTTGAAGGGTAACTCTCATGTGTAAGACCCCACACCTAAGTGCATAGCTGCCCTGATTAGGAGATTTAGTGGGCTAAAACAAATTCAGTTATTTTCATTATTGTGTAGCTTACCCTTGTTGTATTAACCCCATACCCTTCCCCTGGAAAAATACAGACAACAAGGTCTTGGAGAAATGGCCACAGCTCATCTGGTGGTGCTGATCTCACAGGCAAGCGCAATGAGGTTGGATCATGACCCACGCAACTGAGGTCCAGGTCTTATGTCCCCATACACCTCATGCCAATGAGGGAAGAAGAGTCCTTGTATGAATTTGACTCCTTGCACTTTCCCCTTTGTAAATCAATCTGAGAGGCTCCCAAGCCACCATGATGCAATGCCTGTGACATATTTAGTATCACACCTAAACCTGCTCTTGGTTAAATCCCTTTAGATGATGGGGGAAAAAATGAAAAAACTCTCTGAGGGGGAAAACTCCTCCCCAACCCCTAGTACGGTTATCCATAGTGGGCACTGTATTCCCTACTGTAGCCTAGTTGACTGGGAACCCTGGTTTTAAGAGGGTGGGTGAGTAGGAGATCTGAAGAGGGTGAGGAAAGTGACGGTGATTTGATAGCTCCAGCTGTTTTAACCCCCACTCTCAGCCCCTTCCAGATGTTTCTCTCTCTGTGGGTGGCCTCAGTGGTTCCTCTGTCAGGGGTGGTGCCAGGGCTACTCCCCACCCCTGTGACTGAACCTTTCCTGCCTGCTTAAAGCTAGGTTACAAGGGAGGGACACACACAAGGGGATGTCTGCTGCAATGCTTTGGCAAACTTTTCATTATCTGGTTGCTCCTGCCATCCTCCATCCCATACAATGTAGAATGAGCATTACTCATTGCACACCCCATAAACCCTTACAATTGGCCTCAGCCACCGGCTGCAGCAGTGTGAGATTCAACTGCAAGTAATATACTACAGAACTTTGCAAAACTCCAGTCAGCTGTTCACTGGTCCTGCTTTACTCCTAAGTCAAAGTACAGATCATGCAACCAATCCCCTGATGATGAAAATTCACTAGTTATGGTGTCACAATTGTCTGGGTGCACCACTCTGATATATGACTCTGTGATACTGCTCACCTAAATGAGCGTTGTGTGAAGGGAAAAAAACACATCAGCAGTATAGCCTAGATGTTAGCGTAATGAGCTGTGAATGAGCTCGGTACCTCTGGCAGACCTGGGTTTGATTCCCACAACTCCACTTGCATGCTGTGTGACTCTGAACAAGTCACTTAACCTTCCCAGCACTCTCAGGTTGCCCCTGAGAAAAGGCACTTCTGCCTAGTGAGCTTACTCGGTTAGCAAAGACTAAAATAAATAAATAATATCATGTATCTAAATGCTCAGAACACCTTGGAAATTAGTGTGTTCATGTTCATAAAGTTTGCTGTTGTTTGAGAAACAGGGATTATTGAAAAATTGCCTTAAGTTTTCAGTAAACAATGTGAAACATCTTCTCATAATCTGTTCTCTGCATTATTTAACAGTACAGATTCAAAGGTGCCTAAATACCTTGCATCCTAGCACCCTTTGAGATGTGTTGCTCCTGATGACCCTGTCCCTTCCTAAACTTCAAGATTCCAAGGGTTAGACGTGATGCAGATGGTTATGCTGTTGCTCACTCAGCCCCTGATGTATGAAATATGCTTCCTGAATATCTTACATCTTCAACCACCCTACCTGACATCAAATCAATATTTGAAGGAAACTTGCACCTGCATATATTATAGGAGGTTGATTCTACAGTTGTGACTGTGTATTATGCTGACAATTTTAAGTACAGTACGTATTTTAATATCTGCAATGGAGCAATTGTTTTGCTTCTTGTCCACTGCTAACTCCTCGTGATCACCACAAGATCTGAAATGCTGCCACACCTGGGGTTTCCAGTACCAGATCAATATCCCACAACTGGAACCATATGACAATAACTGCGCAAGGTAGACTGTGAATGTATTCAGAGTGACAGGTGTATGATAGTGGAGGGGAATTACCGCTACCTCTGGCGCTCTATGCATCATTGAGGAAATGCCAAGTAGCCATGTGCTGGGGGCCTGGATGAGCCACTCCTGTGGTAGAGTGGCTAGGGCACAAGCACATGGCATGTCGAGACCTGGGACTGTGGTTCAGTTCCCCCAGGTCTCCCATGCTACAAAAAAAAAAAACTTCCCCTCTCTAGATTCTCCCCATCCCTGAAGTCCTATCCCCCGGAGTTAGTTATTTAAATTCTGGCGGTGTGGGGTGTGAAGACCCCAGCAAACAGCATAAAATTCCATTATTTTCATAGGGCATGCTGTTTGGGCTTGAGTCGGCGTTTGGTCCGACTCTGTTTGTGGCCAGCGATGTGTTGCATGCAGTGTTTCTAGCTGTGCTGCTTTTGTTTGCTGTGGAATGACCCCATTCCAGGTTCCAGGTTGAAATAAAAATTAAATAAATAAATATGGATCATAGGACTTCTGTGTGGTGATAGGAGGGATGTCCCTCTAACGTGGGACAACTGGGAGAAGTGTCTAGGTTTCTGACAGAACCACTGCAATCTATGGAGGAGATGGATTTGTGTCTCATTATGACATAAAATCAGATTAAAGAGAATAAGACTACAGTTCTGTAACTGGTGTGAACCAGTGACACTACAGTGAGATCAGGTCACAAAGTCATTTTCAGATGTTTTTTTTGCAAGTAACCAAGCTTTATTGAATCATATCCAACATAAAATATATACCAAACAAGTGCATAGTACATAGAAACCATAAAACAATAAATAGAAAAGGAGTAACAAAGCGAAACAAGACCCCAAAAACCCCCTCAAAAACAAAAAGGAAAAAAGGTACCCATCCAACCCCCACCCCCGTCCACCCCTGGCAGCTATCCCTGTGGCTGACTCACATGATTAATATATATAATCATAATGTAACCTCAGAAAAACAGACAAAGTATAACCCAACTATATGTAGTTTAGCTGAGTCCACAAGAGGAGGCACCAAGGAGGAAAGGATACACAAAATTAACGTACCAAGCCGAGTTGATATCATCCAATGGTTAGAAAGCGAGAATAAGGGACTTTATCTCTAATACCCGTACCTGTCCTTCAAACATTGGAATAGCTTCCCTCAACACTGTTGAAATATTGGTGAAGCATTATAAAAAAGAGAACCATCTTTCTGCATTCAATGCGTTCATAAACTCCTCCCACCACTCCCCGCACAATGGAGTCCAGTCACCTCTCCAGTGGTGCAAAATTATTTATTTAGTTACCGATGCTACCATAGCTAATCGACATTTAGTTAACTTGCCTTGTATTTTATCAAACACACCGAATATACAAGCCTCTGGAGTGAAGAACTTGTCCAAATCGTAAAATTGACCAATCTTTTGCTTCACCAAATGCCACAATCCCGCCACCTTGGGGCAGGTCCAAAATTTATGGTAACTGGTAGCCAGAGAGTCGTTACACTCAGTACAATTCACTGTAAAGCGACTACCCATCCTAGAAAGCTTAGCTGGTGAAAAGTATAGGTTATGAAGTAACTTAAATTGAATTTCTCTCAATCTATCCTGCTTGATAAATTTATAGATATCGACCCAAGCCTTTTCCCATGTTTCTGCTGATTTACCCAAGGACAAATTTAATTCCCAATGAATCGGGACTGGTGACACTTTCGAATTCCCTTTGACTATTATATACTTGTAAATTTTTGATATCACCTTGCCCACTTGCACAAACCCTTTCAACTCCGCAAGCATAGGTCCCAGAATGTCTTGCCCATTTTTTACCAAAATAATATTTAACGTAGCTTAGTATTTGACTTAATTTTAGGTAGGATTGAGGTTTACCTCCCAATTTCTCCGCCAGGACCTGAAGTGAAAGTAGCCTATTATTCTGATAGAGATCCTTGACCAGAACTCGCTTTCCCCTTCAATTCCGCCTAGATATTGGTTGCTTCCCAATAATCAGATTCAGATTTCCTACTATAGGTGGGGATAAATCATATCGTTGCGAAATTTGAAACTTCGCATAAAACTGTTGCAAAGCTTTAATATCCCATCCTAACGGCGTATCCCTCGCCCTCTTGGGAATCTTAGCCCATGGGGCATAAAGTAATGATTTTAAATTCAACTTAAGGCCTTTAACAAATAATCGATCTAAGTGAAGGCCAGGGTATGCTAGGCCCTCGTCACAAGCCCAAGCTCCCAACCTTGCCAGATGGATTGCAAGGTAATAGACATAGAAATCCGGTAATTGAAGCCCTCCAAGTAGTCTTTGCCAAGTAAGTTTGAGGTAACTCCTTCTAGGGGGTTTCCCATTCCACAAAAAAGCCACACAATGCTGAAATAGCGACTTGAAAAAAGATTTTGGTAAGTAAACATTTAAGTTAGATAATGTGTAAAAAAGTTTGGGCATAACCACCATTTTTATCGCATTGGCTCTTCCCGAAAAAGTCATTGGAAGCTTTGACCACCTGACCAAATCTTCCTTAATGGTTTTAATTAACGGTTTAAGATTTAAATCAGTTAAGTTCTCTAAATTCTTAGATATTTGAATCCCCAAATAGGTTAGTGATTTGGTTTGCCAACGAAGTCCCAGGGAAAGGCACCAACTTCTCTGAAGAAATGGGGTCAAAGAATAGACTGACGTTTTGGCCTTGTTCAGATTATACCCTGAAAACCTACTAAACTTATCAATTAAATCAAGAGCTTTAGGAAGGGAAGAAGTAGTGTCCGAAATGTGTAACAGTAGGTCATCTGCAAATGCAGATAGTTTAAATTCAGTGTCTCCAATCCTTAGCCCCTTCACCTCTCTATTGGACTTATGGATCTAATTAACGGTTCAATGTATAGATTGAAAAGGTATGGCGACAAAAGGACAACCCTGCGGTACCTCTAGAAAGAGGAAAGGCCTCCGAGTTAAGTTGTTGCATTGGATTTTGGCTACAGGGCAAGAATACAAAATACGAACCATGTGAATAAATCTATCTGAAGGCCTAGCTTTGACAGGGTAGTGAACATAAAGGTCCATTCCACCCTGTCAACGCTTTCTGCGTCTAATGAAACTAATGACGCTCAACGCAGGATCCGCAGAGTCAGAAATCAGGTAAAACAATTTACGAAAATGATCAGCTGAGGAGCAACCCTCAACAAAGCCGGCTTGCTCTGGGCTCAATAAAGTCCGCCATACTCGTTAAAAATTTTCACATCCAGATTTAACAAAGAAATCTGCCTATAGCTACTCACTTCATCAATGGGTTTGTCTGGTTTTGGCAACAAGATAATCTTGGCCTCGAATGGCGTCTGGTCCCTGATCCCTTGATCACACCAGAAAGAAAATAGCTCCTGCAATAAGGGTACAAGATTATTTTTAAATTGCTGAAAAAAAAAAGCTGTGAATCCATCCGGGCCAGGCGCTTTATCAGGGCAAAATGAGTCAATAACATTGTCTATTTCTTCCACAGAGATGGGGCTATCAATTGAGGGCCAACATCATTTGACAGTCTCGGTAAAGGGATAGTTTCCAAGAACTCTTGGGTCTCATCTGATACCTGGGTGGGGGGCTGTTGGCTTGTGTAAAGCTTTTGATAAAAAGACTTAAAAATTCCTAGTATTTCAGCCGGATCCGTAATCAATTGCCCTGATTCTGGGTGGTTAAGAGCAGTCACCCACCTAGCCGAAGATTTTTGTTTAAACTGCCAAGCCAACAGCCTCCCTGCCCTACTACCTTGTCCCAGGTATAAAGCCTTGACTCTGGAGGCTAAACTAGTAACTTTCTCTCTCTGTTTACCGCATACCAATTTCTCAAGGAGATTAGTTTATTTTCTTGTTCTTCCGTTCTTTGGTTGTCATTTAACTTTCTAATTCCTTAATCTCCCTTAAGCATTCATCCAGTAGTTTCCTTGACTTCGCCTATGGACAGCTGCTGCCGTGACACCCACCGGCCACATAGACTTAAGAGCCACCCAAGTTTGTCTATGGCGTTAATAGAACCACAATTACTGATAACAGAACTTTCTAGAAATGATTTAAATCTGGTTAATGTCTTGGGTTCTTTTAAAATACTGTTATTTAATGACCATGAGTATGACCTACTTGGTTGACGTGGTAGAGAACATATAATACTTATAGGTGAATGGTCAGAGATTACACGGGGCAAAGTTGCGGCCTCCACCACCCAAGACAAACTATACTGGCTGACCAGAAAAAAATCTAATCTCGAGTGTGACTTATGCACTGCAGAAGAAAAGTATACTCCGGAGACTAGGGTTCAGGGTACAAGGATCTATTAGGCCTATTGATAGCATAAGATCCCGTAAGGCCTTCTGTGCTGGGGAGAGGGAAGAGCCTTTACAGTGCGATCTGTCTAGTCGGTTAGACTGGACTAAATTCCAGTCCCCACCTATGATTATTGGGACGTTCCCAAAAGAAGCCAAGGTCAATCCTAACTGTGTAAAAAAATCCGGTGAGTCTAGGTTAGGCCCATATACTGAACCCAGGACTAAATTAATCCCTCCAATACTACCTAAAACAAATATAAATCGACCTTGCGGGTCAGATATTATTTGAGAATGCGTAAATGGAATCCCACGAGCAATTAAAATGGCAACTCCCCGACTATTGGAGGAGAATCCCGACCCAAAGACCTGATTCACCCACTTCATCTTGAAATGGGCCAGTCGGTCAACAAGAACATGGGTTTCTTGTAAAAATACTATCGCTGGTTTCAAGCGGGCAAGGTGGTTCAAAATGACAAATTTTTTACAGTTGTCCTTTCCTCCTTTGATATTCCAAGAAATTATATTCAATCTATCCACCATTTATTGCTCAAACTATAGAGGTCTTGGGATAGCTGCCCCCCCCCCATACAAATTCCCTCAAAAATGAAAAATTTACCTTCCTGAATTGCCCCTCCAACCCCAAAACAAAATAGTAACACACCCATAGATAACCTATAACTTTCCCTCCTGGCCCGAAGCCAACTCCCCGTCCTCTGGAACATGATGCTACATAGAGACGGGTATACCCACCCCAGCCACAGTTATTATTGTGATTGGATATATAGTCGTATCAGACCCTATCTATGAGCCAGGCTACTAAAAGAAAATTTACTTCCTTCTTTAGACCTTCAATTAAGCCACATAGTAAAACACTAACAAACAAAATTATCAAATAAAAGTTAGAAGTTAAGGGTATAATGCATCCATTGAACTAATAAAGCATGCATTAGGCCAATAAATACCTCAGTCTTCAGAGATTGGCAAGCGAAATTATGAGCCATTCCATAGCACTCCAGGCATTAGTCCCTGTAAAGGGTTCTATCTAGGTCTACAAAATCGAGGGCCGGTCGAACTACTCCTAACAGAAACTACAGCATAGTCAAAGCAAGGCTGTCCGGCCTACCATGAAATCTTGTCTTGCATTATACCCCTGGCTATTCAGTCCTAACTTGACATTATTAACTAATTAAATCCCCCATCTATGATTTACTATTAAGAAAACTATTATTATTCTTAAAACACCACTCATGTAGGCATCACAGAAAGAAAGAACAAAAGTATTCTTACAGGCGTAAATGCAAACATTATAGCCTGCCTCCTCATTAGAATATTAACCTTAAGTTTATAACTGCAAGGACAAACATAAAACCCATTTTCAGATGTTTTGATAGATACATTTCAGTTTCAATTGGCCATTTTGTGCAAACAGTAAATTTTTGCTAAATTTTTTACTAAACAGCTGTGACGGATTGTATACATGCCCAACTGCCATGTGAACATATCTTGAAACATGTCTTTTTCTTGTTGTGGATAGATGCTCTTCCCCCCTCCCCCATTGGTCTCCCTGTCCCCTTCCCACTGCCAAAAGAGTGTGTTGAAGAGTAATGGCGCATCAACAGCCATAATAGCATAAAATCTCACCAACAAGGAGCACAGCCAGTGGTCTTCTCCAGGACTGTGCCAAACCCCACTCATTGCTCATCCACAGGGTGTACTGGTGAGTCTTGCAATCTACCCCTTCCACCTTGTATAGGAAACTTATTATGTTCACATGGAGTCTGTTCCTATCATCCCAGTGAGTCAGTGACAGATCCCAACTTGTTACCATGCTCAAGTCTCCTACATGGCAACACAGAGTTTATTTATTTGTTGAACATTTTATTCCACAGGCACTTTGAGCCACTGCTCATTTTTAGATGCTATCTGGGGGAAGGGATTCAACAGGGAGTGAAGCAGCAATAGCAAAGTCACAACAATAGGTGAATGAACATGTGCAATAAAATCACAACACAAGTAATACATTTCAGTGAAAAACAAAAACAATGAATTTCAGTGAAAAACAAGAACAATGTAAAATGTGTACATTTGCTTTGGTTATGGGGTAGCCAGACTGAGAGCTCAAGGACTGTACTGCCAGTGTCGGGCAAAACATTGGTACATAACGAATGAGGTCATAAAATTCAGATTACAGTACATTGAGTTGACAGCTACACAGGTAAGCAGGACAGAATGAATAACACAGGTAAAATAGCAGAGGGGGTGGATAGGACAGGGATGGTTGTAATGTGGAGAGAAGAGAAAGAAAGCTATCTGCAGGTCCATTCTTTAGTGAAATGTGTCAATGAGTCAAGAGTGGTCTGAGAGTGTGTCGAGAAAGAGATGTGCATGGGGTGAGAGGCTGTTTCAAACTGCAGGAAATCAGACAGAGAAAGCAGACTGGCCTGCTACAGATTTACTGTGAGGGTCATGTAAGGAATGAGCAGCCAATGCATGGAGGGAGATGAAGGAGGAAATGACAGGGGAGAGGAGAGGAGAGGAGAGGAGAGGAGAGGAGAGGAGAGGAAACTGGGAATAGTGGCAAGCCAGTATTTGGCCATGATGGAGGAACAGTGTGAGAGATGTAGTGTCTCAAGGGAGAGGAATTAAAGATTAGCATATATATAGACAGCAGGATGTGAGAGAGATTGAAGCCTTGATAGTCTCTGTCTAGTACTGAATGTAAGAGAGAGACAGGTTTTTTGGATTTTAATGAGAGCTGCTTTGCATGGAACATTCTCAAACTCATGCGCTCTGACACTGACCCGCTAGACCAAGGCACTTGGAATCTAATGTAACAGCTGCAATAGTGAAAGAAAGTTATAGGGATGGGTGAAATTTTTACATTTTGCTTCTGCTGAATTTATTTGGAATTTTCTGATTTTTGTTTCTTGCAAAAGCCTACCCATACTGAAATACATTTTTCGACTTAAAATGACAGAATTCCATTGTTTACTGACACTGATGCCTATTTCATACGCAAAAAAAAAGTGTAAATAATTCTACAGTTTACCATGACTATAGTAAATATTGGACAGTTTACAGTGATTTCTATCATATTCTGCAGTATACGTGAGAAAAAAACAACTGAAACAAATCCAGAGTCTACATAAGAACGCAGGATTTTACAGGCAGAAAAAAAAACCTTTGTCCATTGAGTGTGACCAGTCTCTACTATAGTCCTCACGAGTCTTGCACTTGTAGGACCTTCGCAATTCTCTCAGCATGTAGCTGACCCCCACTTGGCCCCTCTCCCCTTGCCATTTTCACCATACCCATGCGTACATCCCACCCTCAACACCTGTCCACCACACACTCTGTAAACAAGAATTTCCTCACAGTCCTCCTGAACTGCATCCCACCAGCCTATAATTATGTCCTCTTGTCACAGGCCCCTAACATTGCCTGAACAGTTGCTTGCTGTCCACCATTTATTACCTTCATATACAGAATTTGAAAATTTCAATCATAGCCCCTTTCCCTTCTGGCCACAGGGAACCAGTTTTTATTCATAAGACTTCCCCCGATACCCATGAATCATTTTATTTGCCGTCCTCTGGACCTATTCTTAGTGGTCTTTGTCTTTTTTAAGGTGAGGGTTTCAGAGTTGTGCAAAGTGCTTTCGGTGTGGCCTTATCAATGTCCTATAGAGGGGCAGGATCACTTTCTTCTATTACAACAGGCCTTGCCTATTCCTGCTAGCATCCTACTAACTTTCCCATATGGCTTATTACATTAGACAGTGTTCTTGAGCCTGTCACTTATGGTAGTCTCCTGGTCCCTTTCCTCTGAGGTCTGGTCTCGCTTACCCCTTCCCCCATTCAACACTGTGCTTTAGGTTTTCTTTTCCTCATGTGCATTACTTTGTAACATTAACTTAAAAAAATAAAGTGGCAGTTTACATTGTAGACAGGACATTAAAAACTCCCAAGGTTACTACTGGTGCAACAATTTTGGCAGCTGATTTGCGATTCCATTGGAATTCAACTAGAAGAGTATATAATTTGACACAGCAAACAAAAAAGTTGCATTAAAACGGTAAGAAAGTTTGGTGCTTGGATAAAGCAGAACATAGCCATTCAATACTGAATTTGCTATAGTAGACCTATTTACTTGTAAAGCACATTTAGTTGAGCTCTTGCCACAATTTGGACCTGGCTGGAGCTCAAATAAATATTTGTTACAGGAAAGTAGTGCAATTACAGTAAATTGAATTCTGCCCTGTTGATTAGATAAGGGCATTTAAAAATAGGCACTGTTTGCAAGCAAAACCATCTCATTTGCATTTACATGCACATCTGGCACACAGGGTGTTCACCTCATTAGTTCACATAGTCTCCAGCTGGAGAGCCTCATAATACACCCTAGCACAGTACACTGCTGGCCCGCTTGACAGCAGCTGCTATGCTTCTGCCCATGTCTATTATGACTCTTGATTCCTTTTCTTCCTCTACTGCACAAAGGGGAGCCCCACAGTGTACTGCTCTTACCTCTGTTTTTCCTCACATGTATAACACACAAATTAGGCTACACTTACTCCAATAGTCTGAACAACCCCCTTGCTTCCTCGAGACCTCCTGATGTTTGACCCCATCCTCAAGAGATTTCACCACCCTGGCCAGATTAGCATCATCAGTGAATTTCTGCAGCCTGCTGGAGACAACTGCTTTTAGATCATTGATAACAGTGTTTGAACAGCAGATGCCAAAGCACTGATTCCTGAGGGATGCCACTTAGTACCCATTCCAAGGTTCAAGTTTTATTTAGAGTTTAGTCACTGAGCCAAAGCTCATTTGCACTGACAACCCTACATACATAATACCACTGTCGCATCATAAAAAATGTTTAAGTGCAATACAGTATAAAAGTCACTTTAAAAGTAATGGCAAAGCACTGCTAAACAATGATTTATACAACCACAATCACCTATATAGCATTTCTAACAATAGCTATATTCAAGTAATCCACATATGGGGAAACCTCATAATTTTATTTTAGAAATTGAAATTGTGTTATATATTATGTCCCCACTCTAACTAGTGCCCATCCATCACAGCGCTCTGCTTTTCTTATACCCAAGCCAGTCAAGAATCTGTCTTATGTATGCCTCATGTATACCAAACTAGTATACTTTATTCAGAAGCTTGTCATGCACTACAGTGTAAAAGGCCTTGACGAGGTCCACATAAACTATATCTACAGACCTGCCCCAGTCCTGCTCCCTTGTCACCACTTCAAAGAAGGCGATTAGATTGTTTTGGTATGATCCGTCTCTCATAAAGTCATGTTGTCAGGAGGCATATTCCTGGTCTCAACCATATGACCCATTATTTTCCCTTTATAATGTATTGCAAGATCTTGTTCAGTATATACAGGTATGTCAGGCTGAATATCCCATAGTTCTTCAAGTGACAGAGCTGCTGTTTTTGTTAACCAGTATACTTGGTTCAGTCTCCATCATGGGTTCTTAAAGATGGGCCAGACTTAATAAAAAGGATTATGCAAAACCATGTGTAACAAGTAGTGATGTGCAAAATCACGAAACTGTGCTTCCTAAAATGCTTCACTGAGTTTTCTGACATTGCAAAGTTTCCCAGCTTTATACAAAGTGCCCAACTTCACAAAATGTAAAGTGCAACTTCATATAGTTATTTGCCAGGCGAAGTGCCTTCTCACCCAGCAAAAAATGCACAAAGTGGCGTCTCACTAGCAAAGTTGCTGGCAGAGAGCCACTATGTGTAGTTTTTGTTGGGAAGAGTAGCATTTTGCCTACAAAGAAAACACAAAGTAGCTTTAGAAAAAAAAAATATGTTAAAAAATGTCCACAGCCCCCACCACTCACTGTGCCATCAATAACCACCCCTTCCCTCCACACTGACTGTTCTTTTTTCACTCCACTCTTCTAACCTCTGCTAAGTAATAACTCCTCCTCCTCCTCCCCCCATGAAGTTCATTGCTGATCCAAATCATGAATTAGGATTTCCCTTACCCAGCTCCCATCTGGTCCCCCCCAACCACCACAGCACGACACAAAAAAAAAATTCTAAGTCTACCTGTAACAATGTAAACTGTTCCCAATGCAGTGGTATCCACTCTGTTCAATGCAAGTACTGCAATGTATGAATGCTGATGTCTTTGCCTTCAGCAAAACCTGATTGTTAGATGTGAAACCCCTGCCCCAAAAAGAGGAAGTACTGGATGATAGATGCTGTTTGTGTAAAATGCAGTCTAAGAGTTGTGTCATAGAGATGCCAGAAATAGGGATATGCAATAGGCTGACTCAGAATATTCAATTTATCTTTAAGTGTGAAGGGCTGAAGCTTAATCCATGAGTTGCAGAGCCATGAATGAGTTATGAATGGCCTGTTTCTTCACAAGTGAAGATAAACTGCTTATTATGAGTCATGCTATTGCAGATTCAGTTTTTACAACATCAGTCTACTTGTTATAGCTTTACAATCCTTTGTTTGTATGAAAATTCAAATGTTTCTCTTTGATTTCAACTGCCAGGTGGGGTGCTGAACATGGCTATTGTGGTATTGTCAGCATTGAACACTGCTCTGACTGGTTCAGTATTCCACTGTGCTGTGTCCAACTTTGCTAGATATTAATTGTGACATACCTAAAATAACATAAGACATCATGATACATTGCAAAGTGAGTCTAAAAATATAAGCTTCATCCTGTGGTATTTCTGGATTTGACAGCTTGTCCAACAAGTTTCTGTTTTAAATAAAAAAAAATAGTACACTGTGTTTTTCTTTCCTTTTTCAGTCAGTTGTATAAACTGAAATAGAAGTGCCTACCAGTGCTGAGAAATTGCAACCAAAGCCCACTCTCGATGTGAGAGACTAAAATATCTGACAGTTTAAAAGTCAAATTCTGTTTATAAAGTTTTACTGCAGAAGTTGTCTTTCAAAGAAACCTGTCTTCAGAAATAAAGACTTGGGGGAAATGCATGCTGAGAGCACAGAGAGGGTATCTAACTCCTCATAGGGCTGACTGGATAGACCATCAGACCTTCCTCTGCTGCCAGTTTTCTATGCTGTCTGTGTTTCTAAATAATGAATTATCAGTTGAATTGTGTCTGGATGTCATATTTAAAAAACATATTCTTAGACTTCCTAGACACAGAGTGAGCATTTCACTTTGGTGGGGTTTAAACCAATAATCTCTGCATTCCCAATCCCATTCTGTAACCACAAGACTGCACTAATTGAATTACTTCTTCTTTAGTTGAATGATCAGAGCTGCTACTTCTTGGACTAAGGGTCCTGCCTTGGTTTCATTCCCAGAAGAAGCTCTTGGAGACCATGTTCAGCAAATGAGTCAGGCATGATATGATAATGCTTTTGAAAGAAGGGTCCTATTTTATACTTACATTGCAAGTACCATAAACAGCAGTTCATTTGCACTTTTGCCCGCAACAAAAAAACAAGAATTAGATTTTTTTGTTGTCTCCGCCCAAAGCTGTCTTAGGCTCATCACTCTCCTACCCTGACTTATCACGGCCATCAAGTCACTCAGTGTAGTAGAAGAAATTACTTAACATCTTTACTGCAGTGATAAAATCATTCTCATTCCCAAGCTGATTGTTAGCAACCTCATCCAAGTAGTGCTCTGCCCTAGAATACCAGCATTGGGGCCTGGTTATGAGAGTGAGGATGACAATTTTTGGACTGCATTGCACCTGTAAAACAATTTCTTCTATTACACTGAGTGACTTGGTAGGCAAGACAAGAGCAATGTGGGAGGGTGCTGGAACAGATTTGGGAAGGGTGTGGTGGTAACTATGTGCATATTAAAAATTGGTGATTGGGGAAGAACTGGCCAAGTGGGTAGGGGCTATCACATGACTTTATATGGTGTTAAGTACAGCTAATTTGCTCCAAAGAGATTCCAACCAATTTGGTTCTGCATTACTGGAATCTACTAAGGCAATACTATGGAAATGCACTCCCCAACACACACACACACACACACACACACACACACACACACGCATACATATATATATATATATATATATATATATACACACACACACACACATACATGGATGCACAGTGCATTAAAAATAACTAATTTTGTTTGCTTAACGGGGGGCGGGGAGGGTTGCAAGCTAGGCCACTACATCAAGGCCCTACCTCATTAACTCAGTTCCAAATTAAATTAATTTTATTGTACCTTTTGAGATGGGTTCTGGATGGCTGCCCTGGCTAGTATTAATAGCATCATCACATCACAAATGGTGCCAACTACTTTTAAAAAACCGACTTCCTGCTATTTACAACTTGAAAAGTATGCCACCTCCCTAAACTGACTCTCCCCACTACTACCACCACTACCACAGTTTCTAAAATTGTAATTTTGTATCAATTTCTAGCAATTAACTATCCACTCTGACCCTTCCCTCTGACCAATATGCCTTTATGCTAAGTGTGGTGACCAGGCCTTCAAGATAACTGTGAAAGTGAGATGAATATGATATTGTACAAATATTCAATCACTTTATACTCTGCCCTTCCCCAGGGATCACATATTATTTGCTATGAAATTAGAACCTGGGTCTCCAGGTTCACAGAACCAGTTGATAAAATTAACTAACCAATTGGCCCCACAAAAAAAGACATCGCACTTGAATAAGTGGTGGTTGAACACAGAGGCACACAAATAAACACAGACACACACAAATGAACACAGACACACACACAGCACTACATACGCAGACCACATATAGTGCTGCACAGAATGTGGAATTCTGCTGGTGGAATTAGCATGAAATTACCATTCTGCTGGTGGAATTTCTGCCAGAATTCCTTTGGTTCTTCTGCAGAATTCCGCCTGTTGTGATCCACAAAATTATATTCCACGGAACAGCATTTTTCTGTGGAAAATTATTCTGCAACCATTTCTACTGAAAATATTAAGATCCACAGAATATAATTCCGTAGAAATGTTGCAGAAAACACATTATGCATTTCCTGCTGCAGAATTCTGCCATTTATTTCTGGAGAAATTCAATGGAATTTTGGCAGAATTTTGAAAATTCCATGAAATTACATTCTGCCAGAATTTGAAAATTCTGCACAGCACTACTCTTCAGCGCTACATACACAAACATGCAGAGAGAGTGTGGGCTAGTGGTTAAAGACCACTCTCTGGAGTCAGAATCTCATAGGGTCTAGCACCACTGGAGCAAAACACTCACACTGAAGCCCTGGGCAAGTCACCTCTCAGTGCTCCTATCCACCCAGCTGTGGAAATAGTTAAAAGCAGGACCCCACTGTAAACAAGATGTTGCATCTCAGCTGGGCTATCCAGTGTACATAATCTGTAATAAATAGAACACACACTGCTAAAGACACAAATACACATACATAAACAATATTGCATGTTGTACAAAGATTTGAAAATGCACACAGACGTGCACACACATACATGTTACTGTACATACACAGAAGCAGATACACATAGCATTTGGTACACATATGCACACACACATACAACTCACAGATAGCATACTAAAAAGTGCTGGCCTCTGTCCCTTACCTTATGCATATAATCTCAATACCCATACCCTCATTCTTCAGATGCCACATTAAACCAAAATCTCTTCTGCCCATTGCTGGTGGCTATCCAGGTAGAAGAAAGTTCATATGTCACTTATCACAGGAGTATTTCCCTGGTGTCTTGGCCAGTCTTACCCATCAATAAAACAGATCCATGTAAGTCACTTTTCCTGGATGTACCAGGAAAAGTTCAATGTGCCAAGTGAAAAATTTCAAATAATGTTCTCAGCTTGCTTCTCCATGCAATGGCAACAAAAGTCACTAACTGCATTGCCATTCTAATAGTATTGTTTGTAATTCTCCTTGTAAAACTAATCATTAGACAGCATTTGGATGAGGAGATGAATGAGTAGGGGATGTACAGTACTAGTCAACATCAGGGGATGGTGTGAATGTTGAAGACACAAAGGACTTAAGGTGATGGTCGAGAGAGAGAGAGAGAGACTCTAGAAATCAGTGAGTGACAATGATACAAAGGGCATAGGAGACCAAACTGCCTTCCACCATCTACTCTGCTCCCCTCCAGTCATACAATAAGGACCCAATCCACATAGCCCTCTCTGGCCAACTCTGGCTTTGTTGAAAAAGAGGGAATAAATGATATGTTAGTCAGTCCACGCTATAGCCAGTCCATGCCCCCTGATGTTTCTCCATACAATTGTCAGGCTCGAATTTGCTGTCCCCCCCCCACACACACACAGAATGTTCCCTGTCCTCCAGCTGACCAGTTAAGGGCTGGAGGGCAATTGTTGGAAATGTTGGTTCAGAAATAAACTGCTTGTGTGCTGAAAAAAAAAATACAGCCCCACAATACCATGCTGTTGCAAGGAGATGGTTAAGCAAATGGCAGGTCATGGCATCCAGTTACAAGCCTGATGTCCTTCCCAATTTCACCCATGGGGGATGTGGATTTTATCCCATGAAATAGTTTCACAGCTTAGTATGTTAGCCAGTGCAATAAACTATTTGGCTCTTGCTATTCAATGCTCCCTGTGTCAGAAAGTGAGTAAATGGCTGTGGGGGGATTAAACCAGGGTCTTCAGGCTGTCACACAGAGGCCTGTTCACACAATAAAGCAATGTGGTCAAGCGTGCAGTTGAGGCAAGGGAATCAGGAGAGTCAGGCTCAGATCACACCACATCCACATACAGTACTTATTGTCTGTTACTGAACAAGTTACCAAACCACTTAATGCTTCATCATACTCCGTCAAGACAATATATAGCATCTCAGCTGGACTATCTTAGACACACAGTACATACAGACACACTCCAATGCATATGCTATGCTGCAATATGTACAAACAGCTCCTCCCAGCCAAAAGTAACACACGTAATTATACGCATTTGCTTTCTTACTGCAACATTCTGCTAGTGGCTCCAGCTGAGATCATATTCTGCCCAGTTTGTTGATCTGCAAACTGTTGGTTCTCCCCCACAAATCATCAACAAACAAGGAGGGGTGCTTAGTGTGAGGGTAATATTCAGATTCTCCCCACAGCCAGCAGGAGGCAGTGCAATAAGGATGAAGATCCTGTATATCAGTGGAATTTACTGGCTAGAGTACTAGCTCAGGAACTAGGAGTTTGAAGTTTAAACACCAACATGTGACCCTGAACAAGTCCGTTAACAAGTCTGTGATGCCACAGTCAAATCAACTGTAGAAATGGGTAGATGCAGGTCCCCACTAAAAATGAGATGTTTCATCTAAGCTGGGCTATTCTGGGGAATGAAATAAAAAAAAAAAGTCCATGAATGGCAGCAATGTGGGAGACTGAATGGGGGGCCAGTAATGTATATTGACATCAGCTGTACTATTGTGGGACTGGGTTGGCTATTGGCTTCCATCAGAGGGAGGGTGGGTGCTACATAGATTCTGCTGGCACATACAGCTCATCAATCTATCCAGTTTGTTTTCATGGGTGGCAGAGGATCTTGGGGGGAGTTGGAAGAGCATGCACAGTGAAGGAGGGAGTGTGCTGGTTGATGGTGAATGAGACTGGGAATGGAGATCAGGGTCAGGGAAAGTGCACAGTCAAAGGGAATGTGTTGTATTAGTTACAGAGACTAGGGGTAGAGGGTTGGGTGGAAGAGGGTTTTGTTTAGACACTACTTATGAACCATTGAGCAAGTCCCTCACCCTCTCAGTGCTCTCATTAAATCAACTGCAGAAATGGCCTGAAGCATTACCCTAAGGTGATTTTTTTCACAATTGATTTACTCAGAATAGGCTAGGTGAGATGCAGTATCTAATTTCGAGTGGGGTGCTACTTCTACCCATTTTTGTAGCTTTTGTGAATGAGAGCACTGAGTGATTAAGTGACTTGCCCAGGGTTACATTGTGAGAATTTGGCTCTAGCAGAGGTTGTACCTGTCATATTGTGATTCCTATGCTGCTGCTCTAACCTCTAGACCACACTGCTTCAATGCAAATGAGCTACTGCATCTCGGATAGGCTATCACGGGAAAATTAATTACAAGAAAATAAAAACAACACAAAGAAGATTCTGGCCAAATATGGTAATATGGTGCTGTTGTTGGGGACAGTAATGGTGGCTTGATTGGGGACAGTTGAAGTTGAATGATGCAGCCAGATAAACTTCTCAGCAACCTTTCCACATTACAAAGGATGCCCATCATTTCCCTTCTCAGAGTTGCTCTCTCCCACATCTGTCCCATATGGAAAAGATGTAACCCACACAGAGAATGTGCCATAAGCTCAGAATTAAATGCACAAAATTCATAAACACTATGATGCTAAATTAAAAAAAAAAAGTGCAAGAAAATAAACAATAAGGCACTAGTTTATACAGTGTTCAGAACCTGTATCTTTATGTTTAGAATATGTTCCCCATTTGAAGGCCAGTGTCCTTTTATTTAAGGATTCCAGTTTTTAGTTAAAGCACAACGTGTTTTCTTGCACTCAGTGAAAGCCGAGAAAATCCAAAACTGACAGGAAACTGAGAAAACCCAAAGTGGACCCACACAGAGATCAGCCATACAACCACAATGCTGTTACTGTAAGTGGCCCTTAGTTTCTCCAACATTTTTCTAAATCTTCGTACTGATTTTTCATTGGCTTGCCGACTAAGCCAAAAAGCTGAACACACTGTAGACGTCTTGTACCTTGCCTCTGTATGTCTTTCTGTGTTCAGTATTGTTACATGCAGTCACGAAAAAAATTAGCCGAATTAAAATTTTGTTGGGAATCTGACTATGAAGTATAAAGGTAAAGCAAAAGTTTATGTTTGGCATGCCAAAGTCCTGACTCCTACTCTGTCCTGTAAAAAGGAAGAGGAATGTACAAAACAGTGCTGAGTGATCTCTCAGTCCTGAGTGTACATTGAGCCCCCAGCAGATGCCTGGCCCCATAGTACCCATAGTCCTGTTCCCAATTGTTTCTTCCCACTGAGCCCAGGCCCCACAGTGGTGACTGGCATTTACCCTCCTCTCAATGCCACTGCTGGCCACCATCTGACTAATGCAAGTAAACACTGTTTTCGCTCACAGTACAAATCAGTGTAGCAATACTGTACTTGCATGTGTATAATACAGATACAGTGACATGCTTGTCAAAGCACCACATATGTCCATGAGTCAGATGGCATACAGCAGTGAAGTATTGACTGCCATCTCAGGGCTGGGGGAGAGTTCAAAGAACAATCAGGAACAGAACTGGAAGGCATACCACTGGTGCTTTAGAGAAGGGGCATAGCAGGTTTTCAGCAACTATTGGGACAAAGACTGAGGGTACTACTAAGCAGACACTGTTATGCAAACAGGTGCCACATAATTTACTGTACACTGAAGTTAGTGAGCCAGAACTGCTACATATTGTACAGTAAGAACACTGTGCTCCTACATGCTCTCAGCACACACAAAGACACACACACACACACACACAGATTGCAGATTACCACTAAGACTTCTTAGTGACTTACAGACCATTCTATAATCTTCCCTTTTTGGGAATGGTTTTCAAGAAGATGGTAGCACTACAGCTTGAGGCACACCTCATAGATTTGACATTTATGAACCTCTCCAGTCTGGGTTTAGGTCAAGGCACAGCATTGAAACAGCATTGGTCAGGGTGCATAATGGCCTTCTTAGGGCGAGAACTAGAAGAGAGTGGTCAATTCTCATCCTTCTAGATCTCTCCTCAGCTTTTGACACCATGGAGCATGGGTTGTTGTTGGATCATCTCCAGGAATATTGTGGACTTGCCAGCACTGTCATTTGCTGGTTTGAGTCCTTCCTCTGGGACAGAATGCAGTGGGTGGTGATGGCGAATTTCTCCCTACTTCCAAAGCCCCTGCTCTGTGGTATACCCCAAGGAATTGGTCCTCTCACCCATGTTATTCGCAGTGTACATGCTATGTCTGGGAGGGCCCATTAGATGGTACAGCTTGGGTTTTCATTGCTATGTCGATATTACCTAGCTGTATCTGTCTTTTGTAGCCAAGATGCCTGATGCTGTTGATGTGCTAAATATGTGTCTGGCTGAGATTCAGAATTGGATGTCATCAAGCTGGCTCATTCTAAACCTGGACAAGATGGAGGTACTAGTTATTGAACCTTATCGGAGGTGGGGTGCAGAGGCCACTGGAGGGAGACAGGCTTTGTGCTCCTCCAATTTAGTGGCCTGTGCTATGGTGAAAAATCTATGGGTTATTCTGGATGACAGACTGACACTTGAGGTTCAGGTGTCAGCTGTTGTCTGGAGTGGCTATTAGCATCATAGCCCAAATAAAAGCCTTGATTCCCTTTGAAGACCTGCCATCACTGGTACATGCTTTTCTAACATGCAGCCATGACTTCAATAATGCTCTGTATCTCAGGGTAAGTGGAGAAATTCTTCGATGCCTGCAGCTTCTGAAGAACCCAGCAGCCAGGTTATTGAGAGGCGTTCCCAGGTCATTGTCATAAAATCCTGGCCATTTACAGTTGCTCTGTTGTAGATCTGTTGGGAAATACTCAAAAAAGTGTATTTAATTCAAAAAAAATATAATCCTGGCCATGTATTGACTAAACTGACTGCCAGTGAAGTTGCATATCACCTTCAAGGTTGGTTTGCTGATGTACAAGACCCTATGGGGACTGGGCTCTGACCACCTGAAAGACCTTCTGACTGCCTATCTGACATCCCACCCCCTCTGCTCCTCCAAGTTGGGCCTCCTAATCATTTCAAGGACAGGGCTCAAAACTTCTGGCAATCGAGCATTTGCATTGGCTGGGACCATGCTGTGGAACAGGTTGCCGCTTTCTCTATTGGAGGCTCCATCAGTGGAGGCCTTTAAGTGTGGCCTAATATCATTCCTTTTTCAGGATGCTTTGGGGTCTACTTAGTAACCTCCTTGAGTATGCTGCCACAACTTCTGTTAAGTATTTTACTGCAAAATATTTGCACATGCGTTATTTTTTACTGTTGAATATTTGTTCTGTTGCTAATTATTTAAATGTTTATTTATGTCAGTTGTTTTATTGTACAGTATCCTGAAACCCAGAGAATGGACAGTTAAAGAATAAATGCTTCTAATACTACTACCATATACACGAACACACACACACACACAAGCAGGGTGTGATCTGAGGAAGCTTGCCTCTCACAAGCTGCTCTTGTTCTGTTCACTTGAAATGTTGCAAATTTAAAATTTGCACACAAACTGCAGTGAATGTGGTTGTTACTCACTAGGCAATGCATTTGTACTTAATATGCTTTTTTCTTTCCTCCAGCAGCAACCCCATTGGCCCCCCCATCTCTGCAGGTGATCTTGGATCTCCCGCTCACAGTGCCCCATGGATTACCCCCCAGGGTGGAGCCTCCAGGGCCCCCTGCTTTGCTCCATTGGGTCTGTGTCTCAGGTGTGGTGGGGACCCAGGTCCACCACACAGAGAGGAGTGGGGGCATCACTGAGCATGTAGGCGAGATATATTTTTGTATTATTATGATGAATAATCCTGATGAATGTAATTAACCCCAGGTCGCCCCTGAAAAAGGGACACTGTTGCCTCTGTGGGCTTACCTGGTTAACAAATTTCAATAAATAAATATTATTTTCTTTCAGGGGGTTGTCCAACTGGATGCTGCAGCAGGAATACGCCATGCATCTGACATGGGCCCACCAGACCTGCACAAGCTGGTGCTAAGGTATTGGTGTGTTCCATAGTCACCCGCAAGCCCTGGACTGAGTTACTCAACCCCCTTCCCCCCTCGGAGGTGGAGAGTTTACCATAACTGCTCAATCCACTTCTGCTCTGGCTGGCCCTTGAGTGATCCAAGTCAGCTCCCGAACCCAGGCTGCCTGCATTGCAAGCGGTGATCATTCTGCTGCGCTGGTGGGCCAGCCGCCTAAGCATTGCATTTGTATAGTTGGTACTACACAATTTGCCTCAATTGCGCAAATATTTACTTTGTGAATTGAGAAATGTCATGCTTTGCAGCAAATTTTTGACACAAAGTCTATCAGCTCATACAGTAAAATTCACTGTAAGGTGTGTAATGCTTATATAGTGTGACAATTTGCATTGTCAAATTTGTGCAGTTGTGAGAATTTCACTATGTACATTTCTGCACTACACTGTGTGCTATGCAAATTGCGGAACATTTTCACTTTGGCCACAGCTACTGTCTATCTTTTAACCAATACATTACTTGCAAAGTTTGACAGATGACAGTATCAACCAATAATGAGCAAGTTCATACACTCATTTCTTTATCACAAGTCTCAGGCTCCAGTGCATCACAATTGGACTGCTGCTAAAACACTTCCTGATTTCAATCACAATAAGAACTGCTCTGCTATGCAGACCAGCTCTAATAAAATGTCCTTTTTATGTTGATTGCCTACAGTACAAGAAACATATTGGGACAGCTTGCTGAGAAGCAAGCTGTGGAGGCAGGGCACTGTTGTGGCCAATGCCCCCACAGCCTGCAAAGGCTTGTCCCACTTCACCCAATGCCGTGGCAGGCTGCTGGTGACACACCTTTGGAATGTTTGCATCAACTTGTGACAATTTAGCTGCTGCAGTCAGGGGCCGCCTCATCATTGCAGCGTAAGCCATTCGCTGCAATGAGGGAGTGACCCATCATTGCAGGGCAGGATGTAAAAACCCTATATTGTTTGTGAGCATGGCGACAGGTTGCCACTGTGTTCACAAACAATATTAACCCCCCTCCACCATGTTTTTCTGCCGATGGGGGAGCCCACTCCCCGTTGGCATAATGTAGCCCTCCCCCTGTTTAACTGTCTGCCGACAGGGTGCCCAATCCCCATCGGCAAAAAGAATCCCCTTGTTTTGTCGACGGGGTGCCCAACTCGCCGGCACAAAGGGAATCCCCCTTTGTTTTGCCAACGGGGTGCCCAATCCCCATCGCTATAGCTGCCCCCCAAAAAGCCATTGGTGGCATGATGGGAGCCCACCCCAGTGTGCCACATGGCCCTGTAGAAGGAAAAACGGTCCATAAAGTCTTTAGTTTTTTGTACCTGAAAAAGAACTGTCCCTCGTAGTCTCGGCCCACCACCCCACCCAACCACACCCACCCACTGTCACCCTGCCTCCCACACCCCCACCCCATACTTACCTCCGAGCTGGGCATGATGATCTTTGGTGGACCAGGAACACGTCTGCACTCTTCAAAGCCGACCGCGAACTAAGGAAATGCCGGTAAGCTGCATAATGTAATAAATAGGGTTTTTCCAACTTTGCTGCATATCTCTGGCATGTTTTGGAATTTTGACACCAAATTTTCAACATGGGGTTTTTGGACCCCTCCTCATGAATACTGTCACTGTCATGGCATTAATCGGGCCTGAAGGGTGATTTCGCGGTCACTGCGTGGAATCACCTTTGGGGGCTGATTAATGAAACAACAGTGCCAGTGTTCATGTGGTGGGCTCTCAAAAAGCCTATGTTGCAAATTTGGTGGGAAAAATCAAAAAAATTACTGTTTTGCAATATTTTCATGCCAGATTTTCAACATTGGCATTTTGTCACATCTCCTTGTGAACGGTACAGATGTCATTGTTCACATCCTGGCAGAAATGTGTTTTCGCACTTCTAGCGCAGAATAGCGTGGTTGCTGTCAGAAATCAGTATTTGGGACAGATTAAGGAAATGACAGTGACACTGTTCATGAGTAGAGGTCCTGAAATGGCTATGTTGAAAATTTGGTAATGATACTCCATAAAATGACTGTGTTACGAGCGTGCATTGCACAGTTTTTCACGCATGCTCGTAACTTCATAAATTTATAATATTTTCACTCCAGATTTTCCACATTGCCATTTTCCCACACCTATGTATGAACAGTGCAGCTGTCATTTTTCCCATTCTGGCTGAAATGTGTTTTTGCAGTTCCGGCGCAGAATAGAGCAGTCACTGTGGGAAATCACTGTCCGGGACAGATTAATAAAATAACAGTGAAACTGTTCATGAGCAGAGGTCCTAAAATGCCTATGTTGAAAATTTGGTGATGATAGCCCATCAAATGAGTGTGTTATAAGTGTGCGTTGCACACTTTCCACACACCTTTGTAACTTTGCAGATTCGTAATATTCTCATGCCACATTTTCAACAATGGCATTTTTACACCTCCTTATGAGCAGTACAGCTGTCATTTTTCACATCCTGACTGAAATGTGGTTTCACAGTTGCAGCACAGAATAACGCGGTCGCTGTGGGAAATCAGTGTTCGGGACAGATTAAGAAAATGACAGTGGCATTGTTCATGAGCAGAGGTCCTAAAATCCCTATGTTGAAAATTTGGTGACAAAACTCCATAACAAGACTGTGTTACAAGTGTGAGTTCAACTGTTTCCACGCACCCTTGTAACGTCACAAATTTGTAATATTTTCATGCCACATTTTTAACAGTGGCATTCTTTCACTCCTCCTTATGAACAGTACAGCTGTCATTTTTCACATCCTGGCTAAACTATGTTTTCGCACTCCTGAAAGAGAATAGCACGGTCACTGTGCGACATCAGTGTTTGGGACAGATTAAGATGGAACGAGTGAGAGGGGGGAGTGACTGAGCTCAACTGAGCACTGTCGGGACTGCTCCGGATTTGTTTGTGGGCAGAAAAAGGCAAGAGCCCAGTACAAAAGGGCAGCCTGCAGCACTGGGAGAAACAGAACAAGAGAGCAAGTGAGGGAGGAGGAGTGAGCGAACTCACTGGAGTGCTGTCAGGACTGCTGTGGATTTCTTTGGGGGCAGAAAAAGGCGTCAATGCAGGCAGGGGCCCAGTAGAAAAGGCCAGCCTGCAGCGGTGTGAGAAACAGTATGACTGAGTGAGACAGGGGACCCAGTGAGCTCAACTAAGCTCTATCAGGATTGCTGCAGATTTCTTTGGCAGAAACAGGCGCCAATGCAGGCAGGAGCCCCATACAAAAGGGCCACTTGCAGCACCAGGACAAACAGAATGAGCGTGTGACAGAGGGAGACTGAACAACCTCAACAGGGCTTTGTCGGTACAGCTGCGAATTTCTTTGTGGACAGACAAAAGTGCCAATGCAGCCAGAAGCCCTGTACACAAGCACTGCCTGCAGCACCAAGAGAAACGGAATGAGTGAGTGACAGAGCGGTAGTGAGTGAGCTCAACAGAGCTGTAGTGTGACTGCTGTGGATTTCTTTGTGGGCAGAAAATGCTGCAACGCAGGCAGGAGCCCAGTACAAAAGGCCAGCTTGCAGCGTGGGCAGAAACGGAATGAGTGACTGAGAGAGGGGGAGTGAGCGAGCTCAAGGGAACTGCGTCAGGACTGCTTAAGATGGCTTTCTGGCCAGAACAAGCCACCAATGCAGGCAGAAGCCCAGTACAAAAGGGCAGCCTGCAGTGGCAGGAGACACAGAATGAGCGAGTGAGGAAGGGGGAGTGAGTGAGTTCAATGGAGCTCTGTTGGGACTGCTGCAAATTTGTTTGTGGGCAGAAAAAAGGCAGCAATGCACGCAGGGGCCCAGTGCAAAATGGTAGCCTGCAGTGGAGGGAAAACCAGAATGAGCGAGTGAGAGAGGGGGAGTGAGCAAGCTCAACGGAGCTGTATTGTAACTGCTGCAAATGGCAGCAACGCAGGCAGAAGCCCAATACAAAAGAGCAGCCTGTAACATGGGCAGAAATGGAATGAGTGAGTGAGAGAAGGGGAGTGAGCGAGCTCAACAGAGCATTGTCAGGACTGCTGCAGATTTCTTTGTGGGCAGAAAAAGGCGCCAACAGAGGTAGGAGCCCTGTACAAAAGGGCAAGCTGCAGCGCCAGGAGAAACAGAATGAGTGAGTGACACAGGGGAGTGAGCAACCTCAACGGAGCTCTGTCGGGACAGCTGTGGATTTCTTTGTGGGCAGAAAAAGGTGCCAACGCAGGCAGAAGCCCAGTACAAAAGGGCAGCCTGCAGCACTGGGAGAAACACAACGAGCAAGTGACAGAAAGGGATTGAACGAGCTCAATGGAGCTCTATCGTGACTGCTGCAGATTTTTTTGTTGGCAGAAAAAGGCGGCAATGCAGGCAGGAGCCCAGTACAAAAGGCCAGCCTGCAACCCCCGCAGAAACGGAATGAGTGAGTGACAGACGGGGAGTCAGCAGGCTCAACAGACCTGAGTCTGGACTGCTGCAGATTTCTTTGTGGCCAGAAAAAGCCACCAACACAGGCAGGAGTCCAGTACAAAAGGGCAGCCTGCAGCGCCAGGAGAAACGAAATGAGCAAGTGAGACAGGGGTAGTGAGCCACCTCAACGCAGCTCTGTTGAGACAGCTGCGGATTTCTTAGTGGGCAGAACAAGCTGCCAATGCAGGCAGGAGCCCAGTACAAAAAAGCAGCCTGCAGTGCCAGAAGAAACAGACTAAGCGACTGACAGAGGGGCAGTCGCGATCTCAACACACCAACGCAATCAACATTCGGCATTGACAAATGCTTGTTTTCTTTTCTTTTTATCTGGAGTATCGTCCCTACTGTATTGCTGTACAGGTATGCTGTTGCAGTGATAAATAGAACTGTCACGCACACACACATTTCTATAGCATTATTATCAAACACTGCCTTACTCTTCCTAGAGAGACACAAACACCATTTGGAAAGGAAAAACCAAATTGCCACAGAATGGATTAAAAGCTGGTGTCACATAATATTGTGTATGAAGCAAACTTGTCCCGGTTTATATTAACAAAGCCTGCAAACTAGGCTCTTAATCAAAACATTATTCTTATAGTATCTCCATTCAGGCAACTGCCAAGGACTAGTTTATTTTATTATCTTATGAGGAAAAAAAAGAGGCATTTGAATTCAGCTTAGTCACATACTCCAGTGATTTTATTAAGATAGCTCCTGCAAGGTTGGCAGCAATCATTCAAATCACGTAGTGCTTTCATGCTGGCTTAGTTTAATTTTGCAGACACTAAAGCAAAGTCTATAACTGTGGCCCACAGGGAAAAAAATTACTGTTCAGAAAGTAAGAATATTTCCATAGAAACACTTATCTTATTAACTGAATAATCGGCAGTACAGTGCTAATGGATTAAACAAAAAAACAACAGCATTGCCTGCATTTTCACTAACTGAAGAGCACTCCCTCCCACACAGCATTATGACATGTGCTGTTGACGGTGATCCTTAAAATGCCTCCACTGTTAAAACTATACTTTTTCAGTTAGCACACAGTCATTGGCAGTGGCACCTGAAGAAACCAGATGGGATGTGTAGTGCATATGCAGTTAACAGCATTGTGTAAGAAAGGCAACAATATTACTTCAGAATGTAAAAACAGTGTGCATTTAAACAAAAAGTCCATGAGCTTAGAATGCTACTAAAGGGGAGGAAGGTTGCATTGTTCCGGTTCCTAAGCAAGACTCAGCATGACATAAAATGCTACATTTAAAACTAAATCAAATTAAATTGGTTAATTTATAGACCAATAAGATAGGCCAAAAAATATCTGCTATGGTAAGCCACAGAGAGTGGACAAAACTTCCTAAAGACTGTATTATGACATTAACCTGGCTTAATCAAATTCCTGACATCGAAGGAACCTTTACACTTAAGAAACTGCTTTTTTTCATTTGGAATGTACAGAATCAGGGACTCTACTATTTTTGTTTCTTTGCCAGTGCAATAAGATAACATATTGCTGTCACTGTGTGATACTACTTTTGGGGCTTGTGCCTTTCCATCAATCACAGGCTTAGCAATCTCCTCTCTAATACTGCCCCCGCTCTGCCTAACCATGTTGCATAACAGTACTCATGCCCTTTATTTCCTGTAACCCACATTTTTTTAGTTTGCTTTCCATACTGTTTGGACATAATCACCTTTACAGTTTTAATTTCCAATGTATATTTAGCCTGTATATAACAATTCCTGCTGCACTATGGTAACCTATTGACTGCTGCTATCCTTCCTGGGACCCTTTAGAAAATGAGATGGGCTATCCTGGTTGAAGTAGTTTCAAATAAATAAATACATGCTCTCTGTGGTTTCTTTGATAAACTTAGTCAATCAAGGAGCTGGAAAGTGCAAAACAGAAGCTGCTGTGACTATCTGTACTGCCTTAAAGGTTCCAGCTAGGAACCCTTGTGCTTTTTTGTACCACACCACCATCTCCTGCAGCCACTCAGTGGCACTTCCTTTTTTTCTCTTTCTGCCCCCCCCCCAAGCAATATCTATGCTATTTAGGCTCAACATCTACACAGTAAACACAAACAAGTAAACAAGATTGGCATGGCCAATGCTTGTTTAACTAGTGACAGTGACTGCCCCATGTGCAAAAGAAACAGAATATTGTATATTTTCAATATTAGAGAAAAGCAAAACTGGACCATTATCAAGGTATCCTCATGCTGGGGGGGTCTCAGCACTACTCTAAAAGGAGAAAGGGTTTACATAGGGATCATATGGATAGTCGCATGGCAAAAGGATGCATTAACTGATAGCCATGCTTCAATGACCTGCCAGGCAGCCTCAGAATCCCCAGCCTCCACATGCTAGAGCACGCAGAATGGAGCACTGTGGTGGGGGTAAACAGTGTGGGGCAAACATGGGGCTGCATAGTGTTATCAGGCCAGAAGTGGATTTGCTGCAGTGCAAATACAGTAAGTGTGCCACAACCAACCACATGATAAACAAAATTCTGGTTACTGGGTACTGTTTGTTATGGCTTGGAGATTAGATCCTGAAAAAATTAGGCCCTGAATTGTGTTGTGTGAAATTGGGGAAATTCCACCTTCGCTTGAATTTTGCCCGAAGCAACACAGACCTTTCCCACTATGAAAAGAAGTTGGGAAAACTGCAGAATTTCACAGAAGGATGTGAAAAAAAAAAAAAAAATAAATAAAAAACAATCTTTATGTTTTCAGCGTGTGTGTCTAGGTTTAGCCAGCAGGAGTTAATGTTTTGTTTTTTTAAGTTTTTTTTTTTTCTTTTCATCAAATTACACACAGCAATACGAAAGCATACAAACCACCCTAGGTCATTATTACTATAATTAGCGAATAATTTAACAGTTCTCTTAAAGTATAGCCTGCAAATAATCCCGCAGGTGTTTCCCAGACTTTGAACGGAGCCTTTATTTATTGGTCAGTGGATAAGGAGAAGCACTTAAAAGTACAGTTCTCCTGTTGTCGACAACCAGTAAGCCAACATTAAGTGAATCAATGGTCTTGGATGCATCACTATTACATGAGACAAATCAGTGGTCTCAGATGCATCACTGTTTCATGAGACAAGAGGCATGGTGGGAGAAGGAAGCAAAATAAGATGCAAGCCCAGAGGGCCCCAGGGGCCATAAAACAAGAAGACACATTTAGAAAACAATTCTAACTGTAAATAAAGGAAATAACACACTAGAACTACACATAAACTGAAACACTCTACACATCATATTTTTAGGCTTAGCACCTGTCCTGATTTTATCAGGATGATCTCACTTTGGGCATCTATGTCCTGCCAACAAACACAAAAAACACTAAATGGTCCTGATCTTATAGTAGAAAAAATATGTTCTTACTTTCTGCTAGAAGTTGCAGAAAACTATAATGCTATAATATGACGCTTAACTAAAATACTTCAAGATGATAGGATAGGCCAGACAACCCAAGGCACACTCCAGTGCCTTTTGGTCTGTGGATGGTGGGGAGTATGGGGGGGTTAGGGTTGGCAACCCTAACATCGAATTTCCGGACTTTTGTTGGTGTGGAATCAACCCTAACTGATGCATTAATGGAGCTTTTTGCAATGAATTCCCCTTCTTTTGAGAAAGTGAAATGTTACTCATATGGTATTCATAGGTGGGAGCACAGGACCCTCTGGGCCCTGTGCTCCCACACACCCATCAGTGTAGAGATATAGTGCAGAAGGGCCCTGTGATCCCAGTTTTGCATAATGGGATGCATATTTGGGAGCGCAGGCCCTCTGAGCCTTGTGTTCCCACCCAACTATAAGTGTAGATACATAGCAATTGAGATCCCTGTGCTCCCAATATTGCAAGATGGTATCTGTGAGTGGGAGGGCAAGCCCTCTGGGCCCTGTACTCCCACCCACCTATTAGTATAGAAACATAGTGCAGGAGGGTACTGTGCTTTTAGTTTGCATAATCATATCCATAGGTGGGAGCACGGGCGCTCTTGGCCCTGCATTCCCACCCACCCCTGACTGTAGAGGCATATCAAAGGAGGGCCCAGTGGGCCTGCACTCCCACCTACACATAAGTACAGACACATAGCACAGGCCTAGAGGTATTTCCAGTAACCCTTGTAACACATATTTGGCAATATCTCAGTAACCATAGCAACTGAGGAAAAAAATCTTTCACAGTTGTATTTATGACCTAGCCATAGGTGTACTAAGCTGCACTTAGTGAAAAACTCATATCTTGAACCATTTTCAAGATATAGGCACCGAAAGGTGGCGCGGCAGCCACAGTGTTATTCTATACGAAAATGTGCAACTTTGGAGTGATGTAACTCTGGAACCAGTGTACAATTTTGTAACAAACCAATTTTGTAACAAACCAACAAAAGGCACATCTGTGGTACAAGGGCTTGCCATCCTGCAAATGTCAGCCCAAAAGTCCAAACTGTGTGGTGGCAGTGAGGTGGCCAAAGAAACTGTGGTTTTGGCAGACACCACAATGTTAACCCATGGGAAAAATTCATGAATTTGTAGTACTCTAACTATGGAACCACTGTATGTGTTTTCACCAAACCACCAAAATGCACATCTGTGGTGCAAGGGCTTGCCACCCTGCAAATTTCAGCCCAAAAGTCCAAACTGTGTAGTGGCAGTGAGGTGGCAAAGAAATGGTTATTTTTGGGGCAGTAGTGTCGCAAATTGCAACACTTTTGGCAAATTTGTGAAAGAATGGTGCAAAACATTTGTACATTTTGTGAAGGTGTCGAAACATTCTTTCACAATTTGCAAAAGTAAAGTATGGCAAATAGTGGAAAAATTATTTCCGGGGCTTATTTTCCAAAACTAATGGCAGCATTGTGTTCCTCTGGCCCCGATTAGGTAAACACAAGTGCCAGTGTTTACCAAGGGGCACTAAAATTTGAATTACAGCAGTTTTTCACCACCACTAACTGAAAACAAGATGGTAGTGGCACAACAGTGCAGAGGGCATTTGTGACAGAAAAAGGTGCTTTCGTGGATGAATCTGTCACTGTTGCACGGGACATATATATTTTTTTCCATAGGTTATAATGGGAAACTTTAAACTTTAATAACTTTTGAACAGATTAATATGTTTTCACTAAATCTTTAAAAAGGCACATCCTTTACTCAGTCTCCATATACTCTGAAAGTTTCAGATCAGACGGACAAAGCATTCAGGCTGTGGAGACGAGCAATGAATTCACAAAAGTTAAGGATTTTTTACACTTTCCGACACTCTGCAGCTCCACAACCACAAATCGTACCAGAATAAAAATTTCTAGATCCAGAGATAAATGGTACGACAATGCACATGCCAAATTGCAGGCAAATCTGATGAACGGTTGCAAATGTATTAAAGTACAAAATTTGGGGTTTAACATAGAAGTGGTCGTGCAACACTGACTGTATTTTTTTTTTGTAAATTTTAACTTTAGTTCTCCTTTAACAAACAAACATGATTCACATATAAAACCCACAGTTTACTTTAAAATTGTCATTCATCTGGTAGAATACAATAGAAGAAAAGTAGAGGGATGCACATCAGCTGTCCCAAAGGTGCTCAAGTCATATTAATGTACAACTTGAAAACTGAAAAACTGAGCACACACCAGAATGCAGAGTTTCATTAAGAATTATTACAGAAGCACAGCATGTACAGACACAGGGCTAACACCCCTATTGACCCAGCCACGTGGATCTTCCTCAGGGGGTCAAAAAGAATACAATGAAATTCACTGCAAATATTCTGTGAAACATTTTGGAAGCAGAATTACATTTCTGCTGGAATCCTGTTGGCAGAATTTTGCAAGGCAGTAGCCTTAACTATTAGTGGTTAGTTAGAGTTCTCTGGAAGGAACCAGAATTTTTGGGGTTTATATTCAAATTCTGTTCCTTGAGTATTTGGGGCCTCCAAATTCAGAAGAGATATTATAAAAATGTCAATCACTCTGGTGCAATTAAATGACTCCCTTCCTCTACACATACATACATACACAACTGCCAACAGATAAAGGCCTTATGGTCTATCAAGTCTGCTTGATTGTGAAGCTAGCAGCCCTTATACTGCAGCTGCCCCTCCCTCCCCTCCCCCTCCAGTGACCTTCCCCTTCCCCTGTCCCATATTAAAGCAGCCCACTGTTCTACAGGCTACCACTTCCTCTGGCAATGCGTTCCACCCAGATACCACCCTCTCTGTGAAAAAAAAAAGTGTCTCCTAATTCCCATCATGAACCTTCCCCCTTCCAATCTCAGATCATGCCCTCAAGTGTCCCTACCCTTCCTTAATTTGAAAGGCCCCTTCATTCCAGTCATATTTATTCTCTTCATGTACTTGAAGGTTTCAATCATGCCCTTCCAATCCTTCCTCTCCTCCAGGGAGTATGTGTTCAACTCCCTTAGCCTGCTTTCATAGGTAAGTCCCCTAGCCCCCGGATCATTTTTTTGCCCTGCGCTGCACCCCCTACAGTAACCTAATGTTCTTCTTCAGGTACGGTCAACAGAACTGCATGCAGTACTCCAGGTGTGGTCTAACCAGTGACCTGTATAGCAGCAGGATCACATTCTTCCTCCTGGAGGATATGCCTCTGGCAGTACAACCCAGCATCCTGTTGGCCTTTGCAGCTGCTATTCTACACTGTGCTACGTTGTTCATTGCTCTCATTAAGATCACTCCCAGATCCTTCTCCTCTTCTGTCTTGGCTAGCTGAATTCCTCCCTAACTGGTAGCTACTCCTTGGGTTTTTGCACTGAAATGTAGCACCTTGCATTTCTTGGCATTGAACCCCAGATGCCAAGTGTATGAATAGGCCTCCAATTTTGCCAGATCATCTTGCAACCCCTGCCACCCTTCTAAGTCATCCACTACTGCTCCTATCTTGGTATTGTCTGCAAACAGACTGATCTTGCTCTTGATGCCTATTAGATGTCTGCTATGAAGATTCCAAACAACACCAGCCCCAGTACAGAGCCCTGTGGCACCCCACTTGTCACTGTCCTTGGAGATGAGAGTTCTCCTCCCACCATGACTCTCTGCTGTCTCCACTGAAGTCAGTTCACTACCCATCCCACCATTTTCACCCCCGATCCCACCCCGTGCCTTCCAGCTTACTTCCTAGCCACCCAGGCGGCACTGATTCGAATGCCCAGGTACAGGACATCCACTGCATGGCCCCTGTCTAATTGCCTGGTTACCCAGTCATAGTACTCCACCTGGTTGGTCTGACAGGATCTACCTGAAAAAAAAAACATGCTGTCTGCTGTCTGCTGTCCTTAGCCTATAGGAGGGAAACCAGCCTCTCCTTCACGATTGTCTCCATCAGCCTTCCCACGATGGATGTGAGGCTTACTGGTCTGTAGTTTTCTGGCTCTTCCTTGGGGCCCTCTTGTGGAGGGGTACCATGTGCACCATCCTCCAGTCCTAAGGTACACTCCCCAAGTCCACAATGGCATTGAACAGGTCTGCCATGGATTCTTCCAGGACTTCTGCCAGTTCCTTCAGCACCTGGGCGTGTAAGCCATCTGGCCCTGGTGCCATGTCCACCCTCAGTGCCCTCAAGCCCTCCAGTACTCTGCCTACTGGTATTTCCCCATCTGTCACATCCTTCTGCCTCTATGCCCACCCTCCACCCCCCTTTAGTAAGCTCCCAGTTTCTCTTTAGTAAATACTGAGCAGAAGTACTCATTTAATGCTTCTGCCTGTTCTGCCCCTGTTTCCACCCACCCCCATCCTTCTTTATCCTTACTATTTGGTCCTTACAACTCCTTTTCTGTCTGATGTACCTGAGGAAGTCCTTCTTCCCCTCTTTGATGCCCTGTGCTAGCCTGAATTCCCTGGATGCCTTGGCTGACCTGACTGCCCTCGTCACCTCCCTCGACTCCTTCAGGCATTCCACTCTGTCATTCCCTCTCCTTGTTTTTTTGTACCTTCTAAAGGTGACTCTTTTCTTCCTTACTTTTTCCATGACCCCCTGCTCATCCAGCTAGGCTTCTTGGCCCTAGCCCTCTTACTCAGGACCCTTGTACATGTTATGGTTGCCTCCTCAATTCCCATTTTAATGACCTCCCACTTCTGGTTACTGTCCATGTTTGGATGGATCCTGGCCAGATACCCCTGTACTGTTTCCGTAATTTTCCTGAAGTTGGCCTTCCCGAAGTCCAGCACCCTTGTGCCCATTCCTACTCCCCCTTTCCCCATGTTTATCGTGAACCACACCGAGTATTGGTCACTCTCCGCCAGTGGTTCATCCACTCCCAGCTCCCTCACAAGCTCACCATTCTCCAGCATGAGGTCTAGGGTGTTCCCTAACTTGGTTGGCTCATTGACATCTGCAATAGGAAGCTGTCCCTGAAAGCATCTAGAAGTACCTTCTCCCTCCTATTCATGATGGCTGGTGTACCCCAATCCACTCCTGGCAGGTTGAAGTCCCCCACAATCACCATGTTGCCCCTCTGATCTGTCCCGCTAGTTCCCTGTCTAACTCCTCAGTCTGAAGGGTGGCCTGTACACCACTCCCATCCTCAGGGTCCTATTTTTGGAGTCCAGGAGCTGCACCTATAATGACTCCGTGCTGCCCTCCTCCCCTTCCCTTCCTCCCTGACACAATTCAGTCCTTTCCTCACATACAGAGCCACCACCCCCATTCCTTTTACCCTGTCCCTCCAAAATATCCTATACCCTGGTACTGCCAGGTCCCAGTCATGGTATTGGGTGGCCTATGTCTTGGCTGCCATGTCTATCTTTACTTCTAGCCACCAGCACCACCTCCTCCAGCTGTAGTGAATACCCAGTCCCTAAAGCATCATTTAAATATCAGGGCCTGATTCTCTTTTTGCTATTGCTAGTGATAAGTGGCTGCAATATGGGTCACAAACATGCTCACTGGGAGTCCCAAACCCTTACTAGGTGCTGATAGTTGTCAATGCAAGAACTCAGGAAAGGTCAGAAGGGCCACCATGCCATTAGCCCAAAGAGCCATTTTCAGTCATGTGATGACATTCATAAACTGATTTGCATGATTTTTGCCCCCCCAACCAGCATCAACTTGCTACAGGCAAGCAATAATGAGGTTACACTGAGCCAAACAAGCACAAATGGTGGCCAGATGGTGTGGTGGAGGGAAGAGCTGTAAAGACAGCTGAGCAATATGGTTAGGAACAGTACAACCTCTAGAACACGTGGGATATGGGTCATAAGGTGAGCAGTGGGGTTGGGGACAGGGCAGTGAAACCAACAGGCAGAGCTGTTATGGGAAGTGGAGGGGGGGGCAACCACTGCTGTACCAGAGAAACATTGTTCCATGTCAAAATAGCAAAAATTAAAATGGTGACAACTAAAAAGAGCAAACAGAATAGAGCGACTACACATACAGCAATCTCTGTATCTTAGGGGGGCTTCAACTCCCTGTACCCCCCATTGTGGGGAGCTTTGCACCCCACACCCCCCTTACTAAATATACCAACTCTGGGGGGGTGCAACTCAGGGAGGGGGAAAACACCAGTCACCGTATGTGTAGTCACTGTGTTTTGTCACCATTTTTGTTGCTGCCGTTTTCTACTTCGCTATGTTCATGGGCTACCAAGAAACACAGACATGGTATGGGGTATAGGGGCACATCTACACCCAATGGGCTGATAGCTTTAAGAATAACAACACTGTGCCAGAGCAAGTGGAAAAGCCATGCTCTGTTATGTTAATGAGAGCGCACCTGGGGTGTAGGTGGGTGCAAACCTTGTTTCTAATAGCTAAAATCTGAACAAGTGATTTGCATTGTACCATACTCACAGGGTTGACTCTTCTTCCTAACTGAGTGTGACACTAGCTGTGAGTTCAGTGTTGGTGCAAGCCATCTGTTTTGCACTGCTCCTGACTACAACATTGATTTAGGATTCAAGTTATCCCCCCCCCCCCTTCATACTGGGTAAGATAATCATATTGTCTTGTTAAGAAGGTAAAAGGGAAGAAGAGAGCCAATTTTTGACATCAATTACTCACAGATGGTAATTTAACTTGTTTTAACATTTTGTCTTTCCTAATGTTCAGAAAGTTCACATTCAAGTCATAGAAGTTGAAATTGACTGGAATTGTTGCTGAAGGTGTTGAACTTGAGTTTGAAGCAGACTCTGTCTACTCCAGCCCCAAGAGCTTGGATGCCAGACTCTATATGTCTACTCCGACCCCAAGAGCTTGCATGCCAGGTCAAACGTTTGAGGCAAATACTTTTTCATTCTTTCTGGAATTCAAGATTCAGCACCACTGCCCTCTCCCCATAGGTGAAGTTCTCAATGCAGCAGTGTTGTACATGGATGACTGTAATACATGTGAACTGTGCATGAATTCAGGTATTAACACTTTGTATTTTCAAAAATGCAACATTTCATTGTAAGGTCTAATTTTACTAACATGGTGATCAATGATGGTGAGAAGATAGAATGCTACCCTGCATTAAATTCCTAGGAATCTTCCTTGACCAAGATATGTCTTACAAGCTGTACATTGACTTCCTAGCCAAGATCACTCATCAAAAGATTGGCCTACTCTACAGGCTGGGTGATTCTCTCTCGGGCGAGGTGAGGCGAGCAAAAGCAAACTGCACCCTGCTTCCTACCCTCCTTTACAGAGCTCCCCTTCTTCAGTTTCTCAGGGAGAGTGAAATAAGAAAGCTCTCTGTACTCTATAATAGGGTCACACGTTTTGCTACTCACTCCCCCCCAACAGGAGGCACCACTGTGTGGTCCTTGCAGACCTTAACTGGCCCACTGTAGGCTACAAAGTGGCCTATGCTCTGTTATGCTTGACTTATAAATTCACAGCAGCTCGCCTACTGTAGGGTACAAAGTAGCCTACGCTCTGTTATGCTTAACTTATAAATTCACAGCAGCTGGTCCTCCACCCCATCTGTGTGGCTTGCTTCACCCCAAGATCTACTGTCAAGAACTGAGGTCTTCCACTGGCCGTACCCTTGACATCCCCGAGTACGGACCAACCTGGGCAAAAGATCTTCCAGATATGCTGCTCATAACCAGTGGAACTCTCTTCTCGAGTATCTAACAGGCTGTTCCACTCTTCGTATGTCAAGTCTGCCTCAAAAGTGTACCTAATGGGGCTGAGTCTCTGTGGATGTTACCGCTAGCCCTTGGCCACTGGGCCCTCGATCCCCCCTTCTATGCTAATCAGGGTTTTGGGCTCCTGGCCAACTCTACCTCCATATGACCACTCCCCACCAGCCAATGTCCTCCCCGATGGATGGGGATCCTATTTAATGTAGTGCCGATGGCCTTGCACTGTTTATTTCTCTATGCAATATTTCGCAGACGACTTGCGCCACATCAGTTACTACTTACTCTGCATTACCTTGAGCTTCTGTACGTCCAATTGCCTCCTATTTCTCAATGTGTACTATGTATAATTAACATGCCTACTGTATACTGCTGCTTTACCTCTGTATGTATAAAATGTCTAACCACTGTATCTATTTATGTATGTTAGTATGTAATTAAATCCGTGTCACCCCTGAAAAAGGGACCTTGGTCTCAGTGGGCTTTCCCAGTTACCAAAATTAAATAAATAAATGTTTGTGGAAGCTCAATAGATTTATGCATTGAAGGTTTTTTGCCTGCAAAGCTTTGCCAGAAAATAACATTTTATTTTAAAGTAAATAACCCAAAGAAAACACTGACATTTCAAAAACCTGCTTCATTTAAAAGTACATTTCAA
Organism: Neoceratodus forsteri; assembly: GCA_016271365.2. Classification (NCBI taxonomy): domain Eukaryota; kingdom Metazoa; phylum Chordata; order Ceratodontiformes; family Ceratodontidae; genus Neoceratodus; species Neoceratodus forsteri. Next base: position 1,126,011,267 of record CM028131.1, read on the forward strand.
TTGTTTTGGAGTGGAGGTATTAATGCCATCACTTTGTCTCATTAGTCCCCATACCTTCCCCTTGAAGAACTCATACACACATGGATCTTACAGAAATGACCACAGTGATATACAGTATATTTTTAAGAGACTATTACACAGCTGGATTGGCATGCACAGCTGGGATATCTTGTACACTAACTCAGACTCACTCCCTTCCGGAGAAGGGCTTCACCTTTATATGGACTGAGGGAATGATGTAACTCCTGAATTGGTACCCAAGCCCGAGGAGTGGAGAGGTCATGTGACTGGGAAGTGAGTGACCACCCACATCTGGTGTCGCTATCCCCACTGACAAGACTAATAAGGTTGGACCACAGCAACACAACGGGGTCCAGGTCATGCAATCTCACAGACCCCATTCTGACCAGAGGAGATGAGCCCTTCAGAACTATTCAATGCAATCCCATTTGTATCCCTTGTCCCATCAATCTAAGAGACTCCCAAGCTACCATGTTGCATGACTGTGACAGTTGCCTATGCTGGCTTAACTCATTAATCCCTTTGGAGGAGGCAAACAACCTGGGAAAAACTCTTTGAGGGAAAATTGGGAATATTCATTCCCTGACCCCTACTGCAGTCACCCATGACTGATCAAAGGGTTCCAGGAACTACCTTAGATAATCCTAACCCTGCTTTCATGAGTGTGGTTAGGTGGGAGATCTGGAGCAGGTGAGGTAGAGTGAGGGGAAGCTGCTGGCTTCCAGCTCTTTTGTGCCCCCCACTCTCCATCTACTCCAGGTGGCTCATGCTCTGTGGGTGGCCCCGATAGTTCATCCCTGTGGGGTTGCCAGGGCAAAGCCCCTGCCCCTTGGGGAGGATCCCTACCTGCCTACCTTAAGGCTGCAGGGAATGGGACACTGACAGGGTGACATCTGCTGCAATGCTTTGGCAGAATTAGCATTGTCTTAGTAATCCCCATATTTTACCCCTGAAGAACTCAAGAACACATGGGTCTTGGAGAAATGTCTGCAGCCATATATGTATTAGGAGCATATTACATAGTTGGAGTGGCATGTAAAGCTGGGAGCTCTCATACACTAACTCGGACCTGCTCTGTTTCAGTGAAGGGCTTCACTCTTGTGTGGGCCAAGGGAATGATGTACCTCCTGCATTGATACCGAAGCCCCAAGAGTGGGGAAGTCATGTGGCCAGGAAGTGAGCAATCACTCACTTTTGGTGTCACAACCCCTGCAAGCAACCCTAACGAGGTTGGAATGAACCCCTCCGAACGGGATCCAGGTCTTGCAGTCCCACAGATCCAATGCCGACCAGAGGAGAGGAGCCCTTTGGAAGAATTTGACAGAATCCCCTTTTATCCACTTGTACCATCAATCTGAGAGACTCCCAAGCCACCACAGGGCAAACCCAGTCTGACTCCCCCCCCCCCCATTACTACTTGTGGGCATTATTAACTTGCTTTGTTTGTCTGCATTTAAAAAAATATTATCTCATGGCCAAGGCCAACCTTCTGCAGGAGTGGGGTGTCAGCCATGTGGCACGGTGTGTTGGACTCACCGCCATTATAGCCTGCAAGCTGGACACACTGGCATCTGGGAAAAGATGCGGATCATCAATGCCACATTGACTCCCTGCAGCAGGTTCTCTGTGCCTTCACAGGTTGATGTTTTTACCAAAGCCACAAAGTCCCCTAAATTTGCATCACCACAGTTGCTGTAAGTAAGGGGATGAGTCACTGAGTTGCTGTCAAACTCCCAGCCCTCTGAATCTATGCAGCCTACCTCCAATGAACAATGGCATCTGACACGTGGTTCCTCTGCCTCCCGCTCATGTCTCCAACCATACCCATCATAGCCTGAAGCTGCAGCACTCACCCCCAGACTCAGATCTGTCTGTTTCATAGACCAGGCCTGGTAGGGGTGTATATATTGTTTTTTTCACTCATGAGTCACCTGCCATTGCGGCTTGGGGATGGGTCAGAGGATTGTGGGTGACATGAAATCAGTGGCCTGCTACCAATGACTCCAGCTCTGGGAACTTAGGGATCCAGTATTTCAGAACCTCTCTTGCCTGCTATATAATGGCATTGCATGAGTAAATGGCTCCAGTTTAGCCAACGAGACCAGCATGCATAGCACAAAGTATTGTTAAATGGCTAGCCTAATCAGCAGGCCCACAGCCACTGAAGTAAGCTAAGCAAGACTTGGTTAGTATTCCTCCTATGCCTTATAAGGATGCAAATGTTTCCTGGCCTATGAAGATCTTCATTGCCCTTGGTTCTGCTGTGTTGCTGTGGCCATGGAGACCAAGATCTGGAATAGGTGAGCTGAAGTGAGAGGGAGCTGCTGGCTTCCAACTGTTTTTGACTCCTCACTCTCTGCCTGCTCAAGGTGGTCCGCACCCTGTGGGCAGCTTCAATGGTTCCTCCATTGGGGGAGGTTCCAAGGCTAAGCCTCCACCCATTGGGGAGAACCCCTATTTGCCTACTTTCAGGCTATGGGGAAGGGGACACTGACAGGATGACATCTGCTGCGATGCTTTGGCAAACTCAGCATTGTCAATAGCACCACTGTAAGTTAACATATAGAACACACTGAATGGTTTCCGGCTCCTAAGGACTGAGGGTATAGACAGAGGCATTTTTGCATTCGGCACGAAACAGGAACACTTGATTTTATGCTGAACTCCTGTGAGTTCACTGCAATTATACAGCAAGTGCCAACAAGAATTATAATAAAAGGTATGCATCTAAAACTGAACATTTTTTATTTCAAAGAACTGAGTATGAGCATACCAAAAAAATCTAGAATGTTTGCACTGCAACAGGAGTAGAAACTTTCATGACAGCTTTCTGACAGTAAGAATGCAGCAACTGAGCAACTGATTTGATGTACTGATAACTGGGGAGGCTCACTGAAATAACAAGCATTTGTCAATGCTGAATGTTTGCTTTCTGGCATCGGCATTGGTAGTGTAGGAGTTACAGAGCTGCATAATAGGAATGGCAGTGAAGTATTGAACTGAAGCCAACCCCACCACCACCCTGCAGATACTGACAGGCATTGGTGTGTGCCTTTGGGTCATCAGGCATAACGGTCATGCCATTTCACCACACCCTATCCTGCAGACACCGACAAGTGTCACGGTGTGCCTTGGGGTCTTTGGCCCTTATGTTCACCCCATTCCATCAGGAAATACGGTGAGATGGGTGCAGTATAGGAGAATGGGGTGACCTTTGGAGCTAAAGAGTCCAAGGTACACCTTGATGCCTCTCACTGGCTGCAGGGTGTGGGAGGAGGTGGAATGGTATGAGCATTACAGGCGACAATCCCAAGTCACACGCCTGATGCCTGTCAGTCTCTACAGGGTGGGGCATTATGGTTGGAAACCCTAACACCTCAGGCGTTCATTGGTATTTTCACTCCATACTTTCAACATGGGTTTTTTGTGACCCCCTCACCTTATGAACAGTGGCAACATCCGTTCATTAGCTGATAGCTGATTTTGCATAGTGACTACGCCACTTGGCACCACAGGTGCGAAAACACATTTCGAACAGGATGTGAAAAATGTCAGCTGTACTGTTCATGGGGAGGTGTAAATGTCATTGCTGAAAATCTTCAATAAAAATATTTAAAAATCTGGTGAAGTCACGAGCGTGCGTAGAAACTGTGCAATGCACACCCGTAATGCAATTAGTTTGGTGATTTTTTTACAGCAGATTGTCAACACAAGCATTTTGGGACCTCAGCTCATGAACAGTATCACTGTGATTTTCTTAATCTATCCCGAATAGTGATTTCCCACAGCGACCACACATTGCTGCGCTGAAAGTGTGGAAACACATTTCGGGCAGAATGTGAAAAATGACAGCTGTACTATTCATAAGGAAGTGTGGAAAAATGCCAGTGGTGAAAATCTGGACTGAAAATATTACAAATTCATGAACTTACAAGGATGCGTGGAAACTGCCCAATGCTCACTCGTAACAGTCATTTTATGGACTTTTGTCACCAAATTTTTAACATATCCATTTTAAGACCTCTGCTCATGAACAGTGTCACTGTGATTTTCTTAATCTGTCCTGAACATTGATTTTTCACACTGACCGAGCCAGTGTGCGCTACATGTGGAAACACATTTCGGGCAAGATGTGGAAAATGGCAGCTGTACTGCTCATAAGGAGGTGTGGTAAAATGGCAGTGTTGAAAATCTGGAGTGAAAATATTAAAAACTCACGATCTTATGAGCGTGCATTGGAAATGCGCAATGCACGCTCGCAAAACAGTCATTTTTGGGAATTTTTTCACCAAATTTTCAAAATAGGGTTTTTGAGGGCCTACCTCATGAACTGTGACACTGTCGTTTCGTAAATCAGTCCTGAAAGGTGGTTCCATGCAGTGACCACGAAATCAACTTTTGGGACCGAATAACAAAATGACAGCACCATAATTCATGAGATGGGGTCCCAAGAACCCCCATGTTGAAAATTTGGTGAAAAAATTCCTCAAAATGCCTGAGATATGCATCAAAGTTGAAAAGACCCTATTTATTCCATTATACAGCTTACCGGCATTTCCTCAGTTCACGGTCGGCTTTGAAGAGTGCAGACGTGTTCCCAGTCCACCGAAGATCATCGCGCTGGCCTCCAGAGGTAAGTATGGGGTGAGGTAGGGGTGTGGGGAGGCAGGGTGCACAGAGGGTGGGTGCGGATGTGGGGTCAAGGCAGTCAGTGAGGGACCATTTTTTTCTTCCAGGGCATGTTTTTTTTAAAGACAACATGGGACTTTTGCCACACTAGGGTGGGCTCCCAGCGTGGCAGCTGGAAGGCAGTTTGGGGGAGCAGTGGAGCCAACGGGGGAACTGGGCACCCCTGTGAGCCATACAGACTGTTGCCAAGCTGGGGTGGGCTCCCAGCATGGCACCTGGAAGTTTGTTGCGGGGGATACAGTGGAGCTGACGGGGATTGGGCACCCCTGTCAGCCTTATGGAACTGTTGCCACACTGGGGTGGGCTCCCTACGTGGCACCCGGAACTCTGTTGGGGGGGAACGCAGTGGAGTTGATGGGGGATTGGGCACCCCTATCGGCCATAGTGTATGTGGGGGGAGCGCATGAGCACGCTGGGGTGGGCTCCCAGCGTGCTACTTGTTACAGGGGACAGAGCTGTCTATGACAGCTGATTCAGTGCAGTGCCGACATGTAGGCACTTTGCATACTGCCAACGCGGCAGTATGCAAATTGCCTAAATGTTACCACCGCTGATTGCAGCATTTTTTTGCCTTCAACTGTACGCCACTGCATCTGAAGGGCTGTCATAGACAGCTCCGACATTCATTGGCAGGGTGCAGCCGCACCTGCAAAAGGCAGCAGGGCATTGGAAGTGGGGGAGGCACACCCATGAATTCCCCATATGGTGGCACTATGTTTCTTGCACAAGTGTGCAACAAACATAAAAATTCACTGCCAGGGTGACATAGAGCAACACTGCCAAGTAAAATACAGACAATAGAAAATACAAAACAGTAAATAACATAAAACTTTTGCATACAAATAAGCTGAACAAGTGCAAACTAAGACACTTTTAAAGGAGCTGTATACTTTTTCAGAATAAGGAATAGAATCTCGTGTCTTAACAGCCTGGAATTAAAAAGTTCTTCATCAGTGTTTTACCTCTGAGAGATTTTAATGAGTTATTCTTCTAGAGTGTACACTGACAGACAACAAAGTACTAGATAAATCTCATTTCATCCTGTGCTTAAAAGTACAGATTGGAAGTGATAGTTACCTCAGACACATACTTTGATTGTAGGTTAAAACAGCATACTGTACCTCTGATATGTTCTCTCTGAAGTCATGATTAGTCTTGGATAGTAAGTCCATACAGTACTTTGTTCCACTGGATAATCTGTGACAGTACTCAACTAGCAGTAGATAACACATGATGGGATCTCCATGGCCCTAAAATCTGTGCTAAAACACTAGAACAATTTCCTTCTTGCATGCTTCAAGCTTTTCAATTCCATGTCCCACTAAGACCTCTGGCCTGAATCCTGTCCTACTTGGCTGTTTGTGGAGAGGAGATCTAGAATAGCAAGCTGAAATCCAGATCTGCAAAAGTTAGTTCATTGGGAGTGGGAGACCTGCCTCTCATTCAACCATATCCGATTTATCCCATGTATGATATAGTGTGTTACTGACAAGACAGTTATCCTGGCTAGGTTGAACTTTTTTTCAGTGTTTAAGAAAAGAACACCACAGGCTGTGTTACTGAGATGGTCACAAGCATTGCTCTGGCTGAGATTTAAAATAAGTAGATTTGGGTCACTAATGTTCTTTTTGCTCCAAACCGACACCAGGCAGAACACAATGTGTTGAATTACATGGCAGACATAATCTGCATTACCTGAAGCAGCATTATCATGACGTGGGACCTAGAGTACATAGATATATAAATGGTATATCCTGTAATAGGACATGAAGAGACTAAGGGCTTGATTCTCAAAGACAGGCACAAGCCATGCCAGCAGCAGCTTATGCCGATCACCGCTGCACCTGAGTCTCTGTGCCCAATTCACTATCAGGTAGGGTCCCAGTGGAAAAGTCTCACAGCTTGTGGCAAATGTGGCCATGCAGCAAAAAGATGGTACAAGTGAGAGGATTGCTGCAAACTGCGGGGCAGTCAGGTGGCATCTTCACCCATGGACAGAGACCTACCAGGAGGCTGCTGGGGTTAATGGGGATGTGGCAATTCACGGAGAGGGCTGATGGGACACAAATGGATGATGGGACGGGTGGCAGCTTGCATCTGCTGCAAGCACCCTAGCATCCTGGTGCAACCAAAAGCTTGGTGCAGACCTGGCGCAGGGCCAGTCTGGTGCACAGTGTCCCCGGATTGATGCAGGGGGCCTTGCTGAATTGGGAACTCCACATGTTTTGACACAGTGTGCCCCTTGTGTCACTTCTGTATGATGCAGGTACCTTGCGTCCACTTCAGAGTTTTGAGAATCAAGCCCTAGATGTCCATCTAGTTCGCCCTGTTTCTCCTAAGGAGAATTTATTAAACTTTTTAGAGCTCTCAAAGCCTCACCCTCCCATTTGCTTCTGTTTACTACTCGTACATATCTTATTGGGTTTTACCCTGAGATAGTTCCGGTATTAATTGTGCAAGTAAAAAGTTATTAGCTCATAGGCCCCAATCTCAATTGGATAAGCCAAATTTGCTGAGGCTAAGACACTCCGCATCTTCCACAGTTCCTTTTTCCTTCAGAGGATTGCCAAGGCATTTGTCATCACTACAAAAAGTTGCATATGTTTGATACTGTGGCCCCATGGAAAACACAGTTTTTCTAACTTCATTGTGAGTCTGTAGCCCCCTTAGACCTAGGCAGACTGACAAAGTCTGACTGGCTTAGTGCCACAAGAAGAGTTTTCCTATCACAGAAAGACCCTGAAATATGGTGAGTGCCCCGGACCAGTTGGTAAGTATTATAAAACCCTCAACTCACTGCTGGTCCCAGTGCTGCACAGGGCAGTCACTTCCATATTTGAAGGTCAAGTTCTGTCCCTGTCTTGGAAGGAAATTACTATTTTTGCCATCCTTAAGGGGATTCTGTAACTGCCTATCCCATGGGTGCTGGGGTACTGAAGCACCTGCACAGTTGTCTTATGCACCCTCAATGTTTTGAGGGTAGACTGCAAAAAAAAGGTTTACTAAGGAACCTGGCCTTTAGAAATATATTACCTACTGGCAGTGAGCACCTGAAAAGGTTTATAAATGCTGGCACTCATACCTCCTAAGGGAGGGTTAAGGACCTGGAAGACTGTGGCTTTTGCTATCTGATTTCCTTCCTTTTTGTGGACTTGGAGCTGTTCCCCAAGTTACTGGCTAAATGGCTGGACCTGGAAGTTCCATTGTTGATCAAGCAGGACCAAATTGGGTTTGTGTGCACTTGTCAAACCCATTATAACCCTTTTCACCTCATGCAGATTCTTCATTTTGTTTCAAGCTGTACGATCCAATCTCTTTTTGTCAATATCAATGTTAAGAAGGCTTTTAAAAGGATGAACTGGTCCTTTCTGTTTCTTACCCTGTTGGCAATTGGTTTCCATACTCCTCTTATTTCATTGATACACAATTATACTGAGACCCTATGGCTTTAGCCTGGGTCAATAGTAACATTTCTTCTTTTCCACTGGTGCAGGGCACCTGATTGAGATATCCTTTGTCCCACATTTTGTTTGCTTTAAGCATATACATCCTGGCTCTGTCATTACATCTTCTTCTCAATATTACCTATTACTCCCAATCTATGGGTTCCACTCAGTTACTGCCCTATACATAGATAACATCTTTCTTTCTCCGACTTGTTTTTTGTAAAGTACTCAGTCTTTGGGATGGAGCACTTTATAAATAAAGGTTGCCTTGCTTTGCCTTTTTCAACTGACCCAGACATGTCCCTGCCTGAAGTGATACAGGCTTGCTCCTATTTTGGGAAGTACTCTGGCTATGTTTCTGAGGCACATAAGATGGAGGTGTTCACTTTTTTTATATTTCACCATTAGATATTTTGTCTTTGCACCCCTTTTGTTTGCACCTCTTTTAGCCTAAATACTTGGGTTTATATAACCTAAAGGACTATATCCAGCTGTACGCTAGCAATTTTGTCTCTTTGTTAGAGTACCTTAAAGCAGCAGTGCAACGAAAATGGGCTACAATTTGAACCCACCTTTTTTTCTTCACAATCAATGCCATTCATCTTCCAGGTTATTGTGGTGGTAAAATGTTTAATTTCTGTTATAATTTAAGAATGTTATGAATATTTTAAAATATATATTTCTCAAGAAATAAAGATGGCTGCCTCATGTTTGCATAGAAATAATAGTGAGGACCTGAAGAGGGTAAGAATTTAGACAAACATGTAAAACTACAGTACACAGCATAGGAAGTTTCCAGAAAACCCAAATCAACATTTCTGCCAGTCTTTTTCATAACTATAGCAGAAAATTAGCTTTTCAGAATACCTTTTTTTCATTGTACTGCTGCTTTAATAAATATCTTTCAAGATATAATCACCTCTCCTTATGCTTAGCACCAGTACTGAGATTGTGACTACTAAATGTCAGTCCTCCACAGGATTTTGCACTTTTATCTGATTTACCAGTCTTGATCCTTAATACATTTCACATGTGGAACAGAATGATACTGCATTTACTTTGAATGGATCATGGGTTACAGGTTTAATATGTTTCCTTCCATATCCTTGAACCTCGGGGAGGATTTTCCTGACTGAATCTAGTACTGTATTATCTTGTGGCACAAGCCAGTATTTTACTGCTGTGGTGTTCAGAATTCTATTGACTCACTTGGAATTTACTAGACTTGGCTGCATAATCAGTTATGCCTTTCTGTCATTTGCCTTTCTTCCAAAGGGTAGTAATTCTCTTTATCACTTACCCTGCCCTAGCTTGTAGATTCTTCATGGGTTTGGTACTGTATGGTAAAAACGTATAGCTATAGCTTCAGGGGGACTGAACACACTTGTTGACCTGCAGCCTATTCCAGGAACTTCCCACCAGTAAAATTAGACAGGGATTTCAAGGACTTTGCCAAGAAGAGGGCTTTGTTATTTTCAGTTAGTTTTTAAACAGTAAGGAGGGGGTCATTTTTCAATATGTGGTTTATACTGTGCATACTGATTCTTCTACAGCGATGCTTCAATTTTATCAAGTTGGACATACCATACAGAGCAACTCACCTGGATTGTGTGTGATTCCACCTTGGCCTTACTTAGACAGCATCTGACAGAAGACATAGGCCCAATTTTCATCATGTTTGAAATGACTTATGGCCTTGAACCCTTTGTGGAACTCTCCAGTGCAGGGAAAAATCTCAGCACTAAAAAAAAATGCTGTTTTCATCATGTTCTGCACCCAGGCAGCATTTTCCCCATTTTGTGCAAATGCTACACTGGACAATATCAGACGTAGTATCTGTGCAAAATATTTTGTTAAAGCTGCTGTAACTGGAGTAAAAGATTGTGAATAAGCAACCATTTTGAAAATTGCATGCATGTGACAGAAATTGTAGATATGCAAGTGGACCACTTCTTGCACAAATATTTCTGCAGAGCATGTGCATTTTTTGTCTTTTTTTTTTAAATTGCACCCCCCAGATCCTCTTCCTAATTTAGTTGTAGCCTTATATTAGAGTTTAGACCATGGAAAATGACAGCCTCTCCTACCTTAAGGAGATGTGGAAGGAGGACTTGAGGGTAGTCGTATCTGATGCTGATTAGGAGTATGTGCTGCAAATAATCCACTCCACTGACTCATTGACAGGCTGAAAGGAATTCATGTGGAAGATTTTTACTTGTTTAAGTCATCTGGTCAATGATACATGTAATGTTTAACCCCTCAAATTATTATATCACTTGCTGGCATCCCTATGGTGCTGGTTATACTATTATATACCATGCATTATTGTCATATCCCATTTGCATCCTAACTGGCATAGGGTGGCATCTGAGCTTGAAATTACTTTTTTATAGCTGTGGCCATTCATGATCCTTGTCTTCAGGTTCTGCTCCTTTTCTTTCCTCTCTTAAGAATGCCAGTGGATAACCACTTGTTTGCTATCCCTCAGATAGTAGCCCTAAAGATGATAATTTATATCTGACCAACTGGGACACCATATCTCTGAATCCCCTGCTTCCCAGCTCAGGGACATGGCTTAAAAAGTTCAAAGAAAGAAGATAAAAATCAGCAATATCTACAGTATAAACAAATTAATAGCTGAATAAACTGAAAAAGCTGTCACAATAACTGGATAATTGTTGTTGAGCTCAGATGGTGCAGTTGGGCTGTATATATCATGTCTCTAATGCCAGCTTTTGTAGTTTAAATATTTCTTGTTATGCCTTAGCTCTAATTTTGTAGCAGTAACTGTGCACTTACTGTACATATATTTTTTTGCCTTACACTAGGCACTTTTTTGTAATGTATTTGATATCTGTTTATTTGTCCATACCAGTTTTTGAGATTTGTTTGTTGTACAGCAAATACTGTATTTTAGTAAAAAATGCAAGTATAAGAAAAAGAGATTAAGAAAAAACAGCAGCAATGTCTTTGTGGGTTCAGGTCCTGGTGATTCACAATCCAAAAGGTGGCCAGCCCTGGCTCTGAAAAAGATCAGCACACAAACAGGGATATGAACCCAGAGTTTCAAATAAGTCAACTTCTACAAAGTGCTGCAGGTTTTAGGTGAGTTGATTGGCAGTTTCTGAGGGTCCAGCTACCCAGATGCTTCTCTTGGTATACACGTCATACCAAGTAAAGTGCCAAGGCAGTTGGGTCTTCTCCAGAGTTTTGTGTTAGGCATTTTTCCACTTTACTCTGATTAATTATGTATCCAATATACAGTTTTGGAGAGTTGTTTTTCTGAATGAAGTATGTTTGCTGAAACCGAAAATAAACTCCCTTGAGAACTGCAGCACTTTGTGGAAATTGGTTTCATTGAAACTTTGAGTGCATACCCCTGTTTGTTTGCTCTTAGAAAAAAAAAAGCAGGCTGCAATGCAGTGTAGGGTGGGTATTAGGGTGCACAACTCTATCTTCTTCTCCGTCAAGAACTGCTGACAAAAATTGAAGAAAGAAGGAGGAGTGCATGCCCTCTACTGTCTGATCATTGTAACAGCTGGCACTTAAGGAAGCTATATTGTAAAGCACTCTATAAGCTTGAGGAGGAAAGGGGGTCTGGGGCACAAATGAGTGGCTTTTAGTTTTACTGTGGGTTCCTGACAAAGGAAAGATAGGATTTAGAAGATTCTGTGTAGGTGAAGGGAGATTTATGACCTTACTTGGCTTTGGGGTTTTGGTGGCAGTGGTGGAGGTGGTGTGAGATTTAGGGACTATAATTCATAGTTTTGGAATTCAGATTTTTCTGCAGCTTGGGACCTGTGGTCGGAGTGGGTGACTGGGTGGGTTTTTAAGACTTGAAGGAACAAATGAGAGGGGACTTCTGTCCTTACTGGGGCTCAGGGCTTGGGGGGGAGGTGTCTGTGTGGGACATGGGACTAGACGAACTTAGCCAAGTGGCAAGGTTTTCTCCTACTGTTGGGGACAGTCTGTAGTACTTATTGGATCAGATAGCTATGCCACTTTTCATTCTGATTAAAACAGATAAGGATGAAAAGTATTATACTACTATAAGATAACGACTCTCAAGCATGCCACATTCCAAAGCACTTTTCAAACTATGGACAATTGAAGAAGTCATTAGACATGCGGGGGGATTAAGTAGGATCAAGGGAAGTTATGGAAAACTTGAAGGTTTAAGATCAAGAGCGAGAGACAGAGTTAAGTGACTTGCTCAAGGGTACATAATAAGAAAATGACAGTGATACATTTTATACCTGTATCCTAGGTAAAAGAATTTTACACTTTAAACCATTAGGCTACACTGCCTCCCTGAGATCAGTCTGGAGGATACACATATCAGATTTGTTCTGTTTTTTGGATAACCCTGCTATTACAACTACCAGGAAAGGTTGTACATGCACAACTCTAATCATCATTCCAATCTCAAGGTGCCCACTATGGGATTATTGTATGAATTTTGTAATTAGTACTTACAATTTTGGTCATACATTTATATTAACTACACCATGGAACAATAGGTAATAATCTGTGCTCTGGTTTAATGTTGACCTCTGAAACAATTAATGTTCTATATCAGTAAACTATTCCATCAGCATTGTAGTTTATCAGCAAGTAAAATAACCTTCGCCAGGACACTCACCGATTCGCTAACGAGAAGATGTCAGTAAGGAGGCTCCCCACTTGTTATATGAGGACTCTCTAAATCCAATAAACTATTGGCTGATTTTCTTACTCCCCATCTTATCTAGTGTTCCTGAAAGGCACATTCATCAACAATTTTCATTATATTTGGAGGGTAATAATTTAATAACCCATACCAACAAGGATTCTTAGCTCATTACTCCACACACACTGCCCTAGCCAACTTCCATAACATTATAACCTCTTCTTTAAAGGATGGCAAGGAGATTGGGAGGGGGCAGTTCTTGTAGAATTCTGAAAAGCTTTCAGCTTGGTCACTCGCTCATTATTATTATACTGATTACAGTGTATGGGAGTGGTTCAGTTCACATTTAATGGACAGGAGTCAGTCTGTTTCAGTTGCAAATTCTTTATCCCCACCACCTAAGATTATAGTACAGTAGTTGTTAATTCCCTGCCTCTTATGTTAAAGCACACCACTGGAAGGACCTAGGCTGATGATGCAGTCTTTATTGTCTTGCATAAAAATGTTAAAGTGAGGGGAAAAACATTTGAGAGATGACTTTGAGAACCTTCCGAACTGGTTTTCCCAATACAGTTTTGTGCTAAATGATAGGAAAACTCAATGCATTTATTTTGACTCATTTGACATCAATTTGGTCTCTCATAGTGGAGCAAAAATTCTAAATGTTAAGGTATATAAGTGCCTTTGGGTTCACCTAGGCAGTCATAGTCACATCAAGTAACTACAGTGGCTACCAAAGTCAAGAAAAAATTAGGAGCCTTACGTAGATCAACCTGCTTTGTTTCTAAGTCTGATAGTACACATATAGCTCAGAGTATGTTGCACCCTTCACTTGAATATGGCAGCCTAATCTACTACTATGCAAATAAATAATTATTAGGAAAATTAGATGTTGTATACAATAAAACTGCTTCAGTGTGAACCATTTTTACATCATTGTACTATGTACAATAAACTGGGATGGCTCCCTTTGACTGTCTGTAGAAACAAATCTCGCTGTATCTAACATATATTATAATCAACTTCAATGCATCTGTTGCATCATCATTTGGTGATAAAGAGTAATCTTTCTTCTAGATTTCCTAGAAGATCTAAGTTTGCTACAAATCTTCCTTTTCCTAGGACAACTATCAAATTTGGATCTAGAACTCTAACAGTCAGTGCTACTGTAACATGGAATGAGACATCATCTGTCTTTCAGATGAGACATTAAATGGAGGTCCCATCTGCCTATTCTGGTGGTTGTTCAGGTGGACATTAAAGATCCCATGGCATTTCTCGATAAGAGTAGGAGAATTTCCCTGGTGTCATGGCCACATTTCCCCCATTTCCCCCATTCACCTCCAACAGCTTAATCTGGTCCTGTAAATTAGTTTGCATCTGTATACATATTGCCCCTTCCCTTTTCCCCCGGTCGCACCTGGAAATCAGCCATGGCTCAGTGTGCCTCTCCTGGTCACAAGCTTTTAAATAAATAAATCAGTAGTCACCAGAACCTCAAGCTCCTTTGTTATCTTCAAACACCACTTAAATCTCAAACTGTCTCATGTTTGCTATTGTTTATGATACTGCTTATGGCAACCTGTTTTCCTCAGTTTATATTTTATGTTCCCTTGTTAAATTTACATTTGTAAACTTTTTATTTATTATGTATTTAATAATTTGTAAACCACAGGCTATTACTTGAAAATAGAGCTTGTTCTAATGTAAACTTCACCTGTATTATAAAAATAACATTTATCATTGCCATCACTGGATAAAATTTGTCTCAAATTGATATAAATACTGTGTACATTCTGCGTAACAGTTTCCTATTGTCAATCTGACTTACTGTAAGTACATATTGAGTAAGGTGTCTGGTGAGTTGCTATTCTGGCCTTTCTTTAGGTCACATGTCTCAGATTGCTAAGTGAACAACTGTGGGCTTCTGGGATATGTTGAATATTTGGACAGAGAAACAAAGACAATAATGTCAGAAAAGACCAATGTTTTATCTAGTCTGTCCATAATATCCTATCATACCCCAAGACCTTTTGTCCATATGCAACCTTTCTCTACACTATCCTCCCCTTTGTTCATTGTTTTGCTATTAGCTTCCTGAGTAATTACTAAGCCCTTAACATGATCCCAACCATGTCTGAAACTCCAATGATTAGATACTGGCAAATTGTTTCATTGCTTACCACTCTTTCATTAAAATAACATTTTCTCACATCACTCTTGAATCCCCCCCGCCAACTTCCACTCATGACTTTGTAATACAGACTTGATAATCTTATTGAATAGATCTCTCAGCTCACCTTATTCATTCCCTTCAGGAAACTGAAGTCTCCCTCATATCGACCCTCTCTCATCTGGTCTTGAACAAGCACATGTTCAGTTCCCTAAGCCAATCCTTAGAGAATCTGGCCTGCTGGCCCTGAATCATTTTGGTTACTCAATGCTGCAACATCTCTAGCCTGTCCTTCTGTTTCATTAGGTGAGGGCTCAAGAACTGGGCACAGTACTCCAGGTGTTGTCTCACATGTGGTATATTGAAACACTGTAATACCACTTTCCTCCTGTTGGTCTAAACCCTCCCAGTACATCTCAGCATTCTGTTTGCCACACTGTAGGTCTGTTACACTTGCTAGATTGTTCATTGCAGTCACTTATGATGACCACCTGGTCCCTGTCCTCAGAAGGGGTGTTGAGCTTAATCCCTCCCATCCAAAACTCTGTCCTGGAGTTGCTATCCCCTATCTGTATCACCTTGCACTTTCTGACACTGAATTTCAACTGCCAAATCCTGGACCACCTCTACATCCTTTGCAGGTTCATATGCATCTCCCTTACCCCCTTCTCACTGTCAACCCTGCAACAGAGCTTAATGTCATCAGTGAAGAGACAAATCTTGCCCTGTATTCCTTCTGCAATATTACTGATTAAAATAGTGAAAAAGACCAGACCCAGTATTGATCCCTCTGGCACTCCTTTGGAGACCTTCCACTGACCTGATTCAGTTTACTACTAACCTTTGCTGTCTCCCTTCCAACCAACATCCCACCCATCTAACTATGTCCTTTGCTGCACCCCAGATCTTCTAGCTTCTTCAGCAAGATTATGTGTGGCATTGAGTTGAATGCCTTGCTGAAATCGAAGTAGAGAAAGTCCACTGCATGACCCTTATCTACTGCCCTAGTTACTCTGTCAAACAATAATATCAGGTTGGTCTGACAAGACATCCCTGCCACAAACATGTGCTGTTTACTATCCGGCAGCCTGATTTTCTCCAGGTAGTCTGCTAGGTCCTCTTTGACTATTGTCTCTATCAGTTAACCCACAACAAAGGTAAGACTGACAAGTCTGTAGTTACCTGGCTGCACTTTGTCCCCACCCTTGTGTAATGGAACAATGTCTGCTACCCTACAGTCTTTAAAAAACATTCCTTTCTGAATAGGGCTATTGAATAACCATACCAGAGGCCTGGCTGATCTAATTGTGATGTCTGTTCCTTGAGCACCCTTGGGTGCATCCTGTCCAGCCCCCTTGCTTTATCTGTATTCTGGGTTGCTAGCCCTTACCTAACATTTTCACTAATACATACCTGCTTTCTCATTTCTGGAACCCCCTTTTTAGCAGCCTTTATGCTGCTTTCCTGCCAAAACCTGCTGTCCCTACTGAATACTGAGCAGAAGTAGTTATTCAGAATGGCTACTTTCTGCTCATCCTTCTCTATTACCCTGCATCCCTCTGTAAGCCTAACAATTCTACAATCTGTCGTTCTTTCTTCCTCTATGCAGTTATACCTGTTTTTCTCCACCCTTAACCTGCTCTGCAGTATGCAGTTCTGTGTCTCCTATTGCATCTATGACTGCCCTCTTGGCTTCCTTAGTTCTTACTATGTACCCCTCCCCCGTACTTCATCCCACTTCTGCTCCTTATACCTGACAAAGGTATTCTTTTCAATTCTAACTACATCCTGGATCTTTTCAGAGAACCATATTGATTGGTTGGAAAACAATGGCCTTTATGCACTATTGGGGTGGAGGTACGCTTTATCAGAGCATACCCTGCCTGCGTAGGTGCGCACCTGCAGACAGGTGTGCACCAGTCGGTATTCACTACTGGATGCCACCTGTCTGTGGCCCCAACCCCCAGCATGCAGGACTCTGCAGGGTGGCCAGAGGCAGGGATGTGGATCCAGCTGGGCATCCAGTCAGATGCCCAGACTGGGACACAAAGTGGATCCCCTATGCAGTGGGACGTGGATTGACAGCATGCCCCACAGACGTCATATGACCAGCAGCTGTGTCAGTGAGAAGAGGACAATGCCACCAGCCCTCCCACAAAGAGTCCCCAGAGTGGGGTGCAGGGACATGATGGGGGTGTGTTGGTGGTGTGGGGGGGAGCTGTACTCCACAACATGCCTGGGTGGCCTGGGTTGGGGGTTGACCAGCAGTGCCTTTGAGGGGGGCAGCATCCATGGGCCGGTGCCCATGTGAGTATGGGAATATGTTGGGGGGAGGGCCTGGTAGATGTCATGCACCGATGTGTGCTGGGTGGCTTCGGACAGCCATGGGGTGGTTTGGCAGTAGTGGCCCCTTTGGCAGTGCAGGCTCACTGCCCCATCTGGGCAGTGAACAGTAGTGTGCACAGGGCATGTAGGGGGCATATGGCAGGGTTCTCCCTGCCATACCCTGTGCCCTCCTCCACACCCCCATGGCAAGCACTATGCGCCTTAGTACATGGCACGTAATGCCGGCCTGCCCCTTGCCTGCCCCAGCATGTTGCCCTTTGCATGGCCAGGGGACTGAGCACATAGGTGCTGCACACCCCCCTTTGGTGCATCCCACACGGGGGCACAGTGGGTGCAGGGTGGCTATTAGGCTAAGATACGTGGAGCATAGCCACTCTACCCATTAGTGCATAGGGGCCATAAACTGCATTTGTGCCACCACTAGTGGGCTTAAAGATTGCTTGTGTGCCTGCTCCAGTGGTGTTCTGTTGCTGTGCATTTTGGTTCAGTGGAGTCATACTAGGGACCAGGTAATGGGGATTGAGTCCTTAGATTTTTAGTCTTGTTCGGAAGGAGGACCTTATTTGTGGATGTGGCACTGTGAGAGGAGAGGACAATTTACAACAGAAATAAGAAGCCAGAGTGTCTGCCTCACCATACTCTAACTCTCACCTCTTTACAGCCTGGGTCTCAAAATCTCACAGCACACAACAGACAGAGGAGATCCCAGTAGTGGCATGTTAAAGGTAAGGGAAGGAAGACATGGATGGAGGAGAGGAAAGCTTTTTTTCTACCCCATTACTGGCTCCACATACTTTGTATGGGGAACGGGAGGATTATGTGTACATGAATGTGGAGTCAGATGCAGAATCAAAACTTCCCCTCCCACCTCGGATTCCGCCTCAGATGCCTTAGCTGGCATTAGAATGGACTTGGACTGGTAATCAGAATTCTGATTATCCAGTAAATGTACAATGGAATGGAATCAGGAGATTCCTAGCAACACTAATTCTGGCCAGATTTTAGTCAGTATTCACACCTGTTTTTGTACCCCCATTGTTCAATAATGTGAAGGAAAATAGTCTACTGCATGCCTGTTTACATTAGTTACAAGAAAACTGATGTCAAGTGATGGGTATTCAAAAACAACAGAGAATTCTGATAAAAACCTGGATCAATCCACATTAAAAGGTACGCTCCATTTACTATTTCAAATGTAACAAGCATTTGTCAATGCCGAATGTTGTTCTTGCTGGTATTGGCATTGGTAGTGCAGGAGTTAGGTAGATGCATAACAGGAATGGCAGTGAAGTAGTGAACTGGCACCAACCCCACCCCACCCTGCAGAGACTGACAGGCATTGGGGTGTGCCTTTGGGTCGTTGGCGATAATGCTCATGCCACTTCACCTCACCCTACCCTGCAGGCACCGACAAGTGTCACACCCTGCAGACATCGACAAGAGTCGCTGTGTGCCTTGGGGTCTTTGGGCCTTATGCTAACTCCATTCCAAAGTGAAATACGCTGAGATGGGTGCAGTATAGGAGAATGGGGTGAGCTTTGGGGCTGAAGAGTCCAAGGCACACCTCGATGCCTGTCAGTGGCTGCAGGGTGGGGGTGAGGGCAGAATGGCATAAGCATTACAGCCAACAATCCCAAGTCACACCCCTGATGCCTGTCAGTTTCTACAGGATGGGGCGTTATGGTTGGAAACCCTAACGCCCACGGTGTTTGTTGGCATTTTCACTCCAAATGTTCAACATGGGCTTTTTGTGACCCCACCTCATGAACAGTGGCAGTATCAGTTTGTTAGATGAAAGGTGATTTCACACAACAACTGTGCCATTTGGCACCGCAGGCACAAAAGCACATTTCGGGCAGGATGTGAAAAATGACAGCTGTACTGTTCGTAAGGAGGTGTAAAAAATGGCAATGTTGAAAATCTGTAGTGAAAATATGAAAAATTGGTGAAGTCATGAGCGTGCGTAGAAACTACGCAATGCACACCCATAGAACAATTATTTGGGATTTTTTTTTACCACATTTTCAACATTAGCATTTTGGGACCTCTGCTCATAAACAGTGTCACTGTGATTTTGTTAATCTGTCCTGAACGTTGATTTCCCACAGCGACCGTGCCATTGTGCGTCACATGTGCGAAAACACATTTCAGGCAGGATGTCAAAAATGACAGCTGTGCTTTTCATAAGCAGATGTGAAAAATGGCAATGTTGAAAATCTGGAGTGAAAATATTAGAAATTGTAGAAGTTACAAGCGTGCATGTAAACTGCGTAATGCACGCTTCTAACAGTCATTTTTTTGGAATTTTTTCACCAAAGTTGCAACATAGGCTTTTTGGAACCCCACCTCATGAACAGTGGCACTGTCATTTTGTTACTTAGTCCCAAAAGGTGATTCCACTCAGTGACTGTGAAATGACCTTTCGTGACCGAATAAAAAAAGGACAGTGCATGTGTTCATGAGGTGGGGTCCCAAGAACCCCATGTTGAAAATTTGGAGCCAAAATTCAAAAATAATAGCTGAGATATCCACCTAAGTTGAACCCCCCCACCATTGATGCCATTATGCAGCTTACCATGATTTTCTTCAGTTCATGGTCGGCTTTTGAAGAGTTCAGATGTCTCCCGCTCCACCGAGGATTGCCACGCCAGACCTCCAGAGGTAAGTATGGGTTGGGGGGGTGCCAGGAGGTGGGGTGCGCAGAAGGTGGGTGTGGGTTGAGGGAGTAGGGGTGTCCTGATGAAGAGGGACTATTTTCATGTTTACAGGGACCAAAAAAAAGTCAGGGGTAGGTTTTTTTTTTTTACAGGTTTTACTAAAACATACATTTGGACACACTGGGGTGGGCTCCCAGTGTGCCATGTTTTTTTTTGGGGGGGAGGACTGAAGCCGACTGGGATTGTGCACCCCTGTCAGCAAACAAATTAAACTGGGGGGGTATGGTGCCAATGGGGATTGGGCACCCCCGTCGACAAACAAATTAAACAGGGGGGCATTATGCTGACAGGGATTGGGCATCCCCATCAGCGAATAAATTGAACTGGGAAGGGGGCATGCTGACAGGAGGATTGGGCACCCCTGAAGTCAGCTTTCTGGGGATTGTGTGGCAGATGGCAGCAGTCACCACCATGTTTATTGAAATGTTTCACCAACAAAAGCATATAAGCTTGTCATTCAGCAGCAGCACAGATGACATGCCCCCCTTGTCTTTGATTGCAGTAGCATATTTCTTTTAAGCTGGTGGCACTTTGCATGTACTTGTGTCAGTGTTAGCATGCTGGCTAATTGGAGAATGAGGGACACACCTTCTAAAGTGTGCCCTGCATTCGCCAACACTGACACATCTCTGCATTTCTCCTACTACCACAGAATGTTGCTTGTGCACGTGAAAAACAGCATAAAAAAGTTCTCAAGGGGAGCCAAAATGAGGAAAAACAGTATCATACAAGACAGGAGATAAGGTGAAATCTGAAGCAAATTAAAAAAGTATAGGTAAAAATGTTCACCACAAACATGCACTACTGTTTTTACCATTGGATTTATTTTGAACCCATATTCAACTATTGAAGATGCCTGAAAACTTATTGTAACTGAGTCAGACAACCTTATTCAGTTTAAATCTATGGAACGAAAGCTACTGGAGATTATCCAACATTTATTTGTGTGTGTAGTCAGAATGTAATTTTCTTCCTGTCTCTGTCAAAATGCAGCTGCACTATTGTCACTTTGATAAATAAAGACTCTAAACTTTATACAGATTTTGAGGCAAAGTCAATATGGTGACTGAAACTTTAGAAGTTGCTACTGGCCCTGTGTATGGAGACAATGTGGTCTACTGGTTACAGCACCAGCTTGGGAACCAGGTGATCGCAAGTTCAAACCCTGCTAGCACTGAACACTGCCATGGGCAAGTGTCATCTAACCTCCAGTGCTTAATTCCACTAGCTGAGGAAATGGCATAAGCTGACCCCACTGGAAACAAGATGTTGCATTTCAGCTAAGCTATTCTGGGCAAATAAAGTGTAAAATAATAAACAAATAAACAAATACATAAAGATATTACTATACCCTTGATATTAGCAGAAACACACTGACTCTAGAACTACAGCAAATGAAAATTTACCAACAAATTGATGACAAAGTTCCAAACTACATGCTCTGTGTAGCTTTGGTGAAGTTAGCAGTTCACCATCAATTCACAGAAACATAGAAACATAGAATTTGATGGCAGATAAGGACCGCTTGGCCCACCCAGTCTGCCCATTTCCCTATCTCATGGATAAGCTGCAGATTATAGTTAATCAACAGCTTACTTTCTCCTGCCCCCCACTAGAATTGCCATATGCCTGTCCCGTGCATTCTTGAATTCTCCCACTGTTCCTGACTCTACAACCTCCTCAGGGTGGCTGTTCCATGCATCCACAACTCTCTCTGTGAAAAAATACTTTCTAACATTACCTCTGATCCATCCCCCCCATCTTCAAATTGTACCCCCTTGTTCTTGCACATATCTTCTTCTGAAAGATACTACCCTCTTGTACCTTGTTAATTCCCTTAAGATACTTGAAAGTTTCTATCATGTCCCCCTCCCTCCTTTCTTCAAGGGTATACATATTAAGCTGCTTTAGTCTCTCCTCGTATGTCTTCTGGTGTAGACCTTACACCATTTTGGTTGCCCTCCTCTGAACAGCCTTCACTCTGTCTATGTCTTTGCGGAGATGAGGTCTCCAGAATTGCACGCAGTACTCCAGATGGGGTCTCACTAACTGTCTGTAGAGAGGGATAACAACTTACTGTTTTCTACTGTTGATGCCTCTCCCTATGCATCCCAGTATCCCTCCAGCCCTCCTTACTGCCTTCTCACATTGCTTGTCCACCTTTAGGTCATCTGATATAATTACTCCTAGGTCTCTTTCGATTTTTGTTGTTGTTATTAACTCATCCCCCATTGTGTACTCTTCCCCTGGATTTTTCTTTCCCAGATGCATTACCTTGCACTCCTTTACACTGAATCTGTGCTGCCACATATTTGACCATTCCTCCAACCTTGCCAAGTCCCTTTTCATTCTTTCTACCCCAACTTGTGTATCAACCCTGTTGCAGATCTTTGTGTCATTTGCAAAGAGGCATATCTTTCCTTCCAGGTGCTCTCCAATGTCACTTGTAAAGATATTAAAGAGGACTGGTCCCAGTACTGAACCTTGCGGTACTCCGCTAGTTGCCCTCCTTTATTCACTGTGGACTCTGTTTAATATAACCCTTTGCATCCTGTTGTCCAGCCAGTTTTTTATCCAGGCTACCACCTTGGGAACCACTCCAAGGCTGGCTAACTTGTATATTAATCTTTTGTGTGAGACTGTGTCGAATGCCTTGCTAAAATCTAGGTAGATCATATCCACAGCCCCTCCCTGGTCTACTACTTTGGTCACCCAGTCAAAGAAATCTATTAGGTTTGTCTGACATGACCTTCCTGCTGTGAAACCATACTGCCTTGGATCCTGTGCCCCACTGGCCTCTAGGTACTCAACAATTCTTTCCTTCAGAAGTGATTCCATCATTTACCCTACCACTGAAGTCAAACTAACTGGTCTGTAGTTTCCTGCCTCTGCCCTGCTCCCACTTTTGTGAAGTGGAATCACATTTGCCCTCCTCCAATCCTCAGGTACCACTCCATCCTCCCATGATTTGTTAAAGAGAGTAGTCAGTGGTGTTACTAGTTCTAACCTTAGTTCTTTTAGTATTCTTGGGTGAATCCCATCAGGCCCCATTGCTTTGTCCACCCTCAGTTTCAAGAGTTCTTTCAAAACCCTTTCTTCTGTGAATGGACTGGTATCGACCCCGCTATTCAGTGTTTCTCCCTTGTTTGGTTTAGGCACCTCCCCCTCCTCACCTGTTGTGAATACTGAGCAGAAATATTTGTTCAGTATCCCTGCTTTTTCACTGTCACTCTCTGCCCACATTCCTTCCCCTTTATTAAGTCTCTGTATCCCTCCCTTGGTCTTTCTTCACTCCCTAATGTACCTATAAAAGGTTTTATCCCACTTCTTAACAGAGTTTGCTATCTTTTCCTCAGTTTGTGCCTTTGCTATTCTGACTGTCTTCCCTGCCTCCTTCTGCTTTAACTGATAAAGTTCTCTGTCCTGCTCCTTCTGTGTTTCCTTATATTTCCTGAATGCTATCCTTTTCTCCTTAACCGTCCCTGCCACCTCTTTTGAAAACCATAGTGTTTTTTTCCTTCATTTTGTTTTATTGATTTGCTTCACACAAAGGCGTGTTGCCTCTGTGATGGCTGTTTTGATTATTCCTCATTGTTCCTCCACCCCTCCTTCTTGCCCATGTGCTAGCGCTTTTCTAAGGCTCTCTCATTTTCCCAAAGTCAGCCTTCCAAAAGTCCAATACTCTTGTTTTTGTATGGCTTGACTCTATGGCTGTGTTTATTGTGAACCACACTGTTTGGTGGTCACTTGTTCCTAGATGGCTACCCACTTCTAAATCTGAGATCCTTTCTCCTTCCCCATTTGAGAGTACCAGGTCTAAGATTGCTCCCTCCCGAGTGGGTTCCAACACTAGCTGTCTGAGGCATGCACCCTGTAGGGCATCAAGAATGACCCTGCTCTTGGATGTGCTTGCAGCAAAGGTACTCCAGTTAACATCTGGCATATTCAGGTCCCCCATCAACAATATCTCCCCTTTTTCTACCATTTTAAGGATGCCTTCTATCATTTTCTTGTCTATTTCCTCCCCCTGAGATGGGGGTCTGTACACAACCCCCATGTGGATTGTGGTGCCATTTTCTGTCTCCAGGGTGACCCATACTGACTCAGCAACGTCCTGTTTACTCTTTAGTTCTGTTGCTTTAATCCCTTCCTTTATATAGAGAGCTACTCCTCCTCCTCCTCCTCTTTTACCCACCCTGTCCCTCCTGTAGACTGTGTATCCTGGTATGTTGACTTCCCACTCATGGTTCTCTGTGTGCCATGTTTCAGTGACTGCCACAATATCCAGGCATCCCTCTTGCATCAAGGCCACTAGTTCAAGGAGCTTGTTGCACAGACTGCGGGCATTGGTACTCATCACCTTCCATTTATTTTTATGGCCTTATCCTTTTAGCCCCATCCCTGTCCTAATACCTTTTTCTGCATTTATCCTGTCCTGCTCCTACTGACTTCTCTGCCTTGGTGTTTACCTCTCTAACTACTGCACTTTTGGGGAGGCTGGGATTTCCCTGCTTCTTTTCAGTGCCTCCCACCTTGGCTAGTTTAAATGCTTGCCAGTGAAGCATTTAAACCTGTCACCTAGGATCCTGGATCCCCCCTGGACAGATGCAGACCATCGCACCAGTATAAGCCTGCATCCCTCCAGGTGGCTCCCCAGTCCTCAGTGAAGCCAAAACCCTGAGCTCCACACCAGTTTTTCAACCACTTATTGAATCCCATGGTGCAGAATACCCTAGTATCATCCTTGCCATAGGCGGACAGCACCTCCGAGAAGGTTACCGTACATGCTACTTGTTTAAGGCCCCTCCCCAACTCCACAAACTCCTCTTACACTGCTCTGATCCCATTTACAGCCAGGTCATTTGTCCCTAGATGGACAATGACATCCAGCTCCCTCCCTTGTGCAGCTGCTCCAGCGATCCTGAGGATTCGCTTCTTGTCCCACCAAGTCATGGCGCCAGACACCTTACCTCCCTATCCCCTTCCTCCCCCACGTCTACCCCCTAATGATTGAGTCCCCCACCAGGAGTTGTTTCCTTCCCCTGTGGGGTCTCATGCCACCCTCCTGTGGGTTTCCTTTGTGGAGCTTCCCAGCATCCTCCTTGGTCTCCACTGCAGGTGCCTCCATAGAGGAACCACTCTTTGCCAGAACAGCATATGAATTGTGGAGATCTACAACTGGAGGGATGCACCTGTGTTCCACCAGCCTCTCCCTCCCTGAGCCCACCTTGGTCCAACTGCTCCTCTTTCTTGGCAACCTTTGAGGTAACGGTGGTGGCCCTGATGGTCCCTGGGTGGGGGAAGAGGTTTCACGAATCCTAGCTGGGTCAGCTTGGAGACGGGCAACCTCCTCCCTCAGACCAGAGAGGTGCCTGCAAACAAGCAGCATCGCAACCTCCAGAATGTCTCCCAGAACACTGCTGCTCCACAGCCATTGCACTGCACCACTCCCATCTTGACTTATTTTGTGTCCCCTCTCCTGTTGCTTTGTATGCTTATTGTCTCCTCCCCTTATGTATTTTTGCATTTACTTTCCTACTGCCTATGTGCCCTTACAACTCTCACCCTTTCTGTTCTGGGACAGGAACTTCCTGTAGTCTTCAGTAATCTCCTTCCTCAGTGCATGAATTCAGACCTCCAACAGCCGGGGGATGAAGCATTGTTTTTTTTTATTTTTTTTTTAGGTTCCTTCAAGGTTGCTGAAAGTAATGTGTCTCAGTGATCCTTCCCTTCCTAATGCCAAACAGGAAGTTCCTGTTGTCAGTCAAATTCAGTAGCTATAAAACTAGAACTGGCTTTGGGTGGGAATGAGGGCAATTAGTAAAAAATCTGTAGTTCTGGACAAAGTTAATCTTTTTTTTCTCAAAAAGAGGTTCCCACACCTGAACCTCTTTAAACACCCCATACTACTGTACCTCCCTCATCCCAATCAGTCATACTCAGTTTTAAATTATCAACCCCATTATCTCAACCCACTAAAGCAGAACTCACACCACACTACTTTCCCCACCAGCCTCAGCACTGGCAAAAAGAAAGAGAATCCTTTCACTGCCTGAGTGCAAACCCAGTCCCAATCTACAGTACTACCCCTAGTCAAAAGTGAAATTCAACAGATATGTACCTCTCCTACAGCCACTCAGTGCAGTACCCATCAAGCACATGCCTCCCCCCAACCTCAAGAAAAAGGATATTGTAAAGAATGAAGGGACAATGACTGGCACAGATCCTCATATCAACACCTCGGCTAACCACTGTCTGAATGAACGGGAGGCAGCCTGTGCTCATAGTAAAAACAGCTGATTACTATAAGCAAGGCCCCTGGAATTCTGCGGTTCTGCGGTTGTGGAATTTGCCGCAGAATTTGCATCATGCTGCAGAATATATATAGTGCCGCAGAATTCATTGTTTTTGGTGAATTTTCATATAAGCATACTGTTTTTCCATAGTGTCAGGCTTTCTTTCCCACCTCGTTTATCCTGAAGCCCCCCCTCTATGCTCAGCATATGATGTCATCGATGACATCACATCATATTTAGCCAATGACAGGACTGTATTCTGCCAGAGAAATGAATAAATCATGCCGCAGAAATCATAAAATGCTGCCACAGAAGCCAAGGAGCCCTGCCGCAGAAATCAGAAAATTCTGCCGCAGAACACCAGGGGCCTGACTAAAAGTCTTCACTGCCTTAGACAGTAGTCAGCCAAGGTGGAGATAGGATGATCTGTGCTAGTCGCTGGCCCTTCAGTCTTTACATTGTCCTTTTTCATGAGGTCAGGATGACATGGGTGGTGGAGGGTTGATGGTTGCATCAGTGGGGGGTGTGGGAGGGGGAATATATGTTTAATTTGGCTGGTGTGAGGGAAGAGGTTGGGAAAGTAGCAGCACATCACATAGTGTTCCACATAGTAAAGATAATATATTTATCTGCACATACCTATCAGCTCTCTGCTGCATTAATGTAACCCTATCCATCTATCCAAAGGCTACTGCCCCTGCCTGGGTGGCCACAAACCAGGTTGAGAGGCCTGGGTTCCTATTTTGAATATTGAACTGGTTCTTTCACAAAGATTACACTATTGTGCAGTACCTCCACCAAGAGTATATATTTTACGTGGGCTAGATAAAACCTGGTACAACCCCTTGAGATGCTGCACCCACCCACAATGCCACAATGTCACCCCACACATGACCCAATAACCAAACCCCCACATTTCATATTTCTGGAATTAAAGGCTCACTCTAATAATATGCTCCTGACACAGGATTTATAAAAACAAGCAAACAACAATTTACTTACAAGGGGTGAGGGTTAGGAAGGGTGAATTGGACCCAGTAAGCAAGGGGGTTACTGGGTTTGTGGAGGCGGTTTAGGTGTGAGGAGGGTCAGAGACTGTGAGCATAAATGTGCAGCTGCGCTAACCAGGGATATACCTGCAGCAGTGAAGTTTGGGCTCCTGTATCAACTGTGGAGCCCCACCAAGCTGGCCTGTGAGCCAACTGAATGGACCAGAGATGCAATCCAGTTCTCCTTGGCACCCGCAGTCCTTAAGTTGCACTATTCCATCTTCGCTGTGCCCCACACTATGAACTGTGCACCTGACCACTGAAGGCTCTATAGAGCCTTGGTCCCAGTAAGCAAGGGGGTTACTGGGCTTGTGGAGGTGGTTCAAGTATGAGGAGGGGCAGAGACTGTGAGCATAAGAGTGCAGCCGCACCAGTGGCTGCCTGCATAGTGGCTGCAGGTGTGAGTGGCTCATGCAGGAGCGGCATGAGTCACCTGTGTGAGTCTACTGTGGGAGGCTCCGGCGAGGCTGCATTTAAAAAAAAAATTTTCTTGCGATTACATAGTGTGTAAGAGAAGTCTACTCAATTTTAATTTAAGATAGGTTATGTATTTAATTGTGTAACTGAGCAGCTGATTATGTATTCTTGGCTTAACATAGTAATATGCTATAGTGTACTGTCTCCTAGGTTTTTCCAATAACAAACCACTGCCTGACTGGATTGGAAGAGATATTATTTAAAGACAATAACTAAGGTAGTGGCAGTGCCTTGGTTAGCTGCCCTTGGTTTCTAACTCTGACCATAATTTGGGGGAGTGGCGCCCCTCTGTTTTGTCCAGATTTTAGATAAATTCAAGAGTTTTTCAAACTGACCCTGACTGTGCTCATGTCACCAAAGTGGCAGTGAGGTGAGGAGTGCCTGGTGGGATTGATTGGTATTTAGTATTTTTATGTATATGCCCTTCCCTCCATTAGGTTTGTGGAAAATTCTCTGAGTCAATACTTAAGACCTTTTCTGTGGTAGCAGCACAGAATTTTCAGCCTTTAGTGTTTGACATCAAGGGATTTGACTTGTTCTTGGGTCAGCAGACATATTAATCAAGAATGATAAATGTACTATTATTAATGATTTTTTCTCTTGGGGGGTATTGTTAGTCAAGTCCATGAGCCTATTGAGGATAATAGTTTTATCTGTCCAATTATTAATCTGGGCCATTTTACAGACCATGAGCTTAGTAATAGGTTTAAATGTTTTCTTAATCAGCAGTACTTTATTCATAACACTGTGTATTACAATTATGTTTGGGATGGTAGAGCCACACTAGGATGTTTAACTGGGCCTGTGTCAATACATCAATGGTCAGGAAGATCATATGTAGCAGCCAGGTGTAAAATCACGTACACTGCAGTAGTATTTATGCAACAATTGATACTGCTGATGCTATGACTCTCAGTCAATTCATTTAAATCCTGACCCTATGGTGGATAATTCAGTTGGCGCTGATTTTTATCCAAGGTGTCTTGGCAAAGTGGGATGAGTTTGTAGTTTGGTCTACTCAGCATCACTTTGATGTTACTGCTTTAACTGAGACATGGTTGTCAGGAAAAATGGCAGATATAATGATAAATCTAGATGGGTACAGTATTTTTTGAGTGGATAGAGTCAACTGCGGCGGGGGGGGGGGTGCTTATTCTATGTGAGCAAAGACCTTACTTTTTTTTGAATGAGCCTGTTTGCTCACAAACTTCTTGGGAGTATCAATCTGTCCCTGACTTTAAAACTCAGACCTAGTAAATGTTATTCCCTAATGGTAATGTATGTGCCACCAGGAAAACAAGAAGGGTTAGATGTAATGAAGGTGTTTAGAGAGTCTATTCCTCATAAGCGTGAGGTCATTATACTAGGGGACATTAATATGAATTGGAGTGGGAAAGATATCAACAAATACAGGACCATTGTAACAGATCTTAGATTAACACAGATAATTCAGTCTCCAACAAGGGTTCATTATAGGACTGGTTTCTCCTCAATAATAGACTGGGTGTTAGTTTCTGATGTGACAAAAATTAAAAAGTCCGGTATTCTAGCTAACTGTATTAGTGATTAAAGTCCTGTGATTTGCTGTTGGTCAACTGAAAGGGAAAGGGTGCAACCGGCATATATTTATTCCCGTAATCTCAGGAAACTAGATACAGCCAAATTTAAAGAGGCCTTACTGAACATTGATTGGTCCTATTTAGATCAATTTACCATAGTAGATGATGCCCTGCAGGCCTTTTGCAAACATTTTATTTCTCTCTGTTTGTTCCACTTAGGAAATTAAGGATCAGGGGTAATAGACAAGAGTGGGTAAACTCTGACCTTCTTGAACTAATCAGGGACAGAGATAAAAAGTGGAAAAATTATAAAAAGACTGGTGACTTGACTAGTCTATTGTCTTATAAACAGACAAGAAATAAATGTAAAACTATGATATGAACATTAAAGAAATGATTTTTCCTAGAGAAACAAAAATAATTTAGAGCCAAGAATGTCCCAGATACTTGGAACCTAATTAATGAACTTCTTGGGAGAAAGATTACAACCTCCCCACAGACTTTATAAACAAATGCTGGGGTAATGACTGATCCACTTAGAATAGCTGAGGAATTAAAAAATTATTTTACTGATCTGTCTGACGTCCCTAAAATTAGTCGTGATCACCCGTCCGAAAAATTTAGGTTTAATAATTCCTTACGGTTAGAGGCTTACCCCACATTTTATTTTAGGATGTTCTCTCCAGATGAGGTCCTATCTTTCTTGATCAAATGCGGTCCTCTTCCTCAGGTTGGCAGTGATGGGATGGACTTTAGGCTCATGAGGATCACTGCAGATATAATTTGTTTTCTCCTTTCAAAAATGTTTATCCCTTGGCCAGGTTGCTTCCCTGAAGCTGGCTATTGTTATTCCAGTTTTTAAGTCCAGGGATGCAATCAGTGTGAAAAACTATCTTGCCATTTCCTTGCTTTCTCCTTTGTTGAAGATACTGGAGAGCACTGTGTTTGACCAAATGATTGAATACTTATTAAAATATGATCTTTTAACATCTGCTCAGCATGGCTTCAGACCAGAACATAGTACGTCAACGGCCTTGGTCGGGTTCACACAGGCAGTTCACAAGGCACTTGATAAGGGCCATTTTACAGTGGCTGCCTTTGTGGACCTGACCAAGGCCTTTGACTTGGTCAATCATGATTTGCTGTTGACAGCTCTATTTAACTTGGGTTTGTCTTCTGAAGTTATAGGGTGGACTAGGAGTTACCTTGATGGTTGCTCCCAGGCCACGAGGATTAAAAATACATTTTCTTCATCTACTGTTCCACTGGGTGTTCAACAGGGGTCAAGTCTGGGCCCTTTACTTTTTAGTTTAGTTTTAAAAACACTTTCTTTAGTTTGTTTTAATACTCAGATTTTTCTTTATGCTGATGATGCGGTGATCCTCACAAGTGGGTCCAATTTGGAAGTCATTGGTAATAGTTTGGCCTGTGATTTTGTTGCAGTACAAAACTGGTTTATTGATCATAAACTTGTTTTAAATAGAAAAAAAAAAAGATTTTTTACAACCAGAGGAAAAAATTAAATGCTACTCCTACACTGTTGTTACGAACCCTGAGAGGAGACTGCATTGAACTGGTAACAAGTTTTAAATACTTAGGGTTTGTTTTAGATGAAAGCTTAACTTAGGAACAGTATATTAATGCTGTTATAAAACAGGTTCATCAGAGACTAGGTTCTCTGTATAGAATTAACTCTCTTCTTGTTCCAACCACGCATTTAATTTTGTCTCAAAGATTTCTTCTTCCACTGGTGGATTATGGTTTATTATTTTATTATTCTACCAATCAAGGACTGTTGAACAAAGTAAGGGTGTTGACCAATCAAATTGCAAGGTTTGCTTCACAGTTGCACAATCTGACATACCACTGTAGGCTTTATGAAAGCCTTCAATGGCTACAATTTGACCAGAGGTATCAGTTGCAAATGGGAGTTATGGCCGAAAAGATCACACTAAATAGGGTCCCAACTGTCTTTCATGCCCTTTTTGAAAAACACACTACAACAGCTCAGGCACATACAAGATCGTCACACTGTACTAGGTTTACAGTACCAACTATAAAAACATCACTTGGTCAAAGGTCCTTTTTATATAACCTACCATTTGTTTTTAATGCCTTACCATCTGAACTGGATGGTGCAAATATTTCTTTGCCTGTCTTTAAATCTGATTTAAAAAAATGGGTTGTGGCAAATAATGTCTGTGAATGTACATCTCTATGAAGATTTTACATGATGATATTCATTGTTTAATAATTTTTGTTATTGTTGTTGTTATGTGTTCTGGTTGCCCATGTAAATGGGTTTTTGGCCCATGGACTTTCCCAGATTTCAAATAAACAAATCAAATTGGAAGAAGAGGTTAAATATTTACATTGCTTGACATTTTAGATTGGTATTCTTAGCATTGCAATCCAATAATCTTTTTGCATTTTAAATTCAAACATTAATCACAGTGGCCACCCACCAACTTCTGATGTATTCAGGGGATCCATGTCATAATGTCGATTCCTATACAGCGAATGTCAAAATGGTGAATCTGTAAAAGTGCATTCAGTAAAGGTGACTGCAATTAATGGCGAGTGGTATTTTATGGCAAATTTGCATCACTTTCAGACCACAACTGTACATTGTACGCAATGCAATGGAGATAATCATACTGCTCCCTAACAACGTACTCCTGTACCACTTCTAGCAATCTCTCATTGAGATCCCGGTACCTACAACGCCCTTAAGCGTTTCCAGTACCCGACACAAGTTGCTCATACCGCAATTCGGTAAGCCTCTGCTCTTTAGTGTTAATGGGGGGTCCATTCCCAAACCCCCCATTATTTCTGTTATTCTAACTCTGAAGTGCACCTGGACACTGGGGTAATGGTGCACCTGGAAGTCGCCCTTTAATTCCAGTAGCCGTTTGTTACCTATCGCCTTTATGTCTCTTGCTATTCTTGCATCACCATTATTGACTCGTTGTTGAGTCACCTTCATGACATGCTACCGTATTCAGGATGTTATTCTGTCTATGTCTCTAGCTAGCTGCACTTGAATGGTAACACACATATACTCAATGCCCACACTGGCACCAGTCCTAGACGACTATAGAACCCCACAATTCTATACTCCAAACCTGGGTACCCAGTGCTAAGTTTTTAGGTGCAGGCCTGATAAAGTTGCAGCTAAGCTGGCTGGCATTGCAGCTGGTAGGGGCCCCTATAGGAAAATTGAATTAGCATACTTTCTTTCAATTATCTTTAAACAAACCTGGCTGATCTTGGAAAACACACTTTAAACTTTAACACTCTGGCCTGACATTGTACATAGCAGAGCTTGGGAGAACTATTTACAGTTTTTGCAGGCTTGCAGAGGATGGCTCTGCCTACTCATGGTTTTGAAATCATCAATGGTGTAGGGAAGCTTAGCTGAGGTACAGGCAGGAGCTTTGTCTGACTCCCTTTTCACCAGGCTCTTGCAGCTTGCAGAGTGGAACTCTCTCAGCTTCAGATAGTTGCCCCTTCTCTCTGGGCTTGCTGTCACATTAGGAACAAACCAGGCTGGGACCAAGGCCAGCATGCATCAGTCTCCAATGTCTAGGCTATGCCCCTCAGGGGGAAATGCATATGGCAGTGCATAGATAGCACACTACCAGGTGGACTCCCAGGCCGATCTGGAAAATGGTCTCTTGCATTCAGCCCATTTACATTCAGCACATGCTGGTTGATTTAAGTCATCACAATCTCTTCAACCATGCACCAGCATGGCAGGCATGGTCCGTTTTAGCTTTCAAGACATAGTCTGTCAACAAGGGTGCTTTTCCCTAGAGCTAGGGCATACCCAAAACTTGCACAGTCTCTTTCAGACAAAATCTCTTGCTCTCTCAAAAACAGAACAGGAGCCCAAGGTGTAACTCTCAACCAGGACAGCACTTTACTTGTCAGTAATTTACGCTCTCAGACACTTCTCAAAGCACAGATCACAATATCAAAAGTCCCTCTTGGCTATGCTGGCACTTGCAGCTCCAATTGGACATTTACAGAGTCCTCTCAGGCCACTCCAGGCAAAGCTCCGACCTCAGGATACTTTCCCCTTCATTCCTTTAGGCACACTTAAACAGTCACATTAGGCATTTTACAAACTGGATCATCCGTGGTCATTCTTGCACTAGATGTCCACCCTATCTCAAGTGCTGATCAGATGCAGGGTGCAGACTGAACTTGAGCACCTATTGGCTATCTGGGCTTCTCATCCCCAAGCATGTCTCCAAAATAACGTGAACTTGTAAGCAGAAGTTCACTCACTCAGAATGATTCAGAAAGCTTTTCATTTCATGAAGTTACAGCTTCATCAGCACTCTCATGCTGAGGTAGAAAGTTTATGCAGATGTCCCATAGCTGAAGATAAATTCAGGTTTCTCCCACATTTTCCCAAAAATGTGGAAAGGTAAACACTAACCTTGGGGAACAATAACTGGCAACTCCCAAGTCAGCAACTCCAGTCTCTGGCAGCCACTTTCTCTCAGGAGACAGAGGCTCCCTCCCCTGTGGAGGGGCTCCCACTGAATACACTAG
The DNA here is from genome assembly GCA_016271365.2 of Neoceratodus forsteri. NCBI lineage: Eukaryota > Metazoa > Chordata > Ceratodontiformes > Ceratodontidae > Neoceratodus > Neoceratodus forsteri. The sequence goes on from CM028131.1 coordinate 1,126,045,272, forward strand.
GCCCATTCTCTTCAGTAGAGGGCCAGAGCCTTCCTCCCTGTGAAGGGGCTAGTGCTGAACTGAACACAGCCTGAAAAGTCCCTGGGTTTTGGGAACTGTCAGAGGTTTCTGATTGGCTGAATCCACTTGTCTGTCCCAAACATGAATATTGACTAAGCCTCCTCGGTGCCTGTTAGGCCCCCTGTTTAGGCACCTAAATTAGGTCCCTGCCCCCCCCAAGTCCTCTGCAAATCTCATAAGTCCCTGGCAAATTCCCAAGAGTCCTGGCTGTAGCATTCTAGCTTTCTGATTGCCTGACAGGCAGTAAATATGGCTGCTATTGATACAGTCCCCCTGCAGTCCTGCAATGTCCCCAAAGCCAAAGTCCTGGTGCAGCCAGTACATTGACTTTATTTTCATTATTGCCCCATAATTCAAAAGCCCCTTTGGTGCCCTCTACATTGCTGCCCACATTTTATATTTATTCTTGCCCCTGTGCCTGTTGCTGCCACTGAAATAAATAGTCCCCTAGCAGCAGAAAGACTTGCTCATGAATATTAATCCATGCTCAATAATATTCATAGAACCAGGCCTAGACACACAGCGTGCATGGTGATTTTCATTTAAAATATGCTGGCAGCTTTTCTTGGGCCATAATCCAGGTCACCGGTCCCTGTCCTATGCCAAAGCCATCCACTTGACCTCAATCGTGGTCGGAAAAACAAAGGGGTGTTTTGCACAGGCATGGCTGCTGACTGTTCTGGGAAGCAGATTGTGATGCAGTGGCCCTGCTCTAACCCCTCTGGCCCCTACTGAAGCCTGAAAACATGAGGGTCCAGGAAAATCCTAAAGGCACTATGAGGCTCGGGCCAAAGGCGGTGCAAGCACCAGGGGAGAACAGAGGACACCAGAGGCATTCCAGGAGGCAGTCAGGAGCAATGAGAGATAAGGAGCAATTAAGATAAGCCCCGACAGGAGAGTTACATTAAGTGCCATTGGAATCTGACTCTTAATATCGTGCGCCTCCCTACACTGTAACATGAAGACAGCTGGCTCTTAAGAGCAGCATTGTGAAGTATCTGACTGTAATCTCCCCCTTCAGATTTTATTTCTCTTCCAGGGAGCAAAGCATTGGGACTTAGGGTATACCATTGTGAGAGTGCTGAAAAGAAGGCTTCGTGTTGTGGGTGACTCATCTAGTTCATGTGGAATAATGCCATGGAGGATGTTAGAGTGTGGCTTAATCAGAGTTTGTTTGTTTTTGAGGATGTTACAGCATGGTACAGTTACAGCGTGTAAGGCTTGCTGTGACTGGTGTGTATCTGACTTTTATTGTGCTTGTGGGTTGCAGGCTCACGTGGTTTTGCAATGAGATAATGGTGTGTCAGGTTTGTGTAGTTTTGGTCTTCATGCTGAATTGCTCCTGGTGTGTTTTCTTACTTATAATTGGGTATGTTCTGGCGTGTGGTCGTATTTCTGTAGTGTGTCACCGGTCTTGGTTTTGCAGATTATATGAACATCATGCTGCTGGAATATGTGGAGAGATTTAAAGGAAATGTTTGGCTCATCCATGAGGGATTTCTTTTTTGTAAGGAATGTGTTTTTGGGGACAAGATGTATTGGAAGTGTGTGGTACCAGAGAGGCAGGTATACGGGAAGGGTTCATATGTCTGGTGAGGATGTCGTAAAAGTTATATGCTGTCATACCTATGTTCTTGATCGAGGTGACATTTGTGATCATCAGGTGAGAAGTGAGGTTAAACAGAGAGCTCTGAGTAGTTCTGAGTCATCTCATCAAGTAGTGGTTGATTGCTGCAGTTCCCTGCTCCCCAGTGTAGGTGGAAAGTTGCCCTCTGTGGAATATTTGAAGCAAAGTGGGCAGTGGGTTAGAAAAGCTGCTTGTAAACCCCCTCTGCAACTGTGTTCTCTGTCAGAATTGGTTATTAAGGAAGAATATTGTGTGACAAACAGAGGTGATGTTCTCCTGCTGTTTGATTCTGATGCTGGGGAGGTCAGGTATCTACTTTTTGCTACTACGGAAAATCTGAACTACATGCGGAGATGCTTGGACTGGTATGATGACAGGACTTTTAAGTGCTGTCCTCCTTGTTCACACAGCTCTATATTATACATGGTGTGGAGTTCTCTAGTGTTATACCTACTTAGTTTGTGCTGATGTCGTCCAGGACTATGGCTGCCTACTGTACTGTATTTCAGAAGCTTAGAGACTTAAATCCTGACTTGCGGCCACAATCTATTATGGTACAATTTGAGCAAGCTGCATACAAAGCTTGTACAATGGTATTTCCTGATATGGAACTTTGTGGGTGTTTTTCCACTTATGTCAAGCTGTTTGCTGGAAATTTAACAGCTTCCAGATGTTCAGCATCTTTATGTACAAGATGAGGACTTCACTTTACATATACGGTTGTTGCCAGCATTGGCTTTTGTTCCTCCTGTTGATGTGGTTGCCACTTTTGAAGAGTTGCTTAATTGGGGTTTTTTTGTGCATCACTATGACCTGTTAGCTCCCCTTACTGACTACTTTGAGGATACATGGGTCTGATGTCCCATTCAAGGTGGGATATGGTGGTGACCCATTTTCCCTGTTGAGTTCTGGAATTGTTTTGTTGCTTCAAGGTGTGGTTTGTTGTGTACTATTAATGCAGTGGAGGGGTGGCATAGAAGGTTAAATATGTCAATTGGAGCTACTCATCCTAGCTTGTGGACATTTATAGACTTGTTGAGAGCTGAGCAAAGGATGAATGAGATAAAGATACAGCAGTTCAACTCTGGTAAAAATGTTCCTGCTTCCTGAAAAGAAAATACAAGAACTGTACTCAGACAATTATGGACATTGCTGAACAATATGATCAGAGAACACTTGTTGATTACCTCATAGGAATTGCTGTCAAATTTCAGTTGCAAGTGTAAGGGGAGTTTCATTACAAATTGTGCTTCTGTTATTAATTGGTATTTTTTTTTTGTGGGTTACTTCTGTTACTAAGCCATTACACTACCTAATTTTGCTGTGGTATAATTGTTTCCTGCCTGCAATAAATTTGGAACATGTATGGTATAATGTCTGCAGTGTGTTACTTGCTCCGTGTTCAGACTTGCCATGTGCTATCTTATTTTCATTCTTTTCTGTGCAGTTCAGCCGTGGAGTTTGTTCTATTTAGTTTGCGGGTGCTGGGGGGGGGCTCCACCACCTGCATTGGGGGGTGCAGTGGGCAAAGTCCCCCTCAAAGGATAAGTACCTTGTTTTACTCTTGATCTGCTGTTCTGGGGTGAGGAGTTGTTAAACATGAAATTTCTGTTTCTGTTTTTCAGGGTTTGCGTGGTTGACTTTGGTGTGCCTTTCCATCAGTATAATGATCTGCTTGTTCTCTGTGTTTTGGTTGCACTCTCATTTGCAGTGGTATGATGTTGTGTGCACCGGTCTGGGTGACCAGGACTTAGGCTGTCAAACAACCAAGAGTTCACCTTCCTAGTCCCCCCAGAGGGCATTAGTGATTAAACTCCCATTGCTCAGTAACAAATGGCCAGCACAGTAGTCTGACAAGTCACCTTGCTTGGCTGGTATCATGCATCGAGATTCAGACTGATGGAAGGCAGTATAAATAGAATAAAGTATGGGGTGATATGTGTAATGCGATGTTTATGCCCCTTCCAAGGTGTTGGATGCTACATAAACCCTGAGAGCAAAACCCAAGGGGTTTATCAAAGCATCTAACACCGAGGGGGGTTTAAACTTTGAGTTTACACAAACCACCCCATGTTTTATTTTATATAATTGCTGGGTCTCCCCTATTTTGCAATAGCAATTATATAAAATACTAGGTGTTCCGGTGTGGATGTGCTCCGGTTCCATTTTCATCCAGATCTCACATTTTCATTGTGCAAGATTTTAAGCTGTTTTAAAATATTTTCTTAGCCACCTATATGTTGAAAATTACATATTTTTTGTTATTAAAACAGTTTACCACCGAGTTCTTGTGGTGGTTGAGTTGCAAACGAGAAATCAGGAGAGCGGTTAGGAAGCGAGGAACTGCCACAGGCGCATGCGCTGAGTGAGGGAAACCGTGCGCATGTTTGCCATAATGAACACTCCTTTATTATGGCAAATTATGGTACAGTTTCCCTATGGAAAGAAGGGGAGACCTATTAACTACAATGACAATTTACACAGTGGTAGTACTACTGCTAGCTATGCTGGTGACCCGCATGTGGGAACAAATGCAGATCATCATGAGTAGGCAATAGGAGGAAGGATTGAGAATCTCAGGAAACATAGAATCTGATGGCAGATAAGGACTGCTTGGCCCACTTAGTCTGCCCATTTCCCTACCTACTGTATACACTCCAGATCCCAAATGATCTGTAGCTTACCCCCTCTTTCCCATTACTAGGGTTGCTTTTGGTCTATCCAATGCAGTCTTGAATTCACCTACCATTTCTGCCCACACAACCTCCACAGCGAGGCTGTTCCATGCATCTACCACCCTTTCTGTGAAAACATACTTCCTCACATTGCCCCTGAGTCTCCCAACCTCCTGCCTCATATCATGATCCCTTGTTCTTGCACATCCTCTTTTCTGAAAGATGCTGTCCTCTTGTACTTTGTTTATCCCCTTGAGGTACCTTAAAGTCTCCATCATATCCCCCCCCCCCTTTCCTCCAGGGAATACATATTGAGTACTCTCAGTCTCTCTCTTCATATTGTTTCTATTGCAGCCCTTGCACCATATTTATTGCCCTTCTGTGTATTGGTTCTGCTCTGTCGATGTCCTTTCTGAGATGTGGCCTACAGAACTGGACAAAGTACTCCAGATGAGGTCTCACTAGTTGTCTGTACAGTGGTATCATCACCTCCTGTTTTCTACTGATTATACCTCACCCAATGCACCCCAGCATCACTCTGGCTCTCCTACCAGCCTTCTCACATTGCTTTGTTACCTTTAGGTCATCTGTTATGATTACCCCAAGGTCTCTTTCCAGCTTGGTTGTCATCAGTATCTCCCCCCCAATGTGTATTCCTCCCCTAGAGTTCTTTGCCCCCAGTGCATGATTTTGCTCTTCCTTGCATTCAATCTACGCTGCCATACTATTGAACACTCCTCCAGCTTGCCCAGGTCTCTTCTCATTTTTCCGGCCTCCCTGGAGTATCAACCCTATTGCAGAGCTTAGTATCCTCCACAAAAAGGCATACCTTCCCTTCCAGTCCATCTATGATGTCGATTATGAAGACATTAAAGAGGACAGGTCCCAGCATTGATCCCAGTGGCACCCCACCGGTCACCTCCCTCTCATTGGATTGGACTCAGTTTACCTCTGGGGAGACACTACTCCTGCTGCAGGATTACTTTAGTGGTGGAGATCAGCTAGTAGCACAGATGGGAGAACCAGAACAGGAGGGGTCAATGCCAGATTCTTGGCATGCATGTGTGCCAATGCATGCATGCAAGATTGCATGCAGGCACTCTGGGGAGAAAACTGGAGCTAGAGAAAAAAGCTGGGCTGCCCCAGGCCAGCCCGCTACATAGGCTCCCACATGACCAACACCGCTGACGCCCTCAAATGTTGTGATCTTGGGTAACTGGTGGGTAACCAGTAAATCCATGAGAAGGTTAGTGAAAGGGCTAGGATTGTGGGTGGGCAGTGACAAGATGAGAAAAAGTTTGACTTAAAAAAATAATGATTACAAATATGGCCAAATGCTTTTGGTTTAACCATAGCTGGGTACCTACAATATATACTTAATCCTCTAGCATGTCAGCTTATGTCAAGATTTTGAAGTGTTTGGTCATACTCCAGCCACCAAATACTGCACTGAACTATTTATTTATTTAGTGTTAGTTTTCCTAATAAAAGCACTGGTCCAGACACATCTTAAAGGCTCAACCCATGCCATAACAAATGGCAGTGCAAAGCCCAGACAAATACAGTCAAAACTTCAAGTACATAACATTCTGTTATAAATTGCAATACAAATAACAGTATAATAGTCAACACTGGCATTTAAATTACTAAACAGTTAGCTATGAAATTGTGACTAGAACACTGTATGAGTTGGTAAGAAAATTAATATTTCAGGAATATTACTCCATATTAAGGGGACAGCAACAGTATAAAAAAAACTAATGCCATCCCAGTGGCACTGAGGGCTGAGGTGCTGGATGCCTTACCTTGCTCTATGCCAGTGACCTGGGTTTGGGAATGACACCAGGTCATCGGGGAGCTATTGATGGGGAGGAGTGGGATTGAGCAGCCACAAGGCAGCCCTCCCCTCCTGGGGTGGATGCCCGCTCCCTTCACAGTTCTGCTCCCACCGGGTGGAGGTCTGGTGGGAAGCATAGTTATGAAGGGTGAGGTGGCAATAGCCAGGGGTGGGGCAGAAGGGGCCGAGCCAGTACCCAGTGAGCACATGTGCCTCCACACACACACACATAAGTGTCTGCCGGGGTCCCAGGTCAGGGAGAAAATCTACAAACTACATATAAAAAAAACAAAACAAAACAAAAAAAATTACCCATGTCAGTAGAGAACTGTGGAGTATTCAACAATTGTTTGTCTTCAGAGCATAGATTCTGCTGGTATTTTTTATAACTCAGTAAGTCAGAAAAAGGAGGCATTTCAGTCCTACTTAACATTTTATGTATGAGACAGCACCAAAAAGTAGACACTGGGTTTCTGGAGCTAGCCAGCCAAGCTGATGATACAAATCACAATGATGATTGTGATAGGGAGATAAAAGGGCAACAAAGCAAACATTATTGTAAATAACATTAAGAGAAGCTAGATGGGAATCTGTAGTTTACGAATAAGCAGGATCAGTGTAATCTGATTAAGGGAAAAAAAGAGCCTGAGACAACTGTGAGTTGTGTCTCTGGAGCAAACATATTTTTTTCAATTTACTTGCTATGCAATCCCTAATTTCTGATTCACAGTCTTGCTAATAAAATCACATATGTTCAGAAAAAGTCAGTGATAGATCAGTTTCTTAAGAAAGTAACATTCCCAATGATATTGGTAGCTTTACCAGAGATGTAAAGAGTGATATGTGATTCATGAAATTTGCTTAAATTGGGTCTAGATCCAACAACCATGCTCTTTGTTTTGTAAAAGTATATGGTGCTAATAAGGGCTGTTTCTTATGATAGAAGAAGGGTATGTCATGCTGGTTGGAGAAGAGGACAACAAAGTAAAGGTGAACAGTTCTGTCATCCCAAACATCATGAGATACCCTTCTTATAATGTAAGACAACCCCTACTAGCAATACATACATATATACATACAGTGGCGTGAAAAAGTATTTGCCCCCTTCCTGATTTTTCTCTATTATTGCATATTTGTCACACTGGATGTTTTCAGGTCTTTAGAGAAAATGTAATATTAGATAAAGGGAACCTGAGTGAAAAAATAACACTTGTTTTTTTTTTTTATTTCACTTATTTAATGAAAAAAAGTTAACCAACACCAACTGGCACTGTGTGAAAAGTAATTGCCCTTACACTTAATAACTGGTTATGCCACATTTAGCTGCAATGACTGCAACCAAACACTTCCTATAATTCAATATCAGTCTTTCACAATGCTGTGGAGGAATTTTAACCCACTCTTCCTCATAGAACTGCTTTAATTCAGTAACATTTGGTAGGTTTTCGAGCATGAACTGCTCGTTTCAGGTCCTGCCACAGCATCTCTATTAGGTTTCAGTCTGGACTTTGACTAGACCACTCCAAAACTTTAATTTACTTCTTTTAACCATTCTGATGTGGACTTGCTTTTGTGTTTTGGATCATTGTCTTGCTGCATGACCCAACTACGCTTCAGCTTCAGCTGACGGAAGGATGACTGGACATTCTCCTTAAGAATTTTCTGGTACAGAGCAGAATTCATGGTTCCTTTAATTATGGCAAGTCATCCAGGTCCTTAGGCAGCAAAGCATCCCCACACCATCACACTACCACCACCATGTTTGACTGTTGGTATGGTGTTCTTACTGTGGAATGCTTGTGTTTGCTACTCGAGACATTATGGGATCCATGTTGTCCAAAAGTTCCACTTTGTACTCATCTGTCCATAGAACATTTTCCCAAAAGGCTTGTGGATCATCCAGGTGCTTCTTGGCAAATAGAGAGACGAGCATTTATGTTCTTCTTAGTTAGCAGTGGTTTCGCCTTGCTACTCTCACATGAAGCCCATTTTGCCCAGTCTCTTTCTGATTGTGGAGTCATGAACACTGACCTTAGCTGAGGCAAGAGTAGCCTGCAGTTCTTTGGATGTTGTTTTAGGATCCTTTGAGACTTCTTGGATGATTTTACACTGTGCCCTTGGAGTAATTTTGGCAGGCCGCCACTCCTGGGAAGGTTCACTACTGTTCCAAGTGTTCTCCATTTGAGATTATGGCTCTCACTGTGGTTCGATGGAGTCCCAGAGCCTTAGAAATATCTTTGTAACCCTTTCCAGACTGATGAGGGCAACAAATTTTTTCTGATCTTTTCAGGAACTTCCTTTGATCATGGCATAATGTGCTGGTTGAATCTTTGTGCTGGCAACGTGACTCTGATGGTAAGGGTCAAAATAAGTGAGGTTTATATTGAGCAGGGCTGGCTGTAATCAAGCCTGGCTGTGTTCAATCAGCTGACTCTAATTATCCCTTTAATTGGGTTGATTTAACTAGGGGGCAATTACTTTTTCACACAGTGCCAGTTGGTGTTGGTTAACTTTTTTCATTAAATAAATGAAATAAGTAAAAAAAAAAAGTGTTATTTGTTCACTCAGGTTCCCTTTATCTAATATTATATTTTGTCTAAAGACCTGAAAACATCCAGTGTGACAAATATGCAATAATAGAGAAAATCAGGAAGGGGGCAAATACTTTTTCACGCCACTGTATATGGATATATATGTATAGATATATGTATGTATGTATATATTCATTGCAAAAAAAACTACATTAATGCAGACATTAAGGTTGTACAACACAAAATGCACAAAGAAGAGCAATGAAAAAAACATTAGGGATTTCAGTCTGTGGAGTATTGGTGAATCAGTGGTGGGGTCTTCCTTGAGGTTGCCTACCCAAATGCCCACCACCTCCCCCCAAGCCATAGCCTCCTGTTCGAAGCACAAGGTATAGTGCCAAGCTAGTGTCATAGTGAAACATTATGGCCAACACAATCTCTTGTAGCTTTCTTCATGCAGGTCCCTCACATCACAGCTGAACTCATCTGGTAAGGGGAAGGGGGTGGGCATTAGGGTTGACTACCAAAAGGAAGACCCCACCATTGATTCACCATTACTCCATTGACCAAAACCCATTTTCCTTTTCATTTCTCTTCTTTGTGCACTTTGCCTTCTACAACCCTAATGCCTGCATTAACATTGATTTTTTTCAATGAAGTTCCCTTCTTTTTGTGATAATGAAGCTGTGTCTTCATTTGCACATGTCCTTTCATGAGATAAATACAATACTGAAGACAGTCCTGACCCAGTGCATGGGCCCAGAAGCTCCGGCACACATATCGATACCTTGTTGGTGAGGTTCCCTGACCCACCAGAGGGTATGGCATCTGCTCCAAAACACTGCTCCATCCCTACCCAGGCCAGGGCTGGTGCTGCATGTTGCAGCACCTTCCCCATCAGTCTTGTCTCAGTAAACTGGTTCAATGAGTTCACACTTAAACTCAGCTCACTGGCATGGTAAATCAGCATGTTCCCCAGTGGTGCAATGGACATCCCTGTAAACAATGTTACATAACAAATTGACCCCAAACTTTCAACATAGTCTTCCTATGACCCCTCCTTATAAAACCCGTAAGTGAAAATTTAAAAATCTGTGCAGAAATGTCATTCTGCACCACAGGTGCAAAAACATGTTTTGGACAGGATGTGAAAAATTACAGCTGTACTCTTCATGAGATGGTGTGAAAATATGGCTATGTTGAAAATTTGGTGTCACAATATTTAAAATTACCAAAGTTATGGCATACATAGGAATATTTCAACAAATGCACACAACTTGGCTATTTTTAGGAATGTTTTTGCCCAGTTTTCAACATAGTCTTTTTGAGACCCCACCTAATGAACATTGGTGGTGAAATTTCATTAATCAGCCTTGAAAGGTGATTTTGCACAGCGACCATGAAATCAACTTCTGGGCCTTATTAAAAAAATGACAGTTGCAGTATTCATGAGGTGGGGTCCTAAAACAGCCAGGTTGAAAATTTGGTGAAAAAATTGCAAAAAATTGCAAAATTATGAACATAAGTTCAAAACGGCACTGAAACACATTACGCAGCACTTAACATTATTCCTAAGTTGACAGTTCAGCTTTGAAGGGTGCTGATGTGTTTTGGTCCAAAGAAGAGAGCATCTGACCTCTGGAGGTAAGTATAGGGTAAGGGGGGTGAGGGGGTGGTGGGTGCTCAGTGGGAGGGTCAGGATGGGGAAGGGGGATGACGGCGATGATAAGGGATGGTTTTCTTTTTTTCAGGTTTAAAAAAAGACATCAAAGGATGTTTATTTTTTTTTCAGATAACATATTTCAGCTATTTTGGGAAACTGGGAGTCAGCTCCCCAGTGTCTCATACTGCTGGGAGGAGGACTTGTAAATGCCGACATGGGGATTGGGCATCCCGATGTTGGCAAGTATATTAAAATAACAGGTTGCGGGGGCAGGGGGGCTTCTGACACTGGGGTGGGCGTCCTAGCATTGCATTATTCAAAAAAAATTATAAATTATTTCCGGATGGGGAGGGCTCCCCAGTGTCTCACACTGTTGGTGGAGGGGGGACTTGTAAATGCCAACTTGGGGAGTGGGCCACCTGAAATCAGAAAGTACATTAAAAGAACGGGCTGGGGGGCATCCAACACTGGGGGTGGGCATCCTGGTGTCAGAGAATACAAAAAAAATAAAAAATAAAAAAATAAATACACTGCCAGTGGGGATTGGGGCCCCCATTGAGCAGATAATAGTTTAAAGCACAGTCAGGATGGCGGGGCTGCAATGACAGTAGCCCTATCCTATGGGTCGTGGCAACAGTTGATTGCATTACATGACACAGCTGTCATTTAGTAAACAACAGATGTGTCATATAGTACTTGCACTATATGACACAGCTGTCATTAGTAAATGACAGCTGTGTCATATAGTGCAACTGGCTGTTGTTGCAAAAAAGCAGCTATCCATAGAACATTGATTTTTTAAACTGCGCATGCTCACAAAAGGAACTTTTTTCTTAAATAATTTAAAAAGTGCTGAAGTGTGAGACATGCAAACCTCAAATGCACATACTTGAGCAAAACTCTATGAAACCTGAAAGTTTCAGGTTTAAAATCTTCATACTTTTTCAGTTCTTGGAGCACAAAAAAAAAGTTTAAAAAATGGAGACTTAGGTTTTTTGCACCTCTGCAACTTTGCCCCACTGAACCGATCTACATGAAATTTACAGGGTCAAGAGATCCTGGACCCAAACACTGTACTTTCCAAATTTCATGTAAATTGGTAGAGCAGGGGCAAAGTTATTAACGTGCAAAGATTGGGGAACAACATTAAAGTGCCTCCTCAACCCTAATATATAGGCATGACCGCGCCTGTATAATATAATATAATATATATATATACTGTGTGTGTGTGTGTATAGATATATATAGATATATATATATATATATATATATATATATATATGTATTGCAAAAACTTTGTAAATGCTATAGACATGGTTAAAGCCACAAAAGTAGGAAAATGTGACATTAGGGTTTATAACCCTAACACCCTACCCCCATCTTGCACATACCAACAGGTGTCGTGGTGGTACTTTGGGATCATCAGCCCTAACACTCATCCCATTCCATAAGTAAATAAGTTGAGATGGGTACAGTATAGGAGAATGGGATGAGAGTTAGTGCTGATGATCTCAAAGCACCCCCGATGCCTGTTGGTGTGTGCAGGGTGGTGGGGTTGTTATGGTTAGAAACTCTAATGCCATATTTCCCTAATGTTGTGGCTTTAACCCTAGCTAGAGCACTAGCAATGTTTTTTGCAATTTATTTCCTTACTTTTTGAGATAGTACAGTTATATCCTTAGTTGTCTGTGGGAGAGTATCGCTCTATCCATCCTTAGATGAGTATATGTATGTAGCTGTGCTGGGTTCTGTGCTTCCATTTATAGGACAACAGTGGCCAAATTGACAGCATATCCATCTTATTACCCCATCTCATGTACGCGGAACAGAAAATATTTTAATCCTCACCAAAACGTAATTCTGTGCAACTGCTATATCATTCCGTGTCACAGGTGTGAAAACAAATTTTGGCCTGGATTTGAAAAATTATAGTTGTGACATACATGAGGTGGTATTATAAGATGGCTATGTTGAAAGTCTGGGAAGTTAATATTTAAAATTTCCAAAGTTATGAGTGTGCATAGCAAAACTGCAATGAATAGTCATAACTTTGCCATTTTTAATAGGTTCAACCCCAAATTTTCAACATAGCCTTCTTATGACCTCACCTGATGAACAAGGTCAGAAAAAAATGGTCAAATCCCACCCAAAAGGTGATGGCATCACTGACTGCAAAATCATCTTTCAGGTGGGAGTTACATGACAGTCATATTGTTCATGAGGTGGGGATCCCAAAAGGTAATGTTAAAAATGAGGGGTTAAAAGCCCCCCAAATGGCTAAGTGATGCATAAATGGTGAAACCCCCATCAAAATACACTGAACTACATTTCCCTTGGTTTCTTATGTTGCAGTCACCAGTTCCAGCAGTAAGACGTGTCTTTGATCAGAAAAGGGGTTTTGAACCTAGGAACTGTTCAGGTGAGTAAGGGTGTTTGGGGGCATACTGGGAGGGTGGGTTGGTGGGTACTGAGTGGGAGGTGGGGCTGGGGGGGTTGATCGGCGAGGGACCTTGTTTTGTACTGGTAAAAACAATTGAGGGACTGTTTTCTTTATTTCAGGTTTTTTCTTCAATGGGAGGGTGGGGGGTGCTGCTACACACCAGGGAATACAATGTGGCATAATGGGGATGGTGATGTGCAGGTGGGGGATGCCACTAGACAACAGGGAAATGGCCAGTGGTGATTGGTGGGTGGGGGTGCACTAGATACCAGGGAAATGCGGAAAGGTGATCAGATGGTGGGGGGAGGGACTGTTACACTATGGAAAACTATTTCATATGGAATCAGTGACCAGGAAGGGTGATCACTACATTATGGAAAACTAATATTCATATGGAATTGGTGGCCGGGAAGGGGGAGGGACCACTACACTATGGAAAGCAAATGTTTCATATGGGATTGGTGACCAGAAGGGGGGAGGGATCAGCACACTATAAAAAAATTCAATTTTCAAAAGGAGGCAGTATAGCACAGTGGTTTAAGGCTCTGAACTGCAAATCTAGAGACCTGGCTTTGAATTCCACAGCCCCCACTTGCATCTTGTGTGACCCTAAGCAAGTCACTTAACTTCCCTGTGCTCCCAGGTTACACTTGTAAACAAGCTTTCAGCTTAGTGTGTCTCACCTGCTAAAACAATTGCAAAAAACAAAACAAACAAAAAACATATTTTATATAGGATCGGTGACCGGTGATGGGAGAGGGACCACTACACTACAGAAATAGAAAATTACAGGGAAAGGATGGGAAAATGCTTTTTTCTGTGTGTCCCAAACTCTTTTTTATGACTTGTGATCCTTTTATGTTTGAACAAAAAATGATTCAAGAAAAAGGATCTTAACGAGTGACGAAAAAGGATTTAAATAGTTAAAAAAATGTTTGGAGGTCATTGGAGCCATAAAAAAAATACTAAGAGAAGCTCATCAGCTCTCGATGAGCAAGATATATGTTTGGATGTCTGTAAAAGACATCCCTGGACAGTGTTATGACAGTTTGTTGTGTGAAAAAAGGAAAACAAGATGGAGGCTCACAAAAGAAGTTTTTTTTCTGGTGAAAAAGGATTGGCCCCATATGAAAAAGAATCCTTTTTTTGTGAGACCAAATCCTTTTTCATTTCTATTTCTCTATCCTGATCCCATTGAATATAATGGGAACATAAAAATAACTTTGTAACAGATTAATATTTTTTCATCAAATAAATGCAAGGCAGTTCTGTGACCTAAGCTGTTTCTACCATAAAAAATTCCTACCAAAATTCCGCACAATTTGGGTGAAAGGCGATGATGAAGAAAACTTTAAAAAAATGGAACATTTTAAGGTTTTTGCACTATCCTGATCTCAGAATCTGCACATCCAACTGGAACGAAACTTGCCACAAGAAATCCATTGATTGGCTGCAAAGTTATTAAAGCACAAAATTAGAGGTTTAACATTAAACAGGCTACTCAACTCTAACTACAGGGCACCACTGTGCATATATATATATATATATATATATATATATATATATATATATATATATATGGCATACATGATGGGCACGAGTGTGATATGGAAAATATTTTCACTCCTCTATAGTGACCTCTGAGGTTTCAGAGGTCACTGTACAGGACTGAACATATTTCCCATATCACACGAGTGCACATCATGTATCCTATTCATACAATGGGGGCCTTATTGTTTCAAAATGTACAATTTGTGCAGCTTTGCGTGGTTGCACAAATTTGTGCGGGTTTGGGGGTGTAATAAATAGCAATTATTTTAACTCTGCTGATGTCATCAGGATTTATTTCACTGCAGTGAAAATGACTTATTTTATCTCACTGGAATATGTCTCACCCCCATTGTACAAATATGTTGCAGGACTCTTTTCACAATATATCTCTATAAGAAGAGCTGGAAAAATGTGTCATTAGAAAACTCATCTTCCAGTTCCAAATGGTAACAAACAGGGAATACATGCTGCATTTTCATCATGTACTTGATCTATTTTCATGAGTTTGCCCAGACTGAATCACTCATGAGTGGTGGAGCCATGGGTGAGTACATTGAATTGGTTTGGGAAAACAAGTGAAAATAAATTATACATGCACTGACAGAAGGCATGGCATATTTAATTCATGCCTCACACATTCAAAAATAAATATTTTTAAAAAAATTGGGGAAACCTGGCATATGACATGGTGATCTATATGCAAGCCTTTGATGAAATAAACAGCACTTAAAGACATTTTTTTCAGAGTTGGCTGAGTTGCTACCTTTCTTCTTAAAGAATGGCATGACATACAAAGAGTGGAAATAACACACCATTTAAATATTTTCTCGAAAAAACACTTTTATTTGTGCAATGTGCATCCATGTATCGGTGTAAATATGATTTACACAGAGGTGGGTACATTTCCTGACTTTTATTTCACATTTAAATTCAACAAGTGATGATACTCTGATTCATTTGTGACTTTAAAAAGTTCCAAGATGTTGAAATTATAAACACTGCATTATGTAAGTGATATAAAAAGGAATGCAGAGGTAAATGCAGAGGGTACAATATGGAAGGTAACATTTTTGTTCCGATCTCCTTTTCCTGTTGTTCTGGATATCATCTACGCAATCAGCTACACTACAGGAGCTGTGTAATGAAACTACAGAGAAATGCATCATGCTCAAAATGCATTGTGTTCCTCTCTAAATTTAGCAATATTCATTAAAGTGCTCTGTAAGTATTTCTTTAAAAGAGGCTAATTTTGTGACTTGCTAAATCTGCCTCATGAAAATGAAGATGACACCAAGTGAATCATCAGCGTCAAGACCCCTAGGTTGGCTGTTTCTGCTAACAATCCCATTACATTCAAATCATGCTGCGTGTTTACATGAATAGTCACTTGGAGTGAGCTGTGGATGAGCGACAACTTCTAATTTAGTTGAACAGTCCCTCAGGATTTACAATACAGTCCGTGGCCATGGCAGAACAATTGTCTTTGCCTTATAGTCCCAATAGTGCCTTCTAACATTGCTGCATATTGTGCTTTCAATTCCCCCAGGGTACTCTATGAAACAGATGCAAATTACCCAACCCATTCAAATAGGAGCATTCCGAAAATGGTCACCTGTGATCTGTGACTATTTCAGGAGCACAATGAGCTACTGGTTGAAACATTTATTTTTACACTGTACATCACTGCCAGATGAATCACAAGGAATATGTGTCATTAATTTAACTGAACAAGTAATACCATTTAATTATTATCATGGCACCATTTTTTTCAATTTTACAATTTATTTACCCAGGATAGCCCAGCTGAGATGCAACACCTCATTTCCAGTGGATTCTGCTTCTACCCATTTTTGCAGGACTCTGGAATAGAGCACTGGAAAGTCAAGCAATTTGCCTAATGTGTTACAGTTCGTATGTCACAAAGGGTAATAGCCGGGTTTGAGTCAATACTCTCCTGGTTCCCATGCAGTGCTCAAATCACTAGACTGCAGTGCCTGTCCAAATAACTCTATGCATCTACTTTCAACCTTCCAGGTACTTATTTCACTAGATCAGTTTCTAAGAAAGAAAGGGGGAGACAGAGAGGGAGAGAGAGAGGAGGAGAGGGAGAGAGGGAGGGGAGGGAGAGGAGAGGGGGAGAGAGGGGGAGAGAGAAGGAGAGAGAGAGAGAGAGAGAGAGAGAAAGAAACTGTTTGGCCAGTCCAGTTAATCAGTAGAATGAGTGTTTGTACATAAAGCACTGCCTTACTTAGTTGCACAGCTATCCATCTACTTGTCTGACGGATTAATGGCAGGAACATACTCCATCCGTGAATGAGCCTGATGATCACTTTGACACTATATGTCACTGCCAGATTCAGTAACCTTCTTTTGTAAGCAACCCTACAAATTCAGAAAAAATAACTCTGACTAAATTTTTTCCAGTTTAAAATAAACCTGTTACCTTGCTTCTGTTTTTTAATGAAACTGGATATGTTGACAAAGGCATAATCTGTAGAGGTTTGCAAAAAAAAATGCTAAGAAATGCTAAGAAACCTATATGCATCAGTTTGAAAGATAGGAATTAACCGCCACTCCCCTGGAAACAGGATCTACTGAATCACACCACAGATACAAACAGAACAAGGAGTACAAGGTATTAAAGTACTTAAAAAAGGATTAGAACAACAGGAAACACAGGAATACACCAGGTGGCAGAAGCATAAATTGTAACACATACTCCTGGATGGGGGTGTGCATGAATGCAAGAAGCCTGGGCAACAAGATGATCAACCATCAAGCTTGGATGGCAGAGTCCTATATGGATCTTGTGGCCATTACAGAAACCTGGGCATCTGACAAAAAGGATTGGGATCTTGTAGCCCCCTGGTATGTGCTCTTGTGGAGGGACAGGAGGAGTGGTAAAGAAGGGGGGTACTGCTGTATGTTAAGGAAGGCGATGGAGGCCACATCTTGAGATATGAGCCTTATAGGAGAGGTGGAGTCCCTGTGTGTTCAACTTAAGTCACCCTCAGGAAAGAGACTCCATGTAGGGATGGTATATAGGCCTCTGAACCAAACAAAGGACAAGGATAGGGTGCTTATGGAGGAAATAAAAGAAATGTCACAAAAAGAAGAAATAGTGATGGTGGGGGACCTTAACATGTGAGATGTAGATTGGGGCATTCCAGGAGCTAGATCATTAAGGAGTCAAGTAGTGGTAGAACCCTTATAGTACTGCTTTCTCATACAGTTAATCACCAATCCAACTAGGCAGGACAATATCTTGGATGTGGTCCTCACTAAATCTGAAAACATTAAGGCAGTCACAGTTGGGGAACCACTGACGAACAGCAACCACAACTCGGTTTGGTTCCAAATAGCTTTGAAGGATGGCAATTCCCATTTCAGGGCACAAGTTTTAACTTTCAGAGGGGAAAATTTCAATAAAATGGGGGAAATATTGAGAGACAAATTTTCTATGTTACACAAACAATCTGAGGTAGAAGTCAATCGGGGAACTATTCAACCATCAATCATAAAGGCCACAACGGCATGTGCAAGGACAGTGACTAAAAGGAACAGATGCAAGCGCCCCTTATGGTTCACAAATCAGGTTAGGGCAGCCATCAGGGTCAAAAGGGAAGCCTTCCACAGATTTCAAAGAAAGTAGGATAATGCCCTATGGAAGAAATATGTACTTAAGGACAAGGATGCTAAGTCTTCGGTGAAGCAAGCAAAGGCCGCAGCAGAACTTCAGATAGCAAAGCTGCCAGGGAAGGGAACAAACAGATTTTCAGATACTTGCAAGAAAAGAGGAAGGGGGAAGGGGTAGTTAGAATCAAAGATGGGGACAAGATAGTGGAAGATAACAAGGAAAATGTCAGAATTCTGAACAAATACTTGTTCAGTGTTCACTAAAGAACACAGTGGCCCTATGCCTGACTGTGGCATCACAGCACACAACAAGGGAGTGCCAAAATGGAAACTCCAATTATTATGGCAGGCAGGGTTATGGAGCTACTTGAGCACTTGAAAATAGATAAATCTCCCGGCCTGGATGGTATACATCCAAGGATAATTAAGGAGTTAGCAAGTGAGTTAGTGATCCTCCTAGCACACCTATTCAAGGACTGGAAAGAAGCTGACTTGGTACCTCTACATGAAAGTGGGAGTAGAGTTGAGGACGGTAACTACAGGCCAGTCAGTCTCACATTGGTGCTATGAAAGCAAATAAAGACACTGATTAAACAGGACCTGGTAGAATACTCGGAGAAGTATGGCCTACAGGACAATGGACAGCACGGGTTCATGGCAGGCAAATCATGCCAGATGAACCTGATTACTTTTTTTTTTGATTGAGTGACTAGGGAGGTGGACAGTGGCTGACCAGTGGACCTCCTCTATTTTGACTTCAGCAAAGCCTTTGATTCAGTACCACGTAAACGCTTGCTGAAGAAGCTAGAGGATCTGGGTATAGCAAACAGCATAGTTAAGCGGGTGGGAAACTGGTTAGATGCAAGGAGACAGAGGGTGGTAGTCAATGGGGGAGACATCAGAAGAGGTAGAGGTGATGAGTGGAGTCCCATAGGGCTCGGTCCTAGGCCCAGTCCTATTTAATATGTTCATCAGTGACATAGGGGTAGGTATCAGGGCAAGATCGCACTGTTCACAGATAACACCAAGCTAGGAGAAAAGGAGAACAGTGAAGAAGCAGTGAGAGTACTACAGAATGATTTGAAAAGGTGAGTACAATGGTCTACTATCTGGTAGCTGAAATTAATGCCAAGAAATGTAAAGTAACGCATAGAGGCAGAATAACCTCAAAACAACCTATTGGCTAAACAGGGTCTGACTCAATGCTTCAAGAGAAGAGAGAGAGAGAGAGCTAGGAGTAATCATTAGCAACACCCTTAAGCAAACCAGCCAATGCAATGCAGTACATAGCAGGGCCAACAAAATGCTGGGATGCATAGGGAGACGTTATGATAGTAGACATAGGGAAGTGATACTTCCACTATACAGATCTATGGTGAGACCCCATTTGGAATACTGTATACAGTTTTGGAGACCATACCTCAAAAAGAATTGGAACAGGATAGAGATCATATAGAGAAGAGCAACTAAAATTATACAATGGCTCCAGGGGCTGCCATACGAGGGGCGTCTGGAGGCATTAAACATGTACTCACTTGAAACTAGGTGGGATAGAGGGGATATGATAGAAACCTTTAAACACATTAGGAGATTGAATACATTGCCCTATGCTGAACTATTTACCAGGGCCCAAATGCAAACACAAGGGGGCATGAATGGAAGCTGAGGAGTGGAAAATTCAAGAGGGATATTAGAAAGTATTATTTCTCTGAAAGGGTGGTGGAGCAATGGAACAGACTACCTTTGGATGTGGTGGGGGCTAAAACCATACCTGCATTTAAAAGGGGTTGGGATAAAGAATACGCTAGAATCAAATCCACAAAGGAAACTATCGGCTAGGACCTGTGATCACCTAGGATCTCAGGATCACAAGGGCAGACTTGATGGACCTCAGTCTCCTTCTACCGACACATTTCTATGTTTCCATGTTTCTAAAAAAACTCATGCTGGCAGAATTTCTGCAAAAGTCAGACTTTCACTTCCACAAAAGTGTGGAAATCAAATTAGCAACTTTTGCAGAACTTTGGACTTAGAATGGCAGAATTAATGTATAAACTGTGGATTATTCTATTAAACTGTGAAAAAAAAATTCTGCAGAACTCATCACTGAACTGAGGATTAGCATGTCTTGTGGAATAATTCATTAAACTGTGGAAAGAAATTCCTTGGAACTGTTATTTCAGAGTTCATGTGTATTAGTCCACAGTTCAGCCAAAAAATTCTGCAGAACAGTGTGAAAATCCACCAAACACATTTGGAAGATTCTGATCTTGCCAATGGCGGAAGTTCAGAAAATTCTGCAAATTTTCACAATTTACGTGAAACTTCCGCAAAAGCAGAATTCACAACTTTCACCTACCTCTAATAGTCTGTCTATGCTCCTACTTCACACATTTCACATTTAGGTCTGTATTAAGCAAATCGTGACTCTTCTTTTTTTAGTGTCCCTCATTTATGCTGTTTTTTTCCTCATGTAATAGCCATTTTTTAAGGCTATATAAGGAATGCAAATGT
Organism: Neoceratodus forsteri; assembly: GCA_016271365.2. Taxonomy (NCBI): domain Eukaryota; kingdom Metazoa; phylum Chordata; order Ceratodontiformes; family Ceratodontidae; genus Neoceratodus; species Neoceratodus forsteri. Next base: position 1,126,065,806 of record CM028131.1, read on the forward strand.
TAAGATACTTGAGAATACATGTATTGAAAAAGAAACCACTCAATGATATACAAGTGAAATGAAACATACATCAATTTAGATATGTAAACTAATTGATGATAAGGATAATAACACACCAGTTGGTGGGAGAACCAGTATTTTGCCCTTTTATATAGCCTATCTCCCTGCCTCAGTGTTCCAGGTGCAGTGCACCCAGTAACACTACAATAACATGGAGATAGTTAAGACACTTCAGTATGAGCTATGTATTGCAGTGTATTAGTAGTTTGATCAGCTATCTTGGTACAGGTCATATGTTTCCTTTGTAGAGAAAGGGCACAGTGAGCTTGCCACAAGTGATACTTGCAAACAGCAAATACAGTATAACCCTTAAAGTGATGATATGATATTTCTTCCATCTATGGTGAAAGAGCCCTAGTACTACTCTGTGGAATCCGGCCAGGAATATCACGGGACAAAATACTGTGGTCCAAAACAAAGTCGGCAAAACATCGCAGCCTATAATGTCGGCAAACCAATCCATTGCCGGACAGAACCTTGCAGGCAGAGAGCAGGCAGTATACTGTAAAGAATCCCTGGTGTACAGTGGGTCCCCCAGCCCACCCACTGATTCCCGGCTACAGCAACAGTAGGTGCATCACACCATGTTGTGATCTGCAGTGCTACCTCCCCCACCCGATATGCCATAATGTTGTTATTTATAGGACTGTCAGTCTCTGGTGAAATAGCAGCTGCCCCCCAATCCCTGATATGCCCCTGATGTGCAATCACAGTATAGAAATGCCATAATTGTCGGTCCCAGGTTTCCAACCACCCCCCCCAAGCCACAGTATGTCTGTAATGCACAAAACACCGTGGCAGTAAGTGGCAAACTAGGGTCCTCATCCCCAGCCCATCCCTTTCTGGTGATCTAGTGGCCTCTCACCCCCCCCCCACACCTGGCAGGTAGTGCCCACCACCCCACTCCCTTACTCCAATTGGGCAACTGGCACAACCCTCCACACACCACCATGGCCTTCTGTCCAATGAACTGTCAGAGCACATGCTTCATGGATCCCTTAACACAGAGTTTGCCATGTGCAAAACAACCACACAAGGTTACGTGTGTTAATATCATGGGCAAAAATATTGCAGTACAAAATATCATGGGCAAAACATTGGCAACAGAAATGTCAGCAGTAAAATACATTGCAGGACAGAACAATGCAGGCAGGTAGTACAAACTGCAAGGCAGCAACATAGCACAGGACACTGGTGCGTACAATGCACACCTTTAGTTACGTAACACAATTACACAGCAAACTTTGAACATACAGACCCATGTAGACCCCACCACCCAAACCAAACTACGGAACAGCAGCCCATGGCCAGTGGGCTCACAGATAGACTGGTACAAAGGGGCACGCACACCTGCAGCTGGAAATTATAAGCAATGCCCCTGGGGTAATTGTAGGTACTCTTGCCATCATAGTCCATGATGATGGTGTAAATACGCCTGGAGGTGTCCTTGTGTTTCTTCTTGCCTGCAGGGACATGCTGGGTGCAGACGCACTGCTCAATCTTGATGTCATTTAACTGTTGTTCAGACTTCAGCACATCAATTAAATGACATGAAATGTACACTCCAATGTCCTGTTTTATGTTGCTGCCTTATAGCTTGTACTGCCTGCTGACTTCCTGCACTGTTCTGTCCTGCGATGTATTTGACAGCCTATATTTCTGTCAGCAATGTTTTGCCCACAATATTTTGTACCATGATATTTTTGCCTGAGATGTTAACACACGGAACCTGTGCATAAAGCCAAGTAATACTTCACATGTTTGGTGGTATTCTATTATTTCTTGAAATTTGCAGTACATCCTGAGTCTGGGCTTGGAGGCAGTTAGAGAAAACCACTGGACATGAGCAGTTGTCTAATATAACCTTGTATAAGGCATTCTTAGACATGTCTCTAATCTACCCAGGTAAGAATTTCCATTGTCATATCTTGATTAGCATGTGGTGGATATGTTCAGGAGTATTTTTTCCATTGCTTTCTGGAGTCTGAACACCCTTCTTTCCCACCCAGGGATAATGGGTAGTACCTCATGTCCTATCATGTACATCTATGGATGGGGGCTGTCACTGAACACTGTGTTAATATTCTGATTAATAAAGATGCTGAAAAGGAAGGCCAATGGGTGTACCATATCCACCCCACAGTTGGATATGGGTCTGTAAGTAATTTCTTTTTTTACAAGGTTTAACCTGCTACCCCAGAAAACTTGGAAAAAGAGAATCATAGATGAGTCTCTTATGCAGGTGGGGGGTTGGACCTGGCTGAGAGGAAGAAATTGTGGGATTAATAGTGTTTTAATTAAATATACTCCTTTCTTTTTAGATTTAAAACTATTTTTCTAGATGGAAACTTGGGCAGAGGCTGTCGTCAGTCTGGATTTCCAGTTATGTGCAGCATCATTTGCCTGACTAAAATGGACACCTAGGATGGACAATGAATCTACAATTTGTATCCTACCAACATCAGCAGTTGAGGGAGGTAGTATTCATGCCAATACACATAACTTTACTTTTTACATAATTAATTTGTGCTGCTGCCAGCTTTGAAAAAAATCTATAATGTAGATTGTACAGCCTGTCCCTCAGCAGGAGACGCAAGAAACATGTAGTGATCATCTACATAAGCAAGGACTGTTAAATGTATAGAGTCAGGAATCAGTAATATGCCTTATCTATCCCCTTGCTCTTGCAACATTCATAGCACAGGGTCAATGGCAAAGGCATAGAGCAGCGGGCTTAATGGGCATCCCTGCCTGATATGACAACCAGCTTTTATTGGTTGTCCTAATGACCATCAACATTGGGTATAGCTAGTACTGATGAAGCATACAAGGAAATATCCATGTTGCAAAAGTGGTCAATATTCCATATTTCTTCAGTAAAAAAAAAAAAGATAGTTGCGTAATATTTTGTCAAAGGCCTTTTCCTGGTCAAGGGCAAGAAGGCAGTCCTAAACCTGCTGTTGGGTGTTTCTATCTACATCCTAATGATAATTTAATTGTCATATATACTGTTAATCTATTTGGAACAGCACAGGTGCAAGATCTGTATATCACCACCTCTGCTGCCTGTACAAATCTTTTAGTTAGTATATGGGATGAAATCTTCAAAACATTATTAAGGAAGTATAACAGTCTCCAGTTTAGTATATCAGTTTTAACCCCTTACTTAAATAAATAGATCAAAATAGCCTTGTTCATAGAACCAGGAACTGGACTAGCATTAATATGTTGTTACAGATCATGACCAAATCAGGGGCTATAAATTCCAAAACGATTTTATAAAATTCAGGGGGAAGGCCATCCCTGCTAGGGGCTGTCCTGGAATTCAGGGATATGTTGCCCTCCATTCCACCTTGCAGCCTAAAAGGAACAACCGGGGATTGGACCACTGTGTACGAGAGGGGAGGTACTGTAACATATATGCACCTAAATGGTCTTCATCTATCCTCTTCAGAGTGACCAAAACATATTCTGCTGTTTTGTGCACAGTGTTCATAATATCCTGCTCATCTGTATGGGAAGGGGGGAGGCTACTGGGCTGAGGGCATAGGGCTGAAATAACCAATTTGAACACCCTGTCCTGTCAGCTCTTAAAACATCTAAATGCTGCCTATGACCTTGCATACCAACTTGTGTTTCATGCTTTAATGAAAATTGCCTATTGTACTGATACTGACACATAGTTTTCTTCACTTCCACAGTCTAATTACTGAGATCTAGTCTCTATCAGCTGACACAGATATTAATTTGTGCAGGTGTTTCCTGAACTGAAGATATTTAAAATATGCAGTGTTGTTTTTCTTGCTACCTGCTTTTTTGAAGTATGTCATAAAATCCCCTTTAGAGTCCTTCTACCATTCCCAGTTGTCATCAAAGGCATAGTGTACAGATTTATGAGCTTGATAAAATCTGTGCCATCCTCATAGAACCTTAGGGTTCTCTAGGAGACCAGAATTAAATTTCCAAGAATCTGAGTTACCATGCTGTCTATGTCCAATGGTACAAGTACAAGATAGTGCCATATGGTCAGAGGATTCTATTGCAACACTGCATACCTTATGTACAGTAAAGTAGTTAAAAAAAGTAATCAGTGCTGGTAGCTAATCAGCCTTTATGAAAGGTTCTCCCACCATCTAAGTTTACTGTCTTATAACCATCTATGAGCTCAGAAGTTTGCACCATTTTATTCACAAAGTTGGTATCACAATAACATTTTTATATCACCCTCCGCCCCCCCCAAAAAAAAAAATAATTAGTCTGTTTATATGTAGAAACAATTGTACCAGTTTAATTAACGAGATCCTAGATTCTGGAGTTTGTGGGGTATAGATGTTTATAAGCAGGATATCATTATCCAAAAAGTAGACATCCTCTATTAAAGCTCTACCAGGTATATTATCCACAGCCCTAGGCACCTGAAATCCTGTGCCATGAAGCAGAATCTCTATCCCAATACACAACTCTTCCCCCTGTAACCAGTACAAATGGCCAGATACCCAAACCCTTTAGTCTGAGATGTTTCAGATAACATTTTTAGATGGGTATCTCACAAAAGAAGAATCTTTACAGGGAAAGTCTGACATACTGAAAAGGTGGTTATCCTTTTCTTTAATCTTTTAATACTATTAACATTGATGGATACCAGGTGATGAGTTATATACAGTATGTAACAGATTATGAAGAATGGGGGGACAGGTCAGGTGTGAGCTATTCTGCCATCTGCTCTTCTGCCTTTGTGTTGCAGTTTCCTCTGGCAGAGAAGCTTCTTGACTAGATATTACATTTTTAATGAATGAAGCAATCATGGAAGCCTCTGATACTGTTCCTTCCTTGTCAGTGTCACCCCAGTTTCTGGGAAGAATAGAAAAACGATTCCTTATTGAGACTGATGAGGTTTGGGGTTGTTTCACCACTTGTTTCTGAGGCTTGATTGGTAGCCTTCCCACCCTCCCTCTGTCTTCTTGGCAACCAGTTGTAAGTCAGCATCCATGGGGGGTGGGCATCTCCCAGGGTACAGCCTGAGTACTTGTTGAATGCAGTGTCATTTCCTTTAGATGTGTGTCCTGCTGTTCAGATACTTGGGTGATGGGGGTGAGACAGCATCAGCAGGCTTGGTAAGTCTTCCAGAATCAAATCCAAGGGTTTGGCTATCTCTACATGGAACCCCCTTAGGAAGCCATTGTGGTCAAGTGCAGGGGTTAGTGGTGGCTGCCGCATTGGACTGGATAGGTTTTCTATGTTAACATTTATGTCAAAATGCATATTTTGGGTAGCGGAGTTTGTAACTAAGAAAAGGCACTTTAGAGCACTATTTGTAACCAGAGAAACACGCAAAAGTAATAAAAAATACTAAGGTTACAGTGCAATATATTGTGTGTGCTGATTTTACTTTGAAACTTTAGATAAGCTACCTTTAACTACCCATGAAATTTGCTCACCATTATTCTATTTAGTGAAACTTAAAAGTTATTTTTAGAGTCAGTGGGCTGAAACTCTAATTTGGTTTGAGCAATCCTGTTATTCTGGAACTAGCGCAGGTTCATTTTTTATATTTGTCTATCTCTACATGGAACATGTTGGCAGTATCCTCTTGCCATGGAGGGGGGCTTAGGTGCTGGGGCAGGCATGGGGATAGCCTGTGAGGGATGAGCAATAGCTAGCTGCTCCTCAGCAGGAGGGTGTTGTGACACACCAGCAGAGGGTAGCTGGACTATCGACTGGTGAGAGATAATCCCAGCATCCTGTGCTTGCCCAGTTTTAATCAATTCCTACTGATATAGGCCATCTGTCCTATTGTGGGCCGCCCATAGATAGTGCCAGTATGAGTGACTATCATTCTCACACAGGTTATATTTCAGTGAATTTGCAAACTGTGAACTAATGTGTCCACATTCAAAACATAAATTACAATGAGGCCTGTGACAAACTGAAATTAAATGTGTGTGAGAACCACACTTGTGGCACACACAGGGCTTTCACAGGTAAAACAAATCCTTTGTCCTTCCTTATGTAAAACCTACCCAGAATATGGTAAATACCAGTGTTTGTCTAGTGACGTTTTACACAAATCATCCACCCCCTTGTCCACACCAGTTTGGTGTCATTTATGGGTGATGACCTGTCCAGGACTTAGCATCTCTGAGGAAACCAATACAAGATGCCAGAAATATTGACCCCCTCATTATGACATAGAATGATTACGACCTTGATTGTGTGTTTGGCCAGAGGGATCACAACAAAGGGGAACCACAACAGAGAATCTTTTAGGATTTCATATTTTGTCCAGATTTTCCAAAAACCATGATTTTGTTTAAAACTTATGTCAAACACTGATTTCCCCAGATATGTGACTGAGGGCATAAATGTCAGGTGGCACAAAAACCATGGTATTTCTTTATAACATTTTTACAACACACACCCTGTCAAGAAAAAGGTCCAACCACTCTTGTACTTCAGACACATAGCATTCCAACGCTGTACTGGCTCCCCACGTGAAACAAAAAAAAATTCCACAATATGAGGGAGGGTTAGGTTCAACCTCTTTGGAGGGCACCCTAGTGATGAAGTAGATGCTATAAATGCACCCCTGGATTCTATATCCCATGGTAGCTGACTTTCTTTTTATGCAGATGTAGCCCATGATGGGCCAGCAGTAGAACAAGGAGGGGTGTGGATATCCTGTCCTTTCCTCTTTGTGGATTTTTACTAGCAATCTGTGCCTCTTATATTTACTGCCTTTCCCTTCCTCCACTGGTTTATCAACTCAGCAGCAGTTTTGGAGGATTCAGCATAAGGCATGGGAGAGTCAGGGACAGTAATAGTAGCAGTGTGTTCTATATCCATGGAAACACCTCAGCTGAACTGTGATGCATTGTTAGGTGTGGCATAGCAACCAGAATCACCATCTGCAGATTTCCAGAAAAAGAGAAATTGGGTAAAGTAGTGGGCTTTTCAGGAGGGTTGTGTACCATTTGTGACATCTCTTCTTTTTCAGAGAGCTGAGTGGGTGAGTTACAGAGTTGTGTCAAAGTCTTTGGAGCAGGGCTGGGTGCCAAAATAGTTTTTGCATGCTGAACAGGGGTGAGTAAAACAGGTTTGGAAGGTCATCCCACAGCGGGCAGCAATGTAGTCAGTGTGTCAGTGATTACTGTGGAGTTACTCACACCCTGTTAAGAGACAGTGGCTTGCAAACTCATCAAAGCTTGGTCTGCAGCATATACTCGCTTTTCCATGTGTAGCCAGCTACTTTCTACATCTTGAGAGGTCATCTTGTCAAATTCAGCTTTTGGTTGCTGCAATAATTTTGCCAGCTCTTGGGCTTGTCCTAGGAGCCAGCAGCCACCATATTGCGTCCTTTCCCATCTGACCACAAGTATAGCCAAGTCAGCTGACAATCCTGTGCTGCCTCTTCTCATGGCAGGTGTCAGCACTGGGCAGCCTTGATGGAACCCCAGCTGATCTGCAACAGTGGCTCTTTGATCTTTTGACACTGACAGATTCATCATCTGACAGTGTCATTTTCAAAACTGCAGGCTCAGGCTTCAGGATTGCTCCAGGTCTATTCTGTTAAATTGTGGCAGTCTTCTCCTCTTTTTCATCAGTGACCAGTCTAAGCAGGTGTGCTTTTCTAGCAGACATACTTGCCAGCAGGGGGTTTGGATTCATGGGCTACAGGTCCAGCATCTACTACCTCATCAGTTCCAAAACTGGGACAGTTAAGTCCACCTGCCTTTCTACAGGTAATGACTCTATGGCTTCCTGCATAGGTTCAGAAATTAACATATGAGTTCACTATCAATATCAGAATCAGAATCAGAATCAGGAATAGCAATAACTCCCTGTAGAGCAGCAGCTCCACTTCCAGAGCCAGCCATCTTGCTGGCTAGTAAGATGGCCAGGGGTTCCATATTCAGGAAGAGAAGTAGAAGTCCCATGGTGACCTGGCCAAATTTCCCCTATTCACTAAAACTATCACCAAGAATGTATCCCCTCAGCTCTGCAGATGCTGTTGCAGGTATTCATTTTCTCTGTTCCAGGTGGTATCTTTTTAATGCATTCCAGTAGTTTCAGTAATAAAGCCGATAGATAAGTTTAGTGTTATAGAATATCTACCAGCATCTAAGACTACCTTATATTTGTTCATGCAAAGTAGCACTGTAGAAATGTTGGCACAGATATGTTTATATACATTGCTTTTGATGAAAACCTGATTCAGTTGCCATGCTAGCATTTATTAGTAATGGGAGTTTTTCTGGTGCGTAGGTAATTTGCACCTCTGATTATGGTATTACAGTTATTGAGCCTTGGCTTCTATATGGACTGTGAAAGTCATTTTGACACTTCATGAGTGGTTTCCACTCGGGACAATTATTGGACATAAAAATGATAGTTCATGGTTGAGGCTACAATGGCCATTTAGACATGTAATGTCCTTGGAACCCTCGGCCCTTGATCAGGCAAATCATCATTCTCCGACCGGCAGCCATGGCTGGAAAGGCCACCGGCTGTGCGCCCTTCTTCAGCCCACCTTTGAAGCTCCCTTCCTGGGAGCCCTCACCCCTTGATCGGGCAAATCATCATCCTCTGACCAGCGGCCATGGCTGAAAAGGCCACCAGCTGTGCACCCTTCCTCAGTCTACCTTTGAAGCTCCTTTCCTGGGTAAGCCTGCCTGTTTCACCGGGACCGCAGTTCTGTGCCATGATTGGCTGATGGCTGGCCAAACTCCCTCTGCACTGGTTGGAGCCCTTACAACTTTTGCAGTGATTGGTCATTGTATCAGATGAATTGCATTTGGGACACTGCTTTTTATGCCGAAATTTAGTAGCTGGCCTATACTGGACTATAATTTGTCCTGCTCCCCCTCCCCCACTGTGCCACCTATTAAATATACCTTCTTCCTGCCCCTTCCCAGAACTACATGATTATTGGTGTTGCAGTTGACCTATAGGAGCCTTACTTTGCCTTGCAACTTCACCCCAGCGGGGGTGCACGTTTCCATCACTGCTGCTCCTTGGCCTTCTTGTTTAGCAAAATGTTTCCTTTATCTCTCCTACTAGGCTTCCTCTTAGTCTCCCTCCCTGGTGTATCGGATATATGTTGTGGACCATCCGCAGGCTCCCTATCCGCAGCAGTTATGGGGGCTGTCAGGCAATGCTAAACCTCCTTCTAACTTACTCCTACCAAAGTTAGAAAATGTATCCTTTCCTATGGTGCCAATTTGACCTGGTCACTGCACAGCTCCACAACATAATATACACTACTGGTTCTCACTGCTGCACACACATTCTTGCATTCTCTCCGTTAGGACCATTCTGTATGTTTTCTTCCATCTTTCACACTGTCAGGTGCCCTCTGCACCTAATATTCTTACCTGTGCACATATTAGGGGCAAAATATGGCTTTTTCGCCTGTTACTACTTGCCATAAAAAAAATGCCCCTACTGCTTCTCATCTGTGCTGGCAATAATGAACTAAACCAGGGACCCCCTCTCCCTATTCCTGCCCCTGCAGATATACCTCAGCTAAAGGAGCTAGCCTTCCTGCATCTAAATACTTGCAGCTTACTAAAAAAGCTAGATGCTATCAAAACCTGGACCTTCCACTGTACTCCTGACATTCTCGTAATTACTGAAACATGGTTGAGACCAAACACCATGGACCATGAGGTCCACATTCCCTCATATAATTTATTTAGAATGGATAGGTTATCTAGGGGCGGGGGGTAGCCATCTATGTTCGTGATAGATTCATTGCCTCCATAGTTGATTCAATTTCATTCCCTAAGGAATTCAAGTGCCTAACCTTAAGGATCTAGCACTCCCAATCTGCCTCACTCTGCATCATAGGGTGTTAAGGCCCCCTTCGGCCAGCCTTTCTCTGTTGGACCAACCCTAAGTGATATGTTAGGCACTATGTACTTGGAAGTAACTATCCTGGGTGATTTCAACCTGGACTGGCTTTCCTCTGCATCAAAACTGCTGAAAGATCTTTGTGATACCCTTGAGCTCACTCAGATCGTAAATGAAGCTACCTATCCTAACATTAAAAACCCTGAATGTAGCACCCTCCTGGACCTAATCCTAGTAAGCAAGCCTCAGCTCTTCACTCATTCTGGAGTATTTTTTAACAATCTTAGTGATCTTTGTGTCATTGCTTGTGTGAGATCGTTGCACAAAATAGCTTCATCCTCGAAGTATATCTCCAAGAGTTGTAAACGGAACTTCAACCCCAATGCATTCCTCTATGACCTCCAGTATGCAAACTGGCAGAAGTTCTACCGTGCACCTTCAGTGGACGAGGCTTATAAGGCCTTTCAAGTTATACTTACCGAGACCATAGATATTCATACCCCTCTTGTCAAAAGTAGAACTAAAAGGAAATTCTGTCCTTGGTTCATGGAAAACCTAAAAGCGGCTTCATGGCACAGGGATGCTCTTTGGAGAAGGGTAAGAAAGTTGAAACTAGCTGCAGATTGGACTGCCTTCAGAACCTCAAGAAACCAGTGTACCAAATTAATTAGAGCTGCTAAATCTAGCTATTTCCACTCAGAACTCAACACATCTACTAACTCCACCAGTAAGTTCTGGAAAACCTTAAGAGAGGTTGAAGGTCATAGATCATCTAGCACATTCCCTTCTAAAATCTCTACCTGTGAAACTTCTACTACCGATAAGCAAGTGATACTTGACCTTCTTAACAACAACTTTGCCACTGCAGGGATGGCTTTTGACACCTCTCCGGCAAATGCAATCACATCTGAGATATGTACCCAGAGGCCTGAATGCCCTAATCTGGACCTTCATGCTCAAAGCAATGCCTTCTCATTTTGTTCTGTCTCCATCAAACAAACTGAGGATCTTCTCCTGCAACTAGACACGAAGAAAAGAGTGGGTGCCTACCTGATTGAGCCACAGTTCCTAGAATTGGCCTGTTTTATTTTGGCTCCCCCCATTACCCACCTTTTCAACCTGTCACTATTCCAAGGTACTCTCCCTATGATCTGGAAGACAGCATATGTCATCCCTCTATTTAAATCTGGGGATTCCTGTGACCTAAATAACTATCAACCTAGTTCTCTGCTCCCTGTCCTGTCTAAGCTGCTGGAGAAGATAGTCAATGCACAGCTCAGATTGCACTTAGAAAGCTCCAACTTGCTAAACATGGTCCAGTCGGGTTTCCATCCCCACCACAGTACCAAAGCTACCTCAGTCAAGGTTATGAATGATTGGCAGATTGCTCTCAATGACAAACGTCATGTGTGCACTTTGTTTCTTGACCGTAGCAAGGCTTTTGGTATGGTGGACCATGACCTTCAATTGGTGTCCCTAAGAAATCTAGGGGTGTACAACCTGGTGCTAAAATGGTTTGCCAGCTATCTTACAGACAGACACCAACAGGTCAAGGCTGATGGCAACCTGTCACCTACAAAAATTCTGCTAAGAGGTGTGCCCCAAGAGTCCATACTTGGACCGCTGCTTTTTGCTATCTATATAAATCATATGGACATTGGCATCATGTCTGCAAATATCCATCTATTTGCTGATGATACAGTACTCTGTATTGATAGACCGACACCTGAGTCAGCTTGTAATGACCTTCAAAGTGACTTCAATGTCCTACTGAAAAACCTGTTGCACCTGAAACTTCTAATTGCAAAAAAACCTAAAGCTATGCTCTTCTCTCCCTCAGCCCTCCCTCCCAAAAATAATCATTCTAGCATGGTTCCTCAGATAAGCACTCCCTTGGGTGAAACCTTGGAATCTGTGGCGAAATTCAAATACTCGGGGGTCTGGATAGACTCCAAGCTGTCCTTCTGTGACCACACAGATGAGCTCTCTAAGAAATTGAGACAAAGACTCAGGATCTTTTTTTGCATCAAGCACTCCCTGACTTCGGAGGGCAGAAAACTACTAGTCCAAACTACTTTTATGCCACTCCTGGATTATGCTGACTTCCTGTATGGTCACAGTAATAGTGCAGCTCTCTCCAAGCTTGACACCCTCTATCATAGAGCTCTCAGATTTATCTCTGATGTTCCTTATTTCACTCACCACTGTACACTCTACTCTTCCATAGGTTGGAGATCTCTCAGCTTCAGGAGGCAGAAGAATGCTGTCTTATGGACCTACAAAGTCATCATCCATAAGCTCCTTCAGTACTTCTCTGATTGCCTACCTATTTTTCCTCCCAGTATTTATCCTCTGAGAAACCTTACCTATATATCCCTTGTTATCCCTAAGGTCAGATTGCACTTCAGTAAAGCTGCTATAAGCCATGCACTCCCTTTCCTTTGGAACAATATCCAGAAATCATTAAAGCTCGCTAGCCCTGTTACCTTCTCCCTTTTCAAAGCCCTGTTCCTGAGAGGTCTGTAACTGCTTCGAATAAGGGTCATAGTACTGCCTTATGCCTTAATTCTCTGCCATGATGTTTATCTCCCTATGGGCTCAATTCCTTAGGTTAATATTGCAAGAGATACTCATTTCTTCCACTTACACAATTTTCTGATGATCCTCCTCCCATTAGTTCCCAACCCCCCTTAGCCCCTTCCCTTTCTCTGTCATGCTTTCACCTGCTCATATGCATCTTCTTCCTTTAATCGCACTCAGCTCCACTTCTCTTACTTTCCTCTTCCTTCATGCCCTGTGACACAGACTGAACCTTGCTAGCTGGAGTGCATTGTGCTAACTAACACTATGTATATAGTTCAAATGTGCATATGCACTATACCTTTGAAGTTCATCCAATTAAATGTATCACACTGTTGTCTTACTGAAGGCACATTGTCTCATCCTCACCCTCTGGCAATTTGTACATATGAATCAAATTTTTGTCTGTGATGTACTATAGTCTACATCTTCCTGCCCTGTACTTACTTGCACCTGTACTTAAGTAATATGTGATTTATGCTTGTCTTCACATATGTTCTAATGGTTGTCTCATGTTGTTGACCTACTGTCTATACATATATTATCCTTGCCTTGTATATGTTATTATATGCTTGATTTATGTTATACATTATTACATGCTTGATTCATGACCTTGTGGCTACTGTACTGTTCCCAGATCCCTCTTGCAAATGAACTTTGCCTCAATGATGTTCCGCCTGGCAAAATAAAGACACTGATTGATTGATTTAATAGACTGGGCACTTCCTTAGTTTTCTTTCCTGTTGTACCCTAGTATGCTGTAACACAGGGTGATAAGAATCACTGACAATATAAGCATACACATTGCATAATATATATATTTCTATATAACAAACCAATCACACACACACACACAAAAAAAGTAGATAAACATGTGGGGAGTAGTGCAATGTAATGGCTGTGGGGCAGCAGTCTTCTGGGAGTCTTTCTGGAGGCTGAGATGCTGCCCTATTTTCAGACAACTCTCTGCCCTGAGGGAGGAAGTTGCCCATCTTCAGGCCACACTTGACAGTAGTAAGGGAACCTTCCCCAAGGCTACACTGGACAGTAGGGAGGGAACCTCCCCCATACAGAGAGCACCAGAGCCACCACCACTACCTCAGAGGTTACAAAGAAAGCACAGCAGTTGGACCACAGTGGGCTCAGGGAGGGTGAGGATGGTGGAACAGAGACACACCCAGTCAGTTGTTCCACTCCACAATCCATACACCATTCAGGGGGAGCATAGCTCCCCTATGGATGCACCCGCAGAGGAAACTAAGGAGGCTGAGGACAACTGTCACAAGGGAGGCCCACAGGAAGGAGGGAGAGGACACCACAGGGAAAGGAAGCAGCTCCTGGTGGGGGACTCAATTATTAGGGGGATAGAACTGGGGGGAGCAGGGAAAACTGAAGTAAGGTGCCTGCCTGGTTCTATGGCTTGGAGGGACAGGAAGCACATCCTCAGGATCACGAGAACAGCTGCACAGGAGTCTGAGCTGGACGTCATTGTCCACCTAGGGACAAATGACTTGGCTCATCATGAGATTAAAGCAGTGCAGGAGGACTTTGTAGAGTTGGGGAGGGGCCTAAGACAAGTAGCACACACAGTATCCTTCTCAGAGGTGCTGCCTGTCAATGGCATGGGTGAGGCGAGGGTACTTTGCACCCTGCAGTTTAATGAATGGTTGAAAAAATGGTGTGGAGCACAGGGGTTTGGCTTCATTGGGGACTGGGGTTCCACCTGGAGGGACATCAGCCTATACTGGTAGGATGGTCTGCATCTGTCCAGGAAGGGAACAAGTCTTTGAGCAATCAGTTTAAATGCTTCATTGGCAAGCTTTTAAACTAGTCAAGGGGGGAGGCACTGATAAGCAGCAGGAAAATCCCAGCCTCTCCCTACAAAACAGGGTACTAAATGAGAAAAAGACCAAGGTAGAAAGGTCAGTGGGGGATGCTGCAACAGAAGGTAAAGACATCAAAAAATGGAGAGCAATGAGTACCAATGCCCATAGTCTGGGTAACAAGCTTCCTGAATTAGTGGCCTTGGAGGAGGAACATCCTGATATCTCGGCAGTCACAGAAACATGGTACACACAAAACCATGACTGGGACGTAAACATACCAGGATACACTATCTACAGGAGGGACAGGGAGGGTAAAAGAGGAGGAGGAGGAGGAGCTCTTGACATAAGGGAAGGAATCAAAGCAACAGAACAAGAGGGTAAACAGGGAGGAGAAGAAGCACTGTGGGTCAATTTGGAGACAGGCAATGGCACCACAATCTGCACAGGGGTTGTATACAGACCCCCTTCTCAGGGGGAGGAAATGGACAAGGAAATGATAGAAAGTATACTTAGAATGGCAAAAAAGGGGAGATATTGCTGATGGGTGATCTGAATATGCCAGATGTTAACTGGAGTGCAGTTGCAGCAGCCACTTCGAAGAGTGGGGTTATTCTAGATGCCCTACAGGGGGCATGCCTTAGATAACTAGTATTGGAGCCCACTCGAGAGGGAGCAATCTTAGACCTGGTTCTCTCAAATGGAGATGGAGACAGGATCACAGATGTAGAAGTGGGTAGCCATCTGGGAATTAGTGACCATCGAACAGTATGGTTCACAATAAACACAGCAGTAGAGTCAAGCCATACAAAGACAAAAGTACTGGACTTTAGGAGGGCTGACTTTGCCAAAATGGGTGAGTGCCTAAGGAATGCACTAGCAAATGGGCAGGAAGGAGGGGGTGGAAGAACAATGGGGAATAATAAAAACTGCCATCACAGAGGTAACAAGCCTTTGTGTGAAGCAAATAAACAAAACAAAACAATGTAAGAAACCACTATGGTTCTCAAAGGAAGTAGCAGTGAAGGTTCAGGAGAAAAAGAAAGCATTCAGGAAGTACAAGGAATCGCAGAAGGAGCAGGACAGAGAACTGTATCAGTTAAAGCAAAAGGAAGCTGGGAAGGCAGTCAGAACAGCAAAGGCCCAAACTGAGGAAAAGATAGCCAACTCAGTTAAGAAGGGGGATAAAACCTTTTATAGGTACATCAGGGAATGAAGGAAGACCAAGGGAGGGATAGTGAGGCTTAATAAGGGGAGGCGGGTGGGCAGAGGGTGAATGTGAAAAGGCAGAGATACTAAACAAATATTTTTGCTCAGTATTTACAAATGAAGAGGGGGAGGTACCTAAAACAAACAGTAGAAACACTCTGGATACAGAAGTTGATACCAGCCCATTTACAGAAGAAAGGGTTCTGAAAGAACTCTTAAAACTGAAGTTGGACAAAGCAATGGAGCCTGATGGGATTCATCCCAGAATTCTAAAAAGAACTAAGGGTAGAACTAGTGACACCACTGACTACCCTCTTTAACAAATCATGGGAGGATGGGGTGGTACCCAGAGGACTGGAGGAGGGCAGATGTGATTCCCTTCACAAAAGTGGGAGCAAAGCAGAAGCGGAAACTACAGCGTGTTAGTTTAACCTCAGTGATAGGAAAATGATGGAATCACTTCTGGAGAAAAGAATTGCCAGTATCTAGAGGCCAGAGGGCACAAGACCCAAGGCAGCATGGATTCACAGTGGGAAGGTCATGCCAGATGAATCTGATAGATTTCTTTGACTGGTGACCAAAGTAGTAGATCAGGGAGGGCTGTGGACATGGCCTACCTAGACTTTACAAGGCATTTGACACAGTCCCACATAAAAGATTAATATACAAGTTAGCCAGCCTGGGAGTGGGTCCCAAGATGACAGCCTGGGTAAAAAATTGGCTGGAGAATAGGACACAGAGAGTAATAGTAAATGGAGTCCATTCTGAAGAAAGGGGGTTACTAGTGGGGTACCGCAGGGTTCAGTATTAGGACCTGTACTCTTCAATGTCTTTATAAGCAACATTGCAGAGGGATTGGAAGGAAAAGTATGTCTCTTTGCAGATGACACAAAGATCTGCAACAGAGTTGATGCACAAGGTGGGGTGGAAAGGATGAGAAGGGACTTGGCAAGGTTAGAGGCATGGTCAAATGTATGGCAGCTTAGATTCAATGCTAAGAAGTGCAAGGTAATGCACCTGGGAAACAAAAACCCAGGGGAAGAGTACACAATGGGGGGTGAGATACTAACAACAACAAAAATGGAAAGGGACCTGGGGGTAGTCATATCAGATGACCTAAAGGTGGGCAAGCAATGTGAGAGGGCAGCAAGGAGGGCTGGGGGATACTGGAATTCATAGGGAGAGGCATCACCAGTAGAAAACAGGAAGTTATTATCCCTCTGTACAGACAGCTGGTGAGACCCCATCTGGAGTACTGTGTGCAGTTCTGGAGACCCAATCTCCACAAACATAGACAGGATGGAAGCTGTCCAGAGGAGGGCAACTAAAATGGTGCAGGGTCTGCACCAGAAGACATATGAAGAGAGACTTAAGGAGCTTAATATGTATAGCCTCAAGGAAAGGAGGAGAGGGGGACATGATAGAAACTTTCAAGTACCTCAAGGGAATCAACAAAATCCAAGAGGGTAGCATCTTTCAAAAGGAGGTGTGCAAGAACAAGGGGCACAATTTGAAGATAGAGGGGCAGCTCAGAGGTAATTTAAGGAAATATTTTTCACAGAGAGGGATGTGGATGCATGGAATGGCCTCCCGTAGGAGGTTGTGGAGTCAAGAACAGTGGTGGAATTCAAGCATGCATGGCACAGTCATAAGGCAATTCTAGGGGTTGGGGGTAGGAAGAAGTAGGCTGCTGCTTAACTAGGATCTGCAGCTTATCCATTAGGTAGGAAAATGGGCAGCCTGGGTGGGCCAAGCGGTCCTTATCTGCTGTCAAATTCTATGTTTCTATGTTTCTATGTTAAATCCTTAGCATGTAACCTCCTTATCATTTACTAAACCTTGAAACCAATGGTTTACAAAGTGTATTGTACAATTTTTACTTGAATAAAAAAGAAATTTAAAAACAAAATACCACCAACAGCTTAATTTGGTTCAATTTGAGTTGGTTTCAACCGGTATCTCCCCCCCACCAAGACAAGGTTGAAAATAAGCAAATCTTGCCCAAGCCTGCTTTCCTGGTCAACAAAAACTAAATAAAGAAATAAATTCATATTGATATAATCTTAATCAATTAACAGTAAATGTTATAAATGCCAAAGTACCATTTCCAACTGTGCTATAAGCCACTATATCTAAGATTACATTATACAGTATTTCCCACATTTTGACACCCCCAATCGTTGGATCCTGTGTCCTAAAGTTTGGTTTCTGGGAAGCTGAGAAGTACAACTTGCGAAAAGTAAATGTAGAGCATTACTAGTATACAACAATGGGCCATTATCTACTGATCATGTTAATTTATTTTGTTGCTATCCGCTAATACCACATGAGGCTAAAGCAATAACGTTTTCTACTCACCATGACAATTACAACATTGCATTTCTACAATAAATCAGTTTTTACTGAATGTTATTGGTTTGTTTGGCTGCCAATTTTTAAAACACCTGCATTGCTTTCATGATGCCTAAAATGGCTTTGATATAAGGCTGTAATTATGTCAATGGAATGAGAGACCTCCAGTGGCATAAGAGGAGACGGTATTGCTATAGGATATAACTTTGTGTCAGATGTCTCGGCGATTAGACCCTTATGCTAGTTTTTAAACCTGCTAGTCTCCATGATGACTTTACTCACTTGTATCTGATCCAAGAGTTCAAGATTACTCCATCGTGCTGCCTGTGCTCTTCCCAATCCCCATTATTATGGATGTCCACTGTTGCAAGAACACTGCTCCAGACATTTTCAGAGGATGTCAGGCCTTTATATCCATCCTATGCAATAGGCACATTTTTCTTTGGGGTCCTCCAAAGCTGAACAAAGTGTATACTATGACCAGTCTATTTATTTATTAATTAAGTCTAGGATTACAAATACCTTTGAGCCAAGGCTCTTTTACAAAGGTTCCACATCAGAGAAATACAAATTATGGGGAACATCAAGACAGACATTACAACAATTTGGACATTGCAAACAGATTACAGATTAATACAATTCAAGGGTAACATTGTAAGCAAGGCAGCCAGCGGCATTTGTCAGAGAAAACAGACAAGAGATAAAAAGTGCCAGAGTCATGGGAGGGGGGGAGAGAAGGAATGTAGGTAGGTTGGGGAGAGGGTGAAAAGTGCAGCATTGGGTGTACCAAGATGTGAGGGTAGAATCCAGTGAAAAGGGAAGGGGGACCACTAGAGCAGGCAGGAAAGTGGAGAAACAAGGTTAAGTTGGGCAGTCACAGGATCTGTTGGTAGTGAGATGGTCCCAGAGCCTAGTTTTAAACATACCAATTGTTGGGGCAGAGGAGATGGTGGGGCTGAGGCCATTGAACCAGTGTGGCGCTCGATAAGAAAAAGAGCATTGTCCCTGTGAAGTGTGACAGTGGGGAACTTTCAGTAGCTGTAGCGTGGATCTCCTAAGGCACCATTTGTTGATTCGGTGTTGTAACAGAGTTGAGACCCCAGAAGGTGCAAGGCCAAGGTAGATTTTTTTCACCATGGAGCAGGTGAGAAACTTTATGCAGTTTGATAGTTGGAGCCAACCGGTCTGGGTGTACAGGTCACATGTGTGGGTGAGACCGTGAGCACCAGTGATGAGCCGACATGCCTTATTTAAGGCAGTTGAGAGGCATCTAAGGGTTGTAGTTGTGGCCGAGCCATAAATGATGAGACCATAGTCTATTACGGAGATCACAGAGCTCAGGACTGCAACCTTCAAAGCTTCTGGCGTGAGGTGTTGTCTGTGTTTGTAGAGGAGACTAAGCCATGTATTAGCAGCTCTAGCTACATTATCTTTGTGAGGTCCATAGGAGAGATTAGGGTCAAGCTGTATCCCTAAATAATTGAAGGACCCCACCTGATCTAGAGTGTTCCCCTGGGTGGTGGAGATAGCCAAGTGGTGTAGCTTGTGTGGGTTATGAGAGCTGCATAAGAGCATAGATTTGGTTTTCTTGTCATTGAGGACCAGTTTATGATTAAGAAACCATGTCTCTACAGAACTGAAACCAAGTTGAAGGTTGTGTTGAAGAGTTGCAGGATCTTTGTGAGTGGAGAACACAACAGTATCATCAGTACATAGTATGATCTGCTCAGAGCAGTGGTAAGGGAAGGAGTTTAAGAAAAGGCTAAAAAGACGGGGTCCAGTATGGATCCCTGTGGGACACCCGAGGGAACAGGCAGGGTGTCAGAAAAAGTGTCAGCAATTTTTATTCTCTGCCACCGGTTTTCTAAGTAGCTTTTAAACCAGAGAGAAGAGTCAGGTGATAGCCCGGCATTCAGTAGTTGGTCAATTAGTAGTCCATGGTGTACTGTATCGAAGGCCTTGGAGAGGTTGACGAAAATGGCCCCTGTGAGAAGGCCATTGTCAAGGGATTTGTGCAAAGCTCCACTGAACTCAAGAAGGGCTGTTGTGGTGCTGTGACCTTTCTAGAAACTGTGTTGTTGTGGACAAGGTATATTATATTTATCCAAGTGGTTGGTAAGTTGATCAGCCACGATGCGCTCGAGTGCCTTAGTGAGTGGGGGCAGTATGGAGATACGGCGATAATTTGAGTGATTCGTCTTATCCCCACTTTTATGGACAGGTGTCACGGTGGCTGTTTTCCATAAGTCTGGGAATTTTCCACAGCTGAGAGAGAGGTTTATGATTTTTGTTAATGGATGAATTACCTCATCGAGGGTGAGCAACAGAAGCTTAAGGTCCAGGGTGTCGCTACTAGATCTAGATTTAGAGATAGCTGCAGCAATATAGCGGAGAGCTTCATTCAGCCTTATCTCCCTGAAGTAGAAGAGGGGATGGTAAGACTGTGGTACTGAGGTATTTGGGGAGTAGGCCCTGTTTTCAAAAAAGTCATGGGGTAGGACAGCACTAAGGTCTGAAAAAGCCATGTTAAAGATGTTTGCGATCACCTTGGAGTCAAGGGTTGAGGAACCATCAACCATTAACATGGCTGGAGAGGTTTTTGGCTGCTTCCCCATGACATCCTTAATATTCTCCCAGACAGCATGACCATTTCCCCATGTATTGGTGAGAGTGTCCTTGTAATAAGTGGATTTCGTGAGCCGGATGACTTTTGTGCAGGCATTTCATGCTTGTTTGTAATTTTGAATGTCCAGTTGTTTGCCAGTGGCCATGGCAACTGCCCAGAGGTGATCCCTTAGTTTCAACTGTGAGAGAAGAGCAGTGGTGAGCCATGGGTTAGAGAGAGATTTTGTTTTGCGCCTTTTAGCAGAGGCAAAGAGGTCACAGGCTTTGTTGAAAATTGAGATGACGTGATCAAGAGCCAAGTTAACATCTGTTGCTTCGTAGATGGGTAGCCAGTCTTGTAGAAGTAGGTATTGTTTGAGATGTGGAAGTTTTCCATGAGGAAGGACTCTGCTAGTGATAATTTTGGGAGGGGGCTTGAGGAATTTGTTAGACCATGCACATATGACTGGGAGTGGTCACAGAGTGTCTGGGAGAACGGTTGTACGAGAAATCCTTGTGGGGTGAGAAGTGAGGACCCAATCCAGGAGGGTACTGGTGCCAGTCTTATAGTTAATCCTAGTAGGGGAGTTTACCATTTGCATGAGGTTAGCAGCTGAGATGGAGTCTTTATAGGCACTGGTGCCCGATGCTAACCAGTTTATGTTGAAATCCCCTAGTAGAATAAGTTCAACTTCAGGAGGATGAGAGTTGATAAAGTTTAGGACATCGTTGAAGCCATGTTTAGGGTCCCTGGGTGGGATGTAAACAGAGACAATAGTCAGGGCTTTATGGTTTGGACCAAGGACGATTTTTATTGGCAGAATCTGGGCCGAGGCAGAAAGTGATGGAGTTGCTACAGGGTGCCATGACAGGGAGTCTTTGATATAGATTGCGCAACCACCGCCTTTTTTGGATATCCGGTCCAGCCTGTGGACATTGTAGCCCTGTATTGTTACTGCCGAGTCAGGAACTTTTATGACCAGGGAGAGAGAAGGGGGGGCAGGGCAAGAAGGAGGAGGAGGCGAGGTGAAAGAGAGACAGAGAGAACTCACATGGTTTGCATACTAGCACAGTAGGGGTGGGGAAGCGAGTTGAACAGGAGGGAGAAACTTAGCTAGCAGGAGGCAGATAGAAAGAGAGATTGAGAAAGAGTTCACCTCAATCAGTAAGCACTACATGGGATGAGAGAAGGGGGATGAGAGGCATAGGCAGAGCAGAGGAAGTTACAAGTGTTTGCCAATAGGCAGTGGGAGGGGGGTGTAAGAGGGAGGGCTGGGTTAGAGGTCTATTTAAGTAAGATAGGAGGGTGGGGGAGCTTGTGAAATTTTGCAGCAAAACTAATGCAAAGTCAATGGGTGCAGTGCCCAAAGAGTAAAGCAAGGCAGTGAAGACAGGGCCGGCCAATCAGCTGCTGTTTGAGAGGTGTGTTTACAGATGGTGGGAGAGCGTCTGTGTTTAACCCCTGTAGGTAGACTGGAGCTAGAAGCACAAGTGGTTAGAGGTGAGAGTGGATGGCAGGCTTATCTAGTTTTAAAAGAGAGAGAGAGAGAGAGAGAGAGAGAGAGAGAAAGGAGAGCCCACTGAGGTGGGAGCATTGTGATGATAAAGAACAGAGTGTGTGATGTGCCAGATAGGATAGGAGCTGCTACCAGAGATATAGCCCTCTAGTGGTGAGAGGATATAAACTGCTAATAGAAAAAAAAAAAGCTCAAAATTCACTTCTAATATCAACTCAGAACTTAAAATGACTGTAAGGATTAAACAAATTATTAAACCCTGGCACATAAATTCAACTAGAGACACAGAGGGAGATACAGTAGTTAGAGATGTGTTCAGCAGGAGATAGAGTGGGCCACTTGGAAATCAGCTTCCACTGGTACCAAATCCAAAAGTCCAGGCTAGGACCTTGCAGAATCAGCTGTGCTGTAGCTCATGGAGGATTTCTGAACCACTGTTTAGGTTCAAGAAATTGAGGGGTCCCTGACCTAGTCAAGGCTCGCTGGATCCCTGAAATAAAGTAGAAAAACAGGCTTTTTAAAGGCTGGAAGAGGAAGCGTGTTACATCAGAACAAAGAGAATAAAAGAGTGGGCAGGCAGGGTCAGAGAGCATAGCAGACTGTTTGGGAGTAGGGGTGGGGACAGGTTGCAGGCCAGAGAGCAGAAGAAGGATTTACACAGTCAAGGCTCAAAATTCACTTCTAATATCAATTCAGAACTTAAAATGACTGTAAGGATTAAACAAAATTATTAAACCCTGGCACATAAATTCAACTAGAGACACAGAGGGAGATACAGTAGTTAGAGATGTGTTCAGCAGGAGATAGTGTGGGCCACTTGGAAATCAGCTTCCACTGGTACCAAATCCAAAAGTCTGGGCTAGTACCTTGCAGAATCGGCTGAGCTGTAGCTCATGGAGTATTTCTGAACCACTATTTAGGTTCATAAAATTGAGGGGTCCCTGGCCTAGTCAAGGCTGGCTGGATCCCTTGCAGAATCAGCTGAGCTGTAGCTCATGAGGATTTCTGAACCACTGTTTAGGTTCAAGATCAAATAACATTGCTACAGTAGTATGCCATTCACATTCCAGTAGGGCCCTAAACATGACCATACAAATGTACACATTAAATTCAAGAGCCTAACTTTGCAGAGCCCCTAAGTTTCCCTTGCCCCAATTATACCTTGCATATTTTTTCCTTCATCTTGGTTTCCTGGTAATTTCACCCTTCCAAGATAGTCTATTAGTTGTGTGTGTGTGTGTGTGTGTGTGTGTGTGTGTGTATGTGGTGGGAGATAAATGTCCATGGTGTATTCTCCTAATGGTTTTGGCACTGGCAGTGAATCTGGTTTGTGAGCCATGACAGCATGGCCCCATTCTCTCGGCCTCTGTTACCTGCACCACTGGGAGCCAAACAAGCCATTTTATTTACAGTTTGCTTGACAAGAGCCATTCTGTGCAAGCTAAACACCTGTATTTCCCCTTTGTACAAATGGGCACTACAACTAAGTTGGATTTTAGTTTCAGCAGATGCTCAGCACTACTGTAATAATATTATCATTACCCTACTAGACAGCACAATTATCAGGAGTTGGAAAGACAGGATTCAACTCTCAGTCACTAAGTATGGAGTCACAAAAAGAAGGTGACAACAGCCTGCATTGTTGTGTGCCTAGAGGTTATTCTCCAAAGTTTGACTTAGTTACTGGAGGAAGATATCTTCAGGTAACTACTGTAAGTCAGAATGTAAATGAGCAAATCCAGATCTTAGAGTGTGTAAACTGGGCTTGTGGGCACTAACACCTGAAGTGCAACACCCATGCACTTCTGTGCATGGCACAATGTTAGTCACTTGATGCTATGCCATGCACACAGTATGTAGTAGCTTTTGCTACTGATTATGTCATCTCCTCACATGAACCCTTATCTATAGGTCTGCTTTTGGGGCTGCAGTGCCCCAACCTCTGGTCCTCCTGATGGTAGAGTGCACCTCACCCTTCCCTAGACCAGTTACAGTCCCTAATGTCCAGTACAATCCCCCTCCTTGATCCTGTTTTCCCACACTGGATTTACATTGCTCTGTTCCCTTGCTAATCACTCACCAGCTTAATGGTTCCTGATCTCACTTGACTTACACCCCTGCCTCATGACTTTGACACTTCTACAGGGAGTGTGTGTGGCTAAAGTTGTAACTAGAACTGCAAGGATTGGGATACTGTATTTCTTGAATCCAGTGGAGCACAGGTTCCAAGGCAGAATAGATTCACAAAGGGAAGGACTTGTCAAACAAATCTGATAGACTTCTTTGACTCAGCAACCAGGGAGGTAGATAGGAGAAGGGTGGTGGATGTGGCCTACCTAGATTTCAGCAAGGCCTTCTACACTGTCCCACATAGGAGGTTGATAAATAAGTTGGGCAGCCTGGGAGTGGGCCCTAAGGTGATAAACTGGGTCAGAAACTGGTTGAGTGGCAGGATACAAAGGGTGGTAGTAAACGGTGTTCAATCCGAGGACAGGGGGGTAATCAGTGGAGTGCCACAGGGATCCATTCTGGAACCAGTCCTCTTCAATATCTTCATAAGTGACATTGCAAAGGGGCTTATGGGGAAGGTATGCCTCTTTGCAAATGACACCAAGATCTGCAACAGGGCTGACACTCCGGGGGGGGGGTGGAAAAATGAGAAAAGGCCTAAACATGCTTGAGGAGTGGTTGAGAGTGTGCAATTAAGATTCAGTGCAAAGTCATATAAAATTATTCACTTGTGGCACAAAAATCCAATGGAGCAGTACAAGATTGGGTGGGTGGAGGTACTGATAGCCACCAATCAAGAAAGGGACCAGGGGGTAATCATATCTGATGACCTAAAGGTGACTAAACATTGTGAGAAGGCTGTGAGGAGAGCCAGTAGGATGCTAGAGTGCATAGGTAAAGGTATCGCCAGCAGAAAAAAAGAGATGGTTAAGCCACTGTGCAGATCACTAGTAAGACTTCAACTGGAGCACTGTGTCCAGTTCTGGAAGCTGCATCTCTGGAAGGACATAGAAAAAATAGAGGCAGTCCAGAGAAGGGGCAACAAAAATGGTGCAAGGACTGCACCAAAAGTCATACTGTATGAGGAAAGACTAGAGGACCTCAATATGTATTCCCTGGAGGAGAGGAAAGAGAGGGGATATTGTAGAGACACTCAAATACATCAGGGTATAAACAAGGTACAGGAGGGTAGCATCTTTCAGTAAAGAAAGCGTACAAGAACAAGGGGGCATGATATGAGTCTAGAGTGGGTAAGGCTCAGGGGCAACATGAGGAAGTACTTTTCACAGAAAGAGTAGTGGATGCTTGGAACAGCCTCCCTGCAGAGGTGGTGGGGGCAAAAACAGTAGGGGAGTTCAAGAATGCATGGGATAGACATAGGAGTACTTTAGCAATAGGGAAGAGAGGGTAAGCCGCAGATCAACTAGGGTCTGCGGAAATGCATTACTGTAGGTAGGGAAAAGGAGCAGACTAAGTGGGACATACAGTCCTTATCTGCCATCACCTTCTATGTATCTGTGTATAAGGGTCACAATAGTTTGTGAGGACACTGTGTTGTATATGTTAAGCAACATCCAAGTTGTTCCCTTCCAGAACAGTCACAGTAGAGTTAATGACTGTGTAGCAGAAAGTGTGTGAATCCTTTTGAGCATAGTTCAGAAGTTTGTAATTAAAGGGACTGGCTCAAAAATCATTGGCACTATGATTTTGTTACAGTCACTTGTGGCTGAGTATCAGACTTCCTGATTTTAAATGCAATTAAATTTGAGAGGAAACATTTCTGAATGCATTGCATCTTCCATTCAGTTATATTCACAGTACTAAATGGAGGTGGCCTGGGAAAATTCTGTTTTTGAAATTCACGTTTTGTAATTTTGTGCAATTTACATACTGTAAACATTAAAGTACATAATTTTACATTTTAATGTAGTATATGCTAAGCACAAATCTGCGATTTCTGGGGAACCAGGCATATGACAGACTGTGGGACCTGGCCTTAGTTAATGCCAGGAAGACAATTGCACAACATTGGATGAGCTCCACACTGCCTACTATAGCCCACTGGCTAAATAATGTGGCTTTGTCTATGAAGTTGGAAACATGCCAGTTAGCTGCCGATGGAAAGGAAAACACCTTTTATAAAATATGGTCCCCCTTGTTAAAATCAGTAGAGGAAGGTATAATAAGCTTGAGGACCCAGGATGCTGCATGTCATGTTCTGTTTTTTTAGGATTAAACTGTCACCCAGTATTGTCAATTGTAATCAAACACTGAAAGTTCATATGGATATAATATGAATTATTCAACAGCCGTGGTAAGTAACAGGCCAATGTGTTTGAGTGACCTATTGTTTTTAACATTTTTATAAGAAATGCTGTAAAAGCTGTGATGTAAAGTAAGCATGAAGCTTTTTTCAATAAAATATGTTTAGAATAAAAATTGCATTTTAAAAATGTGCAATTTTAGCAGCAGAATCTTTGCATTATATGCAAATATGCACGTTTGTGTATTTTGTGCATAAAGATTCCAACCTGTGCATCTTTTAAAATCCTTTTCAAAAAAAATTCATGGATTGGAGAAAAAAAGGAGCACTTTCAAGTACTTTGCAAATAAAAATTCCAAACTAAACATTTTAAAAACTTCCTTTTGTAAAAATGAACAATTTGTATGAAAGTATGTTTTTTTTTTAGTTTACTTGGCACATAACATTACAAACTGATCTTTTAAAAAACAGAAATGTTAAGTTTTGAAAAAATATCACAAGTTCAGGTGTTTTGCGCAAAAAATTTTCAGATTGCACATTTAGTTTGCAAACTAGGTTTAAACCATCTGCAATTTGGAAAACATGGGACATTTCTGAATGTATGCTATTTTTATATAATTTTGTGAAAATTGCATAAATGCAAAAATGGCAATTTAATGATATTTTGCAGGTGTAGTTCAAATATTTCACCCAAAACTAATACTGGTATAGTCTGTTTTTTTTTATTAAAGAAATGCACTACATAACTTTTGTAGTAAAACATAAACAGTGTTTGGGGGGACATATAAAACATATCCAAAAACAGAAGCTGTTCAAAAGAAAAAAGGACTTTTAAATATACAGATATTTAAAATGATTTCCTATCACCTTTAAGTTGCTTTACACTGCTAGAGTCCCTCACACAGTAGCTAGATTTAGAATGCTACTATGCTACTATGAAGACAACAACTGCCAAACAATGATGAAAAACGGATAATAAAAGCCAAAACACAGGTGAATCAGACACTGATTTTCTGATTTAAATATTGAATCTATACTAATACACATTTATAATAACTGGTGACCCATTTATTTCAACTGATAATCAGTGTGATTAAACACTGTATTAACTGGGTATGATGTCATATCCAGTTATTATGGAGTTTAATGAACTCATGGTTCACTTTCCCTGTTTACAGTATAATAGCAGGAAACTTGACTTTTGTGCACATGTCCCTGAACCAGTTATTATAAACAAATAAAACATAAGCAAGTGTGCTTATGAAGTTTTTTTACACACCCTCAGTGTGCAATGCCCACATAAGCCTTTTGAGCTTTGTGGCTCATCACACACCACATGTGTGCAGAAAAACATCATAGCACATAGTCACCCATGCATTATTCTCTGTGTACGGATCTGCAATGTTTTCCTCAGTATAACCCCAATTCCATTTTGAATTATGTATTGTTGCCTAGCAAAGAAAGCCAAGAAATGGCATGTTGAGAAAGCCAGCAGGTTTTCAATGTAACAGATAAAATACCATATACTTCCCACAGTTCTTATGCACATATGATTGGTATTTGTTCACCTACAACTATTAAGAACTTACAGGGGCACTGTCTACCCCCCTTAGCTCACAGTTTGCTCCTAGATTAAAAAAAACACAAGTTATGATTGCTGGCATTCTGTAGAAATTGCTGATGTAGCCAGTAGTCTGATTTTTATTCCATTGTTTCTTTTAAAAGTAAAAAAAAAAAGGAAGACTGGCCCATCACACTGGTGTTACCGCACAAAATGTGTCTGTCTGCATTCTTTGATCAACTTCAGCTACATTTTTCCTGGACTTGGGAATGCCCCTTATACAATCTAGCCAATCATAATGATGTGGGAGGAGAGGAGACTATTGCATCATGAGTGGCTGCACTGTTTGGGGTGTTCTTAATGTTCAGGATGTATGCAATAAGAGTAGATCTAGGATCAGAAGCTAAACAAGGCTGGATAATTGCACCATTCTCATAAATTTCAATTCTTCCAAGAAAGGAAACAGATTAAACAACCAACAGCTTCCATTAGTTTTAGAGAAGGTGAGCAATCATAAAATGTGGGCTTTCAACTAAGAATAAACATGTTGCAAAAAGGGTTGACAGTGTCCCTTTTAAAATAAGAACCTTCTTTAATGGGGAAATGCTGACTGACTCACTTGGACTCCTGAAGACAAAGGCCACAAAATGTGGAAATTAAAACACCATCAAACAAAGAGGGCCTGATAATTGAAAGGCTTTGCCTGGAGTTCGGTGACCAAGCAGCCAGCCACTCCCACTTCCTGAGCTATATAAGCAGTTCCTCTCAACCTTACTGTGAAGCATTTTGTCTTTGCAGCTGACAGCTCTGCTGGTTTGTTCCCTGAGCTGGTCGAACCTCCCAGCTGGAGCCCCCAACCCCCTTGCTTGTCTCTGCAGGGCTTCTGTGTTTGTTTTCCTGCTTTGGTTTGTATTTGCCTTTGGTTGTGTATGCTTCCTTTTTGGGGGGGCTTTTCTAGGCTCCTAGCATACTGCTATTCAGAGCTCATAATGCTAGCTTTCAGTTACTCAACTATAGCTGGTCCATGTGGTATATTTTATTGCTCTCACCTGACTCAGATTATTTGAACCTAGCTATACAGCTTAATCATGTTTGTTCTACTTACCTCATTGCTGCAGTCTCATTGCACTGCCTGTTTGACAATGCTTAAGAGCATTATGCCTCCTTTATTTGCATTTACAACTCAGTGTACTCATTTATTTACTACTGCTGTACAGGCCTACTTGCTTCCTGCTGCTTCATTGTTTACACCCATTCCTATTGTACCTTGTTTACTCTGAGGTTAGCTGAAGCTCCTGCTGAGGCTGTTAAATTAGCTTTTATATCTGCATGTGGTTCTCGGCCTTTCATTGCTTCCTTGTTTGTCCTACAGTGGGGATTGGGAGGTGTTTGGGGGGTTGTGGCCTATGTGGTTAATTAATTCTGTTCTAAATCCTGTCTTTGCCACTGAAAATCCTCAGAGTTTGTCACCTTGATTTGGCTATTCATGTCTGGCTGGCTTGCCCCTAACTCAGTGCTGTTTACTTGCTATACAGTCGTCATGCAGGTCCACCTCTTACTACTACTGCTTACTGACCTATCAGGTCCACACTTGCTTATGCAACCGTTGCTCCTTGCTTACTCAAACCGTTGCTTTATACCTAGTGCCATCCCCTTGGCTTCGCCTGGGATTCTCTGCCCTCAATCTGCATTCGACCTTGCAAGGTCTCAGCACTCAATGCTCATTACGATCTCAGCACGCCATGCTCATTCAGCTCACCAGCTTACAGATCTCAATCAATTCTGGGGTATGCCAGACATTCTAATTTGGCGCAGGTTCCTGCAGCTGACAGTCTTGTTCTGCATTTAGTCCGCATCATCGAGCGTGTCCAACTTGGGGCGGGATCCTTCTCACCTGGCCCATAGCTGGGAATGTCCTCACCTCAGGCTTGGGTTTAGCTGCCTGCTATGTGACAGCAGCTCCTGGTGTAGAATTTAAGACTAGCAGTGAAGGGTGGTTACGATTATCTCCTTTGGCTCTAGTGTTCCACTATAACGGTTGTCCATTGACTTTAGTGGTTTCCATAAAAGGCACCTTCACCGCATTCTCCCTATGACTGCCTCTGGTTCACCTGGTTTGATTTAGGGTGGGTAGGCCAGGTGAGCACCTCAGCCATTGTTGCTCTCCTCCTGCACCTTGGATGCTCATATTGTTGCAGAGTTTTCTCACAACCTTCCACGACATTCCTGCTAGGGGGTTTGAGTGACAGCCTTCCTCCAAATTGGAATATTTTCCACCTCCCTTTAATTGGGTTTTCCAAATTGCAGCTGCAGAGATGTCACTAAATACATTTTCCCAAACCTGGAGGGAAGGTGACCTAGGCCTTGGATCCCCAGAGGTTTCCTCCTCATTGGGTTTTTGTTCTCTCCTCCGTTGCCTCAGGTCATAACACTTAGTTAGCATAGTTGTTTCCCCTAGTTTCCTTAGGTAGGTTCCATTGTTGGATGGAGGTGGAGGTTGTCCTGCCATTCCCTCTCTCCTTAGGGGATCCCCTTCTCTCAATGCAAGCCATCACTATTCTTCTCTACTACTTTGTTGCAGTTACTGCTTCTACGTCACTGTTACTGCTTGCTCATACGCATCATGTTACCTCCTTTTGGGAATGATACTACATTTCTTTTGGGGATTCCTAAGGTAATTTTAGCCATGGGAACCATCCCGTGGCACCTCTAGGGGCGGAACCCTCTCCGAGAGTTCCTTGCTTTCATACCCCTACAGGGTGGTAATTCCTCTGGAATAGAGAGTGCGAACGGCCACAACCAAAACTAACACAGTTACATAAGTATAACACTATACTGGCTGCATGGGTCAGTGAATTGAAAGGCTTTGCCTGTAGTTCGGTGACCAAGCAGCCAGCCACTCCCACTTCCTGAGCTATATAAGCAGTTCCTCTCAGTCTCACTGTGAAGCATTTTGTCTTTGCCCCACCATCCTCCCCTCCTCCTCCAGCGGCAGCGCTCTCTCCTTAGGGGGATTCCTAAGGTACCTTTAGCCACGGGAACCATCCCGTGGCACATCTAGGGGTGGAACCCTCTCTGAGAGTTCCTTGCTTTCTTACCCCTACAGGGTGGTAATTCCTCTGGAATAGAGAGTGCGAACAGCCACAACCAAAACTAACACAGTTACATAAGCATAACACTATACTGGCTGCGTGGGTCAGTGAATCAAGTGATGGCCCACACACATAATCGCTCAGGCTCGAGTGTGCACTGGGTCGTATTGGTTGTACTTGACCTGATTTGTACTAGTTATGGGAAGGAGTCTCCCATCATTGTTATCAGAAAAATGAGGTCCATCCTTCTATGTTTTTGAGGGGTGGTATTAACCTAATCCACTGCTAAATGGACATATCAACATTCTTTTCTATCAGATCATAATATATCTGAAATTACATTTACTTGTCGTTACCTGCACCATTAAAGAGCTACTTTACTGGGATCCAGTCATCCGACTTGTCTCTCACTTACATGATTCACAGCTGTTTATTTTTGATGGTGATGCCTGTTCATTTTCTGAGGTTATGGGCTCCTGTGGATTTCATTTAATAATTTCTCATACTTCCATACTGGCTGCTGTGTTCGATGCCATTCACTGGTTCAAGTACTGGAAGTGAAGTAGTGGGAGGATCAGTTGAAGCTAGTAGACATGAACATAAGCACGTCACTGTAACTGTACTACAGTCGTTTTTTTTTATAATAAACTGGTTTAGACATTTTGTCCTGCTGCTGCTGTAGTTTCATTTAGTATTTGGGTGGCAGTACAGCATGTTTTATCACATGTGTATTTGTCATTTATTTTATTTATTTAGTTAAACATCAGTTTAGAAACCTTTGAGCCAGAGGCTCATTTACAAAGGTACCTCGTCACAAAGAGGACATCATAACAGTAGTACAAGGGACATAATACTTACAAACAGAAAAGTTACAGTTCAATTACAATTTTGTTACAATAGAATTCAATCTCCATGAAGCAAAAAATAGCAAGGGGTGTGAGACTTAAGGTTGGGAGATAGCTGGTGGGGGTAGAAGGGAGGGAGATAGGGGAGGAGGAATTAGTAGGGAAAGGAAGAGGGGGAGCTGCTCAGTGAGCATTGTCATATAGAGTATTTTTTTTTTTCACACTAGGCTAGCGGCAGTTGCACTTACGAGACCTAAGCAGGAAATTTATGAGCCTGGGCTTAAAGCACGCTAAGGTACGTGAGTTTGAGACACTGGCAGGGAGGAAGTTATACCATTGGGGCATCCGGTAGGGGAATGCCCTCTGACATTGAGAGGTCCTGGCTCTCGGAATAACTAGGGTAGATTTTGACGAGCTGCGCGTAATCAGGGTCGGTGTAGTATGGCGAATTGAGTTGGATAGGCCAATGGGGGATAGGCCACGCAGGGCTTTGAAGGTGAGCTGGCATGTTTGATACATGAGTCGCTCCTCCAGGTTGAGTACGGTAGCCAGGGTGTACAGCTCACAAGTGTGAGTGAGTCTGGGAGCACCAGTGATAAGTCTGCAGGCCTTAGTAACTGTGAGGCGAACCTTGTTGAGGGCAGTCTGATCTGCTGAGCCATAGACCGGAAGGCCATAGTCAATGAGAGACATGACAGAGGAGGTAACAGCCAGGTGGAGGACATCAGGAGGGAGGCATTTCTTATGCTGGAAAAGAATGCCTAGCCGTGAGTTGGCGACAGAATTTAGGGCAGATATATGTCCATGGAATGAAAGTGCTGGGTCAAAGGTTATACCAAGATATTTATAGGACTGCACCTGGTCAATGACGAAGTTGGGTGTGGAGTGGACAGCTAAGTGAAGCTTGCTGTACTTATTTTGGGGGTGGGAGAAGAGCATCATTTTAGTTTTCTTAAGGTTGATAACAAGACGGTGCTCAGTGAACCAAGTAGCTGCAGAGTCAAAGACTAGTTGGAGGGAGTTCTGTAGCAGCATGGGGTCATTGTGGGAGGCAATGAGAACAGCATCATCGGCATAGAGAAGAATCTTACCCGTACAACTGCTGGGCAGGGAGTTAAGAAAGAGTGAGAATAGTAGGGGTCCAAGGATTGAGCCCTGCAGCACCCCAGAGTGGATGGGGCAGGTTTCTGAGAGAGTATCGTTGACTTTCACACATTGGGAGCGGTTGGAGAAATAGCTGGTGCACCAGGAAACAGGTCCTGAGGCAAAGCCTATTAGGTTGAGGGTGGAGAGCAAAAGAGGATGTGAAACGGTATCGAATGCCTTAGACAGGTCTATGAAAATAGCACCAGCCAGGGCACCAGAGTCCAAGGAGGTATGGAGGAAGTTGGAGAATTCCAGGAGTGCTGTAATGGTACTATGACCTGCTCTGAACCCGTGTTGTTCAGAGCAGAGAACATTGTACTTACAGAGGTAGTCAGAGACTTGGGACGTCACAATTTTCTCTAATGCCTTAGAGAGGGGGGAGAGGATTGAGATGGGTCGGTAGTTACCCGGAAGAGTCCTGTCACCACCTTTATGGACAGGGGTAACTGTGGCAATCTTCCAGGCAGAGGGGAATTGTCCGAGACAGAGTGATTTGTTGAAAATGCACGTAATAGGAGAGAGGACCTGATCCAGAACCTGACGTAAAAGGCAGGGATCAAGTGAGTCATTACCGATGGTGTTAAATTGTGTATAAAGACTGCACTTGGTTCCAACAACACTGGCAGTTCAGTTGGTGCTCAAGTAAATAGTCATGCATGACAGCATTTCCATCCCTGTCAGTTTAGTTTGCTATGCCTGAATGCTGTGTATTATTTTGCTGCAGCAGCACTGCAGCTGGAAGCATTTCATTCCCTTCCCCCATGCATGACTCTGTAAGCAATAAGTAGCTTGTTTTTGTGAAGGACAACCATCCATGAAAATGTCACGTTTTCTAGGCACTACAGCATACCGAGTCATAATGTTGCACGCTTAATAGCGTACGTCATCATGGCGAAACTCAAACCTGTGCGCTCCCTGAGTTGGACCGCCCCGGAGTTGAGAATCTTTAGTGGGAAGGTCCAGGGAAACACAGCCCCACGTATCGTTGGGTGTGGGGGGCAGAGTCCCCGACAGAACAAAGCCATGATGCCTCATGGCATTAATCACACAGCGCAATAGTGCCATACGGCATTATGTCTTGCAACATAATGACCCTGTGCCGCACTACAGTATGTTAAATATAGTGCTCATTTCAAAAAAATAGCATACTGATCTTAGCTGCAAGCTGAAGTCATATTTTTACATGCATGTTAGTCCTGGACAAGCTTCTGTCGTGAAAGTACATAATTCATTCTAAATGGCAGATTGTTCTACTAGATTTATAGGCTATATTTTTATGACATAAATTTGTCATATGAATTTTTTTCCTATGGTGTGAAATTTAGCCCAGTATTTAAATATAAGTTACAAATGGAATATGCTTTGTATGGCTTGGATATGTACACAAAGCCTAGTTGTGTTTTTTTTTTATAGATACTCATCTCACATAGGGGGAGGGGGTGTCCTGCACTGCTGAGTTCCTTTTTTACATGAGGCAAGTGTAAAAATAACAAATTCTGGTCAGATCCACCAGGGCTGCATAATGAAATTAGTGAAGTTGTGTGGAATTGTTAAGGAGGTATGGAGAAACAACACAATGATTTGTAAGTAGTAAGATTTGTTTTAATTTCTGTTCTAAGGAAGGCATACACAGTATTAGGAAAATATATGGAGATGTACACTGTGCTACAAATACATTGTTTTAATTGATTTTCTTTTGCATTTAAGATTTAATTGCAGCTTCAAATGCATTTTTCTCTGGCTAGCCCACTGAGATGGATTACCCATCTCTGCTTGAAAGCACAGTACAGGCACAGGTCATTATCAAGCAAAATTAATTATAAAAGTATATATCATATACTGTAAATGTATCAAAGAGATACAATGCACCACAGCAGCTACAGAAATAGTGAGAGAGAGAGAGAGAGAGAGAGAGACAGAGTTTAGAACATTAACAAGTTTAGCAACATCCTCACAGAGAGCTTCAGGTCTGCTTCACAGAATGGATTTATAGGCAAAGCAGTAGAAATGGGAACAGCATTGAGTCTTACTGTGCTGCAGACAAAAATATGCATTTGAGGCTGTAGTTAAATAAATACAAAAGAAACATAAAATTGTCACCCTGACAGTATGTGTTCTGCTCAGTCAGAAATTGAAACAGCACTGGCTTACTCTGCTGCAGACGCAAATATGCAAATGAAATAGAAAATCATTCTTGACACTCCAAAGAGAACTTAATTGTCACCATGACAGTATGTGTTCTGCTATGAAGACTGACCCCACTCAGAACAATTGGTGTAAGATGTCTTTTGTGAAGAACAAATCAGTAATTTTAATGTTTGATATTATCATGTGCTTACAATCTCTGCTGTTCAGTCACAAAAAACACAAATTTTATGAGGGACAGAGGAAAATTCTGAGGAAAACAAGCATTTGTAAATGCAGAATGTTGCTTGCTTATATGTGCTGTTTAGGCATTTGGAAGTGAAAGTACCATCCCTAAGAAGACCACAGATGACCCAGGGTGGGAGGGTGGGCAACTCAAAGTCCCAGCAGAGCTCCATTGAGCTCGCTCACGCCCCCTCTCTCACTTGCTCATTCTATTTCTCCCGATGCTGCAGGCTGCCCTTTTGTACTGGGCTCCTGCTTGCGTTGGCACCTTTGTCTGCCCACAAAGAAACCTACAGCAGTCCTGGCAGAGCTCTGTTGAGCTCGGTCACTCCCCCTTTCTCACTCAATCCTTCTATTTCTCCCAGCGCTGCAGGCTGCCCTTTTATACTGGGCTTCTGCCTGCATTGGCACCTTTTTCTGCCCACAAAGAAATCCG
This sequence comes from Neoceratodus forsteri, assembly GCA_016271365.2. Classification (NCBI taxonomy): domain Eukaryota; kingdom Metazoa; phylum Chordata; order Ceratodontiformes; family Ceratodontidae; genus Neoceratodus; species Neoceratodus forsteri. The sequence goes on from CM028131.1 coordinate 1,126,101,523, forward strand.
CAGCAGTTCTGACAGAGCTCCATTGAGCTTGCTCACTCCCCCCCTCTCACTCGCTCATTCTGTTTCTCCTGTGCTGCAGGCTGCCCTTTTGTACTTGGCTCCTGCCTGTGTTGGCACCTTTATCTGCCCACAAAAAAATCTGCAGCAGTCCCGACAGAGCTCTGCTGAGCTGGCTCACTCCTCCTCTCTCACTTGCTCGTTCTGTTTCTCCTGGTGCTGCAGGCTTCCCTCTTGTACTGGGCCCCCTGCGTGTGTTGGCACCTTTTTCTGCCCACAAAGAAATCCACAGCAGTCCCAACAGAGTTCTGTTGAGCTCGCTCACTCCCCCTTCCCCCCTCACTCATTTTGTTTCTCCTGGTGCTGCAGGCTGCCCTTCTGTACTGGGCTCCTGCCTGCGTTGGTGCCTTTTTCTACCCATAAAGAAATCCGCAGCAGGCCCGACAGAGCTCAGTTGAGCTCGTTCAGTCCCCCTCTCTCACTTACTCAATCTTAATCTGTCCCAAACACTGATTTCCCACAGTGACCATGCTATTCTGTGCCAGAAGTGAAAAAACATATTTTGCCCAGGATGTGAAACATGACAGCTGTACTGTTCATAATGAGGTGTGAAAAAATGCCAGTGTTGAAAATCTGGTGTGAAAATATTACAAATCTTCGAAGTTAAAAGGGTGCGTGGAAACTGCGCAATGCACACTTGTAACACAGTCATTTGATGGACCATCGACACAAAATTTTCAACATAGGGATTTTAGGACCTCTGCTCATGAACAGTGTCACGCTCATTTTCTTAATATGTCCCGAACACTGATTTCCCACAGCTACCGCGCTATTCTGCACTGGAAGTGTGAAAACACATTTTGGTCAGGATGAGAAAAATGACAGCTATACTGTTCATAAGGAGGTGTGAAAAATAGCCAGTGTTGAAAATCTGGTGTGAAAATATTACAAATCTTTGAAGTTACAAGGGTATGTGGAAACTGCGCAAAGCACACTTGTAACACAGTCATTTGATGGATTATCATCACCAAATTTTCAACATAGACATTTTAGGATCTCCGCTCATAAACAGTGCCACTGTCATTTTCTTAATCTGTCCAGAACACTGATTTCCCAGAGCGATCGCGCTATTCTGCGACAGAAGTGCGAAAACACATTTCGGCCAGGATGTGAAAAATGACAGCTGTACTGTTCATAAGGAGGTATGAAAAAATGCCAATGTTGAAAATATGGCATAAAAATATTGCAAATTCACAAAGTTATGAGCATACATAGCAACTGCGCAATGCACACTCGTAAAACAGTCATTTTTTATTTTTTCCACCAAATTTGAAACATTGGCTTTTTGAGAGCCCACCTCACGAACACTGGCACTGTCATTTTGTTAATTGGTCCTGAAAAGTGATTCCGTGCAGTGACCGCAAAATCACCTTTCAGGACCGAATAACACCATGACAGTGGCTGAATTAATAAGGAGGGGCCAAATAATCCCATGTTGAAAATTTGGTGCAAACATTCCCAAAACTGCCCAAGATATGCACCAAAGTTGAAAAAACCTTATTTATGCCATTTTACAGCTTACCAGCATTTCTTCAGTTCATGGTCGGCTCTGAAGAGTACAGAAGTGTTCCCGGTCCACCGAAGATCGTCGTGCTGGGCTCTGGAGGTAAGTATGGGGTGGGGGAGTATGGGGAGGCAGGGTGTGCAGAGGGTGGGTGTGGGTTGGGGGCAGGGCCACGGACTCAACGTGGGATCATTTTCTGTTTTACAGGGTTTAAAAAGAAGAAGGAAAACATTACGAGACAGTTTTTCTTTTTACAGGGACATTTGGCACACTGGGGTGGGCTCCCAGCATGCCACCTGGGTGTTTTTTGTGGGGGGGTTGTAGCCAATGGGGGATTGGGCACCCTCGTCAACACATGGAGGGGAAGAGCCAAGGGGGATTGGGCACCCACCTTGGTACAAAATTCATTGAGGGGGGCATTATGCCTACAGGGAGTGGGCTCCCCATCGGCAAATTCAACTTGGAAAGGGGGACTGAAGCCAACAGGGACTGGGTGTCCTGTTGGCAAAGAAAGTGGGGGTACATGATGCCGAAGGGGATTGGGCACCTCCTCAGCATACAGCATAAATTTTGGTGTGGGGACATTATGGGTTGGGGGTATGCAAGGAACTGTCCTGCAATGATGGGTCACTCCCTCATTGCAGTGGAATGTCTGATGCTGCAATGATGAGGTGGCTCCTGATTGCAGCAGCTAAAATGTTTCAAGGTGGTGGTATGCTGGCTGAACTAGTGTCAGCAGCAGTGTGCCACCCCATTGGGGACCGCGGGCCAAGCCTCAAAAGGCAGGGGGGGCATTGGCCACAACAGTGCCGCACCTCCACAACCTGCTTCTGCAGCAAGCTGCCGCAACATGTTTCTTGCTCATGTGCACAAACAACATAAAAAAATCAGTGAGATCCCTAACAATCAGGGGCAGCTGACAGGTATGACAGGGTTTGCATTACCTGCTCTGACACAGTCCCCAGACAAACAGGTTCTGAATACAAAACTCGGTTAACAGCGAAGAAGTGACAGTATGCCTGCAGTATCACACACACACGTACATGCACACACCATACAAATGTTAAGAAAGCAAGGTGCGCTGGTAGCCTTGCAGCAGGTGCCTTCTCCTGCATCTCTAATAAATGCAAGACTGCAGTAAAATGTCCAGTGTTGCCACTTGTTTGTATCTTGAAGAGCGTATAACAACATCACTCAGCCATCCAACCAACACAGAACCTAATTAAAGTTCCACAAGAAAGTATAATTCAACAAAAGAGGCTTCATTTATGGGTAAAAAGTCTCATACAGTATATACTGTATAAAGAAATACACCAGTATACCTCCCTGTGATGTTCACTTCATAGAAGGATACAATACACTCCTATTAAACTTTCCAGTCCTTGGTGAATTAACATATAGCCGGCAAAATACAGTTCTACAAAAATCAGGGGACAAAGTATGCAGTTCATTAGTTCCACAGTGTCTAATTCATGGCTAAGCCCCCCACTCCCATACTTGTGTGTCAGCTGCTTTAGTGACACAATATTTCTGTTAAAGAATGGGTGATAAGGTTTGGAGCTAATGTACATTTTTAGGGGTTTTGCCTTCATTCTAAATGGTGTCTTTCGGAAGATGTGGCGCTCTTTTGTAAGGGAACCTCTGCCCTGCAGGCATGAGCTCATTTTAATGCATGCTTCAGCTTCACTGAGAGTAAAGAGATCTAGGCAAGAAGAAGTGGAGCTGAGGCTTGAAGCGCCAGCTGATGTCTGCGTGTGGAAAAAACTGCACCTGCCTTCAAAAGCAGAGCATAAATTACAGAGCCAGATGGCCCAAGCTTTCCAGAAAGAATGTTTTTTGATCTTCTCAGTGGTTTCCAATCAGAGGATATGTGTTTATCCTTTAAGAATATGTATTGCTGCATGCTGCTTGCTGGCTGAGAGCTATCTGCGTCTAACACTTCCTGACTGTATCCAGTTCCTAGACTGTCTCTGTAGCTCTCGTTTTCTGTCTCTGCAGGTGAGTGTTTGCACACTCCTCCTTTAGTAAACTTGAACCACGCTCTGTTTGTACTAGATTAAAGTCATTTGAGGGCCTTGGAATGAGAGATATGCTTAAACTCATGCTGAATTGGAAACAACCCCACTGGACATTAGCAGTTACCGGCCATTAATAACAAAACAAGGGCAGGCTGTGCGGGGACTTGGATTTCTCTTAACAGCCAGCAGAGGAACTGTACTGAAACTATCAGACCCTGGTTTGAGATTTAAAAAAACACACACAAATCTTGAAGAAAGCCTCTGGAGGATTTTTTTCGAGCACTATGAGATTTGTCTGAGTGCGATGCTCACAATAAAGGGGACAGAAACAGAGGGGTGGGGGCAGTACCGTGCACAGTGGGCAGTAGCAGGAGGGTTTTGAGAGCTTGGTGGGGAGGAGCTGCAGTAAAAGAGGATAGGCACCAGAGAGGGCTGTGATGGGCACGTTGTTATGGGAGGACAGAATCCAGGGTTTTTTTAAATAAGAAAAAAATGCAGAGTTCTCACTCAGTTCATTAAAGGACTGCAGGATGTAGTAGTAAAAAGTAATAAAAAATGTATTTTTATACAGGAATAATATATGTCATTTGGATAATACAATCCAGTTTTCAAGACAGTCCTATGCAAGTATTCCAAGTTCCACATAATCACATCAATAACAAACAATCTAATACAAAATATACATAAATACACAATTACAAATTTACAAAAAACACTCAACAAAGACAATACAAATCAATATCAAACACAAACACAATAACAAACATAATACATTTTTAACCCTCTCAAAAATTTAATCTGCCCATGCATCCCTAATAAAATTAACTAATGCTGCAGTACTGTTTAAATTATCTAACAATCTATAAGCAAAGCATGATGAATAAGAACTGATTATGGAAAAAATTTCAAATGAAGGATCAGACAGAATTTTAGAGTATGTTCCAATCACCAGGACAAATGACAACAAATTAAAAATCCAGTGCACCAGGTACAAGGTATCATACACTGAGTGAAACTTAGGAGTTTGGTTATTCATCGTTCATTATTTCCAGTAACAAAAAAAAAAAAATTACATCACTCTGTTTTTAAAGTACGTGTAAATTATTTATAACATTAGTAAGGGGCAAGAGTAGCCAGCATTGTGTGTGTGTGTGTGTATGTGTGTGTGCGCGCACATGGGTATGTGTGTGTGAGGAGGGCTTTATTCTGTACTAGCCGGTGCACTAGCAAAAGAAGCTATCACAAAGCAAAGGTATATTTAACCTCCGTAAAATGTGTAATCTACCTAGCAAATTAGAAATCTATGTCAAAAGCTTCATAACATGAATAAATCATGCCATGATAGTAAAATCTCTAAATGAAATGGCAAACACTCATGAGGCATGATCAAGCATTAGGTGGATTCTTCATCAATACGGTATATATTTAAAAACTGCTTTGTAAATACTTCATCAAGAAAATAACATTATTTGCCAAACAAACTATTAACTAAAACAAATGAGATTGTGCCATCAAATTGAATGCCTGTCCTATGAGTGGTGATCTGCATCTTTTCTCTCTTTGAAGGCTGTGTAATTCAAAGCTTCCCTCCACAGCTTGTTGGTCTCACAGAAAAAAAATATTAGTTCACTCCATTAAAAAAAGGTTGTTTGTTTGTAATTTAATCATCATAGTAAACACTTACAGTACGCAGCATAAAAATACCTATAATTCAGTAATCCTGACAGCATGCATATGTTCAGCTTTCTCCCCCATGCTCCCTTCCTCAGCGGGTATGTGCACGGTGATCAGTTCAGGATAGTTTTGCTGGAAGAATGCATGCAGATCAGTATTTTGATTGTTTTGTACAAAAACAATCAGAGAATAAAAATTAGTATCTATATATATATATATATATATATATATATGTATTTATATATTGTAATATACACTAACTCAACATTCCCATCACAGCCATAGACTGACTCATTACACTAGCTCTTTAAGTAGCTAATTCTTTGGTCCTGATAAACCTAGAGATGGAGAATTTTGATTTGAAGCCCATTTAAAAAAAATGTTTACTACTTATTTTCACAGGATAACCAGCCAAGATGCAATATTCCATTTTCGTAGGGTCCTGCTTCTACCCATTTCTGTAGCTGGGTGGACTGGAACCCTAAGAGGTTAAGTAACTTGTCAAAGGTCACACAGTAAGCATTTGGTTCTAGTGGGATTTGAACCCTGGGCTCTCCTGGTTCCCAAGCTGGTGCTCTAACCAACAGACCATTACTACTGGGTATGGAACTGGCCTTATGCACACCTTCACTCCTGTTTTATGCTTTTGTTTCATTTGTTTGAATTAAGATCTTATTTCTTTGCCCTTGCCACTTATTCTGATGGTCAGATTGATGCCAAGGATTGTAGATGTACCTCCACCAGGTTTTCTGCCCCCCTCACTCATGTAGTTCCCCTATATATAAATACACAATGAAAACACTCTGCCTTCACAAACTTATAAGGTCATCACACCATGTCCCTTTTACAGTGGTTTTGAGTAGGCGCAAACAGTTCATGTTGCCGGTGCTCAGTGACTAGCCAAAGGGTCATTCTTCTTTTTTTTTTGTAATTGAATTATTTATTAAAATTTTCAGAATACAATTAAAACATCACGATTTAGAACAGCAAACTAGTGAAGTAGAAAAATAAAAATACTCCACATATGTAAGTGTCATGATAGGAGTGAGCAAGGATAAGCAATAAATACAAACCGAGTCTGCAGATCAGATACCAATAAGAATGAAAAGCAGCATAAGGAAAATAAAAGGTACAGGACTCGAGAACTGTGAGCTCATCTTAGTGGTTAGTAGAACTGATAGAAAGAGGCAGTAGAAGGACCAGGAGGTGGGTAAAAGGGACAAGTCTAAAACTGATTAGATCACTCCTGTTTGGGGAGAAAGAAAATGAAAATAGGGCTGCCAGCATTTATAATAAGTTTCCAAAGAACTGGTGGCTAAGTGTGAAAGCTAGTCTAGTGTGGCAAGTTACATAGAAACATAGAAGTTGACGGCAGATAAGGACTGCAAGGCATATCCAGTCTGCCCATTTCTTTTTCTACCTTATAAATGTGCCATCGGCCTTTGCTCTGTCAAAGGCCTATCTATTCATACTCATCTGTGTTGCTCCCTCATGCCTATCCCATGCCTGTTTGAAGCCCTACACTGTATTCATATCCACTACTTCCTGAGGTAGGCCGTTCCATGCATCCACCACCGTTTCTGTGAAAAAGAACTTCCTCACATTGCCCCTTAATCGGCCTCCCTCTAATCTCATGCTGTGTCCTTTTGCTGGTGCAGGGTAGCATGAAGTTCTAGAAAGGAGGGGGTGGTTGCAATGCGCCATTTACTAAGGAGAGGTTTCTTAACTTGCCTGCTCAACAGTGCAAGCCAGCTGTGCAAAGGGTCATTCCAATATGGAAATCTTGCCTACACCTCACTTGTGTGCACTCAATATTAGAACTGTACAGAATGCAAAATTCAACTGGTAGAAATCAGGTGAAATCACGATTTAGCTTCCAAAACACTTTTTTGGACTTTTCAATTGATTCACTGGCATTCTGGAAGTCTTATTTCATCAGTGGGTTATTTTTCTGTGAATTACATAAACTACAAATTAGTTTTCGACAGTTTGCAGACACCTACCAATCTGCTGTTTTATGTAAATCACAGATTACTAATCCACCAATTTAATTCCACTTTTAGAATTTCAGACTTCAACTTTCAATGGAATTCCACAGAATTAATTAGACTTTTCTTAAATTCTGTGGAGTTCCATTCTGTCGGAATATGAAAATTGCGCACAGCACTGTTAATGGTAATTTTTCATGTGCAAATGACAGAGATGTGCAGACAATTAAGTTTACCTGTGATTATAGTTTTCCAGAAACTTTCTTGAAAAGATGTCTAGACCCCTGGTTATCTATTATTTGGTTTACCAACCAGTAAGTCAGAAAAATGACTTCTCCATGATGCACCTATTCTTTACCAGCTTAATGAACAGGAAACCTGGGGTAAGTCTTGAACTCAGATCTGATATTTATATTTAGTTAGTTTTTGTTGCATCTGCTATATGTAGAGTGAGATGATTTACTGCCCAGACACTGGACCAGCCAGTTCAAAATACAACTGATGCCATTATGTAGTATCAGCTTTAAATTACTCTAGGTCTAGGAGGCGGAGCACCTTAGCTGAGGAAAAGGAGTCAGACTTCTTGTACTTATGATTGGCCTTATTGTTAATCCTCTGTGTAATAAACAGCTTCACTCATTTTGCATTGGAAAGCTGCAACCTAAAAAATCACAATATCATCATTTCTACGTCAGAAAATCATAATACCATCAATCTGACATCAGATTGATGCTATTACGATTAAGAATACAATTTTACCATGCACTACTGTCATTACTTCAGATTAGTACATTAAACTGTGACAGGAGCCATGGTGAGAGTTGTCACGGGTGGGTACCTTTTCAAAAAGAAATTGATGATGTGAGACTATACAGCAGTTTGTATCCTGGCTGTGCCTAATGTGAGTGAAGCAAGTGGGCTGTGTCCAGTCAGTAAATATTGTAGCTGGTCTGGCCGTTTGGCTTATTTTGGGGAAAGCTATTGCTACTGTGTAACAGGTGAAAAGAAAAGGGTGGGCAATTATCGTGAACCAGGAGACACTGCACAAGCCTTGAAATTACCAGATTACTGTACTGATGGTATCGGCAAGGTGCTGCTATGAAAAAAAGCCTAGGGTATTCCCAGCCCTGTGCCCGCCTACCAGACATTATGTGAATCAGTGACATGGGCGTGCTGTGGAGAGAGAGCTGGGCAATGGGGAAAAAATGGAGAAGAACTATAGTATATGCCTTCAGGAAACAATATCACATTTTAAGTTTTTTAGAGAAAAGGCTTACAGTAGAATGGCTAAAGTTAGGCAATACTTTTTAAAAAATGTTTGCAGTTCATTTACCCAGGATAGCCCGACTGAAATGCAAGATATTATTTTCTCAGGGACCCTGCTTCGGCCTGATTTTACAGCCAGGGAGATTGCACAGAAAGGTCAAGTGACTTGCTGAAGGCTATGCAGTGAGTGTAAGACTTCAGCAGGATTGGAATTTTATTTTTATTTTATTTATTTTTTGATGACTGGGTAGGTGCACTAGACACACAAGTGACTATTTTCAGGCACGACCCGGGAGATCAACAACACAGATAACAGGTACATAGAATACAGTGTCAAGAAAATATACAATACAATACAAACATAAGTGAAACAGAATTTAGGCAATGTTGGTGCTAAGGCACATAAAGGTCTAATTATACAAAATAGAAGGTAAGTGCCCGTGTTTAGACAGTAACAGTAATATCACTTTTAAGGTGCAAAAAAAAAGATGCCACAGGGTATTGTTACATTCGGCTGAGAAACTGAAGAAACAGCTACTGGGAGGAGGCAGGGAGAGAGGTAGTGCTGAGATATAGCCTAGCAAGAGAGAGGAGAAAAGAGAGGGGAAAAAAAGGGAAGGGAAAATGGGAGGGAATAGAAAAAGAGGGGAGGCTGAAAGGAGCAGGGTGTGAGCTCCCCCCACAGAAGGTAGGAGAGAAACTGTGGGCAGCTGAGGCAAAAGGAGAACAAGATCTACAGTGGGTTAAAACAAGTGCAGTGAGCACGTGTGGTAAAGAGGGTGAGGTGCCTCTTCTTAAAGGCAGCATGATTAGGAGCCAGGCGTACATCTAGGGGCAGCGAATTCCAGTAAGAGGGACCTATGTGCGATAAATTGTCTCCTGCTTGTGCTCAAACTTCAGGATCACACCATTGCATTTATAGTGCAGTGTAAATCATTCATACCATGGGCATATTAGTTTGCTGTTATTTCAATAACTAGCATCTCTGTTTCCATGAGACCCTACAGCAAGGTTGTGCCAGTTCATTCAGCCTGCCCTGTGTCTTCTAGTGGTGGATAATCCTGTCATCAGGATGAATTGATTTGGTTTTTTGCTAAGGAATGATGAAAGAGCAACACAGCTGTCACAGTTACAACATGTCACTTTTTAATATTGAGAATAACAGCTGATGACTAAGGGCCATAATGTTCTCTAGACAGTTTCTAAGAAATGTTGCCTAAGGCAAAATTTATTTGGATGTAGGGCCCTACGCATCAATAATTGACTGTCCATCAGCCTACCGTGTATTTGTTAACATTTAAGGGGAAAAAAAAGCATGTGTTCAATGTAAAGGTAATGTTATTAAGAAAGGGCTTTTATTTTGCTTTTCCTATTTTATTTTAGTCAGCGCTGGGGAAATTGCTTTTGAAAAGTCATAAGTTGGGGCCGGATCAACTGCAAAGTGGTAGTGCTACCACTTGTGTTGCCAAAAACCTGGGTTCAGGAGCAAGGCTGGTGCATTGGAGGGTCAGCCAGTGGGAGGAGGCTAGAGAATCCGACATACAGCTCACTTTCTCTGGGTTGGGTGGACTCATGGCTCCAGCAATAGTGTGCCTTCTGGAGGCGGCCTGGAGATGCTTAGTTGGGTAGCTTGGAGAAACTTGGGAGTGATGAGATGTGGCAGATGTTGGTGCGGCATGCACGGGGGCATGCCCACTACCATATGTCATTGCACATCTGATCCCATTGGGGAAAAAGAACAAGTGAAAACCCTGTTGGCTGAGATAGGCAACATACATAGCCACCATGCCCACCTCTGGATTCTGTTCTCATGGGCCCCAGCATCCCCTCTAGTTTTCACTTCTGCCTCCAGGGTTATTGGGTACAGGTACAGGAGTGCCAAAGAGCTGAAGGTGGCCATGCCATGGGAGGCATAAGCTGAGGGGTTGCCCATAGCAAGTGAGTCATGAGTGGACCAAGGAGGATTGAGCCAGCCAGTGGCACTGGAGGATAAAAACAGTTAAAAAAAAAAAAGGCTTAACTTACAATTACTATGTTTCTACTAGTAACTCTTTCATATTCGTAATAATGTATAGTTATTTATTACTTCAATATGAAAAGTAATAGGTAGCTGTAAAACTAACACATTACTGTGAATTATTGTATTTATTTATTTTTATGTTATTCTTTCGGTAACCAGGTAAGGCCTACTAGACACAAGTGCCTGTTTTCAGGGGTGACTCAGGAGCACTGAGTGGTTAAGTGACTTGTTCAGAGTCACATAGCATGCAAGTGGTGGTTGTGGGAATCAAACCCAGGTCTGATGGATGTACCAAGCTCATTCACAGCTTGTTACTTTAATCTCTAGGCTAGACTGCCATACCTTTCAATGGGTGTTTTCTGTGGATATAAATGTGAGTTTTACTTACTGTATTTAAACAAATTCTGCATAGAAAAGTAGAAATATTAGCTGACTATTATCCCTAGATACAGTACGTCATGTATCTTGCTAGAGCTGGTAACATATGAGACTGGAGACACACAAGAAAAAGTTGCACCGGGACAGTGGTGCTCTCTATACAAAACAAGAACATACAGCCAAAGAAATAGGGCACTCGCCACCAATGAATGCGATGCTCAGTTTCATTCAAAAATTTGTAGTGCCATCTTTATTACATGCCAAAGTTACACACTCAGACGTCCACTATCGCCTGACACATTTTGTATAATAATGGAAAAGATAAATTAAACATATTAAAATGATACATAATGGTTTAGAACCATTCCTCTGTTAAAAGTTAGAACCATTCTTCTTGAAACTAGGTTATTACCATCTAACAGCCCACATTCTCCATATATTTAACCTCTCTATTGTCATGGCTTCAGTTCCGTCCTGCTGGAAATCTTCCCATGTCCTCACACTATTCAAATCAGGCAACCCATGTGACTTAAACAGTTATAGACCTGTCTCTGTCCTGTTGATTCTTTCCAAAATCCTAGAAAAATTAATCTACTCACAACTGAAATGTCACATTGAAACCTTCTCACTTCTTAACCCAACCCAATCTGGCTTCCTCCCTCACCATAGCACTATTACGGCCCTTGCCAAAATTACTAATGATTGGGTTACAGCTCTGGACTCTAAGAAGCTCACTGGTGCAGTCTTCCTAGAGCTCAATAAGGCATTTGATACCACTGATCATAACCTAGTTATCAGTAGCCTTGTTAAACTAGGTGCCACCTTTTCCACTGCTCAGTGGTTCACCAGTTACTTGACAGGGAGCACCCAGAAAGTGAAGGCTAATGGCCTATTCTCAGCCTCCCTCCTGATCACTAGGGGAGTCCCACACAGCTCCATTTTAGGCCCTATCCTTTTCTTTCTTTACATTAATAATCTTGACTATAACAAATCTAACTCCAATCTGTATTTCTTTGCTGATGACACAGTTCTGTACATCTCTGGCTCAACCTTGTCTGAAGTAAGAGACATACTGCAAACTGACTTCACGCAGCTTGAACACAATCTTATTAATGCAAAACTCCTTCTTAACACTAAAAAACCAAGACCATGATCTTCACACATAATATGGCCTCTGCAGCCTCCATTGACCTGCCTAATGACTTCATTGTCACCTCCCTAGGTGATCCTCTTGAGGTCGTCCCCAGATTCAAATATCTAGGTTTATGGATAGATAATAAGCTCACCTATAATGACCGCATTGGCAATTTGACTAGTAGGTTAAAATTCAGAATAGGTTTTTTACTATTGTTACTTCTCGCCTTGATTACTGCAATGCCCTGTACCTAGGGCTACCAGGGGTTGATATCCGCCACTTGCAGCTGGTGCAGAACGCAGCAGCCAGGCTTTTGACTGGGACATCTATGAGAAGTCATATTACACCTGTGCTGCGCGAACTGCACTGGCTGCCGGTTCAGTGGCGGATCACCTTTAAGGTCGGGTTACTGACCTATAATGCCTACGAAACAGGGACCGCGGTATCTTCAAAGATCTCCTTATTCCTACTGTTCCCTCGCTTGCTCCGCTCCGCCAATGAAGGATTGCTAGCGGTTCCCAGGAATCCGCTTAAAACTTCTGGAGCCACGGGCATTTTCTTACCTGCCCCTACCCTGTGGAATTCTCTACCGTCGGATCACGGCTGCCTTGACCGTTGAGAGTTTTAAGTTAGAATTAAAAACTTATTTATTTCAAAAGGCATATGGAGAGTGATTTTATTGTGATTATATTGTTATTGTTGTTGTTTTATGTTATATGTATGTATTTTAATTGTTTCTATTTGTACAGCGCTTTGGCTTTGAAAAGCTCTTAAAAAATAAATTTTTACTTACTTTTTTCACTTTTTTACTTACTTTTTTTACGAACATAGGAACATATGAACATACGAAATTGCCACCAGAAAAAGGCCCAGAGGTCTATCAAGTCTGCCCGATTGTGCAGCTCTTGGTTTCAAATCACTACCGCTGCCCCATCACCACCCAAAGCACTCTCTTCCTCCTCTTTTCTGGTCCTTCCCCCTTTTGTGTTTTTGTCTGTACTAACCCTGCCCTTGACTCTATCCCATTCCCGCTTAAAGCTATCCACTGTCCTTTGAGTGATTAACTACTCTGGCAGTGCATTCCAACCTGACACCACTATCTCTGGGAAGTAGTGCCTCCTCATCTCCCTCCTAAACCTTCCCCCTTCCAACTTCAGACTGTGCCCCTAGTGACCCTTCCCCCCTTTAAGTGGAACAATCCTCCCTCCCTCCCTGACTTTGTTTATGCCTTTCAAATACTTAAAGGTCACAGGTCACAGAGCATATTAACAAGACAGCAAAAACTTGTCATCAACTATTAAACTGTATTTTTAAAAACATTAAAAGCAGAGAATCTCAAGTACTTCTGCCTATCTATTCCAGTCTTGTAAGGTCACATTTAGATTTCTGTTCATCCTTCTGTGCACCTACTTCTGTATACGAAAAAACAACTGTGGAGAAAATACAGAGAAGACTGACTAAGAACATCTCTGGTTTAGAAATGGTTTCATATGGAGATAGACTGAGAGTACTGGGACTTTATTCATTAGAATATCACTCTATAAAGGGAGATCTCTGTTTGATTTATAGAGATACCAGAGACCCTGCCATGTTCGAGACCATTTGTCTGGACTGGCATGTACCAATAAGCAACACAAGATGTCACAAATTGAGATTGAAAACCAACATAAATAAAACCATAAAAAGGAACAGATTTGTCACCCAAACAGCTACTCCAATCTGGAATGCCCTCACTTCAGAAGTGGTATCTAGTACTAGTATGCAGCAATTTAAAATAAAATTGGATACATATATGGGGGATCTTAAATTCCATTTCCACCTTGGTTAAGGGTGGTGAGTTCATTATGGGCTAGACCCTCAAACTTGTATTTTACCTAGGAACCTATAATGTCCCATCTCATGCTTCTGTCTTCCAGTGAGAACATGTTGAGCTCTTTCAACCTTTCCTCATATGGCAACTCCCCTAGTCCCATGATCATTTTTGTAATTCTACGCTGCACCCCCTCCATTAATCTCACATCCTTTTTGAGGTATGGACACAAGTACTGTGCACAGTATTCCAAGTGTGGTCTCACCAGTGATACATACAATGGCAGGATGACCTCCCCCTTTCAAGAGGCAATCCCTCTGGCAAAGCACCCCAGCATCCTATTTGCCCTTGCTGCAGCTCTCCTATACTGTGCAGATACCTTCATGTCCCCTATGACTATTACCCCCAGGTCTCTTTCCTCCTCTGAAGCCATTACCTGCACTCCCCCCAGCCAGTAGCTGTTCTTGGGATTTCTGGCTCCAAGGTGCATGACCTTGCATTTCTTAGCATTAAACACCAACTGCCACTCCCTAGACCAGTGTTTGAGTTTAGCTAGATCCTCTCTGACTGCCTGCCTCTTTTCCTCATTGTCCACTTTTGCACAAATCTTAGCATCATCCGCGAACAAGCAGATCTTGCTCTTGACCCCCTCTGCAATGTCTCCAGTGAAGACTTTGAACATAACTGGGCCCAGCGCGGAATCCTGTGGTACTCCACTCATTACTGGCCATGGCTTGGATTTCTCAATTCTTACAACTACCCTCTGTTGTCTGTGCTGCAGCCAGCTCTCAACCCACCTCACCAGTTTTTCCTCTGCTGCCATGTCCCTCAGCTTGTTCATTAGCCTCCTGTGTGACATAGAGTTGAAAGCCTTGCTGAAGTCCAGATACAGGACATCCACAGCGTGGCCTTCATCAACTGCCCTAGTGACCCAGTCAAAGAAGTCAATCAGGTTAGTTTGGCAAGATCTTCCCATGACAAACCCATGCTGTCTCTTATCCTGCAGGCCATTGCTATCAAGAAAGGTTATCAACCTCTCCTTCAGAATGGTTTCCATCAACTTCCCCTCTATGGAAGCCAAGCTCACCAGTCTGTAGTTACCCAGTTGGTCTTTGGGTCCACTCTTGTGACGGGGCATCATGTGGGTCATATTCCACTCCCTGGGTACATTCCCCATCTCCAATGATGTGTTGAACAGGTCTGTCAGAGGGCCTGCCAACAACTCTGCCAGTTCCTTCAGGACTCTTGGGTGTACACCATCTGGTCCTGGTGCCTTGTCCACCGGCAAGTCTTTAAGGCCCTTCAGAACTAGATTCTCTTGGATGATCTTGTCTCTTAACTTTGCCCCCCCTCCACCTTTGCCCCCTTTCCCCTGCAGTATTGGGCCATCCCTTTCTTTTGTGAACATCAAGCAGAAATACTCATTGAGTTCCTCTGCCTGATCTTCCCGTTGTTCAGCCTATCCGCCCTCTTTCTTGATTCTAACTATGTTATCCCTACAACTTCTCTTCTCCCTTATGTATTTAAAGAACCCCTTTTCCTCCTCTCTGATCCCCTGAGCCAACTTCAGCTCCTTTGTTGTCTTGGCTGCCCTGACTAACCTGGTCACCTCCCTAGATGCCTTTGTGAATACTTCTCTATCCTCCTCATGCCCAGATTTTTTGAACTTAAAGAAGGCCAATCTTTTTTCCTTCACCTTCACCTACACCTCCTTGCTGAGCTAGCTAGATTTTTTTGACCTGTACTGCTTACTCTGAGATTTGGCACACGTGTTTGTGGCCTCATTTTAGCCCTTCTTAATGATTTCCCTCTTCTGTTTAGCAACCATCTCTGGGTTAATTTCAGCTAAATACTCCTCTAGGTTGCTGCCCATTCTGGCAAAATCTGCCTTCCTGAAATCCAACACTCTTGTCCTGGTCTGCCTCCCTGTGTTGAGAAGGAACCACACTGAGCAGTGGTCACTTCGTGTTAGAGGTTCCTGTACTACCACATCCTGGACTTGGTCTCCATTTGTTAGCACCAAGTCCAGGATGTTCCCAACCCAAGTAGGATTCATCAATCCTTGCACTAGGTAACTGTCTTGGATAGCCTCCAACAGCACCTGTTCCCTGGCATGTACTGTACTTACTGTCTGCCAGTCAACCACAGGTAGGTTGAAGTCTCCCACTATAACTGTATTCCCTTTTCCACTGACCTTCCTGATTTGCTCCCACAGCTCACTATCCACCTCCTCATTCTGTGAGGGTGGCCTGTACACCACCCCCATCCTGAGTTTCTTACCGTTAGGGCTTTGGTGCAATACCCCTATGGCTTCTGGCCTCCCCCGTCCCCTTCCTCCCTGGTACACAGTATCCCCTCTCTGACATAAATTGCCACACCTGCCCCCTTCCTCCCTCCCTCCTGATCCCTGTGGAACACCTTGTATCCCAGGATTGTGAGATCCCAGTCATGGTATTGGGTGGCCCAGGTCTCTGAGATGGCGACAATATCTACCTCCCCCTCCAGCATCATTGCATGGAACTTTGCTACCTTGTTTGCTAAGCTCCTTGCATTCAAGGATACTATAGTCCACCTTGTGTCCTGCCTCTCCTCTTTCCATGTCTCCTCCTTTCACTTTTGTCTTGGTAACTTCTCCTCATTCTCCTCCTCCATCACTGGGGGTGATGCCTTCCGGTCACCCCTGGAAGGTACCTCCTCCCTGTTATCTGACTCAGCCCTTCCCCCTCCTCAGTTTAAATCTATGTTGTTTTCAATGTACTTTTCCAGCCGCAGTGTGAATGCTCTTGTACCCTTGATGTTGAGATGCAGCCTATCCTTGGCATAAAGACCCTTATTGTTCCAGGTCTTGCCCCACCCCCCCACTACCCAGTACCCCATTTCTGCACACCAAACCTTCAGCCACCCATTAAACTCCTGTATTCTTAGCTTTCTCGCTGTGCTTGCCCTAGGTACTAAGAGTACCTTGGAGAACGTCACTGAGTTTCCCACCCAATTGCAGATACCCCCTACTTCCCTGAACATCTCCTGCACTTCTTCCACTGTACTGTCCTCTAGGTCATTTATTCCTAGGTGTACAATGATATAAGGGCTTCCCTCCCACCTTCTCCACACATTTCTGAATGCACTGCCCTACTCTCCCCGCTGTCATACCTGGCATACACTCCACCCAGGTTCAACTCTTCCTTGCCCACTTACCTCCCCATCTCACCCCTCTGAGTATAGAATCCCCTAATACAAGTACCTGCTCACCATCCCTTGCACTGCCCCATGGTTTGCCCTCCTATGAATCCCTTTTTCTCAGTGCCCTCTGCTTTCATACCCTGCCCTTTTCCCCTTTCTCTTCCAATTCTCCTCCAATTCTTTAGAAACAGGTCACTCTTCCCAACTGAGATTAGAACCAGGCTCATTCAGGCCACATTTCTCCCTTTACTCAACTATGTTGACATACTCTACAATTCCATTTCAGCCCTAAACCTAAACAAGCTGGACATCCTCTACCATTGTGCACAGTGGTTCTTTACTAATTCTCATTTCCAAACCCACCATTGTGATCGGTATTCAGCTGTCAGGTGATTGTCACTTGCCTCTAGGCATTTGCTTCATGCCGGCACCTGGACTTGTACCTTAAAATCCTCCTGACTAAACTATCAAGCTACATCACATCCCTTTCTCACATCTCCCACAGTTCATATTCTCTTAGGAAATTTGACTTTATCTTCTTGGATGTGCCTAGGACTTGCACCTTCTTCGGTAGACATGCCATTTCATATGCACTCCCAGTTATCTGGAATCAGATTCAGTCCTCACTGAAACTCCCTGGCATTGTCTCTATTAAGTTATTTAAAACCTTTGCTGTGATCAAACTATAAGATACCTGCAGCTGTTTCTAGTCTAGACCCTACTCATCCCATGACCTTCTTAATCAACAACATATTTCTTTCCCCATCTCACTCTACTTCTCTTCCTATATGTCTCTTCACTCTCCTCCCTTCCATCCCCCCATTTTTCATCTCTGGCTATGTTTGCATTAAATTCACTTCACACCTCTCCCCTTCTCCTGCCATCCCTTTAAGAACCCCCTTCTCCTTCACCTCTCCCTGTGCCTTTCTCTTACCCCTAAACCTTATGCTTCCTTATTCTCCTGTCCTAATCAATTTGGCTTTTTTCTCCCTACTTATAATGTTTTTTTCCAAGGTTATGCTTTTATCTGCTACCTTTGTATTATTTAACTGAGCACTATGTACCACTTGTAACATGGCATAAAAAACAGAAGCAAAATAAAGCACTGAGATAGGTGCAAAGATGCCATGTGGTACAACACAAACCATGGTTTGATCATGCTAGGGAGCGGGGGTGCGCAAAAATAATTAGACCACAGTTGCAATGCTGGAGGAGCTGAACAGCGGTGGTGTGGACCGGTAGAGTGAAGAACACGAAACGCTGTGCTCTGTCGCCCTCTAGTGGTAAGCGAGTAACAAGTGTCACAGCAGGCACAGGCTGGTAGAGACAGAGCAACTAAAGAGTAGTAGGAAAAGCGGGTGCAGCGAGAAAAATACATGTAGGAGATATCGCAGACTGAGCAGTGTGTCTTACTAGAGCAGTCGGTAGAACCAGAGAGAATCACAGCAGTACTGTAAAGACACGCACTATCAGCTGCCTGTAATCGCTGAACTAGTGTGACCTGCATTGGGAGTGTGTGCGCGCATGCGGTAGCTGTTCCCTGCCGTGGATCGCAACATGTAAATTGGGACAAATACCCAGAGTGCAGCAGCAAACAACAGTAAAATCTCTGAGAATGAAGCTGAAATGAACACGAAAAGACACAGAGAAAGAGAAGCAGGTGCAGTGAGCAATGTGAGTCTCCGGGGTGGATATGTAACGCAGGTCCAGTATAGCAGCAGAGAACCACATCACTATATTAATAGATACAAATTCTGAATGTGCACGCATATGTTGTGAAGTGACTAGAAGGTTATAGAGACAGTAGTGAGAGGCAGAAAAGTGCTATTTTGACACCTCTTTCTGATTCATAATATTGTTCTGTAATACTACTCATAAAGACTAACCTAGTAAACTGCTAGCCATGTTACAAGCGGATTAAGCCACTTGAAAGCATGGGTCTACTGTTGAATTAATCCATGGTTGGTTGGTTGGACCCACTCGGCCTTCGGCCTCATGGTCCAACCCCCCAACCATGGATTAATTCCACAGTAGACCCATGCTTTCTTGTGGCTTAATCCTTACATGTACCATTTATTTTTATGTGCTATGATTTTATTTATTTTTTTTTTCTTTGTTTATATACATGTCCCAGGACCTCATTGTGAATGAACTTGCTCAATGGAGTGTTCCTGAAATAAACTTGAACTTGAACAAAGTGCAATAAGTCACTATGTAGGCATCCATGGAAATGATCAAGGATCCGGACAGAAGCTATAAGTACCTGGTAGGAGGGGTTAACATGGAATATTTTGGACCCATGAAAGAAGAGTGGTATATACTGTAGAGATGATAACTGGATATTGATGGGAATAACTGGAAAATTCAGTACAATGAATCTGAAGGTTGACTAGAGTCATCGTTGCTATAATGAGAATTGCATAGGCTCATATTCGGGAAGGACTGCTATTGGGACATGGTGGATATGGGTATTGCTGTGGCTTAATTGCCCATGGCAGGAGCTTAAGTGGCTGTGGCAGCTTTGCAGCACTGGAGAATCCACTGTCAGAATGCTGAGGGGAGCCTGAGAATGGGTCTTTGAATAAGTCTATAGACTGATGTGGCAAGGGGAAGTTGAGAGCAGCATAGGATGCCATGAGTACCTAGCATGCTTAGTCAGATATAGGACTGTTGTGGGGCTGACTGGGATAGTGAGACAGCCAGTGAGACAGCCAGGTTGGTTGCAGATGTGCAGATGGAGGAATCAGTGGAAGTCTACTCAGGGTGATGGTATTCACTGGAGGGAGTATGGGAGGTAAATCCTGATGCATGAGTTAGAAGGACTGCTGGATGGGTAGCTGGCATGATTTAGGGTAACATGATGAAGAGATGTCAATTGCTTTATGAATTATGGTGATGTCCAGAGGCCAGGGGACGGTGGCTTGGATAGAGTAACTTTAGCAAGGCAGCTAGGAACCAGATATCCAATGATACATGTTCTGAGATAGTAGCTGGAGAAGGTCTTAGGAACATCCAATGGCTATTAAGGGAGTAGAAGTTGAGTAATGTGATCAAACTGAGCCAGCGCTTGTAGGAGAAGACTGTGATGAAAAGGTAAAACGGATGGTGCCAGTACTGTTATAAGGTATCTTGCCATTCCCGTTATCCTTAACAGTGCTGGTTATTATGGAATTGATACATCTCAGAAGGACTTTGGATCACGTTTCCAGGTAAGAAGATAGGAGTGAGGGAGACTCCACTAAATCTTGCATCCTAGGAAGATATGGAAGGTAGGGATGCCCATACTGCTTGAATTAACAGAATACATAAGGAAGCATCCTGCAGAGTTGGTTGTTGGATAAGATCTTCTATAGTACAGTTGAATGGTATTCCAGAAATGGTCCTAGGGAGGTGATTGGGAAGTATTGATGATTTTATGGTGACGTAAGAGTCTATAGGGCATGCAGTTCAAGGGATGTTGCTGGAAGAAGCTTTTCTCAGATGAGATGAACAGGTACTCCATAGAGCACTGAAAGGGTAGTGTTATGATGGCCAAGATAGGCATATGAGACAAATTAACAGCTGAAGTAGTTAATCAGGCAGGAATGCTGGTCATCGATAATTGTAGAAATGCACAAATAGAGACATAGCACACATGGAGGGGCCCCGGGCTGCCAGGGTGGCAAGGAGGAAGGCAGCAGTCTGAGAATGGAGGGAAAAGTCCAAAGCACAAGACCACTGACTGAAGGATGGATCTTGATAAGAAGACAGCAGAGGCCAGGCAGTACTGACATCGGCAGGTGCATGTAAGGTACAAGATTGGGGCAAGCAATACAATATACCAGAACAGAATACAGAAAAACTGGATCAGGCCTCAGGTGGTGGATCCATATGTGACCAAGAAGCGAATCCTGGTATAAGGTGTTGTGAAGCTGAAGCATGAGGTTCCCACCCCTGAAATAGATGGCGAACAGGCATTGCTGACAGTAAAAGGGTAGCAGGGATGCATGGGAGGTTCCCTCCTCTGAAGAAGATGGCAAACTAGAATTGCCACTAGGGAGATGCACAGGAATCACTGATGGAAGACCTCAGAATGGGACATGGGCAGCATAAGGGGAAAATTGCAGAAGGTCTCAGGCACGCAGCCAGAAAAAAGAGCAAATAACACATATCAAGTGGGAAGCAAGGGGAATGTGGGCAGACATGTCTGAAGGAAGGCAATAGGCCACAATCATCTGGAGTAGCAATGAGGGGGAAGATGGCAACTGGGATCTGAAGATCTGTAGAATGGAGGAGGTTGAGCTGGTAGGCAAGCCACAGCAACAATGCCCAGGAACACAGGAGGAGGCAGAAGACATGCAACAGGGAAATCCAGGAGTCTAATGGACTGAGTGGAGGTGGAGATTGAACAAGCTGGCAGGGTTCAAATCCAGAACATGAGGAGGCCAAGGTGGAGATAAGTACATCAAGTCCATGGACATGCAGGATGTAGTCGGGTGAGGTAGGATAGTGAAGGCAAATGGGGTATAGTGGTCCCATTCCCGATGGGAATGTGGCAACTGGATATCAGGTATAGAATGCAGTTAGCTGAAACAGTAGATTGAAGACACAGGTTCCCATCTCCAGCAGCTATGGTGAGCTGACCTTCACTCGACGCCACATTGGGCAGAGCTTAGAGATGGAGACTGTGGGAAGTCGACTGGGAGTATAACAGGTCAAGACTGCAAGTTAGAGGAAAAAGGCTTTCATCCCCAGTAGCCAAGGGAATCCTAACTGCACTGCTATGCCTCAATAGGCAGTGTTAGGAAAGAGGCTGCTGTACTGCTGGTATGGACTGAGCATGGAAAGGGGAGCTGACAGCTGAGGAGAAGGAGGTAGCAAAACAAAGGAGGATGAAGGGGATGGGAATAAGTCAAAAGTGAGAGGAAGGGTGGAGTATGATTACAGTAAGTGTCATTAAGGCGGAGATAGGGGAATGCAGTGAGGAACATGCAGAACAGTAGTGGAATGCAATGAACATTCTAAGGCCGGGGAGGCTGTGAGACCAATGATTAATTCAGAAATGATGAAAAGCTATGTAGGAAGAAAGCAGATTAACATTATATAGCTAACATAAAGCATTTTCCAGCTAATTGGAGCCACGATGCCCCATCGTGATACCGCAGTCCCCCACCATGGGAATAACAGAAAACCAGCTGAGCAACATGGACCAAACAGCACTGCAATGGAGGGAGGGGCACAACCCACCAAAAGAGGCTCTGATACTGGCAAGATCCTAGTAAAGGACAAGCCATAGGTATAATGGGGAATATTGGCAGGTGAAACACATTACTTTAGGGACAAACAAGAAGAATGCCAAACAAAACAAACATAGGAGAAGAAGACAAAGAACCTCTGTGCGCAAACACTGAGGCAAGGGTTACCCCAAAGGGCATTTGGCTGGGAAGCCAAGTTTCAAGAAAATACAAAATCACACATGCCCCCACAATGCAAAGCATCATGGGCTGCATATGCAGATCACCACAGAATGTTATGCTGGTCCAACTTTAAGCAGAATTGCATGGTGCCGAAAGGCCTCTCACACAGTTTGCAAGGGGTGCTAGCAGAAGACATGACTACGTGTTTCGTCCTACCAGGACTCATCAGTATGCCTCATCTGTTTGACACCCCAGTGGAATGGACCAGCTACCCTTAAGGCAGTGTGCCTTGGATATATTGTGGTGAACCCATTAAAATAAAAACTATTTAAAAGACAAAGAACCTCTGTCAGCAAACACTGAGGCAAGGGTTACCCCAAAGGGCATTTGACTGGGAAGCCAAGTTTCAAGAAAATACAAAATCACACATGCCCCCACAATGAAAAGCATCATGGGCTGCATATGCAAATCACCACAGAATGTTATGCTGGTCCAACTTTAAGCAGAATTGCCTGGTGCCGAAAGGCCTCTCACACAGTTTGCAAAGGGTGCTCGCAGAAGACATGACACGTGTTTCATCCTACCAGGACTCATCAGTATGCCTCGTCTGTGTGATTTTGTATTTTCTTGAAACTTGGCTTCCCAGCCAAATGCCCTTTGGGGTAACCCTTGCCTCAATGTTTGCGCACAGAGGTTCTTTGTCTTTTAAATAGTTTTTTATTTTAATGGGTTCACCACAATATATCCCAGGCACACTGCCTTAAGGGTAGCTGGTCCATTCCACTGGGGTGTCAAACAGATGAGGCATACTGATGAGTCCTGGTAGGATGAAACACGTGTCATGTCTTCTGCTAGCACCCTTTGCAAACTGTGTGAGAGGCCTTTCGGCACCATGCAATTCTGCTTAAAGTTGGACCAGCCTAACATTCTGTGGTGATTTGCATATGCAGCCCATGATGCTTTGCATCGTGGGGGCATGTGTGATTTTGTATTTTCTTGAAACTTGGCTTCCCAGCCAAATGCCCTTTGGGGTAACCCTTGCCTCAGTGTTTGCTCACAGAGGTTCTTTGTCTTTTAAATAGTTTTTTATTTTAATGGGTTCACCACAATATATCCAAGGCACACTACCTTAAGGGTAGCTGGTCCATTCCACTGGGGTGTCAAACAGATGAGGCATACTGATGAGTCCTGGTAGGATGAAACACGTGTCATGTCTTCTGCTAGCACCCTTTGCAAACTGTGTGAGAGGCCTTCCGGCACCATGCAATTCTGCTTAAAGTTGGACCAGCATAACATTCTGTGGTGATTTGCATATGCAGCCCATGATGGTTTCATTGTGGGGGCATGTGTGATAGGAGAAGAAGCACCAGTTGCAGCGATACTGTGGGAACTACCACAAGTGATGCAAGAGAGGGAGCCAGCATGAGTATTATGGTGATTTGGTGAGCTGGAAAGTCATGAAGTATAAGGAGAGAACATGGCAAATTAGGGATGACAGACTGGGCAGGGTATATGAATACATGGGGAAATATGAAGAACTGCAGGCTCCATGAGAGGTCAGATGTGGCACAGGACTGGATGTGAGATGGTGCATGGAAATGGAGACATGGTGCCAGCACGAGGAGCGAGAGGCCCAAAAGAAAACAAGGGGAGCACAAGATAAGGGAAGAACAAGGGACATGAGGGGTCTGAAAACAAGCAGCAGGGAAGGGAGGAGCAGCATGGGAAAGGAGAGAGCAAGGGAAAACAAGGAGAGCCACAGGACTGAGGAAGGGAAGGAATGTTGTAATGTCATCGCAGTCAGACAGCCCACCGAAGGGAGGTAGAAGGAAGAGCAGGTTGGGAAAAGATCATACAAAGTGCAGCAGGGCAAGGGAATGGAAGAACACACAGGGCAGGGCAGAACAAGGAGCATGGCACACACCCACAAAGCATACATGGGGGTGCACCCCAGGGAGGGAAATGGAAAGGCACATACCCAAGGGAGTGTAGGAAACAAAAGCAAACAGTCCAGGCAGGGAAACACAGGAACTGGAAGGCCAGGAGACAAGAGGTCCAATATGGAGACTATGAGAAAGAAATGGCAGGGCAAGGTCAGGCAGAATAGGGAGCCAGTGGGTTTGGAAATGGCATTTTTTAATTTTGTTTTTTGTGTAAGGAAATAATTAAGTAAGGTATGAAGAAGTCGCAGAAGGCTGGAGTGTGTGAGAGCAAAAAAGAGAAGGGTAAAAACAATGAGAACAGGGGCCAAAGTCAAGTACTAACAGGAGGAATCCTTGGAGTAGATGTACAGGAAGGAGAAAAGGAGCTGGCGGTGACTCTCTGAGTAGCTGTGGCACAGATTGAAACTCCACAATACCCCCAGCAAAAACCGACAGTGTGATCAGGCAATGAACATGCAGCGGAATAGCCAGTGTGCACCCAAATGGAAGTAAACAAAGGCCTATGTGGAAGGCATCCAGGGAAAGCAGAGGTCTTCCAGCAAAGATAATAGCAGTCCAAAAGCAGCTCACAGAGAGCAGACAGCCAGGAGGGGAAGCATGAAGGGGGGCAGGAGATAGACAATAGGAACAGGGCGAGGGAGACGAGCCAAAGGGTGAGATAGAGGCACGGTACATTTGAGAGTTATGTGATGTGTTTAAATCAGGCCACTGACATTCATGATGATGTGGACCATGGGGAGGAAAAGGATGCATTGGTATGGGATTAGTGCAATGGTTGTATTCAGTTACCTCAACCTGCTCTGGCACAGAAGACATTTCACACTCAGAGGAAGGTTGAGGAAGCCAAGAGAAAGCCAGGAGCAAGGCACTGGGAGGGTGAAAACCCCAGAAGAGCAGAGACAGCATCAGAAAGCAAAAAGGATGGGGAAAGACCAGAGTAAACAAACAAAGGATAGATGAGAGAGACACACGGCAACAAAGTAGGACACAAAGAAAAACAGAATCATGGGGAACGGGAGATGGGGGAAAAAAGAAACATATCAAAGACAAACAGGAACGGGAGGGTGAGGCAGAGGAAAAAGAACAGCAGCAAGGAGCTGAGTGGGGGTGGAACAAAAACAAGCCAGAGGGGGAGAAAGCAAATAAATGAACATTGAAGAGGCAGAGGGAAAGCACAGGAAGAAAGGGGAGGAGGCATAGCCCACGAGCCACACATGAGCCCAACGTATGAGAAGGGTCAGTGAATTTGCAATGTGGTAAGCAGGGAACTGCCCTGGGAGGTTGACCTTTATTGTGGATGTGGGAGGAACTATTCCCCCACATTGAACCTTGGGCTTTAGCCCTCCCATTTAAGTGTTTGGCCCAGAAAGGGTAGTTAAGAAGTGGAACAGTCTACCACAAAGATTTGGTAAATGGCAAAGCTGTTATCATTTACACCAACATGTGTCTATTCCCTCTTCTCTTGAAACTTATAAGTTACAAGTTTCAAGAGGGGTTGGGATAGATACATGTTGTTGGTGTAAATGATGGGGAGGAGGCAACCAGAGGTCATTAGGCAAACCAAGCAGACCTACGAGATGGGACCTCTGCATAGGACCTGCCAGTACTAGACTGGGGGGAGGACTTAGGTACTGTAGATGCTATGCTAGGCAGACTAGATGGATCATGAAGTCTTTTACCTCAATAAATGTCTCTGCTTTAATGTTTCTCTTACCATAGTCAATGGTCCCAGCAACTCCTGCTCTCTTCAGCCATCCCCTATTACCTATCTCACTATTTACTCCCTCCTATACAGTAACTAAATATTTAGTGTTCTCTTTAATTTTAGATTTTTGCCCCTAGGGTTTGTTACAATCATCTTGCCTTTCATAGGCTGCCCACTCTCCTAGCTCTCATCCTTAGTATCCCCTTAGTACTGCAGCCATGTAATGTATGCATTTTGCACACTTGTAGCATTATTTTTCTTTTCTGGAATGTAGCACATGTACTTTGCATTTTACTATTCCTGTACATGTACCTATTGTTGTCACTATATTTGTTACTACTGTAGCACCCCCTCATGAAATCCCTCTACAAGGTAATACCTGGAAACAAGCTACCAATCAACATGACTTTCCCAGCCACCAAATTTTAAATAAATAGCTTCCCATCATTCACTGTTCATTTGTCCATGATTTTTTCATTCTTTTTTCATTATATTTAATTGGTGTGATAACCACCCAAGGTCTGTGTCTTCTACTATAATTGGTGCAACATAGTCAAAAAACAAGGGTCTAAATTATTTTCAGTTTAAAACACCAAATAATAAAATGTACCACTTCACTGCGGTATGCCAAACATTTGAATTTATGTGTTGTTCTCTCATAACAATAAGCTTTGCAGGATCTGAGAGCTTTGCAATCCTAAGCTATTTTGAGAGTAGTGACTTCTGATTTAGGGATCAGAGGATGGTTAAGGAGGTTAGGAATCAACATAAGTGGAAAGCTAATTCAAAGTCATGTATACTGGTGGGCGAAGTGGCAGAAATTCGCCCCGCGGAGTGATTCGCAGAGTAAAGCAGAATCTGCGAAGTGCCCACAACATGAAGCGGAGTACTTTGCATTACAATGAAACCAATGACTTGCATTTTTTCACCTTCCCCAAACCACTTCTTCACCAATTTTAAGGTGAAGTACAATGTACTTCGCATCATTTTGCCTTGTAATTGACCTCCAAGGAGAATTTTGCAGTGCTTCATGGAATTGTAGGTCACATGTGTTATAGATTGTTCTACACAGCCTCAGATCTGTGTAGTGTGTGTGTGTAAAGGAAGATGGAGACTGTTTCCTCTCAGAGCTCTGTGATTCAAATCCTATAAAAGCTGTTAAAAAAGCCTTTTGAGCCATTTTGTTTGCTCAAAATTTAGTACATCGATTTTAGGAAACCCTCCTGTGCTCATATCATTGCATGTTTATTGTTTGTGTGTGGATTTTGAATGTTAATTTCTAACAGTCAGTCTGTGTACTATGAAGTGTGCTTCAGGGGAGGGGCATCTGTGGTGTAGGTAGATTAACTGGGAGAAAAAGGCAGTCTTTCTCTTTTGGTTATATTTTCTTGTATTATTGTGTTAATGTACACACAGTAATATTTTCAGTAATTCTTGACATTGTTTTGCTGATTGTTGTGGTGCAGCAGTGTATAATTTCATTTTGTTTAAAAAAATGTGGCTATATTACTAGAGGTTTTCAATTTGCTATGCATTACTTGAAGTGTGTGTGTGTATGTGCGATGTGTGCCATTAAATCAGACACCTTTTAACGTGCCACAGAGTAATTGCAGCAGTGTGAACCTGCTATCCACCCCCACCTACATGAATTTTTTATACTGCTTTGAGGTTTCTTTACTGGTAGTGGACTCTTACTGCCACGCACTGCCCCGAACCAACAAAAAAAATTCATTTCCAGATTTGTATTTGTGACTTGTGAGCACTGGTTAGATGTTGTTGTACCTTTGCATCTGCATCTCTTG
Source organism: Neoceratodus forsteri (assembly GCA_016271365.2). NCBI lineage: Eukaryota > Metazoa > Chordata > Ceratodontiformes > Ceratodontidae > Neoceratodus > Neoceratodus forsteri. The sequence continues at coordinate 1,126,129,399 of CM028131.1, forward strand.
AGTGTGCAGCGCAATCTTAATCTGTCTGTGCGTTTGCACTTTGCAGTACACCATTAATTCTGGGAGACTTTGCATTTCTTGTTGTGCTATCATTTCAGTTTGTAAGCACTGGAGAATTTTCTGGATACAAGACAGTAGCATTTTGGGGATGCACATTAATTCTGGTGACTGTGTGTGACCACTGCACGCATGACTGAGTGCACCATTAATTCTGGGAGACTTTGCATTTCTTGTTGTGCTATCATTTCACTTTATCAGCACTGGATAATTTTCTGGATACAAGACAGTAGCATTTTGGGGATGCACATTAATTCTGGTGGGTGTGTGTGACCACTGCACACATCACTGAGTGCACCATTAATTCTGGGAGACTTTGCATTTCTTGGTGTGCTATCATTTCACTTCATGAGCATTGAGGAGTTTTCTGGACACAAGACAGTAGCATTTTGGGGATGCATGTTAATTCTGGTGACTGTGTGTGAGGGGCTGCCAATATTGTTGTGACTCTGACTTATTTCTTGTTAAGGCAGAATGACAATGCACAGTAATAATTACAAGGCAAAGTGAGCCTTTTGCTTTGGCCACTCCGCATAGCAGAGTGACAACGCAAAGTGGCCACTTTGCATTTACTTCAGCAGAATTTAATTTTGCTGCATCTCTAGTCATGTTCTCTGTTCTTCTGGCATCATTCATTGTTGACATAAACTCAAATAGCTACAGTAAATGTTAATCTACACAATTGATAAGGGGACCACACTAAACAGCTACCTTTTACTCTTATCAGAATGTGGGCAAAAAAGGAAAAATGTGATTGAATAAAAAGAGAAATGTTGGGGAAAACAGGCAAAATGTTAACTATGTACTGTATTTAAGTCATAGAGCACTGAGGTAGTTAAAGCTTTTAGCAATGTCTTTACAATGTGTCACTGGGGGGCACTCATAAGGTCAGACTTGAAGCCTTTCTGAACTCAGTAGTTTCTGTGATGATCCTCTGTTAACTTGTTGGGTGGTACCTCTGTGAATAACTTCCTAACCTCCTGATGTGACATTAGAACTCTACCAAGCTCAGTGGTGACCTTTAAGTGTTGTTTCAGCAGAAAACAATTAGTGAAGTGAATTCCAACACAACGCACATTATTTATTTCATTTATTTATTTCTGTTTTACCAGGAAGATGGACTGGAGCAAACTAATCAATTTTCAGCCATGTAGGGGATAAGGGTTGCAACAGAAGGAAGACAATACATGCTACAATGCAAAATGCAATACAAAAAAAAATAAAATCCATTTAAAAGCAAAAACAGGCAATATTCTTATGTACATATTGTATTTACAACAACTTGCTAAGGATAACACAACTAAACAACTTACCTTTCAGCCTGGTTATTAGAATGTGGGTGAAAAGGTGGTGAGGCAAAATATGTGTGATGTTTGATGGGTAAGGCATCTGTGACATTATTTGGATTCTAGACTGGATCTCCAGAAATTTAATCATGAAGATCTGTTGTGATACAAGCCGTTCCACCTTAGAAATGGTTCAGATCTGAATCTTTGTGGGACCACATGTTAGAATATTGGTAACGCCTCAGTGACCCAGCTCTGATTCGAATATTGAGCCATTGAGATCTATAAGGATTTGACTTTGCTGAGCCAGTTCAAACTGCAGCACCCCACCTATGAGAAAGGGGCCTGGATCTGACCCAACACCCACTGTAAACTTTAACTGATTATGCATACTAGCTGTGGCAGTAGCCCCTCTGTAATGGCCAACTCAAAATGTGTTGGTGCTGAGAAAGTTTACTGTTAACAGGGAAGTATAAACTATGATGAATTTTCACTTCAAAGGCTTTGTGTAGAATGTAGCACAGCACCCACTCCATGGAGGACAGATTGATACTGAATGATCAAAGGTGTGATGTTCTACTTTAAAATGGCACAATTGAGAGGTATTTTAACTCCTGAGGTAGCATGGTATCATTAGTGTCAATGTAGAAAGAATAAATAGCAGCTTTTATTAATCATGAGCTATAATAAACACCTGAATCATTTTTACTTAATCAGTACCCACAGCAAACTGTCTAGAAACAGTAAAATACCTTCTTGATTAATGAAGTTCAAGAGCTCACAATTGGAAACAGTCAACATACAATATATACAGGAAGGTAGAATAGGTCCCTTGGGGATGTGAAAATAGACTACAAGTAAATATAGGTCTGTTCTGAACCAACTTACTTCCTATCAAGGAAGTTCCTTAAAGTGTTAATAGAAACAAAAACAGGTTTTCTTTGTTTTTTAATTTAATAAAATATGTCTCTAATTTTGGTAGCAGTAGCTTTTTGTAGTATGCAGTTGCACCCCTTTTGAAACAGTGACCATCAAACATGGTGAAAACCCAAGCTATGGTGGCAGAATACTGTTTTGCAATGAAAACAGCTTAACCTTTTTTTTAACCTAATCTGAAGTCTCAGTTTCCACATTTCTCCACCTATATATAGTTCAAGGGGGGTGTGAATTTATTTATTTTGTATTACACATTGGTGACCAAAAAAGACACACTGAACTTGGACTCATTTTCAATGCAACTGGGGTTGAGTGGAAGTTTCAATGGTTTACAATACAGACAGGTGAAAAACAATAAGGCATGGGTACAATGAAAATAAACATGAAACAGTGCCAATAGCAGTTTCAAGAGTGGTATGAGAGGAAGAGATGGTAGAGGCAGGTTGTTCCAGAGTAAGGGAAGATCAAAGAAGGTAGTTTGCTCAGCAAATGTTTTGAAATGTGGAACAGCAAAGGACTGGAAGTAGGCAGAATGGGATAGGTGTATGAGGAGGAGCGTCACAGTAGGGAGGATAGAAATGGAGTAAGGGAGGAGAATCAGTACTTACAGAGAAAGGAGGTGCAAAGTGAGAAACAAAAGGATACAAGCAGAGAGAGAGAGAGAGAGAGAGAGAGAGTTACAGAGGTAGAGACGTTAAGGCAGGGAGAGAGAAGTGATGGGTGAGGAAAGTAGAGCTGGTAGCAGTGACAGAAAGCATGGAAAAGAGGGTACAGCCTGGCCAGAGAGGATTTGGAAATCAAGATTTGTGATAAAGAGTACCAAGTTTGGGGTGGAGCTTTTGTGGGTGGCACTGATGTGGGTGGAGAAGTCCAGGCATCTATCTACCACATGACAAGGTACTTGAAATGAGGGATATCTTCAAGTGAGTTACCATCCTTGGTTTTGAAAATAAGATGAGAGATAAGCCTTGCAAGCTTTTTGTTGTTGCTAAAGAGCATGGAAACAGATTGTTTGCATGGTGCAACTTGTACCAGTACTGGACATTATTGAAGTCATGCTGTACCGTAACAACCCTTTCAGATCAGGGAACAAGGCACCAGAGGAGACAAATATAGTGCTGTCAATGTCCAAATGGATATATGAGCCACTACAAACAGTCACTGATAAATGTGGGAAAGAAAAAAGGGCTCAGGAAAGAAGTTTGAGGGACACCACAGAGGACAGAGTGGGGGAACAAGGCATTGTCATCCTGAACTAATTGTATTTGGCCACTGAAGTAGCAGTGAAACCATTTGACTGATGGGGCAGGGAGTCCAACTCTCCTCAGCTTGTCTAGGAGAGTTGGGTGGGCTACCAATTCAAAGGCCTTAGTATTGGCAATGAAAATGGCAGTAATGATGTGAAACCGGTCCATTTCCTTTAGGATGGACTTAGTTACCCATGGGAAGTAGGAAACAGTAGAATGAGATTTCTGAAAGCCAGACTGGAAAGAGGAGAGAAAGGCTGAGCAGTCTGTAAAAACAGAGAGCTGAGAGCAAACACATTTTTATGGAGTTTGGCAAGGACTGAAGCCATGGAAACAAGGTGGTAGCACCTGGGGGGAGGACTCACCCCTTTGTCGAGGGAGACAACTTTGGTCTGCTTCCATCCCTAAAGGACTGCACTAAGGCTACCAGAGGTTATGGAGAAATGTGAGGAGCAGCAATAGCAGAAGCAAGTAGGTGGAAGAGTTTGGGATCCAGCCCATGGAGGGTATACCATTCAAGGGCTTAAGGGAAAGTGGGGCTAGCAGAGCATCATCGGGGAGAAGGAGAAAAGGGATGCGATTGAAAGGATAGAAGGAAGAGGAGTGGGATGTAAAGGGGGAGGAGCAGTAGACCATGGGAGAAGTTACAGGGCACAATGTTTGAAGAAACTGTTAAAACAGGGGGCAACGTGAATGGGGTTAATAATAAGGGCACTGAGAGTTGATCAAAAAGGGAATAAATCCCCATCCATAGCATTTCTGAGGATTTTAGGTTAATCTGGAGGTTGGAAGCAAAATAACTAGATTTAGCTTGCCTGGGGGTAATTTTGCAGAAGCTTTTAAGCTGCTTGTATCACAACATGTGCTGGGGGAGCAGAAGGTCTTATATAGAGACCAAGCAGTGTCTTGTGCCTAACAAAGGTCAATGAGCTCAGCTATGATCTAGAAAGATGAGATTCTTTGACACAGGACCTCCTAAAAAGGTCATGTTTATTACAGGCAGAGAAATAGATTAGAAAAGGGAGACAACCTTATTTATGTTAGTGATACTCGATAGAGTGTGTCAGACAACATTGCAAAGATCGTGGAGGAGGGTGCTCAGGTTAAGAGAGCCAAGTAACCTCGACCAGATACATTTTGGAAGGGAAAGAGGGGTCACATTTTGCAGATGAAATAGACCATACTGTGGTCACTGAAAGTATCTGGGAGGTTACCAGCAGCAATAATATGCCGGGAGTAGGAATAAAGGGCCCATCTGATAAATGACTGGTTTGCAGAGCATGGACCAAGATGTGAAGACTCAGTTATGAGTTTAGTGAGGAGAGGAATTCTACTTTTGGAATCTTAATTTGGCAGTAGGGGACAGTCAATTAAGCAATAATGTCCAACAGAGTGTGTGTCGTGCTGGGATAATGTCACGCCTCAGGTGGTTGGGCATGAGGCCGTAGGCCAAGTGCATCCAACAACTGAGGCGTGACGTTATCCCAAATGACACACACCCTGGAGGGCATTATTGCTATTATACAATGGCTAGTTGTTGTATATAAAATAAAAAAATAGTTTTAAAGAATGTTTTATTACTGTGGAAAAATATTTTTGTTTCTTAAGAGGAGATGCAAAAAAAGGGATCAGTAATGGCCTTAAGATCATCGACACTGGTTCACAGTGAGGCTGAGACTAGATCCGTGGTGTTGTGCTGGGATAACATCACGGGTCCACTCCCATACTGACCAATCAGAAACCAGGATTTTTTCTTGCCACTGTATAACTGATGTTGAAGTCCCACTAGAAGAAGTAGCCCCCAGAAGAGGACAGTGAGGCTATTATGGTAATAGCTTCAAATAGCAAGGCATGTTTGGCTTTGGGAGAGGTACTGACAAAAATAGGGCTAGAATGGGGGATGGAGAGTCTGCACAGAATGTTTTCATGAGAGGAGGGAACAGCAGCTCTAGAGACAATGCTGCAGGTGAGGCAGTGACAAATGTAAAGAGAAAGCAGCAGCTTCCCAAGATCATGTTGTTGTGACCCATGCTCAGCAATAGTGACATTACCACCACTAATCCTAGCAAAGAGCCAGTCATTTATTTCCCCTCACGTTTACCTACTTCCTTAAGGATTAACATCTTTGCACCTTATTTCTCTCTGTTCCCTCCCACTAATTTTCCCAGGCTTGATTTTTAGAAACCTAAAACCCATATGCAGCAAACGTTTGCCACAGTTACAGCATGCTCTACCACTGACTTGAGTATCTTAAAGGAGATAGAACATAATTGTTGCATAGTTAACTGCCCTTCCATCTTCCTTTCCATATCAGTTATGTATTCTGATATGCTCTGATGATTTTTTTTATAAATAAATAACCTAGCTTTGGGGTGTCTTCAGACCTACATTGAGTTCCACTCTCCTCACCAGCTACTGCTCTTGATTTTCATGTTTCTAAGACAGTCTATGACATCAGTAACTCCCATTCCATACTATTCATCTAAATGGCCTGGAATGGGAGTTTGTGATGTCATAGAATGTTCAGGCAGTATGAAAAGAGAAAGCAGCAACTGCTGAGGAGAGAGGGATTCAGGGTAGTTAAAAAGGCAACAAAATTAGATTCTTAATTTAACAAAACAAGGTCAAGAACATATCAGAATACTGGGTGGCTAATAAAAGAACAAATGGAGGGCATCTAGTGGTGTAAAAATGGCTTCCTATCACCGTTAAAGGGGAAGAGTTAGCACTAAGAGCCCGACACCCAAGTGTGGTGCTGATGTCAATTTGCACATTACGTGCAAAACCATTTAACTTACTGTTTACTGCTGTATAGTAGAAGGTATTAGACTGATTCTGCTGACTTCTAAGCAAACTTGTTCTATAACTGCAAATCCCAAAACACCGTGCAGCTGAAATCAGAGCAGGACTGCAGCAGTGTGAGATTCTATAGCCTGCAGTGCATGTTAGAGATTTTTATAAGTTCATATCAAATGTTTGCTGGTCCTGCTGTTCTCTTGAGGCAAAGTATAGTCCTCTGTGGTTCAGATACCTCAACAGCCACTGTACTGCAAAAGCATACAGGATGGGAGCCAGCTCTAAAACCAAGAGCCAGAGTCCAGAGTTCTATTCAGTTTATGTTCAGTAAAAAAATAATGGCTTAAGCTCATAATTTAAAGTGTTCATAGAATCACAGAAACTTGCTGGCAGAAAAGGACCATTCTGCTCATCAAGTCTGCCCAAAAATAATATCCCACCTCCTTCTCCCTTTTACTCCTCTCCCTCCTGCCCTCTCTCTCCACCCCTGCCTAGCCCCATGAAGGTATCCCATGCCCTTTTGAATTTCTCAACTGTATCCACCTCCACTACCCATTCCTGCAACCTATTCCATGGCTCTACCACCCTTTGTGAGAAGTAACTCCCCCTTACATCTCCCTGAAATCTGCCCCCCCAGCTTGAGTGCATGATCTCTAGTGGTTCTGTTTTCTCTCAGTCTGAAGATGCTAGCCCCTTTGACCTTTATTTATTCCCTTCATGTATTTGAATGTTTCTGCCATGTCCCCCCCATCCCTTCTCATCTCCAGTGTACATAGACCAAGCTCTCCCAGCCTCTCACAATATGGTCTCCCTTGCAACCACTGGATCATTTTAGTCACCCTTCTCTGGACCCTATCCAGCCTATCCATGTCATCTTCCAAATGAGGCCTCCAGAATTGAACTCCATACTCCAGTTATGGTCTAACGAGTGTTTTATACAGTGGCACGATTACCTCCTTCCTCCTGCTTGTGAAACCCCTCCCAAAGCAAGCCAACATTCTTGTTGCCATACCCACTGCTGTTTCACACTGGTTTCTAACCTTTAATGTGTCAGTGATCCAAATTCCCATGTCCTTCTCTTGCTGTGTGACCTGCACTGGCTCATGCCCTAAGCAGTAATTTGCTCTTGGATTATTTTGCCTGATGTGCATTATTTTGCACTTTTTCACATTGCATTTAAATTGCCACCTTTCCACCCACTCCTCTAGCCTGGCTAGATCCTACCTCACTTTCTCCACCCCACCCACCATGTTCACCCTGTTACAGACTTTCATGTCGTCTGTGAACAGACACGCCTTTTCATTTAGACCCTCTGCTAAATCCACCACATACACACTCAACAATACTGGGCCAAGCACTGATCCCTGTGGTACCCCGCTCTTCACCCCTAGTTCCCTGGAGTGCTTCCCATTTACTACCACTCTCTGAGTCCTTCCTCCCAGCCAATTCTCCACCCACTTAATAAGCATTTCCCCCACCCACAAGCGGGCTAACTTGTTTACCAACCTTTAGTGGGGGATGGGGTCAAATGCCTTCTTGAAATCTAGGAAGGCCACATCCACCACTTCCCCCTGATCATACACCTCCATTGCCCCCTCAAAGAACTCTACCAGTTTGGTCTGACAAGGCCTACCCCCTGTGAACCCATGATGGTTGTCGTCACTTAGCCCTTTCTCCTCTAGCTGTCTTAAAAGTTTCTCCTTTATGAAGGCTTCCGTCAGCTTGCCTACCATGGAGGTGAAGGTGACTGGGCAATAGTTTCCAGGGTCTTCTTTCCTCCCCTTGTAAAGCGGCACCACCGCTGCCCTCTTCCAGTCATCTGGGACCCTCCCTGTTTTGAAGGATAGATTAAACAGTCTGGTAAGAGGTGCTGCCAGCTCCTCCTTCAACTCCCTGAGAATTCTTTGATGTACCTGATCTGACCCCATAGCCTTGTCAGTTTTTATTTTTCTCAGGTCCTCCATCATCCTCATCTCTGTGAAGGGACCCGTATTCACCTCCTTGCCCTTGGTAACCCTTCTCCCAAATGCTGGCCCACTACCTCCCTTTTCTGCCGTGAATACTGATGCAAAGTATTCATTGAGCAGGGTCACCTTTTCCTCATCCCTTTCAACTATTTTAACCCCTCCTCCCCTCTAAGTCTTGGGATCCCTTACCTACTTTTTCCCCTGTCACTGACATCCTAAATAATTTTTTGTATCCCCTTTTCACTTCCTTAGCTATTAACTCATTTAAGTTCCTATTCTCAAATTGGGTTCACTTCATGGGTCCCATTCACAACTCAGCAGTACCTATGAACTCCAAAAGGAGTAAGAACATTCCTAGTTCAGTGTGCTGCTAACAAATGTGTGGTAGGTTGAATGGTATACCACTTTGGGAAGAGGACCCTTAACATTTGCAATCAGACAAAGAGCTCCTGCCCTTACAACTCAGTGATGCTTTCACTGACCACATCACCTCCATTTGAAATGTCAGAGGCAGACAAACTCTGCAGCTGTAAGGAAGGGAACTCCCACATGCACTAGATGATGATCCATGCTGGTACAGCCATTGAATCTCAGAGAAAATTAGAAAGATAAAGTGATCTAAAGAGAGTGTAATACTCTAGGTGTGGGCTGGCATGTCCTTGTTCTGCTGATGATTACAAGGGAAAGAATAGAAGTCTTATGTTTGCAAAGTTAATCATCAGTTCAGTGAAACTTTATATTGCTTACTTACAGATTTGAAAAATTAATCTTTCTTTCTTTCTTTCTTTCTTTCTTTCTTTCTTTCTTTCTTTCTTTCTTTCTTTCTTTCTTTCTTTCAGAATCTGCCAATGACACAGTAGCTGGCCTCTTCAATGAAATCATAGTGCTATGTTGCCAAGCCCTAACTCATCAGTCTAGTCATCCTTTTCTCCCATAGGCACTCAGCTACATTGTGTCACTCATCCATGACATGACCTATGCAATTACCCTCATCCCCTCGAGAAACAACATCTTTCTCTTGTAGTTTACCTTGTTCTAGTAATGAATTGATAAAAAGGATGTAAGATTACTTCAGTAACATCCTTGACTATCATCATTATTTGTCAACTGCAAATATAGTAATTGCATCCGCTAAAGTATACATATTATTTAGTCTGTACCAGAATGTTACAGTTATTTTACTTTGGCAATTTTTCTTATACCACATAAAAAAGATTGATATTCATGACAGTAGCTGAACAGATATATGTCACAGACCTCACAGAACATCAACTTTTCAAAACCCCATTTCATTATTTTCAAGGTAGAACAGATAATATAAATTATTAGAAATAACTGGATGCTAATCAAATACCTGATTTTTTTGTACTAGAATGGATGTGTTTCACTCCAAAAGTCACTAATTTTAAAGGAGGTAATTACATTTACACAGCAGAATGATCAGAAGAAAAAATTAACACAAATCATTACAAGGGAAATAAAGTGCTTTTTATAACTATTAAATCTGCTGCAAACCAGAAGACTAGAAAGGTTGAAAATCTCCTAAAGTGCTCACACTGGGAGAAGCAGTGCTTAGCTTTCAGCTGTATAATACATACAGTATGCTTATTTGACCTTTTGTAACAGAAAATAAGATTTCTTATATTTTTGTTTTATCATTTTTCCCTTTTTTATTTTTTTAATTCTCTGAGGCCACAATATCCGGTGCAGGGGCCATCAAGGAAGGGTTCAGAGCATTTGTTGTATGTGTCCCTCTCTGGAGGAAGCTTGTTTCACCAGTCTTGCAGGGGGTCCTGGTGGTGGCCCACTGAAGGTGCAATTGACAACATGGGTGTCCACATGCTATCAAGCATGCTCATACCAGCTGTAAGTGTGCCTGAGTTTTTGGGAGGAGCAGAGAGAAAAGTGTTGAAAATGGCAAACCTTCTTGCTGGATGATGGCCTCATATGGTCTTCCCATGTGAATTGACCCCCTGGACATCATCAAATCCCAATTCATCCAGTATCCACATTATTCAGTAGTTCTCCAAGTAGGGACAAGTCAGCCATCATATGGGAAGAAGAAAAAAAGACAAGATCCTCTACTAGGCAAGAGGACACCCCTAATTGGGAGTCAGAAAAAGATTGTCCTATGGGATATTGGGACACTAGAAGTGTAACAGATTTCCTGGTGGCATTGAGGGGTGAGTCTGGTGAACAGAAGGGACTGTTGTTCGGCCAGGAGGAGATGGGTGCCAGTGGGAATGTGCAGAAGATAAAAAGGAGGTTAAAACAAATGAAAAGTGAGAGTCAAACAAGTTGGTTGGGAGCACTTGTTGGCCTCGGTAATCAGAAAGGCAACAAAATCTGGTTTTTGCTCTACAAGCTATTATCCCAGAAGTCCAGTACTTAGCTTGGTATAATGAATTGACACATCTCAATTATGTAGGCCAGGGAATCACCAACTGATGTGACAAACAAAGCAGCTCTGAATTATTCTGCCAAGAGCAGAATATATTCAGTTAGGCAAACAAGTCAGAAAGAAGTTTCTGGTCTCACCAGCCCATGAACTGGAATCAGGTAATGAAAGGTCTTTACAATGAGTCTGAGCTCAATGACAGTAACCTATGCCCTACTGTCCAATTGTCTATGCTTTCATGGACAAACAAGGGTATATATGGATGTCCATGGTCATCTCTGCTCTGTCTCTGATCTTAGTACATGACAATTTATGGTATGTCAAAGATTCACCAACATAGATTGAACAAGATATCCATGGTTAATGGACATGCACAAATGACTGGAAAAATGGCAAGAGAGACAACTCAAAAGAATTAAATCTATTTTCAGTTTGGAAAATACAAGAAAAATGTATTCTGATAAAATAACATATTAATTTATTTCAGGTAGCAGCCATGATTGTTTGTAATTTAAGTATGATTTTTAGTGTCTATTCTTGATAATAGTTGTCATAGTTTGCTGTTTTTAAATTATGCTATTGATTACATTTATTACCTTTGTGTTCTGTTTAAGAGTACATTATGGATGGTATCCTGGCTAAAATATAAACATGGGTTTATCACATAGTGAGGCAGTATAGCATGATGGTTAAGAGCACTTTGCTGCAAATCTGGGGAACTGGGTTTGTATCCCACAGTCAACACTTGCATATTTTGTGACCACAAGCAACTCACTTATGTCTCTGTACTCCTAGGACACTCCTGGAAACAAGCCTTGGCTTAATGTGTCTTTCCTGGCCAAACACTGTTAAACACAAAATAAATAAATAAGATCATTTAAACTACTTATGGTATAGATTATACAGTAAAACTGTTTAAAATATTCCTGATTGTCAGTTTAGTCTTGTTTTGAAATAGGTCTATTTAAGCCATTTAAAGAGATCTATATCATTTAAAGTTGAGTCAGAGGTATCAACCCCAAGAGACAAGATAAGATTGAAAGATGTAATGCTCTTGATTTTTTTCATTTCCAGTTAGTCTCTTTCTTAGTTATGCCATCTCTTATTTTAGCTCATTGTAACACATCATAAGACTTTTCAATATCTGTTTAATTATCAAACTAAGTTTAGCAATCTCTTATTGTTGCTGTAAATGATAGCTACTAAGCATATCTTTGTTTTTCAAAATAAAGACAGTTTCTTGCTATATATTCAAGTAGTAGCTGTATTCTTGGAATATATAGTTTATCATAGATCACTTTAATTAATACATTGTTGTGGTTTCATTTTGTTACTGTTCTTGGTCAAATATGCTATAAATTCTTCGGGCATACTCTCCATGTATTATGGCATTTCCCAGTATGTTTTTTGAATGTTCAAGACACAACATGGCAAACCACAGGCAACCATTGTTCATCCTTTGTAAACATGGTACACACAGAACCACGACTGGGATGTAAACATACCAGGATACATTATCTACAGGAGGGACAGGGAGGGTAAAAGAGGAGGAGGAGTAGCTCTCTACATAAGAGAAGGAATCAAAGCAACAGAACAAAAGGGTAAACAGGGAGGAGAAGAAGCACTGTAGGTCAATTTGGAGGCAGGCAATGGCATCACAATCCACACAGGGGTTGTATACAGACCCCCCTCTCAGGGGGAGGAAATGGACAAGGAAATGATAGAAAGTATACTTAGAATGGCAGATAAAGGGGAGATATTGCTGGTGGGTGATCTGAATATGCCAGATGTTAACTGGAGTGCAGTTGCAGCAGCCACTTCTAAGAGTGAGGTTATTCTAGATGCCCTACAGGGGGCATGCCTTAGACAACTAGTATTGGAACCCACTCAAGAGGGAGCAATCTTAGACCTGGTTCTCTCAAATGGAGATGGAGAGAGGATCACAGATGTAGAAGAGGGGTAGCCATCTGGGAACTAGTGACCATCGAACAGTATGGTTCAATAAACACAACAATAGAGTCAAGCCATACAAAGGCAAAAGTACTGGACTTTAGGAGGGCTGACTTTCTAAATGGGTGAGTGCCTAAGGAATGCACTAGCAAATGGGCAGGAAGGAGGCATGGAAGAACAATGGGAATAATAAAACTGCCATCACAGAGGTAACAAGCCTTTGTGTGAAGCAAATAAACAAAACAAATGATGTAAGAAACCACTATGGTTCTCAAAGGAGGTGGCAGTGAAGGTTCAAGAGAAAAAGAAAGCATTCAGAAAGTACAAGGAATCACAGAAGGAGCAGGACAGATAATTGTATCAGTTAAAGTAAAAGGAAGCTGGGAAGGCAGTCAGAACAGCAAAGGCAGAAACCGAGAAAAAGATAGCCAACTCAGTTAAGAACGGGGATAAAACCTTTTTTAGGTACATCAGAGAGTGAAGGAAGACTAAGGGAGGGATAGTGAGGCTTAATAAAGGGGAGGAGGGTGGGCAGAGGGTGACTGTGAAAAGGCAGAGATACTAAACAAATATGTTTGCTTAGTATTTACAAATGAAGAGGGCGAGGTACCTAAAACAAACAATAGAAACACTCTGGATACAGAAGTTGATACCAGCCCATTTACAGAAGAATGGGTTCTGAAATAACTCTTAAAACTGAAGGTGGACAAAGCAATGGGGCCTGATGGGATTCATCCCAGAATTCTAAAATAACTAAAGGTAGAACTAGTGACACCACTGACTACCCTCTTTAACAAATCATGAGATGATGGGGTAGTACCTGAGTGCTGGAGGAGGGCAGATATGATTCCCCTTCACAAAAATGGGAGCAGGGCAGAAGCAGGAAACTACAGACCTGTTAGTTTAACCTCAGTGATAGGGAAAATGATGGAATCATTTCTGAAGGAAAGAATTGTCGAGTACCTAGAGGCCAGAGGGGCACAGGACCCAAGGCAGCATGGATTCACAGCAGGAAAGTCATGTCAGATGAATCTAATAGATTTCTTTGACTGGGTGACCAAAGTAGTAGATCAGGGAGGGGCTGTGGACATGGCCTACCTAGGCATTAGCAAGGCATTTGACTCATTCCCACACAAAAGATTAATATACAAGTTAGCCTGCCTGGGAGTAGGTCCCAAGATGATAGCCTGGGTAAAGAATTGGCTGGAGAATAGGACACAGAGAGTAATAGTAAATGGAGTCCACTCTGAAGAAAGGGGGGTTACTAGTGGGGTGCCGCAGGGTTCAGTATTAGGACCGGTCCTCTTCAATGTCTTTGTAAGTGACATTGCAGAGGGACTGGAAGGAAGAGTATGCCTCTTGCAGATGACACAAAGATCTGCAACAGAGTTGATGCACAAGGTGGGGTGGAAAGGATGAGAAGGGACTTGGCAAGGTTAGAGGAATTGTCAAATGTATGGCAGCTTAGATTTAATGCTAAGAAGTGCAAGGTAATGCACCTGGGAAACGAAAACCCAGGGGAAGAGTACACAATTGGGGGGTGAGATATTAACAACAAAAATGGAAAGGGACCTGAGGGTAGTCATATCAGATGACTTAAAGGTGGGCAAGATATGTGAGAGGGCATTAGGGAGGGCTGGGGGGATACTGGGATGCATAGGGAGAGGCATCACCAGTAGAAAACAGGAAGTTGTTATCCCTCTGTACAGACAGCTGGTGATACCCCATCTGGAGTACTGTGTGCAGTTCTGGAGACCCATTCTCCACAAGGACATAGACAAGATGGAAGCTGTCCAGAGGAGGGCAACTAAAATGGTGCAGGGTCTGCACCAGAAGACATATGAAGAGAGGCTAAAACAGCTTAATATGTACAGCCTCGAGGAAAGGAGGGAGAGGGTGGACATGATAGAAACTTTCAAGTACCTCAAGGGAATCAACAAAATCCAAGAGGGTAGCATCTTTCAAAAAAAGAGATGTGCAAGAACAAGGGGGCATAATTTGAAGATAGAGGGGGGGCGGCTCAGAGGTAATGTAAGGAAGTAATTTTCACAGACAGGGTTGTGGATGCATGGAACGGCCTTCTGGAGGAGGTTGTGGAGTCAAAAATAGTGGTTGAATTCAAGCATGCATGGGACAGCCATAAGGCAATTCTAGGGGGTGGGGGTAGAAAGAAGTAGGCTGCTGGTTAACTAGGATCTGCAGCTTATCCATTAGGTAGGGAAATTGGCAGACTGGGTGGGCCAAGTGGTCCTTATCTGTCATCAAATTCTATGTTTCTGTGTTTCTATCCAGGATGAAAACAGCATGGGATAGCAACTAAATACCAAGCAAGGTGGGGGTGTACTGATATACACCAAGACTAAGCTGCATGTTAGTGAGCTTAATGATATACGGTTCAACCCTAACACTGAGCATTTATTTATCTCAGTTACTCTTGGTCAAGTCTTACACCTAACTATAGTATGTGTTTACCTGCTCACCCAGGACTGCCTTAGCATCATTTTCAGACCTCTTCTCCTGTCTCGACTCTCTCCCCCTAATGATACCATACTCTGTGGTGATTTCAACCTTGATTGGACGGGACCAAATTATGCCCAATATCTGGATGCTCTCATGGATGCCAAACTTGAGCAACCAATTGATCAGCCAACCAGGCTTAATCAAAAAGCTTGAAACCCCAGTCTTTTGGATTGGAAGCTCACCAAAAACAAGTCCCATATCAAAATCACAGGGACATTTCCTGATGCGCTCAGTGACCACTGTCCCACTTTCTGTGTTTGGAAAAACAACTTCCCTCACACACCTCCTAAACTTAGTAAGTCAAGGGATCTATCTAATTTCATCCACATGGCTTTTCAGCAAAGCCTGGCATCTGTCGATTGGTCCCCCATCACCTTCCTTACTAATATAAATCAGGCCCTGGAATACCTCATTACCACCTTTAATGCAATCCTAGACTCCCGTGCCCCCTACAAACTGAGGTGTGCCAAAGATACTTATTCCCACTGGCTCTTTCAGAACCTGAGGCTTCTAATGCACTCCAGGGACAAAGCTTGGAAGTCATTTAAGAAATCTGGTCTACAATCAGACTGGATTATCTACCGTGAACTAAGGAATACATGCAAGGCCAAAACTAATGAATCAAATAGGGTCTACTGTATATGCTTTTGATACAAGGTTCAAGCCTCTCCAACCCCAAAAGTTTTTGGACTCAAATAAATGTCCTCTTCAAGGATGACAGGAGGAGCACCCCCCCATACCATGAATCTGAAAGGCAACTTAACACATTCACCTCTGGAGATAGCCTCCAGTTTAATCATTTCTTCACTGACCTAGGAGCGTACAAAGCTGGTTTACCAACTTCCCAGGCTGCTCCACTCCACTCACCTCTAGAAGCCTCTTGTCCACTCTTCCACTTAAACCTCACTTTAACTATGGAAGTCCTCAAACTCCTCTCAGGCCTCAACCCTGATAGTTCTCCAGGATTTGACTCCCTGCCACATAAATTCCTCAGAATTGGAGCCTCCACACTTGCTCGGCCAATCGCACAGTTAATTAACAGATCCTTCCTAACCCAATCTATTCCCAACAAATGGAAAACCTCATTTGTTGTCCCAGTTCATAAAACTGGCCCAACAAACCTTCTGGGGAACTACTGACCTATATCTATCCATTGTTATATGACCAAGATACAGGAAAGAATTATATACAACCAACTCTACTCTTTTCTCGAGCAAACCAGTGCCCTCACCAAACACCAACATGGCTTTCAAAAATCACATGGGACTGAATCTGCCCTTCTGAAGGTCACCTCAAATTTATAACAGGCCATGGATCTTGGATGGGCCACAGGAGCTGTCTTTACTGACCTTATGAAGGCCTTTGATCTAGTTAATCACCTACTCCTCCTCTCAAAGCTCCACTGTTTCAGCCTTGATTCCACCTCTCTGACCTGATTCTCTAACTACCTATCCAGTAGGTCACAATGTGTTAAATGGTCTGGTGTTCACTCCTCCTTATCTCCTATCACTGATGGTATCCCTTAAGGGTCAATCCTTGGGCCCCCTCCTATTCTCCATCTTCCTCAATGAGTTGCCTATGAATGTAGTGGGGCCTCACTCCAGCTATATGCAGATGATGCAATTATATATTGGTCTCACACTGATGTCTCCTCCATTAAGACTGACCTTCAATATGATTTCCAGAAACTGAAATACTGGTTGAAGGAGAATCTGCTGGTTCTGAATTAAAAAAAACTAAAACCATGCTGTTCCATCATACTTCTTTCGTTATAACTTCACAGCCTCCCCCCGATAATCCACACCTCCTCTGGTGAGCCACTAGAAGAAGTGAGCTCCTTCAAATACCTGGGACTGACATTGGATGTGCATCTATCCCTTGAATCACACACAACAAACATCATCAAGGTAATGAACCAAAAACTTGGTCTGTTATACCATGTTGCCCCCTATCTCTTGCCCCATGCTCGAAAGACCATTGCCAAAACTACTCTTCTCCCTGGGCTCTTCTCTGCTGCCCCTATCACTCACTCGGCCAGGATCCCTATCCAGGCAAAACTTAAGCAGGCCTGTCATAGAGTTGCCCACTTCACTGCCCACTCCCACTCTTGTGCACATCACTGCAATGTTCTAACCATATTGAATTGGCCATCCTTCAAGGCCAAAATGGATTTCCCAGTACTATGTACTGTCATTAAACTAATCCACCTTCCCTCCTCTCCTCCCATCCTCTCCAGTCTCCTCTCACTGAAATCCTTCTCTAGGACACTTAGATTATCTCATCTCCCCATATTAAGTATCCTCAAACCCTGCTTAGCCATAGGCAACAGATCCTTCCATGTTGCTGCACCTCAAAATTGGAACAAACTCCTGTACAGATTACTCTTTTGCATGTCTCTTCCTCTACAAAGAAATCTTCTTTCCTCCTTCTACTTGCAGCTGTCACTAATTTGTGATACCTCTACTGCCTTCCCACTTTTCTCCCTTCTCCCTTACCCCTGCTCTCCCCACTATCCCCCCCCACACCAGCTCATATTCTCTTCTGTTACGCTGAAGGCTGAGTTCCAACCTACTACACTTTAGGAGGAGACTGAAACTCTCCAACCAGTATGAACTTGATGTTTGATTTAATATTTTGTCTGCACTTTAATTGTTTATTGTCCACTGTTTATTTGCACTTTTTAATTGTTAATTACTTTATATGCTAATGCAGAAGAAGTGTCTGTGCACACTCCCTGTACTTGTTCTTGCTAAGTGTCTGTGTACACTTTCTTTTGCTCCCTTGTTACCCCTCCCCTGGATTGCCCTGAAAAAGGGGCCTTGTATCAGTGAGCCCACCCAGTTACCAAAATTAAAATAAAATGGATAAATAAAATTTGCAAACAAAAAATTTGTATATCAGAACACAAGATTTGGCATCTTAAACTGCTATAAATAATCACATTATGAACAATTATTTTGTGATTTAAAAAAAACAGGTAAAGTTTATACAGGAAAATAGTTCATATAATTATCCTTATGAGAGACTTATCCATATTAGAGCTGGAGTTCTTTCATACAGACCTTGCACTCTCTAATTGGACCTCTCTCTGATCTGCTAGGGGTGTCTCTGCTGCCTTAAATAATTTCCTTAAGATCTTCTTCTTATTTCAAGCTAAACATGCTCCTCTAATTAATTGTAGAGTAAGGGACACTGTTACCAAATGACTCCACAGTGATCTGTTATCACTCATGAAGTCCAGGGAGAACAAATGGACAAGGTTTAAAGTTGCTCACACTTTGTCTGACTTTCATAAATATAGACAACCCCATAATGTTTGTAAAAATGCTATATGTACAGCTAAGAGTACATTTTGCATATCTACCATATTGCCTTCTGCCAGGGATCCTTGGTGCTTCTGGCATAATATTAAAAGTGTAGTGGGTGGTTCCCTTAAATATCAAACTGTTGACATACTTTTTAGAGGGGTAAACTATAACAATGCAAAAACAATTGCTAATGCTTTTAATAAACAGTTCTCTGACTTGCTGGCCCTCACCTATTTTTTTGCTGCCCTCAACTCTTAGGATGAATCTGCCCCCCCATACTCACACACAAACTGCCCCCACACCTCACCCCTTTCTTACCTTAAATCTGTATCTGTTGGTGAAATTGGCAACCTCTTGACAAGCCTCTCCCCCTTTACTAGTGCTGGTCATGACAACATGGAACCTAAGCTTACCCACTTGAGTGCTCCATTCCTTGCCTTGCCAGTCTCTCACATCTTCAATATATCATTGATTACTGGAGCTATCCCTAACCTGTGGACGATTGCTAGAGTTGTCCCAATATACAAGCAAGAAGATCTAAAATGTCTTGAAAATAATTGTCCCACAGCTATACTGTTTGCTATCATCAAATTTCTAGAGAACATTCTGGCATTTCAATTAACAGAGTACCTCCATAAATATGATCTGCTATCCCTGGATCAGCTTCCAAAAGGGATATAGTTCCTCTACCACCCTTGCTAAAGTTACCTCAGAGATTAGTGGTCACCATGGGTCACAGTGAGATGGCAGCAGCTGTCTTTGTAGATCTCTCTAAGACTTTTGATCTCTTAGACCATAAACTTTGCTCCAAGCTATGTAAGCATGGAATGTCAGCCCATGCTCTAGCTTGGTTTGCAACTTACTGCCAGGGAAGACAGCAATTACTCAGGTATAACAGGATGCTCTGCAAGCTTACTCTTGTTAAGTTTGGTGTCCTTCAGGGGTCCATCTCAAGACCCATCCTGTTTTCCTGATTTATTAATGACTTATCCCAGGTTCCATCCAACTGTACCTCCATCCTTTATGCCAATAACCTGGTGTTACTAACTAGTTCCCAAAATATCAAAGTCACAAACTCACAAGTAAAGGCCAATTTCTGCCAAATATAACCTTGGCTTATGTTGAAAAAACTAGTTCTTAATCTTATGAAAACACAAACCATGCTTTTTAGCTCTTGGGCCCAAATCAGAACTTGTTCTCGGCCCTTGACTATCTCTAGTGTTGACAGATCTTCTGTGAGTATTGCTGACTCTTTCAGATATCAGGCAGTCACTCTTGATCCTCTGTTTGAGCTCTCCTTACATATCCATAATGTATGTAAGGTAGTAACAATTGCAAGTTGGGCATGGCCTACAGGGCTAAATGTATACTCACACCAGCTGTGCATCTTTCCCTGGCTAGAAGGATGCTCCTTCCCACCCTTAGTAATGGGATCCTTACTTTTACCCATGCTGTTAAGTCCACCTTATCAAACATGGATGTAGTTATAATAATATATGTCAGTTTTCCCTCTCTGCCACTCATCTCATACATCAATGCAAACTCTATAATAAGCTAGTGTGGTCATCGGCAGATAATTATTGTACCTCTGCCCTGAACTGCAGTATTGATAAAGTTGTCAGAACTGCCACCCCTCCCGTCATGGAGGAGCAACTAAGGACTGTTAATTATTTCTGTTCCCTCAGGTCTAATGATACATCTTTTTTCTCTGTTCCAAAAATCCACACAGCTATGGGGAATCAGATCTTTGTTGTCTGTGCCCCTAGAATATGGAACTCCCTACCACTAGCTATTCAAAGTGTCTCCCCACATTACATTTTCAGAAGTTCCTTATGCGAGCATCTGAAATTTAACAATGCTTGTAGTTGCACTTAAGTCATGGTAACTTTCGGCCTCCCACTGAATGGTGGATTCAACTGCTTAGACCTGGGCTGTTTTGGTCCATGTTGTGGTATAACTGTGCTTATTTATATATTGTTTAAAATTGTTCTGATCTTTAATTGTTACTATACCTTTATCTATATGCTGTTATCTTTTTTCACTGTTAAAGCTTCCCTTACCAGTAAATCTTTGTAATCCTCCCAGTTTGTACCTGAAAATAGATATGCATTTGTCTAATGTGCTTACCTGGTCAATAAAAGCTCAATCAATCAATCAATAAATAAAAGAAAAGTAAGTAATTACATTAAAGAAAATTAATATGAGAACTAACCAAATCTTAAAATAATTAAATGTTATGGTGATATAAATAGCAATTAGACATTTCTATAATTTATGAATGAGGACAGACTACATTAAAAAGAGGTACAGCAGCAGCAAAGAATACATAAATAACATTATTTCAAAAGTGTGTTAGTCTCATATCTATTCATTACAGAATATTAGGGTTGTTGGAAAAAATTAAATAACCTTAGCGATGTATAAATTTGCTTTATAATACAGGGAACTTCTGAAATTACCAACCATAAATAACCATGGATGACCATGATTAATGTCACTAATTTTCAAATTATAGGCAAGGCAAATTTTATTTTTCCAGGTGCCCATTCCCTAAGGTTCTGGGCGCCGAACACATAATTACAAAACTATTAATAAAATAAAAACAAATAAATAAATTACAGCATTAATATATTAAACAGGCCATGTAAAATAAACAGGACCTAAGCTCAAAACAGTAACTAAGAGGGACATCCCAGGGATAAGATGTAGTAGACAGTGTCTGGGAAGGCCTGACTGAACAGGTGGGTCTTGAGGCAGGCCTCAAGACTGCATACATCCATGATCCGTCTTTGGGCTATTTATGGTTGTCCATGAATAACCAAGGTTAAAATCATGGACAAACAATGAATGACCATGGATAGCAAGGCAATTGGTAGGCAAGGCAATTTTTATTTAAAAGGACACCCAATCCAGGAGGCTATGGGGACTGTACACAGTAAATAAACCAATAAAAGACATAACAAATCATAAAAAATAGTAATAAATGTCAGAAAATAAAATTCTGCAATGAAAGTAAGATTTCCTCAAAGATTTAAAAAACACAGGCAATCAGGAACTGAGATTGAAAACCATTGCAGAATGATCTCGCTTAAACAGTTAAGATGAGGAAGGCCTGGGCAAACAGGAGAGCCTTAAGACAGGCCTTGAGTACCTCCAAAGATGGAGCCTCCCTGATCCTGAATGGTAACAAATTCCACAGGATGGGGCCAGCGACACTAAAAGCTCTGTTGCTGGGCATTTTTAACCTCATCCTGGGAATTGCCAGGAGGCCCCTACTGGAGGAGCGGAGGGGGAAGACCAAGACAGCAGGTGCAAGAAGGTCCATCAGGTAACCAGGGCCCTGACTGTGTAGGGCCTTATAGGTGAGAAGACCCACCTTAAAGAGGATCCTCCACCTGACCAGCAGCCAGTGCAGCTCACTCAATAGCGGTCTAATATGGCAATATTTTGGGTGCCCCGTAAGTAACCTGATGGCTGTATTCTGCACCAGCTGCAGTCTGCAGAGAGGGAGCCTTCTGCAACCCCAAGGTAGAGTGCATTACAGTAGTCAAGCCTTGATGTCGCCAAGGCATGTATCAAGGTGGGGAGGTCCAGAGGCGGCACAAGGGGTTTTATCCTGGTGACATTCCTGTGATGGAAAAAACAGGAGCGGACAGTAGAAGATACTAATGCCTCCATCATCAAACCCCTGTCCAGGATAACACCAAGATTCTGCACCTCAGAGGAGGCCTTCAATGGGACAGATCTCAAAACAAATACAGTCTCTGCACAAGAGGCCATCCCATCCCACACTCTGTTCAACTTCACCACCAATACCTCCATCTAATTGGGGTTCAGTCGTAACCAGCTGGAGGCCATCCAGTCATTGATCTTGGCAGCAGGCTGTTTAGCACATCTACTGCGTTGGATGTTCCTGGGGCAAAGGACAAGTATAGCTGGGTATCAACAGCATAGCAATGAAACCCAAACCATACTTCCTAATGATCCCCAACTCAGGAGCAACATGTACACTGTGAACAATATTGGGGACAGGACCAAACCCTGAGGAATGCCACACAGCTGGAGACTAGAGGTAGAGGAGAAATTCCCCATCACAATCCTTTGCCTCCTGTTGGTTACAAATTACTCAAATCAGCGGATGACAGTACCAGTGAGTCTGCAGAATTCGCTCAGGTGGTCCACCAATACACAATGATCCACAGTGTAAAATGCTAAAGACAGATTGAGGAGAACATGGATTGTCCTTTCGCCTTGATTTCTAGCACTGATAATATCATTCTGCACCTGAACAAGCACAGATTCTGTACTATACCTCACCCAAAACCCCAACTGGAGGGGCTCATATAACTCATGGGTCATGAGGTGCTCCTCCAACTGAAGTGCCACTACCTTCTCTGCAACCTTCACCAAGAATGGGAGGTTGTAGATGGGATGGTAATTTGCCCTGACCTCTGGGTCCAAAGATGGTATCGTTAGGAGCAGTCTCAGCAATGCCTCCTTCAAGGCGTTGGGGAAAACCCCTTCTGACAGGGAACACTGGATAATCAAGGCAAAAACTAGGCCAACAGCATCAGTGCATCTCCTCAAGAAACATATAGGCACTGGGTCCAGTTCACAAAAGATGTACTTCAGACTGGTCGCTACATCAATTACCTCATTTACTTCCACTGGTCCAAACTCTCCTCAGTGAGATGGAGCACACTCAGGACACTTCAAACAACCACTGTCAGCTCTGGACTGACTGACTGAAGGAATGCCCTACTGGAGAGTAGATACCATGTCCAAGAAGAACCAAGAAAACTCTTTGCATTCAGCGTTGGAGAAATCCTTCTTCGGCTGTAGACAGGCAAGATGAAGTAGCCTATCTACAGTCCAAAAAAGGGCAGGTGGTCAGTTTGTCATGGCAGCAATCTCCTTGGACAGGAATTCTGACTTCTTACTGTTGATTTCCCCCGGTACACCCTATTATGTGCACAGAGAGCCAGTTTGTCATCTTCCAGCCCAGTCTTCCTCCAGCAGCACTCCAACATTTAACCCTTCTTCTTCAACTCCCTGAGCTCCCCATCAAACCAAAGAGATCTCAGATAGGAAGATTTGGGTTGTACACAGACAGGTTTGAGGGAGTCAATGGCTTCTGATAGTACCCTATTGTAGGTGCGAACTACAGCACCAATGCCCCTGATGCATGCATCGCCCACACTAGATAGATCGGCTACCACCACAAAACCCTCTGAGGTCAGTCCTCACAAAGGGTGGTAGCTCATCATCTCTGTAGGGGGAGGGCATGCAGTGGGTGTCCTGAACATGAACCACACTGTGCAGTCATTGGACCAAGCCACCTGATAAGTCTTGAGATTACTTATCTCAAGCCCCAGTGAGAACACCGGGTCCAAAGTGTGCCATTCCGGTGGGTAGCAGAGGAAACTACCTGCAACTGACCAAGTGATGACATGGTTTGAAGGAGGTTATAACCAAGCCAAGGTGATTCATCGTCAGCCTAAACACTGAAATCCCCCATGACAATACATCTGGGTGCTTCCAATGTTTCACCAGTGATGAATCCAGCAACATCCTGAAGGAAATCTCATGCTGCCCCAGGGAGACAGTAAATCAAGAGAATCCTGCAGCCTGCTCCTGGACTCCCATGGATGGCCACACATTCAAAGGAACTCAGGGTTCTCACTGGGTGTACAGTGAAGACCAAGTTGGAGCTAAAACAGATGGCTACCCCACTACCCCTACATTCCTCTCTGGAGCAGTAATCAGTGATATACCCAGAGGGGACGGCAGCCTCCAAAACTGGTGTGGATCTATTCTCAATCCAGGTCTCCGTGATGCAAGCCAGTTCAACCTGGGAAATCAAGTCTGCAATAATGGCAGTCTAGTTCCTGATCAATCTGGCATTGCAGAGCACTGCCTGCAGGGGATTGGTAGACAAACAGCCCTTCGGGTTACCTGGCCGCTCAGTCTGGTGGACTCCCTGGGGACAGGTACTAAACACATCTGGCCTCTTGCTTGTGCCTGTCACAATCCAGGGTGCCTCCTGCACCTGATGATCACTATCCTACCACCCCCACCAGGCACAGGGTTGCCCATCATGCATAATCATGGTTTACCCATGGTACTTAGAGCTGGGTAATGACCACACCAAACAAATTCAAAATAAAGGTAAAATAGCTGGCTCCACAGCACTGGAGGTAGCGCACTGTACTACTATGCAGGAGAAATGAGTTAACATATATATCCTATTCCTGGCACTGGGCCCAACAAGTCTTTGGCAGTCTGCAGAGGCAGTACACTCAGATTCTATGGTGAGTGACAAATAGAATAGTAAATAGTAAGTCATGTACAAAAAAAAGCTTTCATTCCACTCTGTGATTCTGATGACATCATAAACTTTGAGAGTGACGCTCGCATGGTTTGCGACATCATTAGAATCCTGAGTTGGAATCACAAACCTTGCTATGTATGACTTGTTATTTTTATTTTTTACAGCATACGGGTTTCTTTACTATTAAAACTATACCATGCACCCAGCTGCTTAATAACCCACCAGCTCACTGTCCACACAAATTATTGTTAGTCCTGGCCAAGCTGCTTCTTAATGCTGCCTTCCCCAATAAAAAAGTTCCACTGTTTTTGGTAAACTGAAAAAAAAAAAAAACACCCTGCACCCATCAGGTCTGGGCACAGGGTCATAATCTCACCAACAAAAACAGTGTGCCAGTAATTATTGCAGGGAACACAGCGTGCCCCAAAATAAGATCGAAAGAAACACATACCACAACAAAACAGCATGCCACATTGAAATTAATGGGACTTTCTTTTTCTGGGGCAGGGGGGCTGTGGACTTCAGAGACGGGGTGAAACTCATGAAGGGGGGAAATTTACTTTCCAAAAAAAAAAAAAACTGCAATACTGGGAGACCTGGTGGGGGAACTGAACCATGGTCCCAGGTCTTCAACCCTACCATGTGTTGGTGCCTTAGCCACTCCACCATGTGAGTGGCTCATCCAAATACCACACACAGGACAACTTGATGCCTTAATAGTAAGACTGCAGAGTGACAGGGGTAGTGGTAATTCCCTACAGCTATTATATCCCTGTCTGTCTCAAAGCTTTAGTGCTTTACACAGTGCAGTTATTGCTGCGCTATTTTTGTATCATGGTATTGGCCTGGTAGTTCAGCTGTGCATCCCACGCACTGGCTGCTTTCAGTCAGCTAGTTAATGTAAATGATATTATGATGTGTTTTCTTATTTACTTAGTGAACTTACACAGAGATGATTTCTGATTTTCTGTTGATGTCCGAATGAGCCTTACCAGTTTATGTAGCAGAAACACCCATTTGTACATCAACAGGGAACTAGTGAGAAGTTATTGCTGGGTAAATATATTAAGCAAATACAAAACCCATTATAATATTGCTTACCTGGTATACCAGTGGCAGTGGTGGGTGGGATATTAAAACCGGGTGGGTGTTTTGTTTTTAATTAAATAAAAAGAGCAGGTCTGTTTGTGCCAGGGGGAGGTGTTGTGAAGCTGTCGGTAATTTATTGGGACAGTGGGTGGTTATTAAGTAGATGGGTGCATGGTTATTATTTTCTTACTTTGAAAAGCAGTGGATTTGTTTAGTCTGGGTGGAACACATCACTTCTAGGTGCTGTTGTATCATTGTTGTGATGTCAGAACTGTGGTACAACAACATCACGCCGTCACAGCAGTGGCACAGCAGCATTTGAGAAACTGAGGAATTCCATAGAAAATAGCCTCTAATTGTATTCTGTATGATTCTTAATCAACTCCTTCACTTAGGCTGAAAACAACATTGGATGCCATTGGAGGCCACACAACAACCAGCCCCCAAAAAAATGTGTTATGACAGCAGGTCAATGCATAAGGAAGTGTGGGGTGGGGTGCATAAAAAGGAGAAGACTAACCCATGAAAGCATGGTGGCTTGATGTTCTGTCTGTCCATATCCCAGTTCATCAGCATCCACAGAGATTCTCCTGCCTGCATCCGGATCATGAGGCAAAAGCCTAGGTTATTGCTAAAGGCGGTAAGCTAAATGACAGCTGTGCGCATGAGAGTGTGTGTGTATATGTTCAGTCAGTGTCAGAACAGGTGATATTGTTGTTGGCTGAGGTAATGAGATACTTCTATTTGAAGTTAGAATAATGTAAATTACAAAAAAGTGTAACAATATGTCAAAATAATGCCATCCCATTGAAGCAGCAGCTGCATGTAGCACTGCTCCACTGGATATCTGAGGTTTGATTATCCAAGTTATCCGAGAGTATTGTAATTTTTTAGCTTGTGGCACTTTCACATATTCTATCAAATTGCTGCAAACAACTTTTGTGCAGATCACTGTCTATTCAGCAAATCTACTGCATATAATTTGGGAGGGGGCACACTTGCAGGCAAATGTGTCTTGTAAAGCAAACTGCAAGTTTATCACTGTCACAGTTGGTGACCCTACAATGTCTTAGCATAATGGAAGATACTGGCACCCAAATTTATGAACAGATGAATGTATTTCCTTGCTAACAAAGGTCATATATGGGGATCCTCCTAATTTCTGTCAAGAATGGACAGTGCTGACTGCCTGTGTAGGAGGACCCCTTGTTGACTGATCCAGTAGCAGTAATCAACGTTTCCTCCTACCTTCTCTAAAACAACTTTCAGACAGGTAAGGTTACCACTTACTCTCTTGACCAAATAATTCATTGTTCCAGGTCCAGCTTTGGCCTTTCAGTTTTCACAACTGCCAGTTCAGTTTTTGTACTGGGTCACGTAGCATTATGTGAGCTCCTCCAAGGCTCTTGTTTCTGTTAATTTCCCATTGTCTGACTGGAAGCATGAACTTAACATTACAGAGATGCTTACATGCAGTACCAGCTAATCAGGATGTGGCCTCAACTGCAAGGCAATGGAAAAGCAAACTGGACAACTGGCTGGTCAATTTTAGCCTCCCATGTACATTAGCAAACTGAAAGAGTCTTTCTGGGAAGGGATGCAATATGGTCCCATGAGCTTTTTAAAACCCAACCGGCATCCCCCCTAAAGAACAAACCACCTCCTTGTGTTTAACTTCTGAAGGTTGCCATACAGTAGCTACACATTGTTTAATTAAACTAGTCATGCATTGCTCAGAATGGTGAAGGGACATGAAAAAACAGCACGGGTCTCTGGGGATTTCATTTTGTTCCAAATGAAAGGTATAAATCTCAAAGATAGGGTAGAATGTCATACAGCAGACAGTGTTCCAAAACACACAAGTCACTCTTGCATATGCAGTGCTCCCTCTCAATAGTGAGTACCTCTGGAGCCAGCTGAGGTGTTCACTATAGCTAGGTATAAGTAAAAGATACCAAATGCTTGAATTAGTTCTTCAGCCGTGGGATGTCAGATAACTGCACAGGCTAAGAGTGGTGTGCTTTGGAAATGGTCCTGCAAATTATTTACATGTCAGTCCCTGCCCCCTTCCACAAACATTTGCAGATTAATCTGCATATGCACAGAAGAGTTCAGTGACTCCTTTTAAGCATAGCTAGAAGGGTAAAAGCTGAGTAAGGCAGCACTGCAAAAGTACATTGTGGACATTTATATGGCATTCCCATGAAGCTGAGAATTGGGCCTATAACATAGAATATAGAAACACAGAAGTTGATGGCAGATAAGTACCACATGGCCCACCCAGTCTGACCATTTTTCACTACCTACAGTATCACTGCAGACCTTACTCGATCTTCAGACCATTCTCCCTTCTCGCCTTCCTTTTCCCTGAGATTCTCTAATGCCTATCCTATGCATTCTTGAACCCCACCACCTCCGCTTAAAGACTGTTCCAGGAATCCACTGCTCTTACTAAAAAGAAGTACTTCCTCACATTTCTCATTAATCTACACTCCTCCAGCTTCGTAGCACTTCACCTTGGTCTTGAGCACCTTTCTTTTAAACAAATACTTACCTCCTGTACTTTATTTACCTCAGTGAGGAATTTAAAGATTTATATCTTATTACCCCCCACTCCCTCCTCTCTTCCAGGGTGTACATATTGACGTACTTTTTTCTGTCCTCATAGGGCTTCTGATGAATACCCTGTACCATTTTAGTTGTCCCCTTCTGGACTGTATTCACTCTGTCTATGTCTTTCCAGAGGTGTGGTCTCCAGAACTAGACACATTACTCAAGGTGAGGTCTTACCAGTGTCTGAGGTAGGTAAGTGGGCAGAACAAATGATGTTTAAGGGACAGTGATCCTGTTTACTTTTTTTATGTACTTTGCTATACTGAAAAAAAAACCCTAGAAACGTAGAATTTGTAGGCAGATAAGGACCACTTTGCCCACCTAGTCTGCTCAGTTTGCCCATGATTATACTGTTACAACAGACCCTACCTGATCTCCCACTACTTTCCTCCCTTGCTTTTCTACTAAGATTCCTTTGAGCATATCCCATTCATGCTTGAAGTACACTACTGCCTTAATTCCCACCACTTCTTCTGGTAGACTGCTCAATGTGTCCACCACTCTTTCCATTAAGAAGTACTTCCTCATATCCCTCCTAAATTTCCCCCTACCTGCATCATTGTATTTCCCCTTGTCCCTGTGACCCTCTCCTCCGGAAAATACTCTCCTACTGTATCTTGTTCAGCCCTGTGATGTAGTTATAGGTCTGTATTGTGTCCCCATATCCCTCCTCTCTTCCAGGGCGTACATATCGAGATCCCTCACTCTCATAATAGACCTTCTGATGCAACCTCTGCACCGTTTTAGTTGCTCTCATCTGGACAGCCTGTACCCTGTCTATGTCCTTTCTGAGATGTGGTCTCCAGAATTGGACACAGTACTCCATGTGAAGTCTCTCCAATGATCAATACAGTAGCAACTAAAGCAAAAGGGAAGCTAGATTAAGACAATATAAATGTAATATAAGTTAAAGTATGTCAAAGATTGATATATTTTCAAAGTTTCCCTTGGGATGTCAAGGGACTTTTCAATGCTTGAAGAGGATAGGGTAAAGAGACATTTTTGATTTTTTTACATGTGAAAAAGTACAGCAGCTCTCTGTCCATCATAAGAAATCTCTAATTTTTAGAAATAAGTGAGCACCATTTCTGTACTGAAATAAAAAACAAACATTGTAATCCAGAAACAAATAAGTAACTGATGTTCCCTTTCTGCCATTCATATCCTACTTGTTTACATTTTCCTCCCTCATCGTTCAGTCCCTTTTAGCTGCACCCCTAAATGGTTGTTCATGTCTTAGATTTGCTAAGTAAACCTGCTCCTTAAGCCATTACAAAATCCTTGCAACTTAAATTTTAGCAGGTTCATCTGTAAAATCATTTGATATTCTTGTTGTATAACAACAATAAATAATGCTACTGCAGATTATACCGGAACTCAACAGCTATCACAGTTTTTACTGCATCATGATTGAATCAACTATGACAACCATTTACAGTATTTAATTCATACCTTCTTTTGTAGTGGAGGTTATCACTTGAGTGTCAGCTTCCAGTTCCCGTGGAAGGATTTATAGCCATAATTAAGTGATAAAGAGGAGACAATGATATAAAGCAAACCTGTCTAAAATGTATAACATGCCTTTAAAAAGATGGCCCATTCATGTTAGTGGCTAATTAGTTAATTATTGCATGATCTTTAATTTTCAACATCCAAAGCTGATGGCTTACAGAGTTATACAGTTTTATTGAATGTGACATGCACTTCCATATTCTTCCTTTGTACTTAGGGATTGGCACAATTCTTTCATTATGTTCCTGTTGGACGTGCTTTCTATGTCATAGCTTCACACTATTTTGATAGTTGGAGAAAACAACTCACTGTTTTGACTGTAAAAATTACTTTTTATTTTTGCTACATAGTATTCAAAACAGCAGAAAAAGTCCAACATTATAGGACTGGTAGTATAGCTTAGAGGTTAGCATAACAAGCTTTGAATGAGCTTGGTACATCAAGCAGACTGGGGTTTGATTCCCACAACCTCTACTTGTATACTGTGTGACTCTGAGCAAGTCACTAAACCTCCCCAGTGCTCCCAGGTTTCCCTTAAAAACAGGCATTTGTGCCTAGTGGGCCTTAGCCGGTTACCAAATGAATAAATTATATTTTCTGAGAATCTGGTACCAGGAGTATAATTTTTCGAACTGTTTTCAAATGGACCACTTCTGTAGCAGTCTTGATTTATAGATCATTTTGTATTATTCTTCCATACATATTGAATTAATGGCAGAATGGAAGAGCTATAGCCTTTGGGTCAGTGGGGTGATGGGCCACTTGCTCCACCCCCTGTATCATATTAAATTCCTCCCATACTTCAGAAATTGTTTGCTTTGTTTTATGCAATCTGCCCTATTGTTGCTACCTTCTCTACTGGGGCTGCCATTACTCATGTCACCTAGCTCCAATGGTGCCATGATTGTCCATGTCTTTGTTCATGGATCCTTGTCAGTACTACAGTTGATGCTGCCAACTTTTGGGGCTCCTTGCTCAACACTCCTGCAGCTGCCACTGCTGTGACAAAAATGTTATGCTCAGTACTGACGAGAATCCTGCCTTTTGTTTCTGGGGCCCATGCCTTAATATGCCATGGGCCAGCCAACACTACTGATTCCCACAGTTGGCCTAGTTAGGTTACTTTGGCAACTGGGCTCCAACTGTTGCTACCACACGTACTCAGGATGTATGCTGACTGAAAGTATGCAAGGGCTCCATGAAGGCTAACAGCACAATCAATTCAATTTGTTTTCAATAACTAAATGTGTAGCCACATTCTAGCTATTACCCAACTGAACAAGCCTATCCTTCATTCTGTCCCCAGTGACAGTCAGACTGGTTTGTCTTCACTGCAGGTCTAGGCAAAATGCAAGATGTTTCTCATGGGCATAAGTGTTGGCTATAATGGGATCATCCACTTGCACTCTAAACCTCTTAAACACTTCTTAACTAGTGATCTACACCTGCAATAACAACACAGAACACAGATTCAGGAAATATTTTTTATCATGACCAGATGGAATAAAGATCTATCTGCTTCATTCTCATTTTGCTTTAAAGAGCTTCTGACACCACAGGGAAAACGTACAGTTGGTACACATAATTCAGCCTCTAATTCACAGTGCTTATCTTCCTCTTATACTTTATAACCTATGAGGTATACATGAATATAAGATGTTTATCATTTGTTCTGGCTGATTTTCTTTCAGTGACATCAAAATCCTCACCTGTGACATCAAAATTGTTTGCTGTAGCTTGCATTATGATGTCACAGCAGAGGATTGTGATCTCATATGTTGACCAGAAGCCAAAGCAGATTAAGAAAACAAGTTAGTGATTTACTGTATTAGTGCAACACTCCTCAGTAGTAAAGAATAAGGGGGAGGTTAATACAGGTCTTAGCAAAGTTACAAGTTGAATTATGCCTATATATTGTTTCTCAGTTTTTTACCTGTGGCATCAGAGGCTCTTCAAACAATATCAGCATCCACTAGGCAGTTTTTTGGGGGGAGTCTGACCCCTTATCTTGTAGCTTTTCAGTGTCTTTTTGGATTATGTGCTCAATTGGTTAAAAAAAAAACATGTACACTGTGGAAGCAAGAGTCCTTACTTTTGTACCCGGTTTAACTGTGATTTGACTTCATGGACTTTTTCCCTTTACAATCTGTTTTTTTCCAACATAGAACAGCATGTTTTTTGTGATGACTGTCTGAGTTCCATGTAGGATGACTGTTGGACATATCCATCGGTATTGTTGAGCCCAAAGCATTTTTGACCCTATGGAACTAATGAGCAATCTGGCAGCCCTGCTGACTCTTCTGTCTTATTTACTAGCCTACAGTAAGAAACAGAGTCAAAGGCCTTACTGAAGTCCAGGTGGGCCACATCAACTGCCCTCCCCACCTTGATCAATAATCTGTTATCCCATCAAAAAATGTGATCAGATTTGTTTGGCAGGATCTCCCACTGGTGAAGCCATGTTGCTTTTCATCTAACAGTTTTTTGTTCAGTAAGTATTTTATCACTGTTTCCTTTATTATTACATCTATCACCTTACCTACCACTGATGTGAGGCTGACTGGGCGGTAATTCCCCACCTCCTCCCTGCAACCTCCCATATAACTTGGTACTATGTTTGCCATCCTCCAGTCAATCAGAACCACCACTGTATCCAGGGATAAATTAAATAACTTTGTCAGATGTGATGCCAGCTCATCTCTCAACTCTCTAAGAACTCTTGGATGCAAACCATCAGGCCATCATCCTAAGTTGTTGTTGCCATTTCTTTTTCTTCTGGACTGCTCACCTCTGTCACTGTGGGCTTTTTGGGGGCTGGGCTTCATTCCTCTTGCTACCCTTCCTTATTTCCCAGCCTCCACTCAGAACAGGACCATCTACCACCATACCACTTACTTTTAGTCTTCAAATAATTTCACTTACTGAAGAACTTCATTCCTTCATGTAGATACAAGGCATTGTCCACCACATGGGCATTGGTAGGCTCTGTGCCCAAAGAACATCCAAGGACTTCATGTCCCAGAAATGTTAAAAAAAAACTCCATGACCTCTTAAATATAGGATGACTCTAAACCCCACAGCACTAAAAGGGCTATATGTGTCCATGAACTTAGAAGAACTCTATGTCTCCTTAAACATCATGTCCTGCATCCATGGATATCAAAAGCTCTGCAACCCCATGAACATTAAAGGGCTCCACACACTGCAAACAGAAAATGGCTCTGACCCTCACAAATACTATACTGAAAGGCTTTGCACCCCCATGAATGATGAAGGGCACTATGCCCTCTTAAACATCGTATGACTTCATGTCTCCTGGACATTCAAGGTCTCTGTATCCCCATGAACATCAAATTGTTTTGTGCACAATACAAATTGAAAGAGTATGTGAATATTGAAGGTGATCATGAAATGACAAATCAGAGGCAGAAATAAGTTCATTAAAATCTGTCCATAGCTAAAGGTATGAATGCAAAGAACGTTATTTCTCACCCGCTGATGTCATACCTGATAGAAAAGAAACATTACCTTCCAAACCATGTGAATAGGAAAAAACATTTAAAATTATTTATAATTACTGGGCTTCAGTGCCTCATTATAACTGTGTTTTATATCTTAAAATGTAATTTGAAAAAATAAGTTTATAAAATAGGGTGTAAGAAAGTGGCTTACTCTAGTAACTTTATTAGTGGAAACACGTCACATGACTATTGATTAATTTCTGAGAAACACACAGTTCATTCTCATCTACTCTAAATTATCTATAGACAGCCACACTAAATGAAAATAAGATTTTTTTTTTCCATTAAAATAGAAACTGTTTCCATTTTTTTAAATGCAATAACCTGCAACAGAGTAGAGGTTTCTTCAAAATAAATGCACTTCCCAAGCTTTTCAAAGATGATCACCCATCATTACAAAATGTACATATTCCACCTAGCAACAGCCTAACTACAGGAAAATAAAACTTCTTTCCATTTTATTAGTGCACTAACTCAATCTACAGCATAGATTTCTTGACAATGAATGCACTTCCCAGTAAACATGAGCAGATACCAAATCTGTATTCAATAAATCTGCCAAATTCTTCACTTTTACCTTTGATTCAGCCCAAATAAAATGTCTGGGCCCTATCAGATCACTTCAACCTTCAGCTAAAGAATTACAAAAACAGCACTTTAGCCCTTTCCAGGTGGCCAGAGCCAACCCTTCCCCACCCAGTCACTTTTCACCATCATTCTAAGTCATGTTTTCATTAAAATTAAAAAAAAGAGAGTGAGGAGAGAGAGAGAGAGAGAGAGAGAGAGAGAGAGACTGGCTCTTGGCTCTGTGCCAGATGCTAACTGAGATTTTTAACAACAAATTGACTCAAGGAATGGGAAAGGTGGAAGAGTTTAGCACTGATTGACATGAAGGAAGGGTTGAGAATGGGTGACTCTCACACCCCCTCCCCAGTTTTAGCCTGCTAGAAACCCTTACCATGGACATGAACTCTCACTGTCTGAATTGTCAAAGCAGAACTGTAGACAGGAGGTCCAAAATGAAATATAGAAGAAATCTGAGTAGAAACCATTTTTTTCTACAGGTGGCCCGAGTTGTGGAATTCCCTCCCACCAGCTTTTAGATTAACTAATAAAAAGGTTAGAAAAGGGGATATAAAATCTTGGTATAAAAAAGAAGCTTATTATAGAACCCTACAAGAGCTAGCTGAACATCATACAGTGGTATTCAAAGTGAATGTGTAATGCTTTTAACTGTTTTATAGTAAGTGTTTAAATAATTTATTTGTGTATGTTCTGTTTTCATTTGTTGCTGATGTAATGTAATTCATATTTGGTATGTATTTGTCTAGTCTGCCTATACTTAGCAACTAAGCTACATTGTACAAAGGAGCTCATTGGAAATTAGCTTGTCTCAGTTGAGCTGTCTGATTCTTTCATTGAGAAATGAAATGAATAAAAGCTTTACTTATTTTGACTTAAATCAAAATAGAACCAAAGTTACCAACTGTCCCATTTGCTCACTGTTACTTCAGGGCAATGGCACTTGGCTTTTGGCCTTGTTTCTTCCAGTTCACCTGGGACATGCATTACTTATCTAGAACCTCATGTCCTGTAGTGTAATATTGCTGACTTAAACCAGCCTTTCATATTCCTACTGCTCAGCCTTTTAAAGAGCATCAGGGCTGCCTTTCTTATGACTGCTACAGATGCATTAAAAATAGAAGAAAAACACATGTTGTTCTGTACTATTTATTCAGCGAGTTCATGAGAATATGTTCTCATGAGTAAATAGTAAGTTGAAGTCAATTCAGGCATAATATATGCACTGTATGATATCATCTTTCTTACACCGCATTATCATTCATAAAATATTTATTTATTCATTTATTTATTTAGTTTTTGTTAACCCGATTAGGTGCACTAGCTAAAGTTGACTATTTTCAGGCACAACCCAGGAGAATACATACATAAAATGAAATGAGATTATACAATATATAGTATATAGTACAGGTAC
Organism: Neoceratodus forsteri; assembly: GCA_016271365.2. Classification (NCBI taxonomy): domain Eukaryota; kingdom Metazoa; phylum Chordata; order Ceratodontiformes; family Ceratodontidae; genus Neoceratodus; species Neoceratodus forsteri. The sequence continues at coordinate 1,126,164,926 of CM028131.1, forward strand.
ATAGTATATAGTACAGGTAGGCTAGAATACAGATCACGTCAGACAGTACTCGAGATAATACACATAGCTATGCAGAGATGACAAAAGTGACAGTACATGCAAATAACTGAAACTGGGCTAAGTGGCAGCTATAAAGACATTTTATAGCAAAGCTTGGTTAGAAGTGCAGCAGTGTCTTGGGCGAAATAGGGTGGTTAGCTGTGAGGCATTAAGTGAGATCAAAGCATGTGCAAGGGTCTCAGAATAGGTGGCAATATAGTTCTTTTTTGAAGATTGGGTGGGAGTTAGCCTGCCTCAGGGCAGGAGGGAGGGAGTTCCAGGTGGCTGGGGTAGTGCAGTGAAATGCTCCAGAGCTTTTTGAAGTAGGACACCTGGGTATGGTGAGTAGACATTTATTTGCCAAGCAAAGTCCGTGGGCAGGTGTCTGTAGTACAAGTACAGCTGCAAGGGAAGAGGGGGTTTGGTTACGGATTATAGAGTCTGTGAGAGTCCCTAGGGAGTATAGTCGGTAGACAGTTGGGGAGAGCCAGCCTAGGTCGCTATACAGTGTGCAGTGGTGCTTGAGGTGATGGGAAGAGGAAGCATACCGACACATGTTGTTATATGCGACATCCCATTTATGGAGAGCAGTCTTATGGGCATTAGCAAAAGTTAAGACGCCATATGTCAGTGCTGGAAGCAGAATACCCTTGGCAATTGCCAATTTGGTAGATGGTGTTAGCAGGTGACAAGTCTTATAGGCAATTCCAAGTCTGGCATTTGTTGCTTTACAGGTTGACTGGATGTGCAGACTGAAATCAAGGGATTTTATCTATAGTGTCAAAACTGTATGTGGATTATAAAATGTAAAGACTTATTTTCATTATTTGTATTGATGTAAAAGCTATTCATACTGCCTCAGACTGATAAACAGTCCTCTTCAGGTACACAAATGTGAAGGAGAGTTTGAATCCTATGCTATCATAGACAGGTAAAAACAGCTAGCATGAGAAAAGATAAGAATAACCTTTGCAAAACATTTGAATAAAGTCCATTTTAAAACCAATGGGTGTTTTTCGAATCTTGGTTATTCCACATTATTACCTTTGTACTACTTTGTTAGAAAATATGAAGCAGACACAGCTAATAAGGTTATCTGAAAAGGGTGTGCTCTACTTCAGCTGGGCTATTTTATTTTAGCTCTTGTTTCTGATTATTCAGTAACCAAGTAGGTCCCACTTGGCATGAGAATCATCTAGAGGGGCAAATTGGGAGCACAGGGAGTTTAACAAATCTCACCAGAAATATGATTTTGTGGCGTGACTGCAAAATCACCTTTTGGCTGGGATTTGAAAACTTTCACCTGCCTTGTCCATGAGGTGGGGTCCCAAAAAGGCTGTGTTGAAAACTGGTGTAAAAATATAAAAAAATTACAAAGTTAAGAGTAAACATTCAAAACCCTTTGAAATACATTTACTAGACTTACCTTATTTTCTCATATTGCAGTCGCTTGCTCCAATACTATAGTAAGACTTCTTTTGCATCACAGGACATGTTTAGCTGCATGAGGGTGTGGTGTGGTCATTTTGAGTTGGGGTTCGGGGATGGAGGTTAGGGGTGTCAGGTCACGGAGAGACTATTTTCTTCTTTCAAGGTTTGTTTAATAAAAAAAGTTCATTGAGGGATGGTTTTATTTTTACAGGTGGACCCTAGTCAACAGTGGGGATTTGGAATCCTAGTGTCAGGATACTGTTCAGCAGCACTGGAGGTGTGCACCCCAGTGCTGCCACCTATATATTTGGGGGTGGGAGTGCTCTGGAGTGGAATGGGGTACAATTCAGTGGTACCTGTGGTGGCTACCCCAGTCCACTTACAAATTTATATAGATAGATAGATATATAGACAGATAGATAGATAGGTAGACAGACAGATAGATAGGAGGTAGGTAGGTAGGTAGATAGATAGATAGGAGGTAGGTAGATAGATATATAGATAGATAGATAGATAGATAGATAGATAGATAGATAGGAGGTAGATAGATAGATAGATAGATACACACATACATACATACATACATAGACAGACAGACTGAAGGAAAGATAAAATAAGATAAGATAGACAGATCAAGCGATGGATAGAGTAGCTAGATCAGACAGACAGACAGATGGATAGATAGATAGATAGATAGATAGATAGATAGATAGATAGATAGATAGATATTGCTGACTTGATACCATGTTGTAAACCATAAGACCTGCCATGTATATAAACTATGCACTGAAGAGCATCATTATCTAGATCAGCTCTGAATGGCGTGTGTATGTAATCTGCATCAAGCTTTGGTTACACCTTTGGCAGGGAGAGTAAATTAAATATAATGATGCAGGTTTCTGTAATTAATGGACTTGGAAAAGAAAGGAAAGGGATAAAATTGATTATACTCAATGTTGAGCAGTCAGACTGGAGAATGACATGGTATTTTAGGCATACATCACAAACTGGTGGGAAAATGGTAACTTGGGCAAAAAGTATATTATTCCATATCAGCAGAACACGAGTAAGAGAGGATGATAGTTTGGGACTGATGGCAGTACTTGTTAGCACATTAACATCAGGCGTGCAATTCCACACAGCTGCCATAACTTTATTTAAGAAGTGTAAGGGAGATCGCCATTTCACTGCTGGCAGTCAAGCCAGCAGCAAGTATCCTTCTGTGGCTGCAGCAGTGAGGAAAGTCCTACTGTTCTCAAACAGAGAACGCTGTTCCCTCACTGCTAGCTACCACTGCCTTTGGGGTGTCCAGCAAAGCTATTTCAAGATACAATTTAAAAAGCAAACACCAACATCTAGCTAAATAGGTATGTTTAGCTAGATTCAGGTGTTTTTTTTAAAAAACACATAATTCTTTTGCATTTTTCCCACTTTTTATTTTTGAAAAAAAAAACAAGATGGTGGTCATCTCAAACAGAAAAAAAAATAATTGGTTTGTGAGAACCATTCACACATTGAAAAGTTCCAGTTCATATTAGAGCATTATCCAAAAACCCTACTGAGCATGTTCACAAAAAAATATAAATCCTTCTAACTCTAGAACTGATTCATATTTTTGTCATAAAAGCCTTTGAGAGGTACTACCTTGGCACAGGCCAGTTCTTTCCTGAAAGTTTCAGAAAAACATTTCACACAGTCTAGGCTGTATGTGACAGTAAAAATAAAAATTCATATGTAGTACAGGAATAAACACAGCTCTTTATTAAAAATCAACATTCTATATCTCGTAAACCACCCAAGCTGCCATCACAAACCTTTTCATATCTTGAGAATCTGCCAACTAGACTGCACTGTCAAAAATTGTGGGCTATTTCATTGAACACCACTACAGTAATTAAGGTAGAAGATTTGGGTCTTAACATTAAAACACCTTACTCGCAGTCAGCCCAGTGGCATGGAGGACTGAGGTTCTGGATACCTTACCTCGTTCCATGCCTGTGGCCCAGGTTCAGGAACAAGCCTGGGGCACTGGGGGTCAGCGAGGGAGGGAGTGAGCTGTGTTGAGTGGCTGCAAGGCAGCCCTCCTCTCCTCTCCTGGGTAGGGATGTGGATTTCCCCAGTTATTGTCTGCCAGCCAGTGGAGGCTAGGTGGCAGGGCCAAGCCATAAGGAGTCAGGCATTAGGCCAGGTAGGAGGAAGGGGCTGTCATCACATTCACAGAGTGCATGTGTGACCTTGTTCTGGGGTCCCTGGATAACAGGGGGAGAAAATGGGAACATGGGCACTGTGGGAGGCTCAATTAATCCCTGTGTGCAGGGGGGATTGAGATCCTCCAAGGGAGGACTACAGCTTGCCTACCCCCAGAGCCCCAAAGAGAAAAAGCTATATGAAAAAAAAAAAGCCTTACTCAACCCTAACCATACTGGCTCTACCATGCCAGAATAATATAGATAGATAGATAGATAGATAGATAGATAGATAGATAGATAGATAGATAGATATAGATAGATAGATAGATAGATACTGTAGATAGACAGACAGTCTGAAACAACACAAACCTCTCTAACTGTGCAAGCCTGAGGTTCCTGAAAAGTGCTGCTTTGAGTCCTTGGTAACTATAGAGACACCTAACATACCTTAGGTACTTGGTAAAATAAACTGTAAACATAAAAAGTCATGACTACAAGATACATTGATAAAGTTAAGCATACAGGTTATAGGGAGTGGCAGGACTAGAAGTTAGTGTGGGAAGTTGAGGGAGCAAAACTGAGTGTTATGAATAACTGATGGCTTTTCAAGAGAGATCTGAAGCGGGGAAGAGATTCAGACCAGTAAGTATGGTAGACAGTCTGCTCCAGAGCAGTGGAAATGCAGAGGAGAAGGATCTACTGTACCATGAAGCAAAGAAAGCAAGTTGAGTGAGCAGCTTCACATATTTCTAATATTGTACTGGCAGCCATTCCTAGTACACTGAGCCCTTGATATAGATTCTGACTGCAAAAGGGTTAATAAAAGTCTTAGACTGTTACATCAACTGCCAGTACTGGGTTAGCATGCAGTGTGCAGTGCCCTGTGGAGCACCCTGTGAAGCACATAGCTAATGGAGAATTCCAGGTTGTTCTTGAGATTCAGAGGCTACATGGTAATTTAATGCAAAATATGAAGTTACAATTTCCACATGTCAGAAAGCCTGCAGCTCACACCTTCCTCTACAACAGCAGGCTTGCCATAGTTTAAAATAATTAAAAAAATTCTAATCAAATAACCCAGAAAAAAATGGATTGCTCTATAAACTAGCACAAGGTAGCTTGTACATTTTTGTTCTTCATGCATTTCTGATCCAGGTGTTCTCAAACATCCATTGGTAAATATCAAGTCATACATTTCTGATTAGAAGTGCTGAGCCAACTGTGAGGATTAATGTTGAGACATATACTTTCTGATCTTAACCTGAAGATTTCCAGTGGAAACTAATGACCCGGCTGAGTGAACTCTCGGTGAAGTGGCCTATGCTATCTAACATTAGCATACTGGCACTATAAATGCAAGTTAAAGGCCAGGATATAATTGCAATGTTACCTAGCTGATGATAACATAAATGTAATTCTTCAAGGGGAATGAACTCCTAAAGGCAAGAATCATTATGCTTGTCCTACAGCATCTTGGAATGTAAATCAAGACACATTTACATAATCTCTGCTATACTACTGCACAGTTTAAGGGAAAGTCAAAAGTAACTGAAGAATAGAAATAAACAAGGAGCAGTAAAGGTGTAGTTTCTGGCCAGATTTACAATTTACATTTCAAATATATTTACTCTTTCACAGCTCTTTTTTTTTTGTTTTAAAAACCTACTTACTGTACATGCTTATTGCTTTTAATAAAGTATTTTCTTCTATGCCTGTTCTTACACTTCTCTAAATCGAAGGACTGGAATCCTCGGAAAATGAAAAAATGTCCATTGTACAGTAAGCTTGGCAATTCATTTTATGAGGCTCTGTATTTCTCATTATAAATGACTAACATGATTTCAGCCAGTCAGTGCCCAAAGGTACTGTACCTCTTTTCTGGTATAGTCCCTTGTCCCTCCCAATGACCTAGCCACACTGGTACATGTGTTTGTTACATCGAAGCTTGACTACTATAATGCGCTCTACCTCAGGGTCAAGGGGGTGCATTGCGGTGCTTGCAGCTGCTGCAGAATGCAGTGGCTCAGGTGTTGATGGGTCTTTCAAGATCCTGCCATATTTCACCAGTGCTGCTCGAGCTGCACTGGCTGCCAGTGTGGTGGCGCATCTCCTTCAAAATAGGTCTGTTGATTTATAAGATCCTACACGAGCTGGGTCCAGGTTACCTATTGAAGCTCATACACACTTTCATCCTAAGATGCTCTCTCCACTCAAGGGCCTCCTGGAGGTTTCCAGAGCAAGGTTGAAATCTCCATGCATTGCTTGGGTCCCTGAGGGAGGCCCCTTCTGAGGAGATTTTTTAAATAGGTTTAAAAATCTCTTTATTTTGACAAGCATTCAGAGATTTATAGATGTTGGCAGTGGCTTGGGTATGTCTGGGGAACAATATATTATTATTTGAGATGTTGTAACGTTTGTTGATATGGGATGTGATTTTAAATCTTATGTAATGGTGCCCTGGGCCTTTAGGGGAGGGCACAGCAAATAAATAAGAACTACTACTGCTACTCCTCTCATGCTGGAGAGTTAGGAGGGAACTCTCCAGTTTAGTGCCCGAGGGAGGATAGCACAATAAATAAATAAAAAAAAAGGCTTAACTTATTATAAATCACTCAAATTAAACTCAAGTGATTTATGACACATTACTAGAGCCTCTGAGGGATGTCCCTCATGGTATAAGTGACTCCTCTCTGAAGTTTGGGCAGACAGAGTTTCAGCTTAGCTTCATGGTCCCCTTGCCCAAACCTGATGCTCAGAGTCTTCAATACCGCAAGAGATATCCTTTGGGGGACCATTAATTTATAAACTAATGTACTCTTTTAATGATTCTTCTGGCTGGCATAGGATAAATCGGTGAAATAGTCAAATCAATGAAAAAGTCAACAAGTGCTACATTATGATTCCAAAAGTCAGGACACGCAGACTAAGAACAGTAAATACTGTTCTGCATTTTATACAGATAGGCACTCAGTGTTGTGAGTGCAGTTGTCCATTAGTCAGTAGAATGATCCCTGCAGCTATATAGAGAGACAGAGACGGCTGTGGCGAGTCTAAAAGGCCAAACTCTGTGCAAGATCAATGATGGGGAACATACATCCATTATTGTACCTCACTTCAAGTAGGGTGTGTGTGAGTACCTTTTTTTCAAATACTCAAGTATTTTACACATACTTGGCATCCCAGAGAGATGACTATTCATTCAGGTTTAGCAGCATAAGAGGCACCCCATATTCAAACAAGCAGGCACAACTGTGTGAGGAACAGGAGGTACCAGGAGGTCAAGGAGAGACACAAGTTAAATGGCAAAGACACAAATTGCAAGTTTCTCCAGAAATAAAACAAGCAAGTAGGACATGGAAGTCAGCAGCTAAACAAGGCATGCAGGAAATCTAAAGCAGAAGCTTGGTTAGTGAGAACTGGAAGTCTGGTACATTTTAAAGGAACTACAGAGGTGAGAAACAAAGGAAGGCACCTAAGTACCAGTCAATTTAGAAGGCAAACAAGCTCACCAACTTTTATATTAAGCCCTGAGTGGGCACCCCAGCTACCAGCAGATTCTTCAAGTGGGACGAGGCTGCAGCCCATGTCCCCTCCTTGCACAGCAGACAGCCCTCCCAGACCAGGTATGGAATCCTTGGTGGTGGAGCTGCCCTGAGGGAGTCGAAGTGGAGAAGGTCCCATGGGGGACTGTGAAGGCTCAAGCAGCTGTACTTATGGGGACTGTTGTTGCCATTTCCTGGCTGTCGGTCCTTGAGTTATCCCAACTGCTTCTGCAAAGGAATTTTCCTGCTGGTTTTACTTTGCATTTTTGTACCCCTTAAGTAAATTTTTACAAAACATTACGGTCTACAGTCTACAATATACAGTCTACAGCCTACAGTTTACACTTCCTGTTTTTTTAAACTCAGAGATTCTGCAGTGACAAGGAATATATGGATTTTATGACTGGGGACATCAGTAGATTTGTATTTTTTACTGTTATGCCTGGATATAATGAGGAATATTTCCCTTAATTTTAATCTGTTTTTTATTATTCAGAGTTACTGTGTGGTCTTTCCTCATTTTATAGTACATTTCAGTATGCACTGTTTGTTTTTTACTCTGTTTGCTTTTTCTCATAACTACATAGTATTTTAACATTTTGTTTTTATTATTTTTCCTTATTTGTTTCTTTTTTCACGCGGTTTGGTTTCTGGCTAATCACATGATCTAGCACTTAAAACTGCACGTCTCATTGTCTGCAATATGTGGTTTAGTCTCTGATTGTATGAGCTAGCATTTGGTTGGCATCTGGTTGGTGTTTGGATCCCTGGCTGCTTTTGAGAATGCTGAATCTCCAGTGAGTAGCAGTTCATCTCTTTCATCTATGCTTTTTTTGGTTTAGTGTTGTTAATAAGTTATAGATTAGTCATAGATATATTTTATGTTATTTTATGTTATTTTTGTTTTATAGAGTGTGGCCTTGGTATACTAAGTCGGAGGCAAATATTTTGAACCGACGCCCTTCCGAGCCCCTTTCTGAGCCCTGCATCTCAATTTTGGATTTTCGAGATCGCTCTGTGGTTATAGGTTTGTGTGTTTCTTGTACAAGAATAAATGTGAGTATTTTGGTTTCCTTTTTACTGTTTTGGCCTTTTGGTTTTTAATGTTCTCTTTCTCAGTTTGTTTGTTGTTTGATTTTAGGTTGTCTGACACCTGGCTTTCAGCTCTTCCCGGCATGGTTATATTGTGGAATTTGTCCTTTATTGCTGACTTCAGTATCAGTGACTTTATTGGTCTCAAAGAGTTTGATTTGGATCTGGATTGTCAAGCACATATTTTATACCTTGTGCTGGAGATAAATGGACCTTTACTAGAGAGAGGCTTATTTCTGTGTTTATTAATTAATGGCACAGCTTGAGGCTTGTGATACTATGAAGCTTAGAAATGAGAAAGTTTTGGCTGTGAAACCAAAAAAAGTCTAGAGCTAAAAGAATCACTGATTTTTACAGTGGTCTTGCGAATATGCCTCCAACCTCTTCTCCTATACAGAATGAAGCTGGTCCTCTTGAGAGTTACCCTGGAGAGTATTTGTTGGAAACTATCAGAGAGCTGGACTCTCAGAAGGACATTGTAATTAATAATACTGCTTCAGTTTTTGTTTCTGCTAGCTCTATTAGTGAAACACCTCTTATTTATGTAAAGAGAGATGATCAAAGTGCTACGATTACAAATAGGGATATTTATTTCTCTAAGTATAAAAATGTCCTGACCCCTTTTCTGAAAAAATATGCCAATGTGGGGGGGGGGGGTTCAGTTAGAGATACAAGCTGATTTTCATGCTACTGAGGTTGGTAGGGATGCGTATGACCAAATTAATACTAATAATGGTTATATTTGTTCCCATGATTCTCATGATCTGCATGAAAATTACTATGCACAGACTGTTAAGCTCTTAAGCAAATAGCTTTCAGAGATTAAAACTGTGCCAGTATGTACTAACCTCACTTTGGGTTCAGTAATGAAGCAATATGAGGATCAAAAAGTTCAGTTAAAGGAATTTGAAGACACCATTAAACTTCTGGTTGGTAAATTGAATGAGGGTGACCTGATTAAGGGAAAATCAAAACAATTAAGGAAATTACAGAGGAGATTGCAGACATTGAGTTTAGGGAGATTCAACATTTCCAAGAGCAAAGACAAAAAAATTATCATATCTCTAACAAGATTAGTTCTAAGATAGGGAAGGGGAAGAATCAGGGAAAAAAAATATAAAGAAAAGGGAATTCAAATGATGGTGCGGAAAAGTATTGATGGTCGTACTGATAGAGAAGTGGACAGTGCAGAAAAAAAGAATTATTTGCACGAAGCACAAGATGGTAAATTACCTATGATTTACCTCAAAGGCATCCCTAAATCTAGGAGGGAAACTCCTTTTTCACTTAGGGTGGCAGTATATAATATAATTAAGGGGGCCTTGAGGTCTAAATTTACCTAGGATGATCTTTCTTCTGCATATAGATATAGGTCACTTCCCAATCAATGTATAATTTGTTTGGTACTGAAGAATTATTCTGTTAGGGAATGGATGTTAAAGATACAGGATGATATACAGAAAACGAGTGTGGATATGGATATTACTTCTAGGAATTTTGCAAGATTTATGACTTTGAAACAGAATGGGGAAAGCGGACATAATGAAAGAAAATGTATAGTGAACAGTAATAGGACCAAACAACCAACAATATTACAGTATTTGGGAAAACCACAAGCAGCAGAATATGATTTAAAAGCTTTACCTTGGTATACAGCAGTTATAAGAGGAAGGAAACAGTGAGGGCAAAGGATAAACACCAGTGCAATTTATGAAGATGGGTTATTAACACATTATATGAACTGTGATACTGTACGGTGCTGTAAAGAAGTGAACTCTATGGCCCGGATATTCAAAAGGGTTGCGCATGCGCAAGTCCAAAATTGCGCCATTTTGCAATATTCAGAAGGAGGCAGTTGCACCACCGAAAACATGCTGAGCAACAGCGCAATGAAAATGAAGGCATGCGCAACTGAAGGGGGTGGATCCATGCATAAAGAGCGCAATCGATATTCAAAGACTTGCACGATGCGCATAGCGGCACAGCCGGAAATTACAAGACTAGCGGAAATGAGCCAAAACAAAAAGGCTCAAGGAAGCGGGCGGAAGAACGCCAAGGCTGCCAAGTGGGAGGAGAGAGAGAGAGACAGACAGACAGAGACAGGCTAGGGCAGGCAAGGCAAGCGTGGGCCATAGGCTGTAGAGGCCAGCGGGGGTGCCGGTGCAGTGGAAGTAGCAGTAAGGACAGCGGGGTAACACAGCAACACCAGCCGGGGGCAGAAGCCAGGGAGATGGACAGTGGCAGCTTCACATGGAAGCTGTAATGAGGTGAGAATGCATGCTGCAGGGGCGTGGCGTGGAAGGTCGTCAGCGGTATGCCCAACGGCAGTACCGTGCCGCATCAGCTTTGAGCTGTACACAGATGTAGAGATGTGGGCGGTACCGCCTGAACAGGGCAATACTGAGATGGCTCTGTGAGCTGTGCAGTGATGTGATGCAGGCACCCTCATGATGGAGTCACGCTCTGCGGTGGAGACCAAGGTGACAGCCTGCATGTGCCTGCTCACCACGGGCACCTTCCAGAGGCCGACAGGGGACACCACAGGCATCACACAGTCAGCCATGTCACGCATCCTCACCCAATTCCTCAGCGCACTGCTGCCACATGCTGTGGAGTACATCCATTTCCCCAGCACCATGGCAGAGCGTACAGCAAACATGCAGGAGTTCCACAGGGTAGCACGTATGCCTGGCGTGCTAGGGGCCATAGACTGCACCCATGTGGCCATTCACACGCCACCTGGCCCGATGGGGTCGCATATAGGAACAGAAAGGGCTTCTCCAGTGTCAACTGCCAGGTGGTGTGTGATGCCACTGGGCGCATAATCAATGTCTGTGCCACACACCCTGGTGGAGCACATGATGCCTTCATATGGCATCAGTCCACACTGTGCCATCGATTCGAGAGTGGGGACATCCCCACAGGACATCTAGTGGGTGAGTACACATGTAGGGAATGCAAACTCGGGGCAAGGATGGGAATGCCACAGGTGCCATGGTAGTGGCACACAGGGATATGGGCAATGTGGACCTGAACATGAGACTGATCTCCACTATCTCCACACAGGTGACAGTGGACACCCACTCCGTCTCTGGCTGCTCACACCATACCGGCTCCCCATGACCCCATCACAGCAACGCTATAATGAGGCACATGTTTCCACACGCAACATCATAGAGTGGGTGTTTGGGATGCTCAAGGCACGCTTCCGATGCCTAGACACCTCCGGCAGTGCCCTACAGTACAGCCCCCAAAAGGCCTGTGGGATATTCCTGGCCTGTTGCATCCTGCACAACATGGCCAAAGACTATGGGATAGCCATACAGGTTGAAAGGGGGACAGCGATGGGGCGCCAGTGTCGCCGGTGTTGATGGTGATGAGCAGCCCCCAGGAAGGCAGAACCCCGACTGATCCGGCAGGCCCAGCTGCACTGGGACACCATCACGAGGAGCACTATGCAGAACACAGGTAAGTCAGGGGACATGTGCAACCAACACTGTCCATGCGCAAACCACAGGCACACAGGGTAAACACAGCAGGGTGCATGAGGCCAGGGAGTGGAAGGGTCCAGGCATACAAACACACCATCAGGAGGGGTGAGCACTCTATGGACACACACACACCAGGTACAGAGTGTACATGGGCACATGCACAGCACAGCAGAACCGACATTGCTAACACAGCACCACGACCACCCCACCACCTGTACTGTCCAAGTATGTGTGTCAGATGCTGGGCACCCTTGACCTTGGTGTACAGTACAATGCAGGCATCATCATGCACACGCACCTGTGGACAGCAGTTGGGAGGGTGTGCAGGTGGTCCGTGTGTCGGCGTGGTGAGCAGAGCACTCAGAAGTGCACTGCCCACCACGACACACATTGCACACATGGCAGCACCAGACAGGGCCCGCACTGGGAGACAGCTCAGTCATGTAGCACTGTCCCACGGCCACCGCGGAAGCGTGGGAGGCCCCACTGTGACCCAACAGCACTGGCAGGCTGAGCAGGGGCCACATGGGGTGGCACTGTTGCACCATCAGGGGTCCCACTGCGCGAATGTGACCTTGCCTGTACAGGGGTCTGCAGCATGCCGAACAAACCTGCACCAGGGGTGCTCGGGATGGCCACAGCAGAACCCGGCATCGACAGGCCTGGTGTCGCACGACGCCGGGAATGGGGAGTGGAGAGTGAACTGTGTGGGGTGTGCGGTACAGGGGTACCTGACTGTGTGCCCAATTCGTCCACGACGGAGACCACTGCCTGGGTCAGCCTGTCAATGGCGGCGGTCACATCCATCCGCATACAAACCAACTCTGCACGGTCCAGAGCACACTCCCTGCTGTGCCACTCCACAGCCACAGACAGTGCCTCCACAGACATTGCAACCCGCCTCCGAAGCTGTACTGATTCCCGCAGCAGGTGGGTGTGCTCGTCCAATGGGTACTGTGCCCCAATGGCATCCTGTTCCCCAGGGTGTGGAAGGTCCTGATGCACAACACCCTTGAGGGTGGGCGCTGTTTGCCAGGACCAGGAATGGTGGATCAAGGCGGTGGACATGTGCCACCGCTTGACACTCTACCCCAGACCTGGTGGGTGACTGCTGCTGCTGCCCGCCAACTGCTGTGCCCAGGGTCCACTCGTTCCACCACTGTGCTAGCAACAGTGCCAGACACCTGCACAGCCACGGTGCTGCCCACCGTGTGACAGGCACAGCCTGGGACTGTGCCAGCATGCTGGTACACAAGTTGGAACCAGAAAGGCCCAGGGGCATGTGCTGGCCTGCTGTGTGTCCGTCATGGACACACACCTATCACTGCCATTGCAGTCCTTGCATCATCAATGGTGCAGGTACGTGCTACAGCCATAATCACAGCGTGCTGGCATGCTTGCATGCCAGACTGCTGAGACACAGGCTGTGCACCCCCCGCACCCGAATCACTGACACCAGAGTTGGCGGTCCAGCGTGCATGCTGCTGCAGTGCCTGCTGGCTGGTGATAGAGGTGGATGGACTCTCCTCCATGTCCAGCAGGTCATCATCACTGCCTGGACCCACCACCACCGTCTTCTGAAGACGAACAGGATCTGTAACAGAAAGAGAGTACATGTGAGTGCATGTGAACAACCTTCCCCAACCCCCAACACCACCACCATGTCATGCCGTGCAGTGATGGGCTTCCACCTGTCTGGAATCCACCTCCTGTACGCCCTCAATAGCGCTGCTGCATTGATGCAACCAGTGTCTCCTCAGCCGGGGTCAGCTCCAACACCACTGGCGGGCCCCCACCAGTGCCAGCACGTGCCGCCCTGAAGGCTGCCACCTTCTCCTTCAACCTCCTGCGGTCTGTCCCCATCTTCTTGTTGCATTCCTGCACGGAGCGCTGGTGACTTCCGTGCAGGTTCATACCCCGAGCTACCCCCTCCCATGCAGCCGCACGGGACTGAGGGGTGCCCCTCCGTCCACTCAGTACTGGCTCTTCATTCAGGTAGGCCTGGAAGAGGGCCTCTGTCTCTGCTGGGGTAAAGTTGGGCCTCCTCCTACGCCCACCGTCCTCACCCTCACCTTGGCTCTGCTCAGTCATGGCGATCTGTATGGGGGCAAGTGGACACCTGTCACTGTGCAGTCTACAGCATTTTCCCATGACCATTGTCCAGAACATCACACAGCATGCAACTCACCTCTCACCTGCACTAACCGAATCTGGCCAGCGCAGCCCAATGTCGCACATTTATAGTGCAATGCATGCAAATTAGGAGTGGAGCAACTATAATGACATGCAAATCACGCCACTGCGGCTTTGAATGGCTGATCAGATGATTTGCATGTATCGGCTGAATATCGCGAATTTGTGCTTTGCGCAATACGGTTGAGTCGGCTGAGCCAATGGCGCAGATTGACTGTGTGGTACACTGCATTGCGCATGCCCAGATAGCTTACGCAGGCGTCTGCCATGCTGCTGACGTGCTGTGCATGATCGGCAATTCAGGCCATGGCCACCATTGTGCCAGTGGTGCTACAGCACTGGGCACTATATGGCGCTGGCGCACTACTGTGCATAGTCCACTGTGGCACTGGTATGCAGCTGGTCGGTCGCGCGGGATGCGTATCGCCAGATGGTGCTGTGCGTGGCCTTGCATCATGCCCATGACCTTGTGTCGACCTTTGCCCTCGGCGCCTGTCCGGCTGCCATGTGTACGGCCCTATTGCGCTGTCTGGTGACAGCGCTATGTGAAGTGACGGCGCTGTTCGAACAGCGCAATTGGAACCTGTGGTGGTCTATTGCGCAACATCTCCAGTGGGGTTACGGTGCAGTGGGGCGCCATATTGCCTGCTGTAAAGTTGGTACCATGGCTCACAGAAGAGCAGTTCAGTGGAGCCCAGTCGAACTGGCCAACTTGGTGGTCCTAGTGGAGCCCCACTATGGGGCACTTTATGGTGAGGTGCCCCTCACCATTGCCAGGACACAGGTGTGGCAGCAAGTGGCCACTGACCTGGTGGGGGTCACTGGACGGTGCCGGTCAGCTGAGCAGTGCCGGCACCGCTACGGTGACCTCCGCCGGAGGGATCCGGATCTTCTTGATCGGCTGCGGTCACATGCCAGGTGGGTCGTGGTGCCTAGGCCAGGTGGGTGTACCATCTATGCACCTGTATTCTCTGTAGGGGTGTGAGTGTGTTTTGGTGGCTGTGCATAGGTGATGGCTCTGCCATGGTTGGCTGTGTCAGTGTGTGCAGGTGTAAGATGCATGGGTCTGGCTGTGTGGGCAGGCACTCTCACTGGGGCAGGGGGCAGTCTGCTTTGGAGTCACACTGATGTTTGTCTCAACATATGTCTCCCACAGGCCGGGATGTGAGGATGCAGGCACGGGGTGAGGAGGGCCGTGCCAGGGCCCCGGTGCCGGTGGGTGTTGCACCCCAGCAGCAGCAGCAGCAGCAGCATCAGTGGCAGACCCAGCTGCTTGAGGAGTGTGAGTATCATTACTTCATGGATGCTATTGCATGCTGGGGGCAAGACCACCAGCCATGCTGCCTCACTACCATGCAGGAAAGGGAGGTCATAATTCCACTATACAAGACACTAGTGAGGCCCCACCTGGAGTACAGTGTACAGTTCTGGAGACCATACCTACGTAAGGACTTACACTGGGTAGAGAAGGTTCAGAGGAGGGCAACAAAGATGGTGCATGGATTGCATCACAAGTCCGATGAAGACAGGTTGAAGGAACTGAACATGTACTCCCTGGAGGAGAGGAGGGAGTGAGGGGATATGATAGAGACATACAAGTATCTTACAGGGAGGAACAGGGTGCAGGAAAACACTATTTTTAAGTGAAAAAGATGTTCCAGGACTAGAGGGCATGGGATGAAGTTGGAGGGAGGACGATTTAGAGGAAACATGAGAAAGATTTTCTTCACAGAACGGGTGGTGGACAAGTGGAACACCCTGCCAGAGGAAGTGGTGGGGGCTGAAACAATGACAGGATTTAAGAATGCATGGGATAGACATAAAGGAATTCTGGAGGTCAGGGATAAGGTGCAACAGACTTATAGGAAAACAAAGTGAACTTACAAGCTCAAATGGCCAGACTGGGTGGGCCATAGGCCTTATCTGCTGACACTGTCTATGTATCTATGTATGTATGCGACACAGGTGACATGCATCACTGTCCAGTATCACAGCACGTCTGTGTATGCGTCACTGGTGGTCCATGCATGCACTGGGCACATAGCTGTGTAACTGGCATCGCCACGTTGCCACGTCACTTGACAGCCTTGTTTGTGCTGTGATGGACATGGGCAGTGTGTGTGCAGTGGTGCACATAGCTGGTGCTGCCTGTTTGTGATGGCCATGTGCATGTTCACTGTGGGTGGTGCATGCCATCACAGGGTGGGACATTGGCTATATGGCTTGCAGGTTGGGTGGTGTTCAGGGTTGTGGTCAGTCACAGCCATTGACTGTGTTCCATTTTCCTAGGCCTCGAAGTTCTCCAGAGGATACATAGGGACATACGGGACCTGACACAGGTGTCCCTGGATAACCAGGCCATCCTGGAGTCCATTGGAGACATGGCCTCGCGGAGGAGGCATCACAGGGGACAGCTAAACCAAGCACAGGATGACCAGCCAGCTGGGCCTTAGGCCACACACCTTCCCACTTCTCCCATCCCTACCACCCTGCCTTCCTCTCCCAAGTTGTTCATCCTACCCTTGAACACCCTACCTTTACCCGTCCCCCTTGTAAATAGTTCTTGTTTATTGTTTTATTTACTATTTGAAATTGAAAATACATATTTATATTTTGATATGAATACTGTGTTGGTCTCTGATTTGCAGCTGGCTATGGGTGCTCAGTTGCAGTGGTGTACATGCCATCTGGGGTGGTATGGTCCTGGGTGTGTGTGTGTGTGTGTGTGTGCATGTGTGTGCATGGGGAGGTATCTCCGGCATGGCAGTGAATTTCTGTTGGTCTTGCCGTCTGCTGCCACCAACTGCTGGGTGCACAGGGTGTGTCTGGCTTGTATGCTTCTCTGCTGCACGGGGTTGATGTGTGCTGGGGGGGATGCATGGTTTCCTGCAGTGCCATTCACTGCACATGGGTGGTGTCTTGGGGTCACAGTGCAGGGTGTGCTGTGCATGCGGGGGGCTGATGTGCACTGTGGTTGTCAACCCCCTGTGTGTGGCACTCTCAGCCTGCCAGTGGTTGTGCTGGGGTGTCATGGCTCTGCTGTGCTTTGTTGGCTTGTCCCCATGGGCCAGTAGATCATCCGTCACCCCAGTGATGCTGTGCTTAGGGTGTGCAGGTGTCTTGTTGGTTCTGCAGTGTGTTCTGTGCCCATGTGTGGCATGGCTGGCGGTGGGCCCCAGCCTGCCTCCCTGGATGTGCTGTTCCATTGCTCTGGGGGCTCTGTGTGCTATGGCACCTCTGAACTGCTCAGCTGGGCTGCCCTGATTGCGCTATAGCGCAACATTTCTGCTCAGCTTCTCCTTCCTGGTTGTGCTATGGCACAGTTAGTGCGATATTCAGACGTTGGCTGCTTGCGCAATTTGTTCTGCTCCATGTTTGAATATCGCACCTGTTGCACATATGCGCAATTGGTTTGTGCTTGCTCCTGCTGTTGCGCACATTTTGGGCGCAGTTTGAATATCCGGGCCTATATCTTTAGATTCAGATTCTGACAATACTATATTAGATCTTCTAGACTGAGTTGAGGATTCCATCAGGCCACCTAAAGGAAAGTTTAAATTATCTATCTCATGTATAAAATTGTTATCTTGGAATATTGCAGGTGTGAATGTGAAAACTGATGATGGGGCTTGGTTAGAAAAAATTAAAAATTATAATGTTATACTACTTCAGGATACTTGGTTAGAAACTGATAAGGAGGTACAAATTGCTGGTTTTAATAAGACTCTGATTCCTGGAATTAGGAATTATGAGAAAGGTAGATGTAGAGGTGGCTTGAAGGTTCTCTTAAATACACAAAAGAAAATACATATTGCGAGATCTGAATTTTCCCCACACTATAACTGGATGGCATTAGAAATAATTGTTGGAGAATTTGAAACATATGTAATATCCAATATATGCTTTTCTCCTTCATTAACCATTTCTGAATGTAAGAGGCATTTAGATATTTTTAACAGATTGTTTAAATAAGTATAATATTAACATGTTGAAAAAAGCACTTTACTTTATTGGGAGACTGGAATGCACACATTGACTGCTGCAGTGAATTAGATCTATTTATGAATTTCCAGGATATAGGTTACCATGGGGATTTACTAGTAAGGAATTCTAAATCTAAAAGTTGATTATAAAGGTAAATAGATATTGGAGATTATTGTGGAAAATAATTTATGTATCCTGAATGGTCACTCTAAGACATATCTATTGGGTGAAATTACCTTTCTAAATAGGACTGGTGGTTCCATTCTGGATTTGGCATTGCTAGACGTTGTTTCCTATTTTTCTATTGATACTGGTTTTAAAGTCCTAAATGAACATTTTTCTGATAATTTCCCATTGCAGGTTGTAATAACATATGGGGTTCTATATGAAACAAATATTGATAAGATTAATGAGTTGGAGTTGTATAATCATATGCAATTAACAAAAAAAAAAGAGTAAAATGGGATCCTCTGATAAAAAATATTGATATTTTCCAAAAGGAAAGTCTAACTTTAAATTTGAAAGAAAAGATTTTATGTGCAAAAGGAGAAGAGATGTTTGTACATTTTGAAAAACTAAATATGCATTTTAGTAATGTAATGAAAGCTAAAAATTTAATTTTTAGATCAGAAGATCGGGCTATTGGAAAAAAATCCTTGGAATAATTATGAATGTAGAAAATATAAAAGGCTACGGAATAAAGTGGCAAGGCTGTTTAGGAAAGATACAGAATTATTCTATAATAAAGCTCTTCCTTTTTTAAGAGGGGAATGTAGGACATTAATCAAATGGATAAAAACTTGATTATAATGTTAAGTTATGGACTTTATTACAGCATGCAATTGACGGGAAAAATTCACAAGATTTCTGGAAGCTAATTATTTATGCTGATCATGGCCCTTTTAGAAATATAGAGGTGCTTATTCCTGAAGAGGAATGGGTTATGTATCTTACTGATCTATATATTGGAAACAATAACAATAATCTTAATATGAGTTTCTCAAGGGTAAGGACAGAGGAAAAGGAAGGATATGATCATGAAGGCAATGAACTTTTTAGTTTTACTCAATTAGAAACAGAAAATGCTATCTCCTCACAAAATAAGAATAAGGCCCCAGGATTGGATGGCATACCAGCTGAAGTATATCAGAATGATGTAAAATGGTGGTCAATGATTTTTAAGCATTTGTTTGATTACGTTGAAAGTTCAGAAAATATTCCACAGTCATGGAGAGAAGCAGAAATAATTCCCATTCATAAAAAGGGTGATAAAGAGTTGATAAAAAATTATCGTTCTATTGCCCTTCAGAATATTTCAGCAAAAATCTTCTGTCAAACTTTATTGTATGAGATGAATTTATGGATAAATGAAAAAAAATGTACTACGTGATGGACAGTTTGGATTTAGAGAGGTTTTTTCCACCGTAGATTGTATTTATATCTTGGGCCATTTGATTAGGAAATTTAAGAAAAACAAACAACCTTTATTCATGACATTTTGGGACCTATCATCTGCATTTGATAATGTGACTAGAGGGACTTTGTGGGAAATTTTATCAGGTCTGTCTATAAATAAGAAATTGTTGGTTTTGATAAAACAGTTATATACTAACACCTCAATAAGAATTAGATATTCCACTTACAGTAGAGTATTATCCCCTATTTCTACAGATATGGGTGTAAAACAGGGGGTGTTTATTGATCCCAGTTCTGTTTAATTTATATACTGATCAGGTGGTGTAGGATCTTGATAGACAGAATACAGACCCTCTAAAGATTGCAAATTCTAAACTTAGTATTATTATGTATGCAGATGACATTCTTCTTTCAAAATCTACCATAGGTTTACAAAAAGCTCTATCATGGCTGGCTATTTCTCCTAAAAAGTTAGATTTGAGTATAAATATAGACAAATCTAAGAAAATGGTTATTAATAGACCTAAGAAACTGAACTATAAATGGTCGATAGATAATATGGTGTTGGATGAAGTAAATAGTTATTTGTACGTGGTTATGTTATCACACTCCATTGATATTATGGCAATCACATATTATAATTAATAAAAGATGAAGTAGACAGATTATTGGGGTATCAATAAATTTAGTAAAAATTATATAAATAATTCTGGGAATGCACTACTTGATATATACAGAGCTAAAGTTGAATCTACTATTCTATATGGGTCAGACGTATAGGGGAAAGATAGTAGGGTCCTAAGTGTAGAACCTATACAGAATTTATATACGCAAACCAACTGCATGCCTCAAGGCTCAATCCCTGTCTTCTACTTCAAAAAGTGTCAGTGAAGGAGGCTTACAAACACATAAAAAAAATACTAGGCAAGACCAGAATGGGGAGTGATGGAGTCGATATGAAACTCCTATCCCTAACACTGGATGTCATCATCGTGCCAGTTACAAAACTATTTAACAAATCACTGGCACTTGCACAATTCCCTGGGATCTGGAAACAGGCTCTCATGATGCTGGTGCACAAGAATGGTGATATGACATGCACTGCCTATAACAGGCCAATATCCATCCTCTCTCTCTCTTATCTAAAGCCCTGGAAAAGATTGTGGCCACCCAACTCACAGATCACCTCAACAAATACAACCTGTTATGTCCCAACTAACATGGCTTCAGGCAAAATCATAGTACCTTCACTGCCTTGTTGGACTACACTGACTACTTGCACAAGGCACTAGATGAAGGAAAACTGGTGGGGTCAGTCTTCATAGACCTCGCCAAAGCCTTTGAAACTGTTAATCACTCTCTCCTCCTGACTCAACTACAGAACCTGTGGGTTGCAACCACTGTTGTCTGCTGGTTCAAGGACCACCTAATACACAGAAGCCAACATGTAAAAATTGGACACAAAGTATCTAGCTCCAATGAGGTATCTTCAGGGGTCCCACAGGGGTCAATACCGGTGCCCTTACTATTCAGCTTCTTCCTAAATAATTTTCCTGAAGCCTGTGACACTAAATTAATACTTTACGCAGATGACACTGTAATTCTCACTAGCAGTTCATCAATAGTCACCCTCCACTCTGAGCTGCAGGCATCCTTCTACAAGCTGGAAGACTGGTTCTGTAGCCATAAACTTCTATTAAACTACAAAAAGACCAAGGTGATGCTCACAGCCAGCCCACAGCACAAAAAGAAGCTTCCTGCCCTCATCATCTCCAATAAAGTCAGTGAGGCGCTAGAACAAGTGCACTCCTTCAAGTACCTGGGAGTCACCATTGATGACTCCCTCACCTTCACCCAACACATTGACACAGTAGTAAAGGCAGTGAACACCAAGCTGGGTGTACGCTATATGCATAAAAAGTATCTCACTCCAGATGCCCTCTGCCTCTCATTCTCCAGCTCCATCCTTTCTATCATCGACTATGGATTGGTGGTCTATGGTGCAGAAACAGACACTGCACCAAAAAAGGATTCACATTGCCCTCAACAAGGATTGTAGGCTCACAATGGCTGCAGATAAAAATACCCACACCTGCTTCTTATACAAGGAGACCAATTGGCTGCTACTAAAGAACAGGATTATATTCCAAACATGTCTCCTTGGAAAAAAGGCACTAATGGGTAAAACAGCCCCATGCATTTCTAGCATCCTAACACCAAATGCTACCAGCTATACCAGCAGAGGCAGGATGAGGGGGGCCCTATCAACACCTTTCTGTCGAACTGTGTCGGGACAGCGTGCTTTCAGCTATAGGGCCCCCCAGTGGCTCAATGAAATCCTAGTGCATGTTCTAAACTCCCAATGCAACTCACAATTCAAAAATGGCCTAAGGCAACACCTTTTTACTAGGGCAGTTTGTGACTGCCACTAGGACTCTAACACCCATAATGCCTACTCACCCACACACTCCTTTCCCTTCCTTTTATCTCCACTCTTCCCCCTTGCCCTACCCCTCTGTCTTCCTCTCCCCCCTGTGCCTTTTCCCCCACTGGAGCAACCTTAAAACCAACCTACTACCACTACCTCCCAACCTCCTAGACAAACCCACTTCTTTTGGCCGCCCACTCTCTCCCCAGTCTCCTCTTCCCCTCACATTGACTCCTCCTTCTCAGACTCTCACACTACAGTACAAGTCATATTAAACTGCTCCACCAATGAGTTGGTTTAACATTGTTTTTTTACAGTCGGCAATGCATTGGCAACTCATAATGCTTTATTTTTCAGTTCTTAAAGGGACACTGTCAACCCCCTTAGGTCTCAAAGTGTCCTTGTTTAAAAAAACACATTATATGATTGCCAATATTCTGTAAAGATTGCTGATGTAGCTGGTAGTTTGATTCTGGCTCTTATTTTTTTCTTAAATGAAAAACAGACTATCCAACATACTAGTGTTACCACACCAAAGCAGGTTTGTTTACATTCCTTGATCAATTCCAAATGCATCTTTCCTGGACTTGGGAGCACCCACAACACAGTCTATCCCCTCATGATGCAGTGGGAGTTTAAAAGGCTACTGCCTTATGAGTTACTGCACTGTTTGGGTATGTTTCTAATGCTCAGGAAGTATGTAGTAAGAACAGATCCAGGATTGCAAACAGAACAAAGTTGTTTACAGATGTACATTGTCATGCATTTCAGTTCTGCTAAACAAGGAGACAGAAAAAACAAACAGCAATATCAGTGAATTTTAGAGAGGGTAAGCAATCATAGGGTGTAGGGTTTCAACTAGAAATAATATGATGAAAAACAGGTTGACAGTGCCCCTTTAACCAGCTCAAGCACAATGTTCCTAACATGTTTTTGCAGCTCAATTGGACTGCATCTGCAGTTCTGTCATAATGCACTCCAAAACTGGGTTTTAACTCTTAAGAAACAGATTGTGCACATCACTGAACTGGATCCAGCAACACTTATGCAACTCAGTCAGAAATGTTACACCAACTCATTGGAGGGAGAGTTTATTCTGACTTGTACTGTAGGTGTCATGCCTCTTTATCTCCTTCCTGTCCTTTACCCTAGTTGAATGCTCTTGACGCTGTACTATCACCATTGGTACTACAAATGACATTGTAACCTTATTGTATACTAGCTAGCAACTATTCGAGTGTTGTATATAAACTGTTTGTTGTTGTTGTCATTGTCACTATTTGACTTGGAACCTTTGTAAAACAGCTCTGAGCTCAAAGGTATGATCCAAATCCCTAAATAAATAAATAAAAATTAGACTGACTAAATCTACCACAATTTGTTCCTGCTGAAAATCTAAGAGCAGAAACTGGTCTTATTTCTATGAAGTCCATGATTATGGTAAGAGAGGTATAGTATTTTGAAAGGTTAAATAATAATAGAAAATTACATTTGTTTCTGAATCTTTGTTTTATAGACAGTGGTGTGCTAAAAGGGGGTATTGAAAGAGGGACACTATTAGGTGAGCTTGATAAAGATTTGAGATTACTTGGTGTGGATAGTTAGTCAATTATGATCAATTATCATGGATCAAATGTTAAAAAAGGTTCTGATATTGTTATAAAGAGAATTCATGATATTTCTATACAACATGATTTGAGTAGAATATCATCCTCCCAAAATTTTAAGATGTATAAAATGTTGAAAGATATGCATAAAAGGGAAAAGTATATCCATATTTGTCAAACAAACCTTCATTATAAAACTATCTCAAATTTAAGATTTGATATAAATGCTGGATATTCATCTGGCCTTGTCAAATGGAAAACTTATATAAATGGCCTACATTGCAGGGAAAATTGCCTTGGCAATTGGAGTTCAGAACATATTTGTTGGAATGTCAAAATTTAGCTTGTTTACAAGAGAAGTGGTTAGATAACCATCTTAAGGATTTATATACAGAAAGTAAAGAAAGGAAACTAAAGTTTCTTTTAAATACAAATGATGCTGTTATTTTGTATAGTGTTGCACAATTTACAATAGTTTCTCTTAGAATAAAAAATGGATGATTTATTAGGGATTGTATAAATCTCTCTTTATGAGTTACTGTGCGATTTATGGTACTATGATTTAATTATGTCTATGAGCAGTGTCGTACTTTATAATTTTGTATTCTGGTCTGATTTGTTTTTTAAATTTTTTGTGTGATACTCTTTGTAATACACATTTTAACTGTAAGTTAAACTGAACTGAGCCAGCCTGGTGGCCCAGAAGGCTGATGCACTGGATGTCTCACCTAGCATCATGCCGGTGACCTGGGTTTGGGAGCAAGCCTGGGTCATCTGCATGGGGGGGTGGGCAGAGCTGGATGGAACAGCTGTCAAGGCAGCTCTCCTCTCCAGGGAGGTGGGGTGGCATCCCTCACTCACGGCTGCCCCCTGGTAGAGGCCGAGGGGCTGCACAAGCAAGGGTGCCAGTGATAGGCCAATGGGGCAGGCAGACGAGGGCCATTACCAGGGCTGTAAGGCTCATGTGTGCCTTCACATGCATGCGTACTTCTCCTGGGGTCCTCAGAAAATAAGGGGAAAAAAGCAGAAAAAGACACCGGGCAGCAGGATGGTGACTGACTCTCCACAGGCACTGCTCCCGGACCAGGTGTAAGGTAAGCCCCGATAATTCTGGGTGATGGATCTGAGGGAGTCGGTCAGATGGGGGCTGTATGGGATAGGAGAAATACAGATGCGATAAAGGAAAAACTGAACTGAAACTGAAGTATTCATTATTCAGTACTGTGTATTTGGACACATTTGTTCAGAAAAAAAAAGATCTAGCCCTCCCTAGAAATCCAGGGGCAGTCCTGTGGCAGGTTCAAAATTTACTCCAGTCATCTCTTGCCCTCTGACCACCTTCATTCTCCTCCCCATACATATAGCTTAGCTCTTTTAAACAATGCAGATTCTGGTACTGTGCCAAGAGCCCAAACCATCACTTAGATCCATCCTCTGAAGCTCATTAATTATTAGTACCCCCAGCCCAAGCCTCAATCTTTGATTTGGGGGGTATGGTGGTCAAAACCAGGCTAGCTCAGTTGTTGTCCTCCTGAACTTGCAGCATGTCTTTAAGTTAAACAGTCATTCATCTGATCATAGTCTGCCTATCATCATTAATAAAGAGAATTGCTCTACTCCCCATCTTCCTGGTAGTACACAACGTGTAATTTAATCCAATGCCTACCGGTTCAGCTACAGTAAAGGTGTCATGTGGATTATTTATTTATTTTTGTTGACAGGTAAGAACACTGGGCATATACAGTAGATACCTATTTTTTAAGACACAACCTGGGAGAGTACAGTAACAATACAGTAATAGCAGAAAGAACAAAACAGTACAACAATAGCAGCAAACACATCAGGAGAACCAATGGTAAAAATGACAAATTACAAACCAGGAATGCAAAACCAACAAAAAGTATAGTACTACAGTACAAATCAGGGAGTAGTGATGGATCAAAATAATTACATTTATCAACATACAGGTTTAGAGGATCATAATACTGCAACATGAAGCAAGCAGTTTGAAACATGTATGCCCCACAGAAATAGCAGCAATATTAGTGAACAATAATAACAGGGAGATGGATGACTGGGCTAGTCTGGTTTTGGTAACCATTTTTCCCCAGTCATGAATCAGGGTTCATGGTGCCCCTAGATGAAAAGCCATTGCTTGACATGCTGGGGCATTTAATCTTGTGCTCTATATACCTAGATTCCAGTAGAATGTATAAGTGTTTGCACTGCATTCATATTGGTGAATAAATGGACTTTTGGGGACTAAAGTGGAGAGAGTGGAGACCACAACCAATGGTGGCCTAGTGAGGGAGTCAATCAGGCCACTGTATCAAGAAGGGTACAATTTCAAACTGGGACTCGGGGACAAAAGCGGATCTCCAGTCTGCTGCTGGAGTGTTTTGTCTCCCAACCCACCCGCTCCTACCACCTCCAATAATTAAATAGTCATTTTGGGGAGCCTACCAGTGGAAGCTAACACAAGCAGGAGAGGTGAAGGGAAGCTATGCTGAGGAGTGGGAGAGACCACAAGAAGGACTCACCTCAGGAACAAGACACAAGCCTAGAGAGCAATCTAAAATGGCTGAAGAATACGTGAATTGTATAAAATGAACTGAACTATGTCTGAACTGTGTCAAGCCTGCAATTATCAAAACCAAGCTGGGGTTGAGCTGGGTAAAGTAATTGACAATGACAGAATAATACTATTGGGGAAATTCTTTTGGGAAAAGCCTGTTTGTTATAGTCTGTGCTGAACTGGGGTTGGAATGGGTAAAGCAGTGACACAGTGCTGAACTGGGGTTGAATTGGGGAAGGCAGTAACACAGTTAGAAAAATTACTTTTTGGGGACTGAAGAAAGCTATTGGGGGAAATACTTTTGGATTAAGCCTGTCTGTAATTGTCTTTTCTGAACTGGGGTTAGAACTAGGCAAAGCAGTGACAAGCTGAAACAAGCATTTGTCAATGCTGAATGTTTGCTTACTGGCATTGGCATTAGTAGTATAGGAGTTAGAGAGATGCATAATAGTAATGACAGTGAAGTATTGAATTGGAAGCCAATCCCACCACCACCCTGCAGAGACTGACAGGCATTGGGGTGTGCCTTTGAGTCGTCGGCCATAAAGTCCATGACATTTCACTACACCCTACCCTGCAGACACTGACAAGTGTCACGGTGTGCCTTGTGGTCTTTAGGCCTTATGCTCGCCCCATTCTATAAGGATATACAGTGAAATGGGTGCAGTATAAGAGAATGGGGTGAACTTTGGGTCCGAAGAGTCCAAGGCATACTTCAATGCCTGTCTCTGGCTGCAGGGTGTGGGTGGGGGTGGAATGGCATGATCATAACAGGCAACAATCCCAAGTCACACCCATGATGCCTATCAGTCTCTACAGGGTGGGGCATTATGGTTGTAAATCCTAACGCCCCAGGCATTCATTGGTATTTTCACTCCAAATTTTCAACGTGGGTTTTTTGTGACCCTAACTCATGAACAGTGGCAATATCAGTTCATTAGCTGGAAGCTGATTTTGAACTGTGACTATGCCATTTGGCACCATAGGTGCAAAAACACATTTCGAATAGGATGTGAAAAATTACATCTGTACTGTTCATGGGGAGGCATACAAAACTGGCAATGCTGAAAATCTGGAGTGAAAATATAAAAAAATGGTGAAGTCACAAGTGTGTGTCAAAACTGCACAGCGCACTCCTGTAATGTAATTAGTTTGGGGATTTTTTTTACAGCAGATTGTCAACACAGGCATTTTGAGACCTCCACTCATGAACAGTGTCACTGTGATTTTCTTAATCTGTCCCAAACACTGATTTCCCACAGCAACCGTGCATTTCTGCACCAGAAGTGCAAAAACACATTTTGGCCAGGGTGTGAAAAATGACAGCTGTACTGTTCATAAGGAGGTGTGGAAAAATGCCAGTGTTGAAAATCTAGACTGAAAATATTACAAATTTATGAACTTATGAGGGTGCATGAAAACTGTGCAATGCACGCTCGTAACACAGTCATTTGATGGACTTTTGTCACCAAATTTTCAACATAGCCATTTTAAGACGTCTGCTCATAAAAAGTGTCACTGTGATTTTCTTAATCTGTCCCAGACATTGATTTTGCACACCGACCCTGCCATATTGCACTATATGCACGAAAACACATTTTGGGCAAGATGTGAAGAATAACAGCTGTACTGCTCATAAGGAGGTATGGTAAAATGGCAATGTGGAAAATCTGGAGTGAAAATAGTAAAAATTTTAAAAGTTATGAGGGTGAGTAGGAAATGCGAAATGCAGTCTTATAAAACAGCAATTTTTTGGAATTTTTTCACCAAATTTTCAACATAGGGTTTTGGAGGGCCTACCTCATAAACTGTGACACTGTCATTTCATTACTCAATCCTGAAAGGTGGTTCCACTCAGTGACTGTGAAATCACCTTTCAGGACCAAATAACAAAACTACAGTGGCTGAGTTCATGAGGTGGGGTCCCAAGAACCCCATGTTGAAAACTTGGTGAAATAATTTCCAAAAATGGCCGAGATATGTACCAAAGTTGAAAAAAAACATTTATGTCATTATACAGCTTACCCACATTTCTTCAATTTGCGGTCAGCTTTGAAGAGTGCAGACGTGTTCCCGGTCCACCAAAGATCAACGTGACAGCCTCCAGAAGTAAGTATGGTGTGAGGGATGGTGGCATATGCAGAGGGTGGGCATGGGTTGGGGAAGGGGGACAAGAGAGTCAACGAGAGACTGTTTTCTTTTGTTATAGGTTTTTTTTTATAAAGAAGATGTGGGACTTTTCCCATACTGGGGTGGACTCTCAGCATGGCACCTGGAAATTTGTTGGGGGGGCAGTGGAGCCAATGGGGGATTGGGAACCCCCATGGGCCACAGACTTTCACCACGCTGGGGTGGGCTCCCAGCATGGCACCTGGAAATTGCTTTTGGGGGGCAGTGGAGCTGATGGGCGATTGGGCCCCCGTCAGTCATACAGTGTGCAGGGGTGGAGAGGAGCAAATGAGCATGCTGGGGTGGGCTTCCAGTATGCTACATAGGTGTTCGTTTGGGGGGACTGGATCCAATGGGGATCAGAAATGAACTGTCTATGACAGTTCAGATGCAGTGCTGACATGCAGGCTGGTGGGGGACCTAAACCTTCCAGATGTAGAATGGGAGATCCCAGCTGCAGCATCTGTTAGGGGACCTAGAAGCACTACAGGGTGTCTTCATTTAACAGCTGGTTGGGCAACCCACATGGGGGAATAACCTGCTGGACTAGAGCCTCACTAATGAAGAAAGTGTGGATGAGGTGGTGGTAGTGGAGGGAGAGGGCCTAGGTATTAGTGATCACAAGACTGTAAGATTCAGGGTAAAGTTGGGGAGGGGGTCAAATTGGACCAGCATGAGGGTTATAGACTTTAGAAAGTCTGACTTCAGCAAAATGCAGAGGATAGTTAAGGAAGAATTGGCAGGAACAAGGAATATAGCAGATGTTGAGGAGTTATGGGAAGCTATCAAAGAAGCGGGTGCTAAAGGCCATGGAAATGTGCATAAAGGAGGTGAAGAAGAGCAAAAAAAAAGAGAAGACCTCTCTGGTTTACAAGGGGGGTGGCAGAAATGATCAAGGAAAGAAATAGGGTTTTCAGGAAATATAAGATGCCACAAAGGGAGGAGGACAGGGAGATTTACAGGGAGAAGAGAAGAAGAGCAGGGACGACGGCTAGGAGGGCTAAAGGAAATAGCAAGGTGAAAACAGCAAACCAGGCCAAAAGTGGTGGCAAAACTATTTTTAGATATGTGGGCAAAAGAAGGAAGGCAAAGCAGGGGATAGTAAGGTTGAGGGGGGAAGTAAGAATACAGCTGGAGGGGACATCGAGAAAGCAGAGGTTCTGAATAGCTATTTTCCTCGCTCTTCATGGAGGGGCGGGAACCCCAGCTGGGGAGGGGCATGGAGGAGAAAAGGCTGGATCCTAGACCATTCAGTTTAGACAGGGTAAGGGAGGAATTAGGCAGGTTAAAGGTAGACAAGGCAATGTGACTGGAGCACTTGCACCCGAGGGTACTCCGGGAACTGAAGGAAGAGCTGGCTACCCCACTGACAAGACTATTCAACTTATCCCTGGATACAGGGCAAGTGACAGGGGACTGGAAGAGGGTAGATGTGGTGCCACTGCATAAGGGGAGGGAGAAAGGAGGTGGTGGAGAACTATTGCCCAGTCAGGCTCATATCAGCGGTGGGGAAGGTGATGGGGGTGCTAATAAAGGAACGGGTGCTGGACTACCTGGTGGATAACAGCCTACAGGACAATAGACAGCATGGCTTCACAAATGGGAGGTCATGCTAGATAAATCTAATTGAGTTCTTCAATTGGGTGACACAGGTGGTGGATCAAGGAAGGGTGGTGGATGTAGTGTATCTGAACTTCAGTAAGGCCTTCAACACTGTCCCTCAGAAGGCTAGTAAATAAACTGGGAAGCTTAGGAGTGGGTAGGAAAACAGCTAGGTAGGTGGAAAACAGGTTGTTGGGAAGAAGTCAGAAAGTGGAGGTTAATGGGGTGCACTCCAGGGTAGAGAGGCTGATGACTGGGGTGCCACAGGGGTCAGTGCTGGGACCCTTCCTTTTTAATATCTATATCAGCAACATATTGGAAGGACTGGCAGGAAGGATGTGCCTATTCACCAATGATACAAACATCTGTGGTATGATGTACCCCCCAGGGGGAGTGGAGGCCATAAGGCAGCACCTGAAGATTCTAGAGGAGTGGTCAGAAACTTGGCAACTGAAATTCAATGCCAAGAAGTGTGCGTTGATGCACTTGGGGCACAAAAACCCATGAGCAGCATACACTCATGGTGGGGAGGAAATCAAAAAATGGAGCAGGAAAGGGTCTGGGGATTATAATATCAAGCAACCTTAAGGCAGGTAACCAATGCAGCAGGGTGGTGGAGAAGACAAATGGGATGTTGACATGCATTGGGTAGGGCATTACAAGTGAGAAGGAAGGAGGTACTGATGCCTGTTTACAAAGCCTTGGTGAAGCTACACCTGAAGTAATGGGTTCAGTTCTGTAAACTACACCTGTGCAAGGACATTGACGTGATAGAGAAGGTTCAGGGAAGGGTACCCAAAATGGAGCACAGCTTGCAGGGGAAACCATATGAGCAAATGTGCAAGGAGTTGGATCTGTACACATTGCAGATTAGAAGGGAGAGGGGGGACATGATAGAAACTTTTAAGTATGTGAAGGGGATCAATAAAGTGAAGGAGGGGAGCTTACTCAAGAGAAGGGAGGGGACAATAACTAGAGGGCATAGTCTAAGACTAGCAGGAGAAATGTACAGGGGCAATGTGAGGGAGTGATTCTTCGTGGAGAGAGATATGGAGCCTGGAACAGACTGCCAGAGGGGGTGGTGGGAGTTGAAATGGTGGAGGGATTCAAGAGGGCATGGAACAGACATATAGAGTTGAGAAGTGAAGGGAAGGGGGAAGCAGTGGAGATGGGTAAGGGGAGGAGAAGGGGCAGACTCGATGGGCCACTGGGGTCCTTTTCTGTTGTCAAGATTCTATGATTCTATGTCCAGATTTACTTAGGCATTCATTTGCTTATTTAGTACATACATCTTTTTAATTTAGGTGCAACCACTTAATCATAAAAGACCCTTTGGAGATTAGAAGGTCTGGCCTAGGGAGGAGTGGGATTGTGGATTTTAAAGATGGTTACTGGCTCCTGGTATATTGCCAGGAGACTGGCATTTAAAACAAAATTAGTGTATGTGAGTATGGGGGAGGTTATGGAAGGTGAAAAAGGGCCTGAGTTGGGGGAATGGGTGGCCAAAGGATTAGCTACTGCCACTTGGAGAGTGGAAAGTTTTTTTTTCTCCGTAATATTTTTGCTTGAGTACCACTGAAAAGGTAAAATTACTCAGATACCCGGGTCGTGCCTGAAAATAGCCATGCCTATGCCTAGTGCACCCATCTGGTTACCAAAAGCAAATAAATAAATAAATAAAATAATTTGTGTAATTTTGGAATTACT
This sequence comes from Neoceratodus forsteri, assembly GCA_016271365.2. NCBI lineage: Eukaryota > Metazoa > Chordata > Ceratodontiformes > Ceratodontidae > Neoceratodus > Neoceratodus forsteri. The sequence goes on from CM028131.1 coordinate 1,126,196,391, forward strand.
TTTGGGGGCTTGCACACTCCTGTGCATTTATAAAGGAACCAGTGCTCCTGCAGAAGTGTTGCAATACAGATTCCATATTTAAGTCCATGCTGAGGAGCCTACATCATTAATATAACTAAAGAGATATTGTATTATTTCTCTGGTATTTTGTAAAACAGGCCAGCTGTTTGCAGTGATTTAAATTTTTATGTTTGTTTGTGCGCATGCGCAAGAAACATGTTGCGGCAGTTTGCTGAAGAAGCAGGTTGTGGAGGTGTGGCACTGTTGTGGCCAAAGACGCCACTGCATTTTGGGGCTTGTGTGTTTGGCACCAATAAAGGAGCATGCTGGCTGTAACACTAGTTTTAAGGTGTGTCACCAACTTGAAAGAAAATCACCACACTAGTCAGGGAGCACCTCATCATTGCAAGGGTAGCCACCAATACGCCTGGCACAACACGGTTGCAGCAGATCAGCAGGACAAAATTTCCAAGAGGAAGACTGAAGAGAAGACTGCTGAGCTGAGGAAGAGAAGAAGAGCATGGGGTGAGTCACAACTGAGCAGCCTGACAGTAGCAGTGCATGGACTGTGGACATGGACTGGCAATGGCAGCACTGGGCTGGCAGGCAGCAAGGGCAAGGGCAAGAGCAAGATAGGGTAGTATAGCCACTGATACACCAAGAACACCATGGCTTGCTTGCCAAAAATAGCAGGGCTAGCAAACAGCTGACCAGCCGTGTACTCAGAATCCTCCTTGTTTGGCTTTTTTTTTTGCAGGCTTTCCATCCATAACATAATCCCTTTCAGCGGGGGAGGGAGGGGGAACAGTGGTGAGGACCTGATTGAGAAATTCAGGTACAAGTTATACCTAAATTTTTCAGTCAGGACCACACGGTGTTGCACATTGGTGACTGACTACTTTGTCAGGTAGGAGGCATGACTATAACGGGGCACCATGTTTAAATGCCCAGGTATTGAACTGCACTTTCTTCACTTGTTCTGACTCAGAGATCTTCAATCATCTTGTTGAGGCAGTTAGCTGTGCTGCTGAGGAAGAGTGCAGGGATTCAAACTTTTGAGAGCAGAGCACTACCAGAAGCCGGAGGACAATGGAAATGGAGTGAAGAATCAAACCAAAGATCTGTGGGAAGAATCATGTGGGACTCCTGGAGATCAACACACTATCCACTTCCTTTCCCACACCACTCCGTTACCTGCTAGTGATTTCTGCTGTCTGGGACTGGTGCTGAAGAACTTGCCTACTGGAAGAGCCTGACTGATGACTTTGAGTAGTACCACCACCTACTAATAGCTACGCCTACAGAGCTTCTGGTCGCTAGACACCAGAGCTAGCACATTACCTGATATTTTGACTAAACTGGCTGCGCCCTTAAGATTGAGCTGTGAGCCACTACTCCGAGAGTCTCTGACTGAGCCTGTCTGCCACTGTGGACTGGAGGACAAGACCTTTGTTGAGCATGGGAAACTCAGACTGTGGATCCTGCAGATTTTTTTTTTAACACTGTTTGGAATTGGCAACTTTAGCTGTGATGGTGGCAATGGACTGGCAAGCCGAATTGGAGAGCTGTTTCTCTGTCTGGGTAGTGGATTCACTACTTCTCCTCTGTGTCGTCCATCCTCATCTCATCCTGCTGCCTGCCCTGTCTGTTTATCTAGGGAGTAGATGGAGTGCTGTGGCGTTCCTGCTGGAGTAGTTGCATCCGAAAGAGAGTGAGAGACATCAAAGCTCATGCTTGCCAGCTACGCTTGGGAAAAGCAATTTTGCTACTAGTTACTGTTACTCTCTGGTTAATTGCAGATTTGTTTGCACTGTTTTTGTGGGTGGTGGTTTATTTGTTCTCCCTCTAGATTCATTTGACTATACTGTCTAGATCCTCAGTTAGCAGGCCTTTTCTACAATTCATTCAAATCAATAAATTACATGAGAAATATACACTAGTATAAAACAAACACATTTTAGCTGCAAACATGTTCCTAGTATAAATAATTATAAGCTGGAGCCTAATAAATGCAAATGTAAATTAAAAGTAATGTACAGTATGTGATAGGGTCCTTATAGCCATGAAGTGTTCCAAATGAATAAATTACATGACAAGTATATTTTGGAGAGCTCAAAGTGTAGCAAATCCACAATACTAACACTACCCATACTCAGTAATGCACAAACTGTATTTCAAAAGCTTGTTTGTTCTTTGATTTGTAGCATTCATATATGATAGAGTATATGTACTGGTGAACAGATGGTGTAGCTATTTCATCAAAAGCAGCAGTTACTGTTAAACTGCTTACCTGCTGAGTGAAAGAAGGTTTCCTGGACTGCCCATTCTGAAAGACTGCAGCTCTGTTTTAAATTCAAGTTCAAAAGTTCTGCTCTGCTCTCCACTGTAAAGTGCCTTAGAGTGACTGACACTACTGACACTGCTATCCTCTCACAAACTGCCCCACTGTAAAGACTGCTTTCCTTGTGTGCCCATTTCTAAACACTGCTGCTTAGACCATCTTCGCTCAGCGGACACAAACTTGTGGATTATCTGCTAAAACAAAGTTATGATCCCTAAATAGAGTATTTGCATTAACTTAGCATAAAGCAGTTTATCAGACTGCAAAGTGAACCATGGGTTGTCTTGATGATTGTATTATTTTGTTTAGTTTCAGCAGAATGCATTCTTATTCCCAGTAAAGGAGGAGCTGCTGTAGGAGTAGCAGGGTCCGTCCCACCTACACATCACAGAAGCACAAACAGCTGGTTGCTCCGGTTTTGGTACATTTCCTGGAATTCAGATTTATTGCTTTTTGAACTGAAAAGTGAGCCACGGGTTTGAATTTTTTTCTTCTTTTTTTATTTTTGCTAGTGCATTTATTATCAGAGAGCTGTTACTGAGCAGTCAGAGCAGTAGGTGCTCATGTGCATATTACACACGTACTGACTAACTGCTCTCTCTCTCTCTGGAATGCAGTATAAGAAAGACAGAACTGCAGTTCACTTTCAGGTGCAAAAAGCAATTACACTGAATACCGGAAAATGCACTATCACGTGCTGCCAGCTGTTTTTGTGTCTGATGTGTAGGTGGAAACTGTTCAAAACCATACAGCCCCTACTTTATCTTGAATCTGACTGCAGGTTAAAGCACATGAAAACAAAAGGAGAAAGAGAGAAACCAGGGCTTACTTTGCAATCTAATAACTAACTCCTTTTTATGAAAGTGAATGTTTTGTGTCAGACCATGTTTGTGCATCTGCCACATTCCCAGCAGGACAAAAGCAGCAGAACCACCACTAAAGAGGCATCATTTGAAAGTGGTGACCTCCTGAGGCCTGATTGACCTCCTTTGAAAAGGGCATCTCTTAAGGAAAGATTTTGTTTTAACAAAGAGAAGCCAACTAAAAGGGCACAATCCTCTCTGTTTATAATTAACTAGATGTGGAGTAATCTCTTGGGGGGGGGGGCTCTCCCCTGGCCGCACTTGCAACAGCATCCAGCCCTGTACAAGCTGTAGTGTAATGGGTAAGTACTGGTGACAAACAAAAACTTGAAAGGAGCGAAAGATATTTCCTACAGTAATAACACCCCATGCCTCCTTCACCCACCACTACATGACTTTGTTTTGAGTGGGAGCCTTTGGACCTCCTACTGCTGTTTTCTCTTCACTTTCCACATTGGACAGCAGCTCTTCTTTCATGCACCCATTGGTGGAGATTGCAATGCATGCACCAGGACATTGCCTACATTTTTGGATAGACGTTTACCTTTCTGTACAAAAAATGGCGGAAATGTCATACCATCAGCTATTGCCCACAAACATATGTTACTCCTTGTTTCTCGCTCATGCCACCAATACTGGATGTTTGAAATCTGTGCTCCTTCTGTGCCTGTCACCTTATAAAATAAGAGCTAGCACTTTGGGAGTGACATCGGGGGGGGGGGCAGCTTCTGGTTAGCACTAGTATGCTATAAACTGGGCTAAAAAGTGAGCAAGGCAAAAAAAACATCTTTGTGGAAAAAATGAAGCCCAGTTGCTAAGATGCTATACTGTACCTCCAAATCTCAGTTGTAAAACCTGCAGAAGGCTAACAGATGATTGCATGTAGTTGCCACTACAGATGCACGATTGGTGTCTCAAGCTGTAATGGCAGTGCATACATGACGGAACTGATAATAAAAAAACACTCGCTTGTGAGCCATTTTCCCATGTTAGCTAGCAGCCTGTTAACAGCATGGCTCCTATCTGGGAACTTATCTCTGCAACTGGGACAGAAAGCAGTTATGTCACTGTCCTAGACTTTGTTGATACAGGACTTGCAGAAGTTATGCCCACATTTCAGGATTACTGGATCTTTAAACAGATCCAGACAAATGGGACAGATAAAACCCTGAGCCAGATCCTCAGCATGTCGACTCCTCATCCTCACAGCAGTCTGCTGTTTATGTTGGATCGTGCCTGCCCAACAAACAGTTTACCATTTATGTTTGTTGCCTGTGACTGCACAATAAACCATTTGTTACAATGGAGGGCTTGTCAGAGGTGTGTCACTGCCTTGTCTAATGTGGGAGAAGTGACAGACTAAAGGCCACACAGGCTAGGTATGCCAGTGGGCACTGTGTCATGGGCAGGGAGGATGACTTGCAGTTGAAAGGACTGAAGAGGCCCAATGAGGGAGATGTTTGTTCCTTTCATTTGGATAAAGCTGAGCCCCTTCCTAACCTTCTGTTGTTGACACTGCTATACACTCGCTTTAACACAAATCTGTTCTCTTGACTATCCAGGCACATTTCTGCAGATCTGCAACCTTTTCTGCATTAAAAAATAATAATGTTTATTACCTCCTGCTGCATATAGGAAGTCCTGCTGGCATCAAGTGTCCTTTGAGATATTTACCCCCCCACACCACTACCACATGTAGCAGATAAAATATCTCTGTAAATAAATGTTTTTTTTTTGAGTACACTGATAAAATAGCCTATAATTGAAAAGAAATACTTCCAAATCTGTAGCATGATGGAGAAGTCAACCTGCAGGCTGAACAAACAAAGGCCAACCCCACTGTAGCTCCCTCTCTCCACACAACACCCCCCCCCCCAACAAGTGGAAGTAAATCTACATTCTGAAATGCTGATCCAAAGACATGCCAATGCACTGACAATGCTGAGCAATTCCCAGTCTCCTTTTTTCGAAGTTAAAGGGAGCACTGGCCATTTTAATTATTTGAAATCGCTGTCCCTACAAGATACTGCAATTGTCCCACTCTTATACTTCCCTTTGGGTCGTGGGCACTGCCCTGCTTCCAGACATCAGTTTACTGTATGTCCTGCAACTGAATATCTGTGCCTCTTGTCCTGATCCTGAAGCAGTGGGTCCTGTATGCTCTCCTCTCAGGCTCTCATCAACTACAGCAGTCAAGAGTTTACTTCTCAGCACTGCAATTATTTTCTAACAGCTTACCATATTCTTTCTCTTGTATTCACAGTTTTTTCTTGCAATAAGTTGCAAAATAAAATCCCCTTGTTTTCATCAGTGCACAAGAGGGAAATAGTTTGAATAGAGGCACTGTTCACACCAGCAAGTGTTGCTGGGAGTGCTGTGTTTTCTTTTGCTTCCTATTCCGTATACAACAGTCATCTGCCAGAAAGTCACATTCTGTAGTTGACTTGTCAGCTTGCTAGAGGTCTGGTTGTAAAACATTAAAATTAAAATACGTTATTTCCAAAAACCAAAGAGGATGCTAGCGAGCTGCCGTTATTATGTAGACTGAGGACAGCCAAGCTGTACACAGAACCGAGCCCCATTGGAAGCTGGGCTGGCACAAAAGAGTACATTTTGGGTCCCTAAATATGTTTTCTGTAAACCAGGAATCACATTCCGAATCCATACATAGTCCATTTTTGACACTGCCTATGATATATTTAGGAGAATTGTTATGGCAGTTTCCACTTGGGAAGCAAGAAAGAGGCATTGCATGCAGCTACTGGTAGCCCCCCACCCACACACACTTGCCAGTAATGCAAAGGTTCACCTGTTAAAGCAAACCAAGAAACTTGGTCTGTGTGAAGGGGAAGGCTCGAACCACTAGCCAAACTGTATAACTGTGGGCTTGAAGGTGCCTGCAAAAACACAACTGCCTAGCAAGTTGTAATATTATCAACATTCCAAAGCAAAAAATCTGAGGGAGTAGTTTAGTGTCAGGAGAACACAGCCAGAGGTCAGAATGTCAGAGGTTTGAAACCCTTTGCAAAGCTCTTTTCAATAGACAGGGTAGAAGGGGGTATAATGATAAAACAAAATAATTAAAAATAAACAGTGTCCCAATACAGTGAAACCTCCCAAGACCATCTTCACTCCGGGGTAACAAATCAGTCTTTGCATTTGCTTAGCATAAAGCAGTTTATCTGAGGCAAAGTGAACCATGGGTTGTATTTTTTTGTTTGGTTTCAGGAGAGTGTTTTCTTATTCATAGAAAAGGAGGTGCTGTGGGAGTAGCAGGTTCCCACCTACACATCACAGATGCACAAATAGCTGGCTGCCAGTGCTCTTGCATTGGTACAGTTCCAGGAATTCAGTTTTGCTGCTGTTTGAACTGAAAAGCAAGCCACGGGTTTGATTTTTTTAGGTTTGCTTGCACGCATGCGCAAGAAAAATTTTGTGGCAGCTTGTGGTAGTAGCCGGTTTCAGAGGTGCAGCAGTGTTGTGGCCAATGCTGCCACTGCTTTTATGGGCTCATCTGTTTGGCACAAATGAATGAGCATGCTTTCTATGACAGCAATTTTGAAGCGTGCCACCAACTTGAAAGGAATTCGCCACCGCAATCAGGAAGTGCCCCGCCAATGCAGGGTGTAGCCACCCATACACATGGCACACTACAGCATGCAGCAGACCAACAGGGCAAAATTGCCAGGAGGAAGACTGAAGAGAAGACTGCCGAGCTGAGGAAGAGAAGAAGAGCAAGGGGTGAGTCACGACTGAGCAGTGCGACAGCAACAGCGCATGGACTGCACACGCGGACTGGTGATGGCGGCACTGGGCTGGCAGGCAGCAAGGGAAAATGCAAGAGCAAGAAGAGCTGTAGTGTAAAAGGGCTGTATTCACTTCTTGCTTTGCCTCCTCTTTGCACTTCTGCTGCTACTGTACTTGCCTCAGTTGCCTAGTCTGTGACTGTCTGCTGGGACCTCAGGGACTTTGGGTACAGGACTGGAGAGAGGAGCAGTGCACACCACACCAGAGCTCAGAGTTGGTCAGAGCAGAGGTTGAATTGCCAGAGCGAGCATGAGCAGCGAGGCTAGGGGAGCAGAACATGGATGGTGCAGCCATTTCACCAAAACCAGCAGTTACTGTTAAACTTCTTACCTGCTGAGTGGAAGACTGTTTCCTGGACTGCCCATTTCGAAACACTGCAGCTCTATTTTAAATTAAAGTTCAACAGGTCTGCTCTGCTCTCCAATGTAAAGTGCCTTAGAGTGACTGACACTACTGACACTGCTCTGATCTCGGAATCTGCCCCTTTGTAGACTGCTTTCCTCGTGTGCCCATTTCTAAACACTGCTGCTCCATTTTATTAATTAAAGTCTGCTCTCACAAACTGCCCGTTCAGTTCTGTCCCTCCCTGTGATCAAATTTAATGAGGATTTGTGATTCTTCTCCTCACTGTGCTCTGCTCTGCTGTTCACCACCCCCAAAAAAATCAGGGAAACCTACTGCTAATGTCTGAGATCTTCCAAAACTGGAGTTACAAACTGCCTGTTCCTAAACTTTGTAACTCCATTTCAAATTAAAATCCCCAAGTTCAAAATAAAATCCCCAAGTTCTGGTCTGTCCTATGATGCATGGTTGGTTCACGTCGGCTGCTCACATCTTAAAAAAAAAAAATCCTGCTTGTAAATTAAATGAGTCAAATACCCATTTCTAAAGTGCCTTAGAGTGACTGACTGACACAATTGACACTGCTCTGCTCTCACAAACTGCCCATTTCTAAACTCTGCTGCTCCATTTTAAATTAAGGTCCCAAAGTTCTGCTTTGCTGTCTGATATATGTTTGCTTCAGGTCAGCTGCTTACATGTTAAATGGCCATTTGTAAGGTGCGCTGACACTCAGTGGAAAAGTGCAGCAATGTCTTTCTGTGTTGAGCTGTTCCTCATGGAGGCTGCTGTTTTAACAAAGTAAAACTTCCTGTTTCCATGAGAAAAACCTGCTGCTACAGTACTGCCAACTCATTCTCTTCTGCTACAAACATTTTAAAATAAACTTTGTCTGAAGCACAGTGTTTTGTAACTGCAAAAGTACAGTGTTAAATCTATTATATATGTACTGTATTTTAAAAGTTTGCAATTATCTACATTAATAAATCTTGAAAAAAGAAACATCATGTGATCAGTGTCTGGTTACTACCTAGACTGAGTGTAAAGGCTGAAGACTCCAAGGCACACTGTGACACCTGTCAGTGTCTACAGGGTGGGGGAGGTGGAATGGTGTGAACATTTTGGCCAGTGACCCAAAGGCACACCCCAACACCTGTCAGTCTCTGCAGGGTGGAGGTGGGGGCTGGCATTACTTCAATACTTCACTGCCATTCCTATTATGCATCTGTCTAACTCCTGTAGTAGCAATGCCAATACCAGCAAGCAAAAATTTGGCATTGACAAATGTTTGTTTTTTACCAGTTTGAAGGTTTTCTACATGACAGTACCAGCTGTAAAGGGGAACTACTGTATACTATATGTAGAAACTGCCAATTTCTATTTCTATTGTTCCTTATACTGAATCAGCATTGTGACATCTCTCATTGAGATATCACTAACGATAAAGAAGACACTCACCTTCTGGAAGGTTGTTCACTATAAGTGAGGTCACAATTCTGATGAGGTACCATTTTTATAACACATATGTTGTAGTGACATATAGACACATAGAATTTTACAGGCAAAAAAAAGACCCTTCTTACAACGAGTCTGCCGAGTCCATACCTAGGTCTCCTCCAGTCTTGCACTTGTATGGCTTATGTAGTTCTTCCCACTTGTAGCTCTGCTTTGTTAGTCCAGTGTCCTTTACCCAACCGTGCTCACCCTTTGTTATTCTCACCATACCCATGTGTTTATCCTACCCTGTCTTGCAACCAGTAACCGTTCCAACATTAACTATGTTTACAGGTAGACGGTTATACCTTCCCACCACTCTATCCATAAACAAATATGTTCTCGCATCCCTCATGAATTTACCCCTCAACAGCTTATAATTATGTCTTCTTCTTAGATTTCCCACATTGCCTGAACAGCAGCTTACAGTCCACCCTGTTTGTTTCCTTTAGATATGTTAAAGTTATAATCATGTCCCCCTTTTCTTCTTGTTCTCCAGAGTGTTCAGATCAACCAGTCTTTCCTCAAATGCCTTCCTCTGCTGCCGATATATGATTTTGGTTGCACTCCTTTGGACCGATTCTAAACAATCCATGTCCTTTTCTAAGTGAGGATTTTAGAATTTCACACAGTACTCTAGGTGTGACCTCACCAAGGACATATAGAGAGGCAGGATCACTTTTTTCAGCTAAAACAAGATACCTTTTATGCATCCTAGTGTCATACTGGCCTTTCCATATCTTTTATTGCATTGTGTCGTGGTCTTAAAGCTGTCACTTATGGAAAACCCCAGGTCCCTTTCCTCTGAGGTCTGGTGTAGCCTGACTCCCCCTCCCCAATGCAATATTGTACTTTCAGGCATCTTTTCCGCATGTGCATGTCCTTGCACTTTTATCTTGTACCACTTTTTGACTTTTCCAGGTTCTCTTTCATTTTTCTAACCACCTCCTCATTATCCACCATAGCACGCAGCTTAGTGTCATCTGCAAAGAAGCGCATTGTATCCTCGACTCTTTCTTCAATGTCACATATACAGTAAACAGATTGAAATGCACTAGACTGATGGCTGACCTCACTGGTCACCCTCCTAACCTCAAAGTGCTTACCATTCAGCACAACTCTTTGGGTTCTCCCCCAACCAGTTATCTATCCACCTTGTTAAATTTTCTCCCCCTCCCATGACCACCAATGTTTTCACAAGGTATTCATGGAGTACTGAGTCAAAGGCCTTGCTGATATCTGGATACAGGATGCCAAGTGCCTGGCTTGTGTTCGTTGCCTGAGACATTGTGTTGAAAATCCTATGAATTGTAACAATCATATTGTCACATTTGATCATAAACATTAGTTCCTTTATAGATGCAAGGAATGTGTTGCCTACAATTGTACATTCTACAAAAATGTTGCTTTGTTCAAATTGTTACTACTACCAGGGTTTTCTTTTCTCCTGGGATAAGGCTATCAATGAGAACAAGTATAAATATGTTTCTTGGGGCATTAAATCTTCCATATTTTTTTAGCTTTTGAAGTGCCTGCTTTGCAGAAACACACCTTTAGAAATATAGTCTTCCTTACCTTATGAATGTTATTGATCCCATGTTCAGCCCGTGGAAATCAGGAAGGCCCACCTAGATAAAGTCTTGCTGTACCAATTGTATGTAAATGAGAATGAAACAGAATCACTCCTTTTTTTATCATGCAAATATTCAAACTCCGGTCCATTACTGTTAGCATGTCATAAGCATCTGAAAGTTACAGTCAGGTAGAGATCTTCATAGTAAACTGCCATTTCAAAACTGCTGCAGTGAAAACCTGAGTTAAGCTGAGCTTCTGCAGTCCATGGAGTTAGAGATATTGGGCCCGATTCCTGGTCACAGTTTCTTAAAGATGAAAATGGATCAGCAATTGTGCCCCATTCTGCCAGTGTAAAAAAGTGCTGTAATGTATTCTGAAAAGTAAGTATCTGCACTGAGGCAGAGGATCCCTGGCATAGATAGTAATATTTAAATGTGGCCAGATCAGCCATACTGTGTGCAAGCATAGTTTGCATACAGTAATAAAATAAAATATCACTAAGGACATGTATGCATTGCCGCACACATACATGTGTGTGATGGTTCAAGAGTAATGTTCATCCCCACACCCCTGTTCCAAACCATTGGGGCACTTGTGGGCCGATGCCAACACATCTTTGTTACTGGTAGCGCAGTGGGCCCCCAACCTAATCCCCAGCCAAAACATATCCTGGTAGTCCAATGATACCCCCCAACTCTAAACACATGTGTCCTTTTCTCTCGGATTTGGTCCCTCGTTAATCAACATGCCCATCTGTCTCTTTGGTTCTGGCCAAATTTCTGCGATAGCCCTATCACCAGCCTGTATACAGTAAGTTCAACAGGCAGGAGAAATTGCAAAACCATGACCTGTGAGTGTGGGGTCATCATGCCCTTTGTGTAAGACACTGCATGCCATTTGCATGGTGACCTCACCCCCTTCCACACACTAGCACACTTTGATGTGCACTGGCACAGAATAATTCTGAGGCCCCTTTGAGCAGTTTTATGGCTCACATGCAAGGGATAGCCACAAACTCATCATCAAAAAGAGTTTGCATTTGTCCCTTGTGACTGAGAGTCAGGCCCCTTGTGCTATGATTGAAAAGTTAATATAATACTATACAATATAAAGCAAATGTTATCTTTTATAATGTGTCTTGCATATTTTCAGTATCCTCAAAAGCTTCTTAAGATGGTGACCAATACAAACTAGCAACCATTGTGCATAGAATGTTAGTACATCATTCAATATAAAATATGTTTCTATCATGAAAAATGTGATTATCATGCTAACCATTTGGCAGCACCTGTATATATTTTAAAACACCTTTTTTAGTAAAGAAATGGGTGCCCAGGCCTTTAGGGACAGCATCAGAAGTGTTAACCAATTAATCAATCAATCAAAATCTTTATTTATCCAGGCGGGCACCATTGAGCAAGGCTCATTTACGAGGTGGACCTGGTCATGAATACATCAAAGTACAGTACAGAAGCAGGCATACAAAAAGCAATAATACACAAGGAAGAAAAAGTATATACAGTGTATACAGTACAGTACAAGGTTGAAAAAAACAACAACATTATTTTACAATTGAAGAAGTCAGCAGATGTACAATCAACCATAGGCATACATTTGTTATAAGCAGAGATCTTTTGAGTGAGGCAGCTGGCAACTACACATATAGGAGAAAGAGGCCATGTATGGGGTGCCAGGTTAGAGAGGTAAAGAGGAGGAAGGATATATTACCGACGACTGGGGGAAAAATTGGGCTAAAACTACAGAAAGTGATGATGGCTGTCGTGTACTTGTTTATTATGGTAATGACGGAGGAGGGGTAGATAATTGGAACACTACTATGGATGGGGTGGGACTTTAGCCAGGCTGGAGTGGACAGGAAAGGGTGGGAGCAGCAGGAAGAGTTAATAGGGAAAGAATGAGAGCCAGGGGTAGAAACATGGCATGCGTCAGGATGGAAAGGGGGAGTTGCGGAATCAGTGGGCTACCAGTGAGGAAAACATTTGCAAGGTGCTTTCACATAGCAATTGTAGAGTGCCTTGAAGATATTTAGGCTAATAGGGCAGCTCAGCTTCAAGCTGCTTTGTAAACCATTCCACAATGTGGATAAAGAAAAGCTTAGAGCAGCTTTGCCGAAATTAGTGTTGACCCTTGGAACTTGGAGGGCAATTAAGGAATAGCTCCTTAGAGCATAGGTGCCTAACACACTCTGGGGAATACAATCTGAGACGTATGAGGGGAGATTGTTCACGTCATTTCTTACATAAACTGGACACCCTGTATCACAGGTCCATAAGATTTATTACTGACCTTCCCTCCAGCACCCATCATTGCTCCCTTTATATGGCAGTCAACTGGACATCATTACATCACAGAAGAAATAGGAATGCTGTTATCTGGATATTCAAAGCGTTAACAGGCAAACTACCTACCTATATCACTGATTGCTTTACCCAAATTACAACTAGGCCATACACCTTAAGGATCAGCAAACTCATCATTTTAAAGGTCCCCAATGCCTGCACCCGGTATGGGAGGGCTGCTTTCAGCTATACCTTAGCAGTTGCATGGAACTCTCTCCAAAATCCATGAAGCTAGATAGCCTACTACCTCTGGCATCTTTCAAAGATTGTTCTCCGCCCTTTTTCCAGAGCTCTGCAATTGCTTTTATAAAGCCTAATCCCCTCGACCCACCTTCCTTTTTCCGTCCATTATATTAATTCAATTTCTATCTTCGAATCACCTATTATATTCTCATAAAAACTAGTTAGACCCTATAATTTATATTTTATGCCTGCTATACCCTTTGTCCCCTTTTTCTTACAGGCTAAATGGTTCTACTGTTCCTTGTATATATGTAAATTGTTGTATATAATCATTTCATGCCATTGTATTGCTATTTATGCTATTCTTGTCTATGTAATAATACTTGTATCCTCATTTGTATGACCACTCAGGTCCATCTTGTAAATGAGCTTTGCTCAATGATGTTCGCCTGAATAAATAAAGATTTTGATTGATTGATTGATTGATTGATTGAGATTGTTGATCACCACTCTGAAGGCCCATAGAGTGGCATTTCTATTCCTTCTATAGTGAAGGGAAGTCCAGCCTAATGATGAGTACAAGGAACAGTGGTGTGTGGAAAGTGGAAGGCCAGTAATGAACCTGATAGCTCTGTGGTAGAGGGTGTCCAACTTAGCCAGTGCAGAGGCAGTGCAGTGGCTGTAGAGCAGGTCCATGTAATCTATGAAAGATAGGAAGGTAACTTAGCTTGAACCAGATGAATCTTGGCCTCCTTTGTGAGCAGGTGGTTAATTCTGTAGAATAGTCCTAAACTTTGACTTAGTTTCCTCTGTAGTTCTTCGAGATGGTAGGTGAAGGAAAGTTTATGTTCGAGCCAAACTCCTAGATATTTGAATTTAGCTACATACTCTAGTGTTTCTCCAAGAACAGTGGTAATTTGTGGGATAGACCCCTCCCCCACCAGCAGGAATTGCCGCATGCAAGGAGGGGGAGAAGAGCATGGCTTTTGTCTCTTTTGCATTGAGCAAAAGCTTTTTGTTTGTGAGCTGGTATTGTTGAAGGTTAAATTCAGCTTGGAGGTCTTCACAGGCTGCTTCTAGTGTGGGATGACTCAAGTACAGTACAGTGTCATCCGTGAATACGTGGATATTGGCTTTTTTGATGGGGTCATTGATGTTGTTAATGTAGACTGCAAAGAGGAGGGGACCAAGGATAGAGCCCTACGGCACACCCCTCAGCATAGGTTTCAATGGAGAAAGATCACCTTCAGCTTTAACCTGTTGATTCCGTTCCGCAGTGTTGTCTGCAAACCAACACATAGATTTATGGTCCAGACCTAAGGTGCTTAGGGAGGAAAGAAGCAGACTGTGATCGACTGTGTCGAATGCCTTACTAAGATCTAAGAAAATGGCACAGACATGCTTCTTGTTGTCAAGATCTAGGAGCCAATCATTGGTCATCTTAGCTAGGGCTGTTATGGTGCTGTGCTTTTCTCTGAATCCAGACTGAACTGGGTTTAATACACTTCTAGATTCTAAGTATACCCCTAGCTGGCCACACTCTATTTTTTCTAGTAATTTAGACAGGATGGGGAGGAGGGAGATCGGTCTGTAATTATTTAGATTGGAGGAGTCACCTGCTTTTAATAGAGGGATGACATGGGCTATTTTCCAATGAGGGGGAAGGCTACCCTGGGAGAGTGACATGTTGAATAGGTGGGTGATTGGCACCGCAAGCACATGGTAGGCACATTTCAGATAGTATGGCTGTATGAAGTCGGAGTCTGATCCCTTCCTGGTGTCCAGTTGCAGCAGTAGGTCTTCCACCTCTTTTAGAGAGACAGGCAGGAGGGAGAAGGCCTCCTCAGTAGGGGGGAACTCATGGGTTGGTGGGCCCTGAGCTGTGCGGAGGTCATTGGCAGGGGAAGTATCAAATGCTAGCCCTGCCATTGCAAAATGGTTATTGAGGGCTTCCAATATCTCTGATCGGTTAGAGATAACACTGCCACCAGACTTAATTTTTGCTGGAATGGAATTACCAGGTGTGTGTCCAGACATGTCTTTTAATGTTTTCCAGAGCTTTGAAGGATTTCTTGAGGCAGAGGCTAGCTCTGAACGATAGTAGGCGGCCTTGGCTGCTCTGACCAACTTGGTGCACTTGTTACATGCTCTCTTAAAAAGACACCAATCCGAGTCATTCATGCTTCTTTAGACTTTTTTCCATAAAGTATACCTTTCTTACAGGGAAGCTTTGAGCTCAGGAGAGAACCAACGGCAGGTGCTGCTCCTGACCTGCACCTTAACCAAGGGTGCATGCTTATTTAATGTCTCACTTAAAATACCGTAAAAATAGGATATGTCCTGTTAACCATTTTGGCTAGGAAGAATTCCTGCCATCGTGGTGAATGTTTCAAGTCATGGACGTATGCAAACAAATCGAAGTTGCTTTTACACCTCTTGATAGAGAACTTTGCCACAAACTGTGGGTTGTGCATGGATCTAATGGTGGTGATTATACAATGATTGCTAATATCTGAGAAAAATGTTCCGACATCAGAGAACAGATGTGGCTTGCTAACCAAAATTACATCTAAGAGGGAGCTGTTGTTAAGGTTCTTTTTATTTGGGTGGGTAGGCTCGCCAATGAGTTGCACCAGCCCTAGAGTGTCACAAAAGGATTTCAAGGGAGCTGATGCACTTGATAGCCAATCGTAGTTCAGGTCGCCAAGAATAATGGTTTCCAAGGAACTGAGCCCCATTACAGAACTGAGGTGAGACAGGAGATGAGGCCCGGCAGAAGGGGGGCATGTAGCAGCTTATTACACAAAATGCACTGGAAGGAGAAAGTTTGATCTTTAGGGTCAAGCACTCAAATTCTTTGGGGGAGGATGATGTGTCTATGCATGCGGCTGAGTATTTGTCCTTAACATAAATTGCCACCCCACCTCTTCTTGATTGCCCATCCACTCGGAACAGTAAATAATTTGGGATATTGATTTCATTGTCTGGGGTGGCTGCCCTCAGCCAGGTCTCAGTGATCACTAGGACGTCAAGTAGGGTGTGGCTCACCAAAACCTGGATATGGGTGAACTTTTTCAGTAAACTACAGGCATTAAGATACATAAAAGACATTCCTTTGATACCTGCCAGGTTTGATGGAGAAACAAGGTTGTCTAATGGTCCTGGGTTGAGTTCGACATTGCCTGAGCACAATAGTAAAAGAAGCAGTATTCTTTTTAAGGCAGCGAACTGTAATTTGTAAACACTATTTTTTGGGTGATGGGGAGGCAATGTTGATGGGTAGGCCTGTATCCACTCCTGGTGTTATACTGGCCTAGTGTTGCAGCCACTAGTGTCCTGGCAGGAATTTGCCATGAGTAGGAAGCCTCGAGTCTGGATGGGGGCGTAATCCACAGAGGACGCTTGGGAGATGTCCCACTCCCCAGCAGAGACAGCCGAGAAGCCCAATAGTCTATAATGGCTACCTGAAAGGAACTGTTGGACGGAAGACAGGGAGAAGCACAAGGGTCATTCCACTTTAGGGAGGGATGAGGGTTCTAAAGAACTGAGTTGAGCGCTAATAAAGCTAGTGACACACCGAGGAACCAGCTGTAACTTCCCATGGTAGATCTAAATGCCACAACAGCTGGCAGTAAAAGTCACTAGAAGCCTAGACCAATCAGCGATCAGGTGTCATAAGTTCAAAATCATTTTGTTGGCTGAGAGGCAGTTTTGGCACTGAACATACCTGTGGAGCAATCCTTTGCAGCTGAACCAGTGAGGTGGTTCAAGACTGCAATCCGATGTGGCAAGATTGGTCTGTAGCTTTTGTTTCTGTTTTTGACCCTGCTCCACCAGTACAGAATGGGAGTAGGGAGAGGCATTCAAGTCTTGCAGCCTTAGTGGATGAGCATGGTTCAGCCTGAGAAACAGGCAGAAAAACCCCGGGGATGATCCTCAGAAAAAGAGGTATCCCAGGTCCACTAGAGCAGAAGAGAAAGTAGAAAATATAATGTGTTCCTCTGTAACAAAAAAGATAGCTGTTGTAGCCCTCTAGTGGCTATGTAGTATAATTTGCAAATGAGAAAGAAGTCACTTAAAAACAATACAAAAAAAAATGACATATTCTACTGAAACTCCTTGATATTCTGGACATGCATTTTCCTGCCACTGTGTGAAAATTTGTAGCAGCAATCAAACTGCATGAGCAAATGTTATGAAAGGTATCTGCCTTCACCATGGGTCACCATTTGAATATCAGGCCGAAGGTCTTTACTGAATAAAAGAATACCATTGACAGACAAAAGCTTAAGTACCATGGCCTCAGTATTTGGTATACAGAAGCAACTCTGCTGTCCTGTGCTGCTTCAGAACAACTTTGAAGATGACAGGAATGTGTGAATAGGGAAATGAGAAGAGAAAGGTTTCTAGGAAGTTTATGGTAGATTCCCAATACCCCCCCCCACCCAAAATCCACTGTGTGTCTAAGAGAGTTTTCAAAGGGCAACTTTGCTTCCTATCTGCCTGGGCACAATTTGTAGCCAGCAGATGGAGGAGCTGCTTGATATAAGTGCTAGAACACATTTGAATAGTCTGGCACTTGTGTTTATTTTCAGATCTGTATACATGCTGCCAAAATGGAGGTCTCATTGAAGCAAACACAACTATTGGAAATAGTCCTGAGGTATCCAAGGTATGATCGGATACATTAGAACTGGACAGTCCAGGAAGATATCTACAGTATGAGATGCATCCCTGATGCTCCCTTTGAAAATCCTGCTAGTTTTTTTTTTTTATTATCTTTCTTCCTTCTTTATCTGTTTATTTTACCTGGAAGTGGGCTTGGTTAATAACTGATTTTTCAGCCACACCTGACAATGATACAGGGAAACAATATTTCAATACTTAAAAAACATTAATAAAAGTAAGGTTACAAAATTAGTATTCTGCTTATAGTTCACAGTTAATGCTTATAAAGAATGTAAACTAATGTTTGTGCAAATATTTCACAGTTCATCAGTATGTTTTTTTTTTCTTGTTGATCTGAAATGTTCTTAATCATTCTTTATGACCTCTGAATCTAAATGAAGACCGCCTGATGAGTACATAAGCAGTTACCCACAACAGGGCATGCATTTCTAGATAATTAATGCACACCCCTGGGGAAAGTGAAATGCATGAGGTCAACAGCCAAGTAACTTTCAACAGGAAGTGATATGCAGGAGGTCAACGGCTGAGTAACTTTCAACAGGAAGTGAATAGTCTTCAACCAGTCAGGTTTTACTTTAGTCCAAGATGCCATTGTTCATTCATTTTGATACTTACTAAATGGAGAGAACATCTGTACAATGCAGGATATTTTTCTTTTTTATAGGTGCCTAATCAGATTTTTGGGAATACTGGGGCGGGGAGTGGTTGGGGCTAGAGGAGGGTTGGGTGAAGGGAATTCACTTAAAGATCAGCATTGGGTCAGTTTGGGGGAAGCAGGGAGAGTCAGCTTTAGTGTGCAGGTGGGGAAAGGGTTACTTTTACAATAATAACTGAGAATGGATTCTATAGAACAGCTCTTATGCAGGTGGAGATGAATTTTGGTGGGAGGAGGAATGCGAGGGATTTTCACAGCAAAAGGTAGTGTGGCCTGGGTGATATATAATTATGAGCTACTGGGTGGTCAAACTGGGGTGGATACAACAAAATCAAGTAGATGGGGCTGGGATTTCAATTTAAAGAAGTTTGTTTCTTTTTAAGCTTACCATGCAAAATGGATGGAATTAAGTCAAGAACTTCACAAAGCTTCCTGAAGTGCAAAGTTCCTAACATTGCCCCAGTTTTGCTATTAAGATTTAAATTTACTTCATCTCTACACAAGAAAGTGGCTAAATGGGTGCTATAGCAGGTTCTTATAATCCCAAGGAAAATATTGTTTTCCTTAAAGAAACAATTTGGAATGGAAGATGACTAAGGAGCTAGAGGAGGCACTGGTATGCAGTATATTAAAGAGAGCACAATTAAGATTAAAAGACCTGAGGTAGACCAGCGCTTGTTTAACCAGAAATGTGCATGATGAAGTGACAATGGACTGTATCTGATGAGGTATGCCAGTGAAGAACATATGTAATAAAGAAACTGATTCCAAAATGTGAGACTAAAGAATCTCTGGAGTGCTGGTAAATGTCCTACATGACATGTAGGCTTGTTAAGTGAATGTATTTAAAGAGTCCCAAAGTAACACAAAAGTTTGTTGATCTTAATGGTGAAATAGTGTCAGAACCGTAATTGTTTAAGTAATTGCAGCCAATCATGAAGAGTGGCAGCACTAAATGTATGTCTTTCATTAAAGGAGAGCATCAAAAGCATGGATGCTGTTTTAAAGGAAATGCAAAAATTGTACATACATGGCAGGAAAAATTGCAGAAGTCAGAGGTTCCTTGCGCAACCACAGTTTCTGCCACATGTGCGTGGCTTTTGAAAATGTTACCTTTTTGCAGCCTTTTTACCAATTATACAACAGCTTGTGCAACTTGTTTTGCAGAGATGCTATGCCAGGTTTTACCAGGTGTACCATCTGCTCATAAAAACTGCAAATGCCACCCGTCTGCAGAAAATGCTGAAACTTGCATTTTCACCATTCCAGGTTTTTATACCCCTTGCTGGCCAGTCGCCTAGGGGGATTTAGTCTTTGAATCATGTCAGACCCTTTTACAATCAGGCCCTGGTATTCCACTGGAAAGAAAAAGGCACCAGTTCCAAAGCTAATAATATAGGTAATGATATTATAATATTAAATCAGAATGAGGTCACAGTCAACCTTCATACCCCTAAATACTGTAGTTCAGGTGTTTTTCTTATTTTAGAATAACATGCATCTGTATTTCTCAACAGTTCCCAAAGGTACAGAGTAAATTCCTGTTCTCCTGCCCCTGTATTTTCATTACACAGACTATTAAACCTCCACTGAATAAAATTTGTGTGGATAAATATAGTGAGATGGCTCCTGGTGCTATCCAATCCTGTGGTGAAATTCTCTGTGAAGCTCGATACGGTCCAGGTCCAAGTTGCGACAGTGCAGTTTGACTTAGTGCTGCACCGACATGGGCCAATATTCAGTTGGATAGTGCTGGTCTGCTATCTGATTGAATATAGCAGCCTCTGGGTGGGGTACAGGTGCAAGGGTGGTGCAAACTCTGCATGCACTTTCTCCCATTTTTGAATATCTGGCACATGATGTTAAAATGGATACATATTTTTCAACATTTAATTTGTTTAACTTATAGCAGTCAGTTCTTCTTGCTGTTAAAACACATGGGGCTGGATTTTCAAAGCCTGGTGCAGGGCTTGTATCCAGCCTGGCACCAGGGCACTTAGGTTCTGGCAATGCACCACTGCCATTACCACAACTGCACCCAATTTTATAAGCTTGGACCATATATCTGGCAAAAGCTCTATAATAACAACACCAAGATTGCCGCCAGTTAGATAAATAAAAAAGTTGGTCTAACTTGCAACAACTGCCGCATGGGATGGAGAATCCCATTTGATCGCCGCAAGCCCCATGTGCCATATTATCGGCACACTGGGGCTTGAGGTAATCTAGGGCATCTGAAAATCCCGCTCCTATACTCTACCATATAAAAGCATAGATAAAACAGAAGAACATTGCAGATGAAACCAGAAGACTCTAATATTTAATGACAGAAATGTAGTCAAGGGGTTAGACCACAGAACTAAAAAACAGGAGATCACTAGTTTGAATCCCACTACAGCCACTACATTGACCCTGAAGAACTCACTTGACCTTTCTGAGCTTTAGTCTACATAGCTATAAAGTTGGGAATAAGTAGAACCCCATTGAAACTGAGAGGTTACATCTCAGCAGCTTAATCTCGTTCAAGTTTCTGTTTATTTCCATCTGTGACCCTCCACTCCAGGATGAGGCTGAAAATGGGCAGAATTGCCTAGTCTTCCTTTCCCAGTCAACAAAATCACAACACAGTACATTGTGTACCTGATTGCACTAAACAAATAAAATGCACTATAAGCCATAGCCACCCTTATCATCATCATCATCATCATCATCATCATCAACTACAACTGTATTCGTGTCACAGTTACAATTAAGGACTATTTGAGTCCAACTAAATTTGGATGTATTCGGTGTTATGCATTCTTTTCAAAATGCAGCAAATGGGACATGAACCCTGATGGGTTAAAGCTTTTACTGGCTCATTAATGAATCCACCACATTAGCATTTACATAGACACATAGAAGTTGTCTTCAGAAAAGGACCTCCTGGTCCAACTAGTCTGCCCTAACGTCCCTAGCTATTGTGCTACCGTAAACCCTGATTGATCTCTGGCCTTACCCCCCAGTCCTGTTACTAAGGCCTCCCTTTGTCTATCTCATGCAAGTTTGAAATCTGTTACCATTTTGGTACCCACCACCTCTGATGGGAGGCTGTTCCAGGTGTCCACCACCCTTTCTGTGAAGAAATATTTCCTCACATCCCCTCTAAGTCTCCCCCTTCAAGATTCACATCATGCCTCTTCATCCTTGAGCATCTCTTTCTGTGCAATTTGCTACCTTCCTGTACCTTATTGATACCCTTGAGGTATTTGAATGTTTCTGTCACATCTCCCCTTTCATTCCTTTCCTCCAGTGAGTACATATTTAATTCCCTAAGTCTTTCTTTGTAGGGCTTCTGATGCAGGCCATGCAAGATTTTGGTTGCCCTTCTCTCTACCCTCTCCATCTGGTCTATGCCCTTTCTGAGATGAGTTGTCCAGAACTGGACACAGAAGTCCATGAGGGGCCTCACCATTGATCTATACAGGGGTAACACTACCTCCCTTTTCCTGCTGGTGATACCAGTCCCTATGCACCCCAGCATCCTACTAGCCTTTCCTACTGCCTTATCACACTGCTTTGCTACCTTCAGGTTATCAGATATGATGACCCCCAGATCCCTTTCCTTTATTGTTGTTGTTAACACCCCCCCCAATGATACATTGCCCTTTGGTTTCTGTGTCCCATGTGCATAATTTTACATTTGTTTTGGCATTGAAGCCAAGTTGCCTAACCCTTGACCAGTCTTCCAGTTTTTTTAGATCTTCCTTCATTCTCTCCACCCCACCAGTGTGTCCACTCTGTTGCAGACTTATGTGTCATCCATGAACAGGCATACCTTTCCTTCCAGCCCCTCTCTGATACTGCTAATAAAGACATAGAAGAGGACCGGTCCCAATACTGACCCCTGTGCACCACACTGGTTGCCTTACCTTCCTATGAGTGAACTCTATTTACCTCAACCCTCTGAGTTCTGTTATTTAGCCAACCCTCTTCCATGCTGCCTAGGTTGTTTATTATTCTTCCATGTGGAACGGTGTTGAAGGCCTTACTGAAATCCAGGTAGACCACATTTACCACTCCTCTGTGATCCAATTCCCTGATAACCCAGTCAAAAATTCTACCAGGTTTGTTTTGCAAGATCCCCCGCCCGAGCCCATTCTACCTCAGATCCTGAAATCCACTGGTGTTAAGGTATTCCCTCAATCCTTTCTTTAAGTAGAGTTTTGATAACTTTGCCCACCACTGAAGTCAGACTTACAGGTTGGTTGTTTCCTGCATACTCCCTATTCCCACTTTTGTGTAGTGGGACCACATCCACTTTCCTTCAGTTCCCCAAAACTTCTCTGGGATCCAGTGCTAGATTGAACAGGGCCATCAGAGGTTCAGACAGTTCCTACTTTAGTTCCTTCAGTATCCTAGGGTGAACCCTGTCCAGCCCCATAGCCTTGTCTACTTTTAGTTTTGATAGTTCCCTGAGGGCTCTCTCCTCCATAAAAGGGATAGTGTGCCCCTTTCTTCTCTTACTGCCCTTCTCCACTATCTGTGACCCTCTTCCTTAAAAGGGCTAGTGTTCCCCTACCTTCCCTTAATGCCCTTTTCCACTGTCTGAGGCCTGTCACCTACCCATTCCTTTGTGAATATTGAATAAAAGTACTTACTTAGTATGTCTGCTTTCTTCTGGTCCTCTTCCACACTCCCCTCTTTAGTCTTACTATCCCTGCCTTGCTATTCTTCGTATCACTTATGTACCTGAAAAAAGTTTTTCCCCCCTTTTTTGCTGATTTGACAATGTTTTCCTCTGTTTGTGGTTTAGCTCTCCTAATTGCCTTCCCTGCCTCACTTTGTTTCTCATGATAGCTCTCCCTATCCTCTTTCTTCTGTGTCATCTTGTACCTTTTGAATAGCTGCTTCTTTTCCTTTACCCTTTCTGCTACTTCCTTTTATAACCATAGCAGTCTCTTTCTTCTCTTGTTCTTAGAAAGCTGTTTGACACAGAGGTTTGTTCCCTTCTCAAAGGCGTGCTTTATTCTTGTCCACTTTTCCACTACCCCACCCTTATTCCTTATTCCTGCTGGGGTGCCCCGAGGCACTCTCCCATTTTATTGAAATCAGACTTCCTGAGGTCCAGGACCCTCATTTTAGTGTGGTTCAATTCTGGCCCTGCCCATATGCTGAACACACTGTACGATGATCACTGATCCCCAGGTGGCTTGTCACTGTGATGTCAGTGACACTGTCTCTATTTGACAGTACCAGATCTAGTAGCGCCGCCTCACGAGTGGATTCTTTAACTAGTTGCTTAAGGAATGCCCCCTGCAGGGAGTCTAGGATTTCCCTATGTCTAACTGATGCTGCTGCAGGTAGGCTCCAATCCAATTCTGGTTGATTGAAGTCCCCCACTAGCAGTACCTCGCCCTTGTTAGCCATCCCTTGTATTTCATCTATCATATCCTTATCTCCTTCCTCTCCCTGTGCTGGAGGTCTGTAGATTACCCCTATCCTAATAGCATCCCTCCTCCCTGTCTCCAGTAGTCTTGTAGTCATAATTGGATTTTGATGAGTCTCTCTAAGAGTGTCAAACATGTTCCAAAGTTTGGCTTGTTTCTGTGATTCGGGACAGTAAAACTGGAACTTTTATTTGCCCAAAGTGTGAATTACTGTACTGTAGCACTTCTTTGTGCAAAACAAAGAGTTGAAACAAGGGATCAGCATTGCTATAGAACCTGGCAGTTTGGAACCATTTAGAGAGCTGCAGATGTTACCTATTGTCACTTTTCTTGTTTTTAACATTAAGACTTGACCAAGGGTTCGGTTAATGTCAGTTAATTGAATCATTGGGGGTCATGAGGCATGAGGTGAAGTTTTTATTTATTTTATTTATTTTTGTTTTGCAATTTTTGTCCAGGAAAGGCCCACTGAGCTGAAGCTCATTGCCAGGTATGTCTTAGGAGCACAGAGAGGTTAAGTGACAGGTTCAGGGTTACACAGTGATCCAAGTGGCAGTCGTGGGATTCAAAACCAGATTTGCTGACTCATCACTTTCAAAGCTTGGTGTTACAGCCTCTAGACTATTCTTGACCCCAGTTGATGCCCTTATGCTCCAAATGTTACAGTTAGAAAGGTAACCCCAGCCTTTCTGCAATTATGAATTTCAAATGTTTTTATTTTCTTAAATAACATTTTTATTGTTAAATTTTAATTTGTTCAATATTATACATGATGGTTTTCTGCTATTAAGCTATGATTTTTAGAATGCTTTCAAACAGTCAGAATGCTCCCTGTCCGACAAATGTTTTGTAATACTATTGATTTACCAAATGTAGTCTGAACATATTTCCTGCTTCTACCCAATATTATGACTTAGAAGATAAAAGCACAGGTGACCTAGTTATTTAAAGGAGTACTACAGTCAAAATTAGAAAAACAAAACAAAACAAAAGAAAAAACATGTTGTGCAGAGTGTTTTGATTTGTGTGTGTGGTTCTAGTGTGTCCTTCTTCTTGTTTGCAATTAGGTGCTTTCTCTAAATTTGCCGAATAGTTTTATGGCCTCTGGGAATCTCCATGTTCAGATTTTGTGTTGCTCTTCTTTTTCCAACAATGCTTCCTGCCCCATGTGACAGTGATGCATCCAGAACCATTGATTTAGCAAATACTGGTTTGGGGTGAATTGTTTTGTGTGTTTTTGTGTGTAGTTCTAGTGTGTCCTTTCTTTGTTTGCTATTATGAATTTTTTTCTAAATATGACTAAGTTTTTTGGCCCCTTGAAATCTCCACGTTCAAATTTTGTGTTGCTTTTCTTTTTCCTAAAATGCCTCCCTTCCCATGTGACAGTGGCGCACCCAGGACTATTGAGTCTGCAAGTACTAGTTTGGAGTGAATTTTACAACAGTAGAGCTGTGACTTTAAGTAGCTTTCCTTATCCACTAAAGACTACATTTACAGTTTAGCAGATTCCTGAGGGATAGTTGAGTGGGCTATTATGTAAAAGAACAGCTAGAAAAACATAAAAACATAGAAACAAAGATGGCAGAAGGAGACCAAGAGTCCATTTAGACTGCCTATGTGTTCCTTGAACCTTCTCATATCCCAGAACCTAACCCCCCTTCTGCTTAATGCCTCCTACTGCTCCTGATGGTTTTGATCATGCTTTAGCCTTGTCCCACCCCAGCTTGAATGATGTCATGGAATTTGCTTCAACTACCTCAGCTGGAAGTTTATTTCGTGACTCTATGACTCTTTCTGTAAAATAGTGTTTCCTAAGCTCCCTCTTGAAGCTCTTTCTATCAGCTTCAATTCGTGCCCTCTAGTGTTAGAGTCAGAGACTCTGTTGAACAGGTCCAAGGATAGCACCTTATTTATTCCTCTCAGGAACCTGTATGTTTCAATCATATCTCCCCTCTCCCTCCTTGTCTCCAGTGAGAACATATTTAATCCCTCCAGATGCTCCTTGTACGATTGCCCTTGAAGGTACTGGATCATTTTGGTTGTTCTTCTCTGAACAGCCTCCAAACTGTTTATATCCTTTTTCAGATGTGGACTCCAAAACTGGACACAGTACTCCAGATGGGGCCTTACCAGGGACCTGTAGAGTGGTGGTATTACCTCCTTCCTCCTGCTGTTGAATCCCCTCCCTATGCACACCAGCAGTTTGTTGGCCTTGCTATAAGCTTTGTTGCATGGGCTTGTCTCTTTAAGGGTGCTGCTTATGATGACACCTAGGTCTCGTTCTTCCTGTGTGGTGCTGACCTGGACACTGTTCAGGTCATACTCACTCCTTGGGTTCCCTTTACTCAAATGCATCACTCTTCATTGATTATAGCATTGATGACCTGGAGGGATTTGTGTGCTTACATTGGTTGTGTGGAGTTTGATTAAATGAAAAGCTTTAGCAAAAAAAATTTACTCTTGCTAACTAGACCTAGACACAAACTTAGAAAACAAAAAGATTGAATGAGAAAGAGCTACTGTTGAGTCCTTACAGAAGACTGCTGTTCTAGCAGCTTTCGCTCACTGAATCAATGGTCCTAGACCTAGATGCATCAATAACACATGGGACAGGAGGCATTGTAAGAAAAACAAGATCAATAACAAATGAACACAGAGGGGCAATAAAACTAAGAGGCAAAATTAGAAAAAAACTCTAATAGCAAACAAATGGAAGGGCACACCAGGACTAAACACAAATCCAAACACTCTGCATAACATAATGTTTGCATGTTTTAACTGTAGTACTCCTTTAAGCACCCCTTACTAATAAGCTGTCACTTCCTTTGTCAAATATTAGAAATAACCTAACTAGAAAGTGGTAGGGTCTGTTAAGTGCCCTCAAAATTCAAATGAATACTCATAATGGTAAAAGGATGATGAATCTTGATGACAAAGTAGCCAATATTAATAAAACAATGCAAATGGCTCTAAAAGACTGTGTTTTGTCGAAACTCCTGACTTTCCTCTTAAAGATTTGAGCCTCAGAGCAAAGGATAATAGAACAGTATCATTTTGCAGTGACACTGCAAAGTATCAGTTAGGTGCTTACAAAGAAAGTACAAGTGCATTTATCGCATGAAAAAAACCTTCTAATCAGCACTCCAGCATTGCAGCAGCAGTATCACATTTTAACAAACGTTCTTGTTGACCTTTACTTGCAAAATCAGTTTTATTCTTTAGTAACCAGTCTCAAGATGGAAAATAAACCAATGACAGAAGTAGCTAATTGTCATCATGTATGTTATAATATACTGTTAGTTATTTTACCTATAGGGAAACTGTACACTTATAACTTCATAACTGACAACAATTAAAAACAAAAGGTTGCATCATCAGTTATAAACACCCTAATAACTGGATTGACATAAAGGTTTATGACTTTTAATTACACACTGACTTAAAGGTTTATGAGTTTGAATTACATCAACTTAAATGTTTATGACTTTTAATTACACCCAATTACACATTTGCAGCGCCCTGCCAAATACTCAACATTTGACATTTCACAATGTTTCACAACTCACTTGGCCTCCCAGTGGTGCAGTTCACCCAGCCCAGAAATTAGGAAAAAGCAAGACTGCAATAAAAATAAGATCTTGCATCTCAGCTGGGATAGCATAGATTAAAAAAAAAAAAAACATTCCAAAAGCATGACAACATGTACTGCAAATAATTCAAATTATATCCCCACCAAACAAACTTCATAGTGAAGCTTACCCATCTTGCAATCACAGCACTTGTTTTATAACACACAAAATGCAGGAATTTCACCAATTGAGGAAACAGGTAAAAAGCCAGACTCCCAGAAAAGTTGCACTGCACCCCTCTGAGCTTAAAATTGATTACATAAATAAATAAATAAAATATCTATATTTATATCTCTAGCTATATCTTTACCTACGAACATACAAACATATGAAATTTTCCAGCAGATAAAGGCCTAGAGGTCTATCAAGTCTGCATGAATGTGCAGCTAGCACCCCTTATTCTGCAGTTGCCCCTCCCTTCCACCCTTCCCCCTTTATTGACCCTCCTCCTTGTCCTGTCTCATCCCCTTTTGAAGCAGTCCACTGTTCTACTGGATACCACTTCTGCAGGTAACGCATTTCACCCAGCCACCACCCTCTCTGTAAAAAAGTGTCTCCTCATCTCCCTCCTGAACCTTCCTCCCTCCAGTCTCATATCTTGGCCCCTGGTGTCCCTCCCCTCCCTTACTTTGAACAGCCCCTCTGTACCTGTCTTGTTTATTCCTTTCATGTATTTAAAGGTTTTGATCATGTCCCCCCGTCCCTCCACTCCTCCAGTGAGTACATGTTCAACTCTCTCAGCCTCCTCTCGTATGATAAGTCCCCCAGCCCCTTGATCATCTTTGTCGCCCTGCGCTGCACCCCGTCCAGTAACTTAATGTCCCTCTTCAGATACGGGTGCCAGTACTGCACACAGTACTCCAGGTGAGGTCTAACTAATGACCTATACAGTGGCAGAATCACCTCCTCCCTCCTCGAGGATATACCCCTTGCAATACAACCCAGCATTTTGTTGGCCTTTGCAGCTGCCTTCCTACATTATGCCGAGTTGTTCATTGACCCTGTAATGAGCACCTCCAGATCCATCTCCTCCTCCTCTGTCTGGGCTTTCTGCACTCCCCCCCCCAGCTGGTAACTCCTCCTTGGGTTCTTCATCCCAAAATGCAGCACCTTGCACTTTTTGGCATTAAACCCCAGTTGCCAGGTGTCTGACCAGGTTTCAAGCTTTGCTAGATCATCCTGCAACCCCTGCCTTCCAGCTAGGTCATCCACCACCGCTCCTACCTTGGTATCATCAGCAAACAGACTGATCTTGCTCTTGATGTCCAATGATATGTCTGCAAAGAATATCCCAAACAACACTGGTCCCAACACCAAGCCCTGTGGAACACCACTCATCACTACCCTTGGGTGTGAGAGCTCCCGACCCACCACCACCCCCTGTTGTATTCCCTGAAGTCAGTTCCCTACCCATCTCACCAGCTTTGCACCTGCCCCTGTGTCTACTAACTTACTTCCCAGTCTTCCATGTGGCATCAAGTTGAATGCCTTGCTGAAGTACAGATACAGGACATCCACTGCATGGCCCCTGTCCAGTTGCCTAGTTTCCCAGTCATAGAACTCCACCAGGTTGGTTTGGCAGGATCTGTCCCATATGAAGCCATGCTGTCTACTGTCCTGTAGTCCTTTGGCCTCTAGGAGGGCCACCAGCCTCTCCTTCAGGATAGTTTCCATTAGCTTACCCACGATGGATGTGATGCTCACTGGTCTGTAGTTTTCCGGTTCATCCTTGGGGCTACTCTTGTGGAGGGGCACCACATGAGCCATCCTGCAGTCCTGAGGTACACACTCTGAATGTAGTGAGGCATTAAATAGGTCTGCCAAAGGTCCTGCAAGGACCTCTGCCAGCTCCTTCAGTACCCTGGGGTGGATGCCATCTGGGCCTGGTGCCTTATCCACCCTCAGTGCCTTCAAACCCTCCTGAACTCTGCCCTCCATGATTTCCCCATCTGTCATCCCCTACCCCCGTTTCTGCCATTTCTCCCACTTGGGTGTCACCCCCCTCTTCTCTTTAGTAAATATTGAGCAGAAGAACTCATTTAGTGCTTCTGCCTTATCACATCCTGCCTCCACCCAACCCCCCCTTCCTAATCCTTACTATGTGGTCCTTACAGCTCCTTTTCTCCCTGATGTACCTGAAGAAGTCCTTCTCCCCTTCTTAATGCCTTGTGCCAGCCTGAGTTCTGTAGATGCCTTGGCTTCCCTTACTGCCCTTGTCACCTCCTTCGATTCCTTCAAAGTACTCCTCCCTGTCCTCCCCTCTCCCTGTTTTCTTGTACTTCCTAAGGCAGCTCTTTTCCTCCTTACCTTTTCCATGACCTCTTTGCTCAACCAGCTCAGTTTCTTAGCCCTAGCCTTCTTGCTCTGGGCCTTGCAGCAGGTTTTGGTTGCCTCCATCATCTCCAGCTTTATGAGCTCCCACCTCTGGTTAGTGTCCATACTAGATTGAATTCTGGCCAGGTACCCTTTTACCACTTCCCCCATCGTCCTAAAGTTGGCCCTCCTGAAGTTCAGCACTCTTGTGCCAGATTCCACTCCTTCCTTGCCCATATCCAATGTGAGCCATACTGAGTGGTGGTCACTCCCTGACAGCGGTTCCTGCACCATAAGTTCTCTCACAAAGTCCCCATTTGCCAGCACAAGGTCAAGGGTATTCCCTAATCTGGTTGGTTCACTGACCATTTGAAGCAGGAAGCTGTCCTGGAAGGCATCCAGCAGTACCTGCTCCCTTCTGTTCCTGGTTGTTGGGGTACTCCAGTCCGATCCTGGCATGTTGAAGTCCTCCACAATCACCACACTACCCTTCTCGCAGGTCCTCCTAATCTGTCCCGCTAGTTCCCTGTCTAACTCCTCCATCTGAGATGGCGGCCTGTACACCACTCCCATTCTAAGAATCCTATTCTTGGAATCCTGGATTTGCATCCAAAGTGACTCCATACTACTCTCCTCTTCTTCCTCCCTTACACACTTCAGTCCTTTCTTCACATATAGTGCCACACCCCCTCCTTTCCCAATCACCCTGTCCCTATGAAATAACCTGTACCCTGGTACAGACAGGTCCCAGTCATTGTATTGGGTGGCTCATGTTTCTGTGATGGCTGCAATGTCCACCTCTCCCTCTGCCATGAGCACCTGTAACTCTGCAGTTTTCCTCCCAAGGCTCCTAGCATTAAGGGTAACCACCTTCCACCCTCTCCTATCCTGCCCTCCTTTACTAGCATCACCAACAGTACTTGTCATTTGTCCTGTGTCACTGTTATGGGGAGTAAGCTCATATGGTTTCCCAACCTGTGGTTTCTGCATGTCTCTTGCCCAGTTGCCACCCCAACTCCTAGTTTAAATTCCCAACTTCCTCTGTGTACTCCTCCATCCTCTGCTTCAACACTTTCTTTCCTTCCACACTCAAGTATAGTCTGTCCTTGGCATAGAGACTACTGTCCTCCAGGTCCCCCCCAACAGCTAATATCCTTTAGCACAACACCAGGTTCTTAGCCATCCATTAAATTCCTCTATTCTCAGCTTTCTTGTTGTGGTTGCCTTGGGTACTGGAAGTATCTCTGAAAAAGTTACTGATCTTTCTGCCTCCTCACATAATTGTCCTAGTTCCTCAAACCTCCTCTGGACTATGTCTACTGTCTTGTCAGCCAGGTCATTCATCCCAAGATGTATAATTAAATGAGGCTTGTCCCTACCGCTTCTACCATATTTCAGAACAGATTGTCCCACCCTTTCTGCTGTCATTCCTGGCATGGCATCAACCCAAATGCGGCTATGCCTCTCCCCCTTGCTACCCCACCTGACTCCTCTTAGTATTGAGTCCCCCAGCACTAGGATTCCACCACTCTTACTCCCTGCTTGATTTCATTCATCTCCCTCTCTCCTTTCTGGCTCCTCTTCTTCCTCCTGCACATTATTTCCCCCTTTTGCCCCTGTTGCAATTCTCCCAGCAGAACTTCCCCCCGCTCTGGTTTGGTCCAGGCATTTATCAATTACTCCTCTAATTTCATAATTTGCCTCCTCCACCTTCTTCCTCTCTAGCAGTGCAAAACTATTTTCTGAGGACCCTTCACAAATGCCCACTCCCTCTCTTTTCATAGTAACCTGTTCTCTCCTTTCCACTGCATGACTTTTGCCACTTCTTTGCCTCTCCTCACAAGTCCCTATCTCCTCCTTCCATTTGTCTTTTGTCTCCCGACCTGGTTTCACCAGCAATCATTCTTCCTGGCCTGGACCCCCTTGTCCCTGTTTCCCTTCTTCTGACCCTCTCCTCACCACTGTTGGCTTAAATCACCCTCCCTCATGTCCCATTCTTCCTCCATCCAGTATTGGGCTAAACCCCACCCCCAGTCTGCCTTGCCTGTCTTAGTTCCTCCGGCAGACCCTCAATCTCCTTTCTAAGTTTCTCTGTGTGGTTGCACACTAAACATCATCCCACACTCCAGGCAATTTTTAGAAAGATTGGTGCACCACAGTTGTTGCAGCCTACCACCCTACCCATTGCTGTCGTTGCCCACCAGCGATTCCCCACCCTTCCACATGCAAAATACCAAACACTTCCCCAAGTCTCCCCTCTTCCCCATCAGTGCAAAACATTATTTTCTTAATTTCCCTTACCCCCTTTATTGTACATGTTTAGACAGATTGAGCAACTGCTTTTTAAATTCCTAACCTTCCTATCCACACTCAAAAAGAGACTCTAAGTAACTATTGCAGAACCTTTTTCAAACTCCTACTCCCCCTTTCCACAATGCAATAACAATGCAAAGAAGTAACAATGAAAGCTTCTAGATTTGCAGTTACTTCCCTTCCACTGAGATAGCAGTCACCTCTTCACTCACTGCTGTTCCATTCCTGGATGTCTGCTTCTGCTATTACAGGTGCATATCCTTTGCCCATTTGAGGAAGTGATGTCAGAACCCCTGGTATAAAGGAATCACTCACCAGGTGGTGGGTGAGGGGTGGTGGGACCAACCCAGTCTTCCAGAAACAATCAAGTAGCTGAGGCCCCTGGTCAGACCATTAGCACCCTTCCCCCACTATGCACTAGCCTTTGCAGCTAATGAAGCCAGCAAAAATTAATCACAATTCTACTCAATGCCCCCAAAATAGGTTTGCTACCAAAAGAAACAGGTCTCCAATTCAAACAGTTTCACCAACAACACATCAAAATAGGCTTGAAATTAGAAGATATAGGTCTCTGATTCAAAGAAACAGCCCCAATTAAATCACACCAAATAGGTTTCAAATCAAAAGAAATAGGCCTCTACAAATGCAGCCTGCTACACAGTGAAACGTCAAACAAATGAGCCCACTTATAGCCATCAAAACAGTTTTCAAAATTCCAACAGCCCCAAAACAATACCCTGCTAGCCCCTTAGAAGTAGTAAGAAAGAAAAGAAATAACCTTCTACCAAGTAAAATCCACAAGAAACAATGTAAAAACA
This sequence comes from Neoceratodus forsteri, assembly GCA_016271365.2. Lineage (NCBI taxonomy): Eukaryota > Metazoa > Chordata > Ceratodontiformes > Ceratodontidae > Neoceratodus > Neoceratodus forsteri. The sequence continues at coordinate 1,126,229,199 of CM028131.1, forward strand.
ACAAGAAGCTACTGTACTGTAAAGATCTGATCCTTTCCCTTCTAGTTCCTTCTGAGAAGCCAAAGCAACTGACACCACACCTGATTCAGCTCCGCCTCCCTAGCTGAGTGAGACCTGGCCAGACCATTAGCACCCTTCCCCCACTATGCACTAACCTTTGCAGCTAGTGAAGCCAGCAAAAAATGAATCACAATTCTACTCAAAGCCCCCAAAATAGGTTTGCTACCAAAAGAAACAGGTCTCCAATTCAAACAGCTTCACCAATGACACATCAAACTAGGCTTGAAATTAGAAGATATAGGTCTCTGATTCAAAGAAACAGCCCCAGTTAAATCACACCAAATAGGTTTTAAATCAGAAGAAATAGGCCTCTACAAATGCAGCCTGCTACACAGTAAAACATCAAACAAATGAGCCCACTTATAGCCACCAAAACAGTTTTCAAAATTTCAACAGCCCCAAAACAATACCCTGCTAGCCCCTTAGATGTAGTAAGAAAGAAAAGAAATAACCTTCTACCAAGTAACATCCACAAAAAAAATGCAAAAACAGCAAGAAGCTACTGTACTGTAAAATATCTGATCCTTTCCCTTCTAGTTCCTTCTGAGAAGCCAAAGCAACTACAAAGTAGATACAGTACCTGTATCTACTTTTCTTTTACTAACTTGATCCAGTGATGTGCCATTGAACAACATGGTACAGTAGATTGCTGAATCGGGTTAGTAAAGGACAAGCACTTTCAGAAAAGTAATGTTAATGCTAATGTAATGTTCAAGAATATAGGCTATTGTGCAAAATATGCAAACATTTATTTGGTATTACCTGGATTATTTAAGCAATAAGGCATGATGGAGCACTGGTGGTATTAGGATTCCCTCACAGTCAAGGGTCTAGTAAGGCATGAGGTGAAGCTGAATGCATTCAGCCCCCTGAACATGGGGTAAGCCTAGTAACACCAATGCCCCCAGAGTGTCTTATTGCATATATAAAATGGGCTCATAGGCAACCTTTAAAAAATGAATGGCACTAGGTCAGAACAGTGCTGACACATGTGCTGCCAAGAACAGCACAGTACAAACAGCACTGATGACAACAGTGGCAGGACAAAATGCAGTCCCACACAACAGCACCCATAGTAGCAGTTGTACACCACACGACGACTGCTACCATTCCCCACAACAAAACATGTACATTTATGCTCTGCCCCTGCACCCCCATTATTAAATTAACCAACTCTGAGGGGAAGTGGACCTCAGAGACAAGAAGGAACTTGGGGGTGGGAGGAATTTGTTTTTGGGTTTATAAAAAGAATAAAAACTTTGGGTAGGGGGAAAGTACAACTCAATGTACAGAGAGACAAGGAACAGAACCCTGGTCTTTGGAGCTATACAGGTCAAGTTGCTTGTGCCTTAGACCTCTGCACCATGGGAGCAGCTTGTCTAGCCTCCTGATTTTTCCCCTACTTCTGCATTTCAACCTTGCCTTCATAGCCATTGGTAGCATTAGCAGTTACTAGCATTTGCTTTTCTACCCCGTCTCTGTTTACAGCAAAAGCGGTTTAGGAGGCACATGTCAAACCATGCTCTTCTAGCAGGCTATTCTGACTGGGTAGGAAAATGAACATTCTAAAAGCTTTCAAAGCCAAAATAATATATATAATAAAATGCTGCTAAATTATGTAAAATAGTCCCTTCACAGGTGTTTTTCACCTGTCGGTCATCTGTCTTTTTTTTACATTCAATACCTTGTGTGATTGTTTATCACAGAATAGAAGAATTCAAAGCTCTGCATTATTGCTGTAGTAGAATTCCACCCCCCACACACACACAAACTTACACATGGAATAGTTACATGGAATACATGAATTAAAAAGTCTTCAGAGTTACACTGGCATGCACACACACACACACACACACACACACGTGTGCACACACACACACACACACACACATATATGCCTCAGGTGGAGCCATAACCTCAGTTTTATCTGTTGCCAGATAAGGAGCAGGGAGTTCTCTGGCAAACTGGTAGGGATAGAAGAGGGATTTTTGTTGGTCATCAAAGAAATGCCAGCAATGGAAGCTCTGAACAGTACTTGATTTTTCAAATTTGTGTATCTGTGTAAGGAGGGGCTCTTGAGTGAAAATAACATTACATTATTTACTTACTTATTTAATTTAATGTACTTTTATTTTTAGGGCCTAGTTGAAGGTTGTTATATATGAATAAAGGCTGCAGCCATGTTTGTGCTGGAAATCAGAAAGTAAGTGGCTTATGAATTCTATATGTGACTTGTGAGTTGCCCTGGTTCGCAGGGACTTGTTTATAGCCATTGGTGGTGCTCTCTGAAGGCAATGGCTAGAATCAAGTCTCAGTCAATCAGGACACAGGGATTTCCTTGCACATTTTATATTTTTGGATTTGTATGCTAACATTCTCAGAACTTCTTCTAGGGCTTTTGAGAAATGAGTTTGAAGGGCTCTAAATGTTTAGACCCCAATGTCAAAACCCAGGTCAGGAGGGTCTCAGCAGTCAGTTAATGATTGTACAAATGGTAAATTGAATCTATTGCTTTTAAACCATCCCAGCACTGTAGGACATGCACATATCCATGAGAATGAGGTCTTGCTCCTAGCATGCTTTACATTTTTATAGAGAACAGTGAATGCAATTTTACACAAGCTTGTTGCTGTGGACATAGCTTATCAAACACATATATACAAGGAGAATTTTAACCAGCTGCAGAGTTTTCCTGTAGCCATTCCTGCCAATCTAGTTGCAATACAGGACCAATGCGAAGAGGTCTAAAATCTTATAATAAAACCAGGAAAGAGTGTGAAATGGAAGGTCATATATACTAGCCTAGCTCTCAGTTCAGCCGACACACTACAACATAATCATCTGAAACAGCATTTTCTATATATGTAACATTTCTTTCATTTTAATAGATTAACTGAAGAATTATCATAAATAATGACATCATTTAATTTATTATATATTTACTAGTCATTCAGCTATAGAATTGCAATTATACTTACAGAGAATGCTTAACAAGACTTTACAGTTTACAACAGATAATTCATAAACAGAGCTCAGCGACACAAGATCCCCTGCAAATTGTAACTTCAGAACCCTTCACATTTTATTACTGAAAACATTTTGATTAGGAATGGGCAAGATCTCTCCACAACACTTTGCAAGGTCTATGTGATAAAGCAAAAAAAAAAAAACAATGCTGTTTTCACATGGGGCACAATTTTTAAAGGATAAACTATGATACAAGATGCCTGCACTAAACAGGTATGACATGTGTGGCACCTTGCATCATTGTTTGTGGCAATTCTGATTTTTTAACTCAGGCTGTGTTGAAATTGGGATGCCTTGCACCCAAGCCCCCTGCACTACACTTGTAACAGAAGCTCCAGTGTGTCAGGTCACAAGGGGGCTTGCACCATGGTGGGGTTACAACATCCCCTTTTTTGCTGTTTTGGAAGCCCCGCCATGGATGCAGCAAGTGGCTCAACTTAGACCAGCCAGGAGGTAGTCTCTGCAGTTTGCACCAATGCCACCCAGAGTGGTGAGGTGGGGGCATCTGAAAGTGGAGGTCAGGGGCCAAAAGGGGCATGGTGGGTTCCCTGCGGAGCATCGGAGGGACAGCGGGCATGATGGGGAGTGATGTGGCTTCCCTCTGTTTTACTTTTCCTAAAATGGGATATTGAAGAACACAAGAAAGATTAATACATGTCAGCTCTGCAAAGAGTACCCCTGCCATGTGCCACATCACTTCCTGTCATGCCTGCTGTCCCATGATGGCCCCAGGAAACCCCCATGCCCTCTCTGCCCCCGACTCCTCCTGGCATGCAGATTCCTCACAAGCCCTCATGGCCTCTCCACTGTTGCACTGTGCAGGGGAGGGTGGATCCCTGTTGCAATTCCTGCAGTCATGCCAAATATTTAGTGTTAGCCTGCAGCAGCAGCAACTCCTGGGATTAGGGACCCCCCCTTTTATAAAACTGGGTGCAGGGTCCCTGATGCCCCTTGGAGCTAGCTCACCACAGCCTTAGAGCAACACAACTTGCATCTCTCTAAGGGATCTTTGAAAATCGAGCTCATAGTTTTCACCTCAAAGTGCATGCATTGGAACTTTATGTAGTCTCTTGATGGTAACTCTTCACCAGTGAAATGTAATATGCTCTGCTGAGTGTATACAAGACAGCATGTTGTATGGTGGATTTTCTGTTTAAAAGGATGATCAATTGGCTCTTCTGGGATAATTCGAACTGAAAGGGATTTGGATGTTGAAACTCTCCCTTCCTTCAGCTGAGTAGAAAGCTTCCTTCTCCCTCCCTGCCACATTCCTGGCCAAATGACCAGATGTCCAAGCTGGCCATGAATGGGGAAGGGGAAGGGAAGGAAGAGCTGACTGTGGCTGGCCAGAAGCAAGGGTGACAGGGGCTGGTTATTAATGGGGAAAGGAAGCCAGTCTGAAATAGATATCAGGGCTGGCTTCCAGGGAATATGAGGGCTGTACAGGGGGTAGATAAGTTCTGGCTTCTCAGTAATCTAGCCTTTAAGCCTGGTATCCTGAGAAGCCTAACAAAGCCACCCACCCACCCTGGAAAGGTGGCGGTAAGGAAGGGAGGGTCAGAAGAGTAAAGGAACAGGGTAGGAGAAGAAATGATAGAGACAGAGTGACATGGACACAGCATTACTCATGAAACGACTGCTGCTGGGGTCATGATGGAAGTTTTCTCCATTTTTCATGTTTAACAGGTCTTTTTTGCTTTTTTTTCCCTCATCAGGGCTGAGCCAGGGAGCTCAGGTTAGTGGGCAAGAGTTAGGAACCAGTCATAGCAATTGTGAGTATACAAGGAGTCTGGGTTGTGGGGATATCATGTGTTGACCATGGCAGCCCGAGCTGGCACTAGATGGGGTGGGAATCACCCAGCATGGCATGCTCCAGTAGCATGGTGAAGGATGGAGGGGATTCCACTATGCCTCACCCGGTACAGTGAGCTGTGACTCCTCTCTTATCCCAGAGGTGTCCAGGGTGGCTCTTGGTTGGAGGGAAAAATCTGGATGACCTCATTGGGGGAGTCCCCATTCAAATGCTCCACCTATGGTGAGGGTTCCTGTACTGTATCAGTCTTCCCGCTGTGCCCAAAGAATGCATGTGTTTCTATGAATTCTATGTTTCTATGTTTCTATGTGCAGTGCTGTTATGTCTTCAAAAAACATATGGCCATGGTTATTTAACCAATTTGATGGTGTAGTTGCTGTCTCTAGGTAAGCAGGATGGGGTTATTAACCAGCTAAGGTACATGTTTCTCAGGAATCTTACCCACTGGATTCTTGCTTGCATAGTCAGTGAGTGAGAGCCAAAGTCAGATATGTTTCTTTGATCTTGCTTGCACAGTGACTCAGTGAGTGACTGAGTGAATGAGTGCAAGAGTCAGGTATGTGTCTATGATTGCTGAACTAAATACTATAAGTTCAACTAGGTTAACAAACATCATAGCTACAGTACTGCAGACATATTTGTTGAGTTTCAGCGCTTACACTTAGTAGAATGGATTTAGGAAGGTTTTATTTAGACAGAAAGTGCTTTGGGGGTATATTTTGAAAGGTTTACAGTATTTTCCTTATTCTGATCTGATCACAGTAAATCTGAGCTGAATCTTGTAAGGGTTGGGAAAGGTCAGCTACCAGATACAGTTGTTTTTTTTCTTCATTTATTTAAAATGAGTTGACTGGGAAAGGCACATTAAGCCAAGGCTCATTTCCAGGTACAACTGGGACAGGGGACAAAGCAAGAGGATGTGCAAACAAATACAAAGTGTCAAATGATAAAACAAATTCAAAAAATGACAAAGCAGCAATTATGTACATGTACTGTACATGTACAGCAGTTACATGAGTGTGCTTAAGGCAGTGTACAGGCACGTATCAAAAAAGAGATTTATTGCTAGGTCATATATGCTTGACTAAATGTTTTAAACTTTTGATTTTCTACTCTGCAGCTTTATGTTTTATGGTCTGTCTTGCTGATCACTGACTGTCAATGGCCACTGGCCACCATATCTGTGATTTTGGAAGTGAGTTGATTCTACAGTATTTAAATAAAAAATGCTTTACATAAAAAAAGTCTTTTAGGGCTGTGGCAGGTAACAGTCTGGATTATAAGTGTAGATCTGTGAAGCAGTTATCACAGTCACCTCAGTGCTCAGGCAGATCAAATTGTAGTTTTTAAAGTAAAACTATTATATAAATAACTATTTTGTAGCTGTGCCAGACAACAGACCAAGCTATTTGTTTAGGTCTGTGAAGCAACTGTGCAGTACACATCAATGCTTAGCATTGAAGTGTTTTCCCGACTAAGAAATATTATATAAAAAGTCATTGTTGACTGTGCTGGAAATATTCTGAATAAATTTGTGTATGATTGTAAAATAATGGTTCAGGCTACCTCAATGCTAAGGCAATACTTTTTTTTTGTTAACTATGATGCATAAAATGTTTTGGACTATGAAAGACAACAGTCAGAGTTATCTGAATGGGGCTGTGAAGCAGCAATCTAGGATAGTTCAATGTTTAAGCAGTACAATTTTTTTATAAGCTAAGAAATTTTAAAGAAGGCAATTATTTGGGGACTGTGCCACAGAACAGTCAGTTATTTGTATGCAGCTGTGAAGCACACCAATATTGTGTGCAAACCCATCCTACCCAAGATGTTCAAAACAAAACACACACTAATTCACAAACAATACAACCAGAGGAAGTACAGTAGTTGAGGTAACACAATCACCCCTTTCTGCCACAGTAAGTATATGTCATCCATCCAAAATCATTTTTGGGAGTATTTTATTAATGATCCACCAGTTAAAGCAGATGCCATTTTTAAATAAATTAATAAATCTAATATTTAAAGTAATAATAAATTAATTACAGTAAAATCCTGTTTATCCAAATGCACTGGGGGACATGTAAAGCTTTTGGATAAATGGAGTTTCAGATCAGCAGGAGACAGTTTTTCTGTGCTATTATAAAGCATGTGCTGAACACACTGCTCAAATTAAAAAATAAATAAATTTGTATTCATTTATACTACACTATTGTATTATAACATTAACCTGCAATGCAGCAGAACATTCTAACAGTGCGGGGGGGGGGGCATGCCTTGGACCTGGATGACATGGCTGCTTAAGTCTTTTGCTCTATCCTTCCCTGGCGCTCCATCCATTGAAATCAGCAGTGATACTGGGCTGAATTGTACATCTAACAGCTCTAAATCCTTCCCCTATCCCCTGCCACTACTATCCTGCTGTTTTTTCATCCAGTGATTTGTTTCTTCCATGCCAATTGAGCTGATGTGCAGTGCCAGCCACACTGTTGCACTAGGCTGCATAAGCCTCCTGGTGTTGCTCTAATTATCCTCACCGAGACATGATATAGAGACTCTTGCGCCCGTGTGGAAGTTGTCGGGTCACGATCTCTGGTCATATTACCACATTTTCCCTCTGAAATTGGAAGTGGTTACCTACTCTGGACTGTCCACCTGTTGGGAGTGAATGAGTGAAGTGATGGCAGCCTCAGTAGATGCTGGTAGTGGACCAAGCTGTACTCAGGGCCTTCCCGGGCAGACACAGGTGGGGGATGCCCTCACAGATTTTACAAGGATGCTGGAGGCCTTACTTGTCAGGGTAGATGGAATCGGGGCAGCTCTGGCCAGGAATGTAGTGGATGACTGACATTTGGAGGACAAACAGAATGTTATTGAGTAAAGAACCGATGATCTGGAAAGGCAGCACATCTTGCTATGGCAAAGACTGCAGTAACACAAGGTGAAGCTTGCCAGTCTCTGGGAGAGGGCTGAGGAGCAAGAGAATAGGGGAAGGAGGAACAACATTAGGATTATGGGGTTCCCCAAGGGTGTTGAGGGCCCCAACATGGAGAGGTTCACTAGTGAGCTCCTGCAGCAACTCCTTCGTGATAGGTGGAAAGATCCCATCAAGGTGGAGAGGGCCCACAGGATAATGGGCAGAGTGGAAGGTTCCTCTGCCCCACAAAATATAATTGCCTACTTACTGCGTTACTCAGTCAAAGAGATAATAATGAGGGCTGCTAGAGATCTTGGAAAAATTACCTGGAGGGGTGCCCCAGTCTCTCTATACCAGGATTTCTCTCAGGAGGTGGCAGCTAGACGAAGAGCATTCTACCCCATTAAAAAGGTCCTGCAGGCAAACTCTTTTTGCTACTGTTTCAAATGACTTACCACCCTGCACATCTCTAAAGGCAACAAAGTTTTTCTGGTGGAGTACCCCAGGGATGCTGACATGTGGCTACACAATCACTGGCTGGGCCTTCTCCCTAAGACTACATCTCCCAGATGCCTCTGGGTACCTGGGAGGCATGACAACAACTGGGCTGATAAAAAGGAGAAATGGTTCCTGGAGGACTCTAATCACAAGTGGGCTGGTCCTGTTCCTAATGGATCCCCCAGCCCCTCTTTCATGAATATGGAAAACATGCTGATTTGGATGTAAGACCTGCTGACAAGCAATCTCCGGCACTGCAAGAAACATCCCAAAGGCATGAACAAGGGAAACGCCCTCTCCCTGTGCACCAACACCAGCACTCCAGAAGCCCTCGTCCTATAGCTACTGGTAAAACAGTGTCCTCCCCCCCTGCAAAGCTTCCCAGGTCCGAGGCCCTGTCCTCAGAAAGGCTCCCAATCTGCGAACAATGGGTAGATGACCAAAGTGAGCCCATGGACTACACCACCCCACTAGATGGGACAGACATGGTAGAAGAAATGGAGGAAGAGTGGGCAGCAGTTGTAGGACTACTTAGACCTGGAGCTAAGTCATTTGCTGAGGCCCTGGCTACTCCACAGCAGACATGCAGGGGCAAGGAGACCTGAATGAGCCATCCTGCCTCGCCCAGAAAGAATGGATGACTTCCAGGACTGCCTACCCATAGCTAAGATTCTTTGATAATTTCATTGCTGTGTTATTCTTAGTTTTTGTCTAGATAGGCGGACCTGGAGAGGGTGGCACACCGGGCGGCTGGTGGTGCCCTGCACCAAGGGCTTAGCCCAGTTGATGCACCCACTATCCAGCCAGTTCCTAGTGACCCATGGGACCCAATCTTTCTGTTGCTACCGATTGGGATGGGCAGATGCCCCCCTTCACCCCCTCATAACTGTCTGCCCATCTAGGGGAATACCGCTATCAGGGGAGATTCCTGGGTATCCTTTGGGTCAAATAGGAATCTCACTGCTACCTTCTGATGGTCAGATCTACTATTAATGGCCACTGCTACCTTTTCTGGGTGCCTTTCATGTGAGAAAGTGGCAGGGAAGGGGTTTCTCCCTTCCTCTCATATTTTCCCCCTTCCCCTTTTCAGCTATTACTTATTCTATATATGCTGGCTGCCGGTGGAATGCCAGCTGAGATAACCTGACCTCAGGAGCTAATGTCCTTCTGTACTTTGAGGCCAGGTGGGGATAGGTCATTAATAATTTGTATAGACCTTTCCCTCCCATTCTTGGTGCTTCAGTCAGTGTGGCTAGGAGACCCATCTGGGCCTTCCCTTACACGCTTACCTCAGTATCATTAGCTTGGTTACTTCTTTTCAATATACTAATATTACAGTTATAACTACAGATTGTATATTGTTATTGCTATTGTTATTACTGCATTTTAGTGCAAAGCTTTTTCTATTGCACTACATAGCTAAACAGTTTATGTTCTTGAATAGGTTTCATCTTGGGATGGTGATACCTGTCGTAGCTCTCCTTAGCCTGTGCTCCATCTTCTCTCCCTCTCCTTGTCTCCTCCAGACTTCGTGAACATCCTCTGCACCAGCAATCTCCTTCCTGCTGCCAGCTTTTTCTTTCCTTCCTTCTCCTGGTTGACAATCATAGATGGTAAGTCTCCTGCAGCCCGGGTTGGAGGTGCGTCTCCTGGAACATAAAGGAGCTTAACCACCCAGCCAAGTGCATTACAATTCCTGAGCTCTCTGGGTAGCAATGTGGTCCTACTCCAGGAGACGCACCTCACCACCAGGACTGTTTTGTGGCTCAACAAATTGTGGGTAGGGTCAGTGATTGCCAGCTGTGCCTTAAGCAAATCAAGGGTGGTGGTTATCCTATTACACAAGGCATCCCCTTGGGTGGTAGAGGACACCCAAACAGACTCCCAGGGAAGGTGGGTAATGGCTAGACTCTCTTATCCTGGGGGAGGGTACTCATAACTAATGTATATGACCACAACAGAGATTCAGGGGAGTTCTTTTCAGATATCAGCCAGGCCCTCTCTAGTCTAGTAGATTGCTTTGTGGACATCCCAATACTTATGGGGGGTGATTTCAACTTAGTTTTGGATATTTTTCTTGACAAATCCCTCCCTACTCCACAGTCCCACCCTAAATACCTGGCTGGGCTCACCGACTTGATGTCAGAGTGGGGTATGTGTGACCTTTGGAGGATGGACAACCAGCAGGGGTGGGCCCATTCCTTCTTTTCAGTGGTCCACAATACTCATAGTAGGCTGGATTTTTGGCTGGCTAACCAAGCAGCCATGCCCTGGGTCTCAGAAGTCAAAATAGGGAATATTATTATTTCCGACCACACCCCGGTATCTCTTTTGTTCTGTCCACCCAGTCAGGGGTCTCCCTCCATGAGGTGGAGGTGCAACCCCCTGCTGTTGCAGGATAAAGAGTTTCAGGCCTGCATAAAGAATGAAGCTCGAACCTATTTCTCACTGAACGCCTCAGATGAAGTCTCTGCCTCCATGATCTGGGAAGCCTTTAAGGCAGCCATTAGAGGTAGGATAATTTCCTACTCAGTGGCTAAGAACAAGACCCGGGCAGCTGAGGTTCGCAGGTTGCAGGCGGAACTCACCTCCCTGAAATTGCAATTTAAAGCCTCAGCGCTGCAGATGACTAATGCTTCCCTCCTTCCTGCTATTGTGGACCTGAAATACCCCCTTAACAGCCTCCTGAATAGGAAAACAGAATGGCAACTCCTCCGCTACAAGCACAAGTTGTGGGAGGGGGTGACAAGGGGGGCAGGTTGCTAGCTTTTCACCTGCGTAAACACCAAGCTGCTTCCAGAATCCACGCACTTAGAAATAAAGAGGGGAAAGTAGTCTCAGCACCTAAGGAGATCAGCGGGATGATGCATCTCTTTACCAGGCCCTTTAGCAGACACGCTTCAAGCTTGTGTCTGAAGAGATCTCCAAGAACCTCTCAGAATTCTGTCATGGGTTTCTCCTCCCCAAGCTCTCACAATCGGACTGCACTAGCCTAGATGCCCCCACTGATATAAAGGAACTCTAGACTGCTCTCTCTCAAATGGCAAAGGGGAAAGCCCCTGGGTCTGACAGAATGACCTTGGAGCTTTATCAATTCCTGAAGTCTGAAATTAAACCCCCCCTCTCTTGTGGGCCCTTCAAGAGGCTCACTGCAATGACTCACTTCCCCCCAATATGTGGGAAGTACCCATCACATTACTTCCCAAGAAATCTTCTGATGCACTGGACTACTCTAATTTTCAGCCTATTTCATTGTTATCAATGGATACCAAACTAGTGGCTAAAGTTCTGGTGAATAGGTTACTTCGCATCCTTCCCACTATGATCCATCCCTCGCAGTCTGGTTTTTCAAAGGGCAAGTTTGGTGCGGACAATCTGTGTCTGCTCCTTAACCTAAAGTGGTTGGCTCTTCAGTCTCCTACCCTATGGCCACCCTTGCAATTGACTTCTTAAAGGCTTTTGACTCCCTAGAGTGGGATTATCTCCATAGTGTTCTCCAGCTCTACATTTCTGGTACCCACTTTTGTTCCTGGATAACCACCCTCTACAACCTGCCCACAGCTAAAATCCTGATTAACTGTGATATTTCCTCTCCCGTTTTTCTGCAGAGGGGCACTAGGCAGGGTTATCCCCTTTCCTCTCTCTTGTTTCTTTTAGCCTTAGATCCCTTGATCAGGAGACTTCTGTACACCCCCAGGATCACAAGGATCCCTATCAAAGGCTGCAGTTTCCTAATAAATGCATATGTGGACGATATGCTCCTCACACTATCCAAGCCGGATCTCTCTCTTCCAGTGGTCCTGCTGGTGCTGCAGGACTTCACCCTTCTTTCTGGGTTACTTATTAACCAGAAGAATGCAACACTCTCCTCACTGAATCCCAGATGCAGCAAAAGCTGCCTGGCGAACACAGACATTGCCTGGGCCCCACAGGGTTTTTCCTACTTAGGCATTTTCATTTCCACAGCATGGAGGGATTTGGAGAAGACCAATTGTTCCCCCTTTCCAGTGTTGGTACAGACTACAGCTGTCCATGAAAGGTAAAATTGAGGCCGTGCATATGTTTGTGCTCCAGAGAGTCTCTTATCTCCTGACCAACCTCTCAATTCCTTTGTCCCCCACCCTAGTTTCCTCTCTGGACAAACTAGTATCCTCTTTCCTGTGGGAAGGGAAAGCAGCCCACTGGGGTTGCTCCAAGCTGAGGGCTCACTGGTCCAGAGGCAGATTGGGGCTCCCTGGTTTACAGGCTATTATTTGGCATAATGTATGGCACAGGCTACTGCATGGTTTGTCCAGAGTCCTTCTTGCCCCCCACAGTGGGTCACCCCGTAATCTGCTCTTCTCCTGCACAACTCTCTCTTTACCTTGCTATCAGGTGGGAAGGCCCCCACAAGCCAGATCACCCCAATCATGGCTAAAACCTGTAGTGCTTGGCGGCAGGCCATGGCACTCTTGGGCACCCCCACCTTGGCCCATTCCCCTCTGATACCATACGCTCCCCTCTGGTGTAATAGTCCAGTTGTGGTGGACAATCAATCCCTCTCTTGACCCTGGTGGTTAGACAAAGGGATAAGAATGGTGGGTGATCTTCTCCTCCCTGACACCACAACCTTGATGTCTTTTGAGCAGCTGAAGGACCATTATGTTCTGGGAGCTCAGGACTTCTGGAGATATCTCCAAATCAGGAGTGCGGTCTGTCCCCTCCTGTGGCAGCTGATAGGCGAAGGGGGTTGGAGCTGTCTAGCTAAAGTCCATAAGCCCAGTCAGAGACAAGGTCTTGTGAGGACTATTTATAAGTTCCTGACAGATTCACAACCAGACACCACTTCCAAATGCAGGCTTGCTTGGGAAACTGAGCTCCAATGTCCTATTACCCCGGAGCAGTGGTCTGCCATCCTGAGGGGAGTGCATGGTGCATATGGAAATGCCAAGAGTCAACTGATACAGCTGAAGATTATTCTTCGCTGGTACAGGACTCCAGCCCTGCTCTTCCAACTTCAGCTGCTTAGCCATGACAGATGTTGGCGGTGCCAAGAATTCCTAGCACATATACTTCATGTTCTATGGAACTGCTACACCCTCAAGAAGTTCTGGTTGGCCATACTGGATGATTGCTCTAAAATTGTAGGGAAAGAATTTCACATTCGCATATCTCTCTTCTGCTGGGAGATGTCTCTTCTCTCGAACTCCTAGCCACACTGCACAAAACCTGGGTTCTCGCTGTGCTTATGGAAGTGAAAAGGGCTATCCTGATAAGATGGAGGCTGCCTGTCCCTCCCTCCTTTCTTTTTTGGAGTGCAGCGCTGGCCAGGCTGGCCATCTTTGAGCACTTTACTGCAGCAGAATGAGGATAACTCCCCATATATTACAAGAAGTGGGATGTATACCTACACTCTCACAGCTGCACTATTCTGCCCACCACACCCGGGAACCCACCTCTAGAATATGCTCCCTCATCACCTTTGTCCTCTTCTCCCTCTTGCATCTTTGAAGGTCATCAATGCTATTACTCTAACTGGCACTTCTTTTCTTTGCCTCCTCCCATTTCTCTGGCCTTTATCTCATATTCTCCTTATGGATGGTAGATGCATGGGAGATATATATGGTGAACTGATGGCTACAGGTTGGCTACACTTCTGTAATTTTCTCCTGTTTGTTATTCATACCCTTTGGATTTATTATAGCATGTTTAGCTGTAGCTATGCAGCTTCTAGTTGGACTTTACTGATCAATGTAAGGCCATTCTTGTTTAATAGCCTGAGACAGCTATGTGGATCAGGCTGCATCTTATAGGCTGTCTCTTTCTATCTGACATATATTTCTGTATTGTGTGTTGCTGATACCTTGGATATGTCTTTTCAAAATATAAAATTCAATAAATTCTTAAATGATAGAAAAAAAACCTGCAACGCAGCAAGGAAATAAAAAATGTAATGTAATAATGCCTTTTTTTAAAAGTCATTAATGATAGTCTACTTCTTCTTACTGTTCCTCAGTTTAACAGCCTTGTTTCTTAACTGGTTGAGCAGCAGGATTTGAAGTGGGTCCATGTCCAAGATGTTCTCCATCCAGTGGATACGCTTTTCAAAGAACTCCATAGCTTCAGAATCACTCTGTACTGGTGTTGACATGAAGACACCTTCTGAGTCCTTCAACTCCTCAGCATCTGTGGCATTCTCAGCAAGCACACTGGACAGTATATCCTTCTCTGTCATCTGCTCATGGCCTCTGCCTTCCTCCTCTTGTCAATCCCACTCAGAAGCATCCATGGTGGTGTCTTCTGGCAGAGTGCTTTGTGTATTTTCAGCCTCTGAGACTTACTTAACGATGGTTTGACTCTGGTATGCTGTTTAGGTAAGCAGCCCGATTTCTCCTATCACTTCACCACAGTCTTCTTTCAAAATTTTCTCCACCTCTTGGCCAACATATAAACCACAACCTTAATAATCAGTGCTTTGATGATGTCACAAAGCGCAAGTTCATTGTTTTGCTCTGTCAGAATGCTTGACAGTAACTTGCTGCTTCCAATCACTCCTCATCTAGTCAGCACTGTAAATTTGCTCCTCAGATAGTGACTCATTTTCCCTCTTTTTTTCTTGAAAGCCTTGATTGGTTCAAGGCTTGTAGAAAGACTGTCCCCAGCAATTGATAACCACCACTCAATGGCAGAAAATGGCGTATCAGTCCCAAGCTGTCTATGAAAATGAAGGGCCTTTTTTTAACAGTGTGACTGAAATCAGGGTGCCCTTACTGCAGATCTGAATGAACCAAATGTACACTACTTTTTCAGTTCTCCTCTCTACATTTGTGCTTTGCTTTACAGGATGTCTGCACATAACCCACCGTCCATGGAGGGAGCAAAGTCTGAGATCTTGTCTTTGGCTTTTATGATATAACAGACAGTTGTGTTTTCCACTACAAAATGCCTGTCATCATGCACCACCTTGTTACCAGCTTCAAGCGCCTCTAGAACTCTCAGCTTCTGGTTAATGTCTAGCACAGGGTGCTTACGTTTTGCCATGCCACTACTGACACACAGGTAGAGACTTCGCATTCATAGAGGCTCATGTTCAGCTCAGCTGACTGCTGTCCACTCCACCACACCTTTATCATCCACTAAATACCCTTCACATCAGGTCAAAGAAGTTGTGATTAGCCGTCAAAGTGTAACTGTTACCAGTCACTTGAAGCTGAATGACAGCTCTAATCCTTCTACTGCCAGTGACATAGTTTCAGCAAATGAAGCTGGGGGACAGCTGTCAGTTTATTATAACTGAGGGTTTCAGATTAGAGAGGTTCAGAAAACTGAGATTTTCCTGTAATACAAAGCAATGCAAGCTCCTTCGTTTAAGACACATTTCTTTCATATTTTCTATGCTGATGCTGAAAGCTGTAACATCAACAGCTCTGTACTATAGCTGAGGCTGTGGTACCTCCCAATTTTTGAAATATATCAATTTCATTAATTAGTAATAAATATTTACAACAATTAAAATGACATTTCAGGAAAGCATTGCAGGCTACTTTCTTCAAACATTCCCATTTTCTCCATCTATCTTAATCATTGTCCCAGTCATGTAAACTAGCTGCTGTTGGCCAAGGGTCAACATGTAGAGATCTATTCAGGTTAGCAGACATGCATCATGAGTCCCAGTTGTAAAATAATCAACTGCTCTGTCCTAATCATTGGTCAGTAAATTGTCCAGTAATAGTCAAAAGAGGGAGAATCCATTCTTGAAGTTAAACTATCGATCATGTCATTGAAATGTAGGTAGGGCTATGAAGTGCATGGGGTTCAATAGATTTCAAAGACCTATCATCAATTTAGAGATGTGCAAAGTCAGGAAACTTCACTTTTTGAAGTGGTATTCAAGGTTTCCTGCCATTGTGAAATGACACTTTGCTAAGCTGTTCATATAGTGAATTACAGCACAGTTCAAACTGAATTTATTGTGCAGCCAGTTTATAACCAGTATATAACTAGTCGGTTTCTTTTTTTCCCTTCAGCTGTATATATATATATATATTTCAATTTGCTGTATGTTCTCTCCTCCACAGACCAGCCCCCATTGGCCAAGCCCTGCACCCAGATCCATCACCCTCCCCCCAAACACTTTCCCAGCTGGAGATATGCTCTGGCTTACCCACCCCCCAGAGTGGGGCTGCAGAAGGATCTTGAACACCTTTTGGATGCTGGTATATGGCCCTGGCAAGCTTCCATCCCACGGTTACACCCCGGCATACCCCACAGATGGGGCTTCTGTGTGGGGGCTCATACTCCCATTGGATAATTATATTCTTCTCTGGTATTGCCATGGGTAGAGGCATGTGACCTGTGGTGTAAGATGGGCAGCATCCAGCTTGGCCTACTTTTTCACCATTATTTGCCCTGGGAGGAGGGATGTGTAATGATATCAAGGATGCATACGCTGTTGTCTTTCCCACCGCCATCAATTATACAGGTGCTGCAGCTGCTCCCCATGGTCTGTTCCAGAAGAGATTCATGTGCAGGGTACTCAACCCCTTCCCCCTGGAGAAGGATAGCAATCCCTCGGACACTTGATCCTTCTTCCCCCAGCCAGCAGAAATGTATAAAAAACAGTATTATATAAAAAATAGGCTGGCAGTGTTAGTGCAGCTGTCAGGAACTTTACAATGTTTTATGAAGTGTGAAGTTCAAAGTTCCCTACTTTGCACCAGCTTTTCTAGTGAAGTAAAACATTGCAACCTCTCTAGTCATCGTGGAATAGACATAGGCCCTGACCCATGCAGTGTAGCAGAGTGTGACTTAAGACATGTAATGGTATCAAAGACCTATTATTGCTACATCTTGCATGCTGAAAGCCACATGGTTTTCTAAGGAACTGTAGACAACACTATGTGGCTCGAACTACAGAGTGTCATTCACCATCAAAATTAACTGGACAATTCACTCCAACAAGTAATAAAAGTAATAAAAGAATAGCCATCCACTACCAGCCACAGAATAAAGAACAACCAAAATGTTAGCTTATTCCATATCTGAGCCAGGTGAGATTTCCCATCGTAGTTTTGGCTGTGTGAGCTAAGACAGCCAGACTGATTTCCTGGAAGCTGTCTGGCAGGTTATAAGAGTATTTCCTCTAAAACACTAATCAACATAATTTATGATCAGAAGTCCAAATGTCTGATCATCTTTGAACCTCTGATTTGTATGGAGTGTTGATTACTCCTTTTCACTTAACAGTGTCTCCTCATTCATGGATAAGAAGTGCAATTTACAGTCCCTTTAAGGAACAGGGTTTAGCAGACAAAAAAGTAGTACAGGAAAATTTTACAAAAACATGTACTGTGAAGAGTGTTTTGATTTTGATACATAGCCCTGGTTTGTCCTTCCCTTTGTTTTCTATTTTTTTCTTAAATTAGCCTGCTAGCTATATGGTAGTTTTATACCCCATGGGGATCTCCTTGTTAGCAAAGTTTATTGTTCTTCTTTTTCCCACAATGTCTCCTCTCCCATGTGATAGTAATGTGGCTGGGTCAAATGATTCAGCAAGTACTAGATATAGGATCCTGATGTCCTAGCATCCCCTAAATGGCTACAATTGAATATGTTTGTTTTCTATGTGTGTGGTAGGTTTAGCCAACTTTTTAAACTTAATTTCATAAAACTACACACAGCCACAAAAAGCAAACCAATCACCCCCCACACATCAATCACCCCACATAATCAGTGCTATAATTAGTAAAGACTCTAGCTGTTTTCTTACAGATTAACCCACTCAATTAGCCCTCAAGTGTTTACTGGACTGTAAATGTAGCCCTTAGTGCTCACTTGGATAAGAAAAGTTACTTAATATCTCAGCTCTGCTGTTGTAAATTGACTCTAAACCAGTGCCTGCTGAATCCATGATCCTGGATACATCATGCTCACATGTGACAGGAGACACTGTAGGAACAAGAAAAGCAATAAACATGCTAAGATGGTAATCCCCAGGAGCCATACAGTTCCTGTAAACTTGGCAAGCTAATTTAGACAAAAAAAACTCCTAAGAGCAGGCAAAGGGAAGGACACATTTGGACTACCTACAAATTAAAACATATGCTGCAACATATGTGTTTGCAAATTCTGATTGTACTACTCCTTTAACTGGACCTAGTGAACTGTACAAAAGCATCAAATACACTCCATCACTGTCTATCTGACATTCCTCTTGGGCCCCGGTACTCTACAGATTTCACCTCTTTTTGCACAATAACAATATAAATGCATTTGACCATCCCTATACTCATTGCCCTAGTTCCAAATAGCAATAAAACAGAATTGGAGACCTTTAGTCCATTACTCCTAGATAAAGTATTAAAGCTAAAATCATAACTTTCTCTATCTCATCTTCATTACTTTGATTTATGAAGTCCCTATCACTCATTCTATCATGATTCCAAACTGTATTAATACAAATCAACAAAACAATACCATACTAAATAATAATACATTACTTAATTTTGTTACATAAAGAGTATACTTGATACTGTAAGTTTTCCTTGATGATGACAGTTGTTGCTGTCACTCAAAAAATTCATCATCCCCCCCCTCCTCTGGGGCCCACTCCAGTAGGCCTATCTTCAGTCACCCAAGCCTCATTTTTTTCTTATCTTAATCTTTTATGAATAATTATATTATTTTATTATGTTGACTACAGAAATGGTGTTGCTTTCTTTCTTTTTGCAATTGTCCAATAGTTTCAAGTCTACCAGCACAATTATCTCTATAGCCCCTATCACTCATGGCATGCTCACACATAAATTAATAAAAAACATTAATATAAAATAACATTTTAAAATAACTATTAAACAGTACATCAAAATGTAACAGATACTTGTACACTTTTTATTCAAGCTTTTACAGGATACATTCACTTCCTGCATCATCTTAGAAACATATTAATATCATAAACAAAGCAATTAGACATATACAGAGACCCTTCTTAATATACTGAGTAATGATAATATAAAAAAACACCTATACAACAACACATTTTCAGCATTTTGCAGACCATTAGAGCAGACCAGCAATTTATTATTCATGAAATAGAGCTGTGCAGTTTCTAATTATACCTGCTGACTACAATATTTTAACCTGTTTAATGCTGCTACCCTCCCTGAGACCCCATTGAAATGAGATGCTCCATCTCATGGGGGTTATACTAGTTGGGTAATTTCAAATAAGTAAATACATTTGTTGAAGTAAGGTCACTTTGTAAAGTCTGTGTGAAGGGCAACATTTATGACTTTGCCACAACTTTGATAAATAGACCCATTCAACATTTGAAATTTTCATTGCAACAAGGAGAAAAGTATGACTTATGGGCAATATAAACAGTGGGAATGTATGATGTCTAAGGGGCACGTATCCTGGGTTACACTTTATTTTAAGTCTCCATTAACTACACTGTAGCTACAGTGTAACTACACTGTAACTGCACTACAACTAAAATGTAGCTGAATGCAACAAACATGTAACTACACTGTAATTACATGGTTGCATTCTTCAGTAATAAGTAATGGAATGTCCTGAAATTAATATTTTGGGAATGTCATGAGATTTGAATCCTGCTAAGGTCTACAGGAGTTTGTTCACAGAAAACTAACAAATCACTTTCATTTGGAAAAAAGTGAGCAGCTTGTTAACATCAGTGACACACACTGATTGCTTTAAGTGCAGATGGCTAACAAAGCCTCACAACTGTCTACAGAATATCTGAGAAAATGTAGGTACACTTGACTTGGATCATTGAGAGGCCTTTAAAAATGTTTACTCATAAGACAGCCAATAAGAAATATAAGCAGACAATGAGATAATGTTGATGAACATCTATGGATTTGTTCACTGCTCAGCAGAAAGCATAATACTTTGTAACCATAGTTTCTGAATGCTGACGAACATAGCAGTGTAGTTCTACACTATCCCCCCACCACACTGTATCTGCCATGTGTGCCATAGGTTTATTTCAGACATGAAGAGTCCAGTGCTGTAGAGTTAAGCAGAATAAGTATGAGAGGCATAATATTCCTGAAGACATCACTGTGTCAAGTTTAGAACTAAGAAAAGTTCAGCTGCCATCATTCTGTGTTTTGTTGTAATTTTTTTCTCATTATGTTATTTAGTTTAACAAAATCTAATGAAATAGCACATATGGGATGGCAGTGGAATGGTACTAATTCTAACTCTAATAAGTAATCCCCCCCCCAAAAAAAAAACATTATTTGGTTGGCTACTGCATGAAATTACTATGTATTTTGACAAAAGAAAATAAAACGTGATTATATAAAACACTGCTAACAGTGAATTAGGAAGTGAAGGTAAGTTATACATGTTGTTCCATTAAAAGTATTTACATCACCATGCTGTTTTTGTTGTTTGAGTTTGGCTGTATGGAAAAATCCCAGATGAATGGCAGAATACTCTGTCTGTATTCCATGATATCTATAAAATTAAGCTATTGACAGAGCAAAGGTGGAACACACTTGGCTTCTATGACAGTACTGTTAGCCAAGATGGCTGTAAAATAATGTAAATAAGTAAAGGATCTGCAAAGTGTGCTTGCTCCTTTTACTGCTGAATAAATCAGAGGCAGATTCAACAAATGGAAATGCAGAAGTATAACACAGCAAGGATTAAAGCTCACTGTGACACCAACCAGTGGACTCCATTTTCAAAGCTTGCATGCAGATTATTCATCACGCCAGCATTCTTTTATTTTTTTTTTTCATATTTTATTTTTCTTGAGGTACATTGAAAAATGTCTGCACCAGATATAGTGAAGCAGCATGCACATTTTCGGAGTACAATTTTTACATTATTTCTTAACTTCATACACTCTGATAGATAAGGTACAGGACAGTCTGCTTGGGAATGATTCACATTTACGTTAGCCCACATTATTACTAAAGTGATATCCAGTGGGAGCAATCCTCAAAAACAGAAGTGCCACAAATCAAATATTCTTCCAGCTCATCTCTCTGCTCCACCCCTCCAAATAAAACATAAAAAAAAGCCATCATGGGACAAATGTGGGGTCTCTAGCTGAATTATAAAACACCCAGGCCCTCCATCTAATTTCAAACCGAGTAGCTCTTCCCCCTGCCCCCACAATCATTCACTCCATTAGATAATGGTCTACTATCATACTATGCCATTCTTCTATTCATGGTGATCTATTTTGTTTCTAAAGCCTTGTTATCAACTTCCTCACCATTAAGAGGAAAGTGAAAAGAAGAGAACCTCTCCACACTTTATAACCTTCAGGTGGTACTGAAATCAGAGCCAGTTCTGGGGTTAAGTGTAAGTTGTGGGTCAGTGATCTCAGATAGTACTGTGGCTACCTCCTGCCAGAATAATCTGATTTTAATATAGATCCAGAATATATGTACCTTATCTGCTCTCTGTTCCACACAACCTTTCCAGCATCCCCCATCAACCATTGAGTAAATCCTTGCTAGTTTAGCTGGCATATTAAAATATCTATTACGGGACTTCCATGCAAATTCCCTCCAGTACTGGACAAGAGTGACCCCTAATGAGGGCCTAGTGTATTTCTACCATTGTTCCAATGAAACTCTACCTGGTAATTCTTTGTTTCGGGCCTCTAATACTGTCTCAGAGGAATCTGCTACATACTTCTGCATGCCTCTGTATAATAAACCAATCAGGTGTGGCCATGAAGTCCCCTGGATTGAAGTTACAATCAGGTTCAGCATGAGAGGTAAAGGGTTTGGTAGATAATTCCTAGAAGGTCCCTTATGGGTAATAAATGTTCGGACTTGTAAATATCTATAGTATTCTATGTTGGTGAGTTCAAACTCCTGTTGGAGTTGATTAAATGGTACTACCCCTGTTTGTCTAAGAACTGAAATAGAAACGAAAGCCCCTTCTATGCCACTGCTGAAACGTTAAATCAAAATGTGCTGGGAAGAACTCAGATTCCACTATCAAAAGTCTAAAAAAATAGAATAGGTGTTCCAAAACAGGTATCGCCCTAACTTTATACCACATCTCCAGAGTCTGCCGTGCTCCCACATAATAATCTGTTAATATTAGAAGAGCTGACAAGGGTGCAAATATCATCTTCTGGTGGATCATGTAAGCCATTGAGGGTGCATTCAATCTTTTTCCAGGGCACATGAATGCTAGGATTTAACCAAGCCAATATCTGAGTTATACCTACTGCTATTGCAAACTGCTTCAGATCAGGAAGATTCAGCCCCCCTTATCTTTTGATGGTTGTAGAAGAGACCATCTGATTCATGGCCTACGTCCATCCCACACAAATCTTGATAAGGTCTTGTTCCATGAGGTAAAGTATGCCTGTGAGGGGACCCAGGGATCATTTGAATAAATATAGTAATCTCGGTAGAATATTGGACTGTGTGTAGCTTCAATTCTGGAATATAAAGGGAGCCTCATTTGTTACCACCTGTGGACATCTGCTTCTAGTTTCAACGTTAGGGGTTCATAGGTTATTAGAGCCAAGTCTGAAAATTGAAGAGGTAAAAATATCCCCAAATATTTTAGTTTTGAGCTTCTCCATCTGAATGGCATTATAGTCTTCAGATTGGGCGAGGGTTCGAAGTTAAGAGCCAGAACCTCAGTTTTGTGGTGTTAATTACATAACCAGAGAACCCCCCAAATTCCTCCAGTACCTGTCAGACCCTCACTAAAGATGTTTCTGGATCTGTTAATGTAAGTAAGACATCATCCGTATATAATGATTCCCTATAGCTTTCCCCCTCTAACTCCACCCCTCGGATCTCTTTAGATGTCTGAATCGCCATGACCAAAGGCTCTATATAAAGAGCAAATAGCAAGGACAAAAGTGGGCAGCCCTTCCTAGTGCCCCTTTCAAGATTTATAGCTGTAGACATGCTCCCATTCATTTAATGTATGCCTGCAGGTTAGCATATATGTTACTAAGCCATTCAATGAATTCTTCCGGGAAACAGAAACAGTCCAATACCCTCTAAAGAAATCTAAAGAGTACCTGATTGAATGCCTTATAGGCATCTAGGCTGGCTACAACTACTGGGAGTGAATGTTTGGAAAAATAATCCAATAAATCAATAACTCTGCATGTATCATCTGATGTTTGTTTCTTCTTTAGAAAACCAGATTGATCTGGGTGAATAATACCCGGTAGCATATCCTTCAACCTCTTTGTCTGAATGGACATCTGAATCTTGTAATCACAGTTTAATATCGATATAGGTCTATAGGACTCTGGATGCTGAGGATCTTTACCCACCTTGGGTATAGTGGATATAACCACATAGGCCCAGGAGGCCGGAGGAGGATCCCCCCTGGACTTCTCCATAGGTATCTCATAATAGAGGGAGATTAACAGGGAGGAAAGCTTTATACTATTCCTGGGGATAACCATCAGGCCCTGGGGATTTCCATGTTTTGTCTGATTCACTGCATTCTTACTTTCTCTCTCCACTAGAGGGAACCCTTAATTCCTCTTGCTGGGTTTGAGAGAGTTTAGGAAAATGTAAGGTAGAGAGAAAATGCCGTATACATGCCTCTGTGGGGGGAGAGGGGTCAGCATACAATTCTCTATAATAGTTTTGAAATATTGAAAGAATCTCTGGACTATTATTTTTCTGGGCCCCAGTTTTAGGATTCCTCATCTTGGTTATAGTTGACACTTGTTAATAGCCCCGTAGTCTCTTAGCCAAATTCTGTGCCCCTCTGGGGCCTCCCTCACAATAATACCTTTTTAACTGTTGGAGTTTGGCTTGTAACTGATAATCCATTATAGCTTCCTCCCACTCCCCATCTCCCTGTCTCATGTTTTTTTCTGCAATGTCTTCAAATGTGATTGAAACTGTCTATATCTGTATTCCCTGTGTTTTTATTTTCATGATGCGTACAACTACCGCATTTAGTGTATCCCAGACTAAAGCTGCAGAGGTCTCTGGTGACATATTTTCTCAGATAATTTGTGGGATTTTCTGCACTAGCATGTCTCTGAATTCCTGTTCTTTCAGGAGAGCTACATTAAGTCTCCATAATCCTTGTTTACGGGGAGTCCCTATATCTAGTTTTAACATTAGTGGAGTATGACCTTATAAAAATCTGGCAAAAAGATAGGTCCCTTAGAACATCAAGATGCTCCATTGAAATGAAAAAATAATCTATTCTGGATGATGTCTTAAACCTCGGGGAGTCATATGTGAATCCACCCTGTCTGGAATAAAAATGGCACCAGACATCCAGTAGCCTCAGTGTGGATATCTGGAAGTGTAGCAGTCTCTGTGTAGAACGTCTATGCATTTGTGATTGGGAAGCATCCAATTTAGGATTTAAAGTAATTTTAAAATCCTCCCCCACATGATCGAAATCCCCTTCTGTATATCCACCAATCTGTTAAGCAATTACCTAAGTTGGGCTGGAGGAGAAGCTAGAGGCAGGTATACTCTGACTAAGGTGATATCTTGCCCATATAACACCCCTGGATAAGGACAAAACAGCACACTATATCTATATATTTAACTCCCACTTCCAGTGGGACGGTAGCAGGGATCAATATTGCTACTCCTCACCTCTTCCTAGTTTTACTTGAGGCAGCATGCACTCTATATCTCCCCCTGCTGCCAACTTCTGATGTTCTGATGGAGGCAAATGTGACTCCTGAATATATACAAGATCAGTGCCCTGTGGCTTTAAATATTGAAGTAATCTGAACCACTTAACTGGGCTATTAATTCCATTTATATTCAGTGATAGTGCTTTAAATGGTGTTGCAGCCATCATTATATCTCTCTAAAAATGTATTTTGCCTTCTTTAAATGCTCCAGTACCATACTACCACCCTTGAGCCCAGCCTCCAGCCCTTCTAACTCTCCCCTCTGTCCCACATTCCCCTTACATATTGGATTCTTTTGTAACATGTTTTCTCTCAATTTCAGACCCCGATTTGCAGCTCTTCACCTTCCCTCAAACAAATGTGGCTTCAAAATGTGCCTCTTTTAAAAATATAACATAACTGTCTTAGTAAACTATTACCCCTCATGATAACCTTGTCTGGGGTAACTGTAACCTACGAACATCCGAATTAAACTGTGTTTCAGGCATTATAATAAAAAAAGAAAAATTTGCTTCAAAGGTTGGGGAGGTTAATCTTAGCCTCCCTATGTTTCCTGTATGGTCTCTCAGCAAATTAGCAGCTCCATTAGGAGAGGAGGTAACACCCAGATCTCCCTTGCCTGGGGCCTCCTTAGAGCTTATTCTTGCTCCAACTGAAAAAAAAAGTAGGAATGTAAAACAAACATTTTGGTAGGTATTAATAAATGTCCCCAACGTTCTGATATAACATCAGTGTCTGCCAGATGCTGGTCTTGGCTCCCAGTCCAGGTACCAACATTACAGTCCAGTGCAGAAACTCCACTCCAGTATGATCTAGGAGAGAATAATTCAGTCCAACAAAATTTGGCATAGTCTATTTACTAAACAGAGCATGATATAGTTCCACCCTTGTCACTCCCCCCCAAAGAAACTCCAAATTGCACTTTTCCCTCATTTTCCATTCATATCTATCCCACTCAGGAATCAGAAGTCCCAGAACATTAGTCTTATGGGGGGTGGGGCTAGTACTAAACTCCCACACTACCTCGGGAAGTGGCCCATAGTATTATACTTTTACCATTATGATGGTAAATTAATCAGATTTTGTGGGTTTAGTGTCAGGGCAGTGTAAGAAGTGACCCAGGAATTATCCCTCCCCACTGACCTTCAGGCAAATAAAGATCCTCCAGGTGTATTAACAATTCTCTCAGGTCTTCCTTGTCTCAGAATCCATCTCTGTTCAGCGAAATACTGCCAAAGTTCATTTTGGATCTCTGTTGTTGCGTTTCTCCTCTGGAATATTTCTCTGATCTGTCTGCCATCTCGGTGGTTTGGGAGTAGATTTTGCAGCCTGCGTTGCATGCTTAGGGAAAGTCAGCCTCATACTAGCAAATTCTGTCTTGGCTTCCTGTGCAGTAGAAAAATATTTTTTTTCCACCAGGAAGATGGCCTACAAGCCTGGCAGGGTATGGAGTTGAGAATTTATGTTTTGCAGCATTAATCGCCGGTAACAGGGGCAAATAAGCCCGATGAAGTTTCATGGTCTTTGGAACATAATCATGATTCAGATAAAATTGTTTCTGGCCATAATACACTTTCTGTTTTCTCCAACCTGTGAGCAATATCTGCTTTTTAGTTGAAAAGCTATTAAAGCAAGCTATAATTGATCTGGGAGAAGCTGTGGGATCTGTAGGCTTTGGGGTTAAGGCCCTGTGCACCAGCTCCAAATTCAGCTGCATCTCATCAGAGAGCTCTATGGCAGTACAAAATAATGAATCCACAAATTATTTTATATCTGTGCCTTCTGAGCCCTCAGGTATGCAGTAGATATGAATGTTTTTCCTGTGGGCTGTATTTTCAGCATCTTCCTGCCTAGCCTCGAGAATTTCTTGTTGTTGTTGCAGATACTGCACTTGAGTTTCTAAATCATCTACCTAATTATCTGTGGCTGTTAATTGCCATTCTGTATTGTCGGCTCTTTGCTTCAACTGCATTACATCTTTACTGAGCTCCCCATACAATTGTTTTACCTCTGCTCAGAAAGATAGTAGCTCCTGGTATATAAGATCTAGTTTAGCTTTCTTATTTTTGGACTTAGCGGTAGTGCACAATTGTATCAGTCCAGATTTCTGAAGGGCCAGTGACTTGGTATCTAGCATGGTTTTGGGCGCAGAGGTCTCTGAATCTGATCGCTTGACATCATTCTCCATAGTTGGTTTCCACCTTTAATCACACTGGTGCACAACTGTGGTATCCTCCTCTGCCTGTGAACTGCTATCTTTTCTATTTTCACCGTGTTTAAGCATTTGATGGGGGATATCTGCTTGGGAGTTGATAGGAGACCCAGATCTAGGCAGCCATCTCTCATAGGGGCAGAACTGGAAGACATCATCACACCAGCATTCTTATAGCCATGCAGGCAAACCTGACTCCAAGGCTGCCAACAACTAGGATTCCTGAAAGGCTCCCAACCAAAATGTGAGCAACCTGAAAGACTTGAACATGTGCACTCAGGAAATGAAGATATGCTGGGGGTAATAGCCACTGTTTACTATGCATTAAATTACACATAGTTACACAGATCTCAAAGAAAATACCTTGGGGAGGTGGCTAATGGATATATTGTACATATACTGATTTTGGCAATGGAAAAGGGTTAATCTTAATAGGGGATCCACTACATAAAGTAAACAGAGTAGCTGGCAGATTTTGTTGTCAGCTAAACTTACATATAAATATTAAAATTCATTAAGTAATGTAGTCAGAGGCCTCTGAACCAAGTTTCATTTACTGTGGTATTCTAAAGTACAGCTTTACATAATTAGAGCATGATTGATGAGAGAAATTTGAACAGTGAAGGTTACATAAATAAAATACTGATCAAGATAGATAGATAGATAGATAGATAGAAGAAAAATGCAAAAAGGCAGCAAAGAAGGCCAGCAGTACGCTGGGATGCATAGGAAGGGGCATCAGAAGTAGAAGAAAGGAGGTGATCCTGCCACTGTACATGTCCCTGGTGAGACCCCACCATGAGTACTGCATCCAGTTCTGGAGACATTATCTCAGGAACAACATAGATAGATTGGAGATAGTACAGAGGAGGGCAACAAAAATGATACACAGTCTCCATAAGTTGCCATACAAAAGCAGGTTACAGGAATGCAACATGTACTCCCTGGAACAACACAGGGATACAGGGGATATGATTGAGGCATTCAAGTTTCTGAAGGGTATAAACAGAGACTCTACCCAGGAGCTCTTTATGGCTAATATCACCAGTAGGACAAGAGGGCATGAGATGATTGGAGGGAAGGAAGATTCAGGGGCAACATGCAAAGATTTTTCTTCACAGAAAGGGTGGTTGACCCATGGAATGGTCTATTGGTTGGAGTCACTGACTCCAAAACAGTAGGGGAATTCAGAGCAGCTTGGGACAGACACACTGGGATTGTCTCACAGAAATCCTAAAGAGGGTAGTAGGCCTCAGGACAGACTAGATGGATCTTTGGTCCCCATCTGCCATAAGTTTCTGTTTCTATGTAGATAGACAGACAGACAGAAAGAAAGAAATACAAACAGACAAACGGACAAGCAGACAGACAGACAGATATGTTTGTGTTTATATTTGCAGTCCGTGGCACAGTAGCTTGCATGGGTAAGTCTGGGTCTGTAAGGTCATGAGTGCATGACACACAACAGAAACTTGGACTAATACCAGATACTGACATTCTAGTGTAGCACAAGGTGAATACTATAAAGCTGAGGTGCTGGCTTTGGGATAAGAAACTAACCATTTCATTACTTCCCATCTCTGGTGGCTGTCTGGGTGAAAGTTAAAGTTAAAGACTCTATGACACTTAAATCTTAAGTGCAAAGGATGTTCCCAGGTGTGCTGGCCAGCAATCCTCTTATTAATTAAATATGCCCATATAACAATCCTTTAGGTCACCAGGAAATGGGCTGTTATAGCTTAGTGTACATGTTGCCATTCCTGGTGAAACAATTACAAATATATATATATATATATATATATTGGAGGAGCATGGTAGTGCCCATATAGTTAGTCTTGAGTATGTGGTTTAATGTTAAACCCCAATTTTTGCACCTGAATAACTCTGGTGTTTTTTACAAAATAGCCTCAAATTTGCATGTGCCAGAGTCTCAAGACATTAAAAGTTTCATGTCAGTTTTCAAGATATGTAATGCCATTAAATACAAAACAAGATTTTTGTTTTCCTGCACTTAACATTTTTCCCTCTCATGCACACCCTAGATGGTGTGTAATTTTTTTCTCAAAACTTTCAGGATAGTATCAAGGTAGTCAAGGCAGTGCCTTTTGAAGGTTTTGTGAAAAATATTATACAATTCCAGAGTTATATGGCTTTAAAGTTCATTTTTTGAATAACTCTCTAGCTTGACTGGTAAAAAATGTTGATCTCAAGGGCTTATTTTCATGATTTACTTATTGTAAGAACTGATTTACTTGTCATGGGAAATACAAACTGATCGTAGTGGCTGCCTTTTTATTTTGAAATAAGAAACATTGAAAATACAGAATAATGATGAATTTTCAAAACACAAATGCCCAAATCTAGGTAAATGGAACCCATTTACCTAGATTCTAGTGTTTGTAACTTGAAAATTGCCCTGGAAACAACAGTTCTGGGCACCTGAATATCCTAGGTACCCAGCTTAGTGGCAGAAGCCATTCACCTATGTTCTCAATATTAGAACAGAGGGACCTTCTTGAATTGTGAAGTTGCAGCTGGAGTTGTGCTGCCAGACTAATTGACAGTACTGAACCAGCTATTTCTCTCATAATGCAATGTATATTGTAATTACTTGTTCTCTTCTGTATTATAACTACTGTGTCTATTATTTGTTGTACTGTCCAAGGTTGAGCCTGAAAATAGGGATATTCTATGTCTAGTGTACCTACCCAGTTACCAAAACAAACAAATAAATAAATATTTATAAGACTACTGTATGAGAATCTCTACGTGAGTGGACTAGTTTCTCTTCATGATATTTCTACCTTCTTTTGCCTGTAGGCTGTGTATGCAAGTCTAGTAACAGGGAAAAAAATGTGTGATGAATGCTACAAAATGAACTGTAATTATTATAGATCTCCCTCCCTTCGGGTTTTCTCTATTGGCTACTTCAGCTTGTGGGATTGGACAATTCATGTTTCCCTGATTCTTTTCTCCACCCCCTCAACTAGTTTAAATGTTTGTCAATGTGGCATTTAAACCATCTACTGAGGGTTGTGGTTCCTCTTCTGGATGGAAGCAGGCCATCTAGCCTGTATAGGACTTTATCCCTCCAAGTGGGACCCCAGTCAAAATGCTTCTCTCTCTGCACCAATTCTTCAACCATTGGTTGAAGCTCTTGGTACGGAGTACCCTATCCTCCCCTCTGTCATAGACAGACAACATCTCAGTAAATACCACTGAGCATGTTACCTGCCTAAGACCCATCCCCAATTTCCTGAACTCCTCTTGCACTCTCCTAACCTCATCCCTAGCCAGGCCATTGGTCCCTAGGTGGACAATGACATCCATCGCTCCCTCCCGTCCTGCTGCCCTAGAGATCTCCTCGATCTGCTTCCATCCCTCCAAGTTGTGACACCAGGTAGACACCTAATCTCCCTCTTCCCCTTCCTCCCTGTTCCCAAATCTATCCCCCTAACAACTGAGTTCCCCACCAGGAGTTGCTTCCTCCACTTCTGCATTCCTCTGCCACCTACCTTGTGGTTTCCCATATGGAGGACACCCACATCCTCCCTGGTCTCTACTGTGGGTGCCTCCTTGAGACAGTCTGGCCCTGCCAGAGTAGCATATGACTTGCATAATGGAACCATCTGGGGATGCACCTCTGACCCACCACCCTTACTCTTCCAGAGCTGACCGCACTCCAGCCACCCTTCCTCCCTGGCAACCACTGAGGCTGCAGTGGCAGACTTATTGGTCCCTGGGTAGGAGAGGAGGCCTCTCAAATCCTAACCAACTCAGCCTGGAAATGACCAGTCTCTACCCTTGGCTCAGAGAGGTGCACACAGATAGGGCAGCACCACAGTCTCCAGAAAGTCTCTTTGAAAACTACCACCCCACATACACTGTACTGCACCATTCCCAGCATAACTATTGTTTACCTTGCCTGTTTTTGTTCTGCTTACTCTAGTCCTTTTTTTACCCTATCCTAGATGAGGTGTCTCACCTTTCAACCTATTCCCATCATTTTGCTTACTTTAAACTTTTTTATCCTCACCCTAGATAGGGTGTTTCACCTTTTCCTACCTTTTTGCTTACCTTAATCCTTTTTCACCCTTCCCAGCAGTGACCGCTACACTGTAATGAATAGGTTCCTTGCCTTAGTTGATTGGCAGAGTGCTTCGTTTCCACCTGCTGATGCCTGCCGATGCCTACGATACCAGTCACCTGTTCCATTTAATATCTATACTGTACCATTATGATAACCTATATAACTAGTGCTTGCCATTGCAAAACTGCAATTTAAAAATGAAATTCTTTGCTGTAAATTAGGTACAAATTGGTGTATCTTGAAGTTTAAATTGAGTGAGTTATAATCTGATGTTTCTCTAAAAAAAAATAACTTTCCACCCAAACCACCCATTCTTTTATATATTTTCCCCCTGTTTTCTGCCCCATCTCCCCTCCCCATTTGTATTCCCTGTTTCCATTTTTTTAGTGTAGCAAAAAAAAAGCTACAGGATTCTGGACTGTTTCATGGTAGCTTTATTCCGTAATTAAAGATAAAACATACACCTGCAATACTTATTTTATAAAAAAAATGATATTGGTATAAAGTATAGTTAACATTAAAATAAGTATTGCAAGTGTTGCAAGTGTTGATTAAGTAATTCAGTTCTAAGGTACTGCAGTGCTTGCACTGAAACAACTAGGATTGTTGAGTGTCACATATGAGCTTTTTTAAAATATATTGATGTAGCAATTCTTCACCCAAAACCCTAATCATTGTTATAATGCAAAATAAATTTATAGAAAACTTTGACAAAATATATAAAAATACAAATAGTAACTAATCTTTATAGAGCTGGTGTTGCATTTTACTTGGAATTAGGTCCACAGGCAAGTCACATTTGTACAAGTTATGTCTACAGGTGAAGCAACAGTCTATTATTCTTAGGGTATCTGAGGGATATGTGGCAAGGAGTCACCCTCTGCCCCAAAAGAAGACTGGAGCTGGTTTGAACCATGTGTCTATGTACCAGGCTGTAACAGAAAAAAATGTATCCAAGATGTATGTGGTATCCCCCTCCACACACACACACTTCCTTGCTCCTGGGTATGAAAAATCTGTCACTAACTTCATTGCAGTGCATGCTGGTTTTAAAAAAATATATTTTATTTTTTCTGTCCCCCAAGCTCTCATATGGTACCCCTTACACACACACACACACACACACACACACACACACACACACACACACACACACCTGCAGGAGTTTAAATTTCAAGTCTGGGTGGCTGGCTGGTTCAATACCAAGAGGGAGATTAAAATAAAAAGAAATATTGGTGCAGTTTCATTTCCAGCAGTTAATATTTGAGCATACTGAAGGTGGGAAAAGGTTACTACAGTGGTGCCATTGTAGCTCATCATGCAGGCACTGATGGTCTGGCTGGCTATTTACTTACTTGGGGGGAGCAGTATGCTTATTTAGTCTATTCTCTAAATATGCTCAAATATTCACTGTTGGAATGTGCACTGATTTTCTTTTTGTTAAATCCTCCCTCTCAGTATTGAACTTGGCAGCCCTGACTTGAGTCTGACTACCGCATCTGCACTGGGAGAGTGCCATATGAAGTTTGGGGGACAGAAAAGCAATACATTATTATGTATCATTAGAAAATGGGCTTTAGTTTACCCCAGCTGTGACTGGCTGAGCCCCTTGGCAAGGTGAGTGTCTATCAGACAACAGAGCCTGGGTAAAGATAGGTGCCAGCTCAGTATGCCCTATTACCAGATTGGTATCACTGTGCCAATAGAACTTTCAATTTGAATGTGCCACCATTTTTTCTCTCGCTTAGAAGGTGAGTTGGCAGCTGCACCCCCTGCATTTTGTCTGTTTCATAACGTTCAGTAAATGAAAGATAAATAAAAAAAAACTGCCTACTGTTCCAGAACAGTACAACCACTCCCAAGTACAGCAAACGTAGTAGTTACAGTAGGACCCCAGTGTCAAAATGCAACCCTTGTCACCCGACAGTACAGTGCCAGACATTCATTCATGTTATTTAAACTTCTCTTTTTACCTTGGCAGTACAGTTCTCTGAGAGCAATACAGCCTGATCATGACCCGAATGCAGAATTTGTAAATACAGCAAACAGTTGAAACAGCCATATTTTGGGGCAAGTTTAAAAAACAGCTGTTTCATGGTGACCTTGAACTCCAAAACTCAACAGATGCCAACTATTTCCCACTTGCTAACTGAGGTGAGATAGCCATTCAGCCTGACCAAAGTGCCAGTCGAGCCAGCCCCCTGCTGTGACCACCACCAAGTATAGACACAGACCAAATATAACATAAACAAAATAAGCAAACATGCCACACACAAAATAAACCAGTACCATTCATATTGCCCAGTTAAAAAAGCATTTTTTTTACTGCAAACTTGTAGTGCTACCAAGATCCATGCTCAGCGCTATCAAGCCGGTGCCGAGATGTAGAACAGGAACTGTTCTCTTCTTTTTTTGTTTTACACTTGTTTTCTTTCTGTTACCATTAGAAAAAGGTAGTATACCTTACAAAAGCCTCCTATGACTGCCCACCCTTTCAACATTGTCCTGGACACACACTGTCTCCCGTCCTGTGGCCAGCCACCTGTCCACTGTCCTCATGATGGCAAGCCAAGTTTTAACACAGATCCTGCAGCTGCTGAAGCTGTCACAGGGAAAGTACAGTGTCTGCAGCCATACAGAAATGGATCATTAGCCACAAATGTTGTGACTGATGAGGAATATCATGCTAAGCAACAAAACACATCACAGAGAATTAACAACCCTATCTAAACAGGCAAGAAACACCTGCAAACACAACAGTACCTTCTACTGGCTAAGAGCAGTAGAGGGACTACTTTACCAAATAAAATGACCAAACATTTATTTTTAATCATTTTTATAGCATTCTTTTAATTGATTTGTAATCCTATAAAAAGTGACACATGTAGCCCTTTTTCTAAGTGCAATAATACCCTCCAAGGTGGTCAATATTGAGCAATATAGGACCTTCCAGGGGCTATAAGGCCCTCTGCCTATGGCATCAGGCCTTATTATTCCCCTGGGCAGTCTGGAAATGTCCAGCATCAACCACCCTGGAGGGTATTATTGTTTACTTATATTAAACTGATCGGCCACACTGGAAGATCGGCATCAAGGCTTAGATCAGGAGAGGACTAAACAAGGCCTTTTTATGTAACATATGCATTACTGTTTGTATGTTATAATTTAGTGGCAAACCAGACAGAATACTGGAATGATGACTCTCCCTGTGGTCTGACTGTGTGTTGGGGGGAAGAGGCTGCACTGCACATTAATGTCCTGGTGGTTGGCTGCATTACCATTTATGCTTCTGTAACTGTGTGAAATAGTTTTACATGCATGATTGTCCATCTGGTGTAAAATCAAGTAACCCCTCTAGCACACTGAAAATGACTTGTTGCACAGGCCAGGAAGGTGACTTCAATATGTTTCATCATCCCTCCTTATATCTAGCTTTATTTTTTCAGATGAGTTGAGCCAGAGAATAGGGAGAATCCATTCAACATTTTGTATATAATTTAAATCCCCCACAGCCCAGTACTGGAATTCAGCCTGGTCTAATAATTTGTGCCTGTTATTACATCATTAGCAATCTTATAGGACCGAACTATTGGAGCTTAGGCCACTGAGAGCTGGTTGACAGAAGGACTCCTCCTAAAAAGATGAAGGAAAACACTGCGTTTGCAGTTTACAGTTAGCCCCTTCATGTGATGTTTGTCCACTCATTCAGTTTTGTTCTATTTATTTAAAAGCCATCGCAACCCAAGGGATGAATACTATACAGAGGACTGGGCAATGGTGTGTTTTATCGGTTACAACTTACGCAAGGAAAGTGGCTGTGTAGAGTTACTTACTCGAGGTCCGTAGTGACATCTTTCATTGCGTGTGCAATCACCCGTTCTGTTATTTTTATTAGTTTATTTGAGTAGATGGACTTTGCCCCCCCATACCCACCTTTTAAAAAAACAAGGGGTGTATGGGGGAGTGAATCCCCCCAATTTAAATAAACTGACAAAATCAAAATTAACAATATTGCATAACATCTTTGCATTTCATAACTACTTGGTTAAATCATCTGTTCTGTTACTTTTTATTAGCTTGTTTGAATTTGAGATCTTTGCCCCACTCCCCCTTAAAAAAAAAGCTGGCTGTTGGTGCATTTATTAGTTTATTTGAGTTGGGTGCTTAACCCCCACATTCCCCTTTAAAAAAAGGGGGGGTGGGGGCAAAGCCCCCAACTTAAATAACAAAACCAAAATTACCAATATCGCATAACATCTTTGTGTTGCGCTAGTTGCACAACTTATTCACCATTTATGCATACTTGATAAAATACACCACTGCTGAGGATTGATAAAGATAAAAAAAATACATATTTCACACAAGATAGGGTTAACATGCGACATCAACAACCATCACATTATATTGTAATTAGGGACAAGTGCATGTGTGTGTGTGGGGCGGGGGGGGTTGAGGCAGAAACCAGAAGTTCAGAATTTCTGAGACAGAAAGATATCAAGTTTGAATTCATGAAATATAATGTAGTGTGTCTATTCATATATGTTATAAAACACAGCACTGAAGTACTAACAGCTGCAATCCTAGATAAATATATTGAATGATGATTTCAATAGCCACATATTTTACTGTTGCTGTTTATCAAATACTATATTTTTCTTCCCATTTTGTTAAGTATTTTTAACTTTAACACCATAACATCAAATGAGTAACATGCCAAGATAAGAAATACAAAATCACACATACCCTCATAATGCAAAGCATCATGGGCCAGAGGCTGGTCAAGGGGCCTGGCATTGAGCTTGGGTGCTGTGCTGTGGGTCCTGCCTTCACCTGTCCAGGTGCCAGGGTTTTTCTGCCTTTTCTACCCCTGAGAAAAAGCAATGTGCAGTGGAGCCCAGTGCGTGGTGGGCATGCTCCCACACCCGCACTCAGAGTGTCCTGCCGCACCTATCCCCACCTACAAGTCTTCTTGACTACAGAGCCCCCAGTCTCCACTGGGAGCTGCTAAACCCTCTGAGCCCACAACACATGCTCTCCATGAGAGGAGAGCAGTCCTCCAGATGCTCAATCCTCTGATGCCCTGACCAACTCCCGATGACTCGTGTCTGCTCCAGAACATGAGTCACCAGCGTGGGGTGAGATGAGGTGGATGCCTCAGTCCTCATCGGCACTGTGCCGGCCACAGTACATGTTTATTTCATGAATTGTTCTTGCAGTTCCAAGTAACCTCCATCAGTTTTGTGTTAAGTTGCTTGCAGTCAGATGCCTGCAACATTCAAAGTCTGGTGATCATATACTATTACTAATACACAAATATCACCTCACTGTTAAAGCTGACAGCTGTTTTGACATCAGATCTCATTTTTTGTATTAGTATACATTGATGATGGCAAGCAAGATACACTGCATGAATGCAGTTATGCAACCAACACATCAAGTTAAACAAACTCCGTTTTGTTTTTGTTTGTCGCTCATGCTTAATTAACAGAATGTTGTGGAGTATCACCACCCACTTAAATGGGAAATTCACCACAAAAGGACCTTTCGCCACCAGTTTAAGGCACCTACTCTATATGGTCAGGTCCCCATGTCTGGCACCCTCACTACCAAATGCCATGGCCCGCTCCTGAGACATGCCTGCACCCACGAACATGGTCAGTTCCCCACATATATGCCTGGTCCCTTCAACTGCCAACATGGCCAGTTCCACATACATACACCCGGCTTCTACAATACCCACCATCCCCCACCAAGACACACATAGCCTGCTCCCCAGACCCACACACAGTCTACTCCACCCTCATTCCTCACAACCAACTCACCTAAACAGTCAGGTCTTTTGCACCACACACACACACACACACACACACACACACACACACACACACACACACACACATATCCCCCATAACCTCTGCAATGCAGCACAGTATGTGGAGCCACCTAACATCACAAAGGCTCCCCTGGACATGCCAGCCATCTTGCAGCCTTTCAACCTGTTGCCTCCCCCACACACACACAAAATATATATACATACTTCTCAAAGTGCATGGAAACACAGAAGTTCATGGCAGATAAGGACCACAAGGCCCATCCAGTCTGCCCATTTCTTTTTCTACCTTATAAATGTGCCATCAGCCTTTGCTCGGTCAATGGCCTATCTATTCATACTCATTTGTATTGCTCATTATGCCTACCCCATTCCTGTTTGAAGCCCTGCACTGTATTCATATCCACCACTTCCTGAGGTAGGCCATTCCATGCATCCACTACCCTTTCTGTGAAAAATAACTTCCTCACATTACCTCTTAACTGGCCTCCCTCTAACCTCATACTGTGTCCTCTTGTCCTGCTATTTTTCTTATATTGAAACATGTTACACTCTTTCACCTTGTTAATGCCCTGAAGGTGTTTGAATGTTTCAATCATATCCCTTCTCTCCCTCTTTTGCTCTAGTATATACATATTGAGCTCCGTTAATCTGTCCTTATATGTTTTCTATGCAGTCCCTGCACCATTTTAGTTGCCCTTCTCTGGACTGCCTCAATTTGGTTAATGTCCTTGTGAAGGTGTGGCCTCCAGTACTACATGCAGTACTCAGATGAGGCCTAACCAACGTCTGTAAAGAGAGTTATTACCTCCCTCTTCCGACTTGTGATACCCTACTAATAAGCTTCTACATCCCCTAGCCTTACCTACTGCTTTAGTGGTCTGCTTAGATGATTTCAGGTCATCGATGATGGCGCCCAAGTCTCTTTCTTCTCTTGTGACTGCCAGCAACTCCCCTCCCAGCCTATAGGTGGCTTCAGGGTTTCTCTTCCCTATGTGAATGATCTTGCACTTCTTTGCATTAAACCCCAGTTGCCACTCTTCTGACCATTTTGCTAGTTTAACAGATCTCTTCTCATTCTGTCCACCCCATCCGGATCATCTACTCTGTTGCAGATCTTGGTGACATCTGCAAACATACATACACCTGTCTTGGACATCTTGTGAGGATTACTGCATCATCTGCATAAAAATATTTTTTTCATAATTTTGCAGACCTGTGGTAGGGAATTTAAAAAACTAAAATGAAAGGGGGCCCTGGTTGGAGCCCTGTGGGACACCCAGGGATGCCTGTGAAGAGGGGGGAGATGTGATCTTTTATTTTTGTAGATTGGGAGTGGAATCACATCAAACCTTACCCTCCAGTCCATCTGCAATGTCACTGATGAAGATATTGAAGAGGACTGGCCCCAGGTCTGATCCCTGAGGTACCCCACTTGTGTTTTGCATCTCTTCTGGCTGTATACTATTTACCACCACGCTCTGTTTTCCTCCCGTCAATCAGTTTGCCACCCAGTTGACCAACTTATGACCCACCCCTCTACCCAGCTTATTAATCAATCTTCTATGTGGAACAGTATGACATGCTTTGGTAATATTTTGTAAGCCAAAAATAAGCTTTCACCACCAGTTTAAGGCACCAACATGGTCCGGTCCCCATGTCTGGCACCCTCATACCTAAATGCCATGGCCATCTCCTGCAACATGCCTGCCTCCACCAACATGGTCAGCTCCCCACACATATGTCTGGTCCCTTCCACTGCCAATGTAGCCAGTCCCTCACACATACACCTGGCTTCTCCTATGATAGCCACCATTCCCCATCAAGATACACACAGTCTGCTCCCCAAAACCACACACAGACCACTCCACCCTACGAACATAAATACACACACTCACACACACACACACACACACACACACACACACACACTCTCTCTCTCTCTCTGAAAGAATATGGCTAATGAGTCCCCATTCCTCAGTGAGTCCCCCTCCATAAAAGTATCCCTCTCCCCCAAAATGACCACAGCCATCCCCCCCTCAGCCACTGCAGCAACATAAACAGCCCTGAACAACAAAATGCAAAATGACCAGTCTACCTCCCACCCCACACCCAGCCACTCCACACCCAAGTGAACACAGCCCTGGCACCAACACTGACAACCCCACCCCACCCAAATAAACACAACCAACCTAGGAACCAACAATACCAGAGCAGCACGCCAACAACTCCAAGTGAACACTGATGGACCCAGCACCTACACAGCCAGCCACCCCACCCAAGCAAACGGTAGCCCACATCATACAAACACAGCCAACCCCCTTGCAATACCCAAGTGAACACTGATGTCCTTGGCACCTGCACATCCAGTACCCTCCAAGCATACACAGCCAGCCTCAGCACCAAGGTGCAAGCCTCTGCCCCACCCAAGCAAACCTGCCCAGCTCTTGTACCCACAGGCCCAACACAGATCATTCCTAGCTTGTTCCGAGATTGGGACGAAACAAGTAAGTTTTGTTTTATTCTTTTGTAACCAGATAAGGCCTGCTAGGCACAAGTGCCTGTTTTCAGGGGTGAGCTAAGAACACTGGGGAGATTATGTGACTTGCTTAGAGTCACACAGTATGAAAGTGGAGTTTGTGGGAATCAAACCCAGGTCTGCTGGATGCAGCAAGTTTATTTATAGGCAAGCTTGTTACTCTAACCTCCAGGCTATACAGTGCCAGGCCAGCCCAATTATACAACTTATGCTCCCCTCTCTTATCCATTCCAGATATAGGCAGCTCTTGTCAACAGGCTTCTTGTTAGTCAAGATTGGATCATCGTGTTGAAATGTTTGAACACTCAGCCAAGTTTGAATATAATAGAAATGGCCCACAACAGTTTATAAAGTGGGTAATTTAGTAAAGTTACCAAGTTCTGTAATGAATCTGAATTTTACATGACACCTCAGTTAACAGAACCTGTAGAAGTCTGCTGAAGTTTAAAAGTAACCTACTATTGCAGTTTATTAGGGGTTTAAACCTATTCAAAGGTTGCACTATGTCTTAAGTTTGATGTTGGATCTCCCCTGCTCTTGGCAGTAATAGCCTATCCTGGTATATATCTTAGCTAAAATACCAGATGTTGATAATCCCTACATGTCACATGATCAGGAGTATACCCAACACTAACTGTAATAACGATGTGTACAATATGCCTATGTATTTGCCTGCTGAAATAACTTGTATCAATTGAAGTTATACTCAATAAATATAAGTAGAAAAAAACAGGCTTCTCGTTTCTCTTCTTTTGTAGAAATAAATTGATACACACACATGTCCACCAGCACAGAGTCATGTCAAGGCTAGCTGTAATTCTTTCAGCTGTCTGAGTCAGAGACTGCCACATAATATAGATAAAACATACTCCTCCATGCTGAAGCAGATTAGCAGGGTTGCAAATAATTTTAGTTCAATTTAAACTCTTCACATCAAACCTGATTTATATAGAAGTCAATGCAAATTGAGTTTCAAAAGTGTGTCTTTGTTAGGTGAGGGATTACATTTAAAAAAAAAAGAAAAAATACATCCATTGTGGAAAAAAAACAGACATCAACTCTTAGGGTTCTTATACAAGGACGTCAGTTACTCCAAGCTGTCTATGTCTGGATGTTCTGCACACATTTCTGGATGTAAAATGTACTGTATGTAAAATCCACTTATCTGAAGCTCTAGTTCTGTGCCATTGTTTGTGGCTTGGGTTGTGCCTGAAAATGGTCCTTGGGTCAGTACACTTCCCAGTAAACAATTAAAAAAGGAAGGCAGAGTCTAGAAAAAAGACTTTTGACCTCCAGCAGTTCTCATTTTAGGCTCAGAGAATTGAAAAGATGAAAAGGAATGAGTAGAAACAGTGCTGATGTGTTCAGTGAAGATATTAGGAAAGGCAGCAGGGACAATATCTGGAATCACTTTTTTTGGCAAGGATGCCTGATTGAAGTAGGCACCTGTGGAAGACAGGTAGCCATCCAGCATGGGTGTATAGGACACAGTGGTGAGTGGAGTATGGTAATTGGGCAGCAAATCTGGCTACCTGGTTTAGTAAAGTCCTTACCTTGGCTAGCAGTCCTTTGGTAGCAGAGTGAGAATTCAGGAGGCCGTAGTCAATGACCTGGAGAAGAAAGCTCTGGGACAGAAGAATTCTTGTGGAGGGAGAGACAAGTTAGTTTAGTCTATAAAGTGCACCCAGTCTTTGATGGACATCCTTTACCATAGTGCTTATACTGTATGTTGTTCAAACATCAGAGATTGGTCCAGAGTGAACCCAAGGTATTTAAAAAATGTTACTTGCTTTATGTCAGCTTCATTAAGGGTAAGCAACCAAAGAAGAAGCTCTGCCTCCAGTCTCTTTCTGTGTCTATAGAAGTATAGAAGACCATAGATTTTTTTTCCTCATTTAGTACCAGTAGATTTTGTAGAAAACAATTCTGAACCTGTTCAAAATCGGCAACCAGATTTTTCCTGACGTCATGGAAGCAGGGACATCTTGTGAGGATTACTGCATCATCAGCATAAAGACATTTTTTTCATATTTTTGCAGGCCTGTGGTAGGGAGTTTAAAAAACTAAATTAAAGGTGGCCCAGGATGGAGCCCTGTGGAACACCCAGGGATGACTGTGGGGGGGGAGATGTGTTCTTTTGTTTTTGTAGATTGGGAGCAGCCCTGGTGGTAATTCTGGCACCAACTGACATGTTAAGCTTTAACAGGGTAGATAGAAGCAGCTTGTGATTAATAAGGTTGAAAGCCTTGGTGAGGTCCACAAAGGTAGCTGCTGTGAAGTTATCACTGTCAGGGACCTTGTGCAGTATGTGAATGAACACCACCAGGGCAGATGACATGCTGTGGTCTGGTGTCAGAATATTGTATTTGAGAAGGTGCTCCATGAACTGATCAAAGACTATTTGCTCCAGCACTTTGGATAAGGGGGATAGCAGCAAGATGGGGCAATAGTTTTGTACTTCGGCTTTATCTTCCACTTTGGGAATAGGTACCAGCACCACAGCCTTCCAAGTACTGTATTTGGGAACTGACCATGACAAAGTGATGCATTAAAAATGTTGGTTATTGGGAGGCAAATTTTGTCCACAGTGATCTTCACAAGCCTGTAGTCCACCCTGTCAGTACCCACAGAGGGTCTGGGGTTACATGTTGTCAGGAAGGACATGACCTCACCATTTGTTAGTAACCTAAAATAACATTTGGGATGGAATGTGCCTGTGTCTGATACAGGGTCAGATAGCTAGGATTTGTTATCATGCTCTGAGGGAGGAATATATTTAGATAGGGCAGAAAAAAAGGTGTTGAATTATTTGGCTATAGAGGAGAGACCGTTTAAAATTCCTGATGGAGTACTTGGGGTTAGTGAGGAAGATGTGGCTTTTTTTCCTAATAGTTCACAGATCCCAAGTAGCTAGGTTTGTCAGTTTTTTGATAGTGAACGTTTTCGATAGTTTTCTGACCATGGTTTTGCATCTGTTAATGTGCTGTTTTAAAGTCTAAAAGAGTTGCTGCATCCTGGAGTTTTCTATGCAGTTTCCATTTTTTGTCCCTTTCTCTCATGCTGTCAAGTAACTTACTGGTAAACCACTGTTGTTTATTCCCTCTGATCCTCAGCCTTCTTAAGGGGGTAAGTGTATTGCAAATACTATTAAAGCAGGAACAAAATGATTGAAGAGCATCATTTACATTTGTTGTGTACATTAGGAAGGACCAGTTGACTGCTGACAAGGCAGAGCAGAGTTTTACAGTATCTAATTTTTTCATATAATGTGTGCATATATGGGGGGACTCTAGGTGTTTTAGCACTCCAATAGCAGTATACTGGACTATGGTCACTTATGCTATCAGCATTCCCGATTGCAGAACTTTTGTTTTGGCGGAGACCAGGATCCAGTCCAAGACAGATTTGGTGCCTGTCTTGTAGTGGATTCTGATTGGGGAGTCAATAATTTGTGTTAGTCTAAAACTGAGAAACAGGTCTCTAGACTTCAAAGATTCCCTACCTGTACAGTTAACATTCAGATCCCCCCAGAATGATTAGCTCCTCGTGTAGAGGAAGGGACCCTCTGTGGGCCTGAATTATACCTAGTCCATCCTCCTGAAATCCTAGGGGGGCATAGATGGCCACTAGTGATATGAATTTCCCCTTACCTAGGACTAAAGTTAAAGGTAGGAATTCACAGGTGGTGGGGCCAGTGACAGTCTTATCTTGTAAAACTGAGAGGTGGTCCTTAACATGGAACACACTTGACCACACTAGTCACATAAATCTCCTTTGCTTTATAGAAGTTCAATTGGCTTAAGTGAGTAGAGTGTAAGAAACAGAGAATTAATATTTTCATGGTCAGTTCGAACCCTGCCAAACATAGACACACACCCTCATCATCAGTAGCCAATGTTAGTATCTCAGTCAAAGTGTGTCTGGCAGGAGCTGTAACAGAATATTGCCTGGTCAGACACTTTCTCAGAGGGAACCAGGTTAGAGACTGAACAATGGTGACAAAGAATTAGGACAGTACCCTTAACCTGTCTGTACTCCCTCCTTAGAAATACCTTCTAGAGTAGCCTTGTAACCTTCATCCCTATCCAGGACCTCTACATATACTGTATATTGTGCACTTTTTAATCTGTTGTAC
Source organism: Neoceratodus forsteri (assembly GCA_016271365.2). Classification (NCBI taxonomy): domain Eukaryota; kingdom Metazoa; phylum Chordata; order Ceratodontiformes; family Ceratodontidae; genus Neoceratodus; species Neoceratodus forsteri. Next base: position 1,126,272,944 of record CM028131.1, read on the forward strand.
CCATTTGACTGTTGTATTTATACATGCATACTCGCGTATATACTTTTCATGACGTGTTACTATTTGATATCCCTTGACCTATATCCCAATTGTCACTCATTACTGTCCATGCCTCCTATTGTTAATTATTGTATATATTATTTATTGTATATATTCCTGGCTTGTACATTGTTCATTGTATCTTTCTGATATGTTTATCCTGAAAACCCCAGATCCACCTTGAAAATGAGTTATGCTCAACATTGATCACCTGGTTAAATAAAGATTTTGATTGATTAAGCATTTTGGGTTTGGATCAGGTGTAGGACACCAGCTAGATATACTACTATAAGTTAGGTATTTGTGGCAGTGGGGTGAATAGCATATACCCTCACACCACATTAGCCATCCATATCCGAGATGGATGATTCATTCACTGGATAGATGGCCAAGGTGATGGGAGGTATGTGCCAGTATCCCCCTGCCTCAAATACCTACTGTACAGTACCTACTGACAGCATCTTGACCTAGCACCTGGCACTCAGTCCATATCCAATATCATTCTTTATTGTCACTCCTATCCAGTCTCTGACCTGGTTCTTTTAAAGGCAGAGCCCTATCAGGTAGGTGAAAGGAAACCAAGGAACAGAAAAATTGTGTTTCTTGTCAAATAACTTTTCTTTTATGTGCTATGAGGGTGAGAGTAAAAGCAGCTGCCAAAACATGTAGTCAAAATAGCTGTTTGCAAAGTCCATAGAACTTTATGTCAGTGACAATACTGGTATATAAAATATGAGGAATATTGGCTGAGAAAAAGGATTGGGTCTCAGAAAGTGCTACCCAATGCAATTTGTGAAAACATGATAAATTGACCCACACGTAGTATAGTTGCGAGGTAAAGATGGTGATTTTGTAAACTTGAGCATGATATGATAATTGCAAGAACAAAGGTTTGAGACTCCATTCTGAGGGCTGTAGACTAACTAAAACATATATGCTGTCTCTACAGCGACATTTCAAAATTGAAGTACATTACAGTGGCAATCACTGTTGCCACTGTAATGTACCCGAAGGACCCCGGCAATGCTTTCTCTGGGTCTTGCACCCCCTCCTAGAATCAACATCAACTCAGAGTTGCTTATATTTATTATAGGAGGTGCAGGGGCAGACCACCCTGCATAGGGGGTTTGAGGTGGTGAAGCCCCCCAAAAAGAAACAAAGTTTTCGTGGCATGGTTTATTCCGACTGCAATTGCGATCAACATAAATCCTTCACTGTGAGCTCACGCCACAGTAAAGTTGTCACTGCAGCATCATAAATCCACTAAAACAAATACAGTATAACAGGGCTACTGCATCAATGAATTGAATTTCCTCCCTGTCATACACTGCAGTTCACCAAGACCCGTGCTGCTAGCACACACTCCTGAATGGTTCTATCATTCTTGTCCCCCACATTATACATGTTTTAATGACCATATTGGTTAGTGTGGGTATCACTTAGTTGCACTGCTGCATTTTAAGTAAATGTTCCTCGTGAAAAGTCAATGATAATACTAGGCAGAATCGTACTGTGCTAGTTGAAAATGTAATTTGAGATTTTCGTGACTTACATGGTTTTCAGACTGGTGGATCATGCCAACACACACTCTGACAACCATGTAATGTTATACATGTTCATCTGATGCTTTGCCATTACGATCTCTTCTCTTATTATAGGAGGTTAGCTTACCTTCTCTGGGTCACACTATTGTGTTAATAGAGTTGAACAGACTCAGTGTTAAACTATCCATCTTATGTGATGAGCAGTGGTATTATGTGCTGAAGCAACACTCATGGAGCAAGATGAAAGTTTAAAATATCCCAATACAACAAGTTTTATGCTGCAAAACCCAAGAATAATAAAATAAAAAAACATGGGTTTGTTACAATAACAGCAGGTGACATGTTTGATGGAAAAGCACATTTATATAAAAAACACTCACCAGCTAGACAATTGTGAAGACCAGTGTGGTGATGTGGCACTTGGCCAGGCTGCATGTTTCTAGGACAGGCAGTTCACTGGGTGACAGTCTGGGGAGGGTTTGCAGGCAGGAAAACTGACCTGGCCCCAGGTGGCTATAGCTGTGGCACCTTTCCTAAAGGTCCCATGAGCCACAAGCCTGTATGCCGGAAGCATTGGCTATAGGGTGAGAACTGTCAGTGGTGGAGAGGAACCTTCTCCAGCACTGCAGCAGTCCCCTGGCAACACCCTACATTGTGGTAGGCTGCCTCTTACATATATGCTTGATGCTCATGGCACCTCCTTGGCATGTGCCAAAGCAGTGCAGACCTGGGGCTAAGTTAGTTTCCCTCCCTGCCAACCCTCCCCAGACCACCAGCTGATCGAATGCCTGTCCTTACAACATGCACCCTGGCTGGGTGCCACATCACCACATTGATCTACTGCCATCTCCCCTAGGGTACCCCCGTGCTCCTTCTTGCCCTTGCCCCTCCTGCCATGCACTGTCTGACACACACATACACACCCTCATAGACACACATCATTTGTGGACTCTCTAGTTTTGCACTAGGTGGGTGGGCCAGATCCCTGTGGCAATTACCGAGGGTGCGCCAAATGTTTGGTGGTAGCCTGTGGCTGTGTTGACTCCTGGGTTTTTGGCACAAGTGCCCCCCTTTTATAAAACTGAGTGCAGGTTCCCTGACACAGTTCTCCGTAGATAAGGGCTCCATGAAAATTGAGCCCGATGTGTCTTTTTCCTGTCTTTGAGGACTGCAATACAATTTGACCTTAAGATGTATGCTCTATAGCTTTCTGGTTCCTTTCATTTACTGGGATGAGACATGATGGATTTTGCTGTTTCAAAATATTAGAAAAAAAGCTTACCCTAGGAATAACAAATGCCTAAGTATAGGGTTATTGAGCAATTCTGATTCTCCCATTAATGCATCTGCTATTGTGCCTTCACTGTACAGTAAAACCACCATCCACTGTCTATTGTCCAAGATTCAGGAAAAATGCTCTCTTCCTTCTTATTAGTCAGCTCTCTAAAAGGGGTATCCAGTGACCCCAGCGTGAAACAAAATGCCAGAAACACATATGGTCCACATTTGCTGGTTATGGCAAAAAAGAAATCAAGTGAATTTAAAAATGTGTTATATAATATTATTTCCACTCAGCACAGACAGATAGAGATAGACAGACAGAGAGAGAGAGAGAGAGAGCGTGCAAGAGCGAGAGCGAGATATGATAGATAGCTAGACAGACAGATAGGTGGATGGCTAGATAGACATAAAGATAGATAGATAGATAGATAGATAGATAGATGATAGAGAGAGAGAGATAGATAGAGAGAGAGAGAAAGAGATAGATAGATAGATAGATAGATAGATAGATAGATAGATAGATAGATAGACAGACAGACAGACAGATAGATAGATAGATAGATAGAAGAGCAATCCCCATCACCTGCTTGCTGATCAAACTTAGGCAGGCAGCATGACTCTAACTGTGGCTTCACAAGTCAAGAAAGTCCTTCTGTTTTCATACAAAGAATGTGGGGGAATAGCTCATCATGCTGTGCTGGGCACTCTAGATATTGGGGTGTCCAGAAAAGGTATTTCTGGAGGTCTAAAAAAAAATACCAGTATGAAGCTAAACTGACTCCTCTTAGCTAGGTCCGGGTGTTTGTTTTGTCTAAAGTTGACAATTTGTCTGTAATTCCTGTGTTGTTTAGCTTGGGGGGGGGACAAAACAAGATGGTGATCCTCACAACATTAACATTTTTTTTGTTGTGAGAAGCAAGGGGTGAGAAACAAAAACTGGTCTTGCGACATGTAATTTTTTAATGTTGTATCAGAATGTATTTAAAGCAGCAGTACTACAAAAAAAAATTGTGCTTTTTTGACAGTATATTACCTGTGCTCTGCTGATCATATACCTGGTACTCTTTCCCGCCAGCATTGTACTATTACTGAATAATTTGCTCAGTTATCCTCTGCTTTTTATACATTTCTGCCACCAAGCATGTTGCACTGTAACCCCCTCTGCTGCCAACTGCACATCTATATGACTTGCAGGGACATTGGGAATAGTCAACTGAGGGACCCACTGCTGTAGTCAAAAGACGTGATATGACCTGAAGAAAAGGCGCAGCTGAAAATTAGATAGCTGCCATATTTATTGTAGCACCACAACAATTCAAATAAACTGTAAATATCTAAAAAATTAAAGATGACTGAAAAAAAACATTTACAGGTATGGAAACTGGAACTTTGGCTGCCTGCTTACAGCCAAAAAGCAGAATTTTGATAGATCACTTCCTGATTTGGTAGTACTGCTGCTTTAAAAAACACTGCTGAATATGCTTAGAACAGCTAAAGATAACATTTTAAAGTCTTATAATTCTGGAATCATTTAATATTTGTTCATGAAACATTTGAAAGGCACTATCCTGGCATAGCCTGTTTCTAGTCTTAAATTTTTATGAAAAAATTCCATACCACCCAGGTTGTATGTGATGACATAACGAAAAAAACATGTTAAATACAGGAAAAAACAAATAGACATCTATAGGAAAGCAACATATGCAGAACTCACAAACCCCACAATTTGCTGTCAAGAAACTCTTCACACATTGATACCTTTCCTACTAGACACTGCTTGCTAATTTTCAAGTAATTTTGTCAAATAACAATGCTTTTAAGGTGCAATGTTAGGGGTTAACATTGAAACTGTTGGACAATCCTAACATATAGTATACTGATGCTACCGTGCCAGTATATTTTTTATTTTATTTATTTATTAATTTTGTTAATCGGGTTGGTTTATGTGTATATGTATATATATATATATATATATATATATATATATATATATATATATATATATATATATATACATACTCTTTCCACCCGTAGCTGCCCACAACTGTATCTATACTTGGCAATTTCACAGCCTGACCCATGCTGTCTCTGTCACATATTCTACCTTACCTCAGATGTTCCTCTCTGAGGTGGGATGGTGGGGAGTGGGCCAGATTCCCCAGTGAATGATTATCATTTAGGGGGTAGGCAGAGAGACGGCATATCAGGAACAGAGAACACCAGCAGTGCCTCATCCTGAATGCTGTTCTGGTGTTTCCGTTCCTTTTTCTTCCACCCAACTCTCTTGGAGCTGGGCTAGGCTTGTAATTGATGCACATACATGATGCCCCAACCAATTCAACTGCCTTCTTCTTCACCCTTGCAAGTGCTCTTGCCTGCACTGCCACCCATGATCACCCAGGTGATGGTCACATATTGGGAACAGCATCCCTCCTTCGCTGAGGAAGAAGACATCCTCTGAAATGTTCAGTCCTCCACTCTGGATGGCCCTACAAAAATGTAGCTAATTTCTGAATCTGGGTTGCCAGCATCATGACTGAGTGGTAGCCCTACCTCTTCACAAGTAAGGTGGATAAGTACTGTTTTTTGTGTATTTGGCATACTTCAGCAGTGAAAAAAGACAGTGTCCATTTCCAGCTAAAAAAATGTAAAGATTGGCACAAGAAACTATGCCAGTTATGCATAATGTTTGGCAGGGACTTCTTTATAGCCGTTGGTTGTAGTCTCTCAAGACCATGGCTAGACATAGGTCTTGGCCAACCAGGAAGCAGGAGTTTAGAACTCTTTGGCAGTGACATCTTCCTTTCAACCACTTCTGAACTGTTTACATTTAAGTTGAAAAAACATTCATTGAGTCTGGCCTTTTTAGGCCTCACATAAATCTGAACTTGCTGTGATGTGATTATTGCAGTGAGTACAGACACTGACTCATAAAAATTTCTGACATTTTGTCCACTTTGTAGTAAATCTCTAGTACATTTCTTCTGCTGTCATTATATTGGTTCTTGGTGCATTACAGCATTTCTCGGCACATCAGGATGCTGGCTTTCATTTTGTTTATTGGGGGGGCCCTCATTACTAGTTTTAAAAATGTGCCTGCAGTAATGGAGCAAGATGAATAAGGGAACAATGAAAGCAATTTGCAACCCAGAGCACTTAACAACTGTGCATGTTGTGAGTCTTGTTGTAACATGTGACGTTGAAATCTTACAGATGTGGTGAAGTAAAGTATGAGAGTGAAATTTTACTTGAAACATTTATGAGTCAGACACTAGAATCTAACCTGATTATTTATTAATATTTTTAGGGATCATTTATCCATATATTATTTTATACATTTAGGCACTCTGCTCTTTGCTACAAGGTTATTGTCTGTTTTAGGTCTGTGTATACTCTCTCTGCATTCTGTAATGAAGGGATTTCAGTGCTCTGAGCCTTGAAATGGTGTTCTGTTAAATAACCCACTACTACTACTACTACTACTTCCATCACAATATGCAAAAGAGGGCACAAGAGAGGTAAATATATTAGATCTTGCTTTGAGAAATAGTAACAATCAGTTTGAATGTTTTTTTTTTTTTTTGTGGTGCATGTGAATATCTGGTTTCCAGTGGATGCACTATAGTAATATTTGAGATAACTTGGGGTAGGGTGAAGATAAAATCTCAAACTTTAAGATAGCAGACTCTGATAAAGTGAGGATATTGGTCGAGGAGAACCTATATCAATTAGATATACTATAGAATATGGGGTGGCAGATGCGTGGAACTCATCCAAAGAAGTAATGAAAATGCAGTGGATCATTCTACCCACAAGAAGAAAGGGGTAATCAAGGAAAGGACTTATTTGAAAGTACAGGTTTATTATGGAATTTGGTGAAGGAAAAAAGACAGATACTGTATTTAACCCTTGCTGTGCCACAGACTGACACAATAAAAATTCCTATACATTCTAATTCTTTCATCAGCCTAAGGGTTAAGACAGAGAGGAAGAAATGTACCATGGAGAGGATGTGTCAGATGTAAATGTTGCAAAAGGCATCCGATTGGCAAAAAAGAAATTTCAGAGTCATATGAAAGTGGCATTAAGGATAATAGTAATAAATCATTTGCTAAATTAGAAGAAAGAAGACAGTTAATGGAAGAGAGAAAGATCAATATAAACAGAATCTGGGTTGGGCACACTATCATATGATGCCTTGGCTGCAAGAAAGGATAAATTAGTACTTCACCTTGTATTTACTACAGAGGTATTGAAAGACTCTCTGGATGAGATATTCAAGGAATCAGCATAGGATGCTTGAAGCCTAATAGTTATCACCACTTAGATGCTTTACAACTAGATAAGTTGAAGGAGAATACCAGTACATTGCAATAACTGGATGGAATGCAACTGAGGTACTTAATGAACTTAAGGATGAAATAGCAGGTATGGTCTCGATAATTTTCCAGATGTTGACAACTGGACAGGTGCCTCGGGACATATGGAGGGCAAATGCGACTCTGCTGTTTAAAATGGGAAGTAGACATGACCTAGACAACCAATATATTTCATTTTGGTAACCGAGTAGGGCTCACTGAGACCAAAGATCCCTTTTTAAGGTCAACAAGCCCAATCATGACTGTGAATAAAATACTGGAGACAATTATTAGTGCTGTACCTTAGTCACGAAAATCATGATTTTCAACATTTGTATAAAAAAACATCATTTTTTGACATTTGCCATAACACCACAATGTTTGACATTGTCAATGTCAACACTATTATTTGTAGCATTTTCCATAAAAACATTGTAGTGTTTGGTATTTGCTATGACAACCCCATTTTTTTATAGTTATGACAACATTTATTTTTAAATATTATTGAAAAATATTAAAAAATAATAACTGGTGAAGCCCAATATCAACCCGTTTTTAGCAACTTTGAAAAGTCGGGCTGGCAGTATAGCCTAGAGGTTGGAGGAACGAGGTGTGAACGAGCTTGATACATCCAGCAGACCAGACCTGAGTTCGAATCTCACAACCTCCACTTGCATACTGTGTGACTCTGAGCAAGTCACTTAACCGCCCAGTGCTCCCAGGTCACCCCTGAAAACAGACACTTGTGCCTAGTGGGCCTTACCTGGTACCAAAGACTAAAGTAAAGTAAAGTAAAAGTCATATCAACCTGCAAGTTGATACGAAAAAATCGTATCAACCTGCTTTTACATCCTTGCGCTGAGAAGCATACACAAGCACCAACCAATACACTGTCTGATGCAGCACGAGACCATTCTCCAATGTAAACAGAAACTCACAAGCTTACAGAGCAGGTTTTCACTTAAAACACATCCCTCCCCCTTCCCTGATTCTGTAGCGTACCCTCCAGTTTAAAGATCTGTATTTGTGCAGCATTTATTTATTTCAGATATTTTAGGATCACTCGTAAAACCAGCATAGAGACCCATGGACAAAATGCTTGTACTTCCTTACTAGTAGGCACGCCCCCACACTAGCAGGTTATGTGATGTCAGTCCTTGAATTGTGTGGGAGCATGCCTACTAGTAAGGAAGTACGAGCATTTTGGCCTCGCATCTCCTCATAGAGGTAATTCTGAGAAAATATTTTTAGTACCAGTTATTATAAAAAATAAAACATATGTAAGGGTAGAAATGGTGTTGTTTTACACACCCTTGTTGTGTGATAATAGTAAAACCTCTCGAGTTTCATTCTCAAGGTTCACATATTATCACACAACTTGGGTGTGTAAAACACTCCATATCAGCTTCCTACATATGCATTTTTCTGTATGTAATCATGAGTACTCTAAACAGCATGAAGACTACAAGGAAACTAATAAAACAAAAGTGTTTTTGAGGTAAGGTTTATGTATCTTAAACTATTTCAACTCCCCATTTTCTAGGCCATTTGACTCCCCTTTTGAAAACGTCCCAGTGGAGCTATTTTTCTCTTTTTACAAAAATGTTCTTTTAGAAGATTAGTGACAAGCTGACAAACTCTAAACATTTATTATTTGCTATTTAAGAATAACATGGAATAATTAGTAACTTTAATCATAAAAAATATAATTTTGAAAACATTTAAATCTTTGCTAAAATAGGTTTACCAGCACATCTGTCAAAATGGGGAAATTTGGTTTCACAATGGCTTAATGTCTTTTTATCACATTTACTATGATTTTTATGAATTTGGCTATTTTGTTGATAACTATAACATAGTTGTATCCAGAATTTAGCATGACAAAAACACAGCTCTAATAATTATTAATAATGATATTACGGAACATCTCAGCAGATACTAGCTGTTAAATTACAGTCAAAATGGTTCACCAAAGGGAGTTCATGCCAGTATCATTTCTTGATCTTCATTCAGAAAAATAACAAATACCTAGACAGGGGGAATATAGTTGCTGTAATAGACTACAATTTCAGCAACATATTAAACATGGTTCTTCCAGTGGAATTGGCTCAGACGTTGAGAAAAGAATCAATTACAGGAAATATAGCACATCAATTGAGAGCTGGTCGAGCAATAGGGTTCAGTTAGTAGAAGTACATAGGACAACATTAGACTGGAAGAGAAGCTCCAGTTGGGTTCCCATGGGTTAATATTAGGACTATTACTGTTCAATATGTAAGCAATAACCCACAACAGGGTTCGGGGTTCTAGAGATTTAATCTACACCCCAAGTGCATCGTGAGGCACGTAGCCATGGGCTGAGTGCCCTCACAGCACCTGTGGCATGGATTAAATCCCTATAACCCCATACCCTGGAGTGGGTTATTGTTCTTATAACATGGGTTATGGTGAAAAACAACAAAAACATCCACAAAGGTTTTTTGTTTTTGCTGTTTAAATAGAGAAAATATTACTGTATCCTGATAACTTGACAAGTAGCCTCCAGAACTTATGCATACTGTGTCATTTCTTTTATGAACATACAACTGCCACAAATACACTCCTGAAATGGTTTCTGGCATTTCTATGTTCACAACAGAAATAATATATGCATGAGTCACTTTGCTTTCAACTTGACCAACTCTGCACTGGCATGATATGTTTCACCTCTAACAAACTCTTTCTGTCCCACAGCAGCTGGCTCTTGGTGTGCGCAAATTCTTGATATTCAGCCAGCAGTATGCAAATGGAGCCATAATCTATGCAAGGTCCAAATGGGGCCATTTAGATGTCATTATGGTCCTATTTGCATGAATTGTGTAGGGCCAGCCAGTGAAATGCACATGGTGCCCTGCACAACATGTGGTTCTGCCAGACGGGGTCTAGTGGTACCCCCTCCCTCCCGTAGCCCTGATCGCCCACAAAATAAAATCATAATCATTCCCATAGCCCTGGTCACCCAAAAAATAAAATCCTAATCATTCCCATAGTTGTGAATGACTACTACAGTATGCACTGCAAGCCCATTGGTCCGCAATGTGGACCAACAGGCTTACAGCTGATACTGTAAGCTGTCATTTGACGGGCAGCCACAGAGGTATGTGGGTGAGTTGCTACTTCCCACCAATGATGGGGGCTGGGTGGGCAGGGGGTTCTGTGTGAGTGGAGGGGTGCCACTGGACCACCAGGAAATCTAAACATCACTTTTACAGGTGATTGGGGATATGGGTGGGTGGGGTTATCATTAGACTACCAGGTACTATGGAAAATATTATTTAACAGTGATTGCAGCTATGGGTAGGGTGAGCAGGTTCCGCTAGACTACCAGGGATGGATTCAATAATAAATTTATGGCAATCATTGCACTGGGGAGGAGGGGGTTCCACTAGACTACCAGGGAGGGATTCAATATGTATATAATGGCAAGAGGTGTATCGAGGATGGGGGTGCCACTAGACTACCAGGGAGGATATGGGAGCTTCTGCACAGTGTACTGGGTGGGCAGGTGGCCACCCATGGCTGGCGGCTGCTGTGTTGTGCCTTGCAGTGCAGCAGCTCACCTGTAGGTTGCCACCATTTGAGCCTTTTTTTGCAGGCTCAACTTTGAGCCCAGGTATGTGGCGCATCCCAGGGTTGTGCAGGCATATGTGTCGTACATCCTGGTCTGAATATTGGTATGTGCTGCATATGTATGGGCATGCCTCCTGGGGAAGCGCTGCATACATTATCTTTGCACCCCAGTGCATCGGGACTTGTGCTGTTAAGTCCCTCCTTTGAATATTTCACGGGGGCAGATTTCTGGAGTTGCGATGGCATAACTCAGTTGCACCAGGTGCAACCCCTTTGAATATCTGGGCCCAGATGTGCTTGAACCATTGCCTTGTACAAGGGGAGGATCACCTCCCTTGACCTCCTCTTTAACCCCACCTCCCAAATATAGCCAAACATTCCATTTGCTTTCTTCTCAGTAGCAGCACATTGTCTGTCTGGCATCAGTTTACTGTTTACAGTAACCCTTGAATATTTCCCTCAGTTATAGACCCACATTTGCACCACACAGGGTGTAAGTGTGACTCAGATTATTGGCCCCCAGATGTAGCTCATTGTACTTCCCAAAGTTAAATCAAAGTCCCAATCTCTCCGCTCAAGCCTCTAAACTGAGCAGTTCCCCCTGAAGTGCATCCCCAATCAACTGTCCACTCTACTTGCCAGTTTACTGTCATCCACAAATGTCAGCAGCCTACTGCTGACCCCTTCCTTTATGTCATTAAATTATAAGTTACATTTTGATTACTGAAATATTCCATTTAGAACATCCCTTCTCTCAGAATGGTGACAATCCACTGCAGCTCTATGCATCCTGTTTGCTTGTATGCTATACACCTCCTTTCCACTTTGCAGACTCCTTATCATGCTACTTTTTCATTAGAATTGGAGTTCTGGAATGTGAGATGTTGTACATATGTACTACAACATCTATGTATACTGTCAATGTTGGTTTAATAAAAGGCATCATTAACCAATAAGTCAGTTTCCTAGGCCAATAGGGCTATGATCATTCTTTACTCTATAGGAATGAGAAAGTAAATTCTGCATGATAGCACAACACATGTTGCATTACAATTTTATTACAATGCAACTCTCAGCTCCTCTGGATTAATGCTCTGGGATCTAGAGATTTCCAATTAACAAAATGGATATAAATGAATTTATTTTAACTTAAATGCTGCACCATGATTGTTCTTATCTGACTGATCCTGCAATCTCCTGAGCTGGTCCACTAGCGTGGTGCAGAGGGTTGTCAGTTGGGAGGTGCAGGATGGTGGGTTCAGGTCCCACGAGGCATGTTTTTTTTTTTTGCAGGCAGCTGGCTTTTTCTTTTTTAAAATATTTTGCCTCCCTGACATGCATCACCCTGGAGTTGAGAATCCTTTAGTAAGGGGGTTGTGGGGTGAAGCCCCCCCACAGGGGGTGCTTGGGGTGCAGCCCCCACATTAAAAAATAAACCCATGGATCTTGGGCACCCACTTCCCAGTTGCCTCGAGTGTGCAGTGCTGAAGTTCATTTTTGGGATGTACACTCACCGTATTCCATGATCGCTGTTATCACATAGAACTCAGCTGACCTGGGTGATACACTGAAAAAGCCCTCAGGTTGTTTAGCCTAGCCCCTCTCCCACTGCAGTGACAAGAAGGATAATGAATGTGCACACAGAGGAAGCACTGTCAGTCTGCACAATCATTGTATGCTTGTAAGAAATAAGAATTATCTCTCCCAGCCTCTGGTATAACAAAACAAAACAAAACAAAAAAAAAAGCTACTGTAAGTGTCGAGTCACTCTGAGTTGCCTGGACAGTGACTGAGAAAACATTTGGAGAGCGAGGTCAGTTGCTGGCGCAAGAAGGTGGCCAAGGAGAGGCAATTTGCAAAACAAAAATTGACCAAGAAATAACTTTTAATCTTTTCACCATGCTTAATTACAAGGAGATATTATTATCAGCCTATCAGATGTCATGCATGCACACATTACTTTTACACTGAAATCTTCTTGTGAATTTATGAGCTGGACTTTGCTAGAATGATTTTTTTTCTTACCTGAAAAAAAGAGTTGAGAAAAGTTACTTTTATTTATTTATTTATAAGTTTTCAGAAGACCTTTGAGTGTGAGCTCTTTTACAAAGGTTCTTTGTCAGGGTGGACAAATAATACATAACACCAATACAGTAGTTACAGATTTCAGAACAATTCAGTTACAAAGGTTCCACGTCAGGGTGGACAAATGATACAAAAACACCAGTATAGTAATTACAGATTTCAGAGCAAATACAGTTGTTACAGATTTAGCACAAATACAGTGGGTGCAGAATACAGAACAAATGTAATTATCACAGGGTTCAGCATATTAGGCAGTTTAAGAGTAGTAAGAGATTTATTGGCTAGCAGTGGGAAACAAATCTAACGTGAGAGGGATTTGGTTATGTCTTGGAAGATTCTAGGGGTGGCTCTGTCTTAGAATCCTCGTGAGGTCTATTGATATAATATGGTTAAAAAAAAGAGAGAGAAGAAAAAGGAGGGGTGGGGTGGGGGCTGTACGCAGATCCTGAAGGAGGATTAGTAGCCTACTAGTGCTCCTGGTTCGGCTAGGATGAGGCAAGTGTTCTTGGTTTCAGTGCTGGGTTTAATGGTGGTAGTGGGTTAGTCTTTCAGGTTTGGCCTGAGGAGCATGTGCATTGTGAGTTAGACTGTAGGTGATGTTTGAGGCCAGTTTTGAACTGAGGCAGGCTGTGTGTTTGTAGTTTCTGTGGGAGTTCATTTAGCCAGAGGGGAGCTCGGTAGGAGAAACTACGCTGCCTAAGTGAGGTTCGCCTGAATGGGAAGGACAGTGCTCCATTTTTCTTTCCTCTGGTGATATGTGGTGAGAGAGAGGCCTCAAGCAGGTTTTCTATACAGGGTGGTGTTTTTCTGAGGAGTGCCTTTTTACCCAGTAGACAGGTTTGGTATTTGAGCCTGTCTTTTAGGTTAAGCCAGTTAGTTCTCTTATGTACGGTGCAAGTGTGGGTGCAATGGTCTGCGCACAGCGTTAGGCAGCATGCCTTATTTAGTGCAATTTGGACCCTGTTGAGTGCAGTGTCAGTGACAGCTGCATAGACCACAAGGCAGTAGTCTATCATGGGAATTATTGAGCTGGAGACTGAGATTCGGAGTGCTTCCAGAGTGAGGGATTTCTTATGTCTGTGGAGGACCCCGATCTTTGTATTTAATGATCTGACAAGGGAGTCAGTATGGTTTGTGTACATGAGAGAGTCATCAATGGTGACCCCTAAGTACTTAAGTGATTATACCTGCTCAATCTTCTCACCTGCGTTATTGGTGATTTGGGGGAGGGAGGGGGCTGTGTTTATTGTAATGGCTGGAATGGAGCACGACCTTGGTTTTCTTGTAGTTCAGTAGCAGCCTTTTCCTACAGAACCAGTCCTCAAGTTTGTTGAAGGAGGTCTGTAGTTCTGTTTGTAGTGCTGCCTGGGAGGTGCCACTACTCAGCAGCACAGCATCATCTGCATACAGGATGAGATTGGTGTCACATGCCATGGGCAGTTCATTAACAAAGAGGCTGAAAAGCAAGGGACCAAGGATTTGATCCCTGAGGAACTCCTAGGAGTACCTCTCTGGAGCTGGATAATGTCTGCACAATTTTGACTCACTGACTCCTTTGTGATAGGTAATCATCGAATCAATTTAGGGCGTTTGGTGCCACTCCCAGTCTTTGGAGCTGGAATATCAGTAGAGGGTGGCTGATGGTATCGAAGGCTTTAGTGAGGTCGATGAAGATGGAACCCACCAATTTACCTTCATCTGGTGCCTTGTGTGTGTAATCAGAGTACGTAAGCAATGCAGTGGTGGTACTGTGTTTCTGCCGGAAACCATGTTGGTTTGGGCAGACCTGATGAATCCAAGGGCAAACCTTGCTTGTTAGGGAATAATACAAATTCTGCCCCTTCCCCCAACAACCTAATAGATTCAGTGCCTGACCCATCAGGGTTTATAAATAATCTGTCCCTGACTGCCACTAGTGTCACTTACCAGGATGGCAGCGTAAGCTACAGACTCTCCTGCCTTGAGGGCTAAATCCATTACCATCCTGTTACATCCATGTTAATTTAACAATTATAATGACTCATAGCTATGCAGAGCACAACAAGAATCCTACTGTTGCCATTCTTGATACCCTTCCTCATCTGAATAAAAAGCAAACTAAAAGGGGAAAATCAGCTGAGGTTAGTGGGGCTCACAGCATGGCACAGCCTCCACAGCCCACAACGTGGGACCATGCATCAGTCGAGAGGATTTTTGGATATCTTTTTAACCCAAATGGCCCAAGTCACTCTAGCAACAAATCACACTGCTCAAGTTCTACAATCTCTGGAGGCTCATATGCTCCAAAATGTGTGCCAGACTGCTGCCACTGAGAACAAGGTCCAGGACATTTTGGCCATCCTCTGGGAACAACAGCAAGTTATCCTAGAAATGCAAGATAAAATAAATGACCTAGAAAACTGAGGGGGTAGGAATAACCTCTGGTTCCTAGGGTTCCCAAAATGGGCAGAGTGCTGGAACACTGAATCCTTCCTGCAAAAGGCACTGGACGAGATCCTACACTTAGACTCCCTCACAGGTGCTGCAGGTGGAGCGGGCACACTGCACCCTCGCCCCATGCCTAAAACCCATGAGACGTCTTGGCTGATCATTGCCTGCTTCCTAGACTTTAGAGCTAAAGAGTTGGTGATGACTAAGTCCTGGGAGCTCAAGCAACGTTAGTGGCACACCCATCAAATTAACATTTACCCTGATTACTTAAAGGAACTATCTGACAGATGGTGGGTCTTACCTTCTCTTTGCATTACCTGGCCATGATGCGTGTAGAACACAATGGGGTCCCACTTCTGTTCACCACTCCTGAGGCCTTAATGGACTTCCCATGGAAGAACTGGCCCAAAGAGTTTGGGCAGCAAACACCCCATCCCAAAGCTCCACAGAGAACTCAGAAAGACTGGACAGGTGGTCCTCCCTGCACACATCTAGAGCAGATGACTGTCATCAGCTTCTGAAAATCCCTGGGAGATCCCCCAGCAGGAAAAGACACTCCTCACACTGCCATGGGAAATGGGACCACCCTACTGAAAGGTCCCATTAGGACAGCCCAGATGATCGCTGGATGGAGACTGCTCCCACTGAAATCATCAGTAACTTCCCTGTGAAGAACCATTTCAAGATACTGCTGTTCCACTCACCAGGGCAGCACTTGAAGACCTCCGGTGAGCTTCTGATGGCACCACGTCGGCATCTACTCCAATCGCCCTCTCTTCCTTACTCTTGGGCAGCTCAGGTTGAGGCATTCATCAAGGTCTCCATGCCGGAGACTCCATGCCCCTCGACACTGAAGAATCCTCCATCCAGGCACTGGAGTGCCAACCACAGCCCACAGTCTACCTCCCAAGAGTACTTTCACACTCCACCTCAACAGGATCCAGCTTCTGGGCCTTCAGATAACTAAAGGCTTTTTCTTTCTTTTTGGGTTCTACACTCAGCTAGGCCAGGGAGCTGGGGGAATGGGGACGAGTGAGGACTGCTGAAGTAGGCTCAGGCTTCACTTCTTGAGGCCTAGTACCTTACTTCAGGGTCCATGATGGAACTCACCCCCCCCCCAGGTTTCCCTACCTTCCACTCTCGGTGCAGCCACCTGCAGTATTTTATCAGCCTCACTCCTACACCGGGAGGGACGTTATGGGGAGCCAAGGAAATATGCCCAGATACCACCAATTGAAGGGAAGGGGTCATCGCATCCTGCTTCCTGTCTTTATGCTGCTACGATTGACCCCCCTCCCCCATCTCTGTCCACATGAATTTTCAATCAAGAACAGGGAGGCTTATACTGTGCCCTGCTGTACATTTCCACTGGCAATTCTCTTGCTCAGTGCTGATCTCCATAAACTGGCTTGTAGGAGAGGGACAGGCACTAGGCTAGTTTGCATACCCGGGCTCCAGGCCCATTCCATCCCTTTGTAGAGAACCATGAGCAAAGACTCTGGGCATGTAGGTGTTTCATAGCAAGCTATCATTTTCAGTATGTAACTAGGCTGAAAAGTAGACATCATAATGCTCCATAGTCCCTCCTGCTATCAGCCACACAGAGCATCCCTCCCTTCCCAAGGCCCCCCCTGTAACTTAGACCCAGGTTCAGAGGGCTGCACCCCCCCTTGTTGTTTCATGAGGAATTTACCCATTTGACTAAGGATGCTGCTGTTACAAGGCAATATAATGGACCTTTATGTTGGTACCCATATCCCCCCTTGCCTATTTCTTTCTCAGCCCTTGCTCTGCGGTCTCTGGCAAGCACTTGCCACCATACTGTACAGCTACAGATCCACAGCCTCCCTTGAAGGCTAAGGTAGAAGATACCACCTACCTATGGTTAGCAACCTAACATGGAAGGGAGACCCTGGGAAGATCCCCCCCTGGGATCTACCTCAGGAGCTCTCGAGGACATACTGTACCTCCCACATGCACCCAGGGCACAGAGGTGGAAGTTCAGCAGTTTTGTGACCATTAGATCACCTCTACATCCCATCTCTACTCACACAGATATTCATGTAAATAGTTTGTATGTTGTGTTGTTGATTAATATTTTGATTTTGCACATAGAGCTGTTCCTACACAAAGTTTGCACTGCTATTACTCAAGTTTATGATGTGCCACTAACTGCCCTCTCTCCATGCCGTGTTACAATCCCAACATTGATGCCACTGCAGGGGGCCACCTGCTGGCTTGTGGTCCCTACCCCATCTAATACTCTCCACTCCAACTTGTTTCCTCTGATTACTCCAAATAAGTGACATCACCTGTCTCACCTGGAACATGTGGGGGCTGAATACCCCCATCTAAAGAAAACAGGTGCTACCTCACCTTACGAGACTGCGGGCCAGACTGGCCTTCCTACATCATTTAAAAAAAAACTTTTTGTAGTCATCATTGTGTCCTTTATCAACTGACTGGATGGTTGCCTCCCAACCTGAGTTGTTCTTTTAATTTAAACTGTCTTACCCATAGTGTGCTAGGGCTAGAATCTGAATCACCTTTTTTTTCTATGCTACTCTCAAGAAAAGTAGATAGGAGCCTTCGCTTCAGTGTTTCCACTACACTTAATGTCCCAAATGTTAGAACAAATGTGGGTAAATGAGCCTATTCTGTCTCCGACCCTTATCTTTGGAATAGCTTACCTTTGAATATACAAAAAATTAAGAGTCATAAAACTTTTAAAACCTCTCTTATGAAATCATATGTTGATACTTGATATGCAACTGTTAATGTAAGGCATGTATTTTGTCTTAGTTGTATGTATGTATGTTTTTTGTAACATCATGACTGTATATGTATGGTCCTGGGTCATGTTTGAAAAAGGGACTTGGCTCATAACACTTACCTCATTAACAAAAGTTTCAATAAAATAAATAAAAATACAGGAGACCAAACTAACTCCTGGGGACCATGACAGGCTAAGAAGGGATTGGGTGGTCCTGGTAATCCATGCCTCTGACCCCACCAGGAAAAGAGGGATTGCAATTCTTACTAAAAAATATCTTCACTGGATGGTCTCCAAAAAGGTAAGTGACCCCCCCCCCCAGTGGGAGGTGGGTAATTGTCCTGATGGCCACCCCAGAGGGCCCCTTGCTGCTTGGGAATGTATAGCACCCACATAAGGACATGCCAGCCTTTTTCCACATGGTGGCCCAAGCGATAGGGGAACTGACCAGGGAAGATGTCCCAGTGCTTATTGGGGGAGGATTTCAACCTCACAATAGGCCCTTTTCTAGACAGATGCTCATCCAATATAGAACCCTATGCCAGTGGGGCCAAAGCTCTTGTGCAGCTCCAACAGTACATGGCCCTCACAGACATTTGGAGAGTTTTTCTCCCCAGAGAACGTGACTACTCATTTCAGTCCCCAGTTCACAACTCCCACAGCGATCTAGATTTTTGGCTCTCCTCCCTGGACACACCAAGGCTTCCCTGGAGGCCTCAATCCACCCAATAGTAATCTCAGACCATGCCCCAGTTCAACTGAGCTTCACTTTGGGTCCCCCTCTTCCTTTTCCTCCCCTCTTGATGGCTGGATCCCCTCTTGATGAGAGATCCAGGCTTTGCCCCATGGCTACAGTGGAAGGCTAACATGTTTTTTCCTAGAAAACCCCATCTCAGACACATCCACTGACAACACATGGGAGGCCTTCAAAGCTACCCTGGGGGGGCCATCTTGGGATTCACACACAGAAGGAAGAAGAAGAGAGAGCAATGCCTCTGGGAGATGAAAAAGCAGCAAAAAGAAGCAGAAATCTGTTTCAAAGCTCTGCACAATCCCTCTCTCCAGTCTCAGAAAGGTCGTACTGTGGCAGCCATCAGGAATTAAGTTAACGAGCTGCTTTCTAGAAAAGCAGAGGTCTCCATTCTATGCCTAAAACACAAATACTGGGAAGGAAGGGGAAAAGGGGAAAGGTTTGTCCCTATCGCCTCAAGAAGTAACAAGTATAAAGCCACATTGCTGGGCTGGCAGATAAGCAGGGGAAGGTCCACACCAAGGCTGAGAATATTAACAGTATAATGACAGAATGTTATTCTACATTTTATTCCACTTCTAGAGACCCTAACCCTAAGGGTGTCATCCCTTTCTTACAGGCTTTTAACCTCCCCATGCTTACCAGCCAGCAAGCCCACACACTTGACACCCCCTCACAACTGAGGAGGTAGCATCCACCTTGAGGTCCTTTAAGACTGGGGAGGTGCTGGGAGGGGATGGCTTCTCACTCAAAGTCTGGCGACTTCTACAACAAACAGTCTCCCCATCCTCCAACAGGTCTATTCCAAAGCCATAGAAAAAGGTGCCTTCCACCCCTCCTTCCAGGAGGCAGTAATAACCATCCTCTCAAAAAAGAGGAAAGACCCCCAAAAGCCTCCAATTATAGGCCTAACTAAATGTTGAATGCCAACAGCAAGGTACTGGCTAAGATACTCACCAACAGACTCAACCCCTCTATCCCAGACTCATACATCCCTCACAGGTGGGCTTCGTGAAAGGCCGCTACAGCACAGACCATATTAGATCACTGCTGAACTTGATTCACAAGGCCAAGTCACTCCTCACCCCTGCCACAGCAGTGGCAATTGATTTTGAAAAGTCTTTTGACTCCCTGGAATAGGACTTCATCCAGGAGGTCTTGATGACAATGAGATTTGGAGACTGATTCCAGGAATGGGTCAGGACAATCTACCACTCCTCCAAGACTAGGGTGCTAATTCCATGATGTATCCCTTCCCCCCCCCAGGGAGGGGAATGCATCAGAATTGTCCTCTATTGAAGGCAGAACCCCTGCATCAAGGGGATGGAAGTGGGGGGGGGAGAAGTACGCCACCCTCATGTATGTGGACAACCTCCTGATCCCTCTGGCAGACTTTGAACTCTCCACTCCCCCCCCCCCCCCAGACACCCTGTTGGACTTTGCCATATGCTCCAAACTGCGGCTGAATCAAACCAAAACTGAGGTCCTTTCACTAAACTGCAAATGCATCCACCGCATGGCCACAGCTCATAGCCTTAGGTGGGCACCAGATGACATTATGTATCTAGGGATCCAATTCACTCAGGACGTAACCAAAACATGGGAAGCAAACCTAAAACCTCTGCTAGCCACTATCTTCGCTGAACTGGACAGGTGGAGACCCCTTCAACTCACCCTAGCGGGTAAAAGCTCTGCCATAAAAATGGTCACAGCCCCTAAGATTCTGTACATCTTTTCCCACCTTCCCCTAAAACTCCCTCCTGGATGGTATAGTAAAATTGACACCTTACTGGGGGACTTTCTATGGGAAAGGAAAGAGCCTAGATACAGCTGTAATAAACTGAGATCCCACTGGTTGGAGGGGGGTTGGTGTCTACCGTGGTTCAAAGGGTACAAGTGGGTCTTCCAAGCCACTAGAATGCTTAGATGGTTTGCAGGCAGACCCCGCACTTGAAGCCCCTCAATGGTTAGGCATGGAGATGACATAAAGTAAAGTAGCACACCTTTCTCTGATGTTGTACAATAGCTGCCAAAGGAGGATCCTCACCCATCCCAAAACTGGTCACTCAACAGAGTACTGGGGGGAAGCTTCATAGGAGGCTGAACACTAACCCTGCCCCCTCAGCATAAGCCCACTGTGGGGTAACAAGAGCATCACAGTGGATAATAAACCCATATTTTGGTCCAAGTGGGCCGAGGCTGGTCTGCAGTTCCTGCAGGACACTTATGCACCAGGAACCAGAGCCTCAGATACTTTTAAGGGAATGTGTGGCAGCTGGGACATCCCATCAAAAGAGTTCTGGAGATACCGCCAACGTAAAAGTGCTATTGCTGATTACACCCACAAAAACTCCACTGGTAAACCCACATCGCCAATCACACACTGGCTGACCCTAAATAGAGGCTTGGCAAGTGTTATATACCCTCCCAATCCATGGAAGCCAAAGTGAAATGGGAAACCTCTCTGAACACCCGGATAATGGCCCAGAATTGGAGGGTCTGCTGGAGGCTTGCCCATAAGGTCTACCCTGACTCTAGGAGCACCCTAATTCAAATCAAGATCCTACAGTCTTAGTACAGAACCCCTGAGGTGCTCTACAAGGCCAAGCTCATCCAGGATGACCTCTAATGGAGGTGTCAATCTCACAAGGGGGACCTGCTCGATGTGCTATGGGACTGCCCGGCAATCAAGCTACTCTGGCAGCAAGTCTGCACTCTTGGGTCCATGATTCTTCAGAAGTCGATCCCCCAGCCCCCCTTACTGGAGGTGATACTTTTAGGCATCCACACATCCACCCCCTTAGTTTACTCCCCAGGATCAGAAATGGATGGCCACTCTGAGAATGCAAGCTAAGAGGCTTATCTTTTGCAGGTGGAGAACACAGGAAGTCCCCTCTGTCACAGAAGTGCTTAATTTCTTAGAGCAGGTAGTCAAGTTTGCAATGATAACTCATGTGGTGGCAAACACCCTTCCTCTGTACAACACTTTATGACAACCTTTCATTACCTTCCTGAAGCCTAGAGCAGGGATTGGCTGAGCCAGCCCCAAACAGGCCCTCCTTCCCTTCCCCCCACCTTCACTGAGATGGTTAGAGGTTGGACACCTAGGGCCACTTGTTTAGGTCAAGTTAAATACCACTCTGCAGTTCCTGGTCTAGTAGTTGCTTTATACTTACAGTATGATTCCTCCAGATGCTTTGTGTGTGTTATGTTTTCTGTTTCAGTGCAGGTATGCTCCTAATGCCGCATTGTTCCACTGATACTCCATGCATCATATCGATAATCAAATCTTAGAGCTGATACTCCAGGCCATACCAGGCAGGCCTTTTTATAAATGCTATTGTACAATCCAGAATGCCTGAGATCACCTACAGTTTTCATGTACAAGACATATGTTGTGAGCCTGAAGTAGTAGGGGATCTGTATAACTGCTGTTCTTTCCCCTGCATTGGTCTGTGTTGTTTGTGCTGTGCTGCACTTGAGCATAGCTTGTATGGTTGTTATTATCTTTGAAACGATAAAAATCATTAACAACAACAACAACAACAAATCTGTCCCTCTCCTCAAGCTACTTGTTGGGTCTGGCACCCAATTCAGACCATCAAGAAATAAAACAAGCATTTGTCAATGCAGATGTGTGCTTGCTGGTATTGGCATTGGTAGTGCAGGAGTTAGAGAGAGATGCATAATAGGAATGGCAGTAAAGTATTGAAGTAACTCTAACTCCCACCCCCCACCCTGCAGAGAGTGACAGGCATTGGGGGTGAACCTCTGGGTCATCTGCCATAACACTCATGCCATTCCACCTCACCCCACCCTGCATACACTAACAGATATTGTAGTGTGTCTTGAGGTCTTTGGCCCTTTCGCTCACCCCATTCCATAAGGAAATAAGCTAAGATGGGTGCAGTATAGGAGAATGGGGTGCAAATTAGGGCTGAAGACCCCAAGGCACACCTCAATGCCTGTCAGTGACTGCAGGGTGGGTGTGGGGGTGGAATGGGGTGAGCATTACAGCCAATGACCCGAAGTCACACCCCCATTGCCTGTCAGTCTGTACAGGGTGGGTGTTATGGTTGGAAACCCAATGCCCCAGGCGTTTGTTGGTATCTTTGCTCCAAATTTTCAACATGGGATTTTTGGGACCCCACCTCATTAATAGTAGCAGTTTCATTTCATTACTCAATCCCAAAAGGTGATTTCACACAGCAAGTGTGCCATTCAGCACCACAGGTGCGAAAACACATTTTGGGCAGAATGTGAAAAAAGACAGCTGCACTGTTAATGAGGAGGTGTGAAAAAATGGCAGTGTTGAAAATCTGGAGAGAAATATGAAAAAGAGGCAAAGTTATGATTGTGCATAGAAACTGTTCGCAGCATGCTTGTAACACAGACATTTTTTGGAATGTTTTCACCAAATTTTAAACATGGCCTTTTTGTGACCTCACCTCATGAACAGTGGCACTGGGATTTTGTTAATCTGTCTCAAAAGTTGATTTTGCACAGTGACTGCGCCATTCTGTGCTACATGTGCAAAAAAAAATTTCAGAAAGGATGCGAAAAATGACAGCTGTACTGTTCATAAGGGTGTGTGAAAAATTGGAAATGTTGGAAATTTGGAGTGAAAATATTGAAAATTGATGAAGTTACAAGCACGTGTAGAAAGCTCCCAATGGACACTCATAGCACAGTCATTATTTGGAGTTTTTTCACCAAATTTACAACAAGGAATTTTTGGGACCCCACATCATGAACAGTGGCATTGTCATTTCATTAATTAGTCCCAAAAGGTGATTCCACACAGCGACTGTGAAATCACCTTTCAGGAACGAAAAATGAAATGACAGTGACAGTGTTCATGAGATAAGGTCCCAAGAACCTCATGTTGAAAATCTGGGACCAAAACTCCAAAACTTTGCTGAGATATCAACCTAAATTGACCCTCCCCCCCATTAACTGCCATTATAGAGCTTAACGTCATTTCTTCAGTCCCCGGTTGATCTTTGAAGAGTGCAGATGTGTTCCCAGTCCACAGAAGATCACTGTTCCTGACCTCCAGAGGTAAGTACGGGTGAGGGGGAGTGCGGGGAGGTGAGGTGCACAAAGGAAGGGTGCAAGTTGGGAGAGGGGGGCTGGCGTGAATGACGAGGGATTGTTTTCTTTTTTTCAGGTTTAAAAAAAAATACCTTGTGGTATTAGGTCAACAGAAACTAAATAAGTGGCAGCAGGGAATCAACAGTGGGAGGGAGCTAATTTGTTGTCCTGCTGTGTGACTGGTGGGGAGGGAGGGAAGTCTGCCATTGCAATGACGAAACCGCCCCTGATTGCAGCGGCAGATTTCTTTCAAGTGTGGCGCTCACTCTGAAACGGCTGTCATTGACAGCTTAAGCATTAATTGGTAGCCAACTGACATGCCCACTAAAGCGTCTGCTGGATTGGCCACAACACTGCCACACCTCTGCAATGCTTTACTACCTCAGTATGTTTCTTGTGTGCTACTCGTGCAAGCAAACATAAAAATGCACTGCTCTGCTGCTGCTGTGCTGCTGCTGGTGCCAGTGAGCTTGGGCCTCTCTGTCACTTCCTGCCTGTATTGCACTAGCATTGTAGACCAGTAGGGGGTCTGACAGCACACACTTCTGAAGCAGTAATGCTATGTGCACGTAAGTCTTGCTTCACCACCTAACTCTCCCTCTCTTGCCGTGTTTCCTTCTCTTGGTACTCAGCGTCAGCTCTGCAGTCTCCTTAACACACACAGGAATCTTATTGAGATGCACACTCCAACCCAGCATGCTGAAAGGTGGAGCGCCAGCCCCTAGGCAAACTTCATTGACTAGCAGGATCCATCAGAAGTAAAGTCTTTTGGAAAAAACATCAGTTGTAGGCATGGTTCATTTACCATTCTTGCACACCAGGGGAAAACATATGTCTGTCTCCCTACCCCCACCACAAGATGGATTCAATACCCAATCAAGTTTGTCAGGGAAAAACAAATCTGCCCCCCCCCAACTATGACATGTCTTGTGCATTACAAAGCACAGGAGTTACATTCAGGTAGTGCAGAGACCGTAGACTATAATAGAATTTGGTTTTATATAATGACTTTCATTTCACTGTATCCCAAAGTGTTTTACAGATCACATAAGTTCTGTACTAGTATGGCAGGGAATGTACAGTAGAACACAATAGACTTTCTGGTGCCCAACCTAGCCCAACAGGGAGTAAAAGAATATCTGGCCCCATCTCCTAACTACCTGATGGGTCAGATGATGAGCCCATCCATCAGGGAAAAAAAAATAATCTGCCCCCTCAGCTAACTACCTAATGGCTCCAGTGCCCAAGCCCAACCCATCACGGAATAAAATAAATCCATCCCACTTCCTCAATAACATGAAAGAGCCAATGCACAACCTGAACCATCAGGGAGTAAAAAATATCTGCCCCCCAACTACCTGACTGGTCTAACATGTAGCCCTGCCCATCAGAGAATAAAAAATGATGCCTCTCTTTCTTAGATTGCCTGATGGCTCCAGTATGCAACCCAGCCTGTTGGGCAATAAAGAAAAAGTGTCTCCCTTCCCCAACAACCTGACAGGTCGGTGCCCAATGCAGCCCATCAAGGAGTTAAAAAAAAAATACTATCCTTACCCAAACTGCCTGACAGGTCCAGTGCCCAACCCAGTCCATCAGGGAATGAAATAAATTGTCCTTCTCTCCCAACAACCAGAAAGGTCAAGTGCCCAACCTAAATTTTCAAGGAATGAAAAAATATCCCTCTTCCACAACAACCTGACTGGTCTGGTGCCAACCCGCCTGTCAGTGTGAATAAAAAATAAACTCTGTCCACATCCCCACACCCCCAAATATCTTGTCAGTTCAGTACCCAACCTGGGTCATTAAGGGACAAAAAATCTGCCCCTTTTCCTACAACCACCTTATGGAGCCTGTGTCCAACTTAGCCCTTGTATTAAGCCAAATGGAGGGAGGGATTAGCAACAGCAAGTGGTGAGTGCAAGGGGGAATAGGCTTGGTACTGAAACACTGCTCTCCTCAAGCTGATCCACTCAGGTCAAAATGAGGGGCTGAAACACTGCACAGGAGGCTTGGGGCTGCTGCTGCACTGCTGCTGCTATTAATCTATTAAGTCATCTCTGCCTTTTCTATCCAGCAGCATGCTAGAGTAGGAGAATGGAGCCAGGGGGATTAATGGTGCACACATCCAGGGCTGTAACCTCAAGTGCTCATGATGCCAGCTCCCCTCCTAACTCTCCCTGTCTTACTCCTTCCTTCTCTTGGTGCTCAATCTCATCTCTGAACTCTTCCCAAAACACTCATGGGGATCACATTGTCAAGCAAGTTCCAACTCAGCCTGCTGTGCAACAGAATTGTCTAGTGCCCAGTCTGTCCTGTCCAAGAATTAAATAACTCTGTCCGCCTCCTGCAACCTACCTGATGGGTTAAGTGCTCAACCCAACTTGTCAGCGAATAAAAACAAAATCTGGACCCCCTTCCCAAATTATCTAACTGGTCCAGTGTCCAATACAATCTCTTAAAGAATAAGAATAATAATAATCTTAATTTCTAGAATGCTATTCACAACGTATCAAAGCACTGTACAATCCATACTAAAACAATTAAAAACAACAAAAGTTCTAAAAGAAACATCCAATCAGTATATTTAAGACACAGCTGCAGTAATCCAATATAGGTCAAGAAATATTCCCAAAGGCGAGCCTAAATAAATAAGGTTTTAAAGCAGTTTTAAAGCTTTCCACTGTCAGGCACTCTCATATCCGATGAGGCAGAGAATTCCACAGGGTTGGGGCTGCAAATGAGAATGTCCATGATCCAGAAGTTTTTATCCATACCCTGGGAATCTCCAGCAATCCCTCATTGGCCTAGCAGAGAGGTCTGAGGGGACAGTAAGGGTGCAGGAGATCTTGCAGGTAGCTCAGTCCCAGTCCATGTAGGGCTTTATAGGTCAGCATGCCAACCTTAAAGGTGATCCGCCACTGAACTGGCAGCCAGTGCAGATCACGCAGCACAGGTGTACTATGACTGAACTGAGATAATCCAGACAATAACCTGGCCACAGCATTCTGCACCAGCTGCAAGCGGTGGATATCAACCCCCAGAAACCCTAGGTAAAAGGGAGTTACAGTAGTCCATGCGCGAGGTCACAAAGGCGTGGATCAGAGTTGGAAGATCACCAGATGGAACTAGGTGCTTAATCCGGGTGATATTCCTCAGATGGTAAAAAGAGAATTTAACCATGACTGACACCTGTGACCGAAGTGTCAGCCCATTATCAAGTATTACCTCCAGATTTTGTACCTGTTCAGAGGTCAACAACTGGGCACACCCAAGCCAAAGTCCTGAGGGACATCCCGCTGCTGACTCCTCTATCCGGTGACCAGGATCCACTACCAACACCTCAGCCTTGTCAGAATTCAGTTTCACCCAGCTGGTATTCATCCAGTCCTGGGTTTCTGCAAGGCAGTTGTTAAACACCGAGAGCGCACTATCCTGGTTGGGCACAAAGGACAAGCAGAGCTGTGTATCATCAGCATAGCAGTGAAAACCCAGCCCATACCATCTCACAGTGTCTCCTAACAGCAGCATATACACCGCGAACAACACGGGGGACAGTGTGGAATCCTGCAGCACCTCACATGGCAGAAAAAATGACTCAGAGGACTAAATCCCTGAGACCACACTCTGTGATCTGCCAGTGAATAAATAATGGAACCATCTGAGGACCATACCAGACAGGCCACAGATGACTCGCAGACATTCCAGCAGCGGCCCATGGTCCACAGTGATGAAAGCTGACGAGAGATCTAAGAATACCAAGATGGAATGGCATTTCTGATTGCTTGCAACTAGGAGATCACTGAGTACCCGAACCAGAGCAGTTTCCGTGTTATGAATTTTTCAAAAACCAGACTGGAGAGTGTCGTAGATGTCATGGATGGTAAGGTGGCTCTCCAGCTGCAGCACCACAACTTTCTCAATAAACTTTTCCACAAAGGGAAGGTTGGAGACCGGTCTGTAGTTAATGGGGCAGTCTGGGTCAAGCAAAGATTTCTTGAGAAGGGGAGTTACCACTACTTACTTCAAGGAGCACAGAAACTCAACCGACTCTAATGAGCACCATACTATCTCTGCAAGGACTGGGCCAAAGACATCAATACAGCCTAATAAAAGGTGGGTAGGGCCTGGGTCCAAACTACAGCAAGTTGTGTGCACTCCTTGAAGAATTCACATGACATCCACAATCTCTGGCTGATCAAACTCCATCCAACAGAACCAGGGAGTAGAAACACCACACTCACCATGGTCCCCCTCCCCCGTACAGCATGCTAAGCAGATCTCAGACCTGATGTCAGCAATCTTATCAGTAAAGATGTGAGCAAACTCCTCACATTTATCCTGAGAAAACGCTCTTTGAACTTGCAGACAGGCTGGATTGCACAGTCTGTTCACAGTTTGAAAGAGCTGAGCTGGTTGATTCTGAGCTGCAGTAATCTCCCCGAACAGGAATTCTGCCTTCTTACAGGAGATTGCTGATTGGTAGTCTCTATAATGTTCCATCAGTCTACGTCTGTCGGCATCCAGGCCAAATCTCCACCAGCAACACTCTTAACCTTTGCCCCACTCACCTCAGCTCCCTCAAGGCCCCATCAAACCAGGGGGACCGAGGGTGAAGATTGAGGGGGCAAACATGGACTGGAGCCAAGGTGTTCAGAGCCCCTGCCACTGTCCAATTATAGGACTCTAGCAGGTTCTCAGCACCCTCACTTGCACCCCGTAATCCCGATAGGTCCAACTCCACCAAAAGACCTTCTGATGTCACTCCCTGCATAGGGCAGTATTGGACCATCTCCACAGGGAGAAGCCTATAGGGAGGAGCATGGAGACTGAATCTTAAAGTGTGGTGATTGGACCATCTGACTGGTTTCACCATCAAGTCGGAGGTCTCTGTCCCCAGGAGGAAAATCAGGTCTGGGTGACCATAAATGTGAGTCACAGAGACAACTACCTTTATGAAGCCTAACAAAGTCATAAGTCAGAGGAAGTCCTGACCAAACTGTAAGAGTTTATCATCAACCAAGACATTGAAATCACCCAGTACCATCAATCTGGAAGAGTCCAACACCATGTCGACAACAAAATCTGCAACCTTCTGCAGTACCAACTTCTTGACTCTGGGTGGACAGTAGACAAGAATGATCCTGCACCCCACACCTGTGACCACAGTACACTCAAAGGATCTGATTCCCTCAACTGGCACATCAACATGGTCCAATTCTGATTTAAAACAAACTGCTACACCCCCACCCCTGCAATCCAATCCCGCACAGTGTATCACTGAGAAGCCAGCTGGAATCACTGCCGCCAAAATGGGGCCAGCATTCCCATCCAGCCAGATCTTGGTGATGCATGCCAGATCTCCTGACCCAACAAGATAGGATATAACAAACATCTTGTTTTTAATAGATCTGGCATTGTACAACACTGTGTGAGTCGAAGAAAAAAATACATTCCCCCTCCACCGAACTACCTGATTATTCCAAGGTATAATCCAGACTATCAGTGAATAAAAAAAGGTATTTCTCTCTCCCCTAAACAACCTGATTAATCCCAATCCCACCACAGCCTGTCAGGGTATAAAACAAATCTATCGCCTTCACCCAAACTACCTGATGGGTTTGATGTCCAGACTAGCACAACAGAAGATAAAACACATCTGGCCCTCTCTCTCAACTACCTGACAAGTCCTGTGTCCAACCCAGCCTGTCAATGAATAAAATAACTAGCTGACCCCCCATCTATGTAATGTGTCCAGTGTCCAACCCAGATCATAAGAGAATTAAAAAAAAAATAGTGACATGGAGGGAGGTGGGCTATAAGTGAGTTTGGTCCTGGGTTGAAGAAACTAAAAGCCTGGTGCTGAGTGGAACTGAACCACTGTGTGCAGTGTAAGGAGCATTACTGAAAAGCAGAGCCACTGCATCAACACCCTCCATGCGGACACTGTACACAAAAGAAGATGTGTGAAGCTGACGTGAATGTGGCCATCATACAATTACCATTATAATAGTGGGACTGATGAGATAGTAAGACCAAGATAACATATAATAAAGTAAGACTGCCCTTTTTGGCACCAGCATAACCTTGCTTAAATTTTATTTCAACTATTGTGGAAAGTATCTTTTAAAACAGAAAAAAAAATAAAAAGAGAAGTATCCTTTCCTTTTTTTGTATAAAATCATACATTGTACTGTAAAGACAATGGATCTCAGCACAAAAGCACTTAGGCAAGGGTTACTCAAAAGGGCACTGGCAACAAAGCAATGTTTCAAAGAGTGTAAAGTACTGAAATCCACCTGCAACATGATGTCCTACTAGCAGGCTAGACTTGAAATACATCATGGCTATGTTACTCACTAGGTATAATCGTTCTCTTTCAAACATGTACTTCACTAGAAAGTACAAAATGCAAAGCTCTCATAAGCCACTCGTAGGGAAAATGAATCATGATGAGTAACATCACTTATTCAGTGCCAACTGTTTACTACAATAATACAAGAGAAGCTAAGAATCTGCAGCTTAGTGCCATGAAAACTGTGTAAAGTGTGCAGATAGGGGGCCATCTTAAAGCTCAATGGTAGCCCACTGTGCTGCCATACAGGCGACCTGGGTTCAGCAGTAGACCTGTGTCACTTACTCCATGCAGCCAGGGCTATGGAAATGCTGCCAATGGCTACATGTCTCTGCAATGGAGAGGGTCTTCTGTGTTCTGCCAATGTAGTGTTCTGTGGTGTGCCAGGATAGCATGTTCTCTCACAAAGACATTGCTGCATGCACATGAGGTCACTATAGGACTATGCGCAATGCCACTGGGGAGTGAGAAAGGGAAAAGAGCAGGTGAAAACTGTTGGATGGAAACTGCAGCCATCAGTGTGGTGGCTCCAATAATCTGGGGACCAGTGCCATTGACCCACTTGGTGTTGGTGTGACTCCATTGATAGCACATTCCCCTCTAATCCAAAAGGTTGTGGGTTCTAGTACCATATCAAGACTTGGACTTATACCATAAATTCTAGCAACTAAGTTCAGTACTAGGGGAATGCTGTACTCTCAGGGTGTGCTATCCTTCTGATGAGACATTAAACTTAGGTCCCTTCATCTTATCTCTGGTGCTGTCCTGGTGAATATCCAGGAGCAAGGTGAAGAACCCAAGGCCCTTTCCACAAGAGTAGGGAATTTTCCCCAGTGTCCTGGCTAACATTCCCCTTCCCATAAAATCGGTTCAGGCAATTGTCCAAGGCTATGTGTGGGTGTTGATGTGGGAAATGGCTGCCACTACATGTTTATAGCCCACTTGCTACCAGTCTCTCAATGCTTATAAGCACTTTGGGGTACACTGTGTATGTAAAGGCTATATAAATGCAAATTATAAAAAGTGTTCCTGAAATAGGGTTTTCTGTTTAGCTATCAATATTCAATTAGGCTTATGTGGCAAACATACATGTAGCATCTATTCAGACATTAAACAGGGTAAACTCAATTTAACATATTCATTTTTATAATGACAATAAGGCACTCCATGGGGTTATGTTAATGTTCAGTTAATCACCCTCTGGAGGCATATAGCACTTGGCTATACCTCATGACACATTACACCCCTTGAAGGTGACTGACTGAACATTAACATAACCCTGGTCTTGCCGAATGGCTTAATTTTTCTTCTGTTACTACCACACTAAGTAGATCCTGCCCTGTATGGGTGTATATATCACCTCTGATGACTGCACCACCAGGGAAGATGCCTTGGAGGACTTTACATGGAGCCAGGGTTTGTTGGTGTGGATGTTGCTTGATGTAAGCATGATGAGGGCCATCTAAGGATGGAGGATAAGCACCTTAATTAAAAAAAATTTGCAAACTTCCAGATGCACATAGATTTCCATATTATCGTTGCATTGCTGAACATGCAGTAAAGAGGCAAAAGCAGGATGAAGCAAATTTGTTAAAACACTAACCCATGAAACATGAAATCACAGGTTTGATCCCAGCCAGAACCTATGGTTCACTGTAGGACTTTAAGTCAGTTGGCTTTTAAGTGTGGTCGTCATTCCATCAAGTTGGACAGAACCTGAATGAAAAAGAGCTGTGTTTCCCATCCTAGCTAGGCTATCTTGTGTAAACAAACTGCAAACAATAAAATGTGCAGGAGTATCCTGCTACTTTACAGGCATTAGTGTAGTTTAAACTCATAGCCTTAGGTTTGGAGTCCTAGCACAATATATACACAAACCTAGATAAGTCTAATTAACATATGCAGTTACAGTATTAAAATAGTAACATTTCAGGAGTACTGAATCTCCTTTTAATCATGTGATGCTGACATTTCCATGAAACTATGAGAATGACAATTTTATTTGCACTTGTTGCTTTATTTTGATACTGGTTTTAGGAGAGGTGGAGTAGAAAGCAATCCCCATATACCTTTGAGACTTGCAGCAAGGATGAATTGTCTTGTAGCTTGAATTTGAACAGTTTATCATTATTTCAGTATTTTTTTTTACATGTTTTGGCACTGTATACCTATCATTTTATCTCCTTTAACATTCTGTAAAGAATACTTATCTGCATGATTAAACAAATGGTCATTGGTGTCACAAAGCAATAATTAAGGGTAATACTTTCTCTCGCATCACAGTTTAATTAATTCAGTATTTCAGGTTGAATCGAAAAGCATTGTTAAACTGTAATGATCTTATGTACTGTATATCAACACAAATATATCAATATGACTATTAATTACATATTAATAAGGGCAATCACTGGGACTGATGTCAGTTTGTGGAATTGTGGGCAATTCTATCACTATAAATGTTACTTACAGCAGGGACATATTTATGGTCTACTGTCAAGAGCCAAAGTCGACACTTGATGGTGTCTTGTAAACACCCTGACTGCGCTAGCTGACAGAGTAGAACAATGTGATGCCACGCTGCCATGCACAAGCAATAATGCAGCTGCAGTGACTGACACATCAATCACACAAAATCCCATTGCTAGTTTCCTCGTCCATACTTATTTTTCACACTGAGCTATCCACCAGCAGATAACATTTTCCTGTGCACCACAGCCCCACCTCTTATCTTATTTTTGTTAAAACAGCCATTATGACATAACACACTGTAGATTAATAATAGTAGTGGAAATTTAAAAAAGAGCAAGTTATTGTTGCAGTGAGTTATAATTCTTTCAGCATCTGCCTGAAAAAAAAAAGAAACAAATATATGAATGCCTAGTTTATTCTGGCGACAGTACAGTTATAATGCAGGCAATAACATAAAGGAAAAATATATGTGTGTGACCCTTTATATTCTGCTAGTTTGCACTATTATAATCAGGCAGTTATTGAAATATAAATGGTTCCATCTAACAGTTGTCTTTAGACACACTAAAAAGGTATGCGAGTATACGCAAAAACTCCCTGACAGAAAACTGAAGTATGAATTAAAAGTTTTATACTATTTGTAAAAGACAGCGGGCCTGATTCACAAAGCATTGAATATGATGCAAGGTGTCTGCACCAAACATTAATGGAACAAGTGGCACCTTGTGTCAAAAACTGCCTCCTGAGTGATTCATAAAAGTAGCCTGCATCAACCGCAGGCTAAATGACAAAAAAATCAGCACCTACGGAATCCAAAAAGATAACAGTTTAGGTTTATTATTTGGTTGTCTGCCCAACAACAACCTTCTCTCCAGCGTCAAACATCAGGCTGGCAGCCTTATCTCAGCCCTGCCTTTTTGTCCTGTGTGCACCTTGTTTATTTTGTTTGTCAGCCACATGCTGCCTGCCTCAAATGGGGCTTGCACTGCCTGTGTGCTCAAACGTAGTCTGCGATCTGGTGCTAGGGGGCATGTGGCAGATGCAAGCTGCCACAACCCTATAAATGCAATTCACAGAACTCCAGGGGATGAATTTCTAAGTACCTATCTAAGGGTACATAGAATAATATCCTCTGGAGGGGGTGTAGCCTTTTGGGGCACTGTGCCACGTTCCCCCAACACACACACACACACACACACAGCCCTGATATGCGCATTAATTTGTTTCAAAATATATTTAACCCTAGTGGTCTAGCAGTCCTTCCCCCTGCCCTGATATGCCCATTATTTTGTTTAAAATCATATGTAACCCTGGTGGTCTAGCAGTCCCTCCACCCACCCCTGATATGCCCATTATTTTCTTTAAAATTATAGTTAATCCTAATGGTCTAGGAGTCCCTCCCCCACCCCGATATGACCAATATTGTGCATTCTGAACTTCATTTACCCTGGTGGGCTAGTGGTCCTGTCCACCTACCCTGGCAAGTAGTGCCATCCCTCCCCCAACCCATTACCTCGGCCGGCGCACACCCCTCCTGAAAAACCTTGGCCGACTCTGACTGAATTGTCACTGAGCACTGTATTACAATACAGTATCATGAGTACAACACTCAGTGACAGTTCAGTCAGCACACAGCAAAGGTGGTGTGAGGAGGGCATGCTAACACTTCAGGGTATAGGTTGTGATTGGGGAGTGAGGTGGAGCACTGCATGCTAGGAGGGCCAGACCACCAGGATAAATGAAGTTCAGAATGCACAATACCAGCAATATCAGGGTAGGGTAGGGACTGCTAGACCACCAGGGTTACATATGATTTTAAACATAATAATGGGCATATTGGGGTGGGGGGGAAGGACCACTAGACTACCAGGGTTAAATATTATTTTGAACATACTAATAGGCATAATCCGGGTGGGGGGAAGAACTTCTAGATCACCAGGGATGAGGGCAAGGCTGCTTGCTATGTCTGCAGGATCTTGCGGTAAACCCCTCCTGTGTGCCAGGCATTTGTCTCATGGGAGAGGTTCCTGCAAGTGTGGGGATTTAGGCACTGGGACCCCACTTGTACCAGAGTCTGGTGCAGGGTCCCTGGCACACAGGGCTTTGGTGAAAGCTGCTGCTTGCTGCAGCCTGTGCTGATCTTAGCCCCTTTTGTGAATCTGGCCCAGAGTTACCCTGCTGGAACTAGACCATCAATGGATCCTAAATATCTAGTCTGCAGGTTTTAAGCTGCATCATTTTAAATTAGTTTTCTTGACGTGCTAATTAGAGTACACCAGGTGAGTAGGTTGACTATCTAGTTGGCCTTTTTTAAACACATTGTGTTATTTAAAATGCAAGTACCTCAAAATACAATTCTGAGTTTATGAGGAAAAAGAGGAGAAAAATAAAGGATGATAAAGGCTTAATCATGGGTATATATGTTGATAACAAAATATACATTGATCTTTGGGATTCCCCCTTGCAATTTTTTTTTTAAATGCGCCCTTTCTTTGAGTGTGTTGTACATAACCGTCTTTAAAATTATCATATCACATGAGGCAAATAGTGGAATGTTGTGAGAATGGTAGCTAGCACTGGGGTGGTGGTGCAGCACGACAAGCTTGATAACTTTGTTAAGATGAACGGCTGCACTCGCCCTCCACAAAAGAGATGCCAAACGACAGTTTCTTCAAGGAATGTTTCTTTTTATTGAACTTAACACCACATAGACAAGTCCAAACAGCAGCAGCATACTGGTGGCATACCACCACCTCCTCCAAATGGTGGAATATTTCACCCTGATTCTCCCAAACATTAGTTACATGATGTATTTATTGCCACAACTTAATGCATTCTGGACTGAAAAGTGTAACAATATTTGCATGGCTCTCTGGGAAAAGGTCCAGAAAAATCTGAGGGTCAGTATATTTATTTTACTGACTATGCCATTTTTTTTATTTTTTATTTAGATAATCAATATAACATGGATTATACTCCTTGGGTCACCCTTCATAAGTAAAACGAGAAGCCACCATGTACTATATGAAGCTGATTGAGGCAAAACAGAAGTCCTGCAGTGTAAAGCAACATGCTTCTGTATACGTGGTACTTATACAGGTTAAGACAGTTCATTAAGGGGAACTGTTTTTTACGTTCGCTTGCGCGCATACGCAAGGAACGTCTTGGGAGAATAGCACACTTTGGAGGTGTGACTCTCCTGTGCAATGCACTGCTCCATTGAGCAGGCGTGGCGGTCTTGCACCAATGGGTGCGGCTGCTGTGTATGACAGCGGTGGTCTTCACTTCAAAGAAAACCACTGCTGTCTGCTTGCAGTGCCTCACGCCCCCAAAGCTTTGGTGCCACGCTGAGGCCCACCCAGCGTGGCAAATCTTATTTTGGCGGCCAGGGGTGCCCAATCCCCGTCGGCCCACGCCCCCAAACTGCTTTCCTGCTGCCACACTGGGAGCCCACCCCAGCGTGGCAAACGTATTCGCCACACCGCCTCACCCCCCAAAGCTTTGGTGCCACGCTGGGAGCCCACCCCAGCTTGACAAACCTTGTTTTGGCTGACGGGGGTGCTCAATCCCCCATCAGCTCTACGCCCCCCCAGCCTTCCTTCTGCCATGCTGGGAGCCCACCTCAGCGTGGCAAATGTCCCGCATCGTCTTTTTTTTTTTTTTACAACCTGTAAATTAAAAACGGTCCCACGGCGCTTCTCCCTGGCCCCCTTCCCACAACCCGCACCCACCCACTGCGCACCCAGCCTCCCCACACCCCCCCCCATACTTACCTCTGGACCTCGGTGCGACAATCTTTGGTGGACTGGGAACACGTCTGCACTCTTCAAAGCCGACCGCTAACTGAGGAAATGCCGGTAAGCTGTATAATGGGCTAGATAGGGGTTTTTCAACTTTATTGCATATCTCAGGCATTTTTTGGAATTTTTGCACCAAATTTTCAACATGGGGTTTTTGGGACACCTTTCATGAATGATGTCACTGTCATGGCGTTATTTGGGCCCGAAGGGTGATTTCGCAGTCAGTGTGCAAAATCACCTTTCGGGCCTGATTAATGAAACGACACTGCCAGCGTCCATAAGGTGGGCTCTCAAAATGCCTATTTTGAAAATTTGGTGGCAAATTCCTAAAAATGACCGTTTTACGAGCGTGCGCTGCGCAGTTCCTACGCAGGCTCGTAAGTTCGCAAATTTTCAATATTTTCACTCCAGATTTTCAACATTGCCATTTTACCACACCTCCTTATGAGCAGTGCAGCTGTCATTTTTCACATCTTGCCCAAAATGTGTTTCTGCCCATGTAGCGCATAATGGCACAGTCGGTGTGCAAAATCAATGTGACACATTAAGAAAATCACAGTGACACTGTTCATTAGCAGAGATCTTAAAATGGCTATGTTGAAAATTTGGTGAAAAAATTCCTAATAATAACTGTTTTACGAGCGTGCGTTGCGCAGTTCCTACATACGCTTGTAAGTTTGTGAATTTTCAATATTTTCACTCCAGATTTTCAACATTGCCATTTTACCACACCTCCTTATGAGCAGTATAGCTGTCATTTTTCACATCTTGTCCAAAACGTATTTCCGCCCATGTAGCGCACAATGGCGCCAGTCGATTGTCTGAAATAGGACACATTAAGAAAATCATAGTGACACTGTTCATTAGCAGAGGTCTTAAAATGGCTATATTGAAAATTTGGTGAAAATTCTAAAATGACTGTTTTACGGGCGCATTGCACAGTTCCTACGAAGCCATAGGTTTGCGAATTTTCAATATTTCCACCCACATTTTCAACATTGCCATTTTACCACACCTCCTTATGAGCAGTATAGCTGTCATTTTCACATCCTGCCCAAAACGTATTTAATAGCACACAATGGTGCAGTCGGTGTGCAAACTCAATGTATGGGACACATTAAGAAAATCACAGTGACACTGTTCATGAGCAGAGGCCTTAAAATGGCTATGTTGAAAATTGGTGAAAAATTCCTAAATGACTGTTTACAACCGTGCATTAGCAGTTCCTCATGCGCTCATAAGTTCGCAAATTTTCAATATTTGCACCAGATTTTCAACATTGCCATTTTACCACACCTCCTTATGAGCAGTGCAGCTGCCATTTTTCACATCTTGCCCAAAATGTGTTTCTGCCCATGTAGCGCACAATGGCGCAGTCGGTGTGCGAAATCAATGTATGCGACACATTAAGAAAATCACAGTGACACTGTTCATTAGCAGAGATCTTAAAATGGCTATGTTGAAAATTTGGTGAAAAAATTCCTAATAATAACTGTTTTACGAGCGTGCGTTGCGCAGTTCCTACATACGCTTGTAAGTTTGCGAATTTTCAATATTTTCACTCCAGATTTTCAACATTGCCATTTTACCACACCTCCTTATGAGCAGTATAGCTGTCATTTTTCACATCTTGTCCAAAACGTATTTCCGCCCATGTAGCGCACAATGGCGCAGTCGGTGTGCGAAATAGGACACATTAAGAAAATCATAGTGACACTGTTCATTAGCAGAGGTCTTAAAATGGCTATATTGAAAATTTGGTGAAAAAATTCCTAAAAATGACTGTTTTACGGGCGTGCATGCACAGTTCCTACGAAGCTCATAGGTTTGCGAATTTTCAATGTTCCACTCCACATTTTCAACATTGCCATTTTACCACACCTCCTTATGAGCAGTATAGCTGTCATTTTTCACATCCTGCCCAAAATGTGTTTCCGCACATGTAGCACACAATGGCGCAGTCGGTGTGCAAACTCAATGTATGGGACACATTAAGAAAATCACAGTGACACTGTTCATGAGCAGAGGTCTTAAAATGGCTATGTTGAAAATTTGGTGAAAAAATTCCTAAAAATGACTGTTTTACAAGCGTGCATTGCGCAGTTCCTACGCACGCTCGTAAGTTCGCAAATTTTCAATATTTGCACTCCATTGACTTCCAAATACCTAAACAGCACATAGAAGCAAGCAACATTCGGCATTGACAAATGCTTGTACTTCTTTGTCACTGATTTTTTTAAGGCATGTCCAAGTGCCAAATTCCACTGCAAATACCTGCAAGCGAACATTCGGCATTGACAAATGCTTGTTAAATCTTGCAGAGTACAATTCATTATAGCTAGACTGGAATGTTGCTTCACTTCTCAAAGAAAGAATAATTGTGTTTGTTATAAAATAGTGTACAAACTTTGATCCCATTTTGACTATTGCCTATAAACCCTAATTCCCTTTGAAGGAAGAGAGACTGACAGAACATTGAGGTGTGTCCAGGGTCATTGTATGACAGCTCAAACACAGCTAGAAAAAAAAAAGTGTTGTAAATAAAATTGCGAACTGGTATAATCTCCATTTGTAACTGGCCATTTTCCAAGAGTTAGCCTTTGTGCAAAAGAGCGCTAGACAGAGCTGTCTTTTTCATTTACGGTTATGTAAGCCAATAATATCAGAGTGCTAGAACTTCCTGTTACAGATGGATATTAAAGATTGTTTCAGAAAAGTCTGGGCTGGATTCACAGACATGTGCAACAAGCTGCAACAATGGCAGCTTGCGGCAATGGCCCTTGCATCCTGGACCCTGCGCCCAATGCAGAAATGAGCAGGGTCTAGGAGCCTGCATCCTGCAACTTACAGTAGCAGTGCATGGTAGGGCACAGCCCCCATGTATGCCACATGTTGCAGAATGGGGTGGGTGGCAGATACGCCCACAGATCGGTGTTGTGGTGCACCCCATGCCTGCCCCAATCAATCCTCGTCGGGTGTCGACTCCAGCACCAAACCCCCTTATTAGCACATCCCCCCCTTCACTCCTGTAACTCCTTGGTAGTCTAGTGACCCCCCCACCCGACGGTGCAAGCCCCCCCTATCCCCAATACCCTGCCAGCAACTGGCGAGCCCTCTGCTCACCACCATGTCCAGCTGCCAACTGAACTGTGCCAAGCTTGTGTACTGTAATAATATGCACTCTGTGAATGACAGCTGCTGTCATTCACAGGCGCTTATTAGTGCAGTACACAAGCTTGGCACAGTTCAGTTGGCAGCTGGCGTGGTGGTGAGCAGAGAGCTGTGCCAGTCGCTGGCGGGGGTATTGGGGGTGGGGGGCTCACACTGTCAGGTGGGGGGCCACTAGACTACCAGGGAGTTATGGGAGTGAAGGGGGGTGATCTTGCCCCAGGGCATGTGGGGGGGCTCACAACATGTGTGTGTGTTTGGTGAGGGTCTGGGCATTGGGGGTGTTCCACACACCCATCCTGGCACAGTGCATGCCATGCCTGGGACCTGGAGCTTATGGGGGGGCATTAGCCCACAGGGGATGTAGAGTTGTTGCACAGTGGCAACCTCCAGTGAATGGCAAAGACCACTTACACTTGCTTTTTGTCGACGTAAATGGTCTTTGACAGATGTCCACTGGTGGTTGTCTCTGAATCCTGATTTGTGGACATAGCAGCCACCCTACCTGAAGAGGGTGCAAATGCTGCCATAAACCCCCTTACGCAATATAGCGAAGGGGTTTGTGGTGCATTGGTGCAGTTGGGCACAGACAGCCTGCAGCATGTCACAGGCTGCCTTTGTGAATCCCACCAGGATGCAACTCAGGATGCAAGTGCTACTTGCACCATTTTTCTGACACAAGTTGCCTTGTGTCAGGGTTTGCCTTTTGTGAATCCGGCACTCTGTTCTTCTACAATCTTAATCTATTACAGGCCTATCACCTGCAACTGATGTTCAGTGGAGTCATTTTTTTTAAATAATTACTTCTGAAAGACAGCAAGGTTGGAGAGCTGAAGACATTGTGCAGCTAATTAATTACTGCATGAATACCTACCCTCACTGTTGGTCAGGCTGTAACAGTTGAAGCAGCATGGTTCTGGGTCTTAATCCCCCAGGCAAGCAGATCACTGTTTAGAGTACAGTACAGTACTTGCCCCTGGCTGAAGTGGTCTGGGTGATCACACAGTTCTAAATCTATTATGCAGCCTGCTAAGGCTATGGATACAAGGTACAGAACATCACATGGCACCACAGCTTGTCACCTCCATTGGGTTTTATTATGGGCATTAGTGAGAAGGATTGCACAGCAAGGATAATAGAAAGGACCAAAAAGAGAAAAATAAACTTCTGCTGTATCTGCTTACATTTATTGTTTAGGAATCAAATGAATGTTGTTTTCGTGCACACTGTATCCCAACATGCTTTGCAAGCCATGGACATAGGCAGCAGCCATTAAGCATTCAAGGGAATTGGTGAGAGTTGAATGCAAGCTTTTATTTCTCTTTGTAGATGTTATCTGCATTTAACAGGATTGTACTACAGTGGTTAAGACACAAAACTGTGAACCAGATCAGTAAATCTGGAACTTGAGTAGCACCACCAACCACTCTGATTTGACCTTCAGAAGTCCTTTAACAGGCTGCCATGTTGGACCAGTGTCATCAAATTACACTGCCAAGCAGGTTACCAAGTTCAAGAACAAGCTGAGACAGCTGTGTCAGGAGAACTAGCCCAAGAAGCTACTGCTCAGCAGTGCGCTTTGGCTGGGTTGTCTTGGCAGTGGGCTCCAGCACCATAGCAACCCCAGTAGATAGGCCAGGGAGCTTACCCCACTACATGAGCTGCTGTGTACATCCAATGCCAACAAGGTGTTCTGCCTGTGACAGGGATAAAAGAGAAATCTTAAAGTAGAAAATGGGATAAAATTCCAGCCGTCATTGTGGATAATGGCTGCCACACAATTGTGCCTCAGACCACACAGACAACCACCTTTTACTGGATCCCGTGCTGGGGAAAAATGGCCCTCCCTTGGACCCCCCCACTCATCCATGGTGAAGACACCATGTGGGAGAGTAGCAGTGGTGGGTTAGGAGGGCATGAGTCTTGGTGGTTGTTGTCAAAGCCTAATGTCACAGTGAGAATGGCGGTGAGAAAAATCTCAATGGAAACAAAAATAAGCACCTTACCTTGGGATACTCAAATAGCACATAATCTGATCCAGACCACAGTCTGCCAACAGTTCCATATCTATTCAAATGAAGAAGTCCTGGATAATAGATTTTTTGCTTAGTCTCACCCCGCCCCCCCACCCCCATATTGGGCTTTTTCCAGCAGCTGCCATTCTTTGTGACTCCTGCCTGGGACTCCCATAAAAGCACCTTCCCAGCATTCTCCTTTTCATCTGGCCAGGACATAGTTGAGAGAGGAATGTATCACAGCCTGATGAAGTTTGAGGAGAGTCATTCATTCAGAGTGCCCAACAAATGAGACTGGTGTCATGGCAGCTACATCATGCTGTGGACAAGGGAGAGGAGGATTTATCTCTATTTAATGCCTGTCTTCCCACCTCCCTTTCGCGAGCATGCAGGTTTGCAATGATCCAAAGGGCCGTCAGGAAATGAGTGGTCACTCCCATTGCCAGTGGCAACACTACATGTCCCATTGAAGATCCATTCCCAGGAGAACACTGTCCTCCTGGATACTCCTCATCCTTTCTGCTGACCTCCATTATGCTGTTCTGGGCTTGGGTGCAAGCATGTGTTGGCAGCATATAAGGAAGCCCCATGCTGTCCAGTGCAAAAGGGAGTCAGCTTGCCTAATGGATAATTTGACCAAATAATGCAGCTAATTTGAAATCAGATTTGCTGATCTTGGTCATAAATGGTCATTTCTGGGATCAGTCAATCAATCAATTTATTAATCAATGGTGATTTTATTACAGTGTTAAAAACAGTTGAAGTTTAGAACAAGAATATTGCCACAAGGAGCAGTAAATATCAGTTACATTCCAGACGGTCACTGCATACTTTGCCTAGCATATTAACCAGTATAAGCTAATCAAAATACAATACTTTTAATGGTACATTCTAGAAATTATTGTTCATTCGAACCTCTGTATAGCATAAGACACTATAAACAGCAAACTGCACGCACTATTTTTAATTTAAATTATACCTAAAAGAAGGAGAAAAAAAAAGCTGATCAGCTAAATATATTGACAGCCCATGATAGAAAACTTGTTGTGAAAATCTTTATCCCGGCTCTCCAACTAATCCACTTTTCTTTCTCTAGTACAGTATTATACGAAATATTTAAATCTTCCCAGAACAGGGAGCTTAATCTTTCAGGATTTCTGACAGCTGACTGAAAGAAGCATTTTCACATTCTTTCATGTCTCAGTACTTAATGGTAAGTAAGTGAACTACAGCAGCAATAACTATTTTAGCTACTCTTCTGTGCATATTCTCAATGGCTTTATTCATTTCAGCTATACTGTAAGCCTAGAGTGCCATATTGGTGTGCAGTACTCAAAGTGTTGAGACATATTAGTGATTTGTATACATCAATTTCTTTTTAGTTTGTGTGGCAAGTAAGGATGGTGCACTCAAATAGAGTGGAGTTTATACTTTTTTAATTTTTACTCGTGTACTAAATCACTCATAAAAAGTACAATGAGCAAATCAATGCAAAAAAAAAAAAATATCAATGTGGATAAAACATGCCAGAGATGAGCATGGTTCAGTTAGCCCTGCACTTCTAAAGGACACATAAACTCTGTTGCTTACATTTTATAATATTATTGCTCATTTGGGTATGTGTGAAGTCTACATAATTACCCTAGGGTATTGGTTTGTGTGTCTGTTTTGAAATACAGTAGTCCTATATTTTCCCTTGTTTAAGCCCCTTGTTTATTTAAGCAATATACCACAACCGAGTGTGGGTTATGCTAGGATTTACCACTACTGGTGTGTTGTTTGGTTATGAAGCCACAGGCCAAGTGAGCAAAACACACCAGGCGTGGGTAAATCCTAGCATTACTCACACCCTGTAGTGGTATATTGTGATTATACAATGTCCCTCTGTGTTTATTTTTTTTTTTTTGTTAAAGAAAAAATAAAGCAAACTTTTTTTTTTAATTTGAAATTATTTTGCTGAATTTGTTATTGCACCAGAAAAAAATAGCCCTAGGTTGCTAGGATTCCAGCTACAGCCGGGGAAAGAAAGTAGGTACTTTTATTTCTTTATTTGTTTGTATTATTGAAAGAGGGGACTGGTGCCGATGATTGTCTGGGAGATGAAGAGAGTGCAGCGCATTTCAGAGGGAGAGAGTGTGGAATGAATTTGAACTCTCATCCGTTGCAGCTCACAGAGCGACTGAGAGAGTGTGAGGCTTATTTTTTTTTTTTAATGGGTCAGGAGAGAGTAACGATCTAATGCAGGGGAATTTGTTTACTTTTTTGTTTTCTTTTTTTTCTGTAGGTTCTGTGGGAGACCTGCGTTTTTTGTGTGGAGGGGATCAGGTTGAATAAATGAACAGAGTAGGGATGTGGCAGTCAGCTTAGTGCGATCACTGATATCAACAGAATACTTCAATAGATGAGGTGGGTGCATCAGAAAGAAGGAATTATAATGAAAACGGTCTGTTTCATATTTTTTAATGTAACCCCCCTTGTTCCCAGGGGTTACTAGAATTCCATTAGAATCAGTGGCAGGCAAGGATAGGCAGCTAGTGAAATGCCAGTTAAATGGATTTCACACTGTCATTCTCTGGTTTCAGTCTCAGCTGAGCTGGAGGATGATGTAATCATGGAACTGTCGTAGCAGCATAAGCTACACTCAAGCTAGCTGCAGAGAGTTAGCTTTGGAATGTTCAATTAGAGTGAGAGAGTCTGTAG
The DNA here is from genome assembly GCA_016271365.2 of Neoceratodus forsteri. Lineage (NCBI taxonomy): Eukaryota > Metazoa > Chordata > Ceratodontiformes > Ceratodontidae > Neoceratodus > Neoceratodus forsteri. The sequence goes on from CM028131.1 coordinate 1,126,317,412, forward strand.
AGTAGAGTTCCAGGAGGAGGCTGCAGCCTGCAGCAGCTCCTCAGTTTTAGCTCTGACAGAGAGATACCCATGGCCGGATTAATCTGTATGCAAATTACGTCATGGCGCAGCGCCCCGCGGTTCAGGATGGTCCCCACACTGTTTAATTTAACTTAATTTACTTTTCCTACCTGGCTGACCATTGCTGCTGACCGGCCGTACTTGCCATACTGTCGTGCAGCCACAGGGTCATCACATTCCACCATCATGCCATAAGAAAAGCCCCTGCTTGGAGTCAGCCCCCCCCCACTATGAGTGAGCCTCTCACTCTCTCCGGCTCTGCCTCTGGCTCTCAGGGGGGCAGGGCGAGTTGCACAGAGTAGTCCATGGTCAGTCCACACTGACCCCCCACTGCAACCAACCATGTCTCAGAAGTCCTCCTGAAGGTATGGCTACTGGGGAGCTGGAATCTGTGCGTGTGTGCATGTGGGTGGCATCATGGCATGTGGCCAAGCAGTGAGAAGTCAAGGAGGAGGATGAGTAGACAACAGTCGGTTGATCTATCAGACGGAGATCGTCTCCATCTAAGAAGACTACTAGTACAGACAGACTATCGAGTGGGTTGAGCCGGTAGGATCACCCGGAGTCGAGTGGAACTGGCCACCATCCAGTGCTTCTTTTTTCTTTTCCGATTCCGGGACCAGACAGACAGCATGCTGCCATGCTGCTCGTCATGTACTGCTGTAGTCAGTGCTGCTGCTGGGCCTCTGATCCTGTGAGGAGTCAAGTCCTGCTGTTCAAGTCCCGGCGCTGCTGGCTTGCCACCAGCATGGTCTCTCTCTCCAGACATTTATCCTCCTGATCAATGATCAGTCAGGCCACAGTCACCAGGTATGTTGTTACTGCATGATAACACTGTTGACTTTCTTATTTTGCTTCTTATTTCTGGGATTTGGTGGATTTGGTTGTTGGATTGGAAACGTCGGGAACACTTAACAGCAATTGAGTTTGAAAAGCAAAAAAATGAAAAACACAGAGAAAATAATTGCATTTACTGTTATGTGAGGGGCTGCTATTAGCCTGGGCGCAGGGCAGGGGCTGCAAGATTCTATAGCCAGATTGGGCTAACTGGCTAGCTGTATTCACTGCATGGATTTATTTGATGTATCATTTATCAGAAATCCGGGAGCAAACTATATTGCTCTGCACTGATTCTACTTACTAGCTGCACCACTCAGTTAGAGATTAATTGTTAAATTGATGAATTCTCTGGTTGTTGTTGCCTTGCCAGCCCAGCACAGCAAAAGAGTAGGATGTTGGCATTTAGGGCCCCCCCGAGCCCCAAAATATGACTTGGAGTAGGGCCCCCATATCCATTAATCTGGGCCTGGAGATACCAGTAGTGTTTTTGTTTCTCACCCTAGTGTGAGCCAGTACAGCCTAGTGGTGAATTGGTGGAAACCAAGCCAAATAGTTTTCACATTGCCCCATCCCAGAAGGGATGGGGTGGATTCCAGGATTCAGGGGCAATCCTCTGGTCTAGTCTGGACTGTGTTGAAGCTGCCTGAGATTCAACTGCTCTGTGAGTACCTGTGACTATTGTTTGGAAAAGCCCTGGGACACCTGCATTCCTTGTGGTAATTTTATCTGTCAAAGGGATCCAGTCACCTAGGCTGTTTTCTATTTAAAAGTGTCTGCTAAAGTTAGGGTCTAGTGAAGAGACAGTGCCAATTATAGAACTTTTAACTTCCTGACACCTCAGAGGTGTGTAATGTAGTATGTTAAGTGTGAAAAACATTTCAAGATAGCATCTACAAGTTTTCTGTGAGGGTGTTATTAACCAGATGAATGGCTGACTATATATTTGGAAGCAAAGGGTGGAAGAACCCCCATCTCAAGCAACCAGTTTACCTCTCCGGGTTCAGTTTGGGCACCTGTGTTTTCTCTCAGTTCATTTGGCCAGTGCCTGAATTAAATAGTTTACCCAGACATGGGTTGGACTCTCTGTGAGCCTGTATGTGCTTGTTGGTGGTCAAGGGTGCCACCAGTAATTCCTCATGAAAAATTGGAAATTCTCGTATATGTTTGAGGTTTTAGTTAAATTTGGTTTTCCCCAACAATTTATACATTTAATTAAGATCCTTTACTCGCGTCCTACTGCTAGAATACAATGTAATAATTTGATATCTGCCGCCTTTCCGTTACAGAGGGGAACCCGGCAGGGCTGTCCGTTATCGCCTTATTTGTTTAATTTGTATTAGAACCCTCATTAGAGCAATCAAGGCTGACAAACAGATTTTGGCATTAAAATTGGAGACCAAGAACATAAGCTGTCAGCATTTGCAGATGATGTTTATTACATATTAGAGACACAACTTTATCTCTTCCTAGAGTCCTTACTTTAATTGAGGATTTTAGTGGTTTCGGGTTTTAAATTGAACCTTGCCAAAACCACCTTTTCCTCTCGACCACTCTCGTGAAAAGCTGGTGCGTGTCCTTAGGCCTACAGTGGCAGTCTAAATCATTTGAATATTTAGGCATTTCAATCTCCAAGAACCTGGATGAACTGGTTAAACTGAACTTATTACCTGTCCTTAAATCTATTAGAGAAGATTTAGATAGATGGTCGAAACTGCCATTGTCCTTCTCTGTGAGAATCAACGTTATTAAAATGGTGGTTCTGCCGAGAGTTCTTTATCCCCTCCTTAATTTGAATATATACCTCCTCAAGTCCTTTTTAATAATTTATGCAGGTACTGCTCAGATTTTATATGGAAAAATAAACCTCCACGCAGAGCTTATTATAAACTTTGCCGACAACGTAAGTTGTGCGGCCAGCAATTACCGGACTTTTTTAAATATTACCTAGCCATCCATGCGGCTAGAAGCGGTTTTATGGACCGGAAAAATTAACACTTCTGCTATAGGCCTAGAGTTAGACAGGGCTATAGTTAAGGGTTTAAAGTAAGATTTAGAATCCCTCCTTTATACCCCTTGGACTAAAGTACCGAGTAAGATTAGAAATACTCCTATAGGGTGGGATATTAGGGCTATTCACCAGCTATACGCCTGTCTAAAGATTAACCCTCATTTCGATGTATTGCAACCTCTTTTAAAGAACCCAAATCTCCTAATTGGTAATCAACCTATATACAACTTCCCCTCAATATTCCCTCCAAATTAATTATTGACTTTTATCAGACAATGCTATTCTCCACTTTCATCATTAAGCGTTAAAGTTTGGGGTTAAGTCCCAAGTTATGTTAAGTTTGGTTCAAATCAGGAGCTGTATTCAGTCCTTTTGAAACATGGCAATAGATCTGACCTAGTGGGGACCTTTGGATATATCTATCCGATTCCTGTCTATCAGGTAAATTGGTTTCTAAACTTTATCAGGGCATTCTCAAAAGACTGACTTTACTCTTCTCCATCCCTTTTCACTGGGAAGTTAACATGTCTTTGAATTGGTCGGAGACAGTATGGGAGACAGTTTGGACAGAATATTTATGCCTTTACTAAACAGGATAGATTAAGAGAAATTCAGTTTAAATTGTTACATAACATTTATTGGTCCGACTAGGTTGTATCGTTGGAATAATAATTGTTCTCCAGTCTGTGAGAATTGTGATGGCTCTTTAGCTACTACTTTTCATAGATATGGTCCTGCCCCAAAAAGTAGTGAGTTATGGAGGGGTGGTCAAGCGGGACTGAGGCCTTTTCAAGATTTTCTGCTTTTTCTCACCAGAGATCTGTGTATTTGGGAGGTATGGCCTTATCCAGGTATTGCCTCAAGAGCCCAGATGGCATTGGTGGCAATGGTCACTAAGTTGGTGATTTTGCGTCATTGGCGGGAAATGGACTCCCTCTTTCAAGGAATGGTGGGAGGAATTCATGAATGCATTACTTGCTGAAAGGTCTGTTTATGTAGCCTCCAATACTCAGCATAAATTTGATAAATATTGGAAGGGCTTCAATCAATGTCTTCGGGACAAGTTCATTTTCTTACGGTAGTGGTACTTAGAGTACCTTTGGTTTCATTGGTCCCATTTATTTAACTTTCTTCTTATCGAATATGGCTTCCCTCCCTCTACCGCTGGCAATTTACACTTCTCTTTTTCCCCCCTCAAAGTTTTGATCTAGCTGAGCTAATGGGTTTTAACATGATATTACCTACTTCCTGTTTTAATCAATGTTACGGATAGCTGCGGGGTGGGGCGGATGGGATGTTTATATTTTTCGTTTCACCAATTGGGTGCCTTTTTTATTGATTATTTTTCTTGTTTTAATTGTAAGTTCATATTAGTCTTTGTGTATTCTGTTCTACACCAACCTGTGTACCCCTATCATTTTTATGTATATTGTTGTATGGTGTTGTTGTTCTGGTTAAAAATAAAATAAAGTTATTGGCAAAAAAAAAAAAAAAAAATTGGAAATTCTCCTAGTACTGGCCATGTGTGTCTAGTCAAGAGGAAATGTACCAGTTCTGGATGTGTGTGCTAACCTCCTAATTCAGAGCCAGAGAGTTCACTGTGTAAGTCAAGACCAGAGAGTTCACTGTTCAAGTCAGAACCTCAGAGTTCACTGTGTGTGTTCAGTATGCCTATGCTAAATGGGAATTCAGGAATGTCTGCACCTCAGTAATCTGCATTACCAGTAAGAGTAGCCCTGTGGGAGTCCATCTTCGCTTTGTGATTATTCTCTGTGTATGTAAATAAAAGCCACACTCTAGAATCCCAAACTGGTTTGGACAGTACTGTTATTGCTTCCACTGTGTCTGGATTTACTTGGGTGTCCCTGACCGGAAGTGGAAACCTAGCATAATTGTGAGCAAACGTTTTCTCCCAGGGACCCAGGTTGATAGCCATGGTAAATGGTCTCACCAGGTGTGTGCCAAGTAGTTGACACACTTGGTTTGCCTGCCTGTGTATAGCAGGCTCAAAAGAAGATGTACTAGTAAACTAAACTTTAGTGACAACCCCATCCCTCTCTTTGGTGCCATGTGGTGAAAGAAGCAGCCCTGCTAGGTAAACAAGGGGGGGGCAGGTGGGGGTGAGTTACATTAATAAAATAGAGGTCAATGTTTTTTTTTTGTAGTGTGGGGGTTAGACAAAAGTATACGCAATGCAATAGAAACGTGCAGTGTGTGGTCAGTCATAGATTTTGTTTACTGCTTTACCGGAGAGAGAATATGGCAGTTCAAATGCTTGGATGTTTGTTGGGCTCCTGTGCTGCGTGACTGCCCTCATGACGTGACAGTAGAAAGTGTTTATAAATAAAAAAGGATACCGAGAAGTATTACAAATCATGGTCAAAAATCAGAGTCGTGATATCGGTCAAGCGCTTATGCATATGCATATCTGGGGATATGCATACGCATAAGTGCATGGCCAGTGTAACAGCTCCGCTTCTCAGTATTGACTTCTAAAGCATCTAGGCCCGCTTTTTTTATTTAGAGACACTTTTTACTGTTTGTTCACAATTTTTTACACTCAGTGTGTTCTTGTTTCTTTTTTGTATGGGGAGAATAAAGTTTTGATAAAGAACAAAGTGTGTAAGAATGTAGGTGTGAGCTGTGTACAGAGCGAAAGGATTTTTCCATTTCTGTTTTTGGGGCCTCACAGTGATTGCAGATGGGGTTCCTGATGTGGCTGACTGGTGGGTGGCACTTCTTTCGAAAGTACTGTTGAGAATTTACAACAGGCAAGAGGTGATAGCTGACCAATCAGAGGCCACCATTTTTGGACTCTATTGTATAATCACTCTTTCTTCCCACCCAATAGTAATTTTTTTAATTACCTAGCAGTTCTGGTACCCTATGACATCAGTTGATATGAAGACTACAATAAAGTACAACAGACTGAGATCATCTGAGCACTAACATCAATGTCTTCTATGAACCCCCATAGTGATTATTTTGGTCAAACTATTACCAGTGGAAGGAACTCAGTCCCCCCATCAGCATCCCACTTACAACCCAGCCAATTGAAGCTGAAGCACCCCATCCTCACCCACCATCTAGCACCCATGCCACTCCCCAATTACATCCATGGCTTACTTCCTTATCGTAAATCCTCAAGTTCCCACAATTTGTCAATGTCCCCATACATGCTGCTGCATTTGTAAAGGAAGAAAGAAAGTAAGTCCAAACATTTGCTGGACTTCATTTGTTTCTTTCATTTCCTTTTTACCTTTATTCATGGCTTGGCCATCTGTGGTCAGCTTAATCCCACATTTTCAGGGAAACCAGATCACAACCCCACCTCAGAAGCACTTATTTGTAAGCATCATTTTGTAAATCTGATCCAAAATGAGTCTGGGGTTAAATCCCTGAAAACACATTTTAGGGTACATTAACAAAGTGACACTTACGTGCTCATTAGGTGGGACAGTTACATTGTCAACCTGAAAATTTGGAGTAAAAATGGCTAACAATGTTTTAGTGAAATACAGAAAACAAAATAAGCCAAGGAGCATTTTTGAACTTAGTTATTTATATCCCATAAAATGCATGAGAAATATTTTCAAAGTCCAGCACTAAGAAAATGTTTAAAACAAAGCATGGAAAAGGAATGAAGTCACAATGCAAATTATTACTCATGTACTTCGTGCAAGCCATGCACAAAGCAAGTTAGGACACATAGCATGTTATATACAGCCCACCATGCCTTCTGTGTGTCTTGATTGGTGCAGGATCTAATGGGCTCTGTACAAAGCAAGTCAGAATTCAAATCCTGTTTCATGTAGGGCATAAAGGGGCCTGTGTATATTGCTTTACACATGGGCAGATGGGCCTGCACATCCTGCTTCACACAAGACCTGAAAAAGCCTGCACAGAACAAGTTAGGCCTTAGCTCCTGATTTATGTACTGCCCTAAAAAAGCAAGTTAGAACCTGCATCTTGCTTCATTGAGTTAAGCAGGGCCCAAAGAGCCCTGCATGTCTTGCTTCACACATGGCCCAAAGTGGATGTGATTCCTGCTTCAAAATGATCCCAAAGGGCCCTGTGCATAGCAACTTAGGATTTTGCTCTTGTGCAAAGCAAGTTAAGACATATCTCCTTTTTCTTGGGTTCACATGGAGCCTGAAGGTTCTGTTTGTAGCAAGTCAAGACATACCTTAGGTTCAGGCATTAATGGGCCTTGCATGAAGCAAGTTATAACTTATTTTCTCAAAAGGTATCTATGCAAAGCAAACTAAAACATGCCTCTTGCTTCATGGCCCTGTATGTTTTGCTTCACAAAGTGCCTAAAGAGCTTGTGTGTCCTGAGTCACACAGGGCACTTCTGTTATGTAGGACTTAACTTTGAAAAGCAAGTTAGGACATTCCTCCTGTGTCAGAGCAATTTAGGACTTAGCTTCTGATTCACACAGAACCCACCAGTGTGGCTTACTTTCTCAAAAATGAAAGAAACTAACTGCAAAAATACTACATTAATGCATCTACAGTTCTCACTACTCATAACATTTGACCAGTGTTTTATTCATTTGCCTGGTATATGAGTTGGATGCTATATTGAAAATACATTAAAATAAAATTATCTTGATGACATTTATTCAAATGATCAGCCTTTCGTAATATATGAACGGGGTGTCAGGGGGTATAAAAACCACAGTGTAAAAACAGAACAACTGACCTTGAGCGCATATAATGAAATGATCAGAAGAACAGAACAGAAAAAAACAAAAACACAAAGTAGACAAAGTAAGGATATAAAAACTTTAGAGGCCAAAGTCTCAAGAGTCTTGGCAAATTGTTGATGTGATGTTTCTTGTGTTTTTAACCATAATGCCTGCCCACAGATCCTAGCCTCATAACCCAAGATCAGAAGCAACAGCTCCAGGGTATGTAGGCAATTTGAAATGTTCTGAATGATCTCCTGCTCGACACAGACCTGTGGGCCCTGGGCAAACAAATTAAATAATTATTTCTTGCTTTGTCCAGGCCAGGGAATACAGGGCCCTGTGTGAAAAAACGTTATGATGTTTGACTAGCTTCATGCAGATATGACCGATTCTGAAGACCCTATGTGGAGAACCACAGTTGAAGAGCATAGTTTAAAATTTACAGCTTAAAGCAGTAGGCCAGTGGGGCACAGGTCCTATTTTTAGCTTTTTCTGTGGTCACAAGGCTAAGGTATGGGAGAAGGAGTTGGCTTTATGGTTAAAAAGTAAAAGGAACTTCACACCACTGATTTGCTAAGACTCATTTAAACTTTGATCTCTATTTTTTTCATTTCCTCACTTTATACATGTTGTGCTTTTGTAACCCTAATAGATGCAATAACATACTGTTTTGCAATATATATATAAAATAAATATTCCATATATACATATTTGTAGCAGGTGTGTACCATGGGAATGATGAATAACACTGGTAAATAAAAAGCATTATTTTCCATGTTATCCAGCTGCAGTGGAAAGAACATATTCTTTCCACTGCATCAGTTATTTTAACAACAGCCCTGGGCAATGTCTCTTGATTTGGCAAGTTTTGTAATAGTTGGATCTCTGGATTCCAAGATAGCAGAAACATCAGGGGCTTTGGCCTTTTTTTGATCTCGCCTACAACCTGAACAATTTGAAATGTTGTTCTGAATTATCAGAGTAGAAGGGCTTGACATAGAAAGAGTCCTTTTTCTTAGTTTGGTGAAAAATATGAATGGGTTCCTGGGCTATAAGGATTTGGGGTTTCAGTTCTAAGCATGCTCAGTCGGGTCTTTCAGTTACTATATATGTCCATTGTGAAATAAGAATTTTCAGCTCACAAAAGAAGAATCTTCTTTCATGAGTATAAATTCTTTTTTGAGAAAAAGTTATTATTTTTAAAGGCTGCCATCTTATTTTTCATTAAAAAAAACTTGAAAACCCATAAAACTCATGGTTTGGAGAAAACCAAACACATAAATCTTCTGCAGTCTGACAGATTCCTCACTTGGGCCCTGCACATCTGCATCTGCAGCCTCATGGAAGCACAGGGTCCAGACAGCCCTGTGATTTTTCAGCTAAATGGACTCTTCATTTGGTGTAAAAGTGCAGAGCCCACAGGGCCCTGCACTTCCATGTTCAGAAAGACTACTCCCTTAGCATAGGGTGCTTCGGGCCCTGTGAGTCAGCATCAGTAGCCACATGGGGGAGCAATGCCCAAGAAGCCCTGTGTTTCTGCAGCCAGACAGACTCCTCACTTGGTGCAGGGCCCAAACTGCTCTGCCCAACTGCATCTGTAGTTACACAGAAGTGCATGTCCTGGAGCCAGATGGATCAGTTCATGTGGACTTGCATGAATGAGGATACAATTCCACTATTTCAAAAAGAAAGGAAACTCATTTCAAAAAAATCTAACTCCCTGTCCCCCAAAGAAGCAAAAACACAAAGAGACACACAAGTAACCACAGACAGCTATCATCAGGTATGACAAACAACATACAAATGTTTCCAGATGACATAAATGTAGTACCACTTATTTGATACATTTAATCATATGCTTACTACACACTGTATGTTAAAAAAACATACTGCATCAATGCTGTTTAGAAACCTTACAGTGTGAAGTAGGAGTGTATGTTTTATGGTATGCTTGTGTATTTGTGGCTGCAGAAGAGCAGGCCCCACAGGGGCCTATGCTTCTACAGCCAAAATTGACTATGTGTATTTTACACTGTGCATGTTGATCTGTGACTGCAGAAGCACTTCTATAGACAAAAGCAGTGCTGTAATTTGGGTATCAAAGGTGTGTATTTGCAATTGCAGAAGCACAGGCCCCTGCAGTGGCCTGTGCTCCTGCAGTTACAGAGGGACCCGCATGTCTGCATTTGGTGCCACACAGAACTACAGAGCATGGAGGGCCCTGCACTTTCTCAGCCAGATGGGCTATTCACTTACTGGATTTCAATCTGCAGCCAGCAATGGGTGTGTATGTCTTATCATTTTCATGTGTACCTGGGCTGGAAAGCACTGGACCCTTATCATAGATGTCTTCTGTGTCATCTGGAAACAGTTGTAGGTTGGTTATCTTACCTGATGATAGCTGTATGTGATTGCGTGTGTGTTCTTGTCCTTTTGCTGCTTGGGGTTATGGAGAATTAGGGCTGGAAACCATAATCCCACATTTCAATAGTTTTGTTGATATAAGTTGAACCCTTACTGGTCAATTAATGCATTTTTTTGCATTGAATACACAAATACAGATAGAAAGATAGAAAGATAGATAGATAGATAAAGACTCTTTGATAGCAAAGTATTGTATCTCATTATTTCCAACAGCTTCATATGAAGCCTGAACTATCCATTGGTTAACCTGCAACAAAATGGCTGCCCACAGGCAATAATGTGATATACAAGGAAATATCAAAATTAAGAGGAGCTAATTTACTTTATAACCCACAAGCCTAAATGACTAATGGGATTATGAGCTGATCAGATCCCTGAGATGGGGCTAGTTGACATGTGAGCATGATTTACCTTCAGGTATTTTATATAATACATCTGTTGGGTGTGCCTTTCAAAGGCTTTTGGCAATTTCTGGGTTTTCCTTTGTATCTCTAGTATATTTTTGTAATCTAGTGTTTTTCCATATTATATTTGCATGTGTGGGCACATTCTGTAGTCTTTTTCAATAGGGTAGTGTTTTTCAATTATGTAGTGGGGAGCAGTAATGTTTTTGCATCAAGGGGCAAGTGTAGGACAGTACTTCCCTTAGAAAGTCAAAACAGCATTCCGATAAGTTTCAGTTGTCTGGTGAGTCAGCAACATGCTGTTTGTGGTCAGGAGAGGCTTTCCAGAGCAGCACTAAGAGGATCCCTTATGTCTGCCCTCAAAAACATCATGGGAGTTGGAGATAGCACCCCCCAGTCAGCAGCAGCATGGACGCACCAGTAGCAGTATGGAGGGCTTGACTGTGGAGGAGAGAGGAGCTGCAATGCCAAGGGAAATGTCTGATATGTAAGTGGGGGGGTGTTTTGTGACTGACAGGGTGGTACTGTAGGTTAGGACATTTGTTCTAGGTGCATTTGGTTTGTGGTCTGCTGGAGTTAAGAGGTTGTTGTTATAAGAGTTTGTGAGGTGTTTATGGTTAATTTTACATGCATAGGTAATGTTGTTGATGTATGTGTTATTGAACTGGTTATTATGTATGTTATTTATTTATTTATTTCAAAGTCAGTATTAAGAACTGATTAACAAAGGCTGGACAATATTGATTCAGTGACATGACATAACAGAATGAGTAACATAAGTACTAATGCAGCTGTTACATGTGTTATCATGGTTGCTGTTATACATGTTCTTAAGGTGGTTATAGTTGTTGCTAAGGTTGTAATAAGGTCTTCTTAAATGTGTTCATTAATTATCCATGTGGTCTTAAGGAGTTAATAACATGTCAAATACCATAGTAATAAATTGGTTGTGTATCTGATAATTGGGTATGATTAGATACAGTGGCCATAGTTAATCGGTTGTGTATCTGATAATTGAGGCCCACAAGATTTGGGGAAATATGTGATAGTCATTTCTGTGGTGTATAGAGCCCCTACCATATAATATCTATACCATATAGACAAAATAACAAGATAGAAAAATAATGAGGGGGGAGTGCATTGGCAGCATACTAATTAAATGTAGGATTTTTCATTTATGGTATTCTTCACAGTTGTTATACTTTTTCATTGTTTGCCATGAGAGAGTATCTAGAAGTTGTACATTGTATGCCATTGCATGATTTTTCTAACAGGGTGAATTAAACACTCTCTTCCTCTACATTGATAAACATGATTGCCCAGCAACACTCTGAATTTGGCCTTGAGGAATATAACAATATGTATGTAATCCCTGGCTGCAAGCAGGCTTTTGCAAACAATGGCAGAGCAGGTAAATTGATCTATATGCACAGAGAAAGCTTTCAATTTTATTGCTATGCATTGCTCTACCATGTCAAGGTCAGCAATTAAAACCGATCAATAACTAGCTGTTTGGGATTTAGTTTGTGTTGTTACTGCTGTGGTTGAGTCATGCCATTTTCAGATCTAAATTGACATCTTTTGTTTGGATTTCTTCCTTGATCCTAAATTGCTATGTAACCTGCAAAGTTTTATTATGTTAAGTAACTGGCATGCTTGCTGAAGGCTTCTCTGCTAATTAGCATTCTTGGAAGTCAGAAGGAATCATGGGATAAAAGGATTGATTTTTTTTTTATTTTTCTTGCAGTGCAAGGTGTGCAGAGCAAACTGGTGTCACTGTTCTGGAACTAATTCATACAAGTACATGGACCTTATTTTATCTAAAGTCAGGAATCAAATTTCTTATTAAATGATTAGAAAATACTGAGGCATTTGGTTATAAAATTGCAAAATAATGCTTGGGAGAGCTCACTAAAGAATGTCAACATTATTGGAGCTTCATTTTATTTTAGGTTAATCCTGCTGCTTTCTCAGGATTCTAATTAGAAGTAATCTCTGCTGGTAAACGTTGTAACAGTTTCCCTGTCCTAATATCTCTGTGTTTATTACTTCAGCAATTATTTTTCTTCACTTCCATTTATTTACATTGTCCAGTAACATGATTTTGTAAATGTGATGACCAAATATATGTAACTCTGCCATGCAAAGTATATTAGGATACTTAAATGTGAAAGATGCTATTTGAAAAAAAATATATTTTATTGCATTTCTTTGTTAAGTCACCATCTACATGAAAATTGTTAGATGTCTGTCCTCTCTTGTTTCCATAAGCTAAAAGGCTGGTTTGTACATTTTAATTTCATCAGTGAGGAGGCAGTGAGATCTAATGGTTAGAACACTGGCTTGTTAACCAAAAGACTGCAAATTAAAATCATGCAGTAGCCAAATACTCTGTGACTTTGGGCAAGTCAATTAACCTACTAGTGTTCCAAATCACCAAACTGTGGAAATGAGTGGAAGCAAGACTCCACTGGAAATCAGATGTTGCATCACAGCTGGGCTATCTTGGGTAAATAAATTGCCAAATAATAATAATATATATATATGTATATATATATATATATATATATATACACACACACACATATATATACATTCTGCCTCTCACATTGAAGACATTGCTGTTTTAGTTTGTCAACCCTGCTGTCTTTGCAGCATTTTGCATCACATCTAGAAGGCGTAGCTCAAAATTGCTTTAGCTTAGAGACAGATTTATGGATATTCCCTGGTGTTTCTGCACAAATGCTTGATTTTTTGCCCAGTAGATGATGGTTATCCAAACATTTAAAATCCACTAAATAACCATGGGTTGCCATGCTTGTTTGTGAGTTACATGGTAAGTCTTAAGGGACATTTACACCACCTGATCTGCACCTTTGCCAGTGGTGCAGACAAGTTGTGCCAGTACAGAGCAGGCTGTGTAAACAGCCTGTGGAGCACTTTAACTCACTCCATTACAATGCAGGACATCCCAGGTTTTATGAGTTTATGTATCGGTGCAGGCATGTTTAGCTAATGTGTAAACATGCTGCTCCACCTACTCTGGTGCAGCTCCACAGTACCCTGCCAGAAAAAAAGAAAAAAAACTGTACTGTTTCCCTGTTCTGAAGACTTTCAAAAGAACAAACTACGAAAACTGGATAAAGGAGTTTCTTATTCTGTGGTTTGTTGTCACTTCCAGTCTTGTACACTACACACAATGAACTCTGCTCAACAAGACAGGCACTGTAGAACACATGGAGAGGAATTAATTCTCATTACTGTGTGTGCAGAGAAACTGTTCTTCAGAGTTCTGCATCATATTAGATTAGTGCAGCCCCTGAACCCATCTGCTGGACCAGTCATGATAGTTCTCCAGGTGCTACCTTGCTACAGCACTGTGCCCTAAAAGTGCCTCATGCCAAATTCCCTCTACTAGCTGGCCCAGTTGCACTGAGGGTTGAGGCATTGGATGCCACACTTTGCACCACACCAGTGATCTGGGTTCAGGAATGACTCTGAGTCATCAGGGGTTGGCTTGGGGCAAGGGTGGCACCTGGACAGAGCAGCCATGAGGTAGCTCTCCTCTCATAGGGAGAGATCTCACTACTCTTGCCACATGGCTGCACTCAGGGGGAAGTCTGTGGGTAGTGCAGGATGATGAGTGGCATGAAGGGAGAGCAATGCATGACCTTAGCATGTGTGTGTGTGTGCCTCCACAACAGGGAAGGGAGAAAAACATGGAGTTGCTAGGCACCATAATGGTCCCCAATGGCATTCCCAGTGATGAGAACAACAGCTTCTGATGAATATGAGTTCCCCCAGTGGGGAACTGGAATCCACTTGCCAGTTCCATAAAAAATGGGTATAAAAGCTCAAATTAAAAATAAATCCCTCTACCAGTTCCACTAGCAACACAAGAAGTTAAGTCTAAACAGCAGACTGACTCTGCAGTGATGGACAATACCATCTCTTAAATGGGAGCCGAGTGTGATGCAGGTTGGGTGGTGGCAAAACAGAGGAGACTGCCATGCAAAGGAGAGGTAAGTGTAAACATGCCTTTAATGACTCATGCTGAGAAAAATGGTAAGGGTCAGATTATGTTGGTTAGTCATAACATTACTGCTTCAGGTGTCAGCATGCATCTGAAAGAAACAAATGAGAAATTCATGATATATATATATATATATCCCATATTTAGGGTTGAGCAAGACTTTCTATGTTAATTCTTGAATTGTGAACTTTAATATTGTGTCATGGCCTTGCACCAAGATGATTTAGAATTTTGGTGTGGAATTTTCAGGGTAGAAAGGACTTGCCCTTCAGGTGTGCCTTTTGCTTGTTTGGTAAAGAAATATTAATCTGTTCCAAAGTTATTAAATTTTAAGATTTCAGTGTTTGTCAGCGGGCAGTACAGTCTTTTGGACAGCTTCCTGGAACAAAAAAAGATTCTGCTCAAATGAAAAAGAATCCTTTTTCATTTGGGACCAAACCTTTTTCATGTAGTAAAATTTGTTTTATGTTTGCCACCATCTTGTTTTCGATTTTTAAGGAAAAATATTAAAACCCCCAAAATGGAATCCTGCAGAGAGAGAGAGATCAAAACATGCTTCTTGCTCTTTGGGACACCATAAGCTAGATTTTGCACTTTGTTATTTGAGAAATTACCCTGGAAAATGCCTTTAACCTTTAAAGTCCTTTTTCATGACTCATTTCCGTGTTTTGTTTGTTTTGGCTTTTTCATTCAAATGAAAAGGATCCCTTGTCATGAAAAAGGATTTCAGACATAGTTATTTTTCCAATTCTTTTTTTTATTTCATGGGATCCTTTTTTGTTTCTTTTTTATGGCTGCAGTGAATGTAGCCCTGCAGATGTTCTGTTTTGAGAAAAGAACTCCCTGCATAAATTACCTATCAAACAACATGACATAGTGTTAAAAACAGTGTCCTCTGCTGAAGCCTCATTACTATACTGCCTATGTGTGTATGGCAGCTTGAAAGCACTACTTTTCCTCTGGCTTGGAAAGTTAATTGAGCCCTCCCTAGTGCTGTCTTTTTTTTGCAAGTTGAATCCTCCTCCATAGTATTTTATGGGCTGTTCCTCTGTTTGTTGAGTTTCATTGCTTAAGTTGAGCCCTCCCCAATTCTGCCTTTTTTACAAGTTAAACCTACTCCATAGTGTTTTATGGGCCATTCCTCTGACTTGAGAGAAGTTCATTGAGCCCTCCCCAGTACTGCCTTTTTTTACAAGTTGAAACCTCCTCCATAGTGTTTTATGGGCCTTTTCTTTCTTTGCTAAGTTTCAGTGCTTTATTCACTACCATTTGCAAACTGAGAAACTTGTTCTGCTGATATCCCCTCCCCTAGTCATCCAGAGGTGTGAATGCCTTTGTTTTCTAACCATGCTGGTTGATATTACTTGCTTCCCTCATAGTAAGAATATGAAACTAAACTTGTATTATTTTAAATGATTGATAAAGTGACATGTCCAGTTTGTATTTCTTGGGGATAAAGCTGTATTCCTTTACCTGTATAGAGTAATTCACCTGCCATCAAGTCTTACGACTTTGGCTGTAAGACACATCATGCATGTAAGGTGATATATGAAATCAAATTGAATTCCCTGAAAAACAGTTAGGTTCATTTCTCTTCCCTACCTCTGCAGCCACAAAGCCAACCTCTTCTCTCTCTTTCTCTTTCTCTCTGTGATACCTACTGCTGGACAACACAGCTATCGAAACAAACAAAGCAGTTTTTTTTCTTAAAAGTAGGATGGTTTTTTCTTCTTGTTTTAAGTACCTGGGTAAGCCACAGGAAGACATTTCTACTGCCAGGGATGTATAAAAAGTTGCAAGATATCTATAGAGAGAAGGGAATAAAACACTTTAATGGTTACAACTGCATTAGACTACAAATGCAGACTGCGACGCAAAGTTCTCACGAACTGATTCAATGTTAAACTAATTGAGTTTACATTCATTATGCTTCTTTTTTCTTGATATTACTATGATCCCAACAAAGCTATTAATTGTAATTACAGTAATGCACGTTAAAGATTGTAGTGAGGTTATAATGTTGTTGTAGTTTGTCCTTTGTATTCAATGTGATTGTTTATTTTGTTATATAATATATTGTATGTACTGTATGTATATGTGCAACTTACACACTTTACTTGGCCTGGAACTTCACTGAAATGAGCTTTGCTCAACTGAATGTATTCCATTATTCTCATGAATAAAAAATGATTTACTACTTTACTACTACATCCCTATTTAATGATGCAAACATTTGTTCTGGAGGACCCAGTCATCTCAGAAAAGATACAGATTGGGTGAAGGCAGTACTGAGAAGAGAAACTAAAATGGTGCATGGCCTGCACAAGAAGCACTATGGGGAAAGACTCAGGGAGTTAAATATGTACTCTCTAGAGGAAAGAAGGGAAAGGGGAGACATGATAGAAGTATTCAAATACTTAAAAGTATCAGTAAGGTACAGAAAGGTTCAATTCTGCTGAGAAAGAGATGTTCAAGGAAAAGGGGCATGATATGTAGCTGGAAGGAGGATACTTAGAGGGGATGTGAGGAAATACTTCTTTACAGAGAGGGTGGTGGACACCTGTAACAGCCTGCCAGCAGAGGTAATGGGTACTAAAAAGGTAACAGGTTTCAAACATGCATAGGATACTTATAAGGGGACTGTTGTAATAGGGCTGGTGTGGGGGTTGGGGGAGTTAAGGCTGGAGATCAGTTTTGATACATGGTAGCACAGTAGGTAGTGATCTTAGGGCAGACTAGGTGGGCCAGGAGGTCCTTTTCTACAAACAGCTTTTATGTTCAACATTAAACTAATTGATTTTATATTCTTTAGGCTTCCCTTTACTTGATGCTACTATGATCCCTATTTGCTGTTGCAATCATTTGTTCTGGAGGTCCCAGCCATCTCAGAAAAGATATAGACTGGGTGAAGACAGTAGAAGAGAAGGGACACCAAAATGGTGCATGGCCTGCACCAGAAGCACTTTGGGCAATGAGTCAGGGAGTTAAATGTGTACTCTGTAGAGGAAAGGAGGGAAAGGGGAGACATGATAAAAGCATTCAAATACCTCAAAGGTATCAATAAGATACAGCAAGGTTAAATTCTGCTGAGAAAGAGATGTTCAAGGAAAAGGAGGCATGATATGTAGCTGGAAGGGGGGAGACTTAGAGGGGATACAAGGAAATACTTCTTTACAGAAAGGGCAGCTTTCAGAGAGGGCAGTGAACACCTGGAATAACCTGCCACCAGAGGTAATGGGTACTGAAATGGTAACATGTTTCAAACATGCATGGGGTACCCATAAGGGGACCCTGGGAACAGGGCTGGTGCATGGGAAGGGGGGTTAAACCTGGAGATCAGTTGTGGTCTATGGCAGCACAGTGGGTAGGGACCTTAGGGCAGACTAGGTGGGCCAGGGGGTCCTTTTCTACCAACAGCTTCTATGTTGAGTGTTAAACTAATTGACTTTATATTCTTTATGCCTCTCTTTTCTTGATGTTACTATGATCCCTAGTTGCTGTTGCTCTAGCAAACATTTGTTCTGGAGGTCCCAACCATCTCAGAATAGCTATAGATTGGGTGAAGGCAGTATAAAGATGGGCAACCAAAATAGTACATGGCCTGTACCAGAAGCACTATGAGGAAAGACTCAGGGAGTTAAATATGTACCTTCTAGAGGAAATGAGGGAAAGGGGAGACATGATAGAAGCATTAGAATACCTCAAAGGTATCAGTAAAGCATAGGAAGGTTCAATTCTGCTGAGAAAGTGATGTTCAAGGACAAAGGGGCATGATATGCAGCTGGAAGGGGGAAGACTTAGAGGGGATGTGAGGAAATACTTTTTTACAGTGTAGGCAGTGGACACCTGGAACTGATTTCCAGCAGAGGTAATGGGTACCGAAATGGTAACAGGTTTCAAACATGCATGAGATACACCTAAGGGGACCTTGGAATCAGGGCTGGTGTCCCGGGGGGGGGGTAAAGCTACAGATAAGTTATGGTCCATGGCAGCACAGAATGTAGAGACCTTAGGGCAGATTAGATGGGCCAGGAGGTCCTTTTCTGCCAACAGCTTCTATGTTCAATGTTAAACTAACTTAACTAACTTTATATGCATTATACTTCTCTTTTCTTGATGTTACTATGATCCCTATTTGCTGTTGCTGATGCAGTCATTTGTTCTGGAGTTCCCAGCCATCTCAGAAATTATATAGATTGGGTGAAGGCAGTACAGAGAAGGGCAACCCAAAATGGTGCATGGCCTGCACCAGAAGCACTATGTAGAAAGACTCATGGAGTTAAATATGTACTCTCTAGAGGAAAGGATGGAAATGGGAGACATGACAGAAACATTTAAATACTTCAAAGGTATTAATAAAGTACAGAAAGGTTCAACTCTGCTGAGAAAGAGATGTTCAAGGATGATATGTAACTGGAAGGTGGGAGATTTAGCAGGGATGCAAAAAAATACTTCTTTACAGATAGGGCAGTGGACACCTGGAACAGCCTGCCAGCAGAGATAATGGGTTCTGAAATGGCAACAGGTTTCAAACATGTATGGGATACTCATAAGGGGACCTTGGAAACAGAGCTGGTGTGTGTGTGTGGGGGGGGGGGTTAGCCTGGAGATCAAGTTATTGTCCATTGCAACACAGTAGGTAGAGACCTTAGGGCAGACTAGGTGGGCCAGGAGGTCCTTTTCTGCCAACAATTTCTATGTTTCTATGTTAGTATGTTAATATGTACTCCCTGGAGGAGAGGAGGGAGAGAGGGGATATGATAGAGACATACAAGTATCTTACAGAGAGGAACAGGGTGCAGGAATATACTATTTTTAAGCAAAAAAGATGTTCCAGGACTAGAGGGCATGGGATGAAGTTGGAAGGAGGACGAGTCAGAGGAAATGTGAGGAAGAATTTCTTCACAGAATAGGTGGTGGACAAGTGGAACACCCTGCCAGAGGAAGTGGTGGGGGCTGAAACAATCACGGGGATTTAAGAATGCATGGGATAGACACAAAGGAATTCTGGAGGTCAGGGATAAGGGGCAACAGACTTCTAGGAAAACATAAACTGAACTTAGAAGCTCAAATGGGCAGATTGGGTGGGCCACAGGCCTTATCTGCTGACACTGTCCATGTATCTATGTATCTATAGTAAGATGGTAAATATAAAGCTGATGGTACCAGTAACACAATGTCTTTAACAAGTACTGCTCAACTATTCAGAATCCATGGATTCAACCTATTGTCAATTTAAATCAAAAATATGTCTCTATAGAAGTCAGGACCATAAAGAAAAAGAGAGAAAAAAGGAAACAAACACAGAAGTAAAAATGTGTATAAGCCAAAGCAAGGTGGGGATAGTATGTATAAAGCAAGTGAGCAGCACTGAAATGCATTTTCATTATATTTGTGAAAGGATGAATGTTCAAGTAAAATATAGGTCCTAAATATAGAAAACAGTTGAAAAGGATAAAAAGGAAGGAAAAAGGTCCTAGACGCAGTAGAAAAGAACAAAATAACCAAAAAATCAAAGAAACTGACTAGCATAAAATTTAAAACAACAACAGTGAATAACATTTGACAGATTATGAAGGGCAACATATTATCATTTGCAATAATTACATTAAAAGTATCAACAAATATAACAACAAATAATGACAAGCAAGATGGCTAAATAAGGATGTGAAGAAAGTTACTCAACAACAAAAAAAGCAAAATATGCAATAAAATATTTGAAAACAAAAGCCATGACATAACCACATGGTCAGAATATTAAACATTTTAAAAGAAACATAAAAGCAAAAGTAACCATTTCAAAAAGAAAATGGAACTCAAACTTGCAACTGATGCAGACAAAAGCAACAGCAAGCAATTGTGCAGTTACATGAATAGCCTAAATAAACAACAAAAACATAATATACGTAATGTTAATATTAAAGGGGAAAGAGTAAAAAATCCAGTGGAGATAGCAAACAAATGTAATGAATATTTATGTTGCTTATTCAAACCCAATCACAGCTCCATCCCCTGCCCCTGTATAATACCAGGAATGCCAAAAGAATTAACATAAATATAGATAACATACTGAAAAAAATTCAGAATAAGAAAAAAATCAGAATGCAAAGTTTCCCCATAAATGCTGAAATTAAATATAGGGATAATCCATAACCAGGTACCCCCTCAAAATATTTTAAAAAATAATAATAAATATTGGTTCTGGGTAAAATTCTAGAATCACTACTTAAAGATATAAGTTAGCCACATGTCTAACAGTGATTTCAGTGACAGAGAGCAGCAGGGATTCACAAAAGGACATCATGTACCACAAATGTAATCTGTCTCTATGAAAACGTGACCCAATTCCTCATAGACATAATTTCTGTTATACCTTTGCAAAACATCTGCCACTGTACTATATTTGGCAGTCACTAAAAAAATGTCTTCCCTAGATATTCATTCCTGTATTATAAACAGTAGAACCCAAACCAGCCAAACCGTATGACGATTCATCACTGTAAGCCTTGTGTATAATGCAGACTGTGATACTTAACACTTGTAGGGTAAGTTAGTGCATCTGGACTTATTTGCTGCATATGAATCTCAATTACTATGGGGTCCTGACCATGTTCATCATTCCTCAAACCAAGCAAGTTACAGTATGTTTTACAACTCCTAGTAGGTGACATCACTTTAGCTTATGTATTACTGTGGCAAGCTGCTATTTTCAACAAGAAGTTAACATTTTTAAAAGATAGTGATGTGGACTGAGAAGCAACTTGTGCAGGTGAATCATCATGCCAGCTGAGATATTTCCAGGTTGCATTCCATTATCCTAACCAGTGGGAGCAGAAGGGGAGAGGTATATAGATCTAACATAGAACTGTTTAACCAATTTGTGATTTAAAGTTACATTATGGAAATGCAGCCTCCAGAACTGGACACCATATTCCAAATGAGGCCTCACCAGTGATCTGTACAGTGGCATCACCACCTCCTTCTTTCTGCTGGTGATACCTCTCTCTATGCACCCCAGCATCCCACTGGTTCTCTACACAGCACTGGTACATTGTTTAACCACCTTTAGGTCATTCAATATGATTACCCCAAAACCCTTTCCTGTTTGGTGACCATCATTTCCCCCCCCCCTCCTATAATCCTCCCCTGGGTTCCTGCAACTTAAATGCATGAGTTTGCCCTTGTTTGCATTAAATCACAGCTGCCACACTTTGGACCATTCCTCCAGTTTACCTAGGTCCCTCTTCATTTTTCCACTCTTCCTGGAGTGTCCACCCTGTTGCAGATCTTAGTGTCATTCGCAAAGAGGCACACTTTCCCCTCCAGTCCCTCTGCAATTTCACTTATGAAGACATTAAACATCACTGGGCTCAGGACTAATCCTGTGGCACCCTGCTGGTCATACTCCTTTCCTTAGATTGGGCACCATTTACCATGACTCTCTATTTTCTATCATTCAACCAGTTCCTAACTCAGTTTGCTACCTTGTGACCCACTCCCAGGCTGCCAACTTGTTCACAAGACATATGTGGAATGGTATTGTCAGCGTTACTAAATGCAATTCATGTTTATGTTTGTGTTTAAGCCCATGAAACATCCTTTATCTAGTTAATTCATTTGCAGCCGCAGTGGCTCTGCCAGAGTTTGTTTCATTTGAGACAGAAAAGGATTCTGTCAAATGAAAAAGGATTTTCTAACATGTCCCTCAAGATGGACAAATTAGGGGAATTGATTCCTTTATTGGACCAACAAAGATTACATAAAGACCTTAAGCTTTCCACCTCCAACAGATATCTTCAGAAGAAGAAATGGCAGATATTTAAGAACAGTCACTTTTTGAATCCCACAGAAAATGTTTTTTCAACATGAGTGTAACCGACCAGGAATTAGTTAATACAGTACAACCATAGATAAGCCGGCATCCCTGAGACTACTAGGTCAAATGTCACAAAATGGAATGACATGCAGTGACTCCCCTGATGTTTCAAGTCTCACTGAAGCCAAGCTAAAGAAAATGCTAAAGCATATTAATTAGAAATATTTAAAACACAACTGTGTGCGTGTGTGTGTGTGTGTGTGTGTGTGTGTGGATTCCAAGCATGTTCAAAACAAAGAGGGCACCCTCCCCCCTTTTCAGCCAAAGTTAATCTTAGAAACCCAGGAAGAACAATGAGAAACTGCGCTTGTCTGGGTGCTGATCACTCAGTGAAACTGCCAACATGCTGCATCAGCAGAGAATGAGCCCACACATGACACCCCACACTTATTTTCAATGCTGGCACTATACAAGCATGTCTCCATCTGTAACCCTGTGTTCATCTGTCAATATTATCCATGAATATTTAAATGTACTCTGTAAAAACAAATGCAGTCTGCATCTAGTGTTCATTAGTCAGTATTCTTTGCAAACATTTAAACTGCAACTTGAAACTGGGCCACCTTGTAAACAGGGCTCTGGTGGCCCTAATGATGTCAGTCTACTTGTATGAAACTAAAATCTTTAATTACTAAATAGCAGTTTTTCATATGTGAATCAAAAGCCCAGGGAATCACCACCCACCAATTAGAAATAAACAACTGAATCCTTAGATAGAAGAAATAGAACCATTTTATATTTAATCATATTAGAACCATGTAAAACAAATAACTGTCCATGTGTTATATCTGAAACCAGGGAAAAACAAAAAAGGAGCACATTAAATGTTCCTTTTTGTCAGGTATATCAGGGGCTTGGCTATATCACTGTAGTGAGAGACAAACCTCCTGTAGTACCTAGCTGTTCCCAGAAATGCCCTACCTACTTAGTAGTGGTAGGAGTGGGCCAGGCCAGTGTGGCATTGAACTTGGTAGGTTCTGTAATTGTGGCAATTTTCCCTGGTGTCAAGTGGCAACCCCCCACCACCCTGTCATGGCTGTCCCTGTAATTTTTAAAGTGTTTGCTGGTGTCTAGTGGCACCCCCACACTTCCATCGTCATCTGTGTAATTTTTATTATTTTTTCTCTGGTGCCTTGTGGCAACCCCCACCCTCTGACTGCCATACTCATATTTCTTATGTTGTTCCCTGATGTCTAGTGCCACCCCCCCACCCCCACACTCTGATCATCATCCCCATACTTGGGTCATTTACCCTGGTGTCTAGTGGTGCCCCTGAATATTCAACCACCATGCCTCTAATTATTAAGTATTTCTCTAGTGTCTAGTGCCACCACTGACCCTTTGATCGCCCTTCCAAAATTATGGGATTTTTCCATGATGTCTAGTGGCACCCCCCTCCAATTGCCTTTCCCATACTTATACACTATTTCCTTGGTGTCTAGTGGCACCCCACACCCTCCAGTCACCATCACCCTTCATTTTTGTTGTTTCCCTAGTGCCTAGTGATAATCCACCCTGATCATTGTCCTCAACTGAAATAAAGAAAACAGTCCCTCAATGTCTTGTTTTACCTGTAAAAAAAAGGCCCATCACCAATCACACACAAAACCTGACCTTCCACTCAGTAACCACCACTTTGCACTCCCCAGACCCCACCACACACCCTCACTCACTTGAAAAAGTCCCATGGTAAAATCCAGTCTACTACAAGAGACACGTCTTGCTGCTGGAACCGCCAACTGCAATATGAGAAAGTAAGGTAAGTGTGATTCAGTGTATTTCAATGGGGTTTTCAACTTTGGTGTATAGCTTTGCCATTTTGTCATAATTTGGCACCAAGTTTTCAACATGGCCTTTTTGAGACCCCACCTCATAAATAATGTCAGTGGAAGTTCTCAAATACTGCCGGAAAGACAATTTTGCGGTCACTTGGTGAAATCTTCTTCTGGGTGAAATTTGAAAACTTTCACCACAGTTATTCATGAGGAGGGGTCATAAGAAGGTTATGTTGAAAATGTTGCATCGAAATATGTTAACATGGCAAAATTATGCACATCCATTGAAATTTGCCTATGCTCCCTGCGTTCTCACACCAACAAACATATTCGCATGTATGGAGGGATGCCAGTGCCCTGCACCTCCATTTACAAGTAAGGATACAATTACTGTATTTGAAAAAGTAAGGATAGATGGGAGACAAATAAGGATACAATTATACTATCTCAAAAAGTAAGGAAATTCTTTGAAAAAACTGCATTAATGCAACATTTAGGATTCATGCTAAAGCCACAAAAGTAGGGAAATGTGGCTTTAGTGTTTCCATCCCTATAACCACACCACCATCCCTAAAACAAATCGGGGGTGGAGTCTCCCTTAGTGTTGTCAACCCTAAAGCTCACCCCATTTTATATACTCCACAATAATATACTTAATGGGGTGAGCTTTGGGTTGACAACACCAATGAAAACTCCACCGTGATTTGTTTAGAGGTGGTGGTAGTGTTTTAGGGCAGGAAACCCAAAAGCCACATTTCCCTACTTTTGTCGCTTTAGCTTGAATCCTAAATGTTGAATTAATGCAGGTTTTAAAGAATATATACAGTGGCGTTCCCCAGGATGAAACCCAATTCTGCAGCATTTTGCAGCACTCTGTAGAATGCTGCAGCAGACCTACTGAATAAAGCAATGTAATTTCAATGGCAATTATTCCATTTTGCCATACAGGAACATATGATATTGCCAAGATGAAGTGAATGCCACAGTTTCTTGCATGACAAAAGGGACTATTTGCCATTGAAAATACATTGCTTTATTCAGTAGGTCTGCTGCAGCATACTTCAGAGTGCTTTAAAGGTCTTTGAGGTCTATAGGTGGTGTCAGGCCTTGGGGATAGTTTGGAGGAGTCAGGGTGGTGTGGGCCCAGGGCCTGTTGGGAGGGCGGAGTGGGGTGGGCAGATTGGGATGGTGGGTACCAGGAGGAGCCCTGGGGTAAAATGGGTCCAGGAAAGGGGCACTCCCTGCCTGATTCTTATACCCAAGGGCTCCACATTGAGTGGGCAAATGATACACTCTCCTATGTCCACTCATCCGACCCTGGCAGTATTGTGCAATGCCAGGTCAATTAGGAACAAGACAGCAATTATTGCTGATCTTATTGGGACATCTGACCTGGCTTGTATCACTGAGACCTGGCTAGATGATAATGCAGGTCCCGTTTTGGAGGCAGCAGTGCTGGCTGGGTACTCAGTGATACACGGCCTGAGATTGGATTGCAGGGGCGGGCTGTCAGTGGGGACTACCAGATCCTTTGAATGTATCATGGGTGCAGGTGTGGGCTGCAGGATACCTCTCATCTACCATCCACCTGGTGATGAGAAACCATTCTTCCAGGAAGTTGGGGTCTTCACTGTCGATATGGCATTGGATTCGCCCAGGTGGTTTGTCCAGGGCAACTTCAGTGCCAGGGTTGACAATGAACTATCACATTTTGGACAAGACTTCCTCCAACTTATGATTTTGTTGGGCTTCAAACAGGTGGTTACCACTGCTACCCATAATTGGGGTCACTCTCTGGACCCGGTATTCCTCCTGGGGATGGAGATATCTGATTTGGTAGTGGAACCAGTTAGTTGGTCTGACTATCACACTATAGGGTTCAGTTTTGTGACTCCCTCCAATAGACCTGCCCCATGGAGATGGCCCGGTACTGCCCTTTAAGAGGTTTATCTCCTACCGGTCTAATGGCAGCACTGGACCTATTAAGTAGGCCATTGGGATGCGAGGAGCCAGGTGACCTATTGCAGCATTATAATAATGCTGAATTGGGAGCCCTGGACTCCATTGCTCCTGTCTGAGTTCACCCACTCACTTTTCGACCTCGGCCCCCTTGGTTCGATGGGACCTTGAAGGAGCTGAGATGAGTAGGGTGAAGGCTGGAACATTGCTGGCACAAATCCAACCTGGATGATGACAGACTTAGATTGATGTCTCATTATAGGGACTATCAATCGGCTGTCTCCCGTATGAAGGCAGAGTGCCTGTCCAGGGAGATTGCTGCTCAGCTCTTCTGAGCTTTTGACAGGCTGTGCAATCCAACCTGCCTTCAGAATCAGACAGCTTTTTCACAAGTAAAGTGTGAGGAGTTTGCTAATTTTTTTTGCAAATAAGCTTGCCTCCATCAGGTTGGAGATCTGCTTGGCACGCTCCATTGAGCAGAGCGGTGGCCAGTGGGAGGTCACTAGCGCCCGGTTTGTCTGGTCTGACTTTGACTGGCTGGACGATCACTGATATCATGAAGATTGTCCAGGGAATGCAACCGACTTGCTGTAGTTTGGATCTTGGTCCAACCCATCTCCTGGTGGAGTGTGTGGAAGTCATCAGACCAGTCCTAGCAGAGATAATCTGGAGTTTGTTGGAGAAGGGGGTGTTTCCTGACCCCTTGAAAGAGGTGGTTGTGACCCCCTCCTTTTGAAGAAATCCTCCCTCAACCCAGACTGCCTCGCTAACTACAGACCTGTCTCCAACCTGTCCTTTGTGGGTAAGGTAACTGAGAAGGTAGTCATGTTACAACTCGAAGACCATCTTACCACCCATGAGGTCTATGATCCTCTCCAGTCTGTGTTCAGGAAGAGGCACAATACCGAGGCAGCCCTTGTTTGGGTGTTTAACAATCTCCTGGTGGCGAGAGATTGGAAGAGCCATTCAATCTTGGCTCTTCTTGATCTCTCTGCAGCATTTGACACCGTGGACCATGGGGTCTTGCTGGAGCGCTTGCGGTTGATCTGTGGACTGTCTGGTACAGTCCTCAGATAGTTCCATTCTTTTCTCACAGGCAGGTTGTAGACAGTGGTGTCAGAGATTTTTTCCTCTGCCCATTCCCCCTGACCTGTGGGGTTCTGCAGGGCTCTGTGCTGTCTCCCATGTTGTTTGTGGTGTATATGCTGCCATTAGGGGACATTATAAGGTGGCATGGGCTGAGTTTTCACTGCTATGCAGATGACACTCAACTCTACATGTCCTTTGTACCCAATCAGGAGTATACTGTCTCGATCTTTAATGACTGCCTCACCAAGATCCAAGACTGGATGAGTTAAAGCTGAATCCAGATAAGACTGAGGTGTTGGTTGTGGACCCTGGTTGTCGGGTAGAGA
The DNA here is from genome assembly GCA_016271365.2 of Neoceratodus forsteri. Taxonomy (NCBI): domain Eukaryota; kingdom Metazoa; phylum Chordata; order Ceratodontiformes; family Ceratodontidae; genus Neoceratodus; species Neoceratodus forsteri. The sequence goes on from CM028131.1 coordinate 1,126,344,900, forward strand.
GAACTTCAGATAGTCATCCCTCTGGACTCATGCTAGGGGGCACTCAGCTGAGGTCCTCTGAACAGGTGTAGAATCAGGGCATTATTTTTGATAGTGAGCTGACACTTAAATTGCAGGCATCAGCCATTGTTAAGTCCTCATTTTACCATCAGAGGAATATTGCTCAGGTAAAACACCTTGTTCTGCCTGATGATCTTCCAGCTCTGGTCCATGTCTTTGTGACCTCCCGCCTTGATTACTGCAATGCCCTATGCCTTGGGCTTCCGGAGGTGAACCTCTGTCACCTGCAGCTGGTGCAGAATGCGGCAGCAAGTTTGTTGACAGGCTTATCATGATCTAGCCATGTCACACCTCTGCTCCGTGGGCTGCACTGGCTGCCAGTGAAGTGGAAGATCACCTTCAAGGTCAGTTTGCTGACCTATAAGGCCCTACATGGACAGGGACCATGCTATTTGCAAGAGCTCCTGTGTCCCTACTTCCCCCTCTGTCTGCTCTGTTCCACTGATGAGGGATTGATAGAGGTTCCCAGGGTCTATTTGAAGACCTCAGGGGTGAGATCTTTTGCTTTTTTGGCCCCAACCCTGTGGAACTCTTTACCTCATCAGGTTAGAAAGTGCCTGCCCACCGAAACTTTTAAAGCTGCACTAAAAACTTATTTATTTAACTTAGCATTATTAGATGCTTAGGAAATGCCAAAGCTGCATAACTTCAAACTTTACTATTTATTGTTTTAATTTATTGCAGTTTGTTTAACTCTGAACAGGCACTTTGAAAAATTTGAAAAATTGCCTTTTATAAATAAACTTGCCTTTGACTTAAAAGTGGGTTTCATCCTGTGGGATGCCAATATATATATACTGTATATATATATATATATATATATATATATATATAATAATATGACGGTCATGCCATTATAGTTATTGTTGAGCAGCCAGTTACTTACTAAAGTCAAAAGTTTCGATGTTAATAACTTTGGACCCGTTTAACAGATTTGCCTGAAATTTGGTACACACGTTGGGGCACACTAGATCACTTGATTTTCCAAATTGTGTTTGTGTCAGAATGCTGGTCTTCATGTACAAAAGCGCTGAAAAATGCAAAATTATCAATTTTTGGAGGCACCTTTTGGCATTCTTAATGTGGTCCTGCGGCCATTGTGGTATGCCACTCTAAGATAGCTCATGAAAACTTGGTGGCCGAACATGCTGCTCTTCAAGTGAAAAAATATTAAGGCACTCAAAAGTTATGGCACTTTTAAGTTCCCATTATAAGTCAATGGACAAATTCATATGTATATCTTGCGATCAAAGAATGAGAGTTCAGGCCATCTAGTCTCACCTAGCGATCTGCAGCCTCGCAGTTCAAGAATCTTTGTTCCCAAGGAATTTTCACAATTCTTTGACCGTGAGGTCCACCATATTATTTTCAGTTTTCCAATCACACAAATATCTCAGCTCAGGGGTCACTTCTGAAGTAAAACTTTGATGAGTTTTACTCAGGTTACCCTGATCTATCGAGCCATGGCTTTGGTTCCATCCAAATCAGTCAAAAAATAGAGTTATAAGCTTTTAAAATCTTAATTCATGGCTCGCTAACAATCTTTGATTGTGAGCCTGCAAATTCTTTGATCATGAGATGTATATGTATATGTTTATGTTTGTGTGTCTGTGTCTCTGTGTGTGTGTGTGTGTGTATATATATATATATATATATATATATATATATATATATTAGAGGCAAAAAACTCTGTTTAATGCATTAGTTAGGTTGTTCCACAGCGACAAAAAGCCAGGAAATTCGTGTTAGGGTTGAAAGCCTTCCTTGAACTCCCCACTCCACACACCCCAACCAGCACTGGAGTGTGCATTGGGATTGCCGGCCCTAACTCTCACTCCATCAGATGTGTGAAGAAGCAGAGGTATAGGAGAATGGAGGGAGAGTTAGGACTGACAACCCCAACGCGCACCCCGATGCCGGTTGTGGGTGTGGGCAGGGGGTCCAAGGGGGGCTTTCACCCTAACACCAAATTTCTTCACTTTTGTTGCTGCCAATCCAAGACAGCCTGAATCAGAGTCCTGTATCTTATTCACCCCATGATGTGTTTATAGGTCTTTATCATGTCTCCCGTTTCCCTCATCTCTTCCAGGGAGTACATATTCAGATCCCTCAGTCTCTCCCCACAATCCTTTTGTTGCAGCCCCTGCCCCATTTTAAATGCCCTCCTCTGGACAGCCTCCACCCAGTCTATGTTTTTTCCTGAGATGTGGTCAACAAAACTGGATACAGTAATCTAGGTTGGGACTCAACAAAGAGCTTTACAGTGGTAACACTGCCTCTCTCCTTCTGCTGGCAATACACTTCCTATGCACTCCAACATCCTGTTGTCCCAACCTACTGCCTTGTCATGTTGCCTTCCCACCTTGAAGTCATCTGATATGATTACACCAAGGTCCCATTCCTGTTTAGTAACTGTCAATACCTCTTCTCCCATGTTATTTTCAGTCTCTGGGTTAATCTGCCCTACTTCCATGATTCTGCACTTTTTCTTATTAAACCCCAGCTGTCATACCCTCAACCACTCCTCAAGTTTTCTCAGGTCTGTACACATTTTCTCCACCCCCTCTGGTGTGTCCACCCTAACTTTATTAACAAAAATTTACTTTTTATCAATGCTTACTCATAACATTGCAATACTTCTACTTTTGAACCCATATTTTCATCATACTCATATTTTTACCCCATCGAATGATCATGACAGATGTTATTATCAAATCCCCCTTCAAAACCTATTTTCACAGTAGTTTCACAAAATATTTTTATGGATCCCATTTCATTACTGGTACCTGTCATGTTCGTGTGCTGAGCAAAAAAAAAAAACAGTATTTTGAAAATTCAAGGTCACAATCTAAGAAAGCAACATTATGCATGAACCACTTCATTTCCCAGTCATGACAATTTAATTATTATAACTAGAGTTGCTAATTTAATTATTGCCTTTGCATTATCAGTGCTCAACAACTACAGTACACAGTAAATACAAGGAAGCAAACATTCAGAATTGGCACATGCTTGTTTTCCTTTCCTGTTACAATATTGCAGTGTGCTGTTTATTTTATTTTTTCAGAAGAGATTCACCAGGAAAGCAACATGAACTATGGAACAGCTCAGTTCCAGAAGCATCGGGGGGGGGGGAGGATTACATAAGGAGACGGTGAAAGCCAGTATCAAGAGAACAGTGTACAGAGTCATATAAATTCTTCATACAAAGACAAGTTAAAGTCAACAACAGGGACATAATTAGAAAATAAACAGGGACATAGTATGCAACATATATAGCTAGACACATCAATTATCACCAGGGCCCCTACTTTTCTGCGGCACAGTGGGACCAAGTTCTGCAGCAAGACTACTATTTGCCGCAGAACTTCTGCGGTGGTGGTTTGTAATTTCTGCGGAAGTTCTGCGGCACTAACAAACTACCACATCACAGTGACAGCTTGTCATCCTGACTTCACTTTCATGGCAGTTTTTATAGCAATCAGGATGGCGGAAAGCACAGTAACACTAGTTCAAAAAATAATAGACTTATAAAAATAATTTTATGCCTAAAAAAGCAAAACAAATGTCTCTCCCTTAAGGTCCTAGCCTGTTGCATAAATGACATATGCAGAGGGGATCTTATGTGATAAATAAGGTATTTCTATATGCATGCTATCTATCCCACTAATGAAGTTTCCACTGTCTGTCACTTATATATTTGTATGTGCTTTCTACACCACTCATGAGGTTCCCACTGTGTATCACTTATATATTTATATGCAACCTGTAACATACATACAAATGTGTGTGTGTGTGTGTGTGTGTGTGTGGTGAGAGACAGAGATACTGTATATGTGTGTGTGTGTGTGTGTGTGTGTGTATATATATATATATATATATATTTTTTTTTTTTTAATTTCCATGAACTTGCATCCTCATTCATACAGGTCCCATTAGAAATGGAATAGAGGAGTTATTGCAAAACTCATTTATGATGTCAACCTGCTTTCCCTGACGCACTGCATAACACCATCAGGCCATGACATGCATGTGAACCGATTATGAGATAGAGCTCTCCAGACCAGCACAACATGTCCACCATGTGACAGAACACTGCACCATACCTTCCCAGGCTCCGAGCAATGATGTGTTCCACCAATCCTTGTGCTGCGCAGCCAGTTCCCAGAGCTAATCTCTGAACCTGAGTTGCCAGCACGGAAACACAGCATGCTACCCTCTGGCCCTACAGCTGTTCCTGCACACAACATTTCTTCATAACTTTTAGGTGATTCTGTCAACCAATGACAATACGTAATCTATAACCCTGGCAAAAATGCATACAGTGCAATTATTTATTTCACAGGTCTATTCTTTCAATAGGTCTACACATTATTATAATCCACTTTTCTGGGCATAATTACTTTATTTTTCTTGAAAATGACAGTTAAATTCATTTTACCAGTTATTCATTTCAGATGGCATCTCTATACCTTAAAGGCACAAATAGGTTTGTGCAAAGTGAGGCATGGACTTAACAGGTCTGTGCTATTGACAAGGTTTTGTTTAAGCTGGCCCTAGTTCAATAATGTAAGACTGAAAATTGTATTAGGCTGTAGTGCAGGTTGAGCAAATATCACCATGCCTGATGTGCAGTGCTACCATCTCTGGCAGTGGGAGCTGTGGTAGATAAGTGACTGTTCATTTCTGTTGCAGATTGCAGCCATTTCATTAGCTAATGTATGATGTTGTAGCAATGATAACATCACATTCTGAGCATAGAGGGGGGTTTAGGATATAAAAAGAGGGGAAGGGAACCAAATTCTTTGGAAAAACAGAAATATTAATAAAAAATCAATAAGAAAGAGTAGAATTTTGCGGCACCATGAAGTTCTCGCGGTAGATTGCAAGTTCTGCATAAAATTCTGCGGCCGCAGAATTCTAGGGGCCTTGATTATCACTTACACTTGGTGCCAAAACATCAATTTTATGGACAACAACATGGGCTGAATCCAAAGTGACTAAGCCAGGTTTAGAATGAAGAGAGAGCTGACTGCTGAGAACAGTGCTGATAGTTCGGGGGTGGGAGCAGGCAGGGCAAGTGCTAGTAGGATCAATGGAAGTGATTATTTTGGGCTCCGTACTTGATGTAGATAGGGAAGAGGAACAGGAGGAGGGTGTGAGAGTAGGTGGTGTAGGGGGACTTTAGAGTGATTGGGTAGCCAGGACCTTTACCCTTTCAGGATGCTGAGAACCCTGCAAGGGCACTGGGAGTTGGCTGAGGAAAATAGGGATACAGAGTAAGAGGAGAAAGGGAGAAGAAGGATGGGGGAAGTAGAGGTGAGGGGTGGGCAATGTTGAGGTAGTGTTGAGGGAAGTTATATTGTTTAAGGTCTTAAGGGGGTGAGAAAAAAGGTATAGATAAAAAGGTATTGTAAGGGGGGTAGGTAGGTAGGTAGGTAGGTAGGTAGGGTGGATTAGTAGCAGTTGCCGCAGTGTATTGTGTGCTTCTGAAGGAGAAGTGTAAGAGAGCGGCAATTTTGGGAAGAGTGAATTTTGAGAGGTATGCAGTTCCAGGAGCTGGGGAATATGTATGAGAAGGCATTTTGGCCAGCTGATGTATGCCATGGGGAGAGGGGGAGCATTTTATGCATAGAAGATCAAAGTGAGTAGCAGGAGGTGAGGGGGATCAACAAGAGGGAGTACAGATAAGATGGCAGAAAATCAGCCGGCCCAGTGGCGCTGAGGGTTGAGGTGCTGGACGCCATACCTCGTGCCATGCCGGCAACCCGGGTTCAGGAACAAGCCCGGGTCATTGGGGTTCAGCTGGGAGGGTGAAGGATTGAGTATCCCCAGGACTGCTCTCCTTCCCTAGGGAGGGGGGAATCCACCAGCCAAAGCATTGGTGATCTCTAGCGGAGGTTGGAGGCACTGCAGTGCTCGGCCGCAAGATGCTGGGGATTAGAGCTGAGCGGATGTCTTTCGGGGGTGCACGGGAGCATGCACCAGCTGAGCTGGATGTCATTGCAAGTACGAGTTCTAGGGGGTTCACAAGAAAAACAGTGGAAAAAGTTGGCGCCGTGCTTAGTCGATGGCACCAGTCCACCATGCCCTTTGCTGGGCCATCCCTGATTGACCTTCCAGGTCCTCCACCTCGTTCCTGCCCTGCAAGCCGGAGTCTGTCTATAAAAAGCACCCAGGTAGGAGAAGGGTGACCCACCCTGGGAGGGTTAGACCAGGGGTGCCAGCTGCAGGGGGGGGAGAGAGGAGGTACAGTCTGGTGGGGGTCTCTGGCAGGCTGGACATGGGCTTGGATGCATGAGAGAGTTCCATGGGACCGTGACCAGGAGGGAAATAAAGTTGAAAAAAAGAGAAAAAAGATGTCAGAAAGTCAAACCAGAGCTTATTTACTAGGGTAGCAGTGTGAGACAGATGCTAGGCAGTGAGGGATGGGAAGGAAAGCGAGGAATACAGATTGCAGTGGTGGGTTAGAGAGGGGCAGGCAAGGACAAAATGGCAGAAGGAATTGAAGAGGGTGTCCAGTCTGGCTAGGGTGGTCTTAGGGGCAGAATTGTGACAATGTCACCAAATTTGAAGACTGGGAGAATTATCTTTTGGACAATTTCACACCTGGCTTGCATTGGCAGGCAGCTGCGATGTATATACAGGGCACCTAGTTTAGGGAGGAGATTTTTGTGAATGGTATCAACGTGTACACTGAAGTATAGATTCTTGTCTAGCCATAGCCTGAGGTACGTGAATGAGGGAACATTGTCCAGTTGGGAACCAGACAGGGTATGAAAGCTGGGGGTGGAGTCCAATCTGGACAGCTTTTGTCTGCTGCCAAAGATCATAGAGACCATTTTTTTGACATTCAGAGAGAGTTGGTTAGCACTAAACCAGTGCTGGACATTGTTAAAGTCCAGTTAAAGATGGTATTCACTACAGTAGGGGAACTCCCAGAGGAGAATAACATTGTCTGCATACATGTGTATGCTAGCGGGTGAGTAGGCAACAGGCAGGTCTTTCAGGAAAATGGAACATGCTGTGTATGGAGGATGGCACTGAGTATATTGGAGGGTGAGTTGGAGTGCTAGCATGATCTTTCGAACTGAAATACTGCTGCTGTTTTTTTGTTAATCAGGGTCAGCAACTCTGGCATGCTATGTTGTGGTTTTCTGTAGAAGGGCAGTATTCTGGCACAGTGCAGTTGTGAGTGAGCAAGCAACGGGAGGGGATCAATGCTGCTTGTATCAGGAGTTGGAGCATGAGTGCAATCTTTCAGCTTAGAAGAAATGCTGCTTTTTAAATCAGACTCATAAACTATTCTTATGCCATCTAACTCTGTTTTGCAGTTTTCTGTAAGCATTCTGGCATAGCCTGGATGTTAGCAAGTAGAGATGGGCGAAGTCAGTAAGCTTCACTCCGCAAATTAATCTGTTACTTTAGTGCAATTTGCAGATTAATTTGTGGACATGAATTGTTAAGTTCCACTCATGAATTATGGAATTTCATTGGTGAAGGATGGCAGAATTTTACCATTTGCAGGAGAAATTCTGCCATTCAAGGAGGGACATTCTATACCTTGCAGGTGAAATTTCACACTTCGCAGTGAAGTACTGCAAGAAAAAAATAGTAGTCAGGTAGGCAAATTGTTAGCCTGGTAGCAAAACTGCACGGATTGCGCCACAGAATTAAATTTTCTGAATTCACCGGAACTTCACCAGTAAATTAAAACTTTGCTGCAGCTCTATTAGCTGAGTGACGGGTGTTACAAGCTGCTTGTATCAGACATTGACAAACAGCAAAAGAAGACAGAAAAGCTAATTATTTAAATTATTGTGAATTTTAAATTAATTTTGTGTGGTTTACTCACTGATTTACTTACTATTTATGTTTTTTACTAGATGACTGGGAGCTTGACTGAAAGTCTCACTAAGGGAGAAACAATGGCAGCTGTAACATCTTTTTTTAACATTCTACATGTTTGGCACAAGGATTGTATTTATGTCCCGTGACTGGGCTTTCAGAACTTGTTTTTACCCATGCTTTAGACAAAGTTAATGCATAGGTACAAAGCAATCAGGACACAGGATTTTCTATACCCATTTTATAAGCCTTTTTAATCTTCTATCAGATAGCTTAATTAACTGATTTCCTAAAAAGAACATACCATTTGATAAAGAAACAATGGAATTATGGCATGAACACCAGGAACATGATTACTGATTACGTGTCTTGCCACTTTCAGATGCATGACTATACTTGCTGGATAGTGCAATGACTTTTATTGAACTAACACAGATTTTATTTAACTGAAGTACCTTTTGCAGCCATACAAGGCAGTTTTGCAAGTTAATGGATTACAGTACATACAATATCCATATTGATCCAGTAAAAGGTATCAGAACTATCAAGAAATGAGTCTAGTTTTCCAAGGATCATCATGGCTATATGTATTTATTCTTCTGTGCTAGTATTTATAAAGTGCTGGGTTTTTGCATTAGGTGGTTTGAACACACTTGTCACTACAGTTACAGCTCATGCAAAAGAACACTTCAGATGTTTTACCTACAGATGCATCTTTTCCAGTGCTTTGTGAAAAAATACTGATTAAGCTGCAAAAAGTGATTTGAATCATATTGATTGAGATAGTTCTTAAGCCTGTATGAAATTTACTCATTCATTTTCACAAAGGTGTTTTTAAGGAAAAGCCGACAATTTGCAAAGTCTTTTTTTTTTATGGAGGGAATACTGAGTGAAACATGCACAGTTCAAGCAGAATTGCTGTTTTTGCTTGGAAACCAGTAAATCTTTAATGCAAAAACAGGGGATGTACATGAATAGTGACAATTTTACTAAGATTTTGCCAAAAGTAAAAACAAACTAATCCTTCCAATATTGATAATATGTATCATATGTTAATGGAGTTCAAGTAAATTTCACATGGAAAAAAATGCCTCAGCCTTAATGATTCCACTCATATCACTGTATTATTAACCTTTCCCTCCCTGTTGAACACTAATTCTTCACAGGTTACCATCATCATTCCTTTCAGAACTTGAAGATCCCTATCATGCTACCTCTCCCTTCTGGCCTCCAACAAGTACGTGTTCAGAGCCCTAAGCTGGTCCTCATAGGATCGGTGTTGTTGACCCCGAATCATTTTGGTTACCCTACACTGCACTGTTTCCAGTCTGTCATTGTTTTTCCTTTGGTGAAGCTTCAAGAACTGGGCAGAGTACTCCAGATAAAGCCTCATCAGTGATCTTTACAGAGGTAGTATTATCTCCCTTTTCCAGCTATCAAAGCCCCTGCCAATACCCTGCAACATTTTAGTCACTTTGTTGTAGGTCTTTTTTTCATTGGCTAGATTGTTTTAGGGAGTCACTTATGATGGCTCCCAGACACCTTTCCTCAGAAACAGTGCCCAGTTTCAGCACTCCCTTCCAATATTCCATCCTGGGATTCTTGTTCCCTAAGTGTAACACCTTGCACTTAGTGATGTTGAATTTCAACTGTCAAGCCTTGAACCACCCTTTAACCTTTGCATGTCTTTCTGCATCTTCCATACCTCTCCTCACTGTTTTCCCTGCCACAGAGCTCACTCTATTCTGCAAAGAGTCGCATCTTGCCATGCATTTCTTCTATATCACTGATAATTTGTTCTATACAATACTGTGTACCTTATATCTGTCAACCCCAAAATTCATTTAAAGTGTCTTGGGTCCCATGGATTAAACCCTAAGGGCCCTGCTTAAAACAGAACCCATCTCATAGCTTGCTTCATGCAGGCCTTGTGGGCTCTGCATGAAACAAGACCTGATTCCTAACTTGCTTCTTTGACCCTGTGTGAAGTTGGAGGTGTGCCCAAACTTGCTTTACACAGGACATTTTGGCCACTGGTTAAAGCAGGAAAGACACAGGGCCCTTTGTGAAACTGGACCTGTTTACTAATATCTTTCACCCTTCAGGAACTGCAGAAATGGAGCCATAAGTTGCTTCATGCAGTGCCCTTTAGGCCACTTGTAAAACAGGACCTAAATCCTATCTAGCATTATGCAGGGTCAGAAAGCAGGACTTGCAGGGGCCGTTGGGCTCTGTTAAAAAAAGGACCTGACTTCTAACTTGCTTTGTGCATGGCCCTTCAGGACTGGGATCTGGGCTGTACTTTGGCATTCCATTTGGTAAAGTGCAGGGTGGTGGTGCATCAGAGTGGAGGGAGTTGGGGCTTCAAAAATCCCCAACAACTGTTTTTCCTACTTTTAATATGTCAAAAACATTACCTGATGCATTAACCTAGTTTTTTCCGTGAATTTCTAGTCTTTTATAGATAAGCAGAGTACCTTGATGGCTGCATTGCAGGGCCTCTGCAAGGCACCTTGGTGCAAATCTGCAAAAGAGGAGATAAGACTAAAGTTGCTTCAAGCACTGCTCTTTGGGAGGTAAGTCCTAACTGCATTCCTGTGTAAATCAGGAGATAAATCATAATGGTCTCCACAAAGCAGGAAATGCAAATCAGCATGTAAATCCTGATTTGCTTTTCATGGTGCCAATTTCAGCAAGGCCTTTAACACCATTCTACATAGAAGGCTGTTAAACAAACTGAGCAGCCTAGGAGAAGGTCCTAAAATAGTAAAATGAGAGGAGAGTGTGCACAATGATAGGCACCAAAGAGTGGTGGTAATTGGGGTACACCCTGGGAAGAGCAAGGTGACTAGTGGGGTACCACAGGGACCAGTATTAGGCTTAGTCCTTTTCAATGTTTTTATTAGTGACTTTGCAGAAGGACTGGAGGGGAAGGTGTGCATATTCTTGGATGACACAAAAATCTGCATCAGAGCAGATACACGGGGGGAGGGGGATTGAAAGAATGAGGAAGGATCTAAAAGAAGTTACAAGAATGGCCACAAGTTTGGTAAGCTAAGATTCAATGCAAAACAGTTCAAAATCATGCACTCAGAGCACAAAAACCCGGGGTCTAAGTACAGTACCAACTCAGGTGGGTAGTATTGGGGGGGAGTATTAGCAGTCACAAAACAGGAAAGAGACCTGGGGATTATCATTTCTGATTACCTGAAGGTAGCTAAACAATGTGACATGGCAGTGGGAAGGGCTAGCGGAATGCACGGATGCAATAGGGAGAGTTATCACCAGCAGAAAGAGGGAAATAATAACACTCCTCTATAGATCACTGGTGAGACCCCACCTCAAGTACTGTGTACAGTTCTGGAAGCCCCTTCTCTGAAAGGACATAGATAGGGTGGAGGTGGTACAAAGGAAGGCAACCTAAATGGTGCAGGGTCTGCATTAGAAGCCCCAGGAAGAAAGGCTTAAGGATTTAAATATGTACTCCCTAGAAGACAGGAGGGAATGGGGGGATATCACAGAGACATTCAAGTATCTCACAGGAATAGACAAGGTACAGGAAGACAGCATTTTCCAATGAAAAATATGCTCAAGGACAAAGGATCAAAATATGAAGCGGGAGGGGGGACTCCGAGGAAACATTAGGAGGTAATTCTTCACAGAGAGGGTGGTGAACACTTGGAACACCTTCCCAGAGGAAGTGATGAGGACTAGAATGCTCACAGGATTTAGGAATGCATGGGATCAAGGGAATCTTAGAAGCAAGAGGGGGGGTGTAATATGGAGTTCAAGTAGGGTATCTGATACCATTATACATAGGGACTTTAGGGTAGACTAGGTGGGCCAATAAGTGGCCCGTATCTGCTAATAACTTCTATGTTTCTGTGTTTCTATAGGTCCTAACTAGCTTTGCACAAGGTCCGAAGAAACTGTACCCTGACTTTGTGTGCCCTAACTTATGAATCAAAGTTGAAGGGATTTTACTGTTAGCAGTAGCCAGATATAAGGTTTTTTAGTCTAAATGTAATTTCCTGGTTTATATTTTTGACTTTTGCTGATAAGTTTTTTTGCTTTTTGTGATTTTGACCCTAGATTTTTAGTGTGGCCTTGCTTCACCCCAGTTCATGAACATAGCAGCTGCTGTTTTTCAAATCCTGACCAAAACATAATTTCCAAGTATGACTCTGAAACAATGTCTTGTCTGAGATTTCAAAAATCACGTGTCAGATTAATGAAATTGGATAAGAAGAAGCCATGTTGAAAAGGTAGGGTCAAAATATAAAACAAGTTATTAATAAAATTTAAAAAAATCATTAATTCAAAAAGTGTATTCACTACAGTTGGGTGTTAGATGAGGTAGTGTAAAGATTGTTGGTAGCTTAGAGGATTATGATGGGTTCCTCTATACAGTTAACAGGGTGACTGTTCAGTCAGAGGTGGCAGGGTGCTAGAGGAGATCAGGGCAGAGATTGGAATGGGTTTGGGGAAAGATGAGACAACAGAATGTTATATTTTGCATGGGTTTATTTTATTCCGAAATGACCATGTGGTATAGTTTTCTTTTTTACAGGGGCAACCATGTCAGGAGTGGCAGGTGAGTTCATGGACTCGTGTTCGTGGGGGTTTACATGAAGAAAATGACCTCCAAGCTTGGGAACCCTGATGGTAACATCAGATAGAGATAGCCTCCAGGCTTGGACAACCTAATGACACCTGTGGTAAAACCAAACAGTGGGTAAGGGGTGTTTATTCCCTTTTTGAGATTTACAAATGATGGAAATTTTTACATTTTACATTTTTGGGGGCTTTTAACTATTGACCATATCTTGCTCATCTGGGGTCCAAGTAACCCTACATTTTTAAAACAGCGCATCACCATCCCACCTCATGGACATTTAAGTGTAATTTTGTTAATGCACTCTGATCTGCGTTTTTCGGTTCATCCAAAACACATTTTGGGGTGCATTAACAAAATTACACTTATCTGCTGATGAAGAGGGGTGGCAATGTGCCCATCTTAAAAATCTGGGGTCAGAGAGACTCCAAATGACCAAGCAACCCTTCAGATAAGTCTATTTTGGAGGTATTTCACGTCCATAATTTTGCTCAAAAGATCCAAAAATGTAGCCTCTGGAGTCATTGATGTCCAGTAACATTTCCCTTCTTTAAGGCTGATGTCCATTTCTCATTGTGTGGACATCATATCTTTAATTTTTTTTTTAGTCCTTTGGACTTATTACCAGTTGTCATGGCAATCTTCTTGGGCTGCCTTCCTCCCCCCCCCCCCCACCAATTACCGGCAGTGTTTGCTTCACGCATGTGTATCATACCATGGACAGTCTATTTGGCAGGAGCACGACAATTCACTCACGAGAATTCTTTCCCTGTAAATGCGCTCCTGACAGTTTGCTCTGGTTAATTTCACCCCCTTCCCCACTTGCCCCATGTCTTTTCGTTCCCCCTCTTGCTAATCTGTCAAGCTTCATTTAGCTCAGCCTCTGAGCACACAGCTTACTGAAGAGAATCCACCTCCTGGTTCAGCCAAAATGTGACCCAAAATTGATGTGTCTGGTACCAGTAGTTGGGGAAATATGTAATATTGGCAGCCTTTATAGGTTAGTACTCCTTTCAATTTCACTAGTTTAAGAGTAAAGTCTGTATCAGACTCCAATGCCAGGGTTACCAGAATGGTAGGTTTCATGGATATTTTGGTGTTCTGTCTGTTTGTGCACTCTGAACGCTCGGACCAACAACAGAGGGTTGTCTGCTGGAAGCTCAAAAGTAGTGGTCAAAATATTTTTCACCAAATCATGAGCAGGGGTCACATCTGTTATCCAATTTTGTAACTGAAGCATAAGGTAAACTACCTGTTCAGTGTTACATGAGGGAGACAGCAGTGACTGTAGCAGGATTCAAACCTTTGCTCCAACTAGACCAGACTCTTCCTAATTATTAACTGACAGCTGAACTAAATCTGTTAGCAGAAGAAATGTAATTGTCAGAAGAGCAAGCTGAACCAATTGCTTCAGAGAAGACAGCAACCTGAATATTGCATAGTTATCTTGTAAGGTCAGTACAAGGCTAATGTTATTAGAAAGAGACCACTGTGTCTCCCTGTATCGCTCGCTCCGAGTCATTGAGCTCCCGCTACCTAGATATTGCACCAGCTGTTACTTCCACAAAGGGCAAACTGCACAGGAGAACACCGGTTAATGGTATGTTGACATTGTTACTTGTTTCTGTACATGCTGAATTTTGCTGAAATGTAGGAGTGGGAACGGTAGCGGATCTGACTAGTGACTGCTGGAAGATTTATCTGTTCCTTATTTTTAATCTATTTTCACCCTGTGGATAAAAATGTGTAGTGGTTAGTGCAGTTGCTGTTCTCAGGATGCGTGGTAATGTGAGCTAAGCAGACTGACACCAAGCAGACTCCTGCACTTGATACAGCTTGTCTTGGTAATGTTTAAATGAAAACACTGCTTACCTTCTAACGCTCTCCATCAGTTCATATGCTCCTGATTAGCAATGCTGCATTTTTGTGTTCAGTTTCATTTTAAGAGAGCTTTAAAACTTCCATTTTCAATGCTGCTGGCAGTCATTTCAGAGGTGCCACTTGCGCCCTCATCCAACTGGGTTATGCTAATGTGACTCAGCATGGCTGGCAGGGGGCCATTCGCATATCCCGGGTGAGGGAGTAAGTGGCTCCTACAAGATAGCTGCCTCCAGCATTGCAAAATGGAAGTTTAAGGGCTTCTTTTGAAAGGTAACTTTTAATACAAAAATGCAGTTAGAAATGTTATTTGTTTACTCAGAACCCATACATGGGGCATATGAACTGGCAGGAGAACATTTCAGTAACTAAATCATTGTTACATTCATAGCAGTTGGGAATGGGAGGTTGCATCCTGCACAGTTGATTATTTATGTTTATGTTAAAGTATTAACTGGCCCACCTCTTGGATGGTTGGTGCTGCTGCTCCACATGGGGTTTAGGAAAAATGGGTCCTGCTCATCCCCAAATGAGGATGCAAGCCCTCCTTGCATGGTTACAAACTGACATGACTGCATTTGCAGCTCCCTTAGTTGTAACTGCACTGGAAAGGGGGCAGGGGTTGCCATGCAACTGCTCCCCAGGGATGTCCACAGAGTATAGTGTCACTCATAAAGTGCAGTTTCATCTTTAGTGATATCCTCTAAACTATTTCTAAAGTGTGCCATTAAAGAGTTCCTCCCAGTGCTGGGGGGGGAGTGATTAGAAGCACAGGTGGCTGGGACTAGGGAGTGGGCCACTGGACACCAGTGACCAATCACTGAGCTGGGGATTAACTGGGCTGAGGCTAAGGAAGGGGCTACTAGACATCAGGGACCTTTAATTGCACTGTGGTGGCTGTGAATGGGGTATCCACAAGGGACCTTTACAAAGTCTTTGGATAGTGATGGGGTTGCTGGACACCAGGGACATTTACTTGGGCTACGGTGGGGAGGCTCAGGGGGCCACTGGACACCAGAGACTTTACTTCAGCTGGGGCTAAGGAGGGAGCCTCTAGACACCAGAGACATTTATTTGGGTTGATGTTGGGGAGGTGTCACTAGGCACAAGGGACCTTTACTTGTGCTGGGGTTAGAAAAGGGAATTCACTACATACCATTGGACCTTCACTTATGCTGGGGCTAGTCAGTGGGCCAGTGGAGTCCTGACATCTTTACCTGGGCTTGGACTGGGGATTGTGTCCACTGGGCACTAGGTATCAAAGGAGAGCAGTGACCATGGCCTATCTGGACTTCAGTAAGGCTTTCAACACAATACCACACAGGAGGTTACGTAAAAACTAAGCAACATTGGTGTGTGGAAGAAAGTGGTAAGCTGGGTAACTAACTGGTTACATTATATGAGGCAGAGGGTGGTGGTAAATGGCACGGTACTCAAGGTGCACAAATTTCCCTCATTCACTAAAAAAAAAAAAAAAAATACCACCAACAGCTTAATCTGGTTCAAAGTCAGTTGGCATTCATCTGTATCCCCCTCCCCCGGGTCGTGCCTGAAAATAGGCAGGATTTGTCTAGTGCACTTACCCGGTCAACAAAAGCTAAATAAATAAAAATAAAATAAATAAAATATTGTATATTCCTGTTGTAGTAAGAACAGCTTTTTAAACAGAATATTCAGAAAATGTTCTGTGTACACGTGATTAGTAGATTCATATATTTAGGACCAAGTCCAGTTGCTATATGCTTTTGTAGGAATCCCCACCTGTCAGTCATATTGTCTAATCCAATTGTCACTCATTTGAATATCAAGTGATTTCTTAAAGGAGTCCATAATACCGCTTAAGACTACTGGTTCTGGCAAGGCATTACATCTGGCAACAATGTTGTGATGATGTTAATAATATAAATACTAAAAAAAATTTTGTGACACCACTAATCAAAGGCACCTCCTTGAGTCAAACTCTAACAAACCTGAAAGTTTCATGTTTCAACAGTCATTTATTTTTATAACTAGAAGTGAACAAAAAATGTCTAATTTTGTAAAGTTTATGTATTTTCAACCTTCTAGAACATTTACACCACTGAACCACTCACTATCACAAATTTAAGATCTTGTGATCCTGGGGGCCAAAATGTGCATGCCAACTTTCAGGCTATTCTGTGCAAAAACAGCTGCATTATTAAGGTGCAAAAATAGGAGGTTAACATAAAAATACATGTGTAACCCTATCTATAGAGGCAACACTGTGCCCTATAATGTATATTTATTATACAAATGTATGTATATATATATATATATATATATACATACTATATACGTATATATATATATATATATATATATACATCTTCTTTGCAAAACAAAAACTGCATTAATGCATCAATTAGGGTTCAATTTAACACAACAAAAGTATGAGAATGTGGTGTTAGGGTTTCCAACCCTAACTCCCACCCTCAACCTCCCAAAGCAGCAAAGGAGAAAACATTATGTTTTGGGTCTCCTGAGTGATTGAAATCAGTGGTGGGGTCTTCCTTGGGGTTGTCAACATAAAAGAAGGAGATCACATCTAACTTTGTTTGCTGTGGGAAGCAGCGAGCATTAGGGTTGACCACTCCAAGGAAGGCCCCATCACTTGATTTGCCAAGACTCAGGAGACCCCAAACTCTAATGTTTTTTTCTTTGTCTGCTTGAGGGGGGGGTAGGAAGTTTGGGTTGGAAACCTTAATACCACATGTCCTTACTTTTGTTGCATCAGCACAGTTTTTTGCAAAGACTTCCCTTTCGGTTTGATATAGTGGAATCAAATTTTCATTCATGCAAGTCCCTTTGGGACCTGAGTGAATAGATGCAGAGTGCAGGGCTCTCTGGTCCCTGCACCAAGGGAAGACTCTGTCCTCCAACAGAAGTATAGTGATGATGTCAAAAATTATCAAAGTTATGAATGTGCATAGAACAATGTTAGCATACCTTCATACCATCATACCATTGTTGTTTTTTAATGTTTGAGCCCCAATTTTTTCTGCATAGCATTGATATGAACCTACCTAATAAACCTAGAAGGTGAACATTTTCAAATCCTGGCCAAAACATCATTTCATGCCAAAAGTTTGAAAGCACATTCTTGATAGGATTTGAAAAATTACACCTGTTACATTCATGAGGTGATGTGAAAAAATGGCTATGTAGAAAATCTAGGATAAAATACTGAAAATTACCAACTTTATGAGTGTGTGTTGAAAAATTTCAATGTAATCTCAAAAGTTTGCTCTTTTTTAGTATGTTTACCACAGATTTTCAACATAGCCTTCATATGACCCCCACCTCATGAACAATGGCAACACAAATATTCAGATCCTTTCCAAATGGGGATTTCTCAAGAAACTACAAAATCACCTTTCAGAATGGATTTTAATAATTTGTTCTTGAGACAGAGTCCTACAAATGACTGCAAAATTATGTTTCAGGATGGATTTGAATAATTTTTTCTTGAGGCAGGGTTCCAAAAGGACATGTTGAAAATTTGGTGCAAAAATATTCAAAATGACAAAGTTATGAATAAAAGTTCACACCCTTTTGAAATATATTAAACAAGACTTACCTTATTGTCTCATATTGTAGTCTTTAATCAGAGAGTGTATCTACATCTTGGGACATGCTTAGGTGAATAACGGTATATAGTGGGGTGTGTGGTAGTTGATGCTGAATGGGGTTTTGGGTGGGGTGAGTGGGGGTCTGTGGCCAGATGGCGAGGGACCTTTTCCTTTTTTATAGATTAGTCAAAGAAAATAAAGCCATCAACAGACTGTTTTCTTTATTGCAGCATAAAAACACTATAGGATCAAGACACTGGCTACTAGGCACCCTAGTATCATTTTAACTTCACAGTGGCACCAGGGATGGGCACCCCGATATCTCCACCCATAGAAAGGGGCATAGGAGACCTAGATGGGAGTGGTTTGGCAAGTAGTACTAGGGATGGGCACCCTGGTTGGCTTTTCTTCTAGTAATTGTTTGTTGGGAAAGCATTTCACTGACAGTAATGCAGTGATCCAGTGGCTTTTCCACCCTTTATTTTTGGTTCCCTCAAGTCCCCCATAGCTCTGTAAGCAAAATAGGAAGTACTAGATTTCATGACACCAGCACTCCATTGCGCTGACATGGAGATTCTTCCAACCTGGTGAATATAACCCCTGCACTGTGGGCCTGATAATTTTGGATGAAGGACCATGTGGATTTGGTACCTGTGATTGCCTGCCTGAGTCACTGGCATACCACAACCCATGTTCACCCCCACCCCTTCTTGTTGGGATGCCTTGCTTAAGGCAATGTGAGCAGGTGGTGCAGTCATTATTTAAAAGAAAGAAAAAAGATAATAAAGGGATATAAAAAAATCCAGCACAATTCTACTTGCTCCCCATCAGATAGGCAGTGCTCAGGTTCATGATCAGGGGATACACAGAGGGTGGGGCACCTGACAACAATGGACCACTTGGGTCCCAGCATCTGTGCAACACTAGGGGACATGTATCCTTCTGGGTTTGTCAGGGCATTATGATTTCACCTTCCTGATTCCTTCAGCTAGGAATCAGGAATGTAGAGGGTGCACATTATTTAAAAAAGGAAAACAAAGGGAACAACTGGGAGAGAAGCAAAGCCATTTTCAGCAATCCCACCACCACAGTAGGGGCTTTAAATTAACCAAGTATTAATGGACTGCAGTTTATTTCCCTGTATTGTATGCATCCATGGCTATTGAACCACTCTCATGTTTTATTCCAGCATATGGAATACAGGGAAGTGCATTGTTCATAATAAATAAGCACTCTTCTTCCCAGAGCTTCACTCAGTAGGGGCCAGTGATGAATTTCTATTGAATGCTAAACTAAGACATGAACATGCTTCAGTAGCCATGGATGTAATGGGAGTATTCTTAAGTGGCTGCTGAATAGATGCCTCCAAGTGCATATGTCATTTGTTTTGTAGCACTGGCTACCTTGTTAAGCACCACGACACAGCACCACATCCATAAAGTTGATTTTGTGTTTTGAGCTTGTGAAATCAGCCTGCTAAAACACAAGAGATAGTGAGAGAGAGAGAGAGAGAGAGAGAGAGAAAGAGAGAGAGAGAGATGGATAGAGATAGACAGATAGATAGATAGATAGATAGATAGATAGATAGATAGATAGATAGATAGATACTGTAGGTTAGGAAGAGAGAGACTGGGAAATCATATGCTCACTGTTTCCATTTAGTAAGCAGTATAGCATAGTGGTTAAGGGCACTGATCTGCAAACCCAGAGACCTGGGTTTGAATCAAATCAGCCCTCACTTGCACACTGTGTGACCCTGAGCAAGTCACTTCACTTCCTTGTGCTCCCAGGCTGCACATGGAAACAAGATCTGGCTTAGTGTGCCTGTGCTGGTTAAGCAACTTCTCCTTTCCCTTGCTCAAGCTGGCAGCACAATCCCAGCTGTGACAACACCAGCCAAGAAAGTCATGTTGTTCTCATACAGAGAATGCAGGAGAACAGCACTTCTGACTAAGCTGAGCACCCCGGACTTTGGGATGCCCAGAAAATGTATTTTTGTATTATTTTGAAAAATAAACAAATACCAGAATGTAGCTAAATAAGCCCTGTTTAGCTAGGACCAGGTTTTGTTTTTTTTTAAATACAAATGTTTTATATATTTTCCTTGTTTTTAGTTGGATAGGAAAGAAACAAGATGGCATCCATCACGAACCAAAAAAATAATTTTGGTTCA
Organism: Neoceratodus forsteri; assembly: GCA_016271365.2. Lineage (NCBI taxonomy): Eukaryota > Metazoa > Chordata > Ceratodontiformes > Ceratodontidae > Neoceratodus > Neoceratodus forsteri. The sequence goes on from CM028131.1 coordinate 1,126,365,064, forward strand.
TGAGGAGCATTGTCGGTTCATGACACCTAAGTAATGTGAATCAAAAACACTGTCATTAACAGTTTTTTTTTGGAGGGGGGTTGTATCACAGGGTTATCCAAAACCAAACTTTAAATCCTGATAACTCTGGAACTGTTTCATATTTTTTCACAAAACCTGCAAAGACACTGCCTCAGATCAGGCTAGTTCTACCTTGAAAGTGTTGTGGAAAAATTAATTGCTGTCTAGTCCATACATGAGAGCAAAAAAAAAAAAAGCCAGGCTAAGTATAGGGAAAAGTGAACCTTTTAGAAAATAAGGGGTATCCAGATCTTGGACACCACACCAAGTACCATCACAAATCTTTTCACATGTTGAGACCATGCCAGCCTTACTGCATATGCAAATACTTAGGGCCAGATTCACCAAGCACCCAGAACGTAAGTCCCACTCCGCAACTGCTGTTGCAGACTGTAATCACCCACAGCTGCGGCGGTTGCAATTCACAGCTGCAGCAGTTGCAGAGGGTGGTACAGCTGCTCCCACCAGCTGTAGCACATTCCCACTGCTGCGGCCATCTCCCTAGTGACACCACCCGCAAGCACCCATACATCATGGAGCCGGTCATAATCCAGCTCCGCCTTTGTGAATACCCGCCGCTGCGGGTAACCAGGGGATCCACAAGTCACAACCCATTTGTGCTGAGGTCTACCCGCAGCTGTGGGTATTTCTTGAGTTTCGTGAATCCTGCCTTGGTGTATTCTGTCAAACACTGCCAAAGTTAGTAAGATGCAAAGTTAGGGATTTAACTTTCAACTACATACTCATTCCTAACCATAGGGGTGCTACCATGTCCCAATTAATATATACAGTATATCAAGAGAGCAAGAGAGAGAGAGAGAGATGGAGATAGATAGATAGATAGATAGATAGATAGATAGATAGATAGATACATGCATACATGAATATATACATACATACACACACAGATACATATCTCTGTATCTGTTTTTCTGGAGGCTGTGAAAACTGATGCAAGATGAATCCTTAGTTCCATGAATAAACTGTTCCTACTTCAATACACATTTTGGTGACGAACGGTATAGTTTTACTTGCATTCTTTTTTTTTGTTTTTGTTTTTACTGAGAAAAAAAATCAGCATTTTCAGTACTGCAGAGCTTGCTGCCTCACTGAATGAATAGAACTAGCATGCGGGAAAACAAACTTGTTCTAAATTCTAAGCACTCCTACAGTATGTACTTCACTAAAGGCAGAGGCAGTTCTACTATATGTGTATATCAAGCATTCCATCATGATTATCCAGAGCCAGTTTAGTTTCCAGTATTTTAATCTAAAAGTAACATAACTTAAAGAATAATTTCATTCTCTTGTAATTTGTGGCCAGGACAGGCTCATCAAGCTGTTATGACTCATTTCAAGGTGCTTCTTGGGAGTAGATTACATACACATGTTTTACTGACTGGGGAAATGTTGGCCATGATACTGGGAGAACTCCTATACTCTTCTTTGATAAATACTGTGGGATACTTAACTTCCTCCTTTACTGTGATGGGTAGAAAAGACCATGGTTTATGTCTCATCTAACAAATTGTAAAGTATGGGGAAGCAGTGTAGTACTGTATAAGTTTCTGTACAAAAGGAGGATAATGTATGGGGAGCTTTTTTGTATTTTATGAGTTTTTTACACGGGAGGAGAACTGTATGGTGAGCTGTGTTGCACTGTATGAGGGATTGTTTTATACATCTGAGCTGTGTGAGGCTCACACAAAACAGGAAGCAAAGTTGAAGTGGTTTATAAGGGCATTAGTCACAGATGGTGTGCGAAAAACGAGAACAAGGACAGCTCCCCATATTTTATTTTTTTATAATTGCTAATGTTTGAAAGCAACTCCCGCTACATTTTTCACAAATGACCTGTAAACTTTCAAAAACAAACATCATCAAGCTTGGAAGCTCCACATCACATCTTGTGTTTGTTCATTTGAAAAAAAAAAAAACTTATCTGTTTGTTCCTGCCATTTTAGCTTGCATTATGAAAGTCAGGCTCCAGTTCCCACTGTGAGCTGGTTTTATTTTGCTTACTGGGTAAAACAACATTGAACAGCTGATCACTTGGACCATGGACAGAAGGAGATCAGCAGCAGGAGTTAATGACTACATTTGAACATACAAAATAAAATGACAAGATCAATCAGACAAGTTTTTAAATTAAGAAACACAGGTTATGAGAAAGAGGGGAGCTGGACGATGATGTTTGTTTTTGAAAACACTGGACATTTATGAATGGCTGATATTGCAGTACAAATGCAGAGAGGGAATCTTTTGAAAGTAGCTTTCTGCAATTCATTTTATACATGAGTGTTATGTATAATGGGGATTGCAGGGTGTTGGTTTGAGGTTAAAACAATTGGTCACCGGTAACTGTAGAACTTCAGAATTAAGTTTAGGCTGAGAAGTGCTCAGTGAAATGACAAAAAGGTAAGTCAATTTATTTTTATTATCTAGTTTAAGAGTTCAGGAAATAGGGCTAAGTGAAATTTATCTTCTGCCAACAGAATTCTGGTGATGTGCTGATTTCACTTCCTTGAAATTTCATGAAATGTTAACGAAAATGTTGAGAAATTCTGCCAAAATTACGATTTTGGTTATTTCAGTCTTAAAACATGTTTTTCCAATTTGCAACACATCTGGCACTCTAGCATTGCCAATACACATACAGAAGTGTACCAAGTTGCAGATCTCTAGCTTTAAAGATGTCTGGGTTATAAGCCTCCAAACATTCAGAAATTTTAAAATTATAGTTAACAACTAAGTAAACCTAAAGTGTTTGTCCACATTACACCTATATTGGTATGCTGACTTTATCAATGCATACATATGTGTGACACGTTTTATATATTTAATTATTTGAACCAGAAGTAGCACACTAAGCTGAAAGCTTTTTTACAGGTGCAATCTGGGAGCACAGGGAAGTTAAGTGACTTGCTCAGGGTCACACAGTATACAAGTGGAAGCTCTGGGATTCAAACCCAGGTCTGGTCTGCTGGATGTCACCAGATTTGCAGCTCATAGCCTTAAATCACTGCGCTATACTGCCTCCCTGATTGTTATCATTAAAATGATTGAGTTATTAGCCTCCAAACATTCAGCAATTTTAAAATTACATAAACTGCTGAATTTTAAGCCCCTATAAATTTAAAGCTAGAGAATGGAATATCACCAAAGTTGTTAGTGTCACTGACAGTAAATATTAAGCTTTATGGAACCCCCCATGGTCCCGCATCAGAGAGTCATGCTGCCATGCCAATGACATAGATTTGGAAGTGAGCCCTGTAAGTCAAGTTGGGAGGCAGGTCATGGCTAAAACTTACAATTTATGTAATGAGTACTTCTCTATTTACCTGAAAGTCAGATTAAGGATAAAAGGAGCAGCATACCATAGCACCTATATCAGAAATACCATACATAGAACATAGACTTTGACGGCAGATAAGGACTGCTTGGCCCACCCAGTCTGCCCATTTCCCCTACCTATTCGATAAGCTGCAGATCCTAGTTAAACAATAGCCTACTTCCTCTACTAATTAAAATGGATATACATTTATTTTACTGTTTATCATACAAAAGTGCAGTTCACATCCAAATACCACTGGTAAGTGGTTGCTTACTGCAGTCCGTGACATTACAGCATAACTGATGCCAAGAACTTCACTATTTAGCAGCTTCTATGACTCCTCCAAGAAAGTATGCATCCAAGTTTTCAATAATCTATCATGAAAGGTGGCTAAATTGTAAGCATGGAAATATTTCCAGACATTTTCACATGAATATTAAATTGCCAGCATTTGAGCCACTATAACTTCACCATTCTTCATCCAGCACTTCATATGCTAGTAGCACCTGTAAAAGACACTACACATGCTAAATTGCAAACATATAGCTCTAAAACTGACTGAGTTATAGTCAATTAAAGAATTTCAGAAAATTCTGAAAAATGTCATGACATTTTGTGGAATTTTGTGGAATTTCACAAAAGTTCTGTTAATTCTGAATTTGCTAATTTTCCCAGCTGTATCAGGAACATATTCATTTCAGCAGTTAAAAAGTTTTAGTATTACAATCTATGCACCATAAATGGCTAAAAATTCTAACTGCTGTATTTACCAGTGTTTGACTGAACTAGCACAATTTACTATTTGTAAGATGTGTCCTGTACATTTTATTAAGGACATTGCTAGAGATGAACAAAATGTATGAATCTCCCAATTACTGGGGCTCAGACTGTGCAACTTAAGCTCCCAAGAAAAAGATTTCTCCAGGAGACTTTACTGCCTAAGAGATTTCAACAGAAGTCATTCTGCCAGACAACAGTAAAGTCATTTCTTGTAATGTGCACATTTAATGTAGGCAGTGTTATATATCTTCTGCTAATTAACCAGTTTTCTCCACTATAATTGCATGATGGCAACTCCATTGTTAAGGATAATAATGAAAGCTCTGAGGAATTAGACCATAAAGCTTATTTCACAGGTCATAGCTATGACCATAGATGATTCCCCTTTCTAGTTTTGCATAAAATAAGGGTTTATTTTTGAAAATGTAAGTCTGATTTTTACAGTAATACTTCTCCTGCCATCATTGTTCTCCAGTCAGATCTCATCATGTGTTTAGTAAGCCTCTGTTGAGTGATATTTGTGTGAGTCTTCATGTTTTTACATACACTGCATAAAAATGTATGTAACGGTAAATGTTGTAAATTGTCATCCTTTTTTAAAAGCACTGAAGTCCGTCTGTGTTTGCCTAATATTCTAAGCTTTTATCAACTTTTATCACCTGTGGTGAATGTATTACAATGAGGATCCTATTGCCAAAGTAACAAAATCTCTAGCATTTGGTGAATTTGTTTTGTTTTTATTATGTATTGCTGGCGTTTCTTTTACAGCATAAAGGTACGGAAGCTCCTTGTTTAAGTTTACACCACCTTTCAGTAGGTTGGGGAGCCACATTGGGCTACACTGCCAGCCAGTCAACTTCCTGGCCCTGGAAGTGTTTGTCAGCAGACAGTATAGAGGGCTAGGGCTCCTGGTCTCAATGCATTTTTGAGTCCTTCCATCCAGGGGAAGGTGGTGAAGACAAGCTAATGCAGAGATCAAATGTCAGGGTAAGAAGACAGCCCATGGGTTCCTTGTAAGGCATATGGAATACATGAACTTGAAAGCACTTATAAGTCAGCCACTTAAAAAAAAAAGCACAACGCAGTTAAGGCTAAACAACTGCATTCATTTTTTTTAGCCCAATGAATTTGAAAGGCACATTGGGCAAAGAGCCTTATGTTCATCATATTAGTCATATTACTCATAGTATAGTACCTAGTATTTTGTATGCTTTACAATATAAACTGCATACACAAAATTGTGCAGATCTTCAGGGCTTTACCTGCTTGAGGTAACCACCAATGTGCCCCAGCACTCCACTTACAAAAGCTTCCTCAGGGGATGCTTTTATGTATGCACCTTATATGAATAATGCTTCATTAGTATTCATTGGGCTAAATAAAATGAATGTAGTTGCTCAGATTTAAATGTGTTGGGATCTCTTTTGAAGGGGATGAGTTCTTAGAACTTTTGAATGTGTTTATTCTGAGGGACTTCAGCTTTGTAGGTCTAGCTGCATTGCAACACATTGAGTTTTGACACCATATGTGGAGGGTTAACCTTTTATTGTTTTCTGTGAGGTCACCCCTCAAGGATGCATGAAGTTCAGCTCCATTTGAAGAGAGGAAGAAGAGGGAGTAGGAGAAGTGAGCCACTGCTCATGGTGAGGAGTGGCCCTGCTCATCTGTGTTATTAATAGGGTTACCAAGGGTTTTCATTTGGGTTTACCTGGCTCAGGCATGGACCCCCAGGTGTAGAAACGGATTCTTAGGCAGCTGCCTCAATTACTAGCACTAACCAACTGGTCACAAATTTGCCACAGTCTGACCCGAGGTAAGACAAACATACTGTCCTTTGCTAATCAAACATTTTCCTGATGAATACTGAAACAGCAGCTAGACCATGAGTGTGGAAGGCATCAAACCAACTGATCCATGCCAGGACTGTGATGTCAAAGTAGAGTGACACAAAATGCTACAGTATACTGAATATGCATTACTGGATGTGAATGTGTCTGTTTCAATAACATCTTCTTTACCAGACTGGGCATTTGGAACTTTGGTTTTATCTGCGCAGATAATTTAAATTCAAGGCTAAACCTGCTTGTTGAGCTTGGACACTTTATAGAAAGAAGCTCACACACCGTCCTTGTTTTAGTTTTATTGTTTATGAATTGTACCAAGCTTTTTATTTTTGTGACTAGTTGGTCTCTCTGTGACTGAATAAGTAGCATCTAAAATAGGTTTGAATTGTCATTAGGTGCTTTAATAAATGCAAGGCTACTGTTGTCTTTTCATGAGGGAAATGCCTCTATGTCATATTTAAAGTCAGGCACGGACACCCCACTGAAGTAGAGAAGACAACCAGGTGGCATAGAGGCTGAAACTGTGTTAAAGAGCTAGTGTACTGCCTAAAACTAATATTAGTTTTTAAACACAGTCAACCATTACTTTTTATAGCTGAGGTACTTCTTTTCACTTTGGTTAATTAGAAGATTGTTTACCTGATATTAGTAGGTGTCATGTGTGGGACAGCACTCTGCCTAGCAGATGGCATATCTATCTCTACCCCCCCCCACACACACACACAAACACACACATTATCAGCATTGTGACACCACTGCTGCTTAGGTACAGCCACTCAGTGACTGCCAGTTCAGACATCAGTGATGTCACTGTCAGTGAGATCATAATGCTGCTGATGTAGAGGGGGACAGAGCTAGATATGTCAGCTGCCAGGCCAAGAGCAGTTCCACATATCCAGCTCAATATTATCACATACAAGACTTTCTAATAAGTAAAAGGGAAAAGTAAAAAATTCAGAAATAAAAAGTTATAATTGTCTATGTCTTAAAATTTGTGTTGCTTTTCTGTCTGCCTGTTTTGGCTCTACTGGCTCTTTAAACTTTGCACCACACAAGGTCCTGACACACTGGTCCACCGCACATCACTATGACATTGTAGGGACATGCTTGTTTAATTGAAAACCCTGGCCCTGGAAATCCTTACCTCACACACAGGCAACCAGGGTGACATAAATATGGGAAATGCATTAATGCAACTCCAGCACTAGAACTCTCAGAATAACGTGCTTGGTAATAGTATATGGATGATAGAACAATTAGTAATACATAGGTTGCAACACAAAGGTTGAAACTGAACTTACAAAATTGAATCTGCATCTGTTAGTAGAAAGCAATAATGTACATAACATAGTAAAGCCTGCACTATAGAACACCATATTCAGGGGCACATGTTTACAGACATTGGGAAAGTCAATTTGAGAACACAGGAATCCAGTATTATTTTACCAATGTCCGCTTTTCCAGTTATGATAAACAAAGAGGTTTGTATTATTCCCACAAATTTTGATTCCCCCCAAAATCTGACCATTTTACTAATAAATAAAGAATGGCATGATGTAGATACAGAAAAATTAATTAACTGTAACTTGAATTGTGCCTGAATATTATATACTTAAAGAGGAACTTTCATGATGGTCCAAAAAGTTACAGCTTATAGTCGTTACATGCAGTTCTAGACCTGAAAAGGTGTGTGCATTTGTTATTTTTGGCCAAGGTTTACTCTACCTTCCACAATTCGGTTTTGTTTTTTGAGCCCTGCTGCACTTGCCTTTGCTGTTCAGCTGCTGGGTTGTTAGCTCCCGATGACATCACTGTAGGGTAGAGGAGTGACTCACACTGTGCAGTACCATGCAGTTGCAACAATGCTGCAAGGGAAACCTACCGCTACTCAATGTATACAGCATACTGTGTTCCCCTTTCCCCAAGACACCTTGTTAGCAATGCATTATGCCAAAATCCAAATGCCTTGTCAGTATGTTGTTGTTTTTCCCTTTGTGAAATTGACTCTGCCCTACAGTGATGTCAGCAGTACAACCCCGGGTCCACAAAAATACCAGGCTTGCTATAGAAGCTCTGGTACACCTAGCAGTTTTTAGCAGATCAGAATGCAAAAACTTGCTGCAGTGGACAGTAATGAAATACAATCCAGCATCAATGCAAGAAGCGCTAATTTATGCATGAAAGTCAAAAGGACTGGTGAAGGTCCTCTTTAAAACTCTGTTCCTGGAAATGGGAAACATGCTTTAACCAATGTGGTGTTATCCCCATCTTCATGAAGTAGTAAAGCTCCTACACTCTGCCTCTGCCCTGTCTTTTGGGAAATTTAGTTTCATGGAGTTAATAGTTTGTTAAACATATTTAATTTGGATTGTCAACATGAGCCTACCAGGTGTCCTTTAGAGCTGATTACTAGAGCAAGATGTCACTTACATGTATTACAGTGCATAATCAATCACTTCAAAATGGTTACATAAACCAAACTTTAAAAGTGACAAACATCTTATTGATACTCAAAGTGCCAGTAACAGTCTGGCCAGGGCCTTCCAATGGGAAGAGATACCCCCGCTCCCACACCAAATGATCAATGTATCATATTTGTGGCAATCGCTTAGCTTTATGTGCCTGTTCGGTAAGAATTTTAGCTTTGCAGATCTTAACAGAATTCAGTGTCTCTTACCATTGTCATCAAAAGGTGGGAAGGAAAATAAAGGTGCAGAGGTCCACTAGAACATCTACATCTCACTGTTGTTAATGTGGACTCATCTACAGATTGGGAAGAAAGCATAAGTGCACACATACAGGTCCACAAGACCTACTGTCTCCCACGTCCATGTATCAGCAGGTAGAATATTGGGGGAGTGGGGATGGGGGCATATTGGTCCTGAATGAAGCAGTCCCAGCTTCCCAACAGTAAACATTTCTTTGTTATGGCCATGTAAGGTACTGTAAACAGCTTTAAAGATGTGAGATGCACATCTGTGTAACTGTGTGTGTCAGATTCAGTCATGTTCACCCTTGCTGTCTCTTATTTTAATTTTGCTACAGTCAAAATATTATATGTTCCAAAACTACCCATAAAATGGATGAGGTATATGTTCAGATGTTCAGCAAAAAAAAAAACACAGCTGTACAGCAGCAGCAGTACTGTATGGCAGTTGTGTTCTTCTGTTCAGACATGTGCTGTGCTGCAAGGTCTATATTTAAAGTCAACTGGAAAGACATACAGTATTTCTACACAATTCATGTCTTCTGTTAACCCAGATCAGGCCAGGAAACAAAGGTGGAGCTCATCCTATTATTTCACATTCAGCTATGCCGAGCACTCATTTAAATATGCCTTTTATCTACCACACAGAGCCTAATAATCTTAGTGCTAATGGACATTTTTCTCCTGAGGCACAATCACCATGACATGAATTCAGGAAGCCATTGCCATTAAAGCAGAGAATACATCTTTTTAACTGTTTAGCAAATGCTGGAGTTTTTCTAATGAATTCATATATATGTATACAGATTTCATGTGAATTTGAGTATCTGTGTTCTAGTTTTGAACAAGTTGCTAAAAATATCCAGCAAACTCTTACTGTGTGTATTTTATTTTATTGTTTCATTTCAAATTAATCTTCAAAATGAGTTCAGTAGTTTACTTTGATTAAATCACTCCACACATACAGTAGGTTCAACTTAAGATCAAAAATGTCTCTGAACACTTTGGAAAGAATAGTCTTAGCATTTTGTTCTGAAAATAAATGTGCACCACAAACCAGCAAATCATGATGCATGTTTCAAGTATCATGTTTCAGTTCCTTATTTGGTACTTCCCCATGATCAATTTAACACTTGGTGGCAGTGGTTGAGGGTGGGTGGGGATCTTTAAAGAAACAAACAAGTTTAGGGAATTCCTATTAATCTCACCTGATACTGAAAATATTTCTATGCAGCAGTATATGATAATACACTCTGCTGTATCCCCATCCCAACACACTTTAAATACACTATTTTATTGGCTAAAAATGCACTTGCAGTGTCCCCTTAATGTTGTTTCCAGGTCAGCCTTGATATGCTTCAAAGCTCCATGAGAAAACTGATAAGATTTGTTGTTCCACTTTAGATCATATATGCTTTTATAGTATCTTATGACTTTCCTTTGCTATTGCTTTCCTGGAATCCTGCACCACCTTTTCCAGTTGCACTGACTATAAAAGTAAGTAGGAAGAAAGGGCCATGAGAAATGACATTTGAAAGTTTAAAATGTGTGCCACCAGCTAAGACAAATATAAGTTAGGTGACTATAATCATGCCCCATTGTAATGGCCAAACTTTATTTACTTACATTACCTTTTTTTGTTTATTACTTTGATAACCAGGTTAGTACACTGAGCATCTTGTCCATTTTCAGGAATGAGCTGTGTTGTGAGACAGAACATTTAGTACAAAAGATGACATTGCAGTATAAATGATACAGAATAACAGGATGCAGGCATTTGACAATTTAACAATTTTCTGGCTGATGTGCTGTATTTGGGCTCTCCCTTATGCTAGAGTGATTTGAGAGCTCGTGCTCATTTCACCTTGATAATGACATAGACAAATGTTGTTTAGCTTGTAATCACAATGAACTTATTCAGATGGCAGCTGGACATGGAAGTGACATAAGGGTTACTGCTGGCTGCTGGCTGTGGAGGGGGTAGGGTGAGGAAGGGTGTACAACTGGATTCCAGGGATTAAAGTCATGATGCAAGTTTTAGGGGTACCACTGGATGTCAGGGAATAATGTTTTGTGGCAAGGTCATGGAGGGGCTAGTGGAGGTATCACTGAATGCCAGGGACTGATAGTGAGGCAGGTTGAAAGGGGATACCACTGGGTGCCAGGGACTATAGCATTGGGTCAGGGTGACCAAGGGGGTACCACTGTATTCCAAGCAATGCTTTTGTGGGGGCAGGGTGAGGCAGGGGGGTATGAATGAATACCAGGGACTATTGATTTTGGCCAGGGTTAGAGAAAGGGTACCGCTGGATATCAAGGAGTTGTGATATGCAGCAGAGTGAGTGATAAGGGTACCACTGAATGCCAGAGACTATTGTAGAAGGGGGAGTGAGGGGTATGCCACTGGATGCCCGGGATGTCTGGGACTGATGTTTTGGGACAGAGTGAGGAGTACCACTGAACACTAGGAACTAATGATCTGTTGTAGGGGGAGGGGTGGGTTCCATTGTGGAGTTATTACATTTTTATGGGTAATAATATAATAAATGTAATTTTATGCATTCACTACTCTTAATGTGGTTTTCTTGGGATAGCTTATATAGCACAATGTAACTGGTGCTTTCTCAATACCTGCATTCTTGGTGGAGGTATTTAAACCTGTCCTCACTACCTACGAGCCACATCCCACTGAAGAAGCCCAGGATGGGTGAAGTGCCAGGGTAGCTCACGGTTTTTCCTTCTGCCACTGTACTCTTGAGGTAAGGCACATTTCTTTGTAGCCACATGCACACTGCATATTTTGCACAATTTTTTCTCCTCTGTTTTTGCACAGTGATACTGTTAAGGCAAGGATCTGTGTACAAAATTTTTACACCTGTATTTTGTGAAGCTTCTGCTACCATAACCCATTTGAGACTGTGTGTTATCTCTGTGCAATATTTTCAGTGTAATCGTGTGTGCAACAAATGGAGTAAACAGTTTCTGATGTATTACAATGAATACTTGTGCATCTATGACCCCTTTTCTGTCTAAATATATTTTAGAAGAGTCTCTTTTGAGAGTACCTGTTATTTGTTGTAGTGTGCATTCTCAACTTTCAGATTACTTAACTTTGTGTTTTTTGGACATAGCCTGTCTGAAATATGCACTACCCAGTCTTCTCCTGTGCTGCTCTGGCTGGTTACTTTTGGGGAGTTCTGTGTTTGTTGTGCTCCAAGAACTACTTGGCACAGGTTGGGGTGCCATACAAACTGTTCCTGGATCCTCAGTACATAAAGTATCTATTAATACAGTCACTTTCAAAAAGTAAGACAATTCATTGCAAAAAATCCATTTATGCTTTAGTAAGAGTTGAAACAGCAAACCTTAAAAGTAGAGTATAGTAACGTTAGAGTAAAAACCAAACAACAACAAAAAAAGACCCTGTCTCCTTGGCTAGGGTGTTCCTCGGAGTTTGAGAAATCAAGTGCAAAGTTGTCATTACCCTGACTTTTCTAGCATTTATTGTCTCTCTCTTTCTCTCTATGCAGTATACTGTAAATATATTGTACTGTATAACACTTTAAAATCACATTATTAAATTTCACACCAAAAGCCACTAACACTGAATCATGTTCTGTTGATTTTGCATGGCTAACAATCAGCTGTTTCTCAGCTTTCAACAGTGGTTCAATGTCAGCCACTTACTCAGCTCTTAAAATGCTGCATTTGCTTTGAGTGAATACACACAAAATGCCACAAGTTGATGGATGTGTGGGGGGCAATAACTAGGACCTGAATGCACCAGACAGGTTACAACTAGGTAGGAAGGACACAAGGGTCCTGAACAGCAAGCTTGAGGACTATATAATTACAGATCTAAATTTAAACTGATGAGGAGGGTCAGAAAGAAACACAGCACTCTTAGTCACCTGCTGGAGGAGGCCTATAGGCCTCCTAACCATTCAAGACAGCATGAAGAGGACAGACATGGAAGGGGTGGAGGAAGAGGGGAGAGGAGAGACCAAGGGAAATGGGGGTTAAAAGGTGGCAGATAAGGAGAAAGGGGGGTCCATAGTCAGGGTGGAGGGTGGTGTCTCTAAATGCCTGAAATCAGGGGAGCAAAACTGCAGAACTGCAGTCACTGCTGGCTGAGGGAGCGGTGAACATAGTGGCAATCACAGAGACTTGGGCCACACAAAACCACAACTGGAACCTAGCAGTTCCAGGGTACAAAAAGTACAGAAAGGATGGGGGAGTAACATTGTATGTGAAGGAGGGGATCACTTGTATCAGAGAGGAAGAGGTGGAGGGTAAGATTGAAGCTTTGTGGGTACAGGTACAATCTGCTAAAGACAGGAAACTAAGGATGGGTTGTTCTACTGACCGCCTTCCCAGGATGAGGAATTGCACAGGGTATTAGGGTCTCAGATCATGGATATGTCCAACATGGGGGTAGTAGTAGTAAAGATAGGGGACTTCAATCTGCTTGGGGAGGACTTTTTAAAGGTTGGATTGCAAATCTGATGCTCCTGTGGATATCGTAGTGGCTTAAAATATAACATCTGAGAGTTGGAGATATAAATTATTGAAAAAATGTGATGTGTGTTGTAGTACAATTCTGCTGGTATGCCATAATGTTGGAATGTGAAGGGCCCTATGTAAATTTGGAAGATGCATGTAATGTAAGGGATTTGTGTGCAAACCAAAGTGTGCTATGCAAACTGTATATGCATTGAACAACTCATACATACATTAAGCTAACACACATAAAGCTGTTGTATGGTATTTGCATAGGGTGCTCTATGCAAATCACACATCCACATAATCATGTGCAAGGCTACACTTCTGCAAACAGAAGTTGGTTGTAGTTTGGATCTTTATCTGCAGCCAGAAGTGGCTATGTATGTCTTGCAGTGTGCATGTGTATCTGTGTCTGCAGAAGTCTGGACCCACAGGAAAGGAGTGCTGTAATTTGAGTGTATTAACATTCTGAAAAATAAAGGAAATTCATTGCATAAGTAAGCAATAATCCACAACAGGGTATGGGGTTATTGGGGATTATTCAACACCCTGGGTGTGTTGTGAGGCACAAGCTCACATGCTGAGTAACCTCAGAGCACCTGGGGTGTTGATTATTTCCCATTATCCCCCTACCCTGGAGTGGGTTATTGCACTTATAATATGGGGCATCTTGTTCAGGTGAACAATAGAGAGAAATTGTGTTTTTAAGGCTGGAAATTATAGTTTTTCAGGATGTATCCTGCCACTAGAGAAAGTAGTTCCCATTGGATTTTTACTCACAGCACCATCCCTGCAGGACAACTCTCTATCCCTCCAACTCTGTGTTGCTCTCTCTAGCCTTGCTCCCGTGTGTCAGCTGCTGCTGTCTTTCTGTGTCTTATTCACTCAGTCTGTGTTTCACTGTCCTGCAACTACCAGTCTGTGCCTGCTGCTCTCCCTCATTTGCTCCCTCCCCTGTTGCCACAGAGGTCACATATTGACTGGGTACCTAGCGCACCACAGAGAGGAGAACTCCCCTTCATTGACTGCAGACAACATAAAACGATAGAGAAACAGACATGTTAGCTCTCCCTTGGCTTTAAATGACATGTCATGTGCTCTCTGTTGCTGACTGTGCCTCTCTCTGTCTCCCTGTTGCTGCAGGGGTCAGTAGCAGTGGTGATCAAGCAAGTTGGTGGTGAGCAATCGGCTGGTGGGGGGTAAACATTTTGGTCTTCAGTGGGTCAGAGCTCTGCACTCACCAGCATACCTATGACCCGCTGTCACAAGGAGGGGGGGAGCAGCCCAAGATTAAGGTGTACCGTATGAAGGTAGAATATGGTGTTCTCCCTCTAACATGACAGGCTTCAGTGTCAATGCTGAGCAGGTTGTGGGGGGCCCAGAGCAAAGGAAGCACACTGGCACTTGCTTTTATACCCAGTAGAGGCTGCATAAGCAGCGGAATGCACAGCTTACATGGTCGCTGTGTCTCTCACTCTCTATGATTGCTCCTCTCTCTCTTGGAACATACTTCAGATCATTGGGGGGGTCAACAGAAATCAGACCCTGGAAAACTTCTGCTCTCACTGTGTGGCTGTTATTGAAGGGCTCCATCCTGTCAGGACAGGGACAATTGCTGTGTGATGGGACAAACATGAGCCGCAAACCAGAATGGGGAGGGGAGGGGGGTGGAATGCTACAGGAGGGAACAACAGGGAAAGCAACTGCCAGCAAGGGGCACAGCATGGAAAAATTCTGCTGCATGGGACAGGAGCAGAAAAAATACTAGGCAAATTATGTCACACCATATGGAAACCATTTAAACATTTCACTCATTATATGTCTCGCTTTACTAGTGGCTGCTGTTCAGTGTGAGTTTCTCAACTACATAATGAGTCCCATTTTGCCCACTGATAATGCTTCTTGGTGATTCACAGCAACTTTGCATATATCATGGAATAACGGACAGTGACCTGATGCTGTTCCACCAATGACGTGAGTCCATTACAGTACTCCATGTTATAAAACTGAGTTAATTTACCAGTTTGAGTTCAACTTATTGTCAAAAAAGTAGTGATATGTGGCATTAGGGTTTCCAACCCTAATACCCATTCCCAAACATGAAAATGATAAGAACACACAAGCAACAATAGTTAGCCATTGTCAAGTAAGACAAATAACATACAACCATTTTCAGATGACACAAATGAAGTTGCAGTAATGTAGTACCTTCAAAAATATGAATATAGCATGTTGCACTTAAAAAATACTCCAACACTGCTCTTTAGAAACATAATCTGTGGCTTCAGTAGCAGTGGCTCCACAGGGACCTGTGCTTCTGCAGACAGAAATAGTGTAATTTGATTTCTGTATTATGAATTTATATCTGCAGCCAGAAGTGGTTGTGTACAGCAGTGCCAGCCATGATATAATGCAGTACCTTGCAGAAAATTAAATTTCACAAAACACTGCTTGACAAAAGGGATTAATTGCTGACAGGAGCCCCTGGCCCCCAAACCCCAGGCAGCTGTGTAGGACCTCCTGTTTGCAGAGAGGATCCCCCTTTTTCAAGAACATCTGAGCAGTTGTAAGGGTTCAGGAAGAATCACCAACCTTCCTTTCCCTAGTGGGAGGGTGGAAACTGTAGTTTTGAGTTCCCTTGACACTGCACTATGTTCAGTGTTTGAAACCCACCATGGCTACTGGCTGCTTCTTGCCTAAGTAGTTTGGTAGGATAGCGAAGCGGTATTATCTTTCAAGGCACACTGTCTTTTCAAAACCCTTCTGTTAAAATGTAAGATCACACACTCAGACCCCAGGCAGAGTTGATAAGAAAATCATTAAAGTTTATTTAAAATAAATATAATACAGAAAATTCTACAGTTTGAAAGAACTCTGAAAGGCAGACAATAACAAAAATAACACTGGATGGTTTACAGAAAAACATTATATACTGTTATTCTAAACTATACCTTGCTTTGATGTTAGAGTCCAGACAAGATTTTAAATATCCTTGTAGAGATGAGTCCATGAGCAACAGTTTTGTACCAAGTTTGTATTCCAAGTCAGTTCTCTGAAGGTCCTTTTAAAAAGTCTACAGGCGCTTCCTTGGTGAAAAGTCTTGGTTTCTAAAATTCTGACTTAAAATCAGAGTTTTCTGTTCAGTAAGTGAAAAGTCAAATTTCCACACACTCAGGTCTGGTTTTAGAGATGTTTCCAGGCCTACACACATACATCTGATTTACAAGTATGTACCAGTTGGTCAGGCTATCTGATTTCCAGCTAAACTGTTCAACAACTGCTCTGATTTCAAAATGTATGTTTGATAATATAACTGATAGTCATTTTTAGGACACACCCACCTTTTATTCCCCTCTGGGGTGGAGTTAATGGTGCCAAGACAATACAGATATTAGGGTGCAACAGTTTTCCACTTCCTGCAGGTGTCACTGTGGTTCCATGTCAGGTTCCATGTTGTACCCAGTAACATCTGGTCCATGTATTTGGCTTAACCTCTGACCTCCAGGTCATACCCATGCCTCTTCCTGTCATAGGAAGCTACAGTGGGATATTTTATGCCTTCCTGGACCACATACCTGTCTCCCTTATCTGGAGACATACCAGATCCACCCTAGCCATTATAACAATCTTGGCTATTTTTGTATTTGTATTCTTAAAATCCTTTTAGAGAGACAGTGTCTTAATTCTAAAATACATTACAGCATATACAATATGAACCCACATAAATGGATCTAGGGCTATCATGCGACATTTGCCATTATATTTACTGGTTCTTTATGATTATGACCTGTTAGCAGTGGCTGGCAAACCCTGTTATTCACACGTGTGAATAATGATCCATAAATAATGGAGTTTGCCATAGCACCCCCCACAACTCTTCTCTCTTCCCAGGACATGCCACCTAATTAGCTGCTCAGCTACCTTCAGTTGCACTCTGACCTTGCGTACCACAAACCCTCAATCCAGGCACAAAATCAATATGCACTAAAACAATCTTCTTCATAAAATACTAATCCTGTTTCAATCTATCTCTTGCCAAATGATGTGCTACCCAGCTCCCTAATCTGGAGCTCTCTCCTTGCCACAGGCTCACAAAAAAAAACAAAAAACGAACAGGCTGATTCAGAGCCAGAAAAAAAAAGTGGGCAAAATATTCAAAATAAAACCTCTCTTCTTGCAGCAGTAACCCAAACCAGATTCCAAGCCACAAAAACAAAACGGGAAGCAATACTCAAAATTAAAACCACAAAGCTTGCCTGAAGCTGTGAGACATAAGTTGATAAGCTCTGCAGATCCCTTCTCTCATGCTGTCAGGTCGTGCTACACAAAACTTCCACATGGCAAACAGCTTCCTCCTCAGAGACCAACTTTCTCCTCAGAGCTGAAAACAAACCTGTGAAAGGTACTACAAATAAATTCTAAGCTTCCAAAAAAAAAAAACTGAAAAAATGGCAACATCCTTCCATTTCACAGTGGACACCAGTTCTGAAAGACAAAAATCCATACAGAAAACAGCAATTCCCCAAATATAAAACATGGGGAACTATGGAAATATTCAGATTTTATGCACACCCTCAGTGTGATGCCCAGATAAACCCCTTGGGCTTTGTTCTCAGGGTTTATGTGGCATCACACACCTTGGGTGTGCATACAATTCTCCTTAACCACACTTCCCCATGCATTATTCTATACGAATTACACAGTTCCTGCAGCATACTGTAGTACTCTGCACTTATACTGCATTAATACTACAAGGTACTGTGTAGCATCTTGGTCGGTGGCAGTGTATGTCTTGCACTGTGCATGGGTGCTTGTGGCTACAGTTCCTAACAATGACAAACCCAGCAATCCCACCCTCACTCTGATACTTGTCAAAATCCCTCCCACACACACCCATTTGCACTCAGCCCTCTGACCTCTCATTCACCCAAAGGAACCACTGTATTACCTATAAAAAGGAAAACTGACCCTTGTAACCAGCCTCTTGCATCCATCACTGATTTATTCCACACTGAATGTACTGGTGATAGCAGTGGTAGTAACAGCTGATTGGCTAACAACACTGACCAATCTGCTGTTACTACTACCAGCATCAGTGATATATTCAACACAGAATGAATCAGTGATGGATGTGAGAGGCTGACCGTGGCCACAGTGAGGGACAGTTTTCCTTTGTGCAGATAATAGAGTGGATCCTTAGGGTGATCTGGGAGGAGGGTGCTGGTTGCAAGTGGATTTAAGTGGGTGTGTAGGAAGGGGGGTTACTGATTGGTACAGTCCCATGAAATTCTTTTTATTTTTTATAATTTTTCTTTTTCTGGAATTTGTTTTCATTCATTGAAGATTTAGTTTGATTTCTTGTTATTACGTTTACATTCATAAACTACCTCAAAATGACCTTATACACACTAGAAATCACATTCTGAGTATACTACATTGCATTAAGCAACATTATGCTATGGTCTTGACAGGTTTTGTGAGTCAAAGAATTCTGCTGTTGCTTCCTTGTGGACCATCTCTATGGTAACAGTAGAGCCTAAACAACAACTGTTGCAAGCATTTATTTAATTTTGGCCCCCAGAAAGCAATTGTTTCTCTTTATTCATGTTTTTTTGTTTTATTCTTTTTATATGTTGAATTTATTGTTATTTCTTGTTATACCTTGAATTTCTTATTTCTTTTTATACCTTGAATTCTTGTTATTTCTTCTTAGTTCTTATTTAAGAAAAATACAGGTCTCTACTGATTGGGACTGGGAGTGAGTGGGACTGCTGTGTTTGGCACTGTTGGGACTGGGGTGGGGGAGAGGTTTCATGTTGTAAAAAATGGCATAATACAGTGTACCAAATGTGGCGGGGGGGGCAGAGGTCTACTGGGGTGAGGTGAGGGACCACTGGATGCCAGGGATAAGTTTGTATATGTGTTTTGGAATTGGATGAAGGAGGGATGACCACTAGAAGTGAAGGACAGCTACAAATTGGAGAGGGTTTCCTATGTTGTGTGCTGTGTGTCCTTTGTTAGACCAGCTTCACTATCAATCACAGGCTGCACTGTGGTGCATTCAGCCTGCAGCAGGTTGGAGGAGCAGACCATTGTTCCTCACATTGTAATGAGGCTTTTGTTTTCAATTCAAAGTTTACTGAGTTGTAACAATACAGAGAACAGATCCAGGGGAAACAATGTACAATTACCATGTATTGGACAATATATTGGAACTGCCCCCCACTCTCCCATCCTCACCCCCCCCTTCTGTAATCCCACTCCCCTCCCTACACAACACAGATATTTGAAATCAGATAAGTCTAGGGACTAAATGGATACTGGTATAAAAAATTAAAGAGAGTAAAGCGTATGCAAGGGGTCCCAGATTTTCATATGCTTCTTTAACCTATTATTGAGGCTTGCTATCACTTTTTCTGTTCTGAGGTTTGCAAGAAGCTCATTAAGCCATTCACATTAGAAAATGTCTTTACTGCTCTTCCAATGGTGCAGTACCACTTTTTTAACAGACATAGAAATAAGGGCTATATAGTACCTGTGACTGAGCACTGATACCTCAGAATAGTCACCCAGTATACAAATTTCTGGGGTAAACAGGGCATTCAGACCCAATAAAGGGTCCACTCTTTGTTGAATGTTGGTCCAGAGTACTGATACTCTGGAACAGGTCCAAAAAATATGATACTGGGAGCCCTCTTCTTGTTGACAACGAACATAAGTAGGTGACGAAAGGAGACCAAATTTAAATAATTTCTGTGGGGAATAATATAAATTATGCAATATATGAAATCAGGTAAGACGCAGTCTATCCTGGGTAATGTATTTGTGGCAGTTGTGCCATAGGGTTGGCCAGTCTAAATCTAGAGTGGGGAAAGATAGAGTCCAATAGGCCGAGGGAGCAAAGCAGTCTGGATACACCCAATTATACATAATCCCATAGGTCTTGGACACTGCTTGTTGGGAACCTGCCAATGAACCCAGTTCATTTAAGAAGGATAGTGTAGCCAGTTATGAAGGGACTAATCCAAATACTTTCAGAATGAAATGTCTTAATTGAACAATTTTAAAAACATTATGGGTGTTGATATTGAATCTGTTTAATATTTCAAGTTGTGGAAAGCCATGAGCCCTCTTCTGTCATGTAAAGGGAGAGGTACCCATCTCCCAGGAGAGGTAACCAGTGGACGTTGAGCAATTTGTTATCTATTCTAAAATTATGGTTCCCCATATGGGTTGTGCTAAATCCTGAATATGATTATATTTGAGGAAAGTACACAGCTGTGCATGGATTTTGACAGAAATTGCTATGGGGGTTGTTTTTAATTTGGAAGGAAGAGTACTAGCTTTAATATGTAAGAGAGCAGTTGGAGTTAATCCAACAGCTTGCATAAGAGCTAATTCAATTTTAAGCCAGTGGAGTGAGGAGGGAGAGGAGGACACTTCGTCGAATGGAGACAACCATTGAAGATATTTGGTGGAGTTACTAGTCCAATAATAAAAGGTTAAATGGGGAAGGCATAACCCCCCTTTAGCCTTGGGGGCAGCTAGCTTATGATAAGTTAGTCTAGGCTGTTTCTTGGACCAAATACATTTTTTGATGAGACCATGTACTTTGCTGAACCAGGAAAGAGGGAACCAAATATTAAGTAAATGGAGAGGACAGAAAAGTCTAGGGAAAACATTCATCTTGATTAAACTGATTTTGCCCCAGAGGGACATTGGAAGCTTGGACCATCTAACTAAGTCCAGACTAATGATTTTCACCAAAGAGTCCAAATTCAATTTCTGGGTAAGTGCAAAATTCCTTGATAATTCAATTCCCAAGTATCTTAAGGAGTCTTGCTTCCAAGAAAGTCATCCAAAAGACAAAAAGATTTTGGCACTCACAAATTCATCAGAGAAATGTGTAAAATCAAGCATATTTTAATAAAATACCTGACATGTTTCGGACTGACCAAACAGTCCTTTCTCAAAGAAGAAAGGACTGTTTGGTCAGTCCAAAACATGTCAGGTGTTATGTTATGTTGGACGGTATTTCATTAAAATATGCTTGATTTTACGCGTTTCTCTGATGAGTTTATGAGTGCCAAACCCTTTTTGTCTTTTGGAATCCTTTGTTGTTTTTAGAGCACCACTTCCCAGTGCGCACTCATTTGGAACAGTTCTTCCAAGAAAGTCCCAGATCAGTGACAGAGCCTTTAAGTACCTTGTGGTTGAGGGGAAATACTACAGTTGTATCTACTGTATATTTAACTTGTAGTTGGACAATTGGCTATATTTATCAATGAGTAATAACATAGGAGGGATTGATGCAGTTGGGTGAACTAATTATAAAAGGAGGTCATCCGCATAGGCAGAGACCTTGATTACTTGATCCAAAATAGTTATTCCTTGGATCCTCTGGTAAGCCATCAGTTGATAGAAAAGGAGTTCCAAATATAAATTAAAAGGCAGTCAGGATAGGGGGCAACCCTGCCTGGTACCTGATGATAATTGGAAAAGATTTGATACCGCCCCATTGGCCATAACCCGCACCAATGGGGAAAGGCACAACACTTATATCCAAACTTGGAATTCTAAATGGAAATTATAAGTGTTGAGAGCTTGAAACAAGAAATTCCAGTCCACTCTATCAAAAGCCTTCTCGGTGTCCAGCGATACCAAGACTGCAGAAAAATTAGCATCTCTGGACACCGAGAAGATATGTGACAAGGTTCAGAGATGGTCAACTGATAAGTGCCCCTTCATGAAGTCAATCTTCTCCGGACCAATGAGATGAGGTAAAATAATATTAATGCGGCCAGCCATTAATTTGGTTAAAATTTTTATATCCTGATTCAGTAGGGATACAGGTCGGTAACTAGGAACTAACTCTGGGTCCCTATCAGGTTTGAGTAACAGAACAATTAAGGCTTCAAACAAAGTAGGGTCCACAGATGTTCCTGACAAAATATACTGAAATAAGTATAGTTGTAAGGGAATTAGCTGCTTTTGGAATTTTTTATAAAAGTTGGCAGAGAATCCATCTGGACCCAGAGTTTTGCCGGGGGGGGGAGCTTTGAATTATCCTGGCCAATTCAGCAAATGAAATAGGAGTTATGAGTGCACTTTGTTGTTCTTCAGAGAGAGGGTAAATTGGATTTAGTCAGATATTCATCTAAAGCTTGAGCTGAGGGTGGATCGGACTTAGAACTGTACAAGTTTTTATAGTATTTACTAAATTCTGATACCATGTCTGATGGGCATGTTTTCAGAGATCCTCTTCTTGAGAGTGGATGGATGTAATATACTTGGATGACTCCTGTTGTTTATTCCTGAGGGATAATAGGTGCCCCACTTTCTCACCCTGATCTAAGTAAAATGCCTTTGTCCTCAAAATTGCAAATTCTGCCTTTTCTCTCAAGATCTCTAAGTAAGCATCTCTTAATTTAGCTAAATGTTGTCTGAGAATGTCAGAGGAATGGGGAGCTAAAGTAGCTTCAATTGTTCAGATTTGAGAAAGAAGGGTAGATAACTTTTGCTCCCATTTCTTCTTTTTTTGAGAGCACAGACTAATTAATATCCCACTAATATAGGCCTTAAAAGCACACCATTCTAAATCTGGTCTAGAAGTGGAATTGTGATTAACATCGATAAGCTGTTCAATGTGTTCAGAGAGAACTGTGATCAATTCAGGGTCCTTCAGCAACTGGTTATTGATCTTCCAACATATTGCTCTTTTGGGAAGGGGTGAAAGGGAGAGGTGACAAACTACCAGGGAGTGGTCTGGGGGGGGTGCCCAGTTGAATGGAGGAATCCAAAACCCCAGACAGTAAAGTTTGTGATAAAAATAAGTAGTCAATGCGGGAGGTGATGTTATGAACTGGGGAAGTAAAAGTGTAGCCCCTCTCTGTGGGGTTAAGTACCCACCACACATCACATAAGCCAATTTGGTCAATAAGCTGACAGAAGACCCATTGAGCTGGTGAAAACCCTTTTTAGGAACCTCCAGAGTGATCTAAGGTGGGGTCAAATACGAGGTGCTTATCACCTCCTAGTATTATTGGTATCGAGAGGAAGGGGGTGAGAACACTAACCAGCTGCATGAAAAATCCTGGTGAATCCACATTGAGCCCATAAACAGTTCCCAATAGAATCTCTGTTGTGTATATAGTAACATGTACTAAAATGAATCTACCCATTTGGATGAGTGAAAATGGGATTTTTCTGGTTATCAAGATCATGATGCCACAGCTTTGGGTTGTACCCCCTTCGGAAAATACATGACCCACTTGTTGTCTCCTCATTCGAATGGCTTCGGAGTCCAGCAGTTGAGATTCCTGTATGAATATAACATCTGTTAACAATAGGGACAAATGCTTTAATACATTGTATTGTTTCAATTTCTGAATGACCCCTTTGACATTCCAAGTAGCAATTCTAAGATTATTAGCCATAAGCTATGCCAAGCATGAAATTGAACAAGAAAATCAGAGATATCATCAGGATTACCAGTATCTCTGTCCTCCATGAATCTGTATTGTGCCCCTTCCTTCCCTTCCTTCCCATATCCCCAACCCCCATTAAGCCCCAAAACCAAACAAAAAATAGAGAATCAAGTCTGTACATTTGAATCAACCCAACCCCCCAGTCCCCCAAACTGTTGCAGACTGCGTTCTGCAGATCTCCTTCACTATATCTCCCTCACTCCAGCCACCTTTAATTGCTCCCAGTTCCCACCCTTATAACAGGGAAGCAGGGGGAAAAGAAAAAACAAAATGCTTTGAAAAGAAAGGAATCCCTTAAGCCATACAGAGAGGGTACAGATTTTTTCATGTACCTTGTGACACTCTTAAAAAATTAACCAAAGTAATTTATACCTAATGTGTACATAAACTAACGAGCTGAGTAAGACATTGTCTGTTGCTCAATATAACAACAACAAGAACAGTAACCTTCTCCATGAATTAGATCACAAGTCACAGATTTGGTCTATAATAATGAGCAGATTGCAATTTAACCTTTGTCTGAACAGTGACTTGAACTAAAAGTAAGCTTTAAGCGAGGGGTTACTAAGAGCCATGAATCTAAGGGGTAAATCAACTTGCAACATCATTTCTACCTAATGTAACTAGCTACCAATAATTCTGTAAGAAGTAGGAGATAAGCTCCATCTCACAGTCACTGTGAGGTATATTCTCTGCCCGGTTGGAAAGGTGGAAAAACAAGAGTGTGCATAACCATAAATGGGTCTAAATGATAAGATAGTCAGTGCAAAAATCATGCTTCTCAATGGTTATTAACATAATCATGCCCAGCAGAAAACTGGAAAGACTCAAAGAAATTATTAATCGAGAGCAGACAATGCTCCACTGGACTAAGTTGGGCTATAAGCTTAACCAAACAGGAGGAATAAACAGACCCAAAGTTCCACAGCATAGGGCCATCTTTACACTATGTTTGCACCATTTCAGGTGTACTCATAACAAAATGTAGTGCCCTTCTATTATTTATTAGTGAAGCTGCCAGACTTTCACCGGATTAATTTAAGTGTCTCAAAAGAGATCAGGTAGTGTGGCCTTGAGCCCTGTATGGGCTGCATCTGGATCCTCATAACTTTGTCAGGTACCCACAATTAAGACCTGGAGCCTTGCAGGATAGTTCATACAAAATCAGACCCCGGCAGCGATGAGTTTGGATACAAGGGGATGAAAAGCCATCCTTCATTTTCGAATGGTAGCAGGAAGATCTTGTGCTACACAAATCTTGGTTCCTTCCCATCGGACCTCTTGTAATTCCTTCACTTTGGATAGGAAATGCTGACATTCTAGATAATTTAAGAATCTAAAGATCAGCGATCTTGGGGGGAGGATACAGCTGGGGGAATAGGTTTGAGTGCCCTATGTGCCCCCTCTATTACATATTTAGGACCAAAAAGAGAGGGCCTGGCAATTTTCTCAATTAATTTCTGTATGAAGAGGATGGCATCCTGCCACTCTTCAACCTCCAGAGAAGCCCGAGGACCACATTGTTCATACTGCTATGGCCCTCAAGATCTTCTATTTTTAGCTCCATTTTTGTAATCTTCTGCCTAGTTGCCACTAGTTTGGGGTCTATCTTATCACAACATTTTTTCAGCAAGCTGATCCGAGCCTCTGAATCTGTGGTTCATTGTGAAATGTCCTCTAGAGCTTGGGAGATAGATTTACTCTCCGAGGTAAGCGTACGGAGCTCCTCCTTGAAAGGTCTGTGTTTGGCCAAAAAGCCAGCCAGGGTGAGCGGCTTTAAGTCCGAGGGATAACTGGAGGTCCCTGGTGTGTCAGCAGTGCTAGAGTCCCTAGGTTTCTTCAGGCCTTTTTCTGGAGTTGCTGGTGGAGTACGTTTCAGTAAAACTCTCTCTGCATTTCAACCTCCATGTAAGGAATCTCGCTTACAGGCAGCAGAGAAATAATGCAGAAGTCTTCTGAGAAAGTTGTAAGGCTTTTACCCATTTTTAAACTCAGAAAATAAAGAAATAAAATGATCGGGTAGCTGGAGCAAGAAGTCAGAGCTAGCACCAGGCTACCTGCATCACGTGCTCTCCGTAATGAGGCTTTACTGACATACAAATGTCATCTTTGCCTGATCCATGGGCAAAGTGGTCATTTGCATATCACAGTTCCATTAGGGGCTCCCATGGGGTATAATGGAACAGGTTTTACTTGTGTAAACTTGGCTCTGCACCTTTTCCGTTATACCACTCTGCAATTGTCAGGCAATGCTGCTCACCAGTATCGAGTTTTGCCTGTACTTTACTACAGCTTTGGAAATGCTGCCCATGCATTCAAAATTATGGGAACAGGGTAAGGGGAAACATTAGAAGACATAACTTCCTATAGAGGTATCTAATATGAAAAAGTCCTACCCGATGAGGTTCTGGAAGATAGAACCATTTGAGTTTTCAAAACAAGGCTAGACAGATTCCTAAGGCAGAATAGCATTAGGGATTACCCAGCATGGATAACAGTAGCCTTTTTTCAACAAAACCTTGGTGTGTGTTTATTCTCCAGTTTGGTATAGTCACTGTTATTTGGCAGCAGGGGTGAAAAAGAATGGCCCTAAGTCCCTTCTGCTAAGCAAATGCCCTATTGCAGACTGTAAGTATGCATTTAAGTAATCTACTGTATGTATTAAAGAGACCTTGTATATTGTCTATTGGGAAATTAAAACTGGCTGCATTTGAATTATTAAAATGGGTTATGTTATGTAGGCTTTCAGTGGGGCTCCATGTCTTGATCGCTGCACTGTAAATTTTCAGAATTGTCAGAGCTATATCATCTGACTACAGCACCATGGACAAGATTGTGTTATATGGAAGGAAATCACACAAGGTAGCATTTCAGCCATTAAGAAGAAGTCTTGGCCTGGCAAATAGGACACCACCTGTGACTAGGCCATCTGCTACGGCAGGGAAGGAGAACTTTGAAAAAATGAATAATTGCAAAAGGAGGAAATTCATAGATAAGGAGAAGCACCAAAGTGGCTGAGGACAAAGTCACCCAAGGAACAGTACAGTACAGTTCATGTATTTCATTTTTGCATCCATTATGACTTTTGCATTGTATTACTGTATTGTATTGTATCTTGTTCTTGTTTTATCTTTTGCTAAGGTATTTTTTTCTTATAATTTTTGCAGTGTAAGCTTGTAGATAAAATGAACAACTTCAGAACATCAAGCAACAGTGGAGAAAATACTACACTTGATGAAAACAATATCACACACAAGGTGCCAAATAAGGAAAAAGGCAGATCTCTCCCTCAAGTTCTTCAGCAATATCCCCTATGATGATATTGGAGATGACTGGCCCCAGTACTGAATCCTGTGGTACCTGGCTGGTCACTCTCCCATCTTTAGCGTGTGTGCATCTTGGATAATTAGGGGGATATGCAGGGGATGGTTACCAAACCATATAAAAATCTAATGAGCCTGACTGTAGCCAGTGGGGCCCACAACAGGATTTTACTTCCAAGGACTGATAAGAGATAAAGGAGAATGGATTGCATTGGCATCTCCAAAGTAAGAATAAATTAAGACAGTTTTTGGCATTACAGATTAAGATGTTTTCTAGTATATATGATGGCAAGTGTCATTAATGTGCACAAGATAATGCCCACTAGATACATATGATGTATACCTGTCCTCAACTTACACAGTTTTTGGCAAATATAGAGCAAAGACCGACAGCTATTTTAGGTGTACAAATAAGTATTACACCCAGGTTAGTCATGTTGGGTAATTGGACTGATGCTGAGGATCTACAGGTGGCCTCCACCAGATTGGCATCTCTGGCAATCATAATTGCCATATTAGGTATCCTCACAATTGAAAAATGCTGACCCACCATCAGAAGTGACCTGGCTAAGGGCCCTGACAGAATGTATATCATTATTTATAGAACTATGGGTTGTATACACATATTTGATAGAGTGTGGTCTGCCATGGAGAATTACACTAATAACCCACTTCCTAACATGCTCCCAAAGGGCTCTAATTTATCTATCAATGCATAATCCTGATGGAGGTAATTAGGAACCAAAGTCTGCATTATTTTTTTGTCAGTTAAAAGTTTATTGAATTTTCAGGTATAATGAATACACACAGTTTAACAAGAAGTAGCACAGACATTAACAGAAAGTGGAATAACAACCAGAAACCCTCTCCCCTCCAAAAAACCTTTCCCCCCTCAACCCTATGCCCCACTCCACACTTCCTGGCATCCCAGAGAACCACCCCCAACAACCCAGACACCACAAAAGAGGGGAAATAAGGAAAACAAAAGGGAAAAGTTACAAGGAAAGGTAACAAAAAGGTGGGGTCCAGTATAATCAGCACTACTCATGAACCTACTGTGTAAACAGTAGAGTATGGAGAATCTCCCATCTTTGACAGAAGAGGTCTTCCTTCTGTCTGAGCCTAGCAATTTGTTTCTTGACCTTCAGAGCCTGCAGTATCTCATTAAACCAGTCCCTGAATTACATTGTTAAATCCTCCCTCCAATGTCTTAAAATTATGACTTTAGCCACCACTGAAATAAGGGCTATATGAGCATTACAATCATAGGTATCATAGGTAATTTCAGAGCCATGAGACTTGCAAGCTCTCCTTACTCCCTACTACCCTTCCCACTCACTCTGATCCACCGATGAGGGATTGCTAGAGATTCCCACGGTTCAGTTAAAAACATCTGGGGCACATGCTTTTTCTTATGTTGCCCCTACCTTGTGGAATTCTCTACCTCATCAGTTAAGGGAATGTCTGACCATCTCAAGTTTTAAATCAGAGCTCAAAACATGCTTGTTCTATCAGGCTTTTTCTGATGGTTTTTAAATATTTATGGATGTTTATTATTTGAACATATTGTTTGTGCATTTTACTGTACACTGCCTTGGCACTTGAAAGGCGCTTAAGAAATACATTTTACTTTACTTTACTATAATGCTCACTGAGTTTCCCAATGTTTATTTCCCTATAAAATGTTTGTCCAATTTAGTCTTGAACATACAGTACAGTACAGTACAGTACAATGACTCAATAAGGACTGGGGGTAGTCCCCCAGCAAATTTCTGGCGTGAAATCCTCCTCAAGACCTAACCCTGGTCTAAAGAATCCCAGATTTTCCTCCAGAAGGGAGCCACTCTGGGACATTCCCATAACATGTGTAATAAGTGTCCAGTTGTCACTCCATGGTGGGAACAGTCCACTGTACCCAATATACCCATCCTAAATAACCTGGGAGGAGTATAATACATGTCATAAAGAATCCAAACTTGAATCCATCTGTAACAATCTCTTTTTATATATTTATATAAGTTACGATAGATGGATTGACAATGTTTCAGGTCCTGTTGCCCAGGTAGCACCTGCTGCCAGTAGAAGCAAACACCAGAAGTATAGGTAGGGTCAGCCATTTGTAAGAAAGCATAGATATTGGCCACCAGGTTGGGCTGAGCTCCCAAAGTAATGACCTGAGGTAACACATCTTTGTCCACAAAACCCCAAAGGTCACTACCAAAATGGGAGATAAGGGCCTTAGTCAACCGTAAGTATAAAGTCTGATTTATTGAATGAAATTAAGAAGTATTATGTATGGGAGAACCTGCTTGTATCAAACCTGTGTGCTTGTTTTTGTTATGTAAAGTGTTTAAGAGTTACTATTAATTTATTTTATTTAGCATTTTGTGATTTTTATCAAATGGTATGCACCTGTTTACACATGGAAACTGAGAATGATATAACCTGTTGTGCATGAAAAATCAATAAAATATTGTTGAAAAAAGGTGATGTGGTCCCTTTCTGGTCATGTAGCACTACACCTGTTCAGACAGACTCCTGAAATACACTAAAAGAGGCACCATGGATTGTTCCTTTAGCTCCTCTATGATCCTGGGATGTCTACCATCTAACTCTTGGAATTTCTCTGACTTGATTTCTGCCATATTATCAGCTACTAGGGCAGCAATGATGCCTTTGGGTTGCATCATGTTTGCCTTTGAAGTCCTTGACCCTCCTAATGAATACCCTTCCACCCCCAGGGTCTTTTGGTGAACACTGATGTGATGTATTCAGCATCTAGCTAAGACATTTCCCCTGGCTTGCAGACAGATGCCTTGACCATTTTCTTGATTCTAGGGCTCCAATCCCTTCCCTCACCTTCCTCTTTCTGTTTATGTACTGAAAGAGGACTTTGGTATTATCTGCAGCTCTTGCTGCTACCCTGATTTCCAGACCCTCTTTGGCTTTCATATTTCTCTCTTTTTTTTTGTTCTATAGTACTGCTCTGGAGGCAACCTGTTTCATTCTAGCAGTGAAACCCTCTTTTTGTGTAAGATCATTCACCTTAGGTCCCTGCTGAGCCATGAGGGACACTTTTTGGCCCCTTTCCCCTTATTGCACACAGGGATACAGACCTCCATAGCTGCTCCAAGCATTTTCTTCAACAAACCCAACATGTACTCTACATTACAAGCTTTATGAAGCTTCTCCAGACACTTGAACACTAGATCCCTCATCATGGCAAAGTCTGCCTTTCTGAAGATCTGGCTCCTGGTGGATGAGGACTAAATAGTATTTTCTGTCACTAGAGAGGATGTTACCAGTAGTGGTCATTGCCTCCAGCTGGTTCTTTGATGTTAACACTGGAGAAAAAGTTCATCCTAACTGCTGAAAACATGTCCAGGGATGACTTTGAACCTAGTCCCTCATCGGGGAAGCTGTTCTAATAAGCAGTCCTTGAAAATGGGCAGGGACTTGATTTCAGCCCTAGCACTTGCCTTTTCAAGGTGCCTATTTCATGTTCAGGTGATTGAGATCTTCCAGGATCGCCACTGCATCTGATCTGGCTGCTGTCCTAAATTATCATACCAGTTGACATCGTTCTCCACTGGTATGTTTTGGGAGCCTGTAGCAACTGAGCATCAAAAACCACATTCAAGAAAACTAAAGAGAGGAGATTTCTAATACCAGGGTACAATGAGTTCCAAAAAGAGGGAACACCAAACAAAAAACTTAACATGCCACTTTAGCATGAACAATGGGGATAATCAACATGGCATTCTGGATATCCCTTAACTTACAATTTTGAACAGAAAAAGTAAATCTTTCAAAAAAGTAAGGGGCAGCAACATTATGAAACAACTGGAAACTAAAATATGTGATGTTATATTATAAATAATACATTGAAATAATGTATGATAGACTAAGAACCCTTCAAACCCTTAATTACTAATCAAGGCCCTAGAATTTTGCAATTCCATGGCTGTGGAATTTCCAACGGAACTTGCCTCATACAACAGAGTATCTCTGGTGCCACAGAATTCATTGTTCTTTGAGATTTTTCATTAAAATGTTCAGTTTTTCCACAATACCTGATTCTCTTACTTTGTTGTTTAACCTGAAGCCCCTCCTCTTTGTTCACCATTTGATGACATCCATGACATCACATTACACAATATTGTAGCCAATGGTAAGTCATCACTCAGCTATAGAAATGAATAATTCATACCACAGGAATGAACAAATGCTGTCGCTGAAGCCCAAAAGCCCTGCTGCAGAAAGTAGGACTGAAGTACCATGAATACTGTAATTAGGGTCCCAGTAAGTTATTATATTACGAGATTATACAGAATATATAAAGGCCAGCTTAGAAAACAGTGAAGTTCTACATCCCAGTTTCAAGTAATACAAATTTATTCAAAGAACTTTATTTTATGTTGTTTTTAGTCATGACAATAAGAATCCCATATGCCTGAGATCATTTTTGATTGTAGTTCTCATCCATTCACATTCACATGCACATGCCAACAAACCACATACATGTGTTTTGTCCTTTAAGGACTCAGCAGTTAGGTGTAGTCACTGCCTCATACTGTAGATCCACAAAAAAAAAGTAAGATCATGACAGAAAGGTTGGAGCCTAGCTACTATGTTAGCCGACTGTATGTCTCTGGCTTCTAGCAATCCTAAAAAAGATCAGAAACAGCATGCATATTTCATGATTTCAGTTTATCTGTGCCCCTTAGGGTTATCGTGTGTTACTGTCACAATGTTGAGCAAGAAGTCCAATGCCATCAGTGCTGTGGTAAGTGATTTTAAACTAGTAGTAGAGCCACTCATGAGAAAGGTAATTTTTAATGATCTAAGGGCCTGATTGTTAAAACCAAGTACTTAAGGAAACTGAGAAGATTGCTGGTTAATCCAGCAACAGACATATCCCACTACTAAATTAATTATAAATAATAATTTGAAGTATGCAGCAGCAGTGCAGTAACTTAATTTATGGAACATACACTGTAAGAAGCAGCAGAGGTCAACGTGCATGGTCATGATCAGAATGATACTGCAAATGACTGATTTATGGGAAAACATTACAGTTGTATCTGCTTGGATGGATAGAATTAGAGTAACTGTGGCAACACCATTGAATATCTATTCCTGTTTGCTCCTGCATAGTAAAGTACTGCTTGTGATGTGTTCATTTTTAACAATGACTGGCACACACACACACACACACACACACACACACACACACACAACTCACACTCACAGTACTTCTTATGTATAAATACTATGGCAGAGACCATTGCTGTGATTGAAAGAGTGGCCTCCTCATGTGCATTCTTAGGGTGTGAGAACCTTGAACAGAATGAATATATAAAAATAAGTATTTGCACGGCAATATTATCATACAGATCGAAGTCAATTAAAAATGTATCATTTTTTTAAAAATATCCCGCGAATGTGCCTGTTTCCAATGTACTTGTGTATGAGACACTATAAGAAAAAAAAAAGAGTGTTTCTCATGCAGGAGATAGGAGCACGATGATTAGTCGGGAGCACTCTTTCAATCTACAAACACCATTACTAATTGTGGAACAGGATTGAGTCAAGACATACAGAGAGATTATCAGAAATGGTACAAACTGCAAATAATATTGTTTTTTTTTTAAATTATGACATTATAAAACTAAGTATCTCTCTTTATAGATAAATATATATATATATATATATATATATATATATATATGTTTGACAGCTCTTTTACATCAGTTAGAAACAGAAAGTTCAGCAAAGCATTTTGCACTTATTTTCTTATTATTCTTTGGTAATCAGATAAGGTTCATTAGACAAAATGCCTGTTTTCATACAAACATATGAACATATGAAGAAGCCAGCAGAATAACATCATTTGGTCTATCTAGTCTGCTCATATTGCAGGGTCCTCATATTAAGTTAGTGACCCTGCACCCCCTCCCCAATCTGCCATTCTCCTTCATCTGCCTCTCCCTTGTGTTTTATTTTCTTCTGAACTCCATACCAACCCCTATTGAAGTTGCACACCATCTTCACGAAAACCACCTGTTCTAGAAGTACATTCCAACCTGCCACCACCATCTCCATAAATTGCCTCCTAGCCTCCTTCCTAAACCTCTTCCCCTCTAACTTGAGACTGTGCCTCTCATGGATCAGTTTCCACTGAACTTAAAGAGACCCTGTTTGTCCATCCTATTTATTCCTTTCAAATACTTGAAGGTCTCAATCATGTCCTGTCTCTATATCCTGTCCTCCAGGGAGTACATGTTCAGGGCCTCTGACCTCTCCTCGTACATTCTACCTTGCTGGACCATGATCATCTTCATTGTCCTCCTTTGGTCTGTCTCCAGTAGGTTAATGTAATTTTTAAGGCATGGGCAACAGTACTATACATTGCACTCCTGATGTGGCCTCACTAATGACCTGTAAAAGGGCAGCATTACCTCCACTTACCTGCTGCTGATCCCTTTAGTAAAGCAGCCCAACATTTTATTTGCCTTGGTTGCTGCTTTCCTACACTGCGTGTAGTGCTTCAGGTCACTACACAAATCTTTCTCCTCTTCTGATGCAGATACCCTGACCCCTCCCAGGCTGTACTCAGCCCTGGGTTATGTTCTCCAATGTGCATAATTTTGCACTGAAGCAAAGCTGCAAAATGCCATACCATCTCTCTATTTTTTCTAGATTCTCCTTTAGGTCTTTTGTCCTTTCCGCTGTGTCCACCTTCCCACAGAGCTTGGTATCATCTGCAAATAGGCAGATTTTGCCCTTAATGACATCATCAATGTCACTGATGAAGACAGCATCAATCAATCAGTCCAAGCATCAATCACTATGTAGCCCAACTGGTGACCTTGGTGCTAGATAGCTCAACCCCCACCACCACCCCCCTCTGGGTCCTGCCACTAAGCCAGTTTTCCATCCATGTGGTCAACTTCTCTCAAACCCCAAACTCTACCAACTTCCTGGTCAGTCCCTTGTGGGCTACAGAATAAGGGGTGACCTAGGAGCCCTGAGGAAGTTAACTGACTTGTTTAGGGTCATATAGCATGCAAGTGGAGGCTGTGGGAATCAAACTCATGTCTGCTGGTTGTACCAAGTTCTTTCACAGCTCATTATTCTAGCTTGCGTATATCAAAATTGAAGACTCCCTTTCTAAGCAGTAGAAAGTAATACTCTGCCACTTCAGATTAACCTGTTTAGTTTAGGTCTTTCTTGCACTCAGCTTCTTTGGCTATATACCCCTTCTCAGAGAACTCAGAGTGTGTCAAGAGCTCCCATTTCTGCAGCATTCTTATGGCAATTTATTGGTTTCTGATCTGATCTCCTTGTGATCTTTTGTTCTGAGAACACCACACTCAATCAGTTTTCTTTTCTGAGACAGACAAACAAAAGAAAAGTAACTTTAGCTTGGGCTTGAAAACCTTAACCTCTTCTTTCTTTCAGAAGTAATTTATTATTTTAACAAACTCTTAGATTTTAGAAAAAAAACTCCTCTTCACAGTCTGAGGAACAGTTTACAGTGTATTCATTTTAACAACCCCTTAGTGAGCAATTACATACACTACAAGTCTACTTTAATGGGGGGTTCACCATGTATGGTGGCAGAGTGCAGAAGGAAAGAAAGGAAAAAAACCCAACAAAGACAGCATGAAAAACAAGACAGGGAAGTACAGGAGAAGGAAAAAGGGATGGGAAAGGTCATCAGAACATCAGTGGGACCTGCTACTAAGTCTCATGGGAATATGGTTGCAGAATAAAACATTTGAAAAGATAGAAAGGATGTGGAAGAACAGAAAAGAATGTGTTTTACAAATATTATTTTTCCCTATGAAAGTCGGACAGGATTCTGATGCATTCACACCAAAGAGACAGGGAGCTTCCAGTCTAGCACAACTAAGATCAGAAAATGGGCCTGATTCACAAAGTTACCCTGAATAGCGCAAGCGGCTTGCACCACAAGGAATGGTGCAAGGTGCAGTGAGTGCCAAAAAATTCTGCTGGGAGCAAGTCAAAAAAAGGCAGGCTGCATGTGCCAAAGGGGGCTTGCACCAGCCTTGTTTCACAAAATGGGCTACGGCATAGTGGTAGTGGTCTTGTGGCAGACACGACCTGCCATATCTCCTAAATCAGGATTCACTAAACCCTCCCAGAGGGCAAAATTCTAAGTGCCCTTGGACCAGTCAGGTCTGGTCTAAGGGAACATAGAGTCCTCTGGGAGGATTAGTGAATTTACACATGTGCGGTGGTCCTGCCTCCCTGTCACCGATCCCCTATTTATTAAAACAAATCATGTCGCAGGTGGCTTGGGTTCCCCAGCCCTGATCCCTTAATAATAAAAAAAAATCACATCCCTAGTGGCTAGCACTTTCTCAGCCCTGATCTCCTTCTTTTATTGTAATCATGTCCCTGATGGTCTAGTAAACCCCCCTTCCTATCCCTGATATGCCCATATAATTGAAATGTATCCTTCCCTGGTGGTCTAGTGGACCCTATCCCTGCACACCCGCAGGCAGTGCCCCACCATCCCACTTCCCCCATCCCATCCCTGAGCCAGTTACTGACACAGCCTACCATTCTGCACCACAGTCAGCTGCTGACTGAGCTGTCAAGGAGCACATACTATATACAATACATGCTCACTGATTGACAAGTTGTCCTTGACAGCTCAGTCGGTGTCTGACCATGCTGGAGAGTGGAGAGTTGTGTCAGTTGCTGACTGAGGGATGGGACAAGGCGGGGTGGGGGGGCTGCCATCTGGGATGGGGATCCACTAGACCAACAGGGAAGGATATATTTAAATTATATTAGCAGATCAGGTATAGGGAGGTGGGTCCACTAGACCACCAGGGATGTAATTACAATAATAAGAAGGGGATCAGGGCTAGGGGGCCACTAGCCACCATAGATGTGAATTTTTTTATTACAAGGGGATTGGGACTGGTGGAGCCATTAGACCACTGGGGACGTGACATTTTCTATTAAGAAGGGGATCGGGGCTGTGGGGGGGCCTCTAGCCACCAGATACTGCTGTCCATGGTTCTATTGCCATACAATCACCCCACGGCTTGCGACATACCTTACAGATGTGCCTTCTATTTGGTGCAGAACCATGGTTGTCTCCAGCTATGGGACATTGCCACCAGAACCATACCCAATAGTGAATTGGGTGCAGGAACCCTGGCACACCAGTGATCGGCGCAAGCTGCCTTCAGCACAGCTTGAGCCGACTGTCGTGAATCAAGCCATATGTGTTAACTGCATAAGGGAAGGGAAAGGGAACACTGTTTAACCAGGAGTAGCACACTAAGCTAAAGCTTGTTTCTAGATGTGACCTGGGAGCACAAGAAAGTTAAGTGATTTGCTGAGGATCACACAGTATGTACCTAGATGGCTGTGGGATTCAAATCCAGGTCTCCAGATCTGCAGCTCAGAGCCTTAACCCACTGCGCTATACTGCCCAGAGGACTCAATGTTCCCTTAGACCAGACCTGGCTGGTCTAAGGGTACTTAGAATTTTGCCCTTTGAGAGGGTTTACTGAATCCTGATATAAGGGATATGGCAGGTCGTGTCTGCTGCAAGCCCCCTAGCACCATGCGCAGCCTATTTTGTGGAACAAGGCTGGTGCAAGCCCCCTTGCATGCAGCCTGCCATTTCTGACGTGCTCCCAGCAGATCTTTTGGCACACACTGCACCTTGCACCATTCCTTGTGGCACAAGCCCCTTGCACTATTCAGGGTAACTTTGTGAATCGGGCCCATTTTCTGATCTTAGTTGTGCTAGACTGGAAGCTCCCTGTCTCTTTGGTGTAAAAGCGTCTGAACCCTGTCCTACTATAATAGGGAAAAATAATATTTGTAAAACACATAAGTATGTATCAGTTGTATAAAGTAACATAGTAATTTAATGTTGGAAGGGGAGCAAGGTTAGCTATGTCCATCTCCACAGCTTTGACAGGATGGATGAAAAAGATATGCTTTGTAGTTGTGTACTAATTCATAAGGGTTCCAAATCCACTTTGCTATGCAGAGTACCCGTTGATTCCCTTGCTAAGGAAGTTTTCCAGGCTTACCTTGAAGGCCTGCACTATGTTCATACCCACTGTCTCCACTAGTAAGTTGTTCCACAGGTTAACCACCCCATGGGATAAAAAGTGTTCTCCAACATCACACTAAAATTACTACCTCTGAGTAGAGATGTAGTGAAGTTATACTTTGTTGTTAAAACTGTTCTGAAGTTGTTAATCCAAAGTCCCACTGTAATCACCAACTTTAACTTCTCCAACTTCACGTTTTTTCAGTTGAAGTGGCACTTTTTCCTTGAAGCTGCAACTTCGTGAATGAAGTTTAGTCACTTTGTGAGAAAAAGTTCCATTTTGCATGGAAAACAGCATTGCAAAGTCAGTACTTCAAACTTCATGATCTGTTGAATCAAAGTTTTCTTAGCTTTGCACATCTGTACCTCTGAGATTTAGGGTGTGTTTGCATCTTGCTGGTGTACAGCAGACAAAACAACTTGATGTGTTCAATCTTGTCAACACCCTTAATTATGTGGATGACTGAGATCATGTCCCTCTCAGACTCTGTTTCTCTGGAGTAAACACCTTAAGTCCCTGTGGTCTCTCTCATAGCTTCTGTCTGCCATACCCATGATCATTTTGGTACCCCTACATTCTAACCTCTCTATGCTTCAGTGTCTTTTTCATAGTTAGGAACCTAGAACTGCACACAGTACTCTAGGCGGGGCCTGACCAGGGAATTGCAAAGTAGCACAATTATTTTCCCTGCTTTGGTGGTCACCCCCACCCCCGATAAACCCCAGCATTCTTCCATACATTTTGATAGCAGCCATGCATTGCTTGTTAGGCTTCAGTCCCTTGTCTATTATGATCCTAGCTTCTTTTCCTCCTCCACTATAGCAAGATGAGCACCCCACATAGTGTGTAGCTCCTATCTCTGTTTTTTCTCCCCAGCAAAGCAGCTTATATTTGCCCACCTTGAATCAGGTGGTCCAGAAGTCTGACCAATATCCCTGCTGGTTCAGATCCTCTTGGAGTTTGTCCCCATCCTCAAGGGATTCCATTATCCTGACTACTATAGTGTCATCAGCCAATTTAAGCAGCCTGCTGCAGACTCCAGCTTCCATATAGTTAATGCAGATGTTAAACAGCATTTGCCCCATCACTGAGCCTTGAGAGATGCAACTGATTACACATATCCACTCAGAGAAGTTCCTATCCACCACGACCCTCTGTGTCTTGATGTCAAGCCAGTTAGAACCCTACCAGCAGTATGTTATGGTGTACTGCACTGATTTACTTTGCTCAAAAACATATTATGTGCAATAGTAACATAGGCCTTGCTGAAAACAATATCTACTGCCTTTACCCTGTCCATCTTCCTGGTTACCCACTTCAAGGAGGTGATCGGGTTGATTCTGCATGAGCTGTCCCTTGTAAAACCATGCTGAAAGAGGCAAGAACCTTGGACTCAACCATGTGTTCCATTATTCTGTCCTTGATATTGGTTTCCAGGAGCTTTCTACTATGCTTATGTCAGCTTGACTGGCCCATATTTACCCAAGTCTAACCTTACCCCTTTTGAAGATGGGGATGACATTGCCTGTTTTCTAGCCTACCAGCACCAGGCCTGTCTAGATAAATTTCTGAGAGATTACAGCAAGCAACCCTGCCAGTTGTTTCTTATAGCACCACAATGATGCTGGAGTGTATCTGCCCCTTGGGAGTTACCTGGCTTCATCTCTGCCAGGTAGTCAGTAGTTAGATTCCTGCTTACTGCATTATGGCTGTCAATGATGTCATAGACTATCTCAGCCCAGTGAACACCCTGTTCCAAACCCCTCCTTCTACCTTCATCCTTTCATTTCCATACTGAAAGAGGAATTTGGTGCTACCTGCAGCTCTTGGTGCTATCCTGGCTTCTAGTTCCTTCTTTGCTTTCTTAATGCTAATCTTGCTGTCTGTCAGGGCTGCTTTGTACTCCTCACTTGCCTGCAGGCAACCTCTTTCTTTCCAGCAGTAATAGACCTTCCATCTTTTCAGTATCAATTGTCTTTGCCTCTGTTGAGCCTTGTGGCTATTTCTTAGCCCCTTTTCCTTATTGATCACTGGGATGTAGACCTCTGCTGACTCATGACTTTCTTCAATGAGCCACATAAAAGTTCTGCATTGCCAGACTCATGCAGCTGCTCCAGACCCTTTGACAATAAGTCTTTTATCTTGCAAAGTCCACCATTCAGAAGTTCTGGGTCCTGCTGGCTGAGGTCTGACTCATCTTCCCTGCCATTAGGAAAAACATTATCTGGTTGTGGTCACTGCCTCCCACCAGTGCTTGGACATTTACACTGGAGATGATCCCATTACCATTGCTGATATCAAGGTCAAGGATGATCTCATACCCAATACATGATATTCTGAGAAGTACTCCTTGAAGACAAAAAATCAATCTCAGCCTGGCCATTAGCCATTTCAAATAGCCATTCTATGTCCAGGACACTGAAGTCTACTAGGATCACTGCTGTACTGAATGCATCTGCTCCATTAATTTTCCCAGCCAGATGGGTATCATACTCTGTTGAGCTGTTTGGATGCCTGTAGCACACCCCATAATTGCTCTTCTACCCACCTTTTCCTCAAAACTCAACACAGCAATACTCTGTGGTACTGTTTGACTGCTGATATCCTCCTTGTCATCCACAGTTACTCCTTCCCTTATAGAGAGAGTCACCCCATACCCTGTATTATCAGGCCTATTCATTTGAAATAGTCTGTAACCCTCTATCCTTGTGTTCCAGTCATTTTCTTCCCCCACCAAATCTCATGTCTCTCATTTTGCTGCAAGTGCTCTTCCTATTGGCTTGGGTTCATGCGATAGAGTGTGCTCTTATATAAAATAATAACAGTGGGATAGAACTTCTAGGTTCCAAAATAAGAAATTAGTACATCATCTAAAGATGAACTTTAGAACTTGATCAACACATCGTTTTAAACTTTTTTTCATTTTGTTTTTTTCATTTTTCTTTACTAGGAATTTTTGATAAAAGGACAGCCAGTAATAGCAACAAAACAACAGTAAAAAAAGAGCATCTGAGGTGCTGAATTGATAAGATACTGAACATATTTGCTAACATAAAATGAATGAAAGGTTATATATATATAATAAATTAAGGAATAAAACCTGGTTTATGATCCATAATATACAGTACCCATCTTTCCACAATGATTCAAAGTGCATAGTTGTCTTGTTCAGTTTAGTTGTCAACTTCTCCATATCGTATACTTGGAGCATAGCATCCTGCCAATGTGAAACCATGGGAGTCATTATGGATAATCAAGGTCAAGTTATGACCTTATTGGCAACAAATACACAAATGTAGACCATATTTTTTTTATTCGTGGGCCTCTATGGCCCACAGAGGGTCTAGAAAAATAACATTTATGGAGACAATGTAAAGTCTGACCCAAAAAATGGTCTGGAGTGCATTGAGGAACTGTGCCCAATATGCTTGTAAATTCACAAATGACCAGAAAATATGGCCAGGAGTGAGAGGGCTGGCACCAAATCCTCTCCAGCACTGATCATTCCAGATCAGAATATATTTTGCCACAATTTAGGGGGCACAGAAAAACCAGATAAAACACTTCCAGGAAAACTCTTTCCAGGAATGGGAGGAGGTGGTTTTGTGGATATGATTTAAGTAGTTACTCCACTCCAATGGGGAAATATGTAACTGCAGGTCAGCCTCCCATTTCATCTGGACAGCCATATGATACCCCTGAAGGTCAATGAGCTCTCGATATACTAGTGAGATCAGAGAGGTGAGATCTCTTTAAAATAGAAAGTAATAGATGATGAAGTGGAGTGATTTCCATGGTTAAGAGCCTTTTTTGGAGTTCTGAGTATAAATAGTGAGAGGCTTGAAGATATTAGAAATGGTCTTGAGGGCACAGCTTAAAGGACCTGGCAAGCTCCTGGAAGGTGAGGAGAGCTCTACCCCTTAAAAACTGCAAAGGGAAGGAAAGTCCCATGTGATCCCAATGTGTGTAAGTGAGATCTATCCATCCTGGCAGAATAGAGGCATCTTGGGATGGGGGAGTTAACTTAAAATCTAGTGTTCTGAAGCTGTGGATGGAAAGAAGCCCTCCACCAACGTGATAAGGTGATTAAGGTGAAGGGGATAGTGGATAGTTCTTGGGGTTGTGGGAGAGGATTAGATAATAAGCTTTTATGGGTTGCAAGAAAGTCTTCATCTATTAACTGTAAAGTTTTCCAGTGGGCTATATATTGTGGTGTCAACCAACAAAGGGTCATTTGGATCTGGGCTGCTGCATGATATAGGGAGACATTTGGGAAGGGTAATCCTCCTTTACTTTTAGGGAGTTGTAGAGTGGAATTTAATGCATGGCTTGATCCATCCTCAAATGTACCACAATATTAACTTATCTGATCCATGAAAGCAGTTCCTTGGGGGGAACATGGAAAGAGTTTGCACCAGGTATAACACTTGGGGTTGTGATAACATTCTAATTCTATCTATGCACTGTGATAAAGAAAGTGGTACTATCTTCTATACAGTACCTCAAGGTCTTTAATAAGTTGTTTCATAAAAAGGTCATAGTTTAGTCTACTTAATTAAGCTAGATTCACAGGTAAATATACTCCTAGATATTTAAGCTTAGTAAGTTCCCAACAAAATTTTTAATGTTGCTTAATGTATGTACTGGGGGTATAGCTGAATTGTAAGACCTCAGCCTTGGTAGTATTTAAGTCATAACCCACTAAATGCCCAAAGTTATCAAGCACTTGCCATAGACTGGGAAATTCAATTTTGGGGTCCTATAGATAAATAAACATATCATCTGCATATAATGCTAATGTACTGTATGGGTTCTCCCTCCTAAGATAAGTCCATGAATGGCAAGGTGAAGCCCAAGGGCTTGAGTAAGGGGTTCTAAGTAAACAGTGAATAACGGAATAAGGAGACAGCCTTGCCGGGTTCCACTTTATGAAGAAAAAGGGTTAGAGACATGGACAATGGCTTTAGTATAAGCCTTTGAGTCTTTATATATATGTGTGTATATATATATATATATATATATATATATATATATCACATGAAAGACCTTAATAAATGGCAAGGGGAAATCCATAAAGTTCCATGTGGCAAAATGAAATTTCCATGCCTCCCGGTCAAATGCCTTCTCAGCATATAAACTAAGTAGTAAAAAGGAGCTGTTTGAATGGGCAGCATGGATCAAAATGGGCAAAGTTCATATAATATTGTCTTGGGTCTTGCATGTTCAAACAAAATCTGTCTTGTATCTATTAATTAAAGAAGGTGGGAGCTTATCCAGTCATTGGGCCATTATCAATGCAAAAACCTTGTAATCAGTATTCAGTACTGATATCGGCCTGTAGGATGTGCAATTGGTTTTATCTTTGTTTGGTTTTAAAATTGTCAAAATTCTGGCATATTGCCAAGACAGATGGACAGAGTATTCTGTATGGACCAATTGGTAAACTCACAATTACATGGAAGCAAGGGGATCTGCAAAGGTTTTATAAAATTCTCCCAGATAGCCAATGGGGCTAGGGCTCTTTCCTTTTTTCCAAAGCATTAAGAAGAGTAAGTAACTCTGAATTTGTTATAGGAGACATTAGGGTTTGGGACACCTCATCCGTTAACTGAGGAATATTTAAAGGTTGCCAATACTTAGTTATCTCAGCAGGGGCAGGGTCACATTCTTTACAGTATAAAGTAGACTAGTAATGCTGAAAAGTCTAAGGTATACTAGTTAGATTAGTATGTATTTTGTTTAGAGTGGGGTCTCTGATGTGGTTACTGTGGATTGCATTACTTAATGCCATAAGCAGTAGGCCAAGACCTTAGAGGCCCTGGAGCCCCCCTCCCCCATAAAAGCACTGCTTTAACTATTGATGAGCTGTTTCTGCTTTAAGGTTATGTATTTTGTAGATTTTGCATTGTAATTTAAGAACTTGGGATCCTAGGGATGTATTTCCCTTTGCATGGTCATTTTGGGACAATGCTAACTGCATCCATCTTTTGGATGAGACGTTAAACCAAGGTCCCATCTGCCTGGATTGGTGGTAGTTTAGGTGGATATTAAAGATCCCATGACACTTAACGAAAAGAGTAGGGGTAGTTTTATTGAAGAAAAACATAACATCACAAAAAGAGATCACAAGTACAAGCAAGATATCATAGAATAAAAGAAATCAAATTAAGCTTTAAAGAAAAGAAAAGGACATTCAAAAGAAACACATTAGAACAACTCTTTTATACAGGTATAACATTTTGCCAAAAGAGGTCAACTTTAGAAGTGGAGAATTTATCCAAATCTCTAGCTTTAACAGAGGTTAAACCATTTTCAATTTGTACAAACATAGTGCGAGACAAAACTGTTTGTTGCTGAAAAATAAATTGGCAGCGAGCTTGCCAAAGATAATATTGAATAAAAGCAAAAAACACATTTAGAGTACTTCTATGGTATTTGTGCCATGTCCCAGTATAATTACCCAAAACTATGGTCTGATAAGTAATGTTAACTAAAAAGGGGAGGTTCCAATGTACAGCAGCGTCCTGCCAAAATGTTTGACTAAAAGGGCATGTGACAAAAAAATGGACCATAGTTTCTTCGCAATTAATACAGGTCGGCCTTAAACAAAATCTTTCCGTAGTGGGTTTATATTTCAGATTGCCTCGAACCCCTAACTTACCCTGTATAGAAAGCCATACAATATCCCAGATATGTGGGGGAATCCTAAAATCCATCAATTTTCTAAGAGAAAAAACCTGTTTAGAGGGT
Organism: Neoceratodus forsteri; assembly: GCA_016271365.2. Lineage (NCBI taxonomy): Eukaryota > Metazoa > Chordata > Ceratodontiformes > Ceratodontidae > Neoceratodus > Neoceratodus forsteri. Next base: position 1,126,408,967 of record CM028131.1, read on the forward strand.
ATGCATTCTGGGAAGAGAAGAACACATTTATGTACCTCAAACACAATGAATTTATAAAAGGTTTTCCTAGAAAGAGTGAGCAAATGTGGAAACGATATTTTCCACTGCTGCAATTTCTTAAAAGTAACGATACCATAAGATGGCAAAGAATCTGATAATAATAATTTAGGGGGTAGTAGTGACCATTTATTCAAATATGTGGACCATAAAGATGTAGACCAAAATTGCCAAGACATAGTAGTAGAAGACCAAATATAAGAAAAGGAATTATACAAAAAAAGAGTGATAAAAAACAATGGGGTTGATCATGTTTAATCCACCTTCATTAATAGGAAGATAAGTAATATCTCTGCGCACTGGGTTCAGTCTATTGCCCCATAGCATCTGAAAAAAAATACTTAATAATCTAGTTTCCAGATGAAGGAGGGGCGGAAACACATAACTTAAATATAAAAATACCGGTAACAAAATTTTTTTTATAATTGCAACCCTTTTTTTTTCCAAATTTCCACCCTTTCCATCAGTGTATTTTAAATTCTCCAATGTATAATTGTTTCTCCCAATTATAGGTGGCCAAGTTTCCTGTTCCAAACCAAATGCCCAGAATCTTATGAGGAGAGGAAGCCACCGGAATACCTGCAATTTCAGAAGGGTCTAGATGTGTAGATTGTAATATAAAAATAAAACTCTTATGCATATTAATCTGAGCTCCGGATAGTGCCTCAAAAATAGAAAAAATATGTAATGCATTAAATAAAGAGGAAATATTTTTAAGTAATAAAGTGATGTCATCTGCATAAGCAGTTATCTTTTCAATTGGTAAAGTAGAGGAAGGTGAAAATCCAATAGTATTCGTGTCCCAGACAATCTGTCTAATAACAGGGTCCAAAACAAAAGTATACAAAAGTGGGCTCAAAGGACACCCCTGTCGTACCCCAATCGATATAGGTATCTCTGTACCAAAATATCCATTAACCATAGGAACACAACGAGCGCTTTTATATAAAGTGGAGATCCAGTTAATAAATGGTTTAGGAATTCCATATCTCAAAAGTATGGAAAATAAATAATCATGTCTAACCCTATCAAATGCTTTAGCTTGATCTAAAGCAACAACATATCCAGAAATATGACCTTTATTACTGAGTTCAAATATCTCTCTTAAAAGATATAAATTATGCTGAATGCACCGATGAGGAATGGCACATGTTTGGGCAGGGTGAATAAGAGACTCAGCTACTGATAATAATCTGTTATTAAGAATTTTAGTCAGAATTTTATAGTCACTATTTAGCAAACTCAAAGGCCTCCAATTAGATAATATGGTTTTATCCTCTGATTTGTATAGAAAAAAAAGTAGTGAGGTGTTAAAATCAGAAAAGGCCTTTGATGAAAATAATAAAGAGTTAAATACCTTTGGTAAAAAGTAAATCATGTGGGACAAAAAAGTTTGTAGAATTCATTAGGGATACCATCCCATCCTGTGAAGCAACCTTACTTAATTGGGATATAGCTTGTTCTACTTCCTGGGAGAGATAGGTTGTATTAGTGGAACTCCTGAGAAGTAGATAACGTGGAAAAGGAGCAGTGAAACTGGAAAGATCAGACAAAGTAAGTGGATATCTATCCTGAAAAGAAGCTGCAATATGTTCTTGAACCAAAGTCAACTTATCCATATCTTTGGTGAGCAAAAGACCAGTAGGTGAAACTAGTTGAGTCATAAGGGTAACCTCTAACCTTTGTTTACATGCCATAAAAGGGTCAGAAGCTGGTGTATTTTTAGTGCCATATTTAAATTCTAGTTCTAGAGATTTGGCTCTATCATATTGATAGGATTTCATCTGTTCTTTAAAACCTTAATTTGAGGAAGCAAATCACGGGCATATTCAGAAGGAGAGGACATCAATTTGTATAACTGATTACGAACAAGCAAATACTGTATATATTTAGAATTGGCTCTAGCTTTACCAAATGAAAGCAAAAGCTGTTTTAATTCCCGTTTTGTGTCCATCCACCAATCCAAGGAATCTGAGTAAGCACAGAAAACAGAATCCCTGTATGCAAAAAAAAGATCCGTCTGAGAATATAAAGAGGGAATATCAAAAAGGGACATATTCAATCTCCATCTATTATATTTGGAGAATATCTTGGGTGGGAGGGAATGTAAACTGAAAGAGCAAAAAAGTGTGTTATGGTCAGAAAATTCCGAAGGCTCAGATTTACAAAAAATAGGATGTAAGTGTTTGGAAAAGAAAAACATATCAATCCTTGTGGCATAAATAAACCGATGATAAGTGGCACCAGGGCCCTTGGGGTGCAATACACGGAAAGCATCCTGCATACTGGAATCAACAAGAATTTGTTTTAGGGCATTAGAATCACAATATATTTTCTTTTGGGTAGTCCCGTATAAAGGGGCATCTAAAGTACAATTAAAATCTCTTCCCCAAATCACATGCATTCTAGTGAAAAGAAATGGTTTAATATCCCCAAATAATGCAATCCTGGCAGATTTCATTTGTGGGGCATAAAGGTTAATGAGACGGAAAGAAAAGTCTCCTATGGAGCCGTCCAAAATTAGGGCCCTACCAGGGCAGACATCTATTAATCGAAAGATGTGAATATTGGTGGATTTAAAAAGAATGCCAATTCCATCTGCAGGTTCTAGTCCAAAGGACCAAAATGAAGGTCCCCAGTGCCATTGTTTTTTAATTTTATCTACCTCAGTTAATGAGGAAAGGCGACTTTCCTGAATAAAAATAATAGCCACAGGAAGGGTTGCAAAAAAAAAGCAAATACAGAAATTTGTTTTCTATATGTTTTCAGGCTGCAGACATTAAAGGATAGCAGTTGTAGAGAGGCCATAGGGTATCATTTTTCAGCTAAATCCCCCTTTTAAACTATTGCTTGCTTTCCTTTTTTTTCCTTTTTTTCCTTTCTTGTCTTTCATCAATTCTGTAGATCTGCTATCTTCGTCTTCTGTAACCAACTCAGACCTATGGGATGTATCAGACTCTAAGTCTGAATCTCCTAAGTCTTCTTGTAAGGGTAAAAAATATTAGAAGTTGGAACAGGGCAAGGAATTGGTGGTTTTAAAGAGGACCTTGTAAATCTTCGGTTTTTAACAGTCTCAAAAGTGGAGGGGGGGGCATTATAGGCCTGTCAGATACACACTCCAACTCAGAGGCCTGGGGGATAGCGGATGCAGGATGGGAAGTATCCACTAAAGATACAGGTTTTGGTATAGTTGATACCGGTGGATCAGGGACATGCAGTTTATCCTGAGCTTGGAGCACTAAATCATCATGATCCCATCTCTCGGCTCTATTTCTTTTAGCCCAGGGGCATTGATGAAAGGCATGCCCCTTTTCATCACATAAGTTACATTGGAAAATATTCTGACATAAATCCATCGAGTGTCAATACCCCCCACAAAGAGAACATTTCATTACTTCACAAGAACTACTAATGTGCGTGTGGGAACCGCATTTATAACAGGCTCAGGGCTGACCTCTATAAAAGCATACCCCCCCTGTCCTTTCCTAAAAAAAAAACTATTTGGGATATGAACTATACCAGAATTTACTTGAAACAACTTAACTTTAAACTTCCAGCCCCCTGTCCAAATACCCTCTAAATCTAATAAAGCTTCAGGAGGCCCAAGGATATCTGCGCTTCTGCAACCAATGGTAAATGTCACTGACATTCACTCCTTCATTTCTAAACATAATAGTAATATATCGTATTTGTGGCCTAGTCAGAGGAATAGCTATAAAGGAAAGCCATAAAGGGGTGGTTTTCAGTACAGAATATTTTTCCCAAAATCTTTCCAGGTTATGGTTAAGTTTGAAGCTTATATCAAATGAGTCCTCCCTGAAACATGGATGAGTGCAAATAGATCTGAAGGAAGAAAAGACATAGATCCCTGAAGCAAGGTATTGGCAATATAATACCTATCTGGATGAGTATTCAAACCCCCTCTATATTTTAAACGAACAGCATTCCTCCTGGGAGCCTGTTCTAGTTTGTGTTTGAACAGGTCTGCCATAGTGACGCGAGGGAGATTTTCAGAATCCTTGCAAGATTTAAACCCATCACCTACTGCAGTAGAACTTTTACGCCTCTCTCCCCCCCCCAAAGATGTACTGGGGCTACAAGTAGCCTCAGCATCCTTTACCAGTGGGTGCATACTGGTAACATCAGTAGTAACAGTAGATACAATGTCAATACCTGAGCTCAGGGAGGTGGCATGCTTAGGTGAAAAATAGGAGACCGGTTTCCAAGTAGGGTCAGGCACCCAAGTTCCTGAAGAGTTTTGTGTCCAACCAGCATTCCTCAAGGAATCTTCCTCTGACCAGTCTTTAATCTCCATAGAATCCTGAGTTTGTAAATCAAATTGGCGTTTCAAAACCTGCGATGTGGTAGAGACTGTCTCGGATACAGCGTGGGGCTCCAGCTCTGTCGGACCTTCCGCCGGTGCAACCAGAAGCGTACTGTGCCGAAAATCATCCGTCATGGAAACAGGGAATGCAGAATCCAAAGGCCTACAATCCGTTGTAGAATATACAGAATCGGTAGATGCATCAAAAGAGGATTCCCGAATCGGTAGCGAACCGATCATCTCTGGGGCATCAGACGACTTCTCCAGGTCTGTAGCTGTATTTCTTGGCCATGCAATGGTATCCTCTAACATACACACAGATGCATTGCTAGCGGGAGCGTCCTCACTAGCGTCCATCTCCTCACAGGAGTGCAAAGCTACTGCCATAATGCAATGGCGTCTCAGCCCTCTACTGGCCACAGAGCACCAGCAGAGTAGGGGAATTTCCCCGATGTCCTGGCTACATTTCTCTCATTCACTAAAAATACCACCAACAGCTTAATCTGGTTCAAGGTCAGTTGGCATTCATCTGTATCCCCCCTCCCCTGGGTCATGGCTGAAAATAGGCAGGATTTGTCTAGTGCACTTACCCAGTCAACAAAAACTAAATAAAATAAATTTGCAAAGTTTGCAAATGGTGTTCTCTTGGTTTCTTGAGATAAAATGCAGATAGATAGATAGATAGATAGATAGATAGATAGATAGATAGGTAATATATCACATCTCTTTATAAGCCCTATATGTTCAGATGTAATGTGGATGAAGTCAATATGAGAGTAAATATGGTGGGTGTGGGAGTAATGAGTATATTGTCTTTGCAATGGATTTAAATTGTGCCAAACATTGGTCCATCCAATTCTTTAAGAATTGTGCAGTCTCTTTTCTGTGCCGTTGATTACTTGGGGGGCGGTGATGGATTAGAGGCATTCTTTCTGTCTAATATGAGATTATAATCCCCTCCTAGTAGGAGCATCTCATTTGAATATTAGAGTACAGTATTAAGGAAGGTCTGTATGACAGACGTATCTGCCCCTGGGGGTATATAAATGCTAGCTAAAGTATGTTCCCTACCAAGATATGTACCAACAGTAATGGCTAGCTTTCCCTAGAGGGTCAAAATAGGAAGAGGTGCAATGAAATAAGGTCTGCCAAGGAATGAGAATTGCCACTCCATGGCATTTCCCCTGCTTGCAAAAGGAGTCAAACACTTAAAAGAATCCAAATTTGCATAGTTCTTGATGCTCAAAAGTGGTCAAATGAATCTCTTGTAGCATCACAAAGGCAGGATGAGTTTTTTTTTTATTTACAGCAATCACTTTACAGCACTTTACCAGGTTGTTTAAACCATTAACATTCTGACAATAAAGTTGTGTCATTGAGTTAGTCATAACAAAAAAACAGCTAAGGAATCCCCATATGCAACCATGTGCCCAGAGTATGGTAATCCTCCATCCATGTTCCAGCTGCAAGGTGGGCTCAAAGACCATAATGACTCTAGTAATAGCACAGGAGAGTAAACTAACACTTGCACATATATCATAGCAATAAAAATTAGAAAGCATGGTTATTAAATCTAAGATAAGATGCTGAAGCCACAAAAACATAGGACACATCAACGACAGATATAAAACAATAACAAAAACAACAACTAATGACAAAAGACACCAAAGGGATTGCCAATGGGAATACCAAAGTAAACTTCCAAGGCAAGAGAACTGAAGTTTGAGCTATCTAAATCCCTGGTCAGCTCAATGGGAGAGACCACCCAGCTGCTCTGGCAAGAGGAAAGGTGTGTGCCAAGGGTGCCACAGGTCTCCTAACAGCAGGCTTGAAGGCCTACAGGGTGTATTTAAGGTGAGGGTAAGAGGAAAGTTACAGAGATTGTCACCAGTCCTACAAGATGAAATGGCAAAGCTATGAACTTGGGCTTTGTCACCTCACCTGCCTCCTTGCATTACGAACGTTTCAATTAACTTAGCAAATGGGCCTGCAAAAATAAATTAGAAAGTGAGCCACAACCATGTTAATAATGAATACTACTCCCCTGATTTAAATACCAGTGGGTCAGAGACTTTGTAATCGAAAACTGTCCTTGGAGCCCAACTTCACTGGGGAATGCAATAAGGGCTGCTGGAAGTCAAAACATTGGTGCAATGAGTGAGCACAAATATTCATTGATAGGAATAAAAGCAGTAAGCAAACAGCACTCCCCTAAAAGCTATTTAGCACCAAACCTTGTACATCAAGGGTGCTCCACAGAAAATACTCTACTCTTTGGTTGAGTGGGGCTACAAAGAAACCCAGGGCATGAGACATACTAGCCATGAATTTGCAGTTGAAAGATAGGGTGCCCTTATAAAGTTATGAATAGAGAGAAGTAGTTTTAAATGCTGCATACAGATTGGTAATACTAGGGGCTATCCCACTTGTTAGCAGTCATAACAAGTAGCGTCTCTGTTCCCACAGATCAAGCAAAAAAGTTTCACATCAGTATGTAACTCGTGTGGGTAAAGTTTAGAGATCGGAGCTCTAACACATGTAGGATGCAGCAACTCTCCACAACAAGGCTGCAACCGGACAAGAAGTAATCAGTGAAATTAAAGCAGTCACATGTAAAAGATTTGAAATGTTATTAGCAATTGGAAACACTTGCAACATCGCCTGAAGACACATACCGGTGAGGTCAGAGACCCTATAATTGAAAACAGTCCTTGCAGCCAAATTCATTGAGAAAATGCAATATGGGCAGCTGCAATTTAAAATATTGGTGCAGTAAGGGAGTGCAAATAATCAAGTATAGAAGAAGTAAGCAAACAATGCTCCCATATACAGCCATTCAGCACCAAACCTTGTACATCAAGGGTGCTCTATACAGAAAATGCTCTACTTTATGGCTGAACAGGGCTACAAGGAAACCTAGGTTTTGAGACATACCAGCCATGAATTTACAGTTGAAAGAAAGGGCACCCTACTAAAATTATAAACAGACAGAAACAGTTTTAAATGCTGCATACACATCCTCAATACTAGGGGCTACCCCACTTGTTATTTAGCAGTCATGACAAGTAGCATCTCTGTTCCCACAGATGAAGTAAAACGTTTCAGATCTGTATGTAACTCATGGTAAAGTATAGAAATCAGAGATCTAATACCTACAGTATGCAGTAACTCCTCACAACAGGGCAGCAACCTGACAAGGGGTAATCAGTAAAATTAAACCGGCCTCCTGTAAAAGATCTCATGAGTCCTTAGCAGTTTGAAAAACTTGCGATAATGCCTGAAGATCTTTGATTGTGGCTGCAGTTTGCAGATGTCAGGTTTGCTGGACAAATTCCCACAGGTCCAATCCTTGAGGTGTTTGGCTCACAGATGTACAAGTTTGAGGTGGCTTGAGGATAGCAATAGCTTTTTTGGATTCCCACCATTGCATCAGTGATATGTTCATAGAGGACTGGGTCATCCAAAAAGAAAACTCGCAGCTTGGCCAGGAAAGGTGTCTGAAAATGGAGGTTTGGGCTGCATAGTGCTGCAAGTATAGGGCCATACTTTTTCTGTTGCTGCATGATCCACGGAGAGTAATCATGGTCTACACATACTCTCTGGCCTAAAAATACATTTCCTTTTTCTGCCAAAGATGCAGTAAAATCTTCTGCTTCACAGCAAAGCTCTGAAACTGCAGGATGATTGACCTAGGCCATTGTTTCGTGTTCTCTGGGGTGGGCCCAAAGCTCTATGAGCACTTTCAATACCCAGGACAAAATCTGGGGAAAGTCAAGACGGAAGCAGAAGAAAGTCTCTAAAAAAATTGATGATGTTAGATCCTTTGGCTTTCCCCTGTAGGCCAAAAATCCGTATATCTTATATTAAGACTGCCCTTCCAGGTCTTCACACTTATCCTCCAGGGTTTGGATTTTTCGAGGGGTCTCCAACAACAATCGATCAGTGCAATCTCCATGGGAATCCAGCTCCGTGAGGGTCACTTGCTATTCCACCAATTTCTGCTGAAGTCCTTGGATAGCCACTCTGATATCAGCTAAGGCAGTTTTGTATTCCTTATGGAAGTATCTGAGCTCCTGTAGTATAAGATCTAATTTTTCTTTTTTAGTGCTCAATTTTGGTGGTGGTCCTGTTCTGTTCCCACCCATCACCATAACATTCAACAGGGATGGCTCACTCGCAGAACTGTCACATTCCCAGTTGCTTGCTGTGCCATGTGGTCAGTCAAATTTAGAGCAGATCACTTGCCTATAAGCACCCTGTTGCTGAAGAAAACTGTTTTTCTGAAATTATTTCACAATTTGGGCACTGTGGTTAAAAAGGAGGTATTGGAGCCAAGAATCAAGCCGCCATATCACTGGAAGTCCCCAACTTTCTTTTTTTCATATTTCAGTGTACATTTCAATTATCCCATTTTGTTATATTCATATGGCAGTCCACTAATACACATCCCCAGCAAGAAACAGATCACTAAAATATTGAAGCAGAGAAAGTAATGTGAAATAACACCAATTACACATTCAAACTAGAAATGACTGCCAAGTGTGATCATATACTTACTGCTCAAAGCTATTTTGACAACTGGCTTAGCATGTATGTGATTTATTTATTTATTTGTTTACCGAGTAGGTGTATTGATCCAATGGACCATTTTCAGGCATGACCTGGGCCATGAATATCGCACATAGGAATACAGACAATTCAACTACATTAATTAAGAATGGGGCAGGTGATAAAACAAACTTGAGATACATTGAATTATTTAAATACAGTGACATACAGGTAAAATGCAAGGATAAATTGGAATGCAGGAAACACAAATTGAATACAATACAATACAAATAAGGTGCAAGTGCAATAAATACGATGTTGCCGGGCAGGCAGAATTTAGAATATCCAGCTTAGAATAATGGAACAGTTTCTGACTTGGGAAAGGACTCTCATCCATAGTGTTACCCGGCTGAGCAAGTACATTTGGACTTTGCTGCAGCCAGGCTTTAAAGTGTGATTTGAATGTAAAGTGTGAGTCTAAGGAGTGGAGGGAGATGGGCAGCTTGTTCCATAGCATGGGAGCCATGAAGGACAGGGCTTTGCTACCCAGACAAGTGGAAATCCTAGAAACTTCTAAAGGTGGGACTGAGGATAGTTGGAGGCACTGGGAAGTAGATTTGTGTTTAAGCAGGGATGAGAAAGGTGACAGGTTATTGCATCTGTTATCTATGATGCATCCAAAGGCATAGTTGCGTCTTGTTTGTAGGGGGATCCAGCCTAAGGACTGGTACAGGGGGTGAAATGGTATGTGGAGTAGAGTGTCATAAGTGCAGTCCTAAAGATGCTGTTGTAGACAATGTTTAGTCTAGTATACAGAGAAGAGGATGTATGTGAGTGTACTGGGGCACAGTAATCTAATATGGGAGGAGGTTGCCTTGGGCTATGGCGAGCTGTGCCTCAGGGGTCAGGCAGTGTTTCAGTCTAAAACCTGTCCCTATTTTCTGGTTGATCCACCATACAGTGATATTGATATGCTCAGAGAATGTTAGAGAAGGATCTAGTGTGACACCCAGGTATGTAAAACAGGGTATGGTCTGCAGGTGGGGGGTGGCCTCGGGTATTAGAACTGTAAGGGAGGAATTTGTTTTGGAGCATTTTAATAGATTGGGTTTGGACCCCAGGAGCTTGGTTTTAGTTTTTTTTTTTTCATTGACTAGTAGCCTATTGGTTAGGAACCATTTGTGGGCTGCCCCATAGTTTTGGGTGAGGGTGCTGGATTGATTTGTCAAGGATTTGTCGCTGTGATATAATACTAAATCATCAGCATATAGTAAGGCCTCACATGATAGACTATATGCAGGCAGGAAACTTATGAAGATGGAAAATAGCAGAGGACCCAGGATGGATCCCTGATGTTTGATAACAGGATGTACTACAGCTATTGTTAGTGGTGCCAGCCAGAATGCCATGCAAAACTGCAGCACATTGCAGTAGAGTTACTGCAGTAAACAAGTTATTTCAATGACAGTTAATCCTTTCGTTATGCAATAACTAGAGAGATTGTGTTGCATCCTTGCCATCACCACTGTTTAAGGCAGTCTGAGTAAAGAAGGCAGTCTGAATAAAGAACTGCAATCTAGTAATGAAAGCAGTAAATGACACTCAAAGCAATACTGCCATCTATGAGGGAGATCCCATACATTAGCATTATATGCACCTCCCAGCTAGGGGACACTTCCCATTAGCTAAATAGAGTTGCTGACTTTGGGACTTATGGTTCTTGATTTGATTCTGCCTGTTGGTAACATTTACTTGGATTTTTTAAAGAAATCGTTCTTGAAGACAACCAGTGTGGTGCTTTTGTATGCCATCATTTGGATTGTTGTTTGGGATGCTGCTGTGTGCCAATTTTTGACCATGAGCACTGAGTTGATTCTAGTATAGGCAGGACGTGTGTCTGCTCAGTCAGAGGGGACAGGTATAGCAAATATCATGGGATATATGCACAGTTTCCATACACCAAGGCATGAGGTGAGCCAGATGGCTTTCAACCACCAGAGGTATAGAGTGCAACTCTTTTATGTTATCCTCACACCCCCAGGATGTGTTGTTTCAATTCTAAACTGACCCACTTAATTTTAAAATGGGCATTTGAAATTTAAATGCAAATAGATAAATCAACATAAACATACAGGGCATGATTTTGAAATGGATCTGCCCAAGATGCATCTGACTCTATTGTCAAAGCAGAAACACATCCAAACCTGCTAGGCCTTCTCTTCAGTGGTCTAACAGCATCAAAAGCTTGCATCCAAAAACAGATGAAATTGCATCCAAATTGTGCGTAGTCGTGAGCTGCATCCAATCTGGATGCACTTGTATATGTTTTCTTCCACAAACTGTGACTGTTTGTTATATACAGGTGCAACTTCTGAAAACAGCAGCAGGGCTGCAAGGACACAACTGGACTGATGCAGATGCAGGCACAGCATGCATTTGCGTCTGCATCCAACCCTTTGGAAAATCTCCCCCCACTGCATCCCACAGTTATACAGCGAATGCCTTACAGTCCCCTGATGTCACAGGTGTACTGTTATTAATACTTTTATAATGGCTCAGGAGAATGGACTGAGCTAGTTATGAGTCTTTAGGGAGTTGTCATGTGATTGTGATATGTGATATAAAATGGGCAAGGATATCCCTATGTCCTGATTGGCTGAGGCTCGGTTCTAGCCATGGCAGTAAGAGAGCACCACCAATGGCTAAAAACAAGTCCCTGCCAACCAGGGCAACTCACAGAATTCATAAGCCACATACTTCCTAATTTCCCATCACAAACATGACTGCAACCTTTACTCATATATAAAAAAAGTTCGGCTAGGCCCTAAAAATAAAAATACATTATATTAAATAAAATAAGTAAAGAATTGAAAGTTATTTTCACTCAAGGGCCCCTCCTCGCATACATACACAAATTTAAAAAAGCAAGTACTATTCAGAGTTTCCATTGCTGTTGTTTCTTTAATGGCCATGAAAAATCCCCCTTATCCCTACCAGTTTGCCAGAGAACTCCTTGCTCCTTACTTTGCAACAGATAAAACTGAGATTGTGGCTCCACTTGAGGTCTGTGTGTGTGTGCTAGTGGAACCCTGAAGAATTTTGGAATTCATTTATTCCACGTTACCATTCCGTGTGTGTGTGTGGGGGGGCATTCTACTACTGGAATAATGCAAAGCTTTGAATTCTTCTATTCCATGGTAAACAATCACACAATGTATTGAGTGGGACGAAAAGACAGATGACTGACAGGTGAAAAACATCTGTGGAGGGACTATTTTACATTATTTAGCAACCAACTCATAAATAAATAAATTCTGTGGCTGTGAATTCTTTTAGAGTATGTTTTTTTTAAAATGTTGCCTATTGGGCCCATTTTATATAAGCAATAAGAAACTCTGGGGATGTTGGTGGTACTAGGTTTACCCCATGGTCAGGGGGCTACAGGCACTCGGCTTTGCCTCATGCCTCATTGTGCCCCTGAACATGGGTAAACCTAGTACCACCAATGTCCCATTGTGCCTTATTACTTAAGTAAGGCATGGTGGGGGTGCGTTAGTGTGAGGTAATCCCACCTTCTGGGTTTCTAATCATATGTGCTGAAGATGCATGTGGCTTGCCATGGAATGAGATCACTGGTCTTTAACCCACCCACCAGAGCTGTCTTACCACTGTTATTCTTTTTTTTTAACTATAAAAACACACTTCTCTTCCCATGCGTACATACTGCTTAAGCAAGGGTAGGGCCAATGTGACCCATGTGACTACCATATGGTAGTCACATGGGCTCCAACCAATCTGGAGACTGTATTCTCAGGTTCATTGGTATTATCATTGGTATTATCTGCACATTGCACTGTTCGTACGGACAAGTACATTTTTTTTTGAGGAGTGCTATAGCAAGGCAACAATTTTAGCATTCTTAAATTCCAAAGTAAATGCATGTTACTAATATAATCAGCATTATTAAAGGAACCATGTGTTTACTGGTAGTTATTTGGAATTATACAATGGCAAGAAAAAAATCTAGAAACTTCTTTGGCTGAGAGATATCATTTGACCAAGCATTACATTTCTAGCACTGCACAGTAAAGTGCCAGATGTCATTATCAAGGCAAAAATGATTCAATAACTACAAAATCAGAGACTACTGTACTACAGAATATGTTCACTCCATTTAAAGTTCACTCTTTCATCTATGGCAACACATTCGTGCCCGTTAATTTAACGCTCTGCTGATCAGCTGTAATTGAACACCATTGTAATCACAGTGTTGTTTTATTTCACTGTCCCTTTAATTTAGTGCTTTTTATTTATCAGCTAACACAGTGAAAATTAAAGGACAGTGAACATTACCTGTGGTACAGTATTTTATGCATATATTGTGCTATTGAAAATGTATTTCAACACAAGATTTATGTAAAAAATGTATTAAAATGTTTCTGTTTACATATATTCCAAAACAGCAGTGAGGATTTTGTAAGTGCAATAAGCCACTCCAAGGTGTGCAGTTGAAGGATTTAAATGCACTTTGCATGGGCGTGAGCACACTCAGTCTTCAGCCTTATACCTCACTCCCCTGAGGTGTGCATTATATAAAGAATAAAGTATGGAGTGGTGTGTGTAATGAGAAGTTTACACACACCAGAGGGGTAAGATGCTACATAAAACCCTAGAGAGAAGCTCAAGGGGTTTGTGCAAGCACCTTACCCTGAGGGTGTGTGTAAACTTCGAGTTTACACACAACACCTCATATTTTATTTTATATAATTGCTGGGTTTGCCTTTTTCACCACAGCAATCATATAAAATGAAGGTAGGTTCCAGAGCGCTCCGCAGTCTGGTTTGCTTGCTTATGCGGTCCGTGGTGCCATTTTCTACTTAAAACTTTTTTTTGTTTTTCAGTCAGAAGCGAGTTAAGTTCCCCCCATTGTTGTAGAGTTTCTGTTTTTAAATGTACTTACTGCCAAGTCATTGTGGCGGGTAAGGCATCTGAAGAAGAAAAAAATGTGTGGCTGAGGAGAAGCAGGGCATGTGCAGAGTGAAGGAAATCGTACATGTGTTTGCCGTTATAAATGCTCCTTTATAACGGCAAATTTTGCCATGGCTTCCCTATGGGAAAAAGGCAAGGCTGGTTATTATAATCCTTTAATGCACAGCCTGTGGTGGCTTATTGCTTTCTTATACAACGGCCATAAAAAATCCTACATCCTCACCGGTCAGACTGCATCTTTACTTCTGGGTAAATCCTGACATAACCTATGGGTAAAGTGGCAGGGGACATGTTTACATAAACAAAACTTTCAAAATCACTACAATATTTTCAGTTTTTAAAAATCTATTCTATCACCATCTTGATTTCTCATGCCAGTGAAGAGCAATGACTAATTTTCATTTAAACTTTAAAGTAACCAGTGATTTAGACCTCCAAAACTGCTTTATTTCACATACTGAGCCAAGACACCTTACCTAAATTAAACATAGACACACAGAATCTGTCAGCAGACAGAGACCAATGGTCCATCATGTCTGTACATATTAAAATACCTCACTCATGGTCCAAAAGTTCTGGGGGGGTTGCCCCCTTTTCCCCCCACAAACAATCCTCCCCTCAGATTCCTCCACTGAGACCATGAGACCTCTTGCTCTGTCCAAGCACATTTAGGTTACATGCCCCCACTACCTCTACATGCAGTCTGTTCCATCGCTCCACCACCCCATCAGTGAAATAAAACATTCTTGCACAGCTTCTGAATTTACCCCAATGAACATCCAGTTGTGCCCTCTTGTGACTGTCCCTTTTTCTAACAAACAGGTCTTCACTTTTCTCTTTCTTCTACCCCTCAGAAACACGTATGTCTGTCATGTCTCTCCCTCCCATCTGTCCGCCAGCAAGTACTGTACATGTTCACAGCCACCAGCTGTATTTCATAGGATCTGCCTTTTTGGCCTGGATCATTTTGGTGACCCTCCTCTGTACTGACTCCAGCCTGTCTGTGTTCTTTCTCAGGTGAGGACTCCAGAACTGGCCACAGTATTCCAAAGCAAAGCAAACTTTATTTATATTAGGCACCCTTCCAAAGCTCAGGGCGCCTTTACAAAATACATAAAAAATTAATAACTCTATAATTTAAAACAATAACAATCAATTTAAAGTATTAAAATTAAATTCCAATTTCAAAGTGAAGGTAGCATAGCAGCATAATGAGATTTCCACTAACCCATCAAACGCCTGTGCAAAAAGATGGACATTCAGGAATTTTAAATCCTTCTACGGTCAGGCTATCTTATATCTGTCGAGGCAGAGAATTCCACAGGGTAGGAGCCATAAAGGCAAAGGATCTAGCTTCAGATGTTTTCAGACATACCCTGGGAATCTCTAGCAATCCCTCATTGGAGGATCAGAGTGAATAGGAGGGGCAGTAGGGAAATAGAAGATCTAGCAGGTACTAAGGTCCCTGGTCATGTAGGGCTTTATAGGTCATCAAAGTGACCTTGAAGGTGAGGCCTCCTTAGAGATCTGTAAAGGGTAGTATCACTTCACTTCTTCTGCTATCAAAGCCCATCTTTATACATCCCAATCTCTTCCATACCTTACTGTGTGCCTTATTACACTGGCTGGTTTGCTTGAGGGAATCACAGATGATGAAACCTGGATCCCTTTCTCTATTGTAGTGGCCAGTCTGACTCTGCCAATTCAGTACTTCATGTATGGGTTCCTTTTCCTAATTGCATCCCCTTGCATGTCTTGACACTGAATTGGAACTGCATGATCTTTGATGGTGATACTCTACCACTCGGGACCTCCTTTGTGCTACTTTTCTGTTCATGTTAAAAGATACAGAAAGATATGGTATGTTGACATCAATGTCTAGGTCATGACACTGATGCTCCTATGCTCCTGACAGTCCTGGTGCTTATTAGCTACCAGACCGGTTCATGCCGGCTACTGTTATGACCGCAAACAAAGCTAAATAACCAAAAACTTAAAAAAGTACTAATAATTAACATTCTAATTTACATTACATGGATTTCAGCACAAACATAGATTACAGCTCTGTCGGCCTGTATTTTTTTTAACTGTTTACTTAAGTTTGGGGGCTTCGCTCCCCACACCACCATCTTAAAAAAGAGATGTTGGGCACAGAGCCCCCCACCTCAAATACACTGACAAAAAAAGCCATACCAATGGACATGATGACATTCAGTTAAGTAATGCAAGTTATAGGGTGATGCGTTTAGTGTAACTAGGTATGTAGCAGAACTACAGCTTAGTGTATGATATTTTTGTGATGAGCTGCTATGCTTCTTGAGGGAATCTAGTTGCTACAGTATTGTCTCTTTGACCAACTTTCCAGATTCTCTAGGCCCTTCTGAAGTTCCCCCAAACCTTCCTCACTGTCTTCCCTCCTGCATAACTTTATGTCTTTAGTAGTGAAACACATCTTGCCCTGTATATCACCCCATGTCACTAATAAACATTTTGAATAACACAAGTGTCAGGACCAATTCCTGTGGCACCCTACTTGTGCCCCTCTGTTCCCAGGTTTGGCCACTATTACTACCACTCTCTGCTGCTACCCCCCTAGCCAGTTCTCTACCCACCTGAATGAATCCTTCTCTACTACTGATACGCCAGGTTTTTCAGCAGCCTTCTGTGTGTTACCAAATCAAAGGTTTTGCTAAAGTTAAAGTAGAGAAGACCTACCATCTGCTCATTATCTACTGCCTTAATGACCCAGTCGAAAGACAGTATGAGACTGGTTGGGCACAACATCTTTGGCACAAACCTACAGTATGCTGCAGCTTGTTGTCATTAAAGAAGACCACCTGATTTTCCTCAAACATGATCTACATTAGCTTACCTAAAATGGAAGTAAGACTGACCAGCATGTGGTTGCCTAGTTCTTCCCTGTCTCCCTCCCCTTGTCAAGTGGGACTATTGCTGCAATCCACCAATCCACTGGCATGGCTCTACAACATCCTGTTGACAACTTCATTGCAATGGGACCCAACAGTGACAGCTTTATGTCAACCACACTTTGCAGTTGCCATAAAGCTTTTGGGAACACTATGTGTGTTTACATTGGCAGGCTTCACCCCGGAACCCCCATGTAGAGGGATCTGCTCCCCGCACCCCCCATTCTAAAAGATTTCAACTCCAAGATGCAGTTGATTTGGGGAGGGGGTGCAGAATGGGGGAAAGTGTTGCTGGGTCCTGGGCGGACTTTTATAGTGACATGTCAGTGTTGTCGGCATCGACGTATGTCGCTGTAAAAGTGTCGCTGTGCAGGAGGCATACCTCCTGGCACTACCCGAGACTCTAGTGAGTCACTGAACAGCTGAGCCAATCATTCAGATATTTCTGAAGCCAGTTCCTTGAGTACCTTCAGGTGCATGTCATCCCAGCCAGGTGCTTTATCCATCCTAAGGGCTTCCAGCCCTTTTTTCATCCATTGAGGAATGATCACTGCTCTCCCAATTTCCTGCACCCCCATGTGGCTGCCTTGACACCACTTTCTAGTACAGGCTCATTATCCCCAACCATGACTGTGGTGACACTTTTGGATGCTACTGTATAAACTGGAAACTCAGCTAAAAGTCTTCCTAAAACCATGCTGCTCCACTGCTTCTCATGGCCAAAAATCAGTCTAGAACCAAAAACCCCCTCTACTGCTCACATCCTCTCTGCAGTGCTGATATTCTTCCAGATGGCTTTTACTCTCTCTCAACATTGGCAACGGTCAGCCACTTTCAATTTCATGGATGTTTTTTCTCTGTCTATGAACTGCATCTCTGTCTCCCTCCTAACCCTGGTGCCACCGCTCCCATTAATAATGCTAAAATATCCACTCATGGCTTTCCCTATCTCTCTCTCTCTCTCTCTCTCTCTCTCTAGCTTTCTTTCTCTCTCTCTGCTAGCACCCATGCTGTCTCTCTTCCATTGCTAAAACTAAAATTAAACACAATAAGAACTAGACCAAGAGGGGCTGCACTCCCACAGTAAAGACTTAAGCTGTGTGGGCACTAAGCGGGTAATCTAAGGATGACAAAGTCTGCAAAAGTAGATGAACTGCAAAGTGAAAATTTATTTAAAAAAATAACAAACATAAATCAATTCACAGACTGCTCCTGTTACACAGCTGGTCCAACCTCAAGTCCGGTGCCCTGGTGCTTCTCTCAGTGGAACTTTGTCAAAGAGAGAGAGAGAGAGAGAGAGACAGGGACAGAGACAAATAGGGAAAATCATGACCAAACATTCTGGCATTATTGAAGGGAGTGCAGCCCTCTTGGTCTGGTTTGTATTGAGTTTGGGGGTTAGCCTCCCCCGGGACTGCATCTACAATGCACATTGAGTATGGCGCCGTCTTCTGTTCTCTGTTTCATAAAACAACATCAAACAGACACCAGTACTTTAATTAAACTGCAGGACAGAACAACGGGGGGGGGGGGAGTGGTAAGAGTCTGCATCACAATAAATGGAAAATGGAGGTGGGACGTTTAATGCTGTATCAGAGTAAAGGGGGCATCAGGTACTATTTAACATAATGTGAAAGGATATTTATATAAAAGTTTTTCATAAAGATAAAAAACATTCTTCATTTCTTTACAAGGATCCATAATATAATCACAATAAGGTACTCAAGGAATGGGGTAATTGGGGGATTTACCCACTTCTCATGTGGTTTAAGTCACTCAGCCTTTGGCTTTGTGATACACCACATAAGGTGTGGTAAATCCATGATTATACAATGGGCAAGAAAATACTGGTTCCTGATTGGCTGGCTGGCATGATTTACAGCATGTAAATCCTGCCATCACCCCATGGCAAGAATTGCCAGCCAATCACGGTAACAGACTTCAAAGCCACTGGCTGCCATATTGTTTTCATACGGTAACCGGAATGAGCGAAACTCAAAATAGAAAAATAAAAATTTCTCTCTCTTACTTTTCTACATTGTATAATCACAATATACCATGATCAGCAATGGGTGATGGCAGGATTTATCCTCACCTGATGTGGTTTCCTCACTAGGCCAGCAGCTTCATGAGCAAACCACCACAATAGGCGTGAGGAAATCCTGCTATCACCCACAGCTGTTCATGGTATATTACTTAAATAATCCACGCCCTGCCATGCCTTGTTGCTTAATTAACTAATTTAAAAGTGCAATTACATATTCCAAGGTCTGTGTGTTATGTGAAATAACTCTCCCCCGGGGGGTTAAAGGCATTCCACTTTACATCATGGCTCACTTCCCACCAGGGTGTATTTTAAACAATCCTGTCATTTGTTAAACATATTGCTTACTAATAAGCCAATAAAAACCAAGAACAGAACGCCACTTACTGTTTCAAGGATAGCTCCATTGATACGCTCTGTCCTCATCTACCTCAGTTTGCATATCTGACCCCAATCAGTAACTTTGTAAATGAAATGGTATCCTCTTTTTGTTACAGATTATTGAAGTAGTTATAAAATGCACTGAAGTAGTCTGCTCCCAATTGTTAAAAAGGATGTAAAACTGCATCTTGTAGAAGTAATTTGAGCTATACTGAGCATTAGTGTGTTATGTGACCTTTATGTTGAGCATACATGCCCACTCCCAGTATTGTGTGTGAAACTGGGACCACATCATTCACAAAAGTTCACTGACATGCTGAGCAGAACTGCAGGTACGGTACATCTCATATGGAAATAAAATGTTAACATGGCAATGGATGACTCACATTCAATCTCATTTAGAGCAAATCAAATGGGTGAACATGTTAAAAGTCAGGTATAGTTTATAACGTGAATTGCCACTCCACACAGTCAATAAGCAACTAAACAAGTTGTTCACCTTGTCAGCATTCAAGTGCCTATAGTGCCCAGACAGGACTGCCTTAAACTTGCTGCATTTACAGAACTACAGCTGTAGTAATTATGTTGTTGCTGTCATTAATGTCCATTAGACCACCCTCTTCATACCATAATAAGCATAATTGCCAGCATTACCTTCCTGCTGATAATGAAAAAGCCCAAACATGCTTGCATAATCCCAATTAAAATGTTACTCGAGTTTTTTTTCTAAGTTTTCCACAGCTGTTACTTATACCATAAGTTGTACACAAAGCCAGGTATCCAAAATTGTAGCTCTCAGAACATAATTTACCCTTCTTGCCACTTGGCATCATGTTTTGAGTACAGTACTTTAAAATTGTAAAGAAAGTACTAACGTTTAATTGGCGAACTTTTGTGGGCACAATCATTATTTTATTTTTTTTTAATTACCGTTTACATACAAATACATTCATAAAAGTCAACTATTCAACTTATACTGTATATTAGGTAAAACTGAGAAGCTGAGGAGACAGTGGGGGAGAAAGAGTGTTTATTGTATCTTGTAGCCAGACACGCACGTTGCTTTATTCTCCATTACCACCTACTGAAGAAACATTCAGCATGAAGTTAATTAAATCTTTCAAGTGGCTGATGTGTAATAAATTCTTACGTCTGCTTTATCTCACCCAAATGTAGCAAGGAACCATTACGATGAGATAAGTTCAAATTGACATTATCATATAGGCATGTTAACTGTCAAACCTTTCCAGACAAGTTTATAATGTAAACTCAGATATAATCTGAGGAGCTAATGAGTGTTAGGACTCTGAGAAATTGCCACTGCTTTATCAACATTTGGTAAGCACCTTGTTACACAGTGGAATAAAGAATTACAAGTTCAAGAAGTGCTTTCATTCTCAAACTGTAAATAGCAGCACTAGAAATTTATGCTGGTACTGCAGCTGCAAGTCACCATAGTGATTTCCTGACAGTCTTCTTCAACCAGCATTCTTGATAAAAGCATCTGAGTGCAAAAGCAACACTTTTTGTTTAAAGAACATTGGGCCCTTCTAATGCCAGAATGTAGGACTTATGTGGTCCCCTTTTCACAAAATTATACTGGAGAGTAAGTCCAAGTTGGCTCTAGTCACAAAACAATGCTGCAATGTTGCCCCTTCCAAGTAATATCCAGAAAACAATACTGATATGTTGGTCCCTCCCAAGTTGGCACAATTCACAAAATCGCACTGAAATGCAGACTCTGAGAAGGACCTATTCCTAAAACAGCATTGCTATGCAACTTCCCATCAGGTCTTTTTATAGAAACACAAAAACAGAGGAAATGTTAGCAGGAAAAGATTATCCAGTCTGCCCTGTAATACCCTATGATGGTCTGGGAACCTATTGTCTAGACATAGCTTATACCCTTGTTTCCCCTCTACACCCTGTTTTACCTCTATCTACCACAGAAACATAGAATTTGACAGTAGATAAGGACCACTTGGCCCACCCAGTCTGCCCATTTCCGTACCAGATGGATAAGCTGCAGATTCTAGTTAATCAACAGCTTACTTCCTCCTACCCCCCACTAGAATTGCCTTATGCCAGTCCCATGCATTCTTGAATTCTCCCACTGTTCCGGACTCCACAACCTCCTCAGGAAGGCTGTTCCACACATCCACAACTCGCTCTGTGAAAAAATACTTTCTAACATTACCTCTGAGCCGTCCCCCCTCTATCTTCAAATTGTGCCCCTTTGTTCTTGCACATCTCTTCTTCTCAAAGATACTACCCTATTGTACCTTGATAATTCCCTTGAGATACTTAAAGTTTCTATCATGTCCCCCCTCTCCTTCCTTTCCTCAAGGGTATACATATTTAACTGCTTTAGTCTCTCCTCGTATGTCTTCTGGTGCAGACCTTGCACCATTTTGGTTGCCCTCCTCTGAACAGCCTCCACTCTGTCTATGTCTTTGCAGTGATAGGGTCTCCAGAATTGCACACAGTACTCCAGATGGGGTCTCACTAACTGTCTGTAGAGAGGGATAACAACTTCCTGTTTTCTACTGTTGATGCCTCTCCCTATGCATCCCAGTATCCCCCCAGCCCTCCTTACTGCCTTCTCACATTGCTTGCCCACCTTTAGGTCATCTAATATAATTACTCCTAGGTCTCTTTCGATTTTTGTTGTTGTTATTAACTCACCCCCCACTGTGTACTCTTCCACTGGGTTTTTGTTTCCCAGATGCATTACTTTGCACTTCTTTGCACTGAATCTGAGCTGCCACATATTTGACCATTCCTCTACCAAAAGAACTATTAAACCCTTACCTCTGTCCCAGCCATGCTTGAAACCATTTATAGTTTTTGTGCTCACCACTTCAGCTAGTGAGCTGTTCATTGGCCCTGCCACCCTCTCAGTGAAGTAAAATGTTATCATGTCCCTCCTGAATCTCCCGCTGTCAGCTTCCACTCATGTCCTCATGTTTTTATTTCACCGCTCCTACTGAATAGTTCCTCAAAGTTTACCTTATTCATTCCTTTCAGGAAATGAAAGGTCTCCATCATGTCTCCCCTTTCCCTTCTGGCTTCCAGCAATTACATGTTCAGTGTCATAAGCCATTCCTCATAGGATGTGCCCTTTTGGCCCTGAATCTTTTCTGTAAACCTACACTAACCATCTCAAGCCTGTCTTTAACCATTCTTAGTTGGGGACTCCAGAACTGTGTACAGTATTCCATATGTAGCCTCACCAGTGTTCTACAGAGAGGTAGCATTACCTGTTTTCTCATGCTATCAAAATCCATGCCAGTACACCGCAACATACTGGTCACATTGCTGTAGGCCTTGCTGCATTGGCTGAATTGTTTTAGGGAGTCACTTATGATAACTATGGGTCCCTTTACTGAGAAGCAGTGCCAGGTATAACCCATCCCATTCAGTATTCCATCCTTGGGTTCTTGTTCCCTATGTGCCCTCTCCCCCCCCTCTTTCTACTGCCTTGGATATTGTGTTTACTCTTTGTCGTATCCTTACATGACATTATAGTCCGCACCATTGAATACTGATCCAACATTTTTTTGTATGAGTTCCCCCTCTATCCACAAATTGGAGCCCTTTTGCACTCCAGAGCTACCAGTCCTCTGCAACTAGTGGCCTTCTTATGTGTACCCTGCTCTTCTTTGCTCTTACTCACCTACCCCCTCTCACCTATGTAATTAACCTTTGCTTCTTACTTAATCAAAGATACTCTCTTCATTTGTCCTGGCATTCTCCTTGTATAATTTGTATATATTTATCTATTTTATGTATAGCAGAATACTTCATGTATATTTTGTATATATTATTCCCAAGTATTAGACACTGTTATCTTTCCTGTATATTGTACATTGTTTCTTGCTTGATTTATATCTGTTTCATGATTCCGTTGTAACTGTTCTGTATGTACCCTTACTATGTAAGGACCATGTATTCTGGCCAGGTACATCTTGAAAATGAGCTTTGCTCAATGGTGTTCTCCTGGTTAAATAAAGATTTTGATTGATTGATTGATTGACTTGATTGATTAATTGACTGATGTGCATCCCCTTGCACTTTTTGGCACTGAATTTCAACTGCCATATTTTGGACCACTTTTCTAAACTTTGTAGACCCCTCTACATCTCCCTTACCCCATCCTCACTGTCTACTCTGCCATAGAGCTTAGTGTCATCAGCAAAGAGACACATCTTGCCCTGCCTTTCTACTCCTACAGTATATTGCTGATGAACATATCGAAAACAGAGATGCAGCAAATTTAAATTTCGCCAGTGAAGTGCCCACAAAGTGTGCACTTTGCATTGTCATTCTGCTACGCAGAGAGGCCAATATGAAAGGCTCACTTTGCCTTGTAATTATTACTTTGCATTGTTATTCCATCTTAACGCCAGGTAAGGCAAAGTGACAACAATACTGGAAGCCCCCCACACACATTCACAAGAATTAATGTGCAGCCCCAAAATGCTACTATCTTGTGGCCAGAAAATTTTCCAGTGCTGATGAAGTGAAATGAGAGCACAACAGGAACTGCAAAGTCTCCCAGAATTAATGGCACACTCAGTCATCAGAATTAACAGGCATTCCCTAAATGCCACTGTTTTGTGTCCAGAAAATTCCCCAGTGCTGACAAGGTGAAATGAGAGTGTAACAAGAAATGCAAAGTCTCCCAGAATTAATGATGCACTTAGTCATGCGCTCAGTGGTCACACACAGTCACCAGAATTAATCTGCATCCCCAAAATGCTGCTATCTTTTATCCAGAAAATTCCTGACTCCAGATGAAGAGAAATGAGACCATAAAATGGAAAGAAAAGTCTCCATTTAACTCATGCCACACTCAGTCATGCGTGCACACACACTCCAATAAGAACTACAGTATGCCCTCTGCTGCTGCTTTTGGAATTTCATGTAATGCTTCTTTTTTTTTTCAAATCAAAGTTTATTATTTTACACACAAAAAAGAACAGAACCAATCCTGATGATTTGACCTGTGAATGACATTGGAAGCAGTACATCCCTGCATACATTGGAGCTGTTCTTCCCCCAAACCCACTCCCACCCCCCTACTAAGATCCCCCTCCCCAATCAGCACAGCACAAACTTATTAAATGGGTAATTACCTTTGAGTTCAATAATAATATATAATACACTAAATAGTAAACAACTAAATAGTGAGCAGCGTGTGAAGAGGTTCCCAAATGTTCATATACCTATTCATCTTGTTACTTAAACTAGCCACCATTCTTTCCATCCTGAGGTTGGCGAGCAGTTCTTTGAGCCATTCCGTATATGAGATATCTCCATCATCCTTCCAATGACGGAGAATTACCTTCTTTACTGATAGGGAAATCAATGCCATATAATACCATCTGGGGATCACTGGTATGAGGGTGTAATCCCCTAAAAGACATACCTCAGGAATAAAAAAGTCAGAAAGGCCCAGCAAGGGATCCATCCTTCGTTGGATGTCTATCCAAAGGGAGGAGGCCTTAGGACATGTCCAAAATATATGGTAAAGCGAGCCCTCTACTTGTTTACAACGGGAATAAGTGAGCGAATCAATAACCATACTTGTATAACTTTTTGGGAGTATAATATATGTTATGTAGTATATGAAACTGTGTAAACCATATAATCATCCTATGAATGTACTTATGATAATCAACCACAATAATCTAATCTATCTCCAAACTGGGGAAACATGAGGTCCAAAATTTCTCCGGTGCAAACACAGCCTGGTATTTATAATTGTATAAAATTTTGTAAATGCTGGATACAGAGCGAGGTCAGCTAGGAGCAAGCACGAGTTCATCCACTAAACTTCTCATGCTTCTTAGGGGCGGAGTCGGCCCGAACACTTTCACTATTGAATGTTTTAACTGAAAAACTTTAAAAATCAGTTTACTGGGAATATTAAACTTATCTAGTATTTCAATAACTGGAATCCAAGAGTTATCCAGTGCAACAAGCTGGGAAAGCTTCGCATCTTCTAATTGAGGAAGCCATTTGGGCGAGATTTGCTTATTACCTATTTTTATATTAGGGTTAGCCCCTATAGGTTGAGCTAAATCCAAAATATGATTATATTCCATGAATGAGCTTATCTGGGAGTGCACTCTGACCAATGTCGCAATGGGGGTTGATTTCAACAATACAGGGAGGGCACTCGGTCTAACATGAAATAACTATGCTGGGGAGAGTCTGCTCTGTTTGATTAATGAAAGCTCAATTTTGAGCCAGATAGGTGAAAAACCATCGGAGTTCACTTCTCCCATCTGTTCCAACCATCTCATGTATTTTACCACATGACTCGCCCAATAATAATAAATCAAGTGTGGAAGACAGAGACCGCTAGTTTGTAGAATGCAATCCTAGGTTGCCTATTAGCCCAAATAAATTTTGTTATCAGACTGTTAATTTTACGGAACCAGGTAATAGGTATCCAATTATTAAGCAAATACAAGGGATAAAAAATCCTAGGAAAAACGTTCATTTTAATTAAATTTACTCGGCCCCAAAGCGAGATCAATAACTTGTCCCATCTGTCTAAATCAGCACCTACAGTATTTACTAAATTATCCAAGTTCAGCTTTTGAAACAAAGCAGGATTTCTGACAACTTGAATGCCTAGATATTTTAAAGAGTTCAGCGCCCAGGACATACCCAACTCAGCAACACTTGATTTAAGCACTTTATGATTAAGCGGGAAAACAAGGGATTTGTCAATATTTAATTTATAATTGGACAAATTGGCAAACTCTTCTATAATAGACAGCATGACTGGCATAGACTTATCCGGGTGTGATAACTGTAGTAATAAATCATTGGCATAAGCTGATACTTTAATTTCAAATCCTTGAATAGTAATTCCTTGAATCCTCGTCGAAGATTTTAAGCGGCGGATGAGGGGTTCTAAATATAAATTAAAAAGTAAAGGTGATAGCGGACAGCCCTGTCTAGTTCCTGAGTGTAGCATAAACCTTTCTGAGATGACCCCATTAGCCATTACTCGAGCTGAAGGAGTATCATAAAGGGCTTTAACCCAATTTTGAAAGGATTCAGGAAATTTGTAAGCGTTTAGGGCCCAAAATAAAAAGTTCCAACCTACCCTGTCGAACGCCTTCTCAGCATCCAAAGAGACCAAGGCAGCTGGAAAAGAAGCATCCCTAGATGACGAAAGGATGTGCTAGAGGGTTTGGAGGTGGTCCACTGAAGAGCACCCTTTCATGAATCCCACTTGTTCGGGACCAATAAGATCGGGCAAAATTGGCGATATACGATCCACTAGCATTTTAGCTAATATCTTGATATCCTGATTCATCAGAGATATTGGACGATAACTTGTGGGTAATTCAGGATTCTTCCCAGGTTTCAATATAAGCACTATTAAAGCCTCCCATAAAGTAGGATCCACAAGGGCACCTGATAGAATATACTGAAATAAGGGGAGTAACAGAGGTAATAATTGCCCTTGAAATATCTTATAAAAATTGGATGAGAAACCATCTGGACCAGGTGATTTATCTGAGGGTAGATTTTTGATAACCCTGGAAATCTCTTCAGGTGTTATAGGGGACTCTAGCCCTTCCTGCTGAGCATCTGAGAGTGAGGTTCATCTGGATGCCCTTAAGTAATCATCCAGGGAGTCTACAGATACTACATTTTCTTCAGGGTTATATAAATTTGTGTAGTACCTCTGGAACTCCAAAACAATATCTTCCGGAGATGTTTTTAGAATTCCGTCTAACTGGGAGCAGATTGACGGGATATATCTAGTCGCCTCTATTTGTTTGATTCGGAGCGCTAACACTCTTCCCGCTTTCTCTCCCTGATCTGAATAATGTGCCTTGGCTTTCAAAATGGCAAATTCAGCTTTATCCCTTAAGATTTCCAAATAATTTTCATTTAATTTAACCAGTTCCTGCTGTGTTGATTCCAAAAAATTATGGGAGAGCAAAGATTCCTTTGAGCGGATCTGGTCAAGAAGAGATATTAGTTTTCTATCTTTTTCTTTTTTTCTGTGTGTAGCTATACTGATTAACATGCCCCTAATGAAGGCTTTAAAAGCACCTCAAATTAGATCTGGTCTGGAGATGGAATGAAGGTTAATTTCAGTAAAGTGCTCTATGTGTTTACTGATAGTTTTAACAATATGGGCATCCTTTAACATTTGGTTATTAATCTTCCATCGGGGAGATTTCCTAGGGAAAGTTGAGAGGGTAAACCGACATGTTACCAATGCGTGGTCAGACGGTGGACCCGACTGTATAGAGGCCTCTATGACTCCCGAGAGAAGGGTTTGGGAGAGAAAAATATAATCGATGCGCGTAGCAGTTTTATGTACTGGCAATAGAAAGGTAAATTGCTTCTCCGAAGGGTGTAATACTCTCCAGACATCACACATGGCATAATGCTCTAGTAGCTCTTGAAGGGCTTTTTGAGCCGGAGAGCGGGCACTTCTCACAGGAGAAGAACGATCCATTAATGGATCCATAACAATGTTCATATCGCCCCCAATAATAATTGGTAAAGAGATATAGGGGTATAAAAGTTCAGTTAGCTGTGTAAAAAAGTCAGGGGAATCTACATTAGGCCCATAAAGAGTTCCCAAGAGAACCTCGGTGGCATATAAAATACAATGAATAAACAAAAAGTGACCCTGTGGGTCCTTAAGCACCTGCTTAGGAACAAAAGAAATTTTTATGTTAACTAGTATCAATACCCCGGCCCTATTAGTAGCAACCCCTGCAGAAAATACATAACTAAACTGCTGCCTTCTCATACAATTTGCTTCTGAATCCAGTAAATGTGATTCTTGTATTAAAGCAATGTCTACAGACAGCAAGGCAAAGTGCTTAAGGACCTTATATTGTTTCACACGCTGTCTCAATCCTTTAACATTCCATGTTGTGATTTTTATAACATTAGCCATTATCACAGGCTCCTTATGATAAAAGTTGCACTTATATTGACCTTTCAGAAGATTCAACCCAGAAAAACCCACAGGAGCTGCGCTGATTCCCACCCCCAACCCTCCCATAGCCCTACCCCCTCCCTCCAACCAATTTGACAAAGCAACCAAATGTACCCACACTCCTTCCCTCCCCATCCGTTCTATCACAGGTTTCGCTCTGTAGCATACCAATACCTTTGCTTCCTCCCCCCCAGCCACCCTTAGATAACCCTTATTTAAGATACAGAAATGATGGGTAAGGGAAATATCATTCAGACATCATTCGAACCAAATTTTAAAACAATACCGTCAAAGAAAACACCGTATAAACCTAGTTCAATCCTAGCCCAATTGAGTGTATCTCCCACAAAAATGGGGTTGAATATTCCGGTTCCTTATATAGTTTAAATGGGAAAGGGGAAATCCCTAAGAAAATAAAGCATATTATAATAATCTATTTATAACCCCTTAAAAGTTGGCTTACAAATTAAATCGGCTACCTGGTACATATACATAGTACCAGCTCACTATTTAAAGACATAACCTAGTCTACTAGATCCCATAGGGGGCACGGTGAACAAAACCAATGATGCAGCCTAGCCTCGGGTACTAAAAGAAAATATATTGTTCACTTTAGAACTTAACCTAAATATCCTTTTAAGCTAGCCCCTTTTAGTCTCTATTAACATTTACATTATCCTGCCTGGTATGATATGTCCTGCCCGGCCAGTAAGAAGCCCAGTTAAAGATCGCACTGGACTTTCCAGTGCACATTTCCATACCTGAAAGAGGAGGTAGAATATTCTAAATGTGTCCTCCCATCCAGTATACAACGATGTAATCTGTAACACTAGGGTTGGGGATCAAAACACATGTATAACAATCTAGATTACTACAATTGCAATCCCTAAAAACTAAAAATTAACTTAGGAAAAAACATCTAATTAGTATCTAGAGAGCAGATCAGACCCATTACAGGTACGTGTTAACTGCACATTGAGTTTTAAAGTTACGGGTCTTTTTATGATTTACAGATCCCCAGTATGAAGGCATATACTGGATCAAACTATATACAATCCCCTAAAAATTAGATTTCAAGCTAAATCCTGTATATCTAATATGTGCATTACCAGTTTACTATATGAAAATCTAAGATAGACCGCTAACTCCCTGTAGCGATCATTCTAAGCCATACCAGCCGAACTCCCTCATTACAGGGTTTTAAACTATAACATGTAGTACCATTTCTCCTGGAATCTAACCCTTTTAAAATTTCAGAAACGTTATCCTTATCTTACCAGCTTTAGTGTAAACTGTGCTTTAATCAGAAAGTAAATTTGCTAAATCCCCTAATACATCTTCAGCTTTCTGTTTTAAGTCTAAAAAGAAATATGTGAGGCATTGAAACTGCCTTACTAATGAGACCATCATGGTGTATTCTTTACTTCAGAAATTTTTAAATATCAGGAATATTTAAACTACAAGTTAGCTTAACACGAATGCCGTCCCTTAGCGAATAACTATGGAAAAAAGGACCATTCGGTACCCCATATGATTGACTTTAGCCCAAGGTAACTAATCATCAATTGGGCTGGCTTTCCCCTCTGGAGTTAACATAACCAGTCCAATCTAAATTCTCTTCCTTTATCGGAAGCCAAACTGAGAATATGTCTTTTATTGAGAAGTTTTACATTACTTATTCATGGAGACCGAGTCCACTTGATCTCGGAGGGAATTAACATAATTCTCATGTCTGCACTCAACTGAAAATCCGAGAAACAAGTAAGGGGTAGCAGCTGCTAATACCCAACAGATTTTTCCTCTCTAAATAGACCATAATGAGTTTCAATAACTGATTTCCCAAACCATAACAATGAAGATACTATTTGAATTCAGAGTTAACTATGAATAAAGTTCAAACTTCTCTGAAGAGTTCAGGGAGCAGTTCTTTCAGTCCCATACGAGCAGCCTCTGGGTCACTGAAGGTATGCTAGGTCCCCGAAATAGAAACTTGTAACCGAGCCGGGTACAACATTTTAAATTGGATACCAGCTGCTATCAGCTTTGTTACATAGGGGTGGAAAGCAGAACGTTGCATTCTGACCATAGCTGGGAGATCCTGGGCCACTCTCACTTTCTTGCCCTCCCAGGTAATACTTTGCGCTTCTCTGGTTTTCTTCAGAAAATGCTGGCGTTCGAGGTAGTTAAGAAATCTGAAGATCAGAGGTCTCGGTGGCGATCCAGTTGGGGGAGGTGGTCTAAGGGCCCTATGTGCCCTCTCTATGGCATACTTAGCCCCATAGGGCGAGGGACCAGCAACTCGCTCCACAAACTTTTGGATAAACGTAACCGCATCTTGTCCCTCTTCTGTTTCGGGCAATCCTGTCAGGACTGCATTATTTCTTCTGCTTTGACCTTCAAGGTCTTCCAGCTTCAATTCCATCTTAGTAATGTTCTGCTTTTTAGTTACTAACTCCCCTTCTATCTTGCTCTTTTCTCCAAAGAGTGAATTTTAACTTCGGAATCCGAGGTTCGCCGGGCTAGATCTTCAAAAGTAGACAACAAGGTTTTAATTTCTGCTGATAATGATGTAATCTCCTCTTTGAAAGGCTTAAATTCAGCTAGGAATCTAGCCAAAGTTAGTGGTTCTTGCTCTGCAGGATTAGGAGCTACCTCTCCGGGATCAGTTGCACTTGCAGGTCTAGGCTTCTTAGGGCCTTTCTCAGGGCTAGCTGGTGGCATCCTTTTGGGCAGACTTTTCTTCATCTCGACTTCCAGTCTAGCTGATACACAAACCCAAAGCACGGGAAACCTTTTAGGGGTTTCTCCTTCCCCTTCGCCTACTTTTTATTTTGCTTAAAATGTAAAATTGAATATAAATAACAATCGGGTGGCTGGGGCGATCGAGAGAAGTCTGCAATCAGTAGCTACATCATGTGACTCCATGTAATGCTTCCTGACCTGACTGGACTGATGCACAGTGTCTTGACAAATGATGTGCTAGAAGGATGACTCGACCATTGAGTTAACCGTCCATGATGATGAGATAATGCTGTTGGTTGCCCAATGTCTGCTGCACTGACCCCCAACAGAAAGGATGCCCTCTGTGTGTACACTAATACTACCCTAGATAAGTTAATGTACCTGGCATCATCATGATTTTCCACAGAACCTGAGTTGACCTTAAATGTTCATATCCATTATATATGTAATTATAGTGGCATGGTTGCACCACTATAGTTAGGGCTCAGTGGTCATTTACATACTAAAGTTAAACGTTTGGGCGTTAATAACTTTGGATCTGTTCAAAGGATTTGCCTGAAACTTGGTATGTGCGTTGGGGCATAGTAGATCTCTTGATGTGCCAAATTGTGTTTTGGTCAGATTGCCAATATTTGTATATAAAAGCACTGAAAAATGCAAAATTATCCATTTTTGGAGGCACCTTTTGCCATTCTGAATGTGGTCCTGCATGACCATCATGTGGTGTGCCACTCTGTGAGATGGCTTGCTTGAAAGAGCTTTGGTGGCTGAACATACTGCTTTTTGTTTGGTGAAAAAATATTAAGGCATTCAAATGTTATGGCACTTTTAAGTTCCCATTATAAGTTAAAGAAAGGGAAAATTTATATGTATATTTTGCGAACAAAGAATGGGGTTCTGGCCATCTCGTCCCTATTGACGATCAAAGAATTTGCAGCCTCGCAGTTCAAGAATCTTTGTCCCCAAGGATTTTTTCTAATTCTTTGATCGCGAGGTCCGCCATCTTGTTTTCAGTTTTCCGATCAGAAAAACACAAATATCTCAGCTCAGGGGTCACTTCTCAGGTAAAACTTGGATGGGTGTTATTCAGGGGACCCCAATCTATTGAGCCATGGTTTTGGTTCCATCCAAATTGGTCTAAAAATAGACTTTTCAGCTTTTTAAATCTTCATTCATGGCTTGCTAACGATCTTTGATCATGAGCCTGCAAATTATTTGATCGCAATCATGCATCGTGAGTGAGGGACGAGATGGGCAGATTTAAAATTCAATTTTTGTAGCCCAGGGGTGTCCTATTACCTTATTTAAGGGTGGGATTTGCTCATGGGGCTATGCTCTCCCCCATCTGAGTACAGAAATAGTTATTTTCATTATCCCTGGTAGTCTAGCGGCCCCCTCCCCATCATGGCAATGTACATAACCATGCTTCTATCCCTGGTAGTCTAGTAGCCCCCCCCAACGAGTATCGCATCAATATGTTTATTTTCTATCCCTGGTAGTCTAGTGGTCCCCCCAAGTGTGTTTATTTATATATTTTACAAATATCCCTGGTAGTCTAGTGGCCCCAATTATGTGAAGTTTGTGAATTACACAACTTTAAATGCTTCACCACCCCTCCATTGTACTAATTAATGAGTGTTTTTAAGTCGGAGAGTTTTGTGCCACACCTCATCGGGGCCCGGGGAAGTACAGCCATAGGCATTTGCATTTCTTCATCATCATGGTCACAAATGTAGTCACAAATCATGATTTACGATCACGTCATGAATCACAACATTAATTTTTTTACTAGTTACTTGGATGTATTGTAAGCCTGTTTTGTAGTATCTCTCCATGCTTCACCACCCCACCATTGTACTCATTAATGAGTGTTTTTAAGCTGTGGAGTTTTGTGCCACACCTCATCGGGCCCGGGGAAGTACAGCCAAAGGCATTCGCATTTCTTCATCATCACAGTCACAAATGCAGTCACAAATCACGATTTATGATTACATCACGAATCACAACATTAATGTCTTTACTAGTTACTTGGATGTATTGTAAGTCTGTTTTGCAGTATCTCTCCTGGCTTCACCACCCCACCATTGTACTCAATAATAAGTGTTTTTAAGTCAGGAGTTGGACAGAGTCTGCAGTACATACACAGACTGGAAAGAAGACTGACTGCACACATGCAGTTTAGCACAGTATACTTGCACTGCTCAGAATACAAAGTGTCACGCATGCGGAAGACAACAAAAAAGGGCATAATTACATACAAGGGTCAGGGATGGTGGATGAATACATTTTGTAACACAGCAAGGAAGGTGTGGGGGGCACATGGTGTGAGGAAAAAAACTAATGTGGGATCCCATGGTGATCCAGCAGCAGTTCCAGCATGGACATAATTTGCAACTGATGTCCCTCTATGTGATCCAGCTGCTGCTCCACAGCACTCACCCTCTTGTTGTTCTCCATGATAGCACTCCAGAGAATTGCCAAGTCAACCTGTGTTACACGCAGTTCTCTGGGATCCACATGTTCTACAGGCTGACCTGCTGGTGGTGGTGGTGTTGGTTGGGGTACTGGTAGAGCAGCAGGTGCTGCTGTGGCCCTCCACTTCTTAGAGATGCCACCATGTACAGCTTCACCCTCTGCCACAGAATGGCCAGCAGGTGCAGGCATGGTCCGTTCTGTGGCAGCCTGCTGCTCCAACTGGTGATGATTGAGCATATGGGTGTGCTGGCCCCAAGTCCCCAGGTGAGTCCCCCGAGGGCCATGGTGCACCTTCACCTCACATAGGCAGCACTTGACCACACTGCTGTCCTCCCCGACACAGTCAAAAAACTGTCAAACAATGGAGGTGCAGGGAGGACCAGGCACAGGCAGGGAAGGGGCCAGATGAACTGGCAGCCAGCTGGTCACAGTGCTCACCAGGGATGGGATTCACACTTGGGCCCCATGGAACAGGCACATCCTACTCCAGAGGACCTGGTGCTAGTCTTGGTGGTGCTGGTTCAACTGCCTCAGAGTCAGGACAGGAGGCAGTGCTGGTCCTGCTTCAGGGGGCACTCACAAGTTTTGAGCAGTCCAACAGGAATGGGCACCCATGCCCCCCACACATGCACATGGTATGACGCTTACCAGTACTATGCTCTCCCAGAGCTGCCCCCACCCCAAACATTCCCTCACCCTGGTCCATCTCTCCTACTGAGCTCCCTCAGTCTGAGCAATCACTACTCACACTGTCACACAACACACACACAGTCACACAGACACAGACAAACAACTAACTACTTATAAAGGTAAGAAAAATAAAATTTACAGAAAGAACAAATTAAGATCAAAAAAGAGTACAGAAAAGACAAAAAAATGTAGCTTTTAAAAAAGCTGTTTGGTGTAAATCAAAGTTTAAATCTCCTCCTCGCTCTGATCTCAAAGTGTCAGCAGTCACAAAACATACTCCTCTCTCTCCGTCTGCGCAGAAGAAAGTAAAAGTGTCTGCTTGTATGACTCACTTCCTTCCTGCCTAGCTAAAGAGCATGTGACTTACAGTACTGTAAGCCATGTGATGTGTGGGGGTGGCTGCCAAATCTGAAACACCAAGTGGATCACTTAGAATCTTAATGAAGAACACGAAGTCCATTAAAAACAATGACTTTGCCTTACTTCGCATTGCCATTCTGCCTTAATGCAAATTGGTAATGACAAGGCGGAGAGAGCACTTTGCATTGCCCACTCCACATAGTGGAGTGGCAATGTGAAGTGCCCACTTCACGTTCACTTCGCTGGTGGAATTTAAATTTGCTGCATCTCTAGATATGAGCACAAGAGGTTTTCCTACAATCGATGTACTAAATTTTGAGCAAAAAATTCGGCTCAAAAAGTAGCTTTTTTAACAGCTTTTAGAGGATTTGAATCGCTGAGCTCAGAGAGGAAGCTGTCTCCGTCTTCCACTACACACACACTACACAGAACTGAGTCTGTGCAGAATGATCTAAAGCCCATGTGACCTGCAATCCCATGGATCACTGCAAAATTCGCCTTGGAGCTCAATAACAAGGTGAAGTGATGCAAAGTACATTGATTTCAATGTATTTTGCCTTAAAATTTGTGGAGAAGTTGTTTGGGGAAGGCGGAATACTGCAAAGTCATTAGTTTTAATGGACTTTGTGTTCCTCATTATGACACAATGTACTCCGCTTTGCATTGCAGATTACCTCGCAGATTCCGCATTACTCCTCGAATCACTTCGCAGAGTTAATTTTGGCTACTTCGTCCACCACTAATCAAAAAGGACTGGCCCCAAGATGGACCCTCATGGCACTCTGTGACATCCTTCTCCCCTGACCTCCTTGTGAATGAGATTGCTCAATGGAGTTTTCCTGCAATAAACTTGAACTTGAACTTGATTTGATCCTGTTTCCCATCACCCTCACCATCTCCTGCCCAACAAACTTCCCACCCATCTAATTAGGCCCTTCAATGCACTCAGATCCTCTAACTTTTTTGGCAGCCATCTATGTGGTTCTGAGTTGAATGCCTTGCCGAAGTAGAGTAAATCCACTAATTATTTCTTATATACTGATCTAGCTACAAAGTCCATGAATACTACAAGGTTGGCCTGACCAAGACATCCTGAGCCATGAACCCATGTCGCATACTATCCTGAAGCCCATTTCTTTCCAGGTAGTCCAATAGGATCTCCTTGACTAGTGTCTCCATCAATTTACCCTCAATGGGTGCTATGCACCAATTGGTGAGTAATACACACCAGAGGCACACTACCCATCTGCGGAGCTCTGCGCCTGTGGACAGGTGCACACCAGAGGCATTCACAACTGCTGGCCACCTGTCTGTGGCTCAGCGCCCCCCAGTGCACAGAACTCTGCAGTAGAGCCAGGGGAGGGGTCACAGGTCTGGCCGGGCATTCAATCAGATGCCTGGACTGGGTCCCATACTGGATACCTTGTGTGGTGAAGCATGAGTTGGCAGAGTGCCCCATGGATGTCTGACAGCTGGTGGCTGCGGGGGTGAGAGGTGGGTATGCTGCCAGCTCATCCACATCAGGGCACCAAAGTGGTGCACCTGGAGGTGGGGGGACTGTACCCCACCATATGCCCAGAGGTGCTGGTGTCAGGTGGGACAGTGGTGCAGTTGGGGGGGCACCATAGATGGGCTGATGCCCCTGCACCCCTGGGACACTGTGAGGGGTGGTGCTTCGTAGGGGCCAGATGGTGTGTGGCACATATGGGGGGGGCAATGGTGCTGTGGTCCCAGGTGTTGGCAGCCATTCCAAAGATGGGTGCATGGGCTGCATAATAGGTTTTCAGGAGGGTTCTCCTGTGGTTAAGTAACATGAAAGTTTGAATTATACTAGAGATTATTTGATTCTTGATTTCTGATTCTTGTTTTTGGAACTGTATGTGAATAAGGATTACTTTTTATTTTTATTTTTAATAATGATGCACTTTAGATGTTTTGGTGTAAGAAATTTGGTATTGCACTTTAAGTGATTGGATTGATTTTCTCATTAATATTAATGGACAAGATATTTAAACTGGCATGTGTAATTGTATGCTACACCCCCTTTGAAGACTCAAGTGAGTCGAGGCGATAGGGAATTTCTCATTCGCAGAGGATTCAGTCTACCCACCTTTTGTATTTACACTGAAATTTTATGGAAGATTTGAGAAGAATAAATAGCAGTCCTTGCTACTGCAGTTGAATTATCTCCTGTGGACTGCATCTTTTTCTTCCACTTTGAATTTTAAAGTTCTAAAAACTGGTGGGAAGGTATTGTTGTGCGCTACTGCCTGTTTGAACTTTTAAATATCAGGGTTTGCCACCCTGTCTTTGTTGTGCTGCACAGCTGGTTCCACTCCATTTGATTTTCATGGCATTCCTTCATTGGATTCTCTTCTCCCTTGCATAGTCTGCACACCCATCTGCACCTCCACATCCAGCACTACGCATCTTGGTGCATGGTGCATAGTGCTGGCATGCCCCTCCCCTGCCCCCGGTGTTTTACTCTTTGTGTGGCCAGGGGATTGGGTGCATAAGTGCAGCTCACCCCACTTGGAGCATCCCACATGGGGGGCGCATAGGGTGTGGAGTGGTTGTGTGCCCCAGATATGCGTGTATAGCCACTCCACCCCATTAGTCTATAGGGACCAATGAAGTCAAGACTGATGGGTCTATAGTTGCCAGTTTTTTCTTGTCCCCTCTTTTGTGGGGCATAACTATGTCCACTACCCTCCAATCTTTTGGAAGGTTCCATGTCATAACAGCAATCACAAAACAGTAATCATTGCCACAGCGAGTGTGCATCACCAAAAAGCAAATTGGTGATGTACACTTGTGGGCTGCAAGATATCCGGCTTATGTGGGGGTGGTACCCCCCCTGCACCCACCTGACTAAATATAACTAATTCCGGGGGGGGGGGAGAGGTGCATGTCAGAGAGGGGGAGACAGTCTAACAAAAAACAAAAACAACAGGAGCAGTAACATTTTCCCCAGTCCCCAGCCCTGAACCCAGTACCTGCTGCACTGCAGCTAGCCACCTTCACCACCACACCACATGGCTAGCTCAGTGGCAGCTTGGCACACTATCCCACACAAACCCTGTTCCATAACCTTCCCCTTCTCTTCCCTCTCCCTCTCCTTCTGGTTGCCCTCCCTTGCTCATCCCTACTGTCGCTTTCATATTTCGTCGCTACCCTTATAGGGTAGCCCAAAAGGGTAGTGCTGTAACTGAGTCACTGTTTTGACAGTTGCTCATTTTACCTCTGTTAAGTAAAGAGGTGATGGAATTCCACCACAAGTGAATGCCATGCCCACAAGTCTCTGAACTACTTGCCTGCCAGCCGGAGATCATAGGATATGGCAGAGGTGCTGCCATATCCCTTTACTGTTAATGACCTTTACAGAACAAATAGACATGCTGTATTTTTTAAAGTAAGGCTTAAAACCACAAAACCAAATTCCCCTGCTTGAGCTTACTTGGTCAGAATTACTTTGATTATTAATAAACCAAGTTTAGTGGCATCCTCCTCATATGTGCATCAATTGCACAAATATTATATAAATTGCTTGCATGATTGTAGCTTAGTGTTTGTTACATAGTCCTTCTACCTGCCATGTAATTACTGCTTGATTCATTATACATTACTCTTCTCTTCCCCCTTCCCCCAGGATGCATCTGGAAACAAGCTATAATTACTAAGTAGCGCTTTTTCCCATAGGGAAACCCTGTTATAATTTGCCATTATAGCCAGCTGGTTATAATGGCAAATTATAACCGGCTTTCCCGCAGATCGTGCATGTGCCAGTTGTACCATCTTCCTTCAGATACAATGTTCAGAACATCACCCCGTCATAGTCACTGTTGAATGTTTTTTGTTAAATTAAAAAAAAAGTCCCTTCTCGTAGTCACTGGCAGGGAAAAAGAAAACACAAAATATTTAAACACACCGTCTGCTTTAGATTTCCCTGCCAGCATGCAAGAGCCAACAGATCTCCCGACCTCTTCCTACCAGAAGCACACCACAGCTCTGCAACCACCATTTCCTGGTAAGTTTGAAAAAAAAAGAAAAACATGCATACTTGTGCCACATAAATAACTGGATCTCTGTAAGTTGGCAGATCATGGACTGGGAGAGCACAGAATCCTGACTAGTCCATGGCTGCCCAAACACTAATCTATTTCCTAATTTTATATAATTCCTGAGGTGAAAAAGTGCATGCCAGCAACTATAAAAAATAAAATATAGGTTGGTGTGTGTAAAATGCGATTTTACACACACCCTCACTGTGGGATGCATTTTATAAACCCGTCAGGCTTTGCCCTCAGGGTTTATGTAGCATCCCACAACTCGGGTGTGTGTAAAATCTCACTGCACACACCACCACATATATTATTATCTATGTTATCAGCTCAGAATGTCTTCCTGGTGAAACTTGTGAAGTACATAAATAAATAAATAGTGAAAACCAGTACAATGCCATAGCTATCCCTAATATTGTAACAAAGATTACAGTCAGTTTTCCATTTTTTTTCTACAGTGGGTGGGCAGAGGGGGTACATTTGTAAGCATATGGCGCATACATACAAATCTTAGTGCCCAGGTTGTATTGACTAGGTTAAGCAGTAATAACATTCAGGAAAAAGGCAATGCAAACAAATCCTTTGCTAACTTTGAACCACAACTCCCAACAAAATGTTGTGAATAACATAGCAGTGCACATGCACATCGAGCATTTGCTGCAAGTCCCAGACATGTGGAATAAATTATTTTATAACATGTGTTGAAAAATTCTTGTTAAATTGTTATATTGTGTTTTCTGTTATTTAAAAAGCTAAGGGCATTTTCCCAGTTCTTTTTAGTGATTAAAATATCTTCATATTAGTAGCCCATGGCCAAGAGTTAAGAATGGAATATGACATCGATTTGATAAATATGTGCATCTGAAGAAATTCAAAAGTATGTATCCATTTGAAAATTCTAGCAATATGCAGTTAAAGATGTATTGTATTACATCTCTGATAGCAAATGGGAACAGCAAATAGGAAGGCATTGCGGTTTAGCGGTTTGCATATTAAAATCCAACCACAGCTAGTGGTTTTCCATGTCATCTTAAGCAAGTTGCTTAACCTACCTTTGTGTCAGTATGTCACATCTGTAGAGCTGTGCAAAAATAATATTACTCAGCAGAATTATTGCAAATGTTAGAATTTCACTTTCATAAAGTTTCAGAAAGCACTATGGCAGCCTTTGTGAAATTCTGGCTTAGAATAGCAGAATGAATGCATGTATTTCAGATGGATGTATTAAACTGTGGAATGTAATTCCACAGAACTGTTCCTTCTGTCGTCTATAGAACTAGGGAATGATTGCTTACATTGTGCATTGATATATTAAATTGTGGAATGAAATTCCACAGAACAGTCATTCTGCAGTTCAGGCAGAAAATTAAGCAGCATGGTGCAAAAATTCACGAAACACAGTTGGAGAATTTGGATTTTGCCAAACTAAGAATTTCAGAAAGTTCAAGAAATTTGTGAAATTTCAAAGAATAGTCATAAAACTGAAAAATGTGCAGTTTCTGCCCAGTGCTACACAGCTGGGATAATGGTTAGAGGCAGGACCCCACTGAAAATGAGATGTTGCATCTCAGCTGGCCTATGCTGCATAAATACATCATATGAAAGCAAATAGGGTATCTTATTTATTTCTATGAGCTAGTGTCTCTGAACCTGCAATTGTCACAAGTAGCAAAATAGCCTAGTGCTAGTGTTAACAGTAATACCATTGTTCCTTGGTAGTAGCAGACTCCATCACTGATTTAAGGTTTTTCATGGCAGTGCTGGCTAGGATTCCATTCTCAGTTCCCTGTTTCCCTTTTCCTCACCTAGCACATCAAGGCCAGCAAATACAAGGTGGTATAATTCTGAACCATAACCTACAGTACTAAAAGATTTTGCCTCTCCTCATACAATTCCAATACGATTAACACCAGTTCATCCCAATTATCTCAGACATAGTGCATGCACAGAGCAGTATGCTATTGTGCTAAGACCAAATGCAAGCATTTGTGAATGGTCGACCTTCATCAAACAAAAAAAAAATGTTTTGTGAAAAGTTATGAAACTAAGTTAGATGAACACAGTAGGTGTCTGAATCAACAAGTACTGTACAGTCATTTTCAGTACACAACCTTTCACGCCTCTAAGTGCCCTTCTTCAAGAGATCGTGTCACCTAATCTATTCAGTATCTGGTCAAAAACAAGTGGGAATTACAGTGCAGTAAAATCTGCGCTGAGAAAATAGCATGAGTGAAAAAAAACTACTTGGGAATCACAGTGTGGTCATTATAGCTCTATACATGTAGATCTTTTCAGTATGGCTGAGCAGTCTAAGACTTTCATTGTGCACTGGGTGACTGTACTGGCTATGTGGCTTAGTGGTTAGAGTGACAGGCAGTGAATGGCTTGTACACCCAACTGACTAGGGTTTAAGACTTCCACTTACTTTTATTTCTTCCCCATCTGAGTTGCATGCCTCATGGAGTTTGTTTATTATATCTGCCCACCCACCCAAATTTTTCCCCTCTGATCAGACTTGAGTGCTCAGCTGAGTTTGTTTATTTTGTCTGATGAGTGGTCCAAATTTCTCCGCTCTGTCTGAGTTGTGTGCCCCACAGAGTTTATTATATCTGCCCACCAACCCAAATTACTCCTCCATATCTGAGTTGTGTGGCTTATGGAGCTTGTTTATTACATCTGCCCACTCACCTAAATTTCTCTCCCCCCTCCATCCGAATTCCATCCCCCACAGACATTATGCAGCTCTGGGTGGTTTTGGCACTGTCTGTAGCGCTCATTCATTTCCCTGAGCACTATCTTGTCTATCACTGTTTTCCCTGCATGGTATTTGACTGCACTATTTTGCTGATGCTCTTTTGACATAGACCCCAATATATTCATCTGTTTGTACAAGGATCAATACAGCTACAAACAACACTGTGAAGCTATTCCATAATGTTTAGATGATTATTTGTAAACCTGCTAAAAACACCAATACAAGGACATTGTGCAAGCTTAACCTGGGTGATATTAACCAAAGAGGAGCTAGGCAAGGACCAGGTTGGGAATAATGCGGTTATGGTGGCCTGATATAGGGGCTTCTCAGTATCACATAGGAGTGTGCAAAGTTTTTAACTCTGCTAGTGATTTCTGCATGACATGGCCCACTATGCCCTTTGGGTAGTGTGCTACACCACAGTTTGTATAGTAATTTGCCACTTAATGGCAAAAAAATAAACAAGCTGCAAAGTGGTAAATTAACACACTTTGCATATCACTCCACACTTTGTGGGTGGATGTAGTGCGAACTTCACAAAGCCAATTACTATGC
Source organism: Neoceratodus forsteri (assembly GCA_016271365.2). Classification (NCBI taxonomy): domain Eukaryota; kingdom Metazoa; phylum Chordata; order Ceratodontiformes; family Ceratodontidae; genus Neoceratodus; species Neoceratodus forsteri. The sequence goes on from CM028131.1 coordinate 1,126,450,867, forward strand.
AAAGTTGCGCACTATGTGTAGTGTCATGTGAAGTGCAAAGTTGTTTTTTTTTAACTTTGCACAGAGCTAGTGCCAAACGGCAGGTTTAACCCACCAACCAAAAACATGCATAGAATCTATCAACTGGGGGTATTTTAAGTGGAAGACTCTTTAAAGAAATATAGAATCATACATTGGCTAGATGGGTCTAAATCATATATTTAAAATTAATTCAAAGAATTATAAAATTTGTCTCAATTGCTTCTGGGACCACCTTTACTCTCCATATAACATTTTTCCTTAAAATATCTTACACTGCTAGAAAGAAAAAACACTACTACATTTTAAATGAATGTACAGTGAGGCCTAATGGGCCCATCATTTAGTGTTTAGGAGATGAGGGGGGACCAGACTGGACTAAGATGGGCCCAAAATAGAAATTATGAGATGCAGTCACAAGATACAGAAATTAACATCAGGTATAAATCATCACTGTGCCATATCAACAAAAGGAGAGTTGGACAAGCCCATATAGACAATAGGTCACAGGGTATGATCGAGCAAAACAGGGCAGTCTTGATGAAATGAAGTTCTTTTTCTGATGACTTGTTTATGTTTTGATGTAATGTGATAGATACTGTACCTTAAAAACTACCTACTGGGCCTACATCCAATGAAAGTCTCGTTGACCAAGGGAGAATGTATCCTGGGGCCAAGAAGACTTAAAGTGGATTTTATATATCTGTCCTCACTCACAGCACATTTTTCATTACCTGTCATTGTTTCACCAAATACCTCATTTGCAAAAATTTAGGCAATGAGTACAGTGATAAGAAAGTACAAGTCTTCTGAATGAAATGGTGTAGCTATATGTGTTTATACTAATAACAGGGTATGGTGGATGCTGGAATATGGTATTTGCAGAAGCTACTGAGCAATTTTCAGAAGTGCTTTGGCAGATGGGCTGCATGTCTATGGCAAGGATGATGCATGGGTACTCTGCACCATGGGATTCAATGAATGGTTGAAAAACTGGTGTGGAGCTCAGGGTTTTGGCTTCATTGAGGTCTAGGGAGCCACCTGGAGGGATGCAGGCCTATACAGGCATGATGGTCTGCATCTGTCCAGGGTGAGAACCAGGATCCTAGGTGATTTGCAAGCATTTAAACTAGCCAAGGGGGGGGCACTGAAAAGGAGCAGGGAAATCCCAGCCTCCCCCCACAAAACACAGTAATTAGTGAGGTAAACACCAAGGTAGAGAAGTCATTCGGGAGCAGGACAGGGGTAAATGCAAAAAAGGCAAAGGCAGTAAGGACAGAGATGGGGTTAAAAGGGGCAAGGCCATCAAACAATGGAGGGTGATGAGTACCAATACCCATAGTCTGTGTAACAAGCTCCCTGAACTAGTGGCCTTGGTGGAAGATGGATGCCTGGATATTGTGGCAGTCACTGAAACATGGTATACAGAGAACCTTGACTGGGATGTCAACATACCAGGATACACAATCTACAGGAGGGACAGGGAGGGTAAAAGAGGAGAAAGAGTAGCGCTCTATGAAAGGGAAGGGATTAAAGCAACAAAACTAAAGAGTAAACATGAAGTAGATGAGTCACTATGGGCCATCCTGGAGACAGGAAATGGCACCACAATCTGCATGGGAGTTGTGTACAGACCCCCATCTCAGGGGGAGGGAATGGACAAGGAAATGATAGAAGGCATCCTTAAAATGGCAGAAAAAGGGGAGATATTGTTGATGGAGGATATGAATATGCCAGATGTTAACTGGAACACCTTTGCTGCAGGCACATCCATGAGCAGGGTCATTCTTGATGTCCTATAAGGGGCATGCCTCAGACAGCTAGTGTTTGAACCCACTCGGGAGGGAGCAATCTTAGACCTGGTACTCTCAAATGGGGACGGAGAAAGGATCTTAGATTCAGAAGTGGGTAGCCATCTGGGAACAAGCAACCACCAAACAGTGTGGTTCACAATAAACACAGCCATAGAGTCAAGCCATACAAAAAGAAGAGTATTGGACTTTAGGAGGGCTGACTTTGGGAAAATGAGAGAGTGCCTCAGAAAAGCACTAGGGAATGGATAAGAAGGAGGGGTGGAGAAACAATGGGGAATAATCAAAACAGCCATCACAGAGAAAGCAAGCCTGTGTGTGAAGCGAATCAATAAAATAAAATGAACGAAAAAACTCTATGGTTCTCAAAAGGGGTGGCAGGGAAGGTTAAGAAGAAAAGGATAGCATTCAGGAAATATAACGAAACACAGAAGGAGCAGTACAGAAAACTATCAGTTAAAGCAGAAGGAGGCAAGGAAGGCAGTCAGAATAGCAAAGGCCCAAACCAAGGAAAAGATAGCCAATTCTGCTATGAAGGGGGATAACACCTTTTATAGGAACATTAGGGAGTGAAGAAATACCAAGGAAGGGATACGGAGACTTAATAAAGGGAAGGGAATTTGGGCAGAGGGTGATAGTGAAAAAGCAGGGATACTGAAAGAATATTTCTGCTCAGTATTCACAACAGAATAGAATGGGAAGGTACCTAAACCAAACAAGAGAAACACTCTGGATAGGGGGGTTGATACCAGTCCATTCACAGAAGAAAGGGTTTTGAAAGAACTCTTGAAACTGAGGGTGGACAAAGCAATGGGGCCTGATGGGATTCACCCCAGAATTCTAAAAGAACTAAGGGTAGAACTAGTGGCACCACTGACTACTCTCTTTAACAATTCATGGGAGGATGGGGTGGTACCTGAGGACTGGAGGACGGTGAATGTGATTCCACTTCACAAAAATGGGAGGAGGGCAGAGGCAGAAAACTACAGACCCATTAGTTTAACCTCAGTGGTAGGGAAAATGATGGAATCACTTCTGAAGGAAAGAATTATTGAGTACCTAGATGCCAGTGGGGCACAGGACCCAAGGCAGCATGGATTCACAGTGGGAAGGTTGTGTCAGAGGAATCTAATAGATTTCTTTGACTGGGTGACCAAAGTAATAGACCAGGGAGGGGCTGTGGATATGGCCTGCCTAGATTTTAGCAAAGTATTTGACACAGTCCCACTCAAAAGATTAATATACAAGTTAGCCAGCCTTGGAGTGGGTCCCAAGGTGGTAGCCTGAATAAAAAATCGGCTGGACAACAGGATGCAAAGGGTAATAGTAAACGGAGTCCACAGTGAAGAAAGGAGGGTAACTAGTGGGGTACCGCAGGTTTCATTACTGGGACCAGTCCTCTTTAATGTCTTTATAAGTGACATTGGAGAGCACCTGTAAAGGAAAATATGTCTCTTTCCAGATGACACAAAGATCTGCAACAGGGTTGATACACAAGTTGGGGTGGAAAGGATGAAAAGGGACCTGGCAAGGTTGGAAGAATGGTCACATGTATGGCAGCTCAGATTCAACGCAAAGAAGTGCAAGGTAATGCACCTAGGAAACAAAAAACCCAGAAGAAGAGTACACAATGGGGGGTGAGATACTAATAACAACAAAAATTGAAATGGACATGGAAGTAATTATATCAGATGACCAAAAGGTGGGCAAGCAATGAGAGAAGGCAGTAAGGATGGCTGGGGGATACTGGGATGCATAAGGTGAGGCATCAACAGTAGAAAACAGGAAGTTGTTATCCCTCTGTACAGACAGTTGGTGAGATCTCATCTGGAGTACTGCATGCAGTTCTGGAGACCCCACCTCCACAAAGACATAGACAGAGTGAAGGCTTTGCAGAGGAGGGCAACCAAAATGGTGCCAGGTCTACACCAGAAGACATATGAAGATAGACTAAAGCAGCTTAATATATATACCCTCGAGGAAAGGAGGGCGAGGGGGACATGATAGAAACTTTCAAGTATCTCAAGAAATTAACAAAGTCCAAGAGGGTAGCATCTTTCAGAAAAAGAGATGTGCAAGAACAAGGGGGCACAATTTGAAGATAGAAGAGGGACGGGTCAGAAGTAATGTTAGAAAGTATTTTTTTCACAGAGAGGGTTGTGGATGCATGGAACAGTCTTCCTGAGGAGGTTGTGGAGTCAAGAACAGTGGAAGAATTCAAGAAATCATGGGACAGATATGAAGCAATTTTAGTGGGGGTAGGAGGAAGTAAGCTGTTGATTAATTAGAATCTGCAGCTTATCCATCAGGTAGGGAAATGGGCAAACTAGGTATGCCAAGCGGTCCTTATCTGCCATCAAATTCTATGTTTCTATGTTAATAGGAAACTGGTTAGTCTCCATAGAGTTACAATAAATTTATGTATTTTTTTTATTCTGTTTTATTTCAGACAAATGAACATATATAAAATGAATAGCATTGTTTCACAGACATACACTTCCATTTTACACATTTAATCTTATGAACATTTCATCTCTCCCCAAGCAACCCCTAATCTTCTTTGCTTTTAAAGTCTTTGCCTGCAAAAACTTTGGAAGCTAATAATGTCCAGACATTTAAAATCTGGCCTGGGAGTTTTGTCTGTAAAGGAAAAATAATAAGATTTATTATCTTTTTCACTGAATCTTAGATGAAAACAGAACTACAGTTCTGAATGAAAGGTTGGTGTGTTTAACAAAACAATGTTTTTATTTGTTTTTAATTTGTTTAATGCTCAGCTGCAGCACAGGCTCCTTATTCCCTGCAGCACTCCAGTTCTGGGCATTTGAAACTGAGCCCTTAAACAAGAAGAGCTATGCTCAGCTGCAGCACAGGTTCTTCACTCCCTGAAGGCTTCCCATTCATGGCATTTGAAACAGAGCCCTGAAACAAGTGCAAGAGTCCTGCTCAACTGCACCACAGGTACATACTGTAAAATGTTATTTCCTTGCACTGTACTGCTTATATTAGTTGCTCTTATTCTGTTTACTGTATGCTGAACACTGTTGATTGTTTTTTTGCTAGCTGTTTTCAGTGTCCTGCTGAGTTACAAGGTGGTAGTTGATATTACTTTAACTGTGCAGCATATCCTGTATATTATAAGCCACTGAACTGACCTGTACTGCAATCCTTTTGCCTTTTACTCTTTATTCTGTCCTGGTGCTTGTTCAGTTTGGAACCTGCAGAGCTCCCCACAGCTGCCATTCTTTCTTGTTAGTAATCTGTGCATGCGCAGTTGTGACCTGCAACCCCCTCTGGCATCTTACTCCTTTGTCCCTGCTTCCCACTCTCACTGTGTGCACTTTGTCTTGCTGGAACACTCCCTTTTTTCTAATCACACCATCCCCTTTATCTGTAGGCTCTTCACTCCCTGCAGCACTCCTGTTCTGGGCATTTGAAACAGCCCTGAAACAAGAAGAAAAGCCCTGCTCAGCTGCAGCACAGTTACTGTACATACTGTACCTGTGTTTGCCCATCACCGGTCCGCAGCAACTGCCATGCCACCCTGGTCCATCCCTAGCTTTATAGGTCACACACATCATGTGACCCACACATCATGTAACCCAGCCTCCTGACACTACCACACATCATGTGACCCAGCCTCCTGACACTATCTCCCCATTTCTCCTAATGTTTTTTATACTGAGTGACCGCTAGGAGTCACTGCTGAGCTCTATCTATTCTCCTCTCCCCAGCATCTCTCAGCATCACTGACACATAGTGTCCAGCCAGTAACCTAGCCCCGAACCTCCTGTTCTACTCAACCCCTCCAAGGAGATCCTCCCCCTCCTTTTCTCCCTGCTTCCCTTGATTCAAACCCCTGACCCTGTTGATTGGAGGTGGCAACCCTAACCACTACACTACATTGGCAGTAACAATTTTTTCTTGCCTTTTGCTCCTACTACCCTCTGTCACCCAGTCCCCTTTATCCACCACCTGATACTCCCTGTCATTCTCCCTGCTATCCAGTCCCCCATTACTTTCATCTAGAATGTTAGTTAATCCTAATTAACTGCGTCTCTTATCTTGCAGCTATAGAAACTACTAATTCCTACAGCCCCCCCCACCTGCAACCACAATCATATACACCCCACCTCCTAACCCCAACCAATTACTAAACTGACAAACAAACATGAGGGCCCTTAACTATGTGGCTCCACTCGCTTTCCTACTTATTCCACATCCCTACTATAACAACCCTAAGCCCATGCCAATTCACCCACACTCCCTTTTGAAAGACACACCACAGGGCACTGAGACTACAAGTACCACATGCAATGACATCCTTAGACCCACTTCTGCCCATAAGCTGCTCAACCTGCCTCCATACAACCTTCCAACTCTTCCTCTCCTACCACACCTCACTTCCCCTATTCATAATCAAGCTGAGCAAACCCTCTAATCGTAAACCGCATAGCCCACTAAAGTTCAAATGTTTCCTACTCAGGATTGCCTTGCTTCTTCTTATGTCTGGTAATATACACCCCAACCCAGGTCCCCAGCAACAGCCACACTGTCACAACTGCAACAATGGAAATCTAAATCTGGCCACCATCAACATCCAAAGTTTACTACCCAGACTTGATGACCTGCAAGTCTGGGCAACATAGCACAAACTGGATGTGCTCTCCATTGTTGAAACCTGGCTTTCTCCAAAAATATCAGATTTGGCCATCTCCCTTACTGGCTATACCCTATTTAAACAGGACAGGCTTTGCAAAAGGGTTGGGAGTGCACTATATATCTGAAAGATTTGTTGAATGGACATGCTGTCTTACAACTGGCTTTCATAAATAACTCCCAAGTCCTAGCAATTAAATTAATCCTTGGCCACTTTGGCAGATCACTCACCAGACTATCAGTATACATCCCCCCTCGTGACCAGGCTACCGGCTCCAATATGGTCCTTGACTATCTCACCAACATGCCCCATCTCGCTGAGGTGGTGGTATTAGGTGACTTCAACATTAATTGATTGGACCCCGAAGCTGACTCCTACAAAGATAATATTGCAGCCATTGATGTCATTCAACTGGTGACTTCTCCCACAAGAATCAGTTATAGGACTGGCAACAGCACACTTCTTGATCTGATCCTCACAATCCATCCAGAAAGCATCACTAGCACCACTGGCCTCCCTGTCTTGCCTAGTGACCACTCCCCAGTTTTATGGCACTGGTCAAATAAAGCCCCAAGCCACTCGCCAAAGTGGTATATCAACGTGTCCTCAATAGAGGGCAGCTTAAACACCTCCAGGACTGACTTTAACAGTACAATTGGTCACCCATGGCCATGGCTCAAAATGTGGACCAAGCACTTGACTATTTTATTACCCAATTCAATGAGGCCTGTGACGTTTTCAACCCCCTTCAAAAATAGAAGGTTAAGGGTGTGACTAACCCCTGAATTACCCCTGCCCTAATAAACAAGATGGCCAGAAACAACCTGTGGCATCGTGCACTAGCTTCTGGTAAACAGGCTGATATGCAGCTCTACAAAGCTGCTAGGAACGCCTGCACCTGGGATGTTCACCTTGCCAAAATCAAACACTTTAAGAATTAACTCTCAAACTCCCGAGGTAATGGTAGGCTCTTTTGGGACAATCTCAGAGACATCACGGGAAAGCCTAATAAAACCACCCCCACTATGATTGAAGTGAATGATGTAACCATCCAGGACCCTAAAAAAATAATTGACACTGATGACAACTGTCACAAAGGAGGCCCACAGGAAGGAGGCAGAGGACACGACAGGGAAAGGAAGCAGCTCCTGGTGGGGGACTCAATTATTAGGGGGATAGAACTGGGGGGAGCTGGGAAAACTGAAGTAAGGTGCCTGCCTGGTGCCTGACTTGGGGGACAGGAAGCGCATCCTCAGGATCACGAGAACAGCTGCAAGGGATTCTGAGCTGGAAGTAATTGTCCACCTAGAGACAAATGACTTGGCTCATCATGAGATTAGAGCAGTGCAGGAGGACATTGTAGAGTTGGGGAGGGGCCTAAGACAAGTAGCACACACAGTATCCTTCTCAGAGGTGCTGCCTGTCAATGGCATGGGGGAGGCGAGGGTAATTAGCACCATACAGTTTAATGAATGGTTGAAAAAATGGTGTGGAGCACAGGGTTTGGCTTCATTGGGGACTGGGGTTCCACCTGGAGGGACACCAGCCTATACTGGCAGGATGGTCTGCATCTGTCCAGGAAGGGAACAAGTCTTTTGAGCAATTGGTTTAAATGCTTCATTTGTAAGCTTTTAAACTAGTCAAAGGGGGAGGCACTGATAAGCAGCAGGAAAATCCCAGCCTCTCCCTACAAAACAGGGTACTAAACAAGAAAAAGACCAAAGTAGAAAGGTCAGTGGGGGATGCTGCAACAGAAGGTAAAGCCATCCAAAATGGAGAACAATGAGTACCAATGCCGTAGTCTGGGTAACAAGCTTCCTGAATTAGTGGCCTTGATGGAGGAGGAACATCTGGATATCGGCAGTCACAGAAACATGGTACACACAAAACCATGACTGGGACGTAAACATACCAGGATACACTGTCTACAGGAGGGACAGGGAGGGTAAAAGAGGAGAAGGAGTAGCTCTTTACATAAGGGAAGGAATAAAAGCAACAGAACAAAAGGGTAAACAGGGAGGAGAAGAAGCACTGTGGGCAAATTTGGAGACAGGCAATGGCACCACAATCCACACAGGGGTTGTATACAGACCCCCTTCTCAGGGGGTGTAAATGGACAAGAAAATGATAGAAAGTATACTTAGAATGGCAGAAAAAGGGGAGATATTGCTGATGGGTGATCTGAATATGCCAGATGTTAACTGGAGTGCAGTTGCAGCAGCCACTTCGAAGAGTGGGGTTATTCTAGATGCCCTACAGGGGGCATGCCTTAGACAACTAGTATTGGAGCCCACTCGAGAGGGAGCAATTTTAGACCTGGTTCTCTCAAATGGAGATGGAGAGAGGATCATAGATGTAAGTGGGTAGCCATCTGGGAACTAGCGACCATCGAACAGTATGGTTCACAATAAACATAAGCAATAGAGTCAAGCCATACAAAGGCAAAAGTACTGGACTTTAGGAGGGCTGACTTTGCCAAAATGGGTGAGTGCCTAAAGAATGCACTAGCAAATGGGCAGGAAGGAGGGGTGGAAGAACAATGGGAATAATAAAACTGCCATCACAGAGGTAACGAGCCTTTGTGTGAAGCACATAAACAAAACAAAACGATGTAAGAAACCACTATGGTTCTCAAAGGAAGTGGCAGTGAAGGTTCAAGAGAAAAAGAAAGCATTCAGGAAGTACAAGGAATCACAGAAGGAGCAGGACAGAGAACTGTATCAGTTAAAGCAAAAGGAGGCTGGGAAGGCAGTCAGAACAGCAAAGGCCCAAACTGAGGAAAAGATAGCCAACACAGTTAAGAAGGGGGATAAAACTTTTTATAGGTACATCAGGGAGCGAAGGAAGACCAAGGGAGGGATAGTGAGGCTTAATAAAGGGGAAGGAGGGTGGGAAGAGGGAGACTGTGAAAAGGCAGAGATACTAAACAAATATTTTGCTCAGTATTTACAAATGAAGAAGGAAGGTACCTAAAACAAACAGTAGAAACACTCTGGATACAGAAGTTGATACCAGCCCATTTACAGAAGAAAGGGTTCTGAAAGAACTCTTAAAACTGAAGGTGGACAAAGCAATGGGGCCTGATGGATTCATCCCAGAATTCTAAAAGAACTAAGGGTAGAACTAGTGACACCACTGACTACCCTTTTAACAAATCATGGGAGGATGGGGTGGTACCCGAGGACTGGAGGAGGGCAGATGTGATTCCCATCGCAAAAGTGGGAGCAAGGCAGAAGCAGGAAACTACAGACCTGTTAGTTTAACCTCAGTGATAGGGAAAATGATGGAATCACTTCTGATGGAAAGAATTGTGTCAGTATCTAGAGGTCAGAGGGCACAGGACCCTAGGCAGCATGGATTCACAGCGGGAAGGTCATGCCAGACGAATCTGATAGATTTCTTTGACTGGGTGACCAAAGTAGTAGATCAGGGAGGGGCTGTGACATGCCTCCTAGACTTTTAGCAAGGCATTTGACACAGTCCCACATAAAAGATTAATATACAAGTTAGCCAGCCTGGGGTGGGTCCCAAGATGACATCCTGGGTAAAGAATTGGCTGGAGAATAGGACACAGAGGTAATAGTAAATGGAGTCCACTCAGAAGAAAGGAGGGTTACTAGTGGGGTACCGCAGGGGTTCAGTAATGGGACGGTCCTCTTCAATGTCTTTATAAACATTGCAGAGGACTGGAAGGAAAAGTATGTCTCTTTGCAGATGACACAAAGATCTGCAACAGAGTTGATGCACAGGGTGGGTGGAAAGGATGAGAAGGGACTTGGCAAGGTTAGAGGAATGGTCAAATGTATGGCAGCTTAGATTCAATGCTAAGAAGTGCAAGGTAATGCACCTGGGAAACAAAACCCAGGGAAGAGTACACAATGGGGGTGAGATACTAACAACAACAAAATGGAAAGGGACCTGGGGTAGTCATATCAGATGACCTAAAGGTGGGCAAGCAATGTGAGAGGGCAGCAAGGAGGCTGGGAGGATACTGGGATGCATAGGGAGAGGCATCACCAGTAGAAAACAGGAAGTTATTATCCCTCTGTACAGACAGCTGGTGAGACCCCATCTGGAGTACTGTGTGCAGTTCTGGAGACCCAATCTCTGCAAAGACATAGACAGGATGGAAGCTGTCCAGAGGAGGGCAACTAAAATGGTGCAGGGTCTGCACCAGAAGACATATGAAGAGAGGCGAAAGGAGCTTAATATGTATATGAGGGAGAGGGGGGGACATGATAGAAACGTTCAAGTACCTCAAGGGAATCAACAAAGTCCAAGAGGGTAGCATCTTTCAAAAAAGAGGTGTGCAAGAACAAGAGGCACAATTTGAAGATTGGAGGCGGCTTAGAGGTAATTTAAGTATTTTTTCACAGAGAGGGTTGTGGATGCATGGAATGGCCTTCCGGAGGAAGTTGTGGAGTCAAAATCAGTGGTGGAATTCAAGCATGCATGGGACAGTCATAAGGCCATTCTAGGGGGTGGAGGTAGGAAGAAGTAGGCTGCTGGTTAACTAGGATCTGCAGCTTATCCAGTAGATAGGGAAATGGGCAGACTGGGTGGGCCCAGCGGTCCTTATCTGCCGTCAAATTCTATGTTTCAATGACACATTTAATTCCGCCTTTACTGATCTTAGTGGTATTCCTTCTCCCAACTTCTTTGTTGCACCTGGTAGCATGGGTTACGCCAGTAATTCTGCACCCCCATCACCCCCCCCCCTTCTATTTCAGGAGAGTCACCCTGCATGAAGCCAGAAAATACCTATAACGGGTGCTTGGCAAATCCAGGTATAGTACTGCCTCTCTTGACCTCAAACTCTCAAACATTACCATAGAAGCTGTCCTGTCACCTCTAACTAAACTCCTATATATGTCACTGTCCCTTAGGCAGTTCCCCAAAAGATGGAAAGTGGTGATTGTAGCACACTTTCATAAAAGTGGACACAGAACACTCCACTCACACTATCACCCTATAGTTATCCTCCCCCCTCTCTAACGCCCTGAAGTGCATCATCTCTGACCAATTATCTGAATACCTGGCTAAATATGACATTTAATGTCCTCATCAGCACGGCTTTAGAAAAGCCAACAGCACCACTACTGCTCTACTAGAGTATACAGACTTCCTACACAAGGCATTTGATTGGGGTCACCTAGTGGGGGCAATATATTGACATCACTAAGGCCTGCAATACCATTAACCACACCCTACTGCTGGAATCACTCCCTGCCCTCAAACTCTCCCTTGGGGTAACCGAATGGCTCAAGAACTACCTTGAAGGCAGAATGCAGGAGGTCAAAATCTGTGATGCCTTTTCAGACAGCCATCCAGTATGGTGAGGGGTCTCCCAAGTCTCCATCCTTGGTCCCCTACTGTTCAGACTTTTTCTAAACTCCCTTCCACAAGCCTGCATCAACAGCACAGTACCTTATGTGGACTATGCAATCCTATTCTCTAGTCAGTCTGATCCCCTCCCCTTTCAAGAGACCTACAAACTAACTTCAACTTGGTAGAGGCCTGGTTCCCTCAACACAAACTGTTAATGAACTACAAGAAAATGAAGGTCATGCTTTTAGCTAGTCCACACAACAAATATAAATCAGTCCAATTAACTATCCTGAATAACCTAAGCCTGCCACATGAACAAGTTCATGAATTTAAATATCTCATCATAACCCTAGATAGCTCATTGTCTTACTCCTCACATATCAACCTTATTTTTAAGGTGATAAATTCAAGGATTGAGATTTTATATAGGCACTGACACTGCCTGACCCCTGAAGCCCTCTGGTTAGCAGTCACCAGCATAATCATATCCATAATTGACCATGGGCTTGTCATCTATGGTGCTACCTCTGACACCACTCTCAAAAGAATCACCACTGCACTTAATAAGACCTGCTGGCTGGTTTTAGGGGCCCATAAGTGGACCCACACATGTGACCTTTATGAACAGACCAACTGGATGCACCTTAAGGGCAGGATCACCTACCAGACCTGCTTACTTGCAAAAAAATCAGCCTGGGCTTTACAGCCCCAACCACCCGGCATCTTCTTACATAGACTCCCAATCTTCACAGTACTTGGAGTGCTTCCAAACTATCCTACCTTGTCCCTTACTGCTGTACCACTCAGGCTCAGTGAATATTTATGTTCGGGACTCCCATCTGGCTTAATGGCCTCCCCTCAGACATCAATGGTGAATCAAAACTGGACCTCTTTAAGCTTAAACTTCATCAACACCTCACTGCACTTAGCAGCTGTGATTGCCATTCTTCTCCTGTCTTCGTACCTAATCCTAACATGGGGCCTACATCTGATCCCACCTCATTCCTAGTTTATGATGCCACCTCATCCCTCTGTACTCCTTTACCCCCAATACCTTCCCCCCTCCTAACTGTGTCTTTCATTGAACAGCCCCTCTGGGACTTCCACCCAACCACCACTCATCCCACCCTGATTTCCGCTCTGTTCATCTCCCCACAGCACACATTGATGACCTCCCTCCTAATTTCTGCCTCTCACACAATTTACTATTGACAAAGTCACTCTGCTGACTGCTCCATAAATTGAATTGAACCTTACAGTTCATGCCTTATATGATCCCCTATGTGTAATATATTTTTCCCCCACTATTCTTATGTTTTGTGTCCTTACTATGTCAATTTGACTTTGCTCCTATGACGTGGGACCTTTGTAAAAGAAGCAATGGTTCAAAGCTGTTTGTAATCTTAGAAATAAAAAATAAAATCACTTCAGACTAAGATAGCATTAAAAGTCTTTGGTAAAAAAATAAATAAATAAATTAGAAACAACTTGCTTTAAATCAAAATGTCTTCATCCACATTCCAAAGTTTGTTGTCCTACCAACATCAGTTTCGAAGTATTCATCCTATTATCCTTTTACTTAAAATTATTTGGGATGCAATGCTAATAAAATTTTGTTTGGTGAAGGACTGCAGTCTTACAGTTTCATTGCATTTATTTGCCTACAGTGGTTAAAGCAATGGTTTATTATCATGCTTGGGCCAAGTTTTATTGGTCCCTGGTTTCCTAGTACAGTACAACTGCATTCTACTGCATACATTTGAAAAAACAGCACAGTACATTTGAAAGGTGAAATTTATTACTTAAGACAGCAATCTTTCAAAGCCTAAGACACCTCAAGAATCTGAAAATGTGCACACTTGCAACTGCAGGAAAATATTGATTCCTTTTAGTAATCCAATCATGGCCCATGCCTTTTTCAAATAAAATAGCGAGATAAGTAGCAGAATGTAATATCAGAACAAATGTCAGTTTCTCACTGTTATAATACATATTTATAGAGAAAAATAATTTTCAGTTTTCTGAAAATAATATACTACACATGTACTGGTACAACTGGTTGACAAATAGAATGAATATGTAGATCAAAACCAGCTGACCTTCATAAAAATAAGTTATTTTTCAAAAACATAAGATAAATGTAAAAAAAAAATGCAAGTTAAGTGATTTGGGAGTCTGTCTGTAACATACATGTCTCGCTATGTGGGTAAGCACACTAATGGAGATGTTGTAGGTTAAAGATATATTTCTGTGCTTCTGCAGTATAATGTGAGCTATGCACAGTGGCATGGAAATTGTGCTGAAAACTGTTGTACCACTGTGTGTGGCCCCCGAACAGGTGCTGGGTGTGTGGATTCATGACCACAAGCACCCACAGGGCACCTGTCCGTGGTCCCATCCCCAGCACTCTGCCTTGTGAGTCTGGATTGGGGCCATGCAGGGGCAGGGCCTGGGATGCAGGTGGGTATCCAATTGGATGCATGACCTGACTCCTGATGTGGATCCTGTCTGGCACCTATGCAGGGGATCCAGGGAAAATTCATACCCCATCCCATTTCAAATGACAGGTGAGAGCCTGAATGGCTGCCCCCGGCCACATGGGCTGGTACAGCAGTGTAGCAGAGGTCCTGGTGCTGCCCACTGAATGGTATCCATTGGAGGGTGCAGAGCTTATGCCAGGGTCCCCAGAGCATACCCCTGCCTGGCACTCCATGCCACCTATGCACAATTGTGAATGGTGCAGAGTGTAGGCATGGCCTCTGGCACACCCCTGGACTACCCCAGGTGCATCTCTGCTCGGATGGTTGGTGGATCTTGTGGAAAACTGGCTGGAACACTGATAATGACTGCTGCCTGCACAGCATTCACATGTAAGCTTGGCTACGTGCCTCAGATACATGGTACTTTGGTAATCTGCATTTTTGTGCATAGGGCCAATATGAATATTAAGTACTAATAGCTGATAGAATAATCAGACACCTTAAGAGCCAATAGTTCTTCACTCTGTATTTAGGAGGATATACAAGACATAGGATTTGATTTTCAGTGGCTGAAGCATGGCTTGCATCAAACCCTGCATCAAAGCCACTTCTTCCCACAGCTGCACCAAACTCCTTTGCCACAGCTGCACCCAATTTTATATTGTTGGGTGCAGTTGCAGCAGTTTCCGTAGTTTAAAGCAGCTTGTGCCAAATATCTGGTGCAAGCCCCGTAAAAAGGGTCCCTTGAATGGTGCAAGTTGGAAAATCTGGTCTAACTTATGGCATTTGGCACTCAAGATAGAAAATCCAATGTCGGCCTAGTGACGTTGAGGGCTGAGGCACTGGACATGACACCTCGCACCACACCAGCGAGCCAGGTTTAGGAATGGACTTGGGTCACTTAGGGGTCGGCAGGGGGAGGTAGGGTTGACCATCCATAGGCAGCTCTCTTTCCTTAGGGAGGGGGGCCAGTGTGGCATGCTGTAGACTGACACCCAGTAGTGGCTGGATGTAGGCACAGGCATGTCATCCAGAAGAGGGGAAGGCACCTCCCAGGGCATATGGCTGCTTCCATAGAGGCAGGGGCAGCTGCCTTGCCCATTGCATGATTTGGATGCCTAGGGGAGAAAAGTGGTAAACCGGGCGGGAGCTGATGGGGTCCATGATGACCTGACACTTTCAGGTCAGAGAATGAGTCCTTCCAAGGGAAGGCCAGAGCTACCTGTTGGCTCTGCAGAGTGGTACTAAAATTAAAAAAAATAGTATAAAGAAAAAGGATGGAAAATTCTGATTGCTGGCCAGGAGAATGCCACAAGCCTCATGCACCAAATGACTGGCACACCAGGAGCTTGCAGCATTCTCTGGGCTTTGAAAATTGAGCCAATGGTGTGCCTACTGTATATGTTTTCAGCACTTTGGACAGCTCATCTTCAAACATTCATTTATTACAGTATCAGGAACCTTGGCCACAGTCACAGTTGACAATGCAGAGTGGCTGCTGTGTCCTTTTTAGAGCTGCATAGTGAGAGCTATGTTGATGTATTCTTGATGCAGAGGAAGAGACAAGGTTCTCAAATGCATCATATAGTTGTTCCACAACCACCTCCCCCCATGGAGTTGAAGAACATCTACTGTAAGTCTTCTGAATCACTATGCTTTCTCTTACTACCCACTCGTGGTTCCCCAGTGTAAACAAGAAACACAAAACCCTACTGCTCCTTCCCTCTGTGTGCTCCTCACCACTGCACCCTCAATTCCCAGACCAGGTTCCACACAAAAAGATCTTGCCCACTACAAAATGGCCTGCCCCCCCAGACACTGCCTCATCCTGGTTCCACAAAAGATTCCACCTGCTGCCAAACATCCCACCCTCTCAATCACTACCCTATCCCTGCTTCACATTCAAAACAAGAACCCAGCCATCCTTTCTGTGTTGACCGCTCCATGGCCCAACAGTGAGGTGCGCACCCATCGTTCTCTCAAATAACAAGCCTATACTGGGGTGCCCAGTACCCAGTGTCAGTAGGTACTGAACCTGCAATAAAGAAAGCCATCCCTTGACATCTTTTTTTTTTCTTTTGTAAACCTGAAATAAAGAAATGGTCCCTAACTGTCCTGTGCTGCAGTCCCAAATCCCACCCCGACTCCCCACCCAGCACCCTCCACACCTCACACCCTACCTTATAGTTACCTACTGGGAGTCCAACACCATAATCCTCTCTAGACTGGAGACATGTCTTCACTCTTCAAAGCCAGAACAAGAACTGAGGAAATCAAGTAAGTGCAGTTAGTATATTTCAACGTATTTTTAACTTTTATTCATAACTTGGTTATTTTTTAATATTTCTACCCCAAAGTTTCCATGTGACCTTTTTGAGACCCCACCTCACGAACAAGGTAAGTTACATTTTTCAAATCCAGTCCAAAAGGTGATTTAGCAGTCACTCTGCTATATCACATTTCAGGCGGGATTTGAAACTTTTCACCTACCAGGTTCATGAGCTGGGGTCATAAGGGGACTATTTTGAAAACTGTGGGTCAAAATATTATTAAACAACAAATTTATGAAGGTTTGTTGAACTTTTTTAGTGCTCACTCATAACTTTGGTATTTTCAATATTTTGATTCCAAGATTTCAAAATAGCCACATAGCCATTTTTTCACACCATCTTATGAACATGACAGGTGCTATTTTTCAAATCCTAGCCAAAATGTGTTTTCATACTTGTGGCACAAAATGACATTTCAGTCAGGATTTGAAAATTGTCATCTACCGGGGTGATGAGGTAGGGTCATAAGAAGATTATGTTGAAGATTTGGGGGTCAAAATACTTAAAAAAAAAACAACAATGCTTGGTCATAACTTTGGTA
Source organism: Neoceratodus forsteri (assembly GCA_016271365.2). Taxonomy (NCBI): domain Eukaryota; kingdom Metazoa; phylum Chordata; order Ceratodontiformes; family Ceratodontidae; genus Neoceratodus; species Neoceratodus forsteri. The sequence goes on from CM028131.1 coordinate 1,126,468,035, forward strand.
ATTTTCAGTATTTTGGCAACACATTTTCAACATAGATATTTATTTTCACACCGCCTCATGAATGTGATGGGTGTCATTTTTCAAATTCTGGCCAAAACGTGTTTCTACACTAGTAGCGTAAAATGACGTTTCATCCAGTATCATATAAATGATACCTGTTATGTTCAGAAGGGGATGGGGTCATAAAAGGACCATGTTGACAATTTGGGGTCAAAGTGTGCCCCCCAAAAAATGTATGAAGTGATGTTTTTTGCTGGGATGGCCATTGTCTCTGTGAGGACCACACTGCCTTTCTGTGCCAGTGACCTGAGTTTGGCTGTGAGCTCAGAGATTGAGCTATATGGACTGAGGCTGGAGGGAAAGTGTTGCAGTGTATGGCACTGGCTCCAGCCAGGGGAGGGACAGAGAAGTGCTCTGGGGTGCAGACTACACCTTGTGGTAGGCTGGAAAGCTTTCCCTCACATGGGGTTGACATGCCTGTTGAGGCCTGATGGACCCAAGCACTACATCTGATTCCCCTTATCAGGTTAATGCACTAGCAGCTGTTTTGGCTCTGACAAAAGCTGCTGCAGCAGCTGTGAGTTTGCAACCCTGCAGATTGGGAACACAGCCTTTACATGCACAGTCACAAAACAGTTTGCTGCTGTGCTGGGAAAAGGCCAGGGTGTCCCCTGCTGTGCCTGTCACAGCATCTTGTGACCCGCTCGTACTTGATCTATAGGGCAGTAGGTAGATATAGGCAGGGGGAGTTGGATCAGAATGCTCCGACAGGTCCCGGAGAACCAGTGTGGTACAGAGTTTGGCAATGCATGCTGCCAGTCAGTACTATAATGGGAATGGGGAGGGGATTCCACTGGATGCCAGGGAGTGCTAGAAACATGATGTGCTGGTGAGTCACTGAACTATCACTGATGTGACCCACTTATAGCACAAATCTACAGAGAAATGCAGAAGTTGATTGTAGAAATAGGCCTTGCAACCCATCCCGTCTGTCCAGCCCTACATGTGATTGGATGTAAGATGAAAATTTTAATTGCAATGTGTCCAAAAATGAGCAATATGTGATAGATGTAGGTGAGTAGGGAAACCTCCGTACTTCACCACCTGACAGCACAGACTTACAATATGTCATAGGGGAGCTAATTTAAATTAAGTTAATAAACAGGGCAGACCAGAGGAATAACAATCTGTAACGCCCTTAATAATCTACCGTCTTTTTCCATGTCTATACTATGTGTATCTATGCACAGTATGGGTCTATGCTATGTTGCAACTTCATGTATGTCCCACACCAGCAGGTTAGTGGGTACAAACCTCATCTGCACACACAGTATATCTTGAATACTTATTTACATCATAACAAAGCCTTGTTTACAGCACAAATGGGTGGAGGCAAAACAGAGCTATGAATTGCCACCTATTTTGCTGCCCTACCTACTGCAACTGAAAATGGGGCCCTCGATGTGCTGTATCTGTCAACACCAATTAGCAACTGGTATTAACATCTGCTTTTTAAAGGAAGTTAGTTATGAGGAACACATTTATCCTTCTCTGTTCACTTCCAGTGGTAGAAATGACATGGTATACTCCATGACATGCTTAACAAAAGACAAGAGGATGCAACTGTAAAGTTACTGCATCATGGTATATATTAACAGTAGATGTACAGTTCCTGTCTCACTCATGAATGCATTCTTGAGTTCTTTGGGTGACAGAAATGTGAAGGGAAGCTGAGCAGTTCTGGCACACAAAGGACTAGAGAAGAAACTCTTTAAACCTAAAAGGATACAGGAACTGTACATACAAACATATTATAAATTATGTCAATAACCTTTGTTGAAAAAAAAAATTGTTTGAATTTAAAATTAAAATGTTTTACTTTGCACAATATTAGAGCATCCCCACTGTGAGAAATGAACTTTGCCAACTGAACTTAGAACTTTTGAATTTTAGAACTATGTGCATGAAACCCCATCATATGGTTATAAGAGTATCTGCAATGTTTAGAAATAAATGATTCTAATTGGCTAAGGATGATGTCATGATTCATGATATATGTTAATATGTCACCCAGAGTCACTCATTCCTGTATAAGAGTGGTTTTACGAGCATTCAACTGGAGTGAGAACAGTGAAGTGAAGCTGAGCTGTTGTGGCTCAAGCTTAAGGCAAGTGAAAACACTAATACAGGATCAAGTGGTGATGGGGGACATATTAATATATTATTGGTCGAGCAAAATCAATAATATATTTTAAAAAAATGGTTCCCGGAACGTGCCCATTTCCATGTCATCTGCATGTGAGATGCTCTTCACAGAGTAAGAGTGTCTCACACGAAAAGGAAAGGATCCCTGAAAATTGGTCGGGAGCACTCCCTTGATCCATCAAACAATACAGTTGATCTCCCTTACGTCTAAAGGAAGCATTCAATCTACCAACACAACATAAATAAAGTTACCAATCAGACACGGTCTATTTATCTATGAAATATATGTCTGATTCTGAATCCTCTTTGTCTTGGCTATTTCATAGTTGATATTTTAATTTGGTCATTTTTATTAAAACTATCAAAATATAGCAAATGTGATTCAGTGTATTTTATCAATAGTCCATTATGTAACATTGTGAGATTTTTCCAGGGCCTGGTGGATATAGTTTAATTGGCTATGCCTACTCATTTTTATGTTGGCTCATGCTTGTGTACCAGCCAACACCTTGCAGTAGTAGCAGATTTGAAGGTGCGGTCACTGTGGGCGAATGCAGGGCAAGCATCAGTAGGTGTGTCCCTCATTCCCCAATAAGCCAGCATGCAGGCGCTGACACCAGCAATATGTAAAGTGGTCACCACATCTAAGAAAAGTGCCAATGCAATAAGAGGCAAGCTCATCATACAACGGCACAATAACATGCCTCTTGACGTGCCCTTCCTGGTGAAGTATTCCAGTAAACATGGCAGCAGTGACTGCCACCACCACCTGCCATAGTGCCAACCTCAGGGGTGCCCAATCCTCCTGTCGGCATGCCCTGACCCAGTTCATGTGCCGATGGGGAAGCCCACTCCCCATCGGAATAATGCCCCCTTCCATTTCAATTGTGTGCCGAAAGGGTGCCCAATCCCCCTCGGCATCATGCACCCCCCAAAAGTATTTCTTTGCAGATGGGGGGCCCAATCCCTATCAGCTTCAGTCCCCCCATCACCAGTTTAATCTGGCAATGGGGATCCCACTCCCCATTGGCATAATGTCCCCCCCATTTGTTGTGTGCTGAGGGGGTGCCCAATCCCTCTCAGCTCTTGCTCCCCCACTTGGTATGTGCCGACAGGAGTGCCCAATCCCCTGTCAGCTACAGCCCCCCCCAAACACTCAGGTGGCATGCTGGGTGCCCACCCCAGTGTGCCAAATGTCCCTGTAGAAAAAAAATCCTTCCCACAATGTTTTTCTTTTTTTTAAACCTGTAAAACAGAAAACGGTCCCTCGTTGAGTCCGGTGGCCCTTCCTCCAACCCATGCAAACCCTCTGCGCACCCTGCCTCCCCATATATCCCCTCACTCCATGCTTACCTCTGGAGTACAGCGCGATGATCTTTGGTGGACCGGGAACATGTCTGCACTCTTCAAAGCTGACCGTGAACTGAGGAAATGCCGGTAAGCTGTATAATGACATAAATAGGGTTGTTTCAACTTTGGTGCATATTTTGGGCATTTTGGGGAATTTTGGCTGCAAATGTTCAACACGGGGTTATTGGGACCCCTCCTCATGAATTCAGTCACTGTCATGGCGTTATTCCATCCTGAAAGGTGATTTCATGGCCACTGTGCAGAATCACCTTTTGGGACCAATTAATGAAATGACAGTGCCACTGTTCACGAGGTGGGCTCTCAAAAAGCCTGTGTTGCAAATTTCATGGCAAAAATCCAAAAAATGACTGGTTTACAAGTGTGCATTGTGCGGTTTCCATGCACGCTTATAAATTCATGAATTTGTAATATTTTCACTCCAGATTTTCAACACTGGCATTTTTCCACACCTCCTTATGAACAGTACATCTATCATTTTACATATCCTGACCGAAATGTGTTTTTGCACTTCTGGCGCAGAATAGCACAGTTGCTGTGGGAAATCAGTTGTAGGGACAGATTAAGAAAATGACAGTGACACTGTTCATGAGCAGAGATCCTTAAAGGCCTATGTTGAAAATTTGGTGATGAAAGTCCATAAAATGACTGTGTTACAAGAATGCGTTGCGCAGTTTCCACGCACCCTTGTAACTTTGCAAATTTGCAATATTTTCATGCCAGATTTTCAACACTGGCATTTTTTCACACCTCTTTATGAACAGTATAGCTGTCATTTTTCACATCCTGCCCGAAATGTGTTTTCCCATCTGTGTCGCACAATTGCATGGTCACTGTGGGAAATCAACTTTTGGGACAGATTAACAAAATCACAGTGCCACTGTTCATGAGGGGAGGTCCCAAAATGCCTATGTTGAAAATGTCAAAAAAATCCCCAAAATAATTGTTTTAGGGATGTGTGTTTTAGTTTCTATGCATGCTAATGACCTCAATGTTTCATATTTTCACTCCAGATTTTCAACGTTGCCATTTTTTACACCTGCTCATGAACAATACAGTTGTCATTTTTCACATCCTGCCCAAAATGTATTTTCATATCTGTGGCACCAAATGGCACAGTCACTGTGCAAAATCATCTTTTGGCTAACAAACTGATAGTGCCATTCTTAATGAGGTGTGGTCACAAAAAGCCCATGTTGAAAATTTGGAGGGAAAATACCAACAAACGTCTATGGCGTTAGGGTTTCCAACTGTAACACCCCACCCTGTAGAGACTGATAGGTGTCAGGGGTGTGACTTGGGATCATTGGCTGTAATGCTCATGCCATTCCACCCCAACCCCCACCCTGCAGCCAGTGACAGGCATTGAGCTATGCCTTGCAGTGTTTGGCCCCAAAATTCACCCCATTCTCCTATACTGTACCCATCTCGGCATATTTCCTTAAGGAATGGGATAAATATAAGGTCCAAAAACCCCAAAGTACACCACGACACTTGTCAGTGTCTACAGTGTAGGGTGAGGTGAAATGGCATGAGCGTTATAGCTGACAACCCAAAGGCATATGTGCCTATCAGTCTCTGCAGAGTGGGGGTGGGTTTGGCATCAGTTCAATACTTCACTGCCATTCCTATTATGCATCTCTAACTCCTGCACTACCAATGCCAATGCCAGCTAGAAACATTCGGCATTGACAAATACTTGTTTTATTAGTATTCTTATAAGAAGCCAGTTTGAAGTGTTATCAACTTGGAGGAGCATAGTATGCCTTGTCTGAACAGTTACTATAGCATCAAGAACAGAATCTCTGTTTATTGTTGCATTTGGCAGAAGGGTCTGAGACAGGAAGAGTTAGGTCTCAGCTGCTGAAGTCGCCATGCCATACCACTAAGCTTCACTATAGCTGATTTAATTTGGATCCGTGGGACCAAAGACTCCTGAAATGACTCTGAAATTGCTTGTGTGGGTACATGCAATGAGGTATTGCTCTTGTGTTAATGTTCCGAAAAAAAGACCTTGTAGTTAAAACTTGCAAAAAAGAGGGCTTGTTGATGGCACAGTGAATATTAAAAATAAGAACAACATGGCCATGTATAGCCATCACAGTAATCAATCCTGTATGTGGCATGCAACCCACAACTGTGTAAGAAATATACAATGTAGGGGTGTGTGTGTGTGTTTGAATTTGGTGTTGGTTGTGGGTAAATTAAAATTAAAAAAAGTCATGATTATTCATAGAATCTGCTGCATTCTTTAGTCCTAAGTCCATATAATATCATCAGTTTCCATGCAACATGACATTCTTATTTAAACAAAAATTAGAAAACATAGTATGATAAACTCCCTCCTGGTCTTCCAGAAATTATTAAAACAGTTTTTTTTTTTTGCTACAATGTATTTGCCCAGGAAAGCTCAACTGTGATGCAACAAAACTTTTCTGTGGGTCTTGCTTCTACCAGTTGGAAAACTATGTGTAATAAAACACAGGAAGGTCAACTGGCTTGTCCAGGGTCCCACAGTATTCCATGGGTTTATGCTTGAACCACAAGATCTTCTCTGAGTTAGGAGCTCTGTCTACAAGAACACATCGTCTTTCCTTTAATGAGTCAATCATAAACTAAAATGTTATCATCTTGAACATATTTATCTAAATGCAAAATTACAGGTCAGAATAACTGGCTGTATTAAATGTGTCTCCCAATTTGAATCCCTGTAATTATTTTTCTATGATGTATCTGACACAGCTCCTGCAGTCTTACATGAAGCTCTGCACCAAATGACACAGTGGTGCTATAATAATGCAAAAATAGTGACATGTATTATGGAGCTAATGCAAAAATAGTGGCACACAATAAGCTTCTAATGCAAAAATAGTGACATGCAATAAGCAGAATCATATGTGGGGTTTAACTTGCTGCTGAAAATCATTTCTATTACCCTCAGACTGTCTTGCTCGATTATTGTAAATGGCAGTATGATAGTTCCAGTGATAATTATTTTTGCATTTTTACATCTGACACTTACATTAAAACCAACCACATAATTAGGCACATGTACTGAAGGTGTAATTATTTTTTTTTTGTAGTACACTGTAAAATTCTATCACCAAAAGAAGTATGTCTTGCATACTAACTCATTAAAATATCAAGGTTTCCATATACAATGTAACCCTCTTGACCTGATACTGAATTATTAATGCTGATCTGCTGTTACATTTCAACAACCAAATCCTTGGAGGCTTGTTGTTAACAAACGTGCTCCTAAAAGGCTATATTTTTATCAGAAATTCCATCTTCTACCCAGATGTAGAGTCTTCAGGTTGAGGGGGTACGGAGATTTATATAAACCTGAAGTTAAAGACAAGATGAAAGATGCAGCAGCATGATCTGCTAATACTCTTGAACTTTTCCACATAATTGTTGTGTCTGATGTTCAGATTTCTCAGATGATTCATGCTGTATTTCTACTGACTGCATATAGAGCCAGTAAAAATCCTGACTACAAGTTTATTAAGTATCCATTATCAAATCAGCAGACAGTTTTGAGCAACCACTCACACACCCAATTACCAACAAGGAAAGCAACCAAGGGATAACATGATATTAGGTTGAAAGTTTGAAAGCATTAGGTAGTGTGAGACAAATGCAAGTACTATGGTGGTAAATGAGATGCCAGAATGCCAGCAATGGGGGATGGTGCAGTGTTCTCGTGATATCATCACACCTTGGCAGATGGTGGGTAAAGGCAGACTGTGAAGCAACTGAGTGTTGTAATTACTCTAGGAATGGTGAAATATCATGATAACAAAACAAACAAAATGAAACTATTGAAATGGTCCAAAACTTCAAATACTTCAGGGTTACCTTGGATAGCTCCCTCTTCCACTCACTGCACATTGACCAGGTGGCTAGTTCTGCTAACAGGAGACTCTGCCAACTCTACAGACATAGGCACTGCCTTGCAGAAGCAGCCCTTAAACTCACCATAAATAGTTTGGTCTTTTCTTTGGTTGGGGGGCAGTATAGCACAGTGGTTTAAGGCTCTGAGATGCAAACCTGGATACCTGGGTTTGAATCCCACAGGCCCCACTTGCGTATTGTGTGACCCTGAGCAAGTCACTTAACTGCCTTGTACTCCCAGGTTGCAAATGTAAACAAGCTTTCAGCTTAGTGTGTCTCTCCTGGTGAAACAAAGGTAAAAAAAAACAAAATAAATAAATCAATAATAGGCTATAGTCTAGTCGTCTATACTGCTGCCTCCAACACTACTTTAAAAAAAAATTGCCTTAACACTGAATAAAGCCAGCAGACTAGTACTGGGCACCTCAAGTCTCTCACATACGGTACCTATACTCAATCTTTGGCTAGCTAGACCTGGATAGCAGAATTTGATATCAGTCATGTCTTCTAGCAAAAAAGGCTGTCCTTGTCCTGGCACCAGTCGGGGTTCAATCCATGCACTATCCAGCTACAGCAGCCAGATTAACCAGGGGGTCAACCAACAATCTCTTTAAAGTCCATTTCCACTGAACGTCACAACGACAATGATCTTTTGGTTTCTGGGCCCCTAACTGGCTTAACTCCCTCCCAAGTGATCTTCTCTCAGAAATTAAAATTGGACCTTTTAAATGAAATCTCTGCTCATATCTCAGAGGCCTAAAGAAGTCCACTTGTTTCCACTAACCGGCATCATTGGCTAGGTCAGTCCTGACCATGTTTGTTCTGTATTCACTACTACTGTTACCTACTCACCCTTCTACTACCTGCACCCAACCTATTAAAGTTCCTGCGCACCCCTTTATATATTCTCCTTTCACACTGTTCCTGTCTTAACATTCTTCTCCTCACAACTTCCTTCCGCCACTTCCCTCCACATCTTCTTACCTCGTCTTCTCCCACTCCCATCTATCCCCCTTCCTCAACAAAGGTCACTGGCTCTGCTGGTTTCCTGCAATGTAGTAGATCGCTTTACCCATTTCCATGTATCTAACTATATCTTGTGAAAAATATTCCTTCTTCTTTTATAAACACCGCATTGTACTTATCTGTTTTTCTACTGTAAATTTACTTTTGTTATGTATAAGTATATGTTATTGTGCATGACAACACCACTGTATTTTTTGTAAAAATGTGTATGTGATAGCCTTGTTCTGTTACTAGACGTGGAACCTCTGTAAATGAGCTCTTAGCTCACAGGTTGTAATCTGAGACTGTAATAAATAAATAAACGTGAAACTGCCTGCATGACTTATTGGTATTGTAAGATCTTTTTTTTTTCACTAATTTTGCTTGGAAATAAACATTTTAAACTGATTATGATTGTATAATGTGAGCAACAATAAAGCTTTGTTAAACATTACAGTACCATGGATGTTAACATATCATCATAGGAAAGATTTCCTTTTGATCTATTGATTGCAGCAGCCATTGGGGCATTTGACAATGCATGGATACTTACACCTAAAGCCATAAACTCCTACTAATGACATCTACCCAAACATCAAACCACTTCAAGTACAATACATGCTGATATCAGATACAATTAAAAATATACCTTTACACTATCAATCATTCATAGTTCTTGCTTTCAGATCTAAAACTTGCATAGCACAAATAGAGCAGCAGCACAGTTTTGTGAATTCTGTTTATAAGATTGCTTTGCCCCTTCACTTATACTGTACAATCCTCCTCAAGAACAGATAGATTATGCTTCTCTGACTGACCTTCTGCTGTTCTTTTGACTTCAATCGTTATGTTCAGAATTATGTACAAACAGAATGTGGTTCTAGAATTTAAACTAAGCCAAGAAAGTGAAAATGACAGCCGATGACATCGCGTAGCACAAGAGGTTAAATCTGTCACACTCCTCTTGACCGTAATTCATCAGCTTGTCTTGGGACAGAAACAGCCTTTACATGTACTTGTCACACTACCAACTTTTCATTTTTGTTGTCATACAAAAAGCTCCTGCACTACTGCTTCTGCATTTTAATTTCTAAAATGCTGATCCTTGTTCAAAGAGTGACATATATGCATGATAGATAGATAGAGAGAGAGACAGACAGACAGACAGACAGACATATGGATGGATAGATAGATAGATAGATAGATAGATAGATAGATAGATAGATAGATAGAAAGACAGATAGATAGAGATGGCCAGGGTATGGGGGCAAAGGCTACATCAAGAGGCTGGTGGATCATAGCAGGTTCACCTTGGAGAAAAGGAGGCTAAGAGGGGATATACTATAATATCACTCTTCCACATACTCAAGGTATCAGCATGGCTACACAGGCATAGAGGTTTGATCTGGTGTCCTCCAGCAGCACACAGATACATGCATAGAAGCTCTGAAGTTGTACATTTCAGGGGTAACATAAGAATAAACTTCTCCCCAAGGGTGGTGAACCCATGGAACAACCTCTCTGTGGAGACTGCAGACATGAAAACAGTACAGGCCTTGAAGGTTTGCCGGAATATATTTCTGCATTCCAAGGAAATTGCTGAGTACCCTGCATGGTAGAGTAGGAAGGGAACCCCTTTAAACTTGATGCACATTTGTAAAGCATTCTTATTCAGCCCATTCTATGAAGGGTGGGCATGGCAGACCGAGTGTCCCTTTTTACCTTAAATTACTATACTACTACGTTACATTAATTCATGTCACCTGGGCTCCTAATGAATATCCTAAATATGTAATTATGCCATAACACTCAGATGATATTATAATGCCCCACTTTAGGTAAAGCCTGAATCAGAATGGCTTTTGCCATTTTGAGCATTCCTTGCATGAACAGAGTAGTACATGTCACAGTGAGATATGATATTTATCCCACTCGTAATCAAAACCACCAATAACATACTCTTGGCTTTACAATTCACAAGTTATGTTGTTTTGCTCTCTTTCAGAAATTTGCCCCTCAAGGTATAACCTGTCATATGTGTCTGACCATGGTACATGCCACATGTATATATGTTTGTGTATATTCATGTGTGCATGCATTTTGGATTTTTCCAAGGGCTGGGCAAAATTAGCAAATTCTGATTTCACTAAATTGTCTTGAAATTCTATGAAATTCCACAAAACGTTATGAAATTTCACAAAATTGTGTGGCATTTTAATACTTTTTAAATTGGCTAAAACTCAGTCAGTGTTAAAGATAGAAATCTGCAATTTGGCAAGCGTATTGCTTGGATGAGGCCAAAACATAATTCCAAGTTTTATGACATTTACTGTACATGAGGGCCAGGGAAGTTATAGGGGCTCAAAGGCTGGCAGTTTATTATTCTTATGAACGTTCTGAAAATATCTCTATGCTTACAACTTTAGCAACCTTTGGAGCTAGATATATGAACATTTGTATGCATACTGTCTTGGAAGAATCATAGAAGCTGCTAACTAGAGGGGCAGTTGGTTGTGTAAATTGTAAGTTACAGGAGTTCACCTTTTCCAAATTTGTTTGTTCAATTGTGAGAAAATTGTCAACATATTTGGATGTTTATAGTGCCACTACTATTGCAGGTATACACTCAAGATTTGGCATGCATATCAAAATAAATATGTCCTGGTATCTAATAAAGTTGGATAAATGTGATTTTGGAGTTTAACATTTATTGTGGATACTTTAGAAATTACTAATTGGCAAAATTGCTCAACAATTCATGGACACATAATAGGTAATGCCACTAGAATTCCACTTGTGGAATTTAACTTTCTCAAAGTACTTATCACCAGTGAATCACTTTACGTGCATTAGCACCATGTCACCACAATATCCCTCCAAAACTCTTGCAGCAGTAATGCCCAGCATCATGCTGCATCACTACTAAAGTTTCCAGATACCTCTGTCACAATGGGCTAAGTCACAACTAGCTGTAAGGCTTGACGTCACTTGGTGCTACTGTTTTCAAAAGTGAAAATATTTATTTATATCTACAGAGTTGTTATAGGCTCACAGGTGGCACTGGACAGAATACTGCACATGCATGTGCTTGCACGACTCATTAAGTCAGGGGGCTGGCCTGCTGGCACTAGTGGCAGTGCATCCACTTGCAGTGCCAATGACCCGAGTTTGGGAACAAGCTTGGAATGTCAGAGGGCCAGCCGGGGGGGGGTAGGAAGATTGAACATTCCAGGGACTGCTCTCCTCCACTGCTGGGGGTGGGGAGGTTCACCATGGTCACCCAGCACACAAGTGACACCCAGTGGGAAATGGATGTCCATCAGGCTGGGGCCATGTCAAAAGGGGAGGAGACAGTGGCAGATTCTGTGGTGCACATGCGGGTGTGTACATGATTGCTCTGATATCATTGCATGTCTGTACCTCCAGGGGAACAATGCTGGAAATAACTATGGGCCAGATGCACAGTGATGCCCCTGGATCCCTGAACAAATGACACCCCAGGTGCAGCCCTAGGACTCAAAGGTGGACCTCAGTCACTCCTTTCAGGGATCTCTGCCATAGAAGGCATGTTGTGGGCCCTTCAGTCAGGGTCACCTGGGGGGAATGAGTATGGGTGGTCCAGGTGCAGAGAAGGGGGAAAATCCCCACCTGTCCCCGGGAGCATAAAAAAATTGAAAAATGTTATTAAGTCAGTGAGTTCTCACACTGGCCTAGTGGTGAGGAGGGCTAAGGCACTGATCACCTTACCTCCTGCTATGCTGATGATCCATGTTCAAGAATGAGTAAGGGTTACTGGCTGGGGAGATGGCTGGGAGAGGATTGATCAGACATCTGCCATCTCTCCTCTCCCAGATCAGGTTGGTTGTCTTGCCTCTTGGCTGCCACCAGGTGGTGGCCTGGTGGTAGCCCACGGGAGCTCTGAGCAGCAGATGTCAGCAGGGGAGAGGAAGGGAGGGAGCCATGGTCTGAGGACGCATGCACCTCAATGCACATGCACCACCTGAGTATTCCATGGATGAGGGTAGGAGGAGGAGAAGAAAAGAGATAGAAAATGGATGGCATGATGAGCACATATAATGCCCAAACATTGTACCTCCACATCACCAGAATGACCCGTTGGGAGCAATGGATTGGGACACTGGGTAGGGGGAGGATGGCCCTCCCCTTCCAGAATCCACTACTGAGGGAAATTCATGGGGATACCAGTCACAAAGGTATGCCTGGTGGGGTGGCAGTTGATGAGGGGTAGTGTAGTCAGGATGAATGGGGGGACAATGTGGCCTCAGGAGGATAAATAGTTGACGAAAAAAAAATTCAGTGAGCACTAGTGGTTATCTAGCATATTGCAAGAATTCAGGCTACTGCACAGTGATGTCCATGACTATTCTTCATGGTTCGTCATTCAAGATAGTGACCAGACACTTGGTTCTACAATAGTTTTACAATTGTGCCTCCTATGAATGCTACCTTATTGCCACTTTACTCAGCCTTTACCTTCCTCTGCAATGGGCAAGCAAGAGTATTACTAAGTAAAATGTATGGACATGGCTTCTACAAAAGTATCACAATATTTCAAAATGTCATAAAAGCTCAAGAAAATAAACTTTAATTACTGATGTTATTTTGGAATCTGTGGTTGCTTATAACTTGGCTGACCTTTGAGCAACAGAATAGAAAATTGACATACACATCCTCTTTTTTCCCATATTGTTTTTTCACTAGGCTGGCAACTCCTCTCTCAGAGACATACTCTGTTCACAGGGATACACCCTGATCAGTCTGTACCCAGTCATCCTTCAGTTGGCTACCAGGTTTTTGTCCGATATTTTTTCCCTTCCATCTCCCCTGGTGGGGGTGGTGTCTCTGTCAGCCTCACATAACCACAGCTTCCACTGCAGCAGGTGCAAGCTTTCTGGCCCAGTCCCAGGGGTCTCTGTGTTGGTAGAATCCACTGCCAGTCCTCCCCCACCAAAATGTACTGCCGAGTGACAGCTATCTTGGCCATGGCCTACCTTCTGACATGACTTCCCAGGCTCACTTCTGAACCTGTATATTCAGCAAGCCAGCATGATGCTCTGCTGCTGGCTCATGGGGTGATCTCACAGCCTAATATTTAGAGTCAGAGAACCTAACAAAATTGGTGATATTGTGTTCTCTAGTTTTAAAGTTACAAGGGCTTAAAATTCTTCAGCTTACATAATTGCAAAATGTAATTTACAATTTCTGAATGGTTGGGAAACTTCTAAATAGTTACCTTTAAAAATAGAGAGGTGAAACTTGATACTCTTCTGTATGGACATTGGGAAATTCACCACACCAAGAGTAGTGCAAGTTGGACAAACACATTGTAAATGAGGTGTAAATAGTTGAAATCACAATTCTGGCAAAATGTTGCAACATGTGGAGATTTTGTGAACCTTTGAAGAAACAAAATTATAATTTCAACAGATGTCCACTGGGACAGGATACATTTCATACAGCCTTAATTTTGCCAATTAATAATGCTACTGAGGCTGGAGAATTGTCCTTACAAATAAGTTGTAAGGATCGGCAGGTAAGACCTACAAGGTGTGTTTTCCAACCCAAACAAAATCCTTGTAACTGCTAACACATATCACTCCTCCATCCTCTCCAGACTAATACCCCCCTTCTTTATTCATATGTAGCCTATCCCTTTTTCCTATCCCTTGCCACAGAACATTAGTTTTGATCATTCCATGCCCTTAGCCTACTACCATTAAGAATGTACTAATGATACTATGTAAATATGTAATGACTTTTAAGAATATATTGTGTAACGTGTTGTCTTTAGTAATACTTTGTAAATGGAATTCTGAAATTCTGAAAGAATGCTGACTGGAGAATTGTATTCCACAGTTTATGTAAACTGCAGATTCATTTTCCACAAACCGCAGAATATTGTTTCTCAGTTTACATAAAAATGATTTTCAGGAATTCTGTAGCATTAAAAATAAATTTGGAAAAGCATTTCAGAAGCAGAATTGTCATTTTGTATCAATTGTGCTGATAGAATTCTGCAGTATCTCCTATAGGCAAGTTACGCTGTGTGTGTGAGTGTGTGTTTCTGTGTGTCTGTTTTTACTAAGAGGTTAAGCGATTTACTCAAGATCACATGGGGGGGGGTATTTGTCAGTGAAGGCATTTAAATCTGGGGGGTTTCCATGTTCATAGCTCTGTGCCCTGCCCTCTAGGCCACACTGCCTCTGACACTAAACTTTTCCCACAAAGGAACAATCAAGCATGATTAATGCACCAGATGCTTAAATGCTGAGGTTTGGCTATTTTCTCCGAAAAGATGGAAGAAGCATCACCCATTTGCTGTTGCACACACCAGTCCTTTGGCTGTTCTGAGAAAAAGTGCTGACCTGAGTCCACAACTGCATAATGAAATATTCCTTGTCATTATAGACACCAGAAATGTTAAGCAAGGAATAGGACTTGACAGAATGTTCATAAAGCTACATTAACCCCTCCCTCCTGGGGAGTTGGACCAAGGTAGAGCCATAGTTTATAGTGTGCTATTCAACTTACAAAATAGTTTTAGTGTTGCTGTAAGACATTATGCTTCATTGTTAAAATATGTTGATGGAATGAATTATGTTATCTCACCCCCAATGACCATATTTTGACCACTCAGAAAACAAGATTGTGTCAGACATATTTTATGAATGCAGACAAAAGCACAAGGGCAAATGCTGCCATTTATTTTAAATTTTTTTTTTTTACTTATGCCCAGATGTGTACCTTGCAATGTACTGTACACATGTTTTTGTGTAATTAGGTCCAAGATTTTACCCATAGGCATAACTTGGGGTCAATAAATTATGACGAAGCATGAAAAGTAATACCTAAGTATCTCCATTCATTCTTTTATACAGTAGAGACATTATCATTTTAAAACTAGGCTTTCAGAACAAGGAGAAACACATAACCACTTCCAAATAAGTAAAAATGCCTTCTGCAGTGCCAGAAGGCTGTTCTTTCTTTAACTAATGCATTCTGTTGATCTGTGCCACACCCCTCTCCATCACTAAAGGGGCCAAATGAAGATAAAATCAATATAAAACATACCATAACAGCCCAATCGCAAAACATGATCAGAATGTTTGCCTAAAAAAGCAAGTACATTTTTTTTTAAGACAACAATGAAAGGAAATGTGTTCCAAGGTAGGGCCCAGCAAATGGTAAATAATCATCTCCCATTGACTCTAATCAGGATTGTACAAGAAACAGCATCACCAAATCCACTGAATGCACTTACTGGAGGATGTATAAGAGGTCAAAAGATCTTAGAGATAGGCAAGAACCCTTCTGTTATGTGTCCTGTATGTTAGTTTATTGGCAGATAATATAGCTCATGCAGGACAGAGGTGATACATTTTGATATTCTCAGTCTAACTGCAATGTTCTGCACTACCTGTAGGGGGCAAGATTGCCTTGCAGGTAAGCCCACATACAGTGTGTTAGAATAATGCAGGCAAGATGTGACACATGACTGGATGAGAGACATCAAGTTATAAGATACCACATGGAAGCTCATTTGGAGATGTTCTTTGGGTGATAAAAAACTTCTCTTGATAATTGCCTCTACCTGATATTAGAGCAAAGGACTGCTGTCCATAGCAAATTCCATATAACTTTCAACCTCCATATCCACACCTGTGCACCTTTCTTAACCAGCCTGCTACATCTAGTCCCTGACCTCATAATGGCATCAATCTAAAACAGCACAGAAGAGTTACAGATCTAGGGGAAATAAAATATGCACATAGGTATCTTCTGTATAACAAACAAAAAAGTGAAAACCAAGGAAATTTTGAAAAATCTCCCTAATGGCAGCATGTATACTGTGAAAAGTATTACTAAGCCATAGGGTAGGCAACAACTGGTAGTGACTTAGTATGATGAGTAAGTTCCCATCATGACTGGCTGCTCCCAATCAGCATGGAATGATTGAAGCTACATTCATACATTTCTAGATAGGCATACCAGTTTCCTATAGCATTCTACCACAGCCACACAATTCACAGTGCTAAATACTGCAGAGAAATCAAGGAGACTCAGAATAGTCAGCTATCCTCTATCAAAATTTCTGGACAGCAGTGAACTCCCTAATCAGACCCTGGACAAAGAACAAGCATTTGTCAATGCCGAATGTTTGATGCTTTGGAAGATGTCTGCTCCTGCACCTTGTTTATGTCCTTGAGGTTCATAAACATGACTTCAACATGCCAGATACAAATTGATCAATACCAGCAGGGACATCTGCCAGAACTAGACACATGGTGGATTTCCTGCAGGGGGAGGGCCTCAAACAACTGGTACATCAACCCACAAGAGACAGGGCTATCCTAGATCTAGTACTGACTAACAGGGAAAGGATCACAGATCTCCAGGTAGAAGGTCACCTTGGGACCAGTGACCATCAGATGGTATGGTTCAGTTTGGCTACTAGAACAAAATCATCCCATTCCAAGGCAAAAATATAGGACTTCAGAGGAGCCGACTTTGATAAGATGGCCAACAGAGTTAAGCTAGCCCTGGCAAAAAGAAATACAGGTGAGGGGCACAGGCAAAGTGGGCAAGCATTAAAGATGCAATACTTGAAGCAACATCACATTGTGTTAGTGAGAAAAGGAAGTACAAAAGAAGAAGGAAACCACTTTGGTTCTCAAACACAGTAGCAGAAATGGTCAGAGCCAAAAGGCTGGCCTTCAGGAAATATAAGGGAACGCAGCAGTATGAAGATAGGGATGCATACCAAACTTCCCTAAGGGAAGCAGGGAAGGCTGTAAGGCAGGCAAAGGCCCAAACTGTGGAAACACTAGCACAAACAGTAAAAGAAGGCGACAAGACTTTTTATAGATACATTAGTGAAAGGAGAAAGCCCAGAGGGGGTATTGCTAAGATCAAAGGCGATAAGGGGGCGTGTGAGGAGGAGGACCATGTAAAAGCATCTATCCTAAATAGATACTTCTGCCCAGTATTTACTGAAGAGAAGGTAGGGCAGGGCCCACAGCTCAGCACCATGGACACAGGGGGGAAGGGAGGTGTGCACTAGTCGCCTCATAAAAGAAAGGGTCCTACAAGAGCTCAATAAGCTCAAGGTGGACAAGGCAATGGGACCTGATTGCATACATCCCAGGCTACTAAAGGAACTAAGGGTGGAACTAGCAGAGCCATTATCAGAACTGTTTAGTGACTCTCTGAGCACAGGAGAGGTCCCAGAAGACTGGAGAAGGGCTCATGTGATCCCGCTACACAAGAGTGGCAAGGAACTACAGAACAGCCAGTCTTACCTCAATAATAGGCAAGATTATGGAGACACTCCTTAAGGAAAGGATAGTGCAACACCTGGAAGCCATAGGAGCACAGGATCCAAGACAGCATCGGTTTACAAAAGGAAGGCCCTGTCTAACTAATCTCATAGATTTCTTTGACTGGGTAACCAGAGTGGTGGACCAAGTGGGAGCAGTTGATGTTGCCTACCTTGACTTCAGCAAAGCTTTCGATACTGTTCCACTTACAAGATTGATTAATAAGCTGGGTAGGCTCGGGCTGGGTCAGACATTGGTCAACTCGGTGGCAAACTGGTTGTCGGGCAGAAAACAGAGAGTGGTGGTAAACAGTATAAAGTCAGAAGAGATGCAAATCACAAGTGTGGTACCTCAGGGATCAGTCCTGGGGCCAGTCCTCTTCAATATCTTCATCAGTGACATTGCAGATGGACTGGAGGGTAAGGTTTGTCTGTTTGCAGATGACACCAAGATCTGCAACGGAGTAGATGATCCAGATGGGGTGGGCAGAATGAGAAGTGATCTGTATAAACTAGCCAAATGGTCAGAAGAGTGGCAACTGGGGTTTAACGCAAAGAAGTGCAAGATCATGCACATAGGGAACAGAAACCCTGAAGCCACCTTTAGGCAGGGAGGGGAGTTGCTAGCAGTCACAAGGAAAGAAAGAGACTTGGGCATCATCATCACCGATGACCTGACATCATCCAAGCAGACCTCTAAAGCAGTAGGTAAGGCTAGAGGGATGTTGGGGTGTATTAGTAGTGGTACCACAAGTCGGAAGGGGGAGGTAATAATCCCTCTTTACACGACACTGGTTAGGCCCTATCTGAAGTACTGCATGCAGTACTGGAGGCCACACCTTCAAAAGGACATTAACCAAATTGAGGCAGTGCAGAGAAGGGCAATCAAAATGGTGCAGGGACTGCATCAGAAAACACATGAGGACAGATTAACTGAACTCAGTATGTATACCCTAGAGCAAAGACGGGAGAGAGGTGATATGATTGAAACATTCAAACACCTTAAAGGCATTACCAAAGTGAAAGAATCTAACATATTTCAATATAAGAAAAATAGCAGGACAAGAGGACACAGCATGAGACTAGAGGGAGGCCGATTAAGGGGTAATGTGAGGAAGTTCTTTTTCACAGAAAGGGTGGTGGATGCATGGAACGGCCTACCTCAGGAAGTGGTGGATGTGAATACAGTGCAGGGCTTCAAACAGGTATTGGATAGGCATAAGGGAGCAATGCAGATGAGTATGAATAGATAGGCCATTGACAGAGCAAAGGCCTATGGCACATTCATAAGGTAGAAAAATAAATGGGCAGACTGGATGGGCCTTGCGGTCCTTATTTGCCATCAACTTCTATGTTTCTATGTTGTGCCCTGTGCTAGACTACCCATCTTGTTAATCAGCATTCTATGTGGGTCGGTGTCAAAGGTTTTCCTGAAATCAAGGTAGGTGATGCCCACTGCCCCTCCCTGACTTACTTCCTTACTGAAGCATTAGGATTTCCAATCCTAATGCCAATCCCCACCCTTCAGAGACTGACAAGCATTGGGAATCTGTCTTTGGGTCATCAGCCATACCGCTCATGCCATTCCACCTCACCCTACCCTGCAAACACCAACAGGCATCACGGTGTGCCTTGGCGTCTTTGGCCATTACGCTCACCCCATTCCATAATGAAATAAGCTGAGATGGGTACAGCATAGGAAAATGGAGTGAACATTAGGGCCAAAGACCCCAAGGTACACCTTGATGCCTGCCTCTGGCTAAAGGGTGGGGGTGGAATGTCGTGAGCATTACAGCTGATGCACCCCCGATGCCTGTCAGTCTCTACAGGGTAGGGGTGGTGGGGTGTTATGGTTTGAAACCCTAATTCCCTGGGCGTTTGTTAGTATTTTCATTCCAAATTTTCAACATGGCCTTTTTGGGACCCCACCTCATAAACAGTGGCACTATCATTTCGTTACTCAATCCCAAAAGATGATTTTGCACAACAGCCATGCCATTCGGTGCCACGGGTGCGAAAACACATTTTGGGTAGGATGTGAAAAAATGACAGCTGTACTGTTCCTGAGGAGGTGTAAAAAAATGGCAATGTTGAAAATCTGGAGTAAAAATATGAAAAATGGGTGAAGTTAGGTGTGTGTGAAGAAACTGCACAACGCACACTTATAACACAATAATTTTTTTGGAATGTTTTCACCAAATTTTCAACATGGGCATTTTTGGACCTCTCCTCATGAAAAGTGGCACTGTGATTTTGTTAATCTGTCCCAAAAGTTGATTTCCCACAGCGACCACAGCATTCTGCGCCACAGGTGTGAAAACACATTTGAGGCAGGATATGAAAAATGACAGCTGTACTGTTCATAAGGAAGTGTGATAAAATGACAATGTTGAAAATCTGGAGTGAAAATATTAAAGAATTGGTGAAGTTATGAGTGTGCATAGAAACTGTGCAATGCAAGATCATAACACAGTTATTTTGGGGAATTTTTTCACCAAACTTGAAACATGGGCTTTTTGAGACCTCCCCTCATGAACAGTGGCACTGTCATTTTGTTAATCTGTCCCAAAAGGTGATTCCGTACAGTGACCTAGAAATTACCTTTCTGGATGGAATAATGAAATGACAGTGACATGTTCATGAGGTGAGGTCCCAAGAACCCCATGTTGAAAATTTTGGGCCACAATTCCTAAAAAATGGCTGATATAGCAACCTAAGTTGAACCCCCCCATTAACTCCCATTATACGGCTTACCTTGAAATCTTCAGTTTGCCGGTCACCTTTGAAGAGTGTAGACGTGTTCCGCTCCACAGAAGATCACTGCTCCCAACCTCCAGAGGTAAGTATGGGGTGGGGGGTGTGGGCAGATGGGTGTTCAGTGGGAGGGTGGGGATGTGGAAGGGGGACCAGGGAGATGACAGTGGACCATTTTCTTTTTCACCGGAGAAAAAAGGAAAACAAAAAGACTTCGGTGGACTGTTTTCTTTATTTTACAGGTAAAAATAATATATCCATTTAGGCACACTATGGTGGACTCCCAGTGGGCCACAAGAGTGTGAGTGTGTGTGTGTGTGTGTGTGTGTGTGTGTGAGGGGTATGCCAACACAAGTATTGGGCACCTTGATGTTGGCAAATATTACCAACAGGTTTTGTGGGGGCACATCCAACACCAGGAGGGGGCATCCTGGTGTTGGAAAAAAATAAACAATTACTTTGGCACACTGGGGTGGGCTTCCAGTGTGCCACATCAATGGGGGAGGGAGAATAATTGCCAACATGGGGATTGGGCACCCCGATGTCAGCTTTCTGTGGAATGTGTGGTGGACGCAGGAGCTACTGAGGAGATACTTTCTTTATTGAAATGTTTCACCAGGCAAGGCACTCTGAGCAAACAGGTTGCTTGTGGAGCAAGGCCCAGGGACATAGTGCTGAATGGGCAGGAGCCGACCTGATTGCGAGGGACGGGGGAGGTGCTGCTGCAATGACAAAACTGTTCATGATTGCAGCAGCAGATTTCTTTTAACTTCTTGGCTGTCTTTGAAGCTGCTGTCATCGGTAGCTTCCCCATTGTTTGGTGGATGTGGGAGGCACCCAGTAAAGCGTCCATTGCATTGGTTGGTAGTGACACATCTCTCATTTCCCATTTTTGTCCCAAAGTGTTTGATGTGCAAGCACATCAATTGCAAAAATGCCATTGATCTAGAAACTAGGGCTAGGTCCCTAGATGACTCTTTTAAAGCCCCTGAAGCCAAGAATATGAAATTCACTGAACTGTCTGTTTACCTGAGTAAGCTATCCCCCAAAGACCCTTCCAGTAGTCTTAACTGCCAAGCCACTGCCAGCCCCAGCATTCCACCCTTTTGCTTCAAGGCCATCTTCCTGCAAGAAATCCATAAACTACTCAAGGCACTCCCCAACCAAAGCAGCACTGACAGTAATGGCCTTTGCATGAGGATTCCAAAATTAACAGCTAATATTACTGCCAAACCCCTGGCTACTATATTTAACCTATACTTTACCTCCTTCTGAATACACTCCCTATGGAAGCAACCCAGAGTGGTCCTCATATTCAAATCTGACAACCCTACCCTTATTGACAACCACCAACACATCTCCATCCTCTCTCACTTAAGCAAAATCCTTGAAAAGGTTGTTTTCCAGCAAGTCTCTGACCATGTGTCCAAACGACAACCTTCTTTCTGCCCAACAACATGGCTTCAGGAAATGTCACAGTACCACCACTGCCTTAGCATGCTTCACTGCCCATGTTTTCAGAGGCATGGATGAATGCAATCTAACAGTGGCCATTTTTATGGCTCTCACCAAGGCCTTTGACCTGGTAGACTGCAGTATTCTAGTAGACAAATTGCACTTTATTGGGTTCTCTGCAATAACCACATCCTGGTTACAAAATTACCTCTCAGGGAGAACTCAGGTGGGCTGCATGGGGCTGGGCCACCTACAACACACCAGGGGGTCCAAACTATGGTCCCCCAGGGCTCACTGCTTATGCCCATGCATTTTTCCCTGTTCATTGACTCAATCTCCAAGGAAAGTATTGGGTGCAGCATGCTGCTGCATGCTGATGACCTTATCCTCTTCCACAGTGCAAAGGCTCTGGCTGAAATATCTTCCAATCTCATGGAAGGTTTTGGTGCTGCCCACCAGTGGTCCAGCCAACTGGACAGCTGACACTAACCAGCTACACATCCTGTACCCCAACAGCACTCCCCTTGATCAGATGACTGCCCTTAAATTCCTTGGAGTCACCCTAGACTCTTCCTGAACCCTCCCAGCCCATACTGAACTCACAGTTTAATGTACGAACCAGAAAATGGGGGCCAGTTTCCATTTCATGAACCTCATATCTCCAGACATCAGGCTTGCAATAACTCAGCTCACCTTAACCCCCCTTCTGGACTACTGCTACACTGTTTACACACAAACTATCCAGCACCAACAAAATGTACATCTGCAGGTTTGCCTTGATGGCCCCCTTGCTTCATTCATCATTGCTCCCTCTACCAGGCCCTTGGCTGGCTCTCTCTAAAGGCTCTCCATGAATACCTCCTAGGCTGTCTCATTGACAAATCTATCTGAGAAAAACAGATGCCCCCCATCCAACCTACTCAAGCCCAAACCTTGTACCCAAGGTCTTTGATCCTCCCCAGCCTTCTCCTAGAGTCCCCTCAAGCTGCCACATGTATAGATCAAAAGGTCTTCTCCATGGCTGCCCTAGTAAACTGGGACAGACTACCAACTCTTCTATGGGCTCTAGGATCAAACTCCCTACTCAGATCACTACATAGTGCCTCCCTCTTAGTCATACCTAGCTGTAGCTGCCCTCCCCAACACAATGTTCTTGTACCTTTAACTTTGTTAACCGGCAAATCAACTGATCTCTTCTCATACCAGAGATACTGTGCTGCTATAAAGACTCTGTAAATTGTTTACACTGTTGCTATTTGTTACCCAAATGCTCCCTCATGACTTAATGTTTATCTTATCTGTACTGAATCTGGTGTTTGCATCATTAACTGTATTGTGACACTCAATTGTATCTTGTTATTTATGTACTTTATATTACCCTTGTTTGTGCCATCTTTATGGCCTAGGCAATGCCTGAAAACAGTCTTTGGGATCAGTGCACCTACCTGCTTAAATAAATAATAAATTCTGCTCCCCATGCACCACTGTTCTGCTCTGGTTGGAGTGGACTTCTTTCCCCCAATATTTCATTATTTTCCTCAGAGTTTGGCTACAATCATTCAGCCAGAATTTGTATCCTTTTTCTGGTATGACACTATCGCACTGATCCCCAGTCACCTAATACTGGCTTACTGCCCTCTCCATGGCAGTCCTCTAGCTCTCCTCCCCCACAGCTGGGTATCAAATTCTAGCACTAGGATCCTGTATTTGTGGGTTGTGGAAGCTTACAAAAATGCAGAAGGGAGATTAACTGAGTGTAGGTAGCCAGGCTGGCATCTTTCTCTGTGCGTCCTCCAATGTTCACTTCAAATTCCTCAACATACCTCCTACCTAAAATAGTGTGACTGCCTTTACCATACCCACCCTACTGTGGGTGAGTGAGTCAGGTAATTTCATGGTCACAAATGACAACCAAGAACTCCCTTGTATTGGTAAAATGGGGTGATCCATACCTTTCCCACAATTCAGAAAGCACAGCCACTGTAGTGGTCCCCAGACTCCTCAGGCCCTGAGACAGGAGTTAGGCTTGAGACAGAATCAAAACTCGATCATCACTATGGTAGTGCAACACACTACTTCACTACAACTGGACCAAACAAGTATGGAATTTTTGAATTGCTTTCCTTGTTGCAATAACCACAATGAAAAGTAAATGTCTTTGCATTTTTGCCAGTTTATCTTGTAAATGCACTTGTAGCAGTACTGTAGATAGGGAACAGTTGTAAATGAACTGCATTCAGAAAACTTGATCTACCGTACAATCTTTTAAAAGCCCCATCATTAAAGCAGACATAAAGTGGAGCTCTTTACTATGAAAATCTACACTGTAAGTCATCGTTGACTTTTTTCCTAGTCACAAGTTCAACAGCGTGAAAAAAAATACTAAAAATATCTTTGGTGACGTTTGTATGAGACATGCATTTCAAATTCCATCTGCTATTTCTACAAAACTAAAAATGGTAGGGTTTGCAAGGCATCAGTAATTAGGTTAAAGCTTCGGTCCAGATCCCTTGTAATTCTACCCAGAGATCTGAAACAATCTGAGAAATCCCATGGCAGATTAGGTGCAGTATGACTAGGAAGCCAACATGAGCCACAAATTGGGGTACATTTACCCAACACATTAGTAACACAGCTCTGATTCAACTCCAGAGGGGTTAGCATCTTGTAAAATCACACTCAGCTGATCCAAGCCAGTCTGTGGCAGCCTGCTAGGAGGTGATGGATTATGGTCTAAATGAGAACCAACTCACTTATCCCTAAGATATTACATGCCATTGAAAGACTTTTTTTTTTCTCTCAAGTTGTTTTGATGTTTCAAATTAGATATAATATGGCATGTAACTTTTGTAAAGGTCAAAGCAAACGGGATGATGCATCTCTCAAAAATGCTGCAGGTCAATATTATCTTGGGGCAGAAGAGGGACTTCATACTGGATCCTTTACCCTGTCCTAGAGCCCACTCCTCCTGGTCCTCCTCCTCCTCCTGATATCTGTCTGCACAGTGTTCAAAAGCAACTTAGATAAAGTAAGGAAATGCAGAAGGTCACTTAGAAAATTGGACACAGATTAAGAATCCTACTAGTACTTCACCTAGCTTACAGTAAAGGCCCAGTTTTCAAACTAAGAAGATGCTAAAAGAACTTGTGTTTGCAAAACCAAATCTGCTAGCAAAAGCAGTGTGATGGATGCAGGATTTGTTTTCACTCTGGGGCAATTATCACTTAGATTTGATCCACAGCAAAATACAATAACCCAACAAGAACCTAAACAATTTATGCACTGTATGAGACAGTAGCCAAAATATGTATACTGGAAAAAATGTGATGGAAGCTGGAATAGACAGATGGATGGATGGACTATTGTTACTTACTGCTTAATCTTTTACCTGTTTATTACAGAATGGAGGCAACCACTTTATATAATGTATTTTTATTTATTTATTAGATCATCAGTTTACAAACCTTTGAGTCATAGACTAATTTACAAAGGCACCTCGTCAAGAGAGCAATACATCACAGCTAACAAAACAGTACAGTACACAACACTTAGATTAAAAAAAGCAACCAGTGTTATAGGCATTCACTGGTGGTATATGCTTGGTAATAGACAGATCACAGGGATAATCCCTTCAGTATAACTCAGGTTAGCATCCCTGGGCGATTTCTTTAGCAATGATTTCAGGAAATAATAATAATGTTTCTTCAAGACAAAGCTGTTACACAGTCACTTCGCTGATAATAAAATTGGTTTATAGCTAGAAGATTGATTTTTAGATGAATTTTGCCTTCACGCCTGCCTGTTGATATACTAAATCAGTCAAAACCTTGTCCCCTTCTAACTCAGAGAAAATGCTGCTTTTTTTCCTGGACAAAAGGTAGATTCCAGTACCCACAAATAAATATACAGTGGTTGAATGTTTTTATTGCTTAATAAGGACAGCACTTACAGTACAGTTTTAAACTCTAATGCCAGTGAGTTTGTGTTGAACTTTTTGTTTGTTTGTTTTCCAAGTTTGAAATGCATTGGTAACTAATATTGTGTTATTCTCTAGCATTTAGCTAGCACAAGAGCAACTTTTATTTTATTTATTGAAATGTGATAACTGGGATAGGCACACTGAGCCAGAACTCGTTTCCGGGTATGGCCCAGGGGAAGGGATACTGTAGCGAGTGAAACAGCAATAACAAAGTGACAACAGCAGGTGCATGTACATGAACAATACAATCACTGTACATGTAATGAATTCAAGAGAATGAAAAAAACAATGAAAAAATGTATACAAAGTACATCAGTTATGGAGGGAGTCAGGATGAGAACTAGGGGAGCATGCAGACAGTGTAAGTCAAGATATTTGTAGCAGAATCACGCAGGTACCTTAAAATTCAGATTAGAATACATGCATGGTTTCAAGAAGCGTGTCAGTAAGAGTGGTTTCAGAGAGTGCAGGAAGAGAGATGGATATGGAGAGTGGGACTGTTACACAATGTTGGAACTCAAACAGAGAAAGAAGACTGAGATGCTTTTGTTGCTCGGCTGAAATGGCAAAGATCAAGTCAATTCCCAAAGGGTGGATGAGATACACCCCAGGATCATAATGGAGTTTAAAAAACAACTGCGGGCACCACTTGCAACAATCTTTCAGAAGTCTGTCTGGACAGCTGTGGTACAAGAAGTTAGAATATAGACAGTGTGGTCCCCATCTTGAAGAATAGAGCATGGTCAAACCTGGGCAACTACAGACTGGTCAGCTTGATATGGGTGCTTGGCAAGATCCTGGAAGCCACAAACATGGATAAAATAATGGAGCAGTTTGTTGAGGATAAGGTTCTTCCCTCTCAGCAGAGCAGATCATGTCAAACCAACCTGTTCAGCTTCTTCAAGAAGGTGACCCAGGAGGTTGACCAGTGACAGGGGCATGGATGCATGCTATCGGGGCTTCAGCAAGACCTTTGTTATTGTGGTGCAAGATAAGTTTCTGGGCAAATTAAACCAGTGCAATATACATGGGACATACAAAAGGTAGCTTGTATACTGACTTAGGGGCAGGAAGCAGAGGGTGTCTGTGGATGCCACTACTCTGAGTAAAAAGAAGGACTCTTTGGTGTCTCTCAGAGATCAGTGCTGTGGCCCCTGCTGTTCAATATCTTTATGTAGCACATCACTTGAGTTCATGACTGACACAAAGCTTGCTAGGACCAGTGTTCTGGACTCTCTTGAACATAGAGACAAACTTCAGGAGAACCGGAACAAGCTGGGTGATTGGTCTGATCCCTGAAGTCTCAGCTTCAATGTAACCAAATGCAAGGTACTAAACATGGGGAAGAAAACAGAGGTAAGTTCTAAACACTGTGTTGGGCTCCTCTTTCTGCATCCCTAAATCTCACCCTCCCTCACCCACCTATTCCTTGTATATCCACAGCATCTCATTCCTTCACTCCTAGTATTATCCCAGTTCCAGACCCCTTCCACTGGCTGCCCACTTCTCCCGACACATGTCTCCCCCTTGATACGCCTGGGTCTTTTTAAACTGACTATGCATGTCTCTTCACTTGTAGCATCCACTTCAACTAATCTCTTTGCTGGACTATAATGCTTTTGCCTTACAGGAATACTAAATCATGTATGTTGTTGTATCTGGTATACATTTTAACTGATTTGCTACCCTATTGTTATGTATACCCTTACCGACTGTCTTTTACCTGAACCCAAATGTATTTTTACTTATCCTGTCTACTGCAGGCCTATCTGTACTGTTGTACTCTTGCATCTGCTGTCTGTTTGTCTGTATATAAATGCATTGTTACTTGACTTGTGCAATGCAGGTCCACCTTGTAAATGAGCTTGCTCAATGGTGTTCGCCTGGATAAATAAAAAATTTGATTGATTGATTGAAAAGAGGAAGAAAAGGACTTGGGAGCCTAATAGGCATGAAGCTGTAGCAGTACAAGTAGAAGTAATGCAGCCACTTTACAAGGCCCTGTTCTACTCCCACCACACTACATGCAGTTCTAGTCTCCTCAATACAACAAGGACTTTTAAGTAGTGAAGAGGGTGCAGTGTAAGACCACCAAAATGCACAGGGGTATAGGTGAGAAAAACATTGAGGAGTGGATGGAGGCCCTTAACGTGTTCACATGCTCAAAAGTATAGATCAGACTGTCAGTGTTGTTTTCTTGGTGTCCTGTAGCAGGATGCAGAGACATGCCCTGAAATTCGGGGGTGGCAAAAGTGAATATAGTTATTGCAGTTTGTTCTGAAGGACTGAAAGTATGGACCCTAAAGAGGTTGTCAGTGACAAGTTGTATTACTTAACTGTATGCATCAAGAACTATCACTGGAAATCATGTTGAACTGAATGGGAATTTCCTATCATATATTGTGATATATCTGGATACTCTGCATTATATCACTGGGTACAACCTCCCAACTCCCTTCTCTCGCTGCACCAAATTTTACTATGTTACAAATACCTAGGAGACCTTGACTGAAAGTGACCTGGAAGGTGCACTACCTGTTCCAGGCAAGCCTACCTCCAATATGTCAAGTATGGCTATTTTCTAAAGAATATATTAGCCACCTTTCCTATAAGCTTTACGTAATCTGTTCAAGCTCAGCCTGTCTTCTGGCAATCAACTAGCTACTAATCTATTTAGTATGTTGTGTTCAACTCCCGTTTAGGTTCACTCTTTATTTAATTATGTACGTGGCACTAGAGCAATGACCTTGGTATCATCCAGATACCCTGATATACTCATCCACTGAGTTGCCCGTTGGTAGGTTTTGGATACACTGTTCATAATATTCCAAATATTTTATTCTTAGTTGGGACTCAGGACTGACCGTCTTGGTTATGGATATTTGTCTCACAAACATAACCTGCCCTTTACAGATACCAAGCTTGAGCACATTATGTGGTGTTAGCCATTTTCAAGGAAAAAACAACCAAGTTGCTCAAATTCTGGGTGTGTATCACTTCTGTGCCTCCCAGTAGAGATACTCAAAACTCCTATGGAAGTTTTTTATACAGATTTTATTATGTAACACAGTTAATATCAGTCACCTACTGTGTGTATAATATTAGCCAATTTTGATAGAAACATAGAACATAGACTTTGATGGCAGATAAGGACCACTTGGCCCACCCAGTCTGCCCATTTCCCTACCTACTGGATAAGCTGCAGATTCTAGTTAACCAACAGCCTACTTCCTGCCACCCCCCACTACAATTGCCTTGTGTCTGTCCCATGCATGTTTGAATTCCCCCACTGTTTTAGACCCAACAACCTCCCCAGAAAGGCAGTTCCATGCATCCACCATTCTCTCTGTGAAAAAAAATTTCCTCACATTACCCCTGAGCCGTCCCCCCTCCATCTTTAAATTGTGCCCCCTTGTTCTTACACATCTCTTTTTCTGAAAGATGCTACCCTCCTGGACTTTGTTGATTCCCTTGAGGTGCTTGAACATTTCTATCATGTCACCCCTGTCCCTCCTTTCATCAAGGGTATACATATTAAGCTCTCTCAGTCTCTCTTCATATGATCTCTGATGCAGACCCTGCACCATTTTAGTTGCCCTCCTCTGGAC
Organism: Neoceratodus forsteri; assembly: GCA_016271365.2. Classification (NCBI taxonomy): domain Eukaryota; kingdom Metazoa; phylum Chordata; order Ceratodontiformes; family Ceratodontidae; genus Neoceratodus; species Neoceratodus forsteri. The sequence continues at coordinate 1,126,497,643 of CM028131.1, forward strand.
TGCTTCTATCCTGTCTATGTTCTTGCATAGATGAGGTGTCCAAAACTGCACAAAGTTCTCCAGATGGGGTCTCACTAACTGTCTGTACAGAGGGATAACCATGCCATGGCCTAGATCCATTTCTTCAGGGTCCATGCAGGTCACTGAACAGTATTGCTTTTTAAAACTTATCAAGCCTTACAGGTTATTTCTTGCTTTTCCTGTTAAAGTAGATTGGGCTTGCTCAGCTGGCATGCTGAGTCCTCGACAGCAGCTCACTACTATGCCCTTGACTACTACCAATGGTGGAGTAGTGGACAGACTGTCAAGGACTCAATAGCACTGCAGTGAAGATATTTGCAAGATACATAGAGAAGGATTTCTGATACGGCTCAGTAAGCACTATCTCAGGGTTTGATTTTAACATTGTTTTACTAGTCCAAAACCTAGTGCAAATTGGCCAGGACTAGTGCAGTTAACCCTCTACTTGTCCATCTTGACAACTGCAAGTTTCCCATGGCAGTTAAAGAAGCTAACAATGTCCCTACTTTAGCAGGCTCTAGTCCTCAGGGTAATCTCTCCTGGTGTTGCAGATGGACTTGTGTGATTAGCAGCTCATTAAGAGCTGCAGCTATCTGGCAGTTCAAGAAAGGGCTCCCACAAAAAAAAAAACATTCAATGTGAGTATTATCACTCCACTGCTAAAACTTTCAGCTAGTGTCCAGTGTGTGATCATGGGTAGAAGCTGTTAAGTCACTAGCTTACAGTGTTCTGAATGTGTCTCTGTCTTACCATTTGTCCCATATTCTTAAGACCAGTGCCCCTCATTTCCCTACATTTTGAGTGTCTGTATCCAATATTATAGTGAAAAAAATACAAAGAGGCATACAGGGTCTGCTCTGCAGGTGGTGGGGTTTTATCCCAGCCTCACCATAGCTGCTTCCTCTCCCCTTCAAATCTCTCAACTCCATACTTTCCCTGGATACCACTGCAGACCGTACTCTGAAATGACTATCCACAGACCCATACCTGCCATTAATGGCAAGTGCAGGGGTCCCCAGCTCTTCTAAATGGATCATGCCAGCCAATGCCATCCATATAGTCCCACCCTTATCCTACTCAGCATGTCCTTTCATCCTAAAAACAAAGCTTTGGAGCATGTATGGTACAAAATACCTTAATAAAACATATAATTTGAAAGGTTAAAATAAGCATTCCTGGGGTACATAGATCATCCTATATAGAAACAGGTGTAGTATAGTATCATGCCTGTGTATTGTTTACCTTGGCCTGATGAAAAGAAAATGTTTAAAAAAATCTGTTACTGTTGGGGCATAGCATGTTAAAATCAATACTTTTAAAATTAAAAATGTTATTAAGTTTTCTGTTTCCCAAGCCCCTTACTTTTGTGTAGCCCCCTCCCCAAAGAAATCCTAGATGTGCTCCTGACTCACCTGACACTGTATGAAAACTTCCAGAAGTGCCGAGCTTCAGTTGATCACAGGGCAGGGGCTGAGAGTGTCTTTCTGTGCCTGACTCTGTCCATTGCCCTGTGGGTGGTGGTGAGAGTGTGGTGAGGTGCATGATGATGCCTGATATTGTGTATGCAGAGCTAGGTCTACTGGACTGAACGTTTGCTGCTGTGTTATCCTCTGGTTCATGGGGTCAGAAAGAGGAAGAGAGGAGGCCAAGGTACAACACAATGGGAGGGGGGCACACCTTGTGTGATGGTATTGAAGTCTTTTTTTTCTGCTGTGGCTGGAAGCAATGTGGGAGCAGGACAAATGTGTAATAATCTGAATATTTTTGGCTTGCATTTTTTTCTGTACAGGTGACCAAAATTTACCATTACAATTGTGGGTTAGTGCAACCATCTGCAGGCTAGTACAGTTTTGAATCAGCCTGTCCTGCTGGCTAGTGCAAAGAAAAGTTAAGGCTGTACTATAACAAAAGTATATACTATAACAGGAAAAGTAGCAAATTATAAACAGACAAGTTTTGATAAATCTACAATGCAACACTGCTTAGTGACCTCTGTAGGTCCTGAAGAAGTGGCCCTATGCCATGAAACACTGGCCAGGAGTACATATGTTGCCCATGTTAACTGTGTTACATAATAAAAACTATATTAGAATCTTCGATAGGAATTCTGAGTCTCCCTAACCAGTACACATATCCTATTTTTCTATAAAGGCAAGACTCCACCAACTAAACTTTGTTTTTTGTCTATGGCTGCATCAGGACAGAAGAACATCAATGCCCCCCCCCCCCCGATACACAAGGCATCTCCCAATATAGAGCCCTGATAGGAAGTAACCAAACAAAATAACCTACTGTACCTCTTGTGTCAACACTGCAGAAGGCTTTTTGGTAAGTTCAGTAGTTTCATGTCAATAAATACAGTATAACTACCTAGTTCAGTGAAAATCCCCCTGCCTCCCCAAACACAATACCCTTAGCCTATGATATTGTGATGCTTTCCATTCATTCTGTATAAAAAAGCCCTATTTTAATGAAACATTTCAGTTCCTAATCCATCTCGACAGTCACACTGTGTGGACCTCCTCCCTAAGTCAACTTCTGTTTTAATTGCTTTGATCAAGTGAACACTAGGGATCAAAGCTCTGGGAATAGTTCTGATCATAACAAGCAGTTTAACAAAGACAGCAGCTTGAATCCATGTCAAACATGTGCAGAAGTCCAGGGACAAGTCTTCTGGCTGCCAAATAAATGCATACTGGGCTACGAAAGCAGTTTTTATGGTAATTTCTGCAAACTCAAAAAAATGTCAGAAACAGCACTTCATTTCTTATTATTATCCTTGTCCGATTGAAGGTCCCAAATTGAAGGTAAACATTTGTGCTGCAAAATACATTTAATGTAAAAATGCAAATGGGAGTGGAGATGCAGGGGAGCCTGCAGATTGGCAGTCGCTTAAAATAGAATGTCCTTGCTGATCAATTGGCATTGTGTCATCATGGCACACTGCCACCTAGAAATCGTGGCTAGTATGTTATCCCTGTGATACCATGATGAGGTCTTCTGGTGGCCAGGTGACTTGGAAAGGTGAGCTGATCAACTCCTGGGAATGTTACTGCAGGCCCCTATGCATTCATGCACCCCTTGCCCTGCTAGCAGATTAAGGGGATGCATCAGCACGAGCTATGAATACAGATATTCACCAACCTGCCTTCCTAGCAAGAAGAAGGGTGCAGTTTGAGTGGCCCCATCAGGGTGTGGACAGGAAGGATCCAAAGGGAGAAAAAACAGGGACACATAATCCAAGTAGAATGTTGTAATAACCCGGGGGGGGGGTGGCAAATACCTGACTAATCTTAGGGATAGGTCACTCACTTTTGATTTTAATTTGAACCCCAAAAAGTTGCAAAAGAGTCTTGCTTTCTAGCCTCATTTCAGTTGTAATATTTTACATACGTTTTTCATGTTAATTATATGGTAATATTATGCAAATTTATATTGCACACTTCAAAACATTCCTACTGTTAATTAAGGGGAGATAGCACCAGCCAGGTACCAAGTAAACTGTAATGGCAACCAGGTAAAGCAGATCTATATGAGAATCACTTGACTCCTAGCAAGTACATTTACTTTTTTAAAGATGTGATCTATGCATTTGTTTACAGTGTTTTTGCCCAGAGTAGCCCAGCTCACATGCAATGTTTTGTTTTCAGTGTAGACTGCATGAATCGTCCCCCTTTCCACCAGCCTGAATATCTAAATAAACAACCGCACCCACTGGTACAGCCACTCCTGCGGTATAAAGGATGGTTCAGTCCCCCACACACACTTCTATTTCAAATTTCATCTGTCTCTTCCAAGCCCTTGTTTATACCACATTTGTTTTATAAAAACATGCAATACAACATCATTGGCACTGACCAATGCTTGTCTGTAAGAAGTGTGTTCCCGAAAACTTATGATGGAGAATAGTGTTGTTAAAGCAGTAGTCCTAGATATCAGTAGCACTACTGTACCCTATGTTTATATCAAAAATATGTTCAGAGTCCTTATTAGAAGTGAACAGAACCAATAAACCTCTGCTGTTTTAGTTTATTAAAAAATTAAAAATTTCAGTGGAAGAGCCATCCTCTAATCATGGCAACACTCTGTATTTCTCCATCTTTCCCTCTTCAACTCTACTGCCCTCTGACCTGTCCTGTGTCTGTAGGACATGTTCAATGAAAAGAGACATCGGGAGCTCAGGGGAATCCCCACAGCCCTTTCTGACTAGGGTCCATTTCATATCAAGGAATTGTTCTATAGGGCACAACCCCTTTCCTTCACCTGAACAAATGAGAGAGACAATGTGCTTGGAGGAAAGGCCAGAGCAATGTATTTATGAAACAGCCAATTAGAATTAGAATTATTAAACTGATATATATATATATATATTATTTTAGTCTTTTGGTAACTGGATAAGGCTCACTAGGCTCACGTGCCTGTTTTGCAGGGGTGACCTGGGAGCACTGGGTGGTTAAGTGACTTGCTCAGAGTCGCACAGTATGCAAGTGGAGGTTGTGAGAATCAAATCAAGGTCTGGTCTGCTGGATGTACCAAGCTCATTCATAGCTCATTACTCTAACCTCTATGCTATACCGCCAGCCCAATGTGTGTGTGTGTGTGTGTTTGTGTGTTTGTGTGTGTGCAGCAAGGAACTTGCAGCTGATCATGTTTCCATCAATCATTATAGGTCCTCCACTCACCTTTTGGAGGGGGTTAACATACTAAGTATAGCCTCACAAGGGGCTGTAGCCTCTGAGGCATAAGAGATGGCACTTGGTGGACTAGTCTTGAATGCACTCTCCCCATCAGAGAGAACTGCCATCTGTGGGCCAAAGAGATATTCTTCCCCTATTGCTGGCACCCCTCTGCTATCAGCTACCAACTACCAACACCTCACCAGTCTCTTGGCAAATCAGCTGAAAAGGTGCAAAAAACTATGTTAACCCTCTGTACAATCCTACAAGACTACCATGCTGCCATCATGCCTGCATGACAGTGACAACCTGCCTATCCAATGACCTACTACAAGCACCCCACCAGAGAAGGCAAACAAATGGAAACCTGATGGGGAAAAATGGTAACATTTCTTCTCAACAACTAAGGCAATCCCCATAGTGGGTTCCTCACTATAGAATTCCTCAATGCTGCTTTTTCAAGGGAATGGATTGCGAGAGCATCTGCTGGTGAGGTTGAAGCTGAAAGACCACAGAGCCTTCATTACACCAGCTTAAATTAACAATGCTCTCCCATCCTGCTGGTAGTAACTCCAGCCTCCTGGGATTCCTGCCTATCTGCCTGACCCTCCCCTTAGTGGGTGGAATTTACACCACCTTCTTCTGCTCAGGTGTCATTTGAGGGGATGCTCATGGACAAACATTGCCAGCTTCTATTCATTGTGGGCTCTATCAAACAATGACTGTCAACCTGGCAAGGGTCTGTGCAGAGCTCCAACAGAAATATTCAGTTTAGCTACTGAAACAAAAACCTATCATCTCAAGAAGATGTATAGCAATCATCCTTGACTCTATACACATACAGTACTGAGATACTTTTTGCTTCCATCACTTTAAAATTGTTTTTCTGCTAACACAGACTGAGACTGCTGTTTTAAACATGAATTACTGTAAGATATAATACATTAGAAGAAATACTCACACTGAATGTAGTGCCCTGTATTTTGTGACTCTGTCTCTTCCATTGCTTTTTGCTCTGACCAATATCCCTTCTACAGCACATATCCTTAAGATGCTAGCTCAAACTGAGTATGGGGGGTAGTCAACACAAATGTTCTCTGGCAGGATTCCATCCCTTCTCCAAGAAAGTAAAGACAGATAATCTGAGAAGGGCTTGTGTAGGGCAGCAAACCTACAAAAAGCTGGATTTTATAAAACTATATCTAAATCTCAATCCATCTGTTTGACTGATGGCCTACCTCTCTATATACAGTACATACATAAAATATATACAAAATGCCAGATGCTGGCATTATATATATAGTGCCTGATATAGGAATCAGACTTTTGGAACCCAAAATGTCCCTTTAAATCTTTTACAACAAAGCCGCATGCAGTGTTTATTTTTTTCTAGTTGAACAGCATGCTGTATCCCCAGGTGTTTCCAGCCCCGTACCTGCAGACAACTGTAATGTGCTGTAACCAAGTTGTGACTTCCTTTGTATTATCACCAAGACTAGCCAACATAATAGTGTGTTTTCCTGTCAGACAATGCATGTTGGTAGTCAAAATAACCTGTATGTACCTGCAATTGTGCTGTACCCTGTATAACATCGTATCCGCTGTATGATACTGCATGCAAATTCTCATTCTGACTGTCAAGGATTGTATGTTCCTGCTGATACTCAATAAAAAGATTAACTGCAAAAAAGAACACCACACTATATAACTTGCTGCAGAGAACCTAAATATAGTTTCATGGTACTATTATGTTATCAAATATATTAAGATCATGTATTGTTTTGCAATTGCGTCACAATTTTCAAAAGTTACAGTTTATCTGTTTCAGTACCAGGGAGGTATTAGCTGCCATGGCTGGCTAAGTGTATGCATCAAATGAGATCACAGCTGTATGTGGTCCTGTCACAGTACCTATAAGATCTGGTAGCACAATAGCCTGTGCTCTCACTTCCTTAGAGCCTACTGTGTCATCTTTCCCTATGCAGGGCTGTTGCTGGCAGTATACCAATGTTACAGTGAAACTACAATTGCAAAGACCATTACAGCGACAAAATAGGCAGTTCACTGTAATGGTAGCACAGGAAAGTGACAATACTTCACTGGGATGTGCACCCCTACCCAAAACAACTCTGACCTGGAGTTGACAATTTTAGAAACCGGGGGGAACAGGGGGTGCAGCCCCCCACAAAAAAAAACATTGTTTACCTGACAGCAATGCTGTCAGCATTGTGCCATCACTGTAGAGGCAGTCGACAAGATTCCTTTTGAATCCCTGTGGCGGAACCATTGGTGGCCAGAGCATTGGATTCAGGGATTTGCAAGCATACTGCAGTCTCCCAGGTGGTAGCACAGTCCATGCCATGGGTTTGGCCTATTTCATGAATTATGTAAAGATTTGTTTTCCACACATTTTGCGAAACTTGCAAAAGTAAACACTACAGTTCAGTCAGCTCCACTGTTCACCAAAAAAACAAAATACAGGTATGGAGTAAGTAATGAGTATTCCTCTGGATTTGCAGCATACTCTGAGAACTTCTACATAACTAATGAGTCATAAAGAGCCAAAATGCAATATAAAGTGCAACCCAAGAGGATATAGTACAACATATTTTGAAGGCACTGCAGTCTCATGTCTAGATCACTGACTTGTAATGGGAAACATAGAATGCATCAGCAGAAAACCACCACTTGCCCACCCAGTCCATCCTGATCATAGTTTCTAATCCTACCAGAGCCACATGCTCACTGTGTGACCTTGAGCAAGTGACAAAGCAGTAGTGCTTGTTAGGCGTCAAAAGATTTCATTATAAATATAGTTATTTTTAACAATAATGTGTTTCTGATGTTCTTTGCATCATCACAGGTGTATTTGTATTCCCTTTGATATTTTTTTAAAACAGCCTTCATCACTAGCTTTCTAGTTTATGACTTAAGTCAATAAATATGGTCACCACCAAAAATGTTTCACAATCTCGTTACAGGGTCACTTGTTGTGGATTGTCTTTTCACACGTATTAACGCTGTGTGACTTGATGTATGTATGCTTAATTACCCTGTAACTAAAACTGAATAAAGTGTTAATGGCAAAAAAAAAAAAATGTTTCACAATCTCTTCAGTTGAACATGCTATTTAACTGTACATAGTACTGTAGATTCATACTACAACAGGAGGGTGCTAGCAGATGTTTCTAATGGTGCTAGCAGATGTTTTTAATGGTAAACCATTCCGCTCCACACCAAGACTTAATTTTGTCATGGTGGACATGGAAAGTTAGCAGGAACCTTTAAAAACTTCAAAACCCATAAGCCAGTTCAGAAAATGAAACAAAACACAAATGGGTATATTGTTTTTGCCTAAAAACATTATTACTAAAAATTGTATAACTTTTTTTATTAAATAAACCAAACCCTACATTGTTTACTAGCCGACAAACACTGTCACTTTAACCTCTTAGTGCTACAGTCCACCCAGCTACTAAAATGGGTAGATAGGAGCTGCCACCCATGATGCCAATGAATGAGGTCTGGGAACAAGCATGGAATCCTGGAGAGTCAGTGAAGGGGAGAATGTCCAAGCCTCCCAGAGAACACTTTCCTCCTTGAAGGAGGAGGATTAGGATCATTCATCCCCTCTGCACAAGCTCTACCTGGTGGTGCCCAGGAGGTGCAAGCCAGTAGTGGGTGGGAAGGGGAGAAGTCATGGCATTGTGGCATACACATCCTGTGAGTAAGCGCACCACATACTCACAACAAGATGTCTCTGGGGAACAGGAACAGAAACCACTCCAGTACAAGCAGGATGATCATCTGCTCCACCTGCCAGCCCAGAGTGAAGGAGCTCTCTGACCACTACCGAGTTCAGAGAAGACCAGAGGAGGAACTGCCTGTCCCCAAAATATCCTACCATAGCATGGTTCTCCACTGGGTAGTTGAGGTGGAAGGAGCTCCTGGGGTCCAGGTGAGTAACTGGGTTGGAATTAACATGCTGAAGTTTGCCAATGTGGAAATTCAAAGGAGAAACACTCACTAATAAAAGAAAATGGCTACAAAGGAACACCACTAAAAATGAAATACTGCATCTTAACTGGCATATGCAGGATAACAAATTGTAACCTAAATAAAACAATATGTGGCAGCATGTGACAATGGTAACTGTAACTGAGTGCTTTCAAAAAGGGTGACTCAATCACGGCACCTGTGCACTGGGCTACCGGGCAGGAATGGTGACCAGATGGGGGGGGGTCTGCAAATATAGTGACAGGATGTCACTCTATGTACACACGTGTGGGGGGAGTGAGCACGCCGTGCGATGGGCAGAAGGGGAGAGAGGGTTTGTGGGGTGTAGTGGGGTGGTTGACTGCTGAGCTGGCCATGTGGCATGGTGGGTGGGTGGCAGGGTAGGGTTGGGAGGTTACTGTGTTCGATCCTAGGTGCGGTCACTTTTTGTGAGCCGTCTGTGATTTTTTTTGTTTGTTTACCCCCCTGACCTGCACCTTGGGTTGAGAATCCCTTAAGTGTGGGGGTGAGAGCTTTAATAAAAAGGTATGTCTCCGGCACCCTTTTTGTGACCAGCTGTGTACATCACTGAAATTGATTTTGGTGATGTACACTCGCCATAACGGTGATCACCTTTCTACGATCACTGTTGTGACATGGAATCCAATAAATAATACATTTATCAATATGAATATGTTCTTAACTCTTTTTTTTTGTCCTCAAAGGCAAAATCAACAATACAAATATGAATCCTGTTTGCCAAGACTACAGGACATTTTAAAAGGATGCATTATGCAGTGATCCTAAGCAGCTTCACGCATTTTGACCAGAGAGATATAAAATATTCACTATGCCATGTGACTGTACAGTCTTCCCAGATCAGTATAAGTTCAGTAACAGTTTGTAAGGAACTCCAGTCTGCTGGGACCAGCACAAAGATAATACATTGAACTAAAACGACTCTGTGAGCTACAATACTGCTGAAATTTCAAACTGGAAGACATAAGTTGTTTTCTTCCGCAAAAATATTGATGATTTGTCCACTTGACAAACATAATTTAAGTTTGAATGTCTCTTTAACAGCAATGGTAACACAGCTCAGTCTTAGTCATAATAAACCATGGAGAAACACAATGTTTTGATATTTGACACAGACACAATTTTGTCAAGTTGTTGTCATTACTTCCTATCTGAACAGCTTATCCAATACAGTCAAATGAACAAATACAGCCTTGATTGGATACACAAAGGCATCTTAAGCAAATCCATGCATTTTGCATCTTAGTACCTGAAATGCACGATTTGCATTCTCTTTTTTACTCAGACAATTTTTAGTGTATACCACGTGCAAGGGCAATATTGAAATAAAGAAAAGAAACATGCTAGGAGGTCTTCTGTAGCCTTGTCGAAATAGGTTCTGGCTCTTTGGGTAATAATGATGCGTCTGACATGCCCTGCCAGGCAATAAAAAGCCATCAAATGCAAAGCCTTCTTGACACACCATTAATGAAGAATTACTCAATTCCTTCAAATTAGAACTTTTTATAAGCAAGGCATTCAAATGTAATTAGGTACTTTGTGACAGCTTTTTTGCTTCAAACACAAATATTTTACAGATGAATATTTTCATTCCCTAACTGTGGTACAAATCTGGCTAATGAAAGGTTTCAGTTTACAGCAAACTGGGGAAAAATGTAATAATAGGGTGAGTCCTTATGATAGGTCTGCAGTGAAAAGATTTATAGACTGTGGCTACCTATTAGTCCTGTCAGATTATAACGGCAGTCACCACTTCAGCTGTAATTCTCACACTTGAAGCATTTTATGTTCTTTCACAAAGTTGTGTGTGTGTGTATGTATGTGTGTGTGTGTAGGCTGATTGCATCTGTCCATTTTCCAGGACTTTGGCATCATACGCCATGTTCAATAAATTTAAAACAAGCAAACATAAAAGGAAATCTTTTCTGACATTATACTATATATTCTGTAACAGAAGAGAATACTGCAATACTGTTTTATTTAATTTTTCTTTTAGACACTGTTTGGCATTTCAGAACTGTATCATAATTCACATTTACACCCTCTATTGTCTTTTCAAAATATGAAAGCAACATATATACACCAATATCAGCTTTCATCTTTTTTTTATTCAGTCAGTATTTCCCTTTTTACACGTAATCACCTTATTCATTTTCTATTTGTCTGGTAAACATTTCAGCTGACAGCTTGAACTTTTCACATGCCATTCCCAATAAATGCCCACCTACCTGGAAAGTATAAAAGCGGGTCCCATTGGGAGGATGCATCTTAGGGGAGTTAGACCCCGTGTTCATGTCTGAGAAAATCATTGTTGGTGAGACAATACAATCCACAGGGAGACACAGATGCAGAGCAGAGAGCTAAGCTCTCTGATAAATCCTTTCCTGCGTTGAGGGAGGCTACTGTACAAATGAAATCTGCCCCATTTGCTCAGATCTGCTGTGGTAGCAGTTTGAATTCCTTACTCCCACCTCAGCAGACTAGATTGGGAAGTCATCTGTCAGTGACCTTTACTCCAAGTACAAAACAGTCCTTTGAATTATGTGGAAAGAAGAAGAAAAACCATCAGGATCTCAGGGAAACAGGCTAGAACTATCAGTAAATGGAGCTCATGTCGAATCTGGCAGTGCTTTGGACCTGCCCATCTGTTCTCAGTAATAATCACCTCCCTCCACCACAGCCTAGTGAAGTGATTATGCTAAGCATCAGAGCCTTGCTAACCAATAACACACTATCTCTGATCAGGCAAGCATGCAGTGTGTAATACAGAGGACCCCTTCTGACCAGCTACATGCATCCCTACAGACGAGTGCGATAACAAAAACTTCATCATTCCAACTTATGATACTGCATTTACACAAGCATGCACAGGCAACTCGTCCTTCCAGCCAGAGGCAGTAATCAATGTGGGAACAAAGGGTTGATGCCTTTTCTGCTTCATCTAATGTAATTGCTATCCTATTGTCTGAGCGCGATTCTTTTTAAAATACAGATGTCACCCAAACATTTCACTTTGTGGTGCAGTTTGCAGTACATCTATCCATCACTCACTCTGCATTTCTCTCTACGTGCTTATTTATACAGTGAGAGCAAACACAATGGCTTTGAGAGATGAAAAATGCTCAGAAGGGTAAGGAACATTCACCCTTCATGAACCATGAATGACTTATGAAGGTCACTTCTTCCTAATATATGAATTTTATATATCTCACACAAACCAGTTATGGATTATATACACCACTTCTGTTCAGTGGATTAAAGAGCACTTGACATCGTGTGTGGAAGCACTTATAAAACAACTCTGTTTATTATATTCCATTCATTGTCATTATAATTATGCACTTTTTCAAGAGAACATTATCACTATCTGTTCATCTTCCTTCCTAATCTTTTTTAATTTTAGAATTTTTAGCCAGGAAAGGCCAACTCAGTTAAAACTTGTGTACAGTAGCATGATTAACTTAACTCAGGTTCACACAGTACAGTATGATGATTGTTTTTAGACACATGTTTGCTGGGTCACCGGGTTCACAGCTTGGTGCTCTATCCAACAGGCTATTCAGCCTCCCCAGAAGCCTCTGCTTACTTGTCCACAACTGACATCATAAGCACTGCCACAGCAACAGGCTGTGATGGCAGAAGCAAACAACTGTGATGATAGGTGTAGACAAGCAACCAGAGCAAATAAAATCTAGTCAGGTCAGTGATGCTGGTTTTATGACAATAAGAATCATTTTAAAGAAAGGGGGACTGTTAAATATAGAAAATATATGAAATAGAATACAAATGTATCTAAAAAGTATGCTTTTTCACAGCATTCTTGAAGACATCAAGGAATCTTTAAAGAAAGACATTGCTTACCTTCTGGTGCTCTCTTGCCAGTGCATATGCCTCCAATTAGTGTTTCTGTATTCATTTTTTTACTGCATTTAGATATTAATATTTTTTAAATAGTGCTTGAAAACTTCCATTTACCAAGGATGCTGGCGGTGATCTCGTTGGAGCTGGTTGATTCCTCACCTGGGATATGCTAAAGGTGGCAGGGCCGCACTAACATGCTCAAGGTGAGGGAGTGAGTGGCTCCCACAAGACGGCTGCTGGAACCCCTGGTAAATGGACATTTTTAAGCTCTGTTTAGAACCTAAATATCAAAACCTAAATGCAGTTAACAGAAAACTGGTAAAGACTTGAGATCCTCATACAGAGGTGATGCTTTGAAAAAAAAAAAGTTAGAACTGTTTAGAAAATGATCAGACCCACATGCATGTTAGCACCTTCCTTGGCTATTTTTTAGATTGGGTTTCCACCAGCCCATCACCACATGGTTACTAGATTACTGTAATATTCCATACGGTGATGACCACAGGGATGACAGCTCCTGTGGCAAGTGACTGTCTCAAACAAAAACAAAATCTGTGTTCCCAGCTCCCACCATACTTCCCATCCTACCATCTGAGCCCCATGTAATGAAACAAAAAAGAATCCTTCTTCTGACATTCATATCCTTGACTCTTGTCCTAATATTTCCACCAGCACTGTCCCCAATAATGAAAAAAACATGCCTTCTGCTTCCATCCTTTTATGTCTCTGACTCCAGCTCCACTCATCCCACTTTTCCCAGATCAGCCAATTAAGCCCTGGTGTCTAGAGACCCCCCTTGAACATTTCTCCCACCCCTGCCCAATAGAAACCAGTACAAATCCATTTAGCCCCTCTCCCACTAGGTGTTTGCAGCTGGCATTACTGCAAGGGAGGGTACCCACTATGAACATTTAAACTGTACCAGGTCAGCCGGCTCGGTGGCACTGCGGGTTGAGGCACTGGGCACTACACCTCATGTCATGCTGGTGACCTGGGTTCGAACACAAGCCCGGGTTGTCAGGGGTTGGTAGGGGAGGATAGGATTGAGCATCTGGAGGACTGCTCTCCTATCCTGGGTAGGGATCTGGGCTTCCACCGCTCTGCAGTGGCCCCTGGAGATGCCCGGAGGCACTGCTAGAGCTGGTGCAACAGAGGGAGGACTGCAGCAGACGTCCGCACATCAGTGCTAGACATCATTGCATGTCTGCACACCTAGGGCACAAAGGAGGAAAACTAGCAGCATCACTCACAGCAGTTTGATGGCCACAGCTTCCAGAGCCTGTCGGAGGCCCGGGGGTGATCTGACACACCGGTATTGGATCCTGGCCTGGCACAGGACTAAAGGGGGCGTCCCTTTCATGGGTACAGCAGCATATGCCAGCCAGTGTGTGGGGCACCCCAGGGGGTCATTGGGGGAAGCGTAGTGGTGGCTGGATGAAGGCAGAGTGGTGGCTGCACAGGAGGGAAAAATAAAGTAGTGATAAAAAAAAAAAAACTGTACCAGGTCTGCTGATGTGGGGCCTGCATAAAGCAGGATTATGAGAAGGGATGCATGAACACACACAGAAACCTAAACAATGCCCACAAGCATATAGAGCCAAGTGGCTTTCCTTATTTGATGTCCTTACATCTTCATACAGAGGCCATCACATGGAAGCTCTAGCAGAAACTGCAGCCAGATTTCACATAATGAGACAAGCATGAAATATCATAATTCATACAGCCCAACTATTAGCCATGGTTGTAATTACACTGGGCATATGAGGTGCCTAGTTTCTCTGAGGGGATCACAACAGAAACAAATCCCATACCATCCCCTTCCACCTTTGCAGTCTTCAATACTTAAAAGACCCCAGGGGCACCAGTTACTCGTGCATACAATGTATGTTTCCCCCATCCGTGTCTAGGTGGGAGAGAAACTCCCATTAGGAATTCAGCAGGAGCTATGCATGGTGCTTTAGAATAGCATAAGAGCAGATTACATAGAAACATAGAATTTGACGGCAGATAAGGACCGCTTTGGCCCACCCAGTCTGCCCATTTCCCTACCTGATGGGTAAGCTGCAGATTCTAGTTAATCAACAACTTATTTTCTCCTGCCCCCCAACTAGAATTGCCTTATGCCTGTCCCATGCATTCTTGAATTCTCCCACTGTTCCTGACTCCACAACCTCCTCAGGAAGGCTGTTCCATGCATGCATAACTCTCTCTGTGAAAAAATGCTTTCTAACATTACCTCTGAGCCGTCCCCTCTCTATCTTCAAATTGTGCCCCCTTGTTCTTGCACATCTCTATTTCATTACATTCAAGATAGGCTGCTCTTCTGAAGATACTGAACATATTGCCCTGACACAGACAATGGCCCGCACTCAGGAGGTGCCCTGCATGGAGCCTGACCCTCAATAAAGGTGCACTAGGGTGGTGGCCATTCATCCAACAACACATAGTCCAAAGATTTACAAATAAAAGCAGTATTACTTCTGTTGAGCCTAGGTCCCCATCTACCTCTTTTTGGGGAGTAAAATGAGACTACTGTTTTCATCGAATCTAAAGAATGCCTTACTCAAAAGAGACCAGCTATGGAAAAATGCCCAGAAATCACATGCCGATGCAGACTGGTGTCTCTTTAGGACAGCTAGAAATGCCGTCATGAAAATGGTCAGAGAAGCCAAGGCCAACTTTTATCAAAATGAATTACTCTCCGCATCCAACAACCCAACCAAATTCTAGTCCACCATAAAGGAACTGTCTGGCCACTCCCTAGGTAGTGTACTACCTTCCAACATCACCATCGACAATGTCACTATCACTGATAAATCTGAAATTCTTCAAGCCTTCAGCAACCACTCTGCCACTGCAGGCATGGTGTTTGACAATGCGCCGGTAAGTAGTCTCCTTCTGCAGTCCAATGCCCAGTCCTCAGAACAGAGTAACAAAGATATGACCTTCTCCTTTTCTCCAACCATCATAAAAGAAGTTGAAGACCTTATGCTAAGGCTAGACACTAGAAAAAGTGCTGTAGCAGACTCTTATGACCCGTACTTTCTGAAAATAGCTTACCACATACCTGCCACACCTATATCATACCTATTCAACCTGTCCCTAGCCCAGGGCTCTATACCTGCAGAATGGAAAACTGCTCATGTTATTCCCCTATTTAAAGCAGCGGACCCATATGACCTAAACAATTATAGGCCAATCTCTCTTCTACCTATACTCTCAAAAAATGCTGGAAAAAATCGTGGATTTACAGCTGAGATTGTTCCTTGACAACTCTACATTGCTTAACCTCATGCAGTCCAGCTTCAGAGCAAAGCACAGCACTGTTACGGCACTGGCCAAAGTCACTAACGACTGGCAATGGGACCATGGCAATAAAAAACAGGTTTGTGCTGTGTTTTTAGATCTCAGCAAGGCCTTCGATACTGTCAACCACTGCCCACTTCTCTCCACCTTAAAAACCATAGGCATGGACTCAACCTCATTCGACTGGTTCCGAGACTACCTCTCTGATAGGCAGCAACAAATTAAGGCTGAGGGAGAGCTCTCTCCACTCAAACAAATAAAAAGAGGAGTCCCACAGGTATCCATATTGGGGCCGCTACTGTTCACCATCTACATTAACAATTTGGACTTAAGCATTACGGAAGCCAGTATCCAATTGTTTGCTGATGACTCTCCTGGAGCTGCATGCACAGATCTACAAACCGAATTCAATACGCTGCAGCACCAGCTTCTCAGTAAAAAGCTACTGTTAAATGCAAAAAAAAAACAAGGCCATGCTGTTTTCATCATCTAGCACTAGGACCCACTCTGCTGCTGCTGGTACTCTTTCTCCCATAACCACTCTACTAGGCGAAAACCTTGAGTTCATGCCTAAATTCAAATATCTGGGCATATGGCTGGGCAACAAACTCTCCTTTGTGGAGCACACAGAAGAGTTGATGAAAAAGCTCAGGCAGAGGCTTGGCCTCTTCTTCAGCATTAAACACCCCTGACCGCAGACACAAAAAGACAGCTTGTTCGATCAACATTCCTCTCATTAATCGACTATGCCAACATTATCTATGGCTAATGCTCCGTCTCACACCTTGCAAAACTGGACGACCTGTACCATAGAGCATTAAGATTTATAACTGGTCTCCCATCCTCGACTTATCACTGCTGTCTATATGCAGCTGTAGAGTGGCCATCCCGTCAATACAGGCAGTGTAGAAACGTAGCACTTTGGATATTCCGAGCCCTTACTAACAAACTCCCAGATTACATTGTTACCTGCCTCCCCTTGAGCCCAGTCATTGCCTATGCCCTAAGAAGTCACTCGCTAATTTCCCTGAAAATCCCTAAGATTAGTACCCATTTAAGAAGGGCTGCCATAATCCATGCCTTGCCCACAATCTGGAACAGGGTATAAAGAATGTTGAGATTCAACTCTCCTGTCAGTTTTACCCTGTTTAGGACCATCTATGACAAAACGTTCACCGAAACCTGTTAGTGTTTCCATAGTTCCTAGCAGTCCTACTGATGGACCACTCCTTATTCTTACCACATCCAGCCATGAACATAGTTCCTTCCTTCCCTATCTTAACTAAGTTCACTAGTCCGCTGTCATATTGGCCCTCGGCACCCATGGCACTACTTCCCCCATACTACTCTCCTCTCACCACCCACTTAAGTAGAAGTTACAGACCTCATTATGGGCCCCTCGGTAGCATAGGATTCTCACCCAAGCATGTTAAACAGTCAATGAGGGTTGAAATGCAAAGAATTGTACCTTTCGATTGTGGTTTGATTAAGAATGAATAATTATGCTACCTGAAATTCTGTATCCATGAAGGCTGTATATACCACAATAATGTTGTGTGATGCATATATGTTCCCATTAGAACACCTGGAATGTTTACCCTGCGCCAACCACTTTTCTGTAATTTTACTTGTATCTCTTCACACATTTTGTATTCTGTACCTTAACCTATGTATATACAACTATCTTTGACAATAGCAGGTCCATCTTGTAAATGAGCTTGCTCAATGATGATCGCCTGGATAAATAAAGATTTTGATTGATTGACTCCCTGAACTCACCTGTAGAAGAATATATGACATTTCCAGAATCTGAGTGTTTGCAGGAAAAACTCCCACGAGGATTACAGTACTTAATTCATTATTGATTTGCTTACTCTGACTTTCTTATACGGTTCTAACAAGCTCTTTGGCAATACACAGCCAAGTACTCACATAGCTCTTAGCAAAGTGTGTTGTGGTCTATCCCCCCTGGCATGGGATATACAGAGAATGGCCATCACCATTTCACCTCAGTCTGGATGATCTTCCTTTTCTGAGAAAACTGGGACTGTAGGGTAAATGTATATGCAGGCAGTGCCTCTCCCTCTGGGCTCTCTCCAGAACAACTCATGTCAAAGTACCTTAATTCTAATATGGTTCATAGGACACCAGAAAGTAGATTCATAGCATAATCAAGCTAACAAAATGTTAAAGTTTACAAGATCAAAAGCCTTGGAGAAGTCATCAAAAAAACCTACTGTGGGAAAGACTGAGGGACTACGTATGTCAAGGAGCATGAAGTAATGCTTAGGCATGGTATTGGGTACAAGAGGTTGGTGCCACTGGACAACAGGGATTGCTTGGCATGTGACAGAGAGAGGGTGGGGAAACCAGGCAGTGCTTAGGATAGGACGGGGTAGGGGAGTATTGAAATTAGCTGGGAATACTGATGAAAACCTGGTGATAGCCATATTTAAGAGAGCACTGCTTTAATTATTTTAAATCTAAGAAACAACTATTAAAGTAGACTCAAATTTGGATAAAAAGATATCTTACAAGACAGGTGAAAAAGACAATGTAAAATTAAATAAAAAGGTATGGGTATAACATTTTGACTGTATTGCTTACTGAGACTTTAACAAGGATCCAGTCAGAATAGGATATTAGTTAATTATTAACATGACTTTCTACTGCACCCAAATTTAAAAAAAAAACAGTATACCTAAAAGGGCTGTCCAATTAGTGTTTTTGAGCTCTCATTCTGCCTTGTCCCCAGGTTCTTGTGTTATACCTCTGTATACCTTCCTCCTGGACCTCAAAAGTAGCTCCTTTCATCAAGCCCTTTACTAATTTGAATGTCATAACTGCATATTATTTCTCCCATTTTAACCCTAGAGAGTCCCACCCCAGTTCCCCATACAGTTTACAACGGAGCTTTTCTAATGGACATTTTAAATGAAGTTAGATATTTTATTATACAAAACTTTCAGTGTATCTTTAAGGTACCTATTAGCAAATCTTAATGCCACATTGCCGTAACCTAAATTGGTAAGAGTACCTGGTTTACAAGTGAGCGTCTTACTTCCATAGATAACATTCTGGTACTTGCAATTAGAGCTCCCAACCTAAAATCATTTTTTTTTTACTCTATGAGAAATATGGGAGTGAAATTTTATGTGTTTATCAATAAGAACCCCTAGGTATTTATATTCATCAGCACTGACCAGTTGGACCCCATTACTCATTACTATATTTAGTTTTGATGTTTTAAAAACTTTATTCTGCTGTGACTAAAGACCATAACGTGAGTCTTTTTTTGACTTATAACTAGCTCCGACTCGTCAAAACAATGTTCCATCAAAGTGAAATGTAATTTCTTTTCTATAGATTGAGGACTACTGTTTGCTGATATTGATATGGTGTCATCCACATATAGTCTAATATAGCTGTTGTTTGTTAATCCTTTTATATACCTACTGAGCCACTGACACTGACAATAGGTAGCACACTCACCTCTGAGACCAGGAGATCAGAGGCTGTGGGTTCAGTTCCTACATCTGGCACTTGGGTTAATATCCCAGTACTGACACTGTAGTGCAGCATGAGAGGGGTGCTGCACTTCTGAGGTGCCGTCTTTCGGATGAGACGTTAAACCGAGGTCCCATCTGCCAGGATTGGTGGTAGTTCTGGTGGATGTTAAAGATCCCATGGCACTTATCGAAAAGAGTAGGGGAAATTCCCCGGTGTCCTGGCCAAATTTCCCTCATTCACTAAAAATACCACCAACAGCTTAATCTGGTTCAAGGACAGTTGGCATTCATCTGTATCCCCCTCCCCCGGGTTGTGCCTGAAAATAGGCAGAATTTGTCTAGTGCACTTACCCGGTCAACAAAAACTAAATAAAAAAAATCATTTATGTACATTAAAAATAAAACCAGACCTAATATTGATCCTTGTGGAACACCTCTACCACCTTCTGATGATGAGTAATCTTTGACAACAAGTCTTTGAGTTCTCCAATTTAGATAGGAGCAGAACCATTTAACTACACTATGGACAACCCCTTCACAACATAATCAAGCTAACAAAATGTTATGGTTTATAGGATCAAAAGCCTTGGAGAGGTCAACAAACACTTCACCCACAGAGTCCTCCCTAGCCAGTGCTCCTGAACTCTGTGACTGCAGTGCTGGTCGATCGCCCCTTTCTACAACCTGATTGGTATTCTGTTAGAGAAATATTGGATTCTAAATATTCATATAGTTTACTGCATACTCATTTTTCCAATAATTTAGTCAGAATTGATAATAAAGCCACTGGTCTGTAGCCTGATGAATTACTTCCCTCCCCGTATTACTTCCCTAATAAAATAAATACAGACTCTGGGGGGAAACTTCTTGTTCATGCATCATGTTGGTTCAAGATGTGAGAAATGTAAACAATTACTAAATGGGACTACTGAATGTGTGGTGTGTGACATACAGTTCCTCTGCCAGTGTTTACAAAGTAAGGGACTGGAAAACAGCTTATGATGAGCATGGCATTGCCTTTCATTTTTTGTTACTGTTTTAAGATTTATCACGGGTCTACCATGCTCTGTCCATCACTGTTCTCTGTACACTGCAGTAGGGTGGACATCACTTAGCTACAGATGACAGAGAAATGCTGTGTTCTGGACTTACAAAGTGATTATAGGAAAACTGCCCCAGTACATCTCCATCTGCCTCCTGATATGTACTCTCGGCAAGTATGCCCCGAGAAGCACTTCCTACATTTCTCTGTATGTATATAAGGCAAAATCATGTTTCGGCAGAGCAGCCATAAGCTATGTATTACCTCAGATGTGGAACAAGCAGCAAAAGACCTTGAAATTAATTCACCCTTCAAATCTCTATACCTAAGTCACAACAAGGAGCCATGCACCTGTTTTACCTGACTCCTGGTATTCCTATCACCCTAGCTCATGCAAGTCCTTGCTACCACAGATACACCTTGATTGATATTATTAATCTGGGGCTCCCCCCTTGCCTTCCCACACCCTCTGCTCTTGCTATCTCTCCTCATCTTTCACTCCCAGTTCGTATAACCCAGAACTCAGCTTGCTTGCCATTCTCCAATGCCCTAATACCTCTCTTCTGCTCCTGGAATCCCCTTGTAGGCTGAACCTTTAATCCCTGCTATTGTGGCTGCCCACACATCAACTCTGTATGCTTTTTCTCTCTTTCAATCCCCCTATGATCCTAATCTTGCCAGTACCCCTAACCTGTCTATATCCCCTCCTTAGAAATACCTTCTAGAGTAGCCTTGTAACCTTTGCCCCTATCCAGGACCTCTACATGTACTGTATATTGTGCGCTGTTTAATCTGTTGTACCCATTTGACTGTTACATTTATACATGCTTACTCTCATATATACTTTTTATGACGTGTTACTATTTAAATCCCTTGACCCATATCCCAATGGTCACTCATTACTGTCCATGCCTCTTACTGTTATTTATTGTATATATTATTTAATGTATATATTCCTGCCTTGTACATTGTTCAATGTATCTTTATGATACGTTTCTCCTGAAAACCCCAGGTCCACTTCGAAAATGAGTTATGCTCAATGGCGATCGTCTGGCTAAATAAAGATTTTGACTGATTGATTGACTGATTTCCTAAGAGACTGGTTTTCTACCAGATAATAGAAGTCCACCACTTTCTAAAAGCAGCAGGTGCTTTGCTCTTCTGTCAGTGAGTGGCATGGACAATGCAGTTCTTGCTGGCTGATTGCCAGCACAGTAAAGCACTGTTTGCACTTTTATAGTGGAGGAACAGAAAAGTAAATATTGGCATTTATGAAAACCACTCTGCTCCACTAAGATCACCAATTCTGTTCTTTTGCTTTTTGCACTTTTGTAGCAGAGGAACAAAAAAGTAAGCCACATAGTTCAGATGACAGATCTCTGCAGGCATTACTCCCAGAGAACGGCATTTAGGTAAGCAGCTGTGCTCCACTCAGACATCTGACTTTGTCATTCTGCTTTGTTTTTCTGCTTGGGACATTTGACTTGGGCATCCACAGTGGCACACAGTGGCACTACATATAATGCAAGTCTGATCACTTTTTTTTTTTAAGCTGGGTCACTGCCATGACTGTAGGGAAAGGTCACTAGGAATCTGTCCATACAAATGCTGAAGTGGACAGGGTGGCAATGGCCATAGGAAACAGCTGTGATGAAGTATTGTTTTCATGCTGATGTTTAAGCTGAAAACAATGGCAGCCATCACAGCTGTTCCTTATAACAGGCTTCACCTCATGCCTCATTATGCCCTCAGAGGGTGATTAACAGACAATTAATGTAACCCTTGGTTATACCTCATTGCTTACATCGTGATTATTATTAGTACTCCACATCTGCAGGTATTCAGGATTTGAAATTAAAATTACTTTTAACAATTCAATGTACTTTTTATCAGCCAGCTATCTGAAAATCAGAAACATTCATAGTCGCATCCGCTTGCCTTGAAAAGAAGAATGCATTCAAATTGTATACAAATATATTTATGATTATCTCAGACACTGGAATAACGTGCAGAAACTGACTGGCTCCCCATACCTCAACCTTTGGGGAATTAAATGAGGGACAATGACCCTCATAATGATGGATACATCCTCAGATATGGAGATACAAGCTCAGAACACTGTGGAAACCATTGTGTTTACTTGCACAATGTTTCTTCTGAATTAGCATCTTGGAATGTTATGAATTTCTGCTTTAAAGTCTGAATTAACAGCACTTTCTCTGTGTGGCAGCATCTTTTCCATGAGGGATGGATGAGGGACAGAGCAATTTTGAGGGGTAAAATGAGGGATGGCCCTGATAATCAGGGACAGCTGAGAGGTATATGGCTCGCCTTTCTCAACCACAATGGGGAACCATAAGTTCAAGACATGTTTGAGGCAGCCTGAAAGCTGCAGAGACAGAGATGTTGCTTCACACTCCACTCATCAGCCCAAACATTTGGCCTGGAACAGCATTTTAAATCTGGCAAGGATTAGGATGGAGAAAATAAACAACAAAAAAACTCATGATGTGCAGCATAGAAGGTACCAAGAAAGGCAGATTTGGCAGGTATGCTAATGTAATGTCAACTGTAGCTGACACTAGGTTTTTGGAAAAAAAAACATTTTTCATTGCACTGCTGCTTTAAATCTAGTGGGAAAAATGAACATACTCACTTTAACTCTACACTCTGGTTCTTTTGCTGTCTCCTGCAGACATCACTGAATCTCATTTTATTAATTCATGTACATAATAACGTGCTATACTAATTGATCTTGCTGTAAATCACGACAGGTTCTGAACAGGTCTGCCAGCAAGAGGCCTGTCTGAAAAATGTGGCACACTGTTATTAGAATTATGAGAAGAGTGGCAGAAAATGCATGTTATTAGAATTCTGATTATTATATTACCCTGCACACCTGCATTGTTTTCTATTTTCCTTTGCACTTGGCCCCATACCAGACACTTGTTTTAGTGCAGTATGGAGGACTACCAGTCCATGGGAGAAACATACCACCACCACTGAGGTTGAGAAATGGTACATCAAAAGTTGCTTTGCTGCTGCACCCTCTATTGCTCCATGCCACCATCAAAATTTGTTTTTTTCCATTCTTTGGTAACCAGGTAAAGCCCACTAGGCACAAGTGTCAATTTTCAGGGGTGACCCAGGAGCACTGGGGAGGTTAAGGGGCTTGCTCAGACTCACACAGTATGACAGTATACAAGTAAAGGTTCTGAGAATCACACCCAGTTCTACAGGAAGCACCCAATCCAGCTCATTTATGGTTTGTTACCTTAACCTCTAGGCTATACTGCCAGGACTTTATTTCCTTATTTTGTTTTGCTTATGTAGGCACTTCAAATAATATTGTGCACAGAGAAATCGAACATGCAAAATATACTATGAAAACACTGCATGTGTTTTCAAACTATTTCATTTATTTAACTTTTATATTGCCAGGTGTATCATTCCAACCAAGCTCTTTTTTGCAAGGATGACCTGTATCAAGTTACAGGAAACTAAAATTCACATACATTACTTCAAACGTGGGCTGAAAAGGCCACCCTAAGGAGCACCCCTCACATACACACACATACGCAAACACCACCATCAACTATGCTGGACCAGGCTGCAGCAAGGCTGGAGCTACTTCCAATTCGACATCTTCGGATGCTAAATTTGCAGAGTCTCACTCCTGAGTACCCTTTCACTGGGACACCAAACTAGTACAACTAGATCAGGAGAGAGCTGTGTCTGTGGCTTTACTTTAAATACCAGGGCATAAAACAGTGCACTTCTTCAGTTTCTGTTCTCCTAAAGTGTCTTGTTTTTTTTTTAACTCTCTATTTATGTGGCTTTTTCCCCCTTTAAGCCCCACTCACTCGCATGTCCTTGATGGGGATGCATGCATGTAGAGGCAAGCACACACCCATGCACCTGGGACTCCCCACCCTACTAACCGTACCTCTCCTGCCTAAGACACCACTGGACCTGAAACTATGGAAGAGGCGGCATCCACCCCGGGAGAAAAGAACTGCCATTAGGCAGCTCAATCTGCTTCAACGCCCCCCAGCCTGCACCGCAACCCGGTTGTTCCCAAACCCTGGTTGCTGTCGTAGTGCGAGGTAAGGTGCAATGCCTCAGCCCTCTGCGCCACCAGGCCGGCCTAAAGTACCTTGCTTTTGACATAACTTATAGCAGGCATTGTTCCTGATTAGGGCCACAGAGGTTGTGCAAAATATATCCAAGACACAAGTTGTGTTATTGCAAAGATGTGAAACACTGCTTCAGGCAGCAAGACTGTTAGACATTTGGGGTCCAAATATGGAAGCCCACTGAAAATGACATGTTCCCTCACAGCTGCCCTATCCTGGGTAATTACAATCTAACAATGTGCAAAAGCAGGACACCACAGGAAATGAGACATTGCATCTCATCTACTTTGTCCTTAGTAAATATATTGTAAAAATGTGTACAAGCAAGACCCAGTACAACAGTAATATAAACGGTGAACATTCGGCATTGACAAATGCTTGCTTAACCAGGGACCAGTTTTAAAAATGAGGGATTTTCCCTTTCGTACTTGGGTATATATAATCCTACACTCACAAAACATTTCTTCAACAGAGTAGATGTGTTCTTTCATTCAAATGTGCATGCTGCGTATATAATTGTTTTAGTACACAATATACTTTGAAAAGCAGGGCCTGTTACAACAAAATGTTTTGAATCTTTACCTTTGTATTACATTTTAAATTGACCTTCTTCTCCTGGCTTGTAAGTTGCCCTCTTTCCTTATTTTAAGTCTGATTTAGAGATTTTTTTAGACTGGAAATAATTAAAGGAGCACTCATTTTAATATGGCTATCCCTGGACTTTCTTCATTATTTTCAACTAATTTTGGAACACCCATTACTCTACGTCATGTTTCTTGTGACTAAGGTGAACTAGCATGCAAAAGCCACTGCTCAATGACCAGATGGGACAATGGATGCACAAAAACAGCTGAGGATACTGATGAAAAAATGGTGACGGCAATATTAAAAGGAACACTCCTTTTAATTATTTCAAATCTAAAAATGCTAAAGCAGATTCAAAATAAGAAAAACAGGCATTTTACAAAGCAAGAGAAAAGGGGCAATCTAAGTTAGAATAAAAGGTTAGGTTCAAAGTTCTCAAGTAACATGCACTGCTGCTTTAAATTATGCCTGGCCCAGTAGTGCATATGGCACTCCCAGGATTGCGACACAGGTTGCTGTGGAATTCTAACCACCTGCTCTGGGTAAATGGAGCCCTGTAAGTACTGTAGAGACAGTGTTCTTAGGATCCAGGTGGAGGGTGGCAGAAGCTGCACTGTTTGAGCACCTCGTAGAAGAGATCTTAAGCAAAGTGGGACATTGAGGGCGACTACAGCACACCCAGACTTTCTGCCCTAGATTTTGAGGTATGGAGATGTTATGGCAATCTAGGAGGCTTGCAAGACTTACACTGGAAGAAGAATCCCTAGCAGAAGCATGCATGATGGCCCACATACACTCCATGCCATAGTCCTAAATGTTGCTGTCTGCCTTTCCCTGCCTTCTTTTGGCAACATTGTGTGAACCTGGGAAGCCTGACTCACTCCCCTTTGAGGCTTGCTAGAATGAATGTTAGGGTGCCAACTGAGGGAGGGAGCAGTGGTTTCTGTAGGCGCTAAGCAGGATAGACAGCAACCTCCAAGATTGTTGGGAAGTGAATGTACATAAGCCTGAAGGATCTGATCAGAACAGGAAGAGCTCAGGTATAAGGGCATAAATATATGGTTAAAAAAAGAAAGTGACAAATTAGGTTAGTATTTTAAATCAAAATATGACACAGGATTTCTGTGTACATTTATTTATTTAACTTTTGTTGACCAGGTAAGCACACTAGACAAACATATGCCTACATATATATATATATCTATATCTATATCTACATATATATATCTATATATACATATATATATATATATATATATATATATATCTATATATTCCAGTCATTGTCTGGACAAATCCTGATTTACCATGTTACATTTATACATTTTGCTACTAGGCTGTCTTTCACTTATAATTGCCCATTTTTAAAACAAATTATTTTAAATCAAGTAAAATGTCTGCAAAACAAGTGCCGGAGTCCAGTATTTCAATATGTAGTTATGCTTTAAGCATGCTTTTGATGACTGGAAACTTTACTTTTTCGTACTTGGCCTTGTAATTAGAATTGGAATCAAGTAAGGAAATCCAAAGTGGCTACCAGCCAGATCTGTGAATAAGGAAGAGGAGGACAAGCAGTGTGATATGTTCATTTAGCTGGCTATAAATGTTGATATCATGCTGCTGGGGCTTCTCAGCAGGAACAAAGTCACAGTTAAGGTTCAGTACTTGTTAAAAAAATGATGCAGCTGAAATGCACAAGCAGTTGATGGATATACACAAAGGTAAAGCCTTTTCAGATAAAACATCTGTGAATGAGTACAGAGAATTATGAGGGACAAGAGGCCATTGATGAGAATTTTATTTCAAAATGGCATGTATTGAAATTTGCAAAGAGTTCAGTAATTGGATTATTAAAGATCACATGGTGAAAGATTGCTGAATCACAGTAAATTAGAAAGTGCATATCTTAGGCGGGCCTGCTGGCGCAGCAGTAGCCATACCACTTGCAGCGTCGATAACCAGATGTTGGGAGTGACCTCAGGAGTCAGAGGATTGGCCGGGTAAGGAGGAGGATTGAGCATCCCAAGGACTGCTCTCTTCCTCCAGGGAGGGAGGGGATCAGTGGTTGGCATTAGCCTGCCCCTAGTGGTGGCTGGGGGTTGGCACAATGACACTTCATGGGGGGGGGGGCCCGAGGCAGGGCAGATGCCATTTGTGCTGTGTATGGGAATGTGCACAGCACCACTATTGGTACCATTGCACGTCCCTTCCTCTGTGTCTGGGGGACAAGATGGAAAAAGCATTAAAAAAGAAAGCATGTATCTTGGCAAAAACGAAACTGAAGGTAGAAGACCTTGAGGACCGCAGACGCAGGAACAATGCAGTCCTCATAGGTCTGTCATAGACTGAAGAGGGTCAGGATGCAATTCTCTTTGTACAGAAAGTTGTGGAAAAAATAGCTGGGCCTTCTCCATTTGGACCTAAATATGTGATCGAAAGGGCACACTGAGTGCTTCGACCGACCCCCCCATGGGACCCCCCCCAAGGCCGCTAATTTTCCGGTATCTGAGTTATTTAGAGCGGCAACACTTTCTCTCGAAAGTGATTGAGCTACAGGAGGTCCATTGGGAGGGAGTTTAAATTCGAGTAGCCCAAGATTTGTGAGCCACTATCTGGCAGTGCAGAATGGCCTTCCACCCCCTGGTGTCTAAGCTCATCACCGCTGGGGTAAGATTCAGAATGAACTACCCAGCGAGGCTCGAGCTACAAACCACGGGTAGTTGGCAGGCTTATGAGGATCCAGAAGCATTCCCAGCAGGGCTCAAGATCGCCATACCAGATCTCTTCTGAGGCACCTGAACTGGCTATGTTATGTTTTGTTAAGCCTTTTTAGAAAGTGAGGCGATACTTCAATTTAAATCAACCAACAGATTAGGAGTGAAGTTCAGAATAATGGAGCTAGTTATGGTTTTCAAATCATACCTGTCCTAGGAAACCTGTGACTTTTAATATTGTGTTTTCCAGTGCAGACTAGACTGTTGGGTAGCCTGTGAGCCTGGACGTATAGCGATTGCTGTATCAGCTTATTCCAAGCTTAGATCTGCATCCAGGAGGCTGCTTCCCACAGATTTCATACAGCGCACTGCTGAGCTTCTCGAAGTTGCACACAATCGCAAAGCTCCTGAGTCCCCTGCTGTTAGTGGTTATGTACCAGCATGACCACTAGAGAGAGTGTCTCTTCCATACTTCACAGACCCAATAGATCATACTTAGATGGTGTGTCAAGCACCGTATGGTTTTGTTTCATTATGTCAGGCAAACCTCTACCATTTTCTTTTTTATGCAAATGCTTCAAGACTGGGGGTATCACGGGATACTATTTACTGTACTTGTTTATTAGCCATGTTCTTAACCCTTGCTTTTTATTGCAGCTCATTTTTTTTTTTGCAGAGTTTGGATGTCAGATTCTGGTACATTGTCCTCTGTTGGTCTTTTTTACCTATACCTGATGTGTTAGAGGGGCTAGTTTCAGTAGTTCACAATAATCAGGGAAATTATCTGAGCTCCTATTTTGTTAGTAACTTTGAGCCTCTGCACATATTCTACGTTGGCAGATTGGGCTTGTTTTGTTTTACTCGTGTTTGAAGGCGGAGTAGCCTACCACATAATGATAGCAATCTTAAGCTTATGGTTGTTGTTGACAGGGATCACTGGGTTTTCATTACTGATCCAGGGCAAACTTTCTTTTTCTGCTCGACTTATGGTGGGATAATGGACAGAAAACAGTTAAGGGTGGCTGGAGGGGAGGAGCTATAAAATGGGGTTCTGCAGAACGAAGTTCATAACAGTAAGGGGAGGAGGGAGGGCCAGGTTGGTTCAATGTTTCAGGGATACTTTTTGGGTACTTTTGGGGATTTGGTGATTGGGGAGAAGGTTTGGGAGGGTAATGCGGAAGGGGGAGGTTTGGGGAGTAGCACAGAATCAGTGTATGATAAGGTACCAGAGACACTTATTTATCTCTAATAACAGGAGTTTTCCAGTCTAGTTTTAATAAAATGAATGGATAGAGATCTAAAGTTAGCTACATGGAATGTTAAAGGGGTCAGACAGAAAGTGAAACAATACAAAGTGCTGAAACATTTGAACATATTGACAGCTGAAATCATATTCATAAAAGAATCTCATCTGTTAGACTCTGAAGCATTAACGATGAGGAGACAACAAGTCGGGATAGTGTTTTCTGCTGGGGTTACTACCCAGAGTTGCGGAGTCATGATTTTAATAGCTAGAGGAGTCCCATTCTCCCCCACTCAGATTGTCAGAGATTCTCAGGGTAGATTTATATTGGTTTGGGGTACAATACATACCATTCTTTTAGAAAGCATCTATGGGCCTAATGTGGATACTCCAGGTTTTGTTTTTTTGTTTTTTAAACACAGCTCATTAATGCTCTTACTCTCTTTCTCTCAATCCAGATAATCCTTGATGGGGGACTTAAATTTGGTTTTTGATCCTGTAATGGATCAGTCAAGTCATTCCCAAAAAGGGCTTTCCCCAGCCCAATGAGCACTTCGAGTATTAATGGACCAAGTAGGCCTGTGTGATGTCTGGCTTGTTCTTAACACTACTGACAGGGGGTACATGTTCACTTCTCCAGTCCACAGGTCCTCCTCCCATATCAACTACTTGCTTCTCTCCCAGACACTTCTTCCCAGTGTCCTGGACTCCTCTATTCACCCTGGCCCTCCCTCAGATCATTCTGTGGTCACATGCCAATTCTCCCTTTTGTCCCTCCCCAAGATGGGGGAATGCTGGAAGATTAATGACCAGCTGCTGAAGGACCCTGGAGTAACCAAATATGTCCTGGAACATATTGATCAGTTCATCAGCGCTAACCACAATTCCAAAACTAGGCCAGATATGGAATGGTGTGCTTTTCAAACTCATCTCAGAGGAATTTTGATTGGCCTGGCATCTCAGAGGAAGAAAAAAGGGAATGGCAACTGTTGCATATTCTCTCTCAAATGTGGAATATAGAAGTGAAATTGGCTCCCCACTCCCCCGAAGCACTCAAGCAGGAGTTGACTAAATTGAGAGACACTTATCTGGACCTTTTGAGAGAGAAAAGGAATTTGAAATTCTGAGAACTAAGGCCTCCGACACAGATCAGGGTGAGAAGATTCTCAGAATAAAACAACAAGAATCCTCTAGATTCATTGCATTGATACGTTCCCAGGAGGACTGTTTTTTGAAAACATCTCCAGCAGCTATTGTAGCCGAGTTTTGTGGCTATTATAAACAATTGTATGGTCCTATGCCTGATCCACCATCAGGTCAGACTCTGGATCGATATCTTGAAGCTTCTCACTTACCTTCTCTCTCCAAAGCGCAACAACGTGTACTATTATCTCCTATTTCTCAACTGGAACTGGTTAAAGTCATCAAAAGCCTTCCTACAGATAAAACCACTGGGCTGGATAGATTCTCAATCAACTTCTATAAAAATTGCAAAGACCAGTTAATCCCTTTACTACTGCCACTGTACCAGCATATACTGTCTGGTGAGGAAGAAGATCAGACTCTGTTTGAGGCCCTGATTGTCCTTTTGCCTAAGGATGACAAAAGTCCTGAACTGGTCAGAAGCTACAGCCCTCTCTCTCTTCTCAATCAGGATATTCCGAATTTAACTAAATTACTTGCTGACCGCATTAGCATAATTCTCCCTGATCTCATTTGACCGTAACAGGTGGGATTTATGAAGGGGAGGTCTTCAGTGGACCACCTCCGCACTTTGGCCCACGTCTTCTCAGTGTCCAGAGATGACCATGTTCCAGCTGCCCTGGTATCTCTGGACTCTGAGAAGACCTTCGACAGAGTGAATTGGAACTTTCTATTCTGGACTGTCAATGCTTTTGATTTCCCTCTAGATTTTCAGAAATGGATACAAGCACTATATCAAACCCCAACTGCCCACATGACCGGTAATGGAGTGATCTCAGAACTTTTCCCGTTGCAATTGTGTACAAGACAAGGCTAGCCCTTGCCCCCATTGCTCTATCTATTTGGATCCTCTCATCCACAGATTAATGGAATGTCGGAAGATTCAAGGAATCATTATTCAGGCTTAGGAAGTCAAAGTCTCCGCTTTTGCAGATGACCTCCTCCTCCAGCTGTCTCACCCAGCTTCATCCATCCCACCCATGTTAGAAATCATTGAGGACTATAGTCAAATATCTAACTATAAGTTAAATGTTAGTAAAACAGTTTCTTCCCCCTTATTCACAAAGTGTTTAAAGATACTATTTCTGCACTAGGGATCTCTTGGAAGCAGGACTCTAATGTAGCTTGGAATCAAACTTAAAGAAATCTAGCCCTTTGTCTAAAATTGAATCTGGACTCTCTGGTACATACCATTAGTCAAGATTTGGATAGATGGCCTGTTCTTACAATTTCCCTTTGGGGTAGAATCAACCTAATCAAGATGAATGTTTTTCCCTGACTTTTCTATCCCCTTAGCCTACTTAACATATGGCTCCCACTTTCCTGGTTTAAAAAAGTGCATGGTCTCATCACAACGTTCATGTGGTCCGGTAAACATCCAAGAATGGCTTCCCACAAATTAGCCACTCCCAAACTTAGAGGGGGTTTACACCTCCCTCATCTAGACCTTTATTATTGGGCTAGTCATGTCACCAAATACTTCAGATGGCTATACTCAGATGATTCACTACTCTCTCCCCCTTTCTCTCCACTCTGGCTCAAAATTGAACTAGCTCATATTAAATTCTGTGGTTTATCCCCTGCAGCACTCTTACACATAAAAATTAACTCTCTCCTTTCAAGTTTAAAAACCTCTCCCATAGCTGAATGTGTAAAAGTTCACTGCCAACTTTGTGTCTTTCTTAAGTATAGACATACTCATGTTTTGATGCAACCTATATGGAGTAATCCTACTTTTAAGATTGACAACAAAGTTCTCACACCTTGATGGCTGCCTAACTTGGGAGATGGCCTACTCACTCAATTTATAAAAGAAGGTGGCTCCTGGCTTTCTTCTGTGGAGATCATGAGCAAATTCAACATTCCAAACCATAATGTCTTTAAAGTTTTTCCAGTTGAGGCACCTTCTCTTAATAGTGCTGGGAGCAGATACCCCCAGCCTGCAGGTTTATCTTTTCAATTGGAATTATGCCACTTGGTGGGCTTCCCAGAAGCCGTGTCCAAGACATGCAGGATCCTATATTATTGGATTTACCTGGGCTGTTTTGGTCCAATGGCTTATTGGACTTCCTTTTTCCCCAGACTTGAATATAGATTGGCCTGCCCTGTGGTACAACTGCCACAAATTTGTTACCCAAGACAGGTTACGCCTTATGCAATTTCACATACTGCATAACCTATATTACTCCCTGTAGTAATTAGCCAAATTTGGAGTAATACCATTATCCTTATGCACCCATTGTCAGCAAGGGGATGGCAACTTATACCATATTTTGTGGACTTGCTCTAAAGTGGCTCCACTTTGGGCTAATGTTAAACAAACAGCAGCTCCTCTGTTGGGCTTGAATGACTTATTTACTGTGGGAAATCTGTTTGCTTGGAGATTACTCTTGGATCTCAGTGCTCAACTGCAAATATTGTATGGCTCTTATCTCCATGTCCATCAAAAAATTGGTACTGAGACACTGGAAGGATAGTGAGGACATCTCTTACATCAAATGGCTTAACGAACTGCAAGCAAATCTTAGAACAAAAAGGCAATAGCAAGCCTTAGTAACAGGTTAAAAAGGTATGCAAGGATCTGGGACCCTTTACATACTCTCTACTCCTTATGATTGATATGAACTGGCACCCTTTCCCATATCTAGGTGTACACTGTTTACCTTTCTGTGCTGGGAGGGGGGAGGGCTTGGGAGGATGGGGAATTGGGGGGAATGGGCCCTTTACATTGTCGAATACACGTCTGGTATTATGTGTCAGCTATGGATCTGTTCTCTGTAATGTAAAACTTTCAATAAAATTTGAATTGAAAAAAAAAAAAGAAAGCAAGTATCTTGAATATTTCAAAAGACTCAGCGAAGTGCTTATTTTCATAAGTAGTTGGCATGAAACACGTGTGATGCATTGGGTGACTACCAGACATGTTAAACCCAAAACAGAATGGTTCTGCTCCCATGGCTTCTGGCATCCAAGCTACGATGCAGAAGCCTAGTTTGAAATATCCAATCAATGTCACTTGTTCCACAGCTATGAATTCTTATAACTACTCCAGCTTTGAACAATCTAGCATGTGGAGAGGCTTCTCGCAACAGACTGGCTCCAGGTTCAGTCCCATGCCAATGCGCCACATAGGAATGTATTGCTAGCAGCATCAGAAAGTTGCCAGATCACTGACAGGAATGAACCAATAAGAAAGGGTACCATTTCTGTTTGGGATTATTTAGTGTCCTGGTCCAAATTTCCTTTGCCAAAGAAATTAATACAGATCAACATTGTTCTGAATGGTATGTTGTAAGGGGGTGATTGTAGTTGTGGAGAAGGAGAGGAGATGCCACTGGTACACAAAGGCTTTATTGTTTGTCTTCACACAATCCTATCACAATCATTCAATGTCTTATTTTTGAAAGGGCACTAAAATATTTCATGGATGGATGTCCAGTGATAGCCAGAGATAAGTCCCAGTATAGACCACATCTAGATTTATAGGTTCCATTTTAGTGTTCGATAAGTCATTACAATCCAAATACAATACACTTAAACATATATATTTAAAAAGACACTATCATATACATACACAGACATAAATATCTAAAAGAGCTTAATCACACATATACTACATGCTTTCTGGAATACATCAACGAGTTAAAATCATTTTCCCTAGACATTTACAAATTTACTAGAAGTGTCTTTTCAACTATTTATTTCTACCAGTACTTTCAATTAATTCCTCTTTTGCATGTTTTCTTAATTCTCTCCACATTTGCAAAGAAGATTGCCAAGGCTTTAATTGTTACCAGATCTTCTGAATACATAAGAATTTGTGTTAGGAGATCCTTCTCCATTCCCATTTGGTCAATTGGGTTAACCTGAAAAATGTTTTTCACAAGAATCTTTCTAGTTCTACTATATCTTGAGCAATCCCACAGTATATGCAGAAGGTTTTCCCTACCACCTACTTCGCAATCACAGTCAGTCGAAATAACTTTCTCTTTAGCATACCTTCCTGCTAGCACATTACTATCAAAACTTTCAAATTTATATCTTATAAAGGCATTTCTTAGGTTCTTATCTATAAGTACCCCAAGATAGTACTGAAGATTAGATTTATTTCTGCAGTTATCTACGAACCAAGGGAAATAATCAGACTTTTTAATGTCCTCCAAATCCCTTTCCCTCCAAAAATCAGTTACTTTATCTGAAATATAATTCTTATACCGTATACTTAACTTTACATTTTGTTCTAGATTTGTCTAGATACATCACCGGAGATCTTCTTTAAATGAAAGGGGATTTTCTGTGATATATCCAGATGCACAGGGACTTATGTCTGGCTACTGTTGTAAGGCACTATGAACATAAAGGCCCTAGTTTTTCCTACTCTGATACACTAGGCTCAGTTCTGTTCATGTTCTGTGTAATAATAATATAGATAATGGTTCTGGAGCTTCAAAAAACATTTTCTGTTTTTAATCATCTTAAGTTTGTGATAGCATCATAAATGGCAAAAGCAAAGATCAAGTCTTTGTGAGGTCATGACAAATTAAAGGTATGTAATAACACAAAGTTTAGACTTTTCCACGTTTTATCCCATATAATAACTGTTCTGTTTTAATTGCTTAATTACAGTTTTTTAGACTTCATTTTCTTTGTCCTCGTATACACTAACAAATATTGAAAATCCCCCTCCCTATTCTGCATCCTACCCCATCTGTGCCCCCCCCCCCCACAGCTGTATTTCTTTGGTAATTGTTCTGGAAATCTTTCCACCCCCATCCAAGAGTCAGACAATTACACCTAAACTGCTCTTGCTCATTCATTTCCTGAGTGCGCTGCTGTAGTCAGCTGAGTGTCATCATACTAACTCTCTCTAAGTGCTGAATGTATTTACATTCTGGACATATATACTGTAAATTCCTTCAACCTTGTAAGGGTTTTTAAATGGAATCCTGTCTGCTGAGAGTTAGGGATCTACTACTGACTTGCCTGTTCTGTACAGACTGCCTCCTATTTCCCCCCATAGTCATGGATTGGGATTCAGCAGGAGGCTACTTAACTGATATGGTATTTGGGGCCAGAGGCAAATTGAACTAGGAAGGGGAAGGGGTATCTTACTACATATGCCAGAGATGACACAGTACCAGGTCCATTGCTTAATACAGATCAACATTGTTCTGAATGGTATGTTGTAAGGGGGTGAATGGAGTGGAGGCTGCATAACTACTGAGGTGAGTGGTGGTGGCTATGTGACTGGACATGGCCATCTGGAGGAGGGACAAGGCTTTTAAAACCATTTTTTAGCTCAAAGAACCATTACCAAATACCTGAATACATTGGCCCTCTCAAATGTGAACAATCAGTTAAGTAGCCCATGCCACATTATATGTGTATGTATATGTGTTACACACACATATACACATTTTATGGTAGCATGGTAGTGCTACCATAGTTAGGGTTTAGTAGCCCTTTTAAGGTCAAATGGTGAAAGTTTGCACCTCAATACCTTTGCCACTGTTCAATGGATTTGCCTGAAATTTGGCAGACCCAGGGCATATCCATAGATCATGGGATCTGGTAACTTTGGTACTGGTTGGATAAACAGCTGTGGAGTTATTAAGCGACATCCATGCACGCAATTAGGTTTTTTTGCACATTCTTTGCTCATGCCTACAGGTGGAATGGTTTGAGCGACTGGTCCAAAAACTTCAGACAATGTGCGGCCAGGGTCCCCAATGTGCCTTTTGAAGATTTCATGAAAAAATATTGAATGGTTCAAAAGTTATTCAAAAAACAAATTCCCATTGAGTCAATGGGAAAAGTTAACAAAAAGTTTGACACTTTCATAAATGCAGTTTTAGTGTTACAAATGGCCCTAGTAGTGTCTCAAATCCTCCATTTTATTTTCAGTTACTGATCACAGAAATGCTTGGCATTTAAAATTGGGACCATCTAGGGACACAATTCTTTAAGAGTTTACCTATTTGAGCCCTGAGGATGCTAGCCATGTTTTTATTTTGTGGTTAAACACCCCAGAAATATGTTTTTCAAATTTCTGGGAAAAGTAGTGTCACAAAGTAGTGTCACACTTGCGACACATTTGCAATTTTTTGTGAAAGGTGTCACAAACCATGACACTACTTTTCTAGACTATGGCCAAAATGACAGGAATTCTTTGCCACCCTGCTGCAAAAAAATGGTTTGGTCTTTTGGGCTGAAATTTGAAGGGAAGGCAGCTAACATCTCACAGATGTGCCTTTAGGTGGTTTGCTGACAGATTATATTGCACAGCAGCAAAGTTATGGTACTCTGAAGTTGACTTTTTTCCCATAGACTAACATGGTGGCATCCGCCATGCCTTTTGAGGCTTGTATCTCGGAAACGGCGTGAGATACAGAATTTTTGTTGCAACAATGCGTAGCCCTATTGGGCTATGCATTTAGTGAAAACCTAGCCAGGAAACTCATGAATCATGTGAAATTTAAAAAATTTTTCTACGTCATACAGTTACTGAGATATCATTTTAGTATTACAACTACTCCAAGGCCCATTATTATGCATACATTCTTTGTTTTCACTGTATTTCTCAATGGAGCTTTTGGGGAAAAATATGGTGTGCGCTCCAGTTACTGTTACATGTAGGCTTTACACTTCTGTTTCCATGCCTGTTTGCATTAGCATTCCTGTGTATGCCACCGTGTGCGTTACCCTTTGCATTTCCATTTCTGTTTGCATTGCTGTTACCATTTGTGTCTCCACTACTGTTTATGTTTGTCTTTCGCTTCGTGTCACCGTGCGCATTACCATTTCTGTTGGTGGCTGCCCTTCCATTTTCATTTGCGTTTGTCTCATTTTGTGTCATTGTTGTTCTTACCATTACCATTTGCGTTTCCAATTGTGTTCCCGTGCGCATTATGGTTTGCCTTTCCATGCGAGCCTACATTTGCGTTTGCACTTCTGTTTTCTTTGACATTATTATTGCTGTTACCATTACTATTTGTGTTAACAATTGCGGTCCTGTCACCATGCGAGTTACGGTTTGCATTTCCGTATGTGCCTGCATTTCCTTTTCTGTTTCCTTTCACGTTATTGTTGCTGTTACAGTTATTTGCATTTACAATAGCAGTAGCATGACTGTGTGCATTACCAGTTGCTTTTCCTTAAGTGCTTGTGTCTCCTTTTTACGTCACCATTTACTTTGGCGTCACTTTGCGCCTGCGTTTCTAACAATTTATGTTTCTGTAACCATGTGTATAACTGTTACCGCTTGCATTTGCATTGCTATTACCGTTACTATGTCACAAAAAAAAATCATGTGGTGGGAGCATTCCATTCACTATTTATAGTCCTCATTCTCAAAAAGAACGGA
Organism: Neoceratodus forsteri; assembly: GCA_016271365.2. NCBI lineage: Eukaryota > Metazoa > Chordata > Ceratodontiformes > Ceratodontidae > Neoceratodus > Neoceratodus forsteri. The sequence continues at coordinate 1,126,535,337 of CM028131.1, forward strand.
AATTAGAGGCAAAAAAACTCATTTTGACGAGTCGTTGTTGTTTTATTGCGACAAGTGAAGAATTCCAGGGGGCTGAAAATCCACTTGCAGTCTTTCAGCCTATTTCAACCGCATCAGGGTGCGTGTTGGATGGTCGGTCCCAACCTCACCCATTCTCCTGGGTGCCTCAGTTTGTTTATGCATGTGATGGGGTGAGAGTTAGGCTGATGACCCCAATGCACACCCCGGCTGCCGCTGGGGCGGCTGAGGGGTTGCGGGCGGTTCAACCCTAACAGCGAATTTCCTCACTTTTGTCACTGTGGAACAACCCTAACTGATGCATTGAATGGAGTTTTTTGCCTCTATATATATTATAGTGGCATGGTAGTGCCACTATAGTTAGGATTGACTACCCCATTTAAGGTTAAAGTGTGAAATTTTGCATCTTAATAACTTTGCCACCGTATGACAGATTTGCCTGAAATTTGGCAGGCATAGAGTGGTACCATAGATCTCTGGATCTACCACATTTCGTAACTGTAAGGTATACCATTGCAGTGTTATAAAGTGACATTCCGTAGAGCATTTACACTTCTTTGCGCATTCTTTGCTCGCACCTACAGGTCACACGGTTTGTCCGACCAGTCTGAAAACTTCAGGGAAGATGCAGCCAGGATCCCCGATGTGCCCTTTCAAAGATTTTGTGAAAAAATATTAAACATTCCAAAGGTTATTCAAAAAAACAAGTTTCCCATTATAGTCAATGGGAAAAGTTAACAAAAAGTTTGACAGTGTCACAAATGACCCCTGTAGCATCATGAGTCAGCCATTTTCTTTTCAGTTAGTGATCACAGAAATGCTTGGCATTTAAATTTGGGACACTCTAGGGACACAATTCTTTTTGTGTTCACCTAGTCAGACCATGAGGATGCTAGCCATGTCTTTTTTGGGGGGTTAAACACCCAATAAATATGTTTTTGAAATTTTTGTAAACTGTATTGTCACAAAGTAGTGTCGCACTTGCGACACTTTCATGATTTTTTGCGAAAGTGTCGTGATTTGCGACACTACTTTGCGACACTATGGCCAAAATAACAGGAATTCTTTGCCACCCAGCTGCAAAAGAACGGTTGCGTTTTTTGGGCTGAAATTTGGAGGGAAGAAAGCCAACCTCCCACAGATGTGCCTTCTTGTGGTTTGGTGAGAAAATATTACAGACAAGCAAAGTTACAGTACTCTGAAGTTGACACTTTTTCCCATAGACTAACATTACGGCGTCCGCCGCGCCTTTCAGAGCCCATATCTCAGAAATACATCGAGATATGGACTTTTCTTTGGAAGAATGCTTAGCCCCCCAATGAGGGGCTAAGTGCAAAACTAGCCAGGAAAGTCATAATTTATAAGAAATGTTAATTTTTTTTTTTCTATATCATACGGTTCCTGAGATATAAGTAATTTAGTATTCCAAGTGCTCATTTTCTGCTCCGAGGCCCATTATTATGCATCCATTCTTTGTATTCACTGTGTTTCTTTATGCAGCTGTTGGTGAAAAAAGGGGTGTGTGCTTCCCGTCTATGCCACCGTGCGTGTTACCCTTTTCATTTTTGCTTGCGCTTGCATTTGCGTTACTGTTAACATTTGCATTTCCATTACTGTTTCTGTTCGTGTTTCATTTTGCATCACTGTGTGCATTACCATTTGTGTTTGCGTACATGCTTCTGTTTGTATTTCCTTTGGCATCATCGTTGCTGTTTGCATTTGCATTTCCTATTGTGGTACCATGACCATGCACATTACCATTTGTGTTTTTGTACATGCTTGCATTTGTGTTACCGTCTACGCCACCGTGTGAGTTACCCTTTGTGTTTTCATTTGCGCTTGCATTTGCATAACTGTTAACATTTGCATTTCCATTACTGTTTTTGTTTGCATTTCCTTTTGCGTCACCATGTGCCTTTCCATTTGTGTTTGCTTGCATTTTTTTTGGTGTCATTGTTGCTGTTACCGTAAGTGTCTGCATTTCCAATTTGTTACCATGCCTGTGTGCATTACAGTTTGCATTTCCATATGTGCTTACATTTCTGTTTTCATCAACGTTTGCACTTGTGTTTGTATTACTGCTTGCGTTATTGTCTACGTTTGCGTTGCCTTTACTTCACTATTTATAGTGCACATTCTCAAAAGAAGGGAAATTCATGGCAAAAAACTCAATTTAAAGCATCAGTTAGGGTTGTTCCACAGTGACAAAAGTGAAGAAATTCAATGTTAGGGTTCCCACCCCCCCCTTGCATCCAACCCCCTCCAACAGGCATCTAGGTGTGTGTTGGGGTCCTCAGTCCTAACTCTCACCCCATTCTCCTATACTACACCACCTCAGCTTGTTTGCAAATGGGATGGGGTGAGAGTTAAGACCGATAACCCCAAAGTGCACCCCGATGCCTGTTGGTAGGGGCAGGGTGGGGTGCAAGGGGGTGGGAACCCTAACATCGAATTTCCTCACTTTTGTTGCTGTGGAACAACCCTAACTGATGCATTAAATGGAGTTTTTTTGCCATGAATATATATATATATATATGCTTATGTCATCAGCCATTTATCCACACAGTGCTTATGTCATCAGCCATTAATCTATACAGTGCTTATGTCATTTAGAAAGTTCGGCCACAGTAGCAGTATTAACCATATTCAAATGTGAGTAACTTTAAAGTGAAAAATGATAGCATGGTACTGTGAGCATGAAAGTTGTTCAGCACAGAAACATCTACAAAATGAGTGATGTTTCATTTATTGATACCTTTTATATTTTTTTGATAATTAGCACACAAAAAAAAAACAGCAGAAATTTTTTTTTTTCATTCTGTCAGCAAACACATGTAAATAACTTTAGAATGAAAAAATTATAGCATGGTACTGTGAGCACAAAGTTTATTCAGCACACAAATATCTACAAAATGAGTGGCGTTTCATTTATAGATACTTTTTAGAATTTTCATAATTAGCAAAAAACTGCACAAAATTCAATTTTTGTGCACTTTTTTCATCAAACAAATGCAAATAAAAAACTGATAACATGGTACCTTGAGCACAAAAACTGTTCAGCATAAAAATATCTATAAAATGAGAGGGGTTTCATTTCTAGATTCCTATTAGATTTCATATAATCAGCCAAAAATGGTGCAAAATTCAATTTTTATTCACTTTTTTGACTAACAAATAACCCCTACAAAAGCAAAAACAAAATAACTGCATAATTGGGATATGCAATGGAAAACACCTGTAATACATGATTTTTCTGCATTCAAGCAGTTTGACCTCAGACACCTCACTCGTAGCTTATGCCACTGATGAGGTTACCCGAGGTCAAACTGCTCTTGTGCAGATAAATCATTTATAAAACTTGCTTCCATTGCATATCCCATATTTATATAAATATATATATATATATATATATATATATATATATAAAACAAAGAGAGAGAATATACACAATGGTCTAACTCATAATATGCCATTTATCTTCATGGCTGAAGGACAGGCCAACAACTCTCATGTAGCAATGCTACAAGGGAGTTGTACAAGTCCTACCTCCATCACACGTGATAGTAAATGGCATATTGTGAGCCAGACCATTGCGTATAAAATTTATACAATTTATTTTAAATTCTAAAGCTGATAAATTAGCCCTTTCACAAAAACAAAATAACTATTTCTGTTTGGTTTTACTACTACTCTATTCTGCGTGCAGCAGAGGTTATGGTGATGCCAACAGGCACCGTTTAAGCTGCTGTCCCATTGATTACAGGTTCCTTTGTAACCCATATAAAGTGGAGATAATTGACTAAAATAAAGAAACTACAAATTATTTATCTGCATTTTAAATGATTCCAAGGCTAAAATAAATATTTTTTTTGTAACACAGGACTTTCACCAACACTAAATAAATGTATAACCCTTACTGGGTTGGGGGCCTCTTCAGTCATACTAACCAATCCCTATGACACCTTTTGGTTGGTCATCCCATTAAAGGGATGAAGCAAGAGTTCGAATAGCTAACAGGATTTCAAATTCCAAGCAGTACATGAGCTGAAATTCTTTTTTCCATTTGAGCCCCACTGAGCTGTTGCAGTAGGTTTCTGGGAAAGTCTAATATGATAGCAGCTAGGATGGACCTTTGAGCAGACTTGACAGACCTCTAGCCCTTTATCTGCTGGCAAATTTCATATGTTTGTAACATTGAGCTGGGTTTCATGGGACATTACAGAGTCGAACATCCACAGACCTCTTCTTCTTCAGACTAGCATACTATAGGACTTCAGTGTGTGTGTGTGTGTTGGAAGGTATGTGAATATAGCAGGTGTGGGGCTTGCTGTCACATTGAGGTAGACTTCTCTTTAGATACTTTGAGTAACAGTGTGTTATTACTCTTACTTCACACACATAATGAATATGAATTCCTCACTATTTATCTTCACCTGGGAGTGGGGTTGATTCCATTGCATCATATGCAGATTCCCTAGCTTGCTATTGTATATACAGCATGCGTATTATAGACTGTCACTTTTTTTTTTTAACTCTGAACATATTGGGGTGTAAGATCTCATTTGCATGGGGGTCCTTGGCAGATCTATTTACATTAGGCTAATATTGTAGTGATTTGTAGAAATGTAGGTATGTTATGACTCTTGTCTTACACACATACTTTATATTTACTTCTAGTTACCTTGCCCTGGGGAGGGTGACAGTTTTATTTCACTGTGGTTCTATCCAGAATCATTGTAGGTGTTATTATGCTGACATGAGTAAGGTTAAATACTGTTGCATTGTTGCTCTGTAGATACTAAGATACATGATCCCTTTTACTTGGGATTTCATGACAAGTTGAATTCCTTTGGGGAACAATTGCAATGATTGATGAGAATGAAAGTGCATCAGGAGTGTGTGTGTGTTTCTCCTTAAAAACTAGTTATTCCCCCACCTCCATGCATTATGGGGATGTGGAGTGGGGTAGGGTGTGTTGTGTGTGTCTGTGGAGAGGAGGAGAGAATTAAATTTTTATCTCTCATTCAGATTCCTTATACACTTTCAGTATATTAAGTTGTTGTACACTGAGAATCTATTGACATCAGTACATAGAAGGCTGCATGGTCTTAATCCCTTGGTGGTCCTTGACAAGAGTTTTTTGTTTGACACTAATACTTTCAATTTATAGTTATATTATCATTTATAAAGTCCTGTTAATACACTAGAAGCTTTTGAAGTTTATGGGGCACACTATCTAGCTGGAGAGTATAGCTGGGTAATGGGTCCAGCTTAGTTTTACACATCATACAATATGTACTGATCTTTTTAAGACAGCTTTACTGGCAATTTCTTGTCTGTAATACATACATCGAAACTTCTTGGAGTCCCAAGACAGTCCTAGTATGTCTTTAATCTGGATGGGTGTTGTTTTTCAGAAATTGCATTCTTATACACATTGTGACACTCATAGCTTGATTTAAGAGCCATCTGCCCAAGTAATGTTATCTCATGTCAATTGAATTTATATGCAGTAGAATTCCTTGTATGTGTTTTGCACCAAACACCTTTGACCCTGGGACCCTTCCAGCTTAAGGTAACATGATACTGTGTAGCTTCTCTGACATCATCTTCTGATTTTTAAATGAGTATTTTAAACCAAAGGGAATTTTTTCTGTTTTTTTCTGCATGATCTAGTTGTTAAAAGTATTGTTTTTTCTAAATAACTGTCATTACACTTCTGATGAAGGACTTATTGGTCTAAAAGCTAGAACACTCTATTCTTGTTGTTACATTTATGTTGGTCCATTAATAGTATTAAATCATTTGCTTCTGGATCTGGGAAAGTCTAAGTAATAAGCCTGGAGTGATGGGGACCATAGGCCTTGGATCCTCAAAAGCTTCCTCCACAGGAGCATTTCCCCTCCTTCATGCCAAAGGCCATATCATTGTTACCATGATATTGGGCTAGAAATTTTCTCTGTCTGCCTAGTGCATTCCATTCCCTCTCTCCTTATAGGAACAGACACTACAAATGTGTAAATGTGTGCTTGCTCTTTTACTGTACACTTTTAACTTTGTCTTTTTGGCAATATAACTATAATCCCTAAGGCACCTTTAGTCCAAAAGGACCCTAATCCTGTGGCATTACTAGTGGTGAAATCCTCCTTCAGATTGGTTTCTTTGTCACATGACCAAGCTCAGTGGCACCTTAAAATGGATGGTAATCCCTTCCTGAGACAGAGAGAAAAATGAACAAAGTTTACATGACATAATGACTGCTTACGCATTCAATTTACATTGCAGAATCATTTGTACAGAAACACACGTTGCTTGCTTAACCAGTGAATTAATAAACTAAAAGTATGCCTGTGGTTTGGTGGTAAGGTGGGTATATGCCCCCCCCCCATGAGCAGTATTTAAAAAGCATTATCCAGCTTCTTTAAGATACACATTTCCTAACTTCATAATCTCCCCACAACTCCAATGGCTCTATACCTCTCTTCTTTCGGTAGATCATTACTGTATTTCCTTAGGTAGCTTCAGTCAAAGAGGACCTTGCCCTCCCCCGCTGCACTGCTAGCAGTGAAACACCCATCAAGAGGGGTTCCTTTGTCACATGACCCCGTTTTCTGGTACTGTACCTCAAAATGAGAAGTATTCCTTTTCTAGGACAATGAGAACATCAAATTTTACATTGTATGAAGAATTCAATCTACATTTCATAACTACAGTATTCCTATACATACATAGGTTACCCACTAAACCAGTGAACAAAAAGTAAAACATATATTGTTTAAATAATTATGGTGACACAATAAACTATAAGAGTGAGCTCAACGGATTTGTTAGGTCAACAGAACATGAAGCTAGATAGACTTACATGCAGCAAATGATTTCTGTTTTCCAAATTACTTGTTATAGTTTCATTTGTTTGAGAAGAGAAATCACATTTTGATAAAATTATTTGATTTGAAATGAGCCATGACAGGTAATTCACCTCTACCTTTTTGGAAAATGTTACTGTTTCTAGAAGCTTAACAATTTCATAGTGTTGCTATAGAAACTACTGGATCCTAATAAGATGATATCAGAACATCATATTTATAGAGTCCTGATGTCAAGCCTGTCAAAATACAACATTCTGACTTCACTACTGTCAAAATATCCCTAACAGCAGTTCTGTCAATATATTTTTTGTTGTACATTTTCTACTGAGGCAAATTAGTCAAACCACACAATATAATATAATGATATACTGAATACTGAGTGATTTAAGCACATTTGAGCGCAACAGTTTTTTTTTTTTTTTACTTTATTTTTGCCTGGAGGACTGTCTTAACTTATCTTCTACCACTGCTGACTCTGGCATTACCTCCAGGTACTCTTCTGACTACACCCACCCATACCTGTCTCCTTCCTTAGCTGGGACCCAGACTTCAAACAGATGTATCCAGTGTGTGTGTGTGTGTGGGGGGTGTTCAGTAAGGAAAAACACATAACAGATGTTGGGTTAAAGGATGTTATTCCACTCCACTTTTTCATATTTCAACCACTCAGGAAACAGGATGTACCAAACCCCATTTAATAAATGGTTTTAATCACAGGCTAAATTATTATCTTCTGAAGCAAGGAAGTTTAGGTGCTGGTTGGATGATAGATGAAATGGTCATGCTGGGGCCTATTCACAAAAATGCGGAGCGGGTACATCCTGCTTAACTCTGGGGCGTAGCCCACCCCCACAACTGCCCATTCCCACTGAGCCCTCTGCAAGGTATGCACAACACAAATATGCCCCCTTACACACCTGATCCCCCAGCCAATTGTGAAGCTTCACTCGGGGGTGTTGCAGGGGGCATGGCTGCACGCCATGCCATTCACAAAGGTGTGGAGTGCAGTGCACAGGGGTGCGACAGCTATGCCATCTAAAGGCAGCTGTAACTGTTATTCACCCCCCTAGATGCTGCCACCAACTGCCATGGGGATATTGGAGCGTGACGGACCCCCCTCAACCCACCTCAGCCTTCAAGAAAAGGTAGCTGGCTGGGCAGCCACCTGTCATGGTGTCACAGGCACACCATTGCTGCCTGCCTACTGAGGCACCCATAGGCACAAGAGATCCAGTAGCAGATTGGGTCAAGGCATCCCATTGGATGCCCACCTGAGACCGCTGGGCAGTCCTCACTCAGCTGCATGCCAGAGGGGTGGGGCTACAGAAGGGAACGACACAGTGGCCCATGTTCCTGAATACAGCCGCTGTGCATCTCTCCTGGTGGTGCAGAGATTTGCTGCCTGGATACATGCCTTTGGTGCGTACCTCCCAGGTCATTCATGAATAGGCCCCAATGTGATTAAAGGTATAACATTTAAAGGGACACTGTCAACCCCATTTGGCCTCAAAGTGTCCCCAGTTTAAAAAAAAACACATTTTATGATTGTTCTCATTCTACAGAAACTGCTGATGTAGCTATTTATTTTATTCAGACTCCTTTTTAATTTTAAAAAAGCAAAAAACTGAGTGTCAACCATAGTGGTATTACCACACCAAAACATGTTTGTTTACATTTCTTGACCAACTCCTACTGCATCTTTCCTGAACTCAGGAATAACCCCAACACAATCTAGCCACTCATTATGAAGTGGAAGTAGATGAGACAATTGTATCATGAGTTGCTGCACTGTTTGAGGGTGTTCCTAATGTTCAGGAAGCATACAATATGGTTAGGTAAACAATTTGGAGCAAAACAAGGTTGTGTATAATGATACATTCCCACGCATTTCAGTTGTAATAAGCAAGGAAGCAGATTAAACAACCAGCAACATCAATGAATTTTAGAGGAGGCAAGCAATCATAAAATGTGGATTTTTACCTAGAAATAATGTCATGCAATAAAGGTTGACAGTGTACCTTTAAGAATATGTGGATGAACGTGTTCCAGGTATTTGTTAATTTGTCTAAAATACTGTCAACCCAAATTTTACAAAATGTTGAAAAGCACATATCTTGAAAAAATAAGCAACATTATTGTCCTTAATTTCATACATAGGACCACATTTTCTCTGTCACTATCTTTTCATTGACCCCTTCCCTAGTCTCCCTAACCTTAAAGGCCATTTATCACAAGTAGTCCCTTCCTAATATACAATATATGATTTGGGAGGCCAGTAGCAGTCCAACAGCAATCCCATTCCAGGCTAACTCATCAAATCCACCCCTAACCTGCAGTGCACAGTTCCCGAGCTATTTTATCATATGACATTTTCACTATGCACAGAAGGAAGAGAGGGTGGAGCAGTTTTGCATTATTGACAATGCTATGCAGACTGACTGATAGGTCAGTCTGACAAGTATCATCAATGATGCAAGTCTGTTCTGCTCCTTTCTGGTATACATTGCTTACAGGATATCACAGTGCGACTTACAAACAACATACAGTAGATTTGGGAGGGGGGGACCTGCTGAATTAGGCTGACATTGAACTACTATTGTCACAAACCCAATATCATGGATGGTGGGGATCAATTGGAATGTCCACCTTTGTGGCTGGCAGGTGGAGGCAGAACAGGGAGGGAGAGCTCACTAAAAATAAAGTGTCAGCTCCTGACACCATGCCACAGAGAGGCACATTTTTTTGTTAAGGAATTACAGATTTACAGGATATAAATATGAAAGTGGGAGAGCTGGGTGGACTGGAAGTTGAGAGTTAACTGGATGTGGGTAGTAAAGGTCATATTGTGCAAGACTATGGCTTTAGAAGATGGTAGTGGTTTTCGTGAAGTAAAACCATGTCCTTTCTCTTGATACAGGTGAAACGAATCATGTTGTATGAAACAAAGGAAAACTCCACAAAATCTTTAAGGAAATGCAACTAAATGTTCATACACTTCTAGCACAATAGGTACAATTAGCAGTACAAAGAATATATAACATATTTTGCAAACTGATGCAGTATATTCTAAGACAATGGTATCTATCCAGGTCTACTACAGCAAACAAGTATCATTTCAGCTTGTTTTTAAAATCAGCAATCCAACAAGAAGGTTCCTTCTTTTTTTTATATTATTGGACCCCTTATGCTTTCTGAATATTTCTCACAATATTTTTTGCATGATGAGTCAATTGGAAAAAGTTTAAGTGAATAACTTAATCCATTTAAAGCAAAGGCAGTAACTGATCCTACAATATTCCATTCTTCACAGGTCAGCACCCACACCTTCTAATGGAAGAAGACACAAAAAGAACTGGACATTATAGAGTTAAAGGGCAATCACTACTGTATCTTTCCTTACTGTGAAATACTTACTGCAATGGTAATCTTTGTAAAATGCTCTGTAGCTTTCTGGTTATGCTAAAAACATATTGAGAAGTAACTGGAAAGGAGTCTAATCTCACACACACACACACACACACACACACACACCCTTTTATCATACTGCTGCTTTTAACATACTTGATGTCAGCACCAGCACAGCATTTCTGCCAGTACTACGCTGAGACGTTATGGAGATCCACCTCAACATCACTTTTAGTCCTTTACCATATGGACAAAAATATGGACAGACAATATATTTCTCTTCATAAAAGTAAGCAATTTTAAGGCAGTATGTGGCAAAATGTTTTCGATTCTTTTCCCCCTGAAACTCTGTAGAAAACATTTTTACATAACTCTAATATGTGAAGGTCAATATGTTCCATGGGGAAGAGAGTATTTCATCCAATATGAACTCCATGAACATGGAACCTGTTGCGTTTCAGGAAATTGTCTGTTCTGCACATAAAAAAGAAATGTACCCCCCAAGAAAGCATGTCAAATGGCACAGTTTAATGATTTTTTTACAGTTTGAATTGGAATTTCACTGGGAAGTAAGGGGACATTATATTGTACTCAACATAATAATTATCTCAATATCCATTCTCAATTCAATTACCGTGCAGCAGTTCCTATGTGCCACTGCAGCATTCACTAATCATATTTGGTGAACTCCAGTTGGTGCCTTCAAATACTAATCATGCATTTGCATTCAGCTCCTCATAATCTAACTGGGAACACTCAATTGTGGCAACACTTTTAAAATGTATTATTGCAATCCCAGGCACCAAATGCTCAAGTCCATTCACATACTGTTTACATTCATAAGGCAATCATTACAAATTATCTCAGTCTATAGCATTCATAGTAAGCATGCTCATCATTTGCTGCCCACACTCAATTGCTCATTTAAATTCTTTTCAAATCATATCATTTTCATTAACATGTACAGGGGGTTGCATGAGAAGCCCTCTGAGGACAGACTGACGGATCTCAACATGCACATCCTGGAAGAGAGAATAGTGACAGGGGACATGATGGAGACCAACAGGTACTTCACACATGTGAACTAGCTGCAGGAAGGAAGTCTCTTCAAAAGGAGAAAGAGCACCAAGATCAGGGGCATGTGATGAGGTTGAGGGGGGTTACTTTAAAAGGGATGTGAGGAAGTAATACTTCACTGAAAGGGTGGTAGATGCCTGGAACACACTGCCAGTGGAAGTGGTGGAGGGAAAAAACAGTGTGGGGAGGCTACAAGCATGTGTGGGATAGGCATAGGGGTATGCTAGTAAATAGACATGGAGGATGGAGACTCACTGGAGACCATTTAGGGTCTGCAGAGACAGATTAGGCAGGGCACATCTGGGCAGAGTGGTTTGGACAAGTGGTCCTTTGCTGCTGACAAATTCTATTAGTTTATTATTTATTTATTTGAAACTGGTAACTGAGAAAGAAACACTGAGCTGGGGCTCATTCCCTGGTGTGACTTGGGGAAGAGGCAAAAATGGACACGATAAATTAAAAACAGCAGAGAGAAACATTCCAAAGATAAGGTGCAAGTAGTGAACAATTCAACAAGATGCATGTGCAAACAACAATAAACAATGAACAGAAGTTGCTTCTATAAGCAGCACCAATACCCAATTAAAATTACAAATGCAGCTTGATACAAATAAGTGAAGCAGTTGTAATGACATGAACTGTCCCTAGGGGGGACATGGTGATGGTGAATGTGGCACCAGAGGCAGATCAGGTAGGGGTCTGACAAGAGCAGTACCAGAAGGGCAGGAGCTTTAGCTGGCATCTAAGGGGAAACGGGGAAAAACAAGAAATGGAGAGAGGGGTTGGGGCTGGTTCCAGAGGGTATGAAGGCAATAAGAGAAGGCCGACTGCTCAGCAAAGGAATGAAGGTGGGGGAGGTAGAAGATGCAAGAGTCCAAGGAGCAGAGAAGTATGAGGCACAAGGAATGGGTGAGAGGAGTGTGGCTTGGTAAGATGGTAGAGACCTAAACCAGTATTTGGAGATAAAGGAGACACTTTGGGACTAGTAATATGATGGTAGGTAGAAGATGGATGATGAGGAGGAGTAGAGGGAGCAGTGGGGAATACGGGGGTGGAGTTGTTAGCAAATGTTTCTATGTTTTTATTAAATGTAAGTACTGTTGTTAAAATCAATACCATTATTCAGCTGTACACTGCCATGCCAATGCATCACACAGTCTTTGGGAGTGAGTGGGCAATTCAGTCATATAGCAAGTGTTTTGAAACTAGGCTGGGGCCATCAATGTTATATCATCAATGACTTAAGACAAACTAAATACTTGAATTCATTGTGATGCAAAGTTATCCCCAGAGTTTTTTGTCCATTGCTATAAAAATGTTTTGTGATCTCTTGCGTGAAAGCACTGGGAAGTGGGTAGCACATCATGTTACCCTGTGAAAGACCCATTACTCATGTGTCATCTTCAGTGGGGTACTGGAGTAGCACTGATGTTATGACTGGCTGCACAATATCAGTCATTTTCCCTGAAGGCCAGGCATGATGTGGTTGGCATTCCAACAGGAAGATAGAAGAGGTTATGGGGGTTCAAATTGGTTGAGCCAGTGAGAATGACAACTGTGCCACCCCAATACTCCAACAGGACAAAAATGGTCCCAGAATGACCCACCCACCAGTTACATATTGAGAAGGCCAGGGCACTGATGGGAATAAGTTGTAGAGACAGAAGGTGATGGTACCAGATGAAGGACTGATGATCATCTGTAGGGGTGAAAAAGCAAAGACTGAAGGCATGTGCAGAAGGCACGCTACTGAAAAAAAGGTTAGGTGATGGACTGATGCTCCCAGAACATGAAGCTCTCTATACATCCACAGGTCAGGTGTAGAATAGGCAGGTGCACTGCAGACTAGACTTTATTCCACTTGTGCAACACTTTGGGTTAACGAGGGACAATTCACTCTCTGTGCTTATTCATCTCATGGCCTCTGTTCGAGCATGGGCTGTCAAGTTAGATTATTCTAGGTTGTATGTAGCAATTGTGTGGTTCATTCTCTGTACCTGAGCAACTGATATTTTAGCCCCTTAATCTCATTTCATTTGTCGCTCAAGCCATGAATCAAGATGGAGCCCCTGTTTAGCCAGAAATGTACAGCTTGGTGGTAGTGGGATCTTCAACCAGCCATAAGCAGATCAACAGCCCCAAGAACTTGCTTTTCTTTCTGGATGCATGCATTAGTACATTGTGTGGTTTAATTTAGTAAGATGAATTGTAGTTGGAGACAAATGGCTGACTGTTTTGCAGAGACTGCACAATGTTACTGCATTTTGTTTATTTATGTGTGTCACAATAAAAGTATCACACCTATCAGAGCACTACAAACCATACTACTTAAGTGACAGAAGAAATGTTTTCCAGAAAAAACTCTGTTTTCCCTAAGACTTGAAAATGGGATGAGATTTTCCAAGTCAGACAAATGTTACACTCTGCATCCTTTCCAGAAGAAAAAACACTTTTAAATACTTCCACATCTGCAGATAAAACCTGTCATTTAGTAAGGGTTGCTATTCACACTAAAACACAGACTTGAAAGGACACTGCCAACCCCAAAGTATCCAGGGTTAAAAAAAAAAAACATGTTATGATTAGTCATGTTCTGCAGGTTGCTGATGTAGCTGATAGTTTGATATTGATTCTCTGTTTCTTTTTAAAAGTAAAAACCAGACTGCAAACCATACTGGTGTTACCATACCAGAATGTGTTTGTTTACAGTCACTGAGCAAGTCCGACTTTGTCTTTCATGGACAAGGGCACACTCCCAACACAGCCTAACCACTAATGATGCAGTGGGAGGGAAGGTGACTACTGTAGCATGAGTGGCTGCACTGTTTGAGGGTGTTCCATATGTCCAGAAAGTATGACATAAGAATACATCAAAGTCAGTAACATAACAAGGCTGGGGATAATTGCACTACCAGCATGCATTTCCCTTGTACTAATAAAGGAAGCTGATAAAATAACCAGCAACATAAACTAATTTTAGAGAAGGCATGCAATCATAAAATGTGGTTTTTCAATTAGAAGTAATTTGAAGCAAAAAGGGCTGAAAGTGTCCTTTTAAATGTTTGATGCACATCTAAAATAATTTCATAATTACATTACAGGATGCATTCTACAACATTGCATTTAAGTCAAAAATATATAAACACACCAATATATTTTAGTAATGCACAGAAACAGCAATATGTTATACTGCAAATAGAAAGAAAGGCATTGCCAATATGTAATAAATGGCTTGGCCTGACCATACTACTAACAAGTTTCCTGAACTTGTTTATTGTGCCCATACTGAAGGAAGGGGCAAAGTGAACTGTGCTTCAGCATCCAGATTGATGTTGTATGCCTCTTTTACAGGTAAGCCTGTATATTATGAAAACTCCCATAATATCTATAGGAATAGAGAAAAGCTCTCAATAATGAATTCCATTTCCATGCCCAGATTTCTGTGCACAACCTTTTTAACAAACTTGGTTCAGGATACACCTAAGGCTAGATTTTCAAGGCACATGACCCAGGCGTAAATCACAGGTTTGGCCATAGATTGCATCATGCTAAATGGGCCACAGTGTTTGCATGCTATTTTCAAATGTTGTGAAGCATTTGCAACACTTCTCTCATTTGATGGCAAAAAATGACACGTCATTATGCTGAAGCATGCTTCATTTTCAGAGTGCAAGTCACAGCACTTGCTGCATAGAGTTAGACGGCGTTTGCTGTAGTCTAATATCCATGTCTCAAGTAGTGTAGTTGCATGAGAATCACGACACAATTCTCTGAAAATCTTGTCATTGATCTCTAGGCTCCCCATGTCAAGAACATCTAGAGATCAAGGGCTGGATTTTCATTGCCCTGTGTTCCTCCAGTGACAGTTGATAACATCAAACATGCCCATATGTTGTTGTACTGCTGCCCTGCACCTGGTTAGTAATTTCAGCAATGTCTGGAAGCTTGCATGCATTGTGGTAACCAGTCATGGTCCTGAAAAATCTCCACACAGGGATCCAGTCACTTGCCCTAGCTCAGTATGCTGATATGGGGGGGATTAGCAAGGATATCAGGCAATGAGGGTACAGTACCATATCATGCACACTACAGCCCATATGACCTCCCAGAAAAAAACACCCTTCAACATGCAGTCACAGCTGCAATGGACTTTTGTGGATGACAGTGATCCCTGCAATGGACTTTTGTGGATGACAGTGATCCCTGACAGCTTAGCCATCCTTTGGTATGGCCAGTACCTCCCTCTCCCCTGCACAACCCAGCTGACTACCTGGAGTTTCATGATGTGATATTATTGAGCTGAGCAGTGCATGTTGAAGGGGGATATCTCTAGTGAAATGGAATTCTTGAAATGGGTATTAAAAATTAAAAGACAGCTAATTGAGGAGCTTGGAACCCAGTGCTGATATCCCAGCAAATAACACTAGAAAAAGATCCATGATCTCACTGTCCTGTTAACATTAAGCAGGCACAGTCAATCAGGTATTCCTACTAAGAAAGATGTCACTCACCACTCATTCCAGTTCCAAGCATTGACGAGCAAAGAAGTTGATTCCACAAGGGATGGTTTTCTTACTTAGTTATAAAACCTACAATGAATCTGAGGTTTGAGGGCTTGGATGGAGTAGGGGGATTTATTGACAAGAGAGGAGTAGAGAGGGATTTTCTGTAATGAGTTTACAGGAACAAGGAGGGAAGATGGGGGCAATGTTTTTTTCGTGGGTGGTGGGATGGAAAATGTCATAATTGTTGGTGCATTGCTCTGGGAAGTGAGGGTTGAGTGGGGGAACAGACGGGGGATATTGTTGAAAACCATATGATGTGGTGAGAGTGGGTGGCTTTCCATGATACAGAGGGATTTTGTTGGTTTTTTTTTTTTCACAAAAAACAGGCAGTCAGTCACATTACTTTCATGGGTCTTTAGAAGTGAAACGCTACTTCACTTTGATAACTTTGCAATGCAAAGAACTACACAAAGTCACTTTTTCCACCTGGTGAATTTGGGAAACTTTGCAAAGTATTTTGTGAATCAGTTTCTCACCTTCACACATTTTTTGTTTCAACCCACCCAAGGTGTGCCATTATCCCTGCACAAAGAATACCCCGCCTAGCATTATTGCTTAAAGAGCTACTGACGCCTCAAAGAAACCTTTAAAAAGCATAAAAATTCCAGCCTGCTGCAGTGAAGGTATGGGACGAGCCCCCTTCCGAACTTGGCACCTTTTCTGGTGCGCTTATTCCCAGACAGATTAATTTAATCCCCTTAATTTGTACCAGCTCCTTAGGAGTTGCTGCTTGTCCTGAATTTCATCTCTGTAATTTGTACCTGCTCCTCAGGAGTTGCTGCTTGTCCTGAATTTCATCTCTGTAATTTGTACCTGCTCCTCAGGAGTTGCTGCTTGTCCTGAATTTCATCTCTGTAATTTGTACCCGCTCCTCAGGAGTTGCTGCTTGTCCTGAATTTCATCTCTGTAATTTGTACCCGCTCCTCAGGAGTTGCTGCTTGTCCTGAATTTCATCTCTGTAATTTGTACCCGCTCCTCAGGAGTTGCTGCTTGTCCTGAATTTCATCTCTGTAATTTGTACCCGCTCCTCAGGAGTTGCTGCTTGTCCTGAATTTCATCTCTGTAATTTGTACTAACTCCTTAGGAGTTGCTGCTTGTCCTGAATTTCATCTCTGTAATTTGTACCCACTCCTCAGGAGTTGCTGCTTATCCTGAATTTCATCTCTGTAATTTGTACCAGCTCCCTAGGAACTGCTGCTTGTCTTTGACTATTTTTTGGCCTACCAACCCCCAACCCTGCTCTCTATTAAATGCACTACTGCTGCACACTCCCTCCCTAATTTGACTGGAAGTACTGTGGTAAGTGGATCCTTTCCTATCTACTGGATCTCTACTGCTAACTGATTGGGAAGTAGATTTGTGGGTGGGAAGTACGTTTGTGGGTGGGTCTTTTCCTATCACCTGGATCCTTACTGCTTCGGGAGTTTGTATACCCTTTTTACTTCAAATTTCCATTGTCTTTTCAGTCCCTCCTAATGTGCTTTCTCCTCTGGTTTTACACAGCATGATAAACGCTCTTAAATTTCCCCTGGAAAGTAGCTGGGCAGAATCATCTCCTTGTACAGCTTTTGCTTAATTCTGTGCTCTTACCATTTTAACTGAAGCTGATCTGCTTACGTTTCTCGTTCTTCTGAACTTAGAGGCATTACACCTGGAATTCAGACAGTCTCTGTACCCAGTTGCCTCTGCACCCTGAGATCTGCTAACCTGAATCAATCAATCCAGTGAGGCATCTGTGTCCCTTACTCAACAATAGATTCCTGCCTACCATGTTGGTTTCTTCAACTTGGCCAGGGATAATCCTGGAGATAGTTGAATTGTTACTTGCCCTTGCAACTCTCTCTGCCCTCACTCTTATGATACTGGCTTGCGACCCAAGGTCCAGCTTCATGACTACTCAAATCTCCTGATTAATGAAAACTTTCTCCCAATATGCAACTGGTCTCTTAATGTCATCTGCCCAGCCAAACTAGGATACTACCTCCACTCTCACCCTCCCCATGTGCATAAAGGTTTCAGGCACCTTTTTATGCTCCTCCTAGAGACATGGGTTCCCCTCCTGTGCTTTTCACTATCTGATGACATAGAGCTAAAACCAGGCCCTTCCACCATTGCAAGTCCTGTCAACTTCTTGGACGACTATGCCTGTAGTTCAGTGGACAAGCAGCAAGCCACTCCCCCTTCCTGTGCTATATAAGCAGTTTCTCTAAGCCTCTCTCTCAAGCACTTTTTCTTTGTGGACAGAGGCTCTGTCAGTCTGTCCTTTGCTGCTGGCTGGGGCCTACCCCACCACCTTGCTATTTTGGCCTCTGCTGGACTTTTGTTGTCTGTTCTCCTGCATTTGGTTGTATTTTGCATCCAGCTATGTGCTTCTTTGTGTTGTTCATTCCCTGTTACTGTGTGTTTTGTGTCTCTTTTGTTTTGCCTTCTTTTGGGGGGCTTCTGTTTCTAAACTCCTTGTAAATTGCTAATCCAGAGCTCATGCTGCTTGCTCCCATTTACTCACAATGCAACTGCAAACATTATCTGTGTGTTTCAACTCCTACTTCATAGCTGCTCTCTATGCTATGCACCTTAATTGTTTTCACCTGCTTCAGGCTCACTCTGAGCCCTAGCCTATGCTGCTCAATTCTGCTTCCTCAACTCATGCCACATACCTCATTGCTGTTTTACTGCACTGCCAGGCAACAGCTGCTTCAGAGCATTGCCTCCCTCCAGTCTCTGTTCAACGACTACTACAACTCATAGTTACTCAATACAGATGCTGCTCTTTATGTTTATACATTGCATTTATACTCTGGAGGTCAGCTAAGCTACTGCTGATGCTTTAAACTAGTTTAATATCTGCATGTCAGTCTCAGCAGCCTTCCATCACTTTCTTGTTTTTCCTACAGTGGGGACATGGAGGTGTTGGGGGTAGTCATTGCCCAGTGTGGTGTACTTACTTTATGTTCTAATCCTGCCTCCACCACAAAAAATCCTTAGAGTATTTGTCACCTTTCATTGGCTTCCTTGAATGCCTGCTGTCTTGCCCCACTATTCATATTTGCTGCTTCTCCAACCTACGTGCAGTTTCAGCCATTGCTACTGTGCTTTACAGACCTATGTGCTGGTCTGACCATTGCTATTCTGCCTTACTGACCTACTTACAGGTCCACTCATTGCTTACACAATCATTGCTCAATGCCCACTACCACCATCTGACCTACATGAGGTCTCAGCACTCAACACTCATTCAGATCCTCTTCAGTTTTCTGGTGCATGCCAGCTATACCATTCTGGTGCAGGGACTCCGTGCAGCCAATGGTCTTATTCTACATTTCTAAGTCTGCATCTTGTGTGTGCCTAACTTGGGGTAGGGTCCTTCTCACCTGGCCTATAGCTGGGAATGTCTTAACTTTGGGCCTGGCTTTAGCTGTTCAAGACTCAACGGCAGCTCCTGGTGTAGAATTTAAGACTAGCCATGAAGGGTGGTTACAGTGTTCTCCTTTGGCTCTAGTATTTTACTAGCAAAGCACCTTCACCGTATTCTCCCTACCATTACCTCTGGTTCACTTGGTTTGTTTTTAGGGTGAGTAGGTCAGGTGAGTGCATCAGCAGTTGTTGCTCTCCTCCCTTGGTTGCCCCTGATACTGCAGAGCACTCGCGCAACCTTCTACGGCATCCCTGTTAGAGGGATCGAGTGAGTGCTTTCCTCTAAATTGCAATATTTTCTACCCCCCTCTTATTGGGTTTCTAAATTGCAGCAGTAAAGCCGTCACAAAAAAAAAATCCCAAGCCTGGAGGGAAGGTGACCTAGGCTTTGGATCCCCAGTGATTTCCTCCTCAAGGTTTTTTTCTCCTCTCCTCTGTGCCTCGGGTCATAGCAGTTAGTTAGCCGTAGTTAGAGTTCCCTAGTTCCTTTAGGTAGGTTCCGCTGTTGGATGGAGGTGGATGGTGTCCCTACATGCTGTTCCCTCTCTCCTTAGGAGGCCCACTCAATCTCCAGTGCAACCCTTCATACTCATGCCATTGCTAACCTGTTCATCTCATTACATTATCAAGCTGCCTGATGCCTTATCTACTATTATGCCTCACAACTACTGACTGCTGTCATGCTTTGTACTACTACATTTCTGTTTTGGGGATCCTTCCTAAGGTACCTTTAGCCAAGGGAATTGTCTCACCACACCTTTAGGGGTGGAACCCTCTTCAAGGGTTCCTTGCGTTTGGTACCCCTACAGGGTGGTAATCCATCTGGAATAGAGTGTGCAAATGGCCAAAAACCAAGTAACACAGTTGTGCAAGCATAACGTCATACTGGCTGCATAGGCCACTGAATTGGAAGGCTATGCCTGTAGTTCAGCAGACACGCAGCCAGCCACTCCCCTTCCAGTGCTATATAAGCAGTTCATCTCTCAAGCACTTTCTTTGCCATGCCATCCTCCCCTCCTCCTCCAGCAGCATAGCCTCTCTCCCTGGGATCTTTCCTAAGGTGCCTTTAGCCAAGGGAATCATCCCATGGTACCTCTAGAGGTGAAACCCTCCTTGAGGGTTCCTTACATTTGTAACCTCTACATGGTGGTAATTCCTCTGGAATAGTGTGTGCAAATGGCCAAAAAACAAGTAACACAGTTGCACATGCATAACATCATACTGGCTGCTTAGGCCACTGAATCTTATAGGTTCTCCATTAAGGGTGTTACAATTGTCCACATGAACACAGTGTAAGAAGCTTGCTAACCAACTTTTCTGAACTGGAAGCATGGGTTGCCCTACACTTCCCCATCATATTGGGGCTAATTGAGACTTGGCTTAGGGCTGACATTCCTGCTGCTATGTATAATCTAAATGGCTATAACCTTATTTATTTAGCTTTTGTTGACCAGGTAGGTACACTAGACAAGTTATATGCCTATTTTCAGGTACGACCCGGGAGAGTACAATGAAGATACAGAATCAAACAAGGTTCCTAACAATGAGAGGAGCTATGTACAGGGACACAAAGGAACAGGCTAACATATGTGGTTTAGTAAACAGCAATAGATGATATTGATATATACATATATATGTATGTATGTATGACACACACACACACACACACACATATGCATACAAAATTAGTCAGCAAGGGCAGTGATCATTAACAGAGCCACAGAAACAATTAGTTCCTAAGTGTATAAATTAAGCAGATCATGTGCACCACAGTGTAAGTCAACTACAGAGACCGTGCTTAAGGTGGCTTGGGACACCCACACATGGAGGTCAGCTTCAAGTGCTCCCATAGGGAATTCCAAAGGCTCAGGTGGGCTGGGGAGGAACAAACATGGACAGAAAGGGAGTTCTATAGCCTAGGAGCAGTTGTGGCAAAGTCCTAATCCCCCATAAAGGTACAGGTGAAAGGAACTTTGAGCACCTCGAGACCCTGGGACCCAAGGGAGTAGGAGGAGGGGTCAGCAGGCATGAGAAGCTGTGCAAGCCCAGGAGGGGTGCAAGTTCTGATCACCTTACCCATGAAACAGCCCATCCCAAAGTTCAAGTAATTAGCTAAGGAAAGCCAGCCAAGTTTGTCGTATAATTCACAGTGATGGGTGAGTTGAGGGGCAGCCAGGGCAAAGTGAGAGATATTACTGTAGGTCATGTGCTACCGAGTGAGGTGGGCCTTGGAGGTCCGAACAAACAGAAGAAGGCCGTAGCTAAGTGAGGGGAGTAACATGCCTTTGGCTAGTGCCAAGTGAGCAGCAGTCATCAGGTTTTTTTTTTGCCCTGTAGGCAAGACCCAGTTTTTAGTTAACAGCTCTGCAAACATTTAGGATGTGGCTCCCCAGTTCAAGTTGGGGGTCAAGCGTCACTCCAAGGTATTTAATGGAAGCAGTGGTTAGGATGGAAGCACCATCTGCACCCCTGACACACAGAGGGACAAAGGAAGCATTGTTCTCAGCTGGTGACCCAAACAGCATGGCCCGAGTTTTTTTTTTTTTTTTTTTTTTTTTTTTTTAAGTTAAGGACCTGCTTGTGAGATGTTACCCAGGACTGAATATTCTTAAAGTCCTCACACAGCTGTAGATTGAGAATCCCAATGTCCCAGGAGTGTACCAGGATGACCAGATCATCTGCATGGATGGTTGCACTACAGTTGGTTACAGTGGCCGGGAGATTATTAACAAATGCAGAGAAAAGGAGGGACCCCAGAATGGATCCTTGGAGGTCACCGGAGTGGGAGTGGAGAGGACTTTGTTGAATTTGGTCAGCTGGACTCTGTTCTTAAGGTAATTTTCAAGCCAATTAAGGGCAGGAGGGGACAGGCCAAGGGACCGCATCTGTGTGCAAACTAATTCATGGTCCACAAGGTCAAAGGCCTTAGATAGGTCAATGAAAATGGCTCCAGAGAGTTTCCCATTATTAGATTTGAATGTCCCTCCAAAGGGAGGGAAGGTTGGGTTGCCTTCTATTATAAAGTGCATCTCAATGTCACCATTTAACATTCTGGGTTAGCCAGCTCCAGTGAAACCTTGCACGCTGTACTGGTATTAGGTGGTGCAAAGAGACTCAACCTATATATGCCTATAACCCACTGAAGGGTGCTTTCTCTTGGCTTAACAGTATCGTGGACTATCTTTCTACTATAAAGGGTAAATTTGAAGTCATTCTACTGGGTAACTTCAAACTGGACTAGTCTGGGAGCAACTCTGGTATGTACACTGAAGCCCTCACAAAACTTCACCTCTCACAACTGATTACTGGACTGACTAGAACCTCTGCCAACATCAACCATCAATCTCTATTGGACTGGATTGTTACCGATAGAGAAGATAGGATCATTGCTGTAGGCACATTCCTGGATTCTGTTAGTGACCATTTGTCAAGTTTCTTTTATCTGGAATGGGTGCTGTCCCAAGACCCCCACCCCATCCCCATTCCAAGGAAATACAGCTTTGAGATTTCTCTAAACTAAACTTATCAGCGCTTCAATCTGATGTGAGAAGCTTTGACTGGTCTCCAATCTGTCTCACAGATGATGTTTAGACAGCCCTTGACTACCTGATAACTGAGATTATGACATAGAACCCTCCTGGGTCATGACTAAAAATAGGCAACATTCTTGTCTAGTGCACTTACCTGGTAAACAAAAACCAAAATTAATTAGGTACAATTCTGCCTGCATTCCATTTATAGTTTATATATTTCTCCTCTCCTTTATTTATTACTGGGGACATTTACATGAATATATGATCCGTTATCATGTACAGTTTTAGAGTCCATCTGCCTCCATAGCTTATACCCTACTTCAAGTCGTAATCCTCTGTTGTGACATCAGAATCTGTTGCCATGGTAGTAACTGTGATATCACAAGCAGTGCTCTGTGATTTCAGGTAGGGAGAAAGCAGTAGGAATATACAAACTCTTCAGGAGCAATGATTCTGTTATCATACAGACGACCTCAGTAATAAATAATGGGGAGGAGGAATATAGCACTAATGGGAAATACAGACTGGACTGTGTCTAAATATTAGGTTATGTGAAAGTTCTCTTTAGCGTGTCACCAGCTCTTTAAACAGTATCCTTACCTTTCCTTCCTTCCTTCCTGAAGATTGAAAAACTGTTCTCTAAAATATGCAAATCAATTAAGTATTATGTTTCCCCCAGTAAAATATGTTAGTTAATTTGTTGACCAGGTACGTATACGATGCGAGGTAACTTTTTCAGGCATGACCCATGCCAAGATAGGAAAAGAATATGTGGATAACATCAGTTAGACACCTGGCTAAAACAGAGGTGGGAATACCTTTTAAAAAAAAAAAAAAATGAACGTACCAAGAACATAAAATGATTAGAATGCAATTGCAATAAAGTAGCAAAAAGTAGACAAATATTAAATTAGTATGAGGTTCTTCTTTGAGTTGCTAAATCCTTAACTCCCTTAATAATATGCAGCAATCTTAATGATGGGCCTGCAGCAAATCCAGCTCAGTACCATAAGGAATTGTCTCTGGGCTGCAGACTTCACCACTTGAGTATCTCAATCAACCTTTAGACTCTGGCACATCTCCTGCATATACGAGACCTAGTTTGATCAAAGTATACTATGAAGATAAGGTTACTGAAGTGCCAGAATCTAGTATTCTTAATGAAGTCTTCCTCAGGTTCTCAGAAAAAGGGAATTACAGGAAACCTCACCTCGGCTGCTCCCCCGAGATAGACCAAAGTACTGGGAAACTGACTAACAGAAAAGGAATCAATACTTTTTTATGGTTCTGCATGGAGCAGGCCATGGCAATGTGTACCACAGAAAAACAGAGAGTCATAATTTTGCTACTTTTAAGTATGTCAGAGCATGTGTTCGATTAACACTCTCTACTGTTTCTAATTTTCTGTTGCAATGCATTCTGGACATTCATTAATGTTAGTTCCTTATTCAGCATGGATTGGTTAATGCAGAGGTAAAGTGTTAGCTAGCACCAAAGAATGTTTAGAAAATGTATAAACCTGACTGAGTAAACACTGAAGACGCAAACTACAAAGCATAGAGTCTAACACATACAAACATACTAACAAATCATGTTTTAAAGGAGAAGAAATAAGCAGAGCATATCACAAGATTGGATATGACTGAAATAATAAAGCAAGGAATTATTTAAATGTATAAATATTTCAAACTTCTTTAACAGTGTTTTCTGGACAAGTGGCTGAAGCCAGATAATAGAATGCTTGTGTACCAAAGGTCTGACAAGGAGTATCTCCCTTCATTGGGATGGAACATTCAACTAGAAACACTTGTGTTCAGCTGTTATGTGAGACTGTTACAGTCATACTAGTAATTCAAGGGGAAAAGAAACACTGTAGCAATCCCAATTCATAATTACTTACTTTATGTTCTCATTCTGTACCCATATATCTCTCTTCTGTTTTCTGTCCCCAACATCTTTAAAACCAGCTCTGTATATGTAGCCCCCCCAACATGTGCACTATTATAAATGCTTCAGTTGGTGATGTCATCAGTCAGACCTAATCAGTGACTTCTCAAACAGATATGACTGTTTAGATGGGCAAACAACACATTGAGGAACTGCTCCCCTTTCATTAATGTAGCAGCCCATGCCACTAGTGGCATCAGTATCAGAAGCCACAGATTGATTCTGGAACATGGATTCTGGATTTTAGATTTGTTGAAACACCTATAATAGTGCATACTGTATGTTTAAGTTTAAATATAGAGCTGATTTTAAAAATGAGTGAGACAGATAGCAAAAAAAAAAATACTGTATATACAGAATGAAAACAGGATGCAAGTATGTGAACTGGAAATGTTGCAGTGTTTCTGTCAACCTTTAATGAACTAAAACGCAGTTTTACATGTAGAGCTACAATAGCCTCAGAATAATTCTGCACTGCTTCTTTGTTATAAAACTGCAGCTGTAGCAAATACAAAAAGTACAGTATATGCTGAAAGGGAATTTTGGGATGATCCAAGTGCTGAATATTTATTTTTTGCAATTCATTGACGGGGGAGGCACACTGAGCTGTACCTTGCTTTCAAGTGTGATCTAAGATAGGGGATTACGTAGATGAACAATGCTAAACAAAATATGGATGGAGAATTTGCTGTGTCCTTATTGGCTAAGAGGGTCTGGAGTCTCCTGGGTGCCAGCAGGTATGCTCAGTGTATTTTGCAGAGTACAGCAACATCTAGAAAATCCAAAGGCAACATAAGCCTCAGACCAGGGGCAACAAACACAGAGCCTAATATACTTGAAGATTAGAACTGTTTTCTCCTCCTTGGATGCTTTAATATGATTTTATGAATGATCTTTTGAAGATGTGTGCATGCTAAACGTAGAGCAATGATTGTATGACTGACTCGACTGAGTATGTATGTATGAGTGCTGGTGTGAATGGACTTCTGTATGGCTGACTACCTTGATGTGGTACAGAAACTTATAACAATGTATCCTAAAACACTTTAAAAGCCAGTCAACTCTTTTTTTTTTTTCCCCCCATTTAGCTATTTTTCCCTACTGGTTGTCGCAGGCAGCTGCTCAGCCCAGTCTCCACCGCCCCACCTGGCACTTGTCTCTGCCACCCATCCCACCTGGTACTCGTCGTCATGGTATCCCAAGCCCTAGATCCCCCAAAGATTTCCCCCTGTGGCAGGGCTGGGAAGGGACATCCTCCCCCAACCTGGTGACTGTCATCCAGATTGTTGGCTGAGTGAACCAGTGATAGTGCAGGATGGAGGCATCAGGCAAGGCTTCATATAGCCTGTGACAGCCATTTTCCTATTTCTCCCACAGTCCCCCTGCCACGGCAGCAGGTAACCATGTGCACATTGAGGCATACACACACTACAGAACCACAGGCCCTCCTTTTTTGCTGCTGTTGCTACCTCTGAAACTCCACCCAGGAGCAGCCAAGGGCCAAGTTGACAAGCCTCCCTACCCCCTGGGGGAGGAGAGCTATCCATTGGATGCTAAATCATCCCTGATGGCCAACCCCTGGCAACCCGAGCTCATTCCTGAACTTGGGTCTCCAGCGTGGTGAGAGATAAGGTGCAGAATGTCTCAGCCCTCTACAAAACTGGGCTGGCAAGCCAGACAACTTCTGTCTATTTGGCATGAATCTGTTAGAATAATTGACTTACTACATATTGTTGACTGAAATTGGAGTGAGGTAATCTTTGTGTTGAAGGACAGTATATCTTTTGGTTTGCATTTATGTGGGGGCAACAGTTCCATAAACTCTTGAGAACAAGTTCAAAATTACTGGCTACTCCCTGTCTGGAGCCAAATGAGGAGGCAGCCACCAGACTGGAAACCCTTCTGGCAGCCAGGATTCAGCACACCCAGATAGCCATGCCTCTCAGGAATTCTTTGAAAAGGTTTTTTTTGAAAGCCATGTTACTGAAGGAAAAAACATTCTCACTCCTGAATCAATCAACAACCATTAAGTGTAAAATGAGCAAAAAGGTATTCTATCTGAAGAGATTCAAACACACTATCCAAATGCACCAGTGCTTTGAGGTCTCTCTGCTCCTTCATCAGAGGGCATAGTCTAAATTGTCTATTTACTTATCTCATTAAGAAATGTGTAGCTGCTTAATGAATTCACAACTGTCTTTTGAAATTATTTTATTTATTGAAATTACGGATAACACCTTTGAGAACAAGCTCATTTCATAGGTTCCACGTCAGATGAACAATACATATTGGGAAAGTATGAGATGGCGAACAAACAAAACAAGGAATTATACAAGACATCACAAGAGTGTATAACTAGAGAAGTTCCAATACATGTGACATTGTGCAATGAATGCCATGGTGCATATTTGATGAAAAACCTGGAATTCAAAGGGTCATATTAGAGGGGGTGGGGTCTTATGAAATGACCCTTTACAGGGAAATAAGAACAGACTCACCCTAACATCTAATAATCAACAAGGTAAGGGACGGCATCAGCCCAGGGGCCTCGTGAGAGGTGAGAAGGTATGGGACAAAGCATTTTTAAGTGAGCAAAGGAGCTCAGGAGATATAACAGAGAGGAGGGGGGAAAGCCATACAGGGGTGAGGGGAAAGGGTAGAAGGGATCATGAGGAAATGTGAAGGAGAATGATTAGCAACTTAGAACAGTTATTTACATGCTGAGAACAGTCATGCAAAAGGTCAGGATAGCATAAGGTTAGAATAAGCGCTGGTCACATGAAGGAAGGTTATTAGAAGCAGTCACAACTGGCATCAGCAACTAGCTGTTGCTTAAGTTAACCTTGAAGAAGCCCAAGGTGGATGCTGAAGTGATGTCATACTGCAGCGAGTTCATCCATAGCGGGGCACAGTAGGCAAAGGACCTTTGTCCCAGAGAAGTGCGACAGTGGAGTATATTAAAAATCTGGCTAGTAGAGCTTCTAGTGCAATGATGGTTGATAGTGGGGGTAATAAGCTTTTGCACTCCTGGGGGCATTTTGCCTAAGCTTACTTTTTCGGACAGTTAACATGTTTGGTACATGAGTCTACCTTTGAATTGGAGCCAGTTAGCCTGAGCGTACATGTCACAGTTATGGGACAGATGGACTGAGCCGGTAAGGAGCTGACATGCTTTGTTGAGTGCAACTATGATGTGGCAAAGAGTTATTTCAGTAGCTGATCCATAGATTGGTAAGCCGCAATCAATAAGCAAGACAAGCAAGCTTTGGATGTCCAGGTTAAGAGCCTCTGGGGCCAAACACTGCTTATGCCTATAAAGTAGCCCAATGCCGGTGTTAATAGCCTTAGGAATGTTGTCAATGTGATAGTCATAGATCATCCTACTGTCAGTAGTTCCCCAGATATTTAAAGAGCTGAACTAGTTCCAGGGGAGAGCCCTCTTTGTTGGTGATAGAAAGAGGGCAAGTTCTGTGCCTATTTCGGGAGCTGGAGAACAGCATAGTTTTAGTCTTGTAATTCATTACTAACTTGTGCTTATGGAACCATCTTTCTACGACTACGAAATTACTCTGCAGTCTAGATTCAAGAACCTTAGGTTCTGGATCACTGGTAAACAGGACAGCAGCATCAGCATATTAAAGGATGTAACCCTGACAGGAGTAAGAAAGGTTGTTGAGGAAAATGCTAAATAAAAGGGCCCAAGATGGACCTTTGAGGAACTCCAGATAGGACAGATCTGCTCTCCAAGAGGGTGTTACCAATCTTCACCTGCTGTGTGCGGTTGTGCAGGTAACTTTCAAACCAGGCTATGCTGTCACGAGCTAGGCAAATGGTGGTAAGCTGTTCGACAAACAGGGCATGATTAACTGTGTCAAAAGCTATGGTTAAATCAATGAATGCAGGTGTCCCTGATCTAAGAAGTGGTGAATAAAGCCTGTGAACTCCAGAAGGGTGGTAATGGTACGATGATAATTTCTGAACCCGTGTTGTTGCTGATATTTTTCAAGTATTCAACCAGTTGGTCAGCCACTATACGCTCAAGAGCTTTCAAGAGTGGGGGCAGGATAGAGATAGGCCTGTAGTTCCCAATAATTGTGTGATCTCCAGACTTATGAACTGATGTCACAGTGGCAGATTTCCATTTCTTAGGGAATTGAGAGTAACTAAGTGACATGTTAATAATATGTGTTGGAGGTAACAGAATTTCATCCAGTGTAAGGGCTACAAACTTAAGATTCCAGGGTGTCACCACTAAATCTTGATTTCCCTAATAACTTGAGTAGGTAATTCCTCGCTTCTTGGGCTGAGAGGGTTTTGAAGTAGAAAGAAGGATGAGAAGGGTGCAGAGTCTCTTTCCCAGAGTAGTCACTTGTGAGGGGGTGAGAGAAGTAGCCAGGTGGCAAGACACCACTCAGGTCCATGAAGGCATTATTAAAAGTGTTAGCAATAAGTTTGGGGTCGAGTGAGGGTACACCATCAATGTTAAGCATGGTAGGGGCAGATCTGAGGTCTCTCCCAGTGACCTCTCTAAGGTTAGTCCAACATTTTCTGCCATCATTCCAGGTCTGAGAGAGCACTTCCTTATAATATTGATTTTTAGCTGCACGAATTGCCCTTGTGCAGTTGTTTCTAGCAGCTTTGTACCTCTGGATGTCGGCCTGGTGACACAGGGACCTAGACCTGTGCCATAGATGGTCCCTGGCATTGAGAAGCTCAAGGAGGTCTGGAGAACACCTGGGATTACAGTGGCCTTTGATTTCATGCTTTTTATGGGGGGGGGGGGCGTGCCTATCACATATAGCACTGAACTGAAGAATGAATTGGCCAGGGGCAATGTCAATGTTAGTTGTGTAAACCATTGACCAGTCCTAATTATGCAGGTCAGCTTTTAGTGATTCAAGATGCCCACGGATGAGTACCCTGGTGGTAATTATTCTAGCGGGTGGTTTAGAGAATTTGTTCGCCCAATGAAACAAGACTCGGGAGTGGTCACTGAAGGCATCTGGGAGTGCGGTTGTGTCTAATATATGATCAGGATGGTTAGAGATCACCCAGTCCAGTAAGGTACCTGTCCCAGTTTTATAGTCTATTCTAGTGGGTGACTCAACTAGCTGGGTGAGATGAACTGCTGAAACTACATCATTGAAAGGGCTTGTGTCAGGAGAGAACCAATTGATACTGAAATCTCCTAACATGATAATTTCTGAATTAAGACTCAGAGAGCCAAAACATTCCAGGAGTGAATGAAAACACAGTAAGGGTTTTATTGCGTGCACCTAGAAGCACTTTTATGGAAAGGGCTTGCATATGGTCGTCAGTTTTGGGCAGAGTTAGGACAGGACTTTGAAGGTTGTCTCGGAGGTAGATCGCACAACCAACCCCATGCTTGGAGACACGATCCTGTCTAAAGACTGTGTAGCCTAGGATGGAAATTGAAGCAAGCATCCACTACTTTTGGAGAAAGCCACATTTCTATGACTGAGAGGATGTCTGGGTTATGTTGTAAGATCCATGTATTCAGTATGTCCATTTTGGGGAGGAGGCTGCCTATATTAAGTGAGGCAATTTTAAGTAACCCAGTAGATGATTGTGGGTATGCCGTAAGTAGTGGAGGCCCAGGGTTGGGGTGAATATTGCCAGAAAGCAGCAGCAACAGTACGGCCAGCCTAGACAGATATTCCTTTAACTGCTTGTTGCTGAGTTTGTGAAGCTTCCTCTGAGTGGATTGTGCTTTACAGTTGGCTTGTAAGTTGAAGATCCCAGGGAGGAGTGCCAAAGAGGGTATCTAGCTAGGGCGATGAAATGGCAACCCCCAGTCACCAGGGGAATGCAGGTTCCATGGCACAGTAAGAGTCACAGCATTGGGATAAGGTGATAGTACTATAACCATATAAATGATTACTATCCAATGTTGGCGACGTAGATGCTATTAACTAATCACATGCAAAGTCAGTTAGGGTCAATAGAGAGAGCAATATAATGCCTTTAGGAAACAGAGCCGTTATAAGAGACATTATGATACCAAGGAGTGCAGCAGTAAGGGCACACACAAGGTTCCAAGCGCAGTGCAAGGTTAATTTTAAATTAACTGGTCATAGCTCTGTGCACATGATATCACAGCTTGTTGTCATGCAAATTCTTCTGCTATCACAAGCAGAGGATTTTGGCTTTAGGGCAAGAAAAGCAACAGGAATGCGCATCTGAAGGAGAACAAAGCTGGATTCGTTGTCTGGTAGTATAGCTTAGAGGTTATAGCAATGAGCTGTAAATGAACCTGGTAGATTCAGCAGTCCTGGACTTGATTCTCACAACTTCTACTTGCATGCTGTGTGACCTTTGGCAAATCACTTCCCCCTGTGCTCACATGATGTACTTGGAAATGAGCTTCAACTCGGTGTGCCTTTCCTCTCCAAACATAAAAACAAAGTCATGTGATTGTAGTTAGTAATAAAGGACAGAATGTCCTGAAATCCAAATTGTTTGATAAGACTGATGTCATGCTGATGCCAATTAGTATTTTTTTTTTTTTGCAGAAAGCTGACAAATCACTCTAAGGTGACTTGAAATCCCTCATTTGGCTTTGCTTCCCCATGGAGTTACTGCATAACACACAACAAAACCACACAAGCACTCCAGAGCCAGGTGTTAGTGTGCAACTCTAGTGAAGGGGGAAAGAGGGAATATTGTTTAACCAGGAGCAGCACACTAAGTTGAAGCTTGTTTGCAGATGCGACCTGGGAGCACAAGTAAATTAAGTGACTTGCTCAGGATCACACAGTATGCACCTAGGTGGCTATGGGATTCAAACCCAGGTCTCCAGATCTGCAGCTCAGAGCCTTAACCCACTGCACTATACTGCCTCCTGAAGACTAACAATACCAGTTTTTAAATAAAGTAAGGATTTATTGGGAAAATTCCCAATTGTGACAGCAACATAACAGAGATTTTGGAACAGTGTCCGTATCCAAATGCCCAGGGAATTTCACCACGTAAGGGCATCATCAGGGGGCACTACGCAGCTGGAGTCCCATACAGAGTCAAATCTGTGCTGCAAAGTGGTTGCAAGGACCATATCAGGCATGTTTCTACATTGCAGTCCTTTGTGCTATACACAAAGGGGTCCCACGGATATCTTCTCCTCCCTATGCCCCCTCCTCTTACTCCCACCACAACTCAGGCCATCATTTTCTCTTGCTCCCCCTCTCATAAATCTAGTGCTGGACAGACTGCCTTCTCTTTCTACTTTCCTAATCTCTGGAACTCCCTTGCTCTAGCAATTCGCTCTGCTCCAGACATACTTTTCTCACTTCTCCAAGTACACACTGCTCCTTCCTGTAAATGCCCTTAACCTGTTTTGCCCTGCCCCCCCATATCCACCTGCTCCTTACTTATCCCAGCCCTTACAATCTTACCGCTCCCCATCTCAATCCACTCTTCCTTCCTCCCTCCCTCCAACCCTCACATTCTCCTTCCCTTGCTTCTCTTCTCCTCTCCATTCCTTCCTCGCCCATCCCTCACTCCCCTTACCCCCTCAACACTACTCCCTCATCCCCACTCCCACTCTTCTATCTCAATTACTCCACCCTCCCCGACTACCCTTCAGTAGCTTCTTCCTATAGCCCTCACCTGCTTTATTGTCCTCTCTTCCTACCCTGTACTCCATTACTTGACACTACAGTCTTGAGAGATCCAGGTACTCCCAACCCCCATTATTTTAACTTATTTTATTTTTATGCCTATATGAAACAGTATATTATTGTATAATTATATGTTTTTATGTTTATTGTATTCTCGTTTCTGCTTATTTCTTGTACTCATCTCGACACATCTGGAAACAAGCTTTATGGCTCAGTATGCCTTTCCTGGTAAACCTCTTTTAAATAAATATATACAAATATCCCTAGGCCAGCAAATCAGTATTGTGCTAGCACAGAGAAGTGTGTGTGTGTGTGTGTGTGTGTGTGTGTGTGTGTGTGTGTGTGTGTGGGCTGTATGCTAAAAAAGTGCAGTGAATATGCAGTCACTTCCCTGCCCCCAAGTCCAGTACTGCACACAGTAAAGTAAGACAACTTTGTAGAACTGAGCAAAGCAGTTCCCCAGGGCTGATGCAGGTGTGAGACTGGGGAAGAGACACCACTGAGGGGGTAACATGGGTCAAAGATCAATGAGGGACCAGTGGTGATTGCACAAAGTGTTGGGGAACAGGGATGGGGGTTCTACTGGACACCAGGGAAAGGAATCAATGCATTTGATCAGGCAAGGGTCACTGAACCACCTGGGATATTTGTCTAGGGACAGGATCATTCTGAATCTCCTCGGACCACAAGCAGGGTGGAAGGCATGGGGGATAGGCGAGACAGTAGTGACTCATGGCACAAACACTTGAGCATGTCAGCATGTCATTTGACTTAGCATTGCCATGCCCAACTGTCCGTGACTGCTGCAAGACCCATGTTTGTGGTCACAAACCCCAAGCTATAGAAATTCAGAATACACATAAGGAGCCAGAAGAACTGTGGGTCACCCTGGAAACAGGAAATGGGACAGCCATATGAACTGGGGTTGTGTACAGGCCTTCAGACCAGGGGGAGGACACAGACACGTTACAGTTAGAAGATATACAAAACATGACAGCTAAAGGTGAGGTTCTGATAATGGGAGACTTCAACATGCCAGATACAGATTGGTCAATACCAGCAGGGACATCTGCCAGAACTAGGCACATGGTGGATTCCCTGCAGGGGGGAGGGCCTCAAACAACTGGTACAACAACCCACAAGAGACAGGGCTATCCTAGATCTAGTGCTGACTAACAGGGAAATGATCACAGATCTCCAGGTAAAAGGTCAGCTGGGTGCCAGTGACCATCACATGGTTCAATTTGGTCACTGGAACAAAATCATCCCATTCCAAAGCAAAAATATGGGACTTCAGAGGAACTGACTTTGATAAGATGGTCAACAGAGTTAAGCTAGCCCTGGCAAAATAAAATACAGGTGAGGGGGTACAGGCAAAGTGCGCTAGCATTAAAGATGCAATACTTGAAGCAACATCCCTTTGTGTTGGTGAGAAAAGAAAGTGCAAAAAGAAGAAGGAAACCACTTTAGTTCTCAAACACAGTAGCAGAAAAGGTCAGAACCAAAAGGCTGGCCTTCAGGAAATATAAGGGAATGCAGCAGGATGAAGATAGGGAGGCATATCAAACTTCCCTAAGGGAAACAGGGAAGGCAGGCATAGGTAAAACTGAGGAAACACTAGCATGAACAGTAAAAGAAGGTGACAAGACTTTCTATAGATACATTAGTGAAAGGAGAAACTCCAGATGGGGTATTGCTAAGATCAAAGGGGATAAGGGGGCATGAGAGGAGGAGGAGGACCATGTAAAAGCATCTATCCTAAATAGATACTTCTGCTCAGTATTTACTGAAGAGAAGGTAGGGCAGGGCCCACAGCTCAGCACCATAGACATGAGGGGAGGGAGGGGTACACTAGTCCCTTCACAAAAGAAAGTGTCCTACAAGAACTCGATAAGCTCAGGGTGGACAAGGCAATGGGACCTGATGGCATACATCCCAGGGTACTAAAAGAGCTAAAGGTGGAACTAGCAGAGCCATTATCAGAACTGTTTAGTAAGTCTCTGAGCATAGGAGAGGTCCCAGAATACTGGAGAAGGGCTCATGTGATCCCGCTACGCAAGAGTGGTTGCAGGGAGGAGGCAGAGAACTACAGACCAGTCAGTCTTACCTCAGTAGTGGGCAAGATTATGGAGATACTCCTTAAGGAAAGGATAGTGCAACACCAGGAATCCATAGGAGCACAGGATCCAAGACAGCATGGGTTTACAAAAGGAAGGTCCTGTCAAACCAATCTCATAGATTTCTTTTACTGGGTAACCAGAGTGGTGGACCAAGGGGGAGCAGTTGATGTTGCTTACCTTTACTTCAGGCAAAGCTTTCGATACTGTTCCACTTAGAAGATTGATTAATAAGCTGGGTATGTTCAGGGTGGGTCAGACGTTGGTCAACTCGATGGCAAACTGGTTGACAGGCAGAAAACAGAGTGGTGGTAAATGGTATAAAGTCAGAAGAGATGCAAATCACAAGTGGGGTACCTCAGGGATCAGTCCTGGGGCCAACTGTCTTCAATATCTTCATTAGTGACATTGCAGATGGACTAGAGGCTAAGGCTTGTCTGTTTGCAGATGACACCAAGATCTGCAACAGAGTAGATGATCCAGATGGGGTGTGCA
Source organism: Neoceratodus forsteri (assembly GCA_016271365.2). Classification (NCBI taxonomy): domain Eukaryota; kingdom Metazoa; phylum Chordata; order Ceratodontiformes; family Ceratodontidae; genus Neoceratodus; species Neoceratodus forsteri. The sequence goes on from CM028131.1 coordinate 1,126,570,414, forward strand.
GAAAAAGAAGAGATCTGGATAAACTAGCAAAATGGTCAAAAGAGTGGCAACTGGGGTTTAACGCAAAGAAGTGCAAGATCATGCACATAGGGAACAGAAACCCTGAAGCCACCTATAGGTAGGGAGGGGAGTTGCTAGCAGTCTCAAGGGAAGAAAGAGACTTGGGCGTCATCATCACTGATGACCTGAAATCATCCAAGCAGACCTCTAAAACAGTAGGAAAGGCTAGAGGGATGATGGGGTGTGTTAGTAGGGGTATCACAAGTCGGAAGAGGGAGGTAATAATCCCTCTTTAGAAGACACTGGTTAGGTCTCATCTGGAGTACTGCACTAGAGGTCACACCTTCACAAGGACATTAACCAAACTGAGGCAGTCCAGAGAAGGGCAACCAAAATGGTGCAGGGAATGCAACAGAAAACATATGAGAACAGATTAATGGAGCTCAATATGTATACCCTAAAGCAAAGGAGGGAGAGAGGTGATATGATTGAAACATTCAAACACCTTAAGGGCATTAACAAGGTGAAAGAGTCTAACATGTTATAATATAAGAAAAATAGCAGGACAAGAGGACACAGCATGAGATTAGAGGGAGGCCGAATAAGGGGTAATGTGAGGAAGTTATTTTTCACAGAAAGGGTGGTGTATGCATGGAACAGCCTACCTCAGGAAGTGGTGGATATGAATGCAGTGCAGGGCTTCAAACAGGCATGGGATAGGCATAAGGGAGCAATACAGCAGAGTATGAATAGAATGGCCATTGACAGCGCAAAGGCCGATGGCACATTCATAAGGCAGAAAAAGAAATGGGCTGACTGGATGGGCCTTGCGGTCCTTATCTGCCGTCAACTTCTATGTTTCAAATATCTGGTGGTTCTAATTTGCATTGCGACTTAGCTACCAGCTGAGAACCCTTCCCTGGGTGCTGGGCAGGTCCTTTGTGTATAGCACATTTCATAGTTAGCCATACAGGAGCCTCTGTGTACTCCCATAGACTGCTACACCCCATCTGTTACTGTGTTGTGGGTCACCAGTTCTCATACCAGTAACAATGCAAGATCCAGAAATTTGCTGCTGTTATCAGAGTTATTGCAGGTCAAAATGCAGATTACGCCTGTGAAATACTATAACACAAAATTGCCATTTTCACATTAATGCAGTTTTCTTAAAATTAAATGAAATTTTTGTCAATTCCAAAAAAAATGATGCATTTGGTCCAAATTGTGGCTTTTTAAAAATCCAGTTTTCCAAAGGAAAAAAAAAAAAAAGAAATGGTTTAGACATTTTTTCTGCGATAAATGAAATTACGTCATTTTTTCACAAACTGCAAATTTCTGAAAAAAACCTTTTTAAAATAAGCAGTTTGGAATATTTAAGTTAAAATTATTTGAAAGTGTTCTTTTTTGTCTAAATTGCTAATTGTTTAAAACCAGGCCTTAAAAAAGCCATAGTCTGGAATTTTTAGACGCAAAACAGTTTTCTCAATTTTTTTTCCCCTCAAAATGCATATTGTTTTGTTTAAAATAAGAGTAGGTCCATCAGCACAGCCAGAGAAGTGCCACTCACAATATTGTCAACTCAGGTTTGGGATCAAGACTGCGTCATCAGATGCCAGCTGGGTGGATGAGAATTAAGCATCACAGAGGATATTTTTCTCCTCAGGGGATGAAGACATGCAGGCTCTGCTGCTATACTCTCAGATGAGTGACTACTAGTGGCAGTGCAGTTGGAACAGTGAGCGGAAGGGAGGATGTCAGCTGTCACTGGGTGCTGGCATGCATTTGCGGACACATATACACTAGACACCCTTGACATGGATGTCCTAATGACTGGGGAAGTATCAAAGACAAATGCCCCGACATGCAGCAGGAGGAAGTCAACACTATTGGGCCACTTCAAGTGATGACTGCTCCCTGGTAATCCAACAGTTTAGACAGGGCGGAGGGATGTCATGACTGCCGACACTCCAACCAGTACCCACCATAATGTAAAAGCCCTCTGTGAAAGAAATTTCCTCTGTGGACACCCTGGGGGACCAGGTTAGCAACAGAGAAGGGTGGCAGATGAAGTTGGAAGGTAGCCTGGTGGAGCTGAGCATTGTCAAATAAGGGGACAACAAGAACGTACTGTTTAAAAAAATAAGAGGTCTAAAATGCGCAATCTGGGACTTTTATTTGTGGATTACATTAAAGAGTACATTTTCACATCCAAAAGCTAGTATTTTTGAAATATGCTTGTTAGGAAAGTGAAATTACAAACTTTAAATGCACAGAAATTGTGTACATTTCATGAAATAGTTTTTAATTTCACCTAGCTCCAGCCACAATCACTGTTCTCTTCTTGCCTTTGTGTACTAAGAGCTGTAGAGGGGATCTAGACATCAGCAAAAACAAACAGTTGGCATCATCAGAACTCATCTGCAAGCCATTAATAGATTAAGGATATTTAGAAGAAAACTGTACACTTGACACTTCCTCTCCATCTACAGTGCAACTTACTCAGCAGCCACTGTACTGTACCAATGCCTGGCTTGTGGCATTACAGCATAGTCATTTTCACAGCAACTGACTCCGATATCAAGTGGGGGATTATGACATCAGTCAAGAATAAGCCTCATCTGTAAGAGGTAAGGATTCTGTTTTATTTATATCCACAAAACCCAAGGAAACACAGCTGAACTCTTGACCGAGAAGAATTTTTCAGAAGGTTACCACCGAACACATTCTTTCACAACTGAAAGCAATCAACTAATATAGATGACAACCACAAAAATAGACAGAAACATACAGTTTGGCAGTAGTAGGAGACCAAAGGTCTCTCACATCTGCCTTTGCTATACTACTTCACCCCAATGACATACTGCCCTGGGGGATGGATGGATAGATAGATAGATAGATAGATAGATAGATAGATAGATAGATAGATAGATAGATATATCTCCACCCCAATACCCAACCTCTCCAACCCCTGTTAATCCCTTGGGACATGAGTCCCCTTACCCCGTCCTGTGTTTAAACCCATTAAGGGTAGCTGCCCCTACCACTTTTGCTGGCAATCTGTTCCATGGTTCCAACACCCCGTTAGTGAGGCAAAATTTCCTCCATTTCTCCAGAATTTTGCCCCCACCAACCTCCAGTCATGCCACTAAAAGACTAACACTACTCCACAAAGTGGCTTTAACCAAAAACACGACAACTATATAGACAGTTTCAAGCTCAGAGTGAAATCACAAATCCCCAGCAAACAGAAGAAACTACTATACAATCTTTCACCTTTGAGAAGATCAGAAGTCAGTGATTTACAAATGAATAAAAGCATAATTATTAAACCTGTACATAATAGGGGTGCGGACCCACATAGAAATTTAACTAGGAATCGACAAAACTCTTTGACACATTTCCAACTCGAAAACCTGATGCCAACAAATCCAGCACTGGGAACCTTCCATATGCTATCAAAACTCCAGAAACCTGGAAACTCTGGCTGGCCAATCATATCAGATATTGGCACATTAACAGCATAGATATTCATAGAGGACATACAGTACTCAAACCCTTAGTACAAAAGCACTGACAGCTTTATACAGGATACAAGACTTTCTTAAACTATTATGTATAGACCAGATGACATCTGCCATCATATTTGTCACCATGGATTATGAATCTTTAAATAGCAACATCCCTCCTATAGATGGGACAATTGCATGCCATAACTACCTAAGGAAAGCATCCCCAAGCCCCATTACTAAGCTCATTGAATACTGCACATTCTAACAGAAAATTACTTCAGTTTTAATATTGTGATCTACAGTGGTATTCGGTGACAGGATGGAGAATATCCAGACAGGTATATCACAATATATCAGAGGAAATCCCCATTCATTGTAAGTTAATATCTGTGATATTTCCCCTGTATTATACTACATTTTGTGACTAGCTACGACGGTAGGATGAGATGAGCCCTGGGGATTGGGTGCATACAATAATGGCAACCCAATACCCAGTGCATGTCTCCAGGGCTACTGTAGAGTAGGGTGACCAGATTTTTTGGGGGTGGGGGTCAGCAAATATAGTGATGAGATGTCATCATAAGTACACGCGTGGGGGAGGGGAGTAAGCACACACAGTGAAGGGTGGGAGGAAATATGAGCGGTGGTGCCATGGTGGGTTGAAAAGCTGACCCCATGGTGTGGTGCATGGGTTGGCGACATTGGTCAGCAGGGTACTGGGTTCGGGTCTGGGTGCTGCTGCGTTTTTGTTGCATCCAGCCCAAACTTTTTTTTTTTTTTTTTTTTAAATGCTTTAACCCCACCTCCCCCAGCATGTACCCCCTTGGAGTTGAGAATTCTTAAGTAGGGGAGTGCGAGGGGTGCAGCCCCCCAGATAAAACATTAAAAACTAAAGTCCTCTGCACCATTTTGCTGTGCGCCGGAGTGCCGAAATAAATTTTCGGCACACTGACGTCACAATCACCGCAATCACCTTTAGGCTTTTTCCATTATCACATAAACCCGCTACCACTACATCTAAAGAGCAAAACCAAAAGTAAAACAGCACACTAAAAATGGTAAGATTAAAATGCTTTGTGCACATACGTATTAGCAAGTTACACACCAGCAAAGACTGAAAGCTAGAACAGCTGATCGTACCATTCTGATGGCAATATAATGTAAAAACTATGACAAATTAATGAGAGATTTACAAACACTACTAATTGAGGATGAAATACTTAAAACAAATGTTTCCCATACCATCACTACTTGCCATTCGCCCACCAGCAAAGCTGAAATTGAAACTTGGGGCTCAATTTTCAAAGGGTGACACAGGGCTTGCATGAAGCCCTGCATCACACCGATTTTTTGGCAGAGCTGCGCCAAACTCCTTTGATGCAGCTGCCCCAGTTTTAGTACATTGGGTACAAATGTGAGTTTCCTCATTTTATGGTAACCTGCACCAAAGATTTCATGCAAGCTCTGTAAAATGGGTCCCCCACATGGTGCAAGTTAGACCAGAGAAAAAGCTGGTCTAACTTGTAGCATGTGGTGCTTGGGATTGAAAATCCTGATTGCCAGCCAGGTGAATGCCTCAAGTCCCATGTGCCAAATGATCTGTGCACTGGAGGATTGCAAAATCCTCGGGGCATTGAAAATCGAGCCCCTGGTGTGAAGCAAACTAATTACAGAGGTCTACCAAGAGGAGACAGGTAAGAAACCATGCAAAGCATCTTGAATCACTGTAAATTTACACACACTCACAGGTTGTTCTGGAGAGGTTTGCCTAAGTTTCTCAGCACTCTCCACTTTACAACCAATAAATGTTTTTGCTGATCTCACAGACATGACAAACAAACCAAATCACATAGCACCCATTCATTTTGGGTCAAAAATTCAACACCTTCTCACCAATGCTGTTCAATAGCACAGGCCTCTTCCACATTCTGAATCTTGATTTTGATCAGATTTGAAGACCACAAAAACTGGGTCGAACATATAAATCTACCACCAGAGTTAAGACAGAATTACCATTTCGAGTCAATGAAGTGTCACAGAACTTTGCTAAAATTTGAACTGCATGCACTTTGATCTAATTCTAAAAGTATGCATCCAAATGTTATTTATTTTTTTCCATATATATTTTATCTCCCGGTCTCCTTGGCAGGCCCCTTCTGACTGACATCCCCCAGCTCCATCACCCAGCCCCTCTGGGACTTACCTTCACTAGCATCCTTTGTCACAGGACTTCTGGTTGTGCCTGGCCACCAGTGGGGGAGCCTGTGGAGGGACGGTCATCATCCTGCTTCCTGGGGTATTTTTCCTCTGATTTTCTCCCTGGGCCCACAAATGTGAAATGGGTATGATATCCAAGTTCTGCTTCTGCAGAGATGGCCCCAGCATCCTGAATGTGGGATACCTTCCTTATGTGGTGGTGTGTGTGTACTGGCACCCAGCCACCACTAGGTGTCAGGCAAGCAGTGCACTGCACTAACCCCCCCTCCCCCTCACTGAGGAAATACAGCTGTCTAGAGACTCTTGAGCCTTCCATTCCCTGCTGGCCCCAAACAACCCAAGTCTGTTCCTGATCCCGAGTCACTGGCATGGCAGGAGGTAAGGCCCCAGTGCCTCAGTCCTCCATGTCACCGCATGCATCCGAAAGTTATTAAAGGTCTGTACTTCATAAAGAAGTGTACCAAGTGAACCTCAGCCAGTTAGGTTGTACTATAGACAGGGAGGTCACCTTTTATTCATGCCATTACCAATTTGCACACTGAACAGAGCGGATGCTCTGCACAGAGGATGGCTTCTTTCTTTTTTACAGGTTAATATTCACAGATTGTATGAGGTGCTAAGGAGAAGACGGTGGTGTGGGCTAGAGGGAGGGGTAGGTGTAGGAAGACAAGTTACACACCGGGGTCTGGTTGGGTGAGGGGAAGGTGGGGGTAGTGTATTTTGGGGCATCGGTGGGGGGCAGGGACATCAGTGAAATATGTATATAAATTGTCCAGTGGAGATGGAGAGGAGGGTGTTATTGGGAGTATAAGGGGGTGTATTGTTCTACCAGACTATGCTTATATGTAACTACCTTCTTAGCGACTGTTACAGTGCTCATTTTTGAGCTAGTTTCATGTGTTTAGCATAGTATAGAGGGCCTATGCTCTATTGTGCAGTAGTCTCAGAGTCCTACTGCATGGTGTGGTGTTCTGGCATTCTCCTCAATGGCTCCATTGTTCATTCTCAGGCACTGCTCCTTCTCCCAGCTTGTGCATAAGCACTGGACAGTTGTACTCTGGACCCCCTTCCTGCTGCATACTAACTAGATCTTTTGTCTCTTGCTCATACATAGGCTGCGGGAACCCCATCCCCTCCACACTACAGACTCCAGCACACTTCAGAGGGGACCGAGTGGACCACGGAGCCCATAAGGTAATCAGCAGCATCCCCCTTCTCCAACTACTCGCATGTGGAGTGTTAGCCCAGCGACACTTTGCGTCGACTGCCCGCCAGTCCCAGCCACCTAGGGGCATCTTATAAGAACCTCCTGTCACGAGAGCCATGCCTGACTTTTTGTAAGTGCCCATATCTCCCTTTGCAGGTTATTTAGAACCACTACTAGGTGGTAGTACAGTGCACTCCCCCAGCCAATCACTGAACTGCCTGCTGCCTCTATTCCGTACCTTTCTACTCTACTACTATCCTACCTTGCCCACTATCCTTGCACCCAGTGGCCACTAGGAGTCACTATAGTTCCCCCTTTCTCACCTCCTTTTCACCTCTTTTCTAGGGCCTCTCCCCCTCTGCCCTCCTCTTTTCGCCTGCTCAATATAATCCTCTCCCCGGGATCGAACTTCGCACCTTTAGCACCACAGTCTATGACCCTGCCACTGTGCCAATCAGGCTGCCTAACAACTGGTAGTCTCTTCATCCTCCTTATAACTCCCCCACCCCTATGCTTCCAGCCATGACTACCCCAATCCTCCCCTGCATCACTGCCTCCTTGGTACCACTCACACTAACCCTGTGTGTCCCCCCTGACACTACTGGTGCTGCAACCCAGTTACCATCGCCCATCATATACCTCCACCTTTGCCCCTCTATGTACTGCCACTGCACCCCCACTGTTGCCACATCCCAACCCTGCTCTCCCTTTCCAGACTCTCCCTGTCCCCCATCTTCCTGGCCATTCCCATTTTCCACACCCTTCTCATCCCAGTCTCTCCCCCCCCCGCACAAACATGCCCATATGGCTCACCCCACTCCCTCCATAGGCAACACTTGGCACTTCTCAGAGTGATATCTCTTCTCCCGTTATCGGGCAACATCCACCTTAATCCAGGACCCCCTCTTCTAGCCTTAATCATGCTCCACCAACAATCGGGCTGCTCATCGCCTCCATGAACATCTGCAGTCCTCCAAAGAAGTTTTCTGACCTCCAAGGTTGGCTTGTCCAGCACCAATCGGATATCCTGGCAATTGTTGAAACGTGGCTCTCTAAGTCCACCCCTGACTTTTTCATTGCACTGCCTGGGTACACCCTCTTCAGGGAGCATAGAGTAGGGGAAACTTGGGGGTGGATGCACCATATACCTACATGACACACTTCAAGAGCACACCTTCCCTTCCTCCACCCCCTACTAGAACATGGTGCTCAAAATCACCCCTGGCACCTCCAGAGCCCCTCTTATTATCACTGCTGCCTACATCCCCCCTTACCACCAGAATCTTGCTCTCCTATCATTACTCAAGCACCTCTAACTACCCTCCAAAGTCAAGCAAATTATGCTGGGTGATCTCAACATCAACTGGCTCTCCAGCTCCACCTCTCAGGCCAAAGACACCATCGCTGACCTCGACGTTACTCAGTTGGTGACTCAACCCACCTAGACCAACCCAACTAATGGCATCACCACCCTTTTGAATATTGTCATATCTAACAGGCCCCACTGTACTACACAATGCTCTAAGTGACCATTCCCAAATAATTTTCTCGTAGTCCTATATGATGCTGAAACCAGTACTCAAATTTGTCCTCCGGCAACGCCTTAGACCCAGTAAGCTGGGTCAGCTACAAGAGCACCTTGCTCACTGGGACTGGTCACCCATTACTCTAGCTCCAGACATTGACACTGCCTTCAGTTATGTTGTCCACTCTTAACTTGGCCTGTGACATTTTTGCTCCAATCTCCAAACTCATTATTAAGGACAATGGCACCCCTAATCAATGAAATGCAACATAGGGACAACCTCTGGCATAGAGCCATTGACTCTGGCAAGCCCACGGATTGGCATTCCTATTGTGCTGCTAGAAACAAATGCACATTGTCTACCTGCAAAGCCAAAGCAAATAGGTCAACCCTTGCCTCCTCTTGTGTCTCAGCCCTGAAATTCTGGGACAACTTAAAGGAACTCAGTAGGAAACCCATATTCCCCCCCATCCCAGCTCAACATCAACAGCTCAATTACCACTGACCCGCAGTGCATCACTGACAATCTAAACTCTGCTTTTTCGAACCTCAGCATGGTACTCCCCTCTAATTTTTTGAACCAGTTCCACCACCTCCCCCACCTCCCTTACCCCCTTTCTACTTCCATCCCTCTCCCACATTAAGCCAGGCCCTGCCTCCTCAGAGCCCTAAATGGTACCAGTCACAGTAATGACTTGATGGACCTCAAGCTACTCCGTCTGGTCTTAGATGTAGTACTCACCCCTCATACAGCACTTCTCAATCACTCCTTCTGCTTCAGCCAGTTCCCCCATGCCTGGCAAACTGCAGTTATTGCTCCCATACACAAAAATGGCAACCATACCTCCCCTGGGAATTACAGGCCAATATCCATCCTTTCACCCCTCTCTAAGGCCTTAGAAAAATAGTAGCCGATCAGCTCTTGGACTACCTTGCCACTCACAATCTTCTCTGCATGGAGCAGCATGGTTTCTGCTGAGGACATTGCACCACCACTGCCCTCCTCGAATTCACCAACTATATACACTCTGCTCTCGACAAGGGGCACCTAACCAGGGCGGTATTCATTGACCTGTTGAAAGCCTTCAATACTGTCAGCCATCCCCTCCTCCTAGCCACCATCATGCAAACAGGCTTCTCACAGAACACATATGCCTGGTTTGCCAACTATCTCTCTTCTCACTCTCAGTGCATTAAAATAAATGGCACCCTCTCTAGTAGCTGCCAGCTCTGCTCTGGTGTCCCTCAGGGGTCTATCCTGGGTCTGCTGTTTTTTTTCAGTTTTTATCTAAATGCTCTCCCTAACACCTGCTTGGAAAAAGTACTTCTTTATGCTGATGATGCAGTCCTGTTCTCTGCCCACCACCCTACAAAATGCCTTCCAAAACGCATTTAGCCTAACCGAAAAATGGTTTATTGAACACAGGCTGGTACTGAACATAAAAAAAAAAAAAAAAAAAGATCATGCTGTTTTCACACAACCAAAGTAGACACAAAGACATCCCCCAGGAGTCCTGTCCAATAACCACCTTCCCCTCAAACAAGTAACCTGCTTTAAATACCTTGGCATAACCTTTGACTCTGCACTTTCCTTCCACAAACATATACTGTACATACTCTCTGCTCTGCAGTCAACACACGAATTGGGCTGCTATACCACCACAGGGACAGTCTCCCCCCTGAAACCCTGAAGCTGGCCATAACCTCCTCTGTCTTATCCCTTGTTGATTACAGCCTCCTGATCTATGGGGCTGCAGACAACACTGCCCTCAACAAAATCAAATTGTCACTTAACAAGCCCTGCCATTTGCTCACAGATACCAATAGGCTTACCCACACCTGTACACTGTATTCCCTGACAAATATGCTCAGCTTTGATGAAAGGCTGCACTGCCAGTCCTGCCTTTTCACCAAGAACATTGTAGCAGGGTGAGCCCCTCTGGCCTATCCACAATCATCTGTCCTTCTCCCCCACTTTCTCCACTCATAGTTCCTCCAAGCACTCTCTCCATGGGCCCAGAAGTCTTTTCACTACAGAGCTCCAGCCTGGTTTAACTCCCTCTCTGCTGCAACCACCTCAGAACAAAGGATTGGCCCATTAAAACATCTCTCCATCACCATCTCTTCACCTCCCGCTACTGTAACTGCACATAGCTGCCCCACCCCCCACCTTTTCTATACACTAGACCTTGTCTGCCAGTTCGGCATCTGTTGCACCCCACCACCTGGCAAAGACATGTATCCTGACTAAAGCTTCCCCCTACTGTGTTCCAAACCTTAGTTCAAATTTGTGTTATTACTTCGTTTTTTCAACTGCTGTTTATCTCTGAGAAAACTGTAATGATAACTTTAGCTAATACCTTGTACAGGATTTTACTACACCTGTTACTTAACTTTAGCTAATACTTTGTATAGGAGTTTTCTACATCACTACTGTATCCTGTTATATGTTTGTCTACACCGTCCTATGTGGTCTCACGTGGAGCCTTTGTAAATGGGTCTCTGACTCAAAGGTTTGCAATTTTGATACCTTAAATAAATAAATACATAAATGTTATCCTGCTGGATAGCTCACCCATCCTATTTAAGTCTGCCTTCTGGTTGTATAAAAAAATTTCTATTTTCATGACCCCCTAGTAACACCCTATCTTGGTATACCTGTAATTTGCATTCTCAACCCATTTCCCATATAATTTGTGGTATATCAGCTTCTGCTGATTGGCTTTGTTAGTGCTAGCCCTTCAACTGGTTTTAATAATTCTGTTTATTTATTTATATATTTGATAACTAGGTAGGTACACTGGTCTGAAGGACCGTTTTCAGGTACAACTCGAGCCACCTACATGGCACATACAGTACAGTTCAAGCATTAAATATTATAATTTATACATGTAGAAACAATCACTTAGAGCTCAGGCTTCTGCTGTTTCAGCCATTCTTGCCTCATTGTAGAACATAATTCTGCAGTTAGCTGCCTAGGCCTGTTACTGTATTAGAAACCACACTCAGCCTTCTACACTGTTTATTTACACACACTGCTCTGGTACTGCTTTGTTGTTGCATTCTGCATCCCACCTCCGGACCACCATGTTCCTTGCAGTCCTCTGCCTTCTCAATTTCCCCTCTCGCGCTCCTTTCCCCTCCACCTCCTTTTCCCATCCAAGCTACCTATCCTCCTTTTCCTCCCCCCTCCACCCATCCTACCCCCCACCCCTCTCCCAGTCTCCATTCTAATCCACACTGGGCTCTTCCCACCCTTAACCTAGAGTTTCTATACCATGCCCTCCTCTCTTTTCACCACTGTCCCACCCTGCTCTCCTTCCAGCTCCAAAAGGAAGGAAGTCTGCTCGATTCTTCTGGTCATTCTTCTGCCCCTCCTCATGTCTTTTGATGTGGAGACCAACCCTGGTTCCTCTCTCCCTCCCACTTCACCTCCTCTACTACTGCCAATGGCCTTAGCATGTTTCATCTTAATACTAAGAAACTCCTCACTTAGCTCAACCTCCATTCTGTCTGGGCTCAACAGCAAGCATGCTTTGTATTTCTGAATCCTGGCCCTCTTCCAGACTCTAGCCTGACCCTTCCTAATTACCATCTCTTCAGGCAAGACAGAGGAAAATGTGGAGGAGGTATCACCATCTATGTTCACCAGAGTCCCATACAGAAAACGAAGGCCTTCAAGTTCAATTCAAGTATTCTTCAGTTTTTTTATAAACTGTTCCAGTTATTTTTTTTTGAAGTAATTCAAACTAACTTGAATTTTACCGGAAACACCAGTTTTTATCCTTTGAAAAACACCTCAATGTGTTCTCAAACACCGTTGAAAAAGTGCATGAAAAATACCAATTAGCCTTCAAAAAGAAGGGAAAAAGAGTGGTAAAATGTTGTTCTGAACAAACCCTTCAATTGTACCTTAAAAATACCCTTCTTGTCCACCTAAAATTAATGCCTTCAAATTCAAGTTTTCAGTTTTTGTAATTGGTTTTAAAGTACTTCAAATTGCCTTCTATTTTACTTGACACACCAGCTTTTATCCAGTGAAACAAAGTCTCAATTTGTTCTCAAATGATCTTCAGAAAATACACGAAAAATGCAAATTAGCCTTCAAAAACACAGAAATACTGGCAATAAACTCCTAAAACACATGCAAGGAGATATGTAAATGAGTATGTTTTTGATTTGAATGTCTTTTTAGAAACATTCTGTTTACGTAAGCAATAAGACACGATGGGGTGTGCATTAGACAGTTCTAATGCACGGCTAGGGGGACGTAGTGAGGCACGAGGCCACAAGCGAGTCGTCCAGTCCTAGCCATGCATTAGAACTGTCTAATGCACATCCTCGAGTGGCTTATTGCACTTATAAAATGGGCCTGTGTATTCTAAATGGAGGTTCTAGTTTTAGCTGTGCATTAGACACATCTAATGCACAGCTAACAACCAATCCTTTGCCCATTTTATAAAATGTAAACAGAATCTTTCTAAAAAGAAATCCAATAACAAAACGTGCTCATTTACATATTTTGCTGCATGTGCAGCCTAATGTAAGGCATCAACAATCCATTAGGGGTTCTTTTTGACTTAAAAATATGTCTACCTGTACCTTCTCATGTGCCTTTTCTTTGTGCAACAATACTCTGCTAATTATCATATGAATCCCAGTTACTTTGGATGCATTTCGGGTATACCAGATGGCAAATACCACCTGAAAATAAACGTGTTCAAGGGCATTGTATCCAAGGCCTCGTCCACACTACACCGCTCAGACCCGTAGCGGATAGAAACCGTTACAACGAGCGGTGCAGTGTCACACTACCGTGATGTTCATTACGGGACCGGCACCACTGGTCCGCCGGGGAGCCAGCGACTGTTACGGCTGACACCGATCCACAGTGCAGCTCGCTGGTTAGAGGACTGGTGCCACGCATCCACACTATGCCCAGTAATGTTACCAAGGCATAATCTGTTTCATAACCATTGTTGAAACCACCTCATATGTGGTTTCAACAACGGTTATGAAAATGCCTTCTGTAATGTTACAGGTGTAAACGCAAACCGTTGCAGTAATGGTTTGAGCACTCTAACATTAGAGGCGTAGTGTGGACAGGGCCTTAGAAGGAAACTATTTAGTTACTGCACTGGTAAAACGTATTTTGTTTATGGTATGCTTTCCTGTTACTATTTTATACTGTGTCTGTTCTTCAAAAGTTATGCAACCATAAAACATCCTCTGTTAGTCACTGCACTGTTACAGCTCACTCATTTAGCAAACATACTAAGCAAGGGACCACTTACCTGGGTCCTATGAAACCTGGGATGGGGTCTCGGAATGGTGTCCAGTCGTACCTGTAAAATAACAGTGATATGGTCAAAATATATGGGAAGGTACACATTGGGAGGAAAAAGAGTTAAAGTGTGAGCCCAGAAATGAAGTAAAAGTTAATTTAGACAAGTGTTTAAGTCAAAAATGAGTGAGAGTGAAAAAATGACATAAAGGTTAAAAAAAAAAAAAAAAAAAACACAACAAAAAGAAAGAGAGACACAGAAATTAAGCAAGTGCTGCAGGGTGGTCTTATTTAAATATGATTTAGCCAGTGGTTCAATAAGCTAGTGTAGGCTTTGGGCAATAAGCCTATTCCTTTAAAATGGAGCATCTCTGGCATCTGGTGGGTCCAACAAAGGCTATTTTCCCTAGACTGCTGGCTTCCTGTTGTCCTCCTCTATGGTGTCAGCGCAAGTTACCAAAGCCTGATAAGCAATGAAGGAGTCACAGATAATAGCATACGTGGAAGCCCAACTGGACAATAAAAGGAGCCACCAATAGTGGCATAGTAGGAAACCAGAACAACAGGGAATTAAGTAGCAGTCATTGGCAGCACAGAAGTAAACTATGGGCTGGGGATAATGTGCTGGAGGAATGCTGTATAGCAGAGGGCTAAGTGAAGGTAGGCACTGAAAACCAAGAGCTCGAGAGAGAGAGAGAGAGGACTTACCCATCACTTTTTTTTCTTGGAAGCCAGACAAGCAGTGATCAGAGGACAGCATTTAAAAAAAAAAAAAAAAAGGATTAGTTATACAATGTCTGTGGAAAAACCCCACTTAGGGACCCAAGGCTGGGACCAGTGAGTATGGGATGGTCCTTCAGGACTCCAGGATAGGGCCCCAGGGAAGGGAAGCAGGGAACCCCGATGGAGGGGGAAACTTCTTCTAGTGGTGGACTATTGTCTGGGGAGTGGAGTTAGGGTCACCTAACAGTTGGAAGACAGGAAGGTCAAGTGCCTCCCAGAAAGAGCTGCATGGAAGGATGGGAAGCGGATCCATAGGATCACTATGACAATAGCTAGAAGGGAGCAGCTGGATGTCATTGTCCACCAGGGGACCAATGACCTGGCCAGGAGAAGGGGAGAGTTAAGAGTCCAGAATGATTTCAGGAAGCTGGGGGAAACCTGAAATGGATAGCATGCTCAGTCTCATTCTTGGAGGCTGTCCAGGGCACAGGGGAAACTAGGGTAGTCCACGTCCATACCGTCAACTTCTGGTTGAAGGATTGGTGTGGAAGGGAGGGTTCTGGCTTCATAGGGGACTGGGGCTTGACCTGGCCAGATGCAGGCTTATATAAGGAGGACAATCTGCATCTGCCCAAGAAGGGGATCTTGGTCCTTTGTAAGAAGTTTAAATGCTTCAGCACGGAGCATTTAAACTGGCCAAGGGGGGAGAGCCAGGAGACTTAGGAACACCCCCCCCCATGGGAACATGCAAGAACATAATTTGACTATGGGTACAGTTAAAGCAGGCAGGTGAAGAATGTAGAACGAATGATATTTTTTGGGGGCAAGAGCACAGGAAAGGAAACCGGGAGGGAGGAGGAAGATTCTGGAGACTGAGAACAAGAGTAGAGGGTGGGCAGAATGTAAAACATAGAAGATCATGCCACAAATGCCCGTAACCTAGGAAATAAGGTTCCAGACCTGGAGGCCTAGTTGGCAGATGCAGACCTTGACATAGCAGTAATAACAGAAACATGGTACTGTGCTAATCATGGCTGGGAGGTCAATGCACCAGGCTATACATTGTTCAAGAGGAACAGAGAGGGTAAAAAGGATAGGGGAGTAGCCCTGTACGTCAGACACAGCATGAAGACTACAGAAGTTCAATGAAGACGGGGGAGGCCAAGGCAATGTGGGTCATCCTGGAGCAAGAAAATGAAACAGCAATATGTACTGAGGTGCTCTACAGACCTGCAGTGCAGAAGAAGGAAGTAGACAGGGAACTAGTGGAGAACATACACGACACAGCTGCTAAAGGTAAAATCCTGCTACTGAGGCATTTTAATATGCTGGACAAGGACTGGGCCACCCAGTTGGCCATTTCAGCCAGAATTACAGCCATTCTTGAATCATTGCATAGGGTTGAACTCAGGCAGCTGGTGAATGAGCCAACCAGGGACAAGTCAATTCTGGACATGGTATGGACCAAAGGAAACCAAGTCAAAGAATTACAGGTGGAAGGGCAGCTGGGGTCCCTTGACCACCACATGGTGTGGTTCAGCATGGAGACATGGACTCAATTGAGCCACACAAGGGCAAGGGTATTAGATTTCAAGAGGGTGCATTTCATTGAAATGGGTAGATGTATACAAACAGTCCTGGGGAAGGAAGAGGTAGTAGACCGGGTAGAAGAAAAATGGGAGAAACTGAAAGGAGCTATAGTAGATATAACAAACCAATATGTTAGGATAGTGGTCAGAGTGAAAAAGGAGGAAACTATTATGGTTCTCCAATGAGGCACAGGACAAAGACAGGGCTTAAAGGCAGAGTTTCTGGAAATATAAGGGGAGTCAAAGGGAGGAGGACAGGGAGGTGCATATCTTGAATGTCTAGCAGAGAAGGCTGTTAGGGCGGTGAAGACGCAGACAGAAGAGGGCTTAGCAGAGTCTGTAAGCAAAGGGGATAAAGCATTTTATAGGTACATCAGTGAAAGAAAAGAAATGGGGGGGTTGTGAGGCTCAAAGGGTAGAAGGGAGAGTGTAAGGAAGGGGAGCTGGACAAGGCAGAAATACTGAGCAAATACTTCTGTTCAGTATTCACTAAGAAGGGGGAGGATCAAGGACCGCAGTTAGGTTGCAGAGGAGAAGGGTGGAGGGGTGGATTAGGGGGGGTGGGGGGAAGAGATGTGAACACCAGTACATTCAAAGCTGACAAGTGGATATGGCCATGGGGCCAAACTGCATCAAACTGAAAATATTAAAGGAGCTGTGAAGGGGAAGTAGCAGCACCTCTAGCAGACCTGTTCAGAGCCACTCAACATGAGTGCTGTTCCAGAGGACTGGAGGTGGTCACATGTAGTCCCACTGCACAAAAGCCGCAGTAGGGAGGATGTGGGGAACTACAGGTCAGTCAGCCTTTACTCAGTGGTGGGAAAGATCATGGAGACACTGCTGAAAGAAAGGATAGTGGCACATATGGAATCCAGTGGTGCTCAGGATCTGAGGCAACAGGGATTCAAAGAAGAAAGGTCATGTCAAATGAATGAGAGAGGTGTTTTTTTTTTTTTTTTTTTTAAGTTCTCTAGTCACCCAATCAGGGAGAGGTGGAAGAAGTCGCCTACCTAGATTTCAGCAAAGCCTTTGACACCGTCCCACATAGAAGGCTGAGTAACAAAATGGGTAGTCTGGGCATGGGAGACGAGGTGCTCAACTGGGTTAGGAACTGGTTAATAGACAGGAAACAGATGGTGATGGTAAATGGAGTACAAGCTAAGGAAAGGAGGCAACCATTGGGGTACCTCAGGGATCAGTCATTCAATATCTTCATTAGTGACATTGCAGAGGGGCTAGAAGAAAAGGTCTGCCTGTTTACGGATGACACCAAGATGTGCAACATACTGGATATTCCAGAAGGGGTGCAGAAAATGAAGAGTGACCTGAAGAAGCTTGAAAGATGGTCAGAGATGTAGCAACTGAGGTTCAATGCAAAGAAGTACAAAATAATGCACATGGAACACAAAACTCTGGAGCAACATATCAGTTGGGGGTGAATATAGAGCATGCACCACACAAGGGACCTTTGGGCTATCATCTCTGATGACCTTAAGGTAGGAAAACAGTGCGACAAGGCAGCAGGCAAAGCAAACAGGCTACAGGATACTGGGATGGCAGGGGCATCACCAGAAGGAAAACGGAGGTCATAATTCCACTATACAAGACACAAATGAGGCCCCACCTGGAGTACAGTTTTGGAGACAAAACCTATGTAAGCACATAGACAGAGTGAAGAAGGTTCAGGAAGGAAACAAAATGGTACAGGGATTGCATCACAAGTCCTATGAGGACAGGCTGAAGGACTTCAATTTTATGTACTCCCTGGAGGAGATAAGGGATGGAGAAAGGGTATATGCTAGACACATACAAGTACCTTAATAGGGATCAAAAGGGTGCAGGAATACACTATTTTCCTGCAAAAAGATGTTCGAGGACTAGAGGGCATGGGGAGGAGTTGGATGGAGGGCGATTCAGAGGAAACATGAGGAAGATTTCTTCACAGAAAGGGTGGTGGACAAGTGGAATACCCTGCCAGAGGAAGTGGTGGGGGCTGAAACAATCACGAGATTTAAGAATGCATGGGATAGACATAAGGGAATCCTGGAGGTCGGGGGTAAAGGGCAACAGACTTCTAGAAAAATGTAAAGGGAACTTCCAAGCTCAAATGGGCAGACTGGGTGGGCCATAGGCCCTTATCTGCCAACAGTATCTATGTAATAAAAAGGAAACATTAAGGGATTTCTCTGTTCAGCAAATCTGTATGCACCAACAAGCTATCTACAATATTTTTTTTTTTTTTAAGCTAATTTGTTTCTCCTTGGGTCCCCACCAGTCAGCTACCTTCTTTCAGCCACCCACCAAGTCCTGCACTCTACATCAGGCAGCTGTCCCCTTCTTTGCCCATGGTTTACTCTCCATGGCAGGGTGGTGAGGAGCGCCCCCCCCCCACCAACAGCACGACTCACCTTGAACAGGATCCAGTTCCAGGGAAGTACCATTCAGAGTCAGGGCCTGTGGAGGGTGGCTGCTTACATTCCGCTCGACCTGGGATCTCTGTTTTCCTTGTTCAGTTCCCTTGAGTGGAGCGTGCAATGCTGGCAATGGCCATACTGTGTGTGCTTCTGCTCACAGCATGCCAGCTGATGGTGCCACCCCCCCCCTTGCGTGTGACAAGCTCATGGCGTGCCTGCACCCTGCCACTGCTAGGTGTCAGGGAAGCACTGAGCCTGTACTTCCATCCACCCCACAAAAGGAGAGCTGTCCAATGAATGCTCAGTCCTCTCCCTCCCCAGCTGACCAGCTCGCACCAAGAACACAAGTCACCGGCATGGCAGGAGGTAAGGCACAGATGCCTCAGCCCTCCATGCCACTGTGCCAGCTAGCCGCCTATAATTCTCAAGATAAACATTAATAAGAACAAGTTGCAGACATACTTACTGTGAACACATTGTAGCACCTTCACTCGAAACCAGCAAACTCCACCAGCAGCATCCAGGCAGAGCCAACACTGCAAAACAAAAACAAATGGATGTTTAACCCTCACAGACTAACAAGGTTAATGCAAAGTACAGTAATAATAATAACCACTCCAAGGAACCAGCAGACAAAGTCAAGAACATAAAGATGATGGAACACCACAGACCTGCTCAGTGGTGGGGTTTTTTTTGTTTGTTTTTTTAAAATAGCTGTTTCTTAGTCCTCAGATGGTGATACCCTCCTTCAAGGTTCATGCTGCCCATCCAGTGTGTGTGTCTGTTTCCATACCACTACCACCCAACTATGCCCCAGCTTGATCACACAATTTCCTCCCACTGCAGCACTTTCCACCTACCTCCTAAACGTCCTGACCTAGTACCATTCACTTTCCTGTGTCTAGTGAAAACTGACCCCTCCCTAATTTGTGCAGTCCCTGCTGCCAAAGTGAAGGCCCACTCACTCTCCCATTCTGACAAACAGCAGACATTGGTGTCCACCAATTCACCCTCCCTGTCCCTGACTTATTTCAAGCAGTCCCTGGTGTTAAACATAGAATTTGATGGCAGATAAGGACAGCCTGGCCCTCCCAGTCTGCCCATTTCCCTACCTAATGGATAAGCTACCGATCCTAGTTAACCAACAGTCTGCTTCCTCCTACCCCCACTAGAATTGGTTTATGTCTGTCCCAAGCATTCTTAAATTTCCCCACTGTTTGACTCCACAACCTTCACAGGAAGCCAGTTCCATGCATCTACAACCCTCTCTTTGAAGAAATACTTGCTTACGTTACCTCTGAGCCGTCCCCCCCCTCTATCTTCAAATTGTGCCCCCTTGTACTTCCACATCTCTTTTCCCGAAAGATGCTACCTTCTTGGACTTTGATTCCCTTGAGGTACTTGAAAGTTTGTCATGTCCCCTCCTCCCTCCTTTCAGTGGTACCCCTCCGACTGATACCAAGCAATACCTCCTCTTTCTCCCCGACCTGCAGTGAGCAGTCTTCTGGTGTCCACTTGTACCACCTCCTTCTCCTCCTAGGAACTGCTGCACCACCCTGTACCATCTATGGTGCTGTCTGGGTAGAAGGATCATTCCTTCCAGAAGTAGTGATGCGTGAGACCCCATTTGGAGACTTCTGCAGTATGTAACGATAATTAAATTGTGTACGAATATGCATGTACGTATGTACAGTGTGTGTGTGTGTGTGTGTGTGTGTGTGTGTGTGTGTGTGTGTGTGTGTGTGTGTGTGTGTGTGTGTGTGTGTATCTGTGACACCACTGTTCTAAGCATGAGACTGTGGTACCGAGTAGTGGTGTACGTACATGTCTACGTGCATGTATCTGTGCTGTCATGTCTAGAGAGTAATCTGAGTGTGTGTGTGTGTGTGTGTGTGTGTGTGTGTGTGTGTGTGTGTGTATAAACATGCAATTGTCAACTGTGCCTATGCTATGTCTGCGTCCATTTCTACTGGTGTGTGTGACCGTTTGTACATCTTATTAGATGTGAGGATCCATATGCATGCACATATGTGTGTGTTTCTAACACTATATTAACTCAAGATAGACTCTGATACAATATCGGTCCTGCTCTTACCCATTTGACTAGTTTGACTGTCCGTCCACTTGAATGGTTACACCATCCATGTGTATTAGGTGGGGTGGGTTGTGTATGAGTACTGCTTTGTGATCTGTGTGTAACAGTAAGTGAATGTTTCTGTCTACTGTTGTATGTGTAATGGTGTGCGTGTGTCTCTCTCTCTCTCCATACAGTGGTTTGCACGTCAACCACCAGACAGATATTTAACCCACTAGACCATGATAAATATTAGTTTATGAAAGGTACCACTGGAAGAAGATGTGGTCTAAAGCCGATATCACCCCCTAAATGCACCTGTCTTCTCCCTTTCCTTCTCCTCACCAGTTTGAATTTCCTTTGATGACAGTGGTGTGTAGTGTCATGTTCCTTCTTAAGTCATGTTGCGACACTACTGCTTAGATGCCAAGTGACGACCAGGGCTGGCACTATAGCCTAGAGGTTAGGGTAACTAGCTATGAATGAGTTTGGTACAGTACATCTACCAGACCTGAGTCTGATCCCCAAAACCTCAACTAGACTCTGTGCATTCCCAGGTGGCAAAAGCTAGTCCCTAGGCCAAACCCTCCTCACTCCTGTGATTTACCACCCTCACTCCTTCCCTGTTCTTCCACATGGATTAAAAATAAAAAATTGCATGCTCGTGGCATTTTTAAAAGCCCTCCTCCTTAGCCAGACTCCCATCCCCAAATAGTCCTTATTTAGATGTTGGGCTCCCCTCCTGACCTCCAAGCCATGATATGGGGACCACATATAGCAAGATATACCAGACAGCATGGACCCTCCCCTCCCGAACCTACAGCACAGTCTGCCACCAGCTCTAACAGTCCACTAGCTGAATGACAGAGCATGTCGGTGTGCATGCTTGGGGGAGGAGGCAGATCAGAGTGTCATTCATGACGTTTTGCAGAAATCAAACTTTCCTAGCATTATCAATGACACTCACCATTCTGGGCACTCCCTGTCATGCACTGGCAGTTTCATGCTGTATTGAGCAGCTCACTGATAGAGCAGGGGCCATGCTCTGCGTGGGATTGGAGGGGGGGGCACAATTAGGCTATCCCAAATATCAATACAAATCCAGTTTCTGCATTGTTTTCTAAACCCAGTAATTTACAGGGTGGGGGGGGTGGAAGGGTTGCACGGCAATCGAGCTATCCTGAATATCAATACAAAGCCAGTTTCTGTGGTGGTTTCTAAACCTAGTAATTCACCTTTTAGAATGTTTAGAGAATTATTTCTCTGAACGGCTGAGCCAATCATAGTCGTACTCCAGCAAACCAGACACAGAGCTTGGAGTGCAATCTGATTATAACAGGCAAACCCCTTCAAAAGTGCCAATTTCAAAATAGCACCCAGTGAAAAAACAGTACTGGGTGCTGTTTTATAATCAGCACACATGTGGGGGGTTTGTCTGTCACTTGTATATGTTTTAGAAACAGCCTGCTGATATCATTATATATAATGAACGAGTGTCCTTGCAGAATGCACTGGTAACCTCACAATTTGTGAGGTTAGTGACATCATGAGGGCACTCAAGCTTTGCACTCATGCCCATGATGCCACCAGCCTCAGTCAGTGTGACTTATTTTACACAGAGGGGGTTCATTATTCCCTGTATGTGCCTACTATCAAATCCCAAAACAAGGTTGGACCCGGTCAGTGGAGACCTCCAACAAATGCCAAGTAGGTTCAAGTCTGAAAATAGCTCTCATTTCCAGTCTAAAATAAAATACATACATACATACATACCATGCCCATTAACTGTTGCTCAGACTAAATAGTTCCTCACAGTTCACCTGGTTTATTACTTTCGAGGGAGTCCCTCGTGAAGGGGCACAGGAAGGGAAGTGGGTCTAATACCACATAGCCAAGAGGTGAAACATTGCATGCTAGGAATAGTAGAGGCTTTTCATCAGTGTCTCAAACCTTTATTCATGTATGCTTTCAGGCTTCCTCACAGTTAAGCCATGGCAGTTTTTAAATACTAATTAAAAAATTTCTTTTGCTACCGTTTGATATTTGAAATGGTGCCCTGAGCCTCAGAGGAAGAGCGCCAGATGAAATAACGGTGACAACACATACTACTACAACAACACTACAAAGCACTACTGCCACCACCACTGGCCCAGACATTAACCCCTAGTACCACAGTCTCCAACACCCTGAGTTACCCCATCTTCCACAACCTCAGATACTAGCTCCCCCACCCCAGACACCAGACTCTTCTCCTTTCTCGACCCCCACAACACTATTCCCCCTCCAGCGAACACTAGCCCCCTTCCAAAACAGTAGTCACTCACTATCTTCAGTGCCCCCTACACCAGTCCACCTCCCTCCAAAAGCACCTTACACTAGTCCCACCCCTTCCGGCACAATACTCAAAAAGTATGCCATCTGCCTTCAAACTACCCAACACTAGCCTCCTCTCTGTGGCTTGACACTAGCTCCTTCCCTCTACTGTACCCTGCAGCAGCCCATCTCAGTCCGCAGCACCCTATACGAACATACGAAGAAGCCAGCAGAAGAAGGCCATTGGTCTATCAAGTCTGCTCATATTGCAGGGTCCACAGCATGAGCTAATGTCCCTGCCCTCCCTCCCCACTCCTCCCAACCCATGATTCTCATCTTCCCCCTATGCCTATTCCAGCCTCTCTTAAAGCTGCTCACTGTCTTTAATGAGATGACCTCTTCCGGCAGTGCACTCCAAGTGTCCACCACCCCTTCTGTGAAAAAGTGCTTCCTGACCTCCCTCCTAAACCTCCCACCCTCCAGCTTGAGACTGTGGCCCCTCATGATATGGTTGCCACTCAGCTTAAAGAGAGACTCTCCTTATCAACATTATTTATCCCTTTCAAGAACTTGAATGTCCCAATCGTGTCTCCCTCCCTGCCCCTCACCTGTCTTTCAGGGAGTACATGTTCAGTACCCTCAACCTCTCCTCATATGGCTTGCCCTGATAACAGACTATCATCTTTGTAGCCCTCCTCTGTACCTTCATCAGGTTAATGCCCTTTTTGAGGTGTGAGCACCAGTACTGAACTCCATCTAGATGCGGCCTTACCAGTGACCTGTACAAGGGCAGCATAACTTCCTCTCTCCTACTACCGATCCCCCTAGCTATACATCCTGGCATCTTGTTTGCTTTTGCTGCTGCTTTCTTGCACTGCATGGAGTGCTTCAGGTCACTAGTGATCATCACTCCAAGGTCCTTCTCCTCCTCTGATGCGGCTACTCTGATCTTATACCAGCCTTTTCTGTCCAGAGCATGCAACACCAGTCACTTCCATCCACAGCAGCCACCACCTTCAATGGCCCCACAATACTTGCCTCGTCCGTCCACAGCCCCAGTACAAATGCTCCTCCCTCCACAGCTCTGGACCTTAGCCTCTCTCCCACTATGCCCCAACACTAGACTGCTTCCTCTACAGCTCAAGACAGTTTCCCATCACAGCCCAGACACTAGCCCTCACACTCCAAAGCAACCTAAACTAGCCACCTAACTCCACTCCTACCATGCCCCAACACTAGCCCTCTTTCTCCACAGCACAAGACAATTGCCGTTCATAGCCCAGACTAGTCTTCATCCTCCAAAGCACCCTAAACTAGCCCCATAACTCCACTGTCCCAGACAGCACCATTCCTCCATGACCGCCACAAATATCCCTACCTCCACAGTCCCCCAAACTGCCCTATTTTCTCCAAAACTGCACTATTAACTCTCCCTCCAAGGCCACACACACACACACACACACACACACACGCCCACCCAACACACACTGTAACGGGCACAGCAACATCATTACAGCCAGTCCACATATAGGTAGAAGTTGAGTCTCTTACCTGAGTAATAGGGAGCCACAGGAAGGTCTTAAAAGGATGTTGTCCACAGGACCTGTAAAATAAAATACAGTACAAAAAAGGGGTCACAAAGGATCCACAGTTCTTAAGAGAGTAAATAGGGTGGAAGCAACAAGTTAGTGAAAGAATGATACTTATCTGATGGGGGGGGGAGGAGTCTGTGTCCTCTCAGACCTGTAGAATAAAGCAAATTGGGTTAATATGGAGAAAATACAGTAGCAAGAGCAGAAATGGAGAGCCAAGAGATGCAAGAGGTATACAACAGCACAGAAGTAAGGAAAAGGGTGAATTTAGAATTAAAGGGAAGCTCTCACTATGCCAGCCTCCCACCCCCACAAGGCTTACCCTCCAATTAAGCCTTTTAAGTATGTTGCAGCATGTTTCTTCCGTCACAACATACTTTATTTTAGCCAGCCCAGTGGCACCAAGGGCTGTGGCACTGGACACCTTACCTCACACCATGCCAGTGACCCATGTTCAGGAACGAGCATGGGCCGCTGGGGGTCGGCAGGGAGGAGAAGGATTGAGTGTCCTTTGGACTGCTCTCCTTCTCCAGGGAGGGGGGGGATACCGGCTCTTGGTACACCACTGGCTCCTAATGGTGGCTGGGAGCTAGGGGCACTGAAGGCTACAGTAGGGGAAGCTGAGGCAGGCATTCCCAGGGATGCATATGGGCGCATGCGCATTCACTTCTTGGACATCATTGCACATCCTCAGCTTGAGGGATCTAAAATTAGGAGGAAAAATGATCCTGGCATGCTTCATGATGGTCAGTCCCCTCAGGTGGCTCCCCAAAGACTGGCAGCAACACACCTCCTGCACGGAACCCTGATGTGAGGCAGGGTTGAGGATCCCGCGCGCCTCACTGTCTGAGGTGGCTAGTGGTGTAGCTGGGGGGGTCAGGCGGCGGGAGGAGACTGGGCTGGGAAGACCGATGGGAGGAACAGCCACCAGGGACCGATGAGGAAAAGAAATTAAAGTAAAAAAAAAAAAAAAAAGACATACTTTATTTTTAATTTGCAAAGTCCGCTACCGGAGTATAGGAGGACAATAGTGGGCTCCATTATACTTTTGTATTGAAAGTGCCGCAGTGCCGTGCGCCTTTATACATAATGGAGCCTCACTACGCCCGACCATACTTCCGGTAGCAGACTTGGTAATTAAAATAAAGCAAGTTGGTTGTGGGAGAAAATGCTGAATGAGGTTACCTAAAAGGCTTAACCAGAGGGTAAGCTTTGTAAGAGGAGGCTGGCATGATGAAAGTTTCCCTTTAAAAGGTTACAGTTGGGTCAAAGTAAGAAAAAAAAAAGACAGAGAAAGGAAATACATGGGGATGGTCAATATGGGCATAGAAACATAGACTTTGATGGCAGATGAGGACTGCTTGGCCCACCTAGTCTGCCCATTTCCCTAACTACAGGATAAGCTGCAGAACCTAGTTAACCAACAGCCTATTTCTTCCTACCTCCCACAAGAATTGCCTCATGTCTGTCCCATGTATTTTAGAATTCTCTCACAGTTTTAGACCCCACAACCTCCTCAGGAAGGCTGTGCCATGTATCCACCACCCTGTCTGTGAAAAATACTTCCTCACATTGTCCCTGAACCCCCCCATCTTTTCTGAAAGATGCTACTCTCTCGGACTTTGGATGATTCCACCAAGGTACTTAAAAGTTTCTATCATGTCCCTCTCCCCCCTTCCTCAAGGGTATACATATTAAGCTCATTTAGTCTCTCCTCATATGCTTCTATTGCAGACCCTGCACCATTTGGTGGCTCCTCCTCTGGACTGCCTCTATCCTGTCTATGTCCTTGCGAGCTGGGGTCTCCAGAACTGGATGCAGTACTCCAATGGGGTCTCACCAACTGTCTGTACAGAGGGATAACTTCCTGTTTTCTGCTGGTGATGCCTCTCCCTATACATCCCAGTATACCCCCAGCCCTCCCTACTGCCTTCTCACATGCTCGCTAACCTTAAGGTCTTCTGATATGAATACCCCCAGGTCCCTTTCCATTTTTGTTGTTGTTACTACCTCCCCACATTGTGTAATCTTCCCTGGGTTTTTGTTTCCAGGCAGATTCCTTTTCCATCCACAACCCAGTATGAGTATAAATAAAATAATAAAGACAGGAAAAGAGTAGAAAGTGTAATTTAGGGCGGGGCTCAGCTAAAACCCTTAGTTCTCTGTATGGGCAGATGGCCACTGGCCAGTACTTTAGAACAGTAGCACAGGTGGGTTAGTAGAACCTCTACTGGTTTAATGGCCCAGCTTTAATGAAATAGGAGAGGGGAAATTGTTTAACCAAGAAAAGCACACTAAGCCAAAGATTGTTTCCAGGTGCGACCTGGGGAGCACAGGGAAATTAAACGACTTGCTCAGGGTTACACAGTGACCCAAATATTCAAAGGAGTTATGCCTGATGCAAAATGCACCCTGGGACAATATTCAAGAGAGGGTTTGTGCTGCGCAAGTCCTGATGTGCCAGGGCGCAAAGATAATGTATGCGGTGCACCTACAGAGGGCACTCCTATGCATATGTGGCACGTCCAGATATTCATCCCGGGATGTACAGTGCATATGCTGGCACATCCCTGAGATGCGCTGCATACCGATGGGCAATGCTGAGCCTAGGGAAAAGAAAGAAAAAAAAAAAAAAAAAAAGACACAAATGGTGACCACCCACAGGTGAGCTGCTGCACTGCAAGGCACAACAAAAGCACCCGCCAGCCATGGGTGGTCGCCCGCCCACCCAGTACAGCATGCAGAAGCACCCATACCATCCCTGGTGGTCTAGTGCACCCCTCTTCCTCCCTGTAGCAGTGATCACCTAAAATAAAATATAATCATACCCTTGTAGTCTAGTGGCCTCCCTCCCCATAGCCACAATCGTATAAAATGAAATGAATCACCTATTCCTGGTAGTCTAGCAGTCCCCCTACCACTCCTGTAACCCCGATCTCCAAATGGCCAGCAACTGCCCCTCCCTGGTGGTCCAGTGGCACCCCCTACCCTGCCACAGGACCCAGGTCCACCCAGCCTCCCCCGCCAGCGTGAGGCGGCAGCATACCCACCCATACCTCTGCAGCTGCCCGCTGACTGACAACTACTGTATGAGCTGCAATCGCATTGGTCCACAATGCGGACCAGTGCTTGCAGTGCATGCTGCCTAATCATTCACAAAAACATAAATGAATGCCCCATTCACATTTCTGTGTAGGCCGACTACGTACAATGCTTACACTGCAAGCCCATTTATTACTCACCTGTAAGACCAATTGGATTACAGCCCATACTGTAGCTGGGTTGGTCCGTATCAGCCAGTAGAGTCACGTGGTGGGCGTTGCCGCCTGTCACTGAAGGGGGGCTGGTTGTGCAGGGGTCCTGTGTGGTGTTGGGGTGCCACTGAACCACCAGGGAAGGGTAATTACTGGATATTAGATCATGCGGGTTACGGAGGGGGGGGGAGGACTGCTGGAACTACCAAGGGATAAGTAATTAATTTCATTTCTCGCGATCGCGGCTACAGGGAGCGAGGGAGGGAGGGGGTGCCACTAGACTACCAGGGAATATGTTTGATATATTTTAGCTGTTCGCCACTATGGGGCGGGGGGGGATGCCCCTAGACCCTCTCTCACAGCACATGCTGTGCAAGGTGCCATGTGCATTTCACTTGCTGGCCCCTAATAACTCATGCAAATGAGGCCATAATCACATGCAAATGGTCCAATTTGCACCTTGCATACATTATGGCCCCATCTGCATACTGTGGCTGAATATCAGGAATTTGCACACAGCATAACTCTGTTGCACTGGTGCAGTTCCCATTTCAGCAATTTATCTGATATATTCAAAAGTGATGCACCATGGTTCATCTCCTTTGAATAAATCCCTGTGTTGCACCAGCGCAACTTGGATGTGCTGCGCCACCACATGAGTCATTGCCAGGCGCAAGTCTGAATATTGGGGCCAGTATGTAAATAAGAGCTGTGTGATCATAGGCAAGCCAGGATTTTTTTTTTACCTAGAGCCAAGCCAAGGGTCTGGCTTGACTCTATGAGTCAAAACACGAGCTGAACCCTGGCTACTGCAGACTGTTTTCTGAATAGGAGTTGAATAATTCAGACACTTTACTGACTACTCAGGCTGACAAAAATGCTTACTTTGACCATAACTGGCTTGACTTTGGCTCTCAGTTTGCTATAAAGGTCGAGGCATGCGTAGCCAGGCATGAACCTGCTCTGGCTTGCCCAGGTCCAAGGCTGTGAGATTTAAACTCAGGTTTGCAGCTCAGTGAAAAAGGTGATGTGTGATGCCTACTTTCTGGTACCCTACTCAGCACACAAGAGTGCAGAGCACAGCCATAGTGTGACCATACCGTGCAGACCCTGACCCAATCATTTGTACAGATGCATGCATCAGATTGGGGATAAGTCCCCCTGAGCTACTAGCTCCCCTCCCCCAGCATCTATTGACTCCTCAACCCCCCCAAACACCCAGCAGCTACTGGCTAACTAGGCCCCTCCCTCGGGCACATACAGACTCCTTTGGCCCTCTTCCTTCCAGCAGCTGAAGGCTACCTCCAGCTTAATTACAGTATGCAAGGTCCCAAATAACCAAGGATCACATAGACTACAGTACACAGTGCTCCACAGATCGCTCGCAATTGATGTTTTCAGTTGCTGAAAAAGCAGTAGTCCACAGGAATTTCAGAGACTAAGAAATATAATAAAAGTGCATTCATTCCCCCACAAGAGAACACACATTTGTTGCAGAATAAATGGTATAACCATTTTAAAAAAAAAAGCATTTAAAAGCATTTTCTTCTCAGAACGTTTCATTCATGTACTTGCACCCCCGAGAACACATTTGTTGCAAAATAAGCAGAACTAAGACAAATACAGTTTACGATGAATGCAGTACTAATGTTTCTACTGAAAAGACACACAAAAAACCAAACCATTGTGCTAAATGTTTACATGCTTAGTGCCAGTACTGCTGCCTGTGGTGGTGCTTGTAAATCAACATCTTTTTCCTGTCCTTCTTCACAATCACTAAGTTATTGAAATCAGACCCCCAATCAATCACCCACAGACTCTGATAATTTAAAAACTCACCTACAAAAGCCCAGATCCGAGTCCATGAAATACAGCAGCTTTTCTTTCTCCTTTGTGCATAACATCCCCATAGCAGAGCAGGCCAGCAGAGAAGTTTGAAAAGATTCAGCTGAACAAGAACACGCACGATTGGCTACAGCCATCCAACTGGAGACTGCTGAGTTCATTGGTTGATGCTGAGGTATGTAAAACTTGCTGTGATTGGATGTTAGCTACAGTAGACAGAGAAAGAAGACACTCCATTTGCTGTTACAGTTTCTGTATGTAGCTCCTGTGGTTTTAAATTCAGTTAGAGCAGGGGTGTGCTTGATTGCCCTTTTTTATCAGTCTGCCTTGAAATACGAGTAGCTTTCTGTTAGGGACATCTAATGTTCACCACACAAACTTGTAAAAGGAGGGATAAAGTAAGGAAGCAGCTTTAGTTTCCCATCCTGGAAACACCAGAGGGGAAGGGGGATGGGGAGTCATCTAAGAGTTACTCAGGGCTCCATGCAAAAAGTTCTGCTTGTTAGAAAAAAAAGAGAATACAGTATGCATTTGACAGTGTTACTGCAGTTTCCCATTTGCTTGATGGGGGTTTGAGGTGATTGTGTGCAAGCATTTAATTGGGTACTATAGTGATCTGATTCTCTAATCCTGAGATGGTTCTCAGAAAGGATACTGGCAGACCCTGTGTTATGCAGGCATTTCTGTAAAAGGGTAACATTGGAAAAGCCGCTTGCATTTTTTTGCCTCATTCCACTATTTTCAATCTAGTTAAAAGTACAAGGGCTTAAAGAGTAGAATCTGTCTGGGCAAACAACAGCTTTAACTGCATAGAAACTTTAAATAAACTAGGGGAAACTAGGAAATGTTGCTGAAGGCTTTATTATGTTTGGTTGCACGCATGTGCAAGAAACATAGTGCTATCATCTGAGTTTTTGTAGGTGTGGCACCCTGTCTTCCAATTCAGTCAGTGTGTTTGCAGGCACAGCCACAGTTTACCAATGAATGCTGCAGCTGTCTATGACAGCGGTTGAAAATGCAGTGCCGTACAGTTGAAAGGGAGAGCTCCGCTTCAGTGAACAGCGATAAGATAGTGTTGCGTAGCATATTGCTTATGCGCTCCACACACACACACACACACACACACACGCGCACGCATATCATGTGCTCACGTGTCCCATCCTCCCCACCGCACACACTGTATGGCGAGGGTGGTTCCCAATCCCCCATCGGCTCTGCTGCGCTCCCCCCCAACAGAGTTACAGGTGCCACGCTGGGAGCCCACCCCAGAGTGGCAATGGTCCGTAAGGCCAACTGGAGTGCCCAGTCCCCGTTGGCTCTACTGTCCCCTCCCAAACAGCCTTCCAGATGCCATGCTGGGAGCCCACTCCAGCATGGCACAAGTCCCGCTTTGTCTTCCTAAAAGACAAAAATACCTAGAAAGAAAAAATGGTCCTTCGCTGTCTTGACCCCTTCCCACGCCCACCCTCTGTGCACCCTGCCTCCCCACATCCCCCCTTACCCCATACTTACCTCCGGAGTTCGTCGCGACGATCTTCGGTGGACCGGGAACACGTCTGCACTCTTCAAAGCCAACCGCGAACTGAGGAAATGCTGGTAAGCTGTATAATGGAATAAATAGGGTTTTTTCAACTTTGATGCATATCTCAGGCATTTTTGGGAATTATTTCATCAAATTTTCAACATGGGGTTTTTGGGACCCCACCTCATGAATTCCGTCCCTGTCATTTTGTTAATCGGCCCGAAAGGTGATTTCGTGGTCGCTGCGGAACCACCTTTCAGGATGATTTACAGAGGCAGTGCCACAATTCATGGTGTGGCCCCAAAAACCTATGTTCAAAATTCCCAGTGAAATCCCAAAATGAGTGTTCTGACATTCGTTCGCTGTTCTCTTATGCACGCTTTTTAATATTTTCACTCCAGATTTTCAATATTGCTATTTTACCACACCTTCTTATGAGCAGTAGAGCTGTCATTTTTCACATCTCGCCCAAAATATGTTTCCATGCATGTAGTGCACAATGGCGCAGTCGGCATGCAAAATCAATTTTCGGGACAGATTAAGACAATCACAGTGACACTGTTTATGAGCATAGGTGTTAAAATGGCTATGTTAAACATTTGGTGAAAAAAGTCCATAAAATGACTGTGTTACGAGCAACCATTGTGCAGTTTCCACGAACCCTCGTAAGTTCATGCATTTCTAATATTTTTAGTCCAGATTTTCACCACTGGCATTTTTCCACACTTCCTTATGAACAGTACAGCTGTCATTTTTCACACCATGGTCGAAATGACTTTTCGCACTTCCAGTGCAGAAATGCGTGGTCTCGGTGGGAAATCACTGTTCGGGACTGATTAAGAAAATCACAGTGACACTATTCATGAGGGAGGTTCCAAAATGCCTGTGTTGACAATCTGCTGTAAAAAATCCCCAAACTAATTGCATTACGAACGTGCGTAGCAGAGTTTCTACGCACTCGCGTGACTTCACCAGTTTTAATATTTAATACTTTCACTGCAGATTTTCCACATTGCCATTTTTTGCACCTCCAAATGAACAGTACAGCTGTCATTTTTCACATCCTGTTTGAAATGTGTTTTTGCACCTGTGGTGCCAAATGGCGTAGTCGCTGTGCAAAATCAGCTGTTGGCTAACAAACTGATATTGCCACTGTTCATAAGGTGGGTGGTCACAAAAAACCCATGTTGAAAGTTTGGAGTGAAAATGCCAATGAACACCTGAGGCGTTAGGGTTTCTGACCATAACGCCCACCTTATACAGACTGACAGGCATCAGGGGTGTGACTTGGGATTCTTGCCTGTAATGCTCATACCAGTCCACACCCTGCAGCCAGTGAGAGGAATCGAGGTGTGCCTTGGATTCTTCGGCCCCAAAGTTCACCCCATTCTCCTATACAGCACCCATCTCACCATATTTCCTGATGGAATGGGGTGAGCATAAGGGCCAAACACCCCAAGGCACACTGTGACACTTGTCGGTGTCTGCAGGGTAGGGTGTGGTGAAATGGTGTGGCTGTTATGCCTGACGACCCAAAGGCACACCCCCAATGCCCATTAATCTCTGCAGAGTGGTGGTGGGGTTGGCTTCAGTTCAATACTTTACTGCCATTCCTATTATGCAGATCTCTTAACTCCTACACTACCAATGCCAATGCCAGCAAGCAGACATTCGGCATTGACAAATGCTTGTTGATTCAGCACCTCTGTAGACAGCTCCTGGACAACCATGACAAGCTGTTGCCTGAGGAAAGGTTGTCAGCTGTTCTTTCACCAGCGGCAGCTTTCTCTTCACCCGAGACGGATCGTGGTTCAATTGCATCCTGTGAGCCCATGGCTGTCCATGCCAATCACTGTAGCTGCCATGGCTATACTGTTCTGAAATATATTGCAGGCAAATTATGATTGCTACATTTTTAGCTCTCACTGCAACTAAGTTTTGCAATAGATTTCTAAAGACTACTACTTACAGAGCATCAGGCAGTCCTGGATCTGTTTGATTACTTGTCTTGAAATGGTGTTTGAGGCATTGTGGATATTTCCCTGGGCTGTTTACATACAGAAACATAGAATTTGATGGCAGATAAGGACCACTTGGCCCACCCAGTCTGCCCATTTCCCTACCTAATGGATAAGCTGCAGATCCAAGTTAACCAACAGCCTACTTCTTCCTACCCCAACCCCCTAGAATTGCCTTATGGCTGTCCCATGCATTCTTGAATTTCACCACTGTTTTTGACTCCACAACCTCCTAATGAAGGCTGTTCCATACATCCACAACCCTCTCCATGAAAAAATGCTTCCTCACATTACCTCTGAGACATCCCCCTGCTATCTTCAAATTGTGCCCCCTTGTTCTTGCATACCTCTTTTTCTGAAAGATGCTACCCCCTTGGACTTGGTAAATTCCCTTGAGGTACTTGAAAGTTTCTATCATGTCCCCCTCTCCCTCCTTTCCTCGAGTCTATACATATTAAGCTCCCTAAGTCTCTCTTCCTATGTCTTCTGGTGCAGACCCTGCACCATTTTAGTTGCCCTCCTCTGGCTGCCTCTATTCTGTCTATGTCTTTGCAGAGATTGTGTCTCCAGAACTGCATGCAGTACTCCAGATGGGGTCAGTGCAGCTACGCATGGGAGGACCACTGTACCACCTGGAGCCGGACCGGGTGACAGATGGTATAGTGCTGTGAGCTGCCTGGGGGTGGTGCATGGACTGGCAGGGTGTGCAGGCTATTGTGCTGCTGTCTGCAGTATGGCAGCCTGCCTGTAGGTGGCCACCCACATAAGTCTGATGGAACTTGACTTATCTTTTGGAGGCACATCCCCGGAATTGCCTTGGGGATGCACCTCAACTGGGGCTGTGAATGGGGCTGTGCCAGGTATGCATGGGCACGCCCCCTTCAACACCCCTCCAGATGCAACACCAATCATTACTGCCATTTTGCGGTGCATCTGCGATGTGCTGGTGCATTGGACCCCTTTGTGAAACACCTTTTGGTGTTTGTCAGGGATGCGCCAGTAAATCCCTTTTGTGAATCATGCCCATGAATTTTAATATACAGTAAATAGATTTACAATTTCTAAAACATATTTGGAGACAATAACCCAGTCTTATTAAACAATATTAACTATGATGATGGTGTTTGGCACACTTAAGGAAACAGCACAGCAGGTGAGATTCAAATCTGGCTGCATCTTAGCTGATAATGCAGACATTCTGGAGTAGCTTGCCATTGCACTTCGAGTGTATGGTTTGAAGATCGTGCACAAAATCAAACACTATGCTGGTGACCAGGTTTGTACTCCGAGCACAAGATGTGGAGAGGAAATTCTTCAACTCTTCCATACCTCAAAAGATAACTGATGCTGCCGCAATAAAAATATGTAGTGGTTAAAATAATTAAACTGCTACAAGATGGCTCATTTAAAGGTTATTTGAATGGATTCTGGGTGCAGTATTGAAAATAAATGATAAAAAAATGGCAAATGAATGGTTCACAATAATAAGAAATGGAAAATGAATGGTTCAGAATAAACTGCTCAAAAAGATGGGTCATATGAAGAGTATTTGAAGGAATATCAGGAGCAGAAAATGAAGGGTAAAGAAAAAAAATGGAAAATGAATGGCTGAATGGTACCAAACTGTGAAATGAAGGGATTTTGAGAACAAAACAACTGGAAATTCACCAGTATTTTTCAGTATGGGGTGCCTCCTGTTCTATGACTAACAGAGAGGCTGTACCTCCTCTCACAAATGTCGCCTTGCCATGCTTTCATCCCTCCCCCCAATGTACCCCTGTTCATTGGGGTTTTCTATGGCTCACCCCAAATCTCCCCTTCATCCCTGGTTGATTCTGTTACCTTAATTAGCTCTCATTCCTCTGCAGATGAACTCATCTTCCTTGGGGATTTTAACACAAATTAACTTACCTTGACCTCCAGATTGACCATCTACAAGACTGCATCACTTGATCTTTCTCATATTGTATCTGGACCCACCCAGTTCAATCCACCAACCATACCCTTTTGGACTGGGTTTTCTCCTCCCACCCCCACCACATTGATGCAACAGGCATAGTGTTGTATTCTTTCAGTGAGCACTGCATGATGTGTCACAAAATCTGGCACCCCCCTCCTCTAAATACTTCTGATCCAGGTTCCTCTGGTCACTACACATCAATGCACTCCTGAGCGACCTTGCTACAACAGACTGGTCTGCTACCCTCTTGGCCCCTGATATTGATGTGGCCCTCTCCCTATTTCACTCTAAATGTTCCTCATTCTGGGAAAAGTACACCCCCTCAGGAAATCCAGGGTCAAAACTTCCCACCACCCCTGGATTATACCTGAAATCATTAATCAGTGCAAGTCAGATGATTTCACCTGGGACCACTATAAATTATCCCACTCCCTCCCT
Organism: Neoceratodus forsteri; assembly: GCA_016271365.2. NCBI lineage: Eukaryota > Metazoa > Chordata > Ceratodontiformes > Ceratodontidae > Neoceratodus > Neoceratodus forsteri. The sequence continues at coordinate 1,126,605,898 of CM028131.1, forward strand.
GACCTCCTCTCCTACAGGGCTCTGAGAAATATTTGTGCAAAGGCATCAAGGCTATGAAATTTTGCTATTTCAAGACCAACCTCCAGAACAGCCTTAACTTCCCAGCTAAATTCAGGAAGGTAATCTATTCCATTGTGTGACCTCCCACCCAGTTTGCTCCCCCAGTCCACATGGTTAATGGTTCACCTGTTTCTGACCCTCCCTCTGTTGCTGCTCATTTCAATGAGTTCTTCCCTGTTTGTGCTATCCCTTCTCCCACCCCCTACAGGCTCACCGCCTTCCCTCCTGTTCACCCTTCCTCTACTTGCCACCCCTACCTAGGTTTCCATTTCTCCCTGTCACTATCGAGGAAACCCTGCTTGTCCTTTCCTCCCTCATGCTGATCAAGTCTAGCACTCATGGGCTGGATCCTAAATTCCTCCACTTCTCAGCTCCTGCCATGCACCTCCCCTTATTCATCTGCTCAATCTATCATTCCCCATCAACTCTGTTTCTCAGTCCCAGAAGATTGCCAAAGTTCTTCCACTTCACAAAGGGGGAGATGCCTACACCCGTGGTAACTTTTGTCCTATCGCCCTCCTCCCCTCCTTTGTAAAGCTGCAAGAGAAACTTGTCTATTCCAGACTTTCAGACTACCTCTCATCCTCCAATTTCCTCTCAGCCTTCCAGTCTGGTTTCTGTAAGCACCATTCCACCATCTTCACTTTGCTGTGTGCCAGTGATTCCTTCTTCTCCAGGATGGCTCAGGGGCACATCATGGCTGCCACTTTCTTCAATATGGCCAAACCTTTGATTCAATGTTCCATCCACTACTCCTGGATAAGCTGAGTTCTGCTGACCTCTCAGCTCCTGTTGTTGATTGGTTCAATTTCTACCTCTTGGGCTGTCAACAATCAGTACAGTTTGGTGGTGTCCTGTCACCACCATATCCCATCCATGCTGGGGTCCCACAGGGCCTCCATCCTCTTCTCCATTTTCTAGAATGACCTCCCCTCTACCTGTGCCAACTCGCATATTCACATGTATGCAGATGACACAGTCATCTTCACCTCCATTACCTCTATAGCAGTTGTGGAAAACCTGCACCAGCAGAATGTCCTGTGCTGGTTTCAACCCAACCAACTCCTGGTCAACACTAAAAAAATGGTGTCTATAACCCTTGGTACTAGCCAGAAACTAGCCAGATTCCTGACTTTGCCAACTTTCTCCACATAGGACAGCTCCCTACTTGAAGTGGTACAGTCCTTCAAGTATGTTGGTGTGTGGCTGGATAGCAAGCTTGATGTCTCAGCCCACATTGCTTCCATTCATGTGAAGCTCTGCCCCAAGCTTGATGCCTTATACCACAAGATTAAATGCTTACCCCTGCGGTTCCAGATGGAGCTTGTTACCAAAATGGTGCTACTGGTCTGCGATTATGCAGATGTGGTCTATGGCATTACTTCCTACACTTACCTTGCCAGAATGGACACCCTCTATAATGTTTTTGTTGCTTTGCTACAAACTTCTCCCTCAAACTCATCACTGTTCTCTATACTCCCCCTGTCCTCATGTTGCCAGTCCCATGGTACTGCCTTCATTTCCAAATACTGGTTGTATCCCTTCCCTCAAACCTCTCCTCACTCATCGCCCCAATCTTCTCTGCCTCATGATCCCTCTGTTTCAGGGATCATTGATATTTCACCACTCCTCATTCACGTTCCTCTCCTGAGCAATCTGCCTTCTCCTATTGACTTCCCACACTCAGGAATCTGCTCCCGATTTCCCTCTGCCTCTCCACCTTCCTTGTCTCCCTCAGGCATCAGTTGAAAATCCTACCCCCACCTGCATCTTTTACCCATCCATCTGATGCCTCCCTGGCTAGAAGCCCCAACAGTCCATGTGTCAGGCTCCATCTTCTTCTTCCCAAACTGGCTTCCTGGTTCCATTTACCCACTACTTCTGCTCTTACATCCCACACAGTGTCAGGCACTTTCCACCTAGTAGGTCACTAGTATAATACATTATGTTTTTAATGCCATGCCTTGCTGCAGTTTGAATTGCACTTGTATAGATGTTCCAGAATATATTTGGACTGCACTTTATTTTGTATCATGATGTGTTATGCGTAATGCTCCGCTGCATTGTGATAGCATGTTATTTTGCACAAATAAATGTAACTGTGTTGTACACACTGTTTCTCTCATTCCCTTCTCCCTGGATCACACCTGGAAATGAGCCTTGGCTCAGTAAGTCTCTCCCAGTTATCAATTTTCTAATAAATAAATAAATATATAACATTGGGTGAAATTCACAAAGTGCTTCATGAAGCAAATTTAACCTACTTAACCAAACTCTAAATATGGCGTACAAGTCCTTAGGATGTGAGGATGTCACTTATTTAATGAACGATGCTCCTAAGGGAAAAGATGTCCCGCACGACCATTCCCATGGCCCTCATGTTTTGGGAGCCTGTAAGGAATGACAGCGGCATCAAATGGGTAAGCTAATTTTGTCTATAATTCTGTTGAAAGAGGGAGGGTCTCCTTTTTCAGTCAAGTTAGAGGGCATTCTGGGGCAAGGAATGCCTCCTTGCTCAGGATGTGCTGCAGTTGTGATGGGGGGGTACTGGTTTTGTTAAGGGACCTGAAGTCTGTGCATATCAGATTGAAAAATAGGGGTTAGAGAGGCAGCTAGTGCAGGGGCCACCACCAGTTGCAGGTGTTAGATGCAGGGTTTCACCAAGAAACAAACAACTGAGCTGGGTAGCACAGAATAGTAGCCCCCCCCCCATCATTTGTAGCAAGGAAGCATGGAGTGTCAACAGTTCCAGCTGGAATGTAGGTTATACATGAATCAGACCCAGTTAAATTGACTATACTGATAACCTGATGCACTTGCAAGTCTAAGACTTAGAGGTACTCAGAATTATGTAGTGGGTGGGGGGGGGGCAGAAAGAAGGAAGAATTATGTCTATTCCAATGGATTGGATCTGAAAGAAAAGGGAGTAGGTGGCTCATTCTAAGGAACTGAATCAGTGTAAAGAATTAGGAGGATATCAGAGAGGCCAGCAGTTTCACTGAATCTATCTGGATAAGCTAAGATAGAATGTGGGAAGGGGGGCAAAATACTACATTCACCCAGGAAGAAACTATGGGACTTCAACCGCACAGCTTGTCAGATGAAGTAATGGCTAGAGATGTGCAATGATGGCAAATGCCACTCTGTGAATTAATTTGTAAACTTTGCCAACTTCACAAAGTGTGATGTGTCTGCTTTGCAAAATTTTCATTAGGCAAAGGGGCACTTATTCAAGGAAACTCATGTCAATTTATCTGTGCAGCTCCTGCTTCATGATGACTTTGCCTGAAAAAAAGCACTTCACCTGTAAAATCCATTGCAAAGTGTAAAGTTTGGGCAAAGTGGAAACTTTCCAAGTGATTCATGAAGGTGAGTTTCACCACTTCGCCAAAACTTAATGAATGAAGTTACATTTTGCAACATCTGTTGCAGTGGTATGTGCTTTGTGAATGTTTATGTTTATGTTTATTCAGATCTAGGATTACAATTACCTTTGAGCCGAGGATCTTTTACAAAGGTTCCACATCAGGGTGTACAGGCTTGGAGTTACAATAAAAGTACAAAGCAATCATTAACAAAGTAGGTTTTGACATGAAAAATACAAGGTTTACATGTGATCAAACACAAGGATGGTACAAGAGGTCAGGAGAGGCAGGAGAGAACATTGAGATCTGGAGGAACACAAAAAGGGGGGAGTGGGAGTGGGGGAGGTGACAGGGGGGTATAAGCGGCAGCCAGGGCAATTTTGGCAAGAGGGGATGGGATAAGAGCATAAGTTGGGCAGAGGGGGTGTAAGTGCTAGGAGGTAGGGTAAATGGGGAGTCAGTTTGAGGAAGGATTGGTTAATAGCAGTCACAGAAGTTAGAGCCCAGAAGAGCTTGGGGAGTTTGGTCTTGAAAGCACCAATAGTTGCCAAGGTCGTGATGTCACTATTGAGATTATTCACCCAGCTAGGTGCCCGATAAGAAAAGGACCTTTGGCCTTGGGATGTCTGACAGTGTGGGATTTGCAGCAGGTGTGATTTGGATTTCCTGGTCTTGCAGCTGTTGGTCTTGAGATTGATGAGAGAGCAGACTTCTGGAGGGGCATTGTCCATCATTATTCTTTTCGCTGTGATGCAGGTTTGATATTTAATGTTATTTAGTGGTAGCCACCCCAATAGAGTGTAGAGGTCACAGGTGTGGGTGAGATGGTGAGATCCGGTGGAGACGGCAGGCCTTATGTAGGGTGGTAGAAATCTGCTTAAGGGAGGAGGCAGTGGCCAAGCCATGGATAACTAATCCATAATCAATGATGCTAATGATGGAGCTCTGGATGGCAACTGTTAAAGCTTCAGAGGTTAGGTGTTTCCTGTGTTGGAACAGCAGGCCCATCCTGATGTTGGCTGCTTTAGCCACGTAATTTACGTGGGCAGTGTAGGAAAGGTGGGAGTCGAGGGTGATGCCAAGATATTTAAAGGACTGTACTTGTTCGAGTGTGACTCCTTGCTTAGTTTTGATGGTGAGGTGGAACTGTTTGAATTTGTGATGTGAGCTGCTGAAGATCATGGATTTTGTTTTTTTCTGGTTTAGGATAAGTTTGTGTTTTAGGAACCATAGTTTGCAGTTGTTGCGGATCCTGGTGGGAGGCCAGGATGACAGCATCATCTGCATAGAGAATGAGCTGCTGGGGACAGGACTCTGGAAGCAAGTTTAGGAACAGGCTGAAAAGGAGGGGGCCTAGGATGGAGCCCTGTGGGACACCTGAGCGGACTGGTCTGGGATTAGAGAGGGTGATGGAGATTTTAATTCTTTGGGACTGGTTGTCTAGGTAGCTTTTGAACCACATTACCGAGTTAGGAGAGAGACCCAAATTCTGGAGTTGGGCTAGCAGGAGGCCGTGGTGGTCAGTATCGAAGGCTTTTGTTAGGTCGATGAAGGTTGGGCCAGTTAGATGCCCTTTATCCAGGGAGTGGTGGATGGTGCCAGTAAATTTGAGCAGTGCTGTGGAGGTGCTATGATTCTTTCTGAAGCTGTGTTGCTGCCTACTCAGCAAGTTGTGTTTGTCGAGGTAATCAGTCAGCTGGTCAGTGACAATATACTCCACGTCTTTAGAGAGAGGAGGGAGAATGGAGATGGGTCAGATGTTCTGAGGAGCAGTTTTTGGCACCACTTTTATGGATGGGGGTTACGGTGGCTAGTTTCCATTTTTCGGGGAATTGTTAAATGCTACAAGAGATATTCAGGTGGCATTACCTTTTATGCTACCATAAATATATTTGAGAAAATGTTACTAACAATATTGTTTGGTATTTCCATTGTTAAACTTAAAACTGCTGAAACAAGTTTTGTTGGACACTAGGATACTTTGTCACTGAATATACATGACACATCAGAGATACACCTGCAAGAGCAGAGAAGTTACAAAGATTTACTGTTTTAGAAAGATATTCCAGAATTTCACAAATAATTACACATTGAATTTTTGAACCCCTTTAACTTAATTTCTGAACAAAGCCTCTCCCCATTTAATTAATGCTGTAAGCCTTACAAAAATGTTATGCATGCCTATTTTCAGATTTCTAGCTCCAGAGTTGGCTGAGGTATGAGCAGATAACAGATTTTCACAAAATGTCCCTCCAAAAATAAAATGCCAGATACTGAACCACTATAATTCTGTCACAATGCATCCAAATTTCAAAATATTTTGCACGCCTTTATGGCTCTGTTCACCATTGACTCATGCTAAATATCAGGTCTTCTAGCTTAATAGGCAGGCATGTTATTGTTAAAATGGCACTTTAAAAAATTAACATTTTGATAAAAGTTATTAGAATCAGTAGATTTACAGTGACACACAAACATAACAATACATCTCAGGAACCAGCCATACCCTCAATGATGGACATTTGAAATTAAGATGACCTACCTTTTTGACATCCAAAGAAGAAGACTTAATAACAATGCTATATTTCTAGGATAGTACTAGAGGAAAATTAATATCAGTCTATTACATGCTTCTTTTCCTCATAAGTTGACCCCCCCCACACACACACACACACACACACACACACACAGAGGTTGAATATTGCATTCAACTCTCTAGCAGAATTTTCACAGCACAAACACCTTTATTTATTTCATTAAAGATATTTAGTTAGTTAGTTAGTTAGTTAGTTCAAAAGTTTCACCAGGAAAGTCATACTGAGCTGGTAACAGCTCATTTCCAGATACATTCTAGGGGAAGGGGGTGAGGGAGTAGACAATAAAAAAGGGTGTGGAATAAATGAAATACAAAATGCAAAATAAAATCCAAAGCACAGATATACACTGCAGTAAGGTGCAAGAGCAATAAAATACAAATTAGTTTGGCAGATACAATAAAATTAAAAAAGCAGAATTCACTGTACAGTAGGGCGCAAGAGTAACAAAAATACTGCACAGCTGGGCAGTCAAGAAATGCAGATAAAGCTATGTAATAAATATGAAAGGTGCACCAACAGAATATGGACTGTATCCAAATAGTAACAAGCCAACCAGTTAACTGAGGGCATGCTGTGTGAACCATCCACCCACCAAAATTTGACTGCAGTAAATTAACTCTGAAGCACTTTAATATTGACAGGTGGCTCCCTTTCTGATATGAATCAACCTCTAGCTGGGAGGCCCCTGACTGGGATATTTCCCCTGGATCAGGACTGGTGGTGCAGTTTCTTTTTCTCAGCTGCTGCCACCCCCTCAGACCTGCTGCAAGCTGCTAGACCAGAAGTGCAGCTGAAACCCCGCTGGCACCCTGCCTATCTTCCTAAAGCTCCAAGTTGGAAGGCCCCTGACTGGGCGATCTCCCCAGGATCAGGATTGGCAGCGTGGCTTCTTTTCCTCAGCTGCTTCCCACCACCTCAGACCTGCCACAAGCCACCAGACCAGAAGTACAGCTGAAAACTCCACTGACACCCCACCTATCTTCTGAAAGCTCCAAACTTGGAGGCATCTGACCGGGCGCTCTCTCCAGGATCAGGATCGGTGACACGGCTTCTTTTCCTCAGTTGCTTCCCACCCCTTTGAACCTGTCATAAGCTGCCATACCAGAAGCACAGCTGAAAACCCCGCTGGCACCCCACCTATTTTCCTAAAGCTCCAAGGTATGGTCGCTTAGCTGTGCTACCTTTTGAAATTTGGGCACTTTTTTCATATCTCCTCCTATTGGACAAACTGCTTTTGCCAAAGCCACCTATTGGCTGAAGCTCAGTCTTCATTTTCATTGTACTTTAGCTGCTTATATTTTGTTTAACAACTGCTGTTTTGTATGTAAAAAAAAAGTTGATACAGCCAGTTTGTTCTAAGTTCTCACAGTTTTAGACCTGTTAGATTTTATACTTTATTTTCTGAGCCTGACTGTGTTTCAGTTCTGACCTCGCCCTCCCTGCATTCTCTCCAACCCTCCCTCCCCTACTTATTTCTGCTGCTAGCCCTCCCACTAATTAAGCCTACAACTGTCTCTTGCCCCCCGCTGTCCCCCTGTCTCCAACTATTCCTGCCCCCCCCCAATTATCTGGCTACCTTTAATTCTGTTGCTTTCTCTCCTCCTCCTTTCTAGCCGGGAGGCTCCTGACTGGGTGCTGTCTCCAGGATCAGGATCAGTGGCGGAGCTTCTTTTCCTCAGATGCTGCCCGCCTCCTTGGACCTGCTGCAAGCTCCCAGATCAGAAGCATGGCTGAAAACACACTGGTGCTTTGTGTCATCTCCCCACCCTCACACCCTATCTGGGCAATTACTTATATAGTTTTTGAAGGTCACATGACTAGGTAGAAAAAATTGTAAGTGCCCACTTTCTCATTGGCTAGTTATATTCTGCAGCCACTAGAGGGCTGCAACTCTGCAACTTTAACTCCTTCTCCTAGTTCTTCCTACAATCTATACTGCAAGCTCTCGGACACGCCCCATGGTTGATGTGTCAATATACTAAGCCCAGCCTTAGTTATCCTGCTACCCTTGACTATGGACACCGTGCTTGTAATCCCACACCTTTTTATCCTGATAACAGTATTTAACCAATTAGAGCTGCTAGATGTCAGGCAACAATCGCAATCACATTTTACAATCACAGGCAATTTACACTATGCCCATGGCACTATTACCTCCAATTTTGTAACAAGAACTAAGGTCTCTGATACACCAGGTTGGCTACCAGTACACCTCCAGGGGTGGCTAATATCAAGCATCAAAGCATCTTATCCCCCCTGCTCTGTGCCAAAAATGCAGCCTGACCTCTAATCTAAGATGGTTGAATGAACTAAGCTACAAACAGTTAAAGGCATGCCTACTGAGACTCATATTAATGCTTCTGTTGCTATCTTGTAATGTGCACCCTAACCCTGGCTCCCTAAGAATTGCCTTACCTTGCAGCATAAAAGGTTTGGGTCACTCATGATGGCATCTGTCAACATCTGTAGTCTTCTATGTAAACTTGACAACCTCCATGTCTGGGTCACCTAGCATAACCCGGATGTTCTCTCTGTCATTGAGACCTGGCTATCACACAAGATCCTGGACACTGTGATTGCCCTCCCTGGACACACTATATTTAGACAGGATAGGCAAACAAAAAGTGGTGGTGGATGTGCTATATATCTAAAGGAAACACTTATGGGACATGCCTTACCAACACCAAATGTAGGTAACTCCATATAGGCTCTTGTTATCAAAGTACTACTTAGGGATCATAACAAAGCCTTAACTGTGTTATCTGTGTATATACCACTGAATGAACACACTACAGGCTTTAATAGCATTATGGAATACATTCGAAGTAGGCACCATAACTCTGAAACTATAGTAATGGGCGACTTCCATGTTAACTGGCTTTCCCCAGACATAGGTCCCTTTAAGGATGTTGTCTCAGTGGTACACCTAACCCAACTAGTTACCTCTCCTACAAAAAAAAATTACAGGATGGGGACAAGTACCTTGCTGGACTGGATACTTTTCAGTCACCCTGAATGCATTTCAAATGTGACTGTGCTCTTTGATACTTTAAGTGACCACTCTCCTATAATATGTAAGTGGTCTAATAAATTCAGTAAGCCTCCTCCCAAGATAATTTACAGCAGAGTCCTTAAACATGGACACCTTGAGCCACTAAAATTGCACCTAAGAAGGCAGGACTGGTCACTACTCAACTCTACTAATGATATTGACATAGCACTGGATCATTTCATCAGTCACTTTAATGCTGCCTGTGATATCCATGCCCTCTTAAAAAAAAAAAAGTCAAGGGCACCTGTAACCCATGGATAACATCAGAACTTATTGGTCGCATCACATGAAAATCAGGGATCACCTTTGGCACCATGCAAGAGCCACTGGTAGGCAAGCAGACATTCAAGAATACAAAAAAATTGGGAATGAATGTACCTGGGCCATCCGCCTAGGAAAAAAAAAATAATACTATATGGAAGTGCTCTCTAACTCCTGGGACGATATTAAAAATGTCTGGAACAACATAAAAGATGTCACAGGGAATGACCCCAAGATGGTGCCTACTATGCTTAACATCAATAAACCCCAATGCTTGACCCAGAGTCCATAGCTAATACATTTAATAATGCCTTTATGGATCTAGGTAGTGTCCTTCCACTGGACATCTTTGAGGATACCAGTACAACTAGTACTCTGGCTACTGATGTCAAGCACCTGCCCCCCCCCATTCTGCTTCAAAGAGGTACCTGAACATGTGGCTAGAAAATACATAAGCAAGGTACTAGGAATATGTAGATACAATGGGGCGATATTAGACCTCAAACTAGTTGCCTTCACCTTGGATGAAATATTGGCACCACTTACAAAGATTTTGAACCTATCTCTAAGGCTGGCACAAGTCCCCCAAAAGTGGAAATCAGCCTTAGAAACCCCTGTGTACAAAAGTGGCAATAGGACTCAACATGCCAACTATACTCCATCCTCCCCCACCCCTTGTCCAAAGCCCTTGAACGTATAGTTGTAGATCAGCTGGTTGAATACCTGGAAAAATACAGGATTCAATGCCCCCAATGGCATGGTTTTAGAAAAGGGCATAGTACCACTGCTGCACTGTTGGAATTCACAGACTTCATCCATAAATCACTAGACCAAGGAAAACTGGTGGACGCAGCCTTCATTGACCTGACAAAGGCCTTTGATACAGTTAACAACACACTATCACTACAGCAACTTGACCGGAACTGAGCTATCCAAGGATACCACTGACTGGTTCAAAAGTTACTTAGATGACCATTCTCAACAGGTGAAAATATTTAATCTCCTCTCTCAATGGAAGCCTATCTGTTCTGGAGTGCCACGTGGACAATATTGGCACCCCTCCTATTTATCCTCTTTCTGAATAACTTCCCTAGCTCCTGTCATGAACATATCCTCTTCTACGTGGATGATGCTGTCATCTACACAAGTAACTCTGACCCAAAGCTCCGTGAACACCACTTACAGCTCAGTTCTGAGAAAGTGGAGGAATGGTTTAATAATCACAAGCTGGTGCTGAACTACAAAAAGACAAAAGTCATGCTTTTTCACAGCCCCCACAAAAAGCACAAATCCCAAACTCTCACCATCAGAAACTGCATGGGCACTTCACTCGAACAGATCCAACATTTCAAATATCTTGGGGTAACTGTTGATAGCACTCTATCTTACATTGAGAATGTAGCCAAAGCTGTCAACATAAGGATCAGGTTACTTCACAGACATTAAGTACAGTATGGCTCTTGAGGCTTTAAGACTAGCAATATATAGCTCTGTCATTTCCATAACTGACTATGGGCTGGACATCTATGCTCTGCTTCAACTATGTCCCTACAGAGGATATCCATTGCTCTCAATAAAGCATGCAGACTTCTCACTGGAGTGTCTCACCTCACACATACATATGACCTTTATGCACAAACTGAATGGCTTCAGCTAAATGGTCGGATCCAATACCAAACCTGTCTGCTAACCAAAAAAATTATTCTTGGGTTCACACATCTTGGAGTCCAAAAGCTTCTAAGCCCCTTCTGTAACCCACAATGCACTCATACCTCTGAAAAGCAGCTTTTCCTTGTTCCCAGGTGACGCACAACTCAAGGGCAATGACTATTCACTTATACAGCACCTTTATGGTTTAACACACTGCACAGAGAGATCTTGACTGAATTAAAATGGGGCCTATTCAAACACAAACCCTGCCAGCACCCCACAGCAAACAGTAGCTGTGATTGTCTCCCCTAACCATCACCGCTACTCTCTGATGTTCTGTCCCAGCACTTTACTCTGCCCCAACTAGTGAGCCTTGATCCCACCCCCTCATGCTTTTCCCCATCTCTCACTCAACTCTTATCCGCCACTCCTCCCTCCCCTATGATCTTCTCTTTCCCCCCTCCTTCCTGTACCTAGCACCCCCTGTTTTCTGTTCCTACAGCTTTGACAAGGCCTCTTAAGTTGCCTCCTCTTTTGGGTTCCACTGTTTATTATCTCATCACTGTTACTGTACATTGTGCACTTATCTGATTTTAGATTTTCTAGTTACAATGTCCAGTCAATTTATAGCGTACTGTTACCCATAATTCCTGTATAATGTTTACCTTGTATGTCTGTACCTTATCCCACTGACGTGGAACTTTTGTAAAAGAGTTATTTTGTTCAAAGATATTGTAATCTGGGACTCAATAAATAAATAAAAAATAAATAAATAAATCCAGCCAGCATATACAGTAGCTGACATGTGACATGCAATTCAGATCTGCTTTCACTGACCTAATAAAATGAGTGTAACTCTTGAAAGCTAGTAACTGAAAAAAAATATTTTTTGTCCAACATAATGTATCACCTGCTGCATTTTTACAATAACTGTAAAAATAATAATCACCCAATACATGTCTTTATTTTAATGACATACAGAGCAGGGTTGAAATAAATACTTTTTTTTCCCTCTGGCTTACTCCGCAATGGAGATTTTCAATACCTTCTAGAATCATGGTATATTTTTTAGTATTCCAGACCCCATTAACATTCCAGACAGGTGATGTCATTGATTAAGTTATATACTGTATGCCATGGGCTGTTTTCAATCAAGGATTTATTTTTAATTTCAGGTTTTGACATCTACTGACCTGCCTTATTGTGAAGCATCCCACGGCACATGCCATATATTTGTTTTCTTTAAAGTTGTCCTCAAACAGATGGCAGAATGGCTTAATGTATCATTTTGTGGTGATCTCTTGGTACTGCGATGTATAAAAATTCTTATTGTCTAGTGCAGTACAACAGAATACACTAGCACTAGTTCCAAAATGATATACACAAATACAGCTTGCTTACTGTACACAAACATTCCTGGCAATAGTGCATAGTAATTTCTTATACAGCAGGTACAGTGGGTGAAAATAACCACTAGTGCTAAGGATCGCCCCATTATACTCACAGTCAGCACTACTGAGAGCTGAAAAAGAGGTGTGCAACCACCTTGGCGGCATGGTGGTAGCTCTACTGCTTGCTGCACCAGTAACAGGTTTGGCAAGGAACTGAAGTCACTGGGGGTTGGCCTGGGGCAGTTTTGAGGGTTCAAGTGATACCTCTTCTCTCCCAGGGTGGGAGTGGGGTTGGGTCACACCTCCCATAGTGCGTCCATCACATAGTGTAGGCTAGGTGTAAATTCAGACTGGAGGTCCAGAAAGGTCAGTACAGCAATGGATGCTAAATATCATTGCACAATGATGTCCCAGAGGACAAAGAAATGAAGGAAAAGCATCCCTTGCTGCAGCATAATTACAGAGGGCCTTGCCTGCAGGCCTGGCACCACCAAATTGTGTCCTGACTCAGGTGGGCAAGAGAAAGCCCCTCCAACCCCACCATGAGGTGTAATTCTTGGGGGGAAGAGTATGTTCCAGGGATGGTGGGTAACAAGGCTGTGGAGGCCATCTAGATAGGAAGCAGGCAAGGTGAACTGGTGGATAAGCAAGAGAAAAGAAAAAAAAAGAAACGGAGGGGGCTGGGTACAAATCTACTGGTCGTCTCAAGCATCTTAACTGATGTTTGTAACAGAACAGCAGTGGCGCTTCCTTAAACAAGCAGAGGAGTGGACATACCAGGACTATTAGGCAAAAGCAGTGTCATACAGATTCCATGTCAGCATGCAAACAAACCAACTTACCACACTTTTCCATTTATCCATGCCATTTTTTTTAATTCTTTATTATTTTTTTCATTAAACTTCTCCTATAAAACTTCAGCAGGAGCATGCAGGGAAAAGGTCCAGTCTACAACATGAAAGCAAAAAGCAGTCACTACGCGGTTTACTATTTCACACAGTCTTGAATAGTATTAAAGAAAATGCTGACCATCTTGTTCTGAATGAGGCAGTCATGTGGGGATATACTGAGCCTGGACCTTTTTCCCTGTATACTGTTGTTGAAGTTTTACAAGAGAAGTTTAATAAAGAAAACAGTGTGATTAAATGTAAAAATGTGGCAAGCCAGTTTGTTTGAGTGCTGATCATGAGCTATAGTGGCTGTGTGGCAATGGTAACTGATCTGTTTCATGCAGAATGTATTCTGAAATTTCTGAATTATACCTAATTGTTATTATGCTACCATGTTCTACCTGCATTGTGTACTCTGTTATCTGGGACAATCCAGAGAACAGACACTTATTGCCTAGTATACTTACCTAGTTAACAAAAACTAAACAAACCAATGAATAAATATTGCAGACAAATCGAAAATATTCTGGGGTATCTGAAAGGAGGTGCTGATGGGATGGCATCTACATAGATTTTTAAGCTGCTAAAGTATCTACCTTCACAATGTGGGAAGGTTTGTTGTTTGTGAAAGTGGGAATGCTCCATTCTGTGGGGACTAAGAAGAAGATCACCCATCTGCTGAAGTTTTTTCATAATTTGGGTACTGTTCAGATAGCTGCCTTGGTTGATATTAGATAACTGGGGTAGGTGCGTGGGGTGAAGAGGGTTTTTATGTAATTGGAGGCTATGAAGAGGATGCCTTTATGGAGGAGTATCAGTTATAATCACTGTGGGTAGTGGTTAAGTCACTCTCAAGGGCAGACTGCAGAGGCTGTTGTACAGGACATCCAACCTGTGCAGCGCAGTTTTAAGGGCTGTACAGTATGTCACGTCTGCATAGTCCAGCAGGGGAAGGAGAAATTGTCTCAATAACTGCATTCTAAGTAGAGGTGGGAAAGCAAGAGCAAGCCTTGGCCTAGTTTGTACTTAGTGTCTGTCTTGGCTCAACCTCTATAAGAATTAAGATCAAACGTCAAGCCAAGCTACTTCTGATCAAAGCAATGATTTTGTCAACCTCAGCAGTTAGTGCAGTGGCAGAAACGTTCCGCTCCTGTTGTGCAACTTATAACTGACACTGCTGGTAGTTGAGGGCATCCCACAACAGCCATGGCTGGGATTGTGCTTTGTTTCATAGAGTCATGTAATGAGATTTAGAAGCATGGCTCCTCATAGGCAGCTACGCTGTGAGAACACAAAGCTCCCCAAGCAAATGCAAGTAGATTAAGGCACATAAATAAATGGTGCACCTCTACTGTTTTATGTTAAGTTACTTGAAGGAGGCCAAGATGATACTCTACATGACTCCCTTTGGCCAGCAAGCTCAATATCAGCATCTTTTCCATGGGTGCTGACAGTAAACATGGGGTTCCACTCAAATGTATGACAGTGCTCCTGCTGAATTCCTGTTGAATTCGTAACATCAGGAATGAATCTCATAAAATAAAATGTAAGTTCTTTATGCGTATCCTGTTACATTGGACCACAGTCCCACAATCAGCGTCCATGCCAGGACCATGCGTAGGCACAGTCTCTGTGGCCACTAGGTGGTTGCCTGATCACCATATTGACAGTCTACTGTCATAGCCAGGGACAGACCTTGACAAAGTCATGGCCCATTGGCAGTGCTCAAGTGAAGTGACTGCCCCATAGTCATGGCATTTCTTTCCCTAGATATCTGTGCCTGCTTGAGTAAAAATGTATGATGCATCCTGGTGGCACTGTTGATCATAAACAGGTAGAACAACCCCCTCTCCATGGGAAAGCAACTCCCTTCTTCTATTCATTTAGTCCATTTGCCTATTGGGGCTGGACTCTACACTATGCCCTGAAAGTGTGGACTCACAGGAAACCCCCATGCCTTCTCCTTGCTCCCTCATTATTCTGCTAATACACTGGCAATCACTGCTATCCCCAAATAGGTGGACTGCCAGGAAGGCCTGACAGATGTCACTCCTGCCTTGTATACTTAGTGCCTCTGTGAAAAGAGGCGAGACAGACCCGTAACAAAGCCTTAAAGATGCAGTAGTTGTTAGCAGCAAAGAATGTCATCATATACATAGTTTTTTTAATAATACTGTATTTCTCACAAAAAATCACTATACTGTATCTATTTTTCTTTTTGATTTTATTTCATTCCTTAACTAAAATATATGGTTTCAAAGTTAAAAATGTCCTGCTTGCTTGCCACACCCACTGTGAATAAATTGAACATCTAGGTTTGGTGCTATGCTGTTTACAATCCGAAATGTGTGACAGAATCATCTACTTACAGCATGAATCTCACTTGTGAAGTCAAAATATGACCTCTATAGATGAGTTTATAAAACATTGGTGATGGTAGACATCTTTATTGACATGAGTCATAAATTACAAAATTAATAATACAAACTGCTTTAGATATATCTGAGGAAAGTAAACATATACTGATACTGAATCTAAGGATGCAAAGCATAAATTAGTTTTGGAAACTTGATTAGCAGTGTTTGCTAAACAAAAAAAAAAAAAAATATACACAGTGAGACCTGGTTAATCTGTGCCTTGTTATTAGTTATACCTGATAACCTGAACAGGGAACCTCTGAAACAGATTTTTTGCCATATTAATAAAATTCCTCGGGACATTGTCTGTATATTCTTATTATGTAAAAATTGGGGAAAAACAAATGTTTATGAATTAACCAGTTCTGACTGGATACACACATATATGTAATAGATAACCCTCTTAGGTGTGGTAGGCGCTCTAATATCAGCATCTTGGTGTGCACTGTAATAACACGAGGTCGCAGGTCAGTGTCAACCACCCAAGGCGTGTATATATCAGGCGTGACTGCACATCCTAGAGTGGGTTATCTATCTTATAAAATGGTAAAATAGTTTTTGGGGGTAAAGTGCAGGTGTGCGATGCGTTGCTCTGATGTCACATGCGGTCATGTGATGCTCAAGCTCAATAATAGAGCAATTTCCCTACCCATTTTATAAATATATATATATTATATATGAGGCAAAAATGCTCTGTTTAATGCATCAGTTAGGTTGTTCCACAGTGACAAAAGTAGAAATTTGGTGTTAGGGTTGAAACCCCTTCCTTGGACCCCCCAGCCCACCCCCAGCTGGCATTGGGGTGTGCATTGGGGTTGTCGGCTAACTCTCACCCCATCACATGTAAAGCAGCAGAAGTATGGGAGAATGGGGTGAGAGTTGGGACCAAAACACTGATCGCGCCCCAATGCCAGTGCAGTGTGAGCTGGGGGAGTGAGAGATTTTCAACCTAACACCTCCTCACTTTAACAACATGAACAACCTAACTGACTCATTAAATGGAGTTTGCCTCTAATTCCTTTTTTTGAGAATGATAATGAGAAATAGTGAATGTAATGCAGCAGCGGGAGCGTGGGGCAGCAACAATGCAAACAGAAGTGCTAACAGTGGCGCATGGTAATGCAAGCGTGAATGAGAACAGAGAAAAGTGCTTGCGGTGGCGTGAGCGGGAGCAGTCCATGCGTGATGTCTTAATCACATAGTAACATGGTGCCTGCAAGCGGAAATGTCAATGGGCATGGTGACACAAAGCAAAACAGAAGAGGAACAGTACTGTAGAACACAAATGGCAAAAAATAACAGAAATGCAAGCAGAAATGAAAATGCAAAGGATAAGCCCATAGTGGCATGAAGGCGTGAGCAGTAGGTGAAATGGAGTGCGGAACGCATGCGGAAAGAACATGATAACAGTAATGTAAGTGCACAGGCTGGTTTTCCCAAAGTTACATAGAGAAAGACAGTGAGTACAAAAATGTATGCATAATAATGGGTCTCGGAGCAGAAAATGAGGAGTTGGAATACTTAATAGCTTATATTTCAGGAACCGTACGACATAGAAAAAAAATTTAAAAGTCATATGATTTATGACTTTCCTGGCTAATTTTTTACTTAGCTCCTGTTAGGGGCTAAGCAGTTTTTAAACAAAAGTCCGTATCTCACCATTTCCGAGATCCCGGGCCTGAAACATGGCGACGCCATAATGTTATCCTATGGGAAAAAAGAAAGTTGAGGAGAGTCTAACTTTGGCTCCCTGTAATACTTTTCACCAAACTACCAACAGCACATCTATGGGATGTTGGCTGTCTTCCCTCAAATTTCAGCCCAAAAGACCAAGCCGTTATATTGCAGCAGGACGCCAAAGTATTGCTGCAATGCGTCAGATGCCGCAATGTTATCCTATGGGAAAAAGCATCAAATTTGGAGTACTGTAACTTTGGCACCATGTAATATTTTTGCAACATAACACTGAAAGGCATATCTGTGAGATGCCGGCTGCGTTCCCTCCAAATTTCAAGCCAAAGCACCAAACCGTTCTTTTGCAGCAGGGTGCCAAAGAATTGCTGTCATTTTCCCACAGCCTAGAAAAGTACTGTCCTTTCGCAAAAATTTGCGACACTTTCGCGAGTGCGACACTACTTTGCGAAAGTACTTTTTCCAGAAATTTGAAAAACATATTTCTGGGGTGTTTTACCCCAAAATAAAGACATGGCTAGCATCCTCAGGGCCCGACTAGGTGAATACAAAAAGAATTAGGTTGCTAGAGGGTTCCAATTTTAAATGCCAAGCATTTTTCTGATCACTAACTGAAGACAAAAGGCGGTTTGCGACAGTAAAGAGGCCATTCTTGAAAGTAAAAATACATTGCGACACTGTCAAACTTTTGTTTAACTTTTCCCATTGACTTATAATGGGAAATTGTTTTTTGAATAACTTTTGAACCGTTTAATATTTTTTCACGAAATCTTCAAAAGGCACATTGGGGATCCCGGCCACACATTCCCTGAAGATTTTGGGCCAGTCACGCAAACCTTGCGACCTGTAGGTCGCGACTGTAGAATTCCAGAAAAAGCGTGAACGCACGTGCAGATCATGCTTAATAACTCCGCAGCTGTGAATCCGACCGGTACGAAACTTGGCAGATCCCAAGGCGTATGGGCCTTGATCGTGAATTCCAAATTTCAGGCAAATCCATCAAATGGTTGCAAAGTTATTAAGGTGCAAAATTTTGGGTTTAACATGTAAATGGCTCCTCAACCCTAACTATGGTAGCACTACTGTGCTACCATAATATATTATGGTTGTACGGTGAGAGCTGCCATAGTTAGGAGATTGATGCAGCCATTTCTATGTTAAACCTAAAACGCACGTAACTTTGCAGCTGTTGACAGTTTGCCTGAAGTGAATACTATCGATCAGAACCATGCGCCGTGGGATCTGAGACTTGTACTGATCGAATATATGTGGGTTGTTAAGCATGATCTCGCGCATTGCAGCTTTTTCTGGAGATTCTGACCAGCGGCTGCAAATACGCGCATTACCCGACGACTTCGTGTTCGGGGAACATGCGACTGGGGTCCCTGATATTTCTTTCAAAGATCTGGTGAAAATATTAAACAATTCAAAGTTATTCAAAACAATTTCCATTATAATCAATGAAAGATTAACTGGATGACGATATGACAAAATCTGACCACTGTAAATAACATCTGCAAATCCACCATTGTTTTCAGTTAGCGATCGAAAAATGTAACGACAAGTACAGACCCTCTAGCAACCTAATCTTTGTATTCACCTAAATCGAGATCTGAGAATGCTACTGTCTTTATTTCGAGGGTAAAACAGCCAAATATGTTTCAATTCTGGAAAAATACTACCACCAATATACCCAATAACTCACAGTGTCAGAAATATTGCAAGCTTCGCCAAAGTGTGACAGTGGTTTCCTGGTCTGTCAGAAGCATCAATGTTGACACTGCGTGCAAAAAGCGATTGAGGTTTTGGACTGAATGGAGGGCACGGCCCACACACATGCTGCCTGATGTATCGAAAAAGACTGGCGGCAAAGTTACGGCACTCAAGCTGATAGTTTTCTCATAGGAACCTCAACAGTAAGCATAACGATCGTGGCACCTGCTGCAAAGTAAAGGTTTGGGTGCCTGAAAGGAGGAAGACAGCCAACAGCACAGATGTGCCTTTTCAGTTGTTTGGTAAAAAATATTGCAGGAGGTAAAGTTATGGCGCTCCGAACCTGTTTTCATACGGATAACATTATTTCACCGCGCCTTTCAGGGCCCATATCTTGAAACAGTGTGAATCTGGACTTTCGTCAGTGTAGCCCTAATGAGGCTAAGTACAAAACTAGCCGGGACGATCATAAGTATGTTTACAACCACTAGATATGCGGTTCCGAATAACTGTTAGTATTCCAGAGTCATATTTTCTGCTCAGACTCTGTATCTGCTCCCGCCTCACTATCTTCTGTAAAATTTTAATGAGCCAGCCTGTCGCATACAATGCAATACCGATGCCCGCTCGCTTTCGGCGGTTCGTGCGTTCACTACCGTGGCGTCTGCGCCACCTGCGTTATCGCTGCGTTTATTTGCATTTGCGTTTCTATTATTTTTGCCATTTGTGTCTGTCTGTTTCTCTTCTGTTTCACTAGTCACCGTGCCCGTGTTGCGGCACCACGTTACTCGTGACAACACATTACGTGGCAGACCATTCCCGTCTACACCACCGTGTGCGTTACCCTTTCTGTTCTCATTCGCGCTTGCGTTACCATGTGCGCCACTGTTAGTGCTTCTGTTTGCGTCTCGTTATCATTCTTAAAAAGAAGGGAAATTAGAGGCAAAAAACTCTGTTTAATGCATTAGTTAGGATTGTTCCACAGCGACAAAAGTGAGAAATTTGGTGTTAGGGTTGAAACCCCGGACCCCCCCCACCCCCAACAGGCATTGGGGTGTGCATTGGGGTCATCGGTCCTAACTTTCACCCATTCTCCTACACTTCTGCTGCTTTACACATGTGATGGGGTGAGAGTTAGGGCTGATGACCCCAATGCACACCCCAATGCCGGTTGGGGGGGGGCAGGGGTCCAAGGGGGGTTTTCAACCCTAACACCGAATTTCATCACTTTTGTCACTGTGGAACAACCCTAACTAATGCATTAAACAGAATTTTTTGCCTCAAATATACTATATATATATAGATAGATAGATGTATTGAGACTTTCCTGCCTTAGTGCATGCCTTCATGAAGTCCAGGATGGATTACTGTAAAGTACTCTACCTCGGGGTCTCAGGAGGTATCCTCTGCCGACTTCAGCTGGTGCAGAACATAGCTGCCAGGTTGCTGATGGAGCAAAGTAGGTATTGCCACATCATCCCAGTGCTGCGTGAACTGCTCTGGCTGCTGGTCAGGTGGAGGATCCTCTTTAAGGTGAGCTTACTCACCCTTAAGGCCCTACATGGCCTAGGCCCTGGCTGCCTTGTGGACCTACTTACACCTGCTGCATCAGTCTGCTCCCTCCATTCCTCCTTGACGGGCCTCCTAGCAATCCCCAGGATAAGGTTAAAAACAGCAGGGGATAGAGCTTTCAACATTGCCGGCCCCGTCCTGTGGAATTTGCTTTCTCCATCAATAAGGGAGGCCCCTTCGGTGGACATTTTTAAGGCATGCCTCAAGGCCTTCCTGTTCAAGCTGGTCTTTCCCAACCTAGTATTGCATTGTCTTAGACTGACCTATTATAATAACTCTGTGTTTTACTGGCTGTTTTCCTATGTACGTATATTGTAGTTTTATTACTATTTTATTTATTAATGATATGATGTTGGTTTTACGTATGGTGCCCAGACCCTCTGGGATTGGGCATCTTTTCAAATGAAACTTGCCTTGCCTATAGATATATCTGTGCATACTGGCTGTTTACAGTATATCCTGTACCTGCCTGCTATACTGTAATGGTTAATCCTGGGACTTGGATTTCAGATCAGCTATTGGGAAGGTAGAAACTAAGTGTAATATAAATAAAATAGATTTAACAAAGAAAGAAATCCACAGTAATAAAAGAAATTTATTATATAACATTGTCAATTGAATGTCTGGAGCCAATAGAGTATCAGCTTACAACAAACTTTTTAACCAAAATAAAAAGCTGAGTGATGTATGAGATGAATTTCAGGCTGCTACAATTCTGTTTGACTTATAAAATAATTAGTAGCTCAGTCATGATATTCCAAGTCAGTGTTCAAAACTACGTGTCTTTTTAACCAAGGGCTTTGGATATAAATGGTGACATTACATTTTAAACCTACACCTACACCGATTCACATTGTGACATTTTTTTAAAATAGCTGGCTTACTCTGTTTCATACTGGCACAAATAATGACAAGTCATTTCCCATAGAGTAAATTGATCTATTTGTTTCTGGCTGAAAGGTTATATCTTTCATAAGTTTTAGTTGAACAATTCTAAGTCATGGATTTTACTTAGTTAACATGGCTCAGGCATTATCCTTTTATGGTGATCTTGTTTCTTCATATAATCTTTCAAGTTTACATCTCCTAAGCAGGGGTGCTCCATGAGTTAAACCATGAGACAGGATTTATTCCCACACACTGAATTATACAGTTATCTATGTCTACACAATGGTATATATCCTAACCAACTGTGTAAGTTATAAAAGTTGATTAAGTTTAGTTCAAAAAGTAGCTTAATATGTCATCATACCTTTGTCAGGCCAATTAACTTATGTATTGTATGTGTATCTTGAATAAACTGGAAAAAAACAGCCTTATAAAGATCCTGATGCCTCTAGTGAAACTTTGATAAAATATCATGATTAGGTACATTTCAGATCATTATTGTTATATAATTACTGGCTTCCATTTTTTTTCATAGAGAAAGCCGGTTATAATTTGCTGTTATAACCAGCTCAGCTGGTTATAATCGCAAACACGCAACAGATTTCCCTATGACCATGCATGCAGCAGTCACTGGTCTTTTGTAACTGTAGAGCCGCATAGTACCTCAGTGCCCCTCGCTGTCAGCGGTAAATTAATTTTCTTTTTTTATTGAAAAAAAAGAAAAGAATGTCCAGGATTGAAAACCAGAAAACCAAAGGGAAACATCACCACCATAGGAGTTTCCCTGTCTGCATACATGCGCAGCCGCCAGCAGATCTCCAGACCTCTTCAACCCGAAAGGACGCCACAGAAGCTGCTCAGTAGTAAGTTTAATCAAGAAAATAAAAACTAAGACAAATACAGCAACATTTTTTTTTCCACGAACAAGTGGGGCACTGTTAACGTGGCAGACTACAGGGAATGCAAAATCCTGACTGGTCCGCGGCTGCCTGAAAACCAGTCTATTTGCTTATTTTCTATAATTGCTGAAGCGAAAAAATGCAAGCCAGCAATTATAAAAAATAAAATATGGGGTGGCCTGTGTAAAACTCGATTTTACACTCACCCTCGTTGTGGGATGCTTTTTACAAACCCCTCGGGCTTCGCCCTCGGTGTTTATGTAGCATCCCACAACTCGGGTGTGTGTAAAATCTCATTGCACATGCCACCCCACATATTATTCTCTATATGCTCTATATTTAATACCCCCTTTTAGATAACTGTTAATATAAAGATACAATCATTGCATTCTAAACTTCATTGCTGAAGTGCTGCAACAGACAAACTGGTACAGGGGGACCAACTCCCCTCCCCAGCTGTAGGCAAATGGTGTATTACCTGATGGCATTTCATGCCTCTGATGCTTCCTCTAAGGTGCTGGAAGCAGTCAGAGCAGATAAAGTCAAAGGGATAGTGACTCTGTTTTCTTGAAAATATTCATATCTATTATGAAAGAATAATGTTCATATTTATTATGAAATATAGGAAGCTGAACACAGGGAACACATGAATCATAAGTTGAAATCAGTGTAAAATGTCTTTTTTTGCAAGTTCCCCTGTGACACCAGGGGCTCTGTATCAATGCCATCTCGGCTGACCCAGAGGACTGGTGGCAGCGTATTGTGTTGCCATGTTGGAGACTGACTGCACGAGGTGTAAAATGGCATACTTAGGCCTCTGATTAGGGGTTGGACTCCTTGAGGAGGTGAAGCACTCACTTTTGGGAATGGCAGGGAGCAGATTAACTAAAATACACATATCCCCTGCTGGCTGACAAAGGAAAAGCACTGGCACTGGCTATGAAGGCAGTCACTCCTACACACCAGCCCCAATCAGAAAATAGGTTCAGCCAAGAATGCACCATCATCTGTGTGGTAACAGTGAGGAAAATTGACAAAAACGGGGGGGGGGGACCATTAAAGATGTTGGGTTCAAATCATGATTTCATGCCTTGAAAGTTACAGCTGGAGAGTCACAGAAGCTATAAAGACAGAAATAACTGCTGCATAAATAATCAGATTGGAGCCATTTCAATTCTATTAGCAGACTAAAGATTGCAGATTTAAATGTTGTGTGCTGTCATGAAAAATAAGTATTTGATTAAAATTTAAACAAGGTGTGAAGTGTGTTTTACAGAAGCAGGCTCACTCAGGCATGGATCCCCAACTGGCTTTTCTAAATAAATTAGTCCTTGCCACATGGCTATATCATCTAGAATACTAAAACATTTGATCCATTCTTGGTTGGTTTTCTCTGTTTCTCATCATATATGCTGACACATTGTAACAGCAATGCCTATATGGAGTTCTAGTGGGCAGAATTACAGAAGTAAGTTATAACCCATGACAGGGGATGGGTGTATTGGGCATTAATGCCCACCCCCAGGTATGTTGTGAGGCACAAGGCCAAAGGCTTCACTTTCGATCTTCGAGTGCATCTGGTGATTAAACTATAAAATACAGAATAACACAAGTTTCTCCCCTCTTCCTCCTTAAAATGCTTCCATTTCCCCTACTTGGGATAGCAGTGATCCCTATAGCTATGTAAAATCTAGTTTCCAAAAAAATAAGTTGTCTTGCATTCACTGCTCAGTTTACATGTATGTTACTAGCAGCTTCCACAAGTAGCATATGGGAAGGAAGTCATGTTGAAAGCCCACATCATGATCTCAATTTCACGATTCATGTTTTCTTGGCAGATAAATAAGAATAATTAATACATTTAAAAGTATATATTAAATTATATTGTATCTTGTTATTTTATATATTATCATATTCCATATTAGTATCATGTAATATTATCTTCTCATATACAGTATTATACCAAGTAATATTACCTTTTTTATATATCATAGCTGCTACCCTGCCTGTTCTGCATAATACCATTCCCAGCCATGTCATTCCACTGTGCTAGAGGAAAAAATAAAACATCTTGCAATCACCACCAAATCCTATGGAAGTACCCCCAACCCAGCCCCACAACCAGTCCACAGTACCTAAAACCCATAATGATCCTCTGTAGTGTGAGAGTGCTTTATAGATCACATCTCAAATTCACTGAAAGCATGTTGCAATCTGTGTGCCTAAAAAGATTGTTTGGGTCATTAATATTTTATTTTTTATTTATTTATTTAAAGTTGTTAACCAGGAGAGGCACGCTGAGCTGAAGCTTGTTTAAAGGTGTTATCTGGGGGGAAAGGAAGTAGGGAAGTTTGCAAATACATAAATTGAACTAGTATACAAGGTAATAAACACAGGTTACAATAATATGAGTAGATTATACAGGGTATACAAAAAATACTGGTAGCAAAAAACAAATCTGGTAATACAGAGATACTGATCGTAAAGGCTGACAGGAGTAATAATAGCATTAACCATCATAGTATCCTAGGGGTAAGAGAAGGAGAAGGAGGAAGGAAAAGAGTAAATGCTAAGGGGGAGTATAGAGAGAGGGACAAACTGAGATAAAGTGCAAGGGAAGTGCCTATTTAGTTGAGCGAGAGGTAGGCATTCTGGGGGGAAGGGGTGAGGTTAGCCTTGGCAAGGGCAGGAGTCAGGTAACACAGTTAAATGGGATAAGGCATATTTTAGGAGACAGATGGAAGGGGAGTGGCTGATATGGAAGTGCAGGGTGTTCCAGAGTGAGGGCAGTTAGTACGAGAATGCAGCTGAGCCAGAACAGGAGGAGGGCTGTGAGAGGAAGAATGTGCTGGTGTACCTGGACCAAAGAGGGTAGGAGGCCTCAGGGGAAATAGACAAAAGTGAGGAAAGGTTGGAGGGTACAGATTCAAACCAGTATTTAGAGATGAAAAGAGAAGAGTGGAGTAACCATCGGTGGTGATGAGAGGTAACGGAAAGAGATGAGTAGAGGGAGCAGGGATCTGTGCAAGGAGGGGTATTTAGAGCAAAGCGGCAAAAAGCTTTGCAGAGGGAGTCAAGCCCGGCAAAGGAGGAGGCAGAAGCAGTGCCATACCCAGTGTCGGCATAGTAAAACGAGGGGATAATCATCTTATTAAGGAGCTGACACTGAGTATTTAGACAGTGAGCATCCTTGTTTCTATACAAAGTGCCCTGTTTAGGACAAAGTTTTATGTGGACGTGCTAAATGTGTTTTGAGTAGTCAAGCCAGGAATCGAGCTAGATGCACAGGTATTTGTAGTGGGGGACTACGTCAAGTAAGGAGCCACCTAGGGCGGTGAATGTGAGAGGGGAGGGGAAGGTTATTATGGAACCAATGAAGAACTGAGTAGAAGTCATCTTGGAGCTAGGATTGGACAGCTGAGGTAGAGGGGCTGGAAGTGAAAAGAACAGTGTTATTAGCATACATCTGTATGTTATCCACAGAGCAAATGGACAAGAGATCATTTAAGAAGATAGAGAACAGTAAAGGGCCCAAAATAGAGCCTTGGGGAACACCAGTATGATTTAGGAGAGGAGGAAAGAGGACACTGCCAACATGGACTTGTTGGGTTTGTCCAGAGAGATAGGAATTAAACCATATCTGCTCAGACTTCAGGGACCAGTGTTCTGGCCAATGATTTTACATATGAGCATGGTATCCTTCTAACAGCCATGTTCTCTTCCAGTCCTTTCTCTAGTCAGAATGACCAACAGCAGCAGCTATAGCAACAGGGACCATCTAGTCAGATTAGGTATGGAATGTGGAGGGATAAGACAGTTCATTAAAGTAATCTAGTCACCCTTGCAGCAGCCTGAGCCTAATGATGTATCTTTTGGTTCTGGGCCAGCACTGTATTACAAAGGGTCCAACAACCGCCAGCCAGAGCCAAGCCCAATGTACATACCCTGCAAGTGCCTAATTTGTTGAAAAAAGCAAAGTTTGCTGTCTGAGATATTATATGTTCATACTAAACTGCCAAGCTTTCCTGCTGATTCAGAGACATCTTGTATCAAGTCTGCATCCAAAAATAACACATTCTATTCATCACACTCCCCTTCCCCCCACAAGAAATCATATTTTCTTGACATATAAATAAAGAAAAATTTGAGAACAATAATGTATAGTAACAAGAATTATAAAAAAATAAAAACCATAGAAGTCAACTGGTTCTGAAAACAACAGATCTTCCTCTTCCCCTTCCCACCGTCATGAACCATATTCTCACAGAACGACAATAATAATTAAAAAGTAATAAACATTATCAAATTTCTTTCATAACATATTATAGTAATACTATTTATTTTAATGTCATAGTCACATATCTTATCCTCTGATGTATTTAGTTTATTAAACACAGTTTCATACTAAGAATGTACATACATCACCCTCTTGGTTACACTGCTTCTCCTCTTTTGCTATCTTCTCATGGTGCCAGTGCCAGCTGTGAGAGAAATAGTATTGTAGACTTGGACAGTAATGATGCTGAGACACCAGAGGACATTTTGGAACTTTGAATTATAAATACCAGCACCTCTAAAATATTTTGGAGAAAGAATCAGACTTGCTTCCAGAATACAGCAGAGCCACTATCTAGCAAAAATAGCTATGCATGAATAAACCCAGTGGAAGCTTCTTTAGCATGATCTAACTGACTAGTTAGTGATTTTTTTTTCTTCAGTATGGCTATACAAATTATTTACAATGAATATACCTGTTTATTTTGTCTTCTCTATGTCCTTATTCCATGCCAGAAAACATTTTATTTTAAACAGTTTGACTCTATAATGGTTTTAGTATGGTTCTGTAATATTTCTTTAGTTAGCGATGCCTAGGTTGGCATTATTTAGATCCTCTGTGTACTAGAGTATTGTACAAATTTCGTATGATATTGCCTCTTTAAATACTGTATGATTTTGTGACTTCAAGAAAAATGTAATGAATACCAACCATGTATTAGGCAACTACTAATGATTTCTTAGAATGTATTTGCATTTAATTCAATTATGAACTTCAATTCCTCTGATGGAGACTATAACTTCTGCAGGTGTAGAACTACTGTATCTACTTTAATTTATTATTTTGTGTGTTGACATAACTGTAATGTATAACTTGTTTTCTTTTGTATCTAATGCTAAATGAAATTAGATACTCAATGACATTTAAGTATGAAAATAATAATGCAATCAATATCTGGTAAGACAAAGAAGAAATTTGGACTGCACTGGCTTAACTGGCTTTGTATTTACTCAGATGCTCTCCAGCATTTATCACTTCAGAAAGATGTGTCGGTACAACTGGAGATACTGCCACACCACATACAGTAACTCAAGGGTAGATGCAAAGAATCATGAATGCTTAGCCTTTCTCAAACTTAACTTCCCACTGATAAACTATTTGATTAGTCACATGTCCATGTAGTGACATCTACTATTATTCCCACTCTTAAACCTTCTGGTGGCAAGTCTTCCAAGACTCACACTAGCACTCACTGACACCACATTCCAGCTCACCACTCCTAGTAGTAGAGATGTAACTCCTCATCCTGATAGCTTTTACATTGCTATCACCATCACCAACAAGGTCAGTATGATCAAGTGTGCCACTCAGCACACAAAATAACAGTTAAATAAAACCTGTCATCCCACTCACTGTAAATACGACAGAAAGAGGAGTGACCTAACTGGTCCCACACAGCTGCACACAGTTCTTCAGTCTGACCTCATGTAGTAAGTGCTTAACTACTACAGCTTTTGCTACCAGTGGGCAGTGTCTGCGTTCAAACTATGTTCAATTAAAGTTTGTAAAAAAAATTTAATAAAGTATAATGAGAGAAAAAAGGAACCCCACCCAAAAAAAAAAATTATTATGAAGGGCAATGTAATGCCCTACATGTATTGTCTTTTAATTTATTTTTATTTGTTTATCTAATTTTGATGCATTACTTGTTTTTGATGAGGTTTTCCTATATATTTTGAAAATAAGTGGTGCCAGAGAGAATATACTATGGCATAGATGTAAATCAAAGACTAAAGGTGGCTATATGCCTTGAAGTCAGCAATATACAGTATAGTAACTAATACTGTTTCTGCTACTGGGCTATGATGATCTTAGTAGATTTTGTAGACTTTGTCACAACATCACAAACAGTAATCCAGGAAAGATGCATGCAAATACCACCTGCCTCAAGTAAGCTACATTAATTAGTATTCATTGCTGGCCTCAAGGCATTTTATTCACTATTTATAGCCTGCATTACCCCATGCCAATTACTGCAATGGGAATTGATGTGGTTCTCGAAGTTGAATCAAGTCTGTAGGGCCCAGCTTGTTGCAGAATCAAAGCAGACACAGGCCCAGTTCTCTCATCCTTAATTCAGATATTGGCATTATCCAACAAATGAGTTATCCATAGACAGTTTACTGTCTGCTGTTCAGCTACCTACTCTAGACTATAGAATTTGATCATAACTATCCAATCTGATAATTAGCATATCTGCCCCCTTTCCTCTGTAAAAAAAAAGTCTTTTTTCACGTGCAAAAATCTTTTTCATACAAAAATCATGGTTCCCTTTCTCATACTGAAGTGGAGGGTAGTTTAGTTTACCTCAGTGATTAATGGTAATGGCACTTGGAGTGGGAGATAGTTTTGCTCCATTCCAAATAAAATCCAATCTCCACCAATTTGTTCTTTACCCACCTTGCAAAATGAAGGTCATCCAATCCTTCTCCACCCATCCACTTACTCACAAACTTCAAAAATGGACAGCAAGATGGGAAAAACATCCACAGACCCCAGAAATGTGGTTGACAATAGCTCACATCCATAGAAAGTATTTAATTTACTGTCTAAGTGATAGTTCACACAGGTTTCCAATATTTTACATAATGTTGTTTACTTTAGCTGTTGGAATGGCAAAATATGAACTCAATTGACAATTGGTCTTTTTTTGTTTATAATTTCCTATACGTCTACCCTTAGCGTAGAAAATTATGCCTTATAACTTGCAGGTATCTAATCTTACTATAAATTGTAGCCTACTCTGCTCCACTGATTGAATATGGCAAAGAAAAGATGTTGACATTTATTAAGCAGTAGTTTAACTCTGGACAATGCCACTGCTTTGTTTCAGTTCCCTTATTGATCCTGTGCAAAAAAAAAAAAAAGACACTGATGTACTTCACATGTCAAACAGCTTCTTTTTCATTTTTCTTAATTGTAGCTACAGTAAGGAATTACAGAGTCTCTGTTAAGACTTCGCAGAGACTTTGCTTAGAGACAGCCTTACATATAGAATAAATAATGAGTAAGGGTGGTATAATGGAATGTATACCCATCAAGCTGCTAATTAGGTCTGTAAGACCACAAGCCCAAATGGTGAGTGGCTTTATTGCCCTAATTAGCCTCGAGATGGGTATACTTCAGAGTGTGCCACCCTTACCCATTGTTTGTTGAATTTAATATATCAGGATAGTTATTTTTATGGATATCACATTTGCTAGCATGTTATGGCACCTGAAGACCACTTGTAGCAATGAGGGAATGGTGCACAATGAGTGCAGGAAGGAGTTTGGTGGATTTCTGGGTTTGGGAGCATTCTGTGCAATTGTGTTTTTTCCATGTTTTTTTGCATTTTATTACTTGATTTGGCTAACTTCCTAATGCTGTCTTAATTGTGCTACAGTATTGTTCTATAGTGTTTAAAGTAGTTTAGGCATATACTGTACTTTTTATTACTGTAGGTATATAGTTTTAACTGTTTGATTAGTGTAGGTATATACGGTTGATTTGCATAAGTATATATTTTTAATTGCTTGATTAGTGTAGGTATATAGTTTTAAATGATAATTAAGTTACAGTTATAAAGGGAAATTCTCCATCCATGTATTATAATCTGATAGAGACACAGAGGTCACAAATATATCATAATACTGTACTCCGTGTTGTTAGAGTCATAGCTTAAGGCAATGCTCCATGTGCTGTAGGATAACACAGCAGGTGAAAGACAAGAGTAAGACAATGCAATGCTCCAATAGTCAACCATGCTGGGAATTACAGTCTCACAATAAAAGTTAGGAATATTTTGTTTTTCCTTAGGACATATACCCCATTTTGTCCAATGTTGTCTTCAAATCCCCCTGCCCCTTCTCAGTGTTCACAGCCTTAATCATAGCTGTGGATCTCAGCCACATGGGGTCATAGATAATGGTTTGCTCCTAGACTCTGCCAAGACTTGCCTGAAACTTTGCCACAGGGGCTGTTGTGAAACAATGCTGTGTAGTTTTCCACCTCAGAGAGCAAGAGCATTATCTCCATGAGGATGTGATCAAGACAGCCAGGTTCACTTCCATTCCTGTGTTTTCAGTGTACCAGCACTAAACCACTGGGCTAGTTATAGAACATTTACTGAAAGTCACAAAAAAACCCTTACTAAAGACATGGCCCTCCTCAGAATCCCCACCAACTTCATTGTAGTTCTCCCTTAATGGGCCCATCATCTGATATAAAGACAATTTCATTATTTCTACACAACACGGCTGTGGTTTCTACTGACAGGAGGCTGTACAGTACCTTATACAGGCTAAAATGAAAACTAGATCTGACATTTCTGAAACTTCAGATTTCATTCTTATTGAGCCAATGTGCATTTGGATTTGCTCAGACTGAAACTGTGGACAAAAGGTCTTAAAGCTAAAGTTTTGTACCATAGAAGAGTTCATGAACAGATGCCTCGGGTGACACCTTGAAAAACCTAATCCTCAGACACAGCTTAGCATATATTTTATATTATAGTGGCACGGTAGCGCCACTATAGTTAGGGTTAAGTAGCCACTTTAATGTTAAATCAAAATTTTTTAAATCACATTTTGTGCTTGCCTAAAACTCATCATATGACATACAAACCTATACAAAGTGCAGCATACCTTCTGAGACATGATCTAAATCCCCCAGCCCCAAAAAGAAATTGGTGAAACTAAGACAGTTTTAAAGTTGTGGGGGTCCAAATGAGTAAAATTCACCGTGACATAAAAACATTAAAGATCTGAACTCTGACACCCTTGGTAGTAGTATGTTTGTCAGATCCAATGGTGCTGTATTTTTGTGTTTTGGTAGCAAAATTTAAAAATATGGAAACTATGAAAGAAAAGAAAATTCTGCAGCTACGCATGCTCACAAGAACAAAATATATAATTTGTCATAAGGTGTTTCCACATATCCTTCCGAAACTAGTTACTAGTGATAATAGACTTTTTAGGCCATTAAAAACCTGTTACTCATCTGTGTGGCCACAGTTTAGAGTGGTTGGAGAAACACCGTTATCACTCACAGCTACAATTTTTTTCAAATAGAAATGTTTCCTCTGGTATCACATCCTTGCATCATCTTTCAGTTTTAAAGTTGCTGACATTAGAAGGACACTCCAGTATTATTCTCCTCATTTTTATAGTGGCAATGCTGGGAGACCATTACTGGTGTTGGCTTTTCTTTTTAAAACTATTTCAAACACCTGGAGCTCATCCACAGTGTCAGAAAAGCTGCCCACTTCTAAAAATCTCAGTTTACAACAAGTACCTATCCTTGGTGTCAGTAAAGCTCATTCCCACAAACAATCTCAGTCAACACCTGGAGTCTATCGCCAGTCTTGGTTGATCTGTTACCCCTGATGAAAATCCTGACCAACACCAGAAGCCAAACCCCCAGCACCAGTAAAGCTGCTACTCTGCCCCCCCTCCCCCCAGGCCCACACACTCATAAATATTGTCAGACACTGGGAGCCCACCACCTGTTTAGAAAAGCCAATAATTTGTTTTGGGTTACACCTGGGGCCCATCCATGGTGACATCAAACCATACGAAACCATCCCAACCCCCAATGAAGATTAGCACAAAACCTCCAATCACCACCTTGACTGTCTACTGTCTGAATTCAGTATCACAAATTGTAATATTGACTACAGACAGCCTCTGCTTATATCTGCAAAGCTGTTCCACAGCTCTTGCATGAAAAGGATACACAGTATTGTCCAAAGTCAGGAACTGTCAATACAAAGTAGTGTGCATTGAAAGAAAAACTTATTTTTTAAAAAAAGAAAAAAGTTGCATTTTTAAAAACATACATTTATACATCAATTATGAGTGAAACACAAAGCTTCAATAAAGTAGGGAATGTTATGGTAGAAGAAAAAAGTCCCTTGACTCTTGAAGAATGTATGTCATTGGGTTCCTAAAAATCTGAATGATTGTTCAATACAGCATTCGTCTTGTCCTAAGTTTTGTACTGATCTCTCAAAATCTTGGTGTATGAATACATTTCTGTGCCTAGAAAGATAATGTTGAAGTTAGAATAATGCCAACACCACGTGAAGCTACCATTCAAACACAAGGAGCACCATGTCATACATTTATCAAGAGTCAGTGGTTCTTAGACAGCCCTAACTGATGCGTATATGTAGTAATTGCAGTAGTTGTCAACTGTTTTATTCACACAAGTATGAGCTAAGCTCTCCTTTCCCTCCACCTCACCCAACTTCTTGGGAGTTTTCTATGCCTCCCCTAAATTTTCTTCCTCTTCACTGGTAGACTCCATCTCTGCTCATCCATGACACTCCTCTGCATGTGAACTCATCCTCCTTGGGGACTATAAAGCAGCAGTGCATGCTAATGGAGAAAATTGTGTACCTGTACCCTTTTTTAATGCAGTCTCAAAATGTGGAAGAAAGAGTATCATACAAGTCAGGTGGTAAGTAGTAATCTAAAATGAAATAAAAAAGGATAGGTCAAAGTTTTCACTGCTATTATGCACTGCTGATTTAATATCGATTTGCTTTCCCTGGCCTCTGGGCTGACCTCCCACAGGACTGGGTCTCTCAATCTTACATAACTCATAACTAGTCCCACCTGGCTCAGTCCTCACTCTTCTAATCACTTCGTCCTGAACTGGGCTATTTTCTCTCACCCTTACCACATCATGGCAGGAGGCATTCTGCCAGATGCTTTTAGTGACCATTGCATGACCTCCCTTGTCAGGAAAGTCTGACTCCCACTCCCCCCAAATACATTTGATCTAGGTCCCTCTAGTTTTTGACATCAACACCCTCTTAAATGATTTTGCTGCAGCTGACTGACCCCCCCACCCTTGATATTCATGTGGCCCTCTACTTGTTCCTTACCAAATATACATCCATCTTGGACAATCAAATCCCACCCCCACCCCAAAAAATCTCAAGTTAAGTCTTCCACACCGCAGACTGCACTTTATCTCATTTATCAGTGCAATTCTTGGGATAAAGTATGGGCCTCTTTCAAACCATCACGTTCCCTGCTTGACCTTCTTTTGTACAAGGCCCTTAGACATTCTTCATCAAAGATTGTCCATGCTGCTAAAGCTAACTTCTTTAAAGACAACCTCCAGAATAACCTTAACTCCCTCTCAAAATTATGGAAGGTAATCCAGTCTTTTTGACCCCCTGCCTAGTCCACTCCCCCATTCCTCAAGGTTAATATCTCACCTATCTCTGACCCCCCCTTCTGTTGTTACTTATTTTAACAGATGTTTCACCACTTGTGCACTCCCCTCTCCCAGTACCTCTCCTTTCCCCACTCTTCCTTCTTCTCTGCCCCACCCTTCCTTGAGGTTTCAATTACCCCATTACTCCTCAGAAAACCTTGCTTGCCCTTTCATCAACCTGTTCAAATCTAGTCCTGATGAGAAGAGCCCTAATCTTTCCTGTCTTTCAACTCCTACCATCACCTCCCACCTCACTCATCTTCTCAACCACTTCTTCTCCTTCTGCTCTGTTCCTCAGTCATGGAAGCTTGCCAAAGTTCTCCCTCTTCACAAAGGTGGCAACCTATCCTTAGATGGCAACATCTGTCCTATCTCCCTCCTCCCTTCTTTTGCAAGATTGCAAGATATTCTGGTCTATTTTAGGCTTGCTGACTTCCTCTACTCTTCCAAATACCTCCCCCCCCGCCCCACAAGTATGGCTTCCAGAAGCACCACTCCACTGTCTTCTCCCTTTGCATGTCACTGGCTCCATCTTCACTTGGATGGATCAGGTGCACAACACATCAGCTATTTTCATCAATTTGGCCCATACTTTTGACTCAGTAGTCCATTTTCTCTTCCTGGACAAGCCGAACTCTTCCAGTTTTTCAACTCCCACTGTTGACTGGTTCTGTTCTTACCTTATGGGTAATCAACAGTCTGTACAGGTTGGAGGTGTCCTATCATCTCCCCTTCCCATCCAGAGTAGGGTCTCACAGGGCTCCATTCTGGGTCCAATCATTTTCTTCATCTTCCTGAATGACCTCCTGTCTCCCTGTGCTAGCTGACATATACACATGCATATAAATGATGCTGTTATCTACATCTCTGACCCTTTAACCCTGGCCATGAAAGGCTTGCTCCAGCAAGACTTCCACAATGTCCTGTGTTTGTTCCACTCTAACCAACTCCAGGTCAACACCCAAAAATAAAAGTGTCCATGACCTTCAGCACCTGCCAGAAACTGGCCAGGATTTCCCCCTTCCCATCTCTACCACTCTGGAAAACACCCTTCATGAAGCAGTCACTTCCTTAGGTACCATGGTGGGTGACTGGATAGTAGGCTTGATTTATTCACCCACATTTCTGCCATCCAGTCCAAGGTCCACCCCAAGCTGGATGCCTTGTACTACAAGAAAGACTGCCTGCCTCCCCAGGAGCTGGTTACCCAAATGGTTCTCCTAGTGTTTCACTAAGCAGATGTGGTCTACAGCACTGCCCACTCTTTTTCCTTCACCACTCTGGATACTCTCTGTAATGTCCTTTTTCACTCTGCTACCAACTCCTCTCCTCAAGCTCCCCACGGCTTCCTCTACTCCTCCCTATCCATCCACCCACCCTTTGCACAAACATTGCCAGTACCATGTGCCTCTTTCATCAGCAAATTATGGTTTGATTCTCTTCCTTTATACCTCTACTCACTTTTGTCTTCCATCCCCTCTGCCTCTTATTCACTTCACTTCAGGGACCCTTGCAATTCCCTCCCTGCCACCTATACACACCTCAGCTGGTCAATCTGCTTTCTCCCATCACCTTCCCTCCATCTAAAACATGCCCCGCTTCTCTCTCAATCTCTGCCCCTCTCTCCACTTACTTAGGCACCAGCTAACAATTCTCCCTGCTGTCCATGCTGCTGCCATCCATCTACCTGACCTCTCAGATGATACTCCCACCATCCCTGTGCTTGGTCCACATCAGGCTTATGCCTCTGCTTGACTTAGTCTCATCTCTACAACTACTGCACTACTCTTTTTCTACCTGCAGATGCACTTTATTTGCACAACAAAGCACCTCAGGTTGATTCCTTCCATAGTTATTGTACTGTTATTTGTGTTAACTTATACTTTTTTGCACTTTACCTGTACTGTTACACTCAGTGTGGTGTACACTGTTTTATTGCACTCCTCTTCCATTTTCCCTTGGGTTACATCTGGAAACAAGCCTTAGCTCAGTCCTAGTTACTAATTTTTAAATAAACATGGACAATCCCCATTGATCCAAATGGCTCATTTGCATTGGGCACCATTAGTATATAGAAACCTGGTCACATAATAGGAAGGCTAAAGCCTGAGGTTCAATGGGGGTGGAATAGCTCCTCCCACATGCCTTACTTAAATTGCAACACTTCCGCTGCTCAGCTTTGAGAGTTTCGACAACTGGGAGTTAGTTGCTGCTCTAAGCTATACCTGTCTTTTGCACCCAACTAGGATGAAGCTGTCTCAGTGTTTAATAACTGTCTGGAAAAAATCCAAGGTTGGATGGATTCTAGTTGGTTAAAGTTGAACTCAGAGAAGACAGAGGTTTTGGTGGTGGACCCAGGTGGTCAGATAGAGCGTGTCACTTCTGACCTCTGAATGGATGCGTAGCCTTGGGATTGTCCTGGACGACAGGCTGACCCTACAATCTCAAGTGTCGGCCATTGTCAAGACTTCCTTTTACCATCTTAGGAATATTGCCAGGGTGAGGCACTTTGTTCCATCTGACTCTTTGCCAACGTTGGTCCACGCCTTTGTGTCCTCACGCTTAGACTACTGCAACGCCCTTTACTTTAGGTTTTCTGGGGTTGAAATCCATCACCTACAGCTGGTGTAGAATGCTGCAGCTTGGGTTTTGATTGGGACAAGGAGGTCCTGTCATATTATTCCGGTGCTGCGCGAACTGTACTGGCTTCCTATACGGTGACGGATCACCTTTAAAGTCATTTTATTGACTTTTAAAGCCCTTCACAATCAGGGTCCAACCTATCTGAAAGAACTTCTGGTGCCTTACTGCCCCGGCCGATTGCTGCGCTCAGCCGACGAGGGGTTGTTAGAGATTCCATGAGTGAGTTTAAAATCCTCCGTCGGCAGAGCATTTTCTTATGCTGCACCCACTCTTTGGAATTCTCTACCATGCCGGTTAAAGGAGTGCACCTCCGTGGAGGTATTTAAGAAGAATTTAAATATGTACTGGTGGCAAATGGCCTTCTTGGAGGATTAGGTAATTTGAACTGAAACATTGTGATATGATTCTATGGAATATTTCACTTCTTGATTTTAATATTTGATGTTGCTATGAAATTATTTTATTTATATGTTTTATTAATTGGCATTTGATGTTCTGGTTTTAATATGTTCAGTGCCTTGATACATTGAAAGGTGCTTTATAAATAAAATTATTATTATTATTATCAAGCTCCTGCATGACTGCTGGCTGGACCTCCTTTTTCCTTTCTCTCCCTCTCTTCCATTCTGTCATTGCTTCACATCCTCCAGGCTGCTTTGGTGGCTTCTCTGTGTTTGTTGCCCCCCTGTCTCTGTCTCCTTCTCCTTCTCTGTGTTCATTTGCTTAAGTCCCTCTCTTTTTCATAGCCATTCCCAACCTGTTTCTGCTTGTCTCCCCCTTCCCTGGTTTCTGTTGCTGCTTGTGGCATGTTTCTGTTCCTCCCCATCCTGCTTCCTCCTGTTGCCTTTGCTCCTCGCCCCCCCCCCCGCTTCCTCTGGTTTTGGTGCCACCTGTGGCTCATCTGATCCTGTCCACTTGTACCTCCTGCTTCTGCTACTTCTTTGTCCCTTGGGTTGCTCCTGTGTGCCTCCACCTGTGGTCCCTTCTGTCCTCTTTCTGTCCTCCACTTCCTTCCTGTTGTTTGCATAGCTGTTTTCCTTTCATAGGTTTCATTACTTTTGGTTTTTCTTTCCCCTTTCAGGCCCCCCTATTGCACTGCCTCCTCTCTCCTTTTGGAGCCCACCACTTTTTATCCTGTCTCAGTCTCCTGCTTTTCCGGCAACCAGCATTGCTCCTTGCGGCTTCTGCTTTTAGGAAAAATCAGCTTCACCTGCAGTCGCTGACCATGATATACTTATACAAGGAGCTGGCAAACTTTAATCTCAGCACCACTGTATCAGGGGGTGTCTAATCCCCTGGCATCTCCACTTGCGGCCACTATTTCCATGTATACTCAGAGTGCTTCTACATTGACCATTACTGAATAAGCACCATCCTCAGGGCTTCCATATCTTCCTGGACTGATGTATTTTCAGGGAATTCAAGACATTTTGAAGGAAGTTGTTTACATTGACTTGCAGTGGTTATACAGGATCACAGAGGCATCTGGATCCCATAGCAAACAATGTACTATACAAAAAATCAGGACACCATTGCCCCAGTGTTCCAGGGACTGCACCAATTTATTCTGTGAACTCTGCATCCTGACCTGGAGCTTATCGTCCCACTTTTCTTAACTGGGCTCCCTTTCTTGGACTCCAAAACTTCATGCTGCATGTTCTACTACTCCGTTGAACTTCCCTTTTGGGAACCCACTCCTTCAGACGGACCTACGTGGGGGTCCCACCGGTCCAGTTAGCCCACGTGGGGGCCTAGCTCAGCTCACTTAATTTTACGTCTTCCTCAGGAAGACCTGCGTGGGGGGTCCTGCTAGTCCAGCTAACCCATGTGGTGGCCTAGCTCTACTTACTAAATTGTACTCCTTCCTCAGGAAAACCTACATGGGGGTCCTGCTGGTTCAGCTAGCCTGCATGGTGGTCTAGCTTGATTCAATCAATTCTACTCCTTCCTCGGGCAGACCTACATTGGGTCTTGCCAATCCAGGTTGCCCACGTGGGGGACTAGCTTGACTCACTCAATTATACTCCTTCCTCAGGCAGACCTTCATGGGGGTCTCATCGCTCCAGCTAGCCCACAAAGGGGCCTAGCTCACTATTCAATCACTTTGCAAGCTTTGCTCTAGTGGACCTCCGTGGGGGTATCATTGATCTAGCCTGGACCACATGGGGCCTCACTCCATGGCAGGCACATACCAACTTCATTCCCATTCCAGTTCAAGTTCAAGTTTCTTATGTGGGACATCTCCATAGAGCACAGCTCATTTCCTTGCAGGTCCTAGGACATTTAGGTACTGTCCTATCGAGGCAATCAGTGGTATCCCACTTCTACAGTAGACTCATGACAGCATCAGTCAGGCCTTTTCAGTTACTTAGTTCCTGAATATTTTTACATGGTATATCTACCTGCTCTCTATATGACTTCCTGGCAAACATCCCATGTCCGAGCACTGCTTTTAGGCCATCTCAGCGTGTATGATATCACCGTCACTTCAATGTCTACAACCTTGGTGACCAGTCCACTGGCCGAGCAAACCACATATGTACATTCTGTATTTTCCTCTCGTGACCTCCCACAAGGGTCTCACCTTCCAGCCAGTCTACATGGGAGCCTAACTTGCAATTCCATTATTCGACTCCTTTGCTCTGGTGATCCTGATTGGGGGTCCTGCCAGTTCAGCTCAGCCTATGTGGGGACCTATCTTTCAGCTCCAACATTCCTGAGTCATCCTCTAGTGGACCTGCGGGGAGTCCCACCATTTCTGTTCCTGCTTTGAGAGGCCTGGAATCCTAGCTTGACTGCTCTGGAGTCCTAGTCTTCCTTCTTTGCTACTACCTTTTGGGTAACTGCCCTGTCCTGTCTTGTTGTACTACATCATACCTGCCATTTCTGCTACCAGGAACTCTGATGACTGATCTCATTCTACTTCTTCCAGGACACGCAATACCGGACATCAATGTTGACTTTCTTTACAATTGCTTCATCATTCTCCAAAACCTGCTCTGTTTTCCCTATGTGAGTCTTGAGCCTAGTTTACCATCAGACTACCTGTGTGGGGACCTGTCCTCACCACTTCCTCCATGCTGCATCTGGATCCCCAGCTTCTGGCCTTTCATGGACATCTTGTACTTTTTTTCTCAGGTCCTCCAGGAAGGACCTCCATCAATGATCTGCACGGGGGTTTCTTAGATCAAAGCTTCCTCACTCAGCCTAAATAGGGTCCCCATTTAGCTGTCTGTGTTAACCGGTCACTGGATTTGCATCGCTGCTCTTTATCTCATTGGACTTCCATCAGAGAGCTCCTGTTTAATCTCATGCTACCACATCATGGCACCTCCAACATCACATGTCTCTTCCCTGAATTTCAGCGGCTTCATTAGATGCTCCTATTTCTCTACCTGATGCTCATGCCATCTACAATAATGTACCTAGCATCCTGGCTCATGTCCGTGCCTTGACCTACATAGAGTTCTCAGTTGATGCCATCTTAGGGCCTCCATGAAGGACACTTCTCTCTGAGTTTCATGATGGTCTTGTCACTTACTTGCTTAGATTGGGCGATACCATCTAGTGCGCGACCATCCTTAGACTTAGCTCTCTGGATTTATCCTTGTGTTCAGTTTCCAATTCTCCATTCCTACACAGAAACCCTAGACATGGATTAATCATCTTCCCTCATCTGGACATCCATCCGAATCTGACTATCCCTCATCTTCCAGAATCCTCATACTTCAGTATGGACTTTCCGTTCACCATCAAGGTTCAGAGGGCACGACTCATCGACCGGCAAGATTAGGATTTTTAAACTCTCTGACACAACCAGAACCAAAACCTCAGCCCACATTTAGGATTATCTCCTCATAGCTTGCCCAGAGGATGGGCAGGTCAGTGCCAATTAGTCCTTAGAGGTTTCCTCCACAGAGGCTTTTTCCTCTCCTGTGTGCCACTTGCCACACTCTCTGGAGTTGGAGGAGGGCATCAAAATGTTAATAGTCTTTTTGGGCCTTTATTCCTGCACCTACCCAGCATTTCTACTGAGTGTGGGAAAGAGAGAAAGGTCAAAGTCTAAGTTTGTAAACCTAAAGCACGTAACATCCAAGTGTATAAGTATACTCAAGCACTATGCTATGTACCACACATTGAAACAGGGAAGCAAGTACATTTTACAAGATAAAATTCCCTTCACGTAGATAAACTTCACTTATAGTGCACATACATATTTCCTAGAAAAAGGAGAATTACGTTCTTAACAGTCTAATAAATAGACAAGTGGAATGAGTTTTGGAAAGAAACTTTTTCAAAACAAAGTAGTGTAGTTTTTTTTTAATTAATATTTTCTATAGTTCTGGTCTACTGCACTACAAAAGGTTCTCTTCTGCCATGCTTTATTTATTGATTTCAGTGTTCTTTGTTTTTATTTTGTTGATGAGAGTTCATCTACTCTAGCTACCGATTTCTCACATAAAGTATTAATCCTCTGCTTGTGGCATTACAGTGTGTTCCCTTTGAAAGGGCAGTGATGTAACAGACAAGAAATCAGGACTGTAGGTGAGGAATGAAGTGGGAACAGAGAAACTCTACAGGACAAAGATCCCATTTCCATGGAAATATTCTAATTAATGAAGAATGATAAGCCAAGCACTATAGAAGCAATGTGAAATATACAGTCAGCTGTTTTTCAAATTTTAGAGGTGACAGTGGCTCTAAAAGAGACTTCTGCAGCACCATGCCAGGGAGGGGGGATTAGGGCTTTGACAGTTTATGTAAAACTGCACTGACAGTCCTCTGCATCTTATTGTTTCCTCAGATTTTCTAAGCAAGTGCTTTCATCTTTTGTCTTTCATCTTTAGCTTACCACTTTTAAGGTTACATTGATTATTATCATTCTTAGCTAGAATGGGCTGCTAATTTCCTAAGCTCTAGTACTTTAGGAGATGACTCCCAACAATGTCAGGTATAGTACATAAATGGCTCACTTAATTTCACTGACAAACAATAAGATACAGGTCTGACATTACGGTCTTTGCTCTGGCAAACAAAACTCTTCATGGACTGGATTCAGCTTGTATCTCAACAGCCTGATCACATGCTTCCTGTCCATCCCTTTACATCATCTACTATAGGAAAGAACATCTGGAGTCACCTTTCTCTCACCACATATTATATATAGGGGACTAAACTTTCTCATTAGCCACTCTACAGAAATAAACTGTATTCCCAGCTGTATCAGATCACTTCAATTGCATGGTATTATTACTAGATTTCATAAACATGTTTATTTAATTATTTTCATCTGTTTTCAGATTAACACATCAGTTTCTGCCCTGTCTATTTTGCTGGTATATCACTTTTATCCTAATGTTTTACTGCGGTTGCTTCTACATGTCTTTTTTTGGCTGTTTTTATTATTGTCCATTGCTGATCATCTGCTACAGCAGCTTTTTATAAATAAAGGAATTCTTTGATTTTTTTTAATGATTATTATGAATAAGAATGAAACATGAAAAATGCACCATTCTCTAAACATGGGCTTTATACAGACATGATACACACTTACTGTATTGAACCTGCACTCTTTTAATGCCCCAAAAAAAAATTAAGTTGGGCATAGCCTGTGAACCTTGTCTGCCTAGGGGTTGGACTGGCTCAAAGGGAAAACCGCTTGCAACAACCATTTATATTTTCTCGGGATTCTGTATCATCTGATTATTCATACCTAATTAAAACCTGCGACTGTGGACTTCCACATACAAAGAATCACATATGAAGGATGAAGATCACACATCTGAGTTTACTTCAGGCAAACTGTTTAAGTTACAAAATCTGTTGCAGTCCAGATACTTCATTTCATTAGCAGGTTAGTAATATAGGCTGTGCAGCTATTCCACTCTTACATGACTACAGAACACTTCTAGACTAGACAATTATCAAATTTTTTTCTTCCTCACCGGCACCAGCCATTCACACTTCTTGAGGTAAAACCCTCAGTTTCTCAGGTCACTAAGTTCATGTCCACTTGATTGCGCTTCACATCCCACATGTCATGTCCTCCCTTCTCCCAAGGATCTGAACTGTCTCTTATTTTCCCAAAGGATTTAATGATCATAAGTTTCCTTCTTTCCCCCATTGAATTCCCCTCAGGTACCTGGCTGTGAAAGCTTGTCATATTTTTGCCCATTTTTTACCAACATTTTTTCATCAAATAGACTAGAAAACACAAACAGTAAAATGATAAAACATGCAGGTATGTTATAAATTATGAAGAAATACAGCAGGTCCTTTTGGTGGCTTGGTGTAAATGTGTGAATTAATTTTTATGTTATTTATGATTACTTGGATGTACATGCTATGTTTTCTGAAGAAAAAAAACTTGCTGAAAAAACATGTACTTTGCTTAGTGTTAGAGCTCTACATGAACAAAAATGTTAATGTAATATAACTTATTAAATACTTAAATGTTAAGAATGACACTGTAGTGTTTGGGAGGGAGGGAAGACAGATAATGTGTTTAATAAAATTAATTAGTTATTTTATATTGTTGTATTTAAAATCAAAACATTTGCACAAAATTCCTTCACAAAGGTTTTGAAAATCTATGTGCTATACAAATATTTTGAATGACTAAATCCTGGTCTTTAAAATTTATGTGCTGCATAAACAAAGTGCTAAGCACTTTCACAATAATTTTTGAAACCTACATGCTAAGTGAAGGGATTTATTAAGTGTTACATTTTCACACAAATAAAAAGTTTAATATAGTATAACTTATTAACTATTCAAATGTTACAGGTGACTATAATGAGACAATGGGCCTGATTCTCAAAGAGCTCATAGATTGCTGCAATTTGCGGTGATCTAGGGCTGCGGCAAACTCTGGGTGTATCAGGGACCCTGCTCCCATTTCTGAAAAAACAGAGATCCCTGCACCAAATATTCAAGAGTTGCCGCACCTGAAAGCTAGCGTCAAACATGTGGTGCACCTGCGGGAAATGCCACAGGGATCTGGTTCCACCTGCCTGTCACAGCACTAGAGGGGGCGGGATGGCAGTGGGGGGTTAAGCATGTATACCAGGACAGTCCGGAAAAGGGACATAGGGAGACATGGGGGGTTGAGGAGATGATGGCCTGCACGGGTGATGTCACACCCAGCGGGGGTGTCATTATAATAATTGTTATGCTAATGGATGGTACCATGAGGGGGGTCCAGGGAAAAACAATGCCAGAGGATGGGGCTGCTGCCCAGGCTGTGCCCACTTGGGCCATGGCACTGTTTGTTCCTGGAACCTCCTCCCTGCAGTACCATCCATTAGCCTAATAGTTATATAAATGGCATCCCCACCAGATGCTGCATCATCCCCTCACATGCCCACCATCTCCCCAACACCCCCATGGCACCTCCTGTGTCCCTGCTGCACCTGAACCCCACATTCAGAGC
Organism: Neoceratodus forsteri; assembly: GCA_016271365.2. Taxonomy (NCBI): domain Eukaryota; kingdom Metazoa; phylum Chordata; order Ceratodontiformes; family Ceratodontidae; genus Neoceratodus; species Neoceratodus forsteri. The sequence goes on from CM028131.1 coordinate 1,126,649,965, forward strand.
ACCCCCAATTCTCCACACTGGTGAAAGGCACCTAGACCACCTCATGGGTTGTCTAAGTCAAGTCCCTTACTGCGCCCATGGCTGGTCTTGCAGAATACCAGATATGGGGATGATGTAGCCCTGCCATGGTGTAAGCCCCCTTGCAACCTGATGCACCCCTCCCAATCCCTGTGTTGGACTTCAACCTGAAATAAAAAAAATTCCCTCGGTGATTTTCTTTTTTAATCTACAAATCAGAAAATGTTCTCTTACTGTACTGACCCTGCCAACCCAACTTCCAACTCAGCACCCACCACCCCACACTCCACACACACCCTAACTCATCTGAGCATGTCCCATGGCATAGATCCACTCAATGACTGAAGACACATCTTGCTGCTGCTGGTCCTTTTGGGACCTGCATGAATGAAGATACAATTCCACTATCTCAAAAAGAAAGGACTTTTTTTCACAAAAAACTTCAATAACTAATCAGTTAGGGTAATTTAATTTCACAAAAGTAGGGAAATGTGATATTAGGGTTTCCAGCCCTAACTACCTGCACCTACCTGGCAAGCAGCAAAAGGACAAAACTTAGGGTTCTGGGTCTCCAGAGTGTTGACGAGTCAGTGATGGGTTGTTCTTTGGGACTGTCAGCCCTAATGCTTCCCCCTAGCCAGTAGTATCCAATCTGAAGCACAAGGTACAGCTCCAAGTCACTGCCTCATAGTGATACACTCTTCAAAGGTAAAGAAGTATGTCTCTCCACATGTTGGCAACACAGTTTGTTGTAGCTTTCATCATGCAGGGCCCACAGGAGATCATGTAAGATGCTGTTTGCTCATGGAATGGGGTGATGAATAGGGTTGACAACCCCAAAGAAGACCCCACCACTGATGCACCAAGACTCCAGAGACCCAAAACCCTAATATTTTACCCTTTTACTTCTTGGGGATAGGGGAGTTAGGGCTGAAAACCCTAACACCACATTCCCCTACTTGTCTATCATTAATTTACTCCAATTGGTGCCTTAACAATGTTTTTTCTTTGCAAAGAATATAGATATAAATATTGAGAGAGGAGCGAGAGAGCGAGAGAGAGGTTTAACAAATACTAATAGCTGAAAATATTTCATGTATTTTCTGCTTCCCGATAAGACACTGATTTCTCTTTATGTATGCTGGAAAGTGAGACATGATGACAGGGTGCCCTCTAGTGGTTCAGAATCACTATTACTTCCAGTATGTACTATTTCAAGGAATTTCTTAGGACATTGCTAAAAAATAATCATCTTGTACTTAAATATGCATTCTCTGTGCACTGCTGGTATACGTAAAGACCTAGCTAGCCTCTAAAAAAATGGATTATAGATTTTGGCCTGGTGTGCTATGACGTATAGTAGAATGTGCAGCTCCATTTGGGACCGGGGTGAGTAAATTCCTACTCCCCAATCTTTTGCCATGAGGAACAGGCCCTTTCATCATATATGGTTTCAGTCACATGACTTTTTATGAGAGTTCAGGTGCTGAGGTATTCTCTAGGATACACAGAGTTAGAACTGATGTTTTACTCTTCAGACTGCTTGCCTACATAGCATCTTAGTAGTGTCAGCAAACAGAAACTGAGTCTGCCTTGAAAACAAATATTTCTTGAAAAATTATTTGAAAGTTTTTTTTTTTCAGAATGTGATGAAATAATTTAACAGTATGCTTTTTCTTCCACACTGTGTTTGTCTTCTGGTCATTCTGATTGGCCCTAACTTGACTGGTCCCCCAGCTCCATCACCCACCTTTCCCAAAATTTACCTTCTCCATAGGTGTCCTGCCATAGGACCAAGCTAGAGGTGCCCAAACATTGGAACAGGGTCCACAAGGGACCTGGCTCTGACTGCACCACTGTTGGAGGGGTTTTCCTCCATTTTCTTTCTTGGGGCCAACATGCATACGGTGATGCAATGTGTGTGATCTGCCTCCATGGAGATGCCACTGGCATCTAGGTGTGGGATCCACCTCCTTTGCTGTCCCACAGTACTGCCATCCAGATTTCTCTAGGTGACAGTAACCTGCGGGACAGACATAGAAACATAGAAGTTGATGGCAGATAAGGACCGCAAGGCCCATCCATTCTGCCCATTTCTTTTTCTACCTTATAAATGTGCCATTGGTCTTTGCTATGTCAATGGCCTATCTATTCATGCTCATCTGTATTGCTCCCTTATGTGTATCCCACACCTGTTTGAAGCTCTGCACTGTATTCATATCCACCACTTCCTGAGGTAGGCCATTCCATGCATCCACCACCTTTCTGTGAAAAAGAACTTCCTTACATTACCCCTTAATTGGCCTCCCTCTACTCTCATGCTGTGTCCTCTTGTCCTGCTATTTTTCTTATATTAAAACATGTTAGACTCTTTCATTTTGTTAATGCCCTTAAAGTGTTTAAATGTTTTGATCATATCACCTCTCTCCCTCCTTTGCTCTAGGGTATACAGATTGAGCTCCGTTAATCTGTCCTCATATGTTTTCTGATGCAGTCCCTGCACCATTTTGGTGGCCCTTCTCTGGACTGCCTCAATTTGGTCAATGTTCTTGTGAAGGTGTGGCCTCCAGTACTGCATGCAGTACTCCAGATGGGGCCTAACCAGTGTCTTGTAAAGAGGGATTACTACCTCCCTCTTTCGACTTGTGACACCCCTACTAATATACCCTAACATCTCCCTAGCCTTACCTACTGCTTTAGACATTTCCCCCATCCCCATGGGAGGAGAGCTGTCTTGTGGATGCTCAATCTTCCCTCATTCAGCCAGCCCCAAATGATCCAGGTTGGTTCCAGAACCTGGGTCACTGGTGAAGCAGGCAGTCCATGCTTCAACTGGCCATGCCACTGTGCGAGCATTAAACAGTATGATTGGTCATTTCTAAGTAAACATGTTTGCTTGTGAATGCTGTGTGGGCTAAATTTGGAAGATTTTAATCAATCAGAGTGCAGCATGAGCACTGCCAACTTAGCAGCTACATTGGATAGATTAATTAACTAATAACAGGAAAGCAGCTCTGCCTTCTAAATGACAGGGGAGGCCTACTTTCAGTTAGTTCCATGATTGCCAAATCAGAAAGATGCAGCTCTGATGACCGACATGGAGTGCCCACCCTATAAATAAACAAAATTTGGGAGCAGCCCTGTAATGTGTCTTAACTGTCTAACAGTACTATAGGGGCAGTGATTCCCATCAAACAGACTGCCAGCAGATGTGGAGGAGGAAAACAAATCCTGGGAGAGCTTCAAGCATGTGTGAGATAGACATAGAGGTGTATTAGAAAACAGGCAGGAGGAGGGAGGGTTGTCTGAGACCAGTTAGGGCCTGTGGAGATAAATTAGACAGGAAACATGTCAGCAGACTTGATGGACCAAGCAGTTCTTTCCTGCCAATGAAGTCTATGGGGCTGATTCTAAAAAGTATGCGTTTGCCGCAGAGAATTTGTGGCAGGGTGTTTGACGCAAGTAGTGGCTTGCATCAAACACTGCGGCAAGTGTGATTCTAAAAGTAGTATGTTGCAAATGCCCTGACACAAGTCTGGAATGTGGGATGCAGGGACTTAGACCAGGGTATCCCTGGTCTAACGTTGTATCCGTGGGGGACACCCTTTTACGGGGCTTGCGCCAAACCTTTGGTGCAAGGTGCTGTAAAGTGGGGAAACTGTTACAGTTGCATCAGCCAGTCTAGAATCGAACCATATTGTGTCCAAGGGGATTTGGCACAACTGCATCCAATTTTGCGGTGGACACAGGGTTTGACGTAAGCCCTGTGTACATCTTCTAGAATCTTCCCCTATGTTTCTATGTGTTAAGGATGGTTTGCAGGCACAGGCAGTTACTAATGCTGAACCAAGGCTGCAGAATTCTGTGCAGCACACAAGCAGGTAATTTAGGAAGGGCCATTAACCCATCATAATGCACCCCCTGGAGTGCTTTATTGTGATAATGAAATGGGTCTACTTTAATCAATGTAATGTACTTAATGAAATATAAATCTTTTTGCTACTATTAGAAAAAAAAACAACTTTTTTTTGTATTTTAATTCAGGTCTTGAATTTAAAAATTTCCAATTTGGACAAAATACAAATGTGAGCTTGTCTGTAGGTGATGCTAATGCAGCAGCAGCATAGTAAGAACAAAGGGAGGACAGGCAGTGGCTTCAGATGCCACTGTAGCACACTAGCATAGCATTAGGAGAGAGAGAGGAGGCTGCTTGTTGGATTGGAGTGCTAAATAATTATCAACATTGGGGCAGACTAGGCCATTTTATTTTTAATTTTTTTCTCCCTTTAGTATGGTTGGCATGTCATCCCAACCAACCCCTGGCCCCGAACCTGAGATCAGGCCACATCCTCAAATCTTCACGAATTATGCCCCGTGATGGGGCGGCAAGGACCTACCCACAGCTTAACTCACCCAGATGAATCCAGCTGAGGAGGCACCATTCGGGTCGGGACACAGAGGTTGGAAGATCATGCTGCCCGACCTGTGCCACTTTTTCCTCTGGTTTTCTTCCCCTGCAGAGTGCGGGCATGCAATGACATCTGGGCACAGCATGCCGACGTCTGCCACATTCCCCCCCCTTATGGCACCACTCTAGTAGTGCCCCCAGACATCACCAAGGGCTGCTATAGAGTGATGCCTCCCTGGATCCCTCCCTGGAACAGGAGAGCAGTCCTCCAGATGCTCAATCCTATCCCTCCCCTGCCAACCCCTGGCGGCCAAGGCTTACATCCGAACCCTGGTCACCAGCGCAGCACGAGGTGTGATGTCTAGTGCCTCAACCCTCAATGCCACCGGCCAGCAAGACTAGGCCATTTTAGCAACTATGTACTTAACTGACTGCTGGTCAGATCAAGGAATATTGAGTGCTTGCCATGATTGGTAGTGAGCATTTTTTATTTGTGTTTTCCTGGTACATTCTAGACAGAGCCATGTAGCTGTAGCACCTAGCAGGTGCAGTCACTTGTTAGTGACTAGCAGTCAATTGAGCAGGAAACAAGTTTTTTTTTAATTTAAAATATGTACAGCAGCTGTTTAGCAGATCAAGAGCAGTGACTGGGATGACCTGGGACACTGGAGCCAGTACTGCTAGAATCGGACCTGAGGTTTAGGACCAGTGTGTGATGAGAAGCCATGTTTGTTAAGGGAATTCTGTCTCAAGTAACTGGGTATGGGTCTGTTAACTGTGCTGAGTCCCAAATGCCAGCATCTACTTTCAGCCAGGCCGTTGTGCTGGGATAACAGCATGGCTGAAAGTAGATCCTGACCAATTAGGAGCCAGCTTTTAATCTATTTCTTAATATATAATACATGACTGTATTTTCTACAGAAGTAAAATAAAAAAAATATATAATTTTTGTTTATAAATGAACTTGCTTTTTTCATGCTAAGTGTATAAATAAACTTGCCTTTATTTCATGTTAAGTTATGGAAATAAAAGTATTTTTCTGTTGAGAGCCCCCCATTCTGGAACCCTGCTAATCCACAAGGCCTTGCTACTTGGGAAGGCAGAGCAGTATATTAATTTGTTCAAATCATCAGTGTGGCTCTGGATATCTATAATGAAAAACACAATGAGAGGAGCCTTTTCCAACAGCGAATCACAAAATGGCAAGTAGGGTAGAATAATGGCCCTCTCACAGCTGTATGTGTACTCAGCATTTTATTTTACTGCCAGTTATGTAACAACCAATGTTTTGTGACAAGTCTCACTTCATCAGGACATCTTTGCCAGCTGTAGAAATTAATACATAATAATATTTATATTATACAGGCACGGTCATGCCAGTATAGTAGGGTTAAGAAGGCACTTTAATGTTAAACCTCAATTTTTGCACCTTAATAACTTTGCCCCAGTTCAACTGATTAACATGAAATTTGGAAAGCACAGCCTTTGGCCAGGATTTCTTGATCCTGAAAATCATGTAGATCAGGTCATTGGGTCCAAAGTTACAGAGGTGCAAAAAATGTAAAAGCCTCTGTTTTTAAGACTTTTTTTTGCTGTCCAATAACTGAAAAAATATAAAGATTTGAAATCTGAAACTTTCAGGTTTGGTGGAGTTTGGTTCAAGGTATGTGCTTCTATGCTTTTCACCTCTCACAGTTCAGTACTTTTTAAATTATTTAAGAAAAAAGTTCTGTTCATGAGCATGGCAGTTAAAAAAAATCAATGTTCTATGGATTGCTGTTTTTGGTGACAACAGCTGCCTACACTATATGACACAGCTGTCCTTTACTAAACTATAGCAATGTCATATATACACGCACTATACAACACAGCAGTCTTTTACTAAATGACAGCTATGTCGTGTAGTGCAAGCACTATATGGCATAGCTGTCCTTTATTAACTGACAGCTGTGTCGTATAGTGCAATCAGCTGTTGATGTGACTCATATGTCAGGGATGGGGCTGCTGTCATTATAGCCTTGCCATCCTGACTGTGGTGTGCCTTAAAGTGTTATCTGCACATCAGGAGCCCCAATCCCTGGTGGCAGTCTTTGTTTATTTATTTATTTATTAAAGTGCTAACTGCACACTGGGGGCCCCAGTCTCCGATGGCAATCTTTATTTATTTATTAAAGTGTTAACTGCAAACTGGGTGCTCCAATCCCTGGTGGCAGTCTTTATTTATTTAAGCATTATCTGCATACTGGGGGCCTCAATCCCTGGTGGCAGTCTTTGTTTATATATTTATTTATTTAGTGTATACTCTGATACTGGGATACCCACCCCCACTGCCGGATGTCCCCCATACCAGCAGCCCATTGTTTTAATATATTTGCCAACATTGGGGGGCCCAATCCCTGTGTCAGTATTTAGAAGTCCTCCCTCCAGCAGTGTGGGCACTGGGGAGCCCACCCCCAGTGTCCTGAAATAAGTAAGCACATCCTCTATGTCTGCTGTCCCTCAAAAATTTTTATGTTTGCATTTTACTTAGGATGATTTTATACTACCTTATCAACTGTATGATTATATCAATGTAACATGTCTGTTTTTTATGTAATGTTCATGGATGTGGAACCTCTGTAAATGAGCTTCTACCTCATAGATTTTTAATTCTGAGAATCAATAAATAAAATAAATAAATACTTTGGTGCTGTGCAGCATGGGATAGGAGATGACTGCAGGATCTTTAAAATTATGGATGGATGGGAGTGCAGGGCCCAGGGGCCCTATGCTTCCACACATAAATATGGATACTTGTATTAAATGTTGGTAAAACACAGGGAATGCTCTTCGGCTCTGCTGCCAAATGAAAAACCTGCCACAGTCAGCTTAAAATATCTTGCCCAGATGGCTCCACATTAGAGACAGTCAGCTCTTTCAGATATTTTAGGGTCCTACTTGATGAAACTCTTGATTCTGATCAACATATCCTTGATACCTATAAATCTGTAAATAACAGAATTGGTACTGCTTATAGAAGGAGCTATGCATTCACTCCCTCTGTCAGACTGGGCATTGCCAGGGGCATCCTACTCCCACCACTCACCTATGGTGCCATCACCTATGTAAATGCTTCAAAGGCCACTCTTAGAAAATGGGATATAACTTACAATAATATCTGCCACTATGCCTCTGCATCCCTGCGGCTAAAACACCACTGCTTGCTTTATGCAGATCTTAACTGGCCTTTCCCCACTGCTCACCAGCTCCTCTTCCTTGGCTCCCTGATGGATAGTATTATTATATCAAATATTCCCATGTTACTTGCCTACTTGCTTGTTCCTCAGTCCTCCTGCTATGGCCTTCATTCAGCCATCCAATCCCTGCTACACATTCCTAGATGTAAAACTTCCAAGGGTGCTTGTTCTTTCTACCATGCAGCCCCAAAATACTGGAATTCCCTACCCCTAGATGTCCATTTAGCACCCAGTCATGCTACTTTCAAAAATAAGCATCAAACTCTCCTTGTAAACCTTGCCTCATGCACTTGTTTTTTTTTCCCAAATGTTTAACCAGGTGAGACACATTAAGCTGAAAGCTTGTTTACAGGTGCAACCTGGGAGCACAGGGAAGTTAAGTGACTTGCTCAGGGTCACACAGTATGCAGTTGGGGGCTGTGGGATTCAAACCCAGGTCTCCAGATTTGCAGCTCAGAAACTTAAACCACTGTGCTATACTGCCTCCAATCCATCTTAGATTTTTCTTGCCCTCTGTAACCTGCTACATGATCTATGTCTCCCTTACTGTTAACCTTTCTGCTTTTTGAATCATCTTTCCTATCCTGCTCTGTGTCCCACCTTCTTTTACTCTTGTTCTCCCTCTCCTGTATTTCCCTCACCTATCACCCATCTCTCTCTTTTATACCCTTTGCCTCCTTCCCTCCCTCTCTCTCTCTCTCATCACTCTCACTACTACATAGATTTCAATCTAACTGGTAACACCACGTAGGCCTTTTGCATGCTTGGAAATTTTGAAAGTTGAAAATTGTTGTGGCACTTACCTGATCTACCTTGTACCCTACCTGGTGTCTCATAATAACTGCATTTGCTTATGCCATTATTGTACTATTTGTTCTTTATCCATTTTTTTGTAGTTCTCTCATTATTTCCTACTGTAACTTTGTAAACTCCTGGGATGTGTCTAAAAATAGTCACTTTTGTGTCTAGAGCACTGACCTGGTTAACAAAAACTAAATAAATAAATACTATTGTGGACTGATCAGAGTGTTCCTGTGCTTCCACATGGAAATGAGGATATGATTACAATATCTCAAAAATTATGAATGGATGCTAGCACATGCCCCGGAGGGCCCTGTGCTTCCACAGACAAATAAGGATATGATTACACTATTTCAAAAAGTAAGGCAATTCTTTGCAAAAAAAAAACTTTGCTAATGCATTAGTTAGGGTTCTAGCATCAAAGGTAGGGTTATGTCATGTTAGGGTTTCCAACCCTAACACCCCACGCCCACCCTGCAAGCAGCAATAGTAGCTGGGTGTGCTTTGGGGTTGTCAACCCTAACAGTCACCCCATTCACATATGCTGTACCATCCCAGATTACTTACTCATGGAATGGGGTGAGCATTAGGGTTGATAACCCCAAGGTACATCCCTCACCTGTTGCTCCCTGCAGGGTGTGGGTTGGGTGTTAGTGTTGGAAACCATAACACAACATTTCCCTACTTTTGATGCTAGAATCCTAACCAGTGCATTAGTAAAGTTTTTTGCAAAAAATATATATGTATATATATCACTAAATGTTAATATTTGTATACATACATTTTATTGCCATAGCCATAATCTATGAAGACACATCATATTCTGTTCAGATCTCACTATGACTGTATATATGTAAATACAGTCATAAGTATTTATATAAAAATAAAACATAAAAATACCTTTTGAACTTATATTTTATCACTTGTTCTTTATTCTTTACCCTTCAGTTGTTCCTTAGACTTTGTGCGGCTCTAAAGGATATACAATTATACCAAATTTACTTTATCTTCCAAGTCCATTTTTATACATGCCTTAGTTTCATACTAGCTAATTGATAGTATTTACTAACCTTTTTTATAACCCTTTTTATAATATATTTAACAATAAGTTCCACTGTGCCAGATTATGTATATCCATACTCCAGTTATATTTTCACACCTCTGTAAGGTATTCATTTTATCAGTGAGTTCAGGGACACTTACAATGTATTCTATTGTGTTTGATCACCTGAACTGTCTGTACCTTGGATATGTACTTTGGATAAGTTGCTCTATATACTTTAAAATATATATATGAAAATAATTTCAATATATTTTTTCCTTGAGTTATCAAGCATTTTTTGTTTCAATTAAAGAAATAAATTTGCCAAAACAAGGTTGACTCCAGTTAAGGATTTCATTCTGTTTAAACTTGCTCACCTTCAATTATTCTGGGAACTCCTCCCTTCAGGGCTGTCCCAGGCACTGTAAGCAAACCAACACTCAGTTTTATATTTTAAACACAGTAATTCCTTATGACATAGCATATGTTCAACTAAATACTTCTTTTATAAAATGAAAGCTTTCTATATGTTTTTATGAAGTATACCTGCTCCTGCGGTTTTTGAGTCTTGAACAACTGAATGGGCAAGTTTGTGAGCTGCCCTTTTACACCGTTACACCTCTGGGCTAGGGATCAAGCAAAGATGTCAGCATGCATGATGTCACGATGTTCATCGTGATGCTCTCACACTTGTGTCTCACGCTTGTCTCCCAGCTTGCGAAGGCAACACCATATAGCCAAATGGTAAATGCTATTAAAATGGCTATGCCCTTATTTGTACCAGCAGGTGTAAACTGAATGTTGAGTAGCACTAAGTAATGTGGCTCACTTTTCTGACTTTTACTAATGTTTCTGTTGCATATAAGTCAAAAGCACTGATCTGACCCTTACATCTCTCAAGTTAGACTCTTATACAAATATGTATTTAAAGCCTTTTTTAAGCCTGTGAGATGACCTAGCAATGTAAGCAATGCTCTGTTTACACTGAAAGTAAATTTGCTGCTTTGTCACTGTATTCAAAATGTATCCACTGTGTCAACTGGGTGGGGGTGGTGGTACAGAGTTGGAAGGAAACAATTCTAAAACAATATTTTATATAACTAGTCACTCAGATTTGTGCTGGTGGTACAAATTATTTTATATTAAGCTCTGCCAGTCTCGTCCTTCATTTAGACCTACAGATCCAATATGATTATCTGCTTGAAAGCACTTTTCCAAATTGTTTTGCACAACTCTGACTATGACTCAGAATTGGGCCCTTGGCCTCTTTCTATGACAATGAGTTCCATATTTGGGCAAAGTAAGGATGAGAGGAATGGAAAGTATGCATGGTATAATGGTACCAAGACCATGTGTCCCAACTAAGCAACAATGTGACTGCTACTTACCTGGTCACTGAGTAATTTTACTGATCTGTTTGGTAGACTTAGCATTAGCACAAAGTACAATTTGATGTTCATTGTTATTTTAAGTTTCTTATAACTAAAATGTAACTGACATTGATGACATGCTGACACCAACACATGCAACTGATAAGCACTCAGAAATGGCACAGTTTAGGCCAGCCTACTAGCATAGCAGTAGCACAACTGCTCACAGCGGACATGACCAGGGTTCGGGAATGAGCCTGGGCATCTGAGGGTTGGCCAGGGGGAGGCTGGATCAAGCATCCCATGGATTCTCTCCTCCTCTGGTGAGGGAAGATATCACACTCTGCTACTTTACCACCACCTGGGTGACCACAGGTGGTGGTTCAGTGACTCAGCAACTTACAGGGGAGGAACCTTTGGACCAAGCATGCAGATTGGCTGTGCCAGGTTTTGCTGGCAACCAGTCACATTGCATGCTCCTAAAGGGGTGGTGAGACACAGAAAAACAGGAAACTGTGGTACAGTCAAGGGAGGATGACACCTCAGCCTGCCCACCACATCCACTGCCAGCACCAAGCCAGCTTCTATTGGGAAAGCCGCCTGTCTTCACCTCCACAGTGGATGACCAGATGGACTGCAGGATAGAAATGCCAAAGGAGCTGAAGGCATACCTGGCCCTGGGGGGTAAGCCAGGGGGGCAGCTCAGTTGTGTGTGATGGGTGGGCTGGCAGTCCTAACTAGAGATGTTGTGAAATAAAATTTCACTGGTGAAATTGCCTCAAAATTTCACCACGTGAAATATTTCATGAAATTCAGCTGTTCCGTGAAATATTTTGTGGGGTTGCACACTTACGAAATTTCACCCCAAAATGTGAAATCTCACCCAAAAATGGCAAAATGTCACCATCAAATGGCAATTTTCACCATTCCACAGGTGAAATTTTGCCTTTTTATTTTGAGTGAAATTTCACATTTTTGGTTGAAATTTCACAATATTCAGGTCAAGGATGGAATGAAATGCTCACTGAGTTTGAACTCTCAAATCTTGGTATGCCTTTCAGCACTCTAACTCATTAAGCTACAAGCCCACTGGTTAAAGTGTCTGAGAAACTATGTATAACAGTAAAAGGAAGTTTTTCAGATACTTTAACCAGTGGGCCTGTAGCTTAATGGTTATAGCACTGGAACAGCATATCAGAGATCTGAGGTCTAAATGATAATCAATTCCTTCATTCCATCCTTGATTTAAAAATATATACCTTGCAGGGGTTAAACTGCACTGACAGAAGTGATATTTCTACAATGTTCAGGTGAAATTTCTCACTTTCAGGAGAAATTTCACATGTCGCACCCATGAAATGTTTCGCTAAATGTGCGAATTTAACAAAATATTTTGCGTAACAAAATTTCTCAGTTCGCACAACAGTAGTCCCAGCTGGATAAGAAAGCAGGTTCTCAGCAGGATGGCATGTGGCACATGGCTGAAGGTGGAAGGAGGTCCCTGCCTGGCCTGGAGTGGTGGATAAACAATGTTCAAATAAAACGAAAAGAAATAACACAATGAGATATTTAATGAAAAATGAAGTGTATATTGTATCTGTTAAGATATGCCAATAAACAATAAAGAATGTTGGTGATAAAATAACTCACAGTTTAAAAAACAGAATAAATTGATGTGTTTCATATACCATAAAACCTCAGTCTAGTTCTAAAAGTACAATACTGACAGTGTGTGTGTGTGTGTGTGTGTGTGTGTAATTTGAAAATGGAATGAAGTCCTATGTTTGTTAATTTTGTTTCAGTTTCTAAGTGCTCCAGTTATAGCCATAGCCCTTTGTTATCTTTTATAACGCCTGTGGTCACATTTAAGGCTTTGGCAACTGTGTTGACTGTGTCTGCTGTACCTGTCTGTATTTCAGTTGTTGCCCAGATCAACTGAAAGTCAGCAACATACTGGTTCAGGAGCTTGATTTTCAAAATATCTGAAACTTCGTGCATGTGGAATGAAATGATGCACTCAGTTGACTACACATACTGTAGCATGTGCAAAGAACAAGGATGTGGCACCTTTGTGGAGAACTGCTGAAAACAGCAATTTCTCTGTAAGTCACTGGTACAGAGATTGTTTCCTGCATCAGTAAGCTGTACACCTAACATAGTCTGGGGTGTGTTCCTGAACCTTTGCAAATCTGGGACCATAGATCTTCAAATGCCTTTAAACCCAGCACTAGTGTCTGTTCCCCATCATCCACCTACCTGTTGCCAGTTCTGGAGGCTGTTAGCTACCCTCAGTTGTATTTTTTTTTTTTGCATTTCCCATGCTATAGATACCCCCTCCCAGCTGTTTCTGCCTGTCCTGCATCTGTACATGCTTTCTTATACACTGCATATGCCATTCAGATTCTCCCATAATTAATTTTCTTATCTAGGCGCTTTTCTTTTCTTCCTTTGTAGGGTCCACTATCAAAAAGGAGAAAGTCATTTATTTTAACTTAGGCACTGAGGAGATATTGCCAGAATAACATGTACAGGCTTACCATTTATGGTTGTAAAGATTTAATGTTGGACTCATCTAGCCCATTGTGTTGTCCACAAATAATAATTTTAATTGTGGTCTTTTTGTGTGGCCCATCTAAGACATGACTTAACAAATGTGCAGTCCGAGGGCTCTTATCCTGGGGGACAGAAATATGATTTTAATACACCTGTCAATTTATGTCACATTTTTCATTAGCATCCTGAGATCACACACCCCTGCTCATTTGTGTAATCTGGGTTTGTTAGAGAAGTTGTACCAACAGGAGTAACCTCTAAATCAGCACATACATCCAAATCTGTTAGATGGGATGTCTGCTGGCATTTTGTGGGACTCCTAATCTTGCTGCTGGTGCACATTTTGCCAGATTGACTTGTCAGCCCCTTGTGTCACTACTGTACCTTAATCAAGAAGAACTTTGGCTGTGGAACTTTATCTCTGTTGTATGTCCTGTGATGTTTCCCTGGAAGTGAAATGAGTGCTGCTTTTAATTTTTATTCCATACCCAAGATCGGTAGTTAAACCACTAATCAACTGATTATGGAGCCCCAGGCCTCCAAAGGTGTGGAGTAAGGGCCTTATCATCGCTGCTGCTGGTGACTATGACCTGTTGCCCTTTCTGGCAGATGCTGTCCTCGGTTGTTTTCTCAGAATTCAAATGCTCCAGGTAACGAAAGTTACTAGATCAGCAATTCGACCACTAATCAACTAATTATATTTTAAAATTTCTCACCTTCACACTCAGGTGTATGAAAAAAGACATTTAAGTAGCAACCTATGTGTTTAATGATTTCTGGATTGGTGAATGGTGGCATGCATTAAGAAAGATGTTGGGTCTCTAACTGAAGATTAGGACACAGATGCTGACTCATAGTTTACTCTGTTGAGTGCTGTTTTCTCAGCAGTTGTAGCATGTAGGCTTTGGGTCTAGGGGACAAAAAGACTGAAATGAGTTTAATTTCTCTGTTAACACTTGCATCTGTTTACAGTTCTATTGCTATTTGTTCTCAGCCCAAGAGCAGCTAATTTATTATAAAAAATGGCACCAGCCACATGTTTGTGATCCACATGATTCCCCACCCATACTTCCTTGTGTTGTACAGTAAGCAGTTAACTTCATTATGAGCAGAGTACATTCATAATCTTCTTTCGGATGAGACGTTAAACCGAGGTCCCATCTGCCTGGATTGGTGGTAGCTCAGGTGGATGTTAAAGATCCCATGGCACTTATCGAAAAGAGTAGGGGAATTTCCCCGGTGTCCTGGCCAAATTTCCCTCTTTCACTATAAATACCACCAACAGCTTAATCTGGTTCAAAGTCAGTTGCCATTCATCTGTATCCCCCTCCCCCGGGTCGTGCCTGAAAATAGGCAGGATTTGTCTAGTGCACTTACCCGGTCAACAAAAGCTAAATAAATAAATAAATAATATTCAATAACTGCACATTTAGTTACATCTGTTTAGAGATTTACTATCAAAGTCAATGGAAGGGAGTAGGAACTGGGAGACTACCTGCTTCCATCCAGCAGGACTGGGGCAATGTCTAGACCTTTAGAGAAAGTTGAGCTTGTGCCCTACAGCTCATAAGAGGTAATCAACATGCCTACTGTATGAAAGTGGTACATCAGACCAGATTCTTAGATATTTGAATACGCTGACTTGCTCAATTGTGTTGCCATGTGACATTATGAATGTAAGTTGATTAGCTGAATAAGTTAGTAAGTTCTGTGATCCGAACAACATAGACTTAGTTCTGCTTGTACTAAGGAACAAGTAGTTACTGACAAACTCAGAGGAGGCAGACTTGATAGACCAGTAGATCTACTCTGCTGGCATCTAGTATGTTAGTATGTTAGACTATGTGGAAATCAGACTGGAGTACTGAATTAATCTCAAGACATTGTTGTTGCACTGTAGTACGGTATGGTGTCATCTGCATACATATGTAGATCACTCCTCCCACCGTGTTTCAGAAAGTCATTAACAAAAATGTGTAACATCAATGGGCCAAGGATTGAGTCTTAAGGAGCTCTGAGATTTAAGACTGCAAGGTCTGAAATTATTCTTTGTATGGACACTAGCAGTGTACAGTTACTTGGGCAGTTTTCAAACCATTTGATGGCTAGTTGACTGAGACCTAGGGTCTTAAGCTTGAGAATATTCCATTGGGTTTCAAGAGGAAACCAAGTTTGGGACAATAAAATTTCACTGTGATGGGTATCCCATCTAACATTCAGAATAAATGAAGTAACCTAAAATGAACTGTAAAGAGTGGGGCAAAGGGGGCTTCAGAAGCTTGATGAAGCACAGTGTCCCCATACTCTAGAACTGGTGAGAGCACCTGGCTAATAATTCTGTGCCTGTTAAATGGCATAAGGCAGTGTCAGGCATGATTAAGTTGCTCCAGATATGAACAGACATTTGGTACCGTTTGGAAAATGGGATGTTTAAATGTAAGTGATTTGTCAAAGGTCAGTCCCAGATATTTATAGGTGGAAACAGACTCAAGGCAGGTATCACTCAATTTAATCTGGGGGAAGGGGGCAGTGACCTTTTTAAATGAAACATAGAATTGCATAAAATACATTGCATTTTCATTTTAACAATAAGTAGATGATTAGCTAAGACCCAGGCAATGACACTGTCAAAGTTAGATTGGCACTGTAGTCTAGGACCCTCAAGAGAAGAATTAGCACAATTGATAACTGTATCACCATCATACAGTTTTACTGAAGGTAAATAAGTGAGGGATGGCAGAGGGCTGATAAAAAAGGAAAACAAAACAGAACCAAGAATAGAAACCTGAGGAACACTGAGAAGCATAGGGGAGGAAGAAGACAGCAACTAGCTCAGTGTGAATTTGTTACACTCTGCAGTTTGCTGAGTTAGTTGCAAAGTGCATCAATCTGTGCTGTATTTTGTTATGCAAATTTCACAGTTGGTGCACCTCTGTAGGACACCGCTGTGTGGTGATGTTTAGATTGCACATTTATGCAGTTTGCAGTGAAAAACTGCCACAAAGTGAGGAACTGTATCAATTTACATAGTAAAATGTGTGCAATTTCGAAGAATTGCAAAGTGACCACTACACAAAAACTTTACAAAGTGCATAGCAGGCAAATTTATCACAATTCATTAATGAATTTAAAACTTCAAATAGGCAAAACAATGACACAGACCAACATATATATTGAGAGTGATCCAAAAGAAAGGAAGAGATCCAATTTGTAATATTACATGAAAAAATGTAAAGATGTGAGATGATAAAATAAAAGAGAATGGTCAATGAAATCAAAAGCCTTATAAAGATCTATGATAATAGCATACACATTCATAAAGCTGAAGTGTTTCTTTTGTGAGTACTCCTATTCTTTGACCATGTGATATTATTGGACTCATTAATAAAGATGCTGTAGTCTTTGGTCATGTGGTATCATTGAGCCGATTAATAAAGATTTTTTACTTTAAGCTGATAACACAGAATTCCCTCTCAAGAAATAAATTGGAGGGATGTAAGGACTGCTGCTTTTATAATTGTTCTGCACCTGTACTCTCTCTGGTGAATATGCTTAATATGCTTTTTTTGTTTAAATAAATGTTATAAAATATAACTGAAAATAATGTTAAAAAAGTCATAGTGCTTGTAAAAATGCCCTTAGTTTGTAAATTCATTTTGTGACATAAAGTTATTCAGAAATATAGACAGTGACACTGCAGGTAGCTTTGAAATATGTTTTTATTTTGTTACTGAATACAGATATGGCACAAATATTGGAATCAGAGTTCAACTTGAAATGTGCTTCATTCTACCACAAGATGGAGCTCTCAGGTCAAGAATCTTCTTTTACTTTCACTAGATGTTAGCCACCTCAACAGAAAGTGAGAGTAGAGAAGTAACGTTCTGCAGGATAGTTTATGAGTTTTCACAAGGTTGTGATATTTCTCCCCCACACACACACCCCATTCACTCTATCTTTGTCTGTGTTCTCTCTCTCTTCAAACTCTCCACAAATTCTGTTGGTCAAGAAACTGTAAGATGAACACTATATAATCTGTTTACCTGCTCTTGCTTCTATCTTGAAATGTCTATCTTGTATGACTTCTCTGTACTGTATATGTCTTTGTCTGCATTGTATGCTATGTAAATTGAATGTAATATCTCATTTTATAGCTGTCTTTTTTGCCTGTACTTGTTACAGCCATGTACTACCATGCACTGCCTGTATTTATAACTTTTCCTTCATGTATTTATTGTTATTCTTATGACTTACTGTTTTTATACTTTGTCTGTATTCTCCCAGGGTATGCATGAAAATAGGCATTTGATTGTCTTGTGCATGTAACCTGGTAAATAAAGAACTAAATAAATTACTCAGCACAGAGGAGTATTGTCTCACTCAGACAAATGAAGGTACATTACTCATACTTGTAAACACATGATTAACTAGACAGAAAAAGACCAAGGGTCAAATCTTATCCGTCTCCCTAACATCTTGGAAAAGGCACCCATTATTTCAATGGTTGCAGCTGCAATGGGCTTGTGTCATGTACACAGTAGAGGAAAGGATAACCAAAGGAGTAGCTGAAGGGGATCAGACTTTATTCAGGTACATGACTGAGAAGAGGAAAGCAAGGGGAGAGATAGTGAAGATTCTGTAAGGAGGGCAGCAGAGAGAGAGACTACATGGAAGAGGATAAAGAAAATGTGGACATCCTGAACAGGTACATAAAACAAGCATTTTTCAATGCCGAATGTTGATTGGGTTGGTCCATTGAGCTTGCTCACTGCCAATCTGTCACTCACTCGTTCTGTTTCTCCTGGTGCTGCAGGCTACTGTTTTGTACTGGGCTCCTGTCTGCATTGGCACCCTTTTCTGTCCACAAAGAAATCTGCAGCTGTCCTGACAGAGTTCGGTTGAGCTTGCTCACTCCCCCTCTCTCACTCGCTCATTCTGTTTCTGCCAGTGCTGCAGACTGGCCTTTTGTACTGGGCTCCTGCCTGCATTGCTGCCTTTTTCTGCCCACAAAGAAATCCACAGCAGTCATGATAGAGCTCTTTTGAGGTTGCTCACTCCCCCTGTCTCACTTGCTCATTCTGTTTCTCCTGGCAATGCAGGCTACCCTTTTGTACTGGGCTCCTGCCTCTTTTGGCACCTTTTTCTGCCCACAAAGACATCTGCAGCAGTCCTGACAGAGCTCCGTTAAGCACACTCACCCCCCCCTACTCGTTCGTTCCGTTTCTGCCGGCGCTGCAGGCTGCCCTTTTGTACTGGGCTCCTGCCTGCATTGCCACCTTCTTCTGCCCACAAAGAAATCTGCAGTATTTCTGATTCTAGAACTCTGAGCTGAGTGGCTGTGTTTGAGAAGAGCTCCCAAAGCTAAGTGCTTTTTGATATAATTTTCAGTTTAAAAATTGTTTTGTTTTATGTAAATTTAGGTGATTGTGAAAGACAACCCTGTAGGCTCCAGGAAGATATGAAATTTGTGTGGTAGATATTCGTTGGAAGTCAGAAGGATCAACACATTTATTTAGTGTGATCGTTCTACTCTGATGTAGTTAATTTTAATACTATTTTAATATTATAGTTTAAACCCTTTTTGAATGTGCCTTTGGTGGTGTCTGATACTGAGAACCTAAGTGTTATTTGTGGGTATCCTGTCTGTTTTGGTAGGTACTTTATTTTCTCTGTTAAACAACTGAGTATACCTATTGCCTAATACTTTATAGTACATTGTATCTTTTTTGCTCAGTCTCTAATTTTTCTCTTCTTTCTCCAATGTTTTAGAACTGTTTAGTTATTGTGACAGAGGTGTGGTACTGTGTTCTTTCTTGTACTTCAAGGTGCTTTTGGAACTGCTGATTTCTATTGGTTTAAACAATTACATTTTTCTTTTCTATTTTAAAAAAAGCTACATCAACTTGGTATGTTGTCACCTGTTTGTTGTTGCTAAGTAGCAGATGTTTTTGCATTGTGCTCTGATTCTGTGATAGAATCTGTATTAGTAGAAGGTAGATTATTGTGATTGTAGTTACCTTTTTGATTGTAAGGATAAAGAGGTTAGATAGAAGTGTATGTATTTTCAAATATTATAGGGGAACAGTGGCAGGATTTTTAGGACAGTAAATTAATAAAAAGGGAACTAGGAGAGCTTCAGTAGCAGACAAGTAGTGGAATTGCAGTATAATGTGGGGAGTGGTGCAATGCAGTGGCTGTGGGGCAGCCATTTTCAGGCAGACCTTCTGGACACTGAGGTGCTGCCCTATCTGCATGCATCTATCTGGACTGCGGGATGAGGTAGCCAGACTCACAGTGGAAGTAAACTGGATCAGTGGTACCATCACCCCTATCCAGGGACCACCCAGTCCAATGCAACTGCCTCAAAGGATGCCAAGAACGAGGAGCAGTTGGATGACAGTGGGCTCAGGGAGGGTTAGAGCAGTCAGGCAGAGGCACATCCCAGATCCTATTCCACTCAAGAACTCATATGCCACACTGGCAAATGAGAACAACCAAATACAGGTACCCAGAGAAGTGGAAGGAAAGGATGTGGAGGTTAGCCAAGGAGGTGATCTCAGTGGGGAAAGCAATGGACCCCAGATGAGGAGGAAGCAAATCCTGGTGGGGGACTCCATCATAAGAGGGATCCAGCTAGGAACACAGGAGGGGGAGGACAGGGAGGTGAGGTGCCTACTAGGTGCCACGGCAGGGAGGGATGGAAGGAAGATCCTGGGGATCACTGGGAAGGCAAGACGGAAGGGTGACCTGGATGTCATTATCCACCTAGGTACTAATGACCTGGCAAATGGGGAGCCAAAGGAAGTTCAGGAAGAGTTTAGGAAACTGGGAGGGTCTCAAGCAAGTAGCTATTTCTGTCACTTTCTCAGAAGTACTACCTGTGAGAGGCAAGGGAGAGCATAGAGTGCATGCACCAGGAACTTTAACTCATGGTTGAAGAACTGGTGCTGTGAGGAAAGGTTTGGATTCATTGGTGACTGGGGACCCACCTGGAGGGATGGAGGTTTGTTCAAGCCTGACGGCCTGCATCCATCCTGGAGGGGAATCCAAGCACTCAACGATAAGTTTAAATGCTACATTGACAAGCATTTAAACTAGCAAAGGGGGGTGGCAGGCCAGCAAGGAGGGTACCTACTTGCTCACCCCACACAGCTAGCAGTGGAACCAGTGAACCAGAGGAGTGGCTATCTCTGCAAAGCAGTGTGCAAAAGATGGAGATTAGTGCCCAAGAGGTGGATAAGCAGAAAAGGGGCAAAATTCAGCAGACGGGCAGACAGCAAGGAGAACCAGGATAAATAACAACCAAGGAAGGGGCTGGAGTAGAACAGTGAGACAGTCTAGGGAGGTCAAATCATGGAAAGCCATGTGTCAAATGCCAGGAGCCTTAGCAACAAGATGGAAGATCTGGAGGCTGTCATGGTGCAGTCAGACCTGGACATTGTGGCCATCACTGAAACCTGGTGTAATGATAACCACGACTGGGAGATGGCCATACCTGGCTACAACATATTCAGAAGAGACAGAGCAGGCAGGAAGGAGGAGGTGACTCTATGTGAAAAATGACATAAGGGCCACAGAGATCCAGGAGGAACAAAATGGGGAGAGATACTGTGGGTTAGCTGTAAAGGAAAATGTGGACAGCCATCCGCACAGGTGTGGTCTATAGACCACCAACCCAGGAGGAAGAAACAGATAGGGAACTGATGCTAGCCATCCAAAGGATGGCAGACAAGGGTGAGGTAGTACTGGTTGGAGACTTCAATATTCCAGACGTGGACTGGAGCATCCCAGCAGCAGCATCAACTAGGAGCAGATTTATCCTGGACTCCCTTCAGGGTGCCTTCCTCAAGCAACTGGTCATGGAACCAACTTGGCAGAAGGCAATACTGGACCTTGTGCTCACAAACAGGGACAGTGTGATAGGGGTAACAGTGGGGGAGCACCTGGGAAACAGTGACCACCAGTCATTGTGGTTTGAAATCACAGAAAGAGCAGAACCAAACCACACAAAAACATGTATTCTGGATTTTAGGGGGGCAGACTTTGGGAAAATGGGGAGATACTTGAAAGAGGCATTAAGGGGAATGGGACAGGAATCAGGGGTTGAGGAACAGTGGGCAGTATTTAAAATGGGGATTACAAGAACAACAGAATTATGTATTAAGCAGGTTAGCAAGAGGAAAGGAAGAGGAGACCATTATAGTTTCCCAAAGAGGTAGCAAAGAAAGTGAAAGCCAAAAAGATTGCATTCAGGCAATACAAAAGACACAGGCAGAAGGGGATAGGAGAAGTACCAGAGAAGCAAAGGAGGCAGGGAGGTCAGTAAGAGAAGCCAAAGCTCAGACAGAAGAACACATTGCAAAATCAGTGGGTAGAGGGGACAAAACCTTTTACAGGTACATAAGTGAAAAAAGAAAGACAAAGGGAGGGATAGTGAGACTGAAGGGGGAGGATGGGGGCCGCGTGGAGGATGACAACAGTAAAGCTGACATACTGAACAGGTATTTCTGCTCAGTCTTTACTGAGGAAGAGGAGGGTAATGGCTCTGAAGGGAGTACAAGGGGTGGGAATGGTGCAGAAATGGACACAAGTCCCTTTACATGAGAAAGGGTCCTGAAGGAACTGGAAGTAATAAGAGTTGATAAAGCAATGGGGCCAGATGGGGTGCACCCCAGGGTCCTTAAAGAACTAAGAGAGGTGGTGGCTGAACCTCTGGCTATCCTGTTTAGCCGATCACTGGAAACAGGGGAGGTACCCAAAGACTGGAGGACAGCAGATGTAGTCCCCTAATACAAAAGTGGGAACAAAGAGGAAGCAGGGAACTACAGACCAGTCAGCCTCACCTCGGTAGTGGGGAAGATCATGGAAGCACTACTAAAGGAGAGATTGGTGGAACATCTGGTTGTCAATGGACTACAGGACCCAAGGCAGCATGGTTCCACCAGGGGGAGGTCATGTCAGACCAACCTCATTGAATTTTTTGACTGGATGACTAGGGAGGTGGATCAGGGGAGGGCAGTGGACATGGCCTATCTGGACTTCAGCAAGGCCTTTGACACTGTGCCACATAGAAGACTATTACACAAACTGGGGAATATGGGTGTGGGCAGAGCAGTAGTGTGGTGGGTAGGTAACTGGCTGGGTGGCAGGACACAGAGGGTGGTAGTAAATGGCTGTCACTCCACAGAGGGAAGAGTGACCAGTGGGGTACCACAGGGATCAGTGCTGGGACCGGTCCTATTCAACATCTTCATCAGTGACATGGTGCAGGACCTAGAAGGCAGAATTTCACTGTTCGCTGATGACACAAAGCTCTGTAACAGAGTAGACACACCAGAGGGTGTAGACAGAATGAGAAGCGACCTGCAGAAACTTGAAGAATGGTCAGGGGTTTGGCAGTTGAAATTCAATGCAAAGAAGTGCAAGATAATGCATATGGTGCACAAAAACCCTGGCACAATATATCAGTTGGGGGGTGAGGATATAGCATGCACCAAGCAGGAAAGGGATCTTGGGGTTATCATCTCTGATGACCTCAAGGTAGGAAACAGTGTGACAAGGCAGCAGGTAAAGCAAATAGGATGCTGGGATGTACAGGCAGGGGCATTACCAGCAGGAAAAGGGAGGTCATAATTCCGCTATACAAGACACTAGTGAGGCCCCACCTGGAGTACAGTGTACAGTTCTGGAGACCATACCTACGTAAGGACATAGACAGGGTAGAGAAGGTTCAGAGGAGGGCAACAAAGATGGTGCATAGATTGCATCACAAGTCCTATGAAGACAGGTTGAAGGAACTGAACATGTACTCCCTGGAGGAGAGGAGGAGAAAGGGATATGATAGAGACATACAAGTATCTTACAGGAGGAACAGGGTGCAGGAAAACACTATTTTTAAGCGAAAAAGATGTTCCAGGACTAGAGGCATGGGATGAAGTTGGAGGAGAGACGATTCAGAGGAAACATGAGAAAGAATTTCTTCACAGAACGGTGGTGGACAAGTGGAACACCCTGCCAGAGGAAGTGGTGGGGGCTGAAACAATCACGGGATTTAAGAATGCATGGGATAGATATAAAGGAATTCTGGAGGTCAGGGGTAAGGTGCAACAGACTTCTAGGAAAACAAACTGAACTTACAAGCTCAAATGGGCAGACTCAGTGGGCCATAGGCCCTTATCTGCCGACACTGTCTATGTATCTATGTATCTATGCAGCAGTCACAATAGAGCTCTGTTGAGCTTGCTCACTCCCCCTCTTTCACTTGCTTGTTCAGTTTCTCCCTCTGCTGCAGGCTGCCCTTTTGTACTGGGCCAGTGCGTGCATTGCTGCCTTTTTTTGACCACAAAGAAATCCGCAGCAGTCAAGATAGAGGTCCACTGAGCTCACTCACTCCCCCTCTCTCACTGGCTCATTGTGTTTCTCCTGGCGCTGCAGGCTGCACTTCTGTGCTGGGCTACTGCCTGCATTGGCACCTTTTTCTACCCACAAAGAAATCTGCAGCTGTCCCAACAGAGCTCTGTTGAGGTCGCTCACTCCACCTGTCTCACTCACTCATTCTGTTTCTTCTGGCACTGCAGGCTGCCTTTTTGTACTGGGCTCCTGCCTGCTTTGCCACCTTCTTCTGCCAACAATGAAATCTGCAGCAGACATGATAAAGCTCCGTTGAGCTTGCTCAATCCCCCTCTCTCACTTGCTTGTTCAGTTTCTCCCACTGCTGCAGGCTGCTCTTTTGTACTAGGCTCCTGCCTGCATTGCCACCTTCTTCTGCCCACAAAGAAATCTGCAGCAGTCACAATAGAGCTCTGTTGAGCTTGCTCACTCCCCCTCTTTCACTTGCTTGTTCAGTTTCTCCCTCTGCTGCAGGCTGCCCTTTTGTACTGGGCCAGTGTGTGCATTGCTGCCTTTTTCTGCCCACAAAGAAATCCGCAGCAGTCCCAACAGAGCTCCGTTGAGCTCAATCACCCCCCTTACTCGCTCACTCATTCTGTGTCGCCCACTGCTGCAGACTGCCTATTTGTACTGGGCTCCTGCCTGTGCTGGCATCTTTTTCTGCCCACAAACATATCTGCAGCAGTACTGACACAGGTCCGTTGAGCTTGCTCACTCCCCCACACTGCTTGTTCTGTTTCTGCCGGTGCTGTAGACTGACCTTTTGTACTGGGCTCCTGGCTGCATTGCTGCCTTTTTTGACCACAAAGAAATCCGCAGCAGTCACGATAGAGGTCCACTGAGCTGGCTCACTCCCCCTCTCTCACCGGCTCATTGTGTTTCTCCTGGTGCTGCAGGCTGCACTTCTGTACTGGGCTCCTGCCTCTGTTGGTGCCTTTTTCTGCCCACAAATAAATCTGCAGCAGTCCCAACAGAGCTCTGTTGAGCTCGCACAGTTCCCCTCTCTCACTCGCATGTTCCATGTGTGCTGATGCTGCAGGCTGCCCTTTCGTACTGGGCTCCTGCCTGCATTGCTGCCTTCTTCTGCCCACAAAGAAATCTGAAGCAGTCATGATAGAGCTCTGTTGAGCTCGCTCACTCCTCCTCTCTCTGTCGCTCATTCTGTTTCTCCTGCCGCTGCTGGCTGCACATTTGTACTGGGCCCCTGCATGCATTGCTGCCTTTTTCTGCACACAAAGAAATCTGCAGCAGTCCCAACAGAGCTCCGTTGAGCTCACTCACCCCACCTCCTTCACTCTCTCATTCTTTGTCTCCGGCTGCTGCAGGCTGCCCTTTTGTACTGGGCCCCTGCCTGCATTGGTGGCTTTTTCTGCCCACAAAGAAATCTTGCAGCTGTCCCGACACTGCTCCATTGAGCTTGCTCACTCCCCCTCTCTCACTCGCTCATCCGTTTCTGCTGGCGCTGCAGGCTGGCCTTTTGTACTGAGCTCCTGCCTGCATTGCCGCCTTCTTCTGCCCACAAAGAAATCTGCAGCAGTCATGATAGAGCTCCGTTGAGCCCGTGCACTCCCCCTCTCTCACTTGCTCATTCAGTTTCTCCCACTGCTGCAGGATGCTCTTTTGTACTGGGCCAGTGTGTGCATTGCTGCCTTTTTCTGCCCACTAAGAAATCCGCAATAGTCCTAACAGAACTCCGTTGGGCTCACTAACCCCCCCCCCAATTACTCGCTCACTCATTCTGTGTCTCCAACTGCTGCAGACTGCCCTTTTGTACTGGGCTCTTGCCTACATTGGCATCTTTTTCTGCCCACAAACAAATCTGCAGCAGTCCTGACACAGGTCCATTGAGCTTGCTCACTCCCCCTCCCTCACTTGCTCGGTCTGTTTCTGCCAGCACTGCAGACTGACCTTTTGTACAGGGCTCCTGCCTGCATTACTGCCTTCTTTTGACCACAAAGAAATCTGCAGCAGTCACAGTAGAGGTCCACTGAGCTCGCTCACTCCCCCTCTCTCACTGGCTCATTGTGTTTCTCCTGGCGCTGCAGGCTGCACTTCTGTACTGGGCTCCTGCCTCTGTTGGCGCCTTTTTCTGCCCACAAATAAATCTGCAGCTGTCCCAACAAAGCTCTGTTGAGCTCGCTCAGTCCCCCCCCTCTCACTCGCAAGTTCCATTTCTGCCGGTGCTGCAGGCTGCCCTTTTGTACTGGGCTCCTGTATGCATTACCGCCTTCTTCTGCCCACAAAGAAATCTGCAGCAGTCAAGATAGAGCTCTGCTGAGCTCGCTCACTCCCCCTCTCTCAGTCGCTCATTCTGTTTCTTCTGCCGCTGCAGGCTGCACTTTTGTACTGGGCCCCTGCATGCATTGCTGCCTTTTTCTGCCCACAAAGAAATCCACAGCAGTCACGATACAGCTCCATTGAGGTCGCTCACTCCCCCTGTTTCACTCGCTCGTTCTGTTTCTCCTGGCACTGCAGGCTGCCCTTTTGTACTGGGCTCCTGCCAGTGTTGCCACCTTCTTCTGCTAACAAAGAAATTTGCAGCACTCACGATACAGCTCCATTGAGCTTGCTCACTCCTCCTCTCTCACTCGCTCATTCTGTTTCTCCCGCTGCTGTAGGCTGCCCTTTTATACTGGGCCCCTGTTGCATTACTGCCTTTTTGCCCTGTAAATTCTGCAGCAGTACTGACACAGCTCGCTGAGCTCTCAGCCCCCTCCTCACTCATTCCATTTCTGCCAGCGCTGCAGGCTGGCCCTTTGTACTGGCTCCTGCCTGCATTGCCACCTTTTCTGCCCACAAAGAAATCCGCAGCAGTCATGATAGAGCTCTGTTGAGGTTGTTCACTCCCCCACTCTCACTTGCTCATTGTGTTTCTCCTGGTGCTGCAGGCTGCTCTTTTGTACTGGGCTCCTGCCTGCATTGGCACCGTTTTCTACCCACAGAGATATCTGCAGCTGTCCTGACAGAGCTCCGTTGAGGTTGTTCACTCCCCCTGTCTCACTCGCTCATTCTGTTTCTCCTAGCACTGCAGGCTGCCGTTTTGTACTGGGCTCCTGCCTCTGTTAGCACCTTTTTCCGCCCACAAAGAAATCTGTAACAGTCCTGACAGAGCTCCGTTGACCTCACTCACTCCCCCCTCTCACTCGTTCGTTCCGTTTCTGCCGACGCTGCAGGCTGCCCTTTTGTACAGGGCTCCTGCCTGCATTGCTGCCCTTTTCTGCCCACAAAGAAATCTGCAGCAGTCACAATAGAGCTCCATTGAGCTCACTCACTCCCCCTCCCTCACTCACTTATTCTGTGTCTCCCAGCACTGCAGGCAGGCCCTTTTGTATGGGCTTCTGCCTGCGTTGGTCCCTTTTCCTGCCCTCAAGGAAATCCGCATTAGTCCCGTCTGAGCTCAGTTGAGCTTGGCCACTCCCTCTCTCTTACTCACTTGATCCTAATCTGTCCCAAACACTGATTTCTGACAGCGACTGCGCTATTCTGTGTTGGAAGTGCGAAAACACAGTTTGGCCAGGATATGAAAAATGACAGCTCTACTGTTCACAAGGAGGTGAGGAAAAATTCCAATGTTAAAAATCTGGCATGAAAATATTGCAAATTCATGAAGTTACAAGCGTGTGTAGCAACTGTGCAACGCACTTTCGTAAAACAGTCATTTTTGGGATTTTTTCCGCCAAATTTGCAACATAGGCTTTTTGAGAGCCCACCTCATGAACACTGGCACTGTCATTTCATTAATTGGTCCTGAAAGGTGATTCCATGCAGTTTCCCCGAAATCACTTTTCGGGGCCGAATAATGCCATGACAGTGGCAGAATTCATGAAGAGGGGTCCCAAAAACCCCATGTTGAAGATTTGCTGCCAAAATTCCAAAAAATGCCTGAGATATGCATCAAAGTTGAAAAAACCCTATCTATGCTATTGTACAGCTTACCAGCATTTCCTCAGTTCGTGGTCAGCTTTGAAGAGTGCAAACGTGTTACCGGTCCCCCGAAGATCGTCGCGCCAGACTCCGGAGGTAAGTATGGAGTGAGGGGGGTGTGGGGAGGCAGGGTGTGCAATGGGCATGGGTTGTGGGCAGGAAGATGGCGAGGGACCTTTTTCTTTCTTTAAAGGTTAAATTAAAAAAAAAAACATTACGGGAAGGTTTCTTTTTTATAGGTCTATTTTGCACACTGGGGTGGGCTCCCAGCATGCCAACAGTATTTGTCTGAGGGGGCAGCTCTAGCTGACGGGGGATTGGGCGCCCCCTCGGCACAACTGCACTGGGTGTTTGGGGGGGATTATGCCGACGAGAAGTGGGCTCCCCCGTCAGGAAATGAATCTTCGGGGAGACATAATGCTGATGGGGAGTGGGCTCCCCTGGTTGACGAAAGTAAATGTTTTATTAGGGCCACTAAAACTGATGGGGATTTGGGCCCCCATCAGCACACAAACACTCTGGGGTATATGCTGGCGATTGGGCACCCCTGACCCTGGTTCAGATTGTTTGTGAACATGGCGGCAAGCCACCGCCATGTTCACAAACAATATTACAGTATGATTCTGTTAGTACGACGGGTCGCCCTCATTGCAGTGAATGGCTGATGCTGCAATGACGAAGCGCCCCGATTGCCGCGGCTGAAATGTTTCAAAGTTGTGGCACGCTGGCTGAACTAGTGTCAGCAGCAGCATGCCACGGCATTGGGGAAAGCAGGCCCAGCCTTAAAAGGCTTTGGGGGCATTGGCCACAATGGTGCCGCGCCTCCACAACCTGCTCTTGGCTCAAGCTGCCACAATATGTTTCTTGTGCATGTGCGCAATCAACATAAAAATGGGCAGCACTCACACAGATGTAGTCCATAGATACTTCAAACTGAAAAGATCGCACTAGTCAATGGTGGTGTGCCTCCAACTTCTTTTATTAATGTACAAAACACAGCATCACAGGGATAAGGTGCAAATCATTGAAACCTCTAGTACAAGGATCCGAAGTGTATCTCTGATTAGATGGCCATCTCTAACCAAACCTAACATTTCGCTCCACCCCCTGAAGCTTTGTCACCTCTGACCTAGTGCAATCTTTTCAGTTTGAAGCATCCATGGACTACAGCTGGGTAAGTGTTGCCCATTTTTTTCATATACTGAGTTCATTTCTCAGCTAGGCACCACCTTTACTCCAGTGCCTTCCCTCTTCTCATATTAATCCTGACCAGGTACTTCATCTCAGTCTTCACAGTGGAGGAAGGGGAGTCAGAACATGAGGGAAAAGAAGGAACTACGGGGTGGAGGTGGACACAAGTTAATTTTCAGAGGAAAGAGTCCTGAAGGGACTTGCAGCTCTGAAAGTGGGCAAGGATATGGGATTGAACAGGATACATCTAAGGGTACTAAAGGAACTCCTATAGGTGCTATCTGCCCCACTGGGAGCTTTATTCAACAGCTCACAAGAATCAGGCATGGGTCTGGAGGACCAGAGGCGAGCAGATGTAGTCCTGCTCTATAAGAGCAGCAGCATGGAGGGGGCTAGCAGTTATAGGACAGTCAGTTTCACATCAGTGGTGGGGAAATGAATGCAAACTCTATTAAAGGAAAGGTTGGTAGAGTATCTTGAATTCAGTGTTTTTCTGGCCCAAAGGCAGCATGGAGTCATGGAAGGAAGTCATGCCAGACAAATCTGATTGATTTCTTTGACTAAGTGACCTGAGAAATAGATGAAGAGAGGTAAGTGGATGTGGCCTATCAGGACTTTAGCAAGGCCACTGATGTGCCACACAGAAGACTAATAAAAAAAATGAACAGCCTAGGGGTGGGATCCAAAGTGGTGAACTGGGCAAGGAGCTGGTCAATGGATAGGTGACAGAGGGTTTTGGTTAATGGCACTCACTCTAATGAGGGGAGAGTGACTAGAGGGGTGCTGCATGGCTCATTCCTCTTCAATGTCTTCATAAGTGACATTGCAGCAGCAATGGAAGATAAGGTATGCCTATTTTCAGATGACACCAAAATCTGTTATAGGTTGGACACTCAGGAGGGGGGGTGGAAAGATTGCATAAGGACCTGGGGGAATGCAAGGAGTGTTCAAGAGCATGGCAGTTGGGGTCCAGTACCAAATCGTGTAAAATCATGAACCTAGGGAACAGGAACCCAGGAGCTGAGTAAAGGATGGAGGTGGAGGTACTGACAGTCACTAAGCAGAAAAGGGAACTTGGGATAATCACATCTGATGCCCTCAAATTAACAGGGCAGGGTAACAAAGCAGTGGATAGGGACAATGGGATACTAAGATACATAGGTAGAGGTATCTCCAGCAGGAGGAGGGGGTTGGTGTTGTCACTGTATTGCTCACTTGTGAGATCCACCTGGAGTATTGTACCCAGTGCTGGAGGCCACACCTCAGAAAATACATAAACAAGGTAGAAGCAGTTCAGAGAAGGGCAACTAAAATGGTGCAGGGATTTCATCAAAAGCCCTATGAAGAGAGACTGACAGATCTCAACATGCACACACTGGAAGAGAGGAGAGTGAGAGGGGACATGATGGAGACCTACATGTACTTTGTGGGGATGAACAGGGTACAGGAGGGGAGTCTCTTTCAAATAATAAAGAGCACCAGGACCAGACAGCATGTGATAAAGTGAGGGAGGAAAGTTTAAGAGGGATGTGAAGAAGTATTACTTCACTGGAAGAGTGATGAACTCCTGGAACAGACTGCCAGCAGAAGTGGTGGAGGTGAACACAGTAAGGGGCTTCAAACATGCATGAGATAGACATAGGGGGATATTAGTAAATAGGCAAGGAGGATGGAGGGTTGCAGATTCGCCAGAGACCAGTTAGGGTCTGCGGAGACAGACTAGGCAGGGACTATCTGTCTGGTGGAACAAGTGTTTTTTTTTTCTGATGACAAATTCTATGTTTCCATGTTTCTAATAACATTTATTCTCTTTGTGATCCTGGCACTAGGGAAAAGAAAAGCCACACGTAGGAGTAACCTCTGAGAAGATTTGATGGATCTGCTGGTTCCTTCCAGGCATGATACATTATTGTTCATTGTGTAGATAAAAATTACACCCGTAGCTCAATTCTCATAACCAGTAATGTCACATTCTTTAAAAGCAAAAACAGATCCAAACTGACGCTTAGACATTTTCTGACAAAAACTGAAATTGACTTGAGCCATTTCATCAAGCAACTGTGACACTCTACCTACTGACTGGCATTCGCGATACAGTACTCATATTGGAATGTCCATTCAGGAGCCAAGTGCACGCTCAGTTCATTTTCAACATGTGCTCCTTTAGAACTTTTGCCAAGGGGCATTTCCTTCATTTATTATGCAAAGGCATTCTATTTTGATCAGAAGGAGAACTGGGCACTGATTCCACAGTGATTGTTAGTTGTCGAAAAGTATGACTACCATCTGCAGGCACACTAGAAACAGTGACTTTCTGAACAAAATGAGACCATCAATAGAGAAAAAAGAATCAGTGATTACAATAATAATACCAAAGAGCAATTTGACATGCAGAAAATATTTTTTCAACCACTTATTTTGTCATTACCAGGTGTTTCAAGAAACGAATTACTGTCCTAGCCCTGATGTACAGTATCCCAGGAGGATTATCAGGTCCAGTAAATGTTTATCTAAGATGAAATGGCCTTGAAATAAATTCCTGTGGCAAGGCCCATTGGATTCAGTGTAGAAAGGATATGATGTGCCAGACAGGGGACTATGCTGACAGAGGCAGACATGCATTTGGAGCATATGAAACCTAAGGTGGCAATGACCCTGTTTCCATATTAATATGCATCATTATCATGAAAAGGTGACATTAAATATGGAGAGTTATGTTTTTACAAAATTTCCCTGTGACACCGGTGCCAATAAAGCCATATTGTTAGATAGTAAATGCATACACCAGCAACCCCACATCATCATTAGGAAGAAACTAGCTGTTTATCTTTTTTTAACAATTTCATGCAACCATACACACAGCCCATCTGCCTGCAGTGCTTGGTTGCTCTAGTGGTTGTTTTCTGATAAGTTACAACTGCTCTTGTAACCAGTCTTCTCACTGTACTACCTGTGATCCAACATTCTGACAGATCAACAGTGCAGGTTATGTTAAACGGAGGCTGGCAGTGCCACTACTCATTCTTCTATAAATGCCATCTGGCCAGAGCAGCTCCATTCAGTCAGAACTGAACATAAACTCATCACATGTAACATAAGGGCAGAGACAGCCTGCCATCAATTTCAAATGAATCCAGGCACTACAGCATGCCCTAGTGTATTGGGTTTTGGGTTGTGTGAATAGTACACCGTCTTGGCTACCAGGATACCCAAAGGCATGGATGGTGCACTATATGAATGTAATAACTGGTAAGGTCTAATATCAGCTAGAGATCTAACCCTGTATTCTCTATATCGACCTGGTATGATGTCATACCAGGTTGATTCTGCCATTACACTGCCACACTAGCTAAAACAGCTGTGATAGCATCTGTTGGCTTACTCTCTCTCTCCCTTGTTAACTTTTACTTCTGGTTCATATCAGACCCTAACAGATATTATAAATATTAAAATATTGGTGACTGTGTAATTACCTGTATTTCTACACACCCTTGGTGTGTTTTGCCTTTATAAACCAATCAAGCTTTACTTTCATAATTTAAGTGACAACACATTTCAAGTGTATAAAATAATGTTGCCTCACACAGTTACCCATACCTTATTCTGTATGTACACTATCTGACCTGTTTTGCTCAGATAATAGATTTTGAAGTTTAACTTTACAGTTTGTTTCTGTAATAGAGGAGAGATTCAGGAGGGGTGGAAAAATTGCATAGGAACCATGGGGAATCTGAGTAGTGGTCAAAAGCATGGCAGCTGGGGTTCAATGCCAAAAAGCACAAAATCATGCACCTAGGGCACAGGAACCCATGAGCTGAGTATAGGAGGGGGAGGTACCGAGAGTCAATAAACAGGAAAGGGATCTTGAAGTACACAAAGTGCCAGTGCAGTGTGGCAAAGCAGTGAATAGGGCCAGTGGAATGCTACGTTGCACTGGGAGAGGTATCTCCAGCAGGAGTAAGGGGTTGGTGTTGCCACTGTACTGCTCACTTGTAAGACCCCACCTGGAGTATATCCAGTTCTGGAGTCTGCACCTTAGAAATGCCACAGACAGGATGGAGTCAGTCCAAGAAGAGGCAACTAAAATGGTGCAGGAGTTGCATCAGAATCCCTATGATGAGAGACTGACAGATCTTAACATGTACACATTGGGAGAGAGGAGAGTGAGAGGGGACATGACAGAGACCTACAAGTACCTCAGAGGGGTGAACAGGGTGCAACAAGGGAGTCTCTTTCAAATAATAAACATCACCAGAACCAGAGGACATGCAATGAAGCTAGGCGGGAGGGGTTTAAGAGGGATGTGAAGAAGTACTACTTCTCTGAAAGAGTGGTGAATGCCTGGAATAGACTGCCAGTGGAAATGGTGGAGACAAACACAGTAGTGGTCTTCAAGCATGTGTGGCATAGACAAAGAGGGATACTAGTAAATAGAGAAAGAGGAGGGAGGGTTGCCAGAGACCAGTTAGGGCCTGCAGAGACAGACTAGGCAGGGCCATCTGGGCTGACTAGGTGGACCAAGCAGTCCATTTCTGCCAACAAGTATGTTTCAATGTTTCTAATAATATTTATTTTCTTTATAGCTGGCCCAGTGACGTGGAGGGCAGAGGCATCCATGCCTTACCTCCTGCCACGCCAGCGGGCGGTGATCATGGGGTCGGCCTGGGAGCATCCGGGGGAAAGCTCTCCTCTCCCTGGGAGGGTTGGGGATGGAGTCTGCTACTTGTCTGTCCCCTAGCAGTGGCTGGGGGATGGTACAATGGATCCAGACAAAGGGGGTGGATGTGGGGCAGACACCTAGCATGCCGAAGTGTGCGTAGCTCGGCCATTGGCATCATTGCATGCCTCTGAGCCACACTCATGAAATATTGGTAGAAAAAGTGAGATAAACATTCCAGATGATGAGACGATGCGGTCCCTTACAGGCACCACACCCAGCTAGCTGGCACCTCGCCAAGAGAACCAGAGGTGAGTCCAGTGGATGCCGGGGTGATGGGGCTGGAGGAGTCAGTGGAAGGGGCCGGTCAGGAGGAGAGGAGGAGAAGAAACAGATTTATGAAAAA
Organism: Neoceratodus forsteri; assembly: GCA_016271365.2. Lineage (NCBI taxonomy): Eukaryota > Metazoa > Chordata > Ceratodontiformes > Ceratodontidae > Neoceratodus > Neoceratodus forsteri. The sequence continues at coordinate 1,126,683,960 of CM028131.1, forward strand.
AAAAACATTTATTTTCTTTATGATACTGGCACTAGGGAAAAGAAAAGCCACACGTGGAGGTAACATATGAGAAGGATTGGTGGATCTGCCTTGTTCTTCTAGGCATACCACATTACTGTTCTTGGTGTAGATAAAAATTACACCCTTAGCTCAAGTCTCACAACCGGCAATGTCATGTTCTTTAAAAATGAAAACTGATCCTAGCTGTCTGTTAAAAGACTTTGGACAAAAACTTAAGTTGGACTGGATCCTTTCTGCGAGCAGCTGTGATGATCTACCTACTGACTGGCATTTGCAGTTCATTACCCCTGTTGGAACGTCCACCCAGGAGCCAAGTAAACAGAGTCCATTTTCAGTATGTGCTTCTCTCGAACTCCTGCCAAGGGGCATTCCCTTCATTTATTATGCAAGGGCATTCTAGCTTCATCACAAAGGGAATGGCTAATTGATGTCACAGTGATTGTTAGTTGTCCAAAAGTATGACTACCAGCCTGCAGGCTTACTAGAGACAGTGACTTCCTGAAAAAAAATGTGACTATCAAGAGACAAAAAAAAGAAAGAGATCATTGATTACAACAGTAATAAAAGAGGGCAATTTGGCCTGCAGGAAATATTTCTTTTAACCTTCATTTTGAGGTTACTTTGTCTTTCGACAAACTAATTACTGTACTGGCCCTGATGTACAGTATCTCAAGAGGATTATCAGGTCTAATGTTTGTCTAAGGTTAAATGGCCTTGAAACAAATTCCTGTGACAAGGCCTATTGAATTCAATATTGAAAGGATATGATGTGCCATACAGGGGCTATGCTGACAGAGGTAGATGTCCATTCAGGGGTTATGAAACCTAGGGAGCCAATGACCCTGTTTTCATGATAATGTGTATTGTTATTATAAAAAAGGTAACGTTAAATATGGGGAGTTATGTTTTTACAAAATTTCCCTCTGACATCGCTGCCCATAAAGCAATAGTGACAGAAAGTGCATACCACAGCTAACTCAAATGGTCATTAGAAAGAAATTAGCCAGTTTTCTTTCTTCAACAATTTCATGCAACCATATACATGGCCCATCTGCCTGTAGTGTTTGGTTTGTTCTAGTGGTTGTGTTCTGATAACTTACAACTGCTCTAATAACCAATCTTCTCACTGTACTACCTGTGATCCAACGTTCTGTCAGATCAACAATGCAGTTTATATTAAACAGAGGCTGGCAGTGCTACTACTCTTTCTTCCATAAATGCCATCTGTGGAGAGTGCCTCCATTCAGTCAGAATTGAACACAAACTCTTCACAAGAAACATAAGGGTAGAGACAGACCACCATCAGTTTCAAATGAATCTAGTCAATACAGCCTGCACTAGTGTAATGGGTTTTGGGTTATGTGAATAGAACACTATCTGAGCTGCTAGGATAGACAAAGGCTTGGATAGTGCACTATATGAATGTAATAACTGGTAAGGTCTAATATCAACCAGAGATCTAGCCCTGTATTATCTATATCAACCTGGTATGATTGTCATATAGGTTAATTTTGTCATTACACTGCCACACTAACTAAAACAGCTGTGATAGCATCTGTTGGCTTACCATCTCTTGCTTACTAATTCTTACTTCTGGTTAATATCAGACCCTAACAGATATTATAAAAATTAAAATATGGGTGACAGTGTAATTACCTGTTGTTTTACGCACCCTCAGTGAGTTTTGCCTTTATGAACCACTTAAACTTTATTCTCATCATAAAAGTGACAAAACACATTTCAAGTGTAGAAACATAGAAACATAGAATTTGACGGCAGATAAGGACCACTTGGCCCACCAGTCTGCCCATTTCCCTGTCTACTGGATAAGCTGCAGATCCTAGTTAACCAGCAGCCTACTTCTTCCTACCCCAACCCCCTAGAATTGCCTTATGACTGTCCCATGCATACTTAAATTCCACCACTGTTTTTGACTCCACTACCTCCTCTGGAAGGCCGTTCCATGCATCCACAACCCTCTCTGTGAAAAAATACTTCCTTAAATTACCTCTGAGCCGCCCCACCCTCTATCTTCAAATTGTGCCCCCTTGTTCTTGCACACCTCTTTTTTTGAAAGATGCTACCCTCTTGGACTTTGTTGATTCCCTTGAGGTACTTGAAAGTTTCTATCATGTCCCCCCTCTCCCTCCTTTCCTCGAGGCTATACACATTAAGCTCCTTTAGTCTCTCTTCATATGTCTTCTGGTGCAGACCCTGCACGATTTTAGTTGCCCTCCTCTGGACAGCTTCCATCCTGTCTATGTCTTTGTGAAGACTGGGTCTCCAGAACTGCACGCAGTACTCCAGATGGGGTCTGACCAGCTGTCTGTACAGAGGGATAATAACTTCCTGTTTTCTACTGGTGATGCCTCTCCCTATGCATCCCAGTATCCCCCCAGCCCTCCTTGCTGCCCTCTCACATTGCTTGCCTATCTTTAGGTCATCTGATATGACTACCCCCAGGTCCCTTTCCATTTTTGTTGTTGTTAGTATCTCACCCCCCATTGTGTACTCTTCCCCTGGGTTTTTGTTTCCCAGGTGCATTACCTTGCACTTCTTAGCATTGAATCTAAGCTGCCATACATTTGACCATTCCTCTAACCTTGCCAAGTCCCTTCTCATCCTTTCCACCCCACCTTGTGCATCAACTCTGTTGCAGATCTTTGTGTCATCTGCAAAGAGACATACTTTCTTCCAGTCCCTCTGCAATGTCGCTTATAAAGACATTGAAGAGGACCGGTCCTAATACTGAACCCTGCGGTACCCCACTAGTAACCCCCCCTTTCATCAGAGTGGACTCCATTTACTATTACTTTCTGTGTCCTATTTTCCTGCCAATTTTTACCCAGGCTGTCATCTTGGGACCCACTCCCAGGCTAGCTAACTTGTATATTAATCTTTTGTGTGGGACTGTGTCAAATGCCTTGCTAAGGTCTAGGTAGGCCATGTCCACAGCCCCTCCCTGATCTAGTGTGTAAAGAAATGTTGCCTCACATATTTACCCATATATTATTCTATATGTACACTATCTGACCTGTTCAGCCCAGATACGGGATTTAGAAGTTTTTTTACAGTTTTTTGTTTGCCTCTTATAGCTTATCCTTTATGTAACTATTCATGCTAGGCCATGCTAACCTGTTGACTGCTACTTTCCTCCGCATGACCCCCATGAAAATAAGATATTGCATCTTGCGGTGTTATCTGAGTCGGAATAATTTCAAATAAATAAATAAATACTGCCTGCTCCAGATCTTTTGATAGTCCACATAATTTAAACTATCTTAAATGGAATAAACAGTAAAGAAACTCACTTTTTTTTTTCATCTTTCATCTACATAATTTATTAGAAATCAAAGGAGGTCCAATGTCAAGGAGCACCTGTGAGGTCATTGAGTTTCTTGCTGTATAAAAGCTTGTTCTCACAATACCTTTGCTATGCCAAGGATCTCTGGAATTCTGCAATTTCTGGGTGCAGAAGTTTCTGCAGAATTTGTATTATGCAGCAGAATATATATAGTGCCATACAATTAATTGCTGCTGGTAAATTTTCCTTCAAATATAGTGTTTCCATACTACCTGGTTTCCTTCTCCTCCTCATACTGTATATCCTAAAGCCCCTCTTCTATGCTGTGCATGTGACAGCACTGATGACATCACATCACATCATATTTTAGCAAATGAAAGGGCTGCATTTGTCACACAAATGAATAACTTATGTGGCCCAATTTTCAAAGGGCTTCCTAGACCAATACAACCTGTGGCAAATGGCAGCTTGTACTGGAGATTTTGCAACAGGTGGGGTCCCTGAGCCAAAGTTCCCATTGCAGCCACAACTGCTCCCCTGTGCCAAACAAATGGCACACGAGAGGAGAATGTTGGAGGCTGCTGTTAGCCCCTGGATGAAGGTCAGATGGGAACCAACACCATACAGGTGGCAAAGCACAAGAGCCTTCTGCTGTGAAATTTGCGACAACTCCCTAGTACCCACTCTTCAATGATCTAAGAACAGATGTGGCCTGTGATAGTCCCGGCAAAGGTGACAGTGTGGTCTGCAGTGAGCAGTGTGGCTGACGATGGGCATCCACATGCCAGTGTCAGTGGTGGCATGTATCCTGCCTACAGATACAGTACACAGCAAGTCATGATCTGCATGCACAAAGTGAGTGACATGCTGCAGTCAAGGCTTGGCAGGAATACATACCCCAGGCAGGCTAAGCAGGTGTATGCGCACTGTTCTGCAAACTATAGGGTCATGCATATGAGCAGCATGCCAGTGATGCCCGTACTGTCATTGAGCACTGTGGCAATGTGTCAGATGGCAGTGCTATGTGTGTGGGGGGGTGTGTACACAACCATCTGGTGCAGTACTGGCACCCTTGCACTGCTGGTAGGTCAAGCTAGCACCCTGTATTGTTCCTGTCTAGTAGAGGTGCCTGGCACAGCCTGGCTGCATTGTGCTCAACTGGTGCCCAACTGTGTTCTGCCATGGACCACACCTCCCAGTCCTTGCCAGGCTCTCCCACCATCCCATAGCTGAGGTCAGGAATGACACATGGGATGTTGCAACAGCTCCTGGGTGTCTAACTCTGGCAGCCCATGCACCCTTTGGAGAGGTATGCAGAATCCAAGTTAAGACGATGATGCAGCTCTTATCCTGACACAAGCCCCAATCCACCTTGCTGCACTAGCGCATTCATCACAAGGACGGCATAAGCTTAAATGGCACAAGAGGCCCCACCAGTTGGCACAGACAGTGACTGAAAATCAGGAATGGTGCACGGTGTGGTGCACAATGCCCCTTGCATCATTCCTTATTGGTACAAGCACTGTGCTCCATTCCCAATTGTTTGACAATTGGGCACACGGCGTAGTATTCAAAAAAAGCTGCCGCAGAAACCTAGCCACAAAAATCAGGACCGAACTACTGCAGAGAACTAGGGGACTGGTGATTCATGTATCTTAGCAGATTTAATTGAAGAAGCAACACTCACTTATTATGTTACTTATAATTTTCACACCAGGATAGCGTCATTTAGCTGCACCCCTAGTTTCTAAGAGGGCTCTAGACTGCCTGGCTATGGAACTCTTTTTTCCCATCAGGAAAATGCAACATGAGTTCATCTCACTGAAAACAAAAGAATATGAAATATTTATCAAATCAAACCAAATCAGCTTTATTTTTATAGCGTCTTTCAAAGCCAAGGCGCTGAACATAAAAACAGACACCTCAAATATAATTAAGGTTAAATAAGCATTTAAAACAGAACATCATATCAACCATAACTAGGGAAGGCTAGATGAAATAAATATGTCTTTAATTCAATTTTAAATCTACCGACGGTTGAGCATTCTGCACATGGCAAAGTTGATAATTTGACTGGAGAAGGTGTTAAATGAATTATAACCATTTAGTAATAGTGTCACACTGGACAATGTCTGGGATGTGTACTGTAATTCAAATTCTTGGAACAAACTCAATGTTTTCCATGTGGAAAAAAGAGGAATTTGGTGTAATACAGCACGTTTAGGTCACACTTTATTTGATATTTATGATAGAGTTGCAATGTTTTGTAATTTCTGAACAGTTGCAGCATTCCTAAGGCACAGATAAGGAAGAGAAGTGACATATATGGATGGTAAGGGAAGGTCAGGAAGGTACTGTAAACAGATGATGGGAAGAAAGAGAGAGGGAGAGGAGACTGAACACAGGGAAGATTTATGGCACTGAGGGAGCTCTTGTAGGTGAAGTGTGAAGAAATGGAGAAAAAGAGGCTGATCACTGGTCAGTTTAGTAAAAAAATAAATAAAACAGTAACTTGATTAAGGTCACATTGGGGGCTATGCTCAAACGTGCGATGAGTACACCAAAAACTGATGTAGGGGAGGCACGCAACTACGCAGTGTGCAGGACCTCAGCGCTATGTAGCATTCATGAATGGCAATGCAAGCTGGGGGCAGTGGTACTGAATAGCCGACAATGCAGACAGAGTGGCTGGTGCCACAGTACGTGGGACTTCCCCTTGACCCTGCCATTTAAGGAGATGGAACACCCCCTATGTAGAGGTACATCTGTAAATGCTGTGCAGCCAACTGCTGATCAAGCAATGGCGGACCAGGAAGTGGGTGTGTAGTGAAGTCTGTAGTGAGAGGAGGTGGCTGAGGGTGGAGTGGGCAGTGGGGGATATGGGCATTGATGTGGTTGCGCATGGGGTGGGAGGCACGTGCAGGCCACAAACTTCAGCAGCAGCCAGGTGGCTGCCTTGGTAGCTGACATACGGCAGAATTACAGCTGCCTGTATGGTGCCCAGGCACTGACAATCCCCCCGAGGTGAAGGACAGACTATGGCTGGACAGCCAGGAGGCCATCAACACCACCGGGTCTGAGGCCAGAACCCTCATGGCCATAAAACACAAGTCACAGGACCTGAGGGCAGTGGTCAAGAAGAAGGTAGCCACCAGCAGCAGGGCTTGCCGGTGCATGGCTGGGGCCTCAACAAGCACCCAACAGCCAGCTGATGCCTCTGGATTGCTTTGTCATTGAGATGCTCACTGACATGGCTGTCCATGGTGAGGTGGACAGAGTGGACACCATGGCAGGTAGGGCCACCAACCATGCACGTGGCATTAAAATGGCTGAATACACTGTGGCTGCACTAACCCTGTCGCATTAATAATAATAATAATAATAATAATATTTATTTATACCACGCCTTTCTAAGAATCAAGGTGCTTTAACAGAAGATTCGAATGAAAAAGTATAATAAAACACACATACAATAAATACTAGTTCATAAAAACAATAAAATAACATCAAGACATATACACTTGATACCACAGATGGGTTTTCAGGGCCTGTTTAAATTCCTCCACAGATGTGCACTCCCAAAGCGGACGGGGTACAGAATTCCAAAGGGCTGGGGCCTTGTACATAAAGGCACGGACCCCCAAAGATTTTAAAGAAACCCTTGGAATCTCTAGCAACCCCTCATCTGCCAAGCAGAGCGATCACCAAGGGCAGTAAGGTACCAGAAGCTCTTTCAGGTAGTCTGGGCCAAGTCCGTGTAGGGTTTTATATGTCAGTAGTCTGACTTTAAAGGTGATCCACCACTGTACTGGCAGCCAGTGCAGATCATACAGCATGGGAGAGCTATGACAGGTACGGGGAGTACCCATCAATAATCGAGCCGCAGCGTTCTGCACTAGCTGCAAGTGGCGGATATCAATGCCTGGTAGCCCTAGATAAAGGGAGTTGCAATAATCAAGGCATGAGGTCACAAAGGCATGGATTAAAGTAGGCAGATCACTGGACGGAACAAGGTGCTTAATCCTGGAGATGTTCCTCAGATGGTAAAAGGAAGATTTGATGACCGCCGACACCTGCAATCACAGTGTCAGCCCCTCATCAAAAATCAACCCCAGATTTCGCACCTATTCAGAATTGGGGAGCTGGGAGCCACCAAGAAAATGTCGTGAAGGCAAACCAGCTCTCTTCCCTTCTATCTGCTGACCTGGGTCCACAACCAACACTTCCATCTTCTCCAAGTTCAATCTCAGCCAACTCAAATCCATCCAGTTCTGGATTTCAGTGAGGCAGTTGTTAAATGTCGAGAGAGCTTTATCCTTGTCAGGTGCAAAAGATAGGTAGAGCTGGGTATCATCAGCATAGCAGTGAATCCTCAGCCCATACCTTCTTACAATGTCTCCAAGGGGCAGCATATACACTGCGAACAACATGGGGGACAACACCGAACCCTGAGGTACCCCACATGACAGAGAGACTGGGCCAGAGGAATTAATCCCTGACACCACCCTCTGAGTTCTGCCAGTGAGGAAAGATCTAAAACACCTAAGTACTGTACTAGACAGGCCACAGATGAACCTCAAGCATTCAAGAAGAACCCCATGGTCCATAGTGTCAAACACTGGAGAGAGATCAAGAAGAATCAAGATGAATGGCTCTTCTGATCTCTCACCATTAGGAGATCATTGAGCATCCGAACCAGTGCAGCCTCAGTACTATGCCTCTTTTGAAAACCAGAATGGAATGGTTCATAGATGTCATGGATGGTCAAATGGTTTTCCAGCTGTATGGTCACTACTTTCTCAATCACCTTCCCCACAAAGTGAAGGTTAGAGATTGGTCTGTAGTTTGCATGGCAGTCTGGGTCCAAGGAAGCTTTCTTCAAGAGGGGTGTCACCACCGCCTCTTTCAGGGAGCTAGGAAACTCACCTATTTCCAAGGAGCACCAGACTATCCATGCTACAACCAGGCCAATGGTATCCCAGCAACTCTTAATCAGGGAAGCTGGGCCTGGATCCAAACTACAGCATGTAGGGCACATACCCTGGACAATCTGCATGACATTAATGAGCTCTGGTTGGGCAAAGGAACTCCAGGAGAACTCAGGCTTAGTGACCAAGCACCGATCCATAGCTTCTCCCGTAGAAGGTGCAGGTCAGAGTGCCGCCCTGATGTCAGCCACCTTAGTCACAAAGAATTGAGCAAGCTCTTCACACTCTAATTGTGAAAAAGCTCTTCGAACCTGCAGGCAGGCTGGGTTGCACAGTCTGTCTACAGTTCGAAGGAGCTGAGCTGGTCGGTTTTGAGCAGCCGCAATCTCCCTAGACAGGAACTCCTGCCTTCTTATGGGAGATTGCAGAATGATAGACTTGGTAGTGTTCCATCAATCTACGATGGTCAGCATCAAGGGTGGATCTCCTCCAACAATGTTCTAATCTTTGTCCTTGTCACCGCATCTCCCTCAAGGTCCCATCAGACTAAGGGGACTGAGGGTGAAGGGGGAGAGGACAAACATGGACAGGAGCAATGATATCCAGAGCTGAGGAGATGGCCTTATTATAAACCAATACCAAGGCTTCTTGGTCACTGCTCACTCCAGAAAACTCCGATAGGTCAAGCACTGCTGTCAGGCCCTCAGAGCTTACATCTCGCAAAGGGTGGTACCTGACCATCTCCACAGGGGTAGGCCTAAAAAGGGGGGGTGCAAAAACTGAACCCCACGGTGTAGTGATCGGACCATCTGACTGGTTCCACCCCCAAATCAAAGGCATCGATCCCCAGGAGAAAGACTAAGTCAAGGGAGTGACCGCCTTTATGAGTGGCAAAAGTAACAACTTGTGTGAGGCCCAAAGATGTCATCAACTAGAGGAAGTGTTGTCCAAATTGTGAAAGTTTGTCATCAACATAGGCATTGAAGTCACCCAGGACCATCAGCCTGGGCATTTTGAATGCCATATCAACCACGAAATCTGCAACTTTCTGCAGGAAACGCTTCTCATCACCTGGTGGACAGTAAATGAGGGCGATCCTACAACCTACACTCGCCACTACGGTACATTCGAATGACTCAGCTTCTCCAACTGGTACACTCATGAGGCCCAGCTCAGTCTTAAAACAGACCGCAACCCCCCCCCCCACGGTCCAACCTCGAGCGGTGCAACACCAAGTACTCGGCCAGAATAGCGGCCTCTAATATGGGGCCTGAATTCTCATCCAGCCAGGTCTGGGTAATGCATGCCAGATCCACAGATCCAACAAGATCTGCAATAACTGCAGTCTTAATAACTAGGCATGGAGGACCACGCTCCAGATTCCATTTCACCCCAGGGCATCTTCTGGGTCTCACTACCTGAATACAACAGCCCCCCTCATTTGACCTCCACTGTCCGCACCCCCAGCCCCCTTCCCTCCCCTTTGAGCAATACCCAGCGCTCTACAGCGCTAGTATGCCAATGGCTGTAATTGGGAGGGAAGAAAGGATGTAGGGCATGAAGGTCAGAAGATGAATAGCACACAACCATGGGGGTAGGCCTCCTACACATACTGAAGAACCCAAAAATGTTTCTATGCAGCTCTAATTAAGCCGAACCAGGTAGCTCAAATTAAACAAGAACATCCACAATATGTATAACTGGGAATGACTCCTACAATACTTAGAAGTAACAAACTATTAACAATAATTAACTAAATAATAAAATCAGTTATAAAACACTCCCAATCAATAGTGAGAATAAAGCCACAGTTCACAATTAGGACTAATCCATAGGAAATTAGGGTTGATGTCTAGGAGGTTCTCTCACAGCCTCCTATCTTGAGTAGAATCAAAGAAAAGTTGAAGAAACTTGGACTCTCACACCCAGTCAATGGAGACTATGTCCGAAATCCAAACAAAATCAGTGTCTGAGAGGTTCTCTCACAACCTCCCTCCACAAACAAAGCAGAAATTAAAATCAGTATTAATATCAATCCCAAAAACTCAGGGGAAGGACCTTAGGCAACTTGCCAGGCCATAGTTCGTACTTCCCAGACCACTAATTGTTCAGCCAAAGCCCAGGCAAAACAAACTTTCGTCACCCCTCAAACTCCAAGCAGGTGATGCAGACATGACCCAGAGAGGTGCAGCACCCACCAGGGAATCCCAAACCATGACCGTATCCCAGCTGCATCCTGCAGCAGCCACCCCACAACCAGAGCCAGTAGGTACACATGCACACCCCAGGGGGGTCTGCTCTGGGGCATAGCCATATCAGGTGCTCATCCCTGTAACCTGCTCATTGTCTCCCAACAGGTGTAGAGCTGGAGCTGGAGACCCAGCAGAGATGGGGAGTGAGGAGGGCAGCAGAGCCATGCCATAGGAGGAGGACACCACATCAGGGGGCGATACAGCTTCGGGATCCACCACCCCACTTGCATACAATGTGGATGCAGGGGCCACAGCAACAGCACCGCAGTTTAGGAGAGCTGCAGCATGCACCAGCACTGGGAGTGGGACTGACACACCCCAACCTGCCCCTGGCATGCCAGCACACACACACACACACACACACACACACACACAGCACAGACAGTGGTGAAGAGGGCCTGTCAGACCACCCCATGGCAAGGTGCAGTATGGCACAGGTGCACAGCTTCATAGAGGAACAGTACCGCCAAATGAAGCAGCTGGAGTGGGACCACCTGGACACACAATGCCGCAACACAGCCACCCTGGAGGCCCACACTGAGGTGTCCAGGGAAATGCACATGGCCTTCCTGTGCTGTGCTGTGTCACTTGAGGACATCCATGACCTGATGCAACATCCCCCAGCACTCGGTGAGGTGGGACCACATGCACAGGAACCCAGCACGGACATGGGCATACAGTGGTCCCCAACACCATGCCTGTCACAGCATATGGTGGTGGCAATGCCCACCCTACCACACATCCCACCCATAACGGAATGCCAGGACGACAGTGAGAGGCCACAGGCCACGCCCATGCAATCAACACCGGGGGGCAAGGACAGGTGTGGCACAGAGGTGTGCGTTGGGTGCTAGGATGATGCAGTCAGGGACACCATGGATGATGCAAGGATGAACTTGTACACTGGTGCACCCAGGGGCCTGATGGGAGCATGGCCACGTGCACCAGGATGGAGGCTAGGGAGCAGGATATCAGCATGACTACTGGGCAAGCCTGATGCTGATAGGACTGGATAGCTGTGCACCACAGCATGCAATACCACACCACCAACACACAGAAAAGCCACGTCCCACCCCCTTCACCACAGCACAGCCACATGTTATGAATGACACACATGCCCCCAATGTGCAACACACACCCTGTCTGCCGGTCTTTGCACCCCCCACCCACCTATGCCGTGTTGCACTCAGGTATATGTGTCATCATTGTGCACCCCCCACCCCCTGTGACATGCACTGCACTGGCTCATGCGCACATGTCATACGTGGAGTGCCCAGGGGTCCGGGAGGTCTAGCCATGCTGGCCAGTGGTGGCAGTGGGGCATGACTGTGCCACTCCACGGCTATGTAGTGTTTTGGTTCCTAGTGGTGGAATGTGCCATCAATGAGTGCCTGCTGGGCCACATGGCTGCTTGCCATCCCCGGCACCAGACAGGCATGTCACTATCATCCTAGGGGCTACAGGTAGTACCCATGGCATTGGCATGTTACCCCATTTAACGATGTTATGCAGCGTGGCACATACCGTAAACACCCTGCACACCTTGGTGGGGGACATCATGAAGCTCCCACCTGTATAGTCCAGGCACCTGAAGCACATCTTCAGTTGGCCTGTGGTCCTCTCAACAACAGCCCTAATGCATCTGTGCACCATGTTATATGCCCCCTCCATAAGGGTGTCTGGGGCATGGATAGGTGTCATCAGATTTGGCTGCAGTGGATAGCTGATGTCACCTGCAGGAATGGAACACAATGTGTCAGTGCCATGACGGGCACTCATATGGGTGCATGTGTAGCCATGCAGGGTTGTGTTACTCACTGAACAGCCACCCATCCATCCATGCAGCACGCAACAGTACCCATGTGCCAGAGGCGTCCAGAATGTATGTGTCATGAGATGATCCAGGGTACTAGGTGCACACGTCTGTGATGATGCCCTGGGCTTCACAAACAACCTGCCAATTGGTACTGTGGAAGCCCTTGTGGTTATGATATGCTTCCTCATGCACTGCTCGAGTCAGTATTGCAATATGTGTGCCATTGATGGCAGCACACTTTAGGCATACCATGCATGGCATAGAATGCCTCTTTGGTTGCCCGGACCTCTGCCACCATTGTGTGGAAGGCAGTGTGCTCCCCCAGATGATCAAGGAGGGCATCCATTGCCTATGTGACTGACCTCGACATGGAGGACTGGCACACCCCTATGGTGTCACCTGTCACCCACTGAAATTATGCCATGCCATAGCAGCCCAGGGTGTACATCATCTTGGTCTCCACAGACATGGCATGTGACCGGCATGTCCATGGTGCAACCATGCCACCGATGCTGGCACACAGTCATGTGACTGTATCCCAGGGGAGCCAGAACCTCTCTATGAAGGGTGTGTCATGCCATGTCGCCATGTCGATGCAGGTGTGGAACACCCATGGTCACAGCCCACTTCTCCATCACCATTCCATGAGCTCAGCTATCAGGTGGACGTGCATTAACACACTGGGGCACATCCCGCTACACAGTGAGCATTTCCGGTAGGTTGGTGCACCATGCACAGTGGCCTCCATGTACTGCTGCTGAGCACTTTGTATGCCCTTAAGGGGGCATGGCTGTGTGGCACCATGCCTCACCTGTGCATGTGATGGCAACACGTGTCTGCACGTGTGAGTCACTGTGCTGATGCAGGTGGTGCATGCTGGTAGTCATGGCAGCACGAATGTTGGAATAGAGGGCCATGTACCCATGCACCTTTTCAGGGTATCAGAGGGGGACTACACAGATGCCTGGGGGTACAGGGAACTCTGGCGCATCTGGGGCTTTGATATGGTTGGTGTCTGATACACAGGCTGCATGGCCATTGGTGTTTGTAGGGTGGTGGTATAGGTGCTCGATTTGATGACTGCTGATGTGTGTCCTTCTTCCCCATAGGACCTGTGTGGCATGGCAACCAGGCTAGAGCTCTGCCTCCAGGAGCAGCTCAACAGTACAAAATGCTGAAGTGGGCCAACTGCAACCGATTCTATGAGGACATGTCCTATGATGCCTGGGTCATTTATATCCTGTCAATGGTAGGTACATGGGCATGGGGGGGGCCCAGGTTACTGTACATGGTCTTGATCTGTGTTCCATTTCCTTGCAGTGCTACAGAGGACCTGTCAGGCAGATGATGCTGAGATTCACTGGCCAGCAGCCAGTGGTGGCAGCAGTGCAAGCAGAGGAGGAGGATGACAGTGGGGGCTCGACACCCACCAGGCCCTGGCCCATTCATTTGGGACAGGCCCAGCTGCAGGCCACATGAGAGCGTGGACATTGGGGGTGACATTGTTGTTGCTGTGTGCTGGGGTTGGGGGGGGTAGTCAGATTGAGCGGCATGTGTGTGAGTGCAGGTGGTACATTAATAAACATATTTCTTTGCAATCCCATGTGCGTTCATTGTCTCCAGAGTGGGTGGCCTGCATGGCCAGGGATGGGGGGAGGGTGGGCATGGCAATTTTGTGGGGGGAGGGCCACAGCATATGGGGGTATACCTAGTTGTGCCTGCCCATCGAGCAGTGTGGTCACACGGTGGCACAACTGGCAGACCACACTGCCAGCACCATGTGCCACTGTGGCATTGTCCCATGCAGCCAACTCCCTGCTGGCCTGTTGTGCTGCACATACCCCATGCCCTTGGACTGTGGCATCGCATGGCTGCATGGCACAGGTATGTGTGGCTGCCACATGTGCCCTCTGTTGAGGCTGTGCCACCCGCCAGTTGGTGGACATCCCATGGCCACTGGCCTGCCAATCAACCTCATGCTCCTACACACGGCTGCTGCAGATAACCCGTCATGTGGATGATGTTGAGATTCACTGGCCAGCAACTGGCGGTGGCAGGAGTGCAAGCAGAAAAGGAGGATGACAGTGGGGGCTCCACACGCACCAGGCCCTGGCCTGTGCTGTCAGGACAGGCCCAGCCGCAGGCCACGTGAGAGCATGGACACTGGGGGTGACAGTATTGCTGCCATGTGCTGGGGGTGGGGGCAGTGTTCAGATACAGCAGCATACGTGTGTGTGTGTGTGTGTGTGTGTGTGCAGGTGGTACATTAATAAACATATTTCTTTGCAATCCCATGTGTGTTCATTGTCTCCCGGGTGGGTGGGCTGCATGGACGGGATGGGGAGAATTGAGCATGGCTTGAGATTTAGGGAAGGTACTTGGGGTTATACTCAGTTGCGGTGACCACTGGGTGGCGTGGTCACATGGTGGCACAACCGGCAGGCCACACCGCTGGCAACTGGTGCCACTGTGGCAGTGGTCCATGCAGCCCAGTTCCCACAGGCCTGTTGTGCTGCACATGCCCCATGCCCTGGGACTGCAGCATTCGCATAGCTGCATGGCACAGGCATGTGTGGCTGCCACATGTGCCCTCCACCTTGGCTGTGCCACCCGCTAGTTGGTGGACATCCCATGGCCGCTGGCATACCAATCAACCTCATGCTTCCACACACAGCTGCTGCTGTCCAGTGCCACATCAGCATAGCTGCACCTTGTGATGCAGCATGGCACGCCCCACCTTGCCAGTGCTGTTGTGGCTCTGGCGGTACACATGCCGCTATGCCACCCCTGACCCTGTCATATGTTACTTGGCACTGCCTACCTGGCATTCCATCATATGTTTCTTCGTGCATCCACGTAGCCATTGCCTCCATGCCGCATTACTTGACCACACCCCCACGGAGGTGTGCCGTGGAGCATCCATAGATCTTTCCCCACTCCTGGTGTGTGCCTGTTATGTGCACTTCATGCATGCTGCGTGCTTGTGATGTTCACGCCAGGATGACATAGTCGCATCCATGCATGCTCTATGTACAGCTGCGCAGTGTGGAACGTTTGTGCATAACACCCATAATGAACAAGTGGTGTTTGTTTTTTTCTCTCCCCACATACTATACCTGATGCAGTAAAAATGTTCTTTGGCTTATTTTCCAGCCTTAGATTTTTCTAGTCCCAGTAGTCCAGTGCTTGGGAGGCAGGGGGGTAAATGTCTCCTGTGCATACCTCTTCCTTGCACAAATATGCTATTTCTGCACCAGCGGGCAGAAGGAACACATTCATTCATGGTTGCATTTAATCTTGCTTTGCACCGTTTACAAATGGAGTCCTAAGTTGTTATGAATATACCTTTACAAATGAAATTTATCTAAATAAATGTTATTTTTGGTGATCTCTAAAGTTACTGTAATGTAAAAATTCTGTCACAGCTTCAGTAAGAACTGGACTGACTTTCAGAGGGTTCCTGCCTTGTAAAATCCCAAACTGCTGACAGCAGACAAGAATGAAGAAAGCACCAAAAAGCTGCTCCCTCCAACTCTGTCAGCAGTTCTCTGATCACTCACTGGGTAGCTTTCTAAGAACCTTTCAGGTTTGCCAGTATTTACTAGTAGATATGCTTCTAGCTGGAGAGTAGTCTAAATAAAGATCCAAGTTACGCAACAGTGCCAATGGCATTTGAAACAATTTTTCTCAACAGCATTTAAAAAGTGACTGAACACAATTCAAGGAAGGTGATTCATGTATTGATTCTTCTGTAGAAATTCCAAAATATGTCCCTTAGAAGCTGTTGTGCCTTTAATATGGAGAAATAGGGTCTGCAACCTGGTTTGCTAATATTTACAAATAGGGAGAAATTACATTACTTATTTATGTAGTTATATATTACAGGGGCTGTAGCACCCCATATTAGGGTTTAATAGGCACATTTATGTTAAACCACAATTTTTGCACCTTAATAATGTAGATGTCACTGGACAGAATAGCCAGACATTTAGCATAAACATAGCCTGTGCAAGGATCTCTGGATCCTGTAAATGTAGTAATGGTCTATTTTGCGGTTTAAAGTTTAAACAGGTTGAAAATACATAAAAATATGCTCTGTGCAGCAATAGCACAAAAATGGCTGTGAGTTGAAAACTGACACTTTCAGATTTGTTAGAGTTTGGCTCAAGGGTGATTCTTCAATAGGTGACTACTGAGAATTTTGTGAATTTTAAATTACTACAATAAAATAGTATGCTTATGCAAGTGCAGTTAATTTTTTTGACAAGGTTTTCATAATGGGATTTTTGCAAAACTGATGTATGTTGCTTTTATGAGCTGAAATCCACTTTCATGAGAGAAAACCCCTGCTTTTGTGACCTTTAACAGTACAGATGTTGCAAATTAAAATTTTACCAGCTAAGCTGGTGTGAATTGGAAACTTTGCACTGAAAGTCACAGGGAGAAATTATCCCAACTTCACCAAATTTGAGTGGCAAAGTCTTTTTTCTTAAAAAAAAAAAACAACTTTTTGCAATATGTAAGGCACCTATACCCATTGTGCACATGCCACCCTCCACCTCAAATACCCCAGCCTTCATAAATCTTGTCTCCCCCACGCTGGCACCCCCATGGTCACAGCAAACTTTTTATATAATTGTATAGTAACCAGCAGTACAATAAAATCCCTCCCATCACTGATGCCAACACTTGTACTTTCAACCGTCATCCTCCTCCCTCCCTATTAATATCCCCAAATGAATGAGTCAAGCCTATCTGTCCCTCTAGCACCCGATGTCCCTCCTGCCCAATGCCCCTAAATTACTGTATAAGATACAGTTTAAAAAACAGTAAACCTTTTTGCAGTGGAGTGCTGATTATGCTCAGTCTTCATTGTCCTGCATAGAATGAATGAATGAAAGGAAGACCTATAGTAGTAACACCTGATTTGCATACACTTAGATGGCAGCTGGATGAGGCAGTGAGTGGAGGAGATTTGCCAGTCAAAGTCTGTAGATCTTACATTAGTAGGGCTGAGTTGGGATAAAGGGGGATGAGGTGGGTGCTTATGGATGGGTAGGGAGGGGTTGACAGTGATGGGATGGGAGGCATGAGACTACCAGGGTATGGAATATTGTTCTGGCACATCACTATAGTGATTGAGGGGTGGGGGACCATTACAATGGCAGGGATGAATGAAACAGGGATCAGTATGGTGAATGGAATGAGTGGGACC
The DNA here is from genome assembly GCA_016271365.2 of Neoceratodus forsteri. Classification (NCBI taxonomy): domain Eukaryota; kingdom Metazoa; phylum Chordata; order Ceratodontiformes; family Ceratodontidae; genus Neoceratodus; species Neoceratodus forsteri. The sequence continues at coordinate 1,126,701,496 of CM028131.1, forward strand.
ACTAGACCAAAGATAAATTAAACATGGATTGGTATTGCAATTTGGAGTGTGGGACCACTAGACAGCCAGGGATGATGAACGCAGGGATTAGTATGGTCATCAGGGGGTGGAGGAACACTGGCCAGGCAGGAGCTGACAACTCTTTCTCTCAGTCTGCTACTCTGGGATTGGGCTGTAGGGTGACCAAGCCTCTGCACAATGTACAGCATATGCACATTCATGCATGGCAGCATTATGCAGAGATGCAAATGGACACATAATGACATGCAAATGGATTTTTAGTACCTTGCATGCCATATGTGGTTTAGCATGCTGGCCACTGAATATGGCCTTATCCCATCTGGGATATGCTGTCTCCCTTGACTCCAGTGAGTCAACTTCCTGAAGGGGGCTGTGTTACCACCAAGCATAATTACTGTGCAAGATGCTAACATGAACACAGACCCATATTCAGACAGGCAGTACACACTAGTTCATGTAATTCTTAGAAATGACAGATGTCTGTTTAAATATGACTCCCAGGCCGGCCATGCACTATCTCAAGCACACCTCTTATGGGTGCATATTCCAAACTGGCTAGCTTTGAAATTGGGGCCCTGTGTCTTTATTATAAAGCTTGAGAGTCTTGGATGTAGCTTTAAGAGCAGATAAAAACAAATGTTACACATTATTTACTTTCAACTGAAACTAGTTCTCCTGTAGAAAGGACATGACAGTATACCTACTGTGGAGCAGAGGTAAAGGGAATATAGGGAGACAGGGAGAGGTTTGCATACAAAAGGAAGGGATGTGGGAAATCCATCAGCACCATACCTCTCAACCTCCTGCCTCTTAAATCAGGGACAAGGCTTAAAAGAATCAGGGACAAAGGACCAAAATCAGGGACACATCTTCAGACTTGATGATATCCACTCAGGAAGCTGGTAGAATGTGGGGCTTAGAGCAAAATGCTTTTTCTAAGGAAGAGCAACTTTTTAATTTTAATGTTTGACATTATTTTGTGCTTCCAACTGCCACTGTTTGGTCATGGAAACACAATTTTTAGGAGGGACAGAGTAAAATTTTGAGGCAAAATCAGGGACGTCCCTGAAAATCAGGGACAGTTGAGAGGTATGATCAGCACCCAATAACAGCTACTGTACATGATTGTTATGAATGAGTCAGTGATTTAAGAAAAAAACATATAAATTAATTGACAGTCAATGGCCATATTGAAACCTATGGAATTGAGATACTATGTATACCCTATAATTCCCATGCTTGTGGTACAAAGGGATCAGGTATCCCTAAAGTCACAAATGGGGCATAATTCCCTCTGTTATTAACTTTAAAACTCAAATAAAAACAAGAAAAGTTCCTATGTAGTTCCCATTTGGAATTCATACCTCCACACAGAAATGACTAATCTTTGTTGCTCTGTTATCCTTGCCCCAGCAGGTCTTGGCAGCCAACAGAAAGCATCTCCCCATACAAAAGCGACACAATTCCTGTGAACCAGAGTTAGGGGCAGGCTAACAATTTTGAAAAAAGTATCTGAACATGAAAGTATTCCTTAGACTTCTAATGGTATTTCAAGGGGTTGCACAATATGACATCACAATGCAATGTGATGTTTCACACGTGCATAATTTTACATAGTCAGTAAACTGGAGATAGACTGTTTTTATTTACATGAACATACAGCATGAGTGAAAGCAAGCTAATACCCCTACGTATCAACTTGCGGTATAAGTCTTCCTCGGGGGGTAGCTAGCAAACTCCCAACATTAAATACCCCTGTGTTAACATAAATGATTAGACACATGTGATGCCAGTTAACAATGAACCATGTACCACTGTTAACTAGCATCATGTGTCTAATATGTTTATTTAAATAAAAACAATCTGCCTTCAGTTTATTAATTTTTAGGTGTGTGCCCAGATTCTTTCCTAGCTTTGGTCTTGTTTATTTACCGGTGCATCCTTGAGGAGAGGGGTGTGTATGTCACCTTGGGACTCCCTTGCCATAATTTTACATAGGAACCTGGAAATCAGAATCCAACAGGTGAGGTCCAAGGTATATGGATACAATCAAACTTCAGTGCTGCTGAATAGGAACTTGAACAAACATGAATGTGCTAAGTTTTATTTATTTACTTATGTTCACTTATGTTCTGACTATAGAACCTTCACTTATGCTCTGTTATGTTCTGACTAAAGAACATTCACCATTCCCCAGCCTCACTTATTTGCTGGCCAAGCTGCCTTCTCCTACCACCTCCCCTCTCTCTGTAACCAGCTCCCTTCTTCCTTCCACCTATCCCCATCCCTCCTTGGCCTCAGACACTTGTTAAGATTTACTCCTGCCCCCCTCCCATCACCAGCTCTCCTAAAGTCCTTCTCCTCTACCCCTTTGTAGCCTTCTCTGCTCCTCCGCCTACATCCTGTTACTCACCTACCTGGGTTTGTTGTTCTCCTGAGTTACATGGGTACCACATTTGATGGGTCTATTGTACACTCTGTTCACAGCTTCTCATTAGTACCATTGCTCAATATTATCTCATTGCTACCAAAACCTGGTTCTACACTTTGCAATGACTAGCCACTCCATTTCTGGTTTTAGTTCCTAGGAAATTTATTGATTTGTAAGCTGCACTTTGCTCTCATTTTGTTGCTACTGTAACTTGCTTCTACATATTGCAATTACTGGTCACTCCATTCTGGTTTTGCTGCCTGGGAAACTTATTGTTGTATGTTGAACTTTGAATGCTCAATTATCCTTTTTTGTATTGTAACTCCATCCCCCCGAGTCGCACCTGAAAATGAGCCTCGGCTCAGTGAGCCTTTCCTGGTTAAAAAAGATAAAAATGGTTTTCAAGCTTTTACCAGTACTGCCAAGTTAGTTCAAGTAGAGCTCTGTAACAGAAGGTTGCTGAAGCAATAATATTTTATATTCAAACATTACATTCATACTTTTCAAAGGACATTCACTCCATAACAATTAACATGCAATAAATAGAAATTATTATTCTTGTTGTTACTCAACAGCAATTCAACATGAGATTTAGAAATATTACAGCTGGTTATGCTCTGTACTCCATATGCAGGTTATTCTGTCATGACACAGCAGAACAAAAGAAGTAGTACCCCAAATAGTGCAACACTGAAATGGAGAAACAGTTTCCCACCAATGAGTGACACACCAGAACAGAAAAAAAAGGCTTGCTCATCCCTATCCATAATGCCAGTCAGCCTTAAGCGGAAGCAGAGGCAATGGGTCAAACAGGGGACACGGCAAGTTAGGATAGAGGTTCTGCACAATTATATGTGCTCCTACATGACCTAAACAAGCTTCAGAGACTGTCAAAGTTACACAGTGACCTGCAGCTAAACTGAAAATTCTAACTAGCATCTCCTGGCTCCCATTTGATTTCTCTAATCTTCAGAACACACTACAGGACTTTGCCATCATTAAAACTATCTTAAAGGCAAATCAAGCTGCACAACAAAGGTTCCTATGCTTCCTCACATAATCATTAGTATAATTATTATAAGCAGTAGCACATGCATGTTAATTGATCAGGTAATAATTTGAGTTTGCCATAAAATCTATATAAATGAATAGTACCACTTTGAAATTTTACAGACGTGGCTGATTTTATCATTTTGAGTAGCTAGTGAAATAATTCTCTCCATTAATGAGATGGTTAGTAAAATTGCACCAAATGTAGTGAGTCTGCCTAATTAGCTATAAAGTAATTGGCAATAGTAACATGAAAGACAATGGAAGTGACCACCTTTGGAACAGAGGCAAAATCAACAATCATGATTAATTTTACATTCAAATCAGGTGGAGACCTTATAGTGAGACTCTCTAGGATAGAGGTGAACTTAATTTACAAAAGACAAATATTCTTCACGTACTCTGACTTTGCATATTCTATAGTGTTGATGAAAATGTCTAGCCTTTCATACTGACATTTTAAACCTGGGTGCATAATTCTCCCTACTTGCTCCAGCAAAAGTGAATATTACTTATGAGGGGCAAACAACATATTTTTTTTCCAGGTGGAACAGGTATCAGTATATTTTTCAGTGCAATATGAAAATGATTCAGAGAAGAAAGATGAGGGTGAGTCATTTTGTCTGAAAGGGAAATGCCTGCATTAGCCCAAGTATTGGAAGAACAGATGGAAACTATTAAAAATGACTAGTTTCTTGTTTTTCCATTAACTATTTTCTTTATGTTTAAGACAACAATAATTCAGTTATAATAAATGCAATAAAAAAGAACATTTAAAAACATTTTGTTTACACATGTAGTAATCGATATATGAAAGTAATGTTAGATATTACATTTTAGATGCTGTCATGCCTGAAAATAGGTATATTTAATGTCTAGTGCACCCACCTGTTTATAAAAAAATAAAATAATATCTGTTACAGCGGAAAGCATATGAATCTAATAAATAAAGGTACTATGTTATGATATTATAATAGGACTAATACTCTTATCTTCAATCCTTTAATTTGATAAACTGTTATATTTCTTTATCCCATTAATGTAATTATTATGATCATAAACATATGATTCTCTAGTGCATTAAGTGTAACTACAAAGTTAAGTAAATATTGTTTCCTCATAGTATGCAAAATAGTGAGTGGTAAAATTTCTTAGGTATTCATATGACATGGAGTGCTCTCACTCTGGAAATGCATTACAGCCTATGGAATAATCCCAGACTAAAGACTGATGTGAAAGTGGTCTATTGTGGACACTAGAAACAACAGGTGGTAGATACCCTTAAACATCTCTTATGTCCTTAATCACAAATATTAAAATAGTTTGGGCAGATACAGCAAGAATATAAGCTATTGGCAGCAGACAACTTGAGGTACCTGCAGTTTAGGCATGCTCTGAGAGAATGGTTGAGAGACAGATATATATATAGACCATCTGACATTGTCCAAATTATGGACAGGTGGGCCAAGCAAAGTTTGTGGAAGGATGGACTGATTTATATATTTACTCAGCAGCTTCATCACTCTGACTGGGATTCTTTCAGACAGAGGGGGTGAGAAAACGTACAGAGGGAGTTGACGATGGAAACCTTGGGAGAGGCGCTAAAGAATGGCTCACCAGAAAACACTTAACCCACAGTATTAATTAATACAGAAAAAGCTTTTGGGGTCGCGGCAAAGGACAGCCCAGAAATGTTTATATGTCTATGACTCTGAGCTTATAGAGTCAGATCATTGTGTGCGTAGTAATATGTTGAAGAAAGAGACATTTAAAGGATCACTTTTTATTGCTTAGGAAAATATGTATTACTGTAGTAATCTCAAAAATGTGTGCTCTTTAATGTTATACTTCCATGGGGCTAGCCTTCGACAGGACTGTTTTATTAAATATATGCTGTATATGTTTTTTTCCTTCTCAATATTTTCTATATAAAAAGTATTCTTATGACACTAGGTCTAGATTTATAGTGGCAGCTAATGCCATCGGTAGCCGCATCCAGTATTGGAATTATAGGGAGGCTTGCCAGGGCTTGGCCTCCCCCAGCTCTGAAGTGAGTCTCAGTAACTCAAGCATCATGGTCACAGACTTATAATGGGAAGGGGGCTCAATTTAAAGATAGTGGTCATATAGGCCCCCGAGCATCCAAAACTCAAAAAAACACTGCCATATCATGCCATATTGGGCCAAGTCCCATACTGGCATCTCTTTCTACACTCTGACTAACAGAGCAAACCAGATTAATACTGTCTCATGGAACACTTATATCATCACTGATAGTACTGTCTACCTCTGTAGTTGTTCAGGCAGACATGCAAGCTGTTTAGCCATGAAGTCATTGTAATTCTGTAATTTTATTCTTGTATTTTCCTCCATTGGCATGGTCTAGTATATTTCAATGTTGCTACTGTATAGTACTTATTTTTGTCTGTACATACTAAGTAAAAGAAATTCAATAAAAATAAAGCTTTAAAAAATTGACAGCTATGTGCTCAGTTGGGGGTGCAACCTCCGTGTGAGTGAGGTATGGGGTCCAGTCTTTGATCCCCTCATATGCTTCATTACCTATTTTGAGCATGCTATTCTTACTTCAGTGGGGGAAATGGGGTCCATTTATGAATAACAGAAGTGGTTCTAAACATATTGGTTGGGTTGAGGGTGATAGTTGAGGAGATGTTTTTTTATCTTGGGTTGTGTGGTGACTCACCCAATTCTGACCACCAAGGGGATTGTCCTTGCATCATAAGGCATGAAAAATGGATACCAGCTGTTCCAGAATATCAGTAATCTTCTGGGTGATAAGATATTTCTAACTGAGGGTCTAGACTCTCACTTTCAGGGCCCCAATATGGAGGGCCCCTAACTGGGAATCTGAGTTACTCTGTTCACTTATATATGTAGTTCAGACAAATCCTGCACTCAGTACCAAAGAAAAATAAAGTGGACTGTTCAATAGTTTTCAAGGTGCTTCATTTTGTTTCAATGTGCCATGTGCTCAGCTCCAGATGCATTTCAGATAAGAATACTTTATCACTGGTGAGATGGAGAGGAAGAGATCCATTGATAAAGGATTGTTATCCGAAACGCATTTGGAGTTGAGCACATGGCACTTTGAAATAAAATGAAGCACCTTATGAAATACTGAACAGTCCACTATTCTTTGTTTCTAATCTGCAGGATTTGTCTAATTCTGCAGTCTGTCTTATTTTTATCCGGGCACCCCATCTCAGTGCAACCTCTTTTTTGTTCTATGATTACTCTGTTCACTGTTGAATACTGTTGTTCATTTTAACAATTTTTATGTGCCAAATCGCAGTTGGTTTAAGTGTGCCATCATGGTAGCAAGGCTGGACTTCAAAAGGTGCTGGGGTGTCAGTTGGATGGGTTGGGGTACAGGTTGTTTCTGCTGTTTTCTTTTGGAGTAGGGAACTGATATGTGGAAATTAATTTTTGTTATTTATTATCTGAATTCAGATCACGGAAAACACAAATACCACAGTAATCTCTTTTAATGTTAAGATCCTCCATAGTCTGATAAAGTGGTATAAAATGTCATCACAGATTAAGAAAGAAGTAGATCATAAAGAAAGTAGAAAACTGGAAAGAGAAGGGTTCTTCATGCATTACATGATTCAGTGAGAAGGCTGGATGGAATCTATGCTGACAAAGAAATCTCTGCAATTTGTTTCAGAGGAATTTATATCACACAGAGGGCCAATACATATGTGCCAAAGGACCTCCTTGTGAATGAGCTTGCTCAGCGGAGTTTTCCTACAATAAGCTTGAACCTGAACATATAGAAAATTGTATGGGCAACCATGCACAACAAGGCTGTGTTTCCATTAAGGGGTTCAGATGACATCATAGGGACCTCAAGAGCAACATTTGACAGATCCCTAATATAATCTCAACCTCGAGAGGAAAAACACATGCCTTGTTGTGTATAGTTGGACATATACTGTTTTATATTGTATAGGGTTCACAAAAGGTCAATTCACTGTTAAGTCACAATCTTGACCCTCGACATGTCAGGAAACAAAAGAAATGGCAGTTCACACTGATCAGGTTCTACTGATACACACTCTCTCCCTCCCCCCCAACTAAAACCATTTAAGCTTTTTAGCACAACTAAACTGGGGGTGGTTTGATGATGAAACACTTCATTGTGCATGATGATGAAATCAAGCTGGGAGAATGTGTGTCAGTAAAAGCAGATCGGTCTGAAATGTCACTTCCTTTATTTTACAGACATGCCGAGAGTCAAAATCATTCTAGCCTTCTCCTGCTCACACATACATTGATGTTTCTCTGACATTTCTTTACAGAAAAAAACTGCTGTTGCAATAATGAACTGAGTGCGTTAACGCTGTGGACCTATGAATGAATTTATTGGCTGATGTGAAAGACAGTTGTGGTACTGGTACTAGGGGACTAAGGAGGCAGTATAGTGCAGTGGTTAAGGCTCTGAGTTGCAAATCTGGTGACATCCAGCAGACCAAACCTGAGTTTGAATCCCACAGCTTCCACTTGCATACTGTGTGACCCTGAGCAAGTCACTTAATTTCCCTGTGCTCCCAGGTCACACCTGTAAAAAAGCTTCCAGCTTAGTGTGCTACTCCTGGTTAAACAACTAAAAAAAAAATTAGGTGCATGTTTGAAACTGAAACATTGTTGTAGCATTGTTGTGACATCAGAACAAAACTACAACAACTTTTTGTGACTTCTGAACTGCCCTGCAAGAAAAAGAACTGTATGTAAATCTAGACACAATCAAGGGCAACCTTAGGAGACATGAGGGCGGTAGTGAGGGTCTCAGCTAAATACCATGTGTCCCTCATGTCAGCCATAGTTAAAACATTTGTTTTAAGACACTGGAAGGAGGATACCACTTATGGTTATGATCAATGGGTTAGGGACCTCCTACAGGTCTTGGATAGACTTAAAAGGCATATGTTAATAGAAGGAAAAAATAAACTATATGATAGAAGGTGGGGGACTTTGGAGACAGTGTACTCAATGCAGTTGAAAGGTCCTTGGGTTCAGATCTGTCTGTCTGGAGAAGATTAGCTGGTAAAGTTTTCTTATGAGAAAGGTTGAAAGGTCTGAGATTGAGCAGAACTATATGACTTTTATTAGATATGTTTTTTACATGTATAGTCACAACTCTTTCATAAAGATGTTTGCCTAGGTCAGAGGGTATGCTTATACCTGGTGGGGCAGGATGGATTCTCTCTCTTTCCCAGGGACACAGTTATTAAAGGTTAGTCTGGAACAGGTACAATAATGGTTGAGGAGGGATAATCCTATATAGCAACCCGGGCTAAATAAAAGGCTAGACTAATACTGAACTTGAAAGAACCAATTTGATGGTTACTGCACTAAGAATGGGCCAAAAGGTCTGGTGAGGATAAAATATAACTGTGATTGTGAATAGTTTGGGGGGTTGTATATAATATCCATATCCAGTTTAGGGATGTGGGCCCGGGTATGTATCCCGGGATGTATGTGTGTATGTTATATTGTTGCAAATAATAAAACTTTAATAAAGAAGGTTTAAAAAAACAATCAAGGGCAACCATATATTATATGTTGGTTATAGGGTTGGTGCAGGGAGAAATGGTGATCCTATTTATAGTTTATTCTCCACCACAAATCTTTGATTTGCTGGCACAGAAGGGGATATTGTGGTTCTTCTGGGAGGGAACTTTAATTCTGAACTCTAAATTGGATACCACTAAACCCCGTAAAAGTCAGCTTATAAGCGAACAGAAATTTGTTTAAAGATAAATAGCTAACCTAAGATATCAGGACAGTTGAAGAACAAAATATTGAAAAGCATGCTGTTATTCTTTCTTCTTCGGACCTCATCAGGTTTATTCTTGGATTATCTTTACCCAGCAAAGACATATGGTGAGTGTAATCTCCCAGGATATTTTACCTATTATGACCTCCAACCATGAGATGCTGAAACTACAAATTGATTTGGGAAGTAGTTTCAAAGCACATTTTGGCGTCAGAACAGTTCAGTTTACTCCTCTGACCAAGCAAAAGAAGACTCAATGAATTTGTTAGGGAGACAATTCAATAAAGAAGTGGTGAAGGCATTTCTACAAACAGGCAAAAGGAAACAAAGTCACCCTGACGGACTAACTGATCTCTTTAGCTACTCACGACCGAGACAGAGCATACCAGGCAGGAGCTTCTAGAGAAAAAAATGTGTACAGAATAGAAACAGTATGCTGAGGGATGAATGGCAGCTTGTGAATGAATAAAGAAAACTAAGACAGCATTAGAAGATCTGTATTGTATAAGACAAATATTGCATTAAGATGGATCAACATAAATATTATGTTGGTAAAGGTAAAGCTGCCAAATTACTGGCTTACTGACTTCTGCAACACAGGAAGGGGGTACACATGACCCAAATCAGTCACCAACATGCAGCAAAGATTCAGCAAGACTATGGACGTAGGAGAGGCATGTTGAACCTGTTATATGATCATATATAGTGCAGACGGTGAGAAAGACCTGGATATACCAGACCATTTTCTCAAAAAACTGCATTTACCAATTTTTACAGTGCAACAGTACAGTACAAGTCACACTAAACTGTTCCACCAATGAGTTGGTTTAGCATTTTTTTTTCACAGTTGGCAGTGCACTGGCAACTCATATTGCACTGTTTTTCAATACTTAACCAGCTCACGAGACATGTTTGTATAATGTTTTTGCAACTCATTTGGAATATATCTAAAGTCCAGTCACAAAGCAAAAATGGATTTTATGTCTTAAGAAAGAGTTTGTGCAGCACTTTGTATTGTATCAAGAAACACTTATGCAACTCATTCATTAATGATAAAGCAACTCATTGGAGAAAAAGTTTAATGTGAATTGTACTGCAGCAGATATCAGACAAAAAAGCATAGAAGATTAACCTTGCTATTTCCAAACTTAAAACAGATAAAAGCCCTGGGATGGAAGGGTATTGGGCTGAGTTGTATAAAAATGGTAAGGATATTTCATTTCTACCACTTCTGATGGCCTTTAATTAAATGAGGGCGTTCCATCCACCATGGCACCATGTGGTGATCTCAATAATCCCTAAGTAGGGGGATGATGCCTCAAAATGTTCCTCTTATTGCATGATTTCAGCCTTCAGTCTGGACTATAAGCTTATCATGGCCAAGTGCCTGGAAAAACATCTCCCTAATCTCATCTCATCTGATGAGACAGGGTTCACCCATGGTCAACAAAATAAGACAGTATCAAGTGGACTTTATATCTCATAAATCATCAGAAGAGACACAAGGATCAGGTATTATTGATCAGTGCCAGTGCAGAAAAAGTATTCTGTAGGGTGTCCCAGCCTTACATCTATTCCACCTTGGGGGTCTTCGGATTTTCATCAGAATTGATCCAGTGGCTATGTGGCATCTACTTTTCTGCACTGACTTGAGAAAAGGTAAATGGACACCTGCCAACCGGGTTCAATTTATATAGAGGCACCACTCCTCTTTGCCATCTTTAATGAGCCACTAACATTGGCCATACGAGATAAAGAAGGGATCTCAGATGTTTAATTTGAACAGAGAAACCACAGGGTAATCTTATAAGCGTATGACATATTATTTAAACAGGCTCTTAAAACTTATCTGTGGATCCAAGCATTTGGTAACTGATTTATATTCTGTTTTTACCTGTATCATCTGTATTTTATATCATCTGTAATTTGTGATTTTATGATTTATTTTGTTCAATTGTTTGTTAGGCTCCTTGATTATTGAAAGGTGCCATGTAAATAAAGAATGATTATTATTATGTATTATATGTGACAAATTCAGATTTTTCTGTGCCTAGCTTAATGGATTTTCTAACTGTTTGGTAGTTTCTCTTGCTATGAATTAAACTCGTCGAAAACAGAGGTCATAAGACTAAGTGACACCCCCTTACCATCTCTTCATAATAAATATAACTATACATGGGATAGGGAAATAAATACTTAAGAGTCCATCCACCAAAATGGCTGCCTGATCTGTACAGTAAAAGCTATGGCCCACTTATTTCAAACCTGGATGCTACTGCCAGTGGGTTTAATCCAAAGAATACAAACAGTACAGATGAATGTGTTCAATTGTTTACTGTACCTGTTTCAGACATTCCCAGTTCTAATCCTGTCTTCCTCTTTTTGAAATTGAAACTCCATGTTAACCCACTTTGTGTGGGGCAGTAAAAATCCTTGGATTCAGTTTTGGACTCTTCTATTTCCTAAAGAGAAAAGAGGCCTGGCATTGCCAAACATAGAAAAATACTGTTGGGTAACCCAGTTCCAGACTCTAGTGCTGTTCCTTGGATTGTGTAGCTCTATCTAAAGAAACAGAGCAGCAGGTTTACACTACCGAAGATCTACAGGTTCTGCAATTTAATTGGCAGCTTCCCCACAGTCAGGTACCACACAGTCAGGTACCAGGTCTAGAACCTTGGCCTTTCCATATGACTGCTGTCCTGAAAGGACTTTGTAAGCATTTTTACATAAAATCATAGCTGAATCTCCAGCAATGGTTTGGGATGGACAGGCAGTTTTCTCCAGCTGGATTAGACCCTCATTTTTGACAGTAGCATCAACTCTATCTCCAGATGCCAATGCAATTGTTCAAGAGGGCTATATTAAAACTTTTTTAAACCTGAACACTAAATTTGGATTGCCACAGTGTGATTTCTACAGATACGTACAGCTTATACATTATCTATCAATGCTGGCAGATTGGCCAAGGGTCTGGTAAAAAATGCTTATTAAATGGCCTTTTCATGGCTGTCCATATATATTTATTTTTTATTTAGTTTTTTATTTAGTTTTTGTTGACCAGGAAAGTGCACTAGATAAATCCTGCCTATTTTCAGACACGACCCGGGGGAGGGGGATACAGATGAATGCCAACTGACCTTGAATCAGATTAAGCTGTTGGTGGTATTTTTAGTGAATGAGGGAAATTTGGCCAGGACACCGGCGAAATTCCCTTGCTCTTTTCGATAAGTGCCATGGGATCTTTAACATTCACCTGAACTACTACCAGTCCAGGCAGATGAGACCTCGGTTTAACATCTCATCCGAAAGATGGCACCTTAGAAGTGCAGCACCCCTCTCATATAGGCAACACAAGGACTTATTTAATATCCCCGATATATAAATCTTTATGGGAACTAGATTGTGTGAACACAAATAGCATGAATAGTAACTGGGAGGAGGAGGAATTGTAAGTACCTATTATCAAGAATGATTGGAAAATAATCTGCCTTGTCCCTTATTATATCACCGGTTCCCTGACATGGCTACAAAATACATGGAAGCATGCGATACAGCTTTTTATTTTTCCAAGTCTCCAAGCTAAGTACTCTCAGACTATCTCTGGAGCTCAGTGGATCAACTGTGAGATGCACCTGATAGGCCTTTCTAATATTATGTGGTTCTGCTGGGAATTAACTGCCTATTGGAGGGATTGTTTAGAATAAGTGGAACAGATCGTGGGTGCACCATCCTCAGCTGACCCCAAGCATACAGTTTGGGGGCTTTAGTACCACACTTGAAAGAGAAACATAAGAAGGCCATGTTGTCTCTGAAACAGGTAGCTGTTACTAAACCATTACAAGGAACTGACTGCCAACATACCCAAAGTTATGTAATGGAGGTAAATAATGATTTGACTTCACAATATGGGGAAGATGCTGTACAACAGCAAGACAGATTAACAATTTTAATACTGTATGGACTGGTTGGACATTACAAACAGTGGAAGTTGATCCAGATTTTGTACACTAGAGACTAATAACCTGGGTCTAAGGAATTCCATGGGTGCTCATTTCTATCCACCCTCCAACCCCACCCCAGGGGTCTGGTTTCTCCTCATGTCTCCACAGAGTTTCTGGATGAGTCCAGTCACCAGTCTAATTCATGGTTATCTCTGTCTACAGTAACATAAGATTCCAGGATACTGGCAGAGTTTTTCTAGTTTATACAGTATGTATTGCTGTTAAGACTGCATTGTCCAATGCAGTCCTACACCTACAGTGGTACCAGCTAGGATGCAATGCAGTGCATTTCCATAAATGACATGTCACAAGTAAACTGCATGACAAGACAGCTTAATTGGCATAGAACTGCACTCTTCCCTGCAGCATATTGTGACACTCTGCAGTTATAGTGTAAGGTACTGCATTGCATCCTGGCTGGCTATGCTATAAATATGGTATGGGAAGGTATACATCCTTCTTGCTTCATCTGCAGTAGGAAAAAGGATATGCTGTCTTTTTGTATGTCATATATGAACTCTTATTGAAAACCTAATAAATAATAAGTTTTAAGCAAGTCAAGATGTTCCTTGTATTGCACCTTTGCCTGTATTCTATGTCAGGCATGATGGCAAGAAGATTTTTACCCAGTTTGCCTCCAAGCAAAAAAAAAAAAAAACTAATAAAATAAAATAAATGCCCCTAACTTGAGGCCTAATTTGTAGTCACAAGACAGGAACGTATGAGATCCTAAAGACACTGTCTTGTAACTTGAATGGAGAATGTCACCATCATACTAACGCTCTCTTTAGAGTTACAGGACAAAGGAGTCAATGCTTCCTGAAACAACGGCATTGGTATTACTGAAGACATTCGGCAATTGAATTTTTTATTTTTCCACCAAGTTCAGACTTCGTTTGATTGGCTCAAACAGCATCTTTCAGATATCAAAATTCCAGCAAATCATAACTGCCATATAGGGATGTGAACCAAATTTGTCCTAACATGTTAACTTCAGTAATTTTAAATTAATTACACAAAAATCCTGCCCTCTGCCCCCCCCAAATGGCAAAGTCAGACTACACCTATGATGCAAACCCCAGCATGTCCTAAACAGTAATAATTGGAACATATGACACTAGGATTATTAGGCTGCAAAAACACTTTCCAGACTATATGCTTTCCTGCTAGCCTCTAATAAATCCCATGCTGGGAAAATCCTATATATAATGGAAGAAAGCTGTAAGCCAGCCTTTCACCATAGGGGAGTGACAGCAGATTTGTCAATGTATAGCAAGGAGTAACGGAACTGAAGAGACAAATGAATGCAGTTAACTTTTTACGAGTGTAGCCACCATCTGAGGAGGACTTACCTTTACTCCCTATGTGGAAGCACAGCAGCCTGATAGCACATCTGTGTCCCTGACCCAACTTCACAGCTCCCAGCTGCACAGACTCTCTTCACATGGTCTCAGGACTGCAAACAGGGACCAGGTAGCAAAAATACCTACTTTTCCTTCTGTCTTCAGAAGCATAACAGACTGCAGCCACCATGCTACACTCTGTTGGACTGAATTAGGCTTCTTGCCCATTATGCACAACCTGTTTCTTTTTAAGCACTTCACTTCCCGCCAGAAACCATCAGGGAGAAAGAAGAAAGTAATGCCAATGGGAAGGAATCAATCACAAATGTTCTTCGCTGATGTTACCAAATGCAGATGACTAGAAGAGAATGACTGGGCAACAAATAACTGATGCATTGTGCTTGGTGCCATGTGGTCCCACCGACAATACTGAAAGCTGTGATGAGGGAGATTAATAAATATAAATGTAATCCCAGGAAGCTATAGCTTCCCTGTAGGTCCACGGGCCATTTAGGGATAACTGTAGCCTGCCTGGGAAACTACCTGCTGACTGAATTGGCTAGAGGATTTCAGGGGGTGTCGCCATCTCTCGGTGACCAATGAGTCAGTGGGTGTGGTCTTCTCACTATGAAAAAGGAATTTGCAGAAGCTGGATGCAGTAGCTGAAGCAGATAAGAGGCCTTGCTAGAAGTTAAACCCACACAAGTCTTGCGATCAAGGTGGTAGCCTTTTCTAGGATCCTCTGTGGGGTGAATCCCCACAGCATTCTGATCCTCATGAGATCATTATTTTACACAAAAGCTAAATTGCAGCCTCTGAGGTAAACTGTAATTTGTCTGGATTTCAATAAACTTTGTGATATGCACTTCAGTGCCTTCCCCCGCTGAATAGCAGGGGGCATCTTGTAATAGGATGAATTAGTTAATTCAGCTATGGACCCTCCATACGATGGCAGTCAGGCTTGGGAGAGGATGAGATACATGCACTGTGGCAACTGTGACCACTGGGGTGATTTTCTCTCCCAGCCCTTACAAAGGCATGTAGCAAATTCACACAAGTTGAAGCTGTTAAATTTGGTTCTGCACCCTCTTTACCATGAGGATCAATGTGTGGGAGAGGAAGACAGACCATGACTGTGGTAACTGGCACCCCCAGTGGGTGATGGTTTCTCCCAGCTATGTCAAAATTGTGGGGCAGTCCCCACTGGTCCTATACACACCGGGTACAAGCAAGGAAATGGTGGAGTAGTTAGTATGCCCCACAGCCACAAAATTAGTTGCCATAATTCCACAGGGTGGCAGGCACACAGGAACCTAGTTCTGGCTACCTTGGACCTTACTCTAGCAGGCAGCAGCAAGGAGGGCAGCAGGTTTAGGGGAAGGTATACACTTATGGAAGGACTCCCCTGGCAGCTCTGTGTAAGTAAAGGCCCCTATGCTCTACCCATAATGCCTTGTTTTTGTACAGAAAAAAATACTGCAGCGCTAACTTTAAGATCACTTTTTGCTGAGCCCATTGTATCAGTTTGGGTGCTGAAAACCCATTGCAAACTGCTTAACCTAAAGTGTCCCTGGGTTGTAAGCAGCCCTTAACTTGCCTGGACTTTGACATACTGTATGTGGGCAACAGCCCTGAAAAATTAACCCCTGCAGAATACTTACTTTGCTGTGGACTTTTAACTTCTTGGATCCACTGTACTGTGATTAGTACCTGATACTAATAATATGCTCATGAGCTATTCCTTTAATAAACTGAGTGGTTGGATTTTACTCAAGTTATGGACATTCAGTTACTGTGGGAGCCTGTTTGCTTTCTAATCCCTCTTGTTTATAGTCCTGCCCTTGCCTGAACCTCATCCAAGCTCCTCGGAGGTCACCCCAGACCTGAGAGGTTGAGTAAGCTTTTATGATGGGTCCCCTCCCTGAAAATGAACTACTGCCATCTTTTGTCTTTTGCCACTAGATTGGGAAAGGGCTACATAAATACAACCCCTGGCAAGAAATTATTGTCCCCTAACCACAAGTACTGCAGCCAAGGATCAGGGGTCACATTCAAAATCCTGGGAATGTGCAGGCCAATAGAAGGCAGCCAAAGTCTTACAAGACAGTAAAAGCCAATCAGTGAGCATTAAAAACTGAGGAAGTCCACTGGGAGACTTCTGGGAAATGTAGTTTTTTACAGAAAAGAGTATGAACCAAACAGCTAGTTAGAGGTTTACTTTGCCTAAGTACTGTGCATTTACTTTATGAATGTTTATAACTTTCATGCACTTAAAAGTTTCAATTATGTCCCCTCTCTCCTTCCTCTTCTCAAGTGACTACATGCTGAATTGCATCAGGCTGTCCTAATATATCCTACCCTTCTGTCCCTGAACCATGGTTTTCACCCTTCTCTGAACTGCCTCAAACTGGTTAATTTCCTTTTTCGGGTAGGGGCTCCAGTACCACATACTGTATTCCAGGTGTGGTTCCACCAAGGATCTGTACAGCAGCAGTATAATCTCCTCCTTTCTGCTCGTGAACTGTCTAGCAATACAGCCTAATATTCTGTTTGCCTTTGCCACTGTCTTCCTGCACTGCATAGCCTGTTTAAGGTCAGCGGCGAAGGCTATACCCAAGTCCTTTTCCCTTCTGTGATTCTGTGACCTTGATTGCTCCCAGACTATACTCAGCCTTTGGGTTCTTCCTTCCTATATGCATGATGTTGCATATCTTCACATTGAACCTCAGCTGCCAGATACTTGACCACCTCTGCCACTACTCCAGTTCCTCCTTTTGGTTTTGCACCCTTTCACCTGTGTCCATCCTTCCACAGAGCTTGGTGTCTTCCACAAAGAGGCAGATTTTGCCTTTAACAACATCCAAAATATCATTAATGAACACATTGAACAGCACTGTGTCAAACACTGACACCTATGGGGCAACACTTGTAGCTTCCCTTGTACCTGAACGTTCTCCTCAAAACCAACCTCTAGGTCCAACCATTGAGCCAATTTGCCATCAACCTGGTTAATTTGCCCCCTGCCCCTAGGTTCTCCATCTTTCTGATCAACCCCTTGTGGGGGTATCGAGTCAAAGGCCTTGCTGAAATCCAAATATAGAAAGTCAACTCTCTGATCTTTGTCCACTGCCTTTGTTACCCAGTCACAGATATTGCTCAGGTTGGTTTGACAGGACATTCCTGACATAAACCCCTACTGTCTCTCATTCTATAGTCTGTTGTCTTAAAAAAAACTCAACTAATCTTTTGTTCAAAATGGCCTCCTTCATTTTACCCACAATGTGGAGATCAGAATGACTGACCTACAGTTCCCAGGGTCATCCCTGAGCCTACTGTTGTGCAGTAGCATCAAATTTGTGGATCTTCTTTCTTATAGTATCAACCCCCCCCCATATCTAAAGAGCTGTTGAGCAGATCCACTAGCAGACCCACCAACTCTGCCACTAGTTCCCCTAATGCTCTTGGATGCATACTGTCCAGGCCTGAGGACTTGCTTACCTTCAGGGATATGAGCAATTTCCTAACCCTATTCTACATGATCCCGTCTTCAGACATGTTCCCCCCTTTCCTCCCCTCTCCATCCTCCCATGCAGCACTGGTCCATACTTTTCTTTAGTAAACACAGAGCAGAAATATTCATTGAGCACCTTTGCTTTTTCTTTACTGCCTTCCACCCCCTCCTCCATTTGTAACTTCACTATGCTTACCTTCATGTTTCTTTTTTCACTGATATACCCAAATAAGTCTACTCTTCCTCCTCAATCACCTCTACAACTTGTAGCTCCTTGCTAGCCTTGAATATAAAATGACTGCACTCAAAACTGCACAGGCACTTAAATTAGTGCAGGCAGAGTGTCTTTATTAAAAAACAAGACCACACACAAAATGCTGGCCCTTTGAATCTGTGTGGATTCTTCCTCAGGGAGAAGTTGTGCCAGCTGCCTTGTTTCAGTTTGCCTTCCTAGCCTTGGTCTGCCTGACTATCCTTCAAACCTCCCTAGCTTTCACCAAGTAGACCTCCTCATAGTCATCTTTCCAGGACTTTCTGTACTTCCAATAAGCACCCTTTTATCCCTCACTGCCTGGCTCACCTGCCTTCTGAATTAACTTGGTCTTCTGGCTTTGGAGTTCTTCCCCTTCTGCTTAAGATGCTAGCGGCTGTTGCTATCCTTTCCCTGATCACTGTTCACTTTTGATCCACACTCATCAAAAGCCCTATGAGGAGATGCTAACTGAGCTCAATATGTACACCCTTTCCTGCTAACTCCTAGCGCTGCAACATAAGTGACAAAGCTGTCTCTCGGCTGCTCCTGATGCACTATAGTCACTCAATTACACTACTCTCTGTGAGATTGCCTGGTAACCTTGAATTGTTTAACTTTTAATGGTAACTTAATTTGACCTGTTTACCTAAACTCTGTACTTTGTCTTTGTGTTTTGTTCCTCTGTCCATGTACTGTGTTTGACGTGGAACCTTTATAAATGAGCTTTCAGCTCAAAGGTACATTCCAAATTATCAATAAATAAAATAAACATAAAATAAACCTTGGGGGAGAGGAGGGAGGGGGATATGATACCGTACATACCTTTAAATGCTTCACAGAGGTTAATAAGGTACAGAAGGGGAGTTTTTTTGAGGAACAAAGATGTTGTAGAACTAGGAGACATGCTATGAAACTGGAGGGAGTAGACTCAGAAGAGATGTGAGGAAGTATTTATTCACTGGAAGAGTGGTGGATTCATGGACTAGCCTTCCAGCTGAGGCAGTGTGAGTGGAAACAATTGTGGGGTTCAAAAATGCCTGGGATAGGCACAAGCGAATCATAGGTGGTGGGGGGGGGGAGCAAAGTAAATTAAGCATGTCTGCAGCAAAAATGAAGGCAGAAAAACATTGTGCAGACTGGGTGGGCCAAGTGGTCCTTACCTGCCATCAGATTCTTTGTTTCTGTGTTCCATGTCATCCTTATGGCTAGCTAGGTGCCCTCTCAGTGTCTCATCCAAGTGGGCCTTCATGAAATACAGCACTTTTTTCTTCATGCTTGGTTCTTCCTTCCCTAAGTCAACTGTGAACCATGCCATTCAGTGGTCACTGCTCCCCGTGCTCCTCCACTTTGATGCCCTGGACATGATCTCCATTAGTGAATACAAGGTCTAGGATGACTCCCTCTTGTGTAAACTCAGTCACCCACTGACACAGAAACCCATTCTGGACTACATCCAGAATCAATTTGCTCCTATTACAGATGGTGGACGGGACCCTCCAATCTATCTTAAGCAAATTGAAGTCCCCCATTATAACCACTTTACCCTTTCCAGTCACCATCCTAGCAGTGTTACTCAGCTCCCTTTCCTTGACCTCATTCTGGTAAGGTAGCCTATATATTACACTGAGCCTCAATTTCCTTCCTACTGCCATCTGGATCTGTACCCAAGTTGCCTCTATTTTCCCCTCTCCTATTTCCTCCCTAGTGGCAGTAATGGCAGTAATGCCGTCTCTGACATGTAGTGCCACTCCCATTCCTTTTTTCCTTATCCAATCTACAGAGGGTTTGCCCTAGCATGGAGAGATCCCAATCATGACTATGGTAACCCAGGCCTCAGTTACTCCTGTCAGATCCACATTTCCCTCTGCCATCATGGACTGCAGGTCATCCATTTTGTTTTCAAGACTTCCAGCATTGAGCGACACTACCTTCGATCACTCCTGATTCCCTTCCCTTTTTTTTGATCAAGTGCCTCCTTCCTCCACTGTTTGGCAGCCAACCCCTCCTTTTAATTCCCTTGGTTTCAACCTTGCTTTTGCTCTCCCCTAGCCCCTTCCTATTCCCTTCATGCCCCCATTTACTGAACCCCTGTGCTTTTACCTTATTGTGTGGTATCACTTCCTCCTCCTCCCAAAAGCCCTACCCAAAGGCTCTTTCCACTCATCCTTTTCCTTCCCCTTTCTGACCATTCTATGTTTTTGCCTGCAGAGCATGTCTGCTCCCACCTCCTGGAACCCCTGGGTGCTGTGAGCCTTGTTGCCCCCCCCATTAAATTTAAATGTAAAGTATCACTGATATATTCCCCAATCCTTTCCCCAAGAAGCCTTATTTCCACTTGCTTAGAAATAGCCTATTAGCTGCCTAGATGATTTTATCATTCCAAGTCACCCCCCACCGGTTCCCTATGTATTCAAATCCCTCCTCCCCACACCATTCCCTCAGCCAACTGTTAAACTCTTCTATCCTATGTTGCCTAGCTATGCTGGCTCTTGGAACTAGCAACACTTCTGAGAAGTATATAAACTGTGGATCCTTTTCCACAGCCCATGGAAAATTATTCACTGTTTATTTAATTCATGGAAAATAATTCTGCGTTTTACATAGAAATGCTTTCCTAAATTCCATGGAATTTAAAAAGGAAAAAATTTCAAAAAGTATTTTGGAAGTAGAAGTATCTGAAGTCACGAATGTCACTGGCAGAATTCTGCATTCCACATAGTTCTACAAAGTACTTCTAATTTCTAGGTACACTGGGAAGCAAAACTGGGCATTTCCTATAACAAAAGAAACTACCTTTGCAAATCACAACAGCAGATGACATCATCATATACGTTTTATGAAGTAGGTGGTGGAAGCTCTCATAGCAGACTTGAGTTGATTTTTTTATTTTCTGTTTTGTTTTGTTTTCTTATCAAACAGTACTCATTATTCAATGAATGTATAACCTGACCTTCATTTTCATGGTTGGAGAATGGGTAGAATTCCAGAGATCACTTAACCAGTTTTTTTGGGTGGATGCCTCTCCATTTCTGCCCTATGACATTATATTTCAGCCACACTGGAGGCACATTTTCCTACCCTAGCTTTACGATCTGCAGTATTACTGGTCCTTCCTCAAAGCATGAAACAAAAACACCAGGTTTTCTTAATGTGTGTGTTTTGCTAACTGCAACCAAATCATGAAAACTTGTTTAGTTCTCATATTCCATCCATGGACATGTAGCATTCAATAGTACATTCTCTTTATCACATGGAAAGAGATTATTATAAGGCATCCAGAGTCACTCCTGTATTTAAGAAAGGCAGTAAAAATGACATATCAAATTACCAGCCTATTGCTATTTTGTCTGTTCTGAATAAAATCCTGGAAAAAGTAGTATCCATGCAAATCACTGAATACCTTGAGAAATTCAATTTACTAAGCTCAGCACAACATGGTTTTAGAAAGCAACACAGCACCATGACAACACTTGCAAAATTCACTTCAGATATCGTTACCAATATGGATAGAGGAAAGTTAACAAGGCAGTCTTCATTGACTTAACCAAAGCTTGATCTGGTTGACCATTCTCTGCTACTATCCGCCCTCAGTACCTTGGGCTTCTCTCCCCAGTCACTACCTGGTTCCAAAGCTACCTCTCCAACAGAACACAAGCTGTTAAGTTTAATTCATCCATGTCAGACAGTGCTGTTATCAACATTGGGGTCCCTCAGGGTCTATACTTGGCCCTCTTCTATTCTCATTATTCGTCAATAAACTTCCTGAGCTGGTCACCTGGTCACTCACTACTTTCTTGGATGACCTGGTAATTTATTATCACTCTGATAAGGTCCTGGATCTAAATGCTGCCCTCACTGCAGATTTTCGTCCTGTACAACATTGGTTGAACTCTCAACGCCTGGTTTTAAATACAAATAAAACAAAAGTTATGATGTTTGGCTCCAATCACAAGCTTAGATCCTGTCCTCTGACCATCTCTGTCTCTGATATCGATGGGGACCCTATAGAAACTGTCACTTCCTTTCGTTACCTTGGCATCCACCTGGATCAAACATTGGACCTGAAAGCACATATACAGGAAACCTGCAAGTCAATTAACTGCAAATTGGGGCTGCCTATAGAACCAAATACTGCTCACCTGCTGCTAAATTGGCAATAGCCAGAGGCATTCTATTGCCAACCCTTACATATGGGTGTCCCATCCTGTCCTTGGCCACCAAATCTTCACTGCAACTATGGGATACTACCTTCAATAATGTGTGCAGGTATGCAACCAAAGCACCTCGGCTGCAGCATCATTGTCTCTTATATCAGGACCTTGGTTGACTCTCTCCTTCCTCTACCAGGCAGTACTACTTGTACAATTTAGTTGATTCCATCCTAAGGACGTCCAAGCCTGCTATCCTGTCTGATCTCCTCAGGCTGGCCATTCCACAAGGAATCTTAGATCGGCTGATCAGACCTTACTATCCATCCCTTTGTCGGACTAAAAGGGCATGGGCTCCTTCCATCATACTGCCCCCCACCTATGGAACCTACTACC
This sequence comes from Neoceratodus forsteri, assembly GCA_016271365.2. NCBI lineage: Eukaryota > Metazoa > Chordata > Ceratodontiformes > Ceratodontidae > Neoceratodus > Neoceratodus forsteri. Next base: position 1,126,724,450 of record CM028131.1, read on the forward strand.
TCAGGATCTAAGAGATGTCTCCACTCATGTGACTTTTAAGAGCAAACTCAGGACTTTCCTCACTACTATGGACAAATGTGTTTGCTTTGACCCTACCTGATCCGCTGCATTTGTACTGTTTCCTCATTGCTAGAACTTTTGCCTGTCCAAATGGGTGTTCTATACTGTGCCTTGTAATTAATGTTTTATTTTGTGCCTTGTAATTAATGTTGCCTTAACCTGTTTCTTTATAAGCCTAATGTTAGCTGTTGACAATTGTAAGTCGCTATTCTACTCCATGACATTCTTATCTTCACTTCACAGCCTCTCCTCACTTAACCCCACTGCTGCTCTCTCCCCTTCTTCTGTTATATCCTCTTCCCCCCTTTTTGCCACTCCCACCAAACTCACCTTTACCTGTTCCTACCTCATCCTACCTCATCCATGCCCATCCTTAGTCCCCACCCTCCTGGCTGTGCTTAGTCACCTCTCTCCACCTACTACCGCCTACTCCCACCGTCTACCGACCCCCCCCTTCCCTGCCCTGCCGTCTCTTGGTTCCACTGGCTCGGCTTGACTTTGACACTTTTGCCGCTATTGCCGTAACTCCTCCACCTCTATCCCCCTCTCACTGGCATCCTCACTCTCGCCCTGCCGTCTATCGGTTCCACCAGACCGGCTGTATTTTCCTACCTCCTACCACTGTTGCCGTCTACTGCCGCTCCCCCCTACCACCCTCTCTTCGCCTGCCGTCTTTCAGCTCCATAGGCCCGGCAGCAGGTTGGTACCTCACCCCGCTGTTGCCGTCAGATATGGCGGCACCTCCTCTCCTAATCTCCTCCCTCCATCCTTTTGCCAGTTTTCCCTTCCTTGTGTCTTTTCTACTGATGCCTATCCACTCTTATTTTCTGCCTTCTACTATTCACATTTTGAGTATGTTCCATGATCAAGTGCTAAAGTATATTTTTGTTTACTAATGTATGTTACATTGCCATATGTATTTCTCTCTGCATTTTTTGTACTCGTTGTCTTAATAATCTGGCTGTACTCTTTGTGTATTGTAATTGTACCTCCCGGGTCATGCCTGAAAACAGTCACTTGCTGACTAGCGCACTTACCGGGTTAACAAAAACTAAATAAATAAAATTCAATTTTAAGTGCTGACTTTCCATTAGCAGATTACATCTTTTAGCCACTAGAGGGCCCATTTATAAGCACACTTACCCAATACAATGCAATACAATACAATCCTCCTGACTCTCACATTATGTTGTCCCTCCATGCACTTTAGACCCTCTAATCCTATCTATGCTGTTCCCACCTCTTCCCTCCTTCTAGTACTCCCTTCCTTCTAGTACCCCACCCTATTTACTTTACGCTTCCCTCCTGCCGCTCACCCTGCTTACCAAACCGCAGGTGCTGGGGGTTATAACTATTCTCCACTATGCTTTCTCAACTCATTATCCTCTCATCATTACTCCCTCTCTTCTACCTCCCTTGTGCCTGTTACCCCTCTCCTCTATCCAGTTACCATTTCGACTTCATCCACTACCACCCAGGCACTCTACACTCTGTGCCTCACTTCCCCCTGCACCCCCTGCTGATTATGAATGGCTGCTCGCAGGAGCCCCAGTTCCAGGAATCTGGGCTCCCCCACAACATCTCCCACTCTTGGTACACATGACTACACTCTAGGACCAGCACCAGCAGCTCTCTCTGCCTACCAGCATTGTGCGGCCTAGTAAACTCTCCATCAGGGACCTACGTTTGTGTACCCTGAAGCAACTGCTCCTTCTGCTATTGCTGTCTGGCAACATTCACCCTCACCCTGGCCCCATAACCAAATGCTCATCCAACAAAGTAAAACACTCTGGGACACTCTCCTTTGCGACCTAAACATCTGTAGCCTTCTCTCAAAGCTTGATGCCCTGCAAGTTTTCGCTAACCAGCATAAACCTGATGTCATTGCGGTTGTCGAAACCTGGCTAACACCTAAAGTCCCTGACTTGGCAATTGCCTTACCAGGCTACACCATCTTTAGGCTGGCTCAGAAGGCCAAAAGAGGAGGGGGATGTGCTTATACCTCAAAGAAACTCTCCTGGGCCACCCCAAAGCACCCCACTCCCTGACTCATCTGCACAGATCCTTTCTATCCATATCATCCTAGGAGACCATGGCAAAGCCCTCACATTTGCAGCAGTGTACATCCCTCCTAAGGAACAAGTGAAAGGCCTCAACACTGTCCTGGGCTTCACCTGAACGCTACCCCCTGGTTCCGAGTTAATCATGTTTGGTGACTTTAACATAAACTGGCTTGCCTCAGATCATGGGGGCCTCAAAGATGCCATCTCTTCTGTAAACCTTACAGAACTGGTCACCTTCCCTACCAGACACAACTACAGAACTGGTACTAGCACCTTTCTGGATTGAATTCTAACAAGCCACCCTGCCAGTATCTCCAACATCTTCATCCTCCCAGATTCACTTAGTGATCATTCTACTGTCATCTGTGAATGGACTAACAAATTCTGCAGACCTCCACCATCAGTCATCACCAGCAGAATCCTCCCCCCATGGGAAGCTGAATCTCCTCAAATCCTACCTCAGGCAGCAATATTGGTCTACTATCTACAATGCGACGGAAGTCAGTTCGGCCCTGGATTCCTTCATTTCCAACTCCAATTTAGCCTGTGACTCCTATGCCCCCTTCAAAAAGCATAACATCAAAGCACTTTGCAACCCCTGCTTCACCGCACATAATAGCGCAGCCAAACTCTAGGGACCACCTATGGTCTCTGGCCCGAGCCTCTGGCTCACAAACCGACATTCAGAACTATAAATGTGTACGGAATGACTGCACTAAAGCTATCAGACTACACAAAAGCACCTACTACAGGGAAGCTCTCACCAATTCATGGGGCAACAGAAGAGCTTTCTGGAACAATATCAAAGAAGTAACCAGAAAGCAGCCAAAAACCTCACCAACTATGCTACACATTGATGGGACTATTACCCTGGACCCCACGACTATTGCTAACACTTTCAATACCGCTTTTACAGACCTCGGTGCTGTCCTCCCCTCTGACTTCTTCAGTGATGTTGTCCCCTCTGCTCACCCTACCAGCACTCCCCCCTCCTCTACCCACCCTCCTTTCTACATGAAAGCAGTCTAGATGCATGAGGCACATAAATACATCAGTAAAGCAATTGCCAATTCAAGCAATAATAGGGACTCACTGGACCTAAAACTGCTGTCCCTCTCCCTTGACGAAGTGATCTGGCCATTAACCAAGACTGTCAACCTCTCCCTTAGCCTCAGCCAGTTTCCTGACAGATGGAAATCTGCTACTGTCACTCCAGTCCATAAAAATGGAGATGAGACCAATCATGGAAACTACTGCCCAATCTCCATATTGCCTTGCCTCTCTAAGGCTCTTGAACACCTTGTTGCTGACCAACTCACTAATTACCTGGACAAACACAATATCCTCTGTACACAACAACATGGCTTCAGAAAAGGACACAGTACCTCTTCTACACTCTTGGAATTTACCAGAGCCATCCACAGTTCCCTGGACAATGGTCACCTAGTTGGGTCGGTCTTCATTGATTTAACTAAGGCCTGCTATACCGTCCATCACTGACTGCCACTGGAACAGCTCTTAACTGCTGGGCTCTCCCCAGACTCCATGAACTGGTTTAAAAGCTACCTGGAAAATAGATCACAAAGGGAAAAAATTGCTGATGTCCTCTCTGATGCTAGACCAGTCTGCTCTGGAGTCCCCCAGGGTTCCATATTGGGCCCACTTCTATTCATTCTTTTCCTGAATAGCCTCCCTCAATCTTGCCCAGAACAAATTATACTCTATGCTGATGATGCCATAATTCATACCTCCCACAAGCACCCACAATCTCTGCAAAATAATCTCCAGCTTGGTTTAGCCTCTATTGAGAACTGGTTCAGCAAACAGAGACTCATTCTCAACTATGAAAAAAACAAAGTTCATACTTTTTAGTAACTCCCACAGCAAGCACAGGCTGCTTCCTCTGACCATCACAAACCACCTAGGAATGACCCTCGAACAGGTGCAATCTTTCAATCTTTTAAGTATCTGGGGATCATTCTTGACAGTAACCTGTCCTATGGAGCCCACACTGACAATGTTGCCAAGGCTGCCAATATGTGACTTGGTCTCCTCTACAGGCACAGGTCATGCTAAACCACATCAGCCTTAAGTGTCACTGTTCAAAGCTCGGTTGTCTCCATTATCGACTATGGTCTCATCATATATGGCTCTGCCACTTCAACAGCCCTCAGACGCATTTCTACATCACCCAACAAAGCCTGTCGACTTATAACTGGATCTCATCGACTTACCCATACATGCGACCTCTACACCCAAACTGACTGGTTACAACTTTCCAACTGCCTAAAATATCAAACCTGCATTATGGCAAAAAAATAACCATGGGCCCTGCCCTTCCCCCCCGGGGTTCCAAGCCCTCCTCTGTCCAAGTAATAACTCCCACCATACTAGAAGCTCTGAAACTCAACTCCTGATGTTCCCACACTGCAGAACCTATCTGGGACAATGGTCATTTGCCTACAGGGCCCCTAGCTGGTTGAATTAGTCTCAACATTGAGATTGCCTCCGTTCCCAAGCTATGCCCATTCAAAACAAGGCTCCAACTCAATCTCTCTGCCATCAGCACTTGTGACTGCCTCACCTAACCAGCCCTCCTCACTGCTCCACAGTTCCGGCCTAAGGTCTTCACATCGCACTTTCTCTCCCCTTATCCTTCCTCCTTCCTCCTCCCTCCCCTCATCCCCCCCTCCACCCAGTCCCACCACATGCACTTCTCTAGGTGTTGCGACAATTGCCCCTGGCATGCTAGTACCAGTGTCTTACCCATCCTTGTAACCCTATTGTATTTCCTCTGCTGTCCTGCCTGTCTTATCCGAAATGTATGCATTTGTGTACATGTAACTGAGTGTTAATCTGTATAGCATGCCTAAAACTCATCTGCTCTGTTGTACTGTGTTGTACTGTTCTGGAATTGATATGGAACCTTTGTAAATGAGCCTCGGCTCAAAGGTACTTGTAATCCTAGAATCAAATAAATAAAAAAAATAAATAAAGAGGTTGATGTAATTGAGAAATGCTGCGGGGTTGGGGGGGATCAAAACTCAAGCTTTGTGATGTTGATAATATATTTTTTATTTCATTACCTGACCACAATGAAAATCAACATTTCAATTAGATCTGATTAATCATGAGATGTGAGCCTTTAATAAAATAGGAATGTCAACATAATATTAACATGCATGATATTACAGAAAAAATGAAACCAGCAACAAAAATGAAATTAAATCAAAAGTTATGCGGTTTCAGTACATATTGGTAAATGTTCCAGTCTTGTGAAATCTGACATCTAATTTTCATTACAGCTTTAGCCTGAGAAAATATTCAGTACTGTAGCATTCATTGGCCTATTCATTACCAGAGACGGCTGCTAGTCATACTACCATGGGTATTTTCCTGTGATGCTGCAGTGAATGTTTGTTGCTGAGCTGTACAACATGCATGCCGCTATGAAATTAGCCACCCATGATGCTTTGAGAGAAGTAGAAATAATCATACGAAGCCTCTGAAGCAGTAAAATGAAAAAAAAAAATTTACAGTTAAAGAAAAAATATAACCCCTTTAAAGAAACATTATAATAGTAAAAAATAAATGCAAATATAATAACCAGTGCAGAAAGGTAAGCATAGCATATCAATGTGACTTTGCTAATGCATTCTCACTAACCTCTCTATGAACTACATTATCACCAATGAGGTTTACAAGTTAAGTTGTATAAATAAGACACCATTCAAAATTTAGTAAAATGGTCTTTAGCTGGGCTGCCCCCACTTTTTGGAGTGATATGCAAGATTCACTTGAGTTTGCTCATAGCCCCTCTTATTTAACGGACCTTTTGGTCAATTTTGTGTCAATAAATGTGAATGCTATTAACAACTAAATTAAAAAAAATCACTATGTATATCAGCTATCACTGTATGTTCACTACTGTACCTGTTACTAGCGCTCTATGTATATCAACTGTACTGTTTTTTTCTTACATATTAAAACTCCAGCTCTTTTTGACTTTATATTAGGTTTTATGTGTTAGCATGAGTTTAACAATTCTTAATTTCCTGTATTATGCAAATTTGCCTTGTTACTCACTATATGTTATCTGTCCTAACCAGGACCTCCTTGTAAATGACCACTGCTCAATGTAGCTTTTTTCCTGGTAAAATGAATAAATAAAAATACAAATTGTCTTTTTGATTTCATGTTCAAGAGAGGTCCATTCCCCTTATCACTACTGCAAACTGCTTAATTATAAACAGTTGGTTATTTCATACAGTTGCTGACTGTTCTGAGTAAGTAAACCCAAAAAAGCTTCAGAGGCAGATGTTCATGCACTTTAATGTTGTCATAACATAGTACTAAAAACAAGGATTTTGTTTTAGTTCACAACCTACTGTAATATTTACTTTAAGGTTATTTCCTGTGTCTAAACTTGATATAGTCTCTGGTAAATAAAGTAAAATGTTGTTCTCTTTCTTCAACCGTGAAAGACAAATGCCAGGACTTCTTGATATTTTATTAACTGCCACCAAATCATGAAAACTGATCGAATCCTCAGATGTAATCACTGGAGAGTAAATATTTATTTTATTTATTTATTTATTTATTAACACAGCAGATTAAGACCTTTGAGATAAAAGCTCTTATACAGAGGTTCCCTGTCGTCAATGTTCAACATACTGACATGTATTATACAACATTTCAAAATTGTTACAACAAAGTTACAAACAACAGTAGAATTGCTAACTGGTTTGGTTGGGCTTTTCAACATTACAAGATTGTTATAGCAGAGATACAGAATACTTATTGTATAGCTTAAGGATTCAGTACGGCTGTTGATAGTCGCTACGCTAGGGTAAGGAGTAAGAGGAGGAAGGGAGGTACGATGAAAGTGGAGAGAGGTAGGCAGGGGTGAGAGAAGATACGAACAGTGTTGAGGATAGCTGCAAGGAAATGTAATGAGAAAGGAGCAATTAATTAAGGATGGATGAGGGAGGAGCAGCCCATGGGGCCCTGGCGAGGTAAAGGGGAGAGTTGGGGGAGTTAGAGGGTGGGGCTACATGACAAAGGAGGCGGGAAGAAGGGCTGCAGGAGGTAGAGGCAGCGAATAGGGGAAGCAAGAGGGAAGTAGAGTGTCAGAGGGGGGTGATGGTGAGGGGTTGGCTGCAGAGGAGGGAAAAGAATAACACATGGGTTAAGTAAGGTGGAGTGGGAGAAGATGGAGGTATGTGGGGGAGAGGAGTAAGTGGCTAAGTGCTGATGCAGGATGGAAGTATCAGGAGATGGGTAGGAGATTGGCCACAGAAGAGATAAAGGATAACGTGAAAGGAATGAATGCAGGAGGAGTTGAGGGGGGAGAGATAGAGAGAAGGATGAGGTAGGGAGGGAGGAAGGGAGATTAGCTACTAAGTGTTGCTGTTGGATGGTAGCCTCTGGAGAGGAGGAGGAGATGGAGACATAATGATGTAATTGAGGAATGCTAATCTGTTTCAGAAAACAGCAGATAGCTGTATCTACTGGGTTGCTGCTATGGCCCAAACTTTCTTAAGAATGGCTAGTTACATGAATAGCCAGTGCCAGGAATGCCTGTGATTGTGCTGTCTTTATCAATAACTGTTATGATCTTGTGATAGTTTGTGAATGCCTGTTGTTCTGTACTTCTCTTTATTGTTCTTGTCTTGTTCTTGTTCTATAATGAGAAAATGAAAAAAAAAGACAATAAAAATTGGGTAGGGGGGATTCCTGGCAAAAGGGGTGAATGCCCGATGCCAGCCTGCATTGTGTGTATGGGGGGGGGGGACATATGTAAGTATAAAAAGAAAGTAAAACATGTTTAGTAAAAACAAACTTCAAAGGTCTACTACTACCCTACTCACCTTCAGAGTACATTCTTGTGATTGAAAATGTAATTGTCTCTGCAGCATAGGTTGTGCATTATAGAAAGAGTAAGGTGCCGCTGGACAGCTCAGTTTCTAGTTGCCTTGGTGGCACAGCAGGTAGTGCAACTGGAATGCTATTCTTCGCAGCTTGTTTTCAAGTTGCAAGTAAGGCACTTATTTCTTTCTCTCTTCTGCTTATAATGGTTCCTATTTCCTTCGGGCCCACAATTAATCTCCCTGGGGCTGTATTGTTCCATTTTAAAACACCCATTCTGGCGCCTGCTTTTTTAGCCTGAAGGCCAGAAGGCACCCTGCGCTGGCCACATGCTCACATTAGGTTCTATTTGTGTCCCAGATTTGTGTAGCGGAACTGGGCCTCTACCTTTCTTAATTGCAGAGAATTCAGCTCCTCTCTCACCCCTGTATTTTCTGGAGAAGCTCCCTGTCTCTGGATTGTATGTACTCTAACTGCAAATTAAGCAGTTTCTCTGTCAGTTTATTTTGTTTGGCTGTCACCTGCTTCTGTTTACTTGAGGCATAGGAGATATAAATATATAGGGGATGAGCCTTTCATAGTGTTGAACAACAAGTTCCTTAATTGCTTGGGTCACCTGTGTGTGTGAAACTATTCCTCATTGAGAAGGCTAGTATTATAGTGCCATCTTGACTCAGTCATCCCACCCTCAAACCTTAACATTAATGTTATTGGCGCATGGTTCAGTATCATTATTGGGCCTATTGAGCCTAGGGAGGCAGTACAGCACAACAGTTTAGGGCTCTGAGCTGTAAACTTGGAGACCTAGGTTAGAATCCTGCAGCCTCCACTTTAATATTGTGTCACCCTGAACAATTCACTTAACTTTCTTGTACTCCCAGGTCACACCTGGAAACAAGCTTCAATTTAGCGTGCCTTTCCTGGTTAAACAATGTCCCCTTTCCCTTTCCCTACTGGGCAGGCTTTGACTGCATCAAATCCTATCTTTGCACATGGAATCTGTCAATTCTAGAATAGCTTTGGTTTGGGGGTGAAATAAAAGTGAAGTTCTTTGTAGTGACATTTAGTTCCCTCCAGGGGTCTGAGAGCCCCATCTCAGCCCTCAGGCTGCATAAGGTGTTTGCAGCTTACTTGCCGGAGTTCTGGGTCCTCAAAGATCTATCCAGATCATGCTCCTCTTCTATATTCCAGTCTCCTCCCATAATAATGCAACCAGGGTTAGGGATGCTATCCTATCAAATGGGAGTTTAAAGAAACCAGATGTGACTTGAGTGGAGCAGTATGCATTCACAAGGTTTACTAAACCATGTCCCTGCACTAAAGTTGTAGTTGCTGCTCTCCCCTCTTTATTCGTACATGAATCTGCAAACTACCAGGGAAGACCCATATAAAGGGAAAACTGCCACTTCTGCTTTCTTGCTTCTAGAGTGCAATGTGGCCACCACTTGTCCCACCCAGCCACATCTGAGTTTCATGTGCTCACTCCTTGACAGTCATGTCTCCTGTAAAAGCCCAGTATCACATTTGAACTCCTTTAACTCCCTAAAGATTCTGGGCCTCTTCTCTATAGTACAGTTCCCTTTAACATAATAAGATATGATCATGAGGTCACACATTGCTATCACACACATACACTGTCCCTGTTATTTGGGTCTTTGCCTTAGTTATTGGTCATATTTTGGGTAATGTATGACTAAAGTATCTACTGAACTTTGCTACAGTATCCTTGGCCAATGGCCCTGTGACACCCGCTTATGTTACAAATGTTGTTGGCTATTTTCCTGCCATACCTCATTCCTAACCTCCGTGGACACCAAGCATAGCCAATTTTAGGCACCAATGAACCCTGCAGTTGCTTGGAGCCCCCTACTCATGCCCCCCAATAGAGCAGTTTATCTTATTCATTTTTAAATGTTTTTATCTTATTATCTTCCTAAAACAGCAAGAAAGAGCTGTGCAACTTCTTCTGATGTGGCATCATGATGTTATGAAATGCCTGAACAAGTTATGATCCAGTCAATTACTGGCAGGTAGGCAGCAATGGGTGGTATAGGAAGAACAGCCCCAAGGATTAACATTGCTGTCTCCCCTTAAACAAATTTAAGAGATAGAGAGTACTGTCTAAAACTAATATTAGATTTTAAAAGCAGCTAAACATTACCTTTTATACCTGAGGTACTTTTCATGTCTGTGCGAAGCCAACATCTTGCGGTAGTGGCAGATTTTGGAGGTGTGTCAGTGTGGGCGAATGCAGGGCATGCATTAGTAGGTGCATCTCTCATTCCCCAATAAGCCAACATGCAGGCACTGACATAAGAAATATTTAAAATGGTCACCACATGTAAGGAAAGTGCCGCTGCAATGAGAGACAAGCTGTCATGCAGCGGCACAATAACATGCTTCCCAACATGCCTTTCCTGGTGAACAACTTCAATAAACATGGCGGCAGTGGCTGCTGCTGCTGCCTGCTGCACGATCACTAACAGTCACACAGCTGACTTCAGGGGTTCCCAATCCCCCTGTCAGCATGCTAAATCACCCCCCCCCAAGATTGCATGGCACACTGGGGAGCCCACCCCAGTGTGCCTGCCATAATTAAAGAAAGCCAACCGTCGTCGGTATGTTCCAGCCCCACCCCCATTCTGTGACACAGTGGGAGCCCACCCCAGTGTGGCCAACATCACCCCCCCCAAAGTCATGGGGCACACTCGGAGCCCACCCCAGTGTGCACAACAACACCTGTAAACAAAGAAAACTGTCCGCTGTGTTCCTTTGTTGTTTTTATTTTAAATACCTGGAAAAAAGAAAATGGTCCCTCACCCTAGGGTCTCCTCTCCCAACCCACACCACCTTCTGTGCAACACACCTCCCCACATACCCCTCACCCCGTACTTACCTCAGGAGCTTGGCGCAACAATCTTTGGTGGACCAGGAACACGTCTGCACTCTTCAAAGCTGACCGCAAACTGAAGAAATGCTGGTAAGCTGTATAATGGCATTAATGTGTATTTTTTTCAACTTAGGTGGATATCTCAGCCATATTTTTGAAATTTTGACTCCAAATTTTCAGCATCGGGTGCTTGGGATCCCACCTCATGAACACATGCACTGTCATCTCATTACTCTGCCCCGAAAGGTCATTTCCCGGTCACTGCACAAAATCAGCTTTCGGGACCGATTGACAAAATGACAATGCCACTGCTCATGAGATGGGGTTCCAAATATCCTATCTTGAAAATCTGGTGGAAAAATTTCAAGAAATGACTGTGTTATGAGTGTGTGTTGCCCAGTTTCAACACACGCTCATAACTTTGACAATTTTTTATATTTTGAGTCCAGATTTTCAGCATTGCCCTTTTTTCACACCTCCTTATGAACAGTGCAGCTGTCATTTTCCACAACCTGCCCAAAATGTGTTTTCGCACATGTGGCGCACAATGGCACAGTCGCTGTGGGAAATCAATGTTTGGGCCAGATTAACAAAATCACAGTGACACTGTTCATGACAGGAGTTCCCAAAATGCCTATGTTTTAAATTTGGTTTTATGAATCTACAAAATAATTGTGTTACTGGCGTGCATTGTGCAGCTTCAACGCACGCTCGTCACCTCACCAATTTTTCATATTTTTACTCCAGATTTTCAACAATGCCATTTTTTTACACCTCCTTATGAACAGTGCAGCTGTCATTTTTCACATCCTGTCCAAAATGTGTTTTTGCATCTGTGGTGCCTAAATACAGTCACTGTACAAGATCACCTTTTAGCAAACAAACTCATAGTGCCACTGTTCATGAGGTGGGGTCACAAATAGCCCATGTTGAAAATTTGGAGTGAAAATACCAACAAATGCACTGGCCATTATGATTTCCACCCATACTGGCCCACCCGGTACAGACTGACAGGCATCAGGGGAGTGACTTGGCATTGTTAGCTGTAATGCTCATGCTATTCCACCTTCCCCACCCTGCAGCCAGTGACAGGTGTTGAGGTGTGCCTTGGACTGTTCAGCCCCAATGTTCACCCCATTCTCCTACACTGCATCTATGTCAGTATATTTCCTTGTGGAATGGGGTGAGTGTAACGCCCGAAGACCCCAAGGCACATCGCGGCACTTGTTGGTCTCTGCGGGGTAGGGTAAGGTGAAATGGCATGAGCATTATGGCCAATGACCCAAAGGCACACTCTAATGCCTGTCACTCTCTGCATTATGGGGCTGGGGTCGGCAACAGTTCACTGCTTTACTGCCAATCCTATTGTGCATCTCTCTAACTCCTGCACTACCAATACCGGTGCCAGCAAGCCAGCATTCAGCATTGACAAATGCTTGTTCTTTTCCCTTTATTTAATTAGAAGATTGTTTACCTGATGTTAGTGGGTGTGATTTGTGGAACAGCCCTTAGCCTGGCAGCTGACATATCTTGCTCTGCCGCCCCACACTACATCATCAGCACTGTGACCTCACTGACTGTGACATCATTTCTACTTTCGAACAACAAGTGAGTGACTGCCAGGTCATTCACCTGTGATGTCACTGTCAGTGAGATCACAATGCTGATGATGTAGTGTGGGGCAGTAGAGTTAGATATGTTAGTTGCCAGGCTAAGAACTTTTCCACACATCCAGTACAATATTTTATTATCACTTAGAAGACTTTCTGATGAGTAAAAGGAAAAAGAAAAATACTTCAGAAATAAAAAGTTATAACTGACTACTACTTAAAATGCGTATTATTTTCCTGTCCGCCTGTTTTGCCTCCACTAGCTTTTTAATAAATACCACTGGTTGTACTGAAAATAAAATGATCTGCGTACGGGCAACCATCAAACACATGGGTGAAGGTGGGCCAAGTAGGGGGTTCCATGACTTCACTAATTCTTCTGGGCCCCTCTCCCAAGCCTTAAAGCTGGCCCTGACTCCAGGAATGTGTATGGTGCCATACCAAAGAGAATTAAAATAGAACACACATTTATCAAACAGTGTAACTTTTAATAAATAACAGTTAGTACAACAATAGCGATAGTGCAGTGTGTCTACTGGTTCTGTGAACAGTCCGTTTGCCCCTTGTGTACCAACAAACTGAGCCCCAAAAAAGCCTCTGGATGGAGTACCCTCCTCTCCCAAGGTTGGCCTTAGTTGAGTGCCACCACTTTGGAGCCCACAAGCCTTGAAGGCTATGGAGCCCTGTGCTGTGAGCCAAATGTAACTTCTGGTGATCCACTGGTCCCACCCCACCCCATCAACCATTAATTTTGCAGTTTTCAGCACCATGCCCTAGCAAATATACACACTAGGATACTCTGCACACACTAGGATGCACACTAGGATTCTCTGTGATAAAAGTCAGATTGACTTTTCATCAGACACACCCCATTGTCAACAAAATCATGTGGTGACACCATTTGCATTGATTGTTTCCCCTTAGGTCCCCCCTGCATCCAGGCTCCATGCATGTCTTCCCCACTTGCCCAACAATGCCAGTACTGTAAGTAAAATGAAGATCCCCTGCAGTAATATCACAGTCACTATGCACCCCCTCAAGCTCACGTAATCCCATCTGTGGCTCCTAAGTCTCTCTGATGTTGTGTAGCAGAACTATAACATTTTTGCTGAGACCAGGGGCTGTTTTAGCACCACATTTTCCCCCCAACCCCAGACATTGCAAGGCATCCCACAATTTACCTTCCCAGTCTCACTATTATACCAGCAGCTGCCAAGTTGTGGAGATTGTTCCAACTGCTGCGATGTGGCCAGCACCTCCATGATCTTTGCTATGCAGTGCCACATGCTTTTTACTAGACTGGAGTCATGCTATCTGCAGCTAGTGTCTGTACAGCATGTGAGGTTGTCCATGCTGTACAAAGGATGTCTCCAGTACATAAACTGCCCACATTTACTATACATCACTGCTTGCTTTGGTGGAGTCCAGCTCCATGGTGGGAAGGGGAGTAAAACATCAATATGGGAACATGCCACAAGTCTTTTGCATGGCGGCGGGCAGGAAGGGTTTGAGAGGGAAGGGGAATACATCTTCACCTCCTCTCCAAAAATAAAAGAGGCATGCACAGTCAAAATGGAAGAAAAAGTATTACACTTTCTACTTTATTCATATGAGCATACAAAATGCCAGCAGAAACAGGCCTCATAGTCTGTCCGATTGTGCGGCTAGCCCCTCAACTTGCAGCTGCCCCACCCTCCCCTCCTATTAACTACCCCCGACTCTGTCCCACCTTCTCTTAAATCCTCCCACCGTTCTACATGATACCACCTCCTTGGGCAGAGTGTTCCACTTATCTACTACCCCTTCTGTGAAAAAGTGTCTCCTGATTCCCCTCCTGAATCCCCTCTCCAATCTCAGCTGATGCCCTCTTGTTTCACTCCTCCATCTGATCTGAAGAATCCCTTCTGTATTAATCCTGTTAATACCCTTTAGGTACTTAAATATTTCAATCATATCCCCCCAAACCCTCCTCTCATCCAGGGAATACATTTGCAACTCTGCCAGCCTCTCCTTGTAGGATTTGCCCTTAAGTCCCTGTATCATATTGGTTGCCCTACGCTGCATCCCCTCCAGCAATCTGATGTCCCTCTTCAGGAATGGATGCCAGTACTGCATGCAGTATTCCAGGTGCGGCCTGACCAGTGGGGGTAGGATCACTTCTCTGTGCATGGAGGAGATTCTTCTCGCTATGCACACCAGCATCTTGTTTGCCACTGCAGCTGCCTTCCTGCACTGAACTGAGTGGTTCATACTCCCCGTTATTAGTACCCCTAGATTCTTTTCCTCTATTGTGCTTACCAACTGTACCCCTCCCAACTGATATTTCCTCCCCTGGTTCTTTGCTCCGAAGTGCAGTACCTTGCATTTCTTGGCGTTGAACCTCAACTGCCATGTCTCTGACCATTCTTGTAGTTTGGTCAGGTCTTCCTTCAGCCCCCTCCACCCCTCTTTGTCATCTACCACTACACCAATCTTAGTATCATCTGTAAACAGACTGATCCTACTCTGATCCCATTTGAGATATCAGATATGAATATCCCAAATAGCACTGGTCCCAGTACTGAACCCTTGGGCACCCCACTTATAACGTCCCTTGGTGATGACAGCGCCCCCACCACCGCTACCCTTTGCTGCCTACCCCTCAGCCAGATCATTTTGGCCCCGATCCCAGTGTATTCCAGTTTTCCCCCCAGTCTCCCATGCTGCACTGAATCAAAGGTCTTGCTGAAGTCCAAATATAGTACATCCACTACATGGCCCCTGTCCAGTTCCCTGGTAACACAGTCATAGTACTCAACTAGGTTATCTGGCAGGATCTGCCTGATACAAAATCGTGCTGATGGCCATCTTGGAGCCCATTGTCCTCCAGAAAGGTCACCAGTCTCTTCTTTAGGACTGACTCCATGAGTTTCCCCACAATTGAAGTGAGACTCACTGGTCTGTACTTGCCTGGATCATCCTTTTGGGACACTTTTATTAATGGCACCACATGGGCAATCCTCCAGCCCTGTGGCACGCATCATGTGTCCAGAGATGTACTGAACAGGCCTGTCAGTGGTTCTGCCAGGATCTCAGTTAGCTCCATAAGTACCCTAGGGTGAATGCCATCCAGCCCCGGAACCTTGTCCACCCTCAGTGCCCTTAATCCCTCCAGCACCCTGTCCTCCATAATTCTGATATTATCGTTCATCCTCTGTTCTTAGATTTCAGCAGGCTGTTGAACCACTTTTTGACGTCTGTCTTAGCTCCTCAGCCACGGCTGTCTGTCTGGATCCTGATAAGCTTTTCCCTCACCCTGTGACTGTCCAATGCATCTTTTGGAGGTTCCCCTCTTATGTTCCTGTCTGTATCTCTGGGAGTTCAACCCCTAAATTTGAGAGGAACTATTCAGCTTGAAGTAGATTGTCATATAGTACTGTTCCCTTCTCTTCATACGCGAGTAGCTTGGCTGGGAATCGTAATTGCACCTTCTCCTGTTTGTTCCATAGCTTCCTGATGACAATGTGGACCTGTTTGCATTTTCTGAGCATACTCGAGGGGTAGTCCTGATTGGCATAAATACACTGCCTGTTGAAATGGAGCTCCTTTCTGAGCAAGACATTTGTAAGGAGTTTCTCCTTCACCGGGTATTTATGAAACTTTACCACAATGGAGCATGATGGTGCTCTCAGATTGGATTTCGGACCCAGGATGCAGTGTGCTCTTTCTATTTCAATGGTGAAGTCCTTGGGTAGCTTCAGCTCCATTTAAGCCAAGTTTTTAGGAATTTGTTCAGAGCAGGGTTTTCACAGTCCACCAGGAATCCAAAAAATTGAAGGATCTCCCTCTCCCCTTTGGCCTCAACATCCTCTACCTGTTCTATTAGTTCTCTTTCTCAGTGGCACAAATGTAGCACCATGAGATCTAATGCAATGGTTTTGTCCTGGAGGTCAGAGATTGCTTCCTCAGCAGCCACTATTTGATGATCTAGTTTTTTGAAATCTTGACAGATCTCTGCTTCATTGCTGTTGATCCTTTTTAGAGTTTTTAGAACAGCTGCTGAGCACTCACAACTAGAAGCAGGCCCCCGGTCTTTCTTCTCAATGCTGGAGCCTACTGTGTAATTGGATGCATGAGTAGGTGAGTTGATGGAGCATTGACCTTTGGACCCATTTCTCTAGGGTTGCTGCCTCTGTGATCCAGATGGCTGGGTTTTCTTGCCAAGGCCCATGTTGGCTGTCAGACTGAGTAAGTATGTTTTTTTTCTTTTTGCTAATGTGGGTGGTTCCATCTCATTGAGTTGTGTATAATTGGGAACTTAGCTTCAAGCTACCATCACCCTGATAATGTCACTGGAAGTCTGAACATATTTTTTTAAATGTTTTTCAGTCAAAATTAAGTTTGTTCTGCTCCTCCCTTAAAAAATGAGGTGCATGTGTGCTCATCTACAGAAGCTATGTGCAAGATAAGCTCCCATCACCATTCTGGATTGGGAAGAGGAAGTGGGACTGTGAATATTTAGAATTATAAACAATACTGACAGACTGTAATAAAAACAGACCTTATAAGTTTGTCTCTAGCCCCTGATCTTTACAGTAAATAAAGATGAGAAAACAGCACTCAATATTTTTTCAGTAATTTATGTATGAATTTGTGTATACCTGCATGCCTGTTGTGATCAGCAAAGAAAAAACTAAGTGTTCTCATCTAGGTATCCACAGTTTCCCATTTGATCCTTGCTGAGCATGTGCCAACTTTAAATAGTAATTATACACATTTGGGACACTTTTTTAAGTAACACAAAATGTACACGTTAGCTCATTCCTTATGAAGTTATCAAATCTCAAAAATTTAAGTCCTCATAGTTTCTGAGAAAATCTCAGCCACTTTCATTTTCAAATTAACTCTCCAAATCTTAAAATCTGCTTAATTGATTTTTAACAAATTTTCTACAAAATTAGAAAGTGTTACTCTGGCCACACTTGGCCCCTTGGAATTGCAAAGTTATAAGCATCCTATAAACAGGACTTTAATGGCATGAACCTGTCAGACCTTAGCTATGTTAGCACCACCATGATCCAAATAGTAAAAATTAGGACAGCAGTTGAGGCTCATAGTAAAATAATACCACCCTATGGGTGAAAGACCAACTAACAGCTGGTTATAATGTCCAAAGCCTAATGTTCAGGGTATTATTTTACCTACTAAATTCGGTACAACTCTATTCCACTACTACTGGCAAAGAGCTCCGGTCCATATCTGACCTATTGAACCTTCGCTACCTCTTTTAATGATAGATTTATTCAACTTTTCATGTACATGAGTGCAGCTTTCTATAAAACAGCAGTTGCATTTACTAAGCTGTCCTGGGTTTTGCTCTAAACCTAGTGAGAGGCAATCAGATTGTTAGATGGGAGCCATACTAAAAGCCAGTGAGAGAGGCATTTATGTGAACCTCTTGTGAATCCCTCTGGATTGGACTTTTCCCAGCTGATATCTACTTGGGCATTTCAAGTAGGCTACGGAAACAAGCTATGCTGACTGTAAAGAGGTTTTAAAATAAAAGAGCTGTAGATCCTCTCTCTCATGGTCCATGTGACTTTGGGGATTTAATACTTATAGTATCTTCTCAATTAAAGAACACGTTTCCCAGTCCTTTTGACTTTCAGGCATGAATTACCTCTTCTTGCATTTATTGTATTTCATTACTTCATTACTTTCATTACTGTCCTCTGCAGTTAGTTTTTGCATTCTGAGCTGCTAAAAACTGCATGGTGTACCAGAGCTTCTATAGCAAGCCTGATGTTGCTGTGGACCCAGGGCTGTACTGCTGACATCACTATAAGGCAGAGGAGTGACTCACACTGTACAGTGCAGTCACAGCAGTTTTCTAAGGGAAAACTACCAGTACTCAATGTACATTCTGCGTTCCCCTTTCCCCAGGACACCCTGTTAGCAATGCATTATGCCAAAATCCAAATGCCTTGTCAGTATGTTTTTTTTTTTGTAAAATTGACTTACTTCTACCTCTGTAACAAAGCATGAGGCTTGAGAGAAGATTAGAGTTGCTGTCAGCACCTCCCCTAGTCCTTTTGACTCTCATGCATAAATTACCCCTTCTTGCATTGATTCTGGAATTGCATTTCATTACTGTCCTCTGCAGTTAGTTTTTGCATTTTAAGCTGCTAAAAACTGCAGGGTGTACCAGAGCATCTGCAGCAAGCCTGGTGTTTCTGTGAACCCGGGGCTGTACTGCTCACATTACTATATGGCAGAGGAGTGACTCACACTGCAATACAGTGAAGTTGCAGCAGTTTTGCAAGGGAAAAACTACATTACTAGGTGTACATACTGAGGTCCTTCTTCACCAAGACCCTGTTAGCAATGCATTATGCCAAAATCCATATGCCTTGTCAGTAGTTTTTTTTTTTTTATGAAACTGTCTTCTGCTTCTGTAACAAAGCATGGGGAGTGAGAGAAGATTGAGTTGCTGTCAGCTGAGACAGCTGTCAGATTGATCATCAGTGTGATTAATGTCTATACCATGATCATTTGAAAGCAATAATGCCTCCTTATCCATGCCATTCTGGGGCCTTCCATGTCTTTCTGTAGCAAAGCACCTGGCAGTCACCCCGATTGAAAATCCCTTACTGCTCCTCCATCCTGTGCCTCCCCGACATCAGCATGGCACCACAGAATGCTGAAGATTAATTCTGGTACCATATAATGCAAAGAATGTGTTTAGATGTGCTATATGTGCACTGTGGAGGTGGTTTTAAAAACTATGGGCTATTTCCAGAGAAATTCTTGTTTGAAAAGTGAAGCCAGGATTCCGCACATGCATGGATGGTGGTATTATATGGTATTAAAATTAATCTTTGGTGTTCCACAGTGTCATGCTGATGTTGCAGAGGTGTGAAATGGAGGAGCAGTAAGGAATTTTCGATCGGGGTGACTGCCAGGCACTAGTATGGCATGGGTAAGGTGGCATTACTGCTTTCAAATGATCAAGGTATAGACAATAAACACACTGATGCAAAAACTGATAGTTGGCTGTCTCAGCTGGCAGCAACTCGACCTTCTCTTACTCCCCATGATTTGCTACAGAGGCAGAAGTCAGTTTAAAAAAAAAGCATACTTACAAGACATACAGATTTTGTCATAATGCATTGCTAACAGGGTGCCTTGGTAAAGAGGGACCTTAGTATGTACACCTAGTAATGTAGTTTTCCCCTTGCAACATTGCTGCAACTTCACTGTACTGCAGTGTGAGTCACTCTTCTGCCATATAGTTATGTGAGCAGTACAGCCCTGGGTCCACAGAAACACCAGTCTTGCTACACATGCTCTGGTATACCCTACAGTTTTTAGCAGCTCAGAATGCAAACACTAATTGAAGAGGGCAGTCATGAAATGCAATTCCAGAATCAATGCAAGAAGGAGTCATTTATGCATGAAAGTCAAAAAGACTGGGAAAGGTGCTGACAGTAACTCAATCTTCTCTCAATCCTCATGCTTTGTTACAGAGGCAGAAGTAAATCAGTTTTACAAAAAACATATTTACAAGGCATTTGGATTTTGACATAATGCATTGCTAACAGGGTATCTTGGAGAAGTGGAAACACAATATGTACATTGAGTAATGGTAGTTTTCCCTTGCAAAACTGCTGTGACTGCACTGTACTGCAGAGTGTGAGTCACTCCTCTGCCCTATAGTGATGCCAACAGGAGCCAGCAGCCCAACAACTGAACAGCAAAGGCAAGTGCAGCAGGGCTAAAGCAGGGCTCAAAAACAAATCCAAATTATGGAAGGTAGAGTAAACCTTAGCCAAAAATGACAAATGGACACACCCTTTCAGGTCTAGTACTGCATATAAAGACTACAAGCTGTAACTTGTTGGACCATCATGAAAGGTGCTCTTTAATGCCTATGTTCTACAGTGTAATTTATTTTAGATGATTGTATATTTATTTCATATGGATTATTTTGTATTTTAATTTATAATTTTGGGTGAGTGGGCATGACTGCACAAGGGCATGGGGTTGGGTTGTATGCATTTTGTATTTTGGAGTTTTATATTAAGGTAATTAGAGAGGATATTTTTGCAGTGTGGTTCTTGTATTTGGGGGGTTTTGGGGGGGTTGTGCTAATATGTGCCATGGGCTGTGGAGTCAGTCTCACAGGATCTCCTACTCCCTCAATCAACTCTGCCAGATGTTTCCATTAATTAAACTGAGACTCTCAAATGTAACTTATACATGCTGCAGGAGTCTCAGGATCCTCAGGAACCATGGCAGGGGCAGTGAGTGGGGAGTAGAGGATTGGGAGTTGCTGATCTTGAAAGTAATGAGCATAAGGTATTCTGGCCTGGCTATTCTGGCTGACAGGGTTAAGCTATGTCTTATGCCCATAGCCAGGGACCACTTCTTGGAAAAGAAGGTGGTAGTCAGAGGGTCAGGTGTCATAGTCCCTCCCTTGTGGGAGAGTCTTTATAATGCCAGATTCCTTGGGAATAAAACAGCAATGGTGATGGATTTCATCATTGATTCCCTAGTGGTTGAGGGATGTATCATGGACACCTGGCTCGGGGATGATACATGCCCTATGCTGGGTCCTCAGTGGTGCTCTGTCCATGATGTGAGCATAGGGGTGGCCAGGTGGCCATCTGTTTTAAATCTGAGCTGGGATTCACCATGTTCCAGGTAGAAGAGATCAGATCCTCTGAGTGCGCAGCTGTTTAGGGTAAAGCAGGTTTGGGGGTGCAAAGTTATCCTTGTCCATTATCCACTGAGGGGCAAGGCTGAATTCTTGCAGGAACCTCCAGACTTCAGCAGTGTCCTAGCCTTGGAATCCCCCAGACTCTTGGTGCTGAGGTATTTCAGTGCTTGAGTCAGCAATGAATTGCTGATTGCAATAAGATTCCTCCAAATCATGCCAACTATGGATTTCAAACAGGTTGTTTCTTCTGGTACCCATGTACATGGCCATAAGATGGATCTGGTCATTTCTTCAGACTCAATATCATGGATTTAGGGGTTGATCCAATTGCTTAGGCAGATCATTTCACAATGAAATTCCAGTTCAGGGCCCCCTGGTAACTTCTTTCCCTACAAAGATAGTCCAGTATTGTCCTAAATGAAGTCTGATGCTTGAGGGGTTCTGGGAAGAACTAATCTTCTTAGGTATGTTGGCTGACTGTGCTGGGGATTCTGAGGCTGCTGTAGAGTGTTATAACTTTGCTTTCTCATAAGCATTGGACACTTCAGCATCTATCAAAGTATGCCCATTAGTCTCCCACTGCAGCTCACCTTGGTATAATAATGACCTGAGATGGTTGAAGACAACAAGGCAGATATTGGAGAGTTCATGGTTAAGAATACACTCTGTGAGGATGGGCTGACTCTGAGGGACCATTATGCAGTCTATCATAGGGCACTCTCCCAGAAGATTCCTGTCAGGGTTGATCACTGCTGAGAAGAATAAACCAGCTGATCTCTTCCAGACATTAGCTAGGTTATTAGATCCTGCACGGTCTGCATTCTGGTGGAGTTGTTTTATCAGAGAGATGTGAACTGTTTGGGTCTTTCTTTCTAGAGACAGTATCCTCCATTAGGGCTGAGATCTTTCAAGGGGTATTGTCCCCAGTAGTAGTGAGGATGATTGGGGCAGTGGCATTTAAATTTTTTGGATTTAGTTTCAGACAGTTTTTGTTACATATGGATATATTGCTGGTGATGTCCAGATTGTGACCTACCTGCTGTGATTCCAAACAAGGGCCAACCCAACTGAAATTGTCTGGTGCTCCTTGAGTGAGGGATTGTTTCATTCTGCATCCAAAAGTATGGTGGTGAAGCCCTTTCTCAAGAAACCATTTTCATCAGGAGATTTCATCAAACTACAGACCTGTCTCAAACCTCCCATGTTAAGGGAAGATAATTGGGGAGGTTGTTGTGTCACAACTGGAGACTCACCACACCCAATACAGTATATTCAGACCATTCCAGTCAGGTTTCCTATCTCAACAAAGCACAATCTTTCCTGGTTAAAGTGTTGAATGATATCTTTTTGGTGAGAACTCAAGGTGAATATTCATTTCTTGTTCTTCTTAACCTTTACTCAGTATTTGACACCTCTGAGAATGGGGTATTAATAGTTCACCGTAGGTACTATGGAGGACTTACTAGTTTGATGTTGTATTGGTTCAGGTACTTCTTGTCTGACAGATGTCTGCAGGTTTATCTTGGGACTTTTACCTCCAGGGCCTCAGCTGTTTCCTGTCCTGTGGTATACCTCAAGGTTTAATTCTTTTCCCTGTGTTTTTTGTGGTGTAAATGCTTCTACTGGGAGAGATTGTAAGATGTTATAGTCCAGGTTTTCACTGTTATGCAGATGGTACTCAATTATACTGTACCACTCTTTAATATTGAATCCTGGAGATCTTGTAGCTGTAATAAATCAATTTTTATCTGATTCAAATGATTGGCTAGCTGTTAGCTGGTTGAGTCTGAATCCATGAAAAATGGAAATTTTGATTATGGAATCAGGATCTCAGAAATCAGCAGTGAAGAGATGCAGCTTCACCTTACTATTGATGGGTGGCAGTATCCTTGAAGCCGAGGACAGGGCTAAAAATCTGGGAGTCAAAACTGATGACAAAGTGATCTGTGAACACATGTGTCAGCTGTCATCCATCAGGTTTTTCCCATTTGAGAAATATTGCCTAGGTTAAGCCCTTTGTTCAATATGATGACCTGGTGACAGTAATCCATGTCTTTATCACATCCCAGAGAAAGTACTGTAATGCTCTATATATCTGGTTTTCTGAAGGTTTATTGCATCATCTCCAGCTGGTGAAGAATGCAGCACATAGATTTTCAAAAACTTCATTAAAAATTGTATGTGAGTGTTAAAAACTCTTGTGCAGCACATATATTTTAAAAGCCTCTGAGCAGCATCTAGATTTTCAAAACTATCTTGCAGTATGCAGATTTTAATAAATACTTTATAAACCGAGGACAATTTTGAAAATCATCACAAAGCATGAAAACTGTTGTGCAGCAAAAATATATAACCTCATGAATACTTTGAACAGCTTTGCAGAGGACAAAAACTGCAGTGCAGCACAAATATTTTAAAAACGTATTTAAAATATTCATGCTACACATACATTTTATAGAAAACAATAACATTTGTGAAGGATTCCTGTGTGAAGATTTTTATTTTTCATCAGAGTTAACTAATTACTGTTAAATTATTTATTTTTTAAATACATTGTGTGACTCATATTAAAATTCCCTTATAAACACCAAACTCTCATCCTTTATTTTAACCAATTTCAAAGTTATACATGGCTACCAAGCAGTATTTAGACCTGGAGGTAATCATAATTGATTACCTAAAGGTGGTCAATATGTATGACAAAGCAGTTGGGAGGGCTAATGGGATGCTGGGCTGCACAGGGTGGGGTATCACCAGCTAAAAGAGGGAGATGGTGTTGCCTCTGTATAGATCTCTGGTAAGACCCCACCTCACCTAGAATATTGTGTCCAATTCTGGAGTCCACATCTCTGGAAAGACATATACAGTGTGGAGACCATCAAGAGGTGGGGAAATAAAATGGTGCAGGGTCTGCATCAAAAGCCCTATAAGGAGAGACTAAAGGAACTCAATATGTACACCCTTTAGGGGAGAGGGGGATATAATAGAGATCTTTAAATACCTTATGGGGGTAAATAATGTACAGGAGGAAAGTATTTTTCAGAAAAAAAGGTGTTCAAGAACAAGGGGACATATTCGGTCTCCAGGAGACTTGGTGTCCTGACTTAGCTACCCCCAACATGGCAGGATATACTGCTTTTTCATTTCCCACCACCTGAGATAAAAAATATGGAAGATATAAGGGGGGGGGCTCCTGTTGTATGTTAAAACCCAACTGAATCTAAAAATTACTGAATATCAAATTAAGGCAGATGGCCTCCAGGTCCTATTTATTTTGGATGGGACTAGGAAGATCATCTTAGGCAATATATATTTTCCACCAAGATGTAAAGGGCCTAATACAGGAGACCACTATGTTCATCACTGAAATTTAACTTTGGATTAGTTGATGGAGGATGGGTCAGCTTGTCTTATGGTTACACTGGGTGAATTTAACTCGAGGATTTCCTCTAGGCTATAAGAACTGGTTTTCAGAGCTGATTTCTTTCCTCCCACTGATTAATCCTAATGTTGCTTGCAGAAGACATACATGTGATCTAAAATCAAATTCGAGAGGCAGGGAACTTCTGGCAGCTCTTGCAAAAAGACATTTCTGCTTATTAAATGGAAGAAATAGAGGAGATATGTTAGGGGTTCTAACATTTAAGGGTCCCTATGGGGCTTCCACACCTGATTTGATTTGGACTAACATGGAAGGTGTAAAACTGGTCTCCAAGCTGGAGATTCTGGATCAGGTGGAATCAGCACACTGTCCAGTTGTACTGTCATTTAGGAATCCATTTAAAAGTCATAAGCAAGATGTGACTCACATGGAAAATGATCTAGAGATTGTTAATGAAAAAAGAATTAGATGGGGACCATCACAACATACTCAGTTTGAGGAAATTTTAAATACTAGTGATTTACTTCAAATAAATAATCTAGCTGTGTATAATACAGATCTATTTAACATTCAGGAGAATTGGGAAAAGGTGCATAAAATGTTCAGACCTCTGTGCATATCTAGAAAAATGTCTTCCACTGAACATATCTATAAAAAATCATGGTTTAATGTAAGATATAGTAAGGCCAAGAAAACATTTGGAAAGGTGTTGAGGCAGCATAAGAAAAAAAGAATAAAAAAAGCAGCATATTTTAAATTATTGAAAACAGGTAGGGAATAATATAGGAGGGCATTAGAGGAAGAGAGGAAGAGAGGAAGCAATTTTCTTATGGGCTTTGGGAAAAATTAAGACAGGCAATCTTGGATAGGGATAGTAGGCGGTTTTGGAGAGTTGTTGCGCAGGGCTATAATAAGTATTCTAATAAAATAGAAGCTTTTATTACTCCTGAGAAATGGACTTCTTATTTCTCAGAACTTTACTTTTCTCAAGAAGAGAAGGAGATGGAAAAAGATGGTAAACAGCTAGGAGAAATAATCTACCCAAGGCCTTTTATTGTCCTAAGAGAGGAATACTTCTTGGCATTAAAAGTGCTTAAAACTAATAAAGCCCCAGGAGCAGATCACATTTTAGGGGATATATATATATATATATATATATATATATATATATATATATATATGACTAGTCGATTCCATTTCTTTCTCTAACATTTAATGGGTTCATTCAAGGATTGCAGTTCCCTTCTAGTTGGGCTGGCAGTATTATATTTCCAATTTTCAAAAAGGAGGATCCCAATAACTCAAAAATGTACAGGCCCATTAGTCTTATTGATGTCTCCCAGAAAATCTTCTCAAATATAATCTTGGGTAGGCTTTTGGAGTAGGCAGAGGAGAATGCAGTACTTAATGATGCTCAAAAAAGTTTCCGGAAGAACCGGTCAACGATACAACATTGTTATGTTCTTGAACATCTGGTCTGGAAGTACACTAAAATAAGGAAAACTAGGCTCTTTGTTGCTTTGTAGAGTTCTCCTCTGCCTTTGATAGTATTAGTCAGAAGATTCTCTGGGAAACATTAAGGGTCTTGCAGCTGGAGAGTACGTTGCTTGATACTCTCATCAGATTACATAAAGACACATGGGCTAGAATACAGTATAATCGGTATAGGCATTTAACTGAAAAGTTTGGTACAAATGTGGGTGTTAGACAGGGGTGTATTTTAGCACCCACCCTGTTTAACATCTACATTAACTCAAGTATTGATCAAATTACAAATCTGGAGTTTCATGCCCAAAAAATTAATGAAACCAGGGTAGATTCCTTGGCTCATGCAGATGATTTAATCTTGCTTTTAACTTCCACACTAGGCCTCAAGAGGAAATTGGCCCTTTTTGAGTGTTTATGCAAACAAAAGAAACTGAAAGTTAACCTTGGTAAAACTAATGTTGTGATATTTGGAACAAAATTAAAAAACAACACTAGTTTCATGTTAAATGGGAACTCTATTGATATTAAGAGTAATTACGATTATTTGGGTGTTCAGTTCTCTCAGAATTTATCTTGGATAAATCATCAGGAACTTATCAAAAGCAAAATGACTTCCTCAGTAAATGCTTTAAAAATATTTAAAAGCAAAATGGGGAAATCTTCGGTTAAAGGCATTCTCAGGGTTACTAACACCAAGATAAGAACTAGTTTGCCTTATGCATTAGAAGTTTGGAGCCATACCAAGGTTACAACACTTGAAACAATATTAAGTAAACTTTATAGATACATCTTAATGCTTCCCCAGGGTACACCAAATTGTATTTTGACCTTGGAATTAGGGCAATGCCCCTTGCTTTCCCTTATTCAAGAAAGACAGATTATTTTTCTTCTTAAAATGTTCCTGTTACCCAAATATAGGTATCCCAGGATGTGCTTGGAGGAAGGTATATGTTTAGCTAGTATTTTATTTAGCTTTTGTTGACCAGGTAAGTACACTAGACAAGACAATTGCCTATTTTCAGGTACGACCTGGTAGATTACAGTAATTACAGATTTAAGTACATAGGATAACATGATACTAATTAAAGCAGCTTACAGGTCAGGTAAGGCATAATGTTGTACAGTATATACACAACAGAATAACGCATGTAGAAACTAAGAGCAGTACAATAGGTACAAGTTGAGATGTGGCAGATACAACACTATTTACAACTTTAAGGCCCCAGTAAGGGGAGTCTCAGTTAGAGCAACACTCCTTTATGGTACATTATATACCCAACAAACAACCCATACTTGTCCAGAACACAACCAAGAGAAAGGAGTGCTGTGAAGGATCAGGATAGATCAAGGGGGTTTGGGACAACCACAGGCTGAAGAGAGTTTGATGTGGTTCCATAGGGAGGATCGAAGGCACACCTGTGAGTGGGAGGAGTGAAACTGGCAGGGAATGCTTTCCACAGTCTGGGAGCACACGCAGCAAAATCTCTATCCCCCATTAGAGTCCAGGTAGCTGTTATCTTAAGGATGGCGGGACCCAGAGACCTGAGGGAATAGGATGAGGAGGCTGCCAGGACAAGGAATTTTGCCAGCCCCGGAGTGGTGCCAGTGCCAAGGACCTTGCCGGTGAAGCACACCAGGACAACATCTATGTGAGTTGAGGGGGAGAGCCAGTTCAGCTTGCTATAAAGGTCACAATGATGGGTGAGACAAGGGGCAGCCAGAGCAAGGTGGCAGACATTATTGTAGGCAGTACACCACTTAGAAAGATGAGCTTTGGAGGAGCGGGCAAACAAAAGGAGCCCATAGCAAAGTGAAGGGAGGAACACACCTCTGGCAAGAGCAAGACGGGCAGCAAGAGTAAGGTTGCTCTTAGCTCTGTAGGCCAGACCCAGTTTGCAGTTAACAGTCTTACATACATTCTGAATATGGTGGCCAAGGTCAAGCTACAGGTCAAGTGTCCCCCCAAGGTATTTAAAGTTGTCAGTAACAGGGATCGGAACACCGTCGGTACCAGTAATGCATAGCGGAGCAGAAGAGGCCTTAATCTTGGCCTGGGACCCAAAGATCATGGCCTGGGTTTTTTTAAGATTAAGAACCAACTTATGGGATGAGATCCAGGACTGAATGTTCCCTAAGTCCTCACTCAGGTGGTGATTAATGACCCTTATGTCCGGGAATGAGTGAGGATGACCAGGTCATCCACATAGAGGATTGGCTTACAGTGGATAGGGGCAGCAGGAAGATTGTTTACAAAAATGGAGAAGAGCAGGGCCCCCAGGACAGAGACTTGGGGGACACCCATGGTTACAGAAGTAGAGCCCGAGAGGTCCTTGCCATATTTGACAAGCTGCTTTCTGCAGTGTAGATAGCTGGAGAACCAATGGAGCACACCAGGTGATAGACCATAGGACCTAAGCTGAGTGTAGAGCATGGCATGATCAGAAACATCAAAGGCCTTGGAGAGATCTATAAAGATAGCCCCAGAAAGTTTGCCCTGGTCCATAGCTACCCTGATCCAGGAAGAGACAGTGACA
The DNA here is from genome assembly GCA_016271365.2 of Neoceratodus forsteri. Taxonomy (NCBI): domain Eukaryota; kingdom Metazoa; phylum Chordata; order Ceratodontiformes; family Ceratodontidae; genus Neoceratodus; species Neoceratodus forsteri. The sequence continues at coordinate 1,126,753,043 of CM028131.1, forward strand.
AGGGCAGAGGATGTGCTTACGCCCTTTCCGAAAGCCATGCTGCACAGATAACAATAGGTCATGTGACTGCAAATACTCTGAGAGTTGCCCTGCCACAACTTTCTCAAGAAGTTTGCTGACCGCTGACAAGATGGCTATTGGATGGTAGTTTTCAATCAGTTTGGGGTTCCCCTGTTTAAGGACAGGGACCACCCTGGTGACCTTCCATATGTCCGGGATAACCCCAGATGACAGGGACAGATTGAAAATATGGGTCACTGGGGGGAGCAATACTATAAGCACCAAGACAGAGGAGCTTTAGTTCCAACCCATCATGGCCAGCACTCGAGAAGGGGGGAGAGGCCCGAGAGCAATCTCTGCACCTCTTGCACCATCACAGGCTTAAAATGAAAGGGTGGACAGGGTGGTGGAGGGGCAGGGACCTGTTCACCATTATCATCTCCACCAGGGGGGAATGACGAGGTGAAAGCAGACAGGTCGGAGAAATACAGGTTAAATGCATTTGCAATGGTTAGCGAGTTGTTGCAACTAGCACCATCAATAAGAATATGAGGTCTCACCACTCGGGGAACCACTAACTATGTTTATGTTTTTAATGTTCCTCCAGAACCTCCTGAGGTCCCTAGCTGAGCTCAGCAGTACAGTTTTACAAAACTCACTTTTAGCAGCCCTTATTGCTTTCTTGCACTCATTTCTGATTCTCCTGTACTGCTGAAATACAGCCTGACCCGCCGTGGCCCTGAATTTTGCCCAGCACTTATCTCTAGACTTCATAAGGGCTAAAAGGCTCCCATGTAACCACTTTGTAGCCGACCCCCTGACCCTCTGTCTGATAAGGGGGGCATGCTTATCCTGCAGAGCCCTGAAAGTGCTGAGGAAGTGACTGACAGCAGGTGAGGAGTCCTGGGCATTCCATACTGCAGACCAGTCACTGTGCTGGAGATCATCTTGGAAGGAGCCAAGATCAAACACAGAGTAGTCTCTGACCTGAATGATCTTATGCGGAATTTTCAGGGAGGGGATCTTCCACACACAGTACACAGGGGAGTGGTCAGAGATGGAGTCGGGAAGGATGCCTGATGAGCTGATCCTCTCCAGTCTGTCTGTCAGGACCCAGTACAGAAGAGAGCTCACTCCACCACTGGGAGAGCACCTGGTAGGATCTTTGATGAGCTGCGACAAGGAGAAACCAGCAAGCAGCGGCTCAAATGCTTTAGTGTTACTATCAAACCAGTTAAGGTTAAGAACACCCAGGATCATTAACTCATTATGCTGGGTCACGGCACCAACTGTGTCGAGGAGGACGGACAACCCCTATAGGCCCCCCATGGGGGGCTTGTAGGCAAATATAATATGTATCTTATTGGTCATCCCAAGCAACAGTACCATGTGTAGTAACTCACAGGAGGACTGCAATGGCTGTTGACAGGGTAAAACTGACAGGTTGAGGTGGCTCCTGTAATAGACCAAGATGCCACCCCTCCTCTTTTTTCCTGGATGATCAAGCCTGATGAGGTCATAGTCAGGAAGGGTACACACGGAATTTGGAGTGGAGGGTTTAAGCCAAGTTTCAGTTATGCCAAGGATGTCAGGTCTGTGGTAGGTGACCCAAGCAAGAAGTTCTGCCAAGTTGGGGAGGAGGCTACGAATATTGAGATGAGCTATTTTCAGCCCTTTGACAGCTGACCAGCCCGCAGCTGAGGGGGAGGTTTGGCAAGGTGGATCAGGGTTAAGTTCAATGTCACCTACGATCACTAGGGTCACTAATAGGAGCCAAAGGAGATGCCTTAAGGGAGGGGAGCTATCCCTGACAGGCAGCTTGTGGCCATTTTGCCTGACCACACAGGCAGGGCACAGGAAGCACCTAAGGTCAAGACTGCAGAGAACCCGGGGGGGCATCTGCCTTCAGCTATAAGGCTGGAGAATGTGCAGTCTGACTCCTCAGGCTGGGTACAAGTGCCCCAGGGTTCTCCCACAGGAGGAGCACCGACACCAGTAAACCAGGGGATGCTAAGGACAGTGAGGAGACCAGAGGTGAAGGAGCACATGAGTGGAAGGGGCGACACTTTCGTAAATAAATACTCAAGGTCCCCCATGTCAATATCAGGGATAGTTGGCAGGGAGCGATGATAAAAACTATACTAACCACCGGGCCCCATGTTATCAGCCAATGAAGCCTCCCACAAAAGGAAAAAAACTGGGTGTCCAGCAGTTGCAGTCCACTTTTACTTTGATTAGAGAGCCCACTCAACCAAGAGAACACTGTTATGTCCCAATTAGAGAGCACCCGTGATATACAAAGGTAATAGCCACTACAGAGGAGCATCCAGACCCACTAAGGGGATCCCACCCATGGACAAGAGGCAGGGACCTCAGCTTAAAATGCAAGGGTAACTAGCCTAGAGTGGGTACTAGGGCATATTCAAGCAGACAGTAGCTATGCGAGCAGTACGGAACAAAAATTAACATTGCAGAACAGTAGACAAGATTAACCATGCTAGCAAACAGTAATAGAATAGTAAGCACGCCCATGTGAGGTAAGTGTACATTCTACTGACAGACTGTATTAACAGAATGCTTTTAGTTAGGATGACTGCTGAGTTGCCACCTATTGCCAGACCCAATTGGCCCTGAACAGAGGGGAGGGAAGGGCGCGTGGCTACCAGGCATTTAAGGGAGGAGGGAATGGGTGGGTGGGTGGTGGACCAAAATCAAGTTGAAGTAGCAGCTGCTTCTTCATCTGCTGCTGCACAGCCCCTGCCAGGAATTGCCCCCCCAAAATATCCTGTTTCATCGGGGAGGTCCACCTGGCTTTCAACTGATCACCAGTGCCTCAACCCCGAGGTGCTCCATCTTCAGTCATTGCGGGGGAGTAACTAGCGAGAGCTGCCTGCTCCCCCTGAAGAGATCCATAGTAGCCCAAGTCCGATCTCGAGCCCAGTCTTTTAAACCAGGCTGCCCGAGCGTCACAGCAGCTGTAGTCCAATTGGGCGCTGCTGCCTTTTCCAAAAAACAGAAAGTTTGGCGCCAAAAGATTGCTGGGGCTCCAGTTGTCGGCAATAGGCCAGTGAGAAAATCAAGTTGAAGTAGCAGCTGCTTCTTCATCTGCTGCTGCACAGCCCCTGCCAGGAATTGCCCCCAGAAAATGTCCCATCCATTTTGTTGGGGGAGGTCTGCCCGGCTTTCAACTGATCGGCAGCACCTCAACCCCGAGGTGCTCCATCTTCAGTTGTTGCGGGGGAGTAACTAGTGAGAGCCGCCCGCTCCCCCCTGAAGAGATCTGTAGTAGCTAGTGGGCTATGTACACCTATTCCTGAAGCTCATCAAATAAACAATTATGCCTGCAGGGTTGGGAAACCTTTTACATAAGATTTATGTTAGACCTTTTGATGATATCAGGGCAAATGTTAAACTGAGACTTAGAGATTTAGATAAACATTATTTGCTCTAACAACTTTCTTCCTTGAAGTTGCATAATAATTATAAACTCTTTAAATGTGTATGCAACTTTGAGCCTTACCTTACTTTACTTACATGTCCTAAGCTTAGGAGAATTTATACTGATTTAAGACTGAAAATTATAATTCCCAATTTGTCCACTTTAGACAGAAGAGAACTGGAATTCTCACATCTTTCTGTAAATGTGGGACTGGGGCTACTGATGACCTCAAACACGTAGTACTTTGCCCTCTGTATGAAAGAAATCAGAAAAGATGGCTGGGTGGGTTATTGGAGGGTCTCAGTCCCCTCTAGTGACATATTGATACATTTGTTTCAGGTGGATGATAAATACAAGCTTGAAATCATAGCATACGTTTTGCTGTCAACACATTTATAGACATACATCATTTACTACTTTGCATTTTATTGCTAATTCTGTATACTGTGAAAGCAATGAAATCCTTGCTCTGATCTCTAACTACCATATACAAATAGATGATTTGAGAATAGTTATGAACTTCTATTCATTCTCATTTTAACATTTCGGGATTCTGGAGAGATGTGTCTTAACATTTATATCTATTTATGTAATGCTTTGTCCTGTAGTATATTGCAATAACATTTTGTTGAACAATAAACTTGTAGTTGACTTGAAGAAGGGGACATGCTAAGAAGCTGAGCAAGGGGACATGCTATGAAGCTGGGGGGTACAGGATTCTGGAGAGATGTGTGGAAGTACTTCTTTACAGAAAGAGTGGTGGATTCCTGGAACAGCCTACCTGCAGAGGTAGTGGGGGCAAAAACAGTGATGGAGTTTAAGAATTCATGGGATAGGCATAAGGGAATCTTAGTGGAAAAGAGTAGGGGGAGGGAGAAAGAGCTGCAGATCAAGTAGCATCTGCGGTGATACTGTAGGTAGAGAAAAATGGGCAGACTGGGTGGGCCAAGTGGTCCTTCCCTGCTGACAAATTCTATGTTTCTATCCTGACAAAGTTTTTTGATGCATGTTGAATTTTCTCATGAAAAAAGTCTATGTGTTATTTTACTTATTTTTCTTGGCAATTGTTTTTTTTTAAACATACATGTGCGACCACCTAATTGTAATGAACCTAAAAGGCAATTACTTTTTTTAAAGAAAATCTTCAACAGGATCTAATACCAACAGATACCAGAAAAAAAAACTGTAAGTTTCATCTCCCTACTGTTTGATATTTCTTAGTTATCGGAGTGTGAAAATTAAGGTAGCTAATCAGGCAAAAATTTGTACATGTGGCCCAAAATTACAGAAAAACTACAAAATCAATTTTCACAAAATATGGGCAGTTTAAGAGACTCTCGACTGTCGATTCACACACACACACACACACACACACACACACACACACACACACATATACTGTATATAAATATATATATATATATATATATATTTATATATATACAGTATATAGATAGATAGATAACATGGTTGGGGATTTTGCCTCATATGATCTACTATCATAGACAGTATTTTTCCATATTTAGTACCAGTTAGTAATGTGTTATTTACACTCTTGATAACACATTAATACCTAATGAATATACTATGAACAACCCTACCATAACATAGACATTATTAGCAGATGAGGACCTCTTGGCCCACCTAGTCTGCCCTATTTTCCCTACCTACAGTGCCACTGCAGACCCTACTTGCTCTCTGGTGTCCCCCCCACCTTATATCTAAGGTCCTCTTGTGTCTATCCCATGCATGCTTGAATCCTTTTAACATTTTAGCACCCATCACCTTTGCTTGGAGGCTGCTCCTGGCACCCACTACTCTTTCCATGAAGAAGTATTTCCTCACATCTCCCCAGCTTCGAAGCATGACCCCTTGTTCTCAAGCATCCTTGTATTTGTTAAATGCTACTCTCATGCACCTTACTAATACCTGTGAGGTGTTTGAAAGCTTCTATCATGTCCCTCCTTCCCTTATTTCCTCTAGCGAGTACATATTTAATTCCTTGACTATTTTCTCATAGGGATTTAGATGAAGGCTCTGCCTTCATCTAAATGTACTGCCTCCACCCTATCTATGTTCATCCAGAGATGGGGACATCCAGAACTGGACACAGTACTTGAGGTGAGGCTTTACCACTGATCTATATAGGGGTAACACTGCTCCCTTCTTTCTGTGGATGATACCCCTCCCTATGCACCTGCAACTCCTACTACAGTAGCTTTCCCCACTGCATCATCATACTGCTTTGCTACCTTCAGGTCGTCAGAAACTATTACACAGGTCCCTTTCCTGTTTTTGGTTGCCAATATCTCCTCATCCAACTGGTACATGGCCCCCAGGGTTCTGTGTCCCAAGTGCACGATTATGCACTTTTTTGCATTATAACCCAGTTGCCAAACCTTTGATCAATCTTCCAGCTTTTTCAGATCGTCCCTCATTTTTTCCACCCACCCCCACCCCCGGTGTGTCCACCCTGTTGCAAATTTTTGCATCATCAGTGAACAGGCATACTTTCCCATTCAGCCCTTCTGCAATGTTGCTAATAAAGACATTGAAGAGGACCAGGCCTAGTACTGACCGCTGTGGCATCCCACTGGTCACCTTGCCTTCTTCAGAGTGAGCACCACTTACCACCACCCTCTGAGTCCTGTTGCTTAGCCAATTCTTACCCATTTTACTACTTTAGGACCCACTCCTAGGCTGCCTAGCTGCTCACCAGTCTTCTGTATAGAATGATGTTGAAGGCCTTACTGAAATCCAGGTAGGCTACATCTACCATTCCTGCCTGATCCACTACCCTGTTCACCCAGTTGAAGAACTCAATCAGGTTTGTCTGGCAAGACCTTCCTCCTGTGCAACCATGTTGCCCTGTATCCTGTAATACACTGGTTACAAGCTATTCCGCTGTCCTTTCCTTCAGTAGTGTTTCCAACACTTTGCCCACTACTGACATCAGGCTGACAGGTCTGTAATTTCCTGCTTCCTCCCTGTTCCCACTTTTGTGAAGTAGGACCACATCTGCTCTCTTACAGTCCCTCGGAACCTCCCTGGCTTCCAATGATAAATTGAACAGAGTTGTCAGTGGTGCACCCAGCACCTTTTTGAGCTCCCTCAGTATCCTGGGGTACACTCCTTCAGGTCCCATTTCCTTGTCTACTTTTAATTGTGCTAGTACCTTGAGGACTTCCTCCTCTGTAAAAGAACTGGTGTCCACCTCAATACCGTTTATGCCCTTGTCACTTATTTTTGGCCCATCACCTACCCCTTCTTCTGAAAATACTGAACAAAAGTATATGTCTGCCTTCTTTTGGTCCTCCTGCTCACAAACCCCTTCTTCCCCTTTTATCCTTACTATTCTCCATTTGATCTTCTTCTTCTTGCTTATGTATCTAAAAAAAGGTTTATCCCCTTCTTTTACTGACTTGGCAATATTCTCCTCTGTTTGTGCCTTTGCATGTCTAACTACCTTTCCTGACTCCCTTGGTTTATCCTGGTAGTTTTCTCTATCCTCCTCCTTCTGTGTCATTTTGTACTTTCCAAATGCTAGTTTTTTTTTTGCTTTTACTTCCTCTGCTACATATTTAGAGAACCATAGCAGTCTCATTTTTCTCTTGCCTATGTTAACCTGCCTGACACAGAGATTTGTTGCTTTTTCAATGTCCTCCTTTATTTTTGACACTAGTTCCTTGATTTCCCCCAGATCCTCTGTCCCTGTCAGGGTGTCGCTAAGGCATTCTCCCATTTTCCTGAAATCAGCCCTCCTGAAGTCCAGGACTTTCATCTTACTGTGGCTCAGTTCTGCCCCGGGCCTTATAGTGATCCACACTGTACAGTGATCACTGGACCCCAGGTTGTCACCCACCATGACATCAACAACACTGTCCCTGCTTAGTTGCTCTCCTCTGGACTGCCTCTACTCATATGTCCTTACAGAGAAGAGGACTGCAGAAGTGGACACAGTACTTTGGGGGGGGGGTCTCACCAGAGATTTATACAGAGTTATCACCACCTCCCTCTTTCTGCTGGTGATGCCCCTCCCTATGCACCTGAGCATCCCACTGACTCTCCCCACTACCTTTTCACACTGTTTGGCCACCTTTTGGTCATCAGATATGATAACACCCAGGGCTCATTCCTGTTCAGTGGTTGCCAGTACTACTCCCCCATTTTGTAGTCCGACCCTGGGTTTCTACACTCCAAGTGCATGCTTTTGCACTTTTTTTGCACTGAAACTTAGTTGCAACATTCTTGACCACTCCTCAATCTTACCTAGATCTCTATTCATTTTTCCACCCTCCGCCGAGTGTCCACTTTATTGCAGATTTTAGTGTCATCTGCAAAAATACACACCTTCCCTTCTAATCCCTCTGCAATGTTGCATATAAAGATATTAAAGAGGACTGGTCCAATTACTGAGCCTTGCAGTACCCCGCTAGTCATCCTATCTTCCTCAGCATGAACTCAGTCTACCACCACTCTCTGATGCCTATCCCCTAGCCAATTACTTGCCTAGTTTACCACTTTTGGTTCTACTCCCAGGCTGCCCAGCTTGTTTACAATTCTCCTATGTGGAACAGTGTTGAAGGCCTTACTGAGATTTAGGTAGGTCACATCCATCACTCTGCCATGATTCACTTCCCTGATCACCCAGTCAAAGAACTTAATCAGGTTTGCCGGGCAAGATCTCCCCCTGTGAAACTATGCTGCCTTGGATCCTGTAATCCACTGGTTACAAGGATTCTCCAATCCTTTCTTTCAATAGTGATTCCTTTACTTTACCCAGCACCAAAGTCAAGCTGACAGGTTTGTAATTTCCTACCTCCTCCCTGTTACCACTTTTGTGAAGTAGGATCACAACTGCCCTCCTTTAGTCCTCTGAAATTTCCCCATATCTAATGATAGGTTGAACAGGGCTGTAGGGGTGCAGCCAGCACCTCCTTTAGCTCCCTCATTATCCTAGGGTGTACCTCATCAAGCCCCATTGCCTTGCCTACTTTTAGTTGTGCTGGTTCCTTGAGAACCCTCTCCTCTGTAAAAGGACTAGTGTTCACCTCCCTTCCTTTAATGCTCTTGTCCCTTATCTGTGGCCTGTCACCTACCCTTTCCTCCATAAATACTGAACAAAAGTATTTGCTCAATATGTCTTCTTTTTTTGGTCCTCTTTCACACAAATCCCTCCTTCCTCTTTTAGCCTTACAATCCCTACTTTGGTCTTCTTCTTTTCGCTTATACACCTAAAGAATGTTTTATCCCTTTTTCTTGCTGACTTGGCAATATTCTCCTCTGTTTATGCCTTTGCACTCCTAACTGCTTTCACTGCCTCCCTTTGTTTCTCCTGACATCTCTCTCTGTCCTCCTGCTTCTGTATTGTCTTGTACCTTTTAAATGCTAGCTTTTTTGTCCTTACTTTTTCCACTACTTCTTTAGAGAACCATAGTGATCTCTTTTTTTCTCTTGGCCTTGTTAAACTGCCTGACACAGAATTATGTTGCCTTCTCAATGCCCTCCTTTATTTTTGCCCAGTGTTCCTCGACTCCACCCAGTTTCCCTATCCCTGTTAGGGTGTCCCTGAGGCATTCTCCCATTTTCTTAAAATCAACCCTCCTGAAATCCAGGACCCTCATTTTAGTGTGGTTTGATTCTGGTCCAGTTTTCATATTGAACCACACTGAATGATGATCACTGGTCCCCAGGTGGCTACCCACCATGATGTCAGCAACACTGTCCCTATTTGTCAGTACCAGGTCCAGTATTGTCCCCCATGAGTGGGTTCCTTGACTAGTTGCCTGAGGAACGCCCCCTGCAGGGAGTCCAGGATGTCTCTACTTCTAACCGTTGTGGCAGCTGGGAGGTGCTAATACATGCCCAGTAGGTTGAAGTCCCCAACCAGCAATACCTCTGCCTTGCTTGCCATCCTCTGGATTTCTTCCAAAATATCCTTATCCACCCCCCCAAGCTGGAGTTCTGTATATCACTCCTGTGCAAACAGCAGCCCCCCTTCTGTGTCTCCAGGGTGATCCACTGTACCCCTGCTGCCCCTGTATTTCTGTAGCTTTTATGTTTTCCCTTGCATAAAGATCCACTTCCTCCCTCTTTTTGCCTACCTTGTCCCTTCTGCAGGGATCATAACCTGGTATGGCTTCATCCCAGTCCTGATGTTTATTGCACTAGGACTTGGTAATTGCAACTATGTCCAGGTCTGCTTCTGCTATAGTGGCCTATGGGTCTGTAATCTTATTGCTCAGACTTTGAGCATTTGCACACATGGCTCTCCAGATTGTACTGCCACCCCCCTCTGAGTTTAGCCATGTGCCCTCCCTTATTTCCTCCACTGTTCTTCTTACTATCTCCTTATCCTTCTACCCCCTGGATTCTTATGTTCATTTGTTCCTTTTGGGATTTTTCTCCCTCCAGATTCTCACTACTGACCTTGTAAGCCTGTGGGAGGGGACAGTTTATGTCTCCCTGCCTCATTCCACTTCCCCCCTGAGCTAGTTTAAATGCTCACCAACGTAACATTTAAACTGTCCATTGAGGATCATGGTTCACCTCCTGGAATGATGCAAGTCTTCACCCCGTATAGGCCTTTATACCTCCAGATAGGGCCTCAGTCTCCAATGAATCTGAATCCCTCCTCTCTGCACCATTCCTTCAACCATGTGTTTAAGTTCCTGGTGCAGATAATTCTGTCCTGCCCTCTGTCATAGACTGGTAGCACCTCCAAGAAGGTCACAGATCATTCTAATTGCTCAAGACCCCTCCCCAATTCCCTAATATCCTCCTGAACTAGTTCTGAATCATCCCTAGCCATGCCATTAGTTCCCAGATGGACAATGATATCTAGCTGTCCCTTCCTTTCTGCTGCCACAGTGATCCCTTGGATCCTCTTCCCATTCCTTTGAGCCATGGCATGAGAAAGGCACCTAATCTCCCTCTCCTCATACCTACTTGCCCCTAACTGTATCCTCCTCACTATTTAGTGCCCCAAAGGATTCCCTTTCTCCTCCTATGTGGTCCTCTGCCACCCTTATTGGGGTCTGAACTATGGAGGACCCCCACATCCACCCTGGCCACTACTTCGGTTGCCTTTGTGGGAAATTCCTGCCTGGCCAGTGCAGCATAGGAGTTTCATAGTGGTACTGAGGTGAATGTGCCAGTGCTGCACCTCCCTTACCCTCCCTGAGCCCACCATTGTCCAGTTGCTCTTCCTACTTGCCATCCTTTGAGGTAGTAGTGGCACACTAGGTGGTCCCTGTGTGGGGGAGTAGGTCCTCTGAACCCAAGCCAATTCAGCCTTGAGTCTGGCAACCTCCTTCTTCAGCACAGAGAGGTGTTTGCAGATTAGGCAGTAACGTAGCTTCCAGAAGGTCTTCCTGAAGACTGCTGCCCCATAGCCACTGCACTTCACCACTCTCATCATCCTATACTTCCTACTCTTTCTGTAATTTTAGCGTCTCTGAATTCCTTTTATTCACTTACCCTATACAGGGAGTTTTACCTATCCCTAGGTTCCTGTGTTCCCTCATTCCAACCCATGCTGAACAGTTCCTAGCAGGCCACCCACCTGTTACCTAAAAAGAGTATCTAGCAAATTACCAAACTCCCCCTTCTTGAACAACTCTTTCAAGCAATCCCCCTCGCCCTGCTCACTGTAATCCACAGAGAATTTCTAGCTTGTCTCCTCACCAGCAGTTACACAGCAATGAATTTCCAGCAAGTACCTACTCCCACTGCTTCCTAGAATTACTTACCAACCAGTCTTCACCCTTACATATATGCAATGCTTTCCAGCAAGCCCTCTTACCCCACATTCACTGTTATTGTACTGTTCCCACACTTACAGTTTCACAACAGAAATTCCAGCAAGTCCCCTTCCCCATACATTACTTTCTAATGTTACTTACTGGCAAACCTTCACATTCTCAGTTTCACTACAAAACTATCAAGCAGGCCCCTAGTCCCACAAGCAAGATGTAACTCTGTCAGTCTTTGCAATTAAGGGACAATCACAGTAGAACCTCCAGGTCCTCAGCTTCCTCCAGTGGATGCCTGCTGATTCCAGACATCTGTTCTCCTCCTTCTCTTACCCCCTGCTGAGGTACTGAGTGTACCTTACTAACACATGTAACAACAACATGAATATCACATTTACTGGGAAACAAAAAATACATAAAACACCCACTTTACAAGACTAACAGGTTCTCCAACTAAAGCCCCTGCAAAAAAAAAAAAAAAACAGGCATGTAAAAAAAGTCTCCCTAATCTAAATGGGACAAAATAAATCTTGCCCTCATCACTTTACAAACAGCCTTGTCCCTCAATGCCCAAGCTCTCCCAGAATCATTTTTGCCACTCACCTTCTATGCTGCTCTTGCATCCATCCTTCTCCATCCCACAATGCTGTTCCTCACAGCTGCTGCAGCCATCACTCTCAACAAAAATCTATAACTCCCCACTGCCATCTGCAGTACTCTTTCCAGACTCCCACCGCCAACCACAATGCACTCACCAGACTGTGCTCATGCCATCCTGAACAAATTGAAGGGACTCCACATCAAAACTGTTCCTCCTTTTATAGGAGGTCACTACACTATGAAAACTTGATAGGGCCAAAATGAGACAATCCTAAAAATACCACTACACTATGGAAAACACTAAAGGTCACACTATAGGAGGGACACTACCACATTAGGGAAACAAACTATACTAAGAAACAAAATCTGGCTAGAGTGGATAGGGCTGCAGCTGAGGAATATGAGGTAAAAATATAAATTACCAAAGTTACAAGTGTGCATTTACAAAATGTTACATGGGCTCATAAATGTGTTGGTTTGTAATATTTTCACACCAAATTGTCAACATAGCCTTGTTAATACTCTGCTTCATGAAGACAGGCAGACAAAATGTTAAACTCTTGGCTTAAATGTGTTTTTGCACATGGACTGTGAAATCAACTTTTGGGATGCAAAAACACATTTTGGTCTGGAGTTGAAAAATGACAGCTGTCACATTCATGAGGTGGGGTAAAGAAATAGCTATGTTGAAAATATGGGGTACAAATATTTAATATTACTGAACTTATGAGCCTGTGTTATCAAAAATCAACATAGGCTCATAACGTTTTTGTTTTCTAATGTTTTTACACCAAATTTCCAACATAGCCTTCTTATGACCCCACCTCATTAACAAGGGTGGGCAGATAAAATGTTCATCTCCTGGCCAGAAGGTAATTTCATGCAGGTACAGTGAAATCAACTTTCAGGATGTAAAAAAAAACATATTGACCAGGATTCGAAAAATGACAGCTGTCACATTCATGAAGTGCTGTAAAGATATGACTATGTTATACATTTGGGGTAAAAATATTGAAAATTGCTGAAGTTACGAACTTGCATTTGCAAATTTCTAAGTGGGCTCTTAACTTTGTTGTTTTTCAATATTTTTACACCAGATTTTCAAAAAAGCCTTCTTATGACCCCACCCCATGAACAAGGGCAGAGAAACATGTCAACTCCTGATCAAAAGGTGATTTCATGCAGGGGCTGCAAAAATAACCTTTTGGGACAGATGTGCCTAAGGACAGTGTCATTATTCATGAGGTGGGGTCCCAAAGAAGGTATTTTGAAAATGTGGGCTAAAAATACATAAAAATGACCACGTTATGGCATTAAGTTCAAAACCCCATTGAAATACATTGAACTGCATACCTGTGTCTTCAGTTCATGGTCTGCCTTTGAAGAGTGAAAACGTGTCTGCAGTACAGAGAGGATTATGTTGTTGGACCCCCAATGGGTAACTAAGGGCTTGGAGAGTGTGTGGTGGTGGATACTCAATGGGAGGGTCAGGTAGGGGGTATGGAACGGCTACAAAAGACATCGACAGACCATTTTTTTTGCAGGTGAAAAAGAAAAAAAGAGACCGACTATTCCCAATCACAACACTGGGTGATTGGGCAACCCAAGTGTCACAGTTATGCAGGGGGGAAGACATCGAGGACCATTTTTATTTTTTGACAGGTGCAAAATAAATTAATTAATTAATTAAAGCAGGCTGATGATTCCCGATCGTGACACTGGGGAATCGGGCACCCCAGTGTCAGAAAAAAGACAGATCAACCCTAATCGTGACACTAGGGGATTGGGCACCCCCAGTGTCATTTCTATGTTTTTTTTGGGGGGGGAGATGCTCAGAAGAAGGATCGAATGGGGGGAATTTCTGTAATATTAAAAAATTTATATATAAATAAGTGCCAGTGGTCACAGTGGAACACATCCCACTCCGCTGTGACCAAGACGGCCACTGCATGGTACTGCACATGAGTGACTGCTAGTGAATGTGCAGTACAGTACAGCAACTATCTTGGACATAACAGAGTGTGCTGTGTTCCACCGTGACTGCCGGCATTGTGAAATAGTGCAGTGCTGCGGTTGGTATGGACAACATGGGCGGACTGCTTCACAGATGTGGAGGCATGTTGTTTATTCAGAAAGAATGTGAAGTCCTTTTTCTCAATATTTGTAAAAGGACTGTACGGCTTCACCCACTGTAGCCCTAAAAACAATAAATTAGGTAAGCATTAAATGCAGAACAGACAACTGTAAAGCAAAATAGACGACACTAATGAAAAATAATGCACAAAGCATCTGACAAATAAGTCTGAGATATGCATTAAGAGTTTTAAGGTGTGATAGATAGCAACAGGACGTGCTTGGGTATGAGTTTTCAATGCATCACTTATTCAGTGTTTCTGCTGGATGACTTCTGCACTTTCTCCAACCTCCCCTTGCCAGCTACAGGAGTGTGGTGCTGTAACAAGGTTGGCATTGTAAGGGGGTGATTAGTCACGTGGTGGAACACTGGTGATGCGGCATGGATGAGTGGCATACCTGCATTCAAAAACAAGCTTGTTTTTGCACAGCACATCTATTTTTCCTATAGGAAACAATGGGAAATGAAAACCTAAATAATGTTTGAACGGATTAAGGTTTTTTTTACCAAACCTTCAATGGTACATCTCTGGGGCACAGGTTTTCAACCCTGAAAATTTCAGACCACAACCAACAGCCATTTCTGAGAAACGGCTGTAAAAGGAAATTTAAAATCCTAGTCATATTTAACGTTTTTCACCTCTCTGCATCTCAACAACCAAAAAAGGGATTCTCACAAAATTTGACAAGTCAAGAGATTTTTCACAAGCCGCAAAGCATACCAAATTTCATGCAAATCCATTGTACTGTTGCAAAGTTATTAAAATGCAAAAGTTGAGGTTTAACACTAAACTGCCCTACCAACCTTAATATACTGGTGCTACCACACCAGTATAATAAATAAATACATATATATATATATATATATATTCATGGCAAAACTCAGTCTAATGCATCAGTTAGGGTTTGTTCCACAGTGACAAAAGCGAGGAAATCCGATGTTAGGGTTCCCACCCTTGCACCCCCCACCAACAGGCATCAGGGTTGTTGCAGGTTGTCGGTCCTAACTCTCACCCATCCCATGTAAACAAGCTGAGGTTGTTCAGTATAGAAGAATGGGGTGAGAGTTAGCACTGATGTCCAAACTCAACTCGATGCCAGTTGGTGGGTGGGGTGGGTGCAATGGGGTTGGGAACCCTAACATCGAATTTCCTCACTTTTGCCACTGTGGAACAACTCTAACTGATGCATTAAATAAAGTTTTTTTGCCATGAATTTCTCATCTTTTTGAGAATGTGCACTATAAACAGTGAAGTAATGGCAACACGAACACAAGCGCAAACAGTCATGCACATGGTGCCGCAAACGTAAATGATAATGCAAATGGTAATAGAAAGAGAAGTGCAAACATTAATGAAAACAGAAAGGCAAATGCAAGCGCATATGGAAATGCAAACCATAACGCACATGGTCACTGTAACACAATTGGAAATGCAGACACTTACTGTAACAGCAATGATGACACCAAGGGAAACACAAACAGAAACAGAAATGCAAATGGAAGTGTGTATGCAAACGCAAATGGAAATGCACATGGTGATACAAAAGGAAACACAAACAAAAACAATAATGGAAATGCAAATGTTAGCAGTAATGCAGACGCAAACAAAAATGCAAGGGGTAACGCACACGGTGGCGTGAACGGGACGCTAATGCAAACGTGTAACGGAACGAAGTGGAAACGCTAACTGTAAGAGTAACAAAATGCACAGCCTTTTCCCAAAAAAGCTGCATAAAGAAACACAGTGAATACAAAGAATGTATGCATAATAATGGACCTTGGAGCAGAAAATTAACACTTGGAATACTAAATTGCTTATATCTCAGGAACCGTATGACGTAGAAAAAAAAAAATTAAAATTTTGTATAATTTATGACTTTGCTGGCTAGTTTTGCACTTAGCCCCCTAGTGGGGGGCTAAACATTTTTCTGATGAAAAGCCCGTATCTCAAAGCGTTTCCGAGATATGGGCCCCAAAAGGCGCGCGGACGCCGTAATGTTATCCTATGGGAAAAATCATTAACTTTGGAGTACTGTAACTTTGCAGCCCTGTAATATTTTGTCACCAAACCACCAAAAGGCACATATGTGGGATCTTGGCTGTCTGTCCTCCAAATTTCAGCCAAAAAGACCAAACCGTTCTTTTGCAGCTGGGTGGCAAAGATGTCCTATTCTTTTGGGCACAGTGTCGCAAAGTAGTGTTGCAAATCACGACACTTCTGCAAAAAAAATTGCAAAAGTGTCGCAAGTATGACACTACTTCGTGACACTACAGCTTACAAAAATTTTAAAAACATTTTCTGTGGTGTTTAACCCCCCCAAAAAAGACATGGCTAGCATCCTCAGGGCTCGACTAAGTGAACACAAAAGTAATTGTGTCCCTACAGGGTCCTAAATTTAAATGCCAAGCATTTCTATGACCAGTAATTGAAAAAAAAAATGGCTGACTTATGACAGTACAACAGTCACTTGCGAGACTAAAAACTGCATTTGCGACACTGTCGAATAGCTTGTTAACTTTTCCCATTGACTATAATGGGAAACTTGTTTTTTTTTTAATAACTTTTGAACCATTAAATATTTTTTCATGAAATCTTTGAAAGGCGCATCAGGTCACTGGCTGCATGTTCACTGATGGTTTCAGACCAGTCTTGCAAACCATATGACCTGTAGGCATGAGCAAAGAATGCCCAAAACAGTGTAAATATGACTTTCTATTGTGCTTTATAACTCCACAACTGTATATCCAATCATTACAACATTTAACAGATCCAGAGATCCATAGCATCACTCTATGCCTGCCAAATTTCAGGCAAATCAGTCATACAGTGGCAAACTTATTAAGCTGCAAAATTTCACATTTTAACCTTAAATGGGATACTCAACCCTAACCATAGTGGTACTACCGTGTAGTACCGTGTAACGGTAGTGCCACTATAGTTAGGGTTGAGTACCCCATTTAAATCTGAAAGTTGGCAGTTTAATAACTTTGCCATTGTACAACAGAGTTGTCTGAAATTTGGAATGCACAGTCTGGCACCATAGATCTTTGGACCTGCCAAGTTTCGTTACAGTCGGATGTACGGTTGCAGAGCTACAGAGCACTGAAAAATGCACAAATTACACATTTTTGCACTTTCTTTGCTCATGCCTACAGGTCGCACAGTTTGTGTGACCAGTCTGAAACCTTTAGGGAACATGCAGCCGGGGTCCACAATGTGCCGAATATTTCGTGAAAAAATATTAAACGGTTCAAAAGTTATTCAAAATACAAGTTTCCCATAATAGTCACTGGGAAAAGTTAACAAAATATGCGAAAGTGTCACAAATCCACTTTTTACTTTCACAAATGACCCTTGTAGTGTCGTGAATCGGCCATCTTATTTTCAGTTGGTGGTCACAGAAATGCTTGGCATTTAAATTTGGGACCCTCTAGGGACACAATTCTTGTTGTGTTCACCTAGTCGAGCCCTGAGGATGCTAGCCATGTCTTTTTTGGGGGTAAAACACCCCAGAAATATTTTTTTAAATTTTTGTAAAAAGTAGTGTCACTAAGTACTTTTGCATATGCAACACTTTCGTGAGTTTATTTGCAAAAGTGTCGTGATTTGAGAAAATGCTTTGCGACACTATGGCCAAAACAATAGGGAATCTTTGCCACCCTGCTGCAAAAGAATGGTTTGATCTTTTGGGATGAAATTTGAAGGGAAGAAAGCCAAGACCCAACAGATGTGTCTTTTGGTGGTTTGGTAACAAAATATTAGAGGGCTACAAAGTTACAGCACTCCAAAATTGACAATTTCCCCATACGCTTACATTACGGTGTCCGCCAAGCCTTCTGGGCCCGTATCTTGAAAACGTTTCGAGATACAGACTGTTCGTCAGAAGAATGCTTAGTCCCCCACTAGGGGGCTAAGTACAAAACTAGCCTAGAAAGTCATGAATAATATGAGATTTTACATTTTTTTCTATGTCGTACGGTTACTGAGATATAAGCAGTTTAGTATTCCAAGTGCTCATTTTCTGCTCCGAGGGCCATTATTATGCATGCATTCTTTGTATTCACTGTGTTTCTGAATGCACCTTTTTGGGAAACAAAAGGGTGTGCATTTGCGTTACTGTTACCGTTAGCATTTCTTGCATTTCTGTAATCATTTGCGTTAGTGTTTCCATCAGCATGTGTGTTACCCTTTGCGTTTGCACTTCTGTTTGCATTACTGTTACCCTTTGTGTTTCTGTTACTGTTTTTGTTTGTGTTTACTTTTGTGTCTGTTTGTGCATTACCATTTGCATTTTGCTTATGCACTTGTGTTTGCGTTTGTGTTTTCTTTGGCAGTATCATTGGTGTTACCATAAGCGTTTGCGTTTCCAATTGTGTTACTGTTATCATGTGCGTTACGTTTTGCGTTTGCATACGTGCTTGCATTTTGTGTTTCCGTTTGTGTTACTGTTTCCTTTGGTGTCATCGTTGGTGTTACCATAACCGTTTGCGTTTCCCATTGCGTTACCATTACCGCTTGCGTATTCGTTACTGTTTTCATTTCTGTTGGCCTTAACATTTGCATTTTTTTGGTACCGTTTCTGTTGTCAAGTGCGTTACTGTTTCCTTCTGCGTCGCCGTTGCCATTACCATTTCATTTCTGTTTGCGTTTGTGATAGCGTTTGCATTTTCGTTATCGTTTTCATTACCGTTTGCATTTCTGTTGCTGTTAGCGTTAGCATTTGCATTACCATTTCTCTTTTCATTTTTTCATTTACGTTTGTGCTTGCATTTCTCTTATGATTTGCATTATCATTTCCATTTGCATCACCGTGTGTTACTGCTTGCGCTTGCATTACCGTTAGCATTACTGTTTTCTTTTACCTCACTGTTTCCATCACTGTTTGCGTTAACGTTACTGTTTGTGTTTTTGCATTTGCGTAGTGCAGTGCAAAACATTGTTTTTGCTATTTTTATGCACTGTCTTCTATGACACATAGTGCAGCCAGTGTGTGGTTGGTTGGTCTTAAACTTGGCACACAGAAAGACCCTTATTCAGGGAATATGTCAGTTTTTGGTATAAATATGTTGTTCCGTTCCAGAGTTATTGCCACTTGAAGTTGGCCCACTTTGCAGTTACTGTTTTTTTGGCTGCCAGGTCCACCATTTTAGCACATTTTTAGCCATGATTTCTGCCATTTTGCGGTGGAAGACTTCTTAGAGGCGCAGAAATGTAAAACTGTAACATCTCTGGACTGGTTTGATCTTTTAACATGAAATTTGGAAGGTGTTGAATGGATGTCCTGGGGATGTGAAAGATGTTTACATGTTGGAAAAATAATTCACTATGGAGGTACTGTGTGATGCAGTTAACGTTTTGTGCATAGTGTTCTGCATGGTGATCCTGGCTTGAAATTCATAGTGTAGGTAGCCCTAGTTGTACGGAGGTGTCTTGCAGTGTTTTGCTGTGTAAAACATTAACAGGTGCAGAATTATGCCACTCCGATGAATGAAAATGTGGTTCATTATGCTTCAATAACTTCAGAACCATGTATCCGATTTGTCTGGCATTTGGAATGTACAAAGATTTATAATACATCTTTGACTGTGACAATTTTCTGGGTCACTGGCACTTACGGTTGCTGAATTGTGCATGTTACATTGTTTGCTTGTGGTGCTGTGCAACTGTTAAATGGATGTACACACAATTCTGGACACACAGTGTCCTATGGTACTTGTCTTTTTTAACAATTTTTGGTTCTGTTGGATATATGGTTCTTGTGTAGCAAGGTGGCAAAAATGTTATTTGCGGCACTCCTGCGCAGTTTCATAGTGCAGCCAGTGTGTGATTGATTGATCTGAAACTTGCCACATAGAAAGACCTGTGTTCAAGGAACATGCCAGTTTGTCTCTGGTGAAGCAATGTTGATCCATTCCAGAGTTATTGCCATTTGAAGTTGGCCCCCTTGCAGTTACAGATTTTTCAGCCACCAGGTCTGCCATTTTAGTGCATTTTTGGCCTCAATTTCCACCATTTTGTGGTGTGAGACTTCTTAAAGGTGCAGAAATGTAAAAATTGAATATCTCTGGAACAGTTTGGTCTTTTCACTTGAAATTTGGAGGGTGTTGATTGGATGTTCTGAGAATGTAAATAATTATGTCTACATGTTGGAAAAATTATTCACTGCAGAGATACTGCATGACGCAGTTAATGTTTTGCGCATAGCATTCTGCATGGTGCTACTGGCTTGAAATTTATAGTGTAGGTAGCCCTAGTGGTACAGAGGTGCCTTGCAGTGGTTTGCTGTGTAAAACATTAACAAGTGGGGAATTATACCACTCCAACAAATGAAAATCTGGTTCATTATGCTTCAATAACTTCTGAACCGATTTGCCTGGCATTTTTAATGTTCAAAGATTTATAATACATCTTTGACAGTGACAATTTTCTTTTTACTGGCACTTACAGTTGCTGAATTGTGCATGTTACATTGTTTGCTCATGGCACTGTACGACTGTTGAATGGATGTACACACAATTCTGAACACACGGTGTGCTATGGTACATGTCTTCTTTTAACAATTTTTGATTTCATCAGATATATGGTTCGTGTGTAGCGAAGTGGCAAAAATTTTATTTTCAGCACTCCTGTGCAGTTTTCCCAGTGTGACGCTGCACAACTGTTGAACAGATTCAGATAACATTTGTTATACATGTTGTAGTATGGTACATGTCTTCATTTACCAATTTTCATTTCAGTAAGTCATACAGTTTTTGCGCAGCAAGTGACAAAAATTCACATGGTGGGAGCACGGGGCCCCACCACCACATTCCATTCACTATTTATAGTGTACATTCTCAAAAAGAAGGGAATTTTATGACAAAACTCTCCATTTAATGCATCAGTTAGGGTTGTTCCACAGTGACAAAAGCAAGGAAATCCGATGTTAGGGTTACCACCACTTGCACCCCACGCCCACCCCACCCCCACCAACAGGAATTGGGGTGTGTGTTGGGGTCGTTGGTCCTAACTCTCACCCCATTCTCCTATACAGCACCAATTCAGCTTATTTACACAGTGAATGAGGTGAGAATTAGGACCGATGACCCAAATGCACACCCCAATGCCTGTTGGTGGGGATGGGGTGGGCATGTAATGCAAGGGGTGGCAACCCTAACACAAAATTTTCTCACTTTTGTCACTGTGGAACAATCTTAACTGATGCATTAAATGGAGTTTTTAGCCATGAATATATATATATATATATATATATATATATATATGTGTGTGTATATATATATATCTATATATGTATTCACACATACACACATCATTTATGCCAGATACGAAATAGGCTGACTGTGGAGGGCTTTAAAAAGCCCTAAAACCTTCCTTTTTAATGAAGCATTTCATTAATGTAAATTTATTGAAGTTGTTATATATAAAATGTTATTTATTATTGTGGTCTTAATGCTGCTTATGTAATTTTGTAAAGGCATCCTGAGCTTGGGAAGGGCGCCTTATATAAATAAATTTTACTTACTTACTTACTTATGCAATGGGGTGGACACCAGCAGTTTAGATAAATCATTTCTCTCACTGCAAAGTATTGAGCAGTGAGATAAATACATTCGTCTCAACTGTTGCCAAATCATCAGAGTAGTCCACCCCCCACCCCCGTCTGCCTGCCAGCACTACATTATTCAGGTACTGGAGTCTAAACATTCACTTTCACATTCACACTGCCATGATTCCCATACTCACAGATATTAAACCTGCAAGTGAAACTGGGTGAAAGAAAACCAGAAGCAGAGATTCAAAACACTGTACATGTTTCTCTTCTTCTACTCTCCAAGCCCTGACTGTAATGCTCATACCCTTCTTTTCTCCCACTCCAGCTCACTCTTTCCCAACTGCTCACTCATTCCCTTACTCACACACAGCAGCCTGGTATTGAACACAAAACCCTGATAAAAATATCTATTTCAGAGTTTATCACCATTTGAGCTCCATAGTATTCCCTCCTCTTCATGTGCAACCAGCAGAAATAAAAGTGTAGAACCGCAGTGTCTTCTATGCTCTCAATCTACTTAGTAAACACTGCTGCCGTTTTCTGGGGAAATTTTTCAAACAGCCACTCACTTCACCAATCAGCAGCAACATTGGGACCTGACAATATCATCCAGTACTCACCAGATCCTTCCCTATTCCATAAATGATATATGCATTGGAGAGTGGGGACCAGTGTGATACCTTATTTATCTTCATATCAGCAGTTTGACCTTGAGTACTTTAACCATGGCTTACACCACATGTAAGGTCACCTAAGGTCAAATTGCTCCAGTGAAGATAAATAGCTTATCACACTGGTCCCCATTGCATATCCTAGATATATATAATACATACTGGGTTGCAGTCTGTTACCTCTAAGGTGTGTAATTGTGCGGCTACACAGCAACTGCAAAGCAGCCATGCGCTGTTGAAGTAATAATACACACAAAACAGCTGATCATTCAAAAAAATGCACAGAAGCCACAGAAGTGTGTACTGAAGCTGTACTGAAGCAGAGCTGCACAGAACGCTTTGAATGATGGAGGCTGCAATAGGTTGGAGATTACAACAGGAGACACCCCCTTCTTTGATATGCTGGCACCACCACAATGCCATTGGCAGGCATACAGTTAGTACGTTGGAATGTACAGTTCAAATGTTGAGAAACAGAGAGCCAAAAACAAAAACAAATACAGCAAGAAGCAAACAATAAATAAAGATTTTATTTGCAAATGTGCCTTGCCTCTGCTGCTTGATTATTGGGCAGTCTGCACACGACCCTACTGAGTAATGAGAGGAGGGTAGTATGCCATTAAGTACCAAACATGCCACACAATTATTCTTTCTTTGTTCTTCTAAGAGCACAACAGAGTGAGCCAGACTGAGACAGCTGGAGAGGAGCAGGTATCTGTACCAGCAGTCTGGAGCTCTGTGGGTCTCACTCTTGGACTGGCAGCTGTGGGTCCATTAACATAGAAACATAGAAGTTGATGGCAGATAACGATGCAAGGCCCATCCAGTCTACCCATTTTTTCCACCTTAAGAATGTGCCATTGGCCTTTACTCTGTCAATGGCCTATCTAGTCATACTCATCTGAATTGCTCCATTATGCCTATCCCATGCCTGTTTGAAGCCCTGCACTATATTCATATCCACCACTTCCTGAGGGAGGCCATTCCATGTATCCACCGCCCTTTCCGTGAAAAAGAACTTCCTGACATCACCCCTTAATCAGCCTCCCTCCAATCTCAAACAGTGTCCTCTTGTCCTGCTGTTTTTCTTATATTGAAACATGTTAGACTCTTTCACTTTGCTAATGCCCTTAAGATGTTTGAATGTTTCAATCATATCACCTCTCTCCCTCCTTTGCTCTAGGGTATACATATTGAGCTCTGTTAATCTGTCCTCGCATGTTTTCTGATGCAGTCCCTGCACCATTTTGGTTGCACTTCTCTGGACTGCCTCAATTTGGTTAATGATCTTGTGAAGGTGTGGCCTCCAGTACTGCATGCGGTACTCCAAATGGGGCCTAACCAGTGTCTTGTAAAGAGGGATTATTACCTCCCTCTCCCGACTTGTGATACCCCTACTAATACACCCCAACATCCCCCTAGTCTTACCTACTGCTTTAGTGGTCTGCTTGGATGATTTCAGGTCATCAGTGATGATGATGACCAAGTCTCTTTCTTCCATAGTGGCTGCCACCAACTCCCCTCCCAGCCTATAGGTGGCTTTAGGGTTTCTCTTCCCTATGTGCATGATCTTGCACTTCTTTGTGTTAAACCCCAGTGGCCACTCTTCTGACCATTTTTCAAGTTTATCCAGATTTCTTCTCATTCTTCCCACCCCATCTGGATCATCTACTCTGTTGCAGATCTTGGTGTCATGTGCAAACAGACAAACCTTACTCTCCAGTCCATCTGCAATGTCACTGATGAAGATATTGAAGAGGACTGGCCCTAGGACTGATCCCTGAGGTACCCCGCTTATGACTTGCATCTCTTCTAACTGTATACCATTTACCACTAGTCCCTGTTTTCTGCCCGCCAACCAGTTTGCCACTCAGTTGACCAACCTCTGACCCACCCAGAGCCTACCCAGCTTATTAATCAATCTTCTATGTGGAACAGTATCGGAAGCTTTGCTGAAGTCAAGGTAGGTGACATCAACTGCACCCCCTTGGTCCACCAGTCTGGTTACTCAGTCAAAGAAATCTATGAGATTAGTTTGACAGGGTTCTATGTGATAATGGTGAATGCCAAAAGGTGATCACCATTATCGCACAGTCAGAGTGCCGAAAACAGTTTAAATATTTTGCAAAGACATCAAACTTCTGCCCCAATGCATTGACTCCCTCCTTAGTCAGATGCAGTCCATCGAATTTAAAGAACTTTCACTCCCAAAACTGTTGCCAGCTACCTACAAATTTGTGTCCTTTTTCCTGGCACCAGTCCTTAAGCCACATGTTTATCTCCCCTATCTCTCCTTCTATGACCTTCCATCCATCCCCCCTCCCAGATTGGTAGGATCTCAGAGAAGGAGATGCCAGATGAAATGGATGGCAGTTTATCTCCCAGCCCGGTCAGGCGTTCCTTGCTCTCCACAACTGACCGGCTGGTGAGATTGTTAGTCCATATATGTACCAGGACATCAATGTTTTCTCCTGCTTCCTGCATGATTTTAGCAATGCGGTCAGTGTCTTTCCATGCTGATGTATCTGGGAGACATCTGACCATTACCCCAGGATGAAGGTAGGTATCAACTCCCCAAATCATGGAGCCACCTATGATCAGAAGTGTTTTGGATTTCCTTTTTGCTTTTTTGTTTTGGTCCCTGTTTTGGGTGAGTTTTGTAGTGCTAGCTCCTGTGCTGCAGTGTCCTGCTCTGCAGTGTCCTCTGCCCCTTT
Source organism: Neoceratodus forsteri (assembly GCA_016271365.2). Classification (NCBI taxonomy): domain Eukaryota; kingdom Metazoa; phylum Chordata; order Ceratodontiformes; family Ceratodontidae; genus Neoceratodus; species Neoceratodus forsteri. Next base: position 1,126,777,908 of record CM028131.1, read on the forward strand.
GCTTGATTTCAGAGATAGAGTCAGATACCTGTTTGTAGTTTTTATATGGATTGTGGAGGTATTACGTTGGTGAGCATTGAGTGATGGGGCACCCAATTTGCCCCTCCTAACCACCTGCCAACCTCCTGGACCAACTACCCTCTGCAGTCGAGGTGCTTCAGTTGGCTGTTGGGGAAATGGTGGGTGGTTCTTGCAATATATTTCCTCCTGAATATGCAATTTGAGGTGTGCAATTTCTGCCCATGCTGCCCAGAGCAGAGCCCTTAGATCTCTGATAGTCCAGCATGTAGGACAGTGTCCTAAATCCTGTATTACTGCCCTTTTGAAAAGTGTCCCGCAGTTCCTGTAGTTAATAATATCCATTCCAGTTGAGTTGCCGAATTTATAACCTGGTCCAAGTAATTAGAAGGAAAATTAAAGTAAAAGAGTTTTTAAATACTTTTTTTTGTTTGTTTCATTTTGTATAGCTTTTTATAACAAGTTAAATTAATTGTGCCCCTGTAAATGAGATCACTGTGTGGATACCTCTCTGATCCTCCCCTTCCTACTTTGCTACAGGAAATGTCACAACTGTCCTAGTCTATAAAAGGAGTGTAGCATGGGGTAGTTGGAGATGGGGGTGGGTGGTTGGGCCCTTCCCCTGCCGAAAAAGAAGAACCGTGGATGAAAGAATCAAGGCAGTAAGAGCAGAAACAATCAACTAACAACAAATGCGGTAGCCCTGAAAGCTTAGCCTAATGATAGATGAAACTGTAAAACCTGTAAGCACTACTTGTATCACTGTCACAGAAGATATATCCTGCAAAAAACACTTTGCTACAGAGAAAAATAAAGCAGTAACAGAAGATTTGCAAAAAACTATTTGAATCAGAGAAGATTACAGCAGTGATCTGTAAGCACAAAACAGCAACAACCCTGTAGGCACACCCTGTAATAATACAGCAGAAAGTATACCCTGCAACAGCAATTTGAATCAGAGAACACCAAAGCAGTAGAATGTAAGCAAAAAACAGTAACAAAACCTGTGAGCACAAAAGAAAATAATAACACACAGTAAATCTGCCTAGCCAAAAGAAGCCTTAATCTTTTTCCTTGATCTTGTAGTGTTGTTCCTTCTTCTGTCCTTACAAGCAAACCTAGAAGAAAAGAGTTCAGGTGAAGCTAGGTGCCTTTGCCAGCAAACCTAGTCTTCCACCTCAAAAACACCAACTAATCTGACCTTTTAACTATTCACTGTATTGGAAGTTACTAAGACTTTGTCAGCTCCACCCCTGGTTACACTCCTAATCCCCTGGAAGAGCTGTGGGAGGAAAGCAATTAGCTCCTTCAATGTGAGAAGGAGACTGCAACACCTTTGAGACCAATACAAAAACCCTTCAGCAAAACATAAAATAAAATAGTAGCAAACAGTAATTTTGCTTAGCCTAATGAGAGATAAAAAAAGTCACAAAACCTGTAAGCACCACCTGTAACAATTTCACAGAAGATATACCCTGCAAAAACACTTTGATACAGAGAAAAATAAAGCAGTAAAAAAGTATCAAAATCTATAAGCACAACCTGCAGAACACTTTAACAGAAGATATACAGTAGTAGCCAAAGACATTGCCAGCTATTTCCAGATATTTTGTGAAATTCTGAAGAGTTTCTCTCTGCTGCCCCTACTGTGGAAATGCAGAAAGCAGGAGATATTTCTGGAAATATCACAGAAATTTCTGGAAATATCTGGCAGTGTCTGTGGCTGCTACTGTGCCTTGCAAAAACAATTTGAATCAGAGAAGATTACAGCAGTAATCTGTAAGCACAAAACAGTAATGAACCTATAGGCACACCCTGTAATAATGCAGCAGAAAGTATACCGCAGACCACATGGTATTGCTTGATCACCTTAGAGAGCTCTGTAGACTCACTGGTAAAGTCATTGGCTGGCTCAAGTCCTTTTTGACAGGCAGGATGCAATGGATTGAGATGGAGAATTTCTCCTCCTGCTCGAAGCTCCTGATCTGTGGAGTTCCGCAGGGTTCAATCTTGTCACCTATGCTGTTTGCGGTATACATGCTGCCCCAGGGTGACATCATTAGGCATTACAGTCTGGGTTTTCACTGCTATGCAGATGATACCCAGCTGTGTATGTCCTTTGCCCCAGGACATCTGACACTGTTGAGGAGCAAAATAGATGCCTAGCTGAGATCCAGGACTGGATGTCCTCTAACTGGCTGAGACTTAACCCTGACAAAACAGAGGTGCTGGTGATTGAGCATGGTTGCCGGCAGGATATGGTCACCACCAAATCAGGAACAGGGTAGTTCCTGGGTACCCCTTCATTGGTGGCTGCCACTAAGGTAAGAACTCTGGGCGTCATGCTTGACAACAGTTTGACACTTGATGCTCAGGTGTCTTCCGTCATCAGGAGTGGTTTCTACTACCTAGGAAATGTCACCCAGATTAAACCCTTAATCCCGCTTGATGACCTGCCCTCACTGGTACATGTCTTTGCTACATCAAGACTTGATTACTGTAATGCTCTATACTTCAGGGTCAGTGGAGGTAACCTCTGTCGACTGCAGCTGTTGCAGAACACTGTGGCCAAGTTGTTGATGGGCCTTTCAAGGTCGGCTCGTATAACTCCAGTCCTGCATCAACTGCACTAGCTGCCTGTCAGATGGAGGATTGCCTTCAAGGTGGCACCTGTAAGGCCCTATACAGCTCAGGTCCAGACTATCTGACTGACCTCCTGACCCTTGTCCATCCTGTTCACTCCATTCCTCCACAGAGGGCCTCCTGATAGTTCCATGGGTGAGGCTTAAACCATCAGTTGACCCTGCCTTCGAGGTGGCCAGGCCAGCCCTTTGGAACTCACTTCCACATTCACTAAGGGAGGCTCCTTCTACTGAGATTTTTAAGTGAGGCCTTAAGGCACATCTATTTAGACAAGCGTTTGATATCCACTGATTTTAAGGGTGTATAGTTTTATTATTTATTATTATAAAAAGGGTCTGAGAAATAGAGCTTTCTGACTGGCTATAAACAGTCTATAAGTCTTATGTTAATCTTTTATTAACATACATGTAGAGCCTGATCATATGCTGAACAACGTTTAACACTGTTTTAAAAAAAAGTTTTTATTATAATAGCAATAAGACACTCCTAGGGGTTATGTTAATGGTCAGTTAATCACCCTCTAGGGGCATGTGGCACTTGACTACACTTTGCAAAACTTTACACCCCAGAGGGTGCTTATCATACCATTAACATAACCCCTGGTCGTGCCTTATTGCTTAATTTAAGCATATTGTATTAGTTATCTGACTCTGATTTTAATTGTTGTTAATTGTTTTTTAATTTGTTATACCTCTTTGTAAAGCACCCAGAGACTCTGGGATTGGGCGCCCAAAAAACAACATTTTGCTTACTTACTTTACTTACAATTTTATTTATGTAACTGATTCCAGCATCAATGAAATAAAATGCATATTACTGTCTGTTACCACTGAGCATTAAAAAAAAATTATTTCTATGCTCAAAAACAAATGCTAAACTTTAAGATTAAGGAACCTAATCTCTGTCAAGAGGCTGGAAATACAATCTGCCCCCCCCCCATAGTGCAGATCAGACGTCCTTTTTCTAAGGGAAAGTAACTACTCTTGGCGGGGGGAGACTTCAATGAAAATGCAGAGCATGAAATTTAAGGACTGTGGATGGCTTGCTGCTTGACTTACTAGCCAGAAAATAGGATATGCATATAATACAGACTTTAGATGCCCTTTACTCTCGAGTTTATTCAATGTAATATCACATCCTCATATATTCTAGCTATAAAAAATGAATATTGCTGTACGTCAAATTGATTATCCCACATCATGTAGCAGATGTTGTGTGCTATGTAACTTATTGAATTTCTTCAAAATCCAATATTAATTTGTAGAAACAGTAGTAAGTGGTAAAATGAATACCAATAAAAATAATTTTTTTCACCATGAGAAGTAATCACTGTTTTACATCTGAATGCTTTTGCAAAACAAATAGAGTAAATGGACAACTAATTCTCCAATAATTTACGTAAATGACTAAATCAGAAAATGTTCTGAATATAGTTTCTTGGTTAATGCTTTAAAGTAGCAGCATCATATCAGCAGAACCCCAGGGTCTGCAAAGCTCCATCACAGCTTACAATATGGATAATCCAGTTATACGACAACTGCCAACCCCGGGGTATAATAAGAAATCCTAGGGCCTGATTTGTACTACCTGTCAACCCCTAGATGATGCCTTTAATTTATACTGTAGCAGGTAATTAATCAATAAAGATCGACAATGAGGGCAAAGTTCAGGGCTCTGCTACTCCAAGTGGAGATTCACCTGACCAGAAATGCCCTCAGCTGCAGGTTATTATATTGTTACTATGAATGGTTCAGTGGTTTGTGATATCTTTTCATGATTTTTTAATAAACATAATTGATGATTATGAATAACAAACCTCATCCATAAGTGTTTAATTAAGAAATTCGACTTGTTCTTCATATGTGTCATCAAATTCTACGTTGCTTATACTGATATGATGAAGAGAGTATAATTGTCATAAGATAATCTGAATTTTTTTTCTTTTTTTTATTTTCAGTAAGAGGCATCACCCACAATATATTGTTTTCCACCCTGATTGTTTTTTTTTTTGACAAACATAGATATGGTACCACATTTTTTGGTCGACATTTCAAGAAAGGGCTTCTTAATAGCTTGGTGGAAGGACACTGCTCACTAACGTGGGTGACACAGGTATGAGAGCGAGCCCTGGTCACTGTTCAGTAGCCATCCTTGATTGAGGTTACAGCTGGATGCAGCATTTACTTGACTGGGAGATGGTGCCCTGTGTTCTGCAGTTCCAGCGACTAGATGTCACCCATAAGGCCACTAGAGGGCAAAGCATATTGCTGTTGGGAAGGCAGGAGAAAGGACAGTGGGAAAAGCACCAGACCTCACCACTAAGAGCAGGTCCTACAGGACCCATCATTTGGGGCTGGAAGGTCACAAAAGCCTGAAGAGGGGAGGAAATCCCAATAAAGGGGAGAGAAAATCATGACGGAAAGAAACTGAAAGAACTTGGCGCATTTTAAGAGGTTTCTTATGCCTTCTTGCATCCTGTTCATCAGCAAGTGGGGTTAGTTTATGCTTGCTGTCAACGTAATAGCGAAGGGTGCTGGAATAATTGGTCAAATTGCACTACCCACAATCAAGCATGCCATGGTTTTCTAATTATTAACAAGCAAGGTGCAACTCTTGGTGTCACTTATAGTTCAGTCTGTCTAGCACCACACATCCGAATTGCCCACCTCATCTCTACAGTGCATTTTATACTCAGAATAAATGAGAGATCCTGCAAGATGGAGGAACTTAGTTAGCAGAGACTCAAATTACTACTGGCCCCCCACAATTATTGACTGGGGTTCAAGAGCATGGCCCATTAGTTACACATGAGTATTTGGGAGACTGTGAGGTTGAGTTCGGTAGGGGGGTGAGATTGGTGGAGGCATTGCATAATGCCAGAAGCCAGCATTTAAAACATACCTTGGTCATTGCCAATAATAGAAATATAGAAACATAGCATCTGATGGCAGAATGAGGCCAATGGCCCATCATGTCTTCCCACAATTGTTACTACCTTACCCCCTGGCCTACTGCCACGGTGGGTTATTAACCCCCTCCCTTCCACTTCCCACCCTTCCTGGTTCACCCAAGTAGGATTATGAGTCCCCTGGCCTTTTCCCACTCACATTTTAAGACATTAATGGTCCTTGCCCCACAACCTCTGGTGGTAACCTACTGGGGATCAGAAGCAAGAGCCAGTATTCAAATACAAGTATTTGGGAGACAGGAAGGTTAAGTTCCATGGGGGAGGGGGGGTGATTTACATGATTTGGTATGCTCCTTGCATAGTGCCAGGAGCCAGCATTTAAAAAACACTTTGATCAATGCCAATGATGTATGATTGCATTTCTTTTTATAATGAAAATGTGGTGTGAGCAAGGACATAGATGAGATAGATATAATGGGGAGAAGGACTGAATAGTTGGTAGTGTCCATTGTATAGGCTTGTTTAGTATGTTAAAGATTTGCAAGCCTTGTACTGTACCATGTTGCAGAATATGCTTATTTTAAATTGTATTTTATAGCATAGCTCTTTGTTTGTGCACCGTTGTACTCTTTTAATGATTCTACTGCTGCATTATACCACCTTGCTAATGTACTATGTATTTTTATAACAATATTTTTTATACTGAAAAGTCATCCCATGTACTATGTATTTTTATAACAAAATTGATTTTTGTACACAACACAAAACTGCCACAGCTCACACTCACTGCTTTTGGGATCACACACTGTATCACAAAGCCTCCCAAAGGAGGTGGTGGGTGCTGAAACGATAACAGGATTCAGACATGCATGAGATAGACACAAGGGGACCTTAGTAATAAGGCAAGGTGAGGAAAAGACCAGAGATCAAGTAGGGTTTATGGCGATACAGTAGGTAGGGAAAATAGAGCAGACTAGGTGGGCCAAAAGGTTCCTTAACTGCCTCCACCTTCTATGTTTCTATGTTTTTGTGTTACACTGAAGGAACCCAAACATACTGAAAGGTAGATTTTTGGGGTCCTGAAGGGGGATGCTGGATCCAGCCTACACAGCACTTGTTGGGGGCGGTGCACAGGAGTTTTAGTGGCGCCAGTATTTTTAATGGGAGGGGGAGAGCAGCCCTGTGACACAGCCTGACACAGATCACAATAAAAACGGAAAAAAAACCCTGAAACTTTTCGGCTTTAGCACAGACTACTGTATACACAGAACATACAATGGTCTATGTTAAGATATGCCATTTATTTTTATTCTTGAAGGAGCAAAACCTTCATAACTCACTCATGGCTTTGCCTCTCATGAGTTATGGTCCCATCCCCTCAGTCATGGAAATAAATGGTATATTTTAGCACAGACCATTGTAGATACTTTATATATGAGATGTGTGTGTGGTTCTTTTGCTTTCAGAACAAAACTGACTTGTGCAGTTTCTAGAGGTTTCAGAATGCTGTTGTACCACAGAAGAGTACAATCACATTCCATGACCACAGAACTGTTGTACAACAGCATTTTGAAAGGGATGGAATTCCACACAGAACAATATTTTACTATACACTATTAGTCTGTTTGCAGATTTGAAGCTTAGCTTCAAAACTTACTCACCACTGTCTTCAGTATAATAGGCTAGGCTGGTTGTTGTTTGAGCAAATGATTATTTTAATTTTTTAGTATATAAAAGTTTTATGTGTTCTCAGATTCGTTTTCCATTAATGTCTGCTATCTTAGTTTGTTCTCATTCACATTCCACTCAATTTGTGAAAATTGGTAAATTGCTCCCCTCACACACACCCCACACATACCCTACTGTAGGAATTCACAAGGACAGAAATTTTGGTTACAGCGGGTCAACAAATTGTGAAATGAAATGCCAACTTGCTTTTTATCTTATAACTCTTTGTACATTTTTAAAAGGTGCTAAAAACATTGTCTTACATCCTCTAGTTGTTCATGTTATGATTAATTTGTATATAATGTATGGTAGAACTCTGTTAACCTTAGGAAATCATCATTTCCTAAGGTTGTTAACCTATCAATGTGACGTAGAAATGTTGTTAACCTAGCGATGCTACGTCATATCGATAGGTTAACAACAGCGATCAGTCTGCACATGTGCACGCCTTTTTTTTAAGACGGGAACCGACAGATGAATGCAGAGGTTAGGGAAGGACTGACCGGCCGCTGCGGTGACTTTTTCAAAAAGTAAGCAGCCGTTTTACTTTTTAAGTGGGACCATACACTATAAAAAATAATGTATGGTCCCTCTATCGGCAACCGGTCACTGTTAACCGTCTCGAGGTTGCCATGGCAACGTAAACCTCTCAAGCTTCATTCTCGATGTTTACATGGTCACCCTGGCAACCTCTCGACAGTTAACAGACTGGTTACTGATAGAGGACCATACATTATCCTCTATATAATGTATTGAGAGTGTTTGTTACTGTCTATTTTCAAGCAGTTTACAGCCTTGTAATCCCATTGTTATGACATCAACCTCCTGTAAACCTTGCTTGAGTACATCATACTGATGGGATTGCTAGTTAGAATACAAACAATTGACATTGTTAAAAAAATGACATTCACAATTGCATGCGACCATTTTAAACAAACATTCAACTGCTCTGATGTTCACTCCCACAATCCCACAAGAGGACATCACTGACGTTACCCACAATGCAGCAACCACTTGATCACCGCTGGCCTATGGCATCATTCACTGCAATTGTTTTAGTCGAATTATTTCAATAAAGTTATCAGTTTCTTTTAGTTGCTCCATTTAGGAGTTTTTAAAACAATTTAGTTATCTGTTACTGAGCCAAGCATGTGTGGCATCTTAATTTGTTGTTTATTAATAAACGTTGCTCTTAACCACCCTTGGTGTCTCAAGCTTGTCTTCTTAAGGTAACAGGTATACATTGTAATTGTTACTGATGACAGTCGCTAACCTTTTTTTCCCCATAGACTATAAAAAATAACCCCTGAGGATGGGTTGTCAACCTCCCTGTAATCACCTTTCGCAGTTGCCATGACGACTGTAAACCTCTCGAGCTATGCTCTCGAGGTTTACTAAGTCATCCTGGCAACTGCTTGAGGTGATTACAGTGTGGTTAATAACCAATCCTCAGGCATTATTCTCTATGTTATATATGTAAATGTACATTGTTTTATGTTGAGGTTACCCATGAAAATGGGCATCTGATGGCCTCAGTTTTTAAATGGTTAACACATTTTAAACAAAAAAAATATAAGCAGTCCTCAGACTGTAGATTTTAATGTCCAAAACTATTTTATTAAAGTGCTTGAACATACATACAAATGAGGGAAACAATCTGTGAGAAGCCAGACCCAGAAATGCTCGTTTCCCATTACAAGTGCTCTATCAAAGTCTGTACAACATTGTATTCTCTCAGCGTTGCTATTGCTACTTTACACTGCCTTACTAATGTATGATGTATCTTATTACATATAGGATAAAGTATGGAGTGTAGTGTGTTATGAGAATTTAAAATACACACGAGTTGTTGGATGGCACATAAACCCTGAGGGCGAAGCCCAAGGGGTTTATGATAGCCATCCAACAAAGGGGGGGGGGGGTGTTTAATTCGAGTGAAACACATGGCACCCCATATTTTGTTATATATAATTGAAGGATTACTTTTTTTTGTGTTGAGCTTTGAAATAAAAAAGATGAAACTGGAGTCTTACCTCGTTCTGATGAAATTATTTAATTTGTAACAGAAACAGAGAACTACGTGTTGAACACTTAAATCATAGTATTTAAATATTAAAAAGAAGTTGGCTGCTGTCATTTCTTTAGGTTGCCAGGTCCGTTTTCATGTGGTGTTGTAGTTTGACCTCCAGAGGAAAGGTGAGGGTTGAAAGTGAGAGTAGTTAGGGACCATGGTGAAATTGCGTACTTTCACAGTGTGCTGTCTTACACGAAAACTTAATATTTATGAGGCAAACATAAGTGTCATTGTTTTGATTTAGTTTTAATAGGTTATTCAGAGCTGTCTGAGTTCTTGATGACTCTGATTCTTCTTCTTTTTTGCTGTTGCTGGTTGGAGTTGTAGATGTTGACTGTGATGGGGCTGTGGAAAATGCAGGCACTCCCAAACATAGCCTGCATGTTACCGGAAGCCATTTGCTCTTTCACAAAGTTTTGTCTTTCATTTGAAATATGCTGAGCATTTTCTTTTTTTTTTTACTTGGGTAATGAGAGGGTATCAGAGAATGTTTCTTAGAGAGGGAACGCTGGTGAGCAAGTGAGTGTTTGTGGAAAGTGGTTTGTGAGGAAAAATGGAGAGTGGGAAGCTCGAGCTCTGTTTGTCTCTTGTCTTGAGCATATTTAACTGGGAAGGAACCATGTGAATGCCGTAATACCTACTCAGGTATTACAGTATTTAACACGTGTTTTTTCCCCATTGAAAAAATGGAACCCAATAATTATATAATATTTATTTCTCTGTATGTTTTATGATCCACCTGTAACCCCTCCACAGAACATGTGTGGAAACAAACTCTGCATAGCTCATCCCTCTGGTGAATATTTCTGGATAAATATGTTGCTGACATTCATTAGTAACAGATTTCTAACTTACAGAAGAAAAAATGTGTACTGCATTAAGGGTCCTCCAACTGAATTTAGTTATTGATTTTTTAAAAACCTTTGGCAGCATAACATTCATCTCTGACCATGAATATATTTGGTGGGACAGGCTTTATATCATCCCTTCATTTAAAGATGCATTGGTTTATTTTTTTTACAACAGATTTAATAATGATCTGTAACAAATACTTTACATTTTAAATTCATGAAATCCAAAGAAATATTGATAAATGGTATTGTCATCTTTTTAAAATTCACAAGCAATGAGATGCTGCTGGCTAGAGACAAAGGTTCAAATTACCCCAGAGACTAGACAACATATAGTTTTGTACACTACATATTGTATCTACTTTTGAAATTACGATGGCAATGGGAAACATTTTTTATTCTCTCATTACGGACAGCTTAAATGATTTCAAGCTTGGTTGGGAAAATGTGAGACTTTTATCTAGTCAAACAATGTGTACTATTACGAATACACTCAGGCACAATCCCACTAATGTCTTAGGAGCAAAAGGGGCTACAAGCCTACAGTAGCTCCTTATGCCTCATTGTAATATCTAATATCGTTGTCCTCCCTGATGTATTTGTCCACACTTTTTTTTGAAGGATTCTTTACTTTTTCTTTCTACAATCCAAGCTGATAACCTATTCCACCTATTGACTAAAAAGGTGATTTCTTTTTGTTGTTTTAAATTTTATTTTTATTTGCCTTGGGTGTCTTCTTCTTGTAATATTATTTCTTTCATATTCAATTTTAAGATTAATTCTTAACCTATCATCTTTAAGATATTGTAAGGTAATAATAAATCCTCTCACTCTTCCTTCTAACCTCCAAGGAGTGCAGGTTCAGCTCTCTCTGTCTGTTGCAGTATGGCTTGTTCCAAGTCTTTTTGATTAATTTGTTTATTCTATGTTGTACATTTTTGCACTCTTTCTCTGTCTGTCTTTTTATAGGGTCACCATATCTGTCCTCCATAATCCAATTGTGGTCTTACAATGGTCTACCGTGCAGACACTATGTCATTCTCCTCTCCCCTTTTAGCCTATTCCCCGGTTAGCCTACACCCCCTTGCTACTGTCCTCACCTATGTCTACGCAAGCACTTACATTGATCACGATCAACTGTCATTACAGTGGTGCCACCTCTTGCGCAGCACGATATGGGTTGCCGTGAAGAAATAAAAAAGCAGTCTCCATTCTTATAAGCTCCTTAAAGAAAGTTATACTTCTGCTTCTTCTCTGCTCAGGAAATGTGGAGCTCAACCCTGGCCCCCTACAACTTACCTCGCCTATCGATTTTGTTGAGGCTACAGGTCTCAAAATGATGATGGTCAACATTTTAAGCCTGCCTAAAAACTTATACAGCTGCAAGCCTGGCTGTACACGTTAACCCTGACCTATCATAATTACTGAGTCATGGTTAAAAAGACGAACACTGATCAACAAATATCACTGCAGGGCTACAATTTATTTAGAGCAGATAGAGAGTCTAGAGGCGGGGGTGTGGTTATCTACGCCAAATCTAAGTACTTGGTCACCAATATTAGTTGCAAATCTCTAGCCAAGGAATTTGAGTTAGTTTCGATGAGCCTTCATCTCCCCTCCTCGGAATGTATCACTATCCTAGGTGGCTATAGACCCCCGTCTGGTGGTGATGAAGTCCTTAATCTTTTGAAATCCATGTTCGTAGATGCAAAAACTGAAACAATATTTCTAGGAGATCTAAATATGGACTGGCTGTCACCTAAATCACAAGGCCTCAAATCCCTTTGTGACGAACTAGGTCTTGGGCAATTAGTCAGTGAACCTACTAGGAACAGCACTCTAAATGCTGCCAACAGTTCCATTCTAGATGTGGTACTAACCACCCAGCCACACAAAATATCTCATTCAGCAGTGTTTCACAATGACATGAGCGATCATGGAATTGTTGCTTGCATAAGATCTCAAATTAAGGCCCGGCCGCAACCCATCTTTATAACAAAAAGATCCTTTCGCAAATTCAGTGCAGTAAACTTCCTATCTGACCTGAGCATGATCAGATGGCAAGATCTCTACCTAGCCAAAGATGTCAACAAGGCAGCTTACATCCTTAATGACAAACTCACTACAATAATAAATAAGCATGCCCCTTTCATCAAAGTAAGGGTACGGAACAATTCCAACCCCTGGTTCACCTCGGATCTCAAGGCAGCCCTTATAACTCGAGATAAGCTCTGGGCCAAAGCTAGACATTCCAAAGAATCTTCGGATTGGCAGGCCTTTAGAACAGCCAGGAATAACTGTGTGAAAAAACTTCGCTCTGCTAAAGCTAACTATTATATTTCTACTCTTGAACAAGCTAAAGGTAACCCTCATAAAATATGGAAGACTATCAAAGCTATAGAAGGATGGCCCATGGTCCCCTCTGTCCCAACAAAGATAGTTGCAAGTGGCAAGATTGTGGAAAACAAGTCCCTAATCCTGGAGGAACTTAATTCCCACTTTGCCACAGCTGGATTAGCTTTTGACTCGTCACCTTATGTTGGTGCTGCGGTGAGCCAGCATACCCCTCCCTATACATCTAGTCCTGCACCCAGCCCCTTCCAACTGCATGAGATAACTTATAAAGAAGTAGAAGATTCTCTTCTTAACTTAGACACCAAAAAAAGCGCAGGGATGATGGCTTGGAACCCTTTTTCCTAAGGTCAGGCTATGCCCATCTCACTGCCCCAATTCTCCACATCTTCAATCTTTTCATTACATCTGCTACTGTGCCGCCCTGCTGGAAATCAGCACATATCCTCCCTCTATTTAAATCTGGTGACCCATGCGATGTAAACAACTATAGGCCTATTCCATATTGCCTATCCTTTCTAAAGTTCTCAAAAACTGATCCATATTCAGTTAAAATCTCACTTGAAACCTTTCTCTCATTAACCCAGCTCAATCTGGCTTCCGGGCTAATCATAGCACAATCACTGCACTAGCAAAAGTAACCAATGATTGAATCTCTGCTATAGATGCTAAGAAGGTAACTGGTGCAGTCTTTTGGACCTCAGCAAAGCTTTTGATACTGTTGATCATAAACTATTAGTCAATTGCCTTGCAAAGTTGGGTGCCACATACCATACCACCCAGTGGTTCTCTAGCTACCTAACTGGAAGATTCCAAAAAGTAAAGGCGGAAGGCTTTTTTTCTGCTGCCTTGCCAGTTGCAAGAGGAGTCCCTCAAGGATCCATCTTAGGCCCTATCTTGTTTTCTTTGTACATTAATGACTTAGATGCTAACATAGCTACGTCCAATCTGCACTTTTTTGCAGATGGTACTGTGTTGTATACTTCTGGCTCATTGTTATCTGAAGTCAAGGGAGTGCTTCAAGCGGACTTCGCACAACTTGAGCATAATCTAATAAAGACAAAGCTTCTGCTCAATGCTAAGAAGACTAAAGTGATGATATTCTCCCGCAGTGCTGTCACAGGTCCCCCCAATACCCTTGCCCAAGACTTCAGTGTCACCATGCTAAACGAGCCTCTGGAAGTTGTAACCAAATTTAAATATCTGGGTATCTGGATCAACAATAAATTATCTTTCAATGACCACGTCAAAGATGTCTCTAGAAGATTAAAAGCAAGGTTAGGTTTCTTCTACAGAAATAGGCCCCTTTCCCCCTTGAAACTCGAAACAAGCTTGTACAGGCCACTTTTCTCCCCCTACTCGACTATGGCGATGTAATCTATTTCTCCACCACTCTTGCAAATCTAAGTAAACTGGACATCCTTTATCACCGTGCATTACGGTTCATTACCAACTCCCCTTACTGTTCGCACCACTGTGACTTATATGCAGCTGTTGGTTGGACATTTCTTACTACTAGATGCCTGCTCCATGCTGGGCTATGGACTCTTAAACTGCTCCTGCAGAAATTGCCAAGCTATCTCTCTTCCCTTATTAGTATCTCACATAGTGCATACTCGTTAAGAAAATCTGACTTTATTATGCTTGACATACCAAGGACGCGACTTCTTTGGTAAACGTATATTGCATATGCCCTTCCCTCCATTTGGAACCAATTACAAACCGTCATTGAAACTAACTAGCACAGTTTCAATAAACTTCTACAAATCGCTAAGTTCAGCCAAAATAAAAGACACCTGTAACTGTCATTAAGTCTCTTCCTTCCCCATGTGTGCCATATTTATCCACTGGTAAGGTATAATTGATTTGTCATATTAACTGCTTTCCTTCCCTTCTACTCCTGGCTTTATCTATGCTTACGCCTACTGCTACTCTATCAAATCACTCCTCCCCATATCAGTTGTAGTCTGTTGTTTGTTCTAGCTGCCAAAATATATGTATTGCACACACCAGTCATCATGTTTCATTTATCAGTATGCAACCTGTAAGTCACTTCCCTGTTTCATATCAGTGTTTACCACCTGCGGTCACCCTATGTGGTACCCTTGTATGTATATCCAGCCTGTATCATGTAACGTGCATTTCATGTATATACTGTTATTACCTATCTGTGTTTGTACTTTAAGTGTTTATGTCACAGGAACTCCTTGTGAATGAGCTTGCTCAATGGAGTTTTCCTGCAATAAAGTTGAACTTGAACTTGAACATAGGAGACACGTAGGGGCATTAATACCTCTGCCCTATGACTCTTTATTTTCTTCCTGATAGCTCCTATTACTCAGTTTATTTATTTATTTATAAGCACATCTGAATTATAACCCTTTGAGTGATAGACTCATTTCCAAAGCCTCCATGTCATGATAAAAAGAGAAAAAATAAAAATAGTAACAAAAATTGAAGGAACAGGTACTAAGTATGATGAAGAACATTGAATACAATAAGCAGGGTGATAGTGTCATCCAGCAGATGAACTTCAGTCCTATACAAATAGTTGCTAGCCAGTTGTTAACATGTCCATCAGCAGAATGAACTGTAGTCCTATACAATCAGTAGCTAGGCAGTTGCTTACGTACAAGCACAGTAATTTCTTATGAGGTACAAAGTGTACTGTCTCAGGAGAGACATTGTCAAGTCTGGCTAGGCTCTGGCCCCTGAAGAGAGGCTCCTAGAGGCCTAGGGTGGTTTTGGAAGAGGACACTCACAGTTGCAGGTGTACAGAATTGCTTTTGCTACAGTTGAAGTACATTGTTCCTTAAAATTCAGTTTTGTATCTACTATGATACCGAAGTCCTTCTCACTACAGATGGATTTTAGGATGGTGTTGTGTTACATATAGGTGTGTGTGTGTGTGGGGGTGATGGTTCTACCTTTATGTAAAATGCAACTTTTCTCCATATTAAATGCCATTCCTCACTCATATGCCCATGCTGCAATTTTGTCCAAATCTGACTGCAATGTTGTGATTTCTTCCTGATTGCTACATGGTCCCCCAAATTTGGCGTCATCTGTATGTCAACCATGACATTTTTTACATTATCATTCAAGTCAGAAATGAAGATCTGGAATATGATGGGACTCAGGACATAACCCTGGGGAAATCCCACTATCCACCTACCTTTCTTCTGATGTATAACCATGTACTGCTACCCTCCACACTCTGTTCATGAGCCAGTTTGTTAATCATAGAACAATGTGGTTATCGATCTCATGTTTTTGTAGTTTTTCAGTAATTATCCAAATTTGAGACCTTGTCGAATGCTTTGTAGAAATCGAGTAAGATCACATTCACTGCCTCTCCTTCATCCAGTAAATGGCTTACATTCTCAGAGAAACATGCCAGATTAGTTATACAGGATTTCCCTCAGGTAAAACCGTGTTGTTTCTCATCAGCTTTTTTTTAATAGTTAAATGCTCCAAATTTTTATCATTAAATCTTATTTCTATTTCTGGTGCTGTAATACAAATCTTGCAGAGGCTTTAGAAAAATTGTGGACATGAATGCTGTCCTTCATACCAGCATTTCTCTCCTCTACCACACGGTGAGGAACAACCATAAAAAGTAAATTTTTGAGGGCCAAATACATTTGTACTAAAGAAGAAGATGATGTCAGGATAGGGAGCAAGTGAATTGCACACGTGCTTCAGGAAAGGACTTATTGTGAGATGGACATCAATTTTGCTAGAATACAGGTGGAAGAAATGCCCCATGAGGAGCTTGTTTTTAACCACTGTATGAGGGATGAGAGAGAAAGTTGCAAGATAAACTTTGTTACAGCATATAACATACTAACATACTAAAATGCCAGCAGAATAGGCCTAACAGTGTTTTGTGTCTGCTTGTTTGGTCAGCCCCCACCCTAGGAGCTGACCTTGCTGCCCCCCACTCCCCTTTCTGGCTTCTCCCTTCCTAGTCCTGGATATTCTTGCAGCACTGGTTTTTGCCTCCAGAACCCTTCCCCTGTACCTGTCCCACCCCCTCTTGAACCCCTCCACCATTTCGGCCTCCACCACCCTCTCAGTGAAGTAGCACCTCCTCCTTTCTCCCTTGAATCTCCCCCCATCCAGCGTCCACCCATGCCCTCTAGTTCCCTCCCCCTCCTTTCTTCGGAGCACCCTGACTGCTCCTCCCCTATTTACCTGCTTCATGTACCTGAAGACCTCTATCATGTCCCACCAGTCCCTTCTGTCTTCCAATGTGTACATATTTAGCTCTTCGAACCTCTCCCCATAGGTCCTATCCCCCAAGCCCCAAATCATTTTAGTAGGGGAAGTAGAAAAAATACATACACAAAAGTGGGGTATCATAGGTACAGATGCTAGAGATATAGTCTCATGGCCCATTTGATGGTATCTAGGAGGCCAAAAAGATATTAAGGACACTGTGATCTGGAGTTTCTTCATAGAACTCCTCCCCAATGGATGCAGAAGGTATAGCAACTGCATATATTGCAGTTTTGTTAAAAACAGTAATGTAGTGCCTAACCCCAAAATGAGAACATTGGTAGAAATTGGGGGGTTTCTAAATTGCCCAAGCAGTGGAATTATATTTATGTGGGTAAAACCATTAAACAATTTAAAACCAGTACTAAGTAGCACACAAGGGTCATGCAACAGAATAATCTGAAATATGCCCTTGCTTTGTATTTGGAGGAATCTGGTGGGGACCCTAGTAAACATAATATTCTATTTATAGAACTGGAAAAAGTACCTATGAAGAAGAGATGTGATTTTGATTAGAGGTTGCTTAGATGTGAATCATACTGTATTTATCTGTTGGGGTCAATAAAGGGTCAGGCCTCAATAGGAGTCTGAAAATAAAATCTTTTTAAAGATACTTCTTTGTTGTTGCTGTTGTTTTTTTTTGTTTTGTTTTGTTTTTTGTTTGTCTTTTGCTGACCTGCATTAACAGAACTAGTGTATTAATTTTGGTCAGCTGTTTTTCTTTTATTAACACTCTACTTAATCACATTATGTCAAACTTCCACTGTGACTGCAGATGAAACCTGGAAAATAACATTAATACACCTTTGTTTCACAATTGATTACGTTCCTTGTCTGTGTAAATTGTTATCTTTCTTTCTGAAGGTTACTGTCATTATTTGCTTGAGTAGTGTCTAAATTGTGTATTCCATGTAATACTGTGTTCTAACCCATTTATGTACGATGTGGAGCCTTTGCAAATGAGTCTCTGACTCAAAGAGTTGTAATTCCTAGACCTTCAATAAATAAATAAATAAATCTTCTGCAGGATTTCTTACCCTCCACAAAACACCTCATTGTCAGTTTTCCTTTATGTCATCATCAAGTAGGAAATTGTATTTTTCCCATAAACACAGGATGTGTGCTAACCAATAAAAAGGAATCTACAACAGCTCAACATGTAAATGATTACTATAAGATAAATTACATTTGTAACTGATTTGTATTGTCATCATTTGGACTGGTATTTCAAAGGTTTGGACACACTACTTGTATCTGTATTTCTGAAGCAGCAGTGTCTATTTTAATTTGTCAGAATGTCATAGCCCAATTTTCAAACATTTGGATGCATTTACAACACTTTACTTGCTTTACAACACAAAGATGGTGTAAGTATCACAGTTCTGACTCGTATATAATTTTTGATGTACCTCTTACAGTAATTGTGTAAAAAAGTTAGATCCAATTTTGTTTAATAGTGTTGCTATAGTTAGTATAATTGCATTGCAATTGTAACACGCGTCTTTAAAAATCCATTCACCAATACTTATTTCTTAGAGCATTTCTGCATTGTTTAGCACATGTGAGGCTGTATTTTCAAAGACTTGCATTACAAACCTGTTTCTAACAGCATCCAGGACACTTCAGGAGCACAGTGATATTGCGAATGCTTTCAACCTAGCATTCACTGACCTTAGCGCAGTGCTACCTAATGACTACCTCACCCCATCACTGCCTAGTCAGCTCTCTAACACAAATCCACCCTCTCCAGCAAATAGCAGTATACCACCAGGACTGAGATCATAACGTACATCAGATGGGTCTTAGGAAACAGTAGGATGGGGGGTGACCTAGTTGACATAAAGATGATAGTCTTCACTTTAAATGAGCTTGCTGATCCACTCACAAAAGCCTTCAATGCCTAAGAATGGCTGTGTTCCCTGATAGATGGAAGGCAGCACTTGTCACCCCTGTCTTTAAAACTGGTGATAGAACTAACCTGTCTAACTACAGACCCGTCTCTATTCTATCCCCCCTTTCCAAAGCCCTGGAATGAGCAGTTTCTGATCAACTTATAGAGTACCTGGAAAAGCACAACCTACTTTGTGCACAGCAACATGGATTTCAGAAAAATCACTCCACTCTTACTGCCTTGGTTGATTACACCTCTTAGCTCTATGATGCCTTAGATAATGGCCTGGCAGTGGGATCTGTCTTTATAGACCTCACTAAGGCATTTGACACTGTAAATCATCCACTTCTCCTTAACTGTCTACTATCCACAGGCCTGTTCACTGACACTGTAGCCTGGTTTGACAGCTACCTCTCTCATAGGACACCGTGTGTGAAAATCAGTGGTAAATTCTCTGAACCTAGAGACGTGAGCCTTGGAGTCCCCCAAGGTTCAATTCTAGGACCACTCCTATTCAGCCTCTTCATTAATTCCCTACAAACTGCCTGCCTAACACACATTGTGCTCTATGCTAATGATGCTGTCATCTCAGTATCTGGCAGATAACAGTCCACAATCACTTCTGAATTGTAAGCCAACTTCCATAGGCTTGAATTATGGTTCACTAAGAATAAACTAATGTTCAACTACAAAAAGATCAAAGGAATGCTCTTCATAGTATTGCAGAACAAGAACAAGTACAGCCCACTGCTGATATGGAGCCTTAAAGGAGATACAGTAGAACAAGTCTGCACTTTTAAATATCTAGGTGTACCCCAGCATGATACCCTTACCTTCTCCAAACATATTGAATGTGTTGTCAAATCTGTGAATACAAAACTGGGTGTTCTCTATCACCACTGACTCTCCATGACTCCTGATGCCTTTAAACTTGACATCTGCTGCTCAGTCTTACCTACCATTGATTACAGCCTGGTGATCTATGGCACTGGCTCTGGTACCACTGTAAAAAGGGTCAAAACCCTCTTCAGTAAGGCCTGCCATTTGGTCCTGGGGACTGACCATCTGACCCATACATGTGCCTTTTACAATGAGACCGGAAGGCTCCCCCTTCACCTCAGGGCACAATACTAGACTTGACTGCTGGTAAAAAATCAATGCTAGGACACACCCCTGACTCAACCTCTAGTCTATTTAAAACTGCACAACCCACCTTCAACATTAGAAGTGCAACAAAGGGTGGGGGGCTTCTGGTGCCTTTTAAGCACACAATGCTAGCTCAGAGATCCCTTTCCTACCGGGGACCCAAGTGTATCAATGACCCACCTACCACCCTAATCGACTGTAGCAAGCTCTGCTAGTTCAAATCTGGGATCCATTCCCACCTAGCCTGCAAAAATGTCTGTGGTTGCTCTACTTAATCCTGGCTAGTCCAAAATCTACTCTTGCCATCTCCTTCCCATCCGCCTATGCCTCACCCTCCCTCTCCACCCATATGTTAGCTCCTCCCCCACCTGCACTGTCCTTTACCCTCCCCTTCCTCACCTATCTATTCTTCTCCCACCCCCTAGCCCCACTCCACTCTGCTACACTCATGACAAAGCCAACTCTGGCTGCTTTTTGCCCTGCTATACAGTAGCTGGGAACTTCCAAAACTTGACTGTACTCTGCACTTATTTTTGATTTATTTTAGTCTTTGGTAACCAGGTAAGGCCCATTAGGCACAAGTGCCTATTTTCAGGGGCAACCTGGGAGCACTGGGTGGTTAAGTGACTTGCTCAGAGTCACACAGTATGCAAGTGGAGGTTGTGAGAATCAAACCCATGTCTGGTCTGCTGGATATACCAAGTTCATTCATAGCTCATTACTCCAACCTCAAGGCTATACTGCCAAAGCACTGTACCACACTCAAGCAGTGTTGTTGTTGCTGGCACTTCCTTGCTGTAATCAAGTTTTCCCATTTATGGATTCAAAATCTACTGTATCTGCTGTGTAACCAATGTAATGTTATGTTATGTATTATATTTGTCTGACTTGGAATCTTCGTAAATGAGCCCTTGGCTCAAATATATCAATCCTAAACTGAAATAAATAAATAAATTCAATGCAACTGCTCTAATTGCAATGAGACTCTTTGTCGACCAAAAAGGTGGTCTAATTTCTGAATGCAATTACAGCAAGATCTGCACCAAAAATCATGTATGCATCAAGATTCAGATGCATATGTCATTTTTGTGCTGTAAAGTGACTAAACTATTGTAAATGCACCAGAATGTTTTAAAATTGGGTGGACACAAACATTATGACACATTTAAAGTGATGCAGCTGCATCCAAAATATTGACACAAGTGTGATGGTTCACACCTCTGAAAATTCAGCCCCTGCTATTAGTACAGATTGTTACTAATTGTGTTATAAATTGATACACCATGGGCTAGATTATGAAATGTTGTAGGACTAAGTCCCACACTGCAACTCCATTTGTGTACTTAAATCTCTGCAGCTGCAGTGACTGATATTCACAGCCGAGCAGCTGTGGAAGATGTTACAGCTGGTCTCAATGGCTGTTTAGCAGTTTTCTGCAGCTGCAGGGATTTCCTGAGCAACACCACCCGCAAGCTGCCATAAATCATGGAGCCGGTCATCATATCGCTCCACCTTTGTGAATACCCCTAGTTGCAGGAAAACTGTGGAACTCTGCAGATCCACAAATGGCAACCCACTTTGAGTTGTTTTTTTCCTGCTGTTACAGGAATTTGGGGTATTTTGTGAATCCTGAATACTGTGTTCAATTTTGGTCACCTCAAACCAAGTATAACATTAGACTACTTGAGAGATTTCAGAGAAGGTCCACAAGAAATATCATGTCATTGTCCAATAAGTCATATAGCGAGAGGTTATTGGATTTACATCTGTATTCTCTTGAATACAAAAGACTGAGGGGTGACCTATGCTTGGTGTAGTACAAGACATTTTAAGATAACGATCTCTGAGAATGCATTGGACTAGAGAGAAAACTAATTGAAAGGGAGAAAAGACTTCATTGTTTCCAGTTAAATGGTGAATTTTAATAGATAAATAAACAGGGAGCATGCTTTAATCAGAGTTGTGAAAATCTGGAATAGTCTACCCATGGAGGTAGTCCAAACAATTCCTTGAATTAATTTAAAACATCACTGAATAAGTATATGGGCAACAGGATGTTAGCGTTTTCTAACTAAGACTGGGTGAGTCATACAGGCCTATAGTTAAGCTACTCGTACCACCCTATGATCCCATGAATCCCCTACAGCTGGCATTTGACCAGTAGACAGCAATGTGATATTCAAAAAACCTGCAGTGCATGATAGAATTGTTATAATCTCCAAAGCAATCCAAAGATGTTTTCCCAGGCTGCTTTTCCCCAGGGGCTAACAACAGTTCTCTGTGACTGTACTTAGCTCATTGAGGACAGTGGGACCAGCAATCAAAATATAACAGCTTATCTAAACTCTAACATGCTTTGCATGTTACTGAATCTTCTCACTGCTGTCTACTACTCTGATGTCATCTGCAGGGGATTCTGGGAATTGTAGCAACAGAAGGTGTCAGCCTACAACTAAATGAAATTAGTATGATACAATCTACTATACTGCAGTAAACAGTAAGTAAACCAAAATGTTTTGACACACAAACTGCACATTGGGATCAGCCTTACACTTGAGTGTGGGGACCCTTGGTGGTGATGTTTCCTATTTAAAAGAGGAACTATAAAGGACACATGATACTGTAGGGATATAACCCTTGAGAAAGCTTTAGGCAAAACAGTTTGGAAATGTGTGTAAGATGGTTGCCTTGCCTTGTTAATTCAGCACCTTATGGCAAAAATAAAGATTTTGCACATGTAACTCATTTGTAGTACTAAGTGCCATCTTCTCTACCCAGTCATTTTGATTACACATGTATTACTTTGTATTCCTTACAGTCCAACTGTAGCCCTCCCCAGGATGTGTCTGTAAAGAAGTTATTCATAGTTCACCGAGGTCATCCAGGTGAATATTTCTGAATAAATAAATATGTAAATTTGCAACTAGCCAAACAAAATATACTGTTTTGAATATAATCAGGCACAATATTACTGCATTTCTATTTCTGGTAACACACATCTTTTAGAGGCTTTTAGAAATTATTTTATTAAAGCTTCTATTTTCTCTAGTTCACACAATTCTAAATCATTTACAGTAGCTATTCCACATTTACAGATTCAGTTATTGACTTTTATAAGATTTTTTTTGTATGTTACTGACTCTTCAGCCAAACTAAAATTCCTTGAGTTGAGGGGATGTGCTTGAGAGTCTTTTAAAATTAAGAGCTGAGGGGAAAATCATAGTCTTGACAAAACTGAAGCTGGCTGCCAAAAATATTCTGCTGTCCAGATTTATCAACCCTTAACATATTTGTTTCAGTTTGTCTCTTGGGGAATTCCTATTTTCCTGGAAAGCAACCTTAGTGGTCTTTGTTTTTAAAGATGAAAGTTCCTCAATTTAAAACAACATACCCATTGCATAACTTTTATCAACTTCTAAGATTTAAGAACATTTCATACATTTTTAATGTTACAGCTACTGTATATGGAAAACAATTTGCTGTTCGATCCTTATCAGCCAGGATTCTGTAAAACAACACTATGATAATTGCCTAAGTGTAAGTGTGCAATGATATTGCTCTCACTATGACTCAGGCCAGAAGACAAGGATATTTTTTTATTGTCTTATTAAAGTTAATTGACATGGCTGATCATGAACATATGGTTGACAAAGTGAGGGCTTTTGGTTGTGACCTGGTTCTTGACAGCCTTTGATTGTGACCATGTTCTTTGTAACTGCTCTATTAGTAGTTTGTGATAGAGGTTTCAACCTGTCCACATCCATGGTTCCTAATCTTTAATCTGGCCAGTTGCCAAACACATGCCTTTGTGCTGTATCCTGTAGCCACTTCTGTTCTACATTGATACAAATAATCTTGGAAAAAGTCTGAACATTCATAGCACTGGCTGCATTTAGTTACCAGCTATATTCTGATGACTGTGTTCTGTATGAGAGCAGTAGAGCCACAGCCATTGTCCAGGCCTCTGTTCAAATGGGTTTTAATGCCCTTCAGGATTTCTTATTGGAAAATAAATTAGTCTTTAATTCAGTAAAGTTGAATGTTAAACTGCTTTGTACTGCTGTGCCCTAAAGGGCACAAATGATCTAAATAATGACATAAAATCAGATAATCACAATGTGTGCATCAGTGCAAGTATCTGGGTGTATGGCTCACTAGTTTTTTAAAGAACTAGTGTACTGCCCGAAATTAACATTGGCATTCAAAAGTACTGGACTATTACTTCTCATATCTGATGTATTTTTTCATCTTCCTTTATGCTACTTAGATTTTCTACCTGAACATACTTGGTGTGAGGTGTGGAACATTACTCTGCCTGGAGGCTGACATATTGTACTTAGTTCTATTCCTCCTCATACATCATCTGGTTTATGACTGCACTGACTCTGACATTACAGCTGAATAAAAAGAGTCAATCACCTTCTGTAAGACTGGTCACTTTTGATGTCACAATAAATGAGGTCACAATGCTGATGAGGTATTTGGAGGCATGTAACTAGATAATTGTCAATCTTCATGTAAAGTACTGCTCTTTCATTGTACGTAATAATATCAGGTAGAAAACTTTAAAATATGCAAATGCCAAAAGTGCTACTTCTGATTTAAAAAGTGACAACTGCTTATTGATGGTTCTACTAGCTTTTAATTTAGGATTATCATATTATGTCATAATGACAACATGAAAATATGTGTTTTTTTTCATAATATAAATAGTCTCTAAAGGGATGTGAGATCACTATATTTAGAATTTAATCTTAATCCCCATATCAGATTATATAGATTTTACATAAATTGTGGCCCCATGTTTATACTATTCAGACTGGTTCTTGAAAGCAAACATAATACTTTATCAATGGCTTAATTGACTTCCCTTCAGTGATAGAAAAGAGGCACCAAAAGTTCAAATTCTTTACTAAGCACACTTAGGCAGGACATTTTTGGTAAAAATTGTCTTGCTCAATTTAAACTCAGGTTTCATGAAGTGCAGTTAAACCTAAACGATTCTAATGTGATTTCAAATAGTATGCTGATACACCTGTTATTTCCAAGATATTAGTTATATTGTATTTAAATTGCATTCATTTTGTTTGTGTCTGTATAAGTTTTACTTTTTAAAACATTCTATTTATTCCCCTGTCTCTCAAGTCACCCCCTATCAACTGGCTCTCCCCCAGCTACATCTACTGTCAGTCTTCTTACCTCTTTTTTCTATTGCCCCCAAGGGTTACCCCGTCCCCAACTCTGGGCTCTATTATCAAGGATGGCAGGAGGCCTCTCAAGTCATATTCAATCAGTATGAAAGGAGAGGTGCTTTAGTCAGTGGTATGCTGTATGCAACTGTTAACCAGGACTCATCTTGCAATGGATGGGACATTTTTCCTTGTTATATCAAGCCCCCGGGGTGTCTGTGTGCTATGGACTCAGTGCAGGAGTGTGCAAGTTGATGGCACAGACTGTGAGCCAAGCAGATGTTCCCCCTCCCAGTGTGCCTCTGCTGAGCCTCCATTTGTGGTCACCCAGGTGGCAGCACTGAAGCGGAGACAGGACCCTCCCTTCTCCTCAGACAGCATCATGCAGGATGCTCAATCCTGCTCCACCCTGGCCAATCCCTGCAGACCATGGTTTGTTCTTGAACTCAGGCTGCCAATATCACAGAAGGTAGCTCTACTCCTACACTGATAGGTGGGCTAGTTTTACTTGTATTTTTTTTTTATTGTGTAATTGCTGTACTGCACTGCAAATAAACCTCTGGCTCATCTATTCATCTTCATTGTTATATAAAAATGAAATTAAATTGCAATTAATGTATTTTCTCAAATATGGAAGAAAACAAACAAAACAATAAATGTGATTTTGTTTGTAAAAATAATGATCAACAAAAATTGAAAAGTGAAGTTACTTTTCAATATTTTTCTTGAAACTCCATTTGTACATTCTGCACAACTATCAACTACATGAAAACTCTACAGTATAGTATATTGTTGCCCTACTGGGACATAATGTTGCATGCTTAATAGCATACAACATTATGACTAAACAGCTACAGCATAGCCTGTAACTGCTAATGGTGCAATACCGCGTATACTGCGGTATTGCACCAGTAGCACTTTCCCAGGCAGAGGATATGACCTCTGCTGGGAGTGGGTTCTGCCTAACAGCTGCAGTGGCTCACAGGACTGAGCCACAGAAGCAGAAACCCAGGAGCTGCATCTGGAATCGGGTTTGATTCACGGTCCCTGAATCTTTTATTTTCTACACTTTTGTTCACTCCCCAAGTAGAACCCCCCCATTGAGAATCTTTTGTGCAGGGGTTCGGGGGCACAGCCCCCCATAACAGGGGGTGTGGGGGTGGAGCCCCCTACAGAAAAAAGACTTATGCCTCATGGCAGAAATCATACTGTATTGGCAGCGTGATTTTGCCATGAGACATAATGTATCGTGACATTATGACCCCGTGCCTATTGTTGCAACACCTACCTGTGATTCCACTCAATGATGATTAATTATGGGTCAAGGCATGTCATCCAGTAGTAGTGCTCTAGCATTTCTGATACCTGCTGTGATACTAGGTTGTTTATGGAAGAAGTGGAGCCACTGGGATATCTGTCACTCAAAATCTTTGATTTGTTATATGCCCAGCATAAACCACCATGACAGTACCAAACTACTGGCTAATGTCTGAGCAGGTGTATGTTTTCTTCTTAATCAATGAAAGACAGTGCATATACTGGATACTGTAAGACTGAATAATTTATTGGTGCACAGTGCAAAATGAAAGGCTGACCAGCTACCCCTAAGTTGTACATTTTCTTCTGCAAACATTCTTCTGTACATCTGTAAGTATGCTAAAATGGGAAATGTGGCTTTGCAAAAACTTCACAGAGTTTCCTGACTTTGCATAGTGAAAGTGATCCTTTGCATAGTTCATGCCCCTCACAAATATCCTACTTTACCTGTTGATGCATATGTGAAGTGGCACTTCATCAGCAAAAAGTAGGTTACGTGAAGTGTACCCCTTTAATATAACAACTTTGTAAGATGCACCCCCACCCACTGTGCAACCACCTCTTACCCCCTCCCACCCCCCAGACATGAACAAATAATTTTCTCCACCATGACCCCCACTAGCACCCACCTCTCCCCCTTAGTTCTGGTGAACTTCCTTATTAAAAGCACTGTTGGCAGCACCCAATTGTATAAATCACATCCCTCAACCTGTACCAAATCAATTAAATAAGTATATAAAATTTATTCAATTAGCACTCCATCCTGGGGGCTGTGAGTGCTATACAGGTATATAGGAAAACAACATACATCAAAACCAATATAAAAGAAACAACAATAATAAAACTGTTTAAAAATCCTAGTTTAGATAAAATAATGCAGCAGCATACCAATTATAAACTATAAACAGTGTGAAAATGCTTGTTTAAAAAGATGCACCTTCACACCCCACTTAAAAACCTCCTCTGATGGGGCTTCTCTCAAGGATCTTGGTAGAGAGTTTCACAATACTGGGCCTACCACCTCAAATGAACAATCTCCTGAGGACTTCAGACAGGCCTTGGGAACCAGTAGGAGGCCCTCAGTAGAGGAGCAAAGAGCAGGAGTTAACACTTATGTTGCCCCAACTGCTTATATCGTCAGATAACCCCCACCTTCTAGCACCCAACCTGTCTCCTCCCTCTCAAACCCCCAAGGTTCAAAACATGTGAGGACTAATATGTAATAAGCATGACAACAGTCCCTTGAATGGAGTGGCCTGTTTACTTCAGTATCCTTCATAGAAATACAGAAACATATACTTTGATGCCAGATGAGGACTGATTGGCCCCCTTAGTCTGCCCATTTCCCTACCTATTGGATAAGCTGCAGATCCTAGTTAAGCAACAGCCTACTTCTTCCTACCCCCCCTCTAGAATTGCTTTATATCTGTCCCATGCATTCTTGAATTCCCTACTGTTTTTGACTCCACAACCCCATCTGGAAGGCTTTCCCATGTGTTCACCACCCTCTCTGTGAAAAAATACTTCCTTACGTTGCCCCTGCATCCCCCCTCTATCTTCAGATTGTGCCCCCTTGTCCTTGCACATCTCTTTCTCTGAAAGATGCTACCCTCTTGAACTTTGTTGAGTCCCTTGAGGTACTTGAAAGTTTCTATTATGTTCCCCCTCTCCCTCCTTTTTCGAGGGTATACATATTAAGCTCCTTCAGTCTCCTTTCATATGGCTTCTGGTGCAGACCCTGCACCATTTTGGTTGCCCTCCTCTGGACTGCCTCCATCCTGTCTATGTCCTTGTGGAGATGGGGTCTCCAGAACTGCATGCAATAATCCAGACAGGGTCTCACTAACTGTCTGTACAGAGGGATAACAACTTCCTGTTTTCTACAGGTGATGCCCTATACATCCCGGTATCCCCCTAGCCCTCCTTAGTGCCTTCTCACATTGTTTGCTTACTTTAGGTCATCTAATATGACTACCCTCTGGTCCCTTTCCATTTTTGTTGTTGTTAGTACCTTCCCTCCCTATTGTGTACTCTGCCCCCTGAGTTTTTGTTTTCCAGCTGCATTAATTTGCACTTCTTTGCATTGACTCTAAGCTGCCAGACTCTTGACCATTCCTCCAACCTTGCTAAGTCCCTTCTCATCCTTTCCACCCCCTTGTGTATCAACCCTGTTGCAGGTCCCTATACATCATTCAATACATGAATGATGTGATGTTCTGTGCAATAACACCAGATAAGCTGACAATTCAGCCAACAATGTGATACTATAGAGGACATCAGTATACATTGAAGAATACTGAAGAGAGCAAACTGCTCCTCTGGAGGATTGTGTTTATGTTTATTAGGTGCTGCTACTACATATCTTTCAACTTTGGGGGCTTGTGGGGAGAGGCAAGGTTAGTTGCCAAATGGTGGGTGGGGGGGGTTACCTGATGATTTTGGGAGGGTCACTGATGGTATGTGGAGTGTGTGGGTACTTTATTTGATACCAGAGTGGGAAGAGACATTTACTTTTAGGTGCTGATGGAAATGCTTTTACTAAGGAACCACACTGGGATTGTGGCAGGAGAAGGGAGGTGGGTGCTAATGGGTTGGAGGGGACAGGAAATCATTTTTTCACATCTGGGAGTTGGGAAGGGTAGAACATGGTTGTACATTTGGTGGAGGGGCATGTAAATCTTAAGAAAAAGTAAAAAAAAAGGTTTTGCCAAGAACAGTAGGGCCAATAGCAGAAACATTGTTGTGCATAGTGCTATGTTCTTGATTTTGCACCAACTTCACAGGCGATGAAGTTTAAATTCACTGCACATTATGACCTATATAGGGAAATACAGGAACACTACTGCATTTTCTCATAAGACGACTCAGGCTTGTGCTATCCCTCAGTCTACTGAACTATTATTGTTGTTGCTACACAGATACATGGGTTCCTATTTCACTTATGATCTGGTTCCTTAAACAGTACAGCAGTATTTCATTTGCAATAGTGCAATTTTTTAACCTGTTCAAGAAGTGAAAGTTGAGGATACAGTCCAACAAACTGGAGGCTTTGAGTGAGCCTTTGTATGGGGGCCCAAAATAGATGTGAAGAGATGCAAAAAACATTCACTTCCCTACAGTTTTCTCATCATGTCTCTCTTTTCAGTTCAGTAAGCACTAAAGATTTCAGCTAAGTAAATCCAGTGCAGCCTTACACTGGGCATGATTTAAATGGCCAGACTGGATGTCCCATTATGTTGTTTTCTGTCTTCAGACTCTGTGTTTCCATGCTTAATGTGCTAGCTTTTGCACGCTTCCTAAAATGATCTGTAGCTGATGCAATGAATACAAAGAGATACCGACAGCTAGCCATGCATGCTTGTGAAAAATCAAGAGAGACACAGTAAAATCAATAGAAACACAGACAGCAGTGTAGAAAGCATGGTCAGCTGGACATCTTAAGATGCATGGCGTACCTCTTTTCGGGAGGTCCTGTGTGACTTCACAGTTTGGTAGGGCTGGCTTTATCAAAAGTATAACTCAAATACACACATTTGGGGTTTATGTAATCAAATCTGTAAAACAGTTGGCTGAGCTCTAGTTTAAACATCAAAGTACATAGTTTTTTTTTTCATTTCATTTCATTTTAATTTTTTCATATTTGTAAGCAGGATGAGCAAACTGCCCATTTTCACCAGCGACAAGTTACAAAACAAACTAAACGTACAAAATATAGCACACATACAAACATTTAAGATAATACAAGTACATAAAACAGACAAGGTGTAACAATCAAATATTTAACTTAAACACGTGCAAATATCATTGTCCATC
Organism: Neoceratodus forsteri; assembly: GCA_016271365.2. Classification (NCBI taxonomy): domain Eukaryota; kingdom Metazoa; phylum Chordata; order Ceratodontiformes; family Ceratodontidae; genus Neoceratodus; species Neoceratodus forsteri. The sequence continues at coordinate 1,126,808,119 of CM028131.1, forward strand.
ATCCAATATTTTAGTCTAGTTTTAAAAGACCACACTGTCATACTTTCTATAATATCAACAGGTAGTAAGTTAAAAAACAAAGGAGCCCTGTATAACATAGATCTCTGGCCAAATGCAGTACGAAACAAGGGAGTCTTATAAGTACAGTTTGTCTGGGATCTAGTGCCACTAGAATTAAGGGATCTAGTTGGCATTATCTATTTGATCATTTTTATTACATTCTTCACAGCTACAAGTCCAGGTGGACCCTTTATCCCTTTCATCACTATAGTCAACTGGGTGCATATTCCATTGGGTTGGGTCTGAACAATTAACAACTTAGAATCAAGCCTCCTTACTGGTTAGTTATAGGATAGATATCTGTGAAAAGAGTAATGAAGGGTCCATAGGACTGAAGGGAAAACAAGACACCAGGTCCAGATAGGACGCACCCATGGATACTGAGGGAGAGAAAATAAGCCCTACCAGCACCATTGGGAGACCTATTTCAAGAAATACTAGCAACTGATGAAGTTCCAATAAACTGGAACATGGCAAATGTGGTCCCCTTACACAAAAGGAAGAGGGGGAGAACCCAGGCTATTATGGACCACTGAGTCTAATGTCCTTAGTAAGCAAAGTACTGGAAACAATTATTGAAGTTTAATTTCTTGGGGGCAAACGGGAACATGGATAGGAATCAGCATGGTTTCACATAGGACAGGTCCTGTCAAATGAACTTGATTGATATTTGTTTTTTATTTACTATAATTTTTATGGCTGCCCCTCCCATCAGCCCACTTTCAAGCCTTGTCCTATTGTACACCCTCTGTGAGTCCCACAGGGGGTACATTCTGGATTGACCCCCAAAGGGGGCCACAGGACGGAACCCAACCACCCAGTTGATGATGGGATATGGCAATGGGATGCTACCATTCCAAGTGCACCCCTTACTTACTCCACCCCAGGGGCAGGGCAATGGGAAGGGGGTTAACCCCAGGCATGAAATGGAATACATCCCTGGGGGAATCACGGCAGTGGTTATGCAGGACCTATGACCCGAAGTGGATGGCATTCTGCACAGCCAAGTTTTTTTCAGATATGGTGTGGAGGCAGGGCATGCAATGTCATCTTGGCATGCACAGAGCTGTTCAGCCTGCCTCCGAAGCAAATAAGGTGCTGGTCGCCTGTTGCACCTCTGGCCTCCACCAGAGGTCACTCTTGTGCTGGACACACAAACCCCCTCCACCTGAAGAAGGAGAGTAAACCACAGGACACTCGATCCTCCTCCCCCCCAGCCAGCCCTCCAACTCCTGAGTCCATTTCTGAACCAGGGATGTTGGTGTCGAAGGTGGAAACTCAACTGCTGCACCAGTGGGACAGCCTTAGATGATATTTTTAATTTGCTGACACAAATGGTTGATAGAGGACAGGTAGTCAACATAATTTACTTGGACTTCAATGACACTTTTTTTCAGTGTTACATAAGAGGCTAGTGAATACGTTAGGGGAACTTACACTTGGGGATGGGTTAACTAGTTGGATTGGAAATTGGTTGTTTGGTAGACTCAAACTGTGGTCCTGAATGGAAAGTTCTCTTATGCAATGCAGGTGACTAGTAGGATGCCACAGGGTCCATCCTGGGACCACTACTATTTAACATGTATATAAGTGGCATACAGGTGGGATAAAGAGAAAAGTGATCTCACTGCAGATGATACAAGGCTCTGCATGGATAAGGGAATTGGCAGCATGAAGAAAGATGTAGAAAAACTGGAAAGTATTTGACAGTTGAAATTTAATGCCAAAAAAATTTTAAATGTATGTACTTTAGCTGCAGACGTCCATAAATGGTATATTGCATCAATGGAATAAAGGTGGAATACTCAAGACAAAAAGTGTCTTGAGAGTGATAATCAGCAATAGTACAAAAACCTCTTCCCAATGTGGTGAAGTGTATACAGTAAGATGGCAAACAGGATGTTGGGGATGCCTCAGTCAAGAGATCACCTGTCACAGGAAGGCCATTACACTGACACTGTACAGGTCACATTTAGGTTTCACCTGGAGTACTGTGCACAGTCCAAGAGCCCTCATATAAGGAAGGGCAGCGGTAGGTTGGAAACTACAAAGTGAAGGGTAACAACAATGATCCAGTGACAGCAAGTGTGGTCCTATGATGAGAGATTATAAAGTCTCAATAAGTATTCTCTGGAGGACAGCAGGAGGCAGAGGATATGATAGAAATGCACAAATATATGTAAGGGTTTAACAAAGTGAAGTCCTCTGAGCTGTTTAAGTTTATGAACAGTACATCAACCAGGGGCCACAACATAGTGTAAAAAAATAATATTCTGTGTTAATGTAAAAACTACTCACAACATTTTCATTCACTTACTAGTATACAGCGCTAATTGTTTCACTGGTGTCTGTGAAACCTCTAAGAAATATGAAACCTCTGTAGGGAATGTACTGACTCAATTCAGGAGGTGTGAAAGGAATCCTTAATACATTCATACACCACTGAAAGTATTGCAACTGATAAAATGCTACACTTCCTTCACTGATCCCTTTCCAGTGACCTTTAATATTGCTGCAAGGGATGAAATTCATAAAAGACATAATGAAATACGTTTTTACACAGCAGGTGGTGGACGGTGAATGTGCTACTCAACAGTGTGGTCAATGGTGGAACTATAGTAGGGTTCAAACCACAATAAATATATTCATGGTGTTATCAAAAGCAAGAGAGAGGAAGGAGGTGTACACAGTGGGTCAACAGGTCAGACGAGATGGTCTGTTAGTCTTTATCTGTTCTTATTTTTCTGTTTCTGTTGTTTTGATGTTGTCAGTTGCATCCATTACTGCTTTTATCTGCAGCCATACAGTTTCAAGTGAGGAAGTAGCTGAGTTAATACAGATTTTCAAAGAATAACAGCATGATTTTAAGACAATTTTGAGCAAATCCAAGAAATGTAATGTACTCACAGCTAGGCCACATAAACCCTGGTTTAATGTTGGGTGCACTGATGTGAAATTGCTCAAAAATAATGCTACATGCATAACAATTGATGCATGCCTCTCTTTTTAAAGTAAGTAGCAGCAAAGCAGGTACGCTTTTGTAAATGTACCAAAATGTATGAAAACAGAAAAAATTAAAGAATTAGGGGACTCAACTCCAAATAATAAATTCAAAAAGTGTTATAATTTACTATATCAAATGATTGAGCAAGCGGCACTGATACATTGTGTCCAGTGCCACTTACTTAAATCTAAACAGTATTCCTGTTTAAACAGAAAACAAAACAATGTGCACTTTATTTTTTGGTTAATACATTCATTTAATCCTACTAATAACAAATATAGCTACACGGTGGCTTATATTCAGACTGATCCTGCCCCAGTGCATATTTTTCACAGAATGTATATCTAACTTAGAGCCATAGGGCTCGATTCTAGAAGCATTACGCCTGGCGTAACAGCACTTGCGCCAAGTTGAATGGCACAAGCAGCAACTTACGCCAGCCATTGTGACATGCGCGATTCTACAATGTGGCCTGCAACATGTCTCAGGCCACTTGCACCAAAGAGCATGTCAGAAGTTGCACCATAAATCCCCTGCGACATGGTGCTAGGGGGTTTGTGGCAGCTGTTGTGCCCTATTCCAGTAGGGCAGCAACAAAGTCCCCATCGGCGGGATTCGACAAGAACCCCCAGAGGAGAACCAGCAACATAAGTTACACCAGCATTTAGCTGGCATAACTGTACATACGATCTCCAAGGGTCCTGTAGAACCACAAACTGCCCAGCTCCTAGTACATGTGCCCTCCCCCCATGCCCAGAACACCTCTGTTGTTGCCCCAATGCCCCATCCCCCATACAGTAAATGCCCCCTGCACCCCCATACAGTAAATGCTCCACAGGGTTGTCCACACACTCCCATGCCCTCAAACCCCCCACCGCTGTCAAACCCCTCCCATGCCCAGACCCGAGACAGTGCCACAGTGATTACACCGTGCAACTATCCCTGGTAGTATAGTAGCCCCACCTTCCCACCAAGCAGTGCCACTCCTTCCAGCAGCATCCTCCCAGCATTTCAGGTGACTGGCACAACCCTCTCTCACCACCATGGCTAGCAGATGACTGAGCTCCATCTGAGCGCTTACTGTGAGAGACGTGCTCAGGAATGAATGTACTCATTCATTTCTGAGCACATCAGTACAGTAAGCACTCAGAAGAAGCTCAGTCAGTGGCTGGCCATGGAATTGAGAGGAGGGTTGTGCCAGTCACCTGCTGGGGATGGGTGGGGAGGGTACTGGGTGGAGTGGCACTGCTGGGTGGGGGAGTTGGGGCCACTAGACTACCAGGTACAATCTTCCACTTTTATTGCACACACATTGGACTGTGTGTACTGTACATACTGTACAATACACCAGTCACATGGGGATCAGGATAGGTGTTGGGGGACCCTTGGTGGCATGACAGTGGGTGGGGGCCTCTAGCTCTGTTGGGCTCTGCTGGGGATGTGGCATGGGGGGCACTTGTGACTTGTGGATTCCGGTTGTGGCTTGTGACATTCTCGCCAGGTGTACCCTCTGTTCGGCGCACCTGGCTGTGTGTCACAAGTCACAGGACTTAGCCACGGGGACCCTGCCCCTTCTAGAATAGGGTGCAGATCAATGTCACAGCTGCGTTTGGCACCAGTCGCATTTGTCGGTGACTTGCGCCAAGCTTCTAGAATCTGGGCCATAATATTTTAGTGCCCTAATGTTCTCCAAGCAAAATTCCACTTTATACAGCAAATAGTGTAGCAAACATCATATTTTGTTGTACATGTAAAATGTACTGACATTTTCATTTTTTTACTACTGTACAATCCTAATTATCTCAATGTTGTGTGTAAATGCCTGTACGAAACATCTATAGAGACTGTACTGACCAAATTCTGGTGAGGTGAAAGGGCCCCTTAATACATTCAGAAGTTACTGGAAGTATCATACCTGATAAAAATGCTAGCCTTATTCCACTGATACAGTACCAGTGATTCTTAATCCTGCTCATGTCTTTCCAAAATAAAAATATATAAAAATATTTTAGCACTCCTAATGCCTGCTCATACTGGTAAACATAAGATTGCCTTATGCTAGACTGTGTACTGCCCCCTCTGAGCCTAATGTTTGGGACAATTATGTGAAATTGTTGCAAAAATACTACTACATGCATAAACAATATGTCATGCACCCCTTTTTTTAATGCAAGTAGCTGTAAAAAAAAGCAAAGTGCTGCAAATGTGTGAAAATGTCTGACAACAGGACAATGGCATTTTGGAACATTTCACAGCTCCAAACTGGGAGTTCTGGCTGTATCATTATGTTTGAAAATCCAGCCCAGAATCTATAGCTAGTGCTATACTATATGGCTAGAGGAAGAATTATGCAAAACTGCATTTATTGCATCCATCATACTTTCAAATGGCTCATAGAAGAATCATTCAGATTTATTTCATTTGTGACTCTTACTTACCAGGATGACCTGGAAGGACTAGAAAGTTTTTCAGTACTGTGTTGCACAAAGAATATCTTTATAAATGAACATTTTATGCAGAGCTCTGCACACACACACACCTACACCAATGTTTGATATTCACTCAGATCCACCACTTTCATTGCAGTTCCACTTTTATCTACTGGCCCGTCCCATTTTTGGAAAGTCCTCGGTAATATCCATAACAATAGCTTAGTTACAGTGTAGGTGATGGTGTGTTGCTGCACTGCTGTAAGACTGCAGCTCAAGAAGCCCTGTCAGTGCTATGTGGCTATGCAGGTGTACTAACGTTCAACACTGCATCTCCACTGTGAAACATCTGCTCCATCTTTCCCCTCCCCATGTGTTGCTGAGGGGGGCTGAAAACCTAAAATCCCATAATTCATTGTTAGTGTCATACATTTAAATATAATTGGTGATTGGTGTGCCCCATTTCCAAATGATGTCACTCAAATCGCTCACCTTAGCTCTTTTCCAGTAAGGAATATATTTCAAGTGGCAAGTCAAAAAGTACTGCAGGGTATAAAAATGAAATGGAACTTTAATGTTTCGGTTCTGTGACACCATGTAATTGAGTGGTAAAAATATGAGAAATGAAAAGAAGGGAGGGAAAGGATTTGGTTTTACAGTTGCTTACTGTAGCCAAGACAAGTTGTTCAGTGATGAAAACAGGTATGATGCATATTGGAAGAGAAACCTCTACATGCCCCAGTCAGTTTTTTTTACACTACCCAGAGGCCAGTATTATTATGATCAGTTTGGAGTGGGTAGGACCTGATGTGTGATATCACCCATAGGGTTTGCATTAGAGGGAGGGAGGGTGGATGGCTTAAAAGGTCAATTAGGGGAAAAATAACTTCTAATGATCTGATTGCTCTGTGATGTGGTTTCTATTGTTATGTATCAGAAATCTCTAGTATTTAACTGATGTACATTTTGACAAGGAGGGAGAACAATGAAGTGGCTTTAAACATTTGTGTTACAAAACACTTGAACCCTCAACCACTGTACAGAATGTGACTCTGCATTCATCTTTTCTGTCAGAATCCATGTGAATTGAGCAGCTGCGCTTATCAGTACTGGATCTGAACATATGGCTATAAGCTACATGGTTACATATGGATGTGTCTGGGCTTGCTGTGTAAAAACTTGCACACCCTCCAAAATCCCCAGTAAAAGTAAAAGTCCCCTTGTCCTTTCAGCTTTCCTTGGCTACTGTCCTACCCTATAAATCCTGAGAAAAAGTTAAAATTCCCTAACCTAAAACACATTTTTTCACATTAAGCTTTGGTTAGATATTAAATTATGTATTAATTGGTTTATTTTTGTATTGAGCTACCTTTGTATCTAACATCAATGCCACTCTGCAGTTGACTAGCAAGGGACCAGGAGCACATGTCAGGAGGCGCATGACCTCTCAGATGCACCCAATGGTGTTTTTCTTTATCCAAGTTACTGGGGATAGGGGGCCTCCTATCCAAATCAGGCCCAAATATACCAAACATTCAGATCTGATTTCCCCTGATGAACAGTTACAGTGCCTGGAAGCACCTGAACTTACTGTTTATTTGTCTGGGTCTTTATTTTTGCACTAATAAATGCACTTGCAGTAAATGTGGTTCTGTGTTGCACTGTTTTTGTGGATCCTGATTCTATTAGCTAAGCACAGCAGAACTACTAAGAGCACTCAACAAGTGTCAGTTGGTCTGATTCAGAATGCCAGCTACCCCTGATATCATGGGCATTTGGAATATGGATTCATGTACACCCCCAATCCCAATTTTGAACATTTAATTCCTCTAGCACATCCCTTACACTGCTGCAGTCCAGCAAAACAAAAAAAAAAACAAATGATCCATATCTACCCCACCACTGAAAAGTGGAATGCATAATAATTCTACAGAGTAGCATGAGCTAATGCCTTTCCAAACTTGCTGCAACTATGCACGACATTCAGTATTGCCAAAACTGGTAATGCACACAGCCACTGCAGCACACTGTGTTCTATCAATATGCAAACCTGTGATATAGACACTAAGTGAAAAATTCAGTGTTCAGAAACTTTAGTAATGTTGACTCTTACCTCATGTCTACTGTAACTAGTCTTGTTGGCATAAGCCAGTTCCTGTTTTCTTTACATTTTATGGTATGTTTTCTAACTTTCTTTAGCATGTTTATCTCCCCCTTCCCACATCTTCTTCCGACAGCAGGCCCTGACAAGGAGACAGTGTGCTGGGAATAATAGTAACTTTTAACATCCATACAAGGGGCCTATCAGCTGATAACAAGCTCCCCATCAGAGAAGGAATCAGAATGTGTTGGCAATGTAGTCTCTGCTTGGTTTAGGTCCTCTCCTAGATGAAATTAACATCAATGGTCGAACACTGACTAATATCAGCAAAGCAGTCCTGCTGTCACTCACTACTGTATCTGCATCTAATCTTGGCATAGTTACTCAGAGATAGTGTGACCAAAAGATCTGCTCCATTCTTTACCATTGTAGAGGCCTGTATCACAAAAGTATGACAAAGAAAAGATTGTATGATGTGCAATTGGCATGGGTCCTATACTTTTTGTGCCTCCATCTTCAAGGTTTACTTTTTCTAATCTCAATACAGTGAAGTTGTTCATTATTTTAGTCTCAACTAAAACTACAAAGTTAACTTGCCAGCTCTCTGGTTCCAGCTGGTTGAAGTAACTACATTCTTACTCACACAGCATTGGCAAGAGAGCAGCAAGGAACTGTGAAGTTACTGGTGTGGTGATGCAACACACAGGCATGCCATTACTGATACACTCAGTTCAAAACAGGGCACTGCCAGCAAATCACGGCAATGAGCTTCTGGATCTTTTATAGTTATAGACTTAAATGTAGTTTTTCTGACTCTTACAGTTGTAAGGGTGCCTTGTTGAGTTCCTTGAGCAAGACAGCTGTTCAGTGAAGCTGATCAGATTTGGCACACACAATCCTTGAGACAATGTTCTTGAAGCCCTAAAAGATACCCTAACTGTACATATAAACATATCATTAATTATCTTAAAGACTTCTGTCTATAAACAAATTGAAGTTGAGTTTAAAAGAAAACAGTTTTACTTTTCAGATAACAGGAGGCCTTCCATGTAGTAAACAAAGTATACCAACAGAACTTCAATATGCTTACGCAACTTGGTATGATGTATGCTTGTGTAACTTAGATACATTGTGGCTGTTTGCCTCTCTATCAAGGGATATACCATGCTATAGGGGTACGATGGCAAGGAACTCTACAGGAGGGTTCCACCCCTATAGGTGCCACAGTAATGATTCTCTTGGCTCAATGTAGCATAGGAAGAAGCCCAAAAAGAATACCCAAAAGGGTGTTGAGCATCAAAGGAGGCGAGAAGTCAGAAGACATCAAGGTCAGAAATGAAGGTGATAAACATAGATGGGAAGGACAGGAGAGGAACGAAAGATGATGAGAACAGTGAACGAAATGAAAGCTGAAAAGATGCAGAAGGGCAGACTTCCTAAGCCAGGGCCACCATCCAACTCCATCCAACAGCAGAACATAACTACGGAACCTATGAAAAGCACTAACCCTGTCTCATATTATGACCATCAGCATGGAGGAGAGGAAAAAACCCTTTGAGGAGGAAACCTTTGGTGATGAAAGGCCTAGGTCACCTTCCCTCCAGGTTGAAGGACATTTTGGTTAGTGATAGCTCAGCTACTGCAATTTAGAGTCGATATTGGGGGAAGAGGACAAGATTCCAATTTACATGAAGCTCTCACTCTGTCCTTCTAACAGGAATGCTGTTGAGGGTTGTGAGTGATGTCTCTGCAACTAGATTTCCAAAAGCAAAGGAGGAGAGAAAAGATTGCCAAGGCGCTCAGCCAGCCTACACAAGCCTACAAAAAAGACCAGGTGAACCAGAGGTGGTCAAATGGAGAATGGCATAGAGGGTGTCTCTGAATCTGCTCAGGTAGCCAAAGGGGCACTGATGATGTGAGCCCCACCCCTCGCAGCTGGAAGTTGTAAATTCTACATGCAGAGGTGTCACTGAAATGAGGGATGATTGAAGGTCCACCCAGAGCGAAGACATTCTCACTATCAGCCAAGGAGAAGGACCACACTCCAAGCTTCGCATGCTCTAGATGCAGACTTCATGGGTGCAGAGTGAGATCATTGGCTACAGGCTAGCCCTGAGCCATGGAGCAATGGACACGACAGGCATTTCTCTGAATGGAGAGCAGGTAGAGTTGAGGTAGCATAGAACCCATATACAGGGTATGCTTGATTAGTCAGTATGAACAAGTAGACCTACAGAGAGGTTGGACTAAGTGAAGGGATCCCTGACATGGGTCTGGAGGAGGAGATTGCAAGTAGCAACCACAGGAGTGTATGCTAACCAGTTCAATTGATATGCCAAATTAGGAGTGGATTGATTGCACGAGAGAGAGAGAGATGAGAATGGCCAGGTGCAGCCCGCAGCTGACAGTGAAGGTATGCAGTACCAGAAGTAATCATTAGGTATGAAGGTAGGTAGGGTATAGGAGGGATGAGGTACAAGAACGAATGGAGGTTGACATGAAGTAGAGGGAGATGCAAGTCAAGTGGCCAAAATGTAGGACGAGGATAAGAGAAAGAGACAAATAGATATGGTGATGGCAGGATAGGAAAACATCCCCCAAAAAAGCATGTGAGGAGGGAGAAGAAGAGGTGAGGGTCAAGGTAGTGGCAGACGTGCGATAGCTAGAAAGGCTGGAATGGCATGGTGTACAGAAAGCACGGCAGCCGTCAGTGAATGGAAGAAGAAGGGAAAGACAAAGCCCACAGCCTACCATGAGTGGAGAAGTTGATGTGGGAGGAAGGATGGTTGAGAATGAATTAATGATAAATGGTGGTGAATTGAAAGCCTTGAAGGCCAGAATGATTAAGGCAAGGTATGAAATGGACAATGTATGATAATGGAGTGAAGCCTTGAAGGCCAGTATGGTTAAGGTGAGGTATGAAATGAAAGATGTGTGATAATGAGATGAAGCCTGGAAGGCCAGTACAGTAGAAATGAGATATTGAATGGATGATGTATTATAAAGAAGTGAAGCCTTAAAGGCCAGTAAGGGCAAGGAAAGATATGAAATGGATGATGTATGATAATGGAGTGAAAGCCTTGAAGACTGGTACAGTTAAAGGTGGATAAGATAGCAAGTAGGGTATAGGAAGGATGAGGTTCAGTAACAATGGAGGTTGACATGGAGTGGAGGATATACAAATTGAGTGGTCTAGAACATAGGACTGGGTTGAAACAAGGATACGAATAGGTATGATGAAGGCATGATAGGGAAAAAAGACCCAAAAGAAAGCACGGGATGAGGAAAGAGAAGAGGCGAGGGCTGAGGGAGCAAGATAGGAATAATGGAAGGGAGGAGAAATGGTGAAGTCGAGATAGAAAGGATGGGGTTTGAGATGAATAAAGTCTGACAAAGAGAGGAAGGCGATACAAGCCAATTGATGCTGAGTAGGAGAGGGCAGCACATTGAAGGTCAGGAAAATGGAGGTTCTGACATGAGCTTAAGAGGCGGGAGAAGGCCTGCAACCTGGAGCCATGGAGCCTACCGTGACCCGCAGTCCCCCAACATAGGAAAACAGAGACCACAAACTAGGCACCAGGACACCAAAGTGAACAAAATTGAAAGATAAAACAATTGAAGGAAGAATGGCCACCATAGCTAGTGGATGAAGAGTAGAGCAGGAGGGCTGACAGGACAGATGACCAAAACAAGAGGTGACAAACAACTGGGCGCAAGCCAGTAGCTGAAGCTGGGCTGACAAGGAGGGGAGGAAAAGACAGATGCATGGAGCTGAGTGAATAGCACGGGTGGAAACCCCAGAGAGAAGCTAGAGGGTGAGGTGAGGTCAAGGGCAAACTGCACTAGTACCCTGCATCTGAGGGACATTCCAATGAGTAGCTCCCAAATTGCTCCGACCCTCATAGAAATGGCTCTGCACAGACAGAGACTGTGCTTGAAAGTCAGACGGTAAAGCCGAAAGTAATAAGAGTCCAAGAAGCCAAATAAAATGAACGGAGAACACACACACACACACACACACACACACACACACACAAAGGCAATGGTGTCCATGGTGTGCAGAGTTCATATATCCAGGTTTGAGGATAAGCCCTGCAGTATGAGAGTCAGCGTGCCTCAGCGACCCTCAGCGAGACTGTCCACATACCTTATTCCAGTGACAAATGTTGAAAGGGCCACCAGGAGAGCAGAACCATGGATAACTGGAGGGTGGCCTGCCAGACGAGGAGGAAGGGCCGGGAAGTGAAGTGCTGAAGACACTGAGCACTGAGAGGAGTGTCAGCACTGAGATTTGGGGAGCCGAGATGTTGAGAGGGCGGAACAGAGCCGCTGTCTGAGGAGGCAATCGGAGATGCCCGAGGAGGCTGGAGAAGTGAGGCGCTCCTGAGGGGGCCTGTCAAAGCAACTGTGGCAGCAAAAGTAAAGCCACAACATCAGGGACAGGAGGGCTGAGCAGAAGGGGACGAGCAGCAAAAAATACCCGCCTCAAAATGAGGAAAGGATGGAAGAAGCCGGCAGCCGGAGGGAACTGCAGACACACAGAAAAATTCTGCAGGAGCTAGGAAGAGCGATGCCTCTGGCCACAACAAAGAAAGAATCCTGGAACTAGCCAGGAGGAGCGTCCTTTAGTGGCCTGATGGGGGAGTGGTTTGTTGCTCAGTCCACTGAACTACAGGCATATCCTCTGCAATTAGAACTTCAGGATTTTAGAACTGTTAATGTGAAACAACCCTTAATAGTTATAAGATAATATGGAATAATTATAAACAAACAATCCTGGCAAGTGTAAAATGATGTAATGATTTATAATCGTAATTATTTGACTCTACAGTGTCAGATTTTAGATTTGTACGGTATATAACCAACTTTGTGGGCTTGAAATTGGTAAATTTTCAGTCATATCTGCATTTGAAAGTACAAAAAATAAACCACACACACACACACACACACACCGCACACACACACACTAAATTATTTGTAAAGTTCTTTAAAATATGGCTAATACAGCTAACATTAATATATTGCAGGATTAGTAAAACAGACATGCATTGCAAGTACAATTTTCATGTAGCAGAATTAGTTACATAATCGTTCACGTTTTACTTTCAGCAAGTTGGGAACTCATTCTTTCAAAACACAAATAGGAGGTGATTTTCAAGTCTTGGTCCACAATTCATGGCCAGAAATATATTTTCTGGAACCCCAAGATCCTGGATGCCCAGCTTAGCAAGAGAAGCCATTGACCCACATTCTCTGTATGAGAACAGTGGGATTTTCTTGACCTCTGCAGCCGGAGCTGGAACTTGTGCCATGGGCTGCTCTAAGTCCAGTGAGGTGCCATTGCTTGGTGTCTAGTGGCACCCTCCACCATCCCATCACCATCCCCTTATCTATGTAATGTTTCCCTGGTGTCTAGTGGTACCCCCCCCCAATTTCCGATCACCGTCCCCTTATGTATGTTATGTTTTCCTGGAGTCAAGTGGCACCCCCACCCTCTGATCACTGCCCTGTTATCTATTTTATGTTTCCCTGATGTCTAGTGACAGCCCAACCCTCCGATCACCATCCCATTATTAATGTTGTTCCTCTGGTGTCTAGGGATACTCCTTATCCTCTTGTCACCATCCGCTTATGTTTTTTATGTTTTCCGAGTTTCTAGTGGCACCCCCCACCCTCCAATCACTGTCCCTTATGTATTTTATGTTTCCCTGGTGTGTAGCAGAAACCCCCCACCCTCTAATCACCATACCTGCATTAATGCGGCCAATCTTAGCTGTAATAAAGAAAACAGTCCTTTGATTTTTTATTTAAATCTGTAAAAAAGAAAATAATCCCTCACTGATCTGACCCCACACCCCAACCTTCCACTCAGCACTTACCACCTGACACTCCCACTACACCACCCCACACACACTTACTCACCTGAATGGGTCCCACAGCATAGATCCACCCCCTAACTGAAGACTCGTCTTGCTGCTGGAATTGGCAACAGCCATATGAGGAACTAAGGTAAGTGTGGTTCAATGTATTTGAATAGGGTTTTAAGCTTTAGTGCCTAGCTTTGTCACTTTTGCATATTTTCACCCCAAATTTTCAACATGGCCTTTTTGGGAGCCTACCGCATGTGTTGTCCATGACATTTGCTCCATGAGCTAATCTGCAGATTTTGTGGAATTTATGGAGCAATTTCATGGATTTCACCACGATGCAAGAAATTTTGCCCGTGAATTTCATGCTGGCATAATTCCAGCTTCATGTTTAAAATAGGTGAATTTCACTGAAAATTTCACGCAAATCGCATAAATCAAAGTTTCACAATGTTCCAAAAACTCTGCGAATTTTGCAAAGTGCAAATTTTTGTCAATTCATATTAACATACTAACATACTAATTGCCAGCAGATTAGGCCTTATGGTCTATCAAGTCTGCTCGAACCTCAGATCCTTAGTAGGGTACTGAGGCCCCTCCCCTTGTGTTCCAGAAACCCCTATCATCCATCCCCACCCCCCCCGGGCCAGGCCATCATCTGATATATCCACTTTCTGTGTCTGTCCCACCCTCTCTTGAAGCCCTCCATTGTGGATCTCTGAACCAGCTCACCAGGCAGCACATTCCAAAGATCCACCACCCTCTCAGTGAAAAACATCCTCCTCTTTCCCCCCTCACCCTTCCACCTTCTAACTTCAAACCATGCCCTCTAGTGATGCCTCCCTGCTTTAGTCTAAAGATCCCCCTCCGTGAATACCCTATTTATTCCCTTGAGGTACTTGAAGACCTCAATCATGTCCCCCCTGTCTCTCCTCTCCTCCAGTGAAAACAGGCAGAGCTCCTCAAGTCTGTCCTCATACGTCAAATCCCCTAGTCCTCGTATCATCTTAGTTGCCCTCCTCAGTACCCTCTTCAGGAGCTGTATGTCCCTCTTCAAGTGTGGTCTCCAGTACTGTACACAGTACTCAATGTGTGGTCTAACCAATCCATTGTGCAGTGGCAGAATCACTTCCATGCTCCTAGAGGTGATCCCCCTTATGATGCAACCCAACATCCTGTTTGCTTTGCTAGTCACTCTCCTGCACTGCTCGGAGTTATTCATACATGCATCCACCATGACCCCTAGGTCTTTTTCCCCTGTTGAGGTCTCCAGTGCCTCCCCTCCCTGGGTGTACCTGTGTTTAGGGTCCCCCCCCCAAGATGTAACACCTTGCACTTGGTGATATTGAAATTTAATTTCCTTGCGTGAGCCCACTTTTACATGGTGTCCAGGTCCCATTGCAGGGCCAACCTCCCCTCTTCCCCCTCAACTACTGCTCCCATCGTGGAGTCATTAGCAAAGAGACTCATTTCACACCCTATACCCTCCTTGATGTCCGAAATGTATGCATTAAACAGGACTGGACCCAGGACTGAGCCCTGCGGTACCCAACTACTGACCTCTGTAAGGTTCGAGAGCTCCCCACCGACCACTACTCTCTGAGTGCATCCAGCTATCCAGTTTTCAATCCATCTGACCATCAAAGGGCCTACTCCCAACCCCGGCAGTTTCTTCACCAGACCATTGTGGGGAACAGAGTCGAATGCCTTCCTGAAGTCCAAGAATAATATATCCACAGGCTTTCCCCTGTCCAGTTCTGATGTTACCCATTTGTAGAACTCCACAAGATTGGTTTGACAAGATCTACCTGGCATAAACCCATGTTGCTGACTATCCAGACCTCCCACCTTCTCCAAGTACACCCCCAATTGTTCCTTTAGTATACTCTCCATTAATTTTCCCACCACCGAGGTCAAACTGATGGGTCTATTGTTACCTGGTTCATCTCTTGACCCCCCTTTATGGATTGGCACCACATGTGCCTCTTGCCAATCCTTAGGTACCCTCCTTGACTGAAGCGACCTGTTGAAGAGCTCCGCCAAGGGTGCAGCCAGTATGTCCACCAATTCCCTTAGTACTCTCGGATGAATGCAATCTGGCCCAGGAGATTTATCTTTCTTTAGGCCCTTAAAGGTTAACCACACCCATCCAGTGGAGATAGCATCATCTGTCCCCTCCACCTTACTGGTCTTTTTATCCTTATCCTGATGTGACACCCCTGGGGTACCTCTCCCTCCCTCTTGCTCCATTTCTGCTGCTCCCCTGATTCCACTCACTACCGCTTCTATCCCCATCGTGCCTTGCTTTGTAGATATCCTATCCCCCTCCCTAGTGAACACAGAGGTGAAGTACTCGTTTAATACCTCTGCCTGGTCCCTCACCTCTTCCACCCACCCTCCTTCTGATCTCAACCTGCCAAGATGGCCCTTAGTTTTTCTCCACTCCCCAATGTACCGGAAGAACCCCTTTTCCCCTCCACATATCCCCTGTGCCAGCCACTACTCTTTACTGGACTTTGCCCCCCACACCATGCCGGTGACTTTTCTAGATGCAAGATGGTGCATTTCCTTTTCCCTATCCCCTCTCATTGTTTTATATTTTTTGTAGGCAGTCTTCTTTTCTCTGACTGCTACCTGAACCTCACTGAACCACCAGCATGGTTTATGTGACCTTGCTCCCTTACACTTCACCTTATCGCAGGTCCTTTCTGCCTCATGAAGTCCCCTTTTTATGACCTCCCTACTCTTTTCCACATTTGTCATTGTTGTAATCCCCTTCAAGTGATCCTTGAAAATATTTCCCATGCCCACAAAGTCTGCCCCCCTGAAGTCCACTGCCAGTGTCCTAGATCTCTCCCCACCCATGCTTATCTGAAACCAGACAGTATTGTGGTCGCTGCCAATCAGGGGATCCTCTACAACCTGGTCCCTTACCAGATCCACATCCACCAGAACCACGTCCAGGACATGCCCCTCCCTTGTGGGTTCCATCACATGCTGTGTTAAGAACCCATCCTGGAAGCCATCCAGCAGCCTCTGCTCTTTGGCCACATTAGAGGACATGGTTCCCCGGTTTGTACCTGGCATATTAAGGTCCCACGTCAACACCACTCCCTCCCCTTTTCTTCCACATTGGGCAATGATGTTGTCCAGCAAACCATCCTCCAGAACATCACCCATCCCGGGGTGCCTATATACTATACCCAGCTTGACCTTACCTCCTGCCAGGGTTCGTAAGTTGACCCATAAGACCTCCATGTTTCCCTCTGTCTCTTCTACTGTAGCAATTTCTGTCATCTCTAATGAACATAGCCACTCCACCCCATCTTCCCTCCTTTCTATCCTTCCTAAGCATAGTGTACCCATGCACGTTTAGGTCCCAGTCATGGTTTTTGTTTGCTCACGTTTCCACCACATCCACCCCCCCGAACAGCATGGCCTAAAACTTTGACAACTTGTTTCCCAAGCTCCTGGCATTTACTAACACCACCCCCAACCCCTTATCCCTGATCCCCTTTGTCAAACCCCACCCAGGTTCCTTATACTTTCATCCACCCTCTGCTCCTCCTGAAACCTTCTCCCCAGTCTGTTCCCCTCCCCTTGGGTTTGAAGGCTACTCCCTCATCTGGAGGAGAGGGCTTCTAGTCAGCCCCTCCCTTATCCCTCACCCCCTCACAAGTTTAAACCCCACTTTTCTTGAATGTAGTCAGCCACTCCCTGTTTAAGGACTTCCTTCCCTAATGGGGCAAGATGAAGCCTGTCCTTGGCATACAGTCCCTTATCCTCCCAAACTCCTTTCCAGTTGCCTAACACCCCTGACCCACTTTCTTCACCCCACTTCATGAGCCAGACATTAACCTCTGTGATCTTCATTTTTTTCTCCACTGAGGCCTTAGGTACTGGCAATATCTCAGAAAAGAACATGTTGCATCCATTATCCCAACAGACTCTGACAAGTTCTCGGAACCTTGCTTGGATTTCCAAAACGCTATTTCCCTCTAGATCATTAGTTCCCAAATGCACCAGGAAATCCAGTTTCCCTCCAGAATCCCTAGCCAGTTCGTACACCATGAACTTTGCTCTGTGCACCTTCAGCCCAGAGATACTCACTACCTTCACCTGGCTATGACATCCGCCCCCCTATCCCTCCCAATGGATACACCTAATCATCGAGTCTCCCAATTACAGAACCTTAACACCGCCATCATCTTTATAGTTACCTCCACTGTCGCTGTCAATCCCCCATTCATGATCTCAATTCTATGGGAGTTTTCCAACCTTATTAGAGACCCTCTTGTCACCCTCCCCTTTCAACCTCCCTTGTTATTTTGCTCACTTAACTCAGACCCCCCCGAATAGGTTTCCCCTTTAACCCTCTCTTATCAGAAACATTTATCCTGGCCCTGATGGTTTCCCCTTCCCCCACACCACCATCCTCCTCCCTTGTAATAGTACCCCTGCCTCCAGAAGCCCTCTGTGGGTTCCCTTTACCTAGGGTCCCATCCTTGGTACAGACCCTGTCCTGAAGGTGGGCCCTTCCCCCACCTCCTTGTCTCCCAGTTTCTCTCCAGTCATGCTCTCCTCCCTCATGTCTGCAATATGTTGCATCGCCCCCATCTGCTTAACATTTATGTTTCCCCTTCTCCCTCTGGGACTATTTCTATCCTTTCTGTTGCCGCTCTGTGTTACCCTATGGGTATCAGACTCCCTTCCCGGCCTCTGTATCAGTTTCTTCATTTCCACCAACCCCTTCCTCCCCCTCTAGGTTGCTCAGTAGCTTAAATTTATTGTAACACTCTATGCCAGCCTCCATCAAGTAACCTGAGTTTTCCCTGACTGCCCCTCTAAACTGCCCCTCTTCCTCCCCTCTTGCCCTGTTCTCCTTAGGAGCTCCCTTTCCACAGTCTGCTCTTTTAGGCTTCCCCAGAACAGCCCCTCCCAACTCACTGTCTGCTCTTCTAGGTTTCCTCACAACTGCCCCTTCTGACTCTTCCCCTCCACTCTCTTTATTTTTGGAATGTTTACCCCATAAGTTTTCCCTTTAGCATCAACATCCCTATCTAAGGGTCCTCTGTCCCTAATATTCCCCCTCCTGCTTGGTGTAACATAATGTCCTGTAATTTTTGAGCATTGCCCCAGCCTCCCCTCAGCCCCATCCTTCTGCCACCCATATCCATACCCCTTATCCTTGGACACATCCCCAACTCCCCCAACTTACTCCTTAACCAATATACTTCACTCCTGATATGAGATAGCTGTCTACAGAGTGGGCAGCCCCGCTCTTTCCCGGCTCAATTGAGAATTATTGCCACCACACAGCCTGTGCAGCCTACAACTCTTCTGAAGATGCCTGCCATGGTGGAATGTGGCCACCCTGTTTGTCCCTCTCTGTTCATAAAGGCACACACCCCTTTTCTCAGTCCCTTCCCCCTGGAATACTGTCTCTCTCTCAATACTGACTGCAGTTGTTTACGAACCCTATTTCAACCCCACAAATAATGTTCCCAAGTCTCACAAACATATACAGTCCAGTGTGTATCCAGTCCTAACAGTGTGTGTATGCAGACATCAGGTACTGTATGATGTCATAGGCCCACCAGTTCCTGTTGCTTCAAATTTCAGTCACAAACAGAAATTCACAGCCCTTCAATCCCAACCCCAAGTGGCTTTTCAGTATTTAAGAAAGCCTGCAAAACAGGGTGGGTAGGAGGGCTCTACCACCACCAGGCAAACATCTAATTGAATTTCACTGTAATTATCACTGCCAAACAAGTGATCCCATAAGCCTTAATAGTTACAATATCACAGCCCAAGTAACAGTTCTAACTCAAAGTAGTAATTTTTAACACACAGAACTAATTTCAAGTACAAAATTATTCAAATATTTCAGTTAAAACAGAATATAAACCAAACCTCTTTCTTAAACAACCTCCTACTTCTGTTCCCAGGTGGGCAATGAAAGACAAGATGATTCTTGTAATTACTCCTCCTCCTAACACCAGGCAAACATCACATTAAATTTCACTCTAATTATCACTACAAAACAAGTGTTCCCACAAGCCCCAATAGTTACAATATCACAGCCCAAGTACAAGTTCTAACTCAAAGTACTAATTTTTAACACACAGAACTAATTTCAAGTACAAAACTATTCAAATATTTCAGTTAAAACATAATATAAACCAAACCTATTTCCTAAACAACCTCCTGCTTCTGTTTCCAGGTGGACAATGAACTTTGTGAACGAAGTTCAACTTCACAGCATCTCTACTCATGACCAGTGGGGATGGAATTATGCCAATCAGGCTTGAAAGATGATTTTGTGGTTGTTTAGCAAAATCACCTTTTGGGCAGGATTTGAAAACTTTCACTACCATTGTTCATGAGGTGGGGTCACAAGAAGCCTATTTTATAAATTTGCAGTAAAAAATATGTAAAAATGGCCAGGTTTTGAGCATATGTTGAAATTTGTCTATGCTTCCTCATAACTTCAGTAATTTTTAATATTTTGACCCTAAATTTTCAACATACAGTGGTAGTCATAGAAAAGTTTTGAAGTACTGAGGTATACCTAGGTATACTGAGACAGAATGAGGCAGGATCACATTACAGTCAATGCAAATTACCTCAGTGGTATCTCAGTGGTACCTCGAGGTACCTCGATGTAGGAAACTTTTCGACAGCTACCACTGTAGCCATGATTTCACACAACCTCATGAATGTGACAACTGCCATTTATCACATCCTAGCTAAAATGTGTTTTCTCACCTGTGGCATGGAATAATGCTTCAGTGGTGCAGAATCGCATTTTGGTGGAGATTTGAAAATTTCCACCTCTTGGGTTCCAGAGGTGGGGGTAACAAAAAGGATATGTAGAAATTGTGGTGTACAAATATCGTAAAATGCCCCAGTTATGACCGAACAATTCAATGTTTCAACATTCTCTCTTAACTTCACAAATTTTAATATTTTGATTCCAAAATTTAAACATAACCATTTTTCAGTACCACCTTATAAACATGATAGGTTTTATTTTTTAAATCCTGAATGAGATGTCTTTCCTCACTTCTGGTGAAAATTTACATTTTGGCAAATACACTATAAATGATACATGTCATGTTGGGTCTACTACTAGAAACTGAAACCTGTTTCCCCTATAAACTGTTGCCTGAGCCCAGAATCCCGAATGCAAAATCTCAACAGTAGGATTTTGCTAGTTTTCCATGTTTTGGGGGGCTTTGCTCCCCCACACCCCCTCCCCAATGCGGGTGACTCTTCCACTCACACCCCCAGGAATTAATATAACAAATTCTGGGGGGCAAAATCCCACTGTCAGGATTTTGTGGTTCGGGATTCTGGGCTCGAGCAACAGTGTGTTGGGGAAATGGATTTCAGTTTCTAGTAGTGATCCCTATCATGTTTACCAGGGCAGGCATAAAATGACTATTTTAAACATTTGGGGTCAACATTTTTTTTAAAGAATCAATGTGTGAAGAGTGAATTTGTTAAAAGTGAATGTTTAGAGTGAATGTGTAAAGATTGAATGTGCCAACCCTGCACTTCTGTAGGTGTACAGATTCTTCCCATGGCACAGCGAAAAAAAGGTCCTGCACATCTGTACCTGTTCACAAAGTTCCCAAAGGGTCCTGCGTGAATGAGGATACTATTCCACTATCTGAAAATAAAGTAAATTTTTTGTGAAAAAATTTGTTAATGCACCAGTTAGGGTAATTTAGCTCCACAAAAGTAGGGACATGTGGTGTTTGGATTTCCTGTCCTAACTCATCATCCCTACCCCCAAACAGCAAAAGAAAAAAATCATTATGGTCTTGTCTGTCCTGAGTCATGACGAATGAGGGTGGGCTCTTCCTTGGAATGTTCAACCCCATTGCTCACCCCACTCCATGAGCAAATAAGATCAGATGTGATCTGTTTTCTTCAGGCAGGGCTCACAGGTTGTTGGCAACATGTGGGGAGACACAGTTCTGTATGTTTAAACACTATATCAGAATAGGGTAAGTGTAATGATTGAAAACCACAAGGAAGACCTCACCCCTGATTTGCAAATACTCAGAACAGCCAAAACCATAATGATTTTGACTTTTCCTGCTTGGGGTGGGGTGGGGGATGGGGAGATAGGTTTGGAAACCCTAATGCCACATGTCCTTACTTTTGTGCATTAAGTTATCCTAACTGGTGCATTAACAAATATTTTTTGCAAAGAATATATTTATTTACTGTTATAAATGTACTTATTAGGGTGAAATCATTGAGTTAGTGAGGCTATTTACATTGTGGTGTTATCTGTCACTGGAAATGCTCCATCTCTAGGGCAATGCTAGCCTGATGACAGCCAGCACTTGTGAGCTCACTTGCAGCATTATTGTGGCACTGTCTGTCATTTCACTAGTGTTTCCCAAATGATGAGACACTCACAATGACAGGTGGTGGCAAAATGTAAACATCATCGATGATTTATTTATTTATTTATTAGAGAAGTCAGATTTACAACCTTTGAGTCATGGACTCATTTACAAAGGCATCTCGTCACAGGGGAGGTAGACAGAGTTACATAGTGTGGTTAGAATAGTGAGAACAGTAGAGGTGCAGAACATTAAACAGAGTACACACAGGTTACATAATAATGTTACTTATAATAGGTTACAGTCATATACAAGGTACTCAAGGGTTACATTGGGGGTACAGCCCTGGACTTACCTAGATAATACCTGGAGAGGGTGGAGGTAGGGATGGGGAGTGGAGTGGGAGGGAACGGGAGAGGATAGGCTGTCTGGAAAATGTTGACAAGGCAGGGAGGCCTGACAGAAGGATCCCACAGTGAGATTAGTTAGATGCATCTACAGCAATGAGCATCAAAGAGACGGTTCTGGAGGGCAATTTTGAAGGGACCAATTCTGGCAATCTCTGTGATGCAGGGTGGGAGGGAGCTGAACCAAGCAGGGGCTCAGTAATGGAAGGACCTCTGGGCTAGCGATGTCTTGGTTTTGGGCACCAGAAAAGTGACCTCGACAGAGCTACGGGTGGCAGCAGACGAGGACGCACACCATAGGGAAGCAGAGACCCCCAGGGGGGAGAGCCCTAGAAGAGATTTTTTGTTGAGTAGGCAGGTCTGGTAGCACAGATGCTCCTCAAAGGTGAGCAGGTTGGTGGTGGAGTACAGCAGGCAAGTGTGAGTGTGGCTAGTGGCTCCAGTCAGGAGCCCGCAGGCCTTATTGATTGAGAGCTGGATTTTAGTCAGGTGGTATTGTCTGTCGCAGCATAAATGGGCAAGCCATAGTCCACTAGCGACAGGATGGAAGAGGTGATGGCCAGCCAGAGGGCAGCTTGGGAGAGGCAATCTCTATGATGGAATAGTAGGCCTATCCGAGAATTTATGGTGGAGGATAGGGCATTGATGTGGGTGTGGAAGGTGAGAGCTGAGTCAAAAGTGATGCCTAGATATTTGTAAGAGGGGAGACCATGTGATGCAGTACGCTGAGTAACAGCTCACTAGTTCAGCTCCCGTCGCCTGGCATATTAAAAAAGCCCATTTGAAGTATTCAGTACAGTTTAAGGTTATTATTTTTGGGCTAAGCACTTGATTGAGGACAGAAGAGGAGTCTGGCTTGCTAAAATGGAAGCGGAGATGCGCTCGGCGCCCCCAAAACATACCCCACCGGTTTCCCCGGAGAAACAGAGCAAGCGGCCTAAGGACCAGCAAGGTCATGATGGCAAGGCAATGGCTATTAGTGGCATTCCGGCGAAAGAGCCAAGGGAGTCTCCTCTCAATTTAGAATGGTTTCTTGCCAAATTTACACCATTCAGGGAAGATGTAAAATCTCTAACAGTGGAGGTTAAACAGATGACCGAGGCACTAGAAGACCTAACTACAAGAATTACCGATAACGAAGCTCGCACCACATCACTGGATAAAAAAGCTGATCGCTTAAGTGAGGTGGTAGTAGATAGTCATCACAGGATTAAGAAATTGGAGGCTAAGCTGGAGGATTTGGGAGGAAGGGGCAGCAGAAATAATGCGGTCATTCTTGGTATTCTGGAAAAAGAGGAAGGACCAAATATCATTAATTTCGTCCAAAAACTGGTGGAAAAATTAGCTGGCCCCTCTCCTTTTGGAAAGGTTTACATGACAGAGCGCGCTCACAGAGCTCTCCGACTCATGCCACCACCTGGAGCCTTGCCTCGACCGATCATATGCAGATTTCTTAATTTTCAAGAGAGACAATACTTGTTGGGGAAAATAAAAGAGCTGCAAGAAGTTAGGTGGGAGGGTGCAAAAATAAGAATAACACAGGATCTCCCTGCCTCCATTAGGCACCGTCATACACAATTCCACCCAATCGTCTCAAAACTAATCGCAGCTGGCGTAAAGTTCAAAATGGGATACCCTGCCAGACTACAAGTGCTGCTGGATGGCTCCTGGTTCACGTTCAAGGAAGTGGAGGTTGCCAAAACAGCCCTTCAGAAGTCCCTGCCGGACTTGTTCAGCAATCGCTGAGGACAAGAGGTAGTACTCTGGGTATCTGTGTCCTCAGGTACTAGAGAGTTGAAGCAAATCCAGCTGTTAAGAGAGATCCTGGTAATCGTGGCATGGAAGATCGCCCTCCCCCCTTTTTTCTTTAGGAGCAAGAGTCGTGTGACCCCAGTACAGCCATGGTGAAATCTGAAGTTTAATGACTTTTACTTCAAGAAGGGACTCCTGTATAAAGGACAGTGTACCGTAGTCGAAGGACGGGATCCTGCTTTGTAAGAAGTTTTATTTTGTTTATAGGTAGTTGGCCACTGTCTGTTGGAGAAGGTAAATGATGCGGTTATGTTCTGCTACCACAAGAGGTCTCTGGAGAAAAGATGAATGGACATTTCGCGGATGTGCGCAGCAAGTCAAAATCTGGACTTTCTTTAGTTCGTCTAGTTTTATAGAGTGTTTTTTCAGACCCCCGGGTTTAACGTTGAAGTTTAGTTTAGCGTAGTTTCCTGTTGTTTTTTCATTGTGTAGTTTTAACGATAAGGTTTTGACGTGGGCTGTGTGCCCTGTTTTATTACGACATTGGGGGACAGTATGCAGTGTATAATAATAAGCAGAGAGGCTTATTTTGCTTTAGATTAATGTTATCCCGATGATAAGGGATAGCCCTTTGCTGAACCAAGCATAATGTGTTCTGCTTTAAAGAGGACCACCTCTCATGCGCTTCATGGGTGTTAAATGATATATGAGTGTGCTTTCTACAAGTAAGCTATCTGAGAAACTTATGTGTGATATAGTCTTTGACTTGGGTCAAATCTAAATGTATGAAACTGTAGCCCCCCCCCTTTTTTTTTCTTTTTTCTTTCGGAGCGCTTTATCTCCTCCAACGGGGGTTTATTAAGGCTGTACATAGTGGTTTTGTAGGCATGAATATATGCAGTTGCTCATTTTTAGGTTGTATCGCAGCCACCCCCTTATTATGATTTTATTACATTAACAAACCTACAACCAAGGTTGCAGTCTCTAAACATTGTTACTCATTTTCAAATAGAAGGGGTTAGTCGGTGTTACTATGTTAGGGATTATTCAACCAAAGATGCATGTTGGTTTCCCCAAAGTATTAAGTTGGGCTTTCAAAAGTTTTATTCTAGTTCTATAGTGACTCTTTCTAGAGAGTCGGGCGACGGGGCAGAATAGCTGGGAGAGTAGTGAAAAGTGGTTCTGCACAAAGTGGGAAGAATAGAATGGGGGGAAGTTTGGGTTAGTTATCTGGTAGGGTTATTATCCGTTACATGGTCTGGTGTGATAGATACAGGGGAGATAATAGGGGGACTGGGTAGGGGTCAGGGGGTAGGGGAGTGGGGGAGGGTACAGCACAGTACAAACAGACTTCACTACAATATTACTGGTGGAGATTTGTTCGTATTTACATCTTTGCCGGATCCCATAGGCAAAGGTCAATGACTAAGCCATTGAAAGTCATAACATGGAATGTGAAAGGGGTTAGACTCAAAACTAAACAATACTCGATTTTGAAGCACTTAAATCTGCTTGCTGCAGAAATCATGTTTTTGCAGGAAACACATTTATTAGGTGTTGGGGCCATTAAGTTAAGGAGACAACAAGTGGGACAGGTCTTTTCAGCTGAGTGCTCCACGAACAGTGGTGGCACCATGATCTTGGTCCATAGGAAGCTCCCCTTTACTTTGACAAAACTAACCAAAGATCCTAAGGGTAGGTTTATTTTCATTATAGGTAACTTATTTGCGGAAGAGATACTCCTGGGGAGTATTTACGGACCAAACCAGGATTCCCCCTAGATTCTTCACACAAATTATTACCGCTTTACTTCCTTACCTCTCGATACCGATGATACTGGGTGGGACTTTAACCTGGTGTATGACCCAATGATGGACAAGACCAGGCACAGTAGGAGGGGACTATCTCTGGCCCAACATGCGCTTAGAGATTTAATGGATCAGGTTGGATTGAGTGATATTTGGAGGGTATTACACCCCGATGACAGGGAATATACCTTTATTTCCCCGGTCCATAAAACTTCGTCCAGAATAGACTATGTGCTTATTTCAAGGGCATATATTCCACAAGTTATTGATTCTTCGATACAGCCGGGCCCCCCGTTGGACCATTCCCTCGTATGCTGTCAATTGACTATAGAGCCTCCGCTTAGAGGAAGATGGAAACTTAATGATCAGCTCCTTAGAGACCCTAAACTGGTTCGCACAGTTCAAGACCACATAGACCAGTTCATTCAGTTTAATCAGGGTACAACTCAAAGGCCCGGACATTCTATGGTGTGCTTTTAAGGCTTACTTAAGAGGAGTATTCATTAGTTTAGCTTCCAATAGGAAAAAAGCAAGAGAGCAGGAGATGTCCCAACTGCTGTCCCAAATAAGGTCCATAGAAAAGGACCTGTCTCCTGCCACACCAGACTCCACACTTCAAAAGCTCATTAAATTAAGGGCGGCCTACCTCGAATTGCTCCGGGAAAAAGCGGAGTATGCTATCTTAAAAACACAAGTGTCATTTACAGACCAGGGGGAGAAAGCGGGATGCCTCTTGGCCCATAGAATTAAACAAATAGAATCCTCTAAGTATATAGCAGCCATCCTATCTCAAATGGATGGACTTCTGAAGACCGCCCCGAATGATATTATATCGGAATTCCTTAATTACTATACTGACCTATATGATCCTATGCCCGGCCCCCCAACCCAGACTCATCTAGACAACTATTTGAAGGAGACCGCCTTGCCTAGTCTTACTGAGGATCAGCAGAAGGCATTAATTTCACCTATTACTAGTATCGAGATACTTAATGTTATAAGTGCTTTACCCTTAAATAAAACCCCAGGGATAGACGGTTTCTCAGCTCACTTTTACCAGCGGTTTAAAACCTCCATTATCCCTTTGTTGCTTCCCTTATTCCAGTTTATACTATCAGGAGCTGAAATAGATGCTTCTCTTTTTGAAGCATTAATTGTACTTATTCCTAAGCAGGGTAAGGCACCTGAATTAGTCACCAACTACCGGCCGATCTCCCTTTTGAATCAGGACGTTAAGATACTGTCTAAATTAATAGCTTGCCACCTTAACCTGATCCTCCCCACCATTATTGGTCCCGAACAGGTGGGATTCATAAAGTGCAGATCCTCCTCTGACCACCTCCGCATCTTGGCTCATGTCTTCTCGGCATCCAGAGATGCCCCATATCTCGCGGCCTTAATTTCCCTGGACGCCGAGAAGGCATTTGATAGAGTCAACTGGCAGTACTTATTTCAGACGTTAAAAGCCTTTAAATTTCCCAGTACATTCCAGACTTGGATTAGATCCCTTTATCATTCTCCCATTGTGAGAATATCGGGTAACGGAGTCATTTCAGACCCATTTACCCTTTATTCGGGAACTAGGCAAGGTTGCCCCCTTTCCCCTTTACTGTTCAACATATATTTAGAGCCATTAATCCATAGACTGCAGGTCTGTCCAGAAGTGCAAGGAATTCCAATTTACCCATGTGAGGTCAAAGTCTCCGCTTACGCAGACGACCTTCTTCTCCAAGTTGCTAATCCCGTTTTCTCCATTCCCCCAATGTTAAATATCATAAAATCCTTTAGCCTAGTCTCTAATTACAAATTAAATATAAACAAAACAATTGTCTTCCCTCTTAACCACAAAACTTACAAAACGGACATCCTTAAGTTGGGACTTGTCTGGAAACAGGATTCCCTAAGATATCTGGGTATTGAATTATCCAGACTTATGGGAAGTTCTATTAAATTGAATTTGGACTCTCTGCTTCATGTGATAACACAGGATCTTAATAGGTGGGCCTCCCTCCCAATCTCCATTTGGGGGAGAGTTAACCTGCTCAAAATGAATGTATTTCTACGTTTTTTTTATCCCTTGTCAATGCTTAATGTGTGGCTTCCAGTATCGTAGTTCAAGAAGGTAAATAGTCTTTTTTTAGAGTTTGTTTGGGCGAATAAGACTCCTAGGATCGCGTTCCACAAATTAGGTGCACCTAAGTTGAGAGGGGGCTTGCATTTGCCTCACCTAGGGCTCTATTTCTGGGCTAGTCACATTAATAAATACCTGAGATGGACATTGCCCATATCAATGAGTTATACTCCGTTATGGCTCAAAATAGAATGGGCCCAGATCTGTGAGTGTGGTTTAGATCCAGAAGCCCTCTTGTATATCAAGGAGAATCTCCTTCCCAGTAGATTAAAAAATACTCTCATAGCATTATCACTTAGGGTTCACTCTCAATTATGTCGTTTTCTCAAGTATGATAATAAAAGAGACATAAATCAACCCCTGTTTGGAAATCCCAATTTTAAGATAGATGACAAATGTATCCCCTCCAACTGGTTGCCCCAACTAAAGGGTGTCCCATTGAACACCTTAATAGGGGATGATGATGCCTGGTTACCAGGCCAAAGTATAATGCAAAAGTTTAAGGTCCCAACCGAACATTTTTTCGGAGTCATTCAAGTCAGACACCTATTAATTAAAGTGTTCAGGCAAAAAGCAAGCCCATACACAGGCCCTCCCCTATTGTTAGATTTGATACAATTGGTGGGTCAGCAGAAAGCTGTCTCCAAATTTTGTGGTATCCTGTTTGACCGATTATATCCAGAATGTTACGGACTGACCCATTACTGGTCTTCTCATTTTGCTGGTTATAACATTAATTGGGCTGACCTCTGGTTTAATTGTCATAAATTCATAACGCAAGATAGATTAAGGCTGATGCAAATGTATATTCTATATAATTTATATTTTTCCCCTGAAAAAATGTTAAAATATGGCCTAACATCTTCTTCCCAGTGCGTGAGATGTTCGGAACATGAGGGCACTTTATATTATATTTTCTGGACCTGTCCCAAAATAGTACCTCTCTGGACCACCATTCAAAACAAGACCGATTCTATTTTGGGACTAGAGGATCTGTTTAAACCTGAAATATACATCTTAGGTGATTTTTCTAGCATCAGATTTCCTAATAGGAAATATTACATGGCCTAGATGTCCATGTCACTTAAGAAGGTAGTTTTAAGACACTGGAGGGACCAATCTGAAATCACATATGGGGAATGGTTATCTGAGCTTATTGCGAACCTCAGAATGGAAAAGGCTTAAATAATAGATTAGGAAGGTTTAAGAAAATATGGGACCCCTTACACACTTTATTCTCGATCTAAAGCTTCTCATAGTGAGGACCTTAGTACCTAGAGTATTCTGTTATTATTGAGATGTCTGTGCTGTAGGGTTGGTAGGGAATAGGGTCAGATCAAAGCTGTATTAGAGGGGTGGGGAATATAGATGCGGGGAGGGAGGGGGGATGACAGATTCAATTTGCTGTATATTACTAATGTATAATGTAACTGTACTCGAAGATCTGTCATGTATGGTAAAATTATTAATAAACTTTAAATGGAAAAAAAAAAGATATTTGTAAGAGGTCACTTGCTCTAGTGGGTACATAGTGCTGGGGAGAATGAAGAGGGGGCATTTTTGGCCCTTGTTTTGGTGATGGAAGAAGAGCATAGACTTGGTCTTCTTCAGGTTAATGACAAGTCAGTGATCAAGGAACCACTTTTCAGCTTGGTTGTAGGTGTGCTGGAGGGATACCTGGAGAGAAGAGGGATTCTGGGTAGGATGCAAAGAGAACCGCATCGTCGGCATAGATGAACATTTTTCCTGTGTAGGAGCTGGGGAGAGCGTTGAGGTAGAGGTTGAAAAGTACAAGGCCCAGAATGAAGCCCAACCCCAGAATGAACAGGCCGGGTATTGGACAAGAAGCCGTTTATCTTCCCATGCTGGGATCTAGCAGAGAGGTAACTGGAGAACCAGGCAAGGGGACCATCAGAAAAGCCGAGTTGGTGGAGGAAGTCAAGCAGGAGGGGGTGACAAACAGTGTCAAAAGCCTTGTAGATGTCTATGAACGACAACAACAGAGAAAATGCTGTGACTCGGCTGGGTCAATTCGGTGCTCACCACAATGAGCAGCCAGCTCGTAACGATAACAAAATCCAAAAGTGGTGTCACTCGGGTCTCTCTTTGTGGAAAGAATTAGCTGACACGCCTAATTGTAATGTGAAGTATGTATTACAAAGAACTTCCTCATCTAGCATTTCTCTCTTCTAACAAGTCTTCCTCAGGGTCTGTTAGAAATCACATTGGGGTGAGGGAGTTCCTTTCTGTTGTTGGTACTCTTTGTTATTAAATACTTTTCATGTTTGCAATTAGCGTGTCAGCCGAATTCTTTCTACAAAGACAGACCCGAGTGACACCACTTTTGGATTTTGTTAGATGTCTATGAACACTGCGCCAGCAAGGTTTCCGGAGCCAAGTGCAGAGTGCTGGTTTGGAGAGAACTCCAGGAGACCAGTAGTGGTACTGTGTCCTGGGTGGAAACCATGTTGTTCTGGGCACATTATGTCATATTTGGCCAGGTACTCAGAGAGTTGAATAGACACTATTTTTTCTAGGGCTTTAGAGAGTGGGGAGAGGATAGAGATCAGCCGGTAGTTGTTAGGTGAGGACTGATCTCCACTCTTATGTATAGGGGTGATTTCGGCTGATTTCCAAGCACTGGGAAACTGACCAAGGAATAGAGACTGGTTTAGTAGGTCTGTAAGGGGGACAAGGATGATCAGGCAGAGGATTCTGGAGTCTAGGAGGTCACAGCTGGGGTTGTTGCTACCAAGGGCTTTTAGCAGGTGTGACCTGGCTACATACAGAGATATAGTGTGCAGGTAGAAAGGAGGGCAAGCCAAGACAGGGTGAATAGAGGTGGGGATTTGGGTCGAAAAAGTTATTTGGGAGGACAGAGCTTAGATCAGAGAAGGTAGCATTGAGGCAATCAGCTATGCAAGTTGGGTCCGTAGTGACGGTGCCATCGATGGAGAGCTGGGATGGTGGGGGGAAGAGGGTCTTCCCATTAAGCTCTTTCATGCTGTCCCAGAAAGTCCAAGTGGATCCCCAGGTGAATGCGAGGGTGGTCTGATAGTGCTCTGCCTTGGCATGTCTAATGGCCAGGTGCACTGATTACATGCCATGTTGTAGGCTTGTCTATCAGCCAACTTGCCTGATTTGATAGCGATGTGCCAGAGATTATCCCTATGCTTAAGTTTTTGGATAAGGGATGGGGAGATCAATGTGGCATTTTGTTTTTTAGTACGGATTCTGGTGTAGGGTGAAAAGGTCTCAGGCCTTGCTGAAGGCATTGGTGAAGAGGTCTAGGACAGAGTCAGTATCAGGGGCGTGACAGATGGGGGACCAGTCCAGTTGTGCTAGATGCAATTTTAGATTTCTGAGACCCCCACCGGGGTGTAGGTGCTGGCACAAGGTGACCTGGGACACAGGTTTCGGTATGGAGGATGACCAGAGACAGAGGACAAGTGAGTGATCACTAAGTGAGTCGGGGAGGACATTGATATCCCAGATTTTATGAAGGCAGTTTGATAGTATTATGTCTAGGAGGGTGCTGGAGCCACTTGTCCAGTTGAATCTAGTGGACTGGGTGACTAACTGGGACATGTCCAGGGCAGTGAAGGAGTCCCTGGTATGGGAGGCAGTGGTACCAAGCCAATTGACATTAAGATCACATAGTAAGAGCTGCTCAGCTTTGTGTGGTAGGGAGGTGAGGTAGTCGATGTGAGACTGGACCACTGGGTTCTGGTTCCTCGGGGATATGTAGGAGACTGTGAGGAAGAGTGGGCCCCTGGCTGGGTCAGGGATAATTTTTAGAGTGAGGGCTTGGGCACCATAGACAAGTTTGGGGGCAGGCAGCGCATGGCTTATAAGGGTGTCCTGCATGTAGATTGCACACCCACCGCCACATTTACCAACTTGGTCTTCCCTGAACAGGGTGTATCCAGGGAGAGAAATAACAAAGTCAGGGGTTGTTTTGGAGATCCAGGTCTCTACTAATGCAATAATATCGGGTTGGTGTTGTACAGCCCAGCACAGGAGTGCGGCAGATTTCTTTAGAAGGCTGCAAATGTTCAGTGATGCAATGTGGAGACCGGCTTCAGAGTGGGGTTTGGGAAGACTAGTTGGCTTTGGTCCAGGGTTTGGGTGTATATTCCAGGACAGCAGTAAGAGCAGAGTGATTTATCTAATTAAGAGACAGTGGCGACAAGGACCCTTAGTGTGGTGCTGATGTGAGGTCCTGATACTAGGGGTGCAGGGGATGGGTAAGACATGGAGGGTAGGTATTGCATTCATTTACACTGCTGGGGCATTACAGGTACAGTAAAATAAATTTACAATAATAAAGACATTTGAAGCGCATGCAGTAATAGGGAAGTAACCTACTATTTTTGTTTTACTTGATTTTTCCAAGAGTTCTTTATTGTCTAAGTTTGATTAGTTTATTTGTTCCACTGGACTGATATAGTATGCCACACAAGATAATGGCACTCATTGAACAAACCAATGTGCCAGGATGAAGTGTCACTGCTGAAAACAGCAGCACCATCTGGAGCTGGTAGGATATTCCCCACTACTGCAACCAAAACCAGCACTGCTGCTGTGAGTGTGAGACATTACATTGCATTACATTGGTTAAGTCAGAAACAAGACTACTGCATCTGTGAATTCTCTTTCAACCAGTGGTCTTTTATATTATTTCCTTGCACCTCCAAAATTATATCTAAGTACCTCATGAATGTTACATTGCTGTTTTCCCTCACATACACAATCTAACAGTAAGTATTAGCATCTAATATAGAGAATTCTGGATGGGCAACTAAGCACAGCCAGTGTGTTCTGCCACAGAGGAGCTCTGATTCCCTATGACCTCGTGAGTAAAGCTCAAGAGATCCATGGGACTCAGAACCCCAAGGCGGCAGAACACACTGGTTCTGCATAAAGTTGCTCATCCTGTAATTTTTATAGTATGTAGTACTATGTGAAATGAGCATGCAGAAGGTCTTTCACTTTCAGAATTAAACTGAAATGTGCACTGTCTAGATGTTTCAGAATGCTGTTGTACCACAATAGGACACAATCATGTTCCATGACCTTTGAACTGTGGTACAATGGCATTTTCAAAGGGATGTAATTCTGTGTGGAAAATGATCTCCTATACTCGATTATTATGCTATTCAAGACATTAGTTCTGATCTTCATCCTAAAACCCTCCAACCTGAAGCCATCTTTCAGGCCCCTCATCCTACTCTGATCAATTTGCAACCAGAAGTCTTTCCTGTTTGGAAGAGTATATGATCTTATATTCTGCAATCATGTCCCCCACCCCTGCCCCCTTAGTCTTCTTTTCCCTAATGAGAACATTTTAATGTGAGGCTACTACGTGAAGAGAGGGAACTTAAGAATATGAACTGGGTCAAACAATGATTTTAAAACTTAATGCAGATCATGAATAATACCTGTGCACATTTAAGCTGAGTTTGTTACCCTTGAAAACCTTTTATAAACCAAATATTTAGACACAATTCTTTTTATATGTAAAAGACAGTATGCCTTTATAATCCTTTTATACTTCATTATTAGATTCATTTACATGGGGACTAGATCCATATACCCTGCAGTTGATCTACTCCAGGGGCCAGATTGTCAGACTTTTGGGGCTAAGACCCACTTTGCAGTCACTGGTGCAGAACAAAAATCTCTTCACCGGCACAAAGTCTTAATTGCTGTATGGGCGCAGGCATATCTGTGGAGGCTGTTACACCTGGTCCAATTAGGCTTAACTTTTTGTTTTGGTACTGCTGCACCAAAAACTGGCCACAAGCTGCTGCAAATCGTGGAGCCAGTAGCAAACAGCTCCATGACTGAAAATACAGACCATGTGAAAAAATTTTGCAGACCTGCAAAGTCTTCTCAAATAGGCACAAAAATAACTGGTTTTGAAAATCTGTGCCCTGATGTTTAATCCTTTGCTGAAGTCACAATCCTCTGTTTGTGACATCATAACGATTTCCATGTCAACAAACTGTGATGAGACAAACAGAGGAGTATGACTTCAGCAAAGGATTAAACTGTGAACCAGATGAATTCTAGGGGACAAGGATCCTGTTTCCATGCAAAGTAACTAGTAAAGAAGAACAAAGGGATGAGGAATGCAGACAATATATAAAAGACAAGCTGAATTGCATCCAGCTATGCAGTTCAAATTTTTCTCAAAATTGACAAACACACCTTAAATAAAAATTAGCATATTTTGGTTGTTATGCTAGAAAAAAAAATATTAGACTCCAGTAGCTAGATTAACTTCTCAGCTTTTACAAAATGTGTATGTTCATTTCAACTCAATTTCCTTGCAGTAGGTAAGAATGTTAAATTGTAAATGCTAATTACAATGCAAATGACCTGTAACTGGGTTTTACATGACAATGCCCACTGTATCCAAAAAGCGCTTAACAATCGAGGAGCACTTGACAGCAGCTGTTAGGCACCCATGTACTTCTACACATTCCCCCTCCCTTAGGAATAATCTGGAAGCAAACTGATACCAGCTCAGCAAGCTTTGCATGGTAAGACATTTCTAATAAATACATATAAATACATTCATGAAGAGGTTATGTGAAACTGAAGAAGGTTAAAGAAAGATTACATAAATAGAAGGGACATACATGGTGGAGGGAATTCAGAGGAGGGCACCTAAAATGATGCAGGGGTTGCATCAAAAGCCCTTTGTGGAGAGACTGAGGGATCTCAACATGTGCACCCTAGAAGGGAGGAAAGTGAGAGGGGACATGACAGAGTCTTGCAAGTACCTTAGTGGGGTGAACAACATACAGGAGGGGAGTTTCTTTCAAAGATGAAAGAGCACCGGATGATAGGGTCTGTGATGAAGCTGGAAGGAGGAAAGTTTAAGAGAGATGTGTGGAAGTACTACTTCACTGGAACAGTGGTGGACACTTGGAACAAAGTACCAACAAAAGTGTTTGAGGCAAAAATAGGAGGGGGCTTCAAGCTTGCATGGGATAGACATAGGGGAATATTAACAATTAGGTTGGAGAAGGGAGGGTCATTGGAGACCAGATAGGGTATGCAGAGACAAACTAGGCAGGGGCTATCTGGGCAGACTGGGTGGCACAAGTGGTCCTTTTCTACCAACAAATTCTGTGTTCTGTGTTGCTATATAAATGAACAGGAACAGTAAAAGGATTAAGAGAGGGACAGCAGGTGAAGTACAGGGTGGTTAATTGACTTGCTCATGGTTATATACTGTGTAAGCAGCATCTGCAGGCTTCAACCCTGGATCTTCAGGTTCACAGCTCCTGTACTCTAACCACTGGGCTGTTTCATAAAATGGTGTGGCTGCCCTAGAATCCAGTCACTGATGTAGTAAATTCAGTTTATGGCATTGCATAGAGAGATGCTTGACAATGTAAGAAACTAACTAGGGGGAGGCACCTTTTGCCATAAGTGACTACTTTGCCATTCAGGATGTTTCTGCCTACTTGTTGGGGCACAAATAACATGTGTTTCTGCTTGAGTTTCAGGACTTTGTTACTCCACAGTAAAGGAAGGTGGGTAGTCAGAAGGCAGAGCAGTCACTTTCCCTCAGAGTAAGGAAACCAAAGATGGTTTTGCACGATATTGATCCGACATACTCCCATGTAACCATTGTCTAGAGTTGGACAATTTTTTCTTTCTCCCCACAAGAATATCATGCAAAACCCTGTTTTTGTGCAGTGGATCTTACTGTGATTGTTGGAACGATGTGGCCCTTTATGGCACATCAGAAAAAAACAATAAAAATCTCCATATTTACGGAGGTAATCAGCATTTTCATGTGGGGACATCACAGCTGACATGCAGGCTGTGAAAAAATGTAGTTACCAGGTAGCAAGTGTTCTAATAAAAGTTGCACTTTAGCAGTCATATGGCCATATTTTGGGTACCTACTCTGTACAGTCACATCAAATGGCCACCATTTCAGGAGCTTTGACTACTAACATGTTTAATATTGTGGTCATATGACCACAAACATGAAGAATATTTATTTTTGTGCAGCCACAGCAGACATGTGCAATTTACACAATGATAATGATATTCATGAAATCTTCCTAGTTCACCTAAAAATCATCACCAATTACACGTGCCAATTTCTCTGCTTTACCATGGTCAATGCTGACAGGGCTACTTTAAAAAAGTCATGTTTCAGTCTGTCACTACCAGTGGTGTCATGGCACAAAGGAGAGAGATCCTCACATCACATATGGATAAAAAACATTCTTGGACTCTTTTGGCACATTTGGTAAAATATGTTTCAAATAAATAATGAGATGGCAGGCGTTAGAGGTGAAAAGGGATGGGAGGGTTGAGATACAATACATAATCCTGATTTTAAGTTCTTTCGGGTAATAGTTGAGACTGTATCAGTGTAATGAACTTGAAAAGCTTTTTTTCCCCTAGAAAAGCTAATGACAGAGTAATTAAAATTAAAAAAAATTACCAGTTAAGTATGTGTATGAGATCTAAAGGCAGTACATTTCTTTGTGATGTCAATCAATCAATCAAAATCTTTATTTATCCAGGTGAACATCATTGAACAGTGCTCATTTGCAAGATGGACCTGGGTAGGACAAGTCAGTTACACTTGTAGTACAATGAACCATATGCTGTATATACAAAAATAGACAAGGTAGAACAGAACACAACATCAGCATACTTGGTTTTATAACATAACATAAATCAGGATAAGGCATATTTCATTTACTAATTGCTATAATACATACAAAAGTTGTGGCACTCTGGGTTTGAATGAGGATCATTGATAAAGTGGAAGAATGTGAATGAACTATTCTTATATAAGCCCGGGTATACATCAGTTGGGGAATGAGGGGATACCATGAAGGTGATAGTAAAGGAAGAATGGAAGGGAGGTCTTCTAGAAAGGAGAAGAAAGAAACAAGGAGAAGGGAGAGCCTGTCAGGATAGACAAAGGAGGGAGTAGCAAGGGACTAACCTACCAGGAATGAGATGAAGCAGTGAGTAGAAAAGGACTAGAGGGGGACTTAGTTAAGTGCAATATTAGGAGCAATGAGCAAAGGGAGGAGATGATCACATTAACATATGACAGGACCAGAAAACATCCAGCCTGTTTTACTGGGAGCAGAGTTATGGAACATAGGGTAGTTCCCATAGAAAAGATGATCAGTCAGATGGAGGAGAGTAATAGGGCCAAGTTCTGGGCATAGGTACTATTTAGGCAAGGAGGTGGTGCAGTGGATGTATATTCTGGCAAGCAGTGTGGGAAGCACTTGCACTGTTCCTTGATAAGACGTGAGTAAAGAGACTTAAAGGAGGCAAAGGTGATAGTTAGGTTTAATTTAATTATTTCCTGTAGATTGTTCCACAAGGAGGGCAGCACAAAGCTAATAGCTGTTCTTCCAAGGCGACAATTAACTTTGGGTACTTTCAACAGTATACAGGGGTAGCTTCTCAGAGCACATTTGCTAATTGTAATTAGCGGGAAGTGGTCTGTGATGTATTGAGGTAGTTTTTTGGATATAGCTGTATATGTCCAAAGAGCAGCATTTCTATCCCTTCTAAACTGAAGCGAATTCCATCCTACTGCTGCATACAGGGAACAATGATGCATGGTAAGGGGAAGTTCTCTAATAAATCTCAGAGCTCTATGGTACAGAGTGTCCAGTTTTGCAAGGTAGGAGATAGAGCAAAGGCTGTATAGGAAATCCATGTAGTCAGTTATAGACAGAAATGTCGCTTGGACTAATCTTAACTTAGCATCCCTGGTAAGAAAGTGGCTGATCCTAAAGTAAAGTCCGAGCCTCTGGTGTAGTTTTTTTTAGCAGTTCCTCAATATGCTCTGTAAAGGAAAGACTATTGTCAAGCCACCAGACTCCCAGATACATTTGGGTTTGCTGTGTGCTTGTAGGGAGAGAAAAGCATTGCTTTACTTTTTTTTGCATTAAGCAGGAGCTTTTTGTTCTGGAGCTGCTTTTCGAGTAGACTGAATTTGATTTGAAGGTCCCTACATGTGGCTTCTGGTGATGAGCAGCTTGAGTAGATCATCGTGTCATCTGCGAATAGGTGGACAGTAACCTTAGTTATATTATCATCAAGGTTGTTTAAATAGATAGCAAAGAGTATCGGACCAAGAATAGATCCCTGGGGTACACCTCATAGCAGTGGTTTAATAGGTGACAGTTTGCCTTTGGCCATAACCTGCTGGAGGCGGCTAGAGAGGTAGTTGATGAACCATTGTAGTGAAAGTGGATCCAAACCTATGGTTATCATGGGTGAGATAAGCAGGCTATGACTGATCGTGTCAAATGCTTTGCTTAGGTCCAAGAACACTGCGCAAGTAAAATTTATGTTATCCAAATCTCTCTGCCAGTCACTGGTAACTTTTGCCAAGGCTGTGATGGTGCTATGCTTGGCTCTGAAGCTGCATTGTGTGGGGTTTAGCAGATTGGTAGACTCTAGTAAGATCTCAGTTATATACTTACAATTTTTTTCCAGGAGCTTTGACAGGACAGGAAGGAGGGAGATTGGCATATAGTTGTTAAGATCTCAGGGGTCACCTGACTTGAATAGAGAAATTACATGTGTTGTTTTTCAAATAGAAGGAATGGATCCTTGGGACAGTAAAAGGTTAAATAAATTTGTTATGGGTATCGCTAGTACATGGTAAGCAATCTTTAGGAAGTAGGGGTTAAAAGAATCTGAACCAGCACTTTTCTTTGTGTCCAGTAGGCATAGCATGTCTTCAACCTGTTTCAAAGAGGCAGGTTGCAGGGAGAATATAGAATTCATAGCAAGAGTTTCCATTTGTTGCATGCTGAGTTGGGAGCACAACATGTTTGCAGGAGAGTTGTCGAATGCTAAACCTGCAGTCATGAAGTGTTTATTGAATAAGTCTAGAATCTATAATTTGTCACTAGTAACATTATTTCCTGAAACAATCTTAGCTGGGAGGGATTTTCCTGGTGTGTGGCCAGATAGATCCTTGATGGTATTCAAAAATTTAGATGGGTTCTTGGTTGTCGAGTCCAATTCAGTGTGATAATAGGCAGCATTTACATCTCTAATCTTCTTGGTGCATGTGTTCCTAGCCCTTTTAAACTGATACCAGTCTGACTGGGTTTTTGATCTTCGTGCTTTTTTTCCACAGCATATCCCTCCCTAATAGCACAGTTTTGAGATCTGCTGTGAACCATCTACAATCTTTATTCCTTACCCACACTTTAAGTAATGGGACATATTTATTTTAAGGCCCCTAAGATTATTTCATTGAGGGTTTCATAAGCTGATTGTACTGTTTTCACCAGGTAGAAGTCTTACCATCATGTGGAGTACTTTAGTTCATCTATACAGGCAGAAGGGTCAGAGTTATGCTTTGATCTTTTAACAGAGAACCTTGACAGGGATAGAGTTTTATTGGTTGATCTTACCCCTGCAATGAAGCAGTGGTCGCTGACATCACTGAAGAAAACACCA
Source organism: Neoceratodus forsteri (assembly GCA_016271365.2). Classification (NCBI taxonomy): domain Eukaryota; kingdom Metazoa; phylum Chordata; order Ceratodontiformes; family Ceratodontidae; genus Neoceratodus; species Neoceratodus forsteri. The sequence continues at coordinate 1,126,847,531 of CM028131.1, forward strand.
GCATGCGAAAAAAGATGTGATTTGCTCACAAGGATAACATCCAGCAGTGTACTATGGCTTGGGCTCTTTTTGTTGAGTCGCGTTGGTTCGTTAATGAGTTGCACCAGCCTATGAGTGTCACAAAAGGACGAGAGGGGGTTCAGAGTCCTTGGAAAGCCAGTCTACGTTAACATCCCCTAGTATAATGGTTTCTAGGGACTCTGACCCCATTGTATCACTTAGATGCGTCAAAAGCTTGAGACCAGCAGACAGAGGTCTATAGCACCCTATTACGTGTAAAGATGTGATGTGTGAGATTACTACCTGCAGGGACAGACATTCGAATTCCTTCACCACAGTTGTTGAGTCTAGGCAGGTTACCGTAAGGTTGTCCTTAACATAGATGGCCACTCCTCCACCTCTGGAGTGCCTATCAGTTTTAAATAGAAGGTAATTAGGTATAATGATTTCCATGTCTGTTGTGGCCAGCCTGAGCCAGGTTCCAGAGACCACCAAGATATTTGGTACGGTATGGTTTACCCATGCTTGCAGTGTCAGTGGCTCAGTAGGTAGCACACTCACTTCTGAGGCTGGGAGATCAGAGGGCTGTGGATTCAGTTCCCACATCTGGCACTTGGGTTAATATCCCAGTACTGACACTGTAGTGCAGCATGAGAGGGGTGCTGCACTTCTGAGGTGCCATCTTTCAGATGAGATGTTAAACCGAGGTCCCATCTGCCTGGATTGGTGGTAGTTCAGGTGGATGTTAAAGATCCTATGGCACTTATCGAAAAGAGTAGGGAATTTCCCCGGTGTCCTGGCTAAATTTCCCTCATTCACTAAAAATACCACCAACAGCTTAATCTGGTTCAATGTCAGTTGGCATTCATCTGTATCCCCTTCCCCCGGGTTGTGCCTGAAAATAGGCAGGATTTGTCTAGTGCACTTACCCGGTCAACAAAAACTAAATAAATAAATAAATTGTAGTGATTTTTTTTTTAATAGGCTGCACACATTGTTATGTAGGAAGGGGATACCTTTTCCTCTAGCTAGGTCTAATGGTGATAAGATAGCCTCTGGTGGGCCAGGGTTACGTTCTATATTACCATAGCATATTAATAATAGAAGCAATAGTTTTCTTAGTGCAGCAAGGGATAGTTTATATTTTCTTGCTTTTGCATGTCCTCGGGAGTTCATTGCCTGGGTCACAGGGTTCCCAGCTCTGAGGTTTTGTTGCCCTAGTGCAGTGAAAAGTTGTACCTTAACTGAGAGGAGCAAACAGGGTTCCACACCAGAGGAAGGTGGTTGGGTGTGCCTCTCTGTTGACTCAACTTGAGTCCCTCCACTGTGGGTTGACCAATAGGAAGACTGTAGTTGGGGGAAGTTAAGAACACATACATAGTCATAGAAGGCAATGATAGACTCACAGCAGGGCAGCGTCATGTTACAGTCATCCCACCTAGCAGTTTGAGGTGCATGATACTGCCCACCTGGTTACAGGTAAAATAGGGGTAGAAGGAGTAGACACACTCTTAACTCCATGTTGGCTTCTGGAAATGAGTATAATTATTAGCTTGTGAACAAGGAAGGTTCTAAGGATTATGCAAAGAGATGATAGTGTGGTAATTTAGGGACTATTCTTAAATTAAAAAGGATCACTGCAGATAGTCAGGAGAGTGGAGCGGTGGAGTATAACCTGATAGAAGGAGTATATGAGAGAAATCCCAAAGTAAAGTATAAGAGAGAGATCCGATGGGTTACCTTGGCTCGCAGTGAATAGTCAGTCTGACAATGAGTCCACCTCAGAGATAAGGGGGAGGAATGTAATTGGGTGGTGTAATTCAAGTGGTCATGTAATTGAGAAGGGGTGGGGAGGAAGTCTATTTAATGAGAGGTGGGGGTAGGGGATGGAGGGGGCAAGCAAAAAAGTTGCTGCTTTGGCCATACCTTTCTGTGCCAAGAGTCTGGACTTGTGGATTCGGGTGGCAGCTGAGGAACACTGACCACCAGCTGGCTGAGTCTGCCCCAGCCCTAGGCAGGGAGCCTTTGCTGAAAGAGGTGTTTGGTTGGGGAAAGAGAGACAAAATCAGCTTATTTATGCTGGTGAAGACAAAAGCGTCCGCAGTACTGGCAGGGAAGAAAAATTAGCAATGCAACAGGATGTGTATTGTTTTTGGCACCTAAATGTCTGGGGTCAGTACAGAATTCACTAGAGGGGCTGTGACTCTTAGCTTTTTTTCCCTATCAGCAGAATTTCTCCCAAAAAACAGGTTTCACAATCCTCACAATTACAATAACAAACACATTGTCTTCACTTTAGCTTAACATATAGAGAACACTCCTAGAACAGGCTTAAAACATGCAGGGAAAGCAAGGGACCAATCGGAATGGGGCCCGAGAAGGCACTCGTGTTCTGATTTGTTGCGGCTTTGGCCTTACCTTTCTGCGCCAAAGTGTCCAGGCTTAATGGTTCGGGCGGTGGCTGAGGAACGTCAACTACCCGCTGGCTGAGTCTGCCCTGGCTGTAGGCAGGGAGCCTTTGCAGGAAGAGGTCTTTGGCTGGGGAAAGAGAAACAAGCATTTGTCAATGCCGAATGTTTGCTTGCTGGCATTGGCAGTGGTAGTGTAGAAGTTACAGAGCTGCGTAATAGGAATGGCAGTGAAGTATTGAACTGAAGCCAACACCACCATCACCCTGCAGAGAGTGACGGCATTGGGGTGTGCCTTTGGGTGCGTCGGAATATAATGACCACGCCATTTCACCACACCCACCCTGCAGACACTGACAAGTGTCACGGTGTGCCTAGGGTCTTTGGCCCTTATCGCACCCATTCCATCAGGAAATACGGTGAGATGGGTGCGGTGATAGGAAAATGGGTGAACTTTGGGGCCGAAGAGTCCAAGGCATGCCTCGGCTGCCTGTCACTGGCTGCAGGGTGTGGAATGGTATGAGCATTACAGGCAAGAATCCCAAGTCACATCCCTGATGCCTGTCATTCTCTACAGGGTTGGGCGTTATGGTTGAAACCCTAATACCTCAGGCATTACGTTGGTATTTTCCTCCAAATTTTCAACATGTTTTTTGTGACCCCACCTCATGAACAGTGGCAATATCAGTTTGTTAACAGCTGCTTATGCACAGCGACTATGGCATTTAGCACCACAGGTGCAAAAACATTCCGAACAGGATGTAAAAAATGACAGCTGTACTGTTCATGGGGAGGTGTAAAAAATGGCAATGTTGCAAATGTGCAGTAAAAATATTAAAAAAACTGGTGAAGTCACGAGCATGCATAGAAACTGTGCAATGCACCCCGTAATGTAATTAGTTTGGGGATATTTTTTACAGCAGATTGTCAACACAGGCATTTTGGGACCTCCGATCATGAACAGTGTCACTGTGATTTTCTTTATCCATCCCGAACAATGATTTCCCACAGCGACCATGCATCTCTGCACTGAAAGTGTGAAAACACATTTCGGCCATGTTGTGAAAAATGACAGCTGTACTGTTCATAAGGAAGTGTGGAAAAATGCCACTGGTGAAAATCTGGATTGAAAATATTACAAAGTCATGAACTTACAAGGGTGCGTGGAAACTGCGCAATGCTCACTCATAACAGTCAGTTTATGGACTTTCGTCACCATATTTTCAACATAGCCATTTTATTACCTCTGCTCATGAACAGTGTAACTGTGATTTTCTTAATCTGTCCCAAACATTGCTTTCGCACACTGACTGCACCACTGTGCGCTACATGTGCAAAAACACATTTTTGGCGACGTGAAAAATGGCAGCTGTACTGTTCATAAGGAAGTGTAATAAAATGGCAATGTTGAAAATCTGGAGTCCTCTCTGAGGATAGGGTGGGTGCCCCAGGACTGGAAGGTGGCGCATATAGTGCCTATCCACAAGGGGGGGATCAAGGGAGGTGGCAGGGAACTACAGGCCTGTCAGCCTGACATCGATGGTGGGCAAGGTGATAGAGGGCATTGTCAAGGAGATGCTAGGGGGGAACCTGGAAAAGTCAGGGTGCCTGGACAATAGACAGCATGGATTCGTCCCAGGGAAATCGTGTCAGACAAACCGTGTGGAGTTCTATGACTGGGTGACGAGTGCCTTGGACCTGGGTAGACCAGTGGACGTCCTCTTTCTAGACTTCAGCAAGGCATTTGACTCTGTTCCTCATGTGGGCCTGTTGGATAAGCTGGGAGAAATGGGGGTGGGGAACCAGATGATCAGATGGATAGGCAATTGGCTCCAGGACCGGACCCAGAGGGTCGTAGTTGGCGGGATAGTCTTATCCCCAAGGAGGGTCATTAGTGGGGTCCCACAGAGATTAGTCCTTGGGCCCCTCCTGTTCAATGCCTACGTCTCTGACATAAGGAACCAGGAGTGAGATGAGTCTCTTTGCAGATGACTCAAAACTGGCGGCAGTGGTGGATGGGGAGGAGGGAAGGGTGGCCCTACAGGGGGACCTGGAGGCTCTGGAAAGATGGTCTAGAAAGTGGAAGCTGAGGTTCAATGCAGGGAAATGCAAGGCACTCCACCTGGGGTCCAGAAACCCGGGCCAAGTGTACAACCTGGGGGGGGAATGCTACAAATCTCGATGGCTGAGAGGGACCAGGGGGTGGTGGTGGATGTCAAGATGAACAACTCTGAGACTTGTAGGAGGGCAGCAGCCAAGGCCAACAGGATGCTAGGATGCATCGCTAGGGGGATCACCTCCAAAAGGAAGAAAGGAAGTGATACTCCCTCTGTATAACTGCTTGGTGAGGCTGCACCTTGAGTACTGCCTGCAGTTTTGGAGGCCACACTTAAAGAGGGACATTAATCTCCTGGAGAGGGTCCAGAGGAGGGCAACCAAAATGATTTGGGGCTTGGGGGACAGGACCTATGAGGGAGGCTCGAAGAGCTAAATATGTACACATTGGAAGAGAGAAGGGACCGGGGGGACATGATAGAGGTCTTCAGGTACATGAAGAGGGAAAATAGGGGAGGAACAGTCAGGGTGCTTCAAAGGAAGGAGGAGGGTGCCACTAGAGGTCATGGGTGGAAGCTGGAGGGGGGAAGATTCAGGGGAGAAAGGAGGAGGTGCTACTTCACTGAGAGGGTGGTGGAGCCATGGAATGCACTGCCTAGGGGGCTGGTGGAGGCAGAGACAGTGGAGGGGTTCAAGATGGGGTGGGACAGGTACAGGGGAAGGGTTCTAGAAGCAAAATCCAATGCAGCAAGAATATCTGGAACTGGGAAGGGAGAAGCCAGAGAAGGCGAGGGGGGCAGCAAGGTCAGCACCCAGGGTGGGGGCTGACCAAACGAGCAGACATGAAAGACCGTTAGGCCTATTCTGCTGGCATTTTAGTATGTTAGTATGTAAAATATAGAAAATTCGCAAACTTACGAGCATGCGTAGGAACTGCGCAACACACGCTCGTAAAACAGTCATTTTTAGGAATTTTTTCACCAAATTTTCAACATTACCATTTTAAGACCTCTGCTCATGAACAGTGTCACTGTGATTTTCTTAATGTGTCCCATACATTGATTTTACGCTTTTCGACCTGCGCCATTTATAGCTACATGGAATGGAAACATGTTTTGGGCAAGATGTGACAAATGACAGCTGTACTGCTCATAAGGAAGTGTAATAAAATGGCAATGTTGAAAATCTAGATGAAAATATTGAAAATTCAAACTTACGAAAGGCAGTATAGGAACTGCGCAACGATGCTCGTAAAACAGTCATTTTAGGATTTTTTCACCAAATTTTCAACATAGCCATTTTAAGACCTCTGCTCATGAACAATGTCACTGTGATTTTCTTAATGTGTCCCATACATTGATTTCGCACAGCGACTGCGCCATTGTGCGCTATATGGGCGGAAACACATTTTGGGCAAGATGTGAAAAATGACAGCTGTACTACTCAAAAGAAGGTGTGGTAAAATGGTAATGTTGAAAATCTGGAGTGAAAATATTGAAAATTCGCAAACTTAAGAGCCTGCGTAGGAACTGCTCAATGTACGCTCGTAAAACAGTCATTTTTTGGAATTTTTCCACCAAATTTTCAAAATAGGCTTCTTGAGAGCCCACCTTATGAACACTGGCAGTGTTGCTTCATTAATTGGTCCTGAAAGGTGATTTCGCGCAGTGATTGTGAAATCACCCTTCGGGCCCGAATAACACCATGACAGTGACAGCATTCATGAGAAGGGGTCCCAAAAACCCCATGCTAAAAATTTGGTGCAAAAATTCCAAAAAATGCCTGAGATATGCAGCAAAGTTGAAAAAACCCTATTCATTACATTATACAGCTTACTGGCATTTCCTCAGTTCGCGGTCGGCTTTGAAGAGTGCAGACGTGTTCCCGGTCCACCGAAGATCGTCGCGCCTGAGTCTGGAGGTAAATATGGGGTGGGGGGTGTGGGGAGGCAGGGTGCGCAGTGGGTGAGTGCGGGTGGGGCAGAGACTACGAAGGACTGTTTTTAAGTTACCGATGTTTTTTTGTTTGGATGACGGGTGACATTTGCCACGCTGGGGTGGGCTCCCAGCGTGGCACAAGGGCAACTGGGGAGGTGTGGAGCTGACGGGGGATTGGGCACCCCCATCAGCAATAGCATTTGTTGCCACGCTGGGGTTGGGTCCCAGCGTGGCACCTACTGGGGGGGCAGTGGAGCCGACGGGGGATTGGGCACCCCGTCAGCTGCTACTGATGTCTTGGCCACGCTGGGGTGGGCACCCAGCGTGGCCTATGTAACTGTGCTTGGAGGGCGCAGCACAGCCGACGGGATTGGGCACCCCTGGTCGGCTACACAGTGGGTGCGTGGGGGGTGAGCACACAGTATGTGTGCCTGTGTGTGTGGGGGAGGCGCGCGCCGGCAGCGATATCTTATCGCTGCTCGCAAGCCTCAACTCCCATTTCAACTGCACTCCACTGCATTTTGGAGCTGTCACAGACAGCTCCAGCAGGCATTGGAGAACTGCGGCCGCGCCTGCCAACACACTGACTGAATTGGAAGAGGGGGTGACACACCTCCGAAAACTCGGATGATGGCACTATGTTTCTTGCACATGCGTGCAAGCAAACATAAAAATCAGCTCATTCATGCTGGTCAAGACAAAAGCATCTGCAGTACCAGCGGGGAAGAAAAATTAGCAATGCAACAGGATGTGTATTGCTTTAGAGCCCAAATGTCTGGGGCCAGTACAGAATTCACTAGAGGGGCTATGACTCTTAGCTTTTTTTCCCTAGCAGCAGAATTTCTCCTAAAAAAATGGTTTCACAATCCCCACAATTACAATAGTAAACACATTCTCTTCAGTTTAGCCTAACATATAGAGAACAATCCTAAAACAGGCTTAAAAAATGCAAGGCGAATGGGGGACCAATCGGAACAGGGCCTGAGAAGGTGCTCATGTTCAGACTGGTTGTAGCTTTGGCCATACCTTTCTGTGTCAAGTGTCCAGGCTTGTAATTGTAATCGTAATTCATACACCTGTTTTTTATTTTCATTATATCAAATATTTTCCATTCTATTGTGTAGTAACTAAAATAATAGCTAGTATAATTTAATCAGGAGATTGCAAGGCTGTATATTTAAACAGCAATACTAAATATTAGTCAATTCACCAGTTCGGCTTCCTTAGATTTCAAATATTAGTGCACAAACCCAGTTTTCAGTATCACAGATTAGGTGTTCTTTTATCTTGGTAAATCCCTTTTTCTTGCTAATATCTCTATAACCCGCACACTTCACTGATTATCAACATGATCTGCATGCAAAATGTGTTTTATGAGTGGGCGTGATAAATGATTCCATAATAATTAGCATCATTGAAACAAATGTCACTATAACAGAACTAAGCTCTTCTAAGACTGTCTGGAATAGCTGCTGGCCTATAGCACAGTCATAACTCACAGTGGATGAGTATGCTCCACATAATAAGGAGTCTGGTGTAGTAGCAAGGCAGTGAAGGATGCTTTTGCAACAAGCATTGTTAGAACTATTGGAGAAAAGAAAAATCTGCAGCACATGCACCTATTTCAAGGCATCCCAACCCCTGTAAAAAAAGAGGATGTTTCCAGTGTTATTAGAACTACCACCTAGTGTAAGTACTGTGCTATAAATGCACACAGGAACAAATCGGAAACTGGCTGGTGGACAGGTTCATAGCATTCATACTATGGAAAGCCACCATTTTTACAAATTTGTTTACCAAGGACAGCCAAGCTTAGATGAACATCCCATTTTCACTTGGCCCTTTTTCAGTCCATTTTACTACTGGGAAAACCAAAGCTCTGAGAGATTATGTGACTTGCTTAAGATCACAAAGCAAGTCAGTGGCTGTAGTGGGATCCACACCTGAGGTCCTGAATTCACTGTTCTACATTTTGCAACACTGGGCTCCATCCCTGCTGATGCCCCCAAAGCCACCATGCTTGTCATGTCTGTGATTAAGAATTTTCCTTACATTGCACTGTCTAGTCATTACATTTTGGGCCACATAAATGTCCCAGGGTCTACAAGCAAATGTACTGTAAGTGCCCTTGTTGCTCAGCTGGTAGCACCTCACCCCTGGGCCTCGTGGTCATTGGTTCAAGTCCCACAGTGTGGATCTGGGCTCAAATCAAAAGCTGACTCGGATGTGTGGCACAGGAAGGGTGCTACCCTACTGGAGACACTGTCCTTCAGATGAGGCACTGTATTTAAACTTAGGTCTCTTTTTTCTTATCTTCTCATTGTCTAAGTTGAGGTACCTTTAACATAATAATATATTAATAATAATCATCTTTATTTAGGTTAAGCGCCTTTCGGAGTATCAAGGTGCTGTACAATAAAATTGGTAAAAACAATGATAAAATCAACAATACAAACAATAAGATAGTCTGTAGAGATCCATTCAATCAATTAAATTAGAGTAAGCCTGATGCAACAGAAAAGTTTTAAGCACCTGTTTAAGGCCCCCCACGGTGGCGCACTCCCGAAGCTGACAGGATAGAGAATTCCAGAGGGCTGGGGTCATGTACATAAATGCACGGGCCCCTGCAGATTTAAAAGATACCTTGGAATCTCTAGCAACCCCTCATCAGCCGAATGGAGCTGTCACTCAGGGCAGTAAGGCACCGGAAGCTCTTTCAAGTAGTCAGGGCCAAGTCAGTATAGGGATTTATATGTCAGTAATCTAACTCTGAAGGTGATCCACCACCAAATCAGCAGCCAATGCAGATCATGCAGCACTGGTGTAATATGGGAGGACCGTGAAGTCCCCATCAGCAACCATGCCACATTGTTCTGCACTAGCTGAAGGTGGCGGATATCAACCCCTGGTAGCCCTAAGTAAACAGAGTTGCAATAATCAAGGCACGAGGTCACAAAGGCGTGGATCAGTGTGGTAAGGTCACTGGACAGAACAAGGTGCTTGATCCTGGTGAAGTTCCTTAGATGGTAGAAGGATGAATTGATGACTGCTGACACCTGAGATCACAGTGTCAGCCTGTCATCAAGCACCACCCACAGGTCCCGCACTCGTTTAGAGTAAGAGATCTGGGAGCCCCCCAGAAAAAGTCCAGAGGACAAACAAGCCCTCAACCTCTCTATCCAGTGACCCAGATCCATGACCATCACCTCGGTCTTTCCCATGTTCAGCTTCAGCCAGCTGGAATTCATTCAATCCTAGATTACAGTGAGGCAGTTGTTAAATATCGAGAGAGCACTATACTGGTCAGGTGCAAAAGACAGGTAGAGCTGGGTATCATCAGAATATCAGTGAAACCTCAGCCCATACCATCTTACAATGTCTCAGAGGGGCAGCATATACACCGCAAACAACATGGGAGACAGCACCGAGCCCTGAGGGACCCCACATGACAGACAGCGAGGGTCAGAGGAATAAATCCCAGACACCACTCTCAGAGTTCTGCCAGTGAGGAAAGATTTAAACCACCTGAGGACTGTACTAGTCAGGCCACAGATGAACCTCAGGCACTCAAGCAGCACCCCATGGTCCAGGGTGTCAAAGCTGAAGAGAGATCAAGGAGCACCGGGATGGAGTGGCTTCTCTGATCTCTAACCATCAGGAGATCATTGAGCACCTGAACCAGTGCAGTCTCGGTACTATGCATCTTTCAAAAACTGGATTGGAGAGGTTTGTAGATGTTATGGATGGTCAAGTGGTTCTTCAGTTGTACAGATACTACTTTTTCAATAACCTTCCCTATAAAGGGGAGGTTTGAGATTGGTCTGTAGTTGGCCAGAGAGTCTGGGTCCAAAGAAGCCTTATTCAGGAGGGGTGTCACCACTGCCTCCTTTAGGGAGTTAGGAAACTCACCTGAGTCAAGGGAGCACCAGACTATCTGTGCCAGGACCGGGCCAATAATATCACAACAACTCATAATCAGGGAAGTTGGGCCCGAACCCAAACTACAGCACATAGGGCGCATACTCTGGATAATCTGCATGACATCCGTGAACTCCAGCCAGTTGAAGGTACTCCAGGAAACATGGGGGACAGTGACCAAGCACCGATCAATAGCGCCCACCATAGAGCGAGTAAAGAGGATCTCTGCCCTGATGTCAGCCACCTTATTTGCAAAGAACCGAGCAAACTTGTTGCACTCCAGTTGCGAAAAGGCTCTTTGAAACTGCACACAGGCTGGGTTGCACAGCCTGTTCACAGTTTGAAAGAGCTGAGCTAGTCAGTTCTGAGTGGCAACAATCTCCCCGGACAGGAATTCTGCCTTTTTATGGGAGATCATTGATTGGTAGACTTGATAATGTTCTACCAATCTAAGTGGTTGGCTTACAGGGCAGATTTCCTCCAGCGCTGCTCTAACCTTTGTTCTAGTTGCCACAACTCCCTCAGGGTCCCATCAAACCAAGGGGCCCGAGGGCAAAGGGAGAGAGGGCAAACACGGACTGGAGCAACAGAATCCAGTGCCGTGGAGATTGCCTTATTATAGGCCAACACCAAAGCCTCTGGGTTCCTACTTTCCACAGGAAACTCTGAGAGGTCAATCACTGCTGCTAGGCCTTCAGGGCTCAAATCCCATAAAGGGCAGTGACTGACCATCTCCACAGGGGTAGGCCTACGAAGGGGGGGGCACAAAAATTTAACCTCATGGTGTAGTGATTGGACCATCTGACAGGTTCCACCCACAAATTAGAGGATTTGAGCCCCAGCAGGAAAACCAAATCAAGGGAATGACCATATTTATAGGTAGCAGAAGTAACAATCTGTGTAAGGCCCAAATATGTCATCAACTGGAGGAAGTGTTGCCCAAATTGTGAGAGTTCGTCATACACCCTGGCATTGAGATCGTCCAGGACCATCAGTCTGGGTGACTCAAATGCCATGTCAATCACGAAGTCCGCTACTTCCTTAAGGGATCGTTTCTCATCCCCAGTTGTACGGTAGATGAGAGCTATCCTACAACCTACACCTGCTACCACAGTACACTCAAATGATTTGGCCTCCACAACTGGTACACACAAGAAGTTCAAGTTCAAGTTTATTGTAGGAAAACTCGGTTGAGCAAGCTCATTCACAAGGAGGTCCTTTGACACAGACAGGTAGTTTCAGATTGCATAATTGAAAAAAAGTACAAATTCAAGTACAGAATTATGGGAAAGCATTAACATGTTGCATAAAAATGACAATGACATAGAAAAATACAAGAGGTCCAATTTGGTCATGAAACAGACCGCCACTCCCCCCTCCACAGTCCAATCTCGAGTGGTGTATCACCGAGTACCCCGCCAGAATTGCAGCCTCCAGCGTGGGGCTGGCATTTTCTTCCAGCCAGGTCTCAGTGATGCAAGCCAGATCAGTTGTTCTGACAAGATCTGCAATAATTGCAATCTTGTTCTTAATTAATCTGGCATTGCATAACACCGCTCGAGTTGGAGGGTTTTTTTCAGGGCCGCCCCGGCTACTTACCCACAAAAAATGGTGGTGCCCTTGGGTATGGGGACCAGACATGGTGGACCATGTTGCAGACTCCATTTCACCTGAGGGCGTCTTCTGGAGCTGACTACCCCGATGTGAGAGTCCCGTTCATTCGTCCTCCAATGTCTGCACCCCACACCCCCCTCCTACAGGCGATACCCAGCACCCTACAGTGCTGATAAGTTGACAACATCAAAAGGGGGGGAGAACAGGTGGAGGGCACAGAAAGCAGAGGAGAAATAGTGCATGACCGGGGGGGGGGGGAGGCCTACAACACATTCCACAGGCTTAACAAAATCAGAGTGCACCAAGCCCATAACGGAGACCCCCTAATAAATCAAAGATAAAACAACACCCCACCCAATAACTTACACTTTCAAAACTAGAAAAATAAATGACACAAAAAAAAAAAAACCTAACACTAAACAATTAAAATAAACCCCTATTTGAAATGCTCCCGCTCTCTCTCACAGAGGAGAGAGGTTCAATAATACAAAAAAATGAAATTAAAATAACCACACAATGTTAAAAAATAAACTGTAGTAAAAAACCCCAAATATAACAAAAAAACAAAACATAAAAATAACCGCACCACCCAACACTTAATACTAAAACAAGAATTAAAAACAAACCCCTTCTGAAACTGCACAGATATTTCAGTCCAACACTCAGTTCTCGAATAGGCATAGTCAGTCTGAAATAAAATAAAATACAAAACCAAAGAGTGGAAAGCCAATGAAGGACTAACACTTTAAAGACTGTAAATTAAAAAACTAAGACTAGAAATAAACAAATAACACCATAAAATTAAGAAATATAAAATAATAACTCTTCGACAACCCCCTCTCACTGGGTATGCAGGGGTTGAGAAAAAGAAATACAGTCTAATGATGTTCAGACCCCCAGGCCCTCTCACAGCCTGGGAGTGCAAGAAGTCAAGGCACTCTCACTGCCCACAGTTAAAATCCAGTAGCCCCCTCACACTGGGCAAATGGGAAAACAGTAAATAAAATTAATTAAGTTAGGACACCCAGGCCCTCTCACTGCCAGCGAGTACCAAAAAAAGGACACCTCTCACTGTCTGAAGAAAAATAAAGGTCTGACCATGATTCCAGAGCGATTGGAGGATTTTCTGACAATGCGCAGTCCAGTAAGGTTAATGATCTACATGTAGGAACCCTGCCTGTGAGGGCTGGCCACCAGAAAATAACTACTCTGCAGCTACGGCACTCTACTCAAGTCAGCCCTCCGGCTGGCCTGGCAAAGGGCCTAAGCAGACCGCACACCTTCCGGCTGGCTCCCCCACCCACCCGGCCTGACCTGCCCGAGCAGAGTAAAATTTAGCAGCCAAGCACCCACAAAATGCAGGGTCCGTAGTCCAACCAAGAAAATTCCAGTTCGGCAATTCAGCAGTTTGGCTGGACTAGCCCGAAAGTCTCCATGAACTCTACACCATAAAACAAATCCACTCAGTAAAAACTCTCCTCCCTTAAAAATCCAGACACCTTCTTGCTTTACATTTAAATTCACCTCAGCTCACACCATCTTAATCCAAAACTTCACTCCCACTATCTTCATTCTGAAGGCACATAACAAGTGAGCACCAACTCAGACGTCCATCTGGCCCACCAAGCATCAGGGCTACTGCCAGGCCTCCATCTGCGGCAGCCAAGTGCCAGCAAGTTGAACCACCCCTGCCAGGACAGGACAGCTGCCTGATGGCTGCACACTCCTTCTGCCAGCCCCTGGTAACCTGAGCTTGTTCCTGAACTTGAGTTGCAGGCAGGACATGAGGTAAGCTGCTTTGCAGCACATCAGTCCTCTGCACTACTAGGCTGTCTGCCAAATTATTTTCTATAGATAATGATTTAAGATGGTAAATGAAATGCAATGAGGATACGTACATGGTGCTGCACGTACAGTAGGGAACCAAAAAAAACCAAGCATCAAGTATACCTAATGGGGAATTACAGAAAATAACCATGGAAAGAACCAAAAGTTTATTATAGATACAAAATTGAAACATTCCAGCCAGTGTGCTATGGCAGCAAGCAAGGGATAGCACATACTTGTGTGCATGGGGGTGGGCCAAAGAACCTGACTTTATTAATGTATAAGAAACTGATCTAGCCACACTTGTGAGTATTGTACACAGTCCTGGTACCTGCAACATAACAAGGACATAGAGGAAAAACAGGTGTAGTACATAGCTGACGAGTTGATAAGGGGTTGAAAGAATTAAGTTACGAAAGCAAAAAAAAGGATATTCACCAAATGGTGTTTCAACCTTAGGAACTACCAGTTTCATAGAATGGGAATATTTGTTTATTTATTTATTTATTTATTCATTCATTCATTCTTTCATTTGCTCACTCATTCATGTATTTAAAATTTGGAAACCAAGAGAGGCACACTGAGCCAAAGCTCATCTCCAGGTGCGACCCAGGGGAAGGGAAAGGAGGGTAGTGCAAAAATACAGAATAGATTACAATTTACTAAAACATTCAAGTACAAAACATAAGGTGCTTGGGGTACAATTATGAGAGTAGTAAGGAATGGAATAAGCATGGGCATATATACAAAAAGGTATATGCATAAATTATAAAAACTGGCAATAACTAACAAGAAAGATGGGTAAAAAAAAATACTGCAAAACAGAGAGCGAGGAAATAGTAGTGTGCAATAGTTTTTGTAGTTTTGAAATGTAGGGAAAGGTATGGCCCATGAAGAGACAAGTTAAGTAGGAGGTAGAGCGCTGTCAAGAGGATGATGTTCAGAGGCAAGGGGTGGGGGGATTGAGGTAGCATATGTTTTAAGCAGTGAAGAGATGGAGCTAGATGAAGGGAGACAGGTAAAGAGTTCCAGAGGAAGGGGAGACTATAGTAGAAAGCTACCTGCCCCGAACTAGGTAGAGGCGGGGAGAAGTTATGGGAGTCTCTGCAGGTATCATATAGGAAGAGAGGGATAATGGGGAGAGGAGGGAGGAGATGTAGGAGGGGAGGGAGCCATACTAGAATTTGGAGATAAGGGTGTTACTGTGTTGCTGCCAGCATAAGTGAAGAGAGGGAAGAGAGAGAGTAGAGGGAGCAGTGATAAGAGCAAGGGGGTAGCATTTGTGGCAATATGGCAAAATGCGCTATAGATGGAGTCCAGTCTAGAGAGGAATGATGCCAGGGCAGGCTCAAAGTCCATATCAGCATAATCAAAGACAAGGAGGATCATTTTAGTAAGCAGCTCATAGCGGACAATGGGAGAGATGGAGTGTTTGGTCCAATACATGGCTCATAGTGTGCGTCAGAGTTTGGAGTGGATATAGTCAATATGGGAGGAGAAATCAAGTTGACTGTCCAACCAGATGCCAAGATATTTGAAGGCGCAGACAAAATCAAGAGTGGTGCTATCAAGGGTAGAAAAGGAGGGAAGGGGGGAAAGTATAGCAAGTTTCTCTGCATTATTGAAAGTCAAAGACACAGTCTTCTTGGTGTTTACCTGAAATTGGTTTGACTGGAACCAGTGAAGAACCCTCAGAAAGTCACTCTGCAGCTGAGATTCTATATCCAAGGTTGAAGGTCCAGAGGCATAGAGAACTCTGTCATCGGTGTACATATGGATATGGGAAGTGACATAGTCACAGGGAAGGTCATTAAGAAGGACTTAGAAAAGAACAGGGCCCAGAATGCAGCCTTGAGGGATGCATGATAGAATAGAAAGGGGGACCAGGATGTCTCCAGCCTTAACTCACTGCATACCTGTAAGATAAGACCTAAAACAATTCACAACATAGGTTGAGAGAACAGCAAAGAGAAGTTTGGATAGGAGTAGAAGATAAGACATGAAATTGAAAGCTTTAGCTAGGTCAGTAAAGATGGCTGCAGTGATTTGACCCCAGTCCATGCATGCGAGTATAGAGTCAGTGACATGGAGGAGGGAAGTAATGGTAAAGTGATTTTTTCTAAAGTCATACTGAAGTGGAGAAAGGAAATCTGTGGAGTTAAGGAAATCAGTAAGTCTAATGGAAACAAGGGACTCTTGCAATTTTGCCAGAGATGGGAGGAGCGATATAGGTCTATAGTTGCCAGGAGTAGGGGATCACCTCCATTGTGAAGAAAGAGCACCCTGGCAACTTTCCAGGCCTGAGGAACAATGCTTAGTGTGAACAAGAGGTTTAACAAGTGGGAGAGAGGTAGAGTAATGGCAGGGGCAGAGATCCGGAGAAGATGAAGGTCGAGGCCATCAGGACTGGATTTGTGGAGATTGAGAGGAAGAGAGCATGGAAAACTTCTTGCACAGAAACAGGAGAGAAGCAAAAGCACTCAGATGGAGAGGGGACAGGAGAGGCTGGAGGCATAGGGACCAGGCTTGGGGGGAGGGCACAAGTAGTGAAGAAGGAGTTGAGAATTGAAGCAATAGAAGAGGGGTCCAAGACTGGCAAACCATCAAGCAGCAGAGTGGGGAGTGGGAGGTTTGGGAGGGAGATTGAAGAGGGAGTGATGAGTCCTTCAGAATTTAGAGGAGGAGTTGAGGTTTTGTAGCAGGGTAGATTTGAAGTATAGGGCCTTTCCTTCCCGAATAGGCTTCATACAGGTGTGTCTTAAGGACCTGTAGAGGTGAAGATCAGAGCGGGAAGAGGATGATTAATAGTGTGCCAGGCAAGATAATGGGGCTTGCAAAGCTGGATGATATCAGCAGATATCCAGCAGTGGTGGGACCCCTGACCCTTCATCTTGTGGGGGAGGCATGAGTATTCCATATCTTGTTTAGGATACAGCAGAAGGGGGAGAGAGCAGAATCAATATCAGTGGCAGAGTAGACAAGGGACCAATCAGAAGAGAAGAGATCACAGAGGGGGGCATCTATATTTAGGGACCTGAAGGACCTATGCCAGAGGTAGTTTGGCAGGAAGTGAGACATACATACCTTCCTAACATAATAAGTCATGTAGTGGTTGCTGAAGATGTCAGGGAGAATACCAGCAGCAGCAATGCAGTGGGGCTGAGAGGAGGGCACCAAGTCTAGAAGAGAGTGGTTAAGAGAGAGCAGGTTAGGCTGGGTGGGTTCCTTGATGCGCTAATAAAGGTTTAGAGACTCTATTTTTTAATGGTGGGCTTAAGAATAGATGACCAGCTTAAAGTCCTCAAGAAGAACAAGTTCATCAGAGGAGGGAAAGGAGATAAGGGAGGAGATTATTTGAACTAGAGATGGAGGAGAGATATGGGTGAAGCATATATCCCCCCCTGCAAAGATAGTGAAGGAAGAGGGGAACTTAAGATTAATCAGAAGAAGCTCATGCGAGCAGGGGACAGACTCACAAAGAGAGACAAAATAGAATAGGTTTTGGTGAACATAGATGGCTATGCTACCACCTCATATGCCGCGGTCTTGCTGAAAGAGGTGAAAATCCAAAATGGATAATTGGAAGTCAGGAACTTTTAAGGAAAGACAGGTTTCTGATACACAGTAAAGGTCGGGAGAATATTGGGAGACCCAGACTTTAACAGTCTAGCTTGGGAAGCAGACTCCTTGCATTAAGGTAGCAAATTCAAAGGCCTTTAGGTAGAAGAGATGGAGAAGGGGTAGTGGGAGGTCTAGGGTTGAGTTGAACATTGCCTGCTAAGAGGAGGATGAGAAAGAGGAGGAGAAGATAGTGGTTTGACCTCTGTGTTCTAAGATGGCAAGTGGGTTTAGGTCTGGATGAAGAAAGAAAGGAGAGGAAAAGATTGTAGAGGAGTTCCAAGCTGAGGGAATAGGAGGAAAGAAAACCAGGGTGAAATATGGGGGTAGAGCAGTGAAGGAGGAAAGGGCAGAAGGGAGAGGGGCTGGGGTGAAATGAGAGAAGGGAGAGACAGTGGACATTTTGAGGGGACCAGCACAGGGAGAGAATTGCAGGCATCGGGAGGACAAGGAGGGGATGACAGGACTGGGAGGTAGAAAACTAAGAGGAGGAAGGGGAGGATAGCGGCCATGAGTGGAGTGGAGAGGGAGAAGGGTTGTGGGTGGGAGACTAGATGGAGGTAGAGGGAAGAAGGAGAGGAATGTAGGTGGGAGATACAGCAGAGGTAGGGGGGAAAGGAGCTATTGGGAGGAGTAGAGGAGCATGGGCCAGGAGAGAGTGAAATAGTGTGCCCTTACCGGAAAGTTGGAGAAGGGCAGTTGAGGCAAAACTGAAAGGGAAAATTGGGGAAGGAGAAGACCAGAGTATCAAGTAAAGGGTGATTGCAACAGCACTACAGGGCATAGAATAGGAGACATATGAGAGTGAAGGTGAAGAAGGACATAGGTTGAGGCAGAGGGAAAATGTACAGGATGAGAGGGAGAGGTATACTGAAGGCTTCAGAGTAGTCAAAAGGTATTGGGGAGGCAGGAGAGGGAAGTAGGAGCCTAGTTGAATATAATGAATTTGAAAATGGTCAGTCAAACAAGAGGGGTAGTTCTCCCCAACAAACACTTCAAAGTACAGTAAACTGGGCAAGATGGAGGTAATATCTGATTGCCAATGAAAGCCAATTTAATTGATGATGACACGAATAATAATGCACAAAATAAGAGCATCCATTGTCTAGTCCAGTCATTTTATTATATAAAACAGTCAGTCTGCTGGAGGCATACTCAGGGGTTGAACTATACAGGAATTCTCCCAAGTACATAACAGGAATGATCTGATTCTGAATTAAATAAATGAAAACGTCTTTTGTCATACCAGAGACCAAGACTGTCTTTGACCAAAGTGTGGAAGACAGGGGTTCCAAATCGAATCTGAACAGAACTTGCCATATTATATTTTGTTGTTGTTACATTCACTTACCCTTATTGTAGACACTTCCTGACTCTGAGATGAGTCAGCAGATACAGTATATGGAAATTTACTACAAAATACTACATTAGGATAATGTTGGGGTTTATGGAATAAGTACAGTCAGAAAGTCCAGTGTTAGGGTTCTCTAATCAATAAACCTAAATGCACCTATTTTCTGTATGCAATGAAAAATACTTTCATACTGTAGATCTTCTCCGAGGATATAGTGGAGCTGGCCAGAATGCGATGCAGTGTCTCAAGTCACTGCATTACAAAAGGGATTAATTATCACTGAAAATGCCTTGCTTACTGCAATATGTTGCACTACTGTGTTGCTTTCTGGCTGGCTCCACGTTGTGTTGCATCCCAGATTGCTTTACTGCATCTCCTCCATAGAGCCTTTGAAACTGGAATATTGCTGTCAAGCACTATGACCTAGTGGGGAGTGTTCCATAATTAGGGCAATCCATCTTATGCTGGCTGTGACCTCCCCCCTGTGGTCCTGCCAACAGAAACATACAATATGATGGCAGATAAGGACCACTTGGCCCACCTACTGTAGTCTGCCCATTGCTCTCTACCTACTGTATTACCGCAGACCCTTCTTGGTCTCTAGTCCACCCCCTTTGCCTTGCCGCTAAGGTTCCCTTATGCCTATCCCAGGAATTCCTGAATCCCACTACAGTTTTTGCCCCCACCAGCTCCACTGGGAAGTTGATTCAGGCATCGACCAACCTTTTTGTGAAGAAGTACTTTCCACATCTCCCGTTAGTCTATCCCCCTCCAGCTTCATAGCATGGGCCTTTTCATGAAAAAATGCTCCCCTCTTGCACCTTATTTATACCTGTGAGGTACTTGTAAGTTCTGTCATATCTCCCCTCTCCCTCCTTTTCTCCAGGGTGTACGTATTGAGGTCCTTCAGTCTTTCCTTGTAGGATTTTTTATGCATACCCTGCACCATTTTGGTTGCCCTCCTCTGGACTGCCTACCCTCTATGTCATTCTGGAGATGTGGTCTCCAGAACTGGACACAGTACTCTAGGTGAGGTCTTACAAGTGATCTATACAAAGGTAAAATCACTTCCCTCCCTTTCTCTGTTGGTGATCTCTCCATATGCACCCCAGCATCCCACTAGCTCTCTCAACTGCCTTGTTACACTGCTTGGCCACTTCTATGTCATCATATATGATTACCCCTAGGTCTTTTTCATGTTTGGTGGTCCTCAATACCACCCACCCACCCCATTCTGTACTCTGTCCCTGGGTTTCTGTGCCCTAGGTGCATGATTTTGTTCTTTCTCACCTTGAAATACAGCTGCCATACCCCTGACCACTCCTCTAACATTCTCAGATGACTACTCTTTTTCCATATCTCCTGGAGTGTCTACCCTATTGCAGATTTTAGTGTCATCTGAAGAAAGGCAGATCTTCTCATCCAGCCTCTCTCCAATGTTGCTAATAAAGACATTAAAGAGGACTGGTCCCAGTACTGATCCCTGTGGCACCCTGATGGTCGCCCTCCTTTCCTCAAAATGAACTCTGTTTACCATCACCCTCTGTTGCCTACCCCTTAACCAATTTCTTACCCAGTTTACCACCTTTGGACCCACTCCTAGGCTGCTCAGTTTACTTACAAGTCTCCTATGTGGAATGGTGTTGAAGGCCATACTGAAATCAAGGTAGGCCACATCTACTGCTCCACACTGACCCAATTCTTTGGTCACCCAGTCAAAGAAATCTGTCAGATTTGTTTGACATAGAAACATAGAAACATAGACTTTGATGGCAGATAAGGACCACTTGGCCCACCCAGTCTGCCCATTTCCCTACCTACTGGATAAGCTGCAGATTCTAGTTAACCAACAGCCTACTTCCTGCCATCCCCCCACTACAACTGCCTTGTGTCTGTCCCATGCATGTTTGAATTCCCCCACTGTTTTGGCCCCAACAACCTCCCCAGGAAGGCAGTTCCATGCATCCACCACTCGCTCCATGAAAAAAGATTTCCTCACATTACCCCTGAGCCGTCCCCCCTCTATCTTTAAATTGTGTCCTCTTGTTCTTGCACATCTCTTTTTCTGAAAGATGCTACCCTCCTGGACTTTGTTGATTCCCTTGAGGTACTTGAACATTTCTATCATGTCCCCCCTGTCCCTCCTTTCATCAAGGGTATACATATTAAGCTCTCTCAGTCTCTCTTCATGTGATTTCTGATGCAGACCCTGCACCATTTTAGTTGCCCTCCTCTGGACTGCTTCCATCCTGTCTATGTGTAGATGAGGTCTCCAAAACTGCACACAGTACTCCAGATGGGGTCTCACCAACTGTCTGTACAGAGGGATAACCACTTCCCTTTTTCTACTTGTGATGCCCCTTCCTATGCATCCCAGTATCCCCCTGGCTCTCCTTACTGACTTCTCACATTGCTTACCCACCTTTAGATCATCTGATATGACTACCCCAAGTCCTGTTCCATTTTTGTTGCTGTTAGTACCTCCCCTGCTATTGTGTACTCTCCTCCTGGGTTTTTGTTTCCCAGGTGCATTACTTTGCACTTCTTTGCATTGAATCTAAGTTGCCATATGTCTGACCATTCCTCCAACCTTGCCAAGTCCCTTCTCATCCTTTCTACCCCCCCTTGTGTATCAACTTTGTTACAGATCTTTGTATCAACTGCAAAGAGGCATACCTTTCCCTCCAGACCCTCTGCAATGTCACCTAAAAAGATGTTAAAGAGGACTGGACCCAGTACTGAGCCCTGAGGTACTCCACTAGTGACCCCCCTTTCTTCAGAATGTGTTCCACTCACTATTACCTTCTGTGTCCTGTTGTGCAGCCAGTTTGCAACCCAGGCTACCACCCTGGGACCCATGACATGACCTCCCCTGTGACTCCATGCCACCTCGGATATTGTAAGCCACTGGATTCAAGATGTTCCACAATACTTTCCTTCAGTAGTGATTCCATCAATTTCTCCATCACTGACGTCAAGCTTTTTTTAATTTAATATACTTTATTAACATTTTTAACAGGTAAATACAACAGACAAATGACTTAACAAGAAACACAAAAATACTATACAATAAGTCTATATAACAGTGATCAGTAGTTCTATAGCATGTATACTCCTGGTACCGTCACAGTTGAAGTATATATGCAGGGTGACCCCTCCCAACCTAACCAACCCACTCTTCCAGCTCAGCAATACCCCCCAAATATGAAAAAAAACATGGGTCCACAGGGACACTAGATTAAATCTCAGGAGGGAAAGGATGCCAAAGATTTGGTGAAGTAACTAACTCACTGACCATCGCCAATCCTATTGGCCTGTAGTTGCCAGCCTCCTTCCTCCTATCACTTTTGTGAAGTGGGACCGCATCTGCTCTCTTCCAGTCTTCTGGAACCACTCCCATCTCTTCTGAGTGGTTAAACAGGACTGTCAGTGGTGCAGCCAGTACCTCCCTGAACTCCACCAACATCCTTGGAAGCACACCGTCTGGCTCCATTGCCTTGCCCACTTTCAGATTTGCGAGTTCCTTCAGGACACCCTCCTCTGAAAATGGACTGGTGTCCACCTCCCTTCTTTTGACACTCCTGTTAGTTTTCTGTGGCCCCTTACCTTCCCCTTCTTCTGTGAACACAGAACAAAAGTATTTGTTCAGGATGTCTGGTCCCCTCCACCCTATTCCCCCCTCCCATTCTTGGCCTTACAATCCCTCCCTTGGTTTTCCTTTTTTAATCACATACCTGAAAATGTCTTGCCCCATTCATTACTGCCTGGGCTATCTCTCCTTTCTTTTCATTCCTTACTGCTTTCCCTGCCTCCTTCTGTTTCTCCTGATACACCTCCCTATCCTCCTCCCTCTGTGTCTTCTTATACTTTCTAAACACTAACTTTTTTGCCCTTACTTTCCCAGCCACCTCTTTTGAGAACCAAAGCAGTCTCATTCTCCTCTTGCTTTTTCTCACTTGCCAGATGCAGATGTTTGTTACCTTCAGTATGGCCCCTTTTAGCTTTGCCGATTGTTCTTCCACTCCACCCATGTCCTATCTCTCTGCCAGGACATCCCTGAGGCACTCATCCATCTTTTTAAAATAGGCCCTCCTGAAGTCCAGGACCCTTGCCCTTGTGTGGCTCAATTCTGCCACAGTTCTTATATTGAACCACCCTGTACAGTGATCACTGGTCCCCAGGTGGTCTCTGACTATGATGTTGATAACCCTGTCCCCATTAGTGAATACAAGGTCAAGTATTGCCCCATCTTGAGTGGGTTCCCTTACTAGTTGCTTGAGGAATACCCCCTGCAGGGAGTCCAGGATGTCCCTGCTCCTAGCAGAAGCTGCAGTTGGGAGGCTCTAATCTTCATCCAGCAGATTAAAGTCCCCAGCAGTAACCACCCCTTTAATATTACCAACAGCCAATAGCATTTCCTGGGTTATGTATAGTTTAGTAAATGAGCCCTACCTGCAGGATTTGCAGAACAGATGAAGTTAGGGTAAGTGACTCAAGAACCTTCATTTTGGATTTCTGGATTTGTTATGCTTTGTCTGTGAACTTTAATATGTTCATAATCTAGTTTTTTGTATTTATTATTAATCATTATGTGCTGTGGTTTTAATTCCATTTCGGCTTTATACATGCCCATTCCACATATTAGCAGAAGCTGAATTCTATTTTTTTAAAAGACATAGTACTACTATAATCAGAAAAATCTTGATGCTTAAAAATCTGGAAAACACCCAGTGTAAAAACAGCAATCATACTTTTGAGGTAGTGCTAATTACTGCATAACAGAATTTGAGAAAAAGTGTTAATTGCTGACAGGCTGCTAATATGGGGAGAAACACATGCTCTTCTGTTTGGTAACATCACACAGTGTTTGTTGTAGATTCTTCTTATTACATCAACTATTTCATTACCTGTTCTTGGAGATAGCTGGAATCACACATTTTCTCTTTCATCAGCTTCAGTTTAACCATGCATCAGAATGTAGCAGTCATCTAACTGAGGGAAATCTAGTACAGTACTTTCAGAAAAAAGGCCAGGTTTCCGATGTCTGTCTCATGGCAAGGCTGTCTGACAGATCCTGTCTCAGGGGCAGCTGCCTGATATGCAGAGGGAGAGCTCATGCATGGTCATGAAGGTAGTGTGCCCATGCTCCGACAAGCAACCAGTTTTTAAAAAAGGATCACAATTCAGCTATACAAAATACAGACCAGTGAGCTTCACATCAATAATTGGAAAAATTCTTGAACATTTTATAAAGGAAGAAACTGAAAATCATATTAACATTAAGGGATTGGAGGATCTAACACATCATGGGTTTAAGGGGAAAGCCATGCCAGCCCAATTTTTTAAGCATTACTTTAAATCAGTAAGTAAGGCATTGAACTGTGATAGGCCCATCGGTGTGGCCTATTTAGACCATTCTAACGCATTCGACACTGTACCCCACCTGGAACTAATCAATAGATTAATAGAGGTGGATATAAATAAAAACATGGTGGGCTGGCCAGTTTCATAGCTACATGAGCATAAGCAAAGGGTGTGCATTAGGGATAACTTCTCTGAGTGGTGCAGAGTGACCAGTGGGGTGCCACAGGAGTCAGTGCTGAGACCTACACTCTTCAAGATTTTTGTGCTGTCTAAGCAGTGTACCAACAAGGCTTATCTATGCAAATCTGCAGATGACACAAAGATGGAAGCTGAAGTTTAAAACAAAATCACACTCAACAACTTTCAACACCAAATAATACACTTAGAAACATGGGCCAAAAATAGCAAACTTGGCTTTAATACTGGCAAATGCAAAGTGAGGCACTTTGGTGCTAAACTCAAAAGAATAACTTATATAAATGGGAAAGAGATACTAAAAGCAGATGATGAAAAAGACCAGAGAGTTCTTATCTGAAACAATTGGAATTTTTATAATCACTGCTATGAGCTTTCAAAAAAAATGCAACAAATTATTAGGATGTATAAGCTGAAATATATCCAGCAGGTCACTCAAAGGAGGTAGTAATACTGTTGTACAGCGGCTTGATTAGGCCTCACTTGGAGAATTGTGGGCAGTTTTGGGCACCATACAAAAAGGAAAGTATATGAAGGCTGGAGGGGGTGCAAAGGAAAGCTACCAAATCTATGGCAGAAATTAGTGAATTACCATGTGGACAGGGAAGGGAACAGACAAATATTCACTGTGTGGAATTTAGAAGGCTAAGAGGGGATCTATGCCTGGTCTACAAAGCACATAACAATAGGAATTTGTGGGAATGTATTGACCTGGAAAAAAAGAGAACTTGAACAGGGCAGTAGGCAACACAATTTGCCTTCACCCCTCTCCACCTCTCTATGGACAAAGCCATGCCTGACTGCACCTAATTGCTCCCTCCTCCCCAACAGGCATCAGGCTCGTCCTTAACTGAAGTCAGGGAAGCACTCCAAGCTGACTTTATCCAGTTAGAAAGCAACCTTATCAATGCCAAGCTTCTCTTAAATGGCAAAAAAAACAAGATAATGATTTTCTCGAGACTTGCCTTGTCTGGTGCCCTACCTACCCCACCTAAAAACTTCATAGTTACCTCCCTAGGTGAACCCTTGGAAGTCGTACCTAAATTTAAATATCTAGGTATGTGGACAGACAACAAGCTTTCCTTCAATGACCACACTGAGGATCTATCAAAGAGGCTTAAATCACGCTTGGGTTTCTTCTTTAGAAATAGGACCCTCTTTTCTCTTGCAACCCGCAAAAGACTTGTCCAAGCAACATTCCTTCCCTTGCTTGACTACGGAGACATTATCTTTATCTTCTCCCCAACCTTGAGCCAATCTAAACTGGACGTACTCTATCACTGTGCTCTTCGCTTCATTACTAACTCTGCATACAGGACCCACCACTGTGATCTTTATGCAGCAGTTGGGTGGACCTCTCTTGTCACCAGACACCTCCTGCATGCTGGCATTTGGACCCTGAAAATTAATACTCCACAAACTGCCTGTCTATTTAACGTCTCTCATACACATCTCGCATAGTGCCTACTCCCTAAGGAAATCCGACCTTATCCTACTAGATGTTCCCAGGACACGTACCACAGCTGGCCAAAGAGCTGTCTCATATGCCCTCCCAAACATTTGGAACCAACTACAAGCCATGCTGAAGCTAACCAGCATCGTATCAATTAACTCCTACAAAACACTAGCTATCTCTAAATTAAAAGACATATGTAGGTGCTACTAGGCCCCCCAACGCCAAGTCAACTTCCTAGGTACCAACTGGCCCTCTACTTGTTAAGCTGAAATGTGTTGCATAATTTAGGGCAAGGTTAAAGCTGGAATGTACTGCATATATAGCATAAGGACTTCTATTGTGTATACCTCTTGTATTATATATTTTTTTTTCTTTGTTGTTCTACATTTTATATCTCCTGTCTATGTAACTGCGAACTGTATGTGTATGTGCCTCAGGACCTCCTTGTGAATGAGCTTTCTCAACGGAGTCTTTCCTGCAATAAACTTGAAAAAAAACTTGAGCATAACAGCCTGGGGCTCCCCCGTCTCGGGTTACTCCCTGATCTTCTAAGCTCTGGACCACACTCTTGTAGTGTTGCTTCTGATGATTAGTCCACAGGTGTAGACTTGTACTATCACTTGCTGTCATTTAAATCCCTGCTTGTGATGTAACTGCACTTATACCCTTAATGTTAATTTGTGTTTTAATTGTATGTACCTGTTAATTGACCTGTTATGTCATGTGCTTTCTTCTGACTTGGAGCCTTTGTAAATGAGCCCACAGCTCAAGGGTATTAATCCTAATAAATAATGATTAAAGGAGAACTATACAAGACAAACAAAAGAGTGCATGGTTAAAACTAGAGAGTTGTATAAGTCTGGAATTGTTTTCCTGAATGTGTGGTTACATGTGGAATAACGCATACATTTAAAACAACCATTTGTCAATGCTGAATGTTTGCTTGCTGGTATTAGCATTGAACATGCAGGAGTTAGACAGATGCAGAATAGGAATGGCAGTGAAGTATTGAACTTCACGCCAACCCCACCTCCATCCTGTAGAGATGAACAGGCATTGGGGTAAGTGTTTAGGTCGTTACCCATGATGTTCATGCCATGTCACCTCACCCTATTCTGCAGACACTGACATGTGTTGAGGTGTGCCTTGGGGTGTTTGGCTTTACAGCCATCCCATTCCTTAAGGACATACGCTGAAATGGGTGCAATATAGGAGAATGGGGTGAACTCTGGGACCAAAAAGTCCAAGGTACACCTCGATGCCTGTCACTGGCTGGGGGGTGGGATGGCATGAGCAGTACAGTTGGCAAACCAAAGGCACACCCCGAGGCCTGTCAGTCTGTACAGGGTGGGACGTTATGGTTAGAAACCCTAACACCCCAGGCATTTGTTGGTATTTGCACTACAAATTTTCAACATGGCCTTTTTGTGACCCCACCTCATGAAAGCATTTGGGACCTCTTCTCATGAAGAGTGGCAGTGTGATTTTGTCTATGTGTCCCGAATTTTGAGTTCCAACAGCAACCATGCCATTCTGCGCCACATGTATAAAAACACATATCAGGCAGGATGTAAAGAATGACAGCTGTACCATCCATAGGGAGGTGTGAAGAGATGGCAATGTTGAAAATATGTAGTGGGAATATTAAAAATGCTCACACTTCCGAGCATAAGTGGCAACTGTGCAACGTATGTGTGTAACACACTCATTTTATGGACTTTCATCACCAAATTTTCAACATAGGCATTTTAGGACCTCTGCTCATGAACAGCATCACTGTGATTTTCTTAATGTGTCCCAAACACTGATTTCCCACAGCAACCGCGCTATTCTGTACCGGAAGTGCAAAAACACATTTTGGCCAGGATGTGAAAAATGACAGCTGTACTGTGCATAAGGAGGTGCATAAAAATGTCAATGTTGAAAATCTGGAGTGAAAATATTGCAAATTCGCGAAGTTATGCGTGCAGTAACTGTGCAATGCACGCTCATAAAACAGTCATTTTTTTGGATTTTTTCCACCAAATTTGCAACACAGACTTTTTGAGAGCCCATCTCATGAACACTGGCACTGTCGTTTCATTAATCAGTCCCAAAAGGTGATTCCACACAGTGACCACAAAATCACCTTTGGGACCAAATAACACCATGACAGTGCCTGAATTCATGAGGAGGGGTCCCAATAACCCCATATTGAAAATGTGGTGCCAAAATTCCCCAAAATGCCTGAGATATGCACCAAAGTTGAAAAAAACCTATTTATGCCATTATACACCTTACCGGCATTTCTTCAGTTCGCGGTCAGCTTTGAAGAGTGCAGACATGTTCCCGGTCCACTAAAGATCATCACGCTGGGCTCCGGAGGTAAGTATGGGGTGAGGGAAGGGTGTGGGGAGGCAAGGTGTGCAGAGAGTAGTCGCGGGTTGGGGAGGGGCCACCCGGACTCAATGAGGGACCTTTTTTGTTTACAGGTCTTTAAAAAAGCATGAAACATCATTGGAGCTTTTTTTTACAAGACTTTGGCACACTGGGGTGGGCTCCCAGCATGCCACCAAACAGTTTTTGGGGGCTGTAGCCGATGGGGGATTTGGCACCCCCCTCAGCACAAAACACATTTTGGGGGGGGCATTATGCCGATGAGGAGTGGGCTCCTCTGTCAGCAAATTAAAGTGGGAAGGGGGACTGAAGCTGACAGGGATTGGGGCCACCATCAGCAAACAAAGACTGTTTTGGGGGGGCGCATGATGCTGAGGGGGATTAGGCACCCCCTCGGCACTGGGGCTGTGTAATATTGTTTGTAAACATGGCGGTGGCTTGCCACCGCATTCACAAACATTATTACAGTAGTTAAGGTACCGCCCTGCAATGACGGGTGACTCCCTCATTGCAGCGGAATGTCTGATGCTGCACTTACGAGGTGGCCCGTGATTGCTGCGGTGTAAACATTGTAACTTGGTGGCACTTTTGGAAACCAGTGTCATCAGCACACTGTGCCTCCATTGGTCCAGCAGTGCCAAGCCCCCAAATGCAGTGCCTCCATTGGCTGCCACAGTGCTGCACCTCCACAACCTGCTTCTCTCCTAAGCTGCCACATAATGTTACTTGTACATGTGCACAAGCAAACATAAAAATGTTGGACAAGTATCTAATGCAAAAGGGAATAAAGGGGTATTTCTATTGAGAAATGACATGTCTGGAAAGGTTAATGCTTACTGACTTGTATTCTCCTATTTTTCCTATGAATTCTTCATTTGTGTACATCCCCATCCTAATAAGCATATCCCCAGCCCCCTCTCACATCTGCTGATACCTCCCATTAGCAACCTTCCCACCCACTACTGCCACAGCTACCACATCTGTTAATATCTTCCCATCCAAGTGCATGTAATTATTTTCGCCAGTTACTAGTATCCTCTTATTCCAATAAATATTTGTTTTTGTAAACTCTTTTAAATCTAAGTTTTACACCCCAGGCCAGTTACTTGGGACGGCCACATCACCTAATGCCCACCACAGTAACCATGCTGTCTGGCTGCCATCATGGCTTCTGCTATTGTTCTGTCCCCTTATGACTCTTTATTTCTAGCAGCTTTCTGTACAATCTGACTTACTCCCCCATAGCCATCCAGCATAGTTGGTTGAGCTCAATGGAGCCGTTAATCCTTTGAGCACATACTCCCCCTGTCCACTGCAGTAATGAGCAAGCCACTCACTGTTGGGTGGGAAGTCAGTTGAACAAGCTGTGCTGGTCTAGGGATTGAGGACTGAGGACAGCATAGCTCTCTGCATAGTATGATGGTGCAGATAACATAATACTCCCAGCCCTCGTTATTATGGAGATACTCCACCCAGATGGCCAGGATGTGCTGTAAAGTTACACACTGCAACCTACACTTCTCCTCATGGTAAGCAAGTGTCTGTCTCCACACTGCACCCTAGGAACATGGGAGAAGGCAAGGAAATACCCTCCATAACCCTGAGATGGATAGGGTCTCCAGGGAAACTCAACCCATGTCTGTTGGCCTGTAGTATGGATCCAGCTCAGAATACAAACCAGCATCACAAGTGGCACCCATGACTGCTGCACTATCAGACCAGCCCCAATTTTATTTACACAATCCAAACACATATCCACCACACAGTTACACCCTGTCATCCAAGAGTATGACCTGTCCATCATCCCAGTACTTAGAGTACAACCTATCTCCACCCTTTGCCTACTGCTGTACCCTCCCAGGATATCAAATTATAAGTGGGCTCATGTAGGATAAGATTTCTAGCACTGAAGTGAGCACCAGTAGGTTTTGGAATACTGCCATTTATATACAATGGGTATGGGGGCTGCTCTGGACAGAGTCTGCCAACCACTGCTTCAGATGTTCAACCCTGCACAATGCTTCAGGAAACAACCCAGTTCTATCTGGACACCCTTGCTGATTGCCTGTACTGCAGTGGCACAAGGCAACTGCAATGGATTGTATTACTTTGTTTATAAAGTTTGGCCAGGATCGCACACTAAGCAGGAACTAATTTCCAGGTGTGACCAGGGGAGAGGGGACCATGGGTAATACAGAATGACCACAAAAGAATGACCGCATGCAAGCATGTGGCCCAAAATTTAGTGCAGCAGTCAGTGCACAGGATAATAATAGTACAATAGACTATTCAAGTGGCAATGCAGAAACCAGGGCAAAACTCCATAAAAGCCATTTACAAAACCAGATACAGGGGACGGGAGACAGAACATTCAGGAGGGGGCAAAGAAATCTGGTGCCAGGAAACAGTGGGTGAAAAGGGTGTCAAGGGGAAGGAACTAGGTACAGGAGTAGAAGTGAACAATGAACTCATGGAGCAAGGCCTCCACAGGCATGGGAAAGGAGGAACAAACAGGATAGGATTATTCCAATGTTGGTGTGGGGGGAGGGGGTGTAGGAGCAGGAGGCCTGCCCAGCAGAGGATTTGAAAAGGGAAGTTTAATGGAGTGAGAGACAAAGTTTTTGAGGGACTAGGAATGGGACTGTGAGGGAAAGAGGAAGGAGGAGAGATAGCAGCAGAGTACAAAAAACACAACCAACTAATAGGGTGACAGGGTGGAAGAGGCATCTTACTTCAGGTGAAGGAGGTGAAGCTCAGTGTAGAGAAAGCAGCGGTGTTTGTAGGGGCAAGTCAGTGCAAAGTGGCAAGATGAGAGATCGAGAGGTTCCAGTCAGACAAGGCTGGCTTTATGGGTTGTACTTTAAATAAACCATATCCTCTGAGACAAATGAGAGAATAATTTTGAGAACAATCTCTCATCAAGCAGGGAGAGGGATACAGGATATGTTCTTACATAGCACATCCAATTTGGAGAGGCATTTTAAGGATTGCCATCCACATGTCTGGAGAGATCAAGGTGTTGATCTAAACAGACAAGATTTTTGAAGCGATGTACTTCCTCTAAGGAAAAGTCACCCAGGATCTTGAAGATGATTAGAAGTCGGTATCTTAATCAGCTAAGAACTCTAGGGTACACTGAGAAAAAACACTGTGGTATCAGAATATGTGTCATTGTGCATAAAGGAGCAAGCTTTTAGGAGGACATGTCAGAAAATAGAAATATGTATAGGACCCAGTACTGAGCCCAATGTGACTCTGGATCCATTCAGATGGGAGGGGGGAGAAGAAATCAACTATAAAGACCATCTGGTACTGATTGGACAGGCAGAAGCTGAGCTATATAACCAAGTGGTCAGCAATACATGTTCCATATACAACTGCTGATGTCTGTGAGCCCTGATCCTTCTTCAACAAGTGCAATCAAGGAATCAAAGGAGAACACTGTACAGTGCGTTTTCATGAAGCCCTACTGGAAGAGGCTAAGAAAGGAAGAGGATATAAGAAATTATGAGAGTTCATAATGCATAACCTTCTCCTGTAGTTTAGCAAGTGTAGTACTGTGGGAGAAAAGCTGGTAGTTTCCTGGGAAAAAAGGGGTTACCACCTTTGTGAAATGGGAGGACTCTGGCACACTTCCAGGCATCCAGGGCTTTATCAGTAGAGAAGTAAATGTTGAAAGGGGGAGAGAGCCGGTCAGAAAGTGGGACAAAACTGTAATTTATTTAAGGTTATGTGACCTTGCCTTGGCACTAAGCAAACTGAAAAAGGGGTTGGGGCAGCTCTCCTGTTGCCTGATGTACAGCAGTGGTCCACTGAGGCACCGTCAAGGAACATCTTTTAAAGAAGCAAATAACTGTGTTTGTGAGAAAGGATTGCAGCGTTTTTGCCATACACAACACTTGCCTTTCTGCTGTACTGCAGGTACATATTTACTAAACCACAGATGCCTTTAGTTTCAACCATTGTGTTGCCATATCATGATGGTGGAATCACATGCCAAACTTTTGCATACACAATTTGGATGTGCCTGCAAATTGCAATCCTTAACACTTTTTTATAGGCAGAAAAATGCCTAGGCAGAATTTCTAGCAACCTTAGCAAAATTTAGCAAGGCAAGGTACTATTTATATAGCACCCCTTCCCAAGGTCCTGGCACACTTCACAAAACAAAAACAATAAAACTGGTAGAACCAAATTTTAAATCATTAATAATAAATAGACTTCAAATATTCTGCATAAATTAAACGCAATTGATATCATAAATTCTGGTTCTCTCCCTAGAAATTATGGGCAGGCATTTTTTCCCCACAAGAGAAGTGTTTTGAAGTTTGCAGCAGCAACCAAATCTTGCTTGCAAATGTTCTGAATGTCTATGTGATTGACAGTTTAAATTGGGCTGTACGGAGGGCTCAAAATAGTTATTTCCATTTGCATTCAAGTCCTCATGGCAGTATGCAATTCTTAAGATAGATTCTATAATAAGGTAATTGTATAATAAGGTAATGAATAACAGAAGAAGGAACATTTAACATTGAACGAGTTGATGCTGTCTAGTCAATAGCCAAGGAAGTATGATTATCACCACCTCCCAACCCCCTTACTTTCCACTTATACTATATGCCAGTCTAGAGGACTGTTTTTTGTACTTCCCACTCACAGTCAGGGGACACGACCCTAAAATGAAGTAAATGCTAGACAACCTGTATTACAACAAATGGGGGTGTGACTAACATACAGGCACCTACCTGCCATATATCCCAGAATGAAACACTTATGTTCCTACTGTACTTGCTTCAAATAGAAAAAGAATGTCATTTGACAAAATGCCCCCACCCACCTAATATGAGCCACTGCAAGTTAAAATATACTGGTAAATGCAACTTTATAGTAACAGCACTACCACATATCTGCACAAACAAGCAGCTATGAATATTCAGATTTGAGTCATGGGAAGCAGGCTGAGAAGAGACTGAGAAACTGAACCACTATAATAATGCAGTTTCATGTCTATATTTATAGGATTGTTAATCAATCTGTCTGACTGTGGGATTTTTTTAACTAAGGGGATGATGACAGGGGGCCAGATATTCAAAACTTTGCACCGGGCAAAAACCGTTTACGCAGGTTTAGCGCGGGATTAGCGCGGGTCTGCTATATTCAAAAGGCCAACTAGCACGGGCAAACTGCATTAGCACTGGGCAAGATTATAATGTATGCAAGAGGCAAACTGACATGAATACAGGCACAAGGCTATATTCAGCGACTAGCGCTGCGCTAAGTGGTTTTTCGCGACTGAGTGCAACACTTAGCGCAAGTACCGCCTAGGAAAAGCTTGTCTTAATTCCTGGGCAATCAGCTTTAAAGTATACTTTGGCTTTGCGCCGGTGTTTGTGTGGGTTTACGTGGTTTTGCATGACCCTAACAAATAAATATGACACATAGATAAAGCAAACATAGAGGAAGATGTTGTTAACTGATGGCATCACAATGATGCCATCATCTCGCCACTCAGTCCCAGCCATGCCAGGCAGTAAGTGGTGATCCTGCCGCTAGTGGACAGCATGGCAGTGTGGCCATACAGCACACACCTGTGGACCACACATCTGTGGACACAAACAGATGCCAGCACACACATGCAGCACTGTGGGCATGGAGGATGTTGAGGGGAGCATGTATGGGTGGTGAGGCTGTGCCACAGACCAGGTGTGGCCACAAGGCTGGGCACATCATGCAGTGCACATGGGCCAGTATTGGGAATACCCCCAACACTAGTGTGCCTTTCCGATAATATATGCCCCCCCCGGCCAAATACCGCACAGCTGTACAACTGCCACAGCACACAAAGCCAGAAATGTACATGTCACTGTGAGCATCCCATGCCACAGGTACAGCATCTGTGGGTCACACAACAGTGTAACAGTAATGTCCACTGTCAGTAAACACCTGCAGGTTGGGCCTGTCACTGTGTACAGTGCAGTCATCATCACTGCCCTACACACCATAGGCAGTGCTGTGTCCCTCACACTACTGGCCCCCTTGCTACTGTAGTGTCTGCTGTGCACTGTAGCATGCCCTACAGTGTGACAGTTGCATGCAGCACCACCACCACCTGTGCCTATGCTGTCTTTTCCCCTGGGGTACAATATGCTATGCTATGCTGTATTGTTTACATGTAGCCAGCAGCTATCATTGTGCACTGCCAGACTGACCTACAGGTGGAGCTGCGGTTGGACCTGGTCAGCCCCTGTACTTCCAGACTGACCTACAGGTGGCTCTGTGGGACCCTGCAGTAATGCTGGGCAAACTGCATGCAAATCAGGGTATAATGAGATACTAATCTGGTTGTTTGCCCAGAGACTACCTAAGTAGGCTTATTTGCATGGCACTTTTGAATATGACACATTTTAGCTCCGGGCAAACGTGTTTGCCCTGGGCTAACTGCTTAGCTCCTTGCTAATGCTGCGCTAATGTGTTAGCGTGGCGCTAACGGTACGGGGAATAATATACAGTTTTGATCACTGTTCTTTCACATCTGCTGCTTCCTGCAGCTGTACTGAGTCCATGCATTTGCTGGCACACTCATTGGCCATGTAGTTCATCTGTACCAGCCCTCACGTTGCTGTGCACTGTGTTTTTGTTGTGGGTTGCACTTCCTGGTTGCTTTATTCAGTGCTGTCTTATTCCCAGGCTATTTTTGCCCTGCACTCCCAGACCAGTTTGCCCGGCTTCCTTAGCCTGCAATATTCAGCAGGATTAGCACTGGGCTATTTCCATTTCAATATAGCTTGCTCTGTGCTCCAGGCTAAGTTTGCCCGCCGGGTAGTACTAATTTAGCCCCTGGGCAAAGTTTTGAATATCTGGCCCAGGGTATCTTACACAGGTTCTGTGTTCAGAGGGGAATCCAACTTGCGATCCCTTGGATGGTGGAGTTTGTGGTAGGCTAGAGAGGTAGCTATTCTGAGTGTAAAATGAATTCTGCAAGTTTCAGTTCTGTTTTTGGTCCTGGGGTGTGGCCAGTGCAGTGACTTGATGCAACTGTACATGTACACTGTTAATCCTACAGATCTCAGAAATAAGGAGGCGCTGAAGCTGAATCATGATTAGAATAAAAAAAAAAATCCAGTCTCCAAAACCCAAATCCAATGTCTGAAATTCAAGTGATTTGCTTCCATGGGCCATGACTGTTATTAATATCATAGTCCAGCACTTTATCTCCCTTTAAACAAATGGCTAAGAGAGAGAAGAATTTTATCACCAAATGAATAATCTATGTACAGTAATTATTTGTCTGTATTATAATTAGTGGTAAATAATCCACAAGGAAATAGGTGACCCAGTTCTGGAACCTATATTGTTCAATGTAAGCGCTAAGATCTTACAGGGTGTGAAATGTATGGGGATACTCACATGCCCAGGGTGTAGTGAGGCCCTGCACCACAGGCGGAGGGCCTTACAGTCCCTGGAAGTGTTGGTACCCTCAACATCATATATCCTGAAAGGTCTAATTCTGCTTAGAAAATAGACTTTTGTAGTAACAATTGAAAAAAAAGTATTTTAAAATATTTTAAAGAACAAGTTTTATATGTAAAATAGTCCTTATGCAGGAACAGTGCCAGCTCTTTTTTTAGAGGGCTCTGTTGCCTGATACACATATGCCTTGTGACTGCTATCAGGCTATAGGGTTTCAGGATTAGTTTAACCCAGTTTCTGAATATTCATATGTGATCTGGAGGTGGGTATTAGTAGCTGGATTGTCACATTACTGAAAACAAGAAGATGAGAAGAGTTGTTATATCACAACAGGAGATAAAATGCATGAAGATCAAGACAGATTTGAGAAGTGGGTGGAAAATGGCAAATAAACTTAAACATTGAGAAGTTCAAGATAAAGCATTTACTATATGGAAAAAGAAAATTAATGCAAAATACTTCCTGAATGGCACGAAATCAAGCCTGCTTCGCATTATTGAGAGATGCTAGGCAGACTATAATAGAGGACCACATTGGAGCTTATCAACATTGACTGTGTCACCCCCAACACACACACACTCTGAACTGTGCAAACATTTTTGTATGACAGAAGTTCGGGTGATGCCTGCATATTTTCTATTCATGGAATTTTACAGAATATATGAACAATTTCATAGGATTCTGCTTTGCATTAGGTCCTCAAGTTGCTGGGGGAAAAAAACAAGCCATGGAAAAAAGTACCTGAATCATGATAATTTTTTCCTTCCTTATGGGAAAAACAGCAAATATTTGCTGCCAAGCATTATGTCCTCAAGTTAAAGAGCTGGTGTCCTGCCTGGAAACTGCCTGCAATTAATTGTAACTTTCAGATGTAGTCAGCTATCACTTCTTATATCTCAAGTATTTTTTCTTTTCTGTTTGCTAATTAGAAGATTTTCCACCTGGTAGTACTAGGGTGATGTGTGAAGCAGCACTCTGTCTAGAGGAAAAAAAAAGTCAGTTCTGTTCCTCCCACTACATCAACACTGAGACCACATTGACTATGACATCACTAGTAGCCAATGAGAACCATTTCTCACTGCCAGGTTTCACTTTCACATGAAGCAGCAGGGGCTGGCTTTCCCTGTTTACTAATGTTGTCACAATTTCCTGAATTTTGATTGGTAGTTTGTGAGAGTCATTGCTCGGGCTGCAAGGACTGTGGTGCTTCAAGGTGTTTGGTCTCATTTCTGACGATGTAGTGGGAGGAACAGAAAAGAAAGAATACTTGAGATATAAGTAGTGATAGCTGATTGCATCTGAAAATTATTATTAATCCCAAGCAGTACATTAGCTCTTTAAGGAAAAAAGACTTCAGTCACATGCAATTGGTGGCAAACAATCCATGAAATTGCGTACTGCAGTATGTACATCTCAGAAATTGACAAAGTTGTTTTGCATTTCCCAAACTATGGACAGTTGTGAAGTTTCAGATATTTGGCACAGCTTTTGCACTAAAGCTTTCAACTGACGACTTGAACTTATGTAACGTGCAACTTGGCACTTCAACATGTATACTGATAAACATAATGGTTCAGCCGTTACAATTAAAGGAACACTGTCAACCCTTTTTGCATGATATTTATTTCTAGTTGAAATGCCACATTTTATTAACTTGACTTGGAGGAATCAGACAAAGTAGGCAAAATGCCCATTTAATTGTCTTCCACTCATAGTGGGGTTATCTCAGCAGTTTAGTACCCAAGAGATGTTCATCTAGCCTTTTTTTTAAATTATCAAATGTGGATGCCTCAATGATGTGTTTAGGAAGATTGTTCCATATTCTGGCAGTACGTATCTTATAAAAATTCAGAAGTTTAACAGTATGAACGTTAGGTACCTGAATTTGTTTGTTATGTGACCTAAGCTTAACCTTTTTCTGAATTCTGTGAATACCACATTGCTCCATCAGAGTAGGGTCTGTGTTAATTTTATATAATAGTAATAAATCACCCCTAGTTCTTCTAGTTTCCAAGGAGTATAAGTTCAGTATCTTCAATATTTTATTATAGTCAACATTTTTTAACCCATGTACCAATTTGATCACTCTCTTCTGTACTCTCTCTATCAGATTAATATCTTTTTGGAGAAAAGGACTCCAAACTGTGGTGCCATAGTCTAGGTGGGGCAATACATATGTTTTGCATAATTTCATGATACATATTCTATCTCTAGATATAAATGCTCTTCTTATAGAATGAATTATTTGATTACATTTCCAAGCAATTTTTTTAGAGTGGGTATTGGATGATAAGTTGGTATCCATCCATACACCCAAATCTTTTTCACATATACTAGTCTTAAGTGCATTGTTATTAAGAAAATACTGATAATTGGGGTTATTTTTACCAAAGTATAGTACAGAACATTCATCTTCATTAAATTTCATTTTATTATCCACTCCCCATTGTTCTACAGATTGGAGATCTTTACACATCTGTTGGCATCTAAAGAATGAGGAAACATCCCCACCTACTTTTGTGTCATCAGCAAATTTAGATATGGCACTGCTAAGCCCCTTACCCATATCACTTATATATAAACTAAACAGCACATGGCCCAATTGCTAACAATATCTAAAATTCAGTAATATTGCTGGTTGTTTTATATGCTTCCTTTCTTAGTAGAACTGAAATGCATGCTAATATTGTAGTTATACCCAACCTTGTTTTGTTTTAAATTATTGAGCTACTCTTATTGCATCCTTTCTGAACAGTAGGAACACCTCCAAACAGTGCAGCCACTTATGATGCAATCATCTCCTCTCCCCTCACTTAATACGGACTATCTAGATTGTGTTGAGGTGTTCCCAAGTCCACAAAAGATGCAGTGGGAGTTGATCAAATAATATAAACTAAACACATTTTTGTGTAGTACCACCAGTATGGTGGGGAGTCTGTTTTTCACTTTTAAAAAGAAAACAGGAATCAGAATCACACTACCAGCTACATCAGTAATCTCAACAGAAGGTGAGCAATCATAAAATATGTTTTTTAAACCAGGGACAGCTTGAGGCCTAAGGGGAGTGACAGTGTCCCTTTAACTGGAGGTAACTTTTTTTATTTTCAGTTTTCTTTCCAGTGCTTCTAACACAGCTTAGTAATGTATCTAAGAAGTCTGTATAGAAAGCATTTGTCCAGTCCCATCTGACCTCATAGTGTCTTTGTTCATAACATCGATGTGCTCTCTATAAAAGCAGGCCTTGATATCACAAACAATTGTGAAGTCAGATGGGGATAGTGAGGGGGCAGGATTTTTAAACCTATCTGAACACTGATATTTTCAAATCTGGACTTCCATACTCACTGTTGGACCATCTATTAGATGGTGTAACAGCATTCAAAGGTTCAGTCAGGCATGTCTGATAAATGTCTCACCAATGTCAAAAATCAAGCAAACCACCATTTATGTTATGTTTTGATGCAATAAGTAGGAAATCACAGCTTTTTGTCTCAAGCATCTGGAAGCCTTTGAATATCAAAATGGGCAGTCCCTGATACAATATGACTAACACAGAGGTGAGCACAACATGCTTTCCATCTGTGTCTGACCATTCTGAAAATCCTACCAGAAGCCTTTTAGACAGACACAATGAAATAAACATAGCGTTATCTGAAGTATGTATCAGACTAGTAACAGAAAACAAGTTTTAAAAAAGAAAACACTAAAGCTAAGCATAATTGTTATAAATATCATAGTGTTTAGCCTTTGTGTTTAATAGCTACTATCTCTTTAACTGAGACTCACTGTGTGCTGGTGGGAGAAGACTACTTACTGAAGCTGTCACTGCAGTATTACCTCCCTGTCATGGGTTGAGGCCAGGGATCAGGCAAAGACTAGAGAACCTGTACTTTTTTGTTCTCAGAGGAACAAGGGTTAGGAGAATGTGGCTTATGAAGTTGATGTTAAGTGTGTGTGTTTGTGTGTGTGGGAGGGATTAGGCAGCCTAATGGGAATTTAACTAATAAACCCCCAGGTGATCCCCATAATGGATTAGGGATTGTGATAAATGCACTTATGGGAGCTGTTGTATGAGTTAGTTAGAGGACTGAGGTGGTCAGATCAGGGAGGAGGTTTGCTTCTAATAATAGTTGACTGGTATGGGTTGTGCCAGTTTTTTTTATTTTTCTAAAAGGCATGGGGGGTTAGGGAGTGATGGACCATTGGACTTGCCCAGGCCACCTTCAGAAGGGGAAAAGGCTCTCTTTTTTAATGTTTTTACTTCTAATTTGAGTATCTTGTGTACCTGAAATAGGGCTAATAGTCGTTATTTGAAATTTGATTAAAGACTAGCCCATTAGTCATAATATTTAAGAATGATTATGCATGACTCACCTAGCCCTATATTGTGTGGCCACTGTCAGTACAACACTGTCAAATAGTGGTGGTCCAGTTCAATATGTGTGTGCACCACATGGAAATTACCCACCCACCACCACCACCAGCACTATGGTGCTAGCAAGCCTCTTTATGTGGCATTAGGTCTGTCACAAAGCATTCAATAATGCCATTCAGTATGGCAATGGCATCAAATGGCACAATTCCCTGTGTAATCTGTTTATAGGGCCCTGTGGTTCTGTACTTGTTCTGGAAGGTGTAGCTGTATAGTCAGCAGGGCATGTACGATCCATCTCTTTCCTTATCTGAAGATCTCCAGGCACATCAGCATCATGCCACAAAGTGTTCAGAACCACTCAATATGAAATCAAACAGAACCCTCCAAACAAAATTAGGAAAAGGACCAATTCACACCAGCCCCATTCCCACATTTCTCTTACATTTACCCTCTTTTTTCCCCCACAGCTTACTCCCTATGGTAAGTCCATCAAGGCTGAAGAGGAGAGCCTGTCTGGAGACATCTCCATGATGAAAGACTTATTGATAGTGGAAGCAGGTATTCTCAATGGGGTCCAAGTGTGCCTTGTGTTATTGCTTGCACACAGAGCATTTTTCTTGTTTCTCCCCAGCCCCAGGATGCTGAGATGCATGGGGCTCCAGGTATGTGATCACTTAAGAGTGCAAAAATGCAGAGCCTAGCCCATGTCCTACCTCCAAATGGTACCTTCTCCTGTACTACCACCCATGCTCACCACTGGTAGTGAAAACACTTGGGGCTTCCAAGCATGTGCAGGATAGGCATAGGAGAATATTAATAAATACACAGGGAGGAGGGAGGGTTGTTGGAGACCAGGTAGGGTCTGCGGAGACAGACTAATTAGGGACCATCTGGGCTGCCTGGATGGGCTAAGTGGTCATTTTCTGCCAATGAATTCTATGTTTCAATGTTTCCCTGTAAATAAGGAGCAAAAGTCAAATCTGGTACAGCAGATACCCTGAAAAAGTAGGGGAAAACAGAGTAGGCAAGCTGTTGAACTGGCCCATGCTACAGGAATTCCAGAGATGTGGTGCAACACTATTTCCTGGGGAAATCTCACAGACATGTTACAGGCTCATCCCCACTACCAGTCAAAACTGAGTATACTGGTAAAGTATGAAAGCAAACAGCCTATAAAATAACAGGCATTTGTCAATGTTGGATTTTCCCCACTGATATTGCTGTTGTACCAGGTCTAGGAGCAGATACCCATGCTGGAAGACTCATATGGGTAGGGCTTGGGTGGGGGGACAGTTACAGCAGGGCAGCAAAAGACATCAAAGGATGTTTTCCTTTTTTACAGTGTTTATTTAAAAAAAATTAACTATGAGGGAGGGTTTTCTTTACTTCAGGTGGAGACACTGGGGGACTGGGCACCTCCAGTGTCAGTGATATGAGTGGCCCCCAGAAGCTCTGGTGTTTTAGATGCTCTGTGGTACATTTTAAGGCTTACATGGAAGACAAAGCAAAGTTCTGTTAGGCGTCTCCCCCCACCCCTGACTCCAAGGAAGAAATATAATTGTAGGAGTAACCGGGATTATGTGGGGGAAGAGCTCCTCCCCCACAGCCTAATTAAATGAGGCATATGCCTCCAGCTCTGCTAGGCGAGTCGCATTAGCTAGTGGCGCTGCCAGTGTTTGGTGCTCCTTTTCTCATTCTCTGTCCCCCGCCTTTGCATACTGCCGTTTCCCCCCTTCCTTGTCCATTGTTGTTCCTGCTTGGTTCTCCTTCCTTATTTCTGTCCTGCTGCAGTTCCTGTTCCTACCTTCTCTTTCCTCCTTTGCTGCACTGTATCTTTCATGCTCTACTGCTATGCTTCTTTGGAGTAGCCGCCACCATGCTGCCACCTAGTCATGCATTCCGGCCATTTCAGGATTCCCGCCTCCTTTTGTTTGTACTGCTGCGTTTCTCTCTGCGATCCACAGTTTAGGTCCTGGGATTGATGCGCACTTCATTGCAGGCAGGGTTACCTTCAAGTTGCCACAGCTTCTGGACTTCTCCGCTCCGCTACACCTCTGCCTTTTGCACCTCTCCTTTGCTTGAACTACGTGCCGTTGTGCAGTTCCTGAGGAACACTGACAATGTTAGACTGAAACTACGTCCTACCCGGAACGTCCTTCTGGTACATTGGTTGTCCGTTCTAGCCTTTGCAGGTAGTTTCCCGTCTGTGTACCTCATTACCATCAGCCATCGTGCTTCTACACCTGGGCCCCATTCTGCATTTCTTTTAATTTCGACATCTGTTCCTGGGCTGCTACCTGCCTGTCCTAGTTCTACCACTCTTCGTCATTTATTTTGCCTGGCCTGTACCTTTCTACCTGCATTTGTGCAGTTACCTGTGCTCTACCGGCACAATTGTTTCTGCTCCTATGTTATGGCACATGCTGGTAGTGGGATTTTCCAGACGTATGCCTTGGTCCGGTGCCTTTCTGGCCAGTGACTTCTATATTGGGCTCGTATATATGGACATAGGCTCTGTTGTTTGCTTCTAGTCCGTCCAGCGCTATTTTCAGCCAGCTCTAAGACAGGCTCCTGCTTACCTGTCTGATATGCTTCAGCTCATGGATCCCTTTTGCTCCACTAGGCAGCACTGCGCTTCCTCTGCCATTGGGTTTCTGCTACCACCCTTTCCTAGTTACACTATGCCTCCTACTATGGCTGCATGTTTTGTTTTTCTTATCACGCCCAGCTCTCTGGCCTTCTCCGTTCTCGGACCATTTACTGCCAATTTGTTTCCTGCTGACCTCCAACATTTGGCTGCCCTTCGGCTGTTGGCTTATGACTTTATTTGGAGGGGATGCTATTTCAAGTTCTACTCAGGATGGGTTGTATACGCTTCTCGATTCCTGTCGCACCTATTTCACTACGCCCACTCTATTGGAAGCCGAATGCCAGGAAGACATGTTTCCTTGTAGCCCTCGTGTTTTCGAAACTCTGTCACTCAGGTGACATTATGTGGCCACTCATAAGCTATAAGCCTACTGTCTGCAATTATTCTCTGCTGTGCTGGCTCCTATGCTGCTTCTGGATATGTTGTGTATGGCACTTCGGTCAGTATTCCATGCTACAGTTTTACTGTTCCTGAATGAACCGTTATCATCTACATCAATTCACTTCAGTTTCAGGATGCTTCCTGCCTCTGTCAGCCTTGTGCTCTTTGAGCCTCTGAAGTCCTTCATTGCTATCCGGCTTCGCCATACTCACCTGCCTCCATGTCCTGCCTGTGCCATTGAGCTGGGGAATTTGCCTACTAATCACCTGCTTCTTTGACCTGCTTTGCCCATCGAGCTGGGAGCGTTGCCTACTGCTTGCCTGCCTTTATCACCTGCCTTCGCCCTTCGGGCTGGGAGGTTTCCCTACTACTCGCCTGTTTCTACAACTTGCCTTCTCATCATACTGGCAGATTTACCTCATAGTCATCTGCTTCTCTGACCTGCCTTTGCTCTTCGGGCTGGGATGTTCCCCGCTTCTATTCTATGCCTGCCTTGTTTAGCTCGGGGCCTGGAGATTTGTAGCCTTACGACCTGCCTTCACCCATCAGACTGGGAGGTTCCTTACCAACCGCCTGTTCCTTCACCTTGCCTTCTCCTTCAAGCTGGGAGAAGTTCATCATACTACTGTGCTTCTGCATCCTGCCTTCACCCGTTGGCCTAGGAGGATTGCCTGCTATT
This sequence comes from Neoceratodus forsteri, assembly GCA_016271365.2. Classification (NCBI taxonomy): domain Eukaryota; kingdom Metazoa; phylum Chordata; order Ceratodontiformes; family Ceratodontidae; genus Neoceratodus; species Neoceratodus forsteri. The sequence goes on from CM028131.1 coordinate 1,126,891,208, forward strand.
CATCTGCTTTTCTGACCTGCCTTCACCAGCTCGGATCACGGTGAATCCATTCTACTTGTGCAATACCTGCTTCTGCTGCCTCAGCCCTGAACTCCCTGATGCTTCATCTTTCAGGACATTGGTTACCACCTCACCTGTGCTCCTCTACATGCCTGATGACTATTACTTCTCCGACTCATTGGATGGTCCTCCTTCTCAACCGCCTTCAGATTGCCTCAGTGCTCATTTCGCGGATTCTGGAGTTGCTGTTATGGATGTTTTGCCCTGTCGCCTCAGCCGTGGAATTCCAGCTGTTTCTTTCCAGGACTTGGTTGGCGTCTCCTGTGGACTTCTCCTGCTTGTGCTCTACCAACTTCAGACATGTGGCACTACTACTTCATTGGTTTCCGCCTCTTCAGTTCTCTACATCTGAGATTCTTCGGGTCTCGTCTGGTTCTCCTACCTCGAACTTTGCTTGTCTTCAGTTTTGGATGTTGACTTCCCCGTCCGGTTGCCAATATGTCTGCCTCAGTCTATTCCATGTGATCCCTTCCTTCCTTGATCTGGATACATCGGTCCTCAGCATCATTCCTTCTCTATGTCTGCCTCCGGCTACAATGCTACGATGATCAAAGATGATTCAAGATACGTCTCCGGAAGATTTGCCACGTTTCTTTATCAGCTGCCTCGTAGTGTGGCTGCATTCCTGTTACCTGAACCTACTTGCCTTTCGTACCTCTGCTACTGCTGTTTGCTGTCCATCTCGCCAAAGACTACGCTCGATTTCGGCCCACAGACGTTCCTAACTATGGCTGCGCCTCACATACTGGAATCAGTTGCCTCTCTCCTACCTCATCAGCTATCATTTCAGCTGCACTTTCTCAAGGGACTGATTGCCACATCCTCTTCCTTCTCATCTGGCCTCGTGGGTGCATTCCCTACGCCTGCTACCTCTCACTTAGGATTAGCAGTCCATCGGATTCGTTTTCTTTTGGGTTCTCAATATTCTACTATGCAGATGCATAATACCTAGTACCAGTGTCTCCATTTATCCTATACAGCTTGCTGCTATTCCAGTTCTGCTCTACAGCCGTTGCATTCATATCAGTTCTTAAGATTATTCTTTACTTATCAGGACTGGATGCATCAGTCGGTTACCTAGCCTCAAGATTTCTCCCATTCCTCATCTCAAACAAGCCATCTATTATTAGAATCATAGCAATTGTACTACTTATATTGTTTTGCCTCATTGTCATCAAAGCTTGGGTGCAAAAATCTTCTGTCTCCTGTATTGAGTTCGTCAGTCATCAACTTTATCCATCATCATTCAATTACATGGATTATGCCCTCTATCAACTGAAGTATGGAAGTCGCTTCTTCAATATTAATCTCCATCATTCCGAATTATACATGGATTCTTGGACTCAGACTTTTCTCGAAGGAATTACTTTACTGGACACTTACAATTCAGTCTGTTCTTAAAGCTCCGTTTATATGGATTGAATTCTATATTAGAATTCAGAAGTTAACTGAGTAATTAGTTTAATGAGGATCTCTCTCCTTTAGTATGCCCAGAAGGACGGGCAGGTCAGTAGCCATGGGTCCTCAGAGGTTTCCCCCCAAGGGGGTTTTTCCTCTCCTGAGTGCTACTGGTCATACTCTCCGGAGTTGGAGGAGGTGATCATCTATTCTTATCATTAAGTTATGCTGACTTATTTAACATTTAGTTATAGAACAATCGTGGATATTTATTCTTATTTGGGGCTCTACAATTCTAATCAAGCTCCTTCCTGCAGGTGGGATACAGAGAAAAGCCAAAACCCTCAAATATTATCAAACTCTCTCTCAAGCATCCAAGTACCTAAGCACAATACATTACTCAGTAATCATTGTTCTCTATACTGGCCTCTGTATCCACCAATCATGTTCATCATTCAACTATGTTACATAAGCACTGAGCTACGAACCACACACAATTGTAGGAGTAACCGGGATTATGTGGGGGAAGAGCTCCTCCCCCACAGCCTATTTAAGTGAGGCATATGCATCCAGCTCTGCTTAGAGCGAGTCACATTCACCCACCATCCTCCCCGACACCTCCTCTTTCTCCGGCACCCATATCCCACCGGGGGCTCTACAATTCTAATCAAGCTCCTTCCTGCAGGTGGGATACAGAGAAAAGCCAAAACCCTCAAATATTATCAAACTCTCTCTCAAGCATCCAAGTACCTAAGCACAATACATTACTCAGTAATCATTATTCTCTATACTGGCCTCTGTATCCACCAATCATGTTCATCATTCAACTATGTTACATAAGCACTGAGCTATGAACCACACATAATTATGTGACTGGCCTCAGCAATCTAGAAACCACAGTCAGGGCTGGCTCAAAGCAGGACCATTTCCATGATTTTACCAGGCAGATTTTTTTTTTCTTTAAACAGGGAATATGACAGTCCTCCTCGAGAAAATGTTTAAATGCTGAGTGTTAAGATTTGCAAGTTGCAGCATTTTGAAGGGGTAAACTAAACTCCAGTTTTATAGGTAACCAATATTTAAAAATCAGTGCCAGCCACTGTTTAGCTCATTGTTTGATCTACTCTAAATTAATATGAACTGGTCACTTATTTATTAGTGTTACTAAGCCAAGTGACCACTGATTTACTTAAATGTTCCATGTTCCTTTCTATCAGCAGCCTAAGAGTTAAACTGGTCTAGAGCATGCGTTTGTGCAACCTGACTCCGTGTGTCTGTGTATGTGTGTGTGTGTGTGTGTGAGAGACAGCGACACACACACATACACACACACAGATACACACACACACACACACACACCTTGCAGTTTATATCAGTCGTGAGTCCACTTAGCATGAAACATAACTGGTCTGTGCAACTGTAACTGAACTCATTTTCTTTTTCAGCTCATCTCTACTCACTTAGACACTGGCATCAAGCAAAAGCAGTTTCATTTAGGCTAGCCTGGTGGTACGGCGGTAGCATTTCTGCCTCTGACACCGGCGACCCAGGTTTATGAATGAGCCTGAGTCATTGGGGGCCGACTGGGGGTGGGCAAAACATGTACTATAAAAAAAACAGTTTCAGTTTTTCATCACTGTAATGTTGGGGGGAGCAAGTAAGCAGGCTGACATCAGGTTGTTAATGATGAGATCAGCTGTACTTAGTGGGTTGTATTTAGATCAAAGGAAAGAGCCAATCTTTAATTGGGTTGGCTCTTTCTTTTGAAACACAAAAAGTTTCCACCCAGCAAACCAGAACAGTGTCATGACCATCCTTGCTGATGATTGGTGTGACAGGGTCAAGCCCCTTGCAGAGTCTCCTGCACCGGACCACTGTGACACACCTCTCAAAACCCTGTGTATCATACCAAAATGTTCACTTGCACTTGCATACAGCAAACATGAAAAGAGGAAATGTTGATAGTTCTATGCATGGCAGTGCAATTACAATGTGCTGCCTCTGCGTAAGCTGGCAGACCCTTTTAGATGCTATTTTAAGAGATTTATGGAAACCAGGGAAGCACACCACCAACAGAAAATTCCTGTAAGATTGGAATGCTCACTTTGATTTGCAAGGCAAGCCTACTGGGGTCAGCACAGGTTGGTTTGTTCTAAAGTTACACTCTAACTCTGCTGTATGGGAAGTACAATGTGCATGTGTGCCCCAGCACAAGTAATTGTTTTGATGTTAGTTATCCATAAGATCATTTACACAAAACATACACATGACCTAGTAATGTTTAACTGTGCATTTGTGTGAAGAATAGCACACTGGCATGAATATTAGGCAAACTTGATACAATATGCTCAACCTGATTTTCAAATATCTGACATTCAAAACTGCGCTGCATACATTCGTGGACAGCTAACTATTCACTCTTGTGCTGAATTAGGATGACAGAACTCAAACTTTTGGGCTTCTATACAAAGACAGATATGATCTTGCAGCATAGCTCTTAAAATGTACAAAGCTTGCTTATTGGGGCAGACATCACTCTGCATTAGCACTAGTATATGATTTTATCTTTAAAAAGTATGTAAAACAAGCAGTTCACGTCCAGGGATTCAAGCAACAAAAGGCACACTGCCAGGTCCAATTCTTTTCAGTCCTCTCTATGACTTTTTGCTGATATGAGTATTCTGAAAAATAATGCCCAATCTTGACAAAGGCACAGAACTGTGTGCCCTCATACTCTGATGCTCTCTTGATATCCCATTACTTGGGGATGCCCAATGTAAATAGTACAGCTTGTGGTGGTGGCAGGGGGGATCTCGATATTACAGTTTGGAGCAAGGGTTGGGTTTACATAAGGGGCTTACATAAAGCTTTGTGATTGGTCCCCTTACATAAGCCATGACCCAAACCACAACATAACTGAGGATCAGAACCAATTGCTGGCCTCACCATTTACTCAGTACTGTGTTGCACTCCCATCTAATAGGTCATCATGGGGAGTAGCAAAGGCTTTTTAAAACATATTTGAAAGGGAGTGCAGACGATTGCTGGACAGTCACTCTCATGTGAAGGGAGGTATCAGAGGATGGGGCCCACATCAATGTTCCCATCAAGATGGTTTGTTTCTAAGACAAATGAAAAGGGAAGAGGGATTATTTACTAAGGTGGTTATGTGTGGGTCTTGGCACCTGCCCCTTAATCTGTATACAGCTATGAATCTAAATGTGTAGGTTTCCATATACTTTCTCAGGGTATCAATGTTGTAATGAAATATAGTACATTTGGCACACTGCACATCTGAATTTAGCAAGAAGATCATTTGCAAGTGTGGGGGCCTAAGATTTGAATAACAAATTAACTTTATCTACTCCATCTTTGACGCAGTGGCCTGGAGAGTAAATCTTCCAGCTTTTATCTGTTTCAAAAAACACTCTCCAGCAATCTGTTATAGTCATGTGCTTCTCTTTTATCAGGTTTACAAATCTTTGTAGACTGCCTCGGTGTATGCTGATCAGCATTCCTGCCCTTGCTTGCTCAGTGTTCTTATCTGGTGCAACAAGTACTTCCTAGAATTCTAAAAAAATGTTTCTTCAGATTTCACCTACTAAGCTATGGCTAAGAATGATCCAATGCATTCAGTGAATATGCCAAAATCTAGCATTTCAGCCACCAGCAAAGCAGAGCTGAAGGGACTCTGTTTCCGTTCAGCAGTGTGGCACTTTGATGTCATGACACAGCACATTTTACAGGAAGCAAACATGGAATATGTTCAAATTCTTTGGATAGCCCCATGACCTGCAGCAGCCAATCAGCAATGCTAGAGATCTATAACTCCTCACACTGCACATGCATCAATGCCTTTTTATTATTATTTTTTTTTTCAGGTTTTGTTGACCTATTTTGAGCCTTGACCCAGTGGTGGGGTGGGGGAGATACAGATTCAAACTGACATACTGAATCACGACATACAGATTTAGTCTTTGGCATATTGGTCCTCGTAAGAACAGATCCAGAAGCAAATTATTTGATACCTTTTATTGAGCCAACATAGATGTAACAAAAAGAACAAAGTGCTTTAGCTTTCAGACCAAGTCCTTCCTCAGAAGCTTAATGACAGTTATTTAGAAAATCCCGTACTTTAGTTATCTTATTCTGAAAGTATCTCTTAGTCATTTTAATTTATGTGCAGTGTACTCCTTACATGTTGTTATGCCCCAAGCACATCTGACCTTGAGGCCCTTTCAACTGAAGGTGAACTGGTACTATTCAAGTTCTCTGACATTTTCTTCTGTATTATTTAAATGAGTATTTTGAAACATTGGGAATTTTTTCTGTTGTTTTCTGCATGATCTGGGTGTTAAAAGTAAGGGATTTTCTAAATAACTGTCATTAAACTTCTGAGGAAGGACTTGTTGGTCTGAAAGCTAAAGCACTATGTTCTTTTTTTTACATCTGTGTTGGTCCAATAAGAGGTATCAAATCATTTGCTTCTGGATACTGAATCATGGTAAGTTGTTGGTGTTATTTATTTTTAGTGAGTGATAGTGCCATTTACAGTGCTCCACACAGGGGAAGGAAGTGGTTACTGAAAGGAGAAACATTTATGTCAGAAAGGGTAGCTTTTGATTAGATAACTTTAGAAATCATTACATAATTATAAATTATTATTCCAGTTAGCTAACTTACTATGTAGACTGTAGTTTCTGGCTGGCAGGCTTGGGAAATTATGCTGCCGAGGAGAGAGGAATCTGCAGTGTGACCCAGTACTGGCAGCTACGGGCCCTGCAGCTGGAGCAGGCAAAATTAATTCAGTTGACTGAGAAAGGTACAGGGAAATTTATGAAATATTTATCTTATATTTTTTTACTGAGTGATTGTGATATAGAGGATACAGAAATCTCTGCCCTCCTGGAGCAAGATCAGGGCAGAGTGAATTTAGAAGACTAGGAAAGGTAACTGACAAATGATTTGCCAGCTGGTGGTGTGGGATGCCAATATTTATCTTTTTGGGGTTTTTTTGCCTGTGAGTAAAAACTAAGTGAAGTAGACTCCTGCAGGTCTCTCAGTGCTGTGAGGAGGATTTGATAGGATGTCAGTGAATACAGAGGCTGTAAAAGATGACAGCAGCCATATTTTATTTGGGGCCATCCTCCCCTAGACCTGGGAAGGGGGAAGATAGAGGTGGTCCCAGGGGACTGAGAGATAAGGGGGTGGTAACAAGCCGAGTTCTTCTGAAAGGCTCATGACACCCTCTGGTCAGCATGGAGGAGGACCTGAGTACCCAGACCTGGGGGAAGGGATGGTCCACCTGCAACAGGTGCATTTATACTGCAAGGAGAATGGTACCTGATGGGGGGGGTGGCTGTACAGCCTTAGCCAGTATGACCATGGGGTAGTGCATCCTCCTGGATGTGCACACTGCTGTTAATATGGAATATTATTCAATAAACACATGGCTGTGCCCATTTCCTCCAAGACATGTGTCAGTGTGTTTCTTTCTGGAAAAGGGGGTATGGAGGTCTACTAGATAATATAGAGGCTGCAACAGATGGCAGCAGCTGTATTTTATCTGGGGCCATCCTCCCCTGGACTTGGAAAGAAGGAGGGAAGGGGGAAGATAGAGGTGGTCCTGGGGGACTGAGGCTAGGTCCAGGGTTTGGACGTGGGACCACCAGGGCCTCCCACTTGGAAGGGGGGTTACATCCTGTGGGGGAGAGGAGAAAAAGGAATTTATTGGGATGTAGCCAGCTGTCCCTTCTCTTTCCCTCTTGCTTTCCCAGGATCACCCACCCACCCATCCACCCTCATAAAAGCAGGGTTGTGGGGTCAGGTAGTTAGGGCCCCTCTTTTGACCCAGTATGGGTGACTGCACTAGGGGTGAAGGAGTTACTTTTCATGGTTTTTCCTGTAGAAGGGTTTTCCCGGGTTTTTCACCTCCTCCAAAAGGGTGTTAAAACCAAGGTAGAAGTGGGAGAAGCTAAATAGGTTAAGTACAAATAGCCAGGGTTGGTATGCCAATATGTTGCAGTTATGGCGGCATCTCAGGAGGATCACTACGAGATGGAACAGTGGTAAGGGGGTGGTAATGAGCCAAGTTTTTCAGAAGGGCTTGTGACACCCTCTGATCAGCATGCAGGCAGACTCGACCACCCGGACCTGGAGAAGGGTCACAGTCTGCCTGCAACAGGTGCATCTATACTGCAAGGAGAACAGTGCCTGATTGGGTGGGCGGCCATACAGCCTTGGCCAGTATGATCATGGGATAGTGGATACTCCCGGAAGTGCACACTGCTATTAATCTGGAATATTATTCAGTAAGTGCATGGCTGCAGCAATTTTCTCCAAGACATGTGTCAGTGCATTTCTTTCTGGGAAAGGGGTATGGAGGGCTACCAGATAATGATGCAGTGAGAGTGTGTGGGGCCATCTGCTGTTGTGTAGTTTAGAGACCATGAGGAAAATAACCGGAGGTTACCAGATGTATATGTGTGTGTGTGTGTGTGTGTGTGTGTGTGCAAACTAAAGAGCAGGAAAGGATTCCACCATACCAGTTTCACCAAGTGCCAGTTTTATATGTGGTGGGTCAGGACAGGAACTGGGAGTCACAGTGGTGGAGTAGGGGCTATGCCTGAGAGAAGAACAAGGGCTTGGCGTGTGATAGTCCATCCAAAGAAACCATGGCTCATTAGTCCCCAGATGTCCACTGGTTTCATGCCCACTGCAAGCAACAACATTCCCAGCCATTTCCAGTTGTCCAGTGCATCTGATTATGAAAGCACCCTGAGCAAACTGGAAGTCCACAGGTGTCCCAATATTTCTCCTTTGAATACTTTGTGGTCCACTACCCATAGGACTATAAGAGATCCATCCTAATCTAGAAATGCAAGCCCTCCCCCATTCATCTTGTACAAGCAACACAACACCAGTGCCAGTGGCACCAGCACCACCACTGCCACCTCTGTGCCATTGGCATGGGCATCTGTCTGTATACCTTGAGGCATTATATGGCCCCTCTCACCCCAGCCACCAAATAAGGCATCAGTAGCTGTAGCATCACCAAGTCAAGTTCTGGTGCTCAGTCATTGTGTAAGGAAGGTGATAATGAGTCTAGATCTAGCATTAATATTACTGTTACCTTGCCATGTGAGGAAAAAGTAAAATTGTTTGGATCAGGGTGAGGTATACCAACCGTGCAATTTTATAAAAGTGAAACAGCAGCACCACTGCAAAAGCAGCCTTTAATGGAGGAAAACCTCAGTGAGGAGGATATGGAAGTGGAGTTGTCATAGCAGGGGGTGGTTTATGAGAATGAGGTGGTAAAAGAGGGGAAAGCAGAAGCACATGAGGGGGAGGTGGCATAACAATGTGGGGAAGCAGAAGAATCACACAAGACCCAGATGGATGGGCATGAGAAAGGAGAAAAAGAAGCTGATGAGGAGGAGGAGATGCAGGGGAAGAAGTGAGAGAGAAGGAAGCACATGCACGAGAACAGGAGGATGAAGCAGAACAAGTTCAAAGGAGTGGAGATCATCAAGGGAGATGGCCAAATTAAAAAATAATTATGCAAAATAGAAATGCAAGAAAGCATGTTGGTCAGGCAGGGAAATCTAAAAATCAGGCCCACCCCAGCCCCAAAATGATCAGCATCTTTGTAATCTAGTGCTGCTGTTGCCAGTGCTGCCCTGCCAGAGCATTCATCCCATTCACATCATTCCACCATGCCAAAAAAACTAAATCATCCTAAAGTCACTGCTTTTTTGCTTTCAAAGAACCCCAACAGTGTGGTCATGTAGATGAAAACGAGAAGAGATGTTCTGCAGTGTGGAACTATTGTATTGATAACTGTACACATCCACTGATAACATGCTGCAAAAGTAAAAAACAAAATCACTAGATATTTCCAGTGTTCCTCTAAATGCACTGAGCTCCTCTCCAGTATCAATTGAAGCACAATGTTCCACACCATTGTTGAATTAATGATGTAGTGAAGAGGTGGAATGCCATCTTCTAAATGTTGGAGAGACTGATGGAATAGAAAGCTGTGTTACTGGTTATGGAATTATATGTGACGTGTGGCATATCTATCCCTGGTGCAGTTGTACGTGCTGCAACAGATTGCTCCACTTCTGAGACCTTGTGAACTGGCCACCAAAGATGTCAGTACTGAATCAACAACCTTTAGTATGGTTAATCCCTTGGTGAGTCTACCTGAATGACACATTCTTTTTTTTAGATCTCCTACACCAACCCAACAAAGTGAGCCTTGTGGTGGTTGTTGCTGAGGCTGTTACACTAGTAGCAGTGGTGACAATAACAATGATGATTACTCTGATGAAGGTGGGGGGGGGGGAAATTTGGCATGGCAATCCTAATAGAGCCCTGAAATAAAGATATGTGCATTTCCCCCTGGATGCATTGACTACACTGAGCAGAAAAACAGTTGCATACACTTAAAATGGAGCAGCAGAGACACGATGAAACAACCAAAAATCAACTTTGTACTGCTCGTACTGCTCATAATTATCAGTTCACCTTGCATGCTTCCATTTCCAGGTTTCAGTATGAGAACCTGGAAGATGACTTAGATAGTGATGACCTGGAGACAAGGGACATTTGTGAGTTTTGTGACACTAACTGCTGGCATTAACACATTTTGGAGGAAGGCACAGATATCTCACTAGAGTACATGATGGAGGCTTATCTAGCAGAGCTAATGCTTTGTTGATGTGGTAATCCCACAATTGCTGGCAAGACAGAAAGTTATCTGGCCAGCACTGGCTAAACTGATTTTGTATTTTCTTGGATGCCCTCCAACATCAGTCACTACAGAAAGATGTTTCATCAAAACTGGTGATCGTACCTCACCACATTACTCCACACTGGATCCTGAGACTATTGAATTCTTATTAGTTCTCCAATACAACTTACCATGGATCAGCCTGAGCTATCCGTTTGATTATTCCCATGTGCAACAAGTCACATCTACTGCTAATCCCACTCTTATACCTCCATCTGCCAATGTGCACCCAACTCCCATTGGCACTGGCAGCACCACAGTCCAGCTCACCATTTCCAGTAGTTTTGGTAGTAGGAAGAACCATAACTTACATCTCCACCTCAAGTCCTCCTGATGACAGTACAACTCTTAGAATTACATCACCAGCCACCTCAGTGTGATCATGTGTAATGCTTTACTTACACTGACTCATTATCAGTTAAATAAGATCCACCATGTCTCTTAATGCATCACCAGGGACAGAGACCCTGACACCAAATGAGACATCATTGATGGACACCAACAGATATGCAACTGCATTGGTCTTGTGGCCTCATGTAACCTGTTGACTACAACAGGTTTGACTGTCAGCATGCAGCAGATGTCTTTAGTGTTACTTTAGTTCAATCAATATAAAACACCTTAAAACCCTTTGAAATATTTTAAGAAAGAATGCCCTAAATTTTTGCCTTTTAATCTGGGATTATGTTGTTGGAGATATACTTTCTTTTTTTTTTTTGGAGGCTTTGTTATAAACTTTGAAAACACATGGGACCAGTATGAAAGTAGTAACTGGCATAGAGGTAAAAGAAACTAAGGGGGGGGCAGTTGTTAGCAAGCCTTGAGCCAACTGATGAATACCAATAGTTACTATACCTCAGAATTGGGATGCAGCAGTCGTACACATTGCATATTGCTTCACACTACCACAATCACACCAATCTGCAGCAGTAGAATACAAACACCACCTGCCACAAGTAAATAACAGTAATAAAATATTCAATGCTACCCTCAAGACTTCTTCCTATCACACTTACAGTCTGTTTTGCCAATCACCGCATTGGGAGCCAAAGTGGTTCGGCCAACACAGCCAAACCTTATTTTTAGGCCCCAACATGAAGAAGATCTCAGATGGCACTGGCCCACTTCTTTCATATTTAGCCATAATTTGCTTAACACTGTTACTCCCTCCTTGACAATCTCCTAATTTCACTCTAAACATAAGCCTCTGTTCCTTGAGCCACAACTTCATGTTTTTCTGAATTGATTGTTCTATCGCTGCCTCATTATTTAATCTTCAGCTGTCTCTTTACTTTTGCCTGCTGAAAGGGTTGCTGAAGTATTTTGTCATTTGTAACTTGCAATCAGATCACATTTTCAGAAAGCAAATTAGGGTTAGGTATTCATTTTCAGAGTCTACACAAAAATTATCGGATAACTGTTTTGTCCATCAAGTAATTTTTGTTACTTTCCATATTAGGTTTTTTTTGTGCTTCTGCAATAAAGATTTATACATTTAGCTGCCCTAATCTACAATTGAACATGACTGCAACACAAAGACTAGCATCAAAGATGTGAGTTTTTCCCTATTTATCCTAAAGAACAGGTATCCAAAACAATAAAATATTCAACAACATTATGTTTACAGCAATGGCATTTAGCGTTAATGCTTTCTGTTTTTTGCTATGTCTCATTATAAGTATTTCCAGTAGTTCACAGTCATAATAACTTATCCCAGTGTTGGTCTCCAGATCACCCCTCCCATCTTACATGTGCTGTGTTTGTGACATCACTGTCTCTGCGCCTACACTGTGAGCACTGTGCTGTGATGTAATAACAATTGCACTATTCTTTTGTATAATGACATTTTGGTCAATAGCTCCATATTAGATCTACTCTTCTATTGTGGCCTTTTGGTCTTTGTGTGTTCCTCTGCTACCACTAATAACTGTTCCAAGTTGATCTCAATCTGTCTGCATGCATATACTTATTCATGCAATGGAGGTATTTAGTATTGATCATGCCCCCCCCCCCCATCTCTTCTTGCCTCCAGTGCGTATGTGTTGAAGTCTTTCACTCACTACATATAAGTCTTTTCCTGCTGACCCTGATCATTTTGGTTCCCTTCCTTGCACTGCCTCCACCCTGTGCTTTTCTTTGCTCAAGTGCAGGCCCCACAACTTCACACAGTACTTCAAGTGAGGGTGAACCAGGGGCCTGTACAGTGACTGAATCACCTCACTCCTGTAGCTACTGATCTCTTGCTCTCTCTCTCTCTCTCTCTCTTCCTGCACATCCCAGCATCCTAGTCACCCTACACACTACTCCACTGCACTGCACAGAGAAGCAAAGCAAAGTTAAGCAGTTCTAGTACACAGAGGACTTACAGCTGTAGCCATCAACTGGTCCACATATTTCCAGATATTGCATGCTGTTTCTAAAGGGATTCTCTCTTGTGACCCTACAGCAATACTACAGGCATTCAGGAAATTTCTGTAGAGATATCATAGAAATGTCAGGAAATAGTCAGGTATGTCAGTGGTTGCAACTGTAAGAGACATCATAACTTTACATGTAAACATTATAAATAATGCTGAACATTTCTGCTGTTAATAATTGGAACTTTATATTAAAACCAAAATGTTTTACTGTGCAGAATAGTACAGAAACATCACTGAGAGAAATTATTAGCATGAGACACACTCTTATGGTTATAAGACCACCTGGAATGTTAGAAAATGAGCAATCCTGATAGGCTAAGAAACATGTCATGATTTATAATGCTGCAGTTTGGTAGTATTGCTGCTGCAAGGGCCACACACACTGGTTCATGCCAGTATACAGTGGGGAGATGGAGATCATTCCTGTCCGGCAGTGTCTGCTTACTGCCCAAATACAATAGGGCCACAACCAATCTCCTGCATATAGCCATACCTCAAAATATTGATTCTGGCTTGGCATTCACCCAGTAAATGTAGGGTCACACAGACAATTCCAGTACTCTGTCATCAGCTATGATAAGTGGGAAAGAAGTCCCCAATGTACAGAGTGATAGCAGCTGATGTCAACACAGCGATATGGCTACTGTGCAGAAGAAATCTGGACCACAGGAACTGACCAGAGTGAGGATCTGGAATGTAAGACAATTACTGCAGAAAGAAATGTATGTCAGTTTACAAATAAGTTTGCATAAACAAAACAAATTGTGTTCTGTGCTAAACAATGGCTCAAAAATTACTTCGTTAATTTGTTAAGTAGGGAGTTTGAGAAGTCACTGCCCTTTAATGTAGAGGATGACATCTACAATAGCAATGCACTGAAATAAAAATGTGTTGCATCACAACATCAATAATTCTCTCCATACAGAAACATTTACTTTTAAATGTCAACAAAACTGGCTTTTATGAATTCTGAAGTGTGAGTAGTAGATGACATGTTCTGCCAATCTTAAGATTGCTTAATTCTGGCCATTGGTGAAATGTTACATTTTTATTTTATCAGACATGTTTCCCACCATAGACCCCTGATTTTCTATGCCATTCATACCAATGCTCATGGCCACAACTGCCCCTTTCCATTGGAAAGGATGTGCAGCAAGGAACTGCCTTCACAGCCAGTATTATTCAATGATCAGCTGGCAGGATGTTCAGGAATGACAGCCATCCATCCTATGCCCTCCCTTCTGGGAAATGCACATCTCCACAACATACTATACCAGTCCCCCAGCTGCACCCCAGTGTAGGAGTCTGAGGATCACATGCAAACTCTGTTCTCTCAGGTGAGAGCACAATGCGCTACCCCCATGCAACATGGCCTACCCCTTTCTCAGACATCTTGATATAGGAAATAGAAAATGGGATTGCAGTGGAATAAAACATGTATCTCCACTTACAAAGACTGGTGTATTTTATTCCTTATACATGGAGATAAAGGTGTTATTCTGCTGCAGCCAATGCTCCCTCTAACAGCTATTACTCAGCTGGTAGAAGTTCTCTGCTTGCAGGCAGAATTTTCTCGAGGCAAAAATTCATGTGCAACAGTATAGTCGTATAGTTTATAAGTTTATAGTTTAATGGCAGTATACAGTATAATGCAGTAATATACATTTTTACACAACATACACATAGAAGTGAAACCAGTGCCAAATTTAAAAACAATTCCTGGTGGTTTGTCAATGTATTAGGAGCAGCAGGTGTGATAGAGCTCCAGTGGGTCCTCCTGTGGGGATCTCATATTCAAATGAACTTTGTAGAAAACACTTTGTACTTTGCATTAAATCTGGAATTACAAACACACATTCAGAGTATGGTCTGTGTTTCCTATAAGCTGGCAGTATGGTGCAGTGGTTTAAGGCTCTGAGCTGCAAATCTGGAGACCTGGGTTTGAATCCCACAGCCCCCACTTGCATACTGTGTGACCCTGAGCAAGTCACTTAACTTCCTCATGCTCCCAGGTTGCACCTGCAAACAAGCTTTCAGCTTAGTGTGTCTCACCTGGTAAAATAATTAGTAAAAAAAAAAAAAAAAGCTGAGTGCTAGATTCTCATTGCCTTGTAAGCTACTAGTAGATATGGGGAAATAACCTTGCTATGGTTCTGCTGTTCACAAACTACTGGTTGTTCTAATACTTTCTCACATTTTTAGTTCAGCTCTTCTGTGCCATAATTTAACTGAGGCCTTAAATCCTCCCACAATTTCTTAGACCTTTAAGGCCTTCAAAACCATGCACAGAAATGTACTATTAGTTGGCATTTGAAACCTCACACAATGGAACATAAATCATTTTAGGCCTGGTCACTCAGTGGAATGTAATGGAACAGTGTGTCAAAGCAGAACATGCTTTTGTTAAATTTTGGACTGAAGAAGTTGATGTGGGAGAAGGAAATATTGTGTAGTTTTTCAAGGTCATTCCTACCTTGTGCATACAATTTACATACTATAGAAGTTTATAATGATGGGGGAGGGTGCCATTCTTCAACTACAGTATGTAAATCCTACAGATGCCTGCACATTTCCTTTTCCAGTCCCACATGATTACATGCAATAGGCCTTTACACCCTTGCAAAGACACACTCAATTCTTCAGTTCCTTAGGCTTTTTCAAATCAAGTCAGACATACATGACAGAACTGCTTTAGCCTTAAAAATCTAACACATAGTCTATTCTGTAGACCTTTACACACACACACACACACGCGCGCGCACACAGCCTGGACAATATTCTGTTCACTAAAGAAATCACAGGATTTGGGTATTGGAATAGGTAGAAAACCCCTTTGACATCTGTACACAGCATACTTATACAACCCTGTTTATAAAGTGACTTTTCAGATGTGATCACATGACCAGGTGTTATTACAGTACAACAGCACATGTCAGAATTCTTAAATTCAGAACTCAGTTTTTAATCTAAAAATAAGAGTAACTATCAGATTGCAAAGCAATGGCTTACACCACACAATGTTTTCCCTAAAGCATTTATGGCTTTTTTGTAACATGGCAAAATGAACAACGAGGAAAAGCAGAAAAGTGATTCGTTCAAATCGGTCTCATGTTAGCAGTTCAACACAGCATTATTTAAGCAATAATGCCATGTTGAAACTGAAGTACCTCCCAAAGCCACGTAAATACAAAAGCAGTGTTCGTAAAAGGAAAGCTCAATTTGTTAAATAAATCTTGTCATATTTCCGGAGGATATCGCAGGTGTAGAGGTCCGACACCCGGAAATGCATAACCCCTTCCAGTTTCAGTCGTTCACGGTTCACAGAACTGTAAATTTCAATTATTGTGTTGGGAAACATACGGCACAATCAAATAAATAGCCGCATACACAGATCCACAATATTAGAGGACAATGAAGATGTACTAAATCTTGATACCAGAAGACAAGATCCAACGGACAGCGAACGGCTGAACACAAGGTCAGATATTATGGTAATGAGTCCCAAACCCAAAAGAAGCAGAACAGCATACCGCAGTCCTCCTAAGCAAGCCATGAAAATAATAGCCATGCAAATTCATGTAGTGTTCCATGATTTCATTTAATTAAACATTTCTACCACTATATGTAAAATATGCTTTCAGCAGCATCTGTGGGTAAACAACTATGTCTTGAACTTTTGAAAAGTACAGTACATATCTGTTTCAGCAAAAAAAAAAGGGGTGGAACTCTTTTTTCAAACACTAATATATGTATATATATTCCTAATATTGTAAGCTATCACGAAACCATGTTACAAGCATATTAAGCCACTCTGAAGGTGGCATCTAATGGGGAATTAATGCATGGTTGGGCCGTTGTAGGCACACAGCCTTTAGCCTTATGCTGCAATGATCCCAACCATGTATTAATTCCCCATTAGATGCCACCTTCATTGTGGCTTAATGCTTATATGTGCTCCCCACTTTTGCCATACCCTCAAGTATTTTCAACATCCACATGCTAACCACTCATGTTTCAAGCAAAGCTCTGGTACCCAATATCATTACAGCTACAACACTTGAAGAAAACCAGAAAGGAAAAGAATAAAGAAACAAGACAAACAGAAATAATGAAAAATGCAAGAATGAAAAATATAAAACTCAGCTGGGGTCAAAACTAGTTGTAGTCCCGGAGCTTATAGTAAAGTATCACAAATTGTAGGCTGCTTCATATGGACACAAGCTCCTGAAAACACAAAGGCTGGCAGCCAAATATCCTTAATTTCTGACTGTCAATGAATTTAGCAAACTCTGTGGCCATGAAAGCATCAATTTTTTTAGTGCTCAGAGCATCTAACATTAGGATAATGAGGTGATCCACATTGTGCCCCATCCCCCCATTCACACATTGAGGGATAGTATCACAAAATTTAGGGGCTGACACATTGAGAGATATGACCCTCCCAGCAGATCACACAGCCCTGGTTTAAATTTATTAAGTATCTCAATTTATAGCACAGTTGGGAGGGGCAGTCTGCCCTCTCTCCTTTTTGCTGCTGAATTACACATTCACAGGTCACCATCTGCTGCTCATCTACTAAACCTAAAGAGCTATGGAAGGTGGCTTCATCATAAAGAAGTCTACCCATGTTGGCATTTCAGATTTGTCTGAGCAGTCCCCCAAAAAAGTTGTGTACTGCACCACCAGAAAGCAGTTCAGATCTAATGTATGGGGCCCCGATATTTAGACTGAACTTGTAAGCAAATGGCAGTGACAATTTAAAAATAAGAGGCTGCCATGAAATACCCCATAATATTGTTTTTAGCCAACCTGGCTTTAGTCTAATTTATTTCTAAACAGCAACTGGGCATACAGTGAGCAATTTTTATTTAGAACCACTGCTACAATTCAATAGACATTTGTGTTTAGCAATCCATCCCATTCATGCATTAAAGTTGTTCTCTTTCAAGCTGTTTTGAATTACAAAAAGACTGTTATAACCACCTTGATACAGATGAAAATTTTAATGTAGTTGTATTGTGCACAATTTAATTGCAGTCCATAGCTCAAATGTACTTAAATATAAAGAGCTAAGTTGCCCTTTCTTTATATTAAAACAGTGCACAACTGAACCAATATCATGGCCTGATGAAATACATAAAAAAGTAAGGCCTACCATAACAGTACAATTTAACCTTAAGTCTGCAGCTTAAATGGACTTTGTTATGTAACAGCCAGTCACCTTGGCTTTAAATTTAGTTTCAAAGCAGAAACAAACTTTTCCAGCAAAACTCAAGATGAAAAAAAATTGAAACACAGAAACATAGAATTTGATAGCAGGTAAGGACCACATAACCCATCCAGTCTGTGCATTTCTCCTTACATAGACTATTACCACAGACCATGCCTGACCTGCAGTTCTTTCTTCCTCCCCCCTTCCTTTCCACTATGATTCCCTTGTGCTTACCCATGCATTCTTGAATCCCACCACCGTTTTTGCCCCCATCACATCCACTGAAAGGCTGTTCCAAGCATCCAGCACTCTTTTTGTGAAGAAGTACTTCCTCATATCTCTCCCTGAATCTAACCCCTTCCAGCTTCTTAGCATGTCCCCTTGTTCTTGAGCACGTTTCTTCTGAAGAAAAACTCTTCTCTCCTGTACCTTATTTACCCCTGTGAGGTATTTAAAGGCCTGTATCATATCCCCACTCTCCCTCCTCTTTTCCAAGGTGTCCATACTGAGGACTCTAGTCTCTCCTTGTAGGGCTTTTGATGCAGACCCTGCACCATTTTAATTGCCCTCCTCTGGACTGCTTCCACTCTATGTTCTTCCAGGTATGTGGTCTCCAGAAATGGACACAGTACTCTATGTGGGATCTTATCAGCAATCTATACAGAGGCAACATCACCTCTCCCTCTTTCTGCTGGTGATACCCCTCCCTATGCATCCAGCATCCACTAGCCCTCCCTACTGCCATGTTGCACTACCTGGCCACCTTTTGGTCAACCAATTTGACTACCTCCATGCCGCTTTCCTGCTTGGTGGTTGTCAATACTACTACACCCATTTTGTACTCTTCCCCTGGGTTTCTGTGCCCTAAGAGCATTATTTTACACTTCTTCACACTGAAACCCAGATGCTACACCCTTGATCACTCTACTAATTTTTTCAGGTCTCTGCTCTTCCTTTCCACCCTCCCAGAGTGTCCACCCTATTGAAGATTTTGGTGTCATTCACAAAGAAGCAGACCATCTCTTCCAATTTTCCTGCAATGTCACTTATAAAGACATTTAGGAGGACCAGTCCCACCACTGATCCTTGAGGCACCCCACTGGTCACCCTCCCTTCCTTGGAATGAATTCCATTTACAACCACCCTCTGTCACCTATAAATTTCAGGTTTCATTACCCTTCTGTCATCCATTTAACAACACCTGAGTAATCAATTCAAATAACTGAACTGCATTCCAAACTCAGGTGAGCAGCACCAGCAGGCAGACAGACCAGCAGAGCAAATGGTAACAGCTGAGCAAATAAATAACGAGTTATGTTACTAGTTAAGCAAAGACACACAACTTGACATTTTGGTAGAGGGATGAGGGAATTTACTGCCTAGACCAGCCCTGACCCACCGACCATCTTTGATTTTCATTTACCTTTTTGTCAACATACCAGGATACACAGTCTACAGGAGGGCCAGGGTGGGTAAAAGAAGAGGAGGAGGAGTAGTTCTCTATATAAGAAAGGAATTAAAGCAACAGAACTAAAGAGTAAACAGGAAGTTGATGAGTCACTGTGGGTCACCCTGGAGACAGAAAATGGCACCACAATCCACATGGGGGTTGTGTACAGACCCCCATCTCAGGGGGAGGAAATGGACAAGGAAATGATAGAAGGCATCCTTAAAATGGCAGAAAAAGGGGAGATATTGTTGATGGGGGACCTGAATATGCCAGATATTAACTGAAGTACCTTTGCTGCAGACACATCCAAGAGCAGGGTCATTCTTGATGCCCTGCAGGGGGCATGCCTCAGACAGCTAATGTTGGAACCCACTCGGGAGGGAGAAATCTTAGACCTGGTACTCTCAAATGGGGAAGGAGAAAGGATCTCATATTTAGAAGTGGGTAGCCATCTGGGAACAAGTGGCCACCAAACAGTGTGGTTCACAATAAACACAGCCATAGAATCACACCATTCAAAAACAAGAGTATTGGACTTCAGGAAGGCTGACTTTGGGAAAATGAGAGAGTGCCTCAGAAAAGCACTAGGAAACAGGCAAGAAGGGGGGTGGAGGAACAATGGAGAATAATCAAAACAGCCATCGCAGAGGCAACAAGCCTTTGTGTGAAGCAAATCAACAAAACAAAATGAAGGAAAAAACCACTATGGTTCTCAAAAGAGGTGGCAGAGATGGTTAAGGAGAAAAGGATAGCATTCAGGAAATATAAGGAAACACAGAAGGAGCAGGACAGAGAACTTTATCAGTTAAAGCAGAAGAAGGCAGGGAAGGCAGTCAGAATAGCAAAGGCACAAACTGTGGAAAAGATAGCCAAATCTGTTAAGAAGGGGAATAAAACCTTTTATAGGTACATTAGGGAGAGAAGACGGACCAAGGGAGGGATACAGAGACTTAATAAATGGGAGGGAACATGGGCAGAGGGTGTCAGTGAAAAAGTACGGATTCTGAACTAATATTTCTGCTCAGTAATCACAATGGAAGAGGAGGGGGAGGTACCTAACCCAAACAAGAGAGAAACTCAGAATAGCGGGGTCGATACCAGTCCATTCACAGAAGAAAAGGTTTTGAAAGAACTCTTGAAACTGAGGGTGGACAAAGCAATGGGGCTTGATGAGATTCACACAAGAATTCTAAAAGAACTAAGGGTAGAACTAGTAACACCACTGACTACTCTCTTTAACAAATCATGGGAGGATGGGGTGTTATCTGAGGACTGAAGTAGGGCAAATGTGATTCCACTTCACAACAATGGGAGCAGGGCAGAGGCAGGAAAATACAGACCAGTTAGTTTGACTTCAGTGGTAGGGAAAATGATGGAATCACTTCTGAAGGAAAGAATTGTTGAGTACCTAGAGGCCAGTGGGGTACAGAACCCAAGGCAGCATGGTTTCACAGCAGGAAGGTCATGTCAGATGAACCTAATAGATTTCTTTGACTGGGTGACCAAAGTAGTAGACCAAGGAGGGGCTGTGGATATGGCCTACCTAGATTTTAGCAAGACATTTGACATAGTCTCACACAAAAGATTAATATACAAGTTAGCCAGCCTTGAAGTGGGTCCCAAGGTGGTAGCATGGATAAAAAACTGGCTGGACAACAGGACGCAAAGGGTAATAGTAAATGGAGTCCACAGTGAAGAAAAGAGAGTAACTAGCGGGGTACCGCAGGGTTCGGTACTGTGACCGGTCCTCTTTAATGTCTTTATAAGTGACATTGGAGAGCACCTGGAAGGAAAGGTATGTCTCTTTGCAGATGACACAAAGATCTGCAACAGGATTGATACACAAGGTGGGGTGGAAAGAATGAAAAGGGACTTGGCAAGGTTGGAGGAATGGTCACATATGTGGCAGCTCAGATTCAATGCATCTGGGAAACATAAACCCATGGCAAGAGTACACGGGGGGGGGGTGAGTTAATAACAACAACAAAAATCGAAAGAAACCTGGGAGTAATTGTATCAGATGAGCTAAAGGTGGGAAAGCAATGTGAGAAGGCAGTAAGGAGGGCTGGGGGGATACTGGGATGTATAGGGAGAGGCATCAACAGTAGAAAACAGGAAGTTGTTATCCCTCTGTACAGACAATTAGTGAGACCCCATCTGGAGTACTGTGTGCAATTCTGGAGACCCCATCTATGCAAAGACATAGACAGAGTGGAGACTGTTCAGAGGAGGGAAACCAAAATGGTGCAGGGTCTGCACCAGAAGACATACGAGGAGAGACTAAAGCAGCTTAATATGTATACCCTTGAGGAATGGAGGGAGAGGGAGGACATAATAGAAACTTTCAAGTATCTCAAGGAAATTAACAAAGTACAAGAGGGTAGTATCTTTCAGAAGAGATGGGCAAGACCAAGGGGGCACAATTTGAAGACAGAGGGGAGACAGCTCAGAGGTAATGTTAGAAAGTATTTTTTCACAGAGGGGGTTGTGGATGCATTGAACAGCCTTCCTGAGGAGGTTGTGGATTCAGGAACAGAGGGAGAATTCAAGAATGCATGTGACAGGCAGAAGGCAATTCTAGTGGGGGGTAGGAGGAAGTAAGTTGTTGATTAACTAGAATCTGCAGCTTATCCGTCAGGTAGGGAAATGGACAGACCAGGTGGGCCAAGCAGTCCTTATCTGCTGTCAAATTCTATGTTTCTATGAGATCAGAGAAGCACTCTACTCAGTCTTTACTGCTGCTGCATTGGTTCCCTACAACTGTATCACTCAGTAAACTATCACAGATACACCAGTCTCTCTGTTCAGATAGGTTCCATTCTCTCCAGTAATTGTTCTCTGTCCTCCTTCTGGGTCAGTATGGTTCTGATCTTTGCTGTTGGTTCTGGTTCAGTTTCAAATAGTTCTTGCCTGCTGCTGACTGGAGTTCACCTGCTATTATTGCTTTTGGTATTGGGTTTCCAAATAAACTTGCAAATTCATTCTGCTCACCAACACAACAGTGATGCAGAAGGGGATAGCATTTTGAACCTCTTGCCACTGACTCCCTCACACAAAGCAACCAGTTCATATGCTCTTATTCTAGCCAACAGGAATGACTACCCTTTTTAACAAATCATGGGAGGATGGTGTGGTACCCGAGGACTGGAGGAGGGTGGATGTGATTCCCCTTCACAAAAGCGGGAGCAAGGCAGAGGCAGGAAACTACAGACCTGTTAGTTTGACTTCAGTGTTAAGGAAAATGATGAAATCAATTCTGAAAGAAAGAATTGATGAGTACCTAGAGGCCAGTGGGGCACAGAACCCAAGGCTGCATGGATTCACAGTAGGACGGTCATGTCAGATGAATCTAATAGATTTCTTTGACTGGGTGACCAAAGTAGTAGACCAGGGAGGGGCTGTGGATATGGCCTACCTTGACTTTAGCAAGGCATTTGACACAGTCCCACACAAAAGATTAATAAACAAGTTAGCCAGCCTGGGAGCTGGTCCCAGGATGGTAGCTTGGGTAACAAATTGGCTGGACAACAGGACGCAGAAGGTAATAGTAAACGGAGTACACTCTGAAGAATAGGTGGTTACTAGTGGGGTACCTCAGGGTTCAGTAATGGGACCGGTCCTCTTAGATGTCTTTATAGGAGACATTGGAGAGGGGCTGGAAAGAAAAGCATGCCTCTTTGCAGATGACACAAAGATCTGCAGCAGGGTTGATACACAAGGGGGTGGAAAGGTTGAAAAGGGACTTGGCAAGGTTGGAGAAATGGTCAAAAGTATGGCAGCTTAGATTTAATGCAAAGAAGTGCAAAGTAATGCACCTTGGAAACAAAAACCCAGGGAAAGAGTACACAATGGGGAAGGGGGGTACTAACAACGACAAAAATGGAAAGGGACCTGGGGGTAGTTATATCAGACAACCTTAAGGTAGGCAGGCAATGTGAGAAGGCAGTAAGGAGGTCTAAGGGATACTGGGATGTTTAGGGAGAGGCATCACCAGTAGAAAACATGAAGTTGTTATTCCTCTGTACAGACAGTTGGTGAGACCTCATCTGGAGTACTGCGTGCAGTTCTGGAGACCCCATCTCTGCAAGGACATAGACAGGATGGAGGTAGTCCAGAGGAGGGCAACTAAAATGGTGCAGGGTCTGCAACAGAAGCCATAAGAAGAGAGACTAAAAGAGCTCAATATGTATACCCTTGGGCAAAGGAGGGAGAGAGGGGACATGATAGAAACTTTCAAGTACCTCAAGGGAATAAACAAAGTCCAAGAGGGGAGCATCTTTCAGAAAAAAAGAGATGTGCAAGAATGAGGGGGCACAATTTGAAGATAGAGGGAGGACGGCTCGGGGCAATGTGAGGAAGTATTGTTTCATGAAAAGGGTGGTGGACACATGGAACCACCTCCTGAGGAGATCATGGGGTCAAAAACAGTGGGGGAATTCAAGAATGCATGGGACAGACATAAGGCAATTATAGCAGGGAAGGTAGGAGGAAATAGGCTGTTGGTTAACTAGAATCCACAGCTTTTCCAATAGGTAGGAAAGTGAGCAGACTAGGTGGGCCAAACGGTCCTTATCTGGCATCAAAGTCTATGTTTATATATTACTAGACCTACGGCAGCCAATCCAAGAGTGAGACCCACAGAGATCTAGACTGCTGGTACAGATGCTTGCTCCTCTCCAGCTGTCATATTCTGGCTCAGTCTGTTGTGCTCTTAGAAGAACAAAGAAAGAATCATTGTGTGGCATGTTTGGTGCTTAATGTCATACTGCCCTCCTCCCACTACTCAGCTGGGTTGCGTGCAGACCGCCCAATAATCAAGCAGCAGAGGCAAGGAACATTTGCAAATAAAATCTTTGTTTATTGTTTGCTTCTTGCTGCATTTGTTTTTGTTTTTGCTGCTCTGTTTCTCAACATTTAAACAGTACATTCCAATGTACTAAGTGTATGTCTGCCAATGGCCTTGTGGTGGTGGTGCCAGCATATCGAAGAAGGAGGTGTTTCCTGTTGCCTCCATCATTCAAAGTATTCCCTACAGCCCTGCTTCTGTACAGCTCCAGTGCACACTTCCGTGGCTTCTGTGCATTCTTTTGAGTGATCAGCTGTTTTGTGTGCACTATTACTTCAGCAGCGCATGGCTGCTTTACAGTTGCTGTGCAGCCGCACAAGTACACACCTTAGAGGTAACAGACTATAACCCATTATGTATTTTATATACCTAGGATATGCAATGGGGACCAATGTGATAAGCTATTTATCTTCACTGGAGCAGTTTGACCTCGTGTGACCTTACATGTGGCGTAAGCCATGGGTGAGGTACTCAAGGTCAAAATGCAGATATGAAGATAAATAAGGTATCACACTGGTCCCCACTCCCCAGTGCATATTTTATTTATGGAATAGGGAAGGACCTGGTGAGTACTGTTAAATTTTGTTACAGATATTTCTAAAATAAACTTTTTGGGCATTTATGCTGGTTTATTTTGTGCTATGTGAAAGTACTGTGCCTACATGAGCTGAGTTGCCATGGAAGTCATCATGGACGTGCCATCAGGACGGCATTGTTAGGTCCCAATGTAGCTGCTGATTGGTGAAGTGAGTGGCTGCCTGAAAAATTTCCCCAGAAAATAGCAGCAGGGATTACTAAGTGGATTGAGAGAACACAGAAAGCGTTGTAGTTCTACACTTTTATTTCTTCTGGTCGCACATGAAGAGGAGGGAAGACTAGGGAGCTCAAATGATGGTAAACTCTGAAACAGATTTTTTTATGAGGATTCTGTGTTTAATACCAGGCTGCTGTGTGTGAGTAGGGGAATGAGTGAGCGGTTGGGAAAGAGTGAGCTGGAGTGGGAGAAAACAAGGACTTCAGCGTTACAGTCAGGACTTGGAGAGTAGAAGAGAAACAGGTACAGTGTTTTGAATCTTGGCTTCTGGTTTTCTTTCACCCAGTTTCACTTTGCAGGTTTAATATCTGTGAGTATGGGAATCATGGCAGTGTGAATGTGAAAGTGAATGTTCAGGCTCCAGTATCTGAAGAATGTAATGCTGGCAGCCGAGCGGTGGGATGTGTGACAGCTCCAATGATGAGGCAACTGTTGAGATAAATGCATTTATCTTACTGCTCACTATTTTGCAGTGAGATAAATAATTTATCTAAATTGCTGGTGTTCACCCCATTGCATAACTTATCTATATGTATTTATTATACTGTCACGGTAGCGCCAGTACATTAAGGTTGGCATGGCAGTTTAATGTTAAACCTCTACATTTGCATTTTAATAACTTTGCAACAGTACAATGGATTCACATGAAATTTGGCATGCTTTGTGGCTAGTGGAAGGTCACTTGACAAGCCAAATTTAGTGTGAATCCTTTTTGTGGTTGTTGAGATACAGAGTGGTGGAAAATGCTAAATATGAATGGGATTTAACATTTCTTTTGATAGCCCTTTCCCAGAAATGGCTGTTGGTTGTGGTCTGAAATTTTAAGGGTTGAAAAGCCTCTTCTCCACAGATGTGCCTTTTGAAGGTTTGGTAAAAAAAAATATTAATCAGTTCAAACTTTATTAAAGTTTTAATTTCCCATTGTTTCCTATGGGAAAAATAGATGTGCCATGTGAAAACAAGCTTGTTTTCGAATGCAGGTAGCTTGTTTTCATAGGCAGGATACATAGTGTTGCAGGGAGCCTAAGGGGAAATTAAAAATTAAAAAAACTTTTGAACAGATTAATATTTTTTCACCAAACCTTCAAAAGGCAGATCCGGGGGGCAAAGGCATTCAAGCCTAAAAATTTTGCACCTCAACCAACAGTTGTTTCTGAGAAACAAATGTCGAAAGAAGGACTACCCACAGCTTTAGAAAAAGAAAAGAAAATGGTCCCTTATAGTAGGACATATGACAGTTAATTCATTCATTGAGTGCTTATATACAGTACGCACTCAAATGGGGCTCAGTCGGTGGCTGGCCATGGTGGTGAGAGGTGGGCTGTGCCAGTCGCCAGCTGGAGATGGATTGGGGGGTGCGGGGTAGTCTGGCAATGTTGGGTGGGGGGCTGGGAGGCCACTAGACTACCAGGGATTATGGCTGTAGGTGTATATATGTTTACATTATTTACAGTAAAGTGCCAGAGTGAGCAGCTGGCACCAGGGCTGGAGGGGTGCGATCAGCCCTGCGGGGCTAGTGGTGACACATTATGGGGATCAGGACAGGGGGTCTGATAGCCATGAAGGGTGTCTTAGGCATGGGTCTGGAACAGGAAGGCACTTGTCCGTATGGCACATTGGGTGCAAATTGCGACATGCCCCTCAGGTACACCCTGCATTTGGCATACCTTTGCGCATGTTGCAAGTTACAGGACTTGGCCGTGGGGACCCTGCCCCTTACAAAATCGGGCGCAGAGTCCTTGGCACAACTGTGCCCCTCGCATGTCGCAACTAGTGACAAGCATAGGGGTGTTTACAGAATCGGGCCCCACAAGGAAGACAGGGGTCAGCATTTGTTTCTTAACTTGGAACTGGGAGTGGAGCTCACAAAATAAAAACATGGAGTCTTTCTTTTAAAAGTAATGGGCAGAAGCTCAGAAAGATTTGTTGTCCGATGATGACCGTGGAAATATAGGACCACCCATATAAACTCAAGCACCTAAAACTGAAACACCAAACCACAAAAAAACAACTTTTTACGATGTAAACAACAACAACAAATAACACTTTCCAACCAGGGACTTTGTCAGGGCCAGATTAACAATAGGGCAGACTGGGCAGTTGCCCAGGGCCCTGAGTTTGTGGAGGGGGCCCAAAGTTTCCATTTAATTTTACTCTCACTCAGTTTTTTTTTTTTGCTGTGTGCCTGTCATTATTGGTCGCCACTTGCAGGCTGGGGTGTGTGTCGAGTCCTCTGAAGCCTCCCTGAGATGCTGACACATTCACACATTGAAGTAAGTAATTATGCCTTAGACAGCCAGATCATCTGTGCACAGCAGAAAAATACCTCCAGTGACTAGAGTGTCTCCAACATCAATTACTGACTTCAATGTATCTTCCTGGCACCAGAAACTAATCCCACCCACACCCCATCCATGTTATGGAACTTCACTCCTTGGCTTCTCAGCCCATCCTTCAGTAGTGCTTTAAAGTCTGCCTTGTAAAATATCTCATCACTTCTTTTTTGTTATAAGTTAAAACAAAACAGCAGTGATGATATAATATATGGTCCTGTGCTCACTGCTGTCCTAGTCCCACTGTGACCCACAGTGACCTTATAACTGCTGCCTTTGGTTTCTCGCTGTTGTCATCAGCCTGACTCACTCCTCTATTGGCTCCAGCAGCCTCCATCCTGATTCTTTACTCTCAGTCCATCCACCATCTGCCCACCAGCCCGCACTGTCCTCCTATCATTGTCTGCTGTACACTGCCTGCTGCCCAGGGTTCATACAGGAAAGATAAGAGGCAAAGGGTTGGGGTGGATTGGCTTGCCTACTGAGTAAAATTGTACAGGACTAGAACTGGGGATCCTACACCACCTTCTACTCACTGGTGGAGTCATTTACTAATCAAAGTTTGTTTTTATCAAAGCTCAAAACCAACAAGCTTTGATTCATATAGAAATGATGACTGGCAGTGCTGGAAGGAATGGCACCCCTCTTCATGATCACCCTCCGATCGCAGTCCCATAGACTCTGATTAATATTTTTATATTATCTGACACTGGGATGCCCATCCCCAGTGTCAGATGCCCCCCACCACACACACAGCCCATTGTCTTATTACTTAGCTGACATCGGTGGAGCCCATCACCTGTGTCAGCACTTAATCCTCCCCCCAACAGTGTGGGACACTGGTGAGCCCATCCCCAGTGTCCATAAATATTTATTTAATTACACCTTTAAAATAAAAACAATCCCCTGACACCTTTTTTTTTTAAACCTGAAAAAAAGAAAATGGTCCCTTGTCATCCCTGCTGTCACCCTCCTCCCATTCTGACCCTCCCACTGAGCACCCACCTCCCCACACCTTCCCCCTTACTATATGCTTACCACCAGAGGCAAATTCTGTCATCTTCTGTGGACCGGGATACATCGGCACTCTTCAAAGTTGAACCACAAACTGAGGAATAAAGGTAAGTGCCATATAATGTATTTCAATGACATTTGGAACTTATGTTCGTAACTTTGCCATTTTTTGGAATGTTTTTGCCAAATTTTCAACATGGGCTTTTTGGGACCCCACCTCATGAACACTGCAACTGTCATTTTGTTAATTGGGCCTAGAAGGTGATTTCTTGGTAAATGCATGAACTCAACTTTCAGGACTGAATAACAAAATTTGCCTACCAGTGTTCATGAGTTGGGATCCCAAAAAAGGCCATGTTGAAAATCTGGTGAATAAATTCCTAATAATGGCTGAGTTATGAGTGTTCATATACATTTTTCTATGCACACGCATAACTTTGGTAAATTTTAATATTTTAAATCCAAATTTTCATCAAAGCCATTTTTCACATCACCTCATGAACAGTATAGCTATCATTTTTCACATCCTGTCCAAAATGTGTTTTCACACCTGTGGTGCGGAATGGCGTTTTGGCAAAGATTTATACATTTTCACCTACAGGGTTTATGAGGTAGCATCATAAGAAGACTATGTTGAAAATGTAGGGTCAAAATATGAAAAAAATTCCAAACTTATTACCATTCATTACAATTTCGCTACGCCTTCTCATAACTTTTGAAATGTTATATATTTTGATCCCAGATTTTCAGCATAGCCTTCTTATTACCACACCTCATGTATGTCACAATTGTCATTGTTGAAATCCTGCCCAAAATGTTTTTTTCACACCTGTGGTTCAGAATGGTGTTACACTTGCACAGAATTACATTTTGGTGGGGCATCAATAACTTTCTGTAACGGGTACATGAGGTGGTGTAATAAGAAGGTTATGCTGACAATTTAGTCACTGTTTATTTATTTATTTATTTATTGAAAATGTTTCACCAGGAAAGGCACACTGAGCAAAAAGATGCTCGTCTCCTGGTGTGACCTGGGGGGGGGAGGGGTTACAGAGGAGGCAGGTATACATACATAGTTGAGTATAGCAGTAGAGCATACAGGTAATGAACATATTTGGAGGGATTACATTTGAACTTGTACATAAGGAGAACGGTTCAGAACATGATCATCAAGGA
This sequence comes from Neoceratodus forsteri, assembly GCA_016271365.2. Lineage (NCBI taxonomy): Eukaryota > Metazoa > Chordata > Ceratodontiformes > Ceratodontidae > Neoceratodus > Neoceratodus forsteri. The sequence continues at coordinate 1,126,920,725 of CM028131.1, forward strand.
CAGGCAGGTATACATGCATAGTTCAGTATAGCAGTAGAGCATACATGTAACGAACATATTTGGAGGGATTACATTTGAGCTTGTACATAAGGAGAAAGGTTCAGAACATGATCAACAAGGACAGGATATACATAAGGAGAACGGTTCAGTACGTGACCATCAAGGACAGGGAATACATATCATGGGTTCACAATGAGGCAATAGGTGAATTACATAAGTGCCAGTAACAGATATAGAGAGCCAATAACAGAACTTGAGTGCCAGGAGCAGAACTTGAGCTGCAGCGAGATGCACCAAGTTGACAGTGGGAGTTGGAGAGCGAAGATGGGGGGGTAGAGGAGGAGTGGGCTAGTAAACATTAGGTGAGTAGGGAGAGTTAGGTGAGGTGGGAGGGAAGGAGAATGGAGTTAGTAGCTGGGAGTAGGGCTGAAAAGTGTTTGTTAATTTGGAAGGAGGAGATGTTAGGAGGGGAGAAGAGTGAGTAAGGGTGAGAGTGTAAGAGCGTAGGGCAGTATATAAGCCAGACATTAGACGATGGCAAAGCTGCTGGTCAGGTGCTAAGGGGTGACAGGGGAAGAAGCTATCAAAAGGGGGGGAGGGAGGTCAAGGGCAGTTGCAATTTAGTGCAAGGAAGTTAGTGAGGGCAGAGGATAGGGAGTGTTTGGATGAGGAATGGCGGATCTGGGTCAGCAGGCCATTCCAAAGTTTAGGGAAGAGGTAAGAGAAGGCCGACTGGCTGGCAGTGGTCCTTCGGTGGGGGATGACTAATAGCCTAGTGTCAGTGGACCTGAGGGTGTTGCTGGGGGTAGGTGGGGAGGATAGGGTGGATACGAGGTATGGCAGGAGGGAGCCGAGCCAGAAGTTGGAAGCAAATTTACTGTTGTCCTATAAATGGATGCACAGGGCCTGGAGGGCCCTGTGCTTCCTTAGCTACATATATGTATGCATCTACGGAGGGATGTGCTCCTACAGTAAAATAAGGATACTATTATACTATCTCAAAAATTAAGGAAATAAGTTGCAAAAAATGTTGTTAATGCTCCAGTTAGGGTCAAAGCAACAAAAGTTGGGAAATTAGGTGTTATGAATTTCCTAACACCCCAAGCTCCCAAACCAGGCAGGGGAGCAGGTGTGGGGATGTGCCTTGGGTTTTCAAGCCTAAAGTTCACCCCATTTTCATAAAGTCTACACATCTGACCTTATTTAAAGATGGATTGGGGTGTTAGACATGAAAATCCAAACCACACCCCACACCTGCTCTCCTGCCTGGTTTTGGGGGGGTGGGGGTGGTGTTAGGGAAACTCTTAACACCTTATTTCCCAAGTTTTGTCATTTAACCCTAACTGGAGCATTAACAAAGTTTTTTGCAACAGATATATATATATATATATATTAATTATACTGGCCCAGTAGGGCTAGTGTAGTTAGAGTTGCATGGTCACTTCTTTGTTAAGCCCCAAAGTTTGCACTTTAATAACTCTGCAACTGTTTGTCTGATTTTCCTGCAATTTTGCAAGCATGATCTCCGACAACATATCTCTGAATCTGGAAAGTTGCGTTCAGGTCGGATGTACAGTTGCGGAACTGTAGGGCATCCAAAACATGAAAAACAGTCAATGTTTGCACATTTTTTGGTCAGGCATAATGGACTGAAGAATGCATCTGAGTGGATTCAGATTTGCTTGACTATATGTGGCCTGGGTTGAACTGGTGCCTTTTGAAGATTTGGTGAAAATTTAATTGGTTCAAAAGCTATTTAAGTTTTTCATGACCCATTATAGCCTATGGGAAAATTTATATTTGCATTGCAAAAACTCTTGCAATCACATTTTTGTTGTTGTGCTCCCTGAATTTGTTTTCATGCAGCTGCCATCTTCTTTTTAGTTAGCGAGAGACAAAAAACATTGTAACTCAAAAACTAATGCCCTTTGGTAAACACCAACAGCTATGTTTACCTAATTGGGCCCTGTGGAACATGACCCTGGTATTAGTTTTTCACCGGGGGGTCTTGAAACATGTTTTTCACACTTTTTCCACCATTCTGCCATTTTGTTGTTGTGGCAACATTTTTTGTTGTCACAACATTAATCATGATTAAAAAAAAGTAACCTTGACAACATTTTTCTGTGCGAGACACCATTCTCATTATAGAGATAGGCGTGCCACAAATACATTAAAGCAATCGTAAGAACACTGCACGAACACATTTCCCAATGTGTTGTTCTCTTTGCTACATCATTGTGACAAGGTGGATTGTGCTTTTGGCCTGAAATTTGCAAGATGGCAAGCCCTGGTCCCACAGATGTGCCTTTTGGTGGTTTGGTCCCAAACCATTCAATGGGCCCATAGTTACAGTGTTATGAAGTTGAGAAATTTCTCACAGGATAACATTACGTGCCTTTTGGTGCTCATATCTTGAAAATGAAGCAAGAAATGTTTTTTTTGCTACCCACAGCTTAGATCACCTTTAGGTGAACTAAGCCAGTGAGGAAGTTTCTAAAAGTGATCGATTATACCGGCAGTGGAATTTTTTTCCTAAGTTTGTATGGTTACTGAGATATTGGCAAATAACTGTTACAAGGGTTCCTTATCAGGCCTATTTGACTACTGTATGGCTCCATTGTTATGTGTAAGTGGGAGCGCAGGGCACGGAGGGCCTGTGCTCCCATAGATGCATATCATTATGCACAAATGGGCAGTTTGGTGGGAGTGCGGGGCCCAAAGGGCCCACACTCCCACCTATACATACCAGTTACCAGATACATTACACTGTTAATAACTGGTTTGGTCTTTTGGCTTGAAATGTGCAGGCTATAAAGGGGGTGTCCAAGAGATGTGAATTATGCTGCTTAGGCATAAAAAAATGTCAGCAGTTCCATAGATATGCCATAATGAAGTTGAGATTTTTCTCATAAGATAACATTGCGGCACCAACAGAGCTTTTTGGTGCCTGTATCTTGAACTTTCTGTGAGATACAGATTTAGTTGACTTATCTCACATGGAGGTTTTACTGTAATGATTACAATGGCACTGGAATTTTTTTCATAGCTGCTACAGTTACTGAAATATTGCCAAATTAGTGTTACAAGTGTTCCTTGCCCTATAGGGCTGCTGTATGGCTCTGTAGTTATGTGTAAGTGGGAGCAGAGGGCCCAGAGGGCCTGCACTCCAAGCAATGCATATTATTATGTACAAATGGGCAGCTTTGTGGGTGCGTGGGGCCCGCCAACATGTACCATTTACCACGTACATTACACTTTTTGAGACAGTAAGGAAATTCATTGCAAAAAATGCTATAAATGCATTAATTAGGGTTAAAGCAACAAAAGTGGGAAAATGAGATGTTAGGGTTGAGCCTCCAACTCCCTCCACACCCCATCCTCCACAGACCGACAGATGCTGGGGTGTGCCATGGGGTCATGAGGCCTAACTGTCACCCCATTCTCCTTTACTATAGCATGTCAACTTGTTTACACATGGAACGGGGTAAGAGTTGGGCCTGATGACTCCATGGCAAGCCCTGGCATGTGTCAGTCTGTGGAAGATAGGAGAGTGGGGTGGGGGTTAGGGGCTCAACCCTAACATCTCATTTCCCCACATTTGTAACTTTAACCCAAACTGATGCATTCATTAAGTTTTTTGTAATGAATATATATATATATATATATATATATATATATATATATATCTAAAAGGGGCAAGAAAATCCCTGTGTCTTGATTGTCTGAGACTTGGTTCTAGCCATTGCCTTCAGAAAGCACTATCAATGGCTAAAATCAAGTCTCTGCCAACCAGGGCAACTCACAAATTGCATACAGAATTCATAAGCCACTCACTTCATGATTTTCATCGCAAACATGGCTGCAACCATTGCTCATATATAAAAACCTTCAACAAGGCCCTAAAAATAAAAGCCCATTAAATTAAATTAAGTAAGTAAATAATGTAATGTTATTTTTCACTCAACAGCCACTCCTTACTCACATATGCAAATGTAAAAAAATGAAATACTATTCAGAGTTTCCATTGCTGGTGTTTCTTTGATGACCATGAAAAATCTCCTTCCTGTCCATATCAGTTTGCCAGATAACTCCCTGCTCCTTATCTGGCAACAGATATCATTGAGATTATTGTTCCACTAGAGGCCTATGTGTATGTGTGTCTGTTTGTGTATGTCAGTGGAACGCTAAAGAATTTTGAATTCATGTATTCCATTTTACCATTCCATATATGCGTGTTTGTGTGTGTGTGTGTGGGGTGCATTCTACTACCACAATAATGCAGAGTTTTAAAATCTTCTATTCCATGGTAAACAATCACAAAATGTATTGAATGTGAAACAAGACAGATGACTGACAGGTTAAAAACATCTGTGGAGGAACTATTTTATGTAATTTAGCTACATTTTATTATATTTTTTGTGGCTTTGAAAACTTTCAGTGTTCGTTTTTTAAAAGTTGCCTACAGGCAAATTTTATATAAGCAATAAAGCACTTCAGTGATTTTGATTGTACTAGGTTTACCCCATGGTCAGAGGCTGAAGGCACTTGGCTTTGCCTCACGCCTTACAATGCCCCTGATCATGGGGTAAACCAAGTATAACCAATGCCCTGTTGTGCCTTATTGCTTTAATATATCACAGTGGCATGGTAGCACCACTGTAGTTAGGGCTGAGTAGGCTGATTAATGTTTAACCCCTAAATCTGCACATTAATAGCTTTGCTACTATTCTATGGATTTGCATGAAATATTGCACGTGTGGTGTTGGGAGCAAGGTGTCTTGACATGGCAAGTTTGCTCTGGTCAGATGTCTGTATTCCGAGGTCTACATAGCGAAAGTTTTTTTTTTTGTTTTTTTTTTTCGCTGTTGTTTGTCATCACCTAGCACCCAGATGGTTTGGAATTTTGCTAAGGAATTTTCAAATCAGCAAAGGCTTGGGCCACAGCAGTGCCTTTCTTTGGTTTGGTAAAAAAATACTAATCAATTCCATAATTATAAGAATTTGAAATTTTGGTTCTGAGCATGCTCAGTATGGTCTTCTGGATAGCTGTTTCATATGAAAAAGGCTTCTGTTTGATACGGGGAGGTAATCATTTTTTATGAGAAAAAATTATTTGTTCATATGGCTGCCATCTTGTTTCAATTATTTTTCAAAAACATTTTTTGAAAACCCATAAAAATCATATTCTGCAGAGGCACCAACAGATGTATTGTGCTAATAGGCATGCCCTTATGTGGATTCTACATTTAGTTTTTGGAAAAATCACCCAGGAATGTGTTTTTAACACTTTTTAAAATCTGTTTTCATTACCTGAATTTCTTTTTTCATATGGCTATATGAAAAAAGAGGAGGTCCATATGAAAAAGATTCCATTCATATCAAAAAATAATTTGGACTTAGTTTTTTTTCACATTCCTTTTTCATATGAAGGAATCTTTTTGTCCTGTGTATGATACAACCTGAGGAAAAAATATCCCTCCATATGAAAAATGAATTTGGACTTAACAAGCAATAGCCCTGTCAATATTTGCAGTTAAAGGACTATCTATGTATTAAAATAATGGTCCTAATGAGCACTACAACACTAATACATAACACCTCGCCTCAAAAAATTAGGGGCCATATAAAATCCATAACAATTAAAACATTACAATTCCCATAGAATAGCACTGAAATTTTAACAAGCTATAACTCTGTCAATCTTTGGAGTTAACAAACAATGCATATAACGAGAGAAAAGTCTTAATGAGTAGTACAACACTAAGTCCCCATAAAACAAGAGCAAAAATGGTCCATCCCTGAAAAAAAAAATATATGAGGAAGCACATAAATTGGTTCCGTGGTGGAATGAAAGTGCAGGGACCTGCACTTCCACACCCACATACACATGTGGATAAATGGAGGCATGAAAGTGTAGGGTCCTCATAATTACATGGGTGCGAATGATGATATGATTCTACTATTTGAAAAGGAAAGGAAATTAATTGCAAAAAAACTTTGTTAAAGCACCAGTTAGGGTTAAAGTGACAAAAGCATGTAAACATGGCATTAGGGTTTACAACCCTAACTCCTCAACTCCACCCCCAAGCACCAAAAGGATAAAACATTGCAGTTTTCCCTGTCATCACTCTTGGCAAATCAGGGGTGGAATGTTCCTTGGGGTTCTCAACTAACGCTCACCCCATTGCCATATACTGTTCAAACATACAGACCTGTGTCTCCCCACATAGTGCAAACAATCTCTATGCCCTGCATCAAGAAAACAGATCACATCTGACCTTATTTGTGCATGTAATATGGTGAGCGTTTGGGCTGAGAATCCCAAGGAATATGTCACCCCTAACTCTCCAAGACTGACAACAAGGAAAACTGAAATGTTTTTTCCTTTTGGTGCTTGGGGTGGGGGTGGGGAGTTAGGTTTGTAAACCCTAATGCCACATTTCTCTGCTTTTGTCGCTTTAACCCTAACTGGTGCATTACCACAGTTATTTTTACAATGAACATATATGTTTATATCACAAACTGTAGTGAGAAATAAATAATATCACCTACTGGGAATAGAACTCAAGCCCTGAGAATACCATCCCAACGGAATAATCAAGATGACAATTAGGTTTTTTTTTGGTGCAGTATTATCCACTGCTAAGCAATTTAAATCCAAATTGTAGTGTGAAATAATGTAACCTACAGAGAACTCAACCTGCACAACCAGAATACTTTCCTGGTGCTCAGACCACAGAGCTATAGGTTCACATGGTTGATCCTGGCATTCCTAAACTTATTTCCTTTTTCCTGGTGTTGCATATCATGCAACTAGGAATGATCAAGATGACAACTAGATTTTTTTTTTTGGTACAGTACTTGTCACTGCTAAGCAATTTAAATTCACAGATTGTAGCGAGAAAGAAAAAATGTGACCTTTTGGGAATTCAACCCAGGTCCCTGTAAGACTATCTCAGTGCTCTAACCTTCGAGCTACAGGCTCACATGGTTGGATCTGGGGTTCTTGCTCACACTTCCTTTCTCTTCCTGCAACAAAGAATAATAACGATGACAAATTAGATGTCTTACAGAGCAATATTAGCCACAGCTAAGAAATTTAAATCACAGATTATAGTGAGAAAGAAATAATGTGACCTACTTCACAGTAGGTCACATTATTTCTTTCTCATAACAATTTGTGATTTAAATTTAGAAGTGACACATACTGCACCCAAAAAATCTACTAACTGTCATCTTGATTTTTTCTTAGCTGTAGGATATGGAATACCAGAAAAAGGAATTATGTCTGGAAACCTCTGGTCCAATCATGTGAGCCAGTATCTCAGTGGTTTGAGTACTGGGATGGTATTTCAGGACCTGAGTTCAATTCCCACTAGGTCACATTATTTCTTTCCCACTACAATTTGCAATTTAAATTGCTTTGCAGTGGCTAATACTGTACCCAACAACATCTAATTGTTGTCTTGCTTATTCCAAGTTGCAGGATATGCAATGCCAGAGAAAAGAAGTGCATCTGGTAGCCCCAGGTCAAGCCATGTGAGCCAGTACTTCAGTGGTTACAGCACCAGGATGGTATTCTAGGGTCCTGGGTTGAATTCCCAGTAGGTCACATTATTTCTTTTTTACTGCAATTTGTGATTTAACTTGCTTAGCAGTGGCCAATGCTGCACCAGAAAACATTGACTTGTCATCATATCTATATCTGTATTTATATCTATATCTATCTACAGTATATGTATGTATATTTGTCTGTCTAGCTCTCTATCAGTCTGTCTGTCTGTCTGTCTGTCTATCTATCTATCTATCTATCTATCTATCTATCTATCTATCTATCTATCTATCTATCTATATCACTATTTGGAATACTATTGTTAATGTTTTAACTTGTTTTACCTTAAAATTGCCTTTCTTTTCATTGTAAGCTCTCTACCCAGCCCATTGCTCTATGTTTTATTTCTAGATTCTTAGTGGAAATAATGGGCTCAATTCTCAAAAAATGGCACAAGCCAGGCCAAAGGCCGACTGCTGGTGCACCGGGGACCTTGTGCCTGATTCTCGATCAGGTCATGTCCTGGCGGTAAAGTCCCATGGCTTGCAGCACCCATAGCAGTGTGCCAAACAGAGGGCACACCTGTACAGGGTTCCACAAGCCATGGACATCCATGTGGCAATGTCTCGTAGTAGTCCCTGGTGGTCTAGAGGACTGCCCCCCAACCCCAATCTACCTGTAATATACAGTATTTCATAAATTATATACCTAGTGATTTAGTGACCCCCCACAAACCCCAATCACTTGTAATAATGTTCATAAAAACCCAGTAGTTACTCCCCAAGCCCTGATCTCCTGGTAGAGGAATGAGCTGCTGATTGAGCTATGAATGAGCTTGTACTGTATACAGTACATGCTCAGTGATCAACAGCAGCTGTCATTCACTGAGCACATACTGTATACAGTACATGCTCACTCAGAGCTCAGTCAGTGGCTGGCTTTGATGGTGGTGAGAGGTGGGCTGTGCCAGTTGCTGATTCAGGTATGGGATGGAGGGGAACAGGGTCACAGGGCACTGTGGGGTGGGAGGCCACTAGACTACTAGATATTTGGGAACTTGATGTATGGGGATTGGGGCTTGAGTGCTCCACTAGATCACCAGGGATAATTTAATTCCTGTACCGGGAGATCGGGGCTTAGAGGGGGCACTACTGGGATATTATACACATTATTATGAGCAATCGTGGTTCATGGGGGGGGACGCTTGATCACCAGGTATATAATTTATGAAATACTGTACATTATGGGCAGATCAGGGCTTGGGGGTGGTCACTACTGGGGATTTTATACTCATTATTATGGGCAATCAGGGTTCTAGGGTGGATGCTTGATCACCAGGTGTATAATTTATTAAATAATGTACATTATGGGCAGTTCAGGTATTAGGGAATACTAGACTACCAGGGATGTATTGGATGTATCAGGGGGGATCATGGCTTGGGTGGGGGACCACAGCATATTGCCACACAGTGCTCATCTCAACCAGAAGGTGAATTTCTAAGTACCCTTAGACAGGGTACTTAGAAGTTTGCCCTCTGAGTGAGGTCTGTGAATCCCCATTGTGGCACTATGGTAGCCTGTGTCTGCTGCAAGCCCCTAGCGCCTTGCTGCATCCATTTTGTGGTGTACAGGTGCCAAAAACCCAGTTCAGTGTTGGTTGCCATTCAGTGCAGGCTGCCATTGGCAGGCACAGGAAGTGTTGGTGTGAATGGCTCCAGGGGCATTGTTTGCCACAAGGGGCACTTTGCGCCAGTCATTGGGAAGCAAGCCACTTGCACCACCCCAGGGGTTTGAGAACTGAGCCCAACATGTTCTAAATGTAATAATGTTCTACATGTAATAACGTGTTCTAAGTGAAAATAATTATTTCTCCCAAAGTTACATAATTTTTTTAGTAATTTTATTCTCCACTGGTGTGGTACAGTATATATGAAAATGTTATATCAAGATGTGATATACCTGTGCTTTGACAAACAAAGTGAAATATCTTAGATATTGTATTAAGGCTGAGCAAGTTTTCAGGAATTTCACCTTACATGAAACAGTGATGCCTGAAACTAGCACAAGTGTTCCATCTTTATTTGAGAATTTAAAGCATTTTTTTCAAATGGCTCAAAGGGACTTCTCTGCCTTACTTTATTATTAATGAGGCAGAAGACTGACAAAACAAGATGCAACTTCTCAGCATGAAAATGAAAATCATTCCCATCTGACTTAAAGCAATAGCAACTAATGAAAAAAGAAACTTAAAAGGGAAATGTTATCACTGTTTAGGCCTTTCATTTTTGTAACTAAATCAAGCATCTACTCATAATCCCACTTTTTTCAGCAGTCTTTTTTAGTGACACATGCCTCCAGATACAATATTTAAAATAATACAGTATTGGCCATCATTTCTTGCACATCCATTTCAGAAGGAAAAAAACACATGCTCTGCCCAGATCATCAGGTCTCATATCTTTCTTCTGTACTTATGTTTATTCCAACTCTGCAAACAGTGTGTCTGTATTCTAAGGAACTTTCTTAAGAAGCCAAATTAATAGCCTCCAAGATTATCAGAACCTCCCATATAATTAATTTATTTTCAGAACTATCCTTGTGCACACACAAACTGTATCACTTCTCCAGCTGATGAGCCCCATTCACCTTGCCCCACTAGCTCTCTATGACTAGAATGAATATATAAAGCAATACGTGTCTTTGTATCCTCATGTCTACTTCCCACCCATCCTACTTTGCTTTGCAAACTTTTCTCAACAAACTCACTTTTGCATTTCTGCATATCCTAGCCTCTGGTTGAAGCACCCCAGTTTATATTGTCTTCTGACTTGTATCACCAGATATTATGTTAAACTATTTTCTGTATTTTGTGCCATATTCTCATTTTGTACCCTTATTTCCTGACACAATTAAAAACAAGTTGTTTGCAGCTCAGAATGTCCTTTCCTAATCAAAAGTTTAAAAAAATCACATTGACTAGAACAGAGAATAAATAACGCTGCACATAACTCAGTTTAATTTGTGGAACATCATCCAGCAATACATTTTCCTGTAAAGTACTTATTTTAATTCTTAAAACGTCCCTCTACCGTCCACCAGCTTCTCCCCATAACTTTCTAATTTATGACATAGCATTCTCAAAATACTAGACCTGTGTGTGTAATGAAAATGCAATTTAAAATACCCACAACAACTGAATATTTAATATTCTGATCAAATACTGAGTATTTTCCATTACTAGGCAGTATTCATCTACTGAAAGAGAAAAAGACTGAAAAAGTTAAAAAAAAAAACATTGTTGCCCATCCCAGGTGGTAAAGGCTAACCATGAGGCCACCCACACAACCCCACTAAAGTAATCTCCCACCTTCTACCCCATCTCTGTTCCACCAACCCCAAACTGTTGGGGGGGGGGGGTTACAGGCATCAGAAGCAGAACTGTGCAACACTGCTGTTTCTTCACTTCTGCCAAAGTTTGCTTGATGTCGAAAATGTTCCCAAGAAATTACTTATTAAGCTGTTTTTAAAACACCAGTGCATGTTAGTGGAGATCTACAGTATATTTTATATTCCATTTTAGATTCTCCATTATTTCCTGTCTTGAATAATACATTGTGCCTTGTTTTCAGGCTGCTTTAACACATTATCTACATATGAAATAATAAAAAGAATGCTCCATTTACTGTTGCTTGATCCAGGTGTCCATTAGTATTCTCAGTTGTTTCTTGACACCAATAGCATCACATTTCTTGTGATAAAAATGAACTAGAATGCAGCAAACACTGCTCCTTGATTTTATGGGACAACAGGTATACAAACACATCTGAGAATGCTGATGAAATCCTCATATGAGCCATATTTAAAGGAGCACACTTTATTATTTTATATGTAAAGAAAAGTGCTAAAGTGTACTCAAATGGAGAAAGCCAGGTAGTGTACAGGAGATAAGAGGCAATCTAAAAAGGTATACAAAAGAGCAGGCAACATTTTCATTGTAACGTGTACTGCTGTTCTGAGGACAAATATTTAGGACTGGAGCTTCTAAAGGCTTGATACAGATGCAGTTCATGATTTTCAGCTATGCCCGCATCAAAATAAATGTGCCAGCATACTGGTCTGCAATTTTCAAACATTTTTGTGCATTTTCACAGATTACCTGCTCACTGCATGTGTGGTTTGCTTTCACCACACTCCAATGAACAGAGTTATAGTCTTCTTTTACTAGTTGTGTTCAATAAACCTACTTTTTATTTGACCATCAGTTTAAGGACCTTTTTAACTCATCTGAGACCTTGTAGTTGTTGGGTGCCTAGCACATGTAATATACTCATATATCCTGAACTCTGTCGGCAGTTTTGTAGTTCATGAAATATAAAACGTTATTGTATTTTTGGCATGTTAGTCATCCTCAAATATCCCACCATCCAGCAATCTTCCAAAATCAGCATACATACAGAGGATGTCACAATACTCCAAAATGACGATGAACTGCTGCATTAAAATCAGTTTGTATTAAATGTGCACCTTCACTTTTATGAACAAAACTGTAAATTCACTAGAACATCTAATTCAGTTTCTGGAATTTTATTGTGAATTATTTGTCCATTGTTTTTAAATATTAGACTTTGAATTCACTATTTCTACATCAATTCAATCTCTGAAATTAGGATTGCAGCCTCATTGTCCGGATTACAATATGAGTATTGCTGGCACTCCATAAGGAGCCATCAGGCATGCCAGTACTATTCAGGTTACAACCTGCATTGCAAGGCAGCCTTCCTTGTTTCTGACTGCTTGAGCTATGCAGAATATTAACATTTTGCTTCTGCTGGAATGCCACAGAATTGTGAAAATTCTAATTCCATGGAATTCTGTAAGAAGCAAAATTCTGAAATTCTGAAAGCAGAATTTTCTTTTCTGAACAGAGAATTAGTCATTTGCAGCTTGCATACATCTTAGATGGTATTCAGTAGGTTACATAAACTGCAAAATTATTTTCCACAAACCATGGAATAATATTCTGTGGATTACCTAATCCACTGAATTTTGTTCAACAGTTTACATAGAAAAGTTTTTTTTGGAATTCCACATAATTAAATAAGAAATTTGGAAAAGTGCAATTGTCATCTGACACAAATTTTGTTGGAGGAATTCAACATTCCACACAATTCTGGAAACTACAGTAAATAAACTATGCTAAATCTTGCCAAACTATCTGCAGATATGTTAAGAGGGGTGTTCATGACTGCAATGAAATATGGTGAAACCACCAAACTCCTTCCACTCGTAAGATGACTACAGAATCAAACCTAGATTTCTCTGCACCACCTGGAAATCACACCAGAGTAGTCTTCTAGCATTCAATAATGTTTTGCATTTTACAGCTTAGTTACTATAGCTGGTTCACTTTAAATCCCTAGTTTTTTAAATATCATTTGTGATCTGCTGGTCATGAAAAATTAGTTTTCTTCAGCCAAACAAGTAAGATTTTCCATTTTGATACCAATAACTGTTACAGTTTGCTTTTTTTAACCTTACTCAAAATCTGAAGTTTTGAACACCATTAGAAACAGACATACACATTTAGGATTGAAAGAAGACCATTAGCCCATCACAATTTTTTTAATCCCACCCACCCAGTGGGACAGAGAATACACTAATGGTAGATGACTTTATTATTTTTTATATCCACCACACAATGTTTGGTCTTTTGCAAAATCTAAAAGGGGTTCAAATCAGAAGGGCAAAAAACACCTGCACAGTATTTCCCTTTTGGAACTGATAGCAGGACTTTTAGGGACTTTGATAGTACAGACCTAGGTCTTTTTCAACTTCTTTTTTGACAACAACGAATTTCATTATATTGTATTTTTTTTTCTATTAATAAGCAAACATGCTGTCAAAGCCACAGATTTTCAGAGGCAGAAAAATATATGTTTTGACCTACAGGGCAGACATTCTCAGCATTTCACTGACACCCAGTTTGTTAAACTCAAAACATTAATTTAATGCCATTGAAAGTTTAAGTAAGCACTTGAGCAAGAGACACTTTTTTTTAAATGAATATTACCTCTGAGGCAAATGACTTAATCCCACCCTCCACTGTGTCTCATTGGTTAATACCTTCTGAGGAGAGTAACTAAGGTTGCCCACCTCTTGCTGCTAATTGGTTATACATGCCACTGCTTCAGAGGCAGACCACTTAATTCCACCCTCTGCTGTGTCTAATTGGTTAATACCTTCTGAAGGAAGTAACTAAGGTTGCTGCCTGTTACTGCTGATTGGTTATTCATCTGGTCTATAAATAGCCCTCCCACATGCTTTTTCTTGCTCCGATTGGGTGGTTCTAGCCTGCCTCTGATTGGTTGACATACCAGAAATGCTTTTTTTAAAGACTCTTTTTTAAAATAAAGTTGTCTCCAAGGCAGATCTGCTTCTGAGGCAGCCCTGCATTTGAGGCAGGTATGGATAGGGTTGCCTCCCAGGCAAGGCTTTAACCTCTATAGCTAAAGACATGAGCTTCACTGCTGTGCCAGCTTGGTGGTATAGTGGAAAGATCTATAGCCTGATAAACAAAAGGTTGAGAGTCTGAATCCACACAAGGTCCATTAGTTCTCTTTTGTCAGAATTTCACTTGAGTGGTGATGCATGGCAACATGGTGTTAGTATAGTAAGTATATAAGAAAAAAATACTTACTGTAGCTGTGAGAAAGAATAATTGCAACAATAAAGTTTTGCACTGGAGGCAGATCTGCAGCACTTTTCTTAAATGAATAATGCATCTGAGGCACAGTTAAGTACACCACCAAGCAGGGTTGATTGCCTGGACTAAGCTCCTGTCTATCCCATCTTTAATCTACTGCAATCCTCCATACTAGACAACTCAAAACTGCTCCCTAAATACAGACTGTGAGCCAAGACATCAATTCACAGCAAATTAAAGCTGTGTGTGGCTGGAGGGCCTAAATCTACACCATCAGGGCACAGAGAGAGAGACTAGAGCCAGAGAAGATCATTCACTTGACGAGCCAACTTCAATGACCCAGACCTTCCTAGTGCCAATAATTTTATTAATACATTAGAAACACTTTACAAATGGCTTAAAAAAATTGGAAATACCTTAGAGATCATACAGTCAACAGCTGTAGGTGACCACCATGATCCAAGAGCAGTAGAAAAGAAAAAAGCTGATCTCAAGGTGTGCATGCCTACAACCACGGACATGAATGATGCTCCCAACATGGCTCTTTTCCAGTTACATGATAGGGAGCTATACCTGATCAAAAAAGTTGAGGACCTTGAGGATAGGTCCAAATGCAGTAATAATATTAGAATCCATGGAGATTCAGCACAAACAGAGACTGGGGCCACAGTCACATTCATGGAGAGTTTCCTATGGGAACTTCTTGACTTATGGGCTGTTTAAAAAGCTGGATATAATTGGAGCACACCAGGCACTCACCCCCCCCACCAACCCTAATGTTGCCCTTGATCCATGATTTTGATATTTTAGATCTATAGAATCAAAACATAAGTCTTTAAAAAGCCTGGGATA
This sequence comes from Neoceratodus forsteri, assembly GCA_016271365.2. Classification (NCBI taxonomy): domain Eukaryota; kingdom Metazoa; phylum Chordata; order Ceratodontiformes; family Ceratodontidae; genus Neoceratodus; species Neoceratodus forsteri. The sequence goes on from CM028131.1 coordinate 1,126,935,835, forward strand.
AAAAAAGATATGCATTTCAGTGATCACTGGCTCTATTCTGAATGTGAATATATGACCCTTACTCTGGAGTGCCACAAGCAAATCCTGATTCTGCAAAATGAACTGAAAAATAAGGATATGAAAGCTTATACTGAAGTCCCAGCCAAGCTCAAGATATTTACTGGTTAGGGATCTCAGACCAAAGAAAACCCCAGTGAGGTGGTCAATATCTTTAAGCAGCACAGCCTTGATGTGGAGCAACTGCTTGGTACTTTTAGGAAGAAGTAACTAGAGCACTGGCAATGGCACACTACTTGAGGAGCACAACATCATGGATACAGCAAAGCAGCAGTGGCATCCAAGGCCTGAATGAAAATCGGAACACTACAATGAAATGAGGGCAGGCAAGGCTGCAACCAGTTCCCAGAGATGGCAAGCTCTGCTTTCATGGCACATACTTAAGACGCTGTTTGCTGGGGTAAAACACTTTACCTGCATTATCACCCTTTTGTGTATTCCTTCTGGTATACCTGCACTGTGAATTTGAAACTGGCGTCTATAGAGGGAAAGATAGACTGAAGTGCCAACCTGGTGTGGCAGAGAATTGAAGCTCTGAAAGCCACAACTTGCGCTATGCCAGTGACCCTATTTCAGGAACTAACTCTCAGGTTGTCAGGGATCAGCCAGGGAGGTAGAGGACTGAGTGTCTGGAGTACTGCTCTCCTCTTCTGGTGAGGACGGCTTGTGCGCCTGACTGCTAAGTGCCACCAAGTGGAGGCCTGGAGGTACTGAAATTTTGGGTGGCATGGAATGGGAGACCTTTAGCCTGGTGAGTAGTGCCTTCCTCCACATGCATGCTCAAATTGGCCACAAGAGGTTGAGGAAAGGAAGAAAAGTGGAAAAGGGATGTGGGGCCTTGAGAAGACCTGCATGCCTGTTTTCTGACTCATGCTGCCACATATGGCCTGGCAGTCCAAATTAGATAGTACACCTGGGTGGGATGGCCTTCCCTCCCCGATCCCAGAGTGAGAGGGATATCCATGGACGTGCCTGACCGCAGCAGACCCCGGACTGGCAGATGCTGGATCATGGACATAGGGGACAGTGCTGAAAAGCCACTCCAGATCCTGAAATGGAAAAAAGGCTTCATAAAACAGCTACACTGTAGTAGCTTTTTATCTAGTTGATGTATCAGTAGGTTTGGGTGTTTCCCTATTTGTTAATTGGTGTGATCTCCAGTTAAGATTGTCTCTACTATCTGGTATGTTTGTCCTAGATTATTTATTTAAAGGAGGAATTATATTCTAGGAGGACTGTAGTCATGGTCCTTCTCTCTATATGATTCAAACACAAAGGGGTTTGCACTAGGAAGGTGGTGCAAAAGACAGAACTAAGAACCAACACAACCACATAAGTCCTGCATACACCAACCTCAAATTAACAAGGGCACTAGTCTCTGTTATCAAAAAATTTCTTTATAACATGGTAAAACAAAAAATGCCTGACATGTTTCAGTCAGCTACTACCGTCCTTTCTAAAAGGCTGATACACATAATTATAGCAGTAATTCATATAGTGAATTCAAGAAAACATCATAGTCCCACATTTACACCTGATTGGTTAAAACAAACTACATCACAATTAAATTGCCAGTATCACCTTTCTGGAGACCTTACATCCCAAGGTGTTGAATAGTACAAATAACAAATAAATAAATAAGTAAATGTATGTGTACATCACTTAAACTCACTACAATAACTATAAAAGGAGGGGAAGGAAAATAACAGAGGGAGGGAGACTGGGTAAATGCTAGAATAGAGGGGAAAAGAGAAGAGAAAGAAAGGATAAATAGAAGGGCAGAGGAAGTGGAGGGAGGGAGGGGGAAGGGAGAAGAGAAGGGGGATAGAAAGAAAAAGAAACATAGGGATCCCACATATCACATCATTGGGTTAACATCAACTCACTGATAATATCATATCAAAACATATGTCTACATTAACCTTAAAATATTAATTCATTTACGCTTTTGTCTCAGAAAAGGTTTCAATTCAAAAGCATAATTCAGGCCTTGTTCTCTATTAGCACTTAAGCTGATTATCCAGAAGGCCTCACATCTTAATAATAAATCATTAAAATTCCTCCTCTAGATTTAGGAAAAACTTTTTCAATATCCATAAAGTGAAAAGTATGCTCACTGAGTCCATTAGCATTCACTACGTGTGCTGCCATAGCGTAAGATACATCTCTACATTGTATAGCTCTGCCATGTTCACCTATACATTTTTTCAGGCTCCTTTTTGTTTTCCCCACATAGATCTTACTGCAAGTTCAGGTAGCTAAATAAATGAAACCTCTTGTGTGACACGTAATTGTTTGATGAATGGCTCATATTCACCCAGTATTCTCATTCATGAAGAAATTTCCTTTCATAATAACTGGGCACACTACACATCTTTTACAGGGATACAGCCCCTTGTGTAGTCATGTAACCAGGTTCTAGTCCCACTCTGGTTCTCAAAATGGCTATGTACCAACTTACTGCCTATCATAGGTGCTTTCTTATAGGTTATTCCTCCCACCCCTTCCTCTGCCCTTCTATTTATCCCTTCCCTCTCTTCACCTTCCCCCATTCTAGCTTTTACCCCCCTCCCTCTGTTATTTTCCTTCCCCCTTTTATGGTTATTGTAGTGATTTTAAGTGATGTATACATACATTTACTTATTTATTTGCTCTCTGCATTATTCAACACCTTGGGATGTAAGGTCTCCAGAAAAGTGATACTGGCACTTTAATTGTGATGTAGTCTGCTTTAACCAATCAGATGTAAATTTGGGACCATGATGTTTTTTTGAATTCACTATATGAATTACTGCTATGATTATGTGTGTCAACTTTTGAGAAAGGATGGTGATAGCCGTCTGAAACTCGTCAGGTGTTTTTTTGTTTTACCATGTTATAAATAAAAGTTTTTTTTCATAATAGAGACTGGTGCCCTTATTAAATTGAGGTTGGTGTGTGCAGGACTTATTTGGTTGTGTTCCTTCTCTATAAGGTTTGATCTGGGTTAACTTGTTGCTTGGTATTCTCAGCCTGCACAACTCATGCTGGGGAAGAACAATCAAAGCATGGTAGTCCTTTACATGCGCTGGTCTTCCTCACCTCAGAAGACAGATCTTGGGAGTGACATGCAGTTTCTGTAGGGAATGATGAACCCCTCCTACATGTGCATATTTTAAGCCCCTTTTCTCCTTGATACTGCAGCTGTGCTCTCATTCACATGTGTCCATAGGTGGTTTGATAATAACAGTGGACGTACTGTAAAGGGGGCATGCCTTTCATTTGGGTACTTCAGTAGTGTGGATTGCTGCATTGAAGGGCCAATGATAATAATAATATAATAATAAAATAATAATAAAAAAAAACATGGGACTAAACAATATGAGATATGCATCTACTTTGACGACATTCTGCTTTACGTTACTTATCCTACAAAATCAGTTCCTGCACTCTTGCAAACTATTTCGGAATTTTGCAAATTATCTGACTAGCATAAACTTAATTTGCATAAAACTTTGGCAATGCTGCTTAATGCCTTGGTACACAAGACAGATATAACTGACTTAGATTTGGTATGGAGTCCTAAACAATTCAGACACCTTAGCATAGAACTTATTAGAGAAATCCATGCTCTTAAAAAAATATAACCTAGATAACCTAGTTTCTCTCATGCAACAGGATTTAAACAAGTAGAGTCCCCTTCTCCTCATGGTTTGGGGCAGAATTAACATTGTCAGAATGAATATACTTCCTTGTGCCTTTTACTCCTTACATATGTTAAATGTATTCCTCCCAATGTCCTGATTTACTATGCTTCACTTGTTTATTTCTAAATTTATTTGGGGGGAGGTAAAACTGCCAGGCAAGCCTAACATAAATTAGCAGCCCCAAAACATACTGGGGGGATTCGCCATCCTCATTTTGAATTGCACTATTTAGCAAGTCATGTAAGTAAATATATGCATTGGCTTACATCTGACCCTCTTGAAGTGCTGTTTAATTATACACCTCAGTGGCTTACTATACAGCAATAGGAATATCAGCTAGTAAACATGCCTCCTACTGCTCTTTTGTATATCCCAGCAAGTACTTACCTAAAGCGCTCACAGACACTACCATTCTATCTTCCCTCAAAATGCATGTGCAAGTTGCTCAGAAGCTTCAGCTCACATTTTATAAAGATACATCCCAGTCCATCTGTAGGTAAGCCTAATTTTACAATAGTGGGAAAGATCATATCTCCAACATCTGGCTTGTTCTCAGAGGGCTCACAGTTGCAGATATCCTCTCATACAGATACCTAGTGTCATTCCAGTCCCTGCAGGCTAGCTTCTAGCTGCTCACTCAACAAGTTTTCAGATTTCTGCAGGTTACCCATGCCTTTGCCAAGCACATGGGCCATGCTCCTTGGACAATGAATCACAGTCCACTACCAGACTCCCTAGCTCAGGATGCCTTATAACCCCATGCTGCCTCTTGCCTTTATAGTACTCTCTTCACTGAAGACTACCCACAGTTATATGGAAACTGCCCACACTGGGTGTCAGCTTTCCCTTACCACCAGTGTAACTGGAAAAAGATTAGGAAGGATTTATATACATATGTTAAAAATTACAAATTATGCTTGGCACAATAGTATTTTTTTAACATTTTTATTTTATTCCCATTAAGTTGGCCAGGAAGGGTAGGTTAACCCATGATCTTTACAGTAGATGTGGTGCAGAGCCTGGTACCCTTTACCATATCTTTCAGGATTGCCCTCAGGTGTGACAGTTATAGAATACTATCCAAAACTGAGCTGACCCCCCCCCCCCAAACTGGGATTTGTTGACCTCTTCACTCCTCAGATTTGTCCCTTAGGTTACTATTCTGGTATCTCTGTAAGAGAAAGGAAATATCATGCAGCTTTAATTTCCCTTACCACTAACAGTGTTATTCTACGACATTGGCTTGGCCAAGGGTCAATTAGCTACAATGAATGGTTGCAAGAATTGTTCTTTAATATGAGGATTGAAAAGTCTATAGCAAGTGTTTGCAATACCTTGGCACTGTATGACTCCCACTGGGGAAATCTCCATACTCTATATTCCCTGTCACTGACTCAGTGAGAATTGAGAGCCCATATGTACCTAGAGATATAATGCCTTGTTGATTTTCATTTTATTTTATTTTCATTTTATTGGGATTGAATCATTGAGCAAGCTCATTTAAAATGATGACCTGTGGTAAACAAGTAATATACATACAAGTAACATGCATAGATATGATAACACTTATTTCAACACATAATACAGTGCACAATAAACAAATATTAACAATGACACCATTTAACACAGTCACAAAACTGACCACAACACTTAGACTGTAAAGTGATATTACGTAAAAACAATTGTTTTACAGTGTTTGCTAAAGGGGACTAGTGTTAAACAAACAAAATATTGTGTGGTCATTTATTCTAAAAAGAAGGTACCATTTGACTGTAGAATTACATCAACCTTTGTGTTTTAGTTTGAGGTACTGTCAGTTCTCAATAAGCCGAGTTTATTAGAGAGCAGTTTACCTTCCTTTCCTGCAATTTAGCTACCAAGTAATCTGTGGCTTCACCCAGTTTACTTTTGTAAGCCAGAACAAATTTGTGTAAATGTATCTGTAAGAGAAATCCAACCCAATTGTTTATACATACTACAATGGTGGGTCTCTTCTGGGCATTTCAAGATCAGCCTGGCCAGTCAGTTATACAATGCAGTATATCTTACTTTTGTAATTTTCCCTTGTTTGAATAATCATACAGAATGTTGCCATAATCAAACAAGGAAAAAACCTTAATTTCCACAATTTTATGCATGGTATGACTACCCAAGCAATTTCAGTTGAGGTAAAAAAAAGCCCCACTCTCTTCCTAATCTGGGTTATCAGTCTGTCATGAACATTGCCAGTGCCTCAGGAGTACAACCAGTATCCTGGATATTTATAAGAGTCTACCTGATTCAGGCATGCCCCTCTGCATCCAGAATAGTCAGGTCCCCACCACTTCTAAGTTTTGCTGACTTTTCAGACAGCATGCACTTGGTTTTACTTTTGTTCATTTTAAGTCTAGATCTTTCTAAATAGGCCTGGAGACCATTTAAACTAGTCTGAAGTTGAAAGTGAACTAAACTCAGAGAAGGTGCAGCAACGTAAAGCATCGTATCATCAGCATAAAAGCGATATGCCATAACAGGTGCACTTTCTTCCAAACCCTTTAAATATATTGGTAACAAAAGTGGGCCTAAGACTGAGCTCTGTGAGACTCCTTGGACTGCTACCAATGATGCAGATTCTTTACTATTTATGGCAGATAATTGCATCCTAGAATGAAGATATGAACAAAACCACTTCAAATGTTATTTTGGCAACTCCTATTTCTCTGAGTCTATTCAAAAGGATTTGGTGGTCTACCGTGTCAAAGGCCCTGGATAGGTCAATGAAGATGGCCCCAGTCAATTTTCCTGAGTCCATTGCTTCACTGACATCATCCAGAACCCTCCCCATGGAGATCACTGTACTATGGTTTTTATGGAATCCTGATTGGTACTTATCAAGAAGATTATTTTTATGCAGAAAATCATTTAATTGCCTAGGCAATAATTTTTTAAATAGTTTGGCAACTTGGGACAACAAAGAAAGTGGACAACAGTTTGTTAATTGACTAGGGCTGCCCCCTTAAAAATGGGACAGCCCAAGCCAATTTCAAATTCCCCAGGATGACCCCCTCAGACAAGGACCAGTTAAACAGATAATTAAGCAGTTCAGCAATCTGAAGTGCAGAATATTTTAAAAGTAGGGGAGTTAATCCATCAGGTCCACTCCCTTTATTAATCTTCAAATCCAACTTAAGTTCCATGACTTCAAATACCTGTGTCTTCCCAATGTGAAAGATGGAACCTTTTCCTTTCCTTCCTAACCTCCAGGAATACTCAGACTGATATCAGATTTGCCAAAAAAGTTCCCTGCCTCTATAAAGTATTTGTTAAATTTATCAGCTATGGACCTGTAGTACCTGTTGTCTCAAAGAGATGCATGTCAGTCACCTTTTTTGATTGACCAATTATTTATTTTATTATGGACCAAAATCTTTTGGGGTCACCTGTGGCATCATCAATTTTTGCAGTATAGAAAGAACTTTGGGAAACTCTGATTGAAGTCACATAAGCATTTCTTAATTTCCTGTAACTTTCCCAATCTTTAGTCAATCTCGTCTTGTGTGCCCTATCCCATGCTAAACATTTTGCTTTTTTTAATTTCCATAATGAAGTTGTAAACCAAAGGGCAGAATTATTTTTAATTTTCCTTGTTTTTACTGGCATATGCAGATTATACACCTTCATTAATTCTGAAAGAAAATAATTCCACCCTAGATCTACAGATGGAATTAATTTTAATCTCTCCCAATTTACATTATCTAAGTTGATGGATTTATTACATTTGTCAATATATTTGCATCTGTATGTATATAAGATAACTATGTATACTGACTGATCCTGCATTAGTTTTGTGTCATCTGTCTACTCTCACATTTGTTGTACATTGTTGGGGGCATGTATTGTTGTCTGTATGTTGTGTTTGATGATACATCAATAGAATAAATTGCATTTAAAAAAATGAAAAAGTAAAGAGGAAAGCAAGACAGCAGGATCAAGAAGGATGAGAATTCTATAGAAAGCCTGTGGCTATATGTAAGCTGCACAGGAGGCAAAATGACAATTCTGGGAGTATGTTTCCACTCAAGCAGTACAGCAGGACTTGGAGTTTCAAATGAAATTAGAAGGACAACAACTAAGGATTAAATGGTTCTTATGTGGGAGATCAAGCTACCTAATACTGATTGTGAGGTAGAAAGGTTACAATGGAAAGCAGAGAGGAATTTCATTTCAGCCATGAAGGACTATTTAATTGTTCAGCATGTCAAAGATGTGACAAGAGGAGAAGCATTTCTTGATCTGCTGATAGGTAGCGGGAATATTACTAAAATAAGATCAGAACACTAAACTTCATGGAGCACTGCTCTGGATAAGCTAAGAGAGACAGGGGCAGGTGTGGCCAAGTTGAAGAAAGCACAATGAGTGCTAATGTCAAGTGAGTGTGCGTGAAACAAAAATTGAAGGAGGCAGTTACAAGATATGTCTATATATGCAACAAGGGCAGAAGCGATAGGCAGACTCCTCCATGGTTGTTCAAAGAGCTCTGGGGGAAATTTAAGGATAAAAAAGGCATATGATAAATGAAAGAATTCCAGCAACAGAGTAATGGACATAGAGTACAGATGTTACAGAATGAATGGAGGGCCAAGACTGTCCAGGCCAGTACTAGTCTGGAACATAGCGCTGAATAGGGGATCAAGGGGAATAATAATTTCTCTTCTTAATACAAAAAGAACAAGAGGACAGTAAGGGATAAAGTAGGGCCACCAATCACTAACAGGGGGAGAGAGAGCAGTTAAGAATGGCAGGAGAACAAAATAGGTAAAGGACTGTAACAGTAAACAAGAACAAAACATAATCAATTAACATAGCCCAGTCATCAGACTATGCATACCAGGCTCAGTTTTCAAAGGGTGATTCAGGCCGTGCATCAAGCCATGTGTCAAACCCATTTTTTGGCACAGCTGTGCTAAACTTTTTTGACACAACTGCACCTGATTTTATTATATTGGATGCAATTGCAAGAGCTTCCTCATTAACCGCAGCCTGCACCAAAGTTTTGGCGCAAGCCCCATAAAAAGGGTCCCCCAAATGGCACAAGTTAGATAAGTGAAATGCTGGTCTAACTTGTGGCATTTGGTGCTTGGGATTAAAACCCCGCTCACTGGCTGGAAGAATGCTATAAGCTCCATACGCCAAACGATCAGCTCACCAGGGGTTTGTGGCATTCTCAGGGCTTTGAAAATTGAGCCCATCATCATTTGATATGGAACATACATATTGAGGACTTCTACTTTTTTTTTTAAACAGAGACTTTTAAACCTTGAATGCCAGTGAACACTTGGTTATGGCAATTCCTATGTCTTTTCAGTGTCTATGTCTTACTGGCACTGAGACAAAAACATGTTTTCTGATCCTTCCTTCAACTTCCAGATGCCTTCTACAAAATTCACTTTTTTTACTGTACCTGTGTAATCTGTCCTCTCATTGGCACTTCTTATAATGATGTCTAAAGCAGGTCCTAAAACAAGTCTGAAATAAATAACATACTTGTCTATTGAAGCAGGTGCAAGTGAAGCCATGGAATGCTGATCAGGAGACACTGTATATACTGTACTTTTGTATCAGTCTAGTTTTTGATGATAAATATAGGCCCCAAGAAGAAGGACTCAGCTTCTCTGTGAAGTTGTCCTAGCTACAGTATTTATAATAGTAAACTATTTTTTCAACTGTGTAATCTAATTTTGTACCCATTTCTGGCCATAAGACAGATTCTGTGCCTGATGTTGGTCACAGAACATTGTTTTTTTTTTCCATCCAATTTTGGCAGCAAAATAATGTCTGATTTTTCTAAAATTGTTAAGGTACTATAGTGGGGGGGTCAACCTGTATATGAGGCCAACTTGTAGATGAGTCTAGCGGTATATGCCAAGAGTAATTTTAAAAGTTTCACCCATGGGAAACACTGGTCTTTGACAAGACTTTAAAAAGTCCTCCCCATCCCCCCCACCACCACCTCCACCATGATGCATGTGGAATAATCTGTCACTGCACAGTGTGCCTTTTCCTATTCACAAGTTACAAATAGAATAAAATTGATCACACTGCAGAAGTGGCCCTTAAGAGACAGCTGTAATGGCCAATTACATTTAAGAACTTACAAATATATGGTTCAAACTGTAATGTGGCAAAGAGGGTCTGATAAAGGATATCTTCAGCACATTATAATACATTTAGAAAAGGGCCCAACTTCTCAATATAAAACAAAAAATGTAACCATGAAGCAAAAGTCAGAGTTTATGCTTAATCATATACCATCGCAAAGGCTACTCTTTATGGCATGGAATCAAAACAGTGCAAAACTATGGCAAATGACACAATCAGTGAACTCTCTGTGCCCCTTCCCTGAGGTTCACCCCCCCTGGAGTTGGTATATTTAGTAAGGGTGTCTGTGGGGGGCATAGCCCCCACAAGGGTGTGGGTGCAGGGGGTGCAACCCCCCCCCACAGAGAGTTTGCTAATTTTGTCAGTCACCATAATTTGGTGCTGTTTTGACTCCATGCCATAAAGGTGTCACCATTATGCCATGGAACCATGCTTGATTAATCATGCCTGACAATGTACTAGTCTCAAGAAAGGATTAACAAACGTCCCTGCTGTGTCTGAACCCAGTTGGATATATGGTTCTAATGATATAGTATAAATGTAATAGCAAGTCACTTGGCAAATTAATGCACAATTATACAATGGAAAGAAAATGTCTTGGGCTCTGATTGGTCAGTGTCCTCCTTCAACAGTTATGTTGTCCCAGCACAAGATCACTGTTTTTGAAAGTTTAGCACACATATGCCCACATAACATAAAGAAAAAAAGAATCTGGCCCTCTCCCATGTCCAGCCTAAACTGTTGTATTATTTCAGCAAAAACCCACACTAAACACTGTAACATGGTTCCCAAATACACATAGTACTGCAAGTAAATGAATCCATAATTTCATTTGAAATAAAGCTCTCACCTCCTTGGCTTCTGTGTCAGCCCAGCACTAAGCTGATGTGCTAGCTCTTCTCATTGAATGCTGTTAGCACGTGTGCTTTTTAAAAGTACATCGCATTGAAATTACAGGTCGCTGGCTCCATTTTCTATTTGCATGGATGTAATGATTTTCTTGTCCTGGTATGCAGCCAATTGTACTGGGACAATGACAGTGATGTGGACATTAAAGCCATGACCAACACATAACAGTGGCCAGGTGGGTGGGTGGATGGATGAAGGAAAACATAAATGAACTGCAGGAGGCAATACAGTACAGGCCGGCAGCTGGGGAGAGGGAGCAAATTCTTAATAGAAAGTGGACAGCCAAATGGAGGGCACATTGTCAAAGACAGATAGAGAGAGAGAGAGAGAGCAATAGAGGGAGAGAAGCAGAAAAATAGCAGCACCATGGGAGTAGCAACACCACCTACTAGAGGAAAAGATATTGTGAATTATTTTTTTAATAGATATACCTGCATATTGCAAAATTATGTTGAATCTATTTTGAAACTATTTTTCCATCTTTTTTGTTACATATGGAAGCATGCCATTGTATAATAGCAATAATGCACTCCCGGGGTATGTGCTGTGTGGGATAGAATCACTTTTCAGCTGGTAAATGCACTTGGCCAGCGGCCCCATGCTTCAGCCACCCATGGCATGACTTTATCCCAGCATGACATACGCCCATGTAATGCATTATTATTGCTTAATTAGGCCACCCTGGCAGAGACTAAAGTATCCTCAAGAAAAGCAATTAGCTATTGTGCTGTAATATCTTGCCCATTTTTGATCACAAATTCAATAATAATAAGTGACAGGAAAATGATAGCATGGAATCAAAAGCCAAGCAGATGCATGATTAGATTACCATGATCAGATTTAAAAAGTAATAACTTCAAGAAGAATTACAGTAGTTGTGCATGACTATACCATGTTTGACCACAGCTGGTAATGTTTCTCTTATCATATAGCCACAAATAGACCTGTGAATCCCAGGCTGCAATGCATGCAGCATGCTGTGCCAAGCTTTATCCAAAATAGGTATGTGGTTTTAAAAATATAATGAAAAATGTAACAGAAAATGACGAACAAAAAATTTTAGACAATACCTAGGTCACCAAGATTAAGATTTCAGTATTCTCCAGCAGAATTAGAAAATACCTACTGTATGTCCAGCTCGTTCACAATGTATTAAGTTGTTCTTAAGACACATGCAAAGTTATAACTGTGACTCACAAGCAATGAGTCATGTATAATCAGTGGCAGCTCCAGGTCAGAGGCAGACAGGACATTGTAAAAATATTTTGTGCACATATTATTCCCCATCAGTGAAACATACAGTAGCTGCCAACGTAGTCCAGACTGGAATTTCACCTACTGTAAGTGCCTAGTGACAAGGGTCCTGTGCCTTACCTATTCTTCAGATATTCCTAATTCCAGCAGCCAACTCTGTGCATTACTAGGTCACCACAACGGAGCTTGCTTTAAGCTTTAGAAGTGCTATTACTAGATGTCTATGCCATGTTTGATTGAGATTGAATAATTAATTAAACTGATTTGTTTCAAGCATACAGCATGGAGAATATGTGTAAAAGAATGTTATATGTAAAAAGCAGGTACTCTATGTTTATGCCATATGCCATATAGCACACAGAGAGTGCATAACTGGACGTCCAAGATCTGGAAAAGGAACATGAGGACATTGCAAAATGCTGTGGACTGAAGTACTGGTTGGAACTACAGGAGTATGGGACTTGAGCCGATATCCATTAAGTGAATCACATGCCAGTGTGGAACCCCCAGCCCCCCCCCCCCCCCCACAGCAAGTAGCATAGCCCTTCACTCACCTCCTTGTTCAGTGGCATCTAAACCTTATGGCAAGCAGTGCAATATAACACACCAAAGTGTTGTTCCCTCATTCATTCATGAACTAAAGAGGGGACAGAACTTTAACATGTTTAATCACATTGTTATAAGGGTTAGATTGTGGCAATCTGAGGAGGTGATAAGAGGGCTGTGCCAGTCTCTGTGAGGCTGTGCAGGGGGTGCCACATTGATACATGATTTGCAATGGATTATTAGCAAGGGATGGGGTGAAGAAAGAAATGCCATGGGACACCAGGGAGTTGTGAGGGGAAACAGAAATTTATTTGGTTTTGAATTTTGTTATTTCATGGAAACATAGCATAGAAACATAGGGTTTGGTGGCAGATGAAGGTTGTTTGTCTCACCCAGTCTGGCAATATTTTTTTTTCTGTGTTCATGGGATGAGTAAGGTAGGCAGTGCTGCGGGAGTCAAGGGACCTGTTTATTTTAATTTTGGAGGACCAAACCACATCAGATAGTTGGATTTGATCCTGACATCCATGATCGGAACTGACCTCATATGAGATTTAAGAAGGGATTTTGGATTTTGACAATCTTGCACAGCTGGATCAGATTTGATTTGATGTTATCCTACTACCCCTAATACAGATTTTGTTGTGTAACGTTTCTGTCCAACAAGAAGATCATGATGTTTTGCAACCCAAGTCACTTATTCAGGGAAGGTTGTCCAACTTGTTCAGCAACCAAAATATATCTATGTAAGCACAGTATATACAGTAGTTACAGTATCATCCTCAGAGTAACATTATTTTTCACAATGAGCATTCCCCAAACCTAGACTTTGCCTGATTACTCCTTTTCTATGGCTTCATGATGCACCTTGTTGCTTCAGGGAATTGGGTATGTACATAACATGATGACCTCATGCATATACATGAGCCATTTTGCTGATGCTCCTGGCTCTCACTGAATATGTCATTCAGTATCTGCAATCTGTAAACTGTCATCTATGGATAAGTCATGGTCCACAGATGGATGTATGCCCCCTATAAATGTTGTGGAGTCTAGGTTAAGGCAAGAAATGGGGGAGTGTTGTAACAGGGCAAAGGTACATACATTGCATATAACTGAGTGGCTTTGCAGTAGCACACGATTGTAAAAGTAGCTGGGTGACATGTCTGTCTGCCCCTTGTCAACTGCTATGATACAAAGGTACAGCTACATATTTCTAGCATCATGGCTCACACACAATGCATCAAATGAGGCACAACCCATATGCTAATGACACCAGCAGTATGTGAAATGTTTGCTGGACTGCGTTACTTTTGCTGTTCAGACCTGTTCCCGAAAGGACAGTGAGCAATGGAATGGTCAACACAAGATTATGTGCTTCATAGTTCAGATACCCTGCAACACCCTCTACCACTGTGGAACCATGGCTGTGCTGGACAGTTAATATGCACTGGGCACCTTAGTAAATTAACCCAGATCTTACAATCATGGATAAACAGTGGTTTCCATGGTTAAACCATGGTGATACATGGCCAATAGTCATTCATGGTTTGGTCATGATTTTAATCATGGTTCTTCATGGACAATCACTGATTGTGAAAGACCCAGGAACAGATCATGGATGGCCATGGCCAATTTTGTTTGGTAATTTATTCAAGTAGACTAAGTCATTTGTGGTCATCCATGGTTATTAATTTCAGATACTCCTTAACACACTTATTCACTATTCAGGTGATTTCATCTTTTTTTTCAATGACCTGAGCATTCTATTGTGTGTATATATCATCCATGCATATTTTTAAATACAGTAGCTTTCTATCATTTATCTATTTCTTCTATCTTCCTCTTTCAAATGAAGTCTCTTTTAATTCATAAGTACAGAATGGCCTAAGTTGTACTTGTATCACATACAATGAAACACCTTAAGGATTTGGTGAGTTCGCATGTTAATTACTTTATGCTCAAGGAAATAATTACCTTGTGTAGATTTTATTTTATTTTCATAAATTACCCTAATTGGTAATGGTGTGATTATTTATAATACTTACATTCTCAAATTCTGTCTTCTGATATGCAAGTAAATTATAAACATGTGGTTACTAATCTATGCCCTTATGGCCATAGACAAACCATGGTCAATCATAGATGAACTATGATTGATCTTGGTGTGTCATGAACATTAAGAAAGTAACTGGAAAGACCATAATTAACAGATATGCTTAATAAGCTCAGTTACAATGTTGAGCTATAACAATAGTCAAATGAATTCAAAACATGTTATTAATAAATATGGCCTACTGATAAAATTCACAGACACATACACACACTGTATATGAGGAATACAGCTACAATTTGAATGTATTTGAAGAACTTTTTTTTTCCTTTTTTCCTTTTTTTTTTCCTTTTAAAACAAACAAAAAGGATATGCTGGGTAGCTATCATTTATGACAGGGTCCTAGACCAATGGATGGCATAAAGTTTTTATTTTTTTATTTTAGTTTAGTTTTTGTTGACCGGGTAAGTGCACTAAACAAATCCTGCCTATTTTCAGGCACGACCCAGGGAGGGGGATACAGATGAATGCCAACTGACATTAAACCAGATTAAGCTGTTGGTGGTATTTTAAGTGAATGAGGGAAATCTGGCCAGGACACTGAGGAAATTCCCCTGCTCTTTTCAATAAGTGCCATGGGATCTTTAATATCCATCTGAACTACCACCAATCCAGGCAGATGGGACCTCGGTTTAATGTCTCATCTGAAAGATGGCACCTCAGAAGTGCAGCACCCCTCTCATGCTGCACTACAGTGTCAGTACTGGGATATTAACCCAAGTGCCAGATGTGGGAACTTAACCCACAGCCCTCTGATCTCCCGGCCTCAGAGGCAAGTGTGCTACCTACTCAGCCACTGACACTGCCAAGTTAAAAAAAGAGGCTAAATAAAATGGAAGGAAAAGAAAGAAATATTTTTCAATCAGATTACCACACTTGGGGTTGATACCTTTAATATATCTTTAAATTATTTAGACCCCTGTATAGGATTTAAATAGACCCATTTTAAAATAAGGCTAACTTGACAATAACAATATATTACACAGTTTTAGAATCTATACCATAAGTAGTCTGAATGATGGAACAATCTTTATGATGAATACAGTCGGCTTGATTTTCAAACAGTCCTTAGAGGGACATAAGTTGCATCACTCTAAGAGTTGTAGCAATCTCTGGGTGCACCAGGGACCCTCTGCCCAAATTTAGAAGAGGCAGGGTTCTGGTATCAAACTCTCTGGGTTTGCCACAAGCTGACAGCTGTGCTGAACAGTTGGAGTACCTGCAGGAATTGCCGCAAGGGATCCACCCTCCCAGTGTAACGCTAGAGGGGCCAGGATGGTTGGGGGGTGAAACTGCTTGCCAGGAGGGAGATGGGGCATAAAAGACATGGGAGGTGGCAGAGAAAGAGGAGTCTAGGGGGACAAGTGGGACTGAATGTTAGTGATTTGGCACCCAACAGGGGCTTGTACAGCCTTATAAATACTGAAATGCTAGAATTAAATCGTACCATACTACAATGTACAGTAACTAGTATTCACACTGTAAATACAGAATTAGCCCTAAAGAAACACAATGAAGGAGGGACCTGTGACAAATCTGTTGAATACAGCATCATATTGCACCATACCATGGCAGACCTCACAACTGTACAATGATGTCTGTATCACTGTACAATTGTGAGGTCTGCTGTGCTATGGTGCAGTGTGATACTGTATTCTGCAGATTTGTTATTGGTCCCTCAGTTATGTTTTTAGGGCTGGTTCTGTATTTACAGTATGGGCAGTAGTTACTGTACATTATACTGTAGTATGGTATGATTATATGCTGGCATTTACAATATTTGTACAACTGTACATATACCCTGCTGGGTGCTACATCACTATTCAGTCCCAGTTGTCCTCCCTGACTCCCCATCTGCCAGATCCCATGTCCCTTATGCCCCCTGCAGCCCACTGTCCACCCTGTCCCACTGGCACAAGTCCATTAGACCACCTCCTGACTGATTTAAGTGGCACACCTTGCTGCGTCCATGGCAGGGCTTGCAAAATCCCCAAAAAGTAGATGCTGCAGCCCCTCTGTGGTGCAAGCCCCCTTGTGACCTAGCAGACTGAGTTGTGTGACACAACCCTGGTGCAAGCTGGCTCTGGTGCAGCTGTGGCTGGATTTGACACAGGCTGTGACAGAAAATCATGTTTGACTCACATTGTGATGCAAGTCACCTCTTGCATCAAACTCTTGTGATGCGGGTTCCTTGCATGGATCTAAGTCCTTTGAAATCAGGCCCAGTGTTTCTGTTTTAACAAGGATAGCACTCATGATATAATCTTAAACAGGACAAAGTAGAATACATTTGATTAATATTGTATATTATTTAAAAATCAAACAATGGAAATCATTATCAAGCACAGGTACCAAAAACCATGGTTAGATAATGGACAATAATGGCTACTACCTAAAAGTTAATATTTTATAAGCATCTTTTTGACTTTCATTTACAAATTGAAAATGGTTACAGTTCTTTCATTTAGTTCTCTTTATTGTGAGTGTTTTTCAGGCATTAATGCATCTTCATTAATCATGGACAATCTTGTCTATGAATTATGGAAAAATCATGGATAAAGTTATCATGGACAAAGATCAGGCACATAGCAAGGATGAAAATTGATGTCCATCAACAACCACACTTGTCCATAAGAAGGCATGGACAACCACAGAATAGGCTAAGTTAGCATCTATAGATTGACAGATTTTTGTCACTTTTGGAAAAACTTTGAAAACCATAATATTTAGACAACTATTTGTATGGTCCAAAGAATTTCAGGAATTTCTGTTCTTCTTATTCCTCATAACTACATTCATGTTGATGAAAAGAAAACCTTTGCTCCCTTCAGCTGATCTACTCATACTGTGTAATCCTTTGCTGAAATCATAATTCACTATTTGTTACTTCATAACCATTTCCATAGCAACAAACTGTGATGTCACAAACAGAGGATTATATCTTGCAGCAGAAACAAATTAACTCTAGTGCCATGCATCTTGTTTCCATACAAATAAACCTATTAATAAAGGACAAAGGGAACAGAAATGCAACAATATATAAGAAATGCAATATATAATATAACATTAAGTGTGATAATATTACGTATTTGAAAGTTGTTGTTTTTCCAAAGTAACAAACTCACTTAAAGAACCAGATTGCAAAACTATTTTATCTGCTCTTTGTCAGATGTGTTATAAGTGGAAGGGTTAAACAATAACTGAAACTAAAAAAAAATCATGTAAAAAAGTAATTTACTTGGAAGCTTCCTCTACAATTTCAGCAATTCCAGAAAACCAATTTTCAGTAGAAGAAAGAATGATTGATTGCATCTTTATATATAACAAAAGGGAACTTCTGTAAAATCTAAGCAAAAAGGTTCTCTGATCTTTAATTTGCATTTCTAATCATATTTAATACAGTGTTTTGTGAACTATTATTGTACCGCCTTGGTGCTTTCACTGATGGAATCCTTGGATGTATAAACATCTATCAGAGTTAGATAAGCATCTTGTCACAAAATACATAAAAGTAGGATTTAATAAAATAAGAGGGAGAGGAATACGCTGAAGTTTGAGATATGGTTACTTTGTATAATAAATAATAATACTGGACTCTAAGGCATTTTTTTTATTCCTTACAGTTCATGTTTTGTAAAAAGAATATGCCTTAGACTTGACACAATAGCTTTTTAACAGTAATAAAAGAAACGGTACATCTTTCTGCTTGTAATGGAAACAATTATCAGTGCAAGTATCTGGTAACTACCAAAGGGCACGTAGTGTAAGGGAGCTTAGAATTCCCCCTCTTGGGGTAGATTAACTTAGCAATTAATGAGTACATAAACTATAGTATACCATGGGACTGTGTTCATTAGTAGTTGTAGAAAACTCCCTATCTAGGATAGGGGTGTAAGAGGAACATTCAAATGGGTGTCAGTCAGGTAACTGTGAAAATCAGTATCATTGGCAAAACTCTTTATATAGGGTAGGCTGGTTTAGGTTTTAAGTAAAAGGGTAATAGGCAGGTGGCAGGAACAAAAGCTTAACACTGAGATTCCAGTCAGTTATTGCATATAGGGTGGCAGCTCAGAGTATGGAGCATGGGTACAGTTGGGAAGTAGTCAGCTGTAGAAACTGTGGGGTACTCATCTCCAGGATTACACTCTGGAGGAGAGGACATTGCCACATATGCAGGACCATTGGGGATGTCCATGCACAACTGCTAGCACCAAGAGAGAAGACCTCTGACCTGCAACACCAGCTAAGCTGTTACCCACACAGCCCACACACACTCTTCCAGAGGCCCACTGGCTGAGGAGGCTGGATGGTGTTGGAGCAATTGAGGGGGAAAGAACACAGGAGCAGTCACAAGGTATTTTCCCTAATGCAAGAAATCCTGACAGCAAGGGGGTTTGCACCTCACAAGAAGGCCCATTTACCTGACTAAAATGGAGGGACTCTGAGCCAGTTGAAAAGAGTGGACAGGAAGTCTTGGTGACACACTGGGGGTAGGAAGGAGAAAGAAAGCAAGGAGTATTTTAGCTGTAGTGGACTTAATCATTAGAGTGATGGAGAAGGTGGTGAGCAGAGGGGAAAGGAAAGGGGGTTTGTCAGCTGCCTTCCTGGTTCATCAAACATCTGGGATTTGGATAGGATAGAGAGGATGGCAAAGGAGGGAGAATGGGAGTGCTGGCATACTTGGGCACCACTGATCTGGCGAACCAGCATATGGAGGCAGTGAAGCGCTACTTTCATTAGAATGGTGGAGAAGGTGGTGGGCAGAAGGGGAAATGAAAGAGGGTTGGTCAGATGCCTTCCTGGTTCATCAGCCATCTTGGATTTGGATAGGATAGGGAGGATCATAGAGGAGTGGGAAAGGGAGTCCTGGAATACTTAGGTATTAACAATTTGGTGAAGCCTATGGTGATAGTGAAACATGACTTTCAAAGGCTGGGAGACAGACTGAAGGCACACTTAGCTTCTCTGGCCTTTTCTGAAGTCCTCTCTGTGTGGAGTGGGGAGAATTGGAAGGATAGGGTGAGGAAGGAGGAAATCAAGGACTAATGGGATGGTGTCTGGAGGGGGTACAATTTTGTAGAAGGCTGTGAGCCTTCTGGGATAGGAGGATCTTCAAGGGTGTTGGCCTTCACCTAACCAGAGAGGGGGCTAGTGCACCTTCACAGACATTTTAAGTCTATGTTGTTGTACAGGTAAACTGACTGTGGGGGGAGGCTAAGATGAGGTTAACCACCGAGAAGGCTCGGGAAAGCAGGGGAGGGCCCAGATAGGCCACCCCCAGATCTGGGGGTCAAAGAACACTGGGCAGGAAGCAGCAAAGTTGGCACCTATAATAGGTACAGAGCAGATATAAGTGAGGGACGGCTCACTATGCTGGCAGCTCCCCCCCCCTCAGAAAATTAACAAGGTTAGAGGAAGATGAAATGAGGAGTTTCACCATAAGATGAAAAGCAGTCTGCCTTAATGCCCTGAGCAAGGAAAACAAAATTAGTGAACTCCACGCGATGGCAACAGATGCAGGGTTGGACCTCAAGCCATTATGGAAACTTGGGCCATAAGGAAATATAACTGTGACCTGGTCATTTCAGGAACACCATGTATAAATAGGGTAGGAGGAAAAGGAGGAGATGTTGCCCTCTGTCAAGGAAAGCACTGAGGCAGTGGAACATGGGTTCATCAGGGGAGGGAATGGAAAACTAGAATTGCTGTGGACTCAGCTCATGGCGGCATCAGGTAAGAAACTGTGCTTGGGGTGGTCAACAGACCACCAGGACAGGGAGACGAGGGTGATAGGGGACTAGGGGCAGAAATACAGAGGGGGGGGTTGCAAAGGGGCAGATGGTAGTAGCGAGGGATCTGAACCTGTCAGACATTGTTTGGGACATTCCAGCAGCTAACAGCACCAGATATCAGGCCCTGCTAGATACAGTACAGGGCTGCCAACTGACGCACTTGGTTTAGGAACCACAAGGCAAGCTGCCAGTCTCAGTGTGCTGCTCACCAACTCAGAAATGGTGAGTGGAGTGCAGACTGGGGCATCAATTGGGTCCAGTGAGCATAGCATTATATGGTACAATCTGACCCTTGGTACAAGTATGCCCTTGTCAAATGTGAAAGTTCTGGATTTCAAAACAGAAGACTTTAGCTAGATGAGAGAATTAGTCCAAGATAGTTTGGCTGGAGTAAACAGAATCGGGGTTGGGGGGTAGAGGAAAGATGGGGAGAAATTAAGAGGCCATTCTTGAGACAACAAAGTCATGCTTGAGTAAGGTTAGCAAGAAAAACAGGTATAAGGGACCAATCAGTTTCTCCAAAAAGGTCAGGGAGGCAGTGAATGCAAAACAGAAGACCTTCAAGAAGTACAAGACACAGGGGATTGAAGAACAGAGGGAGTAATAAGTAGTAACTAATGAGGCCAAGAGGGTAGTCAGGGATACATTCCAGTACACTGTAGTGAATTAATATACAGTGGCAGCAGTTATAAAACATAGAAATCAAGACCCAAGATGGGGTCCTCTCAGAACTATAGTGGAGAATTCAAAATGAAGAGAATCCATTAGGATTAATTTCTAAGTAACATCACGTGGATCTGTAAACTACAGTGCCACTAGCTGATCTACAGGAGAAACAAAGAAAAACAAGAAAAAATGTCAACAATAAAGGCCTATTGGACCATCTAGTCTTCCTGAAATGCTATGTTGCATCTTAGTTGGATTCTCTTGGGTAAACACATTGAAAAATGAATAAAATTAAATATTTCTTAAATTATATTACTCTCTCTTATAAACCAGGAATCACAGTTTCACTACAAAATGTGCATGCAAGCACTGAAGCACTTACACTTGCTGTTTTTTAACTGTTTTATTTTGAGGCGAACTTCTTCATGCTGAAGGTAAATATCTTATCCTGTTTTCTATTGCATATCATCCCATTGTGTTCATAGACTATCGCAGTAATTTCAGAGCTTTAGTACTGTTTATGAGTTCTCAGTGTACTCAGTGAAGATTAACATAGAAACAGAGAAACACAGAAGTTGATGGCAGATAAGGACTGCAAGGCCCATCCAGTCTGCTCATTTTTCTACCTTATGGATGTGCCATAGGCCTTTATTCTGTCAATGGACTGTTTATTCATACCCATCTCTATTGCTCCCTTATTACTATCCCATGCCTGTTTGAAGCCCTGGACTGTATTCATATCCACCACTTTCTGAGGTAGGCCGTTCCATGCATCCACCACCCTTTCTGTGAAAAAGAACTTCTTCAAATTACCCCTTAATCGGCCTCCTTCTAATCTCATGCTGTGTCTTCTTGTCCTGCTATTTTTCTTGTATTGAAATATGTTGGACTCTTTCACTTTGTTAATGCCCTTAAGATGTTTGAATGTTTCGATCATATCACCTCTCTCCCTCCTTTGCTCTAGGTTATACATATTGAGCTCCATTAATCTGTCCTCATATGTTTTCTGATGCAGTCCCTGCACCATTTTGGATGCCCTTCTCCAGACTGCCTCCATTTTGTTAATATCCTTATGCAGGTGCGGCCTTGAGTACTGCACTCAGTACTCCAGATGAGGCCTAACCAGTGTCCTGTAAAGAGGGATTATTACCTCCTTCTTACAACTTATTATACCCTTACTAATACACCCCAACATCCCTCTAGCCTTACCTACTGCTTTAGTGGTCTGCTTGGATGATTTCAAGTCATCTGTGATGAGGATGCCCATGTCTCTTTCTTCCCTTGTGATTGCCAACAACTCCCCTCCCAACCTATAGATAGCTTCAGGATTTCTCTTCCCTATGTGCATAATCATGCACTTCTTTGCATTAAACCCCAACTGCCACTCTTCAGACCATTGTACCAGTTATTTCCAGATCTCTTCTCATTTTGCCCACCCCATCTGGATCATCTACTCTGTTGCAGATCTTCGTGTCATCTGCAAACAGGAAAATCTTACCCTCCAGTCCATCTGCAATGTCACTGATGAAGATATTGAAGAGGTCTGGCCCCAGGACTGATCCCTAAGGTACCCAACTTGTGACTTGCATCTCTTCTGACTGACTCTATACCATTTGCCACTAGTCTCTGTTTTCTGCCCGCCAACCAGTTTGCCACCCAGTTGACCAACTTCTGATCCACCCTGAGCCTACCCAGCTTATTAATCAATCTTATATGTGGAACAGTATTGAAAGCTTTGCTGAAGTCAAGGTAGGTGACATCAACTGTACCCCCTTGTTCCACCACTCTGGTTACCCAGTCAAAAAACTCTATGAGACTAGTTTGACAGGACCTTCCTGTTGAAAACCCTTGTTGTCTTGGTTCCTGTGCTTCTATGGATTCCGGGTGTTGCACTATCTTTTCCTTAAGGAGTGACTCCATAATCTTGCCCACTACTGAGGTAAGACTGACTGGTCAGTAGTTCCTTGCCTCCTCCCTCCTGCCACTCTAGTGGACTGGGAACACATGAGCCCTTCTCTAGTCTTCTGGGATCTATCCTGTGCTCAGAGACTCACTAAACAGTTCTGCTAATGGCTCTGCTAGTTCCACCCTTAGCTCCTTTAGTATCATGGGATGTATGTCATCAGGTCCTATTGCCTTGTCCACCCTGAGCTTAGCAAGCTCTTGTAGGACCCTTTCTTTTGTGAAGGGACTTGTGCACACCTCCTTCCCCCTGTGTCCATGGCACTGAGCTGTGAGCCCTGCCCTACCTTCTCCTCAGTAAATACTGAGCAGAAGTATCTATTTAGGATAGATGCTTTTCCTTGGTCATCCTCCACACACTCCCCACCTTACACCCTTTGATCTTAGCAATATCCCCTTTGGACTTTCTCCTTTCACTAATGTATCTATAGAATGTCTTGTCCCCTTCTTTTATTGTTTGTGATAGTGTTTCCTTGGTTTGGGCCTTTACCTGCCTTATTGCCTTCCCTGCTTCTCTTAGGGAAGTTTGGTATGCCTCTCTAACTCCATCCCGCTGCATTCCCTTACATTTCTTGAAGGCCAGCCTTTTGGCTCTGATCTTTTCTGCTACTGTTTTTGAGAATCAAAGTGGTTTCCTCCTTGTTTTGCTCTTGCTTTTCTCCCTAACACAATGGGATGTTACTTCAAGTACTGCATCCTTAATGATGCCCACTTTGCCTGTACCCCATCACCTGTATTTCTTCTTGCCAGGGTTAGCTTAACTCTGTTGGCCATCTTATCAACGTCAGCTCCTCTGAAGTCCCATATTTTTGTCTTGGAATGAGATGATTTAGTTTAGTGGCCAAAATTGAACCATACCATGTGATGGTCACTGGCCCCCAGGGACCTTCTACCTGGAGATCTGTGATCCATTCCCTGTTAGTCAGTACTAGATCCAGAATAGCCCAGTCTCTTGTGGATTGCTGTACTAATTGCTTGAGGCCCTCCCCTGCAGGGAATTCACAATGTGCCTCATTCTGGCAGATGTTCCTGCTGGTATTGACCAATCTGTATCTGGCATGTTGAAGACTCCCATTATCAGAACCTCCCCTTTAGCTGTCATGTTTTGTATATCTTCTAACTGCAATGTTTCTATGTCCTCCCCCTGGTCTGGAGGCCTGTGGACAACCCCAGTTGGTATGACTGTCCCATTTCCTGTTTCCAGGGTGACCCACAGTTCTTCTGGCTCCTTATGTGTATTCTGAATTTCTGTAGCTTTGATATTTTCACTGACATAAAGGGCCACTCCCCCCCCTTTTTCGCACCTTGGTCTCTTCTGAACAGTACATAGCCAAGTACTGAAGTCTCCCAAGTGTGGTTACTGGTGAGCCATGTCTCGTTAATGGTTACTATGTCTAGCTTAGCCTCTGTCATTG
The DNA here is from genome assembly GCA_016271365.2 of Neoceratodus forsteri. Lineage (NCBI taxonomy): Eukaryota > Metazoa > Chordata > Ceratodontiformes > Ceratodontidae > Neoceratodus > Neoceratodus forsteri. The sequence continues at coordinate 1,126,960,373 of CM028131.1, forward strand.
TTGCCTCCAGGTCTGGGATCTTGTTTCCCAGACTGTGGGCATCTGTGTACATGATTTTCCATTGGTCAGATTTCAATGTGCTTGTTGTGGCGCGAAGTCCGGCTTTTCCCCTGCATGTCATATAGGGAGCTGGACCTTTTTCCTTATCTGGCAATGCAAATGAACTACAAACACGCTGAACTCCTGTTTGACCACTAGCTGAAGGGGGAGGCGGGGTTCCTCCCATTTGATGTAATGGGTGCTGCACCCGTCTCCCCCTTGATGTTAGATTGCCTAATTAGCATACTGATAGCTACATAGATGGTATGCAATCTGCAATCTGAGTACTTTTTGTTAGGTTAGGCTGCATCCAAACTTATGTTCAAGCTCCAGCTGGAAGTAATCTGGGTTGACTGCCAGCAACCTTACACCAATCATATCACTAATTTAATCATAACTACTTATCTTTAATAAATACAGAAAACAGTATGGATAACTACAACAGACACTACAAGCTGTGCTTGTGGCACTTGAAAAGAAGGAATACCATATGAGGAAAGAGAAGGTACTATAGCAAAAGGCTTTCAGAAATGCAGACACATAAGTATTTTTATACTACTCCAATATACATACTTTTTTTGTTTGTTTGTTTTTTATTTTGTGATGAAGACATCATTGTATGTTGAAACATTAACCTAACATAACCAATGTGAATTGTTTGGCTGGAGTCAAACAGCATAGGGCACTTTATTTTTGTTTTGCAGTTTTGTTTTGGTTATACGTTTCGCAAAAAGTACACTGCTGTACAAGTTAGTACCATAGACATTGCCAATTAGTGTGGAAGAGAGACTACTTCTTGGAACACAGACATGGAAGTACAGATTGCATGATTGTGTCTGCTACTAGTGCAACTGCTGTTTTGCCTCTGTCTACCTCCTCCCCATCAAAAGCCACATTATAATCAGTTTCTGTAAATCTTGAATGACCATTGAGGACTGTTGGTAGTTGTGGAGTGTTTGTTACAGAATCACTGACTCTAGTAAGACTGTACTTTCTTTTTTAACGTAATAGCTATGCTAACCATAGTTTACAACATCAATTGCAAATAGTGTATAAACATCTACTTTAGGATGTTCTGTAGAAGGTGTACAACATGGTGGGGGGGGCTTGACATGTTGGTACTGCTTTCAGTATAATGCCTCTTTTACACAACAGGGTCTGGTTCTGTCACAGTGGGTTGACTTCTCCGCACTTTCATTAACAACAAAAGTATCACTCATGCAGTTTTTTTCTTAGACCAATAGAGGGCTTTCAATCTGGTCAGTCATAACACTTTTGCAAACTTTCCTCCATTGGCATTAGTTATGAATTGCTATTATGGTTTTTCTTTGTCTCAGCCTGATTTATGATAGAGAGGGTACCAAGGTACCAAGGAGAACCACCTAGTTGTTGGATGGCTGTAGAGAACATGGGTCATGAGGACCAACTAATAGAACTGGGACCTTTTTTTGTGGAAAGGAGAAGACCTAGGGAAGACAGCATTACAGTTTTCAAGTATCTGGAAGGGATAACACCATCAAACTAAGTGCAGTTCTTCAAGATGCACAAAGATTAAATGGTATGGGGACATGCAGTGTCACTGAGGGCTGAATCAAAATTCCAATACAACCAAGCATGTCATAGAATGAATGGTAAAAATATAGCCTAGACTGCCTGAGCATGTGGCATCAGTTGATACTGTAATAACTTTCAAGCTCATACTAGAAAAGTACTTGGAAGAAAATAGGGTGGTAGGGTATTCTTTCTGAGCTATTGAGTAGAGAGCACCTGAAAGGACCTCTGGTCTTCTTTCCCCTATAAATATGTATGTATGCGTACATATGTATGTGTGTGTGTATATATATATATATATATATATATATATATATATATATATATATATATATATATATATATACACACACACACACACATACACACACATATATATTCTGCAAAAACTTTTTAATGCACCATTGGGGTTTCCTATGATTATACTTTCTCAAAAGTAAGGAAATTCTCTGCAAAAAACTTTAACAATGGACCATTAAGGTTGCAGCATCAAAAGTAGGGAAATGCCATTTTAGTGTTCCCAACTCTAAGATCCCACCCCCACCCTTGGTTTTCAACTGTAAGATCCCACTCCCACATTGCATGCAGGAACAGGCATGAAGGGTGTGTCCTGGTGTTACGAACCGTAATGTTCACCCCATTCCATAAGTAGGTAAGCTAAGGTGGGCAGAGTATAAGAGAATGGGGTGAGAAACTGGGGTCTGTACCCTAGAAATTTCACATGAAAATTACAAACCAGTTCTTCACAGTGCAGTGACAAAGAAACAACTGGGTAAACTTCCCATTACAATGTTATCCTATGGGAAACAAAGCTACATTTAACCCTGCAGAACTCCAAAGCAAAGTATGTCACCAAACCAGCAAAAGGCACACCTGTGGGCCAAGGGCATTGTACCTTGAAAATTTCAGCCCAAAAGAACAAGCAATTCTGCAGCTGTGCAGTGACAAAGAAACAGATATCTAAGAAATCCTTTTTCACAAGTTAAGAAAAATAATCAATTTCTATTCCTTCTCTTTCTTATAAACCTTCAGCTGACCAGGATTAATTCAATCATTTTGCCAAAGTCAGTTTTCTAAAGTTGGTGACAGCAGTGCCAGATTTCCATTGCATATGTAACCTCCCCCCACCCTCGTTGGGTGTGTGTATTTAAGAGATTGGGAAAAGTTGTTAAGATTTGGGCCATCAGTTATGGATATAAATTGCTTGTTGTTGCACTGGCAGGAGCTCCATGGGTTGGAGGTCAGCCTATGTGTGTGGGGTTATAAATTGGGATTTTTAGAACCCTGAGGGGGAGAGAGAGATCAAAGAGATTGGGGAGAAGCCACAGGACAAGGTGCAGAGAGGCAGTGTAGGAGAGCAGGGCTATTTGCTTGCTCTCAGGGCCAGCAGTTCATGTGTGGGGTGTCCAAAAACCAATCCAGTAGTGGACATGGTGGCGTCCGCTAGTTTTGACCATTGGAGACCCTTGGTTAAAGGCACCTCTGTGGTGCAAATGTGTGGAGACTTTCTCCAGAGGGCAGCATGACTCCTGAGAGTGCTCTATGTTTCTGGGATGGAAGAGAGAAAGAACTGAGGGGAGAGTGGAAGCAAGTAAGAGTGAAAGTGGAGAAGGCCTTTGCCTCTGGAGGAGATATGCCAACCCAGCTGTGGCAGCTCCAGTGGGCAACAAGATGTATATGGGTCTCAGCCAGGCCCACATGTTTCTGGGAGTCAGTTCCAGGGTGTGAGAAGACAGTTCTGCCAGGGAGTCTTGCAGAAGCCGGGGCTAGAAGCCAAAGTCCAGAGTCCAATATGCCCTCCTGGAGGGTGCTGGCCTGTGGGGGTGTCTGCCTGTGTGCTTGGGCAGATTCACTCATTATGACCCGATATCCGGTGGTTGAAAAGTAGAAGTCTTGACCCAGTTGTGAGAGAGATTGTGTTGTAGGAGCCAAAATGTGAGGGGGAGATGTTGCCTGCTGCTGTCTAGGGCCTGTTTCAGTACCATGGAACCCGCTGCCTAACTTCATTTGTGGCCTTTTTGACCCAGAAGAAAACTGCCTAAGGATTAGGGGAGTCTTCATGGCTACAAAATGTACCCACTAAATTCAATGTAAGGACCTCTGCGGTCCCAATGTACAGTTAAGTTGTTCAAGTGGTGCCATGAAGTTTGTTTATTAAATGGGATCCCCATGTTAATGTTTAAGCTTGAGTATATTTTAGTTATTTATTGGAACAGTTTGTATTTGCTAACCCAAATTACCTTAAAGCCCAGAAACAGAAGATGGCACCCATTCACTGTGAACCCCCCAATGTCAGCCATCCCTACTGTATAATGTACATCTAATTCTCTTTCTGCTGCTACGAGTGTCCCCTCCACATTAGAACTTTACCATCTCATACCCTTAGATGCCGGGGATGAGGGCTTACACTTATAATCCAACAAAGCATTGAATGTAATAGTGTTGTGGTCACTCTGTCCAATAGAGTCCTCTATTGAAATATCCCTGATAATGTCCTGATTGGACATTATTAGGTCAAAATTGCCCAACAGTTGTCTCCAACATCCATTGAGTGAAAAAGAAGTCCTGTGTTACATCTATAAACTTCAGACTTTTCGGGCCTGTTGCCACCAATGTGTTAAAGTCTATGTCAGGAACACTGAAGTCTCCAATGATTCTAATTCCACCTTGACTTGCTGTCATTCTAGTTAACCATTTCAGCTTTTTGTTTCTGTCTGCCCCCCAATTTGGTGAACTATAGATTACTCCCCATGATCTGTCATAAGGAACCATAGGGACTCCATACTCTTCATAACTTTGACAGATATGTCATCTGAGACTCTTAAGATCCACTTAGCATAGACTGTCAAGTCCCCTTCCTTTGCATGCTTGCTATTCTTTCTAAAGAGTATGGCCAGGGACATATAGGTCCCAGCTATTTTTCTTAGTAGCTCATATATCAGTTATCGACTCTAAATCCAAATGTTCTACAGCCTTTAACACATGCAGTTCATCCATTTTATTCCCAAGGCTCCTTGCATTCATGTACCATACTTTCCATTTCTGTTCAACTCTTCAGTCTAGATTTATCTTTCTTGCTGACTTTTGAAAGTCCACTATTTCTACATTTTTTACTGCCTTCTCCTTTTTTCCCTGTGCCCTATGAGTTCTGTGGAGTGCCAATTGGGCTTTCTTTGAATGTTTCTGTGTTCCTGTGCTCCATCACTGCCTTCTCACTTGTCTAGTTTAAAAACAGTGCTAACTGTTACATCTATATTTTGCCCTAATACCCTGTGTTATCTGTATTTCTGCATAACTGGAAAAGATACGCTGACCTTTTCCTTACAGTTTAAAATTATTCCCCATAGTTGAATGCATGTCAGGAGTATTCCTGCATTTGTGGTTGGATACAGAGTGAGACAGAGAGACAAAGAAAGGGGGAGAAAGAGTTATATTCAGAGTTCATGCCTCTGCAACCAAATATTTTTCCCCAAATCCCAAGTATAGCTGCATAGTTTTCCTGCTGATAAATTGGAGGGGGGTGGATTTGCAGAACCTACAAACAGTATGGCTATTTGCTTGCTAACAAGTGATGGGCTATTTCCAATACATTATAGCTATTTGCTATTAATAAGTGCTGAGGTGCATACCCCAAACCCCATATAAATATGGCTCACTGACCATAATACATGGTGGTTGAGTTTTAAAACAGTAGGTCTATTTGCTTGCTAATTACTGATGTATTATCCCCAAAACAGTACATATATCTGCCTGTTTATAGTACTAATGGGGATATACTCCCAAAAATCCCCAAACAAGATGGCTATTTTACCACTACTTGCCTAATGACTTCCTCATACTCACACACACAAAAACAGCCCTAGAAAGGGAGCTGTTTAGGAATAAAGGTTAAGTTTAGTCATACTGCAGAATGTACACAGCATAAAGAACAGCACCACCCCACATGCAGAGTAAAATATAAATATTTCTGTAAAATAGCAGCATTTGTTAGAAAGAAAATATCTACACAACCGTGGAGTCAAGCCATGGAAAAACAAGGATACTGAACTTTAGAAGGGCTGACTTTGGCAAAATGGATGAGTACCTAAGGAATGCACTAGCAAATGGTCAGAAAGGAGGGGTGGAGGAACAATGGAGAAAAATCAGAACTGCCATCATAGAGGCAACAAGCCTTTGCTTGAAGTAAATAAAGAAAACAAAATGGAGTAAAAAAAACAATATGGTTCTCAAAAGAGGTGGTGGGGAAGGTTAGGGAGAAAAAGATAGCATTCAGGAAGTATAAGGAACCACAGAAGGAACAGGACAGAGAACTGTACCAGTTAAAGCAGAAGGATGTGAGGAAGGCAATCAGAATAGCAAAGGCCCAAACCAAGGAAAAGATAGCCAGCTCAGTTAAGAAGGGGGATAAAACCTTTTATAGGTACAACAGAGAGCAAAGAAAGACCAAGGGAGGGGATATTGGAGATTAATAAAGGGGAGGGGAGGTGGGCAGAGGGTGACAGTGAAAAGGCAGAGACACTGAACGAATACGTTTGCCAAACAATAGAAGCACTCTGGGTAGGGGGATCGACACCAGTCCATTCACAAAAGAATGGGTCCTGAAAGAACTCTTAAAACTCAAGGTGAACAAAGCAATGGGGCCTGACAGGATTCACCCCAGAATTCTAAAAGAACTAAGAGGATACCTAGTGACACCACTGACTACCATTTCTAACAAATCATGGGAGAATGGTGTGGTACCTGAGGACTGGAGGAGGGCACATGTGATTCCCCTTCACAAAAGTGGGAGCAAGGCAGAGGCAGAAAACTACAGACCTGTTAGTTTGACCTTAGTGGTAGGGAAAATGATGGAATCACTTCTGAAAGAAAGAACTGCTGAGTACCTAGAGGCTGGGGGGCACAAAATGTAATCAATTTCTTTGACTGGGTGACCAAAGTAGTAGACCAGGGAGGGACTGTGGATATGGCCTACTTGGAGTTTAGCACAGCATTTGACACAGTCCCATACAAAAGACTAATAAAAAAGTTAGCCAGCCTGGGAGTGTGTCCCAGGGTGATAGCCTAGGTAATAAATAGTAAATGGAATTACCTCTGAAGAAAGAGGGGTTACTAGTGGGGTACCACAGGGTACAGTACTGGGACCAGTATTCTTTAATGTCTTTACTGTTTAATGTCTATTTGATTCTAAGATTACAATTACATTTGAGCCAAGGCTTTTTTACAAAGGTTCCATATCACATGTTACAGTAGACAACATTATTGCAACAGGAAAACATTGAGATTGATTTAGAGACAATACACAATCCACACTGTGCTGGGAAGGAGGACTAGTGATTAGAAGACAGAGGTGTGAGGGGAGAAAAAAGAAAAAAGGGGGATGGCAGGGAGAAGGAATCAAGGGAAGGGATAGGGAGGTAAGGGGAGGACGGGGGGATAGCGAGGTGAGGTCAGGGACGGGGGGGTGGGGAAGCAGGCAAGGTGGCGTTGCCTGGGTGATCATATATTATATTATAGGAAATGTTGCAGAAGATCTGAAAGGAAAAGTATGCCTCTTTGCAAATGACACAAAGATCTGCAACAGAGTTGATACACATGGGGGGGTGGAAAGGATGAGAAGAGACTTGGCAAGATTGGAGGAATGGCGCCAAGTATGGCAGCTTAGATTCAATGCAAAGAATGCAAAGTAATGCATCTGGGAAACAAACACCCAGGTGAAGAGTACACAGTGGTGGGGGGAGGTACTAACAACAACAAAAATGGAAAGGGCCCATTGGGGTAGTCCTATCAGATGACCTTAAGGTAGGTAAGCAATGTGAGAAGGCAGTAAAGAGGGCTAGAGGGATACAGGGATGCATAGGGTGAGGCATCATAAGTAGAAAACAGGAAGTTGCTACCCCTCTAAACAGACAGTTGGTGAGACCCCATTGGGAGTACTGTGTGCAGTTCTGGAGACCCCATCTCCACAAGGACATAGACAGGGTGGAGGTGGTCCAGAGGAGGGCAACTAAAATGGTGCAGGGTCTGCAACAGAAGCCATATGCAGACAGCGAGACTAAGAGACCTTAATATGTATACCCTTGAGGAAAGGAGGGAGTTGGGGGGGACATGACAGAAACTTTCAAGTACCTCAAGCAAATCAACAAAGTCCAAGAGGGGAGCATCTTTCAGAAAAACAGATGTGCAAGAAAAAGGGGCAGGCCCTGTGGTGCTGAGGGTTGAGGCAGTGGACATCACACCTCATGCTGCACTGGCGACCCGGGTTTGGGAGCGAACTCAGGCACCATGGGTCGGCGGGGAAGGGAGAGGACTGAGCATCCGACAGACTGCTCTCCTCTCCCGAGGGGGAGGAAAATGGGGTTGTCCGATATCCCAGCAACCCCCGGTGGAGATCGGGGGTACTGCAGGATGTAGAACCAGATGTGTCGGGAGTGTGGCAGACACCACACTCAGGGGGAGGAGGGAACTCATGGGAAAAAACAGGAAGAAAACCCTTCAGCTGCAGATAGGCAATGGTCCCACAGTGCCTGGCTGCCACACGGTCAACACTGGACCTCTGCCTCTGCCCCTTCGATCTCCTCACAGATCTTGGGGCCCATGGGTCCCACAGGGAGAGAGTAATGTACTTGAAGAAGGTGGAGTCACAGTGGGTGGTAGAGCGGCAAGGTGAGTTGGGAATCTGAGAGAGTTCTGGGTTCCAGAGGTGATAAATAGAAATGTAAAAAAAAAAAAAAAAGAACAATGGGGCACAATTTAAAGATGGGGGGATGGCTCAGGGGCAATATGAGGAATATTTTTTCACAGAGAGAGTGGTGGATGCATGGAATGGCCTTCCTGAGGAGGTTGTGGGTCAAAAACAGTGGGGGAATTTAAGAATGCATGGGACAGCCATAAGGTAGTTATAGTGGGGGTAGGAGGAAGAAGACTATTGATTAACTAGAATCTGCAGCTCATCCAATAGGTAGGGAAGTAGGCAGACTGGGTGGGCCAAGTGGTCCTTATCTGCCATCAAAGTCTATGTTTCTATGTTTTCTGTTTTTTATCAGTAATGTATTCATATCATCATTAGATTTACCATCAACAGATGTGTAATTACTTTAGAAATGTTAAAACTGATTTGATAGCTTGCTTTGTAAGAATGACTCAAATCAATAAATAAGGCCACCACCATCAATTTTTATAAAACACTTCCTTTGAGGTTACTCTTTCATTTTGCACATGGAGTCATCATGTTGAATTGTCAGGATGGTGCTGGAACACATTTATGATGGTAAACAGCATAGCACCATATCAAAATGCTAAATTATTTCCTGGTGGAGAAGAAACCTTTAAAAATCTCATAGCCTCAAATCTTGCTTCCAGCATGAAATAAAATGAAACAGAAATGGGTATATTTTTAATTTTGTTTGTGCCAACTGCTGACATACAATTACAAAAAAAAAAAAAATGTTTTTCACTGTACTGCTTTAAACAAAATCTGTACAGCATGCTCTAAGAGTGAGTGGTTCCTCCTGCCCTTTTGTTTGTAAAAACATAGCAGTTTTTTTTTTTTAACTAGAGTTTGTGGGGTGCTTAGTTAAGAATTTCAGCTATAGAAGCCTGAACTCTGAAAATCTCACTTATGTTCTCTAACTGAGTAGAAACGACTTCTCTGTTAAACCTCTATTTTTGCGGCTAAATGCAGCTGCTATCCCAGGGCAGAGTAGTCTGAAATTTGGAAAGCATGGAGTCAGTGCCAGAGTCTCTGGACCCTGTCAACACGGGGTTCCACCCTTAGAAGACACCAGCATCCTAGAGCCAGGCAATTAGGGCACCAATCGGCAATGTCACCGTCTCGCCAATCACTTTTTTTTGCAGGGGGCTGTGCCCCCCACATCCACTCCACTTCAGGATTCCAACTCGGGGGGGGGGGTGTCAGACCTCGGGGAGGAGGTGACAAATTTGTAATTTGGTGCCCTGATTACCCAGTGCCGTAATGCTGGTGCTCTTAGCCCCATAAGGGTAAATATGGTAATAGTTAGTTTGGCAAATTAAAAGTTCTAGAAGGTTGAAAATACTTAAAATATTTTTGAAGACATTTTGTGCTCAAAAAAATGTCTGTTTTATTTATTTATTTATTGGAGATTCGGATGTACCTTTGAGTCAAGGACTCATTTACAAAGGTTCCACGTCACAGGTATTACATACAAGGAGAGAGGTTACATAGCAGTACAGTAGTACATAGTCAGGTATTACATAAGCAGTAGTTACAAAGGCCTTTATGGGGCTCTCAGAGGAGTAGGTCAAGCTAAGGCAGACAGGCAACATGTCATAGCAGTGCAGAGCAACAGGCAGCAAAGCATGCGGTATAACAGAGCAGAGCTATACAAAAGGGCACTGTACAAGGTAGGGTTAAGCAGAGGGGGAGCTGGCCATAGCCTGGGTCTGTCTTTGGATGAGGTATTAGTCAAGGACAGTCACAAAGGTTTGAGGCCTGAAGGTGGGATCTAAGAGCGGTTTTGAAGGATCCTAGTCTGTTTTCATTTGCAATCGGTGGGGGCAGACTGTTCATCCAAGATGGGGCTCTGCAGCTGAAGGACCTCTGGTATAAGGAGGTGCGGCAGTGGGGGACAGACAGTAGATGTTTTCCATAACTCCGAGTGTGCTTTAGCGATTGGGCCGGTCTTATTAGTGGAGCAAGACCTGAGGGGCAGGGTCCAAGGGAAAATTTTTTGGCCAAGAGGCAGGTGTGGAACTTGAGCCTATTGTCTAGGCTAAGCCAGTTGGTTGCATTGTACAGTGTGCATGTATGAGTTAGCCGGTCACAGCCTAAAGTGAGGCGGCAAGCTTTATTTAGGGAGACACGTAGTCTGTTGAGTGTCGAGGAGTTAGCCACCCCATAGATGACTAGGCCATAGTCTAGTAGAGAGAGGACTGAAGAGGAGACAGCTAACCTTACGGCATCGGGGGTAAAGCAGTGCTTGAGGCGATATAAAAGCCCTAGCCACACGTTGAGGGAAGTCAAGAGGAGGTGGATATGCTGTTGGAATGTGAGTGCAGTGTCAAGTGTTAGGCCTAGATATTTGAAGGAGTCTACCTGGTCAAGGGTGGTGTGGTTGGCAGTCCTGAGATTAGGGCATAGTGCCTTTTTTGAATTAGAATGGATGGGAGAAGTACATAACCTTAGTCTTGGAATAGTTCAAGACAAGGCGATGGGATGCAAACCATGGCTCTGCAGTGCTGCAGGAGGACTGGAGGGATAGGTGGAGCTGTAATGGGTCAGTGTTGGATGTATAGCGGATGGCATCATCTGCATATAAATGAAGAAGATTCACGGGGCAGGTCTTAGGAAGGGGAATTTAGAAAGAGGCTGAAGAGTAATGGACCCAGGACGGATCCTTGCGGGACATCCGAGAGGACAGGTAGGCCACTGGAGACAGTGTCACTAATCCTTACCTGCTGAGAGCGGTTTGACAGGTAGTCAGAGAACCATCCCAGGGCATCTGGGGAGAAACCCGTACTAGCCAGAGTGGACAGCAGGAGTGGATGATTGACGGTGTCGAACGCCTTGGTGAGATCTATGAAGACAGCTCCTGCGATATGTCCTCTATCTAGTGCCGAGTGGAGGTACGAGGTGAGTTCTAGAGCTCTTATACATGTTGGATTGTGTGATTGTATTAATTTCTTCCAATTTAGATACAGGATATAGTGTGACTGCAGGTTATGTGAGATTACAAATGGAAATGTAGTAAATAGTCAGGGAGATAAATAATTCACCTTCCATTACATGTAAAAAATATTTCCTTTTTATAGTATAGGGACTCAGACACTAGATCTAGACATGTGCAAAAAAAAATTCTGGTCCATATGAAAATAAAATCCCAGATGTCTAGTGGCCCCCCACACCCGCCAATCATTTGCTCACAATGCAGAAACAAATACTAGTAATAATAATTTCCCCTTCCTGGTGTCTAGTGAACCCCCCCAACCCTGATCCCCTTTTAAAGATTCTCTCATTTTCCCTGGTGTCTAGTGGACCCCACCACACCCAGGCAGGTAGTCCACCACCACCTGATCCCCCATCACAACCAGCCACAACGCAACACAGCACTTCCCTCTCCTCCGCAGATGGCCACCCATTGAGCTGAATTTAATGAGAGCATGCTTGTGCAAGCACATGATCATTCATTCAGCAAGTGGTCAACCAGCCACAGAGGAGAGAGAGGTCTAATATAGTCACCCGCATGGGGTTACGATGGGCGTGTGGTGTGGTGGACTCACCTGCCCTGGGTGTGGGGGAGGGAGGGTCCACTAGGACACCAGGAGAAAAATGAGAGAAACTTTAAAAGGGGATTATGAATAGGAAGGGGGATCCACTAGACACCATGGAGTGGAAATTATTATTACTATTATTGGTTTCTGCATTGTGGGCATACAGTTGGTGGGTTGAGGAGACCACTAGACACTAGGGATTTTATTTTCATATGGAGCGGGGATCGGTGGGTGTGGGTGGGGAGCACTGCAGGGCAACTTTTTTTTGTATATGGGGCTGGTGATTGGCAGGTGGGGGGGAACCACTAGAAACTAGGTATTTTAATTTTATACGGAGTGGGGATCGTCGGGTGGGGTGGGAGCCGGGAGGCAATAGAAGGCAACTTTTTTTTGTATATGGGGTCAGCGATCAGCAGGTGGGAGTGACCACTAGACACCAGGGATGGAATAAATTCTGTAGTTTAACGTATTGTCCCACAATTTAGCTACCAAAATTCCATGGAAAAGACCGAAAATCTGCAGAAAATGAGCATAGGCAAAAGTGTGAAAATGTTCATGAAATTTCTGAAATGCCTTCAAAGTTCTGCCAAGGTGGAATTCACAGCTTTCACCCTTGCCTAACTAGATCCCTTAAGAAAACTTAGTGACTAGGGTAATTTGGAAGGCATATGGACAGAGGTACAAAATGCAATGCTGGCCAATCCACTTTTTATGACTGCAGGGGATGTAGCCCTGGAGACGTGCTATTTCAGTAGAAAAAAGAAAACTCTCCAGATTCCTAATGGACTAGGTAAAATTAGATGTTTTGTGTTATCACTACGCTAATTAATTGAAGCAGTCTGCTGAGGAGTGTTTCAAAGCACTGTTTTGTGTGCTAAGCTTCAATCTGGTGGCATTCTCTTTCAAGAAAGAATCATACAGTACTTCATAAACATGTCAAGTCATTCAGCCTTTCTCAGGCATAAATGGTAATTGAGAGTAAGGAAGTAGGTTTCTGATTTCAGATGCTATGGTGAAAGGCCTCAGACAGGCCAGACAAAAACTGAAGCATAAATGAGAAATCAGAACACAGAGCTACTTTTACATGAAGTGCAAAGTTTTATTTTTCATCAGTCAATATTCTTTATTCCAAACCATGCAACATTTCGAAATCATGAAGACTTCATCAGGCAATTGGCTGAACATCACATAATAATCATAAAATCAGAATGCAATGTTTCACTGCTAATATAACCTCTCAAAATAATTCTTATAATCATTTTTTTTTCATTCTTTTAGTAACCGGGTAATGCCCACTAGGCACACGTGCCTGTTTTCAAAAGCAACCTGGGAACACTGGGGTGGTTAAGTGACTTGCTCATAGTCACACTGTATGCAAGTGCAACTTATGGGAATCAAACCCAGCTCTGCTAGATGTAACAAGCTCATTTCTAGCTCATTAACCTTCGGCAGCCTGAACTGTATTACGGAGTGGAATAGTCTCCACATTATCTTAATAGTTCCACAGCATATGCACTTCCTTATTTTCTTTCTTTGAACAGTTTTTTTCAGAAAATCTGTGTGCATAAACATATACATAAAATTATGTTCCTAGATAGCAATATGGACACAACAAAATCACTAAAACATGCTATTAAAACTTGCTAATGGCCACACAAACGTCTACAAAATGAGTTCATTTTTAAATGCTATATCAAAACCTTCTCCAGAAACAAATACAAATAATTACCTGATCTAAGTTTGCTAGGAAGTTACTATGTTACTATGATATATGCTGTCACAAAAGAAAAATGTGTAGTTCATCATACCACTCTTTAAACGTGAAAAAAAAAAACATTTTCAATACAGGCAGTTAACCTAATTCACTTTACTCCTTCATAAATTCTGTGACCATTTTAGCCCTCTGGTAGGCTGTTCCAGGCATCTACTACCCTCTCCATGAAAAAATATTTTCTCATGCTTCCCCTGAGCCTTACCCCTCTAACTTCATTTTGTGCCCCGCCCCCCAACATGGAGCATCTCTTGCTTTGGAAGATGCTTCCTTCTTGTACTCTGTTTATACCAGTGATGTTTTTGTATGTTTCAGTCATGTTTCCCCCTTCCTCCAGGGAATGCATATTTAACTCCTTTAGTCTTTCCTCATTGGTCTTATCCTGCAGGCCTTGCATCCTTTTAGTTCCCCTCCACTGTACCGCCTCCACCCTGTCTATGTTCTTTCTCAGATGGGGTCTCCAGAACTGTATGCAGTATTCCAGGTGCAGTCTCTTATGAGTGTCTTATACAGGCGCACGATTACCTCTCTCTTTATACTTCTGACACCCCTCTCGATGTATCCAAGAATCTGGCTAGCCTTTCCAGCCACCTTATCGCACAACCCAGTTTCTCTTAGGCCCTCGAAGATGGTAACTCCAAGGTCCCTTTCCTGCTGAGTGTCAGTACCTCCCCACCTAGTTCATACTTTGCCCCAGGTTCTTGTGCCCTATGTGCATGATCCTGCACTTATTTGTAATAAATCACAGCTGTAATTCTTGAGACCATTTCTCCAGTTTTTTATGGTCTTCCCTCATTATTTCAACACCCCCTGGCATGTCCACCGTATTGCATACCTTTGTATTTTCTGCAAAGAGGCATATCTTCCCCACCAGTCCCTCTGCAATGTCCCCAATAAAGGCATTGAAGAGGACCAGCCTCAACACCAACCCCTGCAGCATCCTGCTTGCCCTCTCCAGAGTACTCCCTGTTTAACCAAACCCTTTGACTCCTGACATTCAGCCAGTTCTCCACCTGCAGAACTATTTTAGGATCCACCCCTAGACTGTGCAGTTTGTTAATAAGCCTTCTATGGGGGATGGTGCTGAATGCCTTTCTGAAGTCAAGATAGGCCATATCCACCATGCCTCCCTGGTCCGCTACCTTAGTTACCCAATCATGCCACAGATAAGTACAATGAGTTAGCACAAAAATACAGTGCTTGTCCTAAATACAGTAAAACTCAGGGTAAGATGTGCAGTATAAGTTGTTGACTTAAATAAAGTTTACAAAACAAAATATGTACAGTATAAGTAAATAAATGCCATATTTGGCAGCATATGTGTGTTAGTGTGCATGTGGCAATGCTCTGTGTGTGTGTGTAGACAGTGCACTGCTATGTTATACTGGAATATATATGCATATACTGTATGTGTATATGTATTAGTTAGTGTGTGTGTGTATCACATCAATTAGAAATTGCAGTTTGGTGACTCAGTGGTTTGTGCAAACATTGCTAGTCTACATTCCCATTTATCAAGATAAGTTTCAGCCTTATGCATGTCTTTGGTGATTTATATTAGGTTTCTAGTGGCACCTCCCCACTCACCCTTTGTTGTCACTTGGAGCATCAAAAGGAGAAAACAGTCCTACAATGTCTTTTTTTATGTGTAAAAATGTGTCTAGGCAGTGCACTGCTGTGTTACACTGGAATATATATATATATATATATATATATATATATATATATATGCATATACCTGTAAATGTATTAATCAGTGTGTGTGTATCTCATAACAATTAGAAAGTGCAGTTAGGTGGCTCAGTGGTTAGTGCAAAAATTGCTACTTTACACATTTCTCACTGCCCACAATACCATGCAGCTATATTGGCTCTTGCTTGAGCATGTTAACATAATGGTCTCTGGAAGACAAAGATGTGGCTATGAAAAGGTTAGCTTATAATGTATTTATTAGGACTTAACAAAATTAGCAGATTCTGCTTCCATTAAATATTTGCACACTTCTATTAATTTCCTGACAATCTGCAGAAATTTGTGAAATTTCTTGAATATTTTCAGTTAATTATACTGTAACTAAGATGTTTGTTAATCTATGAACCTGCATATTAGTATATGTACCCACTAATTATGAATCTAAGCATATGGACATTTTTTTTGTCATTTAGATATGTAATTTTGAACTTAAAACAGCAGTATTTGTTAGTAACTATATAGCTTGTTTAGCAATGTCTGGTAGTGAGTTTGCCTGTGAAATTTCATAGCATAGAGAAATTTCATTAGATTTTGCCAATATTTTTAGCTGGTTATGACTCATCCTTTAACAGACCTGAAAAACATCATGATCAACTATGCATAGCAGCTGGAGGGCCTCATGTTTAAATATTGCAGCTTGTACCATGCAAAGCTCCTTCACTAATATTAATTTGTGCAAATCAAAACGTTTCTTTTTTTAGTTTCTCTTTCTCTGTATCACTGACCAGGCTCTCTACTTGCTAGCATCCCCAGTCCTGTCACCTTGCTTTTCATGTAATCATCCTGCTACTCCCTATCCCCTAGTCCTTCCCCACTGTGGGAGTGGCAGGGCTCTCCAACTCCAGCCATGGTCCTCATCCAAATGGAGGAGGTGCAAAGGTTGCCATTCTGGGGCCTGTGTGAGGTTGGATTTCACCTTGCATGGCTAGGGTGTTTCTGTCTCAGACCCACAGGATGTCATTGGTGGCAGTTTTGCAGCACAGCAGGCTGTACTCCCTCAGCAGAGGAGGACAGCATCCTTGAGAATGCCCAATCCATCTCTCCCCTGCTGGCTTCCATTGACCCAGGCTTATTTTCAGACCTAGGTTGCTGTTAGCACAAATGTTAGCCCTCCTGCTGCACTGGTGGACCAAACATTTGTTATTTTTGAATAAGTTTAGAACAATGTTTGACTGTTCAAAGCATGTTTTAAAATACCCCCACAGAGAACAGCACAATGCAAGGCATAAAGATCAGCTCAGGCACAAAGAACAACCCACTGCTGGCCACATTAGGCTACCATACTCAATAGAAACAATAGGCTGCCAAGGAGAAAAGTAGCAGTTGGGGCATTCCATGTGTGTTTGTGCTGTGTACCAAGTTACAGTTTTTAAACATCTACATACAAATGTCATCAGTTCCTCCCAATGGATGGTCTTGGCAGGTAATTAACAGCTCTTTTGATTGTGTAAAGGCTGTGTATGTTGTGTTAGAGCCACACATATGCTGGTTCTCTAGTTCTGTTGTTTGTTGTTTATTTTGGCTGGTCTTCAATGTACTTATACAAGATAGCCCAGTCAAGATGCATCATGGTATTTCCATCAGTGTCCTGTTACTACCCATTTCAAGAGCTAGGTGAAATGAAGCACTGATAGGTTAATGTGACTTGCTCATGGTCACACAGTAAGTATTTGGCTCTGTTGGGGTTTGAAACCATGCATAATAAAACATAGGCAGCTCTGCACCCCATATCAGAGGAAGGATATTGATACCTTGGAAAAAGTTCAGAGATGAGTTACCAAATCTGTCTCCACACAGTACATAAAGATAACACATATAGTGAAAGATTAGGAAACTAACTCTGATGCAACTAGAGAAAAGGCATTTGAGAGGGGATATTTTGCTCCTTTTTGATATTATAAACAATCCACAACTTACAGCAGCGTTAGATTTGAATTTTCTGCTGGACAATCTTGGTACACGAAGACATCTGTTACAACTCCCAAGAAAGCCATTTAAAAGCAAAAAGAGGATTTTTTTTACACTTAAACAGTAGAGGGGGAATTTGAAATAACTTACCTCTAGAAGCAGTTACAGTTTAACACTAAATAGAAACGTAGAATTTTCCAGCAGATAAGGAACACTTGGCCAATGTAGTCTTCCATTTTTCCCTGCCTATAGTATCACTGCAGAGCCTACTTGCTCTTCAGCCCATTCACCCCTTCCCTCTCCCTAAGATTCCCTTATGCCTATTCCATGCATTTTTGAACTCATGTTTTGCCCCCACTACCTTTGCTAGAAGGCTGTTCCAGGAATCCACTGCTGTCTCTCTCTGAAGAAGTACTTCCTCACATCTCTCCTGAACCCACCACCCCACCAGCTTCTTATCATGCCCTCTTGTCCTTAAGCACCTTTTTTTGAAAAAATACTTCCATCTTGTACCTTGTTTACCTCCCACTGTAAGGAATTTAAAGGTCTCTATTTATTTATTGAAACGTTTCACCAGGAAAGGCATACTGAGCTACAATAGCTCATTTCCAGATGTGTCCTGGGGGATAGGGGAGAAGGGGATACAATTTGATATGAGATCCAAGAAAATATACATAGAGCTAAGTCTCTATATACAACCCAATACATATCTATCATGTCCCCACTCTCTCCACTCTTCCAAGGTGTGCATATTTAGGTCCTTTAATTGCTCCTCATAGGGCTTCTGATTCAGACCCTGAACCATTTAAGTTGCCCTTCTCTGGACCATTTCCATGATGTCTATGTCCTTTCTGAGATGTCTTCAGAACTGGACACAGTACTCTTAAGTGGGGTTGTACCAGTGATCTATACTCAGAGGCAACACTACCACACTCTTTCTGCTGGTGATACCCCTCCCTATGCACCTTAGCTTCCCACTTGCCCTAACAACTGCATTCATGCACCGCCTGGCCACATTTAGGTCACCCAACATGATCACCTTGAAGTCTCTTTTTTCTGTTTTGTGTTTGTCAGTACCACCCACCATTTTGTTCTCTGTCCCTCGGTATCTGTGCCCCAAGTGCATTATTTTGCACTTTTTCACAGTGAAACCCAGCTGCCATAATCTTGACCACTCCTCATGTTTTCTCAGGTTGCTGTTCATCCTTTCCATCTTCCCTAGAATGTCCACCATATTACAGAGTTTGGTATCATTGGCAAACAGCATACAGTTTCAAAAACAAACAAGAGAGATATGTGACCACTGTACCATTAATTAAGTACTACCACTGGATAGTGGGATAGTAGTTAAAATTGGCAGCTCAGTCTTCTTCTACTCTTATAACCATAGTATGAACTGTAGTATGCAGGGTTTCCACCAAATGGATTGTCAATATTCAGCCAGCAAAGGGAACATAGAGAAATGGAGCCCCAAGGAGAAAGAGAAAACTGATAATAACAGATGCAGAAGGCATGGCTGTTCAGCTGCTCACCTCTGAAGTGCTGGGCCATACAGCACCATTGGTGCATTGAGGTGTTTAAGCGGCATTAATTCCAGAGTAAAGTATATGCCTTGAGGAGCAGGAAGAAAATATGTCAGAGGGCCTTTGTCTTGTCATCATAGGGTATTGCTTTCTGGGGGTTGAGGTGTTGTTGCCTAAGGGTGGTTGCAAGTGTATTGCCTGAAAGTAAGTACATTGTAATGAGTGGAACCAAGAATGAATGAAAGAATGACTGAATGAATGAATGAATGAATGAAAGAATGAATGAATGAGTGAATGAATGAACAAATAAGCACAGTCTTTGAGAAAGGAGCTAGACAGCTGCCTTGAATAGCTGGTGGGCAACATTCAGAAGGAGAAACAACAGACCAAATTCTAACAATATCCAGGAGAGTGAAACATGGCCTAGGTAGCAGATGGCCAAGACAGGCAGTATATCTAAGACAGGTGAGAGGAAGAAGAGTGGCACCAAGGGAAATGCAGCAACAGGGAAGACAGATGATAGAAAAAGCATGCAGAGACATACTATAAGAACAGCTAGCCAGCAAAGAGCAGTAAAACAGAACAGAAGGCAGGAAACCACAGCACTGCAGGAGGCCACTGGACAGCAGCAGCACAGCCACAAACAGTCAGCAACAAAGAACACCTAGAATAGCAAAAAGGTACAGGGGCCATCAAACAGATGAGCATGCAAGAAGCCCCATTTACACAGCAGTAGGAGTATGAAAGGGGAACCAGGCCCTAGACAGACTCCAGTGACAGGCAGAAATGAGTTCCCACAGCAAGTCATGAGAAGATGAAGCCCAATGGCAGCAAGAAGAGGCAAATAGAACAGGCAGGCAGAGAAGTATACCAACATGTGGTAGGAGAGGGAGTTGGAGGACAGGCAACAGTAGCCAGAGCGGGCCAGGAGGAGGAGAGTGAGGACTGAAACAGAAGCCTGCTATGGCACATGGAAGTGATGGGTGAATGCCTAAAAACACATGGCAACTACAGAAAGGAGCAACAGACAGCAGAAGAAAGCTGACCACACCAGCAAAGAAATGAACACCCACAGGACACTTGGATTATGTGATCTGTGTAGCACTTGAATGGGGGGGCATAACACAGATCATCAGAGTAACTGATGCATTCTGTTTGGTTGTTTCTTTTTCATATAGAATATCATTCATCTTTTTCTTATATACATTGGTGTTCACCAGGGCTCCATTCTGGGGCCCCTAGTATTTGGCTTATTCATAAACCACATGCCTGATGCCTGATTGTCAGTCTGCAAATGTACTTCTTTATGCAGACAATGCTGTTATCTATTCCAAGAACCCTAACCTTAGTAGCCTTACCTCCATTCTCCGAGGTAATTTTGAGGCACTTGAAAAAGGTTTCTACCAAAACAAGCTAGTTCTAAATTACAAATAATAAAAAAAAAGAATAAGACAATGCTCTTCACAAACCCACAAACAAAGCAAAAGGTACTCTGTCATCTGCAGTGATCTGGGACATACACTTAAATAGGTGGAAATCTTAAAATACCTCGGGGTCGTGGTGATCCTGGATGATACCTTATCTTTTGCTCCGCCATGTTGACCACTTTGTGTCCATGGTAAACAGAAGATTGGGAGCCTTGTACTATATGGGAACCTTAAACTATAGCTGGGTCATACCTGATGCTAGATGTCTCATACAGGAATGGTCACTACTGTTAGTAGTTGACTATGGCCTCCCTGTAAATGTAACTGTCTGGAAGCATAAGGAAACACAGAAGGAGCAGGACAGAGGGCTGTACCAGTTAAGGCAGAAGGAAGCAAGGAGGGAAGGCAGAATAGCAAAGGCCCAAACTGAGGAAAAGATAGCCGACTCAGTTAAGAAGGGGGATAAAATCTTTTATAGGTACATCAGGGTGCATAGAAAGACAAAGGGAGGGATAGTGAGGCTCAACAGAATGGACAGTGGGTGGGCAGAGAGGGACAGTGAAAAAGCAGGGATACTGAATGAATATTTCTGCTCAGTATTCACAAAAGAAGTGGAGGGGAAGGTGCCTAATCCAATTAACAGAAGCACACTAGATAGGGGGGTTGATCCCAGTCCTTTCACAGAAGAAAGGTTCTGAAAAAAATCCTAAAACTGAAGGTGGACAAAGTAATGGGGCCTGATGGAATTCACCCCAGAATTCTAAAAGAATTAAGGGGGGAACTAGTGAAACCACTGACTACCCTCTTTAACAAATCATGGGATGATGGTGTGGTACCTAAGGACTGAGGAAGGCGGATGTGATTCCCCTTCACAAAAGTGGGACCAGGACAGAGGCAGAGAACTACAGACCTGTCAGTTTGACCTCTGTGGTAGGGAAAGTGATGGAATCACTTCTGAAGGAAAGAATTGTTGAGTACCTAGAGGCCAGTGGGGGACAGGACCCATGGCAGCATGGGTTCACAGTGGGAAGGTCATGTCAGACAAATCTATTTGATTTCTTTGACTGTGTGACCAAAGTAGTAGACCAGGGAGGAACTGTAGACATGGCCTGCTTAGACTTTAGCAAGGCATTTGACACAGTCCCACACAAAAGATTGTCAGATTAACCAGCCTGGGAGCGGGTCCCAGGGTGATAGCCTGGGTAAAACATTGGCTGGACAATAGGACACAGAAGTTAATTGTAAATGGAGTCCACTCTGAAGAAAGAGGGGATACTAGTGGGGTACTGCAGGGTTTCATACTGGGTCCAGTCCTTTTTAATGTCTTTATAAGTGACATTGCAGAGGGACTGGAAGGAAAAGTATGCCTCTTTGCAGTTGACACAAAGATCTGAAACAGGGTTGATACACAGGGAGGTATGGAAAGGATGAGAAGAGACTTGGCAAGGTTGGAGGAATGGTCAGAAGTATGGCAGCTTGGATTCAGTGCAAAATAATGCACCTGGGAAATGAAAACCCAAGAGAAGATTACACGGGGGGGGTAGTAACAACAACAAAAATGGAAAGGGACCTGGGGGTAATCATATCAGATGACCTTAAGGTTAGCAAGCAATGTAAAAAGGCAATAGGGAGAGCTAGGGGGATACTAGGATGTATAGGGAGAGGCATCACCAGCAGAAAACAGGAAGTTGTTATCCCTCTGTACAGACAGTTGGTGATACCCCATCTGGAATACTGCGTTCAGTTCTGGAGACCCTATCTCCACAAGGTGATAGACAGGATAGATGCAGTCAAGAGGAGGGCAACTAAAATGGTGCAGGGTCTGCAAGAGAAGCCATACGAGGAGAGACTCAAGCAGCTTAATATTTATCCCCTTGAGGAAAGGAGGAAGGGGGGTACATGACAGAAACTTTTAAGTACCTAAGTGGAATCAACAAAATCCTAGAGGGTAGCATCTTTCAGAAAAAGAGATGTGCAAGAAAAAGAGACACAATTTGAAGATGGGGGGGCAGTTCAGGGGCAATGTGAGGAGGTATTTTTTCACAGAGAAGGTCTTGGATGCATAGGAACATCCTTCCTGAGGAGGCTGTGGGGTATAAAACTATGGGATAATTCAAGAATGCATGGGATAGACATAAGGCAATTTTTTGTGGGGGGTAGGAAGAAATAGGCTGTTGGTTAACTAGGATCTGCAGCTTATCCAGTAGGTAGGGAAAATGGGCAGACTAGGTGGGCCAAGCGGTACTTATCTGCTGTCAAAGTCTATGTTTCTATGTTTCTATGTGACTGAATTCTCAGTAGAATAAATTTGATTTGCAACAGAGCTTGTCTCATTGTGCTTGTGGCTGACAAATGCACCTATAGCTGCACCCTCTACACCAAAACATATTGGTTACCCCTGCCTAGTAGAATTAAAATTCCAGACATATTGGCCAGCCAAGAAGGCACTACTGGGCTTAACGCCTCAGCCCTAAAACATTGCTTCCACCCAATCACCAATCTCTGCAACACCAGGAGCTCGGCTTGGAATGCTCTTGAACTGCCTTTCTGTCATACTCAGCTGGGCAAGTGTTCATTTGCAGTTACGGCCACTGACTGGATAAATGAGCTGCCTGATACCTTGCTCGATCTATCCAAGTTTGACCAGTTTAAGAGAGCACTATGAGCAACCCTAACAGTTCAATGTAACTATAACTGCTAAGTGTCATAACTAAAGCTCCTCCTAGTATACTCTTTGAATTGTGTCAGATGCTGACTCTGAGGCCATGGACCATTACTATGCTTGTTCTACACTGATTCTGTCTACCTACCTTATTATAAAATTGTGTACCATTGATCTAGCCTATTTATATATACTTACTCAAATGTATTTGTACTTGCTTGACTTCATTCCATTGGAACTTGCTTTCTGTATTTGTTACATTGCTTTGTAATCTATGTTACTGACATGGAATCTCTGTAAAAGAGCACTTGTGCTCATAGATTTTCTGAAATTGTCAATAAATAAATAAACATGCTTGTTTTACATTTTAAAACCTGCATTTTACTGTACAATTTCAGTAATGTACTCCAGGGTGTGCGTTGGTGAGATATAACCAGTTTATGAGTGGTTTAAAGTACACAGCTTTGCCTTGTGCCAGACCACCCAAGTTATTGTGATACCTCACAATGACACACACCCTGTTGTGGATTAGTTCTTAATTGCATTTCTGTACAGAAAACAGACAAAGACAATGAGCAAATATTAGTATGGGCGAGCACTGTAATAGGAATCAGATATCATTCCTGGCTTGCTCAAAGCAGTTGTAGACCATGGGTCTTACATGTTATTCCTAAAATGGTAAGTATGGTTTGTGAGATACTGTAAGCCCTTGCTACAGTACTTGGGTTGTGGTGTTTTGGGAATGGCACATCTAGTCAGTGCACCTAGTTACCACAATATAACTGCAACCCATATGTTTGCCACAGCAACAAATATTAGCTGACTCAAGGGATACCTTTCAGTTTCTGCTGACCTCATTATTTCCTATACAGCTAGACAACACGTAGATATGACTTGCAGTCTGTGTGGCAGGTTTAAGAGGATAGTGTAAACCCTACTCTAGCTAACAATGCATTGACAATGCATGCACACAGTGAGGCCTGTGCATGTCAGGCTTTTTAAAAATCATTTGGGCAGAAATTGTGTTCCAGAAACCCAAGGCAATGTGCATGCCACAGCCAAGCTGTACTGCAAAAGCATATGAATTCCAAACATATGTATGAATAGATGAATAAAGTGTGTGATTTGATACCTTTCATTGAACTGACAAGAAATTCACAGAACACAAACTTTCAGGCTACATAGAGCCCTTATTCATGTCTAACATCTACAGAAAACAGACGTTGTACTTGGGTTAGAGCCATCTACTGATAAATAGTATCAAATCACACTCTTTGTTCATCATTTTGTACAAGGACCTAAATGACTATAAACAATTCTTTAACATGTATATAATCCCTATTTGAAATAGTACCTTAAGCCTACTCTTTTGTTTGACCTCTATGTTTCCAAATTTCAAATAACTAGATGTACAGCAGTTGCTTTCCTAAATATGGTACTAAAGCTTTTGCTTTCTGAAATGCCCTGCACAGTATTGCCCCAGTGCCAACTAATTACACATGCAACCTACAATGTAATCATCAGGAACTGTATCTCCTAACTTTTTCATTTTGGACTGGAGAGAAATTGTCTGTGACCTACTTTTTATATTAAAGCTGTCATTCCTGTTATTGCAGTAAGAGTTGGTCACTCATAGGAAGCCTGCAGTGTAAATGTCTATTATAGTAGTATGGCAAGAGATTTGTTGCTACTATAGAGGAAAAACTTACTGTAAGGGAAAATAGAAATACATGTTTAAAAATAGTGCAGCTGCTTCAGCATTTAATGTTCGATTTATGTTCCATTTCCATCTTCCAAATGTGTAAGTTGACATTGCAGCCATCTTTCTTTCTTTCTTTCTTTCTTTCTTTCTTTCTTTCTTTCTTCCTTCCTTCCTTTCTTTCTTTCCTTCCTTCCTTCACAGTATTTGTAACCTGATTATAAGAATGATGGGAATCCTACTGTAAAATCTCTTATCCTCCTCTTGCTAAGTACTGTAACTCTTCTCATAGCAACATTTTATCAGCTGTACTACATACGAATATACGAATGCCAGCAGAAACAGACCATCCGGTCTATCTAAGTCTTCTTGAGTGTGCAGCTAGCACCCCTAGTTTGCAACTGCCCCACCCCTCCATCCCGTTTGTCATTCCACTGCCACTACAGTACTCTAGCTTCTGACTTACTAGTCCTCTCCATCTCTAAGCCATAATTTTTGGCTTCTTGTTCTATACTGTAGGTAAAAGCATGATTCGTAATAATTTTTTTTCTGATGTCCAACTATACTGCATTTCTTATTCATTATCGGGCTGGCTGTCCCCGGCTGCTTCTCATGTTCATGGTTTATGCTGTTTCATTGACAAATTATTATTAGCTTCTTCCTCTCAAGTTGATAATTTGCTGGTCCTTAAACCATTATTACATTGTCTTTGATCCAGTAATATCTACATTTTAACTGAACTACAGGTCTATGATTTGGCACAGATCCTTGGTTCTTTGCTCCAAAGCAGAGGAATGATCTGCCCCCCCCCCCCATTACAATACAAATCTTGTAATGCTTCATTTAAAGAAACATACAACATATTTTACTGAAATATCTACATACTGTATAATTCATTTACTGTATTTGTAAATTGCAGGTGTTTAACCTGCATAACTGCATATTATTTATTTGTAGCACCTTTGTTTCCTTTTGGCACCAGAACTCTCCTGAACACATATATTTGGCTCAGTGTGTCTACTTGGTTAAGAAAAGAATAAATATATACATAAATAATTTGCTTATTTTTTCAGTATAGCTGTCTCTGCTTTGTCCCTACTCCCTCCACTAACCAATATATGCCAATATACTGTTTTACATGTCATTGTTTGAGAATGTGTCATAATAATACCACTCAGTCTTTTATTACCTATGTTTGAGACACATTTTCAGATCTTGCAGATATAATAGATGCTTAGAACAACTTCGGAAATGTATGCATTTATGTTAAGTTTGCTGTTCATTGAGTAACAAAGATTGATATGATTGAATTGTTTCTCTTAACTATACTCCTCCCACTAATGTTTCCCTTCTAGTCCCTCCCACCTCTAAATCCACCCCAACTTCTAACTTAGTCAAGTGTACCATCTTCCACAGGGTCATTTTACTGCATCTCTGTTCTTGCAGATCACTCTCATATTTATTGTAACCTATGTACTTACTCTGTTTTCATTTTGCTTATTTTCATTATTTCCTAAATGAAAGAATCAAGTTCTGACAAAGCAGATCACTCTCCTATTGATTGTAACTCATGTGCATACACTGGTTCATTGTGCCTATGTCTGTCTTTCCCATATGAAAGATTCATGTTACAGACAAAGCCTTCGGCTGCTTGCAATTCTTTATACTTGTTACTGTCCTCACTTTGTTCTGTATTGTCTCCTGACCTGGCACCTTTGTAAAAGAGCCTTGGCTCAAAGGTGTTTTCTGAAATAACAATAAATAAAAATAAATAAATATGAATATCAGCTAGGGCCGGGTGAAATGTATTCTCTGCCAGTGAAATGCTAGTCAAATTTCAATTTCACTTCTGTGAAATTTCATGACTTTTATGTGAACATTTTGTGAAATGTTGCCAAAATTGTGATTTCAGTTATTTCCATATAATTTACAAAGTGTTTGTCCAAATTACACTAACTTTGGTATACTGACTTTACAAATGTCCACACAGAACTGTGTCAAGTCCCAGGTCTCTATCTATAACAGTGACTGATTTATAAGTCTCAAAACTGTCAGACATTTTAATATTACATTTTACAATTATGTAAATTGCAGAATTGTAAGCCCCTAAAACTTTAAAACTTGAGAATGGAGTATCACAAGCTTTGTTAGGTGTATTGCCCCTAAGTATTAGGCTTTGAGGCCACCCCACCATGGCCCAGCAGCAGACAGTCATGCTGCCATGATGATGACCCAGGTTATGAAGTGAGTCTGAGAAGTCACAGGAGGCAGACCATGGCCAAGACAGCTGCAGTTGGGAAGTTAATCTTGGTTTGGGGAGGGCTGATGCCAGGTTCCACCAACATAACAACCCCTGCAGAAGGGCCAGGGAGAATTTGTACTACTATAACTTCCCCACCCCTCATCCATATGTTATGAAACTTGAGATCCATTTAAAACCTCTTCCAGACAATCTGGACTTGAAAGTTTAGGTCTCTGGCACAATACTGATCCAGTTGTGACCAGTTCAAGACTTTTGGAAAAACATCCACAAA
This sequence comes from Neoceratodus forsteri, assembly GCA_016271365.2. Lineage (NCBI taxonomy): Eukaryota > Metazoa > Chordata > Ceratodontiformes > Ceratodontidae > Neoceratodus > Neoceratodus forsteri. The sequence goes on from CM028131.1 coordinate 1,126,987,487, forward strand.
AGTCTATGAAATTTCATGGAATTTCCACAAAACTAAAATTTTCTAATTTCATCCAGCCCTAATGTTGTCTTTAAAGTCTTAGCGTAAGAGTTCTTCTGATGTAAGACAGTACTTCTGAATGGTATATGAGAGCCTGTCCTTAGAAATGTGGCACAGTGGATAGGATAATGGTTAAAATCTTCTCTACCATTATTTTCTATTCTTGTATTTGCTCATAATGATGCTCTAGTTCTAATTGCAGAGTGGATTTTGTAGATAAGCAGCATCCCCTTAACAACTTCATCCTCCAAATGATATGCCACCTCAACAGAATCAAACTGGAATTGAACAATGATTTGAGAAAGTAATCTCATTCATTCAGTGTTTCATTTTTAATACAGCCTTTTAGTGTTATATTAAAGAGTAATTGGGGACTGATGTACTCTGGGAGTTATATGTACATAGGGCCATTCCATTTTTTTCATTACTGCATGGAAATATAGACACACTAGAATGTACATGTGCTGCTACAGAAGACAATCAACACATAACAGACTTGGGCATAACACTAATGCCAACAAACTTCCACAGAGATCCAGTGACAGCAGAAAAGCTTTGTTATTCCTGATTTCAAGAACAAACAGATTTAACATCCAAACAGTAGAAGAACAAGCAAAAATGCATCACACGCAATCTTGGGAGCCTCAGATCAGACACCACAACATGTTGCCCTCTATGTACTTCAATGGCAAAGAGTGCAAAACTTTGGGGTGTTGTCTAATGTGGAAATGAAGAATACAGAAACTTTTCCGCTATCCAAAATGTCTGTGGTAAATTTGTTGGTGGTGGTGGTGCAGGTGGCATACTGCCACAGTATAGTATGTTTAATTTCCCACACATTTCATGCCAAATTACAAATCTGATGGGAAACTTGCCTTTTCCTATGGAATTCCATTAGTGACACTGAAATGTTACTTTTATACATCGTACAATGGTTATAAAAATCCTGGTCCCATATATCCATAAGTGCTGTCTTCCAAAGTCTTATATAATACCACTGCATTTTGTCAGGCAGAAGGAACTCTGCTTAATTTCCTACCAGCTACTGATCAGATAACACTTGGGAATAATTTTCAGAAGCTTGTACCCAAGTTTGGATGCAAGCGGCTGCAAAATGATAAAATGATATACAAATGTAAACACGGGCTACCGTGCATCCTTTGGATGTAGAGATGATGACTTTCAGTTCTTGGATGCAAGTCCTTTGGCGTACCATATACAGACTTGAGATTTGAAATGTAGAAACTTAGAATTTGTTGGTAGAAAAGGAATGCTTGGCCCACACAGTCTGCCCAGATGCTTGATCTGTCACCGCAGACCCTATCTGATCTCCAGTGGCCCTCTTTCTTTCCTGTCTATTTTCTAATGTTCCCTATGTCCACCCCATACATGCTTGAAGCCCCCCCCCATTTTCTACCACTTCACTTCTGCTGGCAGTCTGTTCCAGGCATCTACCCCCTGTCAGAGAAGAAATATTTTCTCACATCTCTCTTTAGCACCCCTTCCAGCTTCATCATGTGCCCCATGCATACACAAATAGCATTGAAAAATACATTTTGTACAGTATATCCTGCCACCCCCAGTATCATATTCAGGATAATACTTAATGTTTTTGTCAAGTCATTCAAGATCCTTTTGATAGTTTCATAAGTTTCATTGGACCAAAATAGATACTGCCCATGGATGCCATAATATAAACAATCCTTTTGGGGCTACAAAAGGGCCTTATTGAACTCTAAATTAATGTCCATAGATCAATGTTGTTATGAACATTCAGTTCTGTAATACACCAATGTTACACAATTAAAAATGAAGAAAATCTAGAACTCGGATTGGCTCACGAAACCTTATTAAAATTCTTGCCAATTTGAGCTGACCCATATCTTAAACAGAGCTGGACCACTAAGGGGCTGCATATACCATAACAGGTGTTCCAACTCAACTTCATATCTAAACTTCTTTGAAGGCTGGCTGACTCAGAATATCCTGGAAAATACTAGCTAACTTCCTGGAGATAAAATATGGAATCAGAACCAGGTCACAGCTATGCCAATCCAAACATGTAACCAATGAGTAGCTAAGTCATGAGTCATAACTTAGTTTTATTGGTCTTAGCAGCAATGCATGGTTACAAGTGTGCTATTCCATGAAAACCCATTATATAGACTGCAATGGTTAATGTTTTATTTGTCTGGTTACATTTTTGCCTTGTATATACAGTACAACTCAAATATCCAGCTGCTTAGAGTCATGCACAAAATTTAATATTTGGATAATTTCTGAATGTATTTGCTACCAACTGTATTTGTGTTAATCATCTATACAGTTTTTCATTATTGTATTTATAGGTATTTCTTTTTCAACCTTTTTCCCATACATCTCTTGTCCTCCTTTCCTACAAAATTCCCTACAGAGAGGGGGCAGATCTTGCCACAGTCAGAGACCAACTGCAGTATGAGCCACACATTCCGGTAAGTAGGGTGTTGGGCATTGCTCTTGTCAGTGCCTCTGCACCCTTTCACCATCTGGATGTCATGCCGGGCATCATCTGGAGATGCAAGCAAGAATAAGGAGGTTCCTTGCAGAATGGATCCCACACATCTGGGCCACCAGGAGGGAGCCACAGTGCAAGGAGTGCAGAAGACCATCCCCAGACAGGAGAGCAACACTGGGACTGCTTCTCTACCTTCTCTGCAGCTGACTAGAATCTCAGGTACAGGATGTGAACATGCAGTCTCTCGAGCGGATGGTTAGTGCCTTGATCTATATAGTTATTTTGTTTGTGTAATATTTATGCCTTTATTTGCTGTTTCACTTCCTTGCTTGTCAGGTCTCTTTTCTAAAAGAGATTTTAGTCTTAAGGAGACTTCCTAGTTAAAGTCAAGAGGAAAATGAAACCCCCTATTTTCTGTAGAAACGGTTTCTTAGACGTTGCTTCACATTATGTTATTGTTCCATCTACAGACATTTTAGTAAATTCAGTAGGTGTTTTATTTTTTGGGGGGGCCTAAGGCTCCAGTCCCCAACTCCACCTACCACTCTCTCCATCTCCAGGCTTCACCCCCGGATGGGGCCACCAGGCGGGAGACCCTTCCTCAGGAACCTGGGTCGCAAAGCCCTGGCTTACTCCCCAGGGTGGGGTCTCTGGAGCAGCACCCTCCCCCGTGGACAATGGTCTGAGTGGGGAGTGGTGGCAGAGTGGGGATATCATTTTGCAGCCGAGATTTTTCAGTAGTTTTTCTCCCTAGGGGTGGGGACGTGCGATGATGTCAGCATCCACCCTGCCCCACTGAAACATGTGGTGCCAGCCAGGCAGGACCCGCAGCCTCTGCCAGGGGTCCTCATTGCACTGGACACTCTTCCCCCTTCCCCCCAGAGAGGGAGAGCAGTCTGTAGGACATTCAATCCCTCCCCCCCCCCGGCCAGCCCTCTGACTCCTGGGTCTGTCCCCGAACCCAGGATGTTGGTAGCGCAGATCAGTGGGTGTTTATATATATATATATATATATAGATATATACATACATACACACTGGTGGTAAGGGTGGTTTTGTATCTGTATGATGGAGTTTTATGTAAGCAATAAGCCACAATGGGGTTACAAAAGGATTAGTGATACACACCCCTGGGGCTCATTAAGGCACAAGATCAAAGACAGAGTGTCCTTATAGCTAAGGAAAAGTTGTTGTTAATCCTTTAATGCAACTCCAAAGTGGTTTGTTGCATTTATAAAATGACTTGTTGTAGGCAATGAGGTTTCCCAGCCTTTGTAATGAGATCTTGTTTCTGACCATGCATCTTTAGTGTTTTAATGCATGGTCGTGTGATGGTTATCATCCAATGAGGTCTCTAGATTTCTCCTTGCCATTTTACCAGTCTTCATTAAGCTCTTACATAGTTGTCACAGGGTATCTGTATAGAACTATATAACTCCATGTCTAAAAGGAACATGATAAACTATATTGTACAGTACAGTACTGAAATGGTACTTACTCAGAAACACCTAATGAGTTTCTTAAGGGGCCAGTAATCCCCGAGCAATAACAATCGAGATTAGTATTTCAAAAAATCTTAAATGAGGAAAAAGGATTACAGGTTCAAAGTAGTTATACTTTAAGGATAAATAGAAAAGTAAGTACATAAATAAATACATACATACATACATGAATAAATGCATCCTTCTTCATCTGTTACTTTTTTCCATCATCTGTTTAATAAGTTATTGCTTTCTGAGTTTTATGCTATAGGTCTTATGTGGAAGAACTATATTTTAGTAACCCACATTTCTAGTGGAAATGACACTTTCCACCATTTTCTAAAAAAACGTTATTGATTTTTCACAATTGGTATACAACTGATACAAATGCATACCACAGACAAACCAAACCTTATGCAACTTCTGAGGTAATAACCCATTAATCACAGGAATTAAGTGTACCCAGTGTGTTGTGGTACATCAGTAGAGGGCTTAACTAGTAATTTATACTAAATGTTATGAACTTTTGCTGATAATAAATAGATCCAAAAGCCACATAACTAATTTTGAATGCTAAAGTCCAGTATATATATATATATATATATATATATATATATATATATGAATCTGATGCTTATGCCCTGCCAGAGGGCTAATGGTATCAAGTGAACATAGCTGAAGGAATTTTCTTGTAAAAGAAAAAAATAAAATAAAAACAACAGTCCAGGAAAAACACTCCCTACAGCATTTCTCAAAACTAAAAACATTTTAGACTACACTCCCATACATTCCTGGGAAGGACAATGAATGAAAATTAGATAGAAATATGCCCATGCAGTATATGTATACACATTTTAAGCACTAACAGCTATACAAATAAAGCTACTTAAAACATAAGTGAAAGTCTTGCATTTATAGTCCTACAAGTTTATTTGGTAGCTCACAACAACAGCATTTCAACTTGAGAGGAACTCTGAAGTTAACAAACCTGTTATGACAGGCTGTGAGAAATGAAAAATCATAGAGTTACTGTTTTTTGTTCAAGTGTCCTCATGAGATAGATTAAGGTACTCAGCATCTTTGTCCTCAGGTTGTGACCCAGAGACCACCCTCGACACACATTTTCCAGCTTTAACAGGGTCAGAGAAGGTCCAAACGTTGCCCCCATGCACAATTTGGATTCTGGACAGACACGTTATTGAGAGCTCTATGGCAGCATCCCTTATACTGCCTGAACAGAGTCAAACTTCTTTCTGTACTACCAGATTGCACAGCTGATATCCATAAAAATGTATATCATTTGGCCACCTTGAGTAAATGGACCTTGTCACCATGCCAATTTCAGCAGTATATCCCAGGTGCCAATGCCATCGATGACTAGTAGGAGAGTGCAGAGCACATTAGCATCCATTGGTTGATCTCATGACATTATTCAGTAGACTTTGGGGATGGGGTAAGTTTCTGTGCCACCTTCAGTAAATAATTTATCTGCCATCCAATCTTTAATAAACATCATAGGGTGATCCCCCTCAATCCCCTAAAGGATCCCCGGTATACATATGTTTGCTGAGCATGTCAGGTTTGCAAGAGCTTCCAGACTTACTATGAGGTGATCATTTTCTTTCACTGGGAGGACTGTGGTGCTGGATAAAGCAAACACTTGTCTCTGTCAGTTTCCCATCTCTGTTTTCAAGCCGACTGCTTTTTCTACATTTACTCTGCTGTTGAAGCCATCCACCTTGTCCTTTAGAGCACTGATATAGGGTATCAGGTGATGCATTTTAAGTCCCAAAGTTTGCAATGTTTCATCTGAATTTTGCTCTGCAACACTATGGGCCTCTGTCCCTGACTGTGAGGACTGACCCGCAGTGCCCAGTTATCCTTTGTTGCCTTCTGCATTAATGTTTTATTTGTGAGAATTCCACATTTGGCTAAGTGGGGGATGCAGAAACAATTGATGAGGAGCTTTTCTATTTGTGGTTAAAATACAATTTTTTCTCAATTTTCAGAGCTGATGATGCAGAACAGCTTTTCTGCTGCTACTGAGCTCTAGCGCTAAAGCACCCCCCCCATTTATACCATTTTTTTCAAATAAAAGTATTAACTCACCCAATTCTCCACATGTGTGGTGCAGAAATAGAGAGACTCGTATCCTCAGCTATACAGATAGATAGATAGATAGATAGATAGATAGATAGATAGATAGATGGATAGACAGACAGACAGACAGACAGACAGACAGAAGTCCATATCTATAACTGGAGTTTCAAATGTCACACTTATTTATTTATTGAATTTTGATGACCGGGAAGGCGCACTGGGCCCTGGAGGTCCCTTTTTCAGGGGCAACCGGGACTTAATAACATTATAAAAAGTGGCTACAAAATGTAGCCTCCTGACTGGTTCAGCACATTACAAGAGTCTTACATTTATCTTTTATTAACATAGCTGCAGACAATTAGGATGCAAAAACATAAAACAGGTCTCTAATTTTAAAGGCAAACTTATTTCTAATCATTCCCATTATGTCACAAAATTTATCATTTTCATAAAAGTAATAAGGCACTTCATGTTACATTAACAGTCAATCACACCGGGCGTAACAGACTGTCAGTCTAACTGATGGGGGCAACTTATTGCCTAATTAAATAAAAATGTTCAATCCTTAAGAATGAAATAAACACAGATCAGTCCATCTATACTGTGCATCAAATGAGAACTCCCTTTCCTGACAGTCCAATGTGTTTACATTGTTGTAATGTTCAAATAATGTATCAATTCAGCAAATATGTGCTTATTTTCCAGCTCTAGTGCCAACTATGGATCAGATCTTTGAAAGTTAATTTATATTAAGATTCCAGTTAAGCAACCCATGGGCTTAGGTGTCCAAACAAGTCCTTACGGTTACAGGAACATGCAAGTCTGTGAAATGTTGCCTGTTCACTGTGTTTATCCTATTTTGTTCATATGGATAAAATAAGCATAATTTGAAGGAACAGTCCTTTAGTAAGCATCTTTTGAAGGAACAGTCCTTTGAGGAGTTTGGTATAGCATAAGGAAGAATAAATACCCTCAACATATTTACCTGTCAGAGGATCTTCACCCTGGCTGTAGGAGCCACATAAAGGGGTTACACATCTCCCTGGGTGATAACTACCAGACTTTTAATGAATTAAATAGGTTTCTATAATTAACAAGTTTTCATTTTAAGGGTTGCATAGTACTGTATTGCAGACCCACTGAATAACCGTTTGCTCCAGCTGCTTCCATAAGGGTTTAGCAGGAGAAGCAGAGATGTTACTTTTACTTCCACTACCTCATCCAAGTGCTACTACCACCAAGCAGAGTGTACCGTGACCCTTTAATTGATGACACAGAGATCCAGTTATTACAACTCCACTATCCCTTTCAATACCCACCCAGGCCTTTGATGTAATAGATAGATCCAATATGATTAAACACATTTATTTCTTTTGGATTCAAAGGTTTGATAGTCATACCTGAAGTGAGATGAACTCATCACTCCCCTCCAATCCAGACTGCCCAAAACAGCAAAATGGGGTCTGAATCTGAAGCTGAGTAGCTCTATCACATGTGCCATTAAATCAATCAATCAGTCTTTATTTCACCAGGTGAAGCACCATTGAGCTAGCTCATTTCAAGGTGGACCTGGACAAATGCACGTAAAAGTAAACAATATACAAAGGAAAAAGATGGGTGTACAATCAAGGAATACAATCTGGAAGAGGACATAAAACATAGCACAGTATTAGGCAAGGTCTATACCAGCAAATATGCAAGAGGCTAAGAAGAAAAATATTGTCAATATACATTATTATACAGTATGTACATGAACAGTTCAAAAAAGGGGAAGGAGGGGTGATAGGGAAAAGAAGGAAAGATAAACAGGGAATCAAAAGGCCTGGGGACAGATGTCAGACACTTAGTTCACTGGCCTCCGGGGAGGGGGGGGAGGCAGTTACAGGATTCTATAAAGGAATGAGAGAATAGCTTTTTGAAGGAGGAGAAGGTTGTTGAGGCAGCCAGCTTCAGAGTTTTTATCAATTTGTTCCATAGGCGAGGGAGTACATAGCTTATAGACACTTTACCAAAACAGGAATTTTTTATTTATTTATCAAGTCTAGGATTACAAATACCTTTGAGCCATGGCTCTTTTACAAAGGTTCCACATCAGAGAAATACAAATTATAGGGAACATCAAGACAGACATTACAACAATGTGGACATTGCAAACAGAGTACAGATTAATACAGTTCAAGGGTAGCATGTAACAAGGCAGCCAGCGGCATTTGTCAGAGAAAATAGACAACAGATAAGAAGTGCCAGAGTCATAGGGAGAGGGGGAGGGGAAAGGAATGTAGGAAGGGTGGCGAGAGGGTGAAAAGTGCAGCATTGGGTATACCAAGATGTGAGGTAGAATCCAGTGTGGATGGGAGGGGACAACTAGAGCAAAAGGAAGTGTAGAAACAAGGTTAGTTAGGGCAGTCACAGGAGCTGTTGGTAGTGAGATAGTCCCAGAGCCTAGTTTCAAACATACCAATAGTTGGGGCAGAGGAGATGGTTGGGCTGAGGCCATTGAACCAGAGTGGTGCTCGATAAGCAAAAGAGCATTGTCCCTGTGAAGTGTGACAGTGGGGGACTTTCAGTAGCTGTAGCGTGGAACTCCTAAGGCACCATTTGTTAATTCGGTGTTGTAACAGAGTTGAGACCCCAGAAGGTGCAAGGCCAAGGTACATTTTTTTCACCATGGAGCAGGTGAGAAACTTTATGCGGTTTGATAGTTAAGCCAGCCGGTCTGAGTGTACAGGTCACATGTGTGGATGAGACGATGAGCACCAGTGATGAGCCAACATGCTTTATTTAAGGCAGTTGAGAGGCATCTAAGGGTTGTGGTTGTGGCCAAGCCATAAATGATGAGACCATAGTCTATTACAGAGATCACAGAGCTCAGGACTGCAACCTTCAAAGCTTCTGGCGTGAGGTGTGGTCTGTGTTTGTAGAGGAGACCAAGTCGTGTATTAACAGCTGTAGCTACATTATCTAAATGAAGTCCATAGGAGAGATTAGGGTCAAGCTGTATCCCTAAGTATTTGAAGGACCCCACCTGATCTAGAGTGTTCACCTGGGTGGTGGAGATAGCCAAGTGGTGTAGCTTGTGTGGGTTATGAGAGCTGCAGAAGAGCATAGATTTGGTTTTCTTGTCATTGAGGACCAGTTTATGATTAAGAAACCATGTCTCTACAGAACTGAAACCAAGTTGAAGGTTGTGTTGAAGAGTTACAGGATCTTTGTGAGTGGAGAATACAACAGCATCATCGGCATATAGTATGATCTGCTCAGAACAGTGGTAAGGGAGGGAGTTTAAGAAAAGGCTAAAAAGGAGGGGTCCCAGTATGGATCCCTGTGGGACACCCGAGCGAACAGGCAGGGTGTTAGAAAGAGCGTCCGCAATTTTTACTCTCTGTGACCGGTTTTCTAAGTAGCTTTTAAACCAGAGAAAAGAGTCAGGTGATAGCCCGGCATTCAGTAGTTGGTGTATTAGTAGTCCATGGTGTACTGTATCGAAGGCCTTGGAGAGGTCGACGAAAATCTAACTAGATAGAATTAACTTCAGGAATGTATAAGAAGATAAATGAGAGGCTGTGCAAGGAGTAATTGCCTACAGCGCATAGGGGCAAGCAGTCAGAGATATACTGGGAAGCTTATGTGTGATAGCTCCAAAAGTCCAAAAGGCTGCATTTCTTTGCCTTCTGAACTTGAGGGACATCTCGCCTACTGCAGCATACAGAGAGCAGTGGTGGGTGAGGTGTGGAAGACCAGAGATAAATCTCAAATTTCGGTGACAGAGTGAGTCAAGTTTAGAGAGTGCAGAGGCAGAGCATTGGCCATAGAGGAAGTTGGCATAGTTCAATAAGGATAAAAAGGTGGTTTGGACCAGTCTTTTTTTGGCGTTGTGGAGATGCTTGATCTGGAAGAACAGGCCCAGTCTTTGCCTTAGCTTCTTTGATAGTTTCTCAATATGGTCAGAGAATGTAAGCTTGCAGTCTATCCAAAGCTGCAGCTATTTAAATTGTGTCACATATTCAATAGGTTCTCACAGACGAGATAGAATGTACAGAGTTAAGCTATGTAGGGAAGGTTTTTGACCTATGGCAGAAGGTGAGAAAAGTATGGCCTTCATTTTTGTTTTGCATTTAGACACATAGGGCCAGATTTTAAAAGCAGTTAGATTGACACAAGTGGCTTGCATCAAAAGAGTTTGACACAAGAGGTGATTTGCATCACAACTTGCACCAAACATGATTTTACAAAACATCCTGCATATGGTCTAGACACTGCTGTACCAAAGCCCCCCTAAGCCAGGGTTGTGTCAAACAATCCAATGCACCAGGTCACAAGGGGACTTACTCTGCAGTGGGGCTATAACATCCCCTGCTTAATTTTACAATCCCAGCAATGGACACAGCAAGAGGTACCACTTAGACTAGTTAGGAAGTGGTTCATGTGGCTTGTGCCAGTGGATGGGGTATTACAGGGGGTATTAGCGGTGCACTTGGGGCATGGGAGGTGGCAGTGGGGGTCAGGGGACAGCTGTGTATCAGATGCATTGATGTTGCACCTAGTAGAGTGTGTTTTCAGTGTAGAGTAATATGTACAATAAACATACAGTAACTTCCCTGGTGGTATAGCACCCCCACAATCCCTGATCTCCCCCTAGTATACTGATTTTACCTCCCTGGTGGTCTAGTGGTCCCCCGATCCCCGAGTTCCCCCAAGTAAAATAATATAACTTCCCTCGTAGTCTAGCAGGCCCCCAGTCTCCCCAAAAAACAATGTGATAACTGTCCCTGGTGGTCTAGTGGCCCCCCACCCCATCAGGTAGTAGAGCACCACCCCGTTCCCCCATCCCGATCAGAGTTGGCAACCAGCATAGTCTGCCTCTCACCACCATGGCTGGCCTCCAACTGAGCTCTCAATGAGCAGCTGCTATCATTCAATGAGTACATACTGTAATCAGTGTGCACTTACTGAAAACTCAGTCAGCAACCAGCCGTGGTGGTGAGAGGAGGTATGTGCTGGTCACTGGCTCCGATTCAGGATGGGGGTGAGTGGGGTGATCGGCCACTACTTGATGGGGTAGGAGGCCATTAGACCACCAGGGACAGATATCATATTGTTATTGGGGAGATCGGGGGTCTGCTAGACTAGCATGGAAGCTATATCATTTTACTTGGGGGAGATCAGGGACTGGGGAGGCTGGCAGACCACCAGGGAAGTTAAATAAGTGCACTTGGGGGAGACTGGGAATCAGGAGGAGCTGCTAGACCACCAGGGAGGTTCAATCAGTATACTTGGAGGAGATGAAGGTTGGGGGCCTGCTAGACAACCAGGGAAGTTATATTTATTGTACTTATTGCAGCACACTGGAAATGCACCCACTGGGTGCAGCATCACTGCAGTTGATGTACAGCTGTTCCTGACACCCCTACTGCCACCTCCCATGCCCCTTCTGACACTGGCATCCTACTGGCATACTGTTCCCCCACCATCCTGGCCCCTCTTGTGTTGCTCTGGGCATGGGGGGGGCTGGATCCCTGTGGCAATGTCTGCAGATGTGCCAGTTGTTTGGCACAGCTAGAGACTTGCAGCAGACTCAGGGTGTTTGGTGCTGGGACTCTGCTTTTTATAAAATCAGGCTCAGGGTCCCTGGTGCATTCAGAGTTTGCCACAACCATTAGAGTGATGCAATTTGTGTCACTTTAAGGGCTCTTTAAAATTTAGGTCCATAATCTGAAATCCCCCAAAGATCACAGAAATCATATTGGTTCCACTTCTACTCAAGCTGGACTATATCACAGAGCAGTAGATTACAATGCTCTCTCAGCAGTAAAGGGCAAGAGAAAACTCCCCATCAAAACTGCTCTCACAGAATCAGTTTCTATAAGGGATGCAGCACCAACAACTTATTCATATTCATGCCATATTTTGATTATGCGTCAGTTAAACTAGGTTCAAACTCAGACCAGTAACGGATCTTAAATCAACTTATACACCATTTCTCAGCCCTTTCTAGCACTGTCAGGCAACAGGAACAAACCCCCAGCCATTCTTTGTCTAGTCTAGGCTCCAGGCAGACACACTTTGTGGCAAGCACTATGGACTCCTCCAGCTTGTATGGATAGGATCTCATGAGGACCACGTGTTTGTCCAGAATAGAAACACCTCTCTTATCGTGGCTCCCCAGTCTGTGGTGTTCACATGAGTCTGTGCCCCCTTCCCTCTAATGGCCCAGAGTGTCACTACCTGCTCCATGCAAGACCATAACTCACTACCTGTGGTACAGAGACACTGCCTAGCAGTGCTGGCTTTCCAGGCCTTGGTGGCACAATCAGGTGAATTGCAGTCACTCCACCTCCAGTTTATGTCTTTACAGGAGTGTGTGGTGGTTTCTGGTGGTTATTTTCATGACACTTCAGTAATTATGAATAGTGCAATAAATACTATTATATACAGTTGACTCAAAAATATTATTCTCATGGAAACGTTTAAACACATTTACTTATATGGTTGTATTATCACATAATACCCACACTCTATGTAAGTTGGCAGGAACACTTTAATACATTGAATAATTGCACTTAGAAATTAGCCAGCATTCAAACAAAGAAAACTAAAAACATTAACTGAAGATGAAAAGAACAATAAAAAAATGACATTCAGTTTTGGATTTGTGATTACTGGCAGGCAAGTTTTAAGTGAATAGCAATGCGGTGGAAATGGGAGGTGGCAGGGGTTTCTTACAGAGAGCTAAATTAACTTCTAATTGTGCCCTTGTGGGATATTACATCATTTTCTACCTTGTATATTACAAGCTTCTTTCTTGTGACTGCATAGTATAACTGAGGATATCCATGACTTCTGTTAGTGTCTAAAAAAATATCCCCTTTCATGTATTTTTGACCCAGTTTCTACAGGTTTTCACTCTAATGCTCTTATATCTAGTATTTGTTTTTATATGTTATTCTTTTGCTAACCGGGTAAAGCCCATAATTTACATGGGCCTGTTTTCAAGGGTGACCTGGGAGCACTGGGGTGGTTAAGTGACATGCTCAGAGTCACACAGTATACAGGTGGAGGTTGTGGGAATCAAATCCAGGTCTGCTGGATGTAGCAAGCTCATTTACAGCTCATTACTCTAACCACTAAGCTATACTGCCTGTAGTAATGGTTATTCTCTACAGTTTAATGACAAATGAAGTACCCATCTCTACTACCTACCCACCAAGAGAAAGAAATGTAGCCAGCCCATCCTGCACAGACTTCAGCATAAAAATTCAATAACAACAAAACCAGCACATGCACTTATTACAGTTGATAAACCAGTGATTTACCTACTGGTGTTGCTTTCACTCCTCAGTAGGAAGGAAACTTTTTTTTGACAATATGTGTGGAAAATGGTGATGACCAAAACCAGTCTAAAATCATTGTCTTGATGTCCATACTCTCCCTACAGACTGACTGAGTTGGCACAACATTGGTACAGACACATGGTGGCACATGGGAGAGGGCAGGCTAAGACTCGTTCACAGACTGAGGGCTCAATTCTCGAAGCCTGAATTTGCTGCAAGGTGTCAGCATCACACAGCAGTGGTGCAAGGGGCACACTGCATCAAACTCGTGGATTTCACGATTCTGGAAGGCCCCCTGCACCAAACCGGGACCCAGTGAGCCAGACCAGCCCTGTGCCAGGTGCACCAAGCTGCTGGGTGTGCCAGGGTGCTAGGGGGCTTGAGGCAGATACACACTGCCATATTCCTAACATAGGGATTCTGTAAACCCTCCCAGAGGACATACTTCCAAGTACCATTAGACCAGCCAGGACTGATCTAACAATCCTTGTGCCACCCTCAGAGCTCTCCCTGAGTGGGAGGAAACATGTTCCCCTCTCCCCAAAACAGCATGGTATGTACACTGACATTGCATTTGCCAAGTACACCATCCTGGATAACAGAAATGAACAAAAGAAATACAGCTGGAGCCATTTGTGGTGCAGTGCCCACAGCATCCCCATGGTGCCCTCAATACACAGGCATGGCAGTGGCCCTTTTATGGCCCCATCTGGGAGCTGGTGCCACCCCTCCCATCACCCATCTGCATCCTTCCAGCCCTCCTTATGCACAGCTAGTCCTCCATGACCTTGGCAGGTCCACTATAAATATCAGTGCACTCCCTGCTCCTGTAAGACTGTGGGCAACTAAGGTGGTGGGTAGATGGCTGTGTCAATTGCCATCCACTGACCGCAGCACTGATAGGTGGGTATGGGGGACCAAGGTGGTGGGTTGTTGGTGCCATGGGTAGGAAGGGGGCCACTAACCACCACTGTGGGATGGGCTGTGTAGGGCTGTGGATCACTGTTTGGTAATGGGGCTAGGGATTTGTTGTGGGGGGGACTTACTTACAAAAAGCATATCGCACAGCAGTGGTGGACCGGCAGTTGCCGGGGGGGAGAATTGACAAACCAGGTGGGCTTTCTTCAGTACAGGGACAGGGATTGGGTGGGGGGAGGGACCACTGGACACCAGGGAAATTTCAAAGTAATTTTGGGTGGGAGCAGGGACAAATGGATTCCAAGGAAATTTATTTGTAATGTTGGGTGGACATCAGGTGGGGAGTGGGACCACAGAACACTATGGAAATTTATATTTACTATCAGGTGAGACATCAGGTAGGGGGAGGAACCACTGGACAGCAGGGACATTTAAATTTACTATTAGGCAGACATCAGGTGGAGGAGGGACCACTGGACACCAGTGAAATTTATATTTACTCTTGGGTGAACGCTCGGTGGGGAGAGGGACCACTGGACACTGAGGAGATTCTTATATTATTCAGTGAGCATGGCATTGGGTGGGGGGCCACTGGACACCAGGGAAGCTGATCCTTACCATCAGGTATGGGTGTGGGTGAGGGAGAGACCACTGGACACCAGGGACATGATATTGTCCATATGGGGGTGGGATCGGAAGGAAGCACCACTAGACCCTAAAGACATGATACTTACTATACGGGAGTGAGATCTGAGGAAGGGGGAATCACTAGACACCAGGGACTACTGTTTTGTGGGTTGGTAGGGCTGATGCACTTCCTCCACCAACTGCTACGGTCATGTGACAGTAAGTCATGTTTTAGGTCAGCGGTGTTTGTGCCACGCAAGGGGACTATGTAAAATGCCCTTTCGCTGGGCAAATACTCTGAATATTAGACTGCACCAATATTCAGGTCCCAGATCCTGAATTTGCATTGCACCTCCCTCCACAGTTTTCCCAGCTGCAAAACCTGTTTGCCCATATTAAAGGCGCTTTTTAATATGGATTATTCGCACAAAGCCCAGTTTGCACACACAAAATAGAATTTGCACCAGGCAAACTTTTGAATATCTGGCCCCAGGTGTTTGATTCTTGTGAACTCATACAAACTTACAGGGCAAAACAAAAACTATTGGTTTGACAGGTACAAACCTTGAACCTCAGGGCTTTCATCACCTCCCCCATCATTTCACATACCATTGTAAAAAAATGCCAGCTCCTGGCACTATGCCAAAAGCCAACACTGTCCTTTTCAACTTATCCTACTCCCAGGACCCCCAACTGCAGTATCCCAAATACCATTATTTAATTGTTGCCCCCTACTGACTCCAAATCCATGATTTTTTTGGTGGCGAAATGGTAGTTTAAAACCAGGCAATTAGTCGGGTTCACCTCCCCCATGATTCCATACACTGCTTACAAAGAAATTGCTAACTCAAGGCACTTTACTAGGAGCAAGCACCTTGTTTACAATCAATCCCTTCCTTAGCCAGTCTCAAGCTCCCAAAAGAACTTGAGTTTGAATGCTAGGCCACCCTCTGGAAAATTGTACCATTGTTTGAGGGGAAGGACCAATAATAATCAAAATTCAGGCTAGTTAGTCGGTGTTCCTCTGAACTCCCACCCCTACCTGTGCACCATAGATTTTTCTTGTGTAGTCTTTAGACTGGAGGGGGAAACTGGGTTTATGTAAGCAATACCCCACAGCAGGGTATTCATTTCTGGAGTATTAATGCAAGCCCCTGCTAATTTAGAAGGTACAAAGCCAATGGACAAGAGACTTTCAACACACAGGGAAGTGTATTAGTCTCAAGGAACCAATACTCAGGAGTAGGTTATTGTGCTTATAAAATGGAAGATGATTTTTAATGGAAAAAGGTTTTATTTTCCTTTAGTTAAGTTGTTGCTATGTAAAATATGTGAGTTTGGTAACAAAGTCTGAGTGTCTTTGAATGAACCTCACAAGTGTGTTTATTTTGAAGAGATCTATTATTAGTTGTTTTTTTTTGTTTGTTTGTTTAAAAAGTGGAAAAGTTTTTTTTTTATTTTAATAGAAAAACATTCTATTTTCATTTAGATATTGTTACTTTGTAGATTTGGGCAGGTTAGTTACAAACTGCTCATCTACCAAAGATTAATTGTCAGGTGATGTGTTTAGACTAGGCCCGGTGGCACAGAGGGCTAAGGTGCTGAATGGCCTACCTCACAACACGCCGGTGACCCAGGTTCAGGAGCTAGCTCAGGTCATCAGGGGTCGCCCAGGGGAGGAGAAGAAAATCGAGCATCTGGAGGATTGCTTTCCTCTCCTGGGGAGGGGTGGGATGTGGATCCCCAGCAACTTGCAACTCCCGGTGGAGACTGGGGGTGCTGCAGGTGGGCACGGGAGCATGCCTGTCATGTGCTGTACATCATTGCACGTCTGTGCCCCCGGGTGCTCACACTGCAAAAAACCTCTGTGTGCACACTCAGGACACCGCCGATGGACTCTCTCTCTCTCTCTCCAGCCTGAACAAAGCCTGGTTTAAGCAGGGGTGGGGACTCAGTGTGATCTTGGTCTCACCTCCTTGTTCCTCTCTGGGGTGGGCCCTCTGTGGGAGACAAGCCACGGTCCTCCCCATCATGCCACCAAGGTGGAGGTTGGGCCATGGCAGTGTTGAGAGTCCACATACAGGGCCAATGGGTGGATAAGGTACCATTTCCACTGCACAGAGGAAAAATAAATAGAGCTGAACAACAAAAAATGTGTTTAGGCCAATAAAGTTCCTTGGATTCTGAAGGACTGTGTAGCCCATTTTATAAAGTTAATTATCCAGTGGGCATATTTAATATCTGTTTGTCCTGCCAGCAACTCAACTTACCTAACACCGTTTCATACCAACCACCACCATCTGGCCTAATACCTTTTGAGTCAATGGCCCAGGTAGGGAACATTTCTTTAACTCTCCTCAGTGATGATGTGTGGCAATAGCTGTTGCTTAGTTGGGCCACATCGGGAGAGTGTAGTTCTGTATATCCCTTAGTTCCAGGAAAAGGGAGAGCAGTCTTCCTTGCATTGCACGATGCTTTGCAGACTGTAATAGAGGATCGGACTTGAGCTCATTAGGCAGAACTAGCATATATAAATATGTCCACAGGGCATTTAACTCTACACCCACCTTTGTACCTGTAAGTATGGATGGAGGAAGGAGGTGGTAGATAAAAATTAAGGGGGCTTATTGTGCCTGATACTTATGGGATTGGGGTGGTGGTGGTCATGTTAAAGAGGGAACTGCTTTTAAAAGGACAGTGCTGGGTGGCAAGTGACTAGGAGGATACAAAGTATTTCTGAAGGAATGGGTGGAGGACTGGGGGGCTGGTAGGTATGTGAGATGAATGAGGGGAGTGAGAGTGCCATGGGAAAAGCTCTGGTTACTTTGGGAAGGATTAAAGAATGTTTTTTTTTTTTTTAACTTTTTTGAGGAATCAGAGTAGAAATACTGTATCCTCAATAAGGTTTGCTATTCATTATTGAGATCTGAATAATGACTAGCCCACCACCATTCATGGTATTTGGGAATCAGTATTGATAAGGCCCTAGTACCAATGTACTCCCCCTTCCTGTTGACACCAGTCGTGGACAGTATGGTTTCTCTTTTTACCACTATTATCTGATGCAGACACCATTCAATTTCTTATCCTAGTTAGAAGGAAAGTCATTTAAAAAAAAACTAGTACCATTTCTGCTAATAATAGGTATTTGCAGTGTTTTTAGCACTATTTGTAAATGCAAGGGATATATCAGCTGCATGCAAGATTTAATTCTGATAATTATAATAATCTGCTCCACCATCTTTTCACCCGAGCAGATCAGCTTGAATACTACTTTCCTTTTGTACAGCTGCTCAAGCCTTTAAGAACTGTAAGTGAAATAAATTGTTTACATCAAGGGTTACTTCAGCTTGAACTCATGCTCTTTCACTATGTCTTAAAATAGCCTTATGGATCTACAAATAAATTGTGTACATTTACGTCACCCTTGGAGCAGAGGGTTGAGCATGGCACCTGTTTGAACACATGGTGCAGAATAAGTCTCAATTGTCTTGGCAAATCTAGAGACCTTCCAGAAAGAGACATAGGTGTAGGCTACTCCTAGTAAGTATTGTGGTGATGATAAATACCCCCCTGTTAACCACAGCAGTGCTGCTCTACCTTATCCTTATATACAGCCCCTTGCATATTGGCAAGCCATAGAGTTTACAATTGCTTAATAGGTAGTCAGGAAAGCAATAAGTCATGTAAGGGTGTACATTAAAGGATTTTATTGTAAGCTCCAGGGGAGTGAGGTACAAGGCCAAAAGTCAAGTGTCCTTACACACTGAGAAGTGCATTACAATACTTTAATGCACACACTGAAGTGTCTTAATGTGCTTAGAAAATGGCTCACTGATGTTTTGTATTATATATTCATTGAAATATTCTTACAAGTATTTCTTAAATAAATCATGTATTAAAGAAACTTTAAATAGCACAACATATACATGAAAGAGTCTCTTATGTGTTTAGGTCATACGCCTTTTTTGGTTCCACCACATCAGAGTGCCAGCGGCAGTGCGCCCGGTCATTATGGTGCCAAGTGGGAAAGTCACCATCCTCTCTTTTTGCAGAGGGGCTGCACCCCACACACACACACACACCCCTTTCTAAGGATATTAACTCGGGGGGGAGGACCTCGGGGAGGGTGAGGCGAATCTGGCATTTGGTGATGTAATGACCCAGCACTATAATGCCGGTGCCCTAATGGCCAGAAAGGGTTTTTTTTACCTCAAGTAATGAGATCCGGCAGCTCCAACTCTCTCTTAGCTATTGTAGCAAATAAATAATACAGATGAGTCAAGAATTTCAGTCACTGAAATTACTACTGTGTAGCTTTGAACACAGACTTACATTGTTTCTTCTATTGTTGTTTGTTTTAAACCACAGCCTGCTCAAGAATGCTTTTTACATACTCACTACATACATGCTTTATATTTCCCAAACCCATTGCTCTTTGTTGCAGGTAGGACGAGATTCAATGAAATTCAACGTGTTTTTTGCACTGAATGAGAATAACTGCTTGAAGCAATGGTGCAGATAGACAAAGAGGACATAGTACTTTCCTCCTTCCTAAAGAGATCCAGCACCTGACCACGTGGCGCTAGGAATTTAATGCATGGTAAGGTGAGGTCTCTATGCCAGTGACGTATCTACATTTTTTTCTTTCCACTTTATAAAACCCTTTAACATCCAGAGGCAATAAAACTCTTGACTGCTAGCCAATAATGTTTTTCTTATCAAATGCAATATCAAATCTAAAATTATTCTCCTGAAACATCCATGTGCTGAATTTGCTGATGACTCTGGGCACAGTAATCTGTGCTGGGGTCTTGTGTGATGTCTGCAAATCTACTGTGAATACAGACTGCTATGTTGCATGTATATTAAAAGTTGTTAGCGTTCTAAACCACAATAGTTAGTGCCCATTAGTTAGACTACTAAATGGTGGTCCAACTGTTGTGCACATCTGCTGTGATCTCTGGCATCTTAACAGCTCTATAAAGATGCATGCATCAATCTTTAATGCAGATGTTATTTTGTCATAAAGGGCTAGCAACTAAAATAAATGTGGCATAACATCTGAAAATAACAAACGGACATTATGCCACAGTTCCCTTGTCACACTGTAATTGGGATTTGCATCTGTGGCAGATGGCTGAACATCCAGCCCCATATTATTAATGAAGTGGTGGCAGTCCATTGTGGTGCCACCTGGAAGACTCAAATCCCACAATGGAACCGGCTTGGGGTCTAATGTTGCTCAAAGAGTATCCTAACAGGTTGGATAGTATTGAATACCAACACTTTTTTCAGGATTTTGAATGCCTTCAGTTTGTATAGGCATCTAACAAAAGATCCAACCACCTTGTATTCAAAGTAAGGATCTTATAATGCCTATAGATCTAAACAATCATTCTCACATCCAGGTATCTGAACATTAGAACTAATTATAAAATGGGCTCTAAAAATCTCCTAACCTGATTGGCTACAACCTCTTCTGAGCTGTGTCCTTATCAAAAGATATTGTAGCCAACCGGGACTACCCTCTACCCCTAGGGCACATAACAACTCTAGATCACTGAGCTGTGCCAATTGGAAACAAATCCACTGACTGGCACAGCTCAGTAAAATGCTAGCATAGAACTGTGGTCTCATCATGCAGGCACGCATTTCAACCATCAGTAAAATGGACTGAAAACAACCACTGAACCTGTTAAAAAAAATCACACAGCCTCTTTAGAGTAAGCACTTCCAGGTAGCATACTGTGATTTTATTTTACTCACTTTGACTAACATTTTGCTTGGCTCCTCTCATTTGGATTTCTCTTTCCACCTTCCTCCTCAAATCTTTGGACCCCATCTTATCGCGCCACCCTCCCGTTTTCTGTGTCCTAAATTTTAGGCTCAAAAATAAACAAATACAAAACAGACTGGAGTGCATTTCAATAATCCCAAAAGAAAACTCATTTATTTTCTCACCATGACCTTTGCACTTTGAAAACCTCAAAGCAGAAAATGCTCCCGTACGGCAGCCGTTAGGCTCGCTCCAACCAGAGACAGATGTCCTCAAGAGAAGCCCACCCCCAAAAAAAAATAAAACTGCACAGAAAAAAGCATACTGCCTGGCAAATGAAGAGGAGACAGTGTCACACACCCTCACTTACTTTAA
Organism: Neoceratodus forsteri; assembly: GCA_016271365.2. Taxonomy (NCBI): domain Eukaryota; kingdom Metazoa; phylum Chordata; order Ceratodontiformes; family Ceratodontidae; genus Neoceratodus; species Neoceratodus forsteri. The sequence goes on from CM028131.1 coordinate 1,127,008,630, forward strand.
CTAAAACTCCATAGAAACATGCTCCCTTGCAGATACTTGTCCACAGAGACACGCTCTCTTGTTGACGTTTCAACTAAAAGCGATTATCTAAATTAAGCAATATGTAAATAATATATAAACAAAAAAAATAAAAAAAATAAAATTAACTATTTGTATCTGTACCTGGCTGAGAAACACAGACACAAGGTTCCTACTAACTTAATCAAACGGTTCCATTAAAACACAATGACAAAGGACTACTTATTCTCTTTTTCTACAAATCATATTGTTTTTGTCTTTTTTTATATATATTTTCTATCTGCATTTTTTAAAATTGATTACTTTACCAGACAGCCCATTTTATAAGCACAATAACACACTCTGAGGTGTGGGATATCACCTGATAAGAGCACACCCAGGGACATAAGGTACTCGGCACAATCATCTCATGCCTTAGTACACCCTTGGGCATGCTCTTATCAGGCAATAATCCACACCTGGTCATGAGTTATTGCTTGCTTGTCCAAGGCTGGATCCAATGGATCTGACTGCAGATGCCTGGATCTGCACTGAGATACACGACAATCAAACTGCAGATACGAAATCAGACTGTCTAATCAGGAGGTGGATACCAGCACTATTTAAAAAAGGGTGGTTGAATCACCAGAAGCACTGTCTGAGCAAGACTATTGGAGGCAAGGCCAGCATGTCAAAGAGGTGAGGTGCTTGTTTCCCATGGAAGAAGGGCATGGGTACCCTGGATTCATGCATTCCTACTGGCCAATCAGGGAACTGGTGATGGCTGTACAGGCAGCCACTTGTCTGCCTTGCTGGCTGAAGGAAGGGAGCAACCAAGGCCACATTGACAGTTAGTATATGTGTATGTGTGTGTGTGGGGGGGGGACAAGTGGAACTGGGTGAGAAAACAAAAACAGTAACGTATTGATTGATGTAAACAGCAATGAAGGAAACAAGTCTCTGAAAACTGTGGGCTGGATTTATAAAGAATTGTAGCTCATTTACAGTGCAATTATGATACTTGTGGCATGACTGTATGTCCACCAAAAATGTGGTCTAATTTTATTCTGCAAGTGGGGCAAGATGCACAATAAAAATGATGCATGTTTCTGTGATGCTTATCAGGTTAAAAGATGGAAAGTCCACTCTTGAAATGAGGTGTGAATAAAGATTCAAGTTTATTTATCAGTTGTTGCCAGAAAATACTTGAAAAATAACTTTTAGAGCTGGATGATGCCAATGGAGGATATCCACTCTAAAGTCTAGCAGCAAATCAGTATGGTCCACCTTAAGCTAAGTGGCCACAGTCCTCCTTAACCTGAGTTGCAACACAGAGCTCTGAAATCTTTGAAGCCCTGAACTAGACTAAATTCAGGTTCACACCAGGGATTTTATAGTCCTCCCCATCCCAAGAGTTTCCTTGACTGGATCACATCATTCTCCTTCATACAACATCATCACATTTACAAAGGTTTGAAATACAATACAGTGCTTATTTCAGTTTCTAAACATTCATAGAAACATTTTCCTCATGCAACAAACATAATGAGAAAATAAACAAAAATATTAGCTGCATTAGGATTGTATCCAATCTAGTCCTGGGAACTGCCCTAATTAACTATTCAAATGAAAGGGTCAATAGACCGGCCTTTCCCTTAAAGGTGACATTGTGAACTGAAGTAAGGAACAGAGCTCAGAGAGACGCTAGAGGAATTCAGACACATACACCAGAATCCTGGTGTTTCAGGTAAGTTATTTACAACTACTAAAATATTTACATATGAGTAGGGTGCACCAATAACCTGTTGTCTGAAAGTAGGCAGCAAAGATAAGGAAAGGAGAAAGTAAGAGCACAGAAAAGCATAGTGGTACAGACATGGCTCACACACTTTATTCCGGCTCTCTCCCTCTAAACAGCTGAGCGGAGGGGGAGTCTAGCTGTCAGCTAACCTCAAACCATTCCATCTTACAGTGGTTCAGCAGAGTTAGGGAACTGGTAAGATAAAAGAATATAAACGGGTAGGTCATGTGTAGCTGCATCTGTTAGCAAGGCAGATTTTAAGAAAACAACTGAGGGTGCACAACTTGCTATGGTTTCCTCTCTCTCTCTCTCTCTCTTTGCTGAGAGGCAGCAAAGCAGGCAAGTCTGCAGAGATGGGGCAAAAAAAAAAAAAGAAGAAAAACACTTAGGCAGACAGTCATTTAACTTGCCAGCATGACTCTGCAATCACACACACATACACACACACTCAGTACAGCTGCTCCTTATAGCAGTCAGAAAAAAAAAAACTGGCCTTGCTATCTATGTATGCCTGTTCAACCCAGACAAAGGCTGAATGAATGGCATCATGCAGCTATTGCTCCAACGGAAACTGCAATGAGGGAAAAAGATAGAAAAAGTGAAAAGAAGGGGTGTGTGGTGGTAATGCTGCACTTGGTATAGACAGCCGGTATTTCTATAAATGGAATGTTGTTTATTTTTCAAATGTGCATGTCTGTTAAATAGGGTACATATCCACAAATTAAGAAACTTTTGCATAGTGGCTCGTACACGTACAAAATTACTAATACATAGCTCATATTCTGGAATTCCAAAGCAGCTCATGCTATGAGCCTGCTAGTTCTCAAAGGGGCTGCAGCCAATAGAAGGAGCTTCATCACAGCATCATTTCCCTGCTGTAAAGTGGGGAACATGTTACAAATCCATCAAAACATTTGAAAACAGCCCCACAAGTATTTTGGTACATTTGTGTGGCCCAGGCTGCAACTGAAATTGGGAATTATGCCAGCGTCACATCTCTTGAAAATCCAGCCCTGTAGATTTAAATCCACTATCTGAAGGCAAAGTACAGTAAGTACTATATAGTCTCATTTTAAGCAAGGGGCAGGATATAAAAGTATAAAACATGGGTTCAGGTCAATGTTCTTTTCTATGAATAGTTAACATTACTTACAGAGATATTTTTGTCCTTACCTTGTAGGTACAGTCATTTTTATTCATCAGTCTTCGAAGACATGTAGACTAGATAGCATACAGTTTGAAGTAAGAACCTGGGGTAATTTTAGGTTGTTAAAAATAGAGCCCCACAATTGCCCCCTACGAATTATCCATCAGAGTTCCCTACCTGATTTTCTCTTGCCCTTGTACTGGTGCTAGCAGTGACACTCTCTGATAGTCATATGTGCTTGAAGCCCTGCCCCAGCACTTCACAGCCCATGTTAGTGATCACTCCAGCATGCAGGGTGGTTTCAGTGTGCAGCTACTAGCCTGCCACCCTTTGTGTTTAATACTCAAATGCAGCTTATTTATAAAGAGTGCCCCTCCTTCTTGGTACACTGAAATCAAGGAGTGTGTAATAGGACAAGTGATACAAATACTGATCCAAGCCCAGGTACGTCACTGGGATTTGAATGCAGTTCATGATAAGCAGCACTCACACACCCCATAAGAGTGTACTACTGTTCCCAGAGAGCAACTCAGAAAATATGTTTTATGGACATTTCAACTAACATCTGGGATGCTGTGGAAAATAGCTTTGGCATCTACAGTGTTACTAAAGAAGGAAAAAATCAAGTGTATAATGATTTATGAGAGGAAACCAGAAATCAAATTAGCTCCTAAAAGATTTATTAGCAGACTGTCACTTCAAATCATGGATTTGAATACCTACAGTGTATATGCTCTTTGGCAACTGTTTTAGTTCCTGTTCAGAACACTTTCACTACTATAGCTATTGGTGTTCCCTCAATATATTCTCACAATAATGATTTTTATAATGAATGCCAGCTGGTTAATATTTTATTACAGTAGCAATCAAAGAGCACATCAAACCTTGATTAACTCGAGCAGTTCCTTTAGCTTTAGTTTTGCAGTATGCTACAATAAATCGATTAATTACCCCACCCCCCTGGCTAGCCAACTACAAATTAATGTTACATGCACCACCAAAATTAATTGCTGCATTAAAAAAGGCCAGTACAGAACACTGTTCATTAAAAGCTAAATATCCAGACATAAAGAAATTGCAACACCCAGACAAAAATACAACAGCTGACAACTGTTCAGGTTCGTTGGACAAATACTGATTAAGATGTTTTTTTTTAATCATTTGCAAAGACTAGGCCTTTAATTAGAGTGTTATCACCTTGTGATTAAAATGTCTTCTTCAAATATATTTGTTTTGCTGGTGCATAATAGTTATTTACCAAAATTTGGGCAGTATCAAAAATAATGTTATACTGGTCTACTTGCCACTGTCTGAAATGGTCCCTATAACTGAGTGTCAAAAGAAACAATGCTTTGAGATATTAAAGCAATAAAAAAGTCATCCTCAAGAATTTTGAGTTTTGTCAAAAGGAAGAAAGATTTTGCCAACAGCAAGGAGGATAGTTGGTGTCCAATGATAATAGCAATTGTATATGAGCAACCGTCAATATGGCAACCCATATTACGATGCTATTATCATGGGTGACCGGCCAGGTTAGCGAGGGCTGCGACTGCAAGGGAAGGGAAGGGCAAGTGGAAAAGGAAAACAGTGAGGGGAAGGGAAGGGAAGGGATAGGGAAAAGGGTTTTTTACCCTCTAGTGTGCCTGCTCTGCCAAGCCAACCATATGGTGTGGTGGGTAGGGAGGCTGGCTCCGACAGAGCAGGTCCTTAGTTCAGGGTTGTGGGCCAGGAAGAGTTTTTTTGTTCCCATGGCTGTGGGACTTACATTTTTTTGTAAACCAGGCTGTGCCCCCTGACAGACATGCACCCTCCTGGAGCTGATAATCCATAATCAGGGGGATGCATGGGGGCAAAGCCACCCTCACAGACACCCTTACTCTATTGTGTGTGCCTGGTTACCTGCAAGCGTATATCGCAGAATTGCTTTTTGGTGATATACAGGTGTCATAATAGCGACTGCCATGACATGTTCACTATTATGACATATGTGAGCCTTTTGTGCTTTAGATTCAAAATGGTTCAAATCCAACCAAAAAGGTTCTTGTTCCCATAACTTTTTCTCAAGGTTTTAATTTTCATATACAATGCAATTCATGGGCCAATAAAATAATCTGCGTTTTCAGCCACCTGACCCGACCAGTTTTAGGCTGCAAACATTCTAAATAATTCAAAATCAGAACAAGAACTCAGTTCTGAGTTGGATGGTGAGAGGCTTGAATCTGATAAGCAGTCTTCACAAGCCTTGTAGGAGAGGAAGCTTTGCCTATGGCCCTTCCCCTGAAATCTGTCTTGCTGGTAAGAAGGTAGAGTTCCAGCCATGGGAGGGGATCTGGTACCACTACATGAGGGAGGAACATAAAAGGTCGCCGACAGGGCAGGAGCAGCTGCCTGCTGGTGGGAGAGTGAAGGGTAAAAAGTGTCTGTCCCTGATGTCTCACTCTCTCCCTCTAGCTGAAGATTTCTAAGAACAGAACTCTAGGGGAGAGTTATCAACACTTTTATTAGGCTGTGTATTCTAAATACAATGTTACACTTTAAAATTACCTACTGCATTGCAAAACCAAGACCAATAAATTGTGCATTACTTTCTTTTCTGCTGTACATGTCATTTAATAATGTTGTCTTACGCGTGCAGTGCAAGCAACATGTTGTGGTGGCTTGGTGTGGAGTAGCAGGTTTTGGAGGTGCGGTCGTGTTGTGGCCAATGGCGCCACTGCTTTTTCGGGCTGGTCTCTGTGGAACGAATGAAATAGCATGCTGTCTATTACAGCACCGCAGAAGTGTGCCACCAACTTGAAAGAATTTTGCTGCTGCAATGAGGGAGCTCCCCGTCATTGCAGGGCGTGCCTCGCCTGGTGTACTATTTCAATAAACATGGCAGCGGCTGTCACCGTCCACCTCTCACAATCCCCAGCAAGCAGAATTCAGGGGTGCCCAATCCTTCTGTCAGCATGCCCCCTCCCCAGTTCAATTGGTTTGTCGATGGGGGAACCCAATCCCCATTGGCATAATGTCCCCCTACTTTAATTTGTCTGCCAAGGAGGTGCTCTGTCCCCCTCAGCATTATGCCCCCCCCCAAACACAGACACGCTTTCTTTGCTGATGGGGTGCCCAATCCCTGTTGGTTCTAGTACACCCCAAAACACCCAGGTGGCACATTGGGAGCCCACCCCAGTGCGCCCAAAGCAAACCTGGAAAAAAGAAAACCTTCCCGCAAAGTGGTTTTTTTTTTTTTTAATCACATGTAAACAAGAAAATGGTCCCTCGCTGCCTGTTGTAGCCCCTCCCCCAACCCGCACTCACCCTCTGCACACCCCCATCACCCCATACTTCCCTCCAGAGCCCAGTGCAATGATCTTTGGTGGAGCGGGAACACATTTGAACTCTTCAAAGCTGACCATGAACTGAAGAAATGCTAGTAAGCTGTATAATGGCATCAAAGGGGTGGGTTCAACTTAGGTGAATATCTCAGCCATTTTTGTGACTTTTAGCTCCAGATTTTCAACATGTGGTTCTTGGGACCCCACCTCATGAACTCCATCACTGTCATGTCATTATTCAGTCCCAAAAGGAGATGTTGCGGTCACTGTGCGGAATCACCTTTCAAGACCGATTAATGAAATGACAGTTTCACTGTTCATGAGATGGCCTCCCAAAAAGCTTCTGTTGCACATTTGGTGAACAAATTCCAAAAAAATGACTGTGTTATGATTTTGCATTGTGCAGTTTCCAAGCACACTCATAAGTTTGAGAATTTTTAACATTTTCACTCCAGATTTTCAACATTCCTTATGAACAGTACAGTTGTCAATTTTCACCTCCTGCCTGAAATGTGTTTTCACACATCTGGTGCACAATGGTCTGGTCGCTGCAGGAAATCAACATTTCGGACAGATTAAGGAAATCATAATGACACTGTTCATGAGCAGAGGTCCCAAAATTCCAATGCTGAAAATTTGGTGAAAGAATTCCAAAAAATGACTGTGTTACGAGCGTGTATTGCACGGTTTCCACGCACACTTGTAACTTCAAGAATTTTTTATATTTTCACTCCAGATTTCCAACACTGCCATTTCTTTATACCTCCTTATGAATGGTAAAACTGTCATTTTTCTCATCCTGCCCAAAATGTGTTTTCGCACATCTGGTATAGAATGGTGTGGTCGCTGTGGGAAATCAATGTTTGGGACAGATTAACAAAATCACAGTGCCACTGTTCATGAGCAGAGGTCCCAAATGCTTTCATGAGGTGGAGTCACAAAAAGCCCATGTTTAAAATTTGGAGTACAAATACCAAGAAATGCCCAGGGTGTTAGGGTTTCTAACCATAATGTCCCACCCTGTAGAGACTGACAGGTGTCAGGGGTGTGACTTTGGATTGTCGGCTGTAATGCTCATACCATTCCACTCCACCCCCACCCTGCAGCCAGTGATAGGCATTAAGGAGTGCCTTGGATCCTCCGGCCCCAAAATTCACCCCATTCTCCTATACTGCACCCATCTCAATGTATTTCCTTATGGAATGGGATGAGAGTAAGGCCCGATGACCCCAAGGCACAACGTGACACTTGTCAGAGTCTGCAGGGTAGGGTGAGATGACATTGCATGAGCATTATGGCCGACGACCCAAAGGCACACCTTAATGCCTGTCAGTCTCTGCAGGGTGGGTGGGTGGGGTTGACATCAGTTCCATACTTCACTGCCATTCCTATTATGCATCTCTCTAACTGCTGCACTACCAATGCCAACGCCAGCAAGACAGCATTTGGCATGGACAAATGCTTATTTTGAATAAGATTATACAGTAGTTCTGTATGACATTAATTCCATACTATCAGAGATTTTTTTAATTATTTAAGAAATAATGCACAACTGAGTGTATTTTGTGGGATTTACTCAAGCCTTGTGTGGTGTTGTACCAAAGTGTGGTGTAGCACAGGGAAGAGGTGAGTGCTGTAAACCACAGGAAAAGTGTTTAAATCCACAATGCATGTCCTGTAGTGAATTACTGTGATTTTAAATTAGAACCAAAGGAAAAAACTTGGTAATTAGATTAAACTAACAGCTGGGACTTTGCCCACATGTACTGTACGTTGTGAAATTTACTCATAGGTGAAGACCCAGACTAGCCAATCAGATAGCAAGATTGTTCTGGCCCATTTTATTCTGTGTCAAGGAGGACACCATGGACTGGAGAGCTTTTTTCCACACGTGTCCACTGTCCTGGAGGACAGGGAACAAGGATACCTTATAAGGAAAATATTTCAATTGCCACACGATAACAAATGAGCAGTAATTTGAGAAGAAACCATGATTGAAGTTGGGTGCTTATATAGCTGCAGCTAAAGAATACTTTTGCAGGTATTGTGGAAAACTGCTCTTTTGTATCATAATAGTATTGATACCATATACTGTACAAACTTGTAATCTCTTTCATTCTCCTGCTAATTTTATTATTCTGGGGTCACAAAATGAAAATGTTAACAGATTGGCAGATCAGAGTATTTTTATTTAATTTATTTAGTTATGTAGGATCTGTTGACAGAGAAAGGCACACTGGGAAGATTCTCATTTCCCGGTGTGACCACTGAGAGATTACAGTAAGGGAGAATAATTCAACGAAGTGAAACAAAACAGTAGTAAAATAAATCTAGATCAAGTAGATACAAAATATCAAATGGTACTGTAGATACACTAATGCAAAGTGTACATTGTGCAACTTGGGAGGTGGGGATTACAACAAAAAATAAACAATACATTACAGCAATATGAAAACAGTCACTAAATAGAGTCATTGATGAGTTACAGTACGATACAACAGAACAGTGATAAAGGGATAGTAGAAATTAAAATCAGATATTACTTGTTGTTTGTTGTAATCCCCTCCTCCCAGGTTGTACAATGTACACTTTGTATAGATATTATGTACAATTCAACTGGTTTAACTAAGGCATAAGTGGTATGATGGGGAATCAGGGTGTTGGGATATGGAAGAAAGAGGACTAGAAACTGGTGGTACGTATAAAGTGAATAAAGGGCTGTAGCAAATGGGGGGGGGTGGGGCGGTGGGAGGGTAGTTACAGGAAGAAATTTGGGAGAAGAGATCCTGTAGAAGACCCTTGAATAACTGGAAGAAGTTGAAGGAGTAGAGGCACAAGGGAGTTTATTCCAAGGGAGATCAGAGGAGAAGGCAGATTGCCCAGCTGAGATTTTGCAATAGGGGACTAAGAAGGTGTGGGAGTTAATTGAATAGAAGAAATTAAGAGCAAGGGAGGGATGAGGATATGAATGAGGAGAGGTAAGAGGAAATAGCTAACATATATCATAGACAAAATAGACCAAATTATTATTTTTTTGTTTTATTGTAACTTGTCATTTATATAATTATTATAAAGCCCCCTCCTTTCTATTGTGCAAAAATTTTAATTTGGTAGTCCTAGTTTTAACAAAACTGACAAACAAAAGGATGTTCATCCTACCAAGTGTATACTCGACTACAAAAATTACTACAAAAGAGCCCCAGAGCAAATGTCCTGAGTCATGGGTTATCCTGGAGGATACTGGCCGTAGAGCCAAATTTTAAAGAACACACAATTGCACATACCCCCAAATAATGCAAAGCGTCATGGGAAACATAGGTAAATCCCCATGAAAGAATTTGGACTGGTTCAACTTTAAGTAGAATTGCATGGTGCCAGAAGGCCTCACAGTGCAATCAGCAAAGGCTAAGAACAGCAGACACATACACGTGTTTCATCCTTATTTGGACTCATCAATGTGCCATATCGGTGTCTTAGCCCAGGGAGAGGGAGCCAGCCACCCCTTAAGGGGGATGTTATTTGCTTGGGTCACGGGGAGCCTAAAATAGAGAAGGAAAACAACTACAAAAGAACCCCAGAGTAAATGCCCTGAGGCATGGGTTATCCCAGAGGATATTGGCTGTACAGCCAAATTTTAAAGAGCACACAATTGCACATACCCCAATAACACAAAAATTACTCAAGGTAATATGATTTCTGGCTGTCACCCCATAATTCAAAGGCTTTTCTCTGGAATGTCCAATGAAGTGTTTTTTTTTTATTCTTTGGTAACCACAAATGGACACTGTCAACCTTGTTTGCATCACATTATTTCTAGGTAAGACCCCACATTTTATGATTGCTAACCTTCTCAAGTTCATTGTTGTTGCTGGTTGTTTTATATTTCTTATTGCATATTAGAACTGAAATGCATGGGAATGTTTTGCTCCAAATCATTAAACTAAGCTTACTGTATACTTCACAAACATCAGAAGCACCTTCAACCAGTGCAGCCTCTAATACTACAATAGTCTGCTCTATTCCCATTGCATATCAGTAGCTAGACAGTTTTAGAGGTGTTCCTGAGTCCAGGAAAGATGCAGTGGTAGCTGGTCAAGAAATGCAAATGAACATGTTTTGGTGTGGTAACACCAATATGGTGGGCACTAAGTTTTTCACTTTTTTAAAGGAAAAAGGAGTCTGAATCAAACAACCAGCTACATAACCAGTCTCTATAGAATATGAACAATCATAAAATGTATGTTTTAAAGTGAGGACATTTTTTGTCCCAAGGGGGTTGACAGTGTCCCTTTAAGGCCCACAAGGTGCAATGCTTTTTTCAGGAGTAACCAAGGAGAACTAGAGAGCTAAAGTGACTTGCTCAGGGTCACACAATATGAAACTGGAGGTTGTGGTGATCAAACCCAGGTCTGTTGGATGTATAAAGTTCATCCACAGCTCATTATTTTAACATCTAGGCTATACTGCTAACCCTGTTTTAAGACATGTATGCACAATTCTACCTCTATTTAATAATTATTCATTTTAAATATTTCATAATGTGAAAAAATAAACAATTGTTCATTATTCTAGCATTCTACAAATGCTACCAAAATGCAAGTTTTCTAGAAACTCTAATATTTGATCTTGAATTTTCACATGGAAAACTTAAACATATAATGCTTTGGTTGGGCAGTATCAGATTCATGAGATAATAATAACAATAATAATAATAATATTCTTTATTTATAATGCACCTTTCAAATTTCAAGGCGCAGTACGGGTTAAAACAGTTTAAAACAGTAGTACACCATAATAATAAATGTACAATACTGTATACTTAAAAACTATTTGCCGCATCACCCTATGCCTTGCTCCATAAAAACATCTTAAATGCCTGTTTAAATCCCCCCACGGACATGCACTCCCTTATCCGATGGGGTAGAGAATTCCAGAGGGCTGGGGCCACAAACATAAATGCCTGGGCCCCAGAACATTTTAAAGAAACCCTCACAATCTCCTGCAACCCCTCATTGGCTGAGCGAGGAGAGTGTACAGGGTAATAAGGAACCAAAAGCTCTTTCAGGTAGTCAGGACCCAGTCCATATAGGGCTTTGTACATCAGTAAACCGACTGTGAAGGTGATCCGCCATTGAACAGGCAGCCAGTGCAGTTTCCGCAGCACTGGTGTGATATGAGAGGACCAAGGAGTCCCCATCAACAACCGTGCTGTGGAATTCTGCACCAGCTGCAGGCGATGGATACCAGCCCCCAGTAGCCCAAAGTAAAGGGAGCTGCAATAATCCAGACGCGAGGTCACAAAGGTGTGGATCAGTGTAGGAAGGTCACTGGATGGAACCAGGTGCTTGATCCTAGCAATGTTCCTTAGATGATAAAAGGATAACTTAATGACAGCTGACACCTGAGATCGAAGTGTCAGCCCTTCATCCAGTATTATCCCCAAGGTCTTGCACCCCTTCAGAGGTAAGGAGCTCAGAATCCCCCAGGAATATACCCATAGGATAACCTGTCAACAACCTCCCTATCTGGAGATCCGGATCCACAACCATCACCGCAGTCTTCCCAGGGTTCAACTTCAGCACACTGGACTTCATCCAGTCTTGGATTTTAATGAGACAATTATTAAATACCAAGAGTGCTCCATCCTGGTTGGGTGCAAAAGACAGGTAGAGCTGGGTATCATCAGCATAGCAGTGAAACCTCAACCCATGCCATCTTACAATGTCTCTGAGGGGCAGCATATACACCACAAACAACATGGGGGCAGCACCGAGCCCTGGGGGACCCCACATAACAGAGGGATTGGTTCAGAGGAAAAAAAAACTGACACCACCCTCTGAGTTCTACCAGAGAGAAAAGATGTAAACCATCTGTGGACCACCCCAGAAATCCCACAGATGAATCTCAGGTATTCAAGCAGTAACCCATGGTCCACGGTGTCAAACATGATGACAGATCAAGAAGTACCAAAATAGACCATTTTTTTCTGATCTCTTGCCATCAGGAGATCACTGAGCACCTGAACCAGTGCAGTCTCGGTACTATGCCTCTTTCAGAAACCAGACTGGAGAGGTTCGTAGATGATATGGATGGTCAAATGGTTCTCCAGCTGTACAGTCACTACTTTCTAAATAACCTTCCCCACAAAGGGAAGGTTAGAGATTGGCCTGTAATTTGCAAAAGAGTCTGGGTCCAATGAAGCTTTCTTCAACAAGGGTGTTGCCACTGCCTCCTTCAAGGAGCAGGGGTACTCACCCAAGTCAAGGGAGCACCAGACTATCTGTGCCAGAACCAGGCTGATCACATCCGAACAGCCCATAATTAGGGCTGTCGGGCCCGGATCTAAACTATAGTATGTTGGGCGCATACCCTGGACAATCTGCATAACATCCATGATTTCCAGCCGGTTGCAGGAGCTCCAGAAAACAGGAGGGACAGTGGCCAGGCATCGATCATCCGCAACTCCCATAAAGTGTGCAGAACAGGTCTCCAACCTGATGTCTGTCACCTTATCAGCCAAGAACGGAGCAAGCTCGTCACACTGCAATTGTGAAAACACTCTTCGAACTTGCAGACAGTCTGGGTTGCACAGCCTGTCCACAGTTTAAAAAAGCTGAGCTGGCTGGTTCTGAGCGGCAGCAATCTCCCTGGACAGGAACTCTGCCTTCTTACAGGAGATTGCTGACTGATAGAGACGATAATTCTCTAGCAGTCTAAGATGGCTGGTATCTTAGCCGGATTTCCACCAGCATTGCTCTAACCTACATCCTAGTCACTGCAACTCCCTCAAAGTCCCATCAAACCACGGAGACCGTGGGCGAAGGGAGAGAGGATGTAAATGGACTGGAGCAATGGAATCCAGGTCTGAGGCAATGGCCTGATCATAGGCCACAACCAAAACCTCTGGATCCATGCTTGCCCGAGGAAATTCTGATAGATCAAGTACCGCTGCTAGACCATCAGGAGTCACATCCTGTAAAGGGAAATACCTGACCATCTCCACAAGGGGTGGCCTATGGGGGGTGCAAAAATTGAATCACACAGTGTAATGGTCAGATCATCTGATGGGTTCCACCCCCAAGTCAGATGCCTCGATCCCCAGGAGGAAGACCAGGTCAAGAGAGTGTCCGTGTTTATGAGTAGCAGAGGTAACTACCTGTGTAAGGCCCAGTGAGATCATCAACTGGAGGAAGTGTTGTCCAAATTACGAGAGTTCGTCATCGATCCAGGCATTGAAGTCACCCAAGACCACCAGCCTAGGTGACTCAAACGCCAGGTCAATCACGAAGTCCACCACTTCCTTAAGGAATAAATTCCCATCACCAGGTGGACGGTGGATGAGAACCATCCTATAATCCGCACCTGCTACTACAGCACACTCAAATGATCTGGTCTCCTCAACCGGTACACTTGTGAGGTTCAATTCGGTCTTGAAACAGACCGCAACCCAACCCCCCCCCGTGGTCCAATCTCAGGTGGTGTATCACTGAATACCCAGCTGGAATAGCCGCCTCCAATATGGGGCCTGCATTTCCATTCAGCCAGGTTTCGGTGATGCAGGCCAGATCTGTCATCCTGACATGATCTGCAATAATTGCAGTCTTGTTCTTGACAGATCTGGCATTGCATATCACCACCTGAGTTGGACAGAACTCTTGGGCCACCCTGACCTCCTGCCTACCACTAATGGAGGTGCCCTTGGGTATGGGGACTAGGCAAGATGGCCCATGCTTACACTCCATTTCGCCCCAGGGCATCTTCTGGGCTTAACCACCCCAATGTGGGCACCCCGCTCTTTCAGCCTCAGCTGTTCACACCCTCCACCCCACCTCCCTCTCTTACAAGCAATACCCAAAGCTTGACAACATTGATGGATAGAAAAGGACAATGGTGGGGGGAAGAAGGGGCAGAGGGAGAGAAGAGTGGAGGCTGAATAGCGCATGATCTGGAGGGTAGAATGATAGCATAAATCCCAAGCCCAAAACATGGAGCAGAAAACCAATATAACTCAAATAAAACTGTACTCAAATTCCCAGCAATGCAGAACAGAAATATAACCCCACAAATCTTACCCTTTCCTAAATCTCCCAGCTCATCAATTCCTACCCCAGACTTACTGTACAATAACAAACAACTCTATTAAATAACTAATTAAAATTAACTAATTACAAAACCAAACGTTAAAAGATTTATTAGCCCAGGTCCTTTCACTACCTAGAAACATAGAAACATAGAAACATAGAAGTTGACGGCAGATAATGACAGCAAGGCCCATCCAGTCTGCCCATTTCTTTTTCTACCTTATAAATGTGCCTTCGGCCTTAACTCTGTCAGTGACCTATCTATTCATAGTCATTTGTATTGCTCCCTTATGCCTATCCCATGCCTGTTTGAAGCCCTGCACTGTATTCATAGCCACCACTTCTTGTGGTAAGCCATTCCATGCATCCACCACGCTTTCTGTGAAAAGAATTTCCTCACATTCCCCTTAATCGGCCTCCCTCTAATCTCATGCTGTGTCCTCTTGTCCTGCTATTTTTCTTATATTTAAACATGTTAGACTCTTTCACCTTGTTTATGCCCTTAAGGTGTTTGAATGCCTCGATCATATACCTCTCTCCTCCTTTGCTCAAGGGTATACATATTGAGCTCCATTAATCTGTCCTCATATGTCTCTCTGATGCAGTCCCTGCACCATTTTGGTTGCCCTTCTCTGGACTGCCTCAATTTGGTTAATGTCCTTGTGAAGGTGTGGCCTCCAATACTGCGCAGTACTCCAGATGGGGCCTAACCAGTGTCTTGTACAGAGGGATTATTACCTCCCTCTTACGACTTGTGATACCCCTACAATACACCCCAACACCCCTAGCCTTTCTACTGCTTTAGAGGTCTGCTTGGATGATTTTAGGTCATCAGTGATGATGATGCCCAAGTCTCTTTCTTCCTTTGTGACTGCTAGCAACTCCTCCCAGCCTGTAGGTGGCTTCAGGTTTCTCTTCCCTATGTGCATGATTTTGCACTTCTTTGCATTAAATCCCAGTTGCCACTCTTCTGACCATTCTGCTAGTTTATCCAGATCTCTTCTCATTCTGCCCACCCCATCTGGATCATCTACTCTGTTGCAGATCTTGGTGTCATCTGCAAACAGACAAGCCTTACCCTCTAGTCCATCTGCAAGGTCACTAATGAAGATGTTGAAGAGGACTGACCCCAGGACTGATCCCTGAGGTACCCCACTTGTGACTTGCATCTCTTCTGACTGTATACCATTTACCACCACTCTGTTTTCTGCCCATCAACCAGTTTGCCACCCAGTTGACCAACTTCTGACCACCCCGAGCCTACCCAGCTTATTTATCAATCTTCTATGTGGAACAGTGTCAAAAGCTTTGCTGAAGTCAAGGTAGGCGACATCAACTGCTCCCCCTTGGTCCACCACTCTGGTTACCCAGTCAAAGAAATCTATGAGATTAGTTTGACAGGACCTTCCTTTAAAACCCATGCTGTCTTGGATCCTGTGCCCTATGGATTCCAGGTGTTGCACTATCCTTTCCTTAGGAGTGCCTCCATAATCTTGCCCACTACTGAGGTAAGACTGACCAGTCTGTAGTTCCCCCTCCTCCCTGCTACCACTCTTGTGGGCGGGGATCACATGAACCCTTCTCCAGTCTTCTGGGACCTCTTCTGTGCTCAGAGACTCACTAAACAATTCTGCTAATGGCTCTGCTAGTTCCTCCTTTAGCTCCTTAAGTACCCTGGGATGTATGCCATCAGGTCCCATTGCCTTATCCACCCTGAGCTTAGCAAGCTCTTGTAGGACCCTTTCTTTTGTGAAGGAGTGTGCTCACCTCCCTCCCCTGTGTCCATGATGCTGAGCTGTGGGCCCTGTCCTACCTTCTCTTCAGTAAATATTGAGCAAAAGTATCTATTTAGGATAGATGCCTTACAGGGTCCTCCTCCTCACAGCTCCCTTTTCTCCATTAGCTTAGCAATACCCCCTCTGGACTTTCTCCTTTCACTAATGTATCTATAGAAAGTCTTGTCACCTTCTTTACTGTTCGTGATAGTGTTTCCTCAGTTTGGGACTTTGCCTGCCTTACTGCCTTACCTGCTTCCCTTAGGGCAGTTTGGTATGCCTCCCTATCTTCATCCGCTGTGTTCCCTTATATTTCCTGAAGGCCAGCCTTTTGGCTCTGACCTTTTCTGCTACTGTATTTGAGAACCAAAGTGGTTTCTCTTTTCTTTTGTACCTTCATTTTCTGTCTAACACAATGGGATGTTGCTTCAAGTATTGCATCCTTAATGCTTGCCCACTTTGCCTGTACCCCTCACCTGTGTTTCTTTTTGCCAGGGTTAGCTTAACTCTGTAGGCCATCTTATCAAAGTCAGCTCCTCTGAAGTCCCATATTTTTGCCTTGGAATGGGATGATTTAGATGTAGTAGCCAAACTGAACCATACCATGTGATGGTCACTGGCTCCCAGGTGACCTTCTACCTGGAGATCTGTGATCCCTTCTTTGTTAGTCAGTACTAGATCTAGGATAGCCCTGTCTCTTGTGGGTTGCTGTACCAGTTGTTTGGGCCCAGTACCTAGGGCCCAATAAAATCCAGATTAACTAAAAACTAAAAATAACAAGTGAATTAAGCTTTATATTGCTTTAACATATGAATAAAGAATGCTGCCACTCACTGAATGCTCAGTTCCTGTGACTAAGCCCTCAATATTTGTGTGTTTGTACAAAAAAAATGCTTTAATGATAAAATAGATCATACATGGATATGGGGGAGACAGAGCTTCTGAGTCTTGGATGCTACAGGCATATCCAACATACTAAAGTCCTGCATAATGAGAACATTTCAGCATCCTCCAGACAGACAGTTTAATAATGACAATTTTTTCAAAATCAAATTGTGTTATTAAAAATTGAGAGATTAGATTGATTGCTATTGTAGTTTAGGGCATTTCCAATATCCAGTGAAACTTCATAAATATAATATTCAGACACAATGCAGCATATACAGTATTTGATACATTTTCTTTATCCCTGCTCTTTCTCTATTACTGTATTGAGGATAGTTATAAGAAATCAAGGTCTTTAAGTCTCAGATTTTATCTCATCCTGCTTGTTTTCCATATATTGGCCATAATTCTCTGTGTATGAGAGCATAATCATTAGTTAACAATGTTCATGATGTATGATTTCAATTCAATATATTTAAAGAGCCTCCAACAAATCTGGCTACTTTGTCAGATTCTGATAGTTCTGATGTTGTTTTATGCTGTCCAATATTGCTTCCATGAAAAACAGTTTTTAGCTAGTTGTGCTGGTTTGGTTCATCATCGCCTCACTGCCTTTACATTTTCCCACTTTTTTCAACTGCTGCCAGGCTGAGTGAAGAGTGGCATCATATGACGTTGGTAATCCTGTTGCCAGCTACAGTACGATACATAGATTGCTGCCACAGACTTGCAGTGTAACTCAACATTAGCCACTTAGTTTTCTTCTTATATGGATTACAGTGGATGGGCAATCATTGAGGTATTGTGTTAGTATTACTTGGCAACACGTTAATTTGTTTAGTATTGAGTCTTACACTCACTGTGTTCACTGACATTTTAAGAAATCACATCACTGCTGTTGTTTTGCACACATTTGCAGGATAGGAAGTTAAACCTAATCCTGACTGTGTTTTAATATTGGGGTGAAATTTTACTTCTCTGGAGGTTTAGCGGATCCCTCCCCCATTCACTATCCCTCATCTCCCCTTACGATAAAATGTTTACTGACGTGTTGGTCTAGCAGCCCCCCCATTCCCAATCTCCCCTTGACATAATCACTATTTTTCCATGATGGTCAGCATGTGGTGGTAAGGTTCTACCTGTTGGGGTTGGGGGAGGGGAGTCCTCTAGATCACCAGGGAAGTAAAGGTTTTCAGCAATTTTACAACACAGTCAGCATTAAAATTAACGTTCTATCCTGCAAACATGTACAAAATGACAGCAGCATTGTAACTTTTGTTTTCTTAAAATGTCAGTGAGCACAGAGCGTATGACTCACTTCTAAACAAATGAACATATTGCCAACTAATACCAACACAATACCTCAATGATTGCCCATCCACTGTAATCCCTATGAGAAGAAAACTAAGTGGCTAAAGCTAAGTTACCCCACGAGTATGTGGCAGCACTCTGTGTACTGTACTGTAGTTGGCACCAGGATTACTAACTACATATTATGTCACTCTTCACTCGGCCAGGCAGCAGTTGAAAAACAGTGGGAAAATATAAATGCAGTGAAGGGATGATGAACCAAGCCAGCACAACTGGTTAAAATCTTTGTTTTTATACAGAAGCAATATTGGACTGTTTAAAATAGCATTGGAACTATCAGAATCTGACAAAGCAGCCAGACTTCATCAGAGGCTCCACAAAACCCAATTACACCCTAAAGGTTGATGATAACACAAAAGGTAAAAAAAAAATAATTAGGGTTGGTCAAAATTAGCAAATTCCACTTCCACAAAATTTCAAGACATTTACAAATTTTCATGAAACTTAAATTATTTTACTTAGCTCTGACACAGCCACCCTTTAATCTAGAGTCTTAATAGGTTGGATGATTGCTTATTGTTAAGGGATCCATGAAAATGCCAAAAATCATGTCAAATATCATGACATTCATTTAAGCAGTTTTGAATATAATCGGACATGAAGTCTAGTATTTTATTTCTTTGCAAAATTTTGTGAAAATATTTGCTCTTTATATGTCACCCACATTTGAAGCTACAAAGACAGATTTGCATGTATGACCTTTTCAGAATATTAAAAATGTTAAATGTGGTACGATACAGTTTGTTTGTAAGTTACAGGGGCTCATAACTTCACAATTTAAAAAAAGTTGTGAAATTCTGTGAACTCTTCTAAAAGTAGATGTGCTTATAACACTACTACCATTGCAGACATTGGCCTGACACTTGACATGACTACCCAATGTCATGGCAATAGCACATAAAGCTGGAGAAATTTGGTTTAGGAGTTTTAAATTTACAGTGGAAATACTACAGATTACTAAGTGGCACAATTTTCTCAGAGATTCATGGAACTGGAATAGATAATGGCACAATGATTCTTCTTGTGGAATTTTTATTTAACAACACACTTCACCACTGCATTCTCTTTGGCTGCTGCTCTCCTAAGTTCTCCAGCTAAGCTGCACTGTGTGCAGTCCTGTAGTACACCCTTCAGTGACTATCTCCCTCTCATGTTCTCTGATCTTGAACAAATGGACTTATTCATACTGTTTGTACCCCGATATTCTTCTAGTGCTTCACAGTTAAATCATCCCTTAAGTAGAGAGTCACATACTCCTTTTCCTTCTTCTTGGTATCCCAGTCATCTCTTTCTCCCACCATGTCTATGTGAGTACCTCTACAGGACATCCTGGCCCTGCAGGTGCATCAGGCAGGCAGGCTAACACATTTTTTCTGGGTTGATTCTCATATGACCTGCATTCAAATTAGAATTGTTTCCCCTCTATGCTTCCTTGCTCCAACTGGGGGTCTGCTATTCTTGTGTGACTCGGCAATACTGTCCACCGCCTGGTGATCTATGCATCTTACTCCTGCCAGTGGTGATCCGCATACTAGCTGCCTCTCCTATACTTTCATTTAAATTACCCTGGCTGTACTGTCCATTTGTCTGACCAGTACCCCCTATCCTGGTGCAGCTGCAGCCCATCTTCAGCATTTGGTCATTCCTTGCTCTAGAATACCTCATAGCTGGACAGAAAAACAAAACACTCCCTCTTTCAATAGTCTCTTAGAAAGCATTAGCATGCATAATAGTCCATTGTCATTCCTCACAGGTCCCTGGCTGATGAGAAACTCAGAGATCACTGGGAATGTCCCAGGTTTCATAATGACCTATTTGTGTTCTTAGGACTTGTTCTGACTATCATTTAGGCTAAACAGCAGCTGTCAGCCCCTCCATCTGAATGTAATGTTTCGCTATGGAGTGCACTCATTTGACCTGTACTTTAGGTAGGAAAATCATTATACCTGCTCTAGGATCTTAATTCTGCAATACCTTCCAACTCTCCTGCTGAAATACCTTGGCTGTGGAGTCCCCTATGAATGCAACCTTATCACCACTCTACTCTTTTCCTTACTCCTCCATGGCAGATCAGGTGTATGCCTGTGCAAAATGTATTCGACTTCCACAAAATATTCATAATATTCCATGATTTTCACAAAAAAATAAAAACGTTATTTGCTCTTGTGTGTTGTGCTTATATCTTCACCATCCTTTAAGCATGACATTTAAAAGTTGATACACATAGGGTCCTATTTAAGGTTTATGAAATTGCCAAACTTAGTCACATCTCTTCTAATTTTAAAGTTACAAGGGTTTAACTTCTTCCAGTTTGCTTACTTCAGTGCAACACATACAGACCGCTCTATGGTGAATGAGCGGATCCACGGTGTGTTGGGTCAATCAAGTGTAAAAAGAAGCTGGTCTCAAACACTCAACTCCCAAAAAATCTCAGGAAGTCACCAGTTCTTCCTGTGATTAAACTTTATTCAAATAGAAAAATAATCAAATCGGCACTCCACATGTGCAACCACAAACTTCAATGTTTGAAGCCCCACTGGCTCTTTCTCTTAACAAAAAGCCAGTGGGGCTGGAAACATTAAGTTTTAATGAAAGCATGTATGTGGGGTACTAATTAATATTATTTTTCTGTTTGATAAGCTTATGGAAGGAACTGTTGACTAATGAGATATTTTGAGTTATGTGTTCGAGACCAACCTTTCTCTGCACTAGTTTGCTTACTTGCCGAAGTTCAAAATTTCAGAGAATATTTGTCTGCTTATTAATAAGCTTCTTTCAAATCTAGAGATATCGGACTTGACGCATATATCCATGTGGTATAGACCTTCCAACATATCAAACAAGGTGATTTTGGAGGAGTAGTTTCAAAATTAGATGGAACAAACTAAAAAGTAAATTAGGGCTACATTTCTCAAGCATTTTATGAAATGTTGTAAAATTTCATGGAAGTAGACTTGTACAGTTCTTTTGCCAAGACTTCACTGGCAGAATTAAAATTTCATGCAGGACTAAAATAATGCATTAAGACATATACTAAACAATACAAATAAACATGGAATCCATCACATTCTTCTTGTAATATGGCCCAAGGTATGAAATGGTTACCATAACAATTCATTAAAAATTAAACACAGGAACTCCATTGCCTAAGGGAACTAAAGAATATGTAGGTGATGAAGTTTATATTCCTGTTTCTACATTCCATTTAAAAAAAGAACTTGCAGTGGAATTCCATTTCCCAGTTTACACAAGGAACAGGACCAACTAATTCCATGATAAATTACACACCAGTATTGTACCCAAACCCCCATAGATAAACACAATGACCTATCTCTATACAAATTTAAGGTGATTTACTGTACTGGAAAGAAAGGAGAAATTTAGACTGTGTCTAAATGTTATATTTTGGATTTTTTGGGGGGATACTGCAAAATGCTTAAAGTATCCAATATGGATAGTCTATATTGTAGCATTAGGCTGAACTTTGACTTTTATATAATTAAATCTGATTTACAAATATCCCTAGTAGAATATAAGGGAAAGCACTGAGAAACCATCATTATATGGCACAGGAGTTGCTCGGAACACCAGCATCACAACCTTGGGTCAGAGGTGCTTGCTCTCCTACTCCCATTTCCAATTGGCTGCAGCATATTTTGAAGAACATTGTTTGTCGGGGACAGTCACACAAACACTGAAAACATAATCTGTATGTATGTGGGGAGTGTGCTGGATTTGTTTTGGGGGTGAGGATTTTGTTTTCGCATAGGTGAGACTAATGCTTTTAATGGGGAAAAGAAATCAACTTTTTGAAGCAAGACTGTGATCTACTTCTCTTAGTCTACAGTTCTGAAAAATGGCCAATAAAATATTTCGTGTTACAGTCCTTTATCACAGGAATAGAAAATAAAATATTTAAAAGATGAATGCAGGGTTTTCAGCTATAACCTGTGAAACCTGATTTCACATAAATGTGCAGATGGCTGCATTTCACTTTTTTCAGGCAGCATCTGACTAACACTGCAATAGGCAGTATTTACAGAGCTGTACTTTATATTTTTTATTATTAATAAGTTGAAAATATGGAACCAATTCAATTACTGTAACTTGCTCAGTCATTTCTGTTTTAATATGCCATTGTTAAAATTTATACACATCTACTTTAATGTACCTCACATTAATATGAAGTCTGTTTTTTTTTTCCACTGTTTTCAGTGAAGCTGAAATAATAGTACTGCACTATTATACAGTGGCAAGAAAAAATCCTGGACTCTGATTGGTCAGTCTTGGGCTTGACCCATGATGTTATCCCAGTACAACATCACGGGTCTAGTCTCAGCCTCACTGTGAACCTGGAGATGATTTGTTTCTGCTTGATTGTTTCTTCTTCTCTTAAAAAACAAAAATATTTTTCCACACAAAAACATCTTTAAAATTATTTTTTTTATTCTGTATAACAACGAGCCATTGTATAATAGCAATAATGCCCTCCAGGGTGTGTGTCGTTTGGGATAACGTCATGCCTCAGTCATTGGATGCACTCTGCCTGCGGCCTTATGCCCAACCACCTGAGGCATGTCGTTATCCCAGCATGACACACACCCTGTCGGGGTATTATTGCTTAAATGTTACACTCTGTGGACCACATCAACACATTTATTATTTGTCTAGAGAAAATCATCATCAGATACATTCAAGGCTAGATTTTTTTATAATAGGTTATATAAGTAAGCAATAAGGCATGAAGGGGTGTGTGTAAGACATATTTTACAGCACAGACAGGGGGTGTAGTTAGGCACAAGGCTGAAGGCCGAGTGACTTCAGTCACTGGACATGCTAGAAAATGTTTTCTACACATCCAAGTGCTTTATTGTGCTTATAAAATTGGTTCCTTTTTTCATTTTTTTACTGTTGGGAAAAGCATGTTTATATGTAGAAATAATAGATTTACTTGTGTGCATTTGTGATAAAATAGTCATTCAGCCCACTGCAAGTGATGTCATTGATGATGTCATTGTATTATTGCCTACTTTCTTCTTTTCTCTTTCCCTGTTTTTCTTCACATTCAAGACATGGAGTGTTTATCATGGAATGTTTACCATGGAATACATGGATTCAACATTCTGCTCAGTTCCACTGGCAGATTGTTTCTCTGCTAATACACTGTACACACAGACAGTAAATGCCTTTGTTACAGCCAGAGATTCAATTATCTCACTGTCAGGGCAAGAAGAAGTGAGTTCCCTGATGAACAGGTAAAGATTGAAGGGGGATTTTTCATTGTCAGCAAAGAAACAGTTGCAGTGAAAACTATAAACTATACTTATTTTTTCTCATTTGTTTATGTATATAAGGAGAACATGATAATAAGGAAAACAATCTTTAATTAATTTGTTTTATTTTTTATTTAAGGTAGTTTTATTTTTAGGGCCCAGATGAAGTTTTTTTACAGTGTAAAGATAGCAGCCATGTTTGTGCTGGAAGATCAGTTCTGGCTGTAGGGGGCTAACTGAAATTCCTGTGTTCCAAATGCTCATTGATCAGGGTTCCAGACTCTTCACTGCTGAGCAGTCCTTTTTTTAACCATGTTTAAACCATATTTTACACATAAATAAGAGCCAATCAGATTACTGGATTTTGCCCTGCCATTTTATAACATGGTAATAAATGCTAAAAGGCCATTACTGGTCTTCTATAAAATCATTTTGTAGTAGAAGACACTAAAAAAGACTAACAAGGTACTAGTTTTTGTAACAAAAACATAAGCAGCCCCCATCAACATTGGGGTGCTTTTCTGATATGTCAAAATGTAAGCAGCACACTTCAAATTAAACACTTGCCACTGTCTGAGAAAGGGATGGATTCAAATCCCATACCAGGGACTTTAGTCTTATTAATTCTATTACTACAATACAGTATTGGTAGAGGACGGTTGGAGGTACTATCTTTAAGTTGAAATGTTAACCTGAGGTCTCCTCTGATAGTCTGAGGTATATTTCCAGGAGAAAGTTGCAGATTTGTTTCAGCAGGAACAGCACATTGAGATGTGGCATCTCATCTTCAGATGTGTCCTGGGGTGGTTTACATGAATCTGTTTTATGGACTTGGGGACTAGGAGTAGTAGGTGATTACCCTGGTCTCCTGGCTATCACTACCCATTCGTTCCACGTTCCATTCTATCAGCAGCTTAAGAGTTAAACTGGTCCACAGCATGTGTTTGTGTAACCTGACTCCATATGTGTGTGTGTGTGTGTGTGTGTGTGTGTGTGTGTGTGTTTAGCACATAATGTTCTCTACTCACAAAGCACTACAAGGACAGAAGATGTCAAGGAAGAATGGAGCTGCATGGGGTGTAAAAAAATCTGCTAGATTGGCATGCACAACAAATAGGCATGGCGAAGTCCTTTATGCCATGCAGAACAGTGTGAATAGGTGTAAATAGCAGAAATGGATATTTACCTGGGAGCTGCATGGGGTATAAACCAATCTGCTGGCAGGCATGTACAACCAATAGGTATGGGTAAGGTCTTTGTACAGTGCAGAGTAGTGTGAACAGGTGTAAATAACATAAATTGGTTCTTGCTGACTTGATTATGCCTCTTGCTCCACCATGGAAAAAATATCAGTACCTACC
This sequence comes from Neoceratodus forsteri, assembly GCA_016271365.2. NCBI lineage: Eukaryota > Metazoa > Chordata > Ceratodontiformes > Ceratodontidae > Neoceratodus > Neoceratodus forsteri. The sequence goes on from CM028131.1 coordinate 1,127,033,641, forward strand.
AGCCCTACCAATGCACAGGGTCTGTGAAAGGTGAACAGGTAATGGTGCCATGTCCATCTTTAGTCCAAAGTCCAGGGTTGAAACATAGAATTGGGTAGCAGTAGATGGTATGCCCCCTGACAGCAACACCAACACAGCGACCTACATACCTGTCGACAAAATCAACAGTGGGCCAACAGGTTGTTGTGTTGGTGTGCCTGACACAGGGGCATACTGTCTCCTGGTCCTGCACCCCCTCCCCAAATCAGCCCTGACTGGAGCTGAGAATCTATAGTATGAGGGGTGCAGACAAAGAGCCCTCCACATGGGGAGTTGTGGGGGAAAATGCCCCCCATTGAAAAAACAGGCCCAGGAGGCAAACCGGATTTATATCAGCTGCAGTCCTGTCACTGTGATGTCGGTTGAGAAAACAGCTGTTGAACCAGCATTATAGAGCCGCAGTAGACCCCCAATCAATGTTCCAAATGGTGGCAGACCTTTGTATGCAAATCAGCCCCACCAACTCGCCCTGTACAAAGCCGCTATGCCCCCAATGCCTGCCCAGAAAAGGAGAACAAAAGACCACAGCAACAGCAATGTCACATTAAGGACCCCAGGACCCCACAATATCATGGTAAAGGGACATTAGTGTGGGCATCCAGCAAATGATGTTGCAGAGTTACTGGGAACACAGTGCCAATGGTGTTTGTTCAAGACAGGCCAGCATTCCTCCCAACACCTAGTCAGAGGGAAGCACCAAGACTAGACATCATGCAATCCTGCCTTCTACTGTGTATGTTCATGGCACCACATGTATGGCAATGTCTAGGGCCATGGCCACAGTACCTACAATCTGTATGAATACCCAGCAGATTGCCTACTTACATGCTAGCTTTATGCCATGCTCCACAAAGGGACATTAGTTCAGTAGGCAAGGCATGGTTGCAACATGGGCTGGCTGTCAGGCAGTTTGCTGTGTGCACTCCATGCTGGTAGCAGTCACAACTGCCATGCCAGTGATGTTATACCATATCATGCTCCACATGTACTAGAAAGATGAAGGTGACCTCCACACTGGAAGGGATTCTGGTTGCTCAGAAGGGGTTTGTATGAGTGGAAATATATGTCTCTATACACGTAAGACTTGCTGTGCTTCTATCCTTGCAGGGTATCCTGATGTAATCTGATTTGTCTTGCTGTACTAATGATTTCAAGTACAGTAACTGGTATTGTGAATACTGTAACTGTGTAGATGGCCTTAGCATGTATATGCATGGGCAAGTACACCATACCCACTGGACAAACTCTGGCATCCTGTCTGCGGATGCTAAACACATCCTGGTTACAATATACAGTAGGGTTTTGTGATGTTACTTAATATGCACTACTCTTGCACTGTGTATAGTGGAGTACTCTGGCTTCCTGAACAAAGTACAACATCAATAAAAAAGGCATACCATTTCTAACAGTATGTAATTCATTGGTTTGTAAAGCACTTTGAGGCACATCATATTCTGTCTGAAAGGTGCTCTAGAAAACAAACTTCATTCATTCACACTTATTTTACAGTGAGTGGCTGATATGTTGCTACTGAGCTAATTGGCTTTCTGAGATGCCAGTGTATTGACAACTAAAGTTCTAATTGAACTACAATAAATTTCTTTCAGCGAAGGTACTTAAAGGCATACCATTAAAGCTAGTTGACTTATAAAAATGTATTGTTATTTAATGGGCAATGATGTCCATTGCAAACTGTGTGCAAAGATTAATCATAAAGGCATTCAGCCCTGTAATTTTAGAACCAGAATGGCAGGGACAGCTTATCACTACAGTCATCAATTAGCCACCTTTAATTTGGTGGGAAGTTGATTTGATGTGCACTTTAATGTAATTAAAAAAGGCATCCAAATGACAAATTACATCCTGATCAAGAAGCAACCCCTGGGCTAGGACCAGAAAGTATACATTGCACCTCTACACTTCTAGATGCAGGGGAATGCTAGCAGTCAACACATTAGGCATAGGGAGGAGTTTTGATGATTCATTCAAACCAATGACTGGACAGAAGCATATTTATATCAGGGTGGAGGAAAGCATACAGAATAATGGTACAAAAGCAATCCACCATTTGGTCATGCACCACTGTAACTCTATGGGAAAACTTCAGCATGTGCACATATTATCAATATGTGTCCCATCCCAACAGTGAAGTGTGGGGAGTCATGGAGTTATGATCAGTGCTGGGGTTGGAGAACACCTGAAGAGGTTTCATTGGGCAGGGGGTGAGATGGGCAGAAGGGCAACATACAGATGATTTAAAAATTCTAATATAGATTTATCATGCACAGGAATTCTAATAAAATTAATTTGGTTCCTACAACTATGGTAACATGAGTTTACCAAAGAAAGCAAGTGGTTGGGTATCATGGAGCTGATGTGCACAACAAAGGTAACTAGAAAAAGGGTTATGTTTTTATGGAATACCACTAGTATCTCTTAACCCATGTTTCCCTTTTATACTGATTTATCTTATGTTCACATTATTTAGATAACATTATAGTGGGGCAGTAGCACCACTATAGTTAGGGTTGAGTAGGCTGTTTAATGTTAAACTCCCACATTTGCACTTAAATAGCTTCACCTCTGTTCAACAGATTTTTACTAAATTGTGCATGTGGAGTCTAGGGGGGGCAAGGTCTCTCAACATGCAAAGTTTCATTCCAGTTGGATGCACAGATTCTGAGATCCAGATAGTGAAAAAAGTGAAACATTCATTTTGTTTTTGTTATCAACTAGTGCCCATATGGTCTGGAGTTTTGGTTTGAAATTTTCAGTGAGGAAAGGGGTTGGCCCAGAATGGCACCTTTCATTAGTTTGGTGACAAAATATTAATCTGTTCCAGAGTTATAAGAATTAAAAATTTCAGTTCTGAGCATGCTCATTATGATCCTTTGGATAGCTGTTTCATATGAAACAAGAATTTAGCATTATGAAACAGGATTCTGTTTCATATGGGGGTAATCCAGTTTTGTGAGAAAAAAAATTCTTGTTTTGTATGGTGGTCATCTTTATACTTTTTTTTCTTCAAAAACAAAATCGGGGGAAACCCATAAAAATCATATCCCACAGGGACACAGATGAATGTATCTTGTTAAACTGGACCCCAGTAGCTGCGTTTGACAGTTAGTTTTGGGAAAAAGGATCCAGAAATGTGTTTTCAAAACATTTAAATAATCATGTTTTGTGAGGCACTTTTTTTTGTTTCATATGGTCTCATGAAACAGGAATAGGGAGAATGGGTTCCTATGAAACAAGAATTTGAACTTAGTTTTTTTCACATTCCTGTTCTGTACAAACCAATCCTGTTTTGAGAGAATGACACAATGTCAAGAAAAACAGAATTCCTTCATACAAAACAAGAATTTGGACTGTTTTTTTTCCATATTTGAATTTTAATAAGCCTTAACTCCATCAATATTTACAGTAAAGGGATAATCTAAATAGCAAAAGAAAAGTCTCAATGAGTACTACAATGCTAATATATTAATACCCTCCACAACAATTCAGGAGCCATACAAAAACATAACAATTTAAAATGTAGTCCCAGTGGCACTGAGGGTTGAGGTGCTGGATGCTGGATGCCACATCTCATGCTATGTCGGTGACCCAAGTTCAGGAATGAGCCTGGACCACTGGGGATCAGCAGGGAAGAGAGAGGATTGAGCATCTGGAGGACTGATCTCCTCTCTTGGGGAGAGAGAGTGATAGCTATCCACCTGCTGATCACCCTCTAGCGACAGCTGTGGGGAGATACAGGTTGGGAAGCTCGAGCCAACATACGAGTCAGTGGGGAGGGGGTAAAGGGAGAAAAAACAGGAAATGGAGCTGGCAGGCTCCATGATGGCCCCACCAGCTCCCGTCCCAATGCCCAGAATCTGGATTTGTCTTCTGGGTTGGGGGGCCGACTCTCCTTGTCTCGGCCCTGTCATGGGAAGGCAATGCATGAGGGATCACTGGAAGACTTGGGGCAGGAAAGATGGGACCTGAAACCAAATTCCCTCTGAGGGAGGGACCAGAGCCACCTGACAGGCTCCCCAGAGGGATAAAAATCAATAACTAAACAAAAAAAATTAACATTTAAAATTCCCATAGGATACTATTGCAACCAGAACATGCTATACCTCCATCAAGATTTGGAGATATGGAACAATCTATATGTCAAAAAAAGTTTCAGTGAGTACTATAACATTAACACATATAACCCCCTCCAAACAAGAAATAATTCAGAGACCATACAGAAAACCAAAAAAAAAAAAAAAAAGTGAAAATTCCCATAGGGTAACATTGCAACATTAATAAGCTTTAACTCTATCAGTCTTTTCAGTTAAGGGACAAGATAGACATCAAAAGAAAGTTTTCAATGAGTACTACAAGATTAAGTCCCTAAGGAACACTAACTGAAAATGCACATGTAAACAACATAAAACTTATGAAATGAAAATTGCCACAAGATAATATTGCTACCTTAACAAGCTATAATTCTGTCAATATTTGAATTAAGGGACACTATATCTATATCCATATATGTGTGTGTGTGTGTGTGTGTGTGTGTGTGTGTGTGTGTGTGTGTGTGTGTGTATATATATATATATATATATATATATATATATATATATATATATATATATATATATATATATATGATACATGATGGGCATGAGTGTGATAAGGAAAATATCTTCACTTCTCTAGAGTGAGCACTGAATACTCATGAGTGGCGAATCCAAGAGTGAGGATTCAGAGGTCACTGTACAGGACTGAACATATTTCCCATATCACATGAGTGCACATCATATATCCGACATATACAATGGGGGCCTCATTGTTGCAAAATGTACCATTGGCACGGCTTTGTGTAGTTTGCACAGCTTTGAGTGGTCTGTGCAGCTTTACGTGGGTTTTGCTCGACTTTGCACGGGTGTGATAAATATCAGTTCTTACATTTCTCACACCCCGGTGAAAATAACATGTTTTATTACACTCATTTATCACTCACCCCCATTGTATATACATATATATTTGTATATCTCTCTCTCTCTCTCTCTCTCTCTATATATATATATATATATATATATATATATATATATAGGATACATGATGGGCATGAGTGATATGGCAAATATTGTCACTCCTGCAGAGTGAGCTCTGGATATCTTACGAAAAGCCAAAGGCACGAAAGTGAGATATCCGCTCACAATGCAGGAGTGACAATATTTGCCATAGCATGATCTGCCCATCATATATTCGATATATACAATACGCCAAGAGTTTCAGAAGTTTTGTTATGCTGTCTTGTGTTCTGTTCCTGTTTATGTGTTTGCTCATTCTGTGTGTGAGCTTTTCTGAATGGTCTGGCAGTGTTATAAACTCTGAGAGACACATGAATGTGTTTTGCAATGCTAAATGAGTTTTAGATAGGAGTGAGAAACATACTTTTGTGAAGCTGTATTGTTTAGCAGTCTGGCTGCAGTGAAGTTAAGAGCATCACAGTAGTTGTAATGAGCTGAGAGGCACAGTGTCAGAACAGCTGATACTGTTTTCAGTGGTAATTAAGTTAGCAGCAGGCAGAGTGCAGAGTGTTCTGTGAAATTGTGCTCTTTAGGATTCTGGCTGCAGTGAAGTTGAGATTGTCACAGTAATTGTAATGGGTGAGAATCAGCATTTGAGGAACAAGTGAGAGTGTTTCAGTGGTAGTTGAGTTAGCTGCAGGCAGTAGTTTAGACTGTTCTGTGAAGCTGTGCTGTTTGGAATTCTGGCTGCATCAAGTTGAGAGCATCACAGTAATGTGCTGGAAGTTGGGGGGATAGGTACGTTTTGTAATGCTCACTGAGTTAGCTGCAGGCAGCAATGAGATCTCTAAGATAGTTCTGCATTTGTGTCTATGGTAACAGCACAGGTGTTTCTTGCATGCTGAGGGGAAAGCTGCCTAGGGTGATGATATCAGTGACCTTTTGTGACCTGTGTGTGTAAATGGCTGATATCATCACAATAAAGCACAGGGTAAAAATATCACACTGCAGTGGATGATACGCTGTTTATCTCACTCATTTACCACTCACCCCATTGTGTGTGTGTGTGTGTGTGTGTGTGTGTGTGTGTGTGTGTGTGTGACAGCAATACACACACACACACACACACACACACACACACACACACACACACACACACATCTATATAGTCCACCAATACTACAAGACTAACAAATGATGCCCACCAGAAAATTCAACTGTACAGATCAGGACATAAGTGTTTCAAGTTTTCAAGTTTCAAGTTTATTTGCAGGAAAACACCATTGAGCATGCTCCTTTACAAGGAGGTCCTGGAAAGACATTGAAGCATGACAATACAGAGCAATGGACAGGTACAGTGAGTGCAAATTATAATGATTACCTCTTACAATGAGTACAATTTACAGTCACAGCCAAAGACATGGTCAGATATTTCCTGAAATTTCTGTGATATTTCTAGAGAAATCTTCTGCTTTCTGCAGTTTCACAGTAGGGGCAGCAGAGAGAAATGCTTTAGAAATTTCACAGAATACCTGGAAATAGCTGACCATGTCTGTGGCTACTGCTGTATAATGAGTACTACAGTATAAACAGTGTAGCATCACAACAATGTGATAAGGGCAGGCAACATGAATCCTATATTTTAACATAGTAGTAGTAGTAGTGTTGGGAGTACAACAGCATCAGAGGACTAGGGGAAGCATAGATAATTCGAAATCAACACTTTGGCATCAGAACAGTGATAAGGAGGACAACAGTAGTTAAGAATTTGTAGTCAAGAAGAGATAAACACTAGCAACAGACTGTGGAGGGTGCAGGGTTTCAGAAGACGGACACAAGATGATCCAGTTATTGGAGGGTCAACATTGGAGGAGCACACTGGCATATCCCACCAGGGCAGTCTGGCAAGAACAGATCATGCTAGGAGAGGGGGAGGGCTGAGGGACCTGAGGAGGAGTATATATTGTTGGCTGAGGTAGAAGCAGGGGAGTGAGGGGGTTGAATGGGGGGGGGACTGGGAGAAGAAGTGCTGCAACAATCCGGCTGAAGCATGATCAGTAGACCTACCCACTGTGGGTAGACCTACCCACTGAGGCATTGGCAGGTTTCCCTGAAGATCCTGTTGAACAGAGATTTAAAGGAGTTGACAGAGACAATCTCAGTGAGTTTGAGCGAGGTCTATATTTTGTTCCAGTAGGCCGATATGGTATAGCTAACTGCAGCTCTGTCATGGAGTGTATGTGTTCTGGACACATCAAGCAGGATGAAGTTATTTTTCACAGGGAATAACAGCTGTGGGATATGTGTAAGAGGGAAGAGATGTAGGTGAGAAGTTTGCACAACAGAATTTTCAGTGCCCATGTGCCTGTGTGGAGCAGCCTTCTTGATACAAGAGAAGGCAAGCCTACTGTCAAATAAAGAGTGCAACGATGTGTTCTATAGGGTACTTTGGTTATGAAGTGAAGGTCATGGTGGTATAGGATGTCAAGCTTGCAAAGGTGAGACAACGTGCTGTTATTGTATATGACATCTGCATAATTGATGAGTGGGAGGAAGGTAGCCTGCACCAATCTTTTCCTGATTGCTTCAGGAAATGAGGTTTTCCAGTGAAAGGCAAACTCAATTGTCCAGATGGACCAGCCAAAGAAGGCTTTAACATGCCCAGACAAGTCAGAGGGGGAGGGGGGTTGGGGCTCTAAGGGTTGCTCACCAGGACGGAGGCAGGATGTGATGAGGTATAGATGACATCACAAAGAGGAAGGGGACAGGAAAAAAGAGAGTAGCAGCTGGATTGGAGGAGACCCAAAGGAAGGGAGAGGGATCAATTGGGGGTATGTAAGCAGCTGCAAGGAATCAGGCTGCCTCTTGGCATGCTACTCTGTTTTTGCAGCTGGGAGCAGCACATCATATCAGCTAAAATTTAAGTTTCTAGGAAAATGTGAGAGCAACTGAGTAAAGTTAATTGAAATCACTGGTGGCTGACTAATCGGCCATAGCATAACAAAAAAAAAAAAAAAGAACGAGTAACAGAGGGAACATCAGGAAGGTTGGAAGAAACGGAAGATCCATGTCTTTATCCATGTGTAGCAGGCAAGCCTGCGTCCTTGGGGCACTCATGTATGGCGATAGTGTGATTTTAAATCTGGTAGCACTTTCAACAAAGCCAGGAATGCATTTGGTGAGATTGTATCGGTTGCATCCAGGTTCTGGTAGCTTTGGCAGAATGTTTGTCTGGAGGCTGGTGGTTGTTCTGAGGAAGGCACCAGTGGTGACAGGGCCACTAGACAGGCCACATTTTGCGTATTGAGTCCAGGTAAGTGTTTCTGTGTGTGGGGCCCAGGCAGGCCACAAGTTGCTGGAATGGTTGTGAAGTCGCCCATTGGGCAGAGCCGCAAAACAGGCCAAATGTTGCTTTGGGGGCTCCTGCCATCCATAAGCAGTTGTTGGGGGCCCAGGCAGGCAACAAGGAGGTAGAATGTTTGGGAAGTCACCCATAAAACAGGGCCGCAAGCACACAATATTTTGGTCCTAGGAGCCTCTGTGGATCGTGGGGGGCCGGGCAGGCCGCATGTCAGTGGTGTTGTTGGTGGAGGCCGCCCCATGAAACAGGGCTATAAACCAGGCTACAGTCTGTGAAAATGTCCCCAACTGGGAAAAGAGGGAAGGGGGCCTTTCATCAACTGGTAGGGGGACCCGGGTACAGACCCACGAAACAGCGCCTTTTGGGGATGTCTTAATGGAAGAGTGGATTGGGCTGGGGATAGGCCCACAGAGCTGCATAGTCTCAGTGGAGCAGGCCTCAAGCGGGGGGGGGGGCCAGAACCCCGGGTGTTTTTTTTTTTTTTGTGTTTTCCTTGTTGAGCACTAGCAGAAGGAAGGCAGGGTATGTAAAGATGTCTTGATGCCTGGTAAACAAGTCAGTGAGATAGAAAGGGGCCTGGAACAGGTTTCAGCAGCCTGCAGTGGGGAGAGAGGCTCATAAAAAGACTGGCTTGGGAAGGGAGACTGCCACCAGTTGAGTGGGATAGACAGAGTGGTGGTACAACACCGGGGGTCAGATCAATCTGGGAGGCAATTTGGTCCATTTAAAAAAACACAAGAGAGAGGGGTTTTGTTCTTTGGACGATGGGGGAGGGGGCATGATGTGGCCCAATCGTGAACAGAGGCATATGAGCCAGTGGGCCACGTGGCCATGAGTGAAAAAGGGATAGCATTTGTAAAAGAACTAGGGACAATAGGAGAGAAAACAGCAGGCCAGTGAAGAAGGGTAAGGTGCTAAAAAGGTCATGGTTTGTGTATATCCAAGGCATATGTTCTCAGGGGTACAGGATAGTAGAAGTTTGAAAAAAATATATAAGGAAAAAGAGAAACACAATGGAGTTTTCTAGGGCTGAAGGGATCTAGCTTGGGATATGAAGGAGGTATGGCTTTTGCTGTGAGCGCATGAGAAAAGCATCAGGCCAGATACAATGGCAGGAGGCAGCTCAGCTAGCAAGTGGGGCAAGGTGAATTGGAGCAGGCACAGTTCTATTGGGGGAGGTTAGGAGAAAAGCAGTGGGTATGAGTTCCTAAGCAGTAGTACTAGGTAAGGAGGCAAAAACGGATGAAAGATAAGGACACAAGGGTAGATGGGGGCAGATTCGACATGAGAGGTGGGGGTGGGATGATTTCTGTGGCAATAGGGATATAGATAAGGGGAGAAGCATATCCATTTAGTAAGACAGAACTACAAAGCTGGAAATTTAGGGTGGTGAAAAAAGGCAAGGGGGTTCAAAAAAAATGTATGGGTTGTGCATAAAACAGGAGTCACCACACAAAGGGAGAATGACTGGGGAATATTTATTAACCAATGTACTTTCTTTTGCAGCAGTTTGTCCTATTTAGGGAATGGCAATAGACATGGCCCCAAGAAAGAACAAACCAACAAGGGAAGAGGCCTACAGTGCCATACTGGAATTAGCAGAGAAGGCTAACAAGGTATGGGAGCTGTTAGAGGGCATGGAGCCCCAAGGGCAGGGGGACAAACGAAAAGCGGACAAAGAAAAGGTAAGGGATTGGGGCAGGCAGCCGGCAGAGGGACAGGGTGGCCCTGGGGCTCCAGCCGAGTCACCAAGCCCCAATAGACTGCCACCAAAGCCCGCCAGCCCAGAAAGGCCAGAGCTGGCTAGACCCATCCCACAGCCACCTCAACTGGAGCCTCCTCTTGTGTCTAGCCCAGTTCTTGTGCCTCTGCCAGATACCACAGGAGGGTGCTTACCTGGATCAGCAGGGCCCAAACCAAGCCCTTCAACAGATAATGTGGGAGGGAACATAGGCAGCAGTATAAAAGAATACATCAAACAGATGATTACAACCACGGGGGAGGATGGTTTAGGGCAGCTTGAAAAGGTGATATCCGACATTAAGACAGGGAAGAAGGCAAAAGAGGAAGACACAATGCCTGTCGGGGGCACAGGGCTGGGGGTGGGGACAAGGGACATAGGTGCTCCAGGAATGAGAATATGGGAGCATGTACCACTATGAAGGAGAAGATATGGAAAGATGAATATTTGGATATATTTTCCCTAGTAAGCAGGGAAGCGATAACAAAATACGATGAAAAGGAGAGCATAGGCAAGAGTGAGATGGCGGCTGCAGTAGTGCTGCTGGGGGAAAATAGAAGGAGGATAAGTTCACCAAGGGCAAGACCTTGGATTCCTGGTTTGTAGGTTTCGCAACTTATTCCACGACTATAATGGAAAAGAAGCCCGAACTAGGAATTCCTTTAATCACATATCAATTGATCATATACAGAGCAAAAGCAAAGGGAGGTTTTGGTTGGTTATACTATGACAAATTCTTCAGGCAGAGAATGGCCACCTACAGGGATGTCCATTGGGGTACGAAGCAGCTAGATTTTGGATGAACTATGTCATGGACCAGTACTTGCCTAAATGGGAAGGGGGGAAAGGTACATTACTCCAAAAAGTAGCTGGGGATATAACAGGGCCTTTTGTTCCTGGCCACAATGTACATTTTGCCACTCCTGTTCTAAATATGTGGGTAACCACCCAGCTTCAAGATGCTGGATGAACTGGACTGCTGGGGGAGAGTACAATGGGGGGCAGGGCAACAGCAGTCAGCCCTTTCGAGGGGGACAAGGGGGGTTTAGGGAACAGCCAGGGAACAGAGGCTACAGAGGGAGGGGAGGCCATGGGAGGGGAGGACAACGCTACTGAGAAAGGTCAAGACAGGTTCTTGTGGGGGTATTAAATTCTGCAAGGTAAAGATGCCAATAAACATAAGAAAATTAGAAGAAGGGTTAAACGGTCACCTAGATGAGAGGGAGGCCTCATGGCTAATAGAGGAATTTAAACTGTGTTTCAACATTCCTTTTCAAGGGCCCAGAAAGGCAGGGATGCCAAGAACTTAGGATCAGTATGGGACAAAGAGGGGATTTTGAGACACAAGATACAGAAGGAAAAGAACGCAGGGTGAATTGAGGGGCTGTACCGGAACCCCCCTTTAGAAAAACTGCAGATATCCCCTCTAGGTTTAGTACCCAAGAAACAGCCAGGGGAACACAGGGTCATCCACCATCTGTCTTTCCCTGAAGGGAAGCCAGTAAATGATTACATTGATGAGAAGGATTCCAGCATTACATATGCAACTCTGGAAGAGGCGGTACAGATAATTCGGGCAACACCACAGGCATGGCTGGCAAAAACAGACATTGAGGTCGCTTTCAGGCTCCTACCAGTGCGGCCACAAGACTGGGATTTACTTGGTTTTAAGTTAGACGGGCAATACTATTTTGACAAAGCCATGCCTATGGGGTGTTCGACTGCCTGTGCCTCTTTTGAATTGTTTAGCACGTGCTTACAAGGGATATTCCAGTGGAAGATGGGATACAGGACAGTTCTTCACTACTTAGATGATTTTCTGTAGACAGGGAGTGGGCAGGAGAAGACTGAGAGGATGTTAATGAGTTTTCAAGAACTATGCCACGAACTGGGAGTACCTCTGGCACCGGACAAGACCGAGGGTCCCAGTCGGGTCATAGAATTCCTGGGGATCAAGATAGATGCTCAGGAAGAGGTGTTTAGGTTATCAGACAAGAAAACAAGGAGGTTAAGGGAACTCATACAGGAGCATAAGACTAGGTGCAGTGTCCAACTCAGACAAGTGCAGCAATTAATTGGGCACCTCAATTTCACCTGCAGGGCCATTAGCCTGGGACGAGCATTCATGAGACGGATAGCAAAAGCAACTAGGTGCGTGATGAAACCGCATCACTGGGTTGACCTCGTCAAGGATACCAAGGAAGACTTGAAAATAAGGGAGGAGTTTATAGAGGCATTTAATGGGACATCTTTCTAGGAGGATGATTGGGTTTTTAATACTGACACATGAAACTATACAAAGACACAGTGGGGGGTTGGGCATGAGTGGTTATTTCAGGGGGCGATGGTTCTTGGAGGCCTGGCCAAAGGAGTGGATACAGAGAGGACAAACCAGAGACATCACACTTCTGTAGATCGTCCTCATCTGGATTAGCATACTAATGTGGGGGGAAGAGCTCTGTAACCAGAAGATGACTTTCTGGTGTGATAACAATGTGGTGGTCGATATCCTCAACAACTGGGAGGCCACGTCAGATTCAGTGTTGAGTATTGCAACAGATAGTCTTACAGGGGTTGAAGTTGAACATGTCCTTTAGAGCTAGACACATTGACAGAGTTCAAAACCCTGTGGCTGACAGCCTCTCCTGTCTACAGCTGGATAGGTTCCAGGCCATCGAACCGAAAGCGGAGGCACAAAACATGCCCATACTGGTGAGCATTTGGGAAGTTGGATGGAGGGAACTGAAGTTCTGTTTCACAACTCCTTGTCCCCCCAGGACCCTCTGAGCCTACAAAGGAGCCTGGGGAGCCTTCCAGGTTTTCAGAGAAGTACACTGCATGGAGGTAAGTGGGCAGGTCACAGAAGATAAGTTAAGAAAATATGTAGTGTACCAGTGGGAGCGCGGTCTATCGCATGCAATGATGGGGGTACATTTAGTAGCTATAAGTGTAGTCTGCAGCCTCAGGGGGTGTCAGGATCCAACAAAAACCATGCTGATCAGATGGATGGTCCAAGGGTGGGGGCACCTTTGAACCAGCAAAAGGGACGACAGACGACTGGTATTAGAAAAATTGTTAGCAAGGCTGATAGATGCCACATTAACAATTTGCAAATCAGCGGAGGAAGCAATGTTATTTCAAGCCATTTATTTGACCATGTACCATGAGGCCCTCAGGGTGTGCTGGGAGGACATAGACTGGTAGCTGGAGACAATCACCTTATGGGTTAGAAGATCAAAAAACAGATCAGGAAAGGAAGGGATGCTTGATTCACCTGGGGAGAAAGGAAGAGTTAAAAATGTGCCTGGTTTGAGCACTGTGGGCTTATACGGCAGAGTGACTGGAACATGGGGGCAGTTTTTCAACCATGGGGATGGGAAAGGGGTAGCAAACTACCAGATAGTAGCAGTTCTCAAAAAAGGCATGGCTTTTCTAGGAGAGGATCCAAAATATTATTCATCCTATTCATTCAGAATTGTGGCAGCATCACAATTGGTGGCATCAGGGGACTCAAGAGAGCAGATATGGGAGATCGGCCACTGGAAATCAGAGTGCTACAAGCGTTATGTACAACCCTTTAATGTATAACTATTAACCATTTTGCATTTACAGGTTAAGTAGAGGGGAGGCACAACAAAGAACAACGGGGGGAAGGAGGGGGGAGGCAGTATGACTGGGAGGTAGAAAAGGAGGGTCTGAACCAAATAGAATATCTTATATGTTGCTTTATTTTACAACAGGACCAGGTCGGAGGTTGGAGATATAGATATGCGGGCATTCTTACATTTACTGGGCATAAAGGAGCGTGTCCAAGAAAGCAGGGGGCAGGCAACTGTATCAAGACCCCAGACAGTGTAGGTTGTCATGGCGAGGAATCAGGGGCATGAAATGGGCCCAACTATTGCCGACCTTGAGGGACATGAGGGAGAGATGACCGCTGCCAGGCATAATCATCATGCACCTGGGGGTAATGACATTGAGTCCAGGCCCTGGTTGGACATATATCTTCAGATAAAACATGATGTGGAGATAGTAAGACATTGGTGGCCTCAGGTAACCTTAGTATGATCAGATATGGTCCCTCACCGAATATGGAGGCATGCGCACAGTCATGTGGCAATTGAGAGAGCTAGGAAGAAGATGAATAGGAGGGTAGGCACATTATTCCTTGCAAACAGGGGCAGGGTCATAAGGAGAGGCATAGATGAGAGAGGTGATGAGCATTATAGACCAGACGGGGTTCATTTTTCAGATTTGGGGGTCAAGATGTTTAATACAGAAATTATGGGAAGCATTGAAGAATGGAGGAGACAGATAGGGTGATGGAGCAAAAGGGTGAAATGGGGGGAATGCCTGTCATCCAATGTAGGCTGGAGACAGGCTGTGGGGAAAAGAAAGCAAAGTAAAGGGGCAGGGAAGGGAGAGGGGAGGGGGAGGAAGATAAAAGAACCCCAAAAAAAGAAGAACAGCAACAGCATGAAAAGAAAAGCGGTAATGGGTACACACCGTTACCTCCAGAAAAAGAAGAATCAGGCCCCCAGATCTACATCTGGGGGGAGAAGAGGAGGAAGACAAAAGAGGATAGAAAATAAAATGTGATATTTGATATATTTGGTTGTATAGATGATACAAAGATAAAGGAAGATTGGATACAAGAATATATATGAGTTAACAAATATGTTGTAGATGGAATGAAAATCTTTCAGAAGTTTTAAAATTTTGGGACAGATCAAGATAATACTATTAATAATACATTAATTGCTGATCTGAGTACTCACCACTTACTGACTCTGTCTTGTTCTTGGGGAATCTGGGACAATAAGGACTTGTTCCTAAAGAAGAACCCTAGTCTTATTTTTATTTTTTTAGAGAGGGATTCTATATGGGCATTGAAGGATAGTTTGGAATCTAGCCACATGCATAGATACTTGAAGTTATCCACAACCTCAAGAGTGTCATCTAACAGAGTTGTTATTGGAGCAGGCATTGCCTGGTTGTGGAGGTATGAATGGTATTGAGGGGGGAAGGAAATACATAGTCTTGTTGTTTTTTTTTTTTGTGTTTAGTAGAAGTTTGGAGTTTGGGAGGTTACGCTGGAGCTGGCTGAAGTCCTTCTGAAGTTCAATTCCCACTTTCTTCAAGGAGGGCTTGGAGATGCAGAGGAGGGTGTCATCCACGAAGCAGTGTAATTTCAAGTTGTGGATGTCGTTACCCAAGGAATTGATATAAACAGAAAATAATAATGGACCTAAAACAGAGCCTTGGGGAACCCCTCTTGTTAAAGGAAGGGGGGGGGAGGATCCCATCGGCTTTGATACATTGAAGCCTACCTGAAAGGTGGCTTGTAAACCATTCCTGGGTAGTACTACTATGCCAAACATTTTAAGATCGATAAGCAGGAGAGTGCGGTCAACCGTGTTGAAGGCCTTGCTCAGGTCTAGGAACACGACTCCTGATGATTATTGTTGATAGCTAAGAACCAGTCATTGGTCACTTTTGCCAATGCAGAGACAGTACTATGGTTGCATCTGAACCCTGACTGCATGGTGTTAAGTAGGTTGGAGCATTCGAGGTTTTCCTTTAATTGTGTATTGGCTATCTTTTCTAATAATTTTGACAGAATTGGAAGGATGGAGATTGATCTGTAGTTGCTAAGGTTGCACAGGTCACCTGACTTGAACAGTGGTAGAATAAAGGAAATTTTCCAGCTGGAAGGGACCGTACTGGAGGATATTGACAAGTTAAAGATATGCATTATCAGGGCGGTGAGGTGGAGGTACCCTAACTTTAGGAATGTAGCCTCGATACCATTGGCACCTGCCCTCTTATTTGTATCCAGTGTATTTAGGTCTTTGACTTGCTTAAATGTTACTGGGGTGAGGTTAAAGGAGTTGTGGTTATTCGGGTCCAAGGGGGAATCTATTGGTGCAGGACTGTTGATCAGTCCGGCAGCTGGAGAAGAATCAAACTGTAAACCCGCTGTAGCGAAGTGTGCCTTTAGTTTTTCTAAAATGGTACCTTTGTCAGAAATGGCAATATTGTCAGTGGATATTTTGAGTGGGATGGTAGGGGGGAGTTCTATGCCCCTCCACAGTGTTAAGTGTCTGCCAAATTTTGGCAGTTACCTTTTGCAACATCTAGGGAATCCACATAATATTTAGATTTGGTTGCTCTGACTAGCTTTGTACGTGCATTTTGACACTCTCTGAACACTGCCCAGTCATCAGGAGCCTTGGTGTATCTTGCTGTAGCCCATAATTTGTCCCAGTGCTTTAAGGCAGCCTTGAGATCAGGGGTGAACCAAGGAGAGGAAGCCTTTTTTACTCTGCATTTTACTAATGAGGCATGCTTGTTTGCGTGGGTTGTGAGGTTACTATTGAGGATATCAATGACTGCAATAACCGATTTGGCCAGATAAAGGCTTTGCCAACTGATATGCCTACAGTCGGTTAGGTAGCTTGCCAGGTTGAATTTGCGGAAGCTACATTTTGTGATGAACTTGGTGCAGGAGGGGCGCTTGTCCTGAAATCTTGTGTAGACTACAATATTGTGATTACTTAGGTCATTGTGGAAGACTGCTGCATGTTTTATTTTGTGGGTCCTATTTGTAAGAATGAGATCCAAGATAGTACTCTTATTGTTGTTTTTTAGGTTAACTCTTGTGGATTCTGTAACGAGCTGGCAGATTCCCAACTCATTACACATGTCCTTTAAGGTATTTGCTCTGGGTGACATCCAATCCCACTTCAGATCACCAAGGATGATGGATTCTTTGGAGTTGGATTCAGTAATATTCCTTAGCATGAAAAGGAGTTCAACTACCCCTGTTGGTGGCCTATAACAGCCAATGATGTTAAATGTTTTAGATGACGGAAGCGAGAGTTTCAAGGCCAAGCATTCAAATTCCTTTGGTTTTCACACACAGAGGAATTCAGTGGCAGGGTATTTGGAGTTAACATAAATGACAACCCAACCCCCCTTTGTTGGTCGGTCCCATCTGAACATGTTGAAGGAGGAGAGCATGACCTGTTGATCTGCGATGCTGGCTTTAAACCACGTTTCAGTGATGACTAGGATATCTAGGTTGGTGTGGGAAACCCATACTTTGATTAGGTCAAATTATTTCACCAGGCTACAGACGTTGACCAGCATTATTTTCAGCCTTGGGGCTGCTGCAAAATCTGACAGGGAGGTCTTTTGGGTGGGGGGAGGGCCTGGGTTTACTTTGATGTTTCCTGAGCAGTGCAGGAGGAGTATACATTTTTTCAGGTTAAGCCTGAGGAACACAAACTCTTTTCTGGTGGCAGTCTTGGGAGGTACTGGAGTGGGGAGCCTAGGCATGAGATAGAGGCAGGATGGGAGGGATGTGAGGGTGAACGATAAGGCCTGAATGGCAAATTTTTGTGGGGAGAGAAAAGGAAGCACAAGAGCAGTGGAAGCTCAATCCCAAGGGGTGTGCAAGAGGGAGAAGGTTGCTGGATCATCATGGGAAAGTGAGGAGTTGGAGGCTACCTTGGGGGTGAAAGGGGGAGTGGTGGTAGTATAAGGACGGAGTGCACTCATAAGGATGAATACCGCTAACATGGTGGAGGTAATAATCACTAAGTAGAGATAGTGGGTGTTTGTTTTTTTACTATATAGCACAGTGCTGGATAGTACTGGTTGCAGTCTACAACTTCTGAGATGTCGAGTGCTGACTGCAGAGAATCAAAGGGTTATTTACACTGTAGGTTACTTGGAGGATGGTTGGCATAGAGGTCAACGTCACTGACGTCTGGGCAGTCCCTGAGTGGCTGACGAGGTTCAAATCCCACAGGGAAGGGGGAAACAAGGAGGAGACGGTCAATAGGAATGACGCAAATTAAATTTAAACCTGGATATAGGCTGCGTATCTTATTATAGCAGTGCACTGCCTACATAGGCAAAGGCAGGTTATCCTACATTGGAGTTTATTATGGGGCTGGTAATTTCATGGAGATCAGAATCAAATAAAGTCCCGCACTATCCACCAAATGAAGATGCTGCTTGCTTGTAATCCAATAAAGTGCTCTTATATACATGTTTATACGTATGTATATATAGGGGATATGACATGGCCTGACTGAAGATATCATGATATCACTGGCCTTGAGTGAAGATAAATATGATATCTTCAGTCAGGCCATGTCATATTCTGTTTATACAATGTATGCTTTGCCCTCACCACATGCCCCTCTCAATGCAATGGGTGATATAAAGGTGATGGCCCTAGCAATACAACCCCACTTACAGAAATGCTGCCAAAACAGCAGATGTCATTTATTGTTTAAAAAATATCTGGTGGATCCTGCTATTTATAGTTAGTTTTAAAAAGTCTTATCTGGTTTATCCTGCCATGCCCCCAAAAGAGCTCCACATGCCCTCCCCAACATAACAGACTACATAGGGTTTTCAAATATCTGGTTGAGCCTGTCAATTTAAATTACTAAAATATCTGGTTGATCCTGCTATTATTTTGGGGAAAAGTGATATTTTAAATGCTTATCTGGTTGATCCTGCCACTCTGAGCACTTTCACTTTCACTGTAATTGCATCGTGACCGGGCGCTATCCACACTGACGATTGCTACATTGTCAAATGTTTTCTAGTAGGTGCCCTGGGTTCAGCAAGTGAGAAAACGCTGTGCTTTATGCTTAGCTTGCTGTCTCTTGTTGAAAAAAAGCTGCTGACTGCACATAGAGAGCAGCAGTGACCGAGCCGGCAGCTTTTGAACAGTAAAAGGAAGCGCGATCGTCTGTTGCCTGCATAAATGAATAAAAAGGTCAATAAATAATATGCACAACTGCATAGACCTGAAAATAAAGTAAACTTACATGATATCTCACAGTTTTGGATGAACATATAAAGCCCTCAATTAAACTCACAGGATTAGGAGCTCTTAAACATTGATTTCTCCTTGGACTACATATCCCTAGATATAAATATCTCCCAAACTGGAAAGCACCACGCCCTGATGGGTATACCATCAAATGGGTGTCTGCAAATGAGTGACTCAAATATGAGCGACTCTATTTGCATGCCGGATGGGATAGCAAGTGGGTGTCATAGCTATGGTAGGGATAGTGACTGTGGGAGGGTTGTAATGGTGAGATTGAATGATGGGGGAGCTGTACTGCTGCTTGTGAAATACAAGACCCGCTACTGCCGAGCTGTCCACCTGGTGTGGCAGGTAGGGTCATGGACTGCCATAGCGATGGTCCCAGGTTTGGGACAGCTAGTAGGTAAAACTTTTTCTGCATCATTCTGGCTGTTAGAAATTTTTGTGTTCCTCACTGTGTTCCTCAGACCGATGGTGCCCCAGCCATGTTACCACCCCCTCCCATTTATTTCCCTTTTCCTCAGTGTCCACTCCTCACCAGAGCTGATAATATCAATTTGGGTGGTGCGTCAGCCTTGCCCCCTGCAAAGGGGGATGCCATTAAGTTTTAATTTGAATGTCCATCTGGTTGTTGTATTGGTGGTCATTTCTGTAGGTTAGAGGCTGATTTTTCTTTCAGTGAAATGTACTCACTATTGTGCTAGATGCCATAGAAAAATCACCCTTATGACATGGAACCACCCTGATGTTTTTCCCTCTGAGACTGATAAAAACCTGCCAAACATTTTAGCACCAATCTCGTTGGATTTTTTTATGGAAGCTGATAGAAGAGAGGTTCTGCCTGCTTTTTCAATAAGGCCTTCCTCTTGTTAATTTTAAATAAGGATACATCTCCAAAGCAATGCAAATCATATAGACAAGTATCTCATTTAAACTGTGACCATAAAATATTAACTAAAATTATGGCTAACTGCCTAAGTAAATTAATCCTCACTGTAATCCATAAAGATCAAATGGGCTTCAATGAGGGAAGGAGACCGGCCTATAATATTAGAAGCACTATTGACACTATATAAAAAGCCCCTGTTGCAACTTAGTAACTACTGATGCCTTTACCGATAAGACCTTTGACGGGTTTTACATAGCCATTTCTCATGCAGATTTTTCTGCACCATGGACACAGGTGCAGAAACCATGGACACAGGGGGAGGGTGGTGTTTTTATTTATTTATTAGATCATCGGTTTACAGAACTTTGAGTCAAAGACTCATTTCGAAAGGCACCTCTTCAAGACAGCAATACATCACAGCAAACAAAACAGTACAGTACATAACGCTTAGATTAAAAAAGCAACCAGTGTTACAGGAATTCACTGGTGGGACAAGCTTGGTAATAGGTAGATCACAGTAGTCATAATATAGATACACGAGTACCATGTCAGGTGTGCACTAGTCCCTTCACAAAAGAAAAGGTCCTACATGAGCTCGATAAGCTCAGCGTGGACAAGTCAATGGGACCTGTTGGTATACATCCCAGGGTACTAAAGGAGCTAAGGGTGGAACTAGCAGAGCCATTATCAAAACTATTTAGTGAGTCTTTGAGCACAGGAGAGGTCCTAGAAGACTGGAGAAGGGCTCCTGTGATCCTGCTCCACAAGAGTGGAAGCAAGGAGGAGTCAGGGAATTACAGACCAGTCAGTCTTACCTCAGTAGTGGGCAAGATTATGGAGGCACTCCTTAAGGAAAGGATAGTGCAACACCTGGAATCCACAGGAGCACAGGTTCCAAGACAGCATGAGTTTACAAAAGGAAGGTCTTGTCAAACTAATCTCATAGATTCTTTGACTGGGTAACCAGAGTGGTGGACCAAAGGGGAGCAGTTGATGTCGCCTACCTTGACTTCAGCAAAGCTTTTGATACTGTTCCACATACAAGGTTGATTAATAAGCTGGGTAGACTCAGGGTGGGGGAGAAGTTGGTCAACTGGGTGGCAAACAGGTTGTCGGGCAGAAAACAGAAAGTAGTGGTAAATGGTATACAGTCAGAAAAGATGCAAGTCACAAGTGGGGTACCTCAGGGATCAGTCCTATGGCCAGTCCTCTTCAATATCTTCATCAGTGACACTGCAGATGGACTGGACAGTAAGGTTTGTCTGTTTGCACATGACACCAAGATCTGCAACAGAGTAGATGATCCAGATGGGGTAGGCAGAATGAGAAGAAATCTGGATAAATTTGCAAAATGGTCAGAAGAGTGGCCACTAGGGTTTAACGCAAAGAAGTGCAAGATCATGCACACAGGGAAGAGAAACCCTAAAGCCATCTATAGGATGGGAGAGGAGTTGCTGGCAGTCACAATGGAAGAAACAGGCTTGGTCATCATCATCACCACTGATGACCTGAAATCATCCAAGCAGACCACTAAAGCAGTAGGTAAGACTAGGGGGATGTTGGGGTGTATTAGTAGGGGTATCACAAGTCGGGAGAGGAAGGTAATAATCCCTCTTTACAAGACACTGGTTAGGCCCCATTTGGAGTACTGCGTACAGTACTGGAGCCCACACCTTCACAAGATCATTAACCAAATTGAGGCAGTCCAGAGAAGTGCAACCAAAATGGTGCAGGGACTGCATCAGAAAACATATGAGGACAGATTAACGGAGCTCAATATGTACAGTACACCCTAGAGCAAAGGAGGGAGAGAGGTGATATGATCCAAACATTCAAACACCTTAAGGGCATTAACAAGGTGAAAGAGTCAAACATGTTTCAATATAGGAGAAATAGCAGGACAAGAGGACACAGCATGAAATTAGAGGGAGGCCAATTTAAGGGGTAAAGTGAGGAAGTTCTTTTTCACAGAAAGGGTAGTGGATGCATGGAATGGCCTACCTCAGGAAGTGGTGGAAATGAATACAGTGCAGGGCTTCAAACAGGCATGGGATAGGCATAAGGGAGCTATACAGATGAATATGAATAGATAGGACATTGACAGAGCAAAGGCCAATGGCACATTCATAAGGTAGAAAAAGAAATGGGCAGACTGGATGGGCCTTGCGGTCCTTATCTGCTGTCAGCTTCTATGTTTCTATGTTTTTGTACTATTTGCTTTATTCTTCGAACCAGCAGCAACAGCTCTCAGATCACATCCACATATCAAAGGAGTTGATATTAAAAATACTAAACATTTTGTATCCTTGTATCTGGATGACAACCTTGTATTCTTATCAGACATACATAGCTCATTCCCATTTATTTTCGATATAATCTCAACATTTGATCAACTATGTAGTTTTAAAGTAATTGTGATCAATGCAAATTAATGGTTATGGATCCCAATTTTGACAATACTCCCATTATATACTCTAAGATACCACCAGTTAAAGAATCTATTAAATATCATGGGTTTACACACCTAAAAAGCTTTCATACCTATTCAATTATTCAATAGGAATTTTCCTCCACTAATAGACAGGATAGTTGCAGACTTGAATACATGGGTGGCTCCAGTGTTGGAATTATACGTTATGAGCTTTGGGAACTTAGGGGCCCATAAGGTAACCATATTTAAATTGTTTTCCCCCTTCCCATAATGAGTCCATGGCAGTGATGTGTGAGCTAGCATGGCTTACTTCAGAGCTTGAGGGATGAGCCCTGGCAACCCCCCAGTAATCCTAACACTTGCACTATTGGGAAGAGTAAACATCTCTGAAATGAATATACTTCCAATGCTACTTTTTGTATTTTTATTTATTTACTTATTTATTGACTTGTTTTCCAGGAAAGATACACTGAGCAACTCAATGCTCATCTCACAGTACGTCCTGGGGGAAAGGGGAGAGGCATGTACAGCAGGAGAATCCATAATGCATACATCATTATAGAGGATGCATAAAAACATTTATACATACATTATTAATACATAGTCAAAGGCATTGGGTACATAGTCAAATGCATACAATTACATTACAGGCAGATCACAGGTGATGCATACATACATACATATAATATCAAGACAGAGTCAAAGGCATAGGATCCAAGGTAGTCAGATGAATACAATTATATTACAGGTGGTTCACAGGTAGCTGCCAGGGTAGAAACACAGATAATCAATGACACTTATATAAGAGCTAGGCAATATAGGGTAAGGTAAATGCAAATGAGGAAGGCATGTAGGGAGAAAGACAGCAAGACAGAGGGAGAGAAAGAGGCAGGTGGGCAAGGAGGGAGAAGCAGGTGCAGATAGGAGTAAGGTAATTGTGTAGTGCAGAGGTAAGAGAAAAAAGGGAGGAGGAGGAGCAGATTTGTGGAGGAAGTGTATTCCACATTTTAGGCAGGTGGTAAGAGAAAGCTTTCTGGCCCAAGGATGTAGCTCTGCAGGGGATTGAGAGGGTGCGTGTGTCAGCATGGGATCTCAGGGAATAAAGGAAGGAAGTAGGGGTGCCAAGAGAGGAGGAGGAGGAGATGTAGGAGGGGAGTGATCCAAGCCAGAATTCAGAGATGAACTTAGCACCATGTAGCGCATGCCGATTGTGGAGGTGAAGGAAGTTGTATTCCAAATGATTCCCATTTTACTAAATAAACAATTATTTTAATTATCTATAAACACTGCGATGAGCATTTCTTTGGAAAGTTCAACACTTTATAATCACTTTGGATAAATAATATCATATTGAAACTAAAGGTGAGTTTAACAACCCCAACATCTAGTGATACTATTTGGCAGCTCAGGCTGAACAAATATATGGTTGGTTTAACTAAGAGATTCTTGCCAACATGTGGATGGAGACTCAAAAAAATATTCATCCACCTTGGCAATTTGTAGAATTTACCTATAGTTAACTTTGGCAATGCCATCAGATACCAGGACTGTCAAAATGTAATTAAGTGCACCAGCAGAATCTGGCAAACAAGGCTCAAGACTGTGAACAAAAAAAATGCTCTCTATTTTCACCCCGATAGTGTCTAATTCACATTTTCTTTGATCATGTAGAGATAACACCTGCTTAGGTTGGAAAAGTAAAAATCTGTTCCAACTTACAGAATTTTGTGAAGATAACTCTTATTTCCAAAGAACAATCAGTTTGGACTACTGGATTCTCAAAAACTTCTAAATTTTCAGGTGATTCATTTTTTCTTTACAAAAACAAGGGATTTGAAGGCTTAATTGAGCTCCAAATTAGAGGGTTAATTTCTGAATCTTTCTTCCCAATATAAAGTCATTTAAAAATGCACCTTCTTGCCAGAGAAGCTGACCCTATAATTCTGCAAACATTGTGCAAAGTGTGGGAAAGTGATTTGGGATCTGCACTATCAGATAAACATTGATCTAACACTCAGCTCTACAAATATGCAAACCAAGAAGAATAGTCTTTATCAGAAACAATTCAGCACATGCCACTGAACATTTTATACTCCCACAAGACTCAACAGATTTGATTTTAACATCTCTGACAAATTTGCGGCATGGGGTCATAATGTCGCAAGACATTATGCCACATGACAAAATCGTGCTGCCAATACAGTGTGATATTGCCATGTGGCATAAGTCTTTTTCTGTGGGGGGCTCTGCCCCCCACACCCCTGAAAACAGGGGGCTGCACCCCGCCTAGATCCCCCCACTAAAGATTCTCAACTCCGTAGGTGGGTCCAACTCGGGGAGTGCACAATTTGTGGGAAGAATAAAATATCTGGAACCGGGAATCAAACCCGGTCCCAGATTCAGTACCTGGGTTCCTGCTGCTGTGGCTCAGTCCAATGAGCCATGGCAGCTGCTCGGTGAAACCTACTCCTGGCAGAGGTCTTATCCTCTGCCTGGGATTGTGTGAACGGTGCAATACCACGTACAGCAGTATACACGGTACTGCACCATTCGCTGTCATGGACAGTGCTGTTTTGGGTTAGCTATAATGTCGAACGCTATTAAGCGTACAACATTGTGAACTGGTAGGCAAATGTGCAAGGTGCCCTTATTAACATGGAGGCTCACTGTGTTACATGATGATGGACACCTGTTCACAATAAAGAACTGACTGGGATAGCATCTTCTTAGTTTTGATCAGTATGATTAGACAGTATTTTCTGTTGAACTCTGGCATTGTCATTTTTGAGTCTCCTGGAAACACTCACATTAATAAAAACACATAATATAGTAATACATCTGGGACTCATGGAGCCAATGAAAATAATGTTACACCATTTGAAAGCTGTTCTCCATGCAAACTGCTGAGAGTGGCTATATCTGATGATTGATAATTCCAATGTAGATAGAGCCCATTACAAAACAGAAGGAAAACCTCAATTGCTTGAGGAAGTTTACTTTTCATTTTTTGGCTTTTATCGGTACTCGACTGAATGTGGGGAGGGAATGGGTCTGTCACTACCTGTGTCCAGGACTGTGCCTATACCTGTTCTAAAACTTTATGCTAGTATTTATTCAAAAAAGGAAGGAACTGAGCCACTGCAATATATATAGAACTATAATCTCTCTTTTGTTTAGAAATCTGTGCTAACTTTTAGCTAGGAATAGCCAATTAATGATAATGATGAATGTACAGTATATGTTCAAAAGAAATTTCAATGCTTGCATGATTGAACCAGCCACACATTTTGGACATTGTATGAATATGCCTTATCTATGTTGACCTGACTTCAAGATTTCTTTAAAAAAAATTAAAGTTTTGCCAGCTGAGTGGCTAGGAGGGCTGTGGTGCTGGCACCTTACCACCTACCATGCAGGCAACCTGGGTTAGAGAATGGACTCAGTTGCCAGTGGTCACCAAGGATAGGAGAGGATGGAGTGGCTGAGGGACAATCTTCCCTCCCAGAGAGGGCAGGTATGTTGGCCCAGGCTTAGACTGCCACCAGATGGAGGCTTAGTTGCAGTGCAGTGTGGGCAGAAAAAGAAGGGAGGGCCCTGTGGGGAATGCTAGGCATGTGCACCTCTACACAACAGCCTAATATCCTATGGTGAGAGGTGGAGAGAAAACCTGAGAAAGGGATGTTGGGGTCATAATGAAGCCCTGCTCACCCACTCACCCCCCCAACCTGCACTGTCGCCCAGAAGCTCACTATTGATCTGTCCTGGATTATTGCACTGGAGGGAGGATGGCCCTACTCCCTTTGGCCCTGCATTAAAGGGGAACTTGTGGGAGAGCATAGACTGATGTGAGTCCCTAGGAAAGTAGCGTCTGGCTTAGGGAAGCAGAGATAGGGCTGATTAGCCACCCCTGGATGAAGGTGGAATAAAAACCTATATGAAAAAAATAAGTTTGTAGCTTTAATGGTTCCTGAGCTATAACTTTTTAAATATTATATTTATCACTACACTTTTAAAGACTATTGATATATTACAAAATATATATATATATATATATATAGCAATATATATATATATATATATATATATAAAAACATAGCAATAGTTTTTTTAAGCATATTAAATTAGTATAGCACTATGCTTAAACGTCAGTGAGATGTCTTGCAGCAACTTTGATGTACCCAACCTCTGCTATATCAGGGTAGTTGCAGTATGTGCATCTTAGATGGCAACCAAACGTGATGGAGTAAGGCCTTTGTTTGCCACCAGCTCACCTCACCAGACCTCTTTCAGCTCCATGAGTGTCTTTCCACATAGCTGCTACTAATTGGGACTTGTCATCGCACCAAAGGGGTAGAGGGTACTGCAGAATGAGATTCTATGAGGGTTGGGGGAGAGGTTAATAATGACTTTTTATGGGTATGAGCAGACTGATATAGCAGTGTGTGGAAGAAGGGGTGTTTTAGGAGGGTAGAAGGATAGGAAAATTGATAAATTACACTCCTGGTATGGCTGGACAGGAGGAAGGAGGGATGGAATGATGCTGTGAAGGTACTGGAAGGGGGTCTCTGTTGCTAGTAGAGGTGTTGTGAAAATTTATTTCACTGGTGAAATTGCTGCGAAATCAGCAATTTTGCCGTGCAAAATATTTCACGAAATTGCAAAATTTCATCCACATCTCTAGGTACCCTGCTGAGTCCCTGGTGTCTAGTGGTCCCCCCCAGCCGATCATCAGATGAATTAAAATTAAGAACCATTCCTCCTCCCCCAGTCACCCTGAGCCCCGGTCCTGTATCTTAGAAAAAAAAATCATTTCCCATGTCCGTGGTGTCTAATGCCCCCCTGGCCAATCACTGGCTGAATTCAAATTAAGAACCCTCCCACTTTCCCCAGTCACCCTGAGCCCCGGCCCCATATCTTGGTAAAAAAATATTCCCTCCCTTGTCCCTGGTGTCTAGTGGACCCCTCACCCTTTCATAAGTCAGCGGGTGAGCCCACTTCTCCTCCCACCTATACCCCAATCAGGCCATTGGCACAGCCCTCCACTCACCTCCTTGACCAGCAGCCTATGTGAGTGCTCAATGAATGAGCGCATGTTTGTACAACCACATGCTCCTTCACTGAACATTCAGACGGGCTGCCAGCTATGGAGGTGAGTGGAGAGCTGTGCCAATAGCAATCGAAATGCAAGGAGAGTGCGGTGGGCTCAGCCTCTGACTTAAGACAGGAGGAGAGTTCCACTACACTAGGGACAGGGAGGATTTTACTAAGATAAGGGCAGAAGCTCTGAGTGTCTGGGAAGGTGAGAGGTTCTTAATTTGAATTTACTCAATCTACCAGTAAGAGCCATTAGACACCAGGAATATGAGGAGATTTTTTTTTTTACTAAGATATGGGGCTCAGGGTAACTGGGGTGGAGGGAGGGTTTTTAATTTGAATTCGGCCGGTGACCAGCTGGGGGGTGCCACTAGACACCAGGGACATGGGAGGGGATTGTTTTATTAATGAAAGACTGGGGGCCAATGGTAAAATTAAGAAATTTTGCCTGGGGGCAGCACATTTTGCCAGTTGGTGGGTGAAATTTCACCCACCAAAAGGACAAAATTTTTCATTTCACCTGGTCTAATGCGCACATTCCATGAAATATTTTGCTCAGTGAAATTCTCCAATTTTGCACAACACTGGTTGCTAGTATGCTTACAAAAGACTCTGGTTGCTCTTGTGTTCTATGGTAACTGTATAGTCAGAGGATCCCAAAACAGTTTCATAAGAGATACAAAGAAAAATTTGATCTGACTCCTTATTCTTTTCTGTATTTTTCTTTACATAGAACATTCACCACCTATAATTTGATATTTTGTGGCCAATGACCATTTCTTCAGAACATGATTGCTACTGTCTAGAAGGTGATTGCTGTATTGCCTATTAGCACTTAAAATGATATCTTTAATTGGATCACTAACTTACATAGCCTCTCTGATTTTTCTTTGATTAATTTCCCCTTCTGGGTTCTTGTCCTTGACATTTAGCAGTTTCCTTCCTCCACACTACTGGAGGTCTGATGTCCGGAAGTGTGGTGGTTGGCCACTCACAAGTGCAAAGTCAATTACTTCACCACTACTTCACCAGTGAAATTTGAGTTTGCAACATTCTAATCATTGCTATGCGGCAGGAGGACTGCACAAGATGAACATTAAGTCCTACTTGTCACCACAATACTGTGCTAGTATTCTTACCTTAACTGGTATTTAATCTTCTGATTGTTTATTAAATAAATGATTTTGACAATGTTTTCACTGCTACTGAGTTTGTCTTGTACTCTTCCATTTCACTGTTTACTGCTGTCTGTTTCTAGTTTTTTTTGTTTGTTTGTTTGTTTTGCTTTTTAACCAGGAGAGACACATTAAGCTGAAGCTTGTTTACAGGTCAGGTCCACTGTAAAGTGCTATTTCCTCATCAGTACAGAAGCAATGATGTCATAGAATGCCCAGATAGCAAGATGCTGATCAGATGTCCATGGTTAACAGTAGCAGTTGGACATTTTCAGAGAAAGAAGACAACAGATGTTAAACGCTAACTTCTCTGAGGCAAATGGCTTCAGTTGCATAGATGAGGATAATAAGCTTATGCAGGAGAAATGTTCTGCAGAATACCTGAAGATAAGCAGATGTAAACCCTCTCCTGAAAGGGAGCTTGCCTTTGGCTATCTCAGGAGCACTGCTGCTTTCTTCATCCACAGTGCTCCTTTATCTCAGTCCTGGCCCAGATAGCAGCTGTGGGACTTAGGGCTGTACTGAACACTGTCAATTTTTCTACTGGCTTGTTCAGTGCCCTTCTCACTGTGACTGGATTGCCACAATCTCTCTTCACTAGAGATGCAGTGAATTTAAATTCCGCTGGCAAAGTGAACGCGAAGTGTACACTTCACGTTGCAGTGGAGTGGGCAATGCAAAGTGCTCACTCCGCCTTGTCATTACCACTTCAAATTAAGGCGGAATGGCAATGCGAAGTAAGGAGGAGTCATTGTTTTTAATGGACTTCGCGTTCCTCATTATGATTCTAAGTGATCCACTTGGTGTTTCAGATTTGGCAGCCCCCCCACACATCACATGGCTTACAGTACTGTAAGTCACATGGTCTTTAGCTAGGCAGGAAGGAAGTGAGTCATATAAGCAGACACTTTTACTTTCTGCTGTGCAGATGGAGAGAGAGGAGTGTGTTTTGTGACTGCTGATACTTTAAGATCAGAGTGAGGAGGATATTTAAACTCTGATTTAGACCCAACAGCTTTTTTAAAAGCTACATTTTTTTTATGTTTTCTGTACTCTTTGTTACTTAATTTGTTCTTTCTGTAAATTTTATTTTTCTTACCGTTATAAGTAGTTAGCTGTTTGTCCCCCTCCCAGAAGCAGGACCAGCACTGCCTCCTGTCCTGACTCTGAGGCAGTTTAGCACTGTGACAAGTCAGCTGCAAGTTCATCTGGCCCTCCTGTGCCTGTGCCTGGTCCTCCCCGCACCTCCATTGTTTGGCAGTTTTTTTTACTGTGTTGGGGGGGACAGCAGTGTGGTCAAGTGCTGCCTATGTGAGGTGGAGGTGCACCATGGCCCCCAGGGGACTCACCTGGGGCCTGGTGGTGTGCACACCCATATGCTCAATCACCACCAGTTGGAGTGGCAGGCTGCCACAGAATGGAATATGCCTGCACCTGCTGGCCATTCTGTGGCAGAGGGTGCAGCTGTGCATGGCGGCATCCCTAAGAAGAAGAGTACCTGCTGCTCCACCAGGATTGCACAGAGGGACATCAGCTGCAAATTATGTCGATGCTGGAACTGCTGCTGGATCACCATGGGATCCCACATTAGTTTTTCTTCATCACACCATGTGCCCCCCACACCTTCCTTGCTGTGTTATAAAATGTATTCCTCCACCATCCCGACCCTTGCATGTAATTATGCCCTTTTTTGTTGTCTTCCATATGTGTGATACTTTGTATTCTGAGCAGTGCAAGTATACTGTGCTAAACTGCATGTGTGCAGTCAGTCTTCTTTCCAGTCTGTGTATGTAGTGTAGACACTGCCCAAATCCCTGACTTAAAAACACTTATTAATGAGTACAGTGGTGGGATAGTGAAGCCTGGAGAGATACTACAAAACAGGCATATAATACATCCAAGTAACTAGTAAAAAAATTAATGTTATGATTCATGACGTAATTGTAAATCGTGATTTGTGACTGCATTTGTGACCGTGATGATGAAGAAACGTGAATGTCTATGGCTGTACTTCCCCGGGACCCGATGAGGTGTGGCACAAAACTCTCTGACTTAAAAACACTCGTTAAATGAGTACAATGGTGGGGTGGTGAAGCATGGAGAGATACTACAAAACAGTCTTAAAATACATCCAAGTAACTATTAAAAAAGATTAATGTTGTGATTTGTGACGTGATTGTAAATTGTGATTTGTGACTGCATTTGTGACCATGATGATGAAGAACGTGATTTGTATCATGAGTGACTTGTGATAATGGCCCAGACATAAAAATGCATATTAATGAGTACAATGTTCATGCAGAATTATGCACCACACCTGCCCAGTACTCTGAAGGAAGCCAATGAAACAACTGTGACTTAAGTTAGAGATGGAGATTGGGCCCTAAAGAGATGCAAATGCACAGACAGATTAAGATTGCACTGCACACTGAAGAGATGCAGATGCAAAGGCACAACACCTAACCAGTGCTCACCATCAGAAATTCAAATCTGGAAAAGAACTCCTTTGCCGGTTGGGGCGGGCTGCAGGTGGGGCAGTGTACTGCACTGCTACAGTAACAGTCACTAGTACTATTACTAGTAAAGATACCACAAAGAAGTACAAAAATTACACAGCTGCAGTAGATAGTAGGTTCACATTGCTGAAATTATGTGCCACAATAAAAGGTGTCTGATTTGATGACACACGTCACACACATACTCACACACACACTAAGTAATGCATAGCAAATTGAAAACTTCAGTCATATAACCACATATTTTAAACAAACTAAAATTATGCACTGCTGCACCACAACAATCAGCAAAAAAAAAATAGCAAGAATTATTGAAAATATTACTGTGTGTACATTAACACAGTTATACAAGAAAAATATCACCAAAACAGAAAGCACTGTCTTTTTCTCCAAATTAATTTACCTACACCACAGATACGCCCCTCCCCCAAAGCACACTTCCACTGTCTCTCAGTACACAGACTGAATATTGTACATTAACATTCAAAATCCACATGCAAACAATAAATGCTCGATGATATGAGCACAGGAGGGTTTCCTATAATCGATGAACTAAAGTTTCAGCAAAACAGATTACCCCAAAAGGCTTTTTTAACAGCTTTTAGAAGGTTTGAATTGCAGAGCTCTCAGAGCAGATTGTCTCCTACAGCTTCATACACACACTACCCCAAACTGAGGCTGTGCAGAACAATCTAGAGCCCATGTGACCTGAAATCCCATGAATCACTGCAAAATTCGCCTTTGGAGCTTAAAAACAAGGCGAAGTGAGGTGGAGTACATTGTTTTCAATGCACTTCGCCTTAAGAATTGGTGGAGTAGTGGTTTGGCAAGGCGGAGTAATGCAAAGTCATTGTTTTCAATGGACTTCTCATTCCCCATTATAACGCAAAGTACTCAACTTCGCGTTGCGGAGCACTCCACAAATTCGCCTTCTCTCCGTGGATCACTTCACGGAGCGAATTGGGGTCACTTCACCCACCACCACTCTTCACTCATCTGCCTCCTAGATGGCTTTCAGGATCAGGGAGCTCACAGCAAGGAGGTTGCTCAGTTTCAAGCAGCTCTCAGATCTGCACAAAGTGCAAAACAACAAAATTAGTACATGTTGTCTTTCTGGATCATTCTAGAGACTAGTTTAGTGCTGCAAAACAATTATATTAGTACAATCTATCCCTGTGAAACTGACATCTACTTGGATCATAGCTCTGCCAAACAGCTCTGAATCACCAGTTGGCTGAGGCCTTGTATGCATGCTTTCCCCCGGAACTGACAGCCATTGAGAGCCAAGGGTTTAGTATAATGAATAATGCGTGAGATGCTAGCCATTGATATTTAATCCCTGGATTTCTGTAAGACATAGAAACATGTGCAAATACAGCAGATTTGTTTGAAACAAAATCTCTGAGTGATAGTGAGTATTTGTGAATAGCTCTCACTTGCTATTCCTATCTAACTAAAAAGCTTATTCAAAACAAACTTGAGATGCCTAGAAATAGGGGCTGATACAGTTGGTGTACCAAGCCTAGGCTCTATCACTTAATTAGAGCAGGAGTTGCCTTGAAAGCTGCTCTGCATCTGGGATGGTGGTGAGCCACTGCCTCATATCACTGTTATGATTTAATCCTGACAGTTGATCAAACCATATTAGGTCCTTATTAACTTTTCCCAGGTCAGGGTGGGTGAAGGCAAGTCCCTGTGTAGGGTGAAGAGGATCATCATTGTCTGTAGCATCATAGCCCACACCCTTCACCACCATACCTGTGTTGGGTCTGTTTCATCTGTAACCACCTTACAGAACAGAGCTCCCATCATCCAAAGTTATCACAGCCTGCACCCTTTGTCATTGGGAGCAGGTTGGGTCCACCACACCTGTATCTAGCCTACAAAAAAACATCCAGCCATCATCTGCCTAAGCAAGGAAGGCAATCCCATGGAAACGGCACCAGCCTGGCATCTAAAGGTCATGAGTACTGGGTTTTACACATAGAACATATCATTCCCATTGTTTCGGTAACTAGCTAGATAATTTCTGAGCATTCCTATGCCACCTTAGAATCAAGGCCTCAGCTACAGCTTACAGCAAGGAGCAGCTGTTTTATAAACTTTGGGCCAGATATTCAAAAGGGTTGCACCATGCGCAATAGGGTTGCGCCTGTACAAGTCCGAACTTGCTCCATTCTACCATATTCAGCAGGAGGCAGTTGCGCCACAGAAAACATGCTGAGCAACAGCGCAATGCAAATGAATGCATGCTGAACTGGAGGGGGAGGAACCATGCATAAACTGCACAGCCAGATATTCAGCAGGGCTGTGCAGAGTTGTGCAGGCGTAACCCCCAACCTGCGCCTGCACAACTTTGAGCCAAAAAAAAAAAGGCTTAAGTTGAGGGCCACCCACAGGTGAGCTGCTGCATTGCAGGGCACAACAGAGCATGTGCTACCTGTGGCTGGCCCCCAACCCAGTCCCTGTGCCTCCCCCTGCAGCCCGATCACTGGCAGCCAACTGTAAATCCCCCCCACCACCCTCCACTGGCCCGATAGCGGGCATAGTTTAATCCCCCACCAGCCCGATCCACGGGCAGCAATGTCAGCTCCCCTCCTGAATGTATCCCTGGTGGTCCAGTGGACCGAAAAGCCCAATCGCGGGCAGTGGTTGTGTAAACCCCCTCCCGAAATCATCCCTGGTGGTCCAGTGGACCGAAAAGCCTGATCGCAGGCAGTAGTGTAGAATCCCCTCCGAATTCAGCCCTGGTGGTCTGGTGGCACATCCCAATCGCGGGATGTAAATGCTGCAAAATTCCCCCAACATTGCCCTGGTGGCTGGTGTCCCCCCTCCCACCCACCCACGAAGCCCCACCACCCGCTCCCCCACAGCGGCGGGTGACAGCATCCCTCCGCCTGCCGCCCGCCACCGCTGACTGACAGCCTGGTAGGGCTGCATGGCCCTTGGCAATGGGCGGCAGCTGCATAATCAGATATGGCAGTCCAGATTTGGTGAATGATTCATTCACAAAACTGGACTGTCGTGGAGTGGTATGCGCTGCACGCCCATTGGCCTTTCTCTGCACTCATGGGCATGCAGCCCTACCAGGCTGTCGGTCGGGGCTGCAGGGCGGCAGGCAGGAGGGATGCTGCCACCCGCCGCTGTGGGGGGCGGGTGGTGGGGCTTCGTGGGTGGGGAGGGGATACTAGCCACCAGGGCAATGTTGGGGGATTTGTGTAGCATTTACATCCCGCGATCGGATGTGCCACTAGACCACCAGGGCTGAATTCGGGGATTTCATACTACTGCCCGAGATCGGGCTTTTGGGTCCACTGACCACCAGGGATGATTTCGGGAGGGGGTTTATACAACCACCGCTCTGCGATCGGGCTTTTCGTCCACTGGACCACCAGGGATACGCTCGGGGTAAGGGGAGTTACTATTGCTGCCCACAATCGGGCTGTTGGGGGAATTAAACCATACCCGCGATTGGGCCAGTGAGGGGGTGAGGGGATTCTACACTGTTTTGCCCGCGATTGGGCTGCAGGTGTTGTCCCTGACGGCTTCTGCCTGGCAGGGCGCCAGGCGCAAGTCCTCGGGGATCAGAGCACCTGCATGCTAATGGCATGCAAATGGGGCTAATCAGATGCAATGGCCCCCTGCGCCTTGCATGAATTATAGCCCCATTTGCATGTCACCTTTTGAATATTGGGATTTTGCACATGGCGAATGGTACTTGTGCCACCGCAAGTTGAATGCTCCACTCTGTCAACTTGCGGTGGCGCAAGTTCCACTGCGCCATGCACAGTGGCTGTGGCTGGGGGGTGATATTCAAAGGAGTTATTCAATAGCGCAACTCCTTTGAATATCGCCCCGGACACACCCCTGCGCAACTATTTTGCGCAGCGCAAGGGCTTGCTCCTATGAATGGCGCAGTTTGAATATCCAGCCCTTTGTGTTTATTATTTTATGTAAAATCATACAGTACATACATTTCCTCATGCAGGGTAATTGGCATAGCAAGGAATGATATCCATACATATAGCTGATATACATACTTCAGACCCCTGTAATCTTTAACAGTAGGAGGGGAGGAATATCCAGCATTTTCTAGTGAAATGTCCCAAAAATGCCAGCCATTTCAATGGCCATGGAAAGTCCTTTAAAGGTAGAATTTACTTAGGCAGTGTGACGCAGTCATAACAGACTGCTATTTATCCATTTAACAAAATGACGTAGTAGGAAGATTTACCATTTCTAGACCAAGAGCTACATACAGCCAATGAAGAACAGAGTACATGAACTATTATTAATGTTCAAAAGCATACACTAGCAACATATCAGTTTCTTTGTCAAACTCAATATTAGAACAGGTAGGTTAACAGGCAACCCTAATAAGATACAGAGCTTTATGGTTAAGAAATGGGGGAGAACTAGTATCTGCAGCTTAAGCAAGTTGGAGGGAACGTTATACCAAGAGTGGATTAACCCACTGTATGGACCACACTGCCCAGCAGCATGATCCTGTCCCACAATAATACACAAAGAAATCCCCATCCATCATGCCACCTACAAGTTACTTTAAACCGGTAATTTTATGTCCAGAAAAAGCGTAATTCAGAGTCCCCCAAATCTGTTACCTAGCCCCACGTATATAGATTACCAGAAACTTGCCAACGAGGGAAAAAAATGACTTCCCCAGACTCATCTGCTGCCGTTCATCATCTGCCCTGTTCAGCTTTCTGGGAGCAAGGTCTTGCAGCTTCCGCCAGATGAACGGGCACATACATTGCGTAGGTCTCTTGTTGTAAATTCCAGTTCACATGGTTGAGTAAGTCCAGTAAGAGTTGAAGGTGAACTGTAGTAAAAATGACCAAATCCTGTCTTTCTGCACCTTCTGGTGAATCCACTCACTGTACGATTCCAGTACAGATCCCAGACCCCCAGGTCTCTGTAGATCCCCGGCGTTGCTTAGATTCCTGTGTCAGGTTTGCAGTAATCACTTGAGTAGCTGCCAAACTCTTAGTGGATTCCTGTACTGCCATAAACGGAGCCATGAGAACTGCGTCGTGTTTCTCCAGCTTGACAAGGGATTTCTTTAGTTTGGAATCCAGTGATTGCATTATGGCGAATATCAGCTGCCACTGTGAACACGATGATGCTTCCATTGCAGAGGAGGTTACATAACATGAGGAATCAGCGGCCTTGTCTGCTTTTTCAGTTCTAGGTTAAGAGCTGCAGGAATGGTGTTTTTTTGTCCCATCATGTTGTTTAATGTATCAAATGAAAGCTGGTGAGTTAAGGAAGCCATTTCTCACCAAATTGTCAAAGTTATAACAACAGAAAATGATATTTTAATCGATTTAAACAAGCTGAAGTGTAGAGTGCTCAGGAAATGCTTCCTGCCCGGAGATCGGCTCTCTGGTGCCCCCATCAGAGCAGCTGTTTTATTGTACATCCAGTTGTATAATTTTCCTTTCAGCAGCTGCAGCCAACAACCAAATTTACATTGTGCCACACTGAGGTCCAAGTGTCACAGGCCTGCAACTTTGCATCTATGTGCACATTTGAACTGTAACTGGAAGCTCCCAGAGGGACTGTGAGCTTACTGGTGCACCAGTGGGGAGGAGGGGATGCTAAGACATGCCTTGAGATGGGGTGAATGCAAACTGCTGCTTTTGTTTATTTTTACTTTTGTTTTCCTTGTCCCCTACATTCTTTTCCAATCCCAAAATAAACCCATTGGTTATTTACTGCATTTGCAAATGGTGACATATTTTGCCATTATTGCTTTGCTGTTTATTTTCATGTTTAGAGTGATAAATGAGGAGGGGAATTGTGTTAATGCGTTTCCTGTCACAGAGGGTGGGGACGTGTATTTATTTCCTGTGAGGAAACACCCTGGCAGCACTCTGTCATAATGATACCCATAAGTGGAGGTACCCTATCACTTTCCAAGCCCATTTCTAACCATGAACCAGGTGCAATTCACCTGATGGCATAATAGGCTTTGCATTTATCATCTCCAGGCTTAGTCAGCACACCATGCAAGGGGGGACTGGTAACAAATGTGGAGGCATTGATGGGATGTCTGAAACATTTGTGCAACACCTCATGCTGAGGCAAGAACAGAGTTTGCCCCTCCTTCCCAATTTTCAACTTCATGCTGAACTGCAACATGCTGCTAAACTGGTGCAAGGGTGAGAACCTTGATCCAAAAGAAGCCATTTTGATGCACAGGATCCCTGAAGAAACCCCTAGGGTCCATCTTAAAAATGTCATATGATGCATAAAAAGTTTGGGAAAAGTGACTGTTCATGAGAGAGTTTACAATTCAGCTTGACATCATGGCTGAATTATCAAATCGTTGAGACTACTGCAAGCCCCGGGTGTACCAAAGATATGGTACACCAACCTTGCAGCAGTCTAAAGGGATTGTCTCTCACTTGTGGCAACTGAAATTCACTAAGCCATCTTTTTTTGGTCTAACTTGCATAAATAATGTGGACCATTTTAGCAGAGCTTGCGCTGGAGATTTGGCTCAAGCTGCCATGAAGCAGGTACACTGTCACAACTGCATCTAAGACTGTAAAATCAGGCACAGCTGTGGAAAGAGGGAATGCTGCAGCTGCAGCAATGAAAGGGTTTGATGCAGGGTTTGATGCAAGCCCTGTACCACCTTTGAAAATCTGGCCCAATATGTTCTGATAGAGTGCTGAGAGGATGTTGATCGCTCAAGGGTGCATGACCACCTCAGTAATGATGGAGACCCCAATGTGGATCATAATGACCCATTCAAACCTGAACCCTGCCCTGAGGGCCTTACAGAGCAAAATTTGAACAGAAGTTGCCATCCTTTTTGGCAGCTGATGGAAAGACTGTTCAAGATGAGAGAGCATTCTTCAAGGAAGAACCAGTACAGGCAATACCACCTGGTGGACACTGGGTTGGGGGACAGGACTGGACCCCCTGTTTGGTTACACCCAATTAACAGTTCAGGAAACTGCATACTTTATTGGAATGACCCCCACTTCTCCTGGGGAGGACAACTATGAAAGTTGGATAAGCCTGGCCACACATATGGAGAAAGTATGGAAGAGTTCAGATGACAAAAAATACAAAAGAATTGTGGACAGCCTGAGAGGTATGGCTTTGGACATTATCCATTCCCTGCCTGCCAGCCAGCTGAACTGTACCACAAGTGACCACCTTGTCATGCTTAAGAGTACAGTTGGAGCAGTTAAGCAGAGGAAGATCCTAATTTTTCAACTGGAAGCCAGCATGCAAAAAGAGGGAGAAAAGTTGTCTCATTACATGACCCATATAGAGACTGTGATTCAAAGAATTGTGGAATCCAGAGGGGTTACCCCTGCACAGGCTGCACAGATGAGACTGGACAAGATTTTGCAAGAAGTTGTGTATTCCCTCTGTCACTGATATCTCTCAGAATGAAAGAATCCAGAGCAGATCCCCCAAGCTACCAACAGGTACTGGATTAAATTAGGAAAGAAGAAGAAGCGTAAGAAGCCATTGCCGATTCACTATGGGTACCAACAGGGAAAGCCATACCCCTGTAGCCAAATGTTGACAGCTGCTGAGAGTATAATGGTGTCCCAGCCATGGATACTCAGTTGAATGATCTGACAGAGTGTGTGAAGGCCTTACCGATGGCACAGGCACCTTATCCAGAAACCAACTTCCTGTCACTTGGTTGTGGACACCCACTAAATCTTTTGTCTGTCTAAAGGATCAGGCCTCACCCCTTGACACTGCTCAGAGATGGACTATTCAGCTGCACTGTGGAGAAGATGGTTATTTCATATGAGGATGTGGCACACCCAAAAAAATGCAGCTTGTGGACCAGAATAGGAAAAGATGGCAACTGTCACAGGGAAATGAGGAGCAAAGCCCAGTAAGGGAGGGACCTAGGACTCCAAAAGTGAACAGCTCTGTAACATGGACAAACCCCACTAACTGTGTTTAACACAAGTTGCCACCTTGATGGGTCCTACCCTGACCATACAGATATCTATTGAGGTATACCCATGCAAGGCCATATTGGACAGTGGCTCACCGATCACAATTATCTATTGATCTTTTTACTGGCTGTACCTTAAACACCTGCCCTTGCAACCTCTAGAAAGATTTTGCATCTGGGGTTTGAGCAATACCAGCTACCTGTATAATAGATACATCCTGTGCAAATTGAATTTCCACAGACTTTTACTGGAGTCCTGCAAAGAATTTAAATTTTGGCCCTCATTTGTCCTGATGCCCAGATATTGGACAAGACACCAGTGCTAACTGGAACCAATGTCACTATGCTTGGACATCTGACCCACCTGTGCCTGTGGAAAGCAAAGGAGGAACATTTTCAGACATTGCTAATTTATGCCACTGTGCCTACAGATGTGCACTGCGTGCACATGCCATTGGGCTGCTTCTTGAGCCACTTCTTCAGGGCCCTCAGTGGTCTAGAAGTATATGAATTTGTTGGTGCTAACACACCAAATAGGCAAGATCGTAAGCTTGTTCTCAATATTTATATTGTGGGCTTGCTAAGTCACATCAGATTCAGTGCTCATATTTGATTGGAGTTAACGTTCTTCTTAAGCAAGGTAATGCTTCTTAAGGACCGCCCACTACTCTGCCCTTTGTAGTAGTGAAGTATACTAGTGAGCATGCCATAAGAAGAATAAGATTCTTATAGCCTCACCTACGAGGTGTTAGCACCAAAAATTATATATATTTCTAGACTACCGAGTGCCATGAGGATGTGGCCCCCTTGGCCATGAAACACTGGCTGTAGGCTATTGGTGTCAAATTTAAATACTAAAAATAAAATATTTCACTTTCCAAACATTACAGGAGTTTTGAGTCTTAGTTTACCCCCACAGCTTTTCTTGATTTCTCTCAGTGCAATTCAGATAAGACTCTTCTGAATAACGTTGAACATTTGGCCATTAAATAAGCCTGAGAAGCATCCAAGACCCACACCCATTTGGAAAGCACACACTGGGACATGTCTTATGGTGGGGGTGAATGCAAACTATTATCTTTGTTTATTTTTCCTTTTGCTTCCGGATGCCAGTGTGGCTCAGTTGGTAGCACAGCCACCTCTGGGCCAGAAGGTCATGGGTTCTAGTCTCACACTGGGATTTGGCTCATACCATCACTGCTGGCACCCAAGTGCAGTACCAGGGAGTTCTGTACTGTTGGGGTGTGCCATCCTTCAGATGAGATGCTAAACTGGGGTCCCTTCTGCCCATCTCTGGTTCTCTCCTCATGGATGTCCAGTGGGAAGTAAAAGAACCCAACGCACTTTTCATGAAAGCAGGGGATTTTCCCTGGTGTCCTGGTCAACATTTTTCTTTCAATAAAAAAGATTCATGCAACTGTCCAATGCTGTGTGGATGGTATGTGCAAAATGACTGCCACTACTCAGTCAATTTACAACCAGTTTAGCATTGCTTGTAAAGCACTTTGAGGTACAATGTGTATGAAAAGTGCTATCAAAATGCTGATTCTTCTTGTTCTTCCTTTGTCCCCTACCTAGTTCTCCAACCCCAAAATAAACCCATTGGTTTAATTTTTTGCAACTGCTGATATATTTTACAATTATTACCTTGCTGTTTATTTGCATACTTAGAGTGATAAGAGGAGATGAGATTGTGTTATGGTGCTCCATGTCACATAAGGTGGTTGTATTGATTTCCTGTGAGGAAACACCCTGGCTGCACTCTGTCACAAGGATCCCCATAGGATGAGGCACCCCGCCCCCATTTTCCAAGTCCATTTCTAAGCAAGAACCCAGGTGTCATTCACCCGAAGCATAACAGACTTTGACCTTTAACATTCTCTAGGCTTAGTCAGCAAATCTCGTGGGTGGGGGTGGTAACACAAGCTTATGTGGAGAAGCCTGACTGAAAGAGAATTGGGGAATGTATGCCTGATGTTGACCACATTATGAGGCCTCCAACTACAGAAGAGTGAGCTGTGTGTATGTGTGTATGTTGGGGATGGTAGTTTTTAGTGACAGGGAATGGCTGAGAGACTGGTTTAGTGATAAAAAGCAAAACATTTCAAGGTGCCGTTAGAGTGAAAGAGTGGAAGTGATAAGTGAGAGGATAGAAACATAGAAACATAGATTTTGACGGCAGATAAGGACCGCTTGGCCCACCCAGTCTGCCCATTTCCCTACCTATTGGATAAGCTGCAGATCCTAGTTAACCAGCAGCCTACTTCTTCCTACCCCCACCCCCTAGAATTGCCTTATGACTGTCCCATGCATGCTTGAATTCCACCACCAGGATGGGAAGTGATGGAGTACAGGACTAGGATGCAGACTTGGTCACTGATATGATAACAGAGGAGGAGTGGGAAATATTTTGGTAAAGAGGAAGGAATGTGTCTGCAGTTGGGGTATGTTAGTACTGCAGTGCCACATAGTCCAGTAGTTCATAGTTTGGGTTCACTAGCTGGATTGTAGGGATTTCATATCCAAACCAGAACTCTTTGCCCTAGCGTACATGGACTAAACCAAGTAAGCTCATGTGCACAAACTGTTCTGTTTGGTTAATATTTCAATACTTACTGTTCAAGCATTTGTATTTTCAAAAAGTTACAATATTTCATTAAACATAAAATCTGGTCTGACAGATGCATGGATCAGTAGTTCATCAAATGAAGATATAGAAAAAAACAGACCCATTGACTGATTATATCTTGCTTTCTGTGCTACTGTTCTTTTATCTCGGTGAGTAATGTCTCTTTCTGAGCAACTACCTCAATTTTCAACTCTTAGCATCTATCCATTTTTTAAAGTGAGTAACTATAATGGTCTCAATTTTCAAAGAGCCACTAGATCAGCATGTTATGTGCCAAACCCTGACTGCAGCAAACTCTGGGTGTACCAGTGACCCTGCACCCAATTTCAGAAAAAGAGGGTCCCTACACCCAAGTCCTGAGAGTTACTGCACTTGGAGTGTTGCAGCAAAGATTTGGTGCACTGGAAGAGTTTGATGAATGGTCCTATCAAGCCCTACCGCCTGGCACAATTCCAGTCTATAGCATGATGTTGGGGAGAAGAAGCCTGTGAAGATGTGGGACAGGGCAGACTGATCTGTGGGGGGTGCCACAGTGAGAGGCAGCGGCACAGTGGCTGTGACAGGGTACATAGGTGGCACCAGGTGGATGTGCCCTGGACATTTGGACAGAGCCACTAGGAAAGGGTACTCCATGGTTGTCAAGCCCAGACCCTGTCCCAGATCCCCAGGTGCCACCAACCCTGGCAGTTATCCTGGAGCTTACACAGTCCCCAGCAGTGTAGTCACGTATTAGCTTGGCACCACATGGCAGGCTGTGCAGCAGGGGACTGTTGCAGTGCCCAGGATACATCCCCATCCACCGACTGCAGCTAGTACAGCCCTGTGTCGGAGGTGTGGAGTGAGCCTAGTTGGGGGGGGAGCCTGCGGGATTGTGGGACAGTAAAGACTGACCTGTGAGGGTGCTGTAGTGGGCACTGGGGACACATCAGCTGTGGCAGGGCACACAGGTGGCACAAGGCAGATGTGCCCTGAACAGTTGGACAGACCTGCTAGGACAGGGTACTCCCCTGGTAGTCATGCATTGACTCTGTCCCAGATCCCCAGGTACCATCAGCCCTGGCAGTTGTTCTGGAGCTTACACAGTCCTCAATAGTGTAGTTGGGCATCAGC
This sequence comes from Neoceratodus forsteri, assembly GCA_016271365.2. Classification (NCBI taxonomy): domain Eukaryota; kingdom Metazoa; phylum Chordata; order Ceratodontiformes; family Ceratodontidae; genus Neoceratodus; species Neoceratodus forsteri. The sequence continues at coordinate 1,127,076,452 of CM028131.1, forward strand.
TTGGCAACACACAGCAGGCTGTGCAGCAGGGAAATATTGCAGTGCCCAGGGTACATCCTCATCTGCCGACTGCAGCTAGTACCCTGCAGTCATTGCCTACTGTTGCATCCAAAGACTATGTATGCTCTGGGACAGGTGTCTGAGTTTGTGGCAACTGACCCTGCCCCCAGCCCCCCTGCCCCCATGTCCCCGTCACAGCCAAGCCTACCATGCAGTGATGGGCTGCCACCTGTCTGAAACCCTCCGCCGGGCATGCCCTCAACTGCGCTGCACCACATGGTGGCTGCCACCATCTCCTCCTGCGGCATAAGGATGGGCAGGGCTGGCTGACCCCTGCCTGTGGTGGCACACACTGCCCAGATGGCTGCCACCTTCCCCTTGATCCACCTTCAGTCTGTGCCAACCTTCCTCTTGCACTCCTGCACAGACCATTGGTGGCTGCCCTGCTGGTTCACAGCATGGGCCATGCCCTCCCATGCTGATGCCCGGGCCTGTGGGGTGCCTTGGAGCCACTCAGGAGTGGCTCCTGGTCCAGGTATGCCTGAAATAGGGCATCTGACTCTGCCCTGGTCTGCGTGCAGGCTCACGCTCATCACTCTCCTCATGTTCAGACATGCTTCTTCCTGTGGAGAAAGACATGTGTTAGTTTGGGCTGGTAATTCCCAACCCACCCTCCCATTCCACTGTCCAGCCGGTCCCGCAGTGTGTATCTTACCTCTAAGGGATGCAAAACCATTCCTAGCCTGTGCATTCCTCTGGTGTCTTTATAGCACATCGCATGCAAATGAGTGATTGCGCAACTGTAATGAATTGCAAATGCAGCTGATGCACTGCAAATAGGCTAATCAGCTGATTTGCATATTTCGGCTGAATATCGCGTGGTTGCACAATGCGCAATGGAGTTATGCATGCACAAGTCAGGGCGCAACATTGTGATGTGCGCAACAGCCCATGCCGTGTGCATGTGCATGCGGATGTCACGTACACCGGTGGTGTGGCATTCGCAACATGTGCAATAGGCAGTACACTGCCCATCCACTATTGCATGTGTGATGCTCATGCACTGTATGGCCTACGGTGCTAGGGTGCCACATAGCCGATGGCACCCCTGCACCATGAGCACTATGGTGCCTGTACGTGATGGGGCCATGTACTATGGCTGCCTCATGGCCCTACCATGCAGCATGCCTGCCATGCCCAATGGCACTGCGGCACAGGGTGCACGGCCCAACTCTTGACCCCATGGGTGCCCTTTGCCCTTGTAGGTGCCTTGCAATACGTGTCAGCATTGCATTAACCAAGTTGCGCACATCCGTGCCTGCACGATTGGCAGTGACAGCGCATCGTGGTGTGAGGCACGCAAGCTCAGCATGTGTGGGATGTGTGCTGCTTGGCACCATTTTGTTTTGCCGGTTGAGCTGGAATCATGCCGACCAGGACAGCAAACAGGGCACAGAACTGGACACAGGTTAAGGTGGTCAACCTAGAGGCCCTAGTGGAGCCACATGCTGGCTCCCTGTTTGGACAGGTGCCTCTCAACAGGCCTCGGTCTGAGGTGTGGCAGGTGGTAGCAGATGCACTGGAGGAGGCCACAGGTGTGCGGCACACTGGGGATCAGTGCAGGCACCGCTACGGGGACCTGCAGTGGAGGGACCCAGATCAACTATGGGCACTACAGGCACATGTCCGGAGGGGCACTGTGCCATGGACTGGTAAGTGCACAGCACCTGAGCCCATTCCCATACAGTGGTCTGGGGGGGTGGTGCCGTTGGCTCACCATGCTAGGGGGGGTCTGGGGCTGCGTGCCCCGTTGTGGGTGGTGGTACACCATGGCTGCCCTGTGTCACTGTGCCACTGGCACGGTGTGCAGGATGTCACACTGTGCTGGGGGGGGCCCTGTGGTGTTGCCTGGTACTGATGTGTCCTGCTCCATACTTTCCTCATAGGCCCTTAAGATCGGAGGTGGGTTCACCTCGCTGTTGCTGCGGCCGGGCCAGGTCGGGCCACTGCAGGAGGTGGTGAACCAGGTGCAGAACGCATGGGCATGGTGGCTAGACAGCCACAAGGTGCACCTCAGCATGCAGGTAAGCTCATGTATATGCTTCTTTGTTGTGCAGGGTGGGCAGTGGGGGTTGGGGTGGGACATGGCCCTCTGTGCGCATGCCGCCCTCCAGCTGTTCACTGCCTGCAGTGCCCATTGCACAGCACTGCGGTGTTTGCACATGTGGGTGGGTGCTGCAGGTGGGCTTTGGGTGCACTCGGGTCCTTGCTGTGTCACTGCCAACTGCCTGCATGATCATGTCGCCTGCCTGCCATGGCAGTGGTGGGCTACACATGGGTGTTGTTAGTGTGCAGTGTTATGCATGGCTGTTGGTCCCCGGGTAGGCGGCTCGTGTGGACGCACTCACTGTGGGTGGTGGATTGCCAGCCCAGAGGCGCATGTCACCAATGCCCGCTACGCACGGTGGGTGGGCTGCAGCATTCCGGACATGCACTTATATGGTGGTCCCTCCTTTGTCCTAGTTCTCAGGCCCAGTGATACACATGCATGGCTCCTCAGGCAGATCCTGCGTGTCTCGACTGCCACACTCCAGGTGGTACAGCAGCTGGTGCTGTCTCCATGCAGTTGGAGGTGCCAATGCCAGTGACGCCCGACAGTGGGTTGGGGATGGCCATAGGGCATGTGTGCAGGACTGTTTCCTATCCCTGTGCACCCTCTCTTGCCCTCCCTTGTCTCCTTCTATTGCCTTTGCCTCTTTACCCTCCCTTCCTTTCCTGACCTCCCTGTCTGTGGGTGGTCCCTCTTTTCCCTGTCTGTTGTAGATAGCTGTACATAGTTCTTATTTGCTTGTTGCATTACATTATTTTTGGTTACCTGTCTGTGTCCATGTCTGCTTTGCAGCTGACATGTGGAGCCATGCTGCAGTGGTCTGCATGGCTGCTGTGTGTTCCATCTGGGGTGGATCGGGGGGTTGTGCCTGGTGGTGTTCCACCGTGGGTTGGGTGGGGTGGCTGTGGCCTGTCCCTTGAGGCTGTGTAGTGTGTGTCTTGTGTGCTGGATGCCTGTGTGTTGCTCCTTGGCATGCTTCACCGTGCATCCCTGGGTGCGCTATTGCACTTCATAGCATGCTTCCTGGTGCATCCCTGGGTGCACTATGGCACATCCGTGCAATACTCAGCCATGTTGCACTGGCGCATCCTGTCATGCACAACCTTTGAATATCGTGCCCGATGTGCCATGGCACACTGTACTTGCACTGTGCCATAGCGCACTGTACTTACGCTGCACCCCTCTTGCACCTCGCTCTGCTGCATTTCTGAATATCCTGGCCTTTGGGTACAATGTCCTGCCTAAATATCCATTTATTCTCAGGTTCCCATTTCTTTTTAATTTCCAATAGTATTATAATATTTTTCTTTTCATCGCGGTGGATACCCTTTTGGATCAGCTTTTATAAATTACCATACTAATGTAAACACTTCAAATAGATAGTCACAAGTCTTTAAATTTTAGAAAAGGTTGGATCTAGCAGTATGTGTAACTCTCTCCATTGAAACAAAGCTGGAAATTTTCAAAAAAAAAAACTTGAGAGGTATAAGCCTTAGCAGTGTAGCTGATGAGTATGGTATTGGCAAGAGTACTGTCTGCGATATTTGAAAAGGGCAAGATAAAATTAACAGTTTGCAAAAGAATCAAAAGAAAGCGGGGCTGTAAAAAAAAGGTACATACTTTGGCAGCGAAAAAACATTTTAGCACCTTAAAGCAAAGCTCCATCAAAAAGTTCTTCAAACTTGTGAATGTACATTCTGTGGCAGAGTCATAAAGTGATTCACTTTAATGGCCAGATTTTTTAAAGCACTTTTATTTTTAAAGGTTTATTAATAAAGAGTAAACAAATTAAATAACAGTAACATGTACAATACATCATGTTTTATTTTTACAGTATTTATTCAATTACCATTTGTTTCCCAAGCATTTCCACAATGTTTCACACTTACAAACTTTTTGGAGTTATGAACACCCTCCATTCCCATGGCATTCATAACTCTGAGGTCCTACTGTATTACCTTTTGTCATAACATATCTCTGAAATAACTGAATCATTTTATCAGTCCTACACCTAACCATCTCAAGTGCAGTACTGTAATGCCCATCTTTTGGAACTATAACCAGAACTAGATCTAGCAGCACAGGTGTGGTCTCACTATATCTTCCAAAGTAATCATGGCCAGACAAACTTGTAGATGTTCACAAGTGCATGTTTTGTGAAATTCTTACCAAAAACAAACAAACTGCAATGTTCATGTACTTTTTGCAAGTTGTAGGCTTGCTTGGAAGAAAATACAAAGTCCAACACTTGCAGAAAATAAAGGCCTCATTTTCAAATAAGCTGAAAAGTTGCTGCTTTACAGTTCAAAGGTCACAGAATGTGGTTGTACCCTTCTGTGGTACAATAACATTCCAGCTGATTAGAAATACATTAGCGAGCCACCTGTAGCTGCTCTCAGAACTGCTGCGTCTGCTCTCAGAAACTCCAAGCACACATCAAGCAGCTGAAATGAAAGTAAACTGCAGTGATGGCCACAGCAGTTTTTTCACATCTGAGTGGGGATCAAATCCAAGAAGAAACTTTAACGGCTCACATAAAATTCCTTACTAACTATTATAGTTTAAATTTCCATTTTTTTATACATAACTTGCCTTTCAGCAATATTAGCACTGTTTTGCTCTCATTCTCCCCACTGATACTGATGCACATGCAATCTCCTTACTCAAAAAACCAACAAACCAAAAAAAACTATACAGCATAAAAAATACTGGTTGGGCAAACAAACGCCCAACCAGCCTTTGCTGCCACCCAAGGCTTCTGATTACATTGGCCCTTTCAGGCTTTTCTCTCAAGGTCAGATATAATCAGATCCCCTCTGTGGTAGCACCGGCTGCCTGTGCATGGTTGCTCAACCAGTACTCTCTATATCTATCTATCCCTCTATTTACGTATCTACAGTGTTTGTCTTTCTATATATGTCTGCTTGTCTAATCTTCATAGATATTTAACAGCAGGAGGTGCAGTACTGAACGCTAAAGCACCCCACTTGACACATTCTCTAACTATAATATTTCCTTCAAGATACTGTACGCTCCGTCTCCTGCTTATAGCCACTTTTAAAAACATAGCAAATGACATCAGGTAAAGGTTTAGAGGTCCAGCCATTCTGCCCAAGTCTGTCTAATTCTGAGACTTTACCCACCTTAACATCCAGTTCCATCACTCTTGAACATAGCTACTTTTCTATGATGAGGAAGCATGTCAAATGCTTTCTTAAAGTCTAAGAACATGGCAATCATTATAAAATGGGTTTCAAAAATTGTGAAACCTGATTGGCTGAAGGCCATCTTTACCTATGCAGTTATCTGAACACAGCAGCACCGGATAAAGATCCAGCAGCTTTTTCACAAAAAAATGAATACTAACCACACATCCTTGCTTATCATCACGAACATGGCTGCTACATTTGCTCACTGAAAACCCTCAACTAGGCCCTAAAAATAAAACTGCCTTAAATTTTAAAGAATACTATTATTTACCCTTATAATACTCATATTACACACACATACATTAATTACAAAATGACATAAAACAGAACTAACAGTTTTATAGTGTATAGTGGATCCTTGTTGTGCATAGAAACCGGTGGTTCTCAAAATATTGTTCTGCTACAGTTCAAAAGGCAATGGAATGAGATTACACCCTACTGCAGCAAAACAACACTATGAAAACCTCTAGAGGTTTCATGTGCTCATTACATGGACTGCACATCGCTTACCTTAGTGGCAGAAACAGATGGATCCACACCCCCACAGTGACAGTAGAATCAGTCACATCAGAGCCTTACAAGATGCAGGATCAACCAGATATGAGGAAATACAGGATCAACCAGATATTTAGACTTAGAAAATTTTTTTAAATAAAACAAATGATCCCCTATTCCACATCTATCTCACTTAGCAAGTGGTATGGCTGCCATGTTTTTTTTTTTTTAAACCCTCCCAATATACCTGCCAGCCAATAGGAAGTTGCGATACAAATGTAGCCATGCCTCCTCCTTAACAACCACTCGGCAACCCTAGAGACCAGCCTTTATCACGGAATAGCGCATTGCACACAAAAAGTAAAAGGCTGCTAAAAAAGAACTGTAAATGATTTTTGGGGGCACTATAAACTATATAAAATAGTGGATGGGCACCCTCATGCACAACCAGTCTTTGTGAGCCACCTTGGGGATCTGATACCATCAGACCTCTCGAGCTTCGCTCTCAAGGTCTGATGTTATCAGAACCCCTCTGTGGCACTACAGGCTGGTTGTGCATGGATGCCCATCCTATTCTATATATTTTCTGGTGTTTCTTTCCTGATCATGACCCCCCCCCCAACCAATCATCACCTGCTTACCAGGGACATTTCTGCTGTTTAACCTGCTACAGATACAAAAGAAGCCCCATGTTCTATCTCAGTTGTAATTGTGGGGCTGAACATTCTGCCAGTAAAACAGAGCAGAGATTTGAGTTCCAATATTCCCTCCATAATAAACATTCCATCTATTTAATGTAGGAAAGATAAACAAGAAACAGTGGGGAAAACGGAGGAAATGATATAAAGAAGAAGAAGAATAAAAGGTGAGGAAACAGGTAAATAGAGGTTTTAAGGGCTAATCAAAAATATGTATTTTACTGTGCATAGTATTTGAAACTGAAATGATGTGCCCATGCTAGGATATGCTGGTACTATTATGTTGGGGTACACCAATTAACTTTTTTTTTTTAAATCATTAAAATGTTTACCATTATTTAATTTTTGCACATTTTCTGACACCAGCCTCCAAATAAATCTTAGACCTATTTTATAATCACAATAAAACAGTCAGGTTGTACTTTGTGGTGGGATAATAAAACTTCTCAGGTGGCTGAAGGCAATTGGTGATGTCTCGTGCCTCATAACTAGTGGTGGGCAAAGTGCATTAAATTCGCTACCCATAGTATTTTGTGTATAAACCGAACTTTAGGTCATACTACAGGCAGCAATGTGAGTAACCATGCATCCAGAAGTAATGAGAAGTTCCAATTTTTGTGGGTACTTGCGTTACTTTGGGATGTGTAAAAAACATCTATTTTGTTTCCTTGGAGTCTAGTGGCCCTCCACCTCCCCACCCTGCTCCCCCCAACCAGAGCTAGACACTGGCACATTCCTCCACTCACCTTCACAGCTGGCAGCCCACCTGACTCAGCTCAATGAATGAGCACGTGCTTTTACAAGCATGCGCTCATTCATTGACAAGTCAGATAATTGACTCAGTCCTGCAGGGTTGTACAGAAGAGTAGGCAGCTGCTCTGGTGGCTGGCTTGGATGGAAGAATGGGGATGAAAGGCATTGTGGATCCCATTCCCCATCCCCCCCGCAAGACGCTGGAGCAGCCTCCTCACCTTCTTTACACTCCATCAGAACTGAGTAAATTACCGTGACTTGTCTATGAATGAGCGCATGCTTGTACAAGCATCACGCTCATTCATTGACTTGAGTCAAGTGAGCTGCTTAACCTAAGTGGTGAATGTATGCTGGTGGCCCGCCCAGTTGGAGTTGGGCGAGGGTGGGGGGTACTACCTTACATGGTGGGGGTGGGGCCACTAGACACCAGGGAAAAGAATATATATTTTTAAATGGATCTGACTCGGGTTGGGGGAGTGGGGTGGGGTACTACCTGACAGGGTGGGGGCCACTAGACACAAGGAAAAGAATATATTTTACTGGATCTAACTCTGGGTTGGGGAGGGTGGGGTACTACCTGACAGGGTGGGGGCCACTAGACACAGGGATTGATCAGGGGGTGGTGTTGGGGTGGGGTTCTCCATTTGTGACCCCTACCTTCTTTGGGGTTTTTAAGTGCAAATTGCACTTAAAAACCCCCAAAGCATGGCAAAGTCACAAATGGTGAATTACGGGTTACTTGGAAAAATTACATGAAGTGCTACACAGGATGAAATTGCCGACTTTGTGGCAATTTTGCCCACGTAGTAAAACTTCACTGCATCTCTACTGATGACACACCCGAGGTGTGCTGTTATCCCACCACAGCACACCCCTGTCATGTGTTATTGCTTAACTTCTGTTCCCTTTTCACCATATTAGTGATGTTTCGAAAACTCTCAGCTACTATAATTAGGTAGACCAGATCAGCCATTCATAAACCATATTGCTTACTGTAGCTTATATCAGTTTCAGCTTCTCCTGTTGTTTCCTCACTAAGTTCCTTAAATATGGTTGATGGTTTTTACCACCAATTGATTATGATGACTATTCTGTCATTTCTAAGTACTATACATCTCTAGTCCCTTTAGAAATATTGCAGTTTTCTAACCTTCAGATATACTGTACCATTTATAATAATTAGATCAAAATGTGGAATAGAACCTCACAAATTATGGTTCCTACTACTGTATCTGCAAAATCTAAAGCTATAAGCTATCTAGCCAGGGTGACATGACCATCATCAGACTATGTAATATTTTCATAGACATTACCTTTGTTTCATATATTCAGCATACTGTAGTTCTTATTCTGCTGCCCAAGTAAAACAAGTCTCTTGTTTAGGAAACTGGCCCACATCTTCTCTATCATCATTTAATGATTCTGCTGTTTTCTTGTCCCCTACTTCTATCCATCTGTTTTCATTTCTTAGAAGACTACTGTTTTCTCTAATCATGTGCCACTTTGAAAATATTCCTAAATGCCATAACTGTTTCATATTACATTTCTCCATTTCTTTTAAATAGCAGTTTATGTTTACCATAAAACAATGCACTACCTGCTTTCAGTTCAGAAAAGACACATCTAGGTTCCCCTACAGAATTAGAGTACTGTATAGTACATTAACAATAACCTGTTCAAAATATTCTTTTTATAACTTAATTTTTGTTTTGCAGCTCCAAAGGAAATATCTCCCTGTTAATGCTAGACCATTTGGGTGGATATCTGAAAAGACTTCTATCACAACTGGTCCAGTGGCAGTGAAACAGGCAAGAGATGTATTTTCTTACGATCCACAAAAAGAAATGTTAAAAATAGAACACAACATGAGAGTTATTTTTAGTGTACAGTAGCTTGATTCTGGAAGGGAGTTTGCATGTTCTCATAATGAAATGAAAGCAGACAGTGCCCTCTTTTATACAGCTAACATGAACTGCTGCTGTAACTTATCTTGTCTTACTTATGTTTCCCACATCGTTTGTTTACTCTTTGCTTGCCTCCTGATTGTCTTGAATATTGCACTTTGCCACTCTGTGTAACTGCACTTTCTCCTTCCATCTTTTCTTAGTGTCAACTTTGATTTTGCCAGGCTTGCTGTCAAGTAAAATTTCATCCAGTCCTCTTTTCAATATATGCTTAAGTGATGTAAGGCAACAAATATCTATTAATGTTTTGGCCAGTGGTTAGAGGTAAAAAGTTTTTGGATTACGATGCTTGCCTATTAGATAACTATGCATTTAATGTCATAATTCTATTGTCCTTATTTGTAAGCACAAAAAAAGGAGTTGAACTCTGAATAGAACTGAGATCACATCTAAGAGATAATGAGAGTGTACTGGGCATAGGGGCAAAAGAAGGATATGAGTTATGACTGAGAATGCTCCTGTTTAAACACAATTCTTCAGTGATTAGCAATTTACAGATGCTCTTCATGGTTTTATGCCGATGCTTAAAATAATGGAATTTCTAAAGACCAACTGAGCATGAAAGTTTGTTTCTAACTACCTATGTCAATTGTTAAGCAGCTTCCAGTTTACAGAATTAAATCACTGTGCTGTTTTACACAATGTGAATGTTTCTTAATAGATGTTTACACTTGACTTGCGTTTGCAGACAATGCTTGATTAAGATTCAGATTCTTCAGAAGAAAAACTATCTGTTGCAATATTAACGTTTAAAGGTGAATCTGAGTGAATAGAAATAAAAAAAAAATGATGTCAGGTTTTGCTAATTACACATATTACAGGCTGTGAAATATTGGATACTTATATGGCAACTCTATCTATTTTCTAAAATAATTTTATACTGGACAGCAGGATTTAAAACATACAATACCAAAGTTATTCAAGAATCACCAGTGGCTGCAATGAAATACCGTGGGTTGGAATTTTCAGTAGACTGGACCCAGGACCTGTGTCATTAGTTCTGATGCAACTGCATTACGATAAATAAAAAGAATGTTTGCATCCTGTTTTCCCACAGTATGACATGTTACCCACTTAATGGCACAAAAATGACACATGCATCATTATTTTGATGCATGTTTTATTTTTGGTGTGCATCTTGTGGCAACTGCATCCAGAAGTTAGAACACCTTTTGGATGATCTAACAATCTTAATGCTATTTCTGCACTTGCATCACAATTTTGACACACACCTTTGAAAATCCAGTCTTTGCTCCTCAGTTTATAAAAATATGTTAAAGCTACTTATACTTAATTGGTGCACCTTTAAAGTATCGGCCTGCTTGGTATATCAATTGTTTATTTTCTAAACTGCATCTATTGCCATATAATTCAGTACATGGATGGAAAGTTGCACCCATAGAAATGGATAGTAATTTCTGTATAATACAGCAGTTAAAGCTGTATTCTGCTGGAATTAAAGCTATATCACTATGGATCACTAAGAATCACAAAGAATAGGGGAAGGCGCAAAAGAGAAGAGATGCCCATAATGAGCTCCTATCACTTACCCATAATAACATAAAATGCAATTTGAAAGAATGAAATTATTTAGTCTATTTTTAAAAGTCTGCATTGATAACCACAGATGTTGGCAGTGAATTCCATGGCTTAATAATCCTTTATGAAAAAATATAGGCTCTTTAGGTTGGTGCAAAGTCATTTCTTTCTAATTGTAAGGAATGTCCCATGGTATCGATGTTTATTTGTTTGAAGTCTAAACCCATTTATGACATGAAATATTGATCTTGAATCACCTTCCTAGTAAACATACAGTCACCATACATCTTTCTCATTTCTAGTGACATGAGACCGAATGTTTTTAGTCACTCATCATAACTGAGACTCCTGGTTTCCTTGGACATATTTGGTTACTTTTTTTTGCATTTTTTTAATACATGCAATATCTCTTTTTTTTTTATAGGGGGGCCAGAGTTGAGAGCAATAATCTAATAGAAGATGAATATAAGCCCTATATAGTGGTAGAAGAACTGATTGGTCTCTTGGTCTGATGTCGTGCCTACCACACCCTATTCGTTTTATTAAGGCTACCGTTATTTATTTTTCAAAAGTAAAATCATTTGATATTATGATTCCTAAATCTTTCTTTTGCTGAGATTTATTTAGCATGTGGTAACTGAGGCTATAACCATGTATTGGGTTACGGAGTCAAAAATGTATGACGCTGCATTTCTATACCATACCTGTTCTGAATTCTATGAGTAGAATGCAGAATAGGTATGCTCCCTTAAGTAATCTGATAGATGCAGACAATAAAGAGGGAACTAGTGCCATGGCGGATAGAAACAGTGGGGGTGGAGGGAGTGGGAAGGAGAAATAAGGATGCAAGGGGGGGAGAGTTGGGAGGGAGTGGCAGAGAAGAAGCTCAGGCTCATAAATCTTGGATACCAGGACAGGAAAAGGAAGGGGTAGACAGGGAGAGGACAGCATGCAGGGGCCAGGCTATAAGAACTGTGCAGGGAAAGAAGGGGGGTAGGAGGCATTGTACATAGTGCACAGGAAAATTATTCACTAAGGGAGGGGGAATTTACTGGCAAGTTATGCATCAATGTGGATGGACAGGGAATGCAAAGGGTAAATAGGAGTGACATTGCAGACACTGGGCAAAAGGAAAAGGGGGAGGGAAACAAGAAGGTAGCAAAAACTCCAGAAGGAGATTCTATAGAGGGGAATTTGGGGAAGAATGTGGGGACTCCATTAGCTATGGTGAGTGGGGACAAAAAGAATTCCAAGGGAGAGGTGGTACATGTAGGAGTTGGAGAAACCAATGGCGTTGTGAAACCGGGGGAACAAGAAAATGGAAGTAGGGATACAGAGGAGGAATTAAGGTTTGGATACCAAAGAAGGGTCATCATAATAGGTGATTCAGTCATCAAGGAGCTCGGGTAGGGTGGGAATCAGAGGAGGAAGAGCTCAGTCTGGGAGACAAACTTGCCAGGGATGATGGCACACAAAGCAAAGCACATCAGCCTAAGATGTGACAGGAGATGGTGGGAAGCCCCAGCTGGTAGTGCATCTTGGCACAAATGACTTAGCAGAGAATAGTCTTCAAGAGGTCAAGGCAAGGTTTAGGGAATTAGCAAGGGTGTACCGTGATGAAGCGCGGTCAATTGCCTTTTCAGAGATACTGCCTGTACCTTAAGTGAATACATATGGTAAGCAAAAAATCAAAGAATTTAAGGAATGGGTGAGGGGGTGGCGTGAGTCTATGGGATTTGAGGTGGTTGATAACTGGGGGGGGGGGGAGAAATGGAAAAACACTAACTTGTATGCCCAAGACAGGCTACACCTCAGCAATGGGGGTACAGCAGTCCTGAAGATGAAATCTGATGATTTTCTGGTATTAAACTTTGATTTAAATTTATGGGGGTGGGCATTACATATCAAATAGTCAGAGGCACAGGTTAATGGTGGGCATTTCCTTCCCCCCCAGATGGTAGTAAAGGACACTGGGAGGCTGTTACAGGTAGAAGGTTTGAGGAAAGGGTTAGAGATGAAGGAGATCAAGGGAAAGTTTGAATAGTCATCTCCATGAATGCGAGGAGCCTTGGCAACAAGATGCCAGCACTTCAGGCACTTTTGCTGGAAGATTGGGGTAGATATTGCTACCATCATGGAAATGTGGGCAAATCATAACAGAGAATGGGAATTAAAAATACCGGACTTTAGGTTGTATAGGAGGGACAGGGAAACTGGCAAGGGGAAGGGGTTACTGTTTATATAAGTGAGGGGATAGAGTGTAGTAGAGGGAAAGGTGGTGAGGGGAATACAGAAATCTTGTGGGTCAGTTTAAAAAAGGCAAAGAATAAGATGGACAGGCTGGGAGTGGTGTATAGGCCACCCTCCCAGATGGAGGAGAGGAACAGGGAGCTGATGGGTGTTATACAGAAGAATTGTAGAAGGGGCAGCACAGTGGTGGTTGGAGACTTCAACCTACCTGGGGTAGACTGGGAAACCATGACATCAGCTAGCTGTAGGGAACAAGTCATCCTGAATGCACTCCAGGATGAGCTCCTGATGTAGCTGGTAAGGGAGCCAACAAGAGATGGCAATATATTAGACCTCATCTTGTCAGACAGTGGTCAGGTTTGGAGGGTGAGGGTGGATGATCCCATAGTGGGAAGTGACCATAGTACGGTATGGTTCTCCCTCATGCTGTGCAGAGAGGAGACAAGTACCACCACCAAGGTAATTGAATTTAAAAAAAACAACTTCAAGAAAGATGGCTGTAGTACTGGGGAGGCACGTTGCCACCATAAGTACAGACATGGACACCACCTAGAAATGGAGCATCATAAAGCTTGGGCTGGTGGAGGCCACAAACTCCCGCACTGAGTGGAAGAGTAAGAATAATAGGACCAATAAACCAAGCTGGTGGACCAGGGAAGTGGCAAGAGTGAGGGATAAAAGGGCAGCCTTTAAAAAATATAAGAGGACCTGCAAAGTAGCAGATAAGGAGGATTTCATCATGAGTTCAAGGGAGGTGACCAAGGTAGTAAGGGCAGCCAAGGCTGTGAAGGAACTGAGGCTTGCTCATGGGATTAGAAAGGGAGAAAAGTGGTTCTTCAAATACATTAGGGAGAGGAGGAACTACAAGGAGCAGATATCTAGAATTAAGACAGAAGGAAAGTGGGTGGATAAGGGGGCTGAATAGGTGGAGGTATTAAATGAATACTTCTGTTCAATTTTTCTAAGGGAATGAGAGGTACCTAGCCCACAGGTGCAGGACCGGATAGGGAAAGATGAGGGAGCTAAGATGGTAGACGATGGGATCACTGTGCAGAGGGCGCTAGAGGGCCTAAGATCTCTGCAGACAGATAAAGCACCAGGACCTGACAGGATACACCCAAGGGTCCTGAAGGAACTTGCAGAAGTCCTGGTGCCGCCTCTGACAGACATATTCAACACATCCATTCTTTCAGGATGTGTACCCCTAGACTGGAAGATGGCACGTGTGGTGCCCATCCACAAAAGTGGCTCTTCGGATGAGCCAGGGATCTACAGGCCAGTTAGTCTCACATCAATTGTGGGGAAACTAATGGAGACTATACTAAAGGAAAGAACAAAGGCATTCTTGGAGGAGACTGGTCTCCTTGATGAATGTCAGCATGGGTTCATCCAGAGAAGGTCTTGTCAGACCAATCCTGTGGTCTTTTATGACTGGGTGACTAGGGCTCTGGGTGAAGGCAAGGCAGTTGGTGTCCTGTATTTGGACTTCAGCAAGGCCTTTGACTCTGTGCCACATGGGAGGCTGATAGGCAATCTGAATGTCCTGGGGGTGGGGGATAAGGTAGTGAGATGGATTAGGAGCTGGCTGGAAAACAGACAGCAGAGGGTGGAGGTAAGGGGGGAACTATCATCACCACGGGCAGTCATCAGTGGGGTCCCACAGGGATCAGTGCTGGGACTGGTGCTATTTAGTATCTATGTAGCGGACATGGCAGTTGGGATTCAGAGTCAGATAAGCCTGGTGGAGATGACACCAAACTATGAGCAGTGGTTGATGGAAAGGAGGGAGAGGGGGTACTGCAGAAAGACCTAGAAGCCTTGGAGAAGTGGTCATACACCTATCAACTGGATTTCAAAGTGAAGAAGTGCAGGGATTTCTATTTCAGAAACAAGAATCCTAGATACAGTTACCAGCTGGAGGGAGTGCAGTTACTGGTATCTGGTAAGGAAAAAAATCTGGATGTGCTGGTCACAGGTCATATGAATCACTCTGCACAACATAGGAAAGTGGCGGCAAAGACAAATAAGTTGCTGGGGTGCATGCCAACAGAAATCACCTCAAGGAGGGAGAAGGTGATGCTGCCACTGCACAGGACACAGGTGAAACCACTGTAACCCCCCTGCAAATGGGGGTTCCCAAAAGACTTCCAGGAGCTTGCTTGAATGCTCCAAGCCTGAATGGTGTTTGGCGTTTAAGCCATTTATCAGTGAGTGTTTTAGAACCTCTGGTACTGTCTCTTTAAGAGCTGTCTGCTTGCAGACATAATTAGTTTGTATGGGGGACTGTGTGTTTCTTTGATTGAGTACCACTCAAGCTGCCAATTCACTCCATTTTGCAGTCACTAGGAGTGCAAAGGGAACCTATCTGAAAGATGTAACTGTTTGCCAGAAATCATTTACAGTAATAATGAAATTATAGTTTGTCTAACCTGCTTTCTTTGCAGTCAGAACTGTGTCTGCTGGTTCCCCATTCTAGTTTTGAACTGCTGAACTGGACCAATCAGTGTGGGGTAAGCTAGCTCTAAAATGGTGCCTTGGACGAATCAGAACTTGGACTCATAATCTGGAGCCAGCCACAAGAGGATTGTATGGGCAGTGACTCTGGGAGATGTAGTTTAGACTTCAGTGCCTTTTGGACCAACAGCAGCAGTCTATTGTGAGTGACAGCCAATCCAGTCAAGAACTGGGAGGAACTCAAAGGAAGTGCCGGTTTTGTCAGTTGGAGTTTCAGTTGAGCTTGGCAGTGAAGAAGGAAGGAGCCATGTGCTTTTTCAGTGTGCAGTTTTAGTCAAAAAACGTGTGTAAGGCCCAGAGTTCCGGTCTGCAGCTTGTGTAACTGCTCGTTAGGACTGAATCCGTCCTGTGAAAAGAATCAAAGGATCTCTGAAGAGTAGAAACCAGGCTCACCCTGTAGAAGACTGGAGAAATTGTTGAATTACACTCGGTCTGTCAGGAACTGAATCTGCTGTGTGTTCTCCCGGGTATTGTGCAGTAATTGCGATCGGGATAGAGAAGCAGCCTGCATGGTATAGTACTTTCTTTTTTTTTACCATATAAATGTGTGAAGAGTCTCTTGGAGCTCAAGAGTAGCCCTGCTGATATTGAAGGACCCTATCTTATTTGGAAGTCGTGAGTACTAATTCAGGGTCGCTCCTGCTGAATTGCCACATTAAATCCAAATGGAATTACTGTACTGCTGACTGTTTAATTTTCCTTTTCTCTGTGTGAAGGGCCCTACCAGCTGCCACGGTTTGGACTAGCCACTAGGGCTTGGGTACCCAGGGACAGTAACTGATAGGGATAGGCCTGTGCACAGAGCCATAGTAGATGATTAGAGTGATAAGCTAATTAACCTGATTTCCCCCTGTCCTTGTTATATCCCCCTAAATAAATCAGAGCTGCTTGTTCCAGCAAAGTTATACTGCCTGAGGTATTTGTCTATGTTAAAGTACTGTACTGTGATTGTTGCACTGTATCTCGTTTCACAGGAGGTCCCAGTGCCAGAACCAGTCCTGGGGGTAAGTGTATACTGTGAAGGTAATTCTGATATATTGTGTGGGCCACTAGTGGGAAGAAAGGGGGTTGCAGTGTCCCAGAGGGCTGTGACCAAGTTAGTTTAACTATTGCAAACCCTGACCTCTGGGTGGAGGCACCCACATTGGATCCAGGCCCTCGGCCTGTTAGTAGCAAATCAGGCAGGGTAGTAGCCCCTGGGATAGCGCCATCTAGGGGTTACATCTTGGAGGCTCACCGCTGGGATTGTGTGTCCTCTAGTGGCCATATTTAAGAACCACTGTTAAGAAAAAAATGGGTACCCCGACAGAAGTGGCTGTGCACCGGCTGGTGGAGTGGTGTACTGGGGAGGAGATCGACCCCCAAAATGCTATGCTTATCCTGGACATCCCCCTGGGTATCAATACGGACACTGTGCAGGGAGTACTTTCCAAGGTGGAAGGTTTACAAAACCCTGTGGTGGTGGGTCGGCATGCTAATCTGCTCACCCACACTTTCCTGGCCCTAGTAGAGTTTAAGGATCCCATAGATAGCTCCAAAGTGCCACAGACCATTACCCCAGAGGGAGCCCTCACTGCTTGAGAGTGATAACTAAGGACAGTAAAGACCGGGAGAATCAGCCCCACCACTATCTGAAACTTTGAGGAGAATTTGCTAAATGGTTGCTGGGAGAAGGGAAAACTGTGGAGGACTTGAAGAAACTATTCTTGCCACCTGGGGTGTTCCTCCCCAACACCCTCTCCGCTCCAGTGCCCATAATGGTGGCTGAACCAATGCAGACTCCTATTTCTACCTGCCATTAGTCACGACTCTTACGAAGGTTGAGGATCTTCTTTGGCATCCTCCCACCCCCAAGGGAGGATGACTGGGAACCTGGATAGACTATGTTGCCCCAAGTGCTAGAATGGCAATGCTCTGAAGGCGGCGAAAGAAGGTTAGTGAGAGCCCGAGGGTCCTGCCTGGCTACCATCCGTGCTAAACGGGCCAGTAACCCTGAAGCGACTGCACAGGCTCATCTTGAGGCCTGGAGAATGTGTATGGAGCCCAGATTCTGATGAGGACCTATGGTGGAGAGTAAGAAATGCACAACAGTACCAAGGGAGTTGTTGTCTGTGTATGTCTCTCGTGGAAAAATTGTTGCAAGAATGCCTCAGAAAGGGTAGTTTGCCAGCGATTGAACTGGACCGAACCAGACTGGACAGAATCTTAAGTCTGCCCCTTCTCAGAACTGCTGTTGCTTCAGTTACGCCTGGCAAATCAACTGGAATCCCCACCTCCTATGATGAGTTAATGAGAGAAATTCGAGGAGTTGAGAAAAAGCGACCTCAGGAGGGACCTGCACCAACAGCTGTGGCTACGACCGAGTGACTGAGGGTGACCCATCAAGTGAAGTTCAGGGGCAGAGGTTGACAGTCAATGAGTGCTCTGACAAGGAAAAGATATGTCACAATGGGCGAACTGTTGAGAGAGATCCGAATTCAAAACAGTCCTTTATGAAGGCCACGCCTGCAAGTACGGCCCTGACCTATATCCGACTGTATCTGCTATGTGGGTGGGGTACCCACCCATGTATCTCCTGCTGATAACAGCTCCGAACTCGATTCCTTGACCATGGAAGTGGAGAAACTGACGAGATGTCTCCAAATGCTTATCACGTCAGACAAAGATGGCACCAAGGTTTCCAGTTAGTAATACCCCGCCCTGGCTCCCAGTGTGGTGCCTCAGCAGCTCAAACTCCAGAAAGTATGTTTTGCTATAATTGTGGGAAAGATGGGCACATGAAAGGGAATGCCGGTCCCAAAGACACTGACAAAGTTGCATATAGGCTACAAGGAGAGCTTGGAGAACAAATCAGTGGTTAAGAGGTGCGAAATGATCCCAGTGAGGGCACCAAAATGCTAACTCACGTCCCTTTGTGGCAAGGTCAGTTGCCCAGGCCCCCACTATCGCCTCTCCAGACTGGTCCAGAATAGTGGGTCCCTCCATGGAGACCACTGTAAAGGTGAATGGAGTGTCTACAAGAGCTGTATTAGACAGTGGCTCCCAAGTGACAATTATGTTTCAGGATTGGTATCAGAAGCATTTGTCAGGCGTGCCACTTACAACCATTAGAAGGACTGCATGTATGGGGTTAAGTGAGAAGGCCTACCCTATTCCGGGTATATCCGAATTTGGCTGTCTTTCCCCCACCTCCGTGGCTGGAGTGGCCGAACAAGTAGAGAACCCTAGCCTTAGTGTGTCCCCCACTGGACTGTATGATGGTGTCCCTTTGTTGATTGGAACAAATGCTCATATGTTCGGAAGGCTGGCACAGTTGTGTTATGAAAACAGGGTCAAAGACTAGTAGAGCTTTAAGAGTTCGGCTTTAATTAAGAGGCCTATGAGGCACAGAGATGCTGAAAAACAGAACCAGAGGAACCGGTCGAATTGTATGGAAGAAGGATCCTGAGTCTCTGATCCTGCGCCAAATGCCCAGTGTACCTTACAGGGAGAGGTCCGTATCAGAAAGGATGTTAAGAATAAAATATTAATGTTGGATGCACCAGGCGATGGAAAATTGCCAGAGGGACTGCTGGTCAAGCCTAGTATTTTGCCCGCTAGAGCCCATGCTTATGCCAGTAGGGTAATGGTCCAAGTTCATAATGTGTCTGAAAGAGACATTCGAGTAAACAGAGGTTGCATCCTGGCTAATGTGCATTGTGCAGACACTGCAGTGCTACCCAGCAGCAGAGTTCAAGGAAGAATGACAGAGTAACGCCTGACTTGTTTGATTTCGCGACTCCCTGCTGCCAGCTGAATGGAAAGTGAGGATCAGTGAGAAGCTTGCCCAGAGACCAGGTGTTTTCTTTAAAGGAATGGGATGTAGATGAGTACAAGGAGCTGAGACAATATCCGGCTGCATGACGAAAGACCATTTCGTGAGAGGTCTCGACGCTGGCACCTGCTGACATAGATGATGTGAGACGGCATCTGCAAGAGATGTTAGCTGCTGGTGTAATACAAGAATCCAGAAGCCCTTATGCTTCCCCATTGTGGTAGTGAGGAAAAGAATGGAACAGTAAGGATGTGTGGGATTATCGCTTCTTAAACGCGTGGACTATCCTGATCAGTACACAATGCCCGCATTCAGGATGCTTTGGACTGCCTAAACGGGAGCAAGTGGTTCTCTGTGCTGGATCTCCGCAGTGGGTACTACCAGATCCCGATGGCCCCAGAGGACCGTGAGAAGACGGCCTTTATCTGTCCGCTTGGCTTCTATGAATTCATGAGGATGCCTCAAGGGATTTCAGGTGCCCCAGCCACTTTTCAACGATTGATGGGCGTGCAGTGGGGACATGAACTTACTAGAGTGCCTGGTATACCTAGATGATGTTATTGTGTTTGGCAGCTCACTGGAGGAACATGAGAGCAGATTATTTAAGGTATTGGACCGACTGGAGGACTTTGGCCTTAAACTGTCCATTGATAAGTGTCAATTCTTTCAAACATCAGTAAAGTATATGGGACACATAGTATCCACCGAGGAATAGAGACCCCACCAAGTGAAGTTGAGGCCTTGACCACCTGGCCACAGCCCAAAATCTAAAAGAACTGCAAAGATTCCTGGGATTCTGTGGTTATTATCGGCGCTTCATCAAGGACTATTCAAGAGTGATCCGCCCTTTACTTAACCTTACTCAAGGGTATCCCCAACCCACAAAAATACCAAAGTCAGCGTCCCTCAAGACTGAAAGAGTGTATTTTCATCCGAGTGAAGTATTTGGGCCGCTGGACTCCTGATTGTGAGACTGCTTTTCATGAGATCATTTATCAACTTACCCATGCTCCAGTGCTGGCCTATGCCAATCCAAGAAAACCTTATGTCCTGCACACTGATGCTAGCTTGCAAGGGTTGGGGGCTGTGTTGTACCAAGAGCAAGAATGGCCTGAGACCAGTGGCCTTTGCCAGTAGAAGTCTGACCCCATCTGAAAAGAACTATCCTGTACATAAGTTAGAGTTTCTAGCTTTGAAGTGGGCTATTGTTGACCAATTCCATGAGTACTTGTATGGGGCTAAAATACTAGTAAAAACTGACAATAATCCTTTAACCTATGTGCAGACCTCAGCTAAGTTGGATGCCACTGGCCATAGGTGGCTTTCTGCATTATCTACATACGACTATGCTCTCGAATACCGAGCAGGTCTGAACCACATAGATGCTGATGCTCTCTCCAGGAGGTCTGTTCCCAGAATGATTGGGTCGATTGGCAGAACCTGACATTCGGGCACTCTGCTGGAAGTTTGACAGGGAGGAACAAATGTCCACGGACGCAGTGGACTGCATGGTGGATCTTGGGACCCTCTGAGGATGCATACCTGCACGCTTATTGCCACTTTTCTGCAATAGACATTGGTGCACTGCCTCAGCTGGACAATGACAGTATTCGCGGGCTCAATCCGCGATCCCATGATCAAAGCAGCTTTGGAAGCCCTCTATGCAGGAAAAGATGTGTCCAAATTACGCTCCACTGATTTGAGAACTGCACTGTTATACAAAGAAGGTCCTAAGTTGAAACTGATCAATAAACTGTTATACAGAGAAACAGTAGACAGAGGGGACAAGTAGACAAACAACAACTAGTGCTGCCCACTGCCTTTCGAGACTCAGTACTGAGGTCCTTGCACAACCACATGGGGCACCTTGGTATAGACAGAACACTTGACTTGGTGAGATCCAGATTCTATTGGCCTAAGATGGGGGCTGATGTGGAGCAACACATTCGAACTTGTAATGCTGCTTACAGAGGAAAGCTTTGCCCCAGAGGGCTGCCCCTTGTTAACATCACCACCAGTGCACCCATGGAGCTGGTCTCTATTGATTTTCTGAGTTTGGAGTCAGATCAAAGAAATATCAGTAATTGCTGGTGGTCACTGACCATTTCACGAGATATGCCCAAGCTTTCCCACCAAAGACCAGAAAGCATCCACTGTGGCCAAAGTACTTGTAGAAAACTTTTGTTCACTAGGGGCTCCACAAAGAATCCATTCTGATCAAGGGAGGACTTTTGAGAGTCGTCTGATCAAGAGATGCTTTCTCTGTGGGGTCTGAAAGTCCAGAACCACTCCTTACCACCCCAGGGGGACCCACAGCCTGAGCGTTCAACCGCCACTTTGCTAGATATGCTAGGCACCCCTGCACCCAAAGGACAAGCCTAGATGGAGCCAACAAATTAGCACCCTGGTACATGCTTATAACTGCACCAAAGTGATGCCACTGGATTCTTCCCTACCGCCTGATGTTTGGAAGAAAGCTCGACTACCAGTAGATGTGTGTTTTGGGGTCTCTCCTGATGGGGTTCAAGCTGACAACTATTTACAGTATGTGCATAAGTTAAAGGCCAGCTAACTCATGCGTACCAACTGGCTCAAACCATGGCTGCCAAAAGAAATCTGGCCAACAAAGAAAGGTATGATAAAAGGTGAAAGCACAGGAACTCCAGGAGGGAGATCGGTATTGCTAAGAAATCTGGGACTGCATGGCAAGCACAAGATTGCTGACAGATGCACCATCTCCCTCACATTGTAGTGGGCAAACTAGATGATCTGCCAGTGTACAAAGTAAGGCCTGAGAATAATTCAAAAGATGTAAAAACAATGCATAGAAATCATTTACTGCCCATTGGACAAATCTTAATTGAGTCTGAGCCCTAGAAGATGCCCCTCTGGACCAGTGACTAGAGCTGCTGCTGCTGCTAAGAAAAGATCAAGAAAGTCTGCACCTACAGAAGCAAAGTTAAAGTGTTCCCTCCACAAGTCCCAGTTGAGCATGACTGTCAGTCCATATCGGAAGAAAGTGAGAGTGACTTTGAATACTATCCTTCTTACGAACTGAGTCAATTGTTCGGGGCACACCCTAGTCAATACTGGAGATGAAGCTGGGCCTTCTGGACTGTCCAAGCCCCCAGCTTCGTCCCTGGAGCCAGTGCTCCCAGAAAGTGAAGTGCAAAGCATCAGATCAGATGAAATGGAATCATTGTGCATGGTTGAACTGTTTGAGCTTTCAGGGAGGAAAATGATAGATTGGGGCAGACTGGTGATACACCGAACAAGAAGAGTATTTTGAGTGCCCTGACAGTCCACTGCCAGTGTCCGAAAGCTCTCCATGCGAGCCAAATGTTGTGGACTCAGAAACTGTAACTCCTGGAGCTGAAAGTGCCCCAAGTTCTAGCCTCTACCCCATGGAGACTCCCCTGACAAGTGAGGACAATGCTGAAAATGAGGCTCAGAGTGCAGAGACTATAACAGTTCCCCTAGAAAGACTGGTCAAGCTGTAAAGCCTGTGGTGCACCTCAGTTATGATTCCCTGGGAGGCCTGTGGATTTGCCTCTCAATGTTGTCCATAAAGGAGTGTATGTGTCCCGAGCTCATTGCCCAAACTGAGCGTCAGTGCTAACTCCAAGTTACTTGTGTTGCCCTTTCAGTATGGTGCCCTTGCCCTGTCCAGCCCCAAGGTAACTGATAGGAAGGGCCCCTCTTCAGGTTTCATGTACAAGAGGTAATAACTTGAGTTATGGTACAATGTGTATGTAATACTGTGTAAAGAGTGACGACTGCAATGTTTCAGAAATGTGTTCTTGGTAAAATGATATATTGACTGATGATTACATGTGCGAGCCTAATGCAAATGTATATGGTTGCAGTTAAAACTTATAGTACTTGCTTGACGCGGACGCCAAGCTTTCCCAGGCCAGGAAGGGTGTAACCCCCTGCAAATGGGGTTCCCAAAAGACTTCCAGGAGCTTGCTTGAATGCTCCAAGCCTGAATGGTGTTTGGCGTTTAAGCCATTTATCAGTGAGTGTTTTAGAACCTCTGGTACTGTCTTTAAGAGCTGTCTGCTTGCAGACATAATTAGTTTGTATGGGGGACTGTGTGTTTCTTTGATTGAGTACCACTCAAGCTGCTGCCAATTCACTCCATTTTGCAGTCACTAGGAGTGCAAAGGAACCTATCTGAAAGATGTAACTGTTTGCCAGAAATCATTTACAGTAATAATGAAATTACAGTTTGTCTAACCTGCTTTCTTTGCAGTCAGAACTGTGTCTGCTGGTTCCCCATTCTAGTTTTGAACTGCTGAACTGGACCAATCAGTGGGGTAAGCTAGCTCTAAAATGGTGCCTTGACGAATCAGAACTTGGACTCATAATCTGAGCCAGCCACAAGAGGATTGTATGGGCAGTGACTCTGGGAGATGTAGTTTAGACTTCAGTGCCTTTTGGACCAACAGCAGCAGTCTATTGTGAGTGACAGCCAATCCAGTCAAGAACTGGGAGGAACTCAAAGGAAGTGCCCGGTTTTGTCAGTTGGAGTTTCAGTTGAGCTTTGGCAGTGAAGAAGGAAGGAGCCATGTGCTTTTTCAGTGTGCAGTTTTAGTCAAAAACCGTGTGTAAGGCCCAGAGTTCCGGTCTGCAGCTTGTGTAACTGCTCATTAGGACTGAATCCGTCCTGTGAAAAGAATCAAAGGATCTCTGAAGAGTAAACCAGGCTCACCCTGTAGAAGACTGGAGAAATTGTTGAATTACACTCGGTCTGTCAGGAACTGAATCTGCTGTGTGTTCTCCGGGTATTGTGCAGTAATTCGATCGGGATGAGAAGCAGCCTGCCTGGTATAGTACTTTCTTTTTTTACCATATAAATGTGTGAAGAGTCTCTTGGAGCTCAAGAGTAGCCCTGCTGATATTGAAGGACCCTATCTTATTTGGAGGTCGTGAGTACTAATTCAGGGTCGCCTCCTGTTGAATTGCCACATTAAATCCAAATGGAATTACTTTACTGCTGACTGTTTAATTTTCCTTTTCTCGTGTGAAAGGGCCCTACCAGCTGCCATGGTTTGGACTAGCCACTAGGGCTTGGGGTACCAGGGACAGTAATTGATAGGGATAGGCCTGTGCACAGAGCCATAGGTAGATGCTTAGAGTGATAAGCTAATTAACCTGATTTCCCTGTCCTTGTTATATCCCCTAAATAAATCAGAGCTGCTTGTTCCAGCAAAGTTATACTGCCTGAGGTATTTGTCTATGTTAAAGTACTGTACTGTGATTGTTGCACTGTATCTCATTTCACAGGAGGTCCCAGTGCCGGAACCAGTCCTGGGAGTAAGTGTATACTGTGAAGGTAATTCTGATATATTGTGTGGGCCACTAGTGGGAAGAAAGGGGTTGCAGTGTCCCAGAGGGCTGTGACCAAGTTAGTTTAACTATTGCAAACCCTGACCTCTGGGTGGAGGCACCCGCCATTGGATCCAGGCCCCTCGGCCTGTTAGTGGCAAATCAGGCAGGGGTAGTAGCCCCTGGGATAGCGCCATCTAGGGGTTACACCACACTTGGAGTGCTGTGTGCAATTCTGGCACCCATTCATAAAAAAGAACATCAGATTGTTAGAAGGGTTACAGAGAAGGATGATCAAGATGCTAAGTGGGATGAGGGGAAAATCCCTACGAAGCGAGGTTACGGATGTTCAATATGTGTCCCCAGGAGGACAGAAGGGACAGGGACAATATGATTGAGGCCTTCAAATATTTGAAGAGCATAAATAAGGTTAACCATGAGAGCCTGTTTATATTCAGAAAGGAAGGGATTACTAGAGGGCATAGTCTAAAACGTGGGGGGGGAGGGGTTAGAAGAGAGATGAGGTGCACTTTCTCACAGAGAGGGTGGTGACAGCATGGAATGCTCTGCCTAAGGGACTGGTCTCGCAAACATCAGTAGGGGGATTTAAGATGGGGTGGGACTGGGTCAAGGGCAGAATCAGAATGGGGAAGGGGGGGTGGTTAGTGGTACCTCAGATGGTGCTTATGGTGAGGAAAGGATGGAAGGGTTTGGGGAGGGCAGCATCAGATCTAAACACTGAGAGCTGCACACGTGAGCAGACTTGATAGACCATAAGGCCTGTATCAGCTGGCTTCATCATATGTTTGTATGTATGTATGCATGTACTTATGTATTTATTTAAACTGAAAGACATACCTCAATTTTAAGCCCACTTTGAGAGTTTATCCAGATTTCTTTGAAGTTTATCAAGTTCTTCAGATGTACTAAAAGAGCTGCCAATTTTGCAGTCATCTGCATATTTGATGACCCAGCAGTCCAATTTAGATGACAGATCAGCTACAATAATTTGAAAAATCAGGAGGGCCAGTACCAAACCCTGAGAGACACCACTGGACACAGGTCTCCAGACAGATAAATGACCATCAATAGCTACCTGTTGCAAACAGCCAGGCAACCAGTTTTCAGTGCAAGTAACATAGTAGCAATAAATGTTCACATCCAATAGATTTTTATAAGGGCTGAATGAGGCACAGAGTTGAAGGCCTTTTTAAAATCCAGAAATATTACATCACCCGGTACATTATTTAGATTTCAACTTACTGGTTCAGAGATGCTACGTGGGTTGATGGTACAAGATCACCCTTTTGTAAAACTGTGCTGAGATGTGTCAAAATTACCTAGGGCTGCTGTTAATCAACCTTTTGTGATTGCTACCATTACCTTACACAGAACAGTGGTAAGACTAATGGGCCTGTAATTATTCATATCACCTCATCACCTTTCTTGAAAAGGAGCATCACATTTGCCTTTCTCCAGTCAACAGAATCACGGCCTGTCTGAATATTTTTGTCAAAGGTCAATTTTAATAGAATGGCAAGGTGTTTATTCACAATTCTAATCATATCGCCTGTTATTCCATCAGGTCCAGGGGAAGAGCCAGGTTTAGTATTATTTAAATTGTTCTTAATTTCTTCAATAGTAAAATTAACCTCGTGTGAATTTGGAATATTGGGTAAATTTGTTACCATATACTGAGCATTGAAAGCCTTACAAAAGTGAATAAGTTAGCAATGTCTTTTGGTTCATTAACAGAAAGATTTTTAATCAAAAGGTGACCAACTTTGCATATATATAGATATATCGATATATATATATATACACACACACAACACTGCAATCAAAGCTATATACCAGTGCAGTTAAAACTGTATACCACTGTAATTAAAAATATATGCAGTACCAAGAAAGGACAAACTCCAAACAGAGAACACCATAAAAGACTGATTTTTGAAAAGTGTTTGAGACCCTGCAAAAACATTACAAAATGCTGCAAAATTAATACATGTTCAAATAAATAAATTAAAACCACTGCCCTTTGGGCTGATTCGGTGGTGCTGAGGGTTGAGGCACTGGACACCACACCTCACGCCACACCAGCCACCCAGGTTGAGAAGCGAGCCCAGGTTGTCAGGGGTCTGCAGGGAAGGGAAGAGACTGAGCATCTGTAGGACTGCTCTCTCTTCCCGGGGAGGGTTGAAGACAATGTTCACTTAGGGAGAGACCTCTGGCAGTGGCTGGAGGTAGCCAACAAAAGTGACATGGTGTATACCTGGGGATGGAGCCATGGCAGTGAATTACATTGCAAGCCGGGCTCCACAAGGGGTTCACGAAAAATACAAATACCCCCTCCTCCCATTGATAGGAGATGGTGCCTCCCACCCATGGTCCACACTCCCAGAGTCGGACTTGACTCTCCACTGCCCCCTCCTCCCCCCCCCGGCTCAGAGCTCAATACCATAGAAAGAATTCTCTGGGCAGGGGTGACCCTTCCATGGAGTGCAGACCCATGGGATGTACCAGTGCCAGGGCAGAGAAGAGAAACAGTCAAGTCACGCAGGGAGGTAGAGACCGAGGACTCAGAAGGATGCCAGAGAGAATTCGATGGGGTAAGGAGGGAGCAAAAATACAGCTGGAAAAAAATAAAACCACAACCCTTACAATACCAGCAAAAAGATTCATTCTCCAAAATGCTTCTCACTTTTCAAATACTTCAGTCCATGCTGTTTTTACATCACTCTCCAAACTCTCATGTCCTTTGATGCTGTAGCATGAGTGTCCCACTAAATGCCAAGCTCCATGCTGCTGCCATGCTCTTGCCATTGCTGACACATGCCACTGCTGATGCTGCTGCTCCAAATACAATCAAGACAAACACAAGAGGAAATCCCATGGCTGCTCCACCTCCATCTATAGCACACCCAATCAGTGATTACACACTGCCTGCATGGCAGCCACAGATCTACACAAACAGCACACACTGTACTCATATACAGCAGCATGGTTGTGTATGATGACATGCTTGTACATGGTCATAAATGTGCAAAAATACATATAGCATAGCAGAGCTGCAAATGATCACAGTGGTACTCCAAACTATAAAATGGTAACCAACCCAATGGCTTATGTGATATAAAGTAGAAAAAGACAGGTTTTCATTTTTAAGGGAACACCACACATGTCTTCTGATGACAACCTGACTCTACACTTTCAAACAAAATTAAGTTTTTATCTTTAACATTCCCCAAATTAGCTATTTCAAAAGATAACTTATTCAAAAG
The DNA here is from genome assembly GCA_016271365.2 of Neoceratodus forsteri. Lineage (NCBI taxonomy): Eukaryota > Metazoa > Chordata > Ceratodontiformes > Ceratodontidae > Neoceratodus > Neoceratodus forsteri. Next base: position 1,127,104,410 of record CM028131.1, read on the forward strand.
GTTATAACTGTAGAGCCAGAGGGGCTGAGAATTTAAGTTTTTTTTTATTAAGTCTTGTAGTTAGGGCAATTACTGATAAAACATTGTATCAATAAATAAACACCGTACTTTCTTTGCATATATATTATAGTGCCCTATAGCTAAGCTTGAGCAGGGCTTTCTACGTTAAACCCAAAATTCTGCACTTTAATTACTTCACGACTGTTCAATGGATGTGCACAAAATGTTGCATGTGCAGTCTCGTGGGGTAGATCCTTTGATATGCCACCTTTTGTTTTGGTCAGATGTTCAGATTTTGTGAAGCGATAGCAAAAAAAAAAAAAAAACATTAAAAAAATCACTGTTTTTTTACTTGTTTTTGTATGTGCCTTGTGCACAGACAGATTGGAACTTTGGTCTGCAATTTTTAGGGAAGAAAGTGACTGGCCCTCAATCATGCCTTTAAGTGGTTTGATAAAAGTATTGCTCAGTTACAAAGTTATTCAATTTTACAATTTCAGGTTCTGAGCATGCTCAGTGCAGTCCTTTGGATAGAGGTCTGCAAAGAAAAAAAGAATTTGGTCCCCATGAAAAAGGATCCTTTTTGCTTGGGCCAATTCTTTTTTGTCAGGAAAAAATCCTTTTTCATATAGCCACCATCTAGTTTTCTGTTTTGTAGTAAAAAAAAAATTGATAACCCACAATAATGGTATTCTGCAGAGACATTGACACATGTACCTTACTCAATGGGACTTAGTTAGGCGGATTCTGCAGTTATGTAGTGAAAAAATGACCCCAGAATGTTTTGGGTTTTTTTTTACATTTATTAATTAAGTTTTTTGTGAAAATGAAAAAGATTACTTCTCATGAAAAAGGATTTTGGACTTATTTTTAGTATTAACAATAGGGTTTTCAACTTTAATGCATAACGTTGTCATTTTTGCATATTTTGACCCCAAATTTTCAACATGGCCTTTTTGTGTGTGTGTGTGTGTGTGTGTGTGTGTGTGTGTGTGTGTGTATCTAGAATAAATAATGGGTAAGGGTGGGAGGGCAAATGGCTTTATTGCTCTAAATAGCCCCCAAGATGGGTATATTTCTGAGTGTTCCATCCTTACCCACTGTTTGTTCAATATAATACATTAGAATTGTAATTGTTACAGGCACCACAGTTGTGATCACATTATGGCACCTGAAGTTCTTTTGCAGAAACAGGATATGGTGTCTAGTGCATTCTTGTAGGAGTTTGGGGAATTTGGGGATTTGGTAGGGTTTTGTGTGTCTTTTTTTTCAGGTGCTTATGCAGCTTGTTAATTGGTTTTTCTAGCTTCCTAATGATGTGTTATTTGTGTTATCAGTATTGTCCCATTGTTTGATTAGCATAGGTATATACCTTTAATTAGTGTAGGCATATACAGTAGCTGTCATTGTATGGTTAGTGCAGGTATATAGCTATAATTGTTTATTTGTGCAGGTTAATACTTTTAATTGATAGATTAGACACAGGTATATAAAGAAATAAATGATGGCCATTTATATGGGACAAGTTCTTATCCATGTAATATATAAATGGGGATAGTTCCAATCCATATATTTTACATACCCATTAAAGAGGCTAGTTAGTGCTACATGGCCATGAGCCCAAAAGTGAGTGGCTTTATTACCCTAATTTGCACCAAGATGAATATACTTCTGATTGTTCTACCCTTACCCATTGTTTGTTGAATGTAATACATTAGGATGGTAATTTTTATGGAGATATCATTTGCCATCATGTTATGTCACCTGAAGGTCTTTTGCAGCAAGGAGTAAATAGTGTGTAGTGAGTACAGGTAGACATTTGGGGGAGTTCTGGTTTTGGGAGGGTTTTGTGTGTCTTTTTTTTCCAGATTCTTTTGCAGCTTCTTAACTGGTTTGGCTAGCTTCCTAATGCTGTGCTAATTGTATTATTAGTGGTATCCCATCGGGTTTATTGTAGTGCAGGTGTGTACTTTTTATTAGTGCAGCTATATACTTTTAATTGTTTGATTAGTGTAGGTATACAGCTTTAATTAATGTAGTTATATAGCTGTAATTGTTTAATTAGTGCAGGTATATACGTTCAATTGATAGATTAGTCACATGTTTACTTTTAATTGATAGATTAGTCACAGCTATACAGGGAAATAAATGATGGCCTTTTCTAATGGGAAAAGTTCCCATTCATGTCATGTCTGTCTGTCTATCAATCTATCTATGTATCTTTCTCTCTCTCTCTCTCTCTCTCTCTCTCTCTCTCTGTCTCTCTAGCTGTCTATCTATATAAAAAATCCTGCCTCCAAGCACCCATTTAAAAAAAATTAAGCTCCTTTTTCTAACAGCCCTTATTAAAGGCAATGTCTCCAGAAGGAGATAATGCTGGAACAGAAGGTGCCTTTCTTATTAAATGAAAGTCCCATCATTTGAGAAATATCAATATATTCTACAGGTACAGTACACACACACACACACATATATCTATCTATTTAATTATATATATATATATATATATATATATATATATATATATATATATATATATATATACACATATATATTCAAACACACAAATAGAAGACTTTAACATTCATCAATATATTTTCAGTAAACCCTTTACAATTATTAATAAAATATAGAATAATACATGGGGTGATGTGTGTAATGAGAAGTTTACACACACCCGAGGGGTTAGATGCTCATAAACCCCAAGAGTGAAGTGTGAGGGGTTTATGTTGGCATCTAACCCTGAGGGTGTGTGTAAACTTTGAGTTTAAACATACTACCCAATATTTTATTTTATATAATCATGGGTTTCCCTTTTTCACCTCAGCAATTATATAAAATAAAGAGCTTCCAGTGTATCCTCGGTTTGGTTTTGTTTTAGTCCGGTGCCAATATTTGCCATATTTTAAAACTGTTTTTTTTTCTTTGTGCAGGTTTTTGTGGGTTTCCAGTATATATAGGGAAAAAAGAAAAGAAAATAACTTACCGCCAAGTTCTTCTGGCGGTTCTGTTTCAGGTGAAACAGAAACGGTGAGCGGTCTTGACTGGTTGCGCTGCTGCATGAGCATGTGCACAGCAAGGGAAATAGTGCATGTGTTTGCTGTTATAAAGACTCCTTTATAACAGCAAATTATGCCATGGTTTCCCTATGGGAAAAAGGGTAAGCCAGTTAGTATAATTATATTAACACTCAAACACTGCATTACTATTACATAGTAATATTGCCCTGACTGCAAGCAGTCGTGAAAAAAATTAAGTTCCTATTTCTAAAGGTTCCAGAGTAAGCCTTTTCTAAATATAATTGCTGCAAAATTAGATAACTCTGGAACTGGAAGAACTAGGAAAGCTTGTAGTTGCTGCCATATATTGTATAGGTAATGTGTTTATGTATCCGTACATTAAAGATGTATCAATAATTGCAAAATATATTAAGAAATTACACTGTAAATGAAATTTCATAGAATTTTTCTGATTTTTGGTTATAGTCAGCATATTCAGTGATAGTCTATAATATTTTCAAGTGCATAAATCCACATTTAACAACTCTTAAAATGTAATACATATCTCACTAGTTATCCACACAATCAGTTTCCTTCTGCTTTCAGAGGCATTGCTTGCAACAACAGCAGATAACTGATAACTGTAGTGTACTTGTGAAATATTTCATCTTAAGGACCTCATGAAGTAATGAGTGCCACTTCCTATTTGGGTTCATGGCTAATTACCTCACAAGCTCTAAACTGATGGCATATTTCCTTGTAATCTAGAATAAACTTTTATTTTATCATATACAATTCTTGAGTTGTAGATACATATGCTTTATTTATTTATTTATTTATTGAGGAGTATCAGAGACATACCTTTGAGTCAAAGACTCCTTTACAAAGGTTCCACGTCAGTTGAGTAAAGAAGCAACACAACAAACAGTACAACATATACAAGGTAACAATGTGAGCAGAGGTAACAAAAGTGGCAAGTACTTCAGTCAGTACAGTATCAGACATGGGTACAGGTGGTCAAAGCATTGCAGCTTGTAATACAATGGTGCATAGAGTTACATATTGCAGCTAGCAATACAACGGTACATAGAGTTACATACTGCAGCTAGTAATACAACGGTACATATAGTTACATATTGTAGCTAGTAATACAATGGTACATAGAGTTACCAGAATAGGAGTAGAGGAGGCAGAGTGGGAGCTAACAAGAATGTGCACTACAGGATGGTGGCATAACCATGCCCTGGTTGTCATTTGCATTTTCAGGAGGGACCATAAGAGTCCATTGTCATATATACTCATGCTCTAGGGCGGCAATAACAGGGAGGTAAATGTCCTGATGAGATACAGGAGTGCCTGAGAAAATCAGGGACAGTCACAGACTGAACCTTGGGTGATTAGGTCTCAGAGGTGGGACTTGAACAGACAAAGTTTAGGCTCTGTGAGGAGGGGATTCGGGAGGGAGTTCATCCATCAAGGAGCCAGGTACTTAAACATTCTTTGACCCAAGGAGGTTTTGCAATGGGGTATCTGAAAGTGGGTAGTTGCAGTTTGCCATGTGTGGTGGGTGGACAGGGGTGCTTGGAGTAGAGTGGTGAGAGCAGGAGGGAGAAGTCCAGCAGTTATTTTTGTAGTGAAAAGGCAGGTCAGATATTTTAGCCTCCCATCAAAGTTTAGCCAGGTGGTAGAAGTGTAAAGAGTGCAGGCATGCGTGAGCCTATCGCAGCCAGTGGTTAGCCTACAGGCCTTATTTAGGGCTAACCTAATTTTGTTGAGGTGCATGTTGTCAGCTGCTCCTTATACTATGATACCATAGTTAATGATGGATAGTATAGAAGCCAATACAGCTACATGTAGGGCTTCAGGGGAAGGCAGTATTTGTACCGGTGTAGCCAACCAATACGAAGATTGACAGCAGGGCACAGATTTTGGATATGATCATGGTAAGTGAGCCTTGAATCCAGGGTGATAAACAGATATTTGAATGAGGTGACCTGCTCAATGGGGTTGTTTTGTGAGTTTAGAATGAGCAGGGGTAGCCTATGATTTTTGTTTTGGGCATGTGCAAATACCATAGACTGTTTTTTGTAGTTGAGAACTAATCTATGCTGAACAAACTAGGATTCAGCATCTGAGAAAGATTTCTGGAGGGCATTTCAAAGAGTGGTGTGGTCAGCATGGGAGCTGTAGAAGGCAGCGTCATCTGCGTATAGAAGTAGCTTCCCAGAACATTCCTTGGGAAGGGAGTTGAGGAAAAGGGAAAATAGCAGGGGGGCCCAGGATGAAGCCCTGAGGGGCCCCTGAGCTGACTAGTAAAGGTGTAGATTGTGTTTGGGCAATTCTAACTGTCTGGTTTCTCTTGGATAGATAGATAGATAGCAAACCAGACAGTGGCCTCAGGCGACAGGCCTATCTGTGAGAGGGAGTCCAAGAGAAGCATGTGGTGCACCGTATCAAATGCGTTGGAGAAGTCTATGAAAACAGCACCAGCGTGGCCTAGGTCAAGTGATGTGTGGAGAGCATTAATGAACTCCAGTAGGGCTGTGGTAGTGCTGTGGTTATATCAGAAGTCATGCTGCTCGGGACACAGTAGGCTATATTTTGACAGGTAGTCAGTTAGCTGGGTGGCTACAATTTCCTCCAGAGCTTTGGAGAGGGGGGGCAGGATTGAGATGGGGCAGTAGTTCCCTGGCTGGGTGCTGTCTCCACTTTTAAGCATGGGTGTGATGAGGGCAGATTCCACCTGAAGGGAAACTGGCCCAGGGAGCATGGTGAGTGGAAGGAGGACTTCATTAAAGGTGAGACTAAGTAACTTGAGATTGAGTGTGGTGCTACTAAAGCATGATTTGCTGACTGCTTTGAGAAGAAAAGGGGTTGCTTCATGCTGTGAGATGATTTTGAAATGGAACATGGGGGTCGTGTGGGAGACAGACGGCACAGGTGGGGTGGGGGAGAAGAAATTGGGGGCTGACACTACTGAGGTCAGAAAATGAGACATTAAATGTGTTAGCAATCATGGTGGGGTCTGTGATAATAGACCCATTGGCCCAGAGTTGGGATGGGGGTGTGGTAGAAGCTTTGCTACTGAGCTCCTTGAGGGAGTCCCAGAACTTGCGTCCAGAGCCCCAGGAGGCAGTAAGTGAGACTTGGCAGAATTCCGCTTTGGCCTTGTGGATATTTCATGTGTATTTATTCTGTGCCTCCTTGCATAGCAGCAGGCTTCCCAGTTTCCAGGGCAATGTGCCACAGGTTGTCACGGTCTCACATTTAGTCAAGAAGGGCTTGCGACATCCATAGAGTATTTACCCCTTTGATGACCTGCTTGTGTAGTGGCACATAGAGATCACAGGCAGAGCTGAAGGTAGTAATGAAGTGTTCAAGGGCAGAGTCAATGCAGCCAGCGGTAGAGATTGGGGACCAGTCACTAGTTACAAGACATTGCGTAAGGAACCGGAGCTTGCATGGTTTAAGGTGGCATGGGAGGATCGTTTTGGGAGGTGTTTTTTTTTGCAAAACAAAACCAGTCACAAAGCACTGCGGCGTGATCACTCAGGGCATTTGAAATCACCAGGACTTGAACGGCTTTGTGGGGTGCGCATTAGTTGACACCAAATCAAGGGGGGTGGCCATGCCTGTTCTCGGGTTGACTCTAGTGGCAGTGAACACTAGCTGGGATAGGTTCTGTGAGGTGGCTACATCCCTGAGAGGTGCAGAAGTGTCCACTAGCCACTATATTAAAGTCCCCTAGTGCAACAGTTTTGGCCTTGTCAGGGAATGTCTGGAGGTGGGCAAGGACAGAGTGGAAAGCACTCTTCTGATGTTGGGGAGGAATATATATGGAAGAGAGGAACAGAGGTGCCCTGTTTGGTGCACGTGTGATTTTCACTGAGAGAGCCTGGGCCCCATGTTCAAGGTTGGGAAGGGGAGAGCAAGGCATTGCAGTGAGTCCCAAATGTACAGCCCTGTCCGGTAGAGTGAGAACCCTGGGAGTGAGACTGCGGAGTCTGATGTATGCACATATGTAGCAGATGCTATCTTCCTCTGGAACACCTTTGGAAAGGAGAGTTCAAACTCATTTGGGTAACTCTGATGCAGAGAAATTTTGAAAAAAAAATACAAGACAAATGAAGGCTACTGCAGTACAAAAAATAAAAAATCCTTACCATCTTGAAGAAGCTACTATTTTCCAGTGAAAAGCAAAATGGCATCCCAACTGTATGTTGTAACATATGATTTAAAGTCATTGTTCTGTGTGGAACAGCTCCCAAGTTCATGATCAAATACTATAAGATTTTCATAATGTAAACGATTTCATGGTCGAATATCTCTATCAAAAATGTCATGGTTACTGTACTATTGTGTTATTATACCTTTGCATGTTTGGGGACAATGATTTTGATAATGTAAATTCCTGACAGAGACACCAAATGATGACTAATGTGGTATGTGCTTGTGTCTATGTAGGGGAGAGATCTGTGACATCCCAAATACTGTAAGGGGAGGCAACTGAGTGAAAACGACCACATGGATGAGTAATTCTGCAGAATATCAATACTGTGCCTTTTTTGTACTCCAATATGCCATTCTGTTGTGATATCATAACACCCATATGATCAAGAAGTCTGGTTAGCCAGCATCCTAATATTTAAAGGGTTTACCCATTGCTTTACTATGATTTATAGTGCAACTGCAGCTATGTGAACCTTTCAGGGTCTTCACAGTTGTTTTTATATTGTTCTCAGTTAGGTCTGAAAATTTCAGTTTTAGTTCACTAGTTTAACGTGAAAAGTATTACTCTAACCTGCCATTGTCTGCTTTGGCTGGACAATACCTCTGCCACTCTCTCTGCAACTGCTGATGATGTAGTCATTACCCAGCCTCCCTTCGTGCTGCTCCTGCCTTCCTGGCAGGAGTGTGCATTGCTTCATGGCTCCCCAGTGTCTGAAAAATAGGGTGAGATGGTAAAGATGCCACAAGATTTTCCTGTCAGGAAATTCTCCTATCAGGAACAACATTCTCCACTCAGGAATGAGAGTGTCCTGTCAGGAAGTTGTCCTGTCAGGAATCTCATGGCATGGTTTTAACTTCTACAGTTAAAGAGCTCACTGTCATTGCTGTGCCAGCTTTGTGGTGTAGTGGAAAGGGTCATGACCTCATAAACAACAGTTTGTGGGTTTGAATCCAGACAACATCCCCTCACTTTTCTTTTCTCTGAATTTCACCTGAGTGGTGATCCATGGTGATGTGGTGTTCGAATAGAAAATCTATACAGGAAAAGGAACTTCCATAGCAGAAACACAAAGTGAAATGAGTGGGGCAGCACAGGTGTCCTGACAGGACAACTCCCTGACAGGAAAATTCCATTCCACCTTCACCATCCTTGTGCAAAATAGCACTACATACCTTTTATGGACCCAACTTTTGACTATCAGTTCACCACATCGCATTGACACCTGCCAGAGTACCCTGGCCCTCTGATGTATGGCATTTTCATCGGTACCTTGTAAAATGCTAACATTATACCAGCATCTTACATATCACTTTTTTTGTTAAAGTGATGTACACTAAGAAGGACCAGCATGCACTCTTATGTACGTGATGTCTGTGGGATTGAGTCAGGGCCTTTCTGCAGGCAGTAGCAAATCAGGCCAACTTATGAGGAAATGAAGGCAACGCCCATGTTACTAGCACCCCTGGGAGATTCAGGGAGCCAGATTGCCCCAATTATTTAACAGTATGGGAAGTTGGATGTAGGTGAGTAAGGACTCTGGTGTTTGTGCTCAGTGTGTTTTCTTTTTTTCTGTTTTTGTTAGGGGGATGAATAATTTGGAACCACACAAACTAAAAATTAAATTTAAAATTTGCCTACCTTGTCCATCTTTAGTCAGGTTATTTTTTCCCTAAAGTGTCATTTGTTCTAAGAGAGGTCAAACAGGTAAAGTTCAAATTGCCATGTTCTTTTTAAGAACTAAACTCATTACTCAAATTGCTACCAGTGCTTGAAGACTCACAACCAGGTCTGGAAAGCACTGCTGGTAGAAAGAAATAAACCATGAATCACCTATCAAGAGTTAAAGACATACAAAATAGCAATTTAGTCCAAATTACGTGTCCATCAAAACATATATTTTCATGAGCTATGACAGAATAAATATTTTGTCTATCCACCTTCTTAATATGGTGATTACAAGGGCTACAAGGGTGGATTGCTGGTGGCAAGACTCTTTATCATGCTCACAACAATATGAGTGAAAACAAAATGTTGGGACAGTGTGCAAGCAGCAGAACTGTCTATCCTGCTGCTAATGGTGTGAGTTTCAAAGAACTGTCTCTCTACTGTCTCTAATAAAAAGCATTTATAAGGGACAAACATATCTCACTCCCCCCTTGTACAGCTGGGCTGATAGTGTTACTATGGATGCCACTTGTTGCTGATAGCCCTCCTAGGGGCTACTGGAGCCAAATCCTTTTAATGGTGCTTTATGATACTGCCTATAAGGCACACAAATGTATAATGTAGCCTTTTTAATTGGAAATTTGTTTTGTAAGAAACTGCTGTTCTGGAAGTACACGTGATGCTACTTCCAGACCTGGCTGTATAAATGCTGGCACCAGTGTGGGCTCAGTGGCTAAAATGGCCAATTGCTGATGGTAGGATTCTTTATCCTGCTCACAACACTGTGTGTGTGTGTGTGTGTGTGTGTGTGTGTGTGTGTGTGTGTGTGTGTGTGTGTGTAAAACACAATCATAGTGTGCAGGCAGCAGGACTCTATCCTGCTGCTACTGGTGTGTGTGTGTGTGTGTGTGTGTGTGTGTGTGTGTGTTTGTAAGATCTATCTTTCCATCCTCTCTAACAAAAAAATGTAAAAGGGAAAAAAAATTCCCCTTGTACAGCTGGGCTGATAGTGTTACTGTAGCAACCACTCATTGTTGCCTATAAGCCTCATAGGAGTTACCGGAGTAATTTTATTTTTAAGGTTGCTTTTATATAGTGTCTATATGGCACACAAAGGCTTCTTGAAGCATTTTTAGTTGAAAAATTAACTTTGTTTCAAACCACTGTACTGGAAGTGCACATGACATCACTTAGCAGTGACAGTCCTAGAAAGTCTTAGCTGTATAAATGTCTGTTCCAGTGCAAGTATCGGCAAGCATGTGGTGCAGGCAACACAGGCAGATGTGCATGCCTGCTGTGTCAGCCTGGGGAGGTCAGGAGGCCATAGAAATCTGCACTACATCCTACAGACCATGAAAGTATGACCTTAACACATAAAATCTTCCAAGAAGCACTACATTGCCAGATGAAAAATGGCATATAAGAGAATTATGTATGTGGGAGGGGGGATGAAATGCAATGTACATTTTGTAACGTGATACAAAAGCAAGTAAATATGGAAGGGGTAGTGCTGTAGCTTTCAATTGTCAACACTGCATTTGCAATACAAAACTAACAGAAGAAATTAATACTCTTAAAAACAAACTCAAAAACCTACATGAAGTATGAAATCTTAAAAATGTTTTGACAGTATGTTACGAGAAATACTACCTAGTGAAATTAGTGCTAATGATATCAATTTAACCTCAATGGAGAAAAAAGAGTGAGAAAGAAGGTAATTATGCTGAGGATGAAGAGGAATAGACTAAGGTACAAAAGCCATGGAGAAGGGCAGGTATCTTTGAAAAAATGGTGTCTGACAGCATCACATGCCAAAGCAATTACTCACCTTTTATGGATTTAACTAGTGAATTGGAAAATATTCATGAGGTATCATGTGAAAAAGCAAAAGTGTTAGTTATTGGAGACTATAGTCTATTTTCAAACAGTCACATGCTTGCCTGACACAAGAGTAAGGGACACCAATGATAGGGTTGAAAGCATTGTCAAATCCTTAGGAGGAAGCCTAAAAGCATAACCCATGTAGGGGTAAATGATGCAGGAGAAAAGTGAACATGAGATCAAAAGGGACTATATGGCACTGGTGGAAAACTTAGAACAATGGGTATATAACCTGTATTTCATGAAACACTGCCCATACCAAAGACTTCCAGGAAAAAGCAATATGAAATCAAGAAAATTAATGTGTGGCTGAATTAATGGACATGCAAAGAGAAATTTAACTTTGTCAAGCACTGGGATCAATTTTTCAATAACCCCAGTTTCTATAATAAAGATAAATTACATCTAAACTCAAAGGAGGAATCACATTAGGGGAGAGATTTATTCATGCCTTAGAGAAATGTTGTTTAAACATATAAATGGGCTCAAGGGGAAAAATCCTTCGAGAACACTAAGCAAACAACAAAGGTACTCAGAAATATAACAGCATCAAACTACTTTCTCTGAATGCAAGAAGTCTGGTAAATAATTTTGACTGCTTTAAAATAATGCTTATAACTGCATCACCTGACACTGTTTCAGCTACTGAGATATGTTGGGGCCCTGTTGATGTATGGGACAAACAAATAGAAAACTGTCGCTTAGTCAACAAGGACAGAATTGGAAAAAGGAAGAGGAGTAGCACTATATATGCATGAGCATTTAAAATATGAAAAAAAATAGATTTAAATGCAGAATCAGAAAATAGTAAAGAAGTGTGGATTAGACTAATCTACACAATACAATCCAGTATCTCTGTTGGCAACTTCTACATGCCACCTGACAGCTCAAAAGAATCCTTTATGCATTATACTAGCAAAATTAATGAAAAAGCTACCAATGGTAACATCTCATTACTGGAAGACTTCAATCTACATAAAATTGACTAGGAGAAAAACAAAGCAGAATGGATACAAGGCAAACTATTTCTTGATGTACTGAGGGAATTGAGTCTCACATAAATTATTAGAACATCAGCAAGAGGACAAAATATAGTAGATTTGGTTATAACCAGTCTTAACAGTGATTTAAAAAAAATAATATTCTCAAACCATTATGCACAAGCGATCATGGAGTTATTGATCTAACTGTGATGGACATGTGACCACAGTAATGTATTAATTTATTTGCTTAATGTATTTTGTAATGCAAGTACAGTATGCTTCTGTCATAGCTTCTGCTATTTGCAAAGGGGACACACAAAAAATATGGCTTACACGGTCACATGTCCAGACATGTCTTAAGGGAAATACTGAGAACTGATGAGCTAATCCAAGGTGTACATCCTGGCAGATGTGAAGGTGTAACTTTGAACACCTCAGACATCCTTGAAGCTAAAGATTCTGTAAGGCAGATGGGAGGGTGCCAGGCTGAATGCCTCAACCAGCTTAAAAGGAAAGAAGCATGGGGCTACACACCTAGACTATCTTCAAGGCAGAATCGTAAAGGGGACAGAGAACATTTGAGTGAATGAGGTCATCCCTCTATATGCACACCCATCTGGGAGTGGGCAGGGGTAGCTTGTCATTCAAAGTAGAGAAACCACCACCCACAATCAGAGAAAGAATATAACAGAGAAATTAGATCAATTTCTCTCTCTTGGGACTGGAACATCAAGATGAGAGTCCTGCTGTACAAAGACTAGCTGACAGGTAAGATAACACAGTGAAGGTCAGTGGTTCTGTAGTTAGGGCAGGTAAAGGATTCTTGATAAGGATAGTTCAGAATTTTGCTGTACACCAACTATCTGTTAACTTGTTTTATTCTCTATTTCTTAGTAAATATGCAACCCTTTTGTTTTCTTGTAAATACATCCTGTTGTAAATACATCTAGTATTTTAGTAAAGATTCTATTTTTATTGAATCAGTGACTGCTTGCTTCATTTAAAAGGGTAATTATACTATTTCTGCTGGACTCTGTTTGCAGTCTGTCTCTGAAGGGGCACTCTACCCACAGTTACTGTGTTGACCTTCTTGACCTTGTGCAAAGGAGGAGGAGGAGGAAAAAACAGGTTTCCTGGTTCCTGTTGGTAAAAACCACACGGTGGTAGTGAGCAGAAAATCCCTGGTGAGAGGGATTGCCATTACATTGGTGGCAGTGTTGGGATATGTGTGGTAGCTGGTACCAGTGCAGTGCAAAGCAGCATACAGTGTGTTTTCCTGTAAGGAAGGAACTCTGAGAGAGAGACAGCACACTGGAAACAGTGCCAGCAGAAATATACCTTTTAACAGTCATGAAGGAGGATTTCAAAAGGTTGCATGGTTTACTACTGTTCTTTTTATTTCTAGACAGTTTAGTGTAGCATAGCTAGAGAATATGAGCTCCTTAAGTTATGTAAAATTACATGTATGGCAGCTTCGTGAGCTGTGCGCAGCAAGGGGGATTGTCCATGAGAGCATGACACAGAATGCATTTACGGAAGCCCTGTTAGTGCATGACTAGCTGCAGGAGGACCAGACAGTCTCAAACGGGCATGGCCCAATACCTGATCAGCAGACGGTAGCTGAGGACAGTGACCCAGGTAGTGAGACTGAGGTCACAGTGACTGAGCAAGGGGGTCACCTTGTGGCACAAGCTAGAGGAGCTGTGCAGCCTAATCAACTTGAAGGTGGAGCTTACACTGAGGGATGTCGAACTCCAGAAGAAAAGGCTGGAGGCTGAAAGGGAGAGAGCAAGACTGGAGGCAGAGGAAAGGGAGAAGATTCACCAGCACAAGATCCCTATGCAAGAGGAAAAGAAAAAAATTCACCGGCATGAGATCTTGATGCAAGAGGAAAGAGAGAAGGAACAAGCAGAGTGAGAGAATGAGCAGAGTGAGAGAGAGAGAACAAGCAGAGAATGAGAAAGAATGACAGCATGAGACTGAGTTGGTGAAACTGTGCCAGCAAACACCACAGCAAACCATAAGCAGTGGTGAGGGGGATTTAGCCCACAGAACCACAATTAATTCTAAAATGTTCCCATGGTACTGAGAGGGAGATGATCTAGGTTTGGTTTTAAAATCATTTGAAAGGGTTTGTGGGTAATTTAAATTGAACAAAGCTTTTGGATGACCCACCTGACCTCATTGTTTACTGCCATGCATTGCATGCATTTGCTCAAATGGATGAAAATGATTGCATGGAGTATGATAAAGTTAAAATAATATCATTAAAACATTTTGAACTAACTTCTGAGGCCTACAGAGCAAAATTTAGAGAGTTAAGAAAAGGCCCAGGAGACAGTTATGTATGTCCAAGTGTGTGCTTATTTAGACCATTGGGTAGATGGGGCTAAGGCAAAGACATTAGACCAAATTAAAGATTTACTTTTATGGGAACAGTTTCTTAAAATTGTCCCTGATCACCTGTGCATATGGCTGCTGTACCATGCTTGAAACTCCACAAAGGAGGCAGCAGAAAGTGTTGATTTGCATGTGGCCAGCAGACCACATTCGCAGCATAAGAACTATGTGGGTGGGGCAGCTCATGGTTTTAAGGGGACCCAGGGAGGGCAGCCTAAAGGAAACCAGCTAACACCCAAGCCCAAAACAGAACCCACAGTTTCTAAGGGGAACAAGGATCTGGAGGCAAAGAAATACTGGATTTCAGAGAAAGTGGGGCATCTACACTATCCTATGACTACCCTAAAAACAGGAGTAAAGGGCAAAAGCCTGGGGAAGGGGGTGACCAAGACAGTACACCGCATTTGGTAAACTGTGTACACACTGTGTAGTACAAGTCACATCAAACTGTTCCTCCAAATAATTGTTTTAGAATTTCTGACTGAGTAGCATAAGTACATAGATACATAGACGTAGATACACAAGTGTTGCTGTATTCAGCACAAAGCCCTACACAAGCTGTTTCTTAAGATTTAAAACTCAGTTTTGCATTGCATTTTGACTGGACGGTTTGATGCAAGCCAAATAAGTTGCAAAAGCATTTTAAAAACATTGCTCTTGAGCTGGTTATGCATTGAAAAACAATGCATTATGAGCTGCCAATGCATTACCAACTGTAATGCATTGGCAATGCTAAAGCAACTCACTGGTGAAACAGTTTAATGTGACTTGTACTGTAGTACCACCAAACTCTACCAAGCATATACACCCTATTCTAGTAAATGGGACAGTAGCACAGGGATTGAGGGACACTGGTGCCTCCATCTCTATGGTAAGGCAAGATCTGATCCAGGCAGAACAGATTCTGCCAGGGCAGTTCTCTAAGATCCGGGGAGTCCGGGGGGCCAGTGGTCCAAGTGTCAATGGCTCGAGTCTTCCAGAGCTTGGAGTGTGGCAATGGGGTACAGGACATGGGAGTTGTACCTGATCTCTCTATGGATGTGATCATGAAGAATGATTTTGACCAGAGGGAGAACCTAGCATGTGTTACTACCTGTGACCAGGCAAAAGGGCAAGCTTCTGGGAGGGAGGAGGAGGTGACAAAGCCTGTGCAGACCCATCCCACAGCAGCTGAGGAAGTGGTTAGTGTGGGTGAAGGGCTAGTTAGGATTAGCAGCCCTGAGCCCCAGTTATAAGCAGAGGTGGTTGCCACCAGGGTCAGCTTTCCTTTTGAAGGGGAACTAGGGAAGGTCAGATGAAACAAGCTGGGCAGGGCACAGTGAGCTGATCCTACTCTCCAGAAACTGAGAGAGATTGCAGATAGTGCTGCAGCAGCCTCTCAAGGGAGGAAAAAGTCAGTTTATTGGGAAAATGTGCTGCTGTGCATGGAGTGTGCACCAGAGAGGGAGCTAGAAGGAGAGGTACCCCAGCAGCTGGTAGTAACCCAGGACTAATGAAAGCAACGTCTGGCCCTGTCCCACGATATTCCTTTTTCAGGCCACTTGGGTATTAATCACACAAAAAAGTGGCTTGCCAACAATTTCTTTTGGTGAAGCATGTACACACATGTGACAAATTACTGTCAGACTTGTTAAGTGCCAGCAGGTTGGAAAGGTCGGGGACAAAGCAAGGCAGCTTTGGTACCCCTGCCTATTATTGATGAACCCTTTAAGAGGGTAGCCATGAACATAGTGGGGCCCCTAATTTCCCCAAGTCACACAGGCAAACAATACATACTGGTTGCTGTGGATTACTCAACCAGATACCCTGAGCCAGTGGCCATGTCCTCCATTGAGGCAGAAAAGGTGGCTGATGAGCTGCCTGGAATATTTAGCTGAGTAGGTTTTCCCCAGGAGATTTTGTCAGACCAGGGGGCAAATTTCATGTCATCCTTAATGACCAGTTTGTGGGAGAAGTGTTGGGTGAAACAGCTGCATGCTTCACCCTATCACCCTGAGACAAATGGCCTGGTCAAGCTGCTCAATGGGACTCTCAAAACCATGCTCAGGGCATTTGCTGACCAGCACAAAAGGAAATGAGACAAATAGTTGCCCCACCTCCTGTCTGCATACAGGGAAGTCCCAAAGGAGTCCACAGGGTTCTCACCCTTAGAGCTCCTGTTTAGTCACATGGTGAGGGGGGTCCCTAGATTTAGTCAGAGATGAATGTGAAGGTAACCATTCCCCTCAAGGGGAGGTTTGTTAAGGAGTACATTCTAAATTTCAGGACCAGGCTTAAGGAGCTCATGGGGCTTGCCCAGGAGCACTTAGTCACTGCATAAAAGCAATAGAAAGCCTAGTACTACTGTGGATTCAGAGCCCGAGAGTACATAGTCGGACAGCGAGTGATAGTACTTGTCCCAGTCTAGCACAATAAACTGCAGGCAGCATGGGAGGGACCATTCTCCATAATCAGGAAGCTGAGTGATGTTAACTATATAGTAGGGCTGCCTGACAGAAGGCACAGGCAGAGGGTATACCATGTGAACATGATGAAGCCCTACTATGATAGGAAGGAAATGATCCTCACTGTGTGCAGTGCAGTGCACCAGAGAAGGGTAATGAGACTGATCCCCTGGTGGACCTCCTTGGGGAAGCCCAGGAGGGATCCTCAGTGAATAACATCACCCCATCAGGGGGCTGACACTAGCCCATGCCAAGGAGATGAAGGGGGTGCTGCAAGAATTCATGGACATGTTCACTGGGAATCCTTTTTTTTTTTATACTTTTTAGCATCCACGGTCATCATTTTCAGCCCTGGTCACAGCCCGCTGGGCTCCCACCCCCCAGTTATTGCCATCGCTCTCCTCTGTCACCCCTGGTTTGCCCCCCCCAGAGGGTGGGGTTGTGGCACTGTTCTCCTACCAGTGCTACACTACTGTATCTTGTCAGGAGAGATGGCACTGGAGGCTGATCAAAGCCAAGGGGTAGGGCTTCATAGAGACGCCCGGGATGTTTTTTTCCCCCTGTAAGCAGGGGCAGGGACGTGCAATAATGACCTGCAACCACCCTGTCCCTGAATTGTTATGGTGTTAGTGTGTCGCAGTTAACCCAGCCTCCGCTGGGTGCCGCTATTGCACTGCACACACAGGCACCCTCCCTCCTGGAGAAGGAGAACAGTCCAAGGGATGCGCAATCCTTCTTCCCTGGCTGGCCCTCCAGTGACTCAGGTTTGTTGCCGAACACGGGTCACCGGCGTAGCAAGTGGAAATCCAACCGCTGCACCAACGGGCTGACCATTCACGAGGAATTCTGGGTACACCATAATGGCTGAACAGCACATGGACACTGGGGCCCAAATTCCACTGAGGCAGTCTCCCTACAGGGTACCCGAGGTTAAGAATACCATGTTGGAAGAACTCAGGGAGATACTGTCCCTTGGAGTGATCCAGGAGTCCAGTAGCCCCTGTGATTCGTCTGCGGTTCTGATCCCCAAGAAGGATGGTACCACACAATTCTGTGTTGACTACAGGAGGCTAAACAGCTGTATGGAGTCTGATGCCTACCCCATGCCCAGAATGGATGAGACCTGGAATGGCTGATAGGAGCCCAGTTTCTGATCACAACAGACCTGACAAAGGGCTACTGGCAGGTGCTGTTAAGCCCTACAGCCAGGGACAGGTCTGCTTTTGCCACCCCATATGGCTTATTCGAATTCAGAGTAATGTCATTTGGGATGAAGAATGCACCCACAACCTTTCAGAGGCTTGTGAATCACATCCTGGCTTGGGCAGGTGAATATACCCTGGCTTACTTGGATATCAGAGACCAACTCCATGCTAGGGACCAGGCCTGGAAAGCCTATAAGGCAACTAACACCCTGGTGGCACAAGCCGTAACTCCTGCACTAGGCTTCTCCATCAGGCCAAAGCAAACTACTTCAAGGCCTCCTTCCTCACAAATATGAATCACCAGTGAAATCTGGAAAACAATCAAATCACTGTTCTCCCCGCCCAGCCCCTCCCCAGCCCTAATGTACCAGGCTCTATTGTCTCTGAACCAGGTGCAGTGGCCTCATTTTCAACACCTTCTTCACTAGCTGCACATCCCCTTTTTTATTCTCTTTCCCTCACCACCCCATGAGCCCTTCCCCCAGTTCAACCCACCTCCCCGTCCTCCTGCTTCTCCTTTCACGTGGCTAACACAACCGAAGTGCTAAAAGCCCTGTGGGCACTCAGTCCCTCCAAAGATAAATGCACCTTGGGTCTGGACTCCAAAATGCTCCACCTATCTGCCCCTGCCATCACCACTCCACTGGACACTCTCGTCAATCTCTCTTTCTCGCTTGCTGCAATCCCATCTGACTCCATGCCACCACAGTCATCTCCTCCCTAAGGTGCGGCCCCCCGCTGGGCATTGCACTGCCCTATCTCCCTACTCCCCATCCTTGCCAAACTACTGGAGCACCTTGTTCTCTCCCAGCTCTCCTCATTTCTCAAATCCTCCTCCTTCATCACACCATACCAGTGTGGATTTAGGAAGTCGCACTCCACCATCACCTTTCTTTTCAGGCTCACTGACTCCATCCTCACTGGAATGGATCATGGGCACATCGCCTCAGCTATCTTTGTCAACCTTGCAAAGGCTTTCGACACCATCTCCCATGCCCTGCTACTATTCAAACTCTCTCATGCTGGACTCTCAGGCACAGCCACCAGCTGGTTCTACTCCTACCTGGCATGCAGGACACAGTATGTAAGAATTGGCTCTCACACTTCAGTCCCCCTCCCTGTAACTACTGGGGTCCCACAAGACTCAGTACTCTGCCCAATACTGTTCTCAATTTTCCGGAATGACCTGCCCTTGGTATGCCCACACACATCCATTCACTTGTTCACTGATGACACTGTACTGTATGCATCAGGTCCCTCCCCCCTCAGTAGATGCCGCTAGACTTGAGGAGGACTTCAATGCTGCTCAGCTCTGGTTTCACTCAAACCAGCTCTTTCTTAATTCCAAGAAAACCATTTCCCTTACCTTCAGCACAAGGCAAAGACTCTCCCGACTTCCCTCTACTCCCACTTTCCATACCATTGATGGGACTCCCTGTAGGCATGCACTTCTTTCAGATACCTCGGTGCCTGGCTTGACCAGCACCTTGACTTTTCAGTTTATATCAACTCAATCCACAAGAAACTTCATCCCAAGCTCAGCGCCGTATATCGCAGCAGGGGCTGCATCCCTCTGACAACACACAAGGCAATCATACAGAAAATGATCCTTCCTATATTTGACTATGGAGATATAGAATACAGAGCTGCCCCTAAGTCCTCCTTAGCCAGATTAGATCCCCTCTTCCATTCCTTCTGCTGTTTTGCCCTGAACTGCCCTCCCACGATGCATCAACTGTGACCTCTACAAGTATCTAGACCTACCTTCACTCCAGAATCGGAGACAGGTTCACTGTGCCAGGACTATAGTGAAATTCTGGACACAGCCCCTTCTCCCCTACCTCAAGACTGCTTTTTCAGTTCAACCCCCTTTGAGTACTCACTCAGGAACACAGACTCCCAGTTTCTTCATGTTCCATACATGGCCACATCCAGAGGCCAAGCTGCCTTCAACTACAGCATACCTAAACTATGGAACTCCTTGCCGGCAGACGTTCAGCGTGCAGACTACACTCAGCATCTAAACCAGCTCCTCAAGTCGCATTTCTCCACCACCTGCACTTGCATTCAGCCCCGCTATGGAGACAAATGTCCCCCACTTACATTTGAGTAGTACCCTGGCCCATTACTAATTACTCACAAACCTTGGCCCTCAGCCGAATACACGATTTATAATCTGTCCTGCAGCTGATCAGAACTATCTGTAACAATTGTACTCTTGGTACTGAACTACTAAAGTATATACCTTGTACTTACTTTTAAGCATAGCATAATGCAAATACTGTTGAACATGATGCAAGTACTAATTCTCCTCTGCTACTACCTGCATTTTCCTGTATTGCAGTATTGGCACTGAAGCTTATCAGTTTAGTTTATTGTACTGTATATTACATTGCATATTGTACTTATCCCATTGCATTGTGTATTGTATTGTATATTGTACTTATCCCATTTTCCTCCCACCCCAGGATGCACCTGGAATTGAGCGGTACTCTGCTTAGTGTGCCTTCCTGGTAAAACTTTTAAATAAATACATAAATTTACAGCTAGACATGGGAGGATCACATCAGGCACGTGAGGGAAGTGTTCCACAGACTGAAGCCCGCAGGGCTGACAGTTAAGGCAGGAAAATGACAAGTAGGCATGGCTGAAGTGTTCTACTTTGGGCACCAGGTGGGCAGTGGATGCATTTGTCCAGAGTGAGTGAAGGTTGATGCCATTCAGGCCTGGTCCACTCCTGCCACAAAGAAACAGGTATGGGCATTTATGGAAGCAACTGGGTATTACAGGAGGTGTGTCCCTCACTACAGTGATGTGGTCAGACCCCTGACAGACCTAACGAAAAAGAGAATGCCTGAAAGAGTTCTCTGGACAGAGGACTGTGAGTCTGCCTTACAATGACTGAAGGAGGCATTATGTGGGTCATCCGTGCTTACTAGCCCCAATTACGACTTAAGGTTTGCAGTACATGTGGATTCCCCAGACCATGGGCTGGGTGCCATCCTGAGCCAGGTTACACCACAGGGAGAGGGGCACCCCATAGTGTACCTGAGCCAGAAGCTTCTGCCCAGGGAAGTCATATGCCACAGTGGAAAGGAAATGTCTGGGGATAGCGTGGGACCTTCAGAAGCTACAGCCATATCTGTATAGGAGGGAGTTCACTGTAGTCACAGATAATAACCCCTTGACATGGCTCCACAGGACTTGTGGGCAAAACACAAAGTTATTGCACTGGAGTTTGGGAATACAGTCATATGATATGATCATTCAGCACTGACGTGGGGTGCAGAATGTCAGTGCAGATGGACTGTCCAGGCAGGGCTGAGTGCATTACATGTTCCTTTAGGTGTTCCCTAGGCCCTACATGAATGGCAGTGTCTCTTGCGGGGGTGCCCAAAGGTGACACACCTTCATTTCCTGAGGGGGAATGTGATGGACATGTGGCTAGAGTAATGTATTAATTTCTTCAGGTAATGTATTTTGTAATTTAAATATGCTTCTGTAATAGCTTCTGCTATTTGCAAAGGGAACAGAAAAATATGACTTACAGGGTCACATGTCCAGACAAGTCTTAAGGGAAATACCTAGAACTGATGGTTTAATCCAGGGTGTACATCTTGGGAGATGTTAAGGTGCAACTTCAAACTCCTCAGACATCCTTGAAGCCAGAGATTCTGTAAGGCAGCTAGGAGGGTGTCAGGCTGAATGTCTTAGCCAGCTTAAAAGGCAAGAAGCGTAGGGCTACACACCTAGACTATTTTCAAGGCAGAATCATAAAGTGGACAGAGCACATTTGAGTGAATGATGTTATCCCTCCATATACCCACCCATCTGGGGGTGGGCAGGGGTAGCCTGTCACTCAAAGTAGAGAAACATCAAGATGAGAACCTTGCTATACAAAGACTAGCTGATGGGTAAGATAGCACATTGAGGGTCAGTGCTTCTGTAGCTAGGGCAGGTAAAGGATTTTAGATAAGGATAGTTCAGAATTTTACTGTACAGCTACTATAAGTTTACTTGCTTTATTTTCTGTTTCTTAGTAAATGTGCAACCCTTTTGTTTTCTTGTAAATACATCCTGTTGTAAATACGTGCAGTATTTCAGTAAAGCTATTTTTTATAGAATCAGTGACTGCTTTTTTCATTTAAAAGGGCAATGATACTATTTCTGCTGAACTCTGTTTGCATTCCATCTCTGAAAGGGCACTCTACCCACAGTTACTGTGTTGACCTTCTTGACCTTGTGCAAAGGATGAGGTAAAAAACAGGTTTCTGGGTTCCTGTTGGTAAACACCACGTGGTGGCAGTGAGCAGGAAATCTCTGGTGAGAGGGATTTCTGTTACACTAACAATGGAATGTAACATTACATCAAACAATGGTAAAATCATATTTTTCAAATACAATACTGGAAAGTATGCCCAAATGTGAGATGATATCAAAAAATTGAACTGGAAGTTCATTATGGATGGTAAAAGTGCAGAGGATAGCTGGCTGATAATGAAAAACAATATACTGGAATTACTGTATTTATATATTGAGTATAAAAAGTTAAGCACAGAAGGGGAAAAATATCTCCCTTGTTCATGAGTAAAACATCTAGTCTGATAAATAATAAAGAGCATGCAAATTGGTGCAAAGATACTTATGCCCAGGAAACAAACTGAAACTCAAAACAATAATCAAAACATTAAAAAAAAGGAATCCAAAGGGCAAAGAGAAACTATGAAATTACATACTTACAGTTATTTTTGTTCAGTTTACTGGACAAGGGACAAAATCTTGCTAAGATTATGTCAAACAGAAAATGTTAAAAATAATCCAAGAGGATGAAGCATTCTTTATTTTATTTTTTTATTTATTTGGTTCTAGGATTACAAATACCTTTGAGCCAAGGCTCTTTTACAAAGGTTTCACGTCAGTCCGAAGTACAATACAGGAGATACAACAGAAATAACAACATTGCAGGGTAACAGTACATTATACAGTTATTAATTAAGGAAGGAGGCAACACATTAGATAGCTCAGTACATAGAATGGCTCGGAGCAGCATCAACTAGGAGAGGGGTAAAGAACAATGGAGGAGGAACAGGATGGAAAGCTGGGAGTAATAGCAGCCGGAGGCATTGTCAGACATCATGGGGAGAAGTGCTGGAGAGAGGGAATGGGTAGGGGAGGAGGAGGGGGAGGTGGGAAGGATCGGGGTCATGGGAGCAGAGGTAAAATAGGAGATAAGTGCAATGAGGGGGGTAGCAAGGCAAGGCTGTTGGTGGTGGCAAGTATTTCTGATTAGGTGAGGCAATCACAGGAGCTGGAGGTAATAAGATGGAGTCAGAACCTGGTTTTAAACATGCCAAGTTTGGGAGCAATGGAGATGGTGGTGCTGAATCCATTCAGCCATGAGGAAGCCCTATGGGTGAAAGATCATTGACCCTTGGTAGTGCGACAGCGGGGAACTTGCAAGAGTTGTGATTCGGATCTCCTGGAGCTTCGTGGATTACTGCTAGGGTGCAATACAGCTTGAACACCAGGAAATGCGAGGCTCAGGATATTTTTTTTTGCCATGGTGCAGGTTAGATACTTAATACAGTTGGAGAGTTGGAGCCATCCAGATTGAGCATAAAGATCACAGGTATGAGTGAGATGGTGGGCTCCAGTGATAAGCTGAAAGGCCTTGTTGAGGGATGTTGATATGCGTCTGAGGGTAGTTGCCATGGCTGAGCCACAAATGATTAAGCCATAATCAACGATGGAGATCGCAGAACTCTGGACAGCGATCTTCAAGGCTTCCAGGGTGAGATGTTGCCCGTGCTTGAACAATAAGCCTAGTCGTGTATTAGCAGCTTTTGCTACACTGTCAATGTGGGCCCCACAGGATAAGTTGAAGTCAAGCAGCATCCCTAGGTATTTAAAAGATTGGACCTGTTCAAGGGTATTCAAACATCTAATGTTCCTAAAAGTAGATAAATCAGCAGGGCCAGATGAAATGTCCCCAAAAATCTTAAAAGAACTGGCAGGAGAAATAACACCTATACTAACACAAATATTCAATACTTCATTGTTCTCCTGTGAACTTCCAAAAGACTAGAACAGGGCAGAAGCAAAAAGTTAGCTGAGAAATGCTGTCAAATAAGTGTAACATCTATTATGTGCAAAATAATGGAAAAATGTATTAAAGAGAGAATCAAATCTGATCACAACACTAAAAACATCAGAGATAAACTTCAGCATGGATTCAAAGTTGGTCTGTCATTCATAACATATAGAATAATGGCTGGGTAGGGGGTCATAATGAGCATTGTACACTCACCCAAGGTGGGGAATGCCACATAAACCCAGAGAGTGAAGCTTAAGGGGTTTATAAAGGCATTCCACACTGAGGCTGTGTGTAAAATTTGAGTTTTGCACACCTACTTAGCCTTTATTTTATATAATTGCTGGGGAACATTTTTTTCACCACAGCAATTATATAAAATAAACAGAGATTCGTTTCAGCACAGTGCGCAGTCCAAAGTGGCTGGAAAAAAACATGACGTTTCTTTTTTCTTTTTTTATTAAGATTAAGCATAAACAAAGAAAGAACACAGTTTTTTTTAAAGTAACTTACTGTCAACTGCAACTGGTGGTGAAATGTCTGGCAACAAGGAAAAGAGCGGTGTAAGGGAAGAGCAGTGGCCTGTGCATGCACAGACCAAGGGAACCCCAGTCATGTTCACCATTATAAGTCACAGGTTATAACAGCAAATTATAATTGGGCTTCCCTATGGGAAAAAATGTGCACCAGTTATTATATAAAGAATATTGGTTGGGCAGCCATGCACAACCAGTCTGTGCTGCCACAGAGGGGCTCAGATTACATCAGACCTCAAAAGCGAAGCTCAAGACATCAGATGCAGTCAGAAACTCTCTGTGGCAGCACACACTGGTTGGGCATGTAGTTGATTAACCAGTATTTTTATAGTGTATCATTTTTTTTAGTTTGTTTACTTCTTATTTTTAAGAAAAAAAAAGTGTTTTCACAGCCCTCCTGCAGCAGCAGCAAATGTGCCAGCAGTTTCTTTCAGAACTTGTACTCATCGCTGTGTGTGTAGCAGCACTGTGAAAAACAGCCACCACTTTGCAGATTTCCAATCAGCTGGAACCTTGTTGTACCACAGAAGGGTGCAACTGCGTTCTATGACCTTTGAACTGCAGTGCAACAATGTTTCAGCTTTCATGGAAATCCATGAGAACAAACCCTCACTATACACTATTTACTATACACTATAAATCTATTGATCTTTCATGAATATGTGAGCAATCCCTTATAGAAATAATTATATGAAATGTTTTCATGCAGCACACATAAAACTACCCATGTGATGTGCATGCTGCAAGCATTATTTAAATGTTAAATTGGAACTGATGGCATGCATATCACATGTGTGCAGCAAGCAAGTGTGGAAAGCATGCATTTTATGTTAAATTGGAACAGACTGCTGCATGCGGCATGAGTACAAAAAGCAAGTGGTCACTGATAACTGCACACATAAAAGTTAAGTGACTTGCTCAGGATCACACCATATACAATACAAGTGGGGGTTGATGAGATTTAATCCCAGGTTGTCAGGCTTCCATGTCTCCTGGTTTGCAGTTCAGTGCCTTTAACCACTAAGCTATACTGCCTGCACACGTATGGCTCGCTTGTACTTCAGTACAAATCTACATTTATCTGCACATATGTAGCATGCTTATAGCCACTGCTATACTTTCAGTTTTCTTGTCCCCCTCATCTCAGCTACACAGCTGAACTGTAGCACACATACCAATGGAAACACATGTGGTACTTCCAACCCCCAATACACACACTTATCCACAAAACACACACTTATCCACAGAACTACTTAATTACTTCTGTCTGCCCTGTGCTCCTACTATTTCCTCTCCATAGTTTTGAATGCTACCATGCAAACAGACTTTAAGGGCAATACAAAAGTAGCAATAACTTGACACCCCACTCACATGGCCAGTCCCAGCCCCTCCATTGCCACACATTGTTGCTGGCTCAGCCATGCTGCTACAGACACCCACCAAGTATAGAAATAAGTCAATAGTCTCTTACCTGAGTACTAGGGAGCCAGAGGCAGGAGTCTTTAAGAGATGATGTCCATGGGTGAGAGTGTAGGGCCATAAACCTTTGAAATGAATGGAGTTATTTTTTATTACAATTTTATACAATATGATGGTGAGTTGGAGAATAACAAAGGCCATTGTTCTACTAACAAGGCACTTGTTAGCTGAGTGGTGGCCTTCATTAATCTCCAACACTCCATCAATAATGTTTGAAATAGTAATAAGAAATACCCTCAATCATTTCAATGGTGTATACCCCTGCAGTCATCCTTGCCCTATGTCTTAATGTGCCTGAGTCTGGGGATGTTGAGGTCAGCTTCATGGTGGGGGGGGGGTATAAGCCTGACTACAGTGGGGCTCCAATAGTCTGTGCATACCATACCACTCAACTGTCCCTGAATGCAAGGGACAGTCCTCATTTTACCCATGAAAACTGATCTGCTCCTCATCCATCAATCATGGAAAACATGCTGCTCACAGAGAGGATGTCCTGTACATTTAGACTTTATGGCAGGGGCATCATTTCGGATTATAGCAGGGGGAGTCAACAACCAGTGGAGGCCAAGTGCTAGTTAGCCCCTAGGTAACAAGATCTAGAATGTCTGGAACATCTCTAAAAGAAAACATTTATTTGTTGTGGCTGAAAAGTGATATGCAAATCAGGAAAAATTCAAATGTATAAGATTCATCTGTCTATACCCTGGAGCAGTGCATCAGATTTGGGCTTAAACCCACCTAGTTACTAACCAATTTTATTCCTGGCTGAAGTTCTGACCCCTCACCCCCAAAAACAATTTTGTCCTGATTCCTCTCCCTGACTCCATTCCATTCAGTATCCTTCCCATACAGGTTGTGAAGCCACTCAAAGGCACAGAAAAATGAAAAACACATCAATATTGCAGTCCTTCTTCCTTCCCTCTGTAAAAAAAAATGATGTACTTTAACTTACCCAGCCATCAGACCAGAACCTGCAGCCTGGCCCAGTGTGCCACCAGCCAAGTTTTCAGTCTGCTCCTCCTCCATCCTTCTGCCAGATGCTGGATGCTAGGACCAGCCATCCCAGGTCCACAACATGGTCTGCAACCAAGTCACCGCACCAACCGAACCCACCCAACCTGAGTTGCTTGTTTCTTACTTGGCTGCTGCACTACACTGATCAATTCCTATGAAGGCTGCCCACACTACTGTCACTGCTGCTGCTAGGCCTAGCTTGCTGCCATGGGGGCCTGTGCTGTTTGTTTTTTTTCATGCGAGGCAAGCCTAGTACAGTAAGCAGATAGCCTAGTGTCAAATTATCTTCTAGCTCACCCTCTGCTCATTCAACCACCAGGGAAGAAGGAAACTCACTAAGAGTAGATCAACAAAAATATGCCTCCACAACACTGCTATTGAGAGTTTAGTGCTCACTGACTCTTCCAAGCTGTAGTGTGCAAACTGTCTACTCTGCGGCAGGAAAGACAGTGTCAGACTCATGTGACTCATGTGCTCTTGCTTGGCTGGAGCTCCTCCATGTTACATGTGATGGCACTGCTGCTAATGGGTGTAGAGAGTGGACAACACAATACAGACAGTCAAGTCAGGAGTGCACCTGCAGCGTGAGCGCACACAGGACAGCGGGGCACTTATTGTGCAAAAGATAAAATCCAAATTTAATGCCATTATTACCACACCATAAGAACAAACTAGGCACAAATGTGGTGGTGGGGGGGGGGGGCAACTGCAACCTCTGCCCTACCTAAATGGCACCTCTGCTTTATGGTAGAAATTCATTCTCAGGTGCTAAAATCGGTACAAGCAAATGCAATGTTTTCCACTGTGTTCTGAGGTACTGTATCTCCCTGTTTCAGGATGTGTCCTGATCATTATGAGGGTTAGTGTCCCTCATTGTCCCTCAGTTTGAGTGTCCATGTCCCTCATTTAAGTCATTTAAGGCAATTTAATTTCAAAAATCAAAAGCCATTAAACAACTTGCAAAAGGATCAGAATTAATGAGTCTATCTAATTTTAATGGGAAATCAATGAAAAATATATTTTAATGCTCTAATTGCTAGTAGTAGCATGAGACATAGAAACTGACTTGCTTTTCAGATGAGATTTGTACCAGCTTAGTTGCTGCACACATGGCAAGCATGCAACATGTGAACCTGTTGTGATTTTTAAATGATGTTCACACCAACTTAGCTGCTGCACTCATGTCAAGCATGCAACATGTGAACCTGATGTGATTTTTATAAAATGTTCACACCAGCTTAACAGCTGTACACATGTTAAGCTTGGAGCATGCAAACCTGATTTGCTTTTTAGACCTGGTTCGCTTAGGTTCAGTTTCTGTATGTGAACCACACGCAAACATTCTACAATTAAGCATGTCGCATGCATTCTGCATGAACACAGCATACTTCTAGTTCTGAAAGAGATGAGCTGGACAAGGGTAACACTGTTGATTTGATATTTTTGAATTTCAGCAAATCTTTCTATGTTTTTCTACATGGTAAACTCATAGATAAAATGACACATTTTGGATTAAATAACAGACTGCTTGGGTGGATATCTAAGTGGCTCAACATGTGGACACAAAAGGTTAAAGTCAAAGGACATAAGATCATCAGAGAGTGGGGTGTTAAGCATGGTACCACAGGGCTCTGTTTTGGGGCTGGTCCCTTTGATATTTTTATCAGCGAGTTGGACATTAACATTACAAACATCTGAAGTAAGTTTACAGATGACACAAAGATAGGTGGAAGAGCTAACTGAATTTCTGACACAGTGATATTGCAAAATAATTTAGACAAATTGATAAAATGGTCCAAACAATGGAATATGAAATTTAACAGCAACTAGTGTATAGTCATGCACCTTGCAAGAAACAACCCACACAAAGTATTTTACATAAATGACACAACACTTAAATCATGAACTCTACATGTGAAAAATACCTTAGCCTGTTTACAACATATGACTTAAACAACAACAAAAAAAGTCAATACAGTGTAACAAAAAGCTAATTGCTTAAGAAACACTATAAAATGACATTTCACACATAGATCATAACAAATAATTCTAGCAATCTACTGTGCCTATGTAAGACCGATCACTGATAATGGATCCCAAGTATGGGAAGGTTTTGGTATAGGTGACACAAACAAGTTAGAAAAAATACAGCATAGAGCAACAAAGATGATCAAAGGATTGCAGAACTTATGATTGAGCAGAGAGGAATTAGAGGTGGCTTACTTTTCTTATATAATATTCACAAGGATCAGGAACCATTTAATAACATGAAGTTCAGATATGGACAATATTAATATATGCTAAATAGTGAATAATGCATAGGCAACTGTATGTTATGAAGTTTGTTTACACACTCAAGGTGTGTGATGACCATAAACATTGAGAGGGAAGCTTGAGAGGTTTATTAGGTCATCAAACACTAGGGGTGTGTAAAAAAAAAAAAAAAAAAAAATTCAAAGACATACAGTTGCCTATACTTTATTTTTTATAATTTCTGAAGAAAGGAGTCAATGCCAAAGAGTAGCTATGATGTGATCCCTGCTCCTGCTGCTCAGTCCCCCTACTCCACACTGAGACACACATAAGCGCGCACACACGCGCACACACACACACAAGCACACACACACACTCTCTCTCTTTCTGTCTCTTCCTCTGCAGTACAGACATTGTTTTCTTTTTCTTTCCTTTTATTTTAATTATACTGTAGAACTGCAGGTAGTCAGTCATGGCCCGTTCCTGTTCTCAGTCGCTATCTCCTGAAGCCACGTGTTGTCAACTGTGTCCCATTCCCTATCTCAGTTGCTATCTCCCAAAGCACCACCTGAAGTGTACCAACATTAGGATCAACCAGATAGATTTTTTATGCTGAAAAGGCAGGATCAACCAGATAAATACTGTAAAAAATGAATATGTTACCTACGATTGAAGTGAGAGGCAAATAAATGATCAATAAGGGTCTTTGGTACCGGGAAATGGAGCCACCATATTTGTTGAGGTGTTCAGCCTGCCCCCACACACAGTAAGAGTCAATGAGGTGGTGCGCTACAAATGAGTGACACAAAATGTCATAACGATTGGTTTTCCAGTTATTAGGGAGTCTGAAACACAAGGCGACTCTATGCATTGAAGTGGATCATTAGTAATTATGAATGTGCAATAAACAATCAGAACCCTTATGATTTAAAACTAATAATAGGAAATTATTCTTTTCACAAAGGGTAGCTAATTTATGGAACACTCTGCCATCGCATGCAATAAACTGTAAAACAGTAGGAACCTTCAAAATAACCTCAACAAATGGATGAGAGATCAAAATTGCAACAAATACTTGTATTAATCATGATGCAAACAAGCATGGAAGATTTGTCTAATTTTTCCTCAGTAAACAGAATAGTAACCAAAGTAAAATTCACCAAAAAGCCTTGTTAGCATAGTTAATTCTGTTTTACATGACTCAGATGTGAACACAATTTCCTGCTTCAGCATGATTTGTGGCTTTACAAAACTCATATCCTACTATATTAAGGATAGAAATATGCCAGATTAATTATTGGCCTTATTAATTACTGGAAATGTGTTGATTTAATGGTAATAATTATTTACTAAGGATATCTAACTTGTGTTGGAGTGGAAGTCTGCTTTTTACTATCAGGGTCTAGACTGAAGGGCAAGGAAGTCAGTTACAGTATTGTGAGCCCCCCCTCCATGATAATTGAGCAGTAAACAAACTATGATTAGAGGTATTTTCAGAATGGATCTGCTTCTGATCTGTCTGCACTGTTTTCAAAGTGGACTTACTGTTAGAGCATCTGTTAGATGGATTATTATTGGAAGGGGGGATCAGCAGCCAGAGAAGTGAGGTGATTCTGCCACTGTCCTGGTACTGTATCTCCCTGTTTCATCCTCAAACTTGACTACTGTGTGCAATTCTGGAGCCTGCTCTTGCAGAAAAATGGGGATAGCGTGGAAGCAGGACAGAAAAGGGTAACCAAAGTTACCTAGAGTGAGCAGGAAAGGACTTACATGCAGAGGTTGAAAGATCTCAACATGCATACATTGGAAGAAAAAAGAGGGAAGGGGCATGACTGAGATGTACAAATACCTGCACAGGATAAATAAAGTATCATAGAAAGATTGTGCTGAGTAGGAACACATGCATCATGAGAAACTCAATGAAGTGGGCAGGTGGGAGATTTAAAAGGGACATGAGAAAGCATTTCTTTATCAAGAGGTGGAGAAGGGGTGAAGCAGACTACTACGGGAGGCAATCAGTGTGAAATCAATTGCAGTGGGTTCAGACATGGTTAGAACAGGCATATGGGGCTGGTAAAGACACTGGCAAAAGGGGAGGGGACAAGGAGGAGTGGAGGACCACTAGGGCCCTCACAGTCAACATTAGATAGGTAGTAGGACACCTCATCTGCTGCCACACCAGTGACCCAGATTCAGGAGTGGACCTGGACCACTGGGGGTTGGCTGAGGAGGGAAGAGGACAGAGCATTAAGAGGACTGCTTTCATCACCTAGGGAGGGTAGATTACAGCACCCATTGGCTGGGGGTATGGAATTCAGGAAATGTAAGTCGGGGAGAGGGGAGGAGTGACGGGCTATGATGTTCCATGCATTGTAGTGTGCATGGGGCCATATTGAGTGGCTTTGCACACACCCACTCTTCCCTGCAGCAGGAAAACATGAAGAAAGGGTCAAGGCAGCTAGATAACTCCCATCAACCCACAGGTCCGGTACCCATCAAGCACTCAGGCCACACTATGTCTGCATGAGGGTAAGTTCTGTAGGAAGCTTTGGGTGATGTGGCTGGGGTAGGTGGCACAAAAGAAGGGCTGCCCAGACTGGGGAGAAGTTTTGGGGGGAAAAAATCAAACGTTAGGTAGGGCTGGGCTGACCTGATTGGCTACATGGACTTTTTCTGCAGATAACTTCTATGTTTCTACATTTCTTTGATCCAGTATACAATGGGGTATGAGAATCCATGATTCTGATTAGGAGACTGGCACATTTAGCTCTGGGTAAATCCCTACATAACCAATGCATAGAGTGCTAGTCAACAAATTGTGAAAAATAAAAGCACTGCACTTTTTCCTCAGACTAAAATGTTCTGTGTTCCGCCATTTTGCTTTTTGTCAAAATTGTCCCAAACTTCATAGAAAAATAATTGATTCCTCAATTGTATGTATAGCACCACAACACCAATGCCATCTTTCAACTGTATTAAAAACACAATTCCTTAGATTCTAATACTTCTTAGTGTCCACAAAAAATGCTTACACTCTGTTTCTACCGTTCAAAGAGCTAATGGTCCTTATTGTAGATTCAGCCCATACCATTGCCAAGACCCCCCAAAAAAGTGCCAAGAAACCCTCACTGATTCTCCAGCATCACCATCTCAAAACTAATGTCAGCCACTTGCTGTTTGCACCTGGCTGTCAGTCAAATTAAAATATGTGAGACATTCCCAATGCTCTCACCAAGTTGTCTGTGAAACTGAAAGATGTGAGCTGCTCACAGCTCCCAACAAACTATAGCCCCAGACAACTTGCATTATGCTTTCTCTGTCTAAAAAAAAATTAAGTAAAAATCAAGCATCACAGTATTAGTGCATGTCTTGTGGGAAGGAAAGACAAGGGGAAGTCTCCAACAACCATATTCTACCTAGCAATAGGGGATAGTTGAATATAAAAAGGAAGGATATTACACTAAAAATCAATTTAAAATAGTTAAAAAAGTAAGCCTTTTAATATTGTTTTCTAAAAAAACTTTACTTACTACCAACTGTAGAATCACAATAATCCACTCAAGAGCATGGGTTTGGCAGGGATTTAACCACTTCTGGTGTGGTTTAAGTCACTTGGACCACAGCCTCATGACACACCACCCCAGGCATAGGTAAATTCCAGCATAATCCACATCCAGTCTTGGATTATTGCTTAAACAACATCCATTTGCAGAAAATTAGTGAGAACTCATGCAGATCCTGATTTGAGTCATTTTGTTTCACACCGACTGGTGTAAATCACACAATACTGTTGAAACTGCCTTGAAAATATGGCTGGCAAGATCAGCGCCAGTCAGATGCAAGTGGATAATGCTATCAGGTCTGGGTCCAACCTCTTTTATTTAGTTTTTGTTGACCGGGTAAGGGGGTAAGTGCACTAGACAAATCCTGCCTATTTTCAGGCACGACCCTGGGGGAGGGGGATACAGATGAATGGCAACTGACCTTGAACCAGATTAAGCTGTTGGTGGTATTTTCGTGAATGAGGCAAATTTGGCCAGGACACCGGAGAAATTCCCCTACTCTTTTCGATAAGTGCCATGGGATCTTTAACATCCACCTGAACTACCACTAATCCAGGCAGATGGGACCTCGGATTAATGTCTCATTCGAAAGAGGGCACCTCAAAAGTGCAGCACACCTCTCATGATGCACTACAGTGTCAGTACTGGGATATTAACCCAAGTGTCAGATGTGGGAACTGAACCCACAACCCTCTGATTTCCCAGCCTCAGAGATGTGTGTGCTACCTATTGAGCCACTGACACTGCTTTGAAAGATCTGGTCTCTTAAGGTCTTCTTGTTCACATCTTCTGATTTCACCATCAGACCACACTACTTCTTGTCAACCTGTTAAAACGACCTGCAAAGTTCCTGTGTTCCTAAACCAATGGAGTGAAATCTTTACCATCTTTACTGTCAGTAGGATCATTATGCAATCCACTGCCAGCTCAATTGACTCAACACAGCAGAGCAGGACTGCAGCTGCTAGTTTTACTTATTTATCTGCTTTAGAGATGGGGAGACAGGTTTACTGCAATGTGCCAGCAGTTTTACATGTAAACATATTCAAGGGCTATAAAACCAGCAAAATATATATTAGTGAGCCATTACTCTGAGAATGGGGAAGGGGGAGACGGTGATTAAGCACTTAACTGAGTGCATCCGTCAGTTCAGCAGTTCTGCACTAAAGCAGGCAACAATGAATGAAAAGGATTAGTGTATTACAACAAGCCATATGGTTCATTTGTGTAGCTTCTCAGCATGAAGACATTGCAGTAACCTGGAATACTAAGAGTAAGAAAATTATAACAAAATAGCAAGAAGGCTGAAATGTTGTGAGGGCTGCAGTATTGAAATACATGAAAATGTACGGAGGATGCTAGCCCATTGGTGCAGCTGGAGGGATGCAACTTGCAATGCCAGCAGTCCAGGTTTGAGAATGATCCTGGGTTGTCAGGGATGGCAGTGGTGGAAGAAGCTAAAGCATCCCAGAGGATACTCTTCTCTCATTAGGGTGTGTTGCACCTCTTCCTACAATATTATGTGAGCCTGATACATCCAAACTTTGCCAAATTGTTTGCTGAATTATTTACGTAGAAGAAGCCTGATAAAGGAAGCATAACTCTCAAAAGCTAGTCTCAAAATATGTTATCCCAATAAAAGACATCACCTGCAACATGTTTGCTGTTTCTTTTCTTCCATATCATGAACTGGACTAACATGGCCACCATGTTTCTCTGGCTGAATTGTTTATCAAATTGTTTAGTAATGCACACTGTACATTTGCTTCTGTGAATAAGTCCATGTGTTGGATTACTTTAATACCACCATCTGTGTGACTATGGATGGTAGTGCAGTTGAGAGACCAGGCATGGCTGAGTTGGGAATGTGTGCAGACGCTAGTGCATCCTCAGATGTTGCCAATAGTGCCACGAGTATTCAATCACACTTAGAGGAGAGAGAGAAAACTGCAGGGAAAGATGGCTACTTTCGGCAAGAAATAATCAAAAATTCCCCCACAACCACAGCAAGTCTTATTCCTTTTGTGCAGCTCTCCACTCTCCCTGCTACCATGTGGCCCCATTCTAGTAAGCTGCTGAACAGAATGCAATAAATGTTGCCTGCAAGGAGCTATATCAGGGGCCCAGTCTTGGATGGAAATATCTAACAGCGTGGCAGGACTGATGGAGATGAGAACCATAGTGGTCTCTGAACTTGTTCTATTTGGTTAACATTATCATTGATACCTTAGGTGCCCCAGGAATGGCCCCCTTAATTGCCCCATCTCTCTTCCTTCCCATCAATATTGACCATCCCTTCTAAGTTGCCCTGACCAGCTTCTTCAGCTTGCTGAAGTCTACCCTTCTGAAATCAAGGACTTCAGCTCTCAATGGCAGTTTACCAGTCCTGGGGGCTACTTCAAAGCAAGCAAATTCATGGTCACTGTTCTCTAATGGCTTCCCTGCTCCCACAGCGCCTATCACCACTGAGCTGGTGAGTACCACATTGAGAATTGTGGTCTAACTGGTGGACTCCTGAACTAAATGTAATGGCAGACAGTTCTGGAATGCATCCAGCAAGATCTGGATTCTGGTGCTCCCAGCCACTGGAACATCCCAGTCGATGTCTGGCAGGTTCAGATTCCATCAAGTGTGTGATGATCTGGACATCTAAACAGTACTACAGCCTAATGATGTGTTGTCTTATACTGAGCACCCTGATGCAAGATCCGCCCATCTTTTATCATCTCCCCTATCTACCCACCCCATAGACAACAGACACAATGTCCATAAACCCATCTTATCCGATTTTATATGTATGAAAGTCATACTTTTTTATTTAACTAGGCACTCCATTACAGTTGTCCACCACCCTTTTTTAGAAGTAGTACTTTCTTATGTCCCTCCTCAATCTACCTCTTATCAATTCGTACTTGTGGCCCCTGGTGCCTGAC
Source organism: Neoceratodus forsteri (assembly GCA_016271365.2). NCBI lineage: Eukaryota > Metazoa > Chordata > Ceratodontiformes > Ceratodontidae > Neoceratodus > Neoceratodus forsteri. The sequence goes on from CM028131.1 coordinate 1,127,140,087, forward strand.
CACTCTCTGTTTCTGCATAATGTTGGCTGGTCCACTCTATTAACTCATGAAAATATTTGCATGTTCCTGTCATGTTCCCCTCTCAAATCTTGTCTCAAGTGAGTACATGTCCAAGCTACTCAGCTGCTACTCATACGATTTTCCATACATTCCACACACTATTTTAGTTGTCCTTCTCTACATCAATTCCAGTCAGTCCCAGTCCATTATGAGTTGAGGTCTCCAAAACTGCACACAGCACTCTAGGTGTTACCTTACCAAGGAAAGGTAAAGTAGCAGTATCACTTCCTGCCTCCTATTGGTGATCCCCCTACCGATGCAGCAGGACACTCTATTAAATTGGGCTGATGACTTGAGGCTATTACTAATGATGACCCATGGTCTCTTTTCTCCAAAGTCCAGTTGACACTGACAGCCATTAACCAGTAATCTGGTTTGGAGTTCTCATTTCCAATAGGGCCTATGCTTCATGGTCTACAGGGTACATGCTACAGGTATATACCCTGGCCATGGCACTCCAACCTCCCCCCCCCAGAGATGGGCACACCTCATGCCATTCATGAAGCCAGTGTACCTATCTGTGGCCCTACTCCCACAGGCACATAGGAGCATAGTGGGTACAGGGGTTGGGACTTTGATGAGGTGGTGAACATAGATGAACATTCAGTAGGATGCCTGTCTCCCTGGCCAACTAGATCCCCCACTACATTAGGGGTGGAGGATTGTGGATACTGGTGTACAGTACCACTGTAGTGCTACTAGTAACACACCACCCATAATCCCCTGTAGCTGCAGCACAATCTGAATGTGTGGGGTCAGCTGGAGAGAGGTGCCCTGCCACCTCACCAGTCACCAGATGGAGGGGGCACATATCAGCTATGGCATTGTGCCTACAGACATAGCCTGGGTTCCCCTCCACAGGCACTCTGTGCCTTTTGCGCATCGTGCAGTCTGGCACCACCTAGTCACTCCCTTCCATGGGTAGGAACACAACTCCACACTTGTCCAGGAGCTAGTACGCACAAGGGGTGCATTCCTCTTCTGTTCATGGCACATGTGCCCAGTCAGTCACCCATTATGCAGCTTTGCAACTTAGGGATGTCTCTGCAAAGTGAACCACAGCACATTGGCATAGTGCATAGGACTTGATATACATGACAATGTCTTTCTTCATATCAGATTTGAGCTGACAAATCCTAGACAATTTCTCCAGTTTTGCCATATCACTCTTTAGTTTTTATGAAGCAGGGGAGTAATGAACCTAGAATTCATGCCGACATTAAATGACAAGGTTATTTTGTTAGGTCACCTTCTGCTGCTACTTAGGAGCTGACATCAAAATGCCCTTCATGTGATATCACAATCTGTTGCTGTGGAAATGTTTATGATTTCAAATGCAGGACTTTGTGACATCATCTCCTAAATAAGACTCCATTGTAAATTAATTGTAAGGGATAAATTTCATGTTTTCATGTAAATATGCTTAGTAATAATGAAATGAATGGCTTGAAATTCCGTTTAGGTTGGGGGAATATAGTAGACAGGACAGGACAGAACCGAAAAAGATGCTAACTTTTATTAAATAAGAACTGGAATACACTGGGGTTCTGATTAGCTCTGGTTCTATAAACTGAACACCAGATATGAGCAATTAGAAGCCACAGCTGCATTTTGTAACTCTGTGGGGTATAGGAAATCTAAACTCTACCCCTCTCTTATGCATATCACTCAACGGCCATACATTACAAGGGATGTTCCTCAGTCATTTTAACTTTCAGAATTGCTCTGTCTTACATATGTCCCTCACAGAAAAGGTTCTGGACATACAGAGGAGGTGCTGCATCATATTGAAAAGTCAAATTTATTGTTTGCACAAATAAAACACTCATTTCTAAAGCATTAGGATCTAAATCTTTGTTTGATGCATACTGTACCTTTCAACTTCCTGCCTCAGATGAAAACAGAGACGAGGCTTAAAATAATTAGATTCTGTAAATGACCAAAGTCAGGAACTGGTTATAACAGCTGATAACGCTGGTACCACATATGGCTTCATCTCAGTGTGAAAAACATTTTCTGAAGGAGAGCTAGTCTACCACTAAGTTCTATCATTATTTACAAATCCCTACCCTTTAAGGACAGGAATGACAAATTTAGGAGGCAAAAATCAGAGATGTCCGTGAAAATCAGGGACAGTCGAGTGGTATGGGATGATATATTCCACATTATCAGTGTTAATGTCCAACACTTTGTATATCAGTATCCCACATTTCTGTCACAAAGGAAGAAAGATGGCTGCATCATTAAATGATTAGGCAACTGCTTTGTTGTCCTAGCCCAAGTCCAAGTTGACCCCTAGGCCCTGCCTGGACTGACTGTTTTCTAGTTGTGTGTTTTGCCTCTCCAAGTCTAGTCTTTGTAGCCATGGCTAACAACAAAATTCCCATCACCTACCTCAATCTCCCTCCACCTCCAACAGCCAAATTCTGCTGCTGATTCAGGGCTCAGTGAGTCCTCAATGCCCTTTGCCTCAAGTTCAATGGATACAGTGAGTGCCTCCCAGCAGCTAATCACAATGCCAGCCTTTGCATCCAGATACATAGAAACATAGACAATGATGCAGAATAAAAAACACTGGTCCATCCAGTCTGTTCATAAACTCTAACAAACCTAGGACCTATTGTCTTACAATCATTTTACAATCAGTAGGGCCTATGCACAAAAAAAATGGGTGCCTACACACACACATAACTGAGGCACGTAGGCAACCATATGATGGGAATCTCCATGCACCGGACCAAACACAGCAGTCACAAGCTATGCACAAGGTGGATCCATGCCCGATTCCCCTGGCTGGCTGCGTGGACAGCAATGTGCCAGGAGTGGGACAGGGGTGTGTCAACACTATGAGCCATTCACCAAGGCGAGTTGTGCTGCACACTGGAGGGGCATAGGAGGGTGCCTGCTACACCAGGGTGGACTTTCAGAAACAGACTCAAGCAACACAGCTCAAACGGGTTTAGTGATATGCTTCAAACAGGCAGCCAGCCATACATATATCATAAAGCAAAAACAAAGCAGCACCAAAAATATTGTTAATATTGTTAATTAGGTATTTTATTTATTTAGTTAGACGTTATTATTGAAGGGTAAGGGTTTCTTTAAGTAATGTTTATTCTCCATGTGCTTTAAAATTATTTGATAAAAGTGTTAATTAAATGCTGTATTTAAGGGATGTTTTCCTTGACTAGCATCACTCCCTGATAAAGACTTGTTAAGAGTCGAAGCACTGGGCGTCTAGTTGATGTTTGTTCTACCGCTGTATGTTTTGTGATCTTTATACGAATAGTAAAAAGTATTTTTTATATAAATATTTTTGGTGCTGCTTCGTTTGTGCTTTATGATACACCAGGGTGGACCCTGCCTAAAGTGCCCTATGCACCCTGCTCCATGCTCGCAGCCCACCCAGCCTGTGCTAACAACAGACTGGGACCCTGTCACACACACATGCATGTCCATGCCTCTGACAGTCCCAGGAGCAGGCAAACCCCTTCCCCAGCCTGAGCACTGGCCCACAGGGCTGGACCCCCCCCCGCAACATGGCAGAGCCCTGTCCCTGGGGTGGCAGTAGGCACCAACACCCCCTATACACTGTTGCCCCTCCCAGGGGCTGGAATTGGAACCCCTTTAATATACAATGCAACCCAGGACACCAGAGTCCCATGCTGTCTCACCTTTGTAGTGTCAGGACCACCAACAGTGAGGTATGTGGAGGGGCGGTATGGTGCCATCTGATGCCTGAGCACAACACCCTGCCCCGTCATTGGTGTTCAGTGGCTCCCCCACCTCCTGTATCACCGGCATCACCCCATCTCCCATGCCCTGTATCCACCAATAGGCCCTCTGCCCCGAAAGGTCAGTGGCATAGCCCTCCACACACCTCCTTGTCTGTCAGATGTCCAAGTGATGCTTGGACCGCATTGTTATTTATAGACAGCGCTCTTCCAGCATCACTTCGATGGCCAGCACTCAAGGTGGTGTGTGGAGAGCTGTGCCACTGGCCATCCACAGGGCAGTATGCCTACAGGCAGAAATGGGGGATGGGGGAGTGTTGCCAGTGCTGTGGGGGTGAGAGGGGCCACTGCAAACCAATGGGTGGCCAGATGGGTCATGTGCATGGGTCGGTGGTGTGTGGTACTTCTGTGTGGGGGTGGGGGGTTGCTGTGTCTGCACGGGGACAGGATCACATGTGGGGGCCCTACAACACCAGGCATGGGGAATGGCTGTGAGTGGGGGGTACTGCATCTATGGGCTAGGCACTGCAGGCTTGTGTGTGGGGTTATAGCAGTGGTGGGGCAGTGCCCCTCTGTGTGTGTCTGTGTGGGGGGAGCTGTGACTTCACCGGGGATGGGGCGTACATGTGTTGGAGATGTCTGCATGTACTACTACTGTACCAGGGCAGAGCCACGTGGGTCTGGGTGCCTGCATGTACTATTCATGCACCTGGACCTGTGCCTACAGGCACAAGTGATCCACTATTGGACCCAGGCCGGGCATCTGATTGGATGCCCACCTGGGTCTGCAACTCCACCCTCAGCCACCCTGTGGAGTCCTGCATAATGGGGGGCATGGACAGGTGACCTGTGGGTGCTTGCAGTCGTGAATACTGTGCCTGTCCAGGACCGCAGAGCTACGCAGGCAGGATACACACCTCTGGTGCATAATTCCCACCTATTCGTGCATAGGGCCCACTGTTGTTACAGTTGTTGATACAGTCATATATCCACCTGCCCTCATTAATTCCAGACATGTCTATGGCTGTCACTGGCTCAATTTGTTTTTATTTTTTATTTTATTTTATTGTTTTACTTTTTTTTTCTTTTGCTCCTTCATGCAGCGAGACAAATGTAGTGCATTCTGGTCATATTGGCCATCGTTAAGCTGAACGGAGGGAATTTACCACTTAGTTGCCCCTTGCTACTGGTCTCCTCACTGTGGGGCTGTCAGTGCCAGGATAGCTGACCCAGCAGAATCGTGCCCCATAATGCACTCTACAACATCCACCCCTCCATTTGCCCAGACTGATGTACCACCACATGTACTCCTACAGTTGATGGTGACAGAGAGAGACAATGCAGTCCTTCCTCCCTCGAAGAGGTGAGCATCCTGAATCCTACCCCCCCCAAGCTGGTCCCCAAGATCCCAGGCTTATTCCCAAGTCAGGATCACTGGCATCATGAGCAGCATTCCTGCCACTGCACTGCTAGGCAGGCTGTAATTTTGCTTTTCTTTTTTAGGGCTTGGTCACACACTAGGGATTAATAATGTCACTGTATGCATTTTAACAGAATCTCATAGCCAGCTCAACCCCACTTACAGACTCAAACCAGACTCTTGCAGCTGAGTCCATATTGATCTGAGTCTATGGTGAAAAACTGGATCTGAAGTAGTAGTAGTAGAAAAACATTTACTCATAATAATATGAATCAGATACTCAATTGTGCAAAGAGCATTTCCTATTTCCTATGAAATCCTTATCGTATATGTTTTGTTACCATAAAATTTACATTATTCATTTAAAATTATACATATGTACATCATTTTTCGCAAGATCATTCATACAGGATCACTCATCACATTAACAATGAATAAACCATATTAGCTGAGAAATGTGCATACATGATATAATTTAATTAAATACTACAAGATTCAGTTCAATCTGACTGGTAAGATCTCATATCGTTTAGTTCTGTGAATAAAGTTTATATGCAGCTCCAAGTCAGTAAAGTCATCCAGTATCTATTACTGGACAGCATGAGGTAGCATCTTTTATTTGTTCAATATACCATTTTTTTTTATTTTGTTTAAACTGATATTACCTTCTTTGGGGTTTAATTGTATAGGGATAGTATTCCAAACATTTTGACCAATAAAAAACAAATTCAGGTCAGAGCCATTATGGCTTCTCAGAGCTGGCGTGTGGCAAGAGTGAGTAAAAGAATACTTGTAGCTCTTGCTGCACTGGAGTCCGCCATTCACAAGACAGTGGCATTGACAGAACTGCACATGCATGATACTCGTGCATGCACAGTTTTTGTCGGAGCCGCCATTTTGAGCATGGCGGCCGTCATTTCCACAGTTGCAGAAGAAAAAGTAGTGCACCGTCAAGGGGGTGTGTTTATATGGCTTGCGGGGGGAAGGGCAGCATAAACAGCACCACTGGACATTTGCCAGAGCACTATGGAAGCACATCAGACATCTGTCTGGTCACGTGCTTCCACAGTGTTCTACTAAACCTCCAGTGATGCCATAATGTCAGCGAAGCTCCACCCACATAGCCATAAAAATGTAATCTGCCCAACCACTAGTTTCTTTTAGAAGATAAGAATTCAACTCCCACCACTGGTCTTCAAGAGTTTTTTACACTTGTTTGTTTTTTTTTTGTTATCAAGACAATAATCAGGGACCTTAGTTCTATAGCATATATACATAAAAGTGAGGCAATTATTTCCACTATGTTACTCCAGACTCATCCACCTCAGCTCTTTATAATGTTTGCATCTATGGGTCCTTTGAGGGACATCAAGAATGAAGTGTGCAAACCTGTGGAGGGTGTCAGATTTAAAGACTAACAGTTGGCACATCCCTGAAATATAGTGTAACCGAGTTCAGCTAAGTCCTTTGTAATTTTCTTTTAATGGTGGCCTAATCACCTTTTTAAAATATGTGTGGAAGTGTGTTCAAACGTTACAAACAGTACATTTCTGAAGGAAATTATACTCAGCTAGTATGTGCAAACTACAGGGCTTATACACTATTGTCAGCCAGGTACAAGTGACAGGCACATAACTGGCATGTGCCCACCTTCACCTCTGGGCAGTCGTGCATGGCTTGACATTCACTATTGCCAATGGTCTCTCCCTGCTGATGTGGAGAAGCATGGCAGGGACAGGGTTAGGACATGATGGGGTGGAAGACACTGGCAGGCATCCAATTGAATGCTCACCCTGGCACCAGACTGGATTCCCCCGCTCTGCATGGAGCAGGGGATGCAAAACAGGGGATTGTAGGGCACGGTGGGCCCTTTAGTCCCTTAAAGAGAAACAATCCTGGGCAAGCAGATTCCTTAGGGAAAGTTAATATTCTTCAGGTGGAGGATACTTCTAACTGAAGGGTGAAATAAGCAACTTAGAATTATCAGAAAAGGCAGTCTTTCAATCAACAGAGGGAGGTGGAGTTTGCTTTACTTGTGTTACAAGTGTTAAGATTTTCAGTGCAGGAAGAGTTTAAACCCACATAGGCTAAATACTGTTTTCTGTGTCTGCCCTTCTGCACAGCTGACGTGTTTTGGGGCTGACTGTTTCAGAGCACAAGTCACCAGGCTGTTTTGGGCTGGGGAGGTTTACCTGTGTCTGACTTGGATGTTTGGATTTTCTCTGTTTGATTAGCAGGGTATTTTCTCTGTCAAATTGGTTTGAAGCAGTATTACAAATTGTCGTGTGGCATCTTGCTGACAGGAAGGCACTCATCGTATCGGTAGGTCAGAGTGCTTAGCTGATTGTTTCATGAGGGCACAGTTTAGGCCCAACCCTTCCCACCCTCACCCCACCCACCCCTGGAAATAGTTCATTTATACCTGGGGTTCTGACATCATTTCCCAAGAGGGCAAGGTACACATCACTGTCATATCCTGTCTAGCACATTGCACTGACAATATAAGCATACACATTATATAAATACATATATTTCTATATAACGTACCAATCACACACACACACAAAAAAAAAACTAAACAAGGTAGACAGTATGTGGGGAGTAGTACAATGTAATGGCTGTGGAGCAGCAGTCTTCCGGGAGTCTTTCTGGAGGCTGAGATGCTGCTCTGTTTGCAGACAACTATCTGCCCTGAGGGAGGAAGTTGCCCATCTTCAGGCCGCACTGGACAGTGGCAAGGGAACCTCCCCCAACCAGGGAGCACCACAGCCACCACCACTACCTCAGAGGTTGCGAGAAAGCACAGCAGTTGGACCACAGTGGGCTCCAGGGAGGGTAGGGTGGTGGAACAGAGGCACACCCATTCAGTTGTTACACTCCACAATCCATCACCATTCTGGGGAGCATAATTTCTATGGATGCACCCGCAGAGGAGACTAAGGAGGGTGCAGACAACTGTCACAAGGGAGGCCCTCAGGAAGGAGGCAGAGGGCACCACAGGGAAAGAAAGCAGCTCCTGGTGGGGGACTCAATTATTAGGGGGATAGAACTGGGGGGAGCAGGGAAAACTGAAGCAAGGTGCCTGCCTGGTGCCATGGCTTGGAGGGACAGGAAGCGCATCCTTAGGGTCACGAGAACAGTTGCATGGGAGTCTGAGCTGGACATCATTGTCCACCTAGGGACAAATGACTTGGCTCATCATGAGATTAGAGCAGTGCAAAAGGACTTTGTAGAGTCGGGGAGGGGCTTAAGACAAGTAGCACACACAGTATCCTTCTCAGAGGTGCTGCCTGTCAGTGGCATGAGTGAGGCGAGGGTACTTTGCACCATGCAGTTTAACAAATGGTTAAAAAAATGGTGTGGAGCACAGGGGTTTGGCTTCATTGGGGACTGGGGTTCCACCTGGAGGGACACCAGCCTATACTGGCAGGATGGTCTGTATCTGTCCAGGAAGGGAACAAGTCTTTTGGGCAATCGGTTTAAATGCTTCTTTGGCAAGCCTTTAAACTAGTCAAGGGGGGAGGCACTGATAAGCAGCAGGAAAATCCCAGCCTCCCCCTACAAAACAGGGTACTAAATGAGAAAAGACCAAGATAGAAAGGTCAGTGGGGCTGCGCCACAGAAGGTAAAGCCATCAAAAATGGAGAGCAATGAGTACCAATGCCCGTAGTCTGGGTAACAAGCTCCTGAATTAGTGGCCTTGATGGAGGAGGAAGATCTGGATATTGTGGCAGTCACAGAAACATGGTACACACAGAACCATGACTGGGACGTAAACATACCAGGATACACTATCTACAGGAGGGACAGGGAGGGTAAAAGAGGAGGAGGAGTAGCTCTCACATAAGAGAAGAAATCAAAGCAACAGAACAAAAGGGTAAACAGGAGGAGAAGAAGCACTGTGGGTCAATTTGGAGGCAGGCAATGGCACCACAATCCGCACAGGGGTTGTATACAGACCCCCCTCTCAGGGGGAGGAAATGGACAAGGAAATGATAGAAAGTATACTTAGAATGGCAGATAAAGGGGAGATATTGCTGATGGGTGATCTGAATATGCCAGATGTTAACTGAAGTGCAGTTGCAGCAGCCACTTCTAAGAGTGGGGTTATTCTGGATGCCCTACAGGGGGCATGCCTTAGACAACTAGTATTGGAGCCCACTCGAGAGGGAGCAGTCTTAGACCTGGTTCTCTCAAACGGAGATGAAGAGAGGATCACAGATGTAGAAGTGGGTAGCCATCTGGGAACTAGCGACCATCGAACAGTATGGTTCACATAAACACAGCAATAGAGTCAAGCCATACAAAGACAAAGGTACTGGATTTTAGGAGGGCTGACATTGCCAAAATGGGTGAGTGCCTAAGGAATGCACTAGCAAATGGGCAGGAAGGAGGGGTGGAAGAACAATGGGGAATAATAAAAACTGCCATCACAGAGGTAACAAGCCTTTGTGTAAAGCAAATAAACAAAATGAAACGAGGTAAGAAACCACTATGGCTCTCTAAGGAAGTGGCAGTGAAGGTTCAAGAGAAAAAGAAAGCATTCAGGAAGTACAAGGAATCACAGAAGGAACAGGATAGAGAACTGTATCAGTTAAAGCAAAGGGAAGCTGGAAAGGCAGTCAGAACAGCAAAGGCCCAAACCGAGGAAAAGATAGCCAACTCAGTTAAGAAGGGGGATAAAATCTTTTATAGGTACATCAGGGAGCAAAGGAAGACCAAGGGAGGGATAGTGAGGCTTAATAAAGGGAGGGAGGGTGGGCAGAGGGTGACTGTGAAAAGGCAGAGATACTAAACAAATATTTTTGCTCAGTATTTACAAAGGCAGAGGGGGAGGTACCTAAAACAAACAGTAGAAACACTCTGGATACAGAAGTTGATACCAGCCCATTTACAGAAGAAAGAGTTCTGAAAGAGCTCTTAAAACTGAAGGTGGACAAAGCAATGGGGCCGATGGAATTCATCCCAGAATTTCAAAAGAACTAAGGATAGAACTAGTGACACCACTGACTACCCTCTTTAACAAATCATGGGAGGATGGGGTGGTACCTGAGGACTGGAGGAGGGCAGATGTGATTCCCTTCACAAAGTGGGAGCAAGGCAGAAGCAGGAAACTATAGACCTGTTAGTTTAACCTCAGTGGTAGGGAAATGATGGAATCACTTTGAAGGAAAGAATGTTAGCGTATGAGGCCAGAGGGCATAGGACCCAAGGCAGCATGGATTCACAGCAGGAAGGTCATGCCAGACAAATCTGATAGATTTCTTTGACTGGGTGACCAAAGTAGTAGATCAGGGAGGGCTGTGGACATGGCCTACCTAGACTTTAGCAAGGCATTTGACACAGTCCCACACAAAAGATTAATATACAAGTTAGCCAGCCTGGGAGTGGGTCCCAAGATGACAGCCTGGGTAAAAATTGGCTGGAGAATAGGACACAGAAGTAATAGTAAATGGAGTCACTCTGAAAAAGGGGGTTAGCAGTGGGGTACCACAAGGTTCAGTATTAGGACCGGTCCTCTTCAATGTCTTTATAAGCGAAATTGCAGAGGGACTGGAAGGAAAAGTATGTCTCTTTGCAGATGACACAAAGATCTGCAACAGAGTTGATGCACAAGGTGGGGTGGAAAGGATGAGAAGGGACTTGGCAAGGTTAGAGGAGTGATCAAATGTATGGCAGCTTAGATTCAATGCTAAGAAGTGCAGGTAATGCACCTGGAAACAAAACCAGGGAAGAGTACACAATGGGGGTGAGATACTAACAACAACAAAAATGGAAAGGGACCTGGGGATAGTCATATCAGATGACCTAAGGTGGGCAAGCAATGGAGAGGGCAGCAAGGAGGGCTGGGGGATACTGGGATGCATAGGGAGAGGCATCACCAGCAGAAAACAAGAAGTTATTATCCTCTGTACAGACAGCTGGTGAGACCACATCTGAGTACTCGTGCAGTTCTGGAGACCCAATCTCCGCAAAGACATAGACAGGATGGAAGCTGTCCAGAGGAGGGCAACTGAAATGGTGCAGGGTCTGCACGGAAGACATATGTAAGTGAGACTTGTTGAGCTTTAATGTATAGCCTCGAGGAAAGGAGAGAGGGGACATGATAGAAACTTCAAGTACCCTCAAGGAATCAACAAAGTCCAAGAGGGTAGCATCTTTCAAAAAAGAGGTGTGCAAGAACAAGGGTGCACAATTTGAAGATAGAAGGGGGTGGCTCAGAGGTAATTTAAGGAAGTATTTTTCACAGAGAGGGTTGTGGATGCATGGAACAGTCTTCCAGAGGAGGTTGTGGAGTCAAAACAGTGGTGGAATTCAAGCATGCATGGGACAGTCATAAGGCAATTCTAGGGGTTGGGGGAAGGAAGAAGTAGGCTGCTGGTTTACTAGGATCTGCAGCTTATCCATCAGGTAGGGAAATGGGCAGACTGGGTGGGCCAAGCGGTCCTTATCTGCCGTCAAATTCTATGTTTCTATGTTTCTAAGTGCCTCAGTGGTCAACCCCAGCCCTCACTACAGGTCTGGAGGGCTGTGGCAGCTTGGCTGGGGCAATTGCTTATGGCAGGATGGTATGGGTGCATAGCAGCTATGGTGGGGGTCCATGCCCATGAAGTCTGCATCATCTTCTGGCACTCTATGCCTCAGTTCATGGTGAGGAGTGTTGCACTGCCCCCCACCCCCACATCACTTCCCTGGTCCTTCTATGCATGCAGATCTACAGGCAGAAAGGGAATCAGGTGCAGAAGGGGCCCACACCCCCTCTCTGAACACCACAGCAGTCTGACTGGACTCCTCATGCATGGCAGTCCATCGTAGTCAAGCCTACACACCATGTATATGCAGCCCAAAGGCTTACTACATAGACCCCTATTTGAGTACATTTACTGTGCCAGAATACCTTCCTGAGTTTGAGTGAGGGCCACATACATTGTGGAGGTGAGGCACTCCACATTTCAGAAATGCATGTGCTGGCTCTCCTGTGTTCATGCACAACCTGCCAGCCAACCAATAAACTGCACTGCCATTTGCTTTTAAAGGGAAACAACACCCTCATATCATGTAAATTGTATTTGTTTCCATGTCAACAGACAGCTCTTTTTCTGTAGTTGTCACGGCTAAATGTGCTTGCTTAGTTTGTTTTCACTGTTCATGGTATCCCCTGTGAGTACCCTGGGATCTCCATTTTATGGTGGTTGAAATCTTGTTGTCCATGAGAGCTGCATTAGCATATGAGAACATGCTGTTACATCACCCATTTATAACATGTATCTATGCGCTGAAAGAAGAAATACCCTGCAAAACCTCCATGGAAACACATAAATTAACTGCAGTTTAAAGGGAAAACCCTGCATCTCAACTCAGACAGTTTGCAGAGCTAACTTAAGGTAAAGGTGATATTTCACATCTTCCAGCAACATATTTCTTTGAAGTCTAATTAATCAGACAGCCACACTGTGGAGTCTAAAGTGTGCTGACACATCATGTTCTCATATGCTGATGCAGCTCTCAGGGACAACGAGATTTCAACAACCAGCAAATGGAGACCCCCAGTATAGTTACAGGGCCTAGTATGAAGTGTGAAAACAGACTAAAGCAGTTGCATACATCTTTAACAGCTACACAAAAAGAGTTATCTGTTGATATGGAAACAAATAAAATTGTATTTTATTTATTTATAATGCGGAAAACACCTTTGCGCACAAGTGCTCTTTTGCAAAGGTTCCACATCTGATAAGTACAATGAACGAAAAATACAACAGACAACCACCAGCTCAAGAAGAGCCTGGTCAGGTACAGTAACAGCAACTTTAGGGAAGCAGTATAGCGCAGTGGTGTAAGGCTCTGAGTTGCAAATCTGGAGACCTGGGTTTGAATCCCAAAGCCCCCACTTGCATATACTGTGTGACCCTGAGCAAGTCACTTAACTTTCCTGTGATTCCAGGTTGCACCTGTAAAAAAGCTTTCAGCTTAGTGTGTCTCACCTGGTTAAACAATAGGAAAAAAAAAGAAAACTTATCAGTCATGGAAATATACACATTCTAGCAGAGCAGTCCCAAAAGGGACAAAGTCTGCAAGTGCCAGGAATGTATAAGCAGAAGATAAAACATGGTATACTGATCAGGAATCAATTAAAAGCAGCAGCAGGCTGATTTCAAAATGAGTTCTTCTTTTAGGGATTGTTTAAATTGTGCCATTTTAGAAAATCCCACTAGGGATTCTGGGAGTTTGTTAAACCATTGGAAAGCACGGACCACAAAAGAGTGACTACCCAGGCTTGTTTTTCAGAAGGGGACTTCAATTGCTTGTCTAGACATTCTTCTGGTGGAATATTGGTTTGTGACCAGGCAGAAGAGATCTTTGATTGCAGTTGGAGTGAGGCCCAACAAAGCTTTTTTAGCCATCAGACAGGTCTGGTATTTTAGCCTGTCTTAAAGTGGTAACCATTTGTTGAGAGCATTAAACGTGTAGCTATGTGTTAGCCTGTCTGCCCTGCTGGCAAAATGACAGGGCTTTGTTGAGTACCTTCCTTACTCTGGAGAGGAAAGTTTCACAAGCAGCCCCATATACTGGGAGCCCATAGTCGATGAGAGGTAGGATCATACTGGAGACTACCAGACACCTAGCTTCCTGTGTGAAGTTAAGGCAGTGCCTGTAGAGCAATCCTAACTTTCTATTGGACAGATTTGTCATGTTGTCCACATGTATAGAGAATGAAAACATGTAGTCCAGGGTGACACCCAGGTACTTGAAGGATTCCCCTGGTCAAGGGTAGTTCCATGAGCATTATGAACAGTAACGGGAGGGATCTTTTTCTTCAGATGTGGACCAGCAAGCAACATGGTGTTTGTCTTCTTATAGTTCAGGACCAGTTTATTTACTATGAACCAATCCTCTAGAGCCTGGAAGCTGCTTTGTATATCTCAGGAGAGTTTCTCATGATATGGACTGCTATTGAAGACCACTGCATCATCAGCATATACAAGCATCTTTGAGAGGGGGGCAGGCTTCAAGGAGTCTGTTTATAAACAGGCTAAAGAAGAGAGGGTCAAGTATTGACCTTTGAGGGACACCAACTGGGACTCCATTAGTGCTCAAGAGAACACCATCAATCTTTACCCCTTGCATGCAATCTGTGAGGTATCAATGGAACCAGGTTGAGATTTCAGAGGAGAGGCTCAGGGGAGGACAGCTTGTCAAGCAGCAGTGAGTGGTCCACGAGATTGAACGCTTTGATCAGATCTTTGTAGGTGGCTCCAACCAGATGACCTTTGTCAAGAGCCTCATGCAGGTGCTTTGTGTATTCTATTAGTGCAGTTCAAGTGCTGTGTAGCTTCCTGAAACCATGCTACTGTTAGTTAGCACATTAGTTCATACTTATTTAAGTAGAAGACAAGCTGATCTGAGGCTATTCTTTCCAGGGCATTGGACAGAGGAGAGAGGATTGAGATTGGCCGGTAGCTGGCTACGTTAGTGTGGTCCTCTTTTTTGTGTGCAGGGGTTACTATTGTTGCTTTACAGAGGTCTGGGAACTGGGAGTATTGTAGCTAGAGGTTGAATATGTTTGTCAGTGGAAATGCAAGTTCTTCAAGCACCAGGACCAGCAACTTCACATCCATTGAATCTCTCCCCACCCTCATTTTTCTCAGTACCCTTTTTACTGTACATATTAGACAGTTTCATTGATGTTGACATATTTGAAGTCGAATTTGGGGAGATCAGGATTGGAACCAGGTGGGTTACACTGACCCAGGTATTCACCAGCGCTGCCCACAGATGCAGTGTCAGGAGGGAGGACTGAACTCAGGTCCAAGAATACTGTGTTGAAAGCGTTCGCAATTTCAGTTGGGTCCACAGTGACGCCCCCATTGGTGCTGAGCATCGTTGGAGAAGATTTGTCATTATTTCCAAGGAGGTTTTTTAGATTATCCCAGAATTTCTTTCTTTTGTTCCAGTAGTTATTTTGCTCGTCTTTGTAAAATGCTGCTTTTGCCTGTCTTATTTCTCTGGTGCACTTATTATGAGTGTCTTTGTATTTCTGCAGGTCACCTGGTGCAATTTTCCTTTAAGGCAGCTGCTTGAGGGCCTTCCCAGCTAAATGAAGGGTGTAGTTGTTGCCCTACTTGTTGCAACTATATTCAAAGGGGGTATAGAGGAAAAATACATTTTCTTAACGTGACTAATGGGCAGGGGAAGAACCCAGGCAGGGCAAGAACCCATATGCAAATGGAATTCCATTGGAAGAGGGTGAATACCAAAAAAAATGATAACACCATACATGGCCCTTACACAATATTGTGAAATGGAGAAACAGTAATGTCATAAAGCACTAGGATTTTGGACGGTGTAATTGTTTTTTATCTGGGAATATGATCCCACTACAAATGTTATTTATAATTAAAATCTGGGATGTGGAAAAATTCAGTTCTGAATTTTAAAACACCAGTATAGAATGCCTGGTTGGAGATTACAGGTTTTCTGTTTATTTTGGTGACATTAGTGCATTAAGCAAGATAATTGTTTCCTCACAGAAGGTTTCCACATGGAAGAGAAGGATACCAAATGGAGGAGCAGTTCTTTACTATACACACAATTTTCAAAGCCCAAAGTATAACGCAAGGTGCCAGAGTCAAACATAATTGATAAAAGTGGCACCTTGCATCAAAAGATGAGGCAATCCTGATTTTCAAATGCAGCCCGCATTAAAAAGGGGAGCTGTTGTGCCAATCTGGAACTGTGCCACCCCACAACCAAAACTGGGGTGCACCAGGTCACAAGGGGGGCTTGCATCACAGTGGGGGTGCACCATCCTTTTTGTAATTTTGCAAGCCTCGACATGGATGCAACAGGGAGCTCTGCTTAGATCAGCCAGGAGGTGGTGTAAGAGTTCTGCATGAGTGCGGGACAATGTTGCCAGTGGGGGAGGCCTTCCAAGGGGGGGGGCAAACAGAGCATGGAGGGTACCCTAGGAGGCATGTGGGAGATGCAGACAGTGCAGTATGGTGATTTGTCACCTAGCCAGGTGCCATGTCATCACCCTGCAATGTATCCATCTCCCTCTCACCCCCTAGGGCAACCCCGATGCACTGTCTGACCCTGAACCCCTCCTGCCATGCACAATCACAAATACACACCCTTCACAGCCCCTCTAGTGTTGTGCCAGGTGGGGGGGGTGGATCACTGTGGGAATTCCCGCAGGTGCGGCAAATGTTTGGTGCTAGCCTGTGGCTACAGTGACTCCTGGGTTTTTGGTGCAGGGATCCCCTTCTAAAAAATTGGCACAGGGTCCCCAATGCAGCCAGAGTTCTTCTCAACCCTGGAGTGACACAACGTGCATCGCTTTAAGAATTCTTTGAAAATTGAGTCCAGTGTCTCTAGAGTAAGTGCCAGCACTGGTGCAGCTCTGCATGGTAAAAGGGCACACAGCAGCATTGTCACCATGCCACTATCAGTGGATATTGCCATGGGCACAAGTACTGTAGGCCTTTGTGTAAAGGACATTTAGAATGAATGAATTTAGTTCATGGCAGCCATTCAGAATAAGGTTGAGTATAGAATGTGTCTTTTTATATGCACTCCAGGAGGGAATGAAACAACAGTAGGATTCTCTTCATCCAAAATCTAGCAAAAAGGAAGAAACCTGAGTAAGAAAGGTAACTCTTTCCAACAGGCGTGACATCCTTGTTATTTTGTAAAAGTGATTCCCCTTTAAATGTATAATAGTTTTCAAACAAGAGCTCCAGTTGGTCCTTGAAGGAAGGCAGAATATTATGTTCATCCAGTAAATAAAGCTAAAAGAACAAACATAATGAGGAGGAGGAACGACTTGTTATATTCTTGGTGCAAGACAGTGAAGGTAGGCACCCAGGTCATTATAATGTTCTGTCGTGAAATAACAAAAGGAAAACTATGTACAAGAAGATTGAGTTTCCTTTGAGGGGTTGCTGTGACACCATAAACCATAAGAGTGACTCACTTGTTATTTTTTTATAGTTTATGGACTTATTTGTGATTCCCCAACCCATGTAAACATTTCCAAACAGTAAGCACCTCACAATAGGCTGCGCTTATAGCCCCCCTAATAATGCGCTCGGTTCTCTGGATGCCCTCCTGAAGAACCCAGCAGTAGAATCTGCTTCAGAGGTCATCCTACTGGGTGACTTCAACCTAAACTGGGCCCTTGAGGTGAAATCTGCCATTAATGATATACTAAACGACTCCCACCTCACCCAAGTCATCTCCCTACCAACCAGAATGAACCATGCTACAGGAAGGCATACCATAATCGACTGGGTCCAGGCTTCTACCCCCAACAATGTAAAAATGGCAGGGACCTTGGCCGATGCATTGAGTAACCACTCGCCTGTATTTGCCAACTGGAAGAACTGTGCGAACAAAGTCCCGCCCAGGATTATTACCTCTAGGGACTACTCTAACTTCCTCCCTGACCAATTTATTCGGTACTTAAATGGTATCGACTGGAGCAAAATAAGACACCTTCCTAGTCTGGAGGATGCCGTTAAATTTTTCCAGACATCCCTCACCAGAATTACTGACCTTTTAGCTCCTTTGAAAACCCACAGAGTAAAGGGAAGTTGCTATAAGTGGATCTTGCCTCCTCTAAAAGCCCTGATGTCCACCCGGGACAAGGCCTGGAAAAAGTACAGGAAATCAAAGCTACGGGGGACTTAGCTGGCTACAGGGCCCTTAGAAACCAATGTAAAAGGCCATTAAGCTAGCTAAAAGCCTATATCACTAACCTTCAAAAACTAACCTAGGCAATCCTAGGCTTTTCTGGACGCACATTAATGAACTCCTCAAAGGGAGCATTAAACTACACCCAGCCCAATCTTGGCTAATGGGCAACTAATTTATGAGGGATCTCTCATTGCTGAGACCCTAAACAGATACTTCATGAACCTGGATGCATACAGCGGGACCCTGACAGGAGGAGTGAGCGTTGCACAACAGCCTCTGACCTTGACCGCCTCTTTGTTTCACTCTGAGGCTGGTCAGGAAAAGGAGGTTTTACCACCCTTAAATCCCTACACTCGAAAGGATCTGGGTCTTGACGGATCCAAACCAGAATCCTAAAGGAGGGAGTCCCAGCTTTAGCTAAACCCTTAACCTGGCTGATCAACCAGTCCATAATGGAGGAGTCTGTACCCGAGCTTTGGAAACAGGCTCTAGTGATTCCATACACAGGGAGGATCAGCAGAGCCCATCGAGAACTACAGGCCTATCTCCTTGTTGTGTTCCATAGCAAAAGTACAGGAGAAGCTAGTCTACTCCCAACTCCGGGATTACCTAGAAATCCACCGGGCAATCTCACCATCACAGCACGGGTTCAGGGCCAAGCATGGGACGGACACTGCGCTAACTAAATTCTCAGCTGAAGTACTGAGCAATAATGATGGGGGTCAGCACAGGGGCGGTCTTCATTGACCTATCTAAAGCTTTCGACCTGGTAAACCACAACCTCCTTCTACAAAAAATGCACTCTCTTGGCCTTGACACCCACTCACTGGGATGGTTCAAGAGTTATCTCTCTGGACGCACCCAGAGGGTTAAGTGGGAGGATAAAGTCTCTAAGCTAGCCCCACTCAAAGAAGGGGTACCCCAAGGGTCAATCCTCGGCCCCCTTCTCTTTACACTGTTCATTAACGATCTGCATAAACACTGCGGGAGTAGCAGTGCCATTCAGTACACGGATGATGCAGTCATTTATAGAGCTTCCCCTAACTTACCTGAGTTGCAGACAGCCCTCCAAGAAGACATCCATCAGATGGAGGACTGGCTCACTCTGAACAAAATGGTTCTAAACACTAACAAAACAAAGGTAATGCTCTTTGGCCCTAGATCCCTGGGAACAGAGAGGTCACATCACCTTCAACTCCAGTCCAGGGGGGGTGAAAAACTTGAGGTGGTCACCTCTACCAAATACCTTGGCCTTACCCTGGACCAAGGCTTCACACTAAAGAATCATGTAGATCAAATCACCAAAGCCATCCATGGGAAACTTGGCATCCTTTATAGACTAAAGGACCAGGTCATCCTGGAAGCTAGGGTAGCCATTGCCACTAGTGTACTCCTCCCAAAGCTCACATACGCGGCCCCGATCCTCCAGGCGTGGCGCGATCAGTGAGCAGGCTGCGGACCTTGTACAATAAGATAGTCCGCTTTGCCACCTTGTCTCACCCGAGGACTCACCACTGTGTGGCCCAATCCAGGCTCAGGTGGCCGTCTCTGGATGCTCGCCTCTCCTACCCAACCCTCTTCCTTACATACAAGCTGCTGGGTCCCTCACCTCCCCCCAGCCTGGATGGGCTCGTCAGGGTGAAACCCAATCCACGGTGCCTGCACTCATCAGGCCAAACTCTCCTCGCGGTTCCCAAGATTAGGACTAAAGCCGGGTCTAGGTCCTTTGCGTACACCGCCCCTTCCACCTGGAACAACCTCCCCTTGGAGGTACAGGAGGCTGAGACAGTTACCAGCTTCCGGACTAAGCTTAAGGGACACCTGCTCAATAGGAGCATATGTCTGTGCCACAGTACCTGACCACGTGCAGCCACCTGGGTAGTTCAATTGACCCTCCCAACCTCCATTTCTGGCAGTATAACGGTCCTCGCCTTACAGATGGGGTGCACTTATGTCCCAAATGTATGCCCCTTCCAATCTGCCCACACAGCAGCTAACCCTAGGTCTTTAGCTGCTGCTCACTATTCCAGAGCACTTTGTATCTAATCAACAACTTGTGATGCTTAATGTTTAATGGTCTCATTATGTGTAACTCTATGTCATTACAGCTTGCATGTCTTCCACTACCTGCTGCCCGTAAACATATGTATTCATACTGATAAAAACTCTCCATTCTCCTGACTGTACTGATCTGTTACCTGTATGTTGTTGTTTCACCCGGGTTGCCCCTGAAAAAGGGACCTCTTGGGGCCCAGCGGGCCTACCCGGTCATCAAAATTCAATAAATAAATAAATAAATCACAAAACCCATCCCGCATCCAGTCGTACAACTGCTCAAATATACAGTCACAGCGTGACCCAAATTCTAAATGTAATGTGGGACCACTCATTATAAATGATGAAATAATGCCTCAAGAATAATAAACTTGCCCTCAACTATAAAAAAAACAAACCAAAACCATGCTTTCCACAGGAACTCACAAAAAACATAAATCCCCCCCTAAGTAACATGCTAGGCACCACTGTTGAACAAGTACAATCCTTCAGGTACCTAGATGTCACCCTAGATGACACCCTATCTTATGCAGAACATATCAACAATGTTGTAGGAACAGAAACAGAAAACTAGGCAACCTTTATATACAGAGATTAAACCTCAGCTCTAAGGTCAAATGCCTGGCCATCACTAGCTCTGTGTTGGCATTAATAGGCTGTGGACTCCCAATATATGGATCAGTCATGAATACGGTCCTAGACAGAGTCAGCGTGCTGTTCAATAAAACCTGCCATTTTGTTACTGGCTCCCACAGACACACATACATATGCAAACTATATGCTGTCACAAATTGGCTACCCCTCACTGATAGACTCCAATATCAAACACTCCTACAGGCTAAAAAAGCTCTATTATGTCTCAAACTTCCTAACACTTGCTCCCCCCTCAGCCCAGTCCACAGCCTTTACACCATATGGAGTGTGACCCAGCAGTGCCTTGTGATATCACAGTGCAAAACTAGTCTGGACCAGCATTCATTTGCCAGTCGCTCAGCCATGTGGTACAATGAACTCACAGCAAGTATCAACAACCTTCCTAAGCTGTTGTTATTCAAGTGCCTCTTCAGACTCATCTTGCCATAAATTCTGGTTGTCATTGTCCAGACCCCCTTAGAGAGAGATTTTCTCCCTCTTTACCCTCCTCACCCTCTTCACCTTCATCATGCACTCCAACCTCTAGATAGATCACACGCTACAAAAATCTACCTCTTCCTCTAGGTGGACCACACTCTACTAAATCGACCTCCTCCTCCTCCCCTTCCCCCCCAACTGGGAGCTAGTTGTACACACCTGAATGTTCTCACCAACATCATAATTATTCCTGTACCTTACTGTATGAGTGCAAAACCTTTGGTGTTTCATACTAACATACTAAAATGCCAGCAGAATAGGCCTAACGGTCTTTTGTGTCTGCTCATTTGGTCAGCCCCCACCCTGGGAGCTGACCTTGCTGCCCCCTTCATCTTCTCTGGCTTCTCTCTTCCCAGTTCCGGATATTCTCGCTGCACTGGATTTTGCATCCAGAACCCTTCCCCTGTATCTGTCCCACCCCCTCTTGAACCCCTCCACCATCTCTGCCTCCACCAGTCCCCTGGGCAGCACATTCCATGGCTCACCACCCTCTCAGTCAAGTAGCACCTCCTCCTTTCTCCCCTGAATTTTCCCCCCTCCAGCTTCCACCCATGCCCTCTAGTTGCCCCTTATCCTTCCTTCAAAGCACCCTGACTGCTCCTCCCCTATTTACCCCCTTCATGTACCTGAAGACTTCTATCATGTCCTCCCATCCCTTCTCTCTTCCAATGTGTACATATTTAGCTCTTCGAGCCTCTCCCCATAGGTTCTGTCCCCCAAGCATCAAATCATTTTGGTTGCCCTCCTCTGCACCCTCTCCAGGAGTTTAATGTCCCTCTTTAAGTGTGGCCTCCAAAACTGCATGCAGTACTCTAGGTGTGGCCTCACCAAGCAGTTATACAGAGGGAGTATCACTTCCCTCCTTCTGGAGGTGATCCCCCCAGCTATGCATCCCAACATCCTGTTGGCCTTGGCTGCTGCCCTCCTACAAGTCTCCAAGTTGTTCATCTTGACATCCACCACCACCCCCAGGTCCCTCTCAGCCATCAAGACTTGTAGCATTCCCCCCTCCCCCCCCGGGTGTACACTTGGCCTGGGTTTCTGTCCCCAGGTGCAGTACCTTGCATTTCCCTACATTGAACTTCAGCTTCCACTTTCCAGACCATCTTTCCAGAGCCTCCAGATCCCCCTGAAGGGCCACCCTCACTTCCTCCCCATCCATCACTGCCACCAGTTTTGAGTCATCCACAAAGAGACTCATCTCACTCCTGATACCTGTCCTTATGTCAGAGACATAGGCATTGAACAGGAAGGGCCCAAGGACTGATCTCTGTGGGACCCCACTAATGACCTTCCTTGGGGATGAGACTATCCCACCAACTATGACCCTCTGGTTCCGGTCCTGGAGCCAATTGTCTATCCATCTGATCATCTGGTTCCCCATCCCCATTTCTCCCAGCTTATCCAACAGGCGGTCATGAGGAACAGAATCAAATGCCTTGCTGAAGTCTAGAAAGAGGACGCCCACTGGTCTACCCAGGTCCAAGGCACTCGTCACCCAGTCATAGAACTCCACAAGGTTTGTCTGACATGATTCCCCCGGGACGAATCCATGCTGTCCATCATCCAGGCACCCTGACTTTTCCAGGTCCCCCCTAGCCTCTTCTTGACAATGCACTCCATCACCTTGCCCACCACCGATGTCAGGCTGACAGGCGTGTAGTTCCCTACCACCTCCCTTGATCCCCCCTTGTGGATAGGCACTACTGTACTGTATATGCGCCACCTTTCAGTCCTGGGGCACCCACCCTGTCCTCAAAGAGATGGTGAAAAGCTCCGCCAGGGGTTTCACCAGGACATCCACAATTTCCTTCAGCACTCTGGGATGTAATTTATCCGGCCCCAGTGCTTTCTCCATCTTAAGGGACCTGAGGGCTTCCCTCACTCTCTCTGCTGTGATTTCCACCTCCGCTACCTCTTTCCCCTGCTTAGCCTCCCCCCCCTTCCTGCCAGTGATGCCTCCCCCTCTCCCCAGACCTGCAGATTGGTAAGAGTCCCCCCTCCTCAGTATCACTGTCTCCTTCCATGTATGATGCAGCACCCCCATTTTCCTTGGTGAAAATTGAGGTGAAGTACTCATTTAGTACCTCAGCCTGCTCCCTTGGGTCTTGTGCCCATCTCTCCCCCCTGTTTTAATCCTGCTAATCTGCCCCTTCATGCTTCTTTTTCCCCAATGTATCTAAAGAACCCCTTGTTCCCTCTCCTACGTTCCCTGGCCAGGTTCTGCTCCTTCCTTGCCTTAGCCGCCCTCACCACCCTAGTGGCCCTTCTAGCCATCAGCTCATACTCCCCTCAATCCCTTTCACTCCTTGAGCACTTGAATTGCCTATAGGCTACTTTCTTTCCCCACACCACCTCCTGGACCTCCCTGGTCCACCAACAGGGTTTTCAGGCCCTGACGCATTTTTGTCTTACTCTTGCACAGGTGCTGGTAGCATCCTGCACCCCTCTCCTGATGGTTTCCCACCTACTGTCAGCGTCCATGTCTGACCCAATCACATCCAAATGCTCCTTAAGGATCCTTCCCATTTCCTTAAAATCCACCCCCCTGAAGTCAGTTACCTCTGTCTTTGTGCAGCCTTCTACCCCTCCTAGGTCCAGGCAGAACCAGACCGTAGCATGGTCACTCCCCGCCAATGGGTCCCTTACCTCCAGGCCCCCAATCTGGTCACTGTCTGCCAGGACCACATCCAGTATCCACACCTCACTGGTCGGTTCCCCCACCTGCTGAGTTAGGAATGCGTCTTGAAAGACATCCAACAACCTCTGTTCCCTGGCCACCAAGGATGTCATAGTCTCCCAGTATGTTCCTGGCATGTTTAAGTCCCACAACTCCACCACCCTTCCCCTGCCCAATCTGCAGTGTCTCCCAACATCTGCCACCAGACTCTCTTCCAGCTCCTCTGCCAGCGCAGAGCGTCTACTATCACTCCTATTTTACCTTCGCCTCACCTTGTTATCAAGGTGACCCAAATCGCTGCCACAGTTCCCTCTGCCTCCTCTACTCCCCTATGCCAATGCAGTTTTAACTATTATTGCTCCTCCTCCCTTCCCTCTCCCTGTCCTTCCTGAACATAGTGTAACCCTCCAGGCTCAGGCCCCAGTCGTGTCCTGTGGTGGCCCAGGTCTCAGTGACCGCTGCCACATCCACCGCTCCCTCAGTTAGCATCACCTGGAGCTCAGGCATTTTATTGCCCAAGCTCTTGGCATTTAGCAGGACTACCTTCCACCCTTTCCCTATACTTCCATTTCCCCTGCTCGTATTCCCATGGGTCTCAAGCATGTCGCTTTGTCAGGAGGAGCAAAGCGTTGAGGGTTTTGCATTCACCTGGGCTCTGGAATAAAGATTTTTGACTTGGCAAGCTACAGTGTTGTGATGGACTCATTTCTTCCATAATTTTTCAGTGAGTGCAGCCTGTGCAATGTATTTACTTACCATTAGACAACCTTGGAAAGGGTATACTATGACTATATGGGAGATCAGGGTAAGGGGTCTACTTGATGTCAGGGAATGGGGTATACTATGACTACAGTGGGAAACAAGGGGGAGAGGGGGTCCACTAGATGCCAGAGACAGGGGTTTACTGACAACATGAGTGATCTGGGAGAGGGGTGCACCACAAGCCACCAGGGAGTGCAGGCTGCAGCACGTGTGCTGGCCCATTGGAGTGGCATGGCGTTAGCGCACAGTTAAAGGTAGGTTTTTAGCAGCATTAAACAGTACCACACTGATGGCTGTTTAGCACCACAGAAAGCACTAAATATACTACTGTTCTGTTACACCTGTGGGATCTCTTATTTTTGTAGGTGCAGCATTATCCTTAGGGTGACTGCACTACCAGGTTTTGGCAGTGTTTCAGGGGCCTCAAAATCAGGCCCTTCCCAGATCAGTGGTGCTAATCTAGGTTAGTACAGCACTGACCTGATTAGTACTGTGCTAATCTTTTGAATATCAGTGCAAGAGCGATTTGAAAGGGCACAACCCTACTCAAAATGTCAGATCATGGACAGTGAGCAACAGGATATTTGCACCTCAACCTAATGACCACACCCCCCAGCCTCCTAAATAGTCAAAATCTACCAACTTAGATTTGTCCATTATATGAATTTCAGAAGACAGAAATACTTCAATAACTATACAGTAAGGCAGCTCTCCCCTCCTGGGTAGGGACCCAGCCATGCCCACTGTGGGACTGCCCCCAGGTGGAGGCCTGGGGGTAGTGCAGTCAGGAGAGACTAGTGTAGGGAAGGTGCCATGCATTGCTGTGTGCGTGAGCCTCCACATGTGTGTGAGCAACTGTGGCAAGGGGTGGGGAGAAAATTGTAAAAATTGGAGCTGGCAGGCTCCATGATGGCCCCATAGTGCCCACGCCGGCTCCCCAGAGTCTAGATGTTGGTCTTCAGGGGGAGGGAATGTCAACGCCCTTTACCCTCAGCACTGCCATGGGGGGGGGACCCATGGGGGATTGTCAGGACAGTCGGGCATGGAGGAAGCGGAGGTCCTGAGACCGAGCCCCTCTGAGGGAGGGGCTGGAGATGCCTGTCATCTCTACCATGTACCTCCATTGCCAAGTAGGTGGAAGGTGGTGATGGGGTCAAAGAGCTTAATTAAAGAAAAATAAATAGTTATCATTTGTTTATGACATCACAGTATGGTACCGTGGAAATGATTAGGATGTCACAAATAGAGAATTATGATGGCATGTAGAAAGAGGCCAGGAGACAGGGATTCTCCTCTCAGGCCTATTTTCCTTATAATGTAGAATTAAGGGGATATACAGTACACACAGAAAATATATGAAAGTCTGCATCAGCTAATTTGTACCTAACTACTAAAGTTTTCTCAAAGGCATCAGTAGCTCTTTAACCACATTAATATGGAGGCTAACCAATCTTATAAAAAATATATATCAATGTTAGACTTTATGTAACCCCCCCTACAAATGAGGGTTCCCAAAAAGTCTTCCTTGAGCTTGCCTAAATGCTCACTGCCAGGCTGGTGTCCTGCATTTTAGCAGTTTAAATGTGATTGCCAGAGCCTGTGTAGCCTCTATGCACTGTCTCTTTAAGAGCTGCTTGATTGCAGCATAAGTAATCTGAGATGGAGCTCTGATGAAAGATGTAACTATTTGCTGAAAACCATTTAGAATGATAATGATAATGTAGTTTGTCTAACCTGCTTTCTTTGTAGCAAGGACTGTTTTGTTTGTCTCCACTATCTTGGTCTTGGACTGCAAATTGGACCAAACAGTTCTGGTGGGACCTAGAATGTAGCCGGACTACAGGAGCTGTCTGGAGTCAAAATCTATAGGAACTGTGGTTTGAGTTTTTGCACCTTTTTTGCAACTGAAGGGGGAGCTCTTGCTTTGACTGACAACCAAATCAGCCAACCAAAGCTTTTGGATCTTGGGGAAGTCCTGGGCTGCTTGCAGTTTTCAGTTAGAACTAAGCTGGAAGCTGAGCAAGAAGGAGCTGAAGTGATTCTGAGAGCAATCCATTCGCATGGGAGAACTATGAACAGGCTGAGAGTTTTGTCTCCATGTCTGCCTGCTGCTCCTGAGAGGGAGAGAAGAAAATTATTTTGGACTAAATCCAAGTTTGTGTGACTAAAGTAAGCTACTGAAGTGGACCAGGCTCAACCTGAAGAAGACTGAATAGTTTTGCTGAACGCTATCGGCCTGTCAGGAGTTCCAGCTACCCCTAAGCTCCCGGTGTGTGCAGAGACTTTGTGATTGTGCCCGGGGAGCACTTTGCCTGATACAGTAGAATTCCCGTACATGTAAATGTGCTATGAGCTGCTAGTGGGTTGTGAGTTAGTTCCCCACTGTGTGAACTGTGTTCTGCTTGCTGGAAGCTGTATCCAGCCCAAAACGGACTGCTTCTGAACTTGTCTCCATGCAGTCTGGGCTTTGCCAGACTGGTGCAGCCAGACTACCCACTGCACAGAGAAGCCATCAACGAGGGACCTGCCTGGGGATCAGCCCTGTGCTCCACGCTTGAACAGGAACGATGCCTCTGCGACTTGTGTGGGCCCTGCTTCTCCTGGCATTCCAGATCAACCACCTGCAGTCTTGATTTTCAACCAGCCTGTGTCCAGGCTTGGGTATCGTGAGTAAATACCACGGTAGCTCCATACAACAACAGCTTAATCTGAGTGTGTCATCTGATTGTCTTGTTTTGTTTCCTTTACGAACTGAGCCCTCTGACTCTGGATTGCAAATATTGCGTACTGTGCATGTTCTGTTTTCCATCACAGTGCCCCAACCAGCTTCAACTCCAGGCAACTGTCCTGGCTAGCCCATCTCTTCTCTACCTGGGTACCCAGAGGTGGACTGTGTGGGGGGGGACTCAAAGCACATGCATAACTGCTTGATTGATACAACCTTTAAGCTAATTAATGTGATTTTGCCCCTCCCTTGTTCAAGTCCCCTGAATAAATCAGATCTAACTTTTTCTGCATGTAATCTGACTGTGGTTCTAATTTGTGCTCAAAGTACTGTACTGTTGCTATTTGCTGTGCTTAACCTTGTTTTACAGGGGGTCCCCAGGGTTGAGCCAGAGGAACCAGCCCTGGTGGTAAGTGCAAACAGTGTGGGTACTTGTGTGGTGTACCAGGGGTATTATGAAAGTGATTATTGTACAGTGTTCAGGCCACTAGAGGGGAAAGAGGGGGGGTTACAGTGTCCCGGAGGTCTTTGCCCAGGTTAGCTTGACCACTACCAACCCTGACCTCCGGGTGGAGGCACCCGTTTCAGAACTCAGGCCCCTTAACCTGGTACTAGCCAAGCAGGCAGGGGTAGTAGCCCTTCAGATAGTGCCACCTAGGGGTTACATTTATAAACAGTTTAAGTTTTATTTTTTTTGTCAGAGCTCCTAATATATTATTTTTAGTGACCTCTAGAGCTTGTACACTGAGCAGACTTGCTTGTACACTGGAGCCCGCCAGGATGCAGTACAATAGTGCTATATTTTGCAACAGAGTTACTGCAGGAAATAAGTCAGTTTCAGTGACAGTTAACACCTTTTATCATGCAATGACCTGAGACACTGCACTGAATCCTGGCCAGCTCCACTGTATGTATAAGATCATTTTTTTATACTCTGTGCTCCCATACTGATGCTGCCCACCTGCACAGAGCAACATTCTAGCCCCAGCTGCTTTCCATTCCATCCTCTAACCAGGTCCAACAACAGGGTCCACAGAGGGTGTTTTTTCCTGGATAGCACTTGCTCCATGATGGGCTCCCTCGGGGGTGTTGACAGCCATGACTCCCTTTTGCTTGTCTTGTGGGGGTAACCAGTGGGCAATCAAGGGCCATGGGGCCCAAGGGTGCTGGATTTATGCTGCCTCTCATTTAGGATTTACTATGTTACTCTACTCCCCTAGAATGGAGCCTAGTGGGCATATAAACACTGATGTGTGACAATATGTATTGCACCAACCAGCATCCCCCCTCCTACTCATTGCTGCAGCAGCACTGCCACCTGTGGTCACCCTAACAGTAGTAGTATTGCAGAAGAGTCAGCATCCCACACTCCAAAGAGGAAGAGAGTGTTCTTTTTGATACTGGATCCTCCGCTTCCTGGTCAGCCCTCAATGACCCAGGCTCATTCACATGTCTGGGTTGCTGGCATTGTGAGCAGAAGCACTACCACTGCACTGACACAGAAGTTAATTTTAACAATAATGGTCTTGATTCGCAGGTCTCATCATGTGAAATATTATGAAGATCATTTTACATAAAAAATAATCACAACCTAAATTACTCTTGGAAACATTTAGGGTATATTGTTGAGAGAATCAGACTTCTATGCTGAAACTACTGCATTTTCATACCCCATGATCAGTATTTAATGACCTGTCATATAACATGTTTCCTCTTCTTTTACTGATTTCAGAGAACCCCATCTAGACATCTCACATTCAAGCAAGGTTTTGTGAACGGAGGCAGCCACTGCAATGTGATCTGAACCATGTCATGTTCACCCCAGAATAGAAAGCACCTCCCCAGGGTGAATGAGGCCTTTAAACATTAGTCTCTTATGAGTAGTTCCAGAGAAACACTTTCCATCCAGACTTGGGAGGACAGCCAACTGCACAGCTAGCCACATAGATGCAACTCAAATGTAGCACACAACAGCTTCATTATCATAGTATCTTTTCAATTCTGTAGGATTGCTATAGTAGAGTAGATTTGGACCATAGACAAGGGTATGGCACAGTAGTCAACTATCCAGCATTTAATTCATATAATGCTATAACACTGAAACACTAGTTACTACCATTAGACTTGCCTAGGAGTGCTTTGTCAAGCAAAATGAGAGCCACCTTGGTATGCAAAGGGTGGTAAATTGATCTTTTTAACTACTGCTGCTATGTCACACTAAATGGACTGTTAGATAAATAGCAAATTATAAGCCCAGGCCATCCTTCCTTGCGAGAAATGTGGGCACCTTAATTTTTTTGCATTCAAATGGCATTCACTGCATGGTGAGGAACTGTATACAAATAGGAATCTTAGTCCTCTTAGACATTTATTCACTGCGAAATGTAGGGACTCTCAGAATTTATTTATTTGAATGACCATAACCCCTGTGGGGAAAATTGGTGCCAGTTTAGACATCAGCAAAACATAATAATAGGAGGCATAGTGCAGGAGTATTGGAAACAGTGCATCACTGTTTCTGTTTGCTTTGATATGGATCACTCAGGGCTACCTCCTTTTTCAATGAGAACATCTAATCACACATTTTGTTTTCGTTCCTGTCACTGTTATTCTGACTGTGGACATGCACAGCATAAAAAACCTCACTGCTGTATAACTGCTGTAAAGTAATATTATCATACGTAATAGTACACAATGCCGAAAAAAACATAATCCCAACCCATCCCCACACATACAGTATACATGCACACTCAAACAGCATTCTACATAGACCCATACCCATAAAACAGCATTCATCCCATCCCAAAATTAATTTTCATGACTGACACAGTTAACAAAATGCACAGCCAAGCCCAGAGTCATAGGGCAGGATTCTCAAAGCCTTCAGAAGGTGCAAAACATTCCCTTAGTCCCCAAAACTTCCTCAGCTAAAAAAAGGGGAGATTACTCCAAGTGCTATTCACAAAAACCTCCGCAGCTGTGGAAAAAAACACTATGGACAGTGGAAAAAATTGCAGCTGCGGAAGTCCCTGAGGACAAAAAGGTGTGAGATTAGTAAGGCACAGCCCCTGAAAGGCTATTCACAGCCATTTTTTTCCCACAGCTGAGGAAAGAATATTACACACAGTGGAATGAGGTGTAACTCTCCCTCAGCACACTGCAGTAGTGCCCCAGCAATTGGAATCAATTAAGGTGGAGGTGTACCACAGGTAATAGCATCTCAGACAATATAGCAGTGGCTGATGTTACAGCACTGAAAGGACACATTGCCATGATATGGCAACAGGCAACAACCACTAGACCCAGTGCAGCCCATGACAGAGCCCCACAAGCACTGGAGCCTGACTAGCCAGCAGCGAGTGCTACCCCTGCAGGCCACAGGAACATCCCAGGGTGGGACGACCAGCAGGGACAGTCGGCCACTGTGGTGCCAAGGTATCGCTGGTACCTGTGGTGCTGCTGTTGTCCCAGTTGGGAACTGGTTGCAGGTCTCTGTGTGTGCTGTCAGCTTCATATTATAGCAGCACTGTTACAGTCCACTGCTTCAGCTACTCTGGTTCCCTACTGGTGTTCCTTCACAGCCGTCGCAGCTGCAGATTCACAACACTTGCACAAGTCCTGTGGCAGTTAAATTGCCACACCTGCGGCACTTTTTGCGGAAATCCACAGCTGCGCTGGTTTCCTTTGAGAATACAGCGCAACTGAATTTCCGCACTGCAGCAGGCCTTTTTCCCACAGCTGTGGGAATTTCAGCTTTCTTTGTGAGTCCTGCCCATAGTCTACACAGGAATTTAGGCCTTGTGCCCCCAACAACCTCTCACATTTTAATGAACTGACTATGAGCTGGGTTCTTCAGTGTTAGCCTGTGATATGATGAAGAATATACACATGTATCACAGTATAGCATAGGAAATTCTTACTTATTTCAGTTGAACTTGCTGTGATACAGTATATCTAGATATATTGTGCATGTTGTCACTGGCTGCCACTGCATATCGAGCATTGTCAGAAAAAACAACAACACTGTAACTGGCTTAGTGACATAACAGCAATGCAATAACTGGGAAGAGTTTTCTCCCATTGAGAAACTGGGTTATAATTTGCCATTAAAACCTGTGGGTTATAAGGGTGAACGCGCCAGGTTTCTCTCATTGTGCACATGCGCACACTGCTTCCTCTCACTGACTGTTCCAGTAAAAGGCCCCTCACAGTTTCTCTTACCACCACGTACAAACGCACACATTCTCTTACGAGAGTCTGCTTCTACCTCAGAGTATGTCTCAGCACTGTGTACCGCTCAAAACAATTTTTGAATATTCTCTTCTAACGGTGCCTCATTCATATCACCTACCCAACTCCTTCACTGACCGAGCGGTGATCCCGGAACTGCTGCCTCAATCTGTGCCATTTCATCTTCAGATAGATATCATTTGGGGGCTCTCTATCTGGAAGCTGCTATTTTTTTACTTGTTGAACAGGAGGAACTAAGGAAGAAAACCTACTCCATAGAAATTGCAAGGGGTTAAACAATAGTCTGGTTTACTCTTATACACAGGACAGCATCTATGGCCAAACTCTTACTTTATCTCAAAAAATGATGCAGGCAAGAAAACACTCCCCAGCAATTACATAAAACAATACATGAGGAGGAGAGTATAATGGAGAATTTTATGCACACCCTCAGTGTAGGATGCTTAGATAAATCCCTCGGGCTTCACACTCAGGGTTTATGTGGCATCCCACACCTCGGGTGTGTATAAAATTCTCATCATACACTCCTCCCCATGCATTATTGTATATGCATTGTATGGGTACCTGTACATTCAATACTGTGCCTGTTGACTGTGGACTGGCTGAACCTGTGGCTCTTGCTTACTGAAGTTGTATGCTCAGCTTCCTTAGAGAACAAATGTTGGATTTACGAAGCATTGCTGTGAGAAATCTAATGTTTGCCATGGAAATTAACTAAATTACCAGATTTGCTTCTAGAGATGGGTAAAGTGGCCTCAATTCACTCCATGGAGTGATTCACAAAGTGAAGATGAATTCGCGGAGTGCTCCACAACACAAAACTAAATACTTTGCATTATAATGGGTAAAATGAAATCAATTGAAAACAATGACTTCGCATTAAGGAGGGCTGGGGGGATACTGGGATGCACATGGAGAGGCATCACCAGTAGAAAACTGGAAGTTGTTGGCCCTCTGTACAGACAGTTGGTAAGACCACATCTGGAGTACTGTGTACAGTTCTGGAGACCCCATTTCTGCAAAGACATAAACAGGGTGGAGGCTGTCCAGAGGAGGGCAACCAAAATGATGTAGGGTCTGCATCAGAAAACATATGAAGAAAGACTAAAGGAACTAAAGATGTATAGCCTCGAGGAAAGGAGGGGGGGGGACATGATAGAAACTTTCAAATACCTCAAGGGAATCGACAAAGTCCAAGGGGGTAGCATCTTTCAGAAAAAGAGATGCGCAAAAACAAGGGGGCACAATTTGAAGATGGGGGGCAGCTCAGAGGTAATGTGAGGAAGCATTTCTTCACAGAGAGGGTTGTGGATACATGGAACAGCCTTCCTGAGGAGGTCGTAGAGTCAAAAACAGTGGGAGAATTCAAGAATGCATGTGACAGACATAAGGCAATTCTAGTGGGGGGTAGGAGGAAGTAGGCTGTTGGTTAACTAGGATCTTCAGCTCATCCGTTAGGTAAGGGAAATGGGCAGACTAGGTGGGCCAAGCGGTCCTTATCGGCTATCAGATTCTCTGTTTCTATTACTCTGCCTTCCCAAACCACTACTCCACCAATTTTTAAGGTGAAGTACATTGAAAACAATGTACTTCGCCTCACTTTGCCTTGTTTTTAAGCTCCAAAGGTGAATTTTGCAGTGATTCATGGGATTTCCGGTCACATGGGCTCTAGATTGTTCTGCACAGCCTCAGTTTGGGGTATTGTGTGTAGGAAGCTGTAGGAGACAGTCTGCTCTGAGAGCTCTCTGTGATTCAAACCTTCTAAAAGCTGTTAAAAAAAGCCTTTTTGAGTAATTTTTTTTTGCTGAAACTTCAGTTAATCGTTTGTAGGAAACCCTCCTGTGCTCATATCATCGAGCATTTATTGTTTGTGTATGGATTTTGAATATTAATGTACAGCATTCAGTCTGTGTACTGAGAGACAGTGGAAGTGTG
The DNA here is from genome assembly GCA_016271365.2 of Neoceratodus forsteri. NCBI lineage: Eukaryota > Metazoa > Chordata > Ceratodontiformes > Ceratodontidae > Neoceratodus > Neoceratodus forsteri. The sequence continues at coordinate 1,127,173,536 of CM028131.1, forward strand.
CTTTGGGGGAGGGGTGTATCTGTGGTGTAGGTAGATTAACTTGGAGAAAAAGACAGTTCTTTCTGTTTTGGTGATATTTTTCTTGTATGACTGTGTTAATGCACACACAGTAATATTTTCAATAATTCTTGACATTCCTTTGCTGATTGTTGTGGTGCAGCAGTGCATAACTTTAGTTTGTTTAAAATATGTGGTTATATTACTGATGTTTTCAATTTGCTATGCATTACTTAGTGTGTGTGTGTGTGTGTGTTTGTGTGTGTGTGTGTGACGCGTGTCATCAAATCAGACACCTTTTATTGTGGCACATAGTAATTTCAGCAATGTGAACCTGCTATCCACTACAACTGTATGATTTTTGTACTTCTTTGTGGCATCTTTACTAGTCCTAGTACTAGTGACTGTTACTGCAGTACACTGCCCCCCCTCGCCCCCCGCAGCCTGCCCCAACCGGCAAAGTTATTATTTTCAAGATTTTAATTTCTTATGGTGAGCACTGGTTAGGTGTTGTGCCTTTGCATCTGCATCTGTTCAGTGCACAGCACAATCTTAATCTGTGTGTGCATTTGCATCTCTTTAGGGCCCAATCGCCATTTGTAACTTGTCACAGTTGTTTCTTTTTAGCTTCCCTTCAGAGTACAGGACTGGTGTGGTGCATATCTCTGCATGAACACTGCACTCATTAATATGCATTTTTAAGTCAGGCCATCATCATGAGTCACTCATGATACAAATCACGTTCTTCATCATCACGGTCGCAAATGCAGTCATGATTCACAATCACGTCATGAATCACAAAATTATTTTTTTTTACTAGTTACTTGGATGTATTGTAATCCTGTTTTGTAGTATCTCTTCAAGCTTCACCACCCCACCACTGTACTCATTAATAACAGTTTTTAAATTGGGGAGTTTTGTGCTTCAGCTCATCGGGGAAGTACAGCCGTAGGTATTTGCATTCTCATACAGTTTCATATTGGTTATCTCACACCGAATCATGTTCTTCATCATCACGGTCATGAATGCAGTCACAAATTATGATGCTTGAATCACGATCACATTCGAATCACAAAATATTTTTTTTCACTAGTTACTTGGATGTATTGTAATCCTGTTTTGTAGTATCTCTCCAGGCTTCACCACCCCACCACTGTACTCATTAATAAGAGTTTTTAAATTGGGGAGTTTTGTGCTACAGCTCATTGGGGAAGTACAGCCGTAGGCATTCACGTTCCCATACAGTCACATATTGGTTATCTCACACTGAATCACATTCTTCATCATCACGGTCACAAATGCAGTCATAAATCATGATTCATAATCAAGTCACGAATCACAAAATACATTTTTTGCTAGTTACTTGCATGTATTGTAAGCCTGTTTTATAGTATCTCTCCAGGCTTCACCCAATCACCACCACTGTACTCATTCATAAGAGTTTTTAAATTGGGGAGTTTTATGATATAGGCTCAGCTCATCGGGGAAGTACAGCCATAGGTATTCACGTTCCTTCCTGTACAGCATGTGAGTTACAGTACTGTAAGTAGTGGTGGACAAAGTGGCCCCAATTTGCTCCGCAAAGTGATTCACAGTGTAACGCGGAATCCGCGAAGTACTCTGCAAACTGCAATGTGAAGCGGAATACTTCGCTTCATAATGAGGAATGCAAAGTTCATTGAAACCAATGACTTTGCTTTATTCTGCCTTCCCCAAACCACTTCTCCACCAATTTTAAGGCGAAGTACATCAAAATCAATATAATTCACCTCACTTCACCTTGTAATTGAGCTCCAAATGAAATTCTGCAGTGATTCTTGGGATTGCAGGTCACATGGGCTCTAGAGTGTTCTGCACAGCCTCAGTTCTGGCATGGGTAGTGTGTGTGTGTGTGTAGTGGTAGCTGGAGACAGTTTGCTCTCAGAGCTCTGCAATTCAAAACCTCTAAAAGCTGTTTAAAATGCTTTTTTGAGTCATTTTTCTTCTCAAAATTTAGTACATCAATTGTAGGAAACCCTTCTGTGCTCATATCATCGAGTGTTTACTGTTGTGTATGGATTTTGAATGTTACTTTAGAACAGTCAGTTTGTGTACTGTGAAGTGTGCTTTGGGGGAGGGGCATATTTGTGGTGTAGGTACATTAACTGGGAGAAAAAGGCAGTATTTCCAATTTGGTTATATTTTTGTTGTATAACTGTGTTAATATACACACAGTAATATTTTCAGTAATTCTCGAAATTTTTTTGCTGATTGTTGTGGTGCAGCGGTGTATAATTTGTCTGTTTAAAACATTTGGTTATATTACTAAAGGTTTTCAATTTTCTACGCATTACTTGTAGTGTGTGTGTGAGCATGTGTGCAATGCTTGCAATTAAATCAGACACCTTCTATTGTGCAGAGTAATTGCAGCAGTGTGAACCTGCTATCCACCACACCTGCATGAATTTTTGGTACTGCTTTGTGGTATCTTTACTGGTAGTGGATTGTTATTGTTGTGCACTAATTCCCCAAATGGAGAAAGGTATTCCTTTCCAGGTTTGGATTTGTGATTTGTGGGCACTGGTTAGGTGTTGTGCCTTTTTGTATGCATCTCTTGAGTGCGCAGCACAATCTTAATCTGTCTGTGCATTTGCAGTGCACCATTAATTCTGGGACACTGCATTTCTTATTATGCTCTCATTTCACTTCGTCAGCACTGGGGAATTTTTTGGACACAAGACAGTAGCATTTTGGGGATGCACATTAATTCTGTTGACTCTGTGTGTGACCACTGCGTGCATGACTGAGTACACCATTAATTCCGGGAGACTTTGCATTTCTTGTTACACTCTCTTTTCACTTCATCAGCACTGGGGAGTTTTCTGGACACAAGACAGTAGCACTTTGGGGATGCACATTAATTCTGGTGACTGTGTATGTGCAGGGCTGCCAATATTGTTGTCACTCCTCCTTACTTTGAGTTAAGGTGGAATGACAAAGTGAAGTAATAATCTCAAGGCGAAGTGAGACCTTCTTATGGGGCACTCTGCATTGCAAAGTGCCAATGTGGGCACTTCACCAGCAGAATTTAAATTCACTGCATCTCTATTTGCTTTCATGACAATGTTGAGAATGTTTGTGAACATTTTTCAAACTATTTTGAGTATTTTATGAAATGTTGCCAAAACGTAATTTTCAGTTGTTTCCATCAAAGTTTTAAGACTACTTATACAAATGACACCCCATTTTGCATATGTGAATTATGGTATTGCATCACATGAGTATGTGTACCCTGATTTAGGTCACTGTTTTGAAAAAAGACTGAGGTATTGGCAGCAAAACATTTTATCAAACTAAATTTTCAGTTTTTTCCATCTAAATAAAAAAATAATTACTCAAATATTACCGCATATTTGCACTGTCATATATCCCATGGGTGTGTGGGCCAAGTTTCAGTTCTCTAACTTTAAAGGGGTTTGAGTGACAGGCAGCAAAACATTTTGTCAACATTTAATTTTCAGTTAATTCTGTGTAATTTTAATGTTCTATAGCCCAATTTCTCCAAATCTGACACATTTTGAGTATTGCACCACATGGCTATGTATGCCCAGTTCCAGGTCTCTAGCATTAATGGGAGCTCAGCTACATTGGTGCCCAAGTGTCAGGGTCCTTCTTGCCTTGTTATGACAATCAGGATATTCAATCAAGAACTGGCAAGAATGGACAACATCACCTCTTGGTGCTGTTTAATTTTACAGTGGTTCCACGTGTTATTACTAGACATCCCTAATGACATTGCAACAAAAGTGTCATAAAATCTCATAACATTTGGGACCCTGACACTGTGCACCACTGCACAGGCAAAGAAATATGTTCACACAATTTCATAAAAATATACCTTTCCACCCCTATAACTTTGACACTGCTCATCTAAATGTCATAATATCTGACGTAATTTTGGGACAAGTAAGCAGGCCCATTTGGGGGTCTTTAGCTTAACAGATGAGATGACTGAATTATAACAAAATAAATGATTTCCCAAACATGCATGAACTTTTGCAAACATTTCACGTAATTTTCCAAATAATCTCAGCAAAACAGAATTTATTGATTTCCACCAGCAAGAGTACCATGCTGCATCACCCCCTTCAAGATGACTTGCAGAGCAGCACTGTATTTGGTAATCAGAGGCAGGCGCCAGGCCAGCAAGTGGAGTTGAAAGATGGTAAAGATCCTCAAAATCTGTAGGTTAAGAGTGTGGGCTGAAGCTTAGCACTGGGAAAACTGGTGGTTCAGTGAGACCACTGTCAGACCAGCATGAGCACCACTCAAAGAATGCTTTTTGTTGGGGAAGGGGGGGCAAACTGTAGGAGAAAATGGAAAACTAGAAACTATGGCTAACCAAATAAAAGGTATAACTTGCAACATTTTTTCCCCTACATCTTTGACTGGACTAACATGGCTATCATATTTTTATTGTCAATACAAATAATGAAAACCAGGATAGAGAAAAAAAAGTTATCTTCTAATGTCAAGCATAACCTTTATAAACTACACATATGTCTGATGCCCGTGTACCCCGTAAACAAACCTATATTCTAATGTATCCCTGTGTTTGAAAGATTTACTTGAATATGCAAAACTACCCACATACTTGGCCATCTACGGTTTCAACCAGTTATTCTTGATCACATTCCATGGGGGTCTCAAACTATGCCAAAATCAATACCATGCAGGCCTAAAAAAATGATCCACAGCACAACAAGAAAATGCCTATTGTTCTTCACTGTAATGGAAGATGTACTTATCTGGCAGTGACATATTTATTTCTGTTGTTTCCAGACATGAAGTCAAACCGTTTAAAGACTGATATTAATTAGAACTAGCTTGTAAATGTTGAAATTTTTTTCACTGTGTGCTTCGTTATACTCACGTTATTTCTTTCTCAGGAACAACTGTATTTCAGAATGCTTGGTGGTGCCTATAATACAGCAACAGCAATTTCTTTCTATATTACTGTACTTTAAATTTACATAGTCTTGTCATACAGCATAAAATGTGCACAGCAGAGGGGCACTGTACCCTAGGATTTGTGGAACACACAAAACTAGAGAATTGCATTTTTAATACTTACAAACTAACAGTAGGCAAGAATGAACGAAAAAGTTGAAAACCTTGTCTTGGACTGGATTGGGCCCAGTTTAGAGTGATCTAAGATCCTTCCAGCACTGTCCAAAGAACAAAGTCACATTTCTGATGCAAAGGTTAATTACATATGAAAATTAACAAATATTTTAAGGAAGCAGAAATACAGTGATCCAGTTATCAGTCTTTTTGAAAGAGCTGCAAGTTTAATTAAACAGGTTGAACTTAAGCTTAATAACCACTCAGAGATCAAACCAGACTTGATGTTGAAATTGTGAACTTTGGTTTGTGTCAATTAACAGCCCAAATATGGGCAAATTAGACCATGCTATGCCCTTTGGCAGATAATCAGACTTACAAAACACAGATCACAGCACAGTGTCATCAAGCAGGCTCCTACAACTCAGCAAATCATTTGAGTGTCACCCATCAAGGAAGGTATAGTCCTGAGCTTTATTTAGTTTAATTAAAAGAAAATAAAATAAATTACATTGTTTTTGACTTCAGGTTCATCTTGAAGAAGTCACTGCTGGAGTACAGAGAAGGGAAGACACCTTTCTGAGCTCACTTGGGCTGGGTATGGGGTGAGATGCCTAAGTCAGAGATAGGAGGCTCAAGAGTTAAGACAGACCATCAGTGATGTGCTAGCTGGAGTAGCCCACATATTGTAATAGTAGCTTAATGTATAGGTAGTGTGCCTGAACTGTTTGTGAAGTAGTGGGGGTAGGTGGAGGTAAAGAAACAATTTAAGTAGCCATATTTCTTTAGTGAAGTGGGAGCCTGTGCCAGTTTAGCACACCCATGCAAACCATTAGTGGGGCTTTGCAAGCCCATTGTAGTAAATATATAAACCATTTTATTAGCCTTTTTGATTAAATTTACTGTACTTTCTCCACTCTTTCACCCAGCCAGCTGATCTCTGCCCAAACTCCACATGCATCCCTATCACCCACTTTCCCCAGGGCTTACCATCCACTGCCTAGTCCTCTCTATATTGCATCTCAGGGCAGAACCTCTGCTTCCCTGATGGAGCTTTGTGAGGTTGGCCATTCATCCCATGGATGATGGTGTGGGGATGGTAGTGTGGAGGTGACTTCAATCTGCATGTCTGGGGGGGGTGCTGTTGTTCCTGTCCCCCAGGATGCTGATAATGGACAAAGGGCACTCCTAGCTCCATATAAAGATAAAATTGGACCTTCACAACCATTAGTAGCCTCTCACCAATGGAATGTATTCCTGTCACCAGAAGAGTGCCAAAGTAAACTACATAGCAGGAGTAGCCTGTAATAATTGTCAGACCATAAGGACAGCTGCCGTAGTTTTGCAGCATTCAGTGAAGCAAGAGCTGAGGAGTGAAGAGGATTAGGAGGGAGAAGAAAGAGGAGGAAGACTGAGCCAAAAATTCAGAGTATGTTCAGTACAAGGACACTCATTAACAATAGCATGTCCACGAGTGTGAAAAATAGGCAGTGTGTGTTTTGTGCCAGGAAAAGTTCAGCTGGGGAAATGGAGAAACTTAACTGGGGACATCAATTAAGTCATGAGAAGGCATTCAAAGAACAGTTACATATCTGAGTATGGGAATGCAGTCAAGCAGTCACACTGTTTTATCAATGTGCAGAATTACTGGTACAAGAGAGCCTCTAGTACAAGCTAAAACAGCCCTTGTCAGCTGTAGCAAATCAGTAGGGGGGGAGGAGGATGAAGGAGATGTTAACAAAGCCCAAAAGAGACAGGAAAAAATAAAATCAGGGTGAAGCAGAAAGGGGACAGGAAGAGCCTGGTGGACATGCTTGCCCATTCCCCCCTCAAAGAGTACCAGAGGACACGTAAAAAACAGTGAAATCTCTTGTATGGGATTTGTTTCAGAGATTTCAAGAGTTTGATATGTATTGTGTATTTTGTGCAAGGAGTTGTTCAGTTGTGGTGAGAAAAATACTCGCCTGGGGAAAACAGCTATGACAAGGTACTTAAAGAGAGTCATTGCTGAAAATCAGAATGTAAACATAGAAACATAGAATTTGATGGCAGATAAGGACCGCTTGGCCCACCTAGTCTGCTCATTTTCCTACCGAACAGGTAAGCGGCAGATCCTAGTTAACCAACAGCTTACTTCCTCCTACACCCCACTAGGACTGCCTTATGTATGTCCCATGCATTCTTGAATTCCCCCACTGTTCTTGACTCCATGACCTCCTCAGGGAGGCTGTTCCATGCATCCACAACCCTCTCCGTGAAAAAAAATACTTCCTCACATTACCTCTGAGCCGTCCCCCCTCTATCTTCAAATTGTGCCCCCTGTTCTTGCACATCTCTTTTTCTGAAAGATGCTACCCTCTTGGACTTTGTTGATTCCCTTGAGGTACTTGAAAGTTTCTATCATGTCCCCTCTCTCCCTTCTTTCCTCAAGGGTATACATATTAAGCTCCTTTAGTCTTTCTTCGTATGTCTTCTGGTGCAGACCCTGCACCATTTTGGTTGCCCTCCTCTGAACAGCCTCCACTTTGTCTATGTCTCTGCGGAGATGGGATCTCCAGAACTGCACACAGTACACCAGATGGGGTCTCACCAGCTGTCTGTACAGAGGATAACAACTTCCTGTTTTCTACTATTGATGCCTCTTCCTATGCATCCCAGTATCCCCCCAGCCTTCCTTACTGCCTTCTCACATTGCTTGCCCACCTTTAGGTCATCTGATATAATTACCCCCAGGTCCCTTTCCATTTTTACTGTTGTCAGTATCTCACCCCTCATTGTGTACTCTTCCCCTGGGTTTTTGTTTCCCATGTGCATTACCTTGCATTTCTTTGCATTGAATCTGAGCTGCCATACATTTGACCATTCCTCCAACCTTGCCAAGTCCCTTCTCATCCTTTCCACTCCATCTTGTGTATCAACCCTGTTGCAGATCTTTGTGTCATCTGCAAAGAGACATACTTTTCCTTCCAGTTCTTCTGCAATGTCACTTATAAAGACATTAAAAAGGACTGGTCCCAGTACTGAGCTCTGTGGTACCCCACTAGTAACCCTCCTTTCTTCACTGTGTACTCCATTTACTACTACCCTTTGCGTCCTGTTGTCTAGCCAATTCTTTATCCAGGCTACCACCTTGGGGCCCACTCCAAGGCTGGCTAACTTGTGTATTACTCTTTTGTGTGGGACTGTATCAAATGCCTTGCTAAAATCTAGGTAGGCCAATGTCCACAGCCCCTCCCTGGTCTACTACTTTGATCACCCAGTCAAAGAAATCTATTAGATTCATCTGACACGACCTTCCCATCGTGAATCCATGCCCTACTGGCCTCTAGGTACTCAACAATTCTTTCCTTCAGAAGTGATTCCATCATTTTCCCTACCACTGAGGTCAAACTAACTGGTATGTAGTTTCCTGCCTCTGTTCTGCTCCCACTTTTCTGAAGAGGAATCACATCTGCCCTCCTCCAGTCCTCAGGTATCACCCCATTCTCCCATAATTTGTTAAAGAGAGTAGTCAGCTGTGTCACTAGTTCTACCCTTAGTTCTTTTAGAATTCTTGGGTGAATCCCATCAGGCCCCACTGCTTTGTCCACCTTCAATTTTATTAGTTCTTTCAGAACCCTTTCTTCTGTAAATGGACTGGTATCGACCCCCTCTCTTCAGAGTGTTTATCTTGTTTGGTTTAGGTACCTCCCCCTCCTCTTCCTTTGTGAATGCTGAGCAGAAATATTTGTTCAGTAGCCCTGCCTTTTCACTGTCCCCCTCTACCCACATTCCCTCCCCTTTATTAAGCCTCAGTATCCCTCCTTTGGTCTTTCTTCGCTCCCTAATGTACCTATAAAAGGTCTTATCCCACTTCTTAACAGAATTGGCTATCCTTTCCTCAGTTTGGGCCTTTGCTATTTTGACTGCCTTCCCAGCCTCTTTCTGCTTTAACTGATAAAGTTCTCTGTCTTGCTCCTTCTGTGTTTCCTTATATTTCCTGAATGCTATCCTTTTCTCCTTAACCTTCCCTGCCACCTCTTTTGAGAACCATAGCGTTTTTTTCCTTCATTGTGTTTTATTGATTTGCTTTACACAAAGGCTAGTTGCCTCTGTGATGGCTGTTTTGATTACTCCCCATTGTTCCTCCACCCCTCCTTCCTGCCTGTTTGCTAGTGCTTTTCTAAGGCACTCTCTCATTTTCCCAAAGTCAGCCCTCCTAAAGTCCAATACTCTTGCTTTTGTATGGCTTGATTGTATGGCTGTGTTTATCATGAACCACACTGTTTGGTGGTCGCTTGTTCCCAGATGGCTAACCACCTCTAAATCTGAGATTCTTTCTCCGTCCCCATTTGAGAGTATCAGGTCTAAGATTGTTCCCTCCTGATTGGGTTCCAATACTAGCTGTCTGAGGCATGCCCCCTGTAGGGCATCAAGAATGACCCTGCTCTTGGATGTGCCTGCAGCAAATGTGCTCCAGTTAGCATCTGGCATATTCAGGTCCCCCATCAACAATATATCCCCTTTTTCTGCCATTCTAAGGAAGCCTTCTATCATTTCCTTGTCCATTCCTTCCCCCTGAGATGGGGGTCTGTATACAACCCCTGTGCAGATTGTGGTGCCATTTCCTGTCTCCAGGGTGACCCAGAGTGTATCATCTGCTTCCTGTTTTCTCTTTAGTTCTGTTGCTTTGATCCCTTCCTTTACATAGAGAGCTCCTCCTCCTCTTTTACCCTCCCTGTCCCTCCTGTAGATTGTGTATCCTGGTATGTTGACATCCCAGTCATGGTTCTCTGTCTACCATGTTTCTGTGACTGCCACAATATCCAGGCAACCCTCTTCCATCAAGGCCACTAGTTCAGTGAGCTTGTTACACAGACTACGGGCATTGGTACTCATCACCCTCCACTTTTTGATAGCCTTACCCCTTTTATCCCCATTCCTGTCCTTACTGCCTTTGCCTTTTTTTACATTTACCTCTGTCCTGCTCCATAATAACTTATCTACCTTGGTGTTTATCTCACTAATTACCATGTTTTGTGGGGGGAGGCTGGGATTTCCCTTCTCCTTTTCAGTTCCTCCCCCCTTGGCTAGTTTAAATGCTTGCCAATGAAGCATTTAAACCTCTCACCTAGGATCCTGGTTCCCCCTGGACAGATGCAGACCATCGCACCAGTATAGGTCTGCATCCCTCCAGGTGGTTCCCCAGTCCCCAATGAAGCCAAAACCCTGAGCTCCACACCAGTTTTTCAACCACTCATTGAATTCCCTGATGAGGAGTGCCCTAGCATCACCCTTGTCATAGACAGGCAGCACCTCCGAGAAGGTTACCGTATGCTCTACTTGTCTAAGGCCCTTCCCAACTCTACAAACTCCTCTTGCACTGCTCTGATCCCATTCCTAGCCAGGTCATTTGTCCCTAGGTGGACAATGACATCCGGCTCCCTCCCTCGTGCAGCTCCTCTCATGATCCTGAGGATTCGCTTCCTGTCCCTCCAAGCCATGGCGTCAGGAAGGCACCTTACCTCCTCTCCCTTCCTCCCCATTTCTACCCCCTAATGATTGAGTCCCCACCAGGAGTTGTTTCCTTCCCTGTGGGGTCCCATGTCACCTCCTGTGGGTCTCCTTTGTGAAGGTTCCCAGCATCCTCCTTGGTCTCCACTGCAGGTGCGCCCATAGAGGAACCACTATCCACCAGAAGAGCAAATGAATTGTGGAGAGGTACAGCTGGAGGGATGCAACTCTGTTCCACCACCCTCTCCCTCCCTGAGCCCACTCTGGTCCAGCCTCTCCTCTTTCTTGGCAACCTCTGAGGTAGTGGCATTGGCCCTGGTGGTCCCTGGGTGGGGGAGAAGGTTTCACGAATACTAGCCAGGTCAGCCTGGACATGGGCAACCTCTTCTCTCAGACCAGAGAGGTGCCTGCAACTAAGGCAGCATCGCAGCCTCCAGAATGTCTCCCGGAACACTGCTGCCCCACAGCCATTGCACTGCACCACTCCTATCATGTCTTATTTTGTGTCCCCTCTCCTGTTTCTCTGTATGCTTACTCTCTCCTCTGTTTACAACTCTCACCCTTTTTGTTCCGGGACAGCAACTTCCTATGTTCTTTGGTAGCCTCCTTCTTCCTTGCTCAATGTCAGACCACCAGCAGCTGGGGGGAGGGGGTGTGAGCTACTTTTTTCCTTTAGGGTTGACAAAACCAATGTTTCTCTATGATCCTTCCCTTCCTACTGCCAAAGAGGAAGTTCCTGTAGACAGTCAGATCCAGTGGCTATAAAAGTAGAACTGGCTTAGGGTGGGTGGGATGGAGGGCAATTAGTAAGAAAAAAGGCTAGCAACAAGAAGCTGTAATTTGAGTCACCTGCTTTTATAGTGTCTAAGCCACACCCCCAATTAAGCTCTCTCTCCTCCTACTGGTTTAGCAAAGTCAGCTGATACAATACCCTTCCCAGCACAGAACACACACTAACTTTCTTTCTTTTCTTTCTTTTTTTAACCCTAAATAAGACCCCTTCTACTTCTAATAAAGTATCTGTCTACTTACTCTCAACAGACACTGACTCCTGCTGAGATATAAGTTTTAAATTAATAAGAAAATGTAGCTTTTTTAGTTAGCTGCTTTCTGCTCTACAAGCAAGGCTAGTAACAGGAAGTTGTAATTTGAATCACCTGCTTTTATAGTGTCTAAGCCACACCCCCGATTAAGCTCTCTCTCCTCCTACTGGTTTAGCAAAGTCAGCTGATATAATACTCTTCCCAGCACAGAACACACACTGACTTTCTTTCTTTTCTTTCTTTTATTTAACCCTAAATAAGACCCCTTCTACTTCCAATAAAGTATCTGTCTACTTAATCTCAACAGACACTGACCCCTGCTGAGATATAAGTTTTAAATTAATAAGAAAATGTAGCTTTTTTAGTTAGCTGCTTTCTGCTGTACAAGCAAGGCTAGCAACAGCTAGCCATTTTCATCACCAGGTAATGATGATGAAACAAATCCTATAAAGTAATTTGTGGAGAGTATCAAGGGTAAGAAAAGCCTCCTTTCTTCTGACAGCACAAGAACACTATTGCCTATCCAGTAAAAATGCTGAGAGGCTTATCTTTCTACAAATGGACCTGTCCAAACTGCTTTTCCAGATTGTGCAAGGTGAGCAGTCTCCATTCTTATAAGCTCCTTAAAGAAAGTTATACTTCTGCTTCTTCTCTGCTCAGGAAATGTGGAGCTCAACCCTGCCCCCCCAACTTACCTCGCCTATCGATTTTGCTGAGGCCACAGGTCTCAAAATGATGATGGTCAACATTTTAAGCCTGCCTAAAAAACTTGTACAGCTGCAAGCCTGGGCTGCACACGTTAACCGAGACCTTATCATAATTACTGAGTCGTGTTTAAAAAAGATGAACGCTGATCAACAAATATCACTGCAGGGCTACAATTTATTTAGAGCAGATAGAGAGTCTAGAGGCAGGGGTGTGGTTATCTACGCCAAATCTAAGTACTTGGTCACCAATATTAGTTGCAAATCTCTAGCCAAGGAATTTGAGTTAGTTTCGCTGAGCCTTCATCTCCCCTTCTCGGAATGTATCACTATCCTAGGTGGCTATAGACCCCTGTCTGCTGGTGATGAAGTCCTTAATCTTTTGAAATCCATGTTTGTAGATGCAAAAACTGAAACAATATTTCTAGGAGATCTAAATATGGACTGGCTGTCACCTAAATCACTCGGCCTCAAATCCCTTTGTGACGAGCTAGGTCTTGGGCAATTAGTCAGTGAACCTACTAGGAACAACACTCTAAATACTGCCAACAGTTCCATTCTAGATGTGGTACTAACTACCCATCCACACAAAATATCTCATTTGGCAGTGTTTCACAACGACATGAGCGATCATGGAATTGTTGCTTGCGTAAGATCTCAAATTAAGGCCCATCCACAACCCATCTTTATAACAAAAAGATCCTTTCGCAAATTCAGTGCAGTAAACTTCCTATCTGACCTGAGCATGATCAGATGGCAAGATCTATACCTAGCCAAAGATGTCAACAAGGAAGCTTGCATCCTTAATGACAAACTCACTACAATAATAAATAAGCATGCCTCTTTCATCAAAGTAAGGGTACGGAACAATTCCAACCCCTGGTTCACCTCGGATCTCAAGGCAGCCCTTATAGCTCAAGATAAGCTCTGGGCTAAAGCTAGACATTCCAAAGAATCTTCAGATTGGCAGGCCTTTAGAACAGCCAGGAATAACTGTGTGAAAAAACTTTGCGCTGCTAAAGCTAACTATTATATTTCTACTCTCAAACAAGCTAAAGGTAACCCTCATAAAATATGGAAGACTATCAAAGCTATAGAAGGATGGCCCATGGCCCCCTCTGTCCCAACAAAGATAGTTGCAAGTGGCAAGATTGTGGAAAACAAGTCCCTAATCCTGGAGGAACTTAACTCCCACTTTGCCACAGCTGGATTAGCTTTTGACTCATCACCTTATGCTGGTGCTGCGGTCAGCCAGCATACCCCTCCCGCCACATCTAGTCCTGCACCCAGCCCCTTCCAACTGCGCAAGATAACTTATAAAGAAGTAGAAGATTCTCTTCTTAACTTAGACACCAACAAAAGTGCAGGGGACGATGGCTTGGAACCCTTTTTCCTAAGGTCAGGCTATGCCCATCTCACTGCCCCAATTCTCCACATCTTCGATCTTTCCATTACATCTGCTACTGTGCTGCCCTGCTGGAAATCAGCACATATCCTCCCTCTATTTAAATCTGGTGACCCATGCGATGTAAACAACTATAGGCCTATCTCCATATTGCCTATCCTTTCTAAAGTTCTCGAAAAACTGATCCATATTCAGTTAAAATCTCACTTGGAAACCTTCCTCTCATTAACTCAGCTCAATCTGGCTTCCGGCTAATCATAGCACAATCACTGCACTACAAAAGTAACCAATGATTGGATCTCTGCTATAGATGCTAAGAAGGTAACTGGTGCAGTCTTTTGGACCTCAGCAAATCTTTTGATACTGTTGATCACAAACTATTAGTCAATTGCCTTGCAAAGTTGGGTGCCACATACCATACCACCCAGTGGTTCTCTAGCTACCTAACTGGAAGATTCCAAAAGTAAAGGCGAAGGTTTTTTCTGCTGCCTTGCCAGTTGCAAGAGGAGTCCCCAAGGATCCATCTTAGGCCCTATCTTGTTTTCTCTGCACATTAATGACTTAGATGCTAACATATCTCACGTTCAATCTGCACTTTTGCAGATGATACTGTGTTGTATACTTCTGGCTCATCGTTATCTGAAGTCAAGGGGTGTCAGCGGACTTCGCACAACTTGAGCATAATCTAATAAAGGCAAAGCTTCTGCTCAATGCTAAGAAGACTAAAGAGATGATATTCTCCCGCAGTGCTGTCTCAGGCCCCCCCAATACCCTTGCCCAAGACTTCATTGTCACCACGCTAAACGAACCTCTGGAAGTTGTAACCAAATTTAAATATCTAGGTATCTGGATCGACAATAAATTATCTTTCAGTGACCACGTCGAAGATGTCTCTAGAAGGTTAAAAGCAAGGTTAGGTTTCTTCTACAGAAATACACAAACTGGGGAATATGGGTGTGGGCAGGACAGTAGTGTGGTGGGTAGGTAACTGGCTGGATGGCAGGACACAGAGGGTGGTGGTAAATGGCTGTCACTCCACAGAGGGAAGAGTGACCAGTGGGGTACCACAGGGATCAGTGCTGGGACCGGTCCTATTCAACATCTTCATCAGTGACATTGCACAGGACCTAGAAGGCAGGATTTCACTGTTCACTGATGACACAAAGCTCTGTAACAGAGTAGACACACCAGCGGGTGTAGACAGAATGAGAAGCAACCTGCAGAAACTTGAAGAATGGTCAGGGGTTTGGCAATTGAAATTCAATGCAAAGAAGTGCAAGATAATGCATATGGGGCACAAAAACCCTGGCACAATATATCAGTTGGGGGGGTGAGGATATAGCATGCACCAAGCAGAAAAGGGGTCTTGGGGTTGTCATCTCTGATGACCTCAAGGTAGGGAAACAGTGTGACAAGGCAGCAGGTAAAGCAAATAGGATGCTGAGATGTATGGCAGGGGCATCACCAGCAGGAAAAGGCAGGTCATAATTCCACTATACAAGACACTAGTGAGGCCCCACCTGGAGTACAGTGTACAGTTCTGGAGACCATACCTATGTAAGGACATAGACAGGGTAGAGAAGGTTCAGAGGAGGGCAACAAAGATGGTGCATGGATTGCATCACAAGTCCTATGAAGACAGGTTGAAGGAACTGAACATGTACTCCCTGGAGGAGAGGAGGGAGAGAGTGGATATGATAGAGACATACAAGTATCTTACAGGGAGGAACAGGGTGCAGGAAAACACTATTTTTAAGTGAAAAAGATGTTCCAGGACTAGAGGGCATGGGATGAAGTTGGAGGGAGGATGATTCAGAGGAAACATGAGAAAGAATTTCTTCACAGAACGGGTGGTGGACAAGTGGAACACCCTTCCAGAGGAAGTGGTGGGGGCTGAAACAATCACGGGATTTAAGAATGCATGGGATAGACATAAAGGAATTCTGGAGGTCAGGGGTAAGAGGCAACAGACTTCTAGGA
This sequence comes from Neoceratodus forsteri, assembly GCA_016271365.2. Classification (NCBI taxonomy): domain Eukaryota; kingdom Metazoa; phylum Chordata; order Ceratodontiformes; family Ceratodontidae; genus Neoceratodus; species Neoceratodus forsteri. The sequence goes on from CM028131.1 coordinate 1,127,189,261, forward strand.
AAACAAACTGAACTTACAAGCTCAAATGGGCAGACTGGGTGGGCCATAGGCCCTTATCTGCCGACACTGTCTATGTATATATGTAAATAGGCCCCTTTTCCCCCTTGAAACTCGAAACAAGCTTGTACAGGCCACTTTTCTCCCCTACTCGACTATGGCAATGTAATCTATTCTCCACCACTCTTGCAAATCTAAGTAAACTGGACATCCTTTATCACCGTATGCTATGGTTCATTACCAACTCCCTCTTACCGCTCATACCACTGTGACTTATATGCAGCTGTTGGTTGACATCCCTTACTACTAGACGCCTGCTCCATGCTGGGCTATGGACTCTTAAACTGCTCCTGCAGAAATTGCCAAGCTATCTCTCTTCCCTTATTAATATCTCACATAGTGCATACTGCTAAGAAAATCTGACTTTATTATGCTTGACATACCAAAGACGCGACTTCCTTTTGTAAACGTATATTGCATATGCCCTTCCTCCATTTGGAACCAATTACAAACCGTAGTGAAACTAATTAGCACAGTTTCAATAAACTTCTACAAATCGCTAAGTTCAGCCAAAATAAAAGACACCTGTAACTGTCATTAAGTCTCTTCCTTCCCCATGTGTGCCATATTTATCCACTGATAAGGTATAATTGATTTGTCATATTAACTGCTTTCCCTTCCCCTTCTACTCCTGGCTTTATCTTTGCTTACGCTCCACTGCTACTCTATCAAATCACCTCTCCCCATATCAGTTGTAGACTGTTGTTTGTTCTAGCTGCCAAAATACTGTATATGTATTGCACACACCAGTCATCATGTTTCATTTATCAGTATGCAACCTGTAAGTCGCTTCCCTGTCTCATATCAATGTTTACCACCTGCGGTCACCCTATGTGGTACCCTTGTATGTATATCCAGCCTGTATCATGTAATGTGCATTTCATGCATATACTGTTATTACCTATCTGTGTTTGTACTTTAAGTGTTTATGTCACAGGACCTCCTTGTGAATGAGCTTGCTCAATGGAGTTTTCCTGCAATAAACTTGAACTTGAACTTACAGTACTGCCACCTGACACAAATAATGGTGGTGAGTTTTCTGCTGCCACTAATGTTTAGTTGCTGCAGAACCATGCATTTTTACTGCAAAATGCTGTGTTAATTGCCTTACTTATGCTGCTGACTTTGACACAACCAAACCCACTTGTGGAATCCAACCTACCTGCTCTGTGAACTGTACCTGTGTCTAATCTCGTTCTCTGACCCCTCACTTATCCCAGACCCCTGCTTGCTAGTTATTTGCACTCTTGGTCCTGGCCTTCGGGCCAAGCTGGCTCTTAAGAAGGTTATACTTTCGGCTCCATTAAGGTTGTTGACAACTAGGTCCTCAATTCTACTTGCACATTACCAGCTGTAACTCGTGAACCATATTGTAATTGTTTAGCATTGTATTGTTCATCACTGTAAAAATGGAACTAATATTTTGTTGATATGAATTGTATGTACTGTATGCAGGTAAATATATGTATCATCTCCTTGCTCCCTCTTTCCCCAGGATGCACCGTAAGATGAGCAACTTGTTGTTCAGTGTGCCTTTCCTGATGAAACATTTCAATAAATAAATTAATTAATTAATTAATAAAGTTATCTTGCATGGTGGCATTCAGCCAGCCATATGCTGCAACACTGCAACATACCAAATGGTTATATTTTCTGGGCTTTTCTGGAACCATTGGTGGCCTACCCTATGGGTTGCTGTGCCTGTTGTCTATCTCATTGAACCAGTGAAAATATGCAGCAAAATACCAGATAAGCATCTCTTTTGGAACCACCAGTGGGCAGCCTACCTGGTGGGTGCTGTGCCTGCCATATACTTTATTCTGCCAGAATGAACAGTGAATCTGAAGAGCCAGCAGGCATGGACTGAAGCCCACAATTGTCACTTGCTTATTGTGTGACCCTGACCAAGTCATTTAACTTCCTTGTGCTCCAAGGCCACACCTGAAAATAAGCTTAGGCTGTGTGTGCCTTTCCCAGCCAACAATTCTAAAAAGAAAATGCTGCAATATGCCAGATGAGTATAATTGTTGCAACTCATGGTGGTCTACCCAATGTACTGCTGTACTGACTATTTCATTCTGACAAAAAATATATGTTACAACATGTAATATGGGCATCACTTCTGTCCCTGTTGGCAGCCTATCTTGTGAGCTGATACACCTGCTACAATGAATTGGGACTAGTAATGTCCACTAGCACAGGGCATACAGTATATCCTATTATAAGAAAGAAGATATGTTGTTAATAATAATAGTTAAATAGTTTCAGCAATAGGCTGGAAAAGTCACACTATAATATGCTTTCTTTTATCTTCTTCTATACAACCATGTTTTGGAATGTAGGTTGGTTTTGGTAAGCGGACTTTTTTTTATTATAAGCTTTTCAGTGAAGTAATCAAACTAGCACTACTTCACCTTGTGAAATGTATTCCTTAGATGGCAGTGGACACAGTACATGTTTTCTTGCATACTACACTATTGATCTCTTGTATCTACTTTCTATATTCTTAATTGGACTTTTATTGCAGTATATAAATGAAATAATATTATTCTTGTGTTTTTTTCTGGCTATAAATACCCATCGGTACATCATGATACTGAATATAATAACACATAGGTTAATAGAATTAACTGATGTTTCCTTTTGAGACAGTATGTGACATTATTGTAAACTATTGCATCTTTTTTATCTATTAAAAATGCAAAAATAAAAAGTATAAAAACATAATGTGCCTAGAAATAAAAAATTTCAGCCCATGCTAGTCCACTGCTGAGTCATGGCCATCATTTGTAGAGCCACAGGAAATGCATTGCCTTTAATAATAGAAGCATCACAGCCTAGTCTCACTCCCTAGTAAGCCACAGTTCCTGACACCCAGTGTACAAATCTCTCACTCAGTTTGGAACACTGGATAATACTGTTGTGGACATGGTTTTTGAAGCAAATAAAGAAAATAACTATTAATGTACTATATAACAGAGGGATTTAACAGTTCTTTACCATTTGTGGGTCCAAACTGAGCCAAACTGAACTAAACCTGTAGAATATTGTCAGGGTTCAACATTAATAGTTCAAACATTTGGGGCTGGACTTTCAAATGTCTGGATGCAGGACTTGCATCATTTGTTCTGATGCATACACAGGTTCTGTGGAAAGTGTAGCTGGAGGCCAAAACTATAGGGCAAGTAGGATGCAGATGGCATAAAAGGAGAAAGTAAGAGGGGTAGATTAAAGGCAAGAGCAGGGGAACAGAGGATGTGGATTTTTGGGGTGTCAAAAGTAAATAAAGCCTAAATAAGTTAAGAACAACTGCAGGGATGAGAAGAAACTTCATGGATGGATGGTTTGAATGAGTGGATGGCAGAAGCAGTGTGAATGGGAGGGAAGAGAGAGCCCCACAGTTTGGAAAAGTGGAAGGAGAAAGCAGCTTGCCTTCAGAGGATTTTACTGTAGGGAAAGCCAGGCAGAAAGGGCCAGAGTTGTGAAGGGAGTAGGAGGTAGAACGGGGAGTTGAGGATGGAGGAAATGTAGAGGGCAAGAGTCCCAAACCAGAATTTAGTGATGAAGGCAGCACAGTGAGCAAGGGACAAGGGACATGAAGAAGAAGGAAGAATTTAATGAGCAGTGGTGGGTTCTGAGGAGGCAGCCAAGGTTAAAGCAGCAGAAGGAGTGAAAAAGAGGGTCCGGTCTGGCTACATTTGTTTGCAGCAGCGCTGAAGGCATCATTTACCACTTAGCAACTAAAGAACAGAGTTCCAACAAAAAGAGATGTACCGTATGGCTAGAGAATGACATTTAAGTATGTGTTTCCCCTAGTCAACATGTGTTCAGTATACTGGAAACAATGAGAGCTGTTTATTCTTAAATACAGTTTTGCAACCTTTTATGAAATTCATAGCATTTTCTGATTTTTCTTATTGTGTCATGATATTGATATGTTAGATGTTTTTTAGACAAATTGGAAAACAACCATTGTTTTTTAGTACAAAAATGTTTTTTTCACAGTTTATTTACCAGGATTACACAACAGAGATTTAGCAACTCATTTTCAGTGGTGCTCTGCAAGGATAGCAATGATCATATCTTATAACAGAATTAGAATGTGGAAGAAAAAGGTAATCACTTGGCCTTGAATTCTCAAAGATTTTCACTACTGGTGATTTTCTTTCCCATTGTTCCAAACTACATAATATTTACTGGTATCACTTCTCATTTTAAAATGACTATACTTATACCACCTACTTTATGACAGATATCTATTGTGAGCCAGTCAGCATAGAGGAATATCATCACTTAATAGCCCAGAAACTACTACAACCACTTCCTGTTTTGATATCCACATTTTAGACAGACTTGTGGTACTTTAATCACATTTATGATATACAGTACCTATGATTTTGTATCCACATTTACTCCACAGAAAAAAGGGAAAAAATATACCTTCCACTTCAACTACCATGAAGCTGTTTAAATCCTGGTTTCCAAAGTCCTAGTCATATAATAGTGTAATATTCCATTAGCCAGAAAATACTCAGAATAACCTGCTTCTTTGGTTATTAGATACCTCAGCCTCAGGATTGGGAGTTTAATCATTTACATCAGTGATTACTCGTTCTTATACTGTAATCTGGTTAACTGAAAAATATGACAATTGAAAACTGTGTCTGCATGGATGGCAGTAGAGGAACATGATATATCAAGCATTGCTTATGTTTTTATGCTTCTATGTAGAATTCCATCAGGAAGGCAAGGAAGCAAAGAAGGTCAAAGACTTTTTCAAGGTCACATAGGGAGCAAAAACCACTGGAGGGATTTAAACACGATTTCCTGTCTAATACTGTAGGTCACTGCATTCAACAATAGACCACACTGCCCTCCATCAAAAACAAAAACGTTGGATGTCTGTATGCTACACAGCTAAACACAGATCAAAAACACATTATGAGAGTAATAAATAGTAGTGAAGCCTATACTTCAGCAATTTACTGACACAGATCTTAAAATTAGATGTCTTAATAAAAGCAACACATGCCAGGGAAAAAATTAAAACTTCAAAAACTTTTAATTGTTGCAATATAGATAAATAAACCTGCTCTATACCATTGAGACCACAAGGCCTCTAATACAACTGGAAAATCTCAGTATTTTCAGTGACCAGCAAACAATGAATATTCATTTGGGTTTGCATATATTTGGGTAACTGAATTAGAATAATGTTCAACAGTTCTAAGTCACCACCCTGTCAATTTATGTAGCATGATAAGCAAAATCAGTCCTTCCCTAACTGAATGTATACATTTTCATCTTGGTGTAAATGTAGTAGTTTCCTAACTAGACTTTTTCCCAGTGAGATATTCCATATTGAGGAGCATGACAAAAACAGGGCAGATCACTATCTGTAGGATACAACTAGATTACAATTTGCATTTGCATTTTTAAATAACCTTGCAAATTAAAAGGAAAAAAAATCAGTTTTTGTCCTGTGACCTAGTTTACTTGATGGCTCTAGGGTAAAAAATAAAAAAGTCAGTTTACAAATACAGCTATACATTAACAGAGGTCCACCTATGCTTTGACAAAAGAGGACAGCATTCAGCTTTCAGAGCCAAAACAAACAAACAAAAAAATATTTTTTCATGTGGCCCGTCAAGTTTTGGAATAACTGACCCTTTCTGACTTCAGCCATCATATATATCAGCGGGAGGTACAGTAGTATTTGCACAGGGCTACAGCAGTTGTACTAAAGAAACTCAGCGATGTATTGGAACCCCTACAAACTAATGCAAAAAGGGCTTGGTGCTCACACAAATCTGCACAAGGCACAAAAGGAAATATACTTTATGGGAAAGCTTGCACTATTGCTCTGGACTGTGCAATGAGGGTACCAATATACCCTCTTGTGAGCACAATGTAAAGCAAGCCATAACCCTGATCTGAGCATAAACCAGAGGTGTCACCACATGTGCTGAACACCATCACACTGTTCACTTTATGATACATAAACGCAATTATACTGAAGTGCTTAACTGCAATACTGGAACAAAAATGCTAATGACACTACTCTACATGCATTGTGCTACACCCTCCTCATCATATACTTGTCTTGTAGCTCCTCACTAAGACTGCAAATAGTGATGTGCATCTGATTAAGGGTAAGTGCAAAGCTGAAAGGTCATCTGGTGCTGAAGATTACGATCTTCACTACAGCTCTTCAGTGCTTCATAGGGTACAACAGATATATTTCAATGTGCATTTACAATATTTTCTGGCAGCCATCTGACCTTCAGCAACCAATCAGGGACATGGAATCTTGGCAAAACCAAGTGTTCTGCAGTTGTATGTGTCTTTTGTAGCTCTGGATCAATGGAGGAGGGACATTGCTGTGTGCTCTCGCGCTCTCTCTCTCTCTCTCTCTCTCTCTCTTCCTCTCAGTGCTGTCTTTTTGTCAGAAAAAGATTGCCAAATTTCAATTTGTGAAGACTCTAAAGAGCAGTTTCCTGGAAATAAAGCTACTACTGCAGCTCAGAATCAAATTTTCTTAGGCAAGGACAGGGAAGGAAAAGAAGAACACTGTGAAAGCAAGCGGGGGGGGGGGAGGTGCAGCCTGCCCTGCAGTGCTGTTGTGCTGGTGTTGTATTCAAATATTCCAAACCAAAGTTTTTGGTACTTTTCTTAACTGTGTGGGTGCCTAAGCCCCAAATCTTAACTTTATCAAATTGCAGCTTTAGTGGTTTTTTGTAGGTAGCTACTGCTGTGCTGGGTCAAGGACAGGGTGCTGCCAAGTTTCAGCTTGCCTGATTCCACCCCACTCCAAAAAACAAATTCTCATGAAATACTTGATCCAATTGAAGTGTACTTCGGTGGGTGGCAGTGGGTGCCTACCTGAGCCCCCCCATCCCCTAAATTTTGTGACGTGCATCTCTTCTGACTGTGTACTGTTTACCACCACTCTCTGTTTTCTGCCCGTCAACCAGTTTGCCACCCAACTGATCAACTTCTGACCCACCCCAAGCCTAACCAGCTTATTAATCAATCTTCTATGTGGAACAGTATCGAAAGCTTTGCTGAAGTCAAGGTAGGTGACATCAACTGCTTCCCCTTGGTTCACCACTCTGGTTACCTAGTCAAAAAAAAATCTATGAGATTAGTTTGACAGGACCTTCCTGTTGTAAACCCATGCTGTCTTGGATCCTGTGTTCCTATGGATTCCAGGTGTTGCACTATCCTTACCTTAAAGAGTACCTCCATAATTTTGCCCACTACTGAGTTAAGACTGACTCATCTGTAGTTCTTTGCCTCTTCCCTGCTACCACTCTTGTGGAGTGGGATAACAAGAACCCTTCTCCAGTCTTCTGGGACCTCTCCTGTGCTCAGAGACTCACTAAACAGTTCTGCTAATGTCTTTGCTAGTTCCACCCTTAGCTCCTTTAGTACCCTGGGATGTGTGCCATCAGGTCCTATTGCTTTGTCCACCTGAGATTATTGAGCTCTTGTAGGACCCTTTCTTTTGTGTCGGGACTAGTGCACACCTCCCTCCCTCCTGTGTCCATGGTGCTAAGCTGTGGGCCCTGCCCTACCTTCTCTTCAGTAAATACTGAGCAGAAGTTTTTATTTAGGATAGATGCTTTTACATGGTCCTCCTCCTCACACACTCTCTTATCCCTTTGATCTTAGCAATACTCCCTCTGGACTTTTTCCTTTCACTAATGTATCTAAAGAAAGTCTTGTCACCTTCTTTTACTGTTCGTGATAGTGTTTCCTCAGTTTGGGCCTTTGCCTGAATTACAGCCTTCCCTGCTTCCCTAAGGGAAGCTTGGTATGCCTCCCTATCTTCATCCCTTTGCATTCCCTTATATTTCCTGAAGGCCAGCCTTTTGGCTTTGACCTTTTCTGCTACTGTTTTTAAGAGCCAAAGTGGCTTCTCTCTTCTTTTGCACTTCCTTTTCTCCCTAACACAATGGGATGTTGCTTCAAGTATTGCATCCTTAATGTCTGCCCACTTTGTTTGTACCCCCTAATGTGTGTTTCTTTTTGCCATGGCTAGCTTAACTCTGTAGGCCATCTTATCAAAGTCAGATACTCTGAAGTCCCATATTTTTGCCTTGGAGTGGGACAATTTAGTTCTAGTGGCCAAATTGAACCATACCATGTGATGGTCACTGGCCCCCAGGTGACCTTCTACCTGGAGATCTGTGATCCTTTCCCTGTTAGTCAATAAGTAATAGATCTAAGCTAGCCCTGTCTCTTGTGAGTTCTTGTACCAATTCTTTGAGGCCCTCCCCCTGCAGGGAATCCACTATGTGTCTAGTTCTGGCAGATGCTCATGCTGATATTGACCAATCTGTATCTGGCATGTTGAAGTCTCCCATTATCAGAACCTCCCCTTTAGCTGTCATGTTTTGTATGTCTTCTAATAGTAATGTGTCTATGTTCTCCCCCAGTCTGGAGGCCTGTAGACAACCCCAGTTCATATGGCTGTCCTATTTCCTGTTTCCAGGGTGAATCACAGTTCTTCTGGCTCCTTATGTGTATTCTGAATTTCTGTAGCTTTGATATTTTCACTGACATAAAGGGCCACTCCACCCCCCTTCTGCACCTCAGTCTCTTCTGAACAGTACATAGCCAGGTACTTAAGTCTCCCAAACTATGTCTCGCTAATGGTTACTATGTCCAGTTTAGCCTCTGTCATTATTGCCAGCAGGTATGGGATCTTGTTTCCCAGATTGCGAGCATTTGTGTACATGATTTTCCATTGGCCAGATTTCAGTGTGTTAGTTGTTGGGTGAGGTCTGGCATTTCTCCTGTGCATCATATGGGGAGCCAGACCTTTTTCTTACCTGGTGATGCAGATGAACTACAAACATGCTGAACTCCTGTTTGACCACTAGTTAAGTGGGGAGAGGTGTTCTTCCCATTCGCCATATTGGGTGCTGCACCCCTCTCCCCATTTTCTAGTTTACAAAATCTTGTGAAACATTTTATCCAATTGCAGCTTAGTTTTCATGACAACTAGTGGGTGCCTGGCCTCCCTGAGAGAGCTGCCCCCTCCAAAAAATCTTGTGAAACAGTTTATCAAACCACAGCTTAGTTTTCGTGACAGGCAGTGGGTTGAATGCTTGACCTGCTTGAAGGAGCTGAAGCCTCACAAAATCTTAGGAACATTTCATCCAACTGCAGCTTAGTCTTCATGACAGGCAGTGGGTGTCCGGCCTGCCTTTGGGAGCTGAAGCCCCCCCTCCCCAAAAAAAAATCTAGTGAACTACTTTATCCAATTGCAGCTTAGTCTTCATGACTGGCAGTGTGTGCAGTGGCTAGCCTGCATGAGGGAGCTGGAGCCCTCCCAAAATAATCTACTGAAACACTTTATCCAATTGCAGCTTAGTCTTCATGACAGGCTAGGGAGTGGGTACCTGTGAGACCCTTTTTGTAAAAGGCTTTATCTGTCTGCAGGAAGCTGCCTGTAACTGCCATAAAAATGAAGCATGATGTCCTCAAAGGGAAGTAGACTGGGTGAGTAGGTAGAGTAGCAGGGAATGGTTCCACTATGGTACCCATTCCTACAGTAAGTAGCAGTTCTGCAAGTAGTAGTCATAGTTGTGTGGCCCATGGACCATGGTTGGGGTACTGTACATGGTAAGGATGTTAGAGGGAGAAGTACAGAGACAGGGAGTGATATTGGTATTGGTGGTGCTGCTACTGCTGGTGGTGGTGGTGGGTTTGAGACTGAGAAGTGAACTAGTGCATGGCATATAATAGTGTGTCCAAGAAACCTTAGGGATGTGTTAGTCAGCAGAAGTCAGCTAGCTGTATGCCCATTGTAAGCAGGAACTTTCCCCAGACAGTCACAGTCAGTGTCCAATGGAGCATCTAATGGTACAGAAACCACCAGAGCAAAGCAGAAACACACAGGTCTTCCACTAATTGTGATCCTCTACCTTCTCCTCCTCTAAGTACCTTACTTTCCCCTACTACTTATGGTGGTGCTATAATGCCCAGGGATCCTCCATCCCATTCCAAAGATGTACAGGCAAGCCCTCCACTTGTGTGTCTTGTGCAAACCACACAACAGCGACTGGCAGTGCCAGTTGGGGTGCCAACTTAGCAACCTGTACACCCACATTGTGGTGAACACCATGGGCAATTTCCTGTCAGCTTCCACCAGCTTGAGGCACTATATGATGCTCTTTCTCCCAGTGTACCCATGGGACCCAAACCGGGGAGTGAGACTAGGGGGTCTGATATTACTGTTATCCTGTTACCTGGGGAAAAAGAATTGGTTGGTGTGCACAAGCGAGATGCTGCTTATGGTATACAAACCTGTTTTATAAAAGCAAGCCAGTAGCATGTCTACCACCAGCAAAGTTGGTTGCAGTGGAGGAGACTGCCACAGATGAAGAGGATAAGGAAGTGGAGGTGCCAGAGGAGGGGAGGAGGTTCTGGTTATTCAGAATGGGAGAGCAGAAACACAGGAAAAGTAGGAGGCAGCAGGAAAAGGGCATGGGAAGGGTAGCGCATCATCAGGTGAGAATAAGGTGGAGATGGGTGGGGAAGGAGATGCTGCAGAGAAGAAGCAGGCAACATTGGGGGAGGAAGGAGGATAATGGGAAGAGGAAGTGGAAGTTGAAAGTCTATTGTCAGTTACAACAAGCTCCTCTGATGAGGACTATGATTCTGGTGAGTGGAGGCTACCACCACCACCATTACGGGAGGACAATGGGGGAAAGTAAGAGAAGCAATGAAGAAGAGTAAAGAACAAAAGCAACTTGATGAAGCAGGCAAATCCAAATCCCAGGCCACATTAACAGTGTCACCTGATAAATGTGCTACTACTGTTACTACTGTTGCTTCTGATGATCACATGGAGCAGCCACATCACTCCTCCCCCATGATTAGGAAAAAGAAATCTTGCAGTGGTCACTGTAGTTCTTCTATGGCCTGCTCAATCCCTCAGGCTGGTGGTCAGATGGCTAAGAAAGCAATCTGTAAAAAAAAAAAAACCTCGCTAAATCACCCTAAATGCTCTTTAGTAATATCAATGGGATCCTGGGAAACTCTAAAAACCTCACTGCCTAACACCCTCATTTATGATGGTACCACTATTAATGGAGGCAAGTTTACAACTGATGTATTTAACTGGTAGTATAGCCAGCCTAGGGGCTTGCAGTATAGCCTAGAGGATAGAGTAATGAGCTGTGAATGAGCTTGATACATCCAGTAAACCTGGGTTTGATTCCCACAACCTCCACTTGTATACTCTGTGACTCTGGACAAGTCACTTAACCCCCCCTCCTCCAGTGCTCTCAGGTCACCCCTGAAAACAGTCACTTGTGCCTAGTGAACCTTACCCAGTTACCAAAGACTAAAATAAAAAAACAAAAAAACATTAGTGACCTACTGGCATATATGTCTGACCCTAGCACCCATCTTGCCTGTTTGGGGGACCTACCAGGGGACCACAACCTACCTAAGTTCTACTTTAGACAAGTAACTTGGGCTGATGTTAATGGCTACCTAACCAAGATCAAAATTAAGATCAGACTTGGACCTCATAGTGTAGGTGTGAAACTCCTAAAGTATTGACTTAGGGAAGTCACATACCCCCTGTAGCAAAGTTTCAGTCTGGCCCTCAGAACTGGTAAAGTTATGGATATCTGGAAAAGCACCCACCTGGTCCCTGTTTCCAAGGAAGGTGATGCTAACCTGCCCATCAGCTGCTGTTCTATTTCTATCCCCCGCTCCACATACACACATCCATGACATTTGAGAAGATTGCAAACAATCAACTCACAGATTTCCTGAGCCAACATAATCTCCAGGCCAAAGAGCAACATGCATTCTGGAAAAAGTTCAGTAAAATAATTGCACTGCTGGAGTTCATTGAATTAGTACATAGTGCATTTGATCATGCTGAACTGGCTAGGTCTATATTCATTGACCTAACTAACACCTTTGACCTTGACAACCACGCACACCTCTGCTAGAAGCTTCTATCTCTGAGCCTTTCCATGAACACAGTTTGTTAGTTGAAGGATTACCTGTTCTACAGATCTTAGTTGTTAAAATGTAGGAATACACTATCAGATGACAGGTCTGTCTCTATAGGGATCCCCCAGGGTTCCAAACCCAGGCCTCTACTATTCAACCTCTTCCTAAATAATCTCACAGCTGTCTGCAAATCCTCCAGCACATGTTTATATGCAGATGACACTGTACTTTTCTCTAGTGGCAAGAACCTGGATTACCTGACAATGAGGCTTTAGGAGGACTTTAACTCTATTCAGGCCCGGTTCACCCAAAACCACCTCATCATGAATGAGAAGACAAAATGAATGTTGTTTGGATCTCATAATAAGATTGACCTTTCTCCTGCTCTTATTATTTCTACTATGACTGATGCTATCCTTGAGCAGGCTAAAACCCTTAAATAATTTGACCTAATTCTCAATAGAACCCTGTCTTTCACAGATCATGTAGATTATACCATCTTGCTAAAGTAATAAATAAAAGAATTGCCTTCCTTTTCCTGCACAGGAGAAACTTTCTACCTGATATAAAAAAAAACCCTCACCGAGTGTTTTATCATAAGCACCACTGACTATGGCATTGCGATCTATGGGTTTGTGAATAACATTGTACTATCCCAGGTCAGGGGCCTACTGAACAGAGTTTGTTACCTTGTACTAGACCTCAGAATGAATACCCAGACCTGTGCCATGTATAACAAACTGAACTGACTAAACTTCAGCTCAATGGTGCTATTCCACACCTTGGTCTTAAGCTAGAAAGCTTTACTAGGTTTGCTCTCCCCTGGCTTGCAGTCCATGTTCAAATACATAGCCAGTAAATATGATACCAGAGGTGTGGCACACCATTCTCTGCAACTGCCCTGCAGGAGAACCTCACTGGATTAAAACTCCTTCTCTTTTTGGTTTGCCAAATACTAGAATGACATAACTGACACATTACGAGGGTGTGACTCTATTGCTTCATTTAAAATTCAGCTGTTGCCCAAACTTACTCACTCTAGGTTATGAAATGCTTCCAATGAATCTACTGTAATCCTGACAATGTATCTTATGTATACTACATTTCTTTTACCAAAAAACTTGTAACTCTAACATAATCATAAACTGTACTATGCTGTTACTTTTTATCACTTTATGTATGTACTTAAATGTGTGTGTACCGGACTCTGAATCCCTTGAAAACAGGCACTTACCTATATGATTTTATTGGAAATAAAAATAAAACTAAACTAAACTTCTAGTTTGACACTCTACATAGCATAATAACTTGTTTTATTGTAACCAGCATACACTTTCCTATTCCATAATTTGTTTACCACCCCTGCTGCTGTCTCTGTCTTAATAGACCCTCTTGGAACACCTGCTGCTGTCTCTGTCCCCATATACCCTCTTGGAAACTAGGCTTACAGGCTAAATATCTTTATATAATGGATAGGTGAAAGCCATAAAACTACAAAAGCTCCATTAGCTGAAATACATAACCTGACAATTGATTAATGCAACACCACCACACATTACCTTGCCAAACTACAGCCAACCTTAAAAAAATGCCTTTGTACTTAAAACACAATAACACCCACACCCAAAACCAGAACAATAGACACTGTTTGCCATTGTTTCAGCAAACCATCAAAATGAGTGATATACCAAAATCCAATTTTTACAATGTTTGGATATCTCACAGTAAGTCACTGGGCTGATTATTATTTTGGTGATTGCCGCCAACATTCAGGGGAAAAAAGCTAAAGCATGTTGAAACTGATTAAGCACATCAAATTAAAAGTTGGTCTTTAAGACTGAAACTGTAGTTTATTTAAAGTAATAATAACAGAAATTATTACTTTTGACTCTAGTTATTTTTTCTTGCTTCATTTAACATACTCTAGAACAAAGAAAGTTTGTACTATACTGTACTATAATGAACAACTTTTCTGAACTATTTAAGCGGAAGGATATAATAAATATTTTTCTTTACTTCAGCATAAAACAACTTATAACACTTTCATTTTTTTAACATGTATTCATTTTATAAGTGCATATATAGGTCATGGGTGTATCAGGTACTAATGCAAGCTATGGGTGGTTGTAAGGGCGTGCCTCCCAATCATGTGGGGATGGGGCATGCACAAATGCCTGATACACCCATGCAGTGTTGTGGGTTAAAGCATACATACCCCAGTGTACAGAAATTCAAAATAAATAAACATATACAGTAAATAAAGAAATGCATGCATACATACATATATAACTCATGGGCCAGGGCCATTAGGGCCATGGAGAAGATCCTTTTGAATATCTGTCTCCATTTGGAACATCCCTAATTCAATAAATGATCTTCTAGTGCCCTGTTTTCCCTATACAATGTGGTCAGCTATCAGTTCCTAACTGCAGTGCTTGGCTATGGATCACGCTCATTTGATCTGTACTGTAAGCAAGTAAGAAAAGACAAAAACTCCAAGCAGACTAGATGAACCTAGTGGTCTCCTTCTGCCGTCACCTTCTACATTTCTATGTAAATCATCTTATCTCCACCACTAGCATTATGGCACAGCGATGCCTCTTCAACTCTCCTACCACTTTTACTAAGGAGTCCCATTTTGATGCTCCATTATTTCCACTGTAACCAGCCATTTCCTTCATATTCTGTGGTAGGTCAGGGATATGGTGGGGCAAAATGTATGGATATGGCTTCTACACAATTCCATAATTTTCCCCAAAACTCACAAAATTCAACTTTAAGTACCAATGTTATTTTGCAGTAGTTGGCTGCTTATAACTTAGCAAGCTTTTAAAAATCAACACATTAGAAAACCAACGTAGCCAACCTCCTCGCTAGGGTCTATAAACCTGCCAAATGTGGTGATATTGTGCAATCCAGTTATAATGTAGCAGGAGCCTAAGGTTCTGTAATTTACATACTTGACAAATGTCATTAACAGTTTTTGAACGTTTGGCTACTTATACCACAGCCCCCTTTAAAGCTAGAGATCTAAAGCTCAGCACACATATTCATGTGATACAGGACTTCTAACATGCCTCATTTAGTTGCATGTGAATGTATACTTTTAAAATTATATATAAATGGCTGGCCTGGTGGAGCTGAGGGTTAAGGTGGTGGACGCCGGCGACCCAGGATCAGGAATGAGCTGGGTTGCCAGGGAGTCAGCAGAGGTGAGAGAATCGAGCATCCAGAGGACTGCTCTCCTTTCCCAGGGGAGGGAGGTTTGCCATCCTGCTTGCTGACTGCCCTTTGGCGATGGCCGGAGGACAGTATGGGTTGGGAAGGCATGCACCAGTGTCCTCACATTGGTAGGGAGGGGGGAAGGGAGAAAATGGAAAAAGGAGCTAGCAGGTTCCATGATGACCACACCAGTGCCCTGACCAGCCCACAAAAGTCTGGATTTCGCTCCAGGAGTGGGGGTAAAGCCAGCACCCCTTCACCCCAGCCCTGCCACGGGGTGACCCATGGGGGAATTAGGGGGTGTCAGGTCGGGGAACGATGTGGCTGGAGACTGAGTCCCTGTGAGGGAGAGACCAGAGCCACCTGCTGGGGGGGGAGCAAAAACACCTATATAAAAAAGAAATTAAATACAAATAAATTAACATTTAATTTTGGCAAACGTTTGCAAAACTTTCCCTGCAATTTTGGATAATTTCATGGAAACAGAATTGTAACTTCACCAGAATGTCACCAGCAGAAGTTACATTTCACTTAGCCCTACACTGGATGCTAGGGAGTTGTTGCAAAAGAATGGGGATGAGTGAGCTTGGTTAAAAGAGGCCCTGAAGCAGCCCGCTCCCCTCAGAACTCAGCCCAGCAGCAGAGACTGAAATCTGGGATTGCCAGAGCCTGTAAGAGGTAAAGTGTCCTGCACTACAGCCTGACTGTTGTGAGGCACTTCCAACCCATCTGCCCCAACCACCCTCCCACCCAGGGTCAGCGCTCCATATATTGCTGCTGGCAGGTCACGTGATGTGACACGTGACCCACCCTCCTTTTACTAAGTGTCCACTTTCCCATTTGCAGGTTATAGGCACCAACCACTAGGGGTCACTGCACTTTCCACTGTAGCTCCTCTCTCCTCTTTATATCCCTCCTAGCTACTGCTTCACAGCTGTCCCACTAGAGGTCACTGCAGTTCCCTTGGATTCTGTCTACTTTCTGCACTCATCACATCTCTAAGCAACTGCTAGTATCAAACCTGGTACCCTTCTCTCTACATTCTACTGACTATCCTCTGAGCCAATGAACCAGGCCAACAACTTCCTCTATTTTTATGCTCTTAACCATACCTCACTCCCTCCTGCCCAGATTTAAAAAATTGGCCCTGACTACCCTCTGTCCCTGAGCTGTGTTCAAACCCAGTACCCTTGAAGTCAGAGTCAGCTGCTCTACCTCTGCACCACAGTGCCTACCTACTTTAATACTACTCTCTGAGCCTCTTAATCACTTACCTACCCAATCTGCCAAAATATAAGTTTACCTCTTCTTCCCTGCTTTACAGGATTTGAACTCTGCACCCTTGTTTCCAAACTCCACAGTTCCACCACTCACCTAGAACACCTGCATATTCCTGCAGGATTTCATAACTATAAAGAACACACTAACCCTGTGACACAACTAAAGTGTTATCTGGGTGCTTCTGACCTGAACCCAACTCCCTGCTGCTACAGCCACTGGTCTGGCTCTCTCCTATTGCCTGATCAGGGCTTGAACCCGTTGCTCTGTGCACTTCAGGCACATCGCTGTCACACCATAGCAGCAACTAGACTCTGAGGTAATCTCTCTACTATCTCCCTCTTTCATCCTAGTCCCCCATTCTTTCCTCCTTCAGCTCCACAGCCTTCCCAACTATGCATGCATCCCCTGCTCACCAGTCTATCTCTTCTCCTCCTCCTCCCTTTGCCTTCCACCAACCCTAGTGTCCCTATTAACCCTCAGCCTCACTAGTCCAGTGTTCCTACCTACCCTCCTGTCCTCCCCTCCTCCTTTACCACTGCTCCTACCCCTCCCTCCTCCTCCACACATCCCATATGCTCCTCTCCACCTCACCCCCCTTCCAGACATCACCTGTCCTCCCCCCAACGCCCCCTTGCACTTCTGATCACTCAGGCCTTCTCTGCCTGTGCTACCCTACCCACCCCTTGTGCAACCAAACCCCATTCCTTATTATATCGCTCCCGGCATAACTCCATCTGCCTCCCTCTGACCAGAGCACTTCTCCTCCTTCTACTCCTAACAGGAACATACACCCCAACCCAGGCCCTGCCCCCCCATCCACCCACTCAGCCCACTGGTCTTGAGTAGCCTCCATGAATATATGCAGCCTGCTAAAGAAATTTGATGCCCTACAGTGCTGGGCCTTGGCTCACCAACCAGACATCATAGCCCTGGTTGAAACCTGGCTGTCCAAATCAACTCCAGACTCATTTGTCTCCCTCCCAGGCTATACCTTATACCAGGAGGACCCGAGTGAGCAAACAGGGGAGGCTGTGCAATCTCACCAGGGGACACATACCTGGACATGCACTCCCCACCCCTGCCCTCACAAATGTGGCCCAGGCCCCTTACCCTCAGACTCACCCCAGACCCCTCTAGAGCCCTCTCTATCTCACCACAGCCTCCGTTCCCCAAAAGAACCAGCACCCAGCCCTGATATCTTTAACGGACTACCTGGCCACCCTCCACCATAAAGGCAGAACAAATCCTAGTGAGGGACCGTAATGTAAATTGGCTCAGCACCTCCTCATCCACCACCAGAGACTCATTTGCCGCCAAGATATGACACAACTCGTCACCCAGCCCACGAGACTTAACCTAAGAGTGGTACCAGCACCTGCTGGATGTTATTATAACAACTCATCCCATAAAATCCAAAACATCCAGGTCCTCCCAGACTCCCTGGTGACCACTCCCCTATCCTATTCCACTGGGTAGCCCCCAATCCCAAACCCAAAGCCCAGACCACCCTCCGCAGGCGCCTCCTCCCTGGTGGGCTGAAGAAACTTAAGGCACTCCTCACCCACATAGACTGGTCCCCCATTCAGCAGGCAACCAACATTGATACTGCCCTCACCTTTTTCACTCACACCTTCAACATGGCCTGTGATCTCTTTGCACCCTTAACCAAAACCCGGTCCAAGAAACAGAATGCACCCTGGGTTAGCCCGGCCCTCCTACAATTACTTAGAGACTGGGATAACCTCTGGCACCTTGCCACTGAAACAGGTCGTCTGTCTGATAGGCAAGCATACAATGCAGCCCGAAATAAATGCTCATGGACCATCAGGAAAGCCAAGGCAGACCATTACCAGGCCTCCCTTACCTCCTCCTGGGGCTCAGCCCGGACCTTCTGGGATAATATTAACAACTCAATAGTAAAGCTTGCTCCCTACCCCATCCAGCTCACTAGGAATGGCACAACCTCCACCAGCCTGCCACCATAGCTAACTGGTTCAACACCACTTTCACTGACCTTAGCTCAGTCCTCCTAGTAATTTCTTTGGCCCTCCCCCCAGCCAACTCCCCTGTCCTCCAGCACCCCAGCTTCCTCCTGCGAAAGATTTCCACCCGGAAGCCAGACCCATCTAATCAAAGCTCTCAATGGCAACAATCCCGGCAGTGACTCACTGGACCCCAGCATCCTCGAGGCTGGTGCTAGATGAGGTCCTTGCACCTCTCACAAGCCTAATTAACCAGTCACTCTGCCTGGGACAATTCCCCACAGCTTGGAAAACAGCCATTATCACACCTATTCATAAAGGGGCGACAGGTCATCGCCAGCAACTACGGCCAATCTCCATCCTCCCTCCCTCTCTAAAGCCCTGGAGAAAGTGGTGGCCATTCAAATCACTGATTATCTGGCTAAGCATAACATCTTATGCCCCAGAGCAACATAGCTTCTGTGCGGGTCACAGTACCAGCACTGCCCTTATTGAATTCTCAACTTCCTACACTCCTCCTTGGATACCAGCTCCCTAGCTGGTGCAGTGTTCATTGACCTCTCAAAGGCTTTCGACACTGTCTCCCATCCACTGCTGCTGAATGCACTCTGCCTCACTGGTCTCTCGGCTGGCCCCCTGGCATGGTGTGCTAGCTATCTTGACACTCGATTCCAGTGTGTCAAGATTAATAACTACTCTCCGATACCAGTCCCATCCTCTCTGGGGTCCCCCAGGCTCCATTCTGGGCCCCCTTCTTCGCGCTGTATCTGAACACCCTGCCCAGTGCATGCTCTGGCAAAATTCTGCTGTATGCAGAGCAGCTGTCCTTTTGCCACCCACGTAATCCCATCTCCCTACAGGACTCCCTACAGCAGTCCTTTAACAGTGCCGAGGCTTGGTTTAAGGAGCGCAGACTCGTCATCAATCTTAAGAAAACCAAAACTATGCTCTTTTCACACCCCAAAACAAAGCTAGCAACCACCCACTCTATATCCTTCCAAGCACCAACCAACCACTGGAACAAGTCTGCTCCTACAAATACCTTGGGGTTTCTTGATTCAGCCCTCACATTTCACACCCACGTCAGCCTAACATCCGCCACTAACACACGACGGCATCCTATTCCGCCATAAAACCTGCCTTCCCCAAATGCTCTCCGGCTAGCTGTTACGCCGTCCGTTCTGTCCCTTGTAGACTATGGTCTACCAGGTATGATGCTGCCGATGCCACTGCACTCAACAAAATTCACCTAACCCTGAATAAAGCATGCAGATTGATTACGGTGCCCTGAGGCTCACACACACCTGTCAGCTATATGTCGATGCTAACCTGCTTACCCTGGATGAGCGGCTCCGATACCAGACCTGTCTCCTCACCAAAAACCCTACTTGGGCTCTCCCCCTGGGGTAACAGCATCTATCCACAGAGCCCTCCCACCATTGCAACACGGTCTTCCTACAAGACCACTCTAAAGATCCCAGAACAAGAACCAGCCATGGCCAGAGGTCCTTCAGCTATAGAGCCCCAACCTGGTTTAACTCTCTCCTGCCACCATCACCAATGCCATCACCATCTCCACATTCAAAACCGACTTGAACCACATCTTCGCACTCGTAACTGCTCCTGTCTCTGAACATAGCCTCCACCTCCTTTTCTTTGACAATGCCCCCGGCAGCTCTCCACCAACCATCCCTCCACCACTTCCCTGTACACCATGCCTAGGTTTAACCTGGCCAGTGCCAACTGTTTCAATGTTTATCTACCAGAATGCTCACTTGATACCGACTTGTTTAATACCTGTTATCGATTACATGTACCCTGTACCTGTACCCAATTGTATCTGTCTGTACCCAACTGTATCTGTCTGACCACCACAATGTGGCTTGTCTAACTCTGGTAATGCCTATTGATTTTGGCAAATCTTTGCTATGTAACCGAAACACAATGTATGTCTTTATGTGTCGAAGTACCTTTGTAAACGAGCCTCTGGCTCAAAGGTTGTAAACTGATTCTTAAATAAATAAAATAAATAAATAAATAAATAAAATATGATTTTTAGAAGTGTTAATAAGCACTGCACAAACAGCATATTATCACTTCCAAAAGCTTCAAATATGATAATGCACTCTGTATGTATATATGATTGTATATACTATATGACTCTGCTTGTCAATAGTATTCACTCCTGGGGTGACTCAGCACTCACATGCTAACAACTTAGGACTGTGATAAATTTGCTATTCAGTATAATGTATCATAGGTATCATTGGTCAAACAGAGTTTATGTAGACAAAGTCCTTTTGCTTACCATTAATTAATACTCCTTTATCCCATGTTTGACAAAATATCCAACGCCTTCTTAAAGCTGTTCATATTTGTGCTGGTTACAATCTCCAAGGGTAATCTATTCCAGATTTCAGTCACCCTTAGGGTAAGCCAGGATTTCCTTTTCTTCGTTCTGGGACATTCAACTTTCAGTTGAAGTGGGTGGGCCCTAGTATTATAGGTTGAGTCCCTTAGTTCCAGTTCCAGAAGTTTCCTCAATCCTGGGTCGATAAATGATTTATAAATCATATACATGTCTCCTCTCAATCTCCTAAATTGTAATGGATACAGGTCCAAGACTTTTAACCTTGTTAGATACTCATATCCTTTTGCTTCCATGATACTATGGGTTGCCCTTCGTTGGACCCTCTCCAATGCTGCTATTTCTGCCCTGCCTCCTGGTGCCAAAAATTGCACACAGTAATCCAAGTACAGTCTAACCAAAGATGTATACAGTGGCAGTACTACCTCTCTATTTTTACAAGTTATGCATTTGTTTATGCAATGCAAAATATGACTCACTTTCTTAATGACCGCATTAAAGTGTGTTGTGAATGATAAGTCATTTGTGATCGTGACACCCAGATCACTCTGTTGTCCCACTATATTCAGAGATTGCCCACCAAGTGTATAGGTCCAGTTTTTATTCAGTCACCCAAAGTGCATGACACAGCATTTATTAATATTAAAGGTTAGTTTTTTTTTCCCAATGCCCAGGTGTCTAAATCATTCACTGCTTCCTGTAGTCGGGAAGCATCATCTTGGTTATTCACTATATACCCCACCCTAGTATCGTCAGCAAATTTGGATAACTAAATATCATCCTTAACCTGCATTGATGCGATGTATATGTTAAACAGACAAGGCCCCAACACAGAACCTTGGGGCACTCCGCTGGTCACATCCACCCATGTAGAATTTGTGCCATTGACTGTAACTGATTGTGTCCTAGCTTCTAGCCATGCCTCTATCCATCTAGTTATTTTCCCATTGAGGCCATGCATTATTAATGCATTTATCAGTTCTCCATGGGGCACCTTATCAAATGCCTTTGAAAAGTCCAAATATACCACATCCACAGACTGTCCCTCATCCAGGGCCCTACTCACCCATCCGTAAAACTCCAACAAATTGGTCTGACAGGACCTTCCTCCAGTAAATCCATGCTGTAATGGATCCATTCTATCAGAGTTTTTTAGGTACTCAATGATGTAATCCTTAAGGATACCCTCCAATATTTTCCCCAAGACAGATGTCAAACTGACTGGTCTATAGTTTGACAACTCCTGTTTACTACACTTTTTATAAATAGGTACCACCATGGCTTCTCTCCATTTGTTCATGACATACCCCAAGTCAAGTGAGATTTGAAAGATCTGAGTTATTGGACCTGCCAGAAAATGGGCCAGTTCTCTAACCATTCTAGGGTGTATTCTGTCTGGGCCCTGGGATTTATTTGGATTCATTTCCTGTAATCTTTCAGAAATTTCTACTTTATTACACAGATGATTAATGTCAAGATCAGACCCTAAATGGTGTAGTCCTGGAACAGTTTTGTTATTAAAAACTGATACAAAAAAAGTATTGTACATTTGGGCAAGTTGAAATTGATCAGAGACAATGTTTCCATCTATTGCAACAAGTAGTCCAATAGCCCTGCAGACTCCCTTTTTATCATTAATGTAAGCATAAAAAGATTTATGATTATCTTGGACCTTTATTGCCAAGGTCAGCTCGTCATTTTCTTTGGCCTCATAAATACTTTTCTTGGACTGTTTTGGTAGATCTTCATACATATCCCAACATACACTACTACCTGATCTCTTAGCCCTTTTGATTAAGTTCCATACAGATTTGGTCATTTGGGTACTACCTTGAAGTTTCCTTCTGAATTTTTAACCAGGGGACCAAAATTCTCGTTTAAGAAAATTATTTTATTTGTCAGGAGGTCCCATACAAAATCCAACAATTTATCCTGGAACTCCACTTCCCAATTCCATGAACTCAAATACAATTTCATGCTGTCGAAATCTGCCTTGCTATAGTTGTATTTGGCTATCCTACTTCTAGTAGTTTGTGCTAAAAAGTCCAGGGTAAAGGAAACCATAGAATGGTCACTTGACCCAAGAGGTTGGAGGACATTGCAAACTTTTTTGTTATCAGATAAGTTACTTAACACATGGTCAAAAATGTGGTTGCCTCTAGTATTAGTGGTAACAACTGGTCCATTCCAGCCAGTAAACAATTTTCCAAAAAATGTGATTCCAGTGCAGTATTAGCCTGAAGTGTTTTCCAGTAAATCCCTGGTAGGTTTAAGTCCCCTAATACCACATTCTTTTTAGTATCCCCAATAGTTTTAAGGAAGTCTAGAACTTGTTCATCCTGTTCTATCAGTGCTGATGGTGGCCTATATATCACGGCAATGTTAATGCTATCCGACTGAGAAGGGAAGATTTAAGCAATAAACCATGACAGGGTATTGGTGATGCTGGTTTTACCGACGCCTGGTATGGTTCGGTCATGAGGCCGTGGGCCGAGTGAGTAAACCTCACCAGGCGTGGGTAAAACCAGCATCACCAACACCCTGGAGTGAGTTATTGCTATTATACAATGTTGTCCTTTTTTTTAGGTTAAAAAAAAAAAACAACAAAAAACATTTTGTTTTTATTGTATTTTGAATTTTTTTTTAGTTTATTCTTTCGCAAAAAAATAGTTCTTGGTTGCTGCCTACTGCCATTCTTGTAACGTTGTTTCATAGAGAGGGAAAGAGTTTATGAAATGCTGTGTGGTGCGGGAGCAAGGGGTATTAAATGAGAGTGCTTTGGGATTTTCCGATGAGGTGGCAGTGATGGCAAAGTCGATATCGGAAAGAAGGAGCGAGCTGGAGATTTAAGCTGTGGAGCTGGAGTGAGCATGACTGGTGATGGACGCAGAGGCTAGAGGTAACAAGTATAAGAGCACCTGGCATCACAGTTCAGCTAAACAAGTATGTGGATAGTTTAAAGAATGCTTAACTGTGAGAAGTGTTTTTGAATTAAAAATGAGAGTTAGAATTTAAGAAAATCACAGCCGAAAAACCAAGCCGTGATACTAGGCATGCACCCAAGTATAAGCAAGACGCATGACCAGTATCACAGCTGTGGTTTTGGCCGCGAATTCCATAACGTCCAGTGCGCGTTTTTAATTCAAAAACACTTCTCCCACTTGAGCATTGTTTAAA
This sequence comes from Neoceratodus forsteri, assembly GCA_016271365.2. Taxonomy (NCBI): domain Eukaryota; kingdom Metazoa; phylum Chordata; order Ceratodontiformes; family Ceratodontidae; genus Neoceratodus; species Neoceratodus forsteri. Next base: position 1,127,213,333 of record CM028131.1, read on the forward strand.
CTGTTTAAATATTTGTTAAGCTGCAGGGGGTTGGTGCAATGTGTACCATTTGCTAATGTGTTGCGAGCAGATGTTAGGTAGTAACAGGAAGAGAGCAGGGTGTCTTCAGTGCTGTGCTGCATCAGAGATCATGGTTTGTGTTTAGGTTCAAGGTATGGGCAGAACGGTGTGTAGGGAAATGTAAAGGTTCTTTTTGTGGCAAAATTTGTGTTTTTATTGTTTTTACAAATTAGGGAGTAAGACAAAGTGGTACAGCAGTGAAGAGAGAGACTGGTGACGGAGCGGAGAGTAGAAACATTTACCAAGGAAAATAAGATGTCGGCTCGGACTGATTTTTAATAATTTTCTTTTTGCAGTTAGTGAGATGCAGCTGGCTGGCACTTGTTCCTGTTGGTGATGCTGAATTTTACAACAGGGTGATAGTGCCAGCTGATCAATGAGAGTAGGGTATTTTAGTTGCCATTGTATAATCTAATCCATACAACCTCAATCTTATCCCATTTAGATGTATCTATAATCTCAGAATTTAATTTATTTGAGATACATAATGCCACTCCCCCTCCACGTTTATCATTCCTATCCTTATGAATCAAGTTGTAACTAAGTATTTGTTTGTCCCATTCATCGTTTTCACTCCACCATGTTTCTGTAATCGCACAAATATCGATATTAAAACCTTCTAGAGCCAATTTCAATTCACCCTTCTTTTTATTCAGGCTTCTAGCATTAAGAAGAAGGACCTTCTATACATTCTCCTCCCCAATATATCCCCTAAGGGTATGGCTAACAGGCTCCCTCCCCTCATTTAGTTTAAACCTTCATCAATAGCCTGTCGGAGGTAGTGGACAAAGATACGTTTACCCCTTCTTTTTAAATGGAGTCCATCCTGTGCATACAACATGGGATTTTTGAATTTCATTTTCTGTTCCAAAAGAGTATACTCCTCCCTCATACACCATCTTTTGAGCCATCCATTAAACTCTAAAATTTCAGAGTAAATTTTTTGGGAGGCCCTAGGAACTGGAAGTATATCAGATATAATGATGTCACAGCCCACTTCATTACATGTCATCCCTATTTCTCCAAAATCCCTTTGGATTTCTAAGGTCTGTCTTCTACCTACATTATTTACTCCAGTGTGTATTAAAGCAAGTGGTTTGTTGATGTTTTCTCTAAGCCCAAGAAGAAGATTTCTAATGTTTTTAATATTTGCCCCCAGAAGTGCACTAACGGTAGTTGTCGAATTTCGATGTTTACAGATAATACTATCTGTATATTTCAACATCGAATCCCCCACAACCAAAACATCTCTTAACACCTCATGCAAATTGCTATTAATGTTATTACTCCTATTTTCATAGCTTTCTTCTGGAGACGAGGTCTGTATATGTGCCTGTTGTTGGAGGGTTTCCTGTTTTCGTCACTATTCTGTTCTCTAATACAGGGAGAAGGGACAGAAGAAACATTATATTCACTTATTATGGGGAGAGTGTTCAGTTTTGTAACTATTATGTGTTCACTGTTGAACTGGGGGAGAGGGAAAGGAGAGTTCTGGTTACATGGGGTACTGTTATTTATTATATCATGTCCTAAATGTGAAAATCTATTCGGTGTCAAAAACTTTGAGGTACCCCCTATATTTCTTCTTCCCTTTTTTTTTATTTTTTTTTATTTTTAGTAACCAAACACCAGTCATCATCTGTTTCCTGGCTTTCTGTTATTTTGTTATCCTGGTCTTTAAAATTTACTGTAACTTGAGTTGCACTATCAATATAGTGTTCCAGATTGCTAATATCAATCTGGACCTGGATCCTTTGTTTTAACACCTTGATTTCAGTTTGTAAAACAACCAGTAGGTTACATTTATCACAGGAAAACCCCTCCAAAGCCTCCCCTTCTGTGAACATGTTACAGTTAACACACAGCCTCATTCTAATCTAGTTACTTACTTCTGTTCAGATGACAAATAAAAATTTATTAGGCCTTGGTCCCAACAGTTTCCGCAGTCCCAGTGGACACAGCAGACATGCGCAGACGCGTGTGTCTCCACACGCATCTCCGCGTGCTTCACCATGCACCCTGCATGCACTCGCCCTACTCACTGCAGGGACAAGCTATATGCCCCTAGATGACTCGGACATTGTTGTCAGGGGTCGCGATGTTACTCACAAATTACTGTGCAGTTTTAAATTTGCTTTTTCACTCCTCTGTGTGTGAACCACTCATTCCTTCTGTCGCCTTATCCTAGAATGCCCCCTACCACCCACCACTGTCACCTATATGCCACCCTTGATCTCCCCTCGCTGCACTGCAGGTGACAGCTCCACTACACTAATCTCATAGCTAAGCACTGGTCAAACTCCTTCCCCTCCTATCTCAGTTTCACTCTATCATCCCAACCCTCCCCGGCCTACTCTTTGCGGGGCTCGGACTCTAAACTACTACAAATCCCTTTCATGCGCACCTCAAAGGGCCAGTTGGCTTTCAAATACAGGCTGCCCACACTCTGGAATAACCTCTCAGCAGTAATCAGGCAGTCCACCACCACTCCTAGGACCTTGACCACTCTTCTTCAGGCCCACTTCTCTGACATTTGCAACTGTAACCTGCAGGACAGATCTGTTAAATTGAAGCATCTAAATGTGACTTAACGGGGGCCTAGGCATACAACTGTATTATCCTTGATGTCCCTGTCTCTTTTGCCCTCTTTCTTCATGGTCACTGTAAGATATGCCTATGGTCATAGACCCCATTGTTATTATGCACTCGGCGTTAAACTTGTAACTAGACAATGAATGCATAAGTCCTGCCTGTAACATCTCTGGACCACCTGTCTCTCCCTTTTTATGCCTGTTATACCTGATGTATGTACTATTATGCATCTGTTTCACAGCAACATTGCCTACTGTACCTAATGTAATGTAGCACTTTTATGTTATGTAACTCCAGGTCGCATCTGGAAATGAGTGGATTTCCCACTCAGTATGCTTATCTGGTAAATCTCGTTAATAAATAAATAAATAAATGTAGCACAGACACCTGGAATAAGCTTTAAAATAACTTTAAAAATGGTATTCAGCCATTTTGTAGTTCACCCTCGCTATACTTGAACTACACAGCTCTCTTCCTGCTTCCTGTTACAGAGGCAGGGCTCCACATAAGCACAGAAGTGCTCAGAATTTAAAATAAGCTTTTTGTCTTTTAAAATAAGCCCCCAAGGTATCACATTAGCACAGAGGTGCTTTCACAGCAAAGCTTCAATAATTATAGTCGCCCTGCTCACTGAAGGGACAAGCTATATGCTCCTAGATGACCCGGAAGTTGTTGTCAGGGGTCGCGATGTTACTCGCAAATTATTGTGCCATTTTAAATTTGCTTTTTCACTCCTCTGTGTGTGAACCACTCAGTAGCACCTGTTATGCTACTGTAAGTACCTCTCATAGATACATACATAGATACATAGACAGTGTCAGCAGATAAGGGCCCATGGCCCACCCAGTCTGCCCATTTAAGCTTGTAAGTTCAGTTTGTTTTCCTAGAAGTCTGTTGCTCCTTACCCCTGACCTCCAGAATTCCTTTATGTCTATCCCATGCATTCTTAAATCCCGTGATTGTTTCAGCCCCCACCACTTCCTCTGGCAGGGTGTTCCACTTGTCCACTACCCGTTCTGTGAAGAAATTCTTTCTCATGTTTCCTCTGAATCGTCCTCCTTCCAACTTCATCCCATGCCATCTTGTCCTGGAACATCTTTTTCGCTTAAAAATAGTGTTTTCCTGCACCCTGTTCCTCCTGTAAGATACTTGTATGTCTCTCATCATATCCCTCTCTCCCTCCTCTCCTCCAGGAGTACATGTTCAGTTCCTTCAACCTGTCTTCATAGGACTTGTGATGCAATCCATGCACCATCTTTGTTGCCCTCCTCTGAACCTTCTCTACCCTGTCTATGTCCTTACGTAGGTATGGTCTCCAGAACTGTACACTGTACTCCAGGTGGGGCCTCACTAGTGTCTTGTATAGCGGAATTATGACCTCCCTTTTCCTGTTGGTGATGCCCCTGCCTATACATCCCACATCCTATTTGCTTTACCTGCTGCCTTGTCACACTGTTTCCCTACCTTGAGGACATCAGAGATGACAACCCCAAGATCCTTTCCTACTTGGTGCATGCTATATCCTCACCCCCAACTGATATATTGTGCCAGGTTTTTGTGCCCCATATGCATTATCTTGCACTTTTTTGCATTGAATTTCAACTGCCAAACCCCTGACCATTCTTCAAGTTTCTGCAGGTCACTTCTCATTCTGTCTACACCCTCTGGTGTGTCTACTCTTTTACAGAACTTTGTGTCATCAGCGAACAGTGAAATTCTGCCTTCTAGGTCCTGCGCAATGTCACTGATGAAGATGTTAAATAGGACCAGTCCCAGCACTGATCCCTGTGGTACTCCACTGGTCACTCTTCCCTCTGTGGAGTGACAGCCATTTACCACCACCCTCTGTGTCCTGCCACCCAGCCAGTTACCTACCCACCACACTACTGTCCTGCCCACACCCATATTCCCCAGTTTGTGTAATAGTCTTCTATGTGGCACAGTGTCAAAGGCCTTGCTGAAGTCCAGATAGGCCATGTCCACTGCCCTCCCATGATCCACCTCCCTAGTCACCCAGTCAAAAAATTAAACGAGGTTGGTCTGACATGACCTCCCCCTGGTGAAACCATGCTGCCTTGGGTCCTGTAGTCCAAATCTTAATAGTGCAAAGTACAGTTAAGGCAGTCCAAACTCTTGTTAGAATTGTATTAGCTAATCCAGTATGCTGAATGAGTAAATTGTACACTAGATAAGCATGCCCAGCTGCATAATACAAATACATTTGCCCTACAAGTCAAACTTCATATGCAGTGTCTACCTTAAATTCTGTGGTACAGTGCTGTAACACAATAATATATATTTTATATTACTAGTAGTGTGTGCAACAAAGTACTATACTGCATATTGCTAAAGAACGACGATACAATACATAGTGTTGTAACTTGTATTATACTAAAGTGAGGTTACAGATGAGTCTTTTGAGAAAACACACCCTACATTAAGCATGAGAGGAATAAAAGAGAATTCAACAATTTTAAGGAAACACTGCAACAGTACATGCACAATCTCACATTCGATGAATCCCTATATGGAAAGGAAGGAACTAGGAGGATGGATTAGGAGGCAAGAGATGAACAAGAGGAAAGACACTCAGTATCCTGCATTGATGAGCCAAGGATTCATTTAAGCAGGAATATGATGGGATATTTTACACATTTACTATAGAAGGCAGATTTAGCACTCGGGGGGGATTATTGGTGACCACCTTGGGGATTCTACCTTCTCAGCCACACAATGTGCTTTTACTAAGGAGGATTACCTATTTGTGGTTCCATGAAATTGGAATACCTTTCAGATTTTTAATACATCTCCATGTTCTGAAAGGGTTCATTTATCCCTAATTGGCAAGTTGTTAACTAAAATACAACAATATAAATTGTATATACAAGTTTACTTTATATACCATGTTACCATTATTTCCTGATATTGTAACAGTACTGTTCATGGAACTGAAACTGAAACTGTAACCATAGTAGGCTCTACATCAGTGTTGTACAGAATTGCAAAATTCCACTTTGGCTTGAGTTCTGTTGAATTTTGGAAACTCTGCATAATTCTGAGGCACTGCAACCATTATTTTTGATAATATCTTCATCCGTTGTGAAATTTAAACACAGTTGCTATCATGCAGCTCTTGTGATGTTTTTTTGAATATTTATAAATACTTATACATATATTTATTTTGTAGATTTCTGGTTGCACATGAAAATGGGCAACATTGGTCATGGGCCTACCAGGTTACCAAATCAAATGAAATCAAATTTTCTGCCTGAGGTAAAATTGACCTTTTCACTGTGAAAAATCACAGAACATGCATAATGTGTCCAAATGATAGGAAAGTCAACACAAAAAGCAAAAATCTACAGTTTCCACTGAACATGTTTCAATGATTTAACAAACAAAAATTAGATTTGCATTAAACTAATTTTATACAGATGTTTTACTTTGTTTTTATCTGTACATTCAGCTACTTTTAAAAATGTATTTCCTAGCTTGTTTGTAACCATGTTTATCTCATCGCCACCCTTTTCTTTTCCTAACTAGACCATGTCATTTCTGAAAAATGTCCATTGGACCAGTGAACTCACTTGATCAAAATATAAATGAATAGAATAGAATAGAATAGAATAAAAAATTAAAAACCTGCAGTTTACTTTAAAAATTGCAATTCAAATGGCTGAATTCCACACACTTTACCACAAAATGTTGTGCAACTTTGCAGAATTAATTTTTGCTGGAATTATATGTGCACCAGAATTCTGCAGATGGAATTCCACATTCCACTCATAACTATTGTATTCTACATACACCATTATATTCTATATAACATGTTAGTATTATTCACCGATCCTGTATTTCTAGCATATACAGAGTCACAGCTATAAATGTGGCAGCTTTGTTATGCTGTTACTGTATATACCATATTACTATCCTTGCTAATTCTGTATTTCTAGTGCAAACAAAACCGCACCTGTAAATATGGCAGCTTTTACATGCAAGATAACACTGTGTATAACATAGTACTTTTATTTCCTAATCCTGTATTTCTAGTAGAAACAGAGCCACAGCTGTAAATATGGTACCTTTTTTAGAAAACTGTGTATACTCCCATATATTATACTACTATTTTCTTAACCTGTCATTTGAGCATCACTAGAGCAAAATCAGTAAATAATATTGTCTCGAATCATATTCCAGTCGGTGGGGAAGGGGGCAGGTGTAACAAGATCAGATCTCAAAGACCCAAAGCAAGGAGGTAAAGAAACACTGTCCTTCTTGGCAATGTTATTTAATAGTGTCTCTCCCATACATCTTGGAAAACTATACCATTTACAGAAATACAAACAGTCCAGTACACAAACAGCCAAAATAAAAATATTTAAACAATTTTAAAAACTGCATTTTAAAACTGGTAGACTCATTTTGTTTTAAACTTTCTTTTTACCTTCCTCCCCTCCCCAAGCTCTGCTACTCTGGGAGTTCCCACTGGAGTCCTTCCCCCACTTCTGCCACCTATCTGTGCTGGCCGTGAACCCCCATGTATCCTTGGTTTACCAACCCCCCCGGGTGGGGACAAGGTGGGACCCATACACCCTGAGCTTTACCTGTTTTGTTGGGCTCTCTGAGATTGGCCAGGCAGGCAGGAGCCATGAGGGGTCTGCCCCAGGGCTCCATCTACCCGGAGCCTGGAGAGTGTTTTACTCGTTGTTGTTTCTGTGGACATCGCGTGAACCCTGATGTCCATGTGCATAGTGCTGACATCTGCAACATCCTCCCCTTGCTGCATTTCGGCACATGCTGTGACCCAGACCTCCACCTGGGGCCAGTCTTGCACCAGGATGTCAACCACCCTCCCTCTCTGGAGAAGACGAGCTATCCTGAGGATGCTCAAGCCTTCTCCCCCAGCCAGCCCTCCAGCTCCCTGGGCTTGTTCCCAAACCTGGGTCAGTGGTGTCGCAAGCGGAAATCCAACTGCTGCATCAGTGGGCTGGCCTTAAAGACTCATTTTTACTGAAGAACCAAATCCAATTAGATATCTGACCCAATGGCTAGCCTAAACAAATATGTTTTAATTAAAGGCTTAAATGCTTCCACAGATTGAGCCATGCTGATTAGAAAGGATGCAGACAATTCCAGAGCACAGGGTCTCTACTCATAAATGCTCTGCTTCTAACTGTCTAAATTACATTTTAGAATAGTAAGAACATTTGCATGTCGGAATGTCAGAATGTTGCAGCTCTTAGTGGGTACCTATTCTTTCATCAATTACTTCAGAAAGAACAGGCAGGGTCAGAAGTGTAACTTACAGTAACAACAAAGTAATTTTAGGTTGGAAGGACTTTGGGTCCAACAGCCCCTTAATAAGCAGAGAAGAATCAGTTAGATGATGAGTCAAGGGTTTACTTTATTTGTCAAGGGATTGATTAAAGCAAAAGAGAAAGGAGATGGGGCTCAGAATGGGAGCTTTAAAAGAAGCATACAGCAAGAATTAGGATCCACAGGAGAAGACATTTATGGGGAAATGTTATAGACTGCTTGGTAGTACAGCAGAACTTGAGTGGGAGTTGGCACATTTAATTTAAAGGGCAACAACTATGGGGCCCTTTGCTGTAATGGGCATTTAAGCCTACCTGACATTACATGATAGGGATTCATTGTGAGATATGAATGATTATGAACCGGCGATTGTAAATGGAGCAAGCTGATTGGCCAAGAGGGTTTCGAAGCCGTGATGATATCGGGCTACATCATCACGGCTTCAGAAAACCTCTGGTCACCAGCCTTCTCACTTCTTACTTTCAAGAAATTCCTCCAACAGCAATGGCAGCTCTTAAGTTTAAATGCAACTCACAGCCTAATGTGAAAATGACAACATGTGCATGCCCCCCAGACAACAACACAACCTCCACTCGCGGGAAAATTAACTGGAAGAAAAAAAAATGTCGCTCATACAAAACAACAGCTGCTGACCACCCCACTAACCTTACATCATTGACCAGCCCGCTCCTCTCGTTCCTCGTGCCAGATACCACTTTCCCATTTAACAGCCAGTAGAACTGATGCATCATCAACCCGCCCGTGACATATCATATTCCCTCGTTTAACTCACAGTAAAACAGCTGCCCCCCTTCAGTCCAGTGTTAGCTCTATGAAGCGCAGCTCGGCCAGTACTTTTCACTGTACCTCATGAGACTCAGGAGGGATAGCGAGTGGCGACTTGCTAAATACAACATAAACATAAAATCGACCGAGCAATGTATGCTTAAACTCTCGCAGGGCAATGACGTGGAGGTGGAAGATGATCTACAATACTCAAGAAACATCACTACAGCATGCACATGAGCAGCAACAAACAGCAGCACCACCTACAGGAGACATAAACTCCAGACCTCCTTTACACAAACTCAGTTTACAACAGCTGCCCAAAGAGCCCCCCAGGAACTACTTTATTAAAAAGTACTCCTCCACCACCTCAGAAAATACCTTTTCAGAAGGATTTAAACATTTTTTTTTTTACTGCTAAAACTTGTATTCCTATTCATAATAGCAATAATGCACTCAGGGTGTGGTATAGTGGGATATTGTCCGCCTTGGGTCGTGGATACACTAGGCCTGCGACTCATGCTCTATCCCCGGTGACAATATCCCACGATATACCACACCCTGTCATGCATTATTGCTTAATTGTTTCTTTCTACCTCATGTCACGCAAGGGGAAAAAAACAAAACAAGTTGATCAGCATAAGAAACAGCCCTCCCAGTAAAACTGCAGAAGCTAGAATCATTCAGCTTTTCAAAACAGAAGTACAACGATTCCTGAGGAAGAATGGCATTTAAGTTTACACAACATGAGTGAGAGAAGCTTTTAGGCTGCTAAAAACTTGGAAACAAGGTTTCTACTCAACTTGGGTAAAGTTACTGATGTATGGCAGAAAACCGTACTTTAAAATCCTTTCTGACATTACAGTTCTATGTACCAATATACTGTTTGTGTCACAACATATTTTATACAACATGTCATGTTACTATTATTTCTAAGTCCTGTAATGCTTTTGTACTTGGAATTGCAGCTGTACACTTTATAGGTTGTACATGCAACTGTATAATATATCCATCATATTAGCATGATTTGCTGATTTTGTAAACAAAGTGTGCAAGGGAGTACAGCTGCAAGTATAAAAGTCTCTATATCCAACAGTATACTGTAAGTACCATGGCACCAGTACTTGTTGATTTTGTAACTATACTGTACTTGACATGGAACTACAGCTGACTGATTTTAAATTGCTAATAAATTTTAACATAAATGAGGAGCTGAAACAGCCATTTGGCCCCTCATACAGTACATCCCTATTTATCCAAACTGCTTGGGGGACATCCAATCAGTTTGGATACACAGAAGGTCAGATAAATGTCAGTGGCTCAGTAGGTAGCACACTTGCCTCTGAGGTCAGGAGATCAGAGGGCTGTGGGTTCAGTTCCCACATCTGGCACTTGGGTTAATATCCCAGTACTGACACTGTAGCGCAGCATGAGAGGGGTGCTGCACTTTGAAGGTGCTGTCTTTTGGATGAGATGTTAAACCAAGGTCTCATCTGCCTGGATTGGTGGTAGTTCAGGTGGATGTTAAAGATCCCATGGCACTTATCGAAAAGTGTAGGGGAATTTCCCTGGTGTCCTGGCCAAATTTCCGACAGCTTAATCTGGTTCAAGGTCAGTGGGCATTCATCTGTATCCCCATCCCCCGGTCGTGCCTGAAAATAGGCAGGATTTGTCTAGTGCACTTACCCGGTCAACAAAACCTAACTAACTAAATGGGAGTGCAGCGCTGACAAGACTGTACTGCCTTTTTTTTTAGGCAACTAGTTCCTTCATTGTTTGGTGTCACTCAGAAGAGTTTATTTTTAGTTTATTAAAAAACCTTCAGAAAATACCAAAGCATTCTGTTTCTTTGTCAGACTGTGGTGGAGTAGGATTTGGGGGGTGGTTACATATGTCTCCCAGGAACAATCCATGCTACTGCCAACAGTGAAAAAACTCAAGGCTGTGTAGCTGTGGAATCGGGGATTGGTGCTGCTGAGAAGTGGAAAGAGAAATGCAGACAGCAAGCAGAAAGGGAGAAGAGAGTTTTTGAAAAGCAGAGAGAAAGTGTACTGCAGAGGGCTGGGGAGAATCAGTGCTGGGCACTGTACTGTATGGGGCTGGGGAGAGCGAGTGCTGGGCATTGTGAAGGTGGCTCATTACTTAGCATTTCTGTTTGTCATGCTTACTGTTCTCAGTTTAAAAGCAGTTCTGTTTTTTACACATTTACCTTTGAGTAGAGATGTCAGTCTGAAATCAACACTGCAGGTGGTCCCGCTTGTACTCTCCACTTGCACCATAATGCCACAATCTCCTCACAAGCACTGTCACAAAGAAGATTGCAATTCCTTTTTAATTTTTGAACTAAAAGAGAGAAAGAAGCTGAAGGAGCTGTGCTTGACAGTGAACCAGCAAAGAATCACAGACAAAGCTTTTAGTTAAGATAAGGCAGCCATTTTCCTTGTGCCAGTGCTTGAGGAGAGATTGCGGCATGATGGTACAAGTGGAGAGTACAAGTGGAACTGGCTGCAGTGTTGATTTTCAGACAAGCATCACCACTCAAAGGTAAATGACTGTGTGAAAAACAGAACTGCTTTTAAACTTAAATCAGTAAGCATGACAACTATGTTATCGTAACTAAAATCTTTTCTTGTTCTCGGTGTGTTTGTCTGCAGCATAATAACAGGCATGAGGAAAATGAAAGCACAACCTGTGGAAGAAGTGCTGTTGGGCAAGTGGGTGCAGGGGGGTGGGAGAGATGACGTGGTTAGTACTATGGCTAGCTATTGATCATTTCCATTGTGATTACCATTATGAGGGCAGGGAGCTGTGATCACCCATTAAGTAAGTAAGAACAGCATCAACAATTTCAATGGGAACACTGGGGGACAAGCAGCTAGTTCATTAGATAGCTAGGTTTGGTTAATGGGAGGGGGGTCGGATAAACTGGGTTGTACTGCACTGAAAGCATTAGGAAGATCACCATACTAGAAGAATAATATAGTATATGACTAACCCCCTATTGTATATGAAATTCAGCAGCTGCTCCAAAGCTGTTGTACTACAGTTCAAAGGTCAGAAAACTTGTTGTAGTATCGATCTGACGTCACATCGATAGTACAACAAGTTTTCTGTCAATTAAATAGTCGCACGCATAACTAAAAATTCGAAAACTCAATTTGAAATCAGCGTGTCTCACAACCGAATTAATCGCAAGCAAGCATAAAGCAAATAAAAACGGCATGGCAGCAGCAGTGTTTTCGAAGCTCATGACAGACAGAGAACAGTTTATAGCTGATCAGGAAAACGCTCGTACTATCCAGAAAACGGCAGCCGACATAAAAATAGTGCAGAACTATTTTAAAAATGTAGACGAGCATCGGGACATATACAGAATTCCAATAGAAGAGCTAGACATACTCCTGGCTGACTTCGTGTATAAAATAAAAAGAATAGATGGGTCGGATTATGAACCGGGAACAATCAGAGGCATTTTAGGCAGTGTCGATCGTTATCTAATAAAGCATACCTATGGTCACTCCATCTACCATGGCAAGAATAGTCCATTCGTGCAAACATTAAGGACAATGACAGCAAAGCTAAGATATCTAAAAAAGCAGGGAAAGGGGAATAAACCCAATAGGGCTGAGGCTCTAACTGACACAGACATCAACCAGCTGTACAATTCAGGCACACTTGGTCTCTCAAATCCATCATCCCTCCTCAACATGGTATTTTTTAATGTTGGACTGTATTTTGCGCTCCGTACCATGGAACAGTACAAGTTAAAATGGGGAGACCTAACCCTGTTAACTGACACCAATGGCCAAAAATACTTAGAATATAATGAGCGACAGACAAAGACTCGTTCTGGCGAAAATCCCAGGGACATAAGGCCTGTGAAACCCCGCATGTACGAGAGCAGCATAAATAAAGAAAGGGACCCGATCTCTGCCTATCTTAAATATGCCTCCCAGAGACCACAAGCAATGAATACACCCGATGCACCTTTTATCTGGCCCCAACATAAATTTTAAGCCAAGAGTCTCCTCTGGTATAGAACTATGACCATAGGAGAAAACAAAATTAGAAACATGATGAAGCAAATGAAAATGTCTGCTGGCTTGCCTGAAAGTAAAAAATCACAAATCACTCCACCAGAAAGACATCGATCCAGGCATTGGTAGATCTAACGTCCCTCCACAGAAGTTGCACAGGTCTCCGGGCATGCGAAATATACAAAGTATTAATAATTACAACATGATCTCCGGTTCCAAACAGCAGAGACACTCGTCCATCTTCCGACTATTAACTTCGAAACCGCGCCTAGTGTCAGCCCACTGAGACAGCTCACAATTGGCTGGAAACAGGAAATACATCAGTGCCTGTCCAGCATCAAAATATCATCCAACAGAAAAGCTGCCTTTCCACATTTCATTTGGGGAACACTGCGTTTTCAGCAAGGAGTCAGCAGTGAATGTAACACACTACTCAAAACCGGAAGAGGAAAGTAGCGGTGATCGTAGACACCAATGACTCTGAATAAGTACGTTTTTTCTCTAAATTTAACCATATAGCTGTAAAACAATGTCTGGGGAGGCGGGGGTTGCTCTGCCAACTGACAAATGCTGACATTATTTTTTTCTTCCTCTCACAGAAATGCTGAACGACGCCACGATGATCGTATCCTTTTCTCTCTTTCTCTTAACTTGATTCTATATAATTATCGTACTGTATAAAAAGATTTCTGTTTGACAATATACAATTCAGTACCACTCGTCTGTGTCCCGTTTTTGCCGACAGGGGTTAGTGATATACTATAAAAACAGTGGATGATTAAGCATCCACTGCAAGGCTTGTTTCCATCTCGGTTTGTGTGATGACATCGCAAAGAGACCCCTCCTCGAGCTTCGCTCTCGGTCTCTATGATGTCATCTAACGATGAAACACAGCCTGGTTGTGGATGCTTAATCATCCACTATTCTATATATAACTGGAGATGTGAAGTTTTAATCACAGTCAAATTTCAGGTGAAGTTATCAAATTCACCTTTACCGATTAGTTTGCAAATTGTTACCATATTCTGGGAAATTTGTCATTATAAACATTGCCTGGCAACTATGCCTGTGAATTCACCTTTAGGGTGCATTTGGAAGATGCTTCTCAGAATGAGGCCGCTGGTAATTAAAACAACAGTGCCTCAAGGTCACCTAGAAGGGCTTCTGCAGTGCACATGGTACATCTCTGTGCACTGAGTTTGTTTCCCTTTGGTTTTGTGGTGTGAATTAGTCAGTGGAGGAGACAGGAGACTGATAACTTTCAGAGTTACACAGAGAAATACAAATCCTCATTTTTCATTACTTCAAAATATTTTGTTTTATTCTGTACTCATTATCATTTAAATCTTTGACTTATTAGGAGTACTTAAGTGTTTTGTTTCTGAAGATGCAACAGGAGGGGTGATCCGGCATCCTTCGCCACAGTGCTGTAGCAGCTCTTAGTTCTGAGAAGCAGCAGCCCTACACAGGCTACAACACAGCACCAGCACCAGCATGTTGAGGCAGTGGCACCACCACCCATTGACCCTGCTTTTGTACCAGAAAAACCTGCCCCTGCGTCCTCCTGGGGTTGTGCCACTGTCTGAACCCCAAGTGGCAGAGGAGACCCTCACAAGACCATCTGTCTCCTCCCTTCAACAGCAGCATAAGTCCTCTTCATAAAGCCTGTCATGTTACCATGTGGGCAAAACTTCTGCCACCAGTGTATCCACAGCCATTGGGAGGAGAGCAGTGCAGGCTACAGCTGCCCTCACTGCCAAAAGTCTTTTAAAACTATAAGCTGCTCTAAGAATGTGTGGGCTGCCAGTCTGGTGAAGAATATTGGATATAGTACTTCAGCAGCCAGAAAATCTATGCCTCTGGAGGATCTGTTGCAAGCTGTTCATAGGCCCCTTCCCACTTTCCAGCTCCATATATGACTATATTATATCTATACTGGTAAGAAATTAACAAACCATTCTAGTACTTTGAATGGAAAAAGATGAATCATAGAATCACACAGAATCAGAGAATCATAGAAGCTTGATGGCAGAAAAGGACCATACTGGCCCATCTAGTCTGCCCTTTTTCCCCCTACACCTCCCCTCCCTGCCAGCCCCTGCCCTCCCCCAGACACTCAGCCCCATATGCTTGTCCCATGCCATCTTGAATTCTTCCACTGATTTAGCCCCCACCACTCTGTCTGGCAGTCTGTTTCAGGGCTCCACCACCCTCTCTGTGAAGAAACGCTCTCACATTGCCCCTGTATCTTTTTCCTTGCAGTCTGAGGCTGTGCCCTCTAGTTTTGAACCTCTCCTTCCTCTTAAGTAAACCATCTTCTCCCACTTTATTGAGCCCCTTTACATATTTAAAAGTTTCAATCATGTCTCCCTTTTCCCTCCTTGTCTCCAGCATGTACAGATCCAGCTCCTTACACCTCTGCTCATATGTCTTTCCCTGCATGTCCTGCACCATCTTGGTTGCCCTTCTCTGAACCCTCTCCACGCATCTATATATTTGTGGAGATGTGGCCTCCAGAACTGAACCCCATACTCCAGGTGAGGCCTTACCATAACTTTGTAAAGGGGCATTATTACCTCCCTCTTTCTGCTAGTAATGCTCCTGCCAATGCATGCCAACATTCCATTGGCCTTTCCCACTGCCCTGCTACATTGGATTCCTACCTTAATGTTCGAGGAGGCTATGATTCCCAGATCTCTGACTTGTTCTGTTACTTTAATTTCCTCCCTTCCTAGGGTGTACCCTGCTCTTCTGTTTCTACTCCCCAAGTGCATCACAGCACACATCTTGGCATTAAATTTCAGCTGCCATATCCCAGACCATTTTTCAAGCATCTTTAAGTCCTCCCTCATGTCCTCCACCCACAGGGTATCCACCCTATTGCATATTTTTGTATCATCAGCAAATAGGCTCCCCCTCTCCCTCAAATCCTCAGCAATGTCACTGATGTAGATATTGAAGAGAAGAGGACCCAAAACTGACCCCTGTGGCACTCTACTCTTCATCCTCACTGTCCCAGAGTGCACCCCGTTTAGCAGCACCTCTGAGTTCTTTCTGACAGCTAGGATGGAGCCAGTTCTTTACCCAGTCCTAGCTAACATTTACCTGGGTCTCAACAAGGCTCACCCCAAGCTTCTTCTGACAGGGAATAACACTGCTATGCAATAGTCAGAAAATCACTTGCTTCTCCCTAGCTGTGGTGAGTGGTTCTCATGATTCCTAGGAATACTGATCATGGAATCATTTAGCATTGGGCATCACTACTAGAAAGTTGATTTTGTAGACAAAAGTATCTGTTATTGAGGTGTAATAACTGAGGAAAGTGAATGGAAAGGATAAGCAGTGGTTAAATTGGAAATGTTAAGTGGAGGAACTCTTACATCTAGATTTCTAGGTGGTACAACTGTCATTTCTATGTGGTGGAACTGTCCTTTCTAGGTGGAAGAACTCTCCTATAGTGATAGCAATAGTAATAGTATAGTGAAGAGAGGATAGAACTGGACATAGATCTTCAAAAAGTGCACACTGTTAGGTTTTTTTCTTGACTATGAGCAAGGGCAACTGTGTTTTTTATACTGCTCTCCTGGTTGTCACTCCCCAGCATACCCCAGCACAGATATCATACAGATATGGCAGAAAAACTTGGCCACATTAATGCCCCACCACTCCTTTACTACTACAACCATCCCAGCAGCAGCAAACACCTACCTCGGGGATTAGCAGTTTAATCTGAAAATAATGAAAAAAACAGTTTACTGAGATATTAGTAGATAGTAGCCCACCATGTGTTTTTTGCAGGGGTGGGGTGGGGGGTTGTTACCAAGAAAGGGATTAATCCCTTCTGGCACAGTGTACATGATCAGATACAGAAAGTTCTGAAAGCTGCCCTGCCAAATTTACTTTTAGAACTTATGCTTAGGACTGAGCCTAAGTAAACTGGAAAGTCAAATGTGTATAGGTTGTGGAACATTGCACTGGTCAATGCAAGGAAAACTACTGAACAACATTGGGTTAGTGACACATCACCCAGTACAGCTCATTGGCTAAACAATCTACTGTTATGTATGAAAATTAAGAGATACCAGCTCACAGCACATGCACAAGAAGACCTATTTTATAACACCTGGCACCCTCTCTTAGATGCCATAGAGCAAGGTGTAATTACTATATGAAGTAATTTTGGCAATTAGCCTTACATAGGAATAGCCTTCATATTAGCATGAGTGACACCAGCCCTATGGCCTGAGCTCCAATAGCAATATAAAAATATAAGAAGGGATGGTCACAATTGATGCTATGGGGCTATTGGTGAGACCTCTTGTGATGGGAATATTATCTGGGTTATGTATCTGCTATTAACCTTGGTCTAAAGTATAGCTATCACCAGCTGTAAGTCGGACATGAAGTAACTTGTATATATATGCTCTGTCTGATTTATGTACCGTGACTGGTTCAATGTACTATGATATATTTATGCAATTTTGAAACTTTTCAATAAAATATGTTTGTAAAAAAAAGGGAATAACAAATATTGGGAAACAAGTGTTTTATGAGGTTATATTGAAGAGTTTCTGCAGGTCACATGGTACAAAGTAAGACAGCTTCATTTTCAGTTTTACATTGTTAATCAATCAGTGGAGAAGAGCAGAAGCCTGACAGCTTTCATACAGATTTTTAAATTGAAATCTTACTTTTAACCAATTTTTCAGCATAATTGCATTCTTTTCCATTGTCTATCAATCCTATGTGTCCTCATTAGTAAATTGGTTATATTTTTGTTCTTTATGTGTTATTTGTAACATCCATCAGTGTTTACTGTAAGTGTATATTTGTTCAAATGATTAGAGAAAATGATAATTTATTTTAATGTGACCGAGACATAAGGAGGAGACTTTGTCACTTCATCTTGGATGAGGTTGTTGGAGTTGATGGAAGTAAATGTATATTTCTTTAAATGATTCTGGGAAAAGTATAATTCATTTTAATGTGACCATGACTTTTAACATGACCGTGACTGTGACCATGTGTGAGCATGGTGGATGTGAGTACAGAACACATGTTCCATTAAGGCACAGCTTCTCGTATCACCATCTGCCTCCATTACATGCTGGGAGAGTAGAGGGGTGGCAATGGATGTTTTTGAGGATGAGTTATGCACAGTGACAGCACAAGAGTTGACACAATTAAACAGTTATTTATTTAAATGATTCTGTAAAATGAAATTTATTTTAACATGGTGGTGACTTTTAAGTTTTAATGTGACTGTGACAATGAAGGAAGGTGGAGAGCCTCTGCCCCCTCATTTTAGATGCAATAAACGTGTTGGAGTTGATACAAGTAAATGTACATATTTTTTTAAATGACTATGGAAAATTATGATTTATTTTAATGTGACTGTGACTTTTAGCATGACTGTGACTGTAACCATGTGTATGATGTGACCATGGACTTGAGCACAGAGCATGTTCCATTTAGGCACAGCTTCCCATCCCTACCATCATCTGCCTTCATTTCCTGATGGGACAGTAGACAGGTGGCATTGGGTGATTTGGGAGATGATTTAGGCACTGAGACAGTGGGTGAGCTGACACAAGCAAATGTAGATTTCTTTAAATGATACTATAACATTTAATTTATTTTAATGTGACTGTAACTTTTGAGTTTTAACATGACTGTGACTGTGAAGGAAGGTGTAGAGATACTGCCACTTCATTTTATATGAAATAGATGTGTTAGAGGTGATACAAATGATGCAAGTAAATGTTTATTTCTCTAAATGTTTATGGAAAATTATAATATATGTTAATGTGACTGTGCCTTTTAATGTGACTGTGACTGTGACCATGTGTATGATGTGAGCATGGATGTGAGCAAAGAGCATGTGTTCCATTAAGGCACAGCTTCCTTTACTACCATTTGCCTCCATTACTTGCTGTACACTTAACAGCTTCCATCTCAGCACCCATAGAAGATGTATGGCCTGATGTTGACAAATATTGAGCTCTGCATTTTGTAGCCCTTTTTGTACATGTTGGTGGTACTGGTACTGTAGAGTGGTGAAGCGGGTGCTTTGGGAAATTATATATGCACCAAGACAGTGGGTGAGTCAACTCAAGTAAATATATATTTGTTTAAATTCTTCTATAACATTACATTTATTTTAATTGACTGTGCCTTTTAAGTTTTAATGTGACTGTGATGAAAAGTAGAGAGCCTCTGCTACCTCATTTTAGACACAATAGATATGTCAGTAAAATACATATATATATATATATGTAATGAGTATGGAAAACTAGCATTTATTTTAACACGACTGTGACTTTCTATGTGACCATGATCATGAAGGAAGGAGGAGACGCCAAAATAAACAAAAAAAATTCCAAATAAATAGTAACTATATGAGTATTTATTACCCTGACTGAGCAAAGTATGTCACTTAAACAGACAAACTGTGCTATGGAAATAAAATAACAAATCACAGAGCACAAACTTCTTCAAGGGGATTAAGCAGACACACAAGACTGGGGTACTTATAAAGAAGTTACAGTAAGCATTACAGTAAAACTGTAACCTCAATAACTAAACAAAATAACTACTGTACAATCAGTATAGTAACACCAGACTCAAACATAATTTGCTAAAACACAGAAAACTATTTTACAGAAATAAAATAATAAATCACAGAAAACAGAACTAATAATTAAGAAGAAATCCTGAGGAAAACAACACTAGTGCTCACAGATAGGGCTGTCTTGCTTGCCCCTAGCTAAAAAAACATCCCCACACAGCACTGCTTTACTACATAAAACAAAACCACTACCTTAAAGCAAAAGTAAGTAGATATGAAAATCTACCAAAACAAATGGCTAATCTAGCTTCTCAAGTGACTCCAGACAATTTTAGGAGTGATTTTGTTTCAAATACTCTGGGTGGGATATTCAAAGGGATTGAGCATGGCGTAACAGTGCTGTGCCCTGGTACAATATTCAAAGGGGAATGTTGTGCTGTGCAATTCTCGATGCGCCATGGCTCACCAGTAATGTATGCAGCGCAAGTGTGGAGGGTGTGCCCATGCATACGCGGCATATCCCGATATTCAACCAGGATGTTTGGTGCATATGCAGGTACAAACCTCCCCTATGCCACACAGGGGGGCACAAAGATGTGCCCGTGGAAAACATGATTATGTCGGGACACACCCACAGGTTGGCCGCCATATTGCTGGGCACAACACGACAGCCTCCTGCTGCGAGTGACCACCCGAACTCCCGCGACTCACTACGGGCATCGTGCCCTCACCCAATCATGGGCATAATAGCAATAAATTCCTGGTAGTCCAGTGGACCCTAGCCTATCACCCGATCATGGGCGTATTATAAATAAAACCCTGGTGGTCCAGTGGACCTGCTTCCCTGCCTGAGCGCGGGCTGTATTTAAAATGATATTCCCTGCTGGTCCAGTGGACCTGCTCTCCTGCCCAATTGCGGGCTTTAGTTATAATTACATTCCCTGGTGGTTCAGTGGACCTGATCCACAGCCTGATCGTGGGCAAATGAATAAAATAATTCCCTGGTGGTCCAGTGGACCTGATCCCCAGCCCCATCATGGGCAAATAAATACAATAATTCCTTGGTGGTCCAGTGGACCCGATCCCCAGCCTGATCATGGGCAAATGAATACAATAATTCCTTGGTGATCCAGTGGACCCGATCCCCAGCCTGATCATGGGCAAATGAATAAAATAATTCCCTGATGGTCCAGTGGAGCTGATCCCCAGCCTGATCGAGGGCTTTAGATGCAATTAAATACCCTGGTGGGCCAGTGGTACTCCCTCCCACCACCCACCCACCCACTCAGACCCGTCACCCCACCCGGTCAGTGGTGGGTGGCAGCTCCCCACCCGCAAGCCACCCGCTGACTGACAGCATACAGTATGGCTGTATGCCCATTAGTCCCCTGCATCGGCCAATTTACATGCAGATTGTACTGTACTACACAGTCCTGAAATGTGAATGAAACATAGAAACATAGAAGTTGACGGCAGATAAGGACCGCAAGGCCCATCCAGTCTGCCCATTTCTTTTTCTACCTTATAAATGTGCCATCGGCCTTTGCTCTGTCAGTGACCTATCTATTCATAGTCATTTGTATTGCTCCCTTATGCCTATCCCATGCCTGTTTGAAGCCCTGCACTGTATTCATAGCCACCACTTCTTGTGGTAAGCCATTCCATGCATCTACCACCCTTTCTGTGAAAAGAATTTCCTCACATTCCCCTTAATCGGCCTCCCTCTAATCTCATGCTGTGTCCTCTTGTCCTGCTATTTTTCTTATATTTAAACATGTTAGACTCTTTCACCTTGTTTATGCCCTTAAGGTGTTTAAATGTCTCGATCATATCACCTCTCTCCCTCCTTTGCTCAAGGGTATACATATTGAGCTCCGTTAATCTGTCCTCATATGTCTTCTGATGCAGTCCCTGCACCATTTTGGTTGCCCTTCTCTGGACTGCCTCAATTTGGTTAATGTCCTTGTGAAGGTGTGGCCTCCAATACTGCACGCAGTACTCCAGATGGGGCCTAACCAATGTCTTGTACAGAGGGATTATTACCTCCCTCTTACGACTTGTGATACCCCTACTAATACACCCTAACACCCCCCTAGCCTTACCTACTGCTTTAGAGGTCTGCTTGGATGATTTTAGGTCATCAGTGATGATGATGCCCAAGTCTCTTTCTTCCTTTGTGACTGCTAGCAACTCCCCTCCCAGCCTATAAGTGGCTTCAGGGTTTCTCTTCCCTATGTGCATGATTTTGCACTTCTTTGCATTAAATCCCAGTTGCCACTCTTCTGACCATTCTGCTAGTTTATCCAGATCTCTTCTCATTCATATTTTGGGACTGTGTAGTATAGTACAGTCTGCACGCCCATTGTCCCATGCAGGGGACCAATGGGTGTACAGCCATACTGTATGCTGTCAGTTGGCAGGCGGCCGTGAGGCTTGTGGGTGGGGAGCTGCCACCCGCCACTGACTGGGGGGGCGGGGTGGCAGATCTGAGTGGGCAGGTGGGAGGGCGGTACCGCTGGCCCACCAGGGTATGTAATTACACCTAAGGCCCATAATCAGGCTGGGGATCAGGTCCACTGGACCACCATGGAATTATTTTATTCACTTGCCTGTGACTGGGCTGGGGATTGGGTCCACTGGACCACCAGGGAATTATTTTATTCATTTGCCCACGATTGGGCAGGGGAGTGGGTCCACTGGACCACCAGGGAATGTAATTTTAACTACAGCCTACAATCAGGCAGGGGAGCAGGTCCACTGGACCACCAAGGTATTTACTTTTCACAAAAGCCCATGATCGGGCAATGAGGTAGGATCCATTGGACCACCAGCGATATGAATATATCACACCCATGATTGGCGATGGGGTAGGGTCCACTGGACCACCAGGGAATTTAAATCTACCTAATGCCCATGATCAGGCATTGGGGCACATTGCCCGCTGAGGGGAAGGGGGCATCAGTCCCTGATGGCTGCAGCCTGTCAGGGAGCCAGGCACAAGTCACCAGGGATTGGTGCACCTGCATGCAAATGGGGCCATAATGACATGCAAATGGACCCATTTGCACCTTGCATGCCCAGCACTGAATATCGTGGTTGCTGCACTTAGCGCACCCACACTTGCACTGGCGCATCCTTCTGCTCCTCACTTGCCACTTGCACTGGTGCAGTGCCACTGCACCGTGCACAGTGTGGGTGGTCACAGTGCCATATTCAACAGTGCTGAGCCATGGTGCAGCACCATTGAATATCACCCGGGCCATGCCCTGGCACATCCCAGTTGCGCTGCACCTAGGCTTCCACCCCTGCCTGGTGCAGTCTGAACATCCCACCCTTTGTGTTTATAATGCTTTTAAAAAGATTCATGGGCACAGAACTTCAGGGACAAACTTAGCTCCAACTCTTTCCATAAGATTACACTGAATTCAGCCTATGAATGGCACACAGCTCATTTCTGTACCATGTGACCCCAATCCCATGGTTCCTCACAAACTTTGCCTGTGGGCCCAAGTTTGCAGGCAAAGCCACTAAATTCTCCATTTGTGAAGTTAGCCCTACAGTATATTGAAAATTGGGCTCTGCAGGGTGGACAAACACTGTAAATTGTGGCAGATATGCAGGTTAATTCATGAAGCAAAGTTACCCAGGTTTGCACAACTCTAAATAAACAGGAATGGTTTTAAAAATGGCTATCATTACTACTGTTGGAAAAGTGGGTAAGTCAAGCCATTTTCCTTCAGAATAATGACTAGTCAAAGAATATACATCTTCGCTTGTACCATACTTGTCATAGCACTGTTATCCATAGAAGCATCACGATGGGGAAAATGGGTCATGTAGGATTCCAATAATACAGTCAGTAAAATATGCTCAGAGGATGGTTGCATTTCCATTTCAAATGGAAATAAATTAGAATTGTTAAAAATTTTAAAAGCACTTCATTCTGCTTCAAAATTGCATATATTAGGAAACATAAACATTTTAAATATTTCCAAAATTCCCTCATGGCAAAAGTGAGCAAATCACTGTCCTTACTATTTTCTCAAATATCTGGAAGATGCTGCATCTATGCACTGGAATTATGAAATGTACAATTGTGCTTCATTTTATAATGAGTTTTAACTTACTGAGTAAAAATAGATTTTAGCTGTATTGGTCCTTGGAAAACAAGAGTCACTGGACAGTTTGATACATTTTATTGCACCAACAAATGTATTGCACAGAGATGGCATAGTACTCAAGATTTTGGAGTGCCACAGGTCCCTTCCTCAAGTGAATGGCCATTCACCTGAAGAAGGGACCTGTGAGGCCCTGAAAACTTGTGTACTATACCATCTTTGTACAAGACATATGTTGGTCTTAATAAAGGGTGTTAAACTATCCAGCAACTATTTACTGAAAAATACAAAGTTGCTCCTGACCCTGGCGACAGGGACACCACAAAGGTTATGTGTCTCAGAAATCAAATTTAATAAGCATTTAACTTGCTTCAGGCACATTTTTATTACCCAAAAAAATGTTTCTTGCTATTTGAGTTTCAGACTAGCCTTCACTGTTCCTTCCCAAAGAACGTGGAACTATCCATTATTTCTCTTTAAGTGTGTGTATTTGAAAAGCCTCAACAATACAGGAAGAGCTTTTAGAAATGTTAATAATGAATACTGTATATTGATCCCCAAATGCCACAAATAATAGACTATTTTTTATTTCTACCAAATAATGAGTATCAGATCGGAGATTTTTATTTTGGATGTTATTTGGATCATACATCTACAACAGAAAAAATGTAGTAATTCTTCTCTGTAGGGGGTCATGGCTAGTCTCATATCACAAAGAAATCATCTGGATCCTTCCTAGGTACAAAAAGGACTGAATTAGGGAGAAGTCTGTTCCCATAAAGACCATACAAAGACTAGAGGGTGTATAGGAACATGGGACCACTCAACAAAGTGGTTTAATTATAAAAAAAAGTTTAATCCATGTGTAACAAAGAGAAACAACCCTAAACCCACCAATGTCTTGGGGTGTCTAAATACCCCTTCCTCTGCGTGGAAGGCATTTCTGTGTAAACATTAAATAACAAACATAGTCAATGTTTGTTTCAAATTAAGTGATAGTATATATCATATATGACACCCTTATGTGCTCCAAGAATAATTTCAGAGCTAATGCATATGGTCTAGTGGTTATTTGTACACACATATGTGTATGAAAAAAATATATATTTGTCAAAACAAAATTGTAAATATAATATTCAATATTTTTTACTTTTATATATAGAGAAAATGTGCACTTTAAATAAATGAGAGAAGTTTTACTCACTTGATGTTATCTTTTTTTTCTGTGCAGTAAATAACTATCACCATGTCAAGGAAAAAGGAGGTAGATACTGTATGTGTTATCAATCTCTATATATCACAGTATATTGAACATCCACATAAATTTTGCATTTAATCTTGATAAATTCCTATATTTCTAATTTATCTCTTCTCTGTATTAAAACTAATTTATTTGACTATGGGGAGAATAAAATATATAATTGCTAAAACCATTCACAGTTCCTAATGTCCATATTAAATATAATACCTTTAATCCAGTGTCATGAACATTGTATTTCTTTTATTTATGCCTAATTAAATATATACAAACAGACATGCCAGCCTCTTCCTAGCTTTTTTGAGTTGTCATTTTGTTTTCAAATATATTAGTCACACTAAGTTCACATTCCATTTTGACTCCTTCTCCATTTTTTCAGGACACATAGATACATAGATACATAGACAGTGTCGGCAGATAAGGGCCTATGGCCCACCTAGTCTGCCCATTTGAGCTTGTAAGTTCAGTTTGTTTTCCTAGAAGTCTATTTCCCCTTACCCCTGACCTCTAGAATTCCTTTATGTCTATCCCATGCATTCTTAAATCCCGTGATTGTTTCAGCCCCCACCACTTCCTCTGGCAGGGTGTTCCACTTGTCCACCACCCGTTCTGTGAAGAAATTCTTTCTCATGTTTCCTCTGAATCGTCCTCCCTCCAACTTCATCCCATGCCCTCTAGTCCTGAAACATCTTTTTTGCTTATATATCTTATATAACTTTTATATATAAGAGCTGCATCAATGGCCATAGTGTTTCATCCTAGCTTTTTTGGGCTCTGATGCTTGTTTTTATAGTTACTACAGTATTCACACTTAACTCAGTTCTTTCTTTCACTTCTCTTTTTTTTAGAACACTGCCTTAAGAGCTGCACCACTTGTCATGCTGTCTTTCTAAACCATGTCTTTTTAAACAATTTGCTTCTGTTTATCTTTAACTTCTCTGTTTTTATGGAGTTTCCTCTTAGTCAGTACCATTAGATATGCTATTCCGGATATGTCTAAACATATTTAAAACTATACACAGTAACAATTTCTTCATTTTTATGCATTTCTTACTTTTTTCAAAGGTGCATTTTCCTTGGCTTCTTAGTTTCGCTGTGAGGGAGCATCTGGTCCTTCCCCATCATAGACTGGTTCAGAGGAGAAGCTGAAGACATACAAAAGGAAATCTACCTCTGCATAATATGGATCAGGTTTGGAAGATGAGGTTGGGCAGATGGGCTAGCAGAAAGGCCAAATATTGGTGTTAAGGTATGGGAGAACCTAGGAGGGGTGTTGGTGTGACAGAAGGAGATTTGATGAGCATGGCATTAGCCCTGGAAACATAGGGGACTGCAAAATATGTTTTGTAGCAGATTTGCAGATAAATATGTATGTAAATAAGAAAACAATACACAATGCAATAATATTGTTTCTTCCAAAGGGATCCCTCACTATGTTTAATAACAACAATAATTCCCCTGAAATAAGCAACCCCAACGATTTAGAATTTGATGCTTCTTAGAGAACACTGGAATGAAATTCAAACTCTGCTGTGTAGTCATGCCAACCCCTGCCTTCTAACAGATTTATTTCTAAAGTTAGGGTGAGCTATGACCAGTAAAACTAACTAAATGGTTACCAAATTTTCTTAAAATTTCTACAAAACATTTTGGAAAAAATGTTTGAAATAAGACAGAACTTATTCAGTATGAAAAAATAATATTCAGACCACTGAGCAACAATTATAAAGGCACTGTAACAAGTAAAGCTCAAATATATAGAAAGGAACTGATTCGTGTCTAAGACTTTCAGCAGATTCTAGAAGGGGAGATAGAAAATAGGGATTGTTAAACATAGTGAAGGATTCCTTTGGAAGAACTAACATTACAACAGTAATTGTTTCTTCAAATTCAAGGAATACCTCAAGAATCTCTTG
Organism: Neoceratodus forsteri; assembly: GCA_016271365.2. Taxonomy (NCBI): domain Eukaryota; kingdom Metazoa; phylum Chordata; order Ceratodontiformes; family Ceratodontidae; genus Neoceratodus; species Neoceratodus forsteri. The sequence continues at coordinate 1,127,239,984 of CM028131.1, forward strand.
CTTATGTTTAACAACAGCAGACTCCATAGGATTACCTTGGGAGGCTGGGTACAGAACCTATTTAGGGAGAATGTTCTGAATGACAACAGTGCCAAGCTAACACCCCTTCTAGAATGTATGCCCAGCCAGTTTGCTTTGTAAAAGATTAATTGTTTGGTAACTGGGTAAGGCTTACTAGTCACAAGTGCTTGTTTTCAGGGGCTACCCAGGAGCACTGGTGAGGTCAACTGACTTTCTCAAAATCACACAGTAAGAAAGTGGAGGTTGAGGGAATCAAACTCAGGTCTGCTGGATGTATCAAGCTCATTCACATCTCATTACTCTAAGATCTCTGCAATACTGCTACCACCCCAAAAAACATATCAGAAGTGGGATTTGAACCCATGCCTCCATTCAGTGACAAGAACTTGAGTCTGGCACCTTAGACCACTCGGACATCCTGACAAAGTCATGAAAAATGTGTACTGTTTTCCAGTTAGCTGCTTTACAAATGTCTTGCAGGGGGATAACCCTTGCAGCTGCCACATAAGCAGAACTGCCTCTAGTAGAGTGTACCCTGAGACCTCTGGGTGGCAGCTTACCAGCTTTGTCATAACAGCACTGTATGCAGGAGATTACCAGTGAGAGATGGTTCTCCCGGATGCTGGTCTGCTTTTTCCCACTTCATCATAACTGACAAACAGCTGAGTGCTAGTGGACCTGTCATCCTTTGTGTGGTTCAGGTAGTAACTCAGTGCCCTTTTCACATCCAAACAGTGAAGCTTTTGCTCCCCTGAGCTGCACTTTTCTGTAAATAAAACAGGAAGGGCGATTGACTGGTTCAGATGGAATTCAGACACCACTTTTGAAAGGAATTTCCTTTTTGTCCTTAGGACTACATTTTCCCCTATGGAAGTCTATGTAGTTAGGATCTGTGCAGAGTGCTTGCTGCTTGCTCACTCATCTGGTAGATATTGACATCAGGGAAATTGTTTTCCAGGTGGCATACTTCAATGCTGCAGTGGCCATGGGCTCAAAAGGTGCCTCCATCAGCTGGTCAATGCACACATTCAAGTTCCAGGGAGGGACAGGATCCTCACTGGAGGGTACATGTGATTAAGGCCTCTGATAAACTTTTTGAAAGTGGGTTGTGAAGCCACTGACCTGTGTTTGCCAGCCAATGTGTAAACTAACAATGCTGCTAAATGTACATTCAGGGTTGAGGGCCTTGAGCCCAGAGACTAGAGGTGGACTAGGTAGTTTAGGATTGTAGACAGATCTGCCTGGAAGGGATTCATTTTTTTAGTAGTACAAAAGAAGGAAAACCTTTTCCATTTTGAAGTGTAAGTTTTCCTTGTTGCTGGTTTCCTAGAAACCATTCAATACTATCATTACTTTTTCAAAGAGCTTTATCCCTGAGAATTTTAGCTGTTCAAGAACCATGCTCTGAGACACATAATTCTCAGATCTGGGAATGTTATTCTGCTCTGAGGCAGTGTTAGCAGATTGTATGCTGACTTTCTTCTCAATTTTATCAGCACTCCCAGTAAAAGTGGGAATAGAGGGAAGGCATATAGAAACTTCCCTGATCAGCTGAGGACTAGAGCATTCTCTGGGACTGAACACACCACTGGGGGTTTGCACAAAAGAATGGGAGCTAGTTGTTCTCCCAGGAAGCAAACAGATCTATTTCTGACATACCCCACCATTTGAACACTGATGTCAGCATCTGCTGACTCAGGGTTCATTTGTGATTTCCCTGGCTGATCCTGCTAATCGAGTCTGCCAGCACATTGTCTTTCCCTGGTAGGTGTACTGTGGATAGCTGAAGCTCTTGTAAGTAGTAGACTAGCTTCCAGATCTTCATAGCTTCTGTACACAACTTTGAAGATCTTGTTCCTCCCTGTTTGTTTAGGTAATGCATTGTAATGGTTTTGTCTGTTCTTATCTTGACAGACTGACCTTTGATTTGGGAAGAAAATACCTGCATTGCCAGGGACACTGCCTTAAGTTCCAGGAGATTTATGTGCTCTTGAGTTTCCTGTGCACTCCATGTGCCACTCACAGTAAGGTCCTCCAGGTGGGTACCCCATCCTTGGAGGGAGGTATCTGTTGTGAGTATGACCATGGGAGATTATTGGAGGAAGGGAATTCCCTCTCTGAGGCTGCCTTCCTCTGACCAATACTCCACTGCCCTTAGCAATGTTTTTGTAACAGACACCACTATGGACAGGGGGCCCCACCTTTGAGACCAGTTGTCCCCTGCATGATACTGAATATCTCTCATTTGGAATCTGGTGCCTGATACCACTGCAGTGGAAGAGGACATGTGCCCCAGAAACCATAGAAAATCCCTTGCAGGCATTGACTGACCTGCCTTGAAGGATTCTGCAGTTGAAATCAGATTTTCTACCCTTGCTTGAAGAAGGAATGCCTCCCCTTACAGGGTATCTAGTTCTGGACCGATAATGCCCACAACTTGAACTGGTTCTGTTTGTGACTTTTGAAGGTTTATGAGGAAACCCAAGGCCTCCGATGGGTTCTGCTTTAACAGAATTGAGGACCTTGCTTCCTGCTGTGTTTTTCATGAGATCAGCCAGTCATCCAGGTAGGGGTAAAACTACCACCCCTTACCTTCTCAAATGGGCTGCCACCACAATTAGGCACTTTGTGATCACTCAAGGAGCTGAAGGGAGGCTGAAGGGAAGGGTTGTGAACTGGTATTGGCAGTTTTCTAGCCTGAACCTGAGGTACTTTATGTGACTAGGCCTTACTGGTATATGAAGTATACTTCTTTCAGATCTAGTGACCCAAATCAGGCCCCTATTTGCAGAGATGGTATCACTGTGCCTAGTGTTACAGCACCATTTTGAATAGTTCATTCTTTAACCCTTAGGAAACTGCAGACGTGTGTGTGTGTGTGTGTATATATGTATGTATATATATATATATATATATATATATATATATATATATATATATATACATATACACACACATATATATAAATATATATATACATATATATATATCCAGAATCTGTATTCATTCAAACATACTCAGCATTCAGATGAGCTATCTCAGATTTAAAATGGCTATATTTTGTGCCTAAGTATTTCCTGTTGATCTCTGTGCTCCTCCAGGTATTCTACTGGATCTGCTGATGTTTAATATTCCTATTGTTAAACGATGGAACAACTTTACTGTGTTTACCTAAATTTTATATACCTTGGTATGCTCAACTGTTGATGTATCTGGCACTGTTTATCTTATATTTTCTCTGTTTAGTTTGACCTACACTGAATTCCCTGTTATGTTCCCCATATGATCCATGCTGTTCTCTCACTGTATTTTATGCTGTTTGTGCCAGTTTATGGCCTGGGCCATGCCGGAAAAAGGTCTTCGAATCAGTGCACCAACCCAGTTACCAAATGAATAAATAAATAAAATGGGTCTCCACTCTTCATTTTTCTTGTAGGTCAGGAAGTATCTGGGGAAGAGTCCAATGCCCCTTTATGTGGTGGGTATTTTTTTCCACTGCATTTGCTTGCAGTAATTTTTTTACCTCCCTCTCCAACAGGAGTTTTTCTTTTGGGGCGTGAGGCTGAACAACCTTTGTATTCTGCAGTTTTGAAAACTTTCTGAACTGCAGGGACAAACCTTGGTCCACAAATTCCAGGACTTACCTGTCTGTGATGATATCTGACCATTCCTGAAAGTAGTTGGGCAGTCTTCCCACCACTGGCAATGGGTGGGTTACCTGGGCAGAGTTGTCAGGGGTTTTGTTTCTGTTGGGGTTTAGGGGCTGGAGTTGCAGCTGCATGTCTCATGTTCCTTCTGCTCCTGCCCCAACAGTAGCCTCATTGTGGAAGGTACTCACAGGAAACATATGCAAGAAAGGAAGTACCCCTACCCCTACCCCTACTTCCCCTTCCATAAGACCTGTAGGAAGTGAAGGCCTTTTCTTTCTCAGTATTGCTCTTGTAGGTGGTTTTGTACTCATCCAGCTTTATCATGTATGCTTCTGTCTTGTCACCAAAGAGGGAATGTCCTTCAAAAGGAAAATCCACGTATTTTGTCTGAGTGTCCTGAGAAAGATTAGTAGTTTTAAACCAGGCAAACCTTAAGGACACTGTTTGGGCCAAGAGGCAATGTCATTTGTGTCTACTGCTATATGGAACTAGTAAGTCATAGTATCTATGGCTTGCCTAGCTGTGTCATCCATGCTCTATGCTAAGTCACCAGTAACTTTTTCACTTGGTGCCAATATAGAGTTTCACAATGGTTTCTCGTACTGAGCTGTATAAGCCAAGTAAACTGCCTGCATGAAGAGTAAGGAAGGTGATGTTTATTCTTTTTTGCCCATATAATCCAGATTTCTGGAATCTTTCTCAGAAGGCTGGGGTGAGAGAGGCACTGTGGCCTTATCACTGGTGGCTATCTGGACCACTCTGTCATGATAAGGGTGAGAGTAGAGGTACTAAGCACCCTGCTTGTCCACCTAATACTTTTTTCAGTTTTCTCATCAGTGCCAGGAGCAGAAGTTAGTGCTGACATGACTTTGTCTGTTGCTTTTCTGAGGGATTTGAGAATATGAAGCAGCAACCTCCTTGTGGGGGCAAATCCCATCATATTGACAAATTCTACTTCCTCTTCATCCTCCTCAGTTTCATGGGAGGAACATTTTGTGGGCATTTATCCTATGCCTTACCAAGATATAGTCAGAGGTATAGTCCTCTGAAGGCCTAGGAGAAGAGCCAAATTCTTGCTCATGAAAATCATCTAGTATTATGGGTTCTTTTTCCTCCTCATCTTCATAGTAAATTTCAATGTCTTCCTCCACAGGCATTGGAAATTGGACTGGAGCCTGGGGTGGGGGGCAGGCATGTTTATGAAACTCCCCATAACTTGAAAAACCTGGAGAAATTGCCATGCCTTTGCCATGTCCTCTAATGAGGTATTTATTTTAAGTCAACTGGTAGCTCCTTTCCATTTTCAGAAGGAGGGACAGAGACATGTTTTTCATTTGGTTTTTTCATGACAGGCACCATTTCCAGTGTCTGTTCAGAGGCTTTTTTATTTTTATTGGATTTAGGATTCCCCCTTTTGGACACCCTGACATCTGTACCATCTTTAGCAGCTTTCTCTTTCTTTTCTGTCCTCTTTGACAGGGACTGCTGCTTACTCTGATGAGCTGGACTTTCATCTTAGCCTTTTGGTGACATGGAGGTAGACTGAGACACCATAAAGTCTTCTAAATGTTTAGCCCTTTTCTTTTGTGTTTCATGGCAAAACTTTAACAGAGATTGCAATTCAAAAAATCATGATATGGGCCCAGGCTCCGGAAATAAAGCTCATAGTAGTCTGCCCTTGCCAGGAGCTGAAAACAAGTTGTACTATTTTTAAAGTCTGTAGGTCCTGTCTTCTTTTTTTAGGTCTGTCAGTCATTCCAAACACAGAGGACCTTAAGAGACATTTCCAGTTTCCAGTTCAGAAGGACAATAAAACAATAAGATCAAATAATGTTTAAAAAGGACATTAAAGTAAGAAATGTGGTTTGGTTCCTCAAATGAGAACCACAACTGTAAATGTTACCTCAAAAGAGGTTCACTAGTAAAACACAGCAAAAAATCACCTTGGTACACAGAATTTAGAACAGAACATAATCATGAGTAAAGCCACAAAGTGGTTATGCAAAAACATTTTTTATTTAACTTTTATAATCTTAAATCGTGGTTCCCTTAAAGAGGGAACCACACCAAGGAACGTCCTTCTCCTATTTCTGGGAACCAATCAGGAACTGGAGCAATAACCTAAACATTCACAAATACAAATAAAGATATCCTACTGAATGCATAGTATCGAGAAATAAACTAAAATACTGAAACACTAATAGGAATTGAAAAAAAAAACTGTAAACCAGCCAGAAGTGTAGAGATGACTTTGGGGTGCCTGCTCTCTTCAGTGGAGAAGTAATTTTGATGTTACAAGGCATGGGTGAGTTTGACTACATGGCACAGTTTGAATTTCATTCTAAAGTTCCATCATTAGCATACCATTCTAATTCTCTGGAGCTGCTCATTCTAGGGGAATGACTGCTGTTTCTAAACATACAGGATAGATTCTTTGGGTTTGAATAACTATTTCTAAGGTTCCAAAAGATATGTTCAAACTTGTAATATTTAGTCACATGTCACCTTTTCATATATCTTTAATAACTTTCGCCCTCTTCAATTAATCAGAGCATTGAATATAACCAGAATCATTGTCCCTTAGACTTCATGTGTTCCCTCAAGGTGGCTTACATCTAAAGTCATAATCCTCTGCTTCTGACATCCCATTCTATTGTTGTGGAAAGAACTGTTATGCCACAGAAGAGTATGGCCTCAGATCTAGGCAAGCAGCAGACCAGGTAAAGTTTAAAGAGCCCCGATGCAGTTTGGCTTCCTCCCCCAAACTAAGTTGTTTAAATGTTATTTTATGCTGTAGTGTAGTGTTTTTTTAAATGCTGTCTTTATTAGGCTTTGTGTAAAATGGAGAGAAGGGGAAAAAGGAAGGAAAGTCCACAGGCAATGAACCGTTCTTAAGAATTTTTTGTTCTTTTTCCAAGCAGCCTATGCTGATGTATCGATAAATAAAGATGGTTTCTCTATCTCAGAGCAAAAAACTGGTAAGGCACTGAAGAAACATGAATGGAGACAAGATTATCCAATTTCGATAATTCTTCTCTTTATTGTATAAAAATGGCAGTGAACTCAACGTTTCACCTACTGTGTAGGCTTTTTCAAGAGTTGCTTTTCTAAAAAATACATAAATAAGAACAATTTTAAATACTGTCAGCAAACATTTCCATATTTAGACCAAAGATTAATCACAGATGAATTTAGAACTTATGAATCACAATGGTGCTACTCACAAAATATGTTTTTTCAGGATTCAAAAACTATCTTTCAACAATAACTCATCCTTCTGTAATGAAATTTTTAAAAAATCTTGAAAATATATAAGATATAAAATCATATTGCATATTGACTTCTTATGAAGCAATTTAAGTTTATAGTGCTCCCCAACACCAATCCTTCACCACATTTATAATAAACATGTCATATTCAAAGTTGTTTAATTACCTACATGAATCTTTTACCTCGGAGATATAAGTTTGTCTCAATTTCAAAAGATTTTTTCAATGCTATTTGTTTCAATAATTTTCTGTTCCTTTGGACTATTTGCTAGAAATCAACAAAATATAATGAAATATTTTTTATGCCATTTCATTACATTATTATTTCACAAAACTTCTTTATATTTTTTACCTCAAAGAGGTAGCAAAGAAAGTGAAAGCCAAAAAGATTGCATTCAGGCAATACAAAAAGACACAGGCAGAAGGGGATAGGGAGAAGTACCAGGAGAAGCAAAGGGAGGCAGGGAGGTCAGTAAGGGAAGCCAAAGCTCAGACAGAAGAACACATTGCAAAATCAGTGGGTAGAGGGGACAAAACCTTTCACAGGTACATAAGTGAAAAATAAAGACAAAGGGAGGGATAGTGAGACTGAAGGGGAGGATGGGGGCCGCGTGGAGGATGACAACAGTAAAGCTGACATATTGAACAGATATTTCTGCTCAGTATTTACTGAGGAAGAGGAGGTAATGGGTCTGAAAGGAGTACAAGGGGTGAGAATGGTGCAGAAATGGACACAGAGTCCTTTACGAAAGGGTCTGAAGGAACTGGAAGTAATGAGTTGATAAAGCAATGGGGCCAGATGGGGTGTACCCCAGGGTCCTTAAGAACTAAGAGAGGTGGTGGCTGAACCTCTGGCTATCCTGTTTAGCCGATCACTGGAAACAGGGAGGTACCCAAAGACTGGAGGACAGCAGATGTAGTCTCCTTATACAAAGTGGGAACAAAGAGGAAGCAGGGAACTACAGACCAGTCAGCCTCACACCTCAGTAGTGGGAAGATCATGGAAGCACTACTGAAGGAGAGATTGGTGGAACAGCTGGTTGTCAATGGACTACAGGACCCAAGGCAGCATGGTTTCACCAGGGGAGTCATGTCAGACCAACCTCATTGAATTTTTGACTGGGTGACTGGGAGGTGAATCAGGGAGGGCAGTGGACATGGCCTATCTGGACTTCAGCAAGGCCTTTGACACTGTGCCACATAGAAGACTATTACACAAATTGGGAATATAGGTGTGGGCAGGACAGTAGTGTGGTGGGTAGGTAACTGGCTGGGTGGCAGGACACAGATGGTGGTGGTAAATGGCTGTCACTCCACAGAGGAAGAGTGACCAGTGGGGTACCACAGGGATCAGTGCTGGGACCGGTCCTATTCAACATCTTCATCAGTGACATTGCATGGGACCTAGAAGGCAGAATTTCACTGTTCGCTGATGACACAAAGCTCTGTAACAGAGTAGACACACCAGAGGTGTAGACAGAATGAGCGACCTGCAGAAACTTGAAGAATGGTCAGGGGTTTGGCAGTTGAAATTCAATGAAAAAAGTGCAAGATAATGCATATGGGGCACAAAACCCTGGCACAATATATCAGTTGGGGGTGAGGCTATAGCATGCACCAAGCAGGAAAGGGATCTTGGGGTTATCATCTCTGATGACCTCAAGGTAGGGAAACAGTGTGACAAGGCAGCAGGTAAAGCAAATAAGATGCTGGGATGTATAGGCAGGGCATCACCAGCAGGAAAAGGGGTCATAATTCCGCTATACAAGACACTAGTGAGGCCCCACCTGGAGTACAGTGTACAGTTCTGGAGACCATACCTACGTAAGGACATAGACAGGGTAGAGAAGGTTCAGAGGAGGGCAACAAAGATGGTGCATGGATTGCATCACAAGTCCTATGAAGACAGGTTGAAGTAACTGAACATGTACTCCCTGGAGGAGAGGAGGGAGAGAGGGGATATGATAGAGACATACAAGTATCTTACAGGGAGGAACAGGGTGCAGGAAAACACTATTTTTAAATGAAAAAGATGTTCCAGGACTAGAGGGCATGGGATGAAGTTGGAGGGAAGACGATTCAGAGGAAACTTGAGAAAGAATTTCTTCACAGAACGGGTGGTGGACAAGTGGAACACCCTGCCAGAGGAAGTGGTGGGGGCTGAAACAATCACAGAATTTAGGAATGCATGGGCTAGACATAAAGGAATTCTGGAGGTCAGGGATATGGGGCAACAGACTTCTAGGAAAACAAACTGAACTTACAAGCTCAAATGGGCAGACTGGGTGGGCCATAGGCTTTTATCTGCCAACACTGTCTATGTATCTATGTATCTATGTACTTTAACATATTATTCAAATAATGTGTTTATGACCAAAATGCATACAATGTATTTTTATATATTCAGGTATATCTATTCTGTCATTCAAATAATTTGCTTGTCATTATAACATATCATAAGCTAGCACAGCTCCTTTCATTATAATATGTTAGTGGGAGACATATTCAGGAACATATCCAGAAAGGCAGTCACTTGCTTTATATAAATAATTTGCTTGTCATTATAACATATCATAGGCTAGCACAGCTCCTTTCATTATAATATATTAATGGGAGACATATTCAGGAACATATCCAGAGAGGCAGTCACTTGTTTATATATGCAGAATAGCAGCTATTTACCTTATTAACATGATTTTCAAAACAAGCCATTATGCCAGTGGAGACAGTAAACAAGACTCATTTCATTAAAATACCTATTTTCCTTTTCAGATTAAACCACACCAACTCAGGAGAAAACACCATCCTCCTCTCTGCTAAGTATTTAAGTTCAGAATTCAAACCATTCTAAACTAGATTGTACTTATCACAGCACTGACATTTGTTCACTTACATTCGAACAGATTCACAATGAAATCGTCATTCTTAACATATGTACACAAATTAGAGTTAAGATCACTACAACATCCCCGCAACAATCAAAGTAAAAAACATCACTATCAATTCAGTTCAAAAACTCACACATACTCCCATCATCATTCATGTTGGTTCTATTCAGTATAAATGTACTCTGAACTTATTCATACAAATTAGAATTTAGAATATGATAAACTACACATTTTTATTTCCATGCAGCCATAAAGGCTAAAATGCCATTATTCTTTCAGTTCAAAATTTTTTTTGCACCATTCCTTACCATTTCAGTTCAGCCTAAATGTGCATGTTTCTTTTAATTATACTACTGCAAAACCACATGACCACATGACCTTATTCCTTCAGTTTTTTAAATATTTAAAACGCCGACTGAATCTCGTCATATTTAATTACGCATGACAGTTGCCGCTTCAAATTTAAAACATTCTGGAAATTATTTCACCCTTTCTTTAACTTAAATTAACATTTTCAATCTATTTGAACCAATTAGCGTGATGTTGTAGTCAGTTATGTAACTTTATATCTATGCAGCAGTGAAAGCTGAAACGCCACTATTTTAAAGTTTAGAAACACCACCTAGGTCTACTCATACTCGTTTACAGATAACAGTCATTTTCTTAGGTTTAGAGGTACTACACAAGTTACTTCAATCGAGCTGTGGCTAAAGACACAAACACCACCATTCACCCATTGACTTAAAGTAGCATTTCTAACCCATTTGAACAAACCATGCAGCCATGTAAAAACACTGTTGTTTTTAAGATTCAGAGACTGATATACATATTCACAGTTTAGTTTAACTTCATTCAAATGCACATCTTTCTCTAATCTGTGTTTCTACAGACTAGACTAACTCTAGTTCTTCCATTTTTCTGATGCATTAGACGCTACATGAGTTTACTCATATATTCTTACAGATAACAATCGCTTTTCCATTTTTAAAAAATTCTCTGCATGCTGTATCATGTATGTGATAGCTCAAAGCTATAAATGCCCCCATTCATCAGTCCTCTAACCTGAATCAATGTTTTTAACCCATTTAGGAAACCTGAAACAATGCTTCAATCAATTATCTAACTTTACATCATTGTAGCAGTGAAGGCCAGGACGCCACCATCGCCCTCGATCTGGAACATTGTACATAAGGTCTCTTATTCAGTTTAACTCAATTTAAATACATTTTTTTATTCATATTGTTTCAACAAACCAAACTCACCCTATGTCTCCAGTTTACTTTTGATGTGTGAGACCCCAACTGAATATACTCGTGTGTGCTTGCGAGTTGTAGTCACTTTTTTGAATTTAAAGATGCTCTACATACTACGACACTTATGCTTTAACTTAAAGCTACAGTTACCCCCATTCTGATCCCTCTTGTAATTAAAGATGTCAATTCTCATTTTATCAAAAATATAGCATTAAGTAATCCTTTCTTAGACAAGATTTACACTATCTCCTAATAGTAAATCATTTTTTATTCAAAGAGTTTCGGATCACCACATATAATGCGTTCAAGTAATCCAATTCCAAACTCCATTTTAAGCATATATCCACATAACAGATGTATAAGAGTTATGTCTTTTTGTTTAAATAACCTAATGTCATCAATTTAAACCCTCATAGATTTTACAAGCAGAAATGAGTTTGTACTGAGAATATCAGATGCCTATTCAAGAGATTTTTTTTTCTGATATCCTAATCAATTTATGTATCTTAGTTTTACTAGGGTGTCCCTCGCATGTTAAACAGGACATTCAATATGAGCATTTTTTTATATATCTTGCAATATCCTATTTTCAATTTTATTACCCTCTATACTAACTTAAATAATGGGTATACTCATTTTCTGCAACTACTCCAATTAATTTCTTTGTTTAAACCTATTCTTGGTTCCAACACTTTCATTTCAAAAATCCAGCAAGTTTCTACTCATTCTACTGTCCTATTAAAATCTCCCCCTCTTAAAGAGGACTTCACTGCCTCTAACCCCCAAAATCTCAGTGATGCTCCTGTGTGTTCTGACTCTAACAAATGATTGCTACTGGTGTTGATTTCCTATTCCAAATGTTAGACTTATGCTCCTGGATCTGCTGTTTAAGTGGTCTAATGGTTTTGCCAATATAAATTTTGTCACATGAACACTGCAGGACATAAACAATGCCTGCTGTGTCACAAGTGATAAACTGTCGTATTTCATAATCCTGATTTGTGTAAGGATGTCTGTATTTCAATTTTTTTACTGGTATGACCACAAACTGAGCATTTACCACAAGGAACCATTCCAGGATGTAAAGGTTCCAGTAGTAACTGTTTGTTTTCTTCCTGGTGTCCTTGTATATGATCTGTATGGAACAATTTGTCCTTCAAGGTAGCAATCTTCCTTTCTGCTACCAGAGGAGGTGTACAGAAAACATTATTTTCTAAAGGAAAATCTCTTAGAATTGACCAATGTTTATGTATGATGTTCCTAATTTCATTCATTTTTTGATTGTGTCTCATACTCAAAACTACAGGTCTTTCTTGTTTACTACTTTTATTTCCTGCTAGAGCTTCCATCTGAGTGACATTCCATACTCGTGCCATTGCCCGATATAAAGTTTTTTCACTGTACCCTCTAGCTTTAAACCTGCATGTAGCTGTTTTGATTTCTGTATCAAAATCCTTTTCCTCTCCACAGTTTCTGTGAATACGCAGAAACTGTGAAAAAAGAATGCTCTCCATCAAACTTCTGCATGAAAGCTATCAGCATGTAATATGGTATTCCGTGTTGTTTCCTTCCTATACAAGCCAGTAATAAGTTCTCCATTTTCAATATTCACTTTAACATCTAGAAACGGTATAGACATTGCGCTATATTCCATTGTAAATTTCAAATTTGAATCACAAATGATAGTATACTGTTTAAAGGCAATGAGATCCTCCACTGACCCCACCCACAATCTAAATAAATCATCTATGTATCTTTTATATAGTTTGATATGACTGAAAAAATGATTATAGTGTTCACTCAAAATATATTGATTCTCAAAATCTGACATATATGCATTTACATATCCAGGTGCCATGGTGGATCTCATGGCCGTACCTCTAGTTTGTTGAAAAAATATTTTTTCAAATCTAAAATAACTATTTGATAATATGAACTCTGCCAATATTTGTAGTGTTCTGGTCTTAGGGTGCCTTCCCTGTTCTCTGAGGTCCAAAAGTTTCCCCATAGATGTAATTCCCTCTTCATGTGGTATTGAAGTATATAAATCTGACACGTCCAGTGTAACTAACAAAATGGAATTAATTTCTTCAAGAGTCAGTACTGTTTCTTTTAAGAGGTTGATGAAATGAGAGGTATCTCTAATATAAGTAGGTAAGTTCTCAACTAAAGGTTGAAGATGGTAGTTTATATAATTTGATAAAGGTTCAAATGAACTCTATATCTGTGACACTATGGGATGACCCAGGGGGATCCCACATGTTCTTATGCATCTTAGGCAATGTATAAAATACAGGCAACCTTGGGTATTTTTGTAAAAGTAATTCTCCTTCCCATTCTTTTAAAAGATTGGAAAGGACTAATTCCTCAATAAGGGCTGACCATTCCCTTTTTAAATTTTTGGTTGGATCTTTAGTTAGTCTGAAATAGTTCACTTAATTTTCAAGTAATTTGACACATATGTTTTTATAGTGTTCATAGTCCAATACCACTATACCTCCTCCTTTATCCGCTGGTTTAATTATGATATTCCTATCATTTTTTAATTTATTCAACGCATTTCTCTTGACTGATGTTAGGTTAGCTTGTTCTGGTTTCATATTATTTTCAAACTTGAATAGATTGAAAATCTCCTTTTTTATTATACCTGCCTAGGTCTCAATAGCAGGAAAAAAATCCAGTTGTGGGGTTATATGTGGATTTCACATTTAATATACCGTTTATCTGCTGTTTGTAATCATCTGTTTGTTGATTACTACCAAACTGTGCTTTAAGTCGTAAAGACCTAAAGAACAATTGCAAATCACATTCTAACTCAAACAAATTCAACATTGCAGTAGGGGCAAATGACAAACCTTTAGTCAGGACCCCAATTTCTATGTCATTCAAACTTCTATTGCTAGGGTTAAATATAGGAATCATTCCTGGTAGTATCTCTGTTTGGGACGAGTGTCCCCTTGTCCTTTGCCTGTTCCTGGTTCAATTCCTGATCCTGTTCTTCCCTGCTCTACATCCTCTTCTATTTCCCCTCTGGTTCTCCTGGAATATTGTGGTTCCCTTTGTTCTTCCACTCTGGATTGTCCTGGTGTCTCCCTGTTCCCAGCATCCTGCCTGGAAAAGTGCTCCCTAGTGTTAGCCTCTGAATTTTGTCTGAGTCCTATGTCAGTCCTATATGTTATCCTATTGATATTCCTCTCTGTTTCTTGTTGCATCCTAGATGTTTTTTGTACTTGATTGCTAGTCCTACTATAGCTCCCACAACTATCTGATCCACTCTCATCAAACCTATTCCTAAAGTTTGTGATCTGTCTTAGAATACTTTTACTATGTGTATATATTTTATTGTCTTTATAATCATTAGTATCCTGTTAAATTTTTTTTATTTTTGTTGTCTTAAATTTCTTTTGTAAACATCCATTTTTTGATTAATATTTTCTAAAGTCCTATTAAATTCTTCTAATTGTAATTTTAACTTAAGAGCCTCTTTATCTAAATTCATCTGTTCTCCTAGTTTACCCCTTTCTTCAATAATTGCCTCAATTAAAGCATACATGAAGTCAACAGAACACCAGGTCCTGATACCATCCCATTTCATGTCTAATTTTGTAGATTTTATACCTATATTGTGTTCAACATATATCCTTAAACCCCTAGGTATTAGATTATGTGCTAGATACTGACCTAATGTTATGGCATGCCACTCGAGTCTGCAATCCTTGAATTGTTGATTTTCTATTCATAAAGATGTTTGTTTTGCACTATCTAATGTATTATTAGTAAAATCTCTTTCCCCTCTTATTTGACTTAACAGTTTCTCCTTCTCTGTTTCCAAAAATGTGGCAAAATTATATTTGGCATTTACACTTGCTCCAATCTCATTAAACACATCCATATTGGAATGTTTATAAAAAGTCAATGATTATAATAGTCAGTACAAACATTCACTTACCACTTGAGTAACACCAATGAAAATCACACAGAAAATTCAAAATTTATATAAATATTTAACTCAATTTATAATTGCCAAAATAGGCTTTCAATACATTCTGTTATAGGGTTTCATAATTTTTATATAATGTCCAACTCTGGATTGGATGCAGTACATCTCCATCATCCAGTACTCAATGTGTAAAATGGAGAAAAGGGGGAAAAGGGAAGGGAAAAAGGAAGGAAAGTCCACAGGCAATGAACCGTTCTTATGAAGAATTGTTTGTTCTTCTTCCAAGCAGCCTATGCCGATGTATTGATAAATAAAGATGGTTTCTCTGTCTTAGAGCAAAAAACTGGTAAGGCACTGAAGAAACATGAATGCAGACAAGATTATCCAATTTCGATAATTCTTCTCTTTATTGTATAAAACTGGCAGTGAATTCAACATTTCACCTACTGTGTAGGCTTTTTCAAGAGTTGCCTTTCTAAAAAATACATAAATAAGAACAATTTAAAATACTGCCTGCAAACAGTTCCATATTTAGACCAAAGATTAATCACTGAAGAATTTAGATCTTATGAATCACAATGGTGCTACTCACAAAATATGGTTTTTCAGGATTCAAAAACTATCTTTCATCAATAACTCATCCTTCTGTAATGAAATTGTTCAAAAATCCTGAAAATATATAAAATATAAAATCATATCTCATGTTGACTTTTTATGAAGTAATTTAAATTTATACTGCTGCCTAACACCAGTCCTTCACCACATTTATAATAAACATGTCATATTCAAAGTTGTTTAATTACCTACACAAATCTTTTACCTTGGAGATATAAGTTTGTCTCAATTTCATAAGATTTTTTCAATGTTATCTGTTTCAATAATTTTCTGTTCCTTTGGACTCTTTGCTAGAAATCAACAAAATATAATGAAATCTTTTTTATGCCATTTCATTACATTATTATTTCACAAAACCTCTTTATATTTTTTACTTTAACATATTATTCAAATAATTTGTTTATGACCAAAACACATAAAATATATTTTTACATATTCAGGTATATCTATTCCGTTATTCAAATAATGTGCTTGTCATTATAACATATCATAAACTAGCACAGCTCCTTTCATTATAATATGTTAGTGGGAGACATATTCAGGAACATATCCAGAAAGGCAGTCACTTGCTTTATATAAATAATTTGCTTGTCATTATAACATATCATAGGCTAGCACAGCTCCTTTCATTATAATATATTAATGGGAGACATATTCAGGAACATATCCAGAGAGGCAGTCACTTGCTTTATATATGCAGAATAGCAGCTATTTACCTTATTAATGTGATTTTCAAAACAAGCCATTATGACAATGGATACAGTAAACAAGATTCATTTAATTAAAATACCTATTTTCCTTTTCAGATTAAACCACACCAACTCAGGAGAAAACAGCATCCTCCTCTCTGCGAAGTATTTAAGTTCAGAATTCAAACCATTCTAAACTAGATTATACTTATCACAGCATCGACATTTGTTCACTTACATTCGAACAGATTCATAATGAAATCATCATTCTTAACATATTTACACAAATTAGAGTTAAGATCTCTAAAACTTCCCCTCAACAATCAAAGTAAAAAACTTCATTATCATTTCAGTTCAAAAACTCACACAGACTCCCATCCCCATTCATGCTGGTTCTATTCAGTATAAATGTACTCTGAACTTATTCATACAAATTTGAATTTAGAATATGATAAACTACACATTTTTATTTCCATGCAGCCATAAAGGCTAAAATGCCATTATCCTTTCAGTTCAAAAAATTTCTTGTGCCATTCCTTACCATTTCAGTTCAGCCTAAATGTGAATGTTTCTTTTATTTATACTACTGCAAAATCACACTACCCTATTCCTTCAGTTTTTAAAATATTTAAAATGCTGACTGAATCTCGTCATATTTAATTACGTGTGACAATTGCCTCTTCAAATTTAAAATATTCTGGAAATTATTTCACCCTTTAACTTAAATTAACATTTTCAATCTATTTGAACCAATTAGAATGATGTTGTAGTCAGTTATGTAACTTTATATCTATGCAGCAGTGAAAGCTGAAACACCACTATTTTAAAGTTTAGAAACACCACCTAGGTCTACTCGTACTCGTTTACAGATAACAGTCATTTTCTTAGGTTTAGAGGTACTACACAAGTTACTTCAATCAAGCTGTGGCTAAAAATACAAATGCCACCATTCACCCATTGACTTAAAGTGGCATTTCTAACCCATTTGAACAAACCATGCAGCCATGTAAAAACACAGTTGTTTTTAAGATTCGGAGACTGGTATACATATTCTCAGTTTAGTTTAACTTCATTCAAATGCACATCTTTCTCCAATCTGTGTTTCTACAGACTAGACTAACTCTGATTCTTCCATTTTTCTGATGCATTAGATACCATATGAGTTTACTCATATATTGTTACAGATAACATTCACTTTTCCAATTTTAAAAAATTCTCTTCATGCTGTATCATTTATGCGATAGCTTGAAGCTGCAAATGCCCCCATTCATCAGTCCTCTAACCTGAATCAACATTTTTAACCCATTTAGGAAACCTGAAACAATACTTCAATCAATTATCTAACTTTACATCACTGTAGCAGTGAAGGCCAGGACGTCACCATCTCCCTCGATCTGGAACTTTATACATAAGGTCTCTTATTCAGTTTAACTCAATTTAAATACATTTTTTTATTCATATTGTTTCAACAAACCAAACTCACCCTATGTCTCCAGTTTACTTTTGATGCGTGAGACCCCAACTGAATATACTCATGTGTGCTTGTGAGTTGTAGTCGCTTTTTGAATTTAAAGATGCTCTACGTATTACATCACTTATGCTTTAACTTAAAGCTACAGTTACCTCATTCTGATTCCTCTTGTAATTAAAGATGTCAATTTGCCTCATTTTATCAAAAATATAGCCTTAAGTAATCCTTTCTTATACAAGATTTACACTATCTCCTAATGTTAAATCATTTTTCATTCAAAGAGTTTCAGATCGCCACATATAATGCATTCAAGTAATCTAACTCTAAACTCCTTTTAAAAATATATCCACATAACAGATGTATAAGAGTTATGTCTTTTTGTTTAAATAACCTAAGGTCATTAATTTAAACCCTCATAGATTTTACAAGCAGACATGAGTTTGTACTGAGAATATCAGGTTCCTATTCAAGAGATTTTTAATTTTTTATTTTCTGATATCCTAATCAATTTATGTATCTTAGTTACTAGGGTGTCCCTCACATGTTAAACAGGACATTCAATATGAGCAATGTTTTATATATCTTGCAATATCCTACTTTCAATTTTATTACCCTCTATACTAACTTAAATAATGGGTACTCTCATTCTCTGCAACTACTCCAATTAATTTCTTTGTTTAAATCTATTCTTGGTTCCAACGCTTTCATTTCAAAAATCCAGTGAGTTTCTACTTGTTCTACTGTCCTATTAAAATCCCCAAAATCTCAGTGATGCTCCTGTAGACCTTATGTATAAAGTTCCAGATTGAGGGAGGTGGTGGCGTCCTCACCTTCACTGCTACAATGATGTAATGTTAGATACTTGATTGAAGCATTGTTTCAGGGTTCCTAAATGGGTTAAAAACATTGATTCAAGTTAGAGGACTGATGAATGAGGGCATTTACAGCTTCAAGCTATCACGTAAATGATACAGCATGCAGAGAATTTTTTAAAATTGGAAAAGCGATTATCTGTAAGAATATACGAGTAAACTCATGGGGCATCTAATGCATCAGAAAAATGGAAGAATCAGAGTGAGTCTAGTCCGTAGAAACACAGATTAGAGAAAGACGTGCATTTGAATGAAGCTAAACTAAAATGAGAATATGTATATCAGTCTCTGAATCTTAAAAACAACCATGTTTTACATTGCTACATGGTTTGTTTAAATGGGTTAGAAATGCCACTTTAAGTCAATGGGTGAATGGAGGCGTTTGTATCTTTAGCCACAACGTGATTGAAGTAACTTGTGTAGTACCTCTATCCTAAGAAAATGACTGTTATATGTGAATGAGTATGAGCAGACCTAGTATTGTTTCTAAACTTTAAAATAGTGGTGTTTCAGCTTTCACTGCTGCAGAGCTATAAAGTTACATAACTGACTACAACATCATTTTAATTGGTTCAAATAGATTTAAAATGTTAATTTAAGTTAAAGAAAGGGTGAAATAATTTCCAGAATGTTTTATTCATTTATTTATTTAGATTTTGGTAACCGGGTAAGCTCACTGAGACCAGAGATCCCTGTTTCAGGGGCGACCCGGAGTTAGTTACAACGACAACATACATAGATGAAAAATACAGTAGGATTTGAGTGAAAGATCAAGGGAGATGGTGGCATCCTGGCCTTTGCAGATACAATGATGTAAAGAGAAGAGGCAACTGTCACTTGTAATTAAATATGACGAGATTCAGTCAACATTTTAAATATTTGAAAAACTGAAGGAATAGGGTCATGTGGCCATGTGGTTTTGCAGTAGTATAAATAAAAGAAACATGCACCTTTAGGCTGAACTGAAATGGTAAGGAATGGTGCAAAAACATTTTTTAACTGAAAAGATAATGGCATTTTAGCCTTTATGGCTGCATGGAAATAAAAATGTGTAGTTTATCATATTCTAAATTCAAATTTGTATGAATAAGTTCAGAGTACATTTATACTGAATAGAATCAACATGAATGGTGATGGGAGTCTGTGTGAGTTTTTGAACTGAAATGATGGTGATGTTTTTTACTTTGATTGTTGCAGGGATGTTGTAGGGATCTTAACTCTAATTTGTGTTAATATGTTAAGAATGACGATTTCATTGTGAATCTGTTCGAATGTAAGTGAACAAATGTTGATGCTGTGATAAGTATAATCTAGTTTAGAATGGTTTGAATTCTGAACTTAAATACTTCTCAGAGAGGAGGATGCTGTTTTCTCCTGAGTTGGTGTGGTTTAATCTGAAAAGGAAAATAGGTATTTTAATGAAGTGAGTCTTGTTTACTGTCTCCATTGGCATAATGGCTTGTTTTGAAAATCATGTTAATAAGGTAAATAGCTGCTATTCTGGATATATAAAGCAAGTGACTGCCTCTCTGGATATGTTCCTGAATATGTCTCCCATTAATATATTATAATGAAAGGAGCTGTGCTAGCCTATGATATGTTATAATGACAAGCAAATTATTTATATAAAGCAAGTGACTGCCTTTCTGGATATGTTCCTGAATATGTCTCCCACTAACATATTATAATGAAAGGAGCTGTGCTAGCTTATGATATGTTATAATGACAAGCAAATTATTTGAATAACAGAACAGATATACCTGAATATGTAACAATACATTTTATTTATTTTGGTCATAAACAAATTATTTGAATAATATGTTAAAGTAAAAAATATAAAGAAGTTTTGTGAAATAATAATGTAATGAAATGGCATAAAAATATTTCATTATATTTTTGTTGATTTCTAGCAGAGTCCAAAGGAACAGAAAATTATTGAAACAAACAGATAGCATTGAAAAAATCTTATGAAATTGAGACAAACTTATATCTCCGAGGTAAAAGATTTGTGTAGGTAATTAAACAACTTTGAATATGACATGTTTATTATAAATGTGGTGAAGGATTGGTGTTTGGGATACTATAAATTTAAATTGCTTCATAAAAAGTCAATATGAGATATGATTTTATATCTTATACATTTTCAGGATTTTTGAACAATTTCGTTACAGAAGGATGAGCTATTGATGAAAGATAGTTTTTCGAATCCTGAAAAACCATATTTTGTGAGTAGTACCATTGTGATTCATAAGATCTAAATTCATCTGTGATTAATCTTTGGTCTAAATATGGAACTGTTTGCAGACAGTATTTTAAATTATTCTTATTTATGTATTTTTTAGAAAGGCAACTCTTGAAAAAGCCTACGCAGTAGGTGAAACGTTGAGTTCACTGACATTTTTATAAAATAAAGAGAAGAATTACTGAAATTAGATAATCTTGTCTGCATTCATGTTTCTTCAGTGCCTTACCAGTTTTTTGCTCTGAGACAGAGAAACCATCTTTATTAGGCTTTATCAGCTTTCATGTGTTACTGATGCCTTGTCCTTTTCCCACTGTTTGCTATCTGCTAGCTGACCAGTGGCTAAATGATATCATTTGTAGTGGTTTGCCTGCTTGCCAAGTGCCATTTTGTACTCAAGACACTGCCACATGCTCCCGCTGTTCAGTGGCTGTATCACCATTTTTTATGTCTGCAGTGTGAACTGCTGAATGGAAACTAATTTAGTTCACTGGTTTTAATACTTGTCAGTGAGTTATCATATGGGTTTTAGTGAAAGTGACTGTCCATGTTCATTGTTATGTTCCCTAAAAGAAGGAAAAAAAATAATAAAACTTCTCTTTTGCTTTGTCAGTCATAGCGATTTCAGTGACTGAAATTTTCATCTGCACCTGCCTTTTTGGACAAGTTACTGCAGTGTGCATGTATGTTAACACAGTTAATAATTTTTGTCATATTTAAATGGAGCTGGCATCACACATTGACAATTTTGTGTCCTTGGCTGTTTGTATTCTTTCAGAAGAAGATAAGAGGAGAAGGAATGGGATCCCCTGGACCAACAGTTCTGTCCCCCCCAAGAAACAGATAATAGGAGAGATGGTAGGGTGAGGGGTTTGAGTGGATGGGTTGAGGAACAACCAGATAGGCACACAAAATGATGCCCTGGCACAACCACCACCTGACATGCACAGCCCCACCATGGTAATCCACACACATTCACGAGCAGTACAATGGGACACTTACAAGCCACCAATCTGCATCAGTGACAGCCTCTGAGTGAGCTGTCAGTCATCATTTATGCTCATTGACAGCTCATTCACCAGATGGCCACAGCAGACTGTAACTGCTTTGAGGTGCACGCAGACTATGGGAAGGTCTGGAGATCGGAACAAGGAGACTGGGCACTTCATAATGCAGTGGTAGGCAGTGGGTTTCCTGTGGGGATAGCTTAAAGAGCACAGTAACATAAGGGAAAGTTGAAATGTATTTCACAAAGCACCTGCAATTCTGAGATAGTAAGAGTGAGTCAATGGTAACAATAAAGGGTCACACTACTTTTAATTTTTCTTCAAGGAATGACCACTGGTAGGTAACAGTAGCCTCAACACCAGAGAATAGGCAGAGGCATGATTTCAGCCAGAGAACGGGATTCAATTATGGTTCAACTACAGTACTAGAAAAATCAAAAAACTCTTACAATAACACAGAGATGATGCATGCCACTGGTTTGGGATGGGAGTGGGGGTAGTGGTGGATGGGAAGGTTGCCTACATAATCATGATGGAAGCAGAGTTTTGATTATGGGAGAAGATCTGGGGAGAAGGAGAGGTGTACTCTACACTACCACATACAGTATGGACAATTTTCAATAGACCGGGAGACAGGGAAAATGTAAGGGTGTGTGGAGACCACCAGATAAACATTTAACATGAATCAATAGCCCATCATGGATTTTGTGAGGTAGAGATGATGATGAGAGTTGCACTGAAAATGAGCAACATTGCCCTACTACACTAAATCAGGAATAGGGAGCGAGGACTCCTGACAACCAGGAAACGGGAACATAGCATACTGCATGAGGCTTAGTCTGAACAGCCATCAGACTGACTGGAAACTGAGAAAACAACCCCCCCCCAAAAAAAAACAAGAGACAAGTGCTTCACAATTGACATGTCAATGTACCACATTACATTTTGAAGCCTGTTGTCATGTTCCTTGAGACTGTCACCTTCCACAACATCCTTTGACAGGTTGTTTGAGTCATCTGAGGTGCCAGTAACTTTGTGCTCAAACTGATAAGGTAAAATGACAGGCTGAATATGAAAAACAATTTTCTCATCACAGAAATGGTCCCATTCTTCATCATCGCTTTCAGCAATGTCCATTGAGCTATCAGAGCTACCCACTCCCAAATCAGCTGCTGACTCCATATCCGTAAACACATAGCAATGAAAATGACATCATCAGACTCCCTACATATGACATCATGTCACTGAAATGCTGCCTGGAGTATTTCAGGCAGAAAAATGAGCAGACATGAGAGACTAACCAATAATGACAGTTACAGACCTGAAAAGTGACATTTAGAGCCACACAAGAATTAACAATACTGTTCTGACATCCTCTCCCAACTGAAATGCAGTTAAACCAGTTCAGTCAAACTCAATGTCAGGGGCTTTTTAAGGGACAAAGATTCTTTTTTCAGGCTAAAGTAATTAATACTAGAGGAAAATGAAAGAAACATATGATACCTAAGCATAGATAGACAGACAGACAGACAGAAAGATAGACAGATGGATAGATAGATAAATATATAGGTAGGTAGGTAGACACAAACAGACAGATGGATAGATAGACAGACAGACAAAAAGATAATCTAAACTGTATATAAAGTTCTGCCTGTGGCATTGGGGGCTCTCCTTAAGGTAGGCTGTGTATTCTATCCTTCCAAATATAAAGCAACTTGTGAAATCCTATTTCATTAAATACTATTTTCAAGTTACCATTCTAAACAAAAAATGTATATTTAGGCAACAATGGCTTCTCCTCCACAGTTTTGCTGAAAGAGGCCATGTAAATGAAATGTTAGTAGTATATGAAATAATACATTAAAAACATTAAGAAACTGAACAATATTAATATTCTACACTCAGCAGTTATACTTGTATTCACTTCGTCACTAAGCAAACAAGCTGTGACAAATGAACAGCAGACTCGCTGGTCTATTAGTCCACCTTGGCTTAAGTCTGCACTAGAAACAAATCAAACATTTTTGCTTCTGCCCTACCTGTGGCAGTGCTGAATTAAGCTGGCGCTGGAGAGAGTCCCTGTCATAGATGACATCTTGAAGGCGCTGCTGTGCCAGTGATAGGCTCTCCTGGGTCTCACGAAGGGTGTCCAGAAGACGGTCCCGTTCATCTAACATGTTCACCATCAGCTGCTCAAAATGTGAATCAGAGTCAGACCCACTGCTCTGGGACCCCCTCTGACTCAGTGGGGTATCCTCATTAATCGTAGGCATCACCTCACACATCATGTCGTCCCTTAGTCTAAAGAAAGAATAATTTTTTAATAACTTATTTTAAACAAATGTCTTGAAAAGAGTTTCTACACAAAACTGATTTGCAGCACCAGTACTACTACAGTAGTTGTTCTAACACTGTCTAACTAGTGAATGTTCCCTTTAAATGTACTGGCATGGTTGGCATGGCGTGGCATGGCAGGCGGTATAGCCTAGAGGTTAGAGTAATGAGCTGCAAATGAGCTTGGTACATCCAACAGACCTGGGTTTGATTCCCACAACCTCTTTTAGCATACTGTGTGACTCTAAGCAAGTCACTTAACCACTCCAGTGCTCCTGGGTCACCCTTGAAAACAGGCACCTGTTCCTAGTTGGCCTTACCTGGTTACCAAAGAAATAAAAAAAGGTAGTCTTTGGAACCTCTTCAGTTGATCCTCTGATAGACCCTAACTGCAGACTGATTTTTCTCATAATACTCATCATAATAATCATCATTTACATAGACAGAGTGGAGGCTGTCCAGAGGAGGGCAACCAAAATTGTGCAGGGTCTGCACCAGAAGACATACGAAGAAAGACTAAAGGAGCTTAATATGTATACTCTTGAGGAAAGAAGGGAGAGAGGGGACATGATAGAAACTTTCAAGTACCTCAAGGGAATTAACAAAGTCCAAGAGGGTAGCATCTTCCAGAAAAAGAGATGTGCAAGAACAAGGGCACAATTTGAAGATAGAGGACGGCTCAGGGGTAATGTGAGGAAGTATTTTTTCACTGAGAGGGTTGTGAATGCATGGAACAGCCTCCCTGAGGAGGTCGTGGAGTCAAGAACAGTGAGGGACTTCAAGAATGCATGGGACAGGCATAAGGCAGTCCTAGAGGCGGGTAAGAGGAAGTAATCTGTTGGTTAACTAGGATCTGCAGCTTATCTGTTAGGTAGGAAAAAGGGCAGACTAGGTGGGCCAAGCGGTCCTTATCTGCCGTCAAATTCTATGTTTCTATGTTTCTATAATGGGCCCTATGCACTATCCCTGCAGAGTGGCTACGCATGCATATCTGGGGTGTGTAGCTACTCCATGCCCAATGCACCCCCCAAGCAGGATACACTAGGGGAAGATGAGCAGGACCAACATACCCAATCCTCCTGGTCCGTGGAGCACACCTCGCTGGGGGTAGACTGGGGGGCATGCCAGCACTATGTGCCATTCACAAAGTCACGTAGTGCTGGCTGTGGGTGTATGGAGGGGGACAGGGTAAGCCAGGGAGAACCCTGCTATAATCCCATGTGCCCTGTGCACACATTGGGTCCCCGCCAGGACAGGGTGGATAGGCAACCCACTGGGAACACTGGCATCACCTGGCATAGCACACACTGGTGCATGGCCCCAATCAGGCACCCCACCCACCCAATACACTCCAACACAGGGGTACTGGCCCATGGATGCTACCCTCCACCCCTGAATGGCACCACTGGCCTACTCCCACCACTGGCCCCTCTGGGCATATGGTGGGGTACAGTGCCCCCGCACCACCAACAGTCCCCCCAACCCCATCCAAGCACACTGCTCCATGCATCGCTGTAGGGACAGTGGCATTACCCTCCTCTCACCCTGACAGCAGTCGGCTATTGAACATCCACGGGGTGTGCTGCCAACATGTGCCCTGCCACGTAGGTGATCCACTTGGTGACCTGATCTGGGCATCCAATTGGATGCCCAGCAGAATCCATGACTCCACCCCTGGCTGCCCTGCGGATTCCTGAATGCCAGAGGGGGCTGCGGACAGGTGCGCATCCATTGTGCATACCCCCTGATGTGCTCCTGTCTTCAGGTGAAGAGCTTCATAGGCACATATCTTGCACCCATTTGTGCATAGGGGCCATTGCATTTGATGATACTCAACTTTTACAAGGCTGGGTAAACACAACTTATATTTTCACTTTGCCCCAACTAGTAAAATACAAGAATACAACTCCAATATTTGGAGAGCATGTTCCCCACTGTGAGTTTTTCAAATCCACATTCAACAGTACTTTCAAATGAAATTTCCATAGTTCTGGAAATATTGCATAGGGTCAGATATTCAAATGTTTGCCCAGTAGGCAAAGTAATTGCCCACCATTTGTGCAAAATTTGTGCCCAAGTTCAATAGCCAAAGGTGGAAGGTGCATGTGCTAAAATGGATAGCACATGCAGTAAAAGATAATGTATGCAGTAGGCAAAGGGAGGAGCAGGGAGATTAATAAAGGCCTAGTGCTACATTCAGTGCATTTTCACAGCACAACAGCTTTAGTGTAGGCCACTTTGCACAGAACAAATACTATTGAGAAAAAGTCCAACTTACTCTGGGAAACCCTAGTGCCTGGTAGAACCACTGCAGCCAGCAACCAAGTTGGTCGTAGGGGGAGTACACCTGCTCCCTTGTGTCTAGTAGCTCCCTCACCCTCCTAACCCCATCCTTGTAAAAACATAAGCTGTCCCTGGTGTCCAGTGGCACTCCCCCACCTTCCAATCCTTGGCCCCATTGAAAATAAAACATTTCCTGGTGTCCAGTTTTACTCCCCACTCACCAATCACCAGCCACAGTAAAAATAATACATCCCCTGGTGCCCAGGGGTACTCACCACCCTCTGATCCGTGGCCTTGGTAAAAATAATACATTCCCTGGTGTCCAGTGGTACCCTCAACCCTTCGTTCCTCATCCCCATAAAAAATACAACATTCACTGGTGTCCAGTGGTACCTTCACCCTCTGATCCCCATCCCTGGTAAAAAATAAAACATTTCCTGGTGTCCAGTGGTACCGCCTTGTGATGCTCTGACATCTGCTTATTGTTATATTGTGTAATATTTGTGCCATAAATAAAATTTGTATGGTATGTGACTGCCTGCTTAAGGTTAGTAGTCAGTGAGCTATAAGTGACCTTTGATTGCCAAGGTGTCAATGTTGCTGAAGTAGCATTATGTTAAACTGACCAGGAAAACCCCTAATTAAAAGCCTTCCTTCCAGATGGACAATTTATTACATCTTATATGTATGCATTTTATGACATAGCAGGAAGGGAAACAATTTGGCTGATTCCTCTTCATTTTCTCACCTAGAAAGGGACTAGTGACAGGATGTGGGTTTATGAGCCATCAAAGGAACATGCTTGCATAGACTGTCAGTATATATATAGATATACATATATATATTTTTTTATAACTGTTGATTCCAGCCAGCAGAATAATAATATCCTTTTTGGATATCCATACTCAGAATTCAGATTTATCACAGATCTAACAGTGACCTCATGGGTGACATCACCAGGAGGCAGAGAAAACTGACTTTTGAATACTGCTTGCAAGAGAAGTGTGGCAGAAGGACTCCTTGAAAAGCAAAGAAACACTTAGTCTGTGGACTGGTAAATAGTCACTTTAAAAAAAAATAATAATTTAACTGGAACTTAAGTATTTTTTTTGGTAGGCATTTGTGTTCTGTAACTTCCCATTTATTTTATGTGACTATAGGTTATTGATATTTATTTATTTATTTGAAAATATTTCACCAGTAAGGCAACATGAGCTGTGGCCAGCTCATTTCCAGAAGCGTCTGGGGGGGGAGCTACAGAGTAGGTGTAACAACAATTAAACAATTAGACAAGCTCGAGCTGGCTAGCCACCAGCTGGTACAAACATACAATTCATCAACAGTACATACATAATCACCAAAAACAGTGAGAACAAGGCAAACTACCAACTAGTGCATACGCAAACATGGGGCAAAATAAGTGCAGGACAGAACAGCAGGGAGGTCTATATCAGTTATACAAGTACATTACATATTTATAAACAATGGCTGGCAACAAGAGAGAAACAGGTACTAAGATAAGCTACTAGTCCGGTCCTAAATATGGCTCAACTAGGTACCCTTTGAGTCTATTACAGTGGGAAGCAGTAGGGGAGGGAGTGGCAGAGTAAGGAGATAGACTGGAGGCTACACTCCTTCAGGATAAATAGACCCTGCAAGGTGGTCAAGCCCCGGGAGAAGTACAGGAAAGCGGAAAGGGACTGGGAACTAGGGAGTGGGGAGCCTGGATGAAGGTCCTTCAGGGTGTTGTGTACTCTGCAAGGTGGCCTGGACCAGGGAATGGGGTGGCATAAAGGTGGTAGGTGGTACATGAGGAGGAAGGAGTAGTAGAGTAAGGAGTAGAGTGCGTCAGAAGAGAGAGCATTAGAAAGAGTAATAGTGTGTAGAGGGATGCTAAAAACAAGAACAGCTTGGGGAATAATAGTTATGAAGGGCCAAGAAGATAGAAGCTGCAGATGAGGAGAACCTAATAGGATGGGAAGGTTGTTCCAAAGTTTAGGAAAAAGCCTCCTGACCAATGAAAGTGGATCAATAAGGAATGGCTACAGAATGTTGATCAGTGGATCGAAGGAGGTGGGAGGAGGGGGGAGGAACCTCAAGTAGAGAGGAAAGGTAAGAGGGGAGAGAACTGAACCAGTATTTAGAAGTGAATTTTACACAGTGAGAGAGACGTCTGCATTCTAGGGAGGGGAAGGCTAGACGGTGATACAGAGAACAGTGATGAGTGCAAGAGGGAGAGTCTAGAGCAAAGTGACAGAAAGCATTGAAGAGGGGGTCCAATCTGGCTAAGGAGGTCTTGGGAGCAGCATTGTAGACTTTATCACAATAGTCAAAAATGGAGAGGATCATTTTCTGTACAATATCACTTTTTGCTGGAAGTGGAAGGCAGGCATGGTTCCTGAAAAGGGCTCCCAGCTTAGGGTGCAATTTTTTTCAGGATGGCGTCAATATGTACAGAAAAATTTAGGCGTTGGTCCAGCCAGACACCTAAACATCTGAAGGAGGTGGTGTCCTCGAATTTTGTCCCATCAAGGTTGTGGAAAGTGGGCAGGGAGTGTAGCCTAGAGAGTCTCTGCCTAGTACCAAAGGTCATGGAGACTATCTTCTTGGCATTAAGGAAAAGTTGATGTGATTCTAACTAGTGTTGAACATTGATAAAGTCAAACTGTAGTCTGGATGATACAACAGTGGCAGTAGTTCCAGAGGTGAAGATCACTGTGTCATTGGCATACATATGGATGGCTGAAGAGGAACATACTGAAGGGACGTCATTCAGAAATATAGAGAATAGCAGTGGGCCAAGTACCAAGCCTTGGGGCACGCCAGTGGATATAGGCAGTGACAGGGACATGGAGTCAGTTATTTTGACTGATTGTGTTCTATCTACCAGGTAGGCATGAAACCAGTTGCAGGCTGTCTGAGACAAGCCTGCTGATGAGAGGGAGTTGAGGAGAGTAGGGAGTGGGAGACTTGTCAAAAGCCTTAGCAAGGTCGACAAAGATAGCAGATGTGAAATGACCTTTATCCATGGCAGTATGGACAGAGTCAGTGAGTCTGAGGAGGAAGGTGGTAGTGGAGTGATTCTTCCTAAACCCAGATTGGTAGGGCATATAAAAGGCTGTTTCATCTAGGAAGGAGGAGAGTTGAGAGAGAGAACGATGTGTTCCTGAAGTTTAGCCAGAGTAGGTAGAAGGGAGATGGGGAAATAGTTCCCGGGGCATGAGAGATCACCACCCTTAGGTAGAGGGAGAACTGTTGCATGTTTCCAGGAGTGAGGATAGATGCAGAGTGAAGGGACAGATTGAGGATATCAGACAGGGGGATACAGATAGCAGGTGCAGAGAGGTATAACAGCTTAGGGTCCAGGCTATCAGGGGAGTTGTCTTTTGTAGGATTCAAGGAGAGAAGGGTCATTTGAGTATCATAAGGGGAAATGGGTGAGAAGGAAAACCTTTCTGTAAGCTGTTACAGGGAGGAAGTTTTAGGGAGGGGAAGTGTGGTAGGGTGAGAAGGTAGTGATACAAGCAGGGAGGCAGCACAAGTTGTATAGTACACATCAAACTCGTCAGCCACTTTAGTGTGGTCAGCGATGGGTTGATTATATTAAGTACTCGGGAAGGGTGTTTGGATTTGGGGGGAGAAAAGTGAGTGCACTACCTTCCAGAATTTGGAAGGGTTGTTAATGTTTGAATTAAAGGTGGTTTGGAAGTATTCAGCTTTTGCCAGTCTAATGGCCTTTGTGCAGGCATTTGTAGCATGTGGTAGATAGAGTAGTCCCGGGGGAGCTTGGAGGATTTGTGTGTTTTTCAGGCCTTATCATGGGCTTGTTGACAGGCCAGGAGTTCAGGAGTGACCCAGGGAAGATGACTGCCATGCACCCTGACTTGCTTTAAAGGGGCATGTTCATTCCAGATAGTGAGAAGGGTATCACTGAAATGTGTTAGGGCTTGATCTATGGTTATTGCCGAGGATGTTGGTGTCCAATTAGGCTGTGTTAGCTCCAGAAGTAGCGGGGCCAGGTCAAAAGATTTGTAGGAATGAGAAGCTAGTAATTTGTGTGGGGCCTTGAGTCTGTGTAATTTCCTAACTAGATAAATCATATGATGATCACTGAGGGCATCAGGCAGAAGGCCAGATTGGATTATCCTGTGAGGATGAGAGGTTAGGCCCCAGTCTAATAAGGAGTGGTTCTGGGATTTATGGTTGTGATGGGTGGGTTCCGTGATTAGTTGTGAGAGGTTGAGAGCTGCAATGTCATTTTGGGTCTTGCTTTGTGCGTGCGACAGCCAGTTAAGGTTGAGATCACCCAACAGATCGAGCTTCCCGGAAGAGGTAAGAGCACTGATTGTGGTAATAAGCTCAGTAGTTGTGGATGGGTATAGACCAGGGCTACAGCAGGCACCTGCAATAAAAATAGGGATGGAGAAGGGTAGGGACAGGCAGATGATGATGGCTTTATAGGCTGATTTAACAGTAGTTCTTAGCATAATTAGGTGTGGAGGGAGCAGGATGCATAGATGGCCACACCCCCACCTCTGCCTGAGTGATCCTGATGAGTTACGACGTAGCCTGGTATGGCAATAGATGTGTCAGGGATTTTATGGGTGAGACAAGTCTCAGAGATAACCAGGATGTCTGGGTTTAGGAAGCTGACAAGTGGGAGCAGGAGGTCAAGTTTGGGGAGGAGGCTACGAACATTAAGGTGGAGTAGTTTTAGGCCACAGGAGAGGGAAAAAGATAGGGGTAGGGGCTATGTGTATGGGCACGTTGGGTGGGGTGGGGCAGAGCTAAACGAGGGGCCAGGGTTGGGATTAATGTCACCAGCGGATAGGAGCAGGAGAGCAATAATAATGAAATGGAGCTTAGTACTCTTGACCCAGGACTTGCTAGTGCACGTGACAGTGCAGGGAGAATGCCTGGCCAGCGGTAGCTGGAATTTGAGGAAGACCAATAGCATATAAGAGAGAGAGATATGGTCATGAGAGATGCAGGTGGTCGAGTTGTGGTCTGTTACCATGGTG
Organism: Neoceratodus forsteri; assembly: GCA_016271365.2. Classification (NCBI taxonomy): domain Eukaryota; kingdom Metazoa; phylum Chordata; order Ceratodontiformes; family Ceratodontidae; genus Neoceratodus; species Neoceratodus forsteri. Next base: position 1,127,271,539 of record CM028131.1, read on the forward strand.
TAGTAGTGGGCATGTAAGGTCAGAGGGTATTCATTGGGAATCCGGTGAGTGGTTTGGAAATTTAACATGTGCAGTGATAGGGAGGAAAGTATGGCACTTAGAAGTAGGTAGAGGAGTAGTGGTGAGCCAGGGAGAGATAGCATTTTACTAAAAGAATGAGATGTAGATAGACAGGGATGGGGATAGGAAAAGTGAAGAAAAATTCACAAATTGGTAGCGACTACCAAAAGGAGGACACAGGGGTAGGAGAAGTGAAGGAAATTTACAAATTGGTAGCAAGTACCAGGAGAAGGAGGAGAGAGAGCTAGAGTAAAGTGAACAGTGAGAGCTCTCTGGTGGATGACTTTATTATTACCTGAGTACTGTTTAGGTAATTTCCTGGAGAGTAAAATGAAACAGCTGAGAAAGGCAGAGAACATTGGCGGGCCAATAAGGGAAGGTGTTACAGGTCGTGGGAGGAGCTACTGCTGATTTAATAGCGACCAAGGTTGGGCCAGGTGGGTGGGACAAAAATACAGTAGTTTCTGGCTTTTCTATCACTGCACAGAACAGTAAGAGCAGGCAAAATTACAACAACTGGGCACACACTAAGTGGCCACGGAGCAAGCGCTACACAGGAGAGCAGCTCCAATCGGGAGTCTTGGTGCCGAAATTTGAAAAGGGCTCCATACCTGATGCTTCAGGGAGCTAGTGGCAGCTGATTTCTCAGGAACGGGGATGCGGTTCATAGTGGGGGGTGTATCAATCACCCGAGTGGGCAAGCACACCCCTTATGCTTCGGGGAGCCGGCGGCAGCTGATTTCTCAGGAACTGGGATGCAGTTCATAGTGGGGGGAGATCAATCGCCCGAGTGGGCAAGCACACCCCTGATGCTTCGGGGAGCTGGCCACAGCTGATTTCTCATGAACCAGGATGTGGTTCATAATGGGGGGAGATTTGATTTTACCTGTTTTACAATTTGTGGTTCGTAGTGGGGGGAGATTTGATTTTACCTGTTTTACAATTTTTAGTAAATAGTATTTTTTTTTAAAATACTGTCTGTGCTTTTTCTCAGTTCTTTTACATGTGAATGATGAGCATGTGTTTAAGTCTGACAGCTGTTAAGGGCTTGAATGTGTTACTAATCTTGCTAAAAGGTAAGAATATACCTAGGTCTCATATTGAGTCACAAGGGTACATTTTGGAAACCTGGCTGGGTGCCACTGGGCGAAGGATTGTGCTTCATTCCCGAAGAGGGTACATATCTGAGCCTGTTAACTGAGTGCATTAGCATTAGGTTCACATTTGACCCCCAGGACTCAAGGCTAGTAGGTGATTTGGACCCAAAACAGACTGGAAGGTTACCCTATCTGTCCCCTGTTCACACTATTGCACTTTGAGGTTGGCACTGTGGGAGCAGACGGCTTGACCTATGGAGCACATCTGTGACAGATTTGGTTGGCAGCAGTGTGATTTAAAAGTATTTGGTAACACGAGCATTAACAGTTTGGTGTGTCAGATTAATACTGTACAGCTCACATGCAAAATAAGGCAGTGATTTTTTAAAAAGTAAACAGAACTATATCATTGTGCTTTCAGTCTAAGTTCCCTACTTGTTTTATTTTTTTTCAGGTGCAAGTTAGTGTAGCCGTAGTTAGGGAAGAAGATGGCTTCCAACCACAGTGAGCACACTACAGACCAACTGAGGCAGTTGTGCAAAGAGAGAGGAGTTCAGCACAATGGCTGAACCAAAAGGCATCTCATAGAGGCTTTGATGGCAGCCAATGCCCAAAGCCTCGAGTCACAGTCTGTGACTGAAAAGGACCAAACCTTGGGCATGGAGGGGACAGGGTCCAGTGCAGTGTACAGATCCAGTGAGGAGGACAGCAGGGCCCATACAAGCCAAGGGCCCCAGCAGCAGCCCAGTAGCAGGGGAAGGTCACCAGCATTCTGAAGCCAGAAGGAATCAGGCTTCAGATGGAGTTGCGTAGGATGGAGCTGGAGTTTGAACAGAAAAGGTTCAAAGCCCAACAGCAAAGGGAGCTAGAGTTCCAGAGAGAAGAGAGGCAAGAACAGTGAGAGGTTGGATGACAGCAGCGAGAAGCTGAGTGAGAAGAGTGTGAGGGCCAGAGGCAACATGAACTGGAGAAGCTACAACTCCAAACACCAATACCAGAGCAGGTAAGTGGCCTGGGTTTAACTGGAACTACAGGACTGAGTTACAAATTAAATTCTAAATTGATAGCTGAATTTAAAGAGGGGGAAGATATGGATGCCTTTTTGAATTCCTTTGAAAAAGTATATATTCAGGCAAATATTCCTAGAGGGTCCTGGAGCTTCCAGCTATCCTCACTATTTACCAGAAAAGCTTGGGATGCATTGAGTCAAATGGACAATGAGGAGAGTAATGATTACAGTAAACTTAAAGCTGCACTTTTTAAAAAAATGTGAGCTAACAGCAGAGGCATACAGAGCAAAATTCCATAAGTTCAGGAGATGCCCCAACATGAGCTATGAGGAGCTAGCCACTAAACAACGTCAGTTTTTAAAACGTTGGTGGAAAGGAATTGAAGCAAACACTGTAGAGAAAACTGAAAATGCTGTAACTGTTAGAGCAGTTTTTTTGGGCATGCCCAGCAGAGCTGAAAACCTGGCTGGAGGACTGAGATCCAAAAACAGTGCAAGAGACTGATGAACTCTCAGACCGCTATGCCAGGAGTAGACCTACTCTGAGAGTGAATGGGGTGGGTGTGGCAGTGCAGAAAGGGAAAAGCGTGCCTTCAGGGCAGCTAAAACCCTCCCTGTCTCTACTGAAACCAGGTAGCCCCAGGTTACAAAGAAAAGATTTACCCGAGAAAAGAAATGAATGTTGGGTTTGCAAAGAAACTGGACATACTGCAAGGCAGTGTCCCAAAAGGGCAAGCAGTACACAAAGTGATGCTAGAAAAGGAGTGGATTATTTGTGTGTTCCTGAAAGCATGCCAGTAAACATGAGGGAACACATGCACCCAGTCACTGTGAATGGTGTACAGGCACATGGATTGAAGGACACAGGGGCATCCCTGACTTTGGCAAAAGGGGATTTGGTAGAGCTGGGTCAGCTTATATTAAATCAATCTGCGACTGTACAGGGACTCACTGGGGAGGAGAAAACCTTGCCACTTGCTAGTGTCCTCCTAGACTGGGGTGAGACAGGGGGAACTGCAAAACGTTGCTGTAGCTGAGACTTTGGCTGTCGATGTAATTATCAGCAACAATCTCAGACAGGGGATGGTGTGTGCAGTTACGTGCACCCAAGCGGCAAAAGGAAAATTGTAGTTCCCTGGACCCCACAGAAGCCCCTGTGGAAACCACTGGGAGGCTGGTTCCCCAGCCTGTGTCTCCTGATTTGGAGAATAATGAAAGGGGGGTAGAAATTCCCTAGGTAACAGTTAACCAAACAGCTATGGAAGATTACTCCGAGGAAGGAGGAGTGACCCATTGTCAAAGGGTCAGGGATGGCAGCGATCCTGAATGCCCTGATGCTAGAGCTAGAGTCCCTAGTTTAGACACTGGAGGGGACTTGTCCCATACCTTGGAAATGTGTCAGGAGTTTGCAATTGCTCAGAAAACTGACCCTAGTCTAGAGGAGCTGCGGGCTTGGGCAGACTCTGACAGAACACAAGAAGGTGATGGGAAACATAAAGCTTATTGGAACAATGGACTGATGTATACGCAGGATGTAAAGACAGAGGGAGGGGGTGATAGGCAGGCAGCTTGACATTCCCCAGGGGTACTGTGAGCAGTTGCTCAAGACTGCACATGATATTCCCATGTCTGGTCATCTGGGAATTACACACACTATGCAGTGACTGGCCCAGAATTTCTATTGGCCCAACTTCATCCAGCAGGTGAAGGAGTATTGCAGGTCTTGTCACAGATGCCAAGAAATTGGGAAGGCTAGTAAGAGAACTCAAGTCACCCTAATTCCTTTGCCAATAGTGGAGGAGGCATTCCAGAGGGTGGGAATGGATATTGTGGGTACTTTAAATACCACCAGCTCCTCTGAGAAGAGGTTCATCCTAACTGTGCTGGATTATGCCACCCAGTACCCAGAGGCAGTCACCCTATACTCACTGAGGACAGATAAAGTGGCAGATGCCATACTAGGGATGTTCTCCCGTGTTGGGTTTCTGCAGGAGGTTATCACCAATTGAGGGGGTTCCTTCATGTTGGACCTGATGAAATGTTTGTGGGAGAAATGTGGGGTGGTGCAGAGATGCACAACACCTTATCACCTACAAGCCAATGGGCTCATGGAAAGATATAATGGTACCCTTAAGTCAATGCTCCAAGCATTTGCTGAACAGCATGGGAGAGACTGGGAGAAATACCTACCCCACCTGTTATTTGCATACAGGGAGGTGCCCCAAGATTCAATAGAGTTTTCTCCCTTTGAGCTCTTATATGGACGCCGGGTACGTGGGCCCCTAGACTTGATCAGGGAGGACTGGGAAGGCAAGCACGCCACCCAGGGAACTCCCATAGTGGATTATGTCCTTAGGTTTAGGGAAAAGCTGAAGGAGCTTATGGGGACAGCCCAGAGCAACCTGGCAGCTGCCCAACAAAAACAGAAGGTGTGGTATGACCGCAGAGCCAGAGCTCTCTCATACACTGTGGGACAGGAAGTCATGGTCCTAATCCCAGTCTGGAAAGACAAGCTACAGGCTGAGTGGGCAGGACCATACAAAGTAGTTAGAGAGGTAAATGATGTAAACTACATTATAGAGTTACCTGACGGAAGACATACACAAAGAATGTACCATGTTAACATGATGAATCCATATGCTAGTAGGGCTGACATGGTGTTTGCAGTGTGTAGCCCTGGGGAGGTGATGGATAAAGAAGACCCCCTTCTGGACTTACTGGAAGAAAGCAAGTGGGAGTCCTATGTGGAGACAATTAAAATGTCACCCCAGTTGACCCCAGACCAGGTCCAGGAAGTAAGTGAGGTTTTAGCAGACTTTGCCCCACTATTTAACGCCAAGCCTAGACTAACCCCCCTAGCAATCCATGATGTGGAGACATGGACACAGACGCCCATAAGGCGGACAGCATATCAGGTGTCAGAGGCTGTCCAAATGGACATTAGGAGGGAGGTAGAGGAAATGCTGGATTTAGGGGTAACCCAGAAATCCCACAGCCCCTGGGCTTCACCCATAGTCCTTGTTCCCAAGCCAGATGGCTCTACTCATTTTTGTGAGGACTATCGTGGACTCAGTGCAGTCATGAAGTCAGATGACCACCCAGTGCCATGGATGGATGAACTCTTGGACAAGTTAGAAGGGGTGACATACCTCATGACTATTGACCTGACAAAGGGCTATTGGCAGGTAGAGTTAACTGCCAGAGCTAGGGAGAGGTCAGCCTTCATCACTCTGATAGGGTTATTTGAATTTAAAGTAATGCCTTTCGGAATGAAGAATGCCCTAGCCACTTTCCAAAGGTTGGTGAACCAGGTGTTAATTGGTGCTGAGGAGTACTCTGTAGTGTACCTGGATGACACTGCCATCTTTAGTGCCAGCTGGGAGGAACACCTATCCCACCTTAAGGAAGTGCTGGGCAGGATACAGAGGGTTGCGCCCACTGTCACAGCTGAGAATTGCCAGGTGGCCATGGCTGAAGTGGCATACCTCTGGCACATTGTAGGCCAGGGGCAGCTCCATCCTAACCAAGTGAAAATAGAGGCAATCAAGGCATGGCCCAGACCAGAAACACAGAAGCAGGTGAGGAGTTTTCTGGGGACAGCAGGGTACTAAAGGAAATTTGTACCAAATTACAGTGCCCTGGCCACTCCCCTATCAGGCCTGTTAAAGAAAAAGGTGCATAAGAAAATTACCTGGGAACCAGCCTGTGAACAAGCCTTTACCAGACTGAGGGAGGCACTGTGCAGTGCTCCTGTATTGACTAGTCCAGACTATAGCAGAACCTTTGTAGTTCAGACTGACGCCTCAGATGTGGGTATTGGGGCAGTGCTGAGTCAGAAGTCCAAACAAAGGAAAGATCACCCCATAGTGTACCTCAGTAAAATGTTACTTCCCAGGGAGCAGGCTTACTCTACTGTGGAAAAAAGAGTATCTTGCCATAGTGTGGGCCCTAAAGAAGTTAGAGCTATACCTATATTGGCAGCATTTTGAGGTACAAACTGACCACACACCCTGTTTGGCTGTCCCAAATGGGTAGAACAAATGGTAGATCACTAAGATGGAGCCTTGCTGTGCACGGGTATGACATGACTGTCTCACACAGGGCTGGGGCAGCCAATAAAAATGCAGATGGACTGTCACATCAGTTTGTACAATGAACTGACTTGGGGAGCTCATCCCATGCAGGGGATAGAGACCCCAAAATCAGTCTAGGTAGGGAGGACAGTGACACTCTGCCATCCGCTTACTGTTATATTGTATAATATTTGCGTTATAAATAAAATGTGTATGATATGTGACTGCCTGCTTAAGATTAGTAGTCAGTGGGAGATAAGTGACCTTTGACCTCCAAGGTGTCAGTGTTTCTGAAGTAGCATTATGTTAAACTGACCAGAAAAACCCCTAATTAAAAGCCTTCCTTCCAAAGGGACTGTTTATTACATCTTATAACCTGCTCCTGCTTTTGAAGTTGGTTCCCATGTATGCACTTTATGACATAGCAGGAAGGGAAGTAATTTGACTGATTCCTCTTGGTTTTCTCACCTAGGAGGGGACTAGTGACAAGATGTGGGTTTATGAGCCATCAAAGGAACCTGCTTGCAAAGATTGTCACATATTTTTTGTTTGCAACTGCTGTTTCCAGCCAGCAGAAGAATAATATCCTTTTTGGATATCCATACTGAGATTACAGATATATAACAGATCTAACAGTGACCTCATGGGTGACATCACCAGGAGTGGACTAGTAACTAGGCACTTTAAAAATAAATAATTCAACTGGAACTTAAGTATATTTTTTGGTAGGCGTTTGTGTTCTGTAACTTCCCATTTATTTTATGTGACTATAAGTTACTGACATAATTGTTCTGTGTTTGATTTTATCTGTTTCACAATTTTTGGTAAACAATATTTTCTTTAAAATACTGCCTGTGTGTTTTCTCAGTTATTTTACATGTGAATGCTGAGCATGTGTTTAAGTCTGACAGCTGTTGAGGGCTTGAATGTGTTACTAATCTTGCTAAAAGGTAAGAATATACCTAGGTCTCATATTGAGTTGTAAGGGTACATTTTGGAAACCTGGCTGGGTGCCACTGGGCGAAGGATTGTACTGCATTCCCGAAGCAGGTACATATCTGAACCTGTTAAAAGGGTGCGCTAGCATTAGGTTCACATTTGACCCCCAGGACTCAAGCCTAGTAGGTGATTCAGACTCAAAACAGACAGGAAGGTTACCCTGTCTGTCCCCTGTTCACACTATTGCACTTTGAGTTTGGCACTGTGGAAGCAGAAGGCCTGACCTACGGAGCATGTTTGTGACACCGCCCACTCTCCAATGCCCATCCCCGATAAAAATACAACATTCTCTTGTGTCCAGTGGTGCCTCAACCCTCCAATCCCCATCCCTGGTAAAAATAAATCATTCCCTGGTGGCCAGGGGTACACTTCATCCTCCGATCCCTGGCTCTGGTAAAAATAATACATTCCCTGAAGTCCAGTGGTACCTCCTGTCCTCTGATCCCCACCCCAGAAAAAAGTATAACATTCCCTGGTGTCCAGTGGTACCCCCTGCCTTCTGATTCCTGTCCCTGTAAAATATAGCATTCCCTGGTGTCCAGTGGTGCCTTCCCTCCAATCCCCATCCCCAGAAAAAAATAAAACATTCCCTGGTGTCTAGTTGTACACCTCACCATCTGATCCCTGTCCCTGTAGGTTACAAAATAGTCCCTGTTTTCTAGTGGCATCCTCCACCCTACAATCACTTGCTGCAGTTTCTTAAAAGAAGACCTTTGTGTCTAGTGGTTCCCTGCACTGCCGGCACCAGATACACCGCACTTCCACCTTCCCACTGCCATAGTTACTGGTGCCTGCAGGGATCCCATTCAGTGACCAGCACAACCTCTCTCTCACCACCTCAGCCACTGCCTTTTGCAGTAACTGGTAATGCACATCCTGCATACTGTAAAGGGAGCATGCATACTGTCTACTGTAGATAGTATGTGCTCTCCCTTTACAGTATGCAAGATGCACACTCCCTGTCACTGCAGACAGTGGCCAACTAAGACAGTGAGAGGAGGGCTGTATCAGTCACCATTTGGGTTCCCTGCAGCACTGGTAACTATGATAAAGTGAGGTGGTGGTAGGGTGGTGCACATGGTGCAGGCAGTGTGGGGGGCACTAGAAGTCAGGGACTCCTTTTAAGAAACTGGGCTTATGATCATAGGGTGTGGGGTACCACTAGACACCAGGGGGTATCTTGTAACTGATGAGGATGAGGATTGGAGGGTGGGGTGTACTACTTGACACTGGGGCAAATATTATTTTTACTGGGGCTGTGGTTTGGAGGGTGGGGAGGTACCATTGGACAACAGAGAATTTTGTATTTTTTATGGGCACAGTGATCCGAGGGCAGGGGGTACCACTGGACACCAGGGAATATTGTACTTTTTACAGGGCCAGGGATAGGCAGGTGGGTGGTACCACTGGACACCAGGGAATGTATTATTTTTACCAAGAACAGGGATTGGAGAACTGGGGAGGGTACCACTGGGCACCAGGGAATGTTTTATTTTTCACAGGGACAGGGATTAGAGGTTGGGTACCACTGAACACCAGGGACTGCTTTACTTTGTATGGGGACAGGGGTCACAGGGTGTGGGATACCACTGAACACCAGGGAATGTTGCATTTTTACCAGGAATGAGGATTAAAAGGTGGGGTGGATACCACTGGACACCAGGGAATGCATTATTTTTGATGGAGCCTGGGGCTGGAGGGAGGGGGTGTATAACTGGACACCAGGGACTGCTTTATTTTTAATGGGGCCAGGGATCAGATGACAAGGAGGTGCCACTGGACACCATGGACTGATTTATTTTTTATAGTGCCTTTGATCAGAGATTGGGGGTGACACTAGACACCAGGGAATCTTTAAACTGTTCCGGGGATGGGCGAGCAGGGTGAGCAGACTGGACACAGGAGGGTGCTAACCTGCCATCACTTCCCATGCAAATGAGCCCATAATGGGCATGCATATGGCCCCTCAGTACCCTACAAGCACAATGGGCTCATTTGCATGGTGCCAGCTGAATATTATGCCAGGGGCTCCCGTTGCTGTCGGAAGTGGGAGCACTATTGCCTGCACTCCGAAGATGCATGTTGGGGCAGCGTTACTTGACTTAACACTGCATCAACATGCCCCTCTGTTCAGTTGGATTGCACTGATGCACTATCCAACTGAATATAGCATACTTTGGGTCATGGCAAGGGCAGGCGCAGTGCAAAGTATGTGCTTCACTTTTGCCCATTTTCCTATATCAGGCCCAAATCTCAGACTTTGATACAGTAGTCCAGAAACTATGCTGAAGAAAGACTAAGCAGTTTATCCTTGAAAGGTGGCAGTTGCAATTGTTTGTTGCTGCTGCTGTTGCCCTTTATTGGCACATCTCATCAGATACAATATGTATGCATATTGGTTGATCCCTTTAACTTGCACTGAACTCCAAACACTCACCTACAGGTGGAAGACCAGCACAATAAGCCACTTTGCCACTAAGTGGAGTTATCTAAGAAAACAATATAATTAAGGTTGTAGGTTTGCCTAAAAGCTGACTGCACATCTTTGACCCAGATACTCCAAGGCATTAGAAAGATAAAACATTACCATTTGTAATTCCTAAAAATTCTCAGTTTGAACATCTCTGGTGCAGTATTGGTCGTAAATGAAACAAAGTAGTCCTTAAAATGTTTTGCACATCCATTATATGTGACATGAGCTACTGTACATCAGCAACCACTTTAAAAACCTGACATTTTCCATCAGCAATTTATGCTCATGTGAAAAACAATATATTATGCACTGTAGATTTCATAGAGAAATCCTAGTGAAGGCTATAGAAAGCCACAATATCCTACTGTACACTAGAAGATTTTTGTCAGTTCTGACAACACAGGCAGAGAAAGCTGGAACTGAAGCCATGACTGATCAAATGCTCTTTATTGTTTCAGTGCACGGTAAAGGTATCTTAATGAGCATTCCCACTGACAACATATTGACTGGTAGCAGAATTCATGTGACACCCAGTAACTCATTGGTAACATTTTCCAGGGGAAGGCTTATGAAGCTATTATCTTTAGTCTGCTTTTCCAGGGTGCAGAGTGCTGCTATCCTTATTGGCATACAAAGGAAGACTCGTTTCCTCTGCATAACTCTCTCTCTCTCTCTCTCTCCATTGACTCTGATTTTCAAAGATATACTTCACTCAGACAATGAAAGTGGAGTTTCTGCCCACAATATAGCTGAAGCCCTACATAATGTCTGATCTCAAAATAACTGTGAAGCTTTTCTTCAGAATATATTACCTTCAGATCAAGGTGAAATCTAATAGCTCCCATAGGTGATATTACTATTTTGGATATGGTGTCCATGATTTTTGGTAATTTGTCCCTGTTTTGGGGTGCCTTTGGAGGTGAAAGTGATTCTCTGTCACTACATGGTGGCCCCTAGGAACTCTAAATTGGTCGCCATTCTACCAGGTCACAATAAAGAGGTCTAATGGAATTGGTCTCCCCACTTTGCATGTCCAGTGTTCTGTAATGTCATGTGCAAGACAAAACACACCAACCTACCTTGGGTTCAAAATGCCTTAACTGTACCTTTCAACCTATTAGAAGAACTGCGGCAGTGAAAATACATGCTACCACTTCAACAGTTTCCTCTTTGCTACTCGCCAGTGAGCTACAGTACTGTACATCTTTCAAGCAGCACAAGGCTAGCAGGCTGACAGGAGAATCTTTGCCATTGTCTCAGTTGCATTACATCATGAATGTTCCCCCTCCTCTTTAACCCTGTGACTTCCGAGGAGCACCACACCGCAACATCAGCTGCTCCCTAGGAGCAAACCTCTGGCGGCTAAAGAGATACCCGGACTATACTCCGAAATAAAGGACCATTTTGCCACATAATGTGGCCGTCCACGGACTTCATTCACACACAGTGACTTTTCCTTTTTGCACAAACAAAATTCCCTGTCACTCTGGAAACATCTGACTGAAAGGTGTTTCCGTGCAAGTGCAAACGAGCAACGGAGAACCCAAAAAAGCATCACTTTTACTTCGAATGCAGTAGAGTGAGTGTAGTAGATGTAGAAAATACGCACCAGACGTTTTTTTATTTCGGTATCAGCTTCCTCGATGAATGCCAGCAGCAGTTTCTGCCGACTAATGCAATCACACAGCCTCCACCGCTGCTGCTGCTGCACACTTCTGGACCATTTTCTCCCGGTCCTCCCGGTCTGCTTCTTCACACCAACACAACGCCAGGCCAGCATCCAAACCAAGGTTTTGCATTACCAGCAGCGCTGCTGCACTTTGCATTTTCCTCCGCACGCTTAGGATTCACATGCCATGAACATGAAAATTGTTCATTGCAAAAAAAATGGCAAGTTACATTTTTTTTTCTTTTTTGCTTTGGGAAGCAGAGCCTGGTTCAGACCATTGTTTGGAGAGGAAGAGGGGAGGTGTATCTTAAAGCTGTACTATCCCCTTCATTCACGCTCATCTTGGTGTTAATGCATAGATTTACAGTTGGAATGCAGACATGAAATGAACACCGCTGTGCACGTACTGTATGTAGCTATGTAGCTGGAGAAGAGGCTGAATTTATTTATTTTTTTGTCTTGGGTTCATTAATAGTGCAGTAAGCAGTGGTCGCATGTGCCTGTGTTTTACTTTAACACTTGGTGCTTGGGGTCTGTATTATACAGGATCACTATTCTTTTATACAGGATTACGGTTCTCGCCTTTTTGAGAATAGTCTTCTAATGGTACATGGCTGAAAGAGCAATATTATACGATTTTACCAAAGTACAGTAGTAGGTGATATGCACTGCCTCCACCGCTGCTGATGCTGCTGCAGTTGCTGAAAGGAGTCTGTATTTTACCGGGTTTAATAAAACACGTGTGCAAGGGATGTAAGAAAAGGCTGCGCTCAGAAGTGTGAAAACTAAGAAGGTGTGTAAACCCGGCCTGAAAAGGAACCCCAAAGCTTTGTTTCAACTTGCAATAATATTCACGTTATAACATGCTTTTGCAGATCTCGTGGTTTGGGGGCAGACTGCATTGTTGATAAGCATAGTATACCTGAACAAATATTCGAAAACCAGGATAAAGCACATTTCTGTGTCAATACTAATTGCATTTACCACTTTAGCTAGACAGCTAATTACTAACAGCAGTCTGGTTCTTTTTTAAGAAAGCTGGGAATCCTTGCAAAGTGTTACTTTATGTGGGATGACGTCATACTTGCCCACTGAATATCAGGAAAGGATATTATTATCAGACTCAGTATTATTATACTTTATAACAAATGCCCGTCGCAGACACATACAAAACACGTTGGCAGGTCTTGATGTATTGACGCAGTTTAAAGGATAATAAACTATTATAGTAGAGTAGTTGACACATGGCTACTGTAGTTACGTCAGTTGTTCAGCTGTTCGCCACTCTCGCTCACTCTTTCCAGGATTGAAGACCTCAGCTGGACTCCCTTCCTCCTGATTCCCCCTCTTCCATGGTCGCTGCAATGGTTTTCACCGGTACCTAAATAAATTCTGAAGTAATCACGTCTGCTCTCCCAATTACGTGCAGATTTCCCCAGATGCACACTGTTTTTTTCCCCCTATTAGTATGCCTTTATATCTTCTGCACCGATGGTTCCAATTACAGAATAAAACCCCGGAACATTAAAACACAAAAGGAGGCGTCGTCTGACATTAAAAAAAAAAAAACCTGTGCCGCTATTCGACCTACTGTATCATGTGGCTCACAGTAAAGTTTAGGGAGTTCTGACACCCAACGACCTTCAGATAACCATTTCAGATGTTTCAGCGTGTTATTAGTATTTTTTTCTCAGTTGTTACCCGAAAATGAGATTAACTTTTTAATGTCCGTGTTCTGCCATGAGAAAACCCTCAGCTGCCTTGCAGCACTGGGGGCCTGCTGTCTTGAGAACAGACTGAGCACCTGCGATCTGATGGAGAGGAGGGCGTGTCACTTCAGCATTTTATGATGAGGTCTGCTCTAGGCTCGTGCCTCAATATCGTCCGCACCTCCCTGAAAACAAAAGATGCCTAAAAGAATAAAACATGAAACATGTAAGGGTAGGTCCCCGAATTGACCCACTAGTTGCAAGTTCTAACCACACTTGCTATGAGGGTAACACAACGAGAACAGTCAGGCTAATATGCAGGATGGGTTGGGCTGTACCTGTCTCTGGGGGACTCAACAAGTCAAACACATAAACCACCCGCAGCTTTATGCATTACACTCATGCTTGACAAACAGGATAAAGGCAGTATGACAATACATTTATACACAGAACAGATTGTTCAATACTGTATGGCTTAAAAAGTCCAGTTCTGTAAAATTGTTGGCTTCTCTTGTCAGTGAAGCAGCTAAAATAGATACTGTATGCAATATCCTTTTATAATTACTGTTGACCATAAATATCAACCGGATTACCGTTCTGTTAAAAATGCATACCAACCGGATTTCAGGTTGTTATGCTCCAAAGGCAATAGTAACCCGAAATCAGGTTGATATGATACTTCATTTCCCCACAGAAAACACTTTAAAACTGTTGCATTCCATTGTTCAACAAAAATTATTTCAACTGCAATATTTTCAACTGTGTTTTATTCATGTACTGTTCAATTTCTTCAAAAATAAACTGCACTCTAGCTAAAAACGTCTTTTTTTTTCAAACTGCTAGAAATACTGTCTAAACCTCCACACCAGCAATTACAAAAAATAAAGGGTAGGTGAGTTTGATGTTATAGATTTATAGTGTATAGTGGAATGTTTTTCTGTATAGAATTCCATCCCTTTCAAAATGCTGTTCTACCACAGTTCCAAGGTCATGAAATGCTGTTCTACCCCACTGTGGTAGAACAGCATTCTAGAATCTCCAGAGGCTGCATGGGTCAGTTTCATTTTGAAAGCAAAAGAACTCACAAAACACATTTTTCACACAGTATAATACATTATAAAAAATACAGGATGAGCAACTCTATGCACAACCAGTGTACTTTGCCACCTCAGGGTTCTGATTTTCATGGACCTCTCAAGTTTTCCTCTCGAGGTCAGAGGGAATCAGAATCCCTCTGTGGCAGAACACACTGGTTCTGCATAGTTGCCCATCCAGTATTCTCTATGTTATCATACACCCTCGGTGTGACTCACCACATAAACCTCTAGCCGCCGCAAGGTGTATGGGTCATCCCACACCTTGGGTGTGTGAAAAAAATCCATAACACACACTTACCTATCCATTATTCTCTATGTAAACCCTAGAGTAAACAGTTTTAAATCATTATCAAGAACCAGTGGTGGGGATGATATTAATCCAGGAAGCATTAATTTCCAGAGAAAACTGGAAAAATACACATTTATGTGTAGAACAGTTGGGCTACTTCAAATATGCTATTGTTGTGGGGAAAACAGTATTACTACTAGGAGGGGATGAGCCCAACCTACAACTGAACGTGTCATAACACATTTGAAACTGTGGATGAATGATGGATATTTTACAGGATTATAACTGTTATCCAATTATATGCACTGTGCTACATAATCTTATAGTTATTTTTATATTAGCGTTACCCTTGTACCCCATTTTTCGTTCTTGCATAATAATTGTTTGACTGTGTCTGATCTTGTGGGATTCTATGTCCAAAAGTACAAACCATGGTACTGCATATCTATTTAATAAGTAGTACTTATCACACATTTGATTTTCTCACATGTGTTATTCTTGTTTGATTGCATGGCAGACATTCTGATTGGTTTGTAAACTATCTGCTTTGATTTTATTGCATAATAAAATTATATATATAATCAAGTTACCTTCATTCAGTGCAATGATTAATCTCCAGCAAAACAGTGCCCACCAAAGAGATACCTATGACAGGGAAGAGTGTAATTACTTGACAAGTTGTCCTTATTTTACATTTAAATTGTCTTCACAACATGGCCTTTAATGGAACAAAGGTGGCCATTTATGTGTTGTTTGACTGATTATTTAACTGCATTGCTGCTGGTGTTCTTTGCAAAATCTGTTAAAAGATGGCTTTCTTTGTTATAGTCAGATAAAACTTGCTGCCCTCAGGCTTTTGTAATGCAGTGTCATTGACAATTATACCTTCCCAAGAGATAACATGTCAATCAAAACAAGCAGATCTATGATGCCTCAGCAAAGCTTTCCCAGCCCCCTTGACAGATCCCATATAAAATCACTGAATCCTATGTACACACCCACTTTATGATGCTACTCTGGAGATGTTCACAGAGGAACATGGTTTATTCTCTGATGCTTATAAGAAAGTATCCTCATAGTAATATTACTCTTAGAAAGACCATACAGTAACATTTATTGGACCAACTTTAATGTTGTAGCACAAACGCTCTTTGGACTGTTCAGGGCTTTTCATAAGATGCCTTCAACAGATGCCTAAGAAGAAACAACTTGTTTGGCCCCTCAGAGCTTGTGAACTACAAAATGTACTGTATATACCATATTAATTGTAAAAACTGTTTAGGCATCAATTAGGATTGAAGTACAAAGCCAGTAAAGTTGTCAGTGGCTCAGTAGGTAGCACACTTGCCTCTGAGGTTGGGAGATCAAAGGGCTGTGAGTTCAGTTCTCACATCTGGCACTTGGGTTAATATCCCAGTACTGACACTGTAGTGCAGCATGAGAGGTGTGCTGCACTTCTGAGGTGCCGTCTTTTGGATGAGACGTGAAACCCGAGGTCCCATCTGCCTGGATTGGTGGTAGTTCAGGTGGATGTTAAAGATCCCATGGCACTTATCGAAAAGAGTAGGGGAAATTTTTATTTGAAAAAAAAAAACTGCACTAACAACCCAAAGAAAAATTACTTATACATTGATCCCAGTAACAAGGAAACACAAGAAAATATCACAACATATTTATCCTGTTTTATCCTTAAGAAATTGCACTTTCTGTCCACCAAAGGGCCCAAACATCCAAAGACATATGCTGTTTCTCAAACATACATTGTTTAAAGAGTTCAGTCTCTATAATAATAACAGTTTGTTCAGGTTCTTGATCTATTTGTTGCAGAACAAATTTACATCTTGTCTGCCATAATACAAATTTTATAAAAGCAAGAATCAGATGTATCATTCCCTTTTGCATAACCAGGTTACGCAAACTAAACTAAAACCTCCCACTATTTCTGCATGTGATAAATATTTCTAATACCTATTGTTTCATCGGGTAGCTATTATATTACATACAGCATGAATATATGGACAGTTGATAAGAAAATGTGACATTGTTTCTTCTAGTGTTATACAAGACATCGTCGGGCAAATCCTTTCCTCCATTTTGTTATGCTTTGCATTACCTTTCACATATAAATGACCACGTGCACACAACCAGCTTATATCCCATATTCAAGGAGGAATATATGGGTCTTTCAAGGATTTTAATATGCTATTATTATAACTAGGGTCAACCTCCTTAAAGGAAATTATTTGGGGACTGATGGTATGGAAGATTGTTGAATTTAGAGCTTTGGAGGAGATAAGAGACAAAATATTTAACTGGACTTTCCAGGTTTTCAGTTCACCAAGAGCTGATCTAAAGAAAACACACCCTGTCTTCACTTGGGCTTTAAACTCACCCTGTTTCCCCCAGATGTTATAAAGAGGTCGTAACCACTCGCTAGCAAATATAGTCCATACTGCTAAGCTGGGTTTCGACAAATCAACTAAATTAAAGTGAAAAAAGTTGCAATAGAAAAAAAGTACTGGATTGATCAGATTCAAACCCCCTTTCATGACCGGTAAATATATTACTTCCCTTTTAATGGGATTTAGACGACTTCCCCACGGACCTGGAATACTAAACCCAACAGAGAAGTTTCCAGAGCCCGAAGTAAAGAATAAACTGTACTGAGAAAAATAAATATTGGAAGCAAAAAAGTTTTAATTACTGCTACTTTTTTCTCTTTTGACTGGTTCCATGTCATCCATACGTCTACCTTAGATTTTGCAAGGTCCATTTTTTGTTGCCAATTATACATACCATTATCCCCCCTTCCAAAGCAAATCCCTAAATACTGAAAGGGGTCAGAGGATACACTAATTCCTTCCCAAGATGGTGGGGACACACTCAAATTACTTAAAGGGTGTATAATACTTTTCTGTATATTAAGACAGGCTCCTGACCACCTAGAAAATATTTCGATACAATCAAAGGCTTGGATACCAGAAGTGTAATCTGCTACAAGAATACATATATCATCTGCATAGGCAGTCACTTTAATTTCCATATCGCCTCCTGGTACTGGAATCCCAATTATGTGAGAATCATACTGTATAAAATGAAGTAATGGGTCTAAACACATCACATAAAGTAGAGGGCTAAGCAGACATCCCTGTCTTACCCCTCTAGATATATCAATGTAAGTACCAAAATGACCATTGACAAAAGGTAGTGCCCGAGCATTCTTATATAACAATGAGATCCAGTTTACAAAACTAGCAGTTATACCATAGTGTTTTAAAATTAATGAAATATAATCATGCAGTACATGGTCGAAAGCTTTTTCCTGATCTAGGAACATAACAAAACCATGTGATTGACCATTTTAACCCCTTTCTATAATTTCCTGGAGCAATAAGAGATTATGTGAAATAGAATGTCCAAAAATTGTACATGTTTGAGTAGATATGATAAGTGATGGAGCAATATTAAGTAATCGAGTACGTAAAATTTTCAATAACATTTTATAATCAGTGTTCAATAAACTTAGCGATCTCCAATTATCAAGAATAGCTCTATTACCTTTCTTATGTATCAAAATCTGTATTGCAATACAGAAATGCATATCTGCTTGCATACTATCCAATAGAGTATTAAAAACCACCATTAATATAGGTTGCAATATTTCAGTAAAAGCCACATAGAATTCTGAAGGGAGGCCATCTATACTAGGGGCTGTTGATTGTTTGAGAGGTTTAATAACCTCCCCAATTTCTGCCTTAGTAATAGGTCTAGTAAGATCTCTTAAAAGGTCACTAGATATGCTGGGAATCTCAATGGCTGATAGGAATTCAGTCACTTGTGAGTCAATAATAGGGGGCTGGTATACATTTCTGTCAAATACTTTGTTACAGTTTGTAATATAGCTGGCCCATCAGTTACTGTAACATGATCCACTCTCCTTGCTGCTTCCATAAACCTCTCAGAGGCTCTATGTGAGCAGGTCTTAAATGCATCGCCAAACCCAGTTTTTCCTGGAGAACAGATCCTATGTTCAGTTAACATGACTGTTGCCCTAGATTATCGTAATTTCAACATATCCTTTTTCAAGCTGAGAACCTGTGGCCTTAACCGGATATATTGAATATTAATGATTGAATATAGCCTATTAAGCTGCTGTCTAACTTTAAGGTATTCCTTATACTGAATCAGCCTTACTATGGAGGAATGTGTCTGAAACACCACTTTTAAACCTTTTTTTGTTTCTTTCCACCAAGTACTAATATTCTTTGCTAGACATGCCACTCACATTTTTGCCTTAAGAAATTCAATAATCTTAAGCCTCGCTGTGTGCTCCTTCAGGAGTGCTGTATTAACTTCCAATACCCCAGGCCATACTGTGGTCCACACTCTCCTCCCATAACAATTAGGAGGACTGCATGGTCCGAGGTTTCAAGAGGAATTATGTCTGCTTTCAAGATGTTGATTTTTTTTTGTGAATATAAAATCTATTCTAGTAGAAAGTGTACCCCTAAAATAAGTGTGACCTCCTTCACAATAGATTTTCTGAATGGAATCTTGCAACTCACTCTGCTGAATAATACTATTTAAATAATTGGAGTCACAATACATTTTCTTTGTAGTAGCCCCCCCCTGTCCTTTCTATCCACTACACAGTTAAAATCACCTCCTTAAATCACCATTTTAGTAGTGAGTAAATAAGGGCTAACCTCCCGATATAAGTCAATCCGCTTTTTTTTTGTAAGAGGGGCATATATATTAATCAATCTCCACCCTATACCCTTAAAAGTAAAATCTAATAATAATGCCCTACCTACTAAACTTTCCACTAGGCGTGACACCCTAAACCCATCACCCTTAAACAAAACACCTACCCTTTCACATACCCCTGTACCAAATGAAAAAAACGAAGGGTTCCAACACCACAACTGGTGGGCAGAACGGACCAATTAAATAGTGTTTAGTCTCATATCCTGTAATAAACAGATATCACAGTTTAAATCCTTCAGTACTGACAATGTGATTAATCTATGCTTAGCATTTTTAATGCTATCCACATTGACAGTTGCTACCCTTAAGCAGGGAATGGCTTGTGATGTAGAATATGATACATTTAAGGTGGTTTCCTCAACCTTGAGCTTCTTCATATCTGAGTGTGAACCCTGGAGGGCTTCACCTCTCCAGCTCCTTCCTCGGTCCTCTCTCCTTCTGATTCAGAGGAGAAGGGAGCAAGGGAGGATGCCTCTGAGTCACCCCCTTGCTCTGAGTCTAACACAGAGAGGGTCTAAGGACATAAAATTTATTTTTCGAAACAAGTCCTTCCTCCCCGGGATGATTGCCTTTGCAACCATTGATCTGAGTCTAGTTTGTTTCATACATCATTTTTTGCACTACTCTTGACTAATGGGGGGGATTTGGACTTTAATTTCGTTAGCATCATTAGATGTTGCAGCAGCTGAAGAAGAAGGAGCTGGGGCTGAAGACTTAGGAAGTACAATTGAGGGGTATAAATTGCCTCTATGTTCATAGTTTGAATCTCAGTTTCGGGGGATCCGGGGGGGTTTGCTGGTGGGGAAGGGGAATGTGCATTTTCTGGAGGAGCCTGACCAAAATATTGTTTCCTTTTTTGCATTTCTTTTTTCTGGGCATCCTGTAATATAAAATTTTGATTAATATGATCTCTTCTATTGTGGGTAGCCCATGGACAAGTTCGATAAGTATGACCAGTTTCATCACATAGATTGCAATGGGGCTCCTCAGTGCAGTCAGAGCTATGGTGGACAAATGATAAACACATGTTACATTTCATTCTGTCACATGCAGAGCCCAGGTGTGTATAGGCCCCACACCTAAAGCAAGTTTTTGGTTGGCCAGGGTAGAAACAGTGACCCCTCTCATTACGAAAAATTTAACTATTAGGGAGATAAACTGGGCCTAAGTTGTTATTTCTTAAATGAAACTGTATAACCCATCCCCCATTCCAAATACATTCCCCATCAAAAATTGGTCTGGGACTACCCAAGACATCACATCTTTTTTGCAACCAGTAAACAATATCGTGGATTGAGACAGATTCATTGCGAAACAAAACTGTAACATTTTTGATAGAGGGTCTCTTAAGAGGTATCGCTTTAAATGGCAACCATAATTCAGAATATTTAAAAGCATCATATTTAGTCCAAAAGTGGTACAAACCCTGTGGAGAAGTAAAGCTTATATCATATAAAGTCGACACTGGGACGTGAATCAGGGCATGAATTTCAGTTGAAAAAAAAAACAAATGACTTTTTTTAGTAAGGTATGTCCTACATACAATCAGTCAGGGGCCACCTCTAACCCCCCCCCCCCGAGATATTCCAAATGAACTGCATTTCGCCTCTGTGGAGGGGGGATCCTGTAAAAGGGTTCTTCCTTTGAAAGGATTCCCAAGTAGATTTTGATTGTTCTTGCAAGGTTGGAGTCTTTTGAATAGTGCCTTGAACATCTTCCCCCAAATCAGCCCATGGAACCGATTGCGCTGCTTCTTCCTCTGAAGCTGAGGAGTCCGTGTCTTTTTTTTTCCGAGAAACAGAAGGTGAAATCAATCCTTGATTAGCCGGGTTACACTCAGAGCCTGAGGCCTCGACAGATGGTAATGAGGTGGCGGCCTCGGGAACAGTCACTTGCGGTGGGAAAGAACTTCCCGGGATAGGACTGTGCGCCGGGTCCAGAATCCAAACACCGGTGTTTCCCCACTTCCACCCAGCAGCAAGCAGGGAGCATTCTAAGGATGTCAGGGAGGATCTGCAAGCTGTCTGTATAACTTGTTCAACCTCCCTACCTTTTCATAGTCCTAACTTAGGAGCCAGCACAGACAGTACTTGATCAGGTACTGATTTCAATGTAATCACTGAGTTTGTAGAGTGCGAGGATAGTATCGTAGACATTATTGCTGTCAGGGGTTCTTGCTGCACGTCAAGGGGTTTGTAATCATAGGTGACTCAGGCTGCAGGAATGCTTTCAGAGTGCCATCATCACCTCTCTGAGGTTTGCCACTCAAAACAGTGGATGACGCTGCTGCTTCCTGCTCAATAATTACCTTAGCAGCTTCTTGCAAAATCTCTTCTGAAACGTTAACGGACTGCATAGAAATAGTTGTGTCAAACAAAGCGGTATCTGAAGTTGCACTTTTCATGGTGGTACCATGTAATTCTCTGTTTTGCAACAAAATGTTGTTTAGCCAACTGTTATCCGATGCAAATAATCCGTGTGAAGCTTGTTCCAATTTCTGGGAATCAGCAGTTTGCATATCAGGCATATACACTTGATGCAATATATCAACCTTCTCAAACATGGTCTGCTGAGCTGGACCTGTGGGTTGGGAGACCTTCTCACCCACAGGTACACCAACAGAATGATTCTCCAGCATACCATCCTCCATAGTGGCAGCTCCCCCTACTGACGAAGAGTAGAGAGAATTTTCCCGGTGTCCTGGCTGAATTTCCCCTCATTCACTAAAAATACTACCAAGAGCTTAATCTGTTCAAGGTCAGTTGGCATTCATCTGTATCCCCTTCCCCGGGTCGTGCCTGAAAATAGGCAGGATTTGTCTAGTGCACTTACCCGGTCAACAAAAACTAAATAAAATAAAATAAAGTAGCAGACTGGGACATTAGGATAAAAGGTTCATCTGAATCTTCATGATTGTGTGGTGTAGTGTTCCATGGGGTTTTAAGGATTGATTGATGCAGTTCTGATATTAATCTCTCTAACATTGGCACTTTTATGCCATATAAATTTACTCACACACCAGTTCTTTGAGAGAAGGTGTTCCCTTGCCATGCCAAGCAGTCTCTGGCATCCTAAGACACACCTTGCAGCAGACCTTGCTCCACATAACGAAGACCCTGGTATCCAGTTTTACTTCCTTCCATCACTTTGACTCACATCAAGTATTACTTTGTGTCCAGTGGTGCTCTCTTCTGTATTCAGAAAGTAGCTGGCATAGCCCCTCTACTTACTTCCTTGGCTGATTAACATCCAAAGATCAATATTACAAGGTCATGATGTGATGAAAATATGGAATGCATATGTGATAATGTAATTAGGACAGTGGCCAGCCATGGAGATGATTGGAATATTTGTGCCAGCCACCACTCCAGGGGTAGTGGTGAATACATTTTGGGGTGAAGATCTCTGGTGGCACTGGAGATGGGCTCCCAGAGCCCCAAGAACACCACTCTGGGGGCAGTGTGAATGGGTTTTTGGGGTGGAAAGAATTTGGTCACAATGGAGATGGACTTCCAAGGCATCAATGACCACCCCCTTCACCATGCAACCCTTCTACACCTTGGTTGCTCTCCTGGAACAACAGACTGGTTTAGAACCTTCCTTACCAGTAGGTCACAGTCTGTCACAATAGGTTCTGCCTCCTCCTCTGCCCTACCATTCTCCACAGGGGTCACCCAAGGATCCATTATTGGACCCCTACTATTCTCCATTTTTATTAATGCCCTCCCTGCTAAGAGTCTCACCTGTGAGGCTCTTCTCTATGCTGATGACCATGTCCTCTACAACAGTGGCAAATCTCCTGCAATCATCTCCTCCACTCTCACTCTTAACTATTGTGCTGCCCATAACTGGTTCCTCTCTAAAAAACTTCTGGTTAATGAAAAAAAGACAAAGTCCATGCTGTTTGGATCCAAACCTTTCTTCTCCATGGTCTCCAAGACAAACTACCCCCTTCTTGTACTCACATCTGCTGCCCCCCCCCCATAAATGTCCCCTGTTTTAAATACCTAGGCCTAACTCTGGACCCCTTCCTTACGTTCACTGAACATGTTAACATTTCTGTGCATAGAGCTAATTAGAAGCTAGGTGCTGCCTACTGCCTCAAACAGTTCCTGTCCAGTGAAGCATGCCTTGCAATCACACTTGGAAAACTTCTTCCCATCATTGAGTACTATTCTCCTGTCTATTCCCATGAGTCATTGGCCCTGCACTCTAGACTAATCACCATCTATAACAGTATCTGCCACTTTGTTTTAGAAGCTCACTACTCTACCCATTATTGCATGCTGTACCAGTCCCTTAGGTGGCTACTGCTGCAAGGGTGCTTTGATTATGCCCTTGACTGCCTTGTGCACAATGCACTCAAAGGTGGCCTCCTGTCCCTGTATTCATCCCTCCTCACAGGTAGAGCTGTGACTAGGAGTCTTTGAGAATCCTCCACCCCCATTGCCTGTTCCACATATCTCCACTAACATGGGAAGCAAAGCCTTTTTTGTCTCCACCTCCTCTCTATGGAACAACCTCCCCTCATTTCTCCACTCATCCTCCTTCCAGCTCTCCTTCAAAAACAGTTTTAAAGAATGGCTACTGTCCAAAGCCATATGTCATTGTTCACCTTGGTAATCTGATGGCATCCTCTTCAGCTTGGTACCCACTCACCCACCTACTCCCTAGGTCTTACCTTTGCTGTCTCCACCACCTCCTCCCCTGCTCCTCTACTGCTGTCTCACTCTTTCTTCCTGCCCCTCTCAACCCTGCATGGGGCTACTATGCACTCCACAATTCTCCTATGCCTCTGCACCTTATTTTGTGGGTGGAAGTATTTACACTGTATTCTCATTGAGCCATCCTGTTGATGACTGTCTCACTTATTAATTTACTAATGAACCTAATACATTTTGTACTTTAAGTGTCATATTCAACACGTATGTTATGGTCCCCATGTGACTGCAACTAGTATTTTTTGTCCAGCACTATAACGTGTGACTATATACTTGGATCTGTAAACTAGCTTAATATGTCACCTTATTTTTCTGTACTTCTCTGTATGTATTCCTACAGTGTACTGTAAGCTGCAGCACTTCATTCTGTGGCCTGTTCATTTTTCGTATATTATCTGTGCTTGTATTGCCTGTTTGTGCCATGTTGTGGCCTGGGTCATGGCTGAAAATGGTTCTGTGGATCAGTTCAGCTACCTGGTTACCAAAGACATAAATAAATAAATAAAACCAACAATTTGGCAGAGGGGAGGAGAGGCATGGGTTTTATCGTAGCTTTTTGTAAGGTGATTCACCACCACAGGATGTGGGATCCCTATGTCACAGTCAGTGGTAGGGGTCATGTCATGTGTGACACCAGGATGGATTAGCAGTTCTATAGAGATTTTCAGGAGGTTGTATCAACACTAGGGATGGCTCTATATTCAGGAGTGATGTTGAAGAAAGGCTGTTTTTTTGGCTTGGGTGACATCAGGAATGGGATCCCACTGTCAGAATAAATAATAGGGTGTGTGTGTGTGTGTGTGTGTGTGTGTGTGTGTGAGAGATGGACTCCCAGTGTCACAAAGTATAGGGAGAGGGAAAGTGGCAAAAAGTTGCCATACTGGGATGGGCAACACAACTTAAAGGGATAACAGGCAGGACTGGAAACACCACTGTCACTGTGGATTAGCTCCCATTGCCACTTCTAAAATTGGGAAAAGAGCAAGAAAGTAACACCAGGGGTGGGCTCTACATGCTATAATGAAGACACAGGAATGTGGCAGTGCTTTCAAACTACCTACCAGCCGGAGAATGCGTACCTGTAATCACTACAAGTGTATGAAATAACTTTATAAAAATGCATGACATAATTTAAGGCTCATGTGTAGATGTAATTTTTCCAAATATTTATAATTTTTAAATTTTAAACTGTATTGTTCCCAAAATTCCTAAATATACTCCTTCAGAATAGAATCTACCAAACTGGAAAGTTTCACATTTCACTAGTTTACCATGTTTTTTTGTGAGTTAAAAAGTGTCTAAAAACATGTTCCGCACAATTTTTGAACACCTTTAATTTTGAAACTACAACACTAAATAGTACCACTTTTTTTAAGAATATGATGATCCTGTGTGCATTTCAATCTTAGATGCCTCCCTATGTCAAAAGATTGCCAAGTTGTAAGCAGCTGAAAATCATGGTTAACTATAAAAATTCCTACACAGTCCTAATGGTAGTGGTGCTGTCATGATTCTATAATCTACACTGATCTAATCAAGACAGCTCTATCAGAGTCTAGATTTCTATGGGGAGAAATTGATGGCTTCCATAAAGATAACACTAAAAGATTAAATTCTTGTTATTGTGAACTAAGTCCTTATCTGTGTTTTATTTCTGTTGTGGCATAATACAATATATTCTCAAAAGAGTTACTCCTTAAAAACATATCTAGCATGCAACACGATAATAGTGTTGTAATATAGTTCAAGGCAGAAAACAAGTCCATAATTTTCTTTATGTAATTACCCCATAACATACTTACTGTACCTGCAGCATCACTACCACATGTTTAACAAATTCTGCTCATGTCAGACCACTGTTAACCAGTACCATCCACATCATATTTCCACCACTGAGGATTTCTGATTTTCAAACACATGAAAGTCGTTGAGCCAAAGCTGACTAACAATGTAGTCTTGTTACAAAATGTGGATTCTGTCTTTTTATCATCAGCCAAGCATGGCACATGTAGTTATATCACAGAACAAAGAATTGCTAAAATTATTAAATAAAAAGAGATTAGAGAAACAGAAAATATTCCCATTGGTAAACCTGGCCACCCTTTGCCAGCCTTATTTGCACCATTTAGTTATTTAACCATGGGGATCTGGGTTGTAACTCACTGAGACAATTGCTTCTTGATCTGTAGAGTTCAAGGGTAAAGGATGGCAAACATATAAAACACTGGACTATAACATAATATACATTGATAAAAACATAACTAACAGATACAAAATTGATAATTGCACATGTTCTCAGTGTTTCAAAACATGTACATTGAATTTATTGATTGACCAAATGAAATGAACCATCAAATTATTCTAACGCTTAGGAGCAAAGGAGACAAAAGATTTACTGTAGCATCAGTTTTGGTTCTGCTTCTCAGATTTGTCAGGAGTTGGGTAATAATGTTTCTCTTTATATATGTAGATGTTACAAAAACTACAGTGCTATTTAGGTAGTTGGAGATCATCCCCAAAACATTTGTAAAAATACCAGCAGCAATTATGTGTTTGACCTGGAGGTAGCCAGTTTAGCACATAATACATTGTAACAACCCTACACCTTACAATGTGAAATATGTTGCAATCTACTTACCATGATCTGCTGAGAAGATGTAATCCCAGCCAGACTTCGCTGACCACAGCCTGGGATGTGATGCTGAATGCCACAAATACCTACAGCTGAGCAGTTTTTTAGGATAACAACAGATAGCAACAGTAGACTGCTGGTTCGGTGTGGAATCTGCAAGCATTAACTTTTCAATATCACTTTTCTGAGCAAACTGGACACCTATGCCATATTGATTGCAAAAAAACCATAAAAACATTTATTGATTTTTTTTCCACTGATCATTTACTAGCATACTGGGCTGATAGTATAGCCTAGAGGTTAGAGTAACGAGCTGTGAATGAGCTTGGTACATCCAGCAGACCAGACCTTGATTTGATTCTCACAACCTCCACTTGCATACTGTGTGACTCTGAACAAGTCACGTTGCCACCCAGTGCTCCCAGGTTGACCCTGAAAAGACAGAAACATAGAAACATAGACTTTGATGGCAGATAAGGACTGCTTGGCCCACCTAGTCTGCCCATTTCCCTACCTACAGGATAAGCTGCTGATCCTATTTAACCAACAGGCTATTTCTTCCTACCCCCCACAAAAATTGCCTTGTCTGTCTCATGCATTCTTGAATTCTCCCACAGTTGTAGACCCCACAACCTCCTCAGGAAGGCTGTTCCATGCGTCCACCACCCTCTCTGTGAAAAAATACTTCCTCACATTGCCCCTGAGCCATCCCCCTATATCTTCAAATTGTGTCCCCTTGTTCTTGCACATCTCTTTTTCTGAAAGATGCTACCCTCTTGGACTTTGTTGATTTCACTGAGGTACTTAAACGTTTCTATCATGTCCCCCCTCTCCCTCCCTTTCCTCAAGGGTATACATATTAAGCTCCTTTAGCTTCTCCTCATATGGCTTCTTTTGCAGAACTTGCACCATTTTAGTTGCCCTCCTCTGAACTGCCTCCATCCTGTCTATGTCTTTGCAGAGATGGGGTCTCCAGAACTGGATGCAGTACTCCAGATGGGGTCTCACCAACTGTCTATACAGGGGGATAACAACTTCCTGTTTTCAGCTGGTGATGACTCTCCCTATACATCCCAGTATCCCCCCAGCCCTCCCTACTGCCTTCTCACATTGCTTGCCAACCTTAAGGTCATCTGATATGATTACCCCAGGTCCCTTTCCATTTTGTTGTTGTTACTACCTCCCCCATTGTGTAATCTTCCCTGGTTTTGTTTCCAGGTGCATTACTTGCACTTCTTTGCATTGAATCCAAACTGCCATACTTCTGACCATTCCTCCAACCTTGTCAAGTCCCTTCTCATCCTTTCCATGCCTCCTTGTGTATCAACCCTGTTGCAGATCTTTGTGTCATCTGCAAAGAGGCATACTTTCCTCCCAGTCCCTCTGCAATGTCACTTATAAAGACATTAAAAAGGACTGGACCTAGTACTGAACCCTGCGGTACCCCACTAGTGACCCCTCTTTCTTCAGAGTGGACTTCATTCACAATTACCTTCGGTGTCCTTTTGTTCAGCCAATGTTTTACCCAGGCTACCACCCTGGGACCCACTCCAAGGCTGGTTAATTTGACTGCTAATCTTTTGTGTGGGACTGTGTCAAATGCCTTGCTAAAGTCTAGGTGGGCCATGTCCACAGCCCCTCTCTGGTCTACTACTTTGGTCACCCAGTCAAAGAAATCAATTAGATTCATCAGACATGACCTTCCCATTGTGAACTCATGCTGCCTTGGGTCCTGTGCCCCACTGGCCTCTAGGTATTCAACAGTTCTTTCCTTCAGAAGTGATTCCATCCCTTTCCCTACCACAGAGGTCAAACTGACAGGTCTGTAATTTCCTGCCTCTGTCTTGCTCCCACTTTTGTAAAGGGGAATCACATCAGCCTTCTTCCAGTCCTCAGGTACCACACCATCCTCCCATGATTTGTTATAAAGGGTAGTCAGTGGTGTCACTAGTTCTCTGCTTAATTCTTTCAGAATTCTGGGGTGAATTCCATCTGGCTTCATTGCTTTGTCCACCTTCAGTTTTAGGAGTTCTTTCAGAACCCTTTCTTCTGTGAAAGGACTGGAATTGACCTTCCTCTCCAGAGTGCTTCTGCTAATTGGATTAGGCACCTCCCCCACTTCCTCTTTTTTGAATACTGAACATATGTATTCATTCAGTATCCATGCTTTTTCACTGTCACTCTCTGCCCATCCACCATCCATTCTATTCAGCCTCACTATCCCTCTGTTTGTCTTTCTACACTCCCTGATATGCCAATAAAAGGTTGTATCCCCCCTTCTTAACTGAGCTGGCTATCTTTTCCTCAGTTTATGCCTTTGCTATTCTGACAACCCTCCCAGCTTCCTTCTGCCTTAACTGGCACAGTTCTTTGTTCCTCTTCTTCTGTGTTTCCTTATACTTCCTAAATGCTATATTTTTCTCCCTAACCTTCACCGCCACTTCTTTTGAGAACCATAGTGGCTTTTTCTTTCATTTTGATTTGTTTATTTGCTTCACACAAAGGCTTGTTGCCTCTGTGATGGCAGTTTTGATATTTCCCCATTGTTGCTCCATCCCACCTTCTAGCCTGTTTGCTAGTGCTTTTCTAAGGCACTCTCCCATCTTGCCAAAGTCAGCCCTCCTAAAGTCCAGAACCCTCACTTTTGCATGGCTTGACTCTGTAGCTGAGTTTATCATGAACAACACTGTTTGGTGGCCACTTGTTCCCAAATGGCTACCCACTTCTAGATCTGAGATCCTCTCACTGTCCCCATTTGAGAGTATGAGGTCTAAGACTGTTCCCTCATGAGTAGGTTCAAAAACTAGCTGTCTGAGGCATGCCATCTGAAGGGCATCAAGAATGGCCCTGCTTTTGGATGTGGCTGCAGCAAAGGTGCTCCAGTTAATATCTGACCTATTAAGGTCCACCATCAACAGTATCTCCCCCCTTTCTCTGCCATCCTAAGTATGCCTTCTATCATATCCTTGTCCGTTCCTCCCCCCTGACATGGGGGTCTGTATACAACCCCTGTGTGGACTGTGGTGCCATTTACAGTCTCTAAGGTGACCCACAGTGCCTCCTCTCCTCCCTGTTTACTCTTTTGTTCAGTTGCTTTTATCCCTTCCCTTACATAGAAAGCTACTCTCCCAATCCTCTTCTGCCCTCCCTGTCTCTCCTTTAGGTTGTGTACCCTGGTATGTTAACATCCCAGTCATGGTTCTCTGTGTACCATGTTTCTGTGACTGCTATGATATCCAGGCATCCCTCTTTCATCAAGGCCACCAGTTCAGGGAGCTTGTTGCCCAGACTATGGGCGTTGGTATTCATTACCCTCCATTTCTTGATGGCCTTACCTCTTTTTGCCCCATCCCTGTCCTTATTGCGTTTGTCACTTTCTCCATTTACCCCTGCGCTTCTCCCTATTGACATCTCTATGTTGGTGTCTACCTCACTTAGTACCCTGATTTTTTGGGGGGGCTAGGATTTCCCTGCTCTTTTCCAGTGCCTCCCCACCTTGGCTAGTTTAAATGCTTGCCAATATAGTTTTTAAACCTATCACCTAGGGTCCTGGTTCCCCTCCTGGACAGATGCAGACCATCACACCAGTATAGGCCTGCATCCATCCAGGTGTACCCCCAGTCCCCAATGAAGCCAAATACCTGAGCTCTGCACCAGTTTTTCAACCACTGATTGAATCCCATGGTGTGGAGCACCCTAGCCTCATCCATGCCATAGACAGGCAGCACCTCTGAGAAGGTTACCATGTGTGCTATTTGTCTAAGGCCCCTTCCCATCTCCACAAATGCTTCTTGCACTGCTCTGATCCCTTTCTTAGCCAGGTCATTTGTCCCTAGGTGGACAATGACATCCAGCTCCCCCCCGTGCAGCTGCTGCTGTGATCCTGAGGATTCACTCCCTGTCCCTCCAAGCCATGGCACCAGGCAGGCACCTTACCTCCCTCTCCTCTTCCTCCCCCAGTTCTACCTTTCTAACAATGGAATCCCCTACCAGGAGTTGTTTCCTTCCCCTGTGGGATCCCATGCCACCCTTCTGTGGGTCTCCTTTGTGGAGGTTCCCAGCATCCTCCTTGGTCTCCACTCTGGGTGCCTCCATAGAGGAACCACACTTTTCCAGAAAGGCACAGAAATTGTGAAGCGGTACAACTGGAGGGATGCGCCTCTGTTCCACCACCCTCACCCTCCCTGAGCCCACTGTGGTCCAACTACTCCTCTTTCTTGGCAACCTCTGAGGCAGCGGCAGTGACCCTGGTGGTCCCTGGGTGGGACAGGAGGTCCCACAAATCCTGGCCAACTCAGCCTGGAGATGAGCAACCTCCTCCCTCAGCCCAGAGAAGTGCCTGCAGATGAGACAACACTGCATCCTCCAGAACATCTCCAGGAAGACTGCTGCTCCACAGCGACTGCACTGCACTACTCCCATCATGTCTTTTTTCTGACCCCCTAACTGTTGTTTGGAATACTTACTCTTCTGTTTGTTTATTTTCTTTTTTCTTCCCCTACTTACTTACTGCCTCTGTGCTCTTTTAGCTCTTGATCTTCCTGTTCTAAGACAAGAAGTTCCTATATTTCTCAGTAGTCTCCTTACTTGCTCAGAGTCAGACTTCCAGCAGCTGGGGGGGGACAGAGAGCTACTCTTGCCCTTCTAGGATGGTAAGTCTTTGGTGGCTCTGTGATCACTCACTTCCTGCTCCCAAACAGGAAGTTCCTGTTGTCAGTTAAATCCTGTGCTTATAAAAGTAGAACTGGTTTAGGGTGGAGGGGAGGGAAGGAGGGCAATACAATCCCAGTAGAGAAGTTTCAGTTATACCAGTAGCTCCTTCCTCCTGGTGTTTTGTCTGTTCTCTGGCCTAGTGCACTTTACCCAGTTACCAAAGACTAAAATAACAAATAAATAAATAAAAATAAAATACTTTTCACAATCAATCCTGACCCTCAAATTATTAAGGCATTTCCCATAACATCCATAGCATTTCATTCATATTGTACAGTTAATTTCCCTCAGATTCCCAAAGTCAGTCATTGAAAGAGGCCACAGTCCCTTCATTAATAAGAGAAATATTTAATGCCCATTAGGGTTTGGACTTTCAATGAACCCTGCCCAAGATGCACTGTGGATGCTGAGCTGGATGGTGAGGATGTTGAGATGCAGTTTCCATTGCCAGAAAATGAGTATCCATTGTGGTGGATGGCTGATTTTCTGACCAGAAGATGACTGAAAAACTGTATCCAAGAGGATAATGGTACTCTTAAAAGTAGCAGTCTCTTGGACAAATTCCTGAAATGCCTTGA
Organism: Neoceratodus forsteri; assembly: GCA_016271365.2. Lineage (NCBI taxonomy): Eukaryota > Metazoa > Chordata > Ceratodontiformes > Ceratodontidae > Neoceratodus > Neoceratodus forsteri. The sequence continues at coordinate 1,127,303,425 of CM028131.1, forward strand.
AGCTGAAATAAGTCTCTACTTAATAAGCTCACTTACTCAAAACGTTTCCAAGGCCTCTGGTGTTTAAAACAAATGGTCGCGGAGTCACGTGATGAGCTGATTCGGAAGAGACGTCTCCCGTGCTTCTCCGAGGCCCCGCAGTACAAAATAAGATACACGTTACTCCAAGACTGGCTGTAAATACTTTAAAATAGCCAACAAGAGCCCGTGAGCTGGCATGGGTGTGTTTCCTTGCTAATCACTAAAGGGCTGTGAGGATACGAAGAGCGGCGATTAAAGAAACAGTGAGGGTGCATTGGCAAGCTCAGGCCATGTCGTTGCTTTGCGATGGAAGCCGAATCTGCCGAACCCTTGGCGGGGCGAGCTCCAGCTACTAAGAGGCTCAAACCCCAGTCGCCTACCTTACCCGAACATGATGAGGAACCAGGGAAGGAGGGGGGTTCAGGTTCGAATGCAGAGGACATTCGGGAAATTAAGGCAATGCTGCAAGGGCTGGTGATTGATTTCGCCGCAGTAAAGCTGGCATTACATTCCCTGGCTCAATGAATGGGCGATGCTGAGGCCTGGATCTCATCGCAGGAGAGGAAGACTTCTGTGATTGACCAGGAGGTGGTGATGATTCAAAAAAAGGTCAAGAAATTAGAGGAGAGGATGGAGGATCAAGAATCAAGAAACTGGAGAAACAACCTGATTTTAGCGGGGCTACCAGAGTGGGCTGAAGGCTCAGATTGTGTCTCTTTCCTGCAGGAGCTCCTATTGAAGTTGCTGGGCCCCACACTATTTGGGGATGGGTACAACTTGGAAAGAGCTCATCGGGCATTAAGGGAGATGCCACTGCCGGGGGCGAGGCCCCGGGTGATAATCATGCGCTTTTTCAACTACAAGGAAAAGTCCCATGTGCTGCTCACTGCTAGACAAAAGAAGTCTCTGCAATGGAATGGTGCCTCTCTTTGGTTTTTTCAAGACCAAACGCCAGCGATTTGGGAAAAGCAAAAGGAGTATGCAGAAATAAAGAAGAAGCTTTATCTTGCAGGAATAAAATTTCGACTACAGTTCCCTGCAACTCTGGTGGTACGTCTTCAGGCTGGAGAGAAGAGGTTCCTCACAGCAAAAGACGCGTTGGAGGGACTACTGGCTGAGCTCCCAGATTTATTCAAGCCCCCAACATGACTGCTTTCTGAGAAGAAGAAGGTCGTGTCTGCCTGATGGGCTGTGATGGAAGAAAAGCAAAGGATTTTAAAGTTGCTATTGCCTGTGTGTTTCTGATTACTGTTAAACTGGGGTTTAAGGATCGGCTTTGGTCTGGGTATATGGGATCAGAAGGGTCACGAGGTGACGAACTACAAGAAATCAACACATCACGTAGTAGTCAGGGGGGGCACGGAGATCACGAAATCTACTATTTGTATGATTAGATCCAAAGAATATCCTCGTGAGTTCGGAACATGGGAGGGAGTTGTAAGAGGGAGGTGGCAAGGGAATCTTATTGCAATAGGGGCTAAACAGCTAGTATTATAGCTATTAGAGGGCACTGTCACATATATATCTGGCCTCATGTCAGTTCTGGGAAGGACGGAGAGGGGGAATGGCCAAAGGGACTAAGATCTAAGTAGTACTAGTAACTGGAGGGATATCACCCCGGGATGCAAGGGAATTTAAAGAGGAGCAGTGTGGGCTCAATATTTATTTTATAAGCGAGAGCTTTGAGAGGGGTAGCCTCCCTTCTTTTTTCTCTCTTTTTTGGAAAATAACAGGAGGGGAGCCGTGGGAAAGGGGGGTGGTTGACTGAAGGGAATATGGGAATATGGGGCTTCCACATTTAGGTCTTTATGGGAGCCGTGGGCCAGTTCCCGGGGTTCAGTGTCAGGGGCTGGGGCTGGGGGGCACGGAACGGTTCATTCATGACTCAACATCGGGTAGGTGGTTGATCTAAGGATTGGGGATAAAAGAGGGGGAGGGATGAGGGGGGATGGAAAGAGAGAGAGAATCCAAGTGCGGGAACAGCAAGGATGCAGACCCTGAAGGGGCACAATATCTGGGCTTATTTGAAATAATTTTGATGTTTTCTGATGTCATGTTTTAAAATAACCTCTTAGAATGTTAAAGGACTCAGGGGTAGACCTAAAAGAATGGTCATTTTGCGATACATTGAACAACGAGGGGTACACATTGCAGCGCTACAAGAGACACATCTTTTGACAGAAGAGCTGGGTGGTCTCAGGAAGCGGTGGGTGGGACAAGTATACGGAGTGGGAAAGGACAGGGCCTCCGGGGGTGTGGCGATTCTAATAAGGAAATATTGCCCATATGAAGTGGCACAAGTGCTAATAAGGCAAGATAGTAGGGGGATTTATTTGTCGGGCACTTTGCTTGGCAAAACAGTCTCGGTTGCATCCATATATGGGCCAACTCCCTCTGATCCCAAATTTTTTGCCTCAATAGAAAGGGATATAGCTAATCTTCCTTCACACTCTCTTATCCTAGCGGGTGACTGGAACACATATCTCGATAACCAGGAAGACAGGATACCGCCATCCAGTGGGCCAATGACCAAGGCCCAGCTAGCCCTGGCCAGGTTTTTAGAGGTAGCAGCACTGGTTGACCCAATCAAGACCCCTTCAAATAGGGGCAGTGACATGACATTCTACTCAGCAGCCCACAAGAGTCACTCATCTGATTTTTTGGTTAATAGAGAGACACTTTCAGAGATTAAGGAAGTTCTGACAGAGGGTAGAACCCTCTCAGATCACTCTCTTATTCAGATGCAGTGGGAACCAAGACCCACACCACCTCAACCTTACCGATGGAGGCTTCATGACTCTCTCTTGACAGAAGCCATAAGAAGGGATAAATTGGAGGGGACCCTACAGGAGATCATTAGATTCCAATTGCCCACATTGCAAGACAAAAGATTAGCTTGGCCTACCTGTAAGTTTCTATATGTGGGGGCAGCTAGGGGTCTAGCTGCAAAGGATAAGAGGCTAAGAAGGGCTAAATAGGAATTCTTGATTGGGGCGATTAATTCTTTGTCACAGCTGGAGGGGTCCTCAGGGGAAATAGATGCGGAACTCAAAAGCTTGAGAAGGGAATTGTCGGATATGGTCTATGGGAAAACAGAGTTTTGGCTGAATAAGATCAACGCCAAATTCTTACTGCAGGGTGACATCCCCGGGCGTCTCTTGGTGGCTAGAATTAAAGAGTGGGAGGCAAGTAGGACAATTATATCTGTTCAGTATGAAGGAAAGCTTGTTACAGACTCACAAGAGATGGCAGAGGCTTTCGCTACATACTTTACAGAAATCTAACAAGCTAAGGATTTGGTGGGGGAGGAGGATTCCAAGCGTTTTTTAGAAGGAATCCCATTACCAATCTTGGATCCTGCCCAAGCCAAAGAATTAGAAGCTCCAATAAGAGCATCTGAATTTATTGAAGTGTTGCAGTCTCTTTCTAATGGTAGATCACCGGGGCCTGATGGCCTTACCGCTAAATTTTACCAGACCCATATTCAGGCTATACTTCCTATACTCCAAGAGTTTTTTCTCACTATAATGTGGGAGGGGATTCATCATCCTCCATTGTATCAGGCTTATATCACTTTAATTCCTAAGCCAGACAAGCCTAGGGACGCACTAGGTAGCTATAGGCCTATAGCGTTAATAAACCAAGATATTAAGATTCTCTCCAGAATTTTAGCAAATAGGATTTTGAGTATTGCCCCCAGTTTAATCAGTCAGGAACAAGTATGATTTATGCCGAGGAGGGGGGCGCAGGACGCTCTCAGGAAAATTCATCATATCCTAAATTTTGCCCTCGATTCTCAAGTACCTTTAGCCCTGATTTCCCTAGATGCTGAAAAAGCTTTTGATCGGGTTTCACATTCCTTTCTCTTTGCTACAATGGAGAAAATGGGATTCCCCAGGGGTCTCCTTAGAGGCATTAAGAATTTATATGCTGCCCCAATGGCTAGAATATTATGTAATGGTTATATCTCGCGGGAATTCCAACTAAACAATGGGACTCATCAAGGGTGTCCTCTCTCACCGATACTGTTCAACATCTATCTAGAATCCCTTTTGATATCTATCAATAGGGATGTAAAGGTCCAGGGGATTAGGACTGGGGGAATGGAGTTAAAACTTTCAGTTTTCGCAGATGATATATTCCTCCATCTACAAGACCCAGTATCCAGCTTTGAGAGAGTAAGAGAATTAATAGGCCATTTTTCTAAGGTCTCTAATTACAAGTTGAATCTTACAAAGACACAAATTCTACCTCTGACACCATATGTCTCTAGGGCAGATTTTTCATCCCTGGGAGTGCAATGGAGTACTGAAAAAATGAGGTATCTAGGCATCTGGATTACAGCAAATTTGGAAATGGGAGCTGATGTTAATCTGGGGGGGATCATATCTGCGGTCAAGGGGGATATACTAAGATGGAACAAGCTACCTTTGAACTATACAGCATGATTGGGCCTTATTAAGATGAATGTATTACCGAGACTGTTATATCCGGTATATCTAGTCCCATATAGTATCCCTACTAAATGGTTTAGTATAATTAGGAGGCTAATTTCAGGATTCCTGTGGAATGACAAACCGTCTAGGATAAAGCATAATGTCTTATGCCTTCCGTACGTGGAGGGTGGCATCAGGTTGCCTGACCTCCATGTTTACTATGTGGCAGGCCAGTTAGGCCTTATGGCTCGATGGGCAGAAAACGATGAATGGGAAAATTACATACCAGCCTGGGTGCAAATAGAGAAACAACTGTTAACAAGCTTTGGCCTCACTCCCGAATCATTGCTATTTGCTAAACTAAAAAAGTTTTTTCAGGATGGGGTATGGGAACCCAATCATGAAAACCGCAGAGGCCTGGTGGTCCTTTCTCACTCTGGTACAAAAGCGGTATCAAATGAAGTCCAGAGACCAGCCCATATTGGGTAATCCTAACTTGGTAATAGGAGGTCGAGTAATTAGACACCAGTGGTCCAACCAGTTATGGGGCCTAAGATTGAGGGACGTGATCCAGGGAGACAATATAGTCCTTCCACCACAATGTGATGGACTGCCTTTCTTTCAAAGGATACAACTTAAACAAATGTTAGCAGGGTTTCAGAGGGGGATGGGGGACTCCGTAGATAACTCCCTCTCATGGGGGAGCTTAAGGGAAATCAACCAGAGAGCCAATCCACTTTCACAAATTTATAAAATTCTTTTGGACTTTCTGGGTCGAATACTCATACTAATCTCATACTGGGACAAAGTGATGACCCCCAGAAATCTTAGGTGGAGAGTATTTGGAAAAGTACTAAATATAATGTGATACCCAAGTATAGAAATATGCAAATTTTTCTGGTTTCCAACATATACTATACCCTTGTGAAGCTATATGGTAGAGGGTTGAGACAGACAGACCTGTGTTTCAGATGCTAGAAGGAGGTGGGTGACTTGTTGCATGTAATGGGATGTAGCAAAATCTCACCCCATGGAGGGAGATTAAACGGGCATGGACCCAATGCTGGATTATACAGATTTTATAACTAGAAATATGTGTTCTGGGTGACTTCTCTCAAATTGTAGGACCGCACTCCAAATACCACCTTTCTCTAATGGTGTCGGTAGTTAAGGCATTTTTAGTAAAGCATTGGAAGGACGATCAGGCCTACGCCTATGATCAGTGGGTGAGAGAACTGCTAGGGGTATTGGCCAAGATAAAGAGACATCTATTCTCTGAGGGGAGAAAAGAGCTATATGTAAAAAGATAGGCAATATTAGATGCGATCTACTCCCAGCAAGTTACGAATACTGGAATACAGGCCTGTCTGTCAGACGGTGATTAGCAAAGGATAGTATGCCGGAGTGTTTAATGCTTATATTCCTTTGTGCCTAATTTCCTTTTGTTTTCCCCTTATTATTCCTATTATTCCTGGTATTACTTGGGCTTTAATAATTTTTTAGATAGTAAAATTGGGGTTGTATTGGGCCCATTACCAGGACAAGGGGGATTGGTAATGGTCTGCAGGGGCTTAAGGGGTTGGGGATTCTCTCTCTCTTTCCAGGGAACACATTAGGAAATCGCCCGGCAAGAGTCAGGCTCCTTTGGGAGCCGCAGATTAAAATATGCTGACAAGTGGGTAAATAAAGGAGGATTTTGGTCGATGAAGGGAAGGGAGTACTTTAACACCGGTCAACGTACTTTATCAGGGCATTATTGACCTGGAGCTTGATCACAATGTGGGGTGGTTTTCTAATGCGCTTGTACATAGGTGGATGTACATAGTTCGCACAACCAGTTTGGGGTTGTGTTCCCTGGCTTTGCCAGGTATGTGTATGTTTGTCTGTTTACTGAAAATGAATAAAGGTATTTAAAAAAAAAAATAAAACAAATGGTCGCTATTCTGACCTAAATGACTTGTATCCTGGTAAAAGCTACCCTGACTGGTTCACTGGTGAAGAACATTTTTGACAAGACCCTGCCTCAGTCCTTTCTTTAAATTATGCCCCTGCTTGATTTTTCTTTCCAACTCCCTCTCGCATCAGTCTCTCAGCACTGCATTCCTTTACTCCTTTTTATGTTGATTTGTGCACAGGTGCAAATAACATATTGGGGTAGTATGAGAAATGCAGAGATGTGTCAGTGCTGGCAAATGCAGAACACACTTTAGAAGGTGCATCCCTCATTCCCCAATAAGCCAGCATGCTAGTGCTGACACAAGTATTATGCAAAGTGCCACCAACTTGAGAGGAATGTGCTGCTGCAATCGGAGACAAGCTCATCAAGCAGCAGCACAGATGACACACCTTCCATATGTGCCTTTCTTGGTGAAACATTTCAATGAACATAGCAACAGGCCAGCAGCAGGGGAGAAAACAGCTGTTTGCATTTTAACGTCTCCACCTTGCCACCCCATGGGTCCCTGCCTGAAAGGTGGGAGGAGGTGCTTCCTCGCCTGCCTCCTCCATGTCCTGCTGTCTCCAGTGTGAAAGTTTCTCCCACCCATGCGGAGCAGGGCACAGCCTAAGCCCCTTATGGTCTGGGAGTAGTCAGTGCCTGAAGGCACTTCTACTGTAAGTGCTAAGTGCTATCTGAGCACGCTGGCAGACCCCCCCTCCAGCCTGCCAACTTTGGGGTGCGTAATCCCCATGTCGGCCTGTATCTTCCTCATCCTTTAATGTGGCACACTGGGAGCCCACCTCAGTGCGCCAAAACATGCTATTGTGTTTCTTTCTGACACTGGAATGCTCACTCCCGGTGTCGGATGTGCACCCCCCCATATCCTCCAACCTTGGGGTGCCCAATCTCTGGGTTGGCATTGATCCCCCAGTACTTTGGCACACTGGGACCCAGTGTGCCAGAATCCATAGTTTACCTGTAAAAAAGAAAATGGACACAAATTTTTTTTTTAAACCTGAAAAAATAGAAAATGGTCCCTCATTGTTGCCACTGGCACCCCTCCCCCAACCCACACACTCCATCTACACACCCCACCTCCCTGCACTTCCCTCTCACCCATACTTACCTGTGGAGGTCAGAAGCAGTGATCTTCAGTGGACCAGGAACATGTCTGCATTCTTCAAAAGCCGATTGCAAACTGAAGAAATGACAGTAAGTCCTATAATGGCACTGAATGGGGGGTTTTCAATTTCAGTTGACATCTCAGCCATTTTTTGGAGTTTTGGTCCTGAATTTTCAGCATGGGTTCTTGGGACCCCTCCTCATGTACATATTCACTGTCATTTCATTATTCAATCCAAAAAAGTCATTTCACAGTCACTGCTCGGAATCACCTTTTGGGACCAATTAACAAAATGAGAGTAGATCCAGAAGCAAATGATTTGATACCTTTTAATGGACCAACATAGATGTGACAACAAGAACAAAAGTGCTCTAGCTTTCGGACCAATCAGTCCTTCTTCAGAAGCTAATGGCAGTTGTTTAGAAAATACAATACTTATAACAGCTAGATCATGCAGAAAAAAACAGAAAAAATCCCCATTGGTCTAAAAAAAAAATACAGATGATGTCAAAGAAGTTTAACAGTACCATACTGCCTTCAGCCAGGAGGATCCCAGGGTCCAAGGTGCTTGGTGGAACACACATACAAAGAATCCTACTGCATATAAATTTAATTGACATAAGATAACACTGCTGAAGCAGATGACTCTTAAATCAAGCTATGAGTGTCACAGTTTGTATAAGGATGTGATTACTGAAAGGCAACCCCCACACAGATAAATGACAAACTAATATTGTTTTAGGGCTCCAAGAAGTTTCAAATGCCTGCATTATAGACAAGAATTTACCAGTAATGTTGTCTTAAAAACATCAGTGCACACTGCATGATTTGTAAAACCTAGCTTATGTGGCTTAATTAGAACTTTTCCAGACCATGTCTGAGAAAAACTAACTGACCTCATCCCTGCTGAACCCAGGCCAGGGACATTCTACATGCTGCCTAAAATACATAAACCTGGCAATCCGGGAAGACCCATAGTCTCTGGTAATGGTACCTTGACTGAGGGGATCTCAGGGTTTGTAGAGACCATTTTGAAACCGTTGGTTATGGAAAGAGACAGTTATATCCAGGACACTATGCACTTTTTGCGTGCACTTTCTGGTTATAAGGATTTACCACCTGATACCATTTTAGTGACAATGGATGTAACATCCCTCTACACTAATATTCCACACACAGATGGCATTGCAGCATGCCTTAAATACATACATGAGAAAGGACTGGAACAAAACATCAACCCTGAAGTGATGGGGGAACTTATGGAATTCATTTTGACACATAACAACTTCAACTTCAATGGTAACCATTATGTTCAAACTATGGGAACAACAATGGGCACCAAGATGGCTCCACAGTATGCCAACCTCTTTATGGCTGACTTGGAGGAGGATTTCTTATGGCAGTATCCCCACAAACCACCAGCTTATTTCCGTTACATTGATTATTTGTTTATCATCTGGACGGAGGGCACAGATGCAGTCAAAGATTTTCATCACAAACTTAATAATCTCCACCCTACCATAAAGCTTACCCTGGAGTATTCTACCACCAAGGTTAACTTTCTGGACACCACAGTCACCATTAAGAATGGAATCTTACATACATGTATTTACAGGAAGCCAACAGACAGACAGAGATACCTGCACAAGAAAAGTAGTCACCCAAACCATACAAAAAATCTGTCATGTACAGTCAAGAACTCTGATGTCACCATATTTGTTCAAATGAGGATGACAGAGATATACATTTGGCTATGTTGAAAAACACCTTTATTGAGCAGGGACACTCTTCCAGGGAAATTGACAGGATAACAGAATGGGCAACACAAGTACCAAGACAACAACTACTTCAATATAAAGAAAAGACAGCTACAGACAGAATACCTTAGTAGTCACATATCATCCAGACCTTGAATGTCTGCGTAAGATTATTAAAGACCTCCACCCAATATTTAGTGAGGATGAAACCCTTAATTGTATTTTTAAGGAACTCACACTACTATCTTTTAAAGATCCACCAAATTTAGCCAGCCTAATTATTATTCTTTTTTTTTTTATTTAGTTGTTTAACCAGGAGTAGCACACTAAGCTGAAAGCTTTTTTACAGGAGTGACCTGGGAGCACAGGAAAGTTAAGTGACCTGCTCAGGGTCACACAGTTTGCAAGTGAAGCTGAGAGATTCAAACCCAGGTCTGGTCTGTTGGAAGTCACCAGATTTGCAGCTCAGAGCTTTAAACCAGTGCGCTATACTGCTTCCCAGGATCAAACTTTCACCAGAACAGAATACCATGTCACACAATGGCACATGACCCTGCAATCAACGCCCCTGTAAGTCTTGTGAGCTCATTTATACCTCAGACTGTGTGGTTATATCACAAAACAGACAATTCCAGGTACATGGGAGTTATGCATGCACATCACAACATGTTGTTTATTTCATTCAGTGCAAGAGATGTTCACAAACAGGTTATGTTGGAGAAACACGCCAACAGCTCTGCACTAGGATGAACTCGCACAGAAATACTATTACAGCAAAGAAGACTGAAAAACCAGTGGTGCACCACTTCTCCCAGCCTTACCACTAAATCTCAGATATGTCAGTAATGGTCTTAAAAGGAAATCTCAAAAACACATAACAGAGACGAGTTTTTGAAATTAAACTTATTTAACATCCCAATATGGTAGCAGATGGGATGAACATTTTTATGGGACACTACAGAAACTGACATCCACAGACCTCTGCTTCTTCAGACTGACATATTATAGGACTTCAGCATGTGTGGGATGTGGGTGTGTGTGTGTATGTACGTGTGTGGGTATGTGTTGTGAGGTATGTGATATAACAGGTGTAGGGCTTGTTGTCACATTGAGGTAGGCCTCTACTTAGATATATGGAGTTATAGTGTGTTACTATTCTTACTTCACACACATAATGAATATTAATTCCTCCTTACTTTTTATCTTTACCCAGGGGGTGGGATTGATTTCATTGCACCATATTCAGATTACCTAGCCTGTTACTGCACATACAGGAGTGTTATCATATACTGTCACATATAATTTTTTTTTAACTCTGTACATATTGGGGTGCGTGATCTCATTTGCATGGGAGTCCTGGACAGATCTTTTTACATTAGGCTAATAGTGTAGTAATTTGTGGATATGTAGGAATGTTAGACCTCTGGTCTTACACACATACTTTGTATTTACTTCTAGTTACCTTATCCTGGGGAGGGTGGCAGATTTACTTCATGGTAGTTCTATCCAGAATCCTTGGAAATGTTACTATGCAGATAGTAGCATGGTTAAATATTGTCACATTTTTGCTCTGTAAGTATTAGGAGACATGACCCCTTTTACTTAGGATTTCATGACAAGTTGAATTCCTTTGGGGAACAATTGCAGTGACTGATGCAAATAAAGGTTCACTAGGAGAGAGTGTGTGTGTGTGTGTGTGTGTGTGTGTGTGTGGGTGTGTGTGAGAGAGGGGGGAGAGAGGGAGAGAGAGAGAGGGCATCTCCTTAAAGCTAGGTATCCCCCCCCCACATTATGGTGATGTGGGGTGTGGTTAGGTGTATTGTTTGTATGAAGAGGAGGAGAGAAATTACATTTTTATCTCTTTTTCAGATTCCTTAGACACTTGTGGTACATCAAGTTGTTACATTCTCAGTGTATATTGACATCAGTACATATCAGGCTACATGGTCTTAATTACTTGAGGTTCCTTGACTAGAGTTTTTTGTTTGACGCTAATATTGTCAATTTATATTTAAATTATCATTTATACAGTCCTGTCACTACACTAGAGGTTTTTGAGATTTCTTGGGCCTTATATCTAGCTTGAGAGTACAGCTGGGTGACAGGTCTAGCTAGGTTTTACACATCATACAGTGTGCACTGATGTTTTTAAGACAACTTTACTGGTAAATTCTTGTCTATAATGCAGGCATTGAAACTTCTTGGAGCCCTAAAACAATCATAGTTTGTCTTTAATCTGGTTGGGGGTTGCCTTTCAGTAATCACATCCTTATACAAACTGTGACACTCATAGCTTGATTTAAGAATCATCTGTTTCAGCACTGTTATCTTATGTCAATTAAATTTACATGAAGTAGGATTCTTTGTATGTGTATTCCACCAAACATCTTTGACCCGGGGATCCTCCTGGCTGAAGGCAGTATGGTACTGTTAAACTTCTCTGACATCATCTTCTGTATTTTTTAAATGAGTATTTTAAACCAGTGGGAATTTTTCTGTTTTTTTCTGCATGATCTAGCTGTTTTACGGATTGTATTTTCTAAAAAAACTGTCATTAGCCTCTGAAGAAGGACTGATTGATCCAAAAGCTAGAGCACTTTGTTCTTGTTGTTACATCTACAGTATGTTGGTCCATTAAAAGGTGTCAAATCATTTGCTTCTGGATCTATTCTTGCAAGGACCAATACGGCAACTACTAAATCTAGATTTCAAAATGAGAGTGTCACTGTTCATGAGGTGGGCTCCCAAAAAGCCTATGTTTCAAATTTGGTGAAAAAATTCTAAAAATGACTTCTATGAAGCGAGCATTGCGCAGTTTCCATGCACACGTGTAACTTCAACAATTTTTAATATTTTCACTCAAGATTTTCAGCATTGCCATTTTTTTCACACCTCCTTATGAACAGTACAGCTGTCATTTTTCACATCCTGCCCAAAATTTGTTTTCACATGTCTGGCGCAAAAAGGCGCAGTCGCTGTGGGAAATCAATGTTTGGGACAGATTAACAAAATCACGGTGCCACTGTTCATGAGCAGAGGTCCCAAAATGCCTATGTTGAAAATGTGGCATAAAAAATCCCCAAAATAATTGCATTATGGGCATGCATTGTGCAGTTTCTACATACACTTGTGACTTCACCGATTTTTCATATTTTCACTCCAGATTTTCAACATTACAATTTTTTTACACCTCCTCATGAACAGTATAGCTGTCATTTTTCACATCTTGCCTGAAATGTGCTTTCGCCCCCTTTGGCACCAAATGGTGCAGTTGATGTGCAAAATCACCTTTTGGCTTATGAACTGATAGTGCCACTGTTCATGAGGTGGGGTCACAAAAAGCCCATGTTTAAAATTTGGAGTGAAAATACCAAGAAATGTCCAGTGCTTTAGGGTTTCCAACTACAATGCCCTACCCTGTAGAGACTGACAGGCATCAGGGGTGTGACTTGGGATTTTCGGTTGTAATGCGCATGCCATTCCAAGCCAACCCTCACACTGCAGCCAGTGACAGGCATCAAGGTGTGCCTTGGACTCTTTGGCCCCAAAGTTCACCTCATTCTCTTATACTGCACCCATCTCAGTGTATTTCCTTATGGAATGGGGTGATTGTAAGGCCCAAAGACCCCAAGGCACACCACAACACTTGTCAGTGCCTGCAGGGTAGGGTGAGGTGAAATGGCATGAGTGTTATGGCCGATGACCCAAAGTCAAACCCCAATGCCTGTCAGTCTCTACAGGTTGGGGGTGGGGTTGGCATCAGTTCAATACTTTACTGCCATTCCTATTATGCATCTCTCTAACTTTTGCATTACAAATGCCAATGCCAGCAAAACAACATTTGGCATTGACAAATGCTTGTTTACAACTACCCTGTCTACTCTGTCCACAATTCTCACCTTCTCACAGCCACTCAAGCCCCTGCTGATCGGTCTGAGAGACACTAACTCATCTTGATCCACCAGTCCAGAACCTATTCTTACCTAATTTAAAAGCAGTTCTAACTGCTCTGTTCTTCTGAACCCAAAACTGAAATTTAAAATGCATAAATTTAAACAATTTTCCCACAGTTTTTAAACTATTTTTTTAAATAAACAACACACTGTATAACCCTTTACCTTAAAAGTTCTTAAACTCTACTATCTGTCTAACTATTCCTGTCAGACAGGGACCATTATACACCCAATCACATTGGCTTGAAGCTAGTGCCCCCCCAAAAAAACATACTAACTAACCTCTGACTGTCTGAAAAGTCAATTTAAAATTCACAAAACATGTTAAAGCACCTTATTTGCCTCATAAATATGTCCTACCAAACCACCTAAACCCACAAATCCTGTCTAAAACCTATTCTAAATAATAAACCTCTTCTCTTCTTGGGCTCCAGAGCCTTATCCCGACAGGTTATAGTGGTATCCACAACCTGGGGTGGGAGCAGCTCTACAGGGCTGATCTTGTCTACAGCTCAAGCAGACCACCCTCACAGGTTATGCTTCCTGACTCCTCCTGTCTTCTATTAGGCTTGACTGCCTGCTTGCAGCCCATATGGCCTTCAGTGTCTCTTCTTTTAGTTTTATTTATCAAAAATATATATATATATATTTATTTGAAACCAAATAGCACCTTAGTGCTCGCTTTACAGTTCCCTCAGGAGCACAGAAACCTGTCTCTCCCTTTCAACTCAGTCCTCTAGAGCAGCTGCTTGCTTTTAGTTAATCTCCCCAATTTTCTTTTCCCTCAGTGGCTGCTTTTATTTATAAAATGAGTAAAGCCAGTAGAAGCAGCTGACTGGCTGAAATGGGATTCTAGCCATACATTTTTCCCATATAGCATGGGGAAAAAAGTACTAGTTCTGCCTTAATAAAAATACCACTAACAGGTTAATCTGGTTCAATTTCAGTTGGTTACCATCTGTATCCCCTCCAGGTCACCCCTGAAAAAGGGACTTCTAGTCTCAGTGGGTCTACCCGGTCAACAAAATTCAATAAACAAAATAAATAATACCTTGCCACTTAAATTCTTCTACCAACGAGAAATTTCAAAACAAACAGCCTTATTTTTTACTCAATAACATGACTGTGTCTGAACATTAGGTCAATGTCCAACTCCTTGCCTGTGTCATTTGACATATTCCAGATTCAAACATACTTAATGTACTGAAGATGATCAACTTACACAAGCTATATCAGAAAGCTAGCAACCAATTACCTGACACTTCACTTTATCAAAAGAGTAGCTAGATGTGACAGATTAAGAAAAGACAAAAAAAACACACTAAAAATCACTGGGTGAGCAGTAGAAGTATTTTCCCATTGGGCACAAGAGCAAAAGAAGCTTAGACTGGCACACTGTTTCCCCAGAAGCACTGAAGGCAACATCAAGAGCATTCTATGATGAGGTACAGACAAGAAGGGGCTCTGACTATTCTGTCACCAGCTACAGCTCACTACGTGTAGGTTTGGACAGACACCTTTACATGCTGTCTGCGGCCTGAAACATCAATATAATAACAGACCAAAGTTGTACTAGCAGTAATAATGTATTTGTATCTGTTCTCAAGAAATATTGTAAAGCTTACTCAAGTACTATTGTAAAGCTCAAAAAGATCGAGCCTCTAACCACTCTCTCCTTAGTGCTGCAGATCTCGCAAAACCTTAAGCTTCACCTGCTCAGTCTATATTAACTGTGGTGGGCTTTTTCCCATGAGTGTGAGTAGACATTTAGCTGAATTTTGCCTGCCGTGGCAGAGAAGGGCTCCATGATCTCAGGCCAGACTCCTTCATTATGAAAACAGACTACACAGGAAGAAAATGTGTGATGCTTTCTTACAACGAGCATACAAAAAGTCATACAGATGCAATAGAGCAGAATACATTTGATATGAGAAGAAGTATGTACAAATTATCTGGCAAACCAATGTGCCCTGTCCAGTCCTTCCAATAATTCATTTCCAAGCTGCCTTCTGATGCACAAGCATTCTACTGCCATCCTAATAAGCTCTCCCAATACTTCCTAGACACCATCAGCACATGGTACAGTAGAGATCTTATGGGGCTGAATTAACTCTCGCCTATGATACCTAGACTAAGCAAGGAGGCATACCTGTTCTGAAAATATACCGACCACTCCCTGAGGTCAACTGCAGTGCAGATACTGTCACAGACAAGGTTGCAATCAAGAGAAATCATGGTTGTAAGTAAGCAATAATACCCGACAGGTTGGTCAGTATTGGGCTATACCGGACTGCCCACTGGTGTAATGAGGCCCGATGCCACAGGCAAAGGGTCTTATAGCCTCTGAAAGGTCTGGTATAGCCCAATACGGCCCACCCAGGAGGGTATTATTGCACTTAGAAAATGGGTACTGTAAAAAAATACATTTAATAAAAAATTTTTAAAAAATTCATTTAAAATAAGTTTTGTAATAAAATAGTTCCTCCACCTGCGTTAGAATGTCCTACTGGAGACTCCGTAGTTTGAAATTATTAAAAACCTGGTTGCTGATGGACAGGCTGCTGCACTATGAAGTTGCTGAGGAGGATCTGACTTCACATTTTAAAAAAGGATATTAAGACTGTAGAAGGTAGAAGCATGGCTGATGAGCAAGAGATCATGTAAGAATGTTAGAAAGCAAAGAGTTCAGTAGCCCCTTCCCCAACAACATAGTCAAAACACAGACACTGCTGGTGTGCAGTTTGCAACTGCAGCTGGGGCTGAAGTGCCTGTGTAAGGCTGTGAGAGGTGGAGCTGGATGGAAGCGTGTTTGATGCTCCCATTTCCAGGCTTGAAGGCCGCTGCTGAAACTACAGAGAACTTGTGGCTGAATAATTTTGTTTTTATTTACTGCTGAGTGTCGTGCATGTGAAGTAATGGCTCTGAATATGGAGTCAGGAGACAGGCTGATCATGCCGGTGAGACCGGGGTGGAGTGCAGCATTAGGAGAGGACTGAAGAAAAAAAAACATTAAGCTACTGAGCTAGGGAGTGGTTGTGCTGTGTAATAGGGAAAGTGATAGATGTAGCTGTGTTTCTTTTGTTCATGGCTTTACTAAATCTTGGGATAAGTGGGAGTAGGGACAGCACAAGCCAGGGTAGCTGTCACCCATAGCACAGAGAACGCAACTTGCTAGTGCTGATCATTTAAAACAAAATAAAGAAAACTTTTTTTTTAATTGGTTGAAGCCTGTAATAATAGTGGCAGAGTGTGTGCCAGCATAAATTGCAGGCTGTCATTGTGTTTTTTGAGGGGGGGCTGTCGCTCATTAAGCGACTGGAAACTAATGATGGCTAGTGAGTCTGAAAATTCGGTGGCCCAAGGATACTCTAAGCAATGGGCCTCCTCAAAGTGGCACTCATTTTTTGTGGGCTCTGTTGAAAAATAAATGCATGCCTGAAAGGGGCTTTCAGCCAATCAGGATGCTTTGTTTTTCAAGCCCATATTCTAACATGCCATAAATGTGAACCAAGTCTGTGCAGTTAATGGTCTGCAAGGACTGTAGGCAGAACTGCCTGGTGTGAGAACCTGTCAAGTGTTAGATCTACAATCAATACAAAAAACAAAGATCCAGAAGAGCAGCCCCACTCATCAGAACAACTGCAGCCACTGCCATCTCCTGCCACATCACCTTGGGTGCCACTACTGAGAATTCACACTTCAAGGCTACAAATGCCATGATCCTTCACTCAGCCTTTCATATCTGTCAAACTGCTCATTTGCTATTGCCTCCGTTAATGTCATAAGCTTCGGCAATGACAAGAAGAAGAAAAATAAATGAACCATTTTTTTCCAGTAAATAATTGACACAGTGCAGCATATGTTTTAACATTCATTTTATTTTTAAAGTTCATCTTATCATTTTTCCCATTCCCAAGTCAAAACTCCCAAAACTACTTTTTCTGGTGCAATAATATTATTGATAAATTTGATGTTTTATTTGTAAAACTTTAAAACGTTGTCCTGTCTCATCATTTTGCTACCTGTATCCATTTTATTAGTGCAATTACACACTCTGTGGTGTGCTTTATGCTTTGGTAAATACATGCCATGGGACAGTAAGGCACTTGGCCTATGGCCTCTTGCCTCATTATGCCCCTAGGCATACATTTGTCAGAGCATAAAGCATACCCTGTCATGTATAATTTCTTACTTATTTGACTACTTGGGTTGCATAACTAAGCCGTGGGTGCAGCATTTTCTCCTGGTAGTCTCGCCCCCTACCTTGGCTCCCTCCATTTCTCTCCCCCTGCTCTAAAAATGCCCACTTGGCTTCTACAAACAAAGCCTACTGGGCTCACAGCATTGCCATGGTTGCAGCATCTGCTCAGCAGTCACTGCCACCTAACAGCGCTCTCTCAGCAGGAGCTAATTTAGCACCTCCTGGGCTCTTTTAAAGAAAAGGAAAGCCCTGTTGGGCTTATGTACTCACCGCAGGCTGTGGCATTCCACTAAGTGACTAAGGGACCCTCTCTCTCACCACTGGCCATGTGAAGCACACACTAGTTCACTGGATCACCAGGGCTAAAATATTCAGCAATCACCCTGGCCCCACATATCCTACCCTTGACAGCACCCTCTAGCAACTTCAAGCACCCACAGCTGATGACGGACCCACTCTGACCCCCTATATCCTTTTTCCTATTTTTATCCCATTTTTATACTTACCCCTCTAATTTTAGTCTTATATGTCTTCTCCAACCATTTCCCTATTTTCTGTGCTATCTCCCTGATTGAGCCTATCTTATCTTCCTCAAGCTCAACTAGGTTTTCCTTAATTTTGCAATTATAATATAATAATAATATTCTTTATTTATATCGCATTTTTCTGAAACCAAGGCGCCTTAACAATAAACTTCATAAAACAATAAATAAAACACAAATGCAATAATACTGAATTAATAAAATACATTAAAACATCATCATCAGGGGAAAGCTGACAACCACAGATGCGTCTTTAAGGCCCATTTAAATTCCTCCACCGACATGCACTCCTGCAGCGGACGGGGTAGAGAATTTCAGAGGGTTGGGGCTGCGTACATAAAAGCATGGGCCCCCGAAGATTTCAAAGAAACCCTCAGAACCTCTAGCAACCCGTCTGCCAAGCCGAATGATTGCTTAGGGCAGTAGGTTACCAGGAGCTCTTTCAAGTAGTCTGGGTTATGGAAGGATGTCACACCTACCCAATCAGATAAGTGTATTTACTTCTCCCTGTGCTACTCTAAGCTAGTTTATATTAAAATAACTGGGGAATCTTTGTGACATCTTGCCCAACTTTGTTTTAAAGGTACCCCCCCCCCCACACACTTCATTCCATCCAGGATCAGGATCCATGCTAAGGAAGCCTGTCCAGGACAGATAAGTTATCATTTTTTTTCCTAACTAAAACAAAGACCTGAGACCTAAGAATAATGGACTGTACCACCCATTACATCATGCAGCCTCTGTTACTGAGTTTTGCTGTATTCAGTGTAATACAAACCCTCTAACCTCAACAGATTACCATTGAAGACTAATATTACAATGGGATCTGCTCATCAAATAAAGATGATGGAGAACATATCATCACAGTTTGTTCATGCCTATACATGTTTAGGAATTTTAGTTTACTAATAACTGGGTCTTCCTTTTTACTGAAGCGAAACCATGGTGTTATCTGCCATAATAAAGGAGTGTTTATAACTGCAAACACACGCACGGTTTTCCCTCAGTCTACGCATGCACCCATCAAAGCTTTTATTCCCAGACTGCTGATCGCATCCTGTGAAGAGACAAACTGCCACTGGGACTCAGTGATAAGTCATGCAAACAAAATAAAAAACTTTCACTGGCCACCCAAAAAAAAAAACAACAAAAAATGAAAATATTTAAATAAATATAAAACGGCCGTGGACCGGACTCTTGAAACAAAGCAGACCACGGCCACACAGGAGTCACAGATGTCTGTTCTATTCTTAATTTATATAATTGCTGTGGCCAAAAAGGAAGACCCAGCAATTATATAAAATAAAATATGGGTCGAGGTGTGTAAACTCGAAGTTTACACACACCCTTGGGGTTAGATGCTATGCATAAATCCCTCGAGCTTCATTCTAGAGAACACACATTAAGCCAAGATTAATTTCTAGGTGTGGCCTGGGGAAAGGGTGCATGGGAGAATGGCGAAATTTTGTTACATCACCATCTAAACATGGATGTCAATGTTATAAAATTATATACACCTGAACTCTGAACTGGGGTTTCTGTCTGCATACAAGGATTATGTTTTACCAAATTTCAGACCGTAAAGTCTCTGCTAGCTCCTCTATAGACTACAGAGACTTTATATATGGCAATGCTGCTAATGTACCATACATATATTTACATAATCTGGATGTGTATTTACCAGATTAGCCTGCTTTATCAGTAATATACCAAGAGACAACCACCACTGCATTGGTGCTAGCAACTTGGATGGATCTCTTTAACCAATAGAAGAAACCTTCATGAGAAATGTGTAATACACAAATGTGTCACTGACATTGTTTCTTCTTAAAACTCAACAGATTATGGCTGGTTCATCCTGATAAAAGTCTTTAACTTGGTGCCACATAGGAGACTGGTAAAGAAAGTGGGTAGCTTGGTGTTTAAATAAGAACTTACTAGATTGATTTGGCTCTGGCAATGAGGAAGGAAGCTTCTTAAAAGAAAGTTCTCAGAGATAAAGCATGTGACTAGCAGGGTGCCTCAGGGGCCAGTTTTGAAACCTCTGTTTTAAGAGATATACTGATATTTGGGTCATGCTGCAGGGAGTACTTAGTTTATTTGCTGATGATACAAAACTTTGTGGGTGAACGGTTAATGATGCAGGAATTAACACTATAAAGAGAATTAAGAGACACTGGAAAAATGGTTAGGAAAAGGGCAATTAAAATCCAATACCAAAAACTGCAAAGCTACACGTATTGGGGCCTATGTGTGAACAGCTATGCCCCTTATACAGGGCACAGCAGCACCACATGTGGGGATATGAACTGAGAACATGCTGCACAATGGCTTGTGTTATGCACAAAAACAGTGCACAGGCATGTGCAGATGGGCACAGCACTGGCTGTACACATGCAGGAGGGGGCGTGGCTGTATACCATTATGTCCACCCCAAGGCACAAGCATGCCTGTTGGGTGTTTCATCACCAAAGGGCATAGGAGACTAAGTGCAAAACTATGCCACAGTAAACCATGCCCTAAACCTCATGCACATAGGACTGGCTACACACACTGGGACATGGTTGTCCATAGCTGATACACAACGTGATGCTGCCACCATGGCAAAGGCACATGCAATTAAACAGCAAGTGGAACAAACCTGGCAGTCAGGAAAACGATGCACATTTTAAGTAACAGTCAGCTTGTAACTTTTTATTTTTAGTTATCTGTAAGGTTGATCCTAAAATCATTAAATAGGTGTACAACTGGTTAAGTGACAGGAAGCAGTTAGTCATGGTTAAAGGTGCATATTCCGGAGAGGTCCTGATTAAGAGTGGGGTCCCTCAGGGATCAGTTCTGGGCCCATTACCATTCTCATTGTATATTAGCAACATCCACACAAACACTAGCAATCTTGTGGTCAAATCTGCTGATGATATAAAGCTCAGGGGATCAGTGAAAACTGACCAGGAAAGGAAATTACTTATAGATGACCTGTCTAAAGTGGAAAAATGGGCAAATGATAACAAGATGACCTATAATGTAGGGAAATGTTCAGTTATACATTTGGCCAAAAATAATGGTTTATAAGACTACTCATTAAATGCCATTCCTATAAAAAAGGTTGACAATGAAAATGATTTAGGAATCATAGTAGACAGGGACCTTAAACGTATCAATCACTGTACTAAACTAGTACAAAAAACAAACTAGTCAGCAACATCAAAAAGACATTTATCTCCAGAAATAGTGCATTATGCAAGCAATAACACATGATGAGGTGTGGGTTACGTGCTGATAAAGAGTATGCCAAGAGGTGTACTAAAGGCGCGCCAGCCGAAGTGCCTTATGCCCCTGGGCGTGCTCTTATCAGCACGCAATCCACACCTCGGAGTGTGTTATTGTGCTTATAAAATGGTCTGCTAAGTATTTCATGGTAAAATAATAAAAAAATAATTAGAGGACTGAAGAGTATTAAAAAAAACTTTTAAGATCTGAAATAGTAGAAAAATAGTTCCATTCATTATGTGAGTTTCAATAGTGTTTCATTGGCAGGATGGGATTGTAAGTTGTGACCCTTCCCCCATGTTCTTTTAAGTTGTTTGAGTTACTTTATTGTGCTTTTTTTGGTTTCACAGCTTCGTTTTCTGAGGCAGATCATGGAGTGAAGCGAGGGTAAGGGCGAGGGACCCCCCCCCCCACACGCAGTCACTCGCTAGGTCACTCTGCGTTTTGCTGATTTATTACTTTATTTATTCTGATGTATGTCATTTCTTTTAAGTGTGCTGATAGTTGTGGAGTTATGGTTACAGTTTGAACATATTCGTTTGCTGGCTGTATTTATCGCATGACCTGATCACTGAAGGATCACTTCCGGTTTTCTGTTAATGCGATCGTGTAAAAAATTTTTTCTGTGAGGAAGGACAGATGAATAATATACTTTTTATGTATAGGTTCAGAGCCGGAAGGAATGACAGGTGTTTCTCTTTTGTATTGAAGTGGCGAATTCAGTGAAAAGTCAAGAGTCAGTTTCGGTTTCTTCGTCTGGGAAAGAAGAAGAAAAGGTCAGACTAACTTTTGAAATAAAAAAAAAATAATGTCCGGGATTGTGTTGGGTGAGAGATAGTGCAACACAAGGGGGCGGTTTGCAGGTTGGGGAGGAACTGTGCCCAGTGCTTGCATGTCTGGTTAGTGTGGCAGCGAGCTGCAGGTCATTTTTTCACAACGATGGTGTTGGGGACAGGTATATTTTTCTGTGGTGTGGTCAGCTTCGAAGAATTAGTGCCGGTTGGCACAATACATGCTGCTAAGGACACGGCTAAAACTAGGTTTTAGCCAGTCAGCATTCTGGATTTTTGATGCCCATTTTATAAGCCACTGTATAGATCAATCGCTAGGCCCCATTTGGATTCCTGCACACAGCTGTGCAACCTGTATGTGGGGAGGGATGTGGTTAGGGTTGAGGGGGTCCAGTGTAGAGTAACTAAAATGGTTTATGGATTGAGGCAACTAAGTTATGATGATAGATTAAATAAACTGTGACTTATTTATTTATTTTATTTATTTAATCCTTTGTTTACCGGGTAAACAATATGAGCCAAAGCCCTTTTTCAAACGTGACCCGGGACCATAATCAAAGTTACAGTCAAGATGTAAATGCAATTAAGTACATATACGGTACAATACAATTACTAACAGACAAACATTATCAAATTGACTATGCTGACTTTATCTATAGCCAGCGCACTGCCTACTGCCTTGGAAAATTGGATATGATGTATCACAGAGCACTGAAATTCATCACTGGGTTTCCATTCTCCACCCATCACTGCTCTTTATATGTAGCTGTGGGGTGGACCTCTCTTCAGCACAGGCGTAATAGAAATGCCACACTCTGGACATTCAGAGCCATTACCAATAAACTCCCACAGTACATTGCTGACTGTCTGCCTCTAAATTTGATAGGCAACTATGCCTTGAGAAGCAGCTCGTTGATTTTCCTGAAAGTGCCGAAGGTCAGCACATGATTTGGGAGAGCGGCCATAAGCTTCGTGCTGCCTTCGCTCTGGAATAAGTTTCAGAAATCATTAAAATTAAGTACCCCGGGTAGTCTTGCTGTGTTTATGACATTGCATACCAAAACTGTCACTGAAGTATGCAACTGCTTCCATTGCCCTTAGTTTGCTTGCTGACTGCCTCCTGTCCACCTTCCTATGTCAATCTATAAACCTCATTCTGGCCACTATCATCTCTCTAATTATTTCCTTATTCATGGGTCCTTATTCATCCCTTCTACCCTTTTCAATTCATCGTGTCACAGCCTGTCAACTTAGTGCTCCTAGTAGTGTAACTCTCCCTGTCCAATTCTCTCCCATAATTGAAAATGCATTTGCTCCATTTTTCAGTCTTCCTTCTTATCTATCTCCATCCTCTCCCTGAAGATGATATGAATATGTATATGAATGTTATGAATATGAATACTATGTATATAACCTTTTACCAAATATTGTGTACATAGATCTGCACTGTCTGTACTTCATTGTTTTGTCCTTGACCTTGTGTGATGCAGGTCCACCTTGTAAATTAGTTTGCTCAACGGTGTTCGCCTGGATAAATAAGGATTTGATTGTTTGATTGATAAGACACTAGCAACAATATATCAATAACAATGACAAACCATAGTACTTAAAAAATATTGTGTCACTGATGCTTTAAAAGCAAGTTTCCTTCAATATGTTGTAAAGTGCATGGAGTATATTTTGTCGGCTGGAGCAGAGGATAGTGAGAGGTGATCTCTTCATGTTGTTTAAAATGATAAATGATAGAGAGCTGACAAAAGAATTAGAGTTGGAAACACAGAACAGACTGTATACATTTTCACAAAGGGCAGGGAGATTATGGAATTCCTCCAGAGAAGATGTAATGCAAAGCACAACTCTAGATGTCTTTAAGCAGAGATTGGATGCATTTTTATTTAATAGAGGGTTTAATTGGATCTGCTGATGTGGATAGACAGACAAGCTGGGCGCCAAGCCTTTTTCTGTCTAAATACCCAGTGTAATACCCAGTGAAATAACCAGTGCAAAGTATTTTCTTTTTCCTTCTGCTCTTTAGAAAGTCCTCTACATGACAATATTGTGCTGGATGTGTGGAATAGCTCTTTGCCTGGCAGCTGACAAATCTAGCAATGTCCTCCACTACATCATTAGCATTATGACCTTACTGACTGTGACATAACAGGTGACTGACCTGGCAGCTACTGAGTGGCTGTTCATTAGCAGAGGTGATGCAACAGTCAATGAGGTAACAGTGCTGATGATGTAGTGGGGGGACAGGAGCAAGATATGTCAGCTGCCAGGCAGAGTGTTGTTTCACACATCACCCCTACTAACATCAAGTAAACAATCTTCTAATTAACCATGGGAAAAGTAAAAGTGATTCAAATATAAAAGGTAAATGGCTGACTGTTTTTAAAAACAAATATTAGTTTTAGGCATTTAGTACACTAGCTCTTTAATAGACCACTGCTAGATGTGCATTTCCCACACTTGCACTGGGGATAATGACCACCTGTCCATGCAAAGCACACTGGTAACCCTCCAGTATGTGTGACCACAGCCCCCTAGGCATATATGTCCATAGTTTGGCAGCCTCCATTGCATGCCTCCCTACATCCTGCCAGCTGCTGGTATGCTTGCCCACAGCCTGGAATCCCCCTGGTATGGCTGTCCACATCCTGTCAGCCCCTTTGCATGCCTGCCCACAGACTGATAGCACCCTATCATCCCTACCCATCACACCATGGCCCTGAAACACCCACCAGCACAGTGCTGGTGGCCTACACACCACACAGACACAGATGTTCAGCATAGATCCTTTAATACCCTGGCAGTAACTCAACATATCTTGCTGAATCCCATGCATATCATAAATAGAAATAAAAGGCGACACACAATGGAACAGGAAACAAAATAATACAATTGCTACCCTGCACTGGTATCAGCTGCCAACAAGTGAAGCTGCTAATGTGAACACCTGGAAAACAGTTGGGGAATTCAAGAATGCATGGTATAGACATAAGAGTATTCTAGTAATAGGGAAGAGAGGTTAAGTTGCAAATCAACTAGGGTCTGTGGTAATGCAGTAGGTAGGGAAAAGAAGCAGACTAGGTGGGCCTCGTGGTCTTTATCTGCCATCAGTAGTGTTGTTCGGAATGTAGAATTCCATCAGCAGGATTAACTTGGAATGACGATTCCTGTGGCAGAATTTCCACCCGAGTTTTGCTGTTTTTTCTGTGGTATTCCACCTGTAGTGATTCGCAGAATAATATTCTGCAGAACAGAATTTTTTCCATGAAAAATCATTCCTCAACTATTTTCTGCATTCTGAATTGCACCATTCCATTTCTGGTAGAATTTTGGTGGAATTTTAAAAATTCCAGCGAATTTTGTTTCATAGGAATTTGAAAATTCCGTAGAGCATTAGCCATTAGCTTCTATGTATCTATGTATGTATCTATGGAGTGGCCCAGCTGGCTCATTCATCCCTCTAGCAGGAGTCCATATTGGATCCCAGAGCTGTTGTGATGCTGAAGTCCCTCTCTGGCAGCACAAGGTGCCACAGTGGTCCATGGTATGTCTGCAATGAGTAGAAGACATGTGATGTGTATGAGCAGCACATTTATGTGTAGAGTGGGCCACAAAGAAAAGTAACACACCGAACACATGTGGATATAGATGTGCAACCACCACTAGCCTGTACCAGAACAGAACACACACAGAAGGCACATACGATTGGTGAAGTACTCACCCTGGAAGGCTCCACAATGGTTCAGTTACCCCAACATCATCGTTACATTTGAAGCCACTTTGCAATAGCCAATCCTGGATTCACAGATTAGTAGGGGTGGCCAGTGTCACCACCACCAACTCAGACCCATCTGACCTCTCCTGCTTCATCAGCACGATGCACTTCAGGCAGTTATGGTAGTCATGTGGAGATATGAGGCCACAGACAGGCATGAATGACATTGTATATGTTTTATACACTGTCAATCAATCAATCGATCAATCAAGTCTTTATTTAACCAGGCGGTCATCGTTGAGTGAAAGCTCATTTGCAAGATGGACCTAGGTGGAACATGAACAATTGTATATACAGGTCAACACAGGTATTTACAAGGCAATACAGATAATACATTTTACAGAAAAGAAAAAAAGAAATTCATATGTACATATAATTATACAGACACTGTACAGATTGCAGGGTATCTACATACACAGAAGTGTCTACAGACAGTTATAAGGCAGGTTATATAAGGTTGTTGAAAAAATACACAAGGTAGAGGTGGAGGCAGGGGGGAAGGGAGGGAGGTAGGGGGAGAAAGGCTAGGAGGGCATGGTGCACAGACCAGAGCTGGGAAAATGGGATATAGAGATGGGGGATGGAGGAAAGGAGTGTGTGGGCCCTGGGTTTGATGATATAAAATACGGGGCTGGGAGGTTGTCACAACCCAGGGGTAATGAGCTCCTATCCGATGTAGGAAAAATTAGGAGAAGGTAGGGCATAGAGTTAATAAGTCAAGGACATATGGAAGACAGGATATTTATGCTTGGGAGGAGTGGGCTGGGGGGGTCAGTACTTAAAGCTGGGTCTAGGCGGGGCTGTATACCAGTGCAGGCACTGGTACTGGATCTGAGTGGAGGAAGAAGTTACATGCTTCTCTAATTGTATGGAAATATAGTGTCTTGAAGGCATTTAAACAGATTAGAGTGCTTAATTTGAGAGTTTTTTGCAGATCGTTCCATAAGGTAGGCATCACGAAGCTTATAGCTGCCCTGCCGAATCGGGATTTTGCTTTGGGTACTTTAAGTGTTAGAACTGAGTAACTTCTTAGCTTGTATTTCCCAATTACACTCAGGGGAAGACAGCAGGAGATATAGTGAGGCAGCTTATTAGAGATATCTCTATCGGTCCAGAGAGTGGCATTTCTGTGGCTCCTGAGCTTTAGTGATGTTCACCCCACTGCCGCATATAGGGTACAGTGATGCATGGCGAAGGGAAGTCCCGTTATAAACCTCAGTGCTTGATGGTAGAGCATGTCCAGCTTTGCCATGTAAGAGTTGGGGCATTGGTTGTACAGGAAATCAGCGTAATCAACCAGTGATAGGAAAGTGGATTGGACCAGTTGTTGCTTGGCATCTCTGGTAAGAAATTGGTTGATTCTAATAAACAGGCCAAGCCTTTGCTGGAATCATTTTAGAAAGTCCTCAATATGTTCAATGAAGGAGAGTCTGTGGTCTATCCAGACTCCCAGATACTTGAATTTTGTAACAAATTCTAGTTTTTCACCTAGAACTGTGGTAATTTGGGGAACTGTCCCACTGGACACAGGGTTTGCTGTACGGATGAATGGAGAGAGGACCATCACTTTAGTTTTTTTGGCATTGAGGAGTAGCTTTTTTTGGAGCAGTTGGCTTTGCAAAAGGTTGAATTCAGACTGTAGACCATTGCAGGCAGCTTTGGGTGTTGGACGACTCACATAGAGAACTGTATCATCTGCAAACAGATGGATGCTGGCTTCTTTTATACAGTGGTCAATGTTATTAATGTAGATTGCAAATAGTAAGGGTCCTAGTATAAATCCTTGGGGTACCCCTCTTTGAAGAGTTTTTAAGGGAGACAGGCCTCCTTCAGCTTTAACTTGTTGAAGGCACCCTGTAAGATAGTCAGTGAACCAGCACAGAGTGGAGGGGTCCACACCTATGGTTTGTATGGTGGAGAGGAGCAGACTATGGTTGACAGTGTCGAAAGCCTTGCTTAGATCAAGGGAAAACAGCACAAATAAAGTTTTTGTTCTCAAGATTATGCTGCCAGTCACTGGTTACTTTAGCGAGGGCTGTGATAGTGCTATGTTTAGCTCTGAATCCAGACTGCATAGGATTGAGCAGTTCTGTAGATTCAAGGTAAGTCCTCAGCTGTGCATTTACAATTTTCTCCAGGAGCTTGGACAGGACCGGAAGGAGAGAAATTGGCCTGTAGTTATTGGGATCACAGGTGTCACCTGATTTGAACAGTGGTGTGACATGCTCTGTCTTCCATACAGGTGGCAAGGTGTTCTGGGACAGGGATAAGTTAAAAAGGTGGGTGATGGGTATTGCTAGGACATGGTAGGCAATTTTTAGCAAGTATGGGTCTAGGGTTTCAGCCTCAGCACTTTTTCTAATGTTAAACTGTAGCAAGAGGTCCTTTACCTCTTTCAGTGAGGCAGCTTGAAGCGTGAAAGGCAAAGAAGCGATCTGTGTTTCAGAAAGGTGGTTGGCAGACTGGGAGTGAAGTATGTTTGCAGGGGAGTTATCAAATGCCAAGCCTGCAGTAGCAAAGTGGTTATTAAATGTGTCAAGTATATCCATCTTTTGGGTGATAGTTGAGTTGCCAGAGGTAATCTTGGTCAGGAGTGAATTTCCTGGGGAGTGGCCTAGTTGATCGTTAATAGTATTCTAGAGCTTGATTGGGCTCTTTATGGCAGAGCCGAGTTCGGATTTGAAGAAGGTAGTCTTCGATTCTCTGATTGTTTTAGTGCATAAATTTCATAATCTCCCAAACTGATTCCAGTCCTTAGCAGTGTTCAGTCTGCGCGTTTTTTTCCAGAGCTTATCTCTTTCTAGGAGCAAGGACTTAATTTGAAGGGTGAACCATTTACAGGTGTTGTTCCTAGTTTGAACTTCAGTCAAGGGTGTATACTTATTAAGGGCCCTCAATAGAATGCCATGGAAGATATTGTAAGCTGACGTAACTGTTTTGGCCAGGTAGAAATCCTGCCACTGAGGGGAGTACTTAAGCTCGTTTAGATAGGCAGGTTCATTGAAGTTGCGCCTGGATCTCTTCATAGAAAACTTGGTAATGGGTGATGAGTTGTTGGTTGATCTTACTCCTGAAATAAAACAATGGTCACTAACATCTGAGAAGAAGACATCAGCGTGGGAGAAAAGAGGAGGTTTGCTCACCATTAGCACATCCAAAAGGGTGCTTTTACTGGGGTTCTTCACATTTGGATGCATTGGTTCAGTAATAACTTGTGTCAACCCATGTGCATCACAGAAGGATGCAAGTGGGACTGCTGCATTAGAGAGCCAGTCAAAGCTGAGGTCTCCTAGGATAATAGTTTCTGACAGCCCCTATCCCAACTTGTCACTTAGATATGACACAAGCTGTAGGCCAGCAGATGGTGGTCTGTAGCATCCTATTACACAGAGTGCAGTAGTCTGTGTAATTTCCACTTTGGGAATTAGACATTCAAATTCATTGGCAACAGATGCAGAGGATAAGCAGAAGGCAGAAAATGTGTCTTTAACATAGATGGCTACCCCCCCCTCTAGTATGCCTATTAGCTCTGAACAAGGCATAGTTGGGGATGTTTACTTCTCTATCGGGGTGCCGGATCTAAGCCAAGTTTCAGAAATCACAAGTACATCAGGAGAGGTATGATTTATCCAGGCTTGGATTAAGGTGATCTTTATTCCTGTATTCCTACCACCCATAAGACATGCATCACCTATCACTGCAGGCTCTGATACTTTCCAGTCCTCTCTTGTATCATCCTGGTAGATGATTAGTAGATAAGTACTGACTTCTGTATGAGTCACCCAGGGATGCCCCCTTCAGTGTGACACCCTTGGCTCCGAAATCTGCTACTGTGGCCATTGTACCTGTGGGTTTGATAGGGTCATTAGCCAGGCACCCAAAGGCATCTATCCAGCATACCAGGTAGACACCACTTAAAAGGTATGTGCCAGAGTGCTTCATTGGAAAGCATTTAAACTAGCCAAGGGGAAGGCACTGGAGAGGAGCAGGCAAATCCTAGCCCCACCCAAAAAATCAGGGTACTAAGTGAGGTAAACACCAAGATAGATATGTTGATAGAGAGAAGGGCAGGGGTAAATGGAGAAAATGACAAACGCACTTAAGGATAGGGATGGGGCAAAAAGGGGTAAGGCCATCAAGAAATGGAGGGTAATGAGTATCAATGCCCATAGTCTGGGCAACAAGCTCCCTGAACTTGTGGCCTTGATGGAAGAAGGATGCCTGGATATCATAGCAGTCACAGAAACATGGTACAAAGAGAACCATGACTGGGATGTTTACATACCAGGGTAAACAACCTACAAGAGAGACAGGGAGGGGAGAAGAGGGGGCAGAGTAGCTCTCTATGTAAGGGAAGAGATAAAAGCAACTGAACAAAAGAGTAAACAGGGAGGAGAGGAGGCACAGTGGGTCACCTTAGAGACTGGAAATGGCATGACAATCCACACAGGGGTTGTATACAGACCCCCATGTCAGGGGAAGGGAATGGACAAGGATATGATAGAAGCATCCTTAGGATGGCAGAGAAAGGGGAGATACTGTTGATGGGGGACTTGAATATGCCAGATGTTAACTGGAGCATCTTTGCTGCAGCCACATCCAAAAGCAGGACCATTCTCGATGCCCTTCAGGTGGCATGACTCATACAGCTGGTTTTGGAACCCACTTGTGTGGGAGCAATCTTAGACTGCGTGATCTCAAATGGGGACAGTGAGAGGATCTCAGATCTAGAAGTGGGTAGCCATCTGGTAACAAGTGACCAACAAACAGTACAGGTCACGATAAACTCAGCAACAGAGTCAAGCCATACAAAAGTGAGGGTTCTGGACTTCAGGAAGGCTGACTTTGGCAAGCTGGGAGAGTGCCTTAGCAAAGCACTAGCAAACAGGCTAGAAGGAGGGGGGGAGCAACAATGGGGAAGCATCAAAACTGCCATCACAGAGGCAACAAGCCTTTGTGTGAAGCAAATAAACAAATCAAAACAAAAGAAAAAGCCACTATGGTTCTCAAAAGAGGTGGCAGTGAAGGTTAGGGAGAAAAAGATAGCATTTAGGAAGTATAAGGAAACACAGAAGGTGCAGGACAGAGAACTGTACCAATTAAGCCAGAAGGAAGCAGGGAGGGTAGTCAGAATAGCAAAGGCCCAAACTGAGGAAAAGATAGCCAACTCGGTTAAGAAGGGGGATACAACCTTTTATAGGTATATCAGGGAGCGTAGAAAGACAAAGGGAAGTATAGTGATGCTGAATAGAATGGACGGTTGATGGACAGAGAGGGACAGTGAAAAAGCAGGGATACTGAATGAATACTTCTGCTCAGTATTCACAAAAGAGGAGGAGAGGAAGGTGCCTAATCCAATTAATGGAAGCATTCTAGATGGGGGGGGGGGTCCGATCCCAGTCCTTTCACAAAAAAAAGAGTTCTGAAAGAACTCCTAAAACTGAAAGTGGACAATGCAATGGGGCCTGATGGAATTCACCCCAGAAATCTAAAAGAATTAAGGAGAGAACTAGTGGCACCACTGACTACCCTTTTTAACAAATCATGGGAGGATGATGTTGTACCTGAGGACTGGAGGAAGGTGGATGTGATTCCTCTTCACAAAAGTGGGAGCAAGACAGAGGCAGAAACTACAGATCTGTCAATTTGACCTCTGTGGTAGGGAAAGTGATGTAATCATTTCCTGAAGGAAAGAATTGTTGAGTACCTAGAGGCCAATGGGGCACAGAAACAAAGGCAGCATGGATTCACAGCGGGAAGGTGATGTCAGATGAATCTAATTGATTTCTTTGTCTGGGTGACCAAAGTAGTAGACCAGGGAGGGGCTGTGGACATGGCCTACCTAGACTTTAGCAAGACACTTGACACAGTCCCACACAAAAGATTAATAGTCAAATTAACCAGCCTGGGAGTGGTCCCCAGGGTAGTAGCCTGGGTAAAACATTGGCTGGACAACAGGACACAGAAGGTAATTGTAAATGGAGTCCACTCTGAAGAAAGAGGGGTTACTAGTGGGGTACCACAGGGTTCAGTACTGGGTCCGGTCCTTTTTAATGTCTTTATAAGTGATGTTGCAGAGGGACTAGAAAGAAAAGTATGTCTCTTTGCAGATGACACAAAGATCTGCAACAGAGTTGATACACAAGGGGGCATGGAAAGGATGAGGAGGGACTTGGCAAGGTTGGAGGGATGGTCAAAAGTATGGCAGCCTGGATTCCATGCAAAGAAGTGCAAAATAATGCACCTGAAAACAAAAACCCTGGGAAGGATTACACAATGGGGGTAGTAACAATAACAAAAATGGAAAGGGACCTGGGGGTAAATCATATCACATGACATTAAGGTTAGCAAGCAATGTGAGAAGGCAGTAGGGAGGGCTGGGGGATACTGGGCTGTATAAGGAGAGGCATCACCAGCAGAAAACAGGAAGTTGTTATCCCTCTGTACAGACAGTTGGTGAGACCCCATCTGGAGTATTGTGTCCAGTTCTGGAGACCCTGTCTCTGCAAGGACATAGACAGGATGGAGGCAGTCCAGAGGAGGGCAATTAAAATGGTGCAGGGTCTGCAAGAGAAGCCATATGAGGAGAGACTAAAGGAACTTAATATATATACCCTTGAGGAAAGGAAGGAGAGGGGGGACATGATAGAAACATTTAAGTACCTCAGTGGAATCAACAAAGTCCGAGAGGGTAGCATCTTTCAGAAAAAGAGATGTGCAAGAACAAGGGGACACAATTTGAAGATAGAAGGGGGACGGCTCAGGGGCAAGGTGAGTAAGTATTTTTTCACAGAGAGGGTGGTGGATGCATGGAACAGCCTTCCTGAGGAGGTTGTGTGGTCTACAACTGTGGGAGAATTCAGGAATGCATGGGACAGACATAAGACAATTTTTGTGGGGGGGGTAGGAAGAAATAGGCTGTTAGTTAAGTAGGATCTGCAGCTTATCCTGTAGATAGGGAAATGGGCAGACTAGGTGGGCCAAGCAGTCCTTTCTGTCATCAAAGTCTATGTTTCTAAACTGTGTGCAATATATATGTGACATATGGACTGAGTATTATTATGACATGGCTTGCACCAGCAGTCCCCTGTTCAGCGGATGCAGCTGATAGGTTCATAACAATATGCCTATTGTACCTCTGCATGCAGGTGCACCATCAGCCTGCTAGCAACTGGCATCATATCCTCAGTACATACATGATAGTCATTCACACAGAAACAGTGTGTGATGTCACACACAGGGATGTGATATCTCAGGCATACCAGTGGCCTGTGTGGACAGGGCCACATCTCTGTCACCATGCAACTGGATATGAGAATAATGGGCTCGGAGCAACCCAAGGAACATATGTTATATGGTGGTCAATATGTGTCTGCCTATTACAGTTTACCTTGGGAATCCACATGGGCTGAGTGACCCTGAACAGAGACTCTGAAGGGCTTTGCATGCATGGGAACCACAGGTCAAGGGGCCTGTATGTACATCCCCTATAAGTGGCATAGATCTGTCCTTGTCTGTAGTTTCATAGATTCCATAGAAGTGTGATGGCAGAAAAGGACCAACAAGGCCCACCGAGTCTGCCCATTTGTCCAGCTATCTGTGGGGACCTGCACCCCCCCACCCTCAACACCCCCCTGTAGTTGTCCCATGCCCTTTTGAATCCCTCCATTGTTTCTTCTCCAACAACTGCCTCCGGGAGTCTGTTCCACTTATCCACCACTCTTTCTGTGAAATAGTACTTCCTAATGTTACCCCTGAACTGCCCCCCCCTCCACCTGCAGGCCATACCCCCTCGTCCTCTGATTTTCCTTCATCTGGAAGATGCCTTCCATCAGCACCCTGTTTATACCCTTAAGGTACTTGAAGGTCTTGATCATGTCCCCCTCTCCCTCCTCTGTTCCAGGGAGTACATGTCTAGATCCCTCAACCTTTCTTCATAGGATAGGTGGCTCAACCCTTTTACCATCTTTGTTGCTCTCCTCTGAACTCGCTCTAGCCTCCGCACATCCTTTTTGAGGTATGGCATCCAGAACTGGACTCCGTATTCTAAATGCGGTCTAACCAGATGGTTGTACAAGGGTACTATGACCTCTCTATTTCTACTGATGATCCCCCTTCCGATGCATCCCAGCATTCCGCCACCCCTAGCCACTGCTCTCCCGCATTACCTTTACACCTTCATGTCCACCGATATAGTGATGCCCAGGTCCCTTTCTTGTTCTGTGACCTCCAGATCTCTGCCCCCCATGCAATACCCTGCTTTCTGTTTCCTGTAGCCAAGATGCATGACTTTGCACTTTTCTGTGTTGAATGAAAGTTCCACCTCTTTGACCATGCCTCAAGCCTCCCCAAATCTCTCTGCATTATTTCTATACCTTCCTGAGTGTCTACCCTATTGCTGATTTTGATATCATCTGCAAACAGACACACCCCCTTCAATGCCCTCCACAATGTCCCCTACAGATATATTGAATAGTAGGGGCAACAACACTGACCCCTGAGGGACCCCACTTGTGACCTTGCCTTCTCCAGATGCCACCCCATTTGTTATTATTATTGTTGCCCACACAGATCCAGAACAGGCAGTATGTGTTAAGCCATGTTTCAACTGTGCAGTGATAGTGTGCCTGGCCTTACACTATAGGCCCCAGTGTCATATGCCCATCATTACTGATGAACTGCATGCAGGTGTATGGCAAGCATAAGCTACAACAGGCATGGAGGACCCAGTCTCAGCCACTGGTGTTCAGGAACTGGCTTAATACATATGCTCTCAGGGAAAAAATACTGGAGACATTCTGTGTGGACCATGCTACCATCAGCCAGTTGTGTGAGTTGTCTGTGACCACATAGTCCAGAAAACTAATGATGTTGCAAAGTGTTAGTTCACCAGTGAAGTTCCAGTGAAGTTGCAAAATTCATCTTCATGAATAACTTTGCGAATTGCCCACTATATCACTTTGACACTTCGCATTGAGTTTTCCTTTAAAAATTGCACTTTTTCAGGTGACGTCAGGTGAAATTATGTCAAAGCTGCAACTTCAACAAATTTACTTAACTTCTACTGGAAAAGTGCACCTTCACCTGCCAAAAACTTTGTGAACTCGGCATTTCACAGTTCACAAATTTGGCAAACTTTGCAAATTACTTCGTAAAAGTGAAGTTTGTGAACTAGTACATCTCTACTCAAAACAGGGCAGTTTTGTGCCATGATGGTGGAGAAGAAAGTGTTGTGTGCATTGGCATAGTATGCTGCTCATTTATTCCAGAAGGTGACAGGTGATGCCATGCTCATCACTCAGTCATCCATGTCTAAGTCACTGTACCAGGATACAAATGCACAGATCATGCATGTGCATGATGCATAGAATTGGTAGTAAAAAAAAGTTGAGATAATGCCCTTCAACTTAGGAGACCATGTCCCTGTACAATGCCACATAGAGGTAAATAACATTCACAAATCTGAATCTTTAGGATATTGGACAGTATATTTTAAAAAATTCAGTGTGGGAGCATTTAGAAACTCATTGTGTAGTGATAGATGTGATAGAATAATGTTAATTTCTGAATTGGAAATGGTAGTCCAAGAATTTAACAATGTCATGTCAGAAGCAATAAACAAGCATGCTTCTAAGGTCCAAAAAATCAAGCCTGAGAACTTGTTACCCTGGATTAATGGCAAAATTAGGAAAAACATCAGAACTAAAAATCATTTATGGAAAAAAGCTACACGAACCAAGGAAACACAAGATTGGAACAACTTTAAGGAGTGGAGAAACAAATGTACTAAAATGATATGGGTTGCAAAAAGGAGACAGTATAAGTCACATATTGATCAATCTAAGGACTCCAGACAATTCTGGCATCAAATAAATCAGCTTCAGAATCCAGGAAACTCTAGGCCTCCAATAAATGTAATTCAAAATAACATTATAATAGAGGACCAACAAAAAGTGGCTAACATTCGAAATGGTTATTTTACAGATTTACCATAACTAGGCAAAATAAATATAGAACCTTTGAAAGGTAATACATCGCTTCCAGAGATTTTGTGGGATATGGAAACAGAGGGTTCAAGACCAAGATTTTGATTTAAAACCCTTGCAATAAGAGAAGTTGAGAAAGAACTAAGATGTTTAAAGGAGAATAAAGCTGGGGATCTGGATGGATTGGAGACAATATTTTCAAAACTGGGAGCAAACATAATTGCTCCAACAATGATGTATCTATTTAGCTAGAGCCTCTGTTCTTCTACCTTCCCAAAAATCTGGAAGCTAGGGAAGATAATTCCCATTTTAAAGGGGAGACTCCTTGACTCCCACCAATTATCAACCCATTGCTCTTCTCCCATGTCCTTCTAAAATCTTAGAGATGTTTGTCCAGAGACAATTAATGCATTATGTGGAATATCATAACCTGCTAACAAATAGCCAACATGGATTTAGGGAGGGGAGGTCCATGAACACAGCCCTAGTGGACTTCACAAATTTGGTGACAACACCAATGAATGAAGGGAGGGACACCAGGGCTGTGTTCATGGACCTCAGCAAAGCTTTTGATCTGGTAAACCACAAGATCCTATTACAATGGTTATATTCAGTAGGAGTCCACATGGAACCCCTCGGATGTTTCAGGTCCTACATGATGGACAGGAAGCAATGTGTGTTGCAAAGAAATATAATAACATCTACCTTGAGAACAGTACAGTGAGGAGTCCCAGAAGGGTCCATCTTGGGTTCATTGCATTTTAACATATACGTTAACCAGTTGCCGGGATTGATGAAATACAGTGGGGTCAGACTGTACACAAATGATACAGTTCTAGTGGCGTTGGCTGGCAGCTTGACCTCACTGGGTCAAAATCTACAGGAACACTTCACTACAGTGGAGTCATGGATGTTGATTCGGGTCTTATAATGAATAGTAAGAAAACGCCTTGTATGGTCTTTGTGCCTAAGGGAGGCAAACAGAAAGTAAAAAGCTGTACTTTAAAGTTTAATAATGGTCAACATGTACCCGACACAGCATGCTACAAATATTTAGGAATCTTAGTAGACAATACATTGTCCTTTAAACAGCATATAGAGTCAATGACCAAAAAAATAAAACAAAGGTTGGGAGCTTTGAGGAGAATTTCAAAATGTTTTACTAAAACTACCAGGAAGAAAATAATACAACAGTTATTAATCCCAATAATGGAATATGGTTCACTAATATATATGAATGCAAACAAACAATTGCTAATGAAGGTAGACCAGACTTATTATAGACTTGCCAGGTTCACAGGTTGTAGTCCTTATGGTACCCACCATTGTTTAGTATACCAGAAATTGGACTGGCTTGGACCAAAGGAGAAGAGACTATTTAATTGGCTGGCATGGGGTTTTAAATGAGTAAAGTCCAAGACTGAATATCCTCTAGGCTATTTAGCAACATTAGTGTCATCTAGCAGCAACAGGCAGAATTTGAGATTGAATGACTTAAACCTGACATACCTGTGAGTCTATAATACATTTGGGGAAGCCATGCTGCAAAAATGCCTGGCAAAGGTGTGGAATGGAATATTGGCAGAACTAAAACCAAAAAACTCCATAAAAGAGTTTCAAATTGCTTTAAGGATATGCTTGGAAACCCACTGTAATTGCTACACATGAAATAGTGATTTTATGATTTGTACTCTAGGGCCCAGATATTCAAAGAGGTTGCGCATGGTGCAACAGAGTTGCGCTGGTGCAACCCTGCATTGCTCCCCAGTGGGATATTGAAAGGGCTGCCAGGTGCAGCACAAATCCCAATGCACTGGGACACAATGTAATGGTATGTGGTGCAGATGCAGGGGGAGTGCCCATGCATATGTGGCACATCCTGATATACAGCCCTAGATGTGCGGCACATATGCTGGCACGAATCTGCATTGCACCACTTAGGGGGGCTCAAAGTTGAGCCCATGAGGAGTAGGAACAATTCCTGGCCACCCACAGGTGGGCTGCTGTATTGCATGGCACAACACAGCAGTCACCAGCCGTGGATGGCCACCCGCCCACCCAGAACATCTTCCACAAGCACCCACATAACCCTGATAGTCTAGTGGAACCCCCCCATTGCCACGATTGCCATAAAATACTGTAGAATTAAGCCCTGGTAGTCTAGTGGTTCCCCCCCCTCCCGTGTCCCCGATCACCATAAAATACTGTAGAATTAAACCCTGGTAGTCTAGGGGTACCCCCCCACCTGTTGCCACGATCATGGTCCATCTCTGTATATCATTTCCCTGGTGATCCAGTGGCACCCCCGACCCACACAGAGCCCCTTGCCCATCCCACTAGCCCCCATCATTGGCTGGTGGCTGCAACCCACCCACATACCTCCTGGCGGCCGAATGACAGGTACAGTATGGGCTGCAAGCCCATTGGTCCACAGTGTGGATCAATGGACTTGCAGGGCATACTAGCTAGACAGTCCCAAATATGTGAATGACTTCATTCACGTATTTGGTACTATCTAGTACAGTATGCCCTGCAAGCCATTTGGTCCACACTGTGGGACTCAAACTCGGCTATAGTCCATACTGTACCTGTCATCGGTGTGAGCCAGGTGGTATGTGGGTGGGTTGCAGACCCACCAATGATGGGGAAGCGGTGGCCAAGGGGTTCTGTGGGTGGAGGGGTGGGGTGCCACTGGATCACCAGGGAAATTATATATGGAGATGGGCCGCGATCGTGGCAATGGGAGCTGAGGGTACCACTAGACTACCAGGCTTATTTCTACAGTATTTTATGGTGATCGGGGACATGGGAGGGAGGGAGGGGGGTACTGCTAGACTGCCAGGGCTTACTTCTACAGTATTTTACTGAGATTAGGGACATGGGAGGATGAGGGGGTGCCACTAGGCTACCAGGACTTATTTCTATAGTAGTGTACATCGATCAAGGACATGGGTGTGAGGGGGGTGCCACTAGACTGCCAGGGAGATGTTATATGGCATTTAACCAGCTTGCGGCTATGGGGTAGGGGTTGCCCCAGGATCCCCACTGCACACGTCACTCTGTGTAGGGCGCCAGGCGTAATTCACCTGGCTGAGCTGTGCAAGGCATGCAAATGGAGCCATAATGACATGCAAATGGCCCCATTTGTGCCTTGCATATATTATGGCCTCATTTGCATGCCCCCTGATAAATATTGTGGGTGATGCCACCAGCACAACTGCATTTGCACTGGCACATCCCCATGTTCCCTATCTGTAGCTTGCGCCAGCTCAGTGCCACTGCACCATGCACAGTGAGTGCGCTATCTGTGCCATATTCAATGGTACTGTGCCATGGCACATCACCATTGAATATCACCTGGCCCTGGCCCCGGCGCATCCCAGTTGCACTGCGCCCAGGCTTGCACCACTGCCTGGTGCAGTCTGAATATCCCAGCCTAGGAGTAATAGTAGTTATGACACTAACTTGTTTTTTTTTTCTCTTTTAGATATTTCTTGAAGAAGACCTAAGGTTGAAACTTAGATTTTTAACTCTATTTTCTATTTTCAGCATGCATTTAATATAACCATTTTGTTTTGCTTTTAGATCACATGCTGACACAATGCCTTGTTTTTGTTTTTTACATATAGTAGTTATATGTTGTATATATTTAATGCATGTGCCCATGTGTGGCAATGTGTATTATGTATTTTGTACAGGTCGTATTTTGAAAATAGGGATTTTATCTCTAAATGTATGAACCTGGATAAAAATAAAATTGTCGTCATCATAATCATCACATTCCCAATCATGCAGCAGAACAGTAGTGTCACAAAGGAGGCATTATGCACCATGCAGGAAATTCCTGCATGGTGTGGCACAGTGCACTTTTGGAGCCCTGTCATGGCTATCATCCCTGTCTCTGGCCTGGCAGCTTTTTCATTCATGCAGAGGCATGTGTACCTATGTGACATTTTCTCTGTGACCTTTTCCACATGCCATTCCTTATGTGTTGACTTCTGGATGGTTGCTTGTGTCTTTGATCATGGCCCACCCTGAACCTGGACTGTGGCATGTGCTCCCATATCAATGGGTTTGGGTGTAGTGTGTACAGGGCCATGGGCACACTTTCTGTCTGCAAATCTCCTGAGAATGTCCACAATACAGCCTAGGTCAGCCCACATACCCTGGACCTCAGTTGTCAGCTTCTGCTGCTGTTCTTTGTGCTCCTGTGTGGCACGTAGCAAGTCCTGCTCACCTGCTCAAATTGCTGCACTTCAGATAGTATGTGTGCAAAATTTATCCCATTTCTGCCCC
This sequence comes from Neoceratodus forsteri, assembly GCA_016271365.2. Taxonomy (NCBI): domain Eukaryota; kingdom Metazoa; phylum Chordata; order Ceratodontiformes; family Ceratodontidae; genus Neoceratodus; species Neoceratodus forsteri. The sequence goes on from CM028131.1 coordinate 1,127,343,524, forward strand.
TTCACACACTCTGCCTGCCCTGTTTGGATTGGCCTTTGTCCCCACTGCCATCTCCCTACTGTTTATGCTCCTGTGTTCGGCTGGGGTGGCATATGAAATTGTGACCATGCTGCCTTGCCATCCTGCTATATATTTGTGTGGCTGGGGTAAACAGTTGTGGCTGGGAGTAAGATCTTTGTGTGTCCCTTTGTCCTATAATAACTGGCATGCGTTGTGTGCTGGGCTGTGTGAGTGTGGATGGCAATGACTTTGTGAGAGGCAGCAGAATATGTGAACTTTGCACCTGCCTCTTGTGATACCAGAGAAGCCTCTTGACAAAGATCTGGAACAATGCAGGCAAAGGCAGCTAAAAAGGGACTCTGGAAATTGATAAGGCTGTAACACTCTGAATTTCAGCCTATAGAAAGAAGAAAAGCAGGTATGTTAAAGGCTCACTTAGAGTGAGCTGAGTTCAGTTAACTAGAAAGTTATTATAAAAAAAAAACATTTTTACAAATAGCATTTTCTAACACCTAGAAGAGCTCACATAAGGAATCTTTCAAAGTAGCAGCTCTAACAGTTCTAACCAAGAGAGAGAGTAAAATAACATCTCCTTTGACCACAAAAAGCAAGAAGGAAGTGACCGTATGGTGACTGCTGGGACTGCTAACAACCATATGAGCATTTCTTAGAATATGCTGTTGGTCCCCCCTTTTGCCATCTCCTTTTTTTGTACTCCATTCTTTAAAAAACTCCCCTTCACAAAAAACTATATAATCCCAAATTTTTAGTAAGTCAGGATGACGCTCTGAGCAAGCTTTTGGGAAGAGGCTTCTTGTTGTTTTACTGGGCATTGGCTGAAGCTACTGATAGGGCCACACATAGTGGTAAGAAACTGCATAAGCTGTTTGCTTATAGCACTGACAGCCTCTCATGTAATATTTTTAATAGTCATAGGCTACAGCCAACTAAAGACTACTGTTTAGGATATTGTTGCTTCATATCTTAGTTGCGAGCACAGCGTGACCTCGGAGAACAACTTCTGGGTCAGCAAGAGCTTAAAACTCGCCCCTGCAGCAAGCAGGGCGAGCGTGTGCAGGGCACGCATTTTCGCGCACAGAGACGCATGTCGGCTGTGTCTGCTGGGACTGTGGGACATAAAAAAGGCTTTCCTGGATACAGAATATTTACAAGGTAAACATAATGAAGATATGTGCTGGTTGTAACATGTATGCCGAAGGGGAGGTTGAATTGGGATTTATGTGTTCTAAATGTTGTAAAATAAAGAGTTTGGAACTTGAGATTGCTCAATTAAAGGAAAGAATAAAAGTACAGGCAGATATATCCTCACTAGAACAATATATAGACAATGTGGTGGATAGCATGACTGAGTTAAATTCTCAGGATCAATTTAATACAGATACCCAGAGCCATGGAAATGAAAACCAAGAGGAGGAATCAAATAAATGGTATTTGGTTAATAAAAAAATGAGTAATAAAAGTGGGAGAAGGAATATCGGGGGGACCTCAAACATTTTAACACCCAATAGGTTCAGTGTACTGGCATTGGAAGAACAGGAGGGGATACTGAATGCTAATATAACAAAAGAAGAAATGGTTTCTGTGATTCCCCAAAATCAGCAAGGGTCCATGACTATAAATCATGATACAACCCCCCAGCTGCTAGAGAACCAGGATGTCCTCTTTATAGGAGACTCAATGTTAAAATACACTGATACCATACTTTGTAAAAACAGAAATTTACACACTACAGTAAGTGCCCTACCAGGGGCAGGTATAAGGGACATAAAAACAATGTTACCAGGGCTTATGGAAAATACCATCAGACCAGTAACAGTTCTGCATTTAGTGGTAAATGATGTGGGGAAAATAAACATTTTGGATATCCAGAGAGATTTTGAGGAGGTTGGGCAAAAGATTAAAGCAAACAATGGTAGTTTAATTATATCAGGGCTCCTACCAGTACCTAGAGCGAATGTTACACTTGGTAGGGAAATTCAAAGGTTAAGTGGTTGGTTAAAACGCTGGTGCCAGAGAGAGGATCAGCTTTTGGAAGATAATTGGCATGATTTTCAAGGACATCATTTGTTTGCTAGAGATGGATTACATCTTAATAGACAAGGAAAAGGGATTTTTTCCTATAAATTAAAAAAATCGAGGGATGAAAATATGGTACATTTAAACTAAAGGAGAGGGGAGCAAGGGACAAAATACTAAGGGCAAGTAGTGGAGCAACCGGGATAAAGGCTCAGAAAACTTACAAGCATATTATACCCAAATTAAACTTTCTCTTAGTTAATGCAAGAAGCTTAAATAATAAAATCGAGGAACTCCAGCTAGTCTTGCAAGACATGAATATTCATGTTTGTGGAGTAACTGAAACTTGGTGGAATCCTGAAGATGGATGGGGGAAAAATATCCCAGGATATACCCTATATAATAAAGATAGGAACACTAATGGGGGGGAGCCATCTATGTGAAGGATGAAATAGTATCAGAGAAAAAGGATACATCTAGATGGGAAGATAGAGAAATTCTCTGGGTATCAATCTCTCCATCGTACAATACATACATTGAACTGGGACTAGTTTATAGAAATCCATCTATATCAACAGAGGAGGACTGTATGATATTATATTTTGTTAAATTATCAGAATGGAAGAATGTGGTCCTAATGGGTGATTTCAATCTACCTGGTATTGATGGGGTTAATCTGGTTACAAAAACTAAAAACGAAAATGATTACTTAAACACATTTAACTTAGCAAGTATGGAACAGTATGTAGGGGAAAGCACTTGTGATAAGCACATTCTTGATCTAGTCTTAAGTAATATGGGGGAAAAGATAAACAACTGACAAGTCCTGACACCCCTGGGCTCTAGTGACCACTTAATGGTTAAATTTGATTACATTGGGGCAGTAAACCAGAATGAGGGAGCTACTATAGTGTATAATTATAATAGGGCAGATAAAAAGGGCATGCAGAGAGAATTGTAAAACTGGAATTGGGTGGCAGAGTTTAAGGGTGCATCATTAGGTAAGATGTGGAATATCTTTAAAAACAAAATTTTGGGTCTGATCCACACGTTTGTACCTATGAATAATAAATAAACAAGTTAAAAATAATCTTCCCCACGGAATGACAGGAATAATAAAGCATCAAATAAAGGAAAAAAAATAAAGCTTTTAAGAAAGCCAAAGTAAAAGGCGATGATGACAGTTGGGCAAATTATAAAAGGTGTTTAAAAACCACCAAAAAAAGCATTAAGGAAGCAAAGAGCAAGTTTAAAGTTACACTGGCCACAAGGGTAAAAGACAACTACAGATCCTTTTATCAGTACATTAATAATAAGAAGGGAGAATCAAAAAAGATCGGCCCTATGATGGATACTGAAGGGAAACTAGTTACTGATAATTTTGGTATGGCTGAATTAAGTAACAAATATTTTGCTTCCGTTTTTAATAAGGGAGAACCATTAGAGGGGATAAATTGTGGAATACCTAGTGATGACCAGGGTATAATTATAGATAGGCAGGAAGTCTTACTACGACTTCAAAAACTGGACCAAAATAAGGCGCAGGGCCCTGATGGGCATTAATCTAAGAGTTAGGATTATTATGAATCTCATTATTATTTTAGTCATCACATTGAAATTTTGTATGTGCTTGTAATATCGTTATTGCTATTTTTATTTGCATTGTTTTTATCAAAGCCTTCGATTCCGCCTTTGTATAGTGTCACGGGTTTTATGTATGTTCCATAACTAACATTTTAGTTGTGTTTTTTTCATTCTTAATTTATCTATGTTTTCCTAACAAAACCGTTGGTACTATAACTAAAACACAGTTGAAAGTGGAGTCAAATTCGCCAAGCATGCCACTAGCTTGGAGCAGACACCATGCTCCCTAGTGCGACGCGCGGATTTCGGCCCACTTTTCAACTGTGTTTTTAGTTATGGTACTGCCTCAGTTTTTGTTAGAAAAGCATAGATAAATTGTGGTTTAAGAAATACACAACTAAAGTGTTTTAGTTTATGGGGCATGCATAAATTACATCTCATGATCAGCGCCTGTTACAAATGCGCAAGCAGTCAGGGTGGATGTAAGCTTCCGAGGTCGGCTTACTGATCAGACCGCTTGGATATAAAATAATGCAAAATAAAAGGTAACGAGTAAACATTGTTACTTTTGGCACATGCAGGGGTTTTTACTTTAGTAATTTGTTTAGTATGTGCCTCGGGGAACACTGACTAGAAATGTGCAAAAACGTTGGGACAAAGCTGATAGTGCCCCTTTAAAGATCTGGCTGAACAATTAGCAGACCCAGTAACTATAATATTTCAGAAATCACTAAGAGATGGGGAGGTCCTGGATGATTGGAGACAGGCAAATGTGATACCTATCCACAAAAAAGGTTCTAAACAAGAAGTTAAAAATTATAGGCCTGTGAGCCTGACCTCGATTCTTGGAAAAATGCTAGAGGGATTCATCAAAGACTTCATTTTAGAGTACCAACATAGATCAGGGATGGCTGACAGGACACAACATGGATTTGTTAAAGGAAGGTCATGTCAGACCAATTTGTTAGAATTTTATGGTAAAGTAAATCAGGCATTGGACAGGGGTGATGCAATGGATGTGGTATTCCTGGACTTTGCCAAGGCATTCGACAAGGTACCTCACATTAAAATACTGGAAACTCTAGTAAATATGGGAGTCAAACAAAGAGTTTTTTTGTTGGATAAAATCTTGGTTGATGGATAGGTCACAGAGAGTATGTATAAAAGAAGGAAAACTCTCTAATTGGCAAAGGGTGACTAGTGGAGTCCCACAGGGATCCATGTTGGGTCCCTGCCTGTTCAATGCCTACATAGGAACAATGAGAGCCGCACAGGACATCAGGTGTTCGAAATTCACAGATGATACGAATAGGAAGGGTGGTTAACATGAATAAAGATGCGGACTTATTACAGACAGCCCTAAGCGAATTAGAAATTTGGGCAGACAGTCACGGTTCATCGTATAGTGTGGATAAGTGTGGAGTGATGTATTTGGGTAAGAACAATGTAATGCACAATTATAAAATGGGAGGTAGAGATCTTAAAGAGGCCTCTGAGGAAAGCGACTTGAGGATAAGGATTGGTAATAAATTAAACTTTACACCCCATTATAATCAAATTATTAAAAAAGCTGGTAGTATTCAATATTGTATCGACAAACATATAAAGAGTAGAGACAAGGGTGTGCTGTTGCCACTGTATACATCATTGGTACGGCCTCATTTGGAATACTGTTCACAGTTGTGGTCACCATACAAGATAGGGGACATAGCATTGATAAAGAGGGTACAGAGACGAGCCCCCCGCAGAATAAAGGAGGTATAGGGGATGGATTACGATCAAAGACTAGTGTCATTGGGATTATACTCATTGGAGTTTAGAAGACTGAGAGGGGACATGTGTATGATATATAGGGCTCTGAATGACCCAGTATTAAGGGATCAGCTTGCTCTAGATGTTATAGTTCATAATCATAACACCAGGGCATACACATTATAGATAAAAATGGAGAGATTTAAATCAAATAAAAGAAAGTAATGACTAACAGTTAGAGCACCAAGAATCTGGAACAGACTACCAGCAGAAATAGTTGATAGTGCAGATATGGAAATTTTTAAGAGTAAACTGGATAGTTACTTCATAAAAAATGGAATAAGGGGATATTCTTAAGAATAAGGCGAGCATATGGACTATGTCTTAAAAGCTCTGAAACCTATGAAATATAATTGTTGTGTAGGTTAGCTTAGGATAACTGCTTTATGATATAAATACTGCATTACAATATGAACATAGTACGCCTAACATACAATGTGGGTTTGTATGTACATGTATGTAACCTCCACATGTGTGTCAGTGTATATGCATGTAATACAGATACCCATATGACTTAGATAAATAAGGCAACCTTGTAGCTCAGATTAGAAGTCTATGCTCTAAACCAAAGAACTGCTAGGAAAAACTAGTTACAGTATTTGCTTACTGCTTTTAGAGGACAAAGAAGAGAATAATTTCTGTCATGACATTTCTAATGAATCCTTTTGATATGATATACCTGACATATGATGTTCTCTAGTTCAGTGCTAGAAATCTGCAGTGATAATAATAATAATAATAATAATAATAATACAGAATGCTTGAATTATGCCAGTATGCCCCAGGTCTGTTCTATAAAATACATGTAAAACTGAGTACTCTTATTGTGTCACATGAACCCTGGCATCATTCTGGTACTGCTGCTGGTTCTGGTACTGCTTCTGGTGAAAGCTGTCCATATCCAATGTGCCATCCTGTAAGCTGTGTAGTGCTATACAGTGGCCACATGATCTTGTGTGCCTCACAAGACTAGCCTCCCTCCATCCCATGTCCTCTTCCAATTATTCCATTCTCTCATGTGGGCTGCCTGTAGGCAGAAGTGAACATGGCATGAATCTTTGCATGTGAAATCTCTGGGTGTTGCTGGGCACTGTGCTTGAGCACTGTCCAGTAGTGATACCTGCCTGAGCTGTCTTACCCTTGCCAGGTTATGCTGAGCTCATGGGCTGTGCCTTGGTCCACAGGATCCTTGGTGGCACCGGTTCTGGTTGCAGAGTCAGTCATGGGTTCTGTGAAGAATGGTACAGATAGCTAGGCTGTGAACTGTGGCATACACTTTGTGAGACTGTGTAGTATGGTACATACCTGGCAGCATTTTTATTTCTTCCTCCTCCCCCTACAGTGCAGACTGTGTGATCATCTCTGCCACCATTCTCCCAATCAGCATGTCAATGGCAGTAGAAAGCTCACACAACATGCAGTGAGATTTGTAGGCATGAAATGCCCAACCAGATTAGGGTGGTAACAGACGTAATACTAAGAAAACAAAATTACTGGAGTTTTGAATCGGGTGGGTGCCACTAAGAGACTGGACTTAAATGACAAGCTAAAGTTAGTCCCTTGTTTTATAATTTGCTGACACAAACATATTTGATAAGTAAGAAAATATTGCAATGAATGAAGTATTGTGAATGTAGGGGAAGGTTGTTGTAAGCATCCCTGATGATTTGGTCTCTCTTTAATTTCTTGCAAGAATGAAGTGAAATGATATAGAGCATAAGGACAGGAGCATTTCACCACCCTCTACCATGACTTTAACAGTGTGAACTGAATTGAACAGTGAAATAAATTAGATTGGCGGGATGGGTGCTGATTAGAGATGTGTGAAGCTGGCAGACTTCACTTTGCAAAATGATTTGCAAAATTTGCTAAATTTGTGAAGTGCAAAGTGCCAACTTCATGAAGATTTTGACAGGCAACGTGGCACCTTTTCAAGAGAAGTTATGCAAATTCACTAGCAGAGTTGCAACTTTGTCATAGCTTCACCTGGCTTTGCATGAAAAAGTGCCATTGCACCAGTACAACTCAGTGCAAAGTGGCAAAGTGATGACGTGGGCAATTCACAAAGTTATTCATGAAGGTGAATTTCCCAACTTTGCTGGAACTTCACTGTCAAAGTAAAACTTCATAGCATCTCTAGTGCTGGTGCTAGATATTTGACAAGAAATGCTGAGAATGGGATATATTTTTATTTTTACCAATTTCTGATCAACAGTGGATGCAGTGCTTATGTTGATTTAATGTTTTTATATTTTTATAAGCACGTTTTTGCCCCCAAGCATTTTAAAGGATGTATGTATATAATGGGTTCCCACATAATTCATTGTGTATGTTGTATCTTTAAATCTAAAAAAAAGATAAAAATCAGATCCAATTTAAGACCATGAGAACAGTATGGCTTTACGTATGATAACATACCCATATTCAGATGAAAAATTTATCAGGTAGCCTTGTGTGGGCTGCAGTTGTAGATTATTGTTTATTGCACTGGATGGTATTTCACACAATAAAAAAGACACTGCCCGAACTATGGCCATGTCCTCCTTCTTTGTGTGCTACTGCTAGTCTTCTAGGTGATGACTCCCTAACCTGAAGTGTGTAAATACATCTGAGCCACAGCCCTGGAGCTTTAAGGAGTGACAGCCTTTGACATCCAATTTCTAACACTTGAAATTTGGAACTGACTATGCCTCTTTCTCAACCTAAGCTCACATATGCACTCAGAATAAGCACAGTAAAACCTATACAGATATCTGTCTGAAAAGTTGTTTTAAAATACAAATCACAACAAGAAGCACTCAGCAAGAAAACTGGCCCAGCAATCTGACCAAATATGTTTGCACCAAAAGATATTTTGCTTACCTATTTGATGAGTTTATTCAGAGCATGATGTGAACAGCTCCTAACAGTACAGGACAGTACACTGTGCATGGGGTCACCTAGTAAACTTCCCCCTGCTGTATACTGTGTGACTATCATTTTGCACTATAAACCAGTTATTTGACTTTGTCTCTGTTTTGTACTTCACCAAGTGTCATGAATTTCTAATAAACATTATAATAGATAGTCTAACAGTTTGGATGTATGTTTACTTAGAAACTACTGTTGAAAGATACAGACTGAAAATCCTGCCCTCTGTATCTACACAGTGCAACCTAAAATAAATATCTGAAAGGGCTCATCAATGTCTCCTCCTCAAATTTCTTAGACAATGTTCTGATTTATTTTCATAACACACAGTATGTCAAGAATATTTTAGTTACTGTTTGAATCCTCTTCGAAAAATGGATACTTTGCAAATTTGTTGAAAAGTGATGTTCACTGACAAGTTCTACCATATCAGAGCCAATCAATCAGTAACTGTCAGACACTCAGATTAACAATGGTTATTGTGACAACTCAACACCAATTAAACACATAATGATTTCAAGTGTTATAACTAGTTACTGTTAAGAATATTATGATGTTGGTATCAGAAATAGTTGTATTCAGTTATAGTGGAACCTGTACTGAGCACCACTATACTGTAGCATCTTCTTTACATGAACATGTATCAGAACATAGAGAATAATGGATTTAGGTGTTGTACATAATTGGGATGGGTTTCCAAAGGGTGGTGCAGGGCTTGGTTCAAACCCCATACCACCACACTTAGTTTCTGTTAGTATACCAAATCAGTTTGCAGCAACTGCATCTAATTTTAGTAGGTCAGATGCAGTTGCTACAGTTTACCTGATTTACAGCAGCTTGCATCAAGTATTTGGTGCAAGCATTGTAAAGTGTCCCCGGGATTGATGCAAGCTAGATGAGAAAAAGTTGGTCTATCTTATGGCAATTGCAACATAGTATGCCAAATCCTGTTAGATTGCAGAAAGCCCAGTGCAACACATCTTTGGTACACCCAGGGCTTGAGGCAATCAGACACCTTCAAAAATCTGACCCGGTGAGTTTTTCACACATCCAGGGTATGTAATATCACATAAAACACACACGAGATGTGTAATATGACATAAACCACATGTGTGAAGCACGAGTGGTTTGTGATGGTATTATACACTAAGGGTATGCAAAGAAATGAATAATACCATATCCTTTTTTTACATAATTGCTGGAATTTTCTAAGTGATTATGATAATAGCAGAGCTGGCATGGAGACTAATTGAGGCAAAATGTGACTCACTTTCACTTTCACCCAGATTTTGCATACAAAATATATTCTTAATGAAATACTTTCTTGTTTGCATTTGATGGAAAAGGATATTACTTTGTTTTGGTGCATATTTTATTGAATGTATTATTTAGTGGGAAGGGGGGCTTCTTGGTTAAACATGGAGGTATGACACTAAACTGTTGTGTCTGCAAGGGGGAATAAAGGCTTTCTTCCCACCTCTCCATTTTCAATGTCATATCATCCTGAAACTGCTCATTACTGTCATCTGCCCCACCAAATAATATTGTTTCAGACCAGGCAATGCTAGTCTCCCTGATCCTGGGCAGAGTCAGTACCTTATGACTAATGGGAACCCTACAGCCTCCCCAAATGAATTTTTGTATGCCTTTGGTCAAGGGGTCCAGTAAAACATGCTATGGGCAAGGGTAGGTCCCCCAATAAAAAACAAAAACCAAAGTAAAATGTTCATTTTTGACAGTGTCAACCCATCCTGAAGCTTTGTTTTCAGTCATGGTGATAATTAAGCAATAATGCATGACTGGGTGTGTGTTGTGCTGGGATAACATCACGCCTGGGGTGATTAGGCACGAGGCCGGAGGCTGAGTGCGACTAATCACCCCAGAAATGATGTTATGCCAGCACAACACACACCCTGGAATGCATTATTGCTATTATACAATGGCTCCTTTGTAAAATTAAATAAAAGATAGATTGGAAATTAGTTTAAATGTGTTTTATTCCTGATTTTTTCATTGAGTAGGAATACATAATTAAAAAATAGTGCAGTTCTATTGTTTGCTCAGTAGGTGGTGGTGCTGCATTTGCTGTTTTCCTGTAACACTCCCCACCCCCACACACACAGACTCATTTCTTTTCTTTTTTTTTGCCATGAGGTTTAACTGAGCTGGTTCTGCAGTCTTGCATGTACCGGCTGAGGATTTTTTTTTTTTAAATATATTGCTGCTCAAGTGATAGGGCTCGGGAGAAGGACGTAGATGTGCACTTCCGGTTTTAAGATTGTGTGTCTCTTGAAGGAAAGGAGAGGTTTACCTTGCTGTTTTTTTGAAGGTAAAAGTTATTTTAGCCCTTGGGGACAGCTGCTGTACTGTGAGGAAGTGAGAGGCATCAGTGAATCGTACGACCAACAGTTATGGTCTCCATGGGCAGTGAAGCCGACTGCTTGGGGAAGAAATGGTGCAGAAGTACAATTTTTCTGTGAGTTCTGTGTTGGGGGACTAAAAGGTGATTTGTTGGGTGGGTGGTTTGAACTTTGAGGTGATACGTGCAGGGAATGGCTTCAGAGCGCAAGTCGGAAACACTGACAGTGGGTTAAATGCGGGTTGAGAGTGCAAATTACAAATGGGCAGGTTACGCTGCTGAGGAGGTCCATGGGTTGTTTTCTTTTTAATGCGGTCATCTAGGTGTTGGGACTAGACCCGTGATGTTGTACTGGGATAACATCACGGGTCCAGTCCTAGTCTGACCAATTAGAGTTCAGGAAATTTTTTGCCATTGTATAATGTCCTTCATGGCCAGACAAGCCCAATTAGGCTTACTCAGCAATTGCCCAGCTCCAATATTTCTCTAACTAACTCTTGAAGTCCTCCATATCTTCCCTACTACCCATGATGGGGCCAATAGGAATACTTTTCTCTCCACCAGCACTCAATCTGGCATGGGAGCATTCAGAAATATTCATTTCATTTATTTCTTAAGGGAAATACCATTGAGCAAGCTCATTTACAGTGATGATTCATATCCATGAAATTACATTTTCACAGAAAAATGTGTTAAAAAGATGTCTTAATAGACCCTCTGGGAGACTTGCATGAGTGTAGGCTATGTGACCAGTGGTCATGAAACCTGACATAAATTAATTCTTTAAACAAGTTGTTGAGGATATTATTCTTTAAAGCTTTGAAAATGAAGTGTATCCATTATAAATAGTTTTAACTGCTGCCTCATAATATATTCTGCTTCTATATGTGTATCTCATCAAAATTGTCTCTTTGAGAGACCCATATGGTCTCTATTTGTTATATCTTGTACCATCAATTCTCAATACTTGACTGTAACAAATGTATCTTGCTGTGTTGTTAAAGTTAAAAATTCAATAAAACCTTTTATGGCAAGAAAGGTGTCTTAATAATACATAATTTTAAGACAAAAAAGAACAAATAAACAATAGTACAACACAAACTTACGAAAACAACTACATAGTTACATTGTGTAGTCATTATTTAAAAAAAACTGTTTATTATAAAGAAAAGTTTATATAAAATTTTTGTACCATAACTAAACATAAATAAACAAACACATTTTCAAATTATCCCAGTTGCAGAGAACCCATAGTCAATGCAAGGCAAAGGAGAAGGGCCCTTGTGTACTCTTACCATCATACTGGTCTCTACCATGCTTTTCTTTCTCATGTTTAACCATCCCGGTGCTTGTCCTCCCACCTTCCATGGCATTACACACACAAATCATTATAGGATCACACATGGTAGTGTTCTCTCTGTAACACAATGAGGTCCATGGGCAAGGCAGGGAGTTGCTGCAGTAGTGGAACACAGTGCCATCCCTCCCAGAGCAAGGAATCCAGTTGACCTGTTTGTTATAATAAATACCATTGGACTACTGGGCAACCTCTTGGGATAGCTTTCCTTCATACCATATGAAACAGAAACAGAAAAAAGATGGTAGAAGGAGACCAAGAGTACACCTAGTATGCCCATGTGTTCCTTGGACCTTCTCAGATCCCAGGATCTAAACCCTCTTCTACCCAATGCCTCCTACTGCTCTTGTTGCTTTTGATTACACTTTAGCCTTGTCTCACCCTATCTTGAATGATAGCATGGACTTTGATTCCACTACCTCAGCTGACAATTTATTCCATGGCACCATGACTCTTTCTCTAAAACAGTGTTTCCTAAGCACCCTCTTGAAGCTCTCCCCTTAACTTCTACTCGTGCCCTCTAGTGTTAGAGTTGGAGACTCTATTAATGGGTCCAAGGATGGCACCCTATATGTTCCTCTCAGGAACTTATATGTTTCTATCATATCTCCCCTCTCCCTTCTTGTCTCCAGTGAGAACATATTTAATGCTTCTAGACACTCATTGTATGAGTGCCCATGAAGGCCCTGGATCATTTTGGTCGCTCTTATCTGAACAGCCTCCAACCTGTTTGTATCATTTTTCAGATGTGGACTCCAAAACTGGACACAATACTCCAGATGAGGCCTTATCAGGGACCTGTAGTGTGACAGTATTACCTCCTTCCTCCTGCTGTCAAATCCTCTCCCTATGCACCCCAGCATTTTGCTGGCCTTGCTATAAGCTTTGTTGCATTGCCTTGTCTAAGGGTGTTGCTTATGATGACACTTAGGTCCCATTCTTCCTGCATGGTACTGAGCTGGATTCCATTGTAGTGGTACTCTGTCCTTGAGTTCCCTTTACCCAAATGTATCACCCTACATTTCTTTGCATTAAACTTCAGCTGTGAGATTTTGGGCCATCTTTTCAGCCTCTGTAGGTCTTTTAGTAGGCACTTAACTGCCTCCTCACTGTCAATCCTTCCTCCTAGCTTTGTATCATCTGCAAATAGGGAAATTGTTCCCTGAATACCTATGCTGATGTCAATGATAAAGCCATTAAACCTGACTGGCCCCAACACTGAGCCTAGGGTTGCCACCTTTGAATGAGGCAAAAACCGGACCCTAAGCTCTGCCCCAGCTCCACCCCTTTTCATGACTCATCATGCCTTGCTTCTCCTAGAAAGTAATTTGTTATATCAATAAAAGACAATGCTTAAAGCAGCAGTTCAACAAAAATGTTAAGATACTGTACTGTACCTGTTAAAGTTACTTTCCTAGATTCTTCCTAGTTATTTATTTATGTATTTATTTATTGACATTGGTTTACCAGGTAAACATACAGAGATAAAAGAAATCTCATTTACAGATATGATCTGGGGGAGACAAGGGAAACACTATAAATAACATACAACAGTATACATGGTATATAATAATACATAATACATTGTTTCCTGTAATGTGTACATTATATCTTTTTCTGGCTCCATTTCCTGTTCATGTCCACAGTACTATTTCAAAGCCAAAGAAGTGACCATACTTTTTTTCTTGAGGGAAAAAAATAATTTAAAACATTTAAAAATGCTTAAATTCTGTTTGAGAATAACATGTTCACCAGCAAATGAAAGTAGAAGACAGCTGGCTCTGTTACCATTACAAAAGGTGGGGGTAGCTTTGCTGCTATGCTACTTCAAGATGCAGTGGAAAAGATTAGGTTAAATAAGTGCTAATGGTGTTAATGGCCATACTTTACACCTCCCAGGCTGACTGCTTTCACAAACAAAGGAATATACTGACAACAGAAGTTGTCTGTAACCTGGACATGTAGCTGAAACAATGAATGATATGACAAAATTTGTTTCAAAAGTATGTGACCACTCAAAAGGGCTCAAAAACCTGACCAGCACAGAGCAAAACCAGATTACCTGATAGGGACCCTGAATTCCTGATCACCAGGTAAAAAACCTGACAGGTGGCAACCCTAACTGAGCCATGGGGTACACCACTGGTGGTGAACCTTTATCACACCTCACTACATTGACCACTACTCTTCATTTTCTGTCCCTAAACCAATTACCTACCCAACTGACTATGAACTTGGCTGCACCCAGGTACTCCAACTTTTTCATAGGTGGTTGAGTGGCACCGAATCTAAGACCTTACTGAAACTGAAGAAGAGGATGTCAACTGGGTGGCCTCTGTCTAGTGCCCTACTGACCCAGTCAAAAAATGTGATTAGGATCATTTGGCATGACCTTCCTGCCATGAATCCATGTTGCCTGTCACCCTGTGGGCCGTTCTTATCTAGGTACTCTACCAAGTGTTGTTTTATTAAGGCTTCCATCAGTTTCCCCGCTACCAACATAAGACTGACCGGTTGTTAGTTGCATGCTTCCTCCCAACTCCCTCCCTTGTGGAGAGGTACCACATCAGCTCTTCTCCAGTCTCCCAGCACTACCCCTATCTAAAGTGATCTGCTGAATAAATGTGCTAACAGAACTCCCAAATCACTTGCTAGCTCCTTTAGCAACATCAGGTGTATTCCATCAGGCCCTGATGACTTGTCTTCCCTGAGTTGATCTAGGGTCTCTCTAACCCTACTGTTGGTGATCGACGGTGCTTCCATTTGTTGAACACCTTTGTCAGCAGCCTTGATGCCACTGAGTGGTACGAACATATGACATTTGCTGACAGATAAAGGCCTAGAGGTCTATCAAGTCTGCTGGAATGTGTAGCTAGCACCCCTTATTTTGCAGCTGCTCCTCCATCCCACGCTTCCCTTCCATTGATCCTCCCCCTTGCCTTGTCCCAGCCCCTTTTGAAGCAGTCCATTGTTCTACTGGATACCACTTCTGCTGGTAACGCATTCCACCCAGCTACCACCCTCTCTGTTAAAAAAGTGTCTCCTCATCTCCTCCTGAAGCTTCCTCCCTCCAGTCACATACCATGGCCCTGGTTGTCCCTCCCCTCCCTTACTTTGAACAGCCCCTCTGTACCTGTCTTGTTTAGTCCTTTCATATACTTAAAGGTTTCAATCATGTCCCCCTTTCCCTCCTCTCTTCTAGTGAGTACATGTTCAGCTCCCTGAGCCTCCTCTTATGTGGCAAGTCCCCCAGCTCCTTGATCATCCTTGTCACCCTATGCTGCACCCCCTCCAGTAACTTAATGTCCCTCTTCGGATACAGGTGCCAGTACTGTATGCAGTGCTCCAGATGCAGTCTAACTAATGACCTATACAGTGGCAGAATCACCTCCCCCCTCCTCAAGGAGATACCCCTTGCAATGCAACCCAGCATTTTGTTGGCCTTTGCAGCTGCCTTCCTACATTGTGCAGAGTTGCTCATTGACCCTGTAATGAGCACCCCCAGATTCATCTCTTCCTCTGTCTTGGCTAGCTGTATTCCCCCCAGCTGATAACTCCTCCTTGGGTTCTTCACCCCAAAATGCAACACCTTGCACTTTTTGGCATTAAATCCCAGTTGCCAGGTGTCTGACCAGGTTTCAAGCTTTGACAGATCATCCTGTAACCCCTGCCATCCCCCTAGGTTGTCCACCACTGCTCCCATCTTGGTGTTGTAAGCAAACAGACTGATCTTGCTCTTGATGTCCAATGATATATCTGCAATGAATATCCCAAACAACACTGGTCCCAACACAGAACCCTGTAGAACACCGCTCATCACTACCATTGGGGATGAGACAAACCCACCCACCACCACCCTCTGTTGCCTTCCCTGAAGCCAGTTCCCTGCCCACCTCACCAGCTTTGCACCTGCCCCTGTGTCTTCTAACTTACTTTCCAGCCTACCATGTGGTACCGAGTCGAATGCCTTACTGAAGTCCAGATACAGGACATCCACTGCATGGCCCCTGTCCAACTGCCTAGTTACCCAGTCATAGAACTCCACCAGGTTGGTTTGGCAGGATCTGTGATGTATGAAGCCATGCTGTCTGCTGTCCTGTAGTCCTTTGGCCTCCAGGAGGGCCACCAGTTTCTCCTTCAGGGTAGTCTCCATCAGCTTACCCATGATGAATGTGAGGCTCACTGGTCTGTAGTAACCTGGTTCATCCTTGGGGCCACTGTTGTGGATGGGCACCACATGAGCCATACTCCAATCCTGAGGTACACACCCCAAGTGTAGTGAGGCATTAAATAGGTTTGCCAAATGTCCCACAAGGATCTCTGCCAGCTTCTTCAGTACATTGGGGTGGATGCCGCCTGGACCTGATGCCTTGTCCACCCTCAGTGCCCTCAAACCCTCCAGAACCCTGCCTTCTATGATTTCCCCATCTGTCACCCCTCCCGCCTGTTTCTGCCTTTTCTCCCCCCTTGGGTATCACCCCCCTTCTCCTTAGTAAATACTGAGCAGAAGTAATCATTTAGTGCTTCTGCTTATCGCCCCCTGCTTCCACCCAGCCCCCTCTTTCCTAATCCTTACTATGTGATCCTTCCAGTTCATTTTCTCCCTGATGTACCTAAAGAAGTCCTTCTCATCCTTCTTAATGCCTTGTGCCAGCCTGAGCTCTGTAGATGTCTTGGCTCCCCTTACTGCTCATGTCACTTCTTTAGATTCCTTCAGGTAATCCTCCCTGTCTTCCCCCCTCCCTGTTTTCTTGTACCTCCTAAAGGCAGCTGTTTTCCTCCTTACCATTTCCATGACCTCCTTGCTCACCCAGCTTGGTTTCTTAGCCCTAGTCTTCTTGGTCTTGGCCTTGCTGCAGGTGCTGGTTGCCTCCACTATCCCCAGCTTTATGAGCTCCCACCTTTGGTTAGTGTCCATACTAGGTTGAATTTTGGCCAGGTACCCTTTTACCACATCACCCATCTTCCCAAAGTTAGTCCTTCTGAAGCCCAGCACCCTTGTGCCAGATTCCACTTCTTCCTTGTCCATTTCCAATGTGAGCTATACTGAGTGGTGGTCACTCCCTGACAGTGGTTCTTCACCATAAGTTCCCTCACAGACTCCTCATTTGCCAGCACAAGGTCAAGGGTATTCCCTAAAATAGTTGGTTCACTGACCATTTGCATCAGGAAGCTGTACTGGATGGCATCCAGCAGTACCTGCTCCCTTCTATTGCAGGTTGTTGGGGTACTCCAGTCCACTCCTGGCATGTTGAAGTCCCCCACAGTCACCACACTACCCCTCAAGCAGGTCCTTCTGATCTGTACTGCTAATTCCCTGTCTAACTCCTCTGTTTGAGAGGGTGAAATGTACACCACTCCCATTTTAAGAGTCCTATTCTTGGAATCCTGGAATTGCATCCAAAGTGACTCCTTGCTACCCTCCTCCCCTTCCTCCCTTACACACTTCAGTCCTTCCCTCACATATAGTGCCACCCCCAATCACCCTATCCAGGGCCTTTGTGTTCCTTGTTGAATACTGTGCAAAAACATTGTTCAGGACAGTGTCCTTCTGCCTATCCTCCTCCACTACTCTGTTACCATCTTTGAGCCTAACTCTTCCTTCCCTTTTCTTTCTTTTTTTCTTGCATATATCAAAAAAAGTGTTTGTTCCCTTCTTTAACCCCTTCCAAAAGCCAAAGCTGTGTTGTGGCCTATGCTGATTTCACCATACTCTTTGCTTCTTTATTCTTCTGAACATAGGCTTCCCAAGCACTGTCTTCCTGAGTTCTTTTATAGTTCCAATAGGCCTCCCTTTTGGTCCTGATTTTGGTCCTTAGCTGGTTACTGAACCATATTGTCTGTGTTTGTTCTTTTTGGTCACTGTTCTTACACACATCCTGGCAGCCTCTAAAATGGCAGACTTTACCAACCCCCATGTTTCTTCCACATCTAAATAATCCTGGTAAATTATGGTGAAATATGGTGAATTGTGTGCATCATAGTGCCAGAGGATAGAACATTAATCCTTTATTCGGCCTAACACAGACTGATCCTAAGTTTCAGTGAATGCAAAATTTGAAGATATAACATCTCCATGCCAGCTTTTCCAGCTAGCTCATATTAGTGCTCCACAAACATGAACATGCTATATCCAAAATGTAAAATAACTTCATTTTGGACACAGTCTTTGGCGATCTTCTCATTTTCAAGATATCCTTGACAATGGTTACAGATCACAGGGAAATGAGGATACATTAGTGGGCATACATTATTACATCACATTAAAACAGGAGAATCCATGGTGTGGTCTTTCTTGTGGGTTGTCTGTGAGTAAACAACATCACACATGATCTCCTTCCTTCATGCAGGGCCCACAAGGTGGAGGGGTGAGCATTAGGATTGACAGCCCCAAGGAAGACCCCACTAATGATTCACAGAAACTCCAGAGACCCCAAACCCTGATATGTTTTTCCTTTTGCTGCTGGGGGGTGGCATTAGGGTTGGAAACCCTAACACCACATTGTACTACTTTTGTGGTGTTAAGTTATCCTAAATGGTGCATTAACACAGTTTTTAGTAATCAATTTCCTTACTTTTTGAGGTACTATAATCATATCCTCATTTCCCTGTGGGAGCGCAAGGCCATCCGCACCCTGCATTCCCATCCCTCCAGAGATGCGTACATGTATGTTGACATGGAAGAGCAGGGTCCTCTGGACCCTGCACATACATTTTAGCCAAAACAGCAAGCAAATTATCAACATAGCCTTGTTATTACCCCACCTTATGAACACTGTGCTGAGAATTTTCAAATCCCCTCTGAAATGTCATTCTACACTACCACAATGTCATTTCATGCCACAGGTGAGAAAATCCATTTTGGCCAGGATTTGAAAAATGACAGTTGTAACATTCATGAAGTGATGTAAAAAAATTTCTAAGTTGAAAATTTGGGGTAAAAATATTTTAAATTACCAAAATTATGATCGAGCACCATAAAATTTCAACACATGCTCATAACTTTGGCATTTTTATGTTGACTTGCACGCATGTGCAAACAACATCTTGCACTAGTAGCACATTTCAGAGGTGTGTCAGTGTTGTGGCGAATCTAGGGGATGCTTTAGTGGGTGTGTCCCTCAGTTGCCAACCAGTGAACATGCTGCCGATGACAACAGTTTCAAAGAGAGCCATGGAGTTGAAAAGAATCTACCGGTGCAATCAGAGACAGACTTGTCATTGCAGCTGCAGATGACATGCCTCTATTACATGCCTTTTGTGGTGAAACATTTAAATAAATATGGTGGCTCCTGCCATCCACCACACAATCTGCAGAAAACTGACATCAGTGTGCCCAATCCCAGTGTCGGCATGTTCCCCCTGCCACATTATGTGGCACATTGTATCATGGCGGCTCCTGCCACCCGCCACACATTCCTGAAAAGCGACATCGGGGTGCCCAATCCCAGTGTCAGCATCCCCCCTCTTAGTGTGTCTTTCTTCTTAGTTTGTCTTTCCTGGTTAAACAGTTTCCCCTTTCCTTTCTGACACTGGGATGCCCACTCCTGGTGTCAGAAGCGGGCCCTTCCCTGGCTATACACCTTGCTGACATTGGGGTGCCCAATCCCCATGTCAGCATCCCCCCCAGAATTGTGCCACACTGGAAGCCCACCCAAGTGTGCCTATTTTTTTTTGTGTAACCTGTAAATAAAGAAAACCTTCCTTCGCAGTCTTTTTATTCTCCCTGCAAACAAGAAAATGGTCCACTGTTGTCTCCCTCATCTCCCTCCCCCATCCCCACCCTCTGTCTGCTCACCCACCTCCCTGCGACCCCCAGTCATACTTCCCTTCATGATCTTCTTTGAAGTGGGGCACATCTGCATTCTTCATAGCCGAACTGCGAACTGAAGAAATGATGGTAAGTTTTATAATTGGAGGCAATGGGGGGGTTCAACTTTGGTTGATATCTCAGCCATTTTTTTAGAATTTGGGCCCTAAATTTTCAACATGGGGTTCTTGGGACCCCACCTCATGAACATGTCACTGTCATTTAGTTTCCCCATCCAGAAGGTGATTTTATGGTGGCTGTGTGGAATCACCTTTTGGACGACATCAAATGACAGTGCCATCAGCCTTGATGGGAGGTCCTAAAAGCCCATGTTGTGAAATTTGGTGAAAAATATTCCAAAAAATGACTGCTTTGCAAGTGTGCATTGTGCAGTTTCTACACATGCTCGTAACTTCACCAATTTTTAATATTTTCTCTCCAGATTTTCAACATTGCCATTTTTCACACCTCCTTATGAACATTATAGCTGTCATTTTTTACATCCTTCCTGAAACATGTTTTCACACCTGTGTCACCCAACCTGAGGACAAGTACAAGTACAGGAAGCACAGACCTCTGAAGCACCATGGCTTGAAAGTCGCTTTTCTGATTGGGACAATGGCAGAGGAGCCAGGCTGTGATTAGCCTTTCTGCTCCTTGCTTTATTTCTGTGACTTTGGAGCCCTCGGCATGGCTCTGGTCTCTGACTTTTGCCACTGGGGGATTGCCCCTTCCCCCATCCCCAGCCAATGTTAAATAGACCTTTGTCATGCCCCTTTCCTCTGCACCATAGCTGATTGGGCATGCACCAGCAAATTACTTTTGAGCAGGAAAAATGGAACAGAAATGAACACCTCTCTTATCCTGCTTGTTGCTGCATACCTGACCTGCCTGTTACTAGCCACTGATTTCTGTGCCTCAGTACTTGCAGCAGATCAACCAAGATTATACCATTATGCCTCCACTGGCACCCGGCCCCCCACATACCATACATCATGATCTGCTATGAAATCACTCTTTTGGGCACCACAATCCTTGCATTACTAACCAACTATGAACAATGCTTGTTGGGCCTCTGTTCACTCCCTTTCCATGTGTTTCCCCTGCTGGGTCCCTCCTTCCCATCCCCTCCTCTCCCTCCTTCTTGCAGGGGATGTGGAAAGAAACCCAGGCCCTGCAAACACTCATATCAACAGTGCTGATGTTACCTGGGTGAAAAATATTGGCCTCAACATAACGCACATGAATTTATGTAGCCTCCCCTCTAAGTTCACTGAACTTGAGGTTTGGATGGCCATGTACAAGCCCCACATATTAGGCATCTCTGAGTCATGGCTAAAACCTGATCACTTGGACACCTCTTATCAGCTACCTGGCTACTCACTCATATGTTTGGACAGGCCCAGCAGAAAGAGGGCTGGGAGGTTGGCACTATACATGCAGGACCACATCACTGCCACCGTCACCAGCTTTTAAACTCCATCCTTTATGAGTGAGTGGCTCCTCTCTGATATCACCCTGGGTAACTCCAAAAAATTATGTATTGGTTGCTGCTATAACCCTCCTCCAGGAAAGGTCCAGGCCTAACCGAGTTCCTGGATGGGTTGGGGTGTGTTGTGTGACCAAGGGATACCATAATAATTGGGGACTTTAACCTAAACTGGACCAGTGATTTAATGCCTACCTATGCTAGCCTACTGAAGTCTCACGACCTAGAACAAGTTATCTCCTCCACTATCAGACATAACCATCTCTCCCTAAGCACCCCGCTCTTGATTGGATTTCCACCAAAAGACTGGACTTGGTCCTCCAGGCTGGCACTATGTCAGACCCAATTAGTGATCACACCCCCACATACATAATACTTACACATAAGTTTCAGCTCCCTCACACCAAACTCCTGTCTTTCAGGAATTTCAACTGTCAGGATCCCGATGCAATCATTGGAGATGCCAGAGCCACAAATTGATCCATCCTCTACCTGCAAAATAACATATCAGTGGCAGTCTCTTATTTCACAGATACCCTCCGAAGGTTAGAGGACAGGCATTTCCCCCTCACTACCAGAAAGTTTTGGGGAGGTTGTACTCGTTGGGTCACCAAGGAACTTCTGGCACTGATGAAGGACAGAGCTAGCCAATGGAAAGCTTACAGAGCATCTCTGACCCCACAACTCTAGAACACCTACAGGCAGTTGCGAAATTCACACAAACAAGAAGCCAAATCATTAAAATGCAAATATTATCACGAGCAACAAAATAGATCCCTTTGGAACCCTTGCAGTTTTTGGGCCTCCATCTGGTACTTCCTAAACCCAAAGAGTAACAAACAAATTACCCAACTCAAAACACCCTCAAGCCTACTCTCAAATCCTTCTGAAATCAGAGATGCTTTCAACACCATGTTCACTGAATTAACCTCCTATCCTAATAAACTCCCTACACACCCACCCAATGGTGTTGGCACCAACCCAACTCGCCATCCTTCCTCCACACATGCCACCTCCCTTCCATCCTTTTATTTTAGGGCCATTAGCCAGAGAGTCACCACTAAACTTCTGAAGGCACTACCGACTTGAGGTATCCCTGGCAGCGATGGCCTCTACTCAGCTTTCCTAAAACCTATCTCCCCTGCCATTATTAAACCCCTTACTTTCATTTTCAACCTTGTCTTCTCATCTTCCACTGTACCTGACCCCTGGAAACATGCACATGTTGTGCCTGACTTTAAAGCTGGTGATCCCCTAGCCCCAGAAAACTATAGACCCATCTCCCTCCTCCCACACCTGAGCAAACTACTTGAAAAATTGTCCATTTCCAGTTAGCTGAACAACTCGATAAGTACAACCTTTTATCTCCCCTCCAGCATGGCGTCTGCAAGCATCATAGTACTTCCTCTGCTCTGACACTGTTCTCCTACCACATACTTAGGAACATGGATAAGGCAAGTCCACAGGTGCAGTATTTGTTGATCTAAGGCCTTTGACCTTGTAGACCATCACTTTCTCCTCTCCACCCTTCTCTCTTTTGGTTGCTCAGAAGACACTATGTCTTGGTTCAAGAGTTATCTATCAGTCAGATCTCAGACTGTTAAAAAAGACAAAGATCACTCCTTCTCTCTATCAACTCACACTGGAGTCCAACAGGGTCTTTGCTTTTTTCCATGTTTATCAATGTACTTCCAGCAGACAGCCTCACTTGTAAATCTCTCTTATATTCTGATGATTTAGTGCTGTTCCATAGTGACAAGTCTCTAGAGCTAGTCTTGGCCACCTTATCCACCAATTATTGCACTGATCATAACTGACTCTTCTCCAATAAGCTACTTGTTAATGAAAAGAAAATGAAAGCCATGCTCTTTGACTCCAAACCCTTCCTGGTCAAGACTGCCAAAACAAATGCAAGCCCTCTGGTCCTCACCCCAGCTGGCCCACCCCTTGAAAATGTGCCCTCCTTTAAATATTTTGGCGTTGCTCTTGATCCCTCCTTTACTTTTGTGGAACATAAAAATAACACTGTGCAAAAAATTCACCAAAATCTCAGTGCTGTGTACTGACAAAAACAAATGCTATCCACAGAAGCACGTCTTGCCATTGTGCAAGGCAACCTACTGCCCCTGCTTGACTACTACTCCCCTGTATACTCCCTCATGTCCTCTTTACTGTGTTCCCATTTAAACATCACATACAATTCCATACATTGCTTTGTGCTTCAAGCCCCATACTTCACCCACCATTGCATACTCTACCGGTCCCTGGGATGGCTCCCTTTACAGGGCCTCTTCAGCTATACCATAGGCTGTTTAGTTGACAAATCTGTCAGGAACAAGCAGCTATCTCCCTATTCTGTTCTGCTTGCAGCCAGGATGGCTCCCAAGAGCCTCAGGGCAACTTCTATTTCCCCTTTAGAAATCCCATGCATCTCTTCTCTCATTGGTAGTAGAGCCTTCTCCATCTCTGCCCCCTCTCTCTGGAACAAGTTACCTCTATCCATTTGCTCATCTGCCTCCCATTTGTCTTTTAAACTAACCTGCATCTCTGGCTGCAAACTGAGTCAACTTGCACATGTTTCATTGGACCATGTCACTCGGGAAGGTAACCCTCCCAGGCTCGAGAACCTCATACACAATTGTTATATGGGTGATATTTGCCAGTCTGACCACTCTCATGCTTTTCATATGCTATCTTGTGTTAATGCTCCTGACTGTGTTTCTCTTCTCCCTCCTACTTTATTTCCTTCTATAGCAGTGGTACATGTTACAGCAGTTGCCACAGATTATGCAGTCTCTGACTGATTTTTCAAGAATCTCAATGTTAGTTTTCCAGTCTGTCTGTATTGCATGTGGGCATTGTTTTTCTGCATCAACTGCTATTACTGATAGTATTTACTCTGTTATTTTGCTGTTGCTTATATTATTATTGATGGAACATTAAGTGCTGCAACATTGGTTTTGCAATTTTCACTACAGTATGTTGTGATTGACCTCATATTTTAGAGGTGTGTGTCCTCCCCTATATCATATGTTTCACCATGCAGTACTGCTGTTAATGGATTTGTGACCCACATATGTGGCCCGGGTCATGACTGAAAATGGTCCACTGGACCAGTGCACTTACCTGGCAAACAAAGACAAACAAATAAAATAAAATAAATAAATAAATGGCACTGTCGCTGTGGGAAATCAACTTTCTGGACAGATTAACAAAATCACAGTGCCACTGTTCTTGAGAAAAGGTTCAAAAATGGTCATGTTGAAAATCTGGTGAAAAAATTCCACAATATGATTGCGTTACAGGCGTGCAATGCACAGTTTCTACTGTAACTTGTAACTTTGCCATTTTTCATAGTTTCATTCCAGATGATCAACATTGCCATTTTTTCACACCACCACATGAACTGTCATTTTTCATGTTCTGCCAGAAATGTGTTTCCGCACCTGCGGCACCAAATGGCACACTCACTGGCAAAACCACCTTTCAGGATTGAGTAACGAAATGATAGTGCTATTGTTCATGAGGTGGGGTCACAAAAATCCCATTTTGAAAATTTGAAGTGAAAATACCAACAAAAGGCTGGGGCATTAGGGTTTCCAACTGTAATGCTTTACTCTCTAGAGATTGACAGGTGTCGGGGGTGTGACTTGGGATCATCAGCAGTAATGCTTACACCATTCCTCCCCCACCCTTCAGCCAGTGACAGGCAGCGAGGTGTGCCTTGGGGTCTTCAGCCCCAATGTTCACCTCATTCTCCTATACCACACCCATCTCAGCTTATTTCCTTTTAGAATGGGGTGAGTATAAGGCCTGAAGACCACAAGGCACACTGCGACACCTGTCAGTGTCTACGGGGTAGGGTGAGGTGAAATGGCATGATCATTATGGTTGATGATCCCAAGACAGGTTTGCATCAGTTCAATACTTCACTGCCATTCCTATTATGCATCTCTCTGACTCCTGCACTACCAATGCCAATGCCAGCAAGCCAACATTCGGCATTGACAAATGCTTGTTACATATTTTGATCCACAATTTTTAACATAGCCTTCTTATGACCCCACCTCATGAACAATGGCAGTGAACATTTTCAAATCCCACCTGAAATGTGATTTTGCCAAGTGACCAAGAAAGCACCTTTCAGGATGGACTTGCTGAACTCCACTGCCATTGTTCATGTGGTGGGGTCCCAAAAGGCCATGTTGAAGATTTGGGCTCTGAATATGCAATACGGCAAAGTTATGCATCAAAGTTAAAAACCCATTGAAATTCATTGAACTACACTTATCTTAGTTCTTCATATTGCAGTCTGTGGTTCCATCAGTAAGATGTGTCCTTGATTGGAGAGTGGATTTTTTGCCCTGTGACCTGTTCAGGAGAGTGAGGGTAAGTGGGGGTGTATTGGTGGTGGGTGCTGAGTGGGACGTGGGGGTGGGGAGTCAGATCAGCAAAGGACCATTTTCCTTTTTTCAGGTTTACATAAAAAAACATTGAATGACTGTTTTCTTTATTTCAGGTATGGACAGTGATCGGAGGATGGGCTGCCACTAGACAGCAGGGAAAGAAACAAAAATAATGGGGACAGCGATTGGAGGGTTGGGGGTGCCACTAGACACCAGGAAAGCAAATAAATAACAAGAACAGTGATTGGAGGGTGTAGGGTGCCACTAGATACCAAAGAAAGCAAAATTAATTATGGGGATGGCAATTGGGGGGGAGGGAGTACCACTAGCCACAAGGGAAAGCAAACCTAATTATGGAGATGGCAATCAGATGGTAGGGGGGTGCCACTAGACACCAGGGAAAAGTTAAAGCAAATATGGGGATGGCAATTGGAGGGCAGGGAAATGGCAGCTCACTGCTTTAAGAGCAGCCCATGGCGCACGTTTCAGCTGCAGCTGCAGAACTCAAGAAAGTCTTGCTGTTCTCATACAGAGAATGCTTGCTAAGCTGGGCACACTGGATTTCAGGTGCCCAGAAAAGGTATTTTTGGCAAGTTTAAAATTGAAAAACACCATCATCTAGCTACTTTTGTTGTTTGTAAGTTTAAAACAGTAAAAAGAAAATGCTGGCCAACTAGACAGTTTTTTGCAGCACAGGTAAATCATACAAAAAAACACTTGCAATGTTTGTTTTTTTACCTTTCGCAAGAAGTTTTTTTTACCTTATGTGATAGGTTATTTTTTACCAGTCACACCAGAACATTAACTCAAAAAATCATATAACATTGAAACAAAATATTTTTCACCAATCCTTCCAAAGGCATTCCTTTATTGTGTCCCCCCCCAACCCTGAAAATTTCTTGAAAAAATTCAAAATGGTCTAGGCCATAGGTGAGAGCAAAAAATTCCCAGTGTTAAATATAGGGAAACCAACAGTGCTTTTTTTCTGTTTTTGGCACTCTGTGTCTTGAAAACTGCACAAGATGCCATCATAAAACTTTCCATGTCTTGAGAGTTGGCAGCCTGACTGAGCATGCCACTTTTGGGGCTATTTTATCAAAGAATGTGAAAGGTGCAAAAAAATGGGTTTTAACATTAAAAAGGCTACTCAACCCTAACTATAGGGAGCATGACCATGTCCATATCATGTATATTCTTTGCAAAAAAAAAAAAATTCATGAATGCACCAGTTAGGGTAACCTAATGCCACAAAAGTAAAGAAATGTGGGATTAGAGGTTTCCGACCCTAATGCCACACCCCATCCCACAAACAGCAAAATGAAAAAAAAATTAAGGTTTTGGATCTCTGGAGTATTGAGAAGGTGGGGTCTTCCTTGGGCATTGTCAGCCCTAATGCCCACCCCATTCCATGATCAAACATCACTCATGAACTCATTTCTTCATTCAGGGTCCACAGGGCCCTGCATGAAGAAAGGTACAACAAATTGTGTTGGCAACCTGTGGTGAAACATACTTCTCTATCTTTGAAGAATGTATCATTAGGAGGCAGTGGCTTGGAGCTGTAAGGACGGGGTGAGCATTAGAGTTGACAGCCCCCAAGGAAGACCCCACCACTGATTTGCCAAGACTCAAGAGACTCAAAACTTTTTCCCTTTGCTGCTTGAGGGTGGGGCTGGGGCATTAGGGTTGGAAATCCTAACACAACATTTCCCTACTTTTGTGGCACTAAGTTACACTAACTATTGCATTAATGAAATTTTTTGCAAAGAATTTCCTTTCTTTTTGAGATTGTGGAATTGTATCCTTGGGACCTGCGAGAACAGATGCAAATGCCCTGCACTAAGAGAAGACTCTGTCCACCTACAGAAGTGCAGGACCTACAAATTGCAGGCCCTGCATTTTGGTGCAACAACAGATGTGAAGAATTCATGGGGATGTCCTGTGGGCTGTGGAAGTGCAGGGCCCTGTGGTTCCTGCACTTCTAAATGGCCACAGCTACAGATGCACAGGGCAAAATGTGCATCTGTCAGCCAATGCACAGGGCCCTCTGCCATCCATGGGAAGAGATGCAGAGCCTTATGCCAAGAGGACAGTTGTCTTTACTATATTGTACCCATGCCAGTGAGGACAACCCTGCACTTTTCATTCCCTGGCTGGGGGGTGTTGCTTAACAGCACCAGCCCCCAACCCTCACACCATCTAGCTGTGTCATTGTGCTCACCCTCAAACTCCACTCACCAGCATAGGATCAGAAAGCATACTTGTTGGGGTCAAGAGTGGTACAACACACAATGTTTGTTAAAAGTTATATATTGTTTTTTTCAATTTTCACCCCAAATTTTCAAGATACTCATTTTATGGTTTGCCTTATAAACATGACATGTACCTTTGATAGCATACTGGCCAAAATGTAATTTCACACCTAAAGTGTGAGAACACGTCTCATTCAGAATTTAAAAAATGACACTTGTCACATATATGCGGTGGTGTGGAAAAATGGTTATGTTGAAAGTTTGGAGTCAAAATAATAAAAATTAGTGAAGTTATGAGTGAATGTTGAAATACTGCAACCTTCACTCATAACCTAGGCATTTTGCCATATTTGTACACCAAATCTTCAGCATAGCCTTCTTATTACCCCACCTCACGATTTCAGTAGTAAAAATGTTCAAATCCCACCAAAATGTAATTTCATGGCACTGAAACATCATTCTGTGCTACAGATGCAAAAACACATTTTGGCCAGGATTTGAAAAATCACAGCTGTCATGTTCATGAAGTGGTGTAAAAATATGGCTATGCTGAGAATTTGGGGTCAAAATATTTAAACGTACAAAAGGTATGAGCGAGCGTAGTAAAATTTCAACTTGTGCACATAAGTTTTTCATTTTTACATATTTTGACCTCAAGTTTTCAACATATCCTTCTTATGATCCCTCTTCATGAACCAGGGCAGTCCCACTCTTTGCCTCTCCCTACAATCCCCCTTTCATCCTATCCCCTTCCACCCCTGTTCCACCCTTTTCCCACCCTTCTGTCTTTTCATTACATAGGATGCAGGCATACATTGTACAATGCCTTAGTACATTTATCTATTGTCTGTACCACCCCACTGCATTTTTTGTATGCTGTATTTTGTGTATATATATATGCATATATGTATATATATAATATTGTTATTTTGTCACCCCGATTATTGTGATCTCTTCAACAATTGTAGTGACGTGAAACCTCTGAAACAGCATCTACTCACAGGTGTCTTCCAAGATCTTTAATAAATAAAATAGATAGATAGATAGATAGATAAATGGGCAGTGAAAAGTTTCAAATCTGGCCTGAAACGTGATTTCATCAAGCGAATGTAAAATCACCGTTTGGGCTTGATTTGTAACATTCCACCACCATTGATCATGAGGTGGGGTCACAGAAAGGCTATGATGAAAATTTGGGGCCAAAATATGCAAAAATAAGAAAGGTATGCATCAGTTTTTAAAACCCCATTGAGTTACAATGAACTGCACTTACCATAGTTTCTCATATTGCAGTCAGCGGTTCCAGCAGCAAGACATGTCTTTCATGGGATAGTGAATCTTTACCCTGTGACCTGTTCAGGTGAATAAGGGTATGTGGGAAGTGTGGGGGATGCAGGGTGATAGGTGCTCAGTAGGAGGTCAGGGTGGGTATGCATCTATGGAGGGATGGCAGCGCAGGGCCACAGGCAAATGAGGATATGATTATACTACAGTATCTCAAAAAGTAAGGAAATTCATTGCAAAAACTGTGTTAATGCAACATTTAGGGTTCAGTCTAAAGCAACAAAAGTATGGAAATGTGGTTATAGGCTTTTCAACCCTAAAACCCCCCTCCACCCCTGAAGCAAATCAGGTGTGCAATCTTCCTTGGGGTTGTCAACCCTAAAGCTCACCCCATTGTGGTAAGAAGAAAGGGCAGATGTGATGGACACAGGTGTGTATGTTTCAGGAGTGTATAGAGTGTATAGAATGTAGTGAGCATTAGGGTTGACAACCTGAAGGAAGACTGCACCCCTGACTTGCTTCTGGGCTGGGGTTGGTGTTTTAGGGTTGGAAACCCTAAAACCACATTTCCCCTACCATTGTCGCTTTAGACTGAACCCTAAATGTTGAATTAATGCAGTTTTTTGCAAAGACTACATATATATATATATATATATATATATATATATATATATACATATTTATTTATTTATTTTTAGCTTTTGTTGACCAGGCAAGTACACTAGACAAGACATTTGCCTATTTTCAGGTATGACCCGGGAGAGTACAATGAAATATAACTTCATACAGAGGACAACATGATACAAGTTAGGCATTACACAGAATCAGGTAGAACCAAATGAACATAACACATGCAGTTAGTAAACACAGTTAGAATAGGAACAAAATATATACATAGAGTCACCAATGCTATGAACAGTGCATTATACAATTCTATACAGCTCAAAGCTCCAAAAGCAGAGCCACAGTCTAGCATCACCTGAACAGAGAGTAAATACATTATATACAGAGCAAAACCCAAGCAGGCAGAATGCATCAGCAGGACCACATATATATCTATATATATATATAGATATATATATATTTCTATCTATCTTATGAGTTAGGGTTGAGTAGCCCTTTTAAGGTTAAATGGTGAAATTTTGCACCTTAATAACTTTGCTGCCATTCAATGGATTTGCCTGAAATTTGCAGACATGGGGCATAACCATAGATCTTAGGATCTGGTAAGTTTCGTATCAGTTGGATATACAGCTGCAGAGTTATTAAGCGACATCTGTGCGTGCAATTTCATTTTTTTGCACATTCTTTGCTTGCACCTACAGGTCACAAGGTTTGTGCAACCAGTCCAAAAACTTCAGGGAACGTGCAGCCGGGGTCCCTGATATGCGCTTTGAGATTTCATGAAAAAATGTTGAATGGTTCAAAAGTTATTCAAAAAACAAGTTCCCATTATAAGTCAATGGGGAAAGTTTGACACTTTCACAAATGCAGTGTTTAGTGTCACAAATGGCCCTAGTAGTGTCGTAATTCTGCCATTTTATTTTCAGTTACTGATCACAGAAATGCTTGCCATTTAAAATTAGGACCATCTAGGGACACAATTCTTTTTTTGTTTACCTATTCAAGCCCTGAAGATGCTAGCCATGTCTTTATTTTGGGGTTAAACACCCCAGAAATATATTTTTCAAATTTCTTATAAAAGTAGTGTTGCAAATCATGACACTACTTTTCTAGACTATGGCAAAATGACAGGAATTCTTTGCCACCTTGCTGCAAAGGAACGGTTTGGGCGTTTGGGCTGAAATTTGGAGAGAAGAAAGCCAACATCTCACAGATGTGCTTTTTGGTGGTTTGGTGACAAAATATTGCATGGATGCAAAGTTATGGTACTCCAAAATTGACATTTTCTCCCATAAACTACCATTGTGGCATCTGCCGCGCCTTTCGGTGCTTGTAACTCGGAAACAGTGTGACATACGGAATTATCGTCGCAAAAATGCGCAGCTCTATGGGCTATGCATTTAGTGAAAATCTAGCCAGGAATCTCATGAATCATGTGAAATTTTAATTTTTTCTCTACGTTGTATGGTTACTGAGATATTATCAATTTAGTATTACAACTGCTCATTTTCTGCTCCGAGGCACATTATAATGCATAGATTCTTTATTTTCACTGTGTTTCTCAATGGTCCTTTTCAGGAAAAATAGGGTGTGCACTCCAGTTACTGTTACATGTATGCTTTACAGTTCTGTTTCGCGCTCTTTGCATTTCTGTTCCGCAGTATACCAATTGCAAAGCAAGCATCTTTCCGCTTCCATTTGCGCTTGCGTTTGTGTTACTTTTACCATTTGTGTCTCCACTACTGTTTCTGTTTGTGTTTCACTTAGCATCACCGTGTGCAGTACCATTTCTGTTGGTGGCTGCCCTTCCATTTCTGTTTGCGTTCCTCTTTCATTTTGTGTCATAGTTGTTCTTACCGTTACCATTTGCATTTCCAATTGTTCTTCCCCATGCCCATCGCCCCTTCGGTTTAACGTTTCCATGTAATAACCTGTTTGCATTTGTGTTTCTGTTTTCTTTGGTGTTATTGTTGCTGTTACCTTTACCATTTGTGTTTCCAATTGTGGTATCGTGACAGGTGCGTGTTACGGATTGCGTTTCTGTACGCCCTTGCGTTTTTGTTTCTGTTTCTGTTTCCTTTGGCATTATTGTTGCTGTTACAGTTATCATTTGTGTTTATAATACCAGTATCATCACCGATGCATTACCACTTGCATTTTCATATGCACTTGCGTCTTTGTTTGCGTCACTGCTCGCTTTGGAGTCACTTTGCGCCTGCGTTTCTATTAACGCTTCCTTTACAATTAATGTTTGCATCACCATGTGTGTAACCATTACTGCTTCTGTTTGCATTGCTGTTACCATTACTATGTCACAAAAAAATCACTGGGCCCCACGCTCCCACCACCACATTCCATTCACTATTTATAGTCCTCATTCTCAAAATGAAGGTAAATTAGAGGCAAAAAACTCCATTTAATGCATCAGTTAGGGTTGTTCCACAGTGAAAAAAATGAGGAAATTTGGTGTTATGCTTGAAAACTCCCCTTGCAACCCCTCAGCCCGCTCCCCCAACCGACATCAGGGTGTGTGTTTGGGTAATCGGTCCTAACTCTCACCCCATTCTCCTATGCCTCAGCTTGTTCAAGCATGTGATGGGGTGAGAGTTGAAAGCAGCTGACAATGCACACCTAATATGAGTAGGGGGCAGGCTTGAATACTGAAGATTTTCAACCCTAACACCGAATTTCCTCACTTTTGTCACTCATGAAACAACCCTAAATGATGCATTAAATGGATTTTTTTGCCTCTAATATATATATATATTTATATAATAGGGATGGGAGCTTTTAGAATGTGATAAATGGGGACAGCTTCACTGGAGTGTGATAAATGGTGATGACATCAGAACTGTCATGATAAATGCCATTTATCCATACTGTGCTGATGTCACCACTCACTCACTACAACCTGCATTCTAAATGAAATTGCTTCAGTTTCTCTCTCACTGAAGCCTGCAACGTACTCAGTTGCCATTGTAAAGGAAACTCACCTGTGTGGTGTAGTGTTTCAGAGACTCCCCAGCCCATTAATGTGCTAATATCAGCTTCACTACAACCTACATTCTAAATTAAACTGTTTAAGTTTCTCATTTTCGCTGAGGCCTGCAAGTTACTGAATTACCATTGTAAAGGAAACTCAACCATCTGACATGGTGTTTCTAAGACTCACACACCACAGGAAAAGCAGAAAGCACATAGAAAAAATATTTCAAAATCTCCTACCCCTATTGTATAATTAGTACACACAATGTGCAGATCGTGTGCTATGGAAAATATTCTCACTCCTGCAGAGTGAGCTCTGGATAGCCCCACTCTTGCCTTCAGCACTCGTGAGTATCCAGAGCTCACTCTGCAGGAGTGAGAATATTTTTCATATCACACTCCTGCCCATCATGTAATACATATTATTTACAGTGAAATCCACCAGGATGAAGAGCAGTGCTGCAGAATTTTGCAGTAGAGTTACTGCAGCAAACAATGCAATTTCAATAGGAGTTAATCCCTTTTGTCATGCAGTAGACCTGTGACACTGCACTTCATCCTGGTGGTCTTCACTGTATATATATATATATATATATATATATATATATATATATATATAACAGATGCTGTAATGACCTAAAATGGGTTATTACAGTGTTCTGAAGACTTTCTTTCATCAGCAGTGTCCTCCATCTGTCACTCACTTGTAGCATGACACTTAATTGGCTCCCAGTCTGCGTGTGGATGGGCTGAACAGTATTACAAACATGGTGGCTCTGGTTTTCACTCATCACTGAGCCGCTACTATTTAGTCCTGTCCAATCCTTATTATTTATGGAGTTGATTAAAGTGATTTATCTGGTTAATCCTGCCTTTTCAAAATGCAATGGATTGCTTATGTATGCACATTCCTGGGACAGACTGAATTTGTACATACAACTGGAATGTACATAGAACCAGAATGCCATAGAAATGAATAGGTGCATATTGAAATCAATGGGGACCCATTTTCAAATGTAACACACATGCTCACAAATACACCTAAGCCATCTAAAATGCTATTAAATGTAATTTTAAACAATATGTTAAGTGACAATCTTTACCACAGCACATAATTCTTTTTTTGCTAAACTGAACATTCACTGATGCTGACCCACTTCCACTGCAGCAAGTGAGAGTGAATGTGGCTTTTAATGAGTACTATAGCATGAATTTTGAAGTCAAATCCTTGCCATCAGTCCCTCGCCCTCTTTGAGTTAATCAGAACTGAAAACTAACACTAACAGCAATCACTACCACTATGGTGTTGGGGGGGCAGGTTTAACAGGGTTATAGCATTTGTCAGGTGATTAGTGGATTAACTACAGAGGACAATCTAGTGGCTGCAAGGGAATGACAACTGAACACAACTGTCAAAGAGGTGACAAAGACCTTCTGGGGAACTACTGGGGAGCATGTCAAGATGAAAACAAGCATTTGTCAATGCCGAATGTTGATTGCGTTGGACTGTTGAGCTCGCTCATTGGCCCTCTGTCACTGGCTCAGTCTGTTAGTCCCAGTGCTGCAGGCTGCTCTTTTGTACTGGGCTGTTGCCTGCATTGGAACCTTGTTCTGCTGAGGAAGAAATCTGCAGCTGTTCCGACAGAGCTCCATTGAAGTGGCTCACTCCCCCCTCTCTCACTCGCTCATTCTGTTTCTCCTGGCGCTGCAGGCTGCTGTTTTGTACTGGGCTCCTGCCTGCGTTGCTGCCTTTTTCTGCCCACAAAGAAATCCGCAGCAGTCATGATAGAGCTCTTTTGAGGTTGCTCACTCCCCCTGTCTCACTTGATCATTCTGTTTCTCCTGGCAATGCAGGCTACCCTTTTG
This sequence comes from Neoceratodus forsteri, assembly GCA_016271365.2. Taxonomy (NCBI): domain Eukaryota; kingdom Metazoa; phylum Chordata; order Ceratodontiformes; family Ceratodontidae; genus Neoceratodus; species Neoceratodus forsteri. The sequence continues at coordinate 1,127,378,299 of CM028131.1, forward strand.
TACTGGGCTCCTGCCTCTGCTGGTGCTTTTTTCTGCCCACAAAGAAATCTGCAGCAGTCCCGACAAAGCTGCGTTGAGCTCGCTCACTCCCCTTCTCTCACTCGCTCATTCTGTTCTGCCGGCGCTGCAGGCTGCCCTTTTCTACTGGGATCCTGCCTGCGTTGCTGCCTTTATGCCCACAAAGAAATTTGCAGCAGTTACAATACAGCTCTGTTGAGCTCATTCACTCGCTCATTCTGGTTTTCCTGCCACTGCAGGCTACCCTTTTGTACTGGACCTCTTCATGCATTGCTGCCTTTTTCTACCCACAAACAAATCTGCAGCAGTCCCAACAGAGCCCCATTGAGCTCACTGACTCCCCCTCCCTCCCTCACTCATTCTGTGTCTCCTGGCACTGCAGACTGCCCTTTTGTACTGGGATCCTGCCTGCATTGGTGGCTTTTTCTGGCCAGAAATAAATCTGAAGCAGTCCCGACACAGCTCCACTGAGCTTGCTCACTCCCCCTCTGTCACTCTCGCATTCTGTTTCTGCCAGCGCTGCAAGCTGGCCTTCTGTACTGGACTCCTGCCTGCGTTGCCACATTTTCTGCCCACAAAGAAATCTGCAGCAGTCACACTAGAGCTCTGTTGAGCTCGCTCACTACCGCTCTGTCACTCGATCATCCTGTTTCTCTTGGCGCCACAGACTGCGCTTTTGTATGGGGCTCCTGGCTGCATTGGCACCTTTGTCTGTCCACAAAGGAATCCACAGCTGTCCTGACAGAGCTCCATTTAGGTCACTCAGTCTCCCTCTCTCATTGCTCATTTTGTCTGTCCTGGCGCTACAAGCTGCCCTTTTGTACGGGGCCCCTGCCTGCATTGGCACCTTCTTCTGCCCACAAAGAAATCCTAGCAGTCCTGATAGAGCTCCATTGAGCTCACTAAGTCCCCTTGTCTCACTCGCTCATACTCTTTCTCGCACCACTGCAGGCTGGCCTTTTGTACTGGGTCCCTGACAGTACTGATGCCTTTTTCTGCCCACAAAGAAATCCGCAGCAGTCCTGTCAGTGCTTCAGTGAGTTCGCTCACTCCCCCTCCCTCACTCGCTCTCTCATTCTGTTTCTCCCAGTGCTGCAGGCTGCCCTTTTGTACTGGGCTCTTGTGTTGCGGCCTTTGTCTGCCCAAAAACAAATCTGCAGCAGTCCTGACAGAGCTCAGTTGAGCTCGGTCACTCCCCTCATCAGTCGATCTTAATCTGTCCCAAACACTGATTTCCCAGAGTGATCATGCTATTGCCTGGCAGGAGTGCAAAAACATATTTTAGCCAGGATGTGAAAAATGACAGCTGTAGTGTTCCTAAGGAGTTGTGAAAAAATGCCACTGTTGAAAATGTGGCGTGACAGTATCACAAATTTGCGAAGTTACAAGGGTGCATGGAAACAGTTCAATGCACGCTTGTAACACAGTCATGCTATGGAGTTTCGTCACCAAATTTTCAACATAGGGATTTTAGGACATCTGCTCGTGAACAGTGCCACTGTCATTTTCTTAATCTGTCCCGAACACTGACTTCCCACAGTGACCACGTTATTCTACGCTGGAACTGTGAAAACAAATTTCAGTCAGGATGTGAAAAATGACAGCTGTACTGCTTATAAGGAGGTGTGAAAAAATGGCACTGTTGAAAATCTGGTGTGACAATATTACAAATCCAAGCGGTTACATGGTGGTGGAAAGTGCGCAATCTATTAATTTCTTGTAACACAATCAATTAAGGCTATCATCACCAAATTTTCAACATAGGCATTTTAGGACCTCTGCTCATGAACAGTATCATTGTCATTTTCTTAATCTGTCCCAAACAGTGATTTCCCCAAAGTGACCACTCTATTCTGCGCCGGAAGTGCGAAAACACATTTCGGCCACAATGGGAAAAATGACAGCTGAACTGTTCATAAATAGGTCTGGGAAAATAGCAATGTTGAAAATCTGGAATGAAAATATCATAAATTCATGAAGTTATGAGCGTGCGTGCCAACTGCACAACACACGCTCGTAACACAGTCATTTTATGGAGTATCATTACTAAATTTTCAGCATAGGCATTTTAGGACCTCAAATCATGAATAGTGTCACTAGCATTTTCTTAATCTGTCCTGAACACTGATTTTCCACAGAAACTGCGCTATTCTGTGCCAGAACTGCAAAAGCACATTTTTGGCCAGGATGTGAACAATGAGAGCTGTACTGCTCACAAGGAGGTATGACAAAATGCCAGTGTTGAAAATCTGGCCATCTCACACCACGCTGGCGACCCAGGTTTGGGAACGGACTCGGGTCAATGGGGGTCGGCCGGGGGGAGGGAGGATTGAGAGTCCCAACGGATGCTCTCCTCCCTCAGGGGTGGATTGCCAACCCTGAGAGGCTGGTGGAAGCACCGGTGCTCAGGGGGGTAGTGGCTCCATTCCTGGAGTCCAGGGAGGGGGAACGCCGTTAGGGTGCTTGAGGAGGTGGCGCTACACGCCTCTAGGACACATATGTCCTGTGTGTCAAGGCCCCAGGGGCGGGGTAGAGGGACACATAAAAGCGGAAAACAGCCTCGGTAGTCCTAGATGAAGACTGCCTCATCCAGAGACCACCTAGGATAGACCCCGCTGTGCTGGAGAAGGAGAGGAGAGAAGCACTCTAGGGGCAGATCCGGGGCGGCAAAAAGCGGATATGAGCAGTCAGAAGGAAGGGGACACCGAAGGCAGAAAGGAGGATAAATAAATAACACCAAAAAAAAAAGAAAATCTGGCATGAAAATATTGTAAATTCACGGAGTTACGAGCATGCATAGCAACTGCACAACGCACACTTGTAAAACAGTCATTTTTGGGATTTTTTCGACCAAATTTGCAACATAGGTTTTTTGAGAGCCCACCTCAAGAACATTGGCACTGTCATTTTGTTAATCAGCCCCAAAGGGTGATTCCACACAGTGACTGTGAAACCACCTTTTGGGGCCGATTAACGCCATGACAGTTCAAGAATTCATGAGGAGGGGTCCCAAAAATCCAATGTTGAAAATCTGTTGAAACAATTCCCAAAAATGCCTGAGATATGCACTAAAGTTGAAAAAAAAACTATTTATTACATTATACAGCTTACCAGCATTTCCTCAGTTTGCAGTCGGCTTTGAAGAGTGCAGACGTGTTCTCGGTCCACCGAAGATCATGGCGCCAGCTCCGGAGTAAGTATGGGTGGGGGTGTAGGAGGCAGGGTCACGCAGTGGGTGGGTGCGGGTTGCAGGTGGGGGCAGGCGGTACTGAGGGACAGTTTCTTTTTTTTCTGGAGAAAAACAACAAAAGACGTCACGGGACCATTTTTCCCTTCACAGGGGCATCTGGCATGCTGGGATGGGCTCCCAGCATGCCAGCAGAGGCTTTCATTTGGGGGGCAAGCAGTAGCCGATAGGGGATTGGGCACCCCCATCAGCAGGAACAAAACTGGGGGGGGGCATCATTATGCTGATAGGGATTGGGCACCCGTCAGCAGGAACAAAACTGGGGGTATAATTATGCCGACGAAGTTGGGCACCCAGTTGGCAGAAACAAAATGGGGGTTACAGAATGCCGATGGGAGTGGGCTCCCCCATCGCTAACAACAGAAACATCGGGTAACAAAGCCGACGGGGATTAGGGCCCCTGTCGGCAAGTAAACACGTTGGGGGGGAGGAGGTTATATTGCTTGTGAACATGGCAGCAACCCGCTGCCATGTTCACAAACAATATCAGGGGTTTCACATCCCGCCCTGCAATGACAGGTCGCTCCCTCATTGCAGTGGATGGCTGACGCTGCAATGACAAGGAGGCCCCTAATTGCAGCAGCTACTTTTTTAGAAGGTTGTGGCAGGCTGGCTGAATTAGTGTCAGCAGCAGTATGCCACAGCACTGGGGGACAGAGGACAAGCCTTTGCAGGCTGTGGGGGCATTGGGCACAACAGTGCCATGCCTCCACAACCTGCTTATGGAGTAAGCTGACACAACATGTTTCTTGCGCATGCGCGCACTCAACATAAAAATGTGCATATAACTGAAAAACTGTGTGCATACAAACAAAATAATTAACATTGCTAGAATAGGGCAAGAATTGGGACTTCAGGATTTTGTGCATATATCTGGAATGTTCATGCATCCAAATGGTATACAAGTGGAATCCACTCTAATACAAATATCTGGTTGATCCCAATCTGCGTCCGGATCATGAGACAGCGGCCATGTCTGACAGCTTTAAAAGTAAGTCTGTATGAGATAGAGAGAGAGAGAGAGAGAGAGTGTGTGTGTGTGTGTGTGTGTGTGTGTGTGTGTGTGTGTGTGTGTGTGTGTGTGTGGTCCTCTGGCTGACAGTTAAAAAAATAACAGAAAGTCCGTATGAGACAGAGAGAGAGGTGTGTGTGTGGGTGGTATATATATATATATATGTGTGTGTGTGTGTGTGTGTGTGTGGGAAAGAGACTGTGTGTCAAGAGAGACTAAGCAGCAGGAATGACGCTGACTGTCTGGGGGAAACAGCCTCCAGGACTAAGTCCTTGCACCAGCAAATATAACAAATAATAGATATGTAACTGTTCTTATGGCTTTTTTTACACACTCTCAGTGTGTGATGACCTCCTAAACCTCGAATGTGTAAAATAATCCATAATATACAGTTGCATATCCATGATCCTCTCTCTCTCTCTCTCTCTCTATATATATATATATATATACTGTTTATTATAGAGGTGCAGTTGCACCTCTATAGTTAGGGTTGAGTGTGTAGTTTAATGTTAAATCCCAAATTTTGCACATTAATAACTTTGCAATTGTTCAACAGATTTGCATGAAATTTGGTTTGCACTATCCCATGGGGTAGCTCTCTTGACTTGCCAAGTTTTATTTTGATTAGATGTGTGGATTTTTGCACAGCACAAATGGAAAAAAGTGTGTTTTTTGCCTTTTTTTTTGCCAGATTTTCCTGAATTTTCCTCATCGTCTTGCAGCCACACCATTTAGAATTTTAGCCTGACTTTTTCAGAGTTGAAAGAGCTTATCCTAAGGAACAAATCAGCATTTGTTTGCTGAAAAAATATTATTCTAATTCAAAGTTATTCAGTTTTGAAAATCTGGGTTTTGAGAATGCTCAGTTCAGTCTTTTGGTTAGATGCACAACTGCGAACAAGGATTTCAGCTCACGAACGGGGATTTTGACAGCTCATGAATGGGTATTCATTAAATCCTTGTTCATGAGAAAAAAATTCCCCATTCTTGAGCCACCATCTTGCTTTCACTTTTAGCCCAAAACAAAATGTTGTTACTTGCCCCACAGATGCATTTTGTGTAAACAAATGCATGACTTTTGTTCCGGGTGATACCCTCTACAAAACCATGTGTTTGGTTTCCATTAGATAATTAAAAAAAATGGCCATTTTTATATTTGGAAATCTCCATTCATGACTCACTTCCAATCCCTGTTCGTGAGGTGTCCAAATCCCCGTTCATGAGCCGATCCTCATTCGTGAGCTGTCAAATTCCCACTTTGTGAGTTAAGGACCAGATGGCCCTATCTCACAAATGGGGACTGGCTGAGGAACGAGAATTCTGACAGCTCACAAATGGGGATTTGGCTCACGAATGGGGATTTTGACACCTCACGAATGGAGATCATAAAAATAAAATCCTTGTTCGTGAGCTGTCAAAATCCCATTTCATGAGCCGAATCCCGGTTCGTGAGCTGTCAAAATCCCTGTTCGTGAGATGAGGACCAGATGGCCCTATCTCACGAACAGGAAATCCCCGTTCGCGAGCTGTCAAAATCCCTGTTCATGAGCTGATCCCTATTTGTGAGCTGTTAAAATACTCGTTCATGAGATGAAGACCAGAAGGCCCTATCTCTTGAACGAGGGTCAGCTCATGAACGGGGATTCCCCTCTTGAATGGGGATTTTGACAGCTTATGAACAAATGTTTGTAAAACTTTGCCAGTTCACTTCTAAGAAATGATAATGACTTTTGGCTTGAAATTTGCAGGGTGCAAAGGGGGTGTCCCACAGATGTGACGTATGATGGTTTGGTTTAAAAAAATTGCATTGGTTACATAGTTATGACATTCCAAAGTTGAAACATTTCCCATAGGATAACATTGTGATGCCCATGACACATTTCTGTCCCTGTTTCTTGAAAACAAAGCGAGATAAGGATTTTTTGCTACCCACAGCCTACATCACCTTTAGGTGATGTAAGCTGTAGAAACAAGTTTGGAAATCATAGATTACACCAGCAGTGGAATTTTTTTTCCTGCTTGCTACAGTTCCCAAGATATTGGCAAATTAGTGTGACAAGGGTTCCAAAGGGTGCCTTTTCAATGCATTTCAGTGCCTGTATCTCAGAAACGATGCAAGATATGGATTCAGCTTATGTATGTTGTGTACAGTACTCACTGTCCTGATTACAATGACACTTGAATGTGTTTTCTAACTGCTATGGTTCTCGACATATTGGAAAATTAGTGTTACAAGGATTCCTTGCCCGTTGCTTTATGAATGTCTAACTATATGTAAGTGGAAGTGCAGGGCCAAGAAGGCTCACACTCCCACAGATGCACATCATTATGTAGAAATGGGCAGCTTGTTGGGAGTGAGGGGCACACCAACACATGCTATTTGCTAGTTATATTACACTTTTTCAAAACGTAAGGAAATTCATTGCAAAAAACTTTGTTTAATGCATCAGTTAGGGTTAAAGCACAAAAGTGGGAAATCAGACATTATAGTTGAGCCCCTAACCACTCAACCCCCCCATCCTCCACAGACCGACAGACACCTGGGTGTGCCATGGGGTCATGAGGCCTAACTCTCACCCCATTCTCCTTTATTGTAGCATGTCGACCTGTTTACACATGGAATGGGGTGAGAGTTGGGTCTCATGTCCCCATGACACACCCAGGCATCTGTCGGTCTGTGGAATATGGGAGGTGGGGTGGTGGGGGGGTTTGGGTTCAACCCTAACATCTCATTTCACCACTTTTCTCACTTTAACCCTAAGTGATGCATTAAACAAAGTTTTTTGCAATGAATATATATATATAAATATATATGACCATCAGGAGACCGTGCGTATATCAGAGCGCGACCACACACCTGCACTTTTACCCCCCTCCAAATCAATTTTGCCATTTTATAAGATAGATAACCCACTCTTAGGTGTGCGGTCACGCTCTGATATATGCACGCCTTGGGTGGTTGATGCACTCGACCTGCTGTCTCATCGCCAACAACGCACCAAGGCATGCGTATATCAGAGCATGACCACACCTAAATGGTTATACTATATACACATATACAGTATCTATATATTTATATATATCTATATATCTATATATATATATATATTCATTGAGAAAACTTCATTAATGCATCAGTTAGGGTTGATAGCACAGCGACAAAAGTATGAAATTGTGATTTTAAGGTTACTTCCCTACCACCACCACCACCACCACCACCCACCCTCCACACACCAAAAGACATTGCAGTGTGCCAGGAGGTCATCAGGCCCAACTCTCACCCCATTCCCTCTGTAAACAAGCTGACATGCTACAGAATAGGAGAATGGGGTGAGAGTTAGGCATGATACCCCATGGCACACCCTGAAATCTGTTGGTGTGTGGAGGGTGGGGGTGGGGTGGTAGGAGGTAACCCTAACATCACATTTCCATACTTTTGTCACTGTGTTGTCAACCCTAACTGAAGCATTAATGAAGTTTTTTGCAATGTATTTCCTTTCTTTTTGAGAAAGTGTAATGTAACTGGTAATTGGTATGTGTTCATGGGAGTGTGGACCCTCCTGGCCCTGCACTTCCTTCACACTGGCCATTTTCGCATAATGGTATGTGTTTGTGGGAGTGTGGGACCTCTGGGCCCTGCACTCCCAGTTAAAATATGGAGTCATACAGCAGCCCCATAGTACCGAAAAGGAACCCTTGTAACACTTATTTGGCAATATCTCAGTAACCATAGCAACTATGAAAAAAATCCACTGCAGTTGTAATCATGACCTTGAAACCTCAAAGTGCGCTTAGTCCACCTAAGCAGAAGGTAGTGAAAAATAAGTATCTCAAATTGGTTCTGAGATATGGGTGTTGAAAGTTGCAGTGTGCACCACAGTGTTAACTTATGGGACATTTCTGAACTTCAGAGCACTGTAACTATGGGCCTGTTGAATGTTTTGGGACCAAACCACCACAAGGCACATCTGTGGGATCAGGGCATGCTACTCTGCAAATTTCAACCCAAAAGTCCTAACTGTTAATTGCAGTGAGCTAACAAAGAAACAGCTTATGGGACAATGTTTACAACCACTGTTTTCACGACAACTTTTTTGTTTTCGTGGCACTCCTATTCATTATAATAGAATATTGTCATGCAAAGAAAAATGTTGCCTTGCAATAAAATACGTTGTCACTGGCCCAGTGGCACAAAGGCTGAGGTGCTGGCACCTTACCTTGCACCACACAGGCGACCCAGGTTCAGGAATGGACTCGGGACACTGGGGGTTGGCAGTGAGAGGAGACAATCAAGCATCCGTGGTACTGCTCTCCTCTCCTGGGGTAATTAGTGGGATGCATTGCTCTGCAGCAGCCCCCCGTTGAGACCAGGAGCACTGCATGAGAGTCACAATGGAGGGATGTAAGAAAAAATGGAAAACCGCTTGGGATTTGCTGGATGGTGGCAGCCAGCCTACAGCACCCCCGAAGGACCTCCCCTGGAAGCTTAATCTGCCTCAGCAGTGACCCAGAGGCAGAGAGAAAGGGTGTGCTGGGTGTCCCCATCTGTGCCTTCACCCCTTGGAGGAGAGGGACCCACCCAGCGAAGGGTTATGCCGGGCTACCCTGGGGGTCAGGCTGCAATATGAGGTAGGAGGGCTCCAGGGGGAGTAGTAGTGGGGGGCCATCGGAGGCCGTGGCTGCCCAAAGGAGTGGAGGGTCCCGAGCCCGTAGGGGATATAAAGGCATGATGAAAAAAAAAAATATGTTGTTGCACAACTATTTTCTTAGCCGTGCACAAAAATATTCTTAGCAAGAAAACAAAATGGCAAAATGGTGGAAACATTTTAAAAAACAAATTTCCAAGCTACCGACACAAAAACTGATGCCTGGGACAAGTTCCTCACGGCCCGATTAGGTAAACACAAGTGTTGGTGTTTACCAAGACCCAGTATTTTCTGATTTACAATGTTTTTTGTCTCTCACTAACTTAAAACAAGATGGCTGCAGCACAAAAACAAATATCCAGAGCACAAAAGGAAAAATGTTTTATCAAAAGTTTTCATGTCGCCCATATACATTTTCCCATAGGCTAAAATGGGACATGAAAACTTCCATAACTTCTGAATGGATTAATATTTTTTCATCAAATCTTCAAAACGCACCACCCTAACCCAGACCACATATGCAAATGCACATTTGAAGCCAGACACATGCACCGCTTGCTCTCTAGAGAATGACAAAGAATTGCACAAAATTTGAGGATTTTTCATATTTTTGACACTCTGCAGCTTCTCAACTGTACATCCAACTGGAACAAATCATTCCAGATCCAGAGATCTATGGTTGGACACCGCACATGCAAAATGTCAGGCAAATCACACAAACTGTTGCAAAGTTATTGAAGTGCAAACTTTGGGGTTTAACATAGAAGTGGCCTGCATATATATATATATATATCTTCATTGCAAAAAACTCCATTAATGGAAATTTGATGTTAGGGTGCCCACCCCTACCACCCTACCCCCTACCATCCACATACCAACAGGCATCAGGGCATTCCATGGGGTCATTGGGCATAACTCTCACCCCATTCCATGTGTAAACAAGCTGACATGCTACAGTATAGGAAAATGGGGTGAGAGTTAAGCCTGACAACCCCATGGCACATCCCGATGCCTGTTGGTGTGTGGATGGTGGGGGGTGGGCACCCTAACATAGAATTTCCAAACTTTTGTCACTGTGTTATCAACCCTAACTGATGCATTAACAGAGTTTTTTGCAATGAATTTCACTTCTTTTTGAGATTGTATAATAGTATCATTATTTTACTGTGGGAGCGCAGGGTTCATGTGCTCCAGTCCCACAAAGTTATGTGCATGGGTAGAATAAATTCAATGGATGCATGTAACTCGGTCATTTTCTGGAAGTTTTTCACCCAGTTTTCAACATGGCCTTTTGGGGACCTCACTTCATGAACAATGGGCACTGTCATTTCATTAATCTGTCCTGAAAGTTGAGTTCATACAGGGACTGCTCCATTCTGGACCACAGGTGCAAAAATATGTTTCGGGTAGGATGTCACAAATGACAGCTGTATTATATTCGTGAGGACATTTGAAAAATTGTAATGTTGGAAATCTAGAGGTAACATGAAAAATTGGAAAAGTTACCAGCGTGCATAGAAGTTGCACAATGTACACTCGTAATGTGGCCATTTTTTTGAATTTTTAACCAAATTTTCAACAGGGGTTTTTTGGGACCTCCCCTCATGAACATTTTCACTGTGATTACATTAATGCATCCTGAAAGTTGATTTCACATGGTGACTGTGCCATTCTGTGCCACAGGTGCGCAAACACATTTCGGGTAGAATGTAAGAAATAACAGCTATACTATTCATGAGGAGCTGTGAAAAAATGACAATGTAGACAACCTGGACTGAAAATATAATAAATTGGCAAAATTATGAGCATGTATAGAAACTGCTCAATGTACCCTCGTAACACAGTCATTTTTTGGAATTTTTGCACCACATTTTTGACATGGGCTTTTTGGGACCCCACCTCATGAACACTGGCACTGTCATTTCATTAATCAATCCTGAAAGGTGATGGAGGGCAGAGGGTGGTACATGGCACAGAGGGATGGAGCAGGAGGGCTTTTCCTTCAATGGGGACAGGGCCACAGTCAATGGAGGGTGGAAGGTTGGACATTTTACAGAGGGAGTAGGCAGGAGGGCTGTTCATTGAGGGATGGAGATACCAGCAGCAGAGGGTGGAGGGTCGAACTGCACACAGAGGGAGGGAGGGAGAGAGCAATAGGGCTGTTTGTAAAAAAAAAAAAAAAAAATAAGATAGACAATTATATCTTGGCCTCTTTGGAAGCAGTTAAAGGATCAAAATATCCTTTAATTAGGTAAACATCAACAGGTGTTTACCAAAACAGGGGCCAAGGAAGATGATCCTGCTTTTAATTTGTAAAAATAATGGTCAGGAAAGGTTTTGACTTCATGTCATGTCATTGGGCCGCATGACGCAAATTTGTGAAAGTTTCACAAAGGAATTTTTGCAAATTTGCAACACTTCTAATGGCCGAAGTGTAAAACCATATTTCCAGCCATTATTTTTAAAATCTGATGGCAGGATTGTGTTTCTCAGCCACCGAGTAGGTAAATACAACTGTTTGTGTTTACTTAGGGCTGGTAAATTTTAAATTACAGCCCTTTCTCCCCACCACTAACAGAGAACAAGATGGTGGTGGCACGACAGAAAAAGGGTCATATGCGACAGTGAAATGCACTGGCGGCAGCTTTCAAGAGACACTTATATTTTTTCCCCATTGCCTATAATGGGAAACTTATTTTTTGAATAACTTTAGAACGGTGTAATATTTTTTCACCAAATCTTCGAAAGGCGCATCAGTGACCCAGACTGCATATCCCCTGAAGATTTCAAACCAGACAGACAAATCATGTGGGCTGTAGCCATGAGCAAAGAAACACACACAAAAAAAACACCTTTTTTGCTTTTTTTGGGTGCTCTGCAGTTCCACAACTGCTCATCCAATAGTATTGCAACTTGCAATATCCAGAGATCTGTGCTACCAGATTGCACATGCAAACTTTCAGGCAAATCCGTTGTACAGTGCTAAAGTTATTAAAGTGCAAAATTTGGAGTCTAACATAGAAGTGACCAGGCAACCCTAACTATACTGGCAGTACTGTGCCAGTATAATACATACACACACACACACACATATATATATATATATATATATATATATATATATATATATATATATATATATATATATATATATATATATATATATATATATATTATAGTGGCATGGTAGTGCCACTATAGTTAGCGTTGAGTACCCCATTTAAGGTTAAACTCTGAAATTTGGCAGCTTAATAACTTTGACACTGTTTGACTGATTTGCCTGAAATTTGGCATGCACAGTGTGGTACCATAGATCTCTGGATCTACCAAGTTTCATATTGGTCAGATATACAGTTGTGGAGCTACATAGTGCCGGAGACCTCAGTAATTACGCATTTTTGCACATTCTTTGCTTGTGCCTACAGGTTGTACGGTCTGTGTGACTGGTCCAAAATCTTCAGGGAACATGCAGCCAGGGTCCTCAATGTGCCTTTTGAAGATTTTGTGAAAAAATATTAAACGGTTCAAATGTTATTCAAAAAACAAGTTTCCCTTTATAGTCAATGGGAAAAGTTAACAAAAAGTTTGAAAGTGTCACAAATGCATTTTTTAGTGTCACAAATTACCCCTGTAGTGTCACAAATCAGCCATCTTGTTTTCAGTTGGTGGTCACAGAAATGCTTGGCATTTAAATTTGGAACCCTCTAGGGACACAATTCTTTCTGTGTTCACCTAGTCAAGTCCTGAGGATGCTAGCCATGTTTTTTTTTGCGGGGTTAAATACCCCAGAAATGTTTTTTTAAATTTTTGTAAACAGTAGTGTTGTAAAGTAGTGTTGCACATTCAACACTTTTGTGATTTTTTTTGCGAAAGTGTCACAAATTACGACACTACTTTGCGACACTATGCAAAAAACAATAGGAAATCTTTGCCACCCTGCCGCAAAGAATGGATTGGTCTTTTGGGCTGAAATTTGGAGGGAAGAAAGTCAAAATACCACAGATGTGCCTTTTGGTGGTTTGGTGACAAAATATTACACAGCTGCAAAGTTACAGCACTCCAAAGTTGACGATTTTTCCCATAGGCTAACATTACAGCTTCCACCGTGCCTTTTGGTGCCCGTATCTCGAAAATGCTTCGAGATACGGACTTCTCGTTGGAAAAATATTTAGTGCAAAACTATCCAGGAAAATGATAAATACAATGAGATTTTAATTTTTTTTTCTTACGTCGTACGGTTCCTGAGATACAAGCAATTTCGTATTCTAAGTGTTCATTTTCTGCTCTGAGGGCCATTATTATGCATACATTCTTTGTATTCACTGTGCTTCTGAATACACATTTTTGGGGAAAAAGTGTGTGATTTTGCATTACTATTACAGTCAGCATTTCCGCTTGCGTTTCCCTTACCGTTTACATTAGCATTTACGTTTATGGCGCCCTGTACATTACCCTTTGCATTTGTGTTTGCACTTGCGTTACTGTTACCATTTGCATTTCCATTACTGGTTTCATTTGCATTTCCTTTTGCATCACTGTGTGCATTTCCATTTGCATTTGTTACACTTTTCTGTTTGCATTTGCATTTCTCTTTCCTTTAGCATCATCGTTGGTGTTACTGTAAGCTTTTGGGTTTCTAATTGTGTTACTGTGACCATGCACATTACCCTTAACATTTGTATACATGCTTCCATTTGCATTTCTGTTTGTGTTACTCTTCCCTTTGGCATCATCGTTGCTGTTACCATAACCGTTTGAGTTTCCAATTGCGTTACCGTTACTGTTTGCATGTTCAGCACTGTTTTCCTTTCTGTTGGCCTTAGTGTTTGCATTTTGGGTAGCATTTCCATTGGTGATTGTGTCACTGTAACCTTCTGCATCGCCGTTGCCTTTAAAGTTTGCTATCTGTTTGCTTTTCTCTTACCATTTGCATTTTCATTACCGTTTGCGTTACCATTGGTGTTAGTGTTTCCGTTACTGTTTTCATTAACGTTTGCGTTTCTGTTGCTGTTAGCGTTTGCATTACCATTTCTGTTTTCATTAACATTTGTGCTTGCATTTCTCTTACCATTTCTGTTACCGCTTACGTTTGCGTCACCATGTGTGTTACCATTTCCGCTTGCATCTTCGTTACCATTACTACATTCCATTCACTGTTTATAGTGCACATGTTCAAAAAGAAGGGAAATTCATGGCAAAAAACTCATTTTAATGCATCAGTTAGGGTTGTTCCACAGCGACAAAAGTGAGGAAATTCGGTGTTAGGGTTGAAAACCCTAACTGAGCATTCCCCACCCCCACCACCACACACACACATACATGCAAGCTGGGGAAGGACCAAGGCAACACAACCAATTACACACAACCAGCAGCAAGTCACAGAACTAACATACAACTATGTAAACCACAAAACCACACACCCATGCTCCTGTCGGGCTCTTGCATGGGGCTGTCACTGCTAACTCTGATCCCAGACATTCCAAGCACTGCAAAACACATATCACTATGCACAACTGGACATCTTGGGCCATACGCTGCCACCATCACATAACACACACAACACATATGGTATTTTGGGGTTCACAAGATCCAAAACAGGATTTTGCACATCCCTGATATACTTTCAAAAATCACTTTCGCTAATGTCACAGTGTTGTCAAATGAATTTGCGATACTTAGTATTTTGTGACAGTATTTTCCATGCTTTTGCAAATGCGATGCTGTTGTGTCTTACGTTTGTGACAATATTTGGTGACACTATTTTATATGCTTTTGCAAATGCAACACTTTTAACTCTTCCGTTTGCTACACTTTCATGTTTCCAGAAGCATTTTGCAACAGTATGCTCCTCATGACTGCACATCTTTGTCATCATCCTGCAAGCAAATGGTTGGCTTCTTTGGGCTGAAATTTGCAGGGTGGCAAGCCCTAGTCCCACATATCTGCCTTTTCCTGCTTTTGTGCTAAAATACTTAACCATGACAAACTTACACTGTTCCAAAACTGAGCAATTTGCCATAGACTAACATTGCAATGCCACCCTTATCTCAAAAATGAAGTGAGGTTCACCATTTTCGCTACTTCCAGCTAAAGTTAGCTTTCTTATCTACTTGCTACAGTAACACAGATATACACCTCCTGCTGCTTGGGTATGATTGGTTGTGTTGCCTTGGTCCTTCCCCTACTTGCATGAATTTTCTTGCTTTTGTCACTGTGGAACAACCCTAACTGATGCATTAAACTGAGTTTTTGCCATAAAATATATATATATATATATATATATATATATATATATACACACTATATATACATATATATATATTATAGTGCACAGTAGTGCCACTATAGTTAGGGTTGAGTACCCCATTTAAGGTTAAATCTCAAATTTGGCAGCTTAATAACTTTGCCACCATATGATAGATTTGCCTTACATTTGGCATCCATGGTCTGGTACCATAGATCCCTAGGTCTGCTAAGTTTTGTTATAGTCGGATGTATGGTTGCAGAGATACAGAGCGGCAAGAAATGCAAAAATTACACATTTTTGTGCATTCTTTGCTCACTTCTACAGGTTGCACAGTTTATGTGACCAGTCCAAAACCTTCAGGAAACATGCAGCCAGGATCCCCGATGTGCCTTTCAAAGGTTTTGTGAAAAAATACTAAACAGTTCAAAGGTTATTCAAAAAACAAGCTTCCCATTATAGTCAATGGGAAAAGTTAAAATATGCGAAAGTGTCGCAAATGCACTTTTTACTTTTGCAAATGACCCATGTAGTATCGCAAATTGGCCATCTTGTTTTCAATTGGTGGTCACAGAAATGCTTGGCATTTAAATTTGGGACCCTCTAGGGACACAATTCTTGTTGTTTTCACCTAGTCGAGCCATGAAGATGCTAGCAATGTCTTTTTTTTTGGGGGTGGGGTAAAACACCCCAGAAATATGTTTTAAAATTTTTGTAAAAAGTAGTGTCGCAAAGTACTTTTGCATAGGCAGCACTTTTGTGATTTCATTTGCGAAAGTGTTGTGATTTGTGAAAGTACTTTGCGATACTATGACCAAAACAATAGGGAATTTTTCCACCCTGCTGCAAGAGAACAGTTTTGTCTTTTGGGCTGAAATTTGGAAGGAAGAAAGCCAAGATCACACAGATGTGCCTTTTGGTGGTTTGGTACAAAATATTAGAGGGCTACAAAGTTATGGTACTCTGAATTTGACGATTTTTCCCATTAGCTGACATTACGGTGTCTGCCGTGCCTTTCAGGGCCCGTATCTCAAAAACGCTTCGAGATATGGACTTTTCATCAGAAGAATGCTTAGTCCCCCAACAGGGGACTAAGTGCAAAACTAGCCTAGAAAGTTATAAATCATATGAGATTTAAAATTTTTTCGACATCGTACAGTTTCTGAGATATAAGCAATTTAGTATTCCAATTGCTCATTTTCTGTCCGAGGGCAATTATTACGCATACATTCTTTGTATTCTCTGTGTTTCTGAATGCACCTTTTTGGGAAACAAAAGGCTGTGTGGGTCTGTAACCATTTGCATTAGCATTTCCATTTATGTCAGCGTGTACATTATCCTTTGCATTTGTGTTTGTGCTACTGTTACCCTTTGCATTTCCGTTACTATTTTTGTTTGTGTTTACTTTTGCATCTGTGTGTGCATTACCATTTGCATTTGCGTACGTGCTTGCGTTTGCATTTGTGTTTTCTTTGGCTTCATCGTTGGTGTTACCATAAGCGTTTGCATTTCCCTTTGCGTTACTGTGACCGTGTGCGTTACCATTTGCATTTGCTTACAGATTGTATTTTGCATTTCTGTTTGCGTTACTGTTTCCTTTGGTGTCATCATTGGTGTTACCATTACCATTTGCTTTTCCAGTTGTGTTACCATTGTCATTTGCGTGTTCATTAGCATTGCATTTGTGTTTCTGTTGGCCTTAGTGTTTGTGTTTTCGTTAGCATTTCCATTGTCGAGTGCATTACTGTTTCCTTCTGTGTCGCCGTTGCCATTACCATTTCATTTCTGTTTTCATTTGTGTTAGTGTTTGCATTTTTGTCACCATTTTCATTATCGTTTGCATTTCCATTTCCATTAGCATTTGCGTTACCATTTTGCTACCGTTTGCATTTGCGTTTCTGTTGCTGTTAGCGTTTGTGTTACCATTTCTGTTTTCATTTACATTTGCGCTTGTGTTTCTCTTACTGTTTGTGTTATCGTTTCTGTTTGCATCACAGTGTGCATTACCATTTGCGCTTGCATTTGTGTTACTGTTAGCATTACTATTTTCCTTTATCTTACTGTTTCTATCACTGTTTGTGTTAACATTACTGTTTGTGTTTTTGCGTTTGCGTAGTGCAGTGTAAAACATTATGTTTTTGTTATTTTTCTGCAGTCTTCCAAGACGCATAGTGCAGCCAGTGTGTGGTTGATTGGTCTGAAACCTGGCATGTAGAAAATGCCAGTTTTTGTTTGTTGAAAAAATGTTTTTCCGTTCCAGAGTTATTGCCATTTGAAGGTACCCCACTTTGCAGTTACTGATTTTTTGACTGCCAGGTCCGCCATTTTAGCACATTTTAGGCCGGAATTTCTGCCATTTTGTGGTGGAAGTCTTCTTAAAGGTACAGAAATGTACAAATTGAATAGCTCTGGAACGGTTTTGTCTTTTCACATGAAATTTGGAGGATGTTGAGTGGATGTCCTAGGGATGTGAACTATGCTGTTTAGATGTTGGAAAAATAATTTGCTATGGAGATACTGTGTGATGCAGCTAACGTCTTGTGCATAGTGTTCTGCATGGTACTACTGGTTTGAAATTTATAGCGTAGGTAGCCCTAGTGGTATGGAGGTGCCCTGCAGTGGTTTGGTGTGTAAAACATTAACAGGTGTGGAATTATACCACTCTGACAAATGAAAATTTGGTTCATTACACTTCAATAACTTCTGAACCGTGTGTCCGACTTGCCTGGCATTTGGAATGTACAAAGATTTATAATACATCTTTGACTGTGACAATTTTCTCGTTGCTGGCACTTACGGTTGCTGAATTGTACATGTTATATTGTTTGTTCACGGCTCTGAGCGACCATTGAATGGATGTACACACAATTCTGGATGCACGGTGTGCAATGGAACATGTCTTTTAACCATTTTTGGTTATGTCGGATATATGGTTCTTGTGTACCGAAGTGGCAAAAATGTTATTTTTGGCATTACTGCACATTTTTCCCAGCGTGACGCTACATAGCTGTTGAACAGATTCTGATAACATTTGTTATACATGTTGTGTTACGGTACATGTCTTCATTTACCAATTTTCATTTCAGTCAGTCAAACAGTTTTTGCGCGGCAAAGTGATAAAAATTCAAATGGTGGGAGCATGGGGCCCAAAGTGCCATGTACTCCCCCCATCGCATTCCATTCACTATTTATAGTGCACATTCTCAAAAAGAAGGGAAATTCATGGCAAAACAAGGGTTGTTCCACAGTGACAAAAGCAAGGAAATTCAGTGTTAGGGTTGCCACCCCTACTCTACGCCAATATTCGCCACCAAAGGCATTGGGGTGTGTGTTAGTCATTGGTCCAACTCTCCCCATTCTCCTGTACTGCACCACCTCAGCTTATTTATTAATAAGGAATGTGATAAGAGTTAGGCCGGTGACCCAACATACACCCCAATGCCTGTTGGTGGGGGCAGGGTGGGCACGGGGTGTAAGGGGTAACCTAACACAAATTTCCTCACTTTTGTTGCTGTGGAACAACTCTAACTGATGCATTAAAATTAGTTTTGCCATGAACATGTATATATATATATAGATATACATGTATATGTGTGTATATATATATATATATATTTATAAAATGGGGTGGTAAAATCATAGAAATTCCACTAACATGATTGGACAGAATGCATCACATGACCGTGCATTATTTCCCAATGACCGCACGCCTTCCAGTACGACCGCACGCCTAAACTACTTTCCACTCCTCAAAACCTTCTCACCAGCAGTGAGATCACTCCACGCCTAATGCAGTTAAGCAGTCACATACACACACACACACACACACACACACACACACACAAGTGGCACCCACAGGCATAACTAAATATACCACTAGTAATCCCACACTGTACAACCTGATGTGCTTGATTGCACCATTCATTTTTAAATAAAATATCATCTAAAAATCAAATTCTGCCTGCCATTTTCACACTCTTACTACAGAGCCACTAACTTTTAGTACTGACACTGTGTCCCCAGTCTAAATCCACAAAAAAATATAATGGCAGCCTTTTACTACTCTTACTTTCTGTTAAAAATCTCGTTTCTAGAGACAGTTGTCCGATCGTGCAGCACTTTCACTTTTTCTTGTTGAACTATAGCGTGACCGAGCGGTGCGCATTGCGGGAAGTGACAACCTGTTAGCAGTTGAAAGTAAGTCCTTTTAAGTTTAAAAAAGATAAAAAGTGTTTTCCCTCCTGTGAGCTTCTGTTAATTTCAGTAAAACAAGCTGCAGACTATGTAGAACAGAGCGAGGACACGCGAGTGAGTCGGCAGCTTTAGGAAGGTAGACGGAAGCCAGAGCGAGTGTTGCTATGACAACACTGCTGGCGCTCCGTCCCAACTCGACTCACTCGGCGTGTCCTCGCTCCATTCTACATAGAGTCTGCAGCTTGTTTACTGAAATTAACAGAAGCTTACAGGACAAAAAACACTTTCATCTTTTAAACACAAAAGCGACTTACTTTCAACTCCTAACGGAATTATACTTCCCTGTCTTCCAGCTAATCTATAATTCATCACTACTCTGGCTTCTGACTAGTTTCCTAAAGCTGCCGACTCACTCACTG
The DNA here is from genome assembly GCA_016271365.2 of Neoceratodus forsteri. NCBI lineage: Eukaryota > Metazoa > Chordata > Ceratodontiformes > Ceratodontidae > Neoceratodus > Neoceratodus forsteri. The sequence goes on from CM028131.1 coordinate 1,127,398,079, forward strand.
TAACAGAACCTAACAGGAGGGACACACTTTTCATCTTTTTAAACACAGAAGGACTTACTTTGAACTCTGCCAGCATATCATTTACCAGCTAGGCAGAGGATTATTTCACCCACCCCCAAAACATGTGGCCATTTTATAAGATAGATATACCACTCTAGGGTGTGCGGTGGCGCTCTGATGTCGCACACACTTGGGTGGTTGAATGCACTAGCCTGCTGACCTGCATTGCATCTAGCAACACACCAAGGCGTGCGTATATCAAGCGTGACCGCACACCCTAGAGTGGTATATCTATTCATATCGTATGCATATATATATATATATATATATATATATATATATATGTGTGTGTGTATATATATATATATATATATATATATATATATTAGAGCAAAAAAAACTCCATTTAATGCATTAGTTAGGGTTGTTCCACAGCTACAAAAGTAGAAATTTGGTGTTGGGTTAAAAGCCCCCTTGGACCCCAGCCACCCCCAACTGGCATCGGGGTGCATGTTGAGCTTGCCAGCCTAACTCTCCCCATCACATGTGTGAAGAAGCAGAGGTATAGGAGAATGGGGGAGAGTTGGGACTGACAAGCCCAATGCACGCCCTAATGCTGGTTGGGGTGTGGCAGGGGGTCCATGGGGGCTTTCAACCCTAACACCAAATTTTCTCACTTTTGTCATTGTGGAACAACCCTAACTAATGCATTAAATTGAGTTTTTTGCCTCTAATTTCTGTTCTTTTTGAGAATGATAATGAGAAATAATGAATGTAATGCAGCAGTGGGCTCCCACCACGTGATGTCTTGTCACATAGTAACACGGTGCCTGCAAACGCAAATGTTAATGCGCATGGTAACACAAAGTGAAACACAAAGCCAAACAGTACTGAGAAATAGTGAATGTAATACAGTGACGGGCGCACGGGGCAATTCGGGCTCCACGCTCCTGCCACGTGATGTCTTTACACATACTAACACAGTGCCAGCAAATGCAAATGGTAAAGCACATGGTAACACAAAGTGAAACACAAAGATAAACAGTACTGAGAAACAGTGAATGTAATACTCCCACCACGTCATCTCTTGTCACATAGTAACACAGTGCCAGCAAATACAAATGGTAATACACATGTTAATACAAAGTGAAACACAAAGATAAACAGTACTAGAAATAGTGAATGTAATACAGCGACGGGAGTAAGGGGCCTGAAGCCCCGTGATGTCTTCACACATACTAACACAGTGCCAGCAAGCACAAATGTTAATGCACATGTTAACACAAAGTGATACACAAAGATAAACAGTACTGAGAAATAGTGAATGTAATACAGTGATGAGACCAGCGATGGGAGGGCCCCGCGCTCCTGCCACATGTTGTCTTGTCACATAGTAACACAGTGCCCACAAACACAAATGGTAATGCACATAGTGACACAAAGCAAAACACAAAGATAAACAGTACTGTAGACACAAATGGTTAAAATTACAGAAACACAAGTGCAAATGAAAACACAAAGGGTAACGCACAAGGTGGCATAGACATGAAAAGTAACTGAAACAGGTACAGAACCACAAGCCGAAGCGGTGAGGGTAACAGTTATAGAAACACACACAATAGTTTTCCCCAAAAGCTGCATATAGAAAGACAGTGAGTACAAAGAATGTATGCATAATAATGGCTCTCGGAACAGAAAATTAGGACTTGGAATACTAAATTGCTTATATCTCAGGAACCGTAAGACATAGAAAAAAAATTTAAAAGTCATATGAATTATCACTTTCCTGGCTGGTTTCATACTTAGTCCCCATTAGTGGGCTAAGTATTTTTCTGATGAAAAGTCCGTATCTCGCACCGTTTCCGAGATAAGGGCCCCAAAAGGCGCGACACACACCATAATGTTATCCTATGGGAAAAAAAGACAAATTTACAGTGCCATAACTTTCCCTACCTGTAATATTTTTTCACCAAACCACTAAAATGCACATCTGTGGGATGTTGCCTTACTTCCTTCCAAATTTCATCCCAAAAGACCAAACTGTTATTTTGCAGCAGGGCGGCAAAGGATTCCTGTAATGCATCAGGTGCCGTAATGTTATCCTATGGGAAAAAGCATCAACTTTGGAGTGCTGTCACTTTGCCATTGTGTAATATATTTTCACCAAAATACTGAAAAGCACATCCGTGACATGTTGGCTGCTTTCCCTCCAAATTTCAGCCCAAAACACCAAACCGTTCTTTCGCAGCAGGGTGACAGAGAATAGCTGTCATTTTCCCACAGCCTGGAAAAGTACTGCTGAACTTTATGAAAGCTTTCACAAGTTCATTAGACAGTGTCATGCATGTGACACCACTTTGTGAAAGTACTTTTCCATAAATTTGAAAAGCATATTTCTGGGGTGTTTTTCCCCAAACTAAAGACATGCCTAGCATCCCCAGGGTCCGACTAGGTGAATACAAAAAGAATTAGGTTGCTAAAGGGTCCCAAATTTAAATGCCAAGCATTTTTCTGATCACCAGCTGAAAACAAAATGGTGGATTTGCGACAGTAAAAGGGCCATTTGTGAAAGTAAAAACTGCATTTGCGACACTGTCAAACTTTTGTTAACTTTCCCATTGACTTATAATGGGAACTTGTTTTGAATAACTTTTGAACCATTTAATATTTTTTCACGAAATCTTCAAAAGGCACATCAGGGACCCAGGCTGCACATTCCCTGAAAATTTCAGACCAGTCCACACAAACGGGCGACCTGTAGAGATGAGCAAGAATTCCAAAAAAGCATAAATGTCGCAGATCATGCTTAATAACTCCCAACCATATATATCCGAACAGTACAAAAGTTGGCAGATCCCAAGATGTATGGTTCTTGATTGTGTATTCCAAATTCAGGCAAATCTGTTGAATGGTTGCAAAGTTATTAAGGTGCAACATTTTAGGTTTAACATGTAAATGGCTCCTCAACCTAACTATGGTAGCACTACCGTATACCATTATATATATATATTGTGTGTATATATATATATATATATATATATATATATATATATATATATATATATATATATATATACACATTATAGTGGCATGGCAGTGCCAGTATAGTTAGGGTTGAGTACCTCATTTAAGGTTAAAGTGTGACATTTTGCATCTTAATAACTTTGCCACTGTATGATAGATTTGCCTGAAATTTGGCAGGTGTGGAGTGGTACCATAGATCTCTGGATCTACCAAGTTTTGTAATAGTTAGATATATGGTTGCAGAGTTATAAAGTGACATTCCATAGCACATTTATGCTTTTATGCGCATTCTTTGCTCGTACCTACAGGTCACATGGTTTGTGTGACCAGTCCAAAAACTTCAAGAATCATGCAGCCAGGATCCCCAATGTGCCTTACAAAGATTTCGTGAAAAAATATTAAATGGTTCAAAAGTTATTCAAAAAACAAGTTTCCCATTATAGTTAATGGGAAACATTAACAAAAAATTCAACAGTGTTGCAAATGCAGTTTTTAGTGTCTCAAATGACCCCTGTAGTGTCAGGAGTCAGCCATTTTTTTTTTCAGTTATTGGTCACAGAAATGCTTGACATTTAAATTTGGGACCCTCTAGGGACACAATTCTTTTTATGTTCACCTAGTCGGACCCTGAGGATGCTAGCCATGTCTTTTTTGGGGGTTAAACACCCCTGAAATATGATTTTTAAAGTTTTGTAAAAAAGAGTGTTGCAAAGTAGTGTCACACTCATGACACTTTTCTGATTTCATTTGCAAAAGTGTCATGATTTGCGACACTATTTTTCGACACTATGCCCAAAATAACAGGAATTCTTTGCCACCCTGTTGCAAAACAATGGTTTGGTCTTTTGGGATGAAATTTGGAGGGAAGGAAGAAAACCAACATCTCACAGATGTGCCATTTGGTGGTTTGGTGACAAAATATTACAACAATGGAAAGATACAGTGCTCTGAAGTTGATGCTTTTTCCCATAGACTAACATTGCAGCGTCCGCTGCGCCGTTCGAGGCCCGTATCTTAGAAATGCTTCGAGATACGGGCTTTTTGTTAAAAAAATTCTTAGCCTCCACTAAGGGGCAAAGTGCAAAACTAGCCAGGAATGTAATAATTTATATGAAATTTTAATTTTTTTTCAAAGTCATACGGTTCCAGAAATATAAGCAATTTTTGTATTCCATTTTCTGCTCCGAGGCCAATTATTATGCATACATTCTTTGTATTCACTATGTTTCTCTATGCAGCTGTTGGTGAAAAAAGGGTGTGAGCTTTTGTTACTGTCACAGTTAGCATTCCCACTTGTGTTTACATAACCGTTTGCATTAACGTTCCCGTCTACACCACTGTGTGCGTTACCCTTTGCCTTTTTGTTTGCACTTGCATTTGCAGTTACTGTTACCATTTGTGTTTCCATTACTGTTTCTGTTTGTGTTTCATTTTGCATCACCATATGCATTACCATTTTCATTTACGTACATGCTTCTGTTTGCATTTCCTTTGGCGTCATCGTTGCTGTTACTGTTAGCATTTGCATTTCCAATTACGGCACCGTGACCATGCACGTTACCATTTGCATTTCTGTATGCACTTGCATTTGTGTTTCCATTTGTGTTACCATTCCCATGTACGCCACTGTGTGCATTACCCTTTGCATTTTCATTTGCGCTTGCATTGCGTTACTGAAAACATTTGCATTCCCATTACTGTTTTTGTTTGCATTTTGTTTTGCATCACCGTGTGCATTACCATTTGCATATGCACTTTAGTTTGCATTTGCATTTCCTTTGGCATCATCGTTGCTGTTACTGTTAGCGTTTATGTTTCCTATTGCGGTACCGTGATCATGCACGTTACCAGTTGCATTTCCATACTCGCTTGCATTTCTGTTTGTGTTACCATTCCTGTCTACGCCACCATGTACATTACCCTTTACGTTTTCGTTTGCGCTTGCATTTGCATTACTGTTAACATTTGTGTTTCCATTACTGGTTTTGTTTGCATTTTATTTTGCGTCACCATGTGCATTACCATTTATGTTTGCATACGTGCTTCCATTTGCATTTGCATTTCCTTTGGCGTCATCGTTGCTGTTACCATTAGCATTTGTGTTTCCTATTGCGGTACCGTGACTGTGCGTGTTACCTTTTGCATTTCTGTTTGCACTTGCATTTGCGTTTCTGTTTGCATTACCATTCCCATCAATGCCGCCATGTGCGTTACCCTTTGCATTTTCATTTGTGCTTGCATTTGTGTAACTGTTAACATTTGCATTTCCATTAATGTTTTTGTTTGCATTTCCTTTTGTGTCACCATGTGCATTTCCATTTGCTTTTGCGTTTCTGTTTGTGTTTTCTTTGGTGTCATCGTTGCTGTTACCATAACTGTCTGCATTTCCAATTACGTTATCGTGCCCATGTGCATTACGGTTTGCATTTCCGCATGCGCTTGCATTTGCATTTCTGTTTTCATTAACATTTGCGCTTGTGTTTGTATTACCATTTGCGTTATTATTTATGTTTCATCATGTGTGTTAGCATTTGCGCTTGCATTTGCATTGCCGTTACTTCACTATTTATAGTGCACATTCTCAAAAAAAGGGAATTTCATGGCAAAGTGGGGGTTTGACCCTAACTTTTCATTTCGTCACTTTTGTTGCTTTAACCCTAACTGATGCATTAAATGCAGTTTTGCCATGTATGTATATATATATATATATATATATATATATATATATATATATATATATATATTCATGGCAAAAACTCCATTTAATCATCAGTAGGGTATTCACAGTGACAAAAGTGAGGAAATTCAATATTAGGTTCACACCCTTGCACCCCACTCCACCCACCAACAGGCATCAGAGTGTGCATTGGGGTCATTGGTCCTAGCTCTCATCCCATTCTCCTATACTGTACCACCTCAGCTTGTTTGCACATGGGATGGGGTGAGGGATTAGGACTGATGACTAATGCATCCCATGCCTGTTAGTAGAAAAGTGAGGTGAGTGCAAGTAAGCCTGTCTATATAACATTGTTTATGAGATATGGGTACCGAAATGCACTGGACAGGCACTATTTGAACCCTTGTGACACTAATTTGACAATATCTCATGAACCATGCAACCCACAAAAACAATTCTGCTGCAGGTGTCATCTATGATTTCCAAACTCATTTTACCAGCTTGGTTCACCTGAAGGTGAACCAAGTGTTAGTAGCAAAAACTGCATATCTTGCTTCGTTTTTGAAATATGGGTGCCAAAATGTGTCATGGGCATCACAATGTTATCCTATGGGAAGTGCCTCAACTTTGGAATATCATAACTATATAATCAATGGAATGTTTTACACCAAACCAGCATATGTCACATCTGTGGTACACCCCCTTTGCACCCTGTAGATTTCAAGGCAAAAGTCCTTACTGTTTCTTAGCAGTGAACTGGCAAAGTTTTACAAATCCTTTTTCATGAGCTGACAAGATTCCCCGTTCATGAGCCGATCCTCGTTTGTGAGATAGGGAAATTTGGTCTTCCTCTCATTAATGGGGATTCAAAATCCCTGTTTGTGAGGCAAATCCTTGTTCATGAGATAGGGACATCTGGTCTTCCTCTCATGAATGGAGATTTTGCTTGTTCACGAACAGGGGTCCTTGTTCATGAGACATAGCCATCTGATCCTCCTCTCATGAACAGGGATTCAAAATCCTTGTTTATGAGTTGAATCCCCATTCGTGAACTTTCAGAATCCTCGTTCGTGAGGATGTGACCAGAAGGCCCTGTCTTGCGAACAGGGACCCCGTTCATGAGCTAGCAAAATCCCAGTTCATGAGCCAATCCCTGTTTGTGAGATATAGCCATCTGGTCTTCATCTCACAAACAGGGATTTGCTAGCTCACGAATGGGGATCAGTTCACGAATGGGGATTTGGTAGTCTCACAAACGGGGATCAGAAATGAGTCACGAATGGGGGTTTTTAAATATAAAAATAGCCATTTTTTGAATTATCTGATGGAAGCCAAACACATGGTTTTGTAGAGGGCATCACCCTGAACAAAACCCATGCATTTGTTTTTTCAAAATGCATCTGTGGGGCAAGTTACAACATTTTGTTTTCGGCTAAAAGTGAAAACAAAATGGCGTCACACAAACGAGGAATTTTTCCTCACGAAAGGGGATCCTCATTTATGAGAAAAGAATCCCCAGTTGTGAGCCCAATTCCTTGTTCGCAGCTGTGCATCTAACCAAAAGACTGCACTGAGCATGCTCAGAACCCAAATTTTCAAAATTGAATAACTTTGGATCGGAATAATATATTTTCACCAAACCAGTACTGATCTATTCCTTAAGGTAAGCTCTATCTACCCTGAAAATGCAGGCTAAAATTCCAAACAGTGTGGGTGCAGGATGATGAGAAAAATTCAGGAAACATTGGCAAAAAAAGTGAAAAGCACACTTTTTTCCATATGCGCTGCACAAACTCTGCACATCCGATCAAAACAAAACTTGGTAAATCAAGAGACCTACCATACCTGACCATGCATTCCAAATTTTGTGCAAATCCATTAAACCATTGCAAAGTTATTAAGGTGCAAAAACTGAGGTTTAACATTAAAGTGCCTACTCAACCCTAACTATAGGGGTGTGACCGTGCCCCTGTAATTATAATGGCACGGTAGTGCCACTAAAGTTAGGGTTGCATAGCCATTTCTGTGTTAAACCTCAAAGTTTGCACTTTAATAACTTTTGAACCATTTTTCTGATTTGCCTGGAATTTGCAATGTAGAAAGATTTATCATAGATCTCTAGATCTGGAAATGTTTGTGTAGAATGGATGTATGGTTGCTGAATCGTAGCGCATTCAAAAAAAATCCCCAACATTCTGTTTTCTTTCAATGCCCATAATGCACAGAAGATTGCATTTGAGTGGGTTCAAATGGGCTGGGCTGCATGGGTCTTGGCTAGCAGTGGTGCCTTTTGAAGATTTCGTGAAAAAATCTTGTTCCATTCAAAAGTTACAGCATTTTGAGCGTCCCATTCTATCCTAAGGGAAAATTTATATGTGCACTGCGAAAACAATTGCAATCACATTTTTTTGGTTGAGCTTGCCCTAAAATGTTGTCATGCTGCCGACATCTTGTTTTCAGTTAGTGACACAGAAAAAACGTTATAACTCAAAAAATACTGCACTTTTGAAGGGAACATGTTTACTTTACTAGCAACACAAGGGAAAAAGGATGCAGGAGGTGATTGCACAAGGGCTGGCACTCACAAAGAAGAGGGAGTGAGGGGCATTACTAGTAGAGAGATTGAGCATGGTGTGGCAGGGGGAGGGATAATATTCGGAGAGGTGAGGAGGGAGAGGGAGGTTGGCAGTCAAACAGGAGGAGGAGGGGAGGGAGGAGGGTCTAATTGGGTGGGACAGGAGAAAGACACTGGGGCACATGGTAAAACACAATCTTGAGTGGCTCCATAAATGAGAACCTAGGTGGGGGGTAGTGACGGGCACAAGGAAAGAGGAGGGGGAGTACTGGTGTTGGGGGAGTCCATACTCAAGGGGATCAGATGGGGCAGCAAGGGGGAGAGGCACAGTTGGATATGGGTGGAGTCCATACCAGGATTAAAGGTAGACATGGCAGGACAGGCAATCCTAAGGTGCGCAAAGAGGGGTAGGAGGAAACCACTCATTGTAGTACATGTGGGAACAAATGACCTAGTGTGGGAAACGAAGGAGGTAACAAGGGAAAGGACTGAGGAAGTGGGAAGGTTGTGCAAGGAGACTGGGGAGTCTGTGGCCTTCTCCGAAGTGCTCCCAGTACCCTTTGCAAGAACAGTGAGAAAAGAGAGGATTACAGAGTTGAACACATGGTTGATAGAATGGTGCTGAACTAAGGGGTATGGGGTTGTGGGCAGCTGGGGCAGTACCTGGGATAATAACAATCTGTTTGCAAGGAATAGGCTGCACCTGAGTGGGCAGGGGAAGGAGGTATTAAAGCAAAGACTGGTGAGGTATATTGCAACAAGGGTGGATTTAAACTAGATGGGGAGGGTGGCAAATGGACAGCAGGTAGGCAGGGATCCGAAAGAGTGGAGTCACAGCCTATCCCCCCAGGCTAGCAGGGAAGGACTCAGGGCAGCCAAAATAGGAGGGAATGGAAGGAAGGAGATGGTGGCTAGTGAAGGGAAGGGGGCATTATGGAGGGTGGTCTCACTGAATGCAAGAAGCCTAGGAAACAAATCTGCTGAGCTACAGGCACTCTTAGCAGTGTGGAGGGTGGATATTGCAGCTGTTGCAGAAACATGGGCAACTGAGCACTGGAACTGGGATCTGGCAATCCCAGGACACAAATTATACAGGAAGGCCCGTAAGAAGGGGAGTGGGGGTGGGGTGGCAGTCTATGTGGGATGAGATCAAATGCACAAGGGGCGAGGGAGAAGAAAGGAGAACAGAGGCAATCTGGCTGTAGCTCCTAGACTCAAGGGGTAGGAAATTGAGGTTTGGAGTGGTTTACAGGCCACTGTCCCAGTCTGAGGAGTTTGACAGGGAGTTAGCGGGACAAATCAAAAAGGTATGTAGAAAAGGGAAGGTGGTCATCGTGGAGGATTTCTATTTGCCGGGGGTTGACTGGAGCATTCCAGTCACCTCCAGTGCTAGGGAGCATGTGCTCCTGGACGCAATCCAGAAGGGTCTCCTGACACAGTTGGTTACTGTACCTACAAGGCTAAAGAACACTTTAGATCTGGTATTGTTGAATAGGGAGGCAGTGAGGGAAATAAAGATAGCAGGTCCACTAGCCGACAATGATCATCAAACAGTATGGTTTAATATCACGATGTGTGGGGAGCCACAGAAATCGGTTACTCGGGTGGTAAACTTCAGGGGGCAGACTTTGGGAGGACACAGGAAGTACTGAAAGGGAAACTAGAGGGTATAAGGCAGGAGATGGATGTGGAGCAGAAATGGGATATTATTAAACAGGGGGTTACAGATGCAATAGAAGCCCACACCAAGGCACAGATTAAGAGGAGCAGAGCAAGAAAACCATGCTGGTTGAACAACAAGGTTGTGGAGGTGGTGAGGTCAAAATGAGTGGTACACCAGAGGTTTAGGAGGATGGGGAAAGAAGTGGACAGGGAGGAATATGCAAGATGGTCCAGGGAGGTGACCAGAAAAGTGAAAGAAGCCAAGGCCCAGAAGGAGCTGAGATTAGCGCAGGAAATTAATGGGGGGAGAAAGACTTTTTCAGATACATCAGGGAGAAAAGGAAGTGCAAGGAGACAATAGTGAGGATAAAATGGGGTGGGGAGTGGCTGGAAAAGGGGGAGGAGCAGGCAGAAGCACTGAATGAATACTTTTGCTCAATGTTCACAGATGAAAGGGGACCACCACCAGCATGGGCTGGGAGGGTGGGGACGGGCAGAGGATGCAACAGATGGAAGAATTGAGGCAAACAGAGTCCTAGAGGGACTGAGGGCACTGAAGGTAGATAGGGCACCGGGGCTGGATGGTATCCACCCCAGGGTCCTGAGGGAGATTGCGGAGATGTTGGCAGAGCCACTGGCGATCTGTACAGCACCTCACTGGAGTCGGGATGTGTGCCACTGGACTGGAGAATGGCACATGTAGTACCATTACACAAGAGTGGGCCAAGGGATGAACCGTGTAATTATAGTCCGGTAAGTCTCACCTCCATAGTGTGCAAACTCATGAAAATGATACTAAAGGAAAGACTGGTGTCATACCTGGAGGACAATGGCCTCCAGGATGTGAGGCAGCATGGGTTTGTTTCAGGGAAGTCTTGTCAAACCAACCGCATACAACATTATGACTGGGTGACAGGTGAGCTGGATAAGGGTCATGTGGTGGATGTTCTTTACTTGGACTTCAGCAAGGCCTTGAATTTGGTGCCTCTTGGGCAGCTTGGATGGAAGCTAACGTGTAGGGTTAGGGCCAAAAAATTATAAACTGGATTACAAGCTGGCTGAGTGGCAGACTGCAACAGGTGATGGTGAGAAGGGAGCTCTCAACTCCAAGGCCGGTGATGAGTGGGGTGCCACAGGTCTCTGTGTTGGGGCCAGTATTGTTTGGACTCTTCATATCAGACATTGCACACGGGGTGGTGAGCAAGGTAAGTCTGTACGCTGATGACACCAACATCGGAGCAGTGATGGATGGAGAGGAGGGATGGAAGCAGCTGCAGGGGTACTTACACAAGCCAGAAGAGTGGTCAGAGAGGTGGCAGCTGGGGTTCAATGCAAAGAAGTGTAAGGTCATGCACTTTTGGGTGAAGAACCCAAGGAGAGAATACTGGCTGTGGGGGTTAAGCTGGGGATCACTGATGAGGAGAAGGACCTAGGGGTAATGATAACAGGGACCATGAACAACACTGCCCAGTGCAGGAGAGTGGCTGCAAAAGTGAACAAAATGCTGGGGTGCATAGCGAGGGGGGTTTTGTCCGGGCAAAGAGAGGTGATCTTGCCCCTCTACAGGTCGCTGGTAAGGCAGCACTTAGAGTATTGTGTGCAGTTTTGGAGGCCATACCTAAAGTGTGATATTAGGCTACTGGAGGGGGTGCAGAGGAGGGCAACAAAGATGATATGTCGAATGGAGGGGAGAGACTATGACAACAGCTGGGAGACCTGAATTTGTACACCCTGGAGGATAGAAGGAACAGGGGGGACATGATAGAGACATTCAAGTATCTCAGGGGAATCAATAAGGATAGGGCAGATGGGGTCTTTAAGTTAACGAGGGGGGAGGGTCACCAGGGAGCACAGTCTAAGAATAGAGGGGGTAAGATTTAGGAAGGAAATGAGGAGACACTATTTCACAGAGAGGGTGGTAGCAAAATGGACACCCTACCAGAATGGGTGGTATCGTGTAAATCTGTGAACAGCTTCAAAAGGGCATGGGACAGGGAACAGGGGAGAGTGAGGGTGGGGGAAGTGGGGGGTGGCAGTGGGATGACAAAGGGAAGGGGGTGGGGCAGCTGCAAACTAGGGGTGTTGGCTGCACACTTGAGCAGACTTAGATAGACCGGGTGGTCTGTTTCTGCTGGCACCAGTCATTGGGTTTACCTAAACGGGCCCCGAGGAACATGCCTATGACATTAGTTTTTGGCTAGTTGGCCTAGAAACATGTTTTTTTATTTTTTTTATGTTTTTGATTGCGACAACATTTTTAGTACTACAAAAACAATTAAGACAACTTTAAATATGATCGCGATGACAACCCATTATAAAGGTAGGAGATTTTTGCTATCTGTTACATTTCTTTGTCACTTGATTGTGGCAGGGTGGATTGTGCTATTGGCATGCAATTTCCAGGGTACAAAGCCCTAGTGCGATGGATGTGCCTTTCACTGGTTTTGTATGGAACAATTAAAGATGCCCCTAGTTACACCATTCCAAATTTTGGAAATTTCCCCATAGGATTATACTGCGGCAGTGGTTTTTCTTTGTCCCCTCATTGTGACAACGTAGATTTCGGTATTGACCTGAATATTTCATTGTAGAAAGGCTTACTTCCACTGGTGTACCTTTTTCATGGTTTGGTGTCAAAATATTCAACAGGGCCATAGTTACAGCATTCCAAAGTTCATAATTTTCCCAATGGATAACATTGCGGCACGTTGTTTTATTTGTCACTTCACTGTGGGAATGTGGATACTGAACTCAACCTTTCAGGGTGTAAAGGCCTAGTGCTACAGGTGTGCCTTTTGGTGGTTTCTTATGGAAACACCGAATAAGCCCATAGTTACAGTATTATGAAGTTCAGAAATTTTCCCATAGGATAACATTGCGGCACCCGTGACACCTTTCGGGGCCTGTATCTTGAAAACGGTTTGAGATACGGACTTTCTGTTCAAAAATTTCTTAGTTCCCCTTCATGGGGCTCTAAGCACAGAACTAGCTTACAAACCCATGAAACCTATGAAATTTGAATTTCTTGTCTAGGTGGTACGGTTCCTGAGATAGTTGCGAATTAGTGTTCCAATTGGTAATTTTCATGCGCGTTGGCCACTATTATGCCTTCAGACTTAGCACTCATATTGCATTTCAGTGCTCGTATCTTGGAAACAATGCAAGATACAGATTTGATCGACTTTCTGTTGCGAGAACTACTCTTTCTTACAATTACAACCACACTTGAATTTTTTTTCCACCTCCTACAGTTACTGAGATATGGGCAACTTACTGTTACAACTACAAGTATAGGAAAGTTACTGTTATGCCTTGCCTTATAGGGCTGTGGTATAGCTCCACACCTATGTAAGTCAGAGCTCAACACGCAGAGGGCCCGCTCTCCCACACACACATACCATTACACACAAATGGGCAGCTTGGTTTGGGCCCTGCGCTCCCACCAACACATTTCATTTATTTCTTCTATTACACTTTTGAAAAAAGGAAGGAAATTATTTGCAAAAAACTTTGTTAATGCATCAGTTAGGGTTCTTTCCACACCGACAAAAGCATGGAAATTCCACGTTAGGATCACCACCCACCCCACCCTCCTCACCCTCCACACACCACCAGACATCGGGTTGTGCGTTGGGGTGGTCGTGCCTAACTCTCAGTCCATTCCTCTATACTGCACTGTGGAAGCATAGGAAATAACAGATGTCCAGACAGTATTCAAGATGCATACAAAACGCATGAGAATGCGTTTGTCATTTTATTTTCAAAGAAACCAAAAGAAAAAAAGAAAAATAAATAAATAAAGTCCACAGAAAGGAAAATATTGGTGTTAACTCCACACCCATCAAACACAGAAAATACGTCTTGATCCAAGCTCCTGAACAATGTTTTTTCCTTTCATTCAGTAAAGTACTTTGTGTGGAAAGCCTGCACACAACCTTCTCAACCAGTGGTCAGTCGAATACTTACCCCCCCCCTCTCTCTATGTATCCCTGGTGGACAGTTTATATAGTACCTGAAGCTATGACATCACAACCATGTGACATACAATTAAGATGTATAGCTAATTTCTACTCTTTCCTTGAACATTCACACTGGTCTATGGATGCTATCAGGACACATATATGTTTATTTTGATATATTTCTTAAGACCAGTCACACACTAGGCTCTACAGTTCCTTTAGAGACCTTAATTTACTGGAGGGTGTGGTTTGAAGTTAAGCACCTCCCTCTTATGTGACTCATACTCTCTAGTCCCCATAAAGTCAGCCATTTCATGGGCTGCCAGCCCTATAATAGGAACTTCCAGGGTAACACATCATTCAGGTAATTTATCACATTATGATTGTTATACAGAAGGAAAAACAACATGGTTAAATATTTTAAGTGAATCTCTAACCTTAGCAGAGAAGAACAGATGAGAGGTGCGCTCCCTATCTGTGTTCCTCCAAGGTTAAGATTACACTTCCACAGAAAGAATTGCTTTTGTTTTGAAAATAACTTTATTTCTCATATCTGCCTCTGTTAAAATGCATACAATTCTTTTCTCAGATTGCACTAACCATTTTGTCACATTTGAAAGATTTTTCCTCTAGCAGTCCTTTTCTGACAGCTGCAATTTCAGCCGATGGCTGATTCCTGTCATTTTGACCTGGTGCCAACCTACAGCCTCTGATTAGCACTCGGGGGTTGATAAAACAAACAAAAATCCATTTGTTCACTTCTGAGGGCACTACAGGGTTTTATTTTCACCGGCCTGTAGTGTTCTGCATTTAGCTTACACAGTAGTCTCTACTTTCATCGTATTCATGGAGCGGATACCAATTCTGAACATCGGAGCAGCGAGGGGCCGCTCCATGGCAACAGTACACAACTGCACTTTTCTGGTTAACAGAGCAAGTGCTCCCTAGCTGTGTTTTCATACCGCAGCAAACGGGTATCAACATTTGAGCTTAGAGCTCACTTTCAGGGAGTTGCTTCCTACATGAACGTGCACAGGGACCAGCGCGAAGGTGCGAACATGCGACTGTGCAATCGTGCGCACATCTCACCACCGCTACCACTCACTCTATTTCACAAGCGCAAAGCACTGTTTTTAGGTGCTTTTTCTATCTTTACATAGCAAGGGCTGTACAAGGGGTTTCGATGCATAAATCTCTATGAGGGAATACTGTAAGAGTACATAACTATATCACAGGCAAACTGCTCGTTTTTTTAATATTTTATGGATTTAGATGCAGAAACAAATGAGTTGAGCATAAAGGGATAGTACAGTAAAGATAAAAGATTGCCAGGTTGGCCACCCTGACAAGAAATATAAGATAGTTATTGAAAGTAGAAGAGGACAGGATAGAGTGAACAAGGAAACAATAAAGGAGTGGGGGTACTGCATCTGGAAGGACGTTTGTCTAAACACTTCATGTTCATAACAGGGCACCCTGTTACACACCTTCCACCATAAGAAAGCAACATAATGTTTTATTTTTGTTGGCTGAGACCCTTCACCCTTGGAGGGGTTGGAACTTCTGCCCACCCACTCCAGAAGTTCCCGTCAGGGATCCTTAATAAGTAATTCTGTACTAACGCAGTACTTATAGTACCATCAGAATTACTGTACAGAACTATTCCCTGAGGTTGAAAGTGCTTTACATAAACACTATACACATATAGTTAACATCACTTAGAATCACAAACAGTTGTTCATTTTATCTTTGTTGGCATGCTTTCAGCACCATATCTGGAGAGATAATCTGCATTTTCATGTTTTGCACCAGACCTGTGTTTTACAGTAAAGCGACAGGGTTGTAAAGACAGGTACCACCGCATAATCTGCATGTTCTTATCCTTCATTTGGTTTAACCAACAAAGTGGATTATGGTCTGTCATTACTATGAAATCGTTTCCCCAAAGATTATATTTCATGGACTCTATGGCCCATTTTATAGCCAAACTTTCCTTTTCGATCGTGGAATATTTACACTCATGCTCATGTAGCTTCCTACTTATATACAACACTGGCTGTTCTCCTTTATCATCATGCTGTGTCAGTATTGCTCCTAGGCCTGTGTCAGAGGCATCAGTCTGAATTTCGAATGGCTTCTGAAAATCTGGGCTAGTCAAAACTGGAGCTGAACAAAGCACTGCCTTAATGTTCCTAAAGGCTTCCTCGCATGATGTTGTCCATTTAGCCTTATTTGGGTATTTATTCTTAGTTAGCTCAGTTAATGGAGTAGCTAATGTGGCAAAGTCAGGTATGAATCTCCTGTAGTAGTTAGCTAGGCCCAGAAATGATCAGACTTGCTTTTTGTGGCAGGAATGGGACTATTGGCTACTGCCTCCACTTTGTTAATTTCAAGTTTTAAGGATTCTTCTCCTATAACAAAACCTAAATACTTGGTCTCTATTTTACATATTGCACATTTGGCAGAGTTTATAGTCAAATCCCCATCCTAGATTGTTTGGATGATTTCACTTAGATGTATCAGATGTGTAGGCCAATCAGGGCTAAAGATAACCACATCATCCAAATAAGCAGAACTATATTGGGTATGAGATCTTAAAATGTGGTCCATATAGTGCTGGACGGTGGCAGGGGCACCATGGAGTCCAAATGACATTTTTGTGAATTGATACAGACCTACTGGGGTAGGGAAAGCTGTTATTTCTTGTGCTTTTGGGGCCAAGGGAATCTGCCAGTATCCCTAGGTCAAATCCAATGTGCTAATATAGCGGGCATTTCCAATCTTATCCAGAAGGTCATCCATTCTAGGCATGGGATACCCATCAAACTCTGACACAGCACTGACCTTTTGAAAGTCTAAGAATACCCGTATCCCACCCTCTTTCTTATTTACAACTATCATCGGGGAGGACCAGGCACTTCTTGATGGAGCTATGACACCCGTCTATTCCATTTTTTTTTGTTTGATCATATTTTATCACCCCGCACACCTGACCGGTCTTCCCTTCAGGACCCCACATGGATTGCCCCATCTGGCATTCCTGACCCCACCACCCCACATTACAGCCAGCCCAGGTATCCCCAATGTATCCCTTCATCGGGAGGGTCCCTTACCTTCATAGGGGATGAGCCTTTCTGGCCATATCCAATGACCCTTGGTGCTGTTGAGGTGGCTGATGGAGGTCCGGGAGCCCAGAAGTGAGGATCTGGGGAGGCCATCATCAGATCGGCCAGGGAGCCATTTTTTCAATTTTTTCTCTGAGGAGAGACGTGCCATGACATCTAGGCTGACGCCGATGTATATCTCCCCCCAGATGCTGTGGTTCGGACATCGTAGTGAACCCCCAGCCTCTGCCAGGGGTCAGCAGATGCCGAGCAGCATCCCATCCCTCCCCCTGAAGAAGGCAAGCTGTCAGTGGATACTCCCTCCTCCCCACCAGCCGGCCCTCCAGCGACCCGAGTCCATTCCCAAACCTGGGTTGCCGGCGTCGCAGGCAGAAATCCAACCACTGCATCAATGGCCCAGCCATTTTTTTTAATTTAATCAATCACCTCCATGCCTAATTCTTTTTGGTAGCATATAGGCTTTCTGATGGATTGGTTTTGACTGGTTCACTTTAATGTCATGCACTACCCCCTTAGCTCATCCTGGAGTGGTTGTAAATGTATCTTTAAAATACAGTAACAACTGGTCTATCTCACTTTTTTATTCAGGTTTCAACTCTGGATTAACTAAAACACCAACATCACTTATGGGATGGTCAAGCCTCTCATAAGCAGCATCCAATTCAGTTTGCTCCAACGCTTGGTGTATGTAAAGGGACTGAACTATCAGTTTCTCTACCCATTTATGTAGAAAGTTTGCATGATATACCCTCTTGGTTGGTTTGATGGCCAGGCATTTCTATCTCAAAACTGACAGTCCTTGTTTGACGAATGACATCATAGGGGCCCTACCAAAGCATCAACAATTTGTTTTCAATTGAAGGTAGTAGTAACAGAACCTTTTCACCAGGCTTAAAACATTTACTTTTTAAGCCAGCATCATAGGCTTCTTTCTATCCCTTTTGATTTTGGATCACATTCAAGTGAGCCAGGGTAACATATTTAACCAATCTCTCTCTCTTAAGGCTGTCATATAATCCAGAATATTATTGAACCCAACCTTTGTATCTTTCTCCCAGTGCTCTTTTACTACATCCAGTAGACCCCTAGGATTTCTTCCATATAACAATGAAAAAGGTGCCAACCCTGTTGTTGCTTGGGGCACCTCCCTGTAAGTGAAGAGGAGCTATGGGAGGTATTTGTCCCAATCCCTTCCTTCTTCTTGGACATGTAGCATTTTTTTTAAAGTCTTGTTAAATCTTTCCACAAGACTATCTGTTTGGGGGTGGTATGGAGAAGTACAAACAGCAGAAACCCCTAGGAGATGATATAGCTCTCTCAATATAACAGAGGTGAAATTACTGCCTCTGTCTGTGAGGATCTCCTGTGGAATTCCCATTCTGCTAAATATTTTAGCCAGTTCTTCTGCTATATGGGGTGTAGTAACAATACGCATGGGAATGGTTTCAGGGAACCGTGTGGCATAATCACATACTACAAGTATGAATCTGTTACCCTTTGAACTCTTGAAAAGAGGTCCAAAACATTCATAGCAATTCTTTTAAATGGTGTTTTGACATATGGTATAGGCTGAAGGGGCACCTGAACTCTTTTTCCACCTTGGGCAACTATTTGGCATTCCTTGCAAGCATGGCAGTACTCTGCCACATCTTGATGTATCCCCAGCCAACTGAAATGTGCTAGCAACCTTTGCAAGGTTCTGTCCCTTCCTTCATGTCCTGCCATATGTATGTTATGGGTTAACTGCATGACTTTTTCCCTATATGCTTTTGGTACCATCAATTGTTCTATAGGCACATTTAATACAGGGTCAACAGTCACACAATATAATATACTGTATCATTTTTTTCAATGAAATGAAACTGTCCAGGGTTGGTTTTCTGGTGCACCTGTGAATAAAAAGGTTCAAGAGATTTATCTGCCTTTTGTTCTTTAACAATGTCCTGCAGAGACAGACCTGGCACAATGCCAGTGGCTTTATGTTTTTGTTCCTCCACCTATTTCCTTTGTTCCTTCTTCTTTTGTTGTTTGGATTTCCTGATCTTTCTTGTGTCAGCAAATAAATCCTCTTCAAGAGGAAATGTCTATTCTAATTGTCTCTTAGCCTGTAAGCGAGTTACCACATTTACTGATTTCAGAAAATCCTGATGAGCTTTCATTAATGTGTTTAAATGTGGAAAGTCCTGCCCAGTTATAACAGGTACTGGTAGTTTGGGTACCAATCCCACAGTCATACAATGATTTTCAACATTAACCTTTAAATCAATGTTGGTGGTATGATACTGGTGGATGTCTCCATGTACACACATGACAGTAGTATCATTTGGGTTAACTGCTAGATCAAGAACTAGATCTGCTCTTAGCAAAGTCTATCTTCTCCCAGAATTCAATAAGGCCATATTCTGTTGGTTACCAATCCCCACTGATGTGACATAACTAATATTGGTCAAAGCCAAATATGTGATGTCCAGCTTTGTCTTGTTTGGACAATTTCTTACAATATGTCCCTTGCCCAGGCAGCCATGGCAAATAAGTTCAGAATAAGGTATCCTTCTCCCCCTCTCCTGCTGGAATTATTCAGATGGTTATTAGAATAAAAAGGTCTTACTGATTCAGTAGTCTGCGGTGGGGTAGTCTGTTGCCCTCTGGGTCTCGTAGGATGAGCAGCTAGGTAATCTTCTGCCAACTTTACTGTATCCTCTGCAGATTCAGACTGATGTTCCTTAACCCACAATTGAACATCATTAGGTAATACTTGAATAAACTGTTTGATTATAATCATATCCATGATCTGTTATTTGGTCTTGACCAGAGGTTGTGGCCATTTCCCTCCATAGTCTCTTAAGTTAGCATATATTTCCCTTGGGGTATCATGCACAGCCATTCATTAAGACCTGAAACGCTGTCTATAGGCTTCTATGCTGATGTCATAGCATCTCAGCACTTCTTCTTTTACTCTTAATTATTGGCATCCACCTCACTTAACTGGCTATATACCATCTGCGCTCTACCAGTTACGTAAGAGACCAATCTTATGACCCATTGGTCATGGGGCCAAGTACAGGTTTGGGCAGTATGCTCAAAATTAATGAGGTATGCCTCGATATCATCACTGTCAGATAACTTTGTTAATTTAATATCTCTGGGCATAGTTTGACCAGGCTGACCTTATGAGAGGGCTTGAATGGCCTTCAGAGTGTCTGTCCATTTCTCGTCTTGTCTCCGACATTCCTCTGCCTGGACATACCTGTCCTCCTCCCTCTGATGGTGATCCTCATCCCTCTGGCATTCCTTTTCCATCTGTTGGAGGCACAACCATCACAATAGTTCTTCAGGATCATCTGGTGCTGGGGCCATCTAGGCTGCTTCTTGCTTCAGAGACTCCTCATCCATATTTTCATCCTCAGCTCTCTTCATCTTTGGCTTTGCTCTGGGTTCCAAGCCTGGCAGCAACTGAATTCCAGACTTATCAGTCTCTGATCTTGTAACATGAAGTATACCTTGATCTGTCTGGTCCCCTTTCTCCATCTGTTAGGGCACTTACTTCAGTACCCCATGACAATGTCTCCTGGGCAGTCTAGACATGCCAGTTATCATCCCACCTCTGTCACCAGTGTAGAAACATGGGAAATAACAGATGTCCAGAGAGTATTCAAGATGCATAAAAAATGCATGAGCATGCGTTTGTCATTTTATTTTTAAAGAAACCAATAGAAAATAATGAAAATAAATAAATAAAGTCCACAGAAAGAAAAATATTAGTGTTAACTCCACACCCATCAAACACAGGAAAGACATCTTGATCCAAGCTCCTGAACAATGTATTTTCTTTTCATTCAATGAAGTACTTTGTGTGGAAAGCCTGCATACAACCTCCTCAACTTGTTGTCAGTCGAATACTGACCCACCTCTCACTATGTATCCCTGGTGGACAGTTTATATAGTGCCTGAAGCTATGACATCACAACCATGTGACATACAATTAAGATGTATAGATCATTTCTACTCTTTTCTAGAACATTCACACTGGTCTATGGATGCAATCAGGACACATATATGTTTATTTTTATATACAGTATTTTTTAAGGCCAGTCACACACTAGGCTCTACAGTTCCTTTAGAGACCTTAATTTACTGGAGGGGGTGTGGTTTGAAGTTAAGCCCCTCTCTCTTATGTGACTCATACTCTCTAGTCCCCATAAAGTCAGCCATTTCATGGGCTGCCAGCCCTATAATAGGAACTTCCAGGGTAACACATCATTCAGGTAATTTATCACATTATGATTGTTATACAGAAGGAAAAACAACATGGTTAAATATTTTAAGTGAATCTCTAACCTTAGCAGAGAACAACAGATGAGAGGTGTGCTCCCTATCTGTGTTCCTCCAAGGTTAAGATTCCACTTTCCCAGAAAGAAATGCTTTAGTTCTGAAAATAACTTTATTTCTCATATCTGCCTCTGTTAAAATGCATACAATTCTTTTCTCAGGTTGCACTAACCATTTTGTCACATTTGGAAAGCTTTTTCCTCTAGCAGTCCTTTTCTGGCAGCTACAATTTCAGCCAATGGATGATTCCTGTCATTTTGGCCTGGTGCCAACCTACAGCCTCTGATTAGCACTATGGGGCTGATAAAACAAACAAAAATCCATTTATTCACTTCTGAGGGCACTACAGGGCTTTATTTTCACCTGCCTATAGTGTCCTGCATTTAGTTTGCGCAGTAGTCTCCCCTTTTATCGTATCCATGGAGCGGATACCAATTCTGAACATCGGAGCAGCGAGGGGCTGCTCCATGGCAACAGTACACAGCTGCACTTTTCTGGTTAACAGAGCAAGCACCCCCAGCTGTGTTTTCATACCACGGCAAATGGCATCAACAGTTGAGCTTAAAGCTCATTTTCAGGGAGTTGCTTCCTACGCAAACGTGCTCAGGGACTAGCGCGATGGTGCGAGCATGCGTCTGTGCTATCGTGCGCACATCTCGCCACTGCTATCACTTGCTGTCTATTTCACAAGCACAAAGCGCTGTTTTTAGGCATTTTAAATGTTTTTTCTACCTTTACACAGCAAGGGCTGTACAATAACAGCAGAACAGGGGTTTGGCTGCATAACTCTCTATGAGGGCATACTGTAAGAGTACATAGCTATATCACAGGCAAACTGCTCAGTTTTTAAATATTTATAGGATTTAGATGCAGAAACAAATGAGTTGGGCATAAAGGGATAGTACAGTAAAGATATAAGATTGCCAGGTTGGCCACCCTGACATGAAATATAGGATAGTTATTGAAAATAGAAGAGGACAAGACAGAGTGAACAAGGAAACAATAAGTGGGGGGGGGTTACTGCATCTGGAAGGATGGTTGTCTAAACACTTCATGTTCATAACAGGACACCCTGTTACATGCACCACCACAGCTCCTTTACTCATGGAATGTGGTGAGAGTTAGGCCAATGACCCCAACGCACACCGTGATGGCTGGTAGTGTGTGGAGGTTGGGGGGTGGTAACCCTAATGTGGAATTTCCGTACTTTTATTAGTGTGGAAAAAACCCTAACTGATGCATTAACAAAGTTTTTTGCAAAGAATCTATATATCCAAAAACTGCAGTAATGCACCAGTTAGGGTTACACTTAGTGTCACAAAAGAAGGGAAATAACTTCCAGTGACGTCATCACCTAAATGGCAGCTTGAGCAAGGAGCTCCTCCTACTCCAGCATCTTAACAATCCACAGCTATCCAGCTTCAGTCTTTGCCATTCTGTTGCTTATACGCAAGACTACTGATTATATTATGTCCACAAGACAGCGTACCAAACAAAATCCATCAGGATCAGTGGTAAATCCCCCACACATAAGTCTGACTGATCTCAACAGGCCACAGAATGTTCCCTGGGCCCCACTCAGGCTACCTCATAGCAGGCTAATGATACAGAAGAGCCTGATTTTGCTATTACCTCTGAAAAGCTCTGCATCACTTTTCAGCAAATGAATACCACACTCCAGCATCTGGAAGCTACAGTCTCTGAAGATCACAGAGATTGCACTATTTTAAAAAAATGAACTGGAACAATAGAATAGTGCCTCACCAAGTATACCACTATGACTGATATTCACAATTTGTCCTTACTTGATTTTTACCACAAAGAACAACTTCTCGCTCTGAGGCTGGAAGACCATGAAAACCAGAATCACCGTAATAACATAAGGATCCACAGTGTCCCCAAAGGTACAAAGAACAGCAATGTGCTTAATTTTATTGAGGGCTTCCTGAAATAAATGCTGGGCTTACCTGCAGATAAGCAGCTAAATGTCATCAGAGCCCATTGCTACTTAATTCCTTATCCCTGGGACCCTAAACCCCACCTGCGCTCCATCATTCTCACTGTCTTAGACTTTCAAGTGAAGAAGGACGTGTTATGCACAGCTTGGTCCAAAAAATAGATTTTGTTTGGGGACACTTGGTTATTCTTTGAGCATGACTACACCCCCCCGTCTGTTCAGCATCACAAACAGGTGTTTGCCATGGTTAAATAAAATGGGCATCAAGCTTCTGTGGAATACCCTGCCCACCTTAAGATCATGACTGATGGAGGGCCAAAAAAATTTGCTGACCTGGTGGAGGCTAAAATTGTTCTCCACTCTCTGGGGCTTAAACTGGTGGAGGATCCCATCATATCCCAGAAGAGGGCGCTGCATGCACTATCTTGGCAGACCAAAGGAACCAAAACATCCAGGGCACAGCCTGAGTCAACCTCTTCTGCATTGTGGACCTCTGTTGCAACTAAAAATATTCCCTTCACAGCTACAAAGCTTCGGACAGAATTGTGATCTCCACAGCAGGTGTCTACTTTCCTGATGCTTCCTCATCAACCATGCATGCCACCACTTGATATCGAAGGACTCACAAGTGGTTTTTCACTTCTCTGATGAGACTGCAGGTTGTCTCCATGTTATGAAGTGTTTGTGTTGTGACATTACATTGACTTTACCAGCAACTTAAAGGATACCTAAACAACATCATGACAACAAACTATTCAAAACTGTGATTCCGTAGGTGACTAAAGGAAAGGCTGCTGTATTCATTAAGGCTAACACTACATATACATAATTTACCTAAATGTGGTTCCAGAGTATTTGAATATTGTAAAATCAGCCTTCTAATTTCAAAAAAACTGTCTTACCTGCTTCCTAAAATGGCTGCCAAATGTGTTATGTGATGACATCATTTGAGCCAAAGTCAGAAAGATATATGGCTCTCTATAGTGCTAACTAGTTATTTTTTCCCTTTCTATAGAATTGTTTCACCCAAAAGGTCAAAACCATGTGCATTATTTTGTATAATACACATGTTAGGCTATGGTTCTGTTCATTTTGTTTATTTTAACATGCTGAAATTGTGTTTTAATCCAACCGACTTTCTCTGTGGCAAACCACAGTGCAGTACAAGTCTTGAATAACCTGGTGGTCTAGTGGTTATGGTGGATCTAAGATGATACACTGGGGGTGCTGGGAAGGTGTGCATGCTTTATATGCACTTTTTGACATTTTTATTAAACCTTTATTTTTTCTGTTATTCTTTTCTAGTATGTTTTTGACAGAACCTACAAATGTAATCCATAGTTTGAATGTAAACATTTGTACAATCAATAAATCAGACTTCTTCAACAAAGTGAAATGCAGCAGCAGCACGCACGTACATTACTATGTGTGTGGGGGGGCAGCCACATGCTTCACCACCCCCTAGAGCCACCACTTTTTTATAGCAAAGTTCTTGTTCTGTCCAATGTTACAGTTTATACTTTCTCAAAACTCAAATATATGCTTGTCTTGTCTTCTTTATCCATGGGAAATAATAATAAGAATAATCAGCATTTATATAGTTGTTTTCATACACATTGTATCCCAAAGTGCATTACAAGCAATACTAGACTGGTAGTGAAGTGACTGAACATGTAGCGGTAGCCATTTCATACATTACTATCCACACACAGCTTTGGGCAATTGCATGAACTGGTTTTATGGGAAAGGGAATGTTGGCCAGGACAATGGGGTCTGGTAGCGATCAAGATGCTGGCAGCCCACATCTTATTTCTCACAGTAATCTGCTCATATTTCTCTCCTCTGTCTTCCCCCTTCTCTGAATATAGCAGTACCTTTTAAGACTGGCCTTCTCAGCCCCTCTGGTATTCATTCATCACTATTCCTCCTCACACTGAAAACTGGTGAGCTCATCACCCTTCTGCATCATGAATGCAAGTAGTAGAGTCCCCGTTTTATTTTGACATATCAAATATAAACATATCTTTCCAGTAAGTCAGGTGGATAGCAACAAGGAACAAGGGGAATGATGGGCTTTCCTATCCTTAAAAAATCTAGGCTACCTTTGATTAGGCACTGCTAAATGATGGGTGTGCACATCATTATGCATGTCATTTAATAGTGCCTAATCATAGGTGGCTTAGATCTTCCATGGGTAGGAAAGCCTATTTTTCCACTTGTCCAATGCAGCTATCAGCCTGGCTTACCAGAAGATCATGTTTATTATTAATATGTAAAAATAACATGGGAGACTGTACTAACCACATTCATGATGCAGACAGGTAGTGAACTCACCAGTTTTTGGTATGGGGTGCAGGTGAGAAGAAGGAATGCCAGGGAGGGACTGAAGAGGCAATTCCAGCAGGGTATAGCTATATTCAGGTTAGCTGAAGACATAAAGGAGGACGTTGAGCAGATCACTGTGAGATCTGAAATGTGGGGCTGCCAACATCATGATCACTACCTGACTGTGGATGAGAGTAGCCAGCAATGACAAATACTCAGAATGGCAGGGCTGCACCTAAACTGTTACTTGAATTCAGTGTAAGGAGATTACTCTCAGGTGGGGGGTGTTGACATTTGTTAGGACAGTATTGAGGGAGTTGTGTATATCTCATTCAAGATTTGGAAGGGTGGTAGCCAGCCAACTCGAATTGTGGAGTACAGCACAGAAAAGTACTGGAGAAGAATTGTTGGGAACTGTCCTGCCGGGTTCTGCAGATCACAGGTAAAGAAGTAGACTGCCAATGGAAGCTGGGTGGATTTGCTCAAGGTATTAATATGCCTCTCCTGCTAATAATATCATTATCCATTGTAAGTGCAGCCCTTATGAGGGCATGAACAGCAGTTTTTCCTAATGGGTCATGATGCTTATTGCTTGGCCCTCCAGGAAGACCTAGTTGTTGGTTAATAAGGTGAGAAAAAACACAACAGGGGAACTGTACATACTACCGTCACTGTGCAGAACGGTGGTGATCCACTCAATGTTTACTGTTTGCTAACAAACAACTGAATGTTGCAGAAGTCAAACACTGAGAATGTGGACTGGAGAGTGATTTGGGAGGCATTTTTTTAACAGTGCCAGCTGATGATGCATATTGGTATAGGTGTGCACAACTCTCTGGGTACAAGATTACAATCTGAGGTGTGATAATTCTCTTCATGAGACCGTAAGCACATATGCAGCCCCAGGCAGTTCTAAGGATAGGGTATGGATGGTGCGGTGTTTAACAGTAGGCAAGCTAGGTGCAGGGGGTTCACATGGAGAAAGAAAGCCTTATTTGTGGATTAACAAGACAGCATGAGCTTTGGAACTGAATCAGACCTGTACTTTGCTCTGTGACCCTGAGCAAGTCATTACACTTCCTTGTGCTCCCAGGCCACACCTGTAAACAAGCTTTCAGCTTAGTGTATCTCTCCTGATTAAAAAAAAAAAACAACATTCAGTGCATCACATAACCACTAGATCATCACGTTTTGAAGTGTTGCACTGTAATGCAGTTTGCCAAGGAAAAAGTCAGTTGGATTGCAAAACATTTTCCACAAGTCAAAGTAAACTAAATGAACAAAATCATAGCCTAACATGCGTACTGATCAAAATAAACCACGAGTTAATACATGGTGTTGATCATTCTAGTACAACAATTTAAAACAAAGAGGGAAAGAAGAACTAGTAAGCACTATAGAAATGTATGTGGGTCTCTGTCTTTGGCTCAGATGATGTCATCATGACTCATCACTTAACAGACTTGGCAGCCATCTTAGGGAGAAACCAAAGCTGTCTTTTGGAAGTGAAAGGCTGATGTTTGCATTTTTCAAAAGCTATGAAACTGCATTTATATTATTTACATAAATGCAGTTTTAGCATAAATGTAAACTGCAGCCTCTACTTTACCTTGTCATGAAGCCAGATTTTGGAGTTTGCGGTTTTAAAAAACTACTTGTTTAGGTATCCTTTAACTATGTAGGGTCCATGAGAAGCAACCAAAAGAATATAGGCCCCCTGGAAGTGAATGGTAAAATAATTAAAAATGAACAAGGCATAGTTAATGAATTGAATAACTACTTTCTGACAACCTTTCAGCCAAAAGAAACAATCAAAGAAAATTATCTAGATGTGAATAGACGCCAAAGATAAAAATATGATATTCACCAAACAAGATATCTTGGAGAAATTAAAGAAAATTAAACCTTATAAATCAATGGGACCTGGTGGATTGAGCTTGAGACTATTGGAGGAATTAGCAGATGAATTTATGTGGGCCAATTACAGAATTGTTTAATGCATCAATCAAAGAAAGTAAAACTCTTGATTAATGGAAAGTAACTAATGTGACGCCAATTTACAAGAAGGGAAATAGAAAACAAGTCAGTAACTATAGACCTATAAGTCTGACTTTGGTCTTAGGGAAAGTTATGGAGGGGACGATACATGATCTAATCATAGCACATGTTAAAATAGAAGGGTTATGTGATATAACACAACATGGATTTGTAAGAGGGAGATCATGCCTTACGAATCAGTTATATTTTTTGAACCAGCCAGTGATGCTCTTGATCAAGGCCTCCCAGTGGATATTATATTTTTTGATTACACTAAGGCATTTGATTCTGTTTCACATAGAGTCTTATTAGAGCAGTTAGACAATATTAATTTACATTACAGTATCATGAGTTGGATAGGTAGCTGGCTTCAGAACAGAAAACAGGGTCAGGATGAGAGGTTATTATTCTGAATGAGGAGGTGCTACAAGTGGGGTCCCTCAGGGATCGGTATTGGGGCCGACCTTGTTCAATATACTCATCGCTAATATGCAAACTTATGAGAGAGCATGGATAGGAAAATATGCTGATGACAGTAAAATTGGGGCTGTGATAAATAATAGGGCTGCAGCAGAAATGCTGCAGAATGAATTGACAAATATAGAGACTTAGGCAATGCAAAACAAATTAGCCTTTATTGTAGATAAATGTAAGGTAATGCATTTGGGACACTGAAACCAACTATTTGCATATAAACTGGGGGGGTAATATATTGCAGGTGACTTGACAGCGAGAAAGACTTGGGAGTGATGGTAACAAATACTCTTACTTTTGATGCACATGCTAGGGCAATTGTCAAAAAATGTAATAAACTCATGGCATGTATATTTAGATGTATAAAGAGTAGGAATGAATCAGTAATACTCCCGTTGTATTCATCATTGGTGAGAACACAGCTGGAGTATTGCTCTCCATTTTGTGCACAACAAAGTAAGAGTGGTGTACAATTAATGGAAAGAGTACAGAGTAGGATAACAAGGAGAATTAAAAATATGAAAAATAAGGATTATGATGATAGAGTGATACAGCTGAACCTATACTCCTTACAGTATATAAGGCTACGAGGAGACCTGTTTCTGGCTTTTAGTGCAACAAAGAATGAAGAACTGTTCAAAACCATAGCATTGGTTAAACATAATAATATTAAGAACACAAGATCACACTCATTAACATTAGCAGAAGCTGTTAGCAAACCTATTAAGAGGCAGAAATTGTTTAGTCAGAGGGTTATTACTAGTTGGAATGCCTTACCAGAAAATATAGTTAGAAGCAGAACAATGCATATCTTTAAAACATCATTAGACAGGTACATGGGAATGAAGAAGTATCAAGGGATCCACTGAAAAGTGGCAGGCCATATATAGGCCTTGGCCTCCTCTGCCCACGTAAGTCTATGAATGTATAAACTATTGCTACACTCAATGCTTATTTGTTATAGCTGAGCGCGCCATGGATACATGTGATTCCTCATTGGGGGAGGTGATTGGGGCTGGCTGGGGGGAGGGCAGCTCCTCGAGTGGGTGTAGAGGCTTCCCCTCCATTGTGTTCTGGCTGTGAACTGTGGCATGGGCTTGGAGGGACACCCTATAACATCAAGTTTGTTGGTGCATTTGTTGAGGGCCTGGAGACAGTCCTTGGCTGGGGGAAATACATCAAGATGACTGGGGCTGCCATTTTCTCTCTTAATGCATATTGACAAAGACCTTGTGGCATCTCAGTTGGTGTCATTTCCCCCTCCATTTCTGACCCCTTCATAGGATGAGGTGAGAGCATATCCTTTCATTCAGTGGCACGATTGTTTTTCTCTTCTAATTGTACCCCTCTTCTGCTCCACCGGGACAGCCTCAGTGACTGTGTTTGGAGGCTTGTAGGGGCTTACCTCCAGTGGACGTCTCTCGGGAAGGGTGTGGGGGTTCCATTATTTCATGACACCTCTGTTAGTGGCTACTGCCTGTACTTCCAGTTTTGCTTTCTGACATTGTACCCTCGGTCAAGAGTTACTTGATCAATGGCAGCCCCTGGCCATCTGATTCCTTGCAGTACAGACAGTATTGCCTGGAAGCCCTGGTTGTAGTCCTGAATCTCCCATGGCAATTTCCAGTATCTGCTTGGCACATTGATGGTCCTCCAGTTCTCATGCCACTGGCTCTGCTTACACCTTTTGGAGAGAAGTGGCCCAGACCTCGCCTGAAAACAGGTTGTCCTAGTGACACCCCCCCCTCCTTCATTTCTTCTTGTGGGAGAGGTGTTATGGGGTAAGTCCCCCTCAGCTGGTTCCCTCCCCCTTTCATTTCAGTTTTGTAGTTCTCCCTTTTTCTTAGGGGATTTCACTATGATGGGATACTAGCCCTCTTTTAGTTGTTTTTCTCCTTGACATTTCTGTCACCACTGCCATACAGCAGCTCATTTCTTTTCAATAGAGCTCTTGCCCATCAGATATTATTTCCTCTGGTTACCTAGGAACATACCAGACCAAGGAGTCATTCAAAGTAACACCTATCCATACCCCACTGTGAAATTCTCCATCAGGTGTGGGTTGGGTAAACCTGAAACCTTGAAGTATGTATTAAGTTGTTACTATGTTTATTTTTTTGAAATTCAAGTTTATTGATTTTAACAGTTACTATGTTTATATGTTGGTACATGTTTTTTGCTACTTATTGTAGAAATTTTTTAAGGCGTGTTCTGTTCCCAGCAAGCCCTCACCCCCACCCCCAGCTGAGGGTCGGGCTACTTTCGTGGTACATGACCAAATGGCTGACCTCAATATAGTCTCTTACAATGCAAGAGGAATCAACAGTCCTGTTAAGAGGGCTTACGTATTGCAAGACTTGCAGCATCATAATGCAACCGTTGCTTTCCTGCAGGAGACCCATTTGACTCCTCAGGAACAACTTAAAGTGACTTACCAACTTCCCCCAATGTCATATTTGCAGATCACCTTCCCTTCACTGAGTTATGCAAAGCTCAGCTGCCCTGAAGTTAAGTATTAAATATATTCAGATGCTTAGTTTTTTAACATTTTTGTACCACAGTTGTCTCTGCATGTTTTTTTTTCTTTGTTTGAAGTTTGCACATGAGAAATGCATCCACATGCGTGAGTGACATCAACACAGGGAGGGTGTTCCCACTGCAGCTTTCTCACTGCTCATTCATTCATCTTTCCTGGACCCAGCCTCAGTGAGTGTAGATCCAAAACTGAATTGGCAAAAATTACAGCACTGATGACTTAAACTGTTTGTTATATTGGCAGCTGAGGTGGATACTTGCTTTTAGGATTGCAGAAGTGGTAATTTCTCCTGATTTTCAATTTTACTTATCTGTCTAAGCTCTGTGTCCTAGGTCCATCGGTTCTAGGAACATCACAATCTACATTGCTTGAGTACAGTGTTGCAGTTTTAATAAGTGCTGCAAGTACATAATTATAACAACAAGTCTGTATAAAAATAAATTTTTTTAACTGAGTGGAGCTGTAATCTGTAGCGTATTGGGACACAAAAGGACGACTTTTGAACAGGGCAGATCTATAAATTGCAGTAAGCTTTTCAGTATTGGTACGTAAAGCTCTGTGTTAAATGGATGACTTTTTCAACAGTTCAGAACTGTAATGTATGGTAAGAGTATAAGCACTGAGCTGAAGAGTCCAATCCCAGGAGAACAGTGCAATAAACTGTGTATTTTTGGCAAGTGCTGCTTCCAGTGTGATTGTTTCAGTAAACTGCCTTTGCTATTGCATTTCTGATTGTCACCATTATTATAAACAGTTTAGATTTTTTCCTGTGCTTCTGTGTTTTCTTGGGCTCATTTGGTGTTCTCATGCAAGCACCATAACACTGATCACCAAAGTATGCTTAGATGTGCATGAATAAAGGGATATGGTGCACTGAATTGTTTCTCCAGCTTGCCAGCCCCTCGCTAAGTTTATAAATGAATGCAATAAGATCAGTTCTATACTGTACATAGTTATACTGTACATAGTTTACAGTGTATCTCAAAATTAAACACTTAGTTTTTTAACACTTTAACATACAGTCTTTATTTATAATTAGGATTATAGCATCATTGTATGTGCTCCAGAGCATCAGCAAAAGAAGAGACTGCAGTTGCCATCCTCTGCCAACACTGCAGCACCAATGTACATCTTCTACGGTGTTACATTGCAAAGTGTGCTAGTCAGTTCAGCATACTTAGGGAATAATGTCTGAACCAAAATATGGGCAACACAGCAATGAATGCCGGGAGTCTACATAATGCACCATGACATCGGTAAGGCATGGGAGACAATATAGTGCAGCATCTGTTGTATTTGCTGTACACTTTACGCATGTGCATCAGAGATCCACTGTAATGGAAAAAATGGGAAAACACAAACGTCTTGACACAGACCGAAGTGGTAATGAAGTATGGTGACATAAATGAGGAAGGGTGGTTCAAATACAGTCTAACACTTGAGTACCTACTGCAAGGATATGTTCCTTTTTGTACTGGACCAATCAAAAGGTACTTAGGCTATCTAAACATAAATGCAGTCTCTTTCTCCATGAGAAGGGTATTGGCAGTGTCATTTTTAACCTTGGGGGGTGGGGGACGATCACCGACTGTACTGTGTATTTTTTGCTCAATTCATATTGCACCTGGAGATACATATGTAGTGGCAATAAGCCAATGCCAGGATGGTATTACAGATGCTTATGCAGACACTAATGACAGCTGCAGTCTGTATAGTTCCTCAGCGCTTAGAAGTAACACAAAGCTGGTGCAATCATTTGTAATTTTAAATTTATAACATGCTGTAAACAGGGGAACTGGTGACTTCAACACGTTACTCAATCACTGATACCTCTAAAGGGGGAAGTACAAGCAGGCCCCCCACCCCAAACACACATACACAGAGGAGAAAGCTATAGCGTAGACCAGTTGGCAGTAGGGCAAAGACAGACCCAAACAGTATAAATAATTTACAGATAATAAAAGTTGTATGCTGCAGCAATTTTCTAAGTGTATGTGTGCAAATGGGGGGTTTGGAGTGGTTGGGGTACAAAGTGCCTGCTTGTAATTTCCAAACTGTGCTCCATCAGAGCTAGTGACTGATAAATCAATTGGCAGGAGGTCACTACTAACTAGTACCAGTTGAGGAATTTAGACAAATTGGATTTGGACAAATTGTGAGCCATTTATCCTGCTCAAGCAATGCCACCAGATCGAGCCATGCTCTCAGTGTCAAGCTGGAGTGGCCAACAAAACAACTCATTCGCATAGGGAAAGCAATCCCCCCCACCAAAAAAAAGAAATATAAAAACCCAGGGTACTATCACTAGCATTTGTGTGGGCAAATTGATGCTGGGAGTAACAGAACACAGACCATACCTCGATTTTGCACAGTAGAATGACAGCAATGACGGGAACCAAACCATAGCACTAAGTAGCAAAATATAATATTAAGAGTCCATGTTGCTAAGTCTGCTCTTGCTGCTGTACTGGAATGGATTGGGACTACTGCTGTGACTGCCTGAACTACTGCTCACATCATTCTTGCTGCGGTCATAGGGTCATCCCTATGGGGATCTACTATGCAGTGGCTGTCAAATTGTGGCACTATGTCAGTGTCCGAAAGATCACTGTTAGTGCAGCACAACATAATGCTTTCATCATCAGACCCTAAAAATGAACTGTTTGACATTGCCATTGTCGTGCTGCATACTGCGACCAAGAGCTCTGTTATCAAGATGGAATTGCTGTGACCAAGAACTACTTTTAATTGCAGAACACAGATCTCCCTGTGGTGACATTGCAAAGGTAATGAGTGTCAAAGGTCACCAAATACAGGCTCCAATACACAAAATGACACTTCCTGGTTTGTGAGGGTGAAAACCTGATTTAATTTGCTAAAATAGGCTATGCATCTATCAAAAGATATTGCGAATCAGTTCTATAAGCAGTCACCTTGCAGTTTATGAGTTCATATATCAAAACTCAGTAAATCACTTTAAGCTACACCATAGCTAGGTGGGAGAGGTTTATGCCTCTCATGAAGCTCACACCCATCAGAGAAGTTGCCAACCTGATACACTGTAACACCTCATTATGGGTGCTGTGAGTTGATATTGACCCTGAAAGGAGGTTTGTTCACCTCCAGGGAGAGTATAGGGCACATATTTGTGTATTGCTTAATTTATACGCTTTTAATGATGAAACTGAATGCATCTATTTTGTTAATAAGGTTTTGGGGGATATGGTGGTAGATTTCCAGAGCCCAGCAGTGATAGGCCGGGACTTCAATGTTGTCATGAACCTCTCAGTGAACCAAGTGGAGTCAGCAGGGCAGGGGATATCCAGAACAGGAAAGTACTCACAAGTTTATGTTCTGAGATGGGCCTAGTAGAGGGGTGACACTTTCTCCACCTGTGGAGGAGGGACTGTTGCTGCTATGCACCATGCTGCAAGGTATACTCGCATATAGATTATTTTTCAATCTCTTCAAATTGGGTTTCCAAACTGACTGGCTGCACTACAGGGTCTATTATGACCTCTGATCATGCCCAATTGCGAATTCAGATGGCCACTTCCCCACTGCCTACCGAATCCTTGTGGAGACTGAACATCAGTTCACTTAATCGGAAGAATTCAAAGAACTCATAGTCTCAGCAATGGAGACATTCTTCCATACTAATCTGTCACTTGATCAAGAGGAAGGAATGTACTGGGACTCCCTTAAATGTTTTATCAAAGAAGGGATTATCAAGTACTCTTCTGGGTTAAAACAGGACTGTATTTGAGCCAGACTAGACTCAGAGGCTAAAACAGTAGACTTAGAATTTCGCCACCAAGTGACACTACATGATTCACTGAAAGCAGAGCTAGAGTATGAAAGACATAAGTTAAACTAGTTGCTAGATGCCAAAATAGAATGACAACTTAGATATTCTAGGCAAAAGTACTGTACTTTGACCAGGAAAATAGCTCAGGAAACTCCTTGCATTGCAGTTATGCAAAGAAGCCACTAACAGAGCTGTGATTCGGCTCAGAGATCAAGACACACACATGTCTACCACCCAACCCACTAAAATCTCTTACTTATTTGCCTAGTATTACTCCTCTCTTTATGAATCACAGTGTTCAGTGGACCATATGGCCCAAGTGCATGACTATCTCCACAAGCTACTCTTCACACCTCAAGTCAAAAAGACAGAGACACCCTTAATGCTCCAATCTCACCCTCTGAAGTGATGGCCAACAAAATGGTATGACATCTGGCAGTGATGGTTTTCCCTCAGAATTCAATAAGCAATTCACTCCCCAAATACTGGATTTGCTAATGACCACCTTTAGTGAAGTACTGGAGGGAAAATGTGGCATCCCACCTTCTTGGAATTTGGCACAGATATCAGTTATCCTTAAACCAGCTTAATCAGGTTCAATGTCAGTTGGCATCAACTGTATCCCCCTCCACCAGAATGAGGCTGAAAATATATATATATATATTTTTTTTTAATTGTTTAACTAGGTGAGACACACTAAGCTGAAAGCTTGTTTACAGGTGCAACCTGGGAGCACATGGAAGTTAAGTGACTTGCTCAGGGTCACACAGTTTGCAAGTGGGGGCTGTGGGATTCAAACCCAGGTCTCCAGATTTGCAGCTCAGAGCCTTAAACCACTGCGCTAAACTGCCTCCCAATATGGAATTGTCTAGTCCTCCTTTCCTGGACAACAAAAACTAAATAAAAAATAAAATAAAGACTGTGGATCATTCCACCCCATTTCACTTTTACCACTTGATTTAATACTTTTCATGAGAATCTTAATAGCCCACTTGCAATTCTATATCTCTGCCCTGGTGCACCCAGACCAAACAGGTCTTATTTCGGGCCACCTCCTCCAAGATAATATTCATAGGTTGCTAAACATTATTACTGCCCAATATGCTACAAAATATTTTCATTTAGCCCTGCGCTCCCTCATAAAACTCAGAGACAACTACAAAATGTGTGCATTATGGGAGTTCAGGGTCCAGAGGACCCTGTGCTCACAAAAATCACATATGAGTAACATTGCACTTTCTCAAAAAGCAGGGAAATTCATTGCAAAAAACTGCATTGACGCATCAGTTGGCTTTGTCATTACAGCGACTAACGTTTGGAAATTTGATGTTAGGTTTACCAATCTTACCCCCTCACTCTCCATGAAGCAACATGCAATGGGGAATGCCTTGGGGTCATTGGGCCTAACTCTCACCCCATTTTCTATAACTGTACCATATAAGCTTCCTTATAAATGGAATAGGGTGAGCGTTAGGGCCGATGACCCTAAGGCAAACCCTGACACCTCTTAGTGTGTGGAGGATGGGGGGGTGGGGTTGGTAACCCTAACATTGAATTTCCAAACTTTTTTTGCTGTAATAATAACCCTAACTGATGCGTTAACAGAGTTTTTTCAATGAAAAAGATGTATATATGTGTATTATAGGGGCGTGGTCATGCAACTATTGTTAGATTTGAGTAGGCACTTTAATGTTAAACCTCAATTGTTGCGTGTTAATAACTTTGCATCCATTCAACGGATTTGCACAAACATTGGAATGCAGGGTCTGGTATGCTAGATCTCTTGATTTACCAAGTTGTGTTTCAGTTGGACTTAACAGTTTCTGCACAGCAAAATGCTAAGAAACGTGTTTTTTTCTACTTTTGACACATTTTTTCCTCATGGTGCTACAGCCACACTGTGTGGTCTTTTGGTCTGAAATCTGGAACATAGAAAGAGGTTGGCTCAAGGAAAAATTCAGCATTGGTTTGGGGAAAAAATATTAATCCATTCCAAAGTTATTAAATTTTTAATTTTGGGGTTCTCGGCATGCTTAATTCACTCCAAGATTTATATGGTTATTTTTCAGACAAAGATTGGGCTCACAGTCAAGGATTTTGTAGCTAGGAGACTAGGATCCTGGTCCACCAAAAAATTCCTTGTCCATGAGCCACCATCTTGTTTTGCAGTTTTTTTCCCCCAAACAAAATGTTGTAGCTTTCTCCACGGGTGACTTTTGGGCCAAATGAGGCATGGGTTTTGTTCAGGGTGACCCCTCACAAAGCCATGCCTTTTGTTTGGCTCATTTTGGTCAAAGAATGGCTTTTTAAAATTTAAAAATTCTTTGACCGTGACTCGCTAATGTTCCTAGTCCTCAAGCTGTCAAAATCCTAGTCCATGACTTCGCAGTCAAGGATTTTTCTACCTCGTGGACTAGGATTCTAAAAACTTTACCTTTGCATTGCTAATGAATGGTTTGGTCTTTTTACATGAAATTTTCAGGGTATTGAGGGGATGCCCTTCAGGTGTGAAATATTCTGTTTAGGTGTTGGGGAATTATGCAGTTCCATCAATATGCCATCACAAAGTTGAGATTTTCCCCTTAGGATAACATTGTGCCACCCATTGCACATATTGATGCCTGTAGCTCATAAACTATGCAAGGCACAGATTCAGTCAATTTATGTTGCATGGTTGTCTCACTGTCATGATTACAATGACACTTGAATCTTTTTCTAGCTGTTACAGTTCCCGAGATATTGGCAAATTGGTGTTACAAGGGTTCTTTGCCCTATATGGCTGCTGTATTGCTCTGTCGCTATGTGTAAGTGAGAGTGCAGGGCCCAGAGGGCCCACACTCCCACAGATGCATATCATTATGCAGAAATAGGCAGCTTGGTGGGAGCACAGGGCCCTCCACCACCACATGCTATTTGGTAGATATATTACACTTTTTCAAAAAGTAAGGAAATTCATTGCAAAAACTTCATTTAATGCATCAGTTAGGGTTAAAGCAACAAAGAGAGGAAATGATTTAGTTGGAGCCTCCCTAACTCTTCTGCACCTCACCTCTCTTCTCCTCCACAGACTGGCAGGCTCTGGGGTGTGCCATGGGGTCATAAGACCTAACTCTCACCCCATTCTCCTTTACTGTAGCATGTCAACCTGTTTACACATGGAATAGGGTGAGAGTTGGACCACATGACCACATGGCGCACCCTGGCACCTGTCAGTCTGTGGCAGAGAGGGGTTGGGGAGTTGGGGGGTTTAGGTGCTCAACCCTAATGTCTAATTTCCTCATTTTTGTTGCTTTAACCCAAATTGATGCATTAAATGAAGTTTTTTGCAAATGAATATGTATATATATATATATATATATATATATGTAAATGTCTATATCTAGATATATATATATATATTTATGGAATATATTGGTTGGATTGTGTGATAACTCTTTATTTGCTACAGTTGCCACGTGACCCCGGGCAACTTCACGAGTGGCAGGCCATGAGTGATGGTTACGAGAGGTCACTGGCAACTGTAGCACTTAAATGAGTTCTCACACAGCCAGCCCCCGCATATTCCATTTCTGCAACAGGCTTTTTTGGGGGGTTTATATACATTTTCATGAAAACCGAGATATTGGCTATTAGCGCAGATTGCGTGGACTTTGCATGACTTAGCGTGGACTTTGTATGGGATTTGTGCTATTTGCGCAATGTAATAGATAGGACTTTGCATGACTTTGTACACAGTGACTCAGATAAATGCATTTATCACACAGTTTATCTCTAAACACCTGTTACATAAATATATATGTGTGTGTGTGTATATATATATATATATATATATATATATATATATATGTGTGTGTGTGTGTGTGTATGTTATATACTGGTGTGCTAGCACCAGTATAGTTAGAGTTGAGTGCAAACTTCTATATTAAAGCCAAATCTTTGAACCTTAATAACTTTGGAACTGTACAACGGATATGCATGGCATGTGGCATGTATAATCTCTTGGGGTAGTTATTTTGACGTGGCAAATGTGGTGTGAATGCAATGAATGGTTCCAAAGTTATTAAAGTTCAAAACCCCTTAAATTTGCTAAGTTTTTGTTGTTTCTTTGTCCACCTGTATCTCAGAAAAGGTTTTAGGTTGTGGTTTGAAATTTTCAGGGTAAAAAGCATTTGCCTTACAAATATGTCTTTTGATGGTTTGGTAAAAAAATATCAGTCTGTTCAAAAGTTATTACATTTTGAAATTTCCTATTATTTTTCTTTTGGGAAAAATGTATGTCAGACAAGAAAGTACTTTTATTGTTGCAAGAGCTACAGTAGTATTTGTGCACATCGAGTCACAGTGTTTTCGCAGAGAGCTCCTGTGTTCACCATCTTGTTTTTCAGTTAGCGAACCAATGAAAGTAAAGAATACAAACTAAAACAAATAGAATTAAAAAATAAACAGACACCAGAACCTAGCTAAACAGGAGATGTTTAGCTACATTCTGATGTTTCTTTGTTTAAATTTTGCCAAGAAACACATTTTCTGGGCACGCAAAATCCTGGGTGCTCAGCTTAGCAAGAGGAGCACCTTCCCACATTCTCTGTATGAGAACTGTGAGATTTTCTTGACTTGTGCAGCAACAGCTGGAACTCATGCTGCCAGCTGCACTCTAATGTGTGACCCACTGTTTCCCTGGTATCTAGTGGCACCACCCACCTGCCAATCACTGTCCTTAGTTACACCCCCTCCCATATCTTTCCCTGGTGTCTAGTGGCACCCCCACCCTCCAATTCCCATAGTTTTTGATTTTCATTTTTTTTCATAAAATCTGACACTGGAATGTGCACTGCCAGTGTCAGATGCCCCCCCCCCATAGCCTGTTCTGTTTATTTGCCAATGTTGTGGGCCCAATTCCCTTGTCAGCATTACAAGCCCCCCAGCAATGTGGAACACTGAGGAGCTCACTCCCAGTATCCCCAAAGAATAATTTATATGTACCTGTGAAAAGAAAACCTTCCTACAATGTTTTTCCCTTCAAAATAAGAAAACATTCCCTTGTTGTCCCCGCTGTCTCCCTCCTCCATCCTGACCCTCCCACTGAGCACCCACCACTTCACACCCCCTTACCCTATACTTACCTCTGGAGGTCATGCACTGTAATCTTCTGTGGAGCGGGACAGGTTGGCTGTCTTCTATGAAGTGGATATTTCATGTTTGAAAATGTGGTATGTGCAAAAATAGGTGTAGTTTATGTTCACATGCAGCATTTTCAAAAATGAGATATCCACTTGTAATCAGTAGTAAAGAAAAATAAACACTGTGCTTGCTATAGTTCCACTGTGGTACAGATGACAAGGCACAGGGACTGGGCACCCAGGGTCCTGGTTTTGAAACCAGTCTCCCCATAGATTTTTTTCCACCTACCGTGAAGGTGAAAAAGATAAAGGAAGGGTGGCCTCAAACCCAGGACCCCCACATCTGCAGTTGTGTGCCCTTTCCTCTACACCACTGTGTTTTGTAAAACAGCCAACATTTGGTTTAAACAGAAAGCAGTTTTTGTAAAAGTGTCAGGTTCACCTTTTAATGTCTGGAGCTGGTCTAATTGACATTATTTTAAACAATGTAGCTGAACAAGAGGCGGAAATAAAACAAGTCATGATGGAGAATGAGGCAAATTTAAAAAGCTTTAGTGCCCATTCTGAGTACAAAATAAATGTATGAAGATAAGTTAAAAGTTAGCATATGGTGGCAGGATGACAAAACTAAAAAAAGTTAAACTGAGCAAGTTCGAAAGGGGCAGAAGGGACTATGAGCTGAGTAATATATTTGAATGGGGCAAAAACAAAGAAAGACCGAGGTCTATTTTGAAGAGGAGCACATCAGAAATAAATACCTATACCAGTGCATCTGGTTCAGAACCCAAAGATAATGATAACATGGAAAGTATAAATAACTTAAATGGGCAGCAGCATTTTTTTTTATTACAGGTCCCACAGACCAATACAGGGGACCCAGCCAATATGAGCCTACAGATTCTAACGAATGCACAAGCACCGATACTCCCAATGGAGAACCCTCCACCCAACCAACAAATGCTGGTACTCCCAGTGCAAACAGGGAGTCAGATTCCTCCCACCAGAGAAGAAGGAACACCCTTTCCAAATCTGCCGATTCTTCCACAAATGACACTCAGGTGCAGTCTGTGCCTTATGAGGTTCCAAGATGAAAGACAAGGAGGGGAAATAGGGGGAAGGGAAGAGGCAGTCCAAGACAACAGGTGTCAGAGCAACACAAAAGAAGGCAACTACCCCCAGAAGACACGCTTCAGGGGAAGGAGGGGGGGTACATTAATACCAGAGTGAGGAGGGAGAGATAGACTATGCGGAACATCTTGAAGAAAATGAACAAGAATCACTGGTGATTAATGCATCTAATTATGCTCTTAGTGATTTAGAACAAAAAGTTTTAAATAAAGGCCTATCATTTGTGCTGACATGCTCCATCAAGGAATTTGAAACCATAGTTGACCTGTATGTTTTTGCATGCAAATTATATTTGCACATAGCTTTCAACAAAAAAAGAAATGGGTGACCCAATGAACATGAGGGGTAACTAAATGAAAATGGAAATGATGAGCATGAAGAAAGTACCATAGAAGAAGTGGGGCACAGAAATGGAAAAATAAATTATTGTATACAGCAACAATGAATGCAACTGTGCAAACTTTTTTTGAGAACCTATGAGATGGATGTGGAAGAAATTTGCAAGCAACCACTTTAGAAGTGCCCCAGGAACCTCACATGGGAAGAGCAGGAGGCTCTCAAGAAGCTGTAAAATGTGGAATCCATCACTATCAAGCCTGCGGACAAGGGTGGGGGATTGGTGGTGATGGAAAAAGTTAAGTATACACAGGTTATGTTAGAACATTTAGCAGACAGGAATTTCTATGAAAGTCTATCCTTTGATCCCACTATCAATTAGAAAAAATAAATAGATTTGTTTCTAGAAGAAATGATGCTGCAGGGTATTATTGGCAAAGAAATTTGTGACTATTTGACTGTGCAAAATCCTGTCAGGGTGGCAATATATGGCCTACCAAAGGTACATAAAAATTTACAGAGACCTCCTATGAGGCCAAGAGTTTCAAGTACTGTACTGGGTCTCTGACAAAGAAAATTGCACAATATATTGATGTACGTATCAAAGAAGTCACAAAAACAACTAGATCATATTTGAGTGACACAAAACACATTTCGGAAATTCTGAGTGAGGCTGAAATAGGGGTAGACTGGATATTGGTAACACTGGACATCCAGTCATTATATACAAACATCCCCACCAGAGGTGGCTAGATGCCTTGAGGCATATGCTATGTGAAAATACAGATAACACTAATGCTTTCATTGAATGGTTAACTAGCTTAACA
The DNA here is from genome assembly GCA_016271365.2 of Neoceratodus forsteri. Taxonomy (NCBI): domain Eukaryota; kingdom Metazoa; phylum Chordata; order Ceratodontiformes; family Ceratodontidae; genus Neoceratodus; species Neoceratodus forsteri. The sequence continues at coordinate 1,127,439,978 of CM028131.1, forward strand.
GAGATGGTTTTGAAAATGAATGTTTTTTTGTTCAAGGACCAGATATATCATCAAATTAAGGGAACAGTGATGGGGGCCACAATGGCCCCCAATTATGTTAATTTGTACTTAGCTGATTGGGAGGAGAAGTACATTTATGATGCAGGACAGAATGCATACCTGGAAAAAATAAATCTATATAACAGATTTATTGATGACTTGATCATCATGTGGAAAGGTAATAGCCAGGAACTTTCTCAGTTTGTAGAGCACTTGGAAAGCACAAATGAGAATTTAAGATTTAGTATCAATGAAAGTAAAGAAAATGTTCCCTTTTTGGATTTAGTGATTAGTAAAGAAAAGGATGGGAACATAAAAACTGATCTGCATCATAAGAAAGCAGATCATAATGCCATCCTGCACTCAGATAGTTGGCATCCCAAACATGTGACACGCAATATACCATATGGCTAGTATATGCAGTTAAAACATAATTGCAGCTCAGACGTGGATTTTAATGTGAGGATAGAGGAGCTTACCAAAAGGTTTTTGAGGAAAGGGTATTCCAAGACAATTTACTGTAGATAAAGCACTGAATTGGTTTAGAATTATGCACACCTTAATAGTAGGACAGAATCAGAATAAAAAGAAAAGAAATGAGTATTGTGGTCCTAACCTTATTACTACCTTTAGTCTACAGGCAAATCAAGTGGAAGAGATGCTAAAGAGAAACTGGCATATCCTGAAGTTAGAGCCTAAACTGAGAGATACTGTTTCCTGTGGACCCAGGGTGACATACCAGAGGGGCAAGAATCTGATGGATATACTTACACAAAGCCTGGAAAAGTCAGATGTCAAAGAGGTAGACAGACCAGAGGGCAATTACAGATGTGAGAACTGCTCTGCATGCAAACATATACAAGTGGGCATTTCGTTTACCACAGATGGAGAAGATGCATGAGGTAAAATCATTTATTACATGCAATACTGAGGCTGGGGTTCATTTAGCCACTTGCATATATGGGAAGTATTATGTGGGAAAAACTTTGAGAAAGTTTAAGGAAGGAATTCTTGAGCATGTAAGATGCATTAGACTGCAGAAGATGAACACACATAGCAGAAGCAGGCAACACAAAACATATTTTCACATTCCTAGGCCTGGAACATGTGAAACTGACTGAAAGGGGGTCGGGGGTTTGGATAATGAACTTATGTGTAGAGAAACATTCTGGCAATACAAATTGAGAACTTCCTACCCCCAGAGGAAAAATGAACAATTTCAACTAGCCCCTTTTCTCAAGAAAAGGAGATAGATACAAATGAGATACTGATTTATGCTATGCAGAAATGTAATTAAGTTAATGTTAATGTATGTGGATGAATCATGTGTGAGAAGTAAGACTTATTAATAAAATAGGGATAACTGAGATTTTGATTAAAGTGTATACATAGAGTGAGACATTTTCTCTTTTTAACATTTTGGGAGCTTTAAGTTTATATAACAGTATGTTATGAAATTAAGTTGTGGGGAAATAGAATATCATTTTAGTATGTGTAATACATGCAGGGATAATATGTGGTGTTTTTTAAGTCACTAGATAGATTTTAAGTGTCACCTTTTCTTTACCACTTTAGAGTGAATCAGTGAGGATGCGAAAGTGACTGTCAGATTATGTCACTGATTGTATGATGTGGCTTAAATGAATGCCTTGGTACTATTTGTGGCTGTTTAACACAGGATTATTATGCTGAGCCTTTAAATTTCTGGCAGAGGTTAGCAATCACTAGCATCTTGAAAAAGAGATGGTGATGTCTTGAAATGTTGAGTTGGAGGGGTGCTATATTTGATATATGGTGTGCTGTGTACCTTTTAAAAAGTGTGTTTTCATTAAAAAACCTTTTTTTATCATGACCACTCAATTGGTTTCTTTTCCTTTTTCCCTGGATGAGTAGCCATTTTATACTTGGTGCTCCACACCACAGGACAGACTTGAAACACATGTGTTTTTTCCTTTACTTATGAAGTGTATCAGTCATCTTCATGCTTCACCGCAAGTGGACAATTAATGTTTGAAAATGTGGTATGTGCGAAAATAGGCATAGCTTATTTTTGCACATAACACATTTTTGAATATGAACTATCCACTTGCAGTCAAGCATTGAGATGATTGACAGCATGTGGAGCGAAGTGGAACTATCCCTTGCAACCCCTTTGCTGTCTCCTGTGTGGTATCAGCCACCTTTGCTGTCCCCTGTGTGGTGGCAGCCCCCCTCCCCAACTCCCGTTATGTGTTTCCCCTGGTGTCTAGTGGCTCCCAACACCCTCAGACTTGTGGTTTGCTGACATCAGAGGGCTCAATGCCCATGTTAGCATTAGAAATGCCCCCCCCCATTCCCAGCACTGTGGGTCACTGGGGATCTCACTTCCAGTGTCCCAAATCCTTATTTATTGTTTGGCTGAAAAGAAGAAAAACGTCCCCGACCTCCATTTTTTTCTTTACCTGAAAGAAAGAAAATGGCCCCTCATTGTCCCCACCACTCCTCCCCCATCACCAACCTCCCACTGAGCAGCCACCACCCCACACACACCCCTTACCCTATACTTACCTCCGGAGGTCATCTGCTGTCATCTTCTGTAGACCAGGACACGTCTGCACTCTTTAACTAACTACAAACAGAGAAATCAAGGTAAATGCTATGTAAAGTTTCTCAAAGGCATTTGGAACTTATGTTGATATCTTTGCAATGTTTAGGTATTTTTTCATCAAATTTTCAACATGGGCTTTTTGGGACCCCTCCTCATGAACACTGTCACTTTTGTTTTGTTAACTGGGCCTGGAAGGTGATTTTGCAGTCACTGCGCAAATCACCGTTTGGAACCGATTAATGAAATGACAGTGCCAGTGTTTATGAGGTGGGGTCCCAAAAAGCACATGTTGAAAATTTGGGGAAAAATTCCTAAAAATGGGCAAGTTACATCTATTTGTTGAAATTTACTATGCACACATGTAATTTTGGTCATTTTTTATGTTGATTGCGCGCATGCTCAAGAAACATGTTGTGGCAGCTTTCTCCACAAGCAGGTTGTGGAGGTGTGGCACTGTTGTGGCCAATGCCCCCACAGCCTGCAAAGGCTTGTCCTGCTTCACCCAATGGTGTGGCACGCTGCTGCTGACACTAGTTCAGCCAGCATGCCACAACCTTCTAAAAAAGTAGCCGCTGCAATCAAGGGCCACCTCATCATTGCAGCATCAGCCATCCGCTGCAATGAGGGAGTGACCTGTCATTGCAGGGCAGGATGTAAAAACTCTGATATTATTTGTGAATATGGCGGCAGCTTGCCACTGTGTTCACAAACAATATAACCCTTCCACCATGTTTAGTTGCCGACGGGGGCCCCAATCCCCATTGGCTTCAGTGGCCAATGTTGATTGTGCCAATGGAGGAGCCTACCCCGTCAGCATTATGTCAAAACCCCTCACTGTTATTGTGTCCAACGGGTGTCCAATCCCTGTCAGCATAATGTGAACCCCCCCTTTAGTTGTGTGCTGATGGGGGGGTGCCCAATCCCCCATCGGCTACTGCTGGCCCCCCGGAATGAAATAATCTGGTGGCATGCTGGGAGCCCACCTCAGCGTGCCACATGCCCCTGTAAAACACAAAATGGTCCCACAATGTCTTTTTTTTCTCTCTTACCCTGTAAAAAAGGAAACTGTCCCTCAGTGGTCTCCGTGGCCCCCACCTGCAACCTGCGCCACCACTGCACACCCTACCTCCTCACACCCCCCCACCCCATACTTACCTCCGGAGTCCGGTGCAACGAACTTCGGTGGACTGGGAACACATCTGCACTCTTCAAAGCCGACCGCGAACTGAGGAAATGCCGGTAAGCTGTATAATGGAATGAATGTTTTTTTTCAACTTTAATGCATATCTCAGGCGTTGTTTGGAATTTTGGCGCCAAATTTTCAACATGGGGTTTTTGGGACCTCTCCTCATGAATTCTTGAACTATCATGGTGTTAATCAGCCCCAAAAGGTGATTTTACAATCACTGCACAGAATCCCTTTTCAGGGCTGATTAACGCAATGACAGTGCCAGTGTTCATGAGGTGGGCTCTCAAACACCTATGTTGCACATTTGGTGGAAAAAATCCACAAAATGACTGTTTTACGAGCATGCATTGCGCAGTTGCTATGCACGCTCATAAGTTCACGAATGTGCAATATTTTCTCACCAGATTTTCAACATTGGCAATTTTCCACACCTCCTTGTGAACCATATAGCTGTCATTGTCCACATCCTGGTGGAAATGTGTTTTCACACTTCAGGCGCAGAATAGCATGGTTGCTGTGGGAAATCAGTGTTCAGGACAGATTAAGAAAATGACAGTGACACTGTTCATGAGTAGAAGTCCTAAAATGCCTATGGTGAAAATTTGGTAATGATACTCCATAAAATGACTGTGTTACAAGCGTGCGTTGCACAGTTTGCACGCATGCTCTTAACTTCGCGAATTTATAATATTTTCACTCCAGATTTTCAACATTGCCATTTTCCCACACTTACTTATGAACAGTGCAGCTGTCGTTTTCCCCATCCTGGCCAAAATGTGTTTTTGCACTTCCAGCACAGAATAGAGCGGTCGCTGTGGGAAATCACTGTCTGGGACAGATTAAGAAAATGACAGTTATATTGTTTATGAGCAGAGGTCCTAAAATGCCTATGTTGAAAATCTGATGATGATAGCCCATCAAATGACTGTGTTACAAGTGTGTATTGCGCACTTTTCACACACCCTTGTAAATTCATAGATTTGTAATATTGTCATGCCAAATTTTCAACAGTGGCATATTTTCCACACCTCCTTATGAGCAGTACAGCTGTCACTTTTGACATCCTGAGCTAAATGTGTGTTCACAGTTGCAGTGCAGAATAACGCAGTTGCTGTGGGAAATCAGTGTTCGGGACACATTAAGAAAATGACAGTGGCACTGTTCATGAGCAGAGGTCCTAAAATCCCTAAGTTGAAAATTTGGTGTTGAAACTCTATAACATGACTGTGTTACAAGTGTGCGTTGAACTGTTTCCACGCACCCTTGTAACTTTGCAAATTTGTAATATTTTCACACCACATTTCCAACAGTGGCATTTTTCACACTCCCTTATGAACAGTACAGCTGTCATTTTTCACATCCTGGTTAAAATATGTTTTTGCACTCATGCCGGAGAATAGCACAGTTGCTGTGTGAAATCAGTGTTTGGGACAGATTAAGATTGAACGAGTGAGGGAGGAGTGACTGAGCTCAACCGAGCTGTGTCAGGACTGCTTCAGATTTGTTTGTGGGCAGGAAAAGGCCCCAGTGCAAGTGCCCAGTACAAAAGGGCAGCCTGCAGCACTGGGAGAAACAGAACGGGATAGTGAGTGAGGGAGGGTGCATAAGCAAACTCACCAGAGTGCTGTCGGGACTGCTGCGGATTTCTTTGTGGGCAGAAAAAGGTGTCAATGCAGGCAGGGACCCAGTACAAAAGGCCAGCTTGCAGTGGTGGGAGAAACAGTATGAGTGACTGAGACAGGGGGACTGAGTGAGCTCAACGGAGCTCTATCAGGACTGCTGTGGATTTGTTTATGGGTAGAAAAAGGCATCAATGCAGGCAGGAGCCCTGTACAAAAGGGCCGCTTGCAGCGCCAGGACAACCAGAATGAGCACGTGAGAGAGGGAGACTGAGCAACCTCAACGGAGCTCTGTCAGGATAGCTGCTGATTTCTTTGTGGACAGATAAAGGTGCCAACACAGCCAGGAGCACCGTACAAAAGTGCAGCCTGCAGCACCATGAAAACAACCTGCGAGTGACAGAGCAGTAGTGAGCGAGCTCAACGGAGCTCTATTGTGACTGCTGCAGATTTCTTTGTGGGCAGAAAATGCGGCAATGCAGGCAGGAGCCCAGTACAAGAGACCAGCTTGCAACGCTGGCAGAGACAGAATGAGTGAGTGAGAGAGGGGGAGTGAGCAAGCTCAATGGAGCTGTGTTGGGACTGCTTCAGATTTCTTTCTTGGACCAAGAAGCCGCCAATGCAGGCAGGAGCCCAGTACAAAAGGGCAGCCTGCAGCGGCGGGAGACACAGAATGAGCGAGTGAGGGAGAGGAAGTGAGTGAACTCAACGGAGCTCCGTCAGGACTGCTGCAGATTTGTTTGTGGGCAGAAAAAGGCAGCAATGCTTGCAGTGGTCCAGTACAAAAGGGCAGCCTGCAGTGGTGGGAAACCCACAAGAAACAAGTCAGAGAGGGGGAGTGAGCAAACTCAATGGAGCTGTATTGTAACTGCTGCAAATTTTCTTCTGGGCAGAAGAAGGCAGCAATGCAGATAGGAGCCCAGTAGAAAAGGGCAGCCTGCAGCACTGGCAGAAATGGAATGAGCGAGTGAGAGAAGGGGAGTGTGTGAGCTCAACGGAGCTATGTCGGGACTGCTGCAGATTTTGTTGTGGGCAGAAAAAGGCACCAACAGAGGCAGGAGCCCAGTACAAAAGGGCAGCCTGCAGCACCAGGAGAAACAGAATGAGCGAGTGCGAGAGGGGGAGTGAGCCACCTCAACGGAGCTCTGTCGGGACAGCTGCGGATTTCTTAGTGGGCAGAACAAGGTGCCCAATGCAAGCAGAAGCCCAGTATAAAAGAGCAGCCTGCAGCACTGGAAGAAACAGACTGAGTGAGTGACAGAGGGCCAGTGAGCGTGCTCAATGCAATCAACATTTGGCATTGACAAATGCTTGTTTATATTTTGATGCCAAATTTTCAACATAGGCATTTTTTCACACCACCTCATGAACAGTGCAGCTGCCATTTTTCACATCCTGCCCAAAATGTGTTTTTGCACCTGTGGCATTGAATGGCATTTTGGCACAGATTTTAAAGTTTTCACCTATGTGGTTTATGATGAGGGGTCATAAGAAGACTATGTTCAAAATCTGGGGTCAATATATGAAAAAATGCTTAAGTTATGACCATTAGTCGCAATTTTGGTACACCTGCTCGTAACTTCAGAAATTTTAAATATTTTGACCACAGATTTTCAACATAGCCTTCTTATTACCCAACCTCATGAATGTCACAGCTGTCATTTTTCAAATCCTGCCCAAAATGTGTTTTGCTACCTGTGGTACGGAATGATGTTGCAGTTGCACAGAATTATGTTTTGGCAGGAATTTGAAAATTTTTTCTGCTGTGTACATGTGCTGGGGTGATAAGATAGCTATGCTGATAATCTGGTCATGCATCTATGAAGTGATGGGTGCACAGGATCTGAAGGACCCTGCACTTCTACAGTACAATAAGGAAAATCACGGAGCATGGGAGCACATTGTCCGAAGGACAACTGTGACATAAGGACAGTTACGGAGGGTGAGCCCTACACTTCCTCAAGCAACTAAGGATACAAGTAAACTATATGAAAAAGTAAGGAAATTCATTGCAAAAAACTTCATTAATGCATCAGTTAGGGCTGCTAGTAAAGTGACAAAGGCAGGGAAATATGGCGTTAGGGTTTCCAACCCTAATGCCCCACCCCCACCCTACAGACACTGACAGGCATCAGATGGTGTGCCTTGGTGTTGTCGCCCCTAATGCTCACCCTATTCTCCTATACTATATCCATCTCAGCTGGTCACAAGGGGAGCTTTTATGGGAGGCCTCATTCAGTGGCAGGAAGGGCTGATCGGCTGCATCGGTGGCAGGAAAAGACACTGCAGTCAGCAGTGAGTGGAGCCAGGTGGTGAGTGGAGCTGTGGCAGGAGAAGACACCACAGTTGGTGGTGAGCAGATCCAAGAAGCGGAGAGGCCATAGTCGGTGGTGAGGGCACCGTTGATTGGTCTCACTGGTGGCCAAGGAAGACGACCAGCCAATTGGAGCAGGAGGCACCAAACTTCAAAAGCAGCCAGGCTTCAAAAGCAAGGAGCCAGGCCGCGGGAGCTGTGGTTGCAAGGGGAGCTTTTTTGTCCCACCCTACCTCCCCAACCCCTGCCTCTATTATATGCTAGTGGGTGGAGGAGCCAGCAAAAGGAAGGATGAAGGGAGTGGATAGGAGATCAGTGGGGAAGGAGAAGCTGTGTCCTTAAGCTCTGAAATGGGCATTTGAACATGGGAAAGAACTGTGTGCTTGAACTTTGAGCTGGGAGTGGAAGCATGGGATTATCGACTGGAGAATTCAGAAAGAGAGATGATAATGCTTGACCTCTGAATTGTGTGCTTGAACTTGGATCTGGGTGGGACGCATTGGATTATTGGCAGAGAATTTTGGAAAAAGAGCTGAGATTGCTTGATTGCTTGAACTTTAAACTGGCTGTGGGTCTCTGAAATTTTATAAGGAGCTGCGTTGCTTGAGCTTTGAAGTGATCAGGACCTGAGCATAGAGGGAGGAGCATTGGATGGAAATTTGACAAACTGGGCTGTGCTACTTGCTGGAGGAGATAGTGTACTGCTGCTGCTTCTGTTGGGGGGGTAAACAGGGTGGTTTGAGCTTATACTTGGGGGCTGAAATTGCTTGCATCACTAAAATCTGCTAATATTGTGAACTGTTTACAACTGTTTGTTGTGGGGGAGGGTGCAGGGTGATTGGGGTTCTACTTGGGGCTGAATTGCTTACTGTGTGCACTGTTTATAGCTGTTTGTTGTGGGGGAGGGTACATGGTGGTTAGGGTTCTACTTGGGATTGAATTGCTTACATCGTCAAGTTTTGCAAATGTTTGAAACTATGTACAGGCATAACTAGGAAGAATGGGAACAAATCTGAAGGTGAATCTCTTGAGGGAAAGGTACTACTTGAGGGACCAAATGGCCGGGAATGGATTCGGGAACTTCAGGGGAAGCAGGAATGACTAGCAGGAGCAGTTGGGTTGAAGGGGGGCTACTACTGGGCAGGCATGAGGACTTTTGGTACAGGATGGGGGAGGAGCAGGCTAGTGGGAAGCAGTGGGTATGGGGTGGCTATGGCCATGAATACACAATGGAGGATAGGCCACTGCCCCATATGTGCCAGATTAAAAGGATTTGAGACAGAGTTGTGTAAGCTGAGGTTTGAGCTGGAGAGTTGGATAAAGGGCAAGGGGGCAAGGGTTGGTGGATGTATCTATGATGACAGTTGGAGGGAGGCTGGGGGGGAGACTCTGAGTGGTGCAAGGCCAGCCAGAGCCAGGGAAGGCCAGGCCAGCATGGGAGAGAATGAGAAGTGGGGCCAGGGGGAATGGACCAGGGAGAGGGTGAACGATTGCACATGGTATGGGCTATAGGGAATAGAAGGGGGGCTTTGGGGTAAATGACAAGGAGCCCAAAATCACAGGAAGATGGTAAGCACACTAAAGGTGGGATCACAGTGTCAAATCGGTACCTGCCACTGGCAGCGACCATGGCAGGAGGAAACCAGGACATGGACTCAGCTGTAACAAGGGGGGCAGGGGGCAAAGGGGAAGAGGAGATGGCAGGTAGGGTGGGGGCCTCAGTGCTATTTGCACTTACTCCTGCTGTAACTGGTCGTGTAACTAGTATTTGACTTCCTGCCCAGTGCACCCTCCCCCCGCTGGCAGTTATCTTTAGTCCTGTTTACTCTGATCGAACCAGTTAAGTATTCTGCTGTTCGCCTCCTAATCCATCCTGTATGTACCATTACTGTATTGAATATGTGCTTAATTGTTCTCAAACGCTGTAAACTACCTAGTGTAATTCCTGTTATGCCTGTTATTTTCTGTGGCCCAGATATTCAAACTGCGCTCAAAACTGGCGCAACAGCAGGAGCAAGCACAAACCAGTTGCGCAAATGCGCAACAGGTGCGATATTCAAACATGGAGCAGAGCAAATTGCGCAAGCAACCAATGTCTGAATATCGCACATACTGCGCCATCGCGCAACCAGGAAGGAGAAGCTGAGCCAAAATGCTGCGCTATGGCGCAACCATGGAAGCTCAGCTGAGCAGTGCAGAGCTGCCATAGCGCAAGCACAGCCCCCCAGAGCAATGGAACTGCACATCCAGGGAGGCAGGCTGGGGCCCACCGCCAGCCATGCCACACATGGGCACAGGAACTCACTGCAGAACCCACACCACACTGCCACACCCCAAGCACAGCATCACTGGGGTGGGACGGCTGATTCACGTGCCCATGGGGACAAGCCAACTAAAGCATAGCAGAGCCATGATGCCCCAGCACAACCACTGGCAGGCAGAGAGTGCCACACCCAGGGGTTGACAACCACAGTGCACATCAGTCCCCTGTACGTGACACACACAGCGTGCACCGTGCCCCAAGACACCGCTCATGTGCAGTGACAGGCACTGCAGGAAACACCATGCACCCCTGCGCTACACGCCAACCCCATGCTGCAGAGAAGCAGACCACCCAGACCCACCCTGTGCACCCAGCAGGGGTGGCAGCAGATGGCGAGAGCAACAGAAAGGCAATGCTATGCTGGTGATACCTCCCATGGACACACACACACACACACACATATATCCAGGACCATAGTAGCCCAGATGGCATGTACACCTGCAACGGAGCACCCAGAGCCAGTTGCAAAGCAGACACCAACACAGCAGTTGTACCAAAATAGAATTTTATATTCAAACAAAAGAGGTAACAAAACAGCTAAAACTATGTACAAGTTGGGGATGGGTAAAAGGCAGGGTGTGCAAGGGGAGGAAAACAACTTGAGAGGGAGTCAGGGTGAAAGGGATGGGGAAGGCAACAAAAGGTGGGCTACGGCCCAGCAGGCTCCTGCTCCTCCCCGCCGCCTTCCACTTCTGTGTCTGTGCCGCCGCTCTGTTGCTGTAGGGCTTGCAGGAGCTCTCTGTTGTCGCCGCCAGCTGTGTCTGCGTCGACATCGCGGCGCCATGCGCAAGCACACCGAGGCCTAGGAAATGGAGAACACAGTCAATGGCTGAGACTGACCACAACCCTGAACACCACCCAACCTGCAACCCAGCTAACCAATGTGCTGCACATGTGATGGCATGCACCCACCCACAGTGAACATGCACATGCCATCACAAACAGGCGGCACCAGCCATGCGCACCACCGCCACACACACTGCCCACGTCAATCACAGTACAAACTAGGCTGTCATGTGATGTTGCAACGTAGGCGATGCCAGTCACACAGCTATGTACCCAGTGCATGCCTGGACCACCTGTGATGCATACACAGGCGTGTCGTGATGCTGCACTGTGATGCAGGTCACCTGTGTCACGCCTACATACATGGATACATAGACAGTGTCGGCAGATAGGGGCCTATGGGACACCTAGTCTGGCCATTTGGCCTTGTACGATCACTCTCATGTCCTATAAGTCCATTCCCTCACCCTGACCTCCAGAAGTCCTCATGGCGAGCCATACATACAGATCTCCCGTGACCAAGTCAGCCCCCACCACATCCTCTGGCAGGGTGTTCCACTCTCGTCCACCACCCATAATGTGAGGAAACACATTCGAGATGTTTCCATTAAACGAGCCCTCCAACTGCATCCCATGCCCTCTACACCCGGAACATCCTCTACGCTGACAAATATTGGTTCCTGCACACTGTTCCCCTTGTACAATACTGTATGACTCCATCATATCCCCACCCTCCTCCCTCCAGGGAGTACAAGTTCAGTTCCATCAACCTGTCTGCATAGGACATGGATGCAATCCATGCACCATCCATGTCGCCTCCTGTGAATGCTCTCCACCCAGTCCCTGTCCATACGCAGCTATGTGTTCTGGAACTGTCACTGTAGTCCAGTGTGGGACTCACCAGTGTTACATTATAGTGGAACTACTACCACCCATCTGGTTGTGTCCATCATGGTTGGTGGTCCTGCCCCCCCAGCATGCAATAGCATCCATGACGTAATGATACTCACACCTCCAGCAGCTCAGTCTCCGCTGCTGCTGCTGCTGTTGATGCTGCTGCTGCCGCTGCGTGGCTGACGGCCTGTGGGACTGGGGCCCTGGCATGGCCCACATCAGCCGTGCCCGGCTCCGCCACCATCCGCCTGTGGGAGACATATGGTGAGACAAACATCAGTGTGACTCAAAAGCAGAGTGCCCCTGCCCCAGTAAGACTGCCTGCCCACACAGCCATAACCATCCATCGCACAGCTGCACACACTGACACACCGATGCACAGCCACCCAGGCACACACACTTCCCTACAGAATATAGGTGAATAGATGGTACACTCACTTGGTTTGGGCACCAGGCCCGCGCTTGGCACGGGAACGCAGCCGCGCTTAACAGCTCGGGGTCCCTCCGCGAGATCATTGAACCGGTGCCGCACTGTTCGCAGACCGGCCCTGGCCAGTGACCCCACCAGGTCAGTGGCCACTTGCTGCCACACATGGGTCTCTCGGTCCGTGAGGGGGCCTCACCATACAGTTGGTCATAGTGGGGCTCCACTAGGGTCACCAGGTTGGCCACCTCAACTTGGCTCCACGGCACCGCCCTCCTCCTAGCCATGGCACCAACTTTACAGCAGGCAATATGGTGCCCCGCTGCGCTGTGACCTCACGTGGAGTTGTTGCGCAATAGACCAGCACAGGCACCTATCGCTGTTGCTGGCACTTGCGTCACTTTACATGGCACTGTAGCGCAATAGGCGCACACATGGCATGCACTCAGCGCCAGGGGTCAGAGGGCATACCCAAGGTCACGGCAATGACGCATGGCTACGACAGCACCATAGGATGCACAGGTATCCTGTGCGATCACGGCGGCACAGCACCAGTGCCAAAGGGGACTATCGCTAGAGTGAGCTACAGTGCCATATAGTGCCCAGTGCTGCAGCGCCACTGGCACAATGGTGGCTATGTCCAGAATAGCCTATCGCTCAGCAGTTCTGCAGCGCGATCGACGCATGCGTAACCCATCTGGGCATGCGCAATGCAGTGTAGCACACAACCACAAACATGCGCCATCGGCTCAGCCAGACCTTCCCTTTATTGCGCTAAGCGCATTTACGCGATATTCAGCCGACATAAGTGAAAGTATGATCAGCCATTCAAAGCCGCAGTGGCGCGATTAGCATGTTTATTAAAGTTGCGCCACACCTCATTTGCATGTGTTGCGCTATAAAATATGACACTGGGTTGTGGCGGCCAGATTTGGTTGTTGCAGCTGAGAGGTGAGTTACATGCTGTGTGATGCTCAGGACAATGCACATGGGCAGGGGTGCTGGAGGGTGTCACGGGATGAGGGGCTGAGCATGATGAGGGCACTTAGAAGGGGCAGAGGGCACCCTTTCCATCAGTATCTGCCAGGCAGCGAGGAAAGGTGTGCCCGCCCGGCCTGCAGCTATGCTCATGGGGAAATGCTGTGGACTGCAGAGTGACAGGTGTCCACTTCCACCCATACAGATCAGCATGACTGACGAGAACCAGGCCGAGGGTGTGGATGGCGGGCGAGGGAGGAGGCCGAACTTCACCACAGCAGAGACCGAGGCCCTCTTCCAGGCCTACCTGGAGGATGAGCCCCGCTTTGAGTGAGCGGAGGGCACCCCTCAGCAGCGTGCAGCTGCATGGGAGGGTAGCTCTGGCCGTCAACTACACAGAAGCCACCAGCGCTCCGTGCAGGAGTGCCGCAAGAAAGATGGAGGACTGACCGCAGGAGGCTGAAGGAGAGTGGCAGCCTTCAGGGTGGCGATGCTGCCACTGGTGGGGGACCACCAGTGGTGTTGCAGCTGACCCCGACCGAGGAGACACTGGTCGCGGCCATGCAGCCGAGTGCCATTGCGGGTGTTCCTGGTGGAGGATTCCAGACAGGTGGAAGCCCATCACTGCACGGTATGTCATGGTGATGTTGTGGGGGGGGCGGCTGTTGTTCACATGCACTCACATGTACTCTCTTTCTGTTTCAGATCCTGTTCGTCTGCAGGAGATGGTGGTGGTGGGTGCTGACAGTGAGGCAGACCTGCTGGACCAGGAGGAGGGACCTTCCACCTCCGCCAGCAGCCTGCACGCACTGCAGCAGCAGGCAGCTGGGCTGACAACTCCGCGGCAGTGATACGGGTGCAGGGGTGCACAGCCTGTGTCACAGCAGTCTGGCATGCAGGTGTGCCAGCATGCTGTGCCTATGGCAGTGGCACTGCACTGGCACTATTGATGATGGCAGGCCTGCAATGGCCAGTGAGAGGTGTGTGTCCCATGAGAGACACACGGCAGGCCAGCACGTGCCTCGGGCAGTCTAGCTCACACCTGTGTACCAGCATGCTGGCACAGTCATGTCAGCACTGGTGGGGCAGCACCGTGGCTGAGCAGGTGTCTGGCACTGTTGACAGCACAGGGTGGAACAGGTGGACCTGGGGCTCAGCAGTTGGAGGGGCAGCAGCAGCGTGCACACCAGGCCTGGGGGACAGCGTCAGGCAGTGGCACTGTCCACCGCCCTTGATCAGCCCATACCTGGTCCTGGTGAACAGCGGCCACCCTCAAGGGTGCTGTGCACCAGGACCATCCACACCCTGGGGGTCACGATGCCATTGGGGCACAGTACCCTTTGATGCGTGCACACCCGCCTGCTGCAGGAGTCGTACAGCTGCAGGGGCGGGTTGCAAGGTCCGTGGAGGCACTGACTGTGTCCGTGGAGCGGCATAGCAGGGAGTGTGCTCGTGACCGGGCCGAGATGGTCCATAGTGAGGACGGATGTGACCGCTGCCATCGACAGGCTGACCCAGGCAGTGGTCTCTGTGGCGACCGCATGACCACACTGTCTGGTGACCCTGTACCACGCACCCCACACAGTGCGCACTCCACTCCCGTGCTCGGCGCCGTGGCGACCAGGCCTGTCGATGCCGGGTTCTTCTGTGGGCATCCCGAGCACCCTGGTGCAAGTTTCTTCGCGGGATGCAGACCCTGTCTCGAGCAAGGTCACGGTCACGCACTGGGACCCCTGGTGGCAGTAGTGCCACCAATGCGGCGGCCGCGCAGCCTGCCAGTGCTGCTAGGGCCACGGCGGGCCGCCACGCGATCCGCGGGTGGCCGTGGGACAGTGCTCCCTGACTGAGCTGTCTCCCAATTCAGGCCCTGTCTGGTGCTGCCCTGTGTGCAATGTGTGTCGTGGTGGGCAGTGCACTGCTGGGTGCTCTGCTCACCAACTGACACACGGACCACCTGCACTCTCCCAACTGCTGTCCACAGGTGCGTGTGGATGATGATGCCTGCATTGCACTGTACACCAAGTGCAAGGTTGCCCAGGTCCTGACACACGACGTGGACAGTCCAGGTGGTGAGGGTGGTTGGTGGTGCTGTGTGATAGCGTGAATTTCCACATTGCTGTGCTGCTGCCCTGTATGCGCCTGGTGTGTGTGTGTGTGTGCTTATTTGAGTGCTCACCCCTCTACTAATGTGTTGGTATCGAGACCCTTCAACTCCTGACCTTCATGCACGGTGTGTTCCCCTGTGTGCCTGTGGTTTGCGCAGAAGACAGTGTTGCCTGCACATGTCCCCTTGACTTACCTGTGTTGTGCATAGTGTTCTTCTGCAATGGTGTCCCGGTGCAGCTGGGCCTGCCGGGTCAGTCGGGGGTCCCTCTGTCCTAGGGGGGGCTCATCACCCATATCACCGGCGCCACTGGCGTCCCCATCGCTGTCCCCCTCTTGGACCTGTACGGCTATCCCATGGTCTTTGGCCATGTTGTGCAGGATGCAACAGGCCAGGAATATCCACAGGCCTTTGGGGGCTGTACTGTAGGAGCTCCGCTGGTGTCCAGGCATCGGGCGTGCCTTGAGTATCCCGAACACCCGCTCTATGATGTTCCGGGTTGCGCGCGTGCCTCTATTGAAACCGTACAGCGCTGTCGTGGGGCAACGGGTATGGTGTGAGCAGCCAGGGACGGAGGGTATCCACAGTCACCTGTGTGGAGATAGTGGAGATCAGTGTTAGGTCAGGTCCATATTGCCCATATCCTTGTGTGCCACTACCATGGCACCTGTGTCATTCCCACCCTTGCACAGAGTTTGCATTCCATACATGTGTACTCACCCACTAGATGACCCGTGGGGATGTTCCCACTCTCGAATCGATGGCACAGTGCAGATTGGTGCCATATGAAGGCATCATGTGCTCCGCCAGGGTGTGTGGCACAGACATTGATGATGCGCCAGTGGCATCACACACCACCTGGCAGTTGACACTCAGGTAGCCCTTCGGTTCCGATATGCTGCGCCCGCCAGGGGCCAGGTGGGAATCGAATGGCCACATGGGTGCAGTCTATGGCACCTACACGCCAGGCATTTGTGCTACCCTGTGGAACTCCTGCATGTTTGCTGTACGCTCTGCCGCGGTGCTGGAAATGGATGTACTCCGCGAGCATGAGGCAGCAGTGCGCTGAGGAATTGGGTGAGGATGCGTGATGTGGCTGACTGCGTGATGCCTGTGGTGTCCCTGTTGGCCTCTGGAAGGTGCCCGTGGCGCAGCAGGCACATGCAGGCTGTCACCTTGGTCTCCACGGACAGAGCATGACTCGCCGTGAGGGTGCCTGCATCACATCACTGCACAGCTCACTGAGCCGTCCTCAGTATTGCCCTGTTCAGGTGGTACCGGGCCCTCGATCTCAACATCACTGTACAGCTCGGGCTGATGCGGGCACGATACACGCCGTCGGGGCATACCCCGACGGGCCCCTCCACGACCACGTCCCCTGCAGCATGCTGTCTCACCCCTCATTACAGCTTCCATGTGGAAGCTGACACTGTCCATCTCCTTAGCTTCTGCCCCCAGCTGCTGTTCCTGTGTTACCCCCACTGCCCCACTGCTGCTTCCACTGCACCGGCACCCCCACTGGCCTCTCTGTCCTCCAGGACCCACTGTCCCTCTCTGTCCTTCCTGCTCCTGTCTCTGTCTCTGTCTCTCTCGCTTCTCTGTCTCTTCCCTGGTTTGCGGCCTGCTCGAGTTCTGCGCCGCCCCTTGAGCCGTTTATTTTGGCTCAAATCGGTACTGCGCAACTTCGGTGAGCACTCTTGGCGCATTGCGCAGTGTTCAAATATTCGCATTACGACTTTATGCATGGACCGCCCCTTCGGGTTGCGCATGCCTTCATTTCCATTGCGCTGTGGCTCAGCGTGTTTTCGGTGGCGCAACTGGCCCCTTCTCAATATCGCAGAATGGCGCATTTTTGGAGTTGCGCACGCGCAACCCTTTTGAATATCTGGGCCTGTGTGTTTAACCTGACTCCTCTACTGTTCTTGTACGCAATTACCCTGTAACCCTCCCGGGTCGCACCTGAAAATAGGCACTTGGCTGTCTAGTGTGCTTACCCGGTTAACAAAAGCAAATAAATAAGGAATAGGGGGAGTGGAAAGAGGGACAGTAGGATGCAAAGAGGGTCCAGAGGAAGAAAGGAAAGAGTAGCTGAAGGTCAGGTGGGCCAGGTTAGGGTAGAGGATGGGTCGGCAAGGAAGGAGAGTTCTCAGAAAAAAAAGGGACCAGCAAGCAGCAGAAGTGGAGAAGGACATTACACTAGATGGGGGGGTAGTACAGGGTGCACCAGAAGGACAAATGGAGGAACAGGGTAACACTGGAGTAAATGGGAACAGCAAGAAGGAGCTGGGAGATGATGCCAGGGTCTCCAGGCCAAGGAGAGGATCGCAGGCAGGTGCTAGGCAAAAGGTGAGAAGTAGGATGAGAGAATGGGGATCAGAGGAAAGAAATGGGAAAAGGGAAAGAGAGGATGCAGTGCATGAGGGGGTAGGGGCTAGGGCATGGGGATGAGAAAGGGGAAGACAATAGTCAGGAAGGTAGTTCAGACACTTGTGTCATGGGGAAGGAAAACTGGGAAGCAGTTAAGCCAGAGAAAGGAGGGAGGAAGGATACTCCTGATAGGGGATTCTATCTTGAAGGGGATCAAATGAGGGGCAGAGGAAGCATGTTGTGGGTGTATTGCAGGCCAGGGATGACAGCATCAGAGGTAATGCACCACATCCCATCATGAGGCAGGGACCAGGATAAGAATGTACTCCTAGTGTTCCACCTGGGTACAAATGACCTGGACAGCAACAGTCTCATGGAGCTACATGCATGATTTAAGGCCCTGTCAAGATTCTGCAAGGGGGGCTAGGCTTTAAGTCTCTAACCATCTCAGAGGTACTGCCGGTACCAAGGGTCAGCATGGAGAGAAAGCACAAGGAAAAATAATTTTACTACTAGCTGGAGAGATGGGGCAGGCAGATAGGGTACAGAGTGATAGGGAGATGGGGGCAACTTGGGAGGAAGAGAGCCTCTATGCCCCGGACAGGTTGCACCTCAGCAGAGATAGGTCAGCCATGCTGAGGTGCAGACTGGGGGAGTTCTTTGAGGAGGAGTATAATTTAAACTGAGTGAGGGAGGCTGGATGTGGAGCATCACAGTTCCACGGCTGACTCAGGGGACTGTAGATCCCCCCAGGACAAAATTGAAGATGGGGGCTCTAGCAGGCCAGTGGGAGAAACTGTGGAAGCAGGGCAATGGTGGAGGGGCCTGGTAGTCAATGCTAGAAGCCTGGCAAATAAGATGGAGGAGTTAATAGCTACCATTGCACTTAATAGGCTGGACATAACTGCTGTTACGGAGACCTGGTGGGGGAGCTTCACACATGGGAGATGGAGGTTCTAGGATTCAGACTGATCAGGAAGGACAAGGGGGGGTGGCCTTGTACATAAGGGAAGATGTGAAGGTGTTGGAGGAGAGGGAGGGCAACAGGGAGACTGAATTACTATGGGCAATGATAGGCAGAAGGACAGGGGAGTCTTTGAGGCTGAGCATGGTGTGCAGACTACCCACCCAATGAGAAAAGCAGGATAGAAAGATGACACAGGACATAGTGAAGGTAGCTCTAAAAAGGGGAAAGATTACTAGTGGGGAACCTGAACCTCACAGATGTTGACTGGTCCATCCCTGACACAGTTTCAACTAGAAGCAGGAAAATTCTGAAGGTGTTACAGGGGGTCTTCCTTCAACAGTTAGTCAGGGAACCAACAAGGATGAGCAACCAACTGGATGTGGTCCTAACAAATGGAGAGAGTGTAGAATAGTACTAGCAGTAGTAGTAGTAGTAATAGTAGTAATATATTTTATTCAAATCAGTACCATGAAATGGATAAAACACTATTGAGCGAACTCATTTTCAAGGTGATCCAAATGTACATTCATACTGTTATCTTTCACACATTCAACATACATAAATAATATTTACAAAAATACAAAACAGCACATTACATCTAATCAATAAGACCAACATTGACATATAGTCAATAGGACTAACATGCAATCTAAAAATATCTAAAAGTTCAAGTTATTGCTGACAGACAGATAACACAATGCAGGTAAATAGCTTTGATTTTTGAACAATGTCTTAATGTGTTTCTTTTTATTCAGAGTGGTAGGGTCTCTTACTTTAATAGGGAGTAGATTCCAAACTACCTCACCCCATATCTAACTGAAAATCTCCCTATGTCTAATCTAATTTTAGGTACATTAAATTCTAAGCCAGCGGCTGACCTCAGACTTGATGGTATCACCTAGATGAAAAAATGGTTGATAACATATTGAGGAACTGTCCCTTTCAAAACTTTCACTATAAATAAAGAAATGTGTAGGCCCTTCCTTTCGCTCAGTCTTAACCAATTTAATTTTTAATACATCAAACAATGGTGCATTCTGGGGTGTACATCCAGGGCATAACGGGCTAACCTATTGTAAACCATATCAATAGAATTCAGTAATTTTCTAGTAGCTCCTACATAAAAAAATCCCCATAATCTATAATTGGAATAATTGTACTATTAACCAATTTAAGTCTAGATTCAATATCTAAATAACTTTTCACCCTATGCAATGTTCCATTTTTTTTATGAATGTTTCCAACTAATAATTGGATACGTGTATCCCATTTTGGTTGACTATCTAACCACATACCTAAATATTTGTAGCATGACATAGATTTTAATTCATCTCCTGTCTTAGTTTGGATTTTTAAATCATAATCCTTGTGTTCACTAGAACTACTGAACAAATGGTTTGTGTTTTTTTCACATTTAATTTCATGAACTGTAATTCAAAAAAAAGTTTTGCATATGTATAAAGGCTGCCTGTAACCTTTCCTGAATCAATTCAATAAAGTTTCCACTAACATAAATAACTGTGTCATCAGCATAAAGATGAAAATCAATATTCATACCACAAAATTTAAGTTCATTAACATAAATATTGAAAAGTAGTGGCCCCAGTATCAACCCCTGGGCACTCCAGATCGAACATATCTCAAAGAGGAATCTGAAGTGTCCAGTGATACAAACTGTTGCCTATCTAGTATGTAGGAGCTGAACCACTCCACAACCTTAGGGGAGAGGTCCATCTCCCTCAACCTAGATATAAGGATAGCGCGATCAAGCATATCGAAGGCTTTAGACAGGTCTATAAAAATAGCACCTGTCACAAGCCCACAATCCAAGCCATCCTGTTTGTCCCCTACAACCTTAATTAAAGCAGTCTGAGTACTATGGTGAACTCTAAATCCAGACTGTCTACAATTAAGTCTGTCCCCAGATTCCAAAATGTGAGCAAGTTGGCAAAATATCAAGTGCTCAAAAATTTTTGAAATCTGGGATAAAAGTGAAATTGGTCGATAATTTCCACTGTCAGTTTTTACACCTGATTTATGTATGGGAATTACTTTAGCTATTTTCCAATGGTCAGGAAACTCAGCAGTTTGAAGAGAAAGATTAAATATATATGATAATGGATGAGAAATTACTGGAGCTGCGTACTGAATTAGTTTTGATGGTATTCCATCAAATCCAAGAGATTTTTTTGTATCTAATTTCAGGAGTTCAAGTTGAACACCCTCAACTGAAACAAGAGGAGGTGGTGGTGGTGGGGGAGGAGCTGGAGAATAGCAACCATAGTACCATCAGGTTTAAGGTGAGGGTGGGCAGGGAGGTGGCTCAGATCAGCACAATGACACATGTGTATAAGAAGGGAAAGGAAGGGAGCAAAAAGCAGGAGGCTGCTGTGGTTCAACAGGGGTATAATGAGGGTGGTAGAGGGCAGGTGGAGGGCATTTAGGAAATATAAGAAAAAGCAGAAGGAGGAAGACAGGGAAACCTACATGGAGTCAAGAAGGCTAGCCAGGAAAGAGATTAAGAAGGCAAAGGATGACATGGAGGAATGGATTGTGAGACAGGCAAAGGGGGAGCAAAATAAATTTTTTAGGTACATGAGGGAAAGGAGGAAGACTAGTTGAGAGATTGTAAGGCTCTGGGGGGAGAGAGGGGAGCCACTGGAGGATGATTACATGAAAGCAGAAGAGCTAAATAGGTACTTGTGCTCAAATTTTATGAAGGAGGAAGGGGGCCAAGGATGAGGAAGTGGGGGCAGGGGGTGGGGTTGGAAATGACTCCTTTTAGTTTTGGGGGGAGTCAAGGAAGAACTAGGTAGGGTGAAAGTGGACAAGGCCATGGGGCCAGATGGACTGCATCCAAGGGTGATCCTGGGAGCTAAGGAAGGAGTTAGCAGCCCCGTTGGCAAGGCTATTGAACCTGTTCTTGGACTCTGGAAAAGTGCCGAAGGACTGGAGGAGAGCCACAGTCATGCCCATACATAAGGAGGGGTAGAGAGGCAAAGGAGAACTATCATTCAGTCAGCCTTACTGCAGTGGTGGGGAGGGTCATGGAAACACTCATCAGGGAGAGGGTAGCACAGTACCTAGAGGGGAATGGATTGCTGAAACAACAACCAGCACGGGTTCATAAGGGGGAAGTCATACCAGTCTAATCTTATTGAATTCTTTGACTGGGTAACACAGGAAATAGACCAAGGGAGAGGTGGTGGACATGGCCTACCTGGACTTCAGTAAGGCCTTCAGCACCATCCTCCACAGAAGACTGGTCAATAAACTAGGCAGTATGGGGATGGGGGACAAAATAACTAGATTGGTGCAAAGCTGGCTAGCTGACAGGACCCAAAGGGTGTCAGTGAAGGAGGAGTACTATAGCGAGGGGCAAGTGATGAGCAGGGTACCCCAGGGGTTGGTGCTGGGGCTGCTCCTCTTCAGTATCTATATATGCAACATTATGGACTGACTGAAAGGATGAGTAGCGATCTTTGTGGATGACATGGAAATCTGCAATAGGGTGGACACTGAGGGCAAGGTGGAGGACATGAGGCAGGACCTAAGGGAGCTAGAAGAGTGGGCAGAGACCTGGCAACTAAAATTCAACATCAGAAAGTGTGCAGTTATGCACCTGGGAAATGGTAACCCAAGGGCAGAGTACAAAATGGGAGGGGAGGAAATCAGGGCAATGGAGCAAGAGAAGGATCTGGGTATAGTAGTCTCTAGCAACCTTAAGGTGGAGAAACAGTGTACTAAGGTGGTGGGCAAGGCCTATGGGATGCTGACTAGTATTGGCAGGGGAATCACCAGCAGAAGGAGAGAAGTCCTAGTGCTCCTGTACCAAGCTATGGTGAGACCACACCAGGAGTACAGAGTCTAGTTCTGGAGCCCTCACTTGTGAAAGTACTTAGACCTGACAGAAAGGGTTCAGTGAAAAGTAACCAAGATGGTGCTAGGGATAAAGGGCAAACCATATCAGTAGAGATGTTGTGAGCTGGGGCTATACACCCTGGAGACTAGAAGGGAGAGAGGAGACATGATAGATAGAGACCTTCTAATAGGTCAAGGGGTTAAACAAAGGGGGCCTGGGGGGCTTATTCAAAATGAAAAAGGACACCTCTACTACAGGGCATAGCGTGATACTGCAAGGGGGACATTACAGGGGGAATGTGAGGGGCATTTCTTTACAGAGAGGGTGGTGGATGCCTGGAACAGGCTTCTGGAGGAGGTTGTGGGAGTGGAGACAGTGCTGACATTCAAGATGGCTTGGAACAGGCATAAAGGGCTATGGGGGGAGGGGTGGGTTCTCAGGAAGGGAGGAGATAGTCCGGGGTAAGGGCAGGATGGATGAACCATGGGGTATTTTTCTGCCATCAAGCTCTATGATTCTATGATTTACTTATGGAATGGGGTAAGTGTTAGGACCAAGGACCCCAAGGCACCCCCGATGCCTGTCGGTGTCTGAAGGGCAGGGGTGGGGTATTTGGGTTTGAAACTCTAATGTCACATTTCCCTACTTTTGTCACTTTACTAGCAACTCTAACTAATGCATTAACAAAGCTTTTTCAATGACTATATGTGTCTTCCTTTATTTTGTACAGTGACAAAATATTACACTGCTATGAATAGCAATTGTAGACATTGGATTATATTGAAACAGCACTGAAATTGCATCTTGCAAGTCTTAAGTACTAAAAAACATTGCAATTGTTTTTTTTCTGACTGTTAAGTATCTGTGTCTGAAAAATACTGTTTGTGTCGGTAACTTATTGAGTTCTGTGTTCTGTTTACATAAAATATATGGGTACTACACTATGTATCATCACAGCATGGATTTAGTGTCATACATTATTTACACAACATGTTACAATCTTTGAAAACAAATTACAACTTTTGAAGTATTGTACAAGGTGACTAGGACTGTATTATTTAATCAGATACCTGCCATTTACATTGTAACATGAACGACATTTATTCATGTATTTGTCAATATTACTTAAAGTGCCAGGTAATTCACAACACTTGTATGATTCCCATCATGAACACTGGTTGCTAATATTCTCCGAGAAGCTATCAATATGGCATGGTCAGAGGTTGTGTTAAATGGTATGTTAATAGGACTGTAGCGGTGTAGAATTTTACATGTAACCCAGGGTCACATGCAGTTCATGTCAAAACAATGTGTTATGTATTTTGTACATGGAAGCACAGGATATATAATACATAATTTACTAGCATGATCCATCATGAAGTTTTGTGCATTATGTTTGATATCAGGCCAGCCTGACTGCAGTGAAGGATATAGCAATACATCATAATGAGTAGTAAGAGTATATACAGTATAATTCAATGCAAAACTATGGTATTATGTTTGTAGTTGGTATGCAGAGTACTTACATGCCTTTCTTGCTGTATTATCTGTTTTGTTGCAGTTCCCCACTCCCCTTCCACTTCTGATGACTCTGATGAGTGTACTGGACCATCTGCAGAGGGAAAGAGGTGGTCCCCATGGCACAGAACATTAGTGAAGTAACAATTGCCCAGAGAGGTATGTCCATTATTCAAAACAAAACACTTACAGTATATGAAAGAGCCATGGAGGCAGATCCAAGATGGCAGAGACCTGAGTGCAGGCTGTAAGCATGGTCGCCACACCTCTAGTGGGTTGTTGTAAAGCCTTTTTTTGCTTTGTTTTCCCAGTTAAGCTGTAAATTGCTCAAAACAATGAATGAAACCCACCACCATTGTGTCTTGGATAATTCCAGTACAGCATGTCAAAATCCTTTCAGCAATCCAGTGATCCGACTGAACGAATGCAAGATCCTAAATACTGCAAATGCACAGCCAGTAGAGGGAATTCTAAACAAGCTGAACTGTCTTTACCAGCGACTAACGATAATGATAACCTAGCTCGTACATGGTGGCAGCAACAAAAACTAAACTTTATTGCAAATACCGGTTCTGTGCTGTTGGGAGCATTGCTCTCACCTGTTCCTGAGTCACCAGCTACAGCAGTGATGCCAGCCAAATTGGAGATTGGACTTGACGTAGAAATGGAACCTGAGGAACAATTGTACTGTACATCTTGGCAGAGGAAGATAATGAATATCCAGTGGGACATAAAGGTTCATGCTCTAGAGAAAATCTTATGGACCTAAAGGCAAGTGCTGTTAATTTATGTCAATCTAATGTTCAGACTGAAGTTCCCGTGCAGCAAAATGTTGCTGAAGAATTAAAAAAAAGTACAGAATCAAGTTATTTTTAGTGCATAGCAAAGGGATGTAATTTGCACCCTGAAAACAGCAGAGAAATGGGTTTAGGTGGTACAAATGAAATGAGCACTCAGGAAATGCAAAACACTGACTCAAGCTATGCTCTCTTAGATCAGTTTAAAGAAGAGTTTAAAAAAGACATACAATCTGGATTCGTGTCAGTTACAACAGCACTTACCAAATTAACAAAATCACTTACTGAGCTCAATAGTAAAATGGAAGCACTACATGTGAGGAAGGAGGCCATAGAGAAAAGGTCAGTGACCTGGCGGACCAGGTCAATCCAGTGATAACTAAGGTCGCAAAACAGAACTCACTTTTACAAGAACTGCAGCACAGAATTAATGATTTAGAGTACAGATCACATCATAATAATGTTACATTCATTGGCATCCCAGAAGTTCTGGAGGAAAAAGCAGATCCCATCCCATACTTTGAGAAACTTGTAACATTGGCATAAATTAAAAATACCTGGAGGAGAAAATTATCTTAGATTGAGCACTTGGGGAAGGGGGATTGAAAACCCCTCTAGAAGGATTTCGGCATGCTAGGTGTCCTTGCCATGTTTACATTAAACCCTACTATTTTCCAGACAGAGAAAGAATCTTACAAGTGGCATGGATTGATAAGGGGTTAACATCTGAAGGCATTAAGTTCTCTGCCTATCTGGAATTTTGCTCATCTACCACTTAGTCAAGGAAAGCTTTTGATAGAACTAAAACTGTATTTCAAGGCCAGCCCGATAGCACAGAGGGCTGAGGCGCTGGATGCCTTACTTCACGCTAAGCCAGTGACCCGGGTTCTGGCAAGGGAGGAGGGAGGAGCAGGATTCAGAAGCCCTACAGCAGCTCTCCTCTCCTGGTGGAGGTGGTCACCCTCTCGTAGTCCCACCACCACCGGGTGGAGGTCCAGTGTCAGTGCAGGCGTAGGGGGTGACATGAAGGGAGGGCATCTCGATGCACAATGTGCATGTACCTTCACACACTCATGCATGCTAGAGATGAAAGTGGGAGAAAATGGGGGGAAAAAAATATATATTGAAAAAAAAACTAAATTGCAGCAGAAAGGCATAAAATTTTCTTTACTCCCTCCAGAGAAATTAAGTTTTTTTTTATCATGGCAATGTCCAGATATTTACTGACCCCCAAAAAAGCCAAAACCCTGTTGTTAACCTCAGAAGGAATATCAGGATTTAACCACCAATCAACATCAGATACTATTCCCCAATCTAGTACTCATTCACAAGAAACACAGGAGCCACTGATGAACATGGACAATGCAAGGGCTTCTGGTAACTCATGATCAGAGAACTAATTAATCCATGATAAATCACAGGGTCTAAGTAACCTTTAAAACACATGCTTGCTCTACTGGTCCAAAAGAAATAACTTGAATCATCAAAAAGCATGCTTTCAGCTGAATGGACTCAGTTTTACTGTGATACGAATAAGATCTAATGCTTTAATTAGCTTGGCATGGACTGATGATAAGTTTTGAATAAGAATACTTCCTGTATAATAATGGCGGGGGGGGCAAGTGAAATTGACCTCAGTATGGACACGGACATTCTTGCTCTAAATCAATCTGGCAGGGTGAGAAGAGCATTATGATGGGGAAAAACTAAGAATGAAGGTTTCCGATGGGAAAGAGGAAGGGAAGGAGGAGTAACAGAGGAGAACCAAAAAATGAAAATAATTGGAATACGGGATTCAAGACACACAGTAAAGGATATTGTTACACATCCTTTTTGGTAATGGAGGAGAAGGTGAGGGATGAGAGGGGGAAGAGAAAGAATAAGAAATGGGAAAAACAAGATATAACTTACACAGATATAAAACATTTACTGTTAGAAGGAACATATCTTCCACAAGTCAAAACGTCTCCTCATGCACTAATACCTTGTGCTGGATTTGGGATTGGGTACTGAAAGCAATACAAATTGAGGCAAAGTGCTCTAAACATCCCCAATATACCTAAATGGAAATTTTGAACCTTCAATAGCTGATAAAGTATTTAAAAAATGGTATTATATGGTCTTAAGGGAAGTGGGACAATTTCTGGATGGAAATGGCATCTTAGAGTTTCAGGTATTAAAAATAGTTTTTATTTATCTAATCAACATTTTTATTGCTACTTATA
Source organism: Neoceratodus forsteri (assembly GCA_016271365.2). Taxonomy (NCBI): domain Eukaryota; kingdom Metazoa; phylum Chordata; order Ceratodontiformes; family Ceratodontidae; genus Neoceratodus; species Neoceratodus forsteri. The sequence continues at coordinate 1,127,466,971 of CM028131.1, forward strand.
AATTAAAAACTACATAACTAAAAATCTGTCTCTGACTGACAATACTCCTTATAAGGAGTTGGAAAACTTACTGAACAACAGAAAATCTATTAAAATCAAAACTAACATATATAATTTTATAAGCTGAAATGTGGGGATAAATTTGAACCAATTAAAACTTAAATGGGAAGACAAACTGAAAACTAAAATTTCAACATGACAATGGTCAAAGATTGTTAGCACAAGCAAATTATGTATTAAATCAATCAAACTACAGTAAATATATTTCAATATATTACAGTATATTATACTCCTCATAGATTGAGCCTCTTGAAGTCAAGCTGCTCAAACAAATCTCTAGATGCCCTAAAGAAGTGGGTACTTTGGAGCAAATGCTGATTGCATGTCCAGTACTAGATGATTGGTGGAGGAGGATATTGAAAACTTTGTCCAAGACAGCAGGTATTGCACTCTTCAAACAACGCTCATGAATGCTTTTTTGTAATGGTGGCTCCATTGGTTCAAAACCTCCTATACACCAGAGTCATCAGATTAGGCGTATTAACTGCCTTTAAAAATGTCCTATTAAAATGGAAGGATCAAACATCTCCAGAATATACTACTTGGCTTAATTTTATGGTAGCTACCCATAGAGTGAAAAAAGTTCAGTACTGTGTGAATATCAATAATAAATACTACAACAAGATGTGGACCCCATTCAATCAATTGAATCTGATGAATTTATGGAGATGCTGAATTAATGTAGTCTAGAATAATGTTAGAAATTGTATAAAATTATGTGATGTCTTTAATACTGCTACACTTAAGGAAATGTTTATTTTTCTTGTTTTGGATAAGTTATATCCCCAGTTTCATCTCAATAAAAAAATATTTCAGCTTAGATGATAGAGTACTCTTCCTGCTGCACTAGATATGTAATCTTTTCAAGTTATATGAAATACAAAGATTGGAATGCATGCACTGTAACATACTCTTTTTTTTCAGTAAAAAAAAAATACTTAGGCCCACATTTTCAAAGGAGATGCACAGCCCAAAATGGAGATGTGTGGTGTATCCCAGAAACTCTGTGGAACCATGATATTTGAAGGGAGAAATGAATCGTGCATTTACAAATGTGCAATCACACAGATATAATGCATGCAGTGCAAAAAAAGGGGGCGTGTACATGAATATGCTGCACATCTGTATATTAAGCCAAAATGTGTGGTGCATCTGCTGCACATCTCAAAAATGCTCTGTGCAAAGTTAGACATGTCAGGGGATGGCCTAAATAGCCCGGTCACCCACAGGTAGGTTGCAGAACTGCAGACAGGTGACCCTGAGACAGCCCTCAGAGGTGCACCAGGATGTGCTCCAGGCACCCATACATAGCAGTCATGCCAGGATGGCTATATCCAAAGCTACAGGTACTAGGACACCATGGGCAGCACCCAGAGAGCCATCCCCCACACCACTCCCAGAATGTGGACACCCAGCTGCCACATTCCAGTGCTGTCAGGTGCCCTCCAAGCACACCAGCAGAGCAGATGGCCACACTGCAGCAGATGTACCGGGGCCATGGCCTGTACCCATGTGGCTTGCAGGGCACCACCTGGTGGTGGCATGCACCCAGGGTGATGTCTGGGGCAATGGTGCCAAGGTAGCCTGGTGGCACTAGTGGTAGCCTGCCATGTGCCAGGGACTGACCTGTGGCACACACTCATGGTGGTACACCATAGGTGCACATGGGTGGGACCCACTTTCTTGGGTACCTGGCCAGCTTCTGCACACTGCCATTCATTTCAGTTATTACCATGTTCCTGTCATATGGGGGTGTATGGGACACTGCAAGTGGAGTTGGTATATCACTTGCATGTGGTATACGGATCAGACTGTGTCACCCTGTGCTCTCCCCTGTTGCTTATCCAGGTGGTCCCATGTGGCCACTGTCCAGGTGGGCCCCTGTACTCCAGTCTGACCCTTTACATGGATATGGGTAATAGCACTGTACCCAGGCTAATGCAGTCCATCCCCCCCCAACGCATACACACATTCCATCACACCTGCATGATAGCCTGCAGTACCTCCTGTCCACCTTTGTGGATTGGTGGAGCAGCCCTGCAAAGCTGGAATTGTGCATGCCTTGGGTATGCAAATGGCCTGAATACATTCCAGTAATGAGCTGCTCATGTGGGAAATGGGCTTGGAATGTGCAATGAGGTCATTTGCATATCCCAGCTGAATATTGCAATTTGCGCACAATGCAAATGGCTTTATATCATGCATTTTCTTATGCTCTACACAGGTCCCAGGTCACCTGCCGTGCCACACATCTCCTACTGCACGATCACGCATGTTCAGGATATTCAGTCAGATGTGAGCAATCACATCTTATGGTGCAAGTTCTGAATGTACCATTATTTTGTGCTGGCGCATCTTAGTTGTGCGGCGCAGGCACTTGCGCGATGCAGCCTGGGACTTTTGAATATGGGATCCTTACAGTACATAAAATAAACAATGTCTACAGTGCTTCTTGTAGTTAAAAATTTACTTACCATTGGTGTGCAGTACTATGAAAACAGTAGCATCTGTTTTGCAAAGAAGCACACACTACATGATACATTGTGTCACCAGTCGATGGTAATAGTTAATTTTATTATTTCAGCATACCACATTACCATGACTTGTGTGTACAACTAAAGTTTGATCATTTTTCAGAGAACATAATATACATCAGAAATTGCCACATTCACCATGATGATAAATAAGTGGCATAAAAAGCATTGATTTATGAAACTACTACCCAGTCACAGCTGATGCCATATTGCTAGTTCTCTAAGTAATACACTTTAAGAATTCTCATTTCTTTGTCACGCAAACATTATTTTATGTGTACAACACTGTGGACACCAACAATCTGCCTTTTCATAAGATGAAAACATACACGCATCATATCATTGTGTTCATTATTTCATTTATACAATGGTTACATAACAATATTAATTGTCACAATTATGACAACAAGTTGTTCATTCTTTACCTATTGATAATGTCACTAGGTTGAATGCAGTTTATTGCACATATCTGTGATCCATGTTACTCTTTCAATTCCAAGTCAGTAATAAAGTTGTTGTGATGCCATAGTAACATCATTATCCTGTTGTGATGCATTCATTATATGAGCACTGCACCACAAAAAGTTACAGTGGTATCACACAGCTGTTTTTTCTCTATGCACTGCAGCTGGAAACTGCCTTTTTTGATACGTTTAATTTAGATAAAATAACAGAACACATATAATCAGTAAAATCACCCCACTACCAATCGTCAACTCCTTCCCCCTCAAAAAAAAAAAATCTGTGAAAGGAAGCATGGTGTCAACAAATTGCATGGATAACCAAAACCACTATTGATAATAATGTATGACCATCCATACGCAGAGAAGCATGAGTCTTCATCTTGAGTTTACCCATGACAGCTGGTCAATCTGTCTAACATTACTCAAAGAGTTTCTGGTTACCACAGAGCTATCTTGATGTAGATGCATTTCTTTTTTTTTCTTGTGTATGCCTACCTATATCTTACTGTGCATATGTTACATATAAAAACATTACTATATATTTTCTAAATGCAATGAAAGGGTCATGAAACATGAAATGGATGCCGTGATTCATAATTAAGAAGTAGAATTTCATGTTACTGCTACCTTTCCTCCCATTCAAGAATACAAAGCTCAATAATTAAATTATATACATATTGTAATATTAACTTTGTTTACATATCCCTTCCATCATAACATAACAGGCCCAAAAAGAATACTTTTCCTTATTAATTATTTACTTTTTTGTTTTGGTTTACACCTTAGGAATAGCAAGAACACCAGCAAGAAGATGGTGGTGCTATTACAGTTGAGGACAGGGCCTCCAAACTAGCTGGACTTGGCAGTCCAGCTGCTTGAGAGGAACAGGACTCCAGAGTAGTGGTTGCTGTGCTGGAGCCTGTGGTGCCCTTGCACCCAGTTGGAAGGACCTTCTCTCCGGCATGTGTGAGGTCACCAATGAAACCAGCACAGCCAGGTCCATCACAGAAGAGCCATGAAATTGGGGACCATAAATTGGCTGCTAAACCATGTCAGTAAATATTTACTAACATAGTGTAAAAATTGTAATAGTAGATGATAGACTACTGTTAATCTAAAATGTGAAGCAGAAACCTTATCAGTCACTAGGTAATGATATCTCAAAGGCTCCCAGAGGGTCACGAGGGCTGGAGAAAGTGCTGCCCGCCCTCCCCACAGAACGCATCGGCTCAGGACTCGGGCCCCCAGACTACCAAACAAGCTCAAAGGCTCCCAGAGGGTCACAAGAGCTGGAGGAAGCACTGCCCACCCTCCCCACAGAACGCATCGGCTCAGGACTCAGCCCCCCCAGACTATCAAACAAGCTCAAAGGCTCCCGGTCATGAGGGAGCTGGAGGAAAGCGCTGCCCGCCCTCCCCACAGAACGCATCAGCTCAGGACTCGGACCCCCCCCGGACTACCAAACAAGCTCAAAGGCTCCCGGAGGGTCACAAGAGCTGGAGGAAGCACTACCCGCCCTCCCCACAGAACGCATCAGCTCAGGACTCAGGCCTTCCCCAGACTACCAAACAAGCTCAAAGGCTCCCGGAGGGTCATGAAGGCTGGAGGAAGCACTGCCCGCCCTCCCCACAGAATGCATCGGCTCAGGACTTGGGCCCCCCCTGGACTACCGAACAAGGTATGGTGACCACACAGCTGCAGGAGCAGCACCAGCCTGCAGCAGTTCAAAGCGCATTGTTTGATTTGGCGCCAAAACATTGTTTGAAAAGCTGGACCTTTTAGCAAGCTGCCTTTAAAAAAGCTGGATGTTTTTGCAAGCTGCCTTTAAATTCAGGAAAGTCAGCACAGCACTGCAGATTGTTTTTCTGTGCTGCACTTTCCCATAGAGACATAATTTCTTTACAGTGGAAGAAGTACTTTAAGACAGTTTACTATAAAGCCGTTTATAATTATAGTCGCTATAGAGTAAACTGTGTTGCATTGTTCTTACCTTGCCCCACCTCTTACAGCTCTGCTATAACTCTCTCCCCTCTCTCCCTTAGCTCAAAGGCTCCCAGAGTGTTGTGAGGGCTGGAGGAAGCGCTGCCTGCCCTCCCCACAGAATGCATCGGCTCAGGACTCGGGCCCTCCCCCGGACTACCGAACAAGGTACGGCGACCACGCGGCTGCAGGAGCAGCACCAGCCTACAGCAGTTCAAGGCGCATTGTTTGACCCCGACGGCACTGTGTGCCGGCTCCCCACTGCCCCCACCACCACCCTTGGTCGGCTCTGTATTATATAGGTGATGTCAGGTGAGGCTGCAGAACCAATCAGTCCACTTTTCCACCTGCAGGTTATACCCGCTGAACACTAGGGGGATCCTGCCTGCCAACACCTATTTTCCTTCATTTATCCCATACAGCAATATGTACCTCTTAGGTCTCTGTATACTCACATTGCTCCTCACTATCCTATCCCACCCCAACTATCCCTGCTAAAAATCTCTCTAACACCCCTGTATATGCACATCTGCCAGCATCTCAGCCACCCCAAGCTCATCTCCCCACTGCTCCTAGCCCTCCCATCTGCCTTCCACTCACCACTAGCACACCACACACACTGGACCACCCTACCACCCCCCCACACCCACCACCGATGCCCATACCCCCCAGTACACAGTGGTCGGTGGTCCCCCTCTGTCCTAGCCCTACCCATCTTTAACTCCCTACCCATCCCCTGCACTGCCCCCCAGATCCTCGCATCTGCCCAAGCACCCATACCACTAGCGCAGTAGTCCTTTTCTCTGACTCATCATCTTACTCCTCCTGCTCTCTGGGAATGTCCACCCTAACCCCGGACAGGGACCTGCTGCATCGCCCCCTACAGGCTATGGACTCCGCATTGCCTCCATGAATATCTGCAGTCTCCCAAGGAAGACTGCTGCACTCCAGTGTTGGGTCTTTCAATACAAGCCTGACATTCTTGCCATAGTGGAGGCCTGGCTCTCCCAATCAACTCCAGACTCTGCTGTCTCCTTCCCTGGCTTCACCCTCTTTAGAGAAGATCGTGTGGGTAAGCATGGTGGCGGATGTGCAGTCTACCTAAGTAACTCCCTCCTGGGTCACGTACTACCTACCCCCAAGCTCAACCACAGGACCTAAGCCATCACCCTAAAAATCACCCCTGACCCAGGCGGTCGGGCCCTTACCTCACAACCACCTACATACCCCACGTACAAAATCAAGCTATCCGCTCCCTCACTGACTATCTCTCTACCCTGCCACACAAGGCTGAACAGCTCGTCCCTAGGAGACCTCAACATCAACTGGCTTGGCTCCACTTCAACACAAATTAAGGAGAACTTCACAGCCCTTGACCTATCCCAATTAGTCACTCGGCCCACCAGATATAACCAATCAAGTGGGACCAGCTCCCTTCTAGACATCGTGCTCTCAAACCGCCCACACAAAATAAAGGCTGTTAACGTCCTAGCTTACTCCCTCAGTGACCACTCACCTATTCTCTGCTTCTGGTCTTCTCCCACAGTCCTGCATACAAAGCCACCCCCCCCATCGCCGCTTCCTCCTTGGGGGCCTTAACAAGCTAAAGCAGTACCTTGCCCAGCTCGACTGATCCCCGATCTCACTCGCAACAGATATAGATACTGCTCTAGCCTTCCTCACCAGTGCCTTCTGCAAGGCCTGTGACATCTTTGCCCCTGTCACCAACACCCACTCCAAGAGACACACTGCTGCCTGGATTTCCTCCTCCCTGATCCAACAACTGAAGCAGCGTGATAACCTATGGCACACTGCTGTCGAGACTGGCAGGACAGCAGACAGGCAAGCCTATAATGCAGCTCGCAACCAGTGCACCTGGGCCATAAGACAAGTCAAAGCCAACTACTATCAAACCACCTTGACCTCTTCCTGGGGCTCTGCCCGAGCTTTCTGGGACAACATAAAGGAGTTAAATGGGAAGGCCTGCTCTCCTCCTCCCTCACAGATGGTTATTAATGGCACAATGAATACTGACCTACCACGTGTTGCTGACTGCCTCAACACATTTTCTGACCTAAGTGCAGTCCTTCCTGCCCACTTCTTTGACCCCATCCCTGTAGCCAACTACCCAGCTATTTCCCATCCCCTTTTCTCTTCAGGACTATCTACCCCCCACAATGCTAAACCACTCTTCCTAAAAGTCTTCTCCTCCCACAACCTGAGCTGTGACCCCCTTGACTCCAGGATACTCCGCCTAACACTTGATGTCATGCTAGCCCCCCTCACTGACCTTCTTAATCAATCCCTGTGCCTCGGCCAATTCCTGAGTGCATGGAAACAGGCTGAAATCACCCCTATCCATAAAAATGGAGACCGCACAGTACCAAACAACTACAGACCTATCTCCATCCTCCCCTCCCCAAAAGGCTCTGGAGAAAATAGTATCCACGCTACTCGTGGATTATCTCTCCAACTACAACATACTGTGCCCAGAGCAGCATGGCTTCTGCCCTGATCACAGCACCACCACAGCCCTATTGGAGTTCTCCCACCAAATACACTCTGCACTTGACGTCGGGGAGATTGCTGGGGCAGTGTTCATTGACCTATCCAAGGCCTTTGACACTGTGAGTCACCCATTAATGCTTGACTCCCTCCATCAGCTGGGCTTCTCATCTGGCCCTCTGGCCTGGTTCTCCAGCTACCTCTGGGGTAGATCCCAATGGGTCAAATTAAATGGAATCCTATCAACTGCACTGCCTGTATGCTCTGGGGTCCCACAAGGCTCCATCCTGGGTCCTACATTGTTCAGTCTCTTTTTAAACACCCTTCCCAGCTCCTGCACATCCAAATTGCTTCTATATGCCTACAATGCAGTCCTAGTCACCTCACACCCCGACCCACTCACTCTCCAGAGCTCCCTGCAACTCACCTTCAGCCAAGCTGAAAAATGGTTCCTCAACCATTGTCTGGTTCTGAACCTCAAGAAGAGAAAATCTATGATCTTTGCACACCGACAAAGTAACTCCAAAAATGCTCCCCTTTGCATCATTCCCAGCACCCTCCACCCCCTTGAGCAGGTATCAACATACAAATACCTGGGCATCACCTTCAACTCAGCTTTCTCCTTCCATGCCCATGTCACCGCTTTGTCCTCTGCCATGAATGCCCAGATTGGGCTCCTCTACTGCCACAAAGACTGCCTCCCTGAGTTTGCCCTACGGCTGGCTATCATTTCCTCCATCCTGTCATTGGTTGACTATGGACTCCCCACCTATGCAGCCGCTGACCCCACTGCCCTCACCAAAGTCCAGACCTCTATCAACAAAGCCTGCAGGCTCCTGGCCGGTGCCCCAGCAGAACTCACACATGCCAGCTTTACTCCACCTCAAACATACTCAGTCTTGAAGAACACCTGCAATACCACACCTGTATACTGGCAAAAAAGGCTCTACTTGGGCTGTGCCCCCCAGGAGTCGCCACACCGCTTCTACGGGCCTCCCACTCAGTCACCACCCATAATACTACCAAAGCCACCTTCCAGGTGCCTAGAGCCAGGAACTCACTTGCCCAAAGGTCCTTTCACCACAGAGCACCTGCCTGGTATAACTCCCTCCCCACGCACATCACAAACATCTCCAAAATCGGCCTCTTCAAAACCTCCCTACGCAAACACCTCACTAGCACTCGCAGCTGTATATGCCCATCATAGGGCTCTCCGAGAGTGCCTTTCAAAACCAACCTGTCCCTAGAGTATTACGTAAGCACTAGTTTACTCGATTAGCCTATTTTCAGTCTGTGCACCACACACTGTATCTTGTGTGACCCACTGGGACCCCAAGAAATGCCTGCTATGTATGCTGTTTGTATCTCACCTGTACTGTTCCCCACTGTCTTGCTTCACAAATATATTGTCTCCTCTCCCTGCGATGAGGTGCCTTTGTAAATGAGTCTTTGACTCAAAGGTTTGTAAATCTGATATATGAATTAAATAAATAAATAAATAAATGATATATCTAATCCTGGTGTTGCAGAGCCCAACTGATGTCTGTAACAGTACAGAATGTGACAAGGCACTATAGGCACTTCACATTGAAAAACAGATGTGACAGTTGGCAGGATCAACATCATTAACTGTGTAATAATAGTTTGGTGTACACCACAAAAACTTGCAAGCCTTTAAATATAATTACTAGTACTTACTTTTTCCTAAGCAGTGATGTAACTTGCAGTCATGTTAGAGATATTGCTTAGAGAGATATGTGTTTTAGGTTATCATGCTGACTACAACAATGCTGCCTTGGTACCACATCCTAATTGTGAAAATCCACCGACCTGAATCCTGCAACTTCAATGCTGTGACCTGCCTAACATCAGAGGGATGCCTGCTGTTTTGCCTGAGCTGCTCAACTTAAGTACAGTCCAGAATCTCACTATTTACTTACATTGTGAACTGTCTTTTGGGACTTGGTCACTCAGGTGTTTTGGGATCCTTGGGCTGTTGCTTATGTGTGTGGGGGCATAGCAGAGCCGGCAACTGGGTGCAGCCTTGAGGGGATGGGGCTAGTTATTCAAAAACCCACACTGTTCACAAACATTAAGCTGACCTGAATTCAGCAACTTCAGTGCTGTGACCTGCCTAACATCAGAGGGATGTCTGCTTTTTTTTCCCCGAGCTGCTCAATTTAAGTACTGTCCAGAATCTCACTATTTACTCACATTATGAACTGCCTTTTGGATTTAGTCACTCAGGTCTTTTGGGATCCTTGAGCTGTTGCTTGTTCTGGTGTGTGGGGGCTTGGCAGAGCCGGCAACTGTGTGCAGCCTTGAGGAGTGGGGCTAGTTATTTAAAAACCCATGCCACTCGCAAACATTAAGTCTGCCTGAATTCTGCAGCTTCAGTGCTGTGACCTGCTTAATATCAGAGGGATGCCTGCTGTTTTGCCTGAGCTGCTCAACTTAAGTGCTGTCCAGAATCTCACTATTTACTTATCTTGTGAACTACCTTTTGGGACTTGGTTACTCAGGTCTTTTGGGATCCTCAGGCTGTTCCTTGTTCCGGTGTGTGGGGGCTCAGCAACCGGGTGCAGCCTTGAGGGGATGGGGCTAGTTATTTAAAAACCTGCACCACTCACAAGCATGAGCGATTGAGTGACGCAAGCGCCACTCAATAGAAAAATTCACTTTAAATTCTGAGTATGCTTTTTCTTCAATATTTCCCCCTCATACTTTTAGATAACTGCATCAAATTGTTTTAAGGTATTTTTAAGGTTATTCTTTTATTTTTTAAATATTCTTTTTAAACCTTATACTCAGCTTAGCTTTTGTTAAACTTGTAGGATGTTTTCACACATAATAATCTTTTTCATTATTTGTAGCCAAGTTCCCTTATTAATAGAGCCATCATGGGTGGAGGACTCTGTTTTTTGTCATCTCCCTTTCTGTGCTGATAAATCTCTTCTGCCCAGAGTTTAAGATTTAAAAAAAGAAATGGTTCCCTATGCATTTTTCTGAAATTAACCAATTGATAGGGTTGCACCATATGTTGTTGGGAGGTGATGGGTTTTATGTTATTTTCCTATTTCTCAGTTTGATTCTTATTCATACAGTATAGCACCTAGAACATTAACAAAAAATGACCTAAAATGTTTGTATAGGACCTTACTAAGGAGACTGCTCCTGTTGCTACTTCTGATTTCTGGGTCAGTTCACCCACACCGTGACCCTGCAAATATGGATAGTATTAGTCCTTCACTCCCCAAATTTTCTAATCCTTGTGCTTCCCAGAATACCTCTGCCCTGAAAATTGTGCATTTAAATATTTAAAGCATACTTGCTAAGTGGGACCCCTTTGTTGTTTGGGTAGAGCAGCATAATTTTGATGTTATTACTTTATCTGAAACTTGGCTAAATGGTAATATTCTTCATTCTGAAATTTCACTTTCTGGTTTCAATCATTTTAGGCAAGACAGGGTGGAAAGGAGAAGAGGAGGAGGATCCATGATTTATGTTAAGAACAACTTGAAAGTTAACTCCCCATTAATTCTCCTGGTGGAACTTCTAGCTGTGATTTAACCACAGTTGATATTCTGCTGGGACTCAATAAACACCTTACTATTAGTTCCCTTTATACTGCACCTGGATGTTCTAAATTGGGTTGAAATCTAGTGACTGAGGTTAAAAGTAACCTCTCTCCCCTAACAGAGAATGGGTCCTAATGGACAATTTTAATAATAATTGGTGCTTTAATTTAAATAAGTACATCCAATAGCTTCTCTTGGATCAGGACCTACAACAATCAATTACTGATATCACTAGACTGAATTACAACACAGGAAAAGGCACAATTCTTGATTGGATTATAGTTCCCCTCACCAACAAGATTTTAACTACGGAGGTTATGTCAGATGTTCTTGGTGACCATTGTCCCATTTATTGTGAGTGGTCGGCTAAATCTAGGGGAGGCCCTTCTAGGATTAATGAGTCCAGAAATTTTAAGTGGCTGGACTCAAATATTGTTAATGAAGCCTGTAAAAACATTGATTGGTCACAATTGGAGCCTATTTCAGATACAGATCCCCTAATGCAGAATTTCTATAACCTCTACTCCTCAATAATTGATAATGCTGCCCCAAAAAGAAGATCAGGGTTAGAGCCCACTGAAATAAATGGATTAATATGGAGCTCTTGAATTTAATGAGAAGTAAAGACAAAGCTTGGAGGAAATATAAGAGGACATTTGCTCCCTGCAAAATTATAAGATGCTTAGGAACAAGTGCAAAACAGAAATAAGGAGAGTTAAAAAAACAGTTTTTTTATATCACAACGTAAAAAAATATGTAGGTAATCCCCCAAAAATGTGGCAAACCTTAAATAGCTTCCTGGGTCATGAACAAAAGGATATTCCCATAACACTAGAAATTGATGATTCAACTACTATTGACCCAAACATAGTCTCCAGATCCTTCAATGAGTTCTTTGGAAACCTGGAGCCTTGCCACCCAATTTATTGGACAGTACCCCTGTATCTAACCATACATTTTGTTTCAGGAAGATCTCTGTGGAACAGATTAAAGAATATGTATTAAAAGTGGACCCAAGACCTATCATTGCCCTTGATAACATTTTCTTTTCCACTTTCACTCATTTTTAATTTTTCTTTACACTCTGGTACTTTTCCTTCAATATGGAAAATGGCCAGTATTAAACCCATAGTAAAAAATGGTACTCCATCTCATATTACAAATTATCATCCAATATCGTTATTAGCCCCACTTTCCAAAATTTTGGAAAAAATTATTTTGGATTAAACTACAGAATTCCTTGATGGCAATAATCTACTCTCAGAATACCAGCATGGATTTAAACTAAAACATAACAAAGTGATGGCCTTGGTGGGGTTCACAAGCTGCATCCAGAGTGCCCTTGATAAAGGGTGCTCTGTTGCAGCCATATTTGAGGACCTCACCAAGGCCTTCGATCTTGTTGAATATTCATTGCTGCCCTCATTCCTGTCTGAATTTCATCTCTCCCAAGAGGTTAAAACATGGTTTTCTAACTAACTTAGTAATAGGCGTCACAGTACTAAGATTGATGGGATTCTCTCTCTCTCCTCCTAGACCAATTTGCTGAAGAGTTCCACAGGGATCCATCATGGGTCCCCTGATCTTTTCACTCTATATGAATTTAGCCCCCCAAATCTGCACTCTAACATCTATGACATTCTATGTAGATAATGCAGTTCTCTGTGGAATCTTGATGACCCCCAATTCTGCATCAAAGATCATACAGGATGACTTTTCTCATTTTCAAAGCTTGCTCATTTCCAGGTGTATGGTTTTGAATTCAACAAAGACCAAATGTATGCTGTTCATGGAACCCAGGAAGGAACCAAACCTCCTTTTAAATCCCATAGTAAATCTTAGAGGTCAGGTTATTGAGAGGGTAGACACAATTAAATACTTAGGTATTTTGCTGGATTCTCATTTGTCCTTTTAGCCACATATTTATTCCCTATGAAGAAAATTAAGTCAGAGAAGTGGATTATTGTATAGGGTTAGACCCTGTCTTACAAAGAATCATGTTTACTATTAACTCACAGCTTTTTGTTAAGTTTACTTGACTATGGTTTAATTGTATATACTGCCACCTCAAATAAAACTTTTGCCAATCTTAGGGTTATGTATAATACTATCCTGAGATTTATGACAGGTTCCACCTATCGCATCCATCAGTGTGAATTCATTAAACTATCTGTCTGCCGGTCACTACAAAACAGAGTTTATTACAAGATTGGACTATTTCTTTTTAAGGGTACCTTAGGTTTATTACCTCCCTCTATATATGCCCTATTTTCAAGGGCACAGAATGGCTGTGGAACCAGATTGCAAAGCAGGTTAACTTTTTCCATCCCTTTTTTCAGGAAAATTTTAGGCCATAGGTCTTTACTTTACAAAGTCCCTCAGTTATTTAATACACTCCCATCTAATATAATCAATTGCTTCACTGTTTATTTGTTTAAAAAAAAACATTTCAACAATGGCTCTATGACTCTGATAAATGTACCTGTTTTTAGGCCTTGAACTGTTTGTAATGTATCTATTTGATATGTTGATATTTTTGTCTTCTTTGTTGTGTATTCATTGTGCAATTATCATGCAATGTTTTAATGTTTTTTGTACACTTGTTGCATATGAAAATGGGCAGACATGCTCATTGTGCTTACAAGTATAAAAAAATAAAATGAAATGAAATCTGTCTATGTACAGTATGTATGTGTTATATATATATATATACACACACACTGTATATATGCACAGTCATGCCCCTATACTTAGGATTGAGTAGCCTGTTTAATGTTAAACCTCAAATTTAGCACTTTAATAACTTTGCAATCGATCAATGGATTTGCACAAAATATGGTATGCGATCACCCCATTCTCATAAAGTCTACACATCTGACCCTATTTATAGATGGAATGGGGTGAGCCTTAAGCTTGAGAAGCCCGAGGCACACCCCACACCTGCTGTCCTGCCCAGTTTGAGAGGGTGGGGGGTTAGGGAAATCCTAGCACCTCATTTCCCAACTTTTGTCACTTTGACCCAAACTGGAGCATTAACAAAGTTTTTTGCAAAATCTATCTATCTATCTATCTATCTATCTATCTATCTAATGAGGTGGGTGCTGCACTCCTGAGGTGCCATCTTTCTGGTGAGATGTTAAACAAAGGCCCCATCTGCCTGTTCTAGTGGTAGTTCAGGTGGTTGTTAAAGATCCCATGACACATCTCAAAAAGAATAGGGGAATTTTATTTGTGCTAAGTATTCAAAACAGATACATCAAAAATAAAGGAAAATGCTCTTTTAGAGACAGATTAGATGAAACATTCAGAAATCATATTTCAATCAAAAAAGAAAAGCACAAATAAAAGAAATGCAGCAACATGAAAACATAATAATACAAAATTATTTAGAGTGAAACCATGTACAATGTTTGCAGTACAAACCAAAAGTATGAGAAGAAAACAGTTGTTGCTCCTCATGATATCTAATCCTAAGGAATTTTTTTAATTTGCTTCATCACCCGAGTTACAAAATAATCTTTTTATTGTAAAAAGAATACACATCTAGCTTGCCATAAGTAATATCTAACTACTGCAAAAATGAGTCATAGAGTACTGGGATGGAATAGGGTAAAGTTCTAAAACAAGAATTTCATATCTTATTGGGTTGAATAATTGATCAGTCCATTCTTTAGCAAATTCAGCCCAAAACATTTGCGCATCGGGACATAGAAGGTAAAAATATTCTTGTGTTTTTAACAGATGTGAGCAACTAGGCCTAGGACACATCTGTTCCTCTACGCCTTGTGTTTATGAGAGATACAAACTCCCAAATGCCCATGAAATTAGAGCCAGCTGATATCCCACAACTGTAAAGGGATACGTTTATCTGTGAGCTGAAGAAAAACAGTGCTATGTTGATCTGGTGTACAATAAGCAAAATTAGGAGTCTCTGAAAATATTGTCTCTATAATAGTGCAGTAAAACATTTGTCTTGGGATGTTAAGTAAAAACGTTTGGAAAAGTCTCCATAGTTGTAATTTCAACAAAACTGAATGAAAAAGTTCTGGTACAAATGTAAGTCTAGGTTTAGATGATAATAAAAGGGGAGGGGCATTCCATATGATATATAAAGCATGAAACCATTTCAAAATAGATTTGTGCCATATCTCCTCTTTGCTAGATAATAAGGAAAAAAAATCTATAAATAAACATACTATGGAAGAAAACTACAGGATGTAACATGCTGAGGCCTCCATTTTTATAATCTTGATAAGTGTGGTTCCATTTAATTGGATTTATTTGACTGCCCCACAGACCCTGAAAAAAGATATTATTAACAGCAACTTCATTATTTAAATGAAGTGAAAATACATTTGCAACATAAAGAAAAATAGGAAGAATCAATGTTTTAATCAAGAAAACCTGTTCCTTTTAGAAAGTGTTTTCTTTTTCATGAGGCTATCTGTGAAGTGACTGTGTGACTTTTATAATCCCAATTCATGGAGGCATCATTTTCACTACCAAATTAAATCCTTAAAATTGTCAGTGGTGTAGTGGCGAGAGCGAGAGCTGAGAGCTGTTGGATTGGCGTAGAAGCAGAATTGGGCTAAGATGAAAGCTACAATGGTATGAACCTCTGTGGAGTTTCTGTAGAGTTTTGTGGTAGCACATAGTGCTTGAAGGTCTGACCAATACCTCTGGAACGTAAGCCTGAGGAGTTAATGCTCTCAACTGGATAAAAGAAGTGTGATATGAGGATTGTGGCTGAATCATGGCTGAATGTTGGAGTTTTACAAAATTCTGCACCGAGGATGATTAGAAGTATGGTGGCATGGAAGCTGCGGCATTTTAGATGCAGACAGGCTAATTTTGGCCTTAGTAAAGGTATGCCAATGCTGTCAAGGGGATGGGGTCATTTAAAAAGCTCAGAGAAAGAAGTTATTGTGCTTAGAGGAGCGTTTTCTTTTATTTTATTTTAACAGGTGTTGCACTAAAGGCAATGAAGGGAAAATAGAAGAAGGAGTGCTTTGGATATCGGAAAGATTTCTGAAAATATATAATGAACTCCCTGAGTAGGAGATTGGCAATTTCTTTGAAATACATGGCTCTCACACTACAGCATGTTAATTGGTAAGAGTAGTTGGCATCTACCCTGCTCATCGGTTTTGTGAGTATGTACTTTTGGGGCTAAAGGAAAGGATTTTGTCCCCCCCCCCAATGGGGTTTACTCTGGAAAATCTCCGGTTGGACAAGTTATGGAATGCTAAAATTAATTATGGCTGGAGTAAAATGGAGTAAGTGGAAGATTTTTGTCCCTGAGGTACTTTAGCTCCCGTGAATTTTGTTAAGAGAGGTGAGTGGTGAGCGGGGACTTTAAAATCAAAACTACTACTGTTATCATGTACTTTTGTAGAAAGGGGACACTGTTTTCGAGCGAGTATAATCATATGAAATAATTTTATGAGGTATGATTTACTCCATATGGACTTCAGAATTTGTTAATTTGGAGCTGTATTCTGAAACTTTTCTGAGTGACTCCTAGATTAATTGGATCCCTTAAAATTGCTTGGCTGCTGGCTGTGTATTTGAGTGGCCCGATGGATTCCTGGGCCTCTGTTTGCGGGCAAATTTTTATTTGTTTATGTGCTCTTTTAATGTTCTATAAAAGTTTATTTTAAATTATATTTGAAATGTTTAGCAATGTTTAGAAATTGTTTAAATGATTAAATGGTTAGGATTACTTGTGTAGTATTTATTCGACTATTGGTACAAAGAAAGCTTTTGAAACTATCAAAATGAGCTTGGAATATCATATGGGAACTTTTATTGTAGGAATGGGGGTGTTGTCTATCTTAAGTGAAATCTTTAATTGATGGAATGGACAGATATAAGTGACAAATTGTTTGGTAAATGGTAATTGAGCACTGGTTCCTGGTTTTACATTGTTATATTGATAGTTGGGGGGGGGGACAAAATCCTTTCCTTTAGCCCCAAAAATACATTGTTTAGTGAGTCTCTGAGCACAGGAGAGGTCCCAGAAGACTGGAGAAGGGCTCATGTGATCCCACTCCACAAGAGTGGTAGCAGGGAGGAGGCGGGGAACTACAGACCGGTCAGTCTTACCTCAGTAGTGGGCAAGATTATGGAAGCACTCCTTAAGGAAAGGATAGTGCAACACCTGGAATCCATAGGGCACAGGATCCAAGACAGCATGGGTTTACAAAGGAAGGTCCTGTCAAACTAATCTCATAGATTTCTTTGACTGGGTAACCAGAGTGGTGGACCAAGGGGAGCAGTTGATGTCGCCTACCTTGACTTCAGCAAAGCGTTTGACACTGTTCCGCATAGAAGATTGATAAATAAGCTGGGTAGGCTCGGTTGGGTCAGAAGTTGGTCAACTGGGTGGCAAACTGGTTGACTGGCAGAAAACAGAGAGTGGTGGTAAATGGTATACAGTCAGAAGAGATGCAAGTCACAAGTGGTACCTCAGGGATCAGTCCTGGGCCAGTCCTATTCAACATCTTCATTAGTGACCTAGCAGATGGACTAGAGGGTAAGGCTTGTCTGTTTGCAGATGACACCAAGATCTGCAACAGAGTAGATGATCCAGATGGGGTGGGCAGAATGAGAAGAGATCTGGATAAACTAGCAGAATGGTCAGAAGAGTGGCAACTGGGATTTAATGCAAAGAAGTGCAAAATCATGCACATAGGGAAGAGAAACCCTGAAGCCACTTATAGGCTGGGAGGGAGTTGCTAGCAGTCACAAAGGAAGAAAGAGACTTGGGCATCATCATCACTGATGACCTGAAATCATCAAGCAGACCTCTAAAGCAGTAGGTAAGGCTAGGGGGTGTTAGGGTGTATTAGTAGGGGTATCACAAGTCGTAAGAGGAGGTAATAATCCTCTGTACAAGACATTGTTAGCCCCATCTGGAGTACGTGGCAGTATTGGAGGCCACACCTTCACAAGGACATTAACCAAATTGAGGCAGTCCAGAGAAGGGCAACCAAATGGTGCAGGGACTGCATCAGAAGACATATGAGGACAGATTAACGGAGCTCAATATGTATACCCTTGAGCAAAGGAGGAGAGGTGATATGATCGAGACATTTAAACACCTTAAGGGCATAAACAAGGTGAAAGAGTCTAACATGTTTAAATATAAGAAAATAGCAGGACAAGAGGACACAGCATGAGATTAGAGGAGGCCGATTAAGGGGAATGTGGGAAATTTTTTCACAGAAAGGGTGGTAGATGCATGGAATGGCTTACCACAAGAAGTAGTGGCTATGAATACAGTGCAGGGCTTCAAACAGGCATGGGATAGGCATAAGGGAGCAATACAAATGACTATGAATAGATATGTCACTGACATCGCAAAGGCCGATGGCACATTTATAAGGTAGAAAAAGAAATGGGCAGACTGGATGGGCCTTGCGGTCCTTATCTGCCGTCAACTTCTATGTTTCTATGTTTCTAGTTTGAACTAACATGTTAGGAAGCCATTAAGCAATTAAACAATTTACATGCTGCTGTAAAGTTTGTTATTCAGAAGCTAATTTTGATGCACTTGGGGATCTGCTCTGATTTTGCTTGAGGCATGTTGGGGGAAATTGATGGATATTAGAGCAGCATACTGTGATATGCTGAATCTGGAAATTTGGGGGTAAGACATCATAACTGAAGCGAGCTGTGCAGCTTGGGATGGGACAATTCGTTTCCCCAAGCCTATGGCGCCTGGGTAACTCAATGTCTGACTCTCTATTCTTTGTGCTTTAGGACCACAAAAGACCCAAAAGGGGCCTCTCTGGTAAGCCTGCCCAAGAGAGCTTAAATAGGGGGATCTTACTGGTATGCACTAACCATGATTTTTAAGACATTAGGAGAGTAACCCTTTAAGCATATTCTGAATCCTTGATTACAAGGATTAAGATATTGCACTAAGTGTTTTTTTGCATGATAAGCCTCTAAAAAGTAATAGAAATGATATTGGTAGTGTGGGGACAGATGTTCTCTGTTTGTACCTACTGCATATGGACAGTTTTGGGATATATTACCTGGGTGTTCACTATAACTTCTGTATTTGGACAAACTGAGGCAGACATTATGGTGGATATTAGAGTATGAGATTTAATAGTAATAATAGGCAGCAAGTGTTAAAGGTTAGAAATGTCTTTTTTTGCTTCTAAGGGAGGCTGCAGCCTGAGAGACTATTTATGGTTATTTAATATAGTCATAAAATGTAATGTGAAATGATATTATTAATAATATGTAGACAGCTGCATATTCCTAAATGTGAAAGTTCTGATGAGTTTATTTTGTTAAAAGTTTGCAAATAAGCATAAAAGGAAAAGCAATGAAATTATGTTTTTAAAATAATACATGTTAGAGGGATTGATATGATATACATTGTAAATACAGTGTCAGATGTATAGGGATTCCTTGATGTTTTGCATAATTCAGTTTAGCTCCAGACACTTTTCAAAGTTTGAAAGATACATAGATACATAGACAGTGTCAGCAGATAAGGGCCTACGGCCCACCCAGTCTGCCTATTTGAACTTGTAAGTTTGCTCTATGTTTTCCCTAGAAGTCTGTTTCCCCTCACTCCTGACCTCCAGAATTCCTTTATGTCTATCCCATGCATTCTTAAATCCTGTGATTGTTTCAGCCCTCACCACTTCCTCTGGCAGGGTGTTCCACTTGTCCACCACTCGTTCTGTGAAGAAATCCTCCATCACGTTTCCTCTGAATCATCCTCCTTCCAACTTCATCCCTTGCCCTCTAGTCCTGGAACATCTTTTTCACTTAAAAATAGTGTATTCCTGCACCCTGTTCCTCCCTGTAAGACACTTGACTGTCACTATCATATCCCCTCTCTCTCCCTTCTCTCCTCCAGGGAGTACATATTCAAGTTCTTCAACCTGTCCTCATAGGACTTGTGATGCAATCCATGTACCATCTTTGTTGCCCTCATCTGAACCTTCTCTACCCTATAGCCTTATGTAAGTAAGGCCTTCAGAACTGTACACTGTACTCCAGGTGTGACCTCACTAGTGTCTTGTATAGTGGAATTATGACCTCCCTTTTCATGCTGGTGATGCCCCTGCCTATGCATCCCAGCATCCTATTTGCTTTACCTGCTGCCTTGTCGCACTGTTTCCCTACCTTGAGGTCATCAGAGATGATAATCCCAAGATCCCTTTACTGCATGGTGCATGCTATATCCTCACCCCCCCAACTGATATATTGTGCCAGGGTGTTTGTGCCCCATATGCATTATCTTGCACTTCTTTGCATTGAATTTCAACTGCCAAACACCTGACCATTCTTCAAGTTTCTGCAGGTCCCTTCTCATTCTGTCTACACCCTCTGGAGTGTCCACTCTGTTACAGAGCTTTGTGTTATCAGTGAACAGGGAAATTCTGCCTTCTAGATCCTGCGCAATGTCACTGATGAAGATGTTGAATAGGACTGGTCCCAGCACTGATCCCTGTGGTACCCCACTGGTCACTTCCCTCTGTAGAGTGGCAGCCATTTACCCCAACCCTATGTGTCCTGCCACCCAGCCAGTTACCTACCCACCACACTACTGTCCTGCCCACACCCATATTCCCCAGTTTGTGTAATAGCCTTCGATGTGGCACAGTGTCAAAGGCCTTGCTGAAGTTCAGATAGGCCATGTCCACTGCCATCCCCTGATCCACCTCCCTAGTCACCCAGTCGAAAAATTAAACAAGGTTGGTCTGGCATGACCTCCCCCTCATGAAATCATTCTGCCTTGGGTCCTGTAGTCCATTGACAACCAGATGTTCCACCAATCTCTCCTTCAGTAGTGCTTCCATGATCTTCCCCACTACCGAGGTGAGGCTGACTGGTCTGTAGTTCCCTGCTTCCCCTTTGTTCCCACTTTTGTATAAGGGGACTACATCTGCTGTCCTCCAGTCTTTTGGTACCTCCCCTGTTTCCAGTGATCAGCTAAACAGGATTGCCAGAGGTTCAGCCACCACCTCTGTTAGTTTCTTAAGGACCCTGGAGTGCACCCCATCTGGCCCCATTGCTTTATCAACTCTTATTCCTTCCAGTTCCTTCAGGACCCTTTCTCATGTAAAGGGACTTGTGTCCATTTCTGCATCGTTCTCACCCCTTGTACTCCCTTCAGGCCCATCACCCTCCTCTTCCTCAGTAAAGACTGAGCAGAAATACCTGTTCAATATGTCAGCTTTACTGTTGTCATCCTCCATGTGGGCCCCATCCTCCCCCTTCAGTCTCACTATCCCTCCCTTTGCTTTTCTTTTTTCACTTATGTACCCGTAAAAAGTTTTGTTTCCTCTACTCACTGATTTTGCAATGTTCTCTTCTGTCTAAGCTTTGGCTTCCCTTAGTGATCTTCCTGCCTCCCTTTGCTTCTCCTGGTACTGCTCCCTATCTGCTTTTGTCTGTGTCTTTTTGTATTGCCTGAATGCAATCTTTTTGGCTTTCACTTTCTCTGCTACCTCCTTGGAAAACCATAATGGTCTCCTCTTCCTTTTCCCCTTGCTAATCTGCTTAATGCATAATTCAGTTGCTCCTGTAATCCCCATTTTAAATACTGTCCACTGTTCTTCAACCACTGATTCCCACCCATTTCCCTTAATGCCTCTTTCAAGCATCTCCCCATTTTCCCAGAGTCTGACCCCCTAAAATCCAAGATACGTGTTTTTGTGTGGTTTGGTTCTGCTCCTTCTGTGATTTCAAACCACAATGACTGGTGGTCACTGTTCCCCAGGTGCTCCCCCACTGTTACCCCCATCACACTGTCCCTGTTTGTGAGCACAAGGTCCTGTATTGCCTTCTACCTAGTTGGTTCCATGACCAGTTGCTTGAGGAAGGCACCTTGTATGGAAAGAATATTAACAATGTCAGGTCTTGCTGGTTCTTCTTTTTGTATATAAACATTCTGTTGAAAATTAGTACTCCAACACATTAGTGCTCTGCAGAATGTTTAATTCTGCCAGCTGAATTAGCATGGAACAACCATTCTGCCCACAGAAATTCTGCCAGAATTTCACTGGTTCTTCTGCAGAATTCCACCTACTGTGATCCGTGAAATAATATTCTGTGGAACAACTTTTTTCTGTGGAAAATTATTCCACAACTATTTCTGCAGAAAATATTGAGATCTGTATAATAATATTTTGCAGAACAGCATTCTTTCTGCAGAAAATCATTCAACAACTTTTTTCTGCTGCAGAAGTTTGCCATTCTGTTTCTGATGAAATTTGGCAGAATTTTGAAAATTCTACACAGCACTGCAATGCATGAATTAAAACAAACATGGTAGATCTGAAGTTACATAAAAACAATATCACAGATAATAGTTCAAACAATCAAAATCTTACACTACAGAAACTGTCTGGTAAAACATTAAACTACAAATAGGCAACCCCTGAAAGAAGCAGTTATAGAAGAATAAGACATATCTCTTAATGGCACTGCATAACATCCTACATACATTTTAACAAGGAAAATGAACCATGGCAACACCTTCAAAATTTCTGAGCAGGAAACCAAAGAAAATACCATTTTTTTAGGAAAAAGCCTTCAAAAACCAATAAAGAACCCACCACTAGTAAAAAGCCCTAACTTGCTTATTAACATCAACCTGAAAGATATCTGTATCTACCCCAAAGTGAGAGAAGCAAGGTGCCCAAGTCATTTGAAAAACAGAAAGCTTTTGTTTTCTCCAAAATAAAACCTGCAAAAAAGAGGCCAATTTGGACATGGCCTGTAAACAACTTATATAGGGAGGAGGAGTGGTCGATCTCCAGTGACAAATAAGGAGCTTCTTGGCCTCCATCACAGCTGAATATAAAAGTAACTTATATTTTAAGGTTGATTGGTTATGTCAAAGTGGATCTCCTAGGAGCCAAAATCGTGGAGTATATAGGAGAGATAAATTAAGAGCTCATTCCATCGTTTGAATTTTTTTTCTCCACTACTCCTTCAACAAGGGGCAGCCCTATAGAATATGAAAAAGTGTCCCCACCTCCATTGAGCATCTCCAACAAATATTAGAGGTGGCCAGACCCATACAGTAGATACTAAGTGATCTGGGGTCCTATACCATCGACTAAGAATTTTATTTTATATAAGTTGCTGCCTGGGAGCTGGTGAAGCTTGATATGCCTCCTTCCAGATCCTGACCAACTGTCCTCTGAGATGTTAAACTGCATCTCTTTTGGCCACTTAAGCCTATGAGACTCCCAGTTTGGAAGATGACAGTCCCGCACTAACTTACACAGTTGGCAAACTAAACCCTTATGGAGCTGAGTCCATTTTTTAAGATGTATAGTCAGGTCCATTGAAGCTATTGTATAATCTTTGGAGAATCAAGGCCTCAACACATGATGCAATTGGAAATCTCTAGCAGGTAAGAAAAACTCCTGTTGCAACTGAATAAAAGCTTTAAATTTCCAGTTTCAAGCTACAGGGGGTCTTCTACTATTTGAATCCCACCAGAGACCCAAGATGGTCAACAAATTTGAGACTCTCCTACCTGAATTCTGCGGTTGTACCATAAAGGCTCATAGGGCCTAAATAGCCTGATTTCCATTTGACCAATTTCAAAAACCTTGATCAACACTGCATAGTGAAGATAATAGGTAGGGTAACCAAAGTGTTGTCATATTGGACATATTTATGTTTAACATATTCAGCTCCCCCAAGTAGATTTGTTGGGGTGTTTTCCCGACTAGCACTCACTCAATGTCCACCCATATTGGGGCTTGTCTGAAAGGTAAAGATATCCATTGAACTGCATGTTTTAGGCCTCTCATATATGGAAGTCCCAAGGTCATGGTAGATTCCACCCTCCCTGTGGCCCTGGTACCCATAAAACCTTCCAAGAGAGCTGACCTGGTGGCACTGAGGGTTGAGGCACTGGACACCACTTGTCGTGCCACATCGGTGACCTGTGTTCAGAAATGAGCTTGGACCACTGGGATTTGGCAGGGGTGAGAGAGGATTGATCATCCAGAGGACTGCTGTCCTCTCTCAGGGGGTGGGAGACCTGTCATCATGCTTATTGACTGCCCTCTGGCGGTGGCTAGAGGGCAGTATGGGTCAGGAGACATGTGCTGACATCACTACATTGTCAGGGAGGGGGGAAAGGAGAAAAGTGAAAATCAGAACCTGGCAGGCTCTGTGATGGCTTCTGCATTCATGGGGGTAAGTCTGTAGCATTTGGATTGGGTCTTTGGGGGGGAGTGATGGTGCTGTCCCTCCTGGCCCTGCCATGGGGGGCAATCCATGGGGGACAGACCAGGTCAGTGATAAGGGGACACAGGTAAGCTGGACAGTGAGTCTCTCTGAAAGGAAACACCACAGCCACCTGCCAGGGCTGCCAGAAGGATAAAAGTTGTATAAAAAAAACCTTCAGAGAGAAGCATGGAACCTTTCCTTCCCATATAAAAGTAGAAAGCTGTCTATCTATTTTTTGCCATAAACTAAGAGGTATAGACAATAACACCCCTTGCTTAGGAAGTCAGACATAATAGGGTTTGATAAGTCTTCTGTCTGCCTTTTGCATTGAGTATAGTACCGAGTATATACAGTTGGTAAATTATTTAGACAATAAAATAATTTGGGAAATGCTGAAGCATCAGGGCAATTGCTGGGTCCTGTTCCCTGACCCAACTTCCAAGGGTTGTTCCGTGTTCCAGGAATGATTACTCTGAACTGGTGGGCACAACCACCCTAGTCAGATAGTTACATAGACTAGGGAGAAGTCTAACCGACTGTGCTAATAATGCATAAGGCTAAGTGTCCAATTTAGGTTAATATTATTTTATAACCACCCTATCTCAATCATGGTCTAATATATTCACCTAATTAAAATGACCTCATCATAGACCTTTATAGGTATTTTTTAATATTTTTGTACAATTTATATATCAATAGTCAGAATTAAGTTTTACCCCTGCATTGTAAGTCAGCAACTTTATAAGTACAAATATTTAATTGAAAAGAAATACCCGGAAATGTCATATTGTCTTCATTTTTAATTGAAACTTGTATACAAAATGAACATAATTTTGATCAGCAGTGCAAGCAAACAATATAATTTTCAAATGGAGAGGAAGCCTCTCTTACTTTTAAATACAATCATACAGAAAATAAAAATAAAATGAAAATGCAAGGATCATTCTTCTCTGCTCCTGATGTCAGAGATAAAAGCAACCCTTACCACACAGAGCCATAACCTGACATCCCAAGTGAGATCCTAACAGAAGGATGTGCTGTCACAGCTCCATTCTCTCTTCTGCTTAACTTGACTGAGGTGTCTGCAAGCTTATGTAGTCCACTAAGGCAGTTGGCTGGGCTAATAATTATACAGTTTTGGGCTTTTTATAAAGATCCAAATAGTAGCTTTCTATATTTTTACTCATCAAGGGGTGTTTTCTTCCAATAAAATATAAGGGGCTGCTTTTACCAATTTAAGTCATCATGGTACATGACAATGTCAAAGCAGTCTAGTATTAGGCCTGGAGATATGCAAAAGTAATCTTACTTATACAGAAGCTAAGATCGTGGTCACCCATAAAGACATCTAGTTGCCTTGTGGTGTAGCCTTTTTTTCAAGAAGGACTAAAGATACTTAACACATGGCTTACAATAAGATTTTTTAAAATATCTTGCCATATAATTCTCACTATAAATGCTTAATGTATTTAAAACAAGTTCACCCCTAGCAGTAAACATTAATACAAGTTAATAAGTGGATCAGTAAGTTATCAAAACATAGTTTAAATCTATAACATATCTTTAAATATTCATTTGCATGATACAAATGCTAGAGTCTGCTTGCTTAGTTCATTGCAATAAGAAATGTTTTTTTTGGCATCTAATAGCTCTTTAGTTAAACTTTTCACACTCTGAGACTGAGCTAGTCCCAAGAATACATTTATAAATATATGAAGTGCAAAATACATTTTAATCACACCAAGCAAAGAATGACTTTATTTGACATTGCTCAGAATTCATTTATAATATCCAGTAGTGGATCCCTTGGTGGGATGTCATGATTTCTTCAATTTCTTGATCCATCTGTTCAGTGGTTAGCTGTATTGGGATGAGCAGACCCACTAGGGCTGGAGGGGGGTGTAGGCTAAGGAGTTCCCTCTGCCTTTAGAGAAGTGCATTGGAGGATAAAAAAATGGATTCTACAGTAGGTTTGTGCATAGGATAGAAATGCATCACACAGGATATATTGGACATGGCTCTTTGAATGTGGTTGGATGAACAGAGCAGTGGCAGAGATCTCTTTCTGTCAATGGCATCTACTTGCACTCTGTGATGTCTCAACACAGCTATGGCTGTATGAAAATGGCACGTGTACCTCATTGTGCTGATGGCCATTTTCTGAAAGGCAATAGAAACATGATGACAGCAGAGATGCACACTATCTTTGGAAACTGCATAACAGTAAGACAACAATAGCGAGACCAAGTACCTCCAGTAATGTATTTAATGGGGGTAACAACCAAGACTACAATGTTTTAATCTAATTTAGTGGATTTTAACTTTAATTAGATTAACCAAAACTCCACTATTTGCTGCTGTAAAATGTTTAGGCATGTTAAAATGGGATGTGTACTGTTTATGTATTGTATTGTGTATTTTGTGCAGTTGAGTGCTTGTTGAAATTCCATGTTTTTGTTTTTCAAGGTAAGCTTGAAAATTGGCGCAGTGCTTAGAACAGTGCTTAATTTGGATATAGAGTCTTGAGTGAGGCATTGTTGTGTGGTAGTAACTATTGGAGTTTGTATTATGAGGGGGACTTTTAACTGTTTTGCAGTGCAATTGTAATAGATTTTGCCCAAATAAGTTATAGTGGAAAGACTCCTCAAACATCCAGCTAAAGTGATGTTTTGTGGCAGAGGATTCCAAGCCTGTTTGGTGATCTCTGTGATTTTTACTCCACACTTGTTTTTATGTAGCAAAACTGGTGGCCCAAGTGAGATCTACTAATATGATTCACTGTCAGAAAGCCCAGTACAGCCTATCTGGCAAACCCTGTGCCACCAATTAAGATCAGATTGTGAAATTTGAAGTACACTGGCCCTATTAAAAACAAACATTTGTCAATGCCGAATGTTTGCTTGCTGGCATTGGCATTGGTAGCGTAGAAGTTACAGAGCAGCATAATAGGAATGGCAGTAAAGTATTGAACTGAAGCCAACCCCACCACCACCCTGCAGAGAGTGACAGGCATTGGGGTGTGCTTTTGGGTCATCAGGCATAATGACCACGCCATTTCACCACACCCTACCCTGCAGACACTGACAAGTGTTACTGTGTGCCTTGGGGTCTTTGGCCCTTATGCGCACCCCATTCCATCAGGAAATACGATGAGATGGGTGCGGTATAGGAGAATGGGGTGAAGTTTGGGCCCGAAGAGTCCGAGGCACACCTTGATGCCTCTCACTGGCTGCAGGGTGTGGGTGGGAGTGGAATGGTATGAGCATGACAGGCAAGAATCCCAAGTCACACCCCTGATGCCTGTCATTCTCTACAGGGTGGGGCATTATGGTTGGAAACCCTAAAGCCTCAGGCATTCGTTGGTATTTTCACTCCAAATTTTCAACATGATTTTTTTGTGACCCCCCACCTCATGAACAGTGGCAATATCAGTTTGTTAGCGGAAAACTGCTTTTGCACAGAGACTATGACATTTGGCACCACAGGTGCAAAAACACATTCTGAACAGGATGTGAAAATTGACAGCGGTACTGTTGATGGGGAGGTGTAAAAAATGGCAATGTTGAAAATCTGCTGTGAAAATCTAAAAAAAACTGGTGAAGTCACGAGCGTGCGTAGAAACTGTGCAACGCACACCTGTAATGTAACTAGTTTGGGGATTT
Source organism: Neoceratodus forsteri (assembly GCA_016271365.2). Taxonomy (NCBI): domain Eukaryota; kingdom Metazoa; phylum Chordata; order Ceratodontiformes; family Ceratodontidae; genus Neoceratodus; species Neoceratodus forsteri. Next base: position 1,127,494,981 of record CM028131.1, read on the forward strand.
TTTTACAGAAGATTGTTAACACAGGCATTTTGGGACCTCCGATCATGAACAGTGTCAGTGTGATTTTCTTTATCTGTCCCGAACAATGATTTCCCCACAGCGACCACGCAGTTCTGTGCTGAAAGTGTGAAAACACATTTCGGCCATGTTGTGGAAAATGACAGCTGTACTGTTCATAAGGAGGTGTGGAAAAATGCCACTGGTGAAAATCTGGACTGAAAATATTACAAAGTCATGAACTTACGAGGGTGCGTGGAAACTGCGCAATGCTCACTCTTAACACAGTCATTTTATTGACTTTTGTCACCAAATTTTCAACATAGCCATTTTAAGACCTCTGCTCATGACTAGTGTCACTGTGATTTTCTTAATCTGTCCCAAACCTTGTTTTCGCACACCGACTGTACCATTGTGCGCTACATGTGCGGAAACACATTTTGGGCGAGATGTGAAAAATGGTAGCTGTACTGCTCATAAGGAAGTGCAGTAAAATGGCACTGTTGAAAATCTGGTGTGCAAATATTACAAATTCGCAAACTTGCCAGCGTGCGTAGGAACTGCGCAACGTGCGCTCCTAAAACAGTCATTTTTGGGAATTTTTTTCACCAAATTTTCAACATAGCCATTTTAACACCTCTGCTCATGACCAGTGTCACTGTGATTTTCTTAACGTGTCCCATACATTGATTTCGCACACCGACTGCGCCATTGTGCGCTACATGGGCAGAAACACGTTGTGGGCTGAGATGTGAAAAATGACAACTGTACTGCTTATAAGGAGGTGTGGTAAATGGCAATGTTGAAAATCTGGAGTGAAAATATTGAAAATTTGTGAACTTATGAGCGTGCGTAGGAACTGCGCAACTCACGCTCGTAAAACAGTCATTTTAAGGAATTTTTTCACCAAATTTTCAACATAGCCATTTTAAGACCTCTGCTCATGAACCATGTCACAGTAATTTTCTTAATGTGTCCTGTACATTGATTTCACACACAGACAGCGCCATTGTGCGCTACATGGGCGGAAACACATTTTGGGTGAGATGTAAAAAATGACAGCTGTACTGCTCATAAGAAGGTGTGGTAAAATGGCAATGTTGAAAATCTGGAGTAAAAATATTGAAAATTTGTGAACTTACAAGCGCAAGGAGAACCGCCGCGCAGCATGTCAGAAACAGTCAATTTTAGAATTTTTCAATATATTTTCAAATAGACTTTTTGAGATCTCACTTATGAATAGCTGGCAGTGTCATTTTGTTAATCATTCCGGAAAGGTGATTTTGCGCAGTGGCTGCGAAATCACCCTTCGGGCCTGATTAACGCCATGACAGTGACAGCATTCATGACAAGGGGTCCCAAAAACCCCATGTTGAAAATTTGGTGCAAAATTCCAAAAATGCCTGAGATATGCAATAAAGTTGAAAAACCCTATCTATCCCATTATACAGCTTACCGGCATTTCCTCAGTTCGCAGTTGGCTTTGAAGAGTGCAGACATGTTCCCGGTCCATCGAAGATCGTCGCGCCGAGCTCCGGAGGTAAGTATGGGGTGGGGGTGTGTGGGGAGGCAGGGTGTGCAGGGGTGGGCGAGGTGGGGGGCAGACACAGCGAGGGACCGCTTTTGGATTTTCAGGTTGGTTTTTTTTGAATGAGGATGACGCTGGGACATTTGCCAAGCTGGGTGGGCTCCCAGCATGGCAGAAGGATGGCTGGGGCATGGAGCTGGACGGGATTGGGCACCCCCATCGGCCATGGCATCTGTTGCCATGCTGGGGTGGGCTTCCAGCGTGGCACCCTGTACTTGGGGGGAGACAGTGGAGCCGATGGGGGATTGGGCACCCCCATTGGCTATATGATGTGTAGCCACGCTGGAGTGGGCACCCAGCGTGGCATATGGATCTGTGTTTTTGGGGGGTGCAGCACAGCTGACGGGGGATTGGGCACCCCCATCGGCTATACAGTGTGTACGTTGGGGGGGCAGCACACAGCATGTGTGTGTGTGTGTGTGTGTGTGTGTAGGGGGACTGTGCATGAGCAGGCAATATCTGATCGCTGCTCACTGAAGCGTAGCTCCCCCTTTCAACTGTAAGCCACTGCATTTTGGAGCTGTCATAGACAGCTCCAGCAGGCATTGGAGAACTACGGCCATGCCTGCAAACACACTGACTGAATTGGAAGAGGGCTGACACACCTCCAAAAACTCGGATGATGGCACTATGTTTCTTGCACATGCGTGCAAGCAAACATAAAAATAACTTTTTTTTAACTGACACATTAAATTAACTTGGTCCACAGAGACAACCACACAATTAAAACCATGTAAAAATAGTTACTAACCACTGGTATGCATTGAGGGTGCTATTTACTCCAGGATTATTTGTGCGTGTACTGTACATGTATGTGGTGTGGATGTTGTGCTAGTAGAATTATTGTATGACTTTGTTAGAGTAACAATGTTAGTTTGGTAGGATTTTTGGAGTTATGAATGGCATTGAGTAGATAAAGTATTATTGTCTTTATGGTAGATAGGCATAAATTAAGAAGGTAAACATGCTAATGAAGAATAGTGTAATAATAACTTTTTGTAACAGTTTACATGTGGAGTATTGCTGAGTTTAATTCTTATCCTTACACGATGCTGCATGAGACATAGCAGGTTCATCCAACATGGTATAAGCAGTATCTGTGTTCTATAAAAAGGGGTTGGACTCACTGTTTTGTATCATACTGAAATAAAAACACTATATACGTGAACAAAGGTAGGAACTGGTAAGCATTTGCTGTTTGTACTTTAAACCAAGCAGGTTAGCCAGAGGAAGTACTGAGAATAATTCAAATTAAAATGTAGAGCAAGCATTAGTTGGTAAAATTTTAATCTTAAAAAATGTTATTATATTTTCTTTTCCACTACCCTTGCTGTTTGTTTTTACCTAGGGATTTTTCCACTCTGTAACACATTTTAAACCTTTTAAGCATTTAAATAAACAATTTGGCTAAAGTAAACATCAGACAAATGGCAAGAAAAATTTAAATCAAAAAAGCAAAACAAACAGTAGTGGTGAGATTATGATCTCAAAATTTGTTATTTTTAGAAGTACTGTACTACATTATTAGAGATCTGTTTTATTTACATGGGCTTGGTATATTTAAGACCCATGGATGTTTAGTATTTTTTTAAGCAAACCCAGTTCCCAATGTCATTAGGGTTTACTGGAGACTGTACTTATTGTCTTATTTAAGTACAGTTTTGCCTGGCATTAGTATCCAGGACTGATTGTGTTTGCATTTGAGCTCCTACAAGGAGTTAACAAATTTACTGTGCCCCATTCTCAAGCCTGTTGTAAGTGCTTGTTAACATTTTAACTAGACCTTGGAATTGAGGGTGGTACTGAATACCGTAATGCCAATTAATACCATACTTTTCTTTCAATTCAAAAACATGAACATTTTACAAAAATGCAAACTTTCAAGTGAATCGATATGAAAGGGGATTCCCCAATGAGGAAAAGTCTCTTTGGTCAATGTGTCCACAGAAAATTTGGCTGTGGCCGCCACTGCAGGGAATGCCTTCATATACAGTATTGTGTAAAATGATCTGTAATAACCAAAAAATATTTTTATTTTCACTGGGGGATAAATGATCTCACTAAATACTCATGTATCCCCCAGGGCTCATGAAAACTTACTTGCAGGTTGGGAGTGGGAACTGCTTGGGCTTATTGTATTGTTGGCAGGTTGCACAACTATTGACATAATTAGTAATGTTTGACGTCATGGAAGGCCAATTGAAGTTGCTTTGATACCCAGATGTACATATTGAATGCCTGTATGTGTCAAATGGATTAATTTCTGCTTGTAGAAATCATTGTTTACCAAATAAGTATTTTTTGTATTAGGCCTTCTGACTCCCATTCCTACCATTTTTGAGATAACCTTATTGTCCAGGAGGTGGCCAACCTCCTGTTCAGCTTGGAGGACCTCCATCAAGGTTTGATTAACAGTGTGGTGCAGTGTGGTCATGGTATACTTATGTCTCACTGCTAAATTACTAGGATGATCACTTGGAATAATATAATGAGTTCCATCCCTCCAGATGGGGGAACCTTTGGTGCAGGAATTAAGACTTCACTTGCTTGTGAAATTCTGTCCCAGTCTGATGGGAATGTCTCAGACTGTTTTGGACATCGAATTGTAGGTGCTGTCAATGGATACAAAATTAGGCTTGTGTATTAATGCTTGTTTAAGTGCCAAGACTTTAGTAGGTTGAGCAGACCTGGCTTTCACTGGTATTACTTCTTGGGTAGTAATGGAGTAATTTTCCTGCACTGTCTTGTACCCTATAATGATACCTATTACTTTTTATTTAACCCAGTATATGTTGTACACTTTTATTTGAATACATTACATTTGGTGGGCTTCCCTTATTGTCAGTATGATGGGTATAATGCTTTTTCTTTAGAACAAAACCATTTATTTAGTTATTTGTGTAGTGGACTCAGGTGCAAACTGTAAGCCCTGTTCGAGGTTAATACCAGATTTTTGACGAGAGCTAGAGTGATTAGATGTGTAATGTATACTGAAATGTGATATCTTTGGTACTTGCCACAAGTGTGGTGCTTGTTTAAGAATAGTATAATTACCTTGATGTGTTTTAAAACCTGTAATAATGCATTTTGGGAATACATTTGTTATATGTGTTATTTGTTCTATCTTTTTGTCAGAAGATATGATAGTGTTACCATTTGGTATAGTTGCCATGGGAATATACTTTAAATTTAACTAATTTTACTGTTAGAATGGTGCACACAGTGATGTTTACAAATGTTGGGGGTTATTAGTGCCTCTATAAACATGCATATAGGTGAGAAGTAGTTAGTTAGGAAATGTATTAATAAGAGGTAACATACAATCCAGTAATGAACACTTAAATTACATTTGTGTATGCCAAAAGAATGCTGAAGTGCAGTTTGTTAGTTTTAAGTTATTCACCTTAAAAACCATGGACAATGAGATATGAAAAAAAAAAAGCTATAAGTACATTTGTGCTAAAGGTGTTGATTGAGAAAGAGAAGCCAGGCAATAGTGTGTGCTTAAATGCACAAGGAGGTCAAGTGACTTGGTAAAGGTTACACAGGGTGAAAGTGATAATTGGTGGGAGAAAAAGTTAACTGTTTAGGTTTAAAAACAGGAAGCAAAACAAAAGATGCGAGTCAACAATTAGATATTTGTAACATGAGACATGTAGTAATTAAACACAGGAAAATTACAGTACAAAACAGAAACCTTGGGACTTACTTGTAAATGAGTAGGGAAAATGAAATAACATTAAATAAATAATGTAATACAAGTAAACTGCATTATGAAATGATTAATTATGGAATGACTGTAAATGGTTAAGTTTAAAAAGTGAATCGCGGACTTGCCACTTGGGGCACTAAATGGGATGGCAGCTTAAAGATCAGCTCCACAACCCAAAGGAAAATATCCTTTAAAATCCTTTTTCTATCAGCTGGTATTATATCCTCACTCTACTGTAACTTGTGGGGTAAGACTCAAGCTACACTAATTTAGCTTCATCGATACAAAAAGCCTTCATTTGCTGTGTGGAAATTGGTATTTTACTGAAGAGCCTCCTGGACGAGGTAGGCCTGAAAATATGGCTGAAGGCCGCATGCCACAAACCTGGGAGCAACTGTCAGTTGAGTTGATGTTCGGCCAACTTATGGCCCAGATGGCACAAGTCACTGTGACAACTAATCGAAACACCCAAGTGGTTCAAAATTTAGAAGCCAGGATGCTGCATACTGAACAGCGGGTCTCGGCGATGGAGGGACATGTTCAGGACTTAAGGGCAGAACTAAGAGATCAACAATGGACCATACAGATGCTGTGCAGTAAGATGGATGACCTCGAGAATCGAGGTCGCCATAATAATCTTTGCTTCCTGGGCTTCTCCGAGCGTGTAGAAGGCAAAGATACCAAGGGATTTCTACAATTAGCCATCGCTGAAATGCTGCAGTTGGACCCATTAATACCGCTCCAGGTGGAACGCACACACCATATGTTAGCCCCCATGTCTTAGGCCCAGGACAGACCATGACCTATCATAGCCCGATTTATTGATTTTAGGGACAAAGAGAAGGTCCTAGCTAGAGTTTGTGAGTTACAGCATGTCGTGTGGAGATCGAATAGGATCCACATCTTTCAGGACCTCTCTAAGGATCTGCCGGATAAACACCAAGCATACTCTGAGGCAAGGCATAAAATGCACAGTATTGGACTCTCCTTTGCCTTGCGTTACCCAGCCACGATGCAAGTTATGCATAATGGGGTCCCAAACAGTTTTGAATCTCCTGATGCACTCATGGATTTTTTACGGTGTAACTGGCCACAAGAATTCACCACCACTACCCCGGGAGCCCCTTCAGCAAAAACTGCTACCGACAGGTTGGATTGCCGCTCCTCTCCATCAGTGAGCAGGCCTGCAGTTTGGCAAGAACTCTAGGAGCAACACTGGGAACTCCCCCCAAAAGCACACCAAAAGAGGCAATCCTCAAAGAAACACGGCCACTGGGAGCATCCTTTGGAGAGAGGGCAAGACAACACAGAGGAGGCCACAAGCAAGGACACTGTAGCTCCAGATCCGTTACAGGCCTACCACACCACTAATAGATATGCAGCTATATGCCCCAGCTCTCTGGATCAACACCCAGGCATCATGGATTCGACCGTGGAAGGCAGGCCTACTCCTATGTTGCAGCCCAGCTACCTGTCCCCGTCAGCAACTCCTCACCAGCCGCAGAATGGAGCTACAGATTGTGGAGGGCAGCATCCACCAAAGGCTACAAAGGAGGACTCCTCTACCAGTGGAGATCTCATCTTCAGTGTGGACCGTCCTGAGCGCTCTACATCTCCAGGGCAATCAATTAGAGAAAACCCACTGGTGTGGTCAGATAAGTAGTCATCCTTCTATTTTCTTTCTATTCCTGTTCTTTTAATCCTGGGGAGTTGTAGGTATGGGGTGAGTTTGGGGTGTCTGAATTGATCATCACTGGACAATCTCCTTGGCTGACCCATCTGCTACCCTTTCTCCGTGTTACCCATGTAAGGGAGCTTTCAAGACCCTCTTCACCCCAACCTTGACCTCTGACTTGCACTGCCATATGGCAGAGAAGATGCCTCACTCCTATATTGGGAGCAATTCAATGAGGCCTACCAACAAGCTCTCAGTGGACATTCTGATCAAAGGTCCAGGCATGTCTAGATGGCAAAGAAGGCCTTTTTTGTACCATCAGATTAAACAGCAGAACTTTTGTGGGTTCTACCTTGCTTACTTGTGTGTGTTTGTGTGGGGGATGAGGTCCACTGGGAAGCTGTGTCATATAATATAAAAGTATTTGTCAGCATGCGTAAACTGTTGTGCTGAATGGGTAGCCAGGATGTGTTTTACGTGAGGCCCTAAGTGGTGAATGGCACAGGCCTGTGCCCCTCTGGTACGCTTTTTTTTTTCTATCAAAGGGAGGTCTCCCAGCCCCCGCATTGGGTGGCTTACAGTAGACTTTTCATAGGTATAACGAGCCTTATCTCACCAAGATTTTTGTTGTGAGAATACATTGGCACCCATCAGCAATAACCCTAGGCTCACAGAAGTAGTGGGCAGTTCTCCTCCACTTTCTTTCCTGCAAACCCCCATCTCATTAGAAGCATTGTGTAGTCCCACTTTAACTACCCCAACTTCTGAGCTACACCGCTGGAGCAGCTCTCTCACCCCTCTGGGGTTGCAATAAGCCACATGGTCCAACCTTCTTATTGGGTTGCTTGATTCTCTCGGGGGGGGAACCTCCCCCTGCACTCACCATAGTGCTAAGGAAGGATGGATACCACTTGATAATGCCCTGGGAATAGGGGCTGGCCAACAGCAGGGCTCTGTGGCTATATTCCCAAATTGCATGGTACACTGTGCACAATGTATATAGTTTGCTAATGTGTTTATGTATGTTTGTTTCACAAGAGACACACACAGATGTTTCATTATTTGTTAGTATAAGGTCATCTGGTAAGGGCAGGGTATATGGGCTTTACCCACTGTCTCCATATCTGGTGGCGCTCTATAGAAATTTGCCTCATCTGGTTGGCTGCCCTCACCCCCTATCTGCTGGTTGTTCTTGATATATCTCTTAATTAAATATTTGCTCCGTATTACTAACAGGTGATATCACTTGTCTGACATGGAACGTCAGTGGGCTTAACACCCCAGATAAGAGGAAGCAAGTTTTGGGCCACATTAAGAGACTGGGAGTGAGGGTCGCCTTCCTGCAGGAGACCAAACTTACGGGGGGGGGGATCCTGAGAGACTGAAGAGGGAGTGGGTAGGTCAGGTCATACATACCTCGGCCTCCTCTAGAAAGAGAGGGGTGGTGATTCTGCTTTACAAGCAACTACAATGGAAATTGCAGAAACAAGTGAGAGACCCTAAGGGTAGATGGGTGGTGGTGTTCATGGATACTGGGGAGGGCCCTCTGATCCTGGGTAATGTATACGCTCCAAATGAGGACTCATCCTCCTTCTTTCACAAGTTGTCCCAAGTGCTGGGATCCATAGCTCTGGAAGACACCCCCAGTTTATTAGGGGGCAATTTTAATCTTACTCTGGACCCTTTCCTGGATAGATCCCCTTCCAATACTGAGCCCCACTCCAGGGCTATAATGGTAGTGGTTCAGTTACAACAAGAGTTGGCCCTTACGGACATCTGGAGAATATTTCACCCCTCCCAGCGGGACTACTCCTTTCATTCCTCAGTACATAGTTCTCTTAGTAGAATAGACTTCTGGCTCACCTCTCCTACTATTACTAGCAACACTGTTATACCCTTATTCATCCCTTAGTTATCTTGGATCATGCCCTGTGCATCTTGCTCACATGGGGCCCCCTCCCTAAGTCTCCAGCATGGAGGCTGGACCCATTGCTACTTCATGACCCAGACTTCCCCTTGAGCTTCAAAGGAAACAGCGGAATTTTTCAGTATAACCTCATGTAGTACCTCTGCAGGTACCACATGGGAGGCATTCAAAGCTACTCTAAGAGGGCAATAATGGGGTATGCGAGCCGGTGCCGAAAGAGGAGGGAACAACATTTGAGGCAGTTTGAACGACAACTCTGAGAAGCAGAGCTTGCTTTTAAGGCCCTTCGCGTCCCTTCCCTTAGGTCAAAGGCAGGTCACAAGGTCACCTCTCTGAAAATGCAAGTGAATGAGCTGGTCTCTAGAAGGGCAGAGATTTCAATCATTAGACTCAAGCATAAATATTGGGAAGGGGGAGAAAGGGGGGTAAGCTGCTGGCATACTGTCTCAAAAAGCAGCAAGCCAAAAGGCATATAGCAGCTTTAGAGGATGCAGGGGGTAGGACCCAGACCTTGGCGCAAGGTATTAATCAAATGATGGATTTTTACTCCTTGTTATATAAATCCTCCAGAGCCCCAGACCCCCAGGTGGTCCACTCATTTCTGGAGTCCTTACATCTCCCCAAAATCTCAGAAGCCCAGGCTAATGCCCTAGATGCCCCAGTCTCAATCCAGGAGGTGGCAGACACCATCCTCTCCCTTAAAAAGGAAAAGGCCCCAGGAGGAGACGGTTTCCCTATTGAAGTGTGGCAGCTATTGCATCCCATAATCTCTCCACTATTGCAACAAGTATTTACTGAGTCACTGCAGAGTCTTTCCCTTCATCCCTTAGGGAGGCGACTATTACTATCCTACCAAAAAAGGTAAAGACCCTCTTAAAGCGTCCAGCTACTGCCCTATTTCACTATTGAATGCTGATAGCAAGGTACTAGCTAAGATACTAGCTAGTAGACGTAATCCTCTCCTTCCCAGTTTGATCCATCCATCCCAAGTAGGCTTTGTTAAGGGCTGCTTTAGCACAGACCATATTAGATCATTGGTAAATTTAATCCATAAGGCCCAAACATTATCTTCCCTCACTGCTGCCATTGCAATAGATTTCTAAAGGCCTTTGATTCCCTGGAGTGGGACTATGTCCAACAAGTACATTGCACTATGGGCTTGGGGGTGGGGTTTCGGGCCTGGATTGGGGCAATATATTCATCCCCAGCTGTACAGATACTCACCAATACAATGCTGTCTCCCCCATTCATACTGGGTAGGGGTACCCATCAGGGTTGCCCACTTTCCCCACTACTTTTTGTATTGGCATTAGAACCCCTGGTGGCTGCTATTAGGCAAAATCCTCTAATTTCTGGGGTCCAGGTGGGAACAAGGGCATACCCTACTCTTATGTACGGATATGACCTGTTGCTCCCTATAGCCAATATCATCACCTCCCTCCCCTACTGTCCACCTTGTCAGATTTCTCTACATTTTCAGGGCTCAAGATTAACCAGGTCAAGATGGAGGTCCTACTTTTAAACTCTAAGTGTACCTCTCAAATGGTAACTCAGCATAGGCGCCGATGGGCCCCTGAGGGGATTACCTACTTGGGCATTACTATCTCTCCTAATTTGCATAAAATCTGGGACCTGAATATGAAACCACTTTTAGCGTCCATTCATACAGAACTGGACAGATGGAAATCTATTCGACTGCCGCTTGTAGGTAAAATATCCGCAATTAAAATGGTCACTGCACCAAAAATTATGTATCTTCTCTCCCAAATTCCTTTGAAAATACCTCGTTATTGGCTTACTAAGCTAGACTCCCTGCTGGGATCCTTTTGTGGGAGGGTAAGAAACCTAGGTACAGTAGAAATAAGCTCAGAGCTCATTGGTTGGAAGGGTGCTGGGGTCTTCCATGGTTAGAGGGGTATAAATGGGCCTTTCAGCTGGCTCAGACATTAAATGGTTCCTTTTCCCTGAACACAATGCTCCCCAGTGGCTGGATATGGAGACAGAGGTATGTCAACGTACTCACTTGGTACTATTGTTATTTAACCATCCCCCTAAGGGCACTCGCTCTCATCCCATTATAGGTCCCTCTCTGGAATATTGGGCCAAGGTACATAAGAAGTTGGGCACCTCCCCATCTCCCTTAAGACTTACCCCACAATGGGGCAATAATGAGATTACCATCAATAAACAACCATTTGCATGCCCATCATGGGAACGTAGTGGTATCTCATTGCTTTGAGATATGCTCATTCCTGGTACAGATACCCTTAATTCCTGTGAGGGCCTGAAGAGCTCTCATGGGATCTCTCCCAAAGACTTCTGGTGATTCGTTCAAATAAGAAGCACCATCCTTACATACAGGCATAAGTAGCACCAAGGGCAACACATCTCCCAGGTAGAGTCATGGCTGGCCCTAGAAAGAGGACAGTCAAGCTGTGTATATGCAGCCATTTGGAGCACCATCCTGTCCCAAGCAGAGGAATCCAAGCATAAATGGGAGAAAGAACTGCATGCCCCTATTACAAACCTGGAGTGGAAGTCTTGTCTAAAACTAGCTCATGGGGCATATCCTGACACCAGTAGTCAATTAATACAGAACAAGATAATTCACTCCTGGTACAGGACTCCTGTAATCCTCGCCATGGCAAAGCTGGCTCAGTCTGACCTGTGTTGGAGGTGTCAGGAACTCCCTGGTGACCTGTTCCATATACTTTGGTCCTGCAGGCTGATACAGCCCCTATGGCAGGCTACCTGTGAGATGGGGTCCAAAATACTTAGGAAGCCTGTGCCTCAGTCCCCTGAGTTGCTGTAATTAGGACTCCGGCCCCCAGCCCCGCACCTTTGTCTCTCCAAGTTGAAACTACTTCTGACACTCAGTATGCAGGTTAAAAGACTCCTACTGTGTAAATGACGGTCCCAGATAATCCCCTCCCTGGGGGAGGTACTTACCTCCATGGCTCAAGTTGCCAACTGGGCCAGAATATCAAATACTGTGACCAATACCCTCTTTAAATATATTGCCCTCTGGAATCCCTTCCTCCTGTTTTTGAAACCTAGGAAGGGAATCGGCTGAATAGGCACAACTATGCTACTATAATGGTCTCCTCTCATGGTGCATTTAGGGGCAAGTGCTGGAGAGTTTGTTACTGAGTTATAGGGGACCCTGCTCTATGGATGACATGGTATAATATCAGTAAAGGATAGTATCTTCGCTGACGATGAAGACCTGTTTGCTTTGTGTGTGTGATCTCTTGTATTTTGTAGGCTTAAAGTAGAGGACAGTGGCCTTGGACCTCTCATAATTTCTGATGCTTTGACAAATACTGCAGAAACTAGCAGGATGGGGCCAGGTAAGATATGTTTGTATGAGTCAGCCATAATGCAATGCACCAACTGCTAATACTTTCAAAGTTAATCTCCAGCTGGATAGGTGTTGTACATCCAGGCACAGAGTATTATCCCACTGCTTACCTGGCTAGTATATTCAGTTTGTTACTATTTGGCCAGCATGTTCTGTTCTCTGCTTCTACAGACATATGTAACAGTCTGTAAGATCTATGTAATGTATCCGACTGTTTTAATGTTTGTATCATCTTAATAAGTCAAATCAATTAAATTTATTAACCACAAAAAAAAAGTGAATCGCATAAGGTACCACCGAAAAAAGGAAGTAGACAGTTTGTTGACGTTTGGGTAAAAGCCAACTGGTTGATTGAAGCAGTGTTTAAAAAGTCAAAGCTGTGTTAAGACAAGAAAGTCATGTGGTAAGTTGGGATTGCTTTGTAAGTAAGATGACATTTATATACTAATATAAAACATCTTTTTGCATGTGTAGTATTTAGTATGAATGTATTGCCTGGTATTACAGTGCTGCACAGACAAGAAAGAAAAAAAGAAATGACACAGGGCTGTGAAACTTGATACCGTCAGGCTAGCCTTCATGTTGAAGAGCAGTTGAAATTTGTGGATGTAGTACTTATATTACTTAAGATACATATTAGACAGATAAAAACAGGGTATGAATTTTGGCTTTGTAGATTTAAGATTGTCGATAATGAAGCACTGCACAGTCAATGCATTGCAGAATAAACACTTTTGGTGGAATGTGTGAGTGTGTGTGTGTGAAGGGGGGATTGCAACCAAGGCTATAGCACATGGATGTTTTGCATAGACTAAAATACACAGTGCATGCTATAAAGAGGTTGTGTGCTTTAGAGTTTGAGGAAGCGGTAACAAAGATTTAAGTGGTTTAGAAAAGATTACTTTTGCATGATAAAATGACCCAGTATAATAAGAGATTAACTTGTTTTGTTGTTATACTGTGGAAGAATAACTATTAGATTGATAAGAATTGACTTATGATGTTATAGTAGAACGTGGGGTAAGTGTTATAGAAATGTTATTGATTTAGTTTTTTTTTGTATGTAAAATTTGTTACTGACTGCTATGTGGATTTGGTTATAAAAACATAATATAATAATATTAATTTGTACTTTGGGGTCACCATTTGAATCATCAGAGTAATTCCTGGGTCCAGTTCCCTGAACCAACTTCTAAGGGTTGTTCTGTGTTCCAAGAATGATTTCTTGAAACTGGCAGAAACAACCACCCTATTCAAATATTTACCTAGACTAGGGTGAGGTCTAAGTGGCTATGCCAATAATGCACAAGGCTGGGTGTCCAATTTAGGTTAATGTTATTTTATAACCACCCTATCTCAATCATGGTCTAATATATTCACCTAATTAAAATGACTTCATCCTAGACCGTTATAGTTATTTTTTTATATTTTTGTACAATTTATATACCAATAGTCAGAATTAGGTTTTACCCCTGCATTGTAAGTCAACAACTTTATAAGTAAAAATATTTAATCTAAAAGAAATACCAGGAAATGTCATATTGTCTTAATTTTTGCTTAAAACTTGTATACAAAATTAACATCCTTTTAATCAGCAGTGCAACCAAATAATATATTTTTCAACTGGAGAGGAAGCCTCTCCTACTTTTAAATACAATCATACAGAAAATGAAAATGCAAGGATCATCCTTCTCTGCTCTTGTTTTCAGAGATTAAAGCAACTCTTACTACACAGAGCCATAACATGATGTCCCAAGTGAGGTCCTGACAGAAGGATGTACTGTCACAGCTCCATTATTTTATTTATTTTTTTTTTATTGAAGAGATCAGTTTTACAACCTTTGAGTCAGGGACTCATTTACAAAGGTACCTCGTCAATTTGGGGGGGTGAGACAACAATTAAGTGAGGTTAGGACAGGGATGACGTACGGGTGAGATACATAAATACACACGTGGAGATTACAGGCAGCAATTGTACAGGTACGAACATATGTTGAGTTACACGAATTGTTATATAGCAACAGATACATCTTTTAAGTAAACATCTAGTCACAGTCTGTTATGTAGTACCAAACCAGTAGTCTAGGGGACCTAAAGGGCTAAACGAGACAGGTTTAGGGCAACTACAAGCATTTACAACATCGGCTGTCAATAATATGTTGGCGGAGGGTGATTTTGAAACGGCCATTCCCTGGGATCTTAGTGATAGCCTCAGGAAGGGAGTTGAACCAAGGAGGGGCTAAGTGATGGAAGGATCTTTGGCAGTGAGAGGTCCTTGCTCTGGGAACTATGAAGGTGGCAGCGGTGGAGTTACGGGTTGGCAAGGACCAGGCAGCCAGCTGCAGGGGTCCAGAGACCCCAGGAGGGCAGAGTCCTGACATGGATTTTTTGGCCAGCAGGCAGGTATGATATTTCAGTCTTTCCTCAAGAGTGAGTATTTTTGTGGTGAGTATAGCAGACAGGTGTGAGTTTCTGCTATGGGCACGATAAGAAACCTACAGGCTTTGTTAATAGAGGTCTGGACTTTAGATAAAAGGTGGAGGATTCGGCCGCAGTGTAAATTGGGAGTCCATAGTCAGCCAGTGGTAATACCGATGAGGTGATGGCTAGTTTTAAGGCGGGTTTGGGGAGGCAATCTTTGTGGTGGTAGAGAAGCCCAATCCTGGAGTTCATGGCTGATGACAGGGCTTTTAGGTGGGCGTGGAAAGTAAGGCCGGAGTCAAAGATGATGCCCAGGTACTTATAGGATGTTACCTGTTCAAGTGGGAGGGGCATGCTGGTGGTGATGTGAAGGGGAGAGTCCTTGGTGCTGTTTTGCTGATGTGAGAATAGCATGGACTTTGTTTTCTTCAGATTCAGGACTAGTCGATGGTTTTTGAACCATTTTTCGGCTTGGAGGAAGGAGCTTTGCAGCATGACTTGGAGTGGGAGTGGGTCAGGGTGTGATGCTAGGATTACTGCATCATCAGCATAAGTAGTATTTTGTTGGAACAGGAGCTAGGGAGGTGTTCAGGAATAGGCTGAAAAGGGTCGGTCCAAGGATGGAGCCTTGTGGGACCCCAGAGAGTACCGTAGGTTGAGGAGAGGGTCCCATTTAGTTTGACTCTTTGGGACCTGTTGTGTAGGTAGCTTGAGAACCAGTTCAGGGGTCGGATGAGAATCCCAGTTGGCTTGGGAGTTTAATAGCAGGGGTGGCACACGTGTCGAAAGCCTTTGATAGGTCTGTAAACCGCCCTGCAAGCTGACCTTTGTCAAGTGCAGAGTGTATGTGGTGGGAGAATTCCAGAAGGGCAGTGGATGTGCTATGGCCTGGATGAAACCCATGTTGCTCCGGACATAGAAGGTTGTATTTAGTTAGGTATTCGGTGAGCTGTGTGTTTACTATTTTTTCTAAAGCTTTGGATGGGGGGGAGGATGGAGATGGGCCTATAGTTATTAGGCAGTATACGGTCCCCAGACTTGTGGATGGGGGTTACTTCAGCATGCTTCCAGGCATCCTGGAATTGGCCTAGGCATAAGGATTTGTTTATGATACGCGTGAGGGGGATAAGCATGACATCCAGCGTAAGGCGGAGTATCTTGGAGTCAAGAGGGTCATTGCTTGGATTCTGAGAGGCAAGGGACTTTATTAAGAAAGGTTTGGCATCATGGGGTGAGATCATTCGGAAGTGGAATTGTGGCCAGGAAGTGAGAGTATGGGTGGGCATGGCAACCGGTCAAAAAAGTGGGCAGGGAGAACTGCACTTAAGTCTGTGAAGGTTTTATTAAGGCAGTCGGCAATACATGTTTGGTCCATCGAGACAGCCCCATTTATGACAATCTGAGATGGAGGGGGGGAGCGGGTTTTACCATTCAGTTCTTTAATGTTGTCCCAGAAAGCTCTGGACGAGCCCCAGGAGGATGTCAAGGCAGCCTGGTAGTATTTAGCTTTAGCCTGCTTGATGGCCCAGGTGCATTGGTTGTGGGCTGCCCTGTAGGCTTGCCTGTCAGCCACTCTACTGGAGTCATAGTCTTGCCTAATCGAAGAGTCACAAAGGAATAATCACACTTGGCATTCACACATCAGCACAATTTATTGCAAGCAAAAGATAATTACACTTCATTTAGCAGCAATGTCACTATCAGCATTAATGATTACACTTTAGCATTCATTCATTAGCAATATTACTATCAGCATTAATATATACTTCAATTAAGCAAAACATGATACATCACCAATTCTATGCTACATCCAAGCCTTTTCCCAGTAGCTGGGAAGCCCTAATCATCTCACAGCCTGGCCAGGAGTCTTGAACTGGGAGAAAGTTCCATAGCGATGGTCCACCCTGCAGATGAGGCTTCCAACCAGGCATTGAGAAAGCTACATTTATATCTTATTCTATGCTAAAATAACTGTAGCAGCCTTCATAGTGTTGTTTTGCCACATTCTAGAAGCTGGCGGGCTCCCAGGATGCTGCAAAATTCACACCATAAGGACTGCTCAGAATTCCCACACCTGCTAGGTCACTGTGCTCCAAACACTGGCCGGGTGCCTAGAACACTATGAGCTAAGCAGAAGTTTAAACAAAACTACAAAACAGGTTGCCTGATAATATGCAACCTTCAAGTCAGCAAAATACACTGTCTGAAGCAAAACATAATAATGAGGCTATCTAAAGAGCAAAACACCAATTAAATGAAGCAGCATGTAAAATGGAGTCACACAATACAAAATGGAGTATAAAATGACATACATTACATGAAATAGCATACAAAATGGAGTAACAATAATCAACATATTATACTATCACTACATTCGGTCCTTTGATTATTGTGAATACAATTTGTATGACATTGGTACCATAGCAAAATTACTACGAATATAACATGATAAGTAACAAGTCCAAATAAGCAAGATAATTGTCACTACAGCAATGATTATGATAGGATGTATCAGAATATTTAACACTTTTGTAGCTGATGGAGACCATCCTGTAAAAATATCCCACCAATAATGAGTAGTCTCTTGTTGAATCTTGGAACTTAAATCAATCATTTTATTTTTAACTATCGTAGTTTGCACCTGACTTTGCACTAATGATTTATTTCTTATTGCCAAATGAGCCTGCATTACATCTGTTTCCTGAATTATCTGTTTAATTTTATTTAATGAGATACTCAATCTTGATTGATCTAAATATTGGGCTGCCTATACAAAATAAGCTTCTGCTCATTATCAGGGGATCTGTGCATTTTACTGTGGTGGATGACATTACAATCCAATGATTACTAGGAATCCATGATTTGAACATGGTCCTCCACACATATTCATTATTACTCATTAAATCACTCTGGGCCTTATTTCTTTGCAGTATAGAATACATATGTCGCATTGTGCATTCTGTCCAATCAATAAATCGCAAAATATGTTCTGCTACTCCCATTCCCCCCATACCTATGAAGCATTAAATAACTGCAAGAACTCAAAATCATAATTCAAAGTTAATCTTTGGGGTAAGAAAACAGTTGGCATCCATTGAGCTTGTAAGTTAATTAAGCTAAATACATCAATTCCTACTGCCTGAAGCCTGTTAGTCAGTGTTTCTATATCAACACTATTTAAAATTCCCATGCCTGCCCCTGCTCCACCTAATAGCGTATCATACCAAGCTCTTTTATATTTGCATTTTCTACTAAACATAAACGTTATGTTAAAATGGATTACATTTTTCTGATACCGCTATTACTGATGTACATGTGGATGGAACCTTAACTATGCTATCATTGCTAATTACAGGATGATTTTTCAACACTGTAATGTGATCTGCCCAAGTAGTTCTATTAGTTATTGCAGTAGCATTCATGCAGAATAAAGTGTCTATGTCAATCAAAGTAATACTTGCATTGAAAATGTCTGTTTGATTCATGCAGCAATCAAGTCTATGTTGTACAGTCACCATGCAACTATTCGGTAAGTTGCAGCATCTAATAGCAGTCTGGTTCTGTAATTTAATCCAATTTGTTTCCTGCATAGGTTGGACATATAATCGTCCTGCCATTGTCTCAACTGGTTTCCAAATGTTCACATCTGGTGAAAAAGTAATATTCACTATAGGACATCCTTGGTTTTCAGGGCAAGTAAAGTTGTCTTGTACCCGTAAACTGGTGGAAGATTTCCAACCCCATTGTACAAGTGGGTCGTCAAGCTTCAATATTCTTCCACCTGGGTAATGGAGGCTTTACCGAATGGACCGTGACAGAGAGTGTTATTCTTTAGAATCCATTGAAGAACCTAGAAAATACACAGACTGATTATTCTCGAAGATAACGTGTTCGCTGGTACATATTCCCATCTCTCTTCCCTGACCTGATAATTAACACTGTGTTGTCTCATCCGTGGCTATCACCTCAGCTGTTTCAGGAGGGCCATTTGGGTTTGTAACCCATATTTTGGCACCATTGTTAAAACCTCCTGTAGATCTAAAACCTTTATCCCCTTGCTGTTAAGAGTGGGGCTTGTCCCTTTATAGGGTCACTTTGTTAACTGGAATAATTAACAATTGAGCCACTCTGTCATACTGTTGAATTAACACATTTTGTTCTCTACTATTCAACAAAATTACTTTTCACTTCTCCTTGGTAATCACAATCAATCACCCCTCCCAAAATTTGTATTCCTTGAGGGCTAGTTCTGATTTAGGTGCTATCCAACCAAAATGTCTCGGTGGAATTTGTATTCCAGTGCCAGTTTCTATCACTTGAATGTTTCTGCTGTTTATTCTGTATTCTTGAAGGGCATGTAAATCAAGTCCAGCAGCTTCTTGGGTTGCCCTGCAAGGAGACAGAGCTCTGTGTAATTTCCCAATATAACACTGTTTCTGTAGTTGAGTAAGCCTGCACTTGCAAATTAGGAGTTATCATTCGCATTAAGGGGGTCTCAGATTCTCCAATTGGTCTATTATTTAAAATCTGTAATGCTTCATGCAAATTCTCTTCCATTTTCGTAGGCTCTCTCCGATTTCCTAAACTGTTCTTTCAGCAATCCATTCATTCTCTCAATTAACCCTGCTGCTCTGGGTAATAAGGGATGTGAAATACCCACTGTATGTTATGGGCTTGAGAAGTAGCTTGTACCATTTTACCCTCTAAAATGGGAACCATTGTCACTTTGTATCTGCAAGGGTATTCCATAGTACAACATAATTAAGTTAATTGCCTTAATGGTGTTTTTCTGTGTAGGTTGTTTACAAGGGTATGCCAATAAATACCCTGAATATGTATCTACAACTGTGCAAGCATATCGACATCCTCCACTAAGGGTAGAGGTCCAATGTAATCAATCTGCCAAATTTGTCCCGTAATTTTCCCTCCCAATTGTCCTTTCACAATATGAGGGATTGGTCTTTGTTGCCCATGTTGGCATATAGGACACTGAGCAATAACAGTTTTAACCAAATCCAATGTTAGGGTACACCCTACTATATGCCCACCTGTAAGTGGCTTTCTCCCAAATGTCCACATTTTGATGTGCCCATTTTGCCAGCCCTGATAACTGCTGACTTTGAGTTTCTTCAACATCCACTGGAAGAATCTTAGCTTTTTCATCTGCAATAGAATTATACCATCGTTCTAGTGTATCTGAAGCACAATGAGCATCAACATGAAATACAGTGGTCTGAGTATTTTGCACCATAGTCCATATTTCCTGCCACAGTTCTTTTCCCCATATTTCTTTGAATAAATTTTCCCTCATCCTTAGCTCCAAGTGGGCAGCCAGGTTGTTAAACCATTGGCTACAGACCATGAATCAGTATAAATATGACATGTACCTGGTTTTTTTGTCTCAAAGCCTGATATACTGCATACAACTCAGCATATTGACTGCTTTTCCTTCTCCTGATGTTACCAAAACTTTTCAGTGTGTGGACAATAAGCTACTGCTTTCCAGTATCTCCTATTTCCCACATATTTGGCTGAGCTGCCTGTAAACCATACATGTGCTTCTGGTCAGAAACGGGCAGCTCATCAAAAGGCTTGCCCATTTCACAGGTGATTCTTGAATTTCAGGCATTTTTCCCTCAACCTGTTCTCCTCTAGAGGAATTTCAGCTACCTTCTCATGGAGGGCTGCTATTCCCTCCATCCTACCTTTGCTCGATCCTGAATATACCATTTCCATTTGATAATGCTAGGTTCCTGAGCATGTCCTATTTTGTGAGTTCTAGGGGAGCTTTTACCCATTGCATAATGGGTATCTCTGGTCTCAATGCTACCTCATGACCCACTGTCATTTGTTCTGTCTCTATCAGAGCCCAGTAGCATGCTAGTAGTTGTCTCTCAAAAAGGTGAGTATCTGCTACCTACCTCTGGGAGTTTCCTATTCCAAAAACCTAGTGGCACTTTCTGTCTCCCTTGCTTCTGCCACAAACTCCAGTTTGCATACTGCCCAGTTATGGACACATTTAATTCTACCTCCTCCTGCAGGGCCAAAGGTCTAAGGCTTGCTGCACTGCTTCCTTAGCCTTATCAAATGCTTTTGTTGCTCATCCCCCATTCAAACTCGTATTTCTTTCTGGTCACTTTAATAAGGGGAGCTAGTATTTGCCCTAAATGGGGTATATGCTGTCGCCAAAATCCAAACAAACCCACAAATCTTTGTGTTTCAGTTTTGTCTTGTGGAGTCGAAAAGTCCAGTATTTTCTGTCGTGCCTTGGGCAATATTTCTCTATGCCCCCTGTTCCATTGAATTCCCAAAATTTTACTGTTTGGGAAGGACCCTGTACCTTGTCTGGATTAATTTCCATCCTTTCTTCCTCATATGATCAATGGTCTCATCTAGTAACTGCTGTACTTTATCTTGATCAGCCCCTGATCAAGATATCATCAATGTAATGAGAAATCTGCATGCCATCCGGCAGCTTCAACTCATCCAGTGTTCTGCCACCATCCGTGGCAGATGGTGGGCTATGTACATATCCCTGAGGTAATCTAGTGAAAGCATATTGCCTCCCCTGCCATGTGAAGGCAAACTGGTCCCAAAACTTTTCCTCAATCGGAATAGTAAAGAATGCATTAGCTAAATCAATAACTGCATACCATACCCCTTTGTGCCTTTGTATTTGCTCTATCAGGGTGACGGTGTCTGGAACGGCAGCCATCAATGAAGGGGTGTACTTGTTCAATTCCCTATAATCTACTGTCATCCGCCATGACCCGTCACTTTTCTTGACCGGCCACACAGGATTGTTCCAAGCTGTTGTTGTGGGTTTAAGCACTCCTGCCTCTAATAGATCTTTAATAGTGGCAGTTATCTCCTCATGCCTCCTGGTATTCTATACTGTTTCATACAGATAATTTTTGTAGCAGGTGGAATGGCTACTGGAGGCATCTGCACCTTCCCACTACTACTGGTCTTGCTGAAATGTAAGGTTTTACTCCAAATTGATATTGTGCATCAGACAATTGCAACGTCATCTCCTTTAGTATGTCTATTCCTATAATGTATTCGGAATCAGAACAATCATTACACAATATTTTCTCGGGGCAGTGACCTATTTTCAGTTCCAAAATGGTCTGTACTGCCTCAATTTGATTTACCTCCTAATCCTGTAATACCACTCGCTGACCTTTGTGTTTTGCTGGGTTCCCATAAATTAATGAGGCCTCACCCAGTGTCAATTAAAGCTCGTACTTTTGGGGTGAGCCACTTTTCCATTCACTCAAATTCCATGAGGTCTAAAATCCTCCAGCCCACCCTTCTACTGGGGCTTGGGCCTTCATTTCAGTCATATTTTAGGTTTTCAGTTGCTTGCAACTCCCTAACTGGGTACAAATCACTAGGATACAGATCTGCATATTTCTGCTCCAGTCGGGTGACTCAATGGATCCCTGAGTGGAGCCCCCCACCCGGGACATACTTTCATCATCAAACTCTGCTGGGGAGCAGTTGGACTTACAGACTCCTGAAGAGACATGTACATCTGTCTTTAACTTTGAATTAATCTGCTTATTTACTCGCTTCTTAGTGTTCAATCCCTCTTTTGTACATCTCCCACATATCAGGGTGCTGATCCATCAATGTTTTCCTTGCCACCCCATCCTTCGAGAGCCAAGACATATCTCTCCTAGAAGCCTAGACCCTCAATTGGACCGCTGTTTATCCTGTCCTGAAGAATCATTTAAACTAGACCCTTTGGGCCCCAATCTCCCAGTTCCCTAACTGCCGATTGCCTCTAGCACTACACCTACTGTTTTCCCGTCTGATTAATCAACAAAGTCATCATTACTGCCTTATATGCAGGTGGTGCAGTTTTGATAATCTTATTACGTACAGACACTGGCACAACAACAATACATTAAATCAGCATGGTCTTCTGTGGAGACCGAGAACTTTCATCATTTCCATATTAATGTTTTGTATACAGTCCTTTAAGGTAAACCATGTTTACTATCCTCCGACCAGTCACTCACCGTCGGATACTTGTGCTTTGCAAGCCATAGCCACCACGTCCAGCATCGTGGCATAGCCCTGCCTGTATTGGTCCGAACGCCTCCTTCACCATGGGGTCATAGCTTAGTGACAGAAACCTAGGGGCATCAGTTTCATCTAAGCTACTCCATCCACCCCGTGTCATACAACCTCACCAGCCATCTCAACAAACTCTCCCCTGGTGTACTGATCCAGGAGGTCTGATACCTCCTGTTGAGAAAAATCTCCACTACATCTCGATTCCTAGGATTTCCCTGATCCAACACTTCAGTACGCTTTCTAGACACTGGCTGTGCATGCAATATTGGAACCTACGTCCTCAGCCTTTTCTTCTTTATCTGAGGCTGACCTTTCCTCATCTGTAGAAACCAAATATCTCCATCCCATGTTTCAGGATCCCAGTGGGCTCCTGCCCTAGCTATTGCTAGGCTTACCTTTTTCCTACTAACTCTGCCCCTCCTCTTTTTATACTTGTACTGTGCCACTCAGACAGCTACATTTTCTGCAACTGTCCGATAAGTATCCAATTTATCACTCAGCAAATGATTTTGACATTGTAACATCACAGCTTTACTTTCCAAATGACAAACCTTTCATTCCAACTCTGCCTTTTCACTAAGAAGTCCCACTACCTTTTCATGCATCTTCCTATAAGCAGACAATAAAATCCACCCCCTGCGCCCCAAGGCAGCACATTCTTTCCCTTTGCCACAGGCACTCTTTTCATACATGTAACAACATCTGCAGGCTCAGAATCCTTTTAAACAGGATTCCCAGTGTTCACTCAACCCTGCACAACATGACCACCAGTGGCTAATCAGCATAAGGTTGGTTTTCCCAACCAGGAATTTCCACTTGTGCACATGCAACATTAGACTCTTTCCTTTTAAACATTTTCACTTCACCTTAGTGTGTACTTTCCTTTATGAATCCTGCCACACGCCAAAATTGTCTTGCCTAATCTAAGAGTCACAAAGGAATAATCACACTTGGTATTCACATATCAGCACAATTTATTGCAAGCAAAAGATAATTACACTTCATTTAGCAGCAATGTCACTATCAGCATTAATGATTACACTTTAGCATCCATTCATTCATTAGCAATATTACTATCAGCATTAATATATACTTCAATTAAGCAAAACATGATACATCACCGATTCTATGCTACATCCAAGCCTTTTCCCAGTAGCTGGGGAAGCCCCTAATCATCTCACAGCCTGGCCAGGAGTCTTGAACTGGGAGAAAGTTCCACAGCGATGCGTCCACCCTGCAGATGAGGCTTCCAACCAGGCATTGAGAAAGCTACATTTATATCTTATTCTATGCTAAAAATAACCGTGCAGCCTTCATAGTGTTGTTTTGCCACATTCTAGAAGCTGGCTGGGCTCCCAGGATGCTGCAAATTCACACCATAAGGACTGCTCAGAATTCCCTACACCTGCTAGGTCACTGTGCTCCAAACACTGGCCGGGTGCCTAGAACACTATGAGCTAAGCAGAAGTTTAAACAAAACTACAAAAACAGGTTGCCTGATAATATGCAACCTTCAAGTCAGCAAAATACACTGTCTGAAGCAAAACATAATAATTAGGCTATCTAAAGAGCAAAACACCAATTAAATGAAGCAGCATGTAAAATGGAGTCACACAATACAAAATGGAGTATAAAATGACATACATTACATGAAATAGCATACAAAATGGAGTAACAATAATCAACATATTATACTATCACTACAGTCATTTGCTAGGTGCCAGAGGTTATCTCTCTTTTTTAGTTGTTGGATCAGTGCAGGAGTTATCCATGCAGCAGTCTGTTTTTTTTTTCTTGGTGTGTTGAAGGGGGCAAACAGATCACAGGCATGGTTGAAGGCTATGGTGAGGTAGGTTAGGGCAGTGTTTATGTCTAGTGCGCAGGCCACTGGGGTCCAGTTGATTTGAGCGAGGTGACGTTTGAGGTTGTCGAGACCTCTGGGGAGAAATCGGCGTCGAGGGGTGCTGCTGTACACAGGGCTGAGAGTGGGGGGGGACCAAAAGCAGATGACAGGGGAGTGGTCACTGAGTGAGTCCGCAAGGATTTGTACAGATGCTACTTTATGCGGTCGGTTAGAGAGGACTACATCCAGGAGGGAGCTGGTTCCTGTTACTTTTTTAAGTCTAGTGGGCTGAGTGACCATTTTGGACAGGTCAAGGGCTGCAAGTTCATTCTTCATATTATCAGACGAGGGGCTGAGTCAGTTGGTGTTTAAGTCACCCAGTATTAGTTGTTCAGCCTTCTGGGGTAAGGTGGATAGATAGTCAAGGAGGGAGGTGACCGCAAAATTTTTTTTTGCACTCAGGGGTATGTAAGCCGTGGTTAGGTATAGGGGGCCACGTCCAGGGTAGGGTGTGATTTTTAGAGTAATGGCTTGTGCCCCGTAGTTAAGCTCAGGGTTGGGGAGGGCATGGCCGAGGACTGGGTCGCGCAAGTAGATAGCGCTCCCCCCTCCACGCCTGCTCGTCCTATCGGCCCTGAACAGGGAAAAGCCTGGAAGAGAGACGGCTGAGTCAGGCATGAGGGAGGAGAACCAGGTTTCTGCAAGCACTGCTTGACTTGACTTGGGTGTCTGCAAGCTTATATAGTCCATTAAGGCAGTTGGCTGGGCTAATAGTTATGCAGTTCTTTGGTTTTTGCAAAGATCCAAATAGTAGTTTTCTGTATTTTTACTTATCTGGTTAAGGGGATTTTTCTTCCAATGAAATATATGGGTCTGCCTTTCCCAATTTAAGTCATCAAGGTACATGGCAGTGTCACAGCAGTCTAGTATTAGGCCAGGAGATATGCAAAAATAATCTTACTTATACAGAAGCTAATATTGTGGTCACCCATAAAGACATCTAGTTGCCTTGTGATGTAGCCTTTTTTTGAGAAGGACTAAAGATATTTAACATGTGGTTTACAATAAGAGTATTTAAAATATCTTAGCATATAATTCTCACTATAAATGCTTAATGTATTTAAAATAAGTACACCCTTAGCAGTGAGCATTAATACAAGTTCATAAGTGGATCAGTAAGTTATCAATACATAGTTTAAATCTATAACATATCTTTAAGTATTCATTTGCATGGTATAAATGCTAGAGTCTGCTTGCTTAGTTCATTGCAAAAAGAAAGGGTTTTTGGCATCTAATAGCTCTGTTGTTAAACTTTTCACACTCTGAGGCTTAGCTAGTCCCAAGAATACATTTAAAAATATATGAAGTGCAAAATACATTTTAATCACACCAAACAAAGAATGACTTTATTTGACATTGCTTAGAATTCATTTATAATGTCCAGTAGTGGATCCCGTAGTGGGATGTCTGGGATAGTCCACTTTTTCATGATTTCTTCAATTTCTTGATCCATCTTTTCAATGGTAAGATGTATTGGAATGAGCAGACCCACTGGGGACTGGGAGAGTGGGTGTAGGCTGACCAACTCCATTAACTTTATAGCCACAACCCTTCCCGGCAAGGTCAAGTGTAATTTCAACCATCCATCGAAATCTAATTTCAGAGTAGCCAGCACTGTTAGAATGTTGTGGAAATACATTTTGGCTAGATCACCAGAGATATACATCCCTAAATATTTAATCCCCCCCTCAGTGACCATTTTAATGATTTAGCACCAGTAGATGCCCAGGTGGGGTTACCATTATATAGGCAGGATCTCTGTTTTAGTCCAATTCACTTTTGGATCCAGTATGGCACCAAATAAGTACAACACCTCCAAAGCATTCAGAAGGGAAATATCAACTTTGGATAGTAACAGGAGCAGGTCATCTGCATACAGTAGAGTGGAAAAGGAATGTAAACTCACCCTAATACCGTGAATCGATGGATGCTGCCTAACAGTCGCATTTAAAAGTTCCATAGCAAGTAAAAATAAAAGAGGATTTAATGGACAACCCTGCCAAGTGCCACAAAAAAGGGTGAAGGGTTCCAATAATACCCTGTTTGCTATCACCCTAGCCTTTGGGAACTTATATAAACAATGGACCCAGGACTGGAAGATTGGACCTATACCCATTGTCGAGAGGACATAAAGTCCCATTCAATGGAATCAAAGGCCTTTTGCATGTCAATCACTACATTGGTGGCAAAGCCTGGTCCTCTACCAGTGATTTGAATAAGGTCCAACACTACACGAAGGTTATCGCTGCCCTGCCTACCCTTCATAAAGCTTGACTGCTACCGATGTATCAGATAAGGAAGAGCTGTTTCTAGATGAGATGCTGGACCACCAGGGATATTGGATGTTTAATATAATCTACATATGCCTGTGATTGGGCTGCAAGCGGTCCACTGGACAACCAGGGATATCGGACATATATTATGTTCTACATATGCCCGCGATCGGGCTGAGAGTGGTCCACTGGACCACCAAGGATATCAGACGATTATTATGTTCTACATATGCCCATGATCGGGCTTCGAGTGGTCCACTGGACCACCAGAGATATTGGACATTTAATATATTCTACATATGCCCATGATCGGGCAGTGGGGCACTATTCCACGATGTGCAGGGGGTGTCGGTCCCCAACAGCTGCAGCCTGGCAGGGCGCCAGGCGCATGTCGCTGGGAATCAGGGCATCTGCATGTAAATGGGACCATAATGACATGCAAATGGCTCCATTTGTACCTTGCATGCATTATGGCCCCATTTGCATGTGCACTTTTGAATATCGTGGTTGTTGCGCCTAGCACAACAGAACTTGCACTAGCGCATCCCCCTGCTCCACTCTGGCCACTTGCACTGGTGCAGTGCCACTGCACCATGCACACTGCGGGTGGCCAGGGTGTGATATTCAGCAATGCTGTGCCATGATGCAGCTTCATTAAATATCACCATATCAACGCCCCTGCACAGCCAAGTTGCGCTGCACCCAAGCTCGTGCCACAGCCTGGCACAGTCTGAATATCTGGGCCAAAGTGTACAAAACTGAAAACTAATGTAATAAACATACGCTGTCTACATAATTTCCCCAAATGAGAGATACTCCCCCCAGTGAGCATGGGGTTAGATACAAAGGAAAAACTAACTGTGAATAACCCCCAGCTAATGTCAGAAAACTGAAATCTCAACCCCAGCACTTGAATGCTAATGCGACATAAAGGTCCTAAAATCAACACATGGGGTAGTATAACAGTCATAATCAAAAAAGTATAAGGCTCAGGGGGTGGAAGAAAGGGGATCAATGAAGCATCCTCATTCAGACCCTCCCACCCCCAGCAGGTGAGTCTTCAGGCATACCAGCCTGATAGCCACTAGCTCCTGTACCTGGCTGACCCAAGGCACCCTCCCACCCACCCTACTAAAGAAGAAAGGTGGTGCATATTAGTTAACTGGCCTAACTGGCATTCTAATATCCACAGCACATTACTGAGAAACAAAAGGAAAAAAGAAATTCATCTCTCTCTTTCTAGCAACAGCAATTGAACCGCATTAAATCAAAAAAGTCTAAATTAAAATAACTAACTTGGGAGAACTGAGAGAGACAGCCTACAGGCTCTGTCAGATTAAAAACCATGGTAACATCCTCCCAAAATAGTTTCTATTACCAGGGGGCCCCTGTTTTGTAGTGTTACATAATCTACTGACTAAACATAAAAAGATAATGAGCCTTCTCCCAGTAACTAACACATTTAGACCCAAAGGTGGCAGGAGTATAAACTATACTACAATTAAACCAATCCACTAAATAAAAACAGCCCACCAGTGCAAATAAGCAGGAATCTAGAATATCTTTTTGTAAAACTACATTGACGTCACATTACCACCTCCCCATACATTAGCTTAGCAAGCAAAGGAAACATGTCACTGTCCATCTTAGTCCCAGGTACATGAAACTGACACTGCAGATACAGCCCTTTCTTGAAAGTTAGCCACTCATCACCCAGAGATATCTTATGCTGCTTGTGAACATTCGGCAGGTGCAACTATTGTGGATAAGTTCAGTGCTCCTCCATTTTGTTGGTCTGTAGCAGGATCTGTATTCACGGACACTGGTGTGGAGAGTATTGGGCATTCAGATGGCAAAGAGGCCACTAGCGCCTCTTCTGAATAGTCAGCTCAGTCTATATTACTAGGTTGAGCAGCCTTCTCATTCAATGTCGGAGACAGGTGTGGATGCTTAGGGTTGGGATCTACTGACCAGCCTTGAGTAACAGAAGATGAGGGAGGATCAGACAAGCTGCAATTTTACACCGGGGAGACATCTCCAACTACTTGTGGCAACATTTTGCAGGAATTTACAGGCCCATGTGGTGAGTCTCTTTGTCACTTAGGTTTTGAGGCTAAATATCCCACAGGTCCAGTAAAGGGGACAGTGGAATTTATGGATGGTTGGTCAGAGGTAGAGCCGGCAGCTGTAGAAGAGACAAAAAAGGAAACCTAACTGGGAGTCGCCATACCCTCACTACTGGCCCATTTCAAGGGGAGGGTGTCCCTTGGTGTCAGCACAGCCTCAGATTGCAAGGAGCATCTCTGTTCTAATAAAAGGCACTGTGCTTCACGCATGAGTCAAACCACAGCCAGCAACCCTCCCACAGGATTGTAAGAGTTGCCTAGTATTTTAAAGAGTACTGGATCCATTTAGTAGGAAGCTCCTTTTTAATGGGGCCAAAGGCTTTCCTTCTAGTAGCCACATTCCTAGAGTAGTCTTGAAACAAGTGGATGGAGTGGCCATTCCACTTCAAAGGCCCCCTCTGCTGGGGTAGCTTAAGGATTTGTTCTTTTACTGAAAATCTCAAAAAGTAGGCTATGATGGGCCGGGGCAGCATACCACGGGCAGGTTGGAGGCCCAAAGACCAGTGAGCTCTCTCAGTTTCTGAGGGCTGATCCCAGTAATAGTCGAGTGTCTGCTGCATGAGTTGTTGCAAAAGTTCAGCCATATTAGGTCCTGCTGATCCCTCAGGGACCCCAATAATCCTTAAATTATTGCACCCCCCTAGTTTTCAAGGTCCTCCAACTTGTCTAGGGTCGATTGCAGCTGTCTTTCCAAGGGGACACTACGATCTCTGTATCTGGCTTGATCAGAATCAGCCTTCAAGGCAAACAGTTCATTTTCAGTGTCCCTCTGTTCTACCCCCTCCATGCGTTCATTTAACTGGGAGACCGAGGACTTAATATTAGGAATGTCTCAGGTCAGAGAATGGAGCATGGCACGTATATCAGACAGATATTCCAAACCAATTACTCTGTTGGTCTCTGACATCGGCATATGGTAGTTAAAGAACAGTCCACCACCAGCAAGTGATGCATGAAACTCAAGCAGAATATCAGCAAGGAGATTCCCAGTAAAAACTGTATGATCCAGTAGAACAGGGTCTCTAATATGAATTGTGATTCTCCGAGTAAAGCAATTATCATGAATACCATCCAGATGTAATGGATTTTAGTTGGGTGGAGTGGAGTTGTTAAACTAGGCAGCCATCAGGAATCCAACGCACATGTACCCCCCCAGGTCCCGCTGTTTCATTTCTAATAAAAAGACAGATGTCATCTGCATATGCACTTACAATGGGTGCAAGTTCCTGTCCCAC
The DNA here is from genome assembly GCA_016271365.2 of Neoceratodus forsteri. NCBI lineage: Eukaryota > Metazoa > Chordata > Ceratodontiformes > Ceratodontidae > Neoceratodus > Neoceratodus forsteri. The sequence goes on from CM028131.1 coordinate 1,127,525,284, forward strand.
TAAAGGTATTCCCTGTATAATGGGATTAGTAAAAAATTTACATAACAAAGGGTTGATTGCAAGAATATACAGTAGAGGAGTAAGTGGACATCCTTGCCACACACCTTGAAGCCCTAAAAAACTGGTCCCAGGTCTGCCATTTACATAGGGTACCATAGTCCCATTTGTATACAAAGTCTGAATCCAACTGATAACAGTTGTAGGGATATGGTACAATTCCAAAATTTTAAATAAAAAAGAATGATCAACATGATCAAATGCTTTCTCCTGATCAAGAGATAAAATGTAACCTGATGTCTACCCTATTTGTCCCTGTGAAATTAAATCCCTCAGAAAAATAAGATTGTCAAAGAAGAGTGGTGGGGTATGGCACAGGATTGCACAGGTGAAATGACTTTCTCCACAACAGATTGTAAACATTGTAAAATGAAGGTCAAAATTTCCTTATTCAAGAGACTGATAGGTCTGCAATTCTTTACGAAAGATTTGTCCCCCTTTTTATATAACATGATTACCAATGCCTGGGCCATGTTACTAGAAATTTGTCCAATGGATAAGATTTCATAATAAAGTAGAGTCAAAACTGGAGAAAGAAACTCAAACTGAGAAAGGTAAAATTCTGCTGTTAGGCCATCCTGCCCTGGGGAGGTATTATGTTTTAGTTTTTTTATGGCTTATACCACTTACTCACAGGTGGCATTTGTCATCATATGCTGATAGGTATCCTTAGAAAGTGCAGCAATGGAAAAATCATCTAAAAAAGAATCAGTCCCATCTGCATCAGTCTTTGACCCAAACATGTCAGACAAGTAATTCTGAGTAAAATCAAGAATTTTCTCTGTAGACGTATACTCTACCCCGATTGGTCAACTATCAGTTTTTCTATGTACGAGCTTTTCATATGATCAGAACAACTTTTGTACATATCAACAGCAGATTTATTTCTGTGTGCTCCAAATTGGGCTTCCATCTTTAAAGAGGTAGCTCTATTATATTGTAACAGTATCATTTCTTCTTTTACGTGTTTAATATCATCCAACAGATGAAGTTTTCTCTCATGCACCAGTGATATTAATGAAAACAACTGATTTTGGAGTCCTAGATATGTAAAATAATCATCACTTCTTCTTTTTGTAGCTTGGGTAATAAAGAACATTCTAAAATCAATGTTTGTATCATCTCACCATGCCCCAATAGAGTCATAAGCATCAATTACAGAGAGTCAAGCTGAAAAAGGCCCTTCCATTTTTTTATAATAGCCATGTCTGATAAGAGACTACCATTCAGTTTCTATCTGTTGGACATGTGGAAGCTATCCTCACTTCTTAATTTACAGTGGCATTAAACAGCAAAATGATTCGAAGTTGCAAATGGAACCATAGATGCTGTTTCTACAGAAAGAAATTTGGAAAAAAAAGTAGTCTATTCTGGTTGCAAGAGCACACTTAAAAAATGTTTTAGCTCAATGGAGTGGACTACTCTATACCCATCTTGTAGATTAGCAGTATGTATTAAAGTTTGGAAACAAGACATGTCACTGAAAACTTTTTCAGCAGTCCCCCCACGATTAGTTTTAAGTAACTAACAAATGAAATCTCCTCCTAGAATTAAATGTCTATTAGTATATAAAAAGGGTTTAACAAAGTTGAAAATGTCAACCTTTAAAGTAATGTCCTGTGGGGCATAAACTTTGATTACTCAAAATGTGTCCGAATTATACAACATATCCAGTAGCAAGGCCCTCCTTGGAAATATTTCCACAACTCTAATAATGTGAAAGTCAAAAGATCTAAATAGGATTCCTACTCCATCGCACAAATCCTCTCCCTGTGACCAGAAAGAACTACCAACAGTCCATAGATTATTCTCCCATGTAAGTTCATGTTGTGTTTTTATCCTGGTATCCTGAATGAATATGATGTTATTTGGGAAAGTGTGTTAAATTTGTAATGTGGTCTGTTGTTTTTTTGTCAATTTTAATGTTACAGACATTTATGGTGAGGGGAGAGATGTCATCCATCAAAGGCTAAGGGAAAAAAATCTCAAGTTTAACCTTTCAAATGGCCCTTTGCCTTCTTAGTAACTGAAAGGTCCATATAGGAGTCAGAGGAAATAACAGAGGAGGTATCTGAATCCCCCTCTTCGTCCTCCATGTCACCCCACTGTCCCCCTCTTCCTCCGCCGAGTCACCCCACTGTTTCCTTTCAGCTAAGTGTTGAAATCTATTCCTGGTCACAACCTAGGAAGGAGAACTTCTAGATGTAGCCTTTCTATTTGCCTGACTTCTTCTGTGACTTTTCAGCATGGTAAACTGATATCTCAGGGGGAGGGTGCATGGATTCTTGACTACTGATGTCCATAGAAGTGTCAGGTTTTGGTCTAACGACTTCTGTCATAGCAGGAGTATGTTCTACTGGAGGATCAGGAGTAAGAATAGGGGCATCCAAAGGCCCATGGGCAGAAACTGTGGGAGCTCAGAAAATGTCGTCAGCCTGTGTCTGGGTACCAGCATCTACTCTCTGCTCAGGGGAAGGGGGATTCCTGGCTGTCAAAATTCTAACTTGTGCTTCCGTGATCATCTGCTCCTGATCCAGTGGGGCCTTATCTAGACTGTTGTGATCTGCCCAAGGGCACTGCCTATAGGAATGCCCTTCTTCTTCTTCGCAAAGATTGCATTTTAAAGGATTCAAACACCCCAGACTAACATGGCCATATTCCATGCAAAGGTTACAACACTGTTTTGTCACAAAACTGAACTCAAATGAGTCTGTGCATCACATTTATGGCAGGTATCCCTCCAGATGAAAAGAACTACCAGGTAAGTGACTTATGCCCATATTGGTTTGCCTTAGTTGTACTTTTACTCTCCACCCTTCAGTGTACACCAAATATTCATCCAAAATTGGTGTAGGATGGTCTAAGATGTCACAAGATGTCCGCCTCCCCCTTGTATGCCTCCATCTTTTTTTCCCTGACATCCCTTCCACCATCTTCTCTTCCAGCCACTCTCCCCTTCCCCACCTATGTCCCCCTCCACCTCCCCTACCCTACCCTGCTCTTGCCAACCTCCATTACTACACTACCCATGATGCACTGCAGCCAGCATCCTTGCTAGATTATGATCCCACTTGCCCTCCCTAGGTGCACTTTTCACGCTGTCAAAAAGATAGCTGGTTATCCTCACATGACTACTTATCTCGCTTCTGTTACTCACATCTGGTGACATCGAGCCAAGCCCTGGCCCCACCCACATCCCATCTACAGAACTGCTTAATGGGATAAAACTTCTACATCTGAATATTAGAAGCCTACTACCCAAAATTGACCTCTTGCAGCTGCTCATGACTCAACTTAAACTCTCAGTACTCACTTTAACTGCATCATGGCTCAGCTTCAAAATCAAAGACTCTGCCATCTCCATCCCTGGATATTCCCTCATCCACCAGGATCATAAGTCCAGCGGAGGTGGTGTCACCATGTATATATCCTCTTCTATCAAATACTCTGTCTGTCTGTCTCTCCGTGACCTCTCCAGCTGTCTAGAAAATGTTGCTTGTAAAATGATCCTTCCCCTTCTCCCTTTCCATCTTTGTAGGCAGCATCTACTGCTGCCCAAGCCTCCCCGTTTCCTCCCTTTCCTCCCTTATCAATCTTCTCTCCACCATCTCCTCCCTTGCCACCACAGGGAAATTATTCATCCTAGGAGGCTTCAATATTAACTGGCAGTCCAGCTCACAGTCAAAAATTCGGAACCATGTCTCTTCATTAAACCTAATCCAACTTATTTCTGACCCTACATGCCTTAATCACAAATCAGGGAAACATACCCTAATTGATTGGGTGCTGACCTCCCACCCCCACCATGTCATAACCTCTGGTATTCTTCCAGATGTTCTCAATGATCATCACATGGTCTACTGTCTTTGAAAAATTCATTGAGAAAAGTATCCTCCAGTCATTCTCAACTTCCATTCCTTCCAATCTCTTGATTTATCCTTGCTTCACTATGATATGTCCAATATTGATTGGACACCAATTAGTACAGCCTCCTCCATTAACGCTACCCTAAACTTTTTTAGCTCACAATTCCGGAATGTCTGGGACCTCCATGCACCATTTAGAAAGGCTAGGGTCGCTGGGAATCACCTACCCTGGTCACTGCCAAATTCATAGCCTGCTAACATGCAAGAGACCAAGCATGGGCTGTGTATAAAACTTCTGGCACCCCCCAACCTACATCACTATCGATCCCTCCACAACACATGCACTAAGGCCATCCACCATGCTAAGGCTGAATACTTCCATTCCTCATTCCAGGAAAACATCAATAATCCATCCAAATTCTGGAAGGTTATCCATGCTCTGTTCTCCTCCCTGCCCACTCCCCATCCCCTGTCCTAAAAATTGGCACCCACACATTTGATGACCCTCCATCAGTGGCCACCAAATTCAACAGTTACATCACTAATTGTGCCTTCTCCCTTCTTGCATCTCTTCCCAGCATTGCTTCTGGTGACTCCACAGTAGTCCCCTTTGCCCGCCTTCCCCCCCAAATCAACACCATGCTTCTCTTTCAAACCCATTCTCTTAGATGACACCCTTCACATCTTACTTGCTCTGAACACAATCACGGGTAAAAGCCCTGATGGCCTTGACCCCAAATTACTCCACTTTTCTGCCTTCTCTATTGCTTCCCCACTGACTTATCTTCTGAACCTTTCTTTTTTATGTGTTACAGTGCCTGATGCTTGGAAGTCTGCCACTGTGATCCCATTCCCTAAAGGCGGGGATATTTCCAACCCTTGCAACTTCCACCCCAACTCTCTTCTCCCCACCCTGGCTAAACTTCAGGAGCATCTGGCCCTGGAACAACTCTCCTCCTTCCTTGACTCTTACTCTTTTTTCACCCCTTTCCAGTCTGGGTTTTGCAAAAACCATTCCACCACCACCTCCCTCCTTCGGCTCACTAACTCCATTCTCTCAGGCATGGATCAGGGACACATCACCTCTGCCATCTTTGTTGACTTGGCCAAAGCCTTCAACACTGTCTCCCATGCTCTTCTCCTCAGCAAGCTATCTGCCGCTGGCCTCTCTGATTCAGCCACCAGCTGGTTATGGTCCTACCTCATAGGCCGGTCTCAGTCTGTCAGAGTAGGCAAACCTCTCCCCCCCTCTAACACTGTGTCCCCCAAGGCTCAGTTCTAGGTCCTATTTTATTTTCAGTATTCCTAAATGACCTCCCTAACACCTGCAAATCTTCATGTATACACATGTACACAGACGATACTGTGCTATACTCCTCTGGGAATTCCCCCTTCAAGGTGGCCACCAGCCTTCAGCTGGATTTTAACAAATTCCAACACTGGTTTACTGTGAAACAACTCTCCATGAATGTCAAAAAAACAGTATCTATGACTTTCAGCTCCAGACAAAAACTGGCCAGGCTTGATTCCACTCCTACCTCCCACTCCCACTCTGGCTCAACGCTTGATGATGTTGCCTTATTTAAATACCTTGGACTATGGCTAGATAAGAATCTTGACTTCTGGGTACACATTGATGCCGTCCTCAAAAATTACTTCCTAAACTCAGTGCTCTGTACAGACACCACAGCTGTCTCCCACTTCAAACCAGGAGAGAAATCGTCCAGAAGATGATTCTCCCAGTCCTTGATTTTGAGGACATAGTCTATTGCTCCACTCCCCAAACTGCCCTATCCAGGCTGGACACTCTCTTCATTTCCTTCTACTGCTTCATCCTCAGCTGCCCTCCACGTTCTCATCACCATTGCCATGTCACACTCACATCATCATAATTTAGTAAGGAAATTCTGTCTAGGTTCTCTACCACCCTATTTGTCCTCCTTCTTATCCATCCCTCCTCCCATCCTGCTATACCCTCCGCACCTCCACCCACAGAACTCTTGCCCTCCCACCCCGGCACACTTTGTTGGGCTGCTCAGCTTTCTCATATAAATTTCTCAAAATCTGGAACTCCCTCCTGCTTAATATTTGATCTGCAAAATCCCACAACTCACTTTCATTTCTCTTCCACAAGCACAGTGTTCATTCCTGTTACTGCACCTAATTCCCTTCTCTCCAAATCCACTTCTCATTGTCTCCTGCCACCCTTCTAGTCCCCTGCCTCCCTCTTCCCCCCTCTGCCCACCATCTCCATCTCCATCTCTAGATTACTGCTGCAGTGCCTCCTGCTCCCCATTCCTTACCTGCTTCCCCCTCTACTCCCCCTCCCCCTTGACTTCCCTTCCTGACCCCCTCTCTCTTCCTCCTTTTCTGCCAGGTCCTATCCTTTTGCAGGGTTCTCAGCATCCTGAAGATGAATAGTTCTTGGCCTATTCCTCCTCTCTTCTGCGAGGTCCTGTCCCCTTGCAGGGTTCCCAGCATCCTGGAGGGAAATAGTTCTTGATTCCTCCCTCTCCCTCCTACCTCCCCCTCTCTCTTCTCCTTCTCTGCTGAGTCCTATCCCCTTGCAGGGTCCCCAACATCCTGAAGGGGACAAGTTCTTGGCTTGCCCCTCCCTCTCCCTCCTACCCTTTCTCCCCCTCTCTCTTTCTCCTCTTCTGACAGGTCCTGTACCCTTGCAGGGTTCTCAGCATCCTGGAGGTGTACAGTTCTTGCCTGCCCCCCCTCCACCTGCTACCTCCCCCCTCTCTCTTTTCTATCTCTGCTGAGTCCTATTCCCTTGCAGGGTTCCCAACATCCTGAGGGGGACTAGTTCTTTCTCTCTCTCTGTCTCTTTTCCCCTATTCTGTCAGGTCCTGTCCCCTTGCAGGGTTCTCAGCACCCTGGAGGTGTACAGTTCTTGGCTTGCCCCTCCTCACTCTCTCCTACCCCTTGCTTGCCCCTCTCCTACCCCTCGCATGCCCCTCCTAACTCTCCTCTCCTCTCCTCTTCTTCCAGGTCCTGTCCCCTTGCAGGATCCCTACATCCTGTATGGGTCTAATTCTTGGATTACCCCCTCCCTCCCTCCTTCCTTTTCTCCCCCTCTCTCTTCTCCATTTCTACCAGGTCCTTTCACCCCAAGTGGGTTCTCTACATCCTGACAGTGATTATTCCTGGCTTGACCCACCTACCCATCTTTCCCTTGCTCTTCCCCACCCCCTCCTCCACTTATGTGTTATTTCTCCCCTTTCTTCTAAAGCAATATAGCACTTACTACCCTCTTAGACCTAACTTGCACTTTCAACCATTGTGCTCAGCCTGCTACTTTCTGTTCACACTTGCTCTACCTTATGGGCTACCTTGTTCCTGGATTCCTGCTATTTGTATCTGCAAATTGCTCTGCTTAACCCAGTATGTCACAACTTTTGTCTTTGATTTTTACTTGTTGTCTGACACCTTCTTTTTTATGTTATTGCCTGTTTTCTAGAATTGAAATGCATTGTATTAGCACTTCTGTTTATGTTTATGAACTGCACTGTATGTATCTTATTTTATGTCTTTGCTTATCCGCTTCATTATGCATGTAACCCCTCCCCCAGGACACTTCTGGAAATGAACTGGTTACAGTTCATGTTGTCTTTCCTGGTAAAACCTTTTCAAATAAATAAATAAGTAAACAATGCTCGCGAAGCCACTATTGCATGGCCACAATGCTAACCCCTCATTCCTGAACAATATGGTGATAGTCTTAATAATGGGCTTTGTGAGGGGTACTGGGGAAAAGGACTTTCACAGAGGGGTGTCTTTCACCAACTGGTATTTTTGCCAGAATTTTTCTAGGATCCGAACAAGATTAAAGCTTATATCATAGGTTGCCTTATCCTTAACATGGATGAAAGCAAAACGTTTATGTGCCATAATATCCAAAGTATCTTTTAACATGGTGTGAAGAATAGTTTTTCTATCGGGAACTATGGCCAACTCCCCAGTGTATTTTAGCTAAATAGCATTACATCTCTGTGCTGATTCTCCAACAGTAGCAAACAAGTCAGTCATCTTAAAAGTAATTGTCTGAGGAGTAGGAATAGAAGCTTCCTCAGTTTGGCAATCTGTGGGTACAGCAAGTTTGGCATTGTGCTTTGTGAGCGTACTAGATGTACTGCAAGCAGCCATATCCTCAGAAAGTTGGGCATCAGAACGTGGGTGTGCAACACCACTACCTGTATCTGTAGCAGTAGGTTTGGAAGAGACTGCATCCTGTATACTGACCTGATGTAAAGAATTTCTTGTTTTAAGAATAGTAGTCTGCACATTCAAGTTATTGTGTCCAGAGTGATACTTTTTAAAGGGAATTGTCAGTGAAGTCGGTGTTTTCTCTGTCAGTCCTTGAGCCATTATTTCCATGGCAGTCACTGGCCTAGGGGAGACCCAGCCATCACCCGAAGAATTCTTCTCCCATCCAGCAGAAAGCAAAGCAGATACAACTGTCCAGTCCGATTAAGTTTTTGGAATCTCTTTAGGACGCCCTTTATGGAGTTCCAGAGTGACAGGCACATGCGGTGCAGATACAGGGATTGTAGACACATCATCTGAAACAGGTAACTCTCCAATAGGGATATTCGGGGGTTCCAAACCACCAGGAAAAGGAGACAGGACAGAGCTCCAACTGTCAAAGATATTCTGTCCCCAGAGTCCCACTGTAGAGTCAAATGGCTGGGGATGGTGGTGCACATTCATAAGATACCTTACTGTTCTGAGCACACACTAACCTCTACAGAGGGACACCCACAGTTGAGTAGATTGTAGCATCTTTATTAAAAATACATGGACACAGAATCTATCCTTGAAACAAGGGATTTTTGGAAATCTGCACAACTGGTCATGTGCCTTAATAGACTACCCTACAGGTGAATTTATTAACTTTTATTTATTTAGTTTTTGTTGACTGGGAAGGAGGACTGCACAATTTTTTCCTATTTCAGCCTCATTCCGGGAGGGGAGGGAATACAGATGGATGCCAACTGAAATTGACCCAGATTTTAAGCTGTTGGTGGTATTTTTAGTGAACTCCTGAGGAATATGTGAAAAGGTGACAAATAACAGTGATAGAAGCACAATTTGGAACTTATTGGCCAAATTTCTCTCACTATGCAGCCATATTGGAGAGAGTAAGCAGGCAGAAGTAGTAGCACACCACCAAAAATATGTAACTCCTTTCATAGATAGATAATAAAAGAAGAAGTCACGTACCCAAAGGCCACCCATCTGCTGTGGCTTACAAAGTTTGAAATATGCTCTCCTGGACAGTTTGTGTAACCACAAAAATGAGGAACAGATAGAGTGTAGTCTGGTAAACCAACCTTTGGGAATATAAACATTGAGGGTGTTCAGGGGATACATTAAACATGGCATGACATTCATTTTCAATATAGACACCCTGACCCACAATGATGATGGTAATTGCTCCAAAAGTTTAAGGTCCTGTTCAACTGATTGTAAGAAGGGATCTATATTGAGGGCCTTCAGCTGGTGTAGATTCCTGGAAATCCAAATCCCTAAGTATGATAAGGCTTTGTGTTCCCTTTTTAATCCTATATCTTCAATTGTGGACCGAAGCTAATCTTATTAGCTCACCTCACCATGTCACTTTAAATGCCCCCCAAATCACATCTGGATGCAATGACTGATTAAGATTCTCCTGAATAGATTGAAATAGGAAGGAATGCAAAATGTTAACAGTGTCTGCCTTCTTCAGAAGTAGATTATTTGAGTAGGTGAAAGACCAACTTGTTTTTTATAAGTCCTACCTAGATCACTGGCAAAAAACAAATTCCAATCCCCACCTAAAATTAGGGAGAGATCTGAAAATGGTGACAGGGCTGTTAATAAGGAAGTAAAAAAAGGGAGTGGATCTATATTGGGGCCATAGATCACTCCAAGAACCAATTCAAAATGCCGAAGTTTCACATGAAGGAAGAGATATCTACCTTTTGAATCATTCACTATGTTCAATGTGGTAAATGGCAAAGATTTTGCTAGCAAAATGGCAACCCCTCTTTTCCAGGGGCTATTGCCAGAGCCATATGCCTGAGCTACCCAAAGGTTACGTACATTTTGGGTTTGAATCTCCAAGAGATGAGTATCTTGGAGAAAAACTATGTGAGGAGTGTGTTTACAAAGGTGCCCAAGGACAGCATATTTTTTTCCAATTATCCTTCCCTCCCTTGATATTCCAGGAGATAATATTAAGGAAATTAGACATTAGTAAAAAGGAAAATACTGATAATGAAACAGACTGACTTGACTTCCCAATGATTTTTTTTGGCACACACAGACATCCCCTCCCCATCCCTCTTTCCCCAAAAGAAAATTAAGAAAACATCCTATAGGTAATCTACCACCCCCAAATAATAAAAACCAATAACTCGAGGACTTTTAAACAATACCAACCCAGGCCTAAGCTTGCTCCTGACCTTCTGGCCCATGAATGAGCCCTAGGGTCCCCTGCCCTGAGTAGGCATTAATCCAGTAAAATATTTAACCTTCACTATCCCCCTGCCTTTCATTAGCAGGAAAACATTTTGGCAAAAGAGCTTATCACTACTAGAGCATAAATCTCCAAACTAAAGACAAAATACCAAGACATAGAGTGGACTTATACCATTAACAAACATTGAAATTAAACCTATAGAAATAGACCCTTTATTAGAAATATAAACTGAGCAAAATGATCGGTCAATATTTGTCGCCCAAAAATATCCTGGGATATCTAATAGGGTCAGACAGTAAGTAATAATTATCAATTCAGTAGTAGTATGAATCAGACTAATATAATATAATGTAATTCCAAAGTCTTGATAGATTAAATTAACCTGCAAATCAACAATATTTCTTAACAATATAAAATAATATGGTTAACAGCTGCCTTATTAGAAAGTTAACAAAGCATTGGCACTAGGTGCAAAGGAAAAAAAAAGTCTCCCAAAATCAACAATTTGGAGAGCTTGTTTACTATATACTACATAATCAAAAGTTCACATTATTACTTATAACCACAGCTGTTAAGGAAACTAAAGAATATGTATGGAAAATTAACACTAGTCTGCTAAGGTTTAAGTTTATAAATATTGGCTCCAGTGGTACTAATGTTTCTCCAACTAGTGAGCAAATAAACTTGAGTAAGAAATATGCCACAGATTAAGTGACAGCAGTACAATAACGAGAAAACACAAAAGCCTAAATTGGGACACAGAGCTTTAAATAATAAATTCTGTTATGGCTTATAAATTGACAAGTAAATATTGCTGAAATGTCTCTGCCGCTCTATTTAATATATTAATGGAAATTGTATAAATATTCCGGCATTGGTATCTTCTTTCTGTTAGGCCGATGAGCTGACGAGCCTTGGAGCAGAATAATAGCCAAATGAAACACAGTACCAAGCTGCATGTTAAGAATCTTTTGCAATCATCCTCATAGTCACACCAGCAGATTAGGAGCTGTGCTGTTGAATCCCACAGGTAATTACACTGTCTGAGCTGAGCACAATCCATCAGCTGACTTACAACAGAAGTTAGAGGGTGGCAAATCAGTCACAAAAAAAGCATATTAATAATCGTAGCAGAACCGGGGAAGTTCTCCATACAGAATGGATCCATATCACCAGGCATACATTGAAAGCAGTGCCACATAATAATGAGGGTTTAAAAAAAATCTAGATTAAGGTTGTATGTCTTTTTCCAAGAAAACAAACACTGAAGAGCTAAGTAAGTGGTGAACAATGCCCACATAAGATCTGATGAGGTGAAATGAGTGGGACTCACCCTTTCTTGCTGAACAAGTCCGGGAAAAAGATAGGTAGTTCTTGTAGTGCTTGTTCCACAGTTTCAAATCTCTTGATGCCCTCCTTAGTATGTACCTCGAGTCTGGTGGGATACAACAGTCAATGGCATAACTGTGCAGCCCATAACTTGGATAAGATAGGGTGATAGGCAGACAGAGCTAGCCTGACCTTTACAGTTAAGTCCTGTACCAGATGGAGCTTAGTCCCTGCCCACGGAATTGATTCCAATTTTCAGGTAGATTTGAGGATATGGTCCCGATTGAGGTAGTTCAACAGTTTTTAAGACTAAGGGCCCAGAGCCTCTCCCAGTGTGGGTCTGGCCCACAGAGATCGATGGACCCACTCAATGACATAGTAGGGACCATTTGGAAAGAGGCCTATCACTTTTTGGCAAAGACATTTGCAGGAATTTAATTGGATTCATCCCCTCTTCACCTTCCAAGAGACTGATCAGGACCAAATTATTCCTGTGATTCCTCCCTTCTAGGTTGTCTACCTTTTCTTCGAGCTTTGACAATGATCTTTTGAGTGAGGTAATCTCTGGTCCAGTGCATGTTTGATGATCCTCCACTGACAAGATGTGCATTTCAGCACTGTAAACTCTCTACATAAGCCCCTGCCGTGCCGATTTCATCATTTTCAAATCTTCCAGGATCGCATATACCATGGTCTTAATTTCTGACAATTCCCCAAACACTTGGTCCAGTGAGAGTGTATTATGAGCAACAGGTGGTGGGGTGATCAGTGAGTTGCTGCAGTGTAGCAGATTTGGATCCAAGGCCATGGCGTGAAAGGAGTCACCCGGCTGAAGAGAAGGATCTACTTGACGGCTGAGCTCACTCAAGTCCATTTCTCCCTCCAACGTCATGCAGCCAAGGTAAATAAGTCTGCTGATGAAGATCTGGGGCTAAAATGCAGGTGGAGATAGGTAAAAAATGATTAAATTCTCCAAATAAGGATGGAGCTCTACAAGCTGACTCCTTCCCTGAGGTTATCATCACGTGACTCCACCATTCACAGTTCTTTGCAGTTCGAATTTTATTGTTCGAACTGAAAAGACTGCAAACAGTAAAGGGCCATGACAGTTTGAACTGTCATGGTTCACTGGTGCCTACTAGCATCCATTACCCACCAATTTCCATTCCCTGAATCTAATAATATGTCCCTGGTAGTCCTAGTGGTCCTCCCCCCCATTCTGCCATCATCCTCCCCATATAAATAAAATATAATCCCTGGTAGTCCAGTGGTCCTTCCCCCATTTTCCAATCACCATCCCTGTATAAATTAAATATATTTTCTGGTAGTCCAGAGGTCCCTCCTCTATTCTCCAAATGCTGTCATCATATCAAATATATATTCCCTGGTAAACCAATGGTCCCTCCTCCTCCCCTGTTTTCCAATCACCATCAGTCCACATCCTGAAATTATAGATTCCTGGTAGTCCAGTGGTCCCTGCCCCCTCCACTGTTCTCTGATCACCATCCCCATATTAAATAATAAATTAATTGGTAGTCCAGTGGTTCCTCCCCTCCCCCATTTGCTGATTGCCATCCCCATATTAAATAATAAATTCTTTGGTAGTGCAGTGGTCACTCCCCCATTCTTTGATCACTGTCCCTGTGTTGCCGTTATGTGTCCCTGGTGTGTAGTGGCACCCCCACCCCACCCCCATTGGTGTCCATGGCTCTAATAAAATTATCCCTCAATGTTTTTTTTTTCCTGCAAAAAATAAAATGGTCCCTTGCTGATTAGCTCCACACCCCACCTCCCACTTGGCACCCTCCACCCCACACCCCCAAGTACACTCTCACTCACTTGAACAGGTACCAGGTTCAAGATCCACTCTCTAATTGAAGACACATCTTGCTGCTGGAACTGGCAAAGCAATATGAGAAACTAAGGTAAATGCTGTTCAATGTAAATCAATGGGGTTTTCAACTTTGATGTGCAATTCAACCATTTTATGACATTTAGACACCAAATTTTCAACATGGCCTTTTGGAGATGCCACTTCATGAACAATATGAGGGACATTATGCAACTCCTGCCAAAAAGATGATTTTGTGGTCACTTGTTGAATTCACCTTTTGGGCAGGATTTGGATTTTTTTCCTGTCCTGGTTCATGAGGAGGGATCATAGGAAGGCTATGTTGAAAATTGTGGATCAAAATATGTAAAAATGGCAAAGTTATGATCATTCTTTGCAATGTTGATACACATGCTTGTAACTTTGAAAATTTTAAATATTTTGTGCCCACATTTTCAACAGGACCTTCTTAATATTATTACCCCACCTCATGTATGTCACAGCTGACATTTTTCACATCCTGGCCAAAATGTATGTTCACGCCTGTGGCATAGAATGGTGTTGCAGTTGCACGGAATGATGTTTTGGCAAGGATTCGAAACTTTTCTGTACCAGGTACATGAGGTGGGGTAATAAGATGGCTATGCTGACAATCTGGTCAATTTTGTCCTGTAAATGGAACTGCAGCACCCTTACACAGCTACGTACATATTCACATCTATGGAGGGATTCCCACAGGCAAATAAGGATATGATTACTCTATCCCAAAAACTATGGATTGATGGGAGCACAGGACCCAGAGGACCCTGCACTCCCATGGACAAATAAGGCTAAGATTAAGCTATCTAAAAAGTAAGGAAATTATTTGCAAAAAACTATGTTAATGCATCAGTTAGGGTTGAGGATAAAGTGACAAGCATAGGGAAATATGACATTAGGGTTTCCAACCCTAAAACCCCTGCCCCATCCCTAAAGCAAATGAGAGGTAGAGTCTTCCTTGGGATTGTCAACCCTAACACTCATCCCACTGTATGCACTCATGAAATATACACACATCTATCTCTATCACATTTTAGCTTTTCTGTTACTGCAATGGGGTGAGCATTAGGGTTGACAACCTCGAGGAAGATTCCACCCCTCATTCACTTTAGAGGTGGGGCAGGGATTTTTAGGGCTGAAAACACTAACATCATATTTCCGTATGTTTGCAGTTTTATCCTCAACCTAACTTATGCATTAGTAGAGGTTTTTGGCAAAGAAGATATATATATATATATATATATATATATATATATATATATATATATATAAAATAGGGATGTGACGTGGCCAGACTGAAGATATCATTGGCCTCTAGTTAAGATAAATATGATATCTTCAGTCAGGCCATGTCATGTTCTGTTTACACAACACATGTTTGGGTGGTTGTAAGATAGAAATGGTAAAAAATTACAAAAGGAAAAAAGTACAAACCGTAAACTGTGCCCCTCTGTTGAATGGTTCTGCATTAGAGGAACTGATGAAGTCAAAGCTTACAATTAATGGGAATGGCAACCAAAAGATATCAGGGATCTCACATGTGAAGATATATTTCTGAGCATGCTCAGTGAGCAACTTCAAAAGATATCAGAGATCTCACATGTGAAGATACATCTCTGAGCATGCTCAGTGAGCAACTTCATATATCTTTGTATGTTGGGTCAAGATATCACATTTTATCTTGCCATTATTCAACATACATGTGTTGATATATATATATATATATATATATATATATATATATGTATATTTCTTTGCAAGAAACTGAGTTAATGCAATATTTAGGATTCAGGCTAACTCGAAAAAGGTAGTGAGATGGGGAAATGTGGTTTTAGGATTTCCAACCCTAAAACCCCACCCCCTCATCTAAATCAAACCAGGGGTGCAATCATCCTTGGTGTTGTCAGCCTTAAAGTTCACCCTATTAGGTATGTATATTTCTGGATTGTATAGAATGGGGTAAGCTTTAGGGTTGACAACCCCAAGGAAGACTACACCCAATTTGTTTTTGGTGTAGGGGTGGGGTTTTAGGGTTAGATACCCTAAAACAACATTTCCCTACTTTTTTTCCTTTAGCCTGAACCCTAAATATTGTATTAATGCAGTTATTTATTTATTTTTTATTTTTTTTTTGTAAAGAATTTCCTTAATTTTTGAGATAGTATTTATATCTATGGTTGGGCCCTTGTCCCCATTGAAAAGGCCATCATTTATTTTTCCATATATGACAGTAGACATTTAGCATATATGATACCAACAGCATCCATAACTGAAGGTAGTTAACTAACATTAAGTAATTACAACATGATATAACATTGTAATAATTACTGTACTAGAAGTGTGGAGAAAATACATACAGTATGTACCACTTATCTTGGCCACCGATTGGGGGGGCAATTGGATTTTGTAGATGTACCTCAGTTTCCAGATGTCATTGCACATATTGTGTTAGTTAATACTGCTGGTTAATGCATACCTGTGGCATCAGTACCGACGGACAGATTATCCTCCGCTTCCCGTAATCATGTTGCAATGTACTGTTTTGTCAGGAGTCCAGAAGACAAACGATTGGATTTTCTGGTCAATTTCCAGTTGCATTTTTACATATTTACTAAGGGAGCTCAAAATGGAGTGTTATTTTTCATCTTTGTGTTGCCAATTTCCTGCTTTCACTTTCCTGTGCGCTGTTGTCAGAGGCATGTCATAACACTCTACCAATGATAAGTGCTGCTATTCGTAGTCTGCCAATTGGTGTTCCATTGTGTCTTTAAAAGGGTGTGCTTGCAAGTTATAGTTGTACCTCATGACTGGAATCTTCAGCAAACTTCAGCCATTGGCAAAAATGGCAATGAAACCAGCAAAAAAGCAAGTTGCTCTAACTCTTCAGTGGAAAGCTGAAATTTGCAAGAAATAGACTCTCTGCCTAAACTGAGTGTCCATGACATGGCACTTGATTTGGGGCTTCCAAAGTCCACAATTGGGGATCTTGTAAAGGCAAGGGAGGATATCCTAGCACAGTAGCACAGCAACCAGAATCCTGACCACAAAAGGAAGCCAGGAAGGAGAGGTTGTTGATATTGAGGACCCACTTTTGCATTGGTTTGCCAATGCATGGGGTGGGAGGCAATGCTGACTGGACCTCTATTAAAGCAGAAGGCACAACAACTGCCAATCGTGCTCGGAAAGCCATACTTCATTGCAACTAAAGGGTGGTTGCAGCACTGAAAGTCCAGACATAACACTGGATTTAAGATGGCTCCAGAGAGAAGTGCAAAAGTAGGTATCTCATGTGTTTCCAGGTTTGTTGTAGGGCTATTCGCTGGATGACATTTTCAGTGCAGAGAAAACAGGAATTTGTTTTGCTGCATTGGCTATGGGACTCCTATTTTTAAGGTTGAGACACTGATGAGTATGAAACAAGCCAAATAAAGGGCCTCCATGCTGTTTTGTTGCAACATGACTAGGACAGAGAAGAAGGACCTTATGGTCATGGGCAAATTGGTGCATCCATGGAGTTTCTGTGGCATACACAACCATCCTGTAGTTTTCAGGAAAAACAGTACTACCTGGATGACAGGTGAAATCTTCTTATCATGGCTCAAGGAGTGGCATAAAAAACTCAGCGGAAGGAAGATCACCCTCCTGGTTGACAACTTTAGTGGTCATCTAGACATCCTCAGTCTCAGAAACATCCATCAGATCTTCCTCTCCCCAACACCACATGCATTATTCGGCCTCTAAACATGGGTGTCATTATGCCTTTTAAAAGACATTACATGCACACCATACACAGTAGAGTGTTTCAAGCACTGGATTCTTCTAATGATGTTACAGCTGCAGCATTTGTTAAACAGATTAATCTCTTAGATGCTGTGTATCTAATGAAAAGTGCCTGGGACAGTGTCACTCAGAACACTATCCACAATTGCTTTGACAAGGCATGGTTTTATTGTGACAATACAGCCAATGTGCAGAAAATAACCCAAAAAATAGAAGGCCTGATCCCCCCACCAACTATCCTTACTGAAGAGTTCAGTGCAGTGTGCCGCATGGGGGATTCAGAGTAGGAGGGGCCAGTGACAGGTGACATTGCTGAGGTTATTGATGCAATGTCAGTGATGTTCACAGCAGCAACAAGTGAAAGTGACACTGAGGGTGATGAGGAAGTGCAGACTGAACAGCCCCAGGTCAGCACAGAAGTTAGGAATGCTTTGCTAACTCTGCACAGGGCAATGGAACAATACGCTGGCACTCAGACAGAGTGGAAAAAACTTGCTACCACAGAGTGACTGCAAGGAATACTGCACAGTCAGAATGAAACAATGACACCTTCTTTAAATATTAAATAAAAAGTACCCTAACTCAAGTACTGTACTGCACTAAGCATGAGTGTTTTAAACTAGCACCCATCTACCCTCCACTGCCTCCACCATGGCCCAATGATACAGAGTGCACAAGCAAAAAAAAAAAGATCACACTTCTCACTCCACTCAACTCTGACCATAACAAAATGGTGTGCCAGGCAGTTCAAATTAGGGTGGCGATGTGTCCATAATAAGTGGTAGATACTGTACATGTTAAGTACTACAACAGCATATGACAGTGTAATTAACACTTTATTACAAGTATGTACAAAATATATACATGTTATTACATAACTATTAACATGTGTAACAACCACCTGAATAACACATGTAATAACAACAACCTACTAATCACCCATATTACATCCCTAACAGCCTCTCCAACTACAGCCTGTGCAAAAAAAGGCCCCCCCAAAACAAAAAATCAATACAAACCACTTTTATGGCTCCCTCCATATCACTTGCCAAACTAACAGCCATGCATAGAAATCAAAGTTGAACTGTATAAAACAAAAGCCTCCTGAAACACTTTCCAAACATTTTGCATTCTGAGCTGCATTACCTTAACTGTATAAAACAGGCCTACTGAAAAACTCACCAAACATCTGCAGTACCCTAACTGTATAAAACAGACCTACTGAAAAACTCACCAAACATTTCACATGCTGTGCTGCATTTCCCCAACTGTATAAAACAGGCCTACTGAAAACCTCACTAAACATTTCACTTGCTCTGCTGCATTTACCTAACTGTATAAAACAGGCCTACTGAAAAACTCACCAAACATTTCACATGCAGTGCTGCATTTCCCTAACTGTATAAAACAGGCCTACTGAGAAACTCATTAAACATTTCATATGCTTCCTTCCATGATGTAGTCATCATAGAAACATAGGATACTGGGAACATAGGTTTCTTGAACTTTGTATAGGGAATAACATGAATCAATATGTAACGGAAGGTACACGAGATAGTAATATATTAGACCTTGTCATCAGTAGTAAGGAATACAAAATAGAGAATATTAGGATCACTCAACCGCTAGGGGCAAGGACCATAATATGATCATCTTTGAGATTTTGGAGAAAATAAGCAGGCAAATAGGTAGCACTAATATAAGAAACTACAAAAATGGTAATATATCTGGCATTAAATTGGATCTAAGAGATTGGAGTTGGGAGTAATATGTTGAGGGTAAAACACTATAAGAAGAAGGGGCACTTATTATTGGTAGAATCAATGGATGTGTTGAGCAATACGTGCCTGAGGTGAAAAAAAAATAATAGACTTGGTAGAATATCTAGATGGCTGACTAATAAAGTACAAAAAACAATTAGAAGAAAAAATAGGGCATATAAAAAACTTAGAAAACATCCCACTCAAAGAAACAAAGAGGATTATACAAGAAACCTGAGACTGAGCAAAAAAGCAATAAGAAAGGCCAAAGCCCAAGCCAAAATAAGATTAGTAGCAGCTACTAAAGATAATTTCTAACAATTCTATAGTCATATACAGTAGGTAGTTTAAGGTATGGGGGTAATAATCAAAGGGCATCATACAAACTAAATGCCACGGTGTTGGACTCTACAGATAGTGAAAAAGACCTGGGTGTGTGGATAACAGATACACTTAGCTTTTCCAAATATAAAAAGGAATGTGTTAATAGAGGGAATATAGTGTTGGGCAATATACTAAGAAAAATAAGGAGTAGAGAAGATATGGTTTTAGTTCCACTATGTTGCTCATTGGTAAGACCAGCATTAGAGTATGGTGCCCCTGTAAGTACCCCTCAAGATGTTGAAAACTCAATGGCAGTAGAAAGAGTTCTGCGGAAACTAATGAGGAAAGTCTCAAAAGCAAGGGGGCTTTCCTACAAGGATATGTTGCAAAAACTGGGTATGTTTTCTATGGTATATAGGAAAATAAGGTGTGTTCTGTGCTATGTCTATAAGGCATTCCAGGATGAATTAATTTGGGAAACATCTGGTCTCTCTAGAAAGGATATATCCATTAGAACTGCACATAGACATCAATACCAACTGAAGGGTGAATTATACAAGACCTCAAAAAGAGGAAAGTGGTTTAACCAGAGGGTTGTGGATCTGTGGAACTCATTGCTGGAGCTGGTGGTGGGAGCTCTGAGTATGGCATACTTCAAGTCCCAGCTGGACTCCTTCATGGGGGAAAGAAAAGTAGAATACATCCAGTTAGTGGCAAGTCACTAAATGGCTGTTTTCAGCTATGTAGACTTGTACAATATCTATGAACCTATGAACCTATAGAAATTGTCAGCAGATAAGGACCAACAGGCCCATCCAGTCTGCCCAAAAGCCCTACACTAGTTTGTGGCCACTGACCCTACCTGTCAATGACTTACACACCTGATTCCCACCACTAAGGTACCCATACGTCTGTCCCATGCATGTTTAAAACCCTCCACTGTGTTTGTCCCCACCACCTCCTGTGGCAGTCTATTTTATGTGTCCACCACCCTCTCTGTGAAGAAAAACATTCTTACATTTCCCCTCAGCCTTCCACCTTCCAATTTCATATCAAGCCCCCTCATTCTTATACATCTCTTATACTGTAAGATGTCTCCCCTCTGCACCTTGTTAATGCTCTTATGGTACTTGAATGTTTCTATCATGTTCCCTTGATCCCTCCTTTCCTCCAACGAGTACATATTGAGGTCCTTTAGTCTCTCCTCATATGTTTTCTGGTGCATGCCCTGTAGCATCTTAGTCACCCTTCTCTGGACCACCTCCACCCTGTCAATGTCTTTATGATGGTGTGGCCTACAGAACTGCACATTATACCCTAGGTGAGGCCTCATTAGTATTTTGTACAATGGCACCACCACCTCTCACCTTCTGCTAGTGATACCTCTGCCTGTGCACCCCAGCATGCAACTGGCCCTCCCTGCAACCTTTGTTCTCTGCTTAGACACCTTTAGGTCATCAGAAATGATAACCCCCAGTCCCTTTCTTCCATGGTGATAGTCAGTATCCCCCCCCAATCCTGTAGCTCACCTCAGAATTCCCTCTTCCTAGGTGCATTATTTTGCATCAATCAGACTAAAAAAAAACAGTTGGACTAACCTTCCTTTTATAAGCCACTGCACTATGGTAACCTGAAAGGGACAAAACTATGCAGAACTTCAAATGCCTTACAATACGGAACCATACTACCAAGAAACACTAGAGACAACACTAGATAATAACAAAAACACTTATGCAAGCTGCACAAAAAAAGCACACTTTCTCTTAAAGCCAAAACTACCAACCTTATGTGTTATATAATATAAAAGATGGCAAAGTCCTGCATACTTGTGAAATAATACCATCGAGAGGTTAAACATATGAAGAAGCCAGCAGAAGAAGGCCATTTGGTCTATCTAGTCTGTTCATATTGTAGGCTACACAGCTTGAGCAACTGTCTCTTCCCCCTCTCCCCACTCCTCCCAGCCTCCCTACCCATGATCCTTACCTTCCTCTATGCGTATGCCAGCCTCTCTTGAAGCTGCCCACTGTCTTCAATGAGACCACCTCCTCTGGCAGTGCATTCCAAGTGACCACCACCCTTTATGTCAAGAAGTGCTTCCTGATCCCTCTCCTAAACCTCCCTCCTTCCAGCTTAAGACTGTGCCCTTTCATGTTATGGTTGCCATTCAGCTTAAGGAGACCCTCCGTATCCACCTTATTCATCCCTTTCAAGTACTTGAATGTCCAAATCATGTCCCTTCTCTCTCCTTTTCTCCAGGGAGTACATGTTCAGTGCCTTCAACCTCTAATCATATGCCTTACCCTACTGACCTGCTATCATTTTTGTAGCCCTCCTCTGCACCTTCTCCAGCAGGTTAATGTCATTTTTGATGTGTGTGCATCAGTGCTAAACTCCATACTCTAAATGTCCCTTTGAGTTTACTGCATTATGGCTTTTCAACCCCTCAATGGTATTATTTCCTCATATACCTCACATTGCCATAATTTATTCTCTCTCTCTCTCTGTCTATATATATATATATATATAGATATATATATATATATATATATATATATATATATATACACACACACACACATATATATAAATATATATATATATATACATTTATACAATGGGGTGAGAGCAATATCAGTGTGATAAATTAGGTTATTTCCACTGGAGTGTGATATCTGATGATGATATCACTGGAGTTAAAATATCTGACAAATATACATACTCTGCTGATGTCACCACTCACTCACTCACTCACTCACTCACTCACTCACTCACTCACTCCAGCCTGCATACTAAATAGAACTTCCTTACAAATCTGTTTCTCTCTGCAACCTACAAGTAACTGAATTAACATTGCACAGGACATTTAGCTGTTTTCCAGTGCTGTAAAACTCCCAGCCCATTACTACATTTTCAATAAATACTGCATTCTAAATAACAATGCCTCACACTTTTTGTTTCTCACTGCTACTTGCAAGTAACTCAATTAGCACTGCAAAGAACATTTAGCTGTTTCCCACAGGGTTTGTAAAACTCCCATCCCATTACTATGTTATTTTAAGTTCAAGAAAGCCTGCATTCTAAATCACAATGCCTTACAGTTGCTGTTCCTCACTGCTTGCTGAAACTAACTTAAAGGGGAAGTCTCCCATAGCCTCACACCAATATTTTCCCAACTCCTTATTATGTGTAACTGTTGTGTGCCTCCTCCATTTGCCAGCAGTCCTATTGTTGTCCAAATCTAGATTATAAATAAAAATATACAGCCCCCAGAAGTTATCAATATGTTGGTCCTCCATTTTACCATTAATGTTGCTGGAGGATGATGTCATCAGAGCAACAGATAATGGTGCTGCACTAAATGCAGTTCCACCAGTAAACCAAACCCACAATGATTGGTTCCCCACTTGAGTAATGGAGGAACCCTTTAAGTGTTGTGCACATCCTGAAGTGCAGGTCTAATAGAGACTAGGACCATGTGAGTGTGATGCAGCACTGATTTGAGGTATATACATTATTCATATAAGGAAGTGCCTGTAGGTGTTGTGTTACTGTTTCTGTTAGCAAAAACAGTTTACCCAATAAATGACCCTGGGTACAACAAAAATTTTAAATTGTATTATACAGCTGTTGTATTGTGTTCTGTGTGTGTTAGCATTCTGTGTTTTGATTGGCACCAGCAGTGAGAAACAATCTTGCAAATATGCCACTTTCCCTTGTAACTAGGCAGTCAGTGATTGGATGGCTGCTGTAAGGCAATAAAGAGTTCAGCTATAACAAGGAATAGGTTACCAAGAAAGCATCAGCTGTAGCATATGGAAGAAGTGTAATCTAGTGGTTAAAGCATGGGAACAAGAACTGGGATACTCTGGTTCAAATCCTACTAGAGTCCCTTACTCTCTAACCCTTAACAAGTTCCCCTAACCTCCTTGGGAACTGTGATAGTCGCTCAGGTCCATGACTTTAAAAGTGCCACCATTCCCATTATAAATCATTAGCAGTGATGTGAGAGCTACAGCACTTCACTTTGAATGTACTGAGGACAAGCTGTGGCAGCCCCACTTTGTAGTGCCAGCATTTGAAGTAGGATGTCCCTCACAAATCAGGTGCTACATTTCAGCTATTATAGGTAAGTACACTAATCAGTCTCCGTGTTTGTAGTGCACTGTATTTGCTTAGCTCATTCCTTCCATGTCATATGCCTTCTGTGTCTTGGTATTTCGAATCAGAAACTCAGATTTAAGGAGCATTTGAAATGTAAAACAATACACTTTATAAAGTAAATGATCTAGTTCTCCACTTTCAGGCTGCTGAAGGGGGTTGTGTATGTATTATTTGTGCAAAGGATGAATTCAGTCTTGGGTGATTGTTTGGGAAACAGACCAGGCCCACCTTGTAAATGAATCTTCTAAAGGGTGTTCACCTAGTTCAATACAGATTGACTGCTTGATTGACTGATTCAGTCTACTGCTCTACACAGCATGTTGCAACTGTCTCACAGAGAGAAATGAGCAGTACAAATAAACATATTTTGTTTCCTGTGAATGAAATACTATTAGATGTATTATTTGCACTACACATACAGTATTACAACTACAAGTACTACTCCCTGTGTGAGTTGCTTGACAGAACTGTCTTAAGCCATTGCAAACTTAAACTAAAATCAGAATAGACAGCATTGATACTCTTATGTTTTCTTCTGCACTGTTGCTGCAGTGACATCAAAGAATGGGAGGGCTGTATTACAAGTGACTCATTTGCATGTAAATGGAGGCTTGCTTGACACTTTACTACCTTGTGTCAGAGCCTCAGACTCTAGACATGTGTTGCAACAGAAGAAATGACTGATCTCTTATTGACATATGTACAGTACTTGATGTAATATATAATAAATGCATCAGACATATCCAAATCATAAATATACATGAATCTTCTCCTTTAATTAGCATGGCCAAACACATTCACCTGTTTCTCATACTGTGTGTAACACTCCCAGCCTATTCAGAAACACTTAAACACACTCAGAACACAATTAAACAGTGCACTCAATATAGCCTAGAGGTTAGCGTAATGAGCTTTGAACAAGCTTGGCACATCCAACACACCAGACCTGGGTTTGATTCTCACAACCTTCCCATCCACACTGTGTGACTCTGAACATGTCACCTCTAAAAAATGTATCCAGTTACCAAACAATAAAAGAACTCACAGAAAAACATAACTCTATTTCAGAAGCTGTCACCCCCATTGTATAAATAGCACACATAATGGGCAGATCGTGTGCTATGGATAATATTCTCACTCCCTGAATCATGAGCTCTGGATACTCTCACTCACGCCTTTGGCACTCATGAGCATCCAGAGGTCACTCTGCAGGAGTGAAAATATTATCCATATCACACTACTGTGCATTATGTATCCTCTATATACTGTATATATATATATATATATATATATATATATATCTACTGTTTGTACATATTTTATACATAACAGTGTGTCCCCTAAAATGTATTCATGGGGATGCACCCATCATTTAGTTTTGAATCTGCATTCTTTTGCAAAAGCCCTGTGATGTTTCAAGCACGGTCTTTGTTCTAATACTATTGCAGTAGCAGCTGTTGTGAGACCACAGGGATGAAAAACAATAGAAAAGGAAAAGAAACACATGGAGAAATGAAAAGGTGCAGTGAGGAAAAAAAATAGAAGGACTCAGGAACAACTGGGATAAAAAAATCAAAGAACAGAGAAGAGAACAATTTGTATCATGCCAATGCGGACTCCAACCTTTCCGTGCCTAAATCTCAACTGATATGCATGTTACATAGCTCTATGTACTTGGCGTTCAAACTGACCATTGCTCTGAAAAGATTAGCTGATGTTCCTCATAAAATTTTATAACTATTTCTGGAAACACATAGTATTAAAAATGTACGGTAACATAATAAAAACAATCTTTTACATTAAACATACAGTGCACACTTTTCTAAAAGGAATTATTCTTTCAACATACAAACGTGTTCTGGGCATTCTCTCTGCATTTGTATGGACAGTGCTATATATTTTGAAGCTTAGAGGTTAAGAGACATGTTTCCATACTTAAAGAGCATGCATAAGTTGCATGTCAAGGTTGTAGTCCCCCTAGTCCATACATTAATATAAGCCAGGTACTTAATAAGGGAAAGATGAGAAGAATCAGGATCAGAAATGAAACATAGAAACATAGAATCTGATGGCAAATAAGGACCTCTTGGCCCACCTAATCTGCCCATTTCCCTACCTAATGGATAAGCAGCAGATCCTAGTTAACCAACAGCCTACTTCCTCCTACCCCCCACTAGAATTGCCTTATGTCTGTCCCATGCATTCTTGAATTCCTCCACTGTTTTTGACTCTACGACCTCCTCAGGAAGGCTGTTCCATGCATCTACAACCATCTCTGTGAAGAAGTACTTCCTCACATTACCTCTGAGCCCTCCCCATCTTCAAATTGTGCCCCCTTGTTCTTGCACATCTCTTTTTCAGAAAGATGCTACCCTCTTGGACTTTGTTGCTTCCCTTGAGGTATTTGAAAGTTTCTATCATGTCCCCCTCTCCCTCCTTTCCTCGAGGCTATACATCTTAAGCTCCTTTAGTCTTTCTTCATATGTCTTCTGGTGCAGACCCTGCACCATTTTCATTGCCCTCCTCTGGACAGCCTCCACCCTGTGCATGTCTTTGCAGAGATGGGGTCTCCATAGCTGTACACAGTACTCCAGATGTGGTCTTACCAACTGTCTGTACAGAGGGACAACAACTTCTTGTTTTCTGTTGGTGATGCCTCTCCCTATGCATCTCAGTATCCCCCCAGCCCTCCTTACTGCCTTCTCACATTTCTGGCCCATCTTTAGGTCATCTGATATGACTACCTCCAGGTCCCCTTCCATTGTTGTTGTTGTCAGTATCTCACCCCCCATCGTGTACTCTTCCCCTGAGTTTTTGTTTCCCAGGTGCATTGCTGTGCACCCTTTGCATTGAATCCAAGCTGCCATACATTTGACCATTCCTCCAACTTTGCCAAGTCCCTTTTCATCCTTTCCACCCCACCTTGTGTATCAACCCTGCTGCAGATCTTTGTGTCATCTGCAAAGATACATACTTTTCCTTCTAGTCTTTCTGCAATGTCACTTATAAAGACATTGAAGAAAAATTACCACTGTACATTTTAAAAATAGTTGATAAACAGGTTATATACTGTAGTAATGCAGCATTGCCCCTCATTCAATTCATGGTTCACACTTTTTAGGAAAAAAACTTTAAAAGAATTGCTGCAACTTGCCCAAATTTCTCCCAAGTAGCCACACCAACTATTTTGCAAAAAGAAAAAACAAAATAGAAGAAAGCAAAAAGAATCTTGGCAAGTTCCTTTCCATTCCAAAAAAAGTCCACATACAGTTTGTGTCCCCCCCTCCAAGCTATCAAGCTTTGTGCAAATGCAGACTTTTTATTTAAAATACAAAGGTATTTGCCAAAATGATTCTTTTTGCTTTCTGCATTTTTACTGTTTTTTTTTTTTTTGCAAACTACTGTAACATACTGTATATATTAGTTTGCTAAAGATGGTAGTCTAGCACATTATGGAGGGTAGCAGGTCTGTGCTGAGTTGAGGCTGCCAGCAGGGGTTATTTGGCAACATTAAGTTGAGCAGTTCTCTAACCCCAGTGTCTCTCAAAATGGTCAGGGTGGCTACTTGGGAGCAACTTGGGCAAGTTGGAGAGATTTTTTAAAGTTTTCCTTTAATGTGCGAACATATAAACTTGAATGAGAGGCAACACTATATTACTACAATATATTACCTGTT
The DNA here is from genome assembly GCA_016271365.2 of Neoceratodus forsteri. NCBI lineage: Eukaryota > Metazoa > Chordata > Ceratodontiformes > Ceratodontidae > Neoceratodus > Neoceratodus forsteri. Next base: position 1,127,552,579 of record CM028131.1, read on the forward strand.
TTCAACTATTTGTAAAATTTGCAGTAGTAATTTGTCTTCAGTTCTGATCCTGATTTTTCTCATCTTTAACTTATTAAGTAGCTGGCAGATATTAACGTATGGACTAGGGAGACTACAACATATAACATGTGATTTACGCAAGCTTGTTAACCATGGAAACTTGTCCCTTAACTTCTCAGCTTCAAAACGTGTAGCACTGTCCATTAAAATGCAGAGAGAATGCCCAGAATGTTTTTTTTTTAAAGAATAATTCCTTTAAGAAAAGTGTGGACCATGGGCTGGATATTCAAACTGCGCCCAAAAAGTGCGCAATAGCAGGAGCAAGCACAAGTCCATTACGCCCATGTGCAATAGACATGATATTCAAAAAAGGAGCAAGCCAAATTGCGCCAACAGCTGACATCTGAATATCGCATAACCTGCGCCATAGCGCAACTAGGGAGGGGAAGTTGAGCAGATACAATGAGCTATGGTGCTACAAGGGATGTCCAGCTGAGCAGCCCAGAGGTGCCATAGCACAAGCAGGGAGCCCCCCAGCAGCAGACCAATGTAACTGCACAACCAGGGAGGTAGGTAGGGGTGCACCACCCACACCACAGATGGGCACAGGAAGACACAGCAGAACTGACAATGCGCCCCCACACCCTAAGCACAGCACAACTGGGGGAGGGCTGGAATATCCACCGGCCCATGGGGCAAGCAAACAATGCACAGCTGGGCCATGGTGCCCCAGCACACCCACTGGCAAGCTGAGACTGCCACTCAAGGAGGGCGGACCACCCCGTGCCACACCAGCCCCCCCAGTGCACAGCACACCCTGCAATGTGACCCCCAGACACCCCCCATGAGCAGTGACCACCACTGCAGGAAACCCCATGCATACCACCACCCCCACTGTCACACTGCAATCTCATGTACCACAGAACCATACAAGCCAGCCCCACCATGAGCACCCAGCAGTGGGTGGCAGCACACAGCAATGCAACAACAGCAGACACAGTGCCAACATGCACAATCCCCTGAGGCACAGCTGAGAGACCAACCATGTGTCAGCACAAGAGGTACCCACATGGGAAAGGGCGTGCCCCTGACACCACCACCATCGATACAGCACCCTGCACAGTAGACAAGTGACACATCCCGACCCACCACTAGCCACAGCAGCCAGCACAAACACCCACAGTGGTGCATGGAAGCATGCATCACACCGGATGCAACACAGTGCAGGGGCAAACACACACCCATACCCAAGGGGACAATAACACAGGGACGCAGTAGTGTGGCAACCAAGCCCCCAGTGTGGGCCCATGAAAACTGAGAACACACAGTCTGCAGTCCTCCATGGCACAGGAGTGACACCCACCCTGTGCAGGCACTGTGGTCCCGTACGCCACCATCATATGCCTGGAGCATAAGTCACAGACAGTGGTGCACAGCCCCTGCAACACACCCAAGCCACAGCATGGAGGTGGGACATCAACTGTGGAGGCCACAGTGTCACCCAAGGCAAACGTGCACCACACCAGTGACAGGAGGCAACCCAGCATTGTGACGGTTACAGTGGATGACCTGCATGGACAGCCACCACTGACATGGCAGCAGACATGGCAGGCCACTGACATGCAAGGGTGTCAGCTGCACAGGCCAAGGAAGGGTTGACAGGGGCACAATGGACACAGAGCATGCACCATGGACCACTGCACACAGTAATGCAATGCACAGGGAACAACACACATACCACAGACACCGACTGATAGCCACTCCCACACCATAGACACTTCCCCATGCACACACACACACCCATGACTGCACTACCCCTGATGCCATGCACACCACTACAGCTGAGCACCTATAGCCAGCTGCAAATCAGAGACCACCACAGTATTCATATCAAAATATTTATATTGCAACATATAAAACACAACTATATACAGAAAACTATGTACATATGGGGGGAGGGACAGAAACAAGGTGGGGGTGGGTAAGAGGCAGGGGTGAACATATGGGAGAGGGAAGGCAAGGTGTGAGGGTTGGTCAAAGGGGGGAAGGTGTTGGTAGGTGCATGTGGACATTAGTGGCTGGCCTGGTCCTTCTCCGCTTGTGGTTGTTGTCTGGCCGTTCTCCTCCTCCTGACCCCATGCTGGTGTATGTCCCTCAGGATGTGCAGGGACTCCCTTGCCACCTGCAGCAGCTCTTGCACAGCCTGCTGTATCCACAGGAGTAGCCGTTCACCTAGGATGATGGATCAGAGTCAATAAGGTGTGACTGTCCATCCTCCTGCAGCCCACCCATTATGCATGGCATACAGCCATGTGCCATGCTCCTGTGAGGGTGTGCACCAACCCACAGTGGCCGTGTCCACAAGACATGCCCAACCAGGCAGCAACAGCCATGTGGACCACTGCACACACCCACCGCCCATGTCCTGCACAGCACCACCAAGGCCGTACAGTAACGTGGCTATGCGGTGTGCAGACAGTGCCACAGCCATGTGCCTAGTGCACGCATGGGCCACCACTGACGCACTTCCAGACATGCAGTGCCACTGGACAGTGCTGACTGTCACAAGTCGAGTGCATGGCAGTGGTGTCCATGGATGGTGGCCATGCCCTGCTTCCCACCCTATTACAAAGCATGCAATAGTAATCGTGGTGTCATGGTACTCACCCTCATCGGGCCATTGTTGTCGGTGATGGTGGTCCCCGACACGCCTGTGCACTGCATCCTCCCCCCTCTGCTGCAGCTCCCCCATCCGCTGCTGATCGTCCACGCCTGTGGGAGAAAAAAGGAGAGAAAAACAACAGTACAATCCCAAAGCAAAGTCACCCTGCCCCAATGTGTGTGCCCACCCACCCAGCCAGACCCACCACCCCATACCCTGTAAACACCGCCACAGCCAACCCTAGACTATCCCTCCCCTATGTGCTGGACAAATAAGACAGTGTTACCCATATGGACAATACAAGTGTGTAGATGTATCACCCACCTGGATGAGGCACCATGTCCTTCCTGGCACGCGACCGCAGACGGGCAAGTAGCTCTGGCTTCCTCCTCCTGAGGTCCCCATAATGGTGCCTGCACTGCTCCGATGTCCTCCTGCATCCAGTGGCCACCTCCAGGTCAGTGGCCACCTCCTGCCAGACCTGGGTCCTGGCCCTGTCCAGTGCCTCATCTCCGAACAGTGGGCCATAGTGTGGCTCTACAATAGCCACAAGGTTGGCCAGCTCAATGGCACTCCATTGTGGGGCTCTCCTGCATGCCATCTCAACTGCTATAGTAGGCAATATGGCGCTCTGCAGCGTGGTACCCCACGTGGAAATGCTGCACGGTACAACGCTGCCATTCCCTATCATGCTGTTACCGAACAGCGCGATAGAGGTGCAGCCATGCTGGATGTATGGCGTCAAGGGGGCAAAGGTCGGGCACAGGGTCATGGGTCTCTGGTGCAAGGCCACACACAGCACCATCAGATGACTATGTGTCTAGCGTGATTGGTTGCCTGTGTGCCAGCGCCACAGCGAACTATTGCACAGTTGTGCCATAGCGCCATGTAGTGACCCTCGCTATAGCACCACTGGCACAATGGTGGCCATGCCCTGCATTGCCTACCATGCACAGCATGTCATCAGCATGGCAGATGCCTGTGTAAGCTACCTGGGCATGCTCAGTGAGGTGTACTACGCATGCCACAGAACTGCGCCATTGGATCAGCACGTTCAACACAATTGCGCAAAGCGCAACGGCGCGATATTCAGCCGTCATATGCTAATCGTCTGAACAGCCATTCAATGGCGCAGCAGCGCGATTTGCATCTAATTAAAGTTGCCCCTCACCTAATTTGCATGGATTGCGCTATAAAGATGCGGCAATGTTCTGCAGTGGCCATATTCGGTTACTGCAGTTTATTGGTGAGTTGCATGCTGTGTGGGGGTCTGGACTGTGGTATCAGGGACTTGCTTTGTACTGCACAGTCACAGGTAACCACTGTCATCCTTACAGGCTGAATAATGACCGAGCGAGGTCTGGGTGAGGAGGACTACGATGGTGGGCAGAAGAGGAGGCCCAATTTCACAAAGGCCAAGATGGAGGCACTCTTTGAGGCCTACCTTGATCAGGAGCCACTGCTCAGTAGACGGCGGGGCACCCCTCAAGCCCGTGCTGCTGCATGGGAGGAGGTGGCACGTGCTGTCAACCTGCACGGCAGCCACCAGCGCTCCATACAGGAGTGTAAGAAGAAGATGGGTACTGACAGGAGGAGGGTGAAGGAGAAGGTGGCTGCCATCAGGGCGGCACATGCTGCAACAGGCGGGGGCCAGCCGGAGGTGGTGAAGCTCACACCGGCAGAGGACAGGCTTGCTACAAGCATGCAGTGCAGTGCCATAGAGGGCGTTCCAGGAGGTGGCTTCCAGACGGGTGGTAGCCCATCACTGCATGGTAAGTCATGGTCTGTCTGGGGGGGGCAGGGTAGATCACATGCAGTAATGTGACTTTACTTTCTGTTACAGATCCTGCGCATCTACAGGGGTCAGTGGTGGAGGGCCTGTCCACTGCGGACAGTCATCTGGAGTTGGAGGAGGGACCATCCACCTCCACAGGTATACATCAAGCATTGTAACAGTGGGTCCGCCTGGCTGTCCACACTGATGTTGTTGAGACAGGTGTGGGGGAGGCCCTTCCTGTGTCTCAGTGTTCTGGCATCCAAGGATGCCAGCATGCTGTGTCTGTGGCTGAGGCAGAGACCTGCACCAATGATGAAGACACGACCGTCATGGGCAGTGACGTGTGTGCCACAGAATGGACACACAGCAGGCCAGTTCACACCCATGGACCTGTCTGGTGCCGACGTGTGTGCCAGCGTGTCAGCACAGTCCCAGGCTGTGCCTGTCAGCACCAGTGGGGCAGCACTGGTGGCTGGTCAGGACAGTGGGACTGTTGTGGCCACAGCGGTGGAACAACTGATCCCTTGGGCACAGCAGGCAGAGGGCCGGCAGCAGCAGTCACTCACCAGGACTGGGGGTTCAGGGTTCAGTGGTGGCATCTGTGCACCACCTGTGGACTTGCCCATACCTGGTTCTGGTGAGCATTGCCGACCCTCAAGGGGTGCTGAACATCAGGCCCTTGCATACCCTGAGGGACAGGATGCCGAGGTGGCAGACGACCTCTTTGACGAGCACACCTGCCTATTGCAGGCATCGGTCCAGCAGCAGATGTGGCTTGCAACATCCATGGAGGCACTGTGTGTGGCTCTGGAGTGGGCCGAGGAGCGATGCAGCAGGGACACTGATAGGACCCTGTCACGGATTGACCACTTGCGGGAGGATGTGACCGCTGCCATTGACAGGCAAACACAGACGTTCATCACTGTCATGGCCACAATGGTCACACAGTCAGTGCCCATGCATCACTCACACCACACAGTTCACTATCCACTCTGCGTTCCCAGCATCGTGCGACACTCACCCTGTCAACGCCAGGTTCAGCTGTGGGCATCCTGAGCACTCTTGGTGCAGGTATGTTCGGTGTGCTGCAGACCCCTGTGCGGGCACGGTCAAGTTCGCACAGTGGAACCCCTTGTGGACCATCAGTGCCACCCCATGAGGCCTGTGGTCAGCCTGCCAGTGCTGCTGGGTCTCGGCGGGGCCACCCACGCATCCAAGGCGGACGTGGCACTGTGCCACAAGACTGATCTGTCTCCCAGCGCAGACACTGTCTGGTGCTGCCCTGTGTGTGTTGTGTGTTTCGATGGGCAGTGCATGGGTCAGTGCCCGGCCCTGCACACAGACACACGGTCTACCTGCACACCCTCCCTGCTGCTGTCCACAGGTATGTGTCCCCGAGGATTGAGGAGCTTGAGAAGGGACTTCCTTAGCGATGTTTGGATCCGTATTATGCCTTTTTGCCATCTGGAGGTAAAGAGAGTTTGGGGCTAGCTTCTGGCCTCCTTGCAGGCTCTCTGTCTGTGTTTGTGGGCCGCCTTGTTGGACACCTGTCCTCTGGAAGGTGGTGGGCTGGGAGGCTGTGGCTATTTGGTGGCAGGCCTCTTGGCTCTTCTGACCTGCTCCTGATCGGCTGGAGAGCTGACCAGGAGGTGGTAAGGTCCGTTGAGAGGTGGGTTGTTCTTAGGGTAAGTTCCTGGAACCGACAGAGGTCTTTCCGGGTCCTTTTCTTTGTGGTTAGAACTTGGAAAGCTTTTTCTAAAATAAGACCTTTATTGCACTGCTGCCGTTAAATCTTTCCAGAGGAGGAGGTGATTCCGTGGGGCTCCTGCAGAAAGAGACAGTTTGATCTGTAATTCATCGTGGTGGTGAAAGCCCATGTGGGATTGCAAATTTTATTGTACTCTTTTTCCTATTAATCTCTCCAGGACCTGCTGACTTTAGTACACTGTCTTGGAAACTTCTTTGCCTGCTCTGACTCCCCCTGGGTGGTGAGAGCTCCCTTTGGGGTCCAAATTGGGGGGGGGCCTCCTCTGCATTTTTGGGTCTTTATTTTAATTTGCTTTACTGGAAGCATGGAGTGAGAGTCCATGCTTCTGTACTTGGATATTTTTGCGATGGAAGGTGGGAGCGCCACTGTTTCAAATTGACTTTTTAATACCTATTCTGAACCAGTTATTATTGTTAAGTAATTATTATTATTATTGTATGTTTATTCAGATATTTTGATTGTCCAGTTTAATTTATGTCAAGTTGACTCGTGTTTTTAAGTTTTAGTATTTTATTCTAATTTTATTGGGATTTCTTGGGAGTTTTGAGATCATTGTTCTGGCCTGATGTTTGTGGATGACGTTAGTTATTCTTATTCTACCCCCCCCATCATGCACTATTCATCCACTGCTCTTCATGCCCTCCGCCTTTTCTTTGCCCCCCCTTTGTCTTTCCCCATTTACCAATGCTGTAGGGCCTTGGGAATTGCGCTTGGTGGGGTTCGGAGGGCGGGGGGCGTGAACAGTGGGGGATGGATGAGGGGGTGTTCGCATTAGAGTGGTTAAGTCCAGAAGTCCTGGGGTGAAATGGAGTGATGAACAGGGCCCTTTCTGGTTGGTCCCCATACCCAAGGGCACCACCACTTTCGTAAATGGTGGGCAGGTGGTCAGGGCTTCACAGGAGTCCTATCCAACTCGGGTGGTGTTGTGCAATGCCAGGTCCATTGTGAACAAGACTGCCATTGTAGCAGACTTGGTAGGTACGGCGGACCTGACCTGCATCACCGAAACCTGGCTGGATAGCAATGCTGCCCCAGTTCTTGAGTCAGCAATTCTGGCCGGGCATTCGGTGATTCACCGCCCGAGATTGGATCACAAGGGTGGGGGGGGGTTGCGGTCTGTTTCAAGACCGAATTGGACCTCACTAGTGTTCCAGTGGAGGAGACCAGATCCTTTGAATGTGTCGTGGTGGCAGGTGGGGGCTATAGAATAGCACTCGTCTATCGTCCACCCGGTGATGAGAAACTATTCTTAAAGGAAGTGGCGGACTTCGTCGTCGACCTGGTACTTGAATCACCCAGGTTGATGGTGCTGGGTGATTTTAATGCCTGGATCGACAACGAACTCTCGCTTTTTGGTCAGCACTTCCTCCAATTGATGTGTTCATTGGACCTCTCACAGGTGGTTACCTCTGCCACTCATAAACATGGCCACTCACTCGATCTGGTCTTCCTACTGGGGTTGGAGGCCTCCGATGTGGGGGTGGAACCAGTCAGATGGTCTGATCACCACACTGTGAGGTTCAATTTTTGCACCCCCCTGCATAGACCTACCCCAGTGGAGATGGTCAAGTACCGCCCTTTACGGGATGTTACTCCCACTGGTCTAACTGCAGTTCTTGACCTATCAGAATTTCCTGGGTTGAGCTTAAACCCTGAAGTGATGGTGCAAGCCTATAATAAGGCTGTCACCTCCACTTTGGATTTAATTGCTCCCACCCGTGTGCGGCCTCTCTCCCTTTGCCCCCGATCCCCCTGGTTTGATCGGGATCTGAGGGAGTTGCGGAGATTTGGTCGCAGGTTGGAGAGATGTTGGCAGAAGTTCGGCTTAGGTGCCGGCCATCTTAGACTCCTAGAGCATTATAAACTCTATCAGTCAGCAATTACTCATAAGAAGGCAGCGTTCCTGTCCGGAGAAATTGCTGCTGCTCAGAATCGACCAGCCCAGCTCTTTCGAACCGTAGACAGGCTGTGCAACCCAGCCTGTCTGCAGATTCATCGAGCTTTTTCACAGATACAGTGTGTGGAGCTTGCTTGATTCTTTGCAGATAAGGTGGCCAACATCAGAACCGAGATTTGAGCAGCCCCCTCCATGGGAGCTGTGGTGGTCCAGCCTACGGTCGCAAGCACACTGTTCACCTGGAGTTCCTTCATAAGGTCGGAAATCGAGGATGTTATGAGGATTGTCCAGGGTATGCATACCACAAGCTGTAGTTTAGACCCAGGTCCCACAGGCCTGATTATGGGCTGTGTGGAGGTTATCTTCCCGGTTCTAGCCAGGATAGTCTGGTGTTCCTTAGACACTGGTGAATATCCCCACTCCCTGAAGGAAGCGGTAGTGACACCAGTGTTGAAAAAGGCATCTTTGGACCCTGACTCCCTGGCAAACTACAGACCCATCTCGAACCTCCCCTTTGTTGGGAAGGTAATCGAGAAAGTGGTGGCAGCCCAGTTGGACAACCATCTTACCATCCATAACATCTACGACCCTCTTCAATCAGGCTTTTGAAAGAGGCACAGCACTGAGACTGCGCTGGTTCAGGTCCTCAATGATCTCCTCATGGCGAGAGACCAGAAAAAACAGTCCATTTTGGTTCTTCTGGATTTGTCAGCAGCATTTGACACTATAGACCATGGGGTGTTGCTTGAGCACCTGAGATGCATCTGTGGGTTGTCAGGTTTGGTGCACAGATGCTTTACTTCCTTCCTCACAGGTAGAATTCAGAGGGTGGAATCGGGGATTTTTTCCTCCGATCCTACCGCTCTGACCTGTGGGGTGCCTCAGGGCTCTGTGCTGTCCCCCATGTTGTTTGCGGTGTACATGCTTCCCCTCGGAGACATTGTAAGATGATATGGGCTGGAGTTTCAGTGTTATGCCGATGACACCCAGCTCTATCTGTCTTTTGTACCTGACCAGAATAGAGCACTCTCAGTGCTTAACAACTGTTTCAGTGAGATCCAGGATTGGATGAGGTCCAGCTGGTTGAAGTTGAACTCTGGGAAGACAGAGGTGTTGGTTGTGGATCCTGGCCACCGGATTGAGGGGTTGGGGGCACTTCAAACCTCTGGTTTATTCCTGGGAGATGTGGAGCTCCCGACTTCTGAACGGGTGCGAGACCTGGGGGTGATCCTTGACGATCAGCTGACATTGTGTGCGCAAGTGTCGGCGGTCGTTAAGGTATCCTTTTACCATCTTAGGAACATTGCCAGGATCAAGCACCTTGTTCTATCCGGCGACCTACCCATGTTGATCCACGCTTTTGTGACCTCGCATCTGGACTACTGCAACTCCCTTTACTTTGGGCTGCCTGGGGTTGATATCCGCCGCTTGCAGCTAATGCAGAACTCGGCAGCCCAGTTGTTAATGGGGACCTCTCGTTCCTCTCATATTACACCGGTGCTCCGAGACCTGCACTGGTTGCCGATTCAGTGGCAGATCACCTTTAAAGTCGGTCTTCTGACTTATAAAGCCCTACACGGGTTGGGCCCAGATTACCTGAAAGAGCTTCTGGTGCCTTACCTACCAATGTGACCACTCTGCTCAGCCAACGAGGGGTTGCTAGAGATCCCGAGGGTAACTTTAAAATCTTCCGGTGCCCAAGCTTTTATGTTCGTGGTGCCGACCCTCTGGAATTCTCTACCATGTTGGATTCGAGAGTGCATGACGGTGGAGGGTTTTAAAAAGGGCCTAAAGTCTTTCTTATGGAGTAATGCATTTGCAGATAATTTGGATGCCTATTAATTGCTCAGCTGTCAATTCAGTTTTAATATGTTTTAGCATGTTTTTTTTCTGTATTTTATTGTAATGCACCTTGGTTTTAAGAAAGGCATAGATAAAGTTTATTATTATTATTATTATGATGATGATGCCTGCATTGCGCTGTACACCAAAGTGCGATGGTGCCCAGCATCTGACACACACACACATGGACAGTCAGTGGATGTGGTGGCCTGTAGACATGTATGTTGCTAGTGTTTGTGTTCCATCTCGGCTTTGCACCTGACCCCTGTGCACGTTTTGTGCCTATTGTGTGTGCATGTGTGTGTGTCCGTCCATGTGGCGTGTTACTGTTCACCCCTCCCTGCTTGTATGTGTGTGCTTCTGTGCCCTGCCACATCCCTTGCCAGCATGCACCCCTGGTGTGTTTCCATGCATGTATGTGGGTTGTGCCCTAGCCACTGGTGGTTGCACATGGCACCATGACTTACCTGTGTTGGCTGAAGTGCTCCTCTGTGATGTGTCCCGGTGCAGCTGTGCCAGCCGGATCAGTTGGGGGTCCCGTCAGCCAAGGGGGGGGCTGCCCATCCCCATCATCACTGGTGTCACTGTCTTCCCCATTGCTGTCCCCCCTCTTTGACCTGTTTGGCTATCCCACAGTCTTTGGCCATGCTGTGCAGGATGCAACAGGCCAGGAATATCCCACAGGCCTTTGAGGGGCTATACTGTAGGGCACCGCCAGAGGTGTCTGGGCAACGAAAAAGTGCCTTCAGCATCCCAAACACCCACTCAATGACATTGTGTGTGGTGGCATGTGCCTCATTGAAGCATTGCTCCGATGGGGTCATGGGCCACCGGTAGGGTGTGAGCAGCCAGGGATGGAGTGGGTATCCACTGTCACCTATGTGAAGATAGTGGAGGTTAGTGTCTTGTTCAGCTTCAGACTACCCCAAGCCCTGTGGGCCACACCCATGGCACCTCTGGCCATACTCCCCATGCCCATGATATGTCAGTTCTACATACATACTCACCCACTAGATGACCTGTGGGGATCTCCCCACTCTTGAATCAGTGGCACAGTGCCGACTGGTGCCAGATGAAGGAATCATGTGCTCCCCCAGGGTGCATGGCACAGACATTGATGATGTGCCCACTGGCATCGCACACCACCTGGCAGTTGACACTGGCATATCCCCTACAGTTCATGTAGGCGGCACCCTCGGGCCAGGTGGTGTGCGTATGGCCATATGGGTGCAGTCTATTGCCCCTAGCATGCCAGGCATACGTGCTACCCTGTGGAACTCCTGTATGTTTGCTGTGTGCTCTGCCACAGTGCTGGGGAAATGGATGTACTCCGCAGCATGTGGCAGCAGTGCACTGAGGAATTGGGTGAGGACGCGTGATGTGGCCAACTGTGTTATGCCTGTGGTGTCCCCTGTTGGTCTCTGGAAGGTACCCGTGGTGAGCAAGCATATGTAGGCTATTACCTTTGTCTCCACTGACAGAGCGTGACTCCGTTGCGTGGGTGCCTGCATCACATCACTGGATTATTTTTCACTAAACCAGCAAGAGGCACATCTGTGGGCATGCCCTTTCTACATGGAAAATTTCAGATCACCATTCCAAATCATCTGGGTGCTACGGCTCTTGAAAAAACAGCAAAAAAATCCTAAAAAATTCACTTTTTGTACTGTCTAGCTCTTGGAATTTGCATATTCAACCAGAACAAAGCTTGACACATTCAGAGATCTATCCCCATGAGGCCATGCATGCAAACTTTCATACAAATACACTGAACAGTTGTAAAGCTATTAAAGTGAAAATTTGAGGGTTAACATTAAAGTGGCAACTCAACCCTAAATATAGTGGCACTACCGTGGCACTATAATAAAACACTTTAATATAAGATGATGTAATAAATGAGCATTTACAGCTGATATGTTAACACATACTTAATTTTATTTATTTATTTCAACAGCTAAACAGAGACCCCACAGCAAGCATGGAGAAAGCAAGTGCAAGTCTGTAACGGAATGTATACATACTGATAAAGTTGCTGATTAGTAAATATGTTAGGTTGACACAAAAATTATAAGAGTATGTTTCTGATCCATAAGAAATTCATAGTAAATACCGTTAGTATTTCCATATCCAATTTATCTGTGCCATAAATTCCAACAGCACTACACAGAATATGATGAAATTGCTTAATCATCAGTTGTGTACATCTGACGAATGTAAATGCAAGTAAACATTCTCATTCAGTTCTTCATGTAAGCAATAAGACATGAGGGAGTGTGCATTAGACATTTCTAACACACGACAAGGGGCATACTGAGGCAGGAAGCCACAGGCTGAATGCCTTCAGCTCCTGGCCATACATTAGAAATGTCTAATGCACACCACCAGAGTGTCTTATTGCATTTATAAAATGGGACTGCCTACTTTGTATGAATGTACACATTTTAATTTATAGGTTAAAGTAATAACAAAATACCATATGTGTCTCAATTTAACATAAAATAGTTATTCCACCTACATGCTTGCTGCTTTTTTTTTTTTTTTACTTTGACCTAGTAGGCTTCTGTCATTGTAATTTTTGCCTTGTTGTTCTTTTGAGAGATACCAAGAGAGCCAGGTTGTTGTTATTTTTCTACTCGTATATGACTTCATGGACATGTTGATCAGTTTCAGGAGTGCTAGAAAGTCAGCAGAACCAGGAGTGCTAGTGTGCTACTCAATGAAAAGCTGGGCCTGCTTTTGTTTAAACAACAACAAAAAAACTTGACATGAATTGACTTTTACGGTATGGGAATGAGCATAGACAGAGACCACAGAAACAGGATAAGTGAGTGCCTTTTGACTACTGTGTTCTGCATTGAAGTGAGTGTCTGTAGTTCTGCTCCTGCACCCACAATTTGAGTGTGATGCTGTAGCAAGTAGTGTACACTTATACTTCAGACCCATCCCCCCTCCAAGCTCAACACAGAAGTGAGAAAATGAAGCCTGCAAGGTGGTTGTAATTTTTTTAAGAAAAGAGAAATCAAAGCAATGACAATACATATTGTAATTTTTCGATAACCATAACAGCAGCGTGTGATTGGCAGGTCAGACTTTGTCTTGTAATGGAATGCCACAGAGGTAGAACTGTGCAAATGCTTTCTTAAAAAAATGTAATAAAAAATTATCAAATGTGATGTGGCTACTACCCTCTGTTTTTTTTTAATTTTTTTGTGAAGTCTGAACACCCTAATTAGGTGATGGAGTGAGTGGAAGGGCAGAGTGGGTGGTGCAAGCAAGGACAGCAGCTTGTAACACAGCAAAGTAGAGAAAGTAATGGACAGAAATAAAACAGCAATATTAATAACATTATACCTATAGTGCCAAAAACTCAGCCTGCTTTATTTCTTACTGATTAATTCTACATAAGGAAAGGAGCTAGGCTGTTTGTATTAAGCTGTAAAGTTTTACTAACTAGGGGTAAAAAATGGCTGTTGTCAGTTTTTGTAAAATTCTACTGGCTTATAGATTTCTTTCCACCCTGGGTCCAGGTGACCAGCACTTGTTTTTAACCATGCATTAGACACTTTTAATGGATGACTAATGACCAAGCAGGACTCAGGATTTTCTCTTCTCATTTTATAAATGTATTTAACAAACAGGCCTACAGATGCACTACTTGCCTTTTACTACTGTACATGCTGGTATTCATGGTACAGTATATGTTTGTGTTTGTCTATGTAGCATAACATCATTAGTAGTATATTTAGATGCTTCATCACTGCTTGAATAAAAAAGTACTGTGCCTGCTGAACTATGTAACATAGTACATGATAGAATGCTTAAATAGAAAGTCACAATAAATAATATGCCAAGTGCAGCATATTTAGATCTCTTTATAGCTGTGTGCTTTTCATTTGAAATGTACTTGCAGATAATTGGACAGAGTGTGTCCTATGTGCAACAGTAACAGTATCACCTGCAATATGATAGCATCATAGGTACAAAATCAGTAGTGTGGTTTGTCAAGTGCATCTTTAAGTATTTGTATTTATGTCACATCAGTTACACGTATGTGTAATGGTTTATATTTTGGGGTCTTTGTTATTAAATTATCTTCAAACAATGTTTTTAATATACTTTTCTTTTATGATTCATTGAGGTATAGACCTATTATAATGTAACAAATATTCTGAATGAATTAATATGTGTGTCCAGACATTACACCAAAAGTATCTACTCATTTGAAAAAGTAACATCACAATTATGTTTGTGAAACTGATGGTGGATAAATATTGAATATATAGAACCATATCACGCTTACAAGTACTGCATGTATTTTGTATTTTTTAATATATCAAATTTATATTCAAGTTTATATATGTATCTATAAATGTTTTAATATTTCTATCAGTAATTATTCATACTTGAAAGTATCATATGCAATGACTGTTATAAATGAGGATGTTATGTTAATGTAAGTCCCGTTACTATAATTACTCTATAACCAAGGAATTGTGCCCCAACAGAATGGTAAGTACTGGTCAATGGTGGACTGCGAAGTCCCACTAGAACAGAGTGCTCAACTCTCTGAAGTTAAATCTTAAATATTCTGTAGTAATCTTCACCATTAAATATGCAATCTTGTTGTTCTTCTTGACTCTTTTTATTGAGATTTCAATTGATGTTTACAATATTTTGAAAACGTTCAATACTTCTGGTCCATGTGAGTCTTGACTCAGTTCCTCAAAATGTGTTATATAACTTGGACCAATGTATGGAATGTTATATTTTAGGTAGCTGCAGCTAATGTTTTAAGTCCTCCTGGGTGTCTTCTTCAGAGCATTGAACTCTAAATAAACTAGAGGACCATACATACACAAAAACACAAACACACACACATACACACACATATACACACACAATTTTAGTTCCCTTCCTTCTAAAATTTGTCACCAGCTATTGTTATATTCATGTGAATAATTCCTGTTAATCCTAATCTTTCCAAAGCATCTTGCTCCTTTTGCTCCAAATGATTTCTATGAAAAAATAAAGTTCTTATTTTATCTTATCTCAGTCAGGCTGATAAGCTTTCTAATAATTTCTAGAATTAATAAATTGGTTCTATTTACACAGACCACTCAACATACAGTTTTTAAAATGTTATGTACCTCTTAGTTTTATTGTGCTCTGTATGTTTTCTCCTTTGTAGTGAACACTTTTGTCAAAACTCTTAAACTGGAGAAAAACAAAATTCTTATAGCTGCTATAATCAGGAGGTACAGGTATTATAAATATTTTGCATTGGAGTTTAAACAATGAAATGTGATGTTCACCAATGGCATGGTGTGATTCTGCAAGGTTCCTTCTATCCCCATTCTGCATCCAGGGAAATTACGTTTTCAATAGTAAACTTCAAGCAGCCTTTATGAGGGACACCAATCTTCAGCATTTTAGTTTTCTCATCTTCCCTGTTCCAATATAGGGGGGCTTGGTCACCTGACAGTATCTGAGACATGTGTCAATGTCACTGCTGTGGTGTAGCTCAGCAGCCTGATAACTGTGGAAGCTCAGTCCAGAACTCTCCCAGTTCAGAGATTACACAGAACTGAGTCCCCCAAGCTCCATTCAGTTGTAACACTGTGCATGTTTGTGACCAAGGACAGATTTTAAATTGTCATGTTACTTTGTAAAGACATGCATAAATGATTTTTAAAAAATGGGGGGGGGGAGTGTGATTCTCTAATTGGGCACAGGGAATGATGTTGAATGTCTGTGAGTCTGGTGGATTCCATCTAAATTATCCAATTAGAATGTTTATAAAAAGTGGTACAAGGTAAATCTCATTATCCTGTGTAATCGTAAGTAATTATTTAATCTATTATTACTATTTAGTTAGCAAATTTCTACATTACTATTTTTAATTATGCTCTTTAATTAAATGTGCTAGAGTGATCAGGACTGATACTAAATTTTAAAGTGGACAAGAATTGTATTACTCTATTCTTAATACTGGGTATTATATTTTCATTTAAAAACTAAAGATGTTATTGCATTAACAAAACCATGCACAATAATCATATTTCTTAAGCGTTTTCCTATTTCTATATGCACCAACCAGCCAAATAATACACAGTTCTGAGAAACATCTCTTTCCCCTAAATACTAATGTTATTACACATCTAATATTATACCTCTTCAGATGAACCAGGTAGATATTTCTTTTTTATATAAGCAATCTTGTATAACAGTATTACATTCATATTCCCTGATCATGTTAATTTTATACTTATAACAGATATTTTTTCTTACATCTCCTTTCAAAAATGTTAACATACTTCTTTCAATTCAAATAAATTATGTTAAAGATGTTGCACTGTTCCATGTTATAATAGCAATCTTTAGCTTCAGTGCTAATTAGATTATATTAGTTCATGAGTCCCACTTCCAATTAATCTTAATAATTGTCCAAAATTGTGGTCATAATAACATAACCATTATACAATAAATTTTCATTCAAACCATATCTTGGAATGATTGTCTGTAGAGTGAATATCCACCAGGCTTCCGTCCTTTGTAACTTTCTCCCCCAGTCCCCTCCTCTGGTTGGTGACATACTTTTTCTATTCCTATCAACCATAAGGAGTTAACTTGATGTCCTAGCTCTTAAGAGTGTCTTGAAAAATGTGTTTTTTCATCGTTTAGGCTAATGTCACTCTTGTGTTCTGAAATTCTGGTTTTGAGGGCTCTTGAATTTTTGCCTATGTAGTACAATGAACATGGGCATATTATGCAGTAGACAAAGTGATATGTTGTACAAGTGATTAGATCCCTTATAATGAAAGATTTGTCTTGACAACTACTCCTGATTTTTTTTTTTTTTACCATTATCACAATGTACACAGTTGCCACTATGAAAAAAAACAAAAAAACTTGTGGGTTCCTATGTAACCAAGTTGTTGTTTTGGATGGTGCCTTCTAATGTTGGATTTTTACTAATTTGTCTTATATTGTGGTTGTTCTTTTTGATGTAACCAATGGTCTATGTTGAAAAGCTCTTAAGCCCAAATCTGTACTTTGTAAAATGTTCCAATTCTTAAAAATGGTTTGCTTGTTTGTTTTTACTAGAATAGCTGGAGAAAGTGGTAGAAAATGTAATTTCAATTTACAATTCTCTTTCTTTCTGATAGTTTGTCAGTAAAGTTGCTGTCTCAGTTTCATCTCCCTTTTCCATAGATCATTGTAAAACTTCTATTTGCTACCCCCTTCCTTAAAACTTTTACATCACAATAAGTTTTTGTTTTGGTACCTATCTTCAGTACCACTTTCTTTTTATATGTAAATATTGACTGTGTGGATTACTATCCTTCATTTTTTATGGAGGTAACTGGATGCATGTAGGAGGATACTTTTGTCAGTACTTTTTCTGTAAAGATCTGTAGTTAATGTGTTGCCTTCTTTAATTAACAAATTCAAATATGCTATTTGATTTTTGCCATACTCCATTGTAAATCTTAGATAAGGGGTGCATTGATTAATATATTCAAAGAAAAGTTGTAAGTTTTATATAGTATCATTCCACAATTTTAGAATGTCATTGATACAATGTTTATAGAAGATAATGCTCTCTTTAAAAGTATTCAAATATGAAGATAAGTATTGTTTTTCAAATTGCCCCATAAAAATGTTTGTGTATACTAGGGTTAGTGAGGCACCAATAGTAGACCTATTTTTTTTTCGTAAAAGACATTTCCTTCAAACATTATATATATATGTATATATATATATATATATATATATAGAGAGAGAGAGAGAGAGAGACATTGCAAAAAAAACTCTGATAATGCATCAGTTAAGTCAGGAAATTCAAATTTAGGGTTACCAACTCTACCATCCACTCTCCCACCATCCACACACCAACAGGTATTGTGGTGTGCCTTGGAGTTATCAGACCTAAGTCTCACCCCATTCCATATGTAAATAAGCTGATATTGTGCAGAATAGGAGAATGGGATGAGATTTAGGGCTGATGATCTCAGGAACACCCCAATACCTGTTAGTGTGTGGAGGAGTGAGGAAGAGATGAGAATGAATAGTAGGAGTTGATAACACTAAGTTCAAATTCCTGACTTTCTCACTATATTAGAAACTCTAACTGATGCATTAATAGAGTTTTTTGCAATGAATTTCCTTTGTTTTTGAGATAGTATAATAGTATCCTTATTTTGCTGTGGGAGCACAGGGTCCTTTGGACAATGTGCTCCAATTCCTCCATAGATGCACATATGTATATAGGTGTAGAAGTGCATGGTCCTCTGGGCCCTGTGCTTCTATGTGTCCAATAGTATTGATCCAGTTGTCAGCATAGCCATCTTATTACCCCATCGCATGTATCCTGATGCAGAGAAATTGTGAAATGCAAGGCAAAAAGTAATTATGCACAACTTCAATGCCAGTCTGTGTCTCAGATTGCAAAAGCACATTTTGGGCAGGATATGAAAAAGGACAGCTGTACTGTTCATGAGGTGGTGTGATAAATGGCTATGTTAAAAATTTGGTGGCAAAATATTGAAAGTACCAAAGTTATACATGTGCGTAGAATAAATTCAATGGATGCATGTAACTCAGGCATTTTTAGGAATTTTCTCACCAAATTTTCAACATGGCATTTTGGAGACCCCACCTCATGAGCAGTGGCACTGTGACTTCATTAATCCATTTCAAACATTGATTTCACACAGCGACCACAACATTCTAGGCCACAGGAATGGCAACATGTTTCAGGCAGGATGTGAAAAATTACAGCTGTACTGTTCATGAGGAGGTGTGACAAAATGGCAATGTTGAAAATCTGGAGTGAAAATACTAAAAATTGGTGAAGTTACAAGCATGCATGGTGTTACACGAGGTCCCTTCAACCTTATTGGTACCCCTACAGGTACACCGTAGACAGCTAGTACTTAGGTATATGTTATACTAACATATAGGGCTAAGGGCATCTACCATACAAGAGCAGATGTCAGAATATGTATGCATATTAGTGCTATACGCTTTGCTTTCTAATACATATATGTATTTCTTGTTCACAAGATGTTAGGACATCTGTGTCCTTGTAATGATTATGATACAGTATATAAGTCGGCACTGCCACCTTTTGGTGATTTGTACTACTACACTGACTTATGTAAGAACTGTACTCTTTTGTTTCACAAAGTGATGACTACTACAAAATTGTATAATGTTATCTTGGACCATGGAGCCACCTCTAATTTAGTCAATAGGGTTAATCTCTGTAACTAGAAATGTTTCTATCTTACAGTAACCATAGTAATTATCATAGGTATATAATGTGAGACATTACATCTTAAACCTTGGAGACCCCAAGAGACATGGAGAATCCTCAAGGTACAGGGGACGCTTAGCATTGACCCCCAGTTTGTATTGTTAAGAACTGCTTAGGGCAACTGTAATTATCCTTTTTGGCAGTAATAAACAAGTTTATTACTCTTATGCAACATGTCTGTGATTCCTTGCATTCCCAATATTGCCAAGAACCTGGGAGTGAGGTTCAGACCTCCTGACAATTGGTGACCACATGCAGGCAATATTTGGTGTTTGCAAAGTTTTGCTTGTTGCTTTACTACTTTTCCCTTCCCAACGGGGACTGTAGGCGTGCATTCCCGCATCACCTCTCCTGTTTTAAGACCACTTTGTAATCACTTGCAAAGTCTGACTGCTTTCTGGGTGTGGTTGATGCTGACCCAACCCACTTCACAGCAGTTTTGAATTGCAAGTTTACAAGTGCACAGTAGCCTGGCTGCGTATGAAGTGTTCCTGCTGTGGATCGATACACAGCACGGTGCCTTTTTCACAGTTTGATTTTTTGTTCCCTCCCACACCATGGCCACCATATCAAATATCTGCGCAGAACTGAGACTCGATGTCTCAAATTTCCTTACCTCCCATGAAGGCTGGGCTGATTTCACGAGGGATGCAAGTCAATCCTAAAACCATATACTGGGGATCTCAACCCAGTACACTGAGACGAGACAAACAGCCAATAAGCACTAAGCTAAGGGGCTGTTGGTCGTGGCTTTCTATGCTGCTTTTGAAGCCTCTGAAGTAAGGTTTCGAACCCTTGAACTGCAAATCTCATCTCTTAAGCAAGAGTTGGGTTTGCAGGAAATGGAATGTGTCAGACTGCAGCAGAATTTGGAGTCTGAACTTCAAACTCTGTGAAATGAAAAGGATTCACATTTGCATCATTCTGCACAGGCAGGAGAGCAGGAAATTTGTATGTTGAAACAGAAGTGTGAACATTTGAGACAGGATAAGAGACAGGCTTTGAATATGAATGATTTGCTGAGTAGAACAAATGAACAGTTGAGTGGGGAGTTGGGAGAGCTACAGGGCGTGATAAACCAGGTATGTAATGACTTAGAAGTGCCTACTAGGGACAATTGCGAATTGAGCGCTACGTACAGAATGTTGCAGAAACAAATGCAAGAGGAGGTTGATGTGAATGTTGCAAATGTGAGTCATGCAGAATGTAAGTCTAAGATGGAGAAACTGCACCATCAGTGAGAGGTTCTGACTGGACATGTTAAGGCGATGGGAGATGTAGCCCCCGCCTTAACTACATCATCTGAAGGGGAAGTCTCAGATGAAGACATCTCTCAATACAACACCCAGTCACACTCCTACTATGGCCCATAGGCCCTGCCCCACCATCCTCAACATGGCGGATCCCCATTACACCCACACCATGTCATACATCACAGATGTCTTGACGTGCATCATGGGTGACACCAACATGGTGACCTTCATGATAGGGGGGAGCAGGCCCAGGCCTAGTCCCAATGGCACCAACGGTAGCCATTATTAATGTGGAAGACAGCAGGAGTAGAGAGAATGATTGATAATGTGGTAAATAGTGTGCCCATTCCAAAGAGGAATAAGTGAGTTTTAAAAGGCCAAATTAGACTGCTTATTAATAAAACTGGCACTCAGGAGGGCATAGTCCACTTCATAGTAGAGGCCACAACTCAGGCAGCCTTGGATGGTGCTCAAGGTAATGTACTTCCACCTGATCGTCCCACTAATCCCCTACAAATGGTCTACTCTGTTCAGCAAATAGCTGACAGTATTGGTCAGATGAGCCCATCCAACAACCTTAGCTGCCACTTGGAAAAAGTGCATTCCAAATGTGAAATGCTTAGTCATGCTGCTGACTCCCAGGTCCAGATCCTACACCAGACCATTGATTCTGGACTATGGGCCAAACTCCCTGATGCCATCCACCAGGCTGGCAATGATGAAGTTGCAGCTGAACTCATTTCTTCACACAGCCCAGGTGTAGTAAGAGTGATGCTTGCTACACCCTGTAAAACAGAATGCAAAGGAAAGTCCAGCGACTTACCACCAGACACTCTGGGTGGCCTACCAAGCAGGAAAACAACTCGCACAAGAAGCTGCGGATGTAGATATTATTAAGTATAAGACCTTGTTCCTTAGGAACATGATCCCTGCATTGAAAGAGAAGGTAGAGTCCACCACTTATCCCATCACGGAATGGTTTGCTGACATCCATGATCAGGGTACCAGTTCCAAGAAAGTAGCTGTCATGGAGCCTACCCCAGAGGCCACAACACACTACACAGTAGAAGGGCAGGCCCAACATAAATAACCTCTCCCCATGGACAACCAACGCCTCCAGCAGGCCCAACAACACCCACAACAGCAGCAGCAACAACAACAGCAATGGGGTGGGAACCAGAATTATCATAAGAATAAGAAGCACCATAAAAATCATAAGGCTAAACAACAACAAAGACCAGGTCCTTCATAAAGGGAGATAGCCGAAGAGAATCAGAAGTTCAGAGAGCTCCTGGGACAAGTGCATTCTGTAGCGGATACTGTTCCCACTCAGGCCCTTGCAGCCATACAACATGTGTTTCTACTGCCAACTCTGCAGTGTGGCCTGTGGAAAAAAACACTGATGCCTGGAGACTTGCTATTGACTACAAGAGACTGAACCAGGTAACCCCCAGTTGAGCTCCAACTGTGGCCTCAACACCCGATGTGCTACCACTTCTGACCCCTGACCAAAAATGGTTCGGTGCCCTGGACATCTCCAATGGTTTCTGGTCACTGTCAATGGGCCTGAAGAGTCAATATAAGTTTGCCTTCACTTTTGAAAGTAGACAGTACACGTGGACCTGCTTACCACAGAGATTCCATAACAGCCCTTCCCTGTTCCATCTGCACATGATGGACACCCTTGAGGGTTTCTCTACCCCCCAGTATCTCTTGCAGTATGTGGATGACCTGCTGTTGGCAACTGCCACACAGGAACAACACTTGGATCTCTTGGATGAACTACTGACTCTCACCCAGAAAGCAGGTCTCAAATGTAACCCAGCAAAAGTACAACTTTGTCAGAAAGAGGTACTCTTTCTGGGCCTGAGAATAACTGATCGAGGCCGAAGCCCTATCTGGAAGAAAATGCAAGGACTGCAAGACTTGCCATTGCCCACCAGTGTGGCCACTCTTAGGAGGTTTCTCGGTATGGTAAACTATTCCAGAGATTTTATTTGTGGTTTGGCTTAGAAGACTGCTCCTCTGTATAAGTTACTGAAAAAGAACATTCCCTGGACTTGAGGTCCCATACACACCCAGGCTGTGATATCACTGAAACAGGCCATGGCCTTGGCTCCAGCTCTGGTCAACCCCAACCCAACATTGCCATTCCACCTGGAGTGTGCAACCTCTGACATAGCTACAGTATGTCAGCAGTGTTGGCCCAGAAGGTACATGGCACTCTGAGACCCATTGCATATGCATCACAGCTCTTGACCCCAGTGGAACAGAAGTACAACCTTTGTGAAAGGAACCTTTTGACCACCTACTGGACTATCAAGCACTTTCTGTATATCATTGGGTACTCTCCACTGATTATTAACACCAACCTTATGCCAACTACCTTTCTGCTATCAGACAGAGTGAAGGATGGGTCAGTCTCTAACACTAGACTGACACACTGGTCATTCCTTCTCCAGGATAGAGACATACAGGTACACCCAACCAAAATTCCATTAATGCTTGCACATGGACTCCTTTTCCAAGGAGAACCCATGACTGTACACTGCAACCACCTGATCTTCCAGATCCAGGTCCTTTCCTCCCTGCCATGCCACAAATACTTGAGAACACTTCATTGTGTCATATTTTCACAGATGGTTCAGCTTCCTATTATCAGGGAGAACAAATTGCAGGGATGGGTATCGTGGTGATTTAACCTTATGGTAACACTGTTAAAATCTCTAAGCATTGCAATGTGGCATCATCACAGTATGCCGAGATGGCAGCGGTGGCCTGTCCCCTCGAGTTCATCCAGCATGGGACCGAGGATACCATCATTTTCATAGACTCTAACTGGGTTTGTTGTTCTCTTACAGAGTTTCTCCCTTTCTGGCAGAATAACTCCTTTCTCTTGTCTGATGGCAGCCCAGTGAAATACAAATAATTGGTAATCTACATACATTCACTGGCCCAAAGGTTTGTACACAAACTCTACGTACACAAAGTTAAAGCTCACTCCATACATGACCCCCATCATGCCTTCAATGACACAGCTGACACCCTTGCCAAGGAAGGAGCCAAGGGGAGGGCACCTGGATGATGGACCATCCAGAAGCCAGAGCTGCTGTACATATAGAAGCAATTAGGAAGAAATCTGAACCCTTTACCCCCTTGGTCCACTCAGTGGCTCAGCATGCTGATTCTGAACTCAAAGAAGTGTTTAGATTTCTTGATAAGAGCACCGAAGAAAACTTACCTACCCATAACCCCTATCAGAGGCATGAAGGTAAGTTGCACTTGTCTCCAGACGACAAGCTCATCTGGTACCAACCAGATGACACCACCACCAAGTTTTGGGTGGTCCGTAGACACCTCAGGTCTGAATTCTTGCATCAAGTGCATGACACCCCTACTGGTGGACACCAGGGAGTTGAAAATACCCTCTAGAAGCTTAAGACCACCACCCGGTGACCTGGTGTCACCAAAGATGTTAAACAGTACATAGACAACTGCCTTGTTTGTGTGCAAATCAATCCCATCCCCACCAAACAAAATGCCAACCCACTACCACAAAGACATTGTGGCCCCTGGCATCCCATTCAGATTGATTTTATTGATCCATTGACCAACACCAGCATAAACAACAAGTATGCTCTTGTGGTAACTGACCTTTTCTCAAAGTGGGGTGAAGCTTTCCCCACTAAAACATGCACTGCTAAAACCACTGCCAAAATCCTGGTAGAACAGATTTTCTCCAGGTGGGGCCTACCTCTTAAGGTAGACTCTGACAAAGGAACCAGTTTTACGGGTGAGTTGATGAAAGAATCACATGAACTCCTAGGAGTTCAACAGAAGTTCCACATACCTTACTACCCTCAATCTTCAAGTCAAGTAGAAAGAGCCAATAGATGGATTAAGCAAATGCTTTCCAAATTTATTGAAGACAATCCCAAGACCTGGGATTCCCTGTTGCCATTACTCCTTATGGCAATTAGGGGTATGCCCTCAGCCACTACCCAGTTGACACCCTTCAAGGTTATGACTGAATGACAGATGAGATTACCTGAACACCTGTTGTTTGACCTGCACACCCCCACAGCAGACCAAGTGTCTGTAGACCAATACATGGAAAAACTCAGACAAGATCTCTTACACACACACACTCTTGTATGCTGCCAATTGCATGGGCAAGGCCCAGTAACATTCCAAAATACAGTTTGACAAACATGCACAAGAAGTGGATTGGCAGGTTGGAGATCAGGTAATGGTCCTCCGATTTGCATATCCCACCCACTCCTTCTCCAATAAGGGGGAAGGCCCCTACCCCATTGTCAACAAGCTCAGTCCAGCAGTCTACCAGGTTAGACTCTTGCACAATAATAAACTGACTGACAAATGGTTATATGTAAACCAGTTGAAACTATATAAAGGAGTATAATTACTTTTCCTCACCCCATTGGGTGGTATAGTACTAACCTACTAATGTTTGATCTTCCTTTACAGATACACTGACAGGATGGCTATCTTGTTCCACTTTCTCCTCATCTCAGGAGTTATCCCCTGCATCCAAAGCATGGTAAAACACTTCCTTCCTCACCTTGATCCTCCAACGTCTGCCCCAGAGGGAGTTTCCATCAATATACCTGACAATTTTATTACTATCCAGGTAGGTTCTGATGCCTACCTCACTGCCTCGGTTGTTGCTCCTGACAAATCTACCCTACAAATTGAGTGGTAAACCACATCGCAAGAACAAATTCTCCCTGTGGCCAAGCTCTCCAAATGCACATTCATAATGCAGTCAGTTTGGGGATTTTTTGCACCACATTTTTTAACATGGGCCTTTTGGGACCTCCCCTCTTGTACACTGGCACTGTCAGTAAAGTAATCAGTCCCAAAAGGTGATTCCATACAGTAACTGAGAAATCACCTTTCAGGACTGAGTAACAAGATGCTGGTGTAGGGGTTCATGAGATGGGGTCCCAAAAAGCCCATGTTGAAAATTTGGTGCACACATGTTGAAAAATGCCTGAGATATCAACATAAGTTCAAAACACCATAGACAGCCATTATATGGCACTTACCTTGATTCTTCAGTTTGTGGTTCAGCTTTGTAGAGTGCAGACATGTCCCAGTCCACAGAAGAAGACAGCTGCAGACCTCCAATGGTAAGTATTGGGCAAGGGGGGGTGTGGGGTGGTGGGTTGCTCAGTGGGATTGGGCACCATGATGTCAGCATAAAACTGTATTTTTAAATTAATAATCATATTTTCAGCTTACAAAGTAGGATCTTACTTCTTATCTTCTCATGCAAAGTAAGATCCTACTTCATATTACATGGATATGATGGAAGAATTCCAAGATGAATTAAAAGCCTGTTTTAAGGGCATTTTTGGGGCAGTAAAGTGCAAAATGCACCTAAAGGGTCCTAATATTCAAGCTACATGTGTTAATTCCTCCCCAGCTTGTCATTTTGGGGGTTTCAAAATTTGAATATTTCAGGCAAAACTGAAAACAAGATGGTGGCCATACGAAGAAGGAAGTTTCCCATACAAAGCAGGATTCCTACATCTTTTCATACAGCTATCTTGAAGTGCTTACTGAGCATGCTCAGAAACTATTTTTTCAATGTTTTTAATTGCTATAACTTGAAACTGCTTATTACTTTTTCACCAGACTAGCAAAAGGCACATTTGTGGGGTAGTCCCTTTCTGTCCTGAAAATTTCAGACCCAAAAACCAAACCATCTGGGCTGTAGGCAAGTTCAAAGAAAAATCCCAGCAAAGTCAATGAGTGAAAACATGTTTTTTCACCTTTCCGTAACTTGAAGGCTGCATATTAGACTGGAATATAACTTGTCACATCAAAAGATCTATTCAACAGGATGGGGTATACCAAACTGTGTGCAAATCTGTTGAACAGCTGCAAAGTTATTAAAGAGCAAATATTTGAGTTTAACATTGAACTGCCTACTCAGCCCTAACTATAGGGGTGCAACCGCCCACAATTTCAATGAATCTTATGATCAGCTCTGATGGTAGTGATTTTTCTGTCCTATTTTCCAACATCTGATGTGCACAAAGTCCCTCATCATGTGATATGCTCTTACATACATTTTTCACATCTATGGCAGCTAGTACAGTGTCCTGTGGTATTAAATCAGTTTTTCGAATGTCATCCAGTAGTTGAATTACATGTTTAGAATCCCTTATATATGATGGTATTTCCATTACTAAATGTTTGCTGATAGAGTCCACATAAATGGAGAGTGGTTCAGTTATGGAATCTGTCCCAGATATTATAGGATATCCTGGGGGGTTAATGAGATCTTTAGGGTTTTTAGGTACAATATGAAAGAGGGGTATCCTGATTCCTGATCTTGTTCCTTGAGTTTGACTTGTAAATCCTGTATGAGAATATTGACCACCTTCTCTTAAGTTTCTATATCATTCAATTGTCTCATATACTCTTTTTGATACATGTCAGTATCCATTATTACTCTGCTACCCCCCCCCCCCATCTGCTGGTTTGATAATTATGCTGGTGTCCTGTTCCTACCTATCTAAAATGTGTTTCTTTTTTGTCATAGTGTACCAAGTGGTCTTTTTGTCTTCATTTTTAATGTATTTGTTATTTCTCTTTCCTCTTTCTCTCACTGAATGCTGCAATATTTGGTGGTGTTGGGCCAGGGGGAAAGAAGTTAGACATCGGTTCCAATACAGTTTCAATTTATATGCTTATAATTGAAAATACTACCAACAGCTTAATCTGGTTGAAGATCAGTTGGCATTCATCTGTTTCCCCCTCCCTGGGTCGTGCCTGAAAATAGGCAAGATTTGTCTAGTGCACTTACCCGGTCAACAAAAACTAAATAATAAATAAATAAATATATTTCTATACTTCTTCTTTTGGGTTACCATTTGTTTTGTCCTGACTTTCAAAATACTGTTTTAACTTTATTTTTCTGTAAAACCTTTCAAATCAAGTTTCAATTAAAATTTATTGATTTTCTATGTCAGAGCAAAATTATTTAAAACTGGGATTTCCTTCTGAGTTAAATTCCTCTATAACAAATTAAAAACTGTTAACTCTGTTTTTTCCATTACCTTGTTTCATGTGTTTTGCTTCTTCCTCCTTTTTCTTGACCTTCTCCTTCTGATTGGTCTCCTCTGGATGTTGTAAGCTGTGTTTTTTGTGTTTTGTTTAAAAAAAAGTTTCCTTATTCATTTCTCTCTCTCCCATTGATATATCCTGCACCCCCGTTATAATAAGTGTCATAGTAATCTCCCTCTTGTGTATAATAAATAGCCCTGTATGGTGAAAAGGAGTGATATGGTCTCTGACTATAGTAGGGACATCTATTTCTGAACCTCTGTGATCTTCCTTTGCTTATTTGTTGGCCCTTTTGATATCTTAACTGTACCTTACTGTTTTTATAATCATTTATGTCCCTCCTGAACATCCACGGTTTTAATATTCTTAAAGGGCCCGATGCACATAAGGTGCGGATAGGATACACACCACTTAAACCTGGCACATAGCTCACCTGGCCATGCACTCTAAGCCCCCGTGTGCCATTCACAAACCCATTGTGCTCCCCCAACATGCCTGGCACACTGGCCAAAGGCACAGCTCTACATGGAGGTGGCCTGGGGACAGGTGCGGGGGGCGTGTCCGCCCTCCATGCCATTCACGACAGTGTGCGTGCCTTGTGTGGGGGGGGCAATGGCTATGCCTTCTGAAGACAGCCATAATGTGCTCCCCCTGATCCCACCACTGGTTGCAGCGGGGATGGCGGAGATCAATAGTCCCCTCACTGTGGCCACCCCTGTCATTAGGGCACATTTGGGAGGGTGGGGGACTGTCAACTGGGGTCCCTCACACCTTGTAGCTGTGTCCAGTTCCATGTCATAATGGCGATCATAGAAGATGATCATCATTATGGCGAGTATTGATTTATTTATTTTTTATTTATTTGTTCTAGGATTACAAATACCTTTGAGCTGAGGCTCTTTTACAAAGGTTCCACGTCATTGGTACAATTGAGACAATCATAAGCAAAGATAACAGTTTATAAAATAAAAAAAAAAGAAACGCATAGTCTTGTAGATGAAAAAAGAACAATAAGGTGAAACTTTGGGGAGGGGAAGAGAAAGGAGGAGGGTGAAATCAGGGAGACTAAGTGGATGGGAGGAAAGGGGAGGTAGGTTGGAGGGATCATACATCACTATACATCACTGAAAATCAATTTTGGCAATACACACTCACAGCACGGACAACAATGGCACCCGAGACCTACAGGTCTCATTGTTAATCTGGGGGGCCATCCCCCCCCTCACCCCCTACTTAAGGATTCTCAACTCCAGTGGGGTGCATGTTGGGGGGGGTGAAAAACTTAAAAAAATACATGCCACCTACAAGCAAAAACAAAAACCACACTGTGCCAGACCCAAACCCGTAACCTGTGCCTCCTAGCTGACCACCCTCCTCATCATGCTAGCGGACGAGCTCAGCAGCTGCCTGCCACACCCCCTCCCACATACCATCCCTCCTCTTCCTCTCTTCCCCCGTGCACGAGTGCGTATACCCACTACTTGCTGTCATATTATTCACCCACCCCAGTATCCGGTCGGCCCCCTGCTTCATAGCACTGAACACTGGTACCGTAATTGAGTCGCTATTTTTGTCATCACCCAATTTTGGTCTTTTTGTTCACTGGATACCGCTGTGTTTGTGTATGCCCACATCGGCAACATGGCACTGACGGGAGCAAGGGAACCACTACAGGACCCTGTATGGGCAGCCAATTGGCTATGCATCCAAGTGCGCAGCCCTGCACTGGCCTGTCTACACAAACCTGTGCACCGGGGGTGCAGGGCTGTGTAATGGAGCCAGGTGGGGACTGCTGTTTGTGAATCCTGTCTGCATTGAGATCTCTGGTGGGTACAAAGCTGCATGGGGGGATATGTGCAATTTGCACGTACCACCCCCGCATTTGTGAATAAGCCCCAATATGTGTATCATAATCTTGTAGAGATTTATCAATCCTATCTAAGAAGTTTTTTAATTCATTCATATCCACTGTGGATCTCAGTTCAGTTTCTAGGGCATGGATTTCTTCTGTTAATTTTACTTGTTCTATGGCAATAGCTTCTATTAAGAGTATCATGAAGTCAAAGGAACAGCAGGCTCAAACTCCATCCCACTTGTCTTGAAATCCATCTTATAAAAAGCCCACCTGGAGGCCCCTAAGAATTCTTCTTTGTTTTGTATATTCCAAAAATGTGACAGCATACCAGTCCAACTTAATTTCTTTTTCTTTTAAGGCGTCAAGTATATTAATGGATATTCTATGTATGCTGTCTTCACTTATAGTTTTAGTACTTTTTACCATATTTATCATTCTGGGGGCATTATCAGAAGTTATAATAGTAGTGGTGGAATGGGCATCAATCATTTTATCTAGTTTTTGTCCAGGTTTCAGTCGTAGTGTGAGGGAGTGGTGAGACTGCTTGATTTCCAGTGAAGCAGGCTAGTCATGTTTAAGGAGGATGGGGAGAACATTTTGCAGAAATCCATTAGTGTCTCAGCCCTCCACTCCCTCCGGAAACCCCATAAAGTGGAGATTCTTGCATCTCCCCCAGTTCTCCCTGTTATCTAGTTTGTCCTAGAGCATTTTTATGATGCAGTTCTGTTCATGAAGATGAGCTGTGATGCAATCTGAATACACTTCCTGGTGTGCAGCCTTTTGTTCAGCATAGGTCATGCATGAGACAGAGAGGCTACATCCTCCACATTTTGTTGTGCCAGTGACTTTATGTCCCTGATGTCCAGTAGGATCTTAATGAACATGCATTTTTATTTCTGCTACATCCACTTGAACAACCAGAATGGCTTCACCAGAGAGCTCCATGTCCCACTAATCACCCCAGGCTGTGAGGGAGAAATGAAACTGCTTGCAGTGGCATTGAATGGGGATCATTTAAGCCAAGAAGCACAGAGGCAGAGCCATCAGGATTGAGGCCATCGGGTAAGAGCTATTTAAATGCTGCATAGCAGAGTTTCAGTGGTGATTACACAAGATTCAGGCTGAGGGTAGAGAGAGCTGGCAGATGAAACTGCCATCTTTTTGGCAGTACAAGCCATACTCCTGCAGGACACCTTCTTAGGAAAGACTTATTTGAACTCATTGCATTTTTCTGCAGATAAATCTCCCAGACTGCAGACTGGGCGATTAAGCAACTTTTCTACCATGTGAAAGAAATGAGCTGGGAGGTTCTTCCTCAAAGCAATAATTCTTTACAGGAATAATGTTTTTTCAGGACAATTTTCCATTCCCACACACCATAGTATGTTCTCAGCACCAATATGTCCTCCACTAATCTGGAACTCCTCCAAGAATGTTACAATCTCCATTCCATGGTCTTTAATCACCTCAGCTCCTCACAGTACTATGGGGAGCCGAGGCAGGGTGTCAAGGGATGGACCTGGTACAGTAGCAGCCACAGACACTGCCAGCTATTTCCCAAAATTTCTGTGATATTTCCAGAAATATCTCCTGCTTTCTCCACTTCCACAGTAGGGGCAGCAGAGAATAACTCTTCAGAAATTTCATGAAATATCTGGAAATAGCTGGCAATGTCTGAGGCAACTACTGGTGCATGGAGTTGAGAGCAGATGCAAGAGCCACACGGTAACTCTCTGTAGCCCCTTTGACTTCCCCAGCACAAGATGCCATCATGCTCATTATATCTAATTACAAAATGGGTATTAAAAATCTTGAATCCTGATTGGTCGAAAGCCCCTTTCAGCTGGGCCATTATTCCAGCACAATGACCCAGCTGAAAGTAAACCCAGACCAAGAGAGAGAGAGACCACTCACATTTCTAGTGCTCCACCTCAACTGACCATCCCCTGCTGCCTGCCATACAGGGAGTGGATTGTGCTTTTTTTTTTAATTATCATGTGCCTGCTCTTAAAACAGAGGTGGGGTGGGACAGATGGCTAATGAACGGGATCTGTGCATTACCCTTGCCAACGAGTGTAGCTCACAGTTGCTGTCCCTGTTAACTCCCCATGTAAAAAAAGCAGCTCACAATAAGCACTCCCACTGCTTCTATAAACTGCCAGAGGGCAGTCACTGTCCCCACTAACTCCTGCCTCTCTCAACTGCCACTTGCTAGTCTCTCTCTCTCTCTCACTCTCTTCCCTCTGGAGTTCAACAGGAAGAAGTTAGTGACAACAAGGAGACAGTCAGCACTGCAGCCAGTTGGCAGGTACTACTTTTTGACAATCATATTATTTCTTTATGTTTCTTATATTTTAACAATTTAAATCACACATGGAGATGTTTAATTGATTTTTAATTTATCACTAGTGTTAGGACCCATTTCATAATCACAATAAGGCACTCGGGGGGGGGCATTATGGTGGACATAATGACCCTTATCGGCCCCCCCATCATGTCTTAAAATAAGCTGCTCCTATTTCTGAGCATTGCAAGCCAAAAAAGAAATAAAACAAGAAGGCTACCATAAAAACAAACATAAAGTTTTAAACGGGTGTGTGCCATTCAAACGTGTATGGGAGCTGAGATACTGAGGAGAACTCTAATTAAATCTTAAAAACCAGATTGTGACAGCTTTTTACATATTTTTCTGCATTCAGGAATGACAATCAGCAAACAGAACAAGATACTAACTTGGAAGATTGCTGTAAAAAGAGACACTGATCTTAAAAGGGGTGAGTGTCTTAAAATGAACTTAAGGGGCAGGATTCGCAAAAGAGATGCATCGGATGGAAATGAGATGCATTGGTGCATCACAAAAATGCACCATGAAATGATTCACAAACAGGGCAGATGCACCAGCACATCTCAGATATGCTGCGTTGAGCAGGATGAGCTGTAGATGCATAATAATGATATGTGGCACATATAGATGGGACGTACACATGCATATATAGTGCAAAGCAATTCACAGTGCAAAAGGAAGGTGCAACTACAGAGCAAACCTGAAGCAAGTACCAAATGTGCCATGAAAAGATAAGCATAAAAGAAGCAGACTTAAGTGCAAGCCACCAGCAGGTCAGTGGCAGAACAGTAGCACCAGCACAGTGTGAAAGTGAGAGGAAGAAAGAGCACACCAAGACCATGGATGGAGCACCATTTGTTATGGTTGGACTGCTAGTGAGGATGAGGAGACAGAGAGGTGGAAGGCACCATAGGTGGCTGCCCCCATGGTGGTATCGTGCCAGGCTGCCCTTTGAGCAGCTGACAGATACAGAGACAGTGGGCCAGTACTGCCTCAATTGGGCCATTCTGAGGCAGCTCTGTGAGCTGTGCCATGAGGAAATGCAGACACCCACTGGAAGTGGTCATGTCATATCATTGGAGACCAAGGTGATGACAGTAATGTGCTTGCTCACCATGGGACCCTTCCAGAGGCCTTCTGGGGACACCACTTGCATATCACAGGCCTCCACATCCCATCTCCTCACACAGTTCCTCACCCACTGCTACCACATGCTTCAGAATATATCCATTTTCCCAGCACACAGGCAGAGCAGACAGAAGCCATACAGGAGTTCCACAGGGTGACATGAATGCCAGGTATCATAGGGGTACTTGACTGCACCCATGTGGCAATCCACGCACCACCTGGTGACGATGCGGTAACATACATCAACCATGAGGGATACCACTCCGTCAAATGCCAGGTGGTGTGCACTGCCACAGGGTGCATCAGAAATGCACCACACACCCTGGGAGAACACATGATGCCTTCATATGGCACCACTCTGCCTTCTGCCACAGATCAGAGGCAGGGGACATACCAAGGGGCCATTTAGTAGGTGCATGGGACATGGCAACCAGTTGCACAACACGGCACTATGGTACAGGATAGGATGGGGAGGCAGGTGTGCAGATAGCATGATGCACAAAGTTTAGAGGGTGCAACAGATGTGGGACAGCAGAGGGGTGGAAGGTGACACAGGCAGACACCAGCTGGTACAGGGTGGCACACATGCACAGCTTGGATTGTGTGGTACAGTGCCACTGGGGACATATGTGGGGCACAGACAAGCACAACACATGCAGACAGCAGCCACTGCCACAATGCACACTGGGCAGGACAATGTTGGGTGTGGCACATGTGAACCCAATGTCATTCATGGCCTGGGGCCAACAACAGCGGCAGGCCTAGCAACAGTAGGTGGATGGTGGGGGTAGGATTGCAGGGAAGGGACAGGCACAGCCAGTGGTGGATGCTCAGCACACACAACTGCACAGCATGGGGCAGGGAGAGGGGGCATGCTGCACATGTGACCAGTGTACTAACAGCCGCCCTTTACCCCCACAGGTGACACAGTATACCCACTGAGGCCCTGGCTCCTCATCCTCTTCCACCAACCCAGAACAGAGGTGGAGGAGCATTATAAAAAAGCACACACTGCTACTTGCACCATCATCGAGCGCATCTTCGGCACATTGAAGATACACTTTTGGTGCCTGTGTAGGTCAGGTGGGGCCCTACAGTCTAGCCCTGAGAAGGCCTGTGGCATATTCCTGGACTGTTGCATGCTACACAACATGACCATTGACTGTGGAATAGCTGTCAAGGCCAGTGAGGGCAACAGTTCTGGGGGGGAGGAGGAGGAGAGTGTGGAGAAAGAAGCAGTGCCACAGGGCCAGAACACTGGACCACCAATGGGAAGGCTGGACCCACGGCTGGCTGCAAGGTCAAGGCTCTATAGGAGCATGCTGGTGGAGGAGCATTTTGGGAACCGTAGGTGATTATCACAGGTATGTATAGGGGAGGTGCACAATGGTGACAACAGGTAGAAACATAGCCTTGCAGTGCACGGTGGACACAGCACAGCACACAAACAGCCCAACATAGGTGCACACACAACACATGCCACACAGTGGTGTCAGGGCAGCAGTGGACCCCAGATATGCCAGGGACCATGAGTTCTGGAGACACACACACACACACAGCTCGCAACACACACGTATGCCACAATGACAGTGCCAGGGATGGCATGGATCAGTGTGCACTGCTGCTGGCACACAGGCGCAGCAGACACTGGACCACACTCATCATGCTCATGCCACACTGCACAACAGTGGTGCACACAGGCATGCAGGTGGCACTGCACAGGGGCCCGCGATGGCATTGTACTGGGGCAGGAACATGCCACCCACGCCACCCCAGGCACTGTTATCCAGGTGAGTGGGACACAGAGGTGGAATGTGCAGCAGCCATTGAAATGGGGACCTGGACATCACTGGGCAGCACCATGGCCACCACGGACACAAGGGTGGCCTCTGTCATGACTGGTGAATGCAGCCGTGGCACCACCAGCCACAGGGGGTGTATCCCACACCTCTGTAGGGGTACTGCAATGAAACCATGAATGGGTGCTCATTGGTGTGGTGGCTCTGCGAGCCATGTCTGTGCTGGGGATGCTGGGCAGTATAACGTGAGGCAATGGCATCAGCAGCAATGGGTCCACCTGACACCACTGCCTGGGTGAGTGTGAAGCACTCCTGGGTGTCCGGCTGGAGGTCCGATGGTCATGGCACATAACAGATGCAGCCACTGCCTCCATGATAGCTGCAATCCACTTCAGTGCTGCGGTGATGCACACCTGCTGTAGGTGTGCTTCTGTCAACATCTGGGCATGCATTGCATCTGAAGACTTGTGCTCCAGGACTATCAGCATCCAGAGGCCCGTGAGCTCCACACATACGGCTGACTGCACCTCCACAGTATCACACAGGAGGTGGACATAGCCATCAATGTTGTCTGCGGGTGATGGCTCATGGTGACATCACCAACGGGTGGGTGGTGAAACAGCCTGCTGAGGGACATCCATGGGCAGTGGTTGCACCACAGCACGCTGTGGCATGGGCAGGGCTTGGGCATGCTCAGCCCCAGCACATCCATGGCCAGTACTGTCTTGTTCCAATGGTGCCTGTGTGTGTCCCACAGCACCTGGAAATGATGCCTTTGATGGTCCCACCACTGCACTGGAACTAGATGCAGATGGCACAGCACCCACTGCCAAGGGCAGCTGTGTGGCCTCTGCATCCATGCCACATGCAGCAGTGCCATCAATGCCATCAGGGGCCACCTGCACAGGTACATGTGTGCTGCATGTCCCACTGTCGGATGTGTCTCCCTCTATCTGGGTGGCATCATCATCCACAGGGTCATCACTGTATGCCCCCTGTATGCCAGATGCTAGCACAAGAAGGGCATCAGTGATGTCCACTGCATCTGCTGGGTCATCGTCAGACAATCCCAGTAGACTTTCCAGCCATGTGGTAACATTGCCACCTGTAGTGGCAGCACTAGCTGAGGGGCCTAATGGGCCCACCACCACTGGCACCGGAGCAGGTGGCACCGGTGCAGTGGATGGTCCAGGATTGGCACCATCTACCACAGGGCCCACAGCCCTATGCGACGGGCCAGCATCATCGCCCACTAGGGCATCCTGTGCAGCCGTGCCCACAGCTGCACCCATGATGCTTGATAGAGCTGTGAAAAGAAGATGAGAGAACATGGTTAGTGTCAATGGATTATACAGTGGCATACATACATACATACATACATACATGTACAGTTTGACACAGTGTTGTGCCATGGTTGCACATGACAGTCTCTGGCATGGCTGTGCAGTGCCCATAACTCCACTGCAGCCATGCACCTGCTGTGACCGGTGCTATGTGGTAACAGGCCATGGCCACATGGTACCCTGTGTGCCAATGCTACGACTTGGCCATCCAACAGTGTTCACGCCCAAGCAGCCTGACTGGGACCGGCCCATCACATGCAACCATGGGCCCGGAATGTTAGACACAGTGTGGCACAGCATGGGCCACAACCACCACACATAGTACATCACATGGTGCCACAGTCGCATAGTAGCACACATTGGGACTGGCATGGCAGCCAGGGCCCACACATGGCCAGACACATGTCATGTGCATGGCTACTTACAGTGTTGTGATGGGCTGCCACCTGTCTGGAACCCCCTTCCAGGGACACCCTGCACAGCGGACCTGGCAATGGTTGCCACTAGAACCTCCTTATTAGGACTCAAGCACACATCTGATTGTGGGCCACCCCCTGTTTGTTGTAGAGAAGCCTCAATGTTGGCCACCTTCTAGTTTGACCTCCTTTTCCCTTCACTAAGGTGCTTTCTGCACTCCAGGGGGGTTAGGTTGTACTTGCCCATGGTGTTCACATGATGGGCCATTGCCTTCGAGCCCTCCTCCCATGCTGTACAGCTGCCACCCCTGCCTGACAGTACATCACATCGCAGATTGTAGGCTTCAGTTGGGGCCCACTCCTCATCTTTAGAAATGTTTGGCCACCTGTGACTGGCAGCACTGTCTCCTCCTGCCATACTGGTTTCCTTGGGAGAGTACAGACAAACATTAGACATGCACCTGGGGATTCACATGTGCCCATTATCGACATACAGTGGTTGCAGAGTGCCACCACAGCACCTGGCTGACACGGCCTGCAGGCAGTGCATGTGTGTTGTGGTGCACAGTGTGTTGTGGTGGTCAGTGCTGCATCCAGCATGGTCAGCCAACCCATCATGGACAACTGCACGGCCATGGACATGCCACCTGTGATGCATGTCAAAATCACTATGCACACCTCATTGTTTGTGCAGGCACATCAGCTGCCAGCATACCTCCCCCCCCCACTGGGGCAGTCTATGGGACAGTGTGTGGCACACCACATCATGCAACAGGTGTCCGTGCACAGGGACAGACTACAGCAGGCTGTCCACTAACCAGTTCATCATGTGGATTGGCTACACTAGTACTGGACTTGTACACAAATGGATGACTCTGTTTTACAGTTTGTTGGCAGTGATCTGTATTCTCCTCCCCTGGGTCATGCCTGAGTCTAGGCAGAGGTTGCCTAGTGCACTTACCCAGTCCTCAGCAACAAAAGTAATACATGTAGAAATGACATAGTACTCACCTTCAAGGCTGTGAATCCTCTCAGTCACCTATTCTCAGTGTGGTTTGAGTTGGGAGCATTTATGGCTTAGGGCATGCAAATGAGGACTGGGGCAGTAATAATGAGATGCTAAACAGCTGTGATGCCCCCAAATATGTTATTAGGCTGATTTGGAAGCATTATCTGTGAATTGCATAATTGTCCTCAGCTTATCTCAATCAGCATGGTGCATCTGCTGAGTTGGGTGCATCTCTAAACGGCGCATTACCCGTGCATGAGCAGTGCATTCGGGGCATCTTCCTGAATGGGGTGCAAATGCTTTGGTGAATTCAGCATGCATGCACTGTGCATTGTACCCCTGGCACAGCACTGCAGTTGCGCAATTGGTCCGACACTCGCATCGAGGACATGCATATGGTGCATGTCATGCAGTGCAGTCTGTCCATGCATGCACGTCCCCCTGCGTGGTGCACATTGTGACAGTTGTCAGTAGTTGAACGTGGATCATGCATTACATGCCATTATGCGACATTGTACTACTGAGCATCACAGGTGCTATGCGTAATAGTGCGTGCCACACGTAACATGGAGGATAGCTAAGTATTGTGCATGCGTGATCCAGTCATGGCCCATGACCCTGCATTTCCACCTTAATATTGCCCATTGCTCATGTGCCTGTGACCGCATGACTGACCAGATGTGCGCGGGGGCATGCATGTGGCCTAGTGGTGTATGTGGTGCCATTTTGCATTTCAGCTGTGCAGGCCTTGCATACTGCTGTGTGTGGTTTCTGCTGTGGGGATGCCAAGGGCAGGAGGGACTGGACCAAGGGCCAAGAATTGGTCTGAGGTGGAGCCGTTCCACCTGATGGCACAGCAGCTGCTTGTGGAGGGGCAGCTTTTTGGGAGGGAGGATCTGTCGGTGCCCAGGGCACAGGTGTGGGCCACCATTGCCCGGTGGCTGGTGCAGCACACAGGGGTTCCCTGCACCAGGGAACAGTGCAGGCACCATTATGGTAACCGTGGCCAGAGGGACAGAGCCCTTCTTCAGTGGCTGCATGAGCTTGCAAGGCAGGGTTGCACTTCTATGACCAGGTAGGTTTCATGCATGCATGTGCAGCACAGGCGCATGTGGAGTGGGGATGGGGCACATCACAACATCACACTCACATGGGCACTCACCAACAAGCACACTTTGCTGTGCCTGCACCTGCCCTGTGGTGCCCTGTCATGCATGCCACATGGGGTGGGCCTCTCTGCAGTGGTGTGTGTGTGTGGGACAGGTACACTGTGTCGTTCATGGGGTGGGACCACCGTGTGTGGTGCATAACCATTGAAAGGCACTTTGGGGGTTCAGGCAAGGCTGCTGTGCACAGCTGAAGTCTGCAAGGCCAGTCACTGGTGTTGCACTTGCTGTGTACACCATCACTGCATGCCCATACTGGTGTTGGGAGTGGTTTGTGCAATAACGTGTCTACTCATGGTGGTATCTGTCTGTTGTGTCTTGCAGGGCTGGAGGCCAGGTGGCAGGCCACAGAGGCCACTGAGGAGCATGTGTAGAGGGCTGCAGTTGGTGCATGGTGTGGTGTCCATGTGGGTGCAGGTAGGTGGCTACCTTGTGTGTTCAGTGTCTGTCTGGTGGGGTGGGCTTCTGCTCAGTGAGGAATTGTGTGTCTACAATGGCACTTAGTGTGTGTTCACTGTGTTTTTGCTGTAGGTTCCCGGGATCGTGGTGCTGGGGATGGTAATGGAGGACCCCTGGAGTGGCAGTAGGCCAGTGGGCAAGGTGTCCAGCAGGCCATTCAAGTGGCACTGCAGCCCATATTGTGTGTGCAGGCCCAACTGCAGTGGGCATTGGCAGCTGTCATCCACCTACTGTTTGCACATGGCCACAGGGGTTTGCGAAGGCGTGTTGCGCAGCCACGCCAATAGCTGTTTTTGTGAATAGTTTATAGTAATGTACAGATGTTGCTGCTTCCTTCACCCTCCCTCCCTATGTTGCTGTCCCTGCCCACTACCCCGTCTGCACTCCTGTTACTGTATATAGTCCCACACACCCCATCCCTTTTTGTATCATCACATGTATATAGCTGTTTTGGGGTTTTGTTTCTTATTCCTGTAATTGTTCTTGTTACTGTTTCTTGTATTAAATTATTGTTTCTCTGACACGGTGTCTGTGGTCCTTCACTGTTCCATGGTCCTGGGTTTGTGTACTGTCACAGGCTCTTGACTGTGCCCTTGCTGTCATGGTCCTTTGTGCACCAGTATTTGACAGTGTGCTGCCCCCCCCCACCCCTACCTCGGTGTGTCCCCACTGTTGCCTGTGGCATTTGCATGGGCCTCATGTCCTGCTGCTTATGTCTCTGCCCGCAGTTTGTGTGTGCTGCTTGTTGCATGCATACATTGCACTGCTGCACTATTGGTCTGTGGCACTGTGTATGGTGTCCTGTGGTTGGGGGTTTGAACTAGCTGTGTGGCACTGTGTGCTGCCCATCATAATGCATGGTGTCGGCCTGAGTCACCTCCCACATGGCCACAGTCTTGGCCACCTGTGGTGTTGGCCTTGTTTAGTGTCCACCACCTTGCTCCTCGCTTTCACCCGCTATTGTGTGGTAAGATGCTGGCTACAGTGTACCTGTTCTGTGTGCCTGTCATGGGCCTGTGTGGGGTGTGGACTGGGCCACTGGGTGTAGTTCTGTATGCCCAGTCTCACTATTGTGCCTGTTTCAGACACTGTTGTGCTTTTGGCCACTCTGGATTGTCCCTTTGGTCATGTGCCCCTCTCTCCTTTGTCCCACAGTATTGTCCCCTGTTTCTCCCACATGCCTTGCTAGGTTGCTCCATATTCACTGAGTTGCTCCCCTGGGTGGTTGTACACATCCTGGATGCACTGGTGGATCTCCACTTGCGCCCTTCTCTTTCTGTGTGATTCACAGTGGGGTTGAGCATGGCACATCCCTTTGTGAATTGGTCGCCGTTTAGTGGGCGCATCCTATTTGCACTGGTGCATTTTATTTGTGCCTGGCACATCTCTTTTGTGAATCCTGCCCAAGAACTTAAGTATTCAGGAGGACTAGACTTAAAAGTTCAGGAAGCTAATAGTCATTAAATCCCATACATATTTTTGTGTCTAGGAGTCACTGTGATAATTACTTAAACACACAAGAAAATGAAGGTGAAATGATGTAAAGTGATTCACTCCACAGCGAACTTGGTAAGGGAAATAATATAAGATACAATGTCTACAAAATTGACTTATTTATTATACTAAAGAAAGTATTAAGTGAAAAATGCAAATGAAAATGAATATGTTGTTTTATTAATATAACAGAGGATACATACCTATTTTATAACTACATTGTTGATGAATTATTAGAAATGTATATAGAAGTAAAAAAAATGAGTGTATTGAAAAGGCTTTTTTAATTTTTTGAATATTTAACAGATGAAAACAGAAGTAAAAATAAGAAAGAACATTGTTTTTTAACATACCTGTGACAACAATATAAGTTTAATGGGAGAATAATCCACTTCCATAGTTTTGAACCTTAAAACTATCAGTTGGTTAATTTGACTGAAACACATGCTTATATTCTAAGTGCAATTTCATGTTATTTATTTTAGCCTATTATCCACAAAGAAGAAATGAACTGATATATCTCGAAACTTTGGAAACTTTATATAAAAAAGCTATAAGAAAAAAAGAAAGAAAAATAAACACAGATGCACAGAAGTAAACTTTTGAAGTGGGCTTGAACAATTATTTCTTTTCAGTTTTGAAAACTGGTTCTTCACAAGCTTTCATAAGCCTGACTTGAAGGAAGAACAATTAGAAGTCGATTCTAGATGGGTGGTGCAAGTTGCCGCTGAATGCAACTTGAGCCACCCACAACTGCAACATTGACCCTGCGCCCTATTCTAGAAGGGGCAGGGTCTCAGCACCAAAGTCCTGCGACTTGCAACATGTGGCTACGTGACGCTGCATTAGAGGGCTTACCTGGCCAGCATGTTGCAACCCACAGCTGCGGGTTGCAAGTGCACCCCCCAGCCCAGCAAGCCACAACAGCCGCCCTGCTGGGCTGCCCACATCCCCTGCCCTTCCAAGTCTCCAGCAATTGCCCCACAGTGCTGGTCACACCAACTGGCCCCTGAAACCCCCAGCAATTGTCCTGCAGGGCTGCACACACCAACTGGCCCCCAAAAACCCCCAGCAATTGCCCCACAGGGCTGGCCACACCAACTGGCCCCCAAAACCCCCAGCAATTGTGCCACAGGGCTGCCCACATCCCCAGCCCCACAAAACGTAGATCCATAGCCCCGCAAGGCTGCCAACACCCCCAGCTCCCCGAAACATAGATCCAGAGCCCCACAGGGCTGCCCACACCCCCTGCCCCCGAAGCCTCCAGTATGTGCCCCACAGGGCTGGCCACACCAACTGGCCCCCAAAACCTCCATAGAAATGCCCCACAGGGTAGCGCAGTCAACCACCTCACCCATGCTCCACCCCCAAGTTGCCCGGCGCAAATGCGGCATACACCCTGCATGCCCTGGTAGTTTAGTGGCCCCCCCACCCAGCCGTTCCAGCCCACCAAGCACCCCCCACCTGTTCCCAGATGGCGACTGGCACAGCCCACCTCTCACCTCCATGGCCAGCCACTGACTGAGTTATGTAGGAGTGCTACTGGAAAGACGTGCTCAGATATTAATTTCTGAGTGTGTCTTTCCAGTAGCACTCTTACAGGACTCAGTGGCGGCTGTCCATGGTGGTGAAGGTGGATGTGCCTGTCCCTAACTGGGGATGGGTGGGGGTGCTGGGTGAGCTGGCATGGCTGGGTGGGGACCACTAGACTACCAGGGCATGCAAGGTGTATGCCGATTTCAGGGGTGACCAGGGTGGGGCACGGGTGGGGAGTTGACTGCAGGGCATTTCTATGGAGGTTTGGAAACCATTGGTGTGGCCAACCCTGAGGGGCACTTCCAGGAGGCTTCGGGGGGCAGTGGATGTGGGCAGCACTGTGGGACATTGATAATATGCATGGGGGCAGTTGGTGTGGGTAGCCCTTCGGTGTTATTACTTTATGGGGGGCATGTACAGTACAGGAATTGGGTGGGAACGAGTGAGATGCCCAGTGGGGCAACAATGAGGGTGGTCTGGGCATGGGGGGGCACTTGGACCGGGTTCTACAGGACCCTCGGAGGATGGATGCAAGTTACACCAGCTAAATGCAGGTGTAACTTATGTTGACAGTTCTCCTCCAGGGGTTCTTGTAGAATCCTGACATTGGGGACTTTGTTGCTGCCCTTCTGGAATGGGGCGCATACTGCCATAAACCCATAGTGCCATGTCACAAGGGGTTTATGGCGCGAACTGCCAGTGTAACAGCTGTTCGGCAAGAAGTGGCTTGCGACATGTCGCAGGTCACTTTGTAGAATAGCGTAAGTCACAGCTGTTGGCATAAGTTGCTACTTGCTCCATTCTACTTGGTGCAAGTGCTGTTATGACTGGCATAATCTTTCTAGAATCTGGCCCTTAGGATTTTTCCACTTGAGTGCG
Source organism: Neoceratodus forsteri (assembly GCA_016271365.2). Lineage (NCBI taxonomy): Eukaryota > Metazoa > Chordata > Ceratodontiformes > Ceratodontidae > Neoceratodus > Neoceratodus forsteri. Next base: position 1,127,595,623 of record CM028131.1, read on the forward strand.
TTACTGTGATTTAGATAATGGGTAAACTAAAATTTGGTTCCTGATTGGCCTGAAACAGCCTGCCACAAAGGCTGTTATTTCTTAACAACAGCCCGCTGAATAACAAGGTCCTCCTAGCAGCACTCATCACATCCTGCTATCCCTTTGCCCGTGCTCTGCTAGCCGCTATTTTTTACTGTACTATTACTGTCATGATAACCTGAAAGCACCCACACAAGCAATCCTCAAACCAGTCTACAGTAATATACTACAAAAAAATGAAAACTCTTGTTTTTCTTTCTTCCCCCTACTAACTCAATCCTTTCTCCGATGCTCGCAAGGCCCAGAACCTCACATCCTCTCCCACTGTCGCAACTGCCACTATCCGACACCACAGCTCCATGTCAGGCAAAAATTAAAATGAAACTCCTGCTCCTCCATTCACAAACATTCTGTTTTTTAATAAAAACAAATTACCTCCTTGATTTCTCAACCCAGACCTCATTGGCTAAGTTCTGTGTGTCCTAGAATACTCTGACAGAACACCGCGTGATTCCCACTGTACAGCTCAGCCTCTCACTCCCACCTCTCTGGCAACCAAATGATACATTTCAAAATAATGCAAACACATAATCGAGCAGGACAAAAAATGAAAACTAACAACAATTCCCCTGACATTGCTCTCAAAAAGGTGACATTGCAAGACACCACCAGAAACACATATAACAAACAGCAACACCCTCTAATGGCAGTAAACATACTATTTTACAGAACCCAACATTTCAGTAAATTTTTACTTACATTTTACACTTCATTTAATGAAATCACTATTTAAAAAAAAAACTAATAATATAAGCCCATTATCTAAGTGTAATAATACCCTCCAGGGTGTGAGTTATGGGATATAATGGGCCTTCCAGTAGCTATAAGGCCCTCTGCCTGTGGCATTGGGCCTCATTACGCTACTGGGCAGTCCGTTATATCCCAATAATGCCCACCCTGTTGGGTATTATTACTTACATCTTGATATCGTTCAGATACAAACCATCTGGTCCTGGGGCCTTATCTGTCTTTAGGGCTGCAAGCCCTTTCTGGACCCTTTCACTGGTAAATGTAGGCTGCTTCATCTCCAGGACCCAATTAGCAGCCACTTTGATGCCACTTTCTGGCAAGAGCCCACAATCCTCACTAGAGAAAACTAAACAAAAGTAATCCTTAAGCACAGCAGAATTTTTCCCATCCTTCTCAGTCACCTGTCTGCCTTGGTTAGCCTTAAAATTCCCCCTCCTTTCTTTCTTTTCACTAACATACCCGAAGAACGTTTTTTTCTCCTCTGTTGACTCCCTCCACAATATACAACTCTACATCTGCTTTTGCCTCCCTAACCACCCGTTTGCCTCCCTATTTTTCAGCTAATATTCTCCCCATTCTTCCTCCCCCTGCTTTTGTTTCAATTTGTAGAAGCCCTTTTTCTTGGCCTTCACCACTTTTCTGACCCTTGCCATGAACCATAGTGGTCTCTTGACCCTGTTCATTTTGGCTACTGTTCTCATGCATAGCTAGATGTACCCAGAATGACCCCACTTAATTGCCCATCTCTTTCCACCCCATCAGTGTTGTCCACTCCTGCTAACTTATCCATGACCAGCTCTTTCATCCTATTGAAGTCATCCTTTCTAAAATCAAGGGCGTCAGTTCTCAATTGTGGTTTACCAGACCTGAAGGCCAGTTCAAACCAAACAGAGTTACAGTATGGTCACTGCTCCCTATAAGTTCCTCTGGGCAGCGGCAGGTCCTCCCTCCCACAGCTCATATCATGTCTGAATTGGTGAGCATCACTTTGAGAATTGCGATCTGCCTGGTGGGTTGCTTAACTAGCTGTGCCAGCAGACAGTCTTGGAATGTGTCCAGCTAGTCCTGACTTTTGGTGCTCCTTGCCACATTGTGACAGGGGAACTCCCTGCCACTGTAATGGACTGTCTTTACTCTTTACTAAAACTTCTGTTGCAACAGTTCTTTTACTTCTTTAGCTATCCCTATTAACTCCAGTCTAAAAGGTTGGCCACCTTTAGGCACCTCCCCCTTTCCTCTCTAACCTATGTCCTGCCTTCTTTTCATCTTCTTGCTTTAAGGTCCACACAGGGAGGTCATGCTGGCGACCTCCATGTCAGAATATGAAATACGCCACATGTTTGGGATGAAAGTAAATACTGGTACCAGAAATAATGACCCTGGGGCAGAGGGATATCCAGGCAATGGACATGTAGTTTGTGGTTTTTATGTTCTTGTTAGCTACAATAATGTAGCTACCCGACAGTGATAATAGCAATTGTGAAAGTTGTTTTGCCAGAGTGAGCAGCTCTGACTAAAAAGTTAAACGCAGTGGCATCCCTTTTCCTGTTATGTACCCCTTAGATTCCCTGCCACTTATTACCAGTATTAAACCATGTTGGTCCTTTTTATATGTGAGATTAGTAGTTAATGTTTAAGTTAAACAACAGCTGTTAACAGGAGATTTATTTATTTATTTATTTAAGAGATCTACCAGATAAGCATACTGAGTGGGAATCCATTCGTTTCCAGATAGCTCTGCATGTCCAGTCCATACTCCATACTCAGTGATACATGATGTGGGACTGGACATTTAAAACTTGCATAAAAATATTGAAAGGCTAAGCCAAGGGCTACATGGATCCATTCCGAGGGTATGGGGTGGAAGTTTTTTCTTTCTCTAAGCTACAGCTCCCTTTGCAATTAATGCAGCATTGGTATGAGTTTGTAGGGGTATCTTACAATGCAACAAGGCTTGTGACTGCTGTTAGAATGTAAGGCAAAGAAAACCTGCCCCCCCCAGCAAAGATGTACTAGTTAGTAAGAACACAGTAACTCAACAAAATAACTGCACTGTCCACCTATGAGACTGCCAAAATAAAAAGCAATACCACATAGGAGTTTAAATACTGTCACAGTTTTAATTAAAGTGCAGAAAATAGCCATAAACAGCCATTAAAAGATACACAGACCTTTTCAAAACAGGGACGCCAAACGGACCCCACAGACAAAGCTCTATTATCCTACTATATACATGTAAACATATAAGTGTATAACAAATGTAAAACGAGTGTAAAAAACACCTTGCTGTGTGCTAAAAAATGTTTTTCTCTACATAGCAATGTCATTACCTAAAGCTGGATCACAATCAGATATAAACATATATTTAAACAATCAAATAATGCCTATTATTGTTATAGCATATTCATGTGAACTAGAATATACTTCAAAAGCCCATTTCAAGACCATATACATTTCTAATCAGATATCCAATATATCTTTCATCATAAAATGGTCTAGAGGGGGCAAATTTAATCCATATCATGTGTAACGTACAAACACATTTGCTATATACAGTTCCAATAAAAATACTACATCCTAAAAATGACTGTTTTATGAGCGTGCATTGCACAGTTCCTACGCACTCTCATAAGTTCACAATTTTCAATATTTTCACTCCAGATTTTCAACATTACCATTTTACCACACCTCCTTTTGAGCAGTACAGCTGATATTTTCCACATCTCACCCAAAACGTGTTTCTGCCCATGTAGCACACAATGGCGCAGTCGGTGTGTGAAATCAATGTACGGGACACATTAAGAAAATCACAGTGACACTGTTCATGAGCAGAGGTCTTAGAATGGCAATGTTGAAAATTTGTGTAAAATTCTAAAATGACTATTTTAAGTGTTTGTAGTTCCTACGTACGCTCGTAAGTTTGCAAATTTTTAATATATGCACTCCAGATTTTCAACATTGCCATTTTACCACACCTCCTTATGAGCAGTACAGCTGTCATTTTTCACATGTTGCCCAAAATGTGTTTCTGTGCATGTAGCACACAATGGCGCAGTCAGTGTGTGCAATCAATGTTTGGAACAGATTAAGAAAATTACAGTGACACTGTTCATGAGCAGAGGTCTTAAAATAGCTATGTTGAAAATTTGGTGAAAAAATTCCTAAAAATAACTGTTTTATGAGTGTGTGTTGCGCAGTTCCTATGCATGCTCATAAGTTTGCACATTTTTTATATTTGCACTCCAGATTTTCAACATTGCCATTTTACCACACCTCCTTATGAGCAGTACAGCTGTCATTTTTCACTTGTCACCCAAAATGTGTTTCTGTGCATGTATGGCACATTCGGTGTGTGCAATCAATGTTTGGGACAGATTAAGAAAATCACAGTGACACTGTTCATGAGCAGAGATCTTATAATGGCTATGTTGAAAATCTGGTGAAAAAATTCCCTTCAGACATTCTGCAATATTACTAATGAAGAAATTGAACAGAACTGGCCCCAGGACCGATTCCTACAGCACCCCACTGGTCACCCCCTCTTCCTAGACTGCACACCATTTATCACCACTCTCTGCCTCCTGTCTGTTAGCTAGTTTCTAACCCAGTTTACCACCCTTTCCCCCATGCCCAGCCTACCCAGCTAGTTTATCAGCCTCCTATATGGGATGGTGTCAAAGGCTTTGCTGAAATCAAGGTAAGTGTTGTCCACTGCCCCACCCTGATTCACTTCCTTTGTCACCCAGTCAAAGAAGCCAACCAGATTTATCTGACATGATGTCCCCACTGTGAATCCATGTTGTCTATGGTCCTGGGCTCTGATGGCATCTAGATGCCCCACTATCCTTTCTTTAAGCAATGTCTCCAAGATCTTCCCCACTACTGAGGTGAGGCTGAACGGCCTATTGTTCCCTGCCTCCTCCCTGCTGCAGGACTTGTGTAGAGAGACCACACGTGCCCTCCTCCAGTTCCCTCATGTTGAATGACTCAGTGAGCATGGCTGCCAGAGGTACTGCTATCTCCCTTCACAGTTCTGTTAATATCCTTGGGCGTATTCCATCTGATTCCATCACTTTGTCCACCTTCAATTTAGTGAGCTCCTGCAAGACTTTTTTGCCTTTGAATGGACTATTGTCCACCTCTTCACACCCTTGCAACTGTTGTACTGCTGTGGCCCTTGCCCCTCCCACTCTTCTCTGAATACTGAACGGAAAGACACAGTGGATGTCTTGGGAGGAAGGCATGGAACTATCACTTCCAAATACCTAAACAGCACATACAAGCAAGCAACATTCGGCATTGACAAATGCTTGTTATAGGTGATTTTGTGGGCTCCCTGACTACTTCTGTTAGTGCTGGTTCTATCTCCAAGATGTGACAGCATTTACTAATACTCTCCCTCACTACATTGTTATTGGCACAACACTGTGTGATAAACTTTACATATCTTTCATATTATTTTCTTTTTCTTTGTATCTCAATAACTCTGCTCTATCAGTTTTGCTAACTACATCCGCTGCCTGCGCGATTAGTGTCTGATGGTAACCCCTTTATTTGAAGCATGTTTGCAATTTCTTATACCTTTCAGCATATACAGAAGGTTCCATACAATTTCTTTTTACCCTCATGTACAGAGATCTAGAGATGTTGCTGATGGTGTGGCGGGGATGACGACTGCTTGCCAAAAGTAAACTATTCCGGTCTGTTTCTTTTCTATACAGATCCATTTGTATCATTCCATCATCCACAACAAAAACGTCCAGCTCTAAAAAACTGGACATTAAAGTGACTGTACTGGGCTGAGAACTTCAAGTTGGTATTTGTTTGCTCAAGATATTTTATAAATTTCAGCAGTTCAATTTCACTCCCCTGTCACACATCATGAGCACATCATCAATACAACGCTTCCAAAGATCAGTATGATCAAAATAAGGGTTCATGTCTGGATCATAAATAGCACTTTCTTCCCACAGGTCAAGGTACAGGTTGGCTTATGTGGGGGCAAAAGTTGTCCACATGGCTGTACCTTGCACCTGTAGGAAGATTTGTTCCTGAAAAACAAATGTATTCATAGTAAGCACAAATTTAGAAAGCGTACATAAAAATTCCATGAATTCCAGAGAGTAATCAGTTTTCATATCCATCCAATAAAATAAAGCCTCCAGTCCCCCATCATGGGGTATATTGGTGTAAAGCGGTAGGATATCTGGAGTGACCAATAACAAGCCCCTTTTCAATTGCAGGTCCCCCCCCGGACTCCCAAAATGTGTGTTGCATCTTTAATATGGGATCTCAATTGAGGTACCAAATGGCTCACATGTGCATCAACATATGTTAATAATAATAATAATAATAATAATAATAATAATAATAATTCTTTATTTATATGGCGCCTTTCTACAACCAAGGTGCCTAACAGACAATTAAAACAATTGGGTAATAAATTCAAAACACTGTAAATAGTATAAAATGCAGATAATGCAAATAAAACATAGATTAAATCAATCACCATATGCTTGATTCCATTAGTGAGTTTTAAGAGCCTTTTTAAATCCCTCCATGGTCATGCACTCCCATCATTAATGGGTTAGAGAATTCCAAAGGGTAGGGGCCACATGCATAAATGCCCAAGCCCCAGATGATTTTAAGCACACTATTGGAACCTCTAGCAACCCCTCATTAGCTGAGTGGAGCAATCGCCCAGGGCAGTATGGGACCAGAAGCTCTTTAAGGTAGTACAGGCCCTGTCCATGTAGGGCTTTAAAAGTCAGAAGTCCAACTTTAAAGATGATCTGCCACTGTACTGGCTGCCAGTGCAGTCCATGCAGCACCAGGGAGATGAGACAGGACCAAGGGGTTCCTATCAATAACTGTGCCACTGCATTCTGCACCAGCTGCAAGCAGCGGATATCCACCCCAGGTAGCCCTAGGTATAGGGAGTTGGAATAATCTAGGTGCAAGGACACACAGGCATGGACCAATGTGGGAAGATCACCAGATGGAATGAGATGCTTAACCCTGGAGATAGTCCTCAGATGGTAGAAAGAGGATTTGATGACGGCCGACACCTGCAAATGTAGTGTTAGCCCTTTGTCAAAAATTACCCCCAGGTTTTGCACCCATTCAGAGGTTGGGAGTGGCAAGCCCCCAAGGCAAAGTCTCAAAGGTGAGCCTGCCCCTGGCCCCTTTAGCCCCGGGTCCATGACCAACACCTCAGTCTTCTCCAAGTTCATCCTCAACCAGCTTGAATTCATCCAATCCTGCATTTCTGTGAGACAGCTATTGAAGGCTGAGAGAGCTCTATCCTGGTTAGGTGCAAAAGAAAGGTAGAGCTGGGTATCATCAGCATAGCAGTGAAACCTCAGCCCATACCTTCTTACAATGTCTCCGAGGGGTGGCATGTACACTGCAAACAACATGGGGGACAACACCAATCCCTGAGGGACCTCACATGACAGAGGAACTGGGTCAGAGGAATGAATCCCAACACCACCATCTGAGTTCTTCCAGTGAGGAAAGATGTAAACTACCTGAGGTCTGCACCTGACAGGCCACATATGAACCTCAGGTGACCGAGCAGAACCCCATGGTCCACAGTGTCAAATGCTGAAGAGAGAGATCTAGAAGAACCAAGATGGAGTGGTTTTTCTGATCTCTTGCCATCAGGAGATCATTGAGCACCCGAACTAGCGCAGTCTCAGTACTGTGCCTCTTTCAAAAACTGGACTGTAGAGGTTCATAGATGTCATGGATGGTTAAATGGTTCTCCAGTTGTACGGCTATTACTTTCTCGATCACCTTCCCCATAAAGGGAAGGTTTGAGATTGGTCTGTAGTTTGCATGGCAGTCTGGGTACAAAGAAACTTTCTTTAGGAAGAATGTTACCACTGCCTCCTTCAGGGATCTAGGAAACTCACCTGATTCCAAGGAGCACCAGACTATCCATGCTAGGACCAGACCAATGATGCAACTACAACCCATAATAAGGGTAGTTGGTCCTGTGTCCAAACTACAGCATGTAGGGCACATACCCTGGAAAATCTGCATGACATCCATGAACTCCGGCTGGTTGAAGGTACTCCAGGAAAACTGAATTGTAGCAACCGAGCACTAATCCAAAGCAACGCCCATAGAGTGCTGGCTGGTGCACCTCCCTGATGTCAGCCACCTTAGTTACAAAGAATCGAGCAATCTCATCACACTCTACTTGTGAAAAACTTTCTGAACCTTCAGACAGGCTGGGTTGCACAGTCTGTCCACAGTTAGAAAAAGCTGAGCTGGTCGATTCTGAGCAGCCACAATCTCTCCACACAGAAACTCTGCCTTCTTATGGGTGATTGTAGATTGACAGGCTTGATAATAGTCCATCAATCTAAGGTGGTCGGCATCCAGGGTGGATTTCCACCAGCAATGCTCTAGCCTTTGTCCTAATTGCCACATCTCCCTCAAAGTCCTATCAAACCAAGGGGACCAAGGGCAAAGGGGGAGAGGATGAACTTGGACAGGAGCAATGACATCCAGGGCCACAGAAATGGCCTTATTATAGGCCATCACTAGGCCCTCTGGGTCACTGTTTGCCAATGGAAGGACCGATAGGTCAAGTGCCACCACCGGGTCTTCGGAGCCTACATCTCATAAAGGGCAGTACCTGACCATCTCCACAGTGGTAGGCCTACAAAGGGGGGCATAGAAACTGAACCCCATTGTGTAATGATTGCACCATCTGACTGGTTTTTCCCCCAGATTCAAGGCTTTGATCCCCAGGAAGAAGACTAGGTCAAGAGAGTGACCATGTTTATGGGTAGCGGTGGTAACAATCTGTGTAAGGCCCAGAGATGTCATCAACTGGAGGAAGTGGTGTCCAAATTGCAGGAGTTCATCATCGACCCAAGTGTTAAAGTCGCCCAGGACCATCAGCCTGTGTGACTCAATTGCCATGTCAATCACGAAGTCTGCTACTTCCTGAAAGAACCACTTCTCATCCCCAAGTGGACACGATAGATGAGGGTGATCCCACAGCCTACACCTGCTATCACAGTACACTCAAATGACTCGGTCTCCTCAGCTGGTACACTCATGAGACCCAGTTCAGTCTTGAACAGACCACAACCCCCCCCCCCATGATCCAATCACAAGTGGTGACTCACCGAATACCCTACTGGAGTTGCAGCCTCCAATATGGGGCCAGAGTTCTCATCCAGCCTGGTCTCAGTGATGGAGGCCAGGTCAGCTGTTCCCACAAGATCTGCAATAATTGCAGTCTTGCTTTTAATGGATCTGTCATTGCATAGCACTGCTCGAGTTGGATGAGTTTCCAGGGCCACCCAAACAACCTACCCACCAAAACTGATGGTGTCCTTGGGTATGGAAACCAGACATGGTGGACCACGATCTGAGTTCCATTTCGCCCCAGGCCGTCTTCTGGATCTTACAACCCCAATGTGGTGGCCCTGATCATTCATCCTCCCCTGTTCACACCCCCACCCTCTCCCCCTCCAGTGGGCAATACCCAGCCCTCTACAGCACTGGTAAGTTGTAGACTGCAATGAGGGGAAATAAAGGGGTGGAGGGCATGAAGGACAGAGGATGAATAACACATGACCATGGGGGCAGGCCTCCAGCACATTTTGATGACCACAAACTGCTCCAATCTGCAAAATAAGAAATAAAAAAAATTACAAAACAACCCTAATCACTTAATTCAACTAAATATACTCATAAAACAAAATTAAACTTGACAATACTTACATAGAATATAAATATAATATAATAGAAAATATAAATCCCACAACTCTCACTTGAGGGGGGGGGGATTAAACAAAATCTATAACCAAATAAATCATTGTGAGCTTAAGAACAAAAATGTAGAATCAACAAAACAAGTTCCAAATCCAGCCCCAAAACCCGTATATAAAATTAATAATAAAATAAATAAAATGACTTAATCATTCAATCCAGACCAGCAGGTTTAAGTTGATCAAGGACTAAACATGACCAGTCAAAGCTTTCAATTATAATTGAAAATTACAGAGCATATGTCAGTAAGATTACAGGGAATCTTGAGATTTCCAGCCCCCAATGGTCCTCTCACCACCAGTGGGGGACCCATAGATGTAACGGAGTCTCAATAAATTTCTCAGCCCCCCCAATTAGTGTCACTACAGGGGGGAGATGGAATTACTGAAAATATGTCCAGACGCTTTTATAAGCAAAGGCTCAGTTAATTAACCTATTCCTGATACAATGGGGCATCCTGGGGGGGTCCCCAAGAGATTTGTGTATTTTAGGTAACACATATATAGTTTGTCTGCCTGGGTGGTTAACAGTAAGGAACTCAAAATCACTGTCTGAAATAATATTTTCCTCATGGACCTGAGTTAAAAATGTATCAACTTCTTTCTTGAAATTCATAGTTTGGTCTAATTTCAAACCCACATAGAAATTGATGTCTGCTAATTGCCTGGAGATCTCACTCTTATATTCAACTGTGTTCATAATGACTATGCCCCCCTTATCCTTATCCTCTTATCCCTTATCTGCTGGCTTTATCGTAATATCTATATTTTTATTAAGTTCCGGTAGTGCTGTTCTCTCCACACTGCTAATGTTGGAATACTTAACTTGCTGTAATTCTATTTTATGTTTTTTCAATTCATTAAATACTGTTTTTTTTTTTTCAAAAACCATTACTACTGATGTATATTGTGACATGACAGTAGAGGGATTTTTAAGTCCTTTATGTTTAGAAACAGTTGTAGCGTTAAAATCATTTTCCAGGCTAAAGGCAGTCTCTGATTCTGGGGGTTGTATGTTGTTTTTCAAAAAATGTACCTTCAAATTCAATTTTCTTGCAAATATTTTGATATCTATGAATAAGTCAAAATCCTTTACCTTGTTAGTTGGGACAAAGCCCAGACCTTTGTGTTTTATAGGTTCCTCTGCAGTGGTCAGCAGACAATCCGACAGACTGATATTTGTTTTTACTTGTATCTCCCCTTGTTGTTCACTCTCCCCCCGACCTCATGGGGTCAAGTTCTGTCCCCCTCATTTCCATTGGTGGCTGTTGTGGTAGCTGCAAGCACCGTGACTGCTGGAATCTGTGGTGTTACCTCCACATCTGGTTGGTTTCCTTCTTACCGAAAGCCCTGAGATTGTACAGTTCTTGGACTTTGTCTGGGTCCAGAGGTTGTTGTTTGTTCCACAGTTGTTTGTACCTGTTGGTTCTCTTCCTCCTCGTGCACTTCTAAAAATCTTCAGAGGATGATTCAGATGTGAAATGATCCCTGCAAACATTTAAAGAGGTAGTCGGCTTTAGTATGGAATTACCCATTCTATATTAAAGCCTGTGCAGTACTTACATTTTCAGTTGGCATATTCTGATTAGATCGATTTTGTGTATGCTGTTTGTTCTACTTATTATTTTTCTTCAGTTTCTGGTTCCAGGTAAAATCTCTGTCCATTAAATAATCCTGCCTGTTCCATTCAAACTTGGTCATTTTGATTTGTTTAAGTCATATCTTCTCTTTTTGGATTACCAGTAACAGTTCCTTTTCAAAATCAGGGAAGTCCAGATGTTGTTTAAAGGCAGCAACCCTTTCTTCACAAGTTTTAAGCAATACCTCTATCTTGTTTTGCTGGGCAATATAATCTCTAATTAGGACATGGACAAATAACATAGAAGCCTGTTGTATTTTGTCTCACAAGACACTCATTAGGTCCAGCCGATCTTCCCCATAGCCAGGCCATTTTATTACCCTTAAATCCTTCTGAGCTGTACTGACTTTCACATACACCTCCAGGGTAATACAATGCCAATAATTTCTATGTACCCTTAAAGCAATCTTCTCTAATGCCTCGAATGAAAGGATTATATCAGGTCCTGGCTCAAGTAATATGCTGCTCGCATTGTGGCCAGTCATGTCTGTTGGTGTCGGGGGTTTTTCCCCGAATGGGTTACCATCGCCTGTATCATGAAACATCAAATCTGTTATGGTACTATTGATGTTTCACAAATGGATATCACTAAATCCAAGTGATGTCCCAGTCCCCGTTGGCCCTGCTAAATCCTTGGGACTAAGGTACTTGTGATCTTATAAATGGCTATGAGGATTTGTATCTCAGGTTCTGCACAAAAACACTGTGGACGATTTGCTGCTTATAACAAAACTCATAGATTGCGGTGGACTGCTTATAAAGCAAATTGTAATGCAAAGAAATACTGCCCCCTGCCCCAGCTATTTGTTTATGAAGGAATAAACATCAAAAAGTATGTTAACTTGGAATACTGAGTTGTGTCCATCTGTCGTCCCACACTCCTACACACATCCCAACTCATGTCTGGCAGGTTCAGCTCACCTACCACCACTACTTCCCCTTTTCCTACCCCTCTTTCCAGTTCTTCCTTAAGCTCTTTGTCTCTCTCCTCCCATTTGCCCTGGCAGTCTATAGGTCACTCACAAGTGCTGTTTCTTGCCTGACACTGCTGTGAGTTGCATCCACAAAGACTGAGTCTCACAATTGCCACCCTGATACATCCATCTTCCACCATCTCGATGCCATTCTTGACAAAAAGGGCTACTCTTCCCCTTTACTTGTCCCTATACCCCTGTTGAACATTGAGCATGCAGGCACTGTCAGTTCCAAGTTGTTATTTTCTGAAGCCCAAGTTTCTGTTATGGCCGTAAATTCCACCTCAGTGTCTTCCATCAGTGACTGGAGCTCACTGATTTTGTTACCTGAGCTCCTGGCATTAAGGCTAACCCCCTTCTGTCTGACTCCTGATCCTACTTTGCTATTACCCTTGCACTTCCCATGTCCTCTACTCCTCTTGTTTTTCTTGGTGCTTGCACGCTTTTTTTTCCCCCTCTCAAAAGCCTTTCCACTTAATCCAGAATGGGCCACAGCTCTCTTTGTACCTACTGTGCTGCTACAAGCCCCCAGATGTGTGGAAGTACTAGCTAGGATCCCATCCCTCTCCCCTGCCATTGCAGTTCCACTAGACCCAGTCTTTGCTACATACAGTTTAAATGTCTGGTACAGATGTAAAATTTCTGCCCACAGTGAGCACACCCCCTCTTTCATCAAGTGAGGTCAGCCTTGAAGAGTCTCCTGTCTCAGAAGTCCCCCTGGTCCTCCACAAAGAGGTACCCTTTATCCTTACACCATATCTTAAGCCATCTGTTAAACTACTCTATTACCTCCCTCCTTATCCTGTTCTGCTTCCTCTTCCTGCCCCACACAGGGAGGACTTCAGAAAAGGCCACAGAGGCTGAGTGTGCCACCAATTTGTCCCCTAGTTTACAAAAGTTCCACTTCACCATCTCCACTGACTAGTTTGCCAGATCATTGGTACCCAGGTGTACCAGCACCCCTAGTACCCCCTGCTCCCTCTACACTATACTCCCTATCCTGTCTAAATCCTAGATGGCAGATGCCCCAGGAAGCCACTGGACCATCACCCTCCAGTCCAATCCACCTCTCCACTACCCTCTCTATCCCACAAATCAATGAGTCCCAGACCACTAAGACTCTCCTGGTAGACATGCTCCCCTTGGGTGCCATCATGCTGTCATGCCATTTCCCATTGACTGTCTTGTAGACCTCCAAGAAGAGTCAGTGCCTGAACATCCACTAGGTGTGTGAAGCTATTCACTGTCTGAATGGCGGGGGCTGGAAACCTAACTGTGGCTAACCCGGAATCCCCTTCCCATCTCTCTCCCCTCCACTTTCCACCTCCCTGGACCGGGGGGTCTCTGGGGCAGTGGTGGTGTGGGGGTAAACTACAGTTGAGCTGATGATGTGCTGAGATGTTTCTAATATTGCTGCCTCCAGCTGAGCCTGGAGCTCCATCAAGTTCCTGCAGATAGGGCTGTGCCCCTTCATCCAGAGCATATTTGCAGATGACTAATTTAACTCACAGTGCTCACCCAGATGGGGTGTAGCTGTACGAATCAGCTATAGTAAAGAAAACATGGACAAAGACTACCTTGTAGTGCTCACCCAGATAGGGTGTAGCTGCAGTTGTAGTTATAGCACAGAAAACAGGATTCAAAAATAGCTTGTGGTGTTCACCCAGATATGGCATAGCTGCAAGCTTAGTGACAGCACACAGAACAGGAGTTAAAAAGTATCTTGTGATGCTCACCTAGCTAGAGGGGAGCTGTAAAGCTCAGCTATAGCACAGAAAACAGGGATAAAAACTACCTCATATAGTCACCCAGATAAGGTGCAGATAGGGTGCAGCTGTATGCCTAGTTATAGCACAGAGAACTGGAATTAAACTACCTTGTAATGCTTACACAGATATGGTAAAGCAGTAAGATTTAACTAAAGTAAAAAGACAACCCTAAAAACAGGCAGTACTATGTGAGCACCCACAGATTTTCTCTGACAAAGCCTGGCAGTGGCTGGGGGACACATTAGTACCAGAGCTGCTTTGCCACAGTCATGATTTGCTCACTTGGTGTCAGTGTTTCATGCACTTTATTCAATAAAAGGACTTGTCTAAAATACTTGGGAGTCCTGGTGCTTGCTGTTGCTGTAGGTGCTCACATGGTACTGCCTGTTTTTGTGTTCCCTCAACTGAGCACCACAGTATGAGTCCCAGAGCTCCGAATTCTTCTGTCCTACAAAAAACAGCCCTGCAAATCAAAGGATCATTAGCTATAGTTAAACACTGTTATGCAAATAATCTTTACATAAACAAAGAGTATTAATTTTAGCTGACATAGGCTACTTCTTAACCTGCAGTACATTCCCAAATAGATTACAGCTCGGACCCCACCTGATGCTCCCACTAGTAATGCAGTTAAATGTGTATATACAGTTTCACCCGTGATGAGATGAGCAGAGTTTCTGGCTGCTGACTGCCTTCCTGGCAGACTCCTGGCAGACTCCTACATTGTCCTTTGCTCTTGGTCCTTCATATGGTGGACCACAACACAGAGGGCCACCTGGCAACAGTAACCTTTTAGGAGTGGTAACTCTCAATTCACTGGGAAGAAATGGAGAAGGAACAGCTATAGGAGGGTTCCTGGTTTATGGTGCTGGCTCTCGGTGGCAAACGGCAGTGGTGGGGTGGACTATTCAAGTGTTGGCAAGTCCTTTCAACCCCCTTTGTTTTTCTGACAGCATTTGGGTAACTATATGTAGCTGCAAAAAGAGCAGCTCTCAGTTTAAATTTCAGCAGACAAGTTAGCTCCACCCACATCCCAAAATCCTCTATCTCTATCTCTATTGGTTAGAAAAACCTAGAAAAGGTGCAGATACGATAGGGCTCTGGGATTCTGGTGCTGAGTCCCAGATGCAAACAGCCATGGGTGGGGTGGGCTATTCAATTCCTGACAAGCCATCTTGACCCCCTTCATTTTTTTGATGGTGTTTGGATAGTTCTATTGATAACAAAGTGTAAAAAGTCAGTTATATAACAGTCAACATAATTGTGATTTCCCCAAAATAGGTCTATCAATAAATACTTGGGGCCCCACACACACTCATAGCCGTGGCTGGTGATATTTGTAGGTGGACTTGGCTCCCCATACCACCAACCAACAAAGCAGCCATACATGACACGAACTGCTGTCTGCAAGGCAAAGATTACCCCTGTCACAGCAACACTGCATACACTTACACAGATTACATTTCCAAATCTTAGTGGCTGCATATAGGCTGCGCAGCCGTTAACATTCTGGAAATGCAGCAACCACATGGGTCAGCTCTCAGCATGGTACCAGATGCATGGTGGTATGTCATGGCTCTTGCTGTGAGCACACGCGTACCACCAAAGTTATCCCTAAACCCCAGCCCATACCTTAAATCCCACTTGTGGGCTGTATGTTTTCCTATTTAATAAGTCTCTCAACAGTTTTCTCTGATGGTTCAGTGGCACTGAAATATCACCCCGTGTTGATTGCAGCCCATGGGGTCCAGTGTGTACCCCATCCCAAGCCCACTCATGTCTTTCTTGTATTCAGCAGCATATGGTATTGCCTAACCCTTCCCCCTGCTAGAATGGATATTCTGATGGCAAGGTAGTGACCTCTTAAAGGACTGTGCAGTTCTTCTGGGTCCTACAGTAAGTTGCGGCACCTTGTGACTGAATGTGTGTGTGTAGAGATGCAGCAAAGAAGTTAAACTTTGCCAGTAAAATTGCTGCAAAGTGGTCAAAATTTGCATTTGCAAAGCTTTGTAAAGTTTCCATTGCCCACAGCAGCTTCAACTTCACTGAAATTCATGAAGTTTCACCACAAAGTAGGCAAACTGGCCACTTCGTGGGTGAGATTCAGCCACTTTGCAGGTGAAGTTCATCCACTCTCTCCGACTATAATCCTCAACATGAAGCGAAAACTTAGCCAATTTGCACTTCACTAATTTTGCAAACTTGGTGAATTACTTTGTGAAACAAATTTCGGCAACTTTGTCCATCTCTCTGTCAGTGCTGGAGAGCTGCTATGCATAGTATGGCTTCTTGATGCATCCTGTCACCATAATTACCCCTGCCTTCCCCAACTTTCCCTGTGTGCCAGTGGAGTGAATGTGTTGCAACACCTTTTTGTGTATAGCAAAGGGACACAATGCAGAGATGTTCTGCAAAGTGTCCTTGTAATGCAAGAAATGTGTAACTACAGTATAGTTACTGCTGCTGCATGTAATTAATGATTACCTACTCTGCAGTTACATTGAAACTGACACTCAAAGTGTGACACTTGTGACCACTCTGTAGTACAAACATTCAATTGTGTATCAGGCATCCAAAACAGAAAAGGCAGTACTCACAGTAAGCTGGGTGCTTGGCAAAAAATCAACAATGCACAGAAAAAGAAGACCAGCACTCTCGATATCAATAGCAAAATATATTTACTATAAATAATCGGCATTCACAAATTGTGACTATAGAGTGAAATAAGCAACCAAACCTGGCAAAATCAGCACAAATTGTGTATCGGGCCACTTATTGTTTTTTCTTTTTACAATGTTCTCATTAGACACAAAAAACACAAAAAAATGTGCATGTTATATTGCTACTGATAATTTAAAATTTCTGCTGAACATTTACATTTTATATGTTTAGGGAACACAGTTAACTTGGTTTTATTTAAAAAAAAACAATGGTTTACGTAGTAAAGATTATGTATTGAACAGATCACAGATACATATCAATGGCAAGGAAAAGAAAAATGTTCTTGATAGCAAATAAATACAGATATTACAAATAATGGTCCCTATGCACTAATGGGTGAAGTGGCTATGCACCACATATCTGAGGCACCTAGCCGCTCCACACCCATTGTGCCCATGTGCAGAATGCCCAAAATAGAGCATGCAGCCCCTACGCACCTAATCCCCCGGCTGCACAGACTGCAATGTGCCTGGGGTGGGCGGGGTGTGTGCCACCACTACACGTCATGCACAAGGGTGCATAGTGTCTTCCGCGGGGGGGGGTGCAACAGTTGGCAAGTTATGGCAGGGTGGACTCTGCCAGCACTGAAGTACTCATGGCTGCACACACAGACACCAACCCTGGCAAGGAGGCCTGTCCCGGTCTACCCAATCCCTACCCCGTCACCCATCCCTCCTTCCAACAGGCTACCCCAGTATACCACAAGGTGCCCTTTGCATTGGTGCCCCTGATATACCCAACAAATGCCCCACACAATGGGGGCTGCCTTTCCTACCACCTGCTTGTCCTATCAGACTGCCTTCAAGCCACATGTGGCGTGCAAAGAGCAGCAATCCCTGCAAATCCCCAACCCCCGATCCCATCTGCTCCACCCTCATTGTTAGTCAGTGGCACCCCCAGCCCCCCAGCACTGACAACCCCCCCTTCCTGTACCAGCACAGTCGGTGCTGCAACCTAGATAGCTAGCAGCACAGCCCTCCACACCTCCTCAGCTGTCGACCATCCAAGTGATGTGGCAAGGGAGATCTGCCCATATATATATGTGGCACCCTCAGCATCACTTGGATGCTGCTGCTCGGAGGAGGTGTGGAGAGATGTGCTACTGGCTGTCCCATGATGCGGCACTGGCTCTCAGGTATGGGGGGGTGGGTTGGTGGTACCATGGAGGTGTGGCAGCATCATGTGCTATAGGGATGAGGCTGCCTGGTGCCAGATGTACCTGCTGGTCAGGCACTGGATCAGGGATGTCGTGCTGGGCAGGGGCTTGCCACTGGATCACTGGGGTCCATGATGGCATGTGCAGAAGAAGAAGAATCAGCTTTTATATAGCACTTTTCATACACAGTATCCCAAAGCACTTTACAAGCAATGCTGGACTGGTAGTGAAGTGACTGAATGTGTGGTGGCAGCCATATCGCACATCATCACCAACACAGCCTGGATAATTGCATGAACTGGTTTATGGGAAGGGGAATGTTGGCCAGGACACCAGGAATGTCCCCTGCTCTTTGTGAAGAGTGCTCTTGGTTCTTTTACTTCCACCTGGACAGCCACCAGGACAACACCAGGATGGTCGGAAGGGACCTTGGTTTAACGTCTCATCTGAAAGACGGCACACCCCAGCAGTACAGCACCCCCCAATACTGCACTCAGATTCCAGTGATTGTTAGGTTCAAGTCCAATCCCAGTGTGGGACGAGAACCCACAACCTTCTGGTTCAGAGGCGGATGTGCTACCAACTGAGCTACGCTGGGGGGGGGTCACCATATGGACCAGGGATAGGTATCCTGCTGCAGACTGTATGAGTGTGCGGTACCACTGGGGCATGGGCTCGTGATCTCCAAGCCAACAGGTCCAGCCTACGTGGGTCCAGGTGCCTGCACTGGGCATTCATGCACCTGGACCTGCACCCTCTTGAGCTAGGGATCCACTAATGGGACCCATGCCAGGCATCCAATTGGATGCCTGACTGAGTCAGCTACTCCACCTATGGCTGTCCTGCACAGACCTGTGTGCCGTGGGGGTGGGCCCATAGACAGTTGGCAGCCATTGATGAATAGGGCCCATGCACACCTGTCCACAGCTGTGGAGCTATGCGGGTGTGATATGCCCCTCCAGCATGTAATTCCCACCCATTTGCACATAGGGCCCAGTGTTTTGCATTGATTTTTATAGTTGGTCAAATAAGAATCATAAGCCAAAAGGTTTGCATTAAAACTACTAACTACTTTGGTGGAACGACATGCTCACAGAAGCATAGAAACTGATGGCAGATAAGGATTGCTTGGCCCACCTAGTCTTCCCATTTTTCCTAACTGCTGCAATACCACAGACCCTACTTGATTTATGGCTTTACCATCCCTTTCCTATTGCTAAGTTTCCCCTATGCCTATCCCATGCATTTTTGAATTTCATTATCATTGTTGCCCCACTACCTCCATTGGAAGGTTGTTCCATGATCCACCACCCTTTCTGTGAAAAAAATACTTCCTTGCATTTCTCCCGAGTCTATCCCCCTCCAGCGTCATATCATGACCCCTTGTTCTTCTTGTGCATTTTTTTTCTGAAAAATGCTTTCTTCTTGTACCTTATTTATACTCATGAAGTATTTGAAAGTCTCTGTCATATAACCCCCTCTCCCTCTTCTTTTCCAGGGTATACATATTGAGGTCCTTAAGTCTCTCCTCACAGGGCTTTTGCTGCAGACCCTGCACCATTTTGATTGCCCTCCTCTGGACTGCCTCTAGTTTGTCTACATCCTTCCAGAGATGCAGCCTCCAAAAGCGGACACAGTACTCTAGGTGAGGTCTCACCACTGATTTCCAAGACTACAAGCATTTGTGCACATGGCCTTCCAGATTTTGCTACCACCCTTCCTGATAGCCCCCTTTAATCCACATGCCTACTCTTCTTACTCCATGCCTTCATTCCTATTCCCCTTTTTTTTTCTACCAGTCTGCTTTTCCCATTTTTAGTTACCTTTCAGGATTTCCTTCCCATTGGGTTCTCCCTATTGACCTCTTCCACTTGCAGGGGGTGCAGTTTGATGCACCCTGCTTCCTTCCAACACCCCACTCAGCTAGTTTAAATGTTTGCCAATCCAATTAAGCATTTAAACCATTCACTGAGGACCTCTTTTCCTCTCCCAGGGGGATGCAGGCCATCTCCAATGTATAGGCCTACATCCCTCAAGTTGGAACCACGGTCTCCAATGAAGCCGAACCCCTTTTCTCTGTGCCAGCCCTCAGCGAAGTCTGAATACAAATTTTTGTCTTCATTTTGTCTTCTTTGCTTGCATTGAAATAGTAATTTTAAGATCATTTTTGGCTAATATTCAGTAGTAGTAAAGTAGTCTGCCCCTGAGTTGAAAGATTTAAATGAGCTATGTATTTGAAGACTAACTTAGTTATTAGTAAGTATTCAGTTAGTAGTTAGGTAGTCTTACATGCAAATTAAGGCAGTGCTGTGAAGATTAAATAATTACTTAATGATTACTTCTGAACTATATAAGTAAATACCAATGAAGACTAATGAAGACCAGTGGAATACTTCGTAATAGTGGTAAAATAGTAGTACAGAACTCGATTAGTATTAATATAGGGCCATATATGCAATTTGCACATCTATAAGTCACATGATGTGCTCCTGCTGTGCTTGTCAGCTAGCCCAGGTGTGGCTCTAGACCACGTGCTGTGCTCCAGCTGTGCTTGCCAGCTAGTCCAGGTGTGGCTCACGGGGACAGGGTTTGAGCAAGCACCAGCATACATATGGCCTGTATGCAGTGCCAGTGTGTGGGGGCTGATTATTGCCTGCAGACATCCTGCTGTGTGTGCCCCTTAAAGCAGTGGATATCCCATCATGGCATGTAGGTACTCCCATCCCTCCTGATGTGCCATGAGGTCTGGAGGGCAGTGGATGGCACCTAGCTATACTTCATGGTCCTATGTGGATGTGTAGGTGACAGACTGGTGATGATTGGTGTCTCAAATTTTATAAATTAAACTTAATTGAGTTAAGTTGAGGTTTACACCAAAAGAGAGGTCCTGATTTTTCAATGTTTCAGCCACGAAATGTAAGAAAAATAATTTCTTGAAATTATAGGCATAACCTTACAAAAAATGTATTCGGAATACCATTGTAATACCTGTTCTTTACCATTATACTATCACTGCGATTTCCAGTATACTACCATTGTGGTTTTCATAAATGGTATCAGAGTGGATTTGTTTTAATTCCATTGCAATACCACTGTAATCATTATGAAACCATGCAGACAGTGGTAGTTGACTGGTAACACCACCTCTGCTGGTACCACAGTGGTAACAATGTGCACCACTGTGATACCACTGTTTGCTGGTATCGCAGTGGTTTTGTTCCAATTCCAGTGTGATGTCATTGTGTCCATTGTGATACTGACATACAGTAGTAGCACAGTGGCAAACACTTGTGCAATGATAGCACAATGGCGAATACCAGTGTGATACCACTCAGTTGGTATCACAATTGATTTGTTTCAATTCCATTGCACTATATTGTGACTACTGTGGTACCACGTGTCAGTGGTAGCACAATAGGTGCACTTGCAGTGGTAATACAATGGTCTCATTCCATGCTTTGTGCTGGTGGTAGCACAATGGTCATGCAGCGTGGTATCACAATGGCCTGCGTGGGTCACAGGTATCACATTGACCACACTGCAAGGGAACACCTGCCAGCAGAGTGATCCCAAAAAATTATTAAGGCACATCCAACAAGATCAGACATCTGCATATCTTTAATGTAGGTGTCATCCAACATCTGGTAATCACCAGCTGCACATTGGAAATCCTACCAAAGTTATCTGTACACCAGTTGTGTACCTAGTCTATGCTACACAGTGTCCTCCTAGCCTCACATCATGGTGCCATATGGTGTGGCCTCAGTGCAGGAACCCTCCTTGTTCACATAGAAAGCACAAAGGGACCTTGTGGGACACTCCTTCTCCCTACAAAAAATTAAAACAACAAAATAGATGGCCCAAGTCCTACCTGTTCCTAGAAGTAAGGGAAAGAGTCTTCCCGGGAGTGCAGACAGTTTTATACCATCCTGGCATTGCCACCATGGTTTGCTCCAATGACATCTCCCTGCAACAGAATTAACACAGCAGCTCAGCTGAGAAGTGACTTTCTTTTGCATGGTATACTTTGGTTTTGCAGTAGGTGGGGCAAGAATTGTTAGAGATCATGATCCTATGTCCCCCCCTTACACTGTCACATCCACCAACCCCATGCAAGTTGTTACACCAACAGACCCTATAACATCATGTACACTATCATGCCTCACAGTCCCATACTCACATGTACACTGTCACAGCTCATGATTCCATACCTTCATCCATGCTGTCATGTCTATCAACTGACCACATGCCCCCATTCACACTGTCACACACAATGACCAAGGCCACAGTTTCTCTGTGATTCCATGATCATGGACGGAATCACAGAATTCCTATTGGCTACCAGAATTTAAAACTTCCCACCAGTGACTCACAGAACTCACGCTGCTAGTGTGAGCTTTTGGGAGTTTGGGCCTTTAAAAGCAGGTGCATAGAGCTGCTGCTCCCTATTTGCTGGAAAACTGGAAGAACACACTGCAATCAGAGAGGGAGAGAGAATGATGAACACCATATGGTTTAGCGCCAGAGACCACACCAGAGACCTCGCTACCTTCCGCTGCTTTCAACAGCAACTTGTGACCTGCTGCTCTCGCTGTGCCATTTTCTTGTTTTTTTAAAAAAAAGAATTTATTGCTGCTTCACTCACTGCAACAACCACCGAAGCCACCACCCGAAGGACACCTGGCTCAGAAATGACCATCCTGAAGTACACCAGACCCAGTACCATCGCAACTCTGCCTTACCACCAGGTACTCTGCCCAGCTGTACAATATTTGGCTAAGAATTTAATTCCAAGGTCTACAGAAAGTTACTTTTAATATCGGGGGTTGGGGGGACTTGAACAAACTACTAAAAATGGAAGCAAGTGGCAGTGCAAAAGGACTAAATGCAGTGTTAGCATTGAGTTGTACCTTTTTTTAAACAAAAACGAGGTCCTGTTTGTTTTTGCTCCAAAGAAACTCTGACAGATCCCATGTTCTCTTCTTTTGCTATGTCTTGTGGAACTAATTCTGAGGAAGCTCTGCCTGTTCATCACTGTCTATGCTGAAATTTCAGGTCCTGTACCACCTTTAGCACTTTGATTACTGCCTTGCACTTTGCAATAAAATGAAGTAACTAGTGTTTGTGAGGATGCATAAGCCAGCATTCTTTCTAATGTGCAGCATTGTACACATTTTGGTCTGTTGGTGGGTGCATCATTTCACTGCTTGCACAAATGCTGAACACACCCTCCAAATATCACACACTGTAGGTGGCTACTGTAGAAATTAATTGATATCAGAAGGCCATTCTCTAATATAACAGCTTCTGCAGCTGCCTATGTGTGGTTGTCAACAATTCCCAATCCATTTTGAACTGCCCATATAATGTTCTTCCTTATATTTCTCTAGACTTGGGGGTTTCTCTAGGGATTTTCATAGATCGAAGTACAATTCCAGAGGGTGCTTTACTAGGTGCTGAGAGTAGGTCGCTGTCCATTTTTGCATATTGCTGCAGTAAGAGTGTTCAGGTGTGAGGGCTTTTTAACAGAAAAAATCAAGTGCTGTACCAAAAAAGGGTGTACAGCTATTGTAAAGTACCTCAGTGCTGTGCACCAGGGAGCTGTACACCTTTTTTGGGTACTTGGGCA
The DNA here is from genome assembly GCA_016271365.2 of Neoceratodus forsteri. Taxonomy (NCBI): domain Eukaryota; kingdom Metazoa; phylum Chordata; order Ceratodontiformes; family Ceratodontidae; genus Neoceratodus; species Neoceratodus forsteri. The sequence goes on from CM028131.1 coordinate 1,127,619,137, forward strand.
TATTAGCCTTTCAGTGAGGGGGGTCTGAAGATTCCCAAGCAACAACTGTGTACCCCAGAGCATGTGTGCATGAAAGGAGTGAGAATCCCCTTGCTTGCTGTGTGTACTAGAATAGGGGGAGTGGCATATACACTAATGTGGGCATGGCTGAGGTAAGAGTTGGTGCATCTCTAACATCACAGGGTCTGCATGCCCCAGAACAAGTGTGGATAGGGGTTTAGTGCCCTAGTTTGCCTGCTGTCTGCCTCAGAGCAAGTGAGGTGAGGTGAAGGGATGATGCAACACACTACCATGTGCACGCTTGATGGATGACAGTTGGCATTGCTGCACCTTGGAGCATGTCTTAAGGTGCAGTGTTAGTTGCTGTGCGCCCAGCACAAGTTTGGTGTGGGGTGTTGGGGTTAAACACAGACTCCCAAAGCTTCCCCAACCCTCACGAGGGACCAAATTCAATGGGCCAGTATCGTGGCTAGCCAGGAGCAAAGCCTGCGAGGCACCCTCCACCCTTGTGCTTTTTTCCTGTTTTTTCTCCCAGGAGTTGGGGCATGCAATGATGCCCACATAGAGGAGTGCACACACATCCACACATGCACCTGCCAAGTGTCTGCCCCAAATCCCCCTTTCTGCAGTGCAGTGCCCTGATTCCCAGCCTTTGCTAGGGAGCCGACCACTGAGGACCCCCTTCCCCAGAGAAGGAGAGCAGTCTGTCGGATGCTTAGTCATTCTCCTCCCCTGCCAACCTGCACATTCCTTAACATGGGTCACTGCCGTAGCATGAGGTGAAATAACCAGTGCCTCAACACCTTAGCACTGCCAGGCCTGCACCAATGATCTTTTTTTACCTTGGAGGTGTGTGAGTTGGGCGGAACGAAGCCACCCAACTCAAAGAGCAGTATGGAATAAGCTGATAAATAGGGCTCAGATTCCCTGCAAAATCCCACCTCACCCACTCTGTACTGAGAAAGTCAGACATGCTCCCACATTAGTGCCCCCACCAAAGCTGCTACCAGTACTGGTTTAAAGAGCAATGCCAATGTGTGTCCATCAAGAACAGTTAGCTGTTTTGCAAAATTTTTTTTTTTTCCTGACAAATCAACTCATTCTGTCTTGTGTGGCCATTTTGAGTCGGGTAAGTAAATGTTGATGGTTCAATGCCATATGGCACTAGTGGTAAGAATGGGCTAAGTATCCCTCGTATCTGGTTGATCCTGCCTGTGTCCTGCTGTTATTTCATGAGATAGTGTGGTGCACCCACAAACACCCCAAGTGTGAGACTTCATACGGGGAGCAGCCAGGGGGTGCGCGCCCATAGACTGTCTAGTTAAAGGCAGCCATTAAAAGCTCCAGCTTTCAAACTACATGCCCCAGCTGTATACCAAGATGAGGTATAGACTGGCACTTGAGTGGCTGTGGGCGTGCCGTGCAATTATGAAAAGCCGACTGCGGGGGGGGGGGGATTCAATCAGATATGAGGGATATATATTTACTGAGATTTGCAAGGTAAAAAAAAAATATTGTTTTAGTTAATTAGGGCACCATGCCTTACACCCAGGCATGGCCCAATTTCTTGGTGGACCAACTGTACTGCCTTTTTGTGTGGCTCCGACAATATGTGTGTGGTGGGAAGATTCTGAGCAGGTAGGGGGTCTGGGTATTCTGTTGCCTTTTGTTTGCCCCAGAGAATATGTGTGTTTGGGTGGGAGGGCATGGTGCCTCAGAGAGGTGCAGGTGTTTCCTGTTTGTGTTTCAATTTACGCATTTTGCTTAGAGAGAGGGAGGTTCTAAAATATTGCACTGGTTTCTATGCTTCTGTGAAGTTTAAACCAAATAAGTAGTGGCATTTCCCCAAGTTATGAAAAGGGTGTACAGATCTGTGTTTGGTTTATGTGGGCATACCAACAAAGCCCTTGAGTGCAAGAAGTTGATGTGTTTAATAAAAAAAAAGGGAGGGTCAGTGTCTGTGGTGGTGTTGGGGTGAGAGTTGGCAGTGCTGCATCTGAGCATGTCTGAAGGGGCTGTGTTGCTTTCTGTGTGACCCAGAGCAAGCTTGGTGAGGGGTGTTGCTGTTACAGACTCTTGTTACACACGTATGAAGCCCTTGCCTGCAAAATTGCTCTGGGGCACACAGAAATCTGCACAGGCAATCAAACTTACTGTGGGTGCTGCTATCTTGTGAAAAAAAATGTAGTTTTTAACCAGACCTAGCTTAGTCTTTTTTTTCCTTGTTCAGCTGAGAGGAAAATAAAGCAGCCTGCCACAAACTGAACCATTTGCTTTTTTAACCCTGCTGTACTCTTACTTGAAGTACTGCACTTTACCAGAGCTACACACTCTTTTCTGTATAGAATATGACCATTCTATGCATTACTTCTGTGCAGTGCAGTGGTTTGATTTCTGCTTGAATGCCAGATACCTGGGTTCGGGAACAGTCCTGGGTCGCTGGAGAGCTAGCCAGAGAAGAAGACTTGAGCATCTGACAGCCGCTTGCCTTCTCCAGGGATGAGGGTGGGGATACGGTCTGGTGCCTGCTGTCTCCTGGTGAAGACTGGGGGTATAGCAGCATGCCAACTGACTCACTAGGGGGCCATGGTGGACATTGGCATTTGGCATCATGGCACGCCACACCCCAGGGAGAAAAGAGGAAAAACATCTCCTTTGCTTGACCAGATGACAGCCATCTGGTCCCTTTGCTACCATGAATGACCTGGTTGGGCTCACCAGACCACCTCAGCAGCACCAGAGGGGCCAAGAAGTTGTACTGGATGGCCCCTGCTGGCACCTTTCTCCTTGACAGAGAACCCACCAGGTTACCCAGAGGGTGGCTGCCAGCTAGGGTAGGGATACAAGTGGGTGGTGGGGAGAGAACATAGATGGCCCAAAAGATAGGCTGATGGGGAGAAAAAAGAAAAGGGTGAGTAGCTCTGGTAAAGTGTGGAGAATGTGTGGTAGGGGATTACAAGGATCTCTGAGTTTGCTGTGTGCCACTGAGTTACGGGGGACATTGCATGCTAGCATGGGCATGGTTGAGAGCTGGCATAGTTTGCATAGGTGCAGCATCTCTGCTGAAATCCCCTTAGACTTCTCAGGAAATGGCTGGCACACTGCATCCTCTAGCAAGTCCAAGGAGCTGTGGTGCCTGCTATGTGCCCCAGAGTAAGTGGGGCGAGGTGATGGTGCCAAAGCACACTAACTTGGGCACTTTTGGTGAGTGGGTAAGATTTTCAAGTACTGCATCCCTGAGCATGTCTGAAGGGGCAGTGTTGGTTGCTGTGTCCCTTAGAGCAAGTCTGAAGACAAATTGTTTTCTAGATCTTCAGGGATATCTCTTCTAGGCTATCTCTCAAAAGGAACATGGTAGGCTGACATGGCAAGGCACAGTTGCAGCAGAGATTTTGGGGGGGGGATTCCCAGCCCTCACCAGCAGAAAAAAAACTTGAACCTGCCTCAGCAAAGTGCAGATGAAATCACTACACCTAGGTTGACCTCAGAAGCATAGCAGGCAGATGGGGAGGGCAGGGCCAGACCTGTCATCCAAACAAAAAAATACACTCGTGAGAACTTACCATGGCCACAGATATTCAAGAGAATCTCTTGCAACTGGTCACACCCCAGGAACAAGCATCAGGCACCCAGACCACATGGAAACCGTCCTGACAGCAGTACATTTGGGGCCATGCACGGCACTGTCATCACGTTGACATCCTCCCTATGTAGCTGTGGATGTCCCCAGATAGACCACTAGCAAAAATGTCTCCATGCGGTCTTGGCACCTGATGGTTGCAGCCTCAAGGTGTGACCCACTGCAAGAGACTCTCCCGAAGATCCACTGCTAACGGTAAGTTATACAATTGTTCCCTTTTTCTCTTGGGGGCAGCTGGAAAGCCCACTGGATCCCCACTGTAACCCTGCACTGCACACCTGCCCACCACACCTCTGAGACCAACCTACAGTAGGTGCAGTGGTTTTTCCATCCCACTGTATGCAGGAACATGCTATCCTCACTGGGGAAATGTGGAAATACCCCCACTTCCCACTGCCTTGCCATACCTACCCACAGTCTCCGCTTTTGAGAGAACCAGGTAATCTGAGCACAAACCCCTGTTTTCAGACTGCAGAAAATCATGTACAAGTGCAGTGTGTTGAAAGTTCTGCACTTTTACATGATTTTCTACATTGTACCCTGAGAATGGTGGCTATAGGCTACCCCCTCCCGCCCACTGCCATCACACCCAGAGGATGGGAGTTGTAGATTGCTGCTGCTGCCTTCACACCCAGAGGATGGGAGTCATAGATTGCTGCTGCTGCTGTTGTCTTCACACCCAGAGGATGGGAGTCGTAGACTGCTGCTGCCATTGTACCTAGAGGATGGGAGTTGTAGAAAGCCGCTGCTGTCATACCTGGAGGATGGGGGCTTTATGAGGTGGCTGCTGCCATCATAGCCAGAGGATAAAAGTCATGGACTGCCATATCTATCCAGGGGATCTGAGTTTCCCATTTTGTTGAATTATCTTATCAAGCAGTATAGTGGAACACACTACTAATAATTATTTTTTGGTTGTGATTTCAGTATTTATGCTTTCTGCCTGTATGATGTCTGCTGCACCACTGAATAAGAAAGCCAAGCTCTGCTACATCTCAGCTAAGGAGTGGTCCCTTCAGTTTAAATCTGAAGGCCTCTATGAGGATGGGGGAAAACTTTTCTGTCCATACTGCAACCATGTCCTGGACCATACCAGAAAAGATACAGTCAAAGATCATCTGCTCAGCAAGAAACATGCTAGGAATTAGGAACAAGCTGCTAGTGAAGGAAGACCAGCAAGGCAGTGGCACTGACTAGCAGTTTCAGAGCTGCAACAGAATAATCCATAGTAAGAAATGAGATGGTCATGGAAACATTTAAGGCATGGGGCTGCAAATATCCCATTGGAGAAACTGGATCATCCACGCTGAGGGAATGGATGTGCAAGTATGTGAAGGGGAGTGGAGTGGTACCAAAAGCAGACACCCTGAGGCAGCTCTATCTACCCAAGTTAAGAGAGCAAATTGATGAAGACATTAAAGCAGCTCTGTGTCATTAAATCATTGTCTGTGATATGTGATGAGAGCACAGCTGCACAGTCACGGTGCATTCTTAATGTCGTCTTTGTGTTAGAAGGGGCAAGACATATCGTGGAAACAGCACAGAACTAGACTCTGTCAACCATTCACAGTGGCTTAAGCTGTCTTGAAGTCTCCAGAGTTGTGACATTGACTTTACAAATGTAGTTTCGTTTTTCAGTGACAGTGCTCGTTATATGATTAAATCTTTTAACGGCGTACTTCGTGGGGTTCTTGGGGACCATGTCGTGCATGTGTGTTGCTGGGCACACATCTTGTCCCTTGTTGGGGATACATGGCTGCACCATTTCAAACAAGTTAATGAACTGGTTTCATTGGTAAAACATGCTTTTCAGCAATCACCAAAATGCAAAAGAGAATTCATCGCATTTTTGGAGGATCTGGAAGCTCCGGGCAAAATTATTGCTTTGCCGCCAGTTCCTTTTTAACTAGATGGAGCACATGGTTTGCAGCTGTGGCATTCCATTCAACACACCTGCAATACCTGAGGGACTTTTTCAGGGTGGATTTCAAATGGTGCCACCTCAATAAACAATCTACAGGTATTACTGGATGAATGGTATGATAAGCTACAAGCACAACTGGCATTCATTACAGATAATTTAGGTGAAATTATTGCTGTGTTATAACTTTTGTAGTCAAAGGAGAAACCTCTTGCGATATCCATATCACATGCTAATGTCAATTAAGAGTCATTTTGAGGCTTGCACAACTAAAAATGATGGCTTTAGAGAGAAGACAGAGCTGTACCTTTCTAAACTGAGGAATAAAGTAAGGGACAAGAACCTCAAACTGGTCAAAAATTCTTTCAAGGTCAGTTTGAAGAAACTGACAAAACACCTGCAGTCAAACCCATCTGTACAGTTTCTAATGGCCTGTCAGATTCTCAATCCACTCAACCTACCCAAACTCAATAAGGACTTCCAACTGCACTTGCTCTGTATCCTAATGTTCACATTATACAATAAGAATGCACTGTTAAAGGACTGGGAGGTCTACATATGGCAGGAAGTGCAGGAACTACCAGAGATTGAATCATTTGATCTTCACCGGTATTGGATCTCTATGTCCTCACAGGTGCCAACTCTGGCCAAGGCAGCCCTCCAGGCCATCTGGGTCCCTATTTCTAGTGCAGATGTGGAGCAGCCATTTTCTGCACATGGACAAATCCTGACAGACCAATGGAGGAGCCTGACTGTGGACAATTTAAAATTATTTTCAATGCTGTTATTCAATAAGTAGACCCAGAATCTCCCACTCTCATTTGTGTAATAGCAGTTTTGATGTACTATTGCAGAAAAATGGTGTTCATCTGTGCAATAAACTTGCAGACATGCAGTTCTAGTGTAATATTGTAGAAAACAAAATGGTGCTCCACTGTGTAATGAAGTAGACATGCAGTTCAGCTACGATATTGTAGGGGAAAAAAAGTGCTCCACTGTGCAATAATGTAGACGTGCAATATGTAGTATCTCTGCATTATATAGCTATGGGCTAGATTCTACTGTCCTTCACATAGTATGCTTTAATTCCTGTAGCCTATGTAGCGTATTTGTCTGTGTAGCATATTTGTCTGTGTAGCATATTTGTGTAGCGTATTTGTCTGGGTAGCGTATTTGTCAAACCATGTTCAGTGACCAATACTTGAATAGATTTGTGGTTTTTTTGCATAGGTTTATCTTTGTAATCTAATTAAAATAAAGCACATGAATTGCATTTTAGCCTGGGAGAAGTTTTTATTATACATGTCACAGAACACATTGTCAGCATTAAAGCATAGACTAGATTTTCGTGTATATTTAGTATCGAACAGACATCAGAATTGGTTCCTCCTTACAAGAAAAATGTTACTGTTACATGAGACCATTTAATTTCACCTGCTGCCTTGATCTGAGAAGGGAATATTTCAATAATTATGCCAGTTTGCCAATCGAGTTCCACAGTCACTAGCCTTGATAGCTGGCAGTTGCAAAACTTGGGTAGCTAGTCTATAATATAACATGCAATGTAAGATTAAATGTTCTTGTTTTCTGCTGATGTTGGCTCAGATCTGCATAAAAATATAATAAATCACTGATATACAAATGTATTACTTAAAAGAAATAATAATATTAACTTTTTGAACTACCGGAAAAATCCTGGAAATTGGATTCCCAAACACCGGTAAAATCCTGGAATCCGGGATGGTCAAACCGGAATTTGCTTTTTCCAAGCACAGAAGAACAGTGGCCTTGACAATGATCTGTGGTGTACGTGAATTCAAGAATGCATGGGACAGACATAAGACAATTCTAGTGGAGGGTAGGAGGAAGTAGACTGTTGGTTAACTAGAATCTGCAGCTTATCCAATAGGTAGGGAAATGGGCAGAGTGGGTGGGCCAAGTGGTCCTTATCTGCCGTCAACGTCTATGTTTCTATGACTACATGCACTATCACACCCATCATCCCCCATACACGCTGTCAAATTCACTGACCTATACCAAAATGCCTGCTATCACACCTCACAACTCCATGCCCCCATGCATGCTGTCACACTAACTGACCACATAACACCATGCCTGCTATCACATCTTATGATTCTATACCCCCATACATGCCATATCTTCACTTCCGGTCCCTCCCTATCCCAGTTTGAACCCATCCTCTAAGCCAATTTCGGAAACACCCTGAGGTGGCTTGAATTAAGTCGCTCAAATGCAACATAAAAAAAAAAAACTGTTGCAATGGTCCTTGGTTCTGCCCAGAAACTAGCTAAAATTACATCTCCTTCCTCCCTTTATGCCATAGATGTCTCCGTAATCACAGCAGTCAACTCATACAAATATCTAGGGGTGTGGCTGGATCCTAAGCTAGACTTCGTCCTACACCTATACACCATCCACAACAAATTGCATCCAGAACTAGGAATGATTCACAGGCACAAGGATAGTCTATCTCTCCCTATCAGAAGGAAGACAATTTCTAAACGTATCCTTCCCTCCTTTGACTACACTGACATGGTCTATAACTCAGTGATGCAATCCTCCCTGGCAAACTAGACCCTCTGTTCCATGTCTTCTGCAGATTTGCCTCAAATCTCCCATACAGCACTCATCACTGCCTCCTCTACCAATCAATCTGCTTGCCTTCATTTGGTAATCACCACCAGGCTCATTGTACACCCCTCATCATTAAGTTCTGGTTCAACACCCTTCTCTCCTATCTATCCTCCTTATTAACCCCAGCTTCTAGTACTGGCTGCTGACTACACTCACGTGACCACCGTTCCTTTGCCCTGGCCACACCCCGCATGCTCACGGGTAAAATAGTGTTCACCCATCACCTCCCTACCCTCTGGAACTCCCTCCCTCTCTCAGTACATAACCTGCCTACAGTGTTGTTAATCAAGCATTACTTTCAAGTGCCTACCACCGCCTCCATGCCAGTGTTACAACCCTCCCTAATTACCAGCTATTTCCAGCAACACTGATCTTTCACTGCTTTTTATTCTGCTACCCCAGCTCCTACTCCTTTCCTGTTTCCTGTTTGTCCACTACTTGTTGCTGTGTCCTTCACCTCGACTGCACTTACTGGTGCACTCACATCTGCTTTAAAGCACCTCAGTGTAACCTATAACCAATGTGCTACTAGGTCCTCTTATTTAAATTGCATATTACTAGGTAAGCTACTAGGCCCTATTACATACATGATTTTCCTATAACTGCATTTACTATAACTGCCTGTTTATCACCTGCTGTTCTTTGCATCCATATTTTATAACTGGATTTGATTATGTTAACTTGCACTGTTCCCTTATCCCCCTCCCCAGTTCTCACCTGGAAACAAGCTTCGGCTCAGTGTTCCTTTCCCAGTTATCAGCTTTTAAATAAATAAATAAATGCTGTCACACCCACCAATCCTATGCTTGCTGCCACACTCACTAACCACACACACATGCTCTGCTGTAAATAAACAGCATATGTGAGCAGTGAGATCAGAGCATAATTTTTAAAAGCTATTATTGTAACCTACCCTGCCACATGGCAGATTACACAGAGCTAGAAAGAAGACTAGAATGGCAATGCCCCTCTGTTATTCCAGGTGCAAGTATATTGAGTGTGGTACCATATTGTGGATGGCAATAAGAACCAGAAGAGTTATTTATCTGTAGCATTATGTGTGTTGTGAACTGTTACATGGACTGGTTGAATTGCAATTCCTGCCTATTTTTTTCTCCTGTTGTGTGGTCCTGCAGAAGGCAGAAGCTGATGTGTGGCTTGTGAATCCTGGATAAAATCCATAAGACACCTGCTTGCTTGTTTCCTTCCCTCAGGGCCACTGATGGAGCTCTCTCTTTGAAAAGTGAAAGCATGTGTGTATAGACACCAGGATAATATTAAATATAATGATTATACTAATTGTGTGCATTCCTTGCCCAACTGTTGCAATAAAGTCTCTTGCACTTCCTGTTGTATTTTCCTCACAGTCAGAGATACAGCAGCAACCTACATTTCATTTACAATACCTCCGCTCTCCTGCTGCACCTGCCCCCTCAGCCTCTCCCAATGCAGCAGGTATACTTTTGGCAGAGTCTGTTCTCTGTGATACTACCTAATCTGCCCCCGCATGCCAGCAACAGCTCTCCCTTTCCCTATCTGCCCCCATAGGCCAACCTCTTTCCTGCTGGACAAAAATTCTGTGTTGTTGCCACGGACCCAGGTGCCAACCCTGGCTTGGCCCATAGCTTATGAACTCTCTTGGAGAGAGCATTCCAGCATAAACAAGGGGCCCCTATCAGGGTGTTACCCTATTCAACCACCTCAGTGCACCTGGAGCAGCAACACACAGCACCTCTTCCAGTGGGTGTCTCAGCCTCCTGGCATTATGCCATCCTGTTCTTCAAAAGAGTCATAGAGAAAGCTTTCTTATTACCCAGTTAATGTTTTACCTCGAGGGGCTACCTCTGCACCATGATGAAAAATCAGCTTCTGCTGGCCTTTATCACTGAGAAATGCCAGATCTTCTGAACCTTGGAAGATGAACTAAACCTGGGAGGGAGGCGAAGGTTTAACTTCCTTAATAACTTACTCAGGGCTGTCCTCATACATTTATGTTGGCACTGTAAAGGAAATCCCCTTAAACTGACAGATCTCTTTTAAGTATTTATTTATTTTTTATTTTAGTCTTTTGGTAACCAGGTAAGGCCCACTAGGCACAAGTGCCTGTTTTCAGGGGCGATCTGGGAGCACTGAGTGGTGAAGTGACTTGTTCAGAGTCACACAGTATGCAAGTGGAGGTTGTGAGAATCAAACTCAGGTCTGGTCTGCTGGATGTACCAAGCTCATTCACACCTCATTCCTCTAACCTCTGGGCTATACTGCCAGCCCTAATAATTTAAAACAGTTCTTCCTGCAGGGTTAGGAAATGCCATGTGGGAACCTGAATACACCTGTAATCTGCTTGTTGCGTTCCTGCTGGTTTCACTGCAAATGCATTAACATGATATGTGGGTCATGAGCATAGGCAATGCAAAGGGTGCAGGAGATGGGCAAGGCACAGTTGAGGCTGCATCATTACAGCTTGCCTAACTAGCATAGATATGAGATCTCTTACCTGGGTCCTGAGGAGCCTGGGATGGTGTCTTGGAGTGATGTCCAATCATAACTGTAAAAAAAGAATATCCAGGGGATCACAAAGGATCCATAGTGCTTCAAGAACAAAATGGGACCAACAGGGAAGGTCAAACATAAACAATACTTATCTGATATGCAAGTAGTCTGTGTCCTGTCAGACCAGGGTCAATGTCCTCTAAGACCTGTAAAAATGCAGGAAAAAAAGGATTATTGCAAGGAAAAAGAAAAGCAAGAGTACAGACAGAGTTCCAGAGAAGCACAAGAGCTACAGGGAGAACATAGATATTGCATACACAAGCCCAGTGATCCCTAGTTCAAATCCCACCATGGTCACTGGCTCAGGATATGACATTGGGAATTACACATGACCTCCTTGCTTTAAAATCTGGTTGAAACTGGGTATCATTGTAAACTGGTCAGGGGACTAGCCAGGCCATAGCCTTAAAGTGTAAGCCTTCATTTTGATTTAATCATTTTAACATAATATGCCTCGATTCTGCTATCCATGGATACTGCCTGACCTACAGGGCATGTATCAATAATTGGGCCTTCAAGGGTGAGTGGATGAAAAGAACTGATGCCACAGATTCCCCAGCCTCCAGCCCAGGGCCCTTGAGCAAGGGCAAAGCAATGGCTTACACCAGGCACAGTTCCAGTGAAGTCAGCAATGCACATGGCACCAAATATTGACAGCAGTGCAAATGGCTCAGTGTGGAATCTTCAGTGCATGTGGCACAGCAAGTGGTGGCATTGTACATACAACAGCAAGCTGGTGGCTGTGCAAGTGGCACTGTGTGGTGATGACAGTGTACATGGCACAGAGTTGGTAGTGCATGTGGCAATGCAGTGATGACAATACATGAGTCACTATGTGGTGTTAGAGGAGCAAGTGGCACATCATGGAGTCTGCAAGGCACATGGCACCACACAGAGATGGTGGTGCACATGACACAGTGCAGTGGTGGTAGTGTAACAATGAGGTGGTGGCAATGCATGTATGCCTGCAGTGCACATGATGAAGAGATGACAGTGCATGTGGAAATGCACTGTGATGGCAGTGCACATGGCACAGTGCAGAGGTGGAAGTGTGTGTGGAACAGTGAGGTGGTAGCAGTGCACATTACACTGTGATAAGAGGAGTGCATATAGCACAGTGTGGATCTAGTAGTACTAACCTTATCAGTTGAGGGTTATAGAGGGAAAATATGTACACTAATAGATAAACTACTGACTGATAGTTGTGTTCAGCCCAAAAAATCAAGGTTTCCCATTATATATCATAACAATTCTGGTTATATATCCTAACAATTCCAGTCTGACCACCACCTTCACCATCCAGTGCTTGGATCAGCCTCCCCCTCAACCACCCTGCTCTCTGCTAGATCACTCTTCCAAGCACCGGTCCACAGATGGTACAGCGAACCCATGTGCACAAAGACCATCACAGTGACAGGAATCAGCTGAAATCTGCATGTCGCTGTGATGGTTTCTGCTGGCACTGGGACTACCTTGCCAGTGTATCGCCCCCTCCCCCGAGACAACCCCGACCTGGAGTTAGTAATCCACAGTCAAGGGGTGTGGAGGGTGAAGCCCCCCATATGGGGGTTTGGGGGTGCAGCCCCCGATAAAACAAAGACACAACCTGACAGTGCAATGCTGACACTCGGCGTTGTGGTTGTCCCTGTCGGGGATGTCAGCGCAGCAGATGTCACAGTGCCATAGTAAAACCCAGGCACCAGGCTGTCCTCCATGCAGCTGGACAACCCTTCTAGCCCAAGCCTCTCCCATGATGAGCAACCTCACTGGAACTAGAGCACTACACAAGCACCAGACCAACCACTTTCCCAGCCAACCACCCTCCCTGCATCTGGACCAGCCTCCAGCTACATGCCATACAGCCTCCATGCAGCTGGAGCACCCTCCAAGCCTCCACTCCAACAGACAACATCTCTGCAGCTGCCCCAAACCCCTGAACCAGCACTCAACCAGTCAACTGCTCTACCTACAGCTAGACCCACCACAAGCCCTGAACCAGCCTCACTGTCCCACCTCTTACCCTGCAGCTGGACCTCACTTAAACTAGCACCCCCAACCAGTCACCCACCCTGCTGCTGGCTTACTCTTTCATGCCCTGGACCAGCCTCCCCCAGCAGACAAACCTCCCTACAGATGGACCCCCTGTGTTTGTTCCAACCCATCAACCTGCTCCCCTCCCCAAGTTGAGCACCCTTACTGGAGCTGGACACCCAGATAACCATCCTTCCCATGAGCTGGACCCAACCTCCCTCCCTCCCTACCTCCCTCCACAGCAGTACCTCCCCTGGACCAATACCCACCCTGCAACTAGACCACCCTTCCCCTGATCACCCTTATGCAACCATGAACCCCATACTTCTCAATATAGTATAAACAAAATGTGAGACCCTACCATACAAAATATAAATTCATAAGTACCTGTAAAATAAACAACAACATGGATTCAAAGAATCAGTTAAAAGGCATGCTTTTCGGAAACAGGAAAATTACTCAATAAATTCTTATACACAAAAGAGAGATTTTCATAATCAGTAGTCTTCAGCAAAATTAAAAAAAGTACAATGATCCCAGCATTACTATTTAATGTAATGTAATAAATTTACATATGCTAAAGTCTTAATTAAATACAATATCAAATGCAAAAGCACAGCTTTCCCAGTGCACCCCATCTCAAATCAGTTTATGAACAAACAGGATCCAAGGAAATTTCTCCAGAATATCTAAGGAGATATTTTCGAAAATAACAGTCAGCAGTTTTAGGAACATAAAACAAGCACAAAGATTCCATAATTACTATTTAATATAATGGATTAATACATGCAAATGTTTTTATCAAATAAAATATTAAATGCAAAAAGCAGCCCCCCCCCACACACACACACATTCAAACACTCAAATATCTTCAGTAAATACATATTCCTTCATCAATCTATAGGTTACTCCAGATTGTAGATAAAAAAAACTGTAAAGTATTTTCTCTGTAAATATAGGTAAATAGGCTACTAAATGGATATGCACACAGAACATGCATTCTGAATATTTCCATGCTGCTCTGTAACTCCTCTGCCCCACCCCCCAAAAAAAAATTACAACCTTAAAAGTAACTAAATCAGTAAAAATACCACAAGTGAAATGTAATCTAGAGGCACAATGCACACTAGACACTTTAAGGAGGGATTTGATTGAAAATAAATTGTGTACTTTGAAGGCTTTTCAAAGGTTTTGCCACATGAGTTCAGAGCAGAGAACATTTCTTCACAACAACATATTGATAATTAAAACTGCACAGCATTTCACTTAAAACTCGAGTAATAATCCCCCTACTGTATTTAACGTTTCAGGGAGTTAAAATGATGCACTTTTCTTTTTAAACATGAGCACTTACCTCATGCATATAGATCTCATCTGCAGGCAACACTAGCTTGATCTTCAAATGGAGGCTAACAGTCCTTGGGCAGGAACAGGAAGTGATTCTGGGAAATGTTCACTGACTGAGTAGACTTCTAGAAAATGTAGTTCAGTAGACCTTTAAAGGGACACGGACAACCTTTTTTGTATCATATTATTTCTAAGTAAAAACCCACATTTTATGATTGCTTGCCTTCTGTAAAATAAATTGATGTTGCTGGTTGTTTTAGCTGCCTCCTTGCTTAGTACAAGTGAAATGTATGGTAATGTATCTATTCTTGATTAGCTAATTCAAATTATACAACGGCAGAATAAATGTCTTCAATCTGATTGGCTGACAGGCCCCAGAGACAGTGATGTTATTAATCAATAACATCACTGTATCTAGATCTGACAGCTGCCGACCACTTTGCTGCCTCAAAACAACAGAATCACTTCTCTCACCTGACAGCTGTCATGAATGTCCCTGACGTGTCGTTCAACCTCCTCGTTGACAAGACCATGACGGAAATGTTCGCCAACTCATCCAGCAGTAGTCCTTCCACTTCATGGGCACCAGACGACAATGTCAGCACCTCAAAGAAAATTAAAAAAACACAGCATTTAAACATACAGTCTGAGGACATCGATAAAATAGAAACTGATGGCAATGAAGAGAATAAGAAGTGGAAGACAGCTTGGGCTGTCCGTGTATTCACCGACTGGCTGTCAGAAAAATCTGTCTCCTGTGACATTCAAACAATCTCATCGAAAGACCTGAATCAAATCCTACGGCAATTCTATAGCAGTGTACTAAACAGTAGTGGAGAACAATACAGCATCTCCAGCTACATTAGTCTATGTGCTGAACTGAACAGCTATATTATTGATCCCCCCAACAGCCACTGCTTCAATATTATGACAGACGCTGACTTCCAACCTGCCAACAACGTATTCGTGGGTCATCTAAAAAATATCAGGAGACAAGGCAGAGACATTGCGACCCACCATCCACCCATCACCAAGGCAGATTTAAAAAAAATAAGACTATCCTAGGCCCTCAACCCAGCCACAGCACCAGGTCTCATCCGAAGAGTGTGGCTAGAACTTCAACTGCACTTCGCCCGAAGGGGCTGTGAGGGACAGACAGCACTAAAAGCAGACTCCTTTACAGTGAAGCTGAATGAACAAGGACTAAAATACGTTATGATGTCGTTCAACGAAAAGACCAAGAACCATGCCAAAATAATGGAGTGGGACCAGGAAATCCTTCGTGGTGCTATGTTCGAGATTCCAGGAAACCAGCTATGTCCCGTCAGATGTCTCGAACTACATCTATCCAAGCTGCCAGCTAACCCTCCGTGCCTGTTCCTATACCCTAGAAAAAAACCCACAAACGAACTCACTCAAGAGCCCTTATGGTACACTCTTGAAACAATGGGTGTAAATTATTTAGCCAGTATGATGCCCTGCATTTGTAAGCTCGCAGGCGTCACAAATAAATACACAAACCATAGCCTGCGAGCAACTGCTGTACAGCTGTTGACGGAAGCGGGACTCAAAGCCAGGCAAATCATGTCGGTGACCGGGCACAAGAGTGAGATGTCCCTGAAATCATATTGCGGTGCCAAACTCATTGACCGACAGAACTGGAGTAAAATCCTCTCTACAGCAGCAACTGATACCCCCAAGGAAAGCAGCAGCATGGCCAGACAGGAAGCACAAGATGACCCGGAACAACCCACCTGATCTGCAACCAAAAAAAATACCCACACAACAACCACCACTCAACAAAGCAGTCAACCACCTCTGAATCAGGATTGCTTCAACATTCAAGGCAACACAATGTGCATCTTCAATTTCTACCGACAGTAAGCACATCATTGAACTGATGGCGTTCCAGGAAACCAAATGTTCTTTTTTCAAGTGTTCATTACATTTGATATAGTTGTGTTTCAAAGTATTAAATACCATTTCTCAAAATACTTGTGGCAAGTAAAGTACTTAACGTTTTTCAAATATGTGTTTTAAATATGTTACCACTTTTTAAACAGTTTTATGCAGTAACAACAATTTCCAAGTTGTAACCAACAGTTTCATTAAGTTAAAAGGGACTATTTTATCTGTAATTTATGAAAACACATTCAACAAGTAAAATTATTGCAAAAGAAGCAAATCTGCCTATGTGTCTTAATTACACAACTATCCAAGTAAAAGAAACACACCGAGCCATTGTATAATAGCAATAAGGCACTCCAGGATGTGTGTTATCATGTAATAACGTTACTCCTGGGGTGGTGGAAGCACTCGGCTATGCCTCGTGCTTCAACCCACCCCAGGAGTGACATTATTACACGATAACACACACCCTGTCGTGCCTTATTGCTTAATCCATGAACTACTTGGTTGACTGTAATCTTCATTTATGATTCAGTAGTATTAAAAAAATTGTACTTTGAAAAGCACTGCAGTTCTATTTCTAAACCTTATTTAGTAATCATTTACTCTTAAACAAGTACTATTCTTAGAGTTTACATTTTTTTAATGATGATTAAGCAAGCAGTAATACCCAACAGGATGGGTGGTATTGCCCATACCACCCACCCTGGAGGGTGTTATTACACTTAGAAAATTGGGCATCAGCTTATTTTTTTTATAATGATTTCATTAAGAAAAAGAAGTAAAAATATTAATAACAATGATGAGAAATAGCAGCTTCTGTAAAATAGTCCCTTGAGTGGTTGAATTTCTACTAGAGGGAGCTGGTGCATATAAGACCCCTTTTTATTAGTTTACTGTGTCTGTGTTTGTTTTCAGTACTTTACAGTTTCCCTTCTCAAGTTTTGTGATAGGATAATTTCTACAGTTTTCCTCCATGACAAAACTACGTTTAGTTGTATACTGTGTGAGTTGGAAGGGATCTGCTCAGCTGTGGAGTGTAAATGGCAGTGTCCAAGTTGGGCAAGGAAGAGGGAAATTGGAACACTACAGTGCATTGGTTTCAGTGCATCGGAGATTGAGCAAGCTGGGAGAAAAAAAGAGGTACATTGCTGTGTGGGCTTTTGAGCAGGGGCACTCAGCAGGGTACAGTTTAAAATGTGATAGCATGAGAGAGAATTGGGCAGAGTAGTGGTGGCAGTATTCTAGTAAGGTGGACTCCAGGAGAAGGAGAGGTGCTGCCGGCTTGCAGGGTTCACTAGGTTTGCTGGCTTTCAGGAGAGCGGGGTTGCTTGCTGAGGGTGGAAACATTATTTTATATAATATTTGTTTAGTTTTGTTGTAGCTTGTGCTTTTGTGACAGGGTGGTGGGAGGAGACTGCCCAGTAGAAGGTGTTGGGGAATAATGTTTAGCGGCGCGTGGTGCAGGTTTGAAAAAATACACTTGTGACCGTGATGATAAGAAGCCAATCAGAGTGTCGACTTGCTTTTTGTTTTAAAATATGTATTTTCTTTTATTTGCTGCAATTGTATAATGTGAGTCCTGTGGTCAGAGGTGGTGTGCACATTTTTGTGGCAGCTGACTCTGAAGTAGCTACTGTTGGAGGGGGTGGGCAGGATCTCTCACTAAGCAAAAGAAAAAAATGGTGCCAATTTCAAAATGTGTGGGGTGGTTTTAGCCAATTAGCTAGCAAGATGGGCACACTGATACTAAAATGGGTGAAGGGGCACTTGGGTTGGTACTTTTTATTTCCTGGTCATCTATGGAAAGTTAATGTACCCCCCTTACAAGGATGTCAGCCAATCAGAGACCAGGAAATAAAAAGCCTATTTTCTAAGGATAATTAAAAATGACAAACATTAGTCTTTGAAGACAAATTAATGACTGCTTTAATACTAAATTTAGTATTCGACTCAGTGAGGGAATCCAAACATGTACACCATCTGGACACATTGGTCCCAATATTCAAGGAGGCGCAAAGCACAGTGCAAAAATTAACGATATGCCTTTCACTCACCCAGGTACCCAAAGATTATATTATCCATAGAATAGTGCACTGGTGCTATTCCACTGAATCTAGGGCCATGTTGACCCAATACTAAGCCATTTAGTGCTGGGCAGACATGGTTCCCAAAATAGGGTGACACAATGCCTTGTGCCTGTGCTAAAGTTCCAATATTCAAAGAGACCCATGCAAATGAGCAAGACACTAAGGAGCCATTTACATGCCCGTTATGGGCTCATTTGTATGGCAAGCAAGACTTGATTGCACAGAGCCACCCCCTAATTGCCAGGTCCCAGAGATCTATCCCTGCTGCTAGTGTCCCCCTCCACTGTTTGCTGGCCTGATGTTAAATAATTCAGTGGTTTAAGGCTCTGAGCTACAAACCTGGAGACCTGGGTTTGAATCCCACAGCCCCCACCTGCATACTGTGTGACCCTGAGCAAGTCACTTAGCTTCCTTGTGCTCCCAGGTCGCACCTGTAAACAAGATTCAGCTTAGTGTGTTTCTCCTGCTTAAATAAAAAAAAAAATCTTTCGCTGCTACTAGTGATCCCCACCCCCACTGACCGCCAGCCCAATCTTAAACATAAATCTTTCCCTGGTGTCCAGATAACTGTTCCACCACCCGCACCCATGCCTGGTATTGAAATAATTATTCCCTGGTGTCCAGTGATCTCTACCCAACCTGCACCCATGCCCTATGCTGAACTAATTACTTCCTGGTTTCCAGTGGTTTCTCCTCCCACCGGCAGCCATGCCCAATGCTGAAGTAATTATTCCCTTGTGTCCAGTGGTTCCTCCTCCCACCTGCACCCATGCTCGGTGTTGAAATAATTCTTCCCTGGTGTCCAGTGGTTCCTTCCCCAACTTGCACCAATGCTCTATGTGCAAATTATTATGTGTACAGTGATCCCTCTGCCCCACCTGATCACCCGCCTGATGGACAAATTGTCCCTGGTGTCCACCTGATTACCTGACCAACAGACTAAATGTCTCTACCAGCTAATGGCCCCTCCCAACCCAGTAAACAACCAGATGGAAAGACAAAGTGTCCCTGGTGTCCCGTGGTCCCTTCCCCCACCCAATGTCTGTCAGATGTACATTTGAAATATTCCCTGGTGTCCAGTGGTCCCTTCTTCCACCCAATCACACACCCAACAAAGTGTCCTTAGGGTCCAATGGTCCTTCCCCCCCCACCTGATGCCCTGCTACAGTAAGACAAAACCATTGTCCCTGGTCTAGGGGTTCCTCTCCCTCATCTGATCCCCATCCTGGGTTTACCAATCCTCCCCCCACAATTGTCATTCTGCCACTGACTCACAGGATTTCAGGTGGAAAGTATTGTTCCCCCTACTATACTACCCTGGCCCCATTCACATTTACTAGTCCCCCACCTCCCAGCCTGTCCATCTTTGATGCTAGTGGATCCCCCTCCCACCCACAACAACAACTCACACCCCATGGTCTCCCATACTTGCCAGTCTGTGCCATTGTGAATTGACCACGTGGAACACAGCCTGCCACACACCACCTTGGGTACCCGCCGTCTGACTGAATTTTGAAGTGCACTGCTTATTTATAGATTGGTCCCTATAAATAAGCAGCACACTCCCAGCTTTAGTCAGAAGGCCAGTGACCAAACTGGTGGGTAGAGGGCTGCGTTGCTTGCCGTCAATTCACTGTGGCACTGATAGACAGGTACAGAAGATCATGGGGGTGTTTGTTGTCTCTGCCACAAGTGGGGGGGTCCATGAGCAACAACAAGGGGCAGACTGGGGGGGGGAAGGGGACCAATGAATGTGAACTGGGCCATAGCTGTGTTGTGAGGGGGATGATACTATGCACGTAGCATCCCGGGAGTCAGTGGTGGGATGATGATCCGATGGGGGACTGTCAAACCCAGGATGGGAATTGGACACAGGAAAGGGACCAATATAAATGGGACAACAGTTTTTTCTTACTCAGGCTGGGCATCAGGTGGAGGAAAAACCACTGAACACCAAGGACACTTTGTTTGTACATGAGGCAGATGATCAGGTGGAGTGAGGGACCATAGGGCATCACGAAGTTAGTATCCAACCACAGGGCATGGGTGTGGGTGTAGGAAGGGACAACTGGATACCAGAGAAACTGGTGTTTTTGAACAGGATAAGTGAGAGGGGGGCTGACACACTTCCCCTACCATCCAGTATGGTTGCACTGGAGTAGACTGTGGTCTAAGTCAGTGGTATTTGTGCTGTTTAAGGGGACCATGCAAAACACCCTTACATGATGCAAATACTCTGAATATTGAACTGTGCCAATATTCAGGTCATCGCCCCTTCATTTGCATTGCACCCCCCCTCCAAAGATTGGGTATCCAGTGAAGAGGGCGACTGAGATTGAGTAACTGCAATAACAGTGACTGAATCTCAGTGCCTGTGTTTTGGGCTACCCTGAGAAGGTAGCAAAGAGTGACAGGGGAGGCAACTGGAATCATGACTGGAGCAACATGTTGGAGGAGTGGTGGGGAGTGTGGCCGGCTGTGG
Source organism: Neoceratodus forsteri (assembly GCA_016271365.2). NCBI lineage: Eukaryota > Metazoa > Chordata > Ceratodontiformes > Ceratodontidae > Neoceratodus > Neoceratodus forsteri. Next base: position 1,127,639,761 of record CM028131.1, read on the forward strand.
TGGGGAGGATGCAGGGTTTAGGTCTGGGTCAACTTTTTGCATTGCACCATTTTTTTTTATAAGTTTCACCCCCCTAGATTTCAGAATCCTTAGTTGGGGGTGGGGGGTGCAATGCCCCATATACTTAGCTTTCCTGTGTCTCTGCATCATGTTCACTGCAAGTGTACATTGAAGTTTTATTTTCCGGCAATGTACACTCACCATTATCACATAGAACCCAAAGTTTGCCCTGGTGCATACTCATGCTAACCAAACTGTTCAATACAGGACATCAATACAAAACTCAGTTTTTACCGGCAAATTAGGATTTGCGCCTGGGCAAACTTAATATCTTGGACATAGAGTTTTCCAATTTGTATTGCTCTCAGACTATCTACCACCTTTTCTTTGGTGTAGGAGTATCATTGGTCCCCTCTCCCTATTTCCTGTCAGATTGATTGCACAGTCCAGCAATGGGGACTCCTTTTCCCATTTGAAAACTGAACAAAAACATTGGTTCTGCATGTTGGCCTTATCTCTATCCCCTCCCTCCCTCTTCTCTCCCTTACCTCAGCCTAAAGATAAAAAATGGAAAATGAATGGTTCAGAATAAAACAAAATGGAATAAGAATGGCTCAGAATAAACTGCTCAAACAGACAGGTCATTTGAAGGGTATTTGAAGGGATATTGGGAGCAAAAAATGAAGGGTAGAGTTGAAAAATGGAAAATGGATAGGTGAATGGTATGAATACTAAAATATGAAGGGACTTTGAAAATAAAACAACTGCAAATGTACAATTATTTCTCTGTATGGGATAAAACAAACAGAAGTATTGAAAAGTCTTCATTTATCATTCAAAATTATTCAACAATTTATACTTCTAAAATAAGTGCATAATATTCATTTAGTAATAATTTACACTTAAAAAACAAGCACAGTTGAATACTTCTTAGAATTTAGTATTCCTACAGGCAATATTCTTCTGATGATGATTACAGAAGACTAAAAATTACTAAGCTTAGTCTTAAAAGAGTAATTAATTACTGCTTTAAGATTAAATTTAGTATTCTACTTTGGTGCAGGAGTCCTTCAACTATGCATTGAAGGTCCTGGTGTGGAGAACCCTGTCCTCCCCCTGCTGTAGACTGGTAACACCGCAGAAAAAACACTGAGCATGCTCCCTGCCTAAGATCCCTCCCAAACTCCCTGAACTCCTCCTGCACTACCCTAACCTCATCGCTAGCCAGGTCATTAGTCCCTAGGTGGACAATGGCATCTTGCTCTCCCTCCCATCCTGCTGCCCCAGCAGTTCTCAGGATCTGCTATCCATCCCTCCATGTCATTGCACCAGGTAGGCACTTCACCTCCTTCTCTCCCTCCCTTCCTGCCCCCAAATCTACCCCCAAATGATGGAGTCCCCCACAAAGAGTTGCTTCCTCCACCTCAGGGGTCCTCTGCCACCCTCCTTGGGGTCTCCACCATGGAGGACCCCCACATCCTTCTTTGTCACTACTGCGGGTGCCTCCATGGGACAGTTCCACCCCACCACAGTGTCATCATACCTCTCAACTGTCCCTGATTTTCACGGATGTCCCTGATTTTGCCTTAAAATTTTATGCTGTCCCTCCTAAAAATGTGTTTCCTTGAGCAAACAGTGAGAGTTGTAAGCACAAAATAATGTCATACATTAAAGCTACAGACTTGTTCTTCCTTAGAAAATGCATTTTACACTAATTTACTTAGTTTACCAGCTTTCTGACAGGATATCACCAATTTAGAAGATGTGTCCCTGATTTTGGTCCTTTGTCCCTGATTTTTTTAAGCCTCATCCCTGATTTATGAGGCAGGTGGTTGAGAGGTATGAGTATTGTAGCAGTTGTGTAGTGGGAGTGTAGGGAGGATGTGCCTCTAACACACCGACCTTACACTTCCCAAGCCTACTGTAGTCCAGCCACTCCTCCTCCTTAGCATCCATTGAAGCAATGGTGGCAGACTTGGTGGTCCCTGGATGGGGGAGGAGGCCCACTGTATCCTAACCAACTCAGCCTGAAGACGAGCATCCTCCACCCTCAGCCCAAAGAGGTGCACACAGATGGGGCAGCACTGCAGTCTCCAGAAAGTCTCCCTGAAGACTGCCAATCCACATATACTGCACTCCTCCACTCCCAGCATGACTATTTCTGACCTGCCTATTTTTCTTTGCTATCTTAAAACCCCTTTTTTAATCCTTACTCTAGATAGGGTGCTTCACCTTTTCCCAAAATTGTGCTTATTCTAAACCCTTTTCTACTCGACCCTAGATAGGGTGCTTCACATGTTCTCAAATGTCTCCTGACTTTAATACTTTTCTATCCCTACACTAGATAGGATGTTTACACCTAATCCCAAACTTTTAGATTGCTTTAAACTTCTATTTACCCCTATCCTAGATAGGGTGTTTTACCTATACCCAATTCCTGGTCTGACCCTAACACTCCTCACTCCCTAGTGGTATGTGAGCTATAGTAAGCATTTAACAGGAACGTACTTCCATGCTTTCTCCTGCTTTTTCCTGTCCCTAATTCATTCCTCTACTGGTCCCCCACCTCTCTTCTGAGGTGCAGAGTGCCCATCTGCTGGGTGCCTTGTTGGACTGACTCTGGTAGGCAGAGTCTGCTATGCTGTCCTTGTCTCGAGGGTCCTTATCATGGGGGGGCACAGCACAGAGGGCTGCTTGGTGGTTCCTTTCTTAAGTAGTAATCGGGAGCTGATTGTATGTCAAGGGAGCACTCAGACTGGTGTTCTGGAGGGCAAGGGGAGTGCCAGTCTCTCCTGATTGGATTCCTCCAAATCCTCTCACTCTCGGAGCTCTAGTGTTCCTGTGCTGTGATCAGCAGCAAAAACAAGCAAGGTTTAGCTCTTTGTGTAAGGGAAGGAGTGGCTCTGAAACAGGCACACCTCATCTGATTTACTCAGCTCCTGTGGATCTTCTCTGCCAAGGTCTGGCAACATCTGGGGATTTAAACTATGAGCCACTTCCTAGATGTAAAGGGAGCACTCGGATTGGTGCTCCAGAGTGTGATGGGAGTGTCAGTCTCTCCCAATTGGATCCCTCCAAATCCTCTTGCTCGCAGATCTTTGATGTTCCTATTTGCAATCAGCATCAAAAAGAATCAAGAATCAGCTCTTTGTGTAAAGGAAGGAGTACCCCTGAAACAGGTAGCCCCTCTGCTTTGCTCCACTCCTGTGGGTTTTCTGTGCTCAATTACCAAGCACAGCTGGTTGATTGCAGATGGAGCAGATAAGTGCATAACCACCCACAGCATGCAGGATTGCAAAATAAAGACTTCAGTGACCATACAGTGTTCACTTATAGTGATAAAGTAAAACTAAAATAAAAATTAAGTGTTTATTTTGTGTGCCTACAAGCAAAAATAAAGGATTGGGGTTGCCCTCACCTGCATGTGTCCCATGATGCAGTGGTTTGGATTAGTAGGGGTAGTCAGGGGTATGATGAGAATGAAAATATTCCAATTAAGTACTTGATGCACTGTGAGTCATACACTTGACCACCCTAGCAGTGAGTAATGGTATAACCCAGTTGAAGAAACAACACCAAAACCAAGGGGAAAAGACTGCTTTGGAAAAAGCAAATAAAGCCTGTCACTCATAAAATCCTAAAACCAGTTTGAGAAAAAATAGTATTTTAGTATAAAAAGAGTACTGCCATGAAGCTACAAATAGACTTGTTTATCAGTTAAGTAAAAAGCATTAAAATAGAAAATATATACCATGAAATAAACTTTTTATTCTTAAAAAGATAAAACAAGATAATCTGTCTTAATAGTACACTTTTCTTAACAAATTAGATAATTCTATAGAACAGTAAAGTGATTAAAAATCAAGATTTCCAGTTACATCGAAATAAAATAAACATGAAGATATTCTTTTATGCAGTGTGATTGTTTTCTCCCTCGAGCACCTTACGAGTCATGCCACATCATGTGGTTGTCCAGTCTTCAACATACTCATTACAGTCATCATTGTAGTTTGCTCTGTGTCCTGCTGCTGCCTACATTTGTAGGAGATGCCGGAGAGTTAAGGACCCCTCCTGCGCTTAGGCATAAATACAGCAGTGGCCTCTCCTCGCGAACATGTTGCACAGCCTACTGCCGTGACATCACCATTGTTAGAAAAAAAGTCCGGTCTGCAAAAATAGAAGTTGCAGATTTTGGAGATGAATATTTGTACAAGTACAACTAGTCTCGATAGAAATATAGCCTAAATACTGAAATGGGGGGTGTGGGGGACGGAGCCCCCCAATTACAAGTACAACTAGGCTTGATTTAGCCACAACAGAAATATAGGCTAAATACTGAAATAGAACAGGGGGTGTGGGGGGCAGATAGCACGGTGGGGTGTACAAGTACAAACAGTCTTACAGCCACGATACAAAGAAATAAAATGAAACACATGCAGTAGGTGTTAATAGCATCTAATGGCCTGGTTACTATGCACACAACTGTTTTTTAAATAACCATCAAGAACCCGGGGAGTCTGGGGGCCGGAGCGCCCCCACAGAAGAAAGAAAATTTAACGATTTAGAAGTTTTTGCTATTAAGATACACTCTACATCTTGGCACCCGCCTAACTCGGAACTTTGAGGCTATTAGGACCATGCAGTGGAATCGTGATGAATATCATGTTATTCGAGGACTGTACAATGAATGCTTTTCTTGTGGGACTTTGTGCAATACCGTTATGTGAAATACTAGTTATGAATTATGTGCACACTATACTATACTATATTTTGTGCAATACCGTTATGTGAAATACTAGTTATGAATTATGTGTACACTATACTATATACAGTGCAATAAATACTTTTTTTTTTTTTAATGTGGCTGGGCTTCTACATGTCTAACAGTGTGCTGCCGGAAAAGTATGCATTTTATGTTTACACCATAAACTAGTGTATGGCTAGAGTGAAAAGGTGTGTAGCAAAAACTGCAGGGAGTGTCCGTATTGAACGAGGGCCGGAAAGGGGGCATGGCCAAAATGACAATGCTGTTAAGGATTACTGTAGTATACTTGATTTTAGATTTAGCGCACGAGGGATCCTTAACTCTCTGGTATTGCCCATTTGTATGGTTATCTGTAGTGTAGAAAACATAAAGATCACCTGGATCTAGTGGCCATTGCAGAAACATGACTGCAGACCATGACTGGGTCATGGCCATCCTGAGATACACACTTTACAGGAGGGACAGAGCAGGGGAGAGGGGGTGAGGGGTGACATTGTATGTAAGGAAGGAAATTAAGGCTACTGAGCTACAGGAGCAGGTGCAGGAAGGGGAGGAGGGACTAGAAGAACTGTGGGTCATCGCAGAGACTGGCTGTGGGACCTCTATCAAGATGGGGTAGTGTACAGACCTCGAGCACATGGGGAGGATTTAGACAGATCCTTATGGGAGGACATCATCAGGATACCCAGGAAAGGGGAGGGACTGTTGGTTTGAGATTTCAACCTACCAGATGTGGAGTGGAACCCACCAGCTGCAGCATTCTTCAGGCAGCTCAGAAAGAAACCTGCAAGAGGTGGGATTTTGTACTCACCAACAGGGACAGCACTGTAAAAATCACAGTGTGTAGTCCCCTGGATACCAGCAATCACTATACAGTGTGGTTTGATGTACAAAGAGGTACAGAAAAGAACCAAGGGCAAGGGTCCTGGATTTATGGAGGGCAGATTTCAAGGAAATCAGTGACTACCTCAGGAAATGGCTCAACAGGGACAAGAGCTAGGCAAGGAGGAAGGCAAGTCCAAAAAGTTAGACCACACTAAATGGTGTAGGTTTGAAGTGTTGCTGCAGGGGTGAGTTAACCCTCAGGGAGTTACACTAGCATGTCTGAATGCAGCACACTCAAAAGGAGAAAACAGGTAGTATGGCTGTATCTCCCTTACTTGTTTCTGTGTCAGTGTCAAAAAAAGGAAGGATCCAGGAAACAGGTAGGTGCTGCATAAGGGGTGGAGGCACACTGGAAGGGAAACAGTGAGGGCATCATTAGGCAACTAGTCTCTGTGTAAAGGAAGTTAGCAAACGCAGGAGGAAGAATAAGCCATCGTGGTTCTCCAGGGAAGTGGCAGTGGCAACAAGGGACAAAAGTATAGTGTTCAAAAAGGTAGACAGAAACTCATAGAGAAGAAACAGGGTGGTATACCTTGACAGGCAGAAAGAAGCAGGAAGGGAGGTCAGGAGGACTTAGCTGCATGTGGAGGAAAGAATAACAAGGGAGATGAGTAAAGGGGATAAGACTTTTTTTGCTATGTCAGGGAGACAGGAAAATCAAGAGGTGGGATAATAAGGATCAGAAGGGAGGAAGCGGGAGAATGTGAAGAGGAATACCCAGAAAAAAACATACATTTTGAAGAAATACTTTTGATTGGTTTTCACAGTAGAGGGTGGAGGGGATGGGCCATGATGTAACAGTAAAGGCAGGGGAAGGGGGATTGGCACAAGTCCCTTTTCTAAGGAGAGGGTACTAAAAGGACTTGCTGCCTTGAAAGTAGATAAGGTAATTGGATTGGATAGGGTACACCCCAGGATATTGAGGGAGCTAAGGGAAGTGCTAGCTGCCCTGCTGTCAGCTTTGTTCAATAGTTTGCTGAAATTAGGAGTGGTGCTGGAGGGTTGGAGAAGGGCTGGCATGGTCCCTCTGCACAAGAGTAGCAGCAGGAAGAAATCTAGCAGCTACAGGTATGTCAGCCTGTCTTCGGTGGTGTGTAAACTAATGAAGATGGCAACCTAACAGAAACTGCCCCAAGCTAGTGCAGTGCACATGGTCAAATTATAAATTATCACATCAACCAGAGAGACATCAGACTTGCATCCCTCACAGGCTCACAAACTTAAACAAGAAGCTCTTGCAGAAATGTACAAAATATATTTTAACTCGCATAGTTAACAATGGTGCAGAGCATATCACCTAGAAGACAAGCTCAAAAATCTGGTAGTGGCAACTAAAACCTCCTGACCTCCTAACCCTACTAAAAAAGAGACTAGTTGAGTACTTGGAATCCAATGGACTGCTGGGCTACAGACAGCAAAAGTTCACAGGGAGAAGGTCATGCCAAACATATCTGATAAATTTCTTTGACCTTGTGAACAAGGAGATATTGAATTCTAGAATGCTGGCAGCAGAGTGGCTGTGTCTGTGGACATCTCATAGCTATGTGAACATTTTCCATATTTTTTCTCATTGTTTACTTTTTTGGTGCGTAGTTTGTGGATTGAGAAGGAGGGTATTGTTGCCTACAGAAAGGTATGGGATTTGTGTGTTTGATGTTCATAGGGAGTAGGGTAGTCACCACGTTTGTTCTGTGATGAATCAGAACTAGTGTAAATTTTCATTTTATTTATATACAGTTGTTTGGCAGTTTGTTAGTGCCTTGCATTGGGTTATCCTTTTCACCAGGATCTGCTGGTTTGTTACTGTGTGGTGGCCTGTTAATTATGTAGTACTGTGATTTTGTTTGTCACTGCTTGGTGGGCTTTCTGGGCTGCTGATTTCTTGTTTGAAAAAAAAAGCATTTATTCTAAACATTTTTTAGCTAAAATCAGGCTGTTGCTAAGAAACAGTTTTCCTGGTATAGTGTTCTAGTTTTGAAAGAACATCTGAAATAGCAGCCTACTGAGTTCTATAATATTGAGATTTGCTGTTACATTTGGATGATAAAGTGAAACAAAAATGTATATTTTTTTATTTTTATGTTTTTGTATATGCATATTATACATATACTTGACCAAAATTAATCAAGTGTTAATGAACAAAAGTAAGGGAGATGTAGAAAGTACTCCAAATATAACATAACACCATATGTTAGGTAGGCCTTTTGTACCATAGGATCAGTACAGAGATGAGATACAACGGGTAGGTAGTCACTTGTGGGGATTGTGGAGTATTCTTCTCCAGGATTGTGCTCTGGAGGTGTGGGTACTGCCTCATCTGCAGGGACTTTGCAGAGCTCCATGCTCAGCTGGCAGCTGCAAGAGATGAGATATCTCAGCTGTGGCACTGGCTCAGGTGGGGTCCACTGCCACACCTCTGCTGCCCTGGAGGCATGTGGCCCAGGGGGGCTGGAGGGTGGTGGAGAAGGGAAGGGAAAGGGGAAGGGTGGCAGGAGCAGCCACACGGGGTTCAACCAATCTCACACCATTCAGATACCAAATAACTCTGGACCCCTTGAGGGAGCTCAGATACCTGACTCCATTGGGGGAACTCTAAGTCTGTTAGGTGAAATGGACATGATGACTTGGTGGCACCTGAGGGGTTGAGCAGGAAGAAGTCTGAAAGAACAGTCTTAGTGATTGGAAACTCACTGATTGGGGACTAGAGAGGTTGATGTGTAGGTGAGTGAAATGGAGATCATCGGCCATCATGGTTATAGATAGCATAGCAAGGATGGTGAAGAAGGTGGAGGAGGATCTGGGGGCAGTAGTACAGTTGGGTACCAATGATCTGGTGAACCAGCCTGTGGAGGCAGTGAAGCAGAACTTTAAGAAGCTGGGAGACAGATTGATGGCACACTCATCTTCCCTTGCCTTTTCTGACACCTTCCCTGTGTGGAATAAGTGGAATGGGAACAGTAGAGTAAGGAAAGAAGAGACTGTGGAATATAATGGGTGGTTAACGGGATGGCGTCAGGAGGAAGGGTACCACTTTGTGGGGCACTGGGGGGGGTTGGGACAGGAGGCTCTTCAAGGGTGTTGGCCTTCACCTGATGAGAAAGGGAGCCACTGCTCTATGCCAGAAGTTTGATGATTACATTAGACAGTTAAACTAAGTGTAGGGGAGACGGAGGCTAGGGGAACCACTGAGAAGGAAGAGCAGGTGGGGAAACCTAGCTAGGACTCCTCCTGAACAGGGGTCTAGTAACAGCAAGGTGAGTAACAGTAAGGTTGAAGTTCAGATTAGGTTAAGGGGAGAGGCCAATGATTGAGGGCTGACAGAACCTACATTCAGCATGAAGAATGAAAGATTAAGGAGACTAGGGAAGAATAAGGGAGGTGGAATAGGAAAATGCAATGGGAGGATCAGGAGAATGATGAAAAGTGGTCTGCCTTAATGCTAGAACTCTGAGAAATAAAATTAGTGAGCTCCATGCAATGATGACAGTCACTGAGATGGATCTAGTTACCATCACAGAAAATTGGGCCACAGAGAATAATGATTAGGACCTGACAGTCCCAGGCTACACCATGTTTAGATGGGACATGAGAAAAGGTAAAGGACGAGGCACAGCCCTATATGGCAGAGAGGGCATAGATACATTGGAGGATGGAAACATCAGGGGCGGTAATGGGGAAAGAGACTCACTATGGGTTCAGCTCACGGCATCCTCAGGCAAGAAACTACAAATGGGGGTGATCTATAGATCTCCAGGATAGGTGGAAGGGAGATATAAGGAGATGAGGGCTGAAACAGAAAGGGAGTAGCAAAGGGGGAGGTGGTAGTGGGAGATTAAAATCTGCCAGATTTTGATTGGGTCATTCCAGCAGCCAACAACTCCAGAAGTCAGCCCCTATTAGATACATTGTAGGACTTCCTGCTGGTGCACCTAGTTAAGTAACCCACTATACACTCTGCTGTTCTCAATGCAGTACTCACCAACTTGGAAGTAACATGAGGAGTGAGGGTAAGGGAACTACTAGTGTCCAGCAACCATAACTCTATATGGTTCAAGCTGGCCCTTGGGACATGTAAGCCCTTATCAAAGGCTGAACCCCTAGATTTTAGAATGGCAAACTTCAACCAAATGATTGAGGAGTTGGTCCAGGACAAGTTAGTTGGAGTGGACAGCATCTGGGATTAGGAGAAAAGATGGGGGCAATCAAGGGGACCATTCTCAGGGCAACAAAGTCTTGCATGAGAATGATAATCAAAAGAAAAAGGTACAGGAGACCAATGTGGTTCTCTGGAAAGATAAAGGAAGCAGTGAGACCCTAAAAGAAGGCCTTCACCAGGTACAAGGAAAAGCAAGGGAAGGAAGAATGGAAAGAGTACCAAATGAGAACAAGGGGAAACCAATGGGATAGTCAGAGAAGCAAAGCCAAACACAGAGATGTGTACTGCAGAAGATGTGAAGGAGTGGGGAAAAAACTGTTCTTTAGATATATTAAGGGAAAAAGAAAGAAGGGGAGGAGGGATTGTTAGGCTAACAGAAGGAGGTAGGGTAATTAAGTAGGATGAGCAGACAGTAGCTGTTCTTGATGACTACTTTTGTCCTGTATTCGTAAGGGAAGACAGAGTGCCTCTGCAACAGAGTGGCATAAAGGCAGCTGTTGGGGGGGGGGGATCTCTGAGATGAGGCAGCAGGTATTTACCAGTGAATGGGTTTGGAAAGGGCTAGCACCCTTAAGATAGATAAGGCCCCATGGCCAGATGGGATGCATTCTAGGGTGCTCAAGGAATTGGCAATGGAACTAACAGAACCCCAGGTGGGGCTATTCAATAGATCAATTCAGGCAGTGGTAGTTCTAAAAGACTGGAGGGTAGCAGGTCTAGTTCCACTCCATAAGGGGGGACAAGGAGCAAACAGATAACTACAGATCCGGTAGTCTAAATTATATTGTGGGTAAAGTGATGTAGACACTGGTCATAGAGGACCTCGTAAACTACCTGGAGAGTAATGGGCTCCAAGATAGTAAACAGCATGGGATTGTAGCAGGAAGGTCTTTTCAGACCAACCTGATAGTATTCTTTGACTGGGTAACAAGGATAGTGGATAAGGGCCATGCTGTGGATTTACTCTACTTTGATTTCAGCAAAGCTTTCTGCTCAGTGCCTCACAGAAGGTTGCTGAATAAGCTAATGGATCTGGGTACAGTAAAAGACACAGTTACATTGGTGTAAAAATGGTTGGAAATAGACAGTAGAACGTTGTGGTTAATGGTGTCAAATCAGAAGAGAGGGAGGTCACCAGTAGGGGTGCCACAAGGATCAGTCTTGGGTCCTGTCCTTTTCAATATGTTCATTAGTGGCATGGGACAAAAAATGCAGGCCAAGATGTGTCTCTTTGCAGATGACAATAAACTATGTGGCAGGGTAGACAGGGAGAAAGGAGTTAGGGAGATGCAGAGAGACTTGCAAAGCCTAGAGAGGTGGTCAAAGGTTTGGCAGTTCAATTCAATGCCAAAATGTGCAAGGTGATGCACATAGGAAACAAGAACCTGAGAACAGTGTAGTGGATGGGTGGGTGGGGTGGGGAGGGGAGTAAAGCTGTCCATGACCTCTGAGAAAAGATACCTACAGTAAGACAAACAAGAAGCTGGGGTGTATAGGAAGGGGTACTAACAGCAGAAGAAAGTATCACTGGTGAGGCCCCACCTGGAGTACTATAACCATTTTTGCAGTCCTCACCTACGGAAAGATAAGAGTGCAATGTAGGGTGTCCAAACTGATTCAGAGCCAGCAGGGAAGATCTTGCATGGATCAGCTCAAGGCACTGAACACATACTCAGTGAAGGCCAGACAAGAGAGGGAAGCTATAATAGATACCTTCAAGTTCCTGAAAGGTGTAAACAAGTTAACTGCGAGGAACTATTTAGCACACTTTAAGTAGTAGTTCAAGAACACAGGGACATGAGGGGAAACTGACGAGGGGAGATTCAAAAGGGAAGTGGGATTTTTTTTTTTAATGTCTCCTCCTCTCGGTCAGCCCTCCTTTAGAGGAATGCCCAGCCCCCTCTCCCAAGTGACCACAGAAACTTACCTGCCATCTGTCTTCCCTCAGGGCTTGCCCACCCTGTCGCAAGTTGGGGGGGTTCCTCAAGCCTGGTCAGAGAATGGATCTATTTCAGGCCTGCATGCGCAGCTGGTCAAGTGTGGGGTTGCTGGCACTCCTCCTCATCTTGTCAACAGACTTTTTCCCTTTTCTGTCCCTATGGAAGTGCAGCAATGACATCATGGTGCATGCTGCATGCTCCCATATGACATGCATCAATGTCTGCCACACCTCTCAGACTTTCTGGCCAAGGCTGGCTTTCTCCCACCTCCCGCCAGGGGCCAGGCAAGTATCAGGCTCTGCCCACCCTCCCACCAGAAAGGACAGCATTTCTACAGACACTTGATCCTCCTCCTCCTGCCCCCGGCTGCCCTCCAACAGCTCGGATTCACTTCCAAATCCAAGTGATCAGAATCACAAGCAACAGTGCTACTAGTGTGCCAGTGTACCAGCTTGAAGTGGGAAAGTTTTATTTTACAGAAAGGGTGGTGGAACTGTAAACAATCTGCAAGCTGATGTGGTGGATGCCAAAACTATCACTGAAATCAAACATGGCTGGGACAGAGTGAAGGTCTTTGTGGTTGCTCAGGGTGATAGCAGTAGGGCGGGGAGCATGAGGGTGGATAGAGTACATTAAAATGCTGTATGGACAATAGATCCTGGGTTTGTTAGAAGCTATGGGCAGACTGGATGGGCTAATGTTTTTTTGTCTAATCATTGTCTGTGTTTCTATGTTTCTATAAACCAGGGAAGGGAGATGGACATGGCCCACATGGATTTCAGGGAAGCCTTCAACACAGTGCCACATAGGAGGTTGCTCAAAAAGCTGATCAATTCTGGGATAGGAAAAAAGTGGTAAATTAGGTATGCAACTGTCTAAAAGATGGGAGGTAGAGGGTGGTGGTAAATGGAAGATACTCCAGCGATGGGGGTGACAAGTGGAGTACCATAAGGGTTTGTTTTGTGCTGGAACCAGTGCTCTTTAATGTCTTTATAGGGGACATTGCAGAGGAATTAAAAGGGGAGGTCTGCCTATTTGCACATGACACTAAAATCTGCAATATGATAGATAGCCAGAAGGGAGTAGAGACAATGTGGAGGGATCTGTTGAAACTTAAGGAGTGGTAAAGAACATGGCAGCTGGGGTTCAATGCAAAGAAGTGCAAAATCATGCACCTCGGGCACAGAAACCCTGGAGCCAAGTATAAGATGGGAGGGAGGTGTTGGCAGTCGCTAGACAAGAAAGGGTCCTCAGGGTTGTTATATTAGAGGACCTCAAGGTGGCATGGCCATGGCAGGGGTAGTGGGATGCTGGGCTGTATAGGGAGCGGCATCATCAGCAGCAGAAGGGAGGTTGTGCTACCACTGTACAACTTCCTGATATGCTCCCACCTAGACTACTGTGTACTGTTCTGGAGGCTACACCTCCAGTAGGACATTCACAGGCTAGAAGTGGTCTAGAGAAGGGCAACCTGGAGGGTGCAGGGGTTGCAGGGAAGCCCTATGAGGAGAGGATGTAGGACCTCAACATGTAGACTCAAAAAAAGGAGAGCAAGGGGTGACATGATCGAGAAGTTCAAGTACTTCACAGGGATTAAAAGGGTGCTAAGAGGGAGGCTTTTCCAAGTGAGGATGAGAACCAGAGCTCAGGGGCATGCTATGAAGTTGGAAGGAGGCAGGTTCAAGAAGGATGTGAAAAAATACTTCTTCACTGAGAGGGTGATGGAAGTATGGAATCAACTACCAGCTGAAGTGTTGGAGGGTAGAATGGTGGCAGGCTTGAAGCATGCATGGGATAGACATACGGGCATAATAACACAAAACCAAGGAGGGAGAGGGAGCTCAGGGACCAGTTAGGGTTCGCAGAGGTACAATTGAAAGACAATGTTTGGGCAGACTGGGTTTGCAAAGCGGTCCTTTTCTGCTGACAGTTTTTATGTTTCTATGAAGAGAACAACAATAAAAGAAAGAGATGGGGGTGAAGAGGTGCAGATAGCAATCCCACCAAGTATGTTCCAAGTATGACTTATGCAACTGTTTGTAGTGCAGATGGTTATGGTGGGATAGGACTGAGAGTTATGGAGCTGAGAAGACTAGTTTTGAGTATGTAATAGTGTGGCCCAAGAGACTCTCACGCAGTAGTTCACAGAAGTTCCCTGATTCTATTCCCACTCCTCCTTCTATCCTTCCCAGGTCTTCTTGTGCTTGTAATGATGATGGCATCAGACTGAATCATCCTGAAACACACTGGGGATTCATCCTCCTGAGAGTTGCCAGATCAGGTTCCACTAAATGATAACAGGACAGAATTGATCCATCAATAATGTAAGTGAATAGGGCCTCTGAGGGATGTCTCTTATGCTATGAGAGATTCCTAGCCTGATGTTTGGATGAGAAGACTGTGAAGTGAAGCTTAGCAGTTCTGTCTGTCTGCCCAAACCTCAGGAGAGGAGTACCTTATACAGTGCCATAAGACACATCCCTCTGAGGCCCTGTTACCTTATTACAAATCACTCGAGTTTACTTTGAGTGATTTATAATAAGACAGTCCTTTTTTAAATAATTTATTGTACCATCCTCCACCCTGGTGTTGAAGTGAAATGCTCCCTCCTAGCACTCCTGCATGACAGCACACAGTACACTGGATAAGAGGTGCAGTAACTATGTGTGCTGATTGACTGAAATCACATTTGATTTATAAATGTAAACATAAACACTCCTCATGCCCTTTTCATACAAACAACACAACAACAGCTACAACAACAACATGTGCATGGGAAGTACCAATTGACAGCCTGCCTAGAACCACTATATGGTGCTCCCCATATCACAGAACTGTACCACGGAGACCAGTGCTGCTCTCTAATCTACTATGCATCAGGAAAGGTGACGCCGAGTCAGACTCCGGGATGGACATTACTGTAATCCTCTCAGCAGAGGAAAAACTACAGCTGTTTATGAGAGTAGAAGAGGAAGGGGCATGGGGAAGAACATCAATGGGGTGAGGAGGTGGAGGGGTGGGGAAAGCAAGACTTCCTCAGTCAGGGAAAACTCATGCCAAGCACCAGCCCCAAATCAGCCCCCCACTGCCATTCTGTACCATCTGCTGCTGCTCCTTATCCCCGGCAATGTGATTCCATAGTGCCACACACAAAATCGTCTCACAGACGCTGCCCAGTTCCTCCAGAAGTACCACACCCCACATAATCACCCAGATTCAATACAAATGGCAAAACTCATTAGTGAGATCATGGTTCATAACATTAGTTTTTCTCCATGCTGGAAAACACTGACTTTCAATGACTCTTGGAGGATGTCATGGGCAAATACATCATTCCATCATGATTCACATTTTCTTTGCATATAAATATGAATGAAAACTAATAGGCTTTCAGTGACTCTTGGAGGATGCCATGGGCAAATGCTTCATTCCTTCATGATTCACATTTTCCTTTCATATAAATATGAATGAAAACTAATAAAAAAAACTAACATATTACTATCTTTTTTTTAACAGGTTATTAAATTACTGCTTATCATCACAATTACAGTACAACTAATGGATTCTTTATTCTCCTATTCTCTGAACTTTTTTAATTAAAAACTAGAAATGTAGTAATGTTATTGCAATATAAATACATACAAAAAATAATAAAATATGTATTATATTATATTGTCATAGTAACGCGTATCACAGTTATGTTATTGCCAGTATATACCTTATCCACATCTATTAATTTTTGATATGAAATATAAATGTATTAAAAATATATAGATACATAGATGTTTACGGACAGAAAAAGACTCATGGTTCTTTCAGATTGCCTGGCTCCTACTTATTCCTTCATCAGTGTAGCACAGGCTGGGCCTGTAGTGGATCAATCATCCCATAGTTCCACTTGAACTAATCTCCCCTCTCCTGTTTGCTCCACTCCCTCCCTGTCAACCTCACCAGTCCCATATGCGTCCATCCCACCCCCTCTTAAAGCTTGCCACCTGGTAACACTGAACAGCTTCATTGGTTGATGGATCCACCTTTCCACCACCATCTGCAAGAAGAAGTATTTCCTCATGTCCCACCAACACCCCCCTCCAGCCAGCTTATAGCTGTGACCCCTTGTGACGGACCCCTCACAAAGCTTAAAAAGTTTCTGGCTGTCCACTCAGTTTATACCTTTCAGGGATCTGAATGTTGCAATCACATCTTCCCATGCTCTCACTCTCTTGGCCTCCAGTGAATACATATTGAGGTCAGCCAGTCTTTCTTCATAAGACCCCATGCAGCCCTTGAATCATTTTAGCCACTCTCCTTTATATCTACTTCAGGCACCCCTTTTGATTTTTTTTTTTTTTTTTGCTAAGGGTTCCAGAACTGCACACAACACTCCAGGTATGGCCCCACAAAGGACCGGTACAGGATAGGATCACCTCCTTCTGTCTGCTTGAGAAGGCCCTACTGTACCTATGAACACCAGAATCCTGGTAGCATTCCATTATGCTTTGTTATATCCAAGAGCACAATGTGGTCCATAGTGTCAAACACTGAGGAGAGATCAAGGAAAATGAGAATTGACTGATCTCCTCTATCTCTCACCTTGAGGAGGTCATTTTGCACCTTAACCAACTCCGTTTCAATGCTGTGCCTAGCTCTAAATCCAGACTGGAATGGCCCACAGATGTCAAAGGCTGTGAGGTGTGCCTTGATCTGCAGTGCCACTACTTTCTCAACAATCTTCCCTAAAAATGGGAGGTTGGAGATAGGTCAATAATTCGCCAAGACGTCAGGGTCGAGTGATGGTTATTCAAAAGGGGTTTCATCAATGCCTCTGTCAAAGCATCAGGGAAGAACCCCTCTGAGAGTGAACACTAGACTACCCTGGTGAACACTGTGCCAATGGTCTCAGAGCATCCCACTAGGAGATGGGTTGGGCCTAAGTCCAGTTCACAAAACATGGGCTACAGCTTCTAGATCACCTCAACAATCTCAGCCACCCCCACTGACTGGAACACTTCCCAGACAATAGGAGTGACTGTGTTTCTACCAGGCATCCTACGCAGAGCTGATCTTGCCCCACTGGGGAGATCCCAGACCACATAGAGAACACTCTGTCAGAGAAGAACTGAGCAAACTCTTCACACAGCATGGCTGCAAAATGCCCTTTCAGCTGCAGACAGACAGGATGGATAAGTCTGTCCACAGTCTGAAAGAACTGAGCTGGTTTGTACCTCCCTGTGGCAATCTCCCTGGACAGGAACTCTGCCTTCTTACAGTCAATTGCCCTTTGATAATCACTGTAGTGAATTCTAAAAGCCAGTTTGTCTTCCATGGATCGGGTCCTCCACCAGCAATGCTCCAATTTCTGACCCTTGGTCTTCATCTCCTTGACAGCACCATCAAATCATGGGGATCTCAACTTCTGGCAACATCACCATTGGCTATGGCTGCCCTATTCTGAGCGCTGA
Source organism: Neoceratodus forsteri (assembly GCA_016271365.2). Classification (NCBI taxonomy): domain Eukaryota; kingdom Metazoa; phylum Chordata; order Ceratodontiformes; family Ceratodontidae; genus Neoceratodus; species Neoceratodus forsteri. The sequence continues at coordinate 1,127,656,969 of CM028131.1, forward strand.
GTACCTGGCAGTTAAATCTGTAGTAATCAGCCTTGTAAGTCTGCGCAATACTGACAGTTATACCATCACTGTATTGCCAAGTCGACACCCTCATGAAAAATACTAAAATTTCGTCTCGATGCACTCCTGAACTGCAGAAAATGGATTTGACTAACTCACGGCCTAGAGATAGTAGCCCTGTGGCCTCCCCTGCATCTACCTACATGGCTGGTTCTGGAGATGAAGAGGAAGAATATGGCTCAGCAGCGGAGCAGGCAATGGGCAGAGCAGACACTCAGGTGATCATGAAAATGCTTCACTGCATAGATGGCAAAGTAGCCAGTATCCAGAAAGATATTAAAAAAACTAGAAAAATGTACTACAGAGATGGAAACCCACATGGACTCCTTACAGCAAGAGCATATGACTTTCAGACGATCCCTGCTATACCTGTACAGAAGGGAACGTGACCTTACTGCCAGGGCAGAAGATGCTGAAGCCTGCTCCTGGTGAAATAACATTAGAATACTCACCATCCCTGAAGGTTCAGAGCACGACAACACTGCCAAGTTTATGCCCTGTTGGCTACAAAAAGAGCTAGACCTGACAGACGACTCAGAGCTGGGCATAGAGTGGGCACATCAGGTGCTGGTCCCTAAGACAAAACAGACCCCCCCAGCTCAATAATAGTTATATTTCTAAGTTACGCAGTGAAAGAAAAAGTTTTGAGGCTGGCATGGGCGAAGAAAGATCTCAACCTAGATGGCCAGAGGGTCTATGTCGATCAAGGCTATCCTCCCTTATTTCTCGCTAAAACAAAGAAGTTAATGCAGGTAGTAAAACAGCTCAAAGAAAAGGGATTTAAATCACTAGTCCACTACCTGGCTAGACTGTAGGTCTAAGACAATGAAAAGGTGAAAAGCGTTGACACATTGGCAGCAGATTCTTCTTACCTTGAGTCCTTGAGTATTCCCATACCAGATCTGAAGGAAGAGGTGGCAGTGGTGGACATTGAGGATGTGGTTGGTGGGATCTCCCACAACAGCCTGGGGTAAGCGATGACCAAACAGCCTGTTACCACTACACTCAGATCTGTCTAAATTACTGAAGAAAATGTTGAAGAAAATGCCTTCGACCTGAAGCCTTCCCTTGATCCACCTATATTGTTACTTATTTGCAATGCCAAGGGACAGCCCAAATTACCTGGTAAGTTGCTGGAAACATAGGTAATCGGGGGTAGGTTCCCTCTCTTCATCTGTTTAATGTCTGACTTTCTTTAATTGTTTAAATACTGGTTCTTCTGGAGGCATTCCTTGGACCGAGTTGTTATCACTTTTGAAATCGTAGGAATGTGTATTTCAGTGGGCACAAGTTATAACACGAACCATTTAAAGTGTACTTCACCAGGTGTTGTGGATTAGTCCTACCCCCTTCTTTGAGACCAAAGGCCTGCAGTGTGTAACATGCATGGAACTGATTTGGGGCTTGATGCAAACACCTCTATAATCTTTGTCGTCCAACCGTGAGATCGAGGTTGGAGGAGGACTTTTTGGAGACCTGTTCCTTCCATCTGCATTAACAGTGATTCCTAAGGAACTGGTAGGACCACAATTGTTTGTTTGTTTGCCATAGGCCTCACAGCGCAGGGGCTTAGGAACATCGAGACACTTTCGGACTAATAACAACATAATCAAGATCCCGAAGCAGGAAGCTTGGCTCATGCTGGTGGAGAGACATGAAGAAAATATTAATATTTTTTGGACTGGGTCCATCAGATTTACCACTGACTGCATATGTTCTTTTTTTTGCACCTGATTTAACCAAAAAGTTAGGCTGTAGGGGGTCTGAAGATTTATTACAGTTTTGAAATCATACTGTCTCCAAAGTGATTTAACTATGGAGATACTGTTGTTTGGTATGTGGGAGTTTCAGGCTGATTTCCTTTATTGGGGAAGCTGATCATTCAGGTTTTAGCCCAGTGCCTATACCCAATATCTACAACATATTTATCCAATGTGGCTGACAATCTTAGTACATTGTGAGCTTGAGGCAGAGATTTAGATTTAGTTTGGAGACCTCCTGAGAGCACATTGGATTTTGGGATGGTGGTGGGGGGGTTGCTCCTGACCACCTGACCTCGAACCCCCAGATATTAGGTCATTTCCTCACCTCAAGCCCTTACTAACCACCGCAGAGCTCATGTACTGGAATCCCGGAGGTCCACCTTGAGAGAAGAGAAGCGAGTGGCCAATTGTAGGTCTGCTTGCTATCTATACCCTGTCAGTCAGGGTGCTCCCTCCAGGGTGCCAGTCGGTATTAAGGCACCTCTAGGTGTCTTCGGAGGACTTTTTGTCTTCCTTAGATCATTTTCTACACAGTATTTCTATTGTTCTGTCTGTCTTGTTATGACAGCATGGTTGGGTTTCTGATTCAGGTTATTATGTATGTTTACATGTTTGTGTGGTTATTTGCTTTGATTGAATTTTTATTTTTTCCAGGAATATGTCTATTTAATGAATATTGGGAAGGGGGGAGATGGGAGGCGGGATGGGGACAAGGACATCATAACACAAAGTTGGATATGGAGAAGTTAGTGGTGTGTCCTTGGAATGTGAAGGTGGTCAATGATGTGGTTAATAGGACCAAAATTCTACAAGAATTACAAAGGGCCAAACATGGCATAGCCTGCCTACAGGAAACCAAGCTGTCTGCAGCTGAGCATTTGAAACTGCATAGAATGTGGGTAGGCAATGTATATGCTGATTTATACACAGAGACCAAATGGGTGGGGGTTGTGGTACTAGTGCAAAAAGGACTGCCCTTCCAGGTGACCCAGGTCCATGTAAAGGGCTTGTGCAGATCTCGGGGATTCTCAGAGGGCATCCCCTTCATGTGGTTGCAATCTATGTGCCCACCCCACCTATGGGAGAATTTTTTAGATGGGTGTTCCAGCTTCTCTCTTCACTGCCAGAAGGGCAAACCTTGTGTTTAGAAGACTGGAACTGTGTAGAGGACTCATCCCTTGACAGAAGTACTGCACAAGGGGGGCCACAGGGCTTGTTCCAAATTATTGAGGATGTTAAGGATGGAGGGTGATTTTGTGGATCCATGGAAACTTCAAAACCTCAGTCTAAAGGACTATACATTTTACTCACCAGTTTCCAACTTGTACTCCAGGCTAGATAGACTATACACTCAGAAAAAGTGGGCACACATTATTTATGATACAAAAACACATCAGATCTCCCACTCAGATCATGTTATGGTGTCATATGACTTATGGTGGGGATCTCAACAACTTCTGGCAAGCTGGAGACTGAATGTGGGTCTCTTACATAATGAAGGCTTTATGACTTCCACAAGGACCATCATTAAAGACTTCTTCAGGAGAATACAGAAAAAGATACCTCCCCCAAGTTCATATGGGACAGTCGCAAAGCGGTGGTGAGAAGACATGCCATATCATGTGCCTCTTATAAAAAGAAACAATATCAGGCCACCCTTTCCAAGGCAGAAGAGGTGCTAGGGCAGACAGAGTCTGAACATAAGAAAACTAGGGACCCAGATATTCTACCTAAGCTTAAAAAGGCAAAAGAGGAAGTAAATAATCTATTAGCCCATCGGATGGAGAATGCTCTCCACTTTACTAGACAAAAATATTATGAATAGGGGAAAAACATAGAAACATAGACTGACGGCAGATAAGAACCGCTTGGCCCACCTAGTCTGCCCATTTCCCTACCTAATGGATAAGCTACAGATCCCAGTTAACCAACAGCCTACTTCCTCCTACCGCAGATTGCTTGCTCTTCATCTAAGGAAACAAGAAGCCGATCAATATGTATTCAAAATTAATAGGGGGAAGGGGACAACAACTTTGCAACCTCGCCCACAGAGATAGCGAAATAATTTATGCAGTATTACTCCCAAATGTATAGTCAGGAGAGGCAAGAGGATCACTCAGACATAACTGCAGAATGTTTTGAGACTATAACTCTGCCGAGACTATCTGAGGAACAGCAGCACTTCTTAGAGTTCCCTTTCACAGAAACCCAAATCCTGGAGGCTATTAACTCCTTTATAGGGGTAAGGCCCCAGGTCCAGATGGGTTTATAATCGAGTTTTACACCACTTTTTCAAAGGAACTGGTTCCATAGCTCACCAGGATCTGCAATGTGGCCCACATGGGAGAAGCTACTCCAGATACCTGAAACAGAGCCATAATTTCAGTACTACCTAAGCCGGGTAAGGACAGTTTGCTGTGCGCCATTTACCATCCAATTTCATTATTGAACCAGGATGCTAAGATTTTTGTAAAGGAGAGTAGTATAAGGGTACAGCAAATCATTCCCCTGTTGGTACATCCCGATCAAACTGGGTTAATCCTGGGTAGACATATCCAGGATAATATCCATCTCCTCTTGAATGTGTTGGATTCAATGAAGGCCCTTGTATATGTTCATGCTGTTGGGGTGTAATATTATGTTCTTCCAAGGCCAAGACATTATCAGGTGAAATCCCTGAGACAGAGTTAAACCTAGTCATCAGCTGCCTCTGGCTTTCCTCAAGTTCCTTAAGTCTGTCATTAAATTTATTAACTTTGTTAGTCAATTCAATGTTCAAAGTATATTTTGGGCATATAAATTCAGGCTCCACATGAACTTGAGTGATTTTCAAAAACATATTGCACTGGGTGCACTCGATGAGGCTACATCCACCCATTGTGACTATAAACCCCATAATGCTTTGTTTGTATGTAGACTAATAATATTACAGAAACTCAATTTTAGGACGTCTGTGTTAGTTGCAAACTATTAAAATCAGTTGTCCCAGAGACACTTATCTGTTTAATAACCACACGTCCCACAAGTCTCGCTAGACACATGTGTCTTTGTGTGCGTCTTTGTGCATGAAGTCTCACGCTCACTCTGTTCGCAGCAGGACCTGTTAAAATAGCCAGAAATCACCCAGAAGTGAAGGTAGGGGTCAGTCCCCAGAAAGTAACTGTAAGCCACTTCAAAATAAAACTAAATAATTAGAATGAGTGCAGGGAGTTCCAGGCAGGGCAAAGACCTTTCATGCAAGGACCTGGCACGACAGTTCTTCCAAGCAATAGTGCCAAATATTACCCTGTAACACCTAGAACTGAGTCAGATGTGCTATGAAAGGGTTTAAATACTTAGGGTCTGTATACCAAGGAATGTCAAGAAGATCTACCAGATGAACCACCTAAAATTACTTCAGGAGGCACAAATGGATTGTGCAAGGTGGAAGGAATTGCCCTGATCACGTTTCGATAAAATTGAAGTGGGCCGTGAGAATTTATTGCCCTGCTTTTTATTCATTTTTTCTGTAATCCCCATAAGGCCACTGAATAGGTTCTGGAAGGCACTTAGAACTATGTTAACTAAGTTTATATGTTGAGGGACGAGGCCTAGAGTTAGGTGGCCCATCTTGATTGCCCTTAAAAAACTACTGGGACTTGCTGGCCCAGATTTGAAACAGTATTTTTGGGCTGCTCAGTTGCAACACTTTATAGCCCACTTACAAAAGGAAGACCCTCCTAAATGGGTGGTTTTAGAGAAGAATACAAGAGGGATTGCCAAGCTAGGGGATTTGATATTTATGGACTAGCATAATATTAAATTAACTGACACAATGAATCCCTGGGCCCTGACACTCAAGCAGAGCTGGGTGGAGGTTTGTAGAAGGTACAAACCCCCTTGTGGTGTGTCTGCAGACACACTGCTAAGGGCCTGCATGGATTTTCTGCCTTACAGATTAGATGGGGGTTCCAGAGATGGGGGAAACAGGGTCTTCATCTCCTAGGGCAATGTTATGAAAGAGACACACTTAAATCTTTCTCTCAGTTGTGTCATGAATACAATTTGTCTCCAAGAGATTATTTTTGTTTTTTGCAGCTGCGACGTTACCTAATGGATCAATAAAGGAAAGTTCACATGACTGTCACACATAATCAGTTGCAACAGCTGCTCCTAACTCTAGCACAATCCCCAAACACAAGGGGTAGGATCACACAAATTATCCAACTATTGCTGGATTCAGAATCTGATGTGGTAAAGTCAGTACAAGATAAACAGCAATCAGAAACTAACATAGTGTTGTCAGAGATGGATTAGGAGAAAGTGTGGGTAGGTGTGTTCACCACAACAGCCTCCCCCTCGTGGAGGGACTTCAGGTGGCATGTAGCCATTCAGCACTTTTGCACACCAGTTATAACCAAACATTTTGGCACACATCCATTGGATAAATGTTGGGGAGGATGCCCAGATGTGGAGACATCCATCCATATTTGTTGGTCTTGCTCTAAGGTGATTACATTTTGGGAGGAAATAGGGGTAGGGGCCAGGAACAATCTGGGGGTAAACATTCCAATGGAATTTCAACATTGGATACTAAAACTGCCACCACCTGATTTTCAGACTAGAGCAAAGAGATACTTATATAATATATTGGTGGCAGCAGCACTTAAGGCTGTTACTCAGAGATGGTTGACCCTACCACACCCACAATTGATACTTGGCTAGAAAACTGCACTCATATCCTAGTCATGGAATGTCTGACGGCTAAATTAAGGCTGAAGAAAGATAAATTTATCAACCGCTGGCTCCCCTTTTTCCACTATCTGGCATCCAAACAAAATCAAAATGTAACTGAAATCCTAGCAGAGCAGGATTAAAGGGGATAACCCTTGAGGATGACCGTATTGAAACTGAAATCTGGTTTCTGAGGCAGTAGAAATTTACCCTGGGGGGGTCCCAGTGCAAATTTGGGTCCCCGTTTCATCTTCCCTTCAGGATTGTTCCTGGCCTCTTGTCTATATACACATATAGAAGTAGTGAATTCTTCTGTAATAGATTAATTTATCAGTTTCTAAGTATGAATTCCTGTGTTGTCGTTATGTTAGTCTTTATTATTTATTTATTTTGTCTATGCATGTGTAGATGTATAATTTAAGTTTGTTCCTTGAATTCATCAAATGTGTTTACTAGTGTTTTACATGTGGAAAGTGTGATTGTTGTCATATTTGTTTAATCTGAAAATTATGATGAAGTATAATAAAAAAAAAAATGGGAATCTCCAGAGAGAAGACCTGGGTCATATACAGACTGGTGTGATGGCATCAAGTGCTCCAGAGGTGGCCCTATTATAGACCTCCACCACCTTGCCCATGCCAGCTGGACATGCAGTGCTTACACCAGAAAATCCACTACTGCCAAAAGTCCCTCTGGAGACAATCCCTTTAAAGGGCGATAACAGACCTTCTCAAAAGGGGGAGGGACTATTGGGTTGGGGGGGCGCAAAATGAGAAATCCACCTTGCAATACTTGGACCAAGAGACTCAATCAGTCCTGAGTTCAGTGACCTCAAGCCCCCGTGAGCATACCAAGTCAGGTGTGGCCATGGTGGTGAGTCACAGAAGCAACTGCTTGTGCTAGTCCCAGTGATGTCATCACCTTAAGGAGGTCATGTCCAAAATGTGAGGTTTCATTGTTGACCCAGGCACTGAAATCCCCCAGAATCAACCATCTAGGTGACTCCAACACTCCATTGGCAACAAAATCCACAACCTCCTGCAGGAAATCTCCCCCCCATGCCAGAGGATGGTAAACAAGGAAAATCCTGCAACCCGCACCTGGACCCCCACTCATTGCCACACATTCAAAAGATGAGCTAGAAACCACTGGGTGCACAGAGACATTAATGCTGGATCTAAAACAGATGGCCACACACCCACCCCTGCATTCTCTCCTAGGGCAGTGCACTACAGCATACCCAGTGGGGATCAATGCCTCCAAATTTGGCCCTGCTTCATCCCCTAACCAGGTCTCCATGATGCAAGCTAGATTGACCGAGGAAACTACGTTGGGTCAATATGATCCTGGGTGAGGATTTGGTCTGGTGGATATTATGTACCAGACAGATCAAGTGGTGATCACTTAGGGCATCTGGAATGATGCTGGCTGTAACCACTCAGTGTGTATGAGAGGTAAAAGCCCAGTCAATGAGGGTATGGTTTTGTGATTTAGTATTTAGGCGGGTAATTTCATTTATTAAATGGGACAAGTTAAGGGAAGAGATGTCACCATGGATTTTAGATTGTGCAGAGGACAGCCAGTTCAAATTAAAGTCACCCATGAGGTATAGTTCACCATAGGTGGTATGGGACAATAGGGTGGTCAGAAGATCAGTGAAGGTGGAGGTAGGGAGGCAGGAGCAACAGTAGACACCTACAACAAAGATGGGGAGGAAGAACAGGAGAGAGCGCTTTACTGGGAGCAACTCATAAGCTGCTGGGAGGCAGGTAGATAGAATGGGATAAACTGGATCAAAGAGGAGATGTGCATGGCCATGCCCCCATGTCTACCAGAGTGGTCATGATGAACTAGGGAGTAGCAAGTGATGGAGATACTGGTGTCAGAAATTTTAGAGTTGAGCCATGATTCAGAGATGATTAGTAGTTCAGGAGCTAGGGTTAAGGTAAGAGGTTGAAGTAAGGAACTGTTGGGGAGGAGGATCCTGATATTTAGGTGGGCAGACCTAAGGCCATGAATGAGATGGGTGGTGTAAGCAGGGACTGGACCTGTGTTTGTTTTTACATCACCCGCTGCAAGCTGCAGTAGGACAATAAGGAGCTTGGTGGGGACTGATGCCCTACTCCTGGACAAGGTGTAGGTGCAGTGGGAGGGTCTGTTTGAAGGAGGAGAGGGGAAGGAAGTGGAGCTTCAGCACAAGAAGTCCAGCAAGAAAACAAGGGGTGGGTAGGATAGATGCTCCAGGGGGTCATGGATAGAAGGACAAGGTGGGGAAACATAGGAATGAAGTTGAGAATGAGGGGAGATCAGGACATAGTAAATGAATACAGAAGGAAGGGGAAAGAGCTGGGGTATGTAGGATAGGAAGCAGGGGGGAGATGTTAAGGGGAAGAGGAAAGGGAAGACACAGAGGGCACTTAGGAACATGGAAAAGAGTGGGCACAGGTGGTTGAAGGTGACAGATTTAATCAAAAGGGAGCGACAGAGTGAGTGGCTGAGTTACCTAGTATACCTGTAGGACACACAGTCAAGGAGAAGTAAGGCTGGGAAGGGGGTAAAGACAAGTTTGAAGGCAAAATTGTAGGCTTGATGGTAAGGCTGGCTACCTGTAGTATAGCATAGAATAGGACTTGTAATTTAGTGGTATAAAGGTCAAGGGAAGGAAAGAGAGAGCAGCATAGTACAATACAAGCAGCTTGCAAACATTGGGAGGGATGAGTAGTGAGATAGTTGAAGTCATGGCGGGCTCAAAGACTGTACTGAGTTGGGGGGAGAGGGACTGGAGCTGTTCAAGTTGCACCTGTAGAACAGGGGGATGAAAGTCAGCCAATTGGTTCTGGAGGGGAGACAGGTCATATAAAGCTAACACCACCTCTGGTGGGTGGGAGGAGGGGCAGGTGGGAAGAAAGCAGTATGCAGTGCCATGATAATGATGCTGCATGCCGACCCAGAATGCTGAATGCAGGACTCTGTACCTTGCAGCTAGCAGGGTAGGGCTGCTGTGGGACACCCTTACAACCCAGGGCTGGAAACAATGAATCGGACCTGGAGGGAGAAGATATACAGGTTAAAAAAGGAACTCTGCTCAGGTACGGGGAACAAAGCAGCAGACATGGGGGGGTGGAGAGGGACAGTCTGTGAATCGGGGCAGAGAGGGAGGGGGGAAGGGTGCAAAAATCAATCAGTGTAGGTATGGAACAGAAAAAGAATAAAAGTGCAGCAGCCCAAATCAAGGAAAAAAGCACTAAACAGAAACAGAGAAACACAGAAATTGTCAGCAGATAAGAGCATTCAGCCCACCGAGTCTGCCCTATTATCACTAGCAAATGTGCTCTATCATGCACTTCTGGCATTAGGTTGTACCCCCATCCAACTACAAGCAATCATCTATGCCTGTCTCAAGCATGTTTAAGACCTGCAAACTTTTCTGCCCCTACCACCTCCACTAGCAGGCTGCTCCACTAGTCCACCACCCTCTCCGTGAAGAAGTGATTCCTCACATTCCCTCTAAACCTTCCCCCCTCCAGTTTCATGTTATGCCTCCTCGTCCTTGAGTATCTTTATCTTTTGAATATAGTATTCTCCTGTACTTTATTCTTCCATGTGAGGTATTCATATATCCCCTCTCCCTCCTCTCCTCTAGGGAGTACATATTTAATTCCCTCAGCCTATCCTTATTTGGCTTGTGATGTAGTCCCTGCACCATTTTGGTTGCCTTCTTCTTGACCACCCCTACCCTATCTATGTCCTTATGTAGATGAGGCCTCCAGAACTGGACACAGTATTCGAGGTGCAGCCTCACTAATGTCCAGTATAGTGGAATTATTATCTCCCTTTTTCTAATGGTGATTCCTCTGCCTATGCATCCCAGTGCCCTGCCTGCCTTTCCTGCCACCTTGTCACACTGCCTACCTAGCTTGAGATCATCACAAATGATCACCCCCAGGTTTCTTTCTTGCTTGGAGCATGCTATTTCTCTCTCCCACCCAGCTGATATGTAGCTCCTGGGTTTTTGTGCCCTATGTGCATTATCTTGCCTTTTCTATATTGAAACCTAGCTGCCAATCCCTTGACCAATCCTCCAGCTTCCTTTGACCTCCCCTCATTTTAACCACTCCCCGGTGTGTTCACCCTGTTGCAGAACTTAGTATCATCAGCAAAACAGGCAAATTTTCCCTTCAAGACCCTCTGCAATATCACTAAAAAGATATTGAAGAGGTCTGGACCCAACACTGATCCCTGTGGTACCTCACTGGTCACTTTACCCTCTGCAAAGTGAATGCCATTTATCACCACCCTCTGGATCCTATTATCAAGCCAATTCTCCACCTACTTCACTACCTTCTTTTCCCAACCCCATGCTCCCCAGCTTGTTTAACAGCCTTCTATGTGACATGGTATCAAAGGCCTTGCTGAAATCCAGGTAAGCAATGTCCACTGCCCAGATTCACCTCCCTGGTTACCCAGTCAAAGAACACAATGAGGTTAATCTGGCATGATCTCATCCCATAAAGCCATGTTGCCTTGGGTCCTATAGACCATTGAATACAGCTAGACTGTAATAATATAGAGGCAGCAATGTAACATAATATAAATATAAATACAAAAAATAAAAAGTAATATAAATTACATATTACTATACGGTATAATTGCATTATACTTGTCTCTTTTTACTACTTATCACCAACACAAGTCCTCATGATGACACTATGATTCTGACAGCTTATCATGATGTGTGTCACACAAAGTCATCATCAGTACGACACCACCACCATGAATAAACAAAATGAGTGGCTGCACACTTCACAGCTCCTATAGTTTACCACTACTTCACTTGTCCCTCCTCCTTGTCATCCTTCTCCTCCTCTTCAACCATTGGTTCACTGGAGAGGTCTATATGGATGCATGAATGCTTGTACATTATGATGGTTGGACGATTGTTGTATGCCTCCTTCCTGTAGAAGGTGCGCAGGCATATGAACCTAGGCTAAAGGAAGAAAGACTGACCCACTTCCCCCCATGAGGCTAATGAATAAGAGGAGATGGGGGAGGTAGATGGGCAAAAATAATGTAACCAGCCCAGAGGGTTGATGTAAGCTGGCTAAATAGTGGTCTCAGTAAAAGTAGCCTATCATGGACTGCCCTACCAGACCACAGGTCTTGCCTTTAAAGTTACTGAGGCAGCCAATAAGGATATAAGAATACTTGTGCAATGTGAGGCTTTGTTCAAATTTTGGTTTTTTCCACCCTGGAAGAGGTGTCCAGGCATATGAACCTAGCTAAAGGAAGCAACACTACCCAATAGAACTGGATTGGAAAAAAATGTCTATCTCTCAGGTGTCTCAATGTTGGAATGTAGGAGAAAAAGATTCCCTTTTTGAGAGGAAACCTTGGGGAGCTTAAGCCTCATTTAGCCTTCCAACCAACTGTTATCAAATCAAACTTTATTTATAAAAAATCGCATTTCCAAAACCAAGGCGCTTGTACATAATTCATTAAAATTACTCCATAAATAAAACAACTAATTAAAACCATGATTAAACAAAATAAAACTCATGACAGCAGCATTAAAAATCCATATATGCTTGGCTAAACAGATAAGTCTTCAAGGCTACCTTAAAACTTTGGACGGTTGAGCAATCTCGCACCTTACAAAGTGGGGAATTTCACAGGGTTGGGGCCATAAAACTAAAAGACCTGGCCCCAGATATCTTCAAATGAACCCTGGGAATCTCCAGCAATCCCTCGTCAGTGGATTAGAGAGAGTGGGAGGGACAGTAGGGATGAAGAATATCTTTCAGGTAAGCAGGTCCCAGGTCATGTAGGGCCTTATAGGTCAGCAAACCGACCTTGAAGGTGATCTGCCACTGTACTGGCATCCAGTGTAGTCAGTGGAGCACAGGCATTATATGACTGATCTTAGACAAACCAGTCAACAGCCTGGCTGCCGCATTCTGCACAAGCTGCAGGCAGTGAATATCAACCCCCGGTAACCCAAGGTAAAGGGAGTTGCAGTAGTAAAGGCGGGAGGTAACAAAGGTGTGGACCAAAGTTGGAAGATCGTCGGAAGGAACCAGGTGCTTCACCCAGGCAATATTACTCAGATGATAAAAAGAGGTTTTGACAACTGCCGACACCTGAGATTTGAGTATCAGACAGTCATCAAACATAACTCCCAGGTTCCGCACCTGGTCTGAGGTAGTTAGCTGAACATCCCCAAGCCAAAGACCTGACGGTGGCCCCTCCAACAAACCTGCCTCCCGGCAACCTGGGTCCACAACCAACACCTCAGTTGTTTCTGGGTTTAACCGCAGCCAGCTCACATTCATCCAGTCCTGGACTTCAGCGAGACAGTTGTTAAAAACCAAAACAGCAGCATCCTGGCCAGGCATAAAAGACATGTACAGCTGAGTATCATCTGCACTGCAGTGAAAACTGAAGCCGTACTGCCTAATGACCACTCCCAAAGGCAGCATGTACACTGCAAACAACATGGGTGCCAATATGGAACCCTGTGACACCCCACAGGATAGGGGGAGTGATGCCAAGGAAAAAAACCCAGCCACCATCCTCTGAGTCCTACCCTCAAGGAAAGATCAAAACTGTCTGGGGACTGTACCAGACAGTCCACAGATGAACCGCAGGTGCTCCAATAGCACACCATGGTCTATGGTGTCAAACGCTGCAGAGATCAAGAAGGACCAAGATAGAACAAGTCCTTTGATCTTTCGATATTAGGAGGTCATTTAGTACCCAGACAAGAGCTGTCTCGGTATTATGTCTCTTTCTAATTCCGGACTGGAGATAATCATAGACATTGTAGCTGGTCAAATGATCATCCAACTGCGATGCAACCACCTTCTCAATAACCTTGCCTACAAAGGGCAGGTTAGAGACCGGCCTGTAGTTAGCCAGACAGTCAGGGTACAGGGAGGACTTTTTAAGAAGAGGCCGAACCACGGCCTCTTTCAGAGAATCAGGAGAAATCCCCCTCTCCAAAGACATCCAGACTATCTCAGCAAGGACCGAACCAATTTTATCCACACAGCTCACTAAGAGATGTGTGGGGCCTGGGTCCAAACTACAGTTGGTCAGACACAATGACTGGATGATCATCACAATGTCACTGATTGTGGGGTGGCTGAAGTCACACCACACAAACTAGGTGTCTGACATCTCCTGCCGACCACAACAGCTCCCATTAGAGAGGGTCAGGTGGATGCCGGATCTGATTGTGGAACCTTATCTGAAAAGAATCGAGTAAACTCCTCACACCGTTCTTGAGAAAAAGCACTTCCAGGTTGAAGACAGATTGGATAGCACAATCTGTCAACAGTCCGCAAGAGTTGAGCTGGTCTATTCTGTGCAGCAGCAATGTCCTTGGACAAGAATGCTGCTTTCTTACTGATGATTGCTGATTGATAGACCATGTAATGGTCCATCAAACTAAGTCTGTCACACTCCAGGCCCGACTTCTGCCAACACCTCTCTAGCCTTTGACCCACTCTCCTCAACTCCCTCAGAGTCTTATCAAACCAAGGAGACCTGGGGCAAAGAATGAGGGGGTGAACACGAACAGGAGCAATGGAATCCAGGGCCTCAACCACCACCTTATTATAGGCAAGTACCGGGTCCCCTGGATCCATGCGTTCACTCAGTAAACCTGATAGGTCCAGCACCACCATCAGGCTATCTGGGGAAACACCCCTCAAAAGGCAGTACTCAACCATCTCCCTAGGGGCTGGCCTACTAGGAGTGGCCTCGAAACTGAACCCAACAGTATGATGGTCAGACCACCTGACTGGTTCCACCACCAAATCCAATATCTGCATCCCCAGGAGGAACGCCAAGTCCAATGAATGACCACTAATATGGGTCGGGGAGGAAATAACCTGTGTGAAGCCCAGTGAAACCATTAGCTGGAGGAAGTCCTGACCAAACTGCAAGAGTTCATCATTGACCCAGGCATTGAAATCCCCCAGAACCAACCATCTGGGGGATCCCAATGTTAGGTCAACAATGAAGTCCGTGACTTCCCACAGGGAAACATTTCTGTCTCCTGGTAGATGGTAGACAAGAAATATCCTGCACCCCACACCCTCACCTATGATACATTCAAAGAAGTTGGTCATTCCCACTGGTACCTCCATTAGACCCAGTTCTGATCTAAAACAGATGGCAACACCCCAACCCCTGTGATCCAACCTCAGGTGGTGTGTCACTGAGTACCAAGCCAGAATTGCTGATGACAAAACTGGGCCAGCATTCTCATCCAGCCAGGTCTTGATGATACAAGTCAGGTCCGATGATCCAACAAGATCCACTATCATAGAGGTCTTGTTTTTAATAGACCTGGCATTGAATAACACCACCTGGGTAGGATGAGTACCCAAGGAAGACCATATTACCTGCCTGCTACAAGCAGAGCCCTTGGGTATGGGAACCTTTCCTGGACCCATTTCATCCCAGGGCTTTTCCTTGTCCCCACTATTCCTATCTGTCCACTCCTTTCCATTCCCTCTCCAGGTCCAAACATCGTCCTCCTTCTTCTAACAATCCCCAAAGCCCTACACCATCTACACACCTCTGGTGACAGTGGAGGGCAAGAAAAAGGACAAAGGTCCCTGAACCTAGAGAGGCAATAATACCCTACTGCCTTTATGCCTTCCCAACACATCTTTGCCACAGTCAGCAGACCCCGCAATATAATTTAATTCAATTCACCTCTCTCTCTCTCACAGGGTGGGAAAAATAATCCAAAAATAGAACCCCCCCCCCACACTATCCCTGTCCAATATTCTTTAATCCTCCACTCTCTGTCACAGAATGGGGGAAGAACAGAATGGGGAGGAACAATCAACAAACAATAACCCCACACACTGTCTCTCACACAGCGAAAATAAATGAAACAAACCCAATGGCTCAAATTAAATGTAAATCCAAAATTCATATAAAAGCAAAACAAAAAACAACAAGAATTTAAAAATACAATAAACTCTTGAGGCAACATACAACAAAATATAAAAGAGGTCACTTAAAGTTAACTGGGAAGAGATATGTTATAGAAAGGAAAGATGACTACAAATGTGAGCCACTGGGTCTAAAGAGAGCTGACAATCATAGCATCAGCAAGGAGCATGCTGGTATAAAGGCACCGATTTTTCCTTTGCAAGGGACTCTGCCCCTGCACCCACCAATGCAGGGGGCTCTGCCCCCACACTCCCCAGACTAAAGGATTCTCACTCTGGGGGGGAGGGAGTGGATCATGGGGCAAGTTAAAATTTGTGGAACCATAGAACAGTGTTTCCATGGCCCTTCATAAAAAAATCAAAATCCCGATATTGCAAAATGTTGGGAGACCAGGATTAGAACCCTTTTCTCCATTGCCATCAGCCAAGCTGCTCTATGCTCCAGCCCTCCACACCATGGAAGCAGCTCAGCCAGCCTCCTGTTCCCTGTAGCCCTTGTCCTATGTACAGCTCCATGGACAGTGACCAGGAAAGCGCTTACGGTAAGCACTGTAAATCCCCCCTTGTTGTCAGTGGTAGCACTTAACAGACTAACGTTGTGAATTGCGGTGCTATTCTGGTAGTGCTTTTCTAACCGGGTACCCAAATGGAACATATGAACAATGTAGTATCCATGATACTATTGCTTTTCATTCAGAATTCTGGTTAGTTGTCATTGGCTTGCAAGATATTCATCAACTGTTGCTACTGGACATACAGTAAGAAACTGTGTATTGCTTAATAATTTAGAAATGTTCCCAGTGTATTTCTGTCCTTTTTTGAAGAGGTCAGGAGCAGTACGTATTCATCTGGTTCTAACTTTTGGAGGTTTAAAAGCTTAGGATGCTTCTTAGGATTGAATAATTCTTATGCAGCCATGAATTTTTGAGGATGAAGGAAGTCAAAGATGGCTAAGCTGATGGATGTCGGAAGGAGGATATTAGTATTACAGTAGGTATAAAGAACACATTTCCAGAAACATCTATCTGTTGTTTGACCATGGTGGCAGTTATAGGTTTCCTTCTAGGTGGTATGATAGAGCAGGAATTTTCCATCTTCAGTTATGGAGGAAGCATCTGACAGAGAAAAGTACAAGAGGCAAGGGCTTTAGTGACTGAAGATAAGTAATTAACTGAATGGCAGATAAATAGAGGCATTGCATTATGGTAGTGTAAGTCAATTTCTTCATAACATTACATTAGGCTGCAAAAGGTAGCACTAATGACATGTAAGAAGGTGTTGCTGGCTTGGCTTGGCTTTACTTGCAAAATGCAAACAGTGGAGAATAGTTTCCAGGTGGTCAGATAGGTAGATTGTGTGGAAGGTGCCAATGAAGACCGAATGTAATTGTTGCTATTTGGATATAAAACACTTGTCATTATTAGCACACAGAAAGGAGATGGGGTCATTTGTATTCTGGCTGCTGGGAGTAGGTTTTGAAATGTCTGAAATTTAAATGGAGATAAAGCATTTGCTTTAGCTGCTACATTTGCATCTCCTGTGATATACGATGGAGCCTGCAAAGATACAACACAGAATACTGCAGAGTTCTGCTGAGTTACTCAAGCAAATAAGGCAATTTCAAAGACAGTTAATCAATGTTGTCATGCATGAATCCATGATAATGTGTTTCATCCTGGTGGACTCACTGTATACAATATGTACTTGGAAAAGATAAATCAAGGATGTTCAGGTAAGGCATACTGTAGAGGACATTATAGCTATACAAAATGATCTGCCTTTATTGATGATATGTGTGGCAGCTTGATTTTCAGAGTAAATATGACTATTAATGCATGCCAGTGATGGCCCCTGGTAACTGCAGTAGCAGTAAAAGGATACAGTTAAACACAATCTGAAGTAATATATGAAAGAGGAATGGAAATTAATTCTGGAGGACATCATGCTGAAAACCCGTTAGTTCCAAATGCAGCTGTCAAGCCATGCTTTAATGAGGATTCCATGAAAATTTGAGGTGACCCAGCAGGTAGGTCGCCATGATAAAACATGTAAATACCATTCCAATATTTAAGGCAGGGTGACCACATGATTAAATTGGTCTTACCTGAATAGGAAATTAGAATTTGTTATTCAAGGTTGGTGGTTGGCATGACAAGTTGAATAAGATGAGTAATGAATGATCTGCCATGAAGTATGATTTGCATTGTGAAATTTAGATAGCCTTAGAGAGAGAGAGAGAGAGAGAGCTCTCTTTTCATATGTGATTGTTTGGCTTTAAATGAGGAAATGACTGAGAGTGCAGAATAACTTGTTCTGGGGCAGGCCAACTTCCATTTCTGTGGAGTCAAGCATGCCTCCCAGAAATTCAATATCAAATGATGGTCCACTTGTCTTTTCAGGAGAAAAGGGGGCACCAAAGAAGGTAGACATGCTGGACAGGGTAGAAAGACTTGATGCTAATTTGATTCAATTTTGTAAAGCAAAATTGAGAGCAAGCTCTCTTTTACAATTGCATCCATAGTAGTTGTGTAGTTGGATGGTCTTTAACCAGAAATTTGCTGAGAAAATGGATGATGAAAAGAGGCAAGTTCAACAGTATAACATATCATTTCTGATAAAAGAGCAACTAATGTGGAGTTATTCCTACAGTCAAACATTAGGCATACTGGAAAATAGAAGAAAGCATTCCAAAAGTCCCCATGTACAGTAAGTGCCATAGGGAAGAGTGGATAGAGAGTAGCTTTGAGGCATCAATGATGCCAGCTTTAGTAAGTTAGGTACATTTGCCAGCTTTCTTAATGAGAGAGATGATGTCATCTATATGGGCATAATGGTGGGAAAAGTCTTTAGAAAGAATAGAAGCATTGATGTTGGGAATAATGGAGTTCTGGGCACTGGCAGATCAATAATAAGATGTTTCTTCTGGGTAAATTTACATGTTGCAATGCTAAGCTGGCTTATACAGTTTTTTTTTTCAGATAGATGTTTTGTAAATGAGCTGATCATAAAGCCTTTAGCAGATTATTTAAAAGGAATGATAAGGTAACATTGGGCTCTTGCACAGAAGATAGCAAACTGGTACATATATAGGAGTCATGTGGCAGGGCTTGGATGTCTGTATCAAAACCATCTATAAGAACACTGATCTAGTGCCAAACAATGTGTTGGTTGGCATGTATGGACATGAGTTCTTGCAGATGTAAATATCAAATGGTGTGGAGGGATGACTTGAGCATCATGAGGGATAGTGTGGGTCATGTTTTACATGGCACATGGTCTTGGCATGAGCATCTCAGCAATTGTTGCATATGTGTAATAAACAATCTATTGAGAATAGGCAGCCTGAGTCATGAAATTGTTACATACTACCATGCCAGACAAATGAATAACCTTCCTTTCTTATCCACAACATTGATGGGAGTAAAGAGAAACATGCATGTGGCTGATGGTATGGTGCTAACAGCAAGTGTGTTGGACACTGTGAAGAGCAGAGAGGGAACTGAGTAAGAGAACTGCAGACAGTGCAGAAGAGAGCTCACTGATCAGCAAAATAGTGGCAAAAGAGCTCATTATCAAGCATCACCCAGCTTATTCTACAGTACTATTGAACTGATGAATAGTGGAGTCAGTCATGATGCAATGCAGTAACTTGCTGTAAATGACATGTCACAGAAACTGCATGACAAAAGGGCTCAATTGCCTTTGAAATACAAAGTTCCTTGCAGTATACTGCAGCATTCTCTGATATATTGCAGCATTACTAAGTTGCATACTGGCTGGCACTGCTGTAAGTAGGTTACAGTCTTAGCTGAGAAGGGTCACTGCTAATAAAAGAAAGAAGTGCCTATGTACCAGATGGAGATGTCTACTATGAGGCACAATTAAGCATCTGATTCAATGCCACATACAAGAAAAGCTTCACAGAACACTGTATGTCTCTGTAAATGCTATAATTCATGAATTCATGGATGGTTAACTTCTTCAGGAGTCAAGTGTCTGTTGCTTTGACATAACCAAAATGTATTTGCAAGAAATCACTCTTGTTTATTGTGTCATTGGAAGAGATGAGTAAGGCAACTACTGTAGGTGCACATATTTGCCATATATAATATCCATTTAGAGATGAGCTGGAATTAGATAAATAGGACAAGGCATAAGAGAAGCCATAGAAAATATATAGGAGGAAGAATCACCTGGTGGTTGCTGTAGGATGATAAATTACTTTAATATGGATGACACTACAGTGTACTAGTATGACCAAATCAAGAGGATGAAATGTGAAACCAGTGGCCAGGATATTCTGAAGTACTGTTGTACTGGATTGGTGAGAGGTTGAAGGGCCAGAATCAAAAACATTGTTCATGAGCACAGGCAGTCTAGCTTCCATGGCAGTAACCTTGGTTTCCAGGTGAGAGACTGATGATTTGATCTTGAGCATCAATTCTTTAAGCTCAGCAACTAGACTGGGTGTTGGAGCAGACATTGGAGAGGTATATCTCATATTAGCTTGTTTATCAGCTTGATAACAGGCAAATAGCTGTATTTTCTTAGCAGACACTGCAAAGAGGATTCCTATAAACTGGAGAGTTACTTCTAGCTTTGAAAAGTCCATTCCTTGTAGCCAAGGGAGGCCAGTTTGCATATATGGATTATGGTTCTCATGAGGCAGTCATGTGACTGAACTATTGTAAGAATCAGCTCATGCTCCACTTGA
This sequence comes from Neoceratodus forsteri, assembly GCA_016271365.2. Lineage (NCBI taxonomy): Eukaryota > Metazoa > Chordata > Ceratodontiformes > Ceratodontidae > Neoceratodus > Neoceratodus forsteri. The sequence continues at coordinate 1,127,677,188 of CM028131.1, forward strand.
GAAAGAGCACAGGAGAGATGCTCCAAAATGTTTGGTGGTAGTGGTGATAGTGTAACATCAGTTTTTAACAATAAATACATGTCTTTCGAATCAGACACTCAAGCATGGGGGTTCTTTTATTTCTCAAGTGGTGCTTGGGCTCATTCTTTTAATATATCCATTTGTAACTATACATTTGAAGCTCAGCAGTGGCATTGAGTTGCTGCTTTTTCTTCCTGACATTCAGGTGACTAAGATGTCTAAGAGAGTCCAGGTATCAAATCAAGAGCAATCGGATGGGCCATTGTTGGAAAGAAGTGGATGATAGCTGATAAAGTTTGATCACTGGAGCAGAATGTAGTGAGACTTAGAACTGTTGAGCTGTGTGGCTTCAGAACCATGGCTGGTAATTATTTTGCAGGCATTAGAAACACCTATGCATGTTTGAATCATGACTTTAGAAATAAGTGGGTGTCAGAACTGCAAATGCTGTGGCAGATAGAAATATAGTTGTTAGTCACTTAGCAGGCATTAGAACCACTATGTGTGGGCAGTATAACCATGACATCAGGAATGAGCAGGAGTTTTTCTGCACCCCTGGAAGTTATGGGGTGCAGGTACTGGGGGTAACAGGAGGACAAAGGACTGCAGGAAGTGGAGAGTGCAGCAGAAAAGCATCCAGACAGGATCCAGGAAATTTTATACGTGTACAGGGAGACATATGTCCTCCCCACCTTATTTAACCCACCATAACCCCTCTATCTCCACTCCACATGCTCTATAGCTACAATGAGGGAGTAAGGTCTAGTGAAAAAAAGGAGGCTTGGGTTTAGCTCACAGGTTCTTTTTCTGTTTGGTTTTAGATATACCTAGCATGCATGGGGGCCAGTGGGGCTGGCATGAAGATGGCTATCTTCACCCAAGGTACCCCCTTGGCCTCAAAAGAGTGTTATAGGACAGGCAAAGGGTTTGACCCACTGCCAAATTTCTCTATGAAGTCAGTGGCAGCACACCCAAATGTCTCATTTAAAAGGTTCACCAATAGGTTCATATTTGGAAGCTGTTGGATATTACTAGTCCTTATGTTAACAGTGTTATGTGTGCAGATCTATACACAAAGGAAAGCTTATGGGTGGAGGACTTCTCCACACTTACAGGCAAACAATGTAGGATGGCTCCCCTTCCATAGGAGTAAAAGAGACAGTCAACCTTACAAAGGTAGCCCTGGTCCCCACACCATAGAAATGGTTCCCTAAGAGAAATGGGAGAAGAATAAATGTGGAAGTAGCTGGCCCTCTGGTACTAGGAGGAGGAAAAGCGTACTCAGAGGGGAACCTCTAATGAAGAATAGACATGTTACGAACAAGGCTAATGTTCATATGCTAAGTAAAATTTACAGGAGTTTCCCTAGACATATAAATGGCTTCTTCTAATGTAAAGTGGGTCTCTTGGAACGTGAAAGGAATTCATAATCCACTTAAAAGGAGGAAGATATTACATTTTTTAATTAAAGAAAATATGGGAATTGCCTTCCTGCAGGAGATCCATGTGATGGCAAAGGAAGCCAAAAAGTTAATGGGAGGATGGGTCTCACAGGTGTTTTCTGCCTTTTATAGTACAAAAAGCAGAGGGGTAGCCATCCTAATCAATAACAATGTTCCATCACCCCATAAAGGATTTCAAAGACACTGGAAGCAGATATGTCATTGTACAGGGACTGCTATGGGGCCAAGAAGTCACCCTGTGTAATGTGTATGGACCAAACTCCTTAGGGACCTCTTTTATAACAGCCTGACACAGACGTTTGCAGAAATACAGAAATTGGACTTAATCATAGAGGGCAATATGAATAGCCCCAGGGATGAACTTCTGGATAGAAGTAAAAGGCCAATCTCCTTAACCCAAGCCACCTTAGAGGCTTTAAAAGACCTATGTAAGGAATTAGGGTTGACAGATATTTGGAGGCTACTACATCCCACCGGGAGGGATTACTCGTTCCTTTCCACCCCACAGCAATCATTCTCCCAGACTGACATGTGGCTAATACCAGAGGGATGGGCGCAGAATGTGCAGGAAGCTGATATTGGGGCAATCATAATCTCAGACCATGCACTGGTAACTTTCACCTGGCAACCATCTCTGGCAGACAAAATCAAACTGGGGACATGGAGATTTAATGTCTCTGAATTGACTGATCAAGCCATCTGTACCAACCTTAAAGAGGACATCCGGCTGTATCTAGAGATAAATAAACAAGAGGACTCAACTGCTGCTACCCGGTGGGATGCCCTGAACGCATACATCAGAGGCAGATGCACCAGTTACACAGTGCATAGGTGAAGGGCAAATGTCCAAGAGCTGGAAGCACTTCAAAATAAATTGAAAGACCTAGAAAAGTCCTTCAGAGAAACCTGCCCCCCCCCCCATCTCCATCTGGACTACTAGCAGAAATAACTGGCCTCAGCTACAAAATCAATATTTTTCTGCATAAGAAAGCAGAATGCACCTTATTCTGCCTCAGGCAGGTGTTTTGGGAATCAGGGAAGAAATCAGGACGGCTACTGGCCTACCAACTAAAAAAGAAACAGGAGAGATCAAGAACTCTCACAATTAAAAAAAAGGATGGGCAACTAACAAAAGACAAAAGTAAGATGAATGGAGAGTTCCAGACCTTTTAAAAGACACTATACACTAGTGAGGTACATCCCACTGATTTTGAAATACAGTATTTTCCTGGAAGCCTTACAACTCCCCAAATTGACACAGGAACATTTGGAATGGTTAAATAGGCTGATAGAACATGAGGAGGTTGAAAAAGCTATAAGATCAATGCCAGCCGGGAAGGCACCCTGGGGAGATGGCCTGCCAGCAGATTTCCTTAAAGCATTTGGGGATGTTCTAATAGCCCCCTTACATGAGGCTCTCCTTGAGGCCAAAAACTCAGGAACCCTACCAAGATCCATGACCACTGCAAGGATCTCCCTGTTACCCAAACCAGGCAAGGACATCTCTCTATGTGGGAGTTACAGGCCCATATCTCTGATACCGACTGAGTGCAAAGTTCTGGCCAAGCTGTTAGCAGCAAGGCTCAAGGTAATAGAAATACTATTAGCAGCCTCATAGGCTTTCAACATCAGACCAGAGTTTAGGGTGTGGGTCAATGTCATCTATAATAAAGTCACAGCTCAGGTGGTCACTAATGGTAGGGCATCCCCCTTTTTCCAGTTACTCAGGGGTACCCAACAAGGGCATCCACTCTCACCCCTGTTGTTTATCCTTGTAGCCCCTACTCCAAACTATTAGGAAAGCCTCAGAAATAAAGGGAGGAGATCTGGGAGGGGAACACAAAACAATGGCCTATGCAGATGACATCCTTTTGATGTTTACAGAGCCAGAGACCTCAGTACCCCACTTGTTAACCCTCATTTATAAATTCAGTCAACTGTCGGGGTACAAACTGAACACCTTAATATTCCAGTTTCTAGCTTTCTCAGATATAGTGACCCAAATGCCTACCTATCCATGGAGCTTACAAACAGCATCCCAAAATATAGAGTATATGGGCCTAAAATTCCAGTGAGATATAGCACAACTAGGTAATAATAACCTCATGCCAGTGGTAGAGGAAATAGAGAAGGGTTACCAAAGGTGGAGGCTGCTCCATGTATCCCATTGGGGAGGGCTCAAGCTTTCAAGATGATGGCAGCCCCTAAGATAAAATACATCTTAGACAATTTACCCATCCACCTAGATAAGAAACTAATAAGCCTAATTCATGACAAGCTCCAGATGTTTTTCTGAAATTGCGACTCCAAAAGGATCAGATGGATGAAGCTGAACAGGAAATTTCACAGAGGAGGGCTAAAATTACTTGATTTCAACATTAGAATTATGACACACTCACTGGTACAGCTAGCACATACTGCACCTTGATAGCAAGGATGGGAAACCCCAAAATGGGCAAAGTGCGAGGCGCATATATATAGGGACAGCCCCTAGTCATAGCAGCATTGTTCTCACACCCACCAAAATACCTTTCCTTACCACCCACCAGTTCCCATTTTCTCCAGGAATGGAGACAGATAGCAAAAATTACTAACTGATGTCCCGTAAAGATGAAACAATTTCCACTGTGGACTAACCCCTTGCTTCAGATAGAAGGTAGTACATAAGCTCTGGTAACAAGCAGGGATAAGGTACCTATCAGATATTACAGACACAAGAGTAAACACACTCATGAGTTTTCAACAACTCACAGAAAGGTACAATCCCTAACCAGCAACATTGGAGATACCTGCAATTGCGGAATGCATTAAGAGAGATATACTTGGTCAACATCTACAGAGACCCAAGTCAAATCCACTTGACTCAATTTTATGGCCTGGTGGGGGGAATGATACTAGGAGTAGGGGCATATATGCACATTTGCTAGCCTACAAAGCGGATATATCCGAAGGAACTAGGCATAGCTGGTCAGAGAAACTCCAAATGGAAACCACCTTAGAAATACGGGAAGCACACTGGAGGAATGTGCGGACGGTGGTCAAAGGCACTAAGAACAAGTTCACTCAGTTTAAAATTTTGCATAGATGGCACAGGACACCCAGTAAACTAATATCCTGGGGCCTTATACCCATAGACAACTGCTGGAGATGCCAAGCAGCTGGGGGAAACATCTCACATATACAATGGAGTTGTAAAGGCCTAAATACATACCGGCGGGAATTTAAAGAAACATGCAGTGAAGTACTAGGCACGGATATAACTCTTACACCTATACTAGTACTTTTAGGGGCCTGGTAGGACACAACACTAGAAAACAGACTGTCAAAGGCCCCAAACTTATGGCTGCTAGGGGCTCTCATAACAGCTAAAAAAATCCTACTAAGACACTGGAGAGACTCAAGTCCACCGAGTAGCAGAGAATGGTTGGATGAAATGGGCAAAGCAGCCAGTTATGAAAGGATGATATATGCCACTCAAAACAGATTACAAATATATGCTGACATATGGGACCCATTTCCAGGGGCGCCGGAACCGGGGGGCTGGAGGAGCGGCTGCCCCACCACTTTTTGTGCAGCCTAGAAGATTGCCCCTATGCTTCTGTCATGAAGGGTAGCGGGAACTGACTGGTGTACGTTTTTTTTTTGTTTTGTTTTTCCACGCGATTTCCTTCTCTAGCAGATGGGGGTGGGATCTAAATATGTCTGTGATGTGCATACCCAAGAGCGGACCTGATTGAGATGGCACTCACATCTCTCAATCAGGTCCGCTTTAAGAAATGAAGGCGTGTCCTTAGGGGTGGGTGGGTCGCGCGGGCTCTTTAAATGTCCAGTGGTTTCCTAGCGTTTTCCTATTCTGCTGGAATAGACTGAGCCTGAGGTCTGAGGAGCTGTGTGCGGAGTGCGGCGTGGTCGGTGGTCTGGATAGGAGTCGCCGAGTCGGAGAGCATCAGCGGAGAGCGGAGGTGTGGCGAGCGGCGGTGCCAGTGGCCGGCGGGGTAGACTGACTACAAAAAGGCAAGCTCAGCTGAGAGGAGAGTGAGTCCGAGAGTGAGAATCGAGGGCGGCTAGGTGGCGCATAGTTGGACAGTCACAGGACTGGAGAGACTGGTGGGGTCGATCGTGAACTCGTGGCGTGGTCGTGGAGCTCAGGCTCAGTTTAGCCTAACTGGGGGCAGCTGCTGCTAGGTGGAGGGACTACAACTGCAGCGTTGGTGTCACGACGGCAATCGGCATCCCGCATCCGCCATCCATTGCTGTAATTTCTTCACTGCAGCCTGCAGCAGCAAGTTGATGCTGGTGGTCGTGACGTGGACTGGGAGTTTTTTTGTGACCCGGGCCTGACTCACGTTCGTTCTTCTAGTTCGTCTGTGGGGCGACGCTGAAAGTGAGAGTCGGAGCATCTTTTCACTGACTGCACCAGATACCACTAAACAAAGTAAGTGAGTCACATTGTTTGTTGCATATATTGAATTCCAAGTAATTATTCAGTAATATGGTAACCACATGATTTGCCCTTAACCAGTTGGATGTGTGCAGCAAAAATGCAGTCAAATGCTCATGAGTATGCTGGATAGCAGCACTGGTGTTAAAAAAGAGGTAAATTATTTGTAATTTGTTTCTATGGCCCTGTTAGTTCAAAACGCCACTGCCTGTGTAAACAGCAGAAAAATGCAGAAGTTCTGTGGTGAATCCTGAAATCCAAGATAAGAACACCAGCAGTACTTCTGTAGTATCAGTTTCTTCTGTTTCCTGACTCTGTGGCACTAGAGAGGGCATGAAAGAAACAAAGCCTCCCCCCCCGCACTCCGCCGTTCCTCCGGCGCCATCCCCGGGCATGAGACCCCTTCCCTTCCGCACCCCGCGACTTACCCTTCGCGGCAGGGTGGTGGGGAGCGACTCAACCCACCAGAACGGGTCCATGCCAGGGAGGCGTCCTCCGGGGATGGCGACAGGGAATGACGTCGTGCTGCGGCTCCATTTTTCCCCGATTTTCTCCCGGTGGGCATGGCGTGCAATGATGCCAGCGACTGAGTACACGCACGCTCCTGTGCACATACTAGTCAAGTGTCTGCCACGTCCTACCTTCCCCTTGTCTCTGTGGCTGCGTGTTGTCGATCCCAGCCTCTGCTAGGGGTCAGACAAGCACCGGCCGCCCGAATCCCCCAACCCCGGAGATGGAGAGCAGTCCTCCGGATGACCTCAAGGTAGGGAATCAGTGTGACAAGGCAGCAGGTAAAGCAAATAGGATGCTGGGATGTATAGGCAGGGGCATCACCAGCAGGAAAAGGGAGGTCATAATTCCGCTATACAAGACACTAGTGAGGCCCCACCTGGAGTACAGTGTACAGTTCTGGAGACCATACCTACGTAAGGACATAGACAGGGTAGAGAAGGTTCAGAGGAGGGCAACAAAGATGGTGCATGGATTGCATCACAAGTCCTATGAAGACAGGTTGAAGGAACTGAACATGTACTCCCTGGAGGAGAGGAGGAGAGAGGGGATATGATAGAGACATACAAGTATCTTACAGGGAGGAACAGGGTGCAGGAAAACACTATTTTAAGCGAAAAGATGTTCCAGGACTAGAGGCATGGGATGAAGCTGGAAGGAGGACGATTCAGAGGAAACATGAGAAAGAATTTCTTCACAGAACGGGTGGTGGACAAGTGGAACACCCTGCCAGAGGAAGTGGTGGGGGCTGAAACAATCACGGGATTTAAGAATGCATGGGATAGACATAAAGGAATTCTGGAGGTCAGGGGTTAGGGGCAACAGACTTCTAGGAAAACAAACTGAACTTACAAGCTCAAATGGGCAGACTGGGTGGGCCATAGGCCCTTATCTGCCGACACTGTCTATGTATCTATGTAAAAGCCCTGCCATTGTAACAGTTGACCAGCTGAGTAACAGTGTTGGTGGCATACAAAAAAGCGTAATTGTCAGTACCAGCGTCACACTGAGTCCAGCTAGTTCCAAAAGGTGAACTTAGTTAGTAAAACATTGGGTTTTGTTCTCTACGAGAATCCAGTTGACTGGTGGCTGGACATGAAATCAGACCTCTGATACCTTATTACAGCCAGTAGATGTGTCCATTCTGAGGAGTATGTAGCTTGTATGAATGCGCGTAAACAAGTACAACATTTTATACTCCTCTTGTCTTGCTACTCATCGCTTTACTGACCAAATCTCCTTAAGCAGAATATCTTTTTTAGTTGTTTGTTTTTATCCTCTGCTGCGCTGCCGGCTTGTCTTCAGGAGGGCACCCCAGTGTCTACAAGCCAAAGCCTCCAATAAATGTTATTGGACTCCAGTCTTGTACACTGGTGCAATACACAAGCATTTTGCTGCATGAATCACTAGCTGATAATATCTAAAGTAGGCCCGGTAGTTGCGGATTGATAACTATTGACAACGATTGGGGTGGGGGGGTTGAGGAAGGGCAAAATATAAAATATTTGCCATAGAAATTCTATTGCTTGCATGCTTAATGTTCATGCTGCAGTACCTTATCAGAAGATGGTAATCGGATGGGTTCACTAAACTGTGTATGCAATTCTTTCTCAGAGCCTGCACGGACTCATTGCATTCAAATATGCCAGGGTCTGAGAGACGAAAACAACAGATGGAGAAACAACTGGCTGATATTGCTGCCAAGATGCCAAGAAAACTAAATTACTGGTTTGGGAGTGCCCTTATACCAACAGCTTCAGAGCATGCAAGGGACATCGCTGCTAGGAATAATACCACTGACACTGCCACAAGCACTGCAGCTGTCAGCTGTACCGATATTGTAAGTGCCAATGTAACTGTGCATACCACTTGGCTGCCAATGGCTTCGACAGAGTCAAATGCAGCCATGTTTGTTTCAAATGCTGCATCAGTGCTAGAACTAACATGTTCCTTGCCTGATGATTGTCCTGCAGCTGCTATTCCAGTGCCCCTGGATGGTAAGCCTGCTCTTTGTCTGATACAGAAAACAGAGCTGCAGAGCTGTTCCCAATGAACAGCAACAGTGATGGCAACATCTGCATGTCTCTGAGAATACTCAGCTCACAGCAGTTGAACCAACCATGCCTGAATCTGATGTCTCTTTGTCTCTCCCCTCCTGTTCTGAGAAAGCCTGGGTAACTGCAGTTGAACCAACCGTGCCTGAATCTGCTGTCTCTTTGTCTCTCCCCTCCTGTTCTGAGAAAGCCTGGGTAACTGCAGTTGAACCAACCGTGTCTGAATCTGCTGTCTCTTTGTCTCTCCCCTCCTGCTCTTCTGTTTGTTGCCACAATATTAACAGTGTTTTTCAACCAAGCAGTGTTATAGATACTTCAGTCAAACAAGTCATTCTGCGAACCAATGGGAGAAGTGAAACAAGAACTTGTCAAACATGGTGGTTTTCATCTTTCAACTGGCTAACATACTGTGTTTCAAAAGGATGTATGTTCTGCTACTACTGTCGGACAGCAGTGGAAAGAAAACTAATCACAGGCAGTCGTTGTGGTGAAACTACGTTCATTGCAGCAGGATTTAGTGATTGGAAGAAAGCAATTGACAAATTCAAGAAACATCAGACATCATTATTCCACCATGAAGCTGTTGAGAAGTATACTGCATTCAACAACACAAGGATGAACGTTGGTGCTCAGCTCAGCCAGCATCTTGCACAGGAACAGGCAAGAAACAGAGACTTGTTCCTGAAACAGGTAAATGCGATAAAGCTTCTAGTTCGGCAAGGACTAGCAATTCATGGCCATGAAGAACAGGAAAACAACCTGAGGCGGGAAATGCTGAGTAGGGCAGTTGACATGCCAGAACTACAGGGATGGATCCAGTAAGGGAAGTATCAGAGTTCAGATGTTGTGAATGAAGTCATGGAAATCATGGCACATCAGCTGCTGAGATCTCTTCTGGAAGAGATACGCAATGAATCAAAGCTGTATGCAATCATCGCAGATGAATCACAGGATATTAGCCAACATGAACAAATGACAATATGTATTTGATGGGTTTCCCTGCCCCATTTTGTTATACATGAAGATTTTATCGGGATGTATGAAATGGCGAAGACTGATGCAGAATCCATCACCAGTGCCATTAAGGATGTTCTAATAAGATGCAACTTACCAATCAACAACCTGAGGGGACAGGCGTATGATGGAGCAGCAAATATGAGTGGATGCATTTCTGGAACTGCAACAAGAATTAAGAGAGAAAATCCACTAGCATTGAATGTCCATTGTGCAAGTCATTCCTTAGACCTGGTGTTGCAAAACTGTAGCAAAACGAGTGATGCCATTGACGATGCCCTCAGCTTTGTCCAGAATTTAAGTGTGTTGATTCGGGGATCCCCACAGAGGCTGGCTCTTTATGAAAATATTGCAGTGAATGACAGTGAGGACCCTTACATGATGATAGAAGGCCTGCACTTACTGTGTCCAACAAGATGGACAGCAAGAACAAAGAGCATCAAGTCGGTTCTCAAAAACTATGGAGCACTCCATGACACCTTAGAGGAGCTGAAACGAGACAAAGCTACAGATGTATGAACTAAGGTCAAAGGCCTGATGTCGGTGATGAAGAAGTTTCGGACCTATTTTGGACTGGTTGTATCATACAACATATTCAGCGTATCAGAACAAGTGGCTTCAATCCTGCAAACAAAAACACTGACAGCAGAAACTACAATGATGAGCATAAACTCCCTGAAGAAGAATTTACAACACCAGCGCGATGACTTTGACCAGGTCTATGAAGGCATCAATGAGAGAGTGCAACTACTGAAAAAAGTGAAGAAGCCAAAAACTTCCCAGACAGCACTACGTGCCAGCAAGGCTGCAACATGGTAGTGCACCACATCACCATCCCGAATCTGCTAAGGACTGGTATCGACAGATGTACTATGAAGCCATTGATGCTTGTCTTGTTGAACTAGACCGACGTTTTGATCAAGAAACCTACGCTTTGCTGTCATCCATGGAGAATTTGTTGCTTCAAGCAGCCAATGCAAAGACGTTTTCAGTTCCTCCTCAGATCACACAGTTGTATGGAGATAAGGACTTGGACATTGACATTCTGAATGCACAACTGAACTTGCTCCCAGGACTTGTGCAGCAGGTTCTGCCAGAGCTGAGGGCAGTAACTTCAATCAACACCATTATTGATGCCTTAGTGGGAAACGACTGCCAGCAGCAGATACTGTATTCAGAAGTAGTGAAGCTCATTCAAATTTACCTCCTCGTCCCAATGAGTACAGCAACTGGGGAGAGATCTTTTTCAATTCAGCGGACAATAACGTCTTACTTAAGAAGCACCATGACAGAGAAGAGGTACAATCACCTAATGCTGTTGCACATTCACAAAGAGAGAACGGACAACTTGGATCGGACACTAATTGTTCGGGAGTTTGTGCAATCTAAACGAGAGACGACTTAACTTTTTTGGAAAAATCTGATACAGAAATTCTGTACTTAACAGAGATTCATATGGTAGTAAATGTGTTGCTTGGTTGTGGTGGCCACCAGGGCTTGATGGAGGCTTGCAAGGCTTACCAGCCTGAAGTGGCTCCCAGAGCATTCATGGGATGATTTGGTGGCCACCAGGGCTTGGTGGAGGCTTGCAAGGCTTACCAGCCTGAAGTGGCTCCCAGAGCATTCATGGGATGATTTGGTGGCCACCAGGGATTGGTGGAGGCTTGCAAGGCTTACCAGCCTGAAGTGGCTCCCAGAGCATTCATGGGATGATTTGGTGGCCACCAGGGCTTGGTGGAGGCTTGCAAGGCTTACCAGCCTGAAGTGGCTCCCAGAGCATTCATGGGATGATTTGGTGGCCACCAGGGCTTGGTGGAGGCTTGCAGAGGCTTAACATCCTGAAGTGGTGACCAGAGCATCAAGGATTACTTCATGGCAGAAGTGTAGATGTGATGGTAAATTGGTTGATTGTTGGTGGCCACCAGGGCCTAGTGGAGACTTGCAGAGGCTTAACATCCTGAAGTGGTGACCAGAGCATCAAGGATTACTTCATGGCAGAAGTGTAGATGTGATGGTAAATTGGTTGATTTTGAAGGCCACCAGGGCTTGGTGGAGGCTTGCAAGGCTTACCAGCCTGAAGTGGCTCCCAGAGCATTCATGGGATGATTTGGTGGCCACCAGGGCTTGGTGGAGGCTTGCAGAGGCTTAATATCCTGAAGTGGTGACCAGAGCATCAAGGATTACTTCATGGCAGAAGTGTAGATGTGATGGTAAATTGGTTGATTGTTGGTGGCCACCAGGGCCTAGTGGAGGCTTGCAGAGGCTTAATATCCTGAAGTGGTGACCAGAGCATCAAGGATTACTTCATGGCAGAAGTGTAGATGTGATGGTAAATTGGTTGATTTTGATGGACACCAGGGCTTGGTGGAGGCTTGCAAGGCTTACCAGCCTGAAGTGGCTCCCAGAGCATGCATGGGATGATTTGGTGGCCACCAGGGCTTGGTGGAGGCTTGCAAGGCTTACCAGCCTGAAGTGGCTCCCAGAGGATTCATGGGATGATTTGGTGGCCACCAGGGCTTGGTGGAGGCTTGCAAGGCTTACCAGCCTGAAGTGGCTCCCAGAGCATTCATGGGATGATTTGGTGGCCACCAGGGCTTGGTGGAAGCTTGCAAGGCTTACCAGCCTGAAGTGGTGACCAGAGCATCAAGGATTAATTCATGGCAGGAGTATAGATGTGATGCTAAATTGTTTGGGTGAGTCTTTGGTATTCAGTAGCAACAGTACAGGAATGAATGAGCAGATGTCTTTCCTCTATTGAATTCTTCAGAACATTGGCCCATTTCCAAATGTATCCCACTCCTCCCTCCATCCATCCAGACTGCTGTAAAAATCTGTTTATACCCCTGTCGTTGTACAATATTGTTTACTGTCATTGTATACTATGATTCATTAATAAATACACTTTACAATGTACACTGTGATTCATTGATAAATAAGCTGTGTAAACATAATGGCTCTGTGTCTTTATTTCCCCAGCCTCAGGAGTTTACCTTGTCGCTGGTGGTTAGCTAACCACTAACTTCTATCTTGAAGTTAGTGGAACCAAAACTCCTAACTCATTAGTGTGAAGACTGCATGCTTGGGACTGGTGATGCACATTACTATGGCATCTCTATGCACCTCGACAAAGTGTAACAGGTTAAGGAATGTGGTTCAAACGCCATGTGGAGCTATTGAGGGAAATGGGCCGACAGCTGCTTTCTTAATATAGCTGTACACATGAGCAGACTTAGACTGGGTGGTCTTTTTGCTGGCACCTTTGTATGCCGTTGCATAATTAGTCCTAAATGGGACTCATTCTTAACATTATGATGTGTGTGTGTACATGATTTATTGTATCTTTGTATGGCAAAAACTAGTGTCGAAAGTGCCCTTCTGACACTTAGAAGTGCCCCTCTAATCCTCCGCCCCCTCAGTTTTTACCATCTTCCGGCACCCCTGCCCATTTCTGAACTCGAGCCACTGTAGAATGCCACCCTTAGTGCTCAGCGAAACCCACCTCTACGAGAGGTAGATGGAGAGGAACCCCCTCAGTATTTTTGTCTAGGTCTCCTTCTATACCCCCCCTCCCAAGCATCTGCCTACTAGTTATCTGTTATCAAAAAATGTGAGAAAGGGAAAAAAAGGCTTACCATAAGTTTTTTCAAATGTAAGGTAAACAATACACTGTGAGCCCAAATGCAGTGTGGATAGCAGCTTGATAAGGTTGTATGTTGTTAGGAAAATGCTGGAAGTCAATAAACTGCTCACAAAAGAGAAGATATTAGGGAACTAACCCAAGGGCAGTGCACACGTGAACATTGAACAGATCGGCTGATACAAGGAACAAATAAACATAGCAGTAGCCAATTACAGCTACATAAGATGTATTAATGTACCTGTATGATAAAGTTCAATGTGCTGTTTCTTACCTGTGTTAGTCTGCTCATCCATGGTTATTCACCTGGCCAGGACAAGTTATATAGATAGATGTAGTAGGGTATGTGCCAATGCCAGATTGCATTTTGTATGTAACACTTTGAAACTTTCAATAAAATATAAATCATAAAAAACAAGCATTTGTCAATGCCGAATGTTGATTGTTTTGCTCTGTTGAGCTCGTTCAGTCTCCCTCCCTCACCCTCTCGTTCTGTTTCTCCCAATGCTGCAAGGCTGCCCTTTTGTACTGGGCTCCTGTCTGTGTTGGCACCTTTTTCTGCCCAGAAAGAAACCCACAGCAGTCCTGACAGAGCTCAGTTGAGCTCGGTCACTCCCCCTCTCTCACTTACTCAATCCTAATCTGTCCCAAACACTGATTTCCGAAAGCGACTGCGGTATTCTGCACCGGAAATGGGAAAACACATTTCAGCCATGATGTGAAAAATGACAGCTGTACTGTTCATAAGGAGGTGTGAAAAAATGTCAGTGTTGAAAATCTGGCATGAAAATATTACTAATTTGCAAAGTTACAAGGGTGCATGGAAACTGCACAACACACGCTTATTACACAGTCATTTTATGGAGTTTCATCACAAAATTTTCAACATAGGCATTTTAGGACCTCTGCTCCTGAACAGTGTCACTGTGATTTTCATAATGCATCCTAAACACTGATTTCCCATAGGGCCCACGCTATTCTGCCCTTTTGTACTGGGCTCCTGCCTGCGTTGGCACCTTTTGCTGCCCAGAAAGAAACCCGCAGCAGTCCTGACAGAGCTCAGTTGAGCTCGGTCACTCCCCCTCTCTCACTTACTCAATCCTAATCTGTCCCAAACACTGATTTCCGAAAGCGACTGCGCTATTCTGCGCCGGAAGTGCGAAAACACATTTCAGCCAGAATGTGAAAAATGACAGCTACACTGTTCATAAGGAGGTGTGGAACAATGGCAATGCTGAAAATCAGGAGTGAAAATATTGCAAATTGGTGAAGTTACGACAGTGCGTGGAAACTGTGCAATGCACGCTTGTAACACAGTCATTTTATGAACTTTTGTTACCAAATTTTCAATATAGGCATTTTAGTACCTCTGCTAATGAACAGTGTCACTCTAATTTTTGTAATGTATCCCAAACACTGATTTCCAACAGCGACCGTGCTATTCTGCGCCGGAAGTGTGAAAACATATTTTGGCCAGGATGTGGAAAATGACAGCTGTACTGTTCATAAGGAGGTGCGCAAAAATGGCAATGTTAAAAATCTGGAGTGAAAATATTGCAAATTTTGAAGTTACGAGCGTGCGTAGCAACTGCACAACGCACGCTCATAAAACAGTCATTTCTTGGATTTTTTCCACCAAATTTGCAACATAGACTTTTTGAGAGCCCACCTCATGAACACTTGCACTGTAATTTTGTTAATCAGTCCTGAAAGGTGATTCCACGCAGTGACTACAAAATTACCTTTCGGGGCCGAATAACGCCATCACAGTGGCTGAATTCATGAGGAGGGGTCCCAAAAACCCCTTGTTGAATATTTGGTGGCAAAATTGAAAAAAATGCCTGCGATATGCATCAAAGTTGAAAAAACCCTATTCATGCCATTATACAGCTTACCGGCATTTCCTCAATTCATGGTCAGCTTTGAAGAGTGCAGATGTGTTCCCGGTCCACAGAAGATCGTCACACCAGACCCCGCAGGTAAGTATGGGGTGAGGGGGGTTTGGGGAGGTAGGGTGCGCAGAGGGTGGGTGCGGGTTGTAGGAGGGGGAAGGGAGATGGCGAGGGACTGTTTTATTTTTTTATATCTTACTAAATACAAAAAAAACCCATCGAGGGCCTTTTTTTTTTTTACAGGACCATTTGGCATGCTGGGGTGGGCTCCCAGTGTGCCAACACAGTGTTTTTCTTGGGGGGGTAGCTCTAGCCGATGAGGAATTGGGCATCCCTGTTGGCACAAAACAAGAGCCGAGGGGGATTGGGCACCCCCCCGGCACAACTGCACTATGTGTTTGGGGGAGAATTATGCCAATGGGGAGTGGACTTCCCCATTGGCAAAGTAAACTTTGCCAGGGGGGACATAATGCCTATGGGGAGTGGGCTCCCCCATCGGCAACATGAACGTTATTGTTACGGGCACTGAAGTCGATGGGGATTGGGGTCCCCATTGGCACACAAACACTGTGGTGGGGGGCACATGCTGCCAAGGGGGATTGGGAACCCCCTCGGCACAGAGGGCTCACTAATACTGTTTGTGAACACAGCAGCAAGCCGCCGCCATGTTCACAAACAATATCACAGTACCAAGGTTCCGCCCAGCAATGATGGGTCGGTCCCTCATTGCAGCGGAATGGCTTACGCTGAAATGATGAGGCAGTCCCTGATTGCAGCAGCTGAAACCTTACAAGGTTGTGGCACGCTGGCTGAACTAGTGTCAGCAGCAGTGTGCCACCCCATTGGCAAAAGCAGGCCAAGCCTCCAAAGGCTGTGGGGGCATTGGCCACAACAGTGCCGCGCCTCCACAACCTGCTTCTGCAGCAAGCTGCCACATATGTTTCTTTCGCATGCGCACCATCAACATAAAAAGGAATGAGCAGGAGTTAGAACTGCTGCAGATGTGGTGGGCATTAAAACTGTGACTGTTTGATACTTAGTGGATGCTAGAACAGCTATGCATGGGTGTTAGAACTACAGTGGTAGAGATGAGTGAGTGTTAGAACTGCTACAGTTGTTGATGTTAGAATCATAGCTGTTTTAGTCACTTTGCAGGCATTAGAACTGCTGTACATGGGTGTTATAACCATGACTTTAGGGATGAGCAGCTGTTAGAACCACTGCTGATGTAGTTGTTAGAAACACGGCTATATTATGCTTAGTGGGTGTTAGGATCACTACATATGGGCATTAGAACTGCTATTTCTAGCCTACAGGCTCCTCACCTCCCTCAGTTACCATATAGTTGGACTGGACTATGAATGAATTGTATGTATAAGACAAGGCCTCCCTGAGGTGGCTTACTAATTCATATCATGCATTGCTTTAGCTACCATTGTATAGGTCTTAACCACTCATTAGGTAAATATGTCAATAGCTCTGCCCTGTTTTAGCTACCAAATGTATAAGCATTAACCAGTGCTCATTGTACTTATACTCTGTATAATTGCTCACCCAAATTTATTCCATGTATGTACTGTATGAATGTTTATGTTTTATTCTGATGTGGAGCCTTTGGAAATGAGTCTATGACTCAAATGGTTTTAATTCCGATTTCTTAAATAAAGAAACAAATATGTGTGGACATTATAACCATGCTATAAGGAATGAGCAGGAGTTAGAACCTCTTCAGATGTAAGCATTAGAACCATAGCTATTTGATACTTCTCAGCTGTTAGAACCACCATGCATGGCAGCGAGAACTATGATAGTAGTAATAAGTGAGTGTTAGAACTGCTACAACTGTGGACATTAGAACCATGGCAGTTAATCACTTAGCATGCATTAGAACCACTACACATGGGCCTTATAACCATGACTTTTGGATTGAGCAGGTGTTAGAACCACTGCAGATGTGGGTGTTACAACCACAGCTGTATGACTCTTAGGGGGTGTTAGGACTACTACACATGGGTGTTAAAACCACAATTGTAGAAATTAGCAGGTGTTCTAACTGCTACAGCTGTGGGCATTATAATCATGGCTGTTAGTTAACAGTGGAAGGACCCCCATGCATGGATGAAGAAATCACAGCTAAGAGATGGAGCCAGTGGTTTAACAGCTGCAGCTGGAAAAAGAGCCATAAATGAGACAGGAAAGCAGCTATGCTGTTGAATGTAATCTGTGCTGTCTTAAAATCCTACTCTTCCAGGCAACCTTAAGATATCTAAGGTAATACTCCTGGCAGTGGAACTGCGGCAAGAGTATGGAGGAGCCAGCATGTGGGGAAAGACAATCACTTTGGGCTCAGGTACTGTCATCACTGTGGTGTCGCCACTACTGCCAGTAGTGGGAATGGAGTGGCAAGCAGTGAAGGAACCAACTAAATGGGAAACCCAGGCAGACCAGGCAAAGGCAGGAGGTGGGCCATAGTACATCAGAATGGAGGACTGTTGGACAGGAGGGGACTATAGCACAGGGCAGGGAGCAGGAGCTGGCAGCACTAGGAGGGAGTGAGGAGCACAGACACAATGAAATAGCAAGCAGTATGGACAAGCAGCAGTAGCAAATGTAGTGAAAGACCACCCCCCCAAAAAAGCAACCACAGCAAATGGACAGTCATATGAAAATGATGTGACCAGCCCAGAGGGCTGGTGTAAACTGACTAAATAGTGGTCTTGGTGGAAGTGATCTATTATGGACTACCCCAATGAAACACAGGACATAACCTTTGTATTGCACTAAATTTATATAAAAATTAAAAAATACATATAGACACATAAAAAAATAATGAACTAACTTTAAAAAATAGAACCAATGGATGCAAAAGTATTGTGGAAGGCATATAATGGTGTAAGTACATTTGTTTTCATTTGCATTGTATGTTTCATTATGCATTTTATGTTTTTGGAGGAGGGGAGGATTATGTAATTTGAAAGTATATGGATCCAGAAAGAATACTGTAATTGGCATGGAGGTAAAGCAGAGACTACAGGGGGTATAAAGCCTTGAGGTCAGCAATGAATATTACAGTAACTATTTAGTTCAGCAGGAGGCAATGCAGAGATTACAGGGAGTATACAACATTGAGGTCAGCAATGAATATCACAGTAACTATTTTGTTCAGCACTGAATCACGGTGGTGTTAGGCTGAAGCTGTCAACACCAAAAACAGCAATCCATAGCAGTACTCTGCCAGTGGCATCTGCGCAAGGCAGTTAAAGTAATATTCACTGTAGATCTCAGGAATTTTATTACCCCCTATTTGTAGTCTGATTTTCCCATGCCAGTCATTGCATTGAGCCTGAAGTGGTTCACCCAAATTCTCAAAGCCAACCTGAATTCAGTGGCCTGCAATTGAAGCCAAACAGAATTTGCCAAACTTCTCTTAACCTTAATTTTATGATATTTTCCTTAGCAGTGCTGGATAGTTACAATGTCATCTCCCCAAATAATTTGATGTTTTTATGTACAAAAAGTGATAGGAACGCCAGGTTGCAAAGTGCACCTTGTAGCAATCTAGTTTGATAACTTCCTCTAAATGCTAAAGGAGCATAAGAACACAATCAATGCTAAATAAGAAATCAAGATTTATCATGCTTACCTACTGGTGTATGTGCAGCTGCATCATTTAGTATTAAGAGAAACAGTTTCAGACATTGTTTAATGGGAAGATTACCAGTCAACTGAATGGATTTTGATGCTGTGGAAAGCAAAATCACCAGGGGCAAAACCCTATGCAAACCCAAGGCCAAGTGATCACCCTATTCCTCATGGGCATACTACAGTAATTCTGCCATGCCACATTTTACTCCTTACTCTAGTTTACTGTATGTTACATAACAGTGATACTTGCTTATGAAAAATTTAGAAATTGAATACACTGCTGGCCCTTTGGCCCAGTGGAAGAGCTACTGTTTGTGACTCTGGTACCTCTCCTTCTCCTACAGAGAGGGAGTGTAGTGGTCTTCACTTTGATATTGCCACCTGGATGACTACAGGGGGTGTGCAAGCAGGATCCACAATGGGTGGGCAGATGCCCCCAGAGGGCGGCATGAGCTCACTCTGTATATGTGTGCTGCTACCATCCCAGCCCACTAGGAGTCCCTGGGAACCAGGGAAGAAAAGCAAAAAACACTGCCTGACCACAGCAAGATGAAGTCATGATCCACTACAAGCCCCACACCAACTACTGAGCAGCCGCCTCCAACTAAGCTTAACATCTAAAGGGGCTTTGAATCCCTGATGGCCCCACCACAGAGGGTAAGCAGTGGAGAAATGGAAGTAAGGGAGCATAGGGAGAGAACTCATGGGGGAATCCAGGAGCAAGGGAAAAAAATTAAAGTAAAAAGAAAAGAAACTGAATATGGTACATTATAATTATTTCCTTACATAACAGTTGAAATGTCTCTCTAAATAAATGAATGTATATTATATTAATTCATTATTTTGTGATTCCATTATGTATGGACATAGTATTCTTGGTTTTATATACTATGGAAACACAAAGGCCCAGATATTCAGAAATGAGCCAAAGGTCGGCACAAGTCCAGCGCAGTGCAAATCTGATGCGCCATGTTGCAACTGGAGCCATAGTCAGAGGTTGCATGGGCCGAACAGCACCAGCACAATGCACCTGAATATGGCAGAAATGCACCATGGCACAAACAGAGTTGTGCCATGGCGCAAGTAGAGGTGCACCATGGCGCAAACAGAGATGTTTCAGCACAACCATGGCAGTGCAGAGCAGCACAGCAACAGAGGGGGGTAGGGCACAGAGAACAGACCATGGGACAGAGCCATGGAAGCACAGTGACAGTGGCCACAGGAGGCCTCCACCAGCAGGGCACAGCAGGGCACACACAGGCACCCAGACACTGGACTCCAGAACACAATGGTGGCATGGATAGCAGGTGACAGGAGGTGCCAATGGCCAATGGAGGGCTACCAAGGGAGCCCTCCACCTCCCCAGGCAGGCTGCTGGCCATGCCCCCCCACCACGCGACCATAGCAGGCCACACCCAGGACCATGCAGCCAAGCACACACTTCCTACATAGGCACACAGGGAGCCCACACAGTGGGCACTGAATGGGCCAGGATGCAGGCAGCATGGCAGACCACATGGAACAGGCTACTCAACACCAAGCAGAGGACTCCAACACAGTGTGCAGACAGTACTCGAACAATAACCATGGCCGTGAGCCACCACAATGCACACACCCACCACACACCCCTGACTGCCACCACATCGGCACCCCAATGCACAGCCACAGACCCAGGGGATGGACACAACCACAGTGGGACACACCACAGCACACAGCAGGGAACCACAGAAGCACAACACATGCCCACTCCCATGCACACAACATGGACAGACACTGGGCCACTGCAGCATGGCTCCACATGCCACCTGCAAAGCAGACATGGACACAGGTAGGTACGTTAGAGAATATTATATAACAGGTAACTATTTACAAATATAACAGGGTCTGGGAAAGGGTAGGTACAGTGAGGGAAGGGGACAGGAAACAGGGACTGTACAGTGGGAGGAGAGACTGTAGTGGAAGGTGCAATAGGGAAACAGGGGCAAAGAACAGCAACATCAGTGGCGTCCCCATCTGGCCACTCCACCAAGCTTTCACTCCCTCTGCTCTGGCACCAGCATTTGCCGTATGGCAACGACCACCTCCAGGATACTGGAGACCACCAGCAGGTTCTGCCACATCAGACGGCTCAGCATTCTTCACGGAGCTCTCCTTGCCAGACGTCAGACACCTGGCACCTATTGCAAGGGACAGGACAGGTGATCAGTGCAGTGGCCCAAGGAACCATGCCCACCCACAGTGCTCAATGGGCAGTGGGACCACACACCCCTGGAGGGCCTGGAACGGACACCTGCAGGGGAGTGGGCCAATGCCAGCCAGCAACACGGCACACCACGGCATTGCATTGAGGTGTTCCCTGCTGCACAATGGCCACACAACTGCACAGTGACAGTCACATGGCATACTGCATCAACTGCACTGCAGCAACAATGGTGGCAGCTGGGAACATGCCCACCCCACCAACAGCAGGCACACATGTCCAATGGATGCACCTCAGTGGCATACACTATGCACAGTGCGACACACACAGCTGCCATGGCACATGGCACAGGCGGCCATGCCCACACCCACTCCCCCACTGCCAGCCCCATGTATAGTGGGAAGGACCATTACAGTGCTTACCTGCCCCCTGAGGTGCTGCTTGCACAGATCCGCACCCATCAGGGTACACCACCTGGTTGTGCTCTGCTGCTGCCCTGGCCTGCCTGCGGTTCTCCGGCCCTGTGAATGGAAAGAAGACAGGTGCACATCAGTACTCGACCACGCCAGCTGTCCTCCCCCACAGCCCACTGTGCACAGGGTGTGCCCCTGCCCAACATGTCCCGCACACCAGCACGACTGCATTGCAATGCAAGTGGCAGCTGGCAATGCCACTCAGTGATGTGCACAACAGTGTACCCCACTGCAGGCAGCAAAGCCAACACCACAGAACAGCACCAGGGCAGACATGCCACATGGGTAGACTTACCTGGCTGTGGCACTGCACCACACCTTATGCATGCCTGTAACCTCCAGAGCAGGTCAGGGTCACTCTGATTCAGGTCACCATAGTGCTGCCTGCACTGCTCAGCTGTCCTTGGAGCCCCTGTTCTCCTCTCCAGGCTGACAGAAATGGCCTGCCACACACTGCCCCTGACCTGCTGCAGGGGCACTTGGCCAAACAGCTGTTGACCATAGAGCTCAACACAGGCAATGAGGTTGATGACCTCCAGGTTGCTCAAATTACAGGCATGGTGTCCCCGACCCTGCACCATGGCTTTCACTTGGTTCGGTAGTGAAATGGTGGGTACAGGCACATGTGGCTGCCACAGGCACCGGATGTGCAATGCACAGGAGGATGCGCAGTGCCTGGCCATTGTGTAGTGCTGGACATGTGCAGAAGGCATGGCCCGGCAGGGTCACATGGTCACTTAGGCAACCCAGGGGTCAGTGGTCACCCGCCAGTGCACAGTGCGCACATGCATGATAGGGCACATGCCATCATGTGTGATCATGCACGTAACTGGCCATGCGCAGCATGCGCAGTGGTAATGCATTGCACTGTCTGCGCATGGTGCATGATTGACAGCATGACAGCATTCCACGCAAGTGCACTGCAGGCCCATGCACCGTGCATGTGTGGGCATTGCACCCTGGCTTGCTCCAACGCAATCCCATTGCGCATGGCACAACTTCTCAATATTAAGATGTCACATGCAGATGAGCTTCCTTCAGCCAATATGTGGTGCAATGGGGTGCATTAGCATGTTATTACCATTGTGCACAGCCTCATTTGCATGCATTGCACCTCATTAGAACCACGGAACTGCACAGGCCATGTACCAGTAATGCAACCTTGATAGGTAAGTTGTGGATGCCACGGCAGCACCCTGGGAGCAGACAGCACTGCAAGGTGGGATGGATCAGGGAGATGCTGCCACTGACACGCTGTGCTGTTCTTGTTCACAGGAGACAACATGTCAGCACAGGAGGAGGGTGAGGAGTGGGGGCCTGCATGGAAGCACAGGCCCAACTTCACGAAGGGAGAGATAATGCCCTGTTTGAGCCCTACCTCAACAGGGAGGCCCTGTTGAGTGGTGGCATGGGTACACTACAGGACAGGGCAGTTGCATGGAAGGAGGTGGCGACCTATGTCAACCAGCATAGCAGCCACCAGTGGTCAGAGCAGGAGTGCTGCAAGAAGGTTGGGACAGACAGGCGGTTCATAAAGGAGAAGGTGGCAGCCATTAGAGCATCCTGGAATGCCACCGGAGGAGGGCCAGCAGATGCACCCACACTGACGCCAACAGAGGAGTTGGTGGAAGCCACCATCTGCTGCACCTCAGTGGAGGGTGTGCCTGGAGGAGGCTTCCAGATGGTTGGCAGCCCATCACTTTATAGTATGTATACCCACATGCATGCCATGCTGCAGGATGCATGTGGCAGCAGTGTACAGGGGGGCCACATGTGGGCAATGCATCACTGACATGCCATCCTTCTCTTGCAGCACCAGCACACCTCCATGCAGAGGATGGGGCTCTGGCAGTGGTACCCGTGGACACTGGCATGGCCCAAGAGGATGGACCATTAACATACACCAGCATCTGGGGGTCTGACAGGCTACAGATCAGCACCACGGTGCCTGTGGGTGTCCTTGGCCTAGGGTCAGATGAGGTCCTGGATGTGATCCTGCAGGATGCCAGCCTTGGTGTCCTGTGTTCAGAGACACAGATCAGGGTGGGATCCAACTCTGATGACAACTTCACACACCTCCTGGACAGCATGGATGATGTTGAGGGTGTGTCATCCCTCCTGGCAGCACAAGCAGTTACCAAGTCCAGTGCAATGCCAGTGGTGGCACAGCTGCCTGCCACCACTGCAGGTGTGGTGGTGTACGGTGCCATTGATGTGCCTTGCACTGGTGGTGGTGCTGTGGCTGTGCAGGCACAGGGTGGCGTACAGTAGCCAGATGGGCTATGGCAGCAGGCTGCAGGTGCCACCAGGCAGCCGGACACAGGGTCTACTGCCAGTGTGCCTGCCATACCCTTCCCTCTGCAGACCCCACTGTGCAGTGTCTACTAGACAGGGGGGCTGTGCAGCATGGCAGGTCACCCCCAGATGATTGGTGTCCTGCCCGGGAGCCCCAGGATGTGGACCGTCTGGCTGAGCACACCCAGCTGCTGTGGGCGTCAGTTCAGCAACAGGTGCTGCTTGCAACTGGGGTGTGTGCATTGCATACAGAGGTGTGCCAGTTAGCCAAGCAGCAGGACTGGGGAAATGCACAGTTCCTGCAGGGGATGCAATGCATGCAGGAGGCCATGATTGCATCCTTGGATCACATTGCCAGTGCAATTGCAGATGGCTTTGAGTTGCTGGCTGGCACAGGGCATGGCCATGCACAGGAGAACCCTTGCAGTGTGCTGTCCACCCCATGGACCCAGCGTCGGGTGACCCCATCACAGCCAATGCCGGGCTTGGATGTAGGCATCCCAGGCATGCCTGGGGCTGGCCTGCTTGGGCACCTGCACACCCCCACAAGGACACGGTCACGGTCCCACCCTTCCACCCCTGGGGGGCTGTTGGACACCCTCCTGGCTGATGTGCAGACTGCAGCTGCCGATCAGCCCTGGCATGCCCTCCCATGGCCATGGTGACCATGGTACCATGCAGCTGCCCCGTTCTGCATGCTGCCCTGACCACAGTCTGTGGCTGATGCCCTGTGCTCCCATGAGTGGTGTGTGTGTGCCATACCAATGGTGGTGTGCCTGCACGACGTGCCACATGCTGCCTGTGTGTGTGCATGCCTGGCCACTGGACCATGTGGTGTGGGCATGATGAGGGCAGTCTAGCACTGGTTGCGCCTGTGGCGCTGGTTGCACCTGTGCACTGGTGCCATGCATCTGATCCACGCCACATTCCAATGCTTGGGTGGATGGGTGCATATGTGTGTGTGTTGCTGTGTGTGGTCATGTGCCACTGACTTCCCTACCTCTGCTTTATGCCTCTGTGTATGCATGCCCCTCATCATGCACATCCCTACATGTGTGCTGTACTTGTCTGTGTGGCCCATGCATGTGTACCGCACCACCTACCTGCGTTCGCCAAAGTGTTCCTGTGCAACAGTGTTGCAGTGGTGTCATACCTGCTGCTGGAATTGGGGGCTCCTCCACCCAGGTGGTGGCTGTCCACCACCCTCCAGCCCATTTTCTCCATCTTCCCCATGACTGTTGCCCTCATCTGCCTTGACAACTATCCCACGGTCAATTACCATGTTGTGCAGTATGCAGCAGGCCAGGAATATGCCACAGGCTTTCCAGGGGCTGTACTGTAGGGTGCTGTCTGACCTGTCTAGGCAATGGAATCATGCCTTCAGCATGCCAATGACACGCTCAATGATGTTGCATGTGCTAGTGTGTGCCTCTTTGTACCGCTCATTTGCTGGGAACGACAGTTGCTGGTAGGGGGTGAGCAGCCAGGGCCTCACCGGGTATGCGCTGTCACCTGTGTGGAGAATGACATGGTTAGCCCTATGCTATTCTGTGCTGTGCCCCGTGACTGTCCCTGGTGCCCACTCCACCATGCACACCTTGCTCACCCCAACTCCAGGTCTGATATGCCCATCGCCCCTTGCCCATGCCATACTCAACCACTAGGTGGCTCGTGGGGATATCCCTGTGTTTAAACCAGTGGCACAGTGCAGAGCTGTGCCAGATGAATGCGTCATGTGCACTCCCAGGGTGTGTGGAGCAGACATTGATGATGTGCCCCGTGGTATCACACACCACCTGGTAGTTGATGCTCAGGCTCCCCTTCCTGTTGATGTATGCCATTCTCTCAGGGCCAGGTGGCATGCAGATGCCCATGTGGATGCAGTCAGTGGCCCCAATTATGCTGGGCATGCATGCCACCCTGTGGAAGTTCTGCATGTTCGCTGTATGCTCTGCCTGTGTGCAGGGGAAACAGATGAATTCTGAAGCCTGTGCCAGCAGGGCATTGAGGAACTGTGTGAAGAGGCAGGACGTGGCTGACTGGGTGATGCCCATGGTGTCCCTGTTGGTCATTGGAAGGTGCCCGTGGTGAGCAGACACATGACAGCGGTCACCTTGGTCTCTACAGACATGGCATGGCTCCGTGTGGTGGGTGTCTGCATCTCCTCGCTGCACAGCTCGCAGAGCTGCCTCAAAATTTCCCTGTTCAGGTGGTACCAGTCCACGATCTCTGTGTCACTATAGTTCTCAAAGGTGATGCAGGCACGGTATCACCTGTGTCGGGCATACCACTGATAGGCCCTTCATCAACTATGTAGCTGTTCCTCCTACCTCCTCACACCCCTCATTACCACCTCCATCAGGAACGGCACACTCTCCATCCCTCCATCTGTTCAGTGTGCCCCTGGGTGGTTCACTGCTGTCTGTGTGCCACACTGGTTCACTGTTGTTCTGTGTGGGTGTGTGTGTGTGTGTCTCTCTCTCTCTCTCTCTCTCTCTGTCCCCTCTCCTTGTCCCATGCCACCTCTCTGTCTCTATCTCTTTCTGTCTGTTCTTGTGTCTGTCTGTCTCTCTCACTATCTCTCCCTCTCACTCTCAGTCTTGGCACAACAGCTGTCTGTGTGTTTGTGCCCTGTTTTTATAGGAACAAGTCTGGTTAGCACATCTTCAAGTTGCTCCACACTTGCACAATGGATTCACAGTTGAATATACCTTTGCACTGCATATTCATGGGACTGCCCCCTGCACTTGCACTGCATATATTATAGTTGTGCATTGGCTCAATGGGTTTTCTCTGTGTCATGGCTTCCGCTGAATATCGCTCCTCAGTGCATCTCCGTATTTGTGCTGGCACAACTCAGCTATGCCATGCTCAACTGCTCTGAATATCCAGGCCAAAGTGTCTTCACCAATGCCTTTTTAAGTCATTGATGCTAACTGTAGTTTCAGGAAGTCAGTTCTACATGGCTATGACCAGTGTTGCAGTTATTACTTTATATGCAGTAACTGATTGCTTATTACATTATTTGAGTAAAATTAACAATTGACTACTTATTCAACGGCATTGGCCCAAACCAGTATTAAAATAATTTATCAATTACATTCATGCTTATTTACTGTATGACCTTTATAAATCATATGTATTTGTTTTTGTTGAAATAATATAAATACGGTAGGGCTAGAAGTAAATCCTTAATGGTATGATAAGGGCATTTAATTACAGAAATATTAGCTTTATCATAGGATGATGAATACTTAGTGTATGTGTTTTTTCTTCATTACTAAAGTAGGTCATGCAGGCTTCTTATGCATCTGCTACATATGGTGCTAAAATTACAGTTGTAGAAGTCATCCTTAGCTCATGCTTGCACTATTTAAAATGAGCTCTGTCAGGGCCACTACGACAGTGAATGCATTACTTAGATAAGGGTCTTTCATGGGCTTAAACATAAACATTTATTTATTTATTTAAAAAAATATCAGATTTACAAACCTTTGAGTCAGAGACTCATTTACAAAGGCACCTCGTTGAAACTAATACAAAGGCAGCACAGTTAACAAGTCAAAAAAAATGGCTCGGAGAGCAGACAGTTATAACAATCATTCACTGGAGATACATGGGTAGCAGTAGATAAACAGATTACATAGTTTAGGCACACAGGCACCACATCAAGAAGACCAAAGCAGTTCAAACAATATACAATAGCTAAAGCAAATGGACATCAGAAGTCAGAGAAGCCCAGAGTGTTCACATGAAGGCTGTTGCATATACTAAGTGACTCAAAGTACAGTACATTGAGAAAGGTCATATTTAAGCAATAATGCATGACAGGGTGTGTGTTATCATGTAATAACATCACTCCTGGGGTGGGTTGAAGCACAAGGTGAAGCTGAGTGCTTCCACCACCCCAGGAGTTATGTTATTACACAATAACACACACCCTGGAGTGCCTTATTGCAATTATACAATGGCTTGTTGTTATATACAGAATAAAAAATACATTTTTAAGGATGTTTTTGTTAGTGTAGAAAAATATTTCTTAAGAGAAAATGCAAGAAATGATCCAAATCCAAAGCTACGGTGATGTTATTGTGTAATAACATCA
The DNA here is from genome assembly GCA_016271365.2 of Neoceratodus forsteri. Lineage (NCBI taxonomy): Eukaryota > Metazoa > Chordata > Ceratodontiformes > Ceratodontidae > Neoceratodus > Neoceratodus forsteri. The sequence continues at coordinate 1,127,704,938 of CM028131.1, forward strand.
CTGTTTCAATGGGTCAGCAGCCAATCAGTTTCTTACATTTTTCCTTGCCATTGTATAATTAAAAAATAATGCCACCATCTGTATTACAGTTACCTATATGTTTTGCATTTTATTCTATGCACTGTTATAGCAGTCAACTCAACAGAACCAGGCCATCATATAAGGCTCAGTGCATGAAAATAGGGTACCAATGGTGGTGGCAATGTTTCACCAGCCAGAAAGGCAGAAAAAATGTTCCCAATTATTAACTCATATGGGATTATACAGTGTGCTATATCATCAGATAGAGAACTTAAAATTAATGCCATCCCACACTCCTGTGCTATGAAACTTCATGTTTTGTAGTAAAATGCAAGGAAAAATGAGGGATGATTTGTGACATAGCTACCCATATCTGCAACATGAGTCACAAAGATCTCTTTTTGTATGTTTCTTCCAAATAAAAACATATTTATCCTAATGTTATGTGCTTGTTTTTGTTTTGCAGAGATATTTGCACAAGTCTGCAATCGAATTCCCCATTTTAAGTACTGTTTGAAAAATGGGCTCTGACGTAATGAATAAGGTCCCCTTCCCTTAGCATGCATTCTGTGGCCCAAAAAGTTACATTTTGTTGTTTTTGTAGGTATTTTTTTTAGTGGATTGCTGGTGTTAGTGGACTGCTGCTTGCAACAGAGCTTCAATCCTGTTATTTACTTTTCCCGGATTTGTGGTAGCTACAATCAATGTCCCCCGTGACATTTTATGTCCAAGCCCCTGGATGATCATGACGAGCCCTCGTGCAATCAGTGAAAACACTTGGGAGACGAATTGGACCAGTGACGCACAACAACAGTGGGGCGGTCTTTCAGGGAGTCTAAAAGTCGGCACTTTGACCCATTCTGTCATTTTGCAGTAGTCACCAGCAAACCTTGAAGAGTTCGTGTCCCCCTTTGCTACACATTGTTACGTGCCACATTACAACAATCAGGTAAGGCCGCCATTACATGTGAGGGCAAACAACACTAAGATTTGGGTCTAGATAGCTGGGTGAAATATTGGGATTTACAGTGTTTGAGTCAGGCATATCAGCAGAGCAGGGCAGTCACTGGTAAAGTCAGTGGAATGTACAGTTTTCTTTTCTTTTACGTTTAGTGTGCTTGTGGGACCTGAGAGCAGTGTATGTCCCTGTTCATCACAAGATGGCACCAAGCTTGAATATAACATAAAGGAATACCATATAAATCCTGTGTAAATAGTGTATCTTTAGTATGTTATGGACGAGGAAAACTTACTGTTGCTTGTACAGCTTGAGTTCTTTGGGCCATTTTGTTAGTCAAAATATTACTGTTGCCTTCCACATCCACAGTGGCCTGTATTCTTTGGAGATAGTGGCTGTGCTCCTTATAGCCACCATTTTGAGACTTTGTCTGTGTGTGTGTGTGTGTGTGTGTGTGTGTGTGTGGGGGGTTTAACCACATGTTTCTTAGTGTGGAATTTGTTGCTGTGTATACTGTGGCCTACTGGTGGATGTTCAGTCCTCAGCATCCACCATTTTAAGACTATATGGTTTCTGTGTTTATGTGTATGAGTGATGGTGGGGCTGCCAATTTCTTCTGCAAACTCAGTGTTTTTGTGCACTTTGTTTGTATACCTGTTTGGGAGCACCTATATTCTGGCCTAGTGTTCGGTGGATGTTAACATGGTGGGTGTGGAGCACTCCTTTGTTCAGTGCTTGGCATCCACCATTTTAAGACCATGTGGTTTCTGCATGTATGTGTGTATGAGTGGCGAGGGGGAGAATGTTGCCAATTCATTCTTTTGTGCACTTTGAGAGTTTGTTTTTAAATTAGCTGTATACTTGTTTGGAAGCACCTATATTCTGGCCTAGTGTCCAGTGGATGCTAACATGGTGGATGTGGAGCACTCCTTTGTTCAGTGCTCGGCATCCACCATTTTAAGACCATGTGGTATCCATATGTGTGTGTGTATGTGCGTGCATGTGTATGTATGTGCATGTGTGTGCATGCCTGTGTGTGTGTGTGTGTGCATGCATGTGTGCTTGTGGTGGAGGGGAGACATGCTGCCTACTTCTAATTTGTGTGAAGGACATGCTTTTTGTTCACTTCAACTGTTTAACATTCTTGTTCACATATTTGCACCCTTGAGGTTGGATTTGCTTGTCCATTAATGTTAATAGTTGTGTTATTGCTGATCTAAGCTCTGTCATGCCTTCATTTCATTTGCAGGCGGGTGGATGCATGTCTCCATTTTGTTTGCAGATGGGTGTATGCATGCCTCCATCTTGTTTGCAGATGGGTCGATGCATGGCTCCATCTTGTTTGCAGATGGGTGGATGCATGCTTCCATCTTGTTTGCAGAAGGGTGTATTCATGCTTCCATCTTGTTTGAAGATGGGTGGATGCGTGCTTCCATCTTGTTTGCAGATGGGTGTTTGCATGTCTCCATCTTGTTTGCAGATGGGTGGATGCATGTCTCCATTATGTCTTCAGGCGGGTGAATGCATGCCTCCATCTTGTTTGCAGATGGGTGTTTGCATGTCTCCATCTTGTTTGCAGATGGGTGGATGCATGCCTCCATTATGTCTTCAGTCGGGTGAATGCATGTCTCCATCTTGTTTGCAGATGGGTGTATGCATGCCTCCATCTTGTTTGCAGATGGGTGGATGCATGTCTCCATTATGTCTTCAGGCGGATGAATGCATGTCTCCATTTTGTTTGCAGGTGGGTGGATGCATGTCTCCATTTTGTTTGCAGGTGAGTGGATGCATGTCTCCATTATGTCTGCAGGTGGGTGGATGCATGTCTCCATTTTGTTTGCAGGCGGGTGGATGTGTGCCTCCATTATGTTTGCAGATGGGTGGATGTGTGCTTCCATCTTGTTTGCAGATAGGTGTATGCATGCCTCCATTGTGTTTGAAGGTGGGTGGATGTGTGTCTCCATTTTGTTTGCAGGCAGGTGGATGAGTGTCTCCGTTTTGTTTTCGGAATCCTCTTCACTTGCGTCGAATGTTTGTTGTGACAAATCACTTGCGGTCACTATTGAATAACCTTTTCTTGCATTTCATCAGTTTTGTGAAGCATCTCTTATTGCAGCGAATGTTTGTGTCTAATCTCTTCTTGCATCATTCTTCTCCTGTCTGAGTTACCACTAACTTAATCAGAGTATTGTCATTTTCTTTGGATGGCATGTTTCATTCTATCAGCTGTCACTTCACTCTTCTTTGGCAGCATGCTCTTGCCTTAATCGTTTGTAGTAAAAAAATGAAACTTCAGGAAAAGGTAATAGTCATTTTCTAAATTGACTTGTGTTTCTACAGTTGACATTTGGAATAATGGAATCCAGAAGAAGACCATGTGTGTCTGCAGCAGCCATTCTTGGTGAAGTTCAGCAATATTTGGCCACCCCTCAATCTGCAAAGGAAAAAAGCAAGCGTTACAGAGCAAACGTCAAGAATGACACCGAACGTTACCAGCATTATTTGGAGAAATGTGCAGCATGCTCATGTGCATACCGCAGCAACATGAATGCTGAGCAGCATGAACACTACAACCAGAAGGCTAAAGAGAGAATGCAAAGATACAGAGAAGCTCAGAAGGAGAAGAAACAAGTTTAGGTTGACACAAGTACTGCAGCTACTAAAAGAGAAACAAGGGCTGATGAGCAAAAGCAAAAAGAGAAGTTTGAAGGGAGAAAAAACAGCAACAGTGTGCTAAAATGACAAGTCAGAAATGGAGATGAATCAATGAAAAGAAACATCAGAAATATGCTGAAAGAAAAGAGCTGAAGAATCAAACACAAGGTGCTGCCACCAATGTCTCCTGCAACACCACCACAGCAGTACCAGTACCAGCCATAATTTCAGAAAGAGAGCAGTGTGTGACACTGGAGAACCGAAGATATGGTAGTGCCCTAAGAAGGGCTGTGCAGAGAGCCAGAAAAGGTCTACCAAAATCTCCCAATAGATTCACCTGTGTAATGCAGAAGATCCTGACTGCTTGTTCACCAGCCAAAAAAGCTGCAATGGTTTGACGCAAAGTGTTTCCCAGCCCAACCAACCTACAGGACAAACTAATGTCTGCTGTCATGGATAAGATGTTGAACCTTAAAAGTAACAAAAAGTCTGACCGATACCTGAACAGAGAGTTCATAAGCATTATTGTGTTAAAGGTCTTGTGCTCAGAACAGCAAGTGCAACACTGGGAATAAGCTGGAAAAGGCTTATGAAGGCATACCGAGGGGAAAAGAAATGCACCACACGACACAAGTCTGCACTGCCTGAGTCAACAACACAGAAAGTGGCAACCTTTTTTGAAGACTCTGCAACCCCACTGCCTCTCAAAAAAGCCTTTTTGAAAAGAAGCGGAACATTCCGTTCATATCTTGATAAACCTGTTCATGCTCTTTATACAGAATTCACCCAACAGAACCCGGACACTCCAGTGGGAGCAAGGAAATTTGGACGTCTACAGCCCAAGTATGTTAAGCTTGCAGAAGAACAAAAACTGGGCCAATGCCTCTGTGAATACTGTGTAAATACTGGACTTAAACTGAAGGCACTGAACTGCACTGCTGATCTTCACCACCTCACATCATGCAAAGTCCTGAATGTATATCGTGCAGTAGAACTAACAATATGTCAACGAGCTCCTTTGCAAAGGTTCTACAGGCTGGACTGTGTTAAGAAAATATGTGAACAATGCAGCACAGCTAATTTTGGAGGAGCCGTGGAAGATCTAATTAAGGGCCATGGTCAAAACAGTATAACATGGCAGCAGTGGGAGAATATAATGGTCATGCGAGATGTCAATGGCATACAGGTGCATCAAACAAGAAAAGTTTTGAAAAATAAAAAATCAACATTGAGACAGCTGGTGGAAGTCATAGAAGAGGAACTTTAATTTTTGGGTCAGCACTTACATGTGGCAGCATGGCAGCACCATCAGTTTGCTCTTATCAAAAAATTGCTACACAAGGGATAGGTAGTGATGTTTCTGGACTTTGCCAAGAACTATGCCTGTAAATTGCAGGATGAAGTGCAGGCAGCCCACTAGCATCATGAACAAGCCACAGTTCACTGGGTAGTATCTTACTACCTATGTGACAACTGTGACTCCACAGTGAAACAGTCATTAGTATTTATCTCAGGTGATTTAAAACACAATCACCATGCCGTGTGCCACTTTGTGGAGATCAGAAATGCACACCTAAGAAAAGAACGCTCCTTAAACATAAGCAAAGAAGTACATTTCACAGATGGCTGTGGCAGCCAGTATAAATCAAAATGGGCCTTCTTTGACATTTCAGTGTCATCCACTCAATATGGATTCCACATTGAGAGGGTTTTTTTTGGTTCACGACATGGAAAGGGTCCTTCAGATGGTGAGAGTGGTGTTGTAAAATCAGCAGCAAGCAGAGCTGTGCAATCACGGCAGGCCATAATAAGAAAAGCAAAGGAACTGTACAAATTTTGCAAGACTGAACTGACCCTAGAGCCAGCCACATAAGGCTGTGGTGATCATTTCAGGAGGATATTCTTCTGGGTTGGTGAAAACCAAATAAAAAGACCTGCCAGACCAAATATAAAAATTATACCTGGGACATGCAAGATGCACAGTGTTAAGTGTTTGGCAAATGGCGTGGTGGCAGCAAGAAGCCTAACTTGTTTTTGCACACATTGCATTACTAAAGTTGGGCCCTGTGACACTGTGAGTCATGTTGAAGCATGGAAGATGAAAACACTAACTGCTTCCACCACACATAGGATGGCTTCAAAAGAGACAAACAATACCATGCCCAGTGGCCACCCTAGTCCAGCAAACAAAACAGCACTCCACACTTCAACTTCCCATGTTGACTCTAGTCCTACTGACTTGGTGGATGAAAATGCTGATCATGCCAGGGATCACAATACACCCTCCAGTCAAGTTCTAACCAAGGCTGCACTAGTAGCAAATGCAGACAGTGACTGTGCACATGGCAGTGCATCAGATAATGCTGAACTGCATGCCTCTTCAGTGGGGTGCACTACACTCACCAGCAACATTTCTGCTACATTATCCACAAACAACCCAGTTCCAAAATAGATGAGACCATTTGTTGCCCAAGATATGATACAAATCAATCAGTACTAGGCTGTGTACTACTCTAAGGAATTTTATGTTGGGCAACTAACCGCTGTGGATCTGGAGCCTGTGGGACAATGGTACTCCTTCAAGTTTATGAAGCAGCATGGAAATGTTTTTACATGGCCAAGGCATCAGGACACTGACTGTGTACAAAGAAAACAAATGTTTCATGGGCCAATAGAGTTCCAGAATGGAGGGGGCATCTTTGAAATCCACAGTGATGAAATACAGACAATTTCTGCAAAGTTCAGCAAGACACAGGAAAAATAGGGTTAAATGGACTTGTTTCGCTTTTCAGTGCACTGTGTTGAACCCTAACAAATAGATTTTTCCATTTTTCATACAACTTGGCATTATGAGTTTTTGATTAACCTGTAGTGATAGATTAGCTTGTAGTGGATACAGTAGATTAGCCTGTAGTGATTTGCCTATCATCCTAGATTAGCCTTTATTGATAAATTAGCCTGCATTTGAACTGTACACAGTGATTTCTTTGTTTTTCATATATAAATAGACATATAAATGATAATTCTGGTAGTAGTATAGTTTGTAGTTTCATATGATTTATTTAGTCTGGTAGTAGTGTGGTCTGTAGTTTCATGCTGAATAGTTAGCTGGAGCATTACATAGCATTGAGTTTTGCTGTAAATATTGAATATGTTTTTCAGGTTTGATTGCATGACACATATTTATTACCCTTTTATCTTCAGTGATAAAGTCTTTGAAACCTTAAAAGCTATTTCCAGTCTCTTATTACATGCGATCACATGCGATCATATGTTTATCTCCCCCGTTATGCGGGCATCCCTAATTTTACGTTCCCTGTTACATGTGCAGCCCTGCTTTTTGTGTCCCCCATTACACATGCAGCCCTGCTTTTCATGTCCCCCATTACATGTGCAGCCCTGCTTTTGATGTCCCCCGTTATACATGCAGTCCTGTTTTTTATGTTCCCTGTTACACGTGCAACTTTGTGGGGGCTTTATCTCAAGATCTGAAATGGGATTTATCCTGCGCCATACCACCTTTTTATAAGATGAGTGTCAACATAAAAAATTCCTTATATTCTGCACTATATTATCAATTTTAAAAATTGACACCAATGTTACACTTTGGTAGTCCATGTTCATGCATTGAGCCATACTTGAAGGTACTGTACCCTAGCTGAAAACACTGCTGAGACAACTGTATGGTGTGACAAGGTGGAAGATAAACACAATGTTGAGACAAGTTTTTGAAGACATTTGGTATGTTTAATTGTTTTTTTAGAGACGGATATACAGTTCACACACATAATTCATTTAATATAAAAGTGCATATGCCCAAATGCCAATGTAAATTCGACACATTTCATTACAAGCTGTTTTCTTGAAGGAAAATATTACTATATAAGGCTTAAAAATGGGCATCAGGTAAATGTAAACTGGGGTAGGTATGTTATTGAGGGTATTGCATAGTTTATCTTTTATTGTTGCTCCACCAGATCAGCAGTATTTGCACAAGCTGTGCCCAGTCTAGATTTTACAGCTCTGGCCTGGGTCTGGTGATCTGGGTTTTACCCATACCCCACTGCATGTGGCTTAGTGATATACTGTACAGATGGCTACAAAGTCTAACCCATTAAAGGCTGAAGTTTTAGAAAATCATTAATTTTAAAATACCAAGACTCGCTCTCCCCCCATCACAATTAATCCTGTACCAAAGTCATGCTTAAATACTGGTGCTTCTACATCCATACCACTAAGCTCTTAATGCTAACATGCCACTTCTGCTGTTATGAGCTCCCCCATCTGTAAAATCCCATTCCACTTGTGGCAACCTCCCACCCCCAAAACCAGGCAATTTTCCAGGGAGCAGCTCTTTACACCATATCAAATACATTACTGCTAAACTCCTTACTTGTAAAAATGTTGTTGAGAAATTTTTGTTGTAAAATATCCATGATCAGGAGAAATGAATTTATGAAAGAAACCAAAATCCCCATTTATCAGTTTAATGAATCACAATAAAGCATGCTATGAACTTATCAGATTCTATGTGTAACCTACAGTAAGTCAAACAGAAATTAGACACATAAATGCCTACATATTTGCAAGTGAAGCAAATGTGGTTATTACCATTCAGTTGTAAACACCTATAGTCACAAATTGCAAATGAAGAAGATTCAGTAAAATATAAACAGTAGCCCAGTCCAGAACTGCCTGACTGAGAATGAAGTCGGTGTATTATTTGGAAAAACGCAAGGCTGGGACTCTTGCTATGCAATGTCCTGCAAAGAAGCACACTGACTGCTCTTAGGATGGTGATGTCAAGTGGCTTAATGAGGTGTTGTGAGGGGCCTAGGGGAACTTTTTATGTAGAAAGTTCTGACTGCTAGAAGATAATGAGTTAACTTTCTGTGGGCTTCATTAATTCCTCAAGCCAAAGGAAAAATAGTGCTCTAAAACTTCCTATACACACACACACAGGCAGCATAGTAATGAGGCTTCAGTGGAGGCATCATTTTTAACACACTATTGTGTTGTTTGGTAGCAATGATGAAATCAGCCCTTTTCTGAATGCAATACTGTATTGCTGCTCCACTGGATCAGCAATATTTGCATAAGCTGTGGTCAGTGCAGATTTTACAGCACTGGGCCTGGTCTGGTGATCTGGGTTTTACCCATACCACACTGCATGTAGCTTAGTGATATACTGTACAGATGGCTGCAGAGTCTAACCCATTGAAGGTTGAAGTTTCAGAAAACCATTATGCTAGAAATATCAAGACTCACTCCCTCCCTCCCTCACCCCTCAGTCACAATTAATCCTCTACCAAAGTCATGCTTAAATACTGGTGCCTCTACATCCATGTCATTAAGCTTTTAATGCCAACATGCATCTTCTGCTGCTTTGAGTTCCCCCATCTGTGAAGTCCCATTCTGCTTTTGGCAGTGCCCCCAACCAGACAATTTTCCAGGGAGCAGCTCTTTACACCATATCAACTAAATTACTGCTAAACTCTTTATTTAAAAACATTTGTGGCAGACCCCCAACCAGATAATTTTCCAGGGAGCAGCTTCACACCATATCAACTAACTTAATGCCAAACTCTTTATTTAAAAAAAACATTTTGCTGAGAAATTTTTGTTAGGGTATATCCATGGTCAGGAAAAATGAATTTGTAAAAGAAACCAAAATCCCCATGTATCAGTTCATTGAATCACAATACAGCATGTTACGAATTTTTCAGATTCTATGTGTAACCTACAGAAAGTCAAACAGAAATTAGACACACACACATGCCTGCCCATTTGCAAGTGAAGCAAATGTGGTTATTATCATTCAATTGTAAACACCTATAGTCACAAACTGCAAGTTAATAAGATTCAGTAGACTATAAACAGCAGCCCATAACTGCCTGCCTGAGAATGAAGCTGATATATTATTTGGAAAAAGGCAAGGCTGGGTCTCTTGCTATGCAATGTCCTGCAAAGTAGCACACTGATTGCTCTTAGGATGGTGGTGTCAAATGGCTTAATGAGGTGCTGTGAGGTGCCTAGGGGGAACTTGTTATGCAGAAAGTTCTAGGAAGTGTTTAACCTGTTCTACTTCTAGTAGCTTTCTATGATGTCTGCATTATCCATTGGTAATCTGATATAGAATGACTCCCAGAAGACAATGAGTTAACTTTCTGTGGGCTCAATTAACTCCTCAAGCCAGAGGAAAAATAGTGCTCTAAAGCTTCCTATATACACACACAGGCAGTGTAGTAATGAGGCTTCAGTGGAGGAATCTATTTTTAACACGCTATCATGTTGTTTGGTAGGAAAGATGATATTAACCCTTTTCTGAATGCAATACTCCTGTTGGCTCCACCCACAGTCATAAGCACTGGAATAACAGGTTCCAATGAGTATAAACTCACCAGGAATGTTAGAAAAAACTACCCCTCCCCATTCATTCACAGGTGTCAATGAATGTATTTGTCAACCATGCTGGTTCATCTTCTTGCTTCCCTCATGGTAAAAGTGAGAAACTACATTTGAGTTATTTTAAATGAGTGATAAATAGCTTGTCCAGGGGAATGGCAGCTCTGATAGTTGTTCCAGTCTTTCTTTTCACTGATATAAACTGAGCCAGGAAAAAAGTAAGTAGGAAAAAAAACAGCATTTTGTTTCTACAAGTAGTTGTTAATTGCAGCTGGTATTTTTAACATGTGCAAGTCAACTCCACTTCTCAAACTAAAAGGAAAAATGCACTTCACCACAGACTGTGTTTACCAAGTACTGTGCCCATGATTAAAATAATTTGAACCCCCTCCCCCAAAAAATGTGCCCTCACATGAAACCTGCATGATTTATCTGTAAAAACACTTAAAAATGTGTTTCTAAATGTATTACTAACACCAATGCTTTCAAGGTTTTGAAACTATTAAAAAGACAAACTATATATATATATATATATATATATATATATATATATATATATATATAGCTAGAATATGGTAAACAAATATTGTTAATCCCAAAAGCTGAACTTTGTTTTTAGTATATAAATGTTTAAGAAATCCTGAAAGCTGTCTATTTTCCTTGGAAGCTGACACTTCTTAGTCTTTCCTTTTGAGACACCAGGTGACTCTGATAGTCATTAGTTCCAAGGGTTTTTAAGTCAGTTTGAAGGCATTAAGTATTTTTTTTTTTATGTATCTTCTGTTCTCCTAGTCCTTAACAAAATGCAGGGACTTCCACAGACTTGTTCTGTTCCTTAGTCCAGATTCCAAACTAGTGTCTTCTTTCAACTTGATAGATCCACCTCATGCCCCTCCCACATGAATAAAAAAAAGCTGGGGTGGATCTTTAGGAGGTTCTTGGGTGGAGGTGGGTTGGATCTTACTTCACCCCAAAAAACAATGCTGCCTTCCACTACTCAGGTTCCAGTTCTTGTACCACCCATTTAAGAAAGAAAATAGTACCCTGCAACCATCAACTAACATGAAAGCATATTTATTTGAGGGCAGAAAACATTTTTTGGAGGAGGGTAATGTGGAGGAGACTATTTATACCTTCAGTCAGTTCCACGGACAGAAAACATGACATCACTCCTTTTGTACATGCACTACTCCTGTTGGCTCCGCCCACAGTCGTAAAGCATTTTGACATAGCAATGTATTGCTTTAAGTACTCTTTGCACGTGGTAAATGGCCACAATTAAAGTTCTTCAATAAAGTGACTGATTACAGTATTTGATTGCTTTTATAATTGGAGAGTCCTTAACAAAAAGTATAAATAGATGTGGGATACTAGGTAAATTAAAATTCATCATACCCCCACACACACTTAAGTTTAGATTTGGCTTTGAATGGGAAATATTATTATCCACTACATGTTAGGGACTGAGGATCTTTAATTTTTCAGGGGCCAAAAGCAACAAGAAAAAGTGTTATCTTATACCAAACTCTCAAGATATCATGTTATAATCTGAGGTGAGTATGCTCCAGATGATGGGGAAGATCTTTAAAAGGGTCAGGCACAGACACAAACACATGTGCCTCCATCTGCATCCACCTAATGTTGTCTGAGCAGCCCTGCTGCTGCTTTTAAAAGATGAATCTGTTTGCAACAAAAAGTCATGAGTTACAGCTTAATCTGGTTCAAGGTCAGTTGGCATTCATCTGTATCCCCCTCCCCCGGGTCGTGCCTGAAAATAGGCAGGATTTGTCTAGTGCACATACCCGGTCAGCAAACACTAAATAAATAAAATGATAAAAAAAAGTTCTGCAAATAAGATGTGTGTTTCTTTCCACCACAATTGCATCTTCTTCTTCTGAATGCGAAACTCAGACATCCAATAGGCCGCTGTATAACAGGTCTAACAATGTAATGGCTGGTGGATTTCAAACAAATCTTTGTGAAAATCCTTCCCAGTATCTAATTCTGTTAGGCCTATCACAATGTATGCTGAACAAATCAGAGAGAACTTTCCACAGTGCTGATGACATCACAATGTCTTGTGTAGCATTCAAACCAGTAGTTAAAATCAATGTGAAACAATTAAAATCATCAATGAACTGCTGATTTAAAGTTGTAACAAATAAACTGATGTTGTATACATTAGTATGCAATGGCCTGTCTTAAAGCAGCAGTACTGGATAAGCAGGAAGTGTTTTTTGTTTTTTAGATATTTAAAATGTATTTCCATTGTTGTGGATCCACAATAAATATGGTTGGTGCCTAATTTGCAGCTGAACTCCCTCCTCGTATTGCATCACATCTTTTGTTTACTTCTATGAGACTCTGTGCTGCATGCTTCTGTTGTTCATATATAGTAGTGTGAGTCACTTGCATGTGCAGTTGCAGCAGAGGGTTACAATTTAACATGGCGAGTGGGAGAAATGTAAACAAAAAACAAAGAAAATCAGAGCAAATTATGGGGTGATAGTACAGTGAAAACAAGAAATATTACCAGGTCATTGATCAACAGAGCACTGAAAACTAACTGTTGCAAAAGATTTGATTTGTTTTTTTAATCTAATACTGCTGCTTTAAAATTAGAGATGCAACAAATGTAATCTTTGCTGGCAAAAAATGCTGCAAAGTGGCCAAAACTTATTGTCACAAAATTACATGAAATTTCCATTGGAAACTCCAACTTCCCTCATCATAGTTTAGTGACAATTTCCATTCAAAATAGCCCTTTTTCTGTAAAGCACTTCACTAAGTGACGACTTTGCAAGCACATTTTGACCAATATGCATAGGAAAAAGGCTTCTCCACCTGCAAAGAACTTCACAAAGCTGGCACTTCTCATTGCATGAATTTTGGTATCTTCACAATGCAAATTTCCATCACTTCACCCACCACCACTACCTAAAATATGTAATTTTTATAATTTGTGAAAGGGCAGGACTTTCATAACTCACTCATGGCTGTGCCACCCATGAGTTACTTTATGACCATTTCCCCTCACACTTCAAAATTAAATTGCATATTTTGAGTCAGCATATTGTTTTTCCCATATGAATCTAATTTCTCAGCCTTGACAATACTAGGCCAAGCTGCTTAATAAAATCTTGTGCAGGTGGCTAGTAAAGCTAAAGGACTATTGACATGCTTCCATCATCCTTAGCTTTCTATTGATTTGCCTAACAAGCCAGCATGACTGCTTAAGGTCATTAGCTAAAAAAATATTTAAATGTTGAAGAGCCCCATCTACTAATGCCCTAACACATTTTCTACTGTCTGCTTCCATCTTACAAATTATGAATTAATGTTTTTTTTTAATACAGCTGTATTTTCTCTCCTCTCCCAGTGCAGAACGTGCTTTGGAACAGACAACCACATTAGATATATATTACAAAGATGTTTTAGTAATCAGGTGTATGCTTTATTAAATGTTTTGGTTACCATACTTTTTTTTTAAAGATAACTACTATATATAAAACATACACACTGTTTTTGGTCCTACTCACTGTGAAAAGAGAATGAAATTAAACTATTGAATGAAGGGCGGCCTGTTATGCACACCACATCCATTCATCATAATTGTGAATGCAGTCAAATGTAATAAGGTCATGATCATTTGTCTGTCTCATATTTGCTCCTAAACATCAAGGAAACCACAGGGCAATCAACAATACATTTGAGACATTTCTATTTTTTTAATTCACAAAGCCTGTCAGGCAAGCACCAGTGAAAAATGTCAGTGTCACTTTTGTTGCCTTCTCATAGAAACATCTCATTCATCACATAGACTCTCAGCTGTTAATGATGTCTTAGTGTTCATCTTTGAAGACACTGGCTTATATTTGACTTCCTTTAGCAGCAACTACCATGAAAAAGGTTGAGATATTGTTTTGGTGTACTGGTCAATACTTGCACAATACTAAACATTTTATAATAAACATCATTCACATTAAAAGGGAGACATAGCTGGCAATATACAATATCCTGTGTGCTAAACTAATTACAGGTCTTTCAGTGATACCTACAAATGAAGAGCAGGTGTCTATTAAAACCACATAATGTTGTCTCAGTTACTGCAATAAACAGTGGAACCATACAGTGCCGTGTTTCCTAAGATCTCCCTGCCCCTTCCCCTTTAAAAGTCTATTAACTGTGTATGGGTGATTTGGATGGTCACAAAGCAAAGAGCCATTTTGCTCACTTTTCTTTGAAAATCCATACAAGCAGAGGAAGATTCAAGAGAGATGTCTGGAAACACTTTTTCATGAAAAATGTGGTGGACAAGTGGAACAAGCTACTGTGCCAGACTAAGTGCCAAATTGGCAAGCAGTTTCAATGGAGAACTGGACAAGCATATGGGCTTAGTCAGAAGAGAGGGGGCAAGACCGGCCCATTGGCATGGAGTGCTGAGCTGCTTGTGCCTCACCTGCTGCCACACAGGTGACCCAGGTTTGGGAATGAACCAAGGTCACTTGGGACCAGACAGGGGAAGGATTGAACATCTCATGGGCAGTTCTCCTCCTTCTGGGAAGAAGGTTAGTACATCCGACTGCACTGCTGCCATCTACTGGAGGCTGGATGATGCAATAGCTGAACACTGCAGCAAGAGTACCCAGCGCAGATGCCTGTAACATGTACATGCATCAGTATGAGACTCGACCCCTGGAAAACTGGAGAGAGGAAGGAAAAGTGGAAGAAAATATGCATGTGCTCTGGCCACCAAGGATGATGGTGCTGGTGCCCATGGATCCTACTCCATGTGGGTCTCCACTCGTGTGATGGTGAGGGGAGTGTCAGATGGGACTGGGGTGTCATGCAAGATGCCTTATGTAGGTGAAGGCTGTAGCTGGGCACCAAACAGCTCTATAGAAAAAAAAGAAGGGGGGAAGAGACCAAGGCTCAAGATGGCCACTAGGTTCAGAATTCAGTAGTCACATATGACTGCAGACTGAATGGTCTTGTAGGCCTTTGTCTGCTGTCAATGCTTATATGTCTTTACAAAAGTAAATATTTTCTTTCAGTTCAAAAGCTAGCCCTTTACAATAGTCAGTGTTTCTTAGTAGAACATAATTTACTACAGTATAACATTTTGGTGGTCAGGGTTGGGTTTTAAATAATCACCCACACCTTTTCACCTCCTTCCATGTGGAACATTTTTGCATGACTTCAATGTTTGCTAATACTGTGTACACACACATCCACACCCACCCAAACAAGCAGTAATTGCTCAAAGGTATTTGTAATCCTAGAGACTAATAAAATAAAAAAATATATATATATATATATATAATAGTGGTGCTGTCACACCACTATGGTTAGGGTTCAGCGGTCAGTTACATACTAAAGTCAAAATTTTGGGCATTAATAACTTTGGACTCGTTAAACAGATTTACCTGAAATTTGGAATGTGCAGTGGGGCATAATAGATCTCTTGAATAGTGGAATTGCATTTCGGTCGGACTTACGGTGTTTGCATACAAGAACACTGAAAAGTGCAAAATTATCCATTTTTGGAGGCAGCTTTTGGCATTTTGGATGTGACCCTGCATGGCCATTGTGTGGTGTGCTGCTCTGTGGGATGGCCTGTTGAAAGAGCTTTGGTGGCCGAACATGTCATTTTTCATTTGGTGAAAAACTATTAAGGCACTCAAAAGTTATGCTGTTTTTAAGTTCCCATTATAAGTCAATGAGAAAATTTATATGCATGGTTTCGGAAAAAAGAATGGGGTTCTGGCCATGTGGTCCCGCCTGGCGATCAATTACTTTGCAGCCTCGTGGTTCAAGAATCTTTGTCCCTGAGGATTTTCACAATTTTTTGATCGCGAGGTCCGCCATCTTGTTTTCAATTTTCTGATTGGAAAAACACAACTATCTTGGCTCAGGGGTCACTTCTGAAGTAAAACTGGGATGGGTTTTACTCAGGGGACCCCTATCTATTGAGCCATGCCTTTGGTTGCATCCAAATCAGTCTACAAATAGAGTTCTGAGCTTTTGAAATCTTCGTTCGTAGCTCACTAATGATCTTTGATCATGAGCCTGCAAATTCTTTGATTACGAGATTCTTTGATCGCGATTGTGCATCACGAGTGAGGAATGAGATGGCCAGATTTTAAAATGATTTTTATGAGCTCAGGGGTGCCCTACAAACTTAAGTTAGGCTGGGTTTTGCTCAGGGGCTTTGTTCTGCCCAATTTGAATAAAAATTCTACTGTCTTAAATATCCCTGGTAGTCCTAGTGCCCCCCATTGTAATAAATAATATTATAATGTGCAATGTCGTAGTAGTCTAGTTCCCCACATGTGTATTTTTTTCATCCTTGGTAGTCTAGTGCCCCCCTCCAAGTTGTATTAAATAATTATTACTTTTAATATCCCTGGTAGTCAAGTGGACCCCGATCTGTATGAAATTTTATCTATTGACATTGTACATAACCATGGTAGTCTAGTGGCAACCCCCTCCATCATAATAAACTAAATTGTTATTTTGTATTTCCTGGTAGTCTAGTGGCCCCCACTAAGGTATACCAGCCACCCCAGCACCCCCCACCCTTCCCCAGCCAGCAACTGGCACAGCCCAACTCTCACCTCCACGGCCAGCCACCGACTGCATGCATTATGATTGGTACTGCAAAGAGGCACTCAGAAATATTTTCAGAGTGCCTCTTTGCATTAGTGCTCATACTGCAGACAGTAGGCAGCTGGCAGTGGAGGTGAGAGGTGGGCTGTGCCAGTCGCCGGCTGGAGAAGGGTGGGGGATGTGCTGGGGGCACTAGCATGGCTGGGTGGGGAGGTGAGGGGGCCACTAGACTACCAGAAAATACACAATGATGATTTATTTTATTATGATGGGGGCCACTAGACTGCCATGGATATGTACAGTGTCAATGAATATAATTTCATATAGATCGGGGAGCCACTAGACTAAAAGGGATATTAAAAGTAATAATTATTTAATACAACTTGGGGGGCCACTAGACTACCATGGATATGTACAGTGTCAATGAATATAATTTCATACAGATCGGGGGGCCACTAGACTACCAGGGATATTAAAAGTAATAATTATTTAATACAACTTGGGGGGGCCACTAGACTACCAGGGATGAAAAGAAATACACATGGGGGGCACTAGACTACCAGGGATATTACCAGTGATAATTATTTTATACAACTCGGGGGGCCACTAGACTACCAGGGATGAAAAAACATACACGTTGGGGGGCACTAGACTACCAGGAACATTTAACAGAGTATTTATTATTGTTATTCAGATGTAGCAGAACAAAGCCCCCTGAGCAAAACCCAGCCTCATTTAAGTTTGTAGGGCATCCCTGGGCTGAGAAAAGTAATTTTAAAATCTGGCCATCTTGTCCCTCGCTCTTTTATCATGAGCAAGCAAATTCTTTGATCTCGTCCCTGCAGATTCTTTGATCATGAGATTCTTTGATTGCGATCATGCATAGTGAGGTAGGACGAGATGGCTGGATTAAAAAATCAATTTTCTCAGTCTGGGGTGCCCTAGGAAGTCAAATGAGGGTGGGTTTTGCTAAGGGGGCTTCATTCTGTTGAACCATGGTGGTGGTTTGCTGCAATTCTTTCAGTTTTTAAAATTACAAGCACTTTTATTCTTTGTTCATGAGCCTGCAAATTCTTTGATCGTGAGATTCTTTGATCGTGATCGTGCATCGTGAGGGAAGGATGAGATGGCCAGATTAAAAATTCAATTTTCTCAGCCAAAGGGTGCCCTAGGAAATCAAATGAGGGTGGGTTTTGCTCAGGGGGCTTCATTCTGTTGAACCATGGTGGTGGTTTGCTGCAATTCTTTCAATTTTTTTACTTACAAGAGTTTTTATTCTTTGTTCATGAGCCTGCAACTTCTTTGATTGTGAGCCTACAAATTCTTTGACCATGAGATTCTTTGATCGTCGTCTTTGATCATGAGGGCAGGACAAGATGGCCAGAATTTTTATAATGCAATAGATAGGGAAATTTTACCAGTCTTTAACATTGAATATCTCTGAAACGGTTTGGTCTTTTAACTTGAAATTTGGAGGTTGTTTATGGCATGTCCTGTGGATGTAAATTACACTGTTTATGTGTCAGAAACATTTTTTTTTACCAAAGATATGGCATGGTGCAGTTTATGCTCTGCAGACAGCATTTTGCTTGTGGTGGTGCCTTGAAATTGATTGGATACCTATCCTTAGTATCATGGATGTAGTTTTCAGTCATTGTGTGTGTTAAATGTCAACAGGTGTGGAACTGTGCCTGTCTGATAAATGAAAATTTCAAACTGTGACATGTTATATCTCGGACACAGTTTGGTCTTTTCACTTGAAATTTGGAGAGTATTGATGGGATGTCCTGTAGATGTGAATTGCAGTGCTTATGTGTTGGACAATTTATCTTTTGAGGAGAGATTGCTTGCGGTAGTTAATGTTTTTCAGACAGCATTTTCTATTATTCTACTACATTTACATTTGTTTAGTGGCTGGTCATGCTGTTGTCAATGTACTTTTTAGTCATTAGGTGTTTAATGTGGCCCAACATTTACAAGTTGGTGGGCCCCATGCTCCCACTAACTTGCGCAACTTTCTACTTTTCTATTCTTTTTTAAAAAGTAAGGAAATTATATGCAAAAAACGTCATTAATGCATCAGTTAGGGTTATTCTACCTGTGAAAGAAGTGAGGAAATTTGATATTAGGGTTCCAACCCCTTGTACCCCACCCCAACCCTGGCCTCACCAACAGGCATTGGGCTGTGTGTTGGGGTCCTTGGCTCTAACTCTCACCCCATTCTCCTACACTGCACCACCTCAGCTTGTTTATGTATGGGATGGGGTGAGAGTTTGGGCCAATGACCCCAACGCACAGCCCAATGTCTGTTGGTGAGGCCAGGGTGGGGGTGGGGGCAAGGGGTGGGAACCCTAATGTCAAATTTCCTCACTTTTTTAGCTTAGAATAACCTTAACTGATGCATTAATGAAGTTTTTTGTGTAAATATATATATATATATATATATATATATATATATATACTTACAGTATGTATGTGTATATATATATATGTGTGTGTGTATATTATATATATATATATATATATATATACACACACACACACACACACACACACATACATACACACACATAAATATATACCTTCTTTGCAAAAACCTGCATTCCTTCAACATTTATGGTTCAGGCTAAAGTAAGAAAAAGTAGGGAAATGTGGTTTTAGGGTTTCCAAAACTACAACCTCACCCAACCCCTTAAACAAATCAGAGGTGCAGTCTTCCTTGAGGTTGTCAACCCTAAAACTCATTCCATTAGGTGTGTATGTTTCTGGAGTATATAGAATGGGGTGAGCTTTAGGGTTGGCAACCTCAAGGAAGACTGCACCTCTGGTTTGTTTTAGGGGTGAGGTGATCTTTTAGGGTTGGAAACCCTAAAACCACATTTCTGTACTAAAAATTGCATTGACCCAGTTTTTTTTGCAATAAATATGCTTACGTTTTAGGATAGTAAAATCATATTCTTATTTACCTGTGGGAGCAACTATCCTAGAGGACTCTGCTGTCCCATCCATCCCTACTTTTTGAGATAATGTAATCATATCCTTACTTGCATTTGGAAGCACAGGGCCCAGAGTGGTCTGCGCTTCCATCTCTCCATAGATGCATATATGCATGTTGTTGAGGAAGTGCAGGACCCTCCAGGCCCTGTGCTTCCTTTTGTAGAACAACAGCAACCAAACTGTCTGCATAGCCTTCTCATTACCCCACCGCATGTACCCGGTACTGGTATACCATTGCTACGGCAACAACTTTACTGCAACTGACACTACAGTGACAACAGTGCCAGGTCACTGTAGTGTCAGTGCTGGACCTCAGCACTGCTTTCTGGGGTTATTGCACCCTCTCCCCAATGCAAGTCTGACTCAAGTTGATTTAGTAGTGGGGGTGTGGGGGAAAGAGCCCCCCCATCATGGGAGGGTTCAAGGGCAAAGCCCCTTGAAGAAAATACAGTCTGAAGTGATGCCCTTTATGCCAACTGCAAATGTGGTTGACATAAAGGTGTTGCTGTAATGCCAATCGACAATGAAATTGTCGACCAACTGTCACAGATCCTCCGGAACTGACAATTTTCAAATCCCCACCAAAACATGATTCTGTGCCACTGCAATGTAATTATATGCCACAATAATAAAAAGATTGTTTGATCAGGTTTTGAAAAATAACAGCTGTCACATTCATGAAGTGGTGTACAAAAATGGGTATGTTAAAAATTTGGGGTCAAAATAATTAAAATTAAGAAGGTTACAAGCAACCATAGAAAAATGTCAACGGATATGCATAACTTTGCCATTCTTACATATTTTGACTCCAAATTTTCAACATAGCCTTCTTATGACCCCACAACAAGGGTGGTGAACATTTTCAAATCACACCAGAAAGGTTATTTCACCAAGCAACCATGAAATTGCCTTTCAGACTTGATTTGGGAAATTCTACCACAATTTGTCATGAGGTGGGGTCTTGTTGAAAATTTGTTGTCAAAATATACAAAAATGATAAAGTTATGCATAAAAGTTCAACTACATTGAAGTACATTAAACCTCACTTACCTTAGTTTCTCATATTGCAGTCAGTGGTTCAAGTAGCAAGATTTGTCTTCAATTAGAGAGTGGATCTTAACCCTGGTATCTTTTCAGGTTAGTGAGGGTGTGTGTTGGGTGTGGGGGGTGTAGGGTTTTGGTGGGTGCTCAGTGGAGGTCGGGGTGGGAGGGTCAGATTGGTGAGGGACTGTTTTCTTTTTTACAGGTATGAAAAAGGAAAAAGACATCGAGGGACAGTTTTCTTTAT
Source organism: Neoceratodus forsteri (assembly GCA_016271365.2). Lineage (NCBI taxonomy): Eukaryota > Metazoa > Chordata > Ceratodontiformes > Ceratodontidae > Neoceratodus > Neoceratodus forsteri. Next base: position 1,127,725,871 of record CM028131.1, read on the forward strand.
TACAGATTATACAAAGTACAAGGATGATGATCGGAAGGTGAGAGTACCTCTAGACACCAGAGAAAAATTAGAAATGATGGGGACAGTGATCGGAGGGGTCGGGGTGGAACTACACACCAGGGAAATTAAACAAAAATTATGGGGATGGCGATTGGAGGGTGGGGGTGCCACTAGACACCAGGGAGATAAAAAATACAGGGTAAGCAATCAAAGGGGTTGTGGATGCCACTAGACAACAGGGAAATATAAAAGAAAATATGGGGCTAGCAATCACAGGGTGGGGGATGCAACTAGACACCAGAGAAGCAATAACAAAAATGGGGAAGGCAATTGGTGGGTAGGGGTTGCCACGCGACACAAGGGAAGCATTAAAAAATACTTGGACTGTGATTGGAGGGTGAAGGGGTACCGATAGACACCAGGGAAAGAAAGGCATTTAAGGCTTAAAAGTAAGTGCAAAATCCTTTTCATTTGCAGGAATCCTTTTCTGTTTCAAACAAAAAAAAAAGGAAATGAAAAAGGATCCCTTTAAATGAAAGAAAGAATTGCAAAAAAAAAAAACTATGTCCAAGATGTTTTTCCATATGGAGGAATCCTTTTTTATTTAAATGAAAATAGTATACAAAAAAGGATCCCTGTTTTTTTGTCTGACGGTATTCTTTTTCATTCAAACGAAAAAAGCATACAAAAAAGGATCCCTTCAAGTTAAAAAAGAATCAGAAAAAAAGGTAAGACCAAAATCCTTTTTAATTTTAAGGGATCCTTTTTCATTCATACCAAAAAGGCCATATTGAAAAAGAATCAAAAAAACAGAGTCCCAAATAATTTTCCGTATGAAGGGATCCTTTCTTATGCGAATGAAAAAGCCTATAGGAAAAAGTGGAAGCGAGTCATGAAAAAGGATGGAAAACTGAAAACAAAAGGCATTTTGGGTAATTTTTCCAGCAGTGAAGTGCAGAATCCACCTAACGGAGTTCTGATGAGTAAGATACATGTGTTCGTCTCTGTGCAGGGTGTCATTTTTGGTTTTTTTTTGAAAATGTTTTGTTTTCAAAAGAAAGGAAAAGAAGATGGTGGCAAACACAAAAAGATTTTTCCCTCACAAAAAAAGGATTTGCCCCATACAAAAGAGGATTCCTTTTTCATGTCACACAGCTACCTTGAAGTGCTTACTGAGCTTGCTCAGAACTGAAATTTTTAAATGTATAACTTTGGAACAGATTAATGTTTTTTCATCAAACCAGTGAAAGGTACATCTGTAGACCAAGCCCTTTCTACACTGAAAATTTCAGACCAAAATTCCTAACTCTCTGGGTGTAAGTGATGACAAAAAAAAACCTGCAATAAACAGAAATTTGTTTTTTACATATTTCATTATCCACTTCTCAGAATCTGTACATCTGACCAGAACAAAAATTAACATGTCAAGGGATCTTTCCCACAAGACTATGCATGCAAAATTTTGTGCAAATCCATTTAATAGTTGCAAAGTTATTACAGTGCAAAAACTGGGATTTATCAATAAACAGCCTACACAGCCCAAAATATACTGGCACTGAGGGGGGTATAACTTGGACAAGCACAAGGACAGACAGGGTTTGAGAGAGCTCCAACGGCACAAACAAATCAAGATAAATCTAATATTTCTGCAAAGAAAAAGAAAAGAAAAACAAAAAATATCAAAGATCTTCAATATGACAATGCAGGGAACACAAAAAAGCAAACAACATTCCAGTTCAAGCCTACAGCAGGACCGACAAGAACAGCAATGCCAGGGTAGGACCTGAACCCTGTGCATGACTATGGTGGGCTCTCCCTCAGAATCCAGTGATTCCATCAGCGACTCATTGAGGGCCATTCCAGGCATAATTTTATATGTACAAAATGAGATGAAGGCAGGCTTCATAAATTTACTTGCTCAAATTCAGCACCTACAAAATGCAGTCACTGGACCTTCTGATACTTTCATTGCTCAAGCCACATGGCTGGAAGAACCAACAAGAGAATTAACAAGTTGAAGGACCGTATAGCAGATATCAGCTGAGATTGGAGAGAGCTAAAGGAAAATGTTTCTTCATTGATGGATAACATTGATGACATGGAGAACAGGTCCAGAAGTTCCAAGTAGAGGCTAGTGGGGCTGCCAGAGGGCATGGAGGGGAAAAATCCAAAATTAAATATCCAAAAATGGCTTACCCAGCAACTAGGTCTGCCAGCAAAGGCGGCGAGCTTCAAGGCTGAACACACACACTGGGTTGGTCCTAAACCAAAACCTAGAATAGCCCAGACATTTCTTAAGAAAATACCTAAGGTTCCAAGATGAAGAAAAATGTTAAGAGCTGCAAGAACACAAGATCCTGTCAAGACTGATGGAGGATCACTCCTGGTGTTCCAGGACGAAAGTAGAGAGCTGCAAAATAAAGGCAAAAATGTGACGCCAACAAAGCTAAGCTTCAGCTACTGGGATGGGATTTTGCCCATATGTACCCTTCAAAGCTGCAGATCAATAGACACAGCACCACATTACGTTAACCAGGAGGAGGCAACTGGAGAAAGAAGATCTGGAACCCACCACACTGCTCCTGTGTCATGAATGAGGTGTCTGCCCTTACAGAAATAATGATATGAAATGTTTTCATGCTGCACACATAAAACTACTCAAGTGATATGCATGCTGCAAGTATGATTTAAATGTTAAACTGGAACCAATTGCATGCATATGGCATGCATGCAGAAAGCAAGCATGGAAAGCATGATTTTTTATGTAAAATTGGGAAAGACTGCAAGCATGTGGCATACAAAAAAACAAGTGCAAAAAAACAAGTGGTTACTGATAACTGCACATGTAAAAGTTAAGTGACTTGCTCAGGTTCACATCATACACAAGTGAGAATTGATGATATTCATACCCAGGTCTTCATGCCTCCAAGTCTTCTGACTTGTAGTTCAGTGCCTTTAACCACTATGCCATACTGTCTGCACACATATGGCTCGCTTGTACCTCAATACATACTGTATCTGAATACATCTACATGCATGCGGCATGCTTGTGGCCAGTGTATGCTTTTCCGTTTTATTCTTTGCCACATCTCATTTTCACAGTTGAACTGTGGCACACATACCAATGGAAACACATGTTTTTTCCACCCCAATACACAAACTTACCCACAAAACCACTTAATTACTTATGTCTGGCCTGTACTCCTACTATTTGTTTCTCTATTGTTTTGAATGCTTACACTCAAAGAGACTTTAAGGTGCAAAGACAAATGTAGCACACACACACACACACACACACACACACACACACACGCACACACATATCAAAGTGGCCAGTCCCCCTCATGCACACACACTGTAGGAGGTATGGCCATGCTGCTACAGACAGCCCACCAAGCATAGATATAAGTAAAATGTCTCTTATGTGTGTACTAGGGAGCCAGAGGTAAGAGTCTTTAAGTGATGATGTCCATGGGTCAGAATGCTGGGATGTATCCCCTTGAAATGAATGGAGTTATTTTCTATTAATATTTTATACATTATGGCAGTGAGTTGTAAAATAATAAAGGCCACTATTCTACCAACAAGGCCCTTGTTAGTTGAGTGGAGGCCTTCATTAATCTCCAACTCTCCATCAATAATGCATAAAATAGTAATTAAAAAATACCCCCATTCATTTCAAGTGGTGCACACCACAACAGTCTCCTTTGCCCTTTGTCATCACGTGCCTGAGCACAGGGATGTGGAAGTCAGCTTCACTGGGGAAGGGGAGCATAAGCCTGACTATAGTGAGGCTCCAATAGACTGTGCATACCATACCACTTAACTGTCTGTGAATGCAAGGGACAGCTCTAGAATGTCTATAACATCTCTAAAAGGTACAATTTATTTGGTTTGACTGAAACATTTTATGCAAATCAGGAAACACTCAAACGTAAAAGATTCATCTTTATATTCCCCAGAGCAGTGCACCACATTTGGGCTTAAACCCACCCAGTTACTAACCAATTTCTTTTCCTGGCTGAAGTTCAGCCCCCCTCTCAAAAAAAAGAATGTTGTCCTGATTTTTCTCCTTGACTTCATTCCATTCAATACCCATTCCCTATGGGTCATGAAGCCACCTAAAGGTGGAGACACATGAAAACACATCAATATTTCAGTCCTTCCTCCTGTAAAAAAATGATTTACTCTTACTTACCCAACCATATGGCCCAAATCTGTAGCCTGGCATAGTGTGCCACCAGCCCAGTTTTTAGTCCGCTCCCCCTCTCTCCTTCACCACAAGCTGGATACTAGAACCGACCATCACAGGTCCCCAAAAGTGGTCCACGATCAAGTCACCTCATCATACGAATCCACCCAACGTGGGTTTTTTTCCTTTTTGCTTGGTTGCTGCTGTGGCTGCTTCCACACTACACTGATCAGGGCCTATGAAGGCCACACACACAACTGTCACCACTGCTGCTAAACCTAGCTTGCTGCCGTGGGGGTCTGTGCTGTTTTTTTTTTGTAAGGCGAGCCTAGTACAGTAAGTAGGTAGCCTAGTCTTCAGTTAGCTTCTAGCTCACCCACTCCCCCTTCAGCCACCAGGAGAGATGGAGACTCACTAAGAGTAGAACAACAAAAATATGCTGCCACAAAACTGTTATTGAGAGTTCAGTGCTCACTGACTCCTGCAAGCTGTAGTGTTCAGCCTGTCTACTCTGTGGTTGGAAAGACAGTGTCACACTTGCAAGGCTCATGCACTCTTTCTTGGCTGGAGCTCATCCACATCACATGTGATTGTGCTGCCGCTAATAGATGGTGAGAGTGGACAACACAGTACAGACACAGTCAAGTCTAGAGAGTACCTGCAGCATGAGCACACACAGGCCAGGTGGGCACTTATTGTGCAAAAGATTAAATCCAAATTTAAAGCCATTACTGTCACACCATAAGAACAACCTAGGCACAAATCCGGGGGGCGGGGGGGGCAACTGCACCCCTCTGTCCTACCTAAATGGAATATCTGCTTAATGTTAGAAATTCATTCTCAGGTGCTAATACAATGGTTTCCATTGTGTTCTGAGGTACCGTAACTCCATGTTTCATGATGTGTCCTGATCATCATGTGGGTTAATGTCCCTCATTGTCCCTCATTTTGGGTGTCCATTTTCCTCATTTCAGTGACAAAATGTGTGGTATGGTTCATGTTTCCAAGACTCTACTCAGCACAAAGAGCTCTAAGCATGGCCATAGTGTATACACTCAGTACAGAATGACAAAGGGAAAGTAAGTGAGATAAAACAGTCATGGAGAAACACACATTTGTAGCACTAAATATGCATAAGGGATTTGCATGGTCCAAAACAAAAAAAGATAGGCTTCACAACACAGAGGCCCCTCTTCATACATCTGGAATGGGGATGTTGACTGGCTATATTGTAGGCATTTAATCTAATAAGCAAACAATACTTTACAGATTAACGGTGATTTAACGAGAAAAATCAAAAGCCATTAAACAACTTGCAAAAGGATCAGAATTAAGGAGTTGACCTAATTTTTATGAGAATTCAAATAACAATTTATTTTAATGACTAATTGCTAGCAATAGTATAAGAAATAGAAACTGATGTATTTTTCAGAAGAGATTTGCACCAGCTTAGCTGCTGCACACATGGCGAGTATGCAGCATGTGAACCTGATGGATGTTTAAATGATATTCACACCAGCTTAACTGTTGCACTCATGTCAAGCATGCAACATGCGAACCTGATGGAATTTTTAGAAGATGTTCACACCAGATTACCTGCTGTGCACATGTCAAGCTTGCAGCATGCAAACCTGATTTGCCTTTTAGACCTGATTTGCATATGTTCACTTAGAGTATGCTAACCACCTACAAACATTGCACAATTAAGCATGTGGCATGCATTCTGCATGTACACAGCACACCTATAGTTCTGTAAGGGTGGAGGTAAATTTTGAGTATAATGACTGGACCCACATGCAATTAGCCCCAGCTTGACTGAGGAATAAACCAGCAGTGGTTTGTTGATTGTCCATGTGTTCCTTCGAACTCCCCCTCTCAGTTCTAGCTGGACCCCAGTGGATGAGACTAGACTCATTTGTATGGCTGTTTTATGGGCCACTGCTCCCTTCTCTGAGCACTAACTTATTTGAACTGTGGCAAGCCCAGATCCTTTGGCTTTTGTCATACAAAACTCAGGCAGATTGTGATACCTTTGATTAAATAAAACTGACCATGAATCAGTCCTGAGGCTGCCACTACCCCAACTCAGACCCTGGCTTTGACCACACTGGGATTAGCGAGGGGGGGGTAATGACAGAGCCAAACTGGGTAAGCTACCACCCTTTGAACGCAGGCCTGAGTGCCAACAGAGCCATTCATTTAAATTACTTACATTTAATGTTAAAAAGCAATTGTTCCTTAGTGTATCATAATTTGTTGGGGCAGGAAAAAAGGGTAGTAACTGGTGTGCAAGGAAGGGGTGAAAAAGACTGAGGGGCTCAATCGATGGTCCAGGATGCTGAGCTCCCTAAGCTGACTCTTCCATAATCCTGCAAATAATATTCACAAGATACAGGTAGCAGGTGTACTAGACTTTAAACTGATTAATGGGAAGGGGGGGCAGATTTGCAGGCCGGGGGGGGTCAGGCCAAGGTTACACCACCTTGGCATACTGGACCAATAGTGGGGACCAGCTTGGTTGCCCATGGTGTGGTCTGCCTGCTCCATCACTGACAATACACGCAGGTAAATGTCACGACCAAGGACAGCATACAGAATATGTAACAGTGATCTATAGGTTGGATAGGGACATGACTAATTAGCTCGCAATCTAAGAATGGGCAAGTGGTGGTGGGGGGGTAAGGCTTTGTTGTGACTGGGAAGTTGTAGATTTAAAACTGGAATAAAGCATGTTCCATAACCCAGGGGATTGCCCAAAATTGCGACAAGCTTGTATAGTTAAAATCAGTCATTTAGTTAAAATGGCACATCAGTTGGTGACAGTTGATGGGGGAGGGTAAAGTGAAGGGCAAACGCCATGAAGTGTGCTTGTTCTGCCAACAGTCAGCTGATTAAACTAATTTACTGATTGGTATGAACAATACAAGTGGACCTGTGCATTGTGAATTTGCCCTCCCAATGACAACAGCTATAATGGGAATTAATAATCCTCTGCCTTTGAATACCCAGGCACTCAGTCCTAGTATTATGATAAGTCACCAGGGGCGGGCTCGAACTCGGAGACCTGTGGGGGCACACTGGTCTGGGAGTGGGGATGATAGGCCACTCGAGACATAAGGGAAATCCTGTTTGGAAAGTGAAGGGGCCAGCTCAAGCACTGCAGAGCACTTCATTGACAGCTGACAGCTTTGTAAATTTCAACTATGCTAGTCACAGCAGTGGGGGATAGATTAAACTAGGAATGTGATACCATATGTAAGTGTTCCCCAGATGGCAACTAGGTCTCTATCAGGGTATCTGTGGGTGTAAGTCTGAGCAGCATACAGTTGCAGATGGAGTTCGATGCCCCCCCCCCGATGGTTGGGGGAAAAGATAATGAAAGCTGAGGATACAATATTGTCTGGCGGCTCCCAAACTTCACTTACTGCTGAACAAAAATGATAGAGGATGGGACATTCAAGGTGTGGGGGTGATGGAGGGTGCCCAAACACTGACAGCTAAATGATAACTGACACTGTGTGAATGGGATTTATTTCAATTTCCCTGTTGCTATGTCCTGTAGAAAAGACCTTCTCTGGGGGTGCTGGGCACACTCGCACCACCGGTGGAACAGGAAAGTCAGGAGAGCCTGTTGTGATCTCCTTGTGCCCCCCCCAAGCTATATTTTGCAACAAATAATGGGGCTAAGGGAAGATAAAGTCTTTGTGGTAATGGGGAAGTATACAGGCAGGACAAAGGAAGGGGTGGTTTTCTGTAGTTCACTGGTAGCCCTAGGAACTACCGCAGCAAATACTGAGTTATTGTCCTGAGCACCAGTACTTTTTTTTATTTCCCTGTCACAGCATATTGCTGGGTATGAGATAGATTACTGAACACCTGTTATTTTAATTTTTAAACAGTCCAGAGAGGCTAGGACAGAGCGTGACCCTATTGCACCAATTCTGGGTCATGCTCTATAAGGAGTCCAGTGCTCAGTGAGCAGTGCAAGCTCGAGCAGAGGTGTGTGTGTGGTGATGCACGCAGAGACTAATGCATCTGCATGTGTCTGTTATGTCTGCTGTGTATGCAGTGACACATGGAATAAAAAACTCCGCAGGATACAGGCAGCTTGCATTGGGTATTCCCTCACCTTAGCTAGCGTGATGAAAAGCATAGGTCAGCACAGAATATACTAGTTGTCATAGAATCTCCCAAAAACATTGGTAGCTCTGAGTTGCATGGGATAAACAGAACACATAATTGTGTTTAAATCAGGCTATTTCCAATTTATTTTGCATTAGGTCTGTAGATTCCCACCAGTAGTTTGTACATTGGTATACCCAGCTTTTGTATTAGATTGAAATTAGTTAGGAAGTGAGTTGACAACAGATATTGTACTAAGGAAATCAGGTTCTCTCTAATCGATTATTGACCTCAGTGTGTTCAGCTTAGTTACATATAAGCCCCCCAACTCCTCAATTGCTTGCTGCCTGCAAATTTTGTTTTTCTGATTATATCATTAAAGATTCTGATTTCAGTCACTGGGCAGTGTGTTGGTACCAGATATTACATATTACAGAGGAGATCAGGGTTTTTTAAGCCCTCATTGTCCTCACAGTACTCAGTTTGGTCACACATTTGACCTCCCCCCCACATTCATTCCTTTATCAACAGGGGGGAGAAACTGGTACCTAACTGCTATTCATTTAGTTGCACACTGCTAGTTAGACTACTACTAAAAATTGCAGTATATCTGTGGAAAATTTCATTACCTTATTGGACGGTACTTTTGCAATGCAGTGCATATCATGCAAGTCCTTTTGTTCAGAACAAATGAAATATTTTGTTATAGTTGTATGTGAACGCTGTGAGGAAATAAAGGCACTTAAGCATAAAATAACATCATTGGAACATGAAGTAAACCTTTTAAGAACAAAGGAATCCCTACAAGATGCCAGGTCCAGTACCCTTATACTTCTTTCTGATCCAGTCAACACACAAAAAACTGCAACTGCTGAGGTAGCAAATAATCCTTCTTATAAAATGGGTTGCATAAAATGTGCAACCCCATTGGTGGACTGAGTCTGTGTGTCCATGGAATAACCCCTCAGGATATGCATGGTTGATGTGAATTGGCTGTATTGGTATCCTAGGGCATACCAGTGCTCCTTAGCTTGCGGCTGTTTGCCGAGCATTGTGACTGTAGGCAAGCTGGTGCAACTCTCTTCTCAAAGTAAACATATGTCAGTCTCCATTTTCCCATAATAAAATGTACCTGAAAATGTATTGCAGTGTTCTAAGCTTGTAACTTGATGTTTTGAAGATGTATCCCTCACGAGTGCAATATCTCTTATTCTGATTGTCTGTCTGCCTTATTTCAGTGATAGAAGTATGAGAGTTATGGTTTTGTAGCTGTTCATTTAACAAAAAAAACACAGAACTCAGAACAGATACAAAAGCTGGACATCAGCCATATATTGTGTGAGAACAGTAACATTGCACTGTGCAAAAATCTCAATAAATAAATCACAGTTCACAATTTGAACCAAAATAGAAACTGTTCAGCTAATCAATATTCCCACTATGTTAGTAGAAGTGTTACTGTGTTCATCACAGATGTGAATTTACTTTGCACAATACTTTAGTTGTAAAAAAAAAATAATCTAACAGTTCCCAAAATAAAAACCATCACTTTCTTGCCTCAGTAGTGTCAGCAGTAAACCCACACACTGAGAAAACTACTATGTGGATTAATAATTTTTTCCTTACGTCTCTATCGGAATATCAAATGCCATGAAGCCTCACTTGGTAATGTTTTATTTGAAAAGTATTCATTCAATTTTTAAATTAAGTACATATTTGTAATCAGCATGAAGAGGCAAAAAAATATTCATAAAATTAATTGTATATGGAAAGATTTGGAGGTCGAACTACTTTCTTTTGCGGAGGAACAAAAGATGTTTTTGATTCATTTTATGCGGTTGTGGTATTTGTTGTGCAATAACACCCTCCAGGCCCATGGGTATACTGGGCAATAATGCACTTCCCAGTTGGTTGGAGGTCACTCAGGCTGTGCCCACATGCCTCACAACATACCTGGGGTGTGCATTAATGCCTAGTATACCCATGGCCTGTTGTGGGTTATAGCTTACAACTATGTTGGGGGAAAAACAAAAGGTCCACTGAAGAATCACTTCCCGATGACTCAGAATGGAGTACAGTTAGTAATGGTAGACAGATTAAAAAGGGGCAGAGGGCATTGGGAGGGGATATTTCCACTTCAAACAGGTTTCAAGTATTAGCCATTGATGAAAGCTTTTGTATGGAGACTCAAGCCCCATCTGTAGAGACACACTGCCACTACCCACTAGGGATGACAGTGTGAGTACAAGCTCACAGGCACCCATTATGTTAAGCTGACAAATAAATATTTCACATGTCAATACCGAGGATGGCCTCATTGATACAGGCAGAAACCCTGACACTTGTAACACCACATATGAGCCATCAAAGAATCTTGAACAAAACAAACCAAGGCAAATAGTGGTACTGGAGGACTCCATTGTTAAACTGACTGATGGGTTGATCTGCCGAGCAGATAAACACAACAATATGGTCAGCTCTTTTTCAGGAGGAAAGTCAGGGACTTAACCTGTATGGCCTCAAATATTTTGAGAGGGGCTGGGGAAAATCCATTTGTAATTATCCATATTGGAGTAAATGATGTGAGAAGTACCCTTGTCAGCATCATTAAAAATGACTTCATCACACTAGGGAACCTGTTAAAATCTAGGGGGTGTGATATTCTTTTTTCAGAGATCCTGCCCATACCAAGGGATACATACCAGATGAATGAGACCATAAAACACCTAAATTTGTGGCTGAGGTTGTGGACTAAGGATATAAGCTTTAACAGTTTGAGGCATTGGGATTCCTACTGTGGAAAACCCCATCTTTTTGGTAGGGATGGGCTACACCTCAGCTACAATGGTAGTAGATTGCTGGGTACTAGAATTAACAATACTATCACTAGCTCTTTAAACTGATTATGAACGGGGGACAGGAGACAAGGCAGGGGGCACTCATGACTACAATGATACCAAAGGGAACTGGAGTCACAATCCTGAAACATACTAATAACTTCAGAAAGTGAGGTATACACCCCCGACAGTGACATTTTGACCACGGGGTCCCCTACAGCGACTACAGTGCCATGTCACTATAGGGAACCCACTGGAACCTGGCACTGTCTGTCAGGGGTCCTGCACCACCCTGAATCAGATCCAACTCAGAGTTGAGAATCCTAAGTGGGGAGGTGCGGAGGGCACAGGTCCCCTTTTGTGGGGTTCAGGGGGCAGAGCCCCTTGAAGAAAACACTTGTTCTCCAAAACTGGCAGCTGACTGCAAAATGCAGTTGACCTGCCAGTTTTGCTGTTGGGTCATTCGACAAAAATGTTGTCAACAACCCGTCGTAGATCTGGAAAGTGACATTAGGGGTGTTCTACAGACCACCAGATGCAAATTACCAAACTGAAGGCCTATTAGAACAGTTTGCCCATTTTTCTGACAGGGGGGATGAGATCATAATGGTGATCTTAATATGCCCCAGATTAACTGGGAAGAATTATCAGCACCCATCAACATGAGTAATACATTTTTGTATGCTACCATTATCCCAAACTTCTCACATCTGGTAACAACACCCACTAGGGGTAGTAACATCTTAGATTTAATTTTTTTTAACATCGAAGATGATATTAAAGATATAGAAATAGGCCCCCCATTAGTCACCAGTGACCACTCCACTGTATCATCCAAGTTATGCAGGAGTAGACAGGTTGTGAAGGGGAAAACCAAAATAACGAACTATAATAAAGCAGATTTTGAAGCCATTAAAAAATGATGGAACCAAACTGATTGGGACATTACTCTTGATCACTTAAACATGGATTCCTTTTAGGAGTATATTGAACAATGCCATTGAGAAGTTCATACCAGATAAAAGATCTTATACTCATAAAGGCAAGTGTCCTCCTTGGTTTTTGGTAAAATCAGGAAATTATTAAACAGGAAAAAGAAACTCTTCTCCTTAAAGAAGTTGCACCCCTCAGCTACCAACATACAGCATTAATAATGTGTTAGAAGAGCCCCCAAAAGGGCAATTAAACAGGCTAGAAAGAATATGGAAGCAAGGCTTGCTTACATTAAAGAATTTAAAAACCTTCTATTCATATATTAATACAAACAAAGGTATTTCTAGAGGGTTAGGCCCACTTATAAGGGTAACAACATGGTAAAAGATCCCCAGGAGATGGTTGATTTATTTAATACATTCTCTTGCTCAGTTTTTACAAAAAATAAAGATACTATTAACTGGGAAAAAGCTTCATCACATCTTACAAATGTCACTAAAAACACTGACTTGGTATTGACTAAATTGATGGCACTTGAACCTAACAACTCTGCTGGCCCCGATTATTTACATCCCAGATTCTTGAAGGAACTTAGTGTGGAGTTGGCACCAGTGTTGGCAAAAAATTCTCTAAATCATTACGGGAAGGGAGGGTCCCATTTGACTGGAGAACAGCCACATTAACTCCTATCTTTAAAAAAGGCAGTTGATCACTACTGACCAACTATAGACCCATGAGAATTACCTCACTGGTTAATAAAGCCATTGAAGGGCTTATTAAAACCATGATTACTGAAGCAATGACAAATCTGGAAATACACAACTATACCAACATGGTTTCAGGAGGGAAAGATCGTGTATGAATAATATGGAACTATTCTTTGAATGTATCAGTAGTCATCTAGACATAGGCAATAATATGGATGTTCTGTATCTTGATTTCAGGAGAGCATTCAACATTATCTCTCAATGTACTGGTATCAAAAATGATAAACCTGGGTATTGACCAGCAACTGGTAAGATGGGTACATGCATGGTTAAGTGTCAGGAAGCAATCAGTCAAAGTAAATGGATTTATTTTACAGGAGGGAGCTGCGACAAGTGGTGTCCCCCAAGGGTCAGTGCTGGTGCTACTTTTATACAGTATATACATCCAGGACTTGAACCCAGCAAGCAATAACTATCTTGCCAAATTTGCTACCAAATTGGAAGGATTAGTATCTGAAACACAGGATCAAATCAAGATGCAGAATGATCTCAGATCCATAGAAGAGTGGACAAAGGGTAATAACCTACAATTTAACATTGATAAATGTACAGTTTTGCATTTTGTAAGGACAAATATATGACGAGATTGCTATATTGATGGTATCAGAGTAAACAATTCTAAGAGGGTAGTAGATCTTGGCATCCATATTAGTGACTCTTTTAAACCATTCATTCACTGTAGACAGGTTGTCACTAAATCAAATCTTTTGATCAACTGCATTAGGAAAAGCTTTTTATTTATTTAATGAAATTTGTTGACCGGGTAGGCCCACTGAGACAGCAGGGTCCCTTTTTCTGCGGTGAACTGGAAATTGTTACACTGAATAGAGACTTGTTTGCTCATAGGAGACAATAGCAGAACAGGCAACAGAAACGGTACACAGTTAGAAGAAGTCAGTATGCAAAGCTAAAGCAACAAATCAAATTATACAACAAGATATTTCCACAAGCAGAAACAGGAAACATTTGTGCAATTCTGTCTGCTAGAGGTGAACATCAGCTTGGCAGGAGGAGTGTTTAGGTTAGGAGCTAATAAGTAAGAGGCTCAGACTCAGGGGTAGACCAAGTGGTCAGGTGGAGAATCAAGAAGAAGACCCCCGCATCAAATACAAGTGCATTGATTTACCATGAGCATGTGGGATTATAGTGTGGCTTTGAATGTGTTCAGGGTAGAACAGTTCAACACCACTGAAGGTAGGCTATTCCAGAGGAGTGGGGCAGAGAGGGTGAAGGACCTGTCACCAGCATGGGATCTGAACTTAGGGACTTCCAGGGCGGGGTGGGTAGTTGACTTTAACTCTCCCTTAACAGACGTGAACTGGAAAAGTCCACTGAGACTAGGGGAGACTGATAATTTAGCTGTTTTTAAAACAAAGCAGAGAGTAGGATAGTCTTGCCTCAAGTGCTGGCCAGTTCAGTGACATGAGAACATTACAGTGGTGATCACGGGGATAAGTGGCAGCTGCAAAGTGGGCAATTTTCTGATAGAGAACTCTGAGTTTGGCAAGTTCAGTGCCCTGGAGATGTTGTATAAGGGGTATACCATAAAGAAAAACAGGAAGAATGGTTACTGTGGTGATTACCAAGCAAGGTTCACTGGCGAGGAACCCACCTAGTCTGTATAATAGGCCAAGTTTTTGATGGAAGTTCTTGGTGGAAGCCTCAGCATACATGTTGAGGGTTAACTCTTGGTCTAGATGTGCACCAATATATTTTATGGATGCACAGACCTCCATTCTGGTGCCGTTGGTCGAGCAGATTTGAAGGTTAGCTCTATCGGCTCCCAGGTGTTTGGGGCTGAATAGCATGGCCTTGGATTTATTTAGGTTTAGGACCAGTTTACTGTTCACAAGACAGTTTTCCAGTATTCTGAAGTCCATATTGAGGTTCTAATTAATTTGGTTGATATCTTTCGAACTATTGTAGATGATATCATCATCTGCATAGAGTTGGATGCTGGCTCCTCCACAATGTTTGGGCATGCTGTTTATGAAAATATTGAAGAGCAGAGGTTCAAGGATGGACCCTTGAGGGACTCCTTGGTTCACCGGCTTAATGTCAGATGCCGTACCCTTCCATTTTACCAGCTGTTTTCTCTCACAGAGGTAGTGTTGAAACCAGGAACAGGCAAGGGAGTCCAGTCCGAGGTTCCCAAGGCTAGCAATGAGGAGGTCATGGTTCACCAAATCAAAGGCTTTTGTTAGATCTAGGATTAGACCTTGATCCATTGTCCCAAGTACTTCTAATGTAAACTTGAGGAGGGCAGTGTCAGTTCCATGTCTTTCCTGAATCCATGCTGCACATCCGAAAGTAGATGATGGATTTCCATGTAGTCTAGGACCTGTCTATACACAAACATCTCCAGTAATTTAGTGGGCTCCCTAAGTATGGATATAGGATGATAATTTTCAACCTGATCTTAAATAGATCAGAAGCAGTTCTAATGACCATATACAAGGCTTACATACATCTGTATTTAGACTATGGATCACAGATACGAAGCCTCTTCCTCAAGAATGATATAACACTAGTGGAGACACCCCAGTGTAGGTTTACCAAACTGTTATATGGTCAGAGATTTGATACCTAAGATGACAGACTGAAAATCATGGGGCTATTATTGAGAGATCAGTGTGCAAGAGGCGATTTAGTACTATTAAATAATGTCATCCATGATAAACAGCTGTTTAGTGATCTAGGATTAGAATTCAAGAAACCCTTATACAGCTTCGGAGGGCACCAGTTCTAGCTTGATGAAAATAAAGCAAATAGGGATATTAGGAAGTATGCTTTTATTCCAAAGAATGTTAGACTATAGAACAAATTACCAGAGGAAGTTGTATCTTGTAGCAGTCCTACTAGTTTCAAAAAAAGCTGGAAAATTATATAGTGCACAACTGCTTACCCAGCCAAGAACACTGAGAAATGGGAGCAATATATCATGGGCCACTGGCCTTCTATTTGCCCCTAGACCCAAGTATAAACCTGAGAATAACTTCCCAGACATGTAAGTCTTAGCTTCAATGAAGAGATGTGTATAGCTAGGGACAGCATCAGAGGGAGAGTTACTGAGGAGGCTGACAATGAGGCAGGACCACTGACTGCTTGATGACTTCACCCATGATAGGTGAATATAGTAGTGGTAGAAATGTTCCTTTTTTGGGAGGAGGGGCTGAGCCACATGCTTGAGGATCCCGGCCTTGAGCTCTTTAAAGAAGCACTCACGAGCAGGTTGTCTGAGAGAGTTATACTATATGTGGTTAAGGAGGAGGAGGGAAGTGAGATAGTATGGCTTATACCTTTGAGGGGATTCTCATGACAGAGGTGGTGATTAAAGGTGGTATATGCTCAGTCTTGGCTTTTCGGTATTTTACCAACAGGATGGCCACAACCACAGGCATGCCTTGGGTTGGGGCCATAGTCAGTTTAAAATCATAAGTGTTACCAAATTTAATAGCTTTGTACAAATATAGTTAATTTGCTATAGCCCTCCCCCTAGAGGGGCCAACAGTGTTGTTAGTCATCCACAAAATTTATTTTATTGTTGTGTTAAGATGTGTTAGGGTTGGTGCATTGCATCTGCTTAGCCCTATAATATCAAGGGGAGATATGGTTCATGATCTTTCAATCCTGATTACAAATAAGGGGGGGAAGGGGGCAGCACCCTTCATGCATTGTCTTCAGGAATCAAGTGTGCATCCGGTTCAACATGTTGCAGAATGGGGAGATGTTATTTGAATTATTAGCTCTGATGATCATTGTTGGAAATATTTTTCTTTTAGGAGTTACTGTAAATGATGTAACAAGTTCTGGAATTCAATTTACATACTACAGTTGTACTACCTGGGATACCCATCCTGAAGTTGGGGGTTTATGGGATGGTGGTAGGGTGGGGGGTAATTGAGAGAAATAGGAGAAAACAAGCACAACAGCTAGAAAGTTTTAATAATGGTAATACATGTAATGTAACAATAGGACACCTAATCTTTAAGAAGTGTATGGAAAATACGACAACACCTGGCAATAATGGTGGGTAATTTAAATATAGCCTCTGGCATTGTCAGTGGCTTGAAACATGTGGTAAAGAGCAAGAAAATTCAGGACAGAGACAAAAGACTAAAAATTGATATCTTGTTAATGCAAGAAATGCATATGACCCTGAGGGAAGCTGACCAAACCTGTAGGGCTTGGAAGGAAACTTGAGTCACACCATGCTTTAACTCCCGAGCCAGAGGAGTGGCCATTTGGCTACGACCAAATTTCCCAGTAGCGATTCTTTCACTGAACTATAGACCTTCTAGGTAGGTATGTACTAGCCCAGATAGGAGTGAATGATGGAACTAGATGAGCAGTAGGAGCACTATATGGTCCAAACATTGAGAATGAGGCCTTCTTCCAAAAGGTGGCGATTGACATGGCCCAGTTTAGCGGGCCTTGGGTACTAGGGGAAGACATGAATTGGTTACTTGATACCTTATTGGATAGATCTCACATGACCACTGTCCCTCCCTCTCTAGAAATGAAAAAGGGCTGGGAGAACTTATGTGTACATTCTCTGTAATCAATGCTTGGTGGCTGAGGTACCCTTCTGGCAGGGAACATAGCTTTTACTCCCGCTATCTCAGATCCTATGATAGGATAGACCTCTTACCATACTTCACTGAACTGCTGTCTAGAATGCACACAATGGGACACATAGAGGCTATTGAATCTGATCACTCCACACTACACATGCAAATAGATATGCAGGGGATGACAAACCCTACCCGGCCTGTGGGATAGACTCAATACTTTCAAAAAGACCCTATAGATTATAAGAGTATGCCAAATTCTATTCAAGAATACTTATCACATAACCAGTACGGTGACACTTCCCATGCTACAAGATGGAAAGCACTGAAAGCCTATATTAGGGGCCAAGCCATCACTTTCGCTACATGTAAAAGAATGGGGGAAGCCTGTAAAATTGACAAAATAGAGAGAAAGATTAAGGAAGCAGAATGATTGCACATGGCCAACTCTATTGCCACACTATTCAACTTACTGCAGAAGCTTAAATGACAGGTTAACACATTCAGCATGGTTAACAATAGAGAGAAATATCCTGCTTAGCCAGGCTGGACAATGTTTTGATGGGGATAGAAGGGGGAGGCTTCTAGAGTGGCAACTATGACAAAGGCAGAGTGAGAAGAATACATCTTGTATCCAACACCCTGTGTTGGGGAAGGTAAGCAATCATTCAAAAATCAGAGAGTTGTTCAATAAATTCTATAGTACTTTATATTCCTCCGAGGTCTCCCTGAATCCTGCACAGTATCAATGTTTTTCTAAGACCACCCTTACTCCGATCTTGGCCAAAGGGCATGTGGAACTGGAGCAACCTCTATCAAAACTAGAAGTCTGGTAGGCAGTCAGGGATTTAAAGGGAGGGGGTTCCTGGTCCAGATGGCTTACCCATAGATTTTATTAAACAATTTAAGACATCCTAACTGACCCCCTGTTTGACATGATTAAAGAGAGCTTCAGGGTAGAAGCATTTGTCACCCTTGGCTAGGTCTGCCAGCCACAAGATTGGACAAATTCATGCCAGAATGCATTGACACTGACCAGACCAGTTTTGTTAAAGGGCAGCAAGGCAAGCGTAACATTAGGTGAACTGTCAATATTCTCTACCACTGGGCCAAACACCCTGAGAAGTACTGGGCTGCAGTGCTTGCCTTGGATGCTGAAAAGGCCTTTGACCAGGTCAAGTGGGGTATATGTTCCATGTTCTTCATGAATTTGGCCTCGGAGATCAGATTATAAATTGGATTGGCACCCTGTATAAAAACCCTTCAGACAGAATACATGTTAATGGGGGACTTACAGAAGAATTCATTTTGACCAAGGGCACAAAACAGGGCTGCCCTCTTTCCCCCTTGTTATATGTTCTATTATTAGAGCCCTTAGAGGCTGCCATGTGACAGCATCAAGGAATCCAGGGATGTAAGATGGGAGGTAAGGAGCATAACATTTCCCAAATTGCAGATGATCTCCTTTTTTCACAGAACCCCAAGGAGGGACTCCTGTACATTTATGCTCTCAGAATTCAGCACCCTTTCTAGTCACAAAATTAACTGGACTAAGAGTGAGATCATGCCCATAGGTAAACTGCATAGGGAAGCTGTAGTGGGCAACAACACGGGGCTCAAACCCATTGATGTTCTTAAATACCTTGGGGTGAGTATTCTGGTGAGCTGGTCTAAACTATTCAAGCTTAACTACCCTCCCCTAGTGAATGATCTAAAGGGAGATATGTGATAAATGGATCACACTACTGCTCTCTGTAATAGATAGAATAAATGTCCTTAAAATGTGTATCCTTCCCAGGTGTCCCTACCTCTTCCAGTCCCTCACAATCCCCTTTCCACTAAGATTTTTTTCCCACGTCAGTTACATCACACAGAAATTCTTGTGGCATGGTAAGCCTGCCTGGATCAGAAGAGATATATTGCAACTAACAGCTAGGGATGGGGGGGGGTATGGATTGCCAGATTTTAAGAAGTATTACTGGGCAGTCCAACTCAGTTATGTTCCTATGGGACATATAAACACCAAACCAGCCTAGAAAAACTAGGAGTAGAACTCAGACAGGGGCTTTTGTCAGCCACACTAGAACAGATGAAGGTGGCCCAGCTCTCCAACCCCATCACAAAATCTCTAGTGGCACTATGGTTGGCATCACACATGTATGTCAACTGGCATCCGGGCCTGTCAAAGTTTACACAAATTCAAGTGATGTTGAAGAATAAGCCCCAATATACCAAACCGTTATGAGATGGGAAAAGCAAAGCCTGACACACCTGGCTCAATTGTTGCAGGAAGGTACTTGTACCCGAATTCACCAATCTGTGGGGGGATTTCAAACTCACAACTAGTGACCTCTTTGCCTATATGCGCATAAGGCAATTGTCAGTACCACTGCATTGTTCCATGGAGAACCCAGTTTTAGCAGAGTTAGCTTTGGCCTCACCTATTAAGGAGGAGTTATATAACCCGCAGTCACTTAACAAATCATTATCTATCTACAACATATTGAGAGGTTGCATGACCCCCACAACAAGCAAAATCCACAGGCAGTGGGAGGAGGACATGGGCATATCTATCACTGATGGAATATGGAAGACCTCATCCCACTTAGCCTCTTGCTCCAGAAGTAATAAATTAAGGCAGGTACAAGTTAGTTATTTGTATCAGGCTTACTACACACCTGTAAGAAGCCATCAAAGAAACCCGGCAATAGTGCCAGCCTACCTTAAATGTAAAGTGCACGAGGATACTTTTATGCATATGACCCTCACCTGCCCAAAAATTACTCCTTTCTGTGTAGCCATATACAGTATAATGGAGTGAACTCTAAACATTAGATTACCACAGTTCCCCCTTGAATTGCTCCTGGACACTGAACTCCACTAGACCCTTAAGAACCCCCCAGCAATGTTCTGGGTAGGCTTGGCAGTTTGTGATTTAAATCGGTTTCCATCGATTTACATCGAGATGGACAACTTAGTCATTTTCGACGGATATTTTTTAATCATCGATTTACACAGAAATGAGTTTACCTCTTGCAGTACTCATATCACTATAATGTATTAATCAGCAGGAGATTTAAATCGCAGACTGCCATGCCTCTCTGTACTTCAGCTTGTGATCACCTAGTCCATTAACACCTAATTTGTAATAGCAGCATACCTGTGTGGTTTCCCATGTCAGCTTCTGAGCTGTTAATTGAATTTGTAATCCTTAAATTAGACCACAGATCTAGCTACACAATCACACAGCATGGGTCGAAAAAGGAAATGTGCAGATGAGTATTGCTCAGAGTTCCCAGAACTAGAATTAAAAAATGTAAAAAAAGACTGGTAATGGGGAAAGCGTTGACATTTTATAATGCAAGATTTGTAAAACCAAAATATCGGGTCAAGCAAACTGCATTTCTGAGCATCTTAACAGCAAGACGCACCTGAGACTAAAGCAAAGTCAGGACATTATCTCGCAGCCCCTCGATGGAATCTTTTATGGGGAACATGAGGCAGAAGAAAGAAGCTGCTGACTTCCCACATGATCTTCTTCCGGCTTTATGTTTTGAAGCAATTCCGATTAACCCTGCCCAGGGTTCCAGCTATCTAATGTGCGTTCTAAGAAAATATGCACCTGCTGTGAGAACATGTTTGAAAAGACATGTTCTCGCAGTCCACATCTCTTAAACGACTCACGATGGCCCTGAACAAATCCTGTAGGTTAGTTATGGGTGCTTCGCACCTCAGTCATACCTGTGAGTTATATGCTCAATCTGGCTGGCTCCAACTAAATAACAGGATCAAATATCAAACCTGCCTCCTGTCCAAAAAAACTCTACTTGGATTACTACCTCCGAGCATTGGTTGCCTGCTAAACAAATCCCCCTAAGACCCAACACACATGTACCTCAGTTTCTGACCTCCTTCTAGTACCCCACTGTCGGACTGCTCAATACCAGCGATCCTTTCAATACAGAGCCCCCCTGTTGTTTAATAATCTAAGCAACCAACTGAGCAGTCTTTCTAGTCTGTCCCAATTTAAACTTATGCTTATTCAGTATCTCCTAACCGAAAGCACTTGTGACTGTTACGCCTAGTTTCTCACTTCTGCAGACACCCTTATACCACTTTTTTCACTCTCTGAGGCTCTTACTTGGCTTTCTGTTTTTGTTTCTCCTCTCCTGACAGAACAATTTCCCCTTTTCTCCTGTCACCTCCTCCCTTAACTCAATCCCTCCTTGCTCTTATCCCACTGACTCCTCTCTTCCTGTACCTGTCCAGGCCCTCTGGTCCCCACTCTCCCTTATTTTCTTCCCCTTCATCTGCCCTCCTAGTTCCCTCTTTTACCCCTTCTCCCACCTTAGCCTCCCCTCCCTCTCACCCTACGACAAGGCTTCTGGCTGCCATATTTTCTTTTCCTTCTCTATCTGGACTCTACCCTTTCATCTCCCCTACCCCTTCCTTACTCTTTCCCTTCCCCCACCTCTGATTAGCAATGTTGCTTCAAATGTACATTATGGTTTTCTATGCTTGCTTGTAATCTTGAGTGTGTAGCACTGTTCCCACTTAGTTACCAGTTGACATGCTGTGCTCTGATGATACCATGAATGTTGTCTATAACGCCCAACCTTATTGCAACCCTGTCCTTTGACGTGGAACCTTTGTAAATGAGCTGCCCCTAGCTCAAAGGTATTTGTAATCTGAGATTTAAATAAATAAATGAGATGTCAGCTGGAAGAGAAATATATTCCAGAGGTCCTTATGCACCACAAATCAAAAATAAATGAACTGCTATCTGGTGAGCAATTCTCTATTGTTGTTGATGAAACACCTGAGTTGGCAGGTCTACCTGAGATTAATGTTCTGGGAGTTTTTTACTCGTCTAAAAATAAAGCCATAAACTGTCTGCTACTGAAGTCTGCAGTTGTCATGCAGTGCAATGCGGGTGTAATCTCTTACTTACTCCATGACATGATGACAGACTATTCCTTGTCTTGGTCAGACTGTATTTCAATGAACACTGATTCAGCAATGTACATGCAGAGAATGATTAATGACCTTAGAGACATTTACCCCCATTTGCTGCACATACCGTGCATCATACATTTATTACATGTTGCTATTGACCATGCTATTAAAACCAAAGGATTTTGTGATGTTAATGAAATTGTGGTTCACTTTCTAGCTCTATTTAAAAGTGCAAATAAACAGAGGAGAGCATTTTTTAAAGTGTGTGCAAACAATGGTGTTCCACTATCCAGTACGAAACTCCCCGAGTTTTCCCTTGCTGGTGGTTTTCTTGGATAGAAGTAGCACAGCACATTCATGCACATTGGGATAGTGTGTGCGACTTTTTAATTAATGAGGAGGTAAAGCTTCAGTCTAAAAAAACCTCCAAATTACAGAGACTTGTAACGGATGGTTCTAGTCAAAGAGAACTTTACTGCAAGCTTACATTTTTGTGCAGTTTTCTTGGTAAAATCCATGTGATACATGTCCAAATAGAAACAAAAGAACCTCTGATACACAAAATTGACAGACTACTAAACTTTGATCTGAGCGTGGCAATTGATGTAAACACTTCATTAAAAGATGTTGATTTAAAGTCAATGGGATCTAAAAGACAGTCCCTGTCTGCAGCAATGCATTCTTTCTCCAGAAATTTTCATTCAAAGCTAAGTGCAACACTGACACGAAATGTCCCTGAAGGCCTTTATGGTGCTGGTTCTTTGTTTGACAATTGCTGGATTTTTGACCTGTTTGTTAAAACACAGCTCTCTACTGATGTATCAAAGTATAGTGCCATAATCAACACTTTTCATTGCAAAAAAGAAGACTTTGAGCGGGACTTTTATTTATATGTTAAACTGGATGTTCCCTCTAACCGCATGATCGCTCCAATGGAGTACTGGAAGAGTGAGATGCTAAACCTTCCTGCACTGTCCAGTGTTGCTTTGTGGGCACTGGCTATGCCAGTTACATCTACTGCCATAGAGCGCTCATTCAGTCTCTACAGAAAAGTGCAAGAGAAACTTAGAATGCACCTTTCAGAGGAGAGGCTAGGGCTACTAAACATATTGTACTACAACAAGGACATAACAAGAAGTTTTGATGCATTTAAAGACACATACGTTAAAAAATTGCACAGCTGAATCCAGCATCGATTGCACTTTGGGGGAGGGGAAGGGGGAGAGCGCATGTTGTATTTGTCTCTGTATAACTCTGTGTGTCTCCATGTCTACTTGTTTGTGTCACTCTATTGATTAATTAGATTGCACGTTGCCTATTTACAAGCTGTTTTTAACAATAAAGATCAATATTTATTGAATAAAAAATCAGAAAATAAGCATCGATTTTAGCAGTCGATATTTGTTAAAAATAAAAATCGAAAACTGCCAAGCCTAGTTATGGGCCATTGTCTTAATTAATACATGTAAGATCATTGCACAACAAAAGATTAGCAACCATCCTCCTACAGTGGCTCAGTGGTCCAATAATATGGGCTTGTGCCTTCGTATTGAGCTGGCTCAATTACAAGACCAATGGCCACTCTGATATATTTACTAACATATGGAACCCCATGTTGACAGCCATTGAATCCAGAATGTGACATCAATAGCAGTATTAATATGTAAGCATATCACTAGGGGTTGAGATGTTGTTGGGCATACTAGTCTGTGCAGTGTGCTGCAGCACACTGAGCAGTAACTGCTGTACACTTAACACACAATTAGTCCAATGGCTGACTGACTATGCAGCTACTCGGTATTTTCGCTACCTGACTGTTTAATCAACAGTTAAGTTATTCTTAGTGGAAATTAAATGATTATGTTGTCTTCTTGCATACTGACCTTTTAACAATTCTATCAGCATGTACTTATACTATTCTAATAATGTTCATGTAACCTGTTTTTAACGTTCCTTATTTTGTTGTGCATGACAAAATTCATTTAAAAAAATATATAGTGGTGCTACCATACCACTATAATATATTATAGGGGCACGGTTGTGCCCCTATAATTAGGGTTGAGTAGGCACTTCAATGTTAAACTCAAAATTTTGCTCTTTAATAACTTTGCAACTGTTCAATGGAATTGCATGAAAATTGACATGCACAGTCACCCAGGGTAGCTCTCTGGAAGCGGCAAGTAACATTCTGGTCAGATGTGCAGTTTCTGAGTTCCAGAGAAGGGAAAAAAGCATTTTTTCACTCTTTGACTTTGCTGGGATTTTTCTTTGAACTTGCCTACAGCCCAAACAGTTTGAAATCTTGGTCTGAAATTTTCAGGACAGAAAGGGACTAGCCCACAGACTTGCCTTTTGCTAGTCCAGTGAAAACATAATAAGCGGTTTTTAAGTTATTGCATTTTAAAAATTTGAAAAAATAATTTCTGAGCATGCTCAGTAAGCACTAAAAGATAGCTGTATGAAATGAAAAAGGAATCCTGTTTTGTACAGGAAAATTCCTTTTTCATTTGCCATCTTGTTTCTGATTTTTCTTAAAAACAAAATTTTTAAAAGCCACTAAAATTACATCCTGGAGAGAGACCAACACACCGAACTGGCTGAACGGGACCCCCTTAGGTGTAATCTGCACTTCACTGTTGCAGACATGCTCCGGAAATATATATATTTTTTAATATTATACATCCTTTTTCATGACTACATGAAACGAAAAAAGAATCCTTTTTAGTATCACCAGTCACTATGTAAGCAATAAGACATGACAGGGTGTGTGTTAGACACTTTAACACATGGCTAGGAGGCATGACGAGGCACCAGGCCACCGTCTGAGTGTGTCCAGCCTCCTAGCCATGTGTTAAAGTGTCTAACACACACCCTGGAGTGGCTTATTGCGCTTATGAAATGGGCATCTAAATTATAGATGCATGTGAAAATAAAAATTATTAAGTAATAAAAATTTGAAATATTTTTCTTTAATTTAAATAAAATAGTTCCTCCACCACTTTACTGGTTTTTTTTTTTGGTGAGGACTCTTGATCTGGGCAGGCTACCATAGTTTTCTTTTTAGCTATCTGGTTGTTATGGAATTGACGTCTCCTAGTTGCAGTTTCATTTATAACATAAGATAAATGTTAGGGTTAAAGTTAGTAAGTATAGTGAAGGCGGCAGCTCTGGTCAAGGAGGACTGTGAGCTAGCAGACAGGAGGGTAAAACAGGAAGAGGTCTTGGTGGGTTTAGGAGTGCTGCAAGTGAGTGGATGGGTGGGCAGAACGGGAACATATCTCAGCACTAAACTTCTTTTTATTAAGGATCTTAGGGCTAAAATTATCAAGTATCGTGCAGGTGGCTGCTCTGGTCGAGGAGGACTATAAGTGAGTGAGCAGATGGGTGGGTAAAATGGAATGGGAAGAGATCTCGGCGGCTTTATTAGTGCTGTGAACAAGCGGACAGGCGGGCAGAATTGGAACACATCTCAACACTAAAATATGTTGCAGTGAACTTAGGTGGGTTGTTTTAAAACTTGGGGACTGTGGCACAGATGGCAGTTACCTGCTTACTTTGCTGTTTGGCTACTGTCGCTAATGGATAAAAAAATGGCCGCCGTTTCAATTTTGAAAGTTCTAAGCTGGTACTATCACCCATATCAATGCCCAGCTGGACTTATTCCCATGTGTTAAGACACTTTATCGCATGGTCAATGACCAATTAAATTGCAGACATTTTGATACCCATGTCATAAATTCATTATATTCATATCACCCATCAATCGAGGTCCCTGACAAATAACATATATTTCCCTGGTGTCAAGTGGCACCCTCCCCCACCCTCCAATACCCTACCCTTCATTTCTCTGATGTCTAGTGGCACCCCACCCTCTGATCTGCATTTTCATCTTTTTCATCTGTTTTTACTCCCTGGTGTCTAGTGGCACTCCCTACCCTCTGATCTACATTGTTGTATATATTTTATATATTTTTTTCATATATATATATATATATATATATATATATGTAACCCCCCACCAGCCACTTGTTTAACTAGTAAGCACACCTCCCATTTTTTTCTGTCTAGGGGAAAGAGAGAGAGGTGGGGGTACAAAGCACTAAGTAAATACTGAAACACAAAATGACCATTACTAAACCCAGGTCCTGAGGAGAGAACTTTTGCTAGGGGCTCTGCTAGGTCTGCACTTCTGGAGGGGTACCCAGTAATTCCACACAGGGAGCAGTAACAAGAATGTCCAAACCAGGTTGGGGTTCTAGAGTGTGGCTTTATTCCTATGAATGGTACACAAAAGCAAAGGTGGACACCCAAGAGTTTACACTTTGTGGCACAAGGCAATGCAGACAGAAACTCTAAACTTCCCATCTTGCATAGGATGTGAGGCTCTTTTTAGTGGCAAAGCCTTAGCTGAAACACATCTTTCTTCTGGTGGCAATGGCAGCAATGGAGCACACAATTTCTTCTAGTGGTAAGGGCCAGGACTTAGAACATTTTTCCCATATGGCATAGGATTAAACATCTGGAAATGTGGCACTGCCCATGACAGAGCATACTGGTGTTCAAAACAGCACAACCCACACCAGGAGGTGAACTTTCTCTTCAGGCGTTGGCCATATGACCTGAAAAATAGGTTCCCCTACAGAACCTGAAGTGCTGAACTGGTCACTCCAGATGGGGTGGGGGGGGGGTTGCCAACCTTTTGCTTCCTAGTCCATACCCAGCCATTCTTTCAGAGTTACAGCTCAACATTTGAAATCAGTAGAACTATGCATCTTGGAATGACTTTCACATTCAGCATTAGAAACACACTACTTCTGAGTGCAGGTTAATGTCCTGAACAATGTGTCAAGTCTCACTGGGGACTCCACAATTGTCAGCCAACTTTAGGAAAAGTCATGAGAACAGTCTCAAACAGAACTGGGTGCATAGGTTCTTTTGTCAGAGTTCACCACAAAGAAAACAAGGCAGGTACATTTCTCCTGGGATACCCAAAGTCATAATTACTCACAGTTCATACACAAAAGGCAGCTTCAAATGTCTTGGATCAAATCAGGGGATTGCCCCTCAGATCCATTCTGCAGTTCTCCTCATCTCACCGGGGATGAGGAATTCAGGAACTCCTGCTAGACTGTTTCCACCACTTCTACAAGGCAGGTAGATGTTTCTCAGACTAGGGTGAGAAATAGTAGGCTCTCCTCAGAGCCAACACTGCAGCTCTTCTTTCTTCCAACTGCTTACACTGAACTCCACTCACAGACTAACTAAAAATTCTAAAACTCCCCACTCACAGCTAACTATTGTGGTTTATGCTGCTGTGAGAGTTCTAAATGACATCACATCTCTCCTCTCAGCTGAGACCAAGCAAACAGAGAGGGAGTGGTAAAAAACCATTTAACTAGTTATTCACCAGCTGCCTTCCCTACCTAGCACTGACACCGATGGGATTCTAGTAACCCCAGGGGACCAGAGGGTTACATATATTCATTATATTCATATCACCCGTCAATCGTGATCCCTGTCAAATAGTAAATATTTCCCTGGTGTCTAGTGGCACCCCCCACCCTTCAATAGCCCAACCTTTCATTTCCCTGGTGTCTATCGGCATCCTCCACTCACCAATTGCTGACCCCCTTCAACAATTAACCTGCAATAAAGAAAACTGTCCTTGATGGTTTTCTTTGAGTTCCATGAATGGTCCCTGGCTGATTAGCCCCCACCACCCCTACCACCCCCTCAGCATCTACCACTTCACACCTCCAGTACATCCTCACACACCCTCACTCACCTGAACAGGTTCCATGTTTGAGATCCACTCTCCGATTGAAGGCGCATCTTGCTGCTGGAACCAGCAACTGCAATATGAAGAACTAAGGTAAATGTGTTTTAATGTATTTCAATGGGGGGGTTCAACTTTTGTTCATAACTCAGCCATGTGTTAAGATTTTGACCCAAAATTTTCAACATAGTTTCTGGGGACCCCATCTCATAATAATATCACTGTCATTACATAACTCCTGCCTGAAAGGTGATTTTGTGGTTGCTTGGAGATTTCACATTTTGAATGGAATTTGTATAATGAAAGTCATATTGTTCATGTGCTTGGGTCATAAGAAGGCTATGTTGAAAATTTGGAGTCAAAACATGTAAAAATGGCAAAGTTATGACCATTCATTGCAATTTTGCTATGCACGCTCGTAACTTTGGAAATTTTAAAGACTTTGACCCCAAATTTTTAACATAGACCTCTTATTACCCACCTCATGTATGTCACAGCTGTCATTTTTCAGATACTGGCCAAAATGTGTTTTTGCACCTGTGGCATGGAATGGTGTTGTAGTTGCACTGAATTACATTTTGGCAGGAATTTGAAAATGTTCTGTACCAGGTACATGAGGCGGGGTAATAAGATGGTTATGCTGGCAATTTGGTCACTAGTGTCCTATAAATGGAAGTGCATGGCACTTACACAATGTCATACATATATGAGGCCAGGAGATCAGAAGGCTGTGGGTTCTATCCCCACACCAGGCACTTGGGTTAATATCCCAATACTGACACTGCAGTGCAGCATGAGGGGGATGCTGCACTCCTGAGGTGCCATCTTTCAGATGAGATGTTAAACCGAGGTTCCATCTGCCTGTTCTGGTGGTAGTTCAGGTGGATGTTAAAGATCTCATGACACTTCTCAAAAAGAGTAGGGGAATTTCCCCGGTGCCTTGACCAAATTTCCCCATTCACGAAAAATACCACCAACAGCTTAATCTGGTTCAAGGTTAGTTGGCATTCATCTGTACCCCCCCCCGGGTGGTGCCCAGAAGTGCACTTACCCGGTCAACAAAATAAATAAATAAATAAAAATATGTGGAGGGATGGAAAGGGCCCTGCACACCCACAGGCAAATTAGGAAGCAATTACTCTATCTCAAAAAGTAAGGACATTCTTTGCTTAAAACTACATTAATGCATCAGTTAGAGTTGATATCAAACCATAAAAAGGAGCAAAATATGACATTAGGGTTTCCAACCCTAATACCCCACCCTTACTGTACACACACCAACAGACATCTAGGTGTGCCTTTGGGTCATCAGCCCTAATGCTCACCCCATTCTCCAATACTGTACCCATCTCAGTTTATTTATTTATGGAATATGGTGAGCGTTAGGGCTGATGACACCAAGGTATACCCCGACGCCCTTTTGCTGCATGCATGGTAGTGGTGGGGTGTTAGCAATGGAAACCCTAACAGAGCATTTCACTCCTTTTTACAGTTTGATATCAACCCTAACTGATGCATTAACATAGGTTGTTTGCAAATTATATCTATATACATACACTGTTTATGGTTTTGTAACCTGCTCTTGGTACTTCTTGAGCACAGTAGTAGGGAGTATCCAATCCTACTGTAAGAATCCCCTTCCACCTCACCCACTGGAATATAATTCATGCTTGAGGTCTAATTAGCAGGGTAACCATCTCAATTTGTATATTTTTCTGTATACCACCCTTACTCATCATTTATTTTTTATAAGATATGGATTTTACTTTGTTTAGTTTTAATCTTTTGTTGAGTTATTTCTGGGTTTGCCTGCCAATGTATTGTTGTCTCCCCTGCTATTCCATAGTGCAAACATTCTGGTGCCTTTTGGCTTGTGTCTGTAATAGTCTTCTGTAGTGTAGTGGGCCCTTATTATAGGGCATGGTTTTCCTATGATTGTTGGCCATGGGTGGAATGTGGCTTGATGAAGCTGTCAGGAACATCAATTTCCATGGGTGAAGTCTGTGTCAGTGGGGTTGCAGTCAGTGTTCAGGAGTGGCAGCATAGGAAGAACAGCTTGTAGAGTGTGGAGGGACTGACTGCTGTATGGTCATGGTGGCATAATGTTATATGTCATCTGAAGCATGAAGAGACTGCCTGCTGCATTTTGGATGGCTTGCTGTGACTGCTGTGGAGCATTTATGGCCATTGTTGGGTGATAGTCTGAGGATTTTTGTTTTGAGGTTGGGGATAAAGGGATTTATGTCATAATAGCGAATGCAGAATGGCAATCGCTATTATGGTGAGTGTATATTGCTGAAAAGCAAATCGGCTATATACACTTAATGGCAAACCAACACTCGGCAACCTAAAGTGTTTTTGTGGGGAGCTATGCCCCCCCTCAACCCCCCCCTTAATTAGGGTTCCTAACTCCAGGGGGGTGTATCTCAGGTAGGGGGCACAAATTCAGTAAAAAAAACAAAACATTAAGTCCAGGAGCCACAGGCAGCAGCAAAATTTAGACCCTCCCAACCCCAGCCCTGAACCCAGTACCTGCTGTGCCAGAACCAGTCTCCCTCACTACCACACCACATGGTTGGCTAGTGGCTGCAGGCAAAGTCCCTCCTGATAACCCTCTTCCCTATCCCTACCCTTCCCCTCACCAGTCCCTTCTTCTGGTCACCTTCCCCTACCCTTGTGGTAGAAGTAGTCACTACCCTTGTGGGTAGCCCATCCCAATAATGCCTAATATGGAGTCCCATTTTGATGGTCACCTATATTCGGTCACTATTATCACTGGATACCAGGATAAAGTACTGTTTTGTGTTGTAGACTTTTTCCCCCTAGGTGTAGTGTGTTTAATATTTGGCAGGTTTTGGTTTTTGCCAGACTCAATTATTCTCTGGTTCTTGGTGTAAGGCTCTTTTGTAGGTTTGGGGCTCTGTTTAAGTGTGTTAGTGAGTGTGGGAATTTTTGCTAATTGGTTGGGCTGCTGTGATAATTAATATGTCATTTGGTTTAACAGGTCATTCAGGTGTTTGTTTTGGTGGTTGTAATATTAGTGCATGGGTGTTTTTTTCCAACAGTATATAGATTTTTGTGCAAAAGTATTCAGCTTTAACTGGAAGTATACAACTTTAATTGGGAGGACTACAGCTATAATTGTTCAGATATACTGGGAAATACATGATAGTGGCTTCTATGGAGAAAATTCCCATTCATGTGTTATAGGTATATAATGTTTTGGTTACCTGCTATTGGTACTGTTTCTGTTCACCAGCATTAGGTGCCCAGTCTTATTTTTGGCATCCCCCCTACTGCCTTGCTCATTGAAAATAAAATCCCCCATTCTCACCCACCCTCTGTCGCAAATGTCACACTCTTTACCCCACTGGCATCCACCCAAATCAGCTAATTCTTTTTGCTAATACCAATGGTGGCTAACCAGTCCTGCCACTGGTATCAACCCTCCCATCCAACTCATTGTAAATTAATTTCTCCAACACTACTCACCATGTAGCACCCATGCCACTTTCCTGCCCCACCATTATCCTACCTGAAACAGCATTTTTTAGTTATTTAATGGCATTACCAGTGGCAGGTGGCCAATCACACCACTGGTGTCATCCTCCTGCCCTGCCCAAACTATTGAAAAGTAATCCCCTCTAACATCCACACTACCCTCCTCCCCTCCCTGTTACTCATGGCTTTATCTTTCATTGTGAAACCTCTGTGTCTGCCAGTGTGATTCCTCTGTGTCCTCCACTGTGTTTTTCTCTACCCGGAATAAATATAAGATACTGCAGCAAAAAACTTAGTCTAGAAATGTGAACTTAAAAGTAATTAGAAATGTGCACTTAAAAGTCATTTTGTAAATCTGAACTGAGATGCAACTTTTGGGATGAACCTGCAAAAACACACTTGGAGTGCATTTAAGAAGGTTACGCTTAGTTGTTTAGGAAGTTAGTTGGCAGTCAATTCAGTCAACACAACCATAAATGTTCATGTTATGAATAAAAATTTAAACATGGGAAATGAAGAAATCAAGTCTATAAGCATGTGCAGTAAGTGATTTTCTGGACTACAGCTCCCCCCCCAACAAAAATAAATGCTTCAGAAAAGGTTTCTAAATTCAACACTAAGAAAATGTTTAAAAAAGCAAAATGGTCATGAAGAGAGAATAGCCCAGGTGGTAACAATGGGTGACAAGATATTTTTAGTTATGTAAGAGAAAGGAAGAAGATGAGGGGTGTGATCATAAGATTAAACAAACTCTAGCAAGATACAATACAGCTGAAAAATACTTGTATGGTCGGCAGTGACAAATGTGTAAACTAGCAATTTTTGCACTAACCACTGAGCCACCTAAGAGCATTTTGTAATTGTTGAAATACACACACACGGACTAATACATATTCACATATATGCATATATATTCCAGTATAACATAGCATTGCACTGTCTACACACATTTTTACAGATTAAAAAAAGACATTGAGGGACTGTTTTCTTCATTTCAGGCTCCAGGGGACATCAGAGGGTGGGGGGTTGCCCCTAGACACCTCATTTAAATCAGAAATGACATGCATCAGGCTGAAACTGATCTAGATAGCGGGGGGATGTAGACTAGCAATTTTTGCACTAACCATTGAGCCACCTAACTGCACTTTCTAATTACACTGACTAATACATGTACTAATATATAGATATATATTCCAGTATAGCATAGCAGTGCACTGTCTACACACAGAAAACATTGCCCCCCACACACACACTAACAAACATACACAGCCTTATATGGCATTTATTTACTTATACAGCTAACCCTAACATTTAATGTATTTAGGATAAGCACTGTGTTTTGCAATAACACATTGTACTAATCTATGGCATGACTCGGTAACTAAGGTAGTGTACCAGGGAGCTGTGGTGAATGTGGCCCATCTTAACATCATAAAGGCCATCAACACCATCCCCAACAGAAGGCTGATTAACAAACTGCACAGCCTAGGAATGGATCATAAAATAGTTCTGTGGATGGAGAACTGGCTGAAGGGCAGGAGTCAGAGGCTTGTGGTAAACAGGGAGTACAGTTCCTTTATTGCAGGGGCTCTGACATCACTTCCCCAAAACTGCTAACAACATACACCTGTTCATATCCTTAAAGGCACAGCACACTGCATAGGGGGTAGAGACACACGCAAGCTTGCACACACTAAAACAAGAACAAAAACCAAAAAAGCATCTGTAACCAGAAGGGACACAGACACGTGGGGAGTGGTGCAATGCACTGGCTGTGGAGCAGCAGTCTTCTGGGAGACATTCTGGAGACTGTGCTGCCCTATTTACAGGCACTTCTCCAGTCTGAGGGAGGAGGTTGTTCATCTCCATGCTGGCCTGGCAAGGATTTGGTAAACCTGCTTCCCCACCCAGGGACCACCAAGGCCACCACCACTACCTCAGAGGTTGCCAAGAAAGAGGAGTGGTTGGACCATGGTGGGCTCAGGGAGGGTGAAGGTGGTACAACAGAGGCTCATCCCTCCTGCTGTACCTCTCCACATTTTATTCACCACTCTGGTCAAGCATGGTTCCTCTATGGAGGCACCTGCAGTGGAGACTGGGAACCTCCACAATGGATACCCACAGGAGGGTGGCCCAGGACCCCACAGGGGGAGGAAACAACTCCTGGTGGGGGACTCAATTGTTAGCGGGGTAGAACTGGGGGAAGGCGGGGAAAGGGAAGTAAGGTGCCTGCCCAGTGCCAAGGCTTGGAGGGACAGGAAATGAATCCTCAGGATCATGGTAGTAGCAGCAAGGGGAAGGGAGATGGATATCCTTATCCACCTACGGATGAATGACTTGGCTGAGAATGGGATCAGAGCAGTGCAACAGGAGTTTGTGGAGTTGGGAAGGGGCCTTAGACAAGTACCACACACGATAACTTTCTCAGAAGTGCTACCTGTCTATGGCATGGATGAGGCTAGGGTACTCTGCACCATGGGATTCAATGACTGGTTGAAAAGCTGGTGCAGAGCTCAGGGATTTAGCTCCATTGGGGACTGGGGCTCCACCTGGAGGACGAGGCCTATACAGGTGCGATGGTCTGCATCTATCCTGGAGGAACCAGGATCCTAGGTGATAGGTTTAAATGCTTCAATGGCAAGCATTTAAACTAGCAAGGGAGGCACTGAAGAGGAGAGAAATCCTAGCCCCCCAAAAAATCAAGGTAATTAGTGAGTAAACACCAGTCGATGGGAGAAGGGCAGGGGTAAATGAAGAAAAGACAAAAGGCAGTAGGGACAGGGATGGGGCAAGGAAATAAAGCCATAAAAATGGAGGTAATGAGTACCAATGCTCATAGTCTAGGTAAAAAGCTCCCTGAAATGGTGACCTTGATGGAAGAGGGATGCCTGGATATTGTAGCAGTCACAGAAACATGGTACACAGAGAACCATGACTGGGATGTCAACATACCAGGGTACACAATCTACAGGAGGGACAGGGAGGGAAGAAGAAGAGGAGGATTAGCTCTCTATGTAAGGGAAGGGATCAAAGCAACAGAACTAAAGGGTAAACAGGGATGAGAGGAAGCACTGTGGGTCACCCTGGAGACTGGAAATGGCTTCACAATCTGCACAGGGGTTGTATACAGACCCCATCTCAGGGGAAGGAAATGGACAAGGAAATTATAGAAGACATCCTTGGGATGGCAGAAAAAGGGGAGATATTGCTGATGGGGGATCTGAATATGCCAGATGTTGACTGGAGTACCTTTGCTGCAGCCACGTCCAAGAGCAGGGCCATTCTCGATGCCCTATCGGGGCATGCCTCAGACAGCTAGTGTTGGAACCCACTCAGGAGAGAGCAATCTTAGACCTGGTACTCTCAAACGGGGATGGAGAGAGGATCTCTGATCTTGAAGTGGGTAGCCATCTGGGAACAAGTGACCACCAGACAGTGTGGTTCATGATAAAATGAGCTGTAGAGTCAAGCCACACAAAAGTGAAGGTACTGGACTTCAGGAGGGCTGATTTTGTCAAAATGGGAGAGTGCCTCAGAAAAGCATTAGCAAACAGGTAAGAAGGTGGGGTGGAGCAACAATGGGGAAACATCAAAACTGCCATCAAAGAGGCAACAAGCCTTTGTGTGAAGCAAATAAACAAATCAAAATGAAAGAAAAAAACACTATGGTTCTCAAAAGAAGTGGAGGGGAAGGTAACGGAGAAAAAGATAGCATTCAGGAAGTATAAGGAAACACAGAAAAAGCAGGACAGAGAACTGTACCAGTTAAAGCAGAAGGAAGCGGGTAAGATAGTTAGAATAGCAAAGGCCTGACCCAAGGAAAAGATAGCCAACTCAGTTAAGAAGGGGGATAAAACCTTTTATAGGTACATTAGGGAGCAAAGAAAGACTAAGGCAGGGATACGAGCCTGAACAAAGAGGAAGGTGGTTGGGCAGAGAGCGACAGTGAAAAAGCAGGGATACTGAACAAATACTTCTGCTCAGTATTCACAATGGAAAAGCAGGGTGAAATACTGTACTTAATCCAGTAAATAGAAGCACTCTGGATAGGGGGGTTGATATTAGTCCTTTTACAGAAGAAAGGATTCTGAAAGAACTCTTAAAACTGAAGGTGGATAAAGCAATGGGGCCTGATGGGATTCACCCCAGAATTCTAAAAGAACTAAGGGAAGAGCTAGTAACAACACTGACTACCTTTTAATAAATCATGGGAGGGGGGAGTCACATGATGCCCTCGAGGAAGTAAGCAGCTCGCTGTAGCTGCTCCACAAGTGTATGCAAAATATTCCACTTTTTCCAACCAGATAAAGCATTTTAAAGTTGCTCCAATGTAAGAGAATACTGTAGGGAGTTATAGAGTCAACTCTCATGGAATCGCAAACAGACAAAATCCGAAGTGACACCAATGAAGAAAGTGAAAAGGCAGTGGTAGGCCTGGAAGCAAAAAGGCCTTTTAGAAGTGAGTCTCCGGCAGAAATCCTAGAATCCTCGGCATCGGGACAGTTACAAGAGGATGTCTCGGTGATTAAGTCTGCACTATTCTCTCTCATCGCGGATTTTAGAGAGTGGAAGGCATCTATAAATGGCCTGATTACAAGGGTTACTGATGCCGAAACGTGCATTTCTTCTATAGAGGATAAGCTGGAAAAAGTTATAATGGAAAATACAGCCTTAAAAAAAACAGTCAAAAAGATGGAGGATAAAGTAGATGACCTTGAAGGCAGGTCCAGACGCAACAACTTAGTGCTGCTAGGCCTTCCAGAAGGAGAAGAAGGTACAAATACAGTAAACTTCATCCAAAAATTGTGCACTCGTGTGGCAGGTCCATCCCCCAATGGCCCCAATTATGTGGTAGAACGGGCTCACAGATCAATCAGGCCGAAACCCAAGGCAGAGCAACTACATCGTCCTATTATATTTAAGGTCCTGAATTATCTAGACAGGGACCATATTCTGAAAGCGGCGAAAAACGCTGAGAAGATAATTTGGGAAGGTAAACAGTTACCCCTGGTTCCAGACCTCACATACAAGGTGCGCCAAGAGAGGGCAGCATATAGAGCGATTCAATCCAAGTTATGGGCAGCGATGGTCAAGCACAGAATGCTGTTTCCAGCTTGGCTGGAAGTCTCATTATCCAATGGAAACCAGAGGTATGACTCGGCAATGCAGGCTCTGGAGGATCTAAAACAGAGAGTCCCTGATTTATTTGGCAAGGAGGTGTGAGTGTTTCTTAGAGAATCCAAGAAGAATCACAAGCCTATAGAGATCTAGTTGATCTCCTGGTGATGCCTCGCTGTATTGCTTCTCCAGTCTGTGTAAAGTTTAGAGGTGTTGGAGACTGTCCTCTGAGTTAACAAGACTGAAATTGGAGAACTTTTAGTTTTAATTTTTGTTTAAAGCAGGAATGATGCTACATATATAATTTAAGAAATTCGGTATGGATCCAATACAAATATGACATGTATGGATTCTATGTGCCCTCTAGTGTCATATACTTGTATTAGGGTAATACAGGGCAACCTTGGAAGCTCACTGAATTTTCGTTGATATTTGCTATTCAAACAAGCTATTCATTACGGTGCTTGCTCTTTGGATCTGAGTTTAAATAAATTTCAAGGACGATGTGAATCTCACCGTTATGTTAATGTGATTGGAGCATGTTTGCAAGGCATTTAATTATATTGTAAAGTACTACAAAATGTTCTGACTTAGAGTTTCAGGAAGAAGTAGATAGTGAGTTGAATTATCATGGTGTTAGTTATGGGGAACCAGATAATAAGATAACTATGAATGTGCAAAGGTGTTCAAACATATATTTAGGTCAATCTTAGTTTGTGTTCATGCAGGGAGCTCCCCTCTATTTTCTTTTTGACATTACTGGGGTAACAAGATAGATGATTAATAACATATTAAGTGGTGGAAAGGAGCATTTCATACTTTTTTTTTCTCTTGACATTTTGCATAATGCTGCGGATGCGGCTCCAAGAGGGTATGGCAGCCAAAATGTTTTGGAGCAGGCGTTTGGCCTGGGAAGAGGGGGTCTGGGACATGGAGAAAGGGGACACTCGTTAAGGATAGTGATAGATGGGAGGGAGGGTGGGACTGCATTTAATACTGAATAAGAGGCAAAAGGGATGAATTGGGATAGGCAGAACACTGGAAAGGAAGGCTACTGTTGTGGTAAGTTTATGGGAAGCTGGAATATAATGTCGTGGAATATTAAAGGAGGCAAGGACAATGCCAAGAAGTATAATGTCTTAAGACATCTTAGTAGATATCATCCGCACATAGTTCTGTTGCAAGAAACACATATCATTACTGACCGTTTGTCAGCTCCACGGAAACTTTGGGTGGGCCAGATCTTTGGAGTAGGTAACAGCCCTAGACGGGGAGGGGTAGTTATCCTTATTAAAAAGAATGTGCCCTTCCAGGAAATGAAATCCTGGAAAGATCCGGAGGGGAGATTCATAGTAATCCAAGGGATATTAGCAGGGATGGAGGTTATGTTGGGATCAATATACGGGCCAAATGTAGATTCACCCTCTTTTTTTCTCTCCCTCTAGCTGCTATTATTGCTTCTTCCCCTAATGTCCCATGCTTGCTGGGAGGGGACTGGAATCTAGTATATTCCAATGATCTGGACAGGTCATTTAGTAAGAGAGTTGCACTATCGCCTGCTCAGAGGTCAATGAGGGAATTTTTGGAGGACTCCGGTCTAATTGATCCATGGAGAGTTTATTATCCCCAGGAGATAGATTACACTTATTATTCCCCATCTCATAAAGTTTATTCTTGAATAAACTATTTTCTCATATGTAAAATGGTTTTACAGGGTATAGAAGGTGTGGGAATACATGCCAGAGTATTATCAGATCATTCTCCAATCTGGGTGAAATTGAGATTCCAAAATTATCAAAAAGTCTCGAAATCATGGTTTCTTAATAACCAACTTTTAGGGGAGGAGGAAATAGTGAACCACATGAGAGCATTTATTAAAGATTCCTGGAATAACAATTGGGAATTGGTGGGGAATAAAGATACTCTTTGAGGGGCGATGAAAGCGGTATGGTGAGGAGAATTAATTAGATTAGCCTCCACGAGGAAGTGTAAGAATTCCATGCAAGTAGAAGAATGGCTAGCCAGAATAAAGTTTATAGAATCCCATTTGCACAGGCAACAGATGAGCTCATGTGGGAGGAACTTCATGCACTAAGAGCCAAATACGCAGCGTATTTACTCAATCATACATTGAAATCAGCAGCAAAATGGAAGGCTACATATATAGGACAAGGGGAAAAATCAGGGACATTGCTAGCCCGAAGATTAAAAAAACAGAAGGAAGCTAACTGGGTAGTCAACTTAAAAGACAGTGCTACAGGGAAACTAAATTCAAACCCGGTGGATATAGCAAATGACTTTAGGAAATACTATTCAAATCTATATACAGCCCCTCCCTTAGAGACAGATTATCATCTGCATTTAGAGAGCTTTTTGCAAGATATGGATCTTCCTCAGCTCACATTAACACAGCAATTAGAGCTTAAAGGAGAAATTACCATACAAGAAATCAATGAAGCTTTAGATAGACTACCTTTGGGCAAGGCTTCCGGGCCTGATGGTTATTTGGCCTTATTTTATAAGACTTTCAAAGAAGAACTTAGTCCATTCTTGAGAATGCTATTTATCCACCTACTGTATATTCCTCTCCTATCAGGGAGTTAACATTGTTGGAGGTGAGAATTGTGGTGCTACCAAAACCAGGGAAAGATTTGACTAGACCCGAGAATTATAGACCGATTTCACTATTAAACATAGATTTAAAGATATTGGCAAGCATATTAGCATTCCGGCTTAAAAAAGTTTGGTCAAGCCTTATAGGACCAGATCAAGTTGGATTTGTCTCCGGTAGACACTCAAGTGATCATTTCAGAAAAATATGGCATTTGCTTTCCGCTTCAGGGGACACCGACACCGACATGGTCTTGGTGTCCCTCGACACGGAAAAAGTATTTGATAGGGTTAGTTGGAAATTTCTATTCGACTTACTACCCAGGTATGGATTACCCCTTGAGTATATAACATGGGTCAAGATTTTATATACATTCCCTTTAGCGAGATTCTTTTGTAATGGGGTCACCTCAGACAGTTTTAGGCTCACAAGGGGTGCTAGACAGGGTTGTCCCTTGTCCCCTATGTTATTCAATTTGTATAGTGAAACCGTGTCTAGGAAAATTAATAGTGTAAAGGAGATAAGGGGCATAACCATAGGGGAAGAAGACTACAAAATGTTCATGTTCGCGGATGACATTCTTCTTCATCTCTCGTGTTGGCAAGGGTCTCTAACAGAAGTGTTGAAAATAATAGAGCAGTTCAGCGCTTTATCAGGATATAAACTGAACCGTAACAAAACATTGGTTCTTTCATTGAATTCAACTTGTTCCAGGAGGGAGGTAGAAGAACTGGGACTGGGGTGGTCATCTAAAGCAATCACATTCCTGGGAATAAAGATTGCTTCAGATATCAACACATTGAAATCATTAAATATCGACCTAGTTATCAAACA
Organism: Neoceratodus forsteri; assembly: GCA_016271365.2. Classification (NCBI taxonomy): domain Eukaryota; kingdom Metazoa; phylum Chordata; order Ceratodontiformes; family Ceratodontidae; genus Neoceratodus; species Neoceratodus forsteri. The sequence continues at coordinate 1,127,766,089 of CM028131.1, forward strand.
GATGCAACAAGACCTAAAAAGGTGGCAAGGATTACCACTTTCTTTGTGGGGGACAGCAAACATAATCAAGATGGTGATACTTCCCAGACTAATGTATCCTCTTACTATGTTGAATGTATTTCTCCCTAAAGCATGGTTTAAAAAGGTAGACTCTATTTGGTCAGCCTTTTTATGGAAAGATAAAAGACCTAGAAGAGCAATCTGCAAACTAACAATGGAGAGGAAAAGGGGAGGGTTGGGTATGCCACATTTATTTCTATATTATTTAGTCCTTCATGGCAGCAAATATCTTCAGTGACTGACACCCCAAGAGAATTTAGAGTCACAGTTGGCGTGGCTTAAAATAGAAACAGCTAGGTCTTCGGAACATTTTCTATCAACAAAGGCATTATTGTATATCCCTCACAAAAAACTACCTAAGTCTTGGCACCACAACCCCATTGCTTGGTCAGTGAGGGCACATACCCAGTGGTGTGCATTATTTAATTTGGATAAGAGACAGGACATGGGGCAGCTGGTTTGTCATAACGTGAACTTGCAAATAGGGAATAAGCCTATTTCTCCTTCCTTCTGGAGGGAACTAAAAGATGTATCTCTGTTAGACTTAATATCAGATAATAGTTTCAATTCCCCTAAACAAGTCCAGCAAAAGTTGGGTGTAGTGTCTCTACCTGGGTTCAAATATTTACAGCTTAAAAAAATGTATCCAGTCAAATTTAGGATCCCCACCTTGGTCCTCCAAGATGATGGAAATATTAAGGCAAATGTTTCAAGTAGCAATTCAACCTAGACCTATCTCTAAAATCTACAAATTTTTACTGGTAAAATTTTGGCAAAAGTACCCCTCGATTGCATTTTATTGGAAGCATTCTGCAGATATCTCTTATGATTCTGACACATGGGAGTAGATCTGGATGAACAATTACAGATGGTTAAAACAGGATAGATTAAGGCTTCTTCATTTCAACATATTACATAATTTATTTTACACACCTACAAAACTTAAACTAATGGGCAAAAATCAAAATGGCGTGTGTCCCAGATGTTTACAAGAACAGGGTACTATAAAGCATATGTTATGGTCTTGCCCTATAATTCAAAACTTTTGGGAACAGATAATAAAATTTGCAGATCCATTGTTCAAAGGATCATGCCACTTTGATATAGAGACCTGTCTATTGGGTAACCTTTCAGCCATATCATCCCAAACATATAAATATTATTTTGCTCTTATTTCAGCGGTAACATTGCTTCTCATTCTTAGATACTGGATTAAAGACACTGTGCCGCCATTCAGAGAGTGGGTTCAAGAAATCTATACAGCCTTTTAAGCAGAAAAGCTGATAGCAGCACAATTCTTTAATGCATCTAAATTTAATGAGAGATGGAAGCAATTTACAGAATTTATGGCTGGGAGGTTAAAGCTACCTGATAGACGGTAATATTTCAGCTTTCCTGGAAAGAAGGACAGCGATATGGAAAAAAGCAGTCATTCTTCGTATGCATAAGTGTCCAAGGTAATACCATACAATGGAATTGGAAAGCAGTCCCATAAATAAGGGAGGGAGTTAAGAGAGGAGGGGAAGTGCATAGTGACATATTATTGGAAATGTTATGAGAGGGGGAGGAGGGAGGGTGTATGGGTTGTATGGGAGAGAAGGAGGGGTGGGAGGTTGGGGGAACCATCCAATGTAAAGGGTCAAATGCCATATGGAAATTTTTGATATGTATGGTACTGTATTGTATTTTTTGTTTGTTTGTTTCTTTTTCTTTCCTGTATATGTATTTTTTGGAAAACCTTAATAAAGCATATTATAATAAAAAAAAAAATTAGGCTAATAAAGAATGCAGAAAACTTGATGCTTACTACTGCACTATTAACAGAACTAGAAAATGGGCAACAAAATTGATCATCATTGGAATTATTAATGCCCATGAATGCATATTATTGAAATAGATGGAAGACACACCTCCAGATTATAAAAACTGGCTTAACATGATGAATCAAACCTATAAAATGGAAAAAATCATTATATACTAACAGATAGATATGAAGCTTTTGATAAAATCTGGTTAGAATACAAAAGATTTTTAACACCAGAATTACTTAATAACTTACTGTATTAACAATATGGTTTACAGAGGTAAACCAAAACAATTTTAATTTGTAATCATTTATTCCCAAAAGATTTGTCTACATTGTCTATTGATTAACCAATTGTATATAAGATTGATGTCAAAGACTGTAACTGGGCTTGAAGTGTACCTTGTTCATAAAAAAAACTAATAAAAATTAATTAAAAAAAATCATGGGAGGATGGTGTGGTATCTGAGGACTGGAGGAGGGTGGATGTGATTCCCCTTCACAAAAGTGGGAGAAAGACAGAGGCAGGAAACTATAGATCTGTCAGTTTGACCACAGTGGTAAGGAAAATGATGGAATCTGTTCTGAAGGAAAGAATTGTTGAGTACCTGGAGGCCAGTGGGGCAGAGGACCCAAGGCAGCATGGATTCACATTGGGAAGGTCATGTCAGACAAATCTAATTGATTTATTTGACTGGGTGACCAAAGCAGTAGACCAGGGAGGGGCTGTGGACATGGCCTACCTAGACTTTAGCAAGACATTTGACACAGTCCTGCACAAAAGATTAATAAACAAATTAGCCAGCCTGGGAAAGGATCCCAGGGTGGTAGCCTGGGTAAAACACTGGTTGGACAACAGGACACAGCGGGTAATAGTAAATGGAATCCTCAGTAAAGAAAGGAGGGTTACTAGTGGGGTACCACAGGGTTCAGTACTGGGGCCAGTCCTTTTTAATGCCTTTATAAATGACATCGCAGAGGGTCTGGAAGGGAAAGTATGTCTCTTTGCAGATGATACAAAGATCTGCAACAGGGTCGATACACAAGGGGGGGTGGAAAGTATGAAAAGGGACTTGGCAAGGTTGGAGGAATGGTCAAATGTATGGCAACTTAGATTCAATGTAAATAAGTGCAAAGTAATGCACCTGGGAAACAAAAACCAGGAGAAAGAGTGCACAATGGGGGGTGAGATACTGACAACAACAAAAATGGAAAGGGACCTGGGGATAGTCATATCAGATGACCTAAAGGTGGGCCAGCAATGTGAGAAGGCAGTAAGGAGGGCTGGGGGATACTCGGATGCATAGGGAGAGGCATCACCAGTAGAAAACAAGAAGTTTGTGGCCCTCTGTACAGACAGTTGGTAAGACCACATCTGGAGTACTGCATACAGTTCTGGAGACTCCATCTCCGCAAAGACATACACAGGGTGGAGGCTGTCCATTGGAGGGCAACTAAAATGATGCAGAGTCTGCATCAGAAGACATATGAAGAAAGACTAAAGGAGCTAAAAATGTATAGCCTCGAGGAAAAAAGGGAGAGGTGGAACGTGATAGAAACTTTCAAATACCTCAAGGAAATCAACAAAGTCCAAGAGGGTAGCATCTTTCAGAAAAAGAGATGTGCAAAAACAAGGGGGCACAATTTGAAGATAATGGGGGGAACAGCTCAGAGGTAATGTGAGGAAGTATTTCTTCACAGAGAGGGTTTTGGATACATGGAACAGCCTTCCTGAGGAGGTCGTAGAGTCAGAAACAGTGGAGGAATTCAAGAATGCATGGGACAGACATAAGGCAATTCTAGTGGGGGCAGGAGGAAGTAGGCTGTTGGTTAACTAGGATCTGCAGCTTATCCGTTAGGTAGAGAAATGGGCAGACTAGGTGGGCCAAGCGGTCCTTATCTGCCGTCAAATTTTATGTTTCTATGTTTCACTGGAGAGGGAGAGGTGATGGGCAGGGTGCTGCAGGGGTCGGTGTTGGGGCCGGTCCTCTTTAGTGTCTTTACTGGGGATATTGCAGAGGGACTAGAGGGGAATGCATGCCTCTTTGCAGACAATACAAAGGTATGCAATAGGAGGGGCACATCAGAGGGTGTTGAAAGAATGCGTGACGATCTTAAAAAACTGGAGAAATGGTCTGAAGAATGGCAGCTTGGATTCAATGCAAACAAGTGCAGGATCCTACACATAGGGCACAAGAACCCAGGGGCAAAGTATGTACTGACAGTCATAAAGCAGGAAAGGGACCTGGGAGTTATCATCTCAGAGGATTTAAGAGAAACTAGGTAGTTTGTTAAGTTGGCTCAGAAGGCTAGTCAGATGCTTAGACAGGGGAATAAGGAGTAAAAACAAGTAGGTCATCTTACCCCTGTGTAAGACACTCATGAGAGACCACACCTGGAATACTGCATCCAGTTCTTGAGGCCTCATCTGAGAAAGAACATAGACAGGGTGGAGTTGGTACAGTAGAGGGTAACTTAAATGGTGCAGGCCCTGCAGGATAAGACCGATGAGGAAAGACTAATGGAGTAAAATATGTATTTCTTGGAGGAAAGGAGGGAGGGGGGACATGATTGAGACATACAAGTATATCATCGGTATAAACAGAGTGAAGGAAGGAAGCATCTTCCAAAGTAAGAGATGCTCCAAATCAAAGAGGACACAAAATGAAGTTGGGGGGAGGCTCAGGGGAAACATGAGAAAATATTTTTTTCATGGAGAGGGTGGTGGATGCCTGGAATAGCCTACCAGAGAGGTGGTAGGGGCTCAAACAGTCACAGATTTTAAAAAGGAGTGGGATAGACAGAAGGGTATCCAGGAGTCATGGGAGGGGCTTCAGAGTTCAGTTTAGGCATGGGTCCTCACACTAGAAAGGAATTAATAGGGAACTCTGGGTAGTGATGTGACTCCCACCCTTCCAGCCCGACCTCCAACTTAGCACCCACCACCCCATCCCCAGGCTCCCCCACACACCCTTATTCACCTGAACAGGTCCCAGTGTGAAGATCTACTATCTCACTGAAGACATGTCTTGCTGCTGGAACTGGTGATTGCTATCTGATAAATAAGATAAGTGTGATGCATTACATTTTCAAGGGTTTTCAACTGCACTTACCTTATTTCTCATATAGCAATCGTTGGTTCCAACAGCAAGACGTGTCTTCCAAGAGACAGTGGATCTTAACACTAAGATCTGTTCAGGTGAGTGAGGATGTGTGGGGAGTCTGGGGAGTGTGGGGTAGTGGTGCTCAGTGGGAGGTAGGGCTGGCAGTGTGGGGTTGCATCAGTGATGAACATTTTTTTACAGATTAAAAAAAGACATTAAGCGACTGTGCTCTTCTTTTCAGGCTCTGAGGGACATCAGAGGGCGGGACGGTTGCCAACAGACACCTCATTTAAAACAGCAATGACATGCATAAGGCTGACACTGATCTAGATAACGGGGGAATGTAGAGTAGCAGTTTTTGCACTAACCACTGAGCCATTTAACTGCATTTTCTAACTGTTGAGATACACACACACTGACTAATACATGTACACATATATGCATTATTCCAGTATAACATAGCAGTGCACTGTCTACACACACAGAGTGTTGTCACACACACACACACACACACACACACTCTAACACACATACACTGCTTTAAATGGCATTTATTTACTTATACATCTAACCTTAACTTTTACTGTACTTAAGATGAGCACTGTGTTTTGCACTAACTAATTGTTCTAATCTATGGCATGCATGGCTAACTAACATAGAGGACCAGGGAGGTGCAGTGAATGCGGCCTATCTGGACTTCAAAATGGCCTGCGATACCATCCCCTATAGACAGTTGATTACAAACTGCATAGCCTTAGTGTGGATCCTAAAATAGTTATGTGGGTGGAGAACTGGCTGAATGGCAGGAGTCAGAGTTATGGTAAACAGGGAGTAATCTGGAGAGGGAGAGGGAGAGGTGATGAGCAAAGAGGCGCATGGGTCGGTGTTGGGGCCAGTCCTCTTCAATGTCTTTATTGGGGACATTGCATAGGGACTGGAGGGGAAGTTATGCCTCTTCACAGATGATATAAATGCATGCAACAGGGTGGACATGCCATGGGGTGTTGAAAGAATAAGGGAAGACCTTAAAAAACTGGAGAAAAGGTCTGAAGAATGGCAGCTGGGATTCAATGCAAAGAAGTGCAGGATCATGCACATAGGGCACAAGAACCCAAGGGCAAAGTATGAACTAGGTGTGAGGTATTGACAGTCTCACTAAGTATGAAAGGGACCTGTGAGTTATCATCTCAGAGGACCTAAGAGAAACTAAGCAGTGCAATATGGTGGTTGAAAAGGCTAGCCAGATTCTTGGATTCATAGGGAGGGGTATCAAGAGTATAAAGAGGGATGTCATCTTTCCCCTGTATAAGACACTCGTTAGAGACCGCACCTGGAATACTGTGTCCAGTTCTGGAGGCCCTATCTGAGAAAGAACAAAGACAAAGTGGAGTCGATGCAGTGGAGGGCAACTAAAACGGTGCAGGGCCTGTGGGATAAGACCCATGAGGAAAGACTAGCCAAGTCAATATTTAAAATATTTATTTCATTTGGGTAAAGCATTTAACCTGTCTTAAATATTGAATTTTTACAGGATTTGCCAGTTGGTATTTAAAATGTTATGTACAATGTGGTCATGCTTTTGCCCATTTTTTCTAATGTATTTGAGGAACACAGATCTGCTGAGAGACAGTTTCAATGTGGTTTTCCTTTTATACATTTTTGGAATGTGTTTTTCTAGAATATGCCTGCTAATTGCTATACATTTAGCCTGGATAGTTCACAGAAGATGTGAAATCTTATTTTCAGTGGGGTTCTACATCTACACATTATGATGCTGCATTGCATGAAATCAGAACATGCTGAAAACAATATTTTACATCTGGTCTAGGCTACTCTGTATAAATACATTGTAGAAATGGGTAGAATCATGACCTACTGAAAACAAGATAGTGCATCTAATCTGGGATATCCCGAGTAAGTACAGTGCACAAGTATGTAAAATAAAGATCATTATGAGAATGAGATGTGCATCTCCCCTGTGCTATCGAGGATACAAAATACAGGATGTGTTTTCCAGCCATACTGTATCTCAATATAAATGCTTTCTTTTCCAAAAAGCATTGCAAAAGGAGCAAAAAAAGATACTGTTCTTTACTTGTCAGTATCAATAGGCTGAAGCACACACTTGCCCCAATAATAACCGGACCCAGAGCTTCTTAATCAAATTTTATTGCACCAACAGTACACCTGACACGTTTCGGACTAAAGGTCCTTTATCAAAGGCTAAAAATATAATGAACACACATCTCACTTATATACCAAATCACCTATTACATCACAGTGACGAAATACAAATCCATTGGTTATTCATTAACGAGCACCATCACCTTTAAAACCATCATTAAGTATTAAAGACAAAAGGATAAATAAAAACAAAATTAATACAAACTCAAATGTTAAACAACAATTTAAATGCATATAAATACTAACATATCTACAAAAACACATAATTTTATCTACATTCCAAATACGGTTTCAATTCCAAATGTGCATTAATACCTGGTTTCTTATATGCATGCAAATGTAAAATCCATTCATTTTCCTTTCTCAGAATTTTATTGCGGTAATTACCACCTCTCGGACCATGGAAGACTTTTTCAATGCCTAAACATTTTAATTCATGTTTTTCTAATTCTTCTCTATTTTCAAAAACATGTACTGCCGTAGCATAAGTCAAATCATATTTATTGATTGCACGATCATGTTCCAAAACTCTGATCTTGAAAGCTCTTTCCATTTTGCCAACATAAAATACTCCACAGTTACATTTCGCCAAATAAATAACCCCTTGAGTATTGCACGAAATCAGTTGTCTGATGTCAAAAATTTTACCTTGTCGACTATAAACACTAAAATTATTTTCTTTCAAAATGTAATTACAAGCACTACAATTTTTACACTGCACACAACCAGTATAACTGCCTAGCCATCTACTGGTGTGATTCATTGCAGATGTAAAATGACTTTTCACTAGGGGGTCTTTCAATGTGGATGCATGCCTGTAGGTAAAAATAGGGGGCTGTGTACAAACCTCTCGTAGACCTGGTTCTACTGTAAGCACTTGCCAATGTTTTCTAATTATTTGTGCTATCTCACGGCTTTGGGAACTGTATGTAGTTACAAAATAAAATCTTTGATTTTTTTCCATCTCGGTTTTGTTGACCAACATTGCTTTTCTATCTGTTAAAACTGCAGCCTGATAACCTTTATCTATAATTTTGTTAGTATAACCCCTATTACTAAGTTTTTTGATTAAGAAACTCCGGGTCCAGTTATTATTAGAGTAAGTGTGTGCTTCAGCCTATTGATACTGTTATTTATTGAGCTGAAAGCACCACTACTGCCTTGTGCATGGTTCGTGTGTGAAGATTTGTTCTTTATTTGTCTTAGGGTTTAAAGATGTAGCTGTCTTTTGCTATACTAAATGCATTCTAGACACTGCTGAAGGTTGTAACACATTTAAGTTACTGTAATTGGTTGTGCTATGCACTTAGATTTGAAACCAGAAAATGTGGCATTTTTCAGGGCTAAAAGTTTCATAATGTGTTTACCAGCTAAAGTTCAATATAAATATATTTTGTTTTCAAACAGTGTAGTGAAAGTAGTAACAAAACATACCAGTCCTTTACATGTGTTAGGGGTTAAAGAAACAGACCCCTTCCGCTATAGTAAACTATGTCTGAGGCAGTACTAATCAGACAGAATCTTAAGAGGTTAAAAAACAGTGTAAATCTTTTTACAACATTCGTTGCTGGGAAAGGGTGACTAAGCTGACCTGTTTATAAGAGAAACTTTCTGGAGTGAGAATACTAGCCAAACTGAAGCTAGTAGTTATCACACAAAATAGTCCAGTGCAAACACTGCTCAGCCTAAAAAACACAGTACAGCGGATTGATAGCTCAAAACCTCTATATGAAATGTTTTCATGCTGCACACATAAAACTACTCACGTGATCTGCATGCTGAAAGTATGATTTAAATGTTAAACTGGAACTGATTGCATGCATATGGCATGTGTGCAGCAAACAAGTGTGAAAAGCATGATTTTTATGTTAAATTGGGAAAGACTGCATGCATGTGGCATGCATGCAAAAAGCAAGTGGTCACTGATAACTGCACACTTTAAAGTTAAGTGACTTGCTCAGGATCTCACCATACACAAGTCAGGGTTGATGAGATTCAAACCCAGATCTTCATGCCTCCAAGTCTCCTGGCTTGCAGTTCAGTGCCTTTAACCACTAAGCCATACTGTCTGCACATATATGGCTCTCTTGTACTTCAATACATACTGTATCTGAATACATCTATACACATGCAGCATGCTTGTACACTGTTATGCTTTTCAGTTTTCTTCTCTTCCTCACCTCATTTTCACAGTTAAACTGTAGCACACGAATCAATGGAAACACATGTGGTTTTCCCACCCCAATACACAAACTTACCCACAAAACCACTTGATTACTTCTGTTTGGCCTGTACTCATACTATTTTCTCTCCATAGTTTTGAATGCTTTCATGTAAACAGATTTTAAGGTGCAAACACAAAAGTAGCGATAACTCCACACACACACACACACACACACACACACACACACACACATAACCAGTGCTCCACATGCACACACACTATAGCGGGTATGGCTATGCTGCTACAGATAACCCACCAAGCATAGATATAAGTAAAAATTCTCTTACTTGAGTACTAGGGAGCCAGAGGCAGGAGTCTTTAAGAGATGTTGTCTATGGGTCAGAGTGCTGGGGCATATCCTCTTGAAATGAATGGAGTTATTTTCTACTATTATTTTATACATTATGATGGTTAGTTGGGGAATAATAAAGGCCACTGTTCTACTAACAAGGCCCTTGTTAGTCGATCTGTGGCCTTCATTAATCTCCAACTCTCCATCAATAATGTATAAAATAGCAATAAAAATTCCCCCCATTCATATCAATGGTGCACACCCCTGCAGTCTCCTTTACCCTTTGTTATAATGTGCCTCAGCATGGGGATCTGGAGGTCAGCTTCACTGGGGAAGGGGGCTTAAACCTGACTATAGTGGGGCTCCAATAGTCTGTGCATACCATACCTCTCAACTGTCCTTGAATGCAAGGGACAGAGCTAGAATGTCTGTAACATCTCTAAAAGGTACAACTTATTTGTTTTGGTGAAAAGTGATATGCAAATCAGGAAAAATTCAAATGTATAAGATTCATCTTTTTATACCCTGGAGCAGTGCATCAGATTTAGATTTGGACTTAAACCCACCCAGTTACTAACCAGTTTTTGTCCTGGCTGATGTTCTGCCCCGCCCTAAGAAGTACTTTGTCCCAATTTTTCTCTCTGACTCTGTTCCATTCACTACCCATCCCCTATGGGTCATGAAGCTGCCAAAAGGTGAATAAATGTGAAAAACACATCAATATTTCAGTCATTCTTCCTTCCCCAATCCTTCTGTAACAAAAATTGTTTACTTTTACTTACCTGGCCATATTGCCAGAACCTGCAGGCTGGCATGGTGTGCCACCAGCCAAGTTTTCAGTCCATGTCATCTCTCTCCTTCTGCCAGAAGCTGAATGCTAGAACCGCCATCACAGGTCCCCAACATGGTCTGCAATCAAGTCACCTCACAAACTGAACCCACGGAACCTGAGTTGCATGCTTCTTGCTTGGTTGCGGCTGTGGCTGCTGCCACAGTGCACTGATCAAGGCCTATGAAGGCCATCCACACCACTGTCACCACTGCTGCTAAACTTAGTTTGCTGCCATGGGGTCTGTGCTGCATTTTCTGCAAGGCAAGCCTAGTACAGTAAGTTGGTAGCCTAGTCTTGAGTTAGTTTCTAGCTCCCATCTGCCCCTTCAACCACCAGGGGAGATGAAGATTCACTAAGAGCAGAACAACAAAAATAAGTTGCCTCAACACTGCTATTGAGAGTTTGGTGCTCACTGACTCCTCAAAGCTGCAGTGTGCAGTATGTCTACTCTGTGGCAGGAAAGACAGTCACATCTCCAAGGCTCATGTGCTCTTTCTTGGCTGGCACTCACCCACATCACATGTGATTGTGCCACCACTAATAGGTGGAGAAAGTGAACAATGCAATACAGACACAGTTGCATCTGGAGAGTACCTGCAGCATTAGCACACACAGGCCAGGTGGGCACTTAATGTGCAAAAGATTAAATCCAAATTTAAAACCATTATTGCCACACCATAAGAACAACCTAGGCACAAAAGAGGAGGGCAACTGCCACCTTCTGCCCTACCTAAATGGCACACCTGCTTAATGGTAGAAATTCATTCTCAGGTGCTAATGCAATGGTTTCCATTGTGTTCTAAGGTACTGCATCTCCATGTTTCATGATATGTCCTGGTCCCTCATTTTGAGAATCTATATCCCTCATTTCAGTGACAAAATGTGAGGCATGGTGCATGCTTTCAAGACCCTACTCAGCACGAAGAGTGCTGAGCATGGCCATGGTGTACATGGTCAATAACGCTTGACAAAGAGAAAGTAAGTAAGATGAAACAGTCATGGAGAAACACATTTATAACACTAAATATGCATAAGGGATTTGCATGGTCCAAAACAAAAAGGACAGGCTTCACAAAACAGATGCCAATCTGCATACTACAGTACATCTGGAATGGGGAATGTTGACTGGCTATATCCTAGGCATTTACTGCTGTAAGCAAACAATACAAATTAATGGTGATTTAATGACAACAATCAAAAGCCATTAAACAACTTGCAAAATGATCAGAATTAATGAGTTTACCTAATTTTTATGGTAATTCAAATTAAAATGTATTTTAATGATTCCAATTGCTAGCAGCAGTATAAGAAATAGAAACTGATGTGTTTTTTTGATGAGGTTTGCACCAGCTTAGCTGCTGCACACATGGCAAGCATGCAGCATGTGAACCTGATGTGTTGTTTAAAAGATGTTCACACCAGCTTAACTACTGTGCTCATGTCAAGCGTGCAACACATGAACCTGATGTAATTTTTAGAAGATGTGCACACCAGCTTTCCTTCTGGGCACAGGTGAGGCTTGCAGCATGCAAACCTGATTTTCTTTTTAGATCTGGTTCACTTAGGTTCACTTTGTGTATGCAAACTTCATGCAAACATTGCACAATTAAGCATGTGGCATGCATTCTGCATGTATACAGCACACCCATATTTCTGTAAGGGCCATTAGGAATCTTGAGAGGCCCTTCTCTTTTTTTAACCCCCTCCCCAACTCAGCACTGTCTTCTGACTACCTTACCTGTTGGCCAGTTCTTCCCACTGAGGACTCCCCTCATGTAGCCCTGGCTGACCCCCTAGGTGGAGACACAGTGGGGGGCCCCAAACCCCCTCCTCAGAGGAAATCAGGTTGTCATTGGGATCCAGATGGTACTGCAGCTACAGACAGATGAGGATCCACTATAGGGCCCTCGCATCGGTGTCACGCTGAGAGAGGCATTTTTCCATGTACACCCTCCCAGAGTTTGACATGCCATGATGCCAAGGCTTGCATCAGCATCCATCACACTCTCCCTTCTGGTGTGGGCATCAGGAGTGCAATACCTCTGGTTGTCACCAAAGGTCAAGACACCCCCAAGCCAGTGTGCCCTCCTCCCCCTGGAGGAGCTGAGTGGTCAATTGGATGCTTAGACATCCTCTGCCCAGCTGACTCTCTGACTCCCAGGCCTCCTCCTGAACCCGGGTCACCAGCGCCACAAGCAGAAATCCAACAGCTGCAGCAACAGACCAGTTAAGAGGCCACTTTTTCTACTGTAATAACAAAACATCTGCAGGGCTCTGCCACTATGGCTGTAAAAAGGAAAGGGCAGGTCTGTGCAGAGGAGGACCAGGAAAAAGCAGACATCCTCAACAAATACTTTTGTTCAGTGTTCAGAAAGGAAGGAGAAGGGAAGGGGCTACAAACAAGTAACAGGAGCATTGCAAGGAGGTAAGTGGGCACATGTTCATTTTCAGAAGAGAGTGTCCTGAAGGGACTCACTAATGTGAAAGTGGACAAAGCAATGGTGTCAGGTGGATTGAATGCAAGGGTATTGAGGGAGCTCAGGGAGGTTCTGGCTGTACCTCTGACAGTCCTATTTAACAGCTCATTGGAAACAGGAGTGGTTCCGGAGGACTGGAGGAGGGCAGATGCAGTCCCACTTCATGAAAGTGGTAGCAGTGGAAGAGGCAAAGAAGAGGCTGGCAATTAAAGGCCAGTCAGCCTGACATCTGTGGTGGAAAAGATAATTGAGCCAATGCTAAAGGAAAAGAAAGGATTGTGGAATATGTTGAATCCAGTGGGTTGCAAGACTCAAGGTAGCAAGGATTCATGAGGGAGGAGTCATGTCAAACAAATCTGACTGACTTCTTTGACTGGGTGACCAAGGAATTAGATTAGGGTGGATTGGTGGACGTAGCCTACCTAGATTTCAGTAAGGATTTCAACACCTTTCCACAGAGGAGGCTACTAAGCAAGCTAGGTAGCTTAGGAGTGGGTCCAAAGGTGGTAAATCGGGTAAGAAATTGGTTAGGGGATAGGTGGCAGAGGGTGGTGGTAAATGGAGTTCACTCCAAGGGAAGAAGGGTGACCAGCAGGGAGCCTAAGGAATCAGTGCTGGGACTGGTCCTCTGAAATGTCTTTATAAGTGATATTGCAGATGAGCAAGAAGGGAAAGTTTGCCTCTTTGTGGATGACACCAATATCTGCAACAGGGTAGGCACTCAGGGATGAGGGGAGGATGAGCAGAGACCTAAGAAAACTTAAGGAGGAAAGGAAAATAGAATGGCATAAGTCAAGGACTAAAGAGTAGCAAGAAGAACACAATGAAATGTGAAGCACAAAGTGCTAGTGAAGACATAAAGATCTTCTTGTGGTGAAACTAATATATATTATATGAAGATTTGCATTTAAATTGATTCATATGGAATATTGTATTGAAACATCAAGTAAATTAACAGGAGAATCAGAAAAACAACACTGTATATGAGGGCCTAAAGAAGTGGCGTTTTGGCTACGAAACTGTTGCCCAGAATTTTTAGTGTGAATTTTGAAAAATAAAGAAGAGCTGCCTTTAAGCTAAATAAGAATACTTTGTATGAGTGGAGTTTATCCTATGTTAAGAAATTGTTGTTTCATTGAATGTAGCTATATAGGATGACCCAATTATGTAAGTTTTAAGATATAAGAAGGGCAATCTAAAGCGACCACTGCACAGTGTACTTCACAATAAACACAACCATGGAGACAAGCCATACAAAGACAAGGATACTGGACTATAGAAGGGCTGACTTTGGCATAATGGGTGAATACCTGAGGAATGCATTAGCAAATGGCCAGAAAGGAGGGGAGGAAAAACAATGGAGAAAAATCAAAACTGCCATCATGGAGGCAACAAGCCTTTGTGTGAAACAAATAAAGAAAACAAAGCAAAATAAAAAAAACACTATGGCTCTCAAAAGAGGTGTCAGGAAAGGTTAAGGAGAAAAAGGCTGCATTCAAAAAGTATAAGGAATCACAGACGGAGCACGACAGGGAACTGTATCAATTAAAGCAGAAAGAAGCGGGGAAGGCAGTCAGAAAAGCAAAGGCCCAAACCGAGGAAAAGATAGCTAACTCAGTTAAGAAGGGATAAAACCTTTTATAGGTACATTAGGGAGCATAGAAAGGTTAAGGGATGGATAGTGAAGATTAATAAAGGAGAGGAGGTGGGCAGAGGAGACATTGAAAAGGCAGAGATACTGAATGAATACTTTTGCTCAGTATTCACAAAAGAAGAGGAGGAGGAGTTACCTAAACCAAACAGTAGAAGTACTCTGGATAGTGGGGTTGACACCAGTCCATTTACAGAAGAAAGAGTACTGAAAGAACTCCTAAAACTCAAGGTGAACAAAACAATGGGGCCTGATGGGATTCACCCTAGAATCCTAAAAGAGCTAAGGGAGGACCTAGTGACACCACTAACCACACTTTTTAACAAATCATGGGAAGATGGGGTGGTACCTGAGGACTGGAAGAGGGCAGATGTGATTCCCTTTCACAAAAGTTGGAGCAAGGCAGAAGCAGGAAACTATAGACCTGTTAGTTTGACCTCAGTGGTGGGGAAAATGATGGAATCACTTCTGAAAGAAAGAATTGTCGAGTACCTAGAGGCCAGCAGGGCACAGGACCCAAAGCAGCATGGATTCACAGCAGGACGGTCATGTCAGACAAATCTAATCTATTTCTTTGACTGGGTGACCAAAGTAATAGACCAGGGAGGGGCTGTGGATATGGCCTTCCTAGACTTTAGCAAGGCATTTGACACAGTCCTGCACAAAAGATTAATAATCAAGTTAGCCAGCCTGGGAGTGGGTCCCAGCATGGTAGCCTGGGTAGCAAACTGGCTGCACAACAGGACACAGAAGGTAATAGTGAATGAAACACATTCTGAAGAAAGGGGGGTTACTAGTGGAGTACCTCAGGGCTCAGTACTGGGTCCAGTCCTCTTTAACATCTTTATAGGTGACATTGCAGAGGGTCTGGAAGGAAAGGTATGCCTCTTTGTGGATGACACAAAGATCTGTAACAGAGTTGATACACAGGGGGATAGAAAGGATGAAAAGGGACTTGGCAAGGTTGGAGGAATGGTCAGACATGTGGCAACTTAGATTCAATGCAAAGAAGTGCAAAGTAATGCACCTGGGAAATAAAAATCCAGGAAAAGAGTACACAATAGTAGGGGAGGTACTAACGACAACAATAATGGAAAGGGATCTGGGTGTAGTCATATCAGATGACCTAAAGGTGGGTGAGCAATGTGAGAAGTCAGTAAGGAGAGCCAGGGGGATACTGGGATGCATAGGGAGGGGCATCACAAGTAGAAAAAGGGAAGTGGTTATCCCTCTGTACAGACAGTTAGTGAGACCCCATCTGGAGTACTGCGTGCAGTTTGGGTACCTCATCTATGCAAGGACATAGACAGGATGAAGCAGTCCAGGGAGGCAACTAAAATGGTGCAGGGTCTACATCAGAAACCATATGAAGAGAGACTGAGAGGCTTAATATGTATACCCTTGATGAAAGGAGGGACAGTGGGGACATGATAGAAACTTTTAAGTACCTCAAGGGAATCAACAAAGTCCAGGAGGTAGCATCTTTCAGAAAGAGATGTGTAAGAACAAGGGGCACAATTTAAAGTTAGAGGGGGGATGGCTCAGGGGTAATGTGAGGAAATTCTTTTTCACGGAAAGAGTGGTGGACACATGGAACCACATTCCTGGAGAGGTTGTGGGGTCTAAAACAGTGTAGGAATTCAAACATGCATGGGACAGACATAAGGCAATTATAGTGGGGGGTTGCAGGAAGTAGGCTGTTGGTTTACTAGAATCTGCAGCTTATCCAATAGGTAGGGAAATGGGCAGACTGGGTGGGCCAAGTGGTCCTTATCTGCCGTCAAAGTCTATGTTTCTATGTTAAACCAATATTTAGTAGATATTGCACAGAGTGTCTCATATCTTCCCTGACCATCACCCCTAAGTCCCTTTCCTCCTCTGAAATGGACACCTAGAAGGCTGATTAGGAAATTGACCAACCTAGAAATAGGGTCCATAGTGGTTAATTGGGTTAGAAACTAGTTAAAGGATAGGAGGCAGAGAGTGATAGTTAATGGCACTCATGCTAAAGAAGGTAGTGTGGTGAGTGGAGTACCTCAAGGCTCAGTACTGGTACCAATCATCTTCAATAACTTTATAGAGGACATTGCAGAACAGCTGGAAGGTAAGGTATGCATTTTTGAAGATAATACCAAAATCTACAATAGGGTGGACTCTTAGGAAGGGGTGAAAAATGCACAGGAATCTTTGGAAACTCAAGGATTGATCACAAAAAAATGGCAGTTGAAGTTCAAGGCCAATAAATGCCAAGACAATACCCCATGACATAAAAATACTGGCACTGAGTATAACATGAGGGGAGTTCTAACAGACAGTAAGTAACAAAGGGACTTTAGGGTTATCATACTGAAGGACCTCAAGGAGTTAAGACAGTGTGACAAAGCAGTGGGAAACAATACTGGAATATTGGATTGCATAGAGAGAGGTATCTCCAGCAGGAGGAGGGAGATGGTTTTGCTATTATATTGCTCATTGATGTGCCCACACCTAGAATGCTGTGTTTAGTTTTGGAGACCACACTACAGAAAGGATATAGTCGCAGTAGAGATGGTCCAGAGGAGGATAAGTAAAATGTTGCATAGTTTGCATGAGAAGCCCTATGAAGAGAGAGATTGTAGGATTTCAGCGTGCACACCACAGATGAATGGAGAAAGATGGGCTATGACAGAGACCTGCAATTACCTCAAAGGGGTGAACAGAGTAAAGTTGGGAGTCTCTTTCAAAAGAGAACAAGCTCAAAGAACAGGATACATCCAATGAAGATATAGGGGTATTCAGGTGTGATATGAGGACATGTTTCTTCACTGAAAGAGTAGCAGATGCCTGGAATAGATTTCTAGTAGAAGTGGTGGAGGCTAAAACAGTGAGGGGTTTAAAACATGCCTGTGATAGACATAGGGGTATATTACATGTGATACAGGGAAGTGGGAGCATTGACAGAGACCAAATAGGAGCTGCGGAGACATACTAGGTAGAGAACATCTCAACAGACTAGGTGGGCTAAGCATTCCTTTTCTACCATCAAATTCAATGTTTCTTTGTTTCACACTCTGCATGAAAGACCCTGTGCATCCTGCTTAACACATACATACATACAAGATAGAAAGATAGATAGATAGACAGACAGACAGACAGATAGACAGATGGATAGATAGATACATACATAGATAGATAGACAGACAAACAGACACAACTGGGACAGGTAAAAACAGAGGCAAACAGATCATAATACAGTATTTGGACCTGCAGGTAGACACAAACATTAAAATACAATTTTATATCATGTGCTACAGTAAAACTAAATATTTACTTCCATGTACAGTATGTATGGCATTTACCATTTAGTAATTTAGTAGTAGGCGTTCATTTATATTAGCAACATGTATTGTGTTTTATAAACCAATTGTAATGCTTGTATTGACTGTATAATCATATTAATTTTCACTCATACTGTACTGCCAAGCCTAATTACATACTTGTGGCTATGCCACATATGATTAAAGAGGCTTTGAGGTACTCATGAAAATAAATCTGATTATACAATAAGACAACTGTAAAAATCTCTATCTATGCATGGTGACATATTCTATGTGTTGCTTGGAGAATGAATTTAATTCTGTGTGGAAGGCTGTTGTGTTTGCTAGCTAGCAGTAAGTAACTAAGTGAAGCAAAGGCAAGAGTGCTTGGGAACAAAAACATCAACATTTCATAGAGAATAACATATTTCAAAGAGGCTCTTGGAATATCCTATATACCATGTACCATTTAAAAGACATGTTAGTTCTAGAAATTTGTCTTCCACAGGTGCAAACAGAAACAATGGCACAATCTGATGCTGTAAGAAGTGAAAAAAATAACATGGAAATGACATTACAACTGTGAAAAGAACATGATTTGCCATGTTATTTTTCCAGTTGTGATGTCTCAATTAAAAAAAAGTTTTTGCAATATTTGTTCTCCAATACATGCTGTACAATTTTATTTATTTTATTTAAAGAGCAGCAGACACCTTCAAGAGAACTTTAACAAAACATAATATTTAGATAAAGTTAAGCTTGTATTTCACATTAGTTCTTTATTCCTCCTCCCCATTATTTATTACTGAGGTCATTTGCATGAAAACAGGCTTTTTGCTCTTGAAGCGTTCATCTATTTATGTTGCTGTCTCCCTACCTGAGGTCATAATACACTGCTTGTGACATCACAGTTACTCTCATGGCAACAGATTGTGATGTCACAACAGAGCATTATGACTTGAAATAGGGAGTAAACTGTAGAGGCAGATTAACTTTAAAGTAACTGCAAGGGATAAAAATCAGGCATTCATATGCATTGTCTCAGTAGTAAATAATGGGGAGAAGAAATCTAGAATATATATGGAATGCAAGCAGAATTTTACCTGATTATATTTTTTGAACTTTTCTTTGAGGAGTCAGTAGCTCTTTAAACAATACATAGTAAATAATGTTAAAATTCTTATAAATATGAACATATATATGTATGTTAAGTAAAAAACAGGTTAGAAAACAACCAGCCCTACTGTAAGTTAAGCATTCACCAGCTGTTTCACACAGAGGTGTCAGTCAAATTTTACACAGTGTACTGTTCAGATACTTTTTCTTTAAACTCTGTGTACAATAAGTTCATATTGCTTATGAACAGTCAAACTTATACTATCTTAAACATGAAATATCTGCAATTCTGTAACAAGTGACTAGTGTATGTGTACATTCAAAACCCAAACCTAACACAGACCCCTTTGTAATTGAAATACACTACCATATCCTAATATGTTCATGTATCAACATGTGTCCATACATACTTAATCTGCTGTTGTATTAAATAACAGTTCTATAAATCTAAACCCAAAACAAAACACAGCTGAGAGCTTCAGTTTTTGTTCAGGCACAGCTAAAATAGAGATCCTTTAAAGGTACGAATATAATTTATAAAAATAGAGACATTTCAAACAGCTGCACATAATCAATTCCTGTCCCCTTTAATTCAAGGGGTCATTTCTAAAATGTGCAGATGAGCATGGGGACCACTTTTTTCAGAGCATGCCACCACTGGCAGCAACCACTTCAAGACTGCTACTACCTTCTCCTAATACAATCAGGGGAAATCCAGAAGTAGTCTACCAGCACTGAGAGCAATATGGTTATGGTACATTTACCAGAAATCACTGCTTAGAAAAGAATGAGAATGCGACTGTGATGATGAGCAAATCTGAGACCAGATCTCTAGTTTGTTAATGGTTTCCTCCTGAGTCTGATTTTTATGGTTGTGTAGGCCAAGCTCCACAGATGTTATGCCATCATTAGATTTGTAAAAGAGCACTGCAGAAGCACGTAACTGAACCACTGTCTGGTGTTCTGCCCCAGTGCTCCAGCATAGTTTCCAGTGATTCTGTTTATGCAGTCCTTCCCCTCTGTGGCTCGCATAAACATACCCACTTCCTGGCTCACTACTTCTCCTTTCTGCAAGTATGGATGTGACAGCCACCGTGTGCAACAGGGTGGCACAGACTTAAACTGTGCATGCACAAGTATCATGCACATGTATGTAACCCCAACACCACCATTGGCTAGCTGGCCTCCCCTTAAAAGAACTACTGACAACTACATGGCATACAATTTTCTTTTGGCAGAGCTACACTAATGGTACCACCCCTAGTGTTGGAGTGTATACCAGGCTCATTATCTAGAGGATGGGGGGGGGGGGTACATGCTAAAATGGACCTTTTTATTTATAACCAAGTCCAGGGGATAGGATGCTAGGCATATGCTATACCTAACTGCTCAGGTGCCCCAAAAATATTAATACTAGAAGCAATAAGCAGAATGTCCAAATCAATAACTGGGATTTTGCAATATGGCTTTATTTACAGATGTTACTTAAAGCAAGGGTGAGTCCCCAAATGTTTATCATTGCAATATAGGCACGCTCTCTTTTGCAGGACACTTTGCTGGACAGTAGTGTTTTCCACAAAAAATATCTATATCTCTCTTCCAAAGTGTATATCTGTGGGATGTGCCACCCACTTTAAACATGTTCCACATATTTCCATTTCCAAAGTGTATATCGGTGGAATGTGCCACACATTTTAAAATCCTCCTGGTGCATGGTCATTGCCCATGTAACTCTGGTGCCCATCCATGAACCACCAATTTTCTTTTGGCAGAGCTACACTCATGGTACTGCCCCTAGTGTTGGAGTGTGTACCAGGCCCATTATCTAGAGGATGGGGACTGGGGATACATACTACAATGGACCTTTTTATTTACAACCATGTCCAGGGGAGAGGATGCTAAACATATGCTAGACCTAACTGCTGAGGTGCCCCAATAACGTTCACACTAGAAGCAATAAGTGGAATGTCCAAAGCAGTAACTGGGATTTTCCAGTATGACTTTATTTGCAGATGTTACTTAAAGCAAAGGTGGTCCCCCAAATGTTTATCATTGCAATACAGGCACACTCTCTTTTGCAGGACATTTCGCTAGGCAGTAGTGTTTTCTGCAAAAAAATCTCTCTCTTTCAAAGTGTATATCTGTGGGAGGTGCCACACACTTTAAACATTTTCCACAGATTTCCATTTCCAAAGTGTATATCTGTGGGATGTGCCACACACTTTAAACATGTTCCACGGATTTCCATTTCCAAAGTGTATATCTGTGGGAGGTGCCACACACTTTAAACATTTTCCACAGATTTCCATTCCCAAAGTGTATATCTGTGGGATGTGCCACACACTTTAAACATGTTCCACAGATTTCCATTTCCAAAGTGTATATCTGTGGAAGGTGTCACATACTTTAAAATCCTCCTCGTGCATGGTCATTGCCCAGGGAATACTGGTGCACATCCATGAACCACTTAGCCTTGCAGGAAACTCCAGATAGTGTTCCTCACCCTTTGCCTCAAACAGCCTCTACCATTCTTTCAGGGTTACACCAAATGAGTCTTCAATCCCCAATGAATTGCTAAAGACTCCCAACTTTAACTGTAAATTCAGCACAGTTGTGTTGAAAGGGGTCCTGACTGGTGTGATCTAGACTTATCTAGGGCACACACACACATCAGACAACTCTCTCAGAGAACAGTCTCAAATTCTGTACTCACAAATTAATTGTTCCTTCCTCCCAGTCATGGAAAGAACAAAAGGCACCTTTCTTTCTCTGGTAGTTGTCAGATTCTACTCATTGTTCTTCCTTAAGGCAGCTGTGAACTTCATGAAATTCAGGGGATTGCCCTTTGGATCCACAAGAACTGTTTTCCTTCTCCCTTCCCCTGGAGTGAAACTAAAGAGTCCTGCAGGCAAACTGAAGATTTTATCAAACTAGGGTGAGAAAACCAGGGATCTCTTTCACAGAGCCCCAGTGGCAGACCTCCTGCCAGTCTAACTGCCAAACTTGAACTTACTGATGAACATTCTAAGCTCCCCAAGAGCAGCTGACTCTAATATGGTTATGCTGCTGTGAGAGTTCTAAATAACATAATCATCCTTCTCTCAGGCTAGCTGAGTAAACAATAATGTCATTATGTAGAAAGACCCTGATGACATCCCCACCAGCTGCCTTTTCCTATATGCCTAAGACTAGTACTAATGGGATTCTAGTAACCTGACTGGGTTATTACACGTAGTTATGTCAGCACCGCCATGTTGTGCAAGGCTGATTCCGAGGCAAACTGCACATGTGCACAGTACTGTAATTGCCGCAGTATTACGACTGACTCCTGAGCAGCGAGAGCACAGCATATTCTGTTCACTGCTCCACTAGCTATCACAGATCTGACAGGAAAAATGGAAGTAAACTTCAACTTATTTGCTGATTTACTGAATCAGGCAGCAGAAGAAAACAGCACCACACAACTTTCCTCACCAGATACAAGACCTCCAGAACAATAAAAAACAAAAACTATGGTAAATAATCATGGCAGTACCTCAGAAACAGCTCTGAATGAATTAGAAATGAATTGCAATTAATTAAATACCATGAGACAGATGAACTGGGCACTGAACCAATTAGCAGACTGGCTAAGGGAGAAAAATAAATCTATCGACTACCAAACAATAACAAAGTCTGAGCTAAATATTATCCTCAAAGAGCTGTATGGTACAGTAAAAAACAGCTTAGAAGAGACATACAGTATCTCCAGTTATGTCTCCTTACATGCTAGAATTAATTGCCACTTCAATAACCCTCCCCTAGGCAGAGGATTCAAGATAGTGAAAGATACAGAGTTTATCACCTCAAATAATGCCTTCACGGGGATAATGAAAAGTCTGAGATGGCAAGGCAAAGATAGGGCCACAAATGAACTTTCAAAACTCTGTAATACTACAACTCTCAGCCAATGAACGCCAACTAGTTTGGTAAGAAAGCTGTGATTTGACATTCAACTTTTTTTTGCATGACACAGCCATGAGGGACTCCATTCTCTCTTACTCCTTCCTCTTTCACCATGCACAAAGATAAAAATAACTTGAAGTATGCCACCATGGCATTCAATGAAGGCACCAAAAATCAGAGAGACCCTCACGACACACACACTGCACTCATCACCATAGCTATATTGGTGAAATACCTGGTGATCCACTCTGTATGATCATCTCCCTGGAGCTATACAGTATCTTTCACCCCCCATGCTCTGGCCTTCTATCTCCACCTCAGATGTCTTGCTGAGTATGCCCTACAGAGTGAAAACATATGGTTTAGTAAAGAATCAAAGGGAAAGAATTATTTGGCATCGGTGTTGCCCAGAATTTGTAAGTTAGCAGGACTTGAAAAACAATATACTAATCACTCACTCAGAAGCACAGTCGTGACCCTTCTTTCTGCAGCTGGCTTAAAATCATGAGAAATTATGGCAGTTATTGGGCTCTATTTGGAGTCATCCCTCCAAAGCTACTGGGGCCCCACATTAGAGAATCACTGACTCTGGTCTGAAATACTAGCTGGTAAACAAAACTAAATCTACCTCTTGTCCGATGCAGATATCAACAAGATCCTATACCCTCTGAAACAGCAAGCAGCCAGTAGCAGAACTGTGGCACAGCAGAGGGCTCCTCCACCAGTGCCCACAATGAGTTCATGCACCCTCACACTGCCATCCAGTGTATGCCTGTAGTACAAGAAAATCCTCAGTGACTACTGGCTGCACCATTTACCTCAGCCAGAACATGCTCCAATTTCCAAACTGGACCTGGAACAGAAGAAACTGAACCAGGAAATACTCCATGTGGCAGAAATAGGGAACACATGAAAGTGCAAGCAGAAGGGGCAAACAAAGATGTAAAACCAGCTGAAGTTTCTAACTACATGAATATGTCTCAGTAGGAACCCACCATGGCAACATTCCGCTGAATGTGTATCAATATGGCTCCAAAGACAATCCAGCTCAGTAAAAACCTTAATTTTCTTGTGAAATGCATATGCAGTTCATGTAGTCATGGGCCTGGATATTCAAACTGCGCCATTCTGAGGCGCAAGCCCTTGCGCTGCTCAAAATAGTTGAGCAGGGGTGTGGCCGGGGTGATATTCAAAGGAGTTGCGCTATTCGCAACTCAACTGAATATCACTCCCAACCACAACACTAGCGCGATGGCGCCAGTGGAACTTGCGCCACCGCAAGTTGCCAGGAGAAACATTAAACTTGCGGTGGCGCAAGTACCATTCGCCATGCACAAATTTCCGATATTCAAAAGGTGACATGCAAATGGGGCCATAATTTATACAGGCACAGGGGGCCATTTGCATCTATTTAGCCCATTGCATGCCATTTGCATGTAGGTCGCGATCCCGAGGACTTCGCCTGCGCCTGCCAGGCAGCAGCCATCGAGGACCGATCACTAATGCAGCCCGATTGCGGGCATTACAGGTACATGTAACACCCCCACACGTGCCCGAAGCCGATCGCGGGCATAGCGTGTATGAACCCCCAGTGCCCGATCGCGGGCGAATGTAACCCAACCCAAATATCTCCCTGGTGGTCCAGTGGACTGTAAAAGCCCGATCGCGGGCAGAATCATCACACCCCCAAACATCTCCCTGGTGTCTAGTGTCCCCCCACCCACGGCCCCTCCACCCACTCCCCCCCACAGCCCGGTGACGACAACATCCACCCGCCTGCTGCCCCGCCGCCCGCTGACTGACTGTCCGGTAGGGCTGCACGCCCATACCGTACATGACAGTCCAGATTTGTGAATGAACATCACAGTTGTATAAGGAATGCAGATAGGACAACACAATATACAGCCCCAAGACCTCATCACTGGTCAACAGGTATGTGTAATGTTGTGATGTTTTATTTCAATGATTTCAGCAATATTATAAATGTGACTCAACCAAAAGTATTTTTACTCAGATTTTGAAATGCTGTTCACATTTAAAAAATTGTATTATACAAATAGGGGTGGTGCAAAACAATACACATGTCTAGTGGGATGATAGTGATCATAGGGAGGGTTATTTGTAGGTGTAGAAGGCATGTGGAGTTAATAGCTAGGTGATAGTTTTGATGTAGGCATCCCTCTGATAAAATATTGCAGTTGTTATATTAACAGGAGCATTAAAAGTTGCAAACTGAATCGGCTTCCACATGTTTTGAACATTGTATACAGTACATGTCATCAATTTACTTAAAATTTTTAAATGTAGGTGTTAATGCAGCTTTTAAGAAAGTGGATGCCTCAACACAAACAGAACCATTTCAATTAGATCCGTACTACAGACCTGTTGCGACTTCAACACCAACAGCATCTTTCGGGTCTGAACAGGAGTCTGGCAATGAAATATATGATGTCAATGGTTCACCTTATGAGCCTTCACTGAGTGAAGATGAAGATGACAGCATAGATGGCACAGCTTAAGTATTTGTACATTCTGTCAAGTAATTAGAAAAATGTTATTTTACATAACTAGTCATATTCACGTTAGTCATTTGAATTATACTCTTTAGTCCACTGTATTATGCACTGTTCTGCTTGCATTACATTAAACCTATCTGGCACAGACTCAGTTACTTACAAACAGTTGTGCAGTGAATAAATACATTTGGTCAGTAGAGTATCTGGTTAGGGTTTTTTGTGTATTTGAATTCCACCCCTATAAACAGTTTATTTTATAGAAGTATGTGAAAAAAAAAAACTTCCACTGGCTAAATTCACACGAAAGTCTGACATTTACTTCCACAAAAGTTCAGAAATCATTCTGCCAACTCTTATAGAAATTCTGACTTAGAACAGTGGAATAAATGTATGAACTTCAGATTAATATATTAAACTGTGGAACAAAATTCTGCAGAAGTGATCACTGTCGGTGGTCAGTTCTGCAGAATTTCTTTCAGCAGTTTAATACATTAATCCACAATTCATACATTCACTCTGAAGTTCAGTGAGTCACTGAACTGTGGAATAAATGTATGAAATCTGTGTTATGTATCAATGGCCCCCTGTTGTAATGTTTCCAATCCCTGGTGTCTAGTGGCACCCTCGCCCTCTGATCACCTCTCCTATAATAATTTAATGTTTCCCTGGTGTCTGGAGGCACCCTGCACCCTCCGATCACTTGCCCCATAATAATTTAATATTTTTCTGGTGTCTAGTGGCAGACCCTACCATATCATTGCTGGCTGTATAAGAATTTAATGTTTCCCTAGTGTCCAGTGGCACCTCCCCACCCACCTGTCACTCACCCTGTAATAATTTAACATTTCCCTGGTGTCCAATGACACCACCACCCTTGAATTGTGAGCCCCCCATAATGTTATGTTTCCCTGGTGTCTAGTGGCACCCTTCACCCTTCAGTGTCTGGCCTTGTATTAATTTAGACATGCTGGACATTTAAAGTGTGGGGGTGGGGGGATGTGGCAATGGAACCTATCAATGACACCTTAAAGATGGTAACTTAGCTGTCACTCCCCCACAAATAAGACATGACTCAAAAGAAGATTAACAAAGGCAGAAAAGGCGGTAAGACTAGTGTCAATCAGCAAGAGCAACCTGAGGTAGACAATAGTAATAGAACTGCTGGGTTAAGAAAGGAGGGGTTCAGAGGGAAGGCATGACGAAAGGAAGGGAGCTGTAAAGGGGGGGGGCAGCAAAACTTGCTAGGCCATGTGCACAAATGCCCACAACCTAGGAAATAAAATCCCGTACCTGGTGGCCTTGATGGCAGAGGCAGACCTGGACATTGTCACAGTTACTGAGACATGGTATACAGGAAACCATGACTGGGATAAAGCCATATCAGAATTTACTCTATTCCAGAAAGGCAGTGTGGTAAAAAATGGAGGAGGAGTGGCTATCTATGTTAAGGTAGGAATTAAAGCTATCGAAGTACAGGGAATGCAGGAGGGGGTGGAGGCACTGTGGGTCACCCTGGAGATGGGAAATGGTACTGCCATTCACTTTGGTGTGATCTACAGACTTCCAACACAAGGTTAAGAGCTGGGCAGGCTACTAGTGGAGGCTATGCACAAAATGACAGCTAAAGGGGAAGTGCTGCTGGTGGGAGACTTCAGTTTGCCAGATGTGAATTGGAGCACCCATGCTGCAACCACAGCAAGAAAAAGACATCCTGGATGCCCCATAGTGTGTGTGCCTCAGACAGCTAGTGGTAGAGCCCACCCACGAGGGAGCCATATTGGACCTGGTGCTCACCAACAGGAACAGAGTTACAGAAGTAGTGGTGGGTAGCCACCTGGGGTCCAGTGATCACTGTACAGTGTGGTTCAATGTGAGAACAATGGAGTCAAACCATATGAAAGTAAGGGTCCTGATTTTCAAATGTTCCAACTTTGCAAAGTTGGTGGAATAGACACATAAGAAACATAGAAACATAGAATTTGACAGCAGATAAGGACCTCTTGGCCCACCTAGTCTGCTCATTTCCCTACCTAATGGATAAGCTGCAGATCCTAATTAACCAACAGCCTATTTCCTCCTACCCCCCCGCTAGAATTGCCTTATGTCTGTCCCATGCATTCTTGAATTCCCCCACTGTTTTTGACTCTACAACCTCCTCAGAAAGGCTGTTCCATGCATCTACAACCCTCTCTGTGAATAAATACTTCCTCACATTACCTCTGAGCAGTCACCCTCAATCTTCAAATTGTGCCCTCTTGTTCTTGCACATCTCTTTTTCTGAAAGATGCCACCCTCTTGGACTTTTGTTGATTCCCTTGAGGTATTTGAAAGTTTCTGTCATGTCCCCCTCTCCCTCCTTTCCTTGAGGCTATACAGCTGAAGCTCCTTTAGTCTTTCTTCATATGTCTTCTGGTGCAGACTCTGCTCTGTTTTGGTTGCCCTCCTCTGGACAACCTCCACCCTGTCTATGTCTTTGCAGAGATAGGGTCTCCAGAACTGTACACAGTACTCCAGATGTGGTCTTACCGACTGTATGTACAGAGGGCCAACAACTTCCTGTTTTCTACTGGTGATGCCTCTCCCTATGCATCCCAGTATCCCCAAGCCCTTCTTACTGCCTTCTCACATTGCTGGCCAACTTTTAGGTCATCTGATATGACTACCCCCAGGTCTCCTTCCATTTCTGTAGTTGTCAGTATCTCACCCCCCATTGTGTACACTTCCCCTGGGTTTTTGTTTCCCAGGTACATTACTTTGCACTTCTTTGCGTTGAATCTAAGCTGCCATACATTTGACCATTCCTCCAACCTTGCCCAGGCCCTTTTCATCCTTTCCACCCCATCTTGCATAGCAACCCTGTTGCAGATCTTTGTGTCATCTACAAAGAGACATACTTTCCCTTCCAGTCCCTCTGCAATGTCACTTATAAAGACATAATAAAGGACCAGCCCCAGTACTGAACCCCACGGTTCCCCACTAGTAACCCTCCTTTCTTCACTGTGGACTCCATTTATTATTACCCAC
Organism: Neoceratodus forsteri; assembly: GCA_016271365.2. Classification (NCBI taxonomy): domain Eukaryota; kingdom Metazoa; phylum Chordata; order Ceratodontiformes; family Ceratodontidae; genus Neoceratodus; species Neoceratodus forsteri. The sequence goes on from CM028131.1 coordinate 1,127,794,614, forward strand.
TGTGTTCTGTTGTCCAGCCAGTGTTTAACCCAGGCTTCCACCATGGGACCCACTCCCAGGCTGGCTAATTTGTTTATTAATCTTTTGTGCGGGACTGTGTCAAATGCCTTGCTAAAGTCTAGGTAGACAATGTCCACAGCCCCTCCCTGATCTACTACTTTGGTCACCAGTCAAAGAAATCAATTAGATTTGTCTGACATGACCTTCCTACTGTGAATCCATGCTGCCTTGGGTCCTGCGTCCCACTGGAATCTAGGCACTAAACAATTCTTTCCTTCAGAAGTGATTCCATTATTTTCCCTACAACTGAGGTCAAACTGACAGGTCTGTAGTTTTCTGCCTCTGTCTTGCTCCCACTTTTTGTGCCCTCCTCCAATCCTCATGTACCACACCATCCTCCCATGATTTATTAAAAAGGGTAGTCAGTGGTGTTACTAGTTCTTCCCTTAGTTCTTTTAGAATTCTGGTGTGAATCCCATCAGGCCCCATTGCTTTATCCAACTTCAGTTTTAAGAGTCCTTTCAGAACCCTTTATTCTGTGGAAGGACTAATATTACCCCATCCAGAGTGCTTCTATTGACTGGATTAGGTATCTCCCCCTGCTTTCCCTTTGTGAATACTGAGCAGAAGTATTCATTCAGTATCTCTGCTTTTTCATTGTCGTTCTCTGCTCAACCACCTTCCTCTTTCTTCAGCCTTAGTATCCCTGCATTAGTATTTCTTTGCTCCCTAATGTACTCATAAAAGGATTTATCCCCTTCTTAACTGAGTTGGCTATATTTTCCTCGGTTTGGACCTTTGCTATTCTGACTGCCTTCCCCACTTTCTTCTGCTTTAACTGGTACAGTTCTCTGTCCTGCTCCTTCTGTGTTTCGTTATACTTCCTGAATGCTGTCTTTTTCTCCCTTACCTTCCCTGCCACTTCTTTTGAGATTTAGTGTTTTTTTCTTTTGTTTTGATTTGTTTATTTGCTTCACACAAAGGCTTGTTGCCTCTGTGATGGTGGTTTTGATGTTTCCCCATTGTTGCTTCATTGTTGCTCCACCCCACCTTCTTACCTGTTTGCTAGTGCTTTTCTGAGGCACTCTCCCATTTTGACAAAATCAGCCCTCCTGAAGTCCAGCACCTTCACTTTTGTGTGGCTTGACTCTACAGCTAAATTTATTGTGAATCACACTGTTTGGTGGTCGCTTGTTCCCAGATGGCTACCCACTTCAAGATCAGAGATCCTCTCTCCATCCCCATTTGAGAGTATCAGGTCTAAGATTGCTCTCTCCCGAGTGGGTTCCAAACTAGTTGTCTGAGACATGCCTCCTGTGGCTGCAGCAAAGGTGCTCCAGTTAACATCTGGCATATTCAGGTCCCCCATCAACAATATCGCCCCTTTCTCTGCCATCCCAAGGATGCCTTCTATCATTTCCTTGTCTATTTCCTTCCCCTGAGATGGGGATCTGTAAACAACCCCTGTGGGGATTGTGGAACCATTTCCAGTCTGCAGGGTGACCCACTGTGCCTCCTCTCCTTCCTGTTTCCCATTTAATTCTGTTGCTTTGATCCTTTCCCTTACATAGAGTGCTACTGTTCCTCCTCTTCTTCCATCCCTGTCCCTCCTGTAGATTGTGTACACTGGTATGTTGACATACCAGTCATGATTCTCTGTGTACCATGTTTCTGTGACTGCCATGATATCCAGGCATCCCTCTTCCCATCAAGGCCACCACTTCAGGGAGCTTTTTACCTAGACTATGGGCATTGGTACTATTACCCTCCATTTGTTATGGCTTTATTTATTTTTGCCCTATCCCTGTCCTTACTACCATTGTCTTTTTCTATGTTTACCCCTGCCTTTCTCCCTATTGACTGCTCTATCTGGGTGCTTACCTCACTAGCTACCCTGATTTTGGGGGGTGGGCTAGGATTTTCCTTCTCCTTTTCAGTGCCTCCCTCCTTATCTAGTTTAAATGCTTGCCAATGATGCATTTAAACCTATCACCTAGGATTCTGGTTACCCTCCTGGATAGATGCAGACCATCATGCCTGTATAGGTCTGCATTCTTCTAGGTGGAGCCCCAGTCACCAATGAAGCCAAATCCCTGAGCTCTGTACCAGTTTTTCAACCAGTCATTGAATCCCATGGTGTGAAGTACCCTAGCCTCATTCATGCCATAGACAGGTAGCACTTCTGAGAAAGTCACCATGTGTGCTACTTGTCTAAGGCCCCTACCCAACTCCCCAAACTCCTGTTACACTGCTCTGACCCCATTCTCAGCCAGGTCATTTGTCCCAAGGTGAACAATGACATCCAGCTCCCTCCCCCTTGCAGCTGCTCCCATGATCCTGAGGATTCATTTCCTGTCCTTCCAAGCCATGCACTAGGCAGGCACCTTACCTTCCTTTCCCCTCCCTCCCTCTCCAGTTCTACCCCCTTAACAAATTGAGTCCCCCACCAGAAGTTGTTTCCTTCCCCATGGGGTCTTGTACCACCCTCATGTGGGTCTCCATTGCAGAGGTTCCCAGCATCCTCCTTGGTCTCCACCATTCAGAAACAATCAACTACAACTCTGACCCTCCACCCTGGGGAGTGCCTTCCTCCTTTCAGACACCTATTTCACAGAGGTTAAGTAACAGGTCTAGTCACAAATGACTGCAAATATCTCCCACCTACCATTCCTTCCTGGCAAATTAAAGTTAAAACTAAGAAAAGTTAACCCCAAAAACAAAATCAATACTAGTTACTCACACAGGTCCAAAAAGAAATAATTCAGTTCAGTGTAGTCTAGAAAATAACCTCCTTGTTTCAAGAAAACTGTGGCTGCTTTCTCACCCTCTCTCTCACTCTCTGTCTCAGCAGACAGAGACCACAAACAACTCCTGATATAAATCCACAGTTCAGTTAGGCCTCTTTCAGCTCATCTCCTTAACAGACACCTATTTCACAGAGGTTAAGTAACAGGTCAAATCACAAATGACTGGAAATTTCCTCCAGCTACAGTTCCTCCCTGGCAAATTAAAGTTAAAACTAAGAAAAGGTAACCTCCAAAACAGAATCAATACTAGTTACTTACACAGGTCCAAAAAGTAATATTTCAGTTCAGTGTAGTCTAGAAAATAGCCTCCTTGTTTCAAGGACGTTGTGGTTGCTTTCTCACTCTCTCTCTCTCTGTCTGTCTCAGCAGATGGAGACCACAAACAATTCCTTTCATAAATCCACAATTCAGCTAGGCCCCTTTCAGCTCCTCTCCTTAACAGACACCTATATCACAGAGGTTAGGGAACAGGTCTAGTCACAAATGACTGCAAATACCCCACAGCTACAGTTCCTTCCTGGCAAATTAAAGTTAAAACTAAGAAAAGTTAAACCCCAAAACAGAATCAATACTAGTTACTTGCACAGGTCCAAAAAGTAATAATTCAGATCAGTGTAGTCTAGAAAATAACCTCCTTGTTTCAAGGAAGCTGTGGCAGCTTTCACACTTTCTCTGTCTCAGCAGACACAGACCACAAACAACTCCTGTTATAAATCCACAGTTCAACTAGGCCTCTTTCAGCTCCATCCTTCAATAGACACCTATTTCACAGAGGTTAAGTAACAGGTATAGTCACAAATTACTGCTAATATCTCCCAGCTACAGTTCCTCCCCGGCAAATTAAAGTTAAAAGTAAGAAAAGTTAACCCCAAAACTGAATCAATACTAGTTACTTACACAGGTCCAAAAAGTAATAATTCAGTTCCGTGTAGTCTAGAAAATATCCTCCTTGTTTCAAGGAAGCAGTGGCTGCTTTCTCATTCTCTCTGTCTCAACAGTCAGAGACCATAAACTCCTGTTATAAATCCACAGTTCAATTAGGCCCCTTTCAGCTCCTCCCCTTAACGGACACCTATTTCACAGAGGTTAAGTAACAGGTCTAGTCACAAATGACTGTAAATATTTCCCAGCTACAGTTTCTCCCTGGTAAATTAAAGTTAAAACTAAGAAGAGTCAACCCCAAAAACAGAATCAATACTAGTTACTTATACACTTATGGAATGTCTCAAGAAAGCTCTGGCAGGGAAGGAATAAGAGGGTGTAGAGGAATAGTGGTCAAATCTTAAAGAAGTCATAGCAGAAGCAACAAGCCTTGGTGTTAAGCAAGTATGTAAAACAAAGAGAAAGAAAAAAACACTATGATTCCCAAAGGAAGTGACAAGAATGGTAAGAGAAAGAAGGTTGGCAGTGAGGAGGGACATGGAAACACAGAGGGAGGAATACAGGGGGCTGTATCTGGAAAAGTGGAGATAGACAGGGAAAGCAGTCAGGACTGCAAAGGCATAAATGGAGGAAGAAATTGCCCAAGCAATAAAGAAAGGGAATAAGACCTTTTATAGGTATGTTAATGAAAGAAAAAATACAAGGGGTGGATTGTGAGACTTGAAAGAGAAGGAGGGGTGTGTGCTGGGGGAGCAACTAGAAAAGGTTGCAATCCTGAACAAATATTTTTCTTCAGTATTCACAGAAGAAGGGGAAGGGGAGGGACCACAGTTAGGAGTTAGAAGCAGCAAGGGAAGGGAGGTGAACACCAGTCCATTTACAGAGGAGAGAGTCCTGAAGGAACTCGCAAAGCTGACGGTAGACAAGGCAAAGGGGCCAGATGGGATACATCCCAAAATATTAAAATACCTTAGAAAGGAGCTGGCAGCACCAATGACAGCCCTGTTCAACAAATCAATAGAAACAAGTGTGGTTCCAAAGGACTGGAGTAGGGTGAATGTAGTCCCTCTCCACAAAAATGGGAGCAGGGAGGAGGCTGGCAAATACAGTTCAGTCAGCCTGACTTCAGTGGTGGGAACATTAATGGAATCACTGCTAAAATAAAAGATTGTGGTATATCTTGAATCTAGTGGATCACAGGATCCAAGGCAGCATGGATTCACAGCAGAAAGGTCATGTCAAACAAATTGGAGAGACTTGTTTGACTGGGTGATCAGGGAATTAGATTAGGGAGGGGCAATGGATGTGGCCTTCCTGGATTTCAGCAAAGCCTTCAACACTGTTCCACATATGAGGCTTGTAAACAAGCTGTTCATCCTGGTAGTGAGTTGCAAGTTGGTAAACTGGGTCAGAAAGCAGTTAAGGCATAGAACACAGATAGTGGTGGTAAATGGAATTCATTCTGAGGAGAGGAGGGTGACCAGCATGGTGCCACAAGGATCAGCTGAAGGGCCCGTACTCTTTAATGTCTTCATAAGTGACATTGCAGAGGAGCTGGAAGGGAAGCTATGCCTCTTTGGAGATGACACTAAAATCTGCAACAGGGTTGTCACTTCAGGAAGGGTGGAAAAATTAGGAAGGACCTATGCAGGCTTGAAGAGTGGTCAAGAGTGTGGCAGCTAAGATTCAATGCAAAGGAGTGTACAATTATGCATTTGGGGCACAGAAACCCAGGGGAGCAGTACATGATAGAGGGAGGTACTGACGACCACCAAACAGGAAAGGGACTTGGGGTAATCATATCTGATGACCTAACAGTGACCAAGCATTGTGAAAGGTTATGGGGAGAGCCAATGGGATGCTGGGGTGCATATGGAGAGGTATCACAAGCAGAAGAAGGGAGGTGGTGATACCACTGTACTAATCCTTGGTGAGACCTCATTTTGACTACTGTGTTCAATTCTGGAGGCTGCATCTCTGGAAGGACATAAACAGAGTTGAGGCAGTTCAGAAAAGGGCAACACAAATGGTGCAGGGTCTGCAGCAAAAATAATTTAAGCAGAGACTAGAGGACTTTATCATGTATACCCTGGAAGAGAGGGGAGAGAGGAGTAGGATATGACAGAGACTTTCATATACCTCAAGGGCATAAATAAAGTACAAGAGGATAGCATCTTTCAGGAAAAAAGATGTTCAAGAACAAGGAGTCATGATATGAGGTTGGGGGTAGACTCAAGTAAGGAAGTATTTTTTCATAGAAAGGGTGGTGGACACATGGAACAGCCTCTCAGTGGAGGTGGTGGGAGCAAAAGTGGCAGGGGAATTTAAAAATGCAAGGGATAGGCACAAGGGAACCCTAGCAATAGGAAAAAGAGGGTAAAAGCCAGGATCAAGTAGTATCTTTGGTATTGCAGTAGGTAAGGAAAATGAGCAGACTAGGTGGGCCAAGAGGTCTTATCTGCCATCAATTTCTGTTTCTGTATTTCTATGCTATGTTGCAATTGTTGTTTTTGAGGTCACAGAAATGACTACCTTCAGTGACAAGACCACCAACAAACTAACACATCACCCCCTATAAAGTCATTTAAATGTATTTATTAATCTCTGGATTGTGTTGAAAAGTAAAGTGTTTATTCAAATGTTAATGTAAGTAGTAGCAGTTATATTCAGTATAACGAAAGGTTATTCATGCATCCATTGCTTCCCTTCACTGTTATCCTGCAGTTGTAATGCAATGATAATTATATTCATTTATTTTCAGTTGTATCAATTGACTGTGGTAGTACTTAGCAATGTATATTAGGTGTTCTTAAGCTCACTTGGTTGACCCACATTGATGGAGAAGGGCATGCACAAATTCATGAGAGGGATAACGTGCAACAAACCGTATCAGTTATTTTTATTTGTTAAAGATAGAAGTAAATAAGGTTGACATAGCCTACTTGTATTTCATTAATGCATTTTTAAACACTGACTCATATAATGCTCATAACAATTCTGTGAAGACTGGGGGTGAGAGTAAAGCTGCTAGTCCAGGTACAACACTAGATAATGGATATACATAAGAGGCTTATGGTAAACCGCATTCACTCTTTGTAGGGTAAAGTGGCCAGTGTTGCAGCACATGGATCATTTCTGTGACCAGTGACATTGCTCACCAAACTGAAGGTGACTGTTACCTGTTTGTAAATAACATAAATATCTGTAATTAGGTACATGATCTGGATGGAAAAGAGACAATAAACAGATATATGAAAAAACATTGATAAATGGTCATGGTTATGGGAACTGTGTACCAATGACAGTCAGTTCAAATTCATGCACCACTGGTGTGAGAACAGTGACAGAGAGTATAGAATAGAGTTGCAGTGGTAGTTGGCTTGTCTGGAACAATCCTCAAGTGGGGGCGGCGAGCAAAAAGAGTGGAGGGTTTCAAGCATCAATGTGCTAATTATAAAGGAAAAGTGAAATCAAATCATCATGGTGGTGGCAGTACATGAAGCCATGTTTGGTCTTTGGTGAAACACTAGGCAATGGAAATAGGACACACTATGTTTGAAAAGTAATCATTATCTGACGTCTAATTATAAGTTGAGATGTCTGTATTACATATCATTATTAACTTAATTATTGCATTGATACCTTAATCCCAGGTAGAACAAAGTATAATAAAAAAGAAAGATTCCAGTCTGGTTTGATAAGAGTATCAACTATTTGATAAAGCAATGAAAAAAGCGTATAATAAATATAGGAAAATCCCACATTTTACAACAACATTAACTATAAGGACACATGCAAATTCTGTAAACAAACAATTAAGAAAACAAAAAAGGAATATGAGTTCAGGCTAGCATCTGACACTAAAAACAATAAGACATCTTTTTATAGTTACATAAATAACACAAGAAAAGGTTAGCCAACTGTTGGGCCCCTTGTGTAGGATAATAAAATTATTACTGAGGGGCAACAATTGGCCTCTGACCTTAACAAAAGTTTTGCTCAAATATACCAACCTAAAGCAGTGGTTAATTCATGTAAATCAATAGAAAAAAGCACAAGATATACAATAACAGAGCAGAAAGTTAATAGATTATTATCCAGTCTTAATCCCAACAAATCCCCTGGACTAGATGACCTACATCTGACTCTATTAAAGGAACTTGTGGATATTCTAGCTGCACCAAGAGCAAACGTTTTTAATAGCTCCTCGGAAGACGAAACAGTGCCAACTGCTTGGAAAAATGCAAATGTAATACCGGTACATAAAAAAGGCCCAAAAAGTGTCTGTACAAACTAGGGATGGGTGGAAATCAGACCCGATAAAACAATCCAGTCGGATAGCCATGATTTTTGGAAGTTCCGATTCGGGCGGATAGTAGCCCTTTAAGAGGTCAGATCCTTTTATTTACTTTAATTACACGAGCACCTATTAATTTTGCCCCTGATCACTTTTAAATTCCCTTATAAGTGGTGCTTTACTGTGAAGACAATTGTGCTGGGCTGGGATGAGAGACCAACAGAGCAAAGCGTTCAACGCAATGCAGAGGTGAGCGGGAGCTTTTATCTAGAATGGCAAACAAAAGTCTAGTATGGAATTTTTTTCAAGTCGACAAAGAGTCTGAGGCTAAAGCTAAGTGTTGTCTCTGTATCACTCCAACGTATATAAGTTGAGGCTCATCTGTAAAAAGTTTTGGCACTTCTGACTTGCTCAATCATTTACAAAACAAACATAGAAAAGAGTACCTGAATTGAAAACTAAAAAAGCTAAAGTGAAATTGGAGCGACAGGCTGAGTCCTTATGTGAGCTGCCAGCCAAGAAAATAAAGAGGGAGTCTGAAACAATCGAAAACTGCATTGTAGGTTCAAACCATACCCCAGCGAACACCAGGGGGCAGTTGAAATTACCTGTGCTGTTGCTGAGATGATTGCCCTAGATGAGCAGCCGTTTACAATTGTTGAAAATGCTGGTTTCAAAAGATTGATTGCAGTGCTTGAGCAGAGATATTGCTTACCCTCACGCAGTCATTTCTCCAAAGTTAAAATCCCTGAAATGTACAATAAACTGAGGTAAGATGCAGGTCGAATTAGCTAATGTTACCTCATTTGGCTTTACTACTGACAGCTGGACAGCAGAGTGTTCTATTATATCCTATCTCCCTATCACTGCCCACTGGATAGATGATAGCTTTAAAAGGCATTCAGCCTTGCTTCATCTTAAGCACCCCTCAGATAAGCACACAGGGGAAAATCTCTCTAAAGGGTTTCTGCAAGTTCTTGACACCTGAGGAATAGTGCCCACGAAAAGGCACCTTGTCATTAGAGATAATGGCCCCAACATTGCTAAGGCAATGAAACTCAGTGCTGTGGCGAGTGTTGGTTGCAATGATCACACCCTGCAGTTAATTGTGCATGATTCCATATTAAAGCAGCGTTCTGTTGAAGAATTACTAGCAACAGGGTGGGTGATGGTATCGCATTTTAAGCATTCTGCATCTGCCACGGCTAAAATGACTGACCTACAAAAAACGCTACAGGTGCCACAACATTGTTTAATACAGGACATTCCAACAAGGTGGAACAGTACTTTTTACATGCTAGAGAGGCTACTCGAACAATGTAGAGTACTGACTGTCTATGCTGCAGACTGCGAGACCAGAACCTTCAACTTTTCTCAGTGGTCATTGGCTGAAAATGTTTGCACACTTCTGAGACCATTTGAAAATAAAACATGCAGACTGACCTCTGATAGTGCCAGCATTTCTGATGTGATCCCCACCACTACCATCCTATATCACAGTATTGAAAGTATTAAGGTCTCTGGGCTACTATCAATGAAAAATGCCTTACTAGCATCCATGGAAAAATGACTGATGCACTACGAGTCAACAAACGAGGTTGTTGTAGCTATAGTGCTGGATGCTCAACATAAAATTCATTTCTTTCACACCGAATGTGGCAGAATTTTTGCAAAGGCTGGTCTTAAACAACTTGTGGATGAACACACAGAAGATCAGCTGCAACCGCCAAAAGCACAACTGGCCCCCCCTGTAATTGACCCTAAAGTAGAGGCAGATGATCAGTGGGAGGTTTACTCACAAAATAAAGCTCTACCCAAAGACTGTAAATTAGCACACTCATTTTGGGATTACTAAAGTTCACAATCTGCCAGATTAATATAATTATTTTTCTTTTCAGCTTCTACAATTGATGGGATACTGCAGCGCAACATAGAGCTGGATGCATATCTGGCAGAGAACATTGCAGCCAAAAAAAGCACACCTGATGCATTGCAGTTCTGGAGATCAAATTCTTGCCATTTCCCTACTCTGGCTAGGATCACAAAATGATATTTGGCTCCACCTCCAACTAGTGTTCCCAGCGAGAGGATATTCAGTGTGGCAGGAGATATTATAACAGACAGTAGGTCCCGTCTGTCACCAGACACTGCCAACATGCTTCTGTTCATTAAGGAAAACTTTGGACAATTTTCGATGAGTTCACTTTGATTTTTCAAATATATTTTTTATAATTTCTCTACTGAAAATAAAAAAGAAACATTACAGTGAGTCATGTGTATGTAATTCATTAATAATCCGAACGGAAAAAATCCAATTCCGATCAGATATTACTTACATAAAATCCGGATGCGAAATATGGCTCAAAATTGGTATCCGCCCACCCCTAGTACAAACTATTGACCCATCAGCCTAACCTCTGCATTAAGTAACTTAAAAAAAGGAGTCATAAAAGAACTAATAAATGAACATCTAACTAGCACAGGTAAAGCTGATATTTTTCAACATGGCTTTAGGGAAGGAAGGTCTTGCCTGACTAATTTGTGAAACATTTTTGACATAGTAAGTAGTGCCCTTGACAAGGGGCTATCTGTGAACATACTGTATGCAGACTTCTCAAAGGTATTTGATACATTGCCTCATCTGCTACTAACAGAGAGATTAAATTACATCAAATTAGATTATAAAATAGTACAGTGGGTCTCATCATGGCTGGAAGGAAGACAACAGAGGATGTGTGTAGAGGGACATTATTCTTTGTGGATAAATGTTACCAGTGGCATTCCACAGGGGTCAGTATGAAGGCCCATATTGTTTATTATATATATTTCAATATTTGGTACTACCCCTGGTTGCTGGAGCTGCAAGTATGCATATGATGTTGAAATAGGAGCAATGGTGAATAACAAGAAGTCTATATGTCTATTTCAAAACAAAACTGACAGAATTGGGACATGGGTGAAGTAGAACAAACTAGCCCAAAACATAGACAAATGTAAAATAATGCATATGGGGAGAAGCAATGAGTGTACGTGGTACTCATTTTATGGAACGTGCCTACCAGAGATGACAAGAAAAGTGACTTGGGCATTGTGATTTGCAATAACCTATCACCAGCTGAACAGTGTAAGAAGTCAATGAGTAGAGGTAACAAAATATGGGGCTGTATTCTCAAAAACATCAAAAGTAGGGACAGGCAGGTGTTGCTCCCATTGTATAAATCCCTGGTATGATCGCATATGGAGTACTGCATGCAGTTCTGATCTCTAACATACAAGAAGGAAATTAAAATGTTAGAAAAAAACTCAAAGGTGAGCTACCAAAAACATCAGGCATACAGCAGGAAAGACATGGTGAGAGATTAAAAGACCTGGGACTTTATGCAATATAGAAGACTCAGAGTAGATCTATGCCTGACATATAAGGCATTTAAAAAATGGAGATTTATGGAAATGTATAGGGTATACAAGAAATAACTAAGGAAAGTAGGTTCCATCAGTTACAACTCATGGGTGAATTTTTTAAAACAAATAAAAGAACAAACTGGTTGAATCAGAGGGTTGTTAATGTTTGGAACAGACTACCTAGGGAAGTGATATTCAGTTGTACCTTAGAAACATTTAAATCCTAATTGGATAAGTATATGGTAATAGCAAGTTTTCTTTTCAGGATTCAATGGTTGAGTCATAATGGACTCTGGCTAAAGACTTGTACTTTCCTATGTTCCTACTATTAAACAATTTATTTTGAACTTATTAGAACAATAATATTAATAAAGTCCAGTTTCAAAAAATTACAGTAACTTCTGCAGAGAGTTTCAGTTTTGAGTCTATTGGGATGAAGTTTTCTTGTAACATAGAAACATGGAAACCTAGACTTTGACGGGAGATAAGGACTGCTTGGCCCACCTAGCCTGCCCATTTCCCCTAGCTATTGGATAAGCTGCAATTTCTAGTTAATCAATAGCCTACTTCATCCTACCCCCCCCGAGAATTGCCTTATGTTTGTCCCATTCATTCTTCTATTCTCCCATTGTTTTTGACCCCATGACCCCCTCTGGAAGGCTGTTCCATGAGTTCATCACCATCTCCATGAAAAAAATACCTCCTCACGTTGCCCTTGAGCCGTCCCCCCTCTATATTCAAATTGTTCCCTCTTGTTCTTGCACAGCTCTTTTTCTGAAAGATGCTACCCTCTTGGACTTTGTTGATTCCTTTGAGGTACTTGAAAGTTTCTATCATGCCCCCCCTTTCCTCGAGGGTATACATATTAAGCTCCTTCAGTCTCTCTTTGTATGGCTTCTGGTGTAAACCCTGCACTATTTCAGTTGCCCTCCTCTGGACTGCCTCCAATCTGTCTATGTCCTTGTGGAGATGGGGTCTCCAGAACTGCACACAGTACTCCAGATGGGGTCTCACCAACTGTCTGCACAGAGGGATAACAACTTCCTGTTTTCTACTGGCGATGCCTCTCCCTATGCGTCCCAGTATCCCCTCAGCCATCCTAACTGCCTTTGCATATTGCTTGCCTACATTTAGTTCATCTGATATAACTACCCCCATGTCACTTTCCATTTTTGTTGTAGTTCGTAAACCCCCCATTGTGTACTCTTCCCCTGGGTTTTTGTTTCCCAGGTGCATTTCTTTGCCCTTCTTTACATTGAATCTAAGCTGCCATACTCTTGATCATTCCTACTCTTATGTAAACACCTGGCAAAATCAGTAAAACAAACTAATTTTCAAAATCTCCATAAAGCAAACCTGGGTGACACTAGAAAATTTGGGGCTTCCATTGGCTCCATCCTAACCCCCCCCCAAGCAAGCCAGCCATGCAGCTGAACTGCACTGACAGCCCTATTACAGACCTGCTGGAGGTGTCCTCAGCCTTCAGTGAAAAATTCTCAAACCTTACCATGTACCTGAGCAAACTCCTGAATGGCCTGCAAAATAACCCAGTTACCCACCCTGCCCCCCCAGCCAACACCTTCCAGGCCTATCACCAAACCCCTGACTCCCCTTTTTTTCTTCAAAGTACTCTCACCCACTGATACAGCCAAACTACTTAACAGCCTCCTTAACCATGGATCCCCTGGAGCTGATGGACTATTCCCTGCCTTCCTTTGGCTTATCTCCCTTGCCATCATCACTCCACTCATGTTTCTCTTCAACCTCTCTCTGTCCTCCTCCTCCATGTCAGATCCCTGGAAAACCACAAAGGTAATCCTCATTTTCAAAGCCTACTACCTTCGATCCATGGACAACTACCGTCCGATCTCCATCCTTCCCCACCTAAGCAAACTGCTCGAGAAAGCCATCCACCACCAGCTTGCTGACTACATAGGCAAATACAACCCTCTGTGCAATCAGCAGCATGGTTTTCACAAGAACCATTCCACAACTACCACTGTCGCACTTCTAACAGACCACAACCTTATAAACATGGACTGCGGTAATGCCATCTTCGCGGTCTTCATTGACCTCACCAAAGCTTTTGATATGGTAAACCATGCGCTCCTCTTCTCCAAACTTAGTTGCCTTGGCTGTTCTCTGGAGGTCACAGCCTGATTTAAAAGTTACCTCACTGATCACTGCTGATTTGTGTACATTGGCTCTGCTTGCTCCCACATGCAGCCGGTCTCCACAGAAGTCCTTCAGGGTTCTATCCTGGGCCCCCTCCTATTCTCATTATTTATCAACTCCCTTCCTTTGGACAGTCTCAGCTGACAACCTCATGCTCTTCTGCAGTGATGAATCCCCTACCCTCATTTTCTTCTCTTTCTCACTAAACTATATGGCAGCCTATAGCTGGTTTGCTAAAACTTCCTTCTAGTCAATGTCAAAACAACTAAATCAATGCAGTTTGGATCCAAGCCCTTCTTAGGTAAATACAAGTCAGGCTCCCCTTTAAACATCATATCCCCTGATGGACATGACCTCAGAGAAGTCTTGCATTTTAAATACCTCTGAGTTGTGCTCAACCTCTCCCTCTCCTTGTCTGATCACATAGACTCTCTTGTCCTAAGGTTCCACCAAAAACTAGGTGCTGCTTTCAGATTCTGGCAATATCTCACCTAGGAGGCGTGACTTGCCATCTTCCAGGGTAATCTTCTCCCTATCCTAGACTACTGCTCCCTTATATACTCCAGGACATCCGCAACTAGCATGGCCAAGCACTGTAAAGCCTACAAAAGTGCCTGTTGGTTCACCTTGTCAGCTCCCTTCATGACACACCACTGTGCCCTCTACAACTCATTGGGGTGGCTCCCACTACAAGCCTGTTTTGACCTTGCCTTGTATTACATTGTTGATTCAGCCATCCATATTGGCCAAGAATCCCCTCCTTCTCCCCTTCTCACAGCCCGCACCCCATATCGTAGCTTCTGCTCAAACTGTATCCCCCATACACATCCCCAGGGTATCCACAAATATGGACAGTTGAGCCCTGTCAGTGGCAGCACCTACTCTATGGAATAAACTGCCTACTGAACTGCACTCTACAGACACCCACCACCAGTTCAAAACCTGTATCATGGACTGGCTCCTGTTGGCATCCACCTGCAAATGCTTTGTTGTGTAGCCTCCCCTACTACTCACCACCTCCACATGACTAGTATCCCTACACGTCTCCCTTGCCATGTCCCCTTCCCCTCTCCCTCTCCCTCTCCTCCTTTACCTCCCCCCCACCTCCTGCCTCACCTACCCCTGTGTCCTAGTTACTCCATTGAACCTTGCCTTTGCAAATGTACCCATGGACTACTTTTTTTTTCTCCCCACCATTGTTTTTAGTCTAGCAGGTCATTTGATTCACAAACCATTGTTAATCTGTTATTTCTCATGCTATTTTCTTGTGCTTGTGGTTTTGATATTTTGACAATCATGAGTATATTTGTATCTTGTCATTTTCTATTTATATGTAAACACTGCTATGCTCTCTGCTTGATTATACTCTGGCCATGACACGTGGTCTGGGTCATGCCTGAAAGCAGTCCCTAGGATCAGCACACCTACCTGGTTATCAAAGTCACAAATAAATAAAATAAATAAATAAATAAATAAATTCCTCCAAACTTGCCAAGTCCCTTGTCATCCATTCCACCCACCCTTGTGTATCAACCCTGTTGCAGATCTTTGTGTCATCTGCAAAGAGGTGTACTTTTCCTTCCAGTCCCTCCACAATATCACCTATAAAGACATTAAAGAGGACCAATCCCAGTACTGAACCCTGCGGTACCCCACTAGTAACCCCCCTTTCTTCGAAGTGGACTTTGTTTACTATTACCCTCTGTGTTCTGTTGTCCAGTCAATTTTTTACCCAGGTTACTGCACTGAGACCCACTCTCAGGCAGTCTAACTTGTTTACTAATCTTTCGTGTGGGACTCTGTCAAATGCCTTGCTAAAGTCTAGGTAGGCCATAACCATTGCCTCCCTGGTCTACTACTTTGGTTACCCAGTCAAATAAATCTATTAGAGTCATCTGACAGGACCTTTCCACTGTGAATCTGTGCTGCCTTGGGTCCTGTGCCCTGCCGGCCTGTAGGTACTCAATAATTCTTTCTTTCAGAAGTGATTCCATCGTCTTCCTTACCACTGAGGTCAAACTAACAGGTCTATAGTTTCTTGCCTCTGCCTTGCTCCCTCTTTTGTGAAGGAGAATCTCATCTGCCCTCCTCCAGTCCTCAGGCACCACACCATCCTCCCATGATTTGTTAAAAAGGATAGTCAGTGGTGTCACTAGTTCTCCCCTTAGGTCTTTTAGAATTCTGGGGAGAATCCCATCAGGCCTCATTGCTTTGTCAACCTTCAGTTTTAGGAGTTCTTTCAGGGCCCTTTCTTCTGTGAATCTAATGGTATTGACCTCCCTATTCAGAGTGGTTCTATTGTTTGGTTTAGGTACCTCCCCCTCATCTTCTTTTGTGAATACTGAGCAGACGTATTCATTCAGCATCCCTGCTTTTTCACTGTCACCCTCTGCCCACCCCTCTCCCCTTTATTAAGCTTCAGTATACCTCCCTTGGTCTTCCTTCACTCCCTAATGTACCTACTGTATAAAAGGTTTCATTCTCCTTCTCAACTGAGTTGGCTATCTTTTCCTCGGTTTCGGCCTTGGCTATTCTGACTGCCTTTCCCACTTTCTTATTGCTTTAACTGGTACAGTTCTCTGTCCTGCTCCTTCTGTATTTCCTTATACTTCCTGAATGCTATCTTTTTCTCCCTAACCTTCCCCACCACCTCTTTTGAGAACCATAGTGTTTTTTTTTTCCTTTGTTTAGTTTTGTTTATTTGCTGCATACAAAGGCTTATTGCCTCTGTGATGGCAGTTTTGATTTTTCCCCATTGTTCCTCCACCCCTCCTTCTTGTCCATTTGCTAGTGCTTTTCTAAGGTACTCTCCCATTTTGCCAAAGTCAGTTCTGCTAAGGTCCAATACACTTGCTTGTGTATGGCTTGACTCTATGGCAGTGTTTATCATGAACCACACTGTTTGGTGGTCACTTGTTCCCAGATGGCTACCCTCTTCTAAATCTGAGATCCTCTCTCCCATCCCCATTTGAGAGTACCAGGTCTAAGATTGCTCCCTCCTGAGTGGGTTCCAGCACTAGCTGTCTCAGGCATGCACCCTGTAGGGCATCGAGAATGACACTGCTTTTGGATGTGGCTGCAGCAAAGGTGCTCCATTTAACATCAGGCATATTCAGGTCCCCCATCAACAATATCTTCCTTTTTCTGCCATTCTAAGGACACTTTCTATCATTCTCTTGTCCAGTTCCTCCCCATGAGATGGGGGGTCTGTATACAGCCCCTGTGTGGATTGTGGTGCCATTTTCATCTCCAGAGTGACCCACAGTGCCTCCTCTCCTCCCTGTTTACTCTTTAGTTCCATTGCTTTGATCCCTTCCCTTACATAGATATCACGTATTCAAAAATAGAATGGTGGGTTATAAGGAATTACCAAAAGTGGCTTCATGATGAAAATGTAGAGAATGCACTGGAATTTATATAGCACAATAGGAATGGTACTGTGAAAGTCATAATAAATGATCTGTCAAGTGTACACTTTATGGGCCAGATTCTAGAAGGGGTACATCTGGTGTAACAGCAGTTGCACCAGATAGAATGGCACATGTAGCAACTTATGCCAGCAGTTGCAATATGCATGATTCTACAAAGTGTCCTGTGACATATTGCATGCCACTTGTGCTGAACAACAGTTACACTGCACAAACCCCTGTGACATAGCACTAGGGGGTTTATGGTAGCAGTTACACTTCATTCCAGAAGGGCAGCAACAAAGTCCTCAATGTCAGGATTCTACAAGAACCCCAGGAGGAGAACCAGCAATGTAAGTTACACCAGCTTTTAGCTGGTATAACTTATGGACGCCCCAGGGGGGTCCTGTAGAATTGTCAGCTGTCCAGCAGTCAGTGCACAGTTTCCCCTCCCCCCATCCCCAGCATACCCCTTTGGGTGCCCACAGGGCTGCCCATCCCCCACCCCTGAGGTCTGACAGTAATAGCCCTGCAGGGCTGTCCACACCAACTACCCCTGATTCCTACAGTAAATTCCCCACAGGGCTGCTTACACCCCCATCCCCTGAATCCCCCTCTGCAAAGTGCACTGCAGAGTGATGCAGCCAACTCCCCCACCTGTGCTCTGACTCTGAGTCATCAGCCGCACATGTGGCATATTCCCTGGGATGCCCTGGTAGTCTAGTGCCCCCCGATCATAGTTAAATAAATAAATACTACCCCTGTATCCCTGGTAGTCTAGTGCTCCCAATCGTTCTAAAATAAGTAAATAGCACCCTTATATCCCTGGTAGTCTAGTACCCCCCAATGGTTGTAAATCAATTAAATTGAACCCCCTATAACCCTGGTGGTCTAGTGCCCCCTGATCATTGTAATGAAAAGAAATAGCAACCCTGTTTCCCTGGTAGTCTAGTGGCTCCCAACCCAGCCATGCCAGACCACCCAGCACCCCCAACCATCCCAAGCTGGTGACTTTCACAGCCCACCTCTCACCTCCACGGCCAGCTGCCGACTGATTCCTGTAGGAGCACATACTGTAAAGACGTGCTCAGATAGTAATAACTGAGTGTGTCTCTACAGTAAGCACTCCTATGGAACTCAGTCAGTGGCTGGCCATGGCAGAGGTGGGCTGTGTCGAGATTGATGGCTGTGGACAGGTGGGGGGTGCTGGGTTCTCTGCCATGGCTGGGTGGTGGGTGTAGGGCCACTAGACTCCCAGGGAAATGGGGTGCTATTTCTTTCATTGCAATGATTGAGGGGCACTAGACCACCAGGGATACGGGGGTGCACTTTAATTGATTTACAATGATTGGGGTCACTAAACTACCAGGGATATGGAGTGCTATTTATTTTATTAACAACAATTGGGGGACACTAGACCTCCAGGGATGGGGAGTGCATTTTACTTAATGTACAATGATCAGTGGGCCACTAGACTACCAGGGAAATGGGGGTGCTAACTATTTTCATTAGAACTATCGGGGGGGCCACTAGTCCACCAGGGAAATGGGGGTTGTATTTGTCACAAATCCACTCAGCAGGTTGGCTCTCTACTCCCAAAGTGCCAACCTATGAGCACAGAATTTTGAATAGTTTAACAGAACAAGGTAACCCTCTTGTCTGTTTTGAGGGTTCGAGTCAACTTTGTCACAAGTTCTGGAGGGATTCAAACTGATAACCTCTTGTTAGCATACCCAATTGTCAGGCTCAGATAATTCTGTCTTTGGGGAGCCAGATATTTTTGCCTATGGGTACCTAATCAGGTATTACAAATGTAACCCTTAGAACTCTATGCAAGACCTTGAGAACTCTTATCTGTTTCCCAGTTTGGTACCACGATAAGTTCATGCACAGTATCAACTATAACCATCTAAGCTTCCCTTATAAAAAAAGAAGTTTCAAGGCACATTGGGAAGTTTCTGTTTTTAAAATATATATCTTTATATTAAAATAGATAAAATAGGAAAACAGTAAAATACAGAACAAGATATCCCCACACATAAAGTCTTAAAAACAAAACAGGTTTAAAAGTGCAAATTCCTACAATCCATACACTCAGACTGGTCTTAGCTAATTGTATTCTTACTTTCTTAATCTTTCAGTTATTCTATGTTCCTCTCTCTCTCTCTAAGTCAGAAAATGAATGTGACTCTGTAAGGTCTGCTTAGTATTTTTAAAAGCAGTCTTGAGCCGGCCTTCTCTCTGAGGTCACCTAACTCCACCTTGGTGTATTAACATTTATATTTTATAACACAGGATGTCCTACTAAGATATTAAAAAAAAAAATAGGTGGCATACATGTGACTTGCCAAAACCGGTATGTGATCTGCTTCACACAGGCAACAAAGCCTCTTTGATGTAGTTCTGGCTTCCTTAGACAACACCCCCCAATGCATGCATATTGGACTTCTTGAACCAGTCTGGGACCTGCTTCACATAAACATTAAAGCCTCTTTGATGTAATCACTGGCTATCTTGGGAGCCACCCCAAACAAATGCACATGCCCTTTTTCTCATGACACCTAGTGCAAATCAAAGGATTTCCCTGAGGACATTATAAAATGGATAACTTGGTTCCTGCCTTCAAAGCAAACTAACAAGATAATTGCACCACAGATATCTGCAGTTTAAGCTACCTCCTGTCCTTTAAACTTATTTCTGGGGAGTTTTGATATATTGATTTCAGCAAGACAGTATTTTCTCCTGACAGACCCTCTCTTACATATTTTATATTGCAGAAAAATATCATATTGAAATCAGAACCAGCTGTCCATGTGCCACACTATTTATTTCATTAATAGTGATCAAGGGGCACTAGACTACCAGGGAATTGGTGATCTGTGTTTAATGTACAATGATGGGGAGGCACTAGAGTATGAGGACATCACTGGGTATGTCACATTTGCAGCTGGCAACTCAGGGTTGGGGCATGGGTGGGGGGTTATCTGCAGTGCCCTGTGGGGCACTTTGTGAAGGGGGTTCAGGGGATGGGGGTCTGGGCAGCCATTCGAGGTGCCTATGGCTTGCTGGGCATGGAAGGGGCACTTACGTCCTGCAGTGCGGCTTGTGACATGCTCACCAGGTGCACCCACAGTTCAGCATACCTGGCCACATGTCCCAAGTCACAGGACTTTGCTGCGGAGACCCTGCCCCTTCTAGAATAGGGTGCAGGGTCAATGTCGCAGTTGCGGGTGGCACATGTTGCGTTCAGCGGCAACTTGCGCCATCCTTCCAGAATCAGGCCCTAGATGTGAAATATTTAAAACCAGATATTGTCTATCATCATTTAGAGTTTGTGTTTTTAATTGTCATTGAGGTGGAAAGCAAACTGTGAGAGAATACCCAGAGTAATGGACTGTCAAACATCAAGGAACCACCAATACTGATATCCATGTTTCCAAAGCCTCTGAACAGATCCAGAAGCAAATGAGTTGATACCTTTTAATGGACCAACATAGATGTAACAACAAGAACAAAGTACTCTAGCTTTCGGACCAACCAGTCCTTCTTCAGAAGCCTAATGGCCGTTGTTTAGAAAAAACAATACCTTTAACAGCTAGATCCTGCAGAAAAAACAGAAAAAAAAACATTGGTTTAAACTACTCATTTAAAAAATACAGATGATGATGTCAGAGAAGTTTAACAGTACCATATTACCTTCAGCCAGGAGGGTCCCAGGGTCAAAGGTGCTTGGTGCAAAACACATACAAAGAATCCTACTGCTTATAAATTCAGTTGACATAAGATAACGCTGCTGGAGCAGATGACTCTTAAATCAAGCTATAAGTGTCACAGTGTGTATAAGGATGTGATTACTGAAAAGCAACCCCCACCCAGATTAAAACATACTAAGATTGTCTTAGGACTCCAAGAAGTTTCAATGCATGCATTATAGACAAGAAATTACCAGTGAAGTTGTCTTAAAAACATCAGTGCACATTGTATGATGTATAAAACTTAGCTGAACCTATCACCCAGCTGTCCTCTCCAGTTAGATATCATGCCCCATAACTACAAAAATCTCTAGTATGGTGACATGACTTTATAAATGATAATTTAAATATAAAAATTGACAGTATTAGTGGCAAACAAAAAGCTCTAGTTGAGGACCACCAAGGAATTAAGACCATGTAGCTTGATATGTACTGATGTCAATATACACTGAGAATTTAACAGCCCAATGTACCAGAAGTGTCTAAGGAATCTGAAAAAGTGATACAAATTTTTAATTTATTTCCTCCTCTTCACACAAACAATACACCCTACCCCTCCCTACATCCCCATAATGTGGGGAGTGGGGGGTGACTAGCTTTAAGGAGATGCACTCTCTCTCTTACTGACACAGACACACACACACATGCACACACATACACACAGTAGGGTTGCCACCTTTGGATGAGGTAAAAACTGGATCCTAAGCTCTGCCCGAGCCCCACCCCTTTTTATGATTTACCATGCATTGTTCCTCCTAGAAGACCATTTGTTATATCAATAAAAGACAAGGCTTAAAGCCGCAGTTCAACAAAAATGGTACTGTGCCTGTTAAAGTTACTTTCCTAGGTTCTTCCTAATTATTTATTTACTGATGTATTTATTTTTTGACATTGATTAACCAGATAAACATATAGAGATAAAAGAAATCTAATTTACAGATATGATCGGGGGACACAGAGGAAATACTGTAAATGGCTTACAACAGTATACATACTTTATATCTTTTTCTGGCTCCATTTTCTGTTCTTGTCCACAGTACTATTTCAAAGCCAAAGAAGTGACCATAGTTTTTTCTTGAGGAAAAAAAATAATTTAAAACATTTAAAAATGCCTAAATGCTGTTAGAGATGAAAATGTTTACCAGCAAAAGAAAGAGCAACTGGCTCTGTTACTGTTACAAAAGGTGAGGCAGCTGTGCTGCTATGCCACTTTAAGATGCAGTGGAAAGATTAGGTTAAGTAAGTGATAATAGTGTTAATTGTCATAATTTACACCTCCTAGGATGACTGCATTCACAAACAAAAGACTACATTGACAACAGAACTTGTTTGTAACCTGGACATGTAGCTGAAACAGTGAATATGGCAAAATGTGTTTCAAAAGTATGTGAGCACTTAAAATGGCTCAAAAACCTGACCAGCACAGAGCAAAACCAGATTACCTGATTGAGACCCTAAAAACCTGATCACCAGGTAAAAAACCTGACAGGTGACAACCCTAACACACACACACACACACACACAAACACACACACACACACACACACACACACACACTCTCTCTCTCTCTCTCTCTCCTAATGAACCTTTATTCACATCAGTCACTGCAATTGTTCTCTAAAGGAATTCAGCTTGTCATGAAATCCTAAGTAAAAAGGCTCATGTATCCTAATACCTACAAAGCAAAAATATGACACTATTTAATTGTATTCCTATCTGCGTAGTAACATTTCCAAGGATTCTGGATAGAACTACAATGAAATAAAATTACCACCTTCCCCAGGATAAGGTAACTAGAAGTAAATATAAAGTATGTGTGTAAGACCAGAGGTCTAACATACCTACATTTCCACAAATCACTACAATACTACCCTAATGTAAAAAGATCTGTCCAGGACTCCCATGCAAATGAGACCTCGCACCCCAATATGTACAGAGTTAAAAAAATGTGACAGTCTATGATAACACTCCTGTATGTACAGTAACAGGCTAGGTAATCTGAATATGGTGCAATGGAATCAACCCCACTCCTGGACAAAGATAAAAAATAAGAAGGAATTAATATTCATTATGTGTGTGAAGTAAGAGTAGTAAAACACTGTAACTTCATGTATCTAAATAGAGCCCTACCTCAATGTGACAGCAAGCCCCACACTGGTTATATCACGTACCTCACAACACATACCCACACACATACATATTCATATGCACCCACATCCCATATATGCTGAAGTCCTATAATATGCCAGTCTGAAGAAGAAGTCTGTGGATATCAGTTTCTGTAATATCCCATGAAACCCAGATCAACGTTCATCCCATCTGCTACCATATTAAGATGTAAAATAAGTTTAATCTCAAAAGCTCATCTCTGTTGTATGTTTTCGAGATTTCCTTTTAAGGCCATTACTGATATATCCGAAATTGAGTGGTGAGGCTGGGAGAAGTAGTGCCCCACTGGTTTTTCAGTCTTCTTTCTTCTAATAGTATGTCTGTGCGAGTTCATCCTTGTGCAGAGCTGTTGGCTTGTTTCTCCAACATAACCTGTTTGTGGACATCTTTTGCACTGAATGAAATAAACAACATGTCATGATGTGCAAAGCCTCTGAAGGAAGATACCATAACTACATGGAAACAGCACCACTGATTTGTAAAAGTTTAGGAAAAAATAAGTAGAACACAGCAACAATGTACATATCATCCAAGAATAATTGATCAGAACTATTGAAATAAAGAAATGTACTAATATCTGACAGAACATGAAAAGTAATGTTTTACTGAACTTAATAAAAAGGAGAAAATATTCTTAGCATCCAAAAAAAATCATTATTCGGTGATACCCTTTATGACATTTGATAGATATATAAAGGAGAAAAAAAAGAAACAGAGAGTTGTTTGAATGTTTTAGTAATGGTTTTGTACTGAGCATATAAATTGCAATCCAGTTCACTTTTATTATCATATAATTAACTAGTTCTAAATAGCTTCTGATTTATGCTGCATAAAGTACCAAAAAATGGTTAAACAATATGGCTTGGGCTATTTCATGGATACTGTCTTGATGCAATATTTAAACACAGTACAGTGAAACATTAAAATGTTATTGTAACTTTACAAAGTTAACAAAGTGTAATGTGGAGTGCTATATTGTGATTTGCATGTATGTATGTTTTCTAGTTTGTTTATAGTTAATTTAATAAATAAGGGATATGTAGCAGTTCAGTGTGTGATAATGCATTTATCTTGTACAGTTTCCAGTGACCTCGAGTAACCTCACGATTGCTGAAGGCATGAGTGAGAGTTACGAGAGGTCACTGGAAACTGTACAAGATAACTACATCATCACACACTGAACTACTGCATCTACCATTTATGCAACAGGTTTAGATGTTGTGTGATTATTTTGATTTTGGTAGGTGTAAATAATTTGTCAAAAAAGGGAAAAGAAAATTGAATTGTATCCTGTTTTTTGCTAATTATAAAAAAAAAACTAAATGGTATCTATAACTGAAACACCACTCATTTTGTAGATATTTTTGTGCTGAACATTTTTCATGCTCACAGTACCATGGTATCCTTTTTTTTGTTTTAAAGTTATTCACATTTGTTTGTCAAAAAAGTGAACAAAAAATAAAATGTTCTTCTGTTTTCTTGTTAATTATAAAAAAATATATAAGGTATCTATAAATGAAACACCACTTATTTTGTAGCTAATTTTGTGCTGAACAATTTTCATGCTCATAGTACCATGCTGTTTTTTTTTTTTCATTTTAAAGTTATTTCCATTTGAATATGGTTATTACTGCTTCTGAGGCTGAACATTCTAAATGAATTCTGAAGAGATTTATGACACAGTACTGTAACTGTGTGGATAAATGGATACTATGGTGATAAATATATTTATCACCATAGTATCGTAGATAAATGTTTTTATTCTACAGTTTGTATCATGACTCCTGTTGCATAAATGTGCATCGTTACACTGTACACAAAAATAAATGTAATTTATATCACTTCAGAAGTTAGTTTTTTTTAGAATGACTTGCCAAGAACCCATGAAACAACCTGAAAATTGTAGCAATGATTGCAGTACTATAAAGAACAGTGTTCACAACCCTTTAATACATCATGCTACAGGTATAAGCCTTGTAATGAACAAGACATCAACTTAAGCCTCTCCTAATCCACCACCACTCCATCCTCATGGTGACCACAACCATCACAATCACCACAGCTCATACTTTATTTATTTATTTACAAGTTTCAACAGGAAGGATACTAATGAACAGGGCCACTGGAAAATTGCAGAAAAGTTTTCCCAAAATTGCAGAGTATTTTGCAAAAATTGTGGGAAATTGCAGGGGTTCTACTATAGACCCTAAGTGCTTCACAATAAATCTTTTCATGTTTTCTGCAGCATATACTAGTCAGTACCTGAATATGTTTAAAACATAAAGTTTATGTTCTTAACAAGAATAGCAAACTGATGGGCTATCATAAGTGTTGCCTCTCTTCCAAAATGTAAAAGCATCTGCCTCATACAGTGCTGAGTCTTTAAAGTGAGCCATATCAAATAAATATTAAATAAAGCCAGAAGAAATATATATTTTTTGGTTTCTGGCTGTAGAATAATGAAGCCTAATCAACTGCTGTTTACAGTGCTCTGCAGCTATTCACCTGCTTTGGTACAAGAAAAAATAAGCAGACAAAGTGGTGATTAATTGAGTTTTAGAAAATGTTGTTGAGGTGTTTAATGGCCATAATTTGTACTGTAGGTACTGTACACTGTTTTTGAAATCACATATTTAAACATTAAATCTGGGGGTAATTGGGGCTGGCAGCATAATCTAGAGGTAAGAGTAACAGACTGTGAATGAACTGACAACATCTAGCAGACCTGGGTTTGATTCCCACAACCTCCACTTGCATACTGTGTGATTCTGAGCATGTCATTTAACCTCTTCAGTGCTCCTGGGCTGTACCTGAAAACAGACACTTGTGCCTAGTGGGCCTTACGTGGTTACCAAAAAACATAAAAAAAACACCAATATATTTTTACTGCATCATACAGTAGTCAGCGTACTCTGTAAGTTACCTTTGTTTTACTCTGGCTGCAATTTTTTTGTTTAGTTAAAGATAAATGTTCAGATACATTTTGTGTTTTATAAGCTTGTTTTTAGACTTCAGTCAGATTTTTATTGCAGTCTTTGCATGTGAGCATATAGGGGGTAGTTGCTATGGGTGAGATCACTGTTATCAACTAGCTTATTCAAGTTTAAAATTGGCAGGGTCATCCAAAAATCCTCAGCTATTTGAATCAAAACTAGTCTGAATGAAAGAATGCTCACAAGGAATAACTTACCCTGCCACATACAAAAAGGCTTCATAGTTAGCACCCCATTTAAGTGAATGGGATCATTTGCACCTTTTCTCCCATTTTTTGTTTCAGTCTGTGTGTCAACAAAAAGTTTTCTGATAGACTGCTTCAACACAAAACAAATGTTAAGTGTTTAAGTGTACTTGTGCTTGGCCAGTAGATTTTGAAACCAAACAAGACAAAGATTCAATAGAAATCAGTGTTACAAAAAACCTTTGCTCTACCTTGCACTGCATTGTTTCAGCCAAACCCAAGTCTGCATGCAAAATTGTTACTATATTGAGAGTATTTTATTAAAAATGTTAATACTTTTTAAAACTCAGAAATTACAAGAAATTGAGGGACATATCAGTTTTTGTGGAGAATGGTGAAAATTGCGGATTCCACAAAAAAATTGTGGGCACCATTTTCCAGTGGCCCTGCTAATGAAGTATTTTTGTTACCACATTGTCATGTATACAGAACAATAAACATATATACAGGATAATATAAGGGTAGCCATGCACAGCATGCCTTAATGTGCATCAAGAGATTTTCTTGTCAGCAAGGAACCCATATGAGTGTTACCATACAGGTTGTAAAATTACTCATGCATATGTGTAGCTAACATATGTAGGACTCTGTGCTTGTGTCCATTCATACTGTATAAAGCTAATTAGTTGGTATTTTAATGTTGCACACACCAGCTATCACATATAATAGGCACCACAGGTCAGTACCTTGTGTTAGACCTTTATAAATATAATAAGTGATGCACAGCATCAGTCAGCATGCATGTTTGACATCTGTGTTGCTGTAATGTGCACACATCAGCACACCAACATCACCAATATACAGTATGATGATAGAGTATACCTTCAGTTTGCATCCCGAAATCCTGTATAATGTTGTGAATACCAACATTCCCTGATGGCCACCATGACACACACAGGCAGAATTACTCAAACAAGTTGACCTAACCAACTGTAGCACCATCTTGTGAAGCATCTGTAACCGAAGACAGGTGTCCCATGATAGTTTTTGCAAAGTTTAAGTCCCACTACACATTCCATTCATAATTCTTCATGTCCATTGTGGTATTGCAGTAGATAGCATGGTGAACAAACAGCTTGGTAACCATATCGTCACTAACAGAAGTATTCATAATTCTGTTGGTGACATCGAGAGATAGTGCCTGAGCATTCCAAACTGATGAGCTGTGTGGGAACATTACAAAGATATTCACACAACTAGGGATGCTAGTAATGGAGAGAGTAACCTTTCCAAATGGCACATTGGATATAATATCCACTATCAATGACACGTGATTTTTGAAAAGGTGATTGTACACCAATGTACAGTATGTGGGACTAAAAGCTCTTAGCTTGTAGGCACTGCTGTTATGGTGTTGGTTATGAGAGTGGTTGGACACAAACTGCTGCTGGAATTTACCCATAGCAAATGTACTCACACAGAACTGTGTCTTACATTGTTGTTTGATGGCTAGGCAACCTTTACTGATAGCTCTTTGGCAACCCACCATCTTCTAACGCCTGTGCTAAAGGTTTCACATAACAGATTATTACACCTGCAGTACTGTACATGCAGCATAATACAAATGGCTGAAGGAGGATCTTACATGTCTGTTTTGTGACAATAAACAATAATGAATACTTACTCATTAATAGCAATAGTTTGTCTTCCATGATATTGTCAGTATTCTGCTAATGCCATCTCAAGGACCCACAGGCTAAGGCAAACATCAGGGAATCCTGGATGAGTAGTTATGCAATCCTGAGTTATTTATCCAAGGATTGAATTTTTAGTGTTGTTCATTTTATCAACTATGTGGGGAATTTCTCCGCAGCACATTTAGTTTATTTGTTTCAACAGGAAAAGGCTCAATTGAGCAAGCTCATTTACAAAGAGGTCCTGGGTAAGACAGCACACAATAACAAATTCTGGTCAGTGCCAACAGGGCTGATATGCTGATTTGGTGGGGAACAGCAGCACTCCCAACTACCATTGAACAGAATCTGGTTCCAAAGGAGGCTTTCCACATCTCCAATGATCAGGGCCTTTGATGGGTTGGTCCATCATTATGATTCAGGCCACCAGGGTCTGGGTGGTGAGAGTGGCTGGACATAATAAGTCACAGTGAGCAGGGGTGGTATATACTTTAAAAACATAAAAAAACAAGAAACACTTTGTGTAGTTTTAGCATGCAAAAGGCTGTTTCACCCAGTAAAAACTGTGCCAGCAAAGTTCTGCTATGCATAGACTTAACCAAGTAAAGGTACACTTCACAAGGTGAAAACTGCGGCCATGGCAAAGGGAACTCAGAGAAACTTCCTCAAGTTCTTCACAAAGAAAACCTTTCTGACTTTGTCTATCCCTAACCCAGAGTCATAGTAGAGCTAAAAGAACAATATGTGTGGCCTCTTGCAATAATCCTTGATAAGACTGTATAGCTTTGGTAGTGGAGAATGGGAGAGTGGACAATGTGGCTTCTATTTTTAAGAAGGGGGCAATGTCAAACCAGAGTACCTGCAGGTTTTTCTGTAAGAAATCACAGGTCGACAATGTTCTGAAATCCTTTAATGAGGACCCTATTATGGATCTACAGTAAAGAGTCACATCCCCTCTCACCGTGACGTAATGAGCTCAGAGTTTATCAAACCAACTTGATCACATTCTTCAAAGGGGTGACCAGGCAGAGTTGAAGTTAAAGGACAGAATTTTCCAAGGCTCATCTGACATGCATGCTGACTTGTGTCATAGTTTTCACGAAACTACGTGATTTTTGATAAATGCTGCACACTGCAAATAAAAAATGACATAGGTGTCAACTAAATGAGTCATTTATTTACCGTAAAAAGGTAAACTCAAATGCATCAAAATACTTTTAAAAAGATATCATACAGTTTAGCACACTTCTTTTGATTATTCACAAGGGTATGGTGTGCATATATGGAACCAAGACAAACAGAGGAGAGAAAGAAAAAAGTGCTTTAGCTGGAATTTGCTATATTTTTGCATCCTTTTTAGATTCAGGGCTCTCTTATTTCTATCTTTTGTCCCTGACTTCAGCCTGAGTAAGCACTGAAAGATGGCCACAGTGTTTTTTCTATCTTTTTTCTCTCTAGACTGTTTTCATTTGACATTATTCTATTGTTGGGTTTGAATGACAGTTAGCGCTAATCATAGCCTCTGTGTAAACCACAAAATGCAAGTAGTTCACTATTACCAGACATCTAAGATATGCTATGTCGTTTCTTCTAATTCAAAGTATTACCTTTCAAGTGATGTTGTTTCATTTTAATGGTAAATCAATTTCTTCATTGTAGGGTTGCTTGGATATATGTTTGTTGTAAGACGTACATCACTTCCTTATGACAATGTATAAAAAAGGACAGTTGTTCTGTCTTCCCTAGCAATGCTCTTTGAGGAAGGTCAAGTGACCGAAGCACTGGGGCAAATGATGGACAGTGGGAAGTTCCTCAGTGGATTGTTTTTCCATGTAAATTTGCACATTGAGGTGCCAGCCTTGTGGCGCTGAGGGTTGAGGTGCTAGATGCCACACCTCGCACCACACTGGCAACCCAGGTTCTGGAACGGACTCAGGACGCCGGGGTTGGCAGGGGAGAGGAAGGATTGAGCATCCCACGATGGCTCTCCTTCCTCAGGGGACTGTTGGGGCACTGCAGTGTGCTGCAACAACAGCTGGCAGAGGTCAGCGGCACAGCAATGAGCAGCAGAAATGGGGGAGAGGGCGGCAGGTGTCGGCACATTGTACCCAGATGTAATTGCACATCTGGCTCTCAGGGGAGAAAAAATGGTGCAAAATGGTGGAGTGCAATCTCAGCAGCTGATAGCCATGCCCAGCACTCCCCAGGTACCTGAGAGGATCCTGCCACAGGCTAGCATGAGCAAATAAAGGTTGGCCCAGTGGGGGTGCCAGACCGGGCCTGGGGAGTGCAGGTGATGGCGGCCGGGGATCGTGAGGGATCTGCTCCACAAGAGGAGGATTAATAAAGATGATAAAAAAAAAATTTGCACATGGAGAACACAGAGCAATGTTTTACAGTAAAATAAATGGTGTTTTCAACATTTCTGGATTTCCATACGTACATCATTGCATTGGGAGCTTCCCTTACTGGTCAAGCGCAGCCTCTCTGTGTTTTGTTTGTCTGTCAGTTGGCTACCAAGGTTGCAGTGCATCCCTTACATGAGCGGCAGCACTTTTGAGAACTGTTCCATATATATGCACACCACACCTTTGTCAATAAAAATAAAATTTTATTATCTGTGCTGCACCACGCTGTGCATTAAAGAAAGAGCAAGACACTTCTGGGAATCCAAGGTTTCCAATTGCCTTGGTGGCACAGCTAGTGGTGCAACTGGAATGGTATTTTTGGCAGCCAGGGTTCAAATCCCACTTAAGGTACTTATTTCTGTCACTCTTCTGTTTGTTTACACTTATTTTACTGTAGGCAAATCCCAAAACTGGGAATTTTTCTTCTGTCAAGGGTTCTGAATATTCTCTGCATAGTCTATTTTGATTTCAAAAGGCCTTTGATACTGTGGTGCAAGATGCATTTCCAGTAAATGTTCTGTACACCAGAGTGGTGTTCATGAGTCATATGCAAGATAGATTGCTAAATGGCTTGGGGACAGCAAGTAGAGGGTTGTTGTTCACAGGCACTACTTTGAGTGGAGAGGAGTACTCAGCAGCATCCCTATGGTGCAGTGATGGGGCCACTGCTTGTATTCATTTTCATCAATAATCTGGAGGCTAGGGTCCTAGCAGGCTGCTCAGCTTTAATGATTACACTAAGCTGGCCAGGGTAGTGGACACCCTTGAGAACAGGACACATTCAGGAGGGTGTGATCAAGCTGTGTGGTCACAATCCTGGAATCTTAGATTCAATGTGATACACTTGGGGTGAATATATGGATGTAAGACCTATGCACTGTGTTTTGCTCCTTTTCCTTCACAGGAGAAGGAAAAGGCCCTGGGTTTATAAAATGTAAGTGGATACAATATGATAAATAGGACACAGCTGCTGTCAATACAGATGAAAAAATGTCAGGGTACATCAACGGGGTGATCAGTAGAGAAGCAGAGGTAATTGTGTCACTTTGCAAGACCCCGGTCAGGCTCCACTTGGCCTGGGCAAATTTCTGCATACCAAGGTAATAACAGGGTGCCTGGGGTAGTGTGGTATGTGGGTGGGAAATCCCTGTAAATAAGTATATATTGGAATAGCATTCTCTACTTACATATCCATCCTTCTGAAGTGCTGGACAGGCAAACCTAATTGACCTAGAGGCCTTTCTGACATTAAATTACTATTGTATCATTTAACTAACTACTAAGTGGCATGCCCTGTTTGCTTCACATCCTCTTTCAATTGTACGCCAGCCTGTGTCACATAGACTTGTATTCTATGCTTGCTCACCACCCCCCCATCTTGGTTCTGCTTGTCACAACCCACCAATCCACCATGTCACATCATATGATGTGCTACAGAATGCCCTCTAGCAGGCTACATGAGGTGATCATCATGCTCAATGCATGCTAGCAGTTATCATATGAGTACAGTATGTGGTTGTCATTCTATTGATGGTGGCTGATAGCTGTATGCTTGCAGAAGCATTTTTTTCTCTCCATTTTTAGTAACGCATACACATACATGGCAAATGAGAGAAGGAGCCAAATGGTTGAACTGGGACTGGTAGTCGGTAGTCCAGTGTTCATGGCAAATTGTGTACCATGGGAAACAATTTGTAAGACCTACAGGGTAAGCTTTCAGGTCAATATGAGACCTGGATTTCTTAGTCTAGGACTCAGTTTAAAATGCTTTCTACTGCAACTTCTATTTCTCCTGTCTGCTTTTTTCACATTGCTTCACCCTGTGTCATCTGAATTGTTGAGACATGCTGTATGTATTTTTGTTTAAATATTTGTTTTGTTGGTGCCTGTACAACCAATCTTGAGTCTTTGTTCTTTGTTTGAGAACAGCAGATTAATTAGTGAGACTTTAGCTATTTGTAAACAGTATGTAATTTATTTTATCAATTCCACCTAGTCACCTCTTTATCTAATGACATAGGTAGAGGATCTAGCTCATCAAAATGAACTTTATAAAAATATCATCCTTTCTTGACAGAAATATGGCACTGTATCTTTTGAACATCTACTCTAGGTGCTGTCCCCAAAGACATGGTATCTCTCAGCATATAAGGATGCCATCAATATGGCATGCTTTGAACATCTACAGGAGGTGCCACCACCAAAAACCATGTTATCTTTCAACATCTATGGATGCCATCACTATGGCATGTATTAAACATTTACAATAGGTGCCACCACCAGAGACATGGTATCATTCTGCATCCAAGGGTATCATTCTGCAACCAAGGATTCCATCACTGTGTTATCATTTGAACAACTACATGCCTTCAGATATTTTTTATCTTCCACAATCTAAGGATGCTATCAGTACAGTTTCTTGAAACATCTATAATATCATCACTCTGATCACCAAACTATGGTGCTGACTGTAGAAGCCAGTATGCCATCTACTGTGAAATCTACCATGCCTCAGAAACAAGATAAGAGAAGCAAGCTATAAGCAACTTCCATCAGCTCTGAACACCTACCACCAGTTCAGGCCAGCAGGAGACAAAGAGTGTAAACTGGTGTCCCACCCTGAAAGTCAACCCTAAAACTCAAGCAAAAGCAATTGTTCATACTGTAAATGGCAGCAAGCTCTTGCCAACAATACTGATGTAAAATGCCTAAATAACATTTCACTTTTGGATAGTGAATACAAGGATTTGGAGGGCAGTTTTATCTTTAGGGCAGAGGGCTAATTAAAGGCTAAGCTTTGGTCAGAAATGTATTGATATAAATTAGCTCTTGTGCATAATGTTTATGCACTATTTCATGCCAATTTTGCATACAGTGATGTTCTTAAACATTTTGAATCGGTTCTTAAATCTGCTTTGTAAGGATGATTCAATCTGTAGGCAAGTGTACTGGGTCACAGTAGATGACGATGCACTACCCCTGCCTTACTGGGCTCAAATAGAACTCATGGGCCTGGATCGATAGATAATGCCTGTAGGGATTCATTACCAGATATGTTGTAGATAAATGATAAGTTGTGCAATACCTAAACCCATGGAAAATGGGTGAGTGAAGTTATAAGTTAGTACTGCCACCTGGAAAACAATACCAACCCACTGTGGTCTCCACTGGCACAACCCAACTAAATCCCACACAGTGGAATCAGCAGCTGGCAAAATATAAATCTTAATAATCTACTTACAATATTTACAATAACTGACTGAAACAAATAAAGAATTTTATTGGGGGCCAGGAAAGAGGCTGTAGAGGAAGACAGGGTTGAATTCAACAAACAATAAGTAACGAAATAGTGGGAGTTTATCTTTTAGGCCATTTGTAGCCATAGCACAGTGCTTGGCCTAACTGGACTGTCAGTCTGCTACTCCAGTTCCCACTGATACCAGTTAATTAATAATTTTAGTCTTAGGGAGATGCTGGGGAA
Source organism: Neoceratodus forsteri (assembly GCA_016271365.2). Classification (NCBI taxonomy): domain Eukaryota; kingdom Metazoa; phylum Chordata; order Ceratodontiformes; family Ceratodontidae; genus Neoceratodus; species Neoceratodus forsteri. The sequence goes on from CM028131.1 coordinate 1,127,828,266, forward strand.
GCCTCTGTACCCAGGAGTTCGATTTGTGCAGGCCTGATGACATTACACATGGTCACCTGGAACTGGTATGCTGCAAAGCAATTAAACACACTGTAATCATGGTAAGATGGGAACAACCACTTCATAACTGGGCATCTTATTTTTAAAGAGCAGGTTTCTAGTTCCCGCTGCCCCAAACAAATTGTATAGCTTACCTGTCCCAGTGGAGTTGGTGGCTATATATAATTCAATTTTATTCTTCCATTTTTAAAATCATATTGCTTGTAAAATTCACCCCAGCAAACAGAGCCACAAATGGACATGCCCCCACATAGGCACATGCAGCCCCATTTTGTGATGTCACAAAACGAACATCGCGTGTGCATGCCCCATTGATTTCAATGGGGGTGATTTTTCATACATTTTAATAACGTTTAGGGTAAAGAGTTTAATAAATCAAAATGACCGCTCTACTAACAGGGACTTAGTTTTGGTACATAACAAAACAGGGCTGCGTGTGCTTACATAGGGGCATGTCGGCACATTCAGGAAGCGCCTCTGTTTTTGGTTGTGCTTTCTGGGGTGAATTTTACAAGCAGTATAAGTTTTCAAAATGGAACAAAAAAAATGGAATTATGTACAGTATAGCCACCAACTATGGGAGAGGTGAGCTATACAATTTGTTTGTAGGAGTGGGAATTAAAAGACTAAGACCCTGGGGCAGGATATTCAAACAGCACCTGGAAAGGGTGCAAGTGGCTGCTTCAGACAACTGAGATACGCTGGAGCACAAAAGTGATATATTCAAATGAGATACGCAATTGCACATCTCGTCTGAATATAACAAGATATGTGTTCGGCACAAATGGGGGCCACTGATGATACACCAGTGCATCTCCCTGCCAGGATGGAATACCTGGAATGGGAATGCGTGGTGCACCTTGTGGATGCACTGAGTGCACATTCCAGATATTCAGACCAAAACATGCAAATGGGGCCATTAGCCATGCAAGGCACACATGGGGCCATTTGCATGTCATTGTGGCTCCATTTACATGTCTGGGGCAGGGATGCACTTGGAAAAATGCAATGGGCACCCTGCAATATCCATGTTGCATGTCAGCATCCCACAGCATACCCTGGTAGTCTAGTCTCCCCCCCAACCCCAATCATATAATACAATGACTCCCCCATCCCTGGTAGTATAGTGGCCCTCTCCCTTCCCTGAACCATGTCCAAATATTAATCTGACCCCCAAACACCCAGATAGTCTAGTGGTACCGCCCCATCCCCAGACCATGTCTGATTAATGATAGTTCCCCATAACGCCCTGGTATTCAAATGGTCCCCACTTCCTCAAACCATGTCCAAATATTAATCTGTCCTCAAAACACCCAGGTAATCTAGTGATACCTCCCTCCCATCCCATGTCCAATTAATGATAGTTCCCCATAATGCCCTGGTAGTCAAGTGGCCCCCCTCCCTTCCCAGATCATAAATTAGAATCCCATCCCCAGACATCCCTGGTGGTCTAGTGGACCCCCCACCCACTGAGGAACCCCCACTACACCCCGCTCCCCCATTCCAGCATATCTGAATGGTCAGTGGGCAGCACAACCCATGCACACTGCCACAGCTGCCTGCTGACTGAGCTGTCAGTGAATTACAGCATACAGTACTCCTGTAAGGCCATTGGTAAACACTGTGGACCAATGGAAAAGTTGTGAATGAAAATGTACAGTACACATTGCAAGCTTATTGGTCGAAAGTGTCTACCAATGGCCTTTCAGAGGTACTGTGTGCTCCCATTTACTGACAGCTCACTTGGCAGGCAGCTGTCACAGTGTGCAGGTCACATTGTGCAGGTGGGTTGTGCTGCCCACTGACCTTTTGGACATGCTGGGATGCGAAGACGAAAATGGTTGAGGTTCCTCCAGTGAGTGGGGGTGTGGAGGATCCACTAGACCCCAGGGATGTCTGGGACTGTGATTCTACTTTACAATCAGGGAAGAGAGGGGGACTATTGGAAAACCAGGGCATTACAGGGAACTATAATCAATCGGACATGGTCAAGGGATGGGATGGGCTTACCACTAGACTACCAGGGTATTTTGGGGACATTTTATTATTCGGACATGGTTTGGGAAAGGAAGGGGTGGCCACTAGACTACCAGGGATAGGGAGATTTCTATTATTATATGATTGGGGATGGGTGGGGAGATACTAGACTACTAGGGATGGATGCCCTGTTGTTTGACATGTGTTCAGGGATGGAGGGTGTAGCCTACTAGCTACCCAGGAGTGGGCTGCTGTGTTGTGCTGTGTAATACAGCAGCCTGCCTGTGGGAGGCTATGACATAAGCATGCTTTTTCTATGCCTATCTTTGCATGGCACATCTCCGTGATGTACAGGCAGCTCCGCCGCACATCTCAGCTGAATATGGAGATGTGCCAATTATGCAGGGGAATGCCCCCCCAGATTAGCGATGCAGTGAAGCTAAATTCCACCAGCAAAGCAGACGTGAAGTAGCCCACTTCATGTCATTTTCCGACTATGCAAAGTGCCCATTAAAACCGCTACTTCACCACTTCACCTTGTAATAATGGTGATAATGACTTCACGTTGCTCACTCCGCCTTTAAGGGTGGAGTGATAATTTACAGGCAGCCCACACACATTACATGGCTTACACAGTCTGGATCACATGCTTCAGGCAGGCAGAAATTGAATCATGCTTGAAAGACAGTTTCACTGCAGCAGCAGCCCTGGCTCCAACAACGCCTGGGCCCCTCCTGCCTGTGCCTGGTCCTCCATGCACCTCATTAGTGTGGGAGTTCTTTACTATACTGCCTAGGGACAGCAGTGTAGTGAAATGTAATCTGTGTGGTGTGGAGGTGTGCTGTGGCCTCAAAGGAACTCATCTTGACACAGATGGTCAGCACACCCACCTGTACCACCACCACCATGTACAGTGGCAGGCCAAGGTTGCAGAACAGGGCAGTAATGCACCTGCTGGCCCTGCTAGGGAAAAGGGGGCAACATGGCGTCCACCTGTGCGTGGTGGTGTGAAGTGGGGGAGGGCCATGGATCAAGTGGCTGCTCCAACACCACAACCTGCAGCAGGTGATGGTAGCAACTCTGTCCAACTACCTGCCACACAAGGCTGATTTGGGCCTGATGTGGAGTGAGTTGGAGGCTATTAACCACCGTCTTGACAATGCTGAGCAGCAGTTGGAGTGAACTGAGGGGCACCAGCTACAAATTGTGGGGATGCTTCAACTGCTGCTGTCCCATCAGAACATTGGCCATTAGTTTTAGTTTGTCCTTGCACCCACCTCCCTCTGCGTGAAAAAGTAGTTCTTGATGTTGCCCTGATTCGTCCCCCCCTTCTATCTTCAAAATGTGGGCCCTTCCTCATGCACATCTCTTTTTCTGGATGATGCTGACTTCTTGTACATTGCTGACTCCCTTTTGGTACTTGATATTTTCTATCATGCCCCCCCGGGTCATCATCATCATCACTGGGAACCACTATATCACAACTTTTTTGAGGGGGGGGGGGGAGGATGTAACACCAACAGACCAAGACACAGCCACCATGACTTTCTTTTCCCAACTAGAGATGCAGCAAAGTTTTAATCTGCCAGTGAAGCATGGGTGAAGTAGCCCATTCTGCATCCATGTGGGACTACAAGAAGACCCCACTGGGTCATGCCTGAAAATAGTCAACTTTGGCTAGCACACCTAACCTGGTTAACAAAAACTAAATACATAAATAAATAAATGAGCTACTTCACCTTTTTGGCTTCACGCTACTTCACTTTGCAGTTAGACAAGGTGAAATCATTAAGAAACAAACAGCCAAGAGCCCACTGATCAGTTATTACATGGCTGACTGTCTCTGTAGGTCTGCAGGTCACATGATTCAGGGAGGTAGTTCAATAGGTACTGGCAGGAAGTCAGTGTTTTACTTCTATGACTGAGCTGGCGGTCATTTCCATGGGATTAATGCCCATGTGGGGGGATGGGTTGGAAGAAAAGATAGCCATTATTGTAATTATATGGCTAATCCAGCTGTGCTGATTTTAAATATTAAAAAAAAAATGTTTATTAACTTTGTTTGTGCCATTTCTCTTTGTGGTATGGTCGCATGACTTGTCAGTAGCTGTGGTTTGGTTATGTATAGTGACACTACATGCATCTGCTGTGCTGACGCTAATTAATGTGACACCATGGATTTGACAAGGTCCCCGTTGATTTTACCTTATTTTTGTTAAAGAAGCAAATAGAGCTGCAAAGATAGTAATCAGGTGTAAAATAAAGTTTCAATATCAGCTTAACAGTTAAAGGCAGCAGTAACCTAAAAAGCAGTTCTTGTGTTTCGATCAGGTTTCCAACTGCTGACAGGAACAGCAATTGGAAATCCGATTGAAATATTAGAACTGTGTTTTTTATGTCACTTCCACCTTTAACTGTTTAGCTGACATTGAAATTTTATTTTACAGATCTTTATGTTTGGCTCTATTTGCTTCTCTGTCACTGCATATATGGAGAATTATCGTGGGCTGCTCAATTACTTTTACCGTGTAAGTGGGGAATCATGCTGTGCTACTATTTCCTGATTCATGGTTCACTCTGCCTTCATGTGAAGTGGCTCCTTGCGTTACTGATACATCTGGATCAGTCATTACCTGGCCATTGATGACAAATCCAGTAACCAATCAGAGCATGAAGGAGCCTCATTACTATTCTATTAGCCTTATAATTTCACTTTCTCTGGTGGAAAGAGTTTGCAGTCCAGGCAGTTCTGTAGTGTGCAGTCTGACTCTGTTCTGTGTGTTTCAGAGTTCACAAAAAAGCTATAGTTCTTTTCTGTGTGTTAAATCTTTGTGTATTTAGTTGTTGTAGTCCATCAGGAAAGTTTTATTTAATTAGAAATGCCTTTTGTTTTGTTAAAAAAGTATTTTTTGTGCACTTATTTTTAGGTACTGTACTTTATTTTACTAGTACTTGTAATAGTGTTTTTTATTGGTTATTTACTTTCTTGATGGAGTGTGGATGTAGTGGGCTAAATGGTGGTAATCGTGGGCCACAAATGCAGGGTAACCACCCAGTTAGATTTAATTTGCAGGCTTTGGGGACCCCACCTGCAGCAACAGTGAGCCCGGCAGCTGTGGTTGTCATCAAGGAGCAGGTGGAGCAGGAGGAGCAGTGGCCACTGCAAGATCAGCAGAAGGAGCTGCAGCAAGAGCAGCAGGAACTGCAGCAGGTTGTTGGCCATCAGCCACTGGCAGCACGAAGGCAGGTGTGTTCTGGTGCCCCCACCAACACCTGTACCGGGCACTGCCCATAGCTCTGTTGTGTGGGCCTTTTTTACTTCCTTTCCTGGTGACTCCAGCATGGTGTATTGCAATCTTTGTAACATGGTGGTCTGCCGGGGGCCCAAGGGCAGCCACCTGGGCATGGGTGGTTAGTGCACCCATCTAGCTGTTCACCACCGTGTCCAGTGGGAAGCAAAGCTATAGGAGGTAGCAGTAATGGTATTATCAATTCAAATGTTATTATTTTTTTTTGGGGGGGGGGCATTATTTAAAAAAAGTAAAAAAAAAGATTCATTAATGTTTTGGTCATCTTTACAGGTCTTCAGCGTATCATCAGAACTGAAAAAAAATTAACTGCTGTGATTCGTGAAGAACGTGATTTGTCTTGTGATGAGTGACTGGTGTGGCATGACTAATGAACTGTACACAAATACCTATGGCTGTACTTCCCTGACCTGTACCACCCCAAACACCCTGACTTGAAAACACATATCAATGAGTACAGTGGTCAAGCTGAGATACTACAAAACAGGGTTACATACAACTTACAACCCAAAAACTTAAAGTTTTGTAATTCGTGAATCGTGACCGTGAAGATGAAGGACGTGATTTGTCTCAGAGTCATGATGAGTGATTGGTGTGACATGACTAATGAACTGTATGCAAATACCTACGGCTGTACTTACCTGACCTGAAAACACATATCAATGAGTACAATGGTCAAGCCGAGATACTACAAAATAGGGTTGCATGCAACTTACAATCCAAAAACTTAAAGTTTTGTAATTCGTGACTCTTGACCATGAAGATAAAGAATGCGATTTGTATCATGAGAGATTCATGATGATTGCCCTGTCTTAAAAATGTACATTAATGAGTACAATGTTCACACTGAGATATGCAGCACACCAGTACTCTGAAGGGCAGCCAAACAAACGACTGTGGCTTAAGTTACAGATGGAGATTGGGCCCTAAAGAGATGCAAACATACAGACAGATTAAGATAGCACTACACACTCTATCTGGCCCTGTGGCACTGAGGGTTGAGGTGCTGGACACCACACATCATACCATGCTGGTGACCTGGGTTAGGGAATGAGCCTGGGCCACCAAGGGTTGGCAGAGGGAGGAGAAGATCAAGCATCCAGTGGACTAATCTCTTCTTCTGGGGTGGGTACAGTGGGAATCTGCACTCAGTGGCGGGACCTAGAGAAAGCTGGGGGCACTTGCCCAGTAGCAAGGAACAAACAGTTGGATACTGGTGTTGGCAGGCTGTCTGTGGGAGTGGTCTTGAGCTGATGCCATTGCATGCTGCACAAGGTGGGCATAACAAGCAGAACCCCCCCCTCCGCTGATTTATGAAGGTGGGGCCAGTGGCAATGGCCCCACACCCAGCATTGGGTTCCTAGGAAGCTTGCTCCCGTTCCTCCTAAGCACAGTCACACCCATCAATATTCTAGATAGAGTGCCAGTAGGAGTCACAGTCCTTCCTCGGGGGGTCAGAACCGAGGGGTTAGGGCAGCACTGTGTGGATGGAGGGTGCACCCCAAACCAGAGTCAGAGCGATCAGAACTTCAGGTGGGTGGGTAGAGCCAATAGCTGAGTGTTCACACCAGAGAGAGAGAAGTCAGTGGCAAGAGGGTGATAAAAAGAGTTAAAAAAAAAACAAGATTGCACTGCGCACTCAAGAGATGCAGATGCAAAGGCACAACAACACCTTAACCAGTGCTCACAAGTCACAAATCCAAATATGGAAAAGAATACCTTTTGCCGGTTGGGGGGGGGGGGCAGTGAACTACAGTAACAGTCCACTACCTAGATACCACAAAGCAGTACAAAATAATGCAGACGGATAGCATGTTCACAGTGCTGCAATTACTGTGTGGCACAATAAAATGTGTCTGATTTGATGGCACGTATTGCACACACACTCACACACACACACACACAAAATACAGATAATGTGCTGCAAACTGAAAACTTCAGTAATATAACCAAATCTTTTAAACAAATTGAAATTATGCACTGCACCACAACAATCAGCAAAAAAATGTCAAAAATTACTGAAACTATTACTGTGTGTAGATGAACACAGTTATACAAGAAAAATGTAATCAAAACAGAAAGACTGCCTTTCTCCTAGTTAACGCCCCTCCCCAAGCACACTTCAAGTGTCTGTCAATACACAGACGGAATGTTCTAAATTAACATTCAAAATCAACACACAAACAATAAACACTCAGTGATAAGAGCACAGGAGGGTTTCCTAAAATCAGTGTACTAAATTTTGAGCAAAACAAATGCCTCAAAAAGGCTTTTTGAATGTTTTTTAGAGAGTTTGAATCTCAGAGATCTGAGAGCAAACTGTCTCCAGCTACCACTACACACACACTGAACAGAACTGAGGCTGTACAGAAAAATCTAGAGCCCATGTAACCTGCAATCCCATGAATCACTGCAAAATGTGACTTGGAGCTCACTAACAAGGTGTAGTGATGCAAAGTACATTGATTTCAATGTACTTCGTATTAAAATTAGTGTAGCGGTAGTTGAGGAAAGGCGGAGTAACGTGAAGTCATTGTTTCCAATGGACTTCGCTATTCTAATTACAAGGCGGAGTACTCTGCTTCATGTTGCAGATTACTTCACGGATTTTGACTTAATATGAGAATTGCTTCATGTAGCGGATTTTGGCCACTTCGCCCACCGCTGTTCTGGATGTGTTGTTTACATTCTCTTTGCATTATGGCACATCCAGAGTTGCACGGCACATCTTTCCCTTTTGAATATGGCCCAGGACACATTTCAGGGATGTGCAAGTGCAACTCTAGACCCTGCTCTTTAAGTTGAACCTGTGCACAGTATGCCAAATATTCAGTACCAAGAAGCTTCTTATCAGGAAAATCAGTGTTTTAAATACATATCTTGCAATATACAGTATATATTGTAGTGGTGTGGTAGTGCCACTATAGTTAGGGTTGAGCAGGTGTTTCTATGTTAAAACTCAAACTAAAAAAATGCTGTCTTTTGCTGTTTTTTTGTCACTGCTTAGTGCCCAGTTTTGAATTTTGGTCTGAAATTTTCAGGGTAGATAGGGCTTAGCTCACAGATGTGCTGTTCACTGGTTTGGTGAAAAAAGATATTAATCCATTCCAAAGTTATTACATTTTAAAATTTCTGTTCTGAGCATACCCAGTACAGTCTTTTTGATATCTGTTTGGAAGGAATACAGAATCTGTTCCATACAAAAAATTGATCCTTTATTTGTATGGGGGTAATCCTTTTTTGTGAGGATTTTTTTTTCATATGGTTGATATCTTGTTTCTGTTTAAAAAAACATTTCAAACCTTACAAAATTAACATCCTGCACACACACCACCAAATGTATTTTGCTAATCGGGACCCATTAGGTAGATTCTGTACTTAGTTTCTGGAAAAATGACCCAATTTTCTTTCTTTTTTTTTTGTATGGACATAAAAGAGAATTGGTCCATATGAGAAAGGATGGCTTCATACAAAAAAGAAGGCAAATTGTTAATGAACAAATGAATAAATATTGCTGACAAATGTTGACAGTTAAAGATTTTGTGATATTTTATGCCATTTTATTGCCACACTCATGTTCTGACAATTTGTGTTAGCATCTGTCATTTTTTTCTCTTTCAAGTAAAGTGTCCAGTAAAGTTTTTTTGTCGTCTTACATATGCATTAACTGTTTGTTTTTTTGGCAAGTTGTAAAAAAAGTGCTGTGCAGCACTATGTTATAAATTAACCCCCTCCCATTTTTTTAAATTAACTTAGATTGCATTTGTCTTACTAACTGTGTAAATTTTCATTATGTCAGATTTGTGAGGTTCAGTGCCTTCTCTAAGGGTGGTTATATATGTTTGCAGTTCTGAATCTGTCATCCACAGATCACAATATTTTATGATACAGCTCTTTTTTTCCTCTACTGCCTGCAGATTATGCCCCAGTGTCCTGCAATATCACCCCCCCCCTTCCAGAGTTTGGTATCAGAAGTTGATATGATGCATGAGGGATTTTGTATTGAGCACCTTCAATTTTCAATAATGTAATGTGTCAGAATATATGAATATTAAAGCCCTCATGACATTCTGACACCAGCACAGATAAAGGAATTATTGTTACTAAATTGTTCTCTGCCTTTTGACTACTACAGTACATTTTGGGTGTTGGAAGTGCTGAGAGGTGGCTGCACGTAATGTTTACAAATCCCATTTTAAAGTAAAAGTCCAAGAGGTTTTTGTATCAAATCTAGCCATTCCATTCATGTTTTGTTTGCTTTGAAATTTCTAAGTTTTGATATCCTTTCTTCAATAATTTGATTTTTCAAGATCTGACATGCTAGAAAACCTGATAATGGCTTGTATTGTAAAACCAGTGAGCAGGAGGCAAAGAAATTTGATTCACATACACTGTTTTATTTTTAGTTGTCAATTGTATTTTACTTTCTTTTGGCCATAAGCTTATAACACTACAAATTTCTTTTTTGCATATGGTATATATGGTGTTATTACGCATACAAATAGATGTTCATTCATTATTTTTTCCTTTTTGTACTGCCAAAGCAGACTGTAGCATATATAATGTGATGCAGTTTCTTATACCTGATATCACAGAGATTGATATCCTACCTTTTCAGTACTGAAACAGACAAGAAGCATGTTTTCCTTATTAAAATATTTTATTTCTTTTTCAAGTATTTCACTGATCTGTGTGTCCATTGCTGGGATATCTGACTGTGTACTGCAGTTGTAGGAATGTTATGCACAGCCTCGAAACACACATAATAAAGTAATTGTTTTGTCAATGCTGGGATGTTGACGCATTCCGGTTTCCTTTTTTTTAATGTAACGTAATGTAATTGCAGATTATAGAAGACTGCATGAAACACATTGGGGTATGTTGTACAATGGTAAACAATATATTCATACAAACATACAAAATAGCTGGCAGAAAAGTCTCAGAGGTCTATCAATTCTGCCAGAGTGTGCAACTAGCTGTTTAATACTATTGCAGCTGCTCCCCCACCCAATCCCCTTCCCTCTATCCCCTCCCTCAGGCCTATCACCCATTACATTCTTGTCTGTCATTACCTTTCCCTGACTCTATTCCATCCCTACATAAAGCTAGCCACTATCCTCAGTTCGATTAACTCCTCCAGCAGGGCGTTCCATCCCACCACCACTCATTCTGTGAAGTAGTGCCTCTTCATCTCCCACCTGAACCTTCCCCATTCCAACTTCAGATTGTTCCCCCTAGTGACCCTTCCACCCTTTAAGCAGAACAATCCTCTTGTTCTGACTTTGTTTACGCCTTTCAAGTATTTAAAGATCTCTATCATGTCCCCCTTTCCCTTCTATCTTCCAGCAAGTACATGTTGAGCTCCCTCAATCTTTGCTCATAAGACATCTCCCCTAGCCCCATGATCCTTTTTGTCACCCTACACTGCACCCCCTGCAGCAATCTCACATCCTTCTTGAGGTACGGGCACCAGTACTGCACAGTGTACTCCAAGTGCAGCCTCACCAGTGATCAATACAAGGGCAGGATGGCCTCCTCTTTTCTGGAGGTGATTCCCCTGGCAATGCATCCCAGCATCTGATTCATCATTGCTGGAGCCCTCCTACACTGTGCTGTTACCTTCATGTCCCCTGTGACTAGTGCCCCAGGTCCCTCTACTCTTCTGAAGCTGCTACCTGCACTCCCCCCAGCCAGTAGCTGGTCCTGGGATTTCTGGCTTTCACTGCAACAATTCTTATTGGGGACAATCTAACATGTTGTATACAATAATTTTCACAAAATGCAATGTAATACTTATGCTACAAATACAGAGAAAAAGATTTACTCATTTTTCCAAAGTTTTCCTTTGAATGCAATGGTCCTATAAACTGCCCATCTTTTTTTTATTGTCACTGTGACTGCTGTAGAAAAAATGTACTAAGTCTGGCCATGGTGGATTAAGAGATGAGTTAGAGACTGACTGATCGAATCCCCCAATGGAGCTGCTTAACAGATCTTCTGACTTGAATGCTGACATTATCAATTAGTGAGAGGTATGTGAATGAATGCTGAAATTATCAAATAGTAACACCATTGACCAATTAGGTGTTGCTATATTTGATGATGTCAGCATTCATTCACATATCTCTCATAGTAAGAAGTCCAGTGTAGCAGCACCACTGGTGCAGATCAATCTCTAACTAATGCCTCTCTCACCCGACCTCCGATTATGGCCAAACTTAACCTACTTTGATTTATTGAGTACCATGGGAGGGGGTGGTGGCTGAAATTGAGTGTGCCTACTGTGTGGAATGGGATAATGACCCAGACCTAAACTAGACAGCATGCTCGATATTACCCCAATGCCTCATTCTATTTATAGCCCTTGTGGGTTTCCATTCTTAAGAAGCACGATTGCTATTAATTGCTAACCCCTCATACATTTTTCATTTATATGTTGAGATTATATCTAATGCTTTCTTGATGTCAGACTTCATTTGTGACCCTTGTAAGGATGCTGACTAATAAAGAGCAAGCACTCTTAATTTATCACAGTTCCTAAAAATTTAAAAAAATATAATTTTTCTTGCTCCAACTTCTGAAGCTCCAGTCCTTACATATGATCCAAATATTTAATCATGCTCCATTAATCACTTGTAATTGCTGAGATTTGTGTATTATGGCACATAAAAAATGAAAATCATTACTTTGAAATGGGGGAAGTTACACCCCTGTATTCTGAAAAGAGTGATTTCTTGACTTCTGGTTTGATCTGCCATTGCATCATTTATACAGCACAATCCCATTTCAGGATGGGGAGGGAGAAGATTCACATCAACATTATCATTACTGGCCATGTTGATTCAGGCAAATCCACAACCACTAGCCATCTCATCTACAAATGTGGTGGAATTGATTCCCACACACTCCAGAAGTTTGAAAAAGAAGCGGCTGAGGTACATGTTTCGTTATTTTCTTTTTCTCTGATCAGCCTGCACATTTTTAATATAAAAGTATATTTTCCTATAGATATTGGACAGATAAGCCTACACAGTAATAAAATCCTTATCAGCGGCACACACAAAATGTTTGCTTTCGGCATACCAGCATTAAAATGCAAAGACAGGCTTTCAAAATGCAGACACAATAGAAGGGATGTTTACTGTGTTATTTAAAAGGATAGGTTTAAAGAATAGTGAACACCATATATTTAGTGCTGATGGATGAGGAATGTTTCCTTTCCATTCTAATACTTTTTGGCCAGGGATGGCTGTCATACACATCAGTAAATCTTCACTTAGCAAAGGTAAATGTGAGAGTTCTTTGAAATTCATGGCACTTGAGGGATATGAAGTCCAATCCACTGAATATGTTTTAGGGATGCAGTATAAGACAATTGTTAGCAACCTAGCCCAAAGGCACAGGGCAATGTACAGAATAAAATAGAAGAAAAGGAGAATAGCACAATATATGCCACCCTTCGGTAGTTGGAAGGTATCTTCTGCCTAAATACATGGCCTAAATACATGGCTGTCTGAAGTAAATTCATGTAACTGGTTATATTGCCTGGAAATGTTTCTGATTGTAGGGAGTATAGGGAGAGGCATCACCAGCAGAAAACAAGAAGTTGTTATCCCTCCATACAGACAGTTAGTGAGACCCCATCTGGAGTACTGCATCCAGTTCTGCAGACTCCATCTCCACAAGGACATAGACAGGATGGAGGCAGTCCAGAGGAGGCCACCTAAAATGGTACAAAGTCTACAAGAGAAGCCATACAAGGAGAGACTAAAGGAGCTTAATATATATACCCTTGAGGAAAGGAGGGAGAGGGGGGACATGATAGAAACTTTTAAGTACCTCAGTGGAATCAACAAAGTCCAAGAGGATAGCATCTTTCAGAAAAAGAGATGAGCAAGAACAAGGGGACACAATTTGAAGATAGAGGGGGAATGGCTCAGGGGCAATGTGAGGAAGTATTTTTTCACAGAGAAGGTGATGGATGCATGGAACCACCTTCCTGAGGTGGGTTGTGGGGTCTAAAACTGTGGGAGAATTCAAGAATGCATGGGACAGACATGAGGCAATTCTTGTGAGAGGTAGTAAGAAATAGGCTGTTGGTTAACAAGGATCTGCAGCTTATCCTGTAGGTAGCGAAATGGGCAGACTAGGTGGGCCAAGCAGTCCTTATCTGCCGTCAAAATCAATGTTTCTATGTTGTAACAAATCACTCAGAAACTTGGTTAAAGTAGGCTGCTGAGTGGTGGGGGGTTGCGGACTACTCATTGAAATGTTAAGGTCTCACTTTTCTTGGGTTTCTGCCTAAGGTACTGTCCAATGAAGATTCAGTGTTTAGTTGTTTCTGTCTCCTCACATGATCCTCCCTCTCAATTATTAGTACACATAATGAGTGGAAAATTGAGATGTGGGTTGCAGGGGGGATTGGGGAGTTTTTTATGGTTTTCTTTGAGGGGAGGGATTACTAATTTTAGATGGCATCTAAACAAATAGAGAAAGGAGAAGAAGGGGAAGGGCTAAGTTTATTTCAAATTACATATTGTAGACCAGGCCTACAAAATACAGATAGATAATCAAAAAGTGAACACATCATAACATTATAGAACAAATTGTGGCTCTATGTTCAAAATCCTAGTGAAATATACTGAACAACATACCTGCTTCTTCTGTTCACAGTCCAGCTTTGAAGAGTGAAGACATGTCTGTGGTCCAGACAGAGTTACAGGACTGGACCCCCGATTGGTAAGTAAGTGCTCGGGGGCGGGGGGTTGCTGAGTGGGAGGGTTAGGTAGGGGGTCTAAAATGTTGCAAAATACATTGATGGTCTGTTTCTTGTTACAGGTAAAAAAAAATACATGACCGAGATGCCTGAGGTGATGTTCAGGACTCTGGCGGAACCACGCATGCACTGTTGCAGGTTTAAAAAAAAACACGACCGAGATGCCGATTGTGACATTGGAGGATTGAGCACCCCAGTGTCACTGTTATGTTTCTGGGGGGGATTGGGGCTGTGGGTGCTGAGAAGGAGGGAGGGTGGGTGGGGGTTATATATTTCACCAAGTAAAGTAAAAAAACAACATAAGAGTGAGTGCAGAGCGTTCTAACGGCGAAGGTGATTTTTTAGACACCCTATCATGTTTTTGGTTCACAAGTGCTTTTTCTCAAAGCAAAAGGTCTGCAGGGCTCTGCCCACTGCAGCCCTACAAAGGTACAGTAGGTATAAATAGGTACAATAGTAGTTGATGCATAGGTCAACAACAGTCAAAAAAGTTTGGTGAGAGAATGAGAATCAGCTAGACATATACTAGACATTATTATAAAGTTTGTATTTAGGGCTCCCCATGACCCAAACAAATAACATCCCCCTTAAGAGGTGGCTGGCTCCCTCATCCTGGGCTAAGACACAGATATGGCACACTGATAAGTCCAAATGAGGATGAAACAAGTGTACGTGTCTGCTGTTCTTAACCTTTGCTGATTGCACTGTAATGCCTTCCAGCACAATGCAATTCTGCTTAAAGGTGAGCCAGTCCAAATTTTCTCGTGGAGATTTGCATATGTTTCCCATGATGCATTGCATAATTGGGGTATGTGCAACTGTGTTTTCTTTATTATTATAAAGTAATTTGATGAGTCATAGAAGAAAATAATATTTGAAAGCAATGACACACAAATCTACAAATAATTACGTAAAGCATTCTGGACAGAACCAGCAACATTTAAGAGTTTACAATTTCTGACAATTCCCTCTCCATAGTCATAGGTTCTCAATGTCCACACATGCACCTTTGCATTAAATATATAAGAAACAATAATTTGATATCTGAGTTTGCATACAGTTATAATCAGATCTCTGTTGAGGTCTCACAAACCAACTGAGATATGATGTATGAACATGCATTGATACAAGCATAAAAAGAACTGTCAGTCTATTGAGTGTGCTCATATTGCAGGTTCACCAGCACAACCTCAGGAGTGTGCCCCCCACATCAACAAATAAGCTTTAACTAATATTTAGAAACCAATAGTGTCTGTCTGGAATGACTGAGTGAAATGGTACAAACCAGGGGTACAAGTGCAATCTCACTAGAGGCATACATGGGTTGAGTGGTATAAGCCAGAGTTACAAGTGGGCCTATAACAAAGGGCATGCCTAGGTTGAATGTTGCAATGCAAGGACTCAAGGTGGCATCTTAGCATGGGCATGATGTCACACTCTTGATAAACAACTTTGTGTAAAAGTCTGATTGTAACAACCACTACTTAAAAATATGTTGCATTTATGCAGTTTAGGTGCTAATACTGTGCAGTTTAGATGCTAATACTGTGCATAAACACACTAATACAAAGTCCGGATAAAACAAATTACTTGACGATTGAATTTTTTTTATTTGTCAGCCCACAAGGTCAGCCATTCAGTCTTCACGGACATCAGACTTACAGAAGACAAAACCTAATGCTGACTGTTAACCAGCTTGCACAATAACTGCATCCCCACCAGTAAAGATCTTTCACTAACGTATAAATGCCCAGGTTTGGGAATGGACTAGGGTTGCTTGGTGGGTCAGCTGAGTGAGGGTGGATTGGGCATCCAACAGCAGCTCTCCTTCCATGCAGAGGGGGGCATCAAGTCCTGTTGTCGATACTGCCACCTGGTGGAGACCAGGCAGCAGTGCAGTGGGAGTGCATAAGGGGCAGGAATGTAGCATGATGTGCTTTGAATGTATTTTCTGATCCTACAGCCCATAGAGGGAAAAAAGAATAAAAGTGCCAGGCTGCCCACAGCCAGCACCCACTCACCCCCCACCCCCCCCACAGACTCTCTCACAGACTGACATAGCAGACCATCCACCCATCAAGGTTCTGAGCAAGTGGTGGATAACCATCCAGTACTGTATATCTGTGTTCACCTGTTCTCTACCACTGAGTAAGGGTACAGCAGAAATTGACTACCAGGATAAGTAATGGAGTGGAGTAGAGATTGTAGATGTTCTACATACAGTGGCATGCGTGTGGATATATGAACAACATTGCAAGTCCACTCCAGCTCAGTCGAACAAGGGATAAAAAAACTAAAAATGTGTTCACTGAATGCTGATCACACATGCAGCCAGATTACACCAATGACACACTGCCCTCTACCAATTGTCAGCCCTGCTCAGAGATAGTGGAGAAATAATAAACACAAAGCCACAATATAAAAAATATAGTCTATCACTTATCACTTACACACACATGCACACACTGTATTAGAATTGGAAATTACTGACATGACAGTAAAAAAGTAAAAAAGGACTCCTAGACCTGGCATATAGAACCCAGCAGGGGTTTTATACAGCAGACCTGATGCCCTCGAGTGACTGTTGGAGGTATACCTCCCCACAAGCATTCTTTTACCACATCTGTTGGAGAATAGGAGGCAGAGAGTGGTGATAAATGGGTTGTTATCTGATTGGCTTCCAGCGTCTAGTGGGGTCCCCCAGGGTTCAGTGCTGGACCCCTGCCTGTTCAACATATATTATATATATACTGTATATATATATATATATATATATACACACATATATATATATATGTATATGTGTATATATATATATATATCATCATTACAATATAATAAGGGAAATGTATGGATAACCAAGTTTGCCGATGACTGCAGAGTGGGAGCAGTAATAGATTCACCTTCAGACTATACTGAAATTCAAGAAGCTCTTAAATATATTGAGAAATGAACAGTAGACCATAAACTTAAACTAAATGAATGTAAATGTATTGTCCTACATATGGGCAAGAAGAATGTGAAATTCAATTACATTATCAATAATAAGCAATTAAAACAAGTGACACAGGAAAGGGATTTGGGTGTTATACAAAATGACCTTTCATTTACTGTCCATTGTGATCAAACTATAAAAAATGCTAATAGGGCTCTAAACTGTAAATTGAGACATACAGTAAGTAGAAGTAGAGAGGTTTTGATCCCACTGTATGGATCATTGGTTAGAACTCACTTGGAGTACTGTTTCCAGGTCTGGTCCCCTTACACTAAGGGTGAGATAGCGAGAGTGGAGAGAGTACAGCGAATGGCAACCCGATCAATAATGGGACTTAAAAATATGTCATATGAAGAGAGGTTGGATAATTTGGATCTATATTCCTTGGCTTATAGAAGATGGAGGGGCGATATGATTTTAGTCTATAGATCATTTCAAGATAATATCCTTTGAGAAGATTTAGGACTTGAATTATTTGCCAGAAATTACAATACTAGAGCTCATTGTAGACAAATTAAACAACAAAAGTGGAAATCACAAAAAAGAAAACAGTGGTTTAGTCAGAGGGTTGTATCAAGGTGGAATTCTCTCCCCCATTATATAGTTAGTAGTCCAACTTTAGATATTTTTTAAATAAGATTAGATGATTACAGTAGAACTAAGTCTATAGTTTACTAATTACTTCACTTGTTGATAATACATTTTATGCTAGCAGACAAGGATGAAAGTCTATATATGCTTTGTGACTACTATGATCTTGTGGTCTTGCCCTGCTTTGGACCACTAATGATTCTATATCTGGCACCTTTGTAGAACACTAATCACCATACCCAGAATGCAGCATCCTTTCTTAGCCATACTTGCTCTCCCAAGTAACACATGCCACCGCCACCACTTACAACGACACTGGGTTAACAGGGCATGGGATCATTATGTCATGGACAAAACTGTACAAAAAAAACAATGCTGCATGCAAAATGGCGTGTGGAAAAATAAGGTTGGAAGACAACGCCGACTGCACCACAACACCACGCACCATTAGAAACTGTAACACAATCACCCCCACACCCCCCAAATGAAAATAACAAACTCAGAGTGGGGTGTGGACCAAGGGGAAAAGGGAATACTTGGGAGTGGGGAACTTAGTTTAAAAAAAAATCTCAAGAGACGGGGAATCAAACCTCGATCCCTGGGTCTCCACTGTGCCAAATACTTGTGCCTAAGCCACTCCGCCATGGGAATGCTTCAACCAGGCACAGTACTTGTGGCCTCTTCAGTCCTTCCTCTGGATCCTAATGAGTGACAGGGGTAGTGGTAGTTTCTTACCACTATTATACCCCTATCTCTGTAATTCATTCAGCTCTTTAGACCGTGCAGCTCTTCATGCGCTGTTTCATCTGCGACATATTGACCCAGTACTGGTTAACAGCACCTCTGCATCAGCTAAGAGAGTCATCCTCCACAACTGGAGGAACCTAATCCTCCCACCACCCAAGAATGGCAAAACCTCTTGGCCCTCACTGCTGGATACCAAATGGTGGCCCATGTGGCTTTTGGGGAGCTCTCATTCTACAAGAAAATCTAGAGGGGCGTACCTGGGAGCTTATCCCAGATACAGTCCTGCTCAGCACCTGGACAGGTGAATGCCAGGCCATTTTGCTACTGACTCCCCTAACACAGAATGCTTAGTACAGTACGCACATGACAGAAACTTATAAAGATATTCTCACTACCTACAGCTGAGCCCAGTGGGTGTGCTTCCCATCCCCTCTCCCACCCCCACCCCGATCTGAGATCCCTTCAGGGGAATCTTGAGATTACTTAAGGAAATTAAATTCAAAGAGCATTTATTCAGGAAATGTAACAAAATCCCAATCCTACTACCAGGCACAGATAAAAACTACTGTCTCCACCTTAAAAAATCAATTAAAATGGCAAAACTTAAATTTTAATTTAACCTAGCTCATTTGAAAACAAATTATAAATAATTAATTTCATACATTAATAGTAAAAAGGGGAATATAAGATAAATTGGTCCACTTCAAGATGATGGAACCACTATAACATCTGACCAGGAGATAGCAAACCACTTTAATAGATATTTTTGCTCGGTCTTTGATGAAGCCAACGCCTATCCTGCAATAAATAAAAATAATGACTCCTTTATACCACCATTCAACCTCATTGAAATTAAGAATATTCTGTCATCACTAAAATGATCTACTAGCCTGGGACCTGACAATATCCATTCTAGGTTCCTATTGGAAACTCAAAACACTACAGCAATTCCACTCCTACTCTTGTTTAACAAATAATTACCAGAGAATGAAATCCTGAACTTTATGGCCTTCCCAGTGGGAACAGCAAGGTCTTTTGAATTTGTAACTGTTCAAGGAGTTGCAGGTGTAGGTTGCAGGATCCTTCTCATTTACCATCCCCCGGGAAATGAGAGGGAATTCCTGCAGGAAGCCACGGACTTCGTTGTCGGACTAGTGTTGGAGTTCCCCAGGTGGATAATTCTGAGAGACTTCAGTGCTTGGGTTGATGACAGACTCTTGCCATTTGGACAAGACTTCCTCTGATTAATGCAATCATTGGGCCTGATGCAGGTGATTACCTCTGCAATCCATGTAAATGGCCACTCTTTGGACCGTGTCTTCTCATGGGGACTGGAGGTCACTGATCTCATAGTGGAACCTGTCATCTGGTAGGACAACTATACCATGAAGGTCTCATTTGAAGCCCCCACTAATAGACTCTCCCCTATGGAGATAGTCCAGTACCACCCTTTGAGGGGTTTGACCCCTGATGATTGGCGCAGAGCAGTAGAAACACCAATTTATAAAAAAAGGGAATAAATCAAATGTCCAGAATTATCAGCCAATTAGCTTAACCTCTATAATAGGAAAGGTTATGGAGTGCCTAATTAAATCTAGGATTTAGAAAATTATGCAACAGCTTGGTATCCATGATAATTCCCAAGATGGCTTCAAAACTGGGCATTCTTGTATCACAAATCATATGTCTTTCTACAGCAAAATAAGTAGGTATTTGGATAATAATATTTCCACAGATGTACTATTGCTCAATTTCAGCAAGGCTTTAGACAAAGTGTCACATGCCTTATTAATCAATAAACTCCATAGTTTAGGATTTCCCTCCTATTTAGTCAACTGGATAACTCAATGACTTCCTGATCGAACTCAACTTGTTAGAATTAGTGGTGCACAGTCTACATCTGGCAGGGTAACTAGTGGAGTTCCTCAGGGCTCCATGTTGGGGCCTGGTCTCTTTAATATCTTCATTAATGATATGAGTCTCATCTCTAATAATTTTCTTTCCAAATCTGCCAACGGCATGAAAATTGGAGATAGAGTTAACTCACCATCTAATATATTACAACCTTTACAAGACCTGCTACATATTGAGCAATGGACAAGGACAAACTCAGTGGCCTTTAATATTGAAAAATGTACTGTCCTACACCTAGGTAGAAATAATTTACTTCATACATATTACTTAAATAATTTTCAACTTAAATCAACCACCTGTGAAAGAGACTTGGGAATCTTGATTAATAATAAACTGTCTGTAACAAACCCACTCAGCAGGTCAGGCCCTCTACTCCCAAAGTACCAACCTCTGAGCACAGTCTTGTGAACAGTATAACAGACAAGGTAACCCTCTTGTCTGTTTTGTGAGTTCGGATCAACCTTTGGTCTCAAGTTCTGGAGGGACTCAAACTGTGAACCTCTTGCTAGTGTACCCAATGCACAGGCTCAGAGATTTCTGTCTTTGGGGGGCCAGATATCTTTGCATATGGGGACATAACCAGGTATACAGAGATGAACCCTTAAAAACTTTAATAAAGACTTCAGATTTAAAATGCTTCTCTTTCCAGTTTGGTACCACCATTCAAGCTTATGTTCAGTATCTGCAATAACTACATACTTTACTTACAACTAAAAAAGAAGTCAAAGACAGACCAAATAAGTTCCAAAAATAATTTTGCTAAAACAGTTAAAAATATGTAAACGCAAAATACAGAACTCTTATATCCCCAGACATACAAATCTTTTAAAAGAAACAAGGTTTAAAAACAGTGCAAATTCCTACTTACAGTACTTAGATTTGAAATCTTTCTAAATATCTGTTTACAAGTGCTCCAAAGATCTTTCCTCAGTCAGAGTCTAGGTAAAAGTGTGTGTAAGTAAAACAGAGTATTCCTTAAACAACTGTATTGGGGCAACCCGTTTTTGTGTGAGGTCAGCTAGCTTCTCCTCTGTCATATTATGTATAAAAAATATATATCTTATACAAAGGTATTACATTCTCCAACTTCAGCATAATCCATATCCTTCAAATGACACTTCTTTTGATCTCATAATAAGCTTCCTCCTTCCAGGACATGACAGCATCTTTATGATTTTTGCACTTCTATGTAATAACCTGGGTTTTCCTTCCAACGTCATAAAATGGATATGTTCTAACAACTATGGTTGTAATTAACTCAGACAGACAGGATCCTTAATTAAGGCCTTACATGTAACACATGGTCTCTAAAAACTGAGTGTGTGTGAATTCACATGCTGTCAGCATTTTTCTTATGGCTTTCATCTTTTAGCTAAAATATGGGTGGGGGGATGAGTGAGGTCATTCTAAGAGCACCAGATTTTTCAGCAGAGACAGTCAGTAATACATTTTATATTAAAAAAAAATTGATACAGCACTCAGAGCTGGTGGTCTACGTCACATTCCTCCCCACCTAGACTGAATTTGGGGGCTCTATCCCCTACATGGGATGAGCTTCCCAAATCAGTTCACTCCTCATGGACCCTAGACAGCCCATCTGAGTTCTGGTTCTTCACTCCAGCCCTATGTACAATTTTTAGATCATACCCTTGTAAAGCAAGACTCCATCTTAATAATCTGCCATTGTTCTTTCCCATCTGCATCAGCCAAACCAGGGGTTTGTGGTCAGTCTGCACCACAAAATGTTACCCATACAAGTATTGCTCTAGCTTCATTAGGGCCCACACTATGGCAAGACACTCCTTTTCCACCGTGGAGTACGCTTGCTCCCTGGGAAGCAGCTTTCTGCTCAGGTACACTACTGGGTGATCTGTCCTTTGGCTGGACATCTGGCTCAGTACTGTCCCAATACCCACGTCTGAGGCGTCTGACTGAACTATTAAGGTTTTGCTATAGTCAGGGCTTGTCAAAACAGGAGCACTGCACAGTGCCTCCTTTAGTCTGGTAAAAGCTTCTTTGCAGGCTGGGACCCAGGTAATTTTCTTTGGCATCTTTTTCTTTGTCAGATCAGATAGGGGAGCATCCAGGGCACTGTAACTGGGTACAAATTTCCTGTAGTACCCTGCTGTCCTTAGAAAGCTCCTGACCTGCTTCTGGGTTTCTGGTCTGGGCCATACCTGGATCACCTCTATCTTTACTTGGTTAGGACAGAGTTGTCCCCAGCCTACCACATACCCAAGGTATGCCACTTCTCCCATGGCCACCTGGCACTTCTTGGCATTGACAGTGAGCCCGGCCCTCTGTCTCCTGCCCAGCACTTCCCTATGGTGGAATAGGTGTTCCTTCCAGCTGGTACTAAAGATGGCAATGTCATCCAGGTACACCACAATGTACTCCTCAGCACCATTTAACACCTGGTTCCCAACCTTTGGAAAGTGGCTGGGGCGTTTTTCACTCAGAAAGGCATTACTTTAAACTCAAATAAGTCTATCGGAGTGATGAAGGCCGACCTCTCCCTAGCTCTGTCTGTCAATTCTATCTGCCAATACCCCTTGGCAGGTCAATAGTCATAAGGTAGGTTGTTCCTCCCAACTTGTCCAGGAGTTCGTCCATCCGGGGCATTGGGCGGGCATCAGACTTTGTGACTGCATTCAGTCCATGATATTTCACACATAAATGAGTTGAGCCATCTGGCTTTGGCAGAAGGACTATGGGTGAGACCCAGGGGCTGTGGGATCTCTAGATTACCCCTAAATCCAGCATCTCCTCCACTTCCCTCCTAATGTCCTTTTGGACAGCCTCTGACACCCGATATGCTGTTCTCCGTATGGGTGACTGTGTCCCTGTCTTCACATCATGTGTCACTAAAGGGGGTAAGTCCAGGCTTGGCGCTAAACAAGGGGGCAAAGTCTGCTAAAACCTCCCTTACTTTCTGGACCTGGTCGGGGGCCAGCTGGGGAGACAATTTTACTGCCTCCACAGAGGACTCCAGGCTTGCTTTCTTCCAGCAAATCCAGAAGGGGGTCTTCTTCGTCTGTCCCCTCCCTGTGACTACACACTGCAAACACCATGTCATCCCTATTTGCATAGGGCTTCATCATGTTGACATGGTACATACTTTCAGTCTGTCTTCTGTCAGGTGACTCCACAATGTAGTTCACGTCATCTACCTTCCTAATCACTTTGTACGGTCCTGCCCACTTAGCTTGCAGCTTGTCTTTCCAGACCAGAATAAGGACCATGACTTCCTGACCCACCATGTATGAGCAAGCTTTGGGTCTGCAGTCGTACCATACCTTTTGTTTCTGTTGGGCAGCTGCCAGGTTGCCCTGGGCTGTCCCCATAAGCTCCTTCAGCCTTTTCCTAAACCTAAGGACATAATCCACAATGGGAGTTCCCTGGGTGACATGCTTGCCTTCCCAGTCCTCCCAGATCAAGTCTAGGGGCCCACATACCTGGAGTCCATATAAAAGTTCAAAAGGGGAAAATCCTGTCAACTCTTGGGGCATCTCTTTGTATGCAAACAGCAGGTAGGGAAGGTATTTCTCCCAGTCCCTCCCATGCTGTTCAACAAGTGCCTGGAGCATTGACTTTAGGGTACCATTGAATCATTCCACAAGTCCATGGGCTTGTGGGTGATACGGTGTCATGCATCTCTGCACCACCCCACACTTCTCCCATAAACATTTCATCAGGTCCGACATGAAGGAACCCCCTCGATCGGTGATTACCTCCTGCAGAAATCCAACACGGAAGAAAAGCCCAAGTAAGGCATCTGACACTTTGTCCTCAGTGAGGATAGGGCAACTGCCTCTGGGTACTGGGTGGCATAATCCACCACTGTCAGGATGAATCTCTCCCCTGAGGAGCTGGGGGTATTTAAAGGCCCCACAATATCCATTCCCACCTTCTGGAATGGCTCCTCCACTATGGGCAATGGAATCAGAGCTGCTTGGGTTTTCTTGCCCGCCTTCCCTATTTCTTGGCACTGGTGACAAGACCTGCAATACTCCTTCACCTGCTGGGTGAAGTTAGGCCGGTAGAAATTCTGGGCAAACAGCTTCATTGTGCATGTGATTCCCAGATGACCAGACAAGGGACTATCATGTGCAATTTTGAGCAACTGCTGACGATACCCCTGGGGAATGACAAGCTGCCTGCCTAGCATCCTTCCCTCTGTCTGTACTGCCTGAGTATACATAAGTCCATTTTCCCAATAAACCTTATATTGGCCATCACCTCTCTGTGCTCTGTCAGAGTCTGCCCAAGCCCTCAGCTTCTCTAAACTAGGGTCACCCCTTTGAGCAGCTGCAAACCCCTCACACATTCCCAAGGCATGGGACAGGTCCCCTTCAGTTGCTAAACTAGGGTCCCTAGCACTAGCGTCAGGGCCCTCAGGATCATTGTCAATCCCAGCCCTAGGACCATGGGTCACCCCTCCCTCTTCGGAGTAACCTTCCGTAGCTGTGTGATCACTTGCTACCAAGGAAATTTCTACCCCTTTTTATCAGTCTCCCCATCTGGAGACACAGGCTGGGGAACCAGCCTCTCAGTGGTTTCCACAATGGCTACCATGGGGTTCAGGGAACTACAATTTCCCCTTGCCGCTTGGCTATGGGTAACTGCACATGCCATCCCCTGTTGGAGATTGTTACCCAGGATCACATTCACTGCTAATGTTTTGGCTACAGCCACCTGTTGAACAGTTCCCCCTGTTTCACCCCAGTCTAAGAGAACACTAGCGAGGGGCAATATTTTCTCTTCACCAGTGAACCCTTGGACAGTAACGTATTTATTGGGTATAAGCTGACCAGGTTGTACCAGATCCCCTTTCACCAATATCAGGGATGCCCCTGTGTCCCTTAACCCCTGCGTCTGTACCCCATTCACCATGACTGGGTGCATGTGTTCCCTCATGTTCACTGGCATGCTTCCAGAGACACACAAACAACCCTCTTCTTTTCTAGCACCCTGTTGTGTATTATTGCCTGCCTTTTTGGGACACTGTCTGGCAATATGCCCAGTCTCTTTACACAACCAACAGGCATTTCTTACTTCAGAGAAATCTTTTCTTTGAAACCTGGGACTAACTGGTTTCAGTGGATGCAGTGAGGGTTTTAGCTGCCCTGAAGGCACGTTTTCCCTTTCTGCACTACCACACCTGCTCCATTCACTCTCAGAGCATGTCTGCTCTTGGCATAGTGGTCCAAGAGTTCAGCAGCGTCTTGTACTGTTTTTTTATCTCGGCCCTCTAACCAGGTTTTTAGTTCTGCTGGGCATGTCCAATAAAACTGTTCTAATAAAATCACATTTTCAATTTTATCAACAGAGTTTGCCTCAGTTCCTTCCCACCAATGTTTTAAAAACTGATATTTGTTTCATGGCTAGCTCCTCTTAGCTCATTTCAGGGCTTCTCCTGAGCTTACAGAATTTAACTCTGCATGATTCAGCAGTTAATTCAAACTTTTTTAATAGTGCAGCTTTTAGCTTGCCATAATCATTGCAGTCTTCATTGTCCATTTGACCCAATGCATCCCAAGCTTTCCCGGTAAGTAGCGGGGATAGCTGGAAGCTCCAGTACTCTCTAGGAATTTTAGCCTGAATACAAACTTTTCAAAAGAATTTAAAAAGGCATTCATGTCCTTCTCTTCCTTAAACTTGGCTATTAATTTGGAGTTCAATTTGTAACCCAGTCCTACAGTCCCAGTTAAACCCAAGCCACTTACCTGCTCTGGTGCCGCTGGTCCAAGTCGTATCTTCTCCAGTTCATGTTGCCTCTGGCGCTTCTTCTCCTTACGGTCTGTATCTCGGCATTCTCCTTCTATCTCTTCTCTTCTGCAGCATGCTGGCACTCACGCTTCTCACAGTTGGCCTCCCTCTGTTCTTGCTCTGTCTCCAGTTCCATCCTGTGCAACTCATTTGCAGTTTGATTACCTCTGGATTCAGGATACTGGTGGCCATTCCCTGCTGCTGTGGCCCTTCACTGACAGTGGCCCTGCTGTCCTTTTCAGTCACGGTCGGTGACTCGCTGTTCTGGGTATCTGCTACCATCAGGGCCTCTATGAGGTTCTGCTTTTTGGCTGTCACCTCGAACGGGACTCCCCTGTCCCCACACAACTGCTTTAAGTAATCTCCAGTGTGCCTGCTGTAGCCAGAAGCCATCTTCTTCTTCCCTGACTACGGCTACTCTGACTTGCACTTTAAAGAAAAAAAATAAAATGGGTAGGAACTGGATGGTACACCAAGTGATATATAGTTCTGTTTCCTTTTTAAAATAAAATTCTGCTTTTTTTTCTTTCTTTCTTTGCAAGAGAGCTTATAGTCTCAGCTGACACAGAACAATACAAGCTTGTGATACCAAAATTATACCACCTCTGCCAACCAATCTGTCACAAACCCACTCAGCAGGTCAGGTCCTCTACTCCCAAAGTACCAACCTCTGAGCACAGTCTTGTGAACAGTGTAACACACAAGGTAACCCTCTTGTCTGTTTTGTGAGTTCGGCTCAACCTTTGGTCTCAAGTTCTGAAGGGATTCAAACTGTGAACCTCTTGCTAGTGTACCCAATGCACAGGATCAGATATGTCTGTCTTCGGGAGGCCAGATATCTTTGCCTACCGGCACCTAACCAGGTATACAGAGATGAACCCTTACAAACTTTAATGAAGACCTCAGATTTAAAATGCTTCTCTTTCCAGTTTGGTATCTGCAATAACCATATACTTTTCTTACAACTAAAAAAGAAGTCAAAGACAGACCAAGTAAGTTCTAAAAAATGTTTTACTAAAACAGTTTAAAATATGTAAAAAGCAAAATACAGGACTCTTATATACCCAGACATACAAATCTTTTAAAAGAAACAAGATTTAAACAGTGCAAATTCCTACTTACAGTACTTAGATTTGAAATATTTCTAAATATCTGTTTACAAGTGCTCCAAAGATCTTTCCTCAGTCAGTGTCTAGATAAAAGTGTGTGTAAGTAAAACAGAGTATTCCTTAAACAACTGTATGGGACAACCCATTTTTGTGTGAGGTCAGCTAGCTCCTCCTCTGTCAAATTATGTATAAAAAAATATATATCTTATACAAACGTATTACATTCTGCAACTTCAGCATAATTCATATCCTTCAAATGACACTTCTTTTGATCTCATAATAAGCTTCCTCCTTCCTGGACATGACAGCATCTTTATGATTTTCGCACTTCTGTGTAATAACCTGGGTTTTCCTTCCAACATCATAAAATGGACATGTTCTAGCAACTATGGTTGTAATTAACTCAGACAGACAGGATAATAAGGCCATACATGTAACACATGGTCTCTAAAAACTGAGTGTGTGTGAACTCACATGCTGTCAGCATTTTTCTTATGGCTTTCATCTTTTAGTTAAAATCTGGGGGTTGGGGAGATGAGTGAGGTCATTCTAAGAGCACCAGATTTTTCAGCAGAGACAGTCAGTAATACATTTTATATTAAAAAAAATGATACAGCACTCAGAGCTGGCTGTCTACGTCACACTGTCATCCAGTGACCACTGTAGCCAAGTGGCTAGAACAGCAAATATTATCCTAAGACAGATTAATGAAACCTTTTTTAATAAATCAGAACACTGTCTAGTGCCCTTGTACAGAGCATACATCAGCCCTCATTTGGATTATGTGTCTCCCTTTTGGAGTCCATATTTAAAGGCTGATATTAACTGGGTAGAACAAGTTCAAAGAAGGCTCAAAAAATTGATCCAAAGACTAAAACCAAAAAACTATGATACTAGCCTTAAGGAAATAGGACTTTATCCTCTACATTTAAGAAGGCAAAGAGGTGATTTTTTGCTCATGTTTATGCTAGTACATACACCTACATTACTTGAGACATGTGGATTATCATTAGCCAATAAACATAGAGTGGGAAGATTGCATAATCTACAACTTAAAATTAACTGGACTAATACAAACAAACATGAGAAACATCTTTAATATAAGAGCAGCAAAACAATGGAATGCCTTACCACAGGAGATCATAGACTCAATCTGCTTTGATTCCTTTAAGTCCAAGCTTGATAATTGGCTAACATTATGTTAACTTAATCACAGCAATGCCCTACTGTTGTGGGGGAACAATCTCAATGGGCCTTGTGCCTACTTTTGTCCTATATTATCCAGTAAATCTATTTTAATATATGTGCCATATTCATTCCTCTCCACTCTCCTTTCTCTTTACTCAACTACCTAGCATACCACAGTGACAACAAGCTGTTATGGACCCAGGTGCACTGGGAAGATACAGGGTACAATCTACTCTGTCACTTACCTATCACTGTTATATCACCCACATACTGCCAAATGGGCTACTCAGCCTGTCCCACCAAAGCTGATACTGATATGGCATGGAAATCTCAGGATTGGTAAATAGCTATATCTTTAGAAAGTGGTGCCAAATACCCAGTGTACTCCTATCTAGGTAATGACCAAGGCTGATGCCATATTTTGACCTGTAGTGTTCTAACAAAATTCTTTAAAGAGCAGCTGATGCCTTAAGGAGAACTTTAACAAAACATAATATTTAGACACAGTTCAGCTTGTATTTCACATTAGTTTGGTATTCCTCCTCCCCATTATTTATTACAGGTATAATTTGCATGAAAACAGGATCTTTGCTCCTGGAGAGTTTATCTGTTCCTCTTGCTTTCTTCCTGCCTGAGGTCATAATGCACATCTTGTGACATCATAGTTACTCCCATGGCAACAGATTTTGATGTCACAACACAGGATTATGACTTGAAGTAGGGAGTAAGCTAAAAAGACAAATGAACTCTAAGGAATAAAGATAATAATACTACTAATAATAATCTTTATTTATATAGCACTATTCAAGATATTAAAGCACTTTGACAAAAACTAGGCTAATGGATATGAAAACTATAAATAGATTAAAAATTCAAAAACAGCAGCAAATCAGATCAAAATTCGGTAACAGAGAATGCAAAGAATCCAAAGGGACGTGTGTCCCTTCTGAACTTGATCCTCAGGCCATTTGCACAGCTACATCTGTGGATGGTCCAGGGGAGTGGCCAGGTGGTGTGCCTGCACTCTATGCCATTCACTAAGTCATGGAGTGCTGGGTTAGGGTGGTGCAGTATATGTAGGCAGGGACCTGCCATAGAAGCTACACACCTCCCACAGTAATCACCTGCTGGCCACAGTGGGACCAAAACCTCCCCATCATACTGCTTCAGCTCTCTGATCCAGCAGAGGGGGTTGGGGGCAACTGTCGGGGCACTCACACTGTTTTTTTCACATTTTCTGTGATGCACAGTGTCCCACAATTCCCTGCTCTACCTGGAGCAGGGGATTCACTTTCGGACCAGAACAGGCATTTGATTTAATGCCCGCCTATGTCCACCAATCCACCTCCTGTGCACCAACTGGCTGGGAAGGGCATTCCATATACAGGCACCCTGCAATGACCAATTATGGGGAATGCCATGTCCCACATGCCTGTCCACAGGTGCAGAATTGTGTGGTCTGGGTACGAGTCTATCACACATACCTGGCCCGATTGGTGCATAGCCACCTATGGTTATACATATTTAATCTTTAAAATCAATAAAAATAAAGTCTGATAAAAAAAAAAATCAGAAAAGAATATCTAGCTTTCTAGGAAGGGGCAAACAAGCTACCTAAAACAGTAAAATACAGTCATTAATTTACAGATACTTGTTAATAACTCTTGAGTTTTCTACAGTACCAGCAGGTTAAAGGACAAAGCACAGTTAATAAAATGGTTAGTGGGTTTGCTTGAGTGTTGTGTTACACAAGCACCATGTACACAAGGTTACACAAACAGCTCACACATATTGAAATTATTATGCCTGATAAACCCCACAGATGAGCTTTGTCAAGCCTCAGGAAATTGCTATCTGCACCTCCAGCCTAAAGTTGCATTTAAGAGAGGGTGATAGACTGTTTGGCATACTTGCTGCCCTTACATTTTCTTCTTTTCTCTTAGAAAGTCCAGATCCAGTTCAGGTAGTATATGGGGGTGGGGACAGTAGTGCCACCAGCAATTTGTCAGCTCCATCCTCTTCTGGAAATCATAGAAGGGCTTTAGTCAGGACCAGTTTTAGACTTAATGGTGATCCGAGCAGAGATACTTGTGGTGTCCCCTTCACCATTCCCAAAGCCCACTTTCTTACCTTTTACCATGCCCCACATTCAAAAACAAGTAACAATTCAATGAATACAAGGTTGAGAACCACAATAGTGGTTTTACATCAATGTGTTTTACATTTGAAGCTGATCACTTCTTATACTTTTTACTTTTGTCCACCCCTTCTGTGCTGGCACTACAAATGGCTGCTTGGTTTGATTGTGACTAAACCACCTTTGGTAGTGCTTGGGATTCCCAGTTTTTCCAATGTAGCTAAAACAATTATTTTTTAGAAACTACCACTGCCACTGCCATAACCCCAGCCACATCACTGGATTATTGTAGCAGAAGACTGACATTGTCCTGTCAGTTGACACAACTGGCAATGAGGCACCTCAACTGTCCCATACCAGCTTGCCCTCTGAGAGGATGTTCAGCCCAGCCGAGGATGTGGTGGAGCCTCATCAGTCAACACTGGACCTATAACCTGTTATAACAGGAATAATCGTAGCTTCAGAATGTGTCAGTCAATGGCTCCCATGAGAAGGCACAATTCCCCATCTTAGCTTTGGGACCTCTACTCCTTTGATTGCCTCTCTTTGCCAACCAAAGTCAATGGACGTTGTAGGGCACTGAGCATTGCATAAAGAGAGAAGAGGTAGGGGTCCATGAGGCCTGTTTTGGGGAATGTGGCTGGAGGAAGACAGATTGGTGTGGTGAGCTCTAGGGGGCACCCTGGGGCAAAATAGGTTTATGATAGGGGTCCTCCCTGTCTTGTTCCCATACCCAAGGGCTCTGCCTTAGGTGGGCAGTTACCCAATAGAATAATGTCATCTACCTGTCCTTCTCGAGCAGTGATATGCAATGCCAGATCTATTAGAAACAAGACAGCTATTATATCTGATCTGGTTTTTACAGTTGACCTGACTTGCATCACCAAGACCTGACTGGCTGAAAATGCCAGGCCAGTATTGGAATCCATGTTTCCTGCTCGGTTCTCAGTGACCCACTGCCTGAGAAAGGATCATAGGGTTGGGGGAGTGTGGCAATTTGTTTTAAGTCAGACCTGAACTTTACTGCCTTCCAGTGGGAACAGCAATGTCTTTTGAATTTGTAAGTGTTCAAGGAGTTGCAGGTGTAGGCTGGAGGATCCTCCTCCATTATTTCCTTTATACTAGGGATTCTGACATCACTTCATCAAACAGGCAAAGGATATGCACCTGTCATAGCAGAAGCAGACATCCAGCAAAGAAACAGCAGCAAGTGAAGAGGTGACTGCTCTCTCAGTGGAAGGGAAGTAAATGCAAATCTAGGAGCTTTCATTATTACTTCTTCGCATTGATATTGCATTGGGAAAAGGAGGAGTAGGAGTTTGAAGAAGGTTGTGCAATGACTACTTAGAGTCTCTTTTTAGTGTGGATAGGAGGATAGGAATATAAAGCAGTTGCTCAATATATCTAAATGTGTGCAACAAAGGAGGTAGGAAATAAAGAAAATGTTTGCACTGATGGGGGAGAGGAGACTTGGGGGTGTTTGGTATCCTGCATCTGGAAGGGTGGGGGGGTCACTGGTGGGCAACAACAGCAATGGGTAGGGTAGTAGGCTGCAACAACTGCAGTGCACCAATCTTTCTAAACATTGCCTGGGTGTGGGAGAATGTTTAGTGTGCAACCACATAGAAAAACTTACAAAGGAGATTGAGGTCTG
This sequence comes from Neoceratodus forsteri, assembly GCA_016271365.2. Lineage (NCBI taxonomy): Eukaryota > Metazoa > Chordata > Ceratodontiformes > Ceratodontidae > Neoceratodus > Neoceratodus forsteri. The sequence continues at coordinate 1,127,860,491 of CM028131.1, forward strand.
CAGGAGGAACTAAGACAGGCAAGGCAGATTGGGGGTGGATTTAGCCCAATACTGGAGGGAGGAAGAAGGGGAGATGAGGAAGGGCGATTTAAGCCAACAGTGGTGAGGAGAGGGTCAGAAGAAGGGAAGCAGAGACAATGGGGCGCAGGCCAGGAAGAACGATTGCCGGGGAAACCAAGTCAGGAGACAAAAGACAAATGGAAGGAGGAGATAGGGACTTGTGAGGGGAGGCGAAGAAGTGGCAAAAGTCACGGAGTGGAAAGGAGAAAGCAGGTTACTATGAAGAGAGAGGGAGCGGGCATTTGTGAAGGGTCTTCAGAAAACAGCTGTGCACTGCTAGAGAAGAAGAAAGTGGAGGAGAGAAATGATGAAATTAGAGGAGTAATTGATAAATGCCTGAACCAAACTGGAGAGGGGGAAAGTTCTGCTGAAAGAATTGCAACAGGGATAAAAGAGGGAAATAATGTGCAGGAGGAAGAAGAGGAGCTGGAAATGAGAGAGGGCAATGAATGGAAGCAAGCAGGGAGTAAGAGGGGTGGAATCTTAGTGTTGAGGAACTCAATACTAAGAGGAGTTAGGTGGGGTAGCAAGGGGGAGAGGCATAGTCGCATTTGGGTGGAGGCCATGCCAGGAATGACAGCGGAAAGGGTGGACAGTCTGTTCTGAAATATGCTAGAAGGGTAGGACAAGCCTCATTTAATTATACATCTTGGGACAAATGACCTGGCTGACAAGACAGTAGATATAGTCCAGAGGAGGTTTGAGGAACTAGCACAATTATGTGAGGGCAGGAAGATCAGTAACTTTTCGAGATACTCCGGTGCAAAGGCAAGCACAACAAGAAAGCTGAGAATAGAGAATTTAATGGATGGCTAAGAACCTGAGTTGTGCTAAAGGGTATGGGCTGTTGGGGGTGGGGAGGGACCTGGGAGGACAGTAGTCTCTATGCCAGGACAGACTACACTTGAGTGAGGAGGAAAGAAGTGTTGAAACAGAGGATGGAAGAGTATATGGGAAGTTGGAATTTAAACTAGGAGTGGGGTTGGCAGTTGAGGAAGAGATATGCAGAGACCACAGGTTGGGAAATCATATGAGCTTACCCCCATAACAGTGACAAAGGACAAATGGCAAGTACTGTTGGTGATGCTAGGAAAGGAAGGTAGGATGGGAGGGGGGGAAGGGTGGAAGGTGGTTACCCTTAATGCTAGGAGCCTTGGGAGGAAAACTGCAGAGTTACAGGTTATCATGGCAGAGGGAGAGGTGGACATTGCAGCCATCACAGAAACATGGACCACCCAATATAATGACTGGGACCTGTCTGTACCAGGGTACAGGTTATTTCGTAGGGACAGGGTGATTGGGAAAGGAGGGGGAGTGGCACTATGTGTGAAGGAAGGACTGAAGTGTGTAAGGGAGGAAGGGGAGGAGGGTAGTACAGAGTCACTTTGGGTGCAAATCCAGGATTTCAAGAATAGTATTCTTAGAATGGGAGTGGTGTACAGGCCACCATCTCGGATGGAGGAGTTAGACAGGGAACTAGTGGGACAGATCAGGAGGACCTGCGAGAAGGGTAGTGTGGTGATTGTGGGGACTTCAACATGCCAGGAGTGGACTGGAGCACCCCAACAACCAGGAACAGAAGGGCAGGTACTGCTGGATGCCTCCAGGACAGCTTCCTGCAAATGGTCAGTGAACCAACCAGGTTAGGAATACCCTTGACCTTGTGCTGGCAAATGGGGACTTTGTGAGAGAACTTACAGTGGAGGAACGCTGTCAGAGAGTGACCAACACTCAGTATGGCTCACATTGGATATGGGCAAGGAAGGAGTGGAATCTGGCACAAGAGTGCTGGACTTCAGGAGGGCCGACTTTGGGAGGATGGGGAAGTGGTAAAGGGTACCTGGCCAGAATTCAATCTAGTATGGATATACTAACCAGAGGTGGGAGCTCATAAGCTGGGGATAGTGGAGGCAACTAAAACTGCTGCAAAGCCCAGAGCAAGAAGGCTAGGGCTAAGAAACCAAGCTGGTTGAGCAAGGAGGTCATGGAAAAGGTAAGGAGGAAAAGAGCTGCCTTTAGGAAGTACAAGAAAACAGGGAGGGGAGGACAGAGAGGTATTTGACATAATCGAAGGAGGTGACAAGGGCAGTAAGGAGCTGGCATCTGCAGACTCAGGTAAGCAGGCTAGAAGGGAGAAGGACTTCCTTAAGTACATCAGGGAGAAAAGGAGCTGTAATGACCACATAGTAAGGATCAGGAAGGAAGGGGGTTGGGTGGAAGCAGGGTACGATAAGGCAGAAGCACTAAATGAGTACTTCTGCTCAGTATTTACTAAAGAGAAGAGGGAGGTGACACCCAAGGTGGGAGAAATGGCAGAAGCAGGGAGAGAAGTGGTGACAGATGGGGAAATCATGGAGGGCAGAGTTCAAGAGGGTTTGAAGGCACTGAGGGTGGACAAGGCACCAGGCCCAGATGGCATCCACCCCAGGGTACTGAAGGAGCTGGCAGAGGTCCTTGCAGGACCTTTGGCAGACCTATTTAATGCCTCACTACATTAGGGGTGTGTACCTCAGGACTGGAGGATGGCTCATGTGGTGCCCCTCCACAAGAGTAGCCCCAAGGATGAAACCTGGAAACTACAGACCAGTGAGCCTCACATCCATTGTAGGTAAGCTAATGGAGACTATCCTGAAGGAGAGGCTGGTGGCCCTCCTAGAGGCCAAAGGACTACAGGACAGCAGACAGCATGGCTTCATACGTGGCAGATCCTGCCAAACCAACCTGGTCGAGTTCTATGACTGGGTAACTAGGCAACTGGACAGGGGCCATGCAGTGGATGTCCTGTATCTGGACTTCAGTAAGGCATTTGACTCGGTACCACATGGAAGGCTGGGAAGGAAGTTAGTAGGCACAGGGGCGGGTGTAAGGCTGGTGAGATGGGTAGGAAACTGGCTGCAGGGAAGGCAACAGAGGGTGGTGGTGGGTGGGGAGCTCTCACACCCAAGGACAGTGATGAGCGGTGTCCCACAGGGCTCGGTGTTGGGACCAGTGTTGTTTGGGATATTCATTGCAGACATATCATGGGACATCAAGAGCAAGATCAGTCTGTTTGCTGATGATACCAAGGTTGGCACAGGTGGTGGATGACCTAGGGGATGTCAGGGGTTGCAGGATGATCTGGCAAAGCTTGAAACCTGGTCAGACACCTGGCAACTGTGGTTTAATGCCAAAAGTGCAAGGTGCTGCATTTTGGGATGAAGAACCCAAGGAGGAGTTACCAGCTAGGGGGGTGCAGCTAGCCCAGACAGAGGAGGAGAAGGATCTGGGTGTGCTCATTACAGGGTCAATGAACAACTCGGCACAATGTAGGAAGGCAGCTGCAAAGGCCAACAAAATGCTGGGTTGTATTGCAAGGGGTATATCCTCGAGGAGGAGGAGGTGATTCTGCCCCTGTATAGGTCATTAGTTGTGCCACACCTGGAGTACTGCGTGCAGTACTGGCGTCCGTATCTGAAGAAGGGCATTAAGTTACCGGAGGGGTTGCAGCGCAGGGTGACAAAGATGATCAAGGGGCTGGGGAACTTATCATATGAGAGGAGGTTGAAGGAGTTGAACATGTACTCACTGGAGGAGAGGAGAGTCAGGGGTGACATGATTACATGAAAGGAATAAACAAGACGGGTACAGAGGGGCTGTTCAAAGTAAGGAAGGGGAGGGCCACCAGGGTCCATGATATGAGACTGGAGCGAGAAAGGTTCAGGAGGGAGAAGAGGAGACACTTTTTTACAGAGAGGGTGGTGGCTGGGTGGAATGCGTTACCTGCAGAAGTGGTATGCAGTAGAAGAGTGGACTGCTTCAAATGAGGATGGGACAGGACAAGAGGAAGGGTTAATGAAGGGGAAGGGTGGAAGGGAGGGGCAGCTGCAGAATAAGGGGCGCTAGCTACACATTAAAGCAGACTTGATAGACCTCTAGGCCTTTATCTACTGGCAAATTTCGTATGTTCATATGTTCGTATTTACCATCCCCCAGGAAATGATAGGGAATTCCTGCAGGAAGCCATGGACTTAGTTGTTGGACTAGTGTTGGAGTTTCCCAGGTGGATAATTCTAGGCAACTTCAGTGCTTGGGTTGATGACAAACTCTTGCCGTTTGAACAAGACTTTCTCTGATTAATGCAATCATTGGGCCTGATGCGGGTGATTACCTCTGCAATCCATGTAAATGGCCACTCTTTGGACCTTATCTTCTCATGGGGACTGGAGGTCACTGACCTCATAGTGGGACCTGTCATTTGGTAGGACCACTATACCATGAAGGTCTCGTTTGAAGCCCCCCCATAGACTGTCCCCTACGGAGATAGTCCAGTACCACCCTTTGAGGGGTTTGACCCCGGAAGGTCAGATAGCAGTGCTGGACCTATCAGGTGCGATGAATGCTTGCAAGGAGCCAGGGGAGTTGGTTTTGACCTAAAATAGGGCAGTACCTGATACCCTTGACTCCATCACACCAGTCCATGTTCGGCCCCTCGCCTCACACCTAGAGATTCTGCGAAATTTAATTTCACTGGGTGAAGTGCAGTGAATTGGCAATTTCACTGCACAAATGTTTCACAAAAATGTGTATCTCACACCCTCCTGCATTTTTGGCCTCTGAGCAGTTCACCAAAAATGGCAAAATTTTGCCTGCGGGTGGAAAAATTTCACCAACAGTGATGGAATTTCACCTGCAGGGGAGAAATTTCACCCACAGGTGAAATTTTGCAGACTTGGGGAAGAACGTTTGCTCCCAGACGTGGGCAAAATTTTGCATTTCGCCCAGTGAAATATTTCATGTAATGCGCTAATTCTGTGAAATATTTCACCCAACAAAATTTTCCAGTTTTGCACAACACTACTCACACCACAGATCCCCATGGTTTGATGGGACTCTCAGGGAGTTGCTGGTGATGGTCTGAAGCTTAGAGCAGTGCTGGCAGAGATCCTGGTCTAATGGAGACAAGCTTATTTGATGTCTCATTACAGAGAGTATCAAACAGCAATCTCCCGTAAAAAGGCAGAGTTCCTGTCCAGGGACATTGCTGTAGCAGTCAACAGACCAACTCAGCTCTTCCAGACTGTCAACAGGCTGTGTAATTCAGCTTGTCTTTGGTCGTTAGAGTCTTTTCACAATCTAAGTGTGATGAGTTTGCTCTGTTTTTTGCCAATGAGACCTCCTCTATTACATCCAGGATAAAGTCAGCACCACCTATTGGGGCTTGCAAGACTGAGCCAGTGTCTGTTGCAGGCATTCTGTTTGTCTCATCTGACTTTGACCAGTTCACAGTCAAGGATGTTGTTAGGGTCATCCAGGAGTTGAGGCCCACCTGCTGTAGTTTGGACCTGGGCCCAAGGTGCTTTCTTGTAGGGTCCATTGAGTCCATTGGCCTGGTTCTTACTAAGATAATCCAGTGTTCTTTAGTGAGGGAGGTCTTTTCTGAGCCTCTTAAGGAGGTAGTGGTGAGACCCCTCATGAAAAAAAAAACTTCACTAGACCTGAACTGCTTGGCAAACTACATACCTGTCTCTAACCTACCCTTTTTGGGGAAGGTTATTGAGAAGGTGGTGGCTTTACAATTGGAGGCCCATTTGTCAGCTTACAACATCTATGACCCTTTCTAGTCAGGTTTTAGGAAAAGGCAGAGTACTGAGACTGCCTTTGCTTCAGTGTTTAATGATCTGCTGGTGGTGAGGGATTAAGGAGAGCATTCCATTCTTGTTCTTCTTGACCTCTCAGCAGTGTTTGATACTGTGGATCATGGGGTGCTATTGGATTTCCTGTGGGTTTACTGTGGACTTTCTGGTGTAGTACTCAACTGATTCTATTCTTTCCTTATTTGAAGAATGCAGAGATTGGTCTTGGGAGCTTTTTTCTCCAGACCACTGCCCCTGCCATCTGGGGTCCTGCAGGGTTCCATTTTGTCCCCCATGTTGTTCACTGTGTATATACTACTACTAGGGGACATTATGAGAGAGTACAGACTGAGTTTTCATTGCTATGCTGATGATACTCAGCTGTACCTGTCTTTTGTGCCCGAACAACAGGACACAGTCTGTTTTCCATTGGTGCCTTGCCGAAATCCAAGACTGGATGAATGCCAAATGGTTGAAGTTAAATCCATATAAAACAGAAGTATTGGTGGTGGAATCTGATTGCCTGAAGATTGGTGTGTAGGCTGGGCAAGCAACCATGCTTAGACTTGGAGATTCCCAGCTTCTCACCTCTTGTAAGTTGAAAACTTTTGGTGTTGTCCTGTACAGTGTCTTAACTCTTGAACTTCAGGTGTCGGCCATGGTCCAGAATGGCTTTTACCATCTTAGAAACAAAGCTAGAATTAAGAACCTTATTCCCTTGGGTGATCTGCCATCACTAGTCCATGACTTTGTGACATCACAGCTTGATTACTGCAATGCCCTTTACCTAGGACTATGAGGGGCTGATCTTTATCCCCTACAGCTAGTGCAGAATGCAGCAGCCAGGCTGCTGACTGGCTTTTTGAGGTCATGTCACATTATGCCTGTGCTGCACTCTTTGCACTGGCTCCCTTTTAGGTGGCAGATCACCTTCAAAGTTGGGTTGCTGACCTGGGCCCAGTTACCTACAAGACCTCCTACAGCCCTATCACCCATCCCGTCCCCTCTAATCAGCTGATGAGGGCATCCTGGTGATTTCCAGTGTCCATTTGAAATCATCTGGCACCAGGGCTTTCTCTGCTGTGGCGCCAACTCTGTGGAAGTCATTGCCTCATGTGCTCAGAGAGGACCCCCCCAGTTAATGCCTTCAAGAGGGATCTGAAAACCTTTTTATTTAATAAAGCTAGTCCCTCTTTTTAACTTTAACTTATAGGAGCTGTAATATTGTATGTATATTTTAATTTATGTATGATGTTTGGTATCTGTAAAGCACCTAGAGTTGCAATGAGAAAGGACGCTCTATCAAATTAATAAACTAAACTAAACTATATTACATACAACTGTTTTTATAAAACTAAATTTACTGGCATTTGTATACCAGTACGATTTTCCAATTCACACTGTTTAGGTGGTCCACCTTATTTATAGCCCTGCTGTGTTTTGCTCTGTCCATTTGGCCTATGTGCTGTTAAACAGCCTCCATATTTGACCAGATTTTAACTCAGTGTGCTGACTTTTCTTAATTTAATTAATAGTCCATTGGTGTATTCTCCTGTATTTGCTGATTACTGCAGCGGTACCTGTGCTTCACATCATAGCTCAGGTCCTGTTCATTACATTGTGTTTTTTTTAAATGCAATGTCATCCGGGCTAAGGACTCTCCTTGTGATGTCTGCAGACTTACACATTTAATAATTGTACAGATCTTTCATTATTAATTCACCTTCCATACAGTACATTTTGTGAAGTACAGTTTGCCCTGTACAATCATCAGCCTCAAAAAGCAATTAACAAGGTTGCTTGTGTGACACCTGTTAATAATTAAATAACAATATCCAAGGATACATTTCCGTACTAGGCACAACTGGTGTGCCACAGTTCTGTTCTCATAGGATGCTTTCTCCAATTAGTCTTTTACAATGGGCATGTGTCCTGTGTTAATGTTCTCTTCTCTAATTGTGCATTTTCCTGAAAGAAGCCTTATTCTTGAAACCACAGTTACATCTGAAATATTTATTCTCCAGAAACATGCCTTATTCCTTAACTGTAATATATGGATAAGCCTCAATAATAGTATACTAAGTCATACAAAAATGTTCCAGTAATACACTACTGTTCTCTCAATAATGCTGTCCTGAGAAGTGAGAATACTATCACTTTTGTCCATAATACTACATTTCAGAGGTCATCCCTAACTGTAGTATTATCAATGAACTTCCGTAGCAAAAGAACAGCTACCAGAATGTGCTGAGCATGCCAGCTTTTTACTTAAACTGTTTTCTGACAGAAAGCCAGCTTGCTGCTTTCAGTTTGTAGTTTTATTTCCTACTTGCAGTTTTCTGTTTATTTAGTGCAGTTCCTCTTCCTGCAGCCACTGTCCCAGACCCACCCAACAACATAAGGTAAGAAAAAAAAACTGCTTTGGATCCATATATTACAAAAAATAACAAATAGATAAGTGTGTTACAAGGCAGTGATGCCATCTCAAGGTTTTGGGGACTTTAGGAACCTTTTGAGCTTTGCTCTCGAGTTTCCTAGGCTCCAAACTCTCTCGCTGGTTTTATTGTCTTGTAATATACACTTATTGATCTATTTATAGTTAGGGTTGAGCAGAGGTTTCTATGTTAAAATTCAAACTTTGCACTTTAATAGCTTCACAACCATTTAACAGATTTGCATGAAATGCTGCATGCATGGTCTTGGGGGCAAGACCTCTTGTCTTGCCAAGTTTTGTTATTGTTGGATATGCAGATTTCAAGATATGGATCATGAAAAAGTAAAAAAAATCAGGGGGCTTTGCTGTTTTTTTTTTTTATCGCCCAGCACCCAGACAGTCTGGAATTTTCATCTAACATTTTCAGGGTGGCAAGAGCTTGGTTCCCAGTTATGCCTTTTGCTGGTTTGTGAAAAAATATTAATCCATTCCAAAGTTATTCAATTTTGAAATTTTGTGGATAGCTGCTTGGAACAAAAAAAGAATGTGCTCCATACAAAAAAGGATCTCTTCTTATTGAAAAGAATCAGAAAAAACTAAGATCAAATAAGTTTTTCTTATGAAGGGATCCTTTTCATATGCTTTTTTCACTCATATGAAAAAGGATGCTGTCATACGAAAAAAGATTTTGGACTTTGTCTTTTTCTGATTCTTTTTTAATTTGAGGGGATCCTTTTTTGTATGGGTTTTCCATTCATATGAAATAGGATGCCTTCATACGAAAACAGATTTTGGACTTCGTCTTTTTCTGATTTTTTTTTTCATTTGAGGGGATCCTTTTTCATATGGGTTTTCTAGTCATACAAAAAAAAGAATGCCTTCATACGAAAAATATTTTGGACTCAGTTCTTTTCCCCCACATTTGAACATCTATGTAAGCCATAACTCATCAATATTAGGACTTAAAGGGAATAGGAAAAAATAATAAGCAATTTTTGTGTTTTAAATGATATTATATGGCTAATAAACATATTTTGACCCATGCTGTATACATTTTTTTTTCTATTTTATGAAGTTTCTGATTTTTTTACCCATTAGTAGTCTGGACTGCCATAACACAATGTTCCTGTCTGGCTCATGGCAAGATAATGTCATATGATGACCTCACTGTTTGTACTGCATCCTGTTAAATGTTTTTCATTCTGTTTTGTTTTAAGTTCATAATTTTAAATGTTTTTAAACAGCTGCGCTAAGTATTTTTTTTAAATCAAGGAACAGATTCATAATGCAGTCATTCAAACTGATTTTCATTGCCTAATCAGTGACTTTTACAAGCAAATGATTTTTGATTAGTATTACAATTTATAAACACACACAGATTTATGTAGCTATCAGATTACTCATATAAATTTTCCTGACTATAATTCAGTGTGAATAAATACTTTTTCAGTGTACCTTGTGTAAATGGATTAGAGCAGTACCATGATTCAATTATGTTCTGGCTGGATCTAAAGATAGATAGATAAATAAATAAATAAATAACACAAATGCTAGAAGCATTGACTAGTGACAAACAGAAACAGCATACCCTTTATGTTGTTTGATCATTTTAAAACATTCTGTCTTCATTACTTTGCTCTAGTTTTAGAAATGCCATGTTGTGCAGTTGCTGACTCTAGAACTGCAGAAAATGATTTCTAATATGCCTCATCCTGTCCCCCAAAACAGAACTTTTCAACTGCGTCCAGCTCTGCCATATTAGTTTAATTTAGTTTATTCATTTAATAGCTAGCAAGCAATTCTTTATTTTTACAAAGCGCCTTTACAGAACCAAAGCATTTTTATAATAAATAAATCAAATACATAAAATTAAAACAACATCCTAAAATCAGTCAATAAATATACTTAAAAATCAGGATACGCCAGGCTAAATAAATACGTTTTTAATGCTAACTTAAAACTTTGAATGGTCAGGCAATCTTGCACCCGATGAGGTAGAGAATTTCACAGGGCTGGGGCCATTAAACTAAATGATCTGGTCCCAGATGTCTTTAAACAGACCCTGGGAATCTCTAGCAATCCCTTTTCGGTGGATTGGAGCAGATGGAAGGGACAGTAGGGATGAAGAAGACCTTGCAGATAACTAGATCCCTGATCGTGTAGGGCCTTATAGGTCAGAAAACCAATCTTGAAGGTAATCACCACTGTACTGGCAGCCTGTGCGGTCCATGGAGGACAGGTGTTATATGACTGGTCCTAGCCCTACCATTCAAAAGCCTGGTCACCGCATTCTGCGCTAACTGCAAGTGGTGGATATTCCTCAGATGGTAGAAAGAGGTTTTGACAATGGCCGACACCTGAAGTGTAAGGGCCAGGCAGTCATCAAATATAACACCCAGGTTTCACATCCGATCTGAGGTAGCTAACTGGGCTCCCCCAAACTAAAGACCTGAAGGTGATCCTGTCAGCAAACCCACCCCCCGACAACCTGGGTTCATGACCAACACCTCCATTTTCTCAGGGTTTAACTGCAACCAGATCACAGTCATCCAGTCCTGAATCTCGGTGACACAGTTTTTAAAGACCAAGACAGCATCACCCTGGTCAGACACAAAGGACATGTACAGCTGAGTATCATCTGCATAGCAGTGAAAGCTCAAGCTATACCACCTAATAATCGCTCCCAATGGCAGCATATATACCACAGACAACATGGGCACCAAAATGTAGCCCTGCAGCACCCCAGAGGATAGGGGGAGTGATGAAGAGGAAAAAATTCCAGACACCACCCTCTGAGTCCTACCCTCAAGGAATGATTGAAACCAACTGAGGACCGGGCCTGATAGTCTGCAGATAAACAGCAGGTGTTTCAAAAGCACTCCATGGTCAACGGTATCAAATGCCACCGAGAGATCAAGAAGGACCAAGATGGAATGAGTCTTTCGATCTCTCGCTATTATGAGGTCATTTAGTACCTGAACAAGGGCTGTCTCAGTACTATGTCTCTTCCTAAATCCGGACTGTAGAGAATCATAGATATTGTGGCTGGTCAAATGACCATCCAGCTGGGATGCAACCACCTTCTCAATAACCTTACCTACAAAAGGCAGGTTAGAGACAGGCCTGTATTTAGCCAGACAGTACGGGTCCAAGGAGAGCTTTTTAAGAAGGGGCCAGATCACAGCTTACTTCAAGGGATCAGGAAAGATCCCCTTCTCCAATGACAACCAGACTATCTTGGCAAGGACCAGGCTAATTTTATCCACACATCCTACTAAAAGGCGAGTGGGGCCTGGGTCCAGACTACAGTTGGTCAGTCGCAGCGACTGGACAATCATCACTATGACGTTGATTGTGGGCAGATCGAAGTCAGACCACACAAACTGGGTGTCTGACATCTCCTGCCGACCACCACAACTCCTGTCTGAAAGAGTTAGGAGGAGATCGGACCTGATTGTGGCAACCTTATCCATGAAGAATCGAGCAAACTCCTCACACCATTCCTGTGAAAATGCTCTCTCGGGTTGAAGACAGATTGGATTGCACAATCTGTCCATGGCCCGTAAGAGCTGGGCTGGTCAATTCTGCAGAGCAGCAATTTCTCTGGATAGAAATTCTGCCTTCTAACAGGTAATTGCTGATTGATAGACCCAATAATGGTCAAACTAAGCCTGTCACACTCCAGACCTGACTTCCGCCAACATCTCTCAAGCCTTCTTCCCACTCTTCTCAACTCCCTCAAAGTCTCATCAAACCAAGGAGAGTTGGGGTGAAGGGTGAGGGGTCAAACATGAACAGGAGCAATGGAATCCAGGGCCCCTACTACAACCTCATTATAGGCAAGAACGAAGTCCCCAGGATCCATACATTCACTCGGCAAATTTGATAGGTTCAGCACCGCCATCAGGCCTTCCGGGGAAACACCCCTCAAAGGGCAGTACCAGACCATTTCCACAGGGGCTGACCAACCAGGGGGGACCAGGAAACTGAACCCAATGGAGTGATGGTCAGACCATCTGACTGGCTCCACCACCACATCGGACATCTCCATCCTCAGGAGGAACACTAAGTCCAATGAATGACCATCTATATGGTTCGAAGAGGAAATAACCTGTGTGAAGCCTAGTGAATTTATTAGCTGGAGGAAGTCCTGCCCAAACTGTGAGAGTTCATCATCAACCCAGGCATTGAAATCCCCCAGGATCAGCCATCTGGAGGATCCCATTGTAATGTCAACAATGAAGTCTGCAACTTCCCGCAGGAAAACATTCCCATTACCTGGTGGATGGTAAATGAGAAGAATCCTGCTCCCCACACCCTCACCCATAATACATTCAAAGGAGTTGGCGATTCCTACTGGTACCTCCATCAGGTTCAGTTCTGTTCTAAAACAGATTGCCACTCCCCCGCCCCTATGATGTGTATCACCGAGTATCCGGCTGATACAGCTGAAGCCAAAATAGAGTGCTCTGTTTCATTGTGACTCTATGTGTTGTACAGATAACCAAGTTCTATTTAAAAATGTTTAAAAATGCACAATAAACTACAATTTAAAATAAAAAAATAAACATTAAATGAACGGATAGGCTTTAATAAACAGAAAGGTCTTTAGATCCCCTTTGAAGACATTAACCAATGGGGCCTTTCTGAGCACACAAGGCAGTGAATTCCACAGGGTTGGCACCACAAAAGAAAAAGTACAGAGAGTGCAGCATTGGCATAGTATGACTTGACCTGACCTCAAAAGGCTATTATATCATACATCATACATCATCACAGCATCATTTTCTAACCTTAATCTTAGTGTTTAGTATATGCCATTTTCCTTTGCTGTATGAGCCCTCATTCTGTTAACCAGAAACAACTCCCAGGAGCCCTCTGCACACATTCTATGTCTAATGCATGGTTGCAACATATGCTATGGTCTACCAACATACCTGTACATATTAAGGAAGATATTATATACTGCATGTCTGTTACTCTACTTGTGATCCATGCTTGATGTGACATCAATTTCCATCACTACACTTGTTATCAGACATCTCTTATCAGTTGCTAATTCAAGCATTGTGTGGATCAAACCCATTTACAGCATTATTCAAGATGCCCTTCACTGATTGTTATTCATTTAGGAACAATAATAAAAGTTACAGAATCACAATAAATATAGTGATCTTGTAAATGTCACTGAACTAATTTGCAACAATACCTTCAAGAACTCTGCACAAATTACAGACCAAGAAATGCATTTTAATAAAGCTGTACACAGGTTAGCTCCTCACAAGTGTTTGAAATATTACCTGCTAAGAAATGTCTGATAAGTGGTATAGTGATGGACACTGGTTGAGAGCGACCACTGCTGAGTGGAATGGGAAGTGGAATTGTAGAGGGAAGTGAGCTGTTTTTTCAACAGTGTACTGTTTTGGGGGACAGGGGAATTGTTTTAATCTTTACTGTGGGACAGGGAGGAGGGAGGATACTGAAAGAGGAAGGCTTGGGGAGGGACTGCATTGCACAGGACACCAGGGACATGTGGTACAGCAGAGCCAATAAGGTGGCTGTAGCCACAACAAATTACCCCAGTGGCCAAGTGACCCCTCACGTGAGCAACCCCAGCGTGAGTGCCATGAAGCAGAAATGTGATATCCTAACAAATGGCATCTGGGGTATCGACAGGGTGTCCACAAGGAGAACAGCAGGCTACAGGCCACACTGCACAAGGCAACTTAGGTACAGTAAGTGTGCAAACAAGGGAGAGAAGCAGAGCGTGGGATATACAGTATTACTTGAGGCATGCAGAAAAAACTGTGTTCTGTAGAGTAAGGAAATGGCATTGCCTAGGTAGGGACAGCCTACTGAAAACAAAAATAAATGAAAAGCAGCACTGTAAGGGTTTAGCAAGGAAACCCTTGACAAGGTAAATCAGGAGATAGCAACTTTACCCTATCTAAGTTCTCATTAGTTTTGAAATACAAATATAAGAAAACAGTGAAATAAACCTGATCTGGGATAGGCTACCTAGGGAGGATGTGGGGGGGGGGGCTAGGAATGTTACAAGCAGCAGAACAGGTGGGGGGAGGTGGCAAAATGCAGCTAATCAAAGTTGTAACATTAGTGAGGGCAGGATTTTGTGCTCTAATTGTTGTGGGGCTACAGTCTTCATGGGGATGCTGTGGCAAACAGGGGGCTGCCCAGTATGAAGGAGCCTGGAACAGATAAGGTGGGAGATAAGATGGCTTAGGTGTGATCTGGAGAGAAGAAGGAAGAGGTAGGGAACATGAACAGTGGCTTAAAGTGCAGATATAGGCTACCTTGGGGTACATTGATAGCAGACACAGGGCAGAAGCTGTGAGGATTTCACAGAGTCGAGCGACCTACCCTCCTCAACGACCCTGTAGAACCAGGGTGGAGGCATGGCAGATGATAAGGCAAAGGGGCTGAGGGGTAAAAGGATCAACACTAAAGGGAAAGGAGGTGGAGAGGAGTGGGGGAACAGAGGAAGGTTCACAGGTTGAGATGCCTACATCAAACAGATATGCACTTCTGTTCCAATCTAGGGGAATGGGGGGATCCGGGGGGGGGGATCAAGGAAGCACAAGGATAAAGGTTGAAGGCAAGGGTGAGAGAGAGGGGGAGTAGCTCAGGGAGGCAAAGTAGGAATGGAAACAAAAGGGGAGTGGAGGAAGAAGGGGGAGTAAGAGTTACAGGAGGAAATTGAGTAGATATAGTGGTAGCAAACAAGGTTAACCAGGGAGAGAGAGGATCAAGATGGTGTGGAGAAGCAGGAATGGGGGAGGTGCTGGTACAGATAAGAGGGCTTCCAAAAAAGACAGGGAGAGATTGAGGAAGCTTAATAGGAGATGACTGGTAATCAGGGAACAGGTATGCAGGGGACAAAAGGATGGTTATCTTAGGGGATTCAATAATGAAAGGTACACTAGAGCAGAAAGGGGGACTCCAAGGAATAGTTGGGTGGTAGCTTGTATGCTGGGAATGAAGGTGGGGTGAGCAGGGCAAAGATCAAATGAAGTGGTAAGGGAAATGGGAGGAAAGCTTAAGTTGGTCATCCACCTGGGTACCAACAATCTGTCAAGGCAGCAGGTGGAAGTAGTCCAAAACAAATTCAGAGAGTTAGCGAGGTCATGCAAGGAATCTATGAACTCAATAGCCTTTTAGGAGGTGATTCCAGTTCCCAGGGCCAGCACAGCCAGAAAAAAGAGAATAGTAAAATGTAATGATTGGCTAGGGAACTGGTGCAAGGTGGAGGGGTACAATCTTATTGAGGAATGGGGAGATACAGGGTCAGAAAAGGGGATATATTGCTCAGATAGATTGCACCTTAATTGGGAGGGAGTGAAAATACTAATGGGCAAACTAGGGGAACATATGAGAAATCATCTAGGTTTAAATTGCTAAGGGGGCGAGGGGGGCCAGATAATCCAAACATTTCAAGATGGGGAGGTCAGTGGACCTCCCCCTCAACCCACAAAAGCAGTGGCAAACAGGTTGGAGGGTAGGGGGGAGAAAGAGGGCAGCCAAGGATAGGAGGTGAAGAGGAGAGTAAGAGAGATGGGCAGAACAAAGATAAACACAAAGGATGCAAGCTGGTACAGAGTCAAGGTGGAGGGTGTTGTCAGTGCCTGCTGTTTCAGCAACAAGGTGGCAGATTTTGAGGCCCTCTTAGCAGAGTGAAAGGTAGACATAGTGGCAGTTACTGAGACCTGGGCCACAGCACATCATGACTGGGATCTCTTGAACCCAGGATACAAACTCTACAGAAGGGACAGAAAAATAGGAAAGGGAAGGGGGGGTGTCAGCATACATCAGGGAAGGAATAACATGCATGAAGAAAGACAGTGAACAGGGGAAGGTAGAAATACTATATCTCCAACTACAGACTAACGGGGAAGAAGATCAGGATGGGGGTGATCTACAGGCTGCCTAACCAGAATGAAGATAAGGACAGAGAACTATGTGCACAAATGCTAAAAGCAGCAGAAAAGGGGAGATGGTAGTGGTGGGGGACTTTAATCTGCCTGAGGTTTACGGGGCTATACCAGCCATGTCCTGCAGCAGAAGTTGAGAGATCCTAAATGCAGTACAGAGAGGATTCATGACCCAGGATGTTACTAATTCCACCAGGAAGGGAACAATTCTTGGCCTAGTGTTCACCACTGGCAAAGGTCAGGGAGCCTCTTGGTGGTTGTGACCACAACACATTGTGGTTCACTTTGGACATGGGCAGGGAAAACATCAACACAAAGACCAAAATGCAGGATTTCAGGAGGGCAAATTTTAAGATGAGAGAGGTGCTAAGAGAACACCTAGTGGACACTGAAGAGGATATGGGGGTGGACCAAACATGAGCCATCATCAGGAAAGTGATTCTAGCAGCCACATCAGATTGCATTAAGATTAGAAGGAAGAAACCGGGGAACAGACTACCCATCTGGTTTAACAATAAGGTAACCAGAGCAGTGAGGGAAAAAACAGTGGCCTACAGAAGATTCAGAAGAACCACAAGAGAAGAAGATGAGGAGCAGTATCTGAGATTTGCTAGAGTGGCAAGAAAGGAGGTGCAGCATGCTAAGGCACAGAAAGAGCTCCAAATAGCTGAAGGGATAAAGAGGGGGAATAAGGCATTTTTTCACTACATAAGCGAAAAGAGGGACAAAAAGGAAGGTACAGTTAGGTTAAGGAAAGGGGATAGATGGGTAGTTGAAGAAGTGGAAAAGTGGAAGTATTAAATGAATACTTCTGCTTTGTCTTCACAAGGGAAAAGTATGGGCTAGTGCCACACATGAGGAGAAGAAGGGAGGGGATGGGGGAGCTGAAGCAGTAATAGAAGCTGAAAGAGTGAGGGAGGGACTGCTTGCACTGAAGGTGGACAAGTCCCAGGGGCCAGATGGCATACACCACAAAGTGCTGAAGGAGTTAGCAGAGGAGCTCATGGGATCACTGACTGTCCTCTTCAATAGATCCCTGGATTGAGGTGTGGTGCCACTGGACTAGAGAATGGCACATGTGGTGCCTCTCCAGAAGAGTGGACCCAGAGAGGACCCAGGGAACTATAAACTAGTCAGTCTCACCTCAATAGTATGTAAATTAATAGAGACCATTCTTATGGAAAGGCTAGTGAGGTACATTGAAGAGAATGGTCTACAGGACAAGAGGCAACACGGTTTCATGGCATGAAGATCATGTCAAACAAACCCAATCTTATTCTTTAATTGGGTCACAAGGGCAGTGGACAGTGACCAAGTGATCAACATCATTTACTTGAACTTCAACAAGACCTTCAATTCTGTACCACTTAGAAAGCTGATCAGGAAACTGATGGATCTAGGAGTGGGGGAGAAACTGGTAATGTGGGTAGATAACTGGTTGAGGGACAGATCCCAGAGAGTAGTGTGGGGGGAGAGTTATCCAGCACCAAAGAGGTCACCAGTGGGGTTCTGCAGGGATCAGGGTTGGGGCAGTGTTGTTCAATGTTTTCATCAGAGACATTGGTGAAGGCATTAAAGGCAAGATGTGCCTGTTTGTGGATGACACCAAACTCTGTGGAAGGATGGATGCAAAGAAAGGGATACAGGACCTGAGGGAGGACCTTGGAAAACTCGAGAGATGGTCAGGAATCTGGCAACTAGGTTTCAATGTCAAAAAGTGCAAAGTGGGGCCAGGAATTCTAGGACAAAATATTACCTGGGAGGGGTTTTGGTAGCTGCTTCAGAGGAAGAAAAGGATCAGGGAGTAGTGATTACTAGAGAGCTAAAATATACCACACAATGCAAAAAGACAGCAGCAAAAGCTAACATGATGCTGGGGTGTAGAAACAGGGGATTCAGAAGTAGGAGGAACAAGGTCATTTTTGCCATTGTAGAGGTCAACGGTAAGACCACATTTGGAATATGGGGTCAGATACTGACATCCGTACCTGAAGGACATCAGCATGCTAGAGTGGGTTCAAAGGAGACCAACCAAGATGATCCAGGGTCAACAGAATAGGTCCTATGAAGATAAGCTGGGAGCCCTAAGAAAGTACTCCCTGTAAGAGAGGAGAGAGAGGGGTGACATTATAGATACCTTCGCATTCATTAGGGGGGTTAACAGAGTGGAAAGAGAAGGTCTCTTTAAAATGAGTGATAACATAACCACAAGGGGCCATAGCTTAAAGTTGATTTTGGGGGGGGATTAAGAGGTACGACAGGAAGCATGTTTTACAGAGATGGTGGAGGCCACATGGAATATGCTGCCAGAAGAGGTGGTCTCAGTAAACATGGTGGGGGCCTTTAAGAGGGCCTGGTACAAACACCAAGGGAACCCAATGGACTAGGAGGGAAGAAGGAAGGAAGGGAGGGGATGATGAGGGGGGCAGGGTCATTGGCATGAGCCAAGAACCATACATAAATTGTCGAGCAGACATGAATCACATGATAGACCAATAGGCCTTCTTCTGCTGGTTTTTTGTATGTTTGTAAATTGCAGTCACAGCAAGTGTGAACTGTAACTACAGTACCATGCACTCAATATACAGTATATTCCTTAGTGTGTATGAATGGCAGGTCACTTGGCAGATGCGGTGTGCAGAGGATTTGGAGTTGTGATTACCAGAGCCTGATATTCAAATCTGTGCAAAGCGGAGTGCAAATATTTGCGCTGCACCATGTGACTGCCTGGGTGCCCGAAGATGCTATATTCAGTTGAATAGCACACTGGCACTATTCGACTGAGTATGGGGCCATGTCGGTCCAGCACTAAGCCACTTAGTGTGCCCTGACTTGACAGGGCTCCCAATGAGTGCCACCAGAATGGATAGTGCTAGAGCACTATTTGCAATATTCAAAAAGACCCATGCAAATCAGACCATTGCCATGCAAGGTGCTAGGGGGCCATTTGCATGCCCATTATGGGCTCATTTGCATGGGTAGCAAGACAGGTTAGCACGGCATCACCACCCCAGTTGCCCAGTCCCAGACACATAGATATCCCTAGTGCTAGTGGTCCCCCCTGCCAATTACCTGCCCATTCTGTAAAATAACATATCCTTGGTACTAGTGTTCACCCCCCCCCCCCGGCGATTGCTGGCAGGTTCTGTAAAATAATATTCCTGGTGCCAGTGGTCCACCCCAACCTCCGATCACTAGCACAGAAGTACAGCATTGGGTATACCCCTCCCCACTCATCTTAGCATTATCTGTGGTGCCACGGCAGCATACAACAACCGGCACAACCCTCTTCCCATCTCCTCATCTATCCGCCGCATGTACAGAGAGGCAGTGTGCCTCTTACTTATAGAACAGGGTGATATGCTAGGGCTGGCAATGGGAGGCAGGGAACACTAGCACCACGGATAATATTATTCATGCCAGGACACCATTCATTCATTGTAATGACTTTATTTTGCCAGTAATGACAGCTTTTTTTGCTCTATATAAATAAAGCCTGATAGGCTGGTATGCAAATAGTTGTTCATTTCCTGTGCTCTTTAAGGGGCAATCTATATATCAAAACAAAGGTCTTAATGAGTACTACCAGAATAACACATAATCTCTTCCCCTCAAAAAAATCAGGGGCCATATAAAAAGCCATGACAATTAAAAAACACAAATTCTCATAGGATAAAATTGGAACTTTAAGAAGCCATACAATGAAACCAATAAATTGCTGTTTTGGCAGAAATGGAAGCACATGTATGCATTTATGAAGGGATGGAAGTGCAGGGCCCTGTGCTCCCATAGGCAAATGAGGATAGGATTATAGTATCTCAAAAGGTAATGAAATGAATTGCAAAAAAACCTTCATTGCAGTTGCAGTTCAAGTGACAAAAGGAGGGAAATGTGGTGTTAGGGCTCCCAACCCTAATATCTCACTTCCACCCTCCAGACAGCAACAGGAAAAACATTACATTTTTTTCTGTTGCTGCCTTCAGGGTGGGGGTGGGTTATTAGGGTTGTGAACCCTAACACCACATTTCCCTACTTCTGTCACTTTAACCCTATCTGCTGCATTAACAATGCCTTTTGCAATAAATATACATTTTTTGCCACTTTTTCCTGCCCCAGACTTGGTGATACCCCCCAACCCAGGCACTGACCCATCTTGGGAACTTATATGCTAACTACCCATATGTGGTCTGCCCTATAGAGTCATGCAGAGCATGTGGAGGATGCCGAGTGAGCTGAGGCTTTTCCTCCTTCCGGCCTCTAGGGGCATCATGTGTGCAGTAACACATAGTGCTGCATGCTGCATCTGCTGTAACCATCCCCATATACTGTCCCCACTGTCCCTGCCATCCGGCCTCCGCCAGATGGCAGTCAGGTGGAGGGACCCAGGAGTCCCACATCAAGGGAGGAGAGCTATCATCCAATGCTTGATCTTCCCTCACCCAGCCAGCCCCCTGAGTGACCCTGTTCTGTTCCTAAACTCAGGTCACCAGCATGGGTGGTGGTGGGGCATTCAGGGCCTCAACCTACCCTACCACTGGGCCAGCTGTAACAAACCTTATTCCTGTCCTACAGCTACTTCCCAAGTATTTATTCTCCTGAAAAAAGTATCACTGTAAGCACGTGACTTCTTTCCAAGTGTTTATTCTCCTGAAATTTGCCAGCCACTAGGTGTGTGTAAAAAGTCTCTGAGCATGTATTCTGAAGCAAAGCAACCATTAGCAATTTGCAGTTTATGAGTGTTTAGTCCACTGAAGCAAGTCAATTATTATGTGTGAACAACTTCAGATCATCTATTCTCCTGTAGCAAACCAGACAGTAACAGTATGAACAGTTTCTGAGCACTTATTCGGAGGGAGGGCAGCCCCTAGGTTTGTGAACAGTCTCTATGTGTTTATCCTCCTGAAACAAGCCTTATTCAAGGCTTGAAACTGCTCTACAAGTGTGATCTCAGCATCAACTGACTCTCCAGCTCTGCCTTCCAAGCCAAGGATGCTATAGCAGCCCTCAACCTTACACAGTTGGTAACTCACTCCACCTGATCCCACCTTCTACCAAAGGTACTGCCACACTTCTGGACATTGTCCTCTGGAACAGACCTCATAAAATCACCAGCACCTCCATACTATCCAATGCCCTCAGTGACCTCTCTCCTATCACCCTCTCCTGGTCCTGTAAAATGAAAAAAACATCACCAAAAACTGACCTCCAATGGCGCATTCACCCTGGCAAGCTAACACAACTTAGAGAGTACCTTGCCAGCTGGGACTGGTCTCCGATTAAACTAGCTCCTGAAGTTGACACTGCTTTCGGTTACTTTGTCCGATCATTTAATGCAGTGTGTGACATCTTTGCTCACCTTACTAAATCATCTATTAAGAAGCATAACTCCCCGTGGATAACTCTGGCTATAATCAATCAACTGCAGAGTAGAGATAATCTCTGACACAGAGCAATCAAATCTGGCAACCCTGCAGATAGGCAAGCCCATAGTGCTCCATGCAATAAATGAACCTGAGCCATCTCCAAGGCAAAATCAGACTACTACAGATCCACGCTTGCCTCCTCCTGGAGGTCTGCCCAGAAGTTCTGGGATAATATTAAGAAGCTGAATGGAAAGTCTACAATGCCCCCACCCACCCAGCTTGACGTAAATGGCTCGCCTACCACAGACCCGCAGTGTATCGCCAATAGATTCAATGAAGCTTTCTCAGACCTCAGTGCAGTCCTCCCCACCAACTTCTTTGACCCTACCCCTGCTCTCCCCCCCACCTCCACTACTCCCCTTTCCACTTCAGGGCCCTTACACCATCTGAGGCCATACCCTACCTACTTAAAGCCCCCAGTGGCACTGGCTATAGTAATGACACATTGGATCCAAAACTCCTTCGCCTAGTTCAAGACAGAGTCCTTGCACCCCTTACCAGCCTTCTCAATTACTCACTCTGTCACAGCCAATTCCCCCTTGCCTGAAAGACTGCAGTGGTCACCACTGTACACAAAAGTGGGGACCATACCTCCCCCAGGAACTACAGAACAATCTCAATACTAACCCCCCCCCCGCAAGCCCTAGAAAAAGTTGTGGCTGACCAAATGACCAGATACCTTGACAAACACAATCTTCTCTATGCGGAACAGCACAATTTCCACAGGGGCATAGAACCACCACTGCCCTCATTGAGTTTTCCAACTGTTTACACACAGCCCTGGATAAAGGGCTCCTCATGGGTGCAGTCTACATTGACCTATCAAAAGCCTTTGATGCCATCTGCCACCCACTCCTCATATCCACTCTCTCCCAGTTAGGTTTTTCAGATGTCCCTCTGTCCTGGTTCTTCTGTTACCTCACCTCCTGATCACAGTGTGTGAAAATCAATAATACTCTCTCTGGCACTCAGCAGGTCCACTCGGACTTCCCACAAGGCTTGATCCTTGGACAGCTGCTTTTCAATCTGTATCTAAATACGCTCCCCGGCTCCTGCTCAGAAAAAATGCTCCTCTATGTGGTCTACACAGTCCTTTTCACATACCACCAGACCCCCTCGCACCGCCAAAGTGCCCTGCAACACTCTAATCAGGCGGAATCCTGATTTCTGGACCGTTGCCTTTTAATTAACCTAAAAAATATGACACACATGCTATTCTCATATTCCCAAAGCAAATCCAGGGATGCCCCACTCACTGTACTGTCAAGCACCATCCTTGCCCCCAAGCAGGTGAAAAGCTACAAATACCTGGGCATCACCTTCGGCTCTGCTCTCTCTTTTCATGACCACACACGCACCCTCGCTATAGCCATAAACACACATGTTGGCCTACTGTACCTCCACAAGAGCTGCCTACCACCTGCAGCCCTAAGGCTGTCCATCACCTCCTCTGTGCTATCCCTAGTGGACTATGGCATCCTGGTGTATGGTGCAGCAGACATAATTGCACTCAATAAAATCAAAATGTCCATGAACAAAGCCTGCTGCCTACTTACGGGCTCCAGCAGACTCACCCACACATGTACCTTATATGACCTTGCTGATTTTCACAGCCTTGAGGATAGGTTGCACTACCAAATCTGCCTCCTAACCAAGAAAAGTGTTGCAGGCCTTGCACCTCCAGACCTAATTTCCATCCTCACCCCCTCCATCCCTGCCATCTCCCCCCAGAGCGCACACAAGTGTACACTTCAAGTGCCCAGGGTCAGAACATCCCTGGTCCAAAGATCCTTCCGCTACTGGGCCCCAACCAGAAGCAATGCCCTCCCCTCTGATTTCACATCTCAACCAAGAATTGGGCCCTTCAGATCTGCCCTTAGGCAACACCTAATCACCACCTGCAGCTGTAACTGCACATAGCTGTTTGCTTTCCCACCTCACTGGGGACCCCCCACACTGTCTCATGCCCTGGCAGAACACATTGCTGCCCAAGTGTTACCACATTTGTTTTAAGTTACTACCTATTTTTATTTATAACAGAACCCAAATTGCAGTCTCTGGTGAATTAGATGATGTAGCTACACCACTGTATAGGACCTGTATAGAGTTTCACTGTTATGAATTGTATTTCTGGTATTTATGTGCATGCATGTATAGTGTTTTCCTGTATAGAGTTTTTGCACACATATGAATTTTATCCCTTGTATATATGTACATACATGTATAGTGTTCCCTATGTCGATCTGTACTCTATGTAACTATGTCGGTTTTTGTATATACTAGCTGTTTCCTGAGAAGAAGCCTTTGTAAATGAGTTCCTGACTCAAAGTTTTGCAATTCCAATTTCTACTAAATAAATAAATAATTCTCCTGCAACAACCCAACAATTAGGTGTATGAACAGTATCTGTGTATTTATACTTCTGAAACAAGCCAGACACATGTACAGTATGTGAACAGTCTCCAAGTGTTTCTACTCCTGAAATAAGACAGCCACAGATGTAAGAACAGTCTCTGAGTATGCATTCCCCTTCAAAAAGCCTTATTTTAGGCTCACAATTACTCTTGAGTGTTTATTCTTCCAAAACAAGCCTGCCATTAAGAATGTGAGAAACAGCCTCTAAATGTGTATTCCCCTAAATTAAGCCTGTCAATAGACATGTCAAAGAGAGAGACAAATATTTAATACATACTAGTTTTAACTTCAAATCTGCTGACATTGTGAATTAATGTTCCCAGACTCCAGCGAAGATTCAGGGATGCTGCTCCTGCAAGATGAAGGATGCACAGATGCTACTGTGTTGCTTCTAATTCAGATGATAATCAGAAATTCCTCCATCTGATGATGATTATGATGATGAGGACTCCATTAACCCATTAAGTCCAAATCCACTGATGGGACAGAGGAATACTTCAGATGCCTAGATTTGATCTAGATGATAGTAATCTTTGAATGTATGCAAAGGGATTTTGTTTATTGGGGGGTGGCAATAGGTGGGATAGTTTATGCTGTGTGGGCAGGATTTTCAGTGCCCTTACATTGAAACATAGACTTTGACGGCAGATAAGGACTGCTTGGCCCACCCAGTCTGCCCATTTCCCTACCTATTGAATGAACTTGTAACTCCTGTAGCTGCAGAGAAAAACTGGTGCAAGTTTGCCTCCACTTGCAGAGCTGTAGTTTTCCCCATAGCTATGGTATTTTCAAAAGTGAAGTGGTTTGTGACCGGCTCCACGATTTATGGCATCTTGCAGGTGTTGTTTCCCTACAGCTGCTGAAAATTGTTAAGGCCAGTGGGCCAGACATAACATCTCCTGCAGCTGCAGGGAACTAAAAATACAAATCTACACAGCTGTGGAGCATTTAGTTTGCAACTGGAGTTGCAGAGTGAGACTTAGTCCCAATATGGTTTGAAAATCTGGCCCCGTGAAGTCAGCATCCTCTTAAACATTTTGTCTCCTATCTCTTGTTGTTCCAGGTGTGTATGTAAACAATAAGACATGATGGGGTGTGTGTTAGACAGTTCTAATGCATGGCTGGGTTGGGGTGTAGTGAGGCACGAAGCCGCAGACCGCAGACCAAGTGCTTCCAGTCTCCTTTTCGTGCATTAGAACTGTCTAATACACACTCCAGAGTGGCTTATTGCACTTATAAAATGGGACTGTGTATTCTACATGGGGTTTCTAGTTTTAGCCATGCATTAGACACTTCTAACGCATGGCTAACAACCAGCCAGATTGCTTGAAATCCTTTGCCAATTTTATAATATGAGAATGGTGTACAGTATCCTGATGCTGTGTAGTTCCAACCCAGACCAAGATGATGGATAATATGCGGTGGCTAATCATACATGCACAATATTTAAGTGACAACATGAAATAGAGTGTGTGATCATGCTCTGATATATACATTTCTCAGGTGTAATGTGAGAAGTGAGGCAAAGCTGAGTACCTTCAACCACCCAAGAAGTGCATTTATCAGACAGCAACTGCACACCCTACAGTGTATTATTGTACTTAATCAATATATATTGGAAAACCCACACAAAAAGGTGCAGGCATACAGTCACTGGGGAATAATGCCCGGTCATTGCACCAGTGGTAGACTAGGTCCTTTCTTACCCATTATGCCAGCAATAGGACACAAGGAGGTGTGGGTTATGGCATGATTAGAGCATTCCCCAGGTGCGTTATGGGGCTTGAGACGCTTATAAAATGGGCCCCCTGTAAAGAAGTTAGTTTAAAAACATGCATAAAAAGTGTACATAAAACAATAAAAAAAATGCTAATATTAGTAGAAAACAGAAAAAGTAGTCCTTGCCATTGGCTTGGAATGCAGCTGTTTAATTAACAGTCAGTATATGGGGTTCGTGTCTGTCTGTGTGTCCACTCCCCACAACTCAGCTAAACACACCAACACACAAAATGTTGAAGAATATGCTTATAAACCTAATTTTTGCACCTTAATAACTCTTTAGGACACGCTCTGGAAGTTAGCTGGGCAACCAGAGGCTGGGGGCCAGCATTGCCTCACAGGACAGTTCTCAGCTGGGGAGGGATGGCCCAGTGTTCTGGCACGAGTGACATCTCGTGACGGGATGGGGAGCCTTCCTTCATAAGAAGCTGATGTGCATGTCAGGAACTGACAGGGCTAGGCACTGCATCAGGAGAGATAGTGGGCATGAACCATTGAAAAAACAGCAGCTGGCAGGATGAAGTCCAGTTGCTGCAAGCCCTGCTCCAATAACAGGGTTCCTATTGCCAGCACCCACCACAACTTCACACACCATTCCAGAGGCTTACCTTGGACTTTGGCACCCCAAGGATTTCCCCCGTGGCAAGGTCAGGAGGGAGATGACTGTATGATTCCCCCACAGAGACAGCCAGTTTGGCACTATGATGCCCTCTTGGTGTGGGGCTTGTGACAGGTGGAGGCCTTATCCTGACTTGGTGGCAGTTGATGAGTGGAGCAGCATGGCCCCCAGTTGGAGAGGAGAGGAGAGTAGGGGAGGGAGGGAGGGAGGGGAGGGGAGGAGAGGAGAGGAGAGAGAGAGGAGAGGAGAGGAGTCCCGTGATGCTGAATTATCTCCCACCCTCCTTCCTAGACTGGCCCCCAAGCAACCTGAGTATGTTCATAAATCTGGGTTGCTTGTGTAGTACCTGAAACTTCCCTCCTACTGAACCCACTTTAAAAAAAAAAAGGAAAACCTTAGCACACCCTTCCCAACCCAGCTGATAAGCAATTTTGTTTCTTATACTAAAACATTTTCCCCTTTATGTCTGCATTTCTGACCAGACACCGACCCCGCTGTGGCATGAAAGTATTGTTTTATATTACATCTACATTGGTTGACCTACTGTAGTAAGTTCCTAAAGAGATGCAGAATCAGATCTTTTGTGACCTCATTGCTGTTCTTACTTTATAGGTGCAAACTGATGTTCCCTTGAGACAGCCCCCATCATAGGATTCCCAGGACCCAGCTAAGAGATCTCTTACTTTTCTATTCTCAGATGGCATGCTTAATGGTGCAACTTCAAGTATTAAGACACTGTTGTGTTTCTCTTTTATGGCAGTTGGTGAAACAGGGCTTGAAATAACTCTACTATTCTGTTTATTCTATTTTGTGCAGATCCCAAAGTAACCTGTGTGAATGTGGATACAATTCTACTATCACAAAAAGAAGGGAAATTCATTGTAAAAAAAAACTACATTTACATAGGCGTTACGGTTGAAGAATGAAAATCTAATAAGTTCAAGTTCAATTTAAGTTCAAGTTTATTTAATCAGGAAAGCTCCATTGAACAAGCTCATTTACAAGGAGGTCCTGCCATAGGCAAAACACAAACAACAGATACATACAAATCATAAATCAGGGCAAATACAAATACAGGACTGCATACACTGCAGAGCGAGTTGTACAGGAAGGTAACAAAATGGAATAGAAAGCATAGTACAAAAGACAGAATTAGCCACAAGCAGCAAAAGTACAAATATAGTGCAATACAGTCTATTTCCAGGCAGCAGATGGGGTGGGGGTAGAATAAGTGCACAATAATGGATACAGAGATTCCCACCATAGCTGGTAGTGCTTAGACACAGTCATAATTGGGGGACAAAAGAATCCAGTGGCCCGGCTAGTTAGCGTAACAGTGACGCTCATCCTTAACGGAATTGCTTATAAGAGACTTGATGACATTCAGAGACGTGTAGTTGGAGAGCCTGAGGGTGTTTTGGAGTTTATTCTAAGCAGGAGATAAAGTGTAACTGATTGCAATTTTTCCAAAATGGGTGCGAAATTTGGGAATGTCCAATAAGATTATAGAGTTTGTCCTAAGTGAGAAGCAACTAAGGAATCGGTCAAATAGGGAAGAAATGTAGGAAGGGAGTTTATTCAGCATTGCTTTGTACACCCAGGTAAAGCTATGCATCCTCCTTGTGGTGACAAGCAACGTCCATCCCAACACTGAATATAATGAGCAATGATATGTTCTTGAAAGAGCTTTTAAGATAAAACATAAAACCCGATGGTAAAGTATGTCTGATTTGCGAAGGCAAGACGTTGTGCTGTAGAAGTAAAGAATGTCTGCATAATCTAGTAATCTAGACTTCTGTTGGAAATAGGGATTTATTTCTAAAGAAAAAATCCTACTTTAACTCTTAGTTATTCACTAGTGTTTCAGTATGAATGATAAAGGAAAGATCATTGTAGAACCACATCCCAAGATACTTGAATTTTTGTAAAATCTCCAGCGAATCTCCTAGAAATGTTAGTAATGAGATGTTGTCCTACAAAGTAAGAAAATGAAAAAACATTAGGGTTTGGAGTCTCAGGAGTCTTGGAGAATCAGCTGTGTGGAGTTCCTTGGTGTGGTCAAGCATAATGCCTGCCCCCTCCCTTGAAGGGACACTGTCAACTCCCTTGGGCAACAAAATGTCCAGAGTTTAAAAAAAACATTTTATTATTGGTTACATTGTATAGAGATTGTTTACGTAAATGATAGTTTGATTCTGGTTCCTTTTTTCTTTCTAAAAGTGAAAACAAATACCAGACTACCCATCATACTGATGTTACCACACAAAAACATGTCAGTTTGCATTCCCTTGATCAACCCCACTGTGTCTTTTCTGGACTAGGTAACACCCCCAACACAGTCTAGCCACTCATGATGCAGTGGGAGGAGAGAAGCCTATTGAATCACAAGTGACCAAACTGTTTTTTTTTCTAATTATCTGGAAGTATGTAATAAGAGTACATCAAGAAGAAATAAAGCAAGGTTGTGATTCTCTTGGCCACATGTGGTTAGCCATACCTGTCCACTGCCAAACAGTATATGCCTATGAGATACGGGCTTGGATCTGTACCTTGTGTTTCAGACAGGAGGCTATGAGTTGGTGGAGGGGATGGATATTAGGGTTGTCAACACCATGGAACACCACAACACCAATTCTACTAGACTCCTGAGGCTCTAAACCCTTTGGTTTTTCATTTCCTTGCTTTGTCTGATTTGTGTTCTTCAACCCTAATGTCTGCATTAGAATAGTTTTGAACAGTGAATATGTATATCATTTGCTGCCACTCATACATGATCATTCTCTGTGGTTGTCAAATGGCAGCTGTCCACAGAGATAAGAGAAGACCTGTACCAGCCCCTGATGTGCACTGGTACATATGGTGCATGGGGATTGGTGTGAGGGATGCAGGAAGGCCTCAGTAGGTGGGCAGGTGGGGGGGCCTGCAAATCAGTTGGTGTGGGCCACTAGACTACCAGGGTTATTAATGGAGCTGACTAGATGGCTGACTGCGGGGGGGGGGCACAAAACCATTGGGTCTAGATATTGAACACACTGGAGAGGTGATTGGAGGGTGGAGGATAACTACATCACCAAGGCTAGGAATTAAACACAGTGGATGTGTGATGGGGGGGGACCACTAAAACAAGTGGGCCAGATTCTCAAAGCTCCTGGAAAGGTGCAAGGGGCTTGCATCACAAGAAAAGGTGCAAAGTGCCCCTTGCACCAAAAGATGCACCAGGAACCATTCTCAAAGGCAGCCTGTAGCAACCAAAAGGAGCTTGTGCCATCCTTGCAGCACAAAAAGGGCTATGGCATGTCACAGAGGGCTTGCAGCAGACGCAGGCTGCCATATCCCCTAATTCAGGATTCTCAAAACACTCCCAGAGGCCTGGTCTAAAGGTACTTAGAAATCTACCCTTTGAGAGTGTGGAGCAGCCTGCCCCATGTGCCGTGGTCCACCCTACCCAGACCCAATCCCCCTTTTAATGAAATCATCAGGTCCCTGGTGGTCTAGCAGTCTCCCCACCCATCCTCATATCATTGAAATATACTTTCCTTGGTGATCTAGTGGTCCCTCATCTCCTCCAATCACCATCCCATTCATAATAAAATAAAATTTTCCCTGGCAGTCTAGTGGTCACTCCCCTCCACTGATCGCCATCCTGTTCATAACAAAATAAAATGTCCCAGGTAGTCTAATGGTCCCTCCCCTCTCCCGATCGCCAATTGCCATTCCGTTCATAATAAAATATCCCTGGTAGTCTAGTGGTCCCTCCCTTCCCCCAATTGCCAATCGCCATCCCATTCATAATGAAAAAAATGTCCCTGGTAGTACAGTGGTCCCTCCCCTCCCCTCCCCTGATCACCGATTGCTGTCCCATTCATAATAAAATAAAATGTCCCTATTAGTGAAGTGGTCCCTTCCCCAATTGCTGATCCTTTATAGTAATACAAGTGTTTCTGGTGGTCAAGTGGTCCCCCAACCCATCCCTGAACCCTCCCCACCATAAAATGAATGGCTCCCTAATGGTCTAGTGCCCCCCCTCCCCAATCTGCCCATATATTAAGCAATAATTGCCCCTGGTGGTGTAGTGGACCCCAGTCCCACACCAGACAGTGCACCATCCCCCTACCCCCTGTCCCAACCATGAGCCGGCAACTGGCCCAGCTCTCTTCTCACAACCATGGCCAGCCACCCACTGAGCTCTCAGTGAGCGCCTACTATATACATGCACACTCATTGATTGACAGCTGCTCTAACCTGTCAATCAGTAAGCACTTTCTTTACGTAATAGGCACTCATTGAATGCTCAGTCAACAGCTGGCCGTGGTGGTGAGAGAAGGACTGTGCCAGTCACTGGCTTGGGGTCAGGATGGAGGGAACGGGGGTGGATGGGGCTTTACCTGGTGGGGTGGGGGCCCACTACACCACTAGGGATTGTTATCACTTAATATATGAGCAGATCAGGGCAGGGAGACACTAGACCACTAGGAAACCATACATTTTATGGCAAGGAGGGATCAGGGTTAGGGTGGGGGGACTACTAGACCACTAGGCACACTTGTATTACTATAACAGCTCAGTGATCAGGGCCGGGGAGAGGAGTGACCACTAGACTACCAGGGACATTTTTTTTTATTATGAATGGGACGGTGATCGATGATCAGCAGAGGGGAGCTACTACTAGACTACCAGGGATGTTTATGATATTATAATATGGGAATCAGGGCTATGGGGGCCACTAGACCACCAGGGATGTTGCTCATAATAGATACACAGGGATCAGGGACCTGGGCCACTAGCCACCAGAGACATTTACAATATTAATTTATGGGGATTGGAGATGGAGGGGTCCCAGGGATGTTCTAGATTGGTGCATGGCTACCTTGCAGCTTGCAGCACGCTGTCTGGATGTGCCAAA
Organism: Neoceratodus forsteri; assembly: GCA_016271365.2. Lineage (NCBI taxonomy): Eukaryota > Metazoa > Chordata > Ceratodontiformes > Ceratodontidae > Neoceratodus > Neoceratodus forsteri. The sequence continues at coordinate 1,127,891,682 of CM028131.1, forward strand.
TGTTTGGCGCATGGCCACAGATGCCACAAGCTGTGGGACTTTGCTGCCAGGACCCTACCCATACAGAATCAGGTGCAGGGTCCTTGGCACACTTGCACTTGGTGCAAGCTACCTTTGTCACAGCTTGCATCAGGTTTTGAGAATAGTCTCCTGGGCTCAAAAGGAAGCACATTGGATAAGTGATCAGGGAGTTGGGGAGAACCAGAGCACTACCATGTCTAGGAATTAAACACACTGGATGGTTGATTGGGAAGGGTGGGGACCACTATACCAAAAGGTCTGTGTTCTGTTGCAGTGGTGCTAGGGCTCCTCTGGTGAGGTCCCTTTTGAAGAAACCATTACTTGACCCTGATGTCCTGGTGAATTATAGACCTATCTCCAACCTCCCATTTTTAGAAAAGGTTGTCAAGAAAGTAGTGGCTCTGCAGCTCAAGGCTTACCTCTTGACCTTTGACATCTATGAGCAATTCCAGAATAGCATAGACACAGCACTAGTTCAGGTTCAAAATGATCTCCTCAGGGCAAGGGATGGAGTAGAATGGTCAATTCTTGTCCTTCTTGATCTCTCCTCAACATTTTACACCATGGACCACATTGTGCTATTGGATCACCTTAGAGTGTATGGTGGGCTCACCAGAACAGTCATCAAATGGTTTGAGTCCTATCTATCTGACAGGAGGCAATACGTGGTGATGAGGAATTTCTCCTCCTCCTCCTTGAAGTCTCTGTCATGTGGAGTACCTCAAGGTTTGATCCTCTCACTGATGCTGTTTGCAGTGTACATGCCGCCCTTGGGAGAGCTCATTAGACAATACAGTCTGGGTTTCAACTGCTATGCAGAAGATACCCAGCTGTCTATGTCATTTGCCCCTGGTGCTGAACATGCCATTGAAATGCCAAATAAATGTCTGGTCAAGATTCAGAACTGAATGTTCTCAAACTGGCTGAGGCTAAACCCCGACAAAGATGGAGGTGCTGGTGATTGAGCCTGGTTGTTGGCATGATGGGGATGCCTCTGGAGTGGTAACAGGTCTGGTCCCGGGATCCACCTCATTAATGGCCTCCCCAGGGTGAAAAATGTGTGTGTCATTCTTGATGACAGGCTGAGTCTTGAAGCCCAGGTGTCATCTACCATCAAAAGTGGGTTCTATCATCTAAGGAATGTCACCCGAATTAAACCCCTGATTCTACCAGAAGACTTGCCATCACTAGTACATGCCTTTGTGACTTCCAGGCTAGACTACTGTAATGCTTTGTACTTTGGGGTCAATGGAAAGATCCATTGCCAATTGCAGCTAGTGCAGAATGTGGCGGCCAGGCTGCTGATGGGCCTACCAAAGTCCTGCCATGTGACCTCGGTCCTGCGGGATCTGCATTTGATTCCTGTCAGGTGGAGGATCATCTTCAAGGTGGGCTTGCTCACCTATAAGGCCCTCTATGACCTGGATCCTGGTTGTCTGTCTGACCTCCTTACTCCAGCTATCCCAGTATATTCCCTGCACTCCTCCACCGAGAGTCTCCTGACAGTTCCAAGGGTCAAGCTGAAAACCTCTGGGGATTGCTCCTTCAAGGTGGCTGACCTGGGTCTCTGGAATCCGCTACCAAAATCCTTGAGGGAGGCCCCAATGATGGATGCATTTAAAGGGGACCTGAAGACCTATTTTTTTTAACAGAGCATTTTCAGATAGCTTTAAAATTGCTTTTATAAAAGTTATTGTTTTAGTAATTATAATTATATTGCTAATGCTGCCTTGAACCCTGCTTTTATCTGCACTGGCACCCAGAGCCTCTAGGATTGGGAGCCAAAATACTATGTAAATAAAGCCTTATTTACTTACTTACTTACTCTGCACCAAATGCGAACGAGCCCATAATGGACGTGCAGATTACCCCTTAGTGCCTTGAATGTCAAATGAGCTAATTTGCTTGCTCAGGCTAATTGTGGCCCAGAAGAGACATGGTATATTCCTGTCTCACACAGCGCTACCTCCTGTGGGCCATATGCAGCCTTGGCTTTTGTCAGTGCAGCACTGTGCGAACATGGCCCCATATTCAGTCAGTTAGCACAGCTATGTCAGCAAGCACTAACCATCTGAATATCGTTCACTGCCAGTCATGCACTATCGCAAGCACAGTGTAAACAGCCACACTGTGATTTCACCCAGCTCTGAATACAGGGCTCTAAGCACCTTATAGTTTAAACACCAACAGAAAGGGTTTCAACTCAAATTCATCATACAGTCTATTCATTTTCAAACTTTGGAGTGTAAAGTTCCATTTACTCTCCATTTTTGAGCAGCATTTTTATTCTGTCACCCACTCTTTTTAGCAGTGCTGCTATCCACTCCAAATCTACAAATTACAGATCAGCTGGGTTTGAGCTGTACACTTCCTGAAAGTGCACACTCAGTGGACTACACAATTTTGTGTTAATTACTGAATGTATGTGCTCTTGAATACACACTTTCAGTTGGTGCATAGTTCTTCCAATAAACAACTTTGAACAGGTGCACCATAAAATATAATCACAAACGTTATTGAACAGTTTATGAACTCTCTGATATCAGCACAAAATGTGTTTTGGGGATATGTAAGCATTTGTATTTGCTCCGTATATTTGCAAATACAACATGTCTGACATCTAAAAAAAAAACCTCACCTCTACCACTTTCTACTGAGTATTAAATTGTATTACAATCTCTCTTTTCCAAAGAAAGTGTACTCCCCTCCCATGGTGGGATTGCCATTGGACCACTTTGGGCTCAGTGTGGGTCCACTGTTGTTGCCTGTGTTTTCTGACTGGAACAGATGTAGGTCCACATTGCTAGGATTGCAGAGCCCAAGGATCTGATAGACAGTGAGAGTGACTAGGCCAGTAGCCAATGATCTGCCTACTTTGTCCATTGGTGTTACCCTTCACCTGAAACAATCCATCAAAGAGTCTCTTCTGTGTTCTTGTGCCAGCCTTAGAGAACCTGCTCATTAGAAGCAAGAATACTGGCCTAGCCAGCAAGAAATTCAAAAGACACATCAGATTAGTTTTCCCTTATGTGTTACTATTATTGACTTTGGACTTCAGTTTTGCTGTTTGGATTACAATTAGTTTGTTTCATAAATTTCTAGCAAAATGTCAGTCGGGTGGGGTTAATTGTTGCAAGCCTGCAGTAGATACTGAAGTGTTCCTATACAAAATCCCTGGCACTGTAACACAAGACCTGCAACTGCTAGTTAGCCTGGAACTCAATAAATGATTTAGAACTGTAGTAAATAAGTATTCTTGAAAGTAAAGTCCCTGTCTGGATAATTATTTCTGTGGTGCTGCTACTTTCGGTAATGGGGGCTGACAGTGTAGTTGGCTGAGGGATGCCATGTGTGGTGAGGGAAGGGCCAGTTCCCATCAATGTGTCCTATATTGTTTAATAACAGCCATTACTGCTAAATAATAACTGGAGTCTCCCTTTATTACCTGGCTGCAGATTACTTTTCAAATGCTGTAATAGCTCAATACTGCATTTTCGTCTTCGCGCTGTCAATGCTCTGAAACCATGAAGGTACACTGGCTGGAGATGGGCTTTGCACTCATTACTCCCATGGTAGCCTGTGTGATCTTTGCTCATCAGATCCCATGGAAACTGGAGGAACTTCTTCTTGCATGAAACAGAGACTTTAAAACAAAAAACTTATTTTTTTTTTAAAGTTTATTTATTCAATTAATGTTCACTGTTGAACTGCATCTAAGCTTTTCCGATCTTCAACCGGAATTGATATCCTTGGACTGAGATATAGCCAAATCTTGTAACAGAAGGTTATTTAGACTTTCTGAGTTAACAAAATGTTAAACAAATGTTTTAAAAATTATTATTTTTCCTGAACAGCTCCTTTAGCTGTTGCTCTTGCAAACTGTTCATCTGTCTGTAGTATTACTTTAAATTCCCTTGAAGGAAAAAGAAATGCAAGTCTATTAAAATACAACTAATAAGCTTGTACAGTGGTGAAAAGGGCTGAGGCACCTAGCATGCCTTACTATGTCCCACGCCAGTGACCTGAGTTTGAGAATGAGCTGTGGAAGCTGGGGGTCAGCCGGGCGGGGGAAGGATTGTGCATCTGATGGACAGCTCTCCTCTCTTGATGTGGGAAGATACACTGTCACGCTCCTTGACTTCCACCTGGTGAAGGCTGAGTGGCAGTACCACAGTATGAGCAACATGGAATGGAGGGACTGTGGTTCTATCGTGTGTGTGCACCTCTATGTGACCACACTTAAGTGCTGCCACAGCTGGGGACAGGAAGAAAATGGAAAAAGGGTTGGTGCCAGCTTAATGAAACCCTGCCTTCCTGCCCCCATTCCCGCATCACTGCCTGACCACTGACTCCCAGTTCTGGATAAGAGTTACCCAGTGGGGGGAGGACAGACCTCCTCTTTAAGCTCCTGCCACAAAGCAAATCCGTAGGGGACTGTAAGGTTCAAGGTGAGTCAGGGCGGTAGGTGCGGGGCAGGGGAGGCAGGGACAGGGCTGAACAGCCTGCCAGTGTCAACCCCACTAGAGAAAAAGCTATATGACAAATACAGCAAAAGACTGCACCAGTGTTATAAATACTAAAGCCTTTTCCAGGTTTGTGTTATGAGGATTTTTCACACAACCTTGGTGCGTGATAATCTTATTGACTTCGCTCTTAAGAATTGTAGATTATCACACACCTCGTGTGTGAAAAATCCTCATAACACACACCTGCATAGGAATTATTCTCCATATAATAAATAGGGAGCGTTTTCTCCCAGTTCACCCATGACGGTGCATGGGCAATGTGGGCGAGGTAACTTAGGGCACAAGCAATATGTCACCTGGCATTAGCATGGCTAATATTGCACCACAAACAAGTAATAGCACCCAATGACCTTCCAGTTGTCTTTACATATCTGTAATGTGCCTTACATTTGCATTTAATCCCTCCTCATTTCACTTCTTCTAAGGCAGGGATTTCTGGATGATAAACAAATTAGATAAAGGGCACTGTTATGTACTGTACATGACTTTACTTGTTTCAGTTTAGCACTGTTGCTGGGTTTGAATGAATTGTCTGCTGGTTCAGTCCCCACTGCCATCTGTACTGCAGTTACAGGTGGGGTGGGAGGGCTCAAATAAAAGGAACCCAAAAGAAAGCCCTCCTACTGGGCAGGAACTTGGGGTATGTGTAACTGGACTAGTAACTTGCAGTTTGACGTACATCTGAGCTCTTGTGTATATCAAAGAAAAGGCACCATTGGTGGGGAAGGGGTGCACCAAAAAGCGGTGTGTCTGCTTCTTCTTCTGTTAAAGTGGTAGTGCTTAAACCAAGCAACATATAATGCATGTAACATTGCAACCAGCTCTGCCACAAGGCTAGCGACTGAGACAAGAGCAGAGGAAAGCGCCTCGCAGAAGGAAAGGCATAACATGCAGCTTCTCTGCCTTTAGAGTCTAAATCTGCTTGCCTTGAAACACAATGTTGAGGGTTTTTTTTTAACACTCCTAACACTGGCAACCAGGATGGCTATGGAGCTCATTCAAAATCATGGTAATCCTATTATGAAAAAAATGGAATACAGAAGACCAGAGAGCCAAAATAAAGGACTAGAGGATGGCTGAAAGAAATGCCCAAAGGGGAGAGGGGACCTTGTTCCTGAGTGACCAGCCCAGAAACCAGATTTAGGAGTAAGATGGATAAGTACATAGAAAAACAGGTCAAAGAGAGTCAAAAGAAAGGAATAGGGGTTGGCTGAAAGAAATGATGGGGGGGGTGGTGCTTTGTTCCTGATTGACCAGCCTAGAAACTAAATTGAGGAGTAGGACATTTGGATAAGTACATAGAAAAGGAGATCAAACAAGTAGAAGCATCTCTCTGTATTTTTCTCTATGTTCATATTCACTGTCCTGGTGGGTGGGGGAGGACTTGTGGGAGTAACACCATGTTTTACCAGCATCACTGTTTAATCTGAAAAAAAATCTTAGCTGGGTCTAACTCTGCCACAGGGTGACTGACCATACATTCCAGAGTTAGTGGCATCTGGAGTTGCAAGCAAATAATGAAGGCCCCTATCCTAACTGGGGATGCTTGTACTGTATGCATTTATTTTTTTATTTATTGATGTGAGATGTACAGCAAACCTACAGCAGAATGGCCCTATAAATTAAAATGTTTCATTTTCTTGGGAGTCTCTTATTGTAGCAAGGCACACAAAGTCCTTATTTTGTGATACAGTGAAACACAATATATATAAAAAGGGTACAGGACACCTCCAGTTGTTCTTTACAGTATAACTTCACAACAACAGTGGAGAGCAGTTACTCATATTGCAGTTAGGGGATAACCACTGATGTGGAGGGTTTCTCCTTCATATACATGGTCCCTGCAGGGAGTTGAAACAGCAGTGAGTGGAAGCTACTGTAGTATTCTTTGCAAATTAGTAAATATTTGGGGAAGAATAAGAGGGGGAGTTAAGGCAGAAGCACATAAACATGAATCTTTGAACTTCTCCAGCAGCAGCCTTTGAAATGTGAAGTCAAAGTCTGATGAAGGGGGTGGAGGGGTGGGCTATACCAGTTTGCATAAGGAGAAGCCTTGTCTGATGATGCATGTTTTGGTAATTGGGTACTACCTATCTAGCAGCTCTGGCTGACTGTAGAAAATAAGTTGGGGGAAGGGTGAAGAGTGAGGTAAGATATGTGGGGATTGGGTAGTGGAGGCACTTATGAAGGAGTCTACACCTCTGGTAGTTCCAGTGGGTAGTGGGGCTTGATCAGCCAAGCTGACTGTAGAGTTAGTAATGTACGATCATACTGTGCCATACACTACATATTTATTTTTACTACATATTTTATATAGTATTTATTTAGTTATTCTAATTCTAGTGATACAATTAATATTCCAGTATTACTTAGAAATAGAAGACTGCACTGAATGGGAAAGGGTTCGTTTGTGAGGCAGGGTATAAGAAATTACTGTAGGCCTGTTTCATTTGTGTTTCCTGGCTGGGATTATTATTGATGGGCAGCACCGAAAGGCAATGTTTCTGCAGGTCAGATTATTATTGATGGCAGCACTGAAAGGCAGTGTTTCTGCAGGTCAACACCTGTGGTATTCTAAGTGTGTCACTTTGTTTCTTAATGGAGCTATGCTGTTAATGAGGAGAGCTGCACTGGCAGCATTTGTGGAACTTGACATATGTTGAAGAACACCCTGCCAAAGTGTAGTATTAAAGCCAGCTGGCAAGGGGTGTGAGAAAGACAATTAGCACTAACAGAAATTGTGTAATGAGGTAGAAAAACATATGTATATGTTCGATTTTCTTCAGCAGGAAATCCAATATGGAAGATATGGATTTATTTGGATTTTAAATACAGGGTTCTGATTACTGGGAGGAATCATCAGCCAACTCAGGTACAGTTCTGATGTCTCAAATGTAGTTTTAACATCCATTTATTTTCATCAGTGGTGGTAAATATTTACTGTCTGTTACTCTAAGATTTATACTTGTAGCCAATGGCATCACCAGGGGTTCTCCGTAAAGCAAGGTTTAACCAGTCAGGGTCCTTTTCTTGATGTTAGCAATCATCAGTGTTGTGGGACTGTAGCAATTGTGCACCAACAAACTCTAAAAAGTCATACCAAATGGTCCTGCTATTTGTTTTCTCTGAAGATTCATTACTTATTTGATTAAGAAACTATGAGCTGGATTCAGGGATGGGCTTCCTACTGCTACCTGCACTGCATGTTTGAGTGCTGCATACCTACTATGGTGCACAGGCTCCATAACCATGGCGATAGTGGGTGGCAGTAGGCAGGCCATATATTGGGTGACCATGATGCTAACGTATATGCATGAGCCTATGCTCTGCAATGAGATTCTTCCCTACCACTGTTCCTGGAGTGGTTGATACCATGCATCATGACCAGACCAAAGTGTCAGACCAGCTCTCCGACTTCCTAGACAATCACAACATCCTGTGCAAGGAGCAACATGGCTTTAGAAAAGGTCATAGCACCTCCACAGCGCTACTTGAATTCACTGGTGCAATCCATCACTCACTCGATAACAGTCATCTTACTGGGTCCACCTTCATCAACTTAACTAAAGCCTTTGATACCATCAACCACAATCTCCTACTTGCCCAGCTTCAACTAGCAGGGCTCTCACCTAACTCGGTGAACTGGTTCAAAAGCTACTTAGACAACTGCTCCCAAAGAGTGAGAATTGCTGGCACACTCTCAGACCAAAGACGAGTCCAGTCTGGTGTCCCACAGGGCTCAATCTTGGGCCCCCTCCTTTTCAGCCTTTTTCTGAACTCACTGCCAGAATCCTGCCCTGAACAGATCCTACTCTACGAGGATGATGCTGTCATCCTGGCATCCCACCATGATCGAGTCCATCTACAAGGTAACTTCCAACAGGTCTTCTCTGTAGTTGAAAACTGGTTTACAAAACACAGACTTATACTTAACCAGAAAAAAACAAAGACCATGATCTTCTGCAGCTCCCAAAACAAACACAAACAATATCGGCTCTCCATTAAAACCAAGCAAGGAATCACCCTCAAACAAGTTCATACCTTCAAATACCTCTGCCTCACCCTCGACTGTAATCTCTCCTATGTCCCACACATCAATAACGTGGCAAAAGTAGCCAACACCAGGATAAGCCTACTATTCCGACATAGGAAACATCTAACCCCAGAAGCTCTGTCCAGAGCTATCCAGAGCTCCATCATCAGCATCATTGACTACGGTCTCATTATCTATGGATCTGCCACAACCTCATCTCTCAGGCATGTTTTGACTTCCCTCAATCAAGCCTGCCAACTCGTTACTGGTTCCCACCGTCTCACCCACACCTGCGACCTCTACTCCAAAACACGCTGGCTGCAACTGAACAACCGAATCAAATGCCAAACCTGCATTACTGCTAAGAAAATCATGATGGGAAAGGCACCACCAGGAGTCAGGACCCTCCTCAAACCCAAAATCACCAACCACAACACCTGGAGCTTTAAGCCCCAAATCCTTCAAATCCCCCGCTGCTGCACATCCCAAGGCCAAAGGTCATTTGCATACTGGGCTCCGTGTTGGCTGAATGAACTCTCTAATGACACCTCATCCACAGCAGTGCTTGGAGCATTCAAAAAAAACGCTGCCATTCCATAACTGGCACCTCCATCTGTGCTTGCACCCCATAACATCTTCATTCCCTACGCTGCTTCTGACCTTATAGGTGTCAGTTTCTGCCCTCTCTTCTTGCACTTACCTGTCCAATGTAACTTCTAATGCACTTGCCCTGTGTCTGTCCTGACAAGGCCCCTCGGCTGCCTCACCCTGGACCTCTACACCCTATGCCTTCCCTACCTCAGCCTCTCTCCCTCTTGCCCTCTTCCTCCTATTGTTTCTTGAGTTATTCATCACTCAGTCTGATTTTGTCAAGCAAAGATACTGTCTAAAACCATGTACCTGTAACTGTTTTATGTTTTAGTGTCTGTTACCCTGTAACCAGCATGACGTGGAACCTTTGTAAAAGAGCCTTGGCTCAAAGGTACTTTGTAATCCTGAGACAAACAAATAAATAAATAAATAAATAAATAAATAAATGTCAATGCCTAGGAAGGTATTGACACATCATGTTCAGTGGGATGGAATAGGGAGGGGGAGTGGCAGCAGAATCTTGTCTGGCTCCAGTGGGGTGGGCTTTGGATTTCTTGGAGGGCTTGCTGGGTGTAACCAGAGGAGTGTGGTGAGATGGAGCAGAGCGCATGTCGGCATCTATTCCTGCCCATTTACTACACAGCACAGAACTCTCCAGTGATGAGAAGGTGCCAAAAGATTACCCCCAAAAAATAACTAAATTAAGTTTTATAAAGTAATTAGCGAGGTAAGGAGCGGGAGCTGGGGAAGGAGCTGCTCACCAGGTCCCAAGCATCACATGACTCAACGTAGCCATTATGATTCACGAGAGAACTATGGGAGATAATAATAGTAAAGGGCATTTAAAAACACAAAACAAGTCAAGCAGAGAGGGACAAATGAGAGTTTCACAGCAGGATGAAGAAGGCAAATAGGATAATAAGGATGGCTAAGGCTAATACAAAACTGAGAACTGAGGAGGATATGAAGAAGAGAGATAACACCTTCCATCATTACATAAAGGAGACAAGGAAAATGAAGGAAGGAATAGTTAGGAGGAAGCAAGAAAAAGAGTGGGAAGGGAAGAGGAAGCTAAAGGAAAAGTTAACATTCTGAACAGATGTTTATTTCTGCTTGGCATTTACAGTGGAAGACAAGGGACTAATGCCTGACTGTTCCATCAGGGTAAAGGGGGTTGGAAGGAATCAATGTATATCCCATTCCAGCAAAAGGTGTACTAGAGAGCTTAATGACACTTAAGGTGAATAAGTCTATGGACCTGGATGGGATACATCCATGTATGCTTAAGGAAATGGGGCAGATCCTAAGGGAAATGCCGGTGACTGGAGGATGGTGAATATACAGAGGTAACCATCCTAAACTTCCTTTTACTGCAGTACTGTACTTCAACAGCTTAAACATTATCTTATTGTATTTAGGTAAGCAGTGACAGGGTTACCAGTTGTCTGGGATAAGTGACAGGAGTGGTAACAAGGTGCAAATACTGTTTTGCAGTATCTTGATGCAGTGCCACAAGTTCTGAGGCAAGAGAGAAGTTTGAGATGGCTACCACAGTAATTCCCCTACACAAGAGCAGGAGCAGGGTTGATCTAGGGATCTACAGATCTATCTGCCAAATGTCTATCGAGGGTAAGCTACTAAAGGCCATAATATAAGGCCATAATATAGAAAAGAATAGTAATTTTCCTGGAGGTAAACAAACAGCAGGACAAGAAACAACATGTGTTGATGTATGAGTGAGGTGGTGTCAGAAAAACCTGATCAGTTTCTTAGGCAGGGTGACAAAGGCTGTGGACAAGGGGTTGGCAGTAGGTATACTGTACCTTTTCTTCAGTAAAGCTTTCAGTACAGTCCTACATGAATGATTGATTAGGAAGATGCAGGACCTCAGAGTAGGGAAAAATTACTAGGTCAATGGGAAATTGATTAAGCAACAGGGCCCAGAGGGTTATAAAGAATGAGGATTGCTCAGAGGTCAGGGGGTCACTGGCGGAGTGCCACTGGGCAATCAGCTTTGCGTGACATTATGGCTTTGCGCGGCGTTTGCGCGGGTTTAGCGTGGGTTTTGCGCGACCCTAACAAATAAATATGACACATAGATAAAGCCAAACATACAGGAAGCATGCTGCTAACTGATGGCATCATCACTGCCCTACACACCATAGGCATTGCTGTGTCCACGCACTACTGGCCCCCTTGCTACTGTAGTTTCTGCTGTGCACTGTAGCATGCCCTACAATGTGACAGTGGCATGCAGCACCATCACCACCTGTGCCTATGGTGTCCTGTCCCCTGGGGTATAATATGCTATGCTATGCTGTACTGTTTACATGTAGCCTGCAGCTATCATCATGCACTGCCAGACTGACCTACAGGTGGAGCTGCGGTTGGACCTGGTCAGCCCCTGTACTTCCAGACTGACCTACAGGTGGCTCTGTGGGACTCTGCAGTAACGCTGGGCAAACTGCATGCAAATCAGGGTATAATGAGATACTAATCCGGTTGTTTGCCCAGAGACTACGTAAGTAGGCTCATTTGCATAACACTTTTGAATATGACATTATTTTAGCCCCGGCAAATGTGTTTGTTCGGTTAATCAGTTAGTTTCACGCTTAATAGCGCGCGCTAACGGTACAGGGAATATTATACAGTTTTGATCACTGTTCTTTCACATCTGCTGCTTCCTGCAGCTGTACTGAATCCATGCATTTGCTGGCACACATTGGCCACGTAGTTCGTCTGTACCTGCCCTCATGTTGCTGTGTACTGTGTTGTTGTTGTGGGTTGCACTTTCTGGTTGCTTTATTCAGTGCTGTCTTATTCCAGGGCTATTTTTGCCCTGCACTCCCAGCCCAGTTTGCATGGCCTCATTACCATGCCATATTCGGAAGCTGTTTGCCCTGGGCTATTCCTTTTGAATATAGCGTGCTCTGTGCTCCGGGCTAAGTTTGCCCGCTGGGCAGTGCTAATTTTGCCCCGGGGAAAAGTTTTGAATATCTGGCCCCAAGTCTATTATTTAAACCGAGAATTGTGCTGACCTAACGTCCCAACAACTTTGGGCAAATGTTCTCTCAGATTTCAAATCTCCTAGGTATGTGCACACGGCCATTCCTTGCAGTGTGAGACACCCTAACAATCTTTGACTTTTTGTAGTAATCATTTTTTGGTTTTTTTTTGTTTGTTTATAATGCTCAAAGTTTCACCTTATTTTACCCACTTTTGTGACTGGTAAGACTCATGAAAATGGTTTGCCAGTCACAGTCATTAATAATCTAAAAACTGTTTTACAAAAAGTTGAAGAATCCCTCTCATACCCCACAGTTGATCACACAAGTTTCAGACTACGGGCCAGATATTTAAACGTTTGCGCCTAGCGCAAATCCATAGCGCTGGAATAGAGCTGGATTTGCTTGAGGCTGCAATATTGAAAAGCCCTATTAGTGCCAGTGCTGTATGGTAGCACTGATGCTAATAGGTAATGGTATGCAGGGGCGTGGACAGGAGAGCGCCCATGCATGCCAGCAGCATGGCATATTCAAATGCATAGTGCCACGCTACAGGCATTAGTGCAACCTGTAGTGCAGCGCTAGATACCGCCAGAAAAAAGCTGGTGATAATGCGGCAGTACCCCCCATTGTGGACCCCCACAGCCATGGTAGAAGCCCTGGTAGTCTAGTGGTCCCACCCCCAAGCACTTATCCTGACCTGTGTTTCCAATAAAAGTAAGCACATATCCCTGGTAGTCTAGTGGTCTCCCCCAGAACATTTCTCAGCCTTCGTTTTGAATAAAATAAGCACATTTCCCTGGTAGTCTAGTGGTTCCCCCTCCAGCACGTATCCCGACCCGCATTTTCAATAAAATTAAGCACTTATCCCTGGTAGTCTAGTGGTCCCCCCCAGCACATATCCTGACCCCTGTTTTGAATAAAATTAAGCACTTATCCCTGGTAGTCTAATGGTCCCCCCCCAGCACATATCCCAACCCCTGTTATGAATATAATTAAGCTATTTTCTCTGGTAGTCTAGTAGTACCCCCAACCCGGTAGCGCCGCCTCTGTTCAGACCACCCATCTGCCAGGAAGTGAGCCGGTGACTGGCTTGGCCGTCCTCACACCACCACCATAGCCGGCCGCCGACTGTGGAATGAATGAGCAGCTCAGGAAATGTGCTGGGGGGACCACTAGACTACCAAGGATGAGTGCTTCATTTTATTCAAAACGGGGGTCGGGATACGTGCTGGGGGGGGACCACTAGACTACCAGGGAAATGTGCTTATTTTATTCAAAATGGGGGTCTGGAAATGTGCTGAGGCCACTAGACTATTAGGGATATGTGTTTACTTTATTGGAAACGGGGTCAGGATATGTGGGGGGCACTAGACTACTAGGGAAATTAAGTATAATAATACTGTGAATGGGTAGGAGTCATGTGGGGGTGGGGGACCCACTAGACTACCAGGGACATTACCTTTATTGTCAGTACACAGGGGTTGGGATTCATGTAGGGGGGGTGGGGGTGACCACTAGACTACCAGGAAAATTACATTTACATTCATTGTGAATGGGTCAGGAGTATACCTCTCAACTGTCCCTGATTGTCAGGGATGTCCCTGAATTTGCCTCAAAGGTATTAGTTTGTCCCTCCTCACAGCTGTGGTTCCCTAGCTGAACAGTGGAAATTGTAAGCACATAACAATGGCAAGCATGATAGTTACAGACTTGTTCTTCTTCAGAACATGCATTTTGCACTAAGCCCCATATTCTACCAGCTGTCTGGGTGGATATTTCTACATTTGAGGATGTGTCTCTGATTTTGGTTCTTTGTCCCTGATTTGTTTAAGCCTTGTCCCTGATTCAGGTGGCAAGGGGGTTGTGAGATATGTATGCACCAACTTAGCCTGGCAGCACACAGTTCCTGCTGCTTCTGGCCTGTACTTCTATTCTGACCAACAGGGGATGCTGTGGGTCTGCCTTGGTTTGCAGCGTCCAGCCTGTACTTCCATTCTGACCAAAAGGGGGAGCTTTGTGCTTCATGCAGTAGCACTGGGCAAACTGCATGGTACTGTATGCTAAGCAGCACATAATGAGATGCAAATGTGCCTGTTTCCCACGGATTACCTAAGTAGGCTCATTTACATGGGAGCTTTGAATATAGTTCTTGTTTGCCCCAAGCTAACCAGTTTGCACCGGGCTAATGTGTTAGCACTGTGCAATCAGGTTAGCCCCAGGCAAACCTCACTTCAGCATAGCACACTAAGCACAGTTCTGCAGTGTGTGGCTTACACTGTTGTTTGCAGTCATACCTCTCAACTGTCCCTGATTTTACCTCAGACCTTTACTCTGTTCCTCCTACAAAATGTGTTTCCATGACCAAACAGTGGGGGCTGTAAGCATAACTGTTACAGATGTGTTCTTCCTTAGAAAATGCATTTTACACTACACCACTTGTTCTACCAGCTTCCTGAGTGGATATCACCATTTGTTAAGGTGTGTCCCTGCTTTTAAACCTTTGTCTCTGATTCATGAGGCAGAAGGTTGAGAGGTGTGTTTGCAGTAGATGTGAGATAGCTCTGTGCAATCACACACAGTGCTTTCCACCTGCAAGTCTAACACTGGCTTGCTGCAGAGTCTAATGAGCTGCAGTTGCAGTTGCAGTTTGCACTTCCCTGTTGCTATATTCAGTGCTGTCTTATTCCTGGGCTATTTTTGCCCTGCACTCCCAGACCAGTTTGCCCGGCTTCCTTAGACTGCTATATTCAGCAGGATTAGCACGGTGCTATTTCCTTTTGAATATAGCTTGCTTTGTGCTCTGGGCTAAGTTTGCCCACTGGGCAGTGCTAATTTAGCCCGGGGGCAAAGTTTTGAATATCTAGCCCTACAGCTCTAAGCATTTTTTTTTCATAATGCTCAACATTTCCTCTTCTTTTACCCACTTTTGTGACCACTATGGGCCAGATATTCAAAACTTTGCCCCGGCCAAAAACCATTTGCGCAGGTTTAGCGCGGGATTAGCGCGGGTTTGCTATATTCAAAAGGCCAAATAGCGCTGCCAAACTGCAGTAGCGCTGGGCTAACCAGTAATGTATGCAAGGGGCAAAAGGATGGGCGGGGTCGCAGAGAGACATGCATGAGGATATTCAAGGTTCAAGCGCGCTAGGATACATAGCGCAGCCCTTATGACGCTCTAGTTACCGCCTATAAAGGCGGTCTAAACACAGGGCAAAACACAGAGGAGGAGGGCAGCACAGGAAGTAGGAATGTGTGCAGTCCCAGTAGCAGTGATCCTGCCATTGATGGCAGCTGTAGTGGAGGAGGAGGAGGAGGAGGTGGAGGAAAGGGAGCAGGCACAACATGGGCTACAATGCAGCTCAGGAGGCGGTATGCTGCAAACAGGCTGCCGCCAGGGTCTCCTTTGAGACCCTGCCTGATGACCACATCGTTGGCGGTACGGATGAACAGGGAATGTTGAGGCAGCTCTGTGAACTCCTGCATGAGCAGCTGCAGTCAAACACCAGACCAGTCATGCCATGACAGTGGAGGAGAAGGTGACAGCAGTGATGTGCTTCCTTGCCACAGGGGCGTTCCAACGACCAACGGGGACACCATTGGGGTAACACAGTCTGCCACCTCCGCCTCCTGACCCAGTTCCTAGAGGCTCTCCTGCCCGTGCTTGAATTCATAGTATTCCCCAGCACAGCAACAGGCGCGCAGAGAAACAATGCAGCAGTTCCATCGAGTTGCGCACCTACCATCTGTACTGGGTGCCATTGGCTGCACCATGTCCCCATCCGTGCACCACCTGGAGATGGCAGTGATGTGTGAACAGGAAGGTACCACTCCATCAACTGCCAGGTGGTGTGCGATGCGGCGAGCGCATCACAATGTTTATGCACAGTACCCGGCAGTGCCCGACGCTTCATCTGGCACCAGTCTCAGCTGTGTCAGGCCTTTGAGGAGGGCAGAATACCCAGTGGACAACTAGTCGGTGAGTTGTAGCACACAAGGCAAACACACAACAGCATGGATGGGGGCAGGCATTGCAGGCCAGGGAAGGGATGTGGGAGGGCCACAGACAGGTGCAGGGCAGCAGCTGACAGACCGCAGTACAGCACTAACAAGTTATATGTTTTGACAGGAGACAGTGCCTATCCCCTGCGGCCCTGGCTGCTCACACCAGTACTCCTACCGGCCACAGTGGCTGAGGAACTCTACAACGAGGCACATGCCAGAACAAGAAACATTATAGAGAGGGTGTTTGGCATCCTGAAGATGCGATTTAGATGCCTTGACACATCAGGTGGTGCCCTACAATATACACCTCAGAAGGTATGCGTATCTTCCTAGCCTGTTGTATGCTGCACAACATGGCAATGAACCGTGGGATACAGGCACCTGAACCTGAGGGACAGTCTGACAGTGAGCCAGAGCCAGTGGTCAGGGGATAGTGGAGCAACTGGAGAGAGGGACCCTCGCATGTACGCAGGAGGCCATACAGCACCGGGACAACATCATCAGGATACTGCAACAGACCAGAGGGTTACAGACTGCACAACAACCTGAAGAGTACAAGTGAGCAACAATTTTAATGTGCACAGACTAACATTACAGTGAAAACCAGAATCACAACAGCAAACAAACCCAGTGTAATACAAATAGTGTGTGCATGTGGTGTGACTCCATGATTGTGCAGCACATATGTGGTGGGATACACACAAGCGGTGTAATCATGGTGGGAGGTGCAATGTGTGCTGTGAGGGTAAGGGGGGGCAACTGTGTTGGTGGGAGTGTGTGTGTGTGTGTGTGTGTGTGTGTGTGTGTGCACGCGTGTACACACATCTGCCCATGCATGACGGGGAAGCACCTAGAGTACGCCAGACAGCCTGTGGGCATCACCGGTGATGCAACCCACGCATGTGGCGTGCTCCCGTACCATGGGTTAGGGACCCTGGGGTGCTCTGTGCAGAGGACACAGCTGAAGTGGAAGGTGAGGCAGGCACGGTTGGCCTCCTGTGCCCCCGGGGGTTGGTGGAGGCAGATAGGGGGTATGGACGGCCACGGCGCCGCTGGGTTGCAGGTGGAGTTTGTGATGGCTCGGAACTGGTAACAGTGGCAGCCCTGCACCCACAGTGTGCCTGCCTGTGTGCCCCTCTGCCATGTGCACCAGAGCCAACAAACCCATGTTGCCGACCAAAGCACACCCTGCATGACACCACCAATTGCCACCACTGCAGCAGTCAACCCAGAGAAGCACGGTCCATGGCACCCACCAGGTGGCCAAACCTGTCCTCTGCCTGCTGCTCAGCATGAGCAAAGCCACTCTTATTGCCTCCCGTATCTGACCCAGCTCATGTGCAGCTCAGCTGCATGGCATGCAGGTCCAGATGGCGCCTCCTGCTGTGATGTGACAGCAGCCTGCAGGAGTGGCCGGGCACCATGGCCTTCATGGACCAGAGGCACAGGACCCACAGCAGCAGCTGGCAGTGGTGCCTGTGGCACTGCACCAACTGCTACAGCCGGCTGCTGCGTACGAGTGGCAGTGGGCTGTGGCACCATATGGACTGGAACCTCAGCAGTTGTCAGACAATGCACGCCTTGCTGTCCTGCAACACCACCAACACCACCCACACCACCCACCACCATGTGTTCAGCCACACTGCCGACACCTACAGAAGCACCCTGACCTGTTCCATGGCCTTCAGCAAGCCCAACCCCTACATCCCCTGGCACAGGAATGTCCAGTTGATGTGAATATGTAGAGACATCACTGTCATCTGCACTGGTGACAGTGACCAGCAGTACCTCTCCACCCCATCACTCTCAGTTGGGGCAACATCCAGGTGCCCACTGTCTCCTAACACCCTGGTGAGTTGCCCCTCCTCCCAAGGCAGTTGCATGCCCTGTCCCTGGGTATGCCCAACATGCATTGGGCCCATATAGCCCTGAGATACACAAAGTCCAGATGTTGTTGGCCGATCGTCCTCAAACTCCTCCACAACCTCGGGAACCTGGCTAGACATCTGTGGATCATGCTGTGGTGGTGCAGGCCTGTCCAAGAGTGCTGAGGAGAGAATAGGGACAGGGTCAGTCATCCATCCATGGACACTGTGGCAAACCACCAACACTACCACCACCACCACACCATGCAGCCCTCAGGACAGGTACCCACCTCACACAAGCCTGTGACAACATGCACCCACCCACCCCACAGTGACCTTGACCATGCCAGCCATCATTTCTTCAGGATACAGTGCAGCCTGTGCAGGACACCAAAAGCAGGACCATGCACCCTTGCATGCACCACATACAGGGGTTGCACATGTGAATACAGACCTGGCCTTGGAAGTGCAAGGGATGTCTCGCAACCACCACCTGGCACACCTGCCACTGCCACCATCCGCAATGTTGATGCCACCACCGCCATGTGTGGCTCCTGCACACGTTGCTGGTGTTCCTGTGGACCACCACCAGTTCTGGTCCTGTCTCTGTGGCGCTGTGCCACCTCCTCCTTTGCATGCCGCAGGAGGTCATTCCAACGCTTCCGGACAGCCTCAGTTGATCTCCCACGACCACCAACCGCATTCACCGCTGCAGTAACCTCCTCCCAAGCCTGCCACACAGCAGCATCAGTGGCCCTGTGTGTGCGCAACACATGTTCTCTCACCTTTACCTCATGTGCCAGGGTGTTTAGCTCATCTTGTGAGAATTTAGGTGCACAGATGCGCTCCGGTTGAGCCTGCACACCTATGGGATAGTAAAGAGTGGACAGGTGTCAGTGGCTGCGTCAGTGCTGCACTGCATCACACAGTGGACAGCATGATATCACCCCCTCAGTGCTACAGGCCACATGGACATATCAGATGGCTGCATGTGCCTGTACGTTGCACATGCCTACATTGCCACTGTCTGTCCTGTGTCTGGAGTGGTGTGCACACATGCCATGAACCCCATGACTGTTTGTGGCATGGGGCGCAGTTGCTGGTACATTGTATGCGCCCGGGTGGGGGCAGAGGCCATCCTCCACACATGCAGGAAGACAAGGCGGTGCACTGTCACGGTACAGCACCAGTGCACCTGGCGTGCAGACACAAATGTGCAAACATTGGCACATGACACATTGAACTGCAGGGGTATGAGCACAATGCAGTGGCGTATGTTGTCCATCGCGGTCATACATACCAGGAGTGTAACACAGTCTCCAACCGCCCCCCATTACATAATGTACATCCCATCAAAATTGCACCCCTTCCAAACAAGTTGTCAGGATGATTCCTCTACACTCTAAAGAGATCATACATGCATGACACAGTCCACAGTGGCCAACACTAACCCGAATACCACAGATTACATTGATAATTGGTTTGTGACAGGCGGTCGACCAAACTGGACACAACTGTGTACAATGAATATGCCTATCCACCCTTGATACATACCTGGCTGTTGCTGCCCATCCCCTGTTGCATGTCTCTCTCCCATGTTGTTCACTGCTGTATTCCACTGCAGTTCCACAATACAACACTGGTGGTGCACTGCTTGCCCTTTATAGCCGGCCAGGCAATCCTGCCTGTTAGTCATGCAAATGAGCGCATAATGATATGCTAATCTGCGTTTTGCCCCATGCATACACAAGTACCCTAATTTGCATACAGCCATTGAATATGGCTCTGAATAGCCCGGCGCTAGCACAGCAGCGCTATTTGAGGAACAGCGCCACGCTATGTGCAGCATGCATGCTCATGTTACCCTTGTCATGGCGTGGTCTAGCGCTGCGCTAACCAGCTTCAGCGCAGCGCTACACACATGCGCGCAATATCGGACCAGGGTGATGGTAGGGGTCACGCATGCGCATTGCAAACACTTCCTGTTTTAGCGCGGCGCTACGGCATACGTCAGTGCGGCACTGCACTTCAGTTGTAGTGTGTGTCAGGGTGTATGCACAGTTGTTGCACTGTTGTTCAGTTAATTTGCCCCCTTCCACAGCACAAATATGTCTGGGAGACCTAGGCGAAGGGCAGTGGTGGGCCGTGACAGGTGGTGGGATGAGGTTGAGACTGCAAACCTCGTGCAGTTAACAGAGAGGTGCCATCGCCGCCTATTTGGACCTGTGCGGGAGGGTGACTTGCCCCATACGCAGGTCTGGGCTTCCATTGCCCGCAAACTAAGTGCCATCACAGGTATCCCACATGATGGTGAAAAGTGCTGGCATCGTTATGCTGACCTCAGGCGCAGGCAGCGAGCACTGCTTGAACACTGCAGGGCCATGGTTCGTGAGGGGACTGTGCCTGTGCCAGGTAAGGGATGACTGTAGCACGACTGCTGGCATGAGTGGTGGGGCAGTGTGTTCATGGTGTGCTTATGTGCTTATGTGTTGCTGAGCTACACATGTTGCTCATGGAGTCCATGAAGCCATGTGTGTACTGTGTGGGACAGGGGTAGACAGTGTGCATGGACCCCTGTCATGCTTGGCATGGCTTTGGTGGTGCACTGCACCCGTCTGCCACTGCGTGTGTTGTGATGCACCACTGGGGTACAGGGTGGTCTTTAGCGTACCGTGGTGGCTGATATTGTACTGACGATGCTGTACCCTCTTCTCACTGCAGAGCGCTGACAACAAACCACAGGCAGGAGAGACGTGCCACAAGCCAGACAGGGGCCATCATCCAACAGGCGCAGGGTGCCTCCACTGGCACAGCATGCAGCAGAGAGCACAGACGGTGAAAGTGGTGTTGTGCGTGAGTACTGTGCAATGTTATGCTTTTCCACTATGAGTCTGGCTTTACAGGGCAGGCAGTTGAGCAAGTGTGTATGTAGGCATACGCACTGTACACATTAGTGTACACTTTGGTGTACTGCATGTCTGTCAACTGTTCCTAGGTACACCAGACGTTTTGGTCACTGTAGGCCACTGGGGTGTGGCCCTGTTTGAAATGCTGTTGTGTAGGACAGAGGTAGGACTGGGGTGCAGAGGGCCCACCTGGACAGATGATGCAAGGGCCCACCTGGAACATCAGTAGAGGAGGGCCCAGGTTGACACACTTATATCAATATTCCACTTCATTCTGATACACTAGTTCTGTGTTTGCATCTCACATTTATCAACAGTGTCCCAGATACCCTATTTAATAAGGGAACACAATACTACATGCAAAAGTTTTCAGAGTTCAGAAGGTAACCACTTACTCAACTGCGGGGGGCCCACCTGGGAATGTACAACCTCATTAGAGAGTGGGGAATTATCTGACAGACATCATACCCTTTTGGAAGGGGTTTACCGTTTGGGGTTGCTGAGTACAGCATTTATGAGGGGGGTGCGGCTGTTTGGGATTGTATGTAGAACATGTGAATGTCTGGCTACACCCCTGCCTGTGGGCTCATGCTCTGATGTGGGGGCCATTGTCCCTAAGAGAGTGATGTCCCTCTGTCCCTGTAGTGCACACTGTTTGTGCACATGTTATGCCGGTGTGCTGCAGGAGTTGTTCTGTGGTAGCATGGTGTGCTGGTTGTCAGCCCCTATGGCAGATGCTGCTCCCACAGGTTTGTGTGTGCCTCGCCATGCCTTGACCACCAGAGTGACACTGTCCTGTGCATGCCTTTGGCCCACCGCTGCAGTGCCACTGGTGGACCAGGCCCAGGGTCTGTGTTTCACATGTGTGTGTCGTCTTGCATGGGTGGTGTCACGGCACTGTGCCATTCTGTACACCACTGTGGGCCCCTCACCCTTCTGTTGCAGCAAGTGGTGTAGCTGGGCATTGGCACTTCCCCTGGTTGTGTACTGCTTGGTTACCTGTCCTGCAGTCCCTACTGTTCAGATGCCAGTGTCATTGTTCTCTGTGGTCATTGTTGAGTCTTTATCTGTGTCACTTGCCACTGTTGCACACTTATGTCAGTCACCCACCCACCTGTTCAGGGTTTCCTGTCATCATTTGTACAGCTGCTGTATTATGGCATCGTGGGTGGCAGTTTGGCTGGGTGTCAACAGTTCTTGTGGAGGGCAGCAGTGAGGGTGGGCCACTGTTGGGGGTGTACATGACAGGCATGTGTGGTTACACACGTGGTTGGGGCTGTGGCAATTTCTCCAGTTGGTGTCATCTGTATTTTGTATCATAGCTGTGTGACCGTGGGCAGCATGTCTCACCATGTGTCATCCCATGTGCATATCAGTCAGTGTCCACTTGTCGTTCACATCTCTGGAGGTGGCTGTCTGTTTGTACTGTTACAGTCTGCACGCCACTGTGCTGGCTGGCCTCCACGTTGTTGGGTTTCTCAGCATACTTCCATGCATATCAATGTACACTAGGGTGTTGCATGCTGCCTGTCATGTACTGCCTTGTCCTGCAGGCACATGTTAGTGTGTGTTCTGGTTTGTTACATATTAGCACATGGGCATGGTTGTTGGGGCATGCTGTCCACCGTGTGGTGGTACATGGCGCCTTTGTGTCATTATCATGCCCTGATGTGGTCCCCCTTTCTCCTGTAGGTCCACGTAGGTCATCACTGTGGGCCAGCCGTCCAGAGGAGGGTGAGGGAACGGAGGAGCTTCTGTGGAGGATAGTGCGCCAGCAGCGCACCCTGATTGAACAGCAGGCTGTACTCATATCTGAGACGAGACGTGTTGCAGCTGTCTTAGAGGAACGTCTGCCGGCACCTGCCCGCACCTAACCCCTGCATTCTGTGTACCTTATCCTGCTTCCTGTCCCTGGCCCAGTGTCCCTAGCCCTGTTCCTGCCATCCTGTTCCCCATCATTGCTTTGCATTTCCACATCCCTCTCACAACCACATTCTTACCCCATTGTTCTGTTGCTTTATTTACCATTTGACTGTTTGCACTATTACTGTTGTTTTCCCCATTGTTTTCAATCCCTTTATTCGCCTGCCCTTTCCCCTTCCATTAGGTTTTCTTGACCCCATTTGGACAGAAAAGTGTTCTGCTATGTTTTGATTTTTTTCTGTATATATGTTCATGTTGCCTTTGCACTTTGTATTTTCACAGTTTACATTATACTTTTTGAAGTTGACATTCCTGTGTCCTGTGTCTTTTTAGGGGTGGACTTGGGATTTGACAGTGTTCTGTGGCGTTCTGATTTCACTTGTGGTTGTAGGTTATTCCATTCCTTTCACTGGTACTGTAGTTGTGTCTGGCTGGGCTCTTCTGCTTTCCTGTGTTCCTGGACAGCTGCTTACACCTCTGTGACACTTTTGTTTTTGTGGGTGTTTGCACTGCCCTCTGTCTGATTGCTATATTCAGTGCTGTCTTCTCTGCTATATTTAGTGCTGTCTTAATCCTGGGCAATGTTTGCCCTGCACTCCTGGGCCTGTTTTGCCTGGCTTCCTTCGCTTGCTCTATTCAGCTGGTTTTGCACCGGGCTATTCCTTTTGAATATAGCTATGTTTTTGCTCTGGGCACAGTTTACCCGCTGGGCAGTGCTAATTTAGCCCCGGGGCAAAGTTTTGAATATCTGGCCCTATAACTCTTGGAAATGGATATCCTATCTCAAAAAACTAAATTTTGCCTTACAAATGGAACAAACTATTTACAAGAAAAATACCTCATAACAAATTTGTGAAAAAAAAAATAACAGCGTGTGTCAAAATGAGATTTTACTTTCATACTAACTGAAAAAATGCTCAGTAATGCCACCTATCAAAGTACCATCTTTGAACTCACAGTTATGTTTGCACTGTCGGAGAAAAACACGTCTTAAAAAATATTTTTTTTTTAGATTTTAAACATTACAGAACTTTTAAACCACTAGACTGCTCATTACCACATTTCTAGAAAAACACACATGCCAAATTGCAGATTATTCCATCCAGGGACTCATGTTTTACTACGGTGCAAAGTTAGGTCTTTAACATAGAGCAGGATTTGTAACTCCATTTATTGGGGCACTGCTGTGTCCCTACAATATTCTAGTTGATTTATTCAGCTACTGACTTTCATCTTTTGTGAAATATCTATATATCTATAGGTTTTTGAAAGCTGCTGCAATAGTTAGCCTTACCACTAAGAAAACAGTTTGAATTTGACTCTGTGTCCAGAAAATCAGTTGTGACACCAGTACATAAAGGGGGATCCAACTAATCTTGTACAGAATTATAGACCTATATCCCTTTTGTCATTGATAAGAAAAATTTAAGATTTTTTTTCACATACAGTTAATGCCCTATTTAGAGAATTATATTTTATCTGAGGCTCACATGCCTTCAGGTGGGATTGTAGTATGGTGACTGCCTTGGTCAGGCTCACAAATGACCTGCACATCAATATGGAGAGAGGTCTGCTCACAGGGATGGTATTTCTGGACCTGACCAAGGCATTTGGCCTGGTTGGTCATGCCCTCCTGAATCCAAGGCTGAGCCAAACTGGGTTGATAGATTTAGCTATCAATTGGAAGGTTAGGGTAAATGGTGTCCTCTCTGAAACAGATAATGCAGAGTATGAGGTCCGAGTATGGGGTCCTGCAGCGGTTCATACATGGACCTTTACTGTTTTTTTATTTATTAATCAGCTTCCTCTTAGTTGTGATGCAGCTAGAATCATTTTATAGGCAGAGGGTGCTGTATTATATGTAGCGAATTCGAATATCAGGGCATATAAATAAAGTTATGAAGGCTGAATACAGCAAAATGGCTACATGGTTTAGGCAAAACAGATTAGTGGTTAATAAAAATAAGACAAAAGCTATACTTTCAGGCAAAGTGCAAAGAAAGCTAACTGTTCTGGATGGTTTTCGGATCAGAGCAAATGGAAGTCATGAGCTTGAGGTTGTAAATTAATTAGGTATCTGGGAGTCCTTTTGGTTTTACAGATGATCTATAAAACTCATGTCAGGCAGGTCTCCACACAGCTGAATAAAAACTTGGGTGCTACAGTATATGCAGTTAGGGATTTGCTTACAGATGATGCTAGACAGGCAATATCATGGAGTTGTTTACTGCCATCTACTGACTATTGGAGTATAGTTTGGGGGTCAGAAAAACATATTTACGCATAATGCTGTGTGTAGATTTACCTTGTGTGCGTAACAGTTTAAACATCATTGCAATATATGTAAAACATGGAACTGGTTGCCCCTGTGGGAGAGAGGTAAGTTATACATGAGCTGTATGGTTTATAAGGGGATTAAAAAGAGGAATGAGGGTCCAATTTGAAACATTGTTTAAAAAACAGATTTAAAACCTTACAGTTCAAGCATACACTGACCTTCACCATGCCATTCTGTAAACCTTCAACAGGTCAAAAAGCATTTTCATATATTGCAGCTAAAACCTAGAATGCTATAGTTTAAGATAAGACAGTACATAACATTTTATCAATTTAAAGTGCAATAAAACATTGCCTAATGTACAGTACATGGCATGCTGTAGCTGTTTTTAGATAAACACTTTGGCCCAGATATTCAAAAGAGTTGAGCCATGCGCAATACGGTTGCGCCTGCCCAAGTCCAAAATTGCAACATTCTGCGATATTCAGCAGGAGGCAGTTGCACTCCCGAAATCATGCTGAGCAACAGCGCAATCATAATGAAGGCATGCGCAACCGAAGGGGGAGGAACAATGCATGAATGGCACAGTGCGATAGTCAACGACTTGCACCATGTGCAATAGGGGAGCAAGCAGAAGTTGCGCCATAGTGGAAATGAGCCAAAATAAAAAGGAGCAAGGGAGAGGTGCAAGAACGCTACAGGGAACCACATGAGGCAGAACTCTAGCCAGACAGACAGGGTAGGATGGACACACAGGGCAGGCCAGGGAAAGGGCAGTCTGAACAGCCAGGCACAGGAAAGGTGTGGGGAGCCACACAGCACAGAGGCCAGCACAGGCAGGTGTACCCGGTGCAGGGGAGGTAGCAGCCAGGACAGCGGGGGAAATACAGCAACAGCTGCGGAGGGTGAACACAAGCCAGGGACATGGCCAGTGCCACCTTCCACATGGAGGCCGTAATGAGGGGGGTGAGAAGGCGGGTGGCAGGGGGGCATGGCCGTGGAAGGGCCTGTCAGTGGTATGCCCCCAACAGGCAGTACCGAGCCCGCATCAGCTTTGAGCTGTACACTGATACTGAGATTGTGGGCCAGTACCACCTGAATAGGACAATTCTGAGGCAACTCTGTGAGCTGTGCAGTGATGTGATGCAGGCACCCACATGATGTAGCCATGTCCTGTCAGTGGAGACTAAGGTAACAGCCTGCATGTGCTTGCTCACCACAGGTACCTTCCAAAGACCAACTCGGGACACCTCAGGCATAACCCAGTCAGCCACATCATGCCACCTCACCCAATTCCTCAAGCGCTTTTTCTGCCACATGCTTTCTTGGTACATCCATTTCCCCAACTGTGACGGAGCACAGCAAACATACAGGAGTTCCACAGGGTATGCGGTATGCCTGGCATGCTAGGGGCAATAGACTGCACCCATGTGGCCATACACACACCACCTGGCCCCAAGGGGGCCGCATGCATAAATCACAAGGGCTATGCCAGCAACAACTGCCAGGTGGTGTGCGATGCCAGGGGGCGCATCATCAATGTCTGTGCCACGCACCCTGGGGGAGCACACGATTCTTTCATCTGACACTAGTCAGCACTGTGCCACAGATTCAAGAGTGGGAACATCGCCATTGGACACCTACTGGGTGAGTATGCAAACCACATGGACAATCATAGGGCCTGGGGGGGCATGGCCAGAGGTGGCATGGGTAGTGGCCTACATGGCCTGGGGCAGGGCGATGCTGATCACAAAACTAACCTCTGCCCTCTACACACAGGTGACAGTGGATATCCACTCTGTCCCTGGCTGCTCACACCCTACCGGTGGCCTGCTACCCCATCGCAGCAACGTTACAATGAGGCACACACCACCACTCGTAATGTCACCGAGCAGGTGTTTGGGATGCTGAAGGCACGTTTCTGTTGCCTGGACACCTCTGGCCGTGCCCTACAGTACAGCCCCTCAAAGGCCTGTGGGCTATTCCTGGCCTGTTGCATCCTGCACAACATGGCCAACAACTGTGGGATAGCCGTACAGGTCGAAGAGGGGGACAGCGATGGGGACGATGGGGACGCCAGTGACGATGGTGATGGCAGCCCCCTGGCCGACGGGACCCCGACTGCCCGGCAGGCACAGCTGCACTGGGACACCATCACAGAGGAGCACTTCAGCCAACCAAGGTAAGTCATGGGGCCATGCGCAACCACCAGTGGCTAAGGCACAACCCACAAACACGCATGGACACACGCCAGGAGTACATGCCGTCAAGGGAAGTGGCAGGACACAGAAGCACACACACAACCAGGGATGGGTGAGGATTAACATCTGCCATGAAGGACACACACATGCTCACACACAACACAACAAACGTGCACAGAGGGCAGGATTCACACCGACCCAGAATGCACACCCTGGCAACACACAGGTCCACAGGCCACCACGCCCACTGCCTGTCCATGTGCGTGGGTCAGATGCTGATCACCATTGCACATTGGTGTACAGCACAATGCAGGCATCATCATGCACATGCAACTGCGGACAGCAGCCGGGAGGGTGTGCAGGTGGACTGTGTGTCTGTGTACAGGGCCGGGTACCCACCCATGCACTGCCCACTGAAACACACAATGCACACAGGGCAGCACCAGACAGTAGGCGCACTGGGAGACAGGTCAGTCACATGACACAGTGCCACGGCCACCACGGATGTGTGGGTGGCCCCGCTGAGACCCGCCAGCACTGGCAGGCTGACCACTGGCCTCATGGGGTGGCACCGATGGTCCCACAGGGGTTCCACTGCATGAACGCGACCGTGCTGGTGCAGGGGTCTGCAGCACACCAAACATGCCTGCACCAGGAGTGCTCGGGATGCCAACAGCTTATCCCAGCATCGACAGGGTGGGAGTCGCATGACGCCGGGAACGGGGGGTGGATAGTGCACTGCGTGGTGTCCGCGATGCATGGGCACATGACCGTGTGCCCATTGTAGCCATGACAGCAATGAATGCCTGTGCATGCCTGTCAATGGCAGTGGTCACATCCTCCCACAAATGGTCCATCGCTGCCAGGATCAGTGTGGTGTCCCTGTTGCAATGCTTCTCTGCCCGATCCAGAGCCACACACAGTGCATCCATGCACATCGCAAGCCGCATCTGCTGCTGAACCGATGCTCGCAGTAGGCGGATGTGCTCGTCCAAGAGGTTATCAGCCTCCTCGGCATCCTGTCCCTCAGGGTTTGCATGGCCCCAATGTTCAGCACCCCTTGAGGGTGGGTGCTGCACACCAGAACCAGGTCTGGGCATGTCCACAGGCAGTGCACAGACGCCGCTGCTGAACCCTGTACCCTCAAGCCCATTGGGTGACTGCTGATGCTGCACCTCCGGCTGCCATTCCCCAGGGCTCAGTGGTGCCACCGCAACAGTCCCACTGTCCTGAACAGACACCAGTGCTGACACGCAGGCCTCCACGGCGGTACCACCCACAGCCATGGGCACGAATTGCCCTGCTGTGTGGCCATCCCGTGGCACACACGTGTCACTGCCCATGAAGGTCATGTCATCATCACTGGTGACGGACTCTGCACTGGCCACAGCCACAGCATGCTGGCATCCATGGACGCCAGCATGCTGGGACACAGGCAGGGCTTCCTCCACACCTGTTACAATGACGTCAGTGTGGACAGTCAGGCGGCCCCACTGTCGCAATGATCCACATAGACCTGTGGAGGTGGATGGTCCCTCCTCCAACTCCAGCCGACTTTCCACAGTGGACAGGCCCACCACCGCTGACCCATGCAGACGCTCAGGATCTGTAAGGGAAAGCAAAGTCACGTTACTGTGTGTGACCTACCCTGCCCCCCCCCCATAGACAGACCATGACTTACCATGCTGTGATGGGCCACCACCCGTCTGGAAGCCACCTCCCAGAACACCCTCAATGGCACTGCTCTGCATGCTTCCAGCAAGCCTCTCCTCCTATGGGGTCAGCTGTACCACCTCCAGCTGTCCCCCACCTGTTGCAGCATGTGCTGCCCTGATGGCAGCCACCTTCTCCTTTACCCTCCTCCTGTCCATGCCCATCTTTTTCTTACACTCCTGCACGGAGCGCTGGTGGCTGCCATGCAGGTTCACAGCACGTGCCACCTCCTCCCATGCAGCAGCACAGGCTTGAGGTGTTCCCCGCCGTCCACTGAGAAGTGGCTCCTGATCCAGGTAGGCCTCAAACAGGGCCTCGGTTTCAGCCTTTGTAAAGTTCAGCCTCCTCCTCCTCCCACCACTGTTTTCCTCCTCTCCAAGAACGTGCTCGGTCATTATGTAGCCTGTAAGAAAGGCAGTTGTTACCTGTGACTGTGCAGTCCCATGCATGTCCCTGAATCCACAGTCCACACTCCCAAACAGCATGCAACTCACCAATAAACTGCAGTAACCGACTATGGCCGCTGCAGCACATTGTCACACTTTTATAGCGCAATCCATGCAAATGAGACAAGGAGCAACTTTAAGTTGATGCAAACTGCAGTGCTGCGCAATTGAATGGCTGATTAGATGATTTGCATATGACGGCTGAATATCGCGCTGTTGCACTTTGCGCAATTGTGTTGAAAGTGCTGAGCCAATGGTGCAGTTCTGTGACATGCATAGTACACCTCACTGCGCATACCCGGGTTGCTGACGCAGGCGTCTGCTGCACTGATGACGTGCTGCGCGTGGTAGGCAATGCAGGGCATGGCCACCATTGTGCCAGTGGCGCTATAGTGATGGTCACTACATGGCACTGTGGCACTGGGCCATCATAGGCGCAATGGCCCAACTGCTCGGTAGTCCACTATGGCACTGGCACACAGGCAGCCAATCACGCTACATGCATTGTCTTCCAATGGCGCTGTGCGTGGCCATGTGCCAGAGACCCTTGACCTTGTGCCTGACCTTTGCCCCCTAGGTGCCATGCATCAGGCATGGGTGCACCTCTATCGCGCTGTTCGGTAACAGCGCAATAGGGAATGGCAGTGCTGTACCGTGCAGCATCTGCACGTGGGGAGCCGTGCTGCAGAGCACCATATTGCGTACTATAGTTGCAAGGATGGCACGCAGACTGGCAGCGCAGTGGACAGCCATTGAGCTAGCCAATCTGGTGGCAATTGTTGAGCCACACCATGGGCCTCTCTTTGGGGAGGCTCCCCTGGACAGGGCCAGGACTCGGGTGTGGCAGGAGGTGGCCACTGCCCTGGAGGAGGCCACCGGATGGGGGAGGAGCACGGAGCAGTGCAGGCACCACTATGGGGACCTGCGGAGGAGGGAGCCGGAGCTACTGGCACGACTGCAGGCACGTGCCAGGAGGGGCATGGTGCCATGTCCAGGTAGGGGTTCTGTCAACACACTTTTATCGTCCATATGGGTCACAGTGTTGGATGTGTCCAGCACATAGGGGAGGGACCGTCTGGGGTTGGCTGTGGCGGTGTTCACAGGGTGTGGGGTGGTGGGTCTGGCTGGGTGGGAGGGCACACACCTTGGGACTGGGGGACTTTGCTTCAGGATTGTACTGATGTTCTTCTCTCCTTGTTTTCCCCACAGGCCTGGACGAATGCCGCAGGTTGCGGGAAGAGCAGCGGAGGGAGGAGGACAATGCAGCCTGGTGGGACGAGGGCCATCACTGCCCACCTGACTGGCCCGATCAGGGTGAGTGCCATACATCCATGATTACTACTGCATGCTGTGTGACAGGGTGGGCAGCGGGGCATGGCCACCATTCATCAACACCACTGCCATGCACCCAACTTGTTACAGTCAACACTATCCAGTGGCAATGCATGTCTGGGAGCGCGTCAATGGTGGTCCATGCATGCACCAGGTGCATGGCTGTTCCACTGCCTTTGCACCACATAGCCATGTCACTAAACGGCCACAGTGGTGCTGTGCATGACTTGGCCGGTGGGTGTGTGCAGCATTCCGCATGGCTGTATGCACCTGGGTGGGCAGGTCCTGTGGATGTGATCACTGCGGGTGGTCACACACCATCACAGTGGTATGTCCCATGGCCGTATGCCATGCACAGTGGGCGGGCTGTATGGGGTTGTGCATTCACACCTATTGACTGTGCTCCCTTTTCCTAGGTACCCGTCATCTAAGGGACATAAGAGACACTGTGCAGGAGATTCTACAGCTGGCCGGGGAATCCCTGGAAATCCTCCGGAGATTGGATACGACCGGGGTACAGAGGAGGCACAGAGGCCGGAGGTCGCAAAGCGCAGAACGGCGCTCCCGCTAGGGATCCCTCAGTCCCTGAATTCCCCTACCCCCTGGACCCACCCTCACACCCCTCCTATCCCATCCCATTTGTCCACTCCTGCCCCTTACCCACCCCCACCTTGTTTGTGCCCCCCAACCTTGTATATAGTTTTTATTCTTGTAAATAGTTGACTATTATATTTTTTCAATACATTTGATTTTGATATGAATACTGTGGTGGTCTCTGATTTGCAGTGGGCTATAGGTGCTCAGCTGCAGTGGTGTGCATGGTGTCAGGGATGGTGCAGTCATGGGTACGTGTGTGTGTCCGTGTGGAGGTGACTATGGTGTGGGGGTAACTATCAGTCAGTGTCTGTAGTGTGTGTGTTGTGCTCTGTGCACTGGATGACTGTGTGCAGTGGTCCATGGTGCATGCTCTGTGTCCATGGTGCACCCATTGGCCTGTCCATGGCCTGTGCAGCTGACACACATGCATGTCTGTGACTTGCACGGTCCACTGGCATGTCAGTGGTGGCAGTCCCTGCAGTGCACCACTGTACCCGTCACTTTGCTGGGTTGCCCCTGTCACTGGTGTGGTGCATGCCTGGCTCAGGTGGCACTGTGGGCACCACAGTCATTGTCCCACCTCCATGCTGTGCCTTGTGTGTGTTGCAGGGGATGTGCCCCACTGTCTGTGACTTGTACTCCGGGTGACTGCTGGTGGTGTATGGGTTCACAGTGCCTGCACAGGGTGGCTGGCACTCCAGTGCAATGGAGGACTGCGGGTTGTGTGTACACAGCTTACATGGGCCCACAATGGGGGCTTGGTTGCCCCACCACTGCATCCCTGTGTTGGTGTGCCCTTGGGTATGGGTGGATGTCTGTCCATACACTGTGTGGCATCTGGTGTGGTGCATGCTTCCATGCACCACTGTGGGTGTCTGTGCTGGCTGTTGTGGCCAGTGGTGGGTTGGGGTGTGTCACTGGAATACTGTGCAGGGTGCTGTACCACTGGTGGTGGTGTCAAGGGCACACCCTGTCCCGTGTGGGGTACCTCTTGTGCCGATGCATGGTCGGTCTCTCAGCAGTACCTCAGGGGGACTGTGTGTGGTGGCAACATGTCTGCCGTTGTTGCATTGCCATTTGCTGCAACCCACTGATGGGTGCACATGGTGGGGCTGGCTTGCATGGTTCTGTGGTGCACAGGGTTGCATTGTCACAGTGGGGGTGGTGGCATGCATGGGGTTTCCTGCAGTGGTGGTCACTGCTCATGGGGGGCTGTCTGGGGGTCATGGTGTAGGGTGTGCTCTGCATTGGGGTGATGGTGTGGCATGGGGTGGTCTGCCCTCCTTGTGTGCCAGTCACAGCTTGCCGGTAGGTGTGATGGGGCACCATGGCCCGGCTGTGGGTTGTTTGCTTGTCTCCATGGGCCAGTGGTTATTCCAGCCCTCCCCCAGTTGTGCTGTGCTTGGGGTGTGAGGGGACGATGTCTGTTCTGCTGTGTGTTCCTGTGCCCATCTGTGGCATGGGTGGTGGGCCCCTACCTCCCTGATTGTGCAGTTACATTGCTCTGCAGCTGGGGGGCTCCCTGGTTGCACTATGGCGCCTCTGGACTGCTCAGCTAGACATCCCTTGTTGCGCTGGCATCAGATCTGCTCAGCTTCCCTCCCTAGTTGCGCTGGCGCAGGTGGTGTGATATTCAGTCATCGGCTGTAGGCGCAATTTGGCCTGCTCCATTTTTGAATATCACGTCTCTTGCGCATGGGCGCAATAGACTTGCACTTGCTCCTGCTATTGCGCACTTTTTGGGCGCAGTTTGAATATCTGGGCCTTTGTGTATATTTTGCAAATATTGTTTCTTTTCTTTTCATATTTCATTGAAAACTTTACATAATTGTTATTGTTTTTATATAGTTTGACCGTTTAATTGTTCATTTTTGTCCTTTTGCTTTTGTTTAGTATGTCTTTCTACCTGGATCTAGGTATAAAGGGCCATGTGGGCCAGAGCATTTTTATCCAGTTAACAAAGCTTTAAAGAGCGGCTGACTCCTTTAAGAGAACTTTAACAAAACATAATATTTAAAGTTCAGCTTGTATTTCACATTACTTCATTATTCCTCCTCCCCATTATTTATTGCTGAGGTCACTTATAAAAACAGGCTTTTTGCCCCTGAAGACTTCATGTATTTCTGTTGTCTGTGCTTGCATTAGTAAATGACAATGATTAAGAACACAAGGAAAAATAAGTTTAAGTTTATTTTTCCTTGTGTTCTTAATCATTGTCATTTACTAATGCTAGCACAGACACACACAGAGGGTATCACAGTGAAACTTCAGTTGGTTTATAGCTTGTCAGGGAGAGAACTTTCAAGTCAGTGGAATTTGACCTTGGGATAGCTTTCTTTTGATGGAACTAATCCTGTATTTGCAAAATAATTTGCAGAACTGAGGCTGTTTAGAAGTACAATAGGCGTTATCAAGAGTTATGCTAAACAAATGTAAATATCTCTAAAAGTATGCACCTTACAGATAATAAACTTTATGAAAGTTGATCAGGACAACAAGACCTTTCAAATGAGCCTATTCATTAAGCTGCACTAATTATATTTTTTAAACTACAGCCATCTAATTACCTAAATTTTCATTTTTCATCACAATTTTACCTTTCGGATGTCTATATTTAAAAAACTCTAATAAATTCAGATTACTGACTACCCTCATTTGAAAGATCACTTTGTTCTGAACAACTTTCATGTTGGTTGTACATTGGTAACTTGTACACTTTCCAAGATATTTACATTTGTTTGGTATGATTCTTACTGTGTTCACTCATAGAGAAAAAAAATGAGGTTGTTTGGAAGACCATATATTACAAAATATAAGGAATTCAGATTAGTGACTACCCTCATGAGATAGGTCTTTTTGCCCTGCACAACTTTCGTTTTTGTGCACCTTAAATAGTTTTAAAGATATTTAGATTTTTTTGGAAGGTGTGCACATTTGCTCTCCGAGAAAAGCAGCTTGGCATTCTGTGTCCATCATTCTAATTAGACAGAAAGAAGGGAGTATTTCTTTAAATGCCATGGAGATTTGCTGAAAACTCCTAAAAAATGTGTTCCATGGAAACACCTTTTTTCAAGGGAAAGCAGGATGGCCGTAGGTTCCACCCATAGCCATAACAATGGTTGTCAGTTGGACTGTTCAGTTTCCTGGGGGTACTGATCTGTGATTCATCCAGTGAGTGCCAGCATGACTTTGTGCCAGGATAATGGCCCTGTTGACTGGGGGTCTTGGTCAGTCAGGAGACAGCATTCTTAGTATCCATTTCATAATAATTATTATAAAATGGGCAAAACAATTCAAGCCTTTTCATTGGCTAAAACCCTTTTTTACCCATGTCCTTATAGAGCCATATATTCACAACTGGCACTTTATCACCATACTGTGCCTCGCAACACAAGCAGTATCCCTGACCAATTACAATATCTCTCTGACAGTGGGAACAGCTCAGTGCTCCACTGTGACAGACTTCTCTCAGACTCGCACAGCTGTCACAGCAAAGTGCTTGTTTTGTATAGCTACCAGTCACAAACAATGTAAAACAGAAACCCTAGAAAATGTCAGACGTTGACCCAGTCTGTGTATGCAACACCCCTTCCAATGGTATGAAACCTACAAATGGTTACCTTTTTCAAAATTTTCTTTTACTCACTCCCTGTCTCATCATCTTATCTCCAGTTCTCCATCTCGCTCCTCAGGACTCTCCCAGCACAGAGTGACCATTAGTAACATCTCTGCACTTGATCCTCCTTCCTTCGTGTTCTCTTAAATATGCGAGCAGCAACAATCCAGACAAAAAACAAAATGGCATTTCCATGAACTAAAGAGTGATACTAGTTAGGTTATGTCTCTGACTTGCCATTCAAGAACCGTGAAGCAGAAAACTACTGTCTATAGCATCCGGCGAGGGACACACTCACTCCCATTCAAGGCAGCCATTTAATTAAATAAGACCCAAAACTATTTCAGGAGGCAATCCTTTAAAAAAAAAAGGAAACAAAATTAAAAAATTGGTTGCGAATCTCGGGGGGGGGGGGGCACAGAATCACACTAAACACGTAATCCAATATGGGACAGGATTGGTCCCAGCTGCTGTAAATGAAACTGGGTGGGCAAACTAACAAATATGAAAAAACTAAATAAAAACACATGCTTTTTAGTCATTTGTCTGTGTGGATGTGTACACACAGCCAAGCACCAACCTCCTTTAGTGACTAAAAAGCTCCACTCCAGTTCAGTTACTGGGACTACTTTTTTTTTTCCATTTATCATAATTCTTCACTTTTTGATGTACACTTTCAATGTCCATTTTTTTTCAATTAACTTCTTTACTGGGGGGCCCATTTTATAAGCGCAACAAGACACTCCAAGGTGTGGGTTATGGCCTGATAAGAGCACTTCCTAGGTGCTAAACATAATGCACCTGGGGCGTGCTCTTATCAGGCCATAACCCACACCTCATCGTGTTTTATTGGTGGCATACAGTATATTGTCAAATGTGAAAGACTATTGCAGTCAACAATATATACGTATTAAACATGAACAGATTAACTCCACAAAATAAAAATAAAACCAGTTATTAAAAATTTATGTAATCGTGTACATTGCAGTTGTAGGGCATACAGTGCAGATGTTGATTGTGCATATAATGTACAATTGCCACCTGCTGGGAGAGTGAAATCACTGAAATGCTGCTCAATAGCCAGATGTGTGACTACAGACAGAAGTGCATGGGACATTACTTGTAGTGGGAGAATGGAGCAACTGTCACATAATATTTGGGTATCACTTTTCATTTGCCTGCTGAACCTCCACACTGCTGGTGGGGGATCAGAGTAATATATTAGGCATCTGATCGGAAAGCACAATGTATGACACATTGCCACCATTAACATCTACGGGATGCACAGACTTTTCACCTGTGCTATGGTTGGCCATATAGACAGATGTGGACAAATGACTAACTGAAAGATAAATAGGCATTGGGCACAGACCCAATGTGGAAGCACAGTACTCTGACAGTTGTGTGCATAGATTCATAGAAGACTGTCAGCAGAAAAGGACACCATTGTCCATCAAGTCTGCCCCGATATCTCCCACTCTCCCCCCATCCAGATACACCCCTCACTGCCCTACATCCAATCCTTTATATCTGTCCCATGACCTCTTGAATCCCTCTATAGTTTCTGCTCCCACCACCCCCTCCAGCAGACTGTTCCAGGGATCCACCACCCATTTTTTAAAACAATGCGCCAGTACACTGCCCCTGGATCTTTCCCTCTCCAACCTCAGACTATGACCTCTTGTTCTATCACTTCTTCATTGTGAATAGGCTCCCTTCTCCCACCTTATTTATCCTTTTCACGTATTTGAACTTTTCTATCATGTCCCCCCCAAGTCTCCAGCAAGTACAGGTCCAGCTCCTTCAGCCTCTTTACACAGGGCATGCAATGCATACCCTACGCCATCTTTGTTGTCCTTCTCTGAACCCTTTCCATCCCATCAATATCTTTCATCAGGTGGGGCCTCCAGAACTGTACCCCATACTCCAGGTGAGATCTCACCGTGGACTTATACAGGGGGATCAGTACTTCCTTCTTCCTGCTTTTTATACCCCTCCAAATGTATGCCAGCATTCCATTTGCCCTGCCCACCACTTTACTGCATTGATTCCCTACCATTAGGTTATCCAAAAATATAACCTCCAGATCCCTCTCTTGCCTGGTAACCTTTAATTCCTCCTCTTCCAGAATGTAGCTGGCTTGTGGGTTGTTATGCCCCATGTGCATCACAGTGCATTTCTTCATATTAAACTTCAACTGTCATATTTCTGACCACCGCCCAGCTTCATTAGGTCCCTCCTCATTGCCTCAACCCTGGCCTTGGTGTCCACCCTATTGCAGGCTTGGTTTCATCTGCAAACAAGCACACCTTCCCTTCCAGTCCCTCCCCAATATCATTGAGATAAATATATAGATATATATCTATATATATATATATATATATATATATATATATATATATATATAAAATTATAGGCCCTAGCACTGACCCCTGCGGCACCCCACTTGTCACCCTTACCTTCCTGGAATGCACTCCATTACCCTCTGGCTCCTATTCTGCAGCCAGTTTTCTACCCACCTTGTTATTTTTGGTCCCACCCCCAAGCTTTCCAACTTGTTAACCAGCCTTCTGAGAGGGACGGAGTCAAAGGCCCTCCTGAAGTCCAGGTAGGCCACATCACCCACTCCCCTGATCCACCACCCTTGTCATCCAACCGAAAAACTCAATGAGGTTCATCTGGCATGACCTCCCTGCAGTGAAGCCATGTTGCTTGTCATCCTGCCATCCATTATCAGCAAAGTATCTGATCACTCTTTCTTTCAAGAGTGCTTCCATCACCTTACCCACCACTGAGGTGAGGCTGACCACATGATAGTTTCCCGCCTCCTCCCTGCTGCCACTCTTGTGGAGTGGTAACACATCCACCCTCCTCCAGTCCCTCAGCACCTGTCCCGTGTTCAGGGACAAGTTAAATAGCTTCCCCAAGCGAGCTGCCAGCACCCCCCTTAATTCATGGAGTACCCTAGGAAGCAGGGTTCTGGACTCATAGCTTTATCCTCTCTCAACCTATCTAGCTCCTCTCTTACCCTGCCTTCAGTGAACAGGCTTTGATCTATTGCTCTACCTTCCCTTCCCCTTCCCTTTAACTCCTGTTCCTTCCCGTCCCCCTCTACAGTGAAGACCGAGTAGAAATACCTATTCAGCACTTCCGCCTCATCAAAGTCCTCCTCCATCTGTACTCCCCCCCTCCCTCTTCAGTCTAACTATCCCTTGCCTTGCCTTCTTTCTCTCCCCAACATACTTAAAAAATGTTTTGCCCCCCCTTTGGCCTGTCTTGTGATTCTCTCTTCTGTATCCGCTTTAGCACTTCTAATCTTCTGCCCTGCCATCCTCAGTTTTTCCTTGTAGATCTCCCTGTCTTTAACCCTCTGGGTCCTCTTATACATTTTGAACACCCTTCTTTTCTCTCCAGTTGCTCCCCTCACCTCCCAGGTGAATCACAATGGTCTCTTTTGTCTTTTGATTTCTTAACTTTCCTGAGGCAGACATCTGTGGCCTTCAGTAACCCCTTCCCCATAACTCCTCCATGTCCTCTATCTGCCCCTTTTCCTTCATGTCCTCCTCAAAAATCACCCTCATTCTGGTGAAATCTGCCCACCTGAAATCCAGAACCTTAGTTCTCAACTGGGCCGTGGCCTTCCCTGTCCTTACCCTGAACCTCACTGTGTTGTGGTCACCTGCATCCAGGCTGTCCCCCACTACCACCTTTCCACACTTTTCCCATTAGTGAGACCCATGTCCAATATGTTGCCACCCCTGGATCAGGGACATACATTGATGGGCGGTGGATTCTTGGAAAGTAATAGTCATGGCTTGCATTTGTTGATGGAGGTCACAGCCTGAACATGATCTGACTAAAGATATGCTCATACACCTAAATGAAAAAAAAAGAAACAATTTTTCATTATTCAAATACTATTACCATCATGGCAGGTGCTGTACTTAAGCAGTGATGCTGCACTGACGCTGGTCATGACAGTACTGCCCCCATACTTTCCTACAGGACTTACCATCACACTAACTACAGCATGTCCTTGGTGTGTGACAGGAGGAAGGGTTAATAATTACAATAATAAACTTTATTTTTAAAGTACCTTTCTATAACCAAGGTGTTGTATAACTTACAACATATAAAATCCAAAAAAAACATAAAAATTCCATACAGCATGTTAGCCAGGTAGATAAATATGTAAAAATAATCAATCTGGGTAGGCAATGTGCCACAAATGGATCTTCAGGGCCCTCTTAAAGCTCTCCACAGTCGTGCACTCATGTAACTGATGATGTAGAGAATTCCATAGGTTTAGGGCCTCATACATAAAAACACAGGCCCCAGATGTTTTAAAACGTACCCTGAGAATCTCTAACAAACCCTTGTCAGCTGAGTGGAGAGGTTGTCCGGCGCAGTAAGGCAACAAGAGCTCTTGCAGATAGTCTGTGCCCAGTCCTTGCAGGGCCTTAAAGTTCAGAAGCCTGACCTTGAAGGTGATCCACCACTGAATCAGCAGCTAGTGCAGTTCGCACAACACCGGTGTGATGTGACTCGAACATGGAGTCCCCATCAACAACTGTCCTGCCTCATTCTGCACTAGCTGCAAGCGGCAGATATCAACTCCCAGTAGCCCTAGGTACAGGGAGTTGCAGCAATCAGGGTGTGTGGTTACAAAGGTGTGAATTAACGTTGGAAGGTCGCCAGATGGAACAAGGTGCTTAATCCTGGTGATGTTCCTGAGATGGTAAAACGAGGACTTGATGACTGCTGACACCTGCGAACACAGTGTCAGCCTGTCATCAAAAACTACCCCCAGGTTCCGCACCTGTTCAGA
Source organism: Neoceratodus forsteri (assembly GCA_016271365.2). Lineage (NCBI taxonomy): Eukaryota > Metazoa > Chordata > Ceratodontiformes > Ceratodontidae > Neoceratodus > Neoceratodus forsteri. The sequence goes on from CM028131.1 coordinate 1,127,931,568, forward strand.
GAAAGGAAGCTGGATGCCCCCGAGACAAAGTCCAGAAGGTTTTTCAGCCACTGACCCCTCTGTCCGGTGATCTGGATCCACCACCAACACCTCAGTCTTTCCAGAGTTCAACTTCAACCAGCTGGATTTCATCCAGTTCTGGATTTCTGCAAGGCAGTTATTAAAGATCCAGCATGCACTATCCTGGTCGGGTGCAAAAGACAGATAGAGCTGGGTATCATCAGCATAGCAGTGAAACCTCAGCCCATACCATCTTATAATGTCGCTGAGAGGCAGAATATACATTGCAAACAACATGGGGGACAGCACCGACCCCTGAGGGACCCCACATGGCAGAGAGAATGGGCTGGAGGAAAAAATCCCTGACACCACCTTCTGAGATCTGCCAGTGAGGAAAGATTGAAACCATCTGAGAACTGTACCAAAGAGGCCACAGATGAACCTCAGGTGCCTGAGGAGTACCCCACAGTCCACAGTGTCAAAAGCTGAGGAAAGATCAAGAAGTACCAAGATAGAATGGCAGTTCTGATCCCTTGTCATCAGAAGATCATTGAGCATCCAAACCAGAGCTGTATCGGTACTATGCCTCTTATGAAAACCAGACTGGAGAGATTCGTAGATGTCATGGATGGTAAGGTGGTTCTCCAGTTGTAGCGCCATAACTTTCTCAATTACCTTCCCTACAAAGAGAAGGTTTGAGATAGGTCTGTAGTTTGCAAAGCAGTCTGGGTCCAGAGCAGCTTTCTTCAGGAGTAGTGTCACCACCACTTCCTTCAGGGGGCTAGGAAACTCACCTGATTCTAAGGAGCACCAAACTATCTTCACCAGGACAGGGTCGATGATGTCAGAACAACCCATTATCAGAGAATTTGGGCCCAGATCCAAACTACAGCACATAGGGCACATACCCTGGGCAATCCGCAAGACATCCACAATTTCCAGCTGGTCGAAGAAACTCCAGGCAAACCGAGGAGCAGTGACCCAACACCAACCACTATCAGCTCCCTTAGAGTGAGCCGGAAGGATCTCAGCCCAGATGCTGGCCACCTTATCCATGTGCTGGCAAATGGGGACTTCGTGAGAGAACTTACAGTGGAGGAACCGCTGTCAGGGAGTGACCACCACTCAGTATGGCTCACATTGGATATGGGCAAGGAAGGAGTGGAATCTGGCACAAGAGTGCTGGACTTCAGGAGGGCTGACTTTGGGAGGATGGGGAAGTGGTAAAGGGTACCTGGCCAGAATTCAATCTAGTATGGATACTAACCAGAGATGGGAGCTCATAAAGTTGGGGATAGTGGAGCAACCAAAACCTGCTGCAAAGCCCAGAGCAAGAAGGCTAGGGCTAGAAACCGAGCTGGTTGAGCAAGGAGGTCATGGAAAAGGTAAGGAGGAAAGAGCTGCCTTTAGGAAATACAAGAAAACAGGGAGGGGGAGGACAGAGGGGTACTTGACAGAATCGAAGGAGGTGACAAGGGCAGTAGAGAGCCAAAGCATCTCTGAACTCAGGCTGGCACAAGGCATTAAGAAGGGAGAAGGACTTCTTTAAGTACATCAGGAGAAAGGGCTGTAAGGACCACATAGTAAGGATTAGGAAGGAGGGGTTGGGTGGAAGCAGATGCGATAAAGGCGGAAGCACTAAATGAGTACTTCTGCTCAGTATTTACTAAAGAGAAGAGGGGTGACACCCAAGATGGGAGAAATGGCAGGCGCGGGGAAGTGGTGACAGATGGGAAATCATGGAGGCAGAGTTTGAGAGGGTTTGAAGGCACTGAGGGTGGACAAGGCACCAGGCCCAGATGGCATCCACCCCAGGGTACTGAAGGAGCTGGCAGAGGTCCTTGCAGGACCTTTGGCAGACCTATTTAATGCCTCACTACATTCAGGTGTGTACCTCAGGACTGGAGGATGTCTCATGTGGTGCCCCTCCACAAGAGTAGCCCAAGGATGAACTGGAAACTACAGACCAGTGAGCCTCACATCCATCATGGGTAAGCTAATGGAGACTATCCTGAAGGAGAGGGATGGTGGCCCTCTTAGAGGCCAAGGACTACAGGACAGCAGACAGCATGGCTTCATCGTGGCCGATCCTGCCAAACCAACCTGGTGGGTTCTATGACTGGGTAACTAGGCAACTGGACAGGGGACATGCAGTGGATGTCCTGTATCTGGACTTCAGTAAGGTATTCGACTCAGTGCCACATGGAAGGCTGGGAAGGAAGTTAGTAGGCACAGGGCAGGTGCAATGCTGGGGAGATGGGTAGGAAACTGGCTGCAGGAAGGCAACAGAGGGTGGTGGTGGGTGGGAGCTCTCACCCAAGGGCAGTGACGCGGTGTCCCACAGGGCTCGGTGTTGGGACCAGTGTTGTTTGGGATATTCATTGCAGACATATCATGGGACATCAAGAGCAAGATCAGTCTGTTTGCTGATGATACCAAGGTTGGTAGCGGTGGTGGATGACCTAGGGGATGGCAGGGGTTGCAGGATGATCTGGCAAAACTTGAAACCTGGTCAGACACCTGGCAACTGGGCTTTAATGCCAAAAGTGCAAGGTGATGCATTTTGGGATGAAGAACCCAGGAGGACTTACCAGCTAGGGGAGTGCAGCTAGCCCAGACAGAGAGGAGAGGATCTGGGTGTGCTCATCACAGGGTCAATGAACAACACGGCACAGTGTAGGAAGGCAGCTGCAAGGCCAACAAAATGCTGGGTTGTATTGCAAGGTATATCCTCGAGGAGGAGGAGGTGATTCTGCCACTGTATGGGTCATTAGTTAGACCACACCTGGAGTACTGAGTGCAGTTCTGGCGTCCGTATCTGAGAGGACATTAAGTTACTGGAGGAGTGCAGCGCAGGCGACAAAGATGATCAAGGGTCTGGGGGACTTATCATATGAGAGGAGGTTGAAGGAGTTGAACATGTACTCACTGGAGAGAGAGACAGGGGTGACATGATTGAAACCTTTAAATACATGAAAGGAATAAACAAAACAGGTACAGAGGGGCTGTTCAAAGTAAGGGAGGGGAGGGCCACCAGGGGCCATGATATGAGACTGGAGCGAGGAAGGTTCAGGTGGGAGATGAGGAGACACTTTTTTACAGAGAGGGTGGTGGCTGGGTGGAATGCATTACCTGCAGAAGTGGTATGCAGTAGAAGAGTGGACTGCTTCAAATGAGGATGAGACAGGACAAGGGGGAGGGTTAATGAAGGGGAAGAGTGGAAGGGAGGGGCAGCTGCAGAATAAGGGGTGCTAGCTGCACATTCGAGCAGACTTGATAGACCTCTAGGCCTTTATCTGCTGGCAAATTTCGTATGTTCGTATGTTTGTAAAGAAGTGAGCAAGCTCATCACACTCAATTTGTGAAAAAACTCTTCAAACCTGTAGACAGGTTAGGCTGCACAACCTGTCAACAGTTCAAAAGAGCTGAGCCAGTCAATTCTGAGTGGCAGCAATCTCCCCAGACAGGAACTCTGCCTTCTTATGGGCAATTGCTGATTGATAGATTTGATAATGTTCCATCAATGTAAGGTGGTCAGCATCCAGGGCAGATTTACACCAGCAATGCTCTAACCTTCATCCTACTCATCGCAACTCCCTCAAGATCCTATCAAACCATGGGGACCAAGGGTGGCGAGAGACAGAGAGGACGAATATGGACCAGAACAATAGAGTCCAGGACCATAGTAACCACCTTATTATAGGCCTGAACTAGGCTCTCTGGGTTCCTCCTTGCCCTCAGAACTTCCGATAGGTCTAACACCACCAGTAGGCCATCAGGGCTCATATCCTGCAAAGGGTGATATATGAACATCTCCACAGGGGCAGGTCTATAAGGAGTGGGCCTGGAAACTGAACCTGATAGTGTGATAATCCGACCATCTGACTGGTTCCACCACCAGATCGGAGGTTTCAATCCCCAGGAGGAAAACCAGATCAAGTGAGTGACCAAACTTATGAGTTGCAGAGGCAACAACCTGGTAAAGCCCAGCAATGTCATCAGCTGGAGGAAGTCCTGGCTGAATTGCAAGAGTTCATCAATGACCCAGGCATTAAAGTCACCCAAGACCATCAACCTGGGTGACCCAAACATCATATCGACCATGAAGTCCGCTTCTTCCTGTAGGAGCCGTTTCTCACCCCTGGGTGGACGGTAGATGAGAATGATCCTACAAGGTACACCTGCAACCACAGTACACTCAAATGGGCTGGATTCCTCAGCTGGCACACCTACAAGGTCCAGTTCCATCTTAAAACAAATAGCTACAATCCCGGCCCCTGTGGTCCAATTTCAAGCAGTGTATCACCGAGACCCCGGCTGGAACAGCAGCCTCCAATATGGGACTAGAATTTTCATCCAACCAGGTGTTGGTGATGCATGCCATGTCTGCTGTCCCAACAAGACCTGTAATTACTGCAGTCTTGTTCTTAACAGACCAGGCATTGCATAACACCGCTTGAGTAGGACAGGATTCTGGTGCCACCTGAGCTATCGGCCCAACAATATTGGAGCCCTTGGTTATGGAGACCAGGCATGGTGAAGCACAATCCATAATTCATTTCACCCCAGGGCATCTCCTTGACCTCACTACCCCAATACAGGCACCCCGCTCACTCTCCCTCTGATGTTCAGAACCCCTAACCCAGCCCCACCTTCTGTAAGCAACTCCTAATGCTCTACAACATTTATATACTGCAGGCTGCAGAGGTGGGGGAATTAAAGGGGTGGAGGTCCTGAAGTTCAGAGGGTGAGTAGTGCATGACAGGGAGAGTGGTTGGCCAACACATCTAGGCCACCAGTATGTCAAGTCACAAACCCAAAAATACAGAGTGCACTCAAAAAGTAACTAATCTAAGCAACAATAAATATAAGCATATATAAATAAAAGTTTAAATTCTTAAAAACTAACTATTCCCCCCACAACATAAATAATCCAATATAATTCTATCCTCCACACTCTCTCTCTCACAGAGTGGTGGACAGAAACCAAAACCAAAAAACCCCACACACTATCACTATCCAGAATACTTCAATCCACCACTCTCTCTTATAGAGTGGGGGAGGGAAGTCTGCAAACAATAGCCCCACACACTGTCTCTCACACAGTGGGAGTAGGCAAATAGAGCCAATAGTTCAAATTCAGTCTAGATCCAAAATAAATAAAACAAAAACAGAAAACAAAAACAAAAAAACTTTAACACATATAAAAATCTTAAAACAAAATAAAACAAACAACAGCAAAGGAAAAATCACTTAAAGCTTCTCAAGTCCATATATAAGTCCATAAAGCTCCCACCTCCTTGAGAAATGATCAAGTCCAACCATCAGCTCTATGAAGCACTCTCAGTGCTTAGTAGAAAGTCAGGAACAAGACAAAGAAAAGTTTGACCAGTATATAGCTTGAAGAATATAACAAGCGGGAGTCCTGTTCTCAACAAGAATAAATCTTTCTGGAGTTCTGTCGATACTAAACTTCACCACAGGCAAGGGAACAATAAGGGCACCAATTGAGGGTGGTACTAAAGAGGGGCACCACTAATACCTAGTCCAATAAGCAGTCACCCCAGGATGCAGAGACCAGCACTATGACATCTAGGTCTAGACCAGCCCTCCAGCCACTCTTCAGGACTATCTAGGGAAAAATCGCCGCTGTTATGCCTTCCCTTCAGCAGGCCCAATGCAGAATCTTCTGCATGACCGTGGCACCCCAGAGGGAACCACCCCACTGGAAAAGGCAAGGAAGGAGCCTCCCCTCACCAACCCTCATAGCCAAGTTCAAGGAAGGCCCCTACCTCCAGGGCTTACCACGAAGGGGTCGACCACTTCAAGAGCAGGGCAATGTTAATCTGGGTAGAATCCAGGCACTACAGCTCCTCATCGATGTTCCAGGTTGACTGCTCCCAATCCAATGATTCCTCTTATACTCCTCCAGGACTCCTCTGCACTCTGGATATCCACTCCCCTCTTCCTCAATCAATTTATCGGCACGGCCCAAAACAAAATGTCTGAATACTCAATGGCAGGGAGCACAACGGTCGGGCAGGTAAGGCACCAAATGTAAAAATTACTCCAGTGCAGTTAAACAGTCGCTAGAGCTTTTAACTTTTAAATGAAATTTGAAGTTTAAAAAAATTTTACTAGCTGCCTGAAACACAGTCTAAACTGACTAACTCACTTAAATTCCCTTACTAAACTAAACTACCATAGATCAGAAACTAAAGCAAATTAATAAAATAGACAAATAGAAATGTGTAAAATACATTCAAGCTAACACTGCTGCAAATGCTGATTGTGGCTGCTACAACAGCTGATTGTGGCTAGCCCAGCGTGGCCACCATATTGAATCCAAGTATAAAAGTAACTTGTTAGTTACAGGGTTACAGGGTGACTGTGATCAGCAGCAACTACAGCCTGCTTTTTCTTCTTTTGTTCCTGGACAGGAGCTGTTGCCCAAATTTACACATGCATGCTGCCATGCATTGAGTGTCAGCAGCTGACACTCCATCACTGTATGTCAACAGCCCCAGCCTTCCTCAACCACAGCAAATGATAGAGTCCAGATGGGTACCAGTCACTGAAACCCTCCCTCCCCTGAAGAGGAGAGCAGTCCTCTGGATGCTCAATAGTCTCACTGACCTGCTGACCCCCGGTGCCGAGTGTGCACATCAGAACTCTGGTCACCAAAGTGCCAAGAGGACTGGAATTGAGCTCATTGACTCAACCCTCAATGCCACCTGGAGGGCTGTACACTAAAAAAATGTCATATATGCACGTAGCATTATCTCAGCCTATTCTCTTTCAAAATACATCACCAGATTTCTTCTTCTTGACAGGTATGTCAAAGATAAATTCATCTTCAAGCTTGGTGACTGAAATCCTTTCACATCAGGTTTTTGACTATATATTGTTAGTACTGCATCACTTAGCAAACACAGTCCATGTCTAGGTTTCATTCTATATCTTGCAAATATGGATAGGTTGAAACATTATACAATGAAATGGGCAGAAATAATATACTAGTGTCATCAGCACCACACCAACCAGCACGTCTGATTTTTGCAAACCAATTTCACAGGGGCATACATCTTTTGTGGAAGAGCAGGTAAACCATGAATATCTTATTTTAGTGGTGTTAAAACAATTAGCAGCGATGCAACAGTCTGGCATCTGTTCAAAATATTACAAATATCTATGCAGATCAGGATTCACCTTTAAATGATAAATATGTTTATAGAAATATATTTACTCAATAAGCCACTTATAAGGTTATATACTATCAGCCAGGACACCTTAAAAATAAGTCCAAGAGAAAGTGTAACAGAAACTAAATACTCGGCAGGTAATACAATTAGTTTGGTTGTATTTAGAAAAGAAATACTGGGAAATACAGCTTTAGTTTAATAACAGGCAATAGCTACACAATCACTATTAATCAACTTAGACATCATAGAAAAAGGTGACAGTACAAAACACCAGTACAACCATGGACAGCTTAGAGTCAGTAGACTTGCTGTTCCTTTTGGAAGCTGAGAAACTGGCTATACTGCAGAGAACAAACTAGAACACATTTGAGGAACTGGTAACTTGGTAAAACATAATATTGTAGGGGACTAAGAAGGTAAGCTACACTTTCTACAGAAAGTTTCATTATTTTCTTATTGGCATTAAGAATTGCAGGATTCCATTAAAGTGTAGCAATTTTATAACCAGAGGGGTTGTAATACAACTGAAGTTGCTTGATTTCTGTGCTAGACACAAAGGATTTGGAAGGATATTGGTGCAATATTTTGGAATTGTCCTGCTGGCTAAGCAGTGAGTTTATCCCTGGTTTCAGATAAAGGGTTTGTGTGTGTATTAGAAGCAGACATAGCAAATTGTCTTCACTGAAAGGCCTGCTTACATCACAGGTGTCACTAGTCAATCAATTGATTCTGGGTAGGGCTTTATCGCTGTTCTGTTTAGGCATACTACACAGAGTAAAGTCAGTCAGTAGACTTGCTGTTCCTTTTGGAAGCTGAGAAACTGGCTATACTGCAGAGAACAAACTAGAACGCATTTGAGGAACTGGTAACTTGGTAAAACATAAAATTGTAGGGGACTAAGAAGGTAAGCTACACTTTCTACAGAAAGTTTCATTATTTTCTTATTGGCATTAAGAATTGCAGGATTCCATTAAAGTGTAGCAATTTTATAACCAGAGGGGTTGTAATACAACTGAAGTTGCTTGATTTCTGTGCTAGACACATAGGATTTGGAAGGATATTTGTGCAATATTTTGGAAGTGTCCTGCTGGCTGAACAGTGAGTCCATTTTATCCCTGGACTCAATAGAGTGGTTTGTGTAGGAGCAGTGGTCTAGTACATTGTGGTGTTGGTTGACTTACTATAAAGGGCAGTACTTACCAGGGTGGTGGAGCAGTGGTGTATTTGATTGTTTCAAACAGTCACCAGTGGTTGTGGCATTTCCTTTATAGCCAAGGTTCTGACATCACTTCCTCAACAGGTCTTGGAGCAGAACTGTCATATTCTTAATTACCCAGCACAGGGCATAAAGCGTAAGTATACACACACACACACACAAAAAAAATTGTATATTATAAGGAAGAGGAACATGTGGGGAGTGGTGCAATGCACTGGCTGTGGGGCAGCAATTTTCCGGGAAACATTCTGGAACCTGCATTGCTGCCCTATTTGCAGGCAACTGCCAGCTCTAAGGGAGGAGGTTGCCCACCTCCAGGCTGAACTGGCAAGGACTAAGAGGACTCCCCCACCCAAAGAGCACCAGTTCCACAACCACTGCCTCAGAGGTTGCCATGTGTGAAGAGCAGATGGACCACAGTAGGTTCTGGGAGGGTGAGGGTGGTGGAACAGAGGCGTAGCCCCCAAGTTGCACCTCTATACAAATCATATGTCGGTCTGGCAAATCAAGGTTCCTCTATGATGACACCCTCATTGGAGACCAAGAAGAATGCTGGGGACATCCACAAGGGAGACCCACAAAAGAGTGGCAAGGGACAACACAAGGGAAAGAAACAGCTTCTGATAGGGGACTCAACTCTTAGGGGTGTAGACCTGGGGAAGGGAGAGGAGAGGGAAGTAAGGTGCCTGCCTGGTGCCATGGTTTGGAGGGACAGGAAGCGAATCCTCAGGATTGCAGAAGCAGCATCACAGGAGAGGAAACTAGATATCATTGTCCACCTCGGGACAAATGACCTAGCTAGGCATGAGATCAGTGCAGTGCAGGATGAATTTGTGGAGTTGGGGAGGGGCCTCAGACAGGTAGCAAGCATGGTAACCTTCTCAGAAGTGCTGCCAGTCAATGGCAGGTGTGAGGCTAGGGTACTGCATACCATGTGGTTTAATGAATGGTTGCAAAACTGGTGCAGAGCACAGGGCTTTGGCTTCATTGGGGACTGGGGGTCCACCTGGAGAGATGAAGGTCTATACTGGCATGATGGTCTGCATCTGTCCAGGAAGGGAACCACGCTCCTAGGTGACAGGTTTAAAGGCTTCCTTGGCAAGCTTTTAAACTAGCCAAGGGGGGAGGTGCCGATAGGAAACAGGAAAGTTCAAGCCTCCCCCACAAAGCATGGCAGGTAGTAGGGTAAACACTAAGGTACAGAGCTTGACAGAGGGCAGGACAGGGGTAAATGGAAAAATGGACAAGGGCAATAAGAGCAGGGATGGGGTAAAAAAGGATAAAGCCAACATTAAATGGAGGGCAATGAGTACCAATGCCCGTAGTCTTGGAAACAAGCTTCCAGAGTTAGTAGCCCTGATGGAAGTGGAACACTTGGATATTGTGGCAGTCACAGAAACATGGTACACAGAGAACCATGACTGGGATGTCAACATACCAGGGTACACAATCTACAGAAGGGACAGGGAGAGTAAAAGAGGAGGTGGAGTAGCTCTCTACATAAGGGAAGGGATCAAAGTAACAGAACTAAAAAGTAAAGGGGGAGGACAAGAGGAACTCTGGGTCACCTTGGAGACAGGGAATGGCACCACAATCAGCACAGGGGTTGTATACAGACCCCTGTCTCAAGGGGAGGAAATGGACAAGAAAATGATAGAGGGCATTCTCAAAATGGCTGAAAAAGGGGAGATACTGTTGATGGGGACCTGAATATGCAGATGTTAACTGGGCAACATGGATGGCAGCCACATCCAAGAGCAGGGTCATTCTCGATGCCCTACAGGGAGCATGCCTTAGACAGCTAGTGGTGGAACCCACTGGGAGGAACAATACTAGACCTGGTACTCTCAAATGGAGAGAGGATCACAAACTTAGAAGTCAGTAGACACCTGGGAACAAGCGACCACTGCACAGTGTGCTTCACAATAAACACAACCATGGAGACAAGCCATACAAATACAAGGATACTGGACTTTAGAAGGGCTGACTTTGGCAAAATGGGTGAATACCTGAGGAATGCTTTAGCAAATGGCCAGAAAGGAGGGGTGGAAGAACAATGGAGAAAAATCAAAACTGCCATCATGGAGGCAACAAGTCTTTGTGCGAAACAAATAAAGAAAACAAAGCAGAATAAAAAAACACTGTGGCTCTCAAAAGAAGTGTCAGGGAAGGTTAAGGAGAAAAAGGCTGCATTCAAAAAGTATAAGGAATCACAGATGGAACACGACAGGAAACTGTATCAATTAAAGCAGAAGGAAGTGGGGAAGGCAGTCAGAAAAGCAAAGGCCCAAACCGAGGAAAGGATAGCCAACTCAGTTAAGAAGGGGGATAAAACCTTTTATAGTTACATTAGGGAACATAGAAAGGTTAAGGGAGGGATAGGGAAGATTAATAAGGGAGAGGGGAGGTGGGCAGAGGGAGACAGTGAAAAGGCAGAGATAATGAATGAATACTTTTGCTCAGTATTCACAAAAGAAGAAGGGAGGAGTTACCTAAACCAAACAGTAGAAGCACTCTAGATAGTGGGGTTGATACCAGTCCATTTAAAGAAGAAGAGTACTGAAAGAACTTCTAAAACTCAAGGTGGACAAAGCAATGGGCCTGGCAGGATTCACCCCAGAATCCTAAAGAGCTAAGGGAGGACCTAGTGACACCACTAACCACACTTTTTAACAAATCATGGGAAGATGGGGTGGTACCTGAGGATTGGAGGAGGGCAGATGTGATTCCCTTCACAAAGTGGGAGCAAGGCAGAAGCAGGAAACTACAGACCTGTTGGTTTGACCTCAGTGGTGGGAAAATGATGGAATCACTTCTGAAAGAAAGAATTGTTCAGTACCTAGAAGGCCAGCAGGGTACTGGACCCAAAGCAACATGGATTCACAGCAGAAAGGTCATGTCAGACAAATCTAATCGATTTCTTTGACTGGGTGACCAAAGTAATAGACCAGGGAGGGGCTGTGGATATGGCCTACCTAGACTTTAGCAAGGCATTTGACACAGTCTCGCATAAAGATTAATAATCAGTTAGCCAGCCTGGCAGTGGGTCCCAGGGTGGTAGCCTGGAGTAACAAACTGGCTGCACAACAGGACACAGAAGGTAATAGTGAATGGAACACATTCTGAAGAAAGGGGTTACTAATTGGAGTACCTCAGGGCTCAGTACTGGGTCCAGTCCTCTTCTAACATCTTTATTGGTGACATTGCAGAGGGTCTGGAAGGAAAGGTATGCCTCTTTGCGGATGACACAAAGATCTGTAACAGAGTTGATACACAGGGGGTGGAAAGGATGAGAAGGACTTGGCAAGGTTGGAGGAATGGTCAGACATATGGCAACTTAGATTCAATGCAAAAGTGCAAGTAATGCACCTGGAAATAAAATCCAGGAGAAGAGTACACAATAACAGGGGAGGTACTAGCAACAACAATAATGGAAAGGGATCTGGGTGTAGTCATATCAGATGACCTAAAGGTGGGTATGCAATGTGAGAAGTCAGTAGGGAAAGCCAGGGGGATACTGGGATGCATAGGGAGGGGCATCACAAGTAGAAAAAGGGAAGTGGTTATCCCTCTATACAGACAGTTGGTGAGACCCCATCTGGAATATTGCGTGCAGTTTTGGAGACCTCATCTATGCAAGGACATAGACAGGATGGAAGCAGTCCAGAGGAGGGCAACTAAAATGGTGCAGGTCTACATTAGAAACCATATGAAGAGAGACTGAGAGAGCTTAATATGTATACCCTTGATGAAAGGAGGGACAGGGGACATGATAGAAACTTTCAAGTACCTCAAGGGAATCAACAAAGTCCAGGAGGGTAGCATCTTTCAGAAAAAGAGATGTGTAAGGACAAGGGGGCACAATTTAAAGTTAGAGGGGGGCGGCTCAGGGGTAATGTGAGGAAATTCATTTTCACGGAAAGAGTGGTGGATGCATGGAACCGCCTTCCTGGAGAGGTTGTGGGGTCTAAAACAGTGGAGGAATTCAAATATGCATGGGACAGACATAAGGCAATTATAGTGGGGGGTTGCAGGAAATAGGCTGTTGGTTAACTAGAATCTGCAGCTTATCCAGTAGGTAGGGAAATGGGCAGACTGGGTGGGCCAAGTGGTCCTTATCTGCCATCAAAGTCTATGTTTCTATGTTTCTATGAATGTCATAGAATACCCCAAAATAACAGATGGATTGCATTGTCACAGGTTACACAACCACAAACAAGCAATGGCAAATGCAGGGGGTAGAACACAAACACAAACCTAGGTTCTACTGCCAAACTTGAGTAAAAATACTGGGAGAAGCTATTCAGATCAAATATATAGATGCGGAGTGAAGTCTTAGGGGCACAACAAGACGCTTGATAAAATAGGAAGTACAGAACAAATGCAGAAGCTACAAAAGAAACATAATAAATAACCCCTACCGTGCAAATGGATATTCATCCCAAAAATTATACCAAGTGAAGTGTCAAATAGTCATACTCACCAAATGACAATTACTAGTGCAGGAGCAGAACAAGACACACTAAACTCTATAGTGTATAAGAAATGCAGGGAGTAGAAATAAACCCCCACAAAATGGAGGCTACAGTACTAACAAACAGGGTATTCAAATAAATCACATGCTGAGAAATGTGTCAAGTAGACACACTGGCTAACAGATGATCACTAATGCAGGGGCACAACAATAAATGCAAATATCGGCCATGAAGAACGTCAATAGAAAATATGTCAGTAAGCAGGCTTTATCACAGTTAAAATAGCAGTGTTATAGAAAACAGACTTAAAGAGAGAATCCAAACACTATTAAAAATTATGATAGCTAACCTCATGATTTTGACATGTAATGCATTTCCTGCTCCAGCCAGATACTCTCATAGGTCTTTTCTGGAGCTGACACCACTTCTAGTGCGGCAGCTAGGCTCTGTTTTGGGGAGCAGGAAGTACAGTCTTTTAAAACATTTATTCCAGGGCAAAGTGCCAGAATTGTTTCAAAATCAAATTGTGATTCTGCTAGTTTGGCCATACTGAAGTGTATGGAAAGTGATTTACTAATTCAAAACATCGTCAGATTCCTTCTTCCAGTTCCATATTGTTTTTTTATCAAAAGAGTCTGTGCTACTAACATACAGCATGTGTGACTACAAATATTTTAACTTGCTTTGATTCCCTTTCTTCTGTGTCTACAATCAATGATACATTTTGGGAAAACTGCTGCCTAAATGTGGTTTAATTGTCCCTTTCAGATGCTATCCTGTATATGCCACTGCAATAGCATTGTAACAAAAAATATACCACCAAAGGTATACCTTACATTTGCCCCAATGTTTAGACATGTAGCACAGTCGTGGGCACCACAAACTCTTCATGGATCAATAAGCTGCAGAAGGGCTGTATATCTATGATGCCCCCAACTTTATACCAATGAGAAAGAGTCACAAAAGGACTCAATGCACATTTCTAGTTTTGTGGACTGGAAACCTATTCACTGAACCACAGATTAAGTGAATCACTATAGGACACCACACAGGCAGCAACATTTTGGGAAATAATTACTCATTGCCCATAATACCTCCACCTCAATTAATCAGGACATTTTGGTGGAAGAAAATAAACATCAAGCAACTGGTCAAAACAGTAAGTGCTTACAGATACAATAAATTATACCATGCTTGTGAACAGAACTTGATGGACACAATGTGTGCTGCATGTTATGGGGGCTTAAAAATGTAACAAAAAAAGAGTGCCAAGTTCATTTTTTTTTGAGTGCAGTGGAATAAAACAAGTGATTTACTTTACATTAATCAAGCCTTTTAGAGGCAAATTATGAATTTGTAAAGTTGCTTTCATTAATGTCACAAAATGAAGGACACTTTAAGGCGGCTTGTTGGTGTTGCAAGAACTGCCAATGAAAAAATAAAGACACATTGGACAGAAATTTTGCAGATACTATCTCTTTGGTAACATTACAACAACAGAAGGTAAAAACTGAAACATATTATGACTTTTTAGCAAATTTGTAGTGTTGTGCATTGTAGTACTACTATTCTCTCCAGTACTGTAAACATGTTTATTTATTTATTTATTTTTACAATGTGGGTGAGAATGAAACCATACAGATGAAAAATGTATTTCTATGGCCTGAAGACCTAAAATTAGGCTAAATCATTTATATCACTCTGCATGGGGCAGCACCATTTATCATCACTTAAGGTAGCTCTGCCACTCATGAGTTATGGTCCTGCCCCCTCAATCTTGGTGATAAATGGCAAATTCTGAGAGTGGCCTTTGTACATTCCACATAGATTATATATATATATATATATATATATATATATATATATATATATATATATATATATATATATATATAGAGAAGTCTGATCGTGTCCCTATATTTAGAGTTTTATGGTGAAATGAATATTAAACCCCAAATTTTGCAGTTTACTAGCTTTAGAACTGTCAAACAGATCTGCATGAAATTTTGCATGCACAGTCTCATGGGGGTAGATCTTTTGACTTACCAAGTTTTGTTCTACTTGAATGTGTGGATTCTGAGATACAGATAGCATAAAAATTAAACTTTTGGGGATTTTTTCAATTGGTAAAATGGGTTTTCTGTCAACTTAACTACAGCCCAAACAGTTTGGAATGTTGGTCTGAAATTTTCTGGGTAAAAAGGGTCTGGCTTCCAGATGTGCCTTTTGATGGTTTGGTGAAAAAATTATTTATCCATTCCAAAGTTATTTAATTTAGACATTTTGAACACTTGGTTCTGAACATGCTCAGTAAGCACCAAAATATAGCTGTATTCTTTTTTCGTATTATTGTCATTCTTTTTCATCAGGGGAAATCATTTTTCATTTGGCCGCCACCTTGTTTTCCATTTTTCTTTAAAAATTTAAAGCAGCAGTGCATGATAGCAGTGAAATTTTTGACTGATACTTTTTTATTCTGTTTTGGATTGCCCTTTATCTCCTGACTTTTATGATACCCTTCTTTCCTCATTTTGAGCCACCTTCAGTACTTTTTCATATTTGAAATAATAAAAGGCATGCTCCTTTTAATATGGCTTGAACCAGGTTTTCAGTAGCATTCTCAGCCAACTTTGTACACCCTATCACTGTCATCAATCTTCCCTGGTGTCTAGTGGCATCCCCCACCCTCTGATCATTGTCTGCATTCTTCCCTAGTGTCCAGTGGCACCCCTCCACCCTCCAGTCGCTGTCTCCATTTGTTGCCTGGTGTTCAGTGGCACCCTCCACCCTTCAATTGCTGTCTCAGTTCTTCCCTGTTGCCTAGTGGTACCCCCCCACCCTCTGATCATTGTCACCATTCTTCCCTGTAGTCTAGTGGAACCCCCACCCTCTGATCGCTGTGTCAGTTCATTCCCTGGTGTCTGGTGGCACTCCCCACCATCTGATGACTATGACAGTTCTTCCCTGGTGTCTGGGGCACCCCAACACTCCCATCACTGTTCTCATTGTTTCCCTGGTGTCTAATGGCAACCATCCCACTTTCCCATCCTCGATTACATATTTTTTAGTTAAACTATAATAAAGGAAACCATCCCTCGCTATCCATTTTTGTTAAAGCTGCAAAAACAGAAAATGGTCCCTCACTGATCTGACAACCCCACCTCACCTCCCACTCAGAACCCACCACCCCACACACCCTTACTCACCTGAACAGATCCTGGGGGAAGATCCACTCTCTAATGGAAGACATGTCTTACTGCTGGAAATGTTAACTGCTATATGAGAAAGTAAGATAAGTGCAGTTTAATGTATTTCAATGGAGTTTTCAACTTTGGTACATAACTTTGTCATTTTTCAACATTTTGATACCAAATTTTTCAACATACCCTTTTTGATACCCCACCTCATGATTGATGTTGGTGTCATTTAGGAAACCCTGCCTGAAAGGCAATTTTGCAGTCAGTTGGTGAAATCACCTATTGTGCAGGATTTCAAAATGTTCACCATAATTATTCATGAGGTGGGGTCTTAAGAAGGGTATGTTGAAAATTTGAGGTCAAAATATGCAAAGATGGCAAAGTTGTGTGCATCTGTTCACGTCTCACTACTCCCACTTGCAACTTTCTTGATTTTCAATATTTTAACCCCAAATTATCAACATAGCCATTTCTTTATACCACATCATGAATGTGACAGCTGTCATTTTTCAAATATTGCCCCAAATTTCTTTTCATGTCCCAGATGCATAACTATGCTGTGGTGGCATGGAATGACATTTTGTTTGAGATTTGAAAATTTTTACTATCACGTTGAAGAGGTGGAGTAATAGGATGGCTATGTTGAAAATTTGGTTGTTGTTTTCCTGCAATTGGAAGGGCAGGGCCTAGAGTGCCCTGTGCTTTCCCATAAACATACATACTGTACATATATACATCTATGGATGGATAGGAGCGTAGGGCCCAGAGGGTCCTGTGCTCCATCAAACAAATAAGGATACAATTACATTATCTCAGACAGTACAGATGCATGGCAGTGCAGGGCCCAGAGTGTCCTCCTTCTAACAGGAAAATAAGAATAAAGATGCCTAATCTACACCCGCAATCATCTCCAGTGCCATAAAGTCTAACTGCATGCTGCCAGCAAGGACTATGAATGGCTTGCAGTAAAAATCCTCATGGGCAAGAGGAAGAAAGGGCTGATTTTCATGACGGTATACATTCCACCTAGATGCCAGCAAATGAGGTTAAATGATTTTGCCAACCTTTATACTCAGGCAAGTCACAATAAGGAAACTATCATGCTAGGTGACTTCAATTCTAACTGGCTAGCCAGCTCCAGTTCCTCACACAGGGACATGATTACAGGACTATACCTAACACAGGTGGTCCAGAGTTGCACAAGAACTAACTACAGAATGGAAACAAGTACCCTGATTGACTGAGTACTAACCTCCCACCCTGAGAGAATTAAAAATGTCCAGGTGCTCCAAGATGCACTGAGTGACCACTCCCCTGTCCTATGTGAATGGTCCTTCAAGCTGCCAAAACTACCCCCAAGGCTGGTGAGGAACAGAGTCATCAGAAATTCCTCTATGGCTGCCTTCAAGAAACACTTGGCCAATACAGACTGGAGCATCCTGGATACCTGTCCCTCTGTTCATGCAGCTCTTCCTTGATCAGTTTAACTCGGCTACCGACAAGTATGCCCCCTTTCATAAGAAAATGATAAAAGGGGGTTGAATGGACTGGATCACCCCCCAAGTCCTTGGTTTGATGCAGGAATGTGATCTACTATGGCACTGAGCAAGGGTACCAGGGACAGTAGAGAATGTCCAAAATTACAAAGCTAGAAACAGGTGCACAATAGCAATATAACAAGCCAAGGCCTCCAACCACAGAAATCAGCAGTCCTAGTGCCTGAAAGATGGCAAACAATTCTGGGCTACCATCAAGAACCTCATAGGTGGAGGACACAGCATGAGATTAGAGACAGGCCGATTAAGGGGTAATGTGAGGAAGTTCTTTTTCACAGAAAGAGTGGTGGATGCATGGAACAGCCTACCTCAGGAAGTGGTGGACATGAATACAGTGCAGGGCTTCAAACAGGTGTGGGATAGGCATAAGGGAGCAATACAGATGAGTATGAATAGATAGGCCAGTGACAGAGTAAAAGCCTATGGCACATTTATAAGGTAGAAAAAGAAATGGGCAGACTGGATGGCCTTGCGGTCCTTATCTGCCATCATCTTCTATGTTTCTATGTGGCAGGTCCCCACCAACCATACTCCACCACAGTGACAAAGTCATAGTTGACTAAGTTAATATGGCCAATATTTTCAATGAGGCATTTACTGACTACAGTGCAGTCATACCACTTAAAACAACAGCTCATGAGGACAAAACACTGAGCTGTGAACACCTGTCCCCCCTTTCTAGCACCAGCCCAAAATTCTACTTTTGGCAGGTGACCACCAAGGAGGCTGCTAAATACCTTGCAAAAGTGCTGGGTAAAACAAGGATGGGTGGGGATGGGATTGATATGAAACTTGTCTCAACTGCCCTCTCTGAAGTGGTCATACCTATCACTAAGCTTTTTAATATGTCACTTCATATGTCAGCCTTCCCATCTACCTGGAAAACTGCCCTGGTCACTCCTTTTCTAAAAGGAGGGGATCGTTCGCTTGTGTCCAATTACAGGCCCATCCCCATCCTGTTTCCTCTCTCCAAAGTGCTGGAAAAAATCATTGCAGACCAGCTTTCTGCCCACCTACACAAATACAACCTCCTCAACCCGCAACAACATGGGTTCCACAAGTGGCACAGTACCAACATGGCCCTCATTGAATTCACAGGCTATGTCCACGAGGTACTAGACCAGAGACAACTATCTAGAGTAATCTATACCGACCTATCCAAGGCATTTAACCTTGTGGATCACAAGCTGCTGCTCCACAGGTTAACCTGTATTGGGTTGTCCTCAGACACGGTTGGGTGGTTATCTAGTTATCTGTCTGAGTCCTCACAGAAAGTAAAGATTAATGATAGCATCTCTGCGACCAGGAAAGTCACAGTCGGTGTCCCACAAGGGTTCATACTGGGCCCCCTCCTGTTTAGCCTCTTTGTAAATGACCTCCCAGCTGCATGCCCCTCTGCCAAAATCCTGCTCTGTGCAGATGACACTGTGCTATTCCTTAGAGGCATCTGCCAAGACACGCCGACCCGGAACCTACACTGCAACTTCGACCTGCTACAGGAAAGGTTTAACATCAGCTTTCTAGTACTCAATAGCAAAAAGACTAGGACAATGTTCTTTACCAGTCACCAGAAGAGGAAATCTACCACACCATTTAAAATAGCACTCAATAAGGACTCCACCCTCGAACAGGTTCACTTTTTCCAGTACCTGGGGGTCACAATCGATGAGTCCTTCTCTTTTGATGAACACTTAAGTGATATCACTAAGACTGCAAACAGGAAGTTGAGGACACTACAGACTCTGCCTCTGCCTCACCACTGAAGCCAGGCTCCAGGTGGTCAATGGCACATCATGCCAATCCTGGACTATGGAAACGTGGTTTATGGTGCTGCCATGGACACTAGCCTACACAAAGTCCACCTTACCCTCAATAAAGCATGCAGATTTTCCTGGATGCAGATCACATCCCACACACCTGCAAGCTCTACATAAGGACAAAGTGGCTCCCCCTCTGGGATAGAATAAAGCTCCAGACCTGCTTACTAAGAAAGAAGGCCCTACTGGGACTGGCACCTATCTCCCTGCAGACATTATTCAGACCTGCCCCAGGCGAGCATGCCACAAGAAGAGTCTCCAGGCATGCCTTAGCTGTTCCCTTCAGGAAATCAGCCCAGAGAGATGTGCTGTCATGGTAAGGACTCCCACTTGGCTAAATGATCTTCCAAACACAATCACCAGCCTTCAACACCTAGTGCACTTCAAATCCGAACTCTGTAAGTCCTTCTCTCTTCTAGTCTGCTGCCTGTGTCAAACATAATTCCAGCATCCAGCCCACCACTCAACTGCCCACTTGCTCTGGCCAGGTTGCACCTACTCCCCTCCCCACCTTCCCCCCTCCCTACCAACTCCCCTCACTTGTCCTTTGTCCAGTACCCTCTCATTACCTGCCCCCTACCTGCCCTCCATCCAGTTCACACACACTACCTCCTGCCCGGTCCCCAGCCCACTTCCTCTGCCCCAAACTCCTCCCCTCCACCTGCCTTCTGTCCAGTACACCCACACTACCTCTAGCCCATTTTCCTGACCTCTTCCTCCCCCCTCCCACTCCCCCCACCTACCTGCACTTGCCAAACCCCAACTTGTCTCTCTGCATTTAACTTCTCTCAGATGGCTGCACATTGCGTACCTCCACTGGCAAATTGACAATGCTACCAGCTGCTTCATTCATGTCTTGACTTGTGTAAACCATAAATGTATTTGTTACCCCTTCCTATGTAAACTCTATGTTAGTAGTACAACCCCAGTGTCAATTTGTCTGCTGTAATTATGCTGGTGCAACAAAAGGTATCTCCTTATGTGTTGACAATGATCCTTTGTAAATGAGCTCTTAGCTCAAACGTTTGTAATTCAGAGTTCCCAATAAATAAATACCATTATACTATCTCAAATAGTAATGAAATTCTTTGCAAACAAACTGCATTAATGCAACATTTAGGGTTTAGGCTACAGTGATGAAAGTAGGGAAATGTGGCTTTAAGATTTCCAACCCTAAAACCCCAATGCCACCTCTAAAGTGGATCAGGGGTTGAGTCTCCCTAAGGGTTGTCTGCCCCAAAGCTCACCCCATTCTATACACTCCAGAAACATACACACCTAATGGGGTGAGATTTAGGGTGGACAACCCTTAGGAAGACTCCACCCTGATTTGCTTTAGACGTGATGTTGGGGTTTTGAGGCTGGAAACCCTAAAGCTACATTTCCCTAATTTTTTTTGCTGTAGCTTGAACCCTAAATGTAGCATTAATGCTGCTTTTTACAAAGAATATATATTTTATAGTGGCACTATAGTTAGGATTGCACGGCCACTTCTATGTTAAACCCTACATTTTGCACTTTAATAACTTTGCAGACATTTGTCCAATTTACCTGTAATTTTGCATGCATCATCTGGTACCATAGTTCTCTGGCTCTGGCAAGTTTTGTTCCATTCAGATGTGCAGTTGTGGAGCTGTGGAGTGCCAAAAAGTGTGGAAAATCCTCCCTTTTTGGCAAATTCTTTGTTGGGGCCACAGCTCAAACAGTTTGTGGTTCTGGTCTGGAATTTGTAGGGTATATGGGGTCTCAGTCACTAATGTGTCTTTTGAAGGTTGGTGAAAAAATATTAATCTGTTCAAAAGTTACTAAAGTTTGAAGTTTCCCATTATAGCCTATGGGAAAAAAATATATGTCCGGCATGAAAGCTTTCGTGAAAGCACTTTTTACTGCCATAAATGGGGTTTGTACATTTTTGCTGCCACCATCTTGCTTTCAGTTAGCAATGGCTAAAAAGTACTGTAATTCAAAATATACTGCCCCTTGGTAAACAGCAACAGTTGTGTTTACCTAATTTGGGGCTTAGGAACACAATCCTGATATTAGTTTTTCAGAATAATGCCTGGAAATATGTTTTCTCAATTTTTCCATTGGAACTTTCACAAATTTGGTAAAGTACTTTCACAAAATTGCGAAAGCTTTCATGAACCTTTCACAAAATATTTGCAAAACTTCCACAAATTTGCAAAAGTGCCCTCCCAAAAAAACTGTTTCTTTGCCACTTCATAGCAAAACAACAGTTAGGACTTTTGGGCTGAAATTTGCAGTTTAGGAAGGGCTTGCACCACAGGTGTGCCTTTTGCTGGTTTGGCAAAAACATTTACATTGGTTCCATAGTAACAGCATTCCGAAGTTTTGAAATCTCCCATAGGATAACATTTTGGCAGCCATTCTACTTTTCAATGTCTATATCTTGAAAACAGTTTGAGATATGGATTTTTTGCTAAGTGCAGCTTAGGTGTACTAAGCACATGTGCGGGTTGCCAGGTCATGGCAAGAACTGCAGTGGAATTTTTTCCAAAGTTCTTATGGTTACTGAGATATTGCCATGTTTGCAGCACAAGGGGTACTTAGAATGTCTGTAGGCCTGTGCTGTGTCTCTATATGTATGGGTAGATGGGAGTGCAGGGCCCAGAGGACTCTGCACTCCCACATATGGACACCATTATTCAGTAATGGGACTGCAGATCCCTCCATTATGCAGCACTGGGCCCTGTGCTCCCAGAGTAAGATGAGAGTTCATTACAATATCTCTACAGCTATGTATAGATGGGAGCTTTAAATTCAGAAACAATTATATATGCATGCATGATGGAAGCACAGGGCCTGGAGGGCCCTGTGCTCCTCTAACCACTATAAGTTATGTTACACTTTCTCAAAAAGAAAGATTGAGACTTAAAGAACTCTTTCACGGCAAGGAAGAAATCACTGGTAGTGAAGACATCGCAAAAAGCAATAATTTAATGGATAAGAAAAATAAATCTTAATTTACCCCCTCAAGTGGGCGTAACAAAAAACTAGACAATTACATTCATTGTTTCCGCCAACAAGTCAGTGGTCAGATCCTTACTGGGCAAGAACAAGCCCATTATAACCTTTCTCCACTGGAACGGAGAGCTATAGGGACATTAAAATCAAACCACAACATTGTCATCAAAAAAACTGATAAAGGCTCTGCAGTGGCAATTTTAAACAGAGAGGATTATATTAATGAAGCTAACAGACAGCTAACAGATCTTACATACTACAGAGAACTAGAGAGTGACCCCACTACAAGATATAAAGATGAACTATGTGACTTAATTAGAACTTTTCCAGACCATGTCTGAGAAAAACTAACTGACCTCATCCTTGCCCAACCCAGGCCAGGGACATTCTACATGCTGCCTAAAATACATAAACCTGGCAACCCGGGAAGACCCATAGTCTCTGGTAATGGTACCTTGACTGAGGGGATCTCAGGGTTTGTAGAGACTATTTTGAAGCTGCAGGTTATGGAAAGAGACAGTTATATCCCGGACACTACGCACTTTTTGTGTGTGCTTTCCGGTTATAGGGATTTACCACCTGATACCATTTTAGTGACAATGGATGTAACATCCCTCTACACTAATATTCCACACACAGATGGCATTACAGCATGCCTTAAATACATACATGAGAAAGGACCAGAACAAAACATTAACCCTGAAGTGGTGGGGGAACTTATGGAATTCATTTTGACACATAAGAACTTCAGCTTCAATAGTAAACATTATGTTCAAACTATGAGAACAGCAATGAGCACCAAAATGGCTCCACGGTGTGCTAACCTCTTTATGGCTGACTTGGAGGAGGATTTTTTAAGGCAGTGTCCCCACAAACCACTAGCTTATTTCTGTTACTTTGATCATTTGTTTATCATCTGGACAGAAGGCACAGATGCACTTAAAGATTTTCATCACAAACTTAATAATCTCCACCCTACCATAAAGCTTACCCTGGAGTATTCTATTACCAATGATAACTTTATGGACACCACAGTCACCATTAAGGTTGGAACCTTACATACATGTATTTACAGGAAGCCAACAGACAGCCAGAGATACCTGCACAAGAAAAGTAATCACCCAAACCATACAAAAAAATCTGTCATGTACAGTCAAGCACTCCAATGTCACCGTATTTGTTCAAATGAGGATGACAGAGATACACATTTGGCTATGGTGAAAAACACCTTTATTGAGCAGGGACTCTCTTCCAGGGAAATTGACAGGATAACAGAATGGGCAACGCAAGTACCAAGAAAACAACTACTTCAATATAAAGAAAAGACAGTTACAGACAGAATACCCTTAGTAGTCACATATCATCCAGACCTTGAATGTCTGCATAAGATTATTAAAGACCTCCACACAATATTTAGTGAGGATGAAACCCTTAATTGTATTTTTAAGGAACTCCCACTACTATCTTTTAAACAACCACCAAATTTAGCCAGCCTAATTATTAGGAGCAAACTTTCACCAGAACAGAATACCATGTCACACAATGGCACACGACCCTGTAATCAACGCCCCTGTAAGACTTATGAGCTCATTTCCACCTTGGACTGTGTGGTTACATCACAAAACAGACAATTCCAGGTGCATGGGAGTTATACATGCACATCACGACATGTTGTTTATTTCATTCAGTGCAAGAGATGTCCACAAACAGGTTATGTCGGAGAGACAAGCCAACAGCTCCACACTAGGATGAACTTGCACAGGCATACTATTACAGCAAAGAAGACTGAAAAACCAGTGAGGCACCACTTCTCCCAGCCTGACCACTCAATTTCAGATATGTCAGCAATGGTCTTAAAAGGAAATCTTGAAAACACACAACAGAGACGAGCTTTTGAGATTAAACTTATTTTACATCTCAGTATGGTAGCAGATGGGATGAACATTGATCTGGGTTTCATGGGATACTACAGAAACTGACATCCACAGACCTCTTCTTCTTCAGACTGGCATATTATAGGACTTCAGCATGTGTGGGATGTGGGCGTGTGTGTGTGTGTGTGTGTGTGTGTGTGTGTGTGTGTATGTATGTGTGGATATGTGTTGTGAGGTATGTGATATAACAGGTGTGGGGCTTGCTTTCACATTGAGGTAGGCCTCTGTTTAGATACATGTAGTTACAGTGTGTTACTATTCTTACTTCACGCACATAATGAATATTAATTCCTCCTTATTTTTTATCTTTGCCTAGGAGTGGGGTTGACTCCATTGTACCATATTCAGATTACCTAGCCTGTTACTGTACATACAGGAGTGTTATCATAGACTGTCACATATTTTTTTAACTCTGTACATATTGGGGTATGAGATCTCATTTGCATGGGGGTCCTGGACAGATCTTTTTACATTAGGCTAATATTGTAGTAATTTGTGGAAACGTAGGTATGTTAGACCTCTGGTCTTACACACATTCTTTATATTTACTTCTAGTTACCTTATCCTGGGGAGGGTGGCAGTTTTATTTCATTGTAGTTCTATACAGAATCCTTGGAAATGTTACTATGTAGATAGTAGTATGGTTAAATAGTGTCACATTTTTGCTCTGTAGGTATAAGGATACATGAGCCCTTTTACTTAGGATTTCATGACAAGTTGAATTCCTTTGGAGAACAATTGCAGTGACTGATGTGAATAAAGGTTCACTAGGAGAGTGTGTGTGTGTGTGTCTGTGTGTGTGTGAGAGAGAGAGAGAGAGAGAGGCGCATCTCCTTAAGACTAAATTGTCCCCACCCCACCCCCACATTATGGTGATGTGGGGTTGGGGTAGGGTGTATTGTTTGTGTGAAGAGGAGAGAAATTACATTTTTATCTCTTTTTCAGATTCCTTAGACACTTCTGGTACATCAAGTTGTTACATTCTCAGTGTATATTGCCATCAGTACATATCAGGCTACATGGTCTTAATTCCTTGATGGCCCTCAACTAGAGTTTTTTTGTTTGACACTAATACTGTCAATTTATATTTAAATTATCATTTATAAAGTCCTGTCACTACCCTAGAGGTTTTTGAAATGTATGGGGCATGATATCTAGCTGGAGAGTACAGCTGGGTGACAGGTCCAGCTAGGTTTTACACATCATACAGTATGCACTGATGTTTTTAAGACTACTTTACTGGTAATTTCTTGCCTATAATGCATGCATTGAAATGTCTTGGAGTCCTGAGACAATCTTAATATGTCTTTAATCTGAGTGGGGGTTGCTTTTCAGTAATCACATCCTTATACAAACTGTGACACTCATAGCTTGATTTAAGATTCATCTGCTCCAGCAGTGTTATTGTATGTCAATTAAATTTATATGCAGTAGGATTCTTTGTATGTGTGTTCCACCAAGCACCTTTGACCTGTGGACCATCCTGGCTGAATGTAGTATGGTACTGTTAAACTTCTCTGGCATAATCCTCTGTATTTCTTAAAAGAGCATTTTAAACCAATGGGGATTTTTTCTGTTTTTTCTGCATGATCTAGCTGTTAAAAGTATTGTATTTTCTAAACAACTGCCATTAGGTTCTGAAGAAGGATTGGTTGGTCCGAAAGCTAGAGCACTTTGTTCTTGTTGTTACATCTATGTTGGTCCATTAAAATGTATCAGATCATTTGCTTCTAGATCAAAAAGAAGGAAAATTCATTGCAAAAAAATTCTGTTAATGCATCAGTTAGGGTTTTCATTACAGTGACAAAACATTGTAAATTTAATGTTAGGGTTACCAACCCTACCACCCCATCCTCACCCCCACTCTCCACACACTGACAGGAATTGGGGTGTGCCTTGGTGTCATCAGGCCTAACTCTCATCCTTTTCTCCTTTACTGTACCCTCTCAGCTTCCTTACAAATGGAATGGGGTGAGAGTTAGGCACAATGACCGCGAAGCACACCCCAATGCCTGTTGGTGTGTGGAGAGTGTGGGGGATGGGGGGGTTGTAGGGTTGGTAAACCTAACATCAAATTTCCAATCTTTTGTCATTGTAATAGAAACTCTAACTGATGCATTAATGGAGTGTGTTGCTATGAATATATATATATATATATATATATATACACACACATATATATACATATATATAGATATGTATATATATATATATATATACAGTGAATCCCACCAGGATGAAGCGCAGTGCCACAAGTTTATTGCATGACAAAGGGATTAACTGTTACTGAAACTGCATTGTTTACTACAGTAACTCTACTGCAGAATTCTGCAGCACTGCACTTCACCCTGGTGGGCTTCACTGCACATATGTGTGTGTGTATATATATATATGTATATATCTAGGTGCAGTTGCACCCCTATATTTATTTATTTGAGTTTAGTTGACTGGGTAAGTCCACTGAGACAATACAGTCCCTTTTTCATGGGTGACCCGGGTATGGATTACATACAGTAACAGTGCAAATTAACAGAGTGGTAAAACATTCGACATATAGAAGAATACAAAAACAAAGTAATGACTATATACTTGAGCAAGGTTTGTCAGGTAAGAGATAAATAAAAACAGGGTTAGGCAGTGGTACAAGATAATAACTTTAACAAATCATTAAGTAACAAAGTGAACATCGGGGTAGATTTGAAGAGGAGGGAGGATAAGGGGGACATATTCAGTTGAAGCAAGAACAGGGTGAAAAGGTGGATAACGAGGCAGATAACTTTGATTGGAACAACTTCAGAGAGGAGCAAGACAAGATAGCCTGAGAAAGAGAGTTCCAATCTGAGAGAGCAGTGAACAAGAAGGATCTCCTGGAGGTGGTCAGATGTAGTTTCGGTATGACAAGAAGGGGAAGAGAGGCGGAGTGAAGGGTGCATGGTGCATGCTGGAGATGCACAAGTTCATCAAGGCAAGGTGGTGTAAAGTCATGGATGAGCTTGCATATGAGGCTCAAGGAGGAGTATCTTAATTTATCAAAGTAAGTAAACCATCCTAGTGAGGAGAGGACATCACAGTGGTGCGAGCGAGCTTTGGCCCCCAAGGCATACCTTCCAATCCTGTGGTATGCCTGAGAGAGGAGGGACATGGAGGCAGAGTTACTAGAGAGGAGTAGGGGAGCACAGTAGGTTAAAAGAGGTAGAAGGGAGGAGGCAATTTTCTGGCATGAGGCAGATGTGAGAAGCAAATGAATATGGTAGAGGAGACCTAGTTTCTGATTAAGAGATTTGGCAACAATTGAGGCATGGGAGCTGAAAGAGGCCATGGGGTCCAGAGTGAATCCCAGATATTTAAATGAGTGCACTACTTCCAAGGTATCACCCTTAAGGGTTTATATGTGAAGGGGTGGGGGATGAAGATTAGGAGTATGACGATATGAGAAGAGCATACACTTAGTCCTTTTAGCATTAAGGACAAGGTGATTGCAAAGGAACCAATTTTCAAGGGAAGCAAAGTCAGAGGTAAGGTCACCTATAGTCAGGGTTAAGTTAATAACTTTGCAACCGTTCAATGGATTTGCACAAAATCTGGAATGTGTAGTCTGGTATGGTAGATGTCTTGATTTACCAAGTTGTGTTTTGGTCGGCCTTACGGTGTTTGTGCAGCAAAGCATTGAGAAATGCTTTTTTTGTCACTTCTGACACTTTTTTCCCTATGGAGCTGCGACCACATTGCTTGATGTTTTCTTCTGAAATTTGGAAGCTAGGAAGAGTGTGAATCAAAGAATAATCCAGCATTAGTTTGGTAAAAAAATATTAATCTGTTACAGAGTTATTTACTTTTAAATTGTTGGATTCTGAAAAAGCTCAGTGCACTCCAAGATTTATATGTATATTTTTTGAACTAGGATTTGGCTCACAGTCAAGGATTTTGTCAGCTCACGGAAGACGATTTTAAAAAATCCTAGTCTGTAAGGAAAAATTCATTGTCTGCGAGCCACCATCTTGTTTTCATTTTTCCCCCAACCAAAATGTCGTAGCTTTCTCCATGGGGGACTTTTTGGTGTAATGAGGCATGGGTTTAGTTCAGGGTGACACCTTCTACAAACCCATACCTTTGGTTTGCTTCATTTTGTCCAAATAATTAGCCTTTTAAAATGAAAAAATTCTTTGACCTTGACTCGCTAATGATCCTAGTCTGTGAGCTGACAAAATTCTAGTCCGTGAGTTGATCCTTCTTTATGAGGCTGCAAAATCCCTGTCTGTCACTTTGTGACCAGATGGCCCTTTTCACGGATGAGGATTAAGCTGACAGTCAAGGATTTTGCTACCTCACGAAAGAGAATCAACTCACGGACTAGGATTTTGTCAGCTTGTGAAAGGGGATTGGGTTTTTGAATCCTCTTTCATGAGGTGACAAAATCCTAGTCTGCGAGCTGTCAAAATCCTAGTCCGTGAGCCGATCCTCTTTCACGAGGTAGCAAAATCCTTGACCATCTCTTTGTGACCAGATGGCCCTTCTAGCAGACAAGAATTGACTCACGGTCAAGGATTTTGCTACCTCATGAAAGAGGATTGGCTGACGGACTAGGATTTTGTCAGCTTGCGAAAGGGGATTGGTTTTTTCAAATCCTCTTTCTTGAGTTGACAAAATCGCAATCTGTGAGCTGTCAAAATCATAGTCCACCACCCAATCATCTTTTGTGAGGTAGCAAAATCCTTGACCATCACTTAGGGACCAGATGACCAATATCTGATGGTCAAGGATTTCTCACAGATGGCAATTTTGACAGCTCGCAGACAGGGATTGATCAGACGGTTGGGGATTTTGCTACCTCACGAACTAGGAATTTTTAAACTTTTAAAAACTTTCCCACTGCATTGTAACTTAACTGTTTGGTCTTTTGACTTGTAATTTTCAGAGTATTAAGTGGATGCCCTAGAGATGTGACTTATACTATTTAGATGTTGAAAAGTTAAGCAGCTGCATAGATATGCCATCACAAAGTTGAGATTTTTCTCATAGGATAACATTGCGGTGGCCATCATGCCCTTCAGCACCCATATCTCAAAAACGGTTTGAGGTATGGATTTTTCGTCACAAAAATAATTAGTCCACTACAGAAGTTGGTTGGAAAGCCATGAATACCATAGATTTTGAATCTTTTTTCTACCTTGTAAGGTTACTGAGATATTTAGGAAATAGTGTTCCAACTGCTCATTTGCAGGTCTGTGGGCCAGTATAACGCCCACAAAGTTAGCACCCACAGTGCTTTTCAGTGCCCGTATCTCAGAAATGAGGTGAGATACAGATTTGGTCGATTTATGTGCCATGCAGTTCTCACTGTCACAATTACAAAGACACTTAATTTTTTTTTCCTAGCTCCTATGGTTCCCAAGATATTGGCAGATTTGTGTTACTAGGGTTTCTTGCTCTATAGGGCTGCTGTATGGCTCTGTAGCTAAATGTAACTGGGAGTGCAGGGCCCAGAGGGCCCATGCTTCCACAGACACATATCATTATGCACAAATGGGCAGCTTGCTGGGGCCCTGAGCTCCCACCAACACATACCCTTTACTATTTATATTACACTTTTTCAAAATGAAAGGAAATTCATTGCAAAAAACGTCATTAATGCATCAGTTAGGGTTGCTTCCACAGCAACAAAAGTGAGGAAATTTGACATTAGGGTTTTCAACCCTAACTCCAAATCCATCCCCACACACATACACAACACACATACAAGCATGGGACTGTACAAGGCAACACAACCAATCAGAAACAGACACCATAAGGTAACAGAAAGAACATACAACTCTATAAACATACCACAAGAGGCATCCATCATTAGGTTTCAGCAAATGTATCACTTCTGTTGCCATCCCAGTGTCGTGGGGGGTATATTATATATACATATATAGTTCAGTTTGCCACAATATAATAATCTTGTAGATAATTTTTAAATCATCATTATAAATTTAACTGGTCTTCCATAGTCTGTGCTAAAACAGGCATGCTTTTCAGAAGTTGTGTGAAACTCTTTTTCATCCTCCAAACTGAGAATGAAGAAAAGTCAAAAGGTAATTTAAAAAACAAACTGTTGTCCATTGTTTACAGCTCATCTCTTTGCAGGTGACTATCACTGAAACTGAGCCCCATGTTCAAGAATCCCTTCGCCAAATGCCAGAAGATGGAGCCACCACTACATTATAATCCAGGTAGATGTAGGGACAGTAGTTTTGATGGTAAAGATTACCTTTCAGTCACAGACATTTAGCAATCAGATCCCTACTGGATTTAAAAGCAAATGATATCAGAATACTTACTGTGGATTCTAAATGTGTAGTGATGACATCAGATGGAGCAGGAACATTGACAACAGAAGGTGTCTTAGCAACCAGGAATGCCTTGGTTAGGAAGTGGGGATTATTTTGTGGCAAGTCATAAACTTAAACAGAATATTTTTGACCATGACATGGACATATCTCAATCTGGAGTCCACTTTTAGCTGTTCTCTAAGTTTTCAGTTTTGCTGTTAACAGCATGATTTTCCTTTACAATGCCTGCAGTTGTCTTATTTAAAGATTGTGTCTTGTTGGTAAGGCCAATAATCACCTCTGTGTTTTTCATAACTTTGGCAGAAGTCACATTCATTTTTTCTTGATTGGTTTTGGCATCCTACTGAAGGAAATCAGCTTTCACATAGATATAAACATAGAATTTGTAAGTAGAATAAGACCACTTGTTCTACCTAGTTTGCCAATTTTGATGCTGCAGACTCAATCTCTTCTCCAGCAACTGCCCCCTCTTCTTCCCTCTTTTCTAAATGTACTTCTATGTTTATTCCATGCATGCTTGAAGCTCCCCACTGTTCTAGCCTCCACCATTATCACTGGCAGTCTGTTCAAGGCATGTACTGCCATTTCAGTGTAGAAATAGTCCACAAATCTCTGAACTCCTTCCTCCTCCAACTTCATCACATGCCCCTGGTCCTTGTGCTTGTCCCCATTTGAAAGAGAGGCACCACCTGCACCCTTTTTATCCTTGTGTGAAATCTGTAGGTCTCAATCATGTCCCATCTCTCTCTCTCTCTCTCTCTCTCTTGTTCCTCTTTTATAGGGTGTGTATGTTGAAATCCCTCATTCTTTCTTCATAGGGCTTCTCATGCAAGCCCTGCACTATTTTAGTTGCCCTCAACTGGACCACCTCCACCCTGTCTGTGTCCTTTCTGAGGTGTGATCTCCAAAACTGGACACAGTACTCCAGGTGGGGTTGTACCTGTCAGTGATATAGCAGCAAGGCCGCCTCCATCCATTGTCCTGCTAAGAGATACTTCTTGCTCTGTATTCATTCTGAGCAGCACAAGCCCATCCCTGAGGGGGCATCAAGATGGCCATGGTGCTGCTCTGCTCCCGGCTGCTTTCTGCTGCACTGTGGTTGTTGTCTGCTAATTGTTTTCCAGAAAATTTTGGATCAATTCTTTTTGAATGAAACCCTGGTTATTTTGATCCACTGCCTTTCAATAAGTTGTTTTTAAGTCACTTAAAAAGGTAGCAAGGCAACTCTCTGCCCCTGAACTCTCCTCTGGTCAAGCCACATTTTTTGGCATCCTGAGTGGCGTTTGATCTATTGGAGTGAGACAGGAACAGAACTGCCATTGTGCATGAGGACCGGAAATATTTATCGGCTTGAATTTTTCTCAGCTAGAATGTTTGTCAGATATCTGCAGTGTCTCAATGAGCCCACTGAAAAGCCCAGAGAGAGGTCATTATGAACAGCGTTTCTTGGATACAGGATGGTGCAATGAAGGTAGCACTTTGAGTGCAGAAAGGCTTTTCTTCCCCAAGGCCAGGGCAGTGGGGTTAATTTTATGTTGCACCTGTTTAGTGTGCTTAGAGGAGTGCATTTTATTGTATATTTGCAGGTGCACCTGAGCCAAAGAGTTCTATGGGCCTGATGAGTTTAAAGGGGCCACAGGTGTTCAAGGAAGATGAACAAATGTGAACTGAGGAGACTAAGAAGGAGGGAATGCTGGTGTTTGGAGTAGACCTGTGCCTCAAGCCAAGGAAAATTGGAGAGGGAGAATTCAGATGTGTGGTATTGGTATCCTGTACAGGGCTTTTTATTATTATTTCACAGAAAACTGTTCAAAATTGAGGAACTGTTATATAGTTTGGTTACAGAGTCATTACGACTTACTGTATAAATAATTGCCTCCTTCCAATATGAATGCTGTTTTAAGTTTATAAGAGTAGATTTGGAACCCGGGCTCAAAATCGGCTTATAAAATTGGAGAGAAGAACCGTGGAAGTATGGAACAATACTTAAGTTTATAAAAGAGCCTACCGGAGGTATCTGCTAAAGTTTCTCTTAAGGCTCACCTCATGCCACATTACACCCCCAGGGGGTGATTAACTAGAACATTAACGTAACCCCCCTCATTCATTATTGCTTAATAACTTCTCTGATAACTCTTATATTAATAGGAGAGACTGTTCTCCACCAGTGTGTTACTGGGCCCTTGGAAGGTCTATTTGCAGTTGCATTGAAGGCTTTTTATGCTTGCTAAATGTTTATTTAAATGTTTGTTTTTGTTTTAAAATTAGATAATGTTATAAGGAAAAATGTTTAAGTGTACTCTTTTAAGGCAAGTATTTATATTGGACCTGTGAATTTATTAACAGTAAAAAGTTATAAAAACCTAGGGGATGTATTATAACAAATTGAGCACTAGACTATATAGATCGAAGGCTCATAGCCTCAAGAATCTGAAAACTGTTTGATAGAATAAGTTTATGCTTTTCTAATTTGGTGGTAAAATAATTTGCTATTAACCCCATGTTAGTTTTTCAGAAAAGTTTATAATGTGCACATTATTATGATACCTTTATTGGTGTGGTGTTGCATTAGCTGACCAATTGCTTGTTTTGGTCTAAGATGATTCTGTGCACTGTTTGCTTTAGCAAAACATAAAATTGATTTGCATACTAGTAGCTTAAGAGAAATGACCAAATTGGGCCAATTCTAAATTTCATAGACTTTATCAAGCTGTATTTAGACATAATAGTCCTTAAAGCTTGCCACTGTATTCGGAGATATATTTAAAAAGTAACAAATTTATACTCATCACCAAGGGCAGTGTCCAGATTTTTTTTGAATGCATCCTTACTGGGGCTATTAACTACTTCAGCCAGCAGTTTGTTCCAAATAGAAACAACCCTGCTACTAAACCAATATTTTCTACGTAGGGTGTTCCATTTTGGTGCTAGCAGTTGTTTAGTATGCACTCTTGTTGTAAACTTCATTTTAATTTGGATAATACCTAACTGGTTGCTAAGAATGGGATCATTTAGTGCATTAAATACATGACACATGTCTCCCCTTAACCTTCTATATTGTAGTGTAAACAGATTAAGTGATTTAAGTCTCATATGTCATGTTTTTCATACCTTTGATAGCTTTGGTAAATCTTCATTGTACTCTCTCGATTTTAGTTATATCTTCTTTATGGTATGGTGACCATACCTGAGCACAGTATTCAAGCTGAGGCCTAATCAAGGCATTACATAGGGGAAACAGTACCTCTTTAGTTCGGCTAGATATATGCCTCAATATACAGTTAAGGTTTTGGTTGGCCCTATGAAACTGGTTACTACAGTGTGTTCTGAATTTTAAGTCGGGACTGATTGTTATACCCAGGTCTCTTTCCGGTGCAGTTTCTTGTAGAAGTGTATTCCCTAATTTATAATTATAATGCATGTTATTTTTACCCAAATGCATAACTTTACACTTGGTGGGGTTTAATTCCAATCTATTAATAGTAGCCCAACTTGAGATATTATCCAGGGCAGTTTGGATTGCTATGCTACTTCCTGTTTGATCAAGTACAGTTCCTATTTGACTATCATCCACAAATTTAAGTAACCATACACTGGGGTTATCAATTTTTAGGGTAGACACATATATATTGAACAGGCATGGGCCCAGGACCGACCCCTAAGGAACTCCACTGGAGACTGTGGCCCAATCTGAATATTCTCCATTTATGATTACCCTCTGTTTTCTCCCCCCAAGCCAGTTAGTAACCCATTTTATAACATACGTATTTAGATTAATTCTTCTAAGTGTGTTTATAAGTTCAGGGTGGGCAGCTTATCAAAGGCTTTAGCAAAGTCCAGGAACACCAAATCCACTGCCTTCCCCAAATCCATCTCCCTTGTCACCATCTCATAAAAGGTTAACAGATTAGTCTGGCATTATCTTTTCTTCGTAAACCCATGCTGTAGTGAGTCATCTAGTCCATACTTCTGAAGATGTTCTTGTATAAATTCTTTAATTATACTTTCCAGGATTTTACCCATTATGGACATGAGGCTGATAGACCTATAATTTTCATGATTTGTTTTGGTCCCTTTTTTATAGATAGGGACCACTGTTGCTATACACCAATCTTGGAGAACTTCTATAGATAGGGACCACTTTCAGGTGCCAGATGTAGTTAAGGCAGAAAACACGATTCAAGTATGTTAAAAGGCTTCTAGCTGATACAAAAAGTGTTATGCTAAGTATGCAAACTTAATTCCGGTCAGGTATTGATTTTCAACATGGGGAAAAAACTCTAGGTGCTAGATGTAGTTAAGGCAGAAAACTGCTATGCAAGTATGTTATATGGCTTTTAGCTGATACAGAAAGTGTTATGTTAAGTATGCAAACTTAATTCTGGCCAATTGTTGTTTGGCAACATGTGGATGCCCTATGAAAAAGTCTCCTGGCTTAGGTGGCAATCTTTTTTAAAATATTGTTTATATGTAAAGTGGAGCTTGGAACCCTGGGGTCAGGAAATGTTAATGGTCAGGGCTTGTAGTGCCTAATGAAGCCTTGTAGCTGAGAATTGACTACTTGTCTAAGACCCTGGGAAACTACTTTCTCCAAGGTGTTTTTAGAAGGTGCTGTTCTTGAAATCATTGTGTGTATCATAAATTAATTTGAAAACTTAATATGTATGCCATTAATTATATGGTATTGTGAAAAGGCTCTTATTTATAAGAGTGGACTTTTGCTACTGGCCCTATTAACTTTCAATAACTTTATCTGCTAAAAAAATGAAGACAGGTTGTTTGTATTTGTATTTATATTTATATGTATGCTACTATGGGTGACAATATATTGTATTGTGTTTTACAGTATTTGTATGAAATGTCTGCACTTTTAGAATATTGTAAAGGTTTATTTGTTGAACAATAAAACCAATCCAACCAACATCCTCCTGCTAGAGATATCCCTTCCTATGCACTCTAACATCCCACTAGCCTTGCCCACTGCCTTGATCCTCTGCTCGACCACCTTGAGGTCCTCAGATATGATAACTGCAATGTCACTTTCCTGCATTTAAAGCCTCAAAGCTGCCAAATGTATCCATCCAGGCTAAAATGTGGTCAACTTAATCGCTTAAATAGTCCATAGTATATTGTTTTGATGCAGTCAAACCTTCTGCTAAGGCAGTGGATAGTCATTTAAAAAAAACTCCACCTCGAACTTATCCTTAGGATTTCTTTTAAACCTGATGCAGCCTTAGTATGTTCAGATTTACTTAGGTCTCCAGATATAAAGTGCCAGACAAGCTTGGCAACTTGTATTTGCCTGCTGGCAGACTGAGAGCATGAGAGGCAGCCACTTGAGCAGGTAGGCCAGGGAGCCCCTGGCTGTCTCCATGCTCTGAGAAATAGTAGCAGTCTGAAAATATTTTTCCAAGTGGTCTGATTCTAGTGGGCCATGTTCATCTGAAGAAGTTGTGCATCATTTTTCACATATATCAGGCATGTGTAGATGCTAAAAAAAAAACCTCATGAGTTGTTCAAATATTATGTATTGTTGTTTTCAAACAGACACTAATTGGTGCTAACTTGCTCGGCAGCTGTCCTGTTAGCCATCTTGATTTCACCCACTAAAATGGATGTAGTCCATCAGACTGCCCCTGTTTTTGACCTAATTTTTGTCTCTCCTAATCTCTCTGCTATCTAGTTTTTGTCAAGTTGTATGCACAATTTTCTGTGAGACCATGTCTGCAATTGATTGCCGATGAAACTGTATAATTCCTAGAAAAGGACCTAAATGTGTTTTCCATTGAAGGTTTTGTAAGACTGATGAGGTTAGCTGCCATTAAAGCAGATATAATTCTAGTTCTTCATTTGAGCTGGCTTGCATCTTATAGATCTGGTTAAGTAATGAGACCAATCCAGTCTTGGAAGCAGTAGTCCCAGTTGGATTCTCAGTGGTGCACTGTCTACATAGAGATTGTGAGGAGGATGCCATCTGTTCCAGATCTGAGTTGAATTTCACTGTGCACTCTGTGGGACAAACCTCATTGCTGAAATGCGTGGCTGTGCATGAGAGTACAGTTGCAGGTTGCAGGATCCTACTCATGTACTGGCCTCTGGGCATGAGGGAGCTTTCCTGCTGGAAATTGCAGAGTTTATTGCTGACAGGGTGTTGGAGTTGCCTAGAAGGTTTGTTCTGGGCAACTTTAATGCCTGGGTCAGTGATGAACTCTTGCAGTTTGGTCAAGATTTCATCCAGTTTATGGAATCACTGGGCCTAGTACAAGTGGTTACTTCTGTGACCGACTAACATGGGCACACCTTGAACTTGTTTATTTCCTGGGCTCAAGACAGATAATCCCAAGACTGATCTGGTCAGCTGGTCAATTCACTGAACAATAAAATTCTCTTTTGGGCCCACCCTTTGTAGTCCACTCCCTATGGTAATGCTTCAATGCTGCCCTTCAAGCGGGCCACTGCCGGATGGACTGCAGATGATACTGAATATATTGGATGTGTTGGCAGCATATGAGATGGGATCAGAAGAGGCAGTGGTGATCTATATTAGGGTAATTGCCCTGGCCTTCGATTCTGTCACAGCAATTTGGATAAGACCCTGGGTCTTACACCTGGGATCTGCATGGTTTAATGGGGAGCTCAGAGAGTTGAAGTCATGGGGTTGGAGGCTAGAGTATTGTTGGATGAGATTTAGGACCCCAGAGGACAAATGTCTTTGAATATTTATTATGATGAATACCAAAAGACAATTACCCATAAGAAGGCAGCATTTCCATCTAGGGAGATTGCTGCAGGGAGGAATTGACCAGTTCAGCTTTTCTAGACTATAAACTTTTTACTTGACCATGCTTGTCTGCAACCAGTGAGAGTCAGATCATCTGCTAAAAATAATGAGTTTACTAGGTTCTTCTTGGAGAGGGTTTCCTCCGTTTGGGCTGGGATCTTACCAAATGGACTGTTGCAACTCAGCAGAGTTGGGACAGTACTTCATGGACACCCTCCACTGTCCTGGAGAGAATTTAGCTCAGTTATGGTGAAAGAGCTCTGTGAGGCAATGTTGGAGCTGCAGCAACGTTCTCTAAACTAGATCCAGGCCTGACACGCCTACTAGTAAGCTGGATCCAGTGTTGGTTGCAATTGTTCAGGGCTCCCTAAAAGAGGAGGGTTTACAAGTGCATTGAAAGATGCACTTGTGAGGTTAGTTCTGAAAAAAAAGACATCTTTGGACCTGGACTGCCTAGTGAATTATAAAACTGTCTCTAACCTCCCCTTTTGGGGAAGGTCATTGAGAAGATTGTAGCATTGCAGCTTGAAATACACCTGAAAGTTTATGACAGGTATAAGTCCCTCTGGTTCAGATTTAAGTCCAGGCACAGCACTGAGAATGCAATGGTCAGGGCGCATAATGATTTCCCTAAGGTGAGAGATAGAGTAGAGGGTTACTTCTTGCTCTCCTCAATCACTCTTCACTGTTTTACACTTTGGACCATAGGTTGGACTGACTAAGGGAGTACTGTGGACTCACTGGCACTGTCATTGGCTGGTGTTAGTCCTACCTCAGAGATAGGATGCAGGAGGTAGTGATGGGGAATTTCTCCTCACTCCTGATGCCCCTACTCCTTGGTGCCTGCTGTTTCTACTGCCTTTTTATAGCAAGAAGCTGAGGTCTTGATCTGGTGAACACCAATCAGTGGGCAGGCACATTTGACATCATGGTGATGATATCATTGCATTCATCTGTTTTCTCAGACCCAACTCATCTGTCTAGCAACAGCATAACATTACCTTCAAATGTCACCAAACAGGTGAAATTTTAGTGACAATCCTGGAGGCATGTTACTCGCCATCAGATACCTCTTTATATCATTTTTGGAAAAAGTTAGTGGTCAGTTTGGGACACTGCTCCTGAGTGTAAATTCCATGAGCCATCATGTTCTCGCACTGCATAATATATTGCAGATGCTTAATGGTGCTGTAACATATGTTCAGTCTTTACACCAGTCACACTTTATAGCTGGCATACATTGCAGGGCATCTGATGGTCCAGGTATGTTACCTCATTAATATGCATTAGACCTTCTGACATCATGGTACTAATTTACATACTGAAGCTGAAGGATTTTTATATATTTCTTAGTAGCATACAGTACCTGATTATATAGATCTAGGTAACAAACTCACTTCTCTACAACAAACATACTTACTTCACCTTGAATTGTTATTGGCTGACTCCTCACTATGACATGTTTCTTCAATGTTACTGGCTTTTTTTGCAAAAGCAAAACAATCTCAACAGGCTTCAATTCATTTTTAAAGTTGTAAATGGCATGAGTGCTCATATCTTCAATCAAAGCTTATTTTCTGTTCCTCTAAGTATTTCCTAGGGTGTTTCAAATCGAACTTTCTGCCACCTAAAGTTAACATTTCCTATAAAACTAATTATTTTTAATCTGATGCCCCATATCAACAAATTCTCTGTCTCTTTAGTTATGAAATTGTAGCACTGTGGTGTTATTCCTTTCTATCCTTAAATCATTATTCAGTCTTTTTGTTACTGTTAAAACTATGATTTATATTTTATCCTTTTGTATATAGTTATTATAATGTATTTATGCTTTATGTAATAAAGACATTCTTGCAAGCAAGTATTCAGTCTTAATGGACCTTCCTGAATTGTGGAACTTTTAGTAAATAAATAAAAATACAAAAAACCTACAGCAGTTGGAAAAAGTGTGTGCAAGAAGCTGTGCATAGGCAAGGAGCAGGCTCACTGAAAAAGCAACATACTGTAAACTCAAAGGTAAAGTATGCACTGTGAGCTGTAAAGGGGGAGTATGCCAACACCCACATTGATCGCTCACAACCTGAGCATGAAGATGAACAGAAAACATAGACACAACAAAAACTTACTCAAGTCACCAAAAATTAAAAGAAAAAACAAGACTTGTGCCAACAATGCTGATCTTGCTTTTTATGTGAGCTTGTGCACGCATGCGCAGCGACCATTTTGTTATGATGAACCATATTTCAGAGGAGCATCACTATCAGGTCCAATGCAGCTCAAGATGTATTGGGCTTGGCAGTGACAGACCAATGACCAGACAAGTTGATTATGACAGTGGTCACTGTTTGATGAGTGGATGTTTTGTGTAATTGAAAGGACCAAAGCACTCCTATGACAAAGCGCTTTGGTCCTTTCATCTGCATGAAGCCAGCTGGCAAGCAGCTGAATAGCTTTATGACATTCTGGTCTCAGAACCTTTTGTTGTGATGCATCTGTTTTGGCCTTCTCCTCCTTACTGTTCTCATATCCAGGAGCTTTTTCTTTCCTTTCTGTTTTTTTTTGTGTGTGTGTGTATGTGTTTTCATTAGTTAATGTTCAGATAACAGCCTCCTCCCTCTGATAAGCTACCCATGAAAGACTGAAGAGTCAAGCACTGAAAACCCTTGAGTGATATGTTTAAAAGAAATTCCTCCGATGCTTACAATCTGCCACTGGCCACCAGCCTGCATTGCTACTCTCAACTCTGTGAAACAGGAAGGGGAGTCTGATGATTTCATTTTTCATTTTCATTTTTTTATTCTTGTAAGTCTAATGAGCATAAACCTGCATATTTTTACAGACAAATTACAATACATAGAGCAATAACTAAACTAATTTAAAAGACAACATAAGTTCCACACAAAAGATTAATAATCAAGTTAGCCAGCCTGGCAGTGGGTCCCAGGGTGGTAGCCTGGGTAGCAAACTGGCTGCACAACAGGACACAGAAGGTAATAGTGAATGGAACACGTTCTGAAGAAAGGGGGGTTACTAGTGGAGTACCTCATGGCTCAGTACTGGGTCCAGTCCTCTTTAACATCTTTATAGGTGATATTACAGAGGGTCTGGAGGGAAAAGTATGCCTCTTTGCAGATGACACAAAGATCTGTAACAGAGTTGATACACAAGGGGGTAGAAAGGATGAGAAGGGACTTGGCAAGGTTGGAGGATTGGTCAGACATGGCAACTTAGATTCAATGCAAAGAGGTGCAAAGTAATGCACCTGGAAACAAAAACCAGGAGAGAGTACACAATAACAGGGAAAGTACTAACAACAACAAAAATGGAAAGGGACCTGGGGTGAGTCATATCAGATGATCTAAATGTTGGTAAGCAATGTGAGAAGTCAGTAGGGAAAGCCAGGGGATACTGGGATGCATAAGAAGG
Organism: Neoceratodus forsteri; assembly: GCA_016271365.2. Lineage (NCBI taxonomy): Eukaryota > Metazoa > Chordata > Ceratodontiformes > Ceratodontidae > Neoceratodus > Neoceratodus forsteri. The sequence goes on from CM028131.1 coordinate 1,127,972,489, forward strand.
GCATCAAAAAGTAGAAAAAGGAAGTGGCTATCCTCTGTACAGACAGTTGGTGAGACCCCATCTGAGTACTGTGTGCAGTTTTGGAGACCTCATCTATGCAAGGACATAGACAGGATGGAAGCAGTCCAAGGAGGGCAACTAAAATGGTGCAGGGTCTGCATCAGAAACCATATGAAGAGACTGAGAGAGCTTAATATGTATACCATTGATGAAAGGAGGGATGGGGGGACATGCTAGAAATGTTCAAGTACCTCAAGGGAATCAACAAAGTCCAGGAGAGTAGCATCTTTCAGAAAAAGAGATGTGTAAGAACAAGGAGGCACAATTTAAAGATAGAGAGGGGACGGCTCAGGGGTAATGTAAGGAATTTTTTTTTCACTGAGAGAGTGGTGGATGCATGGATCCGCCTTCCTGGTGAGGTTGTTGGGTCTAAAACAGTGGCGGAATTCAAACATGCATGGGACAGACATAAGGCAATTGTAGTGGGGGGTGGCAGAAAGTAGGCTGTTGGTTAACTAGAATCTGAAGCTTATCCAGTAGGTAGGGAAATGGGCAGACTGGGTGGGCCAAGTGGTTCTTATCTGACGTCAAAGTCTATGTTTCTAAACTAACTGCAAAAAAGTTATGTCTTTTAGTATTTATTTATTTATCTTTGTTGACTGGGTAAGTACACTGACAATGAATGCCTTTTTCAGGCATGACCCGGATGCAAAAGCTCAGACACATGAGGTAGGACATCATGATTCAGATACTTATTACAGAATTTTATGAATATAATTACAAATATGATTAGTACCAGACACAGGGGTTGTAATAGAATACTATACAGAATACATACAAAATACTTGCAATGTACAATGTGGTGAGAAGGCAGTGAGAAATTGCAGTAACTGGCAAGAGTAATAGGGGTAGTAGTACATATAGGGGATTATGATAGCTGGGGTGATAATCAAACAAGTGCACATGCAGTTTGAGCAGGTAAGAGTAAGGGGAGGGAGGGATAGAGGGGTCAGTGGAAGCAGTTAAAGGCATTGGATGAGGAGTATGAACTTTCAAAATCTTATCAAAGGCTGACAGTGTAGGGTTTGTTTGATGGGGGTGTATGGAGTTCCGTGTGAAAATGTGGGATAAATCAGAAGTCAGGTGCATAAAAATGCAAACTTGAGTTGCTATTTTATTCAAATCAGAAAATAAAAAAATAAAAATAATAAACATTCAGAAAGCAGCAATGTCCAATATCCAGCAAACTTCTAATTTTAAAAATTCCTGAGGCTTAGCTTCAATCTTTGCAAATAGAACAGTGTGAGAACAAGCACACATTTCTGAGGTCCTCCTCACTTAGTAGTCAGTATTCAACTGATTTCCCTATCTTTGTTACTCCAAGTGGTGTTTTTTTTTATACATTTCATTTATGACATCACCATCAGGTGATCCACCCTTTTTAGCTAAAACCAGTATAAACCTCTTATTCTCAGGAGTTCCCCATTAAACAGTAAAGCCACACATGTTCATACATGTTATTTTTCTAGCCTAGACTCAACTCCTCTTTTCTTGGTTAAGGGGGTTTTATTTTAAGGGTGTTTTATGTTAAAGAGGTTTTATGTTACCATTTTGTTTCATCTCAAAAGATAGTTTTAATAAGATAGTAAGTCCATGAGGGTTCCAGTGGGTTTGCAAGGGGAACAGAAGAACAAGGGTGCACTCCTCCTCTCACTTCTCCCACCAACCCTTGGAACTCATCATCTCTTTCTTTTTATTTCCATTAAATTGTTAAATGTGACACCCTAAAACAGATAAGCATACAGCAAATGTATTTCATTTTCATTCCCAGTGTGAGCGATTGTCTCACTATCGCTGCACAGAAAGGGTGAAAGTGAATACTTTAACATTAATATTTTGGACAGCTGCTCCCTGTCTAACAGAAATAAAGAGTGAAAAGAATGGGGGGGGGCCTGGACACTCCACACATGGGCTTCCACCCCAGACATGGCTCATCCTGTCAAACACCACCCCTCCACACACACGCACACACACGCACAAGAGGGCAACAGTCCTTACTGCTGGCAATCACCCCACAAGAACCCTGGAAGGGTTGGAGCTTTTGCTCACCCACACCAGAAGCTCCACCCCAGGGACCCTACCAATCAAAATGGCAACTGAATTCTGACATGCTAACATCTATGGATACCATTCAATTTCCCGAGGCTTTCTACACATGTTTTGCAGTACCTATATAGACATCATCTTTCATCTACACATCTAAACATTTATTTTCATTCAGGATACACACATGTGAACAATTCATTTATCATCAGCATTTGCCCCATAATGGGACAGTAAGTCAACATTCTGGTGTTGAGACCCTGCCCTATGTTTCACCAAAAATCGGTAGGGATATAGTGTTAAATACCAACGCATAATCCTGGAGTTTTTATCCTTCATCTGATGGAGCTAGCACAATGGATTATGGTCAGTTAGCACAGTAAATTCTGAACCCCACAGATAATACTTAAGGGCCTCAATGGCCCATCTCATGGCCAAGCACTCCTTCTCTGTTGTGGAGTATTTTTGCTCCCTCTCATGGAGTTTTCTACTGCTGAAGATCACTGGGTGCTTCTCTTTCTTGCTCCGCTGTGATAAGACAGCCCCTGTACATGTGTCTGAAGCATCAGTGTGCACCTCAAAAGGGGTCTGAAAATTTAACTCTTGGGAGAAACATAGAATAGCCTTAATGTTCCTGAATGCCTCGTCACATTGTGAGGTCCATTGGGCCTTGTTCGGACATTTGTTCTTAGGTCAGTAATGGGTGTGGCTATGGTGGAAAAATTTGGTATGAACCTCCTAAGGTATTTCCTCAATAAATAAATAAATATATTAACTGGCCAACCCAATGAAGCAACATACTTGTTTCTTTGTACTGGGTATGGGAATGTTAGCTACAGCCTCCACTTTACCCACATTTGGCTTAACCATAACTTTACCTATGACAAATCCCAAATACTTAGTTTCAGTTCCAGCCACTGCACATTTAGCACTGTTTATAGTTAGGCCCGCATCTCTGATGGGTTTTATCACTGCCCTAAGTTGTTCAAAGTGTGTTTTCCAATCTACAGTATAGATGACTACATTATTCAAAGAAGTGGCACAGTACTGTGTATGTGGTCTAAGTATTTGGTCCATATGGCACTGAAAAGTCACAGGGGCACCATGGAGGCACAAAGGCATGGTGGTAAATTGGTAGAGTCCTATTAGTGTACTAAAAGCTGTTATTTCCTGTGTGTGTAGTGCCAAAGGGGCCAGCCAATATCCCTTAGTAAGATCTAAGGTTCTAATGTACTGTGCATTCCCTATTTTGTCTAAGAGGTCATCAAAGCTGGGCATGGGGTAACCATCAAAGGTGGATATTGCATAAATCTTTTGAAAGTCCAGACAGAGCTGGATGCCTCCCTCCTTTTTATCTACCACCACCACCACAGGTGAGGACCAGGTACTACGGGAGGGAACAATAATTCCTAACTGTTACATTTTGTGGACCTCTTTGATAACCTCCTGTCTGACCTTTTTGGGCAACCTATAGGGTTTCTGGTGTATAGATTTCTCTTTGCTTACTTTGATAGTATGTACTACCCCTTTGTGTCTCTGTGGCATGTTGGTACAAGTTGTCCTGAACTGATGTAATAGCTGTTGTACCTCCTTCTTCTGCCCTGCACCCAGCTCAGAATTAACTTGGACCTCTACCATTTCCTTTTCATAGTTCTAGTCTTCTACAAGCAATCTCCAACTCAGTGTCAACCTGCTCTGGGTGTACAAACATGGCGGGCATAAAGATAGGTTTATCATATAATTTGCTTAAGAGATTAGCATGGTACACTTTTTTATGGGGCATTGGTCCTGGCAACTCCAGTTCATAGTTGACTACTCCTATCTGACAAAGGATGTTATAGGGGCCCTGCCATTTCATGAGAGAAGCTTATTCTCTGAGGATGGCAACAACAATAATACTTTGTCCACAGGGTGGAAAGATTTACCTTTTAGCCCCAGATCAAATGTTTGTTTCTCTTCTACCTGCCTCTGGGACACATTTTGATGGGTCAGTTTTATATACTTAATCAATCGTTGTTGGACATTTGTCATGTAATCGACAATAGTAGTTTGACCCACATTTCTTCCTTCTTCCCAATGTCCCTTTACTACATCCAGAGGCCCCTGGGATTCCTCCCATACAACAGCAAGAAAGAGGAAAACCCAGTGGTGACTTGGGGCAACTCCCTATAAGCAAATAGAAGGTAGGGTAGATACTTGTCCCAATCTTGGCCTTCCTCCTGTACATACTTCTTCAACATTTGTTTAAAGGCTCTTATTAAACCATTCCACCAGGCCATCAGTCTACAGATGATGGGGAGGTGTTTTAACTGCTGACAAACCTAGTAGTCGGTATAGTCCTTTCAAGATGGAGGAGGTGAAATTGCTACCCTGATCGGTCAAGATTTCTTGGGGGTATATCCATTCTGCTAAAACTTTTGGCCAACTCCTCAGCTATACAAGGGGCAGTAACAGTACAAAGGGGTATTGCCTCAGGGTACCTGGTGGCATAGTCGCAAACTATCAAAATGAATCGGTTCCCTTTTGAACTTTTGGATAAGGGACACACTACATCCATTCCTACCCTAGCAAATGGAGTCATGACATTCGTTATAGGCTGGAGGGGTACTTTATCCCTCCCTCGTGTGCCATCAACTGGCACTCTGGACAAGTGTGGCAATACTCAGCCACATTGCTGTGAATGTTAGGCCATAAAATCTAGTCAGGAACATACTAACGGTACAGTCTCTCCCTTCATGGCCAGCCATGGGCAGGTTATGGGCCAGGTGAATCAACTTTTCCCTATATATCTGGGGTACCATCAGTTGATCTATACATTAGTATTTGAGTGGGTACATATTCGATATAAAATGTCATTTTTAATCACATACTGTGGTCACCCCTTTGTAACCACTTTATCCACCTGGGAAAAAAAATTGGGTTAATGTTATGTCCTGCAGTTGTTCTCTTTTAATATTAAACCCTTGCAGACTTGTTCTCAACTGAGGTATGTCACCCTGGTGTGTCTCTCTCCAAAGTCTTTTTTTCCTTTTTGGTCTTTCTCTACTTCCCCGGGCTGTCAAATAATCCTTCTTCAAAAGGGAATACCTGCTGTAATTGTTCTAACTTTGCTTGGGCCCTGGTAGTTACAGTGACAAGATTTTTAAAAGTATGTTGGTTTTTAATGAGCTGGTTAAAATGTGGGAAGTCTTGGCCTATAATAGTGGATACAGGGAGTCTGGGTACCAGGCCAACAGTCATAGCTTGTGTCACAAATGCACTGTGCTGGTCAGGCCCTCTGCTCCCACAGTGCCAACCTCAAAGTGCGATAGTATGAACAGGGGACAGACAGGGTAACCCTCCTGTCTGTTTTGGGTCCAAATCACCTACTAGCCTTGAGTCTGGGGGTCAAAATGTGAAACTTATGCTAGCATGCCCAGTTAACAGGCATAGATACATACCCTCTTCGGGAATGCAGTACAATCCTTCACCCAGTGGCAACCAGCCGGGTTTCCAAAATGCACCCTTATGACTCAATATTGTTCTCAGCGATCCCTCGATTCAAGGATGATCTCTACCATGGTTCACTGATGGGTCTTGAGGTGGCTCAGTAATCCAATCCTAGAGCCACAGATTCATCCATAGAAATTGCAGATGTTTCCATGTGGGAGAGCTGCCCACTGGCTGGGGTTTCTTTCCCTTTCCTTCCTACGCTTTCTCTTTTTTGGGCATTGAGGGCAAGGCATTTCTCTTCAAAGCAGGCCCCCACTTGATGGAGGTTCTGGTGCCATTGAGATCAGTTGGTGGCCAGCTCCTCCCAGCTCATGATGTCCATATCTGTCTTCTTGAGATATGTCTTCAGTGTGTCTTTGTAGCATTTCTTTTGACCACCATGGGATCTCTTGCCATGACTGAGATGGGAGTACAAAATTTGCTTGAGGAGTCGAGAGTCAGACATCCATACACAGTATCCAGTCTAGTGGAATTGATGTCTGAGGATCATTGCCTCAGTGCTGGTGACATTGGCCTCAGTGAGAACATGGACATTAGTGCAGTGGTCTTCCCACTCTATGTGAAGGATTTTCTGGAGACATCATTGGTGGTACCTCTCCAGGCTCTTTAGATGATGTCAGTAAGTCGTCCACATTTCACATCCATAAAGAATGGTAGGGATGATAACCAAACTGTATACCTGGATTTTGGTGTCCTTTCGTATGTCACAGTCAGTGAAGACACGCTGAAGCAGTTTCCCAAATGAAGTACTAGCGCAATGGATCCTGTGCTGAATCTCATCGTCGATGCTCGCTGTTAGGGAGAGGTGTCTACCGAGGTAAGGGAAGTGCTCAACTGTCTCGAGGGTCTGTCCCTTGATGGTGAATTGTGGAAGGTAATTTACAAAGTCTTGAGCAGGCTGATAGAGCACCTTGGTCTTCTTGATGTTAAATGAGAGTCCCAGACTTCAGTAAGCTTCCGCAAAGAGATCTAGCGCAGACCAGAGGTCACTTCTGGTGTGTGCAAGGATGGCACAGTCATCAGCGTACTGGAGGTCAAGGGCGGATGCCTTGCAAACTTTGGTCTTTGAATGGAGATGTACAAGATTAAAGAGCCCTCCATCCATTCTATATTTGATGTCAATTCCAGTGGGAAGGCGGCCTTTGATGAGGACTAGGAGGACTGCTAGGAAGATAGAGAACAAGGTTGGAGTGATGACACACCCTTGCTTGACCCCAGTTTGGATGATGAACAGGCCTGTCTTTGAACCATTATGAAGAACACTGGCAGTCATCTGGTCATGCAGAAGCCTCAGGACCTTGATGAATTTTGTAGGGCAGCCAAATCCTGCCAGCACCTTCCACAAGGCTTCATGACTGATGGAGTCAAAGGCCTTTGTCAGGTCGATGAAAGCCATGTACAGGTCCTGATGTTGTTCCCAACACTTTTCTTGAATCTGCCTGGCAGTGAAGATCATGTTGGTTGTCCGGCGAGATGGTCTGAATCCACACTGAGATTCTGATAGGACTTCTTCGGCGATGGGAAGGAGATGGTTCAGAAGAATATGGGTGAGGATTTTCCCTGTGGTGGATAGTAAAGCAATGCCTCAATAATTTTCACACACTGACTTGTCTCCCTTCTTGAAGATTTAATTCGGAGAATGAGTTTGTGGAGTTTTAGTACCAGTTCCTCACCTCCAGCCTTGTAGACTTCAGCCGGTATGCCATCTGGTCCCGCAGCTTTGTTGTTTTTGGCCAGCTTGATGACATATCTTACTTCTTTAATGATAGGAGGGTTGGCAAGAGATTCTCTTTCAGGGTGTTGAGGTACAGAATTGATAGCGGCATCTGTCACAGATGACTCAAGGTTCAGAAGTGTCTCAAAATGCTCCTTCCATCTACCTTGAATGCCTTCATTTCCCTTTAGGAGCGTCAAGCCATCTTAAGATCAGAGGGGAGTGGGACCATGGGAGCTTGGACCATAAATGGCTCTTGTAGCCAGGAAGAAGCTCTGAATGTCATGTTTGTCAATATAGAGCTAGATCTCCTTGGCCTTGTCTTTCCACTATTTGTTTTTGATGTCTTGGATCTTCCTTTGAGCTTCTGCCTTGAGCTGCTGGTATGACTCTTTCTTTTGCTGGCATGAGATGTCATCTTGCCATGTGCAGTGAGCTCTTCTTTTCTGGTTGAGCAGGTCTTGAATCTCAGTATCATTTTCATTAAACCAGCCCTGGTGATGCCGGGTGATATAGCCAATAGATTCAGCACATGCCGAGTGGATGGCAGTCTTGAACTCCTTCCAGTATCTCTCAGTGTTATCATCAGCTGCAGGCATGGCAGAGAGCCTTGCTTGGAGACATTGCTGGAAGTCCTCTTGAACCACTGGGCCTTGAAGAAACTTGGTGTTGAATTTCCTTTATATTGATTTTGGCTTCCTTCGATGTTTCTGAGTGAGCCAGATGTTCATGACAGATCTGACAAGACGATGGTCTGTCCAGCAGTCATCGACTCCTCGCATGGCCCTCATGATGTAGACATCCTTTCTGATGACTCAATATGAGACCTAGGTATATTCTTACCTTTAGCAAGTTTAGTAACACATTCAAGTCCTTAACAGCTGTCAGAATTAAACAGAGGTTCAGCATTCACATGCAAAAGAAAACTGAAAACCCACAGGCAGTATTTCAAGGAAAACATTGTTTACTAAAAATGGTAAAATAGGGAAAATATCAAGCACAGAACAATTATATCAATAACTTACAGTCACATAAAATAAATGGGAAGTTACAGAACACAAATACGCCTACTACAAATACTTAAAAGTTCTTGCTGAATTAAATTCTACAGTGCCTAGTTACCAGTCCACAGCCTAAGTGTGTCCTTGATTTTCATGGAGTCCTTCTGCACAAACTTCTCTTGCTAGCAATATTCAAAAGTCAGTTTTCTCCACCTCCTGGTGATGTCACCCATGAGGTCACTGTTAAATCTGTGATAAATCTATAATCTGAGTAGGGATATCCAAAAAGGATATTATTCTTCTGCTGACTGGAATCAGTAGCTACCAATAAAATAATATGTAACAGTCTTTGCAAGCAGGTTCCTTTGATGCTCATAAGCACACATCCTGTCACTAGTTCCCTTCTAGGTGAGAAAACCAAGAGGAATCAGCCAAATTACTTCCCTTCCTGTTATGTCACAAAATGCATACATGGGAACCAACTTCAAAAGCAGGAACAGGTTATAAGGAGTAATAAACTGTCCTTCTGGAAGGAAGGAAGGCATTTAATTAGGTTTCACTGGTCAGTTTCATGATATCCTCACTGACACCTTGAAGGTCAAAGGTCAAGTCTCTCACACTCTGGCTGCTTGTCCTAAGCAAACAATCACATACCATATATGTATACTACAAATATCATACATATAACCATAAGCAGATGGCAGAGCATCACAGCTTGTTCCTTGTTTTCAACTGTCATCAGGATGGATGCAGTAGGGTACTTATGGATGTCTCCAGGAACACCAATAATAGTGGCATTAGGCCCAGAAATGTCCAGTTCTTTCATCAGGTCTGCCCTGACCAATGTCTGCCTACTCACTGAGTCTAATAACCCCAGCATTTTTTGTTCTTTTCCAATCTCTACAGTGATAACATATCCCTAGTTAGCTAAAGCTAGATGAGCAGGCTCCATTCTTTTATTCGGGCAGTTTCTGGTGATATGACCCTTCCCCAGGCAACTGTGGCAGATCATATCAGCTGAATAGTTCCTACCCCTCTTTCATTTCTCCAGTTATTCCCTGCATAGTTAGGGTTTATTGGGGTAGAAAATTCAAACGTTCTTACCAGATTAGGTGGTTAGGGTGAAGAGCCTTGATATCCTCTGGACCTGGATGGTCTAGCCACCAGGTAGTCCTCCACTAGAGTGATGGTGTGTTCTACTGAATCAAGTCTATGCTCCTTTACCCATACCTGAACATCTTGGGGAAGAACCTGCATAAACTGTTGAATGATTATAAGTTCCATAGTCTGTTTTAAAGTCTTTGTTGTGGGTTGCAACCATTTACAACAGAAATCTCTAAGTCGGGCATAGGTCTCTTTGGGGATGTCCTGGCCAGTCGTTTTCTGCAAGTGAAACCTCTGCTGGTAAGTCTCAGTATTTATGTCATACCACCTTAGAATCTCATCCTTAACCCGGTCATAAGTATTTGCATTCTGTACACTTAGGTGGCTATAGACTAGTTGAGCCCACCCAGATAAATAAGGAACCAGTCTAATGACCCATTGATCCCTAGGCATGGCACACGTTTTGTCAATCTGCTCAAATGTCATCAGATAGGCCTCAATGTAATTGGCTTCTGTTAATTTAGTTAATTTAATGTCTCTGGGTATATTTTGATCTGGCTGACCTGGGTTAAGGGCTTGGATTGCTCGCAGGGTATCCATTCACTTCTCATCCTGCTGTTGTCGATCCTCTTCCTGTTGTCGTCAATCCTCTGCTCATTCCCACTCCATCTCCAGTTGCTTCATACAAAGCCATCATAGTAGGTCACTGAGATCCTCTGGGGCTCTCTCCTCTGTCTGTCTTCAGTCTCACTCTCCAGCTCATCCTTCACTTTCTTCTGGCTCCAAGATCCAACTTGGATCCAGGTTTCTCTCAAGTCTTCTCCACCATGGCACAAGTCAATGGATATGTGTTTGCCTCAGCCCCCTGATCTTTTTGCATCTGTCTGGGTATTGGTTCAATACCCACCGATAATGTCTCCCAGGCAGCCTAGATGTACCAGAAATCCCACTTCTTAAACCACTGTGAAGGTGTGTAATAAAACAGACACAACAAAACCAGAAGTCATGTGCATAAAACTGCAAAGGTACATTATTTTATTCAAATCAGAAAATAAAAAAAAATAAAAATAATAAACATACAGAAAGCAAAAGGTTATTCAATATTCAATATCCAGTATCCAGCAAACTTTCTAATTTCGAAAATTCCTGAAGCTTAGCTTCAGCCTTTGTGAATAGAACAGTGTGGAAACAAGCACTCATTCTTAAGGTCCTCCTCACTTTGTAGTCAGTATTCAACTGATTCCCCTGTCTATTTTTGTTACTCCAAGTGGTGGGGTTACCTTTAAAGTGATTTACCAACTTCCCCCGATGTCATGTGTGAGGAGGGGGCCACTAGAGGGCATGGGTGGAAGCTGGAGGGTGGAAGATTCAGGGGAGAAAGGAGGAGGTGCTACTTCACTGAGAGGGTGGTAGAGCCATGGAATGCACTACCTAGGGGGCTGGTGGAGGCAGAGACAGTGGAGGGGTTCAAGAGGGGGTGGGACAGGTACAGGGGAAGGGTTCAGGAAGCAAAATCCAATGCAGCAAGAATATCCGGAACTGGGAAGGGAGAAGCCAGAGAAGGCGAGGGGGACAGCAAGGTCAGCACCCAGGGTGGGGGCTGACCAAACGAGCAGACACGAAAGACCATTAGGCCTATTCTGCTGGCATTTTAGTATGTTAGTATGTTAGTATGTTTGCAGATCACCTTCCCTCATTGAGTGATGCAAAGCTCAGCTGCCCTGAAGTTCAGTATTAAATATATTCAGATGCTTAATTTTTTAGCATTTTTGTGCCACAGTTGTCTCTGCATGTTTTTTTCTTTGTTTGAAGTTTGCACATGAGCAGTGCATCCACATGCATGAGTGACATCAGCACAGGGAAGGTGTTCCCACTGCACCTTTCTCACTGCTAGTTCATTCATCTTTCCTGGACCCAGCCTCAGTGAGTGCAGATCCAAAACTGAACCGGCAAAAAATGACAGCACTAATGACTGAAACTGTTTGTTATATTGGCAGCTGTTATACTTGCTTTTGGGATTGCAGAAGTGGTGATTTCTCCTGATTTTCAATTTTACTTATCTGAAAAAGCTCTGTATCCTAGGTCCATTGGTTCTAAGAACATCACAATCTACATTGCTTGAGCACAGTGTTACAGTTTTAATAAGTGCTCTAAGTACATAATTATAACAAGTCCATATAAAAAATACATTTTTTTAACTGAGTGGAGCTGTAATCTGTAGCATATTGGGACACAAAAGGACGCTTTTGAACTGGGCAGATCTATAAATTGAAGTAAGCTTTTCAGTATTGGTACATAGAGGTCTGAGGTAAATGGATGACTTTTTCAACAGTTCAGAATTGTAATGTGCAGCAAGAGTATAAGCGCTGAGCTGCACAGTTCAATCCCAGGGGAACAGTGCAATAAACTGTGTATTTTTGGAAAGTGTTGCTTCCAGTGTGATTGCTTCAGTAAACTGCTTTTGCTATTGCATTTCTGATTGTCACCATCATTATAGACAGTTTATATTTTTTCTTGTGCTCCTGTGTTTTCTTGGTCTCATTAGGTGTTCTCATGCAAGCACCACAACACTGATCACCAAAGTATGCTTAGATGTGCATGAATAAAGGGACATGGTGCACTGAAGTGTTTCTCCAGCTTGCCAGCTCCTCGCTAAGTTTATAAATGAATGCAATAAAATCAGTTATATACTGTACATAGTTATACTATACATAGTTTACAGTATATCTCAAAATTAAAAACACTTAGTTTTTTAACATTTTAACATACAGTCTTTATTTATAATTAGGATTATAACATCATTGTATGTGCTCCAGAGCATCAGCAAAAGAAGAAACTGCAGTTGACATCCTCTCCCGACACTGTGATACCAATGTACGGCTTCTATGGTTTTATATTGCAAAGTGTGTTAGTCAGTTCGGCATACTTAGGGAATAATGTCTGAACCAAAATATGGGCTACACAGCAATGAATGCAAGGAGTCTACACAATGCACCATGACATCGGTAAGGCATGGGAGACAGTATAGTGCAGCATCTGTTGTATTTGCTGTACACTTTACGCATGTGCATCAGAGATCCACTGTAATGGAAAAAATGGGAAAACACAAACAGCTTGACACAGAACGAAGTGGTAATGAAGTATGGTGACATAAGTGAGGAAGGGTGGTCCAAATACAGTCTAACACTTGAGTACCTACCTCAAGGATATGTCCTTTTTTGTAGTGGACCAATCAAATGGTACTTAGGCTATCTAAACATAAATGCAGTCTCTTTCTCCATGAGAAGGCTACTGACAGTGTCATTTTTGACCTTGGGGGGTGGGGGGCGATCACTGACTGTACTGTGTATTTTTTCCTCAATTCATAATGCACCTGGAGGCACACATGTAGCGGCAATAAGCCAATGCCAGGATGGTATTACAGATTCTTATGCAGACACTAATGACAGCTGCAGTCTGTATAGTTCCTGAGCACTTAGAGGTAACACAAAGCTAGTGCAATAATTTGTAGTTTTAAATTTATAACATGCCGTAAAGAGGGGAACCGGTGACTTCAACATGTTACTCAATCACTGATACCTCTAAAGGGGAAAGTACAAGCAGGCACCCCACCCCCAAACACACACATACACAGAGAAGAAAGCTATAGTGTAGACCAGTTGGCACTAGGGCAAAGACAGACCCAAACAGTATAAATAATTTACAGATAATAAAAGTTGTATGCTGCAGCATTTTTCTAAGTGTATGTGTGCATCTGGGGGGTTTGGAGTGGTTGGGGTACAAGGTGCCTGCTTGTAATTTCCACCCTGTGCTCCATCAGAGTGAGTGGCTGATAAATCAATTGGTGGGAGGTCAGTACTAACTAGTACCAGGTGAGGAATTTGGACAAATTGGATTTGGACAAATTGTGAGCCATTTATCCTGTTCAAGCAATGCCACCAGATTGAGCCATGCTCTCAGTGTCAAGCTGGAGTGGCCAACAACTCGTTAGCATAGGAAAAGCAATCCCCAAAGAAAAAAGAAATATAAAAACCCAGGGTACTATCACTAGCATTTGCGTGGGCACATCGATGCTGGGAGTAACAGAACACACACCATGCCTCAATTTTGCACAGTAAAATGACAGCAACGATGGGAACCAAACCATAGCACTAAGTAGCAAAATATAATATTAACAGTCCGTGTTGCTAAGTCTGCTCTCACTGCTGTACTGGAATGGCTCGGGACTACTGCTGTGACTGCCTGAGCTACTGTCCACATCATTCTCGCTGCTGTCATAGGGTCATCCCTATGGGGATCTACTATGCAGTGGCTGTCAAATTGTGGCACTATGTCGGTGTCCGAAAGATCACTGTTAGTGCAGGACAACATAATGCTTTCATCATCGGACCCTGAAAATGAACTGTTTGACATTGCTGTTGTCATGCTGCATGCTGCGACCAAGAGCTCAGTTATCAATACAGAAGTGCCATGACCAAGAACTAATTTTAATTGCAGAGCACAGATCTCCCTGTGGTGACATTGCAACGGTAATGAGTGTCAAAGGTCACCAAATACAGGCTCCAATACACAAAATGACACTTTCTGGTTTGTGAGGGTGAAAACCTCATTTAATTTGCTAAAATAGGCTATGCATCTATCAAAATACATTGCGAATCAGTTCTATATGGAGTCACCTTGCAGTATATGCATTCATATATCGAAACTTGGTAAATAGCTTTAATAGATAACATCACCATCAGGTGATCCACCCCTTTTTGCTAAAACCAGTATAAACCCCTTATTCTTGGGAGTTCCCCATCAAACAGTAAAGACATACATGTTCATACATGTTATTTTTCTAGCCTAGACTCAACTCCTCTTTTCTTGGTTCAGGGGGTTTTATGTTTAGGGTTTTTTTGTTAAAGGGTTTTTATGTTACCATTTTGTTTCATCTCAAAAGATAGTTTTAATAAGATAGTAAGTCCATGAGGGTTCCACTGGGTTTGCAAGGGGAATGGGAGAATGATGGCACGCTCCTCTTCTCCCTTCTCCTGCCAACTCTTGGAACTAATCATATCTTTTTCTTTTTATTTCCATTAAATCGTTAAATGTGACACCCTAAAATAGACAAGCATACAGCAAATGTATTTCATTTTCATTCCCAGTGTGAGTGGCTATCTCACTATCACTGCAGAGAGAGGGTGAAAGTCAGTACTTTAACATTAACATTTTGGACAGCTGCTCCCTGTCTAACAGAAATAAAGAGTGAAATAAATGGGGTGGGGGGCCCCGGACACCCCACACATGGGTATCCACCCCAGACAGGGCTCACCCTGTCACATTCCATATTAAGGCATCTCGGTAACTAAAGGAACATTGTCCCATGTTAGTACAAGACAGAGGAACTGCAATATTGCTGTTAAAGGCAGAGCGGGATGTCAGCAGATCAACGAGGGTGATTTGATTAGTTAGGTAAGCAGGATAACCAGTTTGCAAGATTTTTTTAATGAGCTGGCAAGAGTCAGATTAGCTCTGAAGTTGGGGATAACCAGTTTAAGGTATTTAGCATGAGACAGTGATGGGCACTGAACCCACTGCCAGAGGCAAATTTGGCAATTTTATGAAATAAGGTATGCTTTTTTTTGTAGTACTGATTTTTTGGCAACATCAACTACAACCACCACATAATTAAGTGGGATAGAAGGTTAGCTTGTGCTATTCAGATCCTAGTTCCAGCTGATAGGAAATTGCAAACTCTGTAGAGTGAACTCGACTTCTGGTGAAGAAGGGTGGTAGTATGCTGGAGATGGGTTTGAAAGGCATTGTGGGATCAAGGTGTACTCTGAGGTATTTGAAGGAGATGGTCTTTTCCAGAGAAGTGCCATTTTCTCATTTGACACTGAAGACAGGAGATAATTTGTTAAGCTTGTGCCTGGTCCCAAACAATACAGACAGAATTTTTGGGAGATTTAAGACCATTCTTTCCTGGATGAACAACTCCTGCAACATTATGAAGCTATTGCTGAGTGTTTGGTTGATTATACCAATGTCATCACTATGGGTGTAAAGGACAGCATTGTCAGCATAAAGGAGGGCATGCACTGGTTTGCAGACCATTAGCAGGTTATTTATGAAAATAGAAAAAAGAAGTGGGCATAAAACAGAGCCTTGTGGGTCACCACTGGTGATGGTGTTTACCCTGAATAGGGCCTTTCCAATTTTTACAGCATGTTTCTTGTGGCCCAGGTAGTCTGTGAACCAGGTGAGAGTGGGGGTGGGCCTGAGGCCAAGTTCAAGTAACCTGGAAGTTAATACTTTGTGGTCGACCAGGTCTAAAGCGTTAGTCAGCTCCACAAGTACAGTTCCAGTTGCAAGGCCCTTATCCATTGCAGGATAAATGGCATCAGTGAACTCAGACAGGGCAGAGACAGTTCTGTGCCCTTTATGGAAGCCATGTTGTTTGGGACAGATGAGGTTGTACTGTTGCAGGTAGTCAACTAGTTGACTATGCACGATTTTTTCTTGCAGCTTGGAAAGAGCTAAAAGAGGTTAGATCAGGCGTAATTTTCTAGGATGTCTTTTTTGTTTTCCAGAGATCTACTTTTAAGAATACAAAAAAGTTAGTTCCTAGGTAGTGAATTATTTGTATTTAGAACCAAGAACTATCTGGTTCTAATCTTTGACTTGTGTTTTTTAATGTGCTTTCGTAAAACTGGTTCTGCCCATTTGTAGTGTAAACAACCGTGCATATGCCCTATGTGCTGCATTTGAAAAATTATAACTAAATAGAGTTTAGAGAGCAGTTTTGCACTTCATTATGTATTTTCATAAACATAATATTGCTGCTTTTACAAGTTACTGGTGAATAAAACTTTTTTGATTTTGAAAAATCCTGTTTTTTTGCTTTCCAGGGTTAAATAATATGTGCTGGATGCCCTACCAGGTCATAATGTATATGCAAAAAAGGAAGTTATGCCGCATGCAAAAATCACACTGTATTAGCAGTGCAAGTTTTGCATGCGGCATAATGTCTTACAACATAATGACCCCATACCACTGGATGCCTATCCAAAACATTTGTATAAAAAACATGGAGTGTCTTCAGCTGACCTCATAGTGCCTTTCCTTATGACATTATAATGCTAATTATAAATCACATTCGGTACATGATTTCAGCCAATCAGCACCCAGAACCACTGTACCTCTTATCCAGCATACAGTAGCCTCTCATGCAGGAACATTAGGAGTGTTCAATGTCACAGCCAAAGGGAGGGTGGCTTTATCAACTGTAAAAAGTGAAAATAAAAAATACTTAAAAATTATTGAAAATGGCTCTGTCTTACTAAGGGATCTATTGAAAGTTACTAGGGCTCTGCAGAGTGTCTCCAATGACATGAGATCCTACCATCAGGTTTGGAAGGTCAGAACTACTTAGCTTTACTTCACAGTCCTCTCATCCAAACCTCATACTCTGAGTCTCTTATACCATAAGAGACACTCTGCAGAGATGTTATTAACCTATTCCATGACAACCGACAGTGATGTTCCAAGCACAGTAACTGTAATTTCTGTTGGAGACAGTCTGATGCCCTTTGCAAAATGCATTATCTGAAATACAAGATCGTGTGATTTACTAGGTGAAAGCATTTTATATGTGTGCTGTAAGAGGACAATTAAATTTTTATCCAGCTCTGTGTAAGAAGTAGCAACCATAGAAACATAGAAACATAGACTTTGACGGCAGATAAGGACCTCTTGGCCCACCTAGTCTGCCCATTTCCCTACCTACAGGATAAGCCACAGATCCTAGTTAACCAATAGCCTATTTCTTCCTACCCCCCACAAGAATTGCCTTATGTCTGTCCCATGTATTCTTGAATTCTCCCACAGTTTTAGACTCCACAACCTCCTCAGGAAGGCTGTTCCATGCATCCACTAGCCTCTCTGTGAAAGAATACTTCCTCACATTGCCCCTGAACCGACTCCCATCTTTAAATTGTGTCCCCTTGTTCTTGCATGTCTCTTTTTCTGAAAGATGCTACCCTCTTAGACTTTGTTGATTCCACTGAGGTACTTAAAAGTTTCTATCATGTCCCCCTTCTCCTTTCTTTCCTCAAGGGTATACATATTAAGCTCTTTTAGTCTCTCCTAGTATGGCTTCTCTTGCAGATCCTGCACCATTCTAGTTGCCCTCCTTGGGACTGCCTCTATCCTGTTTATGTCCTTGTGGAGATGGGGTCTCCAGAACTGGACGCAGTACTCCAGATGGGGCCTCACCAACTGTCTGTACAGAGGGATAACAACTTCCTGTTTTCTGCTAGTGATGCCTCTCCCTATGCATCCCAGTATACCCTCAGCTCTCCCTACTGCCTTCTCACATTGCTTGCTAACCTTAAGATCATCTGATATGATTACCCCCAGGTCCCTTTCCTTTTTGGTTTTTGTTACTACCTCCCCCCCAAACCACCTCCCTTTTCCACTTCATTGCTAATAATTTAAAACTGGTCTGCTAGTAATCAAAAATCCAAAACAGAATCCAGTTTTTCATTATTCTTTGTGGACTGCAATGACATTTTTAGTTTTCTTTGTTTTGAATTCTGGTTAATTGTTAAGTGCAATGATTCAATTTATTGAAGTCTTTGATGCCAACTTGCTGTATGTACGGTATGGTTATTATGTGGTGACAAAACCTGCTATATATAAACTTGTTGTTTCAAACTGTTTTCACAGGGATATTTTTTCCTTTTGAGTCAACTGTATTTAACAGTAATTATTACTGAAGGGTGATGAAGATAACCACAAAAACCTGATAGATATGGCCCTTCTCACACACACACACACACACACACACACACACACACAAATTGGAGCTGTTTGTTGCTGCAGTTGACTAGATATTGCCACTAAGGCTTGACAGGGCAGCACTGCCAGATAGTGTCTGTGTGCTACAGGTGCTGAGGTGTGATCTAACCTAGGCCAGGTAGTGGCAGTATAGGCCATTGATGGGAGGGATCTCAGCCAGGGTCTTGGTAACTGCTGTCTTAGGACAGACCAGATCTAAATATGGGGTTCTATTTACTCGGCCCAACACCCCTTGTAGACGAACAAGGGCAAGGGATTACAAAATTACTATTGCTGGGCTAAGGAAGCTCTTACTTTTCCTTCTGTTGTGCTCAGGAGACATTGAGCTTAACCCTGGCCCAGCTAAAGTTCTTACTTCCCCATCGTATCCAGCAAAACTAAAAGGAATGTGCTTTATGCATGTGAACGTATGCAGCCTGTTAAAAAAGCTTACCTTGATCCAGGCCTGGGTCAATCATTCCAAAACTGGATGTTTTGGTGATCTCCGAATCATGGCAGGGAAGTTAATATCCCAGACTATTCATTATTTAGAGCTGACAGGCTCACTAGAGGTGGAGTGGCCATCTACGTCAAGGATAAATACTCGGTTTTGTGCCTAGACTCGTTATCCATTGCAAACCAATTTGAATGCCTAGCACTAAAGGTTGAGATATCCTCCTCCACTGCGCTTTGTGTCATAGGTTGCTATAGACCCCCATCTGCTGGCTCTCAAATCCTCACCCATCTAACTACTATTATGAGGCATGTCTCCCTTGAAACAGTTATCCTTGGGGATCTTAATCTTGATTGGATGTCCAAGACCGCTGCACCATTTAAGGAGTTCTGTGATGCCCACGGGCTGACGCAACTTATTGGTGAGCCTAAGCGCCCTAATAAGAAGGAGAACCCTCCTAATAGTACACTGCTTGACGGGATCTTAATAAGTAAACCGCACCTGTTTTCCCATGTAGGAACCTTCTTCTCTGATGGTAGTGGCCATAGCATCATCGCTGGTGTAAAATCGGTCCAGAATCCACTATCCTCATCAAAGTTCTCTACTAAGAGGTCCAGACGTAACGTCAATCAGTCTGCCTTCCTTGATGAGCTAAAATACTAGCTGCATTGGCAAGACTTTTACCTAGCTAACTTGGTCCACTTGGCATATGACATCTTTTCTGAAATTGTGACTGGGGCATTAGATACGTATGCCCCTCTTGTAAAAGTTAGGGTAAGGAGTAGAAGCTGTCACTGGTTCTCTTTAGAACTCAAAACAGCACTGCTGGACTGGGACAAGCTTTGGAAAAAAACATGAACAACTAAGGCCCCGATGAACTGGTGTCACTTCAGGAAAGCCAGGAATACATGCACCAAGATGATAAGAGATGCTAAGGTCGCCTTTTATCATTCGGAACTGGATTCTGCTGCCAGGAGCACCTCTAAATTTTGGAAGTCCATTAAGGGTATATCCGGACATATCCTGGGGAACTCCCTGTCTGCAAAGATTACCTCTGGCAGTGTCACCATCTGTGACAAAATGGAGATCCTGGATGCATTTAACAACCACTTTGCCACTGCAGGGCTGGCATTTGACAACTCCCCTGCATGTTCTTTACGCTCCCAGCTGGGTGTGCAAAACTTTGAATCTCTTCTTACCAACTCAGTCTTTTCTCTCCAGCCTACATCGTTGAAAGAGGTTGAAGAACTTCTATTACAGTTGGATACCAAAAAAAAGTGCGGGTGCTGACTCTCTAGGTCCATATTTTTTAAAGGTCGCCTACCATGCTTTAGCTGTACCAATTACCCACCTATTTGTCTAGTGCACTTACCCGGTCAACAAAAACTAAATAAAATAAATAAATTCAATCTTTCACTGTCCCTCAGAATCCTCCCACCCTTATGGAAAACAGCTCTTGTTATCCCTCTGTTTAAATCTGGGGACCCCTGTGATCTTAACAACTACAGACCAATTTCCCTACTCCTTATACGATCCAAACTGTTGGAAAAAATTGTAAGCAAGCAGTTGAGAACCTATGTAGAAAGGGCTTTGGAGCAGAGCACAGCACCATTGCAGCCCTAGCCAAAGTGACCAATGATTGGCAGCGAGACCTGGAGAATCGAAACTTTGTCTGTGCAGTGTTCTTAGAGTTAAGTAAGGCTTTCGACACCATCGATCATGGCCTGATCCTTTCCTCCCTGAGGGTAATAGGACTGGACTCACTATCCTTGCATTGGTTTGCTGACTACCTCTCTGACCGGTGGCAGCAAGTCAAGGCAGAAGGTGAACTTTCTCCCTTTAAACCTCTGCAAAGAGGGTCCCCCAGGGATCGATTCTTGGTCCCCTACTGTTTGCAATTTACATAAACAACATTGACACCAACATAACTAAGGCCAATATACATCTGTTCACAGACGACATGGTTCTTTATCTAAGTCGTCCTTCGCCAGAAGCTGCCTGTGGAGACCTACAATCTGAATTCAGTCTACTTCAGAGCCAACTCCTAAATAAAAAGCTCCTATTAAATGCCAAAAAAAAACTAAGGCAATGCTATTTTCTCCACTTCTCCATGCTGCAAACTGGGCCAGTGCTGGCTCCATTCCACAGATCACAATGATCCTGGGAGGAAACCTAGAATTTGTCAATAAATTCAAGTACTTGGGATTGTGGTTCGACCATAGACTTTCTTTTGTGAACCATATCAAAGATCTGCTAAAGAAATTGAGGCAGAGGCTTGGACTCTTTTTCAGGATTAATAACTTCCTTACTAGTGATGCCAAGTGGCAGCTGGTACAAGCAACATTTCTCTCCTTGGTCGACTATGCTGACTTTCTTAATATTCACTGCCCCATCTCTCATCTTGCTAAACTGGATACGTTGCATCACAGGGCTCTGAGATTCATTACTGGCCTACCTTTTTCCACTCATCATTTTACCCTTTATGCTGCTGTGGGGTGGCCCTCCCTTCAGTACATGAGAAACAGAAATGCTGTACTCTGGACGCTCAGAGCTATTATCAGAAAACTACCTCTGTATATCTCTGATTGTCTTCCGCTATGCGAGCTTGGGAACTATGCACTGAGAAGCTACTTCTTTATTTCCTTAAAGGTACCTAAGCTAAAAACACGCTTTGGGAGAATGGCCATAAGCTTTACACTGCCATCTCTATGGAACAAAATACAAAAATCACTAAAGCTTAGTACCCCAGTCAGTCTATCCTCCTTAAAGACACTATATGATCATTCGGTCAAGGAAATTTGCAACTGCTTACCCCAATCCTAAACTTCCCTGCACTTATAGCATTCCATGATGGCATTGTCCTCTCCGCTACGCCTGACGTTGTGGCCTCTCCTTCACATTTCTCTAATACCTAATTGTGCTCCCTGCCCTCCTGTCCTGTGTCCTTTCCAAGGCTTCATCTGTCCCTCGTCTATCCCCTACCACCCTGCCTGTACCCTATCTTGCCTTGCCTACCACACCCCCCCTTCTACCCTGTTAGTCTGTTTGTTTTTTTCTTTTTTTAACTCACTGTCAGTCTTGTTACTTATGGCATTGTATGTAATATACCATTACCTTACAATTGTTTTTGTTAGTACTTCCAGCTATTGTTACTAGACTCATTGTACACCACGAAGGAGTTGAACCACTGTTTCCAAACCTTTCTCCACTTATGACTACGTTTAACTATTGTATTTCTGTATTGTACAATATTACTGAGGTGTTATGTTGTGACTGTTCATATATTGTATATCCTGTGTTCCTGTGCTAACCAGGTCCATCTTGTAAATGAGCTATGCTCAATGGTGTTCGCTTGGATAAATAAAGATTTGATTCAATGATTGATTGAGTGTGTGGTCCCAACTAAATGTGAAGAGATCATCAGAGAGGTATTCCTCTTCCAGATAGACACATGGTCCTTGCTGGAGCCTAGCATCCAGGACAGTGGAGTTCACAGTGCTTGCTGCACACTGTGTCTCACAAGTGAACAGGATGATCGCACTTCCAGGTTATAACACTGCTGTTATTCACATGTTCTCAATGACTGCATACTGTATACTGTATAAGGTAAACTGTCATTAAAAACGCATTCTGCAGATGGCTGTGGTGGTGTATGGATGGCTGTACATGTTGCAGGATCATGCTAGGGATAGGGTGAAGGGTGGTTGAGCAATGCCTGATGTAGTGGGGAGGGTGGGGGATCCTCTAGACCACCAGGCACTATCTCATTTTTTTATCAGGTGAGATCAGGGATTGGGGTGGTTGCTATAGGACTGGGGCACTTGTTTCTGTATACTCAGGGGAGATCGTGGATCAGTGGGGGGTCCACTACACAAACAGGGATTATATGTAGCTAGCGGGGATCATGGGGGGGACACTAGACTACCTGGGAAGATAGTATAGTATGGGTGGCTTGATTTCAGAAATGATAATTATATCTCAACTCACTACAAAGGTACCTCGCTGGGTGATACATTACTGCAGCTGATGCCCAGCTTTGCCCTGACACCCCAACCACCACCTCCCATGTGACTAGTGTGTCCCTACTGCCCCCTGTACTACTGAACCCCACTAGTGCAACCCACTTAGACTACATCCTGGTTGGTCTAACTGGTGATTTTGCTGCATCCATGGTAGGGCTTGCAAAATTCCCGAAAAGTGGATGTTGCAGCCTAGCCATGGTGCAAGGCCCCTTGTGACCTGGTACACTGGGTTGTTTGCCACAACTCTGGTGCAAAGGGCTTTGGTGCAACAGTGCCTGGATTGGACACAGACTGCTTTCGGAAATTGTGTTTGATGCAAGTTGTGTGACATAAGTCACCACTTGCATCTAACTCTTTTGACGCAAGTCCCTTGTGTCATTCTAACCCTTTTGAAAATCAGACTCACTGTGTCTGCCTGGAGTATAGAAAGCCTGAAAGATGATGGGGCTACTTCCTGTTGCCAGGAAGTGCTGGTCAGAGTCAAGAAAGGGTGTGCAAATTGACTGAGCTCAGTTATGTGTCTGATCTCAGAACAAGTTTATTTAATGCATTATCAACATACTGTATACTAGAGATGGGTGAACCTCAAAAGGTTTGGAGGTTCTAAAAGGTTCTGATAATGATCAAAAGATTCGGATGGTTATCCAATCCTTATCCAAATCTTTTAAAACCTTTTATGCTGCAGCATTAGGAAAACTTTGTAGTTGTCGCCGAGCACCCCAATTATTTTAAAATAAAATAAAACTTTTCCTTGGTGTCTAGTTGACCACCTCCCTATCCCTGATCCCCTGTCATAAAAGAAAAGTGTCCCCAATATTCCCTGGTGCCTAGTGGACCCTCTTACTATCCCCGATCAATCTCGTATAGTAAAAAAAAACAAAACATATCCTTCAATAAATGTACCTGTTGTCTAGTGGACCCCTTCCCTAGCCTCACTGATACCCTGTCATAAAAAATAATTGTTCTCATATTCCCTAGTGTCTAGTGGACCCCCCACCCTGATGCAGAGTGGGCACCTGACACAGCTCTCCTCTCTCCACCATGGCCAGCTGCTCATCTGACTGAGCAATAAATGAGTGCATACTAGTACAAGCACATACTCATTCATTGCCAGCTCCTGATCATTCCCTGAGGTCTTTGGGTGCAGAATTAAGCAGAGGTCTGTTTTGGTCACTGGCAGAAGGAGTCTACAATGCCATTCTCCCCATCCCACCCCCTCCGCCAGTAATCAAAACAGACCCCTGCTCATCTCTGCTCCACCAAAAGACCTCAGGGAGCTGGCAATGTATGAATGCATGCTTGTACTAGTATGCGCTCATTTATTGCTCAGTCAGATGGGCAGCTGGCCATAGTGGAGAGAAGAGGGTTGTGCTGGTTGCCTGCTCTGCATAAGGGTGGGGGAGGCACTATCTGCCAGGGTGAGGGGCTTTGGGGGTCCTCTAGACATCAGGGAATATGGGGAAACTTTTTTTATGACAACGGATCAGAAGGGATAGGAAGGGGGTCCATAAGACACCTGGAAAATTTATTGAAGGATATTTTTTTTTATTATTATTATTACAGGGGCTCAATCAGGGATAGGAGGGGGTCCACTAGACATCAAGGAAAAGGGAAACTGGGGGTGGGGGTCCACTAGACAGGGCAATGAAAAATTCTAGGGTTTCCAAACTAATCTGAACTGTAGAAAAGTCCAGAAATCGTTTGACTTATTAAAATATTGCCAGTTCGGGGAGGTTCAGGTTTTCTCAAACCGGTTTGTCCATCCCTACTGTATACATTTGATTTTGTTGGTGGTGCTGTAAAAAACTGTTTCAGTGAGAGCAGTATTCATGGGGAGTTTTGACATGCTGCATACAGAGTGGGCTTTGTAAGATACAGCACTGAGATATATTTCAGCCCAAGCATGTACAAAACCAACACAAAGTGATAAGATTTCTATGATCTTTGAGGGTATATCAGATTATGTTTCTATACTGTATCTTTAAAAACATATGCAAAGAAGCCACTCAGGTTCTGAGTCAGACCCTGTTTTGCTGTTTTAAGGGCTCTAAATTGAAGGGGAGGGAAAGGTTCATCTAACCTAGGGTCCATGACTATCACATCTTTGAATACAAAATAGATAAAGGTGTTTTTTCACATTAGATCTATTACATTGAAGGTCTGAGATGGGTATTGAAATGAATAGCAGGGCTGTAATAACTGGATCTCTTTGCCCTCAATTAAAGTGGGTCTTTACAAACAGCATGGCAGAGGTAGTCCTCAAAGAGGATGGTGGTGGTAAGAGTGACATATCTTCTTCTCTTGCTAACCTATTAAGGTCTAAGCTAGGGTGAATAATTATTCAGAAGGAGTGCAGGAATACACCACCAGTAAAATGAAAATTTGATAATTTGTGAAACCTGTTTAATCCCTAGAGAGAAACAAAATTGACAGTATTTGAGAGAGAATGTGTACAAAATTCAAAAGAGTCTACTGTGTAGCAAAATACAGAACCCTTTATTGGTGAGGCAAACAAAGCAGAATGCCAACAGAACCCCTTCCTTTCAACCACCAAGGTCTTCATCAGACTGCATATTAGCTTTCTCCTGTGTATACCACACCAATAAAGGGTCAGTTTTGTTTCTCTTGGATTGCTGTAGGTAGTAGTAGTAGTAGTAGTAAACATTTTTATTCATCTATAATGACTTGAATAACTCAACTGAGACAAGTTCATTTCAAGTGAGGTCCATTGTGCAAAATTTCAAGCAGTCAGGAATAACAGAGTTAAAAATAACTTAAACAAACACACTTCATTTACAATAAATACAATAACTACAGACACATTGTACGAGTCAGATAAATACAATACAAATACAAGGTAGATGACCCGTGACTGTACTGACCCTTCTCTAAAGAGATGCAATAATTCACGTATTTATTTTTTAAACCCTTCAGAACCTAGAAATTGCTGGCAAACCTGATCAGAGAAGGAAAATCCCTTTAATGAGCTTCACCTGCAGCCAGGGTGCAGATCTTCTTTCAGGTGGAATGACTGTTCCCTAAAAGATGCTTCTGTTTTCCCTAAAAACAAAAAAGGTGAAACACAGAGAACAGGCATATTGCCAAAGAGACATACATGTTCTAGCAATCTTAGGGATGTGTTTGGACTCCTAAGCTCA
Organism: Neoceratodus forsteri; assembly: GCA_016271365.2. Taxonomy (NCBI): domain Eukaryota; kingdom Metazoa; phylum Chordata; order Ceratodontiformes; family Ceratodontidae; genus Neoceratodus; species Neoceratodus forsteri. The sequence continues at coordinate 1,127,998,360 of CM028131.1, forward strand.
TGAATTGCTTAATTGAACTCTCATTATAAATTAACCCTCGAAGGTCTGATCTGTAGTTAGCAGTAAGACTGAATATTATGCAGCTCCTAGCTGAGTTGATGGATTCATTAAACATTACTGTACAATAGTGGAAGCACACAAGAGAGAGGGAGAAAGGAAGTCTAATTTGATGAAGTTTAAAAAAAATACTTTAAATGCACAGATGAACTAATAGGGTTTTTTTTTTTCATTCTTATTGTCTGAACATTTTATTTAATTAGGCAATAAGTCACTTCATCAGCTAGAATGACAGTCATTTGCACCAGGGGGTCATTAACTGACTGTTAATGTAACCCCTTGGAGTGCTTTCTTGCTATTATGGAAACTGCCAAATTTGTCAATTGGGTTGAGTAAAAATAATTTGCCTTTGAATTCAGAGAACCTTTTGATGTTTTTATGTCATAAAATTCTGCAGGTATATTAATAAAAGAATAATGTAAGGCTCTTAGAATGTAAGGAACCAGTCAGGAGGAGGAGGAGGCTGCATTCAGAAGCCCCCTTTTATAATGCTACATAGTGTGATGTTTGAAACTCAGGTTGTTGATAACAGACTTCATTTCCTGCCATGAGATGCTAGTGAATCATTTTTTTTGCTCCTTCCCTGCTACCGACCAGCCAGTCCTTCGGGTCGCTCATTGTTAACTCACCCAGTGGGCTGTCCCCTGTCACCATCATCTCCTTCCCTTATTGGTCCCACATCTTGATAAAATTGGTGTATCCCTGCTGGGGGGCCCCCTCCTCCATGGGGCAGAAAAGGGAAGAGAGTTCCACTGCCTTAACCAGGAGTACAGGGGGCTAAGGGGATGGGAATGGGCTGTGAGAGGCTGCGTGGCAGGAGGAGAACATGGCAACCATCATTCAGTCAGCAGAGCAGGTGATTTTCCACTTTTCTGGGCCCCCCCACCTACCACAATTGTGCAGCCACAGCGGCATCCTCTGATTGGGAACATTCAATAGCATATCAAGGCCCATGCTGCCTTGAACATCTCTGCTAGCCACCTCCAGGAGCCACCTGTTGAGCAGTCCAGTATGGCCCCCCCCAGGAGGGAAGCATCCGAAGGATGCTCTAAGTTTCTCCCTGCCAGTCTCCGCTCCTGATGTCCAGGCTTGGGGTGCAAACCTGTGTCATGAGCATGCCATAGTGATGCCCCATCACTTGGCAACACAGAGCCCTGCAGAGAATCATTTTAAGTCATCAAAATCCAAATTTGTTATGTGGGCCTAGATGGCTTCTGGACCCTAGGGCATTTACATAGTTAGAGAGACCCCTTACCTTTAATTGCACTAAGTCCCAAATCTTCTTAATTTCAGGCCTGATTCTCCATGCTATCGATTACTTGGATGTGGTGTATGGTGCTGCTCTAAAATCCTCCCTATCCAGACTTGCCAGCCTTTTCCTTTTTCAATCACTTTGCCCTTGGACGCCCACCTCATACCCATCACTGCTTCTTCCATTCCTCCCACATGCTCCCCTCTGTTAAGGGCAGATACTTCTTCCATGCTGCCATCCCAGTCTATAACTTCTATCTCTGTTACCCCATTTCTTCCCTCTCCTTCTTTTATGTCCTCTCTTTTTTCACCTTTCCTTGCACCAAGAACACTGCTGGGCAGTCAGCCTTCCTATATTGTCTCCCCTAGCTTTGCTTGAGCCCCCTTTTAATCCACTTGTCTTCCTTTCCCACTGCATATGTTTCTGAAAATGACTGATCTGGTGACCATCTTGCTTTGGATCACATAACACAAGAGACATGGGTATGAGCACAGAGTGAGCCCTGCTTTACTTATCAGTTCTCCATAAACAATATATTTCCAGGGGAATCTTGACAATGATTCTATGAATATCTCCCAATGCAGAGATGGATGTATAGTGTGATAGTTCATACAAAGGAAAATTAGTTCTTTACCTCTGGTGAATTACCATAGTATGGTAATTCACTAGAGATGGAGAACTAATTTTCCTTTTTACTTATCAGTTCCCCAGTTATGTAACCCATGCTACCTGTTACCCTTCCTGCATGGATTTTAGTAACTGTGCCACATAGATCATGATGTTGTACATACACCATCTACCATTGTCATAGTGAGGGTTACAACAATGACCCCCACTTTTCCGAAAATAGGATTGCTATGTTGAATGAATTTATAAAAATGTCATCCATATTTTGGTAACTGTGAATGAAATCATAATATATCAATGCGTATATAAATCCTTTGGTATTTGTCCTAATGAATGTATAACAGAAGTGAAGTGTTTTGTTACTGAAAATGGCTGATAATAGTTTTTCTCAATGGTGTTCTCCCTGGTAAAATAAAGAACTGAATGATTGATTGACAGATGGCCATGATAATTTGGGTTATATGACCCAATGGATTTGGTTATGTGCACAATCTGGCATTCATGTACTCATTAACTCCTAGGTAAAGTAACTCAAGCTATGCATTACCTTTTCTTCACGGATTTTACTACCTGTACCCAACTGTGGAAAGTGGGTTCCCTTCAATCCACTATAGCTATTTTGATAGTATCCTCAGACGGCCTCCCACAAATGTCAAAAAACATCCATGTCAAATAATGCACAATAAATGTCATCCTTGTCCTAGTACCTACAGTATAAGGAAAGGTTGATGTATAATGTTTGCATCATATCATAGGATTTTATACTAAAAATTGTGTAAGAGAAGTGCTTAATCACTGTAACTGGGGATCATCAAGAATGGCCATTATGATTTGAGTTATGTGACCCAAAGGATCTGTGTCTGATTACAGTCCAGGTCGTTATGTACTAATCAACTCTTCAGTCAAGCACAACAGGCAATGTTTGTATGGATTGTATGACCTGTTCCCCTCTACTGCAAACAAGTGTAATCCCCTCAGTCCACTATAGCCATATTTAGGGTGTGGCAGATAATCACCCAGCTTTGAAATTAGGGTAACCAGGTCAATATAGTGCAGACAAATAGAATTCTGATCACTGTACCTGTAAGATCATTGTACCTGTAACATAAAATTTAAGTATTTTACATCATGGCTGATGTATTTACCCAAGAAATGTGTAAGAGAAGTGTTTTATTTCTGAAAATGGTCTATCAGTGGTGACCATATTGATTTGGGTCATGTGACCCAAGGGATCTGTGTATGATCATGATCCGTGTTTGGATCACTTCAACTCACAGTCATGTAAATCAGGCTGTGTTCTGCCTTTCCTTAATGGATTTTATCACATGTACTCCATGCTGCAGGGAGTGGACCACAACTCTACCATGGCTATGTGGAGGGTGGACATCAAATGGCCACCATAAATCCTGAAAAAGGGGTAGAAGTAGACTTACTGTGTATAAATGCCATTCAGACCCTTTCATCTGTGAGAAGAATTTTAGTGTTGCACTCTGGAAAGGCTGCTTAATTCTGTCATTCTTGTTTTGAATCAATGACTTAAAGGTATAGGATATAGACAGATATATAGCTCAAGAGTGCTTTACCTGTTCACTAATAAGGAAACACTTTGTGCATAGACTCTTGTTTCTGTATTATCAGAATTCTACCCTAAATATATTAGGATGGGTCCCACCAAATAAGTACTGTAATAGTGTACTTCTATCTGCAAATGGTTGAAAATAACAACATGAAGTCATTATTTGTCCATAACACATTTTGTTTTATTGAAAATACCTACTTGAGGACATATAACTATGTTTCTCTTCAACAAATGTTTTATTGTTCTCATGTTTATCTCATGTTAACCATTGTAATATACCACAAATTATACAATGGGCACTCACAAAAACATAAAATCCTGCATTCTGATTGGCTAGTTGGCACTTTCCAGCTGTGATAAATCCATCATCACCTCACAGAAGAAGGTGCCAGCCACCAGTCAGCCACATTATGAGTTCCTCCTGAAATCACTCCGACCATTAGAAAGGCAAGACTCACAAACATAGAAATAGATGACAAAATACAAAACTCCACAACTGAAATTGCCGCCGTTCCTACCCTGAACCCTCGAACATTGAGTTCTGTACAGAACAAAAGACTTTACCAAGAAAAATATGGACCAACAGTGTTTACTCCTTCCCCATTACCAGGCAGACCTCACACACCTCACTTTCACTCAGTCTCTTCAGAGCTTCTACACTTTATACATCCAGACAGCAGGTTTAATGTGGGGTAGCCATCTCTGCTGCACTACTGCTCTCTCTCTCTCTCTCTCTCTCTTTCTCTTTCTCTGCTTTTTCCCAGTCTCTGTCACTCATGTAAACTCGGCTCGACAGTTTCTACTTGCAGCCTTTCCACTGGTCACCCTCTAACCTCAGACCTTCTCCAGTGTTCCGAGAGACCAGGGCAGAGGACAGAAAAAATCCAACAAAAAAAAATGGCTACATTATTTCTCCAGCCCATGAGCTAAAGAGAGCCAGGGAACTGCATACTGCCTCACATGTGCACAAAATAGTGCAGCTGCTCCACAATACAAATACAGTACCACCGAGAATGAAGGCTCCTAAAATGAAAGTGAAACCATAACACACTCAAACAGCAATATGGGGCACACTAATAAAGCCTCCCAACTCCCTGAATAAAACAGCCATAACCTCCAGCACTTCAGGGGGTATATAGTCAATGTTTTACCTAGCAACAGGGAACTTTTTTTTGTGGGGCATAAGAATAAATAAAAAGCATTTGTCAATGCCGAATGTTGATCGCATTGGTCCATTGAGCTCACTCACTGCCCCTCTGTCACTCTCTCATTCTGTTTTTCCCAGTGCTGGAGGGTGTTGTTTTGTACTGGGCTCCTGCCTGCGTTGGCACACTTTTCTGTCCACAAATAAATCCGCAGCTGTCCCGACAGAGCTCTACTGAGGTGGCTCACTCCCCCTCTCTCACTCGCTCATTCTGTTTCTCCTGGTGCTGCAGGCTGCCCTTTTGTACTGGGCTCCTGCCTCTGTTGGTGGCTTTTTCTGCCCACAAAGAAATCTGCAGTAGTCCTAACACAGGTCCATTGAGCTTGCTCACTCCACCTCTCTCACTCGCTCATTCTGTTTCTCCTGGTGCTGCAGGTTGCCCTTTTTTACTGGGCTCCTGCCTCTGTTGGCACCTTTTTCTGCCCACAAAGAAATCTGCAGTAGTCCTAACACAGGTCCATTGAGCTTGCTCACTCCTCCTCTGTCACTCGTTCATTTCATTTCTGCCGGCGCTGCAGGCTGGCCTTTTGTACTGGGCTCCTGCCAGCATTGCTGCCTTTTTCTGCCCACAAAGAAATCAGCAGCAGTCACAATAGAGCTCCATTGAGCTCGCTCACTCCCCCTCTCTCACTCGCTCATTCTGTTTCTCCCACTGCTGCAGGCTGCCCTTTTGTATTGTGCCCCTGGGTGTGTTGCTGCCTTTTTCTGCCCACAAAGAAATCTGCAGCAGTCCCAACAGAGCTCCGCTGAGCTCATTCACTCCCTCTCCCTCACTTGCTCATTCTGTGTCTCCTGCTGCTGCAGGCTGCCCTTTTGTATGGGGCTCCTGCCTGCATTGGAGGCTTTTTCTGACCACGAAGAAATCTGCAGCAGTCCCAACACAGCTCCGTTGAGGTCGCTCACTCCCCCTGTCTCACTCGTTCATTCTGATTTTCTTGGCGATGCAGGTTACCCTTTTGTACTGGGCTCCTGCCTCTGTTGGCGCTGTTTTCTGCCTACAAAGAAATCTGCAGCAGTCCCAACAGAGCTCCATTGAGCTCGCTCACTCCCCCTCTCTCACTCACTCACTCTGTTTCTGCTGGCGCTGCAGGCTGCCTTTTTGTACTGGGCTCCTGCCTGCTTTGCCGCCTTCTTCTGCTCACAAAGAAATCTACAGCAGTCACAATAGAGCTCCGTTGAGCTCTCTCACTCCCTTTCTCTCACTCACTCATTCTGTTTCTCCCACTGCTGCAGGCTGACCTTTTGTACTGGGCCCCTACATTTATTGCTGCCTTTTTCTGCCCACAAAGAAATCCACAGCAGTTCCAACAGAGCTCCATTGAGCTCACTCACTCCTCTTCTCTCACTTGGTTGTTTTGTTTCTCCTGCTGCTGCAGGGTGCCCTTTGGTACTGGGCCCCTGCGTGCATTGCTGCCTTTTTCTGCCCACAAAGAAATCTGCAGCAATCCCATCACAGTTCCGTTGAGCTCGCTCACTCCCCCTCTCTCACTCGCTTGTTCCATTTCTGCTGGGACTGCAGGCTGGCTTTTTGTACTGGGTTCCTGCCTGCATTGCCACCTTTTCCTGTCCACAAAGAAATCCACAGCAGTCATGATAGAGCTCCGTTGAGCTCGCTCACTCCCCCTCTCTCACTCGCTCATTCCGTTTCTGCTGGCGCTGCAGACTACCCTTTTGTATGGGGCTTCTGCCTGCATTGCTGCCCTTTTCTGCTCACAAAGAAATCTGCCGCAGTCCCAACAGAGCTCCGTTAAGCTCACTCACTCCCTCCCCCTCCCTCACTTGCTTGTTCTGTGTCTCCCGGTGCTGCATGCTTCCCTTTTGCACTCGGCTGTTGCCTGTGTTGGCACCTTTTCCTGCCCACAAAGAAATCTGCAGCAGTCCCAACAGAGCTTAATTGAGCTTGGTCACCCCCCCCCCCACTCACTCGATCCTAATCTGTCCCAAACACTGATTTCCGACAGCGACTGTGGTATTCTGCACCAGAAGCGTGAAAATACATTTCAGCCAGGATGTGAAAAATGACAGCTGTACTGTTCATAAAGAGGTGTTTAAAATGCCAGTGTTGAAAATGTGGAGTGAAAACATTACTAATTTGCGAAGTTACAAGGGTGTGTGGAAACTGCACAATGCACGATCATAGCACACTCATTTTATGGACTTCTGTCACCAAATTTTCAACATAGGCATTTTAGGACCTCTGCTAATGAACAGTGTCACTGTCATTTTCATAATGTGTCCCGAACATGGATTTCCCACAGCGACTGTGCTATTCTGTGCCAGAACTGTGAAAACACATTTCGGCCATTATGTGAAAAATGACAGCTGTACTGTTTATAAGGATGTGCAGAACAACGGCAATGTTGAAAATCTGGAGTGAAAATATTATAAATTCGTGAACTTACGAGCGTGCATGCAAACTGCACAATGCACATTTGTGAAACAGTCATTTTTTGGATTTTTTTCCACCCAATTTGCACCATAGGCTTTTTAAGAGCCCACCTCATGAACACTGGCATTGTCATTTTGTTAATCAGTCATAAAAGGTGATTCCGCACAGTGACTGCAAAATCACTTTCAGGCCAATTAATGCCATGACAGTGCCAGAATTCATGAGGAGGGGTCCCAAAAACCCCATGTTGAAAATTTGGTTCCAAAATTCCAAACAATGCCTGAGATATGCATCAAAGTTGAAGAAACCCTATTTATTCCATTATACAGCTTATCGGCATTTCCTTAGTTCACGGTCGGCTTTGAAGAGTGCAGACGTGTACCCGGTTCACTGAAGATCATTGCACTGGACTCCAGAGGTAAGTATGGGGTGAGGGGGGATGTGGGGAGGCAGGGTGCACAGTGGGTGGGTGCGGGTTGTGGGAGCGGGGCAGGGAGATTGGGAGTGACCGTTTTCTTTTTTGACAGGGTAAAAAAAAACAACATTGCGGAACCATTTTTGTTTTTTAACAGGGGCATGTGGCACACTGGGGTGTGCTCCCAGCATGTCAGTAGACTCTTTTTTGGGGGGGCAGTTGTAGCCGATGGGGGATTGGGCACCCCCATCAGCACACAACAAAAGGGGGGGTTACATTATGCCGACTGGGATTGGGCACCCCCGTTGGCACACAACAAAAGCAGGGGGGTGACATTATGTCGACGTGGATTGGGCACCCCCATTGGCACACAACAAAAGTGGGGAGGTGTTACATAATACCGATGGGGAGTGGGCTGACCTGTCAGCAACATCACTCGGTCACTGAAGCCAACGGGGATTGGGGCCCCCATCAGCAAACAAACACAGTGGGGGGGCACATGCTGCCGAGAGGGATTGGGCACCCCCTTGGCGGGGAGGTGATTAATATTGTTTGTGAACAAGGCAGCAAGTCACCGCCATGTTCACAAACAATATCACTGTTACAAGGTTCTGCCCAGCAATGACGGGTCGCTCCCTCATTGCAGTGAATGGCTGATGCTGCAATGTCAAGGCAGCCCTTGATTGCAGTGGCTGAAACCTTACAAGGCTGTGGCATGCTGGCTGAACTAGTGTCAGCAGCAGCATGCCATGGCATTGGGGAAAGCGGGCCAAGCCTTAAAGGCTGTGGGGGCATTGGCCACAACAGTGCCGTGCCTCCACAACCTGCTTCTGGCAACCTGCTGCAATATGTTTCTTGCACATGCGCGCAATCAGCATAAAAAAATGACAAACTGCAAAAACAAAAAAACTATTTTTTTTTAAAGCACAGGAAAATTTCATTTTTAATCATTGCATAATAGCAATATCCCACTCCAGGGTATGGATATGCTGGGATTTACCCATGCCTGGGGTGTTTGGTCACTTGGCTTGTGGCCTCGTGACCAAACAACACCCTAGGAGTGACTAAATCCCAGCATAACCCACATCCTGTCATGGTATATTGCTTAAATATTCATGGTGGTCATATTGGATTTAATCATGTTACTTTGGGATAGTTCTGAAACATAGTGAGTTTGCATAAAAATGTAGACTATGTGTTTAGGTATAGGGAAAAATATACTTTTTGGTGTAAACATCCTCAAGCTTCTTTGCAATATTATCATATACAGTAAGTATGCATTTAATGACAACGTTTGAGAAATCAGCTTCCTATAGTACTACAGGTGGCTGTTTTCCACTGATCCTGCTAAGAGTATTTAAAAAAAACAAAAACATGATGGGCCCTATGCACTATGCGGGTGGGGGTATGCAGAAACCACACATACCTCACCAGCGTAGCTGCATACCCATGGACAGGTGTGCACCAGCTGGTATTCACCACCGGCTGCCACCTGTCCATGGCCCTGCCTCCCCCAGCATGCAGGACTCTGCAGGGTGACTGGGGGCAGAGTCATGGACCCAGTCATGCTTCCAATCGAATGCCTGGACCAGGACCCACAGTGGATCCCATATGCAGCAGAGGGCATGCATTGGCAGCACGTCCCGCGGATGTCCAAGAGTCAGTGGCTGTGGTGGTGTGGGAAGGGCAATGCCACTGTCCCTACAATGGCACTGAAGAGGCACAGGGACTGGGTAGGGGGGTAGCAGTTGGCGGTGTGGAAGAAGGCACTGTACCCGGCTGTTAGCAGGGGGGTGGGCAGGTGATGCCATCTGGGGGCAGCATCCATCGCCAGTAGAAATTGAAAAATGGAATGGATCCATTCACATATCTGGACTGTGCAGTATGGTACAGGCTGCATGCCCATTGGCTCACGCTGTGGACCAAAGGGGGTACAGCCCTGTATGGGAGTCAGTCGTTGGGCGGCAGGCGGCAGGGCAGCAAGCAGGTGGGAGCTGCGCCACCGCTGGACCGGGAGGAGTGGGGCTGTGGGCTCAGTGGGTGGGTGAGGAAGGGGTAATTCTGGACCACCAGGGTTGGATCGGTGTGTCATTATTCATTACTGATGCTTGCGATCGGGCTGCGAGCAGGCCACTGGACCACCTGGGATATGGGACTATTACTTTTCTACATATGCCCGCGATCGGGCTGCGAGTGGTCCACTGGACCACCAGGGATATAGGACTATTATTTTTCTATATATGCCCGTGATCGGGCATAGGGGGGCGCCACCACAAAGGTGCCGCCGGAGCTGGGTGGCCACCCATAGGTGGCAGCTGCCGTGTTGTACCCTGCAATATGGCAGCTCGCCTGTGGCTGGCCAGCTGTTGCTCCATTTTTTTTTTGACTCACCTGTGTTCAGCACAAGTAGGGGTTGTGCATGCATGGGCTCAGCACATCCTGGGCTGAATATTGGGATGTGCGGAGTATGCATGGGCACACCCCCCCCCACCTGCACCGCGTACATTACTGATGCGCTCCAGCTCATCGGGATTTGTGCCAGGCTCAATCCCCCTTTTTTTTAACATATAATATTTTATTATTTCTCCTTTTTCCAAGTACATTTAGCCATCTAAAGGCCTCCAAGACACAGCCAAAGCCCTATTTCACAAGGGTCAGTTTGCTACTGAACAAGCAGTTAGAGCAGTTATTACAATCCAGATCTTATCTAGCTTATATATCAGTAAATATCAAGTTTGTCTAACATACAGTTGAGAAGCTTAGATCTCGTAATAAAAAACACACAGTATTGTTATTCACATCAGACTCTATAAGCACAGTACCTCTTAGTATTAATATCCTAAGGCCTCCAGGGATAGAACATTGCATTCTATGACCTAGTATGTCTATTGGCTGCAATCTCCTATGTACAGCCCTAAAAGAAAGAAAACAGCTGTTAGCTATAACCTACCAATTAAATGATACTGCTCAGCTCTATCCAATAACTGAAAACAAGAGAGTGAGATAAAGTGTCAGAGCACTGGTAGGATTATAATGGCATCTCCCCTTTTATGTGTCTCAGGGCTCATCCCTTATCCCACCTGAAGGTAGGGGATTCAATAATTGGGGGATACAAGCATATAGTGAGTTTAAATACCCTCCCATTTCTTGTGATACTTATCCAGGCTTCCCCGAGCCATAGTAGTAAGTCTCTCAAAGACCGTCAGCCGGGCTACAGCCATTCTCCACTGCACAGGTGAGGGCGACACCAGCTATCTCCATCTCATATGGATGAGCCTTTTGGCTTCCATGACAGCCACTAGAAGCCATGTCCTTTTGAGGGGGGATAGTGGGTGCAGAGTGGTGGTATCTCCTAAAATGAGAGATGAGTTGTCAGGAGAGATGGATTTGCCTGTTATCCTAGAGCAATCGGCCAGGACCTGAGTCCAAAAGGCATGCAGGTTCGGGCAAGTCCATAATATGTGCAAGACATGGGCAGGGGAAGTATGGCACCTCCAGAAATTGTCAGAAGGGTTTTTTTTAAGGTTATGAAGGGAGGAGGCAGTTCTGTACCACCTAAGTAGGCTCTTCAATTGAATTAATTGACTTCTAGCATCTACATAGGCAGTCTGGGCATCCCTAAGGCATGTAGACCACATTTGAGGGGACATAGAACGTTGCAGCTCCCATTCCCACACCCCTTTGCTTACCAAGGTAGTGTCAGGTTGTGCATCACTAAGGGTCTTGTAGAATAGGCTTACCATGCCTTGGCCTCTCCTGCAATGAGGTGCAGTAAATACATCATACCACGGGGAGTGGTCTGTATGTGCTTTTAACAATGGGGTTAAAGCAGTCCTGATCTGCAAACACTTCCAAAAGTCCATCTGGGGTAGCCCATACTGTTCAGGGATCTTCTCAAAGGAGAGCAGTGTCTTTGTATGTGGTAACAGAAGGTGCTCAACTATGTGGATACCTTTGGCAGACCATAGGGGCCATTTAAGTACCTTATGATCTATTGTGATAAGGGGATTATCCCATAGTGGGGCAAATATGATCGGGGGTAGATAGTTCGAGCTTGGGGTCTCCATGAGTGTCATCCCTCTATGCCAGGCCCTGCATGTTTCTATCATAGCTGGTGTAAAATGGAGTGCTCCAGGTTTTCTTTTTTTAGCTAGTAGAGAGTACAGTGGTCTATCCGATGCTAAGTCTGCCTCCAGGGTAGCCCACTGGGGTGGGGAGGTATTCTGGGGGAGAAACCAGGTCATAGCCTGGGCTATCCTGAAGGCCAGGTGATAACCTGTAAACCATGGGAGTCCCAGCCCCCCCCTTGGATCTGTGAGATTGCAGTTTTTCAAGCTCCCATCTTGGGGTCTTGCCCTCCCACAAAAACAAGGAGACTAATCTGTCCAGGTCTTTAAACGGCTTTGCTGTGAGTGGAATAGAGAGGTTGTTTAGCAGGTAGGAGACTCTAGAAAAAATAAACATCCGGATGGCCTCAACCTTGCCTTTTAAGGTTAGGTTAAGCTTCCTCATTCGCTGAACCTCAGCTGTTAATGAGGTCAGCAGGGGAGAGAAGTTAGTTGACTCTATGTCTTTCCAGGATGAGGGGATATGTACTCCTAAGTACGGGAAACCCTGGCGTGCCCAAGTGATGCTCATACCAGTTAAACAGTGCCTGGTGCAAGCACCATTTAAAGGGGACAGTGTTGTTGTTGTTTTTTTTATTTATTGTTAAACCTGATAGGGAGGCAAATTCCTGCAGAATAGTCAATATGGCAGGTAGGGATCCCTGAGGGTTAGAAAGGGTCAAGAGCATGTCATCTGCATACACATTGACTAGATAGGATGCCCTCTTCACTGGGATACCGGTGATAGTTGGGGTGTGTGTGAGTTTCCTGATTAATGAGTCCAAAGTTATTAGAAACAGTAGGGGAGAGAGCTGGCATCCCTGCCTAGTTCCTCGTTGAAACTGGAAAGAGCCCGAGGTATCCTTGTTAGTGACAATACGAGCCAAGGGTAGGTGATACAATGTGGAGACCCAGGAGCAAAAGGCATCCCCGAACCCATATAGCTTAAGCACATTGTGAAGGTACCCCCATTTCACTGAATCAAGTGCTTTGGCGAAGTCCATGGCGAGGCAGCTGCCGGGGTTTTGGACCGTAATGCTAACCATTTGAGATTTAGTACTAGTCAAATGTTGTCCGCACTGGATTTTCTTTTCTGGAATCCAGTTTGGGATGGGTGAAGTAGGGAGGGTAATATTCCCAATAGTCTATTCGCTAAGACTTTTGCAAGTATCTTGGTGTCCACCGATATCAAAGAGATGGGTCTAAAGTTTGTACAAAGTAGGACTTCTGAAGCTGTTTTGGGGATTAGGGTGATAAGGGCTTCCCGCATAGTTGGGGGCAGAATACCTTTCTTATGGGCCTCCTGCAAGGTCTCTAGTAGTGGAACAGTGACCTCGTGTTTAAGGACTTGGTAGAGTTCCACCGATATCCCATTGGGTCCAGGGGCCTTCCCTTTTGCCATCTGGGATATAGCAGTGTGTAGCTCCTCAGTTGTGATTGGGGCATCTGCCTCTTTACAGTGGTCCGCTGTCAGGCAGGGGAGAGGGGTAGACTGTGAGAAAACCCTCAGGCGCTGCAGAAGCAACTCCGATGGTATCGTGATCTGAGACTGATATAGCTCCTGGTAGAATTTAAGCATCTCATCATTTATATCTCTCGGTGTCACCAGTAGTTTTCCCTGCCTGCTCTTGAGGGCCAGGATCCTAGAGGATGCCTGCTGCTTCCATAGCCAGTAGGCTAGGAGTTTCCCACCTTTCTCTCCACCCTCCCACATTCGGTGTTTAGCCTGCATCAACTGCCATTCCGCTTTCTTGTTCAGTAATACATTTAGCTGATATTTCAGGCCTGTAATCTGGGCTAATAATGGGACATTAAGTGGGTTCCTAGGGGATACTTTAAACTGGTGTTCCAGCTTAGTGATTGAGTCCTGCAAATCCTGTACCTGTTTTTTCCGCTCTCTGTTTTTAGCTGCTGAATACGAGATATTTCTTCCCTGAAGCACCGCCTTGAATGCTTCACAAACGATAATTGGGCTCGTCTCTCCCAGGGTATTAACTGAGAAGTAATGTTGAGTTTCCCTCTTAATATACTCTCTAAAAGTCTTATCTTGGAATAAAGTAGGATTACATCTCCATCTCGTAGATGAGGGGCTTTACCCTGGCGGGGGAAAAGTAATCGTAACCGGGGCACGATCCAAGATAATTATATCCCTAATAACCACTTCCCCCACTCCTGACAGGGCCACATTATTGGCCATCCAGAAATCTAAATGGTTGTAGGTACCCTGTACAGCCAGAGTAAAATGTATAGACTCTCCCTTTTGGGTGAGTCATCCTCCAAGGATCCCCCAGGGACCATTCTGTGATCAAATCACTTAGGGCTACCCAGGCTTTAGGATGGGTTTGCGGGTTGGGGAGGAATTTATCCCAAAAAATTTCCCGAACCAGGTTATGATCCCCTCCTATAAGGATTGATAATTCCGTCTCTCCCTCTACTAATTCTATGAGGGCCTGGCTAGGCTATGCGTACATCTCCCCTACATCTGCATTATGCCTATATACATTGGCTAAGATGGTTTTACCTCCTGGATAAGAGAGTTTGACAGCTATCTATCACCCCTGTGAGTCCAACCATTGGGTCTCAGCTGCCCAGGGTCCCTTCTTACTCATGAGGATGGCTACTCCTTTAGATTTAGTAGAGGCGCAGCTAGATAGCACCATTCCCACCCAGAGTTTCTTTAACTAAGTTATCGTATGACTGGTGAGGTGCATCTCCTAGAGTAGGGCTATATCTGTCCCCAAGGTGCACAGATATTGTAGCACCTTAGTTCTTTTAGTCAGATGATTCAGGCCCTTCATGTTCCAGGAGACACACCTCCAGTCCCCTGATGCCTTAAGGCAAGATTCCATGAATGTTGACCACCATGAGAGAAAAAATAGGAAAGACAAGGGTACTCACCCTCCAGGTAAAGGTACAGGATGGAGATGACATAAAGGAAAACAGGAGTCGCCTTACCACTGCCTCCGGTTAGGACACACACACCTGCATGCCTTTGTCAGCAGAGTAGGAGCGGAGAGTAGTATATAAAAAGCAGGAGGTCTTAGCATTAGGCCAGACCTAACACAACTCTAGTTCTCTGATGTGCAAAAGTAATCAAACAATATAGAACTGCTCTTCTATCTTGGACCACTGGAACGTATTCTGCTCAGTCAGCATTGGCTATCTAGAAGAAGAAACACAGCAGGTCTTATTTATTAAACTAGCTTAACCTCTTTATAGTATAAACACCAGTCTATTAATAGCTACTATTAGCTGTAGCCCCAAATAGGTGCAGCCTATATTTGATGATGCTGACATATTCGCGTGAAAGAGCTAGACTAGCTCTGTGTCACACTATGTCAAGCACCATGTGTAGGGAGTGAGTCGGTACCACCAGCGTTGAACCGTTCTCATCTTGCCCATTACGTCAAATCATCATTGTCAAGGGCTCCCACCTCCATATGGAGGCATATTCCAACCAACTGGAAGAAGAAAAGGGGAAGGAGGGGGGAGGGGAGAGGTAAAAAAAGGGGGGGTCCTTATTGCCATCCATGTGGTACCATATACCAATTATATAGGCTTGTCAAGATTAAAACCACCTGACACCCATCCTATCGAAAGGGGTTGCTTCAATTTATTGCTTAAGACTTTTAAAAGAAGAGCTGGGAGGCCCATTAGGCCCTCGTAGGGGGGTCATGCTTCTCCAAAGCTGTTCCCGGGGTGACTTAAGCAACCGCTGAAGCTCCCTAAGGATCAAGTGGGAGGGTACTGATCGGAGATAGTGCAATGCCCCAGTGAGACCAACATAGGGAGAGGGGGGGAATATAAAGAGTATCCCTTGTCCAGGTGTACTAGCCCCCCAGTCCTTATACACAGTTCAAACTGTCAGCACTGTTCCAAATATTCAGCTGTTAGTCCCATGTGGCACATCCCCACTGGATCCGTTAGAGGCTCCCACCAACTCTGCGAAAGTTTTAAGTCCAGGCCATAGAATTCCCATGTCCGCCACTCACTTTGCTTCCTCCTCCTCTACCTTGGAAGCCCAGTCTTGGAGGGGTATCACTGCCCATCATATCGTCCTCTATCAGTTCCACACTGTGTCAGTCACAGTTCTGTGCTGCTTCTGCCCAGGAGAGCTTGGCAGGGGGAGAGAGAGAGCCATTCAAGAGGTTTTGCTGAGTAGGGCTCCTCAATTTTTGTCGGCTTCTACCCACACTTGAATGGGTCAATTCCTCTGTTACGTCCTGTTGCAGTTGTTTAGGCTCTGTTGTAGGGGACTTGCTGATTTTCTGCTCATTAGGAGGAACTTGCATTTCGATGCTACCCCCTGAGTCACTCCGATAAGCTAGTCCATTACGGCTGGGAGACCTGGCACTGGAAGAACCTGTTCATTTGTTTAATTCATCCCCTGACCAGTGCTTTCCTCTATCAGCAGTTCCCTTGTACGTTAGGTCCCCAGGAGCCCAGAGGCATCTGGGAGAGGTAGTTTGAGGAGCTAGATTAGGCTACTGTAGCGAGATCCAGGCCTCAGTCTCTCTCTCTGGGATTCCGCCAGGAAGGCCTTGTCATTTTTATAAATGTGAAGTGCAGTAAGTTTCAGGAACCTGTACTGAAAAGCACTGGCTTGCAAAAATTTTTTGAGTGGTCCAGATTCCCTTCTTCTTGCAGTGACTTCTGCAGAAAAGTCCCTATAGAATGATATCGAAGCCCCTTTCCATGTGAGGTCTCCTATGTCCCTGGTTGCTCGCAGGAGCTTCTCTTTGATGGAGTACTTTAAAATATATGCTACAATAGTTCTTGGTGCCTTAGAATCAGCTCTGCCTGGGATCCTGTGGGCTCTTTCCACTCCAATTGGGTCTTTCCACCTATCTCCCAGAAGCTGAGGTATCCACTCATTCTGAAAATGCTCCATATTGGGGCCTTCTATTCCCTCTAGGACTCCCAGTATTCATACATTATTCCTGCGATTTCTGTTTTCCTGGTCTTCTGCATGGTACCAGAGTCGAGACAATTTCATTTCATGTTCTCTCAAACGTTGTAGTATGGTCAGATGTTGCTGCTCCAAATCCTCCGTTCTCTGTTCCAACACATTCTGTCTGTCCTTTAGTCTTCGAACATCTTCTACATTCCCGGCCAGTGAATTCCCAATGTTGTCTACTCAAGTAAGCACAGCTTCCAGCATTTTAGCTATATTTGTGAGTGCCTCGCTAAGCTGCACATTATTGGGAGGCAGTGAGGCCTGTATATCGCACCCCTCTGGTAGCAATCCCTCTGAGCCTGCCATCGGGAATGTGGGACAGTCAAATTACATGACAATTCTAACCTGCTCCAGTCTTCATTCTGAAAAAGAGCAGTGCTTCACTCAGTGTAGCTTGTTCTCATTCAGCGGGCACGAAAGGAAACGCCGGCAAACAGCGGGGTGATGCAGGTGGGTGTCACGCTGCTAGAGCTATCTGACTTCCAGGCTCCTATGGCCTATGCATACAGATCTGTTCTCCAGGTAACTAGCTCTACATTGCTCTTTTTCTTCCAGAAAACTTCACACCATGGATGGCAACATTAAGGGAAAGGTTTCCAGTGGTTCTATTTAAAGTTTAAAATGGCATGATGTCGTATTTTATCCCATTTTTCGCCAGCTGAGAATGGAACTCACGCTTTATGCCGCCATCACCATTGGGTCCCGGCCATGCCCCCTCAATCCCCCTTTGAATATCATGCCGGGGCGCATCAGTGGGTTGCGCATGGCGCAATTGTGTTGGGCTATGCCCAACCCTTCTGAATATCCCGCCCCCAGTCTTTTTATCCACTTTATGTTTACCGGATTACTTAATTACATTGGTTTTCAGTCTTATTTAACTTGTGTTTGTTGCTATTGTAGTTGTATCATATGAGCAAAACCCTGATTTTCAGACATGTATGTCACAGCTCTGGCAAGGCATGGTGGTCGCGAGCATCAGACAGCTGGGCAGGAAGTGACACTGTGGGGGGAAACTGCACAATATGCTGAACGCCTGCACACTGCAATGGAATGTGAAATAATTAAAAATGTAATGATTTTTTGTGACAGATATATTTTTTGCACCCTTTTAATGTATTAGTTTGTGTGCTACGTCTAGTGTTACACATTATTTATGTGTAAAGGATGTTTTGTCTGTAGATTCCACACAAGCATGGTAAAACGAGAAAGGCTGACAGCAGGACATGAGCATACTGAGCAAACCGAGAGACTCTCCAAAACACTACTCTGATGACCTACCCCCACTGATGAAGTGTGAATAAAATTATTGTCTTCCTCGAAAACAGTCTGGATGATCCCCTCAATACACACACAAACACACAGGCACACATGCTCATAAATAGACTTCCTACCCATGTTCCTAGGCATCAAGCCAAAGACCATGGATACAGCAAAAAAAAAAAAAGTAACTCAAGTCTGATGCAGGAAAATGACAAACCACACTACTTAAAGTAAAGGTGCAAGCTGGCTCTTGCAAATGCTATCAATAACCTGTAAGTGTTGTGAATCAGTCTCCTACCACTCAATCTGCCAAATAGTGCTGTTTTCCATGAAAAATATCCTTTTATTATGGTGCTCTGCTTCATTTGCATAACACATACCTTTTTTTCTCAGTGCTACAACCCCCAATTGTAACATCGTATCAGGAAAACAAGTTTTAAAGGGACACTGTCAGTTCTTAGCCATCTACTGTGCCCATAATGCCTCACTACATAAATTAGTATACAGGCTATTATATTTCCATGCTCACTACAGAAATAGGAGACTACATCTCTCTGTAAAGAAGTTGTATAGCTAGAAACTGAATGCACAATACCTTGTTGTTAAAATAAACATGCATGACAGTCTATTGTTGAAACCACTACTGAAATATGAGACTGCATCTCACAGTAAGAAAAATGGAAAATAACTTCGTATTGTACCCACAATGCATTGCTATGGACATTTACATATTAGGTGCTCACCACCAGCAAAATGTGAGAGTGCACTTTTGAGTAAGGCACATTTATGTCAACGTTATAAATCACCCAGAATTCCCTTGTTGCTGTATGTAAAACATTGACAACTCCTTGGTATGACCTGATTCTGGGGATGTGGCCAAACACAAAAAACTGGAGGACAAAGTGCTGATAAAAAACATAAAAAAAATGACTATGACAGATTTTTTTACAGCATCAACATCTGAAGCATGGCTAGCAATGGCATACTATGTAAAAAAGGCATGCATGGAACCTTCAGCATTTACTTTAAGTACAAGCTGGAACCTCCTGTACTTACTTACTTATTTATTTATTTATTTCCTTGGTAACCTGGTAGGTGCACTGATCCAGAGGACTGTTTTCAGTCACAACCTGTGCCACAAACATGGCACATTAAGCAATGCAAATACAAGAAAACACAAAATAGTACAGGTTTCAAACACGAGTGTAGGAATTACAGTACAAGGGATAATTACGTAAAGAAGTTACATAAGATACATGGTGCCATTTAAGGCCAGCAGACAGGTAAGATATATAGTCACAAAAACACTGAGATCATACATATGGTGTCAAATTCAATCAATCAATCAAAATTTTATTTATAAAAAGGCTCTTTTCCTGTGTTCAAAGCACCTGTACAATAAAACCATAACATTTTAAAACAATTCATAAAAATATATAGTTTATGTCCCAATAAAAGCTGTAGTGAACAAATGCATTTTTAATGCAGATTTAAATCCTTCCATGGTCAGGCTTTCATGTATCTGGCAAGGTAGAGAGTTCCACAGGGTTGGTGCCATAAAGGCAAAAGATCTTCCACCAAATGTCTTCAAATTCATCCTGGGAACCTGTAGCAATCCCTCGCCAGAGGATCGGAGTGAGTGGGGGGGTGACAGTAGAGAGAAAGGAGGCTTTTCAGGTACTGGGGTCCCAGTTCATGTAGGGCTTTATATGTCAGTAACGCGACCTTGAAAGGGATACACCATTGTACGAACAGCCAGTGCAGTTCACGAAGCACAGGTATTATATGACTGCATCTAGGGGTTCCAGATAACAACCTGGTCACTGCATTCTGTGCCAGCTGCAAATGGCGAATATCCACTCCCAGTATCCCAAGGTAAAGGGCATTACAATAGTCCAACCACGTGGTGACAAAGGCTTGAACCAATGTTTGCAGATTTTCCGATGTAATCAGGTGCTTCACCCTACCAATGTTTCTTAGGTGACAGAAGATGAATTTCACAAAGGCCAACACCTGAGTTTTCGGAGTCAAACCTTCATCAAATACCACCCCCAAGTTCCACACCTGGCTTGAAGCTCTGAGCAGATCAGCACCAAGTTGTACTCCAGATGGTTTCCTCACCCATGAACCACATATCCTTAGATTTGGGTCCACGACCAACGCCTCAGTCTTCTCTGGGTTTAGCCTCAGCCTGCTAGCACTCATCCAGCTCTGTATCTCCTGCAGGCAGCTATTAAACATGGAGACAGTGTCATATTCCTGCACGGGTACAAAGGACACGTACAGCTGAGAATCATCTGCATAGCAGTGAAAACTCAGCTTGTACCACGTAATAATGTCCACAAGTGGCAGCATGTACAGTGCGAACAACATTGGGGAGAGCACAGAACCCTGTGGTACCCCACAGGAAAGATCATAAGCGGTAAAGGAAACAATTCTTGATACCGCCCTCTGTGATCTTCCCTCCAGGAAAGTTCTAAACCAAGGTATAACCATAAAGCCAGCAGATAAGGGAGGGGCAACTGTTGTACTTAATACTGAAGATTATGTTGAGGAGGTTTACAGACTTGTAAATGATGACAAATCTTACACCAGGGTAACATGTAAAATTGTCGAGGTGTTTAAAAAAAGAATTAGATGAAGTCCTTAATCAGGCTTTTCTTAAGGGATATATCACAGATATAAAGTACAGAACCCTTACAGTTTCACACCCAGTTGTACCCACGATATATGCCTTACCCAAGATACATAAGAGTCTAATATGACCCCCAGGTAGACCAATTGTATCGGGTAGAGGTTGGCTCACCAAGCCACTTTCCATGTATTTGGATGCTTTTCAGCCCCTAGTACAGGGTATGAGATTGTTTCTTCGAGACTCTTCACAGGTAGTACACATCGTAGTGGATTTACAAATTGAACGGGACTGGTATTTTGTACAATTGTTGTCAATTCATTGTATACAGTTATACCACACAGTGAAGGACTGAGTGCAGTAACATTTTTTCTAGAAAAAAGATCTGAAGAGAAAAAGGTTAAGGTGCCTTCCCCATTCCTTGTGCAACTGGCAGAATTTGTTCTGACCATGAACATATTCTGGTTTAATGGACACATATTTCATCAAATACAGGGTACTGCCATGGGTACCACCATGGCACCCAGTTATGCCAACCTTTTTGTAGGAAAATGGGAGTTGGACCACCTTTATGAAGCAGCCACAGACCCATACATTAATTGTTTGCACCTGTGGAACACTTTATCGATGATATTTTTGTTGTCTGGAAAGGAACTATGGAAGATTTTGAATCATTTATATTATGGATGGAATCAACTAGTAGCTGTTTAAGATTTAAATATGAGATCGACAGAATAAGTATTACCTTTTTGGATTTAAGAATTTATAAAGATGAAAAGGGAGGAGTATGTACCACCCTTTTCCAAAAACCAAAAGAAAGGAACACGTTGTTAAGATTTGATAGCTGCCATCCTTTCCATACTAGATACAATATTCCTAAGGGACAATTGATCAGAACATTCAGAAATTGCACAGAGCAAGATGAATTTGTCAAAAAAAGGGGGAGCAGGTACCAGGTTTATGGAACGTGGCTATAGCATTAATAGTATTGCTTCAGCTATTAGAGAGGTAGATGCCATGGACCGGAATGAAGTATTGATGCATAAACAACGTAAAAATATACAAGATATGGAATTTCCTTTTGTAGCTAGTTTTTCCAGTCAGGCTGGGGATGTTAGAAAGATTGTAGAAAGCAACTGGCCACTTCTGGGTTTGGAACCTAGATTGCAGGAGACCATTAAGAATGGACCTAAAGTGGTTTTTAGGAAGTGTAAAAGTATTGGAGATCATGTAGCTTCTAACATAACTACTAGGGAGTTAAATAAACAAATGTTGTTAACCTCTAGACCTAAAGGTACACACAAATGTGGCAACTGTAACATTTGTCAATATATAAATAGTTGCAAACAGTTTGTACACCCTGTTACAGGTAAAATGATGGAACTAAAGGATTTCATTTCTTGCAGCAGCATGGGGGTAGTCTACTTACTTACATGTGAGTGTGGGGCATATTATGTCAGACGCACTACACAAAAATTCTAAATAAGAATAAGTGAACATATAAGGGCAGTGGAAAAGAGAGATACTAACTATGCAATTGTAAAACATATTTTAACAAACGACTTCCAGAAATACACCTTTAAATTTATTGGTCTTGAATTGGTCTCCTTAGGACTCAGAGGGGGGATCTAAACAACAAAATTGGACAGAGAGAGAGAGAGAGTGTTACTGGATTCATTTTTTGGGGTTGCACTCCCAGAAGGGCTTGAATGAGAGTATTGATCTCTCAGCATTTTAAAAAAGTACAAATGCTAAAAAAATATTCAAGCTGCATTGTCCTATTGATGCTTTAAGATTAAGTACTAGTGCCTGGGGACCTTTTTTGTTAATTGTTGTAATGAAATATACAGGTCCCCATGATGAACATATGGGTTTCACTTTAAGAGCCATTGGCAGAGAAGGATGAATTGAAACCAATTTATACTTACTGAAATGTTTTAGATAGACATTGGATAAATGGTGTCACATGTCTGTTTTTTATGTATTTTTAAGAAGCACTAGTAGATACAAAGTCATTAACTCTGACGAAGCCTGGCAGTGTAACAGGTGAAACATTAATTTGTTTCTAGTCACTTTTTCACATGTTTGCATGTCTGCATGTCTGCAATAAATATTTATACAGTTGGTTCCATTTTGCTGTTCATTTTTATTGTGGTATGGGTGCTGTTTCACTATTTTTTGTATTACTGAGTTTAACATAGCACCATACACTTCCTGGCGCTCTTGATGCTTTTTGTTTCTTTTTTGATTAATTTATAGAGCACAGGTTGGTACCTAACATGACAGGATCCTTAAAACATTTTTTGAACAGCCTTTGTGCGGACTTCAAATATTGGGCTTGAGAGAAATGCCCTGTATGCGTGCATTCTGTGACTTGCTGATCGATTTCTGCACAAGCCGATGATAATCTGTTTTAAAGCTAAATAACAGTCACAGAGAGAGGCACTGGAGGAGCGAGTGAGAAGTAATTCCAGACGAACACATTTGGAGGCTGGACTGAACTAGACCATGTGATGGCTCACTCTCAAGAAGGAACAGGAACAGCGCAAAATGCCTCGTTTTTGCATCACAGGACAATGGTAATCCACTACTGGAGGCGACAGCTCTGATTGCACTGGAAAATGGTCAGTTAAACTCTAAATCCTTATACCGCAAGCTGGAGAAGCTACTGCTTAAGGGCAGACACATGTCTTGTCACAAAACAACGTTAGAAGTGTACCTCCAAGTTAAACGAGTTCCAAGTGGGTTACGTATTATATAAAAATCTTCTTATGGGACTGAAAATAAAGAATTTATGGACAGATGGTGAAATAATATGCAGGAAGCCTCTGTTAAAAATATTGAGCTTATATTGGAATTTGCAAGACCAATTAGAGAACAACTCACTAGAGAAATTGAAGATACTGAAATTAAATTAAAGGAATCGGTGAATGCAACTGAGTGGGAGAAACTTAACAAGCCCCTGTTGGAAAAAGTAACTAGGTATGACTCCAGAATTAAAAAACAAAAACAAAAGAAATTTGTCAGAGATGAGAATGATTATCTCAACAGCAGAATTTTTGACTGGAATGAACCAAAAAGAGCAGAACCACGTTCCATTTTAAAAAAGAGCAATAATGAGTCAATACCAAACAATATAGTTCTGGACTACACCACTGGCCCATCTGACACAGATGAATCCGAGACATTTACAGATTGGGGCATGGGGGAATCAACACCAGGACTGTCTCCCCCTCATTTTCAAGGGACCAGATGCAGTCAGCGGCAATGCCATGCTCATTTTCAAATTTCCCAAAGAGGAGGATGGGGGGGCAGCGTGGCAGAAGAGGCAGGAGCAATTATTAATTCGAAAAACTTTGGACAGTGTTAACAAAACTATTGGCACTTGTCAAAATGTGATCTCTTGTGTATCAACTTCCAACAATGTGGACTTTAATTATACTAATTTGTCATGTGTACCACCAGTTTATATAACATCCACAGGTGATATTAATGACATGCAATCACTCGGTTGTCCTAGCAATGATTTAACAAAAATATGTCATCAAGAACCATTAGCAGATGCTAATTGTATAGCTGCTGATTGTATTAGAGAACTTGGGAAAGGCATGAGTATTCGTGGCTCTGTAATTAATTTATCAAATTATGTGTTAACATCAGAGGAGACTTCAGTCTTAAATAAAGGGCTTTCTTTTTGACCAACTAAGGGGTTAAATTTGTTTAACACCTGTGTAGACTTCCACATGTTAGGTAGAAACTTGACTTTTAAGTGCACCTTAAATGAATCTGAACAAAATCCGGATAGAGATGAGAATTTTTATCAACTGCATCCGAGATCAGAATACTGTCCCCCAATGAATCCAACAGTTGCAATGTTCAATAAAAAATTTGAAACTGATTTGAAGAAATTACAAGATACAGAAGCAGGATATAACTTTAATAATTGTACCAGAAAAGAAAGAGAAGCACTACAAACCTTGAAATCAAACAAAGGTATAACCATAAAGCCAGCAGATAAGGGAGGGGCAATGGTTGTACTTAATACTGAAGATTATGTTGAAGAGGTCTACAGACTTGTAAATGATGACAAATCTTACACCAGTGTAACATGTAAAGTTGTCAAGGTGTTTAAAAATAGAATAGATGAGGTCCTTAATCAGGGTTTTCTTAAGGGATATATCACAGATATTAAGTACAGAACTCTTACAGTTTCACACCCAATTATATCCACAATATATGCCTTACCCAAGATACATAAGAGTCTAATACGAACCCCAGGTAGACCGATTGTATCAGGTAGAGGATGGCTCACCGAGCCACTTTCCATGTATTTGGATGCTTTTTTTCAGCCCTTAGTACAGGGTATTATATCTTTTCTTCGAGACTCTACCCAAGTAGTACACATTGTAGAGGATTTACAAATTGAACGGGACTGGTATTTTGCTACAATTGATGTCAATTCATTGTATACAGTTATACCACACAGTGAAGGACTGAGTGCAGTAACATTTTTTCTAGAAAAAAGATCTGAAGAGAAAAAGGTTAAGGTGCCATCCCCATTCCTCATGCAACTGACAGAATTTGTTCTGACCATGAACATATTCTGGTTTAATGGACAAATATTTCATCAAATACAGGGTACTGCCATGGGTACCACCATGGCACCCAGTTATGCCAACCTTTTTGTAGGAAATTGGGAGTTGGACCACCTTTATGAAGCAGCCACAGACCCATACATTAATTGTTTGGACCTGTGGAACACTTTATCGATGATATTTTTGTTGTCTGGAAAGGAACTATGGAAGATTTTGAATCATTTATATTATGGATGGAATCAACTAGTAGTTGTTTAAGATTTAAATATGAGATTGACAGAATGAGTATTACCTTTTTGGATTTAAGAATTAATAAAGATGAAAAGGGAGGAGTATATACCACCCTTTTCCAAAAACCAACAGATATGAACACATTATTAAGATTTGATAGCTGCCATCCTTTACATACTAGATTCAATATTCCTAAGGGACAATTGATCAGAACATTCAGAAATTGCACACAGCAAGATGAATTTGTCAAAAAAAAGGGGGGGGGGAGCAGGTATCCAGGTTTGTGGAACGTGGCTATAGCATTAATAGTATTGCTTCAGCTATTAGAGAGGTAGATGCCATGGACAGGAATGAAGTATTGATGTATAAACAACATAAAAATAAACAAGATATGGAATGTCCTTTTGTAACAAGTTTTTCCAGTCAGGCTAGGGATGTTAGAAAGATTGTAGAAAGCAACTGGCCACTTCTGGGTTTGGAATCTAGATTGCAGGAGACCATTAAGAATGGACCTAAAGTGGTTTTCAGGAAGTGTAAAAGTATTAGAGATTATGTAACTTCTAACATAACTACTAGGGAGTTAAATAAACAAATGTTGTTAACCTCTAGACCTAAAGGTACACACAAATGTGGCAACTGTAACTTTTGCCAATATATAATAGTTGCAAACAGTTTGTACACCCTGTTACAGGTAAAATGATGGAACTAAAGGATTTCATTACTTGCAGCAGCATGGGGGTAGTCTTCCTACTTACATGTGAGTGTGGGGCACATTATGTCAGACGCACTACGCGAAAATTCAAAATAAGAATAAGTGAACATATAAGGGCAGTGGAAAAGAGAGATACTAACTATGCAATTTTAAAATGCATTTTAACAAATGACTTCCAGAAATACACCTTTAAATGTATTGGTCTTGAATTGGTCTCCTTAGGACCCGGGGGGGTGGGGTCTAAACAAAAATTTGGACAGCGAGTTACTGGATTCATTTTTTTGGGGGCGCACTCCCAGAAGGGCTTGAATGAGCGTATTGATCTCTCAGCATTTTTAAAAAAAGTACAAATGCTAAAAAAATATTCAAGCTGTCCTGTTGATGCTTTAAGATTAAGTACTAGTGCCTGGGGACCTTTTTTTGTTAATTATTGTAATGAAATATACAGTTCCCCATGATGAACATATGGGTTTCACTTTAACAGCCATTGGCAGAGAAGGATTAACTGAAACCAATTTACACTTACTGAAAAGTTTTAGATAGACATTGGATAAATGGTGTCACATGTCTGTTTTTTATGTATATTTAAGAAGCACTAGTAGATACAAAATCATTAACTCTGATGAAGCCTAGCAGTGTACCAGGTAAAACGTTAGTTCATTTCTAGTCACTTTTTCGCATATTTGCATGTCTGCAATAAATATTTATGCAGTTGGTTCCATTTTGCTGTTCATTTTTATTGTGGTATGGGTGCTGTTTTGCTATTTTTTGTATTACTGAGTTTAACATAGCACCATACACTTCCTGGCGCTCTCGATGCTTTTTGTTTCTTTTTTGATTAATTTAAAGAGCACAGGTTGGCATCTAACATGACAGGAGCCTTAAAACATTTTTTGAACAGCCTTTGTGTGGACTTCAAATATAGGGCTTGAGAGAAATGCCCTTTATGCATGCATTCTGTGACTTGCTGATCGATTTCTGCACAAGCCGATGATAACCTGTTTTAATGCTAAATATAAGTCACAGAGAGAGGCACTGGAGGAGCGAGTGAGAAGTAATTCCAGATGAACGCATTTGGAAGCTGGACTGGACTAGACCACGTGATGGCTCACTCTTAAGAAGGAACACAAACAGAGCAAAATGCCTCTGACAATGGCGAGCAGAATGAAGCAATGAAAAGTGGCTTTGCAAGTTCTGTTTTTGCATCACAGGACAATGGAATTCCACTACTGGAGACAACAGCTCCAACTGCACCGGAAAATGATGAGTTAAACTCTAAATCCATATACTGCAAGCTGGAGAAGCTAGTGCTTAAGGGCAGGTGCATGTTTTACCAGGTGAAATGTTGGTTAATTTCTAGTCACTTTTTCGCATGTTTGCATGTCTGCAATAAATATTTATATGGTTCGTTCCGTTTTGCTGTTCATTTTTATTGTAGTATGGGTGCTGTTTCACTATTTTTTTGTATTATTGAGTTTAATATTGCACCATACACTTCCTGGTGCTCTCTATTCTTTTTGTTTCTTTTTTAAACCAATGGAGGACTGTCCCTTCCAGTCCACAAAAGAACCTCAGGCATGTCAGCAATACCCCATGGTCCACATTGTCAAAAGCTGCTGTGAGATCAAGGAGAACCACGATGGAATGGGCTCTCTGATCTCTTGCCACCAGGTGATTAAGTACTTGCCCCAGGGCAGTCTCCATGCTGAGCCTTTTCTGGAAACCAGACTGGAGAGAGTCATGGATATTATGGCTAGTTAAATGTTCATCCAGCTGCAAAATGACCACCTTCTCAATCACCTTCCCTACAAATGGTAGCTTGGAGATTGGTCTGTAATTGGCAGGGCAGTCTTGGTCCAAGGAGGGCTTTTTTAGCAGTGGTCTAACCATTGCTACCTTTAAGGGATCCGGAAAGATCCCTCTCTCCAAGGAAACCCAGACTATTCGAGATAGCACTAGGCAGATCATCTCAGCACAACTCACCAAAAGGCGGGTTGGGCCCAGATCTAAATTACAGCAGCTTGGCTGCAAGGTCTGGATGATTCTCATTATATCCATGACTACCAGCATGCTGAAGGTAGACCAGATAGACTGGATATTAGAACCACCCGGAAAGCCACTGTTGTGCCCTATGGGGAGACATTGGCTGATCTCTATCCTGATAGAGGACACCTTATCAGCAAAGAACTGAACAAACACTTCACACTTTTCTTGTGACAACACTCCTCCAGTCCGCACACAGACTGAATTGCAC
Source organism: Neoceratodus forsteri (assembly GCA_016271365.2). Classification (NCBI taxonomy): domain Eukaryota; kingdom Metazoa; phylum Chordata; order Ceratodontiformes; family Ceratodontidae; genus Neoceratodus; species Neoceratodus forsteri. The sequence goes on from CM028131.1 coordinate 1,128,026,630, forward strand.
AGTCTGTCCACGGTCCAGAAGAGCTGAGCTGGTCTGTTCTTTGCTGTAGCAATTTCTCTGGACAGGAATTCTGCCTTCTTATGAGATCTTATGAGAACTTATCAGATACAATAAAAATAAAGTGCAACTGCATTCGGATAAACAGTCAGCATTCAGGTAAACAGCAGTAAACAGGTCATTAGGCAGATGAGTACTCATAACACAGTGCAACAATCTGCCTTAAAATAAGTGCAATGGCAAAGAACAGTATGGAGGCAATATCCTTTGCCATGCTGGGGAAGGGTGGAGGGCAGGAGATGGAGGGGACTCTCAGAAGAAGGTGTGATTCCGCCATAGGTGGAGGGGGGAGAAAAGATGGGGATGTCTGGGCTTACAGAGGTGTACAGTGGCATTTGGCTTCAGACTGTAGCCAGGCTTTGAAATTGTATTTGAAAAAGAAATGGGAGGTGGACGAGCAGAGTGATGTAGGGAGTCTGTTCCAGAGGGAGAAGGCAGAGACAGAAAAAGCTTTGCTACCCATGGTAGAGGAGATTCAAGGGACTACCGGGGGGGGGTGACCAATGACTCATAGATGCTCCTAGATACCACTCTGCCCATGTTTAGGGATGAGTACGGGGACAGACTGCCACTTCTCAGGTTATTGTCAACTAAGCAGCCAAGGACATAATCAAACCAGCCTTGCTGTGGGAGGCAACCAAGAGACTGGTACAATATACAATGATGGGTTGAATAGGGAGCATTGAGGACAAAGCTACAGATACTATTGTAGACTGGGTGCCATTACACAGTGCCATTAGTGTCCCCTGACATTGAACTGTTAGGTTCAAGGCACTGGGGTAGTTCTGGCCATTGTTTTGTTTATAACACAGTTCCCATTAAGCATTGCTGGCACTGTATTACAGGCTGCAGCTTGTACTTACTAGCGCAGTTTGTTGTTTTCCTGCTTTGTACAGTGTACCACCCCTGCTCAATGTAGCTGCACTGCTCTGGACTCCTTGCTTTTTTTGTTCCCATAATCAGATCTCTCCCTATAATAAATACAACCCACCCCCTTTTTAAGCATGGTTATTAACAGATGGGAAAGGGAAGGGAAAGGGGAAATTGTTTAACCAGGAAAAGCACACTAAGCTGGAGCTTGTTTCCTGGTGTGACCTGGGAGCACAAGAAAGTTAAGTGACATGCTCAGGGTCACACAGTAGGAAAGTGGAGGCTGATGGGATTCAAACCGAGGTCTCCAGGTTTCCAGATCAGTGCCCTTAATCACTATGCTATACTGCCTCCTTATGCCGAAATAATGACCAGTGCAGGGGCACCAACACAGCACAGCCGACTGCGTATCCCCCCCCAAAAAAAAATTAACATATGAAAAAAATGGATTTTCTCTGTACAGCTCCAACCTCATTGACCCCAGCCACCAGCACATTCCTGCCCAGACAAAGCCACAGCCCCAGGCCACAACACAAAGAGCCTGCATGCCTCTGAAGACAAAACTTCCAGATCCAACACCAGTTTCTGTATGCAGTCCGATCACAAAAGGGAGAACACCTGCAAGTCAAAATGATTTGGATTAGCTGCATGACCTCCCATTTGACATCACCAACAGCAAACAAGATTACTCTGCACTGCCACACAGCATGCTGGCATCTCACTGACTGGCAGCCTCCTATCACCATGCCCAAATCAAATCCAGAAAAAAAAATACAGGGTATGAATGCCTGTCACACAACTTACAAGACAGAAGAGTTTGACAGATAAAACACACATCTAATATATGGAAATAGTCAAATCGGCTTCACACAGACCACCTTGATAGCTAGGCAAACACAGACTCGAGATCCTCCCCCCCCAGGATAAAATGTCTGGTCCCTGAGGCGTTTGATGGAACTTGCCACAGCTCGACATAACAAGGATCTGTGAGACACTAAAAATATTTAAAAACACAGTTCAGATAAACAAATTGACAACATGAGCTATATCAGAGATTACTTCATGTCTATTCACATCATCTTTGCACCTAAAATATCAATTCTGATCTACTAGCTCTTTAAGAATGGCTGGTAACAGGGATATGAAATATTCCAAAAACAGCAGCAGTGTAAGGGGAAATCAGATAACCTCACAGGAGCATGTCAATATAAGAATTTCCCTACTTTAAAGGAGAACTACTTGTAAGCTTTTATTTTCTACTGAAGTAGTGTTACAAAAAGTAATTCCAGTTATATTACTGTTCCATCTATACTGGTCTTTTGGAAAATTTGATGAGTGTGCCTGATTTACTCACTTCTGGCAAGAACATTTCTAGAACTCTGTGATGTAGTTTATAGTTTGTCCTTGTTCTGCTTTTCCATTGTTTTCACAGTGCATCCATGGTCTACTACTGTACCTTAATGGGCCTCCGAGGGGGTGTCTCTTATGGTATAACAGACATCAGAAACATGATGTTTGGGAGAGAGGACAGAGAAGCAAAGCTGAGCAGTTCTGTCTGCCCAAACCTCTTTAGAAGAGGCACACTTCAGAAGCCCTATTAACTTACCATAAATTACATGAGTTTAGCTCAAGTGATTTATTATAGGTTTTGAGAATTTTTTTTTTATTAACTTATGCCATCCTCCCCCGACACTAAAGTGGAGTATTCTACCCTAACGCTTCTGCACAAGAGCACACTGTACACACAGTAATATGTACAGTGGCTCTACATGCTGATTGGCTGAACTCATATTAGTGATTTATAATGTGTGGAACTCTGTACCTAAAAGGGGCATAAACTACATCTTAGAGAACTACAATGGTACATTCCACCTTTGTGTAACTCAGAAAAACCCACTGAGTTTGCTACAAGATCAGTAAATATAGAGGGATATTAGAAATGGAAAAAGCATTTACAGTAAGAACAGCTTCTGCAGGGAAAATGAATTACAAGTTCAATTAATTTCTCCTTTAATGTGCCAGTGAGGGAATGGGGGAAAACACAGTGGAGACACCACTCTGCAATTCATCCCATCATTGCTTGACATCTGGATATATCCTCATAAACTGAATGTGGACATTTTTGTGATGGACAGTTGCAGTAACATGTTGGAGGTAATGAATGATGGAGACCTCGGCCATGTACTTTGTTTTACATACATACTAAATCCGACAGTGAGTCATGTGCTTGCAGACATGCAGAGTTAAAGAGCACTTGATGCTACATGGGACAATACAAAGTATTTTGATTGTTTTGCCAAACACAGCAGCTCCGGCTATAGTATCAGTGGACACATAATGCTTTTCAACATGACTTAAAAAGTAAGCAATAAGACACGACATGGTGTGCATGGAACAGATTTTACCACATGCCCAGAGGCGTAGTGAGACATGGGGCCACAGGCCAAGTGCCTTCAGCACCTGGAAGTGCAGTAAAATTTGTTTCATGCACACCTCTGGAGTGTCTTATTGTGCTTATAAAATGGACTCGTTTTTTTTCTTACTTTTTACAGTCAGAAAAAAATCATGTTTGATGTATAATAAATAGATCTGCAAATGTTTACTTATGTTAAAATAGTCCTTCTGCCTATTAAATGATGCCACTTTGCATGTGTTGTACAAAGTTTGTCCTTTAGCGGCATCAGTGAAAATGGTTTCATTTTGTTGGCCCCTCTCTCCCTTCCCCCCATGTTGGTGTGAAGTTTGTTGCCCCTCCACTTTTTTTAGTGTGCGGTTTGTTTTATTTTTTTTATTGAACCATAACTGACAGACAGCAAGGGACATGGAGATGCAGCAGCACAATGCTAGCAGAAACATTTTTTCTTCAGGTAAAATGAACATGTATTCATTTTTGTGTTTGCTTGGGCACATGCACAAGAAACATGTTGCAGCAGCTTGCTGCAGAAGCAGGTTGTGGAGGTGCGGTACTTTTGTGGCCAATGCTGCCATTGCATTTTGGGGCTTGTGTGTTGCACACCAATAAAGAAGAACGCTGCCCGTGACACTAGTTTTAAAGTGTGCCACCACCTTCAAAGAAAATAGCTGCACCAGTCCGGCAGCGCCTCGTCATAGCAGCACCACCCTGTCATTTCAGCCTGAACAGTTTTGCCAACAGAAGCTGAGGCTGCGATGGCAGAGCGGCCCCAACTGATGCGGCACAGTGCTGCTCTTCTGACAGTATGCTTTTATGCTCATTTCAATAGATGGGGAGCCCACTCCCCATCGGCATAATGCTCCCCCATTTGTTGTTGGGGTTGGAAGGGGGGGTGCACTCTATGTGAGGGAAGTGATTAAATGCATAAGGGATGAGGGAGAAGTGGAGAGGACAGAGGTGCTTTGGGTGCAGCTCCTGGACTCCAAGGACAGAAAGTTGAGGCTGGGAGTGGTGTACAGACCACCAGCACAATCCAGGGAACTGGATGGGGAGTTGGCAGAGCAGATAAGGAGGGTCTGTAGAAGGGGGAGTGTGGTGATAATGGGGGATTTTAACCTACCACGAGTTGACTGGAGTACCTCGGCCACTAACAGTACCAGGGACCATGTGCTCCTTGATGCATTCCAGGACGGCCTTCTGATGCAATTGGTAAGTGGGCCTACAAGGCTTGGTAGCACTCTGGACCTAGTACTGGCAAATGGGAAGGCGGTGAGGGAGGTAAACATAGAGGACCCACTAGCAGGTAGAGACCACCAAACGGTGTGGCTCATTGTCACGCTGGGCAGGGAGACAGGAGGCACAGGCACTAAGGCGGTGGACTTTATTAGGGTGGACATTTGGGGGATGGGAGCAATACTGCAAGGGAGACTCCAGGATATAAGGCCGGGAATGGATGCAGAACAAAAGTGGGGAGTCCTAAAGACTAGGCTAACAGAGGCCACAGTAGCCTGCACTAGCGCCAGAAGTAAGAAAAGCAGAGGCAAGAAACCATGCTGGCTGAACAAGGAAGTGGTGCAAGGGGGTGAGGGGAAAGACAGCTGCATACCAGAAGTACAGAAGAACAGGGAAGGAAGAGGATAAGGAGGCTTTCGGGAGTTCGTCAAGGGAGGTTGCCAGGAGGGTGAAAAAAGCTAAGGCATCCAGGCACTCAAGTTCCGCAAAGGGTATAAAGGGAGAGGGAAAGGACTTTTTTAGGTATGTCAGGGAAAAGAGGAAGTGCAAGGAACTTATTGGGAGTATAAAGCGGGGAGGGGATTGGGTGGAAAAGGGGGAGGAGCAAGTGGAAATTCTAAATGAGTACTTCTGCTCCATTTTCACTAAGGAGAGTGATGGCCCACTATCGGAATGGGCTGGGGGGTGGGGAAAGGGGGGGAGGAGGTGACGGACAAAGTGATCACAGGAAGTAGGGTGCTAGAGGGATTGAGGGCAATAAGGGTGGACAAGGCACCAAGTCCCTATGGCATCCACCCCAGGTTGCTGAGGTAGATGGCGGAGCTGTTGGCTGAGCTGCTGGCAGATTTTTCAACACCTCCCTGGAAATGGGGTGTGTGCCCCAGGAGTGGAGGGTGGCCCATGTGGTGCCCATACACAAGATTGGGCCTAGGGAGAAGCCATGAAATTATTGGCCAGTAAGTCTTACATCCATAGTGGGTAAGCTTATGGAGGCAATACTGAAGGAGAGACTGGTGGCATTCCTAGAGAGTAATGACTTCTAAGATGGGCGGCAACACAGACTCATCTCAGGGAGGTTTTCATAAACCAACCTAATAGAATATTGTGCCTGGGTGACCAGAGAGTTGGACAGTGGCCATGCAGTACATGTTCTGTACTAGGACTTCAGTAAGAGCTTTGATACAGTGCCTCATGGGAGACTGGGGGGAGGAGCTGACGGCAGTGGGGTTGGGAAAAAAGCTGACTAAATGGATAGAGGTCTGGTTACAGGGGAGGGTGTAGAGGGTGGTGGTGGTGGTGGGAGAGCTCTTGGACCCAGAGCAGTGACAAGCAGGGTGCCGTAGGGGTCATTGTGCTGGGCCTGGTGCTATTTGGCCTCTTTATCTCCGATACAGCACACGGAGTGGGGAGCAGGGTTAGTCTGTTTGCACATTATACCAAATTGAGGGCAGTGGTGGACGAAAAGGACAGATGGGAAAAACTGCAGGGGGACCTAACCAAACTAGAGACATGGTCAGTGGAGTAGTAACTAGGATTTAATGCAAAGAAGTGTAAGGTGATGTACTTCAGGGATAAGAACCAGAAGAGGGACTATTGGTCGGGGATCACAGAAGAGGAGGAGAAGGACCTAGGGGTGTTGGTAATTGGGAGCATGAACAACTCGGCCCACTGCAGGAGAGCAGCAGTGAAGGCAAACAGGATGCTGGGGTGCATCACAAGTGGGTTCTCATCCACACACAGGGATGTGATCCTACCTCTCTACAGATCATTGGTCAGACCGCACCTACAGTACTGTGTGCAATACTGGAGGCCATACCTGAGGAGAGATATAAAGTTACTGGAGGGGGTGCAAAGTTGGTCAACAAAAATGTTAAAGGGGATGGAAGGAAAGGAATATGAAGTTAGGCTGAACGAGCTGAACATGTATACACTAGAGGAGAAGAGGGATGGGGGGATATGACTGAATTGTTTCGATACCTGAGGGGGTAAATAAACCTAGCACTGAGGGGGTGTTTAAACTGAGGAGTGGAAGAGAGACGAGGGGAAAGGTGGACGTTTCAAGAGGGAAATGAGGAGACACTACTTCTCTGATTGGGTGGTGTCTAGTTTGAATGCGCTGCCAGAGGGGGCGGTAACATGTAGGACAGTCAATAACTTTAAGGAGGAGTGGGATAAAACAAGAGGAAGCATCGGGGGCAAGGGCTGGTACAAGCAGGGGAGGAACTGAGGGGGGAGGAGGCTGGGGCAGCTGCAATCTAGGGTGCTATCTGCACACTCAGGCAGACTTACATGGACCAATTGGTGTGTTCTGCTGGCAGATTCGTATGTTCATATGTTCGTATGTATGTTCATATGTAAAATCACAGTGACTCTGTTCATGAGCAGAGGTCCTAAAATTTGGTGACAAATGACCATAAAATGACTGTGTTACAAGCGTGCATTGTGTAGTTTCCACGCACCCTCATAACTTCCCAAATTTGTAGTATTTTCACTCCAGATTTTCAACATTGCCATTTTTTCAGACCTCCTTATGAACAGTATAGCTGCCATTTTTCACATCCTGCCCGAAATTTCTGTTTACACATCTGGCTCAGAATACCACGGTTGCTGTGAGAAATCAATGTTCAGGACAGATTAAGAAAATCATAGTGACAGTGTTCATGAGCTGAGGTCACAAAATGCCTATGTTGAAAATTTGGTGAAATAATTCAACTACATGACTGTTACGCGCATGTGTTGCGCAGTTTCCATGTACACTCAGAAGTTTGAGCATTTTTAAAATTTTCACTACAGATTTTCAACATTGCCATCTCTTCACACCTCCCTGTGAATGGTACAGCTGTCATTATTCACATCCTGCCTATTTTGTGTTTTCGTACATGTGGCACACAATGGCACGGTTGCTGTGGAAACTCAAATTTCAGGACACATTGACAAAATCACAGTGCCACTATTGATGAGAAGAGGTCCCAAATGCTTTCATGAGGTGGGGGCCACAAAATGGCCATGTTGAAAATGTGTACTGCAAATACCAACAAATGCCTGGGGCGTTTTGGTTTCTAACCATAACGTTCCACCCTGTACAGAATGACAGGCATCAGGGGTGTGCCTTTGGATTTCCGACTGTAATACTCATGCCATTCCAACCCCACCCCAGCCCCCCACCCTGCAGCCACTGTCAGGTATCGAGATGTGCTTTGGACTCTTCGGCCCCAGAGTTCACCCCATTCTATGTTGCACCCATTTCAGCTTATGTCCTTATGAAGTGGTGTCACTGTAAAGCCAAACACCCCAAGGCACACCTCAACACTTGTCAGTGTCTGCAGGATAGGGTGAGGTAAAATGGCATGAACGTTAGGGGCGACAACCCAAATGCATACCGCAATGCCTGTCTGTCTCTGCAGGGTGGAGGTGGAGTTGGCGTGAAGTTCAGTACTTCACTGCCATCCTACTCTGCATCTGTCTAACTCCTGCATTTCCAATGCTAATACCAGCAAGCAAACATTCGGCATTGACAAATGCTTGTTTATGTTGTCTTGCACGTGTGCAAGAAACATATTGCGGTAACTTTAGAATAGCAGGTTTTGGAGGTGCAGTCATGTTGTGGCCAGTGGCACCACTTCTTTTTGGGGCTGGGCTCTGTGGCACAAATTAGATTGCATGCTGTCTACGACAGCAGTGCAAAAGCATGCCACCAACTTAAAATGTTTTAGCCATTGCAATGAGGGAGCTCCACCTCATTGCAGGGCTTGCCTTTCCTGGTGTAACATTTCAATCAGACATGGTGCTTGTACCATCCACCTCACACAGTTCCCAGAAAAGCCGATGTCGGGGGGTGCCCAATCCCCCTGTTGGCATCATCATGCCCTCCCTCCTGAGTTCATTTGCCTATGGGGAGCCCAGTTCCCATCAGCATCATGTCACGTGGCAGTTGTTTGCCGAGGGGGGTGCCCAATCCCCCTCGGCATCATCCCCTCCACACCTTTTATTTGCCGATGGGGTGCCCAATCCCATCGGTTCCAGTCACCCCCACCCCAAAACATGCAGGTGGCATGCTTGGAGCCTACCCCAGCGTGCCAAAAGTACCTGTTAAAAGAAAAAACCTTCCTGCAATGTTTATGATTTTTTTTAACCCTATAAAGTAGAAAACAGTCCCTCGCTGTCTGCGGCCCCTCCCTCAACCTGCACCCTCCTACTGCATACCCCACCTCCCCACACACACCCCTCAACCCATACTTACCTCCGAAGCCCAGCGCAATGACCTTCGGTGGACTGTGAACATGTTTACACTCTTCAAAGCTGACCACGAACTGAAGAAATGTTGGTAAGCTGTATAATGGCATAAATAGAGTTTTTTCAACCTTGGTGCATATCTCAGGCATTTTTAGGAAAATTTTCAACATGGGGTTATTGGGACCCCGCCTCATGAATTCAGTCACTGCCATGGTGTTATTCGGTCCTAAAGGTGATTTCGCGGTCACTGCATGAAATCACCTTTCGGGACCGACTAATGAAATGACAGTGCCACTGTTCATGAGGTGGACTCTCAAAAAGCCAATGTTGCAAATTTGGTGAAAAAAATAAAAAAAATGACTTTTACGTGTGTGCCTTGCACAGTTTCCGCGCACGCTCATAACTTCGCAAATCTGTAATATTTTCACTCCAGATTTTCAACATTGGCATTTTTCCACACCTCCTTATGAGCAGCACAGCTGTCATTTTTCACATCCTGTCCAAAATGTGTTTTTGCACTTCTGGCACAGAACAGTGCGATCGCTGTGGGAAATGAGTGTTCGGGACAGATTAAGAAAATCACAGTGACACTGTTCATGAGCAGAGGTCCTAAAATGCTATGTTGAAAATTTGGTGACGAAAGTCCATTAAATGTCTATGCTACGAGTGTGCATTACGCAGTTTCCATGCACCCTTGTAACTTCACAAATTTGTAATGTTTTCACTCCATATTTTCAATATTGGCATTTTTTCACACATCCTTATGAACAGAACAACTGTCATTTTTCACATCCTGGCTGAACTGTGTTTTCGCATTTCCCATGCAGAATAGTGTGGTCACTGTGGGAAATCAGTGTTTGAGACAGATTCAGAAAATCACAGTGACTCTGTTCATGAGCAGAGCTCCTAAAATGCCTATGTTGAAAATTAGGTGACAAACATCCATAAAATGACTGTGTTACAAGCGTGCATTGTGTAGTTTCCATACACACTCGTAACTTAGATAATTTTTAATATTTCTACTCCAGATTTTCACCACTGCCATTTTTTCACTCTTCCTTATGAACAGTACAGCTTTCATTTTCCGCATCCTAGCCGAACTGTGTTTTCGCACATCCAGCATGCAGTGGTGCATTAACTGTAGGAAAACAATGTTCATAACAGAGTAAGAAAATCACACTAACACTGTTCATGAGTAGAGGTCCTAAAATGCCTATGTTGAAAATTTGGTGAAAAAATTCCATAAAATGACTATGTTACAAGCATGTATTGCGCAGTGTCCATACACAGGTCGCAACTTCGAGAATTTGTTATATTTTCACTCCAGATTTTCAACATTGTCATTTTTTCACATCTTCTAATTAACAGTACAGCTGTCATTTGTCACATCCTGCCCAAAATGTAGTTTTGCACATGTGGCACACAATCACGCAGTCGCTGTGGGAAATCAATGTTTGGTTAAGATTAAGATAATCATAGTGCCACTGTTCATGAGCAGAGATCCCAAAATGGCTACGTTAAAAATTTGGTGAAATAATTCCACTAAATGACAGTGTTATGAGTGTGTGATGTGCAGTTTTTACACACGCTCGTAACTTCGAGAATGTTTAATATTTTCACTCCAGATTTCCAACATTGCCATCTCTTCACACCTCCTTTTCAGTGGTGCAGCTGGCATTTTAATGTGGTGCAGAATGGCACGGTTACTGTGGAAAATCAATGTTCTAGACAGATTAACAAAATCATAGGGACACTGTTCATGAGCAGAGGTCCCAAATGCTTTCATTAGGTGGGGTCACAAAAAGGCCATGTTTTAAAATTTGGAGTGCAGATACCAACTCAGGCCCAGGGCGTTATGGTTTCTAACCATTACTTCCCATTCTGTACCAACTATCAGGCATTAGGGGTGTGTCTTTAGATTGTCTGCTGTACTGCTCATGCCATTTGTCCTCCAATCCCACCCTGCAGCCACTGCCAGGCATCAAGGTGTGCCTTGAACTCTTCAGCCCCAAAGTTCAACCCATTCTCCTATGCTGCACCCATCTCAACATACATACCTATGAAATGGGGGGAGCATAAGGCCAGAAGACCCCAAGGCACAACGCAACACTTGTCAGACTCTGCAGGGTAGGGTGAGGTGAAATAGCATGAGCGTTATGGCCAGCGATCCAAACGCATACCCCAATGCCTGTCACTCTCTACGAGGGGGGGGGGTGATGTCGGTTCTGTACTTCACTGCTATTCCTATTATGCATCTCTCTTAACTCCTACACTACCAATGTCAACAACAGCAAGACAACATTCGGCATTGACAAATGCTTGTTTTTTATGGCTTAGATTATCTTTACTTTAGTGAGCATTTGTTCCTGAGCAGTCCCTCCTCTGAGCTTGGGACGGCTAAATTTAAAAAAAAGTATATATGCAGAAACGGAGTTCGAGTAAGCAGGGAGCAAGCACAGATCATGCTGTGCAAGCTGAATCCTAAGACTGTGGCTTTGAGTGCTGTAAAAGGAAACACATAGAAATGAATTCTCTCACCTGGTGGGTTATCAGCGAGAAAAACAGGGTAACTCACAGTCTCTAACATATACTTATACCCTGATTTACAGGCGTGCAGTCTAAACAAAAAAAAGAGAGCATGAAATCCCCTGTCAAAATCAGTTAGGGTGTTACAGTAATAAAAGTGATCCGTAACAGTCATTGTGAGCCGAGGGCTACTGCTCCCCCAATTAACGAGTGTAAAGAAATAGACAAGCTCATTTATAGTACATTTGTCAGAGTTTAGTTTTTCTGGTTGCTAAGGGAGCTACTTGGTTGAAATGAATGCTTACCAGCTGGTTTGTCAATTTGTCAAGCCATGTTAGCAAGGGGAAAGAAAATGGCGGCGTTTAAAACAATCGAGATTCTAATGGCTCTGTGATTTTTATTGCTATTTCATGTGGTCCTGCTTTTCTGAACTTGTTATTACCTGTGCATGGAACAGATTTCATGCACTGGTAATAACCAATTAGAAAGCAGGCTTTTCCCTTTCCATTTTATAAAATACATGTCCATGTGGTAGAGCATATTTCACTGTACACTTACAGTCACAGCTACTTTTAAATATTTCCAGTTATTTTACAGTATATCTGAAGAGATTATCTCTGGTGGCATTCAGTGGTACTGCAGGCAGGCAGGGAATTTCTCTAGAGTTATAAAAGAAATTTCAGGCAATATCTGGCCATGTCATTGGCTGCAGCTGCATACAGTAATGTGGAGAGACACATGGAACAACAATGTCTGTTTCAGACCACAAAATTTAATGATGTGGATCATGCTGGAGATCTGTTATTTATTTATTATTTATTTCAATTTTGGTAACCAGGTAGGCCCAATGTGCCCAACAAGTGGTCCCTTTTTCAGGGGCGACCCAGAGTTAATTACAGGTAATACAACAATTGCAGAGTAAGACATTTGCTGGGGTTACAGAAGACAGTAGTACACAAATCAACATTCTAAGGCACATTACTTATTTACACATGACAATTTTTGACATTTGTTAATACACTTAATACCTGATGTGGTTCTAGCAATACAGCAAATAAGTTAATACGTGGTTCTAGCAATACAATAAATAAGTTAATTATAGGGCACAGCCGTTGATTTATCAATGGTAGCAGGTGCATTGATTTAGCTCCAACAAGTAGGCCTTAAGTCCCCTTTTGAATCCTCCTAGGGAGTTACATTCCTGTTGAGTGGTTGGAAGGGTATTCCAGAGGGGAGGAATAAAGGCAGAAATAGCCAGAGCCCCCTATGCGGATCTTGCTTTAGGTACCATCAATAGCTGTCTGCTGGAGGACCTCAGTGTCCTACAATTCTGTTTTGTGGTAAGCAGTTCAGCAAGAGGGGGGCTGACCTGACTGAGCTTGTAAACCAGGCAAAGAGAAGGGTATTGTAACCTCCCTTCCAAGATGGGACAGGATAGGGCATTTAGGGTCCGAAAATGATGTTCTCTGGGAGGGGCGCCAGCTGCAAATATACTGATTCTGTGGTAAAGGGACTTGAGTTTATGCATCTCAGTGTGCTTAATAGAGTATAATACAGGAGCACCATATAAGAGGGTAGGTTGAAGGGTACCTTGCACAATCTTATAACAGGAGTCCTGAGTTAGATAGGGACTGAGGTGGTATAGAAGTCTGAGCTTCTGGTTTAGTGACTTGGTAACTAGGTCAATATGAGCCTTAAAGTTACAGCCCTGATCAATGGTGACTCCTAGGTACTTTATGGATTCAACTACTTTGATTCTTGCCCCACTAGATAGCCAGAGAGACAGCTTGTTAGTCCTGTCCGGGCTAAGGGTCCTTGGACCAAATATTATGGCCTTTGTTTTTTACCATTTAGGACCACTTTATTGCTATTCAGCCATCCCTCCAGCAACTGGAGGTCCTTTGACAGTAATTCATTAGGGGCATCAGTGTTATTATTGGACCTATAGAGTACTGTATTGTCCACACACAAGGTGACCTTTTCCTTGCCACAGTGTGTTGGCATGTCATTAATGAACAAAGAGAACAACAGGGCCCCAGGATAGAGCCCTGGGGGACCCCATCCTGTATTGGACACTTATCTAAGATGGCACCCAGCCATTTAACCATTTGGGACTGTCCCTGGAGGTAATTGGTGAACCAATGTGCCACCAGGCTGTCAAGGCCAACTAATTTCAATTTCTCGAGAAGTAGTTGATGATCCACAAGGTCGAATGCTTAGGTGAGGTCTACACCAATGCACTGTCCCTTATCCAGGGCCGAGAACAGTGGTGGTAAATGGTATACAGTCAGAAGAGATGCAAGTCACAAGTGGGGTACCTCAGGGGTCAGTCCTTGGGCCAGTTCTCTTCAATATCTTCCTTAGTGACATTGCAGATGGACTAGAGGGTAAGGCTTGTCTGTTTGCAGATGACACCAAGATCTGCAACACAGTAGATGATCCAGATGGGGTGGGCAGAATGAGAAGAGATCTGGATAAACTAGCAAAATGGTCAGAAGAGTGGCAACTGGGATTTAATACAAAGAAGTGCAAGATCATGCACATAGGGAAGAGAAACCCTGAAGTCACCTATAGGCTGGGAGGGGAGTTGCTGGCAGTCACAAAGGAAGAAAGAGACTTGGGCATCATCATCACCGATGACCTGAAATCATCCAAGTAGACCTCTAAAGCAGTAGGTAAGGCTAGGGGATGTTAGGGTGTATTAGTAGGGGTATCACAAGTTGTAAGAGGGAGGTAATAATCCTTCTTTACTAGACACTGGTTAGGCTCCTCATCTGGAGTACTGCGTGCAGTACTGGAGGCCACACTTCACAAGGACATTAATCAAATTGAGGCAGTCCAGAGAAGGGCAACCAAAATGGTGCAGGGACTGCATCAGAAGACATATGAGGACAGATTAACGGAGCTCAGTATGTATACCCTTGAGCAAAGGAGGGAAAGAGGTGATATGATCCAAACATTCAAACATCTTAAGGGCATTAACAAGGTGAAAGAGTCTAACATGTTTAAATATAAGAAAAATAGCAGGACAAGAGGACACAGCATGAGATTAGAGGGAGGTCAATAAAGTGGGAATGTGAGGAAATTCTTTTTCACAGAAAGGGTGGTGGATGTATGAAACGGCCTACCTCAGGAAGTGGTGGCTATGAATACAGTGCAGGGCTTCAAACAGGCATGGGATAGGCATAAGGGAGCAATACAGATGAGTATGAATAGATAGACCACTGACAGAGCAAAGGCCGATGGCACATTTATGAGGTAGAAAAAGAAATGGGCAGACTGGATGGGCCTTGCGGTCCTTATCTGCTGTCAACTTCTATGTTTCTATCAATATATCTGTGGTGAAATTCACCAGGCCATATTTTTCCCATGATTCTTTCTGAATCCATGTTGTTGAGTTGTGAAGATGTTGTGACCCTCAACGTAGTCCACTTCTTGGTTGTATACTACCCTCCCCTCTCCAGTACTTTGCTGAGGATGGAAAGTAGGGAGGGATATTGGGTGGTAGTTTTCCACCTGTGCCCTTGACCCCCTTTTGTGAATTGGCATAACCAGGACCACTTTCCAGAGGAAAGGAACTTTCCCTTCAAGGAGGGATCAATTGAATAACCATAAGACTGGGGTGGCAATGAATGGGGCAGCAATTTTTAGTAGCTTCGGTTCAAGTTTATTGTACCCAGCAGAGCCTTGGGTAGTGATCCCTTTGATTAATTTTAAGATTGTCATGGGTGTAGCATTGAATTCTGCAAAATCTTGTCTCACTTCAGCAACCATATGAACTGGCTACCAATGATTTCAATGCAGAATTGACAAACCTTGGCAATGCCATTCCCATGGTGGGTCCATTTGAAAGCCACACCTTTCATTTTTGCAACTCTATGGCAATATCAACCCCATGAAACAATTCTGGTGGTTATGACCACAATGTTGGTGGAACATATGACACCAATCATCTCAACAACAGAGTGCTGTAGTCATGAAATTGGTGACAGTGATGTTCCTTACGTGACTTATAGAACGGTTTGCCACAATAATTTTTTTAGCAGAACTACTGGATACCATCAGAAAGACATGTTTATACTCCCTTGATGGATGGAATAAATCAAACAGAAGCCTCTGACAGTGGCACAGAATGGTCTTCAAAGACCATCACAGTATTTATAGAAACAGACATGAAAAAGATATGGACAAAAAAAAAAACACTTAAAGTCTATCCAGTCTACACTGGAGACACTATCTAGATTTACTGTTAGACGACTATTCCTACCACCCCTCCCACCTTCTCTGTGTCATTCTTCACCTTTCCTTAGTTAATAAGATCATTGATGCTATCTGTGAAGGAGTTTATAAAACCTTCACCTGGGACCCCCTTTCCACTAAAGTACTAGCAGGAGAACAGTGTGAATTGAAACCCAGCTTTGTTGATTTCTGGACTAGCCCTTTAAAGGCCTTATACTGTGGCTTTTTGAAGGCTTGAAAATCCCAGTGGGGTAACGTTACAAATGATCCTCACCTAAGAGACCAAAACAGAAAAACAGAAAAAGCCGGGAGGAGCATTTCAGGGTTTGAAAGAGCGAGCAGGGCTATTTTTAACTAGAGAGCTGAAACAAGGTAAAAGTGATTTTGTTCTGTATCTGATCTGCCAAAGTAAACTGCCTGAACTATTATTTGGTGCTGAAGAAAACATTTTTTTTGTTTCATTCAACTTTGCATCAAGTGTTTTTTTCTGAGGGTTCCTCCAAAAGTCTTGGCTCACTGCAACACTGCCGAATGTGGTTGGCTTTACAGGTGGGATCGAACTTCCCCTTGTCTAAATAGTGATAAAATGAACTCAAAGTACTGAAATGGCTGGCAGAACAGCACATGCAACAGACACAGATGCAAAGGGACAGGATGTCTCAGCAAGCACAACAGCAGCTCAGAGAGACCAACAGCAGGCACAGAGACGCTAACAGATATCACAGAGAGACTAACAGCTGGCACAGAGAGACCAACAGCTGGCACAACAGCAGCCTCAGAGAGACCAACAATTGGCACAACAGTTCCAGATGCAAAGGGACCAGGTTGCCCAGCAAGTACAATTGCAGGGGCAGAAAGACCAGAAACAGAAGGAGTTCATGAAGTAGGTGCTGCAAACACAAAAAGAATTGGCCCCAGCACCAGGTCACAGGGAATCAAGCTGCTGTACGACATCAACCCATGCTAACAAAAAAACCGAGCCCTGATGACAAACCTGAAGCTTACCTTATGACTTTTGGGAGAGTTGCCAGTACCATTGCCTGGCCACAAGAAAGCTGGGCCACTCGCATTGCACTGTATCTAACTGGTGATGCACAAGCTGCTTATTAGAGCATGGACGATGCTGCTGCCGTAGACTATAGAAACATAGAAACATAGAAGTTGATGGCAAATAAGGACCGCAAGGCCCATCCAGTCTGCCCATTTCTTTTTCTACCTTATAAATGTGCCATCGGCCTTTGCTCTGTCAGTGGCCTATCTATTCATACTCATCTGTATTGCTCCCTTATGCCTATCCCATGCCTGTTTGAAGCCCTGCACTGTATTCATAGCCACCACTTCCTGAGGTAGGCCATTCCATGCATCCACCACCCTTTCTGTGAAAAAGAATTTCCTCACATTCCCCCTTAATCAGCCTCCCTCTAGTCTCATGCTGTGTCCTCTTGTCCTGCTATTTTTCTTATATTTAAACATGTTAGACTCTTTCACCTTGTTAATGCCCTTAAGGTGTTTGAATGTTTCGATCATAACACCTCTCTCCCTCCTTTGCTCAGGTGGGATACATATTGAGCTCCATTAATCTGTCCTCATATGTCTTCTGATGCAGTCCCTGCACCATTTTGGTTGCCTTCTCTGGGCTGCCTCTAATTTGGTTAATGTCTTTGTGAAGGTGTGGCCTCCAGTACTGCACGCAGTACTCCAGATGGGGCCTAACCAGTGTCTTGTAAAGAGGGATTATTACCTCCCTCTTACGACTTGTGATACCCCTACTAATACACCTTAACATCTCCCAGCCTTACCTACTGCTTTAGAGGTCAACTTGGATGATTTCAGGTCATCGGTGATGATGATGCCCAAGTCTCTTTCTTCCTTTGTGACTGCCAGCAACTCCCTCCCAGCCCATAGGTGGCTTCAGGGTTTCTCTACCCTATGTGCATGATCTTGCACTTCTTTGCATTTAATCCCAGTTGCCACTCTTCTGACCATTTTGCTAGTTTATCCAGATCTCTTCTCATTCTGCCCACCCCATCTGGATCATCTACTGTGTTGCAGATCTTGGTGTCATCTGCAAACAGACAAGCCTTACCCTCTAGTCCATCTGCAATGTCACTAATGAAGATATTGAAGAGGACTGGCCCCAGGACTGATCCCTGAGGTACCCCACTTGTGACTTGCATCTCTTCTGACTGTATACCATTTACCACCACTCTCTGTTTTCTGCCCGTCAACCAGTTTGCCAATCAGTTGACCAACTTCTGACCCACCCCAAGCCTACCCAGCTTATTTATCAATCTTCTATGTGGAACAGAGTCGAAAGCTTTGCTGAAGTCAAGGTAGGCGACATCAACTGCTCACCCTTAGTCCACCACCCTGGTTACCCAGTCAAAGAAATCTATGAGATTAGTTTGACAGGACCTTCCTTTTGTAAACCCATGCTGTCTTGGATCCTGTGCCCTATGGATTCCAGGTGTTGCACTATCCTTTCCTTAAGGAGTGCCTCCATAATCTTGCCCACTACTGAGGTAAGACTGACTGGTCTGTAGTTCCCTGCCTCCTCCCTACTACCACTCTTGTGGAGCGGGATCACATGAACCCTTCTACGGTCTTCAGGGACCTCTCCTGTGCTCAGAGACTCACTAAACAGTTCTGCTAATGGCTCTGCTAGTTCCACCCTTAGCTCCTTAAGTACCCTGGGATGTATGCCATCAGGTCCCATTGCCTTGTCCACCCTGAGCTTAGCGAGCTCTTGTAGGACCCTTGCTTTTGTGAAGGGAGTAGTGCTTACCTCCCTCCCCCCCTGTGTCCATGGTGCTGAGCTGTGGGCCCTGCCCTACCTTGTCTTCAGTAAATACTGAGCAAAAGTATCTAGTTAGGACAGATACTTTTACAGGGTCCTCCTCCTCACATGCCCCCTTTTCTCCTTTGAGCTTAGCAATACCCCCTCTGGACTTTCTCCTTTCACTAATGCATCTATAGAAAGTCTTGACACCTTCTTTTACTGATTGTGCTAGTGTTTACTCAGTTTGGGACTTTGCCTGCCTTACTGCCTTCCCTGCTTCCCTTAGGGCAGTTTGGCATGCCTCCCTATCTTCATCCCGCTGTGTTCCTTTATATTTCCTGAAGGCCAGCCTTTTGGCTCTGACCTTTTCTGCTACTGTATTTGAGAACCAAAGTGGTTTCCTTCTTCTTTTGCACTTCCTTTTCTGTCTAACATAATGGGATGTTGCTTCAAGTACTGCATCCTTAATGCTTGCCCACTTTACTTGAACCCCCTCCCCCGTGTTTCTTTTTGCCAGGGCTAGTTTAATTCTGTTGGCTATCTTATCAAAGTCAGCTCTTCTGAAGTTCCATATTTTTGCCTTGGAATGGGATGATTTAGATGTAGTGGCCAAATTGAACCATACAATGTGATGGTCACTGGCCCCCAGGTGACCTTCTACCTGGAGATCTGTGATCCCTTCCCTATTAGTCAGTACTAGATCTAGGATAGCTCTGTCTCTTGTGGGTTGTTTTACCAGTTGTTTGAGGCCCTCCCCCTGCAGGGAATCCATCATGTGTTTAGTTCTGGCAGATGTTCCTGCTGGTATTGACCAATCTGTATCCGGCATGTTGAAGTCTCCCATTATCAGAACCTCCCCTTTAGCTGTTATGTTTTGTATATCTTCTAACAGTAATGTGTCTATGTCCTTCCCCTGGTCTGGGAGCCTGTAGACAACCCCAGTTCTTATGGCTGTCCCATTTCCTGTTCCCAGGGTGACCCACAGTTCTTCTGGCTCCTTATGTGTATTCTGGATTTCTGTAGCTTTGATATTTTCATTGACATACAGGACCACTCCACCCCCCTTGCACCTCGGTCTCTTCTGAACAGTACATAGCCAGGTACTGAAGTCTCCCAAGTGTGGTTACTAGTAAACCACATCTCACTAATCACTACTATGTCCAGTTTAGCCTCTGACATTATTGCCTGCAGGTCTGGCATCTTATTTCCCAGGCTGTGAGCATTTGTGTACATGATTTTACATTGGCCAGATTTCAGTGTGTTAGTTGTTGGGTGAGGTATGGCATTTCTCCTGTGCGTTGTATGGGGAGACTGACCTTTTTTCTTACCTGGCGATGCAAATGAACTTCAAACATGCTGAATCCCTGTTTGACCACTAGCTGAGGGGAAGGGGTGTTCTTCCCATTCGATGTATGGGGTGTTGCACCCCTCTCCCCATTTGTTAGTTTAAATATTCTGCAAAGATGTCAAACTTCTGCCCCAATGCACTGACTCCCTCCTTAGTCAGATGCAGTCCATCAAATTTAAAGAACTTTTTCTCCCAGAACTGTTGCCAGTTCCCTACAAATCTGTGTCCTATGACCAGCTAATGGTGGCTGTTCTTGACTGGATTGGGAAAACTGAAGACAGTTATCAATGGAACTTTCACACATTTTGTCATAAAGCTGGAACCCAACCCAGAGTGGTGGTTCAAAAATCAAAAGACATGGTTGCATGTTGGTAAACACCAGAGGTGTGTTATAAAGAGAACTTTTTGGCTTTAACTTTGTTAGAGCATTACCTGAACATTTTGCAAAATGAAGTATGTGACTGGGTGAGTCATCACAAGCAAACTGCCCTGGCCACCACTGTCAAGATCACAGAATAATATCTGAAAACAGATAGACCAGAGGCAGCTAGGAATAGCAGAACCCAGGACAAACATTGGGTGGCAACCCAAGAGAAAGATCCCCATAGAAGAGGACAGAAAGGACGGTGGGAGAATGGGAATAAGTATACTGGTATGGATAGGTGGACAAGTGGTGAAATAATGGCTACCCCTCCATGTCAAAAGGTATAATCCCAGGATCTAGTGTAATTCCCCCAGTCCTAAAACCCCCAATTCCCAGTCCCACAAATGGGGGTGAGGGACAAGTCAATGGCCTGACAGTACCTTTATGTTTTCACTGTGGTAAAGTGGGGCACAGCCATAAGTTTTGTGATAGAATGAACTGTGACTTTGTGGAATATGTAGCTATGGAACACAGCAATGGATGCCATTCCAATTATCCATACATGGTCCTGGTGCAAGGCAGGAGACCAAACAGTTATGGCTCTGGTGGATTCAGGTTGTGGGCAGACATTGGTTAAAGAATCTGTGGTAGGATCCAGTTTGGGACACTAGGATGAATCCATAAAAATGTCCTGTGTACACGAGGATACCTGCATATATCCTACAGTGTGGTTAAAAGTGGGCAAGTGGGTAGGAATAACAAAAATGGAAAATTCAAAATCCCTACCTTGGCCAGTAGTTCTGTGCTGAGATCATGAAGATTTTCATGCCCTCCTACAAAATAATTCTTAAGTTGTATGTTTAAGGGAGGAAGAAAGCCTGAATAATCATTGATGCTGAAGTATTTGGCACAGAAGAAAAGTCTAAGTAGTCCCTGGGAGACAAACAAAGAAAGAAAAACAAGGGAACCCCTCTGTCAAAGGTTGTGGTGGTTGGAGACTGCAAGGACCCTGGTACAAGGAAGGTTGGAAGTGACTCCAATGAGGAACTTGCATCAGCATCAGCATCAACAGAAGGTGAAGAGGCACTTCCAGAGGTCAGGCCAGACATGTTTCAAAATGTTGTCAGTATAGTTTCTAAACAAAGAAATCATTGTGACAGGGTTACAGCCTTAAGATTTAAAGTGCAGGATAAAGCTGGCCCACAACAAAGAAGCGCAAAACTTTATGTCAAGATTTGGTGCAAGCGTAGAGACTAGGGCACATCATTGACTAGCTAGGAAAGTATGGTAACTAATTTTTCCATTAAAAATATGTGACTATATATTATAATGGTTGTGACGTATGATTTCTAATGTGTAGAGGAGGCCACAGGAAAAGTACTGGCAGAAGGATTTTTCCTTCCATGCCTCCTGAAAATGAAAATCTGAAAGGGTCCCTGGGGTTGAGTTTTTTGTAGTGGGTGGGAGTGGTATACCATAGCTACATCGGCAACTTTATAGCAAAATGGTCGATACTGACAACATCGCCATGTCACTGTAAAGTCTCCCTGGGACTCTGGCACCCTTCCCCAAGGTTCTGCAACCCATCCCTGACTCAGCTTTGTCTTGGAGTTGAGAATCTTAAATAGGGGGTGCAGGGGGCACAGCCCCCTGCATAGGGGGTGCGGGGACTTAAAACAAGAAGTTCTATCTCAGCGCATCATCCCGACCACAATTGTAGTCAATGTAGTGGTGTCTGGGAAACATTGCATCAACAAGAAATTGTCAATGTGGAGTCATAGATCTGGTGGTAGAACACTCCTGTACTCCTTGCTAGGGTGTGCATCCTAGCTAATAAGAGAGATGTATAATAATTTGGAAACCAGTGCTGAAATAAACTGGTTCCCTTTTTAGCAGGGGAATATGTGACAGGGTTAAGGCCTTTCACAAGTCTACTTATTAGTGACAAGCAACACTGCCAGGTCAAGGCAGTTAAAGAATTAGAAAGGACAACCTGAGAGTATGCCAAGGTACTGCATAAAAGAAAATAAAAAGCACTTATGTTTTTCTGTTGTGTAACACTCCTTTACTGCTATGTGTTTTATGTTTCTTCTGTGTAGGATGGCCACCTGCAGGGCCTGTAAGTCCCTAAAAGGAAAGTCCCCTCAACCTATTTTCTGTATACCTGTGTAGTTTGTAGGTATGAACAATGACTCCCTCTCTTGCAACCCCTAATTTCATCCTAATTCAAATATAAATAAGATTGTTTTACTCTGTTTTGCCCTGGTGTGATAACCTGTTTGTCTCCATTGCAAAGGTCATGACCCAACTCATGCAAAGTATCATGAGAGTTGGATGCATACGTGCACAAGCCAGCAGAAGTTATGTGCTCATTTAGTTCTGTTACATTTCTTGTGGAGTCCCTTTATTCTCTAAAACCATTTTCTTTCTAACTCAAATACACTTTAAAACTACAAAAAAAAAAAAACACAGGGCACTTACTGTGCCTTGAAAAGTTGCATGGTCAGCATAAAGCAAAAACATAGAGACTACTCAGAGTAGCAACAGCACTGAGTAATACAGTGAAACTACTACAGGCTTTAGCACCAAAACATAATAAAATTCCAGGATGGCTTACATGAGTTGGGTCATGACCTTTGCAATGGAGTCAGGCAGATCTTCACACCAGACGTAAAGTATCTTCATTTACATTTAAATTCTAATGATATTAGGAGGGTGCAGTAGAGTCAATCATTATTCATTCATACAGGCTACACAGATAAACAGAATGAAAGGCTGAGGGGATCTCACCTTTAATAAACCGTACCCTACACTTTCCTGTCTTTTACCCTATACACCTTGATCTCTGTGCCTCTTGGGACACACTTTAGCTGCGTCCCAGTATCCCCCTCTGCAGCACTCAAGGCTCTCCTTGCCCTAAATCCATCTAAAGGCAAAAGCCCTAATGACCTTGATGCAAAATTGCTTTACCTCCCAGCTCCAGTTATCTCTTACCCAATTGTTGCACTACTTAACCTCTCTTAAATTAGCCACTGTCCCTGATACTTGGAAGCATGCTACCATTATCCCTCTCCATAAAGGTGGAGACACTTCCTCCACCAGTAACTTCCATTCAATCTCCCTCCTCCCTCTCCTTGCTAAACTGTAAAAGCATATAGTACTCACCCAGCTTTCACCTCATCTTGACTCTGCTTCCCTCTTCACCCCTTATCAGTCCGGCTTCCACAAGCACCACCCTACCTCCACCTCCTTTCTCCGGCTTACTGATCCCATTCACTCTGGTATGGATCAAGGCCTTATCCCTTCAGCTATCTTTGTCAACTTAGCCAAGGCTTTCGACACTGTCTCTCATACCCTCCTATTGGATAAACTCACCAACGCTGGTTTGTCCACTACTGCCATTAATGCATTCAAATCCTACCTGGTAGGTAGATCGCAATCAGTTAGAATCAGGAACTCTCTCTCACCACCCCTACCTATCCACACTGGGGTCCCACAAGGCTCAGTCCTTGGACTGATTCTCTGTTCCATCTTCCTTAATGATTTTCCCTCAGTTTGCTCATCTGCATCCATTCACATGCATGCTGATGACACCGTCCTGTATATGTCTAGTCCTTCCAGCCCCCTGGTGGAGTCCACCCTACAGCAGGACTTTGATAAGGTCCAGCAGTGGTTAGGTGCTAACCAGCTATTCTTAAACACTAAGAAGACAGTCTCCATGACCTTTGGCACAAGACAGAGACACTCCAGGCTCCCTTCCACCCCTCCTTCCACACACTTGATGGGTCCATGCTGGAAGACACTACCACCTTTAGGTACCTAGGGGTCTGGCTTGACAAACACCTTGACTACTCTGGTCATGTGGATGCTATTCACAAGAAACTACTCCCCAAATTGGGCGCCTTATACCGGAATCATGAATGTACCCCCCTGCCGGCCTGCAGAGAAATTCTTCTCAAAATTATTCTTCCAACTTTTGACTACAGTGATGTAGTCTACAGTGCCACCCCCAAAATGACCCTAACCAGACTGGACACCCTCTTCCATTCCTTCTGTCACTTTGCTCTCAACAGCCCACCCTGCACTCACCACTGCTCTCTATATCAATCGTTGGCCCTACCCTCCCTCAATGACCAGCACATGCTGCACTGTGCCAACATTACTAGCAAGTTTTGGTTCAGAGTGGTCCCCTCCTACTTCCTGTCCTGTCTCTCTCTCCACCCCCACCAGCTCCCTAAGGAGTAGTGATGCCCATACCCTTGCTGTTCCTCACAGGTCCTCATCTACAGGTCAGGCATCCTTCTCCCACTACTTCCCTAAGCTATGGAACTCTCTCCCAATCAACATTCATAATGCTCCCTCATCTCGGTCCCTATCCTCTCTCCTGTGCTTCTTCACCTTCTCTTCTTGCACCTACCTTTCATTCTCCAACCTCCCCAATGATGACCTAATTCAGATCTCCATCCCTTGCTACAATACCAGCCTAAATGAGTTTATATGATCTTCTGCACTTATCATTCAGCATGTAGTATACAACTGTTATCGTCAAATTATGTCTCTAGTCAGTACCCAATTGTAACCCTTGCTTGTATTCTCATGTAACCTATTCTGCTGTTTATTGTATACTGTATATTATATTGTATTTTGTTCCCTATGTTTTGTTATGTACTACATTTGCTTATTGTACTATCCTCTGTAACTATCCATTCCCCTATCCCCCAGGACATATCTGAAAATGAGCAATTTGCTCAGCGTGTCTTACTGGTGAAACATTTCAATAAATAAAATTGAATCTTTTTTTTCTCCCTTTCAGATTGTGCTGTCTGTTTTATTACTATTTTGAGATTGTGTAGAAGCACTGGATTTGCAAGGCCCTTTGTCAGGCTCTTTCATATAAAGAAACATTATAAGCTTAATGCTGAAACTGTCACCCTCTGGAAGACAAGAAATAAACTGTACTGTGTGCTTGCTCCTGCTTGTGAGCCCAGCTGTAGTTGAGTCCTGTAGTCACAGTGCTTTCCTGCTGTAACCCCCCCCCCCCCGTTCAGTGCTCACAGCAGGACTGTGTTAAATGTGCTATATCATGTGCCTGTATTTTTATTTCAGTATACAGTAGTTTGCATACTTTGTAATAGTTTGTAGATAGAGAATTATGGGGAGCCCTGCAGTGCTGTTTAAAATTGCATTTATGAAACACTTACAGAGAGACTAGCAGTGCTCAGTACCCAGCACCGTGTTTGTTCAGTGTAACACAAATGTAAATCTAAACTGCTAAGTACAAAATGCTCCCTTCCACACTCCTCTCACTACATAAAACAGTGTAAGAAAAGGTACACAGCAGTATAACAGTACTAGAAGGGGCATTAAATGGCAGTAAATAAATTAGAATATACTACAGTGTCAAACTCAGTTACCTGATTTTCAAACATCTACCTCATAAGATTCGTGGGTCCTGTGGTGTTCCTATACATGCCTGTCAGCCTTTCCTTTCCCCTAGTTATAGGCCTATGCAAATTAACAACTGCCTGAAGAAGACTTGGAGTGGGAGTTAAGGTGGTCATTGGGCAGAGCATCGCCCCATTTAACCTTTTTTCATAGACTGTTCAGGTTTAACTCTCCATTCTTCATTTAAAATCTATAAATGTCTGGTTACAGATCTCAACCACTGTGTATGTGATGTTCTTGTATGTTGGAAATGAAACCTGGTGTTATCTTATGAATACATAATACAGTAGGTTAATGACTGGATCAAGTGACCCCAGAGGCGGGCTATAAAAAATACCAAATCAGCCTGGTCTCAAGGAACAAGCTCAGTATAACCACGGTACTAATAGAGGAAGGAGCTATATCTGCTGTCCTAGCATCTGCATAGGAGTCCCTCTGATTCCAAGATCAACTCATGTTGGTTTAGTAGTGATGAATATTTTGAGTTTATGTGTATGCACCTGAATTAAGAAGTACATCTTGCAGGTTCTAGTCCACTCTGATACCTCTTAAGAATATATGTCACTTTATATCATTTTCATTTTGTTATTTTTCCATAAAACCATGCAAACTACAGTGTGTTGTAAGTTACTTTCTGACTGCAAATCCTTATAGTGTCTGCTGTCAAAATTTGTTTCATCTGAGGCAAAAAACTGGGATAAATTGTTACCCTATTTAATGTTTGCAGTTGGGAGGTGCCAGAGTCATCCACAGGTTTGTTGCCCTTTGAATTGTTGTATGGTTAACTACCTTGAGGTATACAGGATCTCATAAAAAAAGATATGAGACTGACCTGGTGGTGCTGAGGGCTGCGGTGCTGGTCACCCCACCTCGCACCACACTGGCGACC
Source organism: Neoceratodus forsteri (assembly GCA_016271365.2). NCBI lineage: Eukaryota > Metazoa > Chordata > Ceratodontiformes > Ceratodontidae > Neoceratodus > Neoceratodus forsteri. Next base: position 1,128,053,026 of record CM028131.1, read on the forward strand.
AGTGTTCTGGAACTAGCATGGGCTGCCGGGGCTTGGCAGGGAAAAAGAAAGATTGAGCACCCGAAGGACTGCTCTCCTTCTTCGGGAAGGGGGTGTCCATGGTAGTCGGTGCACAGTTGCCTCCTGGTAGAGGCTGGGGGACTGCATGCTCTGCTGCTTATAGGAGTGGAGCTGCGGACAGACGTATGGAGGGAGCTCGGGCAGATGCGTGCCCGCTCCCCTCTGGCTATGTCATTGCACATCTTTGGCTCCATGGTAAAAAAATGGAGGCGGGCACCTGAGTTGAGAGGCTTGATGGCCGTCCACAATCTTCAACCAGTTGTTGGACACCCAAGCTGGATCCGAGTTCTGTGGGGAGCCGGGGGCTCCCTGCAGCCTTGCTGTGGAGGGTACTACCACAGAGGTAATGGTGCCAAACAGACCAGGGTAGAGGCGGACGGCAGCTGGAATCTCCAGAAGGATGTGAGGTCAAGAGGGGAGCAGATCAGGGGGCCAGGAAAAAGGAGCTAAAAAGAGATCAAAAAAAAAAAAGATATGGGAAGAAGAGGCACATAGTTCCCTAATGCCCTAATGTGCTCCAATATGTAATGCAAATGAGAGAAGGACTGGACATAATTGGTAGATTTGCCAGAGAAAATTTATTTAAAGCACATCAAACCCAGGCAGGACACTGTAATCAAGGGGCCAGGCCACTAGAGTTCAATCATGATGACAGAGTACTTCTTCTGCTCCCTAGCTCTGAAAGTAAGTTCCTTTCTAAATGGCAAAGATCATATGAGGTCCTGAGAAAAGTGAGGCCTGTTGATTATGAGATACAGTATTACAACCTGACCAAAAAAAGGAAAAAAACAAATTTATCATGTTAATTTGTTGAAACCCTGGAAAGTCAGGGAGGTTTTACTAGCTGACCCAGTGGAACCTAAACAGTCCCCTAGTCAATGACAGATTATGACATTGAAGATGGAGTTCTCGACATAGGCTCTAAAATTTTAAAAGAAGCATGCCCCATCCCATTAGATGAATGGCTTAACCTGACCCACAAAAATGAATCTCAGCAACTAGTAGGGAATATTGGGATATGTTCTCCCCAAAATCAGGACACACTCTTAGGACTTAATACCACATAGACACATGTCTAGGTGTCTGGATCTGCCAACAACCATGTAGGCTTTCAGAAAAAGCCTGAGTAATGGTATAGGAGAAGATCCACTCTATGCTGGAACTGGGAGTCATTGAGGAATCTCAGAGTGACTGGTCTAGCCCTAGTGTATTAGTACCAATAACAGATAGGTTTGCTCAGTTTTGCATCAACTTCCAGATAGTCAGTGCAGTCTCTAAGTTTGATGCATGTCCTATATCTAGGGTGGATGAACTGCTGGATGGACTGAGTAAGGCCTAATACATTAATACCCAACACCTGACCAAGGGGTATTGGAAAATCTCACTAACTCCAGAATATGGGGACAAAATGGCCTTTGTCACCCATTGTATCTGTATCAGTTTGCTGTGTTCCTCTTTGGGCTGCATGGTGTTCTGGCCACATTTCAAAGAATGATGGATCAAATCCTTCATCCCCATGTTATATGTAGCAGCATAGCTGGTTGATGTTATGATATTTAGCTCTAATTGGGACACTTCCCTGAGGGACATGGCTGTGGTACTTCAGTCGCTCAAGGAGGCAGGTCTCATGGCCAATGTTACAATATGTGCCCTAGGCAACAGGAAACTAAATACCTGGGATACATAGTTGGGAATGCCCATGTATGCCCAGTTATGGATAAGGTAAAAGCCATTGCTGACTGCGCTGTACCAACTACCAGAAAACAAGTTAGGTCCTTCCTTGGCTTGGTGGGGTGTTATCACCCATTCATTCTGGAGCTCTTGACACTTGCTGCACCACTGACTGACCTGCCTAAAAAGTCTGCCCCAAATAACCTTTGGTGGTCCTCAAAGTGTCAAGACATTCCAAACTATCAAAAATTTATTGTGTAAAGGACACGTCATATGTAGTCCTGATTTCAAATGTCCATTCATTTTGTACATGGATGCTTCAGAGGTAGGGTTGGCTGTCTTGTCACAAGAATTTGATAATGGGATTCACCCCATCCTCTATTTGTCCAGACAATTGTTTCCAAGGGAACAAAGGTATGCCACACTAGAGATAGAGTACCTGATTCTCAAAGCTCCTGAATTGGTGCAAGGGACTTGCCCCACAGTGAAGGGCACAAAGTGCTCCTTGCATGTAAAGATGCACTGGGAGTGATTCTGAAATACAGCCTGCTTGCACCAAAGGGTGCTTGTGCTGTCCTTGTGGCACAAAATGGTCTACAGCACGATGCTAGGGGACATGCTGCAGATGCAGGTTGTCGAATCCACTAGATTGGAATTCTCAAAACCCTCAAAGTGGGCAAATGTCTTAAGTATCATTAGACCAGCCAGGGTTGTTCTAATGGTACTTAGAAATTTTCTTTCTGAGAGGGTTAGCAAGTTGTACAAATGTGCCATGATTCCCCCCTCCCCAGCCCCAATATGTCCCTATAATAAAATGTTAATACAATCATTCCCTGGAGATGTAGTGTCCCAACCCCCACCCCAATATGTTCATACATATTAATAAAATCATTCCCTGGTGATCTAGGAGTCCCCCCTCACACAGATATGCCTGTATATATAATAATGCAATCATACCCTGATGGTCTAGTGGTCCCCCCCCCAGCCCCGATATCCCTGTATATTATAATGTTAATGCAATCATTCCCTGGTGGTCTAGTGGACACCCACCCTGGCAGGTAGTGCTCACCACCCCGCTTCCCCCTGTCCTGAACCCTGAGTCAGTGACTGGCACAGCTGCCCTCTCACCACCTCAGCTGGCCACCAACTGAACTGTCACTGAGTGCATACTGTAAACAGTACATGCTCATTGACAGTTCAGTCATCAGCCAGCCTAGGTGGTGAAAGGAGGGCTGTGCCAGTCACCGACTTGGTGTTTGGGACATGGGAGTGGGGTGGTGGGCACTATTTGCAGAGGTGGGGGTCCTTTAGACCACCAGAGAATGATTGCATTAACATTATAATATATAGGGATATTGGAGCTTGGGGAGATCACTAGACTACCAAAGTATAATTGTCTTAATATGTACAGGCACATCACAGTGGGGGAGGGGCAATAGATCACCAGAGAATGTTTATATTATTATATGTGTTCAAATCAGGTTGGGGGGGACCACTAGTCTACCAGGGTATGATTGTATTACTATGCACTGGCATATCAGGGTGGGGGGGTGCTATATCACCAGGGAATGATTTTATTATTATGTGTGCGCATACCAGGGTGGAGGGGACTGCTAGATCCCCAGAGAATGATTGTATTACTATGTACGGGTATATTGAAGTGGGGGGACTGCTAGATCAACAAGGAATGATTTTATTTTTATGTGTACACATATCAGGGTGGGGGGACCATTGGATCACCAGGGAGTGATTATATTTCTAAGTATGGGCATATCAGGGCAGCGGGGTGGGGATTGCTACACCACTAGGGAATGCTTTTATTATTATGTGTGGGCATATCAGGGGGAGCTGCTAGATCACCAGGGAATTATTGTATTAATATATGTGGGCATTTTGTGGCTGAGGGGGCTGCTAGATCACCAGGGACATGATTTGTTTAATGCAGTGGGGATCAAGACTGGGGGGACTGGTAGACCACCAGGGACTGGTGCATGGCCAGTCAGAAGCTTGCAACACACCATCCACATGTGCCATCTGTTTGATGCACTACCATGATTGCCACAAGCTGCTGGACTTTGCTGTGGGGAAGCTACCCAATACAGAATTGGGTGCAGGGTCCTTGGTGCACCAGCAATTGGTGAAAGCAGCCATTGGCATGGCTTGTGCCGCTTTTTGAGTACCGAGCCTAGAGTGTCTGGCAGTTAAGGGAGCAGCAGAAGCCCTGCACTGCCATTTGCTGGAAAGATGTTTCTCCTTAGTAGAGATGCAGCGAATTATAAATCTGCCCATGAAGTGGACGCAAAGTGACCACTTCACGTCCGCGGAGCACAACGCGAAGTGGACCCTGTAAAGTGCTCACTTCACGTTATCATTACCACTTCACATTCTCATTATGCCTTAATGCGAAGTAATGCGAAATGAGAAGAAAACAGGCACATCACATGGCCTGCAGTACTGTAAGTCACATGCTTTAGCCAGGCAGGAAGGAAGTGAGTCAGAGAAGCAGTTTCACTTTCTCCTTTGCATTTGTACATGGAGAAAGCAAAATCGTTTTGTGAGAGGAGTTTGCTTGGCTCTTGGAGTCATTATTGCCAATCCAATTCAAGCAGCTTTTTTAAAAGCTATTTTATTTAGTGTTTGCATTGTGTTAGTGTTTTTTTGGTTAGTGAATTTTTTTGTATAAGTTTTGTTTTTGTTTTGTCTGTGTGACTGAGTGTGTGTGTGTGTGTGTGTGTGTGTGGTCCCATGGACCCATGAGGATGGATGGTCAGGTTGGAGTCGGGGAAGGCAAGTCATTGGCACATGGGAACATTAGAAGGGGAGGAGTGTGGACCCATGGGGGTTGGGGCGGTCGTGTTATGTTGGACAGCTCCAGACTCCTGGCCAGTGTTGCTTCCCCAGCGGAAGCAACAGGAGCAGCAGCAGCAGCACCAATGCCACCGGTGGCTGTTGCTCATCCACCTTCTCCACCACCACCACTAGCAGAAGCTGTTGGGGCTCAAGCAGCACCCCCTCCACCACCTCCACAGCCACAGGAGGTGGCCCCGGCAATAGTGGGTGGTGGTGGGACTCGTGCCTGCCAAGTGCATACTGTGTCTGGTCCCCCCCCCCGCAGCTCCCCAGTGTGGGAGTTTTTTAATTGTGTGGGGGGAGACAGCACAGTGGTGCAGTGTTGTGTGTGTAGTATGCTGGTGCGCCGTGGTCCCCCTGGGACATATTTTGGGACTGATGGCCAGTGCACCCACATGATGAATCACCACAGGCAGAGTGGCAGGCTGCTATGGAAGGGCCATGCATCCACCTGCTGGCCCTTCCATGGCAGTGGCTGAGGGTGCTGCTGGGATGGGAGATGTGCCTCACAGCAGTCACCACCGCAGCAGGAGGAGGAGGGCTACAACAGGTGCTCCACCACCACCACCACCACCACCACCACAGCCACCAGCACCACCCTGTCCACCACCAGCCCCACTACCTGGATTACCCACTGCAGTGGATGCCGGCATAGTCCCTGTTAGCCAGTCTGACCTCCTCCTGGTGTGGGCAGCACTGGAAGAAAACAATAAGCGTTTCATTAATTTGGAGCAGCAGGTTGCCAGAGTGGAAGCACTGCAGCAGCAAATACTTTCAGTGCTGCACCTGCTGCTGGACCACCATGGCATCCCACAGCCATAGTAAGTCCAGGTATCATTTTCTGCCCCCACACCCACCCCCACCCCTGACCCCACCCCACTACTGTGTTGTACTTTTGTTGTGTGTTTTTTGTTTGTTATTATTAAATCATACACATTTTCCCTTCCAGTGGAATCTTTCTTGCACCACATAGTGCAATAGATTTTTTTGAAAACAATGCGTAAATGCATTACAGTGAGTCATGTGACAGAGGCATTCCCATTCTGAAAATCTGCCCACATTCTGCCTCCTTTCTCAGCTTCTCAGCAACATTAGGACATGATGGCAGGGAGAGTGCGTGTGCATGCTCCTTACAGTGAATATCGGGATGTGCAGGTTTGCGAATGTTTCTTTATGTTAATGGTCAGTTTTTTGTGAAATGTGTGGCCACGTTTCCAGTAAGAAGAGCCTTGGTAGTGGAAACATCCCACATTTCACCACAAAGTGAACCTTATAACATTAGGAAACATTGCTTGGGATAGCTGTTGGACATTCAGTATAGTGGAGCATGCACTTGCGCTCCCCCTGCCATCACGTCTTAACGTTGCTAAGGAAGTGTGGCACAAATGTGGGTTGCTTTTCAGATTGTTAATTCCTCCGTCATGTGACTCACTGTAATGAAATTATGGGTGGTTTTCACAAACATATATTGCACTCTGTAGAGCAAGAAATATTCCAGTGGTAGTAATGCCCCCACATATTAGTTTATGTGCATCACCGTAACTATGTAATGTGTTGACTGTCTGTAAAGCAGCAGTACAACAATCTGTTGATTACTCTGACCTATATTTTTTAATGCTATGTTACAACTTCCTTTACTTACATCCTGACTGACTGGAATGATATGATAATTTGCAGTAGTTGAGTGTGCTGCACTACCTTTTTTCATGTGTGAAATAATGAAAGGAACATTCCTTTTAAATTGGTGCTGCTGATAGTGAGTGTGACCAGGTCTTTGTCATTATTTTCCTCTGCTTTTCTCCATCACATCAAGTAGTTGTCATATATAACTTCTTTTGTTAACTAACAGTTATGCATCAGTCAGTGTTTTACATGACACCACGGAACAATAGTTATTGAAAAGCAGCTGCAAATAAATACAAAGCTGGTCGAAACAATATTGGAAGACATGCTCATTTTGTTTTCATACATGAAAAAAGTAGGAGTAAGAGAAGCAGACATAAATTGTGAGAAGAATCGTATCATTCAAGTCACTGACGATTCGCACGTAAGTAGTGGTTGCTGTAGCAATTTAAAGTAGCATAAAAAAGTACAGTTAAGAACTGTGAGGACATTCTTGCAATGCTGCTTTAATTGTAAAAATGTCACTATGACATCATGACTATGAGCTCACAGCAACAATCACAGAACACACAAAAGTGGCACAGAGTCCCCAGATTTTTTCTGCAGGCCCTCAATGCATCCTCCTTGTGTGCAGAAAATTGACAAGTGGTAACGAAGTGAAAAGAGACTGTTTCAGCACATACAAAGTCCCCGAGAATTAATGGCGCACTCAGTCATGCATGCAGTGGTGGCACAGAGTCCCCAGATTTTTTCTGCAGGCCCACAATGCATCCTCCTGGTGTGCAGAAAATTGACAAGTGGTAACGAAGTGAAAAGAGACTGTTTCAGCACATACCCCGTCCCCAGTATAAAATGATGACTGTGAGGTTCGTGTTGCTGGCCAGTGCATTGTGTGAGATGATTCCACCAAATGAAATGTGATCATCTCAACTGGATTGAAAGGTGCCCTTGGATGTACACTAATAGTAGCCTTGGTGAGTATATATATATATATATATATATATATATATATAGTAGTGTATTTTGTAGGTGATGATGAGGGGTTGAACTTGACATCGACATGTACTCATGCTATTGTTCTGCATCATACAGGTAACTCCAAACTGTTGCTGTGCACATTCCAGTGCTCAATGAGACTATGTTGCACTTAAATGGAAATGGATAACTCTCAAGCACATGAAGGTAAGTATTTTTTTTGGGGGTGGGAGGAATCATATTTTCAGTTTTGTCTGTAATGGTTTCTTATTTTTTTACTTCTTCACAGATTTCATCAGCATCCTTCTGGAGTCCGGTTGTTAATGATGGTCATGGTCATCGAATGAAATGACTTCTGCATGCTGCATGTGTGCCCAAGCTCGGGTCGGAGGAAGGGTGTGCCTGATGTTGAAGAACTTTTTTGGAAAAGGCCACTTTAACAGAACAACAAAGTATTGCGAATTTTCCTAAAAAAAGAAATGAATGACTTCTTAAAAGTTACAACTTCATTGTTATGTGTCCCTCCCTGGTTCTCAAATTTCAATCCCTATTTTCAAGTTACATTTCAGAGACACATCTTGTCAACTACTAAGACAACCTGTTGTGTGCAATATTTGCAGCAGTCTTTATAAAGCAATGAAACAGATGAACTAAAATCTTCATGCTTACAGAATGGATTTCACATGGACATTACATCAGTTCCTCAATGTACAGTATAGCTACAGCATCTTTCCCAACAAGTAATAGTGATGGAGCCTGTTTTTGTTCTCCTGTAAAAGAAACAAAAGAAGTGTACTGTATGTGTTTTGCCACTGCGGCTCTGAAAAGCTACAGAAAACAAAACAGACAACTTAAGAAAGTGAGGCAGCATAACAAACATGAGTGCACATACTCACTTTATAGTTTAAATATTAAGAAGCTGGTGGTGGTGGTGCACTGGTGGACTGGTGGTCCATGGGGGCAGACAGACTCGTGGTGGCAGACTTGCATAATATCAGTCCCGGTGGTGGTGGTGATCCATGGGGGGAAGACAGACTCATGGTGGCAGCAGAGTTGGATAACATCAGTCCTGGTGGTGGTGGTGGTCCATGGGGGGACAGACAGACTCTTGGTGCAGGCTTGCATAACATCAGTCCCGGTGGTGGTGGTCCATTGGGAGCAGACAGAATCATGGTGGCAGCAGAGTTGGATAACATCAGTCCCAGTGGTGGTGGTGGTCCGTGGAGGTTAGCCAGACTCATGGTGGCAGCAGACTTGGATAACATCAGTCCCAGTGGTGGTGGTGGTGGTCCATGGGGATCAGACAGACTCATGGTGGCAGACTTGGATAACATCAGCCCCAGTGGTGGTGGTGGTCCGTGGGGGGCAGACAGACTCATGGTGGCAGCAGACTTGGATAACATCAGTCCCGGTGGTGGTGGTGGTGGTCCACGGGGGGCAGACAGACTCATGGTGGCAGCAGACTCAGATAACATCAGTCCTGGTGGTGGTGGACCGGGGTGGGAAGGGCACACCGCCTTTTAAATACTGCAGTTAAAACCTGCCAACATTAACCACATCATCATCCTCATAAAGAAAACTGCCATCACAGTCATTGATGTCTGAAGTCTGACCACTGGGAAATTCTTTCTCCATTGTGTCATCATCTACGTCAGTGGTGGGCCGTTTCAGGCAGCCACTGCCAGTGCCACCAGGATGCTCCATTTCCACATCAGCAAGACCACCATGACTAGGCTGGGGTAAAAATACTGAGGTTGCAGTCTGTGCTGGTATGTGCCTCTCATTCATTTTAATGAATGCTAGCAAACTAACATTTGCAGGAGACAGGTTTGTCCGACGATCTCTGACTATTGCACCTGCTGAGCTGAATACCCTCTCAACACTTACACTGGAGGGTGGGCATGTGAGGTACTTCAGTGCCACTGCAGTCAGCTCTGGCATTTCACTGACCTTTCCACTCCAGTACAAAAAAGGATCTTCATTTATTGTCTGATGCCTGTTTTCAGACAAATATGACTCAACCATCCTCTGTGCCACACTAAGTCCAATTGTTGATGCATTAGCCTGTTCCCGGAATCATTGATTTCACAAATACCCACTTGGGACAAAGCCTCCCAAAGCGGGTTGACACCAACCACTTTGGATGACAGACCACCAGGAACTACTGTCCCCTTACCCTTGCATGATATGCTTGCTAGTCCTCCAGCTACACCTTCAGCTGGATTATGCTGCTGAAGTTTGAAAATCTTGGCACGTGACTTCTGTGCTCCATGAACCAAGCGAACCAGTTGACCACTGATATTTTTTTACCTGTTCAGGCCCTCCTTCCAGTACTGATGCAATTCCACGTTTGTATCGTTGGTCCAGCATTGTTGCCATGGCAAAAGTTGTCACTACACTGAATGCTCACAATGTGACGATTCTGGTCAAATACTGTCAGCATGTGTTGCAGCAACATACTGCTACCACCGTCTCCGGCAACATCAAGGCTATGCTGTACATTCACCAATGTCTGCCTCAGTACCTGCAACAGTGGAATTGATTGGCTAATGGAGGCAGACTCGCCACTCACTGCCTGTGTGGCTTGTTCAAAAGGCCTCAAAACTGTTATTACAGAGTCCATGAGGCGCCACTGTTCAGTCGTCATAGACAAGGAGGCCCCAGAACTGTCACAGCTAATGTGCATAACAAGATATTCTGAGATGGCTTTGTATTGTTCATACAACCTCTCTGCCAACTATAACGTGGAGTTTCATCAGATGACAACTTCCAGCTTCAAGCGGTGCTGAGGCAGGCTGTTTTGTATCTGCAGCTGCCGCAGTTGGTCACGGGCCTTTCCAGATCTTGAAAAGTGAGAGCAGATACGTCGTGCAATGGTCAGCATTTCCTTTATGTCAGAGTGCTGCAGAAACTCCTGAACCACAAGATTTAAACAGTGGGTCGTGCATGAAACGTAAAAAAAACCCACCATTTGTGATGCATTTCACCACATTTGACCCATTGTCACTTGCTATGAACCCAGCTCTCAGGGACAGAAGGTTTAGCCATCTGTCAATTTCAGTCAGTACCATGTCCAGCATGTTCTCACCAGTGTGTGAACAGGTCACACTGCGCATAGCAATTGTTGCATGCTGGCAAATTCCACCTTCCTGCACTGATTAGTCACACTATCAGCATCACAAACAACCCCCGGCATCTGCACCCAGTGTGCAGTTATACACAAATATGAACTCCCTGCTGTTTTGCCACTTGTCTACATATCCATACTTAAATGGATGAATGGAGAGGAGGAATGTTAAAGGGCATGTCTTACTGAGTTTGAGACAGTGCGGAACAACTCGGGAACAGCATGGGTAGAAAAGTATGTCCAGCTAATAGCTTGGCAGAAGACATCAGGAGAAAGGACTGCTGTGTGACTGGACTTCTCTACTGGGACTATATTGCCCTTCTTCCCTCCCCTCCACCCTTCCACCCAAAGCTAGTTCTACTTTTACAGGGACAGGATTTGACTGACAACAGAAACTTCCTGTTTGGGAGCAGGAAGTGAGTGATCACAGAGCCACCAAAGACCCACCATCCTAGAAGGGCAAGAGTAGCTCTCTGTCCCCCTCTAGCTGCTGGAGGTCTGCCTCTGAGCAAGTAAAGGGTCTACTGAGAAATATAGGATATTCTTGTCTCAGAACAGGACAAACAGGAGCTTAAAGGGCACACAGGCAGAAAGTAAGGAGAGAGTGAAAAACAGAGGAAAGAGTAAGGATTGCAAACAGTTAAGGGACCAGAAATAAGACATGATTGGAGTGGTGCAGTGCAGTGGCTGTGGAGCAGCAGTCCTCCGGGAGACATTCTGGAGGATGCAGTGTTGTCCCATCTGCAGGCACCTCTCTGGGCTGAGGGAGGAGGTTGCTCATCTCCAGGCTGAGTTAGCCAGGATTTGTGGGACCTCCTCTTCCATCCAGGGACCACTAGTACCACTGCTGTTGCCTCAGAGGTTGCCAAGAAAGAGGATCGGTTGGACCACAGTGGGCTCAGGGAGGGAGAGGGTGGTGGAACAGAGGCACATCCCTCCAGTTGTACCTCTCCACAATTCCTATGCCATTCTGGCAAAGTGTGGTTCCTCTATGGAGGCACCCACAGTGGAGACCAAGGAGGATGCTGGGAACCTCCACAAGGAGACCCACAGGAGGGTGGCAGGGGACCCCGCAGGGGAAGGAAACAACTCCTGGTGGGGGACTCCATTGTTAGGAAGGAAGAACTGGGGAGGAAGGGAGAGGGAGGGCAGTGCCTGCCTGACGCCATGGCTTGAGGGACAGGGAGTGAATCCTCAGGATTGCCGGAGCAGCTGCACAGGGAGGGAGCTGGATGTCATTGTCCACCTAGGGACAAATGACCTGGCTAAGAAAGGGATTAGGAAGTGCAGGAAGAGTTTGTGGAATTGGGAGGGCCTTGGGCAAGTGGTACGCACAGTAACCTTCTCGGAGGTGCTGCCCATCTATGGCGAGGAGAGGTTGGGTGTTCCGCACCATGGTATTCAATCAGTGGTTGAAAACTGGTGTGGAGCTCAGGATTTGGCTTCATTGGGGATTGGGGTCCACCTGGAGTGATGTAAGCCTATAATGGCATGATGGGCTGCATCTGTCCAGGAGGGGAACCAGGATCCTTAGGTGATAGGTTTAAATGCTTCATTGGCAAGCATTTAAACTAGCCAAGGGTAGGCACTGAAAGGAGCAGGGAATCTAGCCCCCAAAAATCATGGTAGTAAGTGCGGCAAACACCAACATAGAGGTGTCGATAGGGAGAAGGGCAGGGTAAATGGAGAAAGTGACAAAGGCAAGAAGGACAGGGATGGGGCAAAAGGAATAAGGCCATCAGGAAATGGAGGGTAATAGTACCAATGCCCATAATCTGGGCAACAAGCTCCTGAGCTGATGGCCTTGATGGAAGAGGGATGCCTGGATATCGTAGCAGTCACAGAAACATGGTACACAGAGAACCATGACTGGGATGTTAACATACCAGGTACATAACCTACAGGAGAGACAGGCAGGAGAGAAGAGGTGGAGGAGTAGCTCTCTATGTAAAGGAAGGGATAAAAGCAACTGAACAAAAGAATAAACAGGGAGGAAAGGAGGCACTGTGGGTCACCTTGGAGACTGGAAAGGGTACCACAATCCACACAGGGGTTGTGTACAGACCCACATGTCAAGGGGAGGGAATGGACAAGGATATGATAGAAGGCATTCTTAGAATGGCAGAGAAAGGGGAGATACTGTTGATGGGAGACCTGAATATGCCAGATGTTAAGTGGAGCACATTTGCTGCAGCCACATCCAAGAGCAGGGCCATTCTTGATGCCCTACAGGTGGCAGGCCTCAGACAGCTAGTTTCAGAACCCACTCATGAGGGAGCAATCTTAGACCTCATACTCTCAAACGGGGGCAGTGAGAGGATCTCAGACCTAGAAGTGGGTTGCGTCTGGGAACAAGTGACCATCAAACAGTGTGGTTCACGTTAAACTCAGCTACAGAGTCAAGCCATACAAAAGTGAGGGTACTGGACTTTAGGAGGGCTGACTTTGGCAAGATGGGAGAGTGCCTCAGAAAAGCACTAGCAAACAGGCTAGAAGGAGGTGTGGAGCAACAATGGGGAATCATCAAAACTGCCATCACAGAGGCAACAAGCCTTTGTGTGAAGCAAATAAACAAATCAAAACTAAAGAAAAAGTCACTATAGTTCCCAAAAGAGGTGGCTGTGAAAGTCAGGAAGAAAAAGATAGCATTCCGGAAGTATAAGGAAACACAGAAGGAGCAGGACAGAGAACTGTGCCAGTTAAGGCAGAAGGAAGCAGGGATGGAAGTCAGAATAGCAAAGGCCCAAACTGAGGAAAAGATAGCCAACTCAGTTAAGAAGGGGGATAAAACCTTTTATAGGTACATCAGCGAGCGTAGAAAGACAAAGGGAGGGATAGTGAGGCTGAATAGAATGAACGGTGGGTGGGCAGAGGGGGACAGTGAAAAAGCAGGGATACTGAACAAATTTTTCTGCTCAGTATTCACAAAAGAGGAGGGGAAGTGCCTAATCCAATTAACAGAAGCACTTTGATAGGGGGTCGATCTCAGTCCTTTCACAGAAGAAAGGGTTCTGCAAGAACTCCTAAAACTGAAGGTGGACAAAGCAATGGGTCCTGATGGAATTCACCCCAGAATTCTAAAAGAATTAAGGAGGAACTAGTGAAACCACTGGCTACTTTTTAATAAATCATGGGAGGATGGTGTGGTACCTGAGGACTGGAGGAAGGCGGATTTGATTCCCTTCACAAAAGTGGGACCAAGACAGAGGCAGGAAACTACAGACCTGTCAGTCTGACCTCTGTGGTAGGGAAAGTGATGGAGTCACTTGAAGGAAAGAATAGTTGAGTACCTAGAGGCCAGTGGGGCTGGGACCCATGGCAGCATGGGTTCACAGCAGGAAGGTCATGTTAGATGAATCTAATAGATTTCTTTGACTGGGTGACCAAAGTAGTAGACCAGGGAGGGCTGTGGACATGGCCTACCTAGACTTTAGCAAGGCATTTGACACAGTCCCACACAAAAGATTAATAGTCAAATTAACCAGCCTGGGAGTGGGTCCCAGCGTGGTAGCCTGGGTAAAACATTGGCTGCACAACAGGACACAGAAGGTAATTGTAAATGGAGTCCACTCTGAAGAAAGAGGGGTTACTAGTGGGGTACTGCAGGGTTCAGTATTGGGTCCAGTCCTTTTTAAAGTCATCATCAGTGACATTGCAGAGGGACTGGAAGGAAAAGTATGCCTTTTTGCAGATGACACAAAGATCTGCAACAGGGTTGATACACAAGGAGGCATGGAAAGGATGAGAAGGGACTTGGCAAGGTTGGAGGAATGGTCAGAAGTATGGCAGCTAGGATTCAATGCAAAGAAGTGCAAAATAATGCACCTGGGAAACAAGAACCCAGGGGAAAAATACACAATGGGGGAGGTGGTAACAACAACAGAAAAGGAAAGGGACCTGGACGAATCATATCAGATGACCTTAAGTTAGCAAGCAATGTGAGAAGGCAGTAGGAGAGCTGGGGTATACTGGGATGCATAGGAGAGGCATCAGCAGCAGAAAACAGGAAGTTGTTATCCTCTATACAGACAGTTGGTGAGACCCCATCTGAGTATCAGGGCCCAGTTCTGAGACCCCATCTCCGCAAGGACATAGACAGGATAGAGGCAGTCCAGAGGAGGGCAACTAAAATGGTGCAGGGTCTGCAAGAGAAGCCATATGAGGAGAGACTAAAGGAGCTTAATATGTATACCCTTGAGGAAAGAAGGGAGAGGGGGGACATGATAGAAACTTTTAAGTACCTCAGTGGAATCAACAAAGTCCAAGAGGGTAGCATCTTTCAGAAAAAGAGACATGCAAGAACAAGTGGACACAATTTAAAGATAGAAGGAGGGCAGTTCAGGGGCAATGTGAGGAAGTATTATTTCACAGAGAGGGTAGTAGATGCATGGAACAGCCTTCCTGTGGAGGTTGTGGGGTCTAAAACTGTGGGAGAATTCAAGAATGCATGGGACAGACATAAAGCAATTCTTGTGGGGGGTAGGAAGAAATAGGCTGTTGGCTAACTAGGATCTGCGGCCTATCCTGTAGGTAGGGAAATGGGCAGACTAGATGGGCCAAGTGGTCCTTATCTGCAGTCAAAGTCTATGTTTCTATGTTTCTATGTCCTGGATGGGACTTTCCATTTTGGACAGGCACGGGCAGCGAACTGCTAGAACCCAGAATTCTCCACAGAGGAGAAGGACAAAAGATCAATTGCCATCATTTCCGCTACAGCAGTATTAAGTTCACGTGACACTGTATGATTTTGGGGTACTTCAGCTTATGCGCAAAAACACTCTGTAATGTGGGCTGACTTAAACGTTTTACACGGGGTGTGTTGTTGGTCACAAATGGTTGTGCTCTGTGATGAATGGCATTGGCAGGGGGTGGAGTGTGGACATCTGATGAAGACGGTTGCACAGGTGATGATGACAAACCAGAAATTATGTTATTTTTCCAGATTTGCCAACCGGGGTTGATGTACCACTTGCACTAGGCATACTGCATTCACCACCACCACAAAAACTGCTACTCTTACCAGCACTAGACAACATTTCAAAGTCATTATGGTCCTCCACCTCATCATGCCTGTAGTAATCCTCTGCTCTTATTACTGCACTACTGCACACATTTAATTTCCTACTGGGCTTAACAGTCATGGAACGGGGATAACATGCTGGTTATGGTTGCCAGTGATACGGGTGAACACCCCAGTCTGGTATTAGCTGCCAGCTTGTGCTGGGTCCACAGAGCCAAGTGCCTATTCTTAAGATGCATAGGCTGTCCTCCTGTCCCAAGATGGCTCCCCTTTTTACCTCAACTCACAAGCACATGGCAAACCTGGCAGATTGCAACTGAATCATTATTTGCATCTTGAACAAAAAAATCCCAGACAAGGGACTGTGATGCTCTGCTTTTAACTTGTCCATGATGATGTGGCTTATTTAAGTCTGTTATTTTAAGCACTGACGTGGGAGGGCACGTGATGTTTCTGGCACTGCACACCTGGACTGCAACTGACCACCACGACTACCTATCATATTGAGTACTGGGTCATCATCATCATCATCCACTAAAACCGGTATATCACAAGTTTTTATGGGGGAGATTCCTGCAAACAGATTCAGACACAGACACTTTTAATTTATTTTTCTCTGGTTCCCAACTGGGTTAAATTACATCATCATCATATTCATCAACGTCACTGTCACACACATCCACATCTTCTGCTTGGATGCTAACATGTGGATTGCATGTTGCAACAAAAACAACATCATTATCATCAGCATCATCACATTCATCATCAGCATCTACACCACCATCACCTGATATTTTTTCAACACACTGTGAATCACTGCATGGAAAATGCGTGATGTTAAGTGCAACGGTGGATGGAACATCACATTGTATGCTAACGTTGACATGATCATCATAATCAGGTTCCATTAATGGGATGTTACTGAGAAGTATGACATCATCTACGCTGTCACTCATTTGCACTGCTTCACACTCAATATGTTTGGATACGGTATACTGGTCAGAATTAGAACTTGTCACAACAATGCTAATACTACCTCCAGCAACACTAACACCACTGGCTGGGAAAACATCATCTCCTCTAACTATCAGCGAAGCTACTGATTGGGCTGTAAAAAACATTGCAGGAGAAATACCTTTCCTCACATCAGCAATGCACTTCTCCATCCGCCCACTACTACCACTCCCACAGACCCTCTTACTGCCAACATTGCCATGGCCAGAAACAGCTTTATTTGCACATCTCTTTGCCAGCAGTTTGGGGGATCAACCACAAATATTATTACCAAATTCAGATTTTGATACTCTCACTTTCTGACTGGAGGGACACTGGTTGGATATGAAGCAAAATAAACAACTGTGGCTTCAGCAACAGATAAGAGACTACTGTGTTGTGACACTGTCATGCAATTAAAACAACTTCAGTAACCAGTGGTGCTGATGGGGTCACAAAAACAATCCCATCTGGTAAAAAATACCTTTTCAATGTGGGGTTGGGGGGGCACTGAATACAGACAGTGCGGACTTTTACGGCACTACTAGCAGCAAAACTAAGAATAGAGAACACGATCGCAGTACAACATCAGGCAGCTGCAGTGGATTGCAGGTTCACACTGCTGCGCTTAGTTGCATTAACACTAATCTGTGTCACAAATTTTAAAGGGTGTATTATATTTGATGCACGCAACACTGCACACAACACAGAACACTTTGTGTACAATGCTGAACGAGGAATGCGATGCAAATGCAAAAGTTCAGTGTACTGCCACATAATGTAAATTTGTTATTTAAACATCCTGAACTTATGAAATGCTGCACCACATTCACACAACAAACAGCAAGAAAATGTGTACTATTACTGACAATTTTACTATGTGTACAGTAACACAGTCATATAACAAAAATATAACCAAAACACAAAGAAATCACTAGTTCTCCAACTTAAATCTACCGACACACAGATATGCTTCTCCCCCACACAGCTCACTTCACTGTCTTTCACCACACACACTCAGTGTTGTAAATTTACCTTCAAAATCCACACACAAATAAAAACACTCGATGATGTGAGCACAGGAGGATTTCCTACAATCGATGAACTACAACTGGATCCACACAAAAGAGCAAAAATGCTTTTTGAGCAGCTTTTAAAAGATTCCTACAGACGGCTATCAGAGAACATTGTCTCCTACTCCTTCCTACTCATACTACCCTGAACTGAGGCTGTGCAGATCAATATAGAGCCCATGTGACCTGAACTCCCATGAATTACTGCAAAACCCACCTTCAGAGTTCAAAAACAAGGCGAAGTGAACTGCCACCAATGTACTTCGCCTTAAAATTGAAAGAGTAGTGACCAGTGGAGGCGGAGTAACGCGAAGTCACTGTTTTCAATGCACTTCGCATTCCTCATTATAATGTGAAGTACTCTGCTTCGCATTGCGGAGCACTCCTCAAATCCACCTGTGCTCCGTGAAATGCTTCGTGGAGCAGATTGAGCCCACTTCGCCCACCACTACTCCTTAGTCACTGACCATGCACCCTTCAAATTGTTGCATGCCATGCAGAACATTAATTCCTGAGTCATCCAGTGGTACCTAGCTTTGTAGCCATTTTCATTCTAAGTGCATCACAGGATGGGTTGCCTGAATAATAATGCTGACTTTTTTTTCCAGGAGGGCAGCTCAATGGTAGCCAGTGCTGAGCCTGCCATGGGCACAGCTCTGAGGGGGAGGGTGTGTGAAGAAGTCTATACAACCTTCACCCAGGACCACCTTTACACTAAGATACTAGCAGGAGAACAGGGTGAATTGAGATGCAGCCCTGCTGATTTCTAGCCTGGCCCTTTAAAGTTCATATGCTCTGGTTGTTTGGCAGCTTGGAAATCCCTGAGGGGGAGGGGCACAAATGATCCTCACCTTGGAGACCTAAAGGGAAAACCAGAAAAAGGAGGGAGGAGAATTTGGAGAGGAGAGAGAGAGAGAGAGAGAGAGAGAAACGGCAGGGCTGCAGTGAACTAGAGAGCTGAATCAAGCTACATTTTTGTTTTGTATCTGCTCTGCCAAAGAAACCTGTTTGAACCCTTATTTGGAGCTGAAATCAAGCAATTTTATGTTTCATTGAATTTTGCATGGAGTGTTTTTTCTAAGGGTTCTTCCAAAAGTCTTGGCCTGCTACAACACTGCTACACCATCCCAGCCAGTCTTGGACCCAGCAATGGATTCTGAATTGATCACATCTCTGCGTAGACATTTCAGGTTATCTACGACCCACTCCTTGAAGAAGTGCACGCTAACCTTCTTTCTGAACTCCCCAATCAGCTTAACATTTTGTCCAATACACTTTTGTTCAACTTTGAACAGCTTTGCTCAATCCATCATGTTATTCCCCTGAATGTAACTGAATGTCAATAATATTCCCCATCTCCCTTCTGACTGCCCTGGGAGTACATTTTGGGAATCTCCAATCTTTCCTCATAAATCTTTCTCTATTGATCTTGTATCATTTTTGTCAGCCTCCATTGTATAGTTTTCAACCTATCCCTGTCCTTCTTTACGTGTGGATGCCAGACTTGCATGCAGTGCTCCAGGTGCGGCATCACCAGTTATCTGTATAGAGGCAATAAGACCTCTGTCCTATGACTAGTAAATGCCTGCTCAATGCATGCTAATATCCTGTATGCCTCCCATTCCCATATGCCTTGTTACTTTGGCATGGGGACCTCATGCTATTACTAATTATTGTCCCCATGTCCCTTTCTTCCTTAGAGTTCTGTACCTGTACCCCATTAATCCAATATTCTGTGGGTTCTAATGTAGCCTGTGTGCATGACATTGAATTTTTGTGGCATTGAGCTTCATCTTCCACAGGTCTGACCATTTTTTTCTAGTCTTTCCACATCCTTCATCATGTCTTTAGCACCCTTCTTACTGCCCACCCTCCCAAAGAGTTTGGTATCATCTACAAAAAAGCACACTTTTATTTGTAACCCTTCCTTTATGTTGTTAATCTACATATTGAAGGGGGTTGGCTGGAGACCCCACTGGTCGCTTCCTTTACTCCAGAAAATTCATCATGAAGAACTAACCTCTGGGTCCTGCACTCTAGCCAGTTACTAATACAGCCTCTTAATCCTTCTCCATACCCTATGCTGTCCACCTTTTTCAATAGCCTCATATATGGTACCAAGTATAAGGCTTTGTTGAAATCAAGGAAAAGGATGTCCACTGCCAGACTAGTCCACAGCAAGTATCACTAAATTAAGAAATCTATCAAGCTAGTCTAATACAATTCTTTCCTGGGTAAACCCATGCTCTTTCTTATCCTATACCTCTTTATCTCCATGAATTCCACTAAATGCTTCTTTACTATAGAGTCTAGTAACGTTCCCATACTAGAAGTGAGGCTCACCTGTCTGTAGTTCTCTGGATTCTCAGTTCCCGCTTTTGTTGAAAAGGCACCGTGTCTGTAACCCCCTAGCCTGTCAGCACCTCACCTGTTTCAAAGAACTTACAGAACAGATCTGCTTGGTGTTCCACCAGGGCCTACCATGTCACCTTCAGTATCTTTGGTGCATTACTTAAAACTGAGGCTTTATTAACCTTAAGGTCTTATAGTACCTATAAAATGCTTTCCACATATATTGTACCTACTTCCAACCTTCACATACTGAAATTAATGTGTCCTCCCCAGGCACTGCACACACTCTGCATGCTGTAGGCCTTATGTCATGAGGGGGCCATGGGGCATGGGACACTTAACCCTTCACTTTTTCTGCTGCATTGCAGTTGACTCCTTCTGCTTTTAACCACTCCCATGCCCATATGGTGGCAAAAGGGGATTCACTGAGTCCACCAACTCTCCTATCCTCATGAGCGGTGCCCAGCATGCTCCTGAAACCCCACATACTGGGTTTGTGCATTTCCGATGACTTCTGTGCACTGGCACCATCTTGACCAATGTGCTGTCATGGAATATAAATATGAGAATGGAACCTTTTTTCCCTAACTGCAGAACACAAAACTGTTTTTTTCTGGCACACATGAACAAGAACTGGCAGTCCACCACCTGTATTAAATCCTGGAGCATAAGCCCCATGTGTAACAGTCCAACCCCACCCTGTCTCTAGAGGTATATGGTGCTACTTCTCATCCAAGGCAGGGAGGCAGTTGCATCAACTTGATCAGCACATTACTTTGCCTGCCAGCTCTGAAAGAGTGGGGCCTCACAAATCCCACACTGTGGCCAGGTCTTCCTTTCATTAGTGCTTCTTATTCAAACAACTCATCCTTTCTGTCTTATCACTGCTGGCCTCCATACTCATCACTGTTTCTGGGCCCAGGCAATGAGCCTTGCTGTGGATGAATGTGTCAGCCTGGGGCAATGGTTAGCCTTGTCTCTAATAATTCCACAGACTCCCTTAATAGTAGCATTAATCTTTCTGAATATTTGATCGAAACACAGTGATGCACATAACATCTTTGTTGATCTTCACAAGATTCTTAAGGTTGACAAGACCTAAATAGAGATTTATTCAGTTTTTGTTAACCAGGTAAGGTGCAGTAGGCATATATATGCCTATTTTCAGGCCTGACCTGACAGAGTACATCAGTAAACCTGTACAAAGCACAAAAGGTATCAATAACAAAAGAGCCAGAGTTGTACAATACATAAATTGTAAAATACGGAGCAGTCATATGAGGACCAAAGGGACACAATACACAAGTTTTTTTTTTTTTACAGTTCAAAGTTTTTATTGCAGATTTTACACATTACAGCTGATTTATCACAGTACAACAGAAAGAGCTGTTCAAGAACAGTTACAATTTTCGTATATGATACAAACAGTTGGATGTTAGCAATGTACACTTTACAATTAATGACAACTTTTCTGGAAGGGCTACATAGACTGTATTACCCTCTTAGGGGCAGTTCCACAGAAGGTGTTCAGAGATATGGACATCTCAGATCCAGGTTACAGAGCTGAGAGGAAAAGTAAAGGGACCATATTTTATAGTATTGAGGCATTTTCTTTTTAGCCATCTGGGACATACAGGATGGGGTTGCTACCTGCTGGATTACTTGTCACCAGTCCTATATCTGAGGAACATCATTGGAGTTCCATCTTTCGAGAAGTAGGCATTTGCTTCTACCCTCACCTGAATACACTAGTGGATCTGAATGTCATTATAGTGGATTGGGGTCTGGGATACCAAACAACATGAGTTGGGGTGTGAGCAGGAATGAATCTCCCACTACTTACTTGTAGGCTGCCAAGATTTCCTTCCAGTAAGTTTGAAGATTAGAGCAGGACCATAGAATGTGGTAGATGTCTCCCCTGGGTTGATCACATCACCAGCAAGAGTCATGCTGCAGGAGTCCCATAGATTGGAGCTGGGCTGGTGTTCTATTAGCTCTATGTGAAGTCTTATTCTGGGTGAGGAGGCTTCTATTATCTGGGCAGGTACTACATGCCGCTTTCCAGGTGTTATTCCAATCTTGTGGGCTAATGGGTGCTCCTAGCGCTGATTCACAATACACAAGTTGATGCTTCATTTGAGTGCAAAAACATTTTAGTTCCATACAGTGAGCTGTAAATTTTGCTGAACAAAGTGATGGGATAGGAATGCAGCATGGCAAATGCCTGATAAAACTGGGAACATAGAGGAGATAGGTAGAAGGAAGCAGAAAATTAGGCAAAAGAGCAACTAAGTGCTGTAAGCAGGAGTAATTGCACTGAAGTTGATATCTCAAAATGTTTCTTTTCTAGAGCTTTGTGGCAACCTCTCTTTGCCTTTCCTTCACATTACTACTTGATATGAATACCTTGTTACTACCTCTGTGGCTTTCCATTTCATTTCCAGTCTGTTTATGTGCTCTGGAGACTTAGCGTGGTGAAAACAAGCACCACAACCAGACGTGGGATGCTGCTATCATCCAAATCTGATAGGCCCTCTCCTACCAGTCACAGCTGGAAACTGAAACAAAAAAACATAGAATTTGATGGCAGATAATGGCCTTATGGCCCATCTAGTCTGCCCATTTCTCTCTACCTATACAATTACCACATACCATACCCGATCTACCCCTCTTTCTCCTTCTTCCCTTCCTTTCCACTATGATTCCCCTGGTCTTATCCATTCCATGCATTCTTGAACCCCGTGACTGTTTTTACCCCCCACCACCTCTGCTGGAAGGTTGTTCCAGGAATCCACCCCTCTTTCTGTGAAGAAGTAATTCCTCACATCTCTCTTGAACCTACCCCCTTCCAGCTTCATGGCATGTCTTCTTGTTCATGAGCACCAAGTAAATGGAGAAGGCCTCATCCTGCATACATGGAGTATCTTACCTCATACTACCTTTGATCTATGCCTCTTTTAGGTTTCCAACTACTCTATGCTTCTACTGCTGTTTAGAACTTCACACATGGGATGATGCCTAGTTTGACATCTATTAGGTCTCTGGGAACCCCATCTCACTGAGCCCTTGGAGACCAGAACAGTACATGAGAGATCCTGACTAGATAGTCTCATAAGCCCCTCCTTTTAAGCTGCCCTAGCTATTACCTCCTTGAAACAGTGTATGCACTCTACTTTATTTGCTACATGCATTTCTCCAGAGGATTATTAACAACTGACTCCCTTTTGTGGGTGGAGGAGGGTGTTAAAGAGGGATGGCATTTTTTTTTAATATAGTGCCACAAGTAACATCTGAGTAATGAACATCAGGCCTACAAATACTGAACAGTCTATTATTTGTGTAATTTGAGAATTACAATTCATTCTTCCTATAGCTCTACAAAGCATAGACAAGAATATTGTTTGTTCCATCCACTCTATAACAGTAAATTGTTACATTGTTGTTTCCACGTTTTAAAGGCTTTCATTTCCTTCTTTGATTGAAACAGTTTGGGAAAATAATCATCCAATAGTGGAAAAGACTTGCTTGCCAGAGTGTTTAATAGATTTTTTTTATTATGACAGACATTTTTTTTTGTCACAGTTTAAAAATGTGTCAGAGTGGTGTTCAAGGTATACAACTGTGGTTAAATAAGTTTCTTTATGTTAGCATTTCTAAGGAGCTGATTTTTCTGCTATTAGCTTTTATCTGTTTAACAAATTATGACTTGCTAGTTTAATGAAGGACATTAGTAAAGGGCTTGCCTTTTGTATCATAAATGCTAAGAGAATTAAAGACTGAAAGAAGCTAGACACATTTTTAACTCAAAAAGGACTAGTTTATTATAACTTTGGCTATGCAGTTACATTACAAATGAGGACAAGTTCTCACTCTTTGTTATGGAATAATAGTCATTCCCAGAGTGAAATATAAGATGCACATCAAAATACCACTCTTTTGAACTGAAATTGGAAGAATGAACAAGAAAATTTAATGTTCTGTACCTTGGAGGAGTACTGTTATGCAATGATCGCCAATGCAGAATAATATATGTCAGAGTGTGAATGACAGGAATTCAGATGATACCCAACTGTATATGTCCTTTCTGCCCAGACAGACTGATGCAGTCTCTGTGCTAAATAACTGCCTTGCCGAGATCAGAACCTGGATGAGTACCAGTTGGCTGAGACTGAATCCAGATAAGACTGAAGTTTTGGTATTGGACCCTGGATGTCTGGGGTGGGTTTGGGGGCTGGGCAGACATTGGGTCTGTTGATCGAAGGCACTCAGCTCACTACCTCAGACCGAGTGCATAACCTGGGCATTATCTTTGATGATGGTCTGACACTGAAACCTCAGGTGTTGGCCGTTGTCAAATCCTCTATTTACCATCTGAAGAATATCTCCAGAGTGAAACACTTGGTTCCTCCAGATGATCTGCCAACACTGGTCCATGTCTTTGCCACTACCTGTCTTGATTACTGCAATGCCTTCTAGCTAGGGCTTCCAGGGATTGATATCTGCTGCTTGTAGCTGGTGCAGAATGCTGCAGCCAGGCTTTTTACTAGGACATCTAAGTCTAGTCATATTACACCTGTGCTGCGTGAGCTGCACTGGCTGTCTGTTCGGTGGCAGATCACCATTAAGGTTGGCTTGCTAACCTTTAAAGCCCTACATGAACAGGGACCTGGTTACCTGCAAGATCTCCTGGTACCTTACTGTCCCCTCTGTTCTCTCTGATTCACCTATGAGGGATTGCTAGAGATTCCCAGGGTTCCATTAAACACATCTGGTGCCCATGCTTTTTCTTTCTCAGCTCCAACTCTGTGGAATTCTATACCTCATCAGTTAAGAGAATGCCTGACTGTTGATACTGTAGGTTTAAAATTGAATTAAAAACATATTTATTCAACTCAGCTTTCCCTGAGAATGTTTAATTTTGTTATTTATTGTTTTAATTTGATATTTATATGTGATTTTATGTGCAGCACCTTTGTTTTTGTAAAGCGCTATAAAAATAAAGTTGATTGATTGATTGATTGACAGTAAGCTGGCCTTGGTCCATAGCAGATTTGATGTCACTGGTGGATTGCACTAGGGCCATCGTGGTGCTGTGGTTTGGCCTAAAGTCATGCTGAGCAGGAGATTGGAGGTTAAAGCTGGCAATGAAGTCAGATATCTGATGATGGATAAGCTCCACCAGGAGTTTACTGAAGGTCGACAGGAGCGCAATAGGATGGTAGTTTGTTAGGTATTTTGGATCACCCTTTTTGAAGACTGGGATAATCCTGGCATTTTTCTAGGAGAGGGGCACAGTACCCAAGATAATGGAGAGGTTGAACAATCACATGATGGGGGTGGCAAGAAGAGATGCACCTAATTTGAGAATTCTGGGTTCCAGTCCATCAGGGTCTACGCTGCCATGGGGAGACATCATGTTAAGAGCTCACAGGACCTCCAGCCTGGAGACCGGGTGGAGAATCAGGAAAGGATGGGATGGGGGAGATCGGGGGGGCATAGTGGGGGGCCACCAGCATCGGCTAGGGAGGGTAGTAAAGAGTGAGTTGAAAGCATTAGCTATGGTATTAGGGTTGTTACAGGAGATGTTATTTATTAGAAAGTCATGGGGATTTTGGGACGTGGTTCATCCAATTATGTGGTTTATTTGTGCTCAGTACCTTTTCAGGTTACTAGAGGTGGCATGAAGAAGGCCTCTATAGTAATTGCTTTTGGCAGTCTGTAGCACTTTCTTACAAGAGATATGAAAGGAGTGATATGCAATGAAGTCAGAGAGAAGGGAGGAGGTTTTCCATCTGGTCCAGAGTTTGTCCCGTGCTTTAAGTATATGTAGAAGAGGGCTAGTTAACCATTTGGTAGGCAGGCCCTGTACCCTGTGCCTGATGGAAGGAATGTACTTGGACTGCAAGGAGTGCAGAGAGTTGGCAAAGTATTCCACAGCCAAGTCAATGTTATTTGTCATGAATATGGAGGACCAGTCAACAAGCTGAAGATCCCTTAGAAAAGCTGAGGTGTCAAGGACAGAGAAGTCAGACATGGTGATGATTTTGGGTGGGTGGGGGCCTGGCATCCCAGACACAGTTGCCAGATGAATGGTCACTAGTGGAGTCCAGTAGCACGGTCATGGAACACATTCTCTCTGGTCTGTTGGTAAGTACCCAATCAAGGAGGGCGTGACTATTACCATTGCTGGAATGTCATGTAGGCACCAAAACAAGCTGGGTTAGGTTGGCCTTGCTTATATCAGAGTCAATCACAAGGATATTTGGGCTAAGTCAATTCTGATTGAAGTCACCTAGACAAATGACTTTGTTGTTTTTGGTGGCCCGGGGGGAGAAAAGCCAGGAACTCCTCAGGCCCATGTTTGCAGGAAACCGGAGGCATGTAGGTGCAAACAATGTGCACCTTTTTGGAGTCACCCAGCAGAAGCAGTGCATGAAGTACCTCACATGATGCAAACAAGGGGCATGGTAGTAAGGTTAGGTTTAGATGAGACTTGTAAAATAGTGCCAGACTGCCACCTCTTTTTGCTGTGGGCCGATCAACCTGGAACAAGTTTATCTGGGGAGGACACACAGAGAGTTAGGGAAAGAAGGCTTTAGCCAGGATTCACAAATTGCAAGGAGATCAGGCCCTTGAGTGGAGGTTCAAGCTACAAGTTCTGCATGTTTAGCCACCAAGTTTCTTATATTAAGGTTGCCAATCTTTAGTCCTCTGGAATGCGGCCCAGGGGAAGAACTGACCGAATAATGAGGGAGCCCTGTGGCCACTGGGCCAGGGTTAGTTTCCAAATCACCTGCCAAAGATAAGGAAAGGACAATAATCTAGGTAGCAGCGATCAAGAAGGTGAGGTGGTCCTATCTTTGGAGATGCGTTTAGATGTGCTGTAAGACCTAGTCAGGTGGAGAATCAGTTTTGGGTAAGACTGCTCAATGTAGCTATTGAGTCACCTGGAGAGAGCTAGCAGATTAAAGAATATAAAATCCCTCATGTTTGCAGAAAAGCCCAGAAGAGCAGCAGTTAAGGGGGTGAAGTATTCTGGGGTGATGCTGCAACAGACAGGAGTCAATAGGACTAGCAGGTAAGGTGGGGGCTGCATGATGATGTAATAGAATCTGATATTTTCCAGAAGCAGGACCAAGGCAGCAAACGCAGTAGACTGCAAGCTGTAGGACTGCCCACCGTGTTGTGCCCTGCCCCTTTATTACCAGAGGCCAGTCAGATAGGGCATAGAGTGGAGTAAAGGAGTATTTAATAAATGGAGGAAGTGGGGGAGAAGGGTGAGTGAAAATTTCAAAAGTTTCAGTACTGCACCTGCAGGGCAAATTTTGGTGGCAAACTGTGCTTGGCTGGGCTGGGAAGGGATACAGAAGCAAGCTCTAAGACCCCGAAAAGGAAAGGAGACAGAGGGGTTAGTCTTTTAAATAGGGAAGGAAAACCATAGTTAAACAGAAACTAAGTGAGAGTTGAGGGCTTGAATTGGGGGGAGGAGTTGCACTACAGAGCAAGTTCTGAGGGGGAGGGATAGGTTTAGTGGCAGGGAGCCCAAAATTGGAACTAGGTAGGGAAAGCACCAACCATACGATTAAACAATTTAAGAAAATTAATTTGCAGGATTTAGGTTAAAAGACAGATTACAATACATTCCCGAAAATTTCAGCTTGAAGGAGCAAGGAAGGAGCACAGCTCACACAAGGTAAATGCATGCTGCTCCCTCTAAATAGCAATTAAATTTAAATTCCACAAAATTAGGCTACTGCACCATAAAAAGCACCAAGTTCCAAAGTTTCAGTGCACACAGTGCACTCAGGGCTCCTTCATGTTTGTACCTGTGGGGCAAATTCTAGTGGCAAACTGTCCTTGGCTGGGCTGCAGAGGGCTACAGAAGCAAGCCCTCAGACCCTGCAGGGCAAATTCTGGCAGCAAACTGTCCTTGGCTGGGCTGGGGAGGGCTACAGAAGCAAGCCCTCAGACCCAGGAAATATACTGCTGTAGTTGTGGCACAACTGGGAGGACTATGACTGAGAACAAAATTGCCTTTGTGTTAGTTTCTTCCCCTTTGAAAGTCCTGTCCATTGTTTTTGTGTTCAATGCAGTTTCTGCCTGTAACTCTTTATGCTCATAATATTGTGACCTCCTCCTATAACATATTTATTTAGTTTTAGCTCATTTGATGTTAAGGGAGCTGAATTGCTGAGGAGATGGAACCTTTTAATTCTTGCTGGATTATAACATCACTCCTTTGTTTCTGTTTACTAGCAGCAGTATGTTTACATAATTACTTATGGTTTCTATTGTTTTATAATATAAAGTTGGTTGGGAAAATCATTTGCCTTGATTGGTGGAATCTGATCACATAAGTGTGCATTATTCAAGCACAGCAGCATAGGTCAAAATTGCTTAACTTTCTAACCCTCATTATGTGGTTCTCAAACTAAAACTAAAAGCCGCTTTATAATTGTAATAAGGCACTAGAGGTTGTGCACAATTGTGGGATAACAGAACTTCTTGAGTGTGGAAGGCACTTGGCTTTCCCTCATTCCTCAATTTCTGAGGCATGCCATTATTCTTCAATAATTTACACCTTGCCATGCCTTAATGCCTATCTTACCTTTTTACAGCTGCAGGGCAGAGCTCTGCAGATGTTTTACTATCACATAGAACAATGGACCTCAGCAGATTGCTAAGGGACTTCATTAAATTGAAGTTTTATAGCAATCCCTCTGTTGAGCAGTCTGTTTACCACATCATTTTTTTCTCTGTTTGTCAGTGTTTCCCAGTGAAGAATGAGGTCCACATTTTATTCAGATCAACACAGAATGAAGGGCTGTGATCACTGTGGGAGACATCTGTAGCTATGCTATCCTGCAGTGATTGTTAAGAAGCATTTCTTCTTTCACTCTGACAGTGTTTTTTAAGTTTTGCTGGGGAATAATAGTCACAATAACAGTACATGTATATCAATCTTAATTTGTGTATAACAGGATTTATGTGATAACATAGTTACTATAATACAAGTTACATTAAACTCACATTAAACTGTTCCTCCAACTCATTGCTGTTTCATTATTTTTTGTGCTGACAATGCAGTGGCAATTCTAAATGCTTAAGATACAAACCCTGTTTCAACCACTCATCAACTCAAATGCAGTCCACATGCAATGCACTTTCAGCCACTGTAAACTCACTTCTGCTTCCATCAAATGCATTTTGAAATGCATTTATAGTGTAGTAGTTACTGGCATTCAGTTGATAAAAGGCCCCAGATCTGTCTAATCCAATTCATACGGCACAGTACTGTACTGTACAGTGTATGTCATTTTATATGAGAAATACTGAATTCCTGTACCCATTTGTACATTGTGGTGATTTTCCTCACTTTATTTACTTCTTGTCCCGAATCCAGTGAACAGCAACTGTTTTCTTCAGCTGCTGCAGTACCAAATCATAACAGTCTCACAGTAGAGTCTCACAGCAGTCTCCCATGCTTTCTATCTGGTTTAACCCTCTTACACCTACAGTATGTTCTAATTTTTTGGCTCACTTTGTTGAGTTCTGCTGCATTTAATTCAGGTGTGAAGGGGTTAATACACAGCACTCCAGCAGTCAGCTATTCAAAATCATAGCTGTCTCACATTGTAGTAGGGTCTGAGAGCAGTCTCTCATACTTCTTATCTCATTTAATACACATCACTTTATCATGTCTTTTTTTCTGGCTCTTGTTTCAAAAGTTTTTTTGATTTTCAAAGCCTTATTATCTGCAACAAGTGATTCATAGCAGGCAAAAAAAGTTTTGGCTACTCTAATATGAACTATACAGGTGAAAAAGACCACCATGACAGTATGAATGGTAAGGACTGCAGAGTAGATTTATTGGACTAGGGAGGCACTTGGGAGCAATACAGTACATTCTAAATCAAGTCCCCATGCAGCATGTCATAATTGTCATGGGCATTGGTAGTGTATTTATTTATTTCAGTAGTACAATTCCTTAAAATCTGTACATGGAATACTTTTAACTGACAGAAAAAAGGGAACAAATGGAGTCCTTGGAAGTGAAGAAAACAGCATGGCAGCCAGGGCAGGCTTTTCATTCTGAATGCAGGATTGCTATTGACCAGAACTGGGTGAGATCTTCCTTATCAGACTGGGTAGAAAGACATGTTGATCAAGTTGTACTGCACTCTGCAGTAGTGAACTCCTGGTTCAGTATTTTTTATGGGTTGCTTAATGTGTTAAGTTGCATTCCAAATGTTTCTAGACAGCTGCATAGAAACATAGAAATAAAGAAGTTGATGGCAGGTAGGTACAACCAGGTCCATCCAGTCTGCCCATTCACCCTAACTGTATTTGTGCCAACTGATTCTACCTAGTCATTGGCCTTAGCAAATCCTTCCCATCACTATGGTTCCCTTGTGCCTATCCCACACATGTTTGAATCCTGCCACTGTGCACATTTCCACCACCTTCTGGGGCAGGCTGTTTCAAGCATCCACTACCCTCTCCATGAAAAATAACTTTCTCGCATTTCTCCTTAAATGGCCTCCCTCCAATCTCATGCCATGTCCTCTAGTCCTAGTACTCTTTTTATATAGAAAAACATATAATGGCTGAATGATTACCTGTTAGCATTTCCAAACCCATCTGCTGCCTTGACAGGGATTTGAACCATGGACCCTCAGATTAAAAGTCTGATGCTCTACTGACTGAGTTATCAGGGCTCTGGAAGCTGAAACTGAATTGCAGCTAGTAACAAATCATAAGAAAACTTTTAGCCAGCCCAGTGGTGCTGAGGGTTGAGGCGCTGGATGCCACACCTCACACCATGCTGCAACCCATGTTCAGGAGTGAGCTTGGGTTGCCAGGGGTCAGCCAGGGAGGAGAGAATTGAGCCTCTGAAGGACAGCTCTCCTCTCCTGGGGAGGGTTGGCTCAAGGTCCTGCTGCAGCAGCAACTCCCAGTGGAGACTGGGAGCACCAAAACCAGGATCACACACACAAGGGGAGGAAGTAATGGCAGATGCTTACAAGAGGGGTGCAGGAGCATGCCCAGCTCACGCTGAGTGTCATTGCATGTCCACGCCTCTGCAGGGGTCATGTCATGAGCCAGCACAAGGGAAAACTCCAGCTCCTGGAGATATGACAGCAAATCAGCCCCACGCACACTGCCAGATCCCACACACTCCAGGCCTGGACCTCACCACTGTGCCAGATTTGAAGGAGCACCCAAGGTGGGAGTGGGATGCCAGACCCTGGGGGCACAAGCCGGGGGGATGTAAGGTGGCTCAAGGTGCTAGGTCAGGGGTCCTGGAGGTGTGGGGGTTCTCAGACAGGATGGGATCAGCTGGGGATGCCTGAGGGATGCCCCAGGACTGGCAACCAGAGGAAAAGAGAGAATAAAAAAAGAAAACTTTTACTGATTTATTGCAGTGAGCAGTGCACATATTAAGCAACTCACTGGAAAATGCTATACCACTGAATCGGAGGAACAGTAATGTGACTTGTACTGTAGTTACAGCTTGTTAACCATTCTAGTCATGCCTGCTTGAAGTGACCTGAAAGCTAGTGTCTTGCTGTAGACACAATGGCAAGTTATTTGTCCTGTTTGTAGCTACAGATATACCAGGCATTTATTAAAAGAAACATCAGGGGCCCAATATTCAGAACTTTGCCAGGGCCAAAATGTGTATTGCCCAGCATGCAAAATTAGCCCGCATCCAATTGCATGTTATATTTGAAGGAATAGCCCAGGGCAAAATCTTTTGAATATAGCGGCAAACAAAGGTGGGCAAACTAGGCAGAGGGTGTAGTGCAAAAATTGTCCAGCAGTGAATACAGCACTGAATACAGCAACCAGGTAGTGCAAACTGCAACAGCAGCCTGGTGCACACAGAGGTGGAGTAAGGCAGAATAGAACTACGTGGCCAATATGGGTGCTAGCAGAAAAGTGATGCACAACAACTGCAAAGAACATTGCAGGCAAAGCTATATTCAAAACTGATATGCAAATGAGCCTACTTAGGCAATCCAAGGGCAAACAACCACTTTAGCATGTCATTATGGCCTGATTTCAATGCATTACCATGAAGATTGCCCAGCACTATTTTGGGTGCACACAGCTCCACCTGTATGTCAGACTGGAACTGCAGGTCAGTAGCTGCAGCCTGGGTATGCACACAGCTCCACCTGTATATCAAACCAGATAAACAGGTCAATAGCTGCAAGCTACATTTGTAGACAGCAGCAGAGCCTATCGTGACCCAGGGGACTAGCGTCACAGGCATGTGTGCTGGTGCTGCATGCCATAGACATATTGTTGTCACTGCTAAAGTGTGTAGCAGACAGTACGATGCCATAGTGGCCAGTATTGTGAGAGACACAGACATCAATGACTGCTGCTTGCTGCACAGTGTCAGGCCCAGCTGGCTGGTGTGTTCTGACTGTGTACACCACTGTCATACTGTCCTGTGACCCACATTCATTGTGCCAGTGGTATGGGATTCACACAGTAACATACACATGGCTTGCTGTGTGTGATGGCCTCTGTACAGGTGTACAGTATGTGCCACTGGGGGGTGGGACAGACACATATCATCATGCAAGCACACTGATGTCAGGGGCATTCCCATCACTGGAACATGTGCACTGTGTGGATGGCCACAGCCGTGTGTAGGCAGTTACTATGTGGTGCATCCTGGCCACCTGTGCACCTGCCCCTCAACACCCTCCATCCCCTTAGTGCTGCATGTGTGTACTGGATTGTGTTGGAGTACATTTATGGGAAGACTGGTGAAGTGTCCTGCATGGATGCACTGACAGGGTGTCCACTTGGTGCTGGGGCACCCTTAAATGCCTGGCAAATTTGGGACTGGTGACAGATGACAGAGATCTGGATGGTGCCATCTGTGTGCAGCAGGTCTCTTCCATGGCATATGTAGTGGCCCAGGGGGGCCATATGCCCTCCCTGCCTCCTCGTTGGCTGCAGTCATCAGGTGCACCATGATGCTCTTGTTGCTTACAGCTATGTTGCCTGTTGCTGCTGTGTCCATGGCCCCATCCTTGTATGGCTCAGAGTTAAGACTACCTTTTACTGGGTGATAATTTGCACCATGCTTAGTGTCATGCAAAGTCACACAAACACACTTTCCATGACGCTAATGCACTGAATGTAGCATAACACCTGTATTCATTTACATGCCCCCTCTCTTTGCCCAGTGCATACATTATAATTTTGCCCGGTGCCAACTCAAGTTTGCTGCACTATTTAGTCATTTCAATATAGGGGACCCATGAAAATGTGGCTCAAACCCGGTGCAAATGGTTTGCACCCAGCACAAAGTTTTGAATATCTGGTCCAAAAAGTCTTTGTATGTTCACTTGCTGGCTTCTTTATTTTATTTATTATTGAAATGTGATTTGCTACACTTTGGAAACTAAATAATTTACTGACATCATTTGCAAGAGAACAGCAAGCATTTAGAGGAAATTCCAGAGGAGTTTCAAATTACTTTATCACTCCCAAATGTGTGTGGGGGGGGTGGAGGGCAATGATTTATCTTCTCTGAATGGCTGGTTTATGTTGACCCTTTCAGGATCTAACTAACTGTTAAGGGAATTGGGACTGTCATGGCTTTGTATTTGTAGGAGGGATAAATGCTTGGCAACTAATGTTTAAGGGTTTCCAGGGATTGCAAGGAGTATCATAGAGGATTGCAAAGAAATCATAGCAGTGTCAACTTCAACATCTGGCTACACAGGAATGCATATCGCTCACCCTGCCAGGACCAAAATGAGGGACACTTCCCAATAAAATCAGGGACAAATGTTCACAATCAGGGATACCATTCTTATTTGACATACAGTGCAGTGTCACAATTTTTACATCTATTCAAATGCACTCCACAACCTGTCCTAAGGGTCATATTGTGCACTGGCATTAATACATAGACATTACTTTCTTGTAAGAAACATGCATAGGTAAACCAAAAGTTAACTGGCTGAACAGAATTACAGCCATGTTACAATTGATTTCCCAAAAATGAATAAAGTGGTTTAAAAAAAAGTCTCAAATTGTAAGCATCATCACTGGCAGCGTGTTATTACTGTGCAGATAATGACTGGGTTATTAAAAATAAAACAAAAATAAATGCAATCCCATATTGTAGCTTATTTAATATTGGTATACAGATGAATACCATCATACTACAGTAACGTCATACAGTATGTACCTATCATGGTGTCACCACTCTATGAGTAGTGTATTGCTTCACACATGTTTCCTTGATCTTTTCTCCCTTGCTCAGCGCATATATTATTACATAGACAATGACTGCAGAAAAAGACCAAAGGTCCATCTAGTCTACCTAGACTTCCCTATCTGCCTCAGAACTCACTGTTCATACAGCGCACCCCTTGCTTCCTTCCTTAATGCTGCTGACCTGAGCAACCACCAAGCTCTTCACTCCACCCAAGCCATGACTGAAATGATGTACAGTATGGTCTTGGTACCCACCACCTCTGCTGAAAGACTGTTCTACAGCTTCACCAGCCTTTTCATAAAATAGAATTCCACACATCCCTCTTAAACCTTCACCCCTCCAGTTTCAACTCATGACCTCATGTTCTTGTCTGTCAAAATATGTTTTTTACAGTCCTTGATCAACTCCCACTGCATCTTTCCTGGACTTGGGACCCCCTCCCAAATAAAACATCATTACACAGCTGAGAGGGGAGGATATGGCATCATGAGTGACTGTATTGTTTGGGGATGTTCCTAAAGTTCAAGGAGTACACAGTAAGAGTAGGTCAAGGATTTAAAACAAAACAACTCTGGGTATAGTAATACCATTGGCATAAATTTCAGTCCTACTATGAAAGGTGCAGATAAAACAACCAGCAACATTAATGAACTTTAGAAAAGGTAAGCAATTAGAAAATATGGGTTTTCAACAAGAAATAATATGATGCAAAAAGGGCTGACAGTGATCCCTTTAAAATAAAAATTAAGGGAAAAAAAGAGAGTGGTCTTGTTCCTTATCCATCTAGATCATTAATATGGTCAATTTTTATTCTTCCTGGCACCGGGTGTGCATGGAGGATCACCACCACCAATGACTGCTGTAAAATCAATGTGGCTAACATTTCTAGGTTCCCTTTCACCACTGTGGAAAAGACTTTTTGATGAATGTAACTGAATGTGGTAGTGCTGTGCAGAATTTTCAGATTCTGGCAGAACTAAATTCTATGGAATTTTCACAATTTTGTTGAAATTCCGCCACAAACGGAATGGTGGAATTCCACAGTAGAAAATAGTTGCTGAATGATTTTCTGCAGAAAAATATGCTGTTCTGTGGAATATTATTCTGTGGATCTCAATATTTTCTACAGAAATTGTTGTGGAATATTTTCCATAGAAAAATTGCTTTTCCATGTAATATTATTCCATGTATCACAGTTGGCAGAATTCCACTGGAGAATCAGCTAAATTCTGGCAGAAATTCCACCAGTGGAATGGTCATTCTGCACTAATTCCACCAGTGGAATTCGGCAATACACATAGCTCTAGAATGTGGCTGGCTGTCGCACCACACCACAGCAGGCTGACACTGTCACATCCATCAGTATGTTTTGCCAGTTGGTGCCATGCAGCAGAGCATTTTTTTGTGTCTTCACAAAAATCATGAGAAAAGCCTGCAAGTGAGTACAAGTTCACTCACTACCCCTTGAGAACATGGTAACTGTCAGTTCACGTCTGGCACCAAACAGTGGAGAACCCCAGAATGTTTGGGTCACAGAGACATGAATGCAGCATCGGACCATGTTTGTAGAGTGGCTAATTCAGTTCACAAGTGGCTAAAACACTGGGTGAATTTTAGCCAGTGTCTAATTTTTAGACCCTAGCATTTACTCAGCTGGCATGAAGCAGCACTGGACCATTTGCTGGATGTGTAAAGGAAATAGTTTGTACCCATACCCACATCATTTTCTTTTACACATTGGAGTTGGACAATAGCAATTTCTATTAGTTCTTACTCCTTACCACAGCCCTTTGTGGGAATAATGAACCTAGAGAAAACTAGACAGATATATGCATGAGGGATAACTAAATGACCATTTTACATGATTATTAGACAACTATATATGGCCGTACAGCATCTCCTGTTGTCTCAGAATTCCTAATAATAACTCCCAAGTGTTACAGAAAACAGCTTTGGAAACAGGGAAACAATAAGATCTTATCAGTTTTTTTTTATACCTACAGTGTTGTGTAGAGGCATGATATCATACTGTACATGGCTGGCAGGTATCCGGACATCCCTTTGCACTCAGTCCATAGAAAAATACATGTAACCAGCTGTCACTGAGCTTGCAACATCTAGCTGTTTCAACTTCTCTATTATCCATTTGACTATCATGTCTGTGTAGCATAGTACAACATGAATTATGTGTGCTACACAGTTTACAGTATCAACGTTGCACATATTAATAATTTTACACTATAGCCATTTGAATGACATCACCTATCATACTGTACATAGAAACATAGAAACTGATGGCAGATAATGACTGCTGGACCCATCTAGTCTGCCTATATTTAATGATGTTCACGTTTGCTGCAGATCCAACTTGATCAACAGCATTGTTTCTTCCACCTCCTTCTGTCCTCCAAATCAAAAGCTAATTGGATGAACAGAATTGCAGTCACATTACAAGTGATTTTCCAAAAATGAACTAACTGAAAAAAAAAAACAAGGTCGCAAATTGTAAAGAGCATTTTTGGCTATCCATTATTACTGTGTAGATAATGCCTGGATTATTAAAAATAAAATAAAATAAATAAAATCCCATATTGTAGCTTACTCAACATTGGTATAAAGCTGGGTGCCGACATAATACAGTAAATTCATGCAGTATGTACCTATCGTGCTGTCACAACTCTATGAGTAGTATATTCCTTCACACATTTCCCCCTTGATTTTTTTCTCCCTTACTCAATGCATATATTATTACTGATTTAATTATCATTCTGTGTAGCATAGTACAACATGAATTATTTGTACCACACTGTTTACAGTATCGACACTGGTCATGAAATACTCTTATCTAGTTAATGCATTAACAGCCATAGTGGCTCTGACCCAATTTTGTTGCTATGGGTATTGTTGGTCACATTAACTGATCATGATCTGAACTTTTATCTGCTATAATAAGCGGATATATGTCTGTCTGTGTATGTTTGTTTATTTACTTACTAACTGGGTAGGGTCACTGGGCCAAGAGTTTTCTCATTTTCAGGCATGACCCAAGATATATGGTAGGACATTGTTACACACAATGTAAAGGTATTAAGTAGAAAAAAA
Source organism: Neoceratodus forsteri (assembly GCA_016271365.2). Lineage (NCBI taxonomy): Eukaryota > Metazoa > Chordata > Ceratodontiformes > Ceratodontidae > Neoceratodus > Neoceratodus forsteri. Next base: position 1,128,090,126 of record CM028131.1, read on the forward strand.
AACTATAAAACTGGCAGGTAGCAATTCAGTACAGAAATGGCACAAGATGAAAGTTCACAGTGTTGAGTATAGGCTTAGGCCCATTTAAGCAGTAAATAACATACATAAAATAACAGAGCTACAAGTTACATACAGGAATTCTAAATAAATAACTACCAATTATAGGATATACTGCATTAGGGACTTGGGATAGGGCACCATGAGGAGAAGGCCTCATTGTTTATGTTAGATAGTTGTCTCATATTAGAGTGAATCATACTGAGTAAAGTGTTAGAGTTCCCCTTCTCAAGTGAACTATAGCACAAAGCTGCCACTTCGGTTTACTTACCCACTGCAATTCTAAATCCATTAACATTAGCACTAGTAGCCAATCACATGTGTATTCAAAGGAACTGTGCTGATGTTAATACCTTTAAATATAGGGTTGCATATGTACTGCACAAATGCATTATGCAGGCACAGCACAAATATCACCAGTGCAGTGCAATGCATTTGTGCAGCACTGAGTATAGTGCTTAAAACAGGGGTCAGTAATCAGTGAGAGGTGGGTAACAATGGATAAACTTTACTGTACAAGAATGGCAACAAGTCATACAAAAAACAAGAACAAAAACATCAACAACAAGGGGGTAACAAAAAAGGGCAACTGCAATTGAGGGGTGGGGGAGAAACAAAAGAAAGAGGGCAACCACCCATGTGGGTTGAGGGGGAGAAATAAAAGAAAATGACGACTGCCCACTTGGGTGGGGGTGGCAAAAGAAAAAAGACAACTGCCCATGTGGGGGGAGAAAAGACAACTTCCCATGGGGAGTGGGGAGAAACAAAAGAAAAAAGAGAACTTTTCATGTGGGGGAGTACAAGAGAAAAAAGCCCATGTGGGGGGGACCAAAATGGGCAAGTGCCCATATGGGGTGAGGAGGAACAAAAGATAAAGGGCAACCTCCTACGTGGAAAGGGAACAAAAGGAAAAAAGGCAACCACCCATATGGGATGGAGTAGGAGGAGAAACAAAGGAAAAAGGACAACCCCCTTGTGGGGTGAGGGGGTGGGGTGGGGGAACAAAAGTGAAAGGGCATGTATCTGTTTCAAAAAAGAAAAGGGCAAATGCCATTACAAAACAAACAAAATAATGGGCACCTGCCCATTAAAACACAAAAAAAGGGCACACCTTAAAAACAAAGTAAAGGGCACCTGCCCATTAAAAAAACAAAGAAAGAAAAGGGCACCTGCCCATCAACAGAAACAATGTCCAACGCCAAACACAATCAATGGGCTGCAGGCAGTGGTGGTTGTTGTGTTTGCCGTGGTTGGTGCTGTAATGCAGCCAGAAGGTCCTAGACAGCCCTGGTGTTTTCCTCCTCCCCTACTGATCAACATCCTTAGAAGTCAGACCCAGTGCCAAAGTAGTTCATCACCCCCCCCCACCATGGCTAATAATATCCTGAAATGTTCTTGCAGCACTCCATGCACCTATAGAAAGAAATACACTGAACTCAGTCAGATGTGCACACAGGAGGAGGGACACAGGAGTGGCATACCATGCATAACAAAAGTACAACTGGCCAACACATGGGCCACCATGTCACATGTAGGTGGAGGGAGTCAAATAGTCACAGTGGAATGTGTGTGGCATACCAGGGACAACATTGTGGACCCAAACAGTTGAGGACTGCACATGCAGTGAGTGCGTCATGCTGCAGTGGAACATGACCAAGCTGCACAAGGGGCACAGGACACCGGCAGGCAAGCCAGATATGGAAACCCAGCACATGTAACAGCAGCACCAAGCCAGAGTGCAAAAGGCAGTGTAATGGCCCAACGGGCTTATAGTCGCACATACAACCCATGCCCTGCAAACCAGACATTCAGCGCACAGGCCAATACAGGTATACATGGCAAAAGACATCCATGAGCCACACTGGTCAGTGGCCAGGGCAGGCCCAGGCACACAGACATGTGGTACACACAGCACAGCTGTACAGTATATGGATGGGACTGTCATGCAGCACTGTGTGCAGCAGGCAGGGTAACACAAATGTGCAGCAGTATTGTGTGCCAGTGGGTATATGACATACTATACCATTGTCACCAGAACACCAGTGTGAGATACAGCACCATCTGGAGGTGCACCCCATTCTGGCAGACACCTGCTGGCATGGATAGACTGTATGGTACTGTGTGGAAGACTATGGCCACAATGTCAGACACTATGAGGGAAGGCCAGAGACTAGGCCATTTCAGGGGGAGGACTGTCACCCCATGGTGAATGCCTCAACGCAGCAGCACACAATGCTGTGCAGGCATCCAGACACCCAGCACACATAGGGTACTCAGGACACTATTCACCCCAGGCATGGTTTGCTCCTCTGCAGGGTCAATACCCTCCAAGGCCATGTCCATGGGTGGTTAATGTCACAAACACACTCAGCAGGTCAGGCCCTCTGCTCCCACAGTGCCAACCTCTAAGCGCAATAGTGTGAACAGGTAACAGACAGGGTAATCCTCCTGTCTGCTTTTGGGTCCGAATCACCTTTAGTCTCAAGATCTGGGGGATTTAAACTGTTAACCTTATGCTAGCATACCCAAGTTACAGGCTCAGATATGTACCCTCTTCGGGGATTGCGGTACAATCTTTCGCCAGGGGCACCCAGCCAGGTTTCCAAAAGTGAACCCTTAAAACTTTATAAGAGACCTTAGGTATATTCTTATCTTTTTCCAGTTTAGTAACACTATCAAGCTGTTTGAACAATTGTCAGACTTAACCATCTATACGTCACATGCAAAAAGAACTGGCAGACACCCAGGCAGTCTTTGGAAAAAAAGATACTTTACTAAAAGACGATAAAATCATGAAAAATGTAAACAAAGAACACTATATCAAAGAGCATCACAATCACATAGAAGAAAAACAAGGAAAACTACAGAAAAAAACTCCTACCAACATACAGTTAGAACTTTTCTATCTGATGTATTACCTCTTTAAGTGCAGTTAGAGAACTGTGTCTCTCTAGAGTCCCAGAATAATATGCTCTATTCCCCAGTTACAAGGATACATTTCAACTCCATCTCCCCACTCCCTTGGTGAGTCATCAAGGTCCTCCTTTTAGAAACAAAAAAATACAAACATGATGTTCTATCAGGAGGTATATTAAATAATGTGGCATCAGCAAAAACTCATTTCTCAAATTATGACAGTCTTTAATCAAGCCTTTTCTTTGAACTGGTGGCTGATTCCTGTTTTCCCAAGGAACACCAAAGGTTTTTACAACTCTGCAGTTTGTCACCTAGATGCGAGATAGCTGACAGGAATCAGCTAAGTAATGTCCTGTCCTGTAATAATATGTACATTTAGCTTCCCAACTTCAAAGAAGCAAAAGGTCATAAAAAAGGCCATAAAATGCAATTTCTCAAGAAAGTTAATTACATTACAGGGATCTCCTGGTCAGTGTAATATATCCTGTAGCTTCACTGAAACCTGGGGGCACCCATGAAAGCATAGGATGTCTTACGTGAGACAATCACATACTATATTTTTATTTTACAAATAACATACAACAATCATAACCAGCTGGCCAAGCATCACAGTTAACACCATCCCCACCTTCATCCCCCACTGCATGGATGAAGACCCCCCCACCCTACATGGTACCATACTCACACACCATCCATATCTGGGTAGGTGGTAGGGTATACACCTAAGGTGCATATTGGCCCAAAGACCAAAAACTCTGATCAAGCCAATCCTCAAAGAAGTAGATGAAAAGGAAAGTATACTTTAAGGGAAGTGGCCATAGTCCAAACAAGAGCCGAAGCACACTAAGCAAAGATTAGAAATAATGGCCCGCTCACCCAAATTTTATGTAATACAAAATAATTTTGTTTTCATAACATCCAGACCAACAATGTCCTATGTTTCGGGAATGCTCTTCACCAGGTTATCAAGTTATACTCTTTCTTTCTTTTATTTTAGATTTACCATTAATATACATTTTAGTTTCTCCTTCCCCTTAGATGCTGTAACAACTCAAATTTTGAAAATGCATCCTGTCTTTAAATAGCTCCTTTAGTAAGTGCATCTCTTTCAAAAATTAAAACAAAATTATTTTGTATTAAAGAAAATTTGGGTGAGCGGCACTTTATTTCCAGTCTTTACTTAGGATGTGTATTTGCCCCCAGCTCTATCCCAAAAGTGCCACCTAACAACCCCCTCACATTATTCATGTTTCAAAACCCTCTGCCTGACTGACCTAATGCTTCTGTTCCCCCTTGCCAGGATGGCATTTTATTTGTGTGCAGCTCCCTTTAACCCCTCTTGCTGGAATTGTGCCTTATTTATTTTTCAGCCCTCTTTGAACCCCCCTTTCTGGGATGGCACTTTATTTTCAGCCCCTTTTGACCACCTCCCCCCATCTGTATGGCCTTATATTTATGATTTCATGAACATCATTATTATTATTTAAGGAATACATTTTCAAAACACATTACAGTCTCCTGCATGTTCTGTGCTCACTATCTGGGTCCTAAGAGGTCTGTCATGAGGTGAGCTGTGTACTCCTGTGACATCCTGGTCATCCTGGGATCATACCTGTCTAGCTTCTACTGCATTCCCTGGTCATCTGGCTTGGCATCCACTGCAGGGTGTTCCTCTGAGGTCAGCAGGCATGTCCCATGGTTGAGTGCCATATTGTATAATATGAAACAAGCAAGGAATATGGCACGGGCCATAGGAGGAGTTCATTGTAGGGCACCACTTGAATGATCAAGGCACCAGAACCACATCTTTTTTTAAATTTTGTTTTTATTTTTTATTAGACATAGAGAGCATGTACCAAGTCATATATAACATTTCAGTATACATAGAACATAATGTAAAAACAATACCCACAATTACAGTAACATTCAATAGTTGTCATATGATTACTAATTGTTTTTGTTATTCTTTCCACAGACTTATTTAAACATTCGGTTTCCTCTGTGATCGTGACTTTTTCAATTATAAAGGATTTCCAGAATAATCTGTGAAGATGCTATTTTAATTAGTCCTGGTGGACTATTAATTATAAATCACTTCTCATGGAACAAATTCTGTATTTTGTTGCATAATATGTGAAACCCAAGGTAGCCATCTTGTTTGAAATTTCTGATGCTTATCATTCAAATATGCTGTAATACATTCCATCTGATAAATTTCAGCAACTATCTCTTGACAGTCAATTCTGGCAGGTAGTGTAGTTTGTTTCCATTTTCTAGTAATGGCTTTTTTAGCCACCAAGATATAAACCAGGGCCATAGACCTTGGAGTAATTATGATGTTTTCCGGGGACCTGAACTGCATCTTGATCATACCATGACATGCTCAGTGATGTTGCATGTAGTGGTATGTGCCACACTGTACCTGTTGGTAGAATCCCCTACCAGTGTCTGGAAGGCTTAAGTGGCCAGGAAGCACCATGCTGCTCTCATCTTGAGTTCTATGGACATTGCATAGATGCACTGTGTGTCTGTCCGGAGCTGGTCATACTGCAGCTCACTCGGCTGCATGACCATGGCCTTGTTGAGCCTGTAGCAGCCCATGATTTATTTATCATTAAGGACTTCAAATGTGACTTGCAGGTGGTACTTCCTGTTTGCAGCATAGCACCTCTGAAGCCTGTGCCTCAGCCCGGGGGCACTGGCCCTTTCTTCATCTTGCATGACCACCTACAGCAGGTACACAATGTTAGCCATTTGCTTTTGCATTGTGTGTGTGTGTGTGTGTGTGTGTGTGTGTGTGTGTGTGTGTGTACCTCTGGGGCTTGCCAGCCTTTTTTAGTTGGTATTTGTGCAGCTCTATTCTGCAACACTATTCTGTTACTGCAGTACTGTGTGTTTGAATATCATGCTGCACATGATATGCACATCACTGCCCATCAGTTTTGTCTCTGCATATGTTTACTTTGTGCTACAGTGCTAGTGCCAATGAAAAGCACAGTGCTATCCTCTAAATATAGGAAAAGGACACAAAAATGTACAGTGCAAGCACTAATGTTTAGTACCAAGTGTAAACCTTTTGAATATCTGGCCCTATGTTTGATATAAGTCAAATGGAATGCAGTGGGCTTATCAGGGTTCCTAATTCTGAGTGCACTATAATCTTGTCTAAACCATTCAGCAAGACATCTTCAGTCTCTCCACTGTAAATAGTCAAGCACCTCTGGCAAAGAAAATTCGGTAATATGCTGAAGTACTAGAAATTCATAAAAACTCCATGGTGATCTGTAAAGTACCTGTGGGACCTCACTGTCAGGAAATATTTCATGTATAACAGTGGGTTGTACTCCTTGCACTGATAAATGGCAAGATGCTAAAATTAGAAATCTGGTGGTAGCTATTGATCAACAAGTTCTGACATCTTGGTAGTCTGTGGTATTATGGAATTTGGGACTCTGCAAAGTAATCATGGATGTTACTATCAGTTTCTGAATGGTTTGATACCTTTAATTGGACCAACATAGATGTTACAAAAAGAAAACGTCTAAGCTTTCAGACCAACCAAATCCTTCCTCGGAGACTTATGACAGTTGTTCAGGGAGTCACATTCTATTAACATCCAGATCATACATAAAAAAAAAACAGGAAACATTCTCATTGGTTATAAGTATCTATTTCAAAAAAATCACAAATTTAAAATTGAATGAATGGCATCCCATTAGCTTGCTATTACTGAGAATCTTTTCAAGGTCAAATGACATCCATTAGATAAGCTGAACACTCAAGCAGGCAAAGCCTGTAACTGAAATTATTAATGAATGTGTGTGTAATGAGAATACATTCAAAAGTAAAAACAAGACCTTTACATTTAATACCACAAATGTCCAACTTAAAACGTGATAATATTGTATGATAAAAAACTTTACAACAGAACCTGTGTGTGTGTGTGTGTGTGTGTTAAATCATTGCCAAAGCATTTAAGACTTTGAACTTAAAGAACTACATTACATCTGTAAGCCTATATCATATTTACTGTAGAAGTTGTTTGTCTAATATTGGTTCACACTACATTCTTGTTTCATTTACACTGACCCATCAGAAATTTAATGGGTAGTTCTGATCCATACACTGGTGGAACAGACCATTTTGGAACTGTGTGATTTAGTGTATGTCCATAATCATCAGTTCCACTGCTGCCAGAATACACGTGTTCTACTATAGAATTTTGCTACTGAAGAGGAAATAAACTACAACATAGAGCTCTAAAATGGCACTTACCACCAGTGTTTAAGAGAAATACACATTTATTTTACTAAAAGGCTAGCAAAGACCGAACAGTAATAGAAGAGAGACACATATTTAAAGTAGAACTCTATAGGAAAAAGTGACTTATTTTTGTAATTTCTTTTTTAATTACACAGAATTCTAAAATGCATTTCTGTGTAAAACAAGAAATAATTTTACATGGAGTATGTAAACCATGTAATAATATTCAGCTGATTGCAGGAAGGGAATCTTAGCATTATGTAAACCGTGGATTACTAATCCAGAAAAAAACATTTCACTTTTCAGACTGTAGCATTCTGCTACTGATAGAATTCCACAGAATTAAATGGAATTTTCTGAGAGTTCATGGAATTTCATTCCACTGGCATCTGAAAATTCCACACCTCCCTAGAACACTATGTCTCTGGATAGGTTATACTTAAGACGGTATGCCATCTTGTTCTCACCACCTTTTTTGCATGCTGAACAGGATGGCAGTTGGGGGAGGTAAAAGTTTACTCTAGGAATACATAATTGATTTGGGCACACAGTTTCTTTTTAATGGTCAGCTTTAACACTAGAGGAGGAGTAGACCCTACACTGAACAGTGAACTGTCTGGTATGCCCAGCAATCTCTGAATTCAGAGATGGGAGTCAATCACTGTTACTTGTACATTGTCAGGGTACAGGAGAGGTTGCCACATGGCCTTTGTAGTGAAAGTGGCAGCTGAGAGTCTTTTGACCACAGTGATAGCACATAGTGCTTTTGGTTCAGTGGATACTGCCAAAAATTAAGTGCTACAGATCCCTGTTTAAACGTAAATGAAAACTAACAGACCCTACATTGCAACTATATATCCTGAGTTTTTTAAATGTATTTTAGCTCTCAGGGATTTGAGAATATTGATTATAGTCTCTTTACATAAGCTTCATAAGAACTGGAAATGTCAGTTATAAGTAAAAGGTTATTTAATACCTTCAGCATTTATTTTGGGAATGAGCTGTAAGAGATTCAAAACTGTCTTTAAAAATATGATGCACTATTGATAATTCACCCTTCAGTGTTGTACCATTTAAACTGATATACACCTTCTTTGTATAACGTAATGGTATATATTCTTTTTTGGTGTACTATTTCCATTTTTACAGCTGCAGTGGGTGAAGCCTGCAGTAGTCTTGCTGTAGCTCTGAAAACAGAAAATGGAAGCACAAGTTTGGAGTTGCAGAACATACTTCAGCAACTCCAAATCACTTTGCTCATTCCCCTTTGTAAACGGGTGTGGGATAGATAGCATGAACACAGCTTTTAAGATTTTAAAACACACCTGAGTGTGATATTTATTAAACTCAAAAGAGGCAAACAAACTGGATAAATCAAAATAAGAGACAAAAATGCACTACATTCGGTAGCTCTCACAGTTTTTATCTGTCAATACGGGTATGATGCCTTCTGTGACTACTCTGGCTACTTCCCATAGGTAGCTCTGTTCATTACCATTACCAAGGCTCCTCTGACTAACCTCACCTCCAAGAGCTGTATATATAGTCCATAGCTGGGTCACCTGACCAGGGCCTAAATCTATAAATACATTTTACTAGCTCTACATTATCAAAATAGGTCAAGGTGACTACTCAACATAAACAGTCTGAGCATTTGTATCATATACATTCATTTAACATCATAAAAATACTTTGTGGGCTTTGAAATATTCTGAGAATAGACAATGAGCTGTAACAAGCTTTTAAGCCCCTCCTACAATTGGAGAGTGACAGCTCTTCTTATAAAAATAGGCATTAGAGGGTGCTGCTTCCCCTATAGCTGTCCATACTCCAGACTCCTGGATTTGAGGAAGATCTGATACAGGGCATTTTAAGGGACATGGAACAACTGATTCACCTATACAGAGGTAACTGTACAAAGGCAAAAAATGTGTACAATAATTACCAAACAAGTGGTTTTTAACTGACAACATTTAAAAAGTACAATGCATGTGAATAAGTAGTTTTTTTCTGTAGTTTGAAGTAGTTGAATGTAGTTTTACAATTATTTGATAAAGCATTAAAGAAAAAAACAACATGAAGCTGCAGGAAAGTTGCATTTTCATACTTCATGTACTTTGATAATGGCTTCTTGTTAGTTGTCCCTCTTTTTCTTGTGAACTCGAATATTATAGCCCTTCTCTTATCTTAACCGTCTTTGTATGTTTATTTGCAGTTCTAAGGAAATTAGTGAATAAAGCGGCAGCTGAAATGTTTATTTAAGTACAGTGCCAGTCATTCGCTTCTATACAGACTACAACTCCTTATGTTTTCTTTACCTGCAATCTTTTACTGCTTCCCAATGGTGCATAATTACTTTTTATGTTCTTTTTATGTTCGTGGGACATTGCGGTATAGAGCAGTGGCTGAAATATTTACTTGACATTATGCCAGACACTCATTCCTTCTTGCTACCGCTAGTCCCCATTCCTTCTATTACTTAAAGCTTTTCTTCACCTCTCTGTGTCTCAATGATACCTTTTAAATATAATTTAAGAGTCAGAGGGAAAGAACAGTTACCCCCTTTTTTATTTTTAGAAGCAGCGACACAGTAAAGCATGGGACGGCGAACTGAAAATTACAAAGATGTGCTGCCCCTCTTTTAAATGGCGAATCGGTTGCTGAGCTAACCAAGCCTTTCTGGCTCTATATAACAAATACTGGGAGTGGCATTTCAACCCTAAGTCACCAGCTCTCAACAAAACAAAAGGAAATAAACAGCAATAAACTACAATAAACTTATGTTCCCCTTTTCATTCCTTTCTAGCACAAGGGGCATATTCTCTACATTTAAATGCTACAGCAGTATCATTTTCAACTGGAGCTGTATAATACTTTGCAAAAAACACTTTCATTTAACTGTGTCGTTATTTTTCTACAGCATCAAGCATTTTTAATACGAACTCATGCATGCATGTTCCTATAATGTCCTAATGGTTTCAGCCATAAGATGCTAGTGGCACCATTCATTATGTGAGTACACTTCTATATGCCAATAACTGATTTAGGCATATTCCACATGTCTTTACTATACTTTTGGCACATTTTCCATTTGCAGGACCCAACCCAAGGAAAGAAAAGGGAACTGTAGAAATACAAAAGACAGAATAAGTACAAAGAAGGATAGGACAGAGCTATGATAGGTGGCCACCCCACCATAACCTGGAAAGAGACTAGGCAAAGAAAGAGAGACACTACTGCACAGTAGATTTCAGATTTAGAACAAGACAGTATTAGAAACAAAGAATTCCTGGGATCCTATCTCAAAACCAAAGTAGAACATTGGTCCACCACACCTCCCTCCCTCCCTCCAATGGGCAATGCTGCTGTATCTGGTTCCATCTCATTTCCCTGTTTTCCCACCACTGCTTTGGCCTAAATCCTTGATGCTCCATGACTCTCTGTCCATCCATAAGTAATGTTTTTCCTTCTAAAGAGGGGCCAGAGGAGCAGAGACATGGAACTTTGCAGCTGCATCAAGAATGTGCAAGCTGGTGGTCTGCGCATGTGTGGTGGCACACATCTGTTTTCTTGCTGCAATAGTACCACACCAGGAGCTCCCCCCATGCTCAGGGACCTCGAGATCAGTTATATGGGGTTTGGAGATATGGGGGCTGTGGTGGAGAAGCCAGGAAAGTATTTATTTAAATAGCGCCAATGAGCACTATGGGACTTAATTTATACATATTAAAGAACTGCTCATGAATATTAATGAATCCTGCCTGCCTGCCTTCTGCTTTATACAAATACTTTTGTGTCTTCTCCACTGCAGCTCACATGTCTCTGGACCCCAGTTAACTGATTTCAGGATCCAGGAGCACCAATGAAGCTTCTGTTGTACCACTGTCATGGCGAGAAAATAGATGTGTGCCACTGTGCATGCGTGAACTACCAACTTGCACATTAATGGTGCGGCTGCAAGTGGTTCCACATCTCTCCTCCTCTGGCCCCTCTTTAGAAGGAAAAACATTACTTGGGGCTGGACAGAGACCCAGGGAGCATCAGGAACATGGACCAAAGTGGTGGTGAGCAAATGGGAGAAACAGGACCTCCGCAAACTTGGCTGCAGCTGTATCGGCTCTGGCCAGAGTTTGTTATGCATGTCATGTAAGAACAACAGTAATATATTTTACTTCTATTTGTACTGTAATGTATTCATATTGTCTTTTATTTTGATTGTTATTGCACTTTACAGTATGCATTTTTCACTTGCATATCATGTATTGCTTCTCCCTGTCCTCCTTCACCCAGAATGCATATGATAATGAGCTGAAAAGCTAAGTCCTTCTTTCCTGGCAAAACTTTTGGAATGAATAATAATGATAAAATGCTGTAAATAAAATGTTTTAAAATTAATGTCTGTATCTTTGGTTTATGACTTTATATCCAAACAAGGAGTGTTGGGGATAGATATTTAAGCAATAAAGCATTACAGGGTGTGGATTATGCTGGGATAACAACATGTCTCAGGTTTGCTGAAGCATGAGGTGAAGCTGTGAAGCTGAGAAGTGCTGTTGTCCCAGCACAATGCACACCCTGGTGTGTCCTATTGCAATTATGAAATGGGTCCACTGAGAACAGGAAAGAAAATTTAAACTAGAATTGATTTTATGCAAATCTGTTAAAAAAGATAAAAGGATACAAAATTAGGAAAGTGAAAAAACTCCCATTTCTGCTTGTTGCTCAGTAGGTGGTGCCAACACTCTTTATAGAGGAGTAAGTATGGGCCACAGCACTGTAATGCTGTGAGCTGAGGATTCAAGGAGAAGGTGACATTTGATTCTCCCACATCCATTAGGCAGGTTGAGTTGTTTTTCTTTCTTTATTTATTGTTAGTATTAAATTATAGTGGCTGGTTCAGAGAGATGTGGTGGTTAGTGATGGCTTGTGCATGAGCACTGCAAAGAGAAAGCTGCAGTGGTGATAGGACAGACAGAGAGAGAGAGAGAGAGAGAGAGAGAGAGAGAGAGAGATGGAGCAGAGTGCATGGGAGTCTTAGTGATGAGTATTGTGTAACTGCCACAGTTGGCAGTATTGTGACCACAGAACTATAAGGAAAGTCTTTTTTTCTAGTTTTCTTTGAATTATGTGAGTGTGCCTGTCCATGTCTTTAGTTTGTTGGTGGGATGTTGAGTGGCTGGAACATCATGGTACATTTGCCATGGAACCATCTGGTTTTGACTGTGGACTAAGTGGAGGGAGAACAGGAGCGAAGAAAAGCAATGCAAGTGACAGTCATGTGGTGCTGGAATGTAAGTAAGATTAAGTGCAATTGGGGGGTAGAAGTTGGTCTTTAACTGTGTTGTGAATGGAGGACAGTTGGATGGATTTGGGGAAAAGCAATAAGGCTGTTTAAGTGACTGGACCTTCTTTCTGTGCTGTTGTGCTTGGATACCAGCACGAGGATCCATGGTACTCATCCAATCAGGTTTCAAGATTTTCTCAACTCATTTCATAATTCTTTTTGTGTCCTTGTTGCTGATTTAGGGTCCAGCCTACAAAGATGTACAGACAGCTGGTGAGACCCCATCTGGAGTACTGCGTGCAGTTCTGGAGACCCAATCTCCGCAAAGACATAGACAGAATGGAAGCTGTCCAGAGGAGGGCAACTAAAATGGTGCAGAGTCTGCACTGGAAGACATATGAAAAGAGACTTAAGGAGCTTAATATGTATAGCCTCGAGGAAAGGAGGGAGAGGGGGGACATGATAGAAACTTTCAAGTACCTCAAAGGAATCAACAAAGTCCAAGAGGGTAGCATCTTTCAAAAAGAGGTGTGCAAGAACAAGGGGCACAATTTGAAGATGGGGGTGGCTCAGAGGTAATTTAAAGTATTTTTTTCACAGAGAGGTTGTGGATGCATGGAGCGGCCTTCTGGAGGAGGTTGTGGAGTCAAAACAGTGGTGGAATTCAAGCATGCATGGGACAGTCATAAGGCAATTCTAGGGGGTGGGGGTAGAAAGAAGTAGGCTGCTGGTTAACTAGGATCTGCAGCTTATCTATTAGGTAGGGAAATGGGCAGACTGGGTGGGCCAAGCAGTCCTCATCTGCCATCAAATTCTATGTTTCTATGTTAAGTAAGGGATCATTCCACAAAAATGGCCCTGATGTACACAAAAGAAACATAGAATTTGTTGACAGAAAATGACTGCTTGGCCCACTCAGTTAGTCCTTTTCTGCCAGCAAATTCTGTGTTTCTATGTTTATTTTGTGCATACCTGGGACAGTTTGCAGATTGGAATCTTACTCAGCACCCATCATTGTGGACTGGGCCCTAAATCAGCACCCAGGACATAAAAAAAAAAACATATATATATATCTATACCGTATTTATACAATGGGGGTGAGAGAAATATCAGTGTGATAAACTAGGTTATTTCCACTGGAGTGCGATATCTGGCAATGACATCACCGGAGTTAAAATATCTGACAAATATACATACTCTGCTGATGTCACCACTCACTCACTCAGTCACTCACTCTCTCACTCCAGCCTGCATACTAAATTGAACTTCTTTACAAATATGCGTCTCACTGCTACCTGCAAATAACTCAATTAACATTGAACAGGACATTCAGCTGTTTTCCACAGTGTTGTACAACTCCCAACCCATTACTACATTTGCAAAACACCTGCAGTCTAAATAACAGTGCCTCACACTTTCTGTTTCTCACTACTTCTTGCAAGTAACTCAATTAACACTGCAAAGAACATTTAGCTGTTTCCCAAAGGGTTTGTAAAACTCCCATCTCATTACTATGTTATTTTAAGTTTAAGAATACCTGCAATCTAAATCACAGTGCCTCACAGTTGCTGTTCCTCGCTGCTTGACGAAACTAACTTAATTAGCATGGCCAAACACATTTACCTGTTTCTCATACTGTGTGTAACATGCCCAGCCCACTTAAACACACTCAGAACCCAATCAAACAGTCCTCTCAGTATAGCCTAGTGGTTAGCATAATGAGCTTTGGCCAAGTTTAGTATATCCAACACACCAGTCCTGGGTTGGATTCTCACATCCTCCCTATCCACACTGTGTGACTCTGAACAAGTCACCTTTAAAAAAAAAAAAAAAAAAAATTACCCAGTTACCAAACAAAACAATAAAAGAACTCACAGGAAAACATAACTCTACTTTGGATGCCCTCACCCCCCCCCAACCATTGTATAAATGGTACACATAATGGCAGATTGTGTGCTATGGATAATATTCTCACTCCTGCATCATGAGCTGTGGATACTCTCACTTGTGCCTTTGGCACTTGTGAGTATCCAGAGCTCACTCTGCAGAAATGAAAATATTATTCATATCACACTACTGCCCATTATGTATCCTATATTTATGTACATATATATATATATGTACACATATTGCAAAAAAACTTCGTTAATACTCCACTTATGGTCAAAATGACAATAGTTGGGAAATGAAACATTAGAGTTTCTACCCCTAACACCCCACCCTCCCAAACCAGGCAGGATAGTAGGTGTGGGGTGTGCATGAGCCTCTCATGCCTAACACTCATCCCATTCTGATCTATAGATAATGTCAGTTATGTAGACTTTATGAGAATGGGATGAGTGTTAGTCTTGAGAGGCCCAAGGCACACCCCACACCTGTTCTCCTGCCTGGTTTTGGGGGGTAAGGTGTTAGGGTTGGATACTCTAACACCTCATTTGACAACTTTTCCATCTTTGACCCTAACTGGAGCATTAACAAAGTTCTGTGAAACTTATTTCCTTACTGTTTGAGATAGTATAATAGTATCTTTCTGATCCCTCTATAGATGTATATACTGTATGTATGTAGCTCCCACCTATCTATAGTTTCTGAGATAGAGTAATCATATCCATATTTACCTGTGGGAGTGCATGGCCCTTTGGACTCTGCACTCCCATCCCTCCATAAATGCATATGTGTATGTAGCTGTGGAAGTGCCCTGCATTTCCATGTATAGGACAACAGTGCCCAAATTGTCAGCATTGCCATCTTATTACCCCACCTCATTTATAGAGTACAGAAAATTTTCATAATCCCCACCAAAACATAATTCTGTGCAACTACAATGCCATTCCAAAACACAGGTGCAAAAACAAAATTTACCCGGATTTGAAAAATAACAGCTGTGACAGGCATGAGGTGGGGTAATAAGAAGGCTATATTGAACATCTGGGATCAAAATATTTAAAATTTCCAAAATTACAAGCGTGTATGGTGAAATTGCAATGAATGTTCATAACTTTGCCATTTTTACATATTTTGACCCCAAAATTTCAACATTGCCTTCTTACGACCCCACCTCATGAACATCATCAGGAAACATTGTCAATTCCCTCCTGCAAGGTGATTTTGCCAACTGACCATGAAAGCACTTCTTGAACATGAGTTGTGTAATGACAGTTGCATTGTTTATGGGGTGGGGTCCCCTAAAGGCTGTGTTGAAAATTTGTAGTCAAAATCTCAAAAATGGCAAAGTTATGCAGAAAAGTTGAACCCCATATTGAAATGCATTGAACTACATTTACCTAAGTTTCTCATATTGTAGATGCTGGTTCCAACAGCAAAACCTGTCTTTGATCAGAGAGTGCATCTTGAACCTGGGTCCTTTTCAGGTGAGTTAGGGGGTGTGGGGTGTACTGGGGTGGGTGGGTGCTGAGTGGGAGGTTGGGGTGGGGACTGATCAGTGAGGCACTGTTTTTTTTTTTTGACAGGTAAAACAAAAAGCATTGAGAGACTGTTTTCTTTTTTTTCAGGGTTTGACTGTATTGGGAGGGTAAGGGGTGCCACTAGACCAAACAGAATCACAAAAATGAAAATAGGGACAGCAATCAGTGGATAGGGGAGCCACTAGACACCAGGGAAAGACAGAATGGCAATCGACGGGTGGGGGGATGCCACTAAACACCAGGGAAAGCCGGAATGGAGATCAGAGGGTGGGGGGAGGTACCACTTCACTATGGAAAAGTATTTCATAGGGGATCAGTGACTGGGGAGGGGGGAGGGACAACTACACTATGGAAAACAATGGAGATGGTGATCAGCAGGGCTGGCATCAGCACCTGGGCAACACAGGCAACTGCCTGGGGACCCAACATCAGAGGGGGACCCACCAGTGGCTTCATTTTGTTTCTGAGCTGCTATGCTGCTTGTGCTCTGCTCCCCTGCTCCACCTCTGTCCACTGGTGACATAACAATTTGTAAATCAGTGCCAACTGCACCAACTTCAAGCCTGCTGAGTGGAAACTATATCTGATCTCAAGAGATTGCCCCTGGCCCTTAAAAAATTAAAGGCTACCAGCCCTGATTAACTTGCTGAGTCCCCTGATCCATTTGTAACACTAGGGAGCATTTTGTGGGGTGGAGGTGTGGATGTGCAGGTGGCCAATGGCTGGAGTTGAGTGCAGCAGAGGTGAGGGCCTGAGCCACTGGGATGATTAGCTCTGTTGTGCAGGAGTCAGGCAGCTGATGGGATGGTGAAGTGCACTAGTCTGGTCTGCAGGTCTGGGGCTGAGTAGTAGTAGTATAGGGAGTGAGTCAGGTGAGAGGAAAGTCACTGAATCCAAATCCATTTTGTGTGTTGGGGGGTTGGGGAGCTGAAATGGCATGGTTCAGGTTGACACAGAGAGCAACAGCAGATCACGATGGAACTGGATCAAGTTCCGTCCTGGTGTGGATGATCCTCTGGCACTTCATCAGCTTAGAGGCAGCAGCAGCAGCAGCAGCAGTTGTTACAAGGACAGAGGACTGGAACATCTGCAGTTGTGGGCAGAACAGCAGGTTAGACTCAGCAGCATTTAATCATACCAACTTGTCTTGTGTTAACTAGACTTTTAATGGGTAAGCAAGGGGACAGGGGTCATGGACGGGTTCACAATAAATCCCAATCCTAACCAATGCAAAGTGTAACACAAGAATCCATAGCAGGGGAACCATCTGGGCTGCACAAACCACTACTGTGTGTGGGGGGGGGCAGCAATAAAGGTTTTATTGTATTTTTTTTTTACACAGTCAGCCAGAAGGGTCTGAGAGGGGCCCACTGGAGGTGCATTGCCTGGGGTCCACAAAAACCTGGCACAGGCCCTGGTGATCGGTGGGTGGAGGGTACCACTGGACAACAGAGAATACAAATTAAACAAGTGGAATGACGATCAGAGGTTGGGGTGCCACTAGACACCAGGGAATATATACTTTTTATTAAGGGGTACACTGATCAGTGGGTGGAGGGATGCCACTAGACACCAGGGCAACAGCAGCTCACAGCACATAGTGCAGCCAGCAGAACTAGTTCAGCTGCCACTGCAGAAGTCAGGAAAATCCCATGTTCTCATACAGAGAACATGGGGAAATGCTCCTCTCGCTATGCTGGGCAGCCAGGATTGTGGGTGCCCTGAAAAAGTATTTCTGGCCCTAATTCTGAAAACAAACATCAGACTCCAGTTAAATGGGGCACATTTAGATGGTGTTTGATTGTTAAAATGACAATATTTTTATGTATTTTCCATGCTTCTTAGTTTGTGGAAACAATCAACAAGATGGTGGCTCAAGAAAAAGGAATTTTTTTTCTGGTGAAAAAGGATTGTTCCTTCTTGAAAAAGAATCCTTTTTTGTGAGATCAAATCCTTTGTTGAACTTTTTCCATCTATCCTGGAGAGTGATCCTCCTATTGAAAACAATGAGAAATAAAAAATGGAATAACTTTGCAACAGTAAATATGTTTTCACCAAACAAATGCATGGTAGTTGTTTTAGCCAAGCTGTTTCTACCATGAAAAATTAACACCAACATTTCACACCATCTGGGTGCAAGGCAATGAGGAAAAAATTGCAAAAAGTGGAGACTTTTAAGGTTTTTACACTATCCAGATGTCAATATCCACACATCCAACAGGAACAAAACTAGCCAAGTCAAAAGATCTACCCCCACTGGACACTATATGCCAAATACTGTGCAAATCCATTGATCAGTTACAAAGTTATTAAAGTGCAAAATTTGAGGTTTAACATTAAATATGCTGCTCAACCCCAACTACAGTGGCACTATATCCTCAAAACACCATGCTTGGAAATAGGGTTCCTATCTGGACCATGGAGCTCTGCATTTATGGTGTAGCACACCATAGGGACAATCCAGTAACATGAAATTGAGTCTTGATTAACCAATCATAAACTGGTTCTCAACTATAAAAAAAACCAAGGTGATGCTCTTTGCGCACCAGCAGAACTACCCCCTCCGCTTTCTCAACACTAACTCTACCCCCCTTGAAACTGTCCCTTGCTTTAAATATTTAGAGCTCACCCTTGACTCAGCTCTTTCCTTTCATGAGCACATCTCTGCCACCTGCAGAGCTGTTAACCTCAGAATTGGACTTCTTTTTCTGCTCTGCTCCTGTCTCCCACAAACTGCACTAAGGCTGGCTGTATCCAACTCTGTTCTTCTGCTGGTTGACTACAGTCTAGTCATTTATGGGTCGGCCTCCAATACCTCCCTAACTAAAATCAGAACGGCCCTAAACAAAGCCTGCCACCTATCAGCAGGGTGTGACAGATATATACATACTTGTGATCTTTACAAGAGAACCTCCTGGTTAAACCTTGAGGGGTGTTTCCGCTACCACACCTGCCTCCTTGCCAAAAAAATATCCCTCAGACTTGTCTCTGCTTGAGTGTAAGCCTTACTAACTCTAGCCCACAGAATGAGAATCACTAAACACTCCAGTAATGCTGCTTTCCACAGCCCTCTTTTTAGAACCACTACTGGGCAAAGATCTTTTAGCTATAGAGCCCCATCTTGGATGAATGCCCTTCCTAGCACTTTACTGGATACCCCTAGGCTGGGACTCTTTGAGTCTGAACTATGACAACTGTTACTCTCCTCCTCTAATTGTGACTGCCTTCATGCTCCCCCTAACCCCAATGAACCCATTTGACACGGTTCTCAAACCTGCCACATGTATGCCCTGCACATCTCCTCTCATACCTGGCAATATCCCCTGGATTGCACTCTGTTCTTCCCCCCATGATGACCAATGACCCAATAGGGTTATGGAAATGTGTTTTGTCTTTGTCTCTTGTATAACTCTATGGTTATAACCCTGTATAAAATGAGTGTAAACACTGTATCTTAAGTCTTGTATGTCATGCTTGTACTTTCTTCTACCTTCCTGTAACTGATATCTGACATGGAGCCTTTGCAAAGGAGTCCCTGACTCAAAGGGTTGCAATTCCTAAACATTAATAAATTAAATAAATAAATGCCTTCCTTCTGTTTCCACCCTAACTGCAGATATAAGCAGGGAGGTGATGGGGTGTGTCAAGGTACAATGGCCAAAATGGTTGGCATCCAACTGAATGCCTGGCCTGTCATCAAAGTATATCCCTTGTTCCACACAAAGCAGGGAATCTGGGGATAAGTCAGGCCTCTAAGGACTGATGTATCACTAAATGAAGATTTGTTTGAAACAGCAGGGCAATGATACTAGGCAAAATGTTTGACCCTACTTTTTTCAATATAAAAGATTCCATGTATTTTCCAGTTTTATTTGGTGGTACAGTTTTCTAATTCCTCAAAAACTTGTGTATTTATGAATATTTTAATTTAGTTTTTTTTCTCAAGAAAAAAATAGGGCTGCCACTTTTAGGATAGAAATAGCATTGTTGACCTGGACAGGGCTAGGAGCCAGAAAATAAAAAAAGACTTGTGGTGCAGTATGAAAGCTACTTAGACAAGTACATTTGACAGGTATGCTAATATTTTTTATCTGTTGTAGCTGAAACTATTTCTGGGAAAAGCATTTTTGTTGCACTGCTACTTCAAAAAAAGAAAAATGAAAACATATTACAGATGACACCCATCCCTCTGTGATATTTCAAAGGGTCATTGCTGGTGACGTTGTACCCTGAGAAGTCTTGCAGGCATTGCACAATATTTACATGCTGGGATGGCCAGCATGAAGGAAGATATCTGGGCCACATAATACTGGCCCCTGGATACCCTCAAATATGTACATGTTAAATTCTGGCTCTTATGTGTGTCCATTCCCTCATGCCTGCCCACAATCTGGCTGCCAGCATAGACACTTGGACAACTAAAGACTGACTGCAAAAATTGGGGTCCATCCTGGTTTGAGGATGCCCCAGAATGACCAGCAGGTGTGTGTCATGTACATACAGGGCACTAAGCTACTCACAGTCATCTACACCTGGAGAAGAGCCAGGAGAGTTCTGTGAATCAGGCCCTCAGTCTTTTCCTTCTAGAGTATACACATTCACTGAATTTATGACTTTGCTTTACACTTTTAAAGTAACAACACTGTTTTGGTACAGCTGACATTTTTAATTAAACAGTAAGCACTGAATGGTTAACTCTAACCACCAGTACTTTCAAAGTTTGGTGTCAACCAGAAATGTATGTGTGACAAAAATTCTCTTAGGCTGTATTGGTTTCTAAGGAGCAGTTTCTGAACTACTTCTCCTGCTCCCACCACCTGGTAACCTCATGAAAATACCTCTATCCTGCTCAGGGACTTGGAAGGTCAAATACAGTAATATTTGGTAGAGTGCACTTCGGATGGTGGACTTTAACAGGGAATTTTCATGTTTCTGGCGGAAATATTAAATTTACCTTTGCAATAAGGATGCTCAACCACTGGTTCTATAAAAACAGATCTTTACTATGGTAATGCTACAAGATATTACAAACAGGATATGAATAGCAAACAAAAAGAGGTACACATTTACATGAAAGGAAATCAAGACATTTTGAACAGAGGGATTAGTTACGGAACAAACTTACAGTCTAGTCTCACACTGGGATCTATATTTACCTGCCCACTAAACATGAAAGAAACATTCACTAAACCTGTTGTTTCTTCATCCTGATAAGGTAGCGATGGAAGCAAGACCCTCCTTCCTACTGGAGGCACTCATCAAGGAACAGAACCCTCAGCCTTCTTCAAAAGTTGCAGGAAGTCAGAGAGTGAGTTGTGGTTGAACTCATTTATGGACTCAGGGCAGTAGGATGGGACCTCTCTAGAGTGACAACCCTCTCCAGTATTCCCCACCCATGTGAGTACATAGGTGAGGTGTGTATGTGTGTGTGTGTGTGTGTGTGATTACAGCCCACAGGCTGAATTTCCCTTTCACACCTAGCAACATCCTCACTGCATGAATTCACCTCCAAAACCAATCCCCTGAATTTTATGACATCCTCTTGTCCTGTTATCTCTGTGCAGGAACACAGTACTTGAAAGCTCCCTTACAGTTTGTATTACTTTATTTGCTTCCTGGTGGCTTGGCTGCCTTTGTGAGGAAAGTCACACTATTGCACCTGGCAAGTGGTTTCTCTTATAGGTTTCCCAGGATAGCTGCTGGGACATATGACCTGAACTCCTTTTTTGGTGTCTCATTCCATTCCAATGCAGAAAGAACTTACATGAAAATAAGTAGAAGAGAAAATAATTACAGTAACAAAAAGAGATTCTATTAACATGGTTGCATTCCTGTTACAGTGTGGTAATTTTGTAATGCTTCTCCCTTTGTGTTTTTATCTAACTAAGGCAAACTGCTGGCATTATTATTTCAGTTATTCAAAGGGACCCACCTGACTAAATTTCTTATGATAAGCAACCATAGAAGAAAAATATATAAAGGCTGCAATACTCATAGACAGGGGATACTGTGTTTCCTAAACAACTAAACAAAAGTGCATGAGTGCTTAACAAATTCTTAAAAAATTTATCTTATCTATGGTTCCTAAAAGAATATTCTATATATACTGTATATTAATTATACATATTTTTGTGGTGTTGGGAAGACATAGTGCTTCAAACATTTTATAGGCAGCAGAAATATATTTTCTTATCAGTAGATAGTGAGATGTTGTTTACTCAAATAGCTGAACTACATCAGTGCACAGATTTTAAGAGTGGACACTCAGAAGAACAAACTCTGGTCTGAGCCATAGTGGCTGCTCAAAGCAGCAAGAGTGCAGTGAAAGGGAGTAAAAGAATAGCTGTAGCACTTGCCAGGCTCACGCCACACCACAAAGCACAAAAGCAGTTTGCAAGAAGGGTCTCACCTGTATTGAGAAATCCTATATCCTTTGACTAGCTGCACCAGAGAATGTCATGCTCAAGATGGCAGCATGGATGAGACTGTGCATCCACTATACTCGTGCATGTGTAGTTTGAGTAATGCCACTATCATGTGCATGACGGCCGTCACTTCTACAGTTGCAGAAGAAACAGTAGAGTGCTGGGAAGGAGGTGTGTTTATGTAACCCATGGAGGGGAAGGGCTACATAAACTGCACTGCTGGAAATGCACAGTACCACGGTGGAAGCACACCAGACAGCAGTCCATTCATGTGCTTCCACAGTGCTACTAAACCTTTAATGATGGCACAACGTTTGCAGAGCTCCACCAACACAGCCAGAAAAATTAAGTCCTTTAAATGAGACATTCTATAACACAGAAAATAACATTTTTACCAGAATACTAAGCTATTGTCTATCAGTGGTATATTTGGGCAAAATTGCATTACAGAGTGGGCATTCATTGTGAGATAATGATATACCCTAGGGGGCCTATGCATGAACATGCATCAGGTATGTGCAATTCATGCATGCCCAACCCATGTAGCTATGTGCCCATGGACTGGCACAGGGTGAGTGGTATGCAAACCATGCACACCTGCAGGGTGCCACTCTGCAGGCCCACCCTCCAGCATACACGATCATGGGGGACAGATTGATGGACACAGGCAGACATCCAATCAGATGGTTAGGAACCATCTGGCTAGAAATGGGGCTGGAATAGTGCATGGGGAGTTTAGGGAGCTGGGAAGGGGTCATAGACATGTAGCACACTAAGCAACTTTCACTGAGGTGCTGCCTGTTTATGAGAGGGGACAGGAAAGGGATCGCTACACCAAAAGCTTCAACTCATGGCTGAAGTAATGGTGCAGAGAGGATGGATTCAGCTACATTGGAGACTGATGACCCATGTGGGAGGATAAGGGTCTATATAGGGCTAATGGTCTGCATCCATCCAGAAGGTGAACCACAGTCTTTGGTGGATGGTTTATTTTCATTTATTTTTTATTTAGTATGCTTTTTGGGTGCCAGTTCTCAGAGAGCTCACCTTCTGACTCCTCCCACCTCCACCCACCCCAGGACTTACTCAGAGTGGTGATCCACCAAGCCTTGCCCCCTCTAGGCATGGCTGTCAGGCAGGCATGGCCCCCATGGAAGACTGTACAAGGTCCTCAGTGGAAGAACCACTGGGAGGTCTCCCTGACTTACCTCCCCAAGTCAGAGCCATGGGGTCAGGCTGCACCAATGTGGACTCTCACTCCGTCACCAGCCAAGTATCATGGAGAGTGTTGTGGGGGCTGGAGAGACGGGGCATCATGAATGGAGTTGGAAGCAGTTTTTCCTATAATGGGTTCCCCAGGAGACATGAGGTGCAATGATATAGTGCACAATGTGCAAATGTCTGGCATGCCTCACTGACAGCTCAGCTCAGGCATCTGTACTCTCCCTCGTCAGTGCCAGGGGTCAGTCACACTCTGGTCACTCCCCCCTGAGGAGGAGAGCAGTTCCAACGATGATCATCCTTCCTTCCCCCAGCCAGCCCTCTAATGCCCTAAGTCTGGTCTTAAACCCAGGTTGGGTGGATGGTTTAAATGTTTCTCTGATGAGCATTTAAACTAGCCAAGGGAGTGGCAGAAGAGAGATCAGGGAGGCAGAAACTGCCCCCACAGGCTGAAGTAGAGATTAGGGAGACCCTGAAAGAAGTGGAATCTCCTGAGATGCAAATTAATACAGGATACAGGGTGGAAGAAATGAAGGGGGTTGGGGGCTGATGCATTAAAAAGAGGGAGGAGGAGGGAAAGCAAAAGAAAAAAACTGGTGTAACAAACAGAGTGCTAACAAAACCTGGAAAGCCATGTGTGTGAATGCTAGAAGTCTAGAAAACAAGATGGGAGCAAAAGAAAGAGAAAAAAGAAACTGCTATGGTTATGAAAACCAGTGTCAGAAAAGGTAAAAGCTAAGAGGGCAGCATTCAGAGATACACAAGGAGGAGGATAGGGAGGTGCATCAAGGGAAACAGAGGAATGCAGGGAGAGTAGTAATGAGCACAAAGGTGAAACTGAAGGGAGAATAGCCAAGGCAGTAATAAAAGGGGACAAGACATTTTTAGGTATGTAAGTGGAAAAGTAAAACCAGGGGTGGGATTGTATACTTAAGAAGGGAAGGGAGGACTGTGCAGAGGGGAAACAAGAAAAGGTAGACATCCTGAACAAATATTTTTGTTCGCTGTTCACAGAGGAAAGAGATGGGAAGGGACCACATAAATGTAACAGGAGCATTGGAAGGCAGGAAGGAGGTGGAGACTAGCCCATTTTTAGTGGAGAGAGTCCTGAAAGGACTCACAAATCTGAAAGTGAGCAAAGCAATGGGGCCAGATAAGGGCAACCCAAGAGTATTGAGGGCACTTGGGGAGGTACTGGCTGCACCTAAGATGGCCCTATTTAACAGCTCTTTAGGAACACAAGTGGTCCAGGAGAACTGGAGGAGGGCAGATGTAATCCACTTCACAAAAGTGGTAACAGGGAAGAGGCTGGCAATTATAGGCCAGTCAACCTGACTTTGGTTGTGGGAAAGTTAATGGAATCACTGTTAAAAGAAAGGATTGTGGAATATCTTGAATCCAGTTGGTTAAAAGACCAAAGGCAGCATTTATTCATGAGTGGGAGGTCATGTCAGACTAATCTGATAGAGGTCTTTGATTGGGTGACCAAAGAACTAGATCAGAGTGGAATGGTGGATGTAGCCTACCTAGATTTCAATAAGGCATTCAACACTGTTCGACATTGGAGACTAATAAGCAAGCTGGGTAGCTTAGAAGTTGGTCCAAAGGTGGTAAACTGGATAAGAAACTGGTTACGAGATAGGTGGCAGATCATGGTAGTTAATGGAGTTCACTCAAAGGAAGGGAGGGTGTCCAGTGGGGTACCACAGAGTTCAGTGCTGGGACCAGTTCTCTTTAATGTCTTTATAAGTGATATTGCAGAGGACCTTGAAGGGAAGGTCTGGATCTTTGCAAATGATACCAAACTCATCAATAGGGTGGATACTCCATGTGGGTTGAAAGGATGAGCAGCAACCTGCGAAAACTTGAGAAATGGTCAAGGGCATGGCAGATGGGTTTCAGAGTACAAATTGGGTGGGGGGGGGTTGGTACTGATGACCACTAAGCAGGAAAGAGAAGTGGTGGTGACATATCAGATGACCTAAAGGTGACCAGGCAAATCGACAAGGCAGTTGGGAGGGCAAGTGGGATGCTGACAAGCTGCTTGAGACGTATCACTAGCAGAAAGAGGGAGGTGGTGTTGCTGCTGTGTAGATTGCTGTTAAGACCCCACCTAGAGCATTGTGTCAGTTCTGGAGACCACATCTCAGAAAGGAAATAGATTGGAAGCAGTTGAGAGGAGAGAAACTAAAATGATACATGGTCAGCATCAAAAGCCCTTTGAGGAGATATTAAAGGATCTAAATCTGTGCACCCTGGAAGAGAGGAGAGAGGGGGGATATGATAGACACCTTTAAATATCTTTTTGAGGTAGAAAGGTACAATAGGGATGTATTTGTCAGAATAAAAGGTGCTCAGGGACAAGGGACCATGTTAAGAAGTTGGCGGGGGAAGATTCAGGAGAGATGTAAGGAAGTATTTCTTCACAGAAAAAGTAAATGATTCCTGGAACAGCCTTCCAGCGGAGGTGGTCAGGCAAAAGTAGATGAGGTTCAGGCCGGCCCGTCGGCAGCGATGGGATTTCCTGCAGGACGCCCGGCGACCCGAGACTGGAACGGACTCGGGTCACTGGAAGGGTCGGCTGGGGGGACAAGGATTGAGCGTCCTATGGGCTGCTCTCCTTCTCCAGGGGGGAGGGGGGGCTTGATGCTCGGAGTATGAGTGATCCCCGGTGGAGGCTGGGAGTCTCACAGCTACCGGCACATGAAAGACACTTTGGAGGTGGGACAGGACGTCAGGCATCATTGCACGTCACGCCTCCCGGAAAATATGGAAAAATGGCTGCCGGTCGTCCTCTGTGAAGCCCGCTGTGGCTTCAATTAGCCCCCCAGGCCGGCCCTCCGACCTAATACAGGTCCTGCGGGATGTTGGCCCCTCGCATCCCATAGCCCCGCCGTGGGGGGTAAGCCACGGGCCTTCGGAGGGCTCGAGGCCGTTCTGGGGGGTGGAAGCCATCGGCCCGTGACCGGGCGGATACCCTGGATGACCGGGCAGGAGGAGAGAAAAAGAAAATAGAAAAAAAAAAAAAAGTGATGGGGTTCAAGAATGCATGGGCAAGGCATAAGGGGATTTTATAGAAAAGGAAGGGGGTATAAATGGGCCAGAGATCAAGTAGGATCTGCAGTGATACCATAGGCAGGGAAAAATGGGCAGACTAGGTGGGTCAAGTGGTCATTATCTGCTGAAAAATGCTATGTTTCTTTGCCCTATAGTGGATCCCCTGCTCTGCACAAGTAGGGGATTCTCTAACAGTGCAGAAGAGCAAACAAGGATGTTCATGGGTGAGTGTACAGCTGGCTGCTGAAAGCCCACCCTGTCAGGCCAGAGGGCTGGGGTGGGACCGTAGATGGAGGCTTCATCATCCCACAACCTGCAGGGCTACTCTGTTGGGGGGCACACAACATAATAGGCAGGGTCTCAGCTTCAATATGGTACACCCTCCCTTGCCTGGCATTCCACATCTTTTTGAATGCACGCCCCTCATACATGCCCCTGGACTGCCCACAGAGCATTGCTGAGATCCGCCGGGAGACTATGTGCACAAGGAGCATGCAACACTTCTGTGTACTCTGCTGGTGGTCTGCTGGACCCCCACTGCATGGCATGCTGATTTGGGGTTGCCTAAATGCTGCGTCTACACGGCACATAGGCAATCTGCAGATTTGTGCATAGGGCCCATGGTTTGTGCTTAGGCAAAAAAAAACAGGCCATGCACTTCTCAGTACAACACCTAAGGAGTTCGTACAAACAAGCACAGTACTCTGGAATGTGATACACATAATGGGTGCTATGCACTGATGGGTGGGTAAGATGCACCGGAGATTCATTACCCACCTGCGGAGCTCCACACCAGTGGACAAGTGTGCACAGATGGCATTTATGACTGCCGGCCACCTGTTCGTGGCCCCACCCCTGGCATGCAGGACTCCACAGTGTGGCCAGGGGCAGGGTCACAGGTCCAGCCAGGCATCCAATCAGATGCACTGACCAGGTGGTTCAGCAGATCCCTTCTGTGGCAGGGTGTGCATTGGCTGCATACCCCATGGATGTCCAAGGGCTGAGGGCTGTGGCAGGTGTGAGAAAGGGAAATGCTACTGGCTATCCCATGGCACCAGAGCAGTGCATGGGGCTGGGTTGGGGCCAGGGGTCTTTTTACCAGTGGTGGTGGGGTGTGTACCGTACCCTGCAGTTTGTGGGATGTGCTGGTGGTGCGGGGGGTGGCACCATGGGCAGCACCCTAGGGCTGATGCCCCCATGAGGTGATGCGTGTGTATGTGTGTGGGGGGGCATAATCATGGCATGCATCCACACCAGTCTATGTGCTCTGGGTGGGAGGGAGGCAGCAGCCCCTCTATGGGATGGCCCTGGAGGGTGGGTGTGCACATCACACTGATGTTGGGTGGGCTTCCAGGCATGTGCGGGATGCATAGGGATTTTACAGCAGGGTCCTCCTGCACATACCCTGTGCCCTTGTATGCACTAGGCACCTTTGTGCATGGCGCGTAGTGCTGGCATGACCACCACATTGTGTGGTCTGCGGCCATGGGGCATTATGCACGTACTGTCTGCATGCCCCCCCCCCCATTGTGTATCCCACACAGGGGATGCAATGGGTGTGGAGTGACTACGCGTCCCAGATATGCATGTGTAGCAACTCCACTCCATTGGTGCATATGGCCCAATATGTTCTAGCACTAAAAATTTAACTGGCTTGGATAACAGCTTTGTAAAGCTGAAAACATTTTTTAAAAGTGAGGATATTTGATGGTACTACTTTGTGCTCTGGTGTCTATTTAAATGCCTGGATGTTTACAGTCACAAAGATTATTTTTTCAAGCTGTTAATCTGAGAGTGAATAGTACTGATCAATGGCTGTCTAGCTAAGAGTGACTGGCTGGTTTGTTTATTAAGAACCTTTGAAGAGAAAGATAGGCTTATCTCTTTTAATATTCTATTAGTAGAAGACAATGGGTTAGTTGTGATTGTTTCTGTTATAAAATGATGAGCTGAGTTGTTTGTTTCACAATTTTGTTTTGGGGGACTGAATTTGCTTTGCTAGTGTTAGAGCATAGATGTTGCTTCAGGTGTTTTTAAGGCTGCAGTGGGTGGAGCCATTCAGACCTCTTGGTTTGAGAAAAGGACTCTGCATTCTTCACATTCTTTGCAAACAAACAACATGATGGAGTGGGGTGGTGGGTGTTGAGAGGGAGGATTGGCTGGGGGGAAAAGTCTAATTCTAAAGAAAAAAAGAAACAGCAGCTGACGTTATATAAAACAGCGGGGGCATCCTGATGGTGACACTGGGGGAATGGGTACCATAGTGTCACTCTTATGTTTAGGGAGGTGTAGGGTGGTGGGTGCTGATAGGGAGGGCTGGGTAGGGGGAATAAGTCTAATTTTAAAGAAAACAAGAAAAGGCAGTCATGGCATGCTCTGCTGTTTACAAGCTGGCCACTGCACTCTACTGCACATACACTAGTAGTTGCACATGCACAGTAGAGTGTTGCAGCCATCTTGCAAATGATGGAGTGTGCCATGACCGCTGTTTCTTGTTTTCTTTAAAATTAGACTTATGCCCCCACCTGACCCATCCTCCCAGAACCCACCACCCCACCCCACAAACATAAGTGTGACACTGGTAGTGCCAAACCCCAGTGTCATGATCAGGACACCTATGGTGTTTTTTGTAAAGTCAACTGAGGTTTCTTTTCTTCTCTAAAATTAGACATATACCTCTCACCCAACCCTGCCTCTCAGTATCCACCACCCCTCAACCCCCCCTCACAAACATAAGAATGACACTGAGGGTGCCCAGTCCTCCAGTGTTGCAGTCAGGATGCCCCAAATGTTTTGGCGACACTCACTACCACGCATGCACGGTTATTTCTTGTGTATGTTTTTTTAAATATATATATAAATATATATAGATATCCCCCACTGACCCTCCCTGTCAGCACCCACCACCCCATACACACACCCAGAAGCAGAAGAGTGCACCCCATATCCCCAGAACCATAAGAGTAACACTGGGGGTGCCCAATCCCCCAGTGTCATGATGAGGAATCCTCTGTGCTGTGTTGCTTTTTTAACAATCCTGCAAAATGAAAAACATCCATTGATGTCTTTTGTGACTGTAACTGCCTCCCACCCAAACTTTCCACACAGCACCCACCACCCCAAGACCTTACTTACCCATCAGGAGTCCAATGCTGTAATCCTTGTGTCAGTGGCTCAGCAGGTAGCACACCCGCCTCTGAGGCTGGAGGATCTGAAGGTAGTGGGTTGTAGCTCCACACCAAGAATGTGGGATAAATCCAAATACTAACACTGTAGTGCATCAAGAGGGGGGAGCTGCACTCCTGAGGTGCCGTCTTTTAGATGAGACTTTACACAGAGGTCCCGTCTGCCTGTTCTGGTGGTTGCTCAGGTAGACGTTAAAGATCACATGGCACTTATCAATAAGAGTAAGGAATTTTTTATTAATCATCAAATCAAATTTACAGCATGTTTACAGCACAGCATGAAGGAGATTCAAAAACAAATGAAAGCAACAAACTTATCAATCAACTCCCAATATTCTTTAAAAGTAACACAAAGAACAACTTTTACCTGGATACCCCTCCCAGAAAAAAAATTAACTGAAATAAAGAAATAAAATGGTTTCTTACCCCATAAATCAGTTCATACATCACATTTGTGCAATACTCAACGTAACTATTTAAAGGCATCCCAGCTGGTATGCCATAGTTGTCTATTCACCTGCTTATGCTCTGTTTAACATCCTGTAATTCCTTCTGAATCATATGAATTAATTCTAACTGCATAATATGCTGTTGTTGAAGTATTAACCTTCAGTGGACTTGCCAAGTCCAATATACCAAGCACGCCATCAGTACTCTTAACGAACTAGCATCATAGTGTACCCATCCTGATGGAAACAATCCGTTAAATAATATAGCTGGAGATATATACAAAAAGGTAGCTGAACCCCATTGTTTAGATAGAGTTTTCCAAAATTTCTATTTCTTTATTACAGTGCTCCCTAGGACAGTAACACTCTGCCATTTCTTTATGTTTTGATTGCCCTTGACATTGATTCTGCCATGGACTCCCAACCATACCACATCCCATATTTGTTTAGTGGAATTCTTGGCTCAGTAAGGAATGCTCCAATTGCCTTTTGTTCTTCAATTGGCAAAGACAAAAATGGTTGTTCCAAAAATTGATTCCCCAAAATCATTTTATATAAAAGTTTTCTAGGGGTGGCCATTAACATGGACTGGGAGATATTCCATCTTTTAGTATTATCAAAACAACCATCCATAACATATTTAATTTCTGGGCTCTCCTATTTTTATGATGAAATGCCACCCCTTGCCAATCCTGCATAACTTGTCTCAAGGAGGGAGTCACCCAACCAAGTCACTAGGCCATAGAATTACACAACATTGGCAATACATTAGCATAAAAAAATACTCCGAAAGAATACCACAGGATACAACATTCCTACTTCCCCCTCCTTTTTTTTCCTCTAAATATGGAATTGACCTTTTGACTGGATTTAATTGACTCCCCAAAGACATGAAAAAAAGCAGTAATACAACCTGGTTTCCGGTTGTTTAGGGATGGAATAAATATAACTTAAAAAACAAAAAAGTGGTTCCAAAAATGTTTTAATAAGGTAAACTTGCTTCATCTTATTCATATGCCACTTATTCCAATGAGTCACCCTCTGCTGTCCTTTCCCAGTCTGGACAGCCCAATTATGGCATGGCATATCCCCCTGGCCAAAAAAGACACTCAAAATGTACAGGGTTCTGAAGTGACTTTAACCTCCCCAACAGTTTCTGGGGAATTAGAAGACTCTTCTATAGAAATACATTGACTCTTTAATGTATTAATCTCTGCTCCTGAAGTGGCAGATAGTGACTTAACAAGGCTAGTAATCACATTACCTGATATTTTATTAGCCACAGTAAGAACTAAATTGTCTGTATAAGCAATATACTTAACTGGGGTGTCTGTTGTAGACTGTACTCCAACAATATTCGGGGGAAGAATTAATAATCATGGGATCTATTGTCAATATATATAATAGAGGGCTTAAAGGAGAGCCCTGTCTTACTTCTTTATTGATCTTACACTTTTGTCCCACCCATTTTATTGTCACAAGGCCTAACAAAGGTATCTTGATAACACAATTGTACCCACGCAATAAACTGCAACCAAGCAATAAACTGATGTGGAAACCCATAAGCCTGTAAACATTTCCACAAAAATGCATGAGAAACCCTATCAAAGGCTTTAGACTGATTCAGATTTATCACAAACCCTTCCAATGTCCCTTGTGTCCCTCTTTCCATAATTTCCCTCAATAAAAACAGAGCATCTGTAATTTTCCACCCAGGAACTGTCAAAACTGAGACTGATGGATTATATAGTGTAATACCTTCGAGCGTCTGGTACTAAGAATCTTTGCAGAAACTTTAAAATCAGTGTTTAATAAAGCAATTTGTCTCCAATTCTGTAAATCTGTTTTATCACCTTTTTTGTACAGAAATATTAATAATCCTTCAAACATTTGTTCATTTGACCTAACTTCAGTCATAAAGGCTTGAAAAGTGTATAATAATTCCTGTGGAATTAATTATAATAGGGTGTGATAAAGTTCACCCGATAGTCCATCAGACCCCAGTGATGTCCCTTTCTTTAATGATTCTATAACTGCTAATAATTCTGATAATGTTAATGGGGCTAAAAGCTGTGCAGACAGCTCAGCACTATGGGTTGATACATTAGCGGCTTGCAGCACTGCTCCAAATAGGCAGAAGTGGAAACCAGGTGTGTCTGCTGTTCTTTTATTTGCCTTCCCATTTCTTCTAATATACCCTTATTCCCCATAATTAAATTACCTGCCTTATCATGAATACCTGATATATGGTGCCTATGAACTCTAGCCCAACAATCATCCAGAGGAGTTGTCTGGTATTTGGATGCCTGAGTTCCAAATCGTTGTTCCATTTCTAAAGATTCTTGTCTATTGTAATGCATATGAAACATTTCTTGTTTAATGAGATCAATCTGTTTCCTGAAATCCCCCCACTCTGTCTGTTTAGTAACCAATTCATGAAACAGTTGTCTCAACCTGAAGATATTTTGTTTTCGGACAGATACATCTTTGTGTTGCTAAAGCTTGTAACAGAGCTACTATTAAATGATGTCTGCCCACCAATCTAAAGGAGAGTCATATAAGAAGGCCATCATGCGCAGATCCTCCAATAAAGTTAGCAGTTCTTGATGAGCCACAGGATCTTCTAATAGACTGGCATTCATCCACCATACTCCCCAACCACCACCCTAGAAGGGGTAGTGGATATATAAATTCCTATCAAGGCATGGTCTGACATTTCAATAAGGACTGTTTCTGAAAATGAAATGGGAATAATATTTGATAGCAACCAGAAATCTATATGTGTGGAAAGCTGGCCTTTAAAAAAGTATGTCTAGGGTTATGTGACATTGAGGCCTGTGCATCCTTCAGCCCTGTTTGTTTGATTAAGTTACGGAGGAAAGCAGCAAAAGTTTTGACTTTCCTCACCCAGGTATCTGAGTCTAGCAAGTTAATGTTAAAAATCACCTCCTAATACAACTTGATTATTGGAACACAGATAGGGTTGCACCAGTTTCAAAAGGTCTACCCTCAGTGCTTTGGTCTGTGGGGCATACACATTAATCAATGTATAAGTATGTCCTTGAAACCCTACATCCAATATTATGGCCCTCCCAGGAAAAACATCAACCAGTTTATGTACAGAAATTCCTGGGTTGGTAAAACAGAGCCCCAGTCCACTGCACAGATCCTCTCCTATGGACCAATAAGAATCACCCATATATTAGGCATTGTGTGCCTTCCCAGTGTCCCCAATAGTCCAAAGACTTGTATCCTATAAAAGGAAAACATCATATTTCAATTGTTGTAACACTGCAAATGTAGTATCTCTTTTGAGTTCAGATTTGATGCTGTTTACATTAAGGCTCGCTAGCCTTAGAAGCAGTGTCTATGTTTGAGGAAGTCCTTGTTTCTTTAAACTTGCTGTAGTTATTCTTTTCTGTTTGCCCAAGGGTCTCTGAACTACTGGTTTCCCAACTCTCCTTTAGAAGGTTCACTCTGTGAAGAATGGGAAGAAGTGTCAGAGTCTGCTTCCTCCATTTGTTCACTCCAAATTTGGAGAATATCATAGGTGTTACTAACAGTTACAGTGTTCTTTAGCAATGGTTGTTTATCCTTTTGACTTGTCCCTTTTGGCCCTTTAGTTACCTCTTGAAAGCCAGTGGGGTGTTTACTGGGGGGAGGCTGAGGGGGAGACATACTGTTTTCTTGGTCAGAAATCACTTTTTGGGATTGTTCAACAAGGTGTATGACAGCTTCAGGAGTAGTGGTGTAAGTCAGAGTTGGAGGACCCTCTGCAGTTGTATTGTCCTGGCCTAGAGTACTGGGGGGGGGGGTGAGAAGGCCTCTCAGTTCTATAGGCTTTCTTTGCTATATGCAAATAATACTCTTGCTCCAAAGATTTTTTTTTACATCTATCTACTGAGGGGGTGTAAGCTCCTGATGGGAATTTTTTAGTCCTGTTGATGGTGAGAGGACCAATGGAACTTGGATAATTGTACTTCTCCCCTAATATGTCTTATTTACTATATCATCTGCCAACTTAGTTCATTTTCACTAACTTGAGTTTATAATTCTTGATGTTTTATTTTATGTATTTTGAGTGTAATATTGTTTGTTCACTCCCTGAGGCTGTGAGAGGGCCCTGGAGTGGTGAAATTTTGTTAGTTGATTTATTTATTTTATTTTTAAAAAGTATGCTGGTAGAGAAGTTTGTGTAAGGGCTATTATTTATTTGGGTTGGGTTTAGAGGGTATTTATCTGATTTTAAGTAAGATTTGTTTATTTTGTTTCATTTTTATAATATTTTGTGCATGAAGTCACCTCTTGGACAGGAATTTTCTCTGACCTTACTCATGAGGCAGGGTCATAAGAAGGCTAGGTTTTAAATTTGGTGTAAACATAGTTAAAAACAAGTTATGAGGCTATATTGAATTTTGCAAACACCGGCTCATAACTTTGGTAATACTCAATATTTTTACCCCAATTTTCCAATATAGCCATTTCTTTACAGTACTTCATGAATGTGATAGCTATCATTTTTCAACTCATGCCCAAAATGTGTTTCCATGTCCTGAAAGTATATTATTGCAATTATAAAACTGGTAAAAATTTAACAATAAGAAACCAATAAGTTTTGGGTTAAAAAATAAAAATAATAATATGTTATTGTCATTTTAAAAATTCATCCTTACGCAACAGAGAAAATAGCCCCTCTAATATTCTGATCTGTTGATATCATTCAAGAATGCATGGATGCCATGAAATACAAGAATGCAAGAATACACTGGCAGAATGTTCACCTTCATACTCATATTGTATACAGGCACATGACATGGGGCATCATGTGGAGACATGGCCTTAATTTTATTTGTGGCAGAAAGCAGTACAGATCTTACTGGCAAACTGGTATGGACAGAAATGGATTTTTCACGGTCAGCAAAGAAAAACAGAAGTCAAAACGGAATAGTACCTCATGTTTTTATTTTTTATTTGTGTGTGCACAAGTGTGTGTATATCTGTGTTAAGTGGGAATCATGAAAATAAAGAATATTTTACAATTTATTTCTTTATTTAAATTTCCTTTTTAGGGCCTAGTTGAGTAAAGGGTGCAACCATTTTTGTGATGGCAATTAGGGATGAGTGAAGTGGCTCATGAATTCTGTATGTGATGTTCCCAAATTCCAACTCCCACTGCCTAAAATGTTTCCAGACTTTGCATTGTGTATTAACATATGAGTTTTAAAACTTATTTTGCTAATCAAAAGATGAACGTTCCCAACCTTCAGGCTAGATGTATAACCTAGAGGTTAGAGTAATGAGCTGTGAATGAGCTTGGTACATCCAGAAGACGTGGGCTTCAGTCCCATGACCTCCTGATGCATACTGTATGACACCAAGCAAGTCACTTAACATCCCTGTGCTGTTGGAATGCACCTAGAAATTAGCTTTAGCTAAATGTGTTATTCTGAGCCAAAAAATCATGAAAATGTTTAAAAATATATCATTATTGGCCACAATTTTTTACAATGCAAAAGCCGAGTTATAATTTGCCATTATAACTACCTGAGCCAGTTATAACGGCAAACACACACCACGCTTCTCTAGACAATCGCGAGACACAAACAGCTGCAGAGTGCAGAAAACAACTCACTCACGCTCTCGCAGCTCTGGGTGTCCTGTCAAATCCAGCGTTATTCTCTCAGGCACAGACATGCAGATCTACACAGCAACCAAATGAAAATGAGCACCAAGACCTCTTCGAGCCAGACTACATAACAAAATTAACAGTTTGAACTCTTAGTTGAAAAGTTTGAAGCGTTTTTTATCGTTAAGATTTTACAAGCTTTCACGGTTCCTCCACATTAATGAAGCCATCTAAAACGAACGTCATTTCATTCATGAACTGTAAGTTAAACATTTAAAGATGCTGACAAATCTTATAATGTTAAAAACTGTTGATGTTTCTTTTCCAAACATAAAAAAGACATTTTAAAAACTCAAACCATTAAAAACTTCAATGTAATACAACACCACAAATATTTTTTTCATTATAGCACAACTGCCTTACTCATTTCTTTGCAAATAGAATAGATTACTGCTGGAAAAATTGTGACCAGCAATTATAAAAAATAAAGTAATGGACAGGTGGTTATTCATGAGAATTTTACACACACCCTTGGTGTGGGATGCCTAAATAAACCCCTAGGACTTCGCCCTCGGGGTTTATGGGGCATCCCACACCTCGGGTGTGTGTAAAATTCTCATAATAACCACCTCCCCATACATTATTCTCTATATAATGCTATTTGCAATGCATAGCCATTAGGGT
This sequence comes from Neoceratodus forsteri, assembly GCA_016271365.2. Lineage (NCBI taxonomy): Eukaryota > Metazoa > Chordata > Ceratodontiformes > Ceratodontidae > Neoceratodus > Neoceratodus forsteri. The sequence continues at coordinate 1,128,126,718 of CM028131.1, forward strand.
GTTTTACAGTAGGACCATAGGCTGGCCTAATGGTGTGGCAGGAGCATGTCATGCTGTTACTCAGCATGGCAGAGTTCAAATGCAAGTTCCAGAATCCTACATCTGGGGAATGCAGTAGGTGAACAAGTTGCTCATGTGAGGTGCTTAGCTCTAACACAGAAAAGCAGAGCAGGCATGCTTAACAAACGTAACTAGCTAGTTTATCTAAATTTGCTGATGATACTAAAATAGGAGGTGCATTATCAAAGGAAGTTACTGAAACTATACAAAAGAACCTAGACAATATTATGCACATTGGTGGATTAATGGCAGATGGAGTTTAATAAGCAGAAATGGGGGGGGGGGTTCTACACTTGGGGAAAAATAATAGATTATGTACTAGGTGGGCATGTACTTAAAACTCAATAGGTAGCATACCCACTTCTGTGTCTGGAAGATCAGATGGTGATGGATTCTATCCACCCACCAGGAAACTTGAGGTAATACACATAACTGACACTGTAGAGTAGTATGGGGAAGGGGAGAGAGTTCAATTCCTTTGGATGAGGTGCTAAACCAAGGTTACTTCTGCCCATCTCTGGTCATTGACCAGGTGGAAGTAAAATATCCCATGGTATTTATTGAAGAACAGCAGGGGAGTTTCCTTGGTGGCATTGCCAATATTACCCCATCAGTAAAACAGGTCCATGCAACTCACTCCATGGGACACACCTGAAAACAAGCTATCATAGCTTAGTGTGCCTTTTCTAGTCAAAAATTGCATATACTGTAAATAAAATAAAAATCAAAAGGTTAAGAAGGAGAGGGACATAGTGGCACTGGTGCAGTGCAATCTGAGGTTCACAAGTAATAATAGACAAGGCAGTATGAAAGCTAAAAAAATATTGGGCTGTATAAGAATAAATTTCCTTAGCAGTTATAAAACTGTTATTCCACCATTATACCTGTCCTTGGCCTGTCCACATTCAGACTATTGTTCACTGTCCTAGTCATCATATACTAGGAGGTAGAGTTGGGCAAAAGTTGCAAATTCTGCTTTCACGGAACTTTCATGAAATTTCATAAATTTTGCAAAATTTTCCAAACTTCCACCATTGGCAAGATCGGAATCTTCTGAATGTGTTTGGGGGATTTTTTGCCTTGTTCTGTGAATGTTTTGGTGTGAACTGTGCAATAATACTCTTGAACTGCAGAATGACAATTCTGAAGAAAGGGGAAGGGGGTTAAGAAATAGAAAAGAAGAAAATCAAAACAGCAGACCCATAGCTTTATTTATTGCCCCAATATATTTATTTAAAGCTTTTTTAGTCAGACTGTTAAATCCAGGCATAAAGCCATATAAATTAACTACACAATAATATTTTCTTACAGGTTGTTAAATGCCATGCCATCTCAAATAAAGAGGAGTTTGCTGCAGCCCTTGTAAATGCCCATCATAAACAATAATTACAAACTCTTAAAACAGGTCTTAAATAAAAGTCCAGAGAATGAAAGAATAGTAGGGAAACTTGTGTGTGGGGGGGACAGGACATATACAAACAACAATAGCATAAAACATCAATGCTTCACAATAAAATTGTCTATACATCAGAAGTATTATTACAATTAGGGTGCCAAACACAAACCTAGTGGCTAGCAGGTATGAATAAATCATTTGAATATCTGAAAAGTACACAAATTGAACAACGCACAGTGTCAACATGTATAAACACCTGTTTAGAATAGACATCATATTATTCTGTGGATCATAGCAGGCAGAATTCTGCAGAAGAACCAGCAAAATTCCAGTGGAAATTTCACTGGCGGAATAGTCATTCTACGCTAATTCCACCAGTGGAATTCCGCATTTTGCACACCATTAATATAGCTCTTACAAAGGAACAGCAGCCTAATTATTCATTAATCTAACATTTTACATTTCCTTCTCCCTCCCCTCCCTTCTCTGTTTTTTCCATTGTTTGGTCTTGGACCTTATCTTTCAGCATTAGTAACGATCATTAGTAATTTGTGCACATTAAAAACAAACATGAAAGAGCTTCTAGTACAGTAGTAGATTAAGTGAACTATAGACTTTTGAAAAATTTTAGAAGGTCATGAACCTGGCTCGTGGTCAGATGATTAGCCCATTATTTGCATTCAATGGCTCATACATATCATTTTTAAGATGTTAGCTACCAGCACGATGAGAATTTCTAGTACAGACATTATTATTTGTAGAATTAAGATCTGTTTCTAAACATTAGTGTACTGTGGCCAGTTTTAGTTCTCATCTAAATATTACAAATTTAGAAATAAGGTTTATTTGGAAATAGAATAAGGGAACACAAATTCCATTAAGTGAACACTCTGGGCACAGACTCTTACAAGTAGGAATTGAGTAAGTAATTAAATAACTAAACAGATAAATTATAACCTTTGGTGGAATAAAATCAGTTTCATAATAATGCACAATTTTACAGTTTTTATACTATGCTTCAGGAGTTCATGAGTGTAGCTCGAGGGCTGACTCTGAACACTTTTTTCCCCCGATGGAGTTAAAAATAATTTTCTTTCCGCTTATGGCCCTTTATTCACTTTAGATATGTGCAGTGAGAAGAACCCATGCCACTGATGTTAGTTTCTGGTACAGGTCTTCCATTCAAAAATATTTTTTCAAAATGTAAACAGTATAAATAAAAATAAATGATAGTGTGGCACTAAAGTCAGAAGCTGAATGAAAGGAGCACTGATCCTGAAATAGGTATTGCACTTTGGGAGACTTGAGAGTTTGGTGCTCCACGAAGCAAGAGCCCACACTGCAATTACAATCTATTTTAACAATTAGGTTCTATAGCTAACAAACACTGAGCTGCTATCAGGTATTTAAAAGAGTCCATATAATCGATAGCACTTTGATTACAATACAATTTAGTGGTGTATTAAAGGAGTCAATGTTTGCAGTGAGAGGTTTCAGCATTCTATGTATTGGACTGGGACAAGTGATTACTGCAAGAGAAGAAAAAGAGGTGCAATTGGTTCAGAGCAGCTGATTTTTAATGACTTACTTCAATGTTGTTTACTACACTGTATTGTAGTGTATTTGGCTGTTTTAGATATGCATTATCTAATCAGATTATTCATTCACTTTGCACAATATTTTGTTGGTTAAAGCATGGAGTTTTTTTTCTGCTGATTAATTAAATTATTATATGGTGTATTTAAGGGCAATGTAATTTCACCCTTGTGATTTGCTTTCACTGGGGCTCCACCCTCCTTTGTTTTCTTGTTCTCACTTGTTCACACTTTGTTGTACCTGATGTGAAACCTTTGTAAAAGAGCTTTTGCTCAAAGGTAATGTCAGAATCTTGAAATAAATAAAATAAATAAATGTTCCTTCACCTCACTACGCCCCCTAACAAAGACTCTGATTTCAAGTGCTGTGACTAGCTCATGGCTGAAGCTACAGTACCTGTTATGCAGTACCCTGGAAAATAAAATGGATTTATATTGAGCAATCTAATTTAATTTCTTTTGTTCAGCTTTAGAGTATGGGGTTGTCTTTTGTTGATGTGGTTTCCATGAGTTTTGGGTTGGCAGTCCTTAACCCCAGCACCCACCCAGCACAGCAGGACTCAAAGACTTCTTTGTATCTGTCATATTTCTTTATACCCCTTCTGTAAGAATTATTTTGTAATCACTGATATTTATAGATTTATCTAATATTTCTATTGTATTATAAATAATTTGTGAAATGCAAGGGTCCGTAGTAGTGGGCTAATTATATGACTTATTTCCCCTTCCTTCTCCTTCCCCCAATACCTCCAATATCCTGAAAACAAGCAAATATTAAAGGTGGTTAGACAGCAGGGGCCCACTAAGGTAGAACTCACTGAACTGTGTAATGAATGAATTAATGATTAATATATTAAACTGCAGGAAAAAATCCACAGAACTGACCACTGACAGTGATCAGTTCTGGGAATTTTTTCCACAGTTTCATACAATAATCCACAATTCATTCATTTATTCTGCAGTTCTAAGTCAGAATTTCCACAAAAGTTGCCAAAATGATTCCAAACTTTCACAGACGCGAAAGTCCAAATTTTGCACAGATTTGGCCAGTGGAAGATTTTTTTCTCACAGCACTACTAGGATGGATGTGAACAATGTGGAGTGGGTGCAGAGATGGTTAAATAAATCAGTTTTGGGAATGAGGGATCTTGACTATGAGACTAGGTTAAACTCTATGGGATTGCACAGTTTGGAGGACAGACATATTAGGAGAGAACTTGGGCCTGATTTTTAATGGGGGGAAATTTGATGCCAGGGTGGAGCCTGCAAGGATGTAGAACAGATCAGATGAGAATGTAGGATGCTGCAGTGGGTGGCAGGGAATGGCAACTGTGGCAGTGTACACAGGTGGCACCAAATGGATGTGCCCTGGACTGTTGTAGAGACATGACAGGACACAGTACATCTGGTTAGTTATGTACAGACTCTGTCCTGGACCCTCTTCAGTGCCAACAGCCTGGACAGTTGTCCCAGAGCTCACACAGTCACTGGCATGTGGTGATAGGCAATGGTTGTGAGTACTTGGTGCAGTTGGTGGTCACCCGAATACATTGTCGGTGTCTGTATAAGTTCCAGCATAGCTGCCTGGGCTGATGACAGGGTCTGTGCTTGACTACCAGGATGTACCTTGTCCTTGTGGGTCAGTAGAACTGTCCAGGGCAGATTTACCTGGTGCCACTAGAGATACAGTAACATTTTATTTCTCCAGTGAAATTCCAGCAAAATCGGGAATTTCACCCTGTGGAATATTTAGCGAAATTCACTAATTTCTCCAGAATTCACCCAGTGCATGCTCATTCATTGAAAAGGGCTCACTGTGACTCATTTTGTAAAAGAGCTCAGTTGGGCTGCCAGCTGTGGAGATGAGTGGAGGGCTGTGCCAGTGGCCCCTGAGGTAGTAGATGGGGTGTGGGGTGGGGTGGGGTTACTACTACTACTGGACAGGGTGGGGGGAGTGGGGGGTCCACTCGACACCAGGGAAAGTTTTTTTTATTACATGAATGAAGATGTCTCAGCACTTACAGACAACGTGGGGGTGGACGACTGTGAATCTCGGGGTGAGTGGGTCATTCTTCATTTGGTCAGTGATCGGTCAGAAAAGGGGGGCCACTAGATACCAGGGAAATTATTGTACTTTTATTTCAAATTATGTGGATGGGAGAAGGGGCTGAACCTTGGCTGGGGGGAATTCTTCCTATTGCGAGCTGGCAATCAGCCAGGGAGGTGGGACCACTAGACACCAGAGATGTGGGGTCTTCGGGAGGGGGAAACACTTTTTTTTAATTTTTTTTTGATAGCAAATTGTTCCCACTGGCTCTCAAATGCAGAATTTCACCTGTGGTTGGCAAAATTAGCATTTTGCAGGTGAAATTCTGCATTTTGCTGGGGGGATTTAGCATTTTGCACCCATGATACTTTGCGTAATGCGAGGATTGTGTGAAATATTTCACTGGGTGAAATTTTTAAATTTCACAAAACACTAGGTACCACCTGTGTGTCCTGTCACAGCTGCCATGCCCCCACTGCCAACTACGGCACCCCCACAGTCCATCTGCCCTGTCCCATGATCTCCCAACCTTCCTTTCCCCTCCAGCACTGCAGGTCTGGACTGGCATTACAGCGGGTGGGGGGGCTTGATGGGATCCTACACCAAACCCCTTTGTTGCACCAGATTTTTGCCACAACACTCCAACTGTAGCGACTCATGGGACCTTTGTACTAAAATTGGGTGGAGGGTCCCTTGTGCACCTGAAGTTTGCCACAGCCACTGGGGATCACCACATCATGTGCTGATCTTGCAGTTCTTTGGAAATTGAGCCCCTTACCTTGTTCTACAAGAGGTGCCACTTATACCATACATGTACAGTATATGCTGGACTGATGCTTTTAACTAACAAATTCTGCTTTCCCAAACTACTGCCATAGGATTGCAAAGTAGAATCTATCTGTTATAGCATACTATTGGTGCCTGCTATACCAGACACCAGTGCCCCCAGATTAGGTATTGTTAGACAGGGGATGAAGCTAGAATTAAACTGGGAGACCATCCTCACCCAACCCAACCTAACCCATCCCACTGAACTTAACTATTGTGGTTGAATTTGATATTGCTTGGGTGATAAAGAGATATTAAGTGTGTGGTGCCCTGTTGGAATCTCCTCCTAAGTCCCCGATGCTACAAGGCCCACGTACATGTTCAGATATAGTCTTTTAGTCTAGCTAAAATAGCTAACTGCAGCAATCCATTTTTATTTTAATATATCTTGTTTACCCTTTGGGGCTCCATGGCAGGCATGGCTATGGTGCTCCCTTGGAGGAGTTCATTCCGCCTTGTTGGCATCAGGGCTTCATTTATCCTGCCACAGTGCCCCATTTTCCACTTTTCTCCCCATTAAGCCTGAGACCCCAGAACATGGTTGCACATGTGCTGGAGGTGCACATGCACTCTGTGGATCCAGTGCTGGCCCTTTCCTACCACCCAGCTTAATGCCTGATTTCCCTTGTTGCTTGATGCTGCCACCTAACCTCTGCCAGGTGGCAGTCAAGAGACAGGAAAATCCATGTACTTCCCCGGGAGAAGAGAACTGCCTTGTGGCCACTCAATCCAGCTCCTCACCTTCCCCCCAGTTAAAACCTGATGACTTGGGCTCATTCCCGAACCCAGGTCACCGGCGTGGGAGGAGGTAAAGCATTCAGTGCCTCAGCCCTCCACATCACTTGGCCAGCCTGTTGCAATCCATTTTTAAAATCATCCTGAGCCTGCCTTAAATCTGAGAGGGTCACCAGAAAGTGAAAAAAAGTAAAATGTAAATGTGCCAGTAGCTGCACTGTGCAGGCTGTTCTCGGTTACTCTGATCAGCTCTTTTTTTTCCTGCAATTTATTATGCTTTATAAAATTTTTCAAACGACAAGAAACGTTTTATAAAAAATAGCACAAAATTCAAAACAGGCAATTTACAAACATACAAATACTAGCAAAAACAACAACCAAACAAGAGAACATAGAAGAAGAGGAAGAAAATTCCCTGCTATTTACAACACCTTCGTCCCCCTCCCGGACTGTGATGGAGAGATTAAGATAATTATGATAAAGACAAAATCAGGAGTAAGATATGTAAAATTCCCATCTGGACTGATATACCTGAAATGATTTAAAGAGCACCTTTCCCAGTCCTTTTGACTTTCATGCATAAATTATCACTCATTGTATTGATTCTGGAATTGTATTTCATTATTGTCCTCTGCAGTTAGTTTTTGCATTCTGAGTTGCTAAAAACTGAAGGGTATACCAGAGTTTTTGTAGCAAGCCTGGTATTGCTGTGAACCCAGGGCTGTACTGCTGACATCACTATATGGCAGAGAAGTGACTCACACTGCAGTACAGTGAAGTTGCAGTAGTTTTGCTAGGGAAAATTGCAAGCACTAGGTGTACATACTGGCCCAGATATTCAAAGCAGTTGCACATGGCGTAACTGAGTTGCACCAGTGCAAGTGCGGACTTGCACCAAGAAGCGATATTCAGTGGGAGCCAGTGCACAGTGCAAGTCCCATTGCACCAGTGTGCAACACTAATGAATGCAGGTGCAAGTGTAGGGGGCATGCCCATGAATATCCAGTGCAGTGCGATATTCAACCGTGAAACCATGGCGCAAGTGCGGAGCAAAACACAGATGTGCCGTGCAGACTTGTTCCTATAAATACAGAGTGCAAGCACACAGAAAACACTTGCACCAGGCGAGAGGGAGTAAGAGAGAGAGACAGAGAGAAAAAGAGAAAAAGAAAGAAAGAAAGAAAGAAAGAAAAAGAAAGAAAGAGAGTGCGACAGAGACAGACAGACCAAGGCAGACACAGAGGGAGAGGGACAGAGGTGGCAGTGGAGAGGAGATAGGGGCAGAGGGAGTGTGACAGACAGGCAGACACACTGCCAGGCAGTGCACTAGGGTGGCAAATAACCCACAGCAGCCAACCACCCAGGGGGGATATAGGACAGTAAGGACCATGGATGGTGCACCCTTCATGATGGAGGCTGTAATGAAGGGTGTGAGGGGGCAGCAGGAACAGCGACATGGCCATGGAAGAGCCCATCAGTGGTATGTCTGACAGGTGGTACTGCACCCGCATCAACTTCGAGCAGTACAGTGACACAGAGATCGTGGGTCGGTACCACCTGAACAGGGCCATTCTGAGGCAGCTCTGCAAGCTGTGCAGTGAGGAGATGCAAGCACCCACCAGATGGAGCCACGCCATGTCCATGGAGATGAAGGTGACAGCTGTCATATGCCTGCTCATCACGGGCATCTTCCAGAGACCAACAGGAGACACCACAGGCATAACCAAGTCGGCCTAGTCCTGCCTCCTCACACAGTTCCTCAATGCTCTACTGCCATGTGCATCAGAATACATCCATTTCCCCAGCACACAGGTGGAGCATACAGCAACCATGCAGGACTTTCACATGGTAGCACATATGCCTGGCGTGATTGGAGCCATTGACTGAACCCACATGGGCATCCACATGCCACCTGGCCCCGAGGTTGTGGTGTACATCAATAGGAAGGGGAGCCAGAGTGTCAACTGCCAGTTGGTGTGTGATGCCATGGGGTGCATAACCAAAGTTTGCACCACACACCCTGGGAGTGCACATGATGCATTCATCTGGGACAGCTCTGCGCTGTGCCACAGGTTTGAATGTAGGGATATCCCCATGGGCCACCTAGTGGGTGAATATGGCACAGGCAAGGGGTGATGGGCACAGCATACCATGGGATGGGGGAGGGCAGGGTGTGCATGTAGGCATGTGCACCAAGGACAGGCAAGGGGCACAGCATAGCATATCATAGCAGAGGGCTTACCATGTTGATATCCACACAGGGAACAGTGCCTGTCCACTGTGGCCATGGCTGCTCACCCCCTACCCGGCACCCATCGTCCCAAGCAGAGGAATGCTATAACGAGGCACACGCAAGAATGCACAACATCATTGAGCGAGTCTTTGGCATGCTGAAAGCATGATTCCATTGCCTAGACAGGTCAGGCAGTTCCCTACAGTACAGCCCCTCGAAAGTCTGTGGCCTATTCCTGGCCTGCTACATACTGCGCAACATGGCCATTGACAGTGGGATAGCTGTCGAGGCTGATGAGGGTGACAGTAGTGGGGATGATGGAGGCAATGTGCTGGAGGGAGGTGGACAACCACCCCATGGGAGGAGGGATCCCCAGCTGATTCAGCAGGCAAGACAGCACAGGGACATCATAGCATGGGAGCACTATGGTGCACACAGAAAGGTGGTGTGATATACATGCATAGGCCATACAAACAGGTACAGCACACATGCAGGGGCATGCATGGCACTGGGCATGCACACACTGAGGTGGGAAGCAGGGGTATGGGTGGCAGCGGCACACAACAACACACAGCACCCATCACAGCCCCCGGAACCACACATGCACCCACGCACACAGGCGTGGGTATGTGGTGTGGATCAGATGCATTGCATTGGTGCACAGGTGCAACCAGTGCAGGATTGCTGTCATCACATCCTCACCACATGGCTCAGCAGCCTGGCAAGCATGCACACAGGCAGGTTGTGGCACCACACACAGGTGCCATACCTCCAGTAGGCACACACACACACACATCACCCATGTGGTGAAATGGGCAGCAGCTGCAGACCGCAGGCACGGTGGGCCACACATCAGGTCCACTGTGCAGAACCATGGCCACCATAGCCATGGGGGCAGCCTCGTCTGGACCGATCGGCAGTGACAGACTGAGCATCAGCCATGGAGGGTGTGCAACAGCCCCACAGGGGTGGAACTGCAGGACCACATCCATGTCCACGCTGGGGTGTCGAGGCACCCAAACAGCCCAGCCCTGGGCATGCCTGGGATGCCAACATTTGAGTCTGGCATCGACTGTGTAGGAGTCACCCAATGCCTGGTATGTGAGGTGGACAGCACACTGCAGGGGGTGTCATCTGTGCCCAGCCACACCCTGTGGCAGCCAGCAGTGCAATACCACCTGAGATCGCAGTGGCAATGTGATTCAGGGATATAGTCATGGCCTCCTGCATGCACTGCATCCCCGCCAGGATCTGCACAGTGCCCCTCTCCTACTGCTCAGCTAACTGGTGCACCTCTGTGTGCAGTGTGTGCACCCCAGTGGTGAGCAGCACCTGTTGCTGAATGGACTTCTGCAGCAAACAGGTGTGCTCAGTCAGTGGGTCAGAATCCTGGGGCTCCCGGGCCAGACTCTGATCCCCATGTGATGACCAGCCATGCTGCACAGCCCCCCTCTCTGGTAGATGCTGCACATTGGTGTCTGCGGGGGATGGGGTATGGCAGGTGCACTGGTGGTAGACCCTGTGTCTGGCTGTCCGGTGGCACCCACAGCCTGCTGCTGTTGCCCGTCTGGCCCCTGCTTGCCGCCCAGCACCTGCACAGCTGCACCACCTCCACTGCAGGGCACAGCCAGGGCATCGCACACCACTGTGCCTGCAGTGGTGGCAGGCAGCTGTTCCGCCACTGGCAGAGTGCTGGGTGTACTGCCTGTGTCAGTAGCCAGTGGAGCATCTCCCCCACAATGGTGGCCATGCTGTCCAGGATGAGCATTATGTCATCATCGGTGTCGGACCCGGCCCCGATCTGTGTCTCTGTGCACAGGGCCCCTAGGCTGGCATCCTGCAGGAAAACATCCAGGACATCGTCTAACCCCAGGTTCAGAACATCTGCCTGCACAGTGGTGGTGAGCTGCAGCCTGTCAAGCCCCCGGATGTCTGTGGAGGTGGAAGGTTTGTCCTCGGGGGCTGGTTCAGTGGCCATGGCAGCTGCCGCCACTGCCCCATCATCTGCATGGAGGCATGCTGGTGCTATAAGAGAAAGAGAGGCATGTTAGTGATGCATTGCCCACATGTGCCCCCCCACACTGCCACTGCTTGTGTCCTGCAGCATGGCATGCGTGTGGGTGCACACACCTGCACATGACAGCCATGCCGACTGCATGCATGCCAGCATAGCCATGTTCGCACCCTCCAAGTTCCCAGCTCTGCATCGCTGACATACCTACCATGCAGTGATGGGCTGCCACCCATCTGGAATGTGCCACCAGGCACACCCTCCACTGTGCTGCAGAGTGCTGGGTGTACTGCCTGTATCAGTAGCCAGTGGGGCATCTCCCCCACAATGGTGACTATGCTATCCAGGATGAGCATTATGTCATCATCGGTGTCAGACCCCGCCCCGATCTGTGTCTCTGTGCACAGGGCCCCAAGGCTGGCATCCTGCAGGAAAACATCCAGGACATTGTCTAACCCCAGGTTCAGAACATCTGCCTGCACAGTGGTGGTGAGCTGCAGCCTGTCAAGCCCCCGGATGTCTGTGAAGGTGGAAGACTTGTCCTCAGGGACTGGTTCAGTGGCCATGGCAGCTGCCGCCGCTGCCCCATCATCTGCATGGAGGCATGCTGGTGCTATAAGAGAAAGAGAGGCATGTTAGTGATGCATTGCCCACATGTGCCCCCCCACACTGCCACTGCCTGTGTCCTGCAGCATGGCATGCGTGTGGGTGCGCGCACCTGCACATGCCAGCATGGCCATGTTCACACCCTCCAAGTTCCCAGCTCTGCATGGCTGACATACTTACCATGCAGTGATGGGCTGTCACCCGTCTGGAATGTGCCACCAGGCACACCCTCCACTGTGCTGCAGAGCATGGTGGCTGCCACCAACTCCTCCTTCGCCGTGAACAATGGTGCAGCTGCAGTCCCCCTCCAGTGGCATTCTGAGAGTCACAGATGGCCGCCACCTTCTCCTTGATGCACCTCTTGTCCATACCCACCTTCTTCCTCCACTCCTGTACTGAGCGCTGGTGGCTGCCCTGCTGGTTGACGCATGCTGCCACCTCCACCAAGGCCCCAGCCCTGGCCTGTTGTGTGCCTGTGGCACCACTCAACAGGGGCTCCCTCTCAAGGTAGACTTTTAACAGGGCCTCTGTCTCCACCTTTGTGAAACTGGACCTGCACTTGTGAGCAAGTCCACACTCCTCACCCTCCTCAAGTTCTGACATGTTGCTTCCTGTGGACATGGACAGCACAGTGTGTCAGTAGCAGCATCACCCTGTTCTGTCCCCCCTGCTGTACTGGCTGCTCCCAGTGAGCTGCAGCAGCATGTGCAACTTACCCCAAAAGGATGCAATACCGGTCCATGGCCTGTGCTGTTCCGTGGCACTTATATAGTGCATCGCATGCAAATGAGCTTTGGCGCAATGGTAATGACATGCTAATTCCCCCAGTGCACCATGCATTGGCTGATGAGCTCATTTGCATGTGGCATCTGAATATCACGATTTTGCTTCATGTGCAATGTGATTGCTCTGGAGCAAGTCATGGCACAATGAGCATGCATGAGCAGTGCGGAGGCCCACAGTGCACATGTGCAGAATGGTATCATGTTGTCAATCACACACTGTGCACCAACTGCATGATGGGGGCTATGGTGCATGGTGCACGGCGGTGGCAGCGGCAGAACAGCAGGCCACAGCAGGCCATGGAGGCAGTGCAGGAGTGGCTCTGGCACCAGCAGGGCCACAGAGGGCAGGTAGGCACTGTCATGGTACCTCGCACTGTACATGGGGGGTGGCAGGGGCATGGGTGCAGGAATGGCCGCCTGTGCTGTGTGCTGTGGCAGCTGTGTGTGTCACACTGTGCGTGGTGCTCGCCACTGTGGCACATCCATTGCATATGTGTGGCAGCTGTTTGTGGGGTGGGAGTGAGCCCGGCTGCCACTAACATTGCTGTGGGGCTGCCAGTGCACTGTGCCATGTGACTGTCATTGCACAGTTGGGTGGCCATTGTGTGGTGGGAACTGCCTCTGTGCGCTGTTGTGGTATGCCACGTTGCTGGCAGGCATTGGTCCAACCCCCTGCAGGTGGCTGGTACAAGCTCTCCAGGGGTGTGAGTTCCTGAGGCCCATTTCATGCTGTGGGTGGGCATGGTTCCTTGGGACATTGCACTGATCATCTGTCCCGTCCTTTGCCATAGGTGTCCATAGGAGGCATAGGATGCCACTGTATTGCTGGCTGCTCTGCCAACTCATTCTCATCACCTCCATGACAATGAGGTGGTCCTGCAGATGAGGAGGATAATGCTGGATGGCCAAAGATGCTGACCACAGCAAGGAGCAGCAGGACGTGGCTGCTGGTAGTAGTCGGGTACCAGCAGTCCCGTTACCCCAGCTGTTCCTCTCCTACAGTCCCCCATCCCACTGTACAGTACCTGTTCCCTGTCCCCTTCCCTCACTTTCCTACCCTTTCCCACCCCCTTGTTGCTGTACATAGTTTTCCTACAATATATATTTTTTGACTTACCTGCCTGTGTCAGTGTCTGCTTTGCAGGTGGTGTGAGGAGACATGCTACAGTGGCCCAGTGCCTGTCCATGCAGTGTGCATGTGTCGGGGTACATGTTGTGCTTCTGTGGTTCACTGCTGTGTGCTGTGGTGGTGTCTCTCCCCTCTGTCGGTGGCTGTGCCTTGGGGTGCCCATGGGATGACTGACAGGGGTGTATGGCTGGTACGTGCATTTTGCTGGAACACAGCCATGGTCTTTGGTTGGGTACTGGGTACACACTGTGTTGGGGCCCCTGCTTGGCATTGTGCCACCTGTCCCATGTGATCTGTCACACTACATGCCTCCCAGCATGTTCCATGCCTGCTGTGTGGGCTGTCTGTGTGCCTTTGTGGAGTGTGTGTGTGCTTGGCTGCCTTGTCCTGGGTGTGGACTGCTGTGGGTACAGACACTAATTACATCAATGCATAAACTGTCAGTTAGCTGTCTTGGCTGATAGCAACACGATCTTCTCTCACTCCCCATGCTTTGTTAAAGACGCAGAAGTAAGTCAGTTTTACAAAAAAACATACTGACAAGGCATATGGATTTTGACCTGATACATTGCTAACAGGATGTCTTGGTGAAGAGGGACCACAGTATGTACACCTAGTAATGTAGTTTTCCCTTGCACAACTGCTGAAATTTCAATGTACTGCAGTGCGAGTCACTCCTCTGCTATAATGATGTCAGCAATACAGCCCTGGTCCACAGCAACACCAGGATTGCTACAGAAGCTCTGGTGCACCCTGCAGTTTTTACCAGCTCAGAATGCAAAAACTAAATGCAGAGGACAGTAATGAAATACAATTCCAGAATCAATTCAAGAAGGGGAATTTATGCATGAAAGTCAAGAAAGACTGGGAAAGGTGCTGACAGCAACTCAGTGTTCTCTCACTCCCCGTGATTTGCTACAGAGGTAGAAGTAGGTCAGTTTTACAAAAAAAATACTAACAAAGCATGTGGATTTTGACATAATGCATTGTTAACAGGGTGTCTTGAGCCGGCCCGGTGGCGCTGAGGGCTGAGGCACTGGACACCTAACCTTGCGTGGCGCCGGCAACCTGTGTTTGGGAATGGACATGGGTCACCAGGGGTTGTCAGGGAGGAGAAGGATTGAGCATCCCCAGGACTGCTCTCCTTCTCTGGGGAGGGGGGGTTAGTAGGGCCCAGCAATTGCCTGCCCCCTAGCGGAGGCTGGGAGGTTGCAAATCAGCTCTAAAAGAACATGGGGAGGGGACTGAGGCAGGCGCTTGGTGAGGGTATGCATGGGAGTGTGCACGCTGATGCTGCTGGTACCATTGCATGCTGTGGCCTCTCAGGGGAAGAACCGGAAAAACAAGAAAATGGGAGTCCTCTGCAAGGATGACGACAGTTCCCACCACAACAGGCCCAGGAAGACACCTTCCTGAATACTCATCCGGTCCGGTGGGTTGAGTCACTCCCCACCCCCTGCCATGAAGGGTAAGTCTTGGGGTTCAGGAGAAGGGGCCTCATACCAGGTGTCTGTGTGGGGGGGACGTCAGAGGGGCTGCAGAGTACTCCGAGAGGGAGAAAAATAGTAACTAAGAAAAAAAAACAGGGTATCTTGAGAATGGGAGAACACAGTATGTATGCCTAGTACTGGTAGAGTTCCCTTGCAAAACCATTGCAACTTCACTGTACTGCCGTGTGAGTCGCTCCTCTGCCATATAGTGATGTCAGCGGGATCCAGCATCCCAGCAGCTGGACAGCAATTACAAGTGCAGCAGAGCTAAACAGAGCTCAAAATCAAATGCAAAATATGGAAGGCAGAGTAAACTTTGGCCAAAAATAACAAATGCACACACCCTTTCAGGTCTAGTACTGCATATAATGACTACAAGCTGTAAGCGTTTGGACCATCATGAAAGGTGCTCTTTAAAGGCATAAGCAATGGATTTTTGTATATTCGAAACATGTAACATTTCAGATAGCCATTTTGACCACACAGAGATAGATAAGTCCACCCACTGCCATAACAGCAATAATTTTACAATGGCCGAAATTAATGTCATATGGGCTTTTCTAGGACCTCCAAGATGAGAGCTACAGTCACCAAATATACAAATGTCTGGTGTAAGAGCATCTTGGAGGCCCAGAATGGGATCCATTTTAGAATGAATAAGCTCCCAAAAGGGTGAAATCTATGGACAGGACCAGAACATGTGAAAAAGAGTACCATCCTCTGCCATACATCTGGGCAAAGGGGAGAACTTATCCTCCCAACTCGAAAATATTTAATTGCTGAAAAATACAGGCCATGGAGAATTTTAAACTGTTGTAACTGTGGTAAACAAAGACTGTCTTGCTTGCTATAGTTTTAAACATTAGTTCCAGAGATGGAATCAGAAGTCTGCAGGTTAGTCTACATTTAAAGTATTAGCGCAGTAACAAACTGCAGGGTTCAACTTTTCCTGCTGCACAAAGCTTATACAGTGGTATAACTTAGAGAGCGGGTGGTCCTGCTGAACCTGGGTAACCCAATTCTCAAAGATTTTACCCACTACATTCGACCAAGGGAGTTGGCCAAGAAATTCCCTAATACAATGTTGGATTTGATAGAACTGAAAAAATTGAGCACCTCTGTTAGCTGAAACTCCAAAGTTTGTACAGAATTGTGAAAAAGAAATAAAGGAATCCTCTGTGAGTAAATCAGTTAAAATTATAGATTTCAGGTGGGGCCAATGGACAGGTCATATTGTTTTATCATCCATGCATAAATTTAGGCTATGAAATAAAGGTTGAGAAGTATCTGTTACATACGATAATTTTAAATATATACACAACTGATCATGAACTTTTAGAGACCATTCTATCAGAGTGTTTCTAAGATGCAGAGGAAGACTGGAGGGAGATAAATACAAGAGAAAGCAAACTAACTGCACACTGCACACATAAATCTTTTTCAATGCAGAGTCAGGTGGGAATATAAAAGGGTTTGTAAAAACATCAGGATTTCCCCATAAAAAAAATATTTCACCTCATGCAAGACAAAGCAATATTGTAAAAAATGAGGAGGTTGTAATCCACCAAACTTTCTCAGTCTTGCCAGTTTTTCATAAGTTCTATGAGGAGGTTTATTCAACCAACATAACTTGGAAATAAGTCTGTACAAGTTTGCAAACCAGCTAATTGGAAGTATTGTACTAAGTTTAACATCCCTAGATGGTAAAGCAGTCTGGGAAGAATATTCATTTTTATGATATTTACTCTGCCCCGTAGGGTGAGTGGTATCTGCTTCCACCTATCCAGATCAACAATTATCTGTCATGATATAGTGTCAAGATTCAGGGTTTTCATGGAGGCCAAACTGTTGGAAATGTTAATCCCTAAATATGTAAGAGATTTTGTTTCCCACTGCAAATCCAAACTCAAAAAATCCTGCTCATGTATGTGTGGTGATGAAGGATAAACTGCTGTTTTCATTAAGTCGAGTTTATAACCTAAACAAATTGCTAAATTATTGAATTATTTGCAAAGCAATCACTAGCGATGAGATTGGATCTATCAACAGTTGATTAGAAACATAGAAACATAGAATTTGATGACAGATAAGGACCGCTTGGCCCACCCAGTCTGCCCATTTCCCTACCTGATGGATAAGCTGCAGATCCTAGTTAACCAGCAGCCTACTTCTTCCTACCCCCACCCCCTAGAATTGCCTTATGACTGTCCCATGCATGCTTGAATTCCACCACTGTTTTTGACTCCACAACCTCCTCTGGAAGGCCGTTCCATACATCCACAACCCTCTCTGTGAAAAAATACTTCCTTAAATTAAATACCTTAAATTAAATACCTCTGAGCTGCCCCCCTTCTATCTTCAAATTGTGCCCCCTTGTTCTTGCACACCTCTTTTTTTAAAAGATGCTACCCTCTTGGACTTTGTTGATTCCCTTGAGGTACTTGAAAGTTTCTATCATGTTCCCCCTCTCCCTCCTTTCCTCGAGGCTATACATATTAAGCTCCTTAAGTCTCTCTTCATATGTCTTCCGGTGCAGACCCTGCACCATTTTAGTTGCCCTCCTCTGGACAGCTTCCATCCTGTCTATGTCTTTGCGGAGATTGGGTCTCCAGAACTGCACGCAGTACTCCAGATGGGGTCTCACCAGCTGTCTGTACAGAGGGATAATAACTTCTTGTTTTCTTGTTGTGGGAATAGAATTAAGTTTACAGGTTAAAGGTTCCAAATATAAGTTGAAAAGAAGGAGTTCAAGGGGACAGCCCTATCAGGTGCCTCTAGACAAAAGAAGAGGTTTGAGAATATGCCACTGCACAATACTCTTGCTGAAGGGGCCAAGTATAAAAATGTGATCCATTGCAAAAAAGGTCAGGGAAACTAACATGATTTAATAACCAAAATGAATAAGGCCAAGAGACCCTGTTGAAGGCTTTTTCCATATCCAGTGAGACTGTAAAGGTTAGTGGGTGAGACAGATGCATAAACTCAGGTAAAAAGTGTAGAACACACTTTTCGGTATTTATTTTCCAAATTAAAAAAAATAAAAAACATACAGAAAGGAAACAGGTGATTAGTCCTTCAGTTCTGAAAAAAACAGTGCACAATTCCCTCAGTGCACAACTTCCAGGCTTAGTTCCAGCCAAATAGATTCCTAGCACGTGAAAACTTGTATGTACTATGAGATGCTTCCTCCACTACGGTCAGGACTTCACTAACTGTCTCATCCATTTTGCATCTCAGGAGGCAGGCTTTTATACCTGCCTACTGGTGATGTCAGCACCATGTGATCTGTCTGTCTCACAATTCTCTAAATAAACACAGACCGACTGACTCAACTGACATGAGATCATGACATTTCTTTAGAAAACAGGGGATAGCATATTTACACACCTAGATTATTACAGCATCTCTCTTCATTTTCCTGAAACACAATGCTACCCTCTAAATTGGCTCAAGCCCCCCCCCATTCAAATGATATCACATTTTATGGTAACAGTATAAACAAAGTGGCTTTTCATCTGACTGAGCAGTCACACCCTCAGCTTGGGGACAGCTACAGAATCTCTGTAGCTAGTTACCCCTTTTATCTTCATTCCCTACAAACTCAGAAGAGGGAATAAAACAACAACAAAAAAAAACAATGGCACATGCTGTTCAGCTACACTGTAATGGGGAGTTCAACAGTGCAGCATCTTTCTTGAAACAACAGACTGCTTCTTAGACAGACTACACTGTCAGCCTGTATTTACAGCATGCTGTATTTTATTACATTATATAGCTACCACCTGGACCATAAAAATGGGAGACGAGAGGAAGAAAAGAAATGGAAAAATAGGAAATAGATTTAAGGAAGGTCAAATGGGTGTGTACTGCAGGTGGCCAACCTGACAGTAGAAATAAAGATTTAGAGACAGAAGTAGAGAAAGAGGTGCTGTTGTAACAGGCTTAGAGAGGGGGTAAAATATCAAGCAAAAAAAAAATAATAATGTTTGTCCTGAATTCATCAGATAAACATAGAAACATAGACCTTGATGGCAGACAAGGACCTCACAGACCACCCAGTCTGCCCATTTCCCTACCTATTGGATAAGTTGTAGATCCTAGTTAACCAACAGCCTACTTCTTTTTACACCCCACCAGAATTGCCTTATGTCTGTCTTATGCATTCTTGAATTCCCCCACTGTTTTTGACCCCATGACCTCCTCAGGGATGCTGTTCCATGCATCCACCACCTCTCTGTGAAAGAGTGATAGGGCTTCCCTATCACAGAGACCAAGACTGCTTCAGTATTGGACTCCCAGGAGGTGGAAATTAACTGATGAAGTTTCCAAAAGTGGTCACTAGACATCCGACTTTTCATAAAACCCACCTGTTCACAACCTATTAAACCCTCCCAAACCCAGTTAAGCCAAGAGGCCAACATTTTGGCTAATGTCTTCATATCTACATTGATTAAAGAAATAGGCCAATAGTTTTCAGGATGGATTTCATCTTTGGCTGGCTTTGGAAGCAGAACAATTTCAGCTTCTAGAAGGGACCACTCCACCAGGTCAACTGAATGGATATGATTAAATAAAGAAACCAAAATAGATGCCAGCTAATTTGCAAACTGTTTATGAAAATAACTGTAAAACCATCAGGTCCTGGTGCTTTTTCTGAAGTAAGAGAGGCAATAGCCACCCTGACCTCTTCCTTAGTTAATAATACTGCAAGGCTACTGCTAGAAAATTCAGATACATGGGGCACAGTAAGTTCCTCCATAAATTGGCATATGTGCATTGTGACACTACTAAGAGGAGAGTCAATATATAGGGCCTGAAAATAATCCTGAAATATATGAGCCATCTGATGGGGGTTTGAAGTGAAATAACTAGAATTCAGATCGCATACGGTAGTGATCCCATGGGCTGTTGCCTGCTGTCGAAGCCACAATGCCAACAGCCTGCTGACTTTTTCCCCTTGACCCACATAGGTGGCCCTTTGGGCTATTAAGGAGTGCTCTGCATGTTCCATTAATAAGGCAGAATATTGTGCCCTTAGCTGTGAAAGGCTAATCCAGGTGTCCTCGGGTGTAAATTCTCTGATCGTACTCAATAATTTAATGATATGTGCATCTAGTTCCCTCTTATGTCTTGTGGACAGGCAAATTAGTTCACCTCACCAGGAGCATTTATGAGCCCCTCACAACCGGTCCAAAGCAGTACAGAATTTAGATTGTCAACAATTGTATTTTTTTTTCATAAAGGAACTCAAACCATCTACTACATTTGGATCCCACAGTAGCTGATTATTCAACGGCCATGTACGATCCCTGTCTGATTTTACTAAACTATCTAACCTAATAGAAATAGGGGCAAGTTCAGATAATATCATAGGTTCAATTCAGCTTCTGTAAACTGTGGGAAGTAGTGTCTGAGAAAACAAAAAACACTCATGTCATAAATAAAAGTTATAGGGAGGGGAGGAAAAAAGTATATTCATGATCCATCGGATGCATAATCTGCCATGGATTAGTTAGCCCTGGTTGGTCAATAAACTCACATAAACATTGTTGGCCTGGTGAGAGGCCAGCCCCCACCCAATAAGTACAAACAAGGTAAATATTGAGGACTAAGTTCCAGTCTCCTCCCAATAACAAAGGTAAATGTAAACATGGTGCCAAAGCTTTAGCCAGTGTTGGGAAAAAAGTGGGAGTATCTGTAGTAGGCACATACATTGAGCCTAATACCAATTCAGTTGAACCCAGATGACCATACACAAAAATGTAGTTGCCCTCCTTATCACCCACTTCTGCCAATGGAGTAAAAGGAAAACCTTTATGTATTAAGATAATCACACCTCTTTGTCTTGTACTGTGTCCTACCCCCAAAACTTGGCTCACTCAGCTTCTTTTAAATACCAACACTTGGTGGCTAGGAATATGAGTCTCTTGTAAAAAAAAGTTATGTGGGCCTTTAAAATATTTAAGTGTTTAAGGATTGCCCGTCTTTTAATCTTGATTGCCCACCCTTAATGTTCCATGAAATTATAATCCACAGTCAGTCATAACTGCTCGATAAAACCAGATTCTAGTAAATAAGAAGCCCCTGAAAAAAGAAACAAATGAAAAGTTTTAATCATCTCCATCACAGCCATACCCTCCCATCTTGTTGTAGAATAATAATTCCATCCTTTTCCCGAGGACCCTACTAAGTAAAGCTGTAGGTAAATGCAATAAAAAAACATGTACAAATGTCCCCAAAATAAAATAAATATTTACCATACAGGCAACATACCTGCCCACAAAAAGTTGGTCAATGACATGCCGGCAGGGTGGCAGCCCCATTCGGGTCTGCCAATTACACCATGGTAAAAGCAAAAGAGGTTAAGGTACCATAGTTGAACTGGAAAACAAAAGAAAAAGACTCACCCTGCTCCAATAAAAAGGTATTGGGCTGCAAACCAAAAGTAAAACCACACTACCAATTGTATGAGTGGGAGAGGGGGGTCACAAAAACTTCAGACCCATGAAGCAACCATTAACCAAACATAACTCTCTCCCAACCATAATTGTACATAATGGAAAAAAAATAATAAACACCTGAAGGAGCAGGTATTCAGCTTGTGGATCCCATCCCCCCATCTATATCATAAGTCCATCTCCCCATTATAAAATAAATAATGAATCCAGTTCAAGATACATCTAATTTAATTTTTATAAGATCAAGTCCTGAAAAGACTCTAAATTCGAACCAACAAAAAATTAAAATAAATTTCAGCAGATGCCAAGTAAAGCTGGTATTGGAGTGCATGGCTAGACACTTGTCTACTGTAAAGTACTTATTATAATATCAGTACTTCAGTATAGTTGTAGGGAGAATGTCAACTACTAATAGAGTAGATATATATATAGAATAGAGAAAAGAGAAAAGGTAAAGTGGGATCTGTCATAGTTAAGCCAGAAAATTGTCTGTCAAAGCTGAAAAGAAATGAAAGAAAAATGAGCACATGTATAGCAGTGGCTCCCCTTAAGATATGCAGCCATATTAATTGCATAGTTAAAAATTGCCCCGGGGCAGCATTTACTACCTAAAAGATATCACACTAACTAAGAAATACATGTATAACAACTGCTAAGATTAGATACAATATATAAAGAAAAATAAGGGAGAGGCTATATGTCCATCTGCAGTGCTAGAGACACTTGCATCATCTGCAAAAGAATCATATGTAACTTCTTAAATAACCATTAAAATGTTTCCATTCTAATGCTTTCTAGTTTTGTACTCAATAAGGACATACTGTAAATAATATCAGCCTCTCTTGTGTTGCTATTTTGCTGTGGACCCACCTGGAGTGCCATATTTCCCCCTCAAGAAAGATGCCATTTTGTGACATTCTTCCATGTCACTCATAAAGGGCCTCATTGCTATCTCAACATGTACATTTTAAAGAAAAAAAACCTATGAGCTAGTATCTCATAGTTAGCCCTTTTGTTTCTTACAACTTTTTTATTTCTAAATTTATCATTTATTTAGTTTTATACACCTTTTTTCCCTGGTAATGTTTTAACCAGTGGCGTCCCCCTACAGTACTTTCAGAACTTGCATAGCCCCAATTTTAACATCACTTTTTTCCTAATAACCCACCCCCCCAATTGGAGTGCCTCTGACTCTCCTCAACATCTTTCCTTAATTTTTTTTCTTTACTTTGCGGTATTCATAATGTTTTATTTAAATATTTGGTTCCCCCTACCCTGGCACAAAACTGTGGGTCCAAAAATCCTCCACAATGCCAGTGGTCTGTTTTGTCACTGTACCTTTGATGGTCTTAAAAGCCCCACACTTGACCTGGGAACTTCCTTTCTGCTTCTCATCCCAGTGAGTGTTTTTCTTGGTGTCTCCATTTCTCTCACTGTTACACACATGACTTGTTGTGGTGTCACTGTTATGTACATGACTTCTTATGAAAAAACTGTTTTTAATACATTACACCAAATAATTAGGATAAAAAGTGGTGTCTAACTTATCCACCAAGACTCACATAGCTGATTAAGAAAAAAATAGCAGTAAAAACAAACAGATACAGTCAGCAGGTAAACTTTGATACACTCGGTGAAAATGCATTCAAAAGTAAATGCTTCAACATAACTATGGTTGCATTATGTACATTAACACGAGTATTTCTTGTAGTAGGCCTATGTTGCATAGTTACACTTTTATTGTTGTGTAACTATGCTGTTGACCACATAACTTGATGTGCTATCACTGTTATGCACATGGCTTGTTGTGGTGTCACTGTTATGTACATGACTTCTTATGAAAAAAAACAGTTTTTAAATGAAGTACACTTAATAATTAGAAAATTCAGTGGTGTCTAACTTATCCACCAAGGTTCACATAGCAGACTTAAAAAAAGGGCTGTAAAACAAATAGATATAGTCAGCAGCTAAACTTTGACATGCCAGATTAACACGGGTTCAAAAGTAAATGTTTAAACATAACTATGGTTGCATTAAGTACATTAAGATAATTATTTCTTGTAGTGGGACTATGTCAGATAGTTAGACACACTGGGCCCAATTCTAAAACTCATGGTGCAACTCATGGGCGTATGTGAGTTGTGCCATGTGGCACTATACCGGGGACCATGTGCCATATTCCAGGACAAGCAGGGTCCTTGGCACCTATGTCCATGACTTGCAGCAGCCACAGGCTAGCGCTGAAGGAATGGCGCACTGGACCTGGGTACCGCAAGTTGTGGCACTCAATCTGCTGCCTCCCCCAGAGCCCCAACCCCAAAATGCAATGGCATGCACCTGGGGGCAGTGGGGGGGGGACTGGCTGGTAGGCACATGTGCTTGGGGGAGCAGCACTGAAAACAGGCCCCAGGAGTCACCAAATCTTGGGGGGGTGGGGGGTATGACACTGCAGGTGGGGCACGGGGAGCACATCCATGGCAATTCAGCGGCACTGCAGGGGGAGCATTCATCACTGTGCCAGGATGGATGCCCCATAGACCACCTCTTAGCTGATCTAACCCCACTATCCCATTCCCTGTTCTGGAAAGGTGTAAGTGGGTTACAGCAGCTGCCCTTCTGGAATAGGGTGCAGGTGCTGCCGTAACCCACCCTTGCACCATGCCATAGTGGGTTGGGGGCATAGTGGGTGGTGTAACCCACCTTTAGCACAACCCGCATATGGCATGGCACAAGGCACCTTTTGGAATTGCAACTTGTGTTATGACTGGCATAAGGTGCGATTTGCGCCATGGGGTTTGGCGTAAATCACGCTGTGCCAGGTATAACGTGTCTTGGAATCAGGCCATTGTTGTGGTTGTTGGATCCCTGTTAACAACATGATTTGTTGTGGTGTCACTGTCATGTACATGACTTCTTACGAAAAAACATTTTTTAAATAAATTACACCAAGTAATTAGGAAATTCAGTGGTGTCTAACTTATCCACCAAGGTTCATATAGTTGATTAAGCAAAAAAGAGCTGTAAAAACAAACAGATTCAATCAGTAAGTAAACTTTGACATGCCCAGTGAAAATGCGTTCAAAAGTAAATGTTTAAACATACTGTAGAACTATAAATGACCGCGTCAACTTTGTATCACGGTTTCCTAATTAAAAACACCAGTGCACCAATATAATACCATGCTCTGCTTCTGGCTGCCAATGTGATCAGCTGTTTGTCAAGGTGGTCAAATATGGCAGCAGCTTGGCAGAAGACCGAGGTGTTTTTGAGCAACACAATGACTCTTGTCAAGTGGCTCAGTAGTCCTCCAAGGAGCAGTGAAATGGGACTTCAGTGCACTTCAGACCTCTAACATTGATGCCGAGGTGCTCAGTGTGACTGCAGGTATATCCAGGCTTATGGCAGAGTTGGTCACACACAACAGCTTGCCTCAACTGCATCACCATTAGCTAAAAAGAAAAGATTGAGCACTGTGTCTATGCCCCCGAATTAAGATTTTAAATCGGCCCGTATTCCTGTCAACATGGGGTCTTGCAAGCAGTGAGGTTTTATGAGTCCAAGTATAAAAACAAAATAAATGAAAACACAGTGCAAGTTTTCAAAAAAGACTACCTTACTAAACTCAAAACAAATCCTGATCCCTTGCCTCAAACCTTGTCCATTAAGGCCCGTGGCTGTCCTCCTTTATTAATGGAAGACGTAGAGAAGGCCAGCAAATCTATTGTTAAATCTCTGCAAGTGGAGGGTGCAGTGGTCAATGGTGGGGTACTGTCTGCTGTTGCCACTAGCAGTGTTAAAGCTAACCACCCCGAAATTCTCGCAGACAATGGTGGCACCCTCTCCTTCTCCAATCTGTGGTCCTGGTTGTTTTTAAATTGCATTGGTTTCAGTAAGTGGAATGGTATGAAAGCCGCAGGAAAAACCCTGGTAGACTTCCCAGACCTAAGAGACATGTTCTTGAGCTGCATCAGGACAGCTTGCAGTCAAGAACTCATCCCCAGTGACCTTGACACCAACATGGATGAAATGGGGGGGTTAATCTTATCCCCTGCTCTGAGTGGACTATGGAGACGGTCAGAAAAAAAGCAGGTTGAGGTGTCTGGTCTGGGGGACAAAAGGTTGATTACAGTGGTGCTTGCCTACTCTCTGTCTGGCCACTATCTGCCCCCTCAAATCATTTATCAGGGCAAGACCACACAATGTCACCCAAGTTTCAAGTTTCCTGATGGGTGGGACATCACCCAAACAGACAGTCATTGTTCAAACTCTGAAACCACCATCAGGTTTACTGAAAACGCATTGGTCCCATACATGAACTGCATTAAAAAACAGAAACAACTACCCAACTGTCAGAGAACGTTGCTCATATTGGATCTGTTTAGGGGGCATACTACAGATGATGTGCTTGAGAATTTTGAGAGGCATAACATTATCTCTATTTACATGCCTGCATCATACAAGGACCTTCTGCAGCCCTTGGATGTTTCCATTAATAAGGTGTTCAAAGATGAGCTAAAAAAGCAATTCACTGAATGGTATGCCACATACAGTTCAAAGTAAGTCTAATCGGGAAGCAGTAGTGCCAACATTTCAACTGACCTTTGAACTACCACCCTAAAGAACAGACATGTTAAGTAGTTGGTTAACAGCTTCACTGCATTAGGAACCGGGACTGATGATTGCAAAAGTGGATTTTATAAGGCTGGGCTACATCAGGCGGCATGAGGACTGCCTAAACGACATCTACACCAACATCGAAGGTAAAGGCTGCTTGTAAGGTAGTTTGTTAGTTGATTTGATTTGTTTTTTAAAGAATACTGTAACTTTGTCTTCTATCTTACCTAGATGCAGCTTCATCCTAGATCCAACAAGAGCAACAGCGAGTGTGATTTGAAGGATTACTGTACTGAGAGTCAAGCGAGTTGAGCACATCAAGCAAATCGAGCCATTATTTTTTGTTTTTTGCTTTTTGTTTTGTTTCTTGCACTAACTAAAGTCTTACAGGGTGATTGCAGAGCATACAGCCTTGTGTGTAGTGATTCTTTTACCCAGAGGTACCACATGCCAATGCCGAGGAGGCTCTTACCATAAAAATAAAAGACTGCTGTCAAACAAACATCGCACCTCAAAGGTACAGTGTGGTAATAGCAATGTTTGTTTGACTGTGATGTAAATGAGTTCTACAGTAACTATGGCTACATTACATACATTAACACAAGTATTTCTTGCAGTAGGACTATGTTGGATAGTTAAGACACTTACTGTATATTGTTGTGGTTGCTGGGTCTCTGTTGACCACATGACTTGATGTGGTATCACTGTTACCCAAATGGCTTGTTGTGGTGTCACACACAAATGACTTCTTATGAAAAACAGTTTTTAAATGAAGTACACTTAATTATTAAGTTTTGGATTTAACACTCTCCTGGGATGGTAGATGGACAAACCATTTAAATGTGTTAAAGATAAGGCTTAAGCAAACTGCATCTTTTCTTAGTGCTTTCAATAGAAAGTATGGTGGAAATTCAATTAGACCCTTATTAACTGCCCTCAAAGTGAAATACAATGTACAAGAGCTGGATAACGGTGAAATCTGGGACGTTCAGAACAGCAGTTTTATAGAAATCCCACTAAATAGGCTCCTATGGTCTAGTATGGGTTTGAGTAGCTCAGCCCATGCAGCCCTGATCAGGGCTGAGTTGAGACTTCCCAGTCTAGAGGCATTCCTTGCTGCTAGGAAAATAAATTTTTGGGTAAGATTATTACAACAGGACCCTTGGAGACTGACTTATTTGGGTTTAATGGAAAAATACATTTGGCTTACTTTTGGCCATCTGCAATATAATTGGCTCTCCAGAATCGTTTTCATTTTCTGGGAAATTGGTTTGGACTTTTTACAAAACTACAAGGATAGGGGCATTAAGATTAGCTTGAAACACCAAGCATATGTCACTAAAAGGATTGTACTGTATGTAATTACAAATCTCTAAACACAGAACTTCTTTCTTATTGGTTAAGACAAAATTACATTTCTCATCAATATTGTTACTATTCAGATATTTTGACAGATCACAAACAAAGGGTCCTATATACCAAATATAGAATGGAAATGTTCCCTAGTAACATTCTCATGGTCAGATATAAAAAGAGCTCTTCGCCTCAGGATAAGCTTTGTTCTTGTTCTTCCCAGACTTTAGAGGATTTGCACCATGTGATTTTTGCCTGTCCCTGATATATTAAACCCAGGAAACATTGGCTGGTACCAATATGTGATTCTATACAAACAGGAACTGGAGAAACCGTTGGTGAGCCGGATGCACCATGCTATGAAGATATGCATCCTTCATATCCAGAGAGCAGAGCCAATTGCCTTTGTTCAGCAAAGGAAGAAGTGTCAGAAGGGACACCATGTGTAAGTTTTGGTAAACAATGTAGAGGTTGAGACCCCTCAAATACAAAATGGGGCATAAATCACCCATCCATTTGGGGACCAGGAAGAAGTGGGAGTAAAATCTCATCCCCTTCTGAGGAAGGAGAACTGGTTCAATAGCCCTTTTTGATAGTAAGGCAGCGATCTCAGTCCCTAGAACCAGTGCCTGGTCTGGGGGGCAGTGAGAAACCCTGGGTGGCAATGGAAGAGGCATCTCCATGAACTCTATTATATGTCCCTTATCAATCAGTTGCAGTAGCCACTGATCAGAGGAGATAGCTTGCCACTCTTGCAGGTGCAGGAAAAACCTGCCCCCAATGGCTGTGGGTATGGCCTCCATACCCACAACCAGAGGAGGGCCCTCAGATGGGAGGCAAGCCCTGCTGAGAAGCAGCAGGGACGTGCCAGGGCCTAGGGGTAGTTCTCAAGCCTGACAACTGTAACAGAGGTTTCCTTTTATTGACAGGCTGCTGATTGAACAAGGGACAGCATTTGTAGTGGTGGTCCCTGGAGGAACCCCCTAAAGAGTTGTTTGGACTTAGGGCGGTAAAGAGTCCATACCAACTGCAGGGTGCAACCAGAGTCCTGCAGGTCTTTCAAGATGTTCTGCGTCTGTGGACCGAACAGTTGCACACCTTTAAAGGGAGCATTCAAAATGGATTACTGGACACCCTGAGAAAAACCCAGACACCCTAAGCCAGGCGTGACACCTGAGACATATACCAGCAGAGGACATACGAGCTATGGTATCCACAGCATCATAAATGGCCCTTAGCAGGTGGTGGCCTAATGCTGCCACCATGGAAAGTTTCACCGTCAGGTCATTTCGGACAGCACCTGCTGGGAGGGGCTGGATCATGGCCTGGGAGGCTTTAAGAATTTTCTCCTGATATTTAAGGTGTCCCATGTAATTAAGTTCCTGGAGAGACAAGGCGGCAGAGAAAAAAAACTGTTTTCCCATGGCGTCTGACTTCCTAGACTCTGCATCCAGGGGCTGCACACTCATGTGCTGAGGCCTGGAGGACCAATCATGTGCTGCATTAATCACCACACAGTCTACCTGAGGCAGAGATGTGAAATGGGGTGAACCACTGGAGCCTGATAAAGCCTGTCCACCTTCCTTGGATTGGAGGGAATCTTGAGTGGCTGCTTCCAGGTGGCCATAATGGCCTCTTCAAAGGTGGTCACCAGTGGGGGGATAACAAGAGTAGTGCGTTCAGGTATACCCAGGTATTGAGCCAATATCTTGTGAGAAGACTCCTTCACCAAGTCCTGGAACCCAAAGGTTCTCTGGAGGTGGAGCATGATGTCAGCATATGTCGGGTCATCCAGCGGGGAACAAGGGAGGCCAGGGTAATGTCCTACTGAACAGAGAAGGCAGCAGAGGAGGACTGAGAGGATGTCTCCTGGTCCATGCTGTCTCCCTCTTCCCTGTTTTCTTGACCCCAGTCCTGCAGGAAAGGTTCCTCCATGTCCAATTCCTGGGCATACAGACTCAGGGAGACAGGGGAAGAGATGGCCACCACTGGGTTGAAGGGTCCAAGATGGAGCAGAGAGGAGTGGAGACCCCTCTCTAGGGGGCAGTGGGGCTGTGTGAGGTCCAGGATGGATTTAACGAGAGCCTGGATGTCAATCATGGCCATCTGCCCAGAGGTGATAGATCTAGCTGAGGAAACAAGCACCACAGATGGAATAGAGGCTGGCAGAGGGGAAAAAATGAGCAGCCTTTGATGAGGGAGGGCATATAAGACCCCAAAGATGTCAAGAACGGTGCTAGGCTGACTGTTGACACTGGTGAAGCATTCCCAGTCTTAGACATTGACGAGAACATTGTCAATGGAGGAGGCAGCGATGGAATGCTAAGTATTGTCGATGGGCCATGGCACAGGGCCATCAATGGGTCAAGGTACTGAGCCGTCAATGATAGCGTCATCGACGGGCCATGTTGCAGGGCCATCGACAAGAGGGTCATTGATGAGCCAGAGGCTGTTGTTGACAGATGAAGGCCATGCAGCAGTGATACGGGGGGCAGCACTGGCAGCTGCAAAACAACTCCAGAGGTGCTCATCGATGGAGGAGCCATCGACGAGCCCAGAGAGGAGCCCACTATCATCAACGGTAGTGAAGACAATATGAGAGGGGCTACCTGCTCCATACTTACAATTTGGGGGAAGAGACAGGCTTGGTTTCAGAAGCATGCTTCCTACTCTGACCCTGTGCCGAGGTAGATGGGCCTCCCATGGAGCAGTGAGACCCTGAAGAGGATGCAGAGGAATCCCTCTCAGGAGAGCATTTGTGCTGCTGTTGCTCCAAGAGGGCTACCTTTTCCTCTATGAGGTACTCAAGGAGCTGTTGCAATCATCAGCATTTTGTGACTGTGGTGAAATTCTGATAGAAGACACACCCCATAGTGGCATGCTCAGGACCGAGGCAGCAAACACAGACTGTGTGGAGGTCTTCCTTTACAATACTGTGGCCAAAAGAACAACTTCAGAATAAAGGATCCATAGACATAAGTGATGGTAAAACAAAAACACACACAAAAAATTAAAGCAATTGGTTTCAGTTTAGAACTTTTCTAAACAGGACTGTGAAGCAGGAACTGCAAATGAGGACTTGTTGCATGCAGGTTACAGTTGAAAAGAACTGAAGAATGTCTGGGATCTCCCCCTTTTAAATCTACCAGGTGTATGACACATGGTGGTGCTGGGGGGTCCCAGGGTCGGCTACTGTGAAATCATCCAAAGGTGAGGGCGCCTGAGGCTGTATCCCACTTGTTATGACCTGCTGCAAAAGATTGCCTCGAAGAAGATCTCCAGATCCTTTGGTAATCTCAACACCTCTAACAGAGTCCAGCCTAGTAAAATGGAGTACGGATTACATATGCTACTTTCTCTGCTCCTGTGTCTGTGTGTGTGTGTGTGTGTGGGGGCGTTTCAGGAAGTCCCTGTATGAAGGAAGGAACAAAAGGATTAGATGAGGTAAGCAAAGGCAGGAACTGAAGGGATAAAGACCCAGCAGGAAGGACTAGAAACCTGGCCAAGATGGAATCAAGCCTGAATGATACAGGGAGAAACACCAGGCCATGCGATCTCAGGTATGTCTTAAAACAGCACTGGAATTGCAATGCAGTAATCCCAAGTAAGAACAGCCAGCGTGACACCTGAAGGTAGTCAAACACTAATTACACAGCACAATCCCTGCATTCAGGACAAACACAGCCAGTACTGCTCTGAAATACCCCCAGAGAATAATACAGTCACTGCACTTAAAGTATTCAACCCTACAAGAGCATTGCCCCACAAACTCAGTAGAAACCCTAGTTGACAAAACCTATCAGAACAGGTATGCAGACAGAAATGAATTAGTTTAATGAAAGGTAACAGATTGGGAGTGAAAAACTCCAGATCCTTTTGTAATTTCAATTCCCCTAACAGAGTCCAGCCGAGTAAGATGGAGAATGGATTACCTATGCAGTTATCTCTGCTCCTGTGTCTCCTGTGGAAGGTGGGGGTTGTTTCCAGATAGGCCCTATGCAGCTCTCTCTGCTCCTGTGTCTCTTGTGTGTGGAAGGGGGGTTCCAGACTGGCCCTATGCAGCTCTTTCTGCTCTTGTGTCTTCTGTGTGTGTGTGTGTGGGGGGGGTTCCAGACAGGCTCTATGCAGCTCTCTCTCCTGTGTGTATTATATAGCTATATCTATGTATTATATATAAATCTATATGGGGGATATATACTATGGTCCTACCAGAAATATTTATGGTGTGTCTCCCTTGTGTAGCTTGACCTTTGACATCATGGTCAAACTGCACGAGGGAGAAATAACATAGATATTTCTGGTATTGTCAGTGCTGAGCACCAATACTGCATGGAGCCCTTTATTCTTACTTTTTAGGTTTTTTTCTTTCCTTGTATTTGTTGGAAGCCATCAATGAGCCTTACCATCTCTGCATATATTAGAGAATAGCATGATTAGACAGGTTAAGGATCATAGGACATAAATGCTACTGATCTTAACGCACCCCTATGGTATATTGTTTTTCTATTAAATGTTTAGGAAATACTGTAGTTTTCCTATTTTTACTAATTACTAGCTCTATAGAGCTGCGTAGTTGGGTGCCAGCCCCTCTCTTCTCTCAGCCTTTTAAACATTGTAATGGCATTTTCTCAGTGAAGACTCGTTCACTGCAGCATGCTTACAGGCTTGCACTGCACTCATTAGAAAAGGATACTTAGTGAATTATTTTGGTCCATAGTAATTGAAAGCTGAATGCTAAACCACCACTGGGGGGGGGGAGGGGTCATGTGAAATATTGTGCCATTTTCTTTAGCTTTTTTGTTTTAGAGAATTTCTTTGCGACCATGTGTCCTGCTGGAATTAATAAACTGAACCTACAACAAATAATGATGTTTTCTGATTCTAAACAGGAGGCTGCCATATTGTATCCATCCAATTTCAATTATCTTTAATAAACAGAGAGGCTCTGTCTGATCCTCCCTCACTGATGCATGATCTTGTAGATTCACAAGGCTTTTATTTCTTTTAGTTTAATGTTAAACAGGGATATTCCATCCATAAATGGATTCTCATCACTATGCTTCAGTCAGAGAAAACTGTATTCTTGTTGCTTTATAAATATTAAACTGTAACTGATTTTCTCATTTTCCATCAAGTTCTCCTATGTTGAGGTATACCGTATTTGTTTTGCCTTGCCAAAAAATGCTATTTTTGGGGGGACTGAGTATGGATCCTCATTGTCTGGGGATATTAAACTAAAAGGAAAGGAGCATGTGTATACAGTACACGCACACACCTTGACAGTTCAGTCATTGGCCGGCCATGGTGGAGTGTGGAGGCTATGCCAGTCACTGGCTCAGGGATGGAATGGGGTGAGCAGGGTCATGGGGTACTGCCTGCCAGGGTGGGGATCCACTGGACCACCAGGGGAATATGTATTTCTATTATATGCACTGATCGGGGATAGTGAGGGGGTCCACTAGACCCCCAGGGATGTGAGTATTTTAATAATGGGGGATTGGGGAGGGAGGAGATTGTTAAACCACCAGGGATATAAGTATGTTAAGAAAAAGGATTTTATTTTATTTATTTTTTATTTATTGAGTTCTTGGATAATACCTGTGAGTGGATGCTCATTGAAAGGTTTCACGTCAGATACATTAGACAACAAGGTATAATACTGTGCACAAATATACAAATACTGAGAAAAATATTCATGGAGGAAAACAAACATAAAGCACTAGCTATGCTGAGGCATTGTACAATGTCTGCCTGTGTCAAGATGATAAACAGACAAGGATAGGGAAGGATACAATGGGTGTGGGAGAGCTAGGTGAGCAGAGCACATAAGACAGGGAGGAAGGAGGGTAGGGAGAAGTCCAGAGGCAAGGGGCAGAGCCAAGGAGAGTAGGGAGGTGAGCAAAGTGCTATGGTTTGACTATCCTGTCATGACAGAGGCAAAGATAAGTGCTAGAGGCAGAGTGTTGCTGCATGCTGAGCCTTAGAAGGGGCACATGCAGCTACTTGTATCAAAGAGGTGCTGGCACAGTCTATGTTTAAAAGAGCCAATCTTTGAGGAGCCAGAGATGTCGGGAGGCAGTGCATTTATCCAGAGGGGTGCACAGTGAGAGAACATTCGCTGTGCCATGGTAGTGCAGCATCTGGGCACTTGGAAAATTTGAGTGGCAGAGCTTCTGGTCTGTCTGGTATTCATAGGCAGTGTTAGTAGGTTCTGCACCCCTTTTGAAAGCAGATTTAATGTGACTTTTTTAGCAAGAAGGTAGGTTTGATACCTGATTCTGTCACTCAATTGAAGCCAGCCAGTCCAACCATAAAGTTCACAGGTGTGTGTGAGCCTTGGTGCATTTGAGAGCAGGCAGCAGGCTTTGTTTAAGGCAAATGAAATCCGTTGGAGCACCGTGTTGGTAGCAGAACTGTATATGGCCAGCCCATAGTCTATAAGGGAGACAACTGAGCTGCTGAGTGCCAGGTTTAAAGCTTCATGGGTTAGACAATGCCTGTGGTGGTAGAGGATCCCAATTCTGGTATTATTAGCTCTTGCAGTGATATTGATATGCTGGGAGAAGGACAGGGAGGAGTCTATTGTAACCCCCAGGTATTTGAAATGTGGACGAGCTCCAGTGTGTCACCGCTGTCATTCCTTATTGCCAGTGGGTAGCTTTTTTGCTTGCTTTGGGCTGTCGAGTAGAGCATGGTCTTTGTTTTTTTTTTATAGTTCATGCCCAGTCTCTGCTATTTAAACCAGTTTTCTGCCGATGCAAAGCCATTTTGGAGATCAGTTTCAAGGAGTTCAGGGCACAGATTGCTGGTAAAAATTGCTGTGTTGTCAGCATGTAGGAGCATGTGGCAATGGCAGGAGGCCAGGAGATTATTTAAGAAAACACTGAACAGCAACAGTCCCAGAATGGACCCTTGTGGTACACCAGATAAGACAGGTCAGCTGTCTGATAGCACTTCCCTAATCCTGACTTGCTGGGAGTGGCAACTCAAGTAACTCCTAAACCAGTTCACAGTTTCAGGTGCAAGTCCAATGTCAGATAGCTGCTTGAGGAGGAGTGCATGATGAACTGTATCAAAGGCCTTTGATAGGTCATTGAAGGCTGTCCCTGCAAGGTGGCCTTGGTCTAAGGCATTATGGATGTATTTGGTAAATTTGAGTAAGGCTGTGATGGTACTGTGGCCACCCATGTTGCTCTGGGCATAAGATTTGGTATTGAATAAAGTATTCCACCATCTGGTCATCCACAATCTGCTCGAGAGCCTTGGAGAGTGGCAGGAGAATGGAAATCGGTCTGTAGTTATTATGTAAGGACCTGTCCCCACTATTGTGTACAGGGGTTACTGTAGCAGATTTCCATCTTTGGGGGAATTGGGAGTGGAAGAGGCACAGATTAAGTATTCTGGTTAGTGGTCCAAGTATTTCATCCAGTGCTAAGTGAACAAATTTGAGGTCCAAAGAGTTCCCACTGTACCTAGATTTTCTGAGGACCTTTTCAAGGTATTTCCTAATATCTGCTTCAGAGACCATTTTGAAGCAGAATTGAGGCTGGTTAGGTGGTAGTGCAGGTGACCTTGTATTGTCACTTGGATTGGGGTTATTGAAAAAGTTCCTGAGGAGCACACTACTGAGGTCAGTGAAAGCATGATTCAGTGAGTTGGCAATAAGCAAAGGGTCCAAGGTTGGAACCCTCTCAACAGTAAGCATAGCAGGGGGAGTTTGGGGGTCTTTCCCTGTGATGTCTTTAAGGTTGGCCCAGAAAGACTTGCTGCTGTTCCTTGAGTTAGAGATGGCTTCTTTGTAGTATGTACTTTTTGCATGGGTGATAGCTTTGGTACAGTCATTGTGGGCCTTTTTATGCCATTGAATGTTTGCTGTAGTCCCCTGTGCACATGCTATTTGCCAGATATGATCTCTTAAGGCAAGTTGCTCCAGGAGTTCCACTCAAAGAGCTGGGGAGAATGGTGAGATTGGAGATATGAGCAGGATGGTTGGTGAGCACCTAGTCCAACAGTGAACTGGTGCCGAGCTTGTAGTTGACTCGTGTCAGAGTCTCCACCATTTGGGAGAAATGGATAGCAGACAGGGTGCCCTTGATACAGGTGGAGGCAGAGGAGAGCCAATTTATATTAAGGTCACCAAGCAGAACAATTTCTGTGTTTAGACTCAGAGAACCAATGTAGTCCGGCAGGTTACTGACACCAGTCTTGGTTAGTTTGGATGGAATATATACTGAGAACAAAGTGAGCACTCTTATTTCATGCCCTTAAAAGCAATCTATTGGCGAGAGCTTGCAAGTTGTCACTGCTACATGGGGGAGATAAGACATGTCCCTGGAGAGAGTCTTTAATGTAGATGACACAGCCCCCGCCTCTTTTCGAGTGTGGGTATTTCAGGTCAATGATCTTAGAGAGTAACTGATGGAGGCTGTGGGTTTCATCAGGATAGGAAGTGGTAACTGCTCCATATGATTTAGAACTACTGCCTCATTACTAGCTTTAGTAGATTTGATGGGTCCATTACAGGGGCCTATGGAGGTGATAATGGTGAATACAATGAAGCTTTGCAATAATCCAGTGGAAGCGGGAGACACTGTTGGTCCACAGGGAGGCAGTGAGTTTCATTTTGGGGTAAGGCATTGGGCAAGGATTTCTTCAGCAAATAAGACCCAGAGGGCTTTTGTGTGCATTGATTGACAGAGCTGGAGAGTAGGTAATAGAACTAATCTGAGAGTATCAGAGAGTGAAAGCTCATGCAAGGACCAAATAAGAGGAGATAAGGAGATAAAAACAAGAAAGGAAGAAGCTCATGCAAGGACCAGATAAGAGGAGATAAAGAGATACAAACAAGAAAGGATGAAGGCGACCTCTAGTGGGGAACAATGATAACCTGCAAATGAAAAAAAAAAGTAATGCTAGCAGCAAAAGTTTAACTCAGTCTGTGATCCCTAATAAAGCAGCTGAGGAGAACACCATGGAACTTGTAAATTACAACTTCCACAGAGTCCAGGAAAGTGATTTGATTCAGCTAGAGGACAATACCTGAGGATCCTCAGCGGAGCTTGGTGGCAGTAATAGATGGGGTGGCCGGTGTTGGCTGAAACAGTGGAACAGCAGGCAGACTGAGCACCCTATCAGGGGCCTCAGTATCTGTAAGAAGGCAAGGGGAGAACACACAATTTAAGGATGGAAGTAGGCAGATGGTGGGAGGGAGTGCAGAAGAATAGGATAGGATAAGATGGACACAGTCACAGTGGGGTAGGTTGTGGGCACAAAAGAGAGTCAATGGGTCAAGCTTAGTAAATGAGGGAAGTTAATGGTGCCGGGGGGGTACAGAAAAGAGCAGTCAGACAGAGTGGTACCCGGGACTGGGGAACAATGTCCCAGAGTCCCAGCAGTGGAGAAGTTAAGAAATAGGAGGAAGAAGGAGAGGGAAAGAAAGGAGCAAACAATTCCAATAGAACATAGGTTCAAGCAGTAACTAAGTAATAGCTAACTTATACAATTACTACAACTCTAAGCCCTGGTATTGAATAATAATGTATTAAAGCAAACATAGGCTGTAGTAAAAATGGCTAAAACATGAAATTGCTCTCAGTTATAAATACTAGTGGTTCAAAGGAAAATGCTAGCAGCAAAAGTTTAACTCAGCCTGTGAGCCCTAATAAAGCCTGCTTAAATAAATCCTCCAGAGTTCAGCTGAAGGAGAGCACAAGCTGGCCAATCAGCAGAAAGCTGAAAGAAAAGAAAAATATACAAAAACAGTAGTTTCTTAAGACTGTGTACTGCCAAAAAACTATAAAGAACAGTACAGCTCACCACGTTGGAAAACCTTTTGCAGGGTCAGTTGAAAAACAGCTTAATTGTGCACTTGCAACTTCAGTTTCAAAAGTAGACTTACTCCCATGGTGCCGCATGGAAATCCTGTCAACCAAACTGGTCTCAGATTCGACCTCACCCCAAACGAGGATAATAGAGACAGTGATGAGCTGGCACACACCATAAAGGATTAAAAATGTCTAATCATATAAAAGTTAAACTGAAAATCATGCTGGTGCACCGCCAAGACTCCTGCACACCACATTTCCTGGTAGAGCACTTACGTATCGATCAGCAATCAGGTCATCGTCAGAGCATGCTACCAATAGGGAAGTTCTGTGTTTAAATGGCAAATTTAAAAGGATAAATTTAAAAAGACTCGATGTGAGTCATTATCACTCCACTGTAAAGACTTTCAGCTAGTGTTCAGGGTGTGATCAAGGGTAGAGTGCTGTTAAGTCACTAGGTTCCAGTTTTCTGCATGTGTCTATGTCTAACAATTTGTCCCATATTATTAAGAAGGAACTAGAAGGGGGACAGGATCAGATCTACAGTACAGTAGCTTCTTGTTTTACATTGTTTTTCATGGATTCTACTTGGCAGAGTGTTATTTCTTTTCTTTCTTACTACTAAGGGGCTAGCAGGGTATTGTTTGGGGCTGTTGGAATTTTGAAACCTGTTTTGGTAGCTATAAGTGGGCTCATTTGTTTGGTTCACTGTGTGGAAGGCTGCATTTGTAGAGGCCTATTTCTTCTGTTTTAAAACATAATTGGTGTAATTTAACTGGTCTGTTTCTTTGAATTGGAGATCTATATCTTCTAATTCCAAGCCTATTTTGATGTTGTTGGTGAAGCTGTTTGAATTGGAGTCCTGTTTCTTTGGGTAGCAAACCTATTTTGGGGGCTTTGAGTAGAATTGTGATTCATTGTTGCTGGCTTCACTAGCTGCAAAGTTTGAGTGCACAGCGGGGGAAGGGTGCTAATGGTCTGGCCAGGTCTCTCAGTAGGAAGGCAGAGCTGAATCAGGTGTGGAGTCAGTGCTTTGGCTTCTCAGAAGGAACTAGAAGGGGGGCAGGATCAGATCTACAGTACAATAGCTTCTTCTTTTACATTGTTTTTCATGGATTCTACTTAGTAGAATGTTATTTCTTTTCTTTCTTACTACTAAGGGGCTAGCAGGGTATTGTTTGGGGCTGTTGGGATTTTGAAACCTGTTTTGGTAGCTATAAGTGGGCTCATTTGTTTGTTTCACTGTGTGGCAGGCTGCATTTGTAGAGGCCTATTTCTTCTGTTTTAAAACATAATTGGCGTAATTTAACTGGGTCTGTTTCTTTGAATTGGAGACCTGTATCTTCTAATTCCAAGCCTATTTTGATGTGTTGTTGGTGAAGCTGTTTGAATTGGAGTCCTGTTTCTTTGGGTAGCAAACCTATTTTGAGGGCTTTGAGTAGAATTGTGATTCATTGTTGCTGGCTTCACTAGCTGCAAAGTTTGAGTGCACAGTGGGGGAAGGGTGCTAATGGTCTGACCAGAGGCCTCTGCTACCTGATTGTTTCTGGAAGACTTGGGCTGGTCCCACCCTTGGTCCATTATTTCCTTTATACTAGGGGTTCTGACATCACTTCCTCAAACAGTCAAAGGATATGCACCTATCATAGCAGAAGCAGACATCCAGGAAAGGAACAGCAGCAAGTGAAGAGGTGACTGCTCTCTCAGTGGAAGGGAAGTAAATGCAAATCTAGGAGCTTTCATTATTGCTTCTTCGCATTGATATTGCATTGGGAAAAGGTGGAGTAGGAGTTTGAAGAAGGTTGTGCAATGGCTACTAAAAGTCTCTTGTTGAGTGTGGATAGGAAGGATAGGAATATAAAAAGCAGTGCTCAATGTATCCAAACGTGTGCTACAAAGGAGGTAAGGGAAATAAAGAAAATGTTTTGCACTGATAGAGGGGGGAGAGGGGAGACTTGGGGGAGTGTTTGGTATCCTGCATCTGGAAGGGTGGGAGGTCACTGGTGGGCAATGACAGCAATGAGTAGGGTGGTAGGCTGCAAACAACTCAGGAAAAATTAATCTTCTCAACATTGCCTGAGTGTGGAGGATGTTTAGTGTGCAACCACATAGAAAAACTTAGAAAGGAGATTGAGGGTCTGCAGGAGGAACTAAGACAGGCAAGGCAGATTGGGGATGGGTTTAGCCCAATACTGGAGGGAGAAAGAAGGGGAGATGAGGGAGGGCGATTTAAGCCAACAGTGGTGAGGAGAGGGTCAGAAGAAGGGAAGTAGAGACAAAGGGGCCCAGGCCTGGAAGAACAATTGCCAGGGAAACCAGATCAGGAGACAAAAGGCAAATGGAAGGAGGAGATAGGGACTTGTGAGGGGAGGTGAAGAAGTGGCAAAAGTCATGGAGTGGAAAGGAGAGAACAGGTTACTATGAAGAGAGGAGCGGGCATTTGTGAAGGGTCTTCAGAAACAGCTGTGCACTGCTAGAGAGGAAGAAAGTGGAGGAGGAAATGATGAAATTAGAGGAGTAATTGATAAATGCCTGGACCAAACTGGAGCGGGGGGAAGTTCTGCTGGGAGAATTGCAACAGGTGTAAAAGGTGGAAATAATGTGCAGGAGGAAGAAGAGGAGGAGCTGGAAATGAGAGAGGCAGATGAATGGAAGCAAGCAGGGAGTAAGAGAGGTGGAATCTTAGTGATGGGGGACTCAATACTAAAAGGAGTTAGGTGGGGTAGCAAGGGGGAGAGGCATAGTCACATTTGGGTGGAGGCCATGCCAGGAATGACAGCGGAAAGGGTGGGACAGTCTGTTCTGAAATATGCCAGAAGGGGTAGGGACAAGCCTCATTTAATTATACATCTTGGGGCAAACGACCTGGCTGACAAGACAGTAGATATAGTCCAGAGGAGGTTTGAGGAACTAGCACAATTATGTGAGGGGACAGGAAGATCAGTAACATTTTCCGAGATACTTTCGGTGCCAAAGGCAAGCACAGCAAGAAAGCTGAGAATAGAGGAATTTAACGGATGGCTAAGAACCTGGTGTTGTGCTAAAGGGTATGGGCTGTTGGGGGGTGGGGAGGGACCTGGGAGGACAGTAGTCTCTATGCCAAGGACAGACTACACTTGAGTGAGGAGGGAAAGAAAGTGTTGAAACAGAGGA
This sequence comes from Neoceratodus forsteri, assembly GCA_016271365.2. Lineage (NCBI taxonomy): Eukaryota > Metazoa > Chordata > Ceratodontiformes > Ceratodontidae > Neoceratodus > Neoceratodus forsteri. Next base: position 1,128,167,035 of record CM028131.1, read on the forward strand.
TGGAAGAGTATATAGAGGAATTTGGGAATTTAAACTAGGATTGGGGGGTGGCAGTTGGGAAAGAGATATGCAGAGACCACAGGTTGGGAAATCATTTGAGCTTACCCCCCATAACAGTGACAAAGGACAAATGGCAAGTACTATTGGTGATGCTAGGAAAGGAGGGCAGGATGGGAGGGGGGGAAAAGGTGGAAGGTAGTTACCCTTAATGCTAGGAGCCTTGGGAGGAAAACTGCAGAGTTACAGGTTCTCATGGCAGAGGGAGAGGTGGACATTGCAGCCATCACGGAAACATGGGCCACCCAATATAATGACTGGGATCTGTCTGTACCAGGGTACAGGTTATTTCGTAGGGACAGGGTGATTGGGAAAGGGGGGGTGGCACTATATGTTAAGGAAGGACTGAAGTGTGTAAGGGAGGAAGGGGAGGAGGGTAGTACGGAGTCACTTTGGGTGCAAATCCAGGCTTCCAAGAATAGGATTCTTAGAGTGGAAGTGTGTACAGGCCACCATCTCAGACGGAGGAGTTAGGCAGGGAACTAGCGGACAGATCAGGAGGACCTGTGAGAAGGGTAGTGTGGTGATTGTGGGGACTTCAACATGCCAGGAGTGGACTGGAGCACCCCAGCAACCAGGAACAGAAGGAGCAGGTACTCTGGATGCCTTCCAGGACAGCTTCCTGCTGCAAATGGTCAGTGAACCAACCAGGTTAGGGATACCCTTGACCTTGTGCTGGCAAATGGGGACTTTGTGAGAACACAGTGGAGGAACCACTGTCAGGAGTGACCACCACTCAGTATGGCTCACATTGGATATGGGCAAGGAAGGTGGAATCTGGCACAAGAGTGCTGGACTTCAGGAGGGCCGACTTTGGGAGGATGGGGGAAGTGGTAAAAGGGTACCTGGCCAGAATTCAATCTAGTATGGATACTAACCAGAGGTGGGAGCTCATAAAGCTGGGGATAATGGAGGCAACCAAAACCTGCTGCAAAGCCCAGAGCAAGAAGGCTAGGGCTAAGAAACCAAGCTGGTTGAGCAAGGAGGTCATGGAAAAGGTAAGGAGGAAAAGAGCTGCCTTTAGGAAGTACAAGAAAACAGGGAGGGGGGAGGACAGAGAGGAGTACTTGACATAAATCGAAGGAGGTGACAAGGGCAGTAAGGGGAGCCAAAGCATCTACGGAACTCAGGCTGGCACAAGGCATTAAGAAGGGGGAGAAGGAATTCTTTAAGTACATCAGGGAGAAAAGGAGCTGTAAGGACCACATAGTAAGGATTAGGAAGGAGGGGTTGGGGTGGAAGCAGGTATGATAAGGCGGAAGCACTAAATATGAGTACTTCTGCTCCAGTATTTACTAAAGAGGGGTGACACCCAAGGTGGGAGAAATGGCAGAAGCAGGGGAAGTGGTGACAGATGGGGAAACCATGGAGGCAGAGTTCGAGAGGGTTTGAAGGCACTGAGGGTGGACAAGGCGCCAGGCCCAGATGGCATCCACCCCAGGGTACTAAAGGAGCTGGCAGAGGTCCTTGCAGGACCATTGGCAGACCTATTTAATGCCTCACTACATTCGGGGTGTGTACCTCAGGACTGGAGGATGGCTAATGTGGTGCCCCTCCTCAAGAGTGGCCCCAAGGATGAACCGGGAAACTACAGACCAGTGAGCCTCCACATCCATCATGGGTAAGCTAATGGAGACTATCCTGAAGGAGAGGCTGGTGGCCCTCCTAGAGACCAAAGGACTACAGGACAGCAGACAGCATGGCTTCATACATGGCAGATCCTGCCAAACCAACCTGGTCGAGTTCTATGACTGGGTAACTAGGCAACTGGACAGGGGCATGCAGTGGATGTCCTGTATCTGGACTTCGTAAGGCATCGACTCCGGTGCCACATGGAAGGCTGGGAAGGAAGTTAGTAGGAACAGTGGCGGTGCAAAGCTGGTGGAGATGGGTAGGAAACTGGCTGCAGAGAAGGCAACAGAGAGTGGTGGTGGGTGGGGAGCTCTCACACCCAAGGGCAGTGACGAGCGGTGTCCCACAGGCTTGGTGTTGGGACCAGTGTTGTTTGGGATATTCATTGCAGACATATCATGGGACATCAAGAGCAAGATCAGTCTGTTTGCTGATGATACCAAGGTTGGCGGGTGGTGGATGACCTAGGGATGGCAGGGGTTGCAGGATGATCTGGCAAAGCTTGAAACCTGGTCAGACACCTGGCAACAGGGTTTAATGCCAAAATGTGCAAGGTGCTGCATTTTGGGATGAAGAACAAGGAGGTGTTATCAGCTAGGGGGAGTGCAGCTAGCCCAGACAGAGGAGGAGAAGGATCTGGGTGTGCTCATTACAGGGTCAATGAACAACTCGGCACAATGTAGGAAGACAGCTGCAAAGGCCAGCAAAATGCTGGGTTGTATTGCAAGGGGTATATCCTCGAGGAGGGAGGAGGTGATTCTGCCACTGTATAGGTCATTAGTTAGACCACACCTGGAGTACTGCGTGCAGTACTGGCGTCCATATCTGAAGAGGGACATTAAGTTACTGGAGGGGGTGCAGCGCAGGGCAACAAAGATGATCAAGGGGCTGGGGGACTTATCATAAGAGAGAAGGTTGAAGGAGTTGAACATGTACTCACTGGAGGAGAGGAGAGACAGGGGTGACATGATGAAACCTTTAAATACATGAAAGGAATAAACAAGATGGGTACAGAGGGGCTGTTCAAAGTAAGGGAGGGAGGGCCACCAGGGGCCATGATATGAGACTGGAGCGAGGAAGGTTCAGGAGGGAGATGAGGAGACACTTTTTTACAGAGAGGGTGATGGCTGGGTGGAATATGTTACCTGCAGAAGTGGTATGCAGTAGAACAGTGGACTGCTTCAAATGAGGATGGGACAGGACAAGGGGGAGGGTTAATGAAGGGGAAGGATGGAAGGGAGGGGCAGCTGCAGAATAAGGGGTGCTAGCTGCACATTCGAGCAGACTTGATAGACCTTTAGGCCTTTATCTGCTGGCAAATTTCGTATGTTCGTATGATACTAACATGCTTATCATTACAGCACTCAAGTGTATGCTACACCATTACCATCGATGGAACCTACAGTTAAAAGTTAGCTATATCAAGAGCCACATAAAATAATTAAACTCTACAAATACACATCATGCATAAATATACTGCCATTAATCTGTACTACTCACAGAGCTCTAAACACACAGATATCTAGCAAATACACTGTATATACAGAATGGAAAACACATACATCCACTAAGGAGCTACACTTGTAATAAAACTACTGAAAGTGCAAAAAAACAGCAAGCCCTATTAATATCACAATGGACATTTAATAAAAAGAAAAAGATAGATAAGGGAAGAAGGGATGGGAAACAAAGAAAGACAGAGAGAGAGGGGGGAGGGGAGAGGGAGGAATATCGGGGGAGAGGGGGAAAGGACAAAAAAGGGGGAGGAATCAGGAGAAATTGAACAGTAGAAAATGCCAGTCAACAGAATTCATATACCAGTAATGGATAGTAGGGGGACAGAGCCAGCAACTCTTTTCCCCCAGTAGAGACAGAGCCAACAAGTCTAGTCTCCTATGCAAACTAATTTGTAAGTAACAAAAGGAAAAAAGGAAAAAACTGCCATCTCTTCAAAAATTTGCCAGTCTAGAGACAGAGCCAGCAAGTCATGTCTCTAAAGGGAACAGATCTGGCAAGTCTAATCCCTAAAAATATTCTCCATCTATGGCAAATATAGCTGTGCAGTGAGATGTCTTCATTTAGTCCATTAGGGGCCAAACTATTCAATTCAAAAATCCAAAAGGCTTCCCATTGCAGCAAACAAAGGTTCAGATCACCACCTCTGAGGCCCATTTCCACTTTCTCAATGCCAATAAATCTAGGAGTTGCTGCTGAGCCATGTTTGGCTGCTTCATAATGTCTGGCTATGGCATAATCCAAGTTGGAATTTCTTATAGCCCCTTTCTGTTCATCGATCCTACTTTTTAAGGCCCTTCTTGTTTAGCCTACATAACTCATTCCACAGGGAAATAAGAATAAATAGATCACTCCTGTTGTGTTGCACTTAATAAGATAATTAATCTGATACTTTTTGCCTGATCTAGGATGACTAAAACTTCTCATATATTGTGTATTGGAACAGTGGTTACAGTGTCCACATCTATAGTTTCCATTCGGTATTAGCGGCAGCCACATTCAAGATGCACAGGTATGTAGACATGCAACAAAGTGTCTTTTAAGTTTTTTCCCCTCTTACATGAGATTCTTGGAGGGTGTTGTGTAAATTCAGAAAGACTTGTATCTGTCTGCACAATCGGCCAATGTTTCCTAATGATTTTGTCTAGTTCCGGTGCCAACGAGTTATACTCAGTAATGAAAGAAAAGACTTAAGTTAGCTTATTTTCCAATCTCAGTGAAGTACCTCTATCTGCATACTCAACTTCAGAAAGTGAGTCCAAAAGCAAATCTGGTTCATACCCCCTCTGCAGAAACCACTCTGTTAGATCACTTTTAGCCATATTAAAATGAGTTTCAGTCAAACAAATTCTCTGTGCTGTGACATATTGTCCTTTCGGTATATTTCTTATCACATTTTCTGAGTGACAACTGTCCCTTCCTATCAAAGTATTTCATGATAGGGGCTTTCTATACAACCCAGTCTCTAGGCTGTTTCCTATCTTCACAACCTGTATGTCCAGGAATGGTAATGCTGATACACTTTTTTTCATATGTGAATCTCAGGTTGACATTGGTGTGATTCAGATAGTCAATAAAGAGATTCAACTCTCTTTTATTACCAGACCAGACTAGGAGACAGTTATCAGTATATCTTTTCTACATTTTTACTTGCCCCAAAAAATTGATTATTCTGTTGGTCATAGATATAATTTTCCTCCCAGGCACCCATATATAAGTTGGCCAAACTTGGGGCAAAGGTGGTCCGAATTGCTCTCCCTTTATGTTGTGCATAGAACGACCCATTGAACCAAAACTAATTATTTTCTAGCACAAATCTTGTCAGTGCCAGAATACAGTCAGTGGAGGGTAAAGTTTTCTCTCTGTCTTGTAAACATTCCTTTAGAGCATCTAACCCTCCCTCATGTGGGATGTTTGAATACAAACTTTCAACATCAATTGTTACCAACCAATCTGTTTCTTCCACTCTGATGTCCCTTAAAAATATTACGGTCTCCTTAATATCTTCAAGATAGGACTTTAAATGTGGGACCAATTTCTGAATAAATAAATCCACAAATTGTTCACTTGTCTATGCATTTCAGTCAAATACTCATCTTTCCCCCATACCACTGAGTTATTTATACCCACAAACTAGCATAATGCTGTCAAAATAGAAGTGGATATGTATAGTTTTTTTTAAGAAAACTTCATCTTAAAGACTTCTTACAACAAATCCCTCCCATACCCCCCACAATAAAAAATCTGGATAGAGAGGTCACTCCTTTCAAGCCTGAGTCTACTTTTGCACCTCCACAAGTTATCCCTGCAATCAACACATATTGTAGTTTGGTGAAGCAGGATGTGAACAAACTTGTTCAAAAAAGAGATACAGTACACAGCTTCGAAATGTAAGTAAAAGAGAAAGAGAGGCTATCAAGGAATTACAATCTATGCCTGGAATTATAATAAAACAGGAAGATAAAGGGGGAACAGTAGTAGTATGGGGAAAAGATGAGTATTTGATTGAAATGCATAGACAAGTGAACAATTGCAGTATTTGAAACAAATTACAGAATGATCAAACTGATGCCATAAAAAAGAAAGCTGATGAGTTGATTTTTGGAGGGTGAACACAGGGGAAACATTACTAAGAAAGAAGATGATTTTCTGCATGTTCAGAACCCCAGGAAACCTGTCCTGTATTTGTTACCAAAGATACATAAACAGACTATACCAGTGCCAGGTAGACCCCATCGTGTCAGCTATAGGGTCTGTGATGGAGAAGATGTCTAAATGTGTGGATTTGTTATTCAGAAATTGGTCCCACATTTAAAGTCCTATCTTAAAGATACTAAGGAGACCCTGATATTTTTAAGGGACATTAGAGTGGAAGAAACAGATTGGTTGGTAACAATTGATGTTTAAAGTTTGTATTCAAACATTCCGCATGAGGGAGGGTTAGATGCTCTAAAGGAATGTTTACAAGACAGAGAGAAAACTTTACCCTCCACTGACTATATTCTGGCACTGGCGAGATTTGTGCTAGAAAATGGTAAGTTTTGGTTCAATGGGTCATTCTATGCATACCATAAAGGGAGAGCAATGGGGACCACCTTTGCCCCAAGCTTGGCCAACTTATATATGGGTGTCTGGGAGGAAAATTATATCTATGACCAACAGAATAATCTTTTTTTTGGGCAAGTAAAAATGTGGAAAAGAAGACGGCCTGGTGGCGCTGAGGGTTGAGGCGCTGGATGCCATACCTCGCTCCACGCCGGCAACCCGGGTTCGGGAACGAGCTCAGACCATCGGGGGTCGGCAGGGGGAAAGAGGATTGAGCGCCCATGGGACTGCTCTCCTCTGTCAGAGAGGGATCCAGGGGTAGCCAGGTGAGGCAGCAGCCCCCGGTGGAGACCGGCGGCACTGCTACGCACCAGGGCTCGTACAGTAATGGGCAACATTGGGCAGCTGTCTTTCTGACGTGGGTGGGAGCACCTACATCAGGGCTGGGTGGCATTGCACATCCCACCTCAGTGGGGGGGTGACCAAGAACATAGGAAAAACCTGGCTCCAAGGATCAGGTGACGACACCGATACTCCATGCCCTATGCCGAGGTTTCCCTGGCTTGCCTTCAATATCCCCAGGCCCACTCCTTATCCGATGCCAGAGTCTGCCTTGCAGAGCACCCTAAGTAGGAGAGGGGTGACCCGCATTGGATAGGGTTAGCCAGGGGGGTGCTGTCGCCGGCAAGGAGGGAGAGAGTAGGCATAGCGTGGGATCCTCAGGCAGGCAGGACAAGGATGGGATGCCTGAGAGAGGACCTTGGAGCCACGATGGGAGTGAAACAAAGTTGGCAAAAAGGAAAATGTGGAAAAGATATATTGATGACTGTTTCCTAGTATGGTCTGGTAATGAGAGAGAATCGAATCTCTTTATTGACTATCTGAATCACGCCAATGTCAACCTGAGATTCATATATGAAAAAAGTGTATCAGCATTACCATTCCTGGACATACAGGTTGTGAAGACAGGAAACAGCCTTGAGACTGGGTTGTATAGAAAGCCCCTATCACGAAATACTTTGTTAAGAAGGAACAGTTGTCACTCAGAAAATGAGATAAGAAATATACCAAAAGGACAATATGACAGAGTGCGGAGAATTTATTCAACTGAAACTCATTTTAATATGGCTAAAAGTGATTTAACAGAGTGGTTTCTGCAGAGGGTGTATGAACCCAATTTGCTTTTGGACTCACTTTCCGAAGTTGAGTATGCAGATAGAGTTACTTTACTGTGATTGGAAAATAAGCTAAATAAGAATGAAGTCTTTTTCTTTCATTACTAAGTATAACCCATTGGCATCAGAACTAGGCAAAATCATTAGGAAACATTGGCCGATTGTGTAGACAGATACGAGTCTTTCTGAATTTAAGCAGTCTGTCTTGAGTTATGTAGGCCAAACAAGAAGGGCCTTAAAAAGTAGGATCGATGAATACAAAGGGGCTATAAGAAATTCCAACTTGGATTATGCCATAGCCAGACATTAGGAAGCAGCCAAACATGGCTCAGCAGTAGATATGGGCGAAGTGGCCTGAATTCGCTCCTCGAAGTGATTTGTGGAGTGAAGGTGAATTTGTGAAGTGCTCCACAACACGAAGTGGAGTACTTCGCGTTATACTGGGTAACGCGAAGTCCATTGAAAACAATGACTTTGCATTACTCCGCCTTCCCAACCACTACTCCACCAATTCTTAAGGCGAAGTACATTGAAAATAATGTACTTCGCCTCACTTCCCGTTGTTTTTAAGCTCCAAAGGTGAGTTTTGCAGTGATTCATGGGGATTTCAGGTCACATGGGCTCTAGATTGTTCTGCACAGCCTCAGTTTGGGATAGTGAGCTGTAGGAGACAATCTGCTCTGAGAGCTCTCTCCGATTCAAACCTTCTAAAAGCTGTTAAAAAAGCATTTTTTAGTCATTTTTTTTTGCTGAAACTTTAATTCATCAATTATAGGAAACCCTCCTGTGCTCAAATCATTGAGTGTTTATTGTTTGTGTGTGGATTTTGAATGTTAATGTACAACATTCTGTCTGTGTACTGCGAGACAGTGGAAGTGTACTTTGGGGAAGGGGCATATCTGTGGTGTAGGTAGATTAATTTAGAGAAAAAGACAGTGCTTTCTGTTTTTGTGATATTTTTCTTGTACAAGTGTGTTAATGTACATACAGTAATATTTTCAATAATTCTTGCCATTTTTTTGCTGATTGTTGTGGTGCATTAGTGAATAATTTTAGCTTGCTTAAAATATGTGGATATATTAATGAAGTCTTAAATTTACTACGCATTACTCAGTGTGTGTGTGTGAGTATGTGTGTGACGTGTGTCATCAAATCAGACACCTTTTATTGTGCCACATAATAATTTCAGCAATGTGAACCTGCTATTCACTGCAGCTGTGTGATTTTTGTACTTTTTTGTGGTATCTTTAATGGTACTAATACTAGTGACTTTTATTGAAGCACTGCAGTACACTGCCCCCGTGGCCCGCCTCAACCGGCAAAGGTATTCTTTTCCAGATTTGAATTTCTGATGGTTAGCACTGGTTAGGTGTTGTGCCTTTGCATCTGCATCTCTTCAGTGTGTCGCGCAATCTTAATCTGTCTGTGCATTTGCATCTCTTTAGGGCCCAATCTCCATCTGTAACTTAAGTCACAGTTGTTTCTTTGGCTTCCCTTCGGAGTACTGGACAGGAGTGGTGCATAATTCTGCATGAACATAGTACTCATTAATATATGTTTTTAAGTCAGGACCATCATCACAAGTCACTCGTGATATAAATCACGTTCTTCATCATCACAGTCACAAATGCAGTCACAAATCACTATTCACAATCACGTCACGAATCACAATACTAATTTTTTGACTAGTTACTTGGATGTATTGTAAGCCTGTTTTGAAGTATCTCTCCAGGCTTCACAACCCCATCATTGTACTCATTAATGAGTGTTTTTAAGTCAGGGAGTTTGTGCTACAGCTCATTGGGAAAGTACAACTGTAGGCATTTGCGTTCCTGTTCCATATTGTTTATCTCACACCGTCAACACCGAATCACATTCTTCATCATCTCAATCACAAATGCAGTCACAAATCACGATTCATGATCATGTTATGAATCACAACACTAATTTTGTGACGAATTACTTGGATGTATTATAAGCATGTTTTGTAGTATCTCTCCAGGCTTCACCACCCTGCCATTGTACTCATTAATGAGCGTTTTCAAGTCAGGAAGTTTGTGCTACAGCTCATCGGGGAAGTACAGCCATAGGCATTTGCATTCCCAATACAGTTTTCATATTGGTTATCTCACACTATCGACACCAAATCACGTTCTTCATCATCATGGTTACAAATGAAGTCACAAATCACAATTCATGATCACGTCACGAATCACAACATTAATTTTTTTACTAGTTACTTGGATGTATTGTAAGCATGTTTTGTAGTATCTCTCCAGGCTTCACCACTCCACCATTGTACTCATTAATAAGCATTTTTAAGTCTGGGAGTTTTGTGCTGCAGTCCATTGGGGAAGTACAGCCATAGGCATTCGTGTTCCTTCCGGTACAGCATGTGAGTTATAGTACTGTAAGTAGTGGTGGGCGATGGGGTTCTAATTTGCTCGTGAAGTGATTCACTGAGTAATGTGGAATCTGCAGAGAACTCCACAATGTGAAGCGGAGTACTTCGCTTCATAATGAGGAATGCGAAGTCCATTGAAACCAATGACTATGCTTTATTCCGCGTTCTCTAAACCACTTCTCCACCAATTTTAAGGTGAAGTACATTGAAATCAATGTAATTCACCTCACTTCCCCCTGTAACTGAGCTCCAAATGAAATTCTGCAGTTATTCATGGGATTGCAGATCACATGGGCTCTAGATTGTTCAGCACAGCCTCAGTTCTGGCCTGGGTAGTGTGTGTGCAGTGGTAGCTGAAGACAGTTTGCTCACAGAGCTCTGCAATTCAAAATCTCTAAAAGCTGTATAAAATGCCTTTTTGAGTAATATTTTTTGCTCAAAATGTAGTACATCAATTGTAGGAAACCCTTCTTTGCTCATATCATCGAGTGTTTATTGCTGTGTGTGGATTTTGAATGTTAATTTAGAACAGTCAGTCTGTGTACTGTGAAGTGTGCTTTGGGGTAGGGGGGTATCTGTGGTGTAGGTAGATTAACTGGGAGAAAAAGGAAGTCTTTCTGTTTTGGTTATGTTTTTCTTCTATAACTGTGTTAATGTACACACAGTAATATTTTCAGTAATTCCTGACATTTTTTTGCTGATTGTTGTGGTGCAGCAGTGTACAATTTGTCTGTTTAAAACATTTGGTCATATTCCTAAAGGTTTTCAATTTTCTACGCATTACTTGAGTGTGTGTGTGAGTGTATGTGCGATGCGTGCCATTAAATCAGACACCTTTTATTGTGTTACAGAGTAATTGCAGCAGTGTGAACCTGCTATCTACTGCAGCTGCATGAATTTGTTATACTGCTTTGTGGTATCTTTACTGGTAATGGATTGCTACTGCCATGCACTAATCCCACAAATGGCAAAATGTATTCCTTTCCAGATTTGGGTTTGTGACTTGTGAGCACTGGTTAGGTGTTGTTGTGCCTTTTCGTATGCACCCCTTGAATGTGCAGTGCAATCTTAATCTGTCTGTGCGTTTGCATGGCACCATTAATTCTGGGAGACTGCATTCCTTGTTACGCTCTCATTTCACTTCATCAGCACTGGGGAATTTTCTGGACACAAGACAGTAGCATTTTGGGGGATTCACATTAATTCCGGTGACTCTGTGTGTGACCTAACCGCTGCTTGCATGACTGAGTATGCCATTAATTCTGGGAGACTTTACATTTCTTGTTGCACTCTCATTTCACTTGATCAGCTCTGGGGAGTTTTCTGGATACAAGACAGTAGCACTTTGGGGATGCACATTCATTCTTGGTGACTGTGTGGGTGGGATGCTGCCAATATTGTTGTCACTCTGCCTTACTTCGTGTTTAAGCTGGAATGACAATGCGAAGTGATAATAACAAGGTAAAGTGAGCCTTTCCTATGGGGCACTCTACATAGAGAAGATGGGAGGCAGTATAGTACAATGGTTTAAGGCTCTGAGCTGCAAATCTGGTGACATCCAGCAGACCAGACCTGGGTTTGAATCCCACAGCTTCCACTTGCATACTGTGTGACCCTCAGCAAGTCACTTAATTACCCTGTGCTCCCAAGTCACACCTGTAAAAAAGCTTTCAGCTTAGTGTGCTACTCCTGGTTAAACAACTAAAAAAAAAAAAAAGCGTGAAGTGGCTACTTCGCATTCACTTAGCCGGCAGATTTTAAATTCGCTGCATCTCTACTCAGCAGCAACTCTTTTATTTATTGGCATTGAGAAAGTGGAAATGGGCCTCAGAGGTGGTGATCTGAACCTTTGTTTGCTGCAACGGGAAGCTTTTTGGATATTTGAATTGAATAGTTTGGCCCCTAATGGACTAAATGAGAACATTCCACTGCACAGCCATATTTGCCATAGATGAGAATATTTTTAGGGGATTAGACTTGCCGGCTCTGTCCCCTTTAGAAACATGACTTGCCAACTCTGTCTGTAGACTGCCACATTTTTGAAGAGATGGCAGTTTTTTCCTTTTTTTCTTTTTGTCACTTGCAAATGAGTTTGTATAGGAGACCAGACTTGTTGGCTCTGTCTCTACTGGGGGGACAAGACTTGCTGGCTCTGTCCCCCCACTATCCATTTCTGGTATATGAATTCTGTTGACTGGCATTTTCTGCTGTTCAATTTCTCCTGATTTCTCCCCCTTTTTTGTCCTTTCCCCCTCCCCTCCGATATTCCTCCCCTCTTCCCCTCCCCATCTCTCTCCGTCTTTCTTTGTTTCCATCCCTTCTTCCCTTACCTATCTTTTACTTTTTATTAAATATCAGTTGTAATATTAATATGGCTTGTGCTTTTTTGCATTTTCAGTAGTTTTATTACAAGTGTAGCTCCTTAGTTTATGTATGTGTTTTCCATTCTGTATATACAGTGTATTTGCTAGTTATCTGTGTGTTTAGAGCTCTGTGAGTAGTACAGATTAATGGCAGTATATTTATGTATGATGTGTGTATTTGTAAAGCTTAATTATTTTATGTGGTTCTTGATATAGCTATCTTTTAACTATATGTTCCATCGATGGTAGTGGTGTAGTATACACTCCAGTGCTGTAATGAAAAGGATGTTAGTATCCTTTTAAATTTGCCATTTAAACACAGAACTTCCTTATTGGTAGTACATTCTGACGATGACCTGATTGCTGGTCAATACATAAGTGCTCTACCAGGAAGTGAGGAGTGCAGGAGTCTCAGTGGTGCACCAGCGTGATTTTCAGTTTAACTTTTATATGATTAGACGTTTTTAGTCTTTTACGGTGTGTGCCAGCTCATCGCTGTCTCTGTTCTCCTCGTATGGAGTGAGGTCAAGTCTACGACCACTTTGATTGACAGGATTTCTATGCGGGCACCACGGGAGTAAGTCTACTTTTGAAACTGAAGCTGCACATGCACAATTAAGCCATTTTTCAACTGACCCTGCAAACGTTTTTACAACGTGGTGGGCTGTACTGTTCTTTATGGTTTTTTGGCAGTACACAGTCTTAAGAAATGTCAATGTTTCTGTTATTAATTTGGTGGTGACTTTGTATTATGAAAATAAGTGCTTTCTATTTTGTTTCACCAATTAACATGTTATAAGTGCTGACCTCACGTTTTTTTCAACAAAAGCTTTGTTGGACTACTGTTTTTGTATAAGTCTTTTCAGCTCTGAGGTAATTTTTGTGCACTTCCCTGTTTGTTGAAAAAAATAGAGCCCCCCCACCCTCCTTTTTGGGAGTGTTTGTGTTGAGAGAAAAGAAAAATATATCCAATTGGTAGTACAGCCGAGGAGAGCACCATGGAACTTGTAAATTACAATTTCCACAGAGTCCAGGAAAGCCATCAGGTTCAGCTAGGGGACAATAGCTGAGGATTCTCAGCAGAGCTTGGGAGCAGTAGTAGCTGGGGCGGCCATTATTGGCTGAAAGATTTGAGCAGCAGGCAGACTGGGCACCCTGTCAGAGGCCTCAGTATCTGAGGATCCTCAGTGGAGCTTGGTGGCAGTAGTAGCTGGGGCGGTCAGTGTTGGCTGAAAGAGTGGAGCAACAGGCAAACTGGGCACCCTGTCAGGGGCATCAGTATCTGAGGATTTTCAGAGGAGCTTAGTGGCAGTAGTAGCTGGGGTGGCTGGTGTCAGCTGAAAGAGTGGAGCAGCAGGCAGACTGGGCACCCTGTCAGGGGCCTCAGTATCTAAGAATTCTCAGCAGAGCTTGGTGGCAGTAGTAGCTGGGGTGGTTGGTGTTGGCTGAAAGAGTGGAGCAGAAGGCAGACTGGGCACTCTGTAAGGGGCCTCAGTATCTGAGGATCTTCAGTGGAGCTTGGTGGCAGTAATAGCTGGGACGGCCAGTGTCGGCTGAAAGAGTGGAGCAGCAGGCAGACTGGGCACCCTGTCATGGGTCTCAGTATCTGATGATCCTCAGCAGAGCTTGGTGGCAGTTGGGGCAGGGGGCCAGTAGACCACCAGGGAAGTGATTTCTTTACTAAAAGGGGATTGGAATTGGAGGGAGGAAGTGGCACTTTGGCGCATGGTTCAAAAGCCTACCAGAGGACACACTTCTGAGTACTGTTAGACCAGCCCTGGCTGGTCTAAGGGTATGTAGAAATAAGGTTCTGGTCTCCAGAATACTCCCAGTGCCTGGGGCAGAAACATGTAAACTAAGGGGACTATAAAGATCAATAGATGGCTTGAAAATAGGGATAAGAGAGAGACTTTTGAGTTTATTCAAAACTGGGAAGTCTTTGACAAACAAGATGCTTTTCTCCAGAGGGCTGGTTTATACCTAAACAAATTAGGGTCATGGCGGTTGGCAGACAGACTGCTTAAATATGCATATAAGCATTTAAACTAACAGTGAAGGGGCATGGGGAAGGGGAAGCAATGCTGAAGAACATTACTGGGAATAATGCAGTAGTGAAAAAAACAATAAATAATGATGGTCTAGGTAAAAAACTGAAATTCATTCTAATTAATACACTTAGCTTCAATAATAAAATTGGAGAACTAGAAATATTAGCAACCTGAGAAGACTGTGAAATGATTAGTGTAACAGAAACATGGTGGACCAGAGACGATGACCGGAACAAAGAACTTGAGTGGTATAAGCTCTTTAGGAGGGACAGAATAGGGAAAAGAGGAGGAGGAGTGGCACTTTTTGTTAAAAATGTCCTTGTGAACCAAGGAGATAACAAATAAGCAAGATACTAATAAAAACAAGAGCATTAGGATAAGGGTTCAGTGCAATAACCAAGTCTATATTATAATGGAAATTTGTTACAGACCACCAGAACAAGTGGAATCTGTGAATGAAACTCTAATAAGTGATCTGGAACATTTCACAGATAAGAAAAACATTATACAATTTGAGGACTTGAACTTACTGGGAATAAACTGGGAGAAAGTTGCCCACAAGCTAATCGGCTGGCTGCCAATATTTTAAACCTTAACTTAGAACAGCATATAAGGGAACCAACTAGAGGCAACAACATTCTTGATGTTGTATTAAGTGATGTGGGGGTGATATTAAACACTGTGAAACTTGGGAACCATTAGGTGATAGTAACCACCAGAAGGCAACTTTTATAATTGAGAAGTATACAATGAAGGATAAAGGAACAACTAAATATGGCTATTCCAAAACAGTGGACTTTAAGTCAATGATAAGGATTTTGGATCACTGGAGATGGAAAGAGTAAATGCTTAAAAAAATGTTAATGAAATATGGAATACACTACAGAGCAAAATAAAGGAATTGGAAAGCATATTTGTACCACAAAGGAATAAGTCTAAGAAGAATGGTAAGATACCATTATGGTTAAATAGGAAAGTCATGAAAAAATTAGTCAAAAAAGAAGGTTGTATAAAGGAACAAAAGACATGGGCCCGGATATTCAGAACGGTTGTGCATGGCACAACAGTGTTGTGCCATGTGCAACCCATTGATGTGCCCTGCCACGATATTCAAATGAGGATTTTGCCTGGCACAAATCCCGAAGTGCCGGAGCGCATCAGTAATGTATGCGGCGCAGGTGGTGGGGGGGCATGCCCATGCATACTCCGCACTTCCCGATATTCAGCTCGGGATGTGCTGAGTACATGCATGTGCAACCCCTACTTGCGCTGCACACAGGTGAGCCAAAAAAAAAAGGAACAACAGCTGGACACCCACAGGTGAGCTGCTATATCACAAGGCACAACATGGCAGCTGCCACCTGTGGGTGGCCACCTGAGCTCCTTCTGCACCTCCGTGGCGGTGCCCCCCATGCCCGATCATGGGCATCTGTGTAAAATAAATAAGTCCAATATCCCTGGTGGTCCATTGGCCTGCTTACAGCCCGATCGAGGGCTTCAGTGTAAAATAATAAGTCCAATATCCCTGGTGGTCCAGTGGACCACTCGCAGCTCGATCACGGGCTTTAGTGTAAAATAATAAGTCCACTATCCCTGGTGGTCCAGTGGACCACTTGCAGCCTGATCATGGGCTTCACTGTAAAATAATAAGTCCAATATCCTGGTGGTCCAGTGGACCGCCGCAGCTGATTATGGGCTTCAAGCATAGTTCAATATCCCTGGTGGTCCAGTGGATCCGCTCGCAGCCGACAGCAGGCATGTGGCTGGGTGAGAGCCTGACGGGTACTTTCTTCCCACTCCACCCACCGAGCTCACCGCCCACCCACCCCAGCCGCCGCAGGTGGCAGCATCCTCTCCGCCACACCCACCGCTGCCGACCGACAGTCATGAGGCTGCACATCTATTGGTCCACAGCATGAGCCAATGGGCGGCAGCCCATATCACATTCACACAGTCCAGATATGTGAATGGATCCATTCACATATTTGACTGTGTAGTATGGTACGGTTGTGCGCCCATTGGCTCACGCTGTGGACCACGGGTGTACAGCCCTACCATACACTGTCAGTCGGAGGGCGGGGCGGCAAGTGGGTGGGTGCTGCCGCTGACCGGGGGGGAGCGGGGTGGTGGGGCTCAGTGGGTGGGTGGTGAGGGGGGTACCCTGGAGCTCTCCTTATTATTACATATGCCCGTGATCAGGCTGTGAGCCATCCACTGGACCACCAGGGATATTGGACATATTATTCCATACTGAAGCCCGTGATTGCGTTGCAAGCAGTCCTCTGGACCACCAGGGATATTGGACACTTAATTGACTCTACATGTGCCTGTGATCGGGCAGAGGGCACATCGTGTTCGTGTGGGGCATCAGTCCCCGACTGGCTGCCGCTGGCTGGGCACCGGCAAGTCGTCGATCGGTAGTATAGATGCAAATGGGGCTACAATGACATGCAATGGCCCCATTTGCACCTTGCATACATTATGGCTCCATTTGCATGTGCACTTTTGAATATCGTGGTTGTTGGGCATAGCACAACGGAACTTGCGCTAGTGCATCCTCCTGCTCCACTCTGGTCACTTGCGCTGGTGCAATGTCACTGTGCCATGCGCACTGTGGGTGGCCAGGGTATGATATTGAATGTTGCTGTGCCATGGCGCAGCTCCGTTGAGTATCGCCCAGTCAATGCCCCTGTGTAGCTAAGTTGCGCTGCACCCAGGCTTCTGCCACAGCCTGGTGCAGTCTGAATATCCGGGCCATGGGGTATAAACACTTGTGGGAAAGGTGCTTATTAATAGCCAAGGAATGTAAAATTATAATTAGGAAAGCAAAACATGAGAAGCAGAAGGATATTGCCAGAAATGCTAAAAGTAATCCAGAGTTGCTTTGGATGTATGTTAATAAAAAGAAAGGATAGTGTAAAATGGTTGGACCTTTACTAGAAGGGAATAACAGGATAGAAAAAAAAAACAATGAAGTGGTAAATGTACTAAATATATTTTTGGGGGTCTATATATCAGCTATCTGAGTTAAATATGGTAGTAATTGAGGATCAGGACATTATGCCATTGATTACTGAAGAAATGGTGTACAAGGCTTTGAATAATCTAAATACTAACAAATCTCAGGGGCAAGATGAGATACACCCAAGACTATGAGAGGATCTAGTCCATACATTGAATGGACCATTTTATTGCCTATTTAATAAGTCACTGGAAACAGATGAAACACCAGATGCATGGGTATCAGCTAAGGTTGTCACAATCCATAAGAAAGGGAGCAGGGCTGATAAAGAAAATTACAGGCTGGTGAGCCTTACATCAGTACTGGGGAAAATGATGCAGATTATTGTAAGAGGTGTAATGGAGGAACGTCTGACTATTAATGACCTATGGGATGAAATTCAGTGTGCATTCAGGAAAGGGAGGTCTTGCTTAACAAATTTAATTAACTTTTTTGAGAGGGTGAATCTAGCTCTGGGCGTAGGAAAATCAGTGGATGTGGTCTATCTGAACTTTAAAAAGACTCTTGACAGTGTGCCTCCTGCTGAACTAATCAAATGTCTGGAAAAAGTAGAAATAAATAGCAGGATTATAGCTTGGATAAGAAATTGCCTGAGTAATAGAACACAGATGGGTGAATGGGCAATATTCTGGAAAAACAGAGGTGACTAGTGGGTTCCCCCAGGGGTCACTGCTTGAACCAACTTTGTTTAACATATGTGTGTATATGTATATATATATATATATATATCAAATATGAAGATAAACTGAGGGGGTTGGCTATCAAAATTTTTAGTTGACACAAAGCTATGCCATATAGTAGACAAGGTGGAACAGGTTAGGTCATTGCAGGCCAAACTGGATGAACTACACAAATGTTCAAGTAAGTATAAAATGACAGTCAATCAAGATAAGTGTGTGGTAATGCACTTATGCCATAAAATATGGGTTCAAAATACAGACTAGAAAATACAGTCTGAAAAGTCACTGAAAGTGAAAGAGATCTGGAAATAACTATAACAGACAATCTAAAATTGGTTAAATATTGTAATGAGGCTGTCACAAAATGTGACAAGATAATGGGATGCATTAGGAAGACTATAGAGAGTAGGAGTAGAGATGGCGGTGAATTATATGTATAGAACATTAGTGAGGCTGCATTTGGAGTACTGTGGACAGTTCTGGTCACCAAAAAATATGGGTGACATCAATAAACTTGAAAGGGTCCAGAGGAAAGCAACAACAATAATTAATGGTTTGGATAATCAGTTATATGAATAGAGATTAAGTAGCCTGGGGCTGTATTCATTGGAGGAGAGGAGATTATGGGGGGCTCTTATTATAGAAACATAGACTTTGAAGGCAGATAAGGACCGCTTGGTCTACCCAGTCTGCCCATTTCCCTACCTTTTGGATAAGCTGTAAATCCTAGTTAACCAACAGCCTTCTTCCTCCTACCTCCCACAAGAATTGCCTTATGTCTGTCCCATGCATTCTTGAATTCCCCCACTGTTTTTGACTCCATGACCTCCTCAGGAAGTCCATTCCATGTGTCCACCACCCTCTCTGTAAAAAATACCTCATCACGTTGCCCCTGAAACATTCCCCCTCTATCTTCAAATTGTGTCCCCTTGTTCCTGCACATCTCTTTTTCTGAAAGATGCTACCCACTTGGACTCTGTTGATTTCCATGAGGTACTTGAAAGTTTCTGTCATGTCCCCTTCCCCCTCCTTTCCTTGAGGGTATACATATTAAGTTCCTTTAGTCTCCCATGATTGGTTAAAAAGGGTAGTCAGTGGTGTCACTAGTTCTCCCCTTGGTTCTTTCAGAATTCTAGGGTGAATCCCATCAGGCCCCATTGTTTTGTCCACCTTCAGTTTTAGGAGTTCTTTCAGGACCCTGTCTTCTGTAAGTGGACTGGTATCAACCCCCCTATCCAGAGTACTACTATTGTCTAGTTTAGGTACCTCCCCCTCCTCTTCTTTTGAGAATACTAAGCAGAAGTATTTGTTCAGTATCCCTGCTTTTTCACTGTCACCCTCTGCCCACCCCCTCCCTTTATTAACCCTCACTATCCATCCATTGGTCTTTATTTGCTACCTAATGTACCTATAAAAGGTTTTATTCCCTTTCTTAACTGAGTCGGCTATCTTTTCCTTGGTTTGTACCTTTGCTATTCTGACTGCCTTCCCTGCTTCCTTCTATTTTAACTGGTACAATTTTCTGTCCTGCTCCTTCTGTGTTTCCTTATACTTCCTGAATGCTATCTTTTTCTCCCTAACCTTCCCTGCCATCTCTGTTGAGAACCATAGTGTTTTTTTCCTTCATTTTGTTTTGTTTATTTGCTTCACACAAAGGCTTGTTGCCTCTGTGATGGCAGTTTTGATTTTTCCCCATTGTTCCTCCACCCCTCTTTCTTGCCTGCTCACTAGTGCTTTTCTGAGGCACTCTCCCATTTTGCCAAAGTCAGCCCTCCTAAAGTCCAATACCCTCGCTTTTGTATGACTTGACACTATGACTGTGTTTATCATGAACCACACTGTTTGGTGGTCACTTTTTCCCAGATGGCTACTCACTTCTGAATCTGAGATACTCTCTCCATCCCCATTTGAGAGTACCAAGTCTAAGATTGCTCCCTCCCAAGTGGGTTCCAACACTAGCTGTCTGAGACATGCACCCTGTAGGGCATCGAGAATGACCCTGCTTGTGGATGTGACTGCAGCAAAGGTGCTCCAGTTAACATCTGGCACATTCAGGTCCACCATCAACAATATCTCCCCTTTTTCTGCCATTCTAAAGATGCCTCTTATCATTTCCTTGCCCATTTCCTCTCCCTGAGATGGGTGTCTGTATATAACCTCTGTGCAGAATGTGTTGCCATTTCCTGTCTCCAGGGTGACCCACAGTGCCTCTTCTTCTCCCTGTTTACACTTTAGTTCAATTACTTTGATCCCTTACCTTATGTAGAGAGCTATTCCAAATCCTCTTTTTATTTATTTATTTATTAAATTTTGTTAACCGGGTAAGCCCACTGGGCCCAGAGGGTCCCTTTTTCAGGGGCAACCCAGATCCCCAATGAAGCCAAAACCCTGAGCGCCACACCAGTTTTTCAACCATTCATTGAATCCCTCCCTGTCCCTTCTGTAGATTGTGTACCCTGGTGTGTTGACATCTCAGTCATGGTTTTCTGTGTACCATGTTTCTGTGACTGCTACAATATCCATGCATCCCTCTTCCAACAAGACCACTAGTTCAGGAAACTTTTTACCCAGACTATGAGCATTGGTACTCATTGCATTCTTTTTTTGATGGCCTTACCTCTTTTAGCCCCATCCCTGTCCTTACTGCCTTTGCCTTTTTCACCATTTACCCCTGTACTGCTCTCTATCGAATTATCTGCCTTGGTGTTTACCTCGCTAACTATTTTATGGGGAGGGGGGCTTGGATTTCCGTGCTCCTTTTCAGTGCTTCCCCCCTTGGCTAGTTTAAATGCTTGTCAATGAAGCATTTAAACCTATCACTTAGGATCCTGGTTCACCTTCCAGACAGATGCAAACCATAGTGCCAGTATAGGCCTGTATCCTTCCCGGCAAACCACCAATTGCCGATAAAGCCAAAACCCTGAGCTGCACACCAGTTTTTCAACCATTCATTGAATCCCATGGTGCAGAGTACCCTAGCTTCACCCATATCATAAACAGGCATCACCTCCGAGAAGGTTACCATGTGTGGTACTTGTCCAAGGCCCCTCCCTAACTCCACAAACTCCTCCAACACCACTATGATCCCATTCCCAGACAGATAATTTGTCCCTATATGGACAATGATGTCCAGCTCCCTCTCCCATGCTGCTGCTCCTGCCATCCTGGGGATTTGATTCCTGTCACTCCAAGCTATGGTGCCTGGTAGGCACCTTACCACCCTATCCCATTCCCTCCCTCCTCCAGTTCTACCCTCTAATGATTGAGTCCCCCACCAGGAGTTGTTTCCTTCCCCTGTGAGGTCCTCTGCTACCCTCCTGTGGGTCTTCTTTGTGGAGGTTCCCAACATCCTCCTTGGTCTCCAGTGTGGGTGCCTCCATAGAGGAACTATGCTCCACCAGAATGGTGTATGAATTGTGGAGTGGTACAACTGGAGGGATGTGCCTTTGTTCCACCACCCTCACCCTCCCTGAGCCCACTGTGGCCCAACCACTCTTCTTTCTTCATAACATCTGAGGCAGCAGTGGTGGCTCTGGTGGTCCCTGGGTGGGGGAGGAGGTTTCCTGAATCCTCGCCAGGTCAGTCTGGAGAATGGCAACCCTTCCCTCAAACCAGAGAAGTGCCTTCAAATAGGGCAGCATCGCAGCCTCCAGAACATCTCCCAGAAGACTGCTGCCCCACAGCCAGTGCATTGCACTACTCCCCACATGTCTCTCCCTTCCTGTTTAATTTTTTTTTTTTAGTATGTGAGAGTGTGTGCATGCTCTTATCCCCTACACAGCATGCTGGGCTGTTAAGGATATGACAGGTTTATGTCCATTGCCCTTTTGGACAACTGATGTCAGAATCCCTGGTATAAAGGAAATTACGCTGTTGGGGTGGGTGGGTGAGGGGCAGCTTGGGTGTGACCAAGTATGTGCCCTCCAGAAACAATCAGCTACAGCTCTGACCCACCACGATGGTGAGTGCTTTCCTTCTTTTCAGCTAAACAACATGCACAACAATTTGACAGAAAATATACCCTGCAAAAAACAATTTCAATCAGAGAAAATAAAGCAGTTGAGCCCAAACCCTGTGTTCTGCCCTCCGATGCTCTTGCATCGAGCCAAGAGGGAGAACTACCTTACAAACCACCACACTGTTCTTTTTAAATTGTCACTATTCCTTTTAAGTTATCACCTAGCAGAGGCCCCAAGCCAAACAATCAGGCCAAATAATTCTCACCTAGCCTCCAAACTTCAGGGCAAATACACAGCTCTAGTTTAAGGCCCTTAAAATGTGGGTTACTGTGCTTTCAATTTACTTTACAGACAAAAGGAAAAACACAAGTTCAGCAAGTTTCTCCACAACTAACCCCACTTATCTTGTTTCAGAAAACCTCCTCAAGTCCTGTCTGTGAGTAACACACACAGACTCTGTTTTAAGGCAGCAATCTGAGTGAGAGAGTCTTTATAGTGGTAAAGTATATAAATCTCTAAAATAAGATGATATGAGAAATTGCTTGTATTTGTTACTAAGGACTTTCAGTAGGGAACCAAGAGGGCATAAATCTCAGCTGCAGGCCAGACACTTTAAAACTGTAAAGAAAGAGCTGGCCCGGTGGTGCTGAGGGTTTCAATTCAATTTTCAATTTCAACTTTATTTTTAAAAGGCGCTTTTCTTAAATCAAAGCGCCTGTACAGATAAACATAACAATAAATATAATAAATCCAATCAACAGAAATCCTTAAAAGCTATATTAAAAAGGTGGGTCTTCAACTCCCTTTTAAAACTAAGGACGGTCGGGCAGTCTCGCACCTGACGAGGTAGAGAGTTCCACAGGGTAGGTGCCATAAAACTAAATGATCTAGCACCAGGGTTGAGACGCTGGACACCACACCTCACACCATGCCGGTGACTCAAGTTTGGGAGTGAGCTCAGGCCACCAGAAGTCAGCTGGGGGAGAGCAGAGCAGGATCAAGATGCCACAAGACAGCTCTTCTCTCCTGGGAGGGATGTGAGGGTTCCCCAGCTCTTGGCTGCCACCTGGTGGAGGCTAGATGGTAGTGCCAAGCCACAAGGGAACCCTGGCATTAGGCTGGGTGGTGGGAAGGGGCCATCACTAGAGCCGCAGAGCACCTGTGCATCTCCACTCACATGTCCACCCGTGTTCTGGGGTCCCAGGGTAATGGGGAGAAAATCAGGAAAAAATCATGTCTCCCCCCATTGCCAAGATGGTGTGGGGTAACGGGGGAGCAAAAAGCTGAACAGAAAAAAAAACTGTAGAGAGAGGATTCTGGTTCAATATAAGGGGGTCCATTTTTGGAACAGTTTACCTGAGGTGGTAGTTACCAGTGAAAAATATAAGTATTTTTAAATACATGTTGGACCATTTCTTAAAAGAGGGAGGGTTTGGTGATCTATGTTGAGAAAAAACCAGAAAGGCTAGATGGGCATAAAGCTCCTTCCTTTCTATATCGCCTATGTTAACTCCTTGCATTAACAGTAGACTTGCAGCTGTAATTTAAGAATTGTATTATTGTACTTCCTCTCCTACTGTTTGCCTCCCTCCCCTGAGTCACACCTAGAAAAAAGCCATTACTCAGCATACCTTTCAAAGTTACCAAGTCTCAAATAACTAAATAAATATATAAAACAAAGACAAATAGTGTTTTATCATGAATCTATACTGGCCACAATTGGCCTTCTTGGTTGATTCTGTCTGGCTTTGTGTATCTTAGTTACTGTATTGTAAAATATAATGGGGTCGCCAGGAATGTCCTAAATAAAACCTCTTTTTCCCAGTCTGTAATAAACTTTCTCTCTTTCGCTTCATGATTTTAATCTCTGATTACCTTGTTGGATCCTTCTGCAGTTTTTGTTCTCCTATTTTTTTCATAGCCCTACTTGTTGCTGAGCTTTTTTAAAAAGTCTGCTCTGTACTGTTCATAATTCAGAATTACAGTTTCTTCTTCATTGTCAGCTTTCTTTACTGCTATTTTGTGATCCTTTTCTAAGCTTCTTATAGGAAAGAACTAATCTGTACTTGTATTAAGTCTTGTTCTGCATCCATCTCAGTTATTTAATTGTGTATGTTGCTGTCCACGCTATTTAAGTATGTCTGTATGTTTGATGAAACAGGGTGTGAGGACAGGGAAGACCTAGTTAACTACAGGCCAATCAGTCTTGTCACAGTTTTACTAAGTTTTTAGAGACCATGATTAAGGAAAAATAGTGAAGTGCCTGTAGGGTAATAGGTTACAGGACAATAGTCAGTACTGGTTTGTGGCAGGAAGATCATGCTAGACCAGCTTGTTACTATTATTTGAGGAGATTACAACAGTAATGTGAAAGAGTTAACTCCCTGCCCTATTTCACTGTTGTTTTGATAGAAATAAAGTGAAGAAAAATACAGGTGGAACAAAGAGAATCCTTCCAGTAGCCTACTTTCTGTACCTTGCATTATCTTTCTCTAAGTTTGCTGGCAAACATTACTTCTTTCTTTTATGTCTGCAGGATGGACACCTGTAGGCAATCATTCTAATCATTCATACTTTCCTGCTTCCACCTTTTGTGGTTTTCTTCTTAGCATGCTTACAATGAGAGTTATAACGTGTAGAAAAATTCCACTGATTTTAAGCTTTAAGGCAGACATAAATTTAAAACAGCTGTCATGGTTACAGGTTTGTTTTGCCCTGTTCCTTCACTTTGGATACAGTGTGTTCCTCTTACACCTGCTTCCTGTCTTGGTAGAAATGTCTGGTTTACCTAATGTTACAAATTAAGCCTTTATGGAACATTATAGACCACTGTTATTTTTTTTTTTTAAACAACTTTTCCCTTATATGCTCAAGTGTTTTGTATTGTATACCTATTTTACTTGGTTATACTGAGATACTGAAGTTTGCATATATTGATGACGAGGTGGATCAAATGATCCAGGAGGAGTATAAGAGACCCCTTCAGGCTGACTTGAAGTAGACCAGCTCTTTCCTTTCAAGACAGGAAAGTAATAAGGCCTCCGGCTCAGGAGATGGACTCTCAGTCTGTCTAATAGCGAGACCTTCTATGGAAGAAAGTTGCCATGCAAATTATTCCTTACTAGAGACACTAGAAATACAGCATCTGTTACCCTGAGACTCTCTAGTGTTATGTGCTATTGCAGTTCCAGTATGCATATATGTTGTCCTGCATTTAAGGTCTATTTTCCTATTTTTGTTCCTGAATTACCATCTGTCTTAATGTAAGGCCATACAGAATTCAGTGTGTAAAATGTAATTTCTGTGTGTCTGCCTTATACCTTTCTCTACTCTTCACAAGTTGGTGTGAGAAGTGGGATTGGTTATGCTAGTCCATGTTTAGCCCAAAGAGGGATGTGGCTCATAAGCATTTGCCCAGATATCTAGGAGGTGTGCATGTATAAATATCAACAACTCCCTGGAGTGTACAGAGTTTTGACCAGAAGTATGGCAGAAGAAAAAGGCAAACATCTGATGACTGGCATGGGACCAGTGGTCTGACTAAAAGGCCCTAAGGTAAAGGCAATCCTGGTGGCCACATAATTTGAAGAGATGGGTGAGGAGATGTCAGATGAGTCTCCAGAGAGTATCTCTGAATTGCTGCGATGGCTGATGATAAAGCAGATCAAACCCAACTAGCAACATGTCAGGCAAGAGGCTCTCAGGACCAATGCCCTAAGAGCTCTGCTTGGGGGAGACACAACCACTGGGAGAGGGTCACTGGTCACTAGCTCAAGCCTGAAAAACACTGAAGTAATAAAGCCAGCTATTGATGATGACATCAGAGCACATCTTACCAGATTTGAAACAGTGGTGCAAACTTGCCAATGACTGAGGTACCAGTGGGTATTCTGGTTGGCATTATATCTTACTAGGAGGGCCCAGCTAGTACACAGTCACTTGGGGCTCAATTTTCATATAGCCTATAGATCACCTCAATTTGAATTGATCTATGGCTGCAGTGAACTCTGGGTGTGTCAGGGTCCCTGCACCAGTTTTGTAAAAATTGGGGTCCCTGTGCCGAAAATCTGGGAGTTGCTGCAGCCACAGGGTTGAGCCAAATATGTGGTGCACTTGCATAGTTTGAATAAGGGATCTGTCACCCCCCCATGCAACCCTTGTCGACCCATGGAGATTGGGGGCTGTAGTGCCTGGAAGAAGGGGACTGTGGACCGACGGAGCCTTGGTGGTGCCATGGGAGGTGAGGGGGGTAAGGTGGCAGTGGGAGGGAAATGTGGCTGCACCTGGGTGAGATGTCATAGAAGTTGTCACACTGCTGATCAGGCCGGGGGGGGGGTTAAGGCCAGAACAGCATGTTCTGTACCACAGTGGACAGCAGCCCGGGTACCTGCCCCACAGAACACACTGTCCCCAGCATTGTCATCTTGCTGGCCACCACATGGGGATCTCTGTGTGTGGGTCATGTCATGGTGCCTAGGGCACATCCCTAACCACCACATGCACCCTGAAACCTGCACCCACTGTCATTTGTTGCCTTTAGGGGACTGTGGGCCCTGTGGGGCAGGTGCCAGAGCTGCTGTCCTATGTGGTATGGAACATGTTGGTCCAGCTGTGCCCCCCACCTGATCCAATCAACTGTGTGATAACTTCCATGACATCTCCACCTGGTGCCTCCATATGTCCCTCCCACTGCCACCATGGCCCCCTTGGTCTCATGGCACCACCAGGGCTCCATTGGCCCCCAGTCCCCACCTTTCAGGTCCCCCCAATCACTGCCCTGATATGCAGTGGTGCAGGGCCCTTAGATCACTTTGTGGCTGGTCTAAAGTTAGCTTCCAGAATGGCAAACACTGGGATGGTGCAGCCCCACCATAGCACAACCAACCATGCATCCTGGGGGACTGCCACTTTTGCTGCAGGGGTGGTTCTGGGGGTCTTTGCTGCACAGCATCTTGATTTCACCACAGCTGCCATTTCAGAATTGGAATAGCCGCAAACTATGATGCAAGGTGTCACTTGCATCATACCTGTTTGGTGCAGGCACCTTGCATCATAGTTTGAGTTTTGCTAATTGAGCCCATGGACTCAAATGATGCATTGAGGTATGTAAACAATAATACCAACAGGTTACCACCCACCCTGGAGGGTATTACTGCACTTAGATAATGGGCACTGTAAAAAAATTGGCTTAATAAAATAAAAGTCAATAAAAAATTAATTTGAAATAAGTTTTGTAATAAAATAGTTCCTCCACCTTTTTTTTTCAGCTAGAGACTTTTGCCATAGAGAAGCCTCCATAGTTGTGAATAGGAGTGCTTGGTATGGTCCCCCCCCCCATATACACAGGCAGAGATTGTGAGTCTGCTTTGCTGCATTTGAGAAACTGCATTGTTCCCCACTCCACCCAATACACAGAGCATACAGACTGTGTTTCTTTTTTTTTATGCTGGCATTGGTCCGTCCCCCCTCGCCTCATGTTGAATTGTGGTCGGGCCGCCATGGAGTGTGGGTGGAGTGAGGCTGACATTAGGGAGAGGTCGCTCTTCTGGAGTTGGAGTTATGAACAAAAAGATACAGCTGTCAGGGAAAATTTGAAAAAAGAAAGTTCAAACAGTAATCTAGCTTGTAGCGTGAAAGGGCAGCCTGGTAGAGTGGATGCAGATGCCAGAAATGTACAGCAACCAGGAAAATCAAGTTGTTTGTATTTTCTTTAACTAGAGAATGCCGGTGGGCTTCTGGAGAGGATTGTTGCTCCATGCGTGTGTGTGTGTTTATGAAGTGACACTATGAGGAGAAGTGAGATGAGGATCATTAACAGGACGGCGGAGGGGCAGCAGGTGCGGACATGTTTCATGGGCAGGCGGATTGGTGACCCTTTTGAAATATTTAATATTTATTTTAAAAAAAAGGAGAACATAATGGCAGTGGTGTTGTCAGCAGGTTTCTGCCTGCCTGTATGAATGTGTCTGGTGGGGCTCTCTCGGCTTTCCTTTCGATTACCGAGCAGGTAAAAAATGGCAGTTTTAAAATTCTAACTGGCACAAGGATACCAGTTTTCCATTCAGTGGTGCCAGGTTGGAATTTGTTATTTGGTGGGCACCTGTTGAAAAATACATGCATGCCTGATCATGGCATTTAGCCAGTCAGGATGCTTTATTTTTCAAGCCCATTCTCTAAGACTTGGCAAAAAAGACTATACTGCAGCAATATGACATCTCATGGAAGACATGCCACCAAAAGATCCTCACTCTGAGGTACCAATCCACAGATGCACCAAGAGAAAGATCTTTACTCAATTACGAAAACTGTTCCTGAAGTGGATCCAGCCAGAAGGAAAGACAACAGCACAGATCATTGACTTGATGATTTCAGATCCATTCCTGCATATTCTGACCTCTGAAGCGTAAATCTTGCTTAGGGTGCATTGCCCTGGGACTGGTGAAAAAGCAATGTACCTGGTAGGGGACTATTGGATGATGAGACAGCACACCACTTAGACCATCTTTACACCCTGGTATAGTAACACAGTCTCCTTTTACAGGATATAATGCAACCCCAAAAAGTGAGCCCACATGTGAGAAAGAGAGTATGTCTCAAGCAGAAGTGATGTGTTACTGCTGGAGTAGGAAATACTGCCAGGAAATCTCCTAAATAGAAAAGGGAGGTCATGCACCTTGCCTTAGCAAACTGGGGATAGTACATAATTGAGGCTGGGATCAGAGATAACAAAGTACAAAGACTTATTGATTCGGGAAGCAAGCTAACCCTGGTTAAGGCTGCTGTTTTACACTGACATTTATTTTATTTATTTATGTGTTTGTTTGTTTATTTATTTATGTCTTTGGTAACCATGTAAGTGCACTGATCCAAAGGACCATTTTCAATCATGACCCAGGCCACAGATGTGGCTACAAAATAAACATAAACATCAGTAGCAATATACACAAACAGCAATAGTATAGAATAACACATGTAATAGAGGATAGGAAACACACCTCAACACGAGGTAAATAACGAGTAGTAGAATAATCCAGTCAGATTCACAAACACAAATTTCAGAATCCAAAAACTTACAAAATGCCTACATGCTGTACAAGCTGACATTAGGCTGCAATAATAAGGTACATAGACTCAGTCTTGTATGAGAATTCTAATAATTGATTCAGCAGTACTACTAGGAGATCAGAACAGATTAGGAGAGCAGAGAGTGCAGCAAGGGAAGATGCAGGTAGTGAATGCAAAGGAGAAACAGAGGTGGTAAAGGCAAAAATGTTGGAGGAAGTAGGTATTTCCTGATACAGATCCTGTGGCTAATGTAACATGCATCCATGGTGACACAAAATGTTAACCTACAACTCCCTTAACCCTAGAAGTAAATGGTAAAACCCAACAGGAGGTGACTGGTATTGTTCCCTCTTTCCAGTTCCTGTAGTTTTGGGCCATGACTTCCCTGATTTTGTGGAATTAATTCAAGCAAGGCCTCTGGGTAAATAGCAGGCTTGGTGACCTGATCCCAAGCAGGTAAAGCCCAGATGGACATTGATTTGGTGGAGATTTTTCCTTTTGAGTGACCAGATTTTGTTTTCTTCTCCAGGGCCAGGAAAACTTTCCTGAAGCCTACAGGAGAAAGCTAAAAGAGAGTGGATAGCAACTCTCAACCAGTTACAGGAAGCATTACCACTTGTACTAAATTGCACTGTTATTGGTAGACAGCAGAAGAATATCACCTTGTGAGATTTATATAGGCAGGTGGCGATAAAAACAGAAAAAGGTGCCCCCTGTATTGAAATGCATAATGGTGTTGGGTAAGGGTAGTGGAAAAGCCCAAAACCAAGGAGCAGGTTGATTAGCTAAAAGTCCCTTCCCAGTACTACTCCCAACTGATGGTGCTACCCTATGATCTATTCCTTGCCGGTCATACTGCTAAAGAATGCTCCTTGTCCTGGCTGCTCACTGGGTTCTTTTGGCTTAAGATCCACTTGGATGTGTCGGAGTACTGCAAGGCATATGGTGAGTGTCAGCTGGTAACACCTGTGGAAAGTGGGACAGCATTCCTGTATTACACCTCCTTTTCATCACATTGGTATAGACATTGTGGGCCCTTTGGAAAAGAGTTTAAAGTGAAACCATTTCATTTTAGTGGTTTGTGACTTTGCCACAAAGTACAAAGAACCAGTGCCCTTGCAAATGGTTACTGCTTCAAAAGTCACCACTGATCTGTTAATGGTTTTCAGCTGGGTGGGCATCCCATGAGGATTCTTGTCAGACCAGTGCAGTAATTTCAATGCCTAGATGCTTAAAGAATTGAACAGGTTACTGGGTATTAAAACTGTACATACAATCTGATACCATCTTCCGATAGATGGGCTGAGAGAGTGTTCAACCCAACTTTAAAAGAAAACTACACATACATATCTAGTAAATTTTATTTGTTTCCATGTCAACAGACAACTCCTTTCCTGCAGCTGTTAGGGCTTTATGTGTTTGCTTTAGTTTGTTTTCACAGCTGATGGTATCCCCCTGTGACTACCCTTGGGATTTCCATTTTATGGTTGTTGAAATCTCATTGTCCATCAGAGCTGCATCAGCATATGAGAACATGATGTCACATCACCCATTTACACCATGTTTCTGTATGTTGAAAGAACAAATGGCATGCAACAATTCTCTGGAAACACATAAAGTGAATGCAGTTTAAAGGGAAAAAATCTGCTTTACAACTCACACAGTTTGCAAAGCTTACTGAAGGTGAATGTGGTATTTCACATCCTTCTGCAGCTTGTTTCTTTGAAGTCTAATTAGGCAGATAGGCATATTGTGCAGTCTAAAGGGTGATTACATATCATGTTCTCATATGCTATGCAACTGCTATGGACAATAAGATTTGAAAAACAAGGAAATGGGGACCACCAGGACAGTTACAGGGCCTAGTATGAAGTGTGAAAACAAACTAAAGCAATTGCACACATCTCTAACAGCTACACAAAAAGAGTTGTCTGTTAGCATAGAAACAAATTAAATTTACAAGATATGAGGGTGTAGTTTTCCTTTACAGATGATGTTGAGAAAATGTGTGCAGGGGGAAGGGAGGAATTCTGATCAGTTGCTCTCATGCCTGTCGTCTGCATATTAGGAGGTGCCCCAATCATCCACAGGTTATTCGCCAATTGATTTATTATATGGTAAAAAAAACTAATAGGCCCCTGGATGTGGTGCAAGGAAATTTGGAAGGGTACTTAGATAAGGGCCATGAGGTAAATACTTATTTGTTCAGTCTTCAAAAGAAACTGCTGAAGTATATGGAGAGTGCTCATCAGAACTGTGTACAAGCCCAGAAAGAGAATGGTATGATATGGGGTGAGACAGAACAAGTTCAAGGAAGGGGAACTAGTTTTGCTTCTGTTACCTTCCAGTGCGAACAAGCTTCTCATGAAGAGGCAAGGGCCTCACAAAGTCATTTGTAGAACTTGTCCCATTCACTACAAAATAGAGACACCAGATAAAAAGCAGAAAAAGAAACTATTTCATGCTAATTTATTTAAGCAGTGGGTACAGGGAAGGAGCAGAACCCTTGCTAATGATAATCCCTGAAAATGAGACTGGAGAATGGAACTTAGACATGGTAAACACCAAACTAGAGAAAGACAGCCAGGCTGATAGTGTCAGAGTAAACCCTGAAAAAATTAGAAAAATCCCAGCTGGCAAATGTCACTAATCTACTTAGAAACTTAAGTGGCATCTTTACATCTGTGCTTCATGTAGTTAAGGGAGTCACTCACTCCATAACCAGAGTACAGATTAACCTTATTCAGCAGAAATCCTATTGCCTGCCCAATAAACTGATTGAAGAAGTCATTAAGGAGGTATAGAAATTGGAGACACTAGAGATAACTGAGTCCTCCACTAGTGCCTGGTCATCTCCCATGGTGGCAGTACCTAAAAAGGAGGGAGGGGTATGTGTCTGCCTCTAATTCAGGAGGTTAAACAATGTTTCAAAGTTTGATTGCTATCCTATACCTTGTATTGATGAGTTAACAGACCAACTGGATGGAGCACAGTATATCACAACACTTGATCTCACTAAGGGTTATTGGCAGATTCCCATGGACGAAGCTTCAAAAGAGAAAATCACCTTTGATACCCCAATTGGGTTTTATTAGTTTAAGACAATGCCCTTTCATGGTGCCCCTGCAACTTTTAAATGCTTTATAGACAGGTACTGAGTCCCCCTACACAGTAATGAGCCACATACTTTGAGAATTTGGTCATCTATAGCTCTACATGGGAAAACAATATTCAGCATTTGACCAAGGTACTGGAAACCATTGAACAAGCAGGTCTGTCTGTAAACTGAGCAGAATGTACAATAGTGATTAAGGCCATCAGGTATCTGCGTTATGTACTGGGTAATGGGTGTGTCAAGCCTAAGGTGTCCAAGATCAATGTAGTTGCTAACTGTCTGGCACCCCAGAGCAAGAAGCTGGTTTGGTCCTTTTTAGGGTTGGCTGGATATCTATTTATTGAAAATTTCAGAGAGTACCTTTGAGCACAAGTATTCTTTTACAAAGATTCCACATCAATAACAGAGATTACAAGGCAACATAACCAATACAGTAAGTGAGTTCCAGTGGAATGATATCAAACAAGTACAATGTAGTTGAACAAATACAAGGGTAAGGCCATGAAAATGGGTTACTGAAGTGTGACATGAGGGGGAATTTTTCAAATCCAGAATAGCTCAAAAATTAATAAGCATGTCAAGACACTGTGACACAAGAGTGAATAAGGGACCAGATTGTGAGATAACTCCCTAGCAGAGATCTGAAAAAAATCACCTTCAGTATTGCACATGTAACGGTGGACACTAAATGTTGCACATGCAACAGTGGACACAACAGGTGTTTATCTTGGAAAAAAAACTTTTACTTTTCTTGCCTTGTGGAATCGTGTAGCTGCCTCCCCCGGCTGCCTGTCCCTCCCCCACCCCTTGGGTTTTCGGCCTCAATCACTCTCCACCCCTGCACTTAATTGCTCTCGTGGCTACCCTACTCCCCACCTCAAGCAGTTCTTGATCCTTACCGCTCCCCTCTGGTCTGCATGCTCCCTCCCATCCCCCCATGCTGCCTGGGATCCCCCTGTCTTGCTCCCTTCTTTGGGGTTTCCTGTAGGTCCCTTCGCTATCCCCTGACCTCTGCATTAGGGCTCACATTGGACGGGGCAGCACTCTCTGCTGCTCGTGCTTGCTCTAGGTGGTCTTCCAGTGGTGGGTTCTCACCTCTTGCTACGCTGCCCTCTACAAAATCTTGCCCCCCTTGCTCGTTCTTTCCCACTGCCCTCGGGGAGTCAGCTGATTTCTGCCCCTCCCTCCCTCTTACCCTTCCTCTTACTCCTCCCTCTTACCCCCTATACTTGCTGCTCTCCACACCCTGCCACAATTTGTGAACTTATGTATTAATGAGCCTGTAGTTGTATTCTCGTTTGTTGCTCTGACCATTGTACTTTAGTCTTCACTTGCTGTTTACCCTGGCCCCACCTGTGTGTGGGCGTGAATGTCCTATTGTCCATTCAATGTCCTGGGTACTGTTTTCCACTCTTGTCCATGTGTGGTGAGCCTGTATGCTGCCCTGTATTTGTATCTTGTTTCTCTGTACTGTAACCTCCCGGGTCGCTCCTGACAATAGGCACTCGTTGTCTAGTGTGCTTACCTGGTTAACAAAAACAAATAAATAAATAAATAAATTTACTTCATTTTATTATGCATTTTAAGACACTATGACCCAAGAGTGAAAAGGGGACTATGCTGTGGGATAACTCCATATCAGACTTGAGAAAAAAGCACCTTCGGTGTTGTGTGTGTAACAGTGCACACCAAATGTTGCATGCGCAACAGTGGACAACACATAACTGTTTTAGTTAAGAAGAGCATTGCCTGCACCCCTCTGTCAACAAAATACTGCAGTACTTTTAAGACCCCTTCCCAAAAGAAAATCCCTCACTTAAAAAGAAGCTGGATGCTTTTGCAGAAATTTTGGGGAAAATGTAAAAATGCAATTTGCTTGGCTACCACAGTTGCACATGCCACACAAAACTTTGAGTGAACCAGAAATTTTACATGCATTGAAAAACTAGGGTGAAAATGTCTTCATTAACAAAAGACAACTCCAGAGGCAGTCTTCAGCATAACTTTACTGAAGTGCAACTACAATAAAGTCTGCATAGAAGCAGTGGAATGTATTGAGGTTTTTCATGTCACATTTTGCTAGGAAAAATCTGCAACATTTAGGAGCTGGTCATTGAATAAAAATAAAATGGGTGCACCTGGGTTTCCACAAACTATCAAATGTATCTGTACTTGAGGCTACCTTCTAAATTCACTTATCATGACTGCAGTGACTTTTGTTAATATTTTTTTAATCAATGTAGAAAGTATTTGGCACATTGGTAGTCCCATTTCATGGAATTACCCACAAGTAAATAGGCTAGACCGATTGCACACAATTTTATGGTAAGGCAGGTAAACAGAAACAGTATAAATTAAGCATTGTAATGGTATATGGCCACAGAACCAGAGTCTAACACAGTTCAAAATACATACCGGGAGGGACATAGGATGATTAGCAGTTACAGTTGCATTGAACTGTTAGGGCTGACCCTACTCCTCTCTTAATTTGGCCAAACTTACAAGAGGATTGTGTTCAATTTTTCTGAAAATGCCACATCTCTAACTGATCTAATGAAAAAACTTGACCTGAACAAAGTTATATGATCACCAGCCTGTGATGATGCCTTTAAGGCACCATAAGCTATTCTGTGTTCAGCACCAGTGCTGAAAAGCCTAGACTTCTCTAAGCCTGATGTGGCAAACACTGATGTGTTGAAAGTAGGTATTGGAGCAGTATTCTGTCAGGAGGTAGAAGGAGAGGAACATCCTATCCTGTACATAAGTCAGAAGTTGCGTGACGATGAGACAAATGTTCAAACATAGAAAAAGAATGCTTAAGGATGGAATGGGCCTTTGATTTACTCAGGTACTAGTACAGAATTCAGGCTGGTTACTGGCAACAATCCATTGTACTGGATACAACAGATGAAGGATAAAAATCCTAGAATCTCACAAATTACCTTGTGCTTATGTAACCCCTAGGTGGCGCTATCCCAAGGGCTACTACCCCTGCCTGCCTAACTACTAACAGGTAGAGGGGCCTAGGTCTAATGGCGAGTGCCTCCACCCAGAGGTCAGGGTTTGCAATAGTTAAACTAACTTGGTCACAGCCCTCTGGGACACTGCGACCCCCCTTTCTTCCCACTAGTGGCCCACACAATATATCAGAATTACCTTCACAGTATACACTTACCCCCAGGACTGGTTTGGTTAGTGGGACTCTGGGGACTCCCTGTAAAACAAGATGATACAGTGCAAAGACCACAGTATAATACTTTAACATAAACGAATACCTCAGGCAGTGTAACTTTGCTGAAGCAAACAGATCTGATTTATTTAGGGGGATATAACAAGGACAGGGAGAAATCAGGTTAATTAGTTTAAAAGCATTAATAATCACAGTACTGTGCACATATTTCAGAATCCCAAATGTCCCAAATGTCACTTTTACTGGGTACCCAGGCAATAAGAGGCTAGCCTATTTGGTGCAGCTGGTTGGGGCCCTGAAGATGGAAAATGCATGCGCAATACCCAAATTGTAATCCGGAGCCGGTTGGCTCAGTTCGTGAAGAAATAAAAAACACACAATTAGATGACACACTTGCAATTCGATAAACCGATGGCAGAGAGCTACCCTACTTGCACTCACAGCCCAATACTGAAAACTGAATGAGAGGTAGGTTGTCCTGGAATGTCAGGAGGAACAAATCATGTGGGCAAGGTCCTTGTGACTGGACCCCAATGCAGTTTGGAGCAAATGAAAGTAGTCTGGATTAAACTGGGGTTTGCTTCCAGCTTCATGCACTCAATTCACTGTACAGGGGATTTGAAACGCGAGTCCCCACAAACACTGCACACATTTATATGTAAAAGGAAAATACTATACCAGGCAGGCTGCTTCTCTATCCCGATCCCAATTACTGCACAATACCCGGGAGAACACACAGCAGATTCAGTTCCTGACAGACCAAGCGTGATTCAGCAATTTCTCCAGTCTTCTACAGGGTGAGCCTGGTTTCTACTCTTCAGATCTCCTTGATTCTCTTCACAGGTCGGATTTAGTCAGAACAAGCACTTGCACAAGCTGCAGACCGAAACTTGGGGCCTTACATGCGTTTCCCAACCAAAACTGCGCACCGAAGGAGCACCAGGCTCCTTCCCTCTTCACTGCCAGAGCTAAACTGAAACTCCAGTAGACAAAACAGGGCACTTCCTTTGAGTTCCTCCCAGTTCTTGGCAGATTTGGCTGTCACTCACAATAAACTCCCCCTGTTGGTGGAAAAAGGCACCAAGGTCAAAACTACATTTCCCAGAAGCATCTGCCATACAGTCCCATTGTGGCTGGCTCAAGAGGAGAGTCCAAATTCTGATTCGCCCAGAGCAGGCTCCAATTTAAAGGATCCCCACACTGATTTGTCCGATTCAGCAGTTCAGGACCAACATGAGGGGGACAGTGCTGGCTATAAGAAAGCAGGTTAAAACAAACTGCACTTTCATTATCATTTTAACAGGTTACAAGCAAACAATTACATCTTCTGAAAGAGCTCTCTCTGCCCATATAGTGACTGCAGAACGGAGTGATTTGATCAGTGGCCCATATGGGGACTCGAGCAGGAAAACACACAGACCCCCCATTTCAAACTAATTATGTCTGCAAACAGACAGCTCTTAAAGAGACAGTACCAGAGGCTCTAAAAGCACTCACAGATACGTGACTTAAACGCCAAACACCATTCAGGCTTGAAGCATTCAAGTAAGCTCCTGGAAGACTTTTGGGAACCCCCATTTGCAGGGGGTTTACACCCTTCCTGGCCTGGGAAAGCTTGATGTCCGCATCAAGCAAGTACCCTCATAAGTTTCAATACACCCATATACATTTGCATCAGTATCACGTTAGGCTTATACATGTAATCATCAATCAATATATCACTGTGATTGCGCTAGATAAAGACTACTACTCCTCATGTCCATCCTCACATCTGAGGCCTCTCCCTCCCTGACTAATGAACCCTCTGGTACCTCTACTACTTCCTGTCTCCCACCCAAACTCACTCCCTTTTTTCCTGTCCCTCTCACTTACTCTCCCGCTCACCACCTTTCCCTCCTCTCTAGCCTCCTTTTAGCGCCTAATGATCTCTCCTTGGAAGTTTCCTTAACCTCGAAATTGTCTACTCGCTTGAACCTGTTATAGCTTGTTTTTCTATGAAACTTAAAAACGTTACTGCCTTAAACTGTTAATAGCAAATGTATGATGTAACTTTCCTGTCTGGTTTTACCTGTAATGTGTATCGTGCTTTGTTAAATGTTCTTTGTGACGTGGAACCTTTGTAAAAGAGCCCTGGCTCAAAGGTATTAATTCCTAGACTAATAAACTAAACTAAACTTTACCAGAAACACATTTCTGAAACTTGGCAGTACATCACTCTTTACACAGTATTACACACACATTGTACCATAACTCAGGTTATTACCTCTTGTACATGAAACCTGAAGAGAGGGGGCCCTTCCCTATCAGCTACCTTAGGGCTGGACGGGGCAGGGGCACCATAGCTAGAGGGCAACACAAGTAACTTGGAGTCAGCACTGATTTTCAGTTTAGGCAATGAGCTCGGGGACACATACACTCCTTTATGGACAACATTGAGAGGCAAGTCCACAGGCCTCACAGGGGAATCATAACTGAGGTGTACCACAGGCTTTACAGCTCGACCAGTCTTTCTAGGGGGAACTGTTACAGTCTCTGCACTCTGAGCCTCATTTTCAGCATTGTCCTCACTTGTCAGGGAAATCTCCATTGGGGTAGAAGGGCTAGAACTCGGGGCACTTTCAACTCCAGGAGTTACAATCTCTTAGTCCACAACACTTGGCTCACATGGAGAGCTTTCGGACACTGGCAGTGGACCGTCAGGGCACTCAAAATACTCTTCCTGTTCTGGTGTATCACCAGTCTGTTCCAGTCCATCATTTTCTTCCCCTGACAGCTCAAACAGTTCAGCCATACACAATGATTTCATATCATCTGACTTGATGCTTTGCACTTCACTTTCTGGGAGCATTGGCTCCAAGGACAAAGCTGGGGGCTTAGACAGTCCAGAAGGCCCAGCTTCATCTCCAGTATTGACTAGGGGATTGCCCTGAAACAATTGACTCAGTTCGTAAGAAGGGTAGTATTCAAAACCACACTCACTTTCCTCTGACATGGACTGACAGTCATGTTCAACTGGGACTTGTGGAGGGGGACACTTTAACTCAGCTTCTGTAGGTGCAGACTTTCTTGATTTTTTCTTAGCAGCAGCTCTAGTCACTGGTCCAGAGGGGGCATTTTCTGGGGGCTCAGACTCAATCAAGATTTGTCCAATGGGCAGTAAATGATTATTATGCATTGTTTTAACATCATTTGAATTATTCTCAGGCCTTACTTTGTACACAAGCAGATCATCTAGTTTGCCCACTACAATGTGAGGGAGATGTTGCCATCTGTCAGCAATCTTGTGTTTGCCATGCAGTCCCAGATTTATTAGCAATACCCGATCTCCCTCCTGGAGTTCCTGTGCTTTCACCTTTTTATCATACCTTTCTTTGTTGGCCAGATTCCTTTTGGCAGTCATGGTTTGAGCTAGTTGGAATGCATGATTTAGCTGGGCCTTTAACTTTTGCACATACTGTAAATAGTTGTCAGCTTGAACCCCATTAAGAGAGACCCCAAAACACACATCTACCGGCAGTCGAGCTTCTCTGCCAAACATCAGGCAGCAGGGGGAGAACCCAGTGGCATTACTTTTGGTACAGTTGTAGGCATGTACTAGGGTGCTAATTTGTTAGCTCCATCTAGGCTTGTCCTTTGGGTGCAGGGTGCCTAACATATCTAGCAAAGTGCGGTTGAAACGTTCAGGCTGTGGGAACCCCTGAGGTTGGTAAGGGGTGGTTCTGGACTTTCGCACTCCCCACAGAGAAAGCATCTCTTTGATCAGTCGACTCTCAAAGTCTCTCCCTTGATCAGAATGGATTCTTTGTGGAGCCCCATAGTGAACAAAAAAGTTTTCTACAAGTACTTTTGCCACAGTGGATGCTTTCTGGTCCTTGGTGGTGAAAGCTTGGGCATATCTCGTAAAATGGTCAGTGATTACTAGCACATTACTAATATTTCTTTGATCTGACTCCAAACTCAGAAAATCAATACAGACCAGCTCCATGGGTGCACTGGTGGTGATGTTAACAAGGGGGGGCAGCCCTCTGGGGCAAAGCTTTCTTCTGTAAGCAGTGACTACAAGTTCAAATGTGTTGCTCCACATCAGCCCCCATCTTAGGCCAATAGAATCTGGATCTCACCAAGTCAAGTGTTCTGTCTATACCAAGGTGCCCCATGTGGTTGTGCAAGGACCTCAGTACTGAGTCTCGAAAGGCAGTGGGTAGCACTAGTTGTTGTTTGTCTACTTGTCCCCCTCTGTCTACTCTTTCTCTGTACAACAGTCTATTGATCAGTTTCAACTTAGGACCGTCTTTGTATAACAATGCAGTTCGCAAATCAGGGGAGCGTAATTTGGACACATCTTTTCCTGCATAGAGGGCTTCTAAAGCTGATTTGATCATGGGATCGCGGGATTGAGCCCGCCGAATACTATCATTGTCCAGCTGAGGCAGTGCACCAATGTCTATTGCAGAAAAGTGGCAATAAGCAGCAGGTATGCAATTCTCAGAGGGTCCCAAACAATCCACCATACAGTCCACTGCATCCATAGACATTTGTTCCTCCCTGTCAAACTTCTGGCAGAGTGCTCAAATATCAGGTTCTGACAGTCTGACCCAACCATTCTGGGGAACAGGCCTCAGGGAGACAGCATCAGCATCTATGTGGTTCAGGCCTGCTCTGTATTCAACAGCATAGTTATATGTAGATAATGCAGAAAGCCACCTATGGCCAGTGGCATCCAACTTAGCTGAAGTCTGCACATAGGTCAAAGGATTATTGTCAGTTTTTACTAGTATCTTAGCCCCATGCAAGTATTTGTGGAATTGGTCAACAATAGCCCACTTCAAAGCTAGGAAATCTAACTTATGTACAGGATAGTTCTTTTTGGATGGGGCCAGGCTTCTACTGGCAAAGGCCACTGGTCTCAGGCCATTCTCATGCTCTTGGTACAACACAGCCCCCAACCCTTGCAAGCTAGCATCAGTGTGCTGGACATAAGGTTTTCTTGGATCGGCAGAGGCCAGCCCTGGAGCGTGGGTGAGTTGATATATGATCTCATGAAAAGCAGTCTCACAATCAGGAGTCCAGTGGGCTCCAAATACTTCACTTGGATGAAAATACACTCTTTCAGTGTCGAGGGACGCTGACTTTTTGTATTTTTTGTGGGTTGGGGGATACCCTTGAGTAAGGTTAAGTAAAGAGCGGATCACTCTTGAATAGTCCTTGATGAAACGCCGATAATAACCACAGAATCCCAGGAATCTTTGCAGTTCTTTTAGATTTTTGGGCTGTGGCCAGGTGGTCAAGGCCTCAACTTTACTTGGGTCGGTCTCTA
Source organism: Neoceratodus forsteri (assembly GCA_016271365.2). NCBI lineage: Eukaryota > Metazoa > Chordata > Ceratodontiformes > Ceratodontidae > Neoceratodus > Neoceratodus forsteri. Next base: position 1,128,207,622 of record CM028131.1, read on the forward strand.
TTCCCTCGGTGGATACTATGTGTCCCACATATTTTACTGATGTTTGAAAGAATTGACACTTATCAATGGACAGTTTAAGGCCAAAGTCTTCCAGTCGGTCCAATACCTTGAATAATCTGCTCTCATGGTCCTCCAGTGAGCTGCCAAACACAATAACATCATCTAGGTATACCAGGCACTCTAGTAAGTTCATGTCCCCCACTGCACGCTCCATCAATCGTTGAAAAGTGGCTGGGATACCTGAAATCCCTTGAGGCATCCTCATGAATTCATAGAAGCCAAGCGGACAGATAAAGGCTGTCTTCTCACGGTCCTCTGGGGCCATCGGGATCTGGTAGTACCCACTGCGAAGATCCAGCACAGAGAACCACTTGCTACCATTCAGGCAGTCCAAAGCATCCTGGATGTGGGGCATTGTATACTGATCAGGGATAGTCCACAGGTTCAAGGTGCGATAATCCACGCACATTCTTACTGTCCCATTCTTTTTTCTCACTACCACAATGGGGGAAGCATAGGGGCTTCAGGATTCTTGTATTACACCAGCAGCTAACATCTCTTGCAGGTGCCGTCTCACATCATCTATGTCAGCAGGTGCCAGGCGTCGAGACCTCTCACGAAATGGTCTTTCATCATGCAGCCAGATATGGTGCTCAGCTCCTTGTGCACATCCTACGTCCCATTTCTTTAAAGAAAACACCCAGCCTCTCTGGGCAAGCTTCTCACTGATCCTCACTTTCCATTCAGCTGGCAACGGGGAGTCATCAAAATCAAACAAGTCAGGCGTTACTCTGTCATTCTTCCCCGAACTCTTGCTGCTGGGTAGCACTGCAGTGTCTGCACAATAAACATTAGCCAGGGTGCAACCTCTATTTACTTGAATCTCTCTGTCAGACACATTATGAACTTGAACCATTACCTTTCTGGCATAAACATTGGCTCTAGCAGGCAAAATACTAGGCTTGACCAGCAGTCCCTCCGGCAATTTTCCATCGCCTGGTGCATCCAACATTAATATTTTATTCTTAACATCCTTTCTGATACGGACCTCTCCCTGTAAGGTACACTGGGCATTTGGCACCAGGATCAGAGACTCAGAATCCTTCTTCCAGACAATTCTGACAGGTTCCTCTGGTTCTACGTTTTTAGCATCTCTCTGTGCCTCATAGGCCTTCTTAATTAAAATCGGAATTCTTAAAGTTCTACTAGTCCTTGACCCCTGTTTTTCATAACACAACTGCGCCAGCCATCCAAACATAAGAGCATTTGTTCCAATCAACAAAGGGACACCATCATACAGTCCAGTGGGGGGACACACTAAGGCTAGGGTCTCTACTTGTTCGGCCACTCCAGCCATGGAGGTGGGGAAAGACAGCCAAATTCGGATATACCCGGAATAGGGGTAGGCCTTCTCACTTAATCCCCATACATGCAGTCCTTCTAATGGTTGTAAGGGTACGTCTGACAAATGCTTCTGATACCAATCCTGGAACATAATTGTCACTTGGGAGCAACTGTCTAATACAGCTCTTGTAGACACTCCATTCACCTTAACAGTGGTCTCCATGGAGGGACCCACTATTCTGGACCAGTCTGGAGAGGCGGTAGCGGGGGCCTGGGCAACTGACCTTGCCACAAAAGGACGTGAGTTAGCATTTTTGGGGCCCTCACTGGAATCATTTCATGCACCTCTTAACCACTGATTTGTTCTCCGAAGCTCTCCTTGTAGCCTATATGCAACTTTGTCTGTGTTTTTTGGGGACTGGCATTCCCTCTTCATGTGCTCATCCTTCCCACAGTTATAGCAAAACATACTTTCTGGAGTTTGAGCTGGCTGAGGTGCCAAACTGGGAGCCAGGGCAGGGGTACTACTAACTGGAAACCTTGGGGCCATTTCTGTCTGCGGCGTGATAAGCATCTGGAGACATCTCGTCAGTTTCTCCACTTCCATGGTCAAGAAGTCGAGTTTGGAGCTGTTGTCAGCAGGAGATACATGGGCCGGTACCCCAACCCCCATAGCAGATGCAGTCGGATTAGAGTCAGGGCCTGTACTTGCAGGGGTGGCCTTCATAAAGAGACTGTTTTTTATTTCCCTAAACTCTCTCAGTAGTTCACCCCATGGTGGGACATCTGTAACCATCCCTCTCTGACTGTACCCCCCTTGGCTAACATGGGGACCTTGGATTGAGTCATGAGATTTCGATGATTCCAGGCCATCAGCATCTGACGCTACACCTGGAGCAGGGGAGGTAGCAGCTACAACTGTGCAGGGTTCTAACAAACCTTCCTCCTCCTCAACTTCCCGTACCTCCCTCATCAACACATGGAAAGGCAAGGGACTAGATTTCCTTTGATGCAGTTGCAATTTGAGTAACACCCAGCTGGAGTGCCGGGCAGAGCTGAGTATATGATCCAGCCTTACCCGGTCCACTTCACTAGAGGTCCAGCCCCCTTTCCGAAAAATGGTCTGTAAGATCCCCTCTAATCGATCCATGTAGGCAGATAACAATTCCTCCGGTTGTTGTCTAACATCCTTAAGCTTCCATTTCAAGCCCTCAACACTAGCAGTGCCCCCAAACACATTTTCAAGGGCAATTAGGTACTCTTGGGCTTTGGCGTCAGGGTCAGAAACCCTCAGGGAGCGAAAAGTATGTTGGGCGGGTCCCTGGAGGCTCTCCCCCAGGCGAGCCCTTTTTTCTGCCTCGGAGCATTGCCAGTCTTGTACTGCAAGGGTAGCAGAGTCTATCCAGGTCTCCAGATCGACCTCCCCATTAGGAGTAGGGCGGATGCCAGATAACACTTTGAGCTTGTGGTAAGAGTCCAACTGGATCGGGGGGACTATGACAGGGGAGGGGGCTACTGGAGAGCTCTTGTGGGGAATTCGGGATGTACCTGGAGAATGCAGGGTTGTATGGTCACCTGAGAGGTCTGACACCTTAACCAGTTCCTGAGCAGTGAGCCCTTCAGAGGCTAGCAGTTTGAGTAATTTCTCTTTGAACCCATCTACACTAGGAGACCCACCCGGGGTGGCTGGACCACTATGTAAATGAATGACCCTCTATCCCATCGGGGCACCTTCGGGCATCATGACTGGGGATACCCTCTCGGGGTCCACTGGGGAGTTACATGAGATCTGTACCATCATAGCCTGCCCTAATAATTCAGTATCTCGTCCCTTTACTTCAACCTTGCCCATGCCCTTAATTTGTTCCACAGTGGATACAATGTCAGCATCACTGGTCCCTAAGGGGACATCCAGCAACAGAATAGCCTTTTGGGGGTCTAGCCCCTCAGTTTTGCTCCACCTTACCATTTTGTGCACCATCAGCGTATGAAGGTCATTTTTTAATCTGGGCGTGGTACTCCCTTCCATTTTTTCCTTCAAATCAAACATGTCAAGGTATTTTTCCTCACTTGGCCACTAGAGGACGCTAATACCAGCGGTGCCTCCAAGATGTAACCCCTAGGTGGCGCTATCCCAAGGGCTACTACCCCTGCCTGCCTAACTACTAACAGGTTGAGGGGCCTAGGTCTAATGGCGAGTGCCTCCACCCAGAGGTCAGGGTTCGCAATAGTTAAACTAACTTGGTCACAGCCCTCTGGGACACTGCGACCCTTTCTTCCCACTAGTGGCCCACACAATATATCAGAATTACCTTCACAGTATACACTTACCCCCAGGACTGGTTCGGTCAGCGGGACTCTGGGGACTCCCTGTAAAACAAGATGATACAGTGCAAAGACCACAGTACAATACTTTAACATAAACGAATACCTCAGACAGTGTAACTTTGCTGAAGCAAACAGATCTGATTTATTTAGGGGGATATAACAAGGACAGGGGGAAATCAGGTTAATTAGTTTAAAAGCATTAATAATCACAGTACTGTGCACATATTTCAGAATCCCAAATGTCCCAGATGTCACTCTTAGTGGGTACCCAGGCAATAAGAGACTAGCCTATTTGGTGCAGCTGGTTGGGGCCCTGAAGATGGAAAATGCATGCACAATACCCAAATTGTAATCCAGAGCCGGTTGGCTCAGTTCGTGAAAAAATAAAAAAACACACAATTAGATGACACACTTGCAATTGGATAAACCGGTGGCAGGAGCTACCCTGCTTGCACTTACAGCCCAATACTGAAAACTGAATGAGAGGTAGGTTGTCCTGGATTGCCAGGAGGAACAGACCATGTGGGCAAGGTCCTTGTGGCTGGACCCCAATGCAGTTTGGAACAAATGAATGTAGTCTGGATTAAACTGGGGTTTGCTTCCAGCTTCATGCACTCAATTCACTGTACAGGGGATTTGAAACACGAGTCCCAACAAGCACTGCACACATTTATATGTAAAAGGAAAATGCTATACCAGGCAGGCTGCTTCTCTATCCCGATCTCAATTACTGCACAATACCCGGGAGAACACACAGCAGATTCAGTTCCTGACAGACCGATCGCGATTCAGCAATTTCTCCAGTCTTCTACAGCGTGAGCCTGGTTTCTACTCTTCAGATCTCCTTGATTCTCTTCACAGGTCGGATTCAGTCAGAACAAGCACTTGCACAAGCTGCAGACCAAAACTTGGGGCCTTACACGCGTGTCCCGACCAAAACTGCGCACCGAAGGAGCACAGGGATCCTTCCCTCTTCACTGCCAGAGCTAAACTGAAACTCCAGTAGACAAAACCGGGCACTTCCTTTGAGTTCCTCCCAGTTCTTGGCTGATTTGGCTGTCACTCACACTAAACTCCCCCTGTTGGTGGAAAAAGGCGCCGAGGTCAAAACTACATTTCCCAGAAGCATCTGCCATACAGTCGCATTGTGGCTGGCTCAAGAGGAGAGTCCAAATTCTGATTCGCCCAGAGCAGGCTCCAATTTAAAGGATTCACACACTGATTGGTCCAATTCAGCAGTTCAGGACCAACATGAGGGGGACAGTGCTGGCTATAAGAAAGCAGGTTAAAACAAACTGCACTTTCATTATCATTTTAACAGGTTACAAGCAAACAATTACATCTTTTGAAAGAGCTCTCTCTGCCCATATAGTGACTGCAGAACGGAGTGATTTGCTCAGTGGCCCATATGGGGACTCGAGCAGGGAAACACACAGACCCCCCCATTTCAAACTAATTATGTCAGCAAGCAGACAGCTCTTAAAGAGACAGTACCAGAGGCTCTAAAAGCACTCACAGATATGTGGCTTAAATGCCTAGCACCATTCAGGCTTGAAGCATTCAAGCAAGCTCCTGGAAGACTTTTGGGAACCCCCATTTGCAGGGGGTTACACTTAAAATCCTACAAGTTTAGTGTGGTCCATAAGGCTGGTTCTCAACATCAGAATGTAGATTTCTTATCTCGATACAGTGCAGGTGTTCAAATAGAGAATTAGTTGTCTAGTTACTGTAGAATGAAAATATTAAGAGAGGCTTGTGTTATACTTGGCGCTTAATTATTTATACTTTCCATTTACCTGCAAAGTGGATAAAACCACTGGACAGGCGTCTCCAGGGAATAATGTACTTTATACTGTGGATAACCCTTTTGCTTCTGAGGTATGATGAATGTTAGGTAACCAGCCCATCTCAGTTGAATGGTTCCCTTTATAATGGGGGGGGGGGAGATGTGACAGCTTAACTCCCTGCCCATTTCTATATTGTCTTGATAGAAGTAAATTAAAGAAACCCACTAGGGGAATAAATTAAAAAAACCTTCCTGTAGCCTACAGTACTTTCTGTGACTTGAGTTTGCTTTCTCTAAGTTTGTTGTGCAACAGTACTTCTTTCTTTTCTCTCTGTAGGATGGCCACCAATAGGCAGTCAATGTAATCTTTCATACATTCCTGTTTCTACCCTTTCTGCTTTTCTCTTTAGCATGCTCTTAAATATGACTATATGATGCTGGTTCAACAACACTTTTGTCAACCGGCATCACATCGACAGGATTTATGTCAACTGCAAGTTGAGGTTGACATAAATCCCAATTGTTTCCTGGTCCTTTTTCCATTGGGGGGGCTTAGAATTCTGAACACCCCATGAAGAGAGCTCTGCCCCCGCACACCCCATAATTAAGATTCTCAACTCCGAGTCAGAGTTGATTCGGGAAGGGGGTGCAGGACCGGGAGACAGTGTGCCCCTGTGACAGGCGCACCAACACAGCGACCTGTCGGCAAACTGTTGATTTTGTTGACAGCGATGTAGGTGCTGTGTTGGTGTCTCTGTCAGGGAGGTATACCCTTAAATACAGTTATAAAGTGTGTAGAAAAAAAGGCTAGTGATTTTAGGCTTTAAGAAGCCTGAGAAAGTTAAAGTAGTTGTCATGGTTTTGAGGATTGTTCTGCCCTGTTTCTCCACTTTGGATAAAATGTGTTCTCCTTACACATGCTTCCTGTCTTGTTAGAAATGTCTGGTTTAACTAATGTAACAAATTAAGCCTTTGTTATGGAACATGTTGTACCACTGTTTTTTTTTTTTTTAAATCTGTTCCCATATATGCTCAAGTATTTGGTATTGTATGCTGATTTTACATGGTTCTACTGAGATATTGAAGCCTGAATATTTTCTAATTTGAAGAAGGAATGGATCATATGATCCAGGAGGAGAATAAGACACCACTTCAGGCTGACTTGTGGTACTCAACCTTTTCCCTCTCAAGCCAGAGAAGGAATAAAGGCTCTGTGCTCAAGAGATGGACTCTCACTCTGTCTAATTGTGAGAGAGACCTTCTAGAGAAGGAAACTGGCTTGCAGGTTAATCCGTAGTAGAGACCTTAGAAATATCTCTTACCAGGAGGTAGTATAACATTGTGGTTAAGTACACTGATCTGCAAACATGGAGACCTGCACTGAGCTGCAAACCTGGAAACCTGGGGACCTGGATTTGAATCCCATCAGCCCCCACTTCCATACTGTGTGACCCAGAGCAAATCACGTAACTTTCTTGTGCTCCCAGGTCACACCTGGAAACAAGCTTGGCTTAGTGTGCCTTTCCTTGTTAAACAATTTCCCCTTCCCCCTTTCCCTAGTGTTACATGTTGTTGCATTTCCAATATGTATATATGTTGTCCTGCATTTAAGGCCTATTTTCTTATTTTTATATCCTCAATTATCATCTGCCTTAATAAATGGCGCATGGAATTCAGTGTGTTAAGCATGATTTCATTGTTTCTGCTTCCTACCTTTTTCACCCTTTCACAGGCAGTGAAAAGGGGGCAGGAAGTCGATGTGCTCTATTTTGAATTCAGCAAGGCCTTTGATTAAATTCGAATTAGAAGGATACGAAAAGAAATCTGAAGTATGGGATAGGGGAAAGGCTCAAAAGGTAGACTTGGAATTGACTGGAGAGAAAGAAGCAGAGGGTGATCGTGAACAGGATTGAATGTGCAAACAGGCAGGTCATGAGCTGAGTGCCAAAGAGGTCTGTCCTGGGTCCTGTCTCATTTAACATGTTTGTGAGTGACATTGGCAAGGGTACACAGGCCAAGATGTGTCACTTTGCAGATGACATGAAACTCCGTGGAAAGGTGAACAGTAAAGAGGGGATCAGAAAACTGAAAAGGGACATGGAGACACTGGGTAGGTGGTCTGAACTCTGACAATTGAGATTTGATGTCAAAAGGGTATAGTGATTCACACTGGTAAGAAGAACTCATGCACGGAGTACTCATTGGGAGGGGTTCAGTTAGCTGCAATGGCAGAAGAAAGGCATTGGGGGGGTTATCATTAGCAACCATCTCCAAACCACAGGCCAGTGCAGAAAGGGATGCACTCTATCCAGGCAACAAGGATGTTGTGATGTATAGGAAGGGAATTTGATACAATGAAGAGGGAGGTGATATTGCCCCTATACTGCTCCCTGGTGAGATTCCAAGTTCCTGGGGGGGGGGAGACACAGTTGACAGTGTAAATTTGTTAGCCAATTCACTAGTCAGTAGGAAATTAAAGAAAGACATTACAAAATTCTTCTTCACTAAATGGTTGGTGGAACAATGGAACGGATAGCTGAAGGAGGTGATGAAAGTGAGATCTACAAATGGATTCAGAGGTTTAGGTGGGACAAACACAGAGGGCTCATATTGCTGAAAGGGGGAGTTAGGGAGTGAGGCAGTAGATACTAGATGGGTGGTCAGCCCTGGGAATTGAGGCTCAGATCTCAAGATTAAAAGCCTTATTTGACAGTAGACCAGTGGGGAATAGGTTGGATAACTGGGCTGACTGGATAGACCTTGAGCCTTTTTCTGCCATCATTTTCTTAATCTCTATGTTTCTAACTGTTTCTGGTAGGACAAAAAAGACTTATAACTGAGATCTGATGCCACTTGTTTCTTTCTTTGGTCGTTAATATTGTAGATCTCTGATCAGATGTTGCAAAACACTAAGTTTATGGTAAAATCATTGTAAATCAAATATAAATGAGAGAGGATTTATTTTTTGTGAGAACTGAATGGAAGCCCCTTACTTAATATATTTATTTCCACATCTGTCAGTACCCTATCTGAAATGTCAGAGTTCATTATTTTGTTTTCTAATTCCTCACTGCTACTCTGTCCCCACTTGTAAGTTCTCTTTCTCTGTGTTTCTCTTTTCTTATCTCTTTCACCCTTCTCCTGTAGCCCCTGAAGAACATTCTGAGGATATCATCTGTCTATTGGTCTCAGTTCTTTTTTTTATGTTTGCTTACACGCATGCTCAAGAAACATTATGTGGCAGCTTAGGAGAGAAACGGGTAGTGGAGGCGCAGCACCGTAGCAGCCAACTGAGGCACTATTTTGGGGGCCTTGGCACTGGTGGACCAATGGAGGTACAGTGTGCTGATGACACTGGTCTCCAAAAGTGCCACCAAGTTGAAATGTTTTTGCCGCAGTAATCAGGTGCTGTCTTGTCATTGCAGCATCATCCATTCTGCTGCAATGAGGGAGCAACCCGTCATTGCTGGGCGGAACATTGCCTATTGTAATATTGTTTATGAACACGGCGGCAAGCCGCCACCATGTTCACAAGCAGTATTACCCCACCCTGTGCCACCGGGGTGCTCAGTCTCCCTCAGCATCATGTGCCCCCAAGAAAACTGTTTTGCCAATCGGGGGCCCAATCCCCATCGGCTTCACCTCCTTATGTAATTTGCTGATGGGGGAGCCCACTCCCTGTCAGCATAATGGTTCCCCCCAAAGCATTCAGTTTGTGACCAGGGAGTGCACAATCCCCCTCTGCTCTTGCCCCCCATGTGCCAAGAGGGTGCTCCATCGCGCTACAGCCCCCAAAAAATCACTCTGTTGGCATGCTGGTAGCCCACCCCAATGACTCCTGTAAAAGAAAACCCTCCTGCTTTTTTTTTTTTTTTACCTGCAAAGCAGAAAACAATCCCTCGTTGAGTCCGGTGGCTCTCCCGCAACCTGCGCCCACACTCTGTGCACCCCATCTCCCCACACCCCTCCCCCCTCAGCCCATACTTCTGTCCGGAGCCCGACACGACAATCTTTGGTGGACCGGGAACAAGTCTGCACTCTTCAAAGCTGACAGCAAACTGAGGAAATGCCGGTAAGCTGTATAATGGCATAAATAGGGTTTTTTCAACTTTGGTACATATCTCGGGCATTTTTGGGAAGTTTGGCACCAAATTTTCAACATGGGGTTATTGGGCCCCTTCCTCATGAATTCAGCCACTGTCACGGTGATAATCAGTCCCAAAAGGTGATTTCTTGGTCACTGAGTGGAATCACCTTTCAGGATCGATTAACAAAATGACAGTGCCAGTGTTCATGAGGTGGACTCTCAAAAATTCTATGTTGCAAATTTGGTGGGAAAAATCAAAAAAATTACTGTTTTATGAGTGTGCGTTGCACAGTTGCTACACATGCTCGTAACTTCACCAATTTGCAATATTTTCACTCCAGATTTTCAACACTGCCATTTTCTGCACCTTCTTATGAACAGTACTGCTGTCATTTTTCACATCCTGGCCAAAATGTGTTTTTGTACTTCTGGTGCAGAATAGCGTGCTCGCTGTGGGAAATCAGTGTTCAGGACACATTAAGAAAATCACAGTGACACTGTTCATGAGCAGAGGTCCTAAAATGCCTATGTTGAAGATTTGGTGATGAAAGTCCATACAATGGCTGTGTTATGTGCATGCATTGCTCAGTTTCCACGTATGCTCAGAAGTGCAAGCATTTTTACTATTCCCACTACAGATTTTCAACATTGCCATCTCTTCTCACCTCCCTATGGATGGTACAGCTGTCATTCTTCATATCCTGCCTGATCTGTGTTTTTGTACATGTGGCGTAGAATGGCACAGTCGCTGTTGGAAGTAAAAGTTCGGGACACATAGACAAAATCACACTGCCACTCTTCATGAAAAGAGGGCCCAAATGCTTTCATGAGGTGGGGTCACAAAAAGGTCATGTAGAACATTTGTAGTGCAGATACTAACAAATGCCAGGGGCATTAGGGTTTCTAACCATAATGTCCCGCCCTGTACAGACTGACAGGCATTGGGGTGTGCCTTTGGATTGCCGACTGTACTGCTCATGCCATCCCACCAACCACCCCTCACCCAATGACTGGCATTGAGGTGTACCTTGGACTCATCAACCCCACAGTTCACCCCATTCTCCTATGCTGCACCCATTTCAGCATATGTTCTTTTGGAATGGGGTGACTGTAAAGCCAAACACCCCAAGACACACATCAACTTGTGTCGGTGTCTGCAGAACAGGGTGAGGTGACATAGCATGAACGTCATTGGCGATGACCCAAACACTTACCCCAATGTCTGTCCATCTCTACAGGTTGGAGGTGGGGTTGGTGTGAAGTTCAATACTTCACTGCTATTCCTATTCTGCATCTGTCTACCTCCTGCATTTCCAATGCTAGTACCAGCAAGCAAACATTCGGCATTGACAGATGCTTGTTTTGGATTGCCACTGGTCTACTCTGCTTTTTTTGATATCTGCCTTTGTAGCCCTTTCCTATAACACATTTGTCCTGGTCTTAAATTCTACAGCAATTTCACAATTTAAATAACTGGCTATACTAAATACTGAGGATTCTGAATCTGGGTCATAATATACTTCAGTAAATAATATTCATTGTGGGGATGTTGTAGCCACATTAAGAAAAGGATTCCATGATTCAGTCATCAAATTATTCATCTTTGTATTTAGCCCCAACATTTCAATCATACCTTTGAGCTTTTTCAAGGGTTCATCACAACTATCTTAAAACAGAAAATATGTATGTATAATATTTCATTTAAAAAATATATCTGTAATTATATTTAAGTCTAAATTATTGACCATTACCAATGGTAAATGTTTCCAACCAGATGTGCTATTTCTCATCTTTTACAATCACTCCATTTGTTTTTTTATTCACCAGTCATAAAAACCTAAATATAAATATTTATCAATTATTATTTGTAAATGTTACTCAATTCATGAAATACAAATGCATCTTGACCCACACAGTGTCACCATCACCTCACTTCGCATCTTAACCCTTGCAGGGTCATGGACTGATACATCAGTCCAAAATTCCAATACTTTCTAATTCTGTTTGCAGCCTAAGGGTTAATTCCCTTAAGCTAAAAATAGCTTTTCTACCCATTCTCAGGCAGTCAGCATACTGTGTTTTAAATGACTGTCATGTACATGAAAGGATACACCTGCAGCACTTGTATGTTTATTCCAAAACAGCACTCTCTGAAAGTTTTAAATATATGGGTTCAAAGTTTGCCCTCTATTATTTGATACAGTAAATATCAACTTGTGTTCCTTCCAAAGTGTATATAATTTTTCCTTAAAGTTGCTGCATGCTTTCCTGCACTGTTAGTTATAACATTTCAGCATGTCACAAAATGGTTACATGAATACTGTCTCTTTGCCTCATCCTCTTGGACCCATATGAAGGTCCCCCAGGGTGACGACAGGTGAGTGGCCATCACTGTATTACTGCCTAAAGCAGTCTAAGTTGCTAAGCAACCAGCAATACCCCCTTCGCCAATGCATGGTTCAGGATGCATTTCATACAGGCCAAATAGTGTGTATTGTGAGGTGATGGCTGTTCTGCATTAAAGGTTACAACGTGTGATATCTAGTCCAAGTTATTCCTAATAGAGTTAGACACGTTGTTCAGAAGCACCGAGACTTAGCTTGGCTAGACATTCGCCATACGAAATCTTAAACCTTCATCAAATTGATATAACAATCACGATGATGCTGACTTATGGGGGAAGGGGAAAAGGTGGATGAAGGATGGCTATGATATTTGACGGGATTGCATGATTTATTCTTGACTGTTGTATCTCCTTTTATATATTGTCTAGCCATTGCTACATCTTAGCAACTTTCATTTTAATGTGCATTTAGACAGTACTGTAATTTCATGTCACTACAGTTTACCAACAGGGTGACAGTTGGTTTCTATGTTCATCCCCACACTTGGATCCAGCACTTTCATTTGAAATATCCACCTCATTTCTGCACGATCTGGTGTTTTACCATAGTTTCCACCCCTATCACATGGTGGGACTATTTCTAGTCCCCCAAACCTTATGGGTGCTCCATTGTGTCTAGCCTGTGCAAAATGTTGTGCTACCTGTGACCTTTCATCATTTGTTCTAATGTTACTTTTTTGTTCCTGTATTCTTAATTTCAGACTATGAGAGGTTTGCCCAACATACAACTTATTACATGGGCACTGTAATATATAAATAACACCCCGAGTGTTACATGTAATATGTTGTTTAATTTTGAATTTTCTCTCACTATGTGTGTGTACAAACTCTCGTTTTTTGGTAGTATGGTTACACATGGAACAACGGTCGCACAGCACCATACCTGGTTGCAACAGGCCTGAAAACAACTGTTGTGGTTTCAGTGGAGTTTTGAACTGAGATTGGACCACTCTGTCCTTAATATTTTCAACCCACTTTGCTGCTACAATAGGCCTATTCCTAAAGCTCAGGACAGATAAATTATCCTGCTCTACCAAATATCAACACTTATTAATAATGGCCCGTATTTGTGGAAACTTGTTATTATATTTAGTGCTCAACACCACCCTATACATTTGTGTTCTTGTACTATCACCACCCTTCTGGATAAGTAAGGATGATCTATCTATATCCTTTATTATGTGTTCTGCCTGTTTTGTAGTTCCTGTACTATAAGCCCTGGATCTGAATCTGTTCACCATATTTTTACTATATACCTCAAAATCTTCCCACTTAGTACAATTTCTTTTCACCCTAACAAACTGAGCAACGGTATATTATTTTTCAACCTAGGCTCATGGTAGCTTGTCCCATGGAGTAGTGTAGTGTATTATAATCAGTTAATTTTTTTGTAGAGCTTAGTTGTTAATTGATTCCCTTACTTAATAATAGGTAAGTCCAGATATGGTATTTCACATTCACTGTACTGCATAACAAATCTTATGTTATGATCTCTGCTCTTTAGATAGCCATGAAAACTATGCAACTCTTCCACGGTTCCTACCCATAAAAAAATAATCATCAGTGTATCTTAGGCACATAGCAAATTTGTTGTGAAACTGAATTGTTTCTGAGTTTAACATATACTGTTTTTCAAAGTTATATATAAATACATTAGCATAGGTGGGTGCCATGGTGCTACCAATGGTAGTTCCATGTACTTGCTGATAGAAATAACCATTAAACTCAAAGTAATTTTTAGAGAGAATATAAAGTGCTGAATTCCTGTAACACTTGTGTACATGGTTTTGGTGTACCTTCCCTATTGTCTAACACATTGCCGATACTTTCCACGCCCTCCTGGTGTGGAATGAAAGTATATAAATCAGAAACATCCATTGTAACTAACAAAGACCCATCTGGCAAACCCTGATCAGATATCATTTGTAATTTCTTAATCATGTCTGTAGAATCTTTAACATAGGTAGACAATTTTTTGATTTGTGGCTGAAGATGATAGTTTATAAATCTGGATACAGGTTCAAATACAAACTCATTCTGAGACTATCGGTCATCCTGGTGGCATTTCTGCATTTTTATGAATTTTGGGGATGCAGTAGAAAGTAAGTATTCTTGGGTAATTTTTGCACAACATATCACCCTCCCATGAGTACAACCACTCCATGTCCACATATTCATCAACCATCTCTCTTACTTCACTTTTTATCAGTGTTGTGGGATCCTCTTCCATCAGTTCATAGTTTTCTCTTACTCTCAATAAATTCATGCACATATCATGATATTGTTCTTTGCTCTGAACAACAATCCCTCCACCCTTATCAGCAGGTTTTATAAGTATACTCTCATCCTCTCTTAGATCATGTAAATCCGTTCTTTGAGGTCCTGTTATGTTATTGTATTTTGGAACTAAATCAGTTTTGTTTTTAAAAAGATTCATAATTTCTTTTTCCACTAGTATGGTAAAGACCTCTATTCCATGATTTCTACCAGGTAGTGGATTGTATTGTGATCTTATCTGTATGGCCTGCTGAATTTGCTGTTGATACCCAGTTTCCAACTGCTCTGCACCCCCAAACATATTTTTTAATCTTAATGTTCTAAAGAATCTTTGTAGATCAACCACCAATTCAAACATGTTGACAGGTCTGGTCAGTGCAAAAGATACCTCAGTTTCTGCTTGTGTTAATACTCAATTATTTAAATTGAATATTAGTATTACCTCTGATAAGGAGTTGTTTTGCCCTTCCCTCCTGTCTGTCTGTTTGGTCTTCCACCTGTCTCTCCTCTCATCCCTCCCCCCACCTCTGATGTACCTTCCCCCACCTCCTTGTCTGTCTCTCTGAACATTACCTTTTTGTTCCTTAAATCATACTGGCCTTCCTGGTCTGGGTCCCCATGCACTGATATTTGGTGCTGTTGTTGTGGCTGTTTGTCTAAAAAAAGTTTTTCCCATGTCTGTCTTCATGGGTCCCTGCTGTAGCTACTGTAACTGTCTGTGGACATATCTGTCCCATACCCAGAATTACTTACAAATTTCTTTTTGCTATATTTTTTGCATGTATAAACTCTGTCATCTCTGTAATTATTTGTATCATGTTGAAATGTCTTAATTTTTATCTGCTTAATTTGTTCCTTGTATTCACCTAACTTTTGTTTTATATTATCCAATTTTTTTTCAATTCAACTGCTTCAGTTTTCAATTTGAGCATTTCTTCAGCTTGTGCAGTTTCTGTGTCAGTCTTCTGACGTTCATCTATAAGTGCTTCTATGATTGATAACATAAAGTCCACACTTGCTCTATTACAAATTCCATCCAAATTCTTGGTTAGTTTGCTTGAACTGATGCCCAAATTCTGTTCTATGTTGATTTTTAAACCACAGGATATTCTATTGAACTCCAAATACTGTGTGAGCATGAGACCATCCAATTCCAGGCAGCAATTTTTAAATGCTAAATTCTCGATTTTGAAAGCTGTCTAGCATTATTCCCCATCTGACTGGTCAAATCCCTACCTTCTCTCATCATGGAAAATAACTGTTTTCTTTCATCCACAGACTAGGTAATATAGTCTAATGTATTCTGTACACTGTCCCCTATAACACTGAAAGCATACATGCCTGGCCCCACCATGGTGCCCAAGTGAAAACATTACCAAACAGTAAATGGCTCAAAGTAAACAGTTAACAGCAACATTTGAGCTTATACAGTCACTTTTTTATTAATCACTATCAACTTAATACTCCAGCGTCCACAGACTGCCCGCTTGCCTCAAAGCTGGGTCCAAACTTAATGCAATACAGATTTCTTCTATGGGAAATAGTGCCTTAAATGTTCATTAGCTAGCTTCCCCAAGGTTATTGTTACTTCTGTAAATAATATTCATTGTGGTGAGGCTGTAGCTTATTAAGAATAGAATTCCATGCTCCAATCATCAAATTTTTCATCTTTTTATTTAGCCCAGTTTCGCGTATATCTCTGAGCTCATAATATACTACACCATGATATTTTTCATATTTTTTTCCAGGTGTTTACTCTGCTGTCTTTGTAATCCCCTAGATCTCTTTCAAAATTATATGATTTTTTTTTATTTATGATTTCTTGTTTGTATCCTTCTAGTACTTTGTACATTCTTCACAGGACCCTTTCATATTCTGTTAATCTACTTTATTCTGTGCTGTTCAAATAAGTGTGTGGCTTTCCTCCTTAAATTGGTTGATTCCTTAGTAAGGGCCTCAGTGAGGACTAACATGAAATCCAGGAAGTATTTATTCTACACCCATCCCACCTTTTATCTAAATTAGCTCTGAATAATCTTTTGATCACACAGATTGCAACATGCTTTCAGTGGAATTGTGGGCTTATCTGTACAATAATCCCACACTGCAGTAATGTTGTTTGTTTATTAGCTACATGACTGAACTGCAGGTGAGGTTACATTGGAAGCAATTTGGTGGTGACTGTGTACTGATTTTTTTTTTCCAATAGTGCAATGACATGTCTAGGGATGCTTGGGCAAAGGCAGTAGCAGCAGGTGGAGTATTGCTGCAGTATGGGGCTGATAATCATACTCTGGGTGCTGGAGTGGGGTTGGTCTTTATATTTTCCCACCTGACAAACTTGAGTTCCTGTGTCTCTCTTTTTATTAAAGGGGCACATTCATGCCCAGAGGCCATAAGAGTTTGAAAGTCCAAGAAAAGCACTTTCAAACAGCACATTGGGTTAATCTGCAGTCAGAAGCACGACTGAGATTTAGATGGTAAAATCTGTTCAACATTAATACTACACTGTAGCCATTTTTAGATCACTGATGTCATCGAGAAACAAGCTGTGCCTAATTGCATTAAGTCAAGCATAAGGCTGTTCATTGATGACATCACAATGCTCTACGAAAGACTGTGGTGTGGTGCTAATATTGAACACTTAATTATCTAAATATTTGGAGCTCTTCCAGCTACAGGAGAGTACAATACCTCGATTTTAAAGAGTTTCCCATGGGTTTTCAAACTGTGTCATCCAAGGTAAATGAATGTTTCCATTAATTTTATTAATTTTGTCATCTCCTCTTATGATGGCCTCTACTACACTGTATCACAAATATCATAACCACTAGAAGAGAAGTCAGTGGTGTAACTTAACATCATACTTTCATATGCCTCTTATTCTTCATTCTCTTCCACATGTGCTTTCTACTCTCCTGCTTCTCCTGTTGTGTTTCTCCTTCCCCTTGCCCCTCCTCCTCACCCAAAATATATGTTTCCTTGCCCTTTTACCTCATTTTCCTCATGCACTTCTCACTCCTCTGCAGTCTCACCCTAGCCTGTCATGCTCCTGCTTTGATAGTTCTACTTGCATATCCTGCTCTCTGGCACTCTCTTTCACCATTTCAAACTTTGGTGTTGGTGCTACTGGCATGCAGTTGCAGAATTCCAGGATTACTATACCTCACCCTGTCATACTTCTCCCATGGACAATTCTACTTTTTACTCTCATGACAAGATAATAGTAGTGTCCATGCCAGAAGCAGAAGACTCATTGTCATCCTTCTTGCATGGTGACTGAGCAGCAACATCACTGGGCTTGGTGTTGCTACTGCTACTGTCTACAGGTTTGGGGGATGGGGCATCATATAGTGCCTCACAACAGACTAGAAATTATCTGTTCCCATTGTGCAGGGGGCACCTGGGTGGCTGTGGTGGCAGCTGTGGTTTTGTTGCTCATATAAAATGAACAGGGGAGAGCTTACTATTACAAACCAGGATGGATCACTTACATTCTGGAAAGGGCAACTGGAAGCACTCAAAAGAGGAACAGAGGGAGACCTGTGTGCTTCTGGGTTGCTGAGGGTAGCTTTATTACCAGATGCACGGAATACCCAGCTAGGAAAGCTACTTGCAGTGGGCATGGAACAAGTGGACTTCTGGGGAGTTATAAACCATGGGTTCTTTGTCCAGACTATCACACACACAGACTTGGTTCTCATCATCATTATCATCAATACAACTCCCACTCTCACCATTGCCACGTGTGACTGATTCACCACAACAGATGCTTGCAGAACTAGTACTTGCTTGGAATGGAACGATGAAATCTTCATCTGCGCCCACCATATCCCTTCCACCAACTGCTAATTTCCTCATCTTTTTACGCTGGTGATTCACAGACAAATAAATAAATACATAAATAGCTGAACAAAATGAAGATGGAAATATATGTCCTACACCAATAGTCAGTAGATTTTGTTTCAAGTAAGAGTTTCAGAATGTTCCCACTTCCCTGTTTGTGCAAGTGAAATCACTGTCCTAAGCCCTTGTAATATGAACACACTGGCCTCACCTCTGTAGCAGCATGAGTATCACTGACCTGCCTGTCTGAATCTAAACTTTGATGCTGTTAGCTAACTATCTAGAATGATACAGCACACTTTTCTGAAGATTTCAAACTTTTCTGATCACAAACCACTTTTTATCTAGAAGAAAGGAATTTCTCTCAGAAGCCAGGTCATTCTGCAATAACAAAGAGCTGTAAATGGCACTGAGATGTGTGCAACAATCAGTTTTCTTGATCCCCATTATAGCTGTTTGCCTGCTGATGGTCATGCAGCTTGCCAGATACTTACACAGTCTCAGTATGTGCCATTATGAAAAAAAAAATGATGCATCATGTGCACATTGTACATGCACGTCTATGTCAGTGGCATCCTCCCCCCAATCACATGGTCATGGCTGTATCTCCCCCTGTGGCCACCCAGGTGGAGGTGTGGCTGCAAGACTTGACTTCCTCATCACTGGAAAGGAATGTCTTCCAGGATGCTCAACCCTCCTTCCTTGGCTGGCCCTCTGATGATCCAAGCTCATTCCTGAACTTTGATTCCTGGTGTCACAAGTTGTAGCGCTACCACTGTGATGATGGGCTGGCTGTTTAAAATCACTTTTAAATGTATTGTTATTTTTTTATGCAACACAGCCAACAAATCTCAAACACATTTATCAATATAGTAAGCTGTTCTGTATCAGTAGTTTTTATACTGTGTAGTGATACATAAAATTGTATGAGGATTTTAAAATAATTATTAGAAATAGTGTTTTCCAAATTTTCTGAATTTTTGTTCCACTGCAGCTTATCTTGTATGCAACAGTGTACATTTCAACTCTATATCTTAACCTTACACCACTGTGTTCCACAAATTTTACTTTCCCTTCTAGCAACCTCACTCCTCTTTAAGATAATAAATAAATGAATAATTACATAAATAAATAAAAGATTAATAAATAAATGTTCAATGCAAGAGGTGAATGAGGTACGGAAGAAGGGAAATGTTGGAGTTCTGAACATTTTAAAGTAATATGAAATGCATGGGATCTAATGTTTGTAATGTTCAGTAGCACAGTAGTTTTATAGAGCAATAATACAATAAGAGAATTACAGTACACTTTCAATGCTAGTTATAGGGTTGCAGAGGAAAAGAGGAGGGGTTTCACATGTAAAGATATATTAATATAGTACACACAAGTGATTCTGATTCTCTGTAACACACTTTAAGGGTGCTGAACAGAACATGTGATGAATTGATTTACAGAGTACAATTTATAAGAATGTAGGAGTCAAAAATAAGTGACATGTCCCAACACAGAGACATAAAAATATAGGAAGGTATAAGCAGATAAAGTGATGTGATCCATCTAGTGTACTCTGGAATCCTAGCTTGAAATTGTTGCCCTTTCACCCCCCTCACCCATTTCATTTCTCAACTACTCCCTTTAAAACCATCACAGCCAGCTTTGAAGTTGGCTATTGTACCCACATTGACAACCATGCTAGGCAAGCTATTACACTTATCCTCCACTCTCTCCATGAACAGTTTCCACATTTCCTTATAGAATTTTCTCCCTACCAATTTGGGGTTATGGATAATTGTGGTCAAATCTTCTTCACTTGGAAAAGCCTTGAGTGGGTGACCCTATTACATCTCTTCAAAAATGTGAAGGTCTCTATAATATCCACCCTGTTACTGAAAGGAACAGGAACATTTCAAGAACAAGTAGACTAGGCCAACAGGAAAGTTTCAAATTCCCTTTTTAAAAGATTTTATTGATCAACCATAAGGAAGATTATAAAACAATCATTTTGGTATCAGGAATATGTTAAGAAAATGAACCATGTACTGCATGAAGGCATGGGGATTGATAGCCTCTATACTGAAAACAGATTTTTATCCCCTTGCCACAAAGTGTGTATGTGTGTGTGTGTGTGTGTGTGTGTGTGTAAGATAACCATTTTGGAATATGTCTACCCAAGCTCATGAGTATGAGCAAAAACATTTGCTCATGCTCACCCCAAATCCCAGCAAAGAGTGTGAGGACCCCATCAACCCATAGAGCCAGGCCAGTTCCAGAGAGCCTTTCTGCAGAATGATGGGCATCCTGCATGGTAGGGGTAGACAAAAAGTGTGACTACACCTCCAGGTCCTATTGAGCAACTGTGGTAGGTCAGATGATGTTAGGAACTGAGGAAAAACAAAGAGAAAAAAGATTGCTCACTGATCAAATTCCTTAAAAAGAAATATGACAATATTCTCTAGCCACATGATGGATATTATCAACATTTTGTGGCTTTCCTCTGGGAAGGTGATCCTGTATTTACTTCTTGAGTACTGCAGTGTAACATCATTCAAATGTAGGAACTCTAGGAGAGTCAGTCCAAGTTGCCAAACAGAAGGCAACATGGCTGTTTCTCAACTGTAGTCTAGTGGAGATTCATGCATTTCTGTGAACTGCTATGTCAGGAAACCAGAAACAAACTGACTACCCCAAATGAAAATGGTTAATCTAAAGCAAAGAGGGTGGCTTGGAAAAGTACAACATCCATAGGCAATAGCCCATTTAGTTTAATGGACTGAAAATCAAACTTATTAATTTGTCTGGCTTCTGGCAAGTAAAAGGAATGATTTTTCTGCTAATGTTAATGAATGCATCATTGCAGCATTCATTCAAATATCTTAAATATCCATCCACACCTTCCATGTGGACCAGCATCAGAATTTTTTTAACCTTGTGTCCCATTTCTCCATGACTATACTTTCAAAATTGGATTTGCAATCTGCATCTATAGGAAAATACGAGACTATATTTCAGAATATCTAGCAGTTCCATATGACCATTCACATCTGTGTTTTGATGTAAATTGCCATGAATTGAGCTTGAAGCATGTATTGAAATCTGAGCACCCAAACATCAGATGCATGTGGCAGAGACAGGGACAAATTAAACATGCAGCTGTGTTTGCACCTGTTTCTTCTGAAAAAGAAAAAGGCGCACAGTGATGTTTTCTTCAGAACAGTACTACTGGTCTCATCTACAGTACATGCAGGTGCTATAAATTAGCAATTTGTCCCTTGTAATACTACTGTACATGTCAGGATGAACATAGCATTTTTGGCCCATAGCATGAACAGTGAGTGCATGCAGAGCATCTCTGTGAATGATGTCCCAACCATTGGATATCATGCCATTTTCAGCCCAAGGAACAAATAGTGGTGCATGCAGTGCATCTCTGTTAATGCTCTCAATATCAGATCACAAAACGTAATTTTGCACTGGCATTTTCCAGGGGAATTGGTAGGGAACCTCTTTAAATTCATACTTGTTTGCACAGCATACTTATGCATACCTACTTATGAAGCAGGGGAAGGCATGATGAACTGACAATAAATTACTATCCACTCCAAACTAGGTGGCTACTATGGGACTGTTACCGGAGCTCAGACAACAAAGTTACAAGGACAAAGCAAAAAAGCCCGGTATCACAGAAAACTGACCACTTGAACTTTTTAGTTAAGTTCCATTGCAAATATTTATTTATAAATAATTTAAA
The DNA here is from genome assembly GCA_016271365.2 of Neoceratodus forsteri. Lineage (NCBI taxonomy): Eukaryota > Metazoa > Chordata > Ceratodontiformes > Ceratodontidae > Neoceratodus > Neoceratodus forsteri. The sequence goes on from CM028131.1 coordinate 1,128,229,442, forward strand.
AAGCAGCAAATTGCTTGCCCTACACCAATGTTTCACATCGTACTTGATGCTTTATCAAGGTGTAAATTACTGTTACCATGTTAAATAAGTTATTGCAGTGAAGCTAACGAAAAACATTAAAGTCTTCTTGTATAGTTTGATCTTCAGCTGGTATAAGATAAAAATAACCACCTTTGAAGCAACAGGGAAACTGCATTCTTCATTATTTCTTTTATTCCATAAACAATCCAAATTAAGCTTCAGAAAGGACACAAAATGTCTTTGAATTGCATACTTAGATACTGTAATTAATTTGTTAAGAATTAGAGTTAAAGCATTTGATGTTGCCTGACGTAAGAAGCATTACATCATATCCCTAAGTCCAATATATGTAAAATATTGTGAATAAAATGACTTGACTGCCAGCCATTCTGATTAAAACCACAAACTTAAATTTCAACAAGCAGCTTCTTTTTTGTGTACACTAGATACTGAAATGTTAACATTTGTTAGTGTTTTATTGGTCTATTGGCAAAAACTGCCATGGAAAATAAGAAGTGTCTCACACTGTGTATCTTCCAATGCAACATAATGAATCACAGCATACTGATGTATATTACAGTATACTGTGGTGTTACCACTAAGGTCATGCATGAAATGATGGCCAGACATTTGCAGTCCTCATAGAACCTTGTTTTATTATTCTAAATCTGGGATGAGCTTCAGATAGGTCCATCCAACTTTATTAACTGAATGTGATATCTAGTGGTATTTTGGGTCTCTGTTGGTTGCTACAAAAATGTAATAGAAGATAAACCAACTTACCCAGCATTACTAAGGCACTTGGACACTTTAATATAAAAGGGAGGAGAAAATATTTATTGTGCTAAAACAGTTGATTTTAAATTTCATTATGACCTGAGTATCTGACTTTGTCATAGGGACCTTGCTTGCCCAGGGTAGGAGTGCATCATGCCAATTTGGGTGAATTTCAGAGGACAGCCTGATATTTTAGCCAGCTAAGGCATTTCCATTTAAATGTGGGCTATTATTAATACATGTATTAACTACGTTTGTGCCATAACAGCTTTTGTTCCATGTTAAACAGTTTCATTTACAATACTAACGTATTCATTGAACATTATAGGGTCGGTATAGTGTTGTCTGTATTATTATACAAATGTGATTAATAATAGTACAGCTAGAAGGTAACTTCACTTGATTTACATTAAAGGGGAACTAAAGTCAAAATGTGCAAAACATCTTGTACAAGGTGTTCTGATTTGTAAGTATAATTCTATTGTGTTCTTCCTTTTGTTTAATGTAAGGAGGGTTTTTTTGGTTTTTTGCTGGTTAGTTTTATGGCCTATAGGGATCTCTATGTTAGCCTCTTTAATGGCTGTTCTCTTTCCTACAGTGCGTACTGTACAGTGTGACAGTGATGCGTCCAGGATCATTGATTCAGAGAGTAATATAGTAACTGCCACAGCAGCAATCTCTTGTTAGGAGCCCGATATTCTAATTTCAACTAACTCTTCCTAATCCAAACTTTCTGCTTTCTATGTATGTGTATGGGTCTAGCCAGCAGGAGTGAATGTTTTGTTTTTAAAGCTTTTCATTTATTTAAACTACACACAACTATAAAAACATACAAATCACCCCAGGTCATCAGTGATGTGATTAGTGCAAACTCTAGCTGTTTCTGTATGGATAAGCCCTCTCAATTATCCCTTAAATGTTTAAAATCTGTAAATTTAGCCTTAATTAGAGTTCTTTGGGCAAGGAGAATTATACAAAATCAGAGAAAAAGTGTAGTAAATTTAAAAAAATCATATCTGTATTGCTCTAAACTTGACTCCCCCCAAAAAAAAAACAATCAGTTCTTGCTGAATGAATGGTCCTAAGTTGTGTTTACACAGCCAAATTCACTCCTTCTGTGGAGTGTAGAAGCACTGCCCCAATGCAAGAAGATGCTCAGCATTTGCATCTACATAGCCCCTCTCAGCATCAATGCAAGACGTGCTGGAGAGGGGCTGGGAGTCCAGTGGTGGTCAGCTAAAAATAGCCAAAAGAAGCCAGCAGGGTTTTGCGTGTGGGAGCAAGTGGTCCAGCCTATCCACAAGGCTGCTTAAACTGCTCACTCCAGAACACGTTCCCAGACTTTCTGGGAGTGGAGTAATGACTGACTTACCGTGCCGTGATATGATAAGTGTCCACAAGGCAGCATTTGCACTGCAGCAACCCGAGCGCTCAGGTTACTACAGTGCAAATACTGCCGTGTAAACAGGGCTCTAGAAACATCACTGTCACATGGGACAAGAAGAATTGTAAGAGAGAAAAGGACCATAAAATATGTGAAAATGGAGACCCAGAGGTACCATGAAACAAGCAGGCAAATAAAAAAAAAACTCCTTACAGCAAATCAATTGAAGGACATACTAGGACCACACCTACAAATCAAAACCCTCTGCACAACTTCTTTTTGTAAATTTTCACTTTATTCCTCTTTAATTATTGTCACATTATAGAAACATAGACTTTGATGGCAGATAAGAACTGCTTGGCCCACCCAGTCTGCTCATTTTCCTACCTATTGGATTAGCTGCAGATCCTAGTTAACCAACAGCCTTCTTCCTCCTACCCCCCACTAGAACTGACTCATGTCTGTCTCATGCATTCTTGAATTCCCCCACTGTTTTTGACCCCACTATCTCCTGAGGAAGGCTGTTCCATGCATCCACCACCCTCTCTGTGAAAAATACTTCCTCACGTTGCATCTGAGCCACCCCCTCTAGCTTCAAAGTGTGCCCCCTTGTTCTTGCACATCTCTTTTTCTGAAAGATGCTACCTTCTTGAACTTTTTTGTTTCCCTTGAGGTACTTGAAAGTTTCTATCACATCCCCTGTCTTCCTCCTTTCCTTGAGGGTATACATATTTTAAGCTCCTTTAGTCTCTCTTCATATGGCTTCTGGTGCAGATCCTGTAACATTTTAGTTGCCTTCCTTTGGACTGCCTCCATCCTATCATGTCCTGTGGAGATGGAGTCTCCAGAACTGCATGCAGTACTCCAGAGGGGATCTCACCAACTGTCTGTACAGAGGGATGACGACGTCTTGTTTATTACTGGCGATGCCTCTACCTATGCATCCCCCAGCCCTCCTTACTGTCTTCTTACATTGCTTACCTACCTTTAGGTCATCTGATATGACTACCACCAGGTCCCTTTCCATTTTTTGTTGTTGTTAATACTCCCCCCCATTGTGTATTTTTCCCCAGGGTTTTTGTTTCCTAGGTGCATTACTTTGCACTTCTTTGCATTGAATCTAAGCTGCCATACTTGTGACCATTCCTACAGCCTTACCAAGTCCCTTCTCATCCTTCTCATGCCCTGCCCCATTGTGTATCAATCCTGTTGCAGATCTTTGTGTCATCTGCAAAGAGGCATACTTTTCCTTCCAGTCCCTCTGCAATGTCACCTATAAAGACACTAAAGACGATCATTCCGAGTACTGAACCCTGCGATACCCCACTAGTAACCCTCCTTTCTTCAGAGTGCACTAACTTTCATATTGCCAGTTTAAGAGAAACTGGCAATATGAAAGGTACCATGGACAACAAATCCATGTCATTTTTTGCTGTATGTGAAATGATAAAGTGCAAAGATGCAAATACAGTAGACAGACTGATGCTATACCTTTATGCAAGGATAAATGGAACATCTCATAGTATAACTTATTTTTAGTTCATTTTTTTCACTGATTATTTCATGTTAAATAATTAAAGCAACAATCCACGGTATAGTTAAAATTCAATATAGTACCCATAACCAAGGCAATTGATTTACAGTGATTAAAGTGATGACATTTTATTTTCATGACTTTAAATTCTGGGAATTGCACCAGGGATTGTTAATCTAATTTCCATCTTTTACCGGAATTCTACAATTGTTCATTTCAGTAATGGGTAGTACCAAGGAACTGGAGAAAAGAAGATGTGGTAGCACTCCCACAAGGGTGGAAGCTTGGAAGAAACAGACAACTCCCAACTAGTTTGTTAGCCTAACATCAGTAGTGGCTGAAACAATGGAAACCTTAATAAAACAAAACTTGGTGAAATATCTAGATAAGCATGGTCTTCAACATGTCAGGTGCACTGGTTTTTAACAGGAAGGTCGTGCCAAACTACCCAACTAAAATTTTTTGACTGGGTGACTAGGGAATTAGACAGAGGCCATTCAGTAGACCTCCTCTACTTCAACTTCAGTAAGGCCTTTGACTCGGTGCCACACAAGCACCTGCTGAAAAAGTTGGAAGATATTGACATAGCCAAGAGCATAGTCAGGTGGTAATGAAATTGGCTTAGGGACAGGAAGCAGAGAGTGGTAGTCAATGGGGGGGGTCATACGAAGGCAAGGTCACAAGAGGTGTGCCCAGGATTCAGTGTTATGGCCAGTCCTGTATAATGTGTTCATCAGTGATATCTGCATTGGTATTCAAGGCAAAATTCCCCTATTTGCAGATGACACCAAACTAAGAGGAAGAGTATACAGTGAGGAGGCAGTTAGGAATGTTTAAGGAGACCTTCAGAGGCTGGAAAGATGGTCTAACATCTGGCAGCTGAGGTTCAACACAAAGAAATGCAATGTGATGCACCTGGGTAGAGGGAATCAAGGACAGCATACTGGCTCAACAGAGAATAGCTCACTGCCTCACAGGAAGAAAGGGACCTTGGAGTCTTCATTTGTGACATGCTCAAACAGATCAGCCAATGCAATACTGCATACAGCAAGCAAGGCTAGCAGAATGCTAGGGTGCATAGCCAGAGGATTCAACAGTAGGAGAAGGGAAGTGATTCTCCCACTGTACAGGTCCCTAGTGTGGCCCCATCTGGAATACTGTGTCCAGTTTTGGAGTCTGCATCTTAAGAAGGATAAGAACAGGCTGGAGGCTGTGCAGAGGAGGGCAACCAGGATGATCCAGGGCATCCAGAGGCTCTCATAAGAGGGACATCTGAAAGAACTGAATATGTTCTCATTGGAGATTAGAAGAGAGAGTGGTGACATGACTGAAACATACAAGAGACTGAGAGGTACAGTGTAAGTAAGGTGCCCTCTTCTGATCTGTTCAACAGAGTTAATGACTCCCAATACTAGAGGTCACAAATAGAAGTTGAAGGTAGGGAGTTTCAGAAGAGAGATTAGGAGACACTATTTTATAGAAAGGGTCATGGAACCATGGAATAGGCTGCCAGCGGAGGTGGTGGAAGCAAAGACTGTAACCGTATTCAAACTGAGGTGGGATAGAACAAAAGCAAGAACAAAAGTAGTGGGTGCAAGTGGGAGTAGAAAGCAGAAAGGGGTCCGGCCTGAGATCTGAGGAGGCCTCAGAAATTCTTGGACAGACTAGATGGACCCTTGGTCTCCTTCTGCCATCATTTTCTATGTTTCTATGTTTCTGTTCTTTTAGTATGTGTTTAAATAATCAGAAAAGAAGGCTTGATAAATGAAGCATTAAATGAAGCAAACAGAAAATAGTACAGGAAGCAATTATAAGAAAAGACCTGTTCTGTAGAATTACTGATCTGGTATAAAATGTCATATTTTATGAAATTCTGTGATTTTACTGGGTTTTGGGGTAGAAACCAAACATCAGTGGTCTTGCCCATACCTACAGTACTCAGTTTTAGGTTATCATTTGCCCTGTCTTGTAAGATGCCATTTTCTGATCCAACATTAGCATTTTAAACTTTAAAATTATTAAAAATACTCTGTTTAAATGTGGCTATCCCATGGTCTTCATCAGCGTTCTTAGTTGCTATGACAACCACCTTCTGTCATCAGTTCCTCCTAAGTGCCAAGGAGGTTGCAGTTTCTCAGTATAAATTGATGCCACTGGTTCAGAATCTTCTACCAGAATTGTTAATACTTCTTGTGACACAAAGAGGAAAACTCTATTGGTGTGATATTTCAGTCAGCCTACAGCAAATATGTTTCATAATTTAGCAATGAGGCATGACATGGTGTGCAGTGCTGTGGAAAAATGTCAGCCACTTGTAGCTTGAAGCATAGCTATGCTTCTATTACCCAGGAAGTGCCATTAACCCACACAATTTCACATCCTTGAGGGACTTTTTGAGATTATTAAGCGTAACCAGTTACATAAATAAATAGTAAATAAATAATGTAAAAAATAAAATTTTTCATTTAAATTAGTAAAACAATGGAGGAAGCAGTTCAATTGACTCACTGCTGCGTTGATGTTTTATAGCAGATAACACCAGCATCGCATATAGGTAGCTGGGGGTTCAGAAAAGTAAGGGCAGCACTGAACAGAGTAAGGACTTCGATGACAAAATGAGGTTTGCCATTAAAAGGCAGGCCAAATTGTCCTGGGGCCCAACCAAGAATATAGGAGCTGGGAGAGTAGAGGAGATAGGATGGGGGGGCGTAAAGGAGTGGCCCGTTGACGTCATGCAGAGAGCGGGTGGCCTACCATTGGCTGAAAGGAAGGGTTTGGGAAGGAGGCTATGACAAAGGCTACTAGGGGTATTTATGGGCATGCAGCTCTAAGCTCGCCCTCTTTCTTTGCTGGAAATTCTCTTTTCAGCACATTCACCGGCACAAGTAAGGTACAGTTCAAGAGGAAAAAAAGGCAGCTGCCAACAAGCAAAACTGGAGCCGAAACAAAGAGCATGAACCAACAATCTAGGAAGTAGGGCTACACAGTCAAGACCAAACAAAAAACCTTTAAGCTAGGTCCCGATAAAACTATTTATTTTGTAACATTGAAAAAGCATCTTTCTGATGTGAAATGTACATCTGCGTGTTGTTGCTCAAGTGCTGGCTGTTTTACTATTGTTTGTATATTACAAAATAAATAGTTTTATTGGGACCTAGCTTAAAGGTCATTTTTTGGTCATGACTGTGTAGCCCTGCCTCCTAGTTTGTTGGTTAAGGCACAGTTCATTAGCTTGGTTTCAGTTTTTATCGTGGCCTAAGTTGGGTAAGTGTAGTCGTTTGGCCGCTGTTTAGTGGGTTGATGCGGTTGCGGCAAGCTTCTGGTCAGTGAGAGCAAAATGGTTCAACGAGGAGCATGGGTTTGGCTGCGTGGTAGCATGGGAGGTTTTGTTGCTCGACAATGGAGTGGGATGGGGGGCCGGCCCAAAAGGAGCCGGTGATCCAAGAATCACGAGAGTGGGCCGGGCTGTAGCAGTGTCTCGGAGCAACAGATCTGGGCATTTTTTAGTGTCTTTGGCAGTCAGCACCAACATATTTGGTGGTCGGGATGGGGGGTGCCCTGGCTCTATTGAATCTGGCAGCTTGGGGGGGTTTGCTGTAGAGATGAAGGCAGGAATAGCCAGCAGCAATGGCAGTGAGCATTGGGGTCATGGAGCCATCCTCACGGGCACCCACAGATGGGGTGAGAGAAGTGCACATACGACATTGGCATTCTCGTAGTGTCTGCGGTGGTTGGCTTGAAAAAGGGCAGAGAGAGGCCTATCAGGGCAGCGTGGCAGGGCACATGTTTGCAGCCATCAGTTGGCCTGCATGGGAATTTCACTGAGGGGAATGAAAAGAGGTCGTAGGGCACAGGCCACGAGGGGGCCGAATTTCTACTAGGGGGCCAGCATCCTCATAGTAGAGGGCTGGTAGGCCAGTTCCTGGGCCCAGACCAACACACAGAGCAGGGGCACTGAGGCATGCAGTCACTGGTTAATGGAGGGGCGGTTTTGGTGTACGGATGATAAGTGCCTATGACCGCTAAAGCAATGCCTTAGATGGCAAGGAGAAAAATGTATGCTACAGTTTGCAAGCTTCCAAGAATGTGAATAGTTTTATGAACAGTGAGAATGCATTGGTCTTATAGAGACAGTACTTGTTAAAATCAAAATGTGTGTTTACTATTTGCTAACCTAACATCTATAGTTGGTGCCTAGGACCAGTAGAGGGGCCGAGAACCGGAGCAAGAGGAAGCGCAGGCAGGACCGTCGGGACTGCAAGTGGCCCGACATGGGGTACATAAAAAAGACGTGTTTCATGCCAGGAGAACTAAGAAGGGCTGACATGGTGGGGGAAGGTGCAGCATGAAAAAGACAAGCAGAGCCTCTGGTGTAGTGGCTTGGGTGGTTGCCTCTGAGAACAGCGGTTGTGGGTTTGAGACTCACCAGGAGCTTATTTTCATAGACGAAGGTGGCTACGGGATGGAGCCCAATAGTTGAGTGTTGTTCACAGGTTGGTAGTGGCCGTAGGTGTATTCCCGGGGATGTTTCCCAGGGAGTTCATGGAGATAGATTTATGGCTACCTCGCTCAGTATGGTAAGATGAGCAGAACGGTATATGAGAAGCTTTAGAGTCTGGCTCGCGACGAGGAGCCATTTACAGTCGGGGTTTGGAGGGAGGCATTGGTCACAGTGGTATATGCCCACCCAGCCAGCCAGTAGCTGGTCAATAGGTAATTCGGACATGGGCACCTCCGGCCCGTAGTGGCCTACAGGTGGCAAGTCTTGTGGGAAGGGCGGGAAAAAAAAAAGGGAAGGCCCAGATCAGGGGGTTGGGGAACCTGTCTCACAAAATGTTTTGCATGCTGCTAGGGAGAGATGGCACCAAAGAGAGCCCCGATGTCCAGCACTACCACGCTTGTGGACGTGGCTAAATTGATAGCCCAAATGACAGAGTTGATGGAGGCTGCTAAGAAGAGGGAGGCCCAGAGGAAACTAAAAGAGCAGGATGATCGGGGTAGCGCAGGAACAGGAAATAAATGACCGAGGAGGGCAGGTCCCAGTGCACTGATGGCGCCAAGGCCATGGGCAAAACTAGACAAGACAACTGAGCAGCCAACAGAAGGGGCTAAGGACAAAGTGGATATGAATAACGAGGTGAATCTACAGGAGTATACTGAAGGGATATTGGGTGATATGGGAACAGGGGGTGTGTCAAAAATTGAATTGGCATTGCAGACTATTAAGGAAAAAGAAAAAAAGAGATAGTGAGGGGCCGGCCTCATCAAGTGGGGCATGGAAACTGTATGACAGCCTGCCAGGTTTCACCTTGGGCGACCACGTGCTAGCGCCAATAAAAGAAAAGATTTGGAAGGGTGAGTATGTCAATGTTTTTTGGGCTGGTTGATGAGGAGACAGCCACAAAATACGAACAGAAGGAATCAGTGGGTAAGTCAGAGATGGCAGTAGCGCTGGCGGTGGTGGGGCATAAGTCGGGTGAGGCCAGATTCAAAGGGAAGAATACTGACACATGGCAGGCAGGGTTCTTGATCTACATCACCTTGGTGCTGGAGAAACAGCCAGATTTAGTGATCCCGCTGCTTATTTATATGGCAATCATCAGGGACACGTACCGGGTTAAGTTAGGTTTTGGGTGGCTCAAGTACAACGAGGCGTTCCGGAGACACATGGCAGCAAAGGGTGACCTGAGATCGGATTGCACCCACGCTGAGCTATGGGTTAGGTCTCCATCTGGAGCGACATTGATGCAAGGAACCGAGCAGGGAAGAAAGGGGTCTCAGATCCAGGGTGTCAAGACGTGCTGGGCTTACAATCTGGCTTTGTGTAACTGGCCCAGCTGCAAGTTCAAACACAGCCATTCCCGTTGCGGGTGGTAAGCACTCAGCCACTAACTGCAAAGATGAGTGGCAACAAAGTGGACCAGCCAGGGGCATGCTCAGGAGCTGTTTTTTGGAAACGGCGGGGGAGCTGGCAGAGGCCGGGGGCAGGGAGAGGAGGTTATCTGAACAATTACAGATGGAACTAGTATGGAGCAGCTGTGGCGGAGATGGGGGTATGGAAAGCACACAGCCCATAAAACGGGTGGTGGTGGACCACTGGACTGAGTTTTAACCCAATAAAAAAGGGGGAGAGTTGTTGAGAGGGGGTTTTCGGGGGGGGGAGGGATTCCACTGGGTTTTAAGGGGGCTTGGGTGGGAATGCAGGCTAAGAACTTGGGATCTTTATAAGGTAAGGAAGACATTGCCTGGGAGAAGATCCAGAAAGAAGTGAGGCAAGGTCGGGTGGAGGGGCCACTGGCCCACCCCCCCGCATGGATTTCAAAGTGTCTCCCCTTGGTTTGGTACCCAAGAAGCAGGAGGGTGACTTCAGGCTCATTCACCACCTGTTCTATCCGAAGGAGGGCTCGGTGAATGGGGGGATTCCTGAAGCTCTCAGCATGGTCTCCTATGCATCTTTGGACCAAGCAATAGAGTTGATACGAGCAATGGATGAGGCATGGTTGGCCAACATGGATATTGAATCTGCATTCAGGCTGCTACCAGTGCAGCCAGCAGACTGGGATCTCCTAGGTTTTCAATTTGAGGGTGGTTTATATTTTGACAAGGCCATGCCCATGGGCTGTTCTGTAGCATGCACAATGTTCGAGGTTTTCAGCTGATAGGTTCAGTGGGTGTTTGGGTGGCGGTATGGGCACAGAAGGGTAGTCCATTACTTGGACGATTTTCTATTGATAGGGTCCAGTCAGGCCGAGGCAGAGAAGATGCTGGTAGACTTCCAGAACATGTGCGGGATAATAGGGATCCCATTAGCGGCCGGAAAAACTGAGGGCCCGGCACATAGGCTAGAGTTCCTGGGGGTTGAGGTGGACATGGAGGACTAGTATTTTCACCTTCCAGGAGAAAAAGTAGTGTGACTAAAAGGTTTGCTTGCATCCATGGAGGGGGGTGAGGAGGGTGGCGCTGGTAGAGGTACAACAGCTGCTGGGGCACCTTAATTTTGCCTGCAAGGCCATAAGCCCAGGCTGGGCATTTACTAGGAGACTGGGAAGGGTCATGGGGAAGGCAAAGTTGTTCATCACTGGGTTGACATTAACAAAGGGGTGAAGGATGACTTACGGGTATGGGAGACATTTCTGGAATCTTACAATGGGGTGACGTTTTGGCAAGATGACTGGGCCTCCAACACAGACCTGGAGCTATACAAGGACACAGTGGGGGGCCTGGGGATGGGGGCCTATTTTCAAGGGGAATGGATCTCTGAGGCATGGCCAGCACGATGGCAGGAATGGGGATGGACAAGGGACATCACGTTCCTCGAAATGTTTCCAATATGGGTAGCTTTAGAAGTATAGGGTACACAAATGGCAGGGCACTGCATAGTTTTTATGGTGCGATAACAAGTGCGTAGTGAAGGTGATTAATAGGCAGAAGGGCAAGACAGAATCAGTAGGTGCAGTGCTGAGGGGCATGATTCTTGTGGGTTTACAACTCAACCTGTCTTTCAGGTTGAGACACATTGAGGGGGCATGGAATGAGGTAGCTGACTGTCTTTCTTGTTTGCAGATGGAACGCTTTCAAGAGTTGGCACCACAGGCCACATGCACCCGAACCAGGATACCAGATTGGTTGTGGGAGATTGGAGAGAGAAGGTCAGGGCATTATACAAAGGGTCATGGGTGACCGGCACCCTAACGGCATATAAGAAGGCATGGGCAGGTTTCCAGATGTTCAGTGCCAGAAGGGGATGGGAGATGGGAAAGCTGGTTAGGGAGGAAGCGGTAGCACAATACATAGTAAAAAAAATGGGAGGAGGGGCTGGCACATGCCACCATGGGGGTACAGCTGGCGGGAATCAGCTGGGTTTGCATAGATAGGGGTTGTGTAGATGTGGCGACCAGCCGAGCCATCAAACGGATGGTAGCAGGCTGTCAGAGAAGCCAGAGAAAATGGCATGATAGGAGAAGGCCCTTGATGGGGCCCCTACTCTCGAAGGTAATTCAGGTGGTTGACCACGTATGCTATTCAGCAAACGAGGCCTGTCTGTTCAAGGCCATATTTGCCATCATGTCAAGAGGGACATTTCGGGTAGGGGAAATGGTGGCTTCCAGGAAAGGGGCAACAGATGCAGGTCTACAGGAGAGGTGTGTGACACTAGGGGAGGAAAAGGTGAGAATTCTGCTACATAGGTCAAAGACGGACCAGATGGGAAAAGGGGTCACAGTGGAGCTCCAGAGGGAGGAGCCGGCAGAGGTATGTGCAGTCCAGGCAATGCGTACTCATGCGAGAATCAGAGGTAGAGGTAAGAGGCCCTGGTTCGTGCATGGGGATGGGTCCCCAGTGACAGGTTATCAGGTGGGGGCAGTTCTGAAGAAAGCATTGGCATTTGCGGGTGAGAACCCCAAAGATTTTGCCCCCCATTCATTTCGGATAGGGGAAGCCTCGGAGGCGGCAAGTTTCAGTGCAGGTGAGGAAGAGGTCATGAGTATTGGGAGGTGAGGATCGAATTGTTATAAAAGATATGTAATGTTTTGACAGTGGCTAACAGGTGTCCTACTTTTTCTCCCCTCAGCAGGCTCCAAGAGGCAGGTCTGGATCATGGGGCATTCTTTTATCTACTGGGCAGAGAGATTTGCAGAGGCCACAAGAATGGGGCTGCAGCTAAAACCAGGAATCAAACACACAAAAGTGAGATGGAGGGGCCTGAGGGGCATGAAATGGCCACAGCTGCTACCCCTGTTAGAGGAGCTATGGGTTTGGTGGCCCATCCCGGACTGTATCATCATTCACCTGGGGGGCAATGACTTGGGGTCCATGCCATGGGGGTCTTTAATTAAGGCCATTATATCAGATCTCAAAAGGGTGAAGAGCTGGTGGCCCAGGGTGGTACTCGGGTGGTCCGAGATTATGTCTCGGAGGGTATGGAGGGGGCCAAAGAGGCCCCAGGCAGTGGAGGTAGCAAGAAAGTGATTGAACAGGAAGGTAGCCAGGGTGGTGATAGAGATGGAGGGTGGTCCACATACAACATAGGGACATCTCATATGATCAAGAAGCAGTGTACAGATCAGATGGGGTCCACCTCACTGAATTTGGCATGGGTTTGTTCCTATGGCCTTTTGGGGAGATAGTGGAGGGCATAAATAGGAGCGTTTTGAAAGGCTAACCCACAAGGGGGGATCCCCCTTTCCATCGCAAGCTGGAGATGGGACGTTGGAAGGTTTGGTGGGAGAAAGGGAAAACGTGGGGGGGCAGATGTTTTCATTGGAGGAGAGGAGAGACAGGGGGGACATGACTGAGGTCTTCAAGTACCTCAAGGGAATAAATAGGGTAAACATGGAGGGGATCTTTAGACTAAAGCAGGGAGGTATCACCAGAGGGCATGGTTTGAAGTTGGAAGGTGGAAGGGTGAGGGTGGAAAAGAGGAGGAGGTTTTTCACTGAGAGGGTGGTGGACCCTGGAATGCACTGCCTGGTGAGCTGGTTCAGAGATCCACAGTGGAGGGCTTCAAGAGAGGTGGGACAGACACAGAAAGTGGATGTATCAGATGATAGCCTGTCCGGTGAGGTGGGGATGGATGATAGGGTTTCTGGAGCACAAGGGATGGGAGGGTCTCGCACCCAACTAAGGATCTAGGTTCGAGCAGACTCGATAGACCGTAAGGCCTAATCTGCTGGCAAATAGTATGTTAGATAGAGGGGAAGGTGGGTAGGTACCATGGGCTGGGGTCAAAGGAACCCAGGCATGGGAGTAAAGGGGGGGAGGGTCATAGAGCTAAGTGGTGGATCACGGTGTCCACACCTGGCATGGAAGGGGAGTGGTCCGGGTAATGTGGTACCCGATGGTGGTGAAAAGGAGGGGGAGCAGATTACAAGGTCTGGACCCCGAGAAGAATGGCGTACAGGGAGAGAACAGGATGAAGATGTACAAAGAAGAAGACTGGACTGTTACATCCAGAGACAGGCATGGGGACTTTTATGTCCAAAATGTAACATAAACTGTTGAATTATGGCGATTTGAGATGGGATGTAAACAGATAACTGTGCCTATGATACAATAAACAGTGCCAGTGAGCATCCAAAAGTAAAAAGTTGTGGCATGAGTTTATTGCTGGTTGGGAATCCGGGGACAAGTGGAAGTTGGCAGCAAGAGTGTTTGAGTCTGGGCCATATTGTTAGCCTCATCAGGCAGTATCAACAGTGAGCATGAGAGTCAATGCTCCATAAAGGCTTTTAGGAAGAGTTGCAGATGCCAGCAGTTGCTTAAGACTTTTCAGGGCCTTTTAAGAAGAGTCAATCAATTGCATTTAGGTTAACAGTTACATTCAGTAGCAGTTTTGTGAACCCTGTTGGGTTTTTGAACAATAGCCATATTTAGCAGCAGTATTGTGAGTCCTATTGGGGCCCGGCATCAGATCCTTTAAGGAAAATGTAAAGTTTCAGGAGCTGTACACATGAGGTCAGACTAGGAAATACAGTAGTAGCTACAGACATGGTCAGATATTTCCAGATATTTCACAGAATTTCTGAAGAGTTTCTCTCTGATGCCCTTACTGTCAAAATGCAGAAAGCAGGAGATTTCTCTAGAAATATTGCAGAAATTTCAGGAAATACCTGACCATGTATGTGGCTTTGACTGTAGGTAAGAATATTGTGACTATTGTGCAGACCCTGTAATTTTTATACATATTTCATTGTGTCCTAACATACTATTTAAGGTATTTTATCTTATGTATTCTACCCCATGCCCACTCCTCCCAAGTTAACCCTGTAAATGAGTAGGAAGGAAGAAGAAAGAAAGAAAGAAAGAAAGAAAGAAAGAAAGAAAGAAAGAAAGAAAGAAGAAAGAAAGAAAGAAAGAAAGACAGAAAAGTTTGTGATGGCTGTGTGAAGCATCTGCTGCAAACTTAGTACAGCTGAGTTTTAAGGTGATTACGCAGCAGGCATGTTTTCTGTGGATATGTATAAATAGTGTAGATGGGGCTATCTGTTTGTACTCAGTTCTTTTAAACTTTGAGTAGTTATAGCCATGCAGTTTTGCTAGGATAACAGCATGGCTGAACATACCTCCCAGCTAGTCAAGGTCCAACCTTCTTCTTATTCAATTCATAATAACAGTTCAGATGCTCTGAAAGTGAAATATACACTGCCAAAGTTTAAGGTCCTAGATTTACACAACGCAAAAAAATGAGCAACCATACATCACACACGGTCCTACCTCATGTGACAACAGAACAAAATCTGGAGCCCGATATTCAAAAGATTGACCAGGAACAAATCTGTGTTTCCTGCACAACCTGGGTTTTGCGCAGATGCACAATATTGAAAAGCACAGTTAGCGAGGGCAAACAGGGTTTGCACCTGGGCAAGATTCGGGGAGGGGGGAGCACAATGTAAATTAAGGGCAGGGTAAAAAATATTGATGCAGTCCAATATTCAGAGTATGTGCGGCGTGCAAGGCTATTTTGCTGGGTACCCTTGTGTAGCCCATATACTGCTGATTGAAACCCCAGCTTACTCCAGTGCAACCATAGTGGTTGGCTGAATAAGTGCAGTGGCCCCCCCTACCCCCAACACAGTAGTCCCTGGTGTCTAATGGTACCCCTGCCAATCCCTGGCCCCCTGTTTCAAAACCCCATTCACTGGGGGCTAGTGGTCCCTATCCCGCTGATCGCCATCCCCATGTACTCTGTTAAAGTTCCCTGGTGACTAGTGGTCCCCCCCCCCACCAATCAATGTCCTCATGTGCTCTGTTAATGTTCCCTGCTGACTAATGGTCAATGCCCCAACCAGTCACCCTCCCCATGTACTCTGTTAAAGTTCCCTGATGGCTAGTGGTTCCTCCCCACCACCGATTGCCATCCCCATGTACTCTGTTTGTTGTTAATGCTTTTTAATTTTCAAAACTTAGATTACAAGAAATAAACACATGAATTGTACAGTAAGTATTGGTGAATGTGGAACGTAACTGCATACAGGCTGAGGAGATAAATATCTCAACTAACAACACCGAGCATGTTGGTGCAGATCGGCAAAACATATGAAATGGCATACACCTACCAGGAACAAAGCTGACATTGCCTGTAAGAGGTGGGACCATCATAGTATAATTCTAGGTCCCAGAGGGTGTGATTTCTCACTACCTGCAAAAAGAAAAGTGATACCACCAAGAACCAGAGCAGAACCAAAACAGTGAGTGTGTTTCTGGTGAATACACAATGAGGCATGTACCAGAGGAATGAGGATGGGTGCTCTATTTCTCAGGAAGTATCTGATTCAAGGAGGTAGGATGTCAATGTTTAGAGGGACTGAGGGGCTCTAAGGTTGCCCTTCAGCCAATACCTGTGCTAGGCTTCAGATAGGTTATAAAGGGTCTCCAGCAGGAGTAGTAAGTGCTTAAAGTCTTTGTCACCACATGTGACATACGATAGAGTGGTTATGTGGGCTAGAGAATTCAATACCTTGGATATGGTCGGGACCTCATTATTTCTCCATTTGCATAACACAAGTCTCTTAACCTGGAGGCTCAGAAGCGCCAGACATTTTTCCTGAGGAGGGGTACGTTTGTGGGTCCTTGGGGGAATTCCCAAAATCCAGAGAGCAGAATCTAGTGGGAGAGACGTGCCCAGGATTTCAACTGCCAGTTCCTTCATTTTGATCCACAGGGGTTGTATTAGGGGGCAGTCCCATAGAATATTCTTTAGGTCACCTATGTGGGTCATACATCACCAACATGTGTTGTAATCCAACAGTTTGGCTTTGTGCAGTACAACTGGGGTCTGGTACCAGTGGTGGAGAATTTTGTTTTGGATAAGTCTGCTTTTGGCATCTGGATAGACAAAATGAGCTTGTTTCCAACAGACCTGCCATTGTTGATCAGAGATGCTGATGCCCATGGCCTGTTCCCATTTGATTTTGGAGGTGTTAAACTGGGAAGGGATCGCATCTCTTAGTGTTGCATATATGCGACTGGCTAGCCCCTTACTGAGGGATAGCCAGCTGGAGAGTTTATCCACTCCTGTGGGGGGAGAGTGGCTTCATAGATAGGCCATCACTGCACTGTGCAGCTGCAGATACCTTCAGAAGTCATTCTGGGGGATCCCTTTATCTTCTTTTAGGGTTTGAAAATCTACCATGATTTTGGAGCTCAACATCAAGACATCTTTCAACAACAGGATCCCTTGTGCTTCCCAGTGGGAACAGTGGATAGATTTATGGTCAATTTTGAGATCACCATTGCCCCAAATGGGGGTCATAGCCATTGGGAGAGGGGTAGTCTTGAGCTTCTGATGCACTTTGGACCAACACTTAATTGAAGGGCCTATTGTAGGGTGACTCTTGGCCACCTGGGGAGAGGGATTGTAGAGGAGTAAGGACAGGTTCTGCACTTTGGCTTGGGTTTTTTCCATGTAGTTTGTGGGGAGCAAGGCATAAGAGGGAGGAACCATTTGAGTGTCTGTGTGGTTATAAAGGCCCATTTGTGTCTTTCCATCCACAGAAGACACCAACCACCCTCTTTCCAATGAGCCCGGGTTTATTCCGGCTATATCTTGTTTTTTTAACTTCCCATACAGTATGAAATTGCCAAATAGTGTGTCTATTACTGCAAACCATGTGGGGGGGGGGGAGGTTCATTGATATGTACCAAAGCACGTGCAGCAGTTTGGGGGCAGAGATTATTTTGATTGCCGAAATTTTGCCTGCTAAGGTAAGGTGCAGAGATTTCTATCTTTCTAGTTCTGTTTTTATGTCCGCCAGCAAGGGTTTCAGGTTTATTTCCCACATTTTAGCTAGGTCAGGAGTTTTTCAGATACCAAAGTACGTCAGGTCTTCCGGTGCTCATCTGAGGCCATTTGGGGTGATAAGGCAGGGGATACACTGAGAACTCAGGTGAAGGACCTCATTTTTCCCTTACTTCATGCTCAGGCCAGAATATGCCTTAAAGTCGGAGAGCAGGGATAGCAGAGAGGGAAGGGAGTTTTTAACATTTGTTAGGGGGACCAGTAGATCATCAGCATACATAAGTGTAGTATACTGTTGGTCTCCCACTACGATGCCCTGGATATTAGTATGTTGTCTAATGGTCATGGCCAGGGGTTCCACCGCCAGTACAAACAATAGCAGGGATAACGGGCAGCCCTGTCTTGTACCCATCCCCAGTAGGAAGGGGTCCGAAAGGATCTAGCTGGCTAGAATTTTAGCCACTGGCTGGGTATATAGGGCTGAGACCCAGCTTAGAAAGTTTTTTTCAAATCCCAGATGTTTAAGGACTTCTGTTAGGTAGTTCCACTCCAGGGAGTCAAAAGCCTTTTCAAAGTCAATGGCAATTGCAGCAGCTGGAGTGGGAAGGGGCCTAGTCAGGGTAATTAAATTATTCAGGGAGATGATGTGGTCAGCACTATAGCAATTGCAGACAAAGGCCACCTGAGAAGGGTGGATTAGTGTGGCGAGGAGGGGGCTCAATCTGGCTGACATAATTTTGGCAAAAACCTTGCTGTCCACACTAATGAGGGAGATTGGTGTGATCCTTCTCCTTTTTTGGAAAGATTGTGATGACAGCTTCCCCCAGGTTAGGTGGAACACTACCCATGGCATGCACATCATTATGAACACTACAAAGCAGTGGGCAGATGGTATCTGATAATGACTACCCTAGCTCTATTGGAAATCCATCTCCCCCAGGTGCTTTGCCAGATTGCATGGCTTTCATGGTTGATTCAGCTTCTGCTATGGTGATTGGTGCTTCCAGGAGAGCAGCTTGTGTAGCAGTGAACTTGGGGAGGACAAGGGATGACAGAAACCTTTCAACTAGGGCACCATCCATTTGTCTAGAGGATGTATAGAGCTTACCATAAAACGGTTTCATAATGTTATTTATACTTTGTGCATTGGTTTGTGACTTCCCAGTGCCTTCCCTCAGCCCTGCAATGTAGCATTCTGCCTGTTGCTTCCTAAATCTGTATGCCAGTATCTTGCCTCCCTTCACCCCTCCCTTCCAATATCTGTGCCTCAGTCTAGGGAATTTCTGTGATTGTTTTACAGTTATTGTCTTACAGTTATTGTTATAAAACTATTTATGTCATCAGTATGTACCATTGATGTGTTCTGTATCCTACAGGTTCTGTGTAACTAAATCTGGGTCACCCCTGAAAAAGGGACCATTTGGGCCCACTGGGCTTGCCCGATCAACAGAATGAATGAAATTAATAAATAAAATAAACAAGTATTTGCTTTCCTGGATAGCAACTCATTAATCTCTGTATGAAGGCTGAGAAGTCTGTGGTCTACTGCTGGGTCTCAATTGTGCGTGGGGGCAGTTTTACCAGATTTTTCTGCACTTCTAAGCTGTGTCTCCAGTTGTTTGAGATGTTGCTCCCTTTTCCTATGCTGTTTAGCGGCAAATTCCATTATTTCACCCCAAAGAGTGACCTTAAGGGCTTCCCATGTGGTTCTTGCAGATGTGTCAGAAATGGGGTTGTCTTTCAGAAAAAGGGCAGTTTGGTTGGTGATCTAGGGTATGAAATCCAGGTCTCTAAGGAGTAGGGGATCCAGCCACCATATCGGGAAGGGGGTAAGCCTGGGGCCCCACAAGATATGTAGGTGCACCAGGGCATGATCCAATATGACTGTAGTGAGGATCTCAGATTCCAGGAAGAGCTGGGAGATTTGGTGGGAGATCAGCCAGTAATCCAGATGACTGTATGTCCTGTGGACTGCTGAGTGAAAGGTATAATCTCTCACCTGTGGGTGGAAAACCCTCCATATGTCTCACAGTGCACTGTCCTCCATCATTTATCACATGGAGAGCCGTGCCTTCGGGTGAGAATCTTGTCCATATGGGCTATGGTCCATTTTGGGGGTTAACACCAGGTTAATGTCCCCTCCTACAAAGATCTGGGTATTTATGCCAGTCACTTCTCCCAGTACCTGAACTACCTCATGGAAGAAGGCAGGAGCATCCTCATTAGGGGCATAAATATTGCCCACAAGGAGGGGGCCATTCTGGATGTCCATAAGGAGGGGGCCATCCGGGGAGTTGATAAGGGCTATAACCATCTACTCTGCCCATCCCTTTTGGTCTGCTTAGGGGTCCATTTAAGAGACTTGTGCACCAGAATAGCCACTCCACACTTCCTTGTGGGGGCAGAGATTGAGAATACATGTCTTACCCAGTCCCTAACCAGCATGTTCTGGTCAGGAGATTTCAGGTTGGTGTCCTGGAGGAAGGCCAGGTTGGCTCACAGCTTTTTTAAGTGAGACAAAATCTGTTTACCTTTTACCGGGGTATTTAGGCCCCAGATGTTCCAGGTATAGCAGTTTAGGTCACCTATTATCTCTGTGGGGTTTATGTGCATGGCCAGGGGGCTGAGCATATGAATCTCCTAAAGCTGCAGTCCATTCTGGTCCTTCACATCCATAACAGGACATCTGTGTTACCCGTTTCCCCATAAAACACATCTGAGAAATACTTATATGGTCAACTTGGTAACCTAAGAGTGTGTAATCTTGCATTCTATTAATAAACAAACAAAATATGAACATTTTATTGTATTTTTATTTTATTTTAGTCTTTGGTAACTGAGTTTTAGAACAATAACTGCAGCATGTCTAACATAACCATACAACTTTTTACAGCAGCAGTTGCCATATAATCGTTGGTGTGGTACAGGTGATTGACCAGCACACACTAACAATATTTACCCCACCACCATGTTTATTTGCCAATGGGGTAGCCCACTCTCCATCAGCATAATGTAACCCCCCCCCCCGGTTTTATTGTCTGCTGACAGGGTGCCCAATCCCCGTTGGCAGAAAGGAATCCCAACCCCTTTTGTTGTTTGCCGATGGGGTTGCCCAATCCCCAACAGCAGAAAGGAATTCCCAGCCCTTTTGTTGTTTGCCGACGGGGGTGCCCAATCCCCCATCAGCTACAGCTGCCCCCGCCCCCAAAAGCAAGACTCTGGTGGCACTCTAGGAGCCCACCCCAGCGTACCACATGGCCCTTTTGTTGTTTGCCGATGGGGGTGCCCAACCCCCCATCGGCTACAGCTACCCCCCAAAGCAAGACTCCGGTGGCATGCTGGGAGCCCATCCCAGTGTGCCACATGCCCCTGTAAAGTTAAAAATGGTCTGGCAACTTTTTTTTTTTTTACCTGAAAAAAAGGAAATGGTCCCTCATAGTCTCCCTGCCCCCCTCCCACAACCCGCACCCACCCACTGTGCACTCTGCCTCCCCACACCCCCCTCACCCCATACTTTCCTCTAGAGCTTGGCGCGACGATCTTCGGTGGACTGGGAACACGTCTGCACTCTTCAAAGTCGACCACGAACTGAGGAAATGCCGGTAAGCTATATAATGTCATAAATAGGGTTTTTTCAACTTTAGTGCATATCTTGGGCATTTTTGGGAATTTTTCACCAAATTTTCAACATGGGGTTTTTGGGACCTCTCCTCATGAATTCTTGAACTGTCATGGTGTTAATTGGCCCCAAAAAGTGGTTTTGCGGTCACTGAGTGGAATCAGCCTTCAGGGCCAATTAATGAAATGACAGTGCCAGTGTTCATGAGGAGGGCTCTCAAAAAGCCTATGTTGCAAATTTGGTGGAAAAAATCCAAAAAATTACTGTTTTACGAGCGTGCATTGCGCAGTTGCTATGCATGCTCATAACTTTGCGAATTTGCATTATTTTCATGCTAGATTTTCAACATTGCCATTTTGTCACACCTCCTTGTGAGCAGTATAACTGTCATCATTCACATCCTGGCCGAAATGTGTTTTCGCACTTCTGGCACAGAATAGCATAATCACTGTGGGAAATCAGTGTTCAGGACAGATTAAGAAAATGACAGTGACACTGTTCATGAGTGGAGGTCCTAAAATGGCAATGTTAAAAATTTGGTAACAATACTCCATAAAATGACTGTGTTATGAGCATGCATTGCGCAGTTGGCATGCATGCTCGTAACTTCGTGAATTTATAATTTTTTCACTCCAGATTTTCAACATTGCCATTTTCCCAGACCTACTTATGAACAGTACAGCTGTCATTTTTCTCATCCTAGTCAAAACATGTTTTCGTACTTCCGGCGCAGAATAAAGCGGTCACTGTGGGAAATCACTGTTCAGGACAGATTAAGAAAATGACAATGATACTGTTCATGAGCAGAGGTCCTAAAATGCCTATGTTGAAAATTTGGTGATGATAGCCCATCAATTGACTGTGTTACAAGTGTGTGTTGCGCACCTACCATGCACCCTTGTAACTTTGCAGATTTGTAATATTGTCATGCCAGATTTTCAACACACTGGTATTTTTTCACACCTCCTTATGAGCAGTACAGCTGTCATTTTTCACATCCAGAACGAAATGTGTTTTCACAGTTCTGGTGCAGAATAACGCAGTCACTGTGGGAAATCAGTGTTTGGGACAGATTAAGAAAATGACAGTGGCACTGTTCATGAGCAGAGGTCCTAAAATCCCTATGTTGAAAATTTGGTGACAAAACTCCATAACATGACTGTGTTACAAGCGTGTATTGAACTGTTTCCATGCACCCTTGTAACTTCACAAATTTGTAATATTTCATGCCACATTTCCAACAGTGGCATTTTTTCACACCTCCTTATGAACAGTACAGCTGTAATTTTTCACATCCTGGCTAAAATATGTTTTTGCACTCCTGCCAGAGAATAGCACGGTTGCTGTGGGAAATCAGTGTTTGGGACAGATTAAGATCGAACGAGTGAGGGGGGGAGAGTGACTGAGCTCAACTGAGCTATATCAGGACTGCTGTGGAGTTGTTTGTGGGCAGAAAAAGTGCCCAACACAAGAGCCCAGTTCAAAACGGCAGCCTGCAGCACTGGGAGAAACAAAACAAGAGAGCAAGTGGGGAGGGGTGAGCGAACTCACCAGAGCGCTGTCAGGACTGCTGCAGATTTCTTTGTGGGCAGAAAAAGGCATCAATGCAGGCAGGGGCCCAGTTCAAAAGGCCAGCCTGCAGTGCCACGAGAAACAGAATGAGAGAGTGAGACGGGGGACTGAGCGACCTCAACGGAGCTCTGTCGGGACAGCTGCAGATTTCTTTGTGGGCAGAAAAAGGTGCCAATACAGGCAGGAGCCCAGTACAAAAGGGCAGCCTGCAGCGCTGGGAGAAACCCAATGAATGAGTGAGATAGGTGGAGTGAGCGAGCTCAACGGAGCTCTAGCATAACTTCTTCAGATTTCTTTGTTGGCAGAAAAAGTTGGCAATGCAGGCAGGAGCCCAGTACAAAAGGCCGGCCTGCAACGTCGGCAGAAACTGAATGAGTGAGTGAGAGAGGGGGAGTGAACAGGCTAAACAGACCTGTGTCAGGACTGCTGCAGATTTCTTTGTGGGCAGAAAAGCCACCAACAGAAGTAGGAGCCCAGTACAAAAGGTCAGCCTGCAGCACCAGGAGATACAGAATGAGCGAGTGAGAGAGGGGGAGTGAGCCACCTCAACGGAGCTCTGTCAGGACAGCTGCGAATTTCTTAGTGGGCATAAAAGCTGCCAACACAGGCAGGAGCACAGTACAAAATAGTAGCCTGCAGCACTGGGAGAAACAGACTGAGCGAGTGACAGAGGGGCAGTGAGTGAGCTCAACAGACCAATGCAATCAACATTTGGCATTGACAAATGCTTGTTTTATATCTTGCCACTCTGCATTACAGTGGTTTTTCAATTGTGTTTTTTTTTTCTGTTCTTTCCATGGGCAGAATGTAAATATATAAAATAGTGTATGGGTAATACATCATTGGTTGTAGCCTCAGGCTTGTGACATCAGTGATCTCAAGAGCGCTTGAGTGGTCCCATGATGTCATCACAAACCTGAGATGGAAACACAACCTTGAGGTGTATGGTTACCCATATATTGTTTTACATAGTATATGGGAGCCCTAGATTGTACACAGATTTTAGCAGCCCAGGTGTTTCAAGGGTTTGCAATTTACCGTGAGTTGTGTTTACCAAGTGGCTCTATCAGAATAGTGGCTTTTGGAGTGCTTGAGAAAGTCGGTGACAGCACATGCTCATTCAAAGGACAGAAAAGTTGTTGTACTATTGATGTGATATCAGAACAACAGTACAACTATTTTTTTTTTGACCTCTGAACTATCCTACAATAAGATTTGGAAAGCTGCTGAAATCAGTCTACAATCAAGGGCTTCCATATACTATATTTTTATTTGTTACTCCCTTTCCCTCTTTCTCATTATTAGAAGGTTGTCCATGGCATAGCTCTCCCTAACAATTTCTTGCTAACAATGAAACATACATTTTATCTTGATCTCATCAATTCTTCATAAATATGATTTTTGGTGTGTTTTTTATATAATTTCTAAAATGTTTTAACTCATCATGTGGTAATTGCTAATGCCCTTCAGCAGTTTACTATTTCTGGCATGCTACTGATAAATGTGCTCTGAGCCCCATGATTAATACTGACAAATGGTTTGGTGTTTGCAATAGTTAGTTTAGGTTTAAAAGATAGGGCTATTTAAGGATACATGTGTCCACAAGACCCCACACCCTGAAGAAGGCTAGCAGGTGCTGAAGCACCAGAGCATTTATGGTGAGGTTCACTAGCACAATGTTTGCTTTGATTTGTTGCTGTTTTGTACATTATGTATTTATGTTTTGGTGGCATACAATGGTTTGCACATTCTGAATAAATGTCAGCATTACTTAATTTCATGGTTATGTGCTGCTTTTTGCAACTGCCTTCCATATTTGGGTTTCAGGTGTGGAGTTCCTTTTGCCTTTTATTGTTTGTTCTGGTTAGTTACCCTTGTAACTGCACCCGCTTGCTTTACTGAGCATGCCTCTGTCTTTTAATTTTTTTCTTGGTTTGCCCACATCTGGAGCATTGTTTCCATTTCTGGTTACCACATTACAGAGAGGATATTAATGAGTTTGAGAGGGTTCAGCACAGGGCCACCATGCTGATTAGCAGCACAGGGTGTGAAACACTGTGAAAAGAGACCAGACATGCATAGGTTACTCATCTTAGAGAACAGAGGGCTGGAAGAGGCTATAATCATAGTATTCCATTTACTAAAGAGGATAGACAGGGTGGTGTATACACAAATGTTTGAGCTGCTAAGTACAGACAGAACTAGAGGACATATACTCAGATTGAGGCAAGCAGGACAACAAAAAAACAATGGAGGGCATTACTTCATAAAGAGGGTGATAAACATGTGCAACAGGCTACTCAGTGAGGTCCTGGAAACTAGCACTATGCAGGCTTTCAAAGCAGGATTAGATAGATTCCTGAGACAGCATGGCATTGAGGGTTACACAACATGAGTAGGGCATAGCATTCTAGCTGATAAGTTGGGATGTGCATCCTTACCCATATGGAACTATAGTCACTACTCTGTGGTAGGACAGACAACAAATGTGGACCCAAAGACTCTTCAATAACCCCAGTACTATGTTACTGGGTTACTTTCTACATTTTGTCCAAAATAAGAACCCTTAGTATATGGCTTGCAAAATGCAAAGTATCCATTGTAGCAGGACTATACTAATTGAAAGCTCTTGCATTGAGACATATTATCCCATCATTAAGGTTTGAAACCTTTATAACTAATTGACTTCTGCATTGAAGAAATCCAGCACAACATCTATCACTTCACTGATTTGGCACAAATTAAGACTAAGAAATAATTAAGCATAGTGCTTTTATCTGCATGTGGTATGACAGTTTAAGATATAGAATATTAGGCCCAATCATTCAATTCAGTGTATTTCTTAGAAAGTAAGATGAGCACAGGTCTCATTTACAATTGTATCCAGTATAGTTTAGAAAATTACAGCGGGTAACCACAATAATAGATAAAGGAATAAATAGGGTAACATGAAAAAAAACATGTGTTGCCATGACAAGGTACTCATTTGAAACATTTACAAAGCTTACAGTAAACAACTATTGTTGATAAAAGACTTAAATTTGGTCACAGTAACCAGTGTTTGCAGCATGAGAGATCATTGTAGTGAGAACCATAAATGGGCAACTGAAAATTTGAATGAGGAGCAGCCAGCTTTAGAGAGGAATTTAGGTTTCCTAGCAAACACCAAATTAAAAGAATTAAGTTGGTGTTGAGTGGATTTAAATGCAATGAATTGAGATGGAAAGCAGGGGAATTTGCCAACGATTACTTTGCGGCATAAGATATATATATCAGTGATGGAATCTTCTGTTTGCTAGGGAGGACTACATAACAAGTTTGTAAACAGTGTGAAAGGAAAGCCAGCCCACCATCACAGCAGTAGTGCTACCACTCATGATGCCAATGACCTGGGTTTGAAAGCGAGCCCAAGGTGTCGGGGAGCCAGCCAAGGGGTAGAGGATTGAGCATCTGAAGAACCGCTCCTCTGTTCCAGGGGGGAGGGTGGGGAAGAGCTAGGTGCTCAACTGGCCCCCTGGCAGAAGCCAAAGGAGAGGTAGCTTGAGCCACAAGGTGTGCAGGAGACATGGCAGGCATTGGTGCATGTGCTTGATGTCAGAGCACACCACACCCCCCAGAGGAGAAAATGGAAAAGTCTCCTTGTTGCTCAGGATGACTGATGGCCTCTGCAGGCCACACACCAAATTTTCTATTGTAGAACTTGGGAGGGGGAGAGGTAGAGAGAGAGAGAGAGAGAGAGGATACAAGTGCTGGATACTCCATAGCGGGGGGATGGGGGCTGAACATAACTAAGTGTCAGGGTAATCGCATGAAGCATCAGAGATTAAGGGAGCTTGGTCACCTAAAACAGTTGCAGGTTTCTTTCAGGTACTCTGTTATTAGTGCTTTAAAGGTGAATGGACCGGGGAGGGTTGAGCGCTTTAGAGAACTTTGCATGGTATTCCATAGGGAAGGGAAGGATAAATTAATTGCAGCCGTGCCATGGAATGTTTTTACTCTAGGTATCTGAAAGCAGAGAATAGAGAAGCGTCTCAAGCCATATGACCCCTTGGCATGCTCGAAGAAGCTCGAGATGTATGCAGGAAGCTTATCAGACAGTGCTGTATAGAACCAGAGGTGAGCATTTCTTTTCCTCCTCATAGGAAGTGAGGACCATCTCAGCTCACAGTATAGCAGGCAATGGTGGGTGCGAGAAGGAAGATTAAGGATGAACCTCAATGCCCTGTGATAAAGAGTGTCGAGTTTACTGAGCACTGCGGAAGGACAGTTGTTGTAAAGGAAGTCAGCATAATCCACTAGAGGCAGGAATGTGGATTACACTAACCTCTTCCTGGCTTCTTTGGTAAGAAGATGCTTAATGTGGTAGAATATGCCTAAGTGTTGTCTTAATTTTTTGGTGACCTCATTCAGGTGGCATAGGAAGTTAAGCTTGTTGTCCAGCCAGATCCCTAGATATTTAAAATTATCCACGGTTTCAAGGCGTTCACCCAGTAGAGTTAGGATTTTGCGGTTACAAGATGATCCTGGGGCTGCCTCCGGTGAGAGGATCATGGCTTTGGTCTTTTTGGCATTAAGAAGGCGCTTATGTTTAATAAGATTATGTTGAAGAGAAATAAAGTCTCACTGTAAGTCCTCATAGGCCATGTCCAAAGAGGAGGTAGAGGTGTAGAGGACAGTATCGTCCTCAAATAAGTGCACATTAGCTGTGCATAGTTGTGAGTCAAGGTTGTTGATATAGATTGCAAATAGGATTGGGCCCAAAATGGAGCCTTGGGGGACACCTCGTAGTAATGTTTTTAGGGGAGACAATTCTCCTAAGGCTTTAACTTGCTGAAATCTGTTAGTAAGGTAGCCGGTGAACCATTTAATGGCAGTATTATCTTAACCGATGTTACTCAGAGCATTAAGCATAATGTTGTGATCCATGGTATCGAAGGCCTTACTAAGGTCAGGAAGAGAGCAAACACATACTTCTTCGAATACAAGGCCATTTGCCAGTCTGTGGTGACTTTAGCAAGGGTAGAGACTGTGCTATGCTTAGCTCTAAAACCCAATTGAGCGGTGTTTAGAAGTTTCTGTGAGTCCAGATGCTCCCTAACTTGGGTGTTAACAATTTTTTCAAGTAATTTTGAAAGAGTAGATAGTAGGGAGATTAGCCGATAGTTGTTCATGTCGCTCGGATCCCCAGACTTGAACAAAGGGATGATGTGTGCAGTTTTCCATGATTCGGGTAGTGTACCTTGCATCAGGGAGGAGTTGAATAAATGGGCAATGGGGGTGATCAGGTAGTAATGGTCAATTTTAAGGAAGAAGGGTTCAATATTGGTGGCACCAGCACTCTTTTTTATATCCAGTGACAATAGGAGTTCCTCTACTTGCTTGAAGGTAACAGGGTAGAAGCTGAAAGAGGAGGAATAGCATTGGTTAATGTTAAAGTTGGAGCTAGAGTCAACAGCGATGTCCCCATGTGGGCTGAGCTTACTGATTGGAGAGGTATCAAAGGCCAGCCCCGAAGTGGCAAAGTGTTCATTAAGTTGTTCTAGTATATCAGCTTTGTCAGTAAAGGTAGTGTCACCAGACACTATTTTGGCTGGAAGGGAGGGAGGCATCAGTGGTATGGCCTTCAATCTCTTTGCTCCAGAACTTGGCAGAGTTGTTTTTGTTGTCTTCCAGGGCTGTTTGGAAATAGCTAGCTTTTTCAGATCTAATTAGTTTGATGCAGGCGTTCCTAGAGGCACAAAAAGCAAGCCAGTCGGCTTCCGAATGAGATTTCATAGCTCTTTTCCACAAGAGGTCTCTATCCTTGAGGGCATTCTTCAGTGAAGGAGAGAACAAGCCAGGTGGTCTTTTCTTAGACTTGGTGAGCCTTAGGGGGGTGTGTTTGTCTATTAGATCCTTTAGGAGGTTGTGAAAGATATTAAATGCCTCATTGAGGGAAGGGTCTAGGTAAAAGTCCTGCCATGTAAAGTTGCCCAGGTCATGCAGGAAGGTGTTCTAGCAGAATCTTTTCAAGCACCTTTTCAGTTTAATTTTAGGGGCTGACTTTATTTGAGGAGAGTGTCTGATGCAGAAAATGGTGCAATGATCACTTATGTCTTTGAAAAACACCCCGGTGTGCGTAATGTTATGCAGTTTGTTAACTAACATGAGGTCCAGAAGGGTGCTTCTCTCGGGGGTAATTTCTGCTGGGTCTGGTGGCTACAGGGGTTATTTGTGCCAGCCCACATGTGTCACAGAGTTCCTTAAGCTTCTTGGAGCTCTCATCATTCCAGTTTAGATTGAAGTCCCCCATTAGAATGCACTCAGTGTTTGCCGTGTCAGTCGGGCTTTGGAGATGAGGTAGCAGGGCCAAGCCACCAGAAGGCGGTCGATAGCATGCAGCAATAAGGAGTGCCTTATCATTGGAAAGTGTTAGTTTTAGGGCCAGGCATTCAAATTCTTTAGCCTTAGAGGTGCAGTCAATGACTGTGACAGATAATTTGCTCTTGGCATAGATTATGCCCCTCCCCCGGATGGTCTATCACTCCGGAAGCTGCTGTAGCCTGGTATATTGATAGCTTTGTCTGGGGTTGAGGACATAAGTCAGGATTCTGAAATCATAAAGAAGTCAGGGGAACGAGCCCGGGCCATCGGGGGTCAGCAGGGGAGGACTGGGATTGAGCATGTGCAGACTGCTGTCCTGGTCCTGGGGTGGGTTGGGGAATCTCACCGCACTGCAGTGGCCCCTGGGGACACTCAGGGGAACTACAAGTGCTGGTGATACTGGAAGGGGAACGCGGCGGATGTTGGCATGTTGTGTCCGGACGTCACTGCATGTCCGCATTCCAAAGGGGGACTAATCAGAGGAAAATGGCTGGGCGCGACCATGCAGCTTGATGGCCGCGCTCCGAGCCACCTGGAGGACTTTGGAGGAGTCCTGTTGGGGAGGGTCCAGAGCTATCCTGGCTGGCTGAGGCAGCGGGGAGCCCTCCAGCAAGATGGCAAGACGGCCATCCCAGATCCTCCTGGGTGCAGTTTCAGCTACCCAGCTCTCCGGGCAGGCGGAGCTGATGGCTGGAAGCCCCAAGCCGGCTGTGCTGCAGTAGACAATAAAAGTATACATGAAAAAAAAAAGTGAGGAGATGCGTGTAAAATCTATGTTTGAATCAGGTCAAGCTTCTTAAGTAAACTACGGACGTTCACGTGAAGGAAGCTGATGCCCTTGTATTGGGGGAGATCTGCAGGGGTGTTCAGGGAAGCAGGTGGGCCTGGGTTTAGCTCAACATTTCCAGAGCAAAGTAGGAGAAGCAGTAAAAGTTTCTTGAGGTAATGGGTTAACCTACCGAATAAACACTTATTACTCCACTTGGTGTGGAGAGTTTTTTCGGTGGCTGAAGTATGGCCACTAGGATAATTTGTTAAAAAGAGTGCATACATGAGTGTTTTAACCATCAGGATCAGGGGCACTCTAATATATTCGCTGGATAATGCTTGGTGAGAGGATAGGTGAGACAGTAGTGAGGCCATCCCCACGGTGTGGTGCCATGTGTTGTTCTGCGATAATAGAGCTGGGTATCCTTCTAACAAGGAGCACTGACCTTGGTGTAGATGGGCAGCTGGAATATGGTACAATACATAGGTTAATAAGATGCAGCAGACAAGCAGGAAGGACTCCTCTCATAGCATTGTTTAGGTGTTGTATTCAATTACAAGGCAGTAATGGTAAGGTAACCAGAACCAGGGTATAAGGAGTTAAGCTAAGGAGGCAGGGCTGGATGTGAGTGAGAAGTTAACAGTTAGGTGAGGCTAACCATGCATAGACCAATAGGAGAGTAAGAGGGTGGCCTAGCTCTTGATGAAAGAGCATTTAATAGAGGCCGGGTTTGAGGCGGACGGTGTGGGACAAAAAACACAGAGTTGGAAGTAGAGCGAACGGCAGGCGCCAGGAAGGGAGAAGAAAAAGCCGCAGAGAGCAGAATCTCCAGGTGGCCAATCACAGTAAAAGCTGCACGGCAGCAGCCAATCAGCAGAATTCAAGAGCAGACTTCAGCCAATTGGGGTCCCAAAGCTATTCCCCTGAGTGGTCTGTAGTCTTATCCGGCTTCTTGGGCTCTGTTGCGGGCGGGTGAAAGGCACGGACAGCTGACTTCTCCAGCCGCGGCCACAGAGGAAAGGAGGCATCAGCCCAATCAAGGGCTCTGAGAGCTGAAAGAGACAAGTCAGGGATTCAGTTTATGGTCACTCAGGAGAAATAGAAGAAAGGCAATAAATTGGGGGGCATGGGAGAGCAGTTTAGACAATAGGAAGAGAGAAGAAGCAGATAGGGTGAGGGTTGGTGCGGGCAGGAATCCAGACAGCAATGCCAATTAGAATCGGTGCCGCTTTAGCCCAGAGAAGGGGATTAAGTGGAAATAGAGTAGGGGGAGGGTGAGAGCTCTAGAGGGAAAGTCTGAGAGGAAGAGCAAAAATCAGAGTTAAAGGATGGATAGGGAGTACAGTTTTTACACTTAGCACAAGCTACACAGCAAAAGCAGTTTTCAGCATACACATATCCCCAAGGTTTAGCTACATAAATCACACTGTAAAATGTTCCCCTCAGTAAGAACTACACATCAAGCATTTTTTAAAAACACAGTGTTGGAAGCAGAGCAAGCAGCAGGCACCAGGAAGGGAGAAGAAAAAGCCATGGAGAGCAGAATCTCCAGGCGGCCAATCACAGCAAAAACCATACGGCAGCAGCCAATCGGCAGAGTTCAAGTGCAGACTTCAGCCAATGGGGCCCCAAAGCTATTCCCCGGAACAGTCTGTAGTCTTACCCGGCTTTTTGGGCTCTGTTGCAGATGGTTGAAAGGCATGCGTCCAGCTGGCTTCTCCAGCTGTGGCCGTAGAGGTGAGGAGGCATCAGCCCGACCAAGGGCTCTGAGAGCCGACATCTTGGGCTCTGTTGTGGGTGGGTGAAAGGTGTGTGGCTGGCTGGCTTTTGCAGCCAAGGCTGCAGAGGTGAGAAAGCGTCAGCCTGATCAAGGGCTCCGAGAGCCGGCTTCTTGGGCTCTGTTGTGGGCGGGTGAAAGGCGCGCGACCGGCTGGCTTCTCCAGACACGGCAGCAGAGGTGCTCTGAGAGCAAAGGGCACTGTAATACAGATGATCAAGTAAAGATGGTATAGTTTTAGACGCAGTGCGATAAATGATGTCACCATACAGTTGTCAAGACTGGAAATAAAGAGAGAAGACACAAATTATTTATTTATTATTTATTTTATTTGGAGGTTAAACACAATGTACAAAGCTACAGAGTGTGCCCCACAAATTTAAATTAATTCTGGCTTTATACAGTAGAGTACAAGTGGGATTTGTGGTGTGGAGTGGGAGTGAGAGATGGACTGGGTAAAATTAGGTGCAGGAACACAAAGGTAAAAAATTAGACTTTAGGGTGGTTTGAGAGAGAAAAAGAGAGAGAGAGAGGCTGCGGAGAGTAGGGAGCTTGTCCAGAAGGAGTGAAGGTGGCTAGAGAAAGCACTTTGGCCAACAGAGGTGTTTTTCAGCAAGTGAAAGAGAAGGAGTGAGAGTCAGCAGAGTGGAGCAAGTTGTGAAGGAAGGAAGGAAGGAAGGAAGGAAGGAAGGAAGGAAGGAAGGAAGGAAGGAAGGAAGGAAGGAAGGAATCTATGGCTGGGAGGGACTGCAGCACCCCCACTTTTGTCAGTTAGTATTCAAAGTGTCCCTTTCATGCATACAAGGTCAGGAGAGAAGCAACCATTCATTGCCTCCTTTGTAATTTTTTTGTGTGCTGCCCAGTTTACAATTGAAATGGAAGCTCCCAGCAGGCTGGCACCTAAAGGTACTTAAGACCACCTCCAATTAAAGAATTAGCACCTTTCCCACCAGTCACTCACCCATCCTCTATGAAAAGAGTTTCATGAATAAGGACTGTGGTACACATTCAGATCTACTGCTTCTGTTCTCTGCAACACAGCATAACCAGCGATGTCTGTGTTCTGCTGAGCTACTGAGTTGTTTTCCAGTGGTACAGGATTTCACTGGGCCATCATCTTCAAAAGGAAGTCATCTAACTCATAGAGGATTGTCTATGGGGAGTAATTCACAATAAGGATATTCTCTATCGAGAGGTATCCTTGGCAAGGTTAGACCTCGAGAGCAAAGCTCGAGAGGTCGTCCATTGCCAAGGAGACCTCAAGATTTGAGAAGATCCTTGTTTGTGAATGACTCCCCATAGACAATCTTTTATAGTGTATGGTGAGTCTATTCATGAAAAAACAGCAAATGGACGCAGAAATATTTTAAATCAAGCCTTACTTGCCTTCATGTTGCTGCTCACTCCAGCGCTACTCGGTCCCTCGCCGATGTGGCTGTTAAATCGCGCATGAGCGGATGCGTTCAATCTTGTTCTGCTGCACCGGTGACATACTCAGTGCAGCACAACAAGATCGTGACACACTGAAGCAAGCACAACAGCGCTGTTGGGAGCATGGATTTCCATGCTCAACAGCGTTCTTCCATACACTATACAACAATTGTGTTTTTTTTGGGGGAGGGGAGGGCAAGAAAAGCATATGTGTCCTAACCAGTGTGCAAGTGTAAGGGTGGGGTGCACCTGGTCTGCCTCCCAACCATCTGGTCTTGCCATTCCTAGGTCCCTTGGTGCCCCTGTATTGCTCCTGCAAGCCCCTAAGAGTCTGTTTTGCAGTGGGGTCAGAGACATTGTGTGTAAATGGGTAAATCTACCACCTGGCCAGCTCAGCTAGCACTGGGCAAACTGTAAATTACCGCACAGCTCAGTGTGTGCACATTCAAGCTGGCTCCTGCTTGAACATGTGAGCTGGCAGCCTGCTTGCTGACCCTTTTAGCGCTACAGCACACCTGTTAAATCTGCAATCATAGCACAGACCAAGTGTCTTCTGTGTGTTCTGACCTCTGGGATCCCAGTACACTAGTGGGGGTTTAGAGACACACCTTAGGGAACAAAAGAAAGTAAACTTTGTAAGTGCTTATGTGTGTACTGTTACTTTAAAAATTGCAAGACTGCCCAGTGAATATGTATCTCTGCGTGTCACCTGGAGACTTAGGGTTACAGGCAGAGAAAGACTTTTTGAGTGTTCATGCTACAAATGGATATGAGTACAGAAATGCAGCTATTGGGCTGTGGGATGGTTACTTAACTTGGTTTGCCTGCAACAAAACTTTAAACTTGGAACTGTGTATAAACTGTTTACGTGGATGCCATCTCAGTAACCCCTGACCCTGTTTCTGGCTAATTAGTACTCAAGGAGCTCTAAGACTGCTGCTATGGCTCCTAGGAAGGGGGACTGGAAATGTGCTTGGTGCCCTTATCCGCATCCAATTAGGTGTTGAGTAGGCTCAATGCATATTACTTTTACAGATGGACAGCTGTGTTAGCCAACAGATGCTGGCATTTTTTTCTCTTCAGATGTTGGGGAAGAATACAGCTTGTGGCAGTTCTGCCTGAGGCACTCCGAGTGATGCTGGGGAGTGCTGAGTGAGTGGAAAAGAAAGTTTGGAAATCAGCTTAAGGTTTCCACAGCTGACTGCTAGGAGACATGCCTAAATCTTTCCATCAGCCTGAAAAGCCAGAATTGAAGTATGTAAAATGTTTGGGAGTAAATTCCTGTGGTTTCCTGTGGAAAGCCCTCAGCTTGTAAAGAAAGTTGGACTGCAGTTTATCAAGAGACTGAAGTGCTAACCGGGTTTCTGCAGCCAGAATCGAAAGAAGCCCATAGAGTTCCCTTTGCATGGGGAAGCCAAAAAGCTGTTTGTGGTATGGTACCCAAAATTTGGAAGACAGTCTGAGAGACTGTTTCCCCTCTCCAGCCCGGGGGTGAGCCAGAACTGCCTTCAGAGGTGTCTGTTATCTGCTGCCAGCACAAAGGAAAAGACTGCGTGATTCCTGACCTCCAGAATAGGAATCACTATCTGCTGAGGATGGTCTGTGGGATCAGCCAGGTAGTGTCATAGCTGGGCATTACCCATCACTTGACCCTGAGAGTTAGATGCCTGGATGTGTGGGGTGAGGCATGTGCCCTGGTCCCTAGTACTGGTCTGACCCAGCATTCCTGAGAAAGCCAGCCCAGAAGGTGACAAGCTGCCAGACTGTGCAACCAGCTCAGAAGGTGACAAGCTGCCAGACTCTTCAACCAGCCCAGAAGGTGACAAGCTGCCAGACTCTGCAACCAGCTCAGAAGGCGACAAGCTGCCAGACTCTGCAACCAGCTCAGAAGGTGACAAGCTACCAGACTCCTGGTCTAGTCAAGTTAACTGCAGACCTGCTCCACTGTAACATATTTTTGTTCAAGAGTGGTACAGAATGAACTCTCAGCAGTTAAAATCATGTTTGTGTTTGTCTCTGTCAGTAGTTTAGTTTTTGTGTTTTTTTCATGTGTTTCTACTTGGAGGAACTGGACCATTCTTGGACATAACATCTATGAACATTTCCTGGACTAAGAAACTACAAAACATCACCACCAGGTATAGGCATTCTCGTCATAAATCAACTTTTTTGGAAGACATCAAAAAGCAAAAGTGAGGTCAGTAAATCTTTTATACAAATTTCTGGGTTGTGGAGTGCTGCATTGAATCCACATTTCTGTCTGACTTTCTTAAAGGATGTGTGCTTGTCTTTGAGGTCTATTCACAACTGTTTTGGAGAACAAAGGGAAGATTCTAACAAAGGATTTTTACATCCTGCATATGCCCTAGGCTAATGTTCATCACCTTCAGGAATTTAACACTTTCTGGGTCTTTGATCTACAGTAGCAATCAGTTTTCTGGTCCACAGTAGCTCACCACAAGTCACTCAGGAACACTCACCCTTGCTACAGTAAACATTTGCAGTCTACTCTACCTCTCACACTAACCATTCAAGCTCGATACCAGCAACCTGGCACCATGGCAAATCCTCCCTACCCTCATTTGTGGCACCCTCCTACAAAGGACTGGGTGCAAATGACAGCTCACACTGCTGGAAAGTTGACAAATCGACACCTGCTCCTAGCCATTACCCTACGCTGGGACCCTAAATGACTACACTGTACTCAAACTAACAAGAAACAGAGGCGTTACATGTTATACTATGAGCTGCGGCAGATGTCCCTGAAACTCCTGCTCCTCCTCCTTCTAATGTCAGGAAGTGTCCATCCAAACCCTGGCCCTGTTTCTACCAGGGTAACAAATCTAGCAAAAATGGAGGGGGGTCTCACCATCGCCACCTTAAATATCTGTAACCTCCTTCCAAAACTGGCATCCCTTCAAGTCTTTGCCAGTTAACACAATCCCAACATACTAGCCATTGTTGAAACCTGGCTGACACCAAGCACTCTGGGCCATGCCATCTCACTACAAGGCTACAATATTTTCAGACTGGACAGGACTAATAAAAGTGGGGGGGGGGTTGTGCTATTTACATTAAGGACAACCTCTCTAGCCACCCTGTCTGCTTTTCCACCACTAACTCCTCTGTGCAATTTCTCCCTGTCAAGCTACTACTTGGTGCCCAAAATAAAGTGTTTACTGTGGCCGCTGTCTATATACCTCCTAAAGATCCAGGGTCCGGCCTCCAGACTGAATTTTTAAGATCGCAACCACCTGACACCAAGCTCCTTCTTCTTGGTGACTTTAATATAAATTGGCTCACATCAGATGTTGGGTCCCTCAAGGATGCTGTCCTAGCAGCTAACCTAATGCAGATGGTGAGCTCCCCCACTAGAAAAAAATACAAAACTGGAACTTGCACTCTCATTGCCTGAATCCTTGCTAGCCACCCAGCCTGCATAAAATTCACAGTTGTTCTCCCGGACTCTCTCAGTGACCACTCCCTTGTGATCTGTACCTGGACAAATAAGTTCCAAAAACCACCTCCAAAAACCATCTCAAGCAGAGTGCTACCCCATGAAAACCTTACTAAGCTCAAGACCTGTCTTTTATAGCAAGACTGGTCCCCAATAAACAATACTCTAGATGTTGACGCAGCCCTAGATTATTTTATCACAACTTTCAACACTGCCTGTGACACCTACGCACCAGTAAAAAAGCGTAAAATCAAAGTGCTCTCAAATCCCTGGCTCACGGCCAAACTACTGGCCTAACTCAAAGCTCGGGACCACCTCTGGGCCATAGCCAGAGCCACAGGCTCCTTGACGGATATCCAGAAGTATAAACAGGCACGAAACCAATGCACCAAACAAATCCGACTAATGAAGAGCTCCTATTTCAAAAATGCCCTTGCAAACTCCTGGGGTGATGGGAGATCATTCTGGGACAACATCAGAAATATCACAGGTAAGCAGTCCAAATCCTTTCCCGCTATAATGACTGTCGATGGAACCACCACCCTAGACCCAATGGTCATGGCAAAGGCCTTAAATAAAACTTTCACTGACCTCAGTGGGGTCCTCCCGCCGGACTTCTTCTCTGACACGGACTCGCCAAAACCAGCATCTCCTGCTGCCTCACCTGACCAACCGCTTTTCCACTTCAAAATAGTTAAGGCACATGAAGTCTACAAATATATAAAAAAGGCTATCTCTAAATCCAGAGCAAGCAGTGATACTATTGATCTTTAAATTCTGTCCCTTACCCTGGAAGAGGTGGTGCACCCACTCACCAAAATTTTCAATCTCTCCCTCTGCCTTAGTCAATTTCCCAGCAAATGGAAGTCTGCTATAGTCACACCAGTGTTCAAAAGTGGCAACAAGTCCCTACCAGAAAACTATCGGCCTATATCTATACTTCCACCCCTCTCCAAGGCCCTCAACGCATTGTGGCTGACCAAATCTCAGACTACCTGCATAAGTATAACATACTCTGCTTGCAGCAACATGGATTTAGGAAAGGTCATAGTACGTTGACCGCCCTGCTGGAATTCTCGGGAGAAATTCACACTGCCTTAGATAAAGGATATCAAACCGGAGCTGTTTTCATTGACCTAACAAAGGCATTTGATACTATTCACCATGGCTTACTTATCACACAACTGCACAGTCTTGGGCTCTCAGAAGGACCAGGTGCCTGGGTTAAAAGTTACCTGGCCCAACGCTCTCAATCAGTAAAAATCTCAGAAGTTCTCTCAGACTCAAAACCGGTCCTCTCAGGTGTTCCACAGGGGTCAATCCTAGGCCCCCTCCTTTTCAGCCTTTTCCTAAACTCTCTCCCCAAATCCTGCCCAGAACAAATAATCCTTTATGCTGATGATGCTGTGATTCTCTCCTCTCATAAGGACCCGAAACCCTTACTCCAGAGCCTGCAACTTGCTTTCTTCAATGTTGAAAAGTGGTTCCTAGATCACAAGCTGGTCCTAAATCACAAAAAAACAAAATCCATGCTTTTCTCCAGTCCATAAAACAGAAAAAGACAAATGCCACTTACTATCAAAACATACCCAGGAAATACCCTTGAACAGGTGTCAACATTTAAATACCTTGGAATCACCTTTGATCAAGGTCTTACCTTTGCGACCCACATTGATAACACAGCGAAAATGGTGAACCAGCGCATTGGTATCCTGTTCTGAAACTGGCAATTCCTTACCCAAGCTGCGCTGAGGATTGCTATCCAAAGCTCTGTCATCTCAATCATAGACTATGACTTAATTATCTATGGCTCTGCCACTACCACCGCACTAAGGCGCATCACAGCCACCCTAAACAAGGCCTGTCGGCTGTTCACTGGAGCGCAAAGATGTACTCATACATGTGAGCTCTGCACTGAAACAGGATGGTTGCAACTCTCAAATCGCATAAGGTACCTCACATGCTTGATGGCAAAAAAATCCATCTTGGGCCGCACTCAGCCGTGTATCCAAGACCTACTTTGCCCAAATACCAGCATCCGTCCCACCAGAAGATCGGAACACCAGCCTCTCCAGGTCCCCAGATGCCGGACCACACAGGGCCAAAGATCTTTTGCCTATCGTGGCCCCAGCTGGTACAATGCCCTGATCTTGCTCATTACATCCTCCACGTCACTAGGAGCTTTCAAATCTATGCTTTACTCTCACCTCTCAGCCTCTAGCTCCTGTGACTGCCTTGACTAATGATTCTTTCCTCATGGCTGTTTTTACTGTTTTTCATCCTCCTCCTCATCTGCTCCTTTCTTAACAAAGGCATCTGAGTACCTCTAACTACTCTAAGTCTGCTCCCTTCCCCATATCTCCTCCTACCCTTCCCACCTTGACCATTCCTCCAATGTTTTGTTTTTTTCCTGTGATGTACTCTATTATACTGGCTTATTGAAACCTTTATAATTTGCTGACCATTCTATGTAACATGTCTTGTTTGTTTGTACATTGATAGCATGGAACCTTTGTAAAAGAGCCATTGGCTCAAAGGTAATAATTCCTAGAACAATAAACTAAACTAAACTAAACTGCTTGAAGCCCCAGCTTAACTGACAGCCTGCTGTTGCTCTCCAAACCCAGTGTGTTGTCTACAGAATCATGAGTAAACTCAGGACCTGCCTTGACCTCGGGAGAGCAAATAAAGTTTGTTTCAAGCTCCTGGCTAGTTTTCTAAGTGCACCAGCATTGGCCACCCATCTGCACCATATAGGCCTGCAACTCCTTTTCCTGAGTACCCAGATTGACTTTCGGGGGCACTGCTACCAGTGGGGAGGTGGGCTTATTGTAGGGGTGTTGCTGCTGAGGGTGGGCATTGTTAATGTTTGTTGTGTATGCTGTT
The DNA here is from genome assembly GCA_016271365.2 of Neoceratodus forsteri. NCBI lineage: Eukaryota > Metazoa > Chordata > Ceratodontiformes > Ceratodontidae > Neoceratodus > Neoceratodus forsteri. The sequence goes on from CM028131.1 coordinate 1,128,268,767, forward strand.
AGTATTGAATTTCATCCGAACAATTATTTATTACTGAATCTCTTTTCCTTCTCCTCTCTGGTTAATAATTTTTTATTGTTGTTCAATACTGTTTACAAGCATATGATTAGCTACAGCCTTCTATTGCATGGGTTTTGAAGTACTACAGTTTAAGGTGATATTTCATATGTGGGGTGACTGTGAGGGGAGGTGAGCAGGTACAGAATCCCAGGGGGTTGTACCATACAAACATCTGACCCCTATAATTTACTCTGGATGGAGGCAATGCACTATTTTTTCTATATTTGGGAAAGAAAACCCCTTTTCCATCTGAAATAGGAGCCCAGGCCCCTCAACCTTGTTGAGCCCACAAGGCAGGGGTGGTAACCAAATGTTACACGGCAACCAGGTTACACAAATGTAATAAGCAAATTGTTCTTAGTAAATTGCATCATTTCTTTAATTCCTGACTCAGTTGTGAAGGCAGATGCAAAATGAAATGCTTAACCTTTTATCACAATCTTTAAATTGTTTTAAAGCTGCTATTTGTAGCTTTAAAACAATATAAATATTAAATTCATAGGACAATGCTGCTTCAGAAACCACTACTTAAGGTCTTGTTGGGAGCTGGAAAAAAACACAATTTATTCAGAATATGCTTCACATTAGGAGTCAAATAAGTGACACTGGGGCCTCAGTCAGGCCAGCAAGGGACAAAGTCAAACTAAATTAATATGATAATCTTGGGTGCACTGTTCTTTCATTTGAAGAAAAGACCAAACTCAAAAGATTTTCTTAATGTAGTATTTTATATTAGCCAGCTATGCAGGCAGGAATAAACACAGAAATTAGGAATCTCAGCCTCAAAAAGTTGCAGAGAAATTCCACACTTCAGTAGGCAGCTCAAAACAATTCTATAAAGTTACTTTAAGGGCCCGATCCATGAAGCCCAATGTGCATCCCCCCATGGGTATGTAGTTCTTGCATGTATAATGGAGACCCCCCCATGCCTATGCGAGGGCCTCCGCAGCTGTCATGAACTGATGCTTTGCTCCCTCTGCACCCAATCCAGTACAGGCATTCACAGCTACTCATTGGCCTATGAGGAGCAGGAAGTGGGATGATACTGCACTATGCAGAATCCTCAGAGATGCCAAAGCACCCATTTTTCAGCTCCTGTTCTGCATGCTCTGCACTGGCTGCCTGTGAGCTCATGCATCACCTTCAAGATCTGCTTGTTGACTTACAAGGCCTTATGTGGTTTGAGACCTGACAACCTTAAAGAGTTCCTGGTGCCATATCAACCTATCCACCCCCTATGCTCCACCGGGACTGGCTTGCTTGTTGTACCCTCCTCTTGCATTAAGAGATTGAGTCACAGATCGTTTGGTACTGCTGCACCATCACTGTGGAATTCTCTTCCACTTGATATATGTGCAACCAACTTGGTGGAGGCCTTTAAAGCTTCTTTAAAAACTTTTCTTTTTGAAAAATCTTTGAGTTTTATTTAAAATGTTTGATCTTAATTCTTGGGGATTTTGCTGTACTGTAAAGTGCTCTAAGACCCTGGATAGGGCGCTATATAAATAAAATTTGCCTTGGCTTGCCTAGTCTTTGCAACCCAGAAGACTGCCATAATGGCTATGTACCCCAGGCAATGCTGGACTAGCCAGTCTGGCAAGTGATCAGCTACCCTTTGTCCCATGACTCCATATTAGGGTCCAGGGAGAATTAGGTTACAAAGAGAGCCATGGCAGCAGAGCGATGATTCTTGAGATGATAAGTACAACTCATAGTGACCATTTATTGCCACAAGCTTCCTTCTGTCTCTCACAGTGATGTCAGTTTCTCCATGTGATGCATTTTACTCAACATGTACCACCATTTCTTCTATTTAGAATGAATTTCTGACCACCTACTAGTGATATAGTTTCTTTGCTGCCATCATCAGAATAAAAAAATGACGTTTCTTTGTATTTTTGTCAGTTAATCTTGAGTTGACAGCCACCTGGCAAATAACTGTCTGGCAAAATGTTTATTTCTTTTTTAATTTAGTGAACCTTGTTAAAATGTTTGGTAGTACAACAGTTAAGTGTATATTTTTATTCCTAAACCTCATGTCCTCCTCTGACCCAGCACTCACAATATTTTCCTAACATGCTACTGCATGCCCAAACTTCAATGTGGGGACATTTTTCTACACATTAGACTCTCTTGAACATTCTCCAGACTATACTGTATCATACTCTCTTACTATATCTAAAATTTAAAATAAAAAAACTACAGCTTTCCAAGCAAACAATCCCAGACTCCACAGTTTGTGGGATGATGATGAACATCGGTTCAAATCTGTTTCCACTTTTAACCAAGGTGCAGTTTATAATATATTCTTTGCTTTGTCCGTTGAACACCTATCTCTTTCAGTTTTAATAACTCTTACTGTCTTGCAGAGTCTGGAGATGTGATGCCTTTTTTGGGTTCCATGTCATAATAGAGAAGTGAAATTAGCGACTTGCACAACAGCGAGTACATCCTGGTGAACACAAATACAGCACACAACCATACTCACCGAATACTAAATTGGCACATATCTAAATACATGTTTAATGCAGAGGGCTGTACCCCCACCCCCCCAAACTATTATAATCCTTTCCTAGGGGCGGCGGACACTGGAGGAAACACGAGGGACAGAGGACAGCAATAACTTTAAAAAAACACACACCTGGCGAAAACAAAATAAAATACCTGTCCATTGTCCTGAAACTAGCACCACCACCACTGCAGCTGATGTCCCTACCCACTATGTTACACAGGTAGCTCAGCAGGATCATGCTCCACACCCCTAGTTAGCCCATCCCTCTTCCTCCCACTTCCTTCCTTCCCTTCTTTCTGTCCCATCACTATTCCCACCCCTCGCTGTTTTTTTTCCCTCCCTCCTTGCTATTCCCTCCTTCACTGTCCCTCCACAGTTGCCAAACCTGAAAGTGACTAAAATGATGTGCTCATTTATGAGTCGCTTATTTTGGTTCACTCTTTTGACATGATACCCTTTTTTGTAGATTCCCCTTGTATTGTTTCTATCATAAAGTTTACAAAATGATTTACAAGGTTGTATTCCTGCCCATTGTTTATGTACTAATAAATAGCCTGTTATTTAAAAGTACAAATGTATATTTGAAATTCAGCTTTTATATGTTTCCATGTTAAAAACATGCAAAACTGCAAGTCATTTCAGGAGTCTTTAAACACGTGGATTCAATAACAATAAATAACCAAGCTCTGGTAGCACTGCAGCTCATGATGCCAGCAACCTGAGTTCCAGCATGAGTCTGGATCATCAGGGGATGGCTGAGGAGACAGTGACTGAGTGTCCCACAGGTCCCTTTCCCACTCTGGGAAGTGTGAGGTCCCATCCTCCTATGCCACAATATTGCCACCAGGAAAGTATGATAGATGGGCGGGACTCTGCAGTTATTAGACATCACTGCGCTGAGCACGAGTGAATATCCTTGACATCACTGCATGTTGGAGTACATTGGAAAAGGACAGAAAAAAGAGAAAATGGAACTGGACCCCATAAATGAAAGACCATGGTACATCCAGGGCTGTGTTCCATTGTGTGCCTCCTGAAAAGCAAAGTGAGTTTGGGGGTAAATGCCTACCCTGACTCACCCCGAGGGTACTCAGCAGCAGTATGGAGGATAGCAGCACATCAATAAAGTAGGAATGCCCCCACAGATGCACTGGGGATCTTCAGGGAGCTAAGGACCAGAGATGGGAATGGGAATGGGACATAAACACAAACTAAAAACCAAATAAATAATCAAGCTCACCACTATGTCAATGCAACTGCAGGTGTTGCCTTGTTGTAATGCAACGCTTGACTGTTTGTTTCCATTTGACTTCATGGGAAGAAAAACTCTGGAATGACTTTAAAATTTGCATTTGTGGGTAGGTTTGATGCATTGTTTCTTTTGTGTTTTGTATTACAGAATGTGCAAATATAGTATTTCAGATCATAAAAACAGGGCTTCCAAAGTCTACCTTTTTTACCCTGTGGCCTTTTGAACTTCATCCCCCTCCCCCATAACTTTTCCCCATGTTCTGACAGCCATGAAGGAAGGAAGGAAACAGGGAAGGGAGCAGAACCAATATTTCAAGAAATTAAAAGTATTGAGAGAGACAAAGACAAAGAGAGAGGGAGAGGGAGAGAGAGAGATTGAGGCTGAAGTGAGCGGAGGGAGATGGAGCAGTAGAGGAAGCAGTAGCGTGTATGAGTAGAATTGTCAATGATGACAAAAAGAGTGGAATATGGGGTCCTGTCTGGCAAGTGAGGTTTTTGAGGTATTGCCATAAACAACATTCACATGTGGACAACAGTGACAACTGCCTGATCACTACAGCATGCTCAGCCAACCATCACTCTTACTCTGCATTGACTATGTTTGTGTCTGCAGGCACTGTCAAGCCATCTGCCTGTGCCAGCCCTATGGTGCAGAGGGCAGAGGCACCTATACCTCACCTGCTAGCACACCAGCAACCTGGGTTCAGGAATGACCCTGGGTCGCTTGAGGCTTGAAAGGGGGGGAGGGTCGAGCATTCCAATGGATGCTCTCCTCCTCCTCTGGGGATGGAGGGAAGGAAGAAGGAAAGACTGTGCCACTGCAACATCACCACCTATGTGATCATGGGTGACAATGCAGTCTGAAGTGACAATTACGATGGGGGACACTCCCTAGCAGAAGACATAAACATGTCCTCTGATATGCACACATTATGGAGTGCCTGTGGGTTGGGGACCTGAGAACACAGGAAAATCACTGCTGGTGGCAGAATGCTGCCTTGTGGAGCCTTGCAGACCCCACACCACTTACTGGGCACAGGGACCACAAATCTGAATGTGGCACCAGAAGGGGGCTTGGGGACCCCTGATAGGACCACCACTGGAGGCAATCTCTGGAACACTTGGTGGCCCTAAGGTATGTCCCAGGGATGGTGGGTGATGGGGTTGGGGAAGCCATGATGGCTAAAGGGGAAATGCCACCAGAGGAGGAGCGAAGAAAACTATCTGTCTGCTCCTTCTCCAGCCCATCTCCTCTGCAGATTGGCACTCCATGTGCATGGCTCCCACAGGAGTGGTGGGAGTGTCCTGCTTGAGTCCACAACAGATGAAATTGGAGGGCAAAAATCTCTGCCAAATTTTATGGATTTAAAGTAAGTTATTGAATATAATTTGCACAAATAGCTTGTAAAAAAAATGAACCACATGCTATTGTTTACCCAGGGTACGGGGAGGTCTTGTTTAGGGTTCTTGTTTTAGCTACTGTTGACAATAGTTTTATTCTACCTCAAACTTGTTATTCGTTTGTGCAAAATCAAACAAACTTCTTGTATTCTAACATGCTATTATTCAGAAATCAGCCACTGCTTCAAGCTACACATATTTTAAAACAACACTGTCTTCTTTTACCTATGGTTGTAAATTGTCATAGGGTTAATTGGACAAGTTTAGACCTGGGATATTCTATAACTTAGTAGATGGCATCTACAGGTTATTATTATCTGGAGATATTGAATTAAATTCAGGACCTTATGTTGAGCTGGATAATTACAAAGGATTATGATTTATGCATCTTAATGTTAGAAGTCTGCTTAAACATTTTGATGAATTGATGGCATGTGTTACATTGAATTCATGTGAGGTAAGAGACTAAGTGAAACTTGGTTGTGGCCTCATATATCCAATAATGTAATTCAGATGGATGGTTATAATTTTGTTAGGCAATATAGAGTGAGAAAAAAGGGAGGTTCTGATTTATTACAAGGAGAATTTAAAAATGTTGCCATGTTCATCAATCTGATTACAGCATTTCTTCTGAATGGTATCCTTAGTGTTAACTATTGCTAGTGCAAAAAATAAAAAGAATTGTTGACTGTATATTCCTCCATAAATTTGCTTATTGGGATTTGAAGATTTTGTGAATTCATTATCCACTATTTGTACCCAAACTGAAACTATACTGATTGGTGACATTAATCTAAATTGAAAACTCTTTTTTAGCTGAAGTATCCAAAATAGATTGGCCACCTGCATGTAAAATCATTTGTGTTGAACAAATTCTTGAATATTTGTCACCAATTTATTTTTCCCTTCAAAATAAGTATGTGCTTATTAGTAAACGTAGGATGAGATGTGTAATTACTGATTGGCTTATAAAGGATTTGCTTCACATGACTAAAAATAGAAATAAATTCTGGATTCTTTCTAAAAATGCTAAAATTCTACACTATTTGAATAAATATCATGAACACATAAATAAGACTACAGAAGGTGTGTGTAAATGAAAAGTGTGACTTTTGTAAGAAAAATCTTAAGACTAATTTAAAGGACCATAAATGTTTTAGGAAACCTCTATAAAATATGCTGGGCACTGATGGAAAAAAACAATATCAAAGAGATTTTAATTAATGGCAAACTGGACTACGATCCTGTTGATATAGCTAATGCTTTTAACAAAAAAATGTTCCCTCCCCTAGAGACAATGGGTGGGATATTCAGACTGTGCCAGGCTGTGGCACAAGCCTGGGTGCAGCACAACTGGGATGTGCCAGGGTGCTGACAGGGTGATATTCAACAGTGCTGCACCATGGCTCAGCACCATTGAATATCATGCTGTGGCCACCCACAGTGTGCATGGCACAGTGGCACTGCTCCAGTGCAAGTGGCCAGAGAGGAGCAGGGGGATGCGCTAGAGCAAGTGCTGTTGCCTTATGCACGTCACCTATGATATTCAAAAGTGCACATGCAAATGGAGCCATAATGCATGCAAGGCACAAATGGGGCCATTTGCATGTCATTATGGCCCCATTTGCATGCAGGTGTGCCCATCCCCAGCGATTTTCACCTGGCACCTTGCCAGGCTGAAGCCGTCGGGGACCAACACCCCCTGCACAAGTGGCAAAGTGCCCCACTGCCCAATCGTGGGCATATGTACTAGATGTGAAATGTCCTATATCCCTGGTGGTCCAGTGGACTGCTCACAGCCTGATTGCAGGCAGAAGTATAATTAAATTGCCTCCTATATCCCTGGTGGTCCAGTGGATCGCTTGCAGCCTGATCACGGGCAGAAGTGTAATTAAAATGCCTCCTATATCCCTGGTGGTCCAGTGGACCGCTCGCAGCCTGATCGCGGGTGTCAGTTATAAAATATTAACAACCAATCCATCCCTGGTGGTCCAGTGGTACCCCCCCCACCCGCCCACTGAGCCCCACCACCCCACTCCCCCCCGGTCAGCGGCAGGTGGCAGCTCCTCACCCACCGACTGACTCTGTACAGTAGGGCTGTATGCCCATTGTTCCACAGCATGAGCCAATGGGCGTGCAGCCCCTACCATACAACACAGTCAAGAATTGTGAATGGATCCATGTACTCCTTTAACCAGTATATTTCAGCCCTTAGTTGCTCCAAGTGACTGCAGACCTGACATGCTCCTGCCCTCCACATTATATTTAGAAATACTGCCTCCCCACAACCATTTCAATTTACCACCTGTCCTCTTCCTTGAACCCCCCAACCTCTTGTTCCCTCATCTATGCCCACCTTCTATCCCCCATATTCCAAATATGTTACCTGATATGTCCCCTAATGACTAATTAGTGCCTATCTAGTTGCCAGCCTAATTAGGGGTTGATAACAGATTTATGTTCACTAGCCAAACAGCACCAATTTAATGCCCTAATTAGGGGTGATAACAGTTTAATGTGTGGTGTCCAGCGCCTCAACCCTCAGCACCACCGGGCTGGCTAGTATCCTGAGTAAATTGAGTGGGTCTTAATAAAAATGTTACTATCAGTTCATTTATACTTTAACATTTTTATGCTTTCCAGTTTTTAGGTGCAATCTGCTTAATGTCACAGAAAGCATCTGAGTATGAGGTGGTACAAACTATACAATTCTAATCTTCTGTTCTAAGTCTTTGTTTGAATAGTTCATTTCTAGCTAATAAACATTAAATGCTTAATAACTTTGGAACCAACTAATATTTTTTCATGAAACCTTCGAAAGGCACGACCTCTGTCCAGGCCACTTCTACCCTAAAAGTTTCAGAGAAAAATACTGTACCATCTAGGCTGTATGAGAGAGCAAAAAAAGTATATTGTATTTTTGACATTTTTAATAAATTGTTTAACTGCAAAGAAAACTCCACACTTCACTAAAAATCAGCATTCTGTATCTCGGAGACTGCACAATATGCCATCGCAAAATTTTTCAAGTCTTGAGACCCTGCCAGCCAGATGGTGCATGACAAATGTTGGGGTATTTTGCCAAATGCTACCAAATTTATTAAGGTGCAAAATTGGGGTTAGCATTAAACACAGTAGCAATATGTAGCAAGATAGATAGATAGATAGATAGCTAGCTAGCTAGCTAGATAGATAGATAGATAGATAGATAGATAGATAGATAGATAGATAGATAGATAGACAGACAGACAGACAGACAGATAGATATTCATTGCAAAAAAAACTGTGTCAATACACCAGTTAGGGTACAACTTAACACCACAAAAGTCACTAAGTGTGACATTAGGGTTTCCAGACCTAACTCCCCACCCCACAAACAGCCAATGAGATAAGATCACATAAGTAACCACAGATGGCCATCATCAGGTAAGACAAACAACATACAGTTATTTCCAGGTGACACAAAACACTTCCTTCATTATAGTCCAATGCTTCTGCAGCCATGTATACACTTTCAAATATACACACCCACATCTAGCTGCAGAAGTGGTCCATCCTTCTTCAGTCACAGATAAAAATTAAGAATATCCAACACAGATGACAGAAGTGTGTGTGTGTGTGTGTGTGTGTGTGTGTTTTATAGTAAGCAACTGTATATGTGGCTGTGGAAGTGCAGGTACAATAGCAGTCAGCTGTAATTTGGGTACTGTATCTATTGCAGCACAGACACAGGCTCCAGAGCTGCTTGAGCTTTTGCATACAGAGTTAGGATTGCATGCTTTTCAATGTGCAGGTGTATGATACTTCCAGATATTTTGCAATATAACAAAAAATGTTCTCTCTGGTGGCCCACACTGGTAGTGTACGCAGGTAGGTAATTTCTCTAGTGCTATCTCATACACTTCAGGAAATATCTGTCCATGTCTTTGGCTACAACTCTGTCTGTGTGTACAGAATTGTGTCATCCACAGGGGTCTGCATTGCAGTAAACAGAAGAACTTCTCTAATTTGGTTATCCTGAACGTGTATATGCATAAGCAAAGGTCAAGCCCCAACAGTGGCCTATGCTTCTGCAGCCAGAAGTGGGTGTGTATGTCCTATACTATGAAAGTATATCTGTGTCTACAGAATCTTAGGCTACACAGGGGCCTGTGGTTCTGGACACAAAAGTAGATGTCAGCGTCATACAATGTGCAACTGTATCTGTAACTTCAGAAGCCTAAGCCCAATGGGGGCTTATGCTTCTGTCTGCCCACAGAGGTACAGTAGTGATTTAAGTATTCTGAATGTGTATATATGGAAGTTCAGAAGCACAAGGCCCACATGGGACTCTACTTATGCAGTCAGAAATGTCTGTGTGAATCTTACACTATGTAGAGATGCAGCAAAATTTAATTTCGCTGGTGAAATTCAGGTGAAATCGTGAATCGTTTGCAACACAAAATATTTCATGAAATTCACGTATTCTGCAAAATATTTCACAAGTGTGAAATGTCAAATTTTGCCTGTGAAATCAGAATTTTGCTGGCAAAATGCAGAATTTCACCAGCAAATGGCAGAATTTTGCCCATGAGTGGCGAAATTTCACTATTTGTGGGCAAAATTTTGCATTTTGCCGGTGGAATTTCACATTTCACATCTGCAAAATATTTTATGAAATGCATGAATTTTGTGAAGTATTTCAAGTAATGAAGTTTTCAGATTTCGCATATCTCTAACACTATGTAATTGCATGTGTGTCTACAGGATAGGAGGCTCCAGATGGGCATGTGTTTCTGCAGACTGAACTACTATGCTTCTCAGGGTATCTTATCTTTTGTATAGTTGACTGCAAAAGTGCAGGCCTCAGGTAAAAGTACTCCTGCAGTTTGAGAAAAAAGGATTTTATCTCTGGGTGTACTAGCACTGTTTCCACATGCACAAATAGTGTTGTGGTATGAATATCGTGGATTTCTATCTGTACCCATAAGGGGGAGTGTACAGTATGTCTTACTCTATACAAATGTATCAATTGCTGCAGAAGTTAAAGGTTGTGTTGTCAGTGTCATAGACTTCTATCTGCAGCCAAAGTACTGAAGTGGGTATGGGTAACCATGCCTGCGGAATCACTGAGCCATGATGATGGATGTCTTTGGTGCCACCTGAAAATAGTTTATGTTGTTTGTTTTACCTGATGATGGCTGTCTCAGGTTGCTTGTGTGGTCTTATCCCTCTCATCACTCATTCTTGTGGGTGGGGGAGTTAGGTTTGGAAACCCTAAATGCTTTTGTGCTGTTAAGTTGTGCCCTAAATGGTGCATTAACACAGTTTTATGCAATGAGTTGTCTTTCTTTTTGAGATATTGGAATCATGTCCCATTCATGTAGGTCCCTGTGGGACTTACATGAACGTGAACAGATGAAGATGTGCAGGGCCCTCTGAGCCAAGTGCCAAGGGAAGTGTCATTCTGCCTGGAGGGGAGAAGCAATAATGTACAATTTATTCCTCAGTAGTTTTATATTTTTCCTAATTTATACACTTAGAGCAATTAGACAGCTCAGTGTAACCATGGGGAGTCATACTTTTAATGCCAGGAGAGAATGAACTAAATTGTAAGACTGTACCTGGGGTAGAATGAGAGACATGGAGCTAGTAAGAGAATGTCCAGCCTGTCCTCCTGGTTCTGTTTGCTGGATCGAATGAGCAGATCCCTCCTAAGCGGCACCTCTGGACCTCGGCAGTGTTACCAGCCACCGCCTCCGACCCACTGGACAAATCCAGCCCACCCTCCAGGTTCTGTTTGCAGGATCGAATGAGCAGATCCCCCCCAAACCCTGAGTGGCACCTCTGGACCTCGGAGGCATTACCAACCGCTGCTTCGGACCCACTGGACAAATCCAGCCCACCCTCCTGGTTCTGTTTGCCAGATTGAACGAGCAGGTATTGCTGCTAAAACCCTCCCAGAGCCATCAGCTTGTGGTGGCTCTCTGATTGGTGCACCTGCCACCTAAGCAGCTCTGATTGGTCCAGAAGGCAGCGCTAAGCTCCCAATTGGTGTGCCTCTGAGCCTGCTTTGAACCTTGGTGTGGCAAGCTATTTTGAGGCTTTTGGACTGTTCTGCTTCTGTGTCTTTCGACTTTAAACCACTTTTTTTAAGACTGTGCTGCTAGTGTTTACCAGCCCTGCAACTTGTTAGTCTAGTAGAATTGTATAGGGCTCTAAAACTTCACTTGGCTATGCATTAGTGCAGTTTTCAATGAAATCAGTCCTGTTGTAGTTACTATTAATTATCGGATAAATGCTAGGCTGCTGCATGCCTGAAACTCTTAAAGTAATTTTTTACAGTGAATTTCAGTGTTTTCCAGCCCTGTTACTAATTTTTATGCAGCGAATTTCAGTGATTTACAGCCCTGTTCTTGTCAATATATGGTATCTGTAGATTCTTTTACTAGCTCCACATCTCTCATTCTACCCCAGGTACATTCTAACAATTTAGTTCATTCTCGCCTGGCCAGGGTCTGTCTCCGGCCCAACCTCACCCCCTCTGCCTGTTCTATTTCCCCTCTAATCCCGCTCCTCTGGCACCACTTTCTGACCCACCCACTAGCACCAATTTCCAACTCCTGTATCTAAAGATCTCTACCCAGCCTGCTCCTGCCCCCCCTGCCGCTAACATTTCTCTCACTCAGTCTGCTATTTAATCTCCCTCCTTTGTTCCCCCTAACCACCACCGTCTCCAATCTTGCATTGCTAATTTATATCCCTTTGTTTCTGTCTATCACCCCAACCCCCTACTTGTCATTCTGCAGCTGTCCCATGCCCCCCATGCCCTGTCTGCACTGTTATATCTAACACTGTTTTCTCCTTCTCTCCCAGATCTCTCCCAAGCCCCGAGTGGCACCTCTGGACCTCGGCGGCATTACCAGCCACCACCTACAGTATGACCCACCGGACAAATCCAGCCCACCCTCCTGGTTCTATTTGCCAGATTTAAAGAGCAGGTATTTCCGATAAAACTCTCCCAGAGCCGTCAGCTTGCAGCGGCTCTCTGATTGGTGCACCTGCTGCCTCAGTGGCTCTGATTGGTCCGGCAGGCAGCACTAAGCTCCCGATTGGTGTGCCTCCGAGCCTGCTTTGAACCTCAGTGCAGCAAGCTATTTTACGGCTTTTGGACTGTTCTGCTTCTGTGTCTTTCTGTCCCACTCCCCCACCCCCTCTCAGGCCACCTTTAAATGCGCTACTAGCCCTGCCTTAAAGACCTACTCTAGCACCATTGGCTCCATTGCCACCTGCCCCCTTTGCCCTCCCAGCCTATAGCTGCCTCCTAAGTGGGCCATGTAGCTTGACCTCCCAGCGCCTACCTACAAAACAAGAATCCGTGTTTTCCAGCTCCTGCCAACCGCTTGACCTCCCAGCGCCTACCTACAAAACAAGAATCCCTGTTTTCCAGCTCCTGCCAACAGCTACTGTGGCACTCACAGCCCAGAACCTACTCCCAATCTCCTCCATCTTATTCTGCCTACCCTTCCTCCCACCTCTGTTACCCTTATACCCTGAGCCCCCTCCCTCCTCCTTGGGCTAATCTAGCTCTTTCTGGGCACCCCCCCCCGCTACTCTATCTCTACCTGCCCCTACCTGGTCCCCTTACCCTTATAGCCCCTCCTCCTCCCTATACTTCTATTCCCCACCTTTGGTCAACTCTCCACTTAATTACCTCCCGCCCTTCTCATGCTGGCCACCCTAAAATGTCTCCTAGGTGGAGCTTGCCCACAGCTTTGTGTTATCACATTTGTTCTCACTATCTAACACTAATTTTACTACTTCTTGCAGTGGGCAACATTCACCCCAATCCCTGCCCTGCACCAGCCCTAACCCTCCAAGCTCCGTGATCAGCACCCCTAAATTAGCCACTGGTGCTACACCTTCTGGCTCCTTCCCCCGAGGGTTGTGCATCCTCCACCTAAATATTCATAGCCTTGCCCCCAAACTCGATCTGCTCCAGGTACTAGCCATCCAGCATACTCCTAACATAATCATCCTATCCGAAACCTGGCTAAACCCTAACTTTCTGCACACATCCATCACCATCTCAGGTTTCAAGGTCTCTCATCAAGACCGCTCCACCAGAGGCAGAGGAGTTGCAATATACACAGCCTCAGACTTACATTTTTCTGTTACTCTTGCTAAATCAGAGCCCAAAGCCTTTGATCTGTTCATGCTCCAACTGACCCTCCCCTTCTTTCTCCTTATTTATGTTTGTCTAGTGCACTTACCCGATCAACAAAAACTAAATAAAAAATAAAATGGTGCAGGTGTATTCTGCTGCCCTGGAACACCAGCCACAACCGTCACTGACCTTCTAAGTCTCCTAGCCTCCCTAGCCTCATCTGGTGAACTTTATATTTTGGGAGATTTTAATCACAATTGGCCTTCACCCACCTTTAGCAAAGCCCGCTCTGAGATCACAGCCCTCAACCCTACCCAGGTCATCTCAGAACCAACATGCACAAACCACAAGACAGACAACCACTCCCTGATTGACTGGGCCATCACTTTACAACCCCCACAGAGTCTTCAAATCTGGCCTGCTTCCTGACTCTATAAGTGACCATCATATCACTTACATAGTCTGCAAAATCCATCACCTTAAATCCCCTCCTAAATTTCTTGTTCAAAGGTCTTACAAATCTCTAAACATTGCCCCCCTTTTGGATGAATTAGCCCATGCAAACTGGGGTACCAACCATATTAACTACACCATAGCTGATGCCCAGCTACATTTCCGGAATACCTTCCTTAGCATCTGGGATAAACATGCCCCCATGTGTCAGATCAGGGTCCGAGGGTCACACCTTCCCTGGATTTCCCCAGAACTAATAGCATGCCAAAATGCTCAGGACAAAGTGTGGAAAAACTGGAAGTCTACACTCCTCCAAGGGGATTACAACATCTACCGTATGCTCCATAACAAGTGCACCAAGGCCACACGGTTAGCCAAAGCCGAATACTTTAACTCCACTTTCAATGTCAACCTGTGTAAACCATCTAAATTTTGGAAAGTTATCCACTCCCTTTTTTAGAAACATAGAAACATAGAATTTTACGGCAGATAAGGACTGCTTGGCCCACCCAGCCTGCCCATTTTTCTACCTAATGGATAAGCTGCAGATCCTAGTTAACCAGCAGCCTAATTCTTTCTACCCCAACCCCTTAGAATTGCCTTATGACTGTCCCATGCATGCTTGAATTCAACCACTGTTTTTGACTCCACAACCTCCTCCAGAAGGCCATTCCATGCATCCACAACCCTCTCTGTGAAAAAATACTTCCTTACATTACCTCTGAGCTGCCCCCCCTCTATCTTCAAATTGTGCCCCCTTGTTCTTGCACACCTCTTAACCTCAAATCCCAGCCCCCCGTCTATTCTCAAATAGTACTCTTCTCTCTGACCCACTCACGGTCGCCTCCGAGTTCAATTCTTACTTCACCACATGTGCTACTTCACTTCTTGCCTCCCTACCAACTGTAGCCCCACCTACCCTCCGTGCTGAAGCTGAAAATCCCACCAGAACCAACACCTTCTACTTTGGGGCTATCTCCCCATCGGAAGCTCTTGATGCACTACACTCCCTAAACCCTTCCAAGGGAAAGTCCCCTGATGGGTTAGACCCCAAACTCCTCTACCTCTCTGCCCCTGCCATTGCAGCTCTGCTAGCTGCTCTACTAAACCTGTCATTTGCCTTGGAATCAGTACCTGTGGAGTGGAAACAAGCCATAGTCCTCCCACTTCCCAAAGGAGGCAACCTCACCTCTTCAGCCAACTATCACCCCATCTCCCTCCTCCCCACCCCTGCAAAACTCCAGGAGCACCGCATACTCTCTCAACTCTCCAACTTCCTCTCGGAATCTAACTTCTTCACCCCTACCAGTCTGGATTTAGAAAGAACCACTCTACCACCATCTCCCTCCTACGACTCTCCAACACAGTCCTCTCGGGGATGGATAAGGGTCTCATTACTGCAGCCATCTTTGTTGACCTACCCAAAGCTTTTCAACACTGTCTTCCACCCCTTGCTGCTATCCTGTCTCTCTGAAGCCAGGCTATCCATGCCTGCCTCCAGCTGATTCACAGCCTACCTGGAAGGGAGAACTCAATCCGTAAAAATCACTGGCTCCACCTCTCCCCCACTCCCTTTAGCTACTGGAGTCCCCCAAGGCTCAGTACTCAGCCCCATCCTCTTTTCCATCCTCCTAAACAACCTGCCTCTTACCTGGTCATCTACCTCAATTCACATGTATGCAGATGACACCATCCTCTTTTACTCTGGCCATATCCCTGAGGAGGTTACTACCAGTCTCTAGGCAGATTTCAACAAAGTTCAGCACTGGTTTAGCTCCCACCAACTCTCTCAATGTCAAAAAGACAGTCTCCATGACCTTCAGTACTAGGCAGAGACTATCCAGACTTATAACCCCCCTGAATTTCCACACCCTTAACGGGACCATCCTTGAGGACGTGCCAACTTTCAGATACCTTGGCATCTGGCTTGACCGACATCTATCCTTCTCAGCTCACATGGATGCTATCCTGAAAAAACTGTGCCCTAAACTTGGCACTCTCTACAGAAACCACAGTTGCCTCCCCCTACCGGTGAGACGTGGAATCGTGCAGAAAATTATATTACCTACGTTCGACTACTGTGATGTAGTCTACAGTGCTGCTCCTAAGTCGACGCTATCCAGACTGGACTCCCTCTTCAATGCTTTCTGCCGCTTTGCCCTCAATGCCCCCCCTCGCAGCCACCCCTGCAAGCTGTACTATGCGCTGGCCTTCCCCTCTCTTGACAGCCGGCACCTGCTCCACTGTGCCAAATTTTTTTCAAACCTCTGGCTTGGGTCCCTTCCACCCTACCTCACCTCCTCCCTATCCCCAACCCCAACCCCCTCCCACACCCTCAGATCTACCGACTCTCGACTGTTAGTAATCCCTCACTGCCGGACCATCACTGGCCAATCGGCCTTCTCCTACCATCTCCCGAGGCTCTGGAATGACTTGCCAGCACAAATCCAGTACTCCTTCTCTAGGTATTCCATCTCCTCTGCCCTGACAAACTACTGCACCGTAAACTGCCAGTGTCACTGACCTCCCCCCTCCTACTGCCTTCCTTTCTCCCTTCCTCCCCCCACTGCCCTATCCTTGATCCTATGCGGCCTGACTAATGGCTTTAGCTATGGCTACAAATGCTGACATCTATTCCCAGCCTCTGCACTTACCCCCTGTTGCACTTCCAACCTTGTCTCTCTGTCTACCATGCTACTGTAGCTAGTAGCTGACATGTATGGAGTCATAGTTTACACCCTTTGTCATTATAATCCTTGTATATTCTCTCCACGTAAATGTGGACAACAATGTGGATTCCTCCTTGTGGCAATGTTACCTATGTTTGCTCCTACTTCTTGTTTTCAGGGTATCATGCCTATGTACCATCATGTAAAATCACCCGTGTAATTTTGTTTCCTGTACAAATGTACACAGTTACTCTCCTCTGTACCCCCCCCCAGGTCACACCATAAGATGAGCATCTTTTTGCTCAGTGTGCCTTTCTTAGTGAAACGTTTCAATAAGTAAATAAAAGTATTGATGCTGTCTGAAATTTGGTAACCTTGTCCATCTAAGGATAAGTCTTTCCATGAGATCGCTATGCAACAAAATTGTAGCGGTATGCTCACATATTATCTTTGCATAGTACTGTAATAACCCCACTTAATGTAATACGTCACCTAATGTATGATTTGGGCACTATGCATATTCAGTCTCAGTCTTGCTATACAAACTCATGACTTCATCTGCCCTTCAAATGCATCACTTTTTGGTTTTTGCCCTTCAAATCCTCACCCAAGAGTTTATAGCATTTTGCAGGCACATATTTTAAATTCCCAGATGTCTTTCTACAATGGGCGTTCAAGTTGGTAGTGAGGACAGGAATGGAAGAACTGAGGTGGGCATGCAAGTTGAGGTAGATTAAACAATAAATTAAACATTTAGATTGACACTGTGGAACAGAATTTAGGTCATTAGGTCATGTTACATCTCAGATTTTTCCCCTGGGCCTTACGCTTCTACATGTGAGATGAAAGAAAGAAAGAAAGAAAGAGAAAGAAAGAAAGAAAGAAAGAAAGAAAGAAAGAAAGAAATTACATAGAAGTTTCCATAATTGCCACACTAAAAATCTGTAACCATAAATAATAGCCAAGTACATGAGATGCATTATAAGTATTAGATTCATCATGTATTTTTGTCACTGTCCTTACTTGTCATGCCATGTTCCTGTCCCCATTCACCCCCAATAAATCTAGTCACAAAATTATCCTGTGGTGAGACATTGCATAGATTTGTAATTTATTCATTAATGGGCCATAAATGTAAACTATTTTTTCATTTAATAATGTAAAAGCATTATCAAACTGCAGTGTTCACAAACTGCTAATTGCTTTCTATCCTGGATGCTAGTGATGCCAGACAGATAAAGCAGGAAGGACATTAAAGTGGAATAACAATAATCCAAAAATAGTTGACAGTGCCTAATATCAAGGAATATTGTTTCATGCTATGGCACACTGGACTCAGTCTGTGTGGGACTAATTGTGAATAGGATTAAACCCAGAAGTAAGAACAGAGTACTGTGTTGCAGTTTGGGTTGTTATAATACAGCATCCACATTTCTAAGTTTGAAATATGTTTACTGTAACAATTATGCCACTGTCATCATGTCCATTGCCATGGCAGCCTAAGTAGACTAGGTGAACATGCTTATGTTGCATTAATACGTAAACAATTCAGTCATTGCAATATAAGAGTGACTTCACCCAGGTTGGTGAAGTGAAAGAACAGAAAAGTGAAGCTCAGTTGTTCTTACAACTGACATAAGTAAATGAAACCACTCATATTGCAATGGATGTTGGATATGTTTTGTTTGGATAGGACTAGGGGATTCAGTCTGATGGCAAATTTGTGAGTATTTGTAATTGGCTGAGTCTGTAAATGCAGGCATCACATTTCAGGGGATTAGTGTGGTTTGAAATTCAAATGTGTTCCTCCCTGACATTCAGTGGCTTCCCCATTTTGTTAGGGCAGGACTAGGGGATTCAGTTTGATGGTAAGTTTGTGAGTGTTTGTAATCAGCTGAGTCTGTACCATAAGCGCAGGCATCACATTTCAAGGGATTAGTGTGATCTGAAATTGAAGTGTGTTCCTAACTGACATTCCCCTATTTTGTTTTGGCAGGACTAGGGGATTCAGTTTGATGATAAGTTTGTGAGTGTTTGTAATTGGCTGAGTCTGTACCATAAGTGCAGGCATCACATTTCAGGGATTAGTGTGGTTTGAAATTCATGTGTGTTCCTAACTGACAGTTAGCAGGAAGAGGAGCTGATTGTTCCTGGATGCTGCCAGGAGTAATCCCACTCACCCCTCAACCTGCCCACCCCAAGGATCTTACCCCTTATATAGGGTGTGGGACCGCAGGGGAGTACATCAATCAGTACGTACTGACTCAGGAAGGGGAGGAACTTGTAGTTAAAGGCTAAACTTGGGAAGACCACAAAAAACATGATGGGTGTGGTGCAGTGCAGTGGTTGTGGAGTGACTTTCTTCAGGGAGATGTTCTGAAGGCTGCAATGCTGCACTATCTGCAGACACCTCTCTGGGTTGAGGGAGGAAGTCACCTGTCTCTGAGCTGAGCTGGCCAGTTTACAGGAGGCATTCATTCCCACCCAGAGGCCACCAAGTCCACAACTTAAACCTCAAAGGATGCCCAGGAGGCAGAGTGATTGGATCATTTTGGGCTCAGGGAGAATGTGGAAGGGGGGTCTGAGGCACGTCCCTGAACCAGTCGAGATAACTAACTCCTATACTGTTTTGGAGGAGCAGGATATCCCCACAGGTGCACCAGCAAGTGAGACATGGGAGGATGAGTGGGTCCTCCATGTTGGAGTCCAAGGGAAGGGGGATAGAAAACCCCAGAGGAGGAGGAGGAAGCTTCTACTGGTGGGGGACTCAATTGTCCAGGGAGTTACTTTAGCAGAACCTAGCAGGAAGGACAGGGAGGTCAAGTGCATCCCAGGAAGCATGGCATGGAGGGATGGGAAGTGAATTAATAGGATTGCAAGGGCAATAGCAAGGAGGGAGGAACTGGATGTCATCATCCACCTGGAGATGAATGTCATGGTGGGAGACAGGGTGGAGTTAATCAAGAATACAAGAAGATTTCAGGAAGCTGGGGGGCCTGAAGCAGGTAGCACACTCTGTCTCCATTTCCTTCTTGGAGGTTCTAACTGTCCACAGCAGGGGGGAGGCTAGGACACTCCACATCCAGAAATTCAACTCCTGGTTGAAGGAATGGTGTGGACAGAAGGAGTTTGGCTTCATGGTGGGCTAGGGCCCATCCTGGATGAATGCAAGCCTGTATAAGGTTGATAGCTTGCATCCATCTGGGAAGGGGAACACGATCCTGAGTGACAAGCTTGAATGCTTCAGTAGTGAGCATGCAAACTGGCCATGGGGGTGAAGCCAGGAGGGTCAGGAGGCTTAGTAACACCCCTCCCAATGCACATGCAGGAAAATAATTGGACAGCAAGTACAACTGAAGTTGTCCGAGGGGAGGCCAAAGTGGCGGAATCTGGACCACACAAAAAAGGTATCTGGAGTCAGGGAAGGAAGTAGGAGAGCAATAACAGGAGGAATCTAAAATGGTATGCTGATGGTTCCATGACAAATTTACATCACCTGACACTACAGCGACAACAGCGCCAGGTCACTGTAGTGTCTGTGTGGGACCCTGGCACAGCTTTCTGGGGGTATTGCACCCCCTCCCTGAATCAACTCCAACTTGGAATTGATTATCTAAGTAACGGAGGGGTGTGGGAGGCAGAGACCCCCACATGGAGGGGTTCAGGAGGTGAAGCCCCACGAAGAAAACAAAGTTAGATGTGACTCCCTTTATGCCAACTGCAAATGCGGTCGACAAAGGAGTCGCTGTAATGGCTGTCAACAACTAAATTGTTGACCGACCATCATGGATCCATCTAAAATACACAACATGGAAGGTCACAGTAACTAATGCCCACAGCCTGGGAAATAAACTCCCAGACCTGGAGGTCATTATAGTAGAAACAGATCTGGACATTGCAGTAACTGAAATCTGGTACACTGCAAATCATGGATAGAAAATCAATGTACCGGGTTATATTCTGTTCAGGAGGGGTCAGGTGGGTAAAAGAGAGGGGGGGAGTCACCCTGTATGTCAGGGAGGGTATAAAGGTGACACAGGCACAGGGTAAGCAAGGGGAGGCTGAGGTACTGTGGGTCACCCTTGAAGCTAGAAATGGCACAGCAATATACACAAGGGTGCTATACAGGACTCCAGGACAGGGGGAGGAAGTGGACAGGGATCTAGTGGATGAAATACATGAGATGGAAATGAAAAGTGAAATTCTGTTGATGGGGGATTTCAATATACTGGATGTGGATTGGACTACCCAGGCAGCTGCTTCAGCCAGAAGCAGAGGCATCCTAGATTCTCTTCAGGAGGCAGGACTCAGGCAGCTTTTGCTAGACCAGGGACAGGGCAATTCTGGATTTAGTGATGACCAATGAGGATAGAATCACAGATGTCCAGGTAGAAGAGCAACTGGGATCCAGCTGTCACCACGTAGTGTTGTTCAACATGGGTACGGGGAAACAGTCAAGTTACACTAGGTCAAAGGTTTTGGATTTCAGAAAGGCAGACTTTGCTGAAATGGGGAGGTGTATCAAAATAGCCCTGGAGAAAAGGGGGATGGGGTCAAAAGAGTAGTGGGAGCACCTAAAAGGAGCCATAGTGGAAGTGACAAGCAAATGTGTCAGATTGGTATCAAAAGGCAAGAGAAGGAGAAAGCCACTATGGTACCCAAAAGAGGTGGCAGACAAAGTAGGGGCGAAAAGGGCAGGGTTCGGAAAATAAAAGGAGACCCAAAGGAAAGAGGACAGGGAGGTGTACCTACAGTGTCTAAGAAAAGCAGGGAGGGTGGTCAGGAGAGCAAAGATGCGGACTGAGGAAGAATTAGCACAGACTTCTCCCTGCCTTGTGGGGTGCTGCAGGGTTCCGTGCTCTTTCCTGTGTTGTTCATGGTGTGTATGTTGCCATTAGGAGACATTATAAGGCTGTATGGGCTGGGTTTTCATTGCTATGCAGATGACACCCAGCTCTACATGTCCTTTGTACCTGAACAGAATAGTGCAGTTTTGGTTTTTAACAGCTGCCTCACTGAGATTCAGGACTGGATGAGTGTTAACTGGCTGAGATTAAATCCGGACAAGAACCAAAGTGTTGGTGGTGGACCCATGTCAGCTGGTAAAGAAGTTGACTACTAGGCAACCGTCCGACCTTGTGCTTGGGGGTAACCAGTTGAGACCTTCTGAATGGGTGCAGAACCTGGGCATTGTGCTTGATAATGAACTGACACTAAAAGCACAGGTGTTAGCCATTGTCAAGTCCTAATTTTACCATCTGAGGAACATCACCTGGATAAAGCACCGTGTTCTGCTCGAGGATCTTCCTACCTTGGTTCATGCCTTTGTGTCCTCCCGTCTTGATTACTGCAATGCTCTATATCTAGGGTTACCGGGTGGATCTCTATCGCCTGCACTTGGTGCAGAATGCTGTGGCCAGGTTGTTGACTGGGCTGTCAAGAACTAGCCATGTCACTCCTGTGCTGCACGAACTGCACTTGTTGCCAGTGCAATGGAGGATCACCTTCAAGGTTGCATTGCTGACCTATAAGACCCTACACGTACAGGGACCGGGTTACTTGCAAGACCTCCTTCAGCCCTACTGCCTCTTAGCCCTCTCTGCTCCACTGACGAGGGATTGCTAGAGGTTTCCAGGACCCATCTTCAAACATCAGGTGCTAGGCCTTTTTCTTTTATAGCTCCAACCCTGTGGAACTCTCTACCTTGTCGGATTAGAGAGTGCCTGTCCACTGAGACTTTCAAGTCCTCATTAAAAACATATCTCTTTGGCCTGGCATTTGGGGAAAATATTTAATTTATTATTGCTGCCTGTTATTTAGATGTTTGTAGTGTATATTTGTTTTTATTCTGTATTTGTACTTTGACTTTGGAAAAGCACATTATAAATAAATTTGATTTGATTTGATTTGATGTGATTTGAGACAGTAAAGAAAGGGACAAGACATTCTACCGTACATCAGTCAAAGACGGAAACCGGGGAGGCGATTGTTAGGCTCAAAGGGAGGAAGGGGAGTGTAAAGAGGGAGACATGAATAAACCAGAAATACTGAATAAATACTTCTGTTCAGCATTCATGGAAGAGGGGGAGGGGCAGGGACCACAGTCAAGCAACAGATGCCGGGGGTTGGGGGGAGGTTGACAGCAGTCCATTCACAGGAGAGGCAGTCATGCAGGAGCTCACTAAATTGAAGGTGGACAAAGCGATGGGGCCAGACGGCATACACCCGAGGATATTAAGGGGGCTGCAAAGAGAGCAAGTAGAACCTCTGGCAGCCTTGTTCACCAAGTCACTCAACATTGGAGTGGTGCCAGAGTATTGGAGGAGGGCACATGTCATCCCTCTACACAAATCCAGCAGTAGGGAGGAGGCGGGGAACTATAGGCCGGTCAGCCTCACCTCAGTAGTGGGGAAGATCATGGAGACACTGCTTAAAGAAAGGATAATGGTACATCTGGAAGTCATCGGTGCCCAGGACCCTAGGCAACATGGTGTCACAGGGATTAAATTGTGTCAGACAAATCTGATAGATTTCCTTGACTGGGTGATGAAGGAAGCAAATCAGTGGGGGTGGGGTGGACATTGTCTACCTCGATTTCAGGGAAAGCCTTTGACACCGTCCCACATAAGAAGCTGGTTAGCAAGATGGGTAGTCTGGGAATGGGAGACAAGGTGATAAACTAGGTTAAGAGCTGGCTAACGTACAGGAGGCAGAGGGTGGTGGTAAATGGGTACAATCTGGGGAGAGGGGTGTGATCAGCGGAGTACCTCAGAGATCAGTCCTTGGGCCAGTTCTGTTCAATGTCTTTATTAGTGACATTGCAGAGGGGCTGGAAGGAAAGGTCCACCTGTTTGCAGATGACACCATGATCTGTAACCGGGTGAATACTCCAGAAGAGGTGGAGGAAATGAGGAATGACCTGTAGAAGCTTGAGAAATGGTCTGAAGAGTAACAACTGAGGTTTAACTCAAAGAAGTGCAAATGTATGCACCTGGGGCATAGAAACCCTGGAGAGAGCTACAGTATGGGGGGTGCTGACAGTCACCAAGGAAAAAAGGGACCTGGGCATTATTATTTCAGATGACCCTAAAAATGTCAAACCAGAGTACAAGGGCAGCAGGGAATGCCAGTGGCATGCTGGGGTGCATAGGCAGGGGCATCACCAGCAGAAGACAGGACGCAGTGACACCATTAAATAAAACCCTGGTCAGCCCTCACATGGAGTACTGTGTACAGTTCTGAAGGTTGCAACTTCCAAAGGACATTAATAGGCTGGAGACGGTCCAGAGAAGGGTGACTAAGATGGTACAGGGCTTGCACCACAAAACCTACGAGGAGAGATTAAACATTCAATTATCTCAAGGGCATAAACAAGGTGCAGGGAGAGACATCTTCCAATACAGGAGGAGTACAAGGACAAGGAGGCATGATATGAAATTGGAAGGTAGCAGGTTAAGAGGGAATGTGAGGAAGTTTTTCTTCACAGAGATGGTGGTGGATGCATGGAATGGTCTGCCACAGGGGGTGATGGGACCAAGCACTGTGGCTGGATTTAAACATGCATGGGGCAGACATGGGGGAACTACAGAGGTAAAGCAGAGGGAGGGTCAGAAGCTGTAATCAAGTACAGGACTTAAGGGCAGACTTGATGGGCCTAGAGGTCCTTATCTGCTGACAATTTCTATGTTTCTATGTTTGACTAAGCAATATCATACCTCCTCACTGAATTTTCTTTAAAAATGTCACAATTTCTTGAAGACTAACATTTTCTTGTGGTATTAGTTTTATAATCAAGTTTATAACAGATGTCCTGCCTGCTCCGTGAAATGTCTGTGTCTCCAATACAAGCAATTGTTATGGTGTTACTAAACAGGTCGAGAAAGGCAACTGGTGCTAGATAGCTTCAGAGGGTTTTTCATTTTAACAAGAATAGGACATAATTTAAGTAATGAATAACATCATTCACTAATACTTACAAAAGGTATCCCATCATGTGAACAAAGGTTAAAAGCGACTGTGTTTACAGAGAAGGGAAAATGTTGAGTGCAAAAGCGACCGGAATAATGGTGATGAAGGTAATGTGGTGACGTTAGCTTTCACCCTTCCTCAAGTCCCTCTCGAGCTGATTTTGTATAGATGGGGTGGGGGAGCCTCCACATCAGGGGTGCAGGGCAGCTCCCCAATAACAGGTGAAACAGTATTTTCACCATTTCGGCTGTTGCTGTATAGCAATAGTTCTTAGACTTTGTCACAGTGAGCCTCCCCAAATCCATGGAAAAGATTTTGAGCCTCCCCTAAAACTGAAATAATCTTGGGCCTCCCCAAAGAAAAATAACATACTGTTCTTTGCTCAATACACCATGAATACAATATATTGAAACCCCTTTGAGTACTTGGCTCACATTCAGTTCTTTGTCTTATACTGACATAAAACCTTTGAAAAAAGCTCCTGTGCTGAAAGGTGTTATTCGAATCACAAACAAAATAAACTAATATTGTTATTCAGCTTATTACTTTGCTCCTTCCTGCTATTGCTCTTAGCACTTCTATGCTCAACCCTTGTATTTGGGCTGTTCTGTCATCAGGCTACAAATTGATCAATTACCACCACTCATTATTAGTTTATTGTTCATATTTGTTTGCATCATTGTTCACTGTGTTTTTCTTGATTGTTTTGCAGTTACCTTTTGAAATGTATTCACTCCCTACCCTTCCCCAGGTACACCTGAAATGAGCCTTGGCTCATTCACCTTCCCTTGTCACCTATTAGTAAATAAATACATTAAATTCACCTACTATTATCCTCTTTCAGTTTGCTTCATCTCTTCACACAAAATATATAAAACTCAACATTTAAATACAGTACTTTCTCAGACTTGCTTGAGCATCCCTTGGAACAGGTTGGGGCCTCCCTAGGGAGGCTGGCCTCACCATTTGAGAACCCCTGCTGTATAGTGATGGTGGCCTTTGCTCCCTCATCATTTGTCCCTCACTGCTTTGCACTCGCCGTATCACATGGAACCCTTACAAAATTATTTCTAAATAGTGACTTCATTAAGAAGTAACTGTAAACACAAAACCTGTCAACTGCCACTGTTCTATACTTCAGTATATGAATAACATAATTCAATGAATAAACATCATTCATAAATTCTTTACAAAATGATTATTGAACAGACACTGATTGCATTAGGAAGTAATTATGAACACAAACCCATAAATTGCCCCTGTTCTGTACTCCTAAAATGTGACAAGGAAATAAGCACAAGCACACCTCTGCATAATTACTGGGCATGGCACATCCCATTGAGCTTGGCTGCTGTTCATCTATGAAGGAGTAACTATCTTTACTTAACAATGTGAAGTAATCTTATTTTTTATGCTTATGTTTGCTGTTTTCTTAAGTTAGAAAAAATCAGACTTGTAATTTAAATGTTGACAAGGTGAATAGAGAGTTTATTTTTATTTAACTACTTATGTTAGAAGCTGATTTGGGGTATCAATTGAAATGGAACAACATCTGATTTATGAATGAAATGCCACTAGTGCACTCTGTCAATTTATTTTTACATGGTGTGCTGCAAACAGCAGGTGTGTGTGTGTGTGTGTGTGTGTGTGTGTGCCTCACTTTAAGTGTTACCATGAGAAAGTGTTATCATAAGGCACAAACCCATACTGTAATGTGAATTTTTAAAGTCAGATTAACTAGAGCATGACTAACCACAGAATGCATTTACAGTAGTCATTTGTTCAGAAACAGAGAAGGGTTTTTTTTGTTTGTATTTTTGTTTGTTGGTGCTGTACTGTCAGAAGATACACATTTACAGCACTGCTAAACATTCATTGTGAACGCCACCCCTAATTCATAGTCTAGTTTAGGGATCTGACATTAGGTTAGCCCTTTTCCTACAGCCTTGCACATGATTTTTGCCTGAAGTTAAATTGATCAGTAGACTAGATTTCCCTTACACACATGCTAGAAATTATTCAAGCCTGACTTGTGTGCCAAATGAAATTTCCACTGCCAGATTGCTTTTTACAAAAGAAAAAGAAAATCAAACTCATATAACTCTGACCTGAAGCAAAATGCCTGCTGTCAGATTTCTCCTTAAAAGTGAACAAAATCAAAATCATCCAACTTTGACCATGGAAAGAAACAAGTTCCCTGTCCCAACCCTCCCTCCAACCCCAGAATTTACATACCAGATTTTATTATGCAATAAATTATTTTAGGCATGACAAATTACATCTTAGGAAATGCAACGTATTACAGAAGGTATGGCAATGTGTGAGGCAATTTGTGGCACTTGGCACATTGCTTATTATATGTTTCATACGAAATTAGCAGGGCTTATTATATGTTTCATATGAAATTAGCAGGGAGGGCAGTGCATCCCTCTATAGAATGTTTATGGTATTATATAATGTTTCATCAAGTGGTTTAAACTAAGGGAAAAGTAGGAATGGCTCTAAATGTATTTATTCAGGAATGTTAGAGAAGTAAAAACTACACATGCCTGGCTGCTCCATCATATATTTGTGCAAATAAAACAGATCCTTGGCATGTATTTCCCTATGCTATATGGACATGTTTACATTGCAAAAGGTATAATTCAATTGGTGGTGCCAACAGTTTAGGGGTTTAATTTAACACTGTTCCATTTCATGTCCTCTTCTCTCCCCTGTAACAATGTCCACTCAAATGTCCCCTCCACGTTTCCTTCCCATGTCCCCTTCCTTTCCCTGTGACTCATAGAATCATATAGAAACATAGAATTTGATGTCAAATAAGGACCACTTGGTCCACCTAGTCTGCCCATTTTTTCCTACCTACTGTAATACCACAGACCCTACTTGTTCTCTGGCTTATCCCCCTTTCTTTTCCTCTAAGGTTCCCTTATGCCTATCTCATGCATTCTTGAATCCCATTATAGTTTTTGCCCCCACCAGCTCCATTGGGAGGCTATTTCAGGCATCCACCACTCTTTCTATGAAGAAGTACTTCCTCACATCTTCCCTGAATTTACCCCCTCCGGCTTCATAGCATGTCCCCTTGTTCTTGATCATCTTTTTTTCACTGAAAAATGCCTCCCTCTTGAATCTTATTTATACCTGTGAGGTGTTTGAAAGTCATGACTCTTGCTTCAAGATTCATTGACACTGTGAGCAGATAGCACGTGCATGAGGATCACGCAGCTGTACAAAGTAAAAAAGCACAACAGTCTTGAAGGGCAGGGTTCAGGCAGGGAGTTGACCCTTTATTTTTGGTGTAAGTGATAAACCTCCATGAGTCAAAATTCAAAGTCCTCTCTTCATCAGAAAGTGCACAGTACTATGTAGCATTGGTTAAAGTCCTCTCTTTGCCAGAATGTGTAAAGTAGTATGTAGTGTTGGTACAGATCAGCCAACCCATTCTGCATAGAACTGACTCTTCATCATGTGTTGTGATTGTGACAGATCAAGTTTTGAATGTGGTTTTGTATGTTAATACAGCTGCCAGGACCACTCTTACAGTTGTAAGAGTGGGCGCACATGAATTCTTAGGGTATGTGAAACACAAACCAAAGGTGAGTGGTTCTGATACCCTAATAAAGCAAAGTGGTCTCGGTGGTGTTATTAATATATTATAAAATGGGTAAGAGAAATACTGTACTGTGATTGGTGGAATCCAGTCACATGACCAGGCTGTTATCACAGTACAACAGCACAGGTCAGCAATTATTAACTTTGAAAACCTCATTACCTGGTCCTAAAATACAAACAAAAAAAAATCAGAGAAACCATTTTATAATCACAATAGGGCATTCCAGGGTGTGCATAGTTGAGGGATAATGGCACTTCTCGGGTGTGTAAAGACCTTGACTTCACTTCCTAAGGTGTGCCTTTAGCCCACAAGAACACACACTTTGTCATGCCTTATTGCATAATTACTGATTGAGCTTGAGCAATAATATATAACATTTATAGAAAATGTTACCAGAATGTGCCTTTTTCCAGGGCACATGCACATGAGACACTCTTCACAAAATAATAGTGTCTCACACAAAGAAGAAAGGGCCACTCTGATTGGTTGGAAGAGCTCCCTCAATCTATAATAAATAAGGTATTTCTGTGTAAACCTTGCCTTTGTGCATTAGATTGATGTTAGCATAAATGGCAGTTTGCCACTACTAAGATGTGACTCAAGTCATAGTGCTTTTGTTGAAGTACATATCCTTAGTTCTTGTACGGGGACTCCTGAGAAACTGAGATTCAAAACTCAACACAGAGTTCTCTTATTCACCAAAATGCAATCACAATGGTGGAAAAAGTAATATATTGTACGGAACATTTAGAAAAAGCTGAAATACCTCTTTTTTTCTATTCTTAAGTTTTCTTTACATTTCTCTATATGTGAGGGTACAGTTACACTGTGCAGAGGGTTTGTGCAAAAATGTGCATGTCACTTTTATTCTGTGTGTGTGGTCCAATGGTGTTTGCCTTACGGCTTCAGAATTGGCAGTGAGAAGACTAAGTGGCTATAGGAATGCTATGGGGATGCTATATGGGTGAGGCTAATATAGACTAATGTATAGATTTAGTTTCCTGACATCCATGGTCTCCCCCATTTATTTCCATTCTTACTTTTTAATATTAGAAAATATATATAGAATAAATGATGGGGAAGTGTGTGATATGTGAATTTAGAGAATGTGCAAGTAATTCCTAGTACTCTGATTGGCTAGGACACCCGCAGCAGCAGGCGGGTATTTCTCAATAGAGCCCTGTTGTAAACAAGTGCCAATTTAGGGTGCACCATTACTAAGTATATCATAGAGCACCCCAAATTTCAAAGACACCAGCAGCCATTTTTTCTCTCAGTTACTGGGTGACTTGGCGGCTGGCCAACACTGCTTCTTCTGTCCGTCTTCAGTAAAAAAAGGAAACAGTCATAACAATAATAAAAAAACAAATGGAAACAGCACAAAAAATCCTAAAAGAAACTCGTCCAAGCTCTCACTATGGCTGTCCCTACTACTCATGCTCCCAAACCCCCCAAACACTGGCTGATAAATTACTTTGCATAACCCACCATCCTGTCTCCATCTCCTGGGAGACAAACTCACTAAGGTCACACCAGTATGTCACAGTTTCTATTAACTCTACTGCCCACTTGCAGTGTTCCAGTCCTAATCAGTAATGAGAGGAGTATGGAAACGGCACCAAAAGAAACAAAATACCTATTTCTCCAGAGACTGTACTCCTTGATAACACAGTAGCCCACTTACGAGCTTCTGAACTGTTCTGCACACGCCGTCCTGCTTGCCATCTGTGGTATGTGCCGGTTAAAAAGTAAATAAATAAGTGTGTGTGGTGGGGCGAGGGGACAAAGAAAAATTAATCAAAAATGGACTTCATACTGAAAACAAAGTGCTCCATAATGGGGGGGGGGCGAGGGGGCGGACAGAGTGTGTAAGTGCATACAGCCAGCTTTTTTTCCTTTTTAAACTACAGGGTCTCAAATAGGACAAACCTCCCCCCAAAAAATCTCATTATAAATCAGGCACAGGAACTATTTTATAACAAAACTTACTTTAAATTATTTATTTATTAACAATTTTTTACTCAACTTTTTTTTTATTATAGAACCCATTTTCTAAGCGCAATTAATACCCTCCAGGGTTGGCGGTATGGGAAATATTGGACCTTCCACGGGCTATAAGGCCCTCAGCCTGCAGCATCAGGCCACATTAAGCCCCTGTGCCATCCAGTATTTCCCAATACCTCCCACCCTGTCGGGTATTATTGCTTACTTAATGCACACCCGAAGTATGGGATGCCACATAAACATCAAGAGTGAAGCTCGAAGAGTTAATTAAAGCATCCCACACTGAGGGTGTGCATTAAATTCTCATATGTACACACTTCCCCATCTTTTATTTTATATAATTGGCTGGTGAGCAATTTTTTCCAGCCTGACTCCTGTGTCACTCATTCACACACTCAAACACACACAATCTCTCATACATATCTATATCTATATCTATATATATATATATATATATATATATATATATATATATATATATACAGATAGATATGTATTTATTCATTAAAAAAACCTCCATTAATGCAACAGTTAGGATTTCTATTACAGCGACAAAAGCCTGGAAATTCAGTGTTAGGGTTACCAACTCTACCCCCCATCCTCCACACACCAACAGGCATTGGGGTGTGCCTTGGGGTCGTCACCCCTAACTCTCACCCCATTCCATGAGTAAACAAGCTGAGGTGGTGCAGTATAGAAGAATGGGGTGAGAGTTAGGCCTGATGACACCAAGGCACACCGCAACACCTGTTGGTGTGAGGAGGGTGGGGGTAGGGTTGGTAACCCTAATACCAAATTTCCAGACTTTTGTCACTGTAAAAGAAACCCTAACTGATGCATTAATGGTGTATTTTTGCAATGAATGTCCCTTCTTTTTGATAAACAGATTTAGTTTAGTTGCTGTATTGGTCCTTGTAAGAACAGATCCAGAAGCAAATGGTTTGATACCTTTTATTGGACCAACATAGATGTTACAAAAAGAACAAATTGCCTAAGCTTTTGGATCAATCAAGTCCTTCCTTCCTTCCTTGGAAGGCCTTCTTTTTGAGAAAGTGTTATCTTACCTGTATGTGGTTGTGGGATTGCAGGGCCCTATGGGTCCTGTGTTTCCATCAGTCAGTAGTGTATTGTGGGACCACAGGGTCCCCCAGGCCCTGTGTTCCCATGCAAACATATTGTAATTGTCTCTGATTTTCAGTTGGGAGTGCAGGGCCCTCTGGGCCCTTCGCTCCTATGTAACCATAAGTGTGGAGACATTGTAATTAACCCTCATGACCCAGAAGGGCCCTGTGCTCCCATTACACTGCCATCACTCTATTCTGGTATCCATTTGTGGGTGCACAGGGCCCATAGGACCCTGCGCTCCCATCTATCTATTAGTGTAGAGACATTGTAATGAACCCTCATCTACCTGTGGGAAGTGCAGAGCCCATCTGAGTACTGCATAATGGAGGGGCCTATGCTCCCATTATTGCATAATGGTATTCATATGTGGGCCCTGCACTCCCATCTACCCATAAGTATAGAGACAGCACAGACCTAGAGACATTCCAATTAACCCTTGTGCTGAAAATGGTGCAATATCTCAGTAACCATAGGAACACTGGAAAGAATTCAACCACAGTTGTAATCACGGCCTGACTACATTTAGCAAAAAATCCGTATCTCAAACCATTTTCGAGACATAAGCGCCGAAGGTACCGTGGATGTCACAATGTTATCCTATGGGAAATTTCTGAACTTCAGAATGTTATAACTATGGAACAGATGTAAATTTTTCACCAAACGAGCAAAAGGCACATCTGTTGGGCAAGCCATTTCTATTCTGCAAATTTCAGCCCAAAAGTCTAAGCCATTTAGTTACAGCGTAGTGGCAAAGAAACAACAATTTTTTGCAAGTACTTTCACAAATTTGTAACAGTTTTGCAAATTTTGTGAAAGTTTCATGAAAGGGTGTCGCAATTTGAGAAAGTACGTTTGCTATACTTTAACAATTTGCGAAAGTGTTGCAAATGTACTTTTGCAAATTGCAACAGTATCAATGGACAAATTGTGAAAAACACATTTCTAAGCATTATTTTTAAAAACTAATGTCAGGATCATGTTCCTCAGAGCCCGATTAGGTAAACACAACTATTGGTGTGTACCAAGGGGCAGTATTTTTTGGATTACAACGTTTTTTTACCCATCGCTAACTGAAAACAAGATGGTGGCAGTATGACAATTCTGGACCCATTTGCGACAGTAAAACCTGCTTTCGCAAAAGCAAAATGTGCTTTTGGATGGCACATATATATTTTTTCCAAGAGACTATAATGGGAAAATTTAAAGTTTAATAACTTTTGAATGGATTGATATTTTTTTCACCAAATCTTCAAAAGGCACATCAGTGACGATGAACGTATGTACCCTAACAATTTCAGACCAGGCCCTCAAACCAGTTTTGGCATAGCCCCAAGTGAAGACTTGCACAAAAATGGTAAATTTCACTTTTTTGGGCACTCTGCAGCTCCACAACCACACCACCCTCTAGAACGAAACTTGACAGATACAGAGGTCTATGGTACCAGACAGCACATGCAAAAGTTCAGGCAAATTGGTCAAACAGTTGCAAAGTTATTAAAGTGCAATAGTTTGTGTTTAACATAGACGTGGCTGGGCAACGCTAACTATACTGGCACTACTGTGCCAGTATTATAGATATAGATATAGATATAGATATAGATATAGATATAGATATAGACATAGACATAGATATAGATATAGATATAGATATAGATGTAACCCCCCTGTTACCCAGTAAGACCTAGTGGTAGGCAGGGAAGGCAGCTTGTGAAACTCCAGTTAAATGGATTTCACACTGTCTCACTTTGTTCTCAGTCTCAGCTTAGACTGAGGGATGACATCACCATAGAACTATCGCAGCTGCATGAGCCACATTGGAATCTGCAGAAGGGAGTTAGATTAGAATGTTGGGAGTTTTGAACAGTCAGTCAGTAGTCTGCAGTTGGAGATTGTTGTGAGAGGAGCACAGCAGTTCTGTGCACAGGCTCTTGGAGCCTCAGCTCTAAAATAGAGCTACATTTAGGGAAAGGTGTGTGTTTCTGCCTAAAGAGGGACACAGTAAGCTGTTCTGGAAGTGGTGGAGACTGCTGATTCAGGTCTCTGTGCCCCATCCCTGAGGGGATGGGGGTGGAAGGTTTGCCTGCTATTCCAGGGGCAACCCCCTGGCTACTGCTAGAGAAGAAGCTGCCTTATTTTTTCCCGTGTGTGGGGTACAAGAAGATTTCAAGATTCACCTGTCGGGCACCTGCAACCGAAGGGTGAGTTCTGCTCTTTCCAAAGGGACCATGTTTCACCTGAACTGTGTTAAAGTGGGGATTGGACTGCTGAAGTAGTGGAAGGCCTAGAGTAATAGGCTTAGCCAAAAGTTAAAGTATGTTCAAGTCCAGCACAAGGGGAAAGTCAAGACATGTAGAGGAGATGTGACATACGTCTTCCCTGTAATCTACATTGCCAAGCTTTCAAAAAAGGGTTGTTCAGTGTCCAGAGAAATGGCCGGGTATGGATTGTGGGAGCTGGAGGTGGGCGACCCCCCATCTTTAGTAACCAGGTCCACCTCTACAGATTTGCTCTGTGGATTTCTACTTTGCCTCATACACTTGGCCAGTGATGAGGGAAGTACCCAGATGTGGGATGGAAGGAAATTTCCCTTAAGGAGTCGAAGGCTCTAAGGTGGTTTGGGGAGCCACCAACAGAAAAATTGGTTCACTGCCATATGGACTGGCGATTATGGCCAGCGGGGAGCTGGCCAGGGAAAATCCTAAGTAGGTGTACAAGTCAGGCTGTGTACCCAAAGCTTTGTACAAGTCCAGGCTGTGTGTTTGGTGGGTTCAGAGCCTGAGGGCTGGAATAGTGAAGAAGTGTTCTGTATCTCTTATCTGCATTACCAGGAATGTAGCCCCCTGGGGGTCCATCTATGCTTTGTTTGTTCAGTTTGGATGTGAATAAAAGCCAGACTTTAGAATCCCATTCCTGGTTTTGGACATTACAGTTATTGCTTCCTGTGTTCAGATTTACTTGGGTGTCCCTGTCCAGAGTAGCCAAACCTAAGCCCCCTATGCCGAGTAACCTAGTCTTCCCAGAACCCAGTCCCCACCAGGTACTGCTGTCAGCTTCAACAGCATGCCACCTGTCATTTTGCAAAAAGGCAGGGGTGAGGGCCTTACAAAATGGAGGCACCGCTTTGGATTTTTAATTTGGGAGGAAGGGTGCTCAGGCAAGGGGCTAGCATTTTGGCTATCTGGCAGTGGGTAGCCCAAAAAGCTGAAGCAAGATAACTAGTGTGTCGCTGTGTGCTGTGGATCTTATGCTGCTGTTAAAATGCCAACTGTTTACCAAGGAGCAGTAAAGCTAAAAGAGTGTGCCCTTGTCCTGCATCAAATGTTTACAGTGTTTATGCCAGCTTTTTAAAGAACTGTTGTGATAAAGAAAAGTGTGGAAGACTAGGGGTAACAACAGGAAAATTGTGCCCTGGACATTGGAAATGCTTTTTAAAGAACTGTGGTGATAAAGAAAAGTGTGGAAGACTAGGGGTAGCAACAGGAAAATTGTGCCCTGGACGTTGGAAATGCTTTTGAGTAATCTGAGAGACTTGCTGTGTGAATGGCCATGCTAAATGGCTGAAATGGGCCCCCGCTGTGGAGTCAGTTGAAAAAAAAAAAGTGGTTTCTGCAGTTTAAATTTGCCTGCTCGACGATCGCCGTGAAGGGAAGAGCACTCGCGAGGAAGAAGAGGCTCATTTGCATGGTGTTGTGTGATTGGTGAGGCTGCAATCAGTCCTGCCCCTCAGCCAGCTCTACAGTGACTGCCCAGCATTCGAGAGGGAGTGTGAGTGGATTGTGTGTACTGGCTTGGTGGAGGAATGTCGCGGTGATTAAAAAGCGCTGTAAAACTTGTAAAAATAGACTATTCTGTTTAAAATTGGGCTCAACCCGCACCTCGATCGACTGAATTGAGAGTGTGGTGATCGGGGAGACAATCGGCAGGACTGCCCACCCGTTTTCTTTCTGAGGCCTCCAAGACTGGCTGCAGGCCATTTTCCATCACAGCAAACAGCTACTGATAACAGTGAGTACCAACAGTAAAAGTTGCTCAGACAGTGATTTACTGCCAAAAGCCAGCTGAATATGTTTGCAGCAGTGTAGTCGCTTTGCAAATAACAACTGTGTCAAGTTTTACCAGCTAAAGCAAGTCTGTTAAGCCATTGACTGTGTGCATAGTTATGAGTTCAGCATCAGTTTAAAGATTTAAAGCCAGAGAGACTGTGAGTTGTAGCCAAATGTACAGCACTAGTTTACAGGCAATCCTGTGCTTGAAATCCTGAGGCTTTAAGGGACTGTGAACTAAAGAAATGTTTTCAGCAAGTGAAGAGTCCATGGCAAATCATGTAAATGTGTTAGAAAAATAACAGTGCAAGTTTGTGCAGTTTGAGCAAAAGTTATCAGTACAGTGTGTAAATCGGATGCGCAGTGGCTTGACCCAATTTCTGACTGTTGATGCGCAGGAGTGCTGCCGCCACCATTACAGGGTGGGGTAGTAAAGTAAACACAGCAGCAGAGGAGCCATTTTAAAAGTAAAGAAAATGTTTAGTGATGTGGGACCTTCAGTAACAGTGAGCATTTGTTTGTTTTCCCTGCAGTTATGGCCTCAGAACCAACTCGCTACCCGGATCATGCCCGGGCTGCAGTAACAGCAGCATTAAAAAGGCTAAGGGACATTGAAAGGTGTTATTATGGAGGACAACTGCCTTCTCATGTGGCGATTCCTGGATATCCAGTGCAAGTGTGTCAAATATGCTTAAATGCTGGAAGGGACGTCTTCATGGTACCTCACTGTTCGGGGTGCTCAGAAAAATATGGCCTGTATAAAGTGCCCCAGATTCATTTGGCTCCCACATGGACAAAGGTTCAGGAATCTGTAGTTGGCAGCACTCAGCACCAGGCGGAGCCTGTTGAAGAAGGCCCCTCGGGGGAGTGTGGCACAAAGCTAGAGAGTGCAGATTTAGAGACAGAGCCAGATGCTGATGTTTCAGATGCTGGATCACAGAAGGATAATTCAGACAAAGCATTAGTAGACCCCTGGAGGGGAGGCCTAGCCCAAGTCTCATAGGAGAAGATGAGATGAGGGAGGCCTTTGAATGGGAGGTGTCGACCTCCACACCTAGTGATGAGTGTATAGTCTCAGGAGTGAGGATGATTGCTCACTCCTGGGCACAGATTCTCAGTGAGGAAGAAGATGAGGGGGAACCTATGTGGCCTTGTGAAAAAAGAACGGGTACACAGCCTCAAGCTCTTGCCTCGGAAGAATGCATGGAAGAGAGTGGTGATGCCACTGCCCTGGCTGTGCAAGAAGAAGAAGTCAGGGATCCATTTTTCATCTTGTTGAGGATGCGTAGCTGGCAGAACCAGGACTGGCCACCCCCAAGCTAGGCCAGCGGTCTCAGGTTGACCAAAGCTAGTAAAGAGGAGAGACTGGTTTGTAGGAAGGTGAATGAAATCTATGGGATGTCCTTTCCTACCTTTCCTCGGAAAGTCTGGGAGGAGATTTAGAACAGCAGGAAATCCTGAATCTGGGCCGAAGCAATGAAATGAGTGCATCCTGGTGCAAACAAGCATGTCAAGAACAGACTATTTCATGAGAAATATACCCAGTGGAAGAATGGCAGGACACTGTTTATGGACACTGTGCGAATATTGGATGGAGAGGGACGTGAAACCTTCTACAGTGTAAATTATGTGCACCCAGATGGGGTAATAATTCAAGCTCCTGACCCCCGGTACTATTGGCCTCAATGCAAGGACCTCCCTGCAAATGTGCCTGTGCCTGCCAGATGGAAAGCCGAGCAGTGGCAGTCAATACTGCCACACCAGCCTTTGTAGTGCCTTCATTGATCCGCCAGTATAGACGTCCAGGACTCAGGTGCCCCACATTCATCAGTTCTACAGTGTACTAGCCTTTCCAGAATCCATCGACTGGCCCACCAGATGACTTCAGACCCAGAGAGGACACCAACCCAGCTGTATCTTGATCCATAGTCTGGTAATCGGATGATGTCAGACCAGCTGTTTTCCTTTTTGTTCCTGTTCTAAGGTTCCATCTCCAGAGATGACATCATCCCAGCAGTTTCCAGATGTGCTCTCCTGTAGTTCCCGGAAGATGTCCACCCAGCTGTATCGGAAGAAATGCTGCCAGGGAGAGTCTTCGGCAGAGGAGCAAGTCGGTTCCTTTATGCATTCTACAAGGGGCTGGTAAGTCCGAACTTTTCTATCCTTATGACATTGCAGTACACACCCTACACTAGCAGACTCCAGAATGTGTGAACTATCCTCGAAGACTCTCCCCTACGGGACTTTGGCCTGCTAGAACTGTGCTTTACCGGGCTCCTGCCCAGGAGAGACTCTTTAATGGACTAGCCTTCGGGCACTGTGGTCACTAGATGGGACTTTTAGGGCACTCCATCCCCCAAATGTGTATTGTAAATAATGTCATTGTTTTTCTACTGTTTTCTAGTGTATATACTGTTTTTCTACCTTTCCTAAAAAAATCTTTTTGGGATTCTCCAGTGTTTTCATGGTAGGGGCTTAGGTAGACTGTGTATGCAGATTAGGAGTGTGTGTGTTGTCTTTTTTTTTCTTGCAGGTGTTCCTGAAGAAGATAGAAGAGAAGACAAGAAGAGGAGGAGGGGCTCATCGGAGTTCCTCACTAGTACTTTAGTGTGTAGTAATTTAAAGTACTGTTGTTGTTATTGTTGTTGTTACTGTATTAACCCTTTCCTTCCACAGGTGTGGTTGTGGGGGTAGGGAGACAGTAATGTAACATAATGATATGGTATTAGTTCTTAGTGTGTGGTTGCAGGGTGCCCAAGGTCGGAGAGGTCCCCGGGTTGTTTTTGTTTTGGGTGTTAAATTAGAGGCAGACAGATTTTCCCTAGAGGGCTGGGGGATAGACAGGCTGTGGTCCTGAAGGGCCATAGGGACTGCAGTGCTGAGCTATTAGGGCTATGCTCTGGACAGTTCTACCACAGCCAGTAGGCATCCATAGTAAGTTGGTAGAGCAGAGGCTGATATGTCAGCTAAAGGCCTCTGGGCCCTTAATGTTGCCTGCCTGTGCTCGCACATGGTAGGAGGGGGCCTGATCACCCCCCTCCACAGGTAGCACATAGGGTGGGGTGGCCTAAGCCGGGTAAACAATGATTGCGGACACTCATTTTCCTGGGCAAGGGTGAGTGTAACCCCCCTGTTACCCGGGGTTACTAGAATCCCAGTAAGACATAGTGGTAGGCAGGGAAGGCATCTTGTGAAACTCCAGTTAAATGGATTTCACACTGTTTCACTCTGTTCTCAGTCTCAGCTGAGACTGAGGGATGACATCACCATAGAACTATCGCAGCTGCATGAGCCACATTGGAATCTGCAGAAGGGAGTTCGATTAGAATGTTGGGAGTTTTGAACAGTCAGTTAGTAGTCTGCTGTTGGAGATTGTTGTGAGAGGAGCACAGCAGTTCTGTGCACAGGCTCTTGGAGCCTCAGCTCTGAAACAGAGCTACATTTAGGGAAAGGTGTGTGTTTCTGCTTAAAGAGGGACACAGTAAGCTGTTCTGGAAGTGGTGGAGACCGCTGATTCAGGTTTCTGTTCTCCATCCCTGAGGGGATGGGGGTAGAAGGTTTGGCTGCTATTCCAGGGGCAACCCCCTGGCCACTGCTAGAGAAGAAGCTGCCTTATTTTTTTCCATGTGTGGGGGATACAGGAAGATTTCAAGATTTGCCTGTGGGGCACCTGTAACTGAAGGGTGAGTTCTGCTCTTTCCAAAGGGCCCATGTTTCACCTGAACTGTGTTAAAGTGGGGATTGGACTGCTGAAGTAGTGGGAGGCCTAGAGTAATAGACTTAGCCAAAAGTAAAAGTATGTTCAAGTCCAGCACAAGGGGAAAGTCAAGACATGTAGAGGAGATGTGATATACTTCTACCCTGTAATCTACATTGCCAAGCTTTCAAAAAAGAGTTGTTTAGTGTCCAGAGAAATGGCCGGGCATGGATTGTGAGAGCTGAAGGTGGGAGACCCCCCCCCATCTTTAGTAACCAGGTCCACCTCTACAGATTTGCTCTGTGGATTTCTACTTTGCCTCATGCACTTGGCCAGTGATGAGGGAAGTACCCAGATGTGGGATGGAAGGAAATTTCCCTTAAGGAGTCGAAGGCTCTAAGGTGGTTTGGGGAGCCACCAACAGAAAATTGGTTCACTGCCATATGGACCACGACCAAGTGGCTGGCGGGGGAGCTGGGCCAGGGGAAAAACCCAAGTAGTGTACTAGTCGGGCTGTGTACCCAAAGTTGCGTGCAAGTCTGGGCTGTGTGCCTGGTGGGTTCAGAGCCTGAGGGCTGGAATAGTGAAGAAGTGTTCTGTATCTCTTATCTGCATTACCAGGAATATAGCCCCGTGGGGGTCCATCTATGCTTTGTTTGTTCAGTTTGGATGTGAATAAAAGCCACACTTTAGAATCCCATTCCTGGTTTTGAACATTACAGTTATTGCTTCCTGTGTTCGGATTTACTTGGGTGTCCCTGTGCAGAGTAGCCAAACCTAGGCCCCTGTGCCGAGTAACCTAGTCCTCCCCGAACCCAGTCCCCACCAGGTACTGCTGTCAGCTTCAACAGCATGTCACCTGTCCTTTTGCAAAAAGGCAGGGGTGAGGGCCTTACATAGATATAGATATAGATATGACTGAAGACATCTGGGGCTCATTATTTTGCATTTGTAGCGCCTGCTCTGTGGAATTCCCTACCTCATCGGGTTCCAGAGTGCCAGACTGTGGAGAGTTTCAAAACAGCACTGAAAACCCATCTATTTACTCTTGCCTTTGCTATTACTTCAGATTAATCAGCTCATATGATGTGTCAGTATTTTAATTATTATTGATTTTAAAGTTGTTTATGTTTTATACTTCTGCAAAGCACTTTGACATTCTGAATTGCACTTAACAAATAAAGTTATTACTATTAATGTTTTATATATATTATATATATATATATATATATATATATATATATATATATAGTGCAAAAAACTATGTTAATGTATCAGTTAGGGTTACTATTACAGTGACAAAAGTATGGAAATTTGGTGTTAGGATTCCCAACCCTACCACCCCGTACCACCCCCCTTCCTCCACATATCAACAGCTGTTGGGGTGTGCCTTGGGGTTATCAGACCTAACTCTCACCCCATTCCATGTTTAAGGAAGCTGAGATGGTGCAGTATAGGAGAATGGGGTGAGAATTAGGCCCATCAACCCCAAGGCACATCCCAGTGCCTGTAGGTATGTGGAGGGTGAGGGGGTGGGGTGGCGTGGGTTTGTAGGATTGGGAAACCTAACACCGAATTTCCATACTTTTGTCGCTTTAATAGTAACCCTAAATGATGCATTAATGGAGTTTTTTGCAAAGAAATTCCATGCTTTCTGAGATAGTATAATTGTATCCTTATTTTACTGTGGTGGTGCAGGGTCCTTTGAACCCTGCACTCTAATCCCTCCATAGATGCACATATGTATGTAGTTGTGGATGTACAGGGCCCTCTGCGCCCTGTGCTTCCATGTGTTGAACAACAGTGACCAAATTGTCAGCATAGCCATCTTATTGCCCCACCTCATGTACCCCAGTACAGAGAAATTGTGAAATGCAAGGCAAAACCTAATTATGCACAACTGCAGCACCAATCTGTGCCACGGATGCTAAAACACATTTTGGGCAGGATATGGTAAATGACAGCTGTACTGTTCATGAGATGGTGTAAAAAATGGCTATGTTGAAAATTTGGCAGCAAAATACTGAAAAATACTAAAGTTATGTGCGTGCATAGAATAAATTCAATGGGCGCGTGTAATGCGAGCATTTTTAAGAATTTTTTCTCCAAATTTTCAACATGGCCTTTTTGGAACCCCATCTAATAAACAGTGGCACTGTCATTTCATTCATCAGTCCCAAAAGGTGATTTGCCACAGTTGTGAAAGCATGTTTTTAGCCAGATGTGAAAAATGACAGCTGTACTGTTCATGAGGTGGTGTGAAAAAATGGCAATGTGTAAAATGTGGAGTCAAAATATTAAAAATTGATGAAGTTACAAGTGTGCATAGAAAATTTAAATGACCACGAATAACTCTGGTGTTTTGGTGATTTATAATTGGATTTTTCCACATGGGCTTTTTAGACTTCACCATGAACACTGACACTGTTGTTTCATTACTCAGTCCCGAAAGGTGATTTCGCACAGTGACTGCGAAATCACCTTGCAGGTCCAATTAATGAGATGACAGTGACAGTGTTCATGAGGTGGTGTTCCAAAAGCCCATGTTGAAAATTTGGTGTCAGAATTCCAGAACATGGCCAAGATATCAACATAAGTTCAAAACGTCATAGACAGCCATTATATGGCACTTACCTTGTTTCTTCAGTTCGCAGTTTGGCTTTGAAGAGTGCAGACATGTTCCAGTCCACATAAGATTGCAACCAATGGTCTCTGGTAGTAAGTATAGGGCAAAGGAGGGGTGCGGGGTGGGGTTGCTCAGTAGTAGGGTCGGGATGGGGGAGTGGGGATTGAGACAACAAGGGGCCATTTTCTTTTTTACAGCATTAAAAAAAACATCAGGAACAATTTTCTTTTTTAACAGGTTTTAAAAAAACTTCATTTTGAGACACTGGGAGTGGGCGCCCCAGTTTCCCACAGTGCTGGAGGGGGAGTGTACTTCTCAATGCCGACGTGGAAGTGGGCACCCAGATGTTGGCTAACTAAGATTACTTATTTATTAGAACAACAGGCTTGGGGGGGCATCTGACACCAGGGGTGGTCATCCCAGTGTCGGAATACACAATTAAGTTAGAGACACTGAGGGGGGGTTCAGAATGCTGACACAGGGATTGGGCACACAGATGTCAGTAGCATATTAAAACAATGGCCTTTTTCTTTGGGGTGGCATCCAACACCAAGGGTGGGCATCCCAGTGTCAGAATTAACAATGAAATATTTCAGGGCACTGGGGTGGGCTCCCCAGTGTCCCACACTACTGGGGGGCTACATGCCAACATGGGGATTGGGCACCCCGATGTCGGCAAAAACACTTCTTAGTATTAAAACCTGCCTCAACCCCTTTGGGGGCAGTAAAAGGAGAAAACCTCCTTTTATTAGGTAAACACCAGCAGTTGTATACCTAAATGGGGGCACAGGAACATGATTCTGGAGTTACTGTATTTTAGCGAAAAAGTAGCCAGGAAAGATTTTGGTCATTTATGGGGTCAATGTTTTTTTTTATACATGTAGTGCCAAAATTTGTGGCAGTTTTTGCAGAAAGTGCTGCAAATTTGCAGCAGTTTTTGCACAACAGTGCCTTTAGTTGCACAAAAACTGCTGCAATTTGCAGCAGTTTCGCAAAAGTAGTGCCTCAAATTTGCAACACTACCAAGGGATAAATGCAAAAAACATATTTCCAGCCTCCTATTTTAAAAAATAATGCCAGGATCATGTTCCTGGGGCCCTTATTAGGTAAACACAACTGCTGGTGTTTACCATGGGGCACTATTTTTTGAATTGCAGAGTTTTTTTACCCATCGCTAATAGAAAATAAGATGGCGGCAGTGCGAAAGTACAAAACCCATTTGCAGCTATCAAAAGTACTTTTGCTAAAGCAAAAGTGCTTTCAAGGCAGACATACAGTATATTCTTTTCCCATAGGCTATAATGGGAAACTTTAAACTGTAATAACTTTTGAACAGATTAATATTTTTTCACCAAACCTTCCAAAGGCACATCAATGACCCAGACACCATTTACCCTAAAAATTTCAGACCAGTCCCCCAAACTGTTTCGTACTTACAGACAAGCAAAGAATTAGAAAAACAAATGGTAAATTTCACAGTTTTTAGCACTCTGACCAGAAGAAAACTTGCCAGAAACAGAGATCTGTGGTACCAGACAGCACATGTAAAATGTCAGGCAATTCAGGTAAACATTTTTAAAGTTATTAAAGTGTAACATTTGGGATTTAACATGGAAGTGGCCATGCAACCCTAACTATAGGAACTTACCATACTTAATAATATATATATAGATATATATATATATATATATATATATATATATATATATATCTATATATATATATAGATATATATATATATATTATAGCTGCGGTCGTGCCAATATAGTTAGGTTCAGCGGTCACTTCTATGTTGAACTCAAAAGTTCGCATGTTAATAACTTTGGACCCATTCAGTGGTTTTGCCTGAAATTTGGTATACACGGTGGGGCATGGTAGATCTCTTGATTTGCCAAATTGCATTTTGGTCGGCCTTACGATCTTTGCATACGAAAACGCTGAAAAATGCTAAATTATCCATTTTTGAAGGCAACTTTTGGGATTTTGGATGTGGCCCTGCATGGCTGTTGTGTGGCATGCTGCTCTGTGAGATGACTTGTTTGAAAGAGCTTTGGTGGCTGAACATGCCGCTTTTCATTTGGTGAAAAAATATTAAGGCATTCAAAAGTTATGTGACTTTTAAGTTCCCATTGTAAGTCACCATTATAAGTCAATGGGAAAATTGATATAACATAGAAACATAGACTTTGACCGCAGATAAGGA
This sequence comes from Neoceratodus forsteri, assembly GCA_016271365.2. Lineage (NCBI taxonomy): Eukaryota > Metazoa > Chordata > Ceratodontiformes > Ceratodontidae > Neoceratodus > Neoceratodus forsteri. The sequence goes on from CM028131.1 coordinate 1,128,312,541, forward strand.
CTGCTTGGCCCATCTAGTCTGCCCATTTTCCTACCTACAGGATAGGCCACAGATCCTAGTTAACCAACAGCCTATTTCTTCCTACCCCCCACAAGAATTGCTTTATGTCTGTCCCATGCATTCTTGAATTCTCCCACAGTTTTAGACCCCACAACCTCCTCCGGAAGGCTGTTCCATGCATCCACTACCCTCTCTGTGAAAAAATACTTCCTCACATTGCCCCAGAACCGCCCCCATCTTTAAATTGTGTCCCTTGTTCTTGCACATCTCTTTGCTGAAAGATGCTACCTCTTGGACTTTGTTGATTCCACTGAGGCACTTAAAAGTTTCTATCATGTCCCCCCTCTCCCTTCTTTCCTCAAGGGTATACATACTAAGCTCCTTTAGTCTCTCCTTGTACGGCTTCTCTTGCAGACCCTGCACCATTTTAGTTGCCCTCCTCTGGACTGCCTCTATCCTGTCTATGTCCTTGCGGAGATGGGGTCTCCAGAACTGGACACAGTACTCCAGATGGAGTCTCACCAACTGTCTGTACAGAGGGATAAGAACTTCCTGTTTTCTGCTGGCGATGCCTCTCCCTATGCCTCCCAGTATACCCCCAGCCCTCCCTACTGCCTTCTCATATTGTTTGCTAACCTTAAGGTCATCTGATATGATTACCCCTAGGCCCTTTCCTTTTTGTTGTTGTTACTACCCCCCATTTTGTACTCTTCCCCTGGGTTCTTGCTTCCCAGGTGCATTATTTTGCACTTCTTTGCATTGAATCCTAGCTGCTATACTTCTGACCATTCCTCCAACTTTGCCAAGTCCCTTCTCATCCTTTCCACGTCTCCTTGTGTATCAACCCTGTTGCAGATCTTTGTGTCATCTGCAAAGAGGCATACTTTTCCTTCCAGTCCCTCTGCAATGTCACTTATAAAGACATTAAAAAGGACTGGACCCAGTACTGAACCCTGTGGTGACCCACTAGTAACCCCTCTTTCTTCAGAGTGGGCTCCATTTACAATTACCTTCTGTGTCCTGTTGTCCAGCCAATGTTTTACCCAGGCTACCACCCTGGGACCCACTCCCAGGCTGGTTAATTTGACTATTAATCTCTTGTGTGAGACTGTGTCAAATGCCTTCCTAAAGTCTAGGTAGGCCATGTCCACAGCCCCTCCCTGGTCTACTACTTTGGTCACCCAGTCAAAGAAATCTATTAGATTCATCTGACATGACCTTCCCACTGTGAACCCATGCTGCCTTGGGTCCTGTGCACCAAATATGTATATTTTGCAAACAAAGAATGGAGTTCTGGCCATCTGGTCCCACCTGGCAATCAAAGAATTTACAGCTCCGCAGTTCAAGAATCTTTGTCCCCAAGAATTAAAAAAATTCTTTGATTGCAGGATCCGCCATCTTGTTTTCAATTTTCCGATCGGAAAAATACAAATATCTCGGCTCAGGGGTCACTTCTGAAGTAAAACTTGGATGGGTTTTACTCAGGGGACTCCAATCTATTGAGCCATGCCTTTGGTTTCATCCAAATCAGTGACAAAATAGAGTTCTGAGCTTTTAAAATCTTAATTTGCTGCACACTAACGATCTTTGATTGCGAGCCTGCAAATTCTTTGATCGCCAGATTCTTTGATCTGATATATATATATATATATTTGTGTCTCATATACAGATGTGCTCTCCAGGATGAAACCCAATTCTGCAGCATTTGGCAGCACTCTACAGCATGCTGCAGCACAGTTACTGTGGCAAACAGTGTAATTTCAATGGCACTTAATCCCTTTTGTCATGTAGGAAACTGTGGCATTCGTTTCATCCCGGCAGTGTCACAGTTTCCTGCATGACAAAATGGATTAATTCCCATTGAAGTTACATTGTTTACTGCAGTAACTCTGCTGCAGCATACTGCAGAATGCTGTAAAAGTGGGTTTTATCCTGTAGAGCAAATCTGTTTACATTATATACAGTTTGTTTTGCAGATTCATGCAGGTCCCTCACTTTGTGCTTCAGTTTGTCCATATTTCTGATCTATTCATATGTTCTCTCTCCCTCTCACTGCCTGCGTCTGCAGTTTAACACAAACACACAGATACACACACACACACATGGTAGAGAGCACCTATTCTTTGATATATTGTTTTCCTGATGAAATTAATATGCGACTCAAAAAGATAATGTAGAGTTATGGGTTAACCCTAAATACTTAAAATGGTTGACCAATTGGCAAAGTAAGCAAACACCAGGCTGGGCCTTCTGTTTCCACATAGGAAACATCTAACCCCTGAAGCTTTGTATGTCGCCATCCAGAGCTCCATCATCAGCATCATCGACCACGGCCTCATTATCTATGGATCTGCCACAACTTCCTCTCTCAAACGAGTTTCAACTTCCCTTAATCAAGCCTGCCATCTTGTTACTGCTTCCCACCATCTCACCCACACCTGTGACCTCTACTCTAAAACATGGTGGCTGCAACTTGACAACCGAATCTAATACCAAACCTGCATCACAGCTAAGAAAATCCTATTGGGTAAAGCACCACCTGGAGTCAACACCCTCCTTAAACCCAAAATCAACACCATCAACACCAGGAATACTAAGCCACAAATCCTGCAAATCCCCCACTGTCACACTCCCAAGGCCAAAGGTCATTTTCTTACAGGGCCCCAAGTTGGTTTAACAGTCTCTATGGAGACATCTCTTCCGCAGCAACACTTGGTGTCTTCAAAACTAAGCTCGCCTCTCCCTTATAGGCAGCAACACCTGTGGTTGCACCACCTAACAAGCTGTGGCCCCTAAACTGCCTCTGACCACCCCTGGTGTCTGTTCTGTTCTCTACCTGCACTTACCTGTCCTCAGCCACTTCTAAAGCACTTACTCCATGTCTGTCTTGACAAAGCCCATCAGCTGCCTCACTCTGCCCTCTCCCACATATGCCATCCCCTTCCTCAGTCCTTCCCCCAACTGTCTTCTTCCTAGTGTCTGTATGTCATGCCTCACCTCTAATACCTAATGTCATCCTAAGTTACTATATGTTATCCTGTACCCAGTAAATAAACTGTAACCATTTTGATGCTAATTGTCTGTACTACTGACATGGAACCTTTGCAAAAGAGCCTTGGCTCGAAGGTATGTTGTAATCCTAGATTTAAATAAATAAATAAATAAATAAATAAAATAAATTCTAAAGTACTCCCTTTTCGATCATTTATAGATGGAACAGTTTCTTCACTTTTCCTATTAGAAAAAAATCATGGTTTTAGTTTTTTTACATTCAAAACCATGCAGTTTTAAAGTAGCCAATTTTGTAAGGAATTAAAATCCACCTGAACTTTTTTTATCGCATCTTTTGGACTTAGGCCAGTACTAAACAAAACTGCATCATCAGCATACATAACCAATGACGTCTGTGTACAGATATTTGAGATGGAGTTCATATAGAGGGAGAATATTAAAGGCCCCAGTATAGATCCCTGGGGCACCCCACAAGTAATAGATTTTGATTGTAAAAAAAAAACCATCAATAAGGGTAGTATGAAATCTATTACTTAAATAATTAACAAACCATCGTATGGCATCTGTAGAACAATATTGACTTAATAGGACACCTGATAACAAAGTATGGTCTGCTAAGTCAAAGACCTTAGTGAAGTCCACAAATACAGCTGCAACAGAGCGCCCCTTATCAAGGGCACCCAGAATGCAGCTGGTGAACCCCACCAAGGCTGCCTCCGTACCATGATTTTGTTCAAAACCATGCTGGTTGGGAAATACCAAATGATGCTTACCAAGAAAGTCAATGGTCTGGTCCATTATAATCTTTTTCAGAATTTTAGAGAGTGGGGATAGAAGGGAAATAGGATGATAGTCTGATACACATTCTGAATCACCAGACTTGAAAATGGTTTTTATAATGGAACACTTCCATTTATTTGGATAAAGACCAGTACTTAATGATACACTAAAAATAATTGAAAGGGGAAATACGAGAGACTTTGCACCTAACTTTACAATTTTAAAATCAGTTCCATCAGAACATAAAGATGGGCATGGGTCCCTACTAATAATATACTCCATAACTGATTCAGCTGAGATCTTCTTAATGTAAAACTTGGGAATGCCTTATCATCAACAGAATTATCACTTGTAGGGGTACCAAATACATTTCTATAGTAATGAAGATTCCCAAAATAATTATTATACAATGGGGTATGAAAATCCAGCAACTTCATTGGTCAAAACACATCACATGACCGTGATAAATCCTCCAGTATACCCACTGTAAAAGTTTTATGTCACTATAAAACCAAAAAATCAAGTTGAACATTGTATAATAGCAATATACCGTGACAGGGAGTGGGTATATGGGTAGATTTACCACTTCTGGTGTGGTTAAGTCACCCGGCTGCACCCTGTGACCGAACCAAATCAGGCATGGTAAATCCATCAATATACCCACTCTCTGTCATGGTATATTGCTTATTTGGAGACCTTGTATACCACACTAGGATCACAAGTTAGAACATTACCCTTCAATAATAAAATAGTAGAGGTTTTTTAATGTCGCCTCATCAATTGGTTTAACACATCCCAGGTTCTCCTTGGGTCTCCAAAACACTTTCACTGTTCAAACAGTAAACAGAGAGACTTTGCCTTTCTAACTGCTGTTTTACATTGATTACGTAAAGTTTTATAGTTATGAAGAGACAATATATCCCTATAATTCCTATAAACTTTCCAGCTTCTGACCCTAGTTCTCATTAGTTGTAACAGATCCAGTGAAAACCAGGGATGCTTATTAGCCCTGATTCTCATCTTTTTAAGGGGAGCAAGTTTGTCAACTCTTCCCAGGCAGGTCTTAATAAAAAAATCTAGCATAGTAGTGGGGTCAGTGAAGGATTCAAGAGGGAGCCAATCCACCCAGACAGAAGATGAGAGCCAATGACAGAGCACTCATTTCTGAGTGACAGAGCATGTGTTCACCATAATAACCTGCAGATTATTATGGTGAATATCAACTCGGTGAGCCCATAGAAAAAATGTGCTTACCAGTAATTATATACTAGTAGCATTGCTTTATGTCTGCAAAGCAGACAGTTTGCATTGCACAGGCCACCACCAATTAAACAAACTTACAAAATAAAACAGGTTTATGGTTTTGATTACATGCTCAGCTGGTATGATGAAATAGTTTATAATTCACCATTGCACCAAGTAGTGGACTTTGCTTTTGTGCCATAGAGTGCTACAACACATAGGGCAAGAACACAAACAATGTTGATTTTTGTCCCCCAGACTCTGTATTCCTTCCTATACTGTGTTTCCATTGCACATTCTTTATTATGTTTGGGTTCTCATTTCTCCCCTCCATTGAAAATTACAGCATTGTTATGCATCAGTTCTCCTTCTATTTTGAGACAATATTTCCCAAACATTGTACAAGTCATAACATTTAGGTCTGCTGCAGATAAACTGTTAGCAAACTTATCACACTGCATTCAGAACTTCAAAATGCATTTGCTGATCCCTTTCCTTCTGAAATCAAGGATGGAAATGAGAAAGGAAAAGTGTGGCCAACTGGGAATTGAACCCAGACCCCTGGTAATACCATTCCAGTTCTCTAACCATTAGCATCAGCAGACCTCAGGCTTTCCTTAAATCCACACAAATTCCTTTCTCAAGTGTTGCGCAATCCTGCAACTCAGGAACATATAAGAAATACAAACAGACCACTTCTCAGTGCAGCTAAGCCCCTGCCAGGCATATTTTAAATCAAGAATGGAAATGAGAAAGGAAAAGTGTGGCCCACAGGGAATTAAACCCAGACACATGATAATACCATTTCCAGTGCTCTAACCACTGAAAGACTGCCACTTCTGAAAGACAGTCTGCCATTGTATGTTATTTCAAACACAAATGTCCATTAACTCTTAGCACTATTTTTACCCATCTATCAGCACTAGAAAGGGGTGCATTGTCAATTTCAGCACACATAATGCATATTACCTAATATGAGAGCTACAGTATAACTTTTGAAAAGCATATATATCTGCAGTGGTCTTACTTGGCACTATAGTCCAGACCAACCAATAGCCTTAACAATTGCAAGGTCAGAAATTAACCTCTGACGTTATCAGCATCAATATATGAGTAATAGTGTCCTGCAAAGTGGCAAAGATGCAAATACTGTAACTGTATTATACTTCAACATTTCAATAGGATTCACAAATTACAAATTGGTGGCACACCAGGTGTTGATGCTTCTCACTCTCTAGACTTGTAAATGTTAAGTTATTGAAGAAAAAAATTAAATGAGCATGACATCATGGTATTTCCTCCAATGTAAAAAAAAATGTACAGTAACTGAAACACAGAAATTGACGACAGATAAGGACTGCTAGGCCCATCCAGTCTGCCCATTTTCTCTGCCTACTTTAAAAGCCGCAGACCCGAATTCATCTCTGGCTTTACCTCATCATTATTATTGCTAGGGTTCCCCTGTGCCTGTCCCATGCATGTTTGAATTCCCCCACTGCATTTTCCCCCACCACCTCCACTGGGAGTTTATTCCATGCATCCACCACCCTTTCAGTGAAGAAATATTTCCTCATGCTACCACTTAGTCTACCCCCTTCCAATGTCGTGTCATGCCCCCTTGTTCCTGGAAACTCCTTTTTTGAAAGATGCTACCCTCTGGTACCCTATTTATGCCTTTTAAATATTTATAGGTTTCTGTCATATCTCCCCTGTTTCCCCTCTCCTCCAGGGTATACATATTGAGGTCTCCCAGTCTCTACACATATGACTTTTGGTGCAGGCCCTGCACCATCTTTATTGCCCTTCTTTGAATGGCCTCCACCCTGTCTATTTATTTATTTATTTAAAAGTTGATAACCGGAAAAATGGTGAGCTGATGTCCTTATGGAGATGTGGCCTACAGAACTGGACACAATATTCCAGATGAGGCCTCACCAATGATCTGTACAGTGGCATCACCACCTCCTTTCTTCTGCTGGTGATACCTCGCCCTATGCACCCCAGCATCCCACTGGCTCTCCTCACAGCCTTGTCACATTGTTTGGCGACCTTTAGGTCATCAGATATGATTACCCCCAAATTCTTTTCCTGTTTCATGACCATCAGTATCCCCCCATCATGTAATCCTCCCCTGGGTTCTTGCACCCCAAATGCATGATTTTGCACTTTTTCACATTAAATCTCAGCAGCCACACTCTAGACCATTCCTTCAGTTTACCTAGATCCCACCTCATTTTTTCCACCCCTCCCGGTGTGTTCACCCTGTTGCAGTGCTAAGTGTCATCCACAAAGAGGCACACCTTCCCTTCCAGCCCCTCTGTAATGTCACTTATGAATACATTAAACAAGTCTGGCCCCAGGCTGATCCCTTTGCCCCCGGTCACCCTCCATTCCTCAGATTGAGCTCCATTTATCACAACTCTCTGTCTTCTATCACTCAACCAGTTCCTAACCCAGTTTCAAGCTCACGTTCATTGCAGGAAGACTCCATTAAGCAAGCTCATTCACAAGGGGGTCCTGAAGCATGTACACAGACAAAGGGCCATTGCTTAATACAGCAAATATTGATTACAAGTATTTAAATTGCACACATAGTTCGGGAGAGGTGCTACATAAAGAGATACATCATTGTAAGACAGTGTACAGTGGAGGAATATTTGGTACATAGTCTGCAAGCAGTACAAGATAGGGTATATAAACTTAACACTGGTATATGCAATAAATAAGCATCATATAATGATCATAGACAGGAAAGACAGGATATATAGGGTAGGCAGGGTTAAGGGAAAGGGGATGGCTAGCAATAGTAAGGGGGAGTAGATATAAAGATGGGTGGCCAATGGGGGGGGGAGAGTAGGGAAGCAGGTAGGGAAAACTTGCAGTTTTAGTCATGGAATGCATTTTGCAAGCTAAAAGGTTTTAGTACAGACAAGGACTAATACCAGTGAAGACGATAAGCACGGGGCACACATAGGGGTAGGAGAAGGGCTTAAAAGCAGTTACAAATATCTTTTATTTTATTTGCACTTAGCACTTTAAACAGGTTAACTGAGACAATGCTAGTTAATTTGAGAGCAATTTGGAGATGGTTCCATATGGTAGGAAGAGTATGCAAGATAGCTCTTTTACCAAAAGAGGTACGAGTCCTGGGTACGTCAAGCAGGATGAAGTCTGATTTCCTGAGAGAATTCGCACTGTGGGAAATGCAGATAAGAGATGTTAGGTAACTCGGTAATTTATGGAGAAGCAACTTAAGGGTCCAGATACCGGCATGGAGCAGGCGTCTGGTGGTGAGAGATGTCCAGCCAAGAGCTGCATAAAGATCACAATAGTGCCTACGGTAGGGTGAGTTAGTAATGAACCATAACACACGGTGAGAGAGGATGTCCAGATTGCTTAGGCTTGAGATTGTGGCGGAAGAGTAGATTAAATCACCATAGTCAAGTAAGGGAAGGAATGTGGCCTGGACGAGCCTGGTTCGAGTCTCAAGGGGGAAAAGAGCTTATTATCTATCCAGATACCCATGTATTTAAATTTGGTAACGACTTCCAATGGCTCACTTAGAGAGGTTACGATAAAGTCTTTTGGTAGGACAGGGGAGGTGCGAGAGAAAATCATTGCTTTGGTTTTCTTGGCATTAAAGGAGAAGCTTGGCTTTTATTAGATTATTTTCAAGCTGAGCAAAGTCAGCTTGTAGCACATCCCTGACTTCTGACAAAGTTGAGCCAGAGGTATATAGTACAGTGTCATCCACAAAGAAGTGCAGGTTGGAGCTAGACATGTTAGAATCAAGGTTGTTAATGTACAGGGAGAAAAGGATTGGGCCTAGAATGGAGCCTTGGGGGACTCCTTTGGCAATCGACAGAGAGGCAGAGAATAGACCATCCACCTTGACTTTCTGGGTTCTCCCTGTTAGATAACTGGTGAACCACTGTGTAGTGGAGGAAGTGGCACCTAGGTTAGCAAGGCAAGTGACTAAGAGGTTGTGGTCAACAGTGTCAAATGCTTTATTAAGATCCAAGAAGACTGCACCAGTAATTTTCTTAACATCCACAGCAGAGACCCAATCATTAGCTACTTTAGCCAACACAGTGATAGTGCTGTGATTTGCCCAGAAAACGGATTGTGCTGGGTTAAGGAGTGAATGGGTTTCAATATGAATTTTTAATTGGTTATAGATCAGTTTTTCGAAAACTTTAGAAAGTATGGGCAAAATGGAGATAGGCCTATAATTATTCAAACTGCATGGCTCCCCCAATTTGAATAAGGGGAGAATATGGGCAGATTTCCAACAAGACAGAACTGTAGCAGAAGTGGTGGAGAGATTAAAGGTGTGAAGAATGGGGGCAGTGAGATGGGCATGGCCTAGTCTTAGGAAGAAAGGTTCAAGACCGTCATCCCCAGCACTTTTTCTGGTATCCAGGTTCAGAAGTGAATCTTCAACTTCTTTATAGCTGAGTGTACACAGTTGAAAGGGACAAGATGAAGTGCAGGTTGATGGGGAGGAACTAGGTTGAATCTTCGCAAGGCTAGCATACGGTGATGAGTCAAAAGCTAGGCCAGCAGTGACAAAATGGGAGTTAAGTTCTTTGAGGATTTGAGAATTCCTTTCCACCACCCTGCCATTGGTGATTATCTTAGTTGGAATGGAGGGGACGGTAGGCCGTCCTTCAATAGAGTTAAGTGTTCTCCATATTTTGTAAGAGTTACCATTTGCCTGTTCAAGTGTAGTGATGTAGTAGTTTGCTTTGGAAGAGCGAATGCTTTTTACACATGCATTCCTGGCTGCTCTGAAGGCCTGCCAATCTGCAGGACTCTTGGATTTCCTAGCTTGCACCCAGAGCTTGTAAGAACAGCCTTTAGATCAGGGGTGAACCTGGGGTGGAAGTTGTTGCGCACCCGGACTTTCATAAGGGGGGCATGCTTATTTACCAGACCGGCAAGGTTGTCGTTAAGGACAGAGACAGCCTCATTGACATCTTTGGCTAGGTAAAGATCTTGCCATCTGACTTTACCTAAGTCAGAAAGAAAATTTGCAGCATTGAACTTATGAAAGGACCGTTTCGTTATGAATTTGGGCTGTTGACAGGCCTTAGTTTGAGATCTTATGCATACAACAACCCCGTTGTCACTCATGTCATTGTGGAAAACTGCTGTGTGTGAGATTATGTGAGGATGAGTGGTTAATATAGTTTACCACCTTGTGATCCGCTCCCAGGCTGTCCAGCTTGTAGCCAGATATTTAAAGGAGAGGGATCCTGTTATGTGAATTAAATGGTCCATTTCTAAAATAAACTGAGTTGTGCATACCTTGAGTGTCACTTTTTCAAGTTATTTCATTCTCTACTATCCCACCACATAGAAATGTGTATGTTTCTTCGTAAAAAAAAGGTTTCTACATTCTGAGTACTTTGAAACCCATGCCATCTTTCATTGCAGCATGTGAGTTGAGTGTGTTGAACAAACTTGCCATACATCATCACTGCAACACAGAGAATCAAGCGCAACATAGCTATGCAAGCACACTTTATAGGGATACAGTCACCTATCACAGGCTATCCCTCACCTTCTGTGAGTAGTGTGGCTATAATAACCTCTGCTGCCAAATAAACAATTCTTGTGCCTCAGTATGCTGCAAATATGATTAGTTGTGTGCATTTTACAAATACATATTTTAGCTCGATCCGAGCACTTTACCTGTGCTCGACAGAATTCCGCCACCAGATCCGTGGTCCAGTTGTAAATGCACATTGCTCATGTGCTGGTATCCTGCGGTGTATATATACTTGGGATTAAAGAACTTGCTTTCTGAACATGGGATCTCTAAAGCTAAAATAAATGAGTATTTAAAGTCCTTATTTTATCACTTTGAAAAACATGATCGCGATCCTGAGCATGTGCACCAATAATGACCGCTGATGTGCATGCTCAGAATCGCAGTCCTGTTTTTTTCAAAGTGATACAACAAAGACTTAAAATGCTCGGTTTTTGGTTTTACCAAGATTCACATGCTCAGAACAGCATATTCTTTTAACGCCAAGTATTAGTTACACTGCTTCAGGATACTGGCAAATGTGCAGCGCACATTCTCAGTGGTACCTTGGATCACCAGCCACTCTAAGGGAACCAAATGTTTATAGTACCTGTTGCATGAAGGATCACATTTAGCACAACACCACTCTTGGGTGTTGTGCTGATGGTGATCCAGATACCAATTCATGGCAAAATGGAGGACGGAGTCACAGCTTTTCTTGTTTATAAATAAAATGTGAAAACAAATTTGATTGCAGTGGAAACTGTGCTAGGCAACAGGACTTGGCACTGAATATATGGTCAGCAGTAGGTAAGAAAACAAATATTCTGTACAGTGCTAGACTTCTTTAACAATATGAAACATCAAAAGTGATATCTTCTATGGAAGGGATATTCTTTTAGTTTATCTTCTGTAAACTACGGACAAATTCAGATGTAATATGAGAGTATATATTATGTGGGACCACAGCAGGAGTATGCCTTTCTAGCTTATCCAGTGTAAAATGTGTGAACATGCACAACCATAAAAACAGTGCAAACAAAATGGTTACTACATGTATCTGAACCTTTGGTGTTCATGAAGCACTCACATGTTTAGCTATTCATACTGTAGTCAAGAAACACTTGGAGTGTAAATATTGCTTTATTCAGTTTTTGTTTGCTTGTTTGTTACTTTTTGCTATTTTGCTCCCTAACCTATAGGGCAGCACTAAATATGGAAAGGAGTTAAACCACAAGAAGAGAAAAACAATATGAAAATAATTCAATCCAAATTCAAAGTGGAAGCTGCACTGCGAGGTGATGCATGGACAGAAGAGCAATCCAAAGTCATAAAGAAGTCCTGCACTCACCACCAATTGTGGAAAGAAAAGCCACTCGCAACATCTCCACATTGCAAAAAAAGTCTTTTATTAAAGTGCTGGTGCAACAGAACAAAACAGCCACACAACGCTTTTTGGATACAATCCTTTTTCAAAAAAACATGTGGTACACATGAGGTGATCATTTTAAATACAGCCAATGATGTCATCACCCATGGACATGTACATAAATGTGTCATAACAAAGGGCAAGGTGTATTTGTTAAAAAACAACAAATAATTATAAATATATAAAAAATATCAGAAACATCAAGAATGCATGAATAAAGATATAAAATATAATACATTATTAATGAGTCTAGTTACAAATCTTGAGAATCCATCATATGCATTATATCCTAGGCAATATAGCCTAGAGGTTAGAGAAATGAGGTGTGAACAAGCTTAGTACATCCAGCAGACCAGACCTGAGTTTGATTCTCACAACCTCCACTTGCATACTGTGTGACTCTGAGCAAGTCACTTAACCACCCAGTGCTCCCAGGTCGCCCCTGAAAACAGGTACTTGTGCCTAGTGGGCCTTACCCAGTTACCAAAAGACTAAAAAAAAAAAAGAAATCAGTCTTGTGGCTACACATAGACAGATGCACTTGATCTTGGCACGCTTAAATATTTTCTCCCTACTAAGAGCCATTTCACCTGTAAGACAGAGAACATAATGACAATTAGTTCCTTCATTTCAGTATTAAGTGCACAAATGCATAATTTTTTTAACAGCTTTTATGCACAAAAGATATATTTTCAAACATCAATACTGGTACAATACAGAATAGTGAAAACTCTGTTCCATATTATTTAAGGTAAGGTCACAGATCAAATCTGTCATTTAAGCCATGATATTTATATGCTGTCAAGGTAAACATCCAAAAACCTTCTCTCTGAAACAAAAGGTTATTAAAATCTCCTCCTCTTGCTTTTGGGAACACTTTCTCTATTCCTTTAAATGAGAAAGAATGGTCTGCTTTGTCAACTGCATTGTTAATATGTAGCACCACTGCACATGTGTTATCTCCATTTTTGATGGCTCTGTAGTGCTCATCTACCCTTTGTTTCAGGTCTGTTTTGGTTTTGCCAACATAAAAGACGCCCCACTTACAGTTAACCTGGTATATGACCCACCTTGTGTTACATGTGATGAGCTGTCTAATGACAAAAGTTCTCAGTGTTGGTGGGCTACCATACATCACACCGGGACTACTAAATTCCTTATCTTGTGTAACTGCATAGCAATAACTGCAGTTTTGACATTCATAGCAGCTTGTGTATTTATGGGTCAGCCAAGTTTTTTGAGATGGTATCTGTTGTCTACTGTGTGCAAGTATGTCCCTAAGGTTTGCGGCCCTCCTATGTGTAATCCTAGGGGTTGTCTCATGGAATTCTTTTAATCCTGAGTCAGCCGTAAGGATATTCCAATTTTTCTTCAGAATGTCACCTACCCTGGATCCATGAATGGAATAGGTAGTGACGAAATTAAGTATGTTTCTTTCTTGTCTATCAGCACATATTCTGGGTTATAATTTGGTGTTTCTCTCCCTATTCCTGATTTCTACAGAAACATTTTGAATCCATTCCCTATTATACCCTCTTTCAGTAAATCTGTTGTAGCACTCAATATCTCTGCAATTGTGTCTTATACATAAAAATTGTCCTTTATTCTGGATTGTGTGTCTAGGGTGGCAACTGGTGTGGTGTAATAGTGTGTTTCTTTTACATTCCTTCCTGTATATGTCTGTACTGATTTCCCAGCTTTCATCCTTTTTAATACATAGATCTAGAAATTTCACCTGGTGTGTGTGTTAGCCTTGTACGTAAAATGGAGACTCGGGTTCAACTCATTTAAGTATGTAACAAATTCACCTAATTCGCCAAAAGAGCCTTTCCACACAATAAGAATATCATCTATAAAGCGTTGATAGAGCTCTGTATTGTGGAAAAAGGGGTTTGTCTCTGGGTCCCTAACTACCTCATTCTCCCAATTGACCCATGTATAAATTAAGTACACTGGGAGCGAAGGTTACCCCCATAGCTGTACTCATGGGGTGGGATATTCAAACTGCACCCAAAAAGTGCGCAACAGCAGGAGCAAGCACAAGTCACTTGCGCACATGCGCAATTGTCGCGATATTCAAACATGGACATGGCCAATTGCGCTAGCAGCCAACGTCTGAATATCACACAAACTGCGCCATAGCACAACCAGGAAGGGGAAGCTGAGCAGAAATTATGTGCCATAGCGCAACAAGGCTAGCCCAGCTGAGCAGCCCAGAGGCACCATAGCGCAAGCAAAGAGACCCCCACAGCATAGCAATGGAAGTGCACAACCTGGGAGGTAGGCAGGGGCACACCACCCATGCCACAGATGGGCACAGGGACACACTGACAAACCAACAATGTACCCCTACACCCCAAGCACAGCATAACTGGGGGGAGGGATGGAGCAGCCACTGGGCCATGGGGACAAGCAAACAAAGCACATCCCGGCCGTGTTACTGCAGCACACCTACTGTCAACCTGAGACTGGCACACAAAGGGGGCAGAGCACCCCAGTGTCCAGCGGCACCCCCGTGCACAGCACTCCCAGCACTGTGACCCCAAGACACCACCCATGCGCATGCGTGGCTGTAATAACCTCTGCTGCCAAATAAACAATTCTTGTGCCTCAGTATGCTGCAAATATGATTAGTTGTGTGCATTTTACAAATACATATATATTTTAGCTCGATCCGAGCACTTTACCTGTGCTCGACAGAATTCCGCCACCAGATCCGTGGTCCAGTTGTAAATGCACATTGCTCATGTGCTGGTATCCTGCAGTGTATATGACACTTGGGATTAAAAGAACTTGCTTTCTGAACATGGGGATCTCTGTAAAGCCAAAATAAATGAGTATTTAAAGTCCTTATTTTATCACTTTGAAAAACATGATCGCGATCCTGAGCATGTGCACCAATAATGACTGCTGATGTGCATGCTCAGAATCGCAGTCCTGTTTTTTTCAAAGTGATACAACAAAGACTTAAAATGCTCGGTTTTTGGTTTTACCAAGATTCACATGCTCAGAACAGCATATTCTTTTAACGCCAAGTATTAGTTACACTGCTTCAGGATACTGGCAAATGTGCAGCGCACATTCTCAGTGGTACCTTGGATCACCAGCCACTCTAAGGGAACCAAATGTTTATAGTACCTGTTGCATGAAGGATCACATTTAGCACAACACCACTCTTGGGTGTTGTGCTGATGGTGTGATCCAGATACCAATTTCATGGCAAAATGGAGGACGGAGTCACAGCTTTTCTTGTTTATAAATAAAAATGTGAAAACAAATTTGATTGCAGTGGAAACTGTGCTGGGCAACAGGACTTGGCACTGAATATATGGTCAGCAGTAGGTAAGAAAACAAATATTCTGTACTGTGCTAGACTTCTTTAACAATATGAAACATCAAAAGTGATATCTTCTATGGAAGGGATATTCTTTTAGTTTATCTTCTGTAAACTACGGACAAATTCAGATGTAATATGAGAGTATATATTATGTGGGACCACAGCAGGAGTATGCCTTTCTAGCTTATCCAGTGTAAAATGTGTGAACATGCACAACCATAAAAACAGTGCAAACAAAATGGTTACTACATGTATCTGAACCTTTGGTGTTCATGAAGCACTCACATGTTTAGCTATTCATACTGTAGTCAAGAAACACTTGGAGTGTAAATATTGCTTTATTCAGTTTTTGTTTGCTTGTTTGTTACTTTTTGCTATTTTGCTCCTAACCTAAAGGGCAGCACTAAATATGGAAAGGAGTTAAACCACAAGAAGAGAAAAACAATATGAAAATAATTCAATCCAAATTCAAAGTGGAAGCTGCACTGCGGTGATGCATGGACAGAAGAGCAATCCAAAGTCATAAAGAAGTCCTGCACTCACCACCAATTGTGGAAAGAAAAGCCACTCGCAACATCTCCACATTGCAAAAAGTCTTTTATTAAAGTGCTGGTGCAACAGAACAAAACAGCCACACAACACTTTTTGGATACAATCCTTTTTCAAAAAAACATGTGGTACACATGAGGTGATCATTTTAAATACAGCCAATGATGTCATCACCCATGGACATGTACATAAATGTGTCATAACAAAGGGCAAGGTGTATTTGTTAAAAAACAACAAATAATTATAAATATATAAAAATATCAGAAACATCAACAATGCATGAATAAAGATATAAAATATAATACATTATTAATGAGTCTAGTTACAAATCTTGAGAATCCATCATATGCATTATATCCTAGGCAATATAGCCTAGAGGTTAGAGGAATGAGGTGTAAACAAGCTTGGTACATCCAGCAGACCAGACCTGAGTTTGATTCTCACAACCTCCACTTGCATACTGTGTGACTCTAAGCAAGTCACTTAACCCATGGTGCTCCCAGGTCGCCCCTGAAAACAGGTACTTGTGCCTAGTGGGCCTTACCCAGTTACCAAAAGACTAAAAAAAAAAAGAAATCAGTCTTGTGGCTACACATAGACAGATGCACTTGATCTTGGCACGCTTAAATATTTTCTCCCTACTAAGAGCCATTTCACCTGTAAGACAGAGAACATAATGACAATTAGTTCCTTCATTTCAGTATTAAGTGCACAAATGCATCATTTTTTTAACAGCTTTTATGCACAGAAGATATATTTTCAAACATCAATACTGGTACAATACAGAACAGTGAAAACTCTGTTCCATATTATTTAAGGTAAGGTCACAGACCAAATCTGTCATTTAAGCCATGATATTTATATGCTGTCAATTTAAACATCCAAAAACCTTCTCTCTGAAACAAAAGGTTATTAAAATCTCCTCCTCTTGCTTTTGGGAACACTTTCTCTATTCCTTTAAATGAGAAAGAATGGTCTGCTTTGTCAACTGCATTGTTAATATGTAGCACCACTGCATATGTGTTATCTCCATTTTTGATGGCTCTGTAGTGCTCATGACCTGAGGTGCTCAAGCAGAGCATGCTCCCTCCTCCGCAGGTCACTGTAGCAGTGCCTGCACTGCTCAGGGGTCCTCTTCTGCCCAGTGGCCTGCTCCAGGGCAGTGGCAACCTGCTGCCACACATGGGTGCGTGGCACCTGCAGGGGCACTCCTTCAAACAGTGAGCCATAGTGAGGCTCCACCACAGCCACCAGGTTTGCCAATTCCAAGGCCCCCATTGTGGTGCTCTCCTCGTGCCATTTTCAAAATGTAAAGTGGCAATATGGCACTCCAAGGCCTTCAACTATGATGAAATGTTGCGCAATACAACTCCATCACTGCCTATCGCACTGTTCGGACAGCGCTTATCGTCCACATCACGCTGTCACCGAACAGCGCGATAGAGCCGTACACATGCCAGACGTACAGCACCAGGGGGCAAAGGTCGGCCACAAGGTCATGGGTCAGTGGTGCAAGGCCACGCACAGCGCCATCGGACGTCCACATGTCCCACGTGATCGGTCACCTGCGTGCCAGTGCCACAGTGGACTATTGCGCAGTACTGCCACAGTGCCATATGGTGACCAGCGCTGTAGCGCCACTGGCACAATGGTGGCCGTGTCCTGAATTGCTGATCGCGCACAGCACGCCATCAGCGCAGCAGACACCCGCGTAAGCTACCTGGGCATGCGCAATGCAGTGTACCACACAGTCACAGAAATGCTTATTGGCTCAGCCGCTCGAACCGGTATTGGGCGCAAAGCGCAATGGCGCGATATTCAGCCGACACATGCAAATCATCTGATCAGCCATTCAAAGGCACAGTGGCACGATTAGCATGTCATTAAAGTTGTGCCACTCCTAATTTGTGGTATGCATTGTGCTATAAATACGGCTGATACTGGGCCAAGGGCTTGGCCAGATCTGGTTACTGCAGGTGAGAGGTGAGTTGTATGCTGTGTGATGTTCTGGCCAATGGTCATGGGATAACGCTGTAGACTGCACAGTGACAGGTGTCCACTTCCACCCATACAGACCGACATGACCGAGCAGAGCCAAGGTGAGGGTGAGGATGGTGGGTGAAGGAGGAGGCCCAACTTCACCACGGCGGAGACAGAGGCCCTCTTCCAGGCCTATCTGGAAGAGAAGCCACTACTGAGTGGACGGCGGGGCACCCCTCAGGCCCGTGCAGCTGCATGGGAGGGGGTAGCTCGGGCAGTGAACCTGCACGGAAGCCACCAGCGCTCCGTGCAGGAATGCAAAAAGAAGATGAGGACAGACCGCAGAAGGGTGAAGGAGAAGGTGGCAGCCTCAGGGCGGCACGTGCTGGCACAGGCAGGGGCCAGCCAGCGGTGGCGGAGCTGACCCCGGCTGAGGACCGACTGGCTGTATCAATGCAGTGGAGTGCTGTAGAGGGCGTTCCAGGAGTTGGATTCCAGACAGGTGGAAGCCCATCACTGCACGGTATGACATGGTGGTGGTGTTGGGGGGGGAAGGTTGATCACATGCACTAACATGTCCTCACTTTCTGTTACAGATCCCATTCATCTGCAGGAGATGGTAGTGGTGGGACCATGGAGTAAGGAAGACCTGCCAGAGGTGGAGGAGGGTCCATGCACCTCTGTCGCCAGCCGGCATGCACTGCACCAGCATGCACGCCTGGCTGCCACCTCTGTTGTTGGTGAGTCAGGTGTGGGGGGTGCACAGCCTGTGTCTCAGCAGTCTGGCATGCAAGCATGCCAGCACGTTGTGACTGTGGCTGTAGCACGAACCTGCACCATTGATGATGCAAGGACTGCAATGGGCAGTGACACGTATGTGTCCCATAACGGACACACAGCAGGCCAGCACGTGCCCCTGGACCTAGCTGGTTCCAACGTGTGTGCAAGCACATCAGCACAGTCCCAGGCTGTGCCTGTCCACACCGGTGGGGCAGCATCGGTGGCTGTGCAGGTCTCTGGCACTGTTGCGGCCACAGCAGTGGAACAAGTGGTTCCTGGGGCACAGCAGTTGGAGGGGCAGCAGCAGCAGTCACCCACCAGATCTGGGGGTAAAAGGTCCAGCGGTGGCACATGCACGCCACCTGTTGACTTGCCCACACCTGGTCCTGGTGAACAGCACCCACCCTCAAGGGGTGTTGAGCATCAGGCCCTTCCATACCCTGGGGGACAGAATGCCGATGTGGCACAGGACCCATTGGACGAGCACACCTGCCTGCTGCGGGCATCAGTAGAGCAGCAGATGCGGGTTGCAATGTGCGTGGAGGCACTGTGTGTGGCTGTGGAGTGGAACAGCAGGGACAATGCATTGATCCTTCAGAGATGGTCAGAGGTGGATGGATGTGACCGCTGCCATTGACAGGCTGACCCAGGCAGTGGTCTCTGTCGTGGCTGCATTGGGCACACAGTCAGGTGCCCCTGTACTGCACACCCCACACAGTACGCTCTCCACTCCCCATTCCCGGCGTCGTGCGACACCCAGACTGTCAACACTGGGTTCTGCTGTGGGCATCCCGAGCACACCTGGTGCAGGTATGTTCGGCATGCTGCACACCCCTGTGCGGACAAGGTCGTGATCGTGCAGTGGGACCCCTGGTGGTCCATCGGTGCATCCCATGTGGCCCTTGATCAGCCTGCCAGTGCTGCTGGGACACGGCGGGGCCGCCCACGCATCCGCGGTGGCCGTGGAACAGTGCAACATGACTGACCTGTCTCTCACTGCGGATGCTGTCTGGTGCTGCCCTGTGTGCAATGTGTGTCATGGTGGGCAGTGCACTGGTGGGTGCCCTGCCCAACACGCCGACACGCAGACCACCTGCACACCCACCCGACTGCTGTCCACAGGTGCGTGTGCATGATGATATCTGCATTGTACTGTACACCAAGGTGCAAGGGTGCCCAGCATCTGACACACGTACTTGGACAGTACAGGTGGTGGGGGTGGTCTGTGGATCTGGGTGTTTGCCATGTCTGTTCCTGCTGTGCTGTGCACCTGCCCATGTACGCTTGTGCCTGGTGTGTGTGTGTGTGTCCATATGACTGTTCACCCTCCCTGATGGTGTGTTCATGTGCCTGGACCCTTCCACTCCCCTTTGTCATGCGCACTTGGTGTTACCCTGTGTGCCTGTGGGTTGTGCCTGGACAGTGTTGGTTGCACATGGCCCCTTGACTTACTTGTGTCATGCATAATGCTCCTCTGTGATGGTGTCCTGGTGTAGCTGGGCCTGCCGGATCAGTCGGGGGTCCTGCCGTCCAAGGGGGGGCTGCTCATCACCATCATCACCGGCGCCTCTGGCGTCCCCATCGCTGTCCCCCTCCTCGACCTGTATGGCTATCCCACAGTCTTTGGCCATGTTGTGCAGGATACAACAGGCCAGGAATATCCCACAGGCCTTTGAGGGGCTATACTGTAGGGCACCACCGGAGGTGTGTAGGCATCGGAAGCGTGCCTTAAGCATCCCAAACACCCGCTCGACGATGTTGCGTGTGGCGGCATGTGCCTCATTATAGCATTACTGTGATGGGGTCATGGGGGCGCCGGTGCACGTGTGAGCAGCCAGGGACGGAGGGTATCCACTGTCACCTGTGTGAGATAGTGGAGATAAGTTTCATGTTCAGGTCCATATTGCCCATATTCCTGTGTGCCATTACCATGGCACCTGTAGCATTCCACCCTTGCCCCAATTTTGCAATTCCTACATGCGTGCTCACCCACTAGATGGCCTGTGGGGATGTCCCCACTCGAATCGATGGCACAGTGTGGACTGATACCATATGAAGGCATCATGTGCTCCACCAGGGTGTGTGGCACAGACATTGATTATGCGCCCAGTGGCATCACACACCACCTGGCAGTTGACACTGGAAAGCCCTTCCTGTTCCTGTATGCAGCCCCATCGGGCCAGGTGGTGTGGAACAGCTACGGGTGCAGTCTATGGCCCCAGGCATGCCAGGCATACGTGCTACCCTGTGGAACTCTTTGCATGTTTGTTGTACGCCTCCACGGTGCTGGGAAATGGATGTATCCGCAGCATGTGGCAGCAGTGCACTGAGGAATTGGGTGAGGATGCGTGACGTGGCTGACTGTGTTATGCCTGTGGGGTCCCCTGTCGGCCTCTGGAAGGTACCCGTGGTGAGCAGGCACATGCAGGCTGTTACCTTTGTCTCCACTGACAGGGCGTGACTCCGTCATGAGGGTGCCTGCATCACATCACTGCACAGCTCACAGAGCCGCCTCAGTATTGCCCTGTTCAGGTGGTACCGGCCCACAATCTCTACGTCTGAGTACAGCTCAAAGCTGATGCCGGCACGGTACTGCCTGTTGGGGGCATACCGCCGACGGGCCCTTCCACGGCCACGTCCCCCTGCAGCATGCCTTCTCACCCCCCTCATTACAGCTTCCATGTGGAGGCTGGCACTGTCCATCTCCCTGGCTTGTGTCCCCCCGGCTGTTGTTGTTCTGTTACCCCCGCTGTCCTGACTGCTATCTCCACTGCACTGGTACACTTTACTGGCCTATGCAGTCTGTGGCCCTGCACACCTCCCTGTCCCTCTCCTCTCTGTGCACTCCCAGGCCTGCACTCTTTGCCACTGTCTCTCCTGTTTATCCCCTGCCTCATGTGGCTTCTCTGTAGCGTTCTTGCACCTCTTCCTTGATTCTTTTTATTTTGGCTCATTTCCTCATTGCGGGCGCACCTTCCGCTCATCTGTTAAAGCGCGCAGTGCACAAGTCTTTGAACATCGTGATTAAGACATTATGCATGGGTCCACCTCTTCGGTTGCGCATGCCTTCATTTGCATTGCGCTGTTGCTCAGCCTGTTTTCAGTGGTGCAACTGCTTCCTACTGAATATCGCAGAATGGCGCAATTTCGGACTTGCACATGCACAACCCTGTTGCGCATGGCGCAACCCTTTGGAATATCCCACCCATGGTCTGTAAGAAAAAAGTCCCCAGGAAAAGTAAAGCAGTTGTATTTTAAAAAAATTCAGAAAATTTTAATAAAAACTCGGTTTGTAGTCCTGTCTGTGTTTCCCTACTGTTCTAAAAAAAGGCAATACTGTCAAAAGCCTCTTCTTGGGGGATGTTAGTGTACAGGGACTCCACATCCATAGTGACGAGAAGGGAGTCCCTGCACATTTAAATATCCCCCAAAGTGTGGAGTATATCGGTGATATTTTTGATATAGAACCCCAGTTCTTCCACAAAGGGTGTGAGAAAGTGGTCCACTTATTGAGATAGCGGTTTTGTTAGAGACCCTACCCCACTCACAATGGGACTGCCTGAGGGGGTCTCAAAAGACTTGTGGATCTTCAATAGGGTATACTTGGTAGCTCTTATAGGGAAATTTACTGTCAGAAGACCTTTAGTATCAGTATCTATCCACCCCTTCTGATGTGCTTCCTCTAAATATCAATCAATCCTGTGTTTAAATAATGGGGTTGGATCTGATCTACATTTGCTGTAAAAATCATTATTGTCTAGTTGTCTATGTATTTCATAAATGTAATCTGTAGTGTTTTGAATAACTACTGCACCCCCTTTGTCTGCAGGTTTGATCACAATATTGGGGTCTTGTTTCAAACCTTCCAAAGCCTATATTTCTTCTCTAGATATATTATTGTATCTCAAAGCAGGTAAACTACAAAACAGGTTCTCTATGTCTTTCTCACAGACCTCCTGAAAAGTGACTTTTGCTGCAGTGGGAGGTCGGTGGAAAGTGGATGTGCCCCTGAATTTCTTAGTCGAAGCATCATTAGTTACCACAGAATTGTTATTAACAAAGAAACCACGGTCCTCAGAAACATTTCACACAGTAGAACATGCTATCATTTCCTTCCTGCTAAAGAAGAATTTTAAACTCAAATTTCTACAGAACTGCACTACTTATTCACAATGCAGATGAGAAAGCAGAACATTCTTTCTCATTTAAAGGAATAGAGAAAGTGTTCCCAAAAGCAAGAGCAGGAGATTTTAATAACCTGTTACTTCAGAGAGAAGGTTTTTGGATATTTGCCTTGAAAGCATATAAATATCCAGGCTTTAACGACAGATTTGATCTGTCACCTTACCTTAAATATTTTTTTATTTTATTTATTTATTTAACTTTGTTGACCGAGTAAGCCCACTGGGCCCAAATGGTCCCTTTTTCAGGAGCAACCCAGATTTAGTTACACAGACAAAAGGATGCAGGATACATCAATGATACATAATATTGATGCCATAGATACATACTGATGACATAAAATAGTTTTAGAATAATAACTGTAGGACAATAACTGTAAAACATCACAGACATTCCCCATGACTTTCCCTCTACTAGAGTATACCTGGTTAGCTGTAGTCACATAAGTTAAACAGCGAGATTTGTTATAACAGTGGTATTACAAATTACTATGGATACAAGCTGGGACAACAGGCTACAACAGTTATTTTCATATTGTGCAGTTCAAGTATAAGAAGGGTCACCTTTGGCATGAGCATGTGTTGTTTTCAATCACTGTATGTATGTATGCTTGGAGCCTTTTTTTAAAGGAAACCAGTGTGCTGGCATTATGCAACTGGTCATGGAGGCTGTTCCATAGGGTTGGGGCAGCATGGGAGAAGAACTTGTTTCCAGCTGTGGACCTCACCCTGGGAACCTCTAGGAGCTTTCGGGAAGAGGTTCAGAGCAACCTGCCTGGGCGCTTGGTGGCTACCAGCCCAGCTATGCCTGCTGGGCTTGGATCATTTATTAGTTGGTAGGTGGTGCACAGCAGGGGGTATTGGAGCCTTTGGAAAACAGATGTCCAGTTTAGAGAGTCAAGCACCATGCAGTGATAACACCTTGGGTGGGATTTTGTTGCAAATCAAACTACCTTGTTATAAAGTACTTGCATCCTTCCCAGTTCCCTGCCAGAGAGGGACTGTATAAGTTGGGCAGCATGGGTCAATTTTGGGAGGAGGATGCAGTTTGTGATGGCTTCCCTGGTTTCGGGGAGGAGATGAGAATTCATTCTGTACGATATACCTAGCTT
The DNA here is from genome assembly GCA_016271365.2 of Neoceratodus forsteri. Classification (NCBI taxonomy): domain Eukaryota; kingdom Metazoa; phylum Chordata; order Ceratodontiformes; family Ceratodontidae; genus Neoceratodus; species Neoceratodus forsteri. The sequence continues at coordinate 1,128,336,476 of CM028131.1, forward strand.
TTGATGTATCCCTCTAGTGACATGGTGCACATGGCACTTGAGAGTCAGGCCTTGATCCAGAACAAGGCATAGGTATTTGAAAGAGCTCACAACTTCTATGGGCATGCCTGCTGCAGATACTAGTGGGAGCATATGGGTCCTGTCCAAGTTCAAGGTTCTGGGACCATACAACATAGCTTTCATTTTCTTATCATTTAGCAGTAACCTGTTATCCAGCAGCCACTTTTCTAGGGCTGCGAAGTCCTCCTGTAGCTGAGGCCCAAGGGTTGGAGCACTGTCTGAGGATCTGTACAACACAGCATCATCAGCATACTGAATTACTGCACTATCACCACAGTTATTGCCGAGGTCATTGACAAACAGGCTGAACAGGAGGGGCCCTAAGATGGAACCTTGGGGTACTCCCTCTATGATGCTAAGTTGATCTGAAAAGGTTCCCTGACACTTAACCTGCTGGGTCCAGTGGGACAGGTAGCTTTTGAACCAGATCAGGGAATGGTGATCAAGTCCTGTACTTTTTAACTTGTCTATCAGGAGGTTGTGGTCAACCAGATCAAAGGCCTTGTTTAGGTCTATAAATATGGCACCAGTGGTGGCACCATCATTGAGGGCCTTGAGGGTGTCAGTAGTGAATTTGATAAGCACTGTGTCAGTTCCATGGTTTCATCGTAAACCATGCTGATTGGGTGTTAGCAGTTGGTGCATCTCCAGGTAGTCACGGAGCTGGTTGTATACAATTCACTCCTGTATTTTGGACAGAATACATAGAAGCGAGATTGGTCTGTAGTTTTTGATTGGTTCCTTAGGACCTCCATTATGTAAAGCAACTACACTGGCCTCCTTCCATTTGGACGGAACAACTCCTTCTTTTTTTTTTTTTATGTAATGCTTTTTGCCACCTGCTGCAGCACACTACCGGCTTGGGGCATCCAGCCGCTGGCTCCACCCACCTGGAGAACTGGGTAGCTCAGACTGCACCCAGGAGTATCCAGGACGGCCATCTTGCCATCCCGCTGGAGGGCTCCCCCTCTGCCTTAGCCAGCCAGGACAGCCCCGGACCCTCCCCAACAAGATTCTGCCAAAGTCCTCCAGGCAGCTCAGAGTGCAGCCATCAAGCTGCATGGTCATGCCCAGCCATTTTCCTCTGATTGGTCCCCTGGAATGCGGATGTGCAATGACATCTGAGCACAGCATGCTGACATCTGCCGCATTCCCCCTCCAGATTGCCAGCACTTGTAGTGTCCCCAGGCATCCCCGGGAGCTGCCACAGTATGGCGAGATTCCACAACCCACCCCAGGACTGGGAGAGCAGTCTACGGATGCTCAATCCCAGTCCTCACCTGCTGACCCCCGACAGCCCAGGCTTGTTCCCGAACCCGGGCCACTGGCATGGTGTGAGGTGTGGCATCCAGTACCTTAACCCTCAGCACCACCAGGCTGGTTGTAACAACTCCTTCTTGATAGATCTATTGATTAGACAGGTGCGTGGGGTGGCTATAGCAGGGGCAGCATCTTTTAGTAATCTGGGGGGCAGTCCATTGGGTCCCATGGAGCATCTTGTCTTTAGTTCTTAAGTTGAGAGAGCACATCTGCTCTCCTTACCTTTTTTATGTGGAATTCTGGATATCTTGATTCTGTTCTAGGAGTACTAGGGAGGCCAGATGCTTTGGGAAGGAAGTTCGCCTTGTATGCATCTAGGTCAGTGTAAAAACTGTTGAAGGCATTAGACACTTCTTGGCTATCACCAATGATTTGGCCCTTGTAGGCAATTTGTCCCTGGGGAGGTTTGCTGTTCCCTTTCAGTAGACCATTGATCTGCTTCCAAAAACATCTGGGGTTAGTTAGGTTGGTCTGCTGCAGGTTTTTGTTGTATTCATGTTTGGCGGAGCTGACACATTTTTTACTTTTGTTTCTTAGCTCCCTGTAAGATGCCCAATCTGTGGGTGTACCAGACTTCTTATAAGCCTCCCAGGCCTTAACCCCCTTCTTCATGAAAGTCTTAAGCTCAGGAGAAATCCATTTGTGGCATTACCCCTTGAGCCAAAGCTTTCTTGGTGGAGCATGTTTGTTGGTGGCTGACATGAGGCAGTTCTAGAAGTATTCCAGAGCTTTGTCAATTGTTTGGAGTTGTAGCTTAGGGCTCCAGTCAAGGCTGGAGAGATGGGACTGGAAAGCTGAAGCTGAAAAGTTTTAGAAGTGTCTGGCGGCGAAGACCCGAGGTGGTATTTTGGCAGCTCTATTCTTCAGAAGGTGACTGTACCAAAAAATAATTCTTCCACACAATAAAAGATTACCGCCCATATGAAACATAATCTTTTTCCATATGGACCAAATTCTTTTTTTTTTTTTTTTTTGTATTAAACAGCTATCCAAAAGACCATACTGAGCATGATCAGAACTGAAATTTCAAATCCTTATAACTCTGGAACAAATTAATATTTTTTTTCCACCAAACCAGTGAAAGGCATCACTCTATCCCAAGCCCTTTCCACCCTGAAAATTGCAGAGCAAAATTCCAAACTGTCTGGGTGCTAGGTGATGACAAAAAGAAAACAAAAAACCCCAGCAAAATTCCAGATTTTTTCACTTTTTCCACTTTCTGGATCTCAGAATCCACACATCTGACTGGAATGAAACTTGACAAATCAGAATGCATTGCCCCTGAGACCCTGCATACAAAATTGTGTGTAAATCTGTTTAACAGCAGCAAAGCTATTAAAGTGCAATATTAGGGTTTTAACATTAAACAGCCTACTCAACCCTAACTATAGTGGTTCTACTGCGCCACTGTAATAGATATACAATAATATCTAGGAAATATTGTCAAGGTCCCCTTTCTCTGTGCCACAGTAGACCTAACTTCTGCAGCAGGGTCTATGAAGTTCTGTGGCACCATTAGACCTACTTCTGTGGGAATGGGCAAACTTCTGTGACACATAAATAAAGGGGCCTGTGCATGTAAACTGTTTCAAACCCAATTTTCTTTTATTTATAAAATCATATTGCACATATCTGTCTTACTATGTGGTGACAGTCTGATATCCCAAGGCCATATCTGATGAATCAGCCAGCAGTAATATGGAGAGGGACAATGGCATCTATACTCCTGGTGCTGAAAACCTATTCGCCTTTTTTAAAAGGATAACGATGTTACCACATAGCAGGCATACTTCAGTTCAAGTATTACATTGAATTTACAGACTAGTCAACTAAAGTGTGCATCCAGTGATGGACTGGCCCTGAACACATAGATATTTCCAGATCCCACCACTAGGCAAACAACCAGGCATGTTACGATGTAGGAAACACAAAAAAAAAAAGACTGCACCTGGGGCTGGTGTAAAGTAGAAATGGAGACAAAGACCCTACACTAAACAATCTGTCACAAACAAATTGCACAAAAGGCACTGCAATATAAAGTGGTTAATTTTATGGAAGTGCAAAAAATGTCCAGATGCATAAAATGCTGAGAAAGGCTTACCCACCACACACAAGCAGCACCCAGCCAAAGTGTTCTATGTCTCACACCTGCAGACTGGTGCTTTCTGTTTTTGTTTGTTTTGTTTTTTTAATTCACAGTACTGTTCTCCCCTTACAGCCAAACCAGACCCCATTGGTCTTGACACATTGCCAATCCCCATCACCCATCATCTCCAGGACTTACCTCCACTCCACAGGTTCCCCCATGGATGACCCTCCCCATGAGAAGGGATGCTGTGGGTCCTGCCCTTAGTCCCCTTATGCAGAGTTGTAGTGTTGGTTGTAGGAGCAGAGATACCAGTAGGTGGTATGGGGCCTGCGGCAGACAACATCCTGCCCACAGACAGCTGGAATATGTGGAAGATCCAAAGTATCATGCCACTGCCCCCCAATCCCTGGCTCCAACTTGCACCCCCAGCTGTGGTCACCCAGGTGGTCGTATTGCAATGGAGTCCAACTCCCTCCCACCCCTGAGGAAGTGAGCATCCATGGGACACTCAAACATCTTCCCCCAGCCGGCCTACCAATGACCCAGGCTCTTTCCCAAATCTGGGTCACCAGCATTACAAGTTGTAGTGCTACTGCTGCGATGATGGACTGTCTGACTGGTGATGTATTATGGGTGAGGCCAAACAAGGGCCCAATGTGCCTTTGTACAGTACCATATTCTTTAAGTGGCAATGCTATTTAAAATGGTAATGTAAACCTCAAACACCCATAATCATATTATCAGAGATCTCTCATCTCTCCAATTCAAAAATGTTATACAAACACATTAAAGAAGGTAGACCCTCATGGTGCCACTCAGAAGGATACTAGAATGATATATTATCCCCTATTAACAAAGTGCTCTAGTTCCCCAAAAGTGAACAAAAATACAAAAACGTCTAAAAATAGCCATGCATATACTGTACAGACATCACATTTCTCATCTTATTCACACAAAGAACAAAAACCCAAGCAGCTATTCAAAATCCTTCCTGCTGCCCTGTTCACAGCACCCTCTTCATTCAGGAATTGATGTACAATCAGCGGAGGCTAGCGTTATCCAGTCAGGCAGGATATTCTGAGGGATGCTATTATTATCTGGTCAGGGCTGCATGTATTTTCATTTTGTTGGTGTACCGAGTTATCCAAACACACACCCCTGCCCTCATTCTTCAAAAAAATCTCTCCCAAAATCCACCAGCCACTCGCTGTAGTAAGGTTTGGACTGCAGGAGCACCACAAGAGAGGAAACAAAGAACTATGCAAGCAGTTCAACAAAAGAAACAGGCACACAGGGCAAACCAGGCAATTGTTAATGAGGTACACTGTAACCCCCCAGCCCCCAGTTTTCTAGAAGTCTCACTTTGCCTTAGAAAAGAAGAAGACACAAATTAGAATTGGTACAAAAGAAGGTGATCTGCTGCTCTGTACACTTATTGCAGCAGCAACACGTTACTGTCAATGCTGGCTGTGTGGTCACTTTCTGGTGCTCACAGTCACTCCTTCCTCAAGTGCTGCTGTATCTATGGAGAGCTTCAAATCTACATTGAGGACTTATTTATTTAATCTTCCTTTCTCCTTCAGCTGATATTGCTCTGATTCTATATGTTATTGAATTTTAATTATTTTTGGTTTTAATATATTTTATGTTTAATTATTGTCAAAGCATTTTGATATGTGTGAATTGCACATTATAAATCAAGATTATTATTATTATTTTTCTTCTGTGACTCCAGGTCCAAATATCACTGGCACTATTTGAGTTGCACTTGCTGGTCTTCCAATAGAATTCTGAATTCAAGGAATCAAAAGCCAGACATTTCACTTTTCTTCCCACTACTGTAACTCAAGATGTTGGGATGGAAAAGCCCAACCCACCCCTTCCTCTACACCAGTTACAATTAAACACACTACCTAGGACCTGGTCTGGTAGTCAGAATACCAGGTATTGTTTTCCTCCTGCCTGTTGTACCTATGGTCACCCCCAAGGCTACGAGACTATCTCCAACTTCTCACTCCCTCATGTGGGTAGTACTGGAAACAACACATGATAGTAGTAGTCTTTTCTTATTTGTGGTGACCTTCCATGGAGTTTCAGGGTGCCATTACAAAGAGTTATATAATATAAACACCAAATTATACATAGTTTACAAAATCCAAATAACAAGTGCAAAATCTTAAAATACATATGTCAATCATTAACTCTAATTTATCTACTTAATCTCCAAATGCTTGCCTAAATAAGAACGTTTTAAATCCACATTTAAAAATCTCTAAAGAGGAGGCCTCCCTCAAAGTTCTGGGCTGTGAACTCCAGAGAACCGGGTCAGCCACTTCAAATGTCTGGTTCTCGGACAATTTTAACCTTGCCCTTGGGACTACCAGGAGGTCTTCCTCTGCAGAGCAGAGCAAGTGTCCCAGGATGTAAGGGTGCAGTAGCTCTGACAGGTAGTCCTGGCACAGTCTGTGTAGGGCCTTATAGGTTAACAGACCTACTTTAAAGAAGATATGTCACTTCACTGGCAGGCAATGCAGCTCATGCAGCACTGGTGAAATATGACAGGATCTGGGAAGACCTGTCAATAGCTGGGCTGCAGCATTCTGCTGCAAAACACCTCCCTTGACCCCGAGGTATAACGTGTTACAGTAGTCAAGCCTTGAGGTCATGAATGCAGGTACTAGCATGGCTAGGTCATTAGGTGGGACTAGGAACTTAATCCAGGCAACATTATGAAGATGATAAAAGCCATTCCAAACTACTGCTGCAACCTGAGCTTCCAGTGTTAGCTCGTTACCCAGAATTACACCCAGATTTTTCACCTTGGTGAAGGCCACTATCCTAGAGAAGCCAAGCCAAAGCCTAAGCTCCCCCCAGATACCTCCACTACCCTCTTCCACCCAGCTCCACCACCAGCACTTCAGTCTTAGGGTTAGGCCCCAACCAGCTAGACAACATCAAAGTCTTAATATCAGACAAACACTTATTATACACATCCACTGCATCCGGCATCCCAGGTGCAAAGGACAGGTACAGCTGAATGTCATTGGCATAGTAATGAAACCCAATCCCATATTGCCTAATGACCTTGCCTAGGAGCAGCATATACACTGTGAAAAACATTGATGATAGGACCAAGCCCTGGGGCACCCCAGAGGACATGGACACTGGATGTGAGGAGTATTCTCCCAGCACCTCCCTCTGGGTCCTGTCCCATAAACAGGACTTAAACCAGCTGATAACTTTGCCGGTGAGTCCTACATATCCTCGATGCTGATCCAAAAGAAGCCCATGATGCACAGTGTCAAATACTGAAGAGAAAGATCGAGAAGAACAAGAATTAATCACTCTCCCCTATCCCTCGCCCTGAGCAGATCATTATGCACCCACACCAATGCAGTTTCTATGCTATGCATCACCCTAAACCCAGATGGGAGGGGGTCATAGATGTTAAAGGCAGTAAGGTGTGCCTTGATCTGCCGCATAACTACCTTCTCAATAACCTTCTCCAAGAAGGGAAGGTTAGAGATAGGTCAATAGTTTGCCATGATGTCTGGGTCCAAAGATGGCTTTTTCAGTAGAGTTTCACCAGAGCACTTTTCAGCAACTTTGGAAAGACCTTCTCTGATAAGGAACACTGGACAATCTCAGCGAATGCCAAGCACAGATACCCAATGCAGCTCACAAGTAGTCATGCTGGGCCTGGATCTAGGTTACAGAACATCAGCCTCAGCTCAGAGACCACCTCACAAACCTCATCTATCATCACTGGTTGAAACTCCCTAGGAACCCTGAATATAGATTCATCCACCAGGCTCCACCCTGTTGGACTGTAACAATCCACCAAGAGAAATCCCAGACCTAATGGAGAACACCCTGTCAGAGAAGACAGATCAGGGTCCAGACCATAAAAACACAGAATTTGGTAGCAGATAAAGACTGCATGGCAAATCCAGTCTGCCCATTTCTCCCTACATACACTATTACAGCAGACTGTACCTGATCTACAGCTCTTTCTCTCTCCCCCTTTCCTTTCCACTATGATTCCCTTGTGCTTATCCCTTGCATTCTTGAAACCCATGAATGTTTTCACCCTCACCACCTCCACTGGAAGGCTGTTCCAGGAATCCACCACTCTTTTTGTGAAGAAGTATTTCCTTACATTTCTCCTGAAGCTATCCCCCTCCAGCTTCATAGCATGTCCCCTTGTTCTTGAGCACCTTTTCTTCTGAAAAATATTCCCCTCCTGTACCTTATTTACCCCATAAAGTATTTAAAGGCCTTTATCATATCTCACCTCTCCTTCTCTGTTCCAAGGTGTACATATTGAGATCCTTCAGTCTCTCCTCATAGGGCTTTTGAAGCAGACCCTGCACCATTTAGTTTCCTCCTCTGGACTTCATCCACTCTCCCTATGTCCCTCCACAGATGTGGTCTCCAGAACTGGACATGGTACTCTCAGTGGGGTCTTACCAGTGATCTATACAGAGGCAACACCACCTCCCTCTTTCTGCAGGTGATACACCAGGGAGTTATTTCGTTTTTGCTGTACTCATTCTTTTTAGACTGACATGCTCACTACTGCTTGCACTTTTTTATTATTTTCCATACTATATTTGTTTGCTGTATTCATACTCAGTTTGAACTGACCTAGTTGTTGTTTGCTGTAATTTTTTAAATCTCCTCCCTGACCTTGTCCCTGGGTCACACCTGGAAATGAACTTCAGCTCAGTGTATCTTTCTCGGTTATCAACTTTTAAATAAATAAAATAAATAAATACACCTCCCTATGCACCCCAGCATCCCATTCACCCTCCCTACTGCTTTGTTGCACTGCTTGGGCACCTTTAGGTCATCCAATATGATTATCCCCAGGACTCTTTCCTGCTTGATGATCATCAATACCATACCACTCATTTTGTACTCCACCCCTGGGATTCTGTGCCCTAAGTGCATTATTTTATACTTTTTCCCACTGAAACCCAGCTGCCATACTCTTGACCACTCCTGTAGTTTTCTCAGGTCTCTGCTCAATCTTTCCACCCCCCCTCAATGGAGTGTCTATCCTATTGTAGATTTTGGTGTCATCTGGATAGAGGCAGACCTTCCCTTCTAGCTCCTCTGCAATGTCACTTACAAAGACATTAAAGAGGACCAGTCACACCACTGATCCCTGAGGCACCCCGCTGGTCACCCTTTCTTTCATGGAGTGAATTCCGTTTACTACCATCCTCTATCGCCTATCCCCTAACCAATTTCTTATCCAGTTTTCCATCTTTAGACCCATTCTTAAGTTACCCAGCTTTCTTACTAGTCTCCTATGTGGAATGGTGTCAAGCGCCTTACTGAAATCTAGATAGACTATGTCTACCACTCCACCCTGATCTAGTTCATTGGTCACCCTGTCAAAAAAATCTATCAGATTCATTTGATATGACCCCCCCCCCCCGTGAAACCATGCTGCCTTGGGTCTTGTAACCCATTAAATTTAAGATATTCAATAATCCTTTCCTTCAGCATGATTCCATTAACTTTCCCACCACCAATGTTAGGCTGACTGTTCTGTAACTGCCATCCTCCTCCCTGCTACCACTTTAGTGTAGTAGTACTACAGCAGCCCTCCTCCAGTCCTCCAGAACCACTCCTGTTTCCAATGAGCTGTTACATAGAACTGTTAAAGGTACAGCTTGCATTTCCCCCTGAGTTCCTTCAGTACCCTTGGATGCACCCCATCTGGCCCCATTACTTTGTCCACCTTCAGATCAGCCAGCCCCTTCAGGTCTCTCGCCTCCAAAAAGGACTAGTGTCCCCCTCCCTCGCTCCAAAGCTTTTGTTACTCTTTTGTAGCCCCACACTTTCTCATTCCTTTGTGAACACTGAACTAAAGTATTTGTTCAGGATGTCTGCCTTTTTCTGGTCCCCCTCTGTACAGTCCCTCCCTCCTTTTTTTTTTTTTACATAAGTGTTTATTGCCTTGTTTTTCCCCCCAGCTGCCCACATCTAACCAACCCCTCCAGCCCCATCACCCCGGTCTCACTGGAACTTACCCAGAGCCTGCCCAGTCACCGGGTGTGGAGCCTGGAGGGGTCAGTTGTCATCCTGCAGCTGGGGTTTTTTTTTTCCTCCATTTTTTTTGTCTCTTTTCCCGTTGCTGGGGCACACACACAGGATGTGCGCACATGGAGGCATGCACACATCTGCAGAAGTCCTGCAACACGCTACCTTCCATGGCACCCACAGTCCCACAATTCCACCAGGCCTCCATCTGGGGGCAGTCATTCAGCAGGAGTTCCAGTCCTCCTTCCCCGGGGAGGAGAGCTGTCCTCCAGACACTCAATCCTCTCCTTCCCATGCCAACCCCTAGTGGCCTGTACGCATTCCCAAACACAGGTCGCCAGCATGGTATGAGGTGTGGCATCCAGCGCCTCAACCTTCAGCACCACCAGGCTGGCTCCTCCCTCCCTTTTTTAAACTTTATAATCCCACCCCTGGTTTCCTCTTTTCACTTACATACCTAAAAATGTCTTGTCACCTTTCATTATCTCCTGGGCTATTCTCTCTTCAGTTTGTGCCTTTGCGCTCCTTACTGCTTTCTCTGCTTCCCTCTGTTTCCCCCAGTACACCTCCCTATCTCCCCATCTTCCTCCCTCTGCAACTCCTTATACTTTTCTTACATTTTTTGAGACCCCACTCTTTCTACTTCCTTTGTGAACACTAAACAAAAATATTTGTTCAGTATGTCTGCCTTTTCCTGGTTCCCCTTTGCACAGTCCCTCCCTTCCCTTTTTAACTTTACAATCCCACCCCAAGTCTTCTTTTTTTCACTTACATACCTAAAAAAGTCTTGCCCTCTTTCATTGCCTTCTAGGTTATTCTCTCTTCAGTTTGAGCCTTTGTGCTTCTTACTGCTTTCCTGCTTTCCTCTGTTTCCCCTCAGTACATCTCCTTATCCTTCTCCTTCTGCATCTCCTTATACCTTCTGAATGCTGCCCTTTAAGTTTTTACCTTTTCAGCCACCTCTTTTGAGAACCATAGTGGTCTCATTTTCCTCTTGCTTTAGCTCACTTGTTTGACATAGAGGTCTGTTGCCTTTACTATGCTCCATTTTATCTTCACCTACTGCTCCTCCACCTCACCCAGATCACTCTCTTCTGCCTGGTCATCCTTGAGGCATTCACCCATCTTTTTAAAATCTGCCCCCCTGAAAGTCCAGAACCCTCACACCAGATAACATAGCAACAATGAGTCAGTAAACAAAAGAACAGACTAGGCAGCAGCTCTGGGAAGCCAGTGTAAATTATGTCCCAGGTTAAAAACTTTGTACTGCTGACATAAGTGCATTCTCCCATTTTACAACTTCAGTGGGTGTAGCCTTGCAGGTGTCTTGTGATCTCTTTAGAGTAAAGGGAACCCACCAGATACTGAACAGACTTTTAAATTAGTAGAGGTGAATGGCAATCACTATGCATTCACTACACTATTTTGTCCATCGGTATCAGAGGAGCATGACAATTTGGAGTTTTCCATGCATACACAATGACTCACACATGCACAGAGTACTCTGGTGGCCATCTTGGATATGGCAGATTGTGCTGTTGTGCCACCAGAGTTCACGATGCATGCACAAGTCCACACACATATGCAGAAAACTCTGTGCTGCCATCTTGAACATGGCAGCATAGTCCATGTTCCACCTGACCTCAGCTTCCCTAGCCTCAGCTGCAGCCATAATGGCTCTTGCTACAGTTTGTTAAATGTTGTGATATTTCCATGGCCAGCACACATCTTCATAGGCATCCCTAATCTCGGTGGGTGGTCCTCACTTCTGCAGCTGCAGCCAAGAAACCACAGTAAGCAGGGGCCCTTAAATATTGTGTACAGTGGAAGCCAGTGACATGATGCACAATATCCAGATATACAAGGATATATCACAGGAAAAGCACCTGTCATTTCAATGAGATCTTCAGTGATATTTATCAATACAGCTACATATATAAAGTATACTTTCACTGGCTATCACTGTATCAAGTTTTGTTTATATACATGAGGGGTGGAAAGCTACTTAAACCATGAGAGTGAAGCTTAAGTATTTTATTTATTTTATTTTTAATTTATTTGCTTTTGATAACTGGGTGGGTGCACTAGGCATAAGAATGCCTATTTTTAGGCACGACCCGGGAACCAGGCATCTCACACTGACACTGTGTAAAAGTGAGTTACCATACTCCCTATGTTTTTTTTATGATTGCTAGTCTTAACAGTTGACAGAAGTTAAGCTGTACTTTAGTATCATGCTGCTCTTCTGCCCATTCTGTGAAACTGCAACAGAAGTGCAGTACAGGAGAAAATGAAAGTCTTTATTCATTGACATGCTGCAGTTGTTTGTTGCACCATTATACACACTCATTTAATTATAACAGAGAATTACAACCCAGTTTTGGGGTTGCTAAATCTGTTAACCAGTAATTATGCTATTACTGTGAAGGATAGAAACACACCTGAAACAAATAATAAGAGCCAAACACATGACTATCAAGAACTACTAATGATGATTATTTTTATAGTACATTAACAAGTGTATTTTGAGACAGTTTTCTAACAATGTAAATTCAATGTTTTTTTTTCATGATTAGCAACCCAGCTGAAAACTATCAAATATGGCAGAACATAAATGGCAAAGAAACTGACAATATTGTTAGTATCAGTGTTATAAAGGGAACACTTCTGTCTAACCAAGATTTACATGCTATCATCACACCATATGCCATGTGGTGATTGTGCTTTCACTTTGAAAGACAGGTAGTTGTAATACATAACAAGTTGAAGCCATTACTTACAGAGTGTCATAAAAGCCTATCTACTATGACCTTGTAGTTTGTGATATACTGCCAACATCCTTATTTATTCACAAGAGCAAGTTATCTGCCTTGGCTAGTCATAATAAACGATATACACTAGAGATGTATTGTTATTTTTGCTTCAGTAATGCAATTTTAAAGACGTTTAATGTGTCACTAATAATATAAAGAATATCATTAGGTACCTTCACTTCTTAAAACACGCAAAAGCAGTATAATTAAAAAAATATCAAGTCTCTTAAATGAATTTATTATCTTTACCAGAAAAATATAGAGTTCAACATCACTAGTCATGAAATGATTATACTCCTACAGAGGAGAATGAACCGATTCTTTACTTATTTAGTCGCAATTGTTTTTTTTTTTGTTTTTTTTTTTATTTTAGTCTTTGTTAACCAGGTATGGCCTACTAGGCACAAGTGCCTGTATTCAGGGATGACCTAGGAGCACTGGGTGGTTAAATGACTTGCTCACAGTATGCAAGTGGAGGTTGTGAGAATCAAACCAAGGTCTGGTTTGCTGGATGTACCACACTTGTTCACAACTCATTACTCTAATCTCTAGGTTATACTGCCAGCCCATGCTCATGTACATATGCTTGGAGCCCCAAACACAATGGCAGCATAGTAGAATAAATAAGAAAAATGGCAGTAGGGAGGAAGCAGGGTAAATAACCTTGTCTCAGTAAGACAGTTAGCATAGCCAAAGCACTGCCAGACATGTCACTGGCGCAACCCAAGTTTACTTCCTGAAACTGCAGCAAGAAATAAACACTTAAAGGTGGTATTGTAAAAAATCTCTTTCCGCTTTTATTGAAAAACATGCAGCATCAACATTTTAAATAGAGACCAACTGCAGGCAGACAACACTCAGTGGAAGTGACTGTATGATGTTATACAGTTGCCTCCAGCAGGTGTTGTCTGCTTGCAGCTGGTCTCCATTCAGGATGTTGATTATGCACGTTTTTCAATAAAAGCGGTAAGAGATTTTTTTTTACAACACCATTTGTGAGTGTTTATTTCTTGCTACGGGTGCTCTTTGTTGTTTTTCTTCTGTGGTTATTGGGGTTTGAGCACTGCAGCCATGTCCTGCTGCTGGCTGGTTGCCTTTCCTTTTGTGGCTTCCTGAACCTGCTTCACTGGAATACCTGCAGGAAGAAGAGGACCAAGCGTCCCAGAAGATACATTCATCCTATGGTTACTGTTATACCTTCCACAGCAACACAACACCTGGGTGGCCATAGGTGGCTAACCAGTGGAGATAGCACAGGATGAAGGATGATGACCAGGCTCTGCATTACCATGCTCATGTACATATGCTTGGAGCCCCAAACACACTGGCATCATAGTAGAATAAATAAGAAAAATGACTCCAGCATGATGAAAAATTAAGTGAGGTCATGCTTAGGCCCTGCAGCTGATACTGAATGCCCAGTGGTGAGTATCCTGAGGGGAACATTGATGTGAGGGCCACACCATGGTGAGACAAGTCAGGGGGACAGGGGTAAGTGCCAGAGAAGTGGTAATATTGGGGCTGAAAGTTACCATCTGATATGAGGCAGCACTAGAAACAGGGAAAATATAAATTAATAATAAAATAGAAGTCTGGGCCTAATACAGAGTAGCAAAGGACTGTCATCCCTAAGTATTCATTGCATCCACTTAGCAATTTCCCTTCACATGCAGTCATATTTCACTATTTAAAACATATGGTGAGTGTGGAGTGGACACCAGTCCATTCACAATGGAGAGAGTTCTGGAGGAACTCACAAAGCTGAAGGTGGATATAGCCATGGGGCCAGACCACATACACTCAAGGATATTAAGGGAGCTGACAGGGGAACTAGCAGTGCCTCTGGCCACCCTGTTCACAGAGTCTCTCAACATCAACATAGTTTCAGAGGACTGGAGAAGAGTGCATGTAGTTGCACTGCACAAAAGTGGCAGTAGGGAGGAAGCAGGGAACTACAGGCCAGTCAACCTCAACTCAGAGGTGGGGAAGATCATGGAGACACTGCTGAAAGAAAGGATAGTGGCACACCAGGAATCCAATGGTGCCCAGGCTCTGAGGCAACATGGATTCATAGCAGGAAGGTCTTGTCAAACAAATCTGATTGATTTTTTTGATTAGGTGATTAGGGAAGTGAATCAAAGAGGGATGGTAGACATCGCCTACCTAGAGTTCAGCAAAGCCTTTGATACCGTCCCACACAGAAGGCTGGTTAACAAGATGAGTAGTCTGGGCATGGGGCATAAGGTGATACTTTGGGTTAGAAACTGGCTGACAGACAGAAGAAAGAGGGTGGTGGTAAATAGGATCCAATCCAGGGAGAAACAGTTGCCAGTGGAGTACCACAGGGATCAGTACTGGGACCAGTCCTGTTCAGTGTCTTCATTAGTGACATTGTAGAGGGGCTGAAAGGAAATGTTTGCCTATTTGCAAATGACACCAAGATCTGCAATACAGTAGATACTCCAGAAGGGGTGAAGAAAATGAAGAGGGACCTGGAGAAGCTTGAAAGATGGTTGGAGGTGTGGCAACTGAGGTTCAATTCAAAAAAGTGCAAGATAATGCACCTGGGTAGAGGGGGACCCTGGGGCAGAACTACAGAATAGGGGGAGATGCTAACTGTCACCAAAGAGGAAAGGGACCTAGGGGTTATCATATCTGATGACCTTAAGGTATTAAAGCAGTGTGCAAAGGTTGCAGGGCGGGCCAGTGGCATGCTGGGGTGCATAGGCAGAGGCATTACTAGCAGGAGATGGGAGGTGTTGATGCCATTGTATAAAACACTGGTAAAGCCTCACCTGGAGCACTTCATGAAGTACTGGGAACCACACATATATAAGGACATAGACAAGGTGGAGGCTATCCAGAGAAGGGTGACAAAGATGGTGCATAGCTTGCATCACAAAACATATGAGGAGAGACTAAGAGTCCTCAATATGTACTCACTGGAGAAGTGGAGAGAAAGGGGGGACATGATAGAAACTTTGAAGTACCTCAAGGGCGTAAACAATGTGCAGGTGGGGAATCTTTTCCACTGTAGAGATGATATCAGAATGAGGGGACATAATATGAAATTGGAGGGGGCGTAGATTAAGAGGTAACATCAGAACATTTTTCTACACAGAGAGGGTGGTGGATGCTTGGAACAGTCTGCCACAAGAAGTGCTGGGAGCAAGCACACTGGAGGGGTTTTAACATGCCTGAGACAGGCACAAGGGGACATTGGGTGGGGAGGGAGTGATGAAAAGCCATTGATCACTTAGGGTCAGTGACTGCATACAGGTTTAGGGCTTACGAGCAGACTAGATGGGCCTAGCTGTCCTTATCTGCCAACAATTTCTATGTATCTATGTATATGGTGACCCTGTACATAAGATGGTGGCCATGCAAATGTTCCATGTGACCATGCACAGAGCAAGCCCATTACAGACTTTTGTAATACCCCTATAACAGTTACCGGCAGCCAATATGGATGTTGCAAAGCTGCAACAAGTTTGGGAATGGACAACTAGGGACATTGTGGAGGCAAGGAGATGGGAGAGCAACCACTAAGGGTAGAGATGTGCAAAGCTGGCAAACTTCACTCTGCAAAATAATTTGCAAAGTGCGAAGTGCAGACTTTGCAAAGTTTTTGGCAGGCAAAATGGCACTTTTTCAGAAGTTATGCAAACTCACTGGTGAAGTTACAACTTTGCCTTTACTTCACCTTAACTTTGTTTGACTTTACCTGAAAAAGTGACATTTCCCCAGGAAAACTCAATAGCGATGTGGGCAATTCACAAAGTTATTCACGAAGATGAATTTTACAACTTCACCAGATCTTTGTTGGCAAAGTAGCACCTTACAACATCTCTAAATAGGGGTGTGCAAGTAATGAATAGAATTTCCCAAGTACTACGAATTACAGGCTGTTTGTTAATGTGCATAAAGAAAAATTAACAATCGGTGCTATTCAGAGCAGTTCTCAGTTTTGCTATTCATCTGAAGTTCAACGTCTCAAGAGACTTCCTGTCCAGTCATTGGCCACTTTGGAAGCTCACTAAAGGCAGCACATATGACCCAGAACTCGCAGAAACTGCAGGTAAGAGAGACAGATGTCTGAGCTGCTGTGAACGAATAATCTACTTCTATCTACTTTGTAAAAGACAAAAAGCAGAAATCTTGACAGTTTCTTGTTCCCTTTCTAAATCACAAGCCAAGAGGGTCAATTCTATTACACTTGTAGTGTGATAATTGGGCTTTTTTCAGGATGATTGATAGAGTGAGAGTAAAGTAAAACTAAACTAGGGCTGTCTGCTGAGAGAGATAAGCAGGGCCCAGTGAGCAGATACAAAGCCTTTGGATTTATTAAAATCAAATCAGATTTAAAACAAACATGTTTTAACAGTTTTTCTCAGCTTAATGGTGTACTACAGTCAGAATTTGCAAAAACATATGCTGTGCAGGGTGCTTTGCTTTGTGTGTCTAGTCCTAGTTTGTCCTTCCCTGTGTCTGCTATTATGAGTTTTTCTCTAAATTAGCCTGTTAGTTTTATGGCAGGTTTATGGCCTCTGCAAATCTCCATCTTAGCATGGTGTATTGCTCTTATTGTTCCCACAATGCCTCCTGTCTCATGTTTCAGTGATGTATCCAGGACAATGGACTCAGGAAGCACTGGTTTACAGTCAATTTTACAACTGCTGAGCTGTGATAGTAAGTAACATTCCTTATCCAGTGAGAACTAATGGCCACATTGACAGTTTAATAAGTACTTGAGGGCTAATTGAGTGGGTTATTCTCTAAGAAAACAGCTAGAGTCTTTATTTTTTTAAAAACTTTCTTTATGCTTCCTTCTCTCTGGTGTGATACCACTTTTGCCAGTTTTCTCCCCCTCACTGAGATCTCCTGTCTGTGCCTCCACTGGGGGGACCCGTATCCTAACACCAAATGTGCCGACCCCCCTGGCTCTGAGTCCCCTGTGGTGGGACTGTCAACTCCTCTGGCACTCTAGCTAAAATCTAGTGGGCGGCCAGAGTGAGAGCAGGAGCTGGAGGCTGGCAGGGTGGATCCAGCACTGAGTGTGGGTGCTGGTCATGGGTCCCACCTTTGCTTTCCCAGGTGTCAGAGCTTTCCACCATTTTTCCCCCAAGGCACAGATGTGCAATGATATCAGTGCACAGAGGGCACAGTCCAACCCCCTCCCACAGGCTTCTGCCATCACCTTCCCCTTACAAGTCCCCACTGGCCTGTAGTGCTTCTGGTATCCACCGGGAGCCGTTTCAAGGTGGGGAAACCCCCATAACCCACCATAGGAGAGGAGAGCAGTTCTCCGGATGCTTGATCCTCTCCTCCCCCACCAACTGCCAATGACCTGAGGCCACTCCCAAACCCGGGTAGCCATCACGGTGTGAGGTGTGGTGTCCAGCACTGTAATTCTCAGTGCCATCAGGCCAGCCTAGCTGGAGTCTTTACTAATTATAGCATTGATGATCTGAGGTGATTTGTGTGCTTTTTATGGCGGTGTGTAGTTTGATGAAATGAAAAGTTTCAAAAGTAAAACATTTACTCTCACTGGTTAGACCTGACACACATACAGCAAATAAAAAATATTGAATTAGAGCTATTTAGTGGAGGCCAGAACATCAGGCTGCTACAGTATCTCAAGTACTTGCTGAATCAGTGGTCCTGAATGCATCACTGTCATATGGGACAGGAGTCATTGCAGGAAAAAGAAAAGCAATACATCTTGCTAAGATGGAGAGCTCCAGAGGCCTTAAAACCACTATATAACTAGCAGGGTCATTCAGAAAAAAAACTGTTAATAGCAAACAAAGGGAAAGACACACCAGGACTACACACACAAATCAAAACACTCTGCACAAAATATGCTTTTGCTAATTTTAACTGTAATACTCCTTTAAGGGAGTAAGGGAGATTTTGAAGTGGTGTATTTAGTGAATAGAAATTACATTTTTTTTGTACTTTAGTTAAACTTGTCTGAAACAACAATAATAATAATTTTATTTATAAGGCGCCTTTCCAATTCCAAGGCGCCTAACAATTTAAAAACAATATAAAATCCAATAACAGAAGAATACACCTAAAAATCATGAACAATCAGATATATACTTCAATTAACTAAAAATGCTTTATTCCATAGAAAGGTTTTTAAGCCATTCTTAAATTCCTCTACAGATGTGCACTCCTGTAACCGACGGGGTAGAGAATTCCAAAGGGCAGGAGCTGCAAAAGCAAAAGCTCTAGAACCCAATGATTTCAAATTCACCCTTCAAATCTCTAGCAACCCCTCATCAGCCGAGCGAAGTGATCGACCGGGGCAGTAAGGCACCAGAAGCTCGTTCAGATAGTCCGGGCCCTGTCCATGTAGGGCTTTGAAAGTCAGTGAACCCACTTTAAAGGTGCTCCACTACCGTATTGGCAGCCAGTGCAGTTTGTGCAGCACCGGAGTAATATGGCAAGATCACCTAGAGCCTGTCAAAAGCTGGGCTGCCGCATTCTGCACCAGCTGCAGGCGATGGATTTCAACCCCCAAAAGCCCTAGATAGAGGGAGTTGCAGTAATCCAGTTGCGAGGACACAAAGGCATAGACCAAGGTTGGAAGGTCATCAGACAGAACCAGATGCTTAACCCTGGTGATATTTCTAAGATGGTAAAAGGAAGTTTTGATGACAGCCGACACCTGCGCATGCCGGGTCAGTCCGTCATCAAAAACTACCTCCAGGTCACGCACCCATTTGGAGGTCGGGAGAGAGAAGCCACCAAGAATAATTCTGGAGGGCATACCCACACTCGACCCCCCCATCTAATGACCCAAGTCCACAACCAGTACCTCAGTCTTTTCCAAGTTCAACCTCAACCAGCTAGAATCCATTCACTCCTGGATTTCTTTCAGACAGTTGTTAAAGACCGAGAGAGCTCCATCCTGGTCAGGTGCAAATGTGAGGTAGATCTGGGTATCATCAGCATAACAGTGAAACCTCAGCCCATACCTTCTTGTAATGTCTCTGAGGGGTAGCATATTCATTGCGAACAACATGGATGATAGCACAGAACCCTGAGGCACCCCACAAGACAAAGCAGTTGGGCCTGAGGAAAAAAACCCAGACACAACTCTTTGTGATCTCCTTGAGAGAAACAATGTAAACCATCTGAGGACTGTCCCTGACATTCCACAGATATGCCTCAGGTGTCCTATCAACACCATGTGGTCCACGGTGTCAAAAGCTGAAGAAAGATCCAGAAGAACCAAGATGGAATGGCTCTTCTGATCTCTCACCATTAGGAGATCATTGAGCACTTGAACCAGCACCATCTCGGTACTATGTCTCTTATGAAACCGGACTGGAGGGGTTTATAGATGTCAAGGATGGTCAAATGGTCTTCCAGTTGTGCTGCCACTACTTTCTCAATCACCATCCTAACTAACGGAAGGTTAGATATAGGTCTGTAGTTTGCGAAACAGTCTGGGTCCAAGGTAGCTTCCTTCAGGGAGCTAGGAAACTCTCCCAATTTCAAGGAGTACCAGACTATCACACATGGAATGGACCAATGATGTCACTACAACCTAAAATTAGGGAGGTCGGTCCAGGGTCCAAACTGCAGCATGTAGGGTGCACACTCTGGATAATCTTCATGACATCCATGAACTCCAGTCGACTGAAGGTACTCCAGGAAAACTGAGGTACAGTGATCCCGGCCTAATCAACAAAAACCCCCCTAGAGTGTGCTGGCTGCAGTACAGCCCTTATGTCTGCCACCTTATTTGCAAAGAATTGAGCAAACTCATCGCATTCTAATTGCGAAAAGGCTTTCTGAACTTGAGGCAGGCTTGGTTGCACAGTCTGTCCACAGTTCAAAATAACTGAGCTGGTCGATTCTGAGCAGCCGCAATCTTCCTGGACAGGAATTCTGCCTTCTTACGGGTGATTGCAGATTGATACACTGAATAATGGCCAATCAATCTGAGGCGGTCGGCATCAAGGACGGACTTTCGCCAGCAGTGCTCTAACCTTCGCCCTGGTCTCTACATCTCCCTCAAACTCCCGTCAAACCAAGGAGACTTGGGGCAAAGAGAGAGAGAGAGAGAGAGAGGGTGAACACGGACTGGAGCAATAGAATCCAGAGCCACCATAACAGCTGTATTATAAGCTAACACGGTCTCTGGATCATCGCTTCCCTTAGCATGAGGGATGAAGGTCAGGAAATGCTGCCACACAAGGCCCTGCAGGGATTTATATCCCGTAAAGGGCAGTACCTAACTATCTCAACAGGGGTAGGTCTTCTGGAGTGGGTGCTAAAACTAAACCCCACGGTGCAGTGATCGGACCACCCAATGGGTTCCACACCCACATCAGATGTTTCTATCCCTAGGAGGAAGATTAAATCCAAGGAGTGTCCATGTTTATGAGTAGCAATGGAAATCACCTGTGTGAGGCCCAGAGATGACATTAACTGGAGTAAGTGTTGACCAAATTGCGAGAGTTCATCATCGACCCAAGCGTTGAAGTCACCCAGAACCATCAATCTGGGCGACTCAAATGCCATGTTGACAACAAAGTCTGCCACTTCCTGAAGGAATCGCTTCTCATCACTGGGTGGACAGTAGATGACAGCGATTCGATAGCCTACACTTGAATTGAAGGATTCAACCTCCTCAACCAATACCCCCATGAGGCCCAGTTCACTCTTGAAACAGACCGCAACTCACCCCGTGATCCAATCTTGGGCGGTGTATCACTGAGTACCCAGCTGGAGTCACAGCCTCCACAATGGGGCCAGAATTTTCATCCAGCCAGCTCTCAGTGATGCATGCCAGGTCCACCATACCAACAAGATCTGCACTAATTGCAGTCTTATTCTTAATGGACCTGGCATTGCACAATGCCACCCGAGTTGGACGAACCTCATGGGCCGCCTGGGCCACCTGCCTACCACACTCCATTGTGCCCTTGGGTATGGGCACCAGACATGGTGAACCATGATCTGGATTCCAGGGCATCTTCTGGATCCTACCACCCCAGTTCGGTGACCCCCCTCAAACATCCTCCACTGTTCGTGACCCCCCACCCTCCCTCCTCTCCTACGCAGAATACCCAGTGCTCTACAGCACTGGTAGAGCTCAAACTGGAGAGGATGGGTAAAGAAAAGACAGAGGCCATGAAGGGTAGAGGATGAGTAGCGTACAACTGTGGAGGGTGGCATTCTACACATTCTGTGGTTACAAAACCAACTATATAACAAACCCAATCACATCATCAACCAACCCCACCCAAAACAAATAATATCCCAAAATTCACAATAACAGAGCAAATAAAAATAAAACAGAAACGAACCCCACAATTACTGAAATAAGCCACCCTATATATAATAAAATATAATTTTGAACACAACCATATCCCCGATTGGCTAATAAAGTCACTCTTAAGCTTAAATCTGGAGCCACTATAATCCCCCCTTACACATATTTAACAGACAAAAAAATTAAATAATAAAACTTACCCCCCCCCAGCCCTCTCACGGTCGGGGAGAGGTGCAAATTAGGCACTCTCACTGCCAACAAACAATCACAAATAAACAGAACAACATATAAATAGTAAGATTTACCCCCTCCCCCAGTCCTCTCATGACCAGGCAGATAGGGTAATTTCAGCACTCTCACTGACAAAATAAAAATAATATTCCACAAAATAAAATCACAAAACTTTTAACATAGATAAAATAAAAAGAAATAAATATATGGATGCCAAGGTTCTCTCACCACCCAGGCGTCCAAAATCAGAAGTCTTAAATCCAAAGAAGGGTACAGTTAGATCCAGCAAACTTCACCAGTAAGAGTCACACAGTCCAAAAGAGGGAATAGGTATCCATAAAATATGAGGGAAAATCCAAATCCAGAATGAAGTCAGCATCTAACAAGGCCAGCCAAAGAATTCTAATAGGTAGCTAAGGGCCCAATGCCTCCAGTCTGTGTGCAGCCCCAAGGAAATAATGCAGTCCAAACAAGAAACCTGAGTAAGGCCACACTGCAGCCAAACCCATGAGTCAAGAGAAACACAGTACCCCAGCCAGCTCCCTGGCTAAGTAAATACTCTAACCCCACCATGAGGTGGCAAATCCCACTAGGCAACACACAATGGAGCTGGGCCCCCTACAATCACTATCCACCCTCCAGAGTATGTTCCTGCTCAGTGTTCAACTTTTACTTTACCAACCCAAGTCGGTTCATCACCAAAGCCTAGGCAGAAACTGCCAGAATCCAGGCAGAAACCAGCCAGAAAACCCTTGCTAGATCTCCTCACGTTTTCCTTCTCCACCAGACTTCAGAAAAAAAGTCCCGATCCCTCTCTTACAATTCTCTACAGCTCAACCAGCTTCTCTCCACTCCTCCTTGCCCCGTATAGTCCCACACAATTTCTTCCTGCACAAGGGGCAAGGAGCACCAGGCACAGCAACAAACAATTCTTCAGGCTCAACAAGAGCTCAACTCTGAAGCTCAACCTGCTTCTCTCCACACCTCCTTTTTCTGTACAGTCCCACAAAATTCATTCCTGTATGAGGAGCAAGGAATGCCAGTCACAGCAGCAATAAGTTTTTCAGGCTCAGCAAGAGCTCTGCAAGAGCCCAAACAGCGATGACGGAACAGAAACTTCAGGTTTACAGCAGACACTCCAAAACACTTCTGAGCACTCCCAAATCAAAATATAACACAAATAAAATCAATAAAACAGATAAAAAGAAACAAAAAATTAAATACTGCAAATAAAACAAAATAAAACAAAAACAGCACAAAATAACACGGAAAAGCACTAAGGAGCAACTACAGCACGCCCAGCCCGGCGTCCATCTTCCTACTTACTACAAAGAACAAAGCAAACTAAAGTTTTAGATTTATAGCAGTCTAACTGAAATGCAGTGAAGAGCACAACTGCTGTGATGTTTTTTGTGGAGGCCAGAGTTGGCTCACTCCTACCACCACTGCTTCTGGGCAGTAGTGATTTTGTCTTGTGCTTGTAATCGGTAGTATGTACTGCATACACTTGTGCACTCAGGCTGCTTGTGGCATTGTGCCAAAGAAGAAGAAAATTAAAAGATAAATTGTTTTTGTCTGGCTTGACTATTAGTGAGGGAGATGTTTCAACTCACTGGCATTGTCGTAGTGAGTGTCTATGTTTCATAATAATAAAATGTAAATTTAATATCAGACATTTTCCTGTGAGGAAATGGCTCAGATTCATGATATGAGTAGCATATGCTTCTGCAGCCAGAAGTGCTTGTGTATGTCTTATAGCATGCATGAGTACCTGTGGCTGCAGAAGTGCTTGTCCCACAGGGAACTATGATTCTACAGACAGAGGTAGTGTTCCAATTTGGGTTTTTATGGATTTGTATATACAGCAACAGATGTGCAGGCCCCACAGGGGCCTGCACTTCTCCAGACAGAAGTTGGTGTCTATGTCTTACACCAGTAGTTGTGGAAGTGCAGTCCACTCAGGGGCTTGCACTTCTGCAGACTGAAGTAGTATTGTAATTTGGGTACAATGGATTTCTATATGCTGCAACTGAAGTGCATGCCCCACTGGTGTCAGTACTTCTACAGACAAAAGCTGGTTTGTATGTCTTATACCTGTGGCTGCAGAAGTATGGACCTCTCAGGGTCCTGTGCTTCTGCAGACAGTAGTAGTGTTGCAATTTGGATATCA
Source organism: Neoceratodus forsteri (assembly GCA_016271365.2). Lineage (NCBI taxonomy): Eukaryota > Metazoa > Chordata > Ceratodontiformes > Ceratodontidae > Neoceratodus > Neoceratodus forsteri. Next base: position 1,128,360,508 of record CM028131.1, read on the forward strand.
TGGACTTCTGTCTGCCACTGCAGAAGTGCAGGCCTACAGCAGGTACTGTGCTGTGATCCTGTGCTGGTGAGCTGAGTTTGGGGGCAAGCTCAGTGAGTCATCTGGATGGGCTGAGGCTCCACTGAGTGGCACCACTACCAGAAGGGGGCGTGATGGTGCAGTGTTTGCCACATAGGCAACAAGCAACTATATAGTGAAGAGATGTCTTCTCATGACAGTGGGCCCAGATGGCCCTATACCGCTTTACCTGTAGCTGCACCCAATCGCACAGCTACATGGTTCTGCATGTCCACTGTCAGAAGGACTCTTGGCCCTGTGCCTCTGCATCTGCAGCCACCCCAGGGCCCTGTGTTTCTGTAGCCCTACAGATAGCCCCACAAATTTCTGGCATCTGTTGACACACAGAAGTGCTGGGCCCAAAGGGCCCTGTGCTTTTGCATCTGTAGCTGCATAAAAGCACAATGCCCTTTGGTCCCTGCACTTCTGCAGGTTTCTCATGCAATTCCACTATCACAAAAAGAAGAGAACCTCATTGCAAAAACCTGCATTAATGCAGTGATTAGGGTTCCCTAAAAGTCTGTGCTTTTGTGAGAATGTGTTTTGGGTAACTGTGGGACTTTACAGATGTTTTTAGACATACACTTTCTTGTCTACCAAAACTGAAAACAGGATTAGAATTTCAAGCTATATGGCATTATTTACTATATTCTGACATTTTTTAATATGAAAGTATAATCAGAATTTAGAATGATTAGACACATAGAGGTTGCATTACGTGAATCACTCTTCACTGTATAAGAAGCCTTTATGTGCTACACTCAGTCCTATTCACTTGAATATAGAGAAAAAAATAAGTGCTTCATAACCTCGGCCAACAGGTAAATATACATTTAACATATTCATCCACCTGTGTTGTCGGTCTCTTTTACCAAATGTAAAATTGGCTGCCTTAGAACCACTGATGGATCAAATCACTTACCACCATATCCTTTTTGCACCAATGCAACCAATTCCCTCTATCTATAAGATATCCCCACAATCAAGTGCTGAGACCACATCAAATATTTAAGAAACAGAGACTACCTCCAAAACACCACACATGAACTCCTGTTGACTGTGTGGCTACCACTAACCACACAGCACATCTTCCCTTCACAGCCTGTACAGCAATTACAGCCTAATGTCTTCACACTAAACATAACAACATTAAGGTATCATGTACAGGGTACTGAGGTGCCTTCTGAAGCCCTCACACATCTATGGCTGTTCCAAACACATCTTCTTATATATGATTGCTATGATATGATATGATGTGATATGTTACATTCAGCTGCCGTTATTTAAGAAAACCAGTCCATTGGCTGAGTCATCTGAATGTTTCATAGAAATGTATGTAAATGATGAAGTGAACACATTTGAAATGACATAGTTGCCTTCTTTTTAGGAACATAGTAAATCATAGATTTAAAAAAGATGTGTGGCCCATTCTGCTTGTCTTGTACTATCTAGGCAGCTGCTGCATCACATATAATGTAAAAAAAAAAAAACTGGAAATCGTAAGGAATCCTTCCCTCCATAAAATTATTATAATACTATAAATTATATATTATGGCCTAGATATTCAAAAGGGCTGCACATGGTGCAACAGTGTTGCACCATGCACAACCTACTGATACGCCCCAGTATGATATTTAAAAGGGAAAAGTGAGCCTGCACAAATCCCAATGCACCGGGGCACATCATTAATGTATACAGGCACAGGTGGGTGGGCGTGCCCATGCATAAACTGCACAGCCCGATATTCAGCCCGGGCCATGCAGAGTTATGCAGGCACAACCTGTACCTGAGCCTGCACAAAGTTGAGCCGAAAAAAAAAGGAGCAAGTCGAGGGCCACCCACAGGTCAGCTGCAACATTGCAGGGTGCAACACAGCAGCTGCCACCTGTGGGTGGCCATCGCCTTGTTCCCGCCACACCTGGCAGTGCCCCCCATGCCCCGATCATGGGCATAACTGTCCCCCAACCCCCTGAGTAGCCTGATCGTGGGCAGAGTGTAACCCCCACCCGAGTAGCCCGATCGCAGGCAGAAATGTAACCCCCCCCCTGAGTAGCCTGATCATGGGCATCAGACCTCCCAAAGTCCAATATCCCTGTGGTCCCGTGGACCATGAGTAGCCAATTGTGGGTGGCACTCCTCACCCCCAAGTCCGAAATCCCTGGTGATCTAGTGGCCCCCACCCCACCCGCCCACTGAGCTCCCCACCCGCTCCCCATCGGCGGCGGGCGGCACCCCCACCACCAGGGTCCTGCCACCTGCTGGCTGATGGGAAAGCGAGTGATGAAGCTCCGTGGTGGGGTGAAGACCACCAGACCCCAGAGATTTCGGACAGGGGCTGAGGAATGCCACCGCGATCGAGCTACTCACGTCCACTGGATCACCAGGGATAATTGAACTTTGAGGTCATGCCCATGATCAGGCTACTCGAGAGGGTGAAGTTACACTGCGCTCGCGATCGAGCCTAGAGAGGACTGCTCTGATTATGCCATGATCGGGCTAATCGTACTGGACCACCAGGGATTGAGCCAGTCATTGTCCCGCGGCGTCCCGATCGGGCTGCAGGGGCGTCGGTCCCCGACAGCTGCTGCCTAGCATGGGGCCAGAGTGCAAATCGTTGGGGATGGCGCACCACCACATGCTAATGGCATGCAAATGGGGCCATAATCAGATGCAAATGTCCCCGTGCACCTTGCATAAATTATGGCCCCATTTCCATGTCACCCTTTGAATATCGTGGGTGCTGTGCATGGCCCAAGGAACTTACCACCGCATCTCAATGATCCACTCTGACCCTTGGCGTGGCACAGTTCCACTGTGCCATGCAATCAGGTGTGGCAGGGGCAATATCTCAGAGCCGTTTTACAGCGCAACTCCATTGAATATTACCCTAGCCACACCTCTGCACAACTATTTTGAGCGGCACACGGGCTTGCGCCACAAAATGGCACAGTTTGAATATCTGGGCCTATATATAATTATTATTACACTCATTTATTCTTATCATTTACAGTGCAAAAATATACTTACCCCCATCCTCCTTGCAGGTCATGGGGTTATTCACTTTTACCAGTGAAGTGTAATTGTATCTACCTTAGGCACCTTGTTTGTACTGTGTACTCTTGCATCGAATATAGTTTTGCACATATTTTAATGCCCTGGAACAGATATCAGAAAACTAAACATTGCATTGCCCAATAAATTATTTTAGCAGAATAAATTGTCTTGAAAAATTCATTATAGGATTCCTAGGATTCATAGGATCAAATAAAGGTATTATAGTGTTAGCCTTTATTAACCTAAACCAATTACTTACACCCCTGACTATCTGGGTTTGATCAATCAATGCTTCATCTATGGATCTTTTGAAATAATCTGTACTGGTGCTAGTTGTGATAATTGGACAGCTGATTCTGATTAATCTATGCTTTTTGTGATATAAAAATGTGTTATTGAATGTTTCTCTTGAGACATGCTGTGTTCCTGGGATGACACCCCCCCGCCAGGTTTCAACTACAAGCTGTTAACCTAAAAACCAGGAGATAATTACAGGCTAGAAGAGACACAAATTAAGGATCTCCTGTTTATCTGGTTTAACTGTAGCTGCCAGCTGCTAGGATGGAAATCATAAACCTTTATGATGTTTAGAGGAAGAATACAGGTTATGTCACTTGGGTACTAAGTTATAAATGTCCTTTGATGTCTGTGAAGGACAGAAAGACACTCTAGATCAAAAGGGGTCATGGGGAAATTAGTTTTTGCTGATGTCACCTTCTGAATGATGAGACATCCTGGTTATGTGATTTTTAATAAACAGAGGAAGAGCTGGGTGACATCATGGATAAGGCAGGTTCAAGACAGTGTTTTAATTATGCTGTGACTGACCTTTAGAGTACTATATACATGTCTGGACTCTGAAGAAGAAACATTTATCAGCACTATTAGAAGATATACATTAGATAGACCAGTCTAAGTGTATAGTTGGTAGGAATTTGTACTTTTAAACCTTGTTCTTATAAGTGATTGTATGGTTTTGTGATATATTGTTCTGTATTTTCATTTATTTATTTGTGTCTAGGATTACAAAGAACCTTTGAGCCAAGGCTCTTTTACAAAGGTACCATGTCATGCTGGTTACAGGGTAACAGACACTAAACCATAAAACAGTTACAGGTACATGGTTTTAGACAGTAACTTTGCTTGACAAAATCAGACTGGGTGATAAGTAACTCAAGAAACAATAGGAGGAAGAGGGTAAGAAGAGGGGAGAGGGCTGAGGGTAGGGGAAGGCATAGGTGTAGAGGGTCAGGGTGAGGCAGCTGAGGGGCCTCGTCAGGACAGACACAGGGCAAGTGCATTAGAAGTTGCATTGGACAGGTAAGTGCAAGAAGAGAGGGCAGAAACTGACACTTATAACGTCAGAAGCAGCTTAGTGAATGTAGATGTTATGGGGTGCAAGCACAGGTGGAGGTGCCAGTTATGGAGTGGCGGAGCTTTTTTTTGAATGCTCCAAACATTGCTGTGGATGAGGTGTCACTAGAGAGCTCATTCAGCCAACTCGGAGCCCTGTATGCAAATGACCTTTGGCCTTGGGACGTGCAGCAGTGGAGGATTTGAAGGATTTGGGGCTTAGAGCTCCTGGTGTTGCGGTTGGTGATTTTGGGTTTGAGGAGGGTGCTGACTCCTGGTGGTGCCTTTCCCATCATGATTTTCTTAGAAGTGATGCAGGTTTGGTATTTGATTCAGTTGTTCAGTTGCAGCCAGCCTGTTTTGGAGTAGATGTAGCAGGTGTAGGTGAGACGGTGGGAACCAGTAATGGGTCGGCAGACTTAATTGAGGAAAGTCAAAACACGCCTGAGAGATGAGGTTGTGGCAGATCCATAGATAGTGAGACCGTAGTCAATGATGCTGATGATGGAGCTATGGACAGAGCTTCTGGGGTTAGATGTTTCCTGTGTTGGAATAGTAGGCCCATCCTGGTGTTGTTTACTTTTGCCACGTTATTGATGTGTGGGACATAGGAAAAATTACAGTCGAGGGTGAGGCCGAGGTATTTGAAGGTATGAACTTGTTCGAAGGTGATTTCTTGCTTGGTTTTAATGGAGAACTGATATTGTTTGTGTTTGTTTTGGGAGCTGCAGAAGATCATGGTCTTTGTTTTTTTCTGGTTAAGTATAAGTCTGTGTTTTGTGAACCAGTTTTCGACTGTAGAGAAGGCCTGTTGGAGGTTACTTTGTAGATGGACTGGATCATGGTGGGATGCCAGGATGACAGCATCATCTGAGTAGAGTAGGTTCTGTTCAGGGCAGGATTCTGGCAGTGAGTTCAGAAAAAGGCTAAAAAGGAGGGGGCTCAAGATTGAGCCCTGTGGGACACTAGACCGGACTGGTCTTTGGTCAGAGAGTGTGCCAGCAATTCTCACTCTTTGGGAGCGGTTGTCTAAGTAGTTTTTGAGCCAGTTCACTGAGTTAGGTGAGAGCCCTGCTAATCAAAGCTGGGCAAGCAGGAGATTGTGGTTGATGGTATCAAAGGCTTTAGTTAAGTCGATGAAGGTGGACCCAGTAAGATGACTGTTATCGAGTGATTGATGGATTGCACCAGTGAATTCAAGTAGTGCCGTGGAGGTGCTATGATCTTTTCTAAAGCCATGTTGCTCCTTGCACAGGATGTTGTGATTGTCTAGGAAGTCAGTGAGCTGGTCTGACACAATCCGTTCTAGGGCCTTGGAGAGTGGAGGTAGGATGGAAATTGGACGGTAATTCTCAGTAGCTGTTTTGTCACCAATTTTATGAATTGGAGTTACTGTGGCAGATTTCCATAAGTTAGGGAACTGGCTGAGGCTGAGGGAGAGGTTGAAAATCCTGGTCAGTGGTCGGAGTACTTCTTCAAGTGTGAGTGATAACAGTTTGAGGTCAAAGGAGTCACTGCTGGCTCTGGAGTTGCAAATGGCTTTGGTAATGTAGCTGCGGACTTGATGCATTTTTACTGCTTTAAAGTAGAAGGGAGGGTGGCTGGAGGTGGCTGGGGGGTAAGGGAAACTACCTCATCGAAAAAACCCTGTGGGAGTACAGCATTAAGGTCCGTGAAGGTGTCATTGAATGTATCAGCAGTGAGTTTCTGGTCAAGTGTAGTTTCATCATTTATGCTGAGTACTGATAGGGGTGATTTAGATTTCTTCCCAGTGACTTCTTTAATGTTATTCCAGAAGTCCCTACCATTGCCCCATGAGTTAGTGAGAGCATTATGGAAATAGGTGGTCTTCGTATCCTGGATATATTTGTTGCAGTCATTTCGTGCACGTTTACAGTTAGCAATGTCAACTTGTTCCCCAGTGTTTCTGGCAATCTCCCAAAGGTAGTCTCGAGCTTTTAGTCATCTAAGTAGGTCTTCGGTGAGCCAGAGGTTACATAGGGCTTTGACCTTGCACGTCTTGAAGGGTGCAAATATGTTGCATGCTTGGTTGAAGATCCTGATGAAGTGTTCCAGTGCGGTGTTCACATTGGTTGCAGTGAGAAGTGGGGACCAATCCTGTTGACGAAGGAAGGTTTTGAGATGAGGTAGCTTGCCTCTAGGTAGAACCCAGCTAGTAATGGTTTTGGGGAAGGGGCTTGATGAATTTATTGGACCAGTAGCAGATGACAGGGGAGTGGTCACTGAGTGTGTCAAGGAGGACAGGGGTGTTTGTGATCCTGGCGGGATGGCTTGTTATGATCCAATCCAGAAGGGTGCTGGTATCCATTTTATAGTTTGTCCTGGTTGGGGAGCTAACCATCTGAGAAAGGTTTGCTGCTGCTATCAAGTCCCTGTGTGCCCCTGCCTCTGCAGCAGGCCAGTTAATATTAAAGTCACTGAGGAGGATGGTTTCTGAATCAGGTGAGAGAGATTTGGTAAACTCCAGGACTGCATTAAGCCCATTACTTTGCTCTCTTGGTGGAATGTAGACTGTGACAACTGTGATGGCTTTATTGTTTGCACCAAGAAAGGTCTTGACAGGAAGAATCTGTGCAGTGGTGGTTTGGGGGATTAAGTTGATGAGGTGCCCCCGGATCATGTCCTTAAGCTACAGGGCACAGCCACCACCTCTTTTTTAAATATATTAAAAATATTAGTCAAGCTGTGCTCGCTCCTGTCTCCCCAGAGGAAGACCCTCGCTGAGCGCCGAGGCCAAACGCCGCCAGCGGGCGGACGGCACCTCCAGCCGGCGCCGGGCTCCATAGAGCCGGAGAGACCCTGCTTCAAGGTATGGCAAAGCCGCAACCAATCAGAAAGCGAGCGCCTTCTGAGGCTTCTGAGGCTTTGTTCCGATTGGTCCCCATTGTTCCTGGCTTCCTACTGCTAAAAATATTACTCTTTTTATTTGGAAACGTTTGTTGGGGCATTGATTGTTTAAAACTTTCAAAAAAAGAGCTAAGCACTGTAATTGTGGGGTGGGGAGAACTGTGTCAGGTGTGAATTGGGACGAAGTGATTACAGCCTTCCTGTGCCGAAATTGTTGGTAGCCAGACGCGTCGGCACCTTAGCCCCTTCCCTGGCCTTTCAATTGCTAATTTACTGGACCCCTGCTGCTCTGCTTATGCCAGAGTCAAAACTGAATATTAGTCAAGCTGTGCTCTCTCCTGTCTCCCCAGAGGAAGACCCTCGCTGAGCGCCGAGGCCAGACGCCGCCAGCGGGCGGACAGCACCACCAGCTGGCGCCGAGCTCCAGAAGCTGGAGACCCTGCTTCAGGTACAGCAAAGCCGCAACTTTATGCCCACCCACCTCCCGCCTTGTGGAGTTTCTTAAGTAGTCACTTTCCCGCCAACAAGCTAAAACCACGCCCGCCGCGTTTTGCCGACCTATAGCCTGACACACATCCATCGCTGATCACAGATAGTGGATCACCATATTACTCCATCATTCTGTCTATAGTGCTGACATTTAGTCTGTGCAACCACATAGCAACACCGCCAATGGAACAAGCAATTATTGCGAGTATCTTGCATGATAGAACATCTGGTCACCTCATAATGGGGAACTTTCCCTTGTGCCTTTTTGTATTACTTATAATACTGGAATTCAGTAATAGATGCAGACACCCACAGGATACAATGCAAAGTGATACGGTATTGTTCTCCTCCTGCTGCAATCACATAGCAGGAGACTGGATATGTTTCTATGACATCCCACTAATACGATCTTACGCACTTAACAGCTACTATGGAGGGACACAGTCTGCTGTACACCTGCTTGGTGACTATCACCAACTGCATTCAGATATACAGTCCACACTTACTTCAGTTAAAGTATTAATCTTTTCTATTATAAGAGGCCGAAGGACCGAATCCGGATGGCATTTAAGATTCCAACAAAATAAAAAATAAAAAAAACACAATAAAAAATGCATCTACTAGATCCTATACCCTATCTTTGGCGGCAACTATGAAATTACTACTGCTATTACTAATTTGTTCAGGGAACGTGGAACTTAACCCTGGGCCACCTGGGAATATCTCTGCACCATCAGAATTAGTAAAGATTAAAGGGCTAAGCCTTCTACATATTAATGTATGTAGCCTACAAAAAAAATCACATTGCTCCAAGCCTGGGTTAGCCACACACTACCTGACATTTTGGTAGTGTCTGAGTCATGGCTTAGGCCTGACACAGCTGACAGAGGCATTAACTTACTTGACTATCAAACATTCAGAGCTGATAGACATACAAGAGGAGGTGGGGTAGTAATCTATGTAAAGGCCAACCTACCTGCAACTTGTCTTGACTCTTCCTCCATGACAAAAGAATTTGAGTGCCTATCCTCAGAATAGCTCTCTCCAACACTACCTCGCTACAATTGATCGGCTGTTACAGGCCTCCCTCAGCTGGCCTTAAGATTCTATCCCATTTGGGGGACTTGATCTCAGCAGGGAATGAAGAAACCATAATCATAGGCGACCTTAACCTAAACTGGCTTTCTAAGGCAGCTGCACCACTAACATCATTCTGTGACATGCATGGGCTTACACAACTTATAAATGAACCTACTAGAGTAAACAAAAAGAACCCTAAAAACAATACACTACTGGACGTACTATTAGTGAGTAAACCTCACCTCTTCTCACATACTGGAGTACTGTTCAATGACATCAGCGACCATTGTACTATTGCAGCAATTAGAATAGCATGTAAGCCTTCATCACCTACAAAATTCATGCTGAGGAGATCGAAAAAGAAATTCAACATCAATGCATACCTGGATGACATCAAACACTCCACAAGATGGCAAGAGTTCTATTTAGTGACCACTACGGAGATTGCACATGGTATTCTAAATGATATCATCACAAGTGCTCTAAACACCCATGCACCAGTTTCTAAACTTCGTATCAAAAATAAAACTTGTCATTGGTTCAACTCAGATCTTAAATCCAACCTGATCAACAGGGATAAGCTTTGGAAGAAGGCTCGAAAAACTAAGTTAGCCACTGACTGGGAGCAGTTCAGAAAAGCTAGGAATCTCTGCACCAAGAAAGTGCGAGACACAAAGGCTGCATATTACATGGCTGAACTAGACTCATCATACCACAACCCTGCCAAATTTTGGAATACCATAAAAAATATAACTGGCAATGTCACAAGCAACCTACTCCCAGAAAAATTACATTTTGGAAATAGAACCATCATTGACAGAATAGAAGTCCTGGAAGCCTTTAATAATCACTTTACTACTGCTGGGCTAGCATTTGACTCCTCTTCAGCCAACCTACTGAGATTGCAACTAGGGATTAAGAACTCTGATGCAAGAGTGACTGACTCCACTTTCTCCTTCACACCAACCACGCTGAAGCAAGTTGAAGAACTAATATTACAGTTGGATACAAAAAAAAAGTGCAGGTGCTGACTCCCTTGACCCCTACTTCATAAAAATTGCCATACATGTTTTAGCAGTACCGGTGACACATCTGTTCAACCTCTCACTACAGTCAGGAGGTATCCCGTCAATCTGGAAAACCGCTCAAGTTATTCCACTACTGAAAACTGGGGATCCCACAGACCTCAATAACTACAGACCAATCTCCATTCTTCCGGTACTGTCCAAATTACTTGAAAAAATTGTGAGCACCCCGTTAAGGGAATACCTAGAAGCTAACAATCTTCTAAACCCAGCACAATCTGGTTTCAGAACAAAACACAGTACCATCACAGCTCTTGCAAAAGTCACCAACGACTGGCAACTTGAACTGGACAAAAAAAAATTGTGTTTGTGCTGTTTTCTTAGATCTAAGTAACGCCTTTGATACGGTTGACCATGACCTGCTCCTCTCATCACTGAGGTCAGTTGGGCTTGACACTAAATCCATTAGATGGTTTTATAATTATCTTTCAGGAAGAACTCAGCAGGTAAAGGCCGAAGGAGATATATCCCCACTCAGACCACGAGGAGTACCACAAGGATCTATCCTTGGCCCTATCCTATTTGCAATATATATCAACAACATCGACTTAAATCTTTCCAAAGCCACTGTACACCTGTTTGCTGATGATACAGTACTGTATGTCAGTCACTCTTCACCTATTACAGCCTGCAAAGAATTACAAGCAGAATTTGACCTGCTGCAACATCAACTGCTGGGAAAGAAACTACTATTGAATGCAAAAAAAACCAAGGCAATGTTCTTTTCCCCTCAGGTGCAGACAGGATACACTATCCCTTTTGACCTTCCTAAATTATCCACTGCCCTTGGTGAAAACCTAGACTATGTCACAAAATTCAAATACCTTGGGGTATGGCTAGATAATAGGTTAGACTACCTAGAGCATTTGGAAGAACTGTTTAAAAAACTCAGACAAAGACTTGGACTTTACTACAGAATAAGACACTTCCTTACAAGTGATTCAAAAAAGAAGATGGTCCAGGCCACTTTCCTCTCAGTACTAGATTATGCTGACTTCTTATACAGTCGCTGCCCTACTGTATGTCTGAACAAAACAGATACACTATATCACAGAGCCTTGAGGTTCATCACAGACCTACCCTACAGCACTCACCACTGTCTGCTCTACTCTGCAGTGGGATGGACGTCACCTCAAGCTAGAAGAGATAGAAATGCAATACTATGGACCTACAGAGCAATATCGCAGCAGCTTCCTAAATATATCTCTGACTGTTTTCTACAAGCCACATCAAATATTTATGCATTAAGAAGTCTGAACCTCATTACCTCAAGGTGCCTAAATTCCACTCTCGACATGGTAGATATGCAGTTAGCTATGTGTTATCCACTCTATGAGACGCAATGCAGAAGACATTGAAAGTGAAGAAGCTTGTATCTATTTCAGCCTTCAAATATCTATACAATAGGATTTTCATGAAAATGTAACTGCTTCCATCAACACTAGATTAACCTTCCATTCTTAGATAGACAGGACAAACTTACCAGCACCCACTGTGAAATTACCCTATAGTTCACTAACCAGTGCCTTTTTCACTTCCCTATACACTTAATACTTTAATCTCCTTAACACTCCCAGCTCTACCTCTCTGCCTAACCCTCTTCTCTTCCTCCTAGACCTACTCTGGATCCTCTTATTGCACCAATTCTTATGATTCCCCACCCCTGTTACCTACCCCTGATCATTACTGCAGGTATCCATCCTGCCAACTCACAGCCACAAACCTCCCTTGCCCCCATTACCTATTTTAGCGAGCTGGCTACCTCATGAATTGTGTACATATGTATTATATCCTTGTTTTTCTAACATATCAAATTATGTGTTCTGTATTCTATATATTGTTTTATTTCTGTCTTCTCAAATTGGTGTATATACTGTTTGTTATATTACCGGGATTTGTTGTATAACTCTCACTTCTGTATTCTTAAAATTGTAAATGTTCTGAATGCTATATTTCATGTAAATTGAACCTTGACCTTACCAGGTCCATCTTGCAAATGAGCCTTGCTCAACGATGTTCACCTGGATAAATAAAGATTTGATTGATTGATTGATTGATTTTTGATGTTCAATCAAGCCGGTAGACATTATACTCAGGGAGGATGATAGCATGGTCAGAAACCGAAGGTGAGATCCAGGTTTCTATGACTGCTAGTATGTCTGGGTTATGCTGGCAGGCAAAAGTCTGAAGGGTGTCAATTTTGTGAAGAAGACTGCATATGTTAAGTGAGATTATTGAGAGGGATCCTGGTTGATTGGTCTGAGTTGCTCTTATTGTAGGGGCTGGTCCGTGGACTGGGATGAATGTTTCCAGACAATAGCAGGAGAAGAAGTATACATTTTAGAGTACTGGTGTGAGATACCCATGACTGGCACCTACAGTATCTTTTTGGGCCAGAGAACTCTGAGATTCACCAGGGCAAGTAAACAGGTGGAGCTGTAGGTAAAGCGTGGCAGTAGTAGTGGTGGACGGGGGAAGTACCCAATGGCCATTTGCGGAAGAGGGCCATTTCGTTGTGATTGGAGATGCCCAAGGCAGGTACATGAGATTGAGAAAGAGGGTACCATGGAGGGGGTGAGAGAGCATGAGTTGGTAGATGTTCAGGACAGTGGGGAAACATGAGCAGGGGGGATGTAGGAGCAGGAAGAGGGCAAATAAGGTGAGGAGAAAGGGGTACAGAGTACCAGTGTCATACATGATTCAATGAGAATGGGGGGGAGAGCAGACATAGGGTGCTGGGTAGGTGGGAGGCAGCTAGTGAAAGTGGCAGGAGGTAGGCAATGAGATGGAGGCTTGGGGGCAGGGGGGACTAGGTAAGCAGGTGGCTGAGGGAGAACGGGCAGAGGATGGGGCAGTGAGGAGACAAGGGCAGTAGCAAAAGAGTAGGATGTAGCAGAGAGGTAGTGGGGGCATTAAAGAGTGTAACAAGACAGGGAGACAGGAGGTAGCAGCTCTAGAATAGAGTTCAGGAGTGAAAGGGTGCATGGGAGCTACAGAATGCCAAAGGGGGGGTGGCCAGTCATGGAGAGATGGAGTGACTGGCACTAGGAGACATAAGGAGGGTGTCAGGCACAGAAAGAAGGCAGAGGCAGTGAGGGGACTGAGTTGATTAGCAGAGGGGGAGGAGGAGCAGGGAGGAGGGAGAGTGGGCAGTAAAGATAAGAAGTACAGGAGAGAGAGTATCCAATAGGAAATGAAAGGGCAGTTCCCTAGGCAGAAATGGGCAGAGCTAAGGCCTATTTAATTAAGGTGGGAGGTGGTTGGGAGGGGGTGGGCAACAATTTTCTTCCGAAACCCACTGAGGTCTATATCAGAGCCCAGCAAAACAGTTTGAATCAGTTAAGATTGCAAGGCCAATCAGTGGCCGCACAGAGCACAACAGTCCAACAGGAGAAGGAAGCAACAGGCAGCGGCCAATGGGAGCCTTTCAGCACTTCCCAGTTTGGCCTGGGAGCTTACCAGAGAGGAGGGTTCCTTGGTGGTGAGCAATAGTAGTGTGGACGGCTGGCCCAGGTAGCCCCAGCAGCTCAGATGTTTCCCCGATCAGGGGCTGAGAGATCTGAGGGAGGGAACAGAGCAACAGATTGTTAGTCACAGTAATAACAAAGGGTGACACTGGAGAGTAAATCAGAGGCGTATTCAGTGGAGAGAGAGAGAGAGAGAGATAGAGGGGAATTTGGCAGGGGTGGGGGGAGGCTGCCACAGACAAGAGAAATAAGCTTGAACTGGCGCTAGGGGGAGGACAGAGGGGAGATTTAGTAGAATATGAAATTTACAAGGGGAGGAGAAGAGAGATGCAGGGTTTAGCAGCAGGTGGGAGGGTGGAGAGAAAGAGTGAATGCAGAGGGGCAGGAATTACTTCACAGTTCTAAATTACAGCAGTTTCCAACTGCACTTTACAGTTCAATGCTAAAACATTTAGGCAGGTCTACACAATTAATTTTGACTTTGACAAAAAAATAGCAAGAAGCCTAGTAATTCAGCCTAGATTATCGGCTGAGACCTGGAGTTTTTAGAAGTTGAGTGCTAAGAACATCAAGACTGGTCTACACATTAATTGAGACTTTAACAGAAAAATAAGCAAGCTGTCTAGCAATTTAACAAAAATGTACATTTTGCATATCTTTTTTCTATTTTAAAGTAAACTTCTATTTTAAGAGACTACTTGGTGTGCCTTTGAAATTCTTTCTTTGACAAGTGAAGCATATATGGTTAAAGCTGACACAGTGCAAAAGCTTACTGGTTTACCAAACTGGGAAAAGATAAGAGCTTATCTGAGGTCTTTAACAGAGTTTTTAAGGGTTCATTTTGTACACCTGGTTAGGTGCCCATAGGCAAAAGATATGTGGCATTTCCACAAAGAGCAGCATTATCTGACCCTGTACATTGGGTATGCTAGCAAGAGGTTCACAGTTTGAATCTCTCCAGAACTTGAGACCAAAAGTTGATTGAACCCACAAAACAGACAGGAGGGTTATCCTCTTTCTGTTCCTGATCACAATACTGCGCACAGAGGTTGGCACTGTGGGAGCATAGGGCCTGACCTGCTGATTGGGGTTGTGAAAGATTGGTTGGCAGCGTTGTGCATAAGTTTGGTATTACAAGCTTTATTGTTCAGTGTGTCAGCTTGATACTGTCAGCTCACTTGCAAAAAAAAAGAAAAAGGCAGTGATTTATTTTTTAAAAGGAAACAGAACTATATCACTTGGCTTACAGTCAAGTTCCTACCTGTTTTATTTTTTTTTCTAAAGTGCAAGTCAGAGTAGCCGTAGTTAGGGAAAAACATGGCTTCCAACTCCAGCGGGCATACTGTAGACTACTTAAAGCAGTTGTGCAGGGATAGAGGAGTCCAGTACAAGGTGAAAGCCACCAAGCAGACCCTCATGTATGCCTTGATGGTAGCAGATACCCAGACCATTGAGTCATAGACAGTGACTGTAAGGGACCAAACCTTGAGTGTGGAAGGGCTAGTGGCCAGTGCAGTGTCCAGATATGATGAGGAGGGCAGCGGGCCAGTGCCAGCAAAGGGCCACAGCAGCAGGGGAAGGTCAACAGCATTCTGGATCCAGAAGTACTCAGGCTGCAGATTGAGTTTTGCAGAATGGAGCTGGAGTTCCAGAGAGAAGAGAAGTGAGAACAACGAGCTGCAGAGGAGAAGGCTGAATAAGACTGCTGAGAGGCAGAGTGAGAATGCCGAGAGGCAGACCATGAATGGTGAGAGGCAGACCGTGAGGAGCATGAGTGCCAGAGGCAACATGAACTAGAGAACTACGACTCCAACCACTAGCACCAGAGCAGATAAGTGGCTTGGGTTTAACTGGGACTGCAGGACTAGGTTACAAATTGAATTCCAAATTGACAGCCGAATTTAAAGAGGGGGAGGACATGGATGCCATTTTAAATTCTTTTGAAAAGGTTTGTATTCAGGCTAAAATTCCTAGAGAGTCCTGGAGCTTTCAGATATCCCCTCAACTTACCAGGAAAGCTTGGGATACATTGGGTCAAATGAACAATGAGGATAGTGGCGATTACAACAAGATAAAAGCTGCACTGTTAAAAAAGTTTGAATTAACTGCTGAATCCCTGACATGAGCTATGAGGAGCAAGAAATGAAACGTCAGTTTTGAAAACATTGGTGGGAAGGAATTGAAGCAAACTCTGTTGACAAAATTGAAAATGTGATTCTGTTAGAACCATTTTTCTGGGCATGCCCAGCAGAACTGAAAACCTTGCTGGAGGACTGAGATCCCAAAACAGTGCAAGAGGCTGTTGAACTCTCAGACCACTATGCCAAAAGCAGATCTGCTCTGAGAGTGAATGGGGTGTGCATGGCAGCACAGAAAGGGAAAAGTGTGCCTTCAGGGCAGCTAAAACCCTCACTGCCTCCACCAAAACAAGTTAGCCCCAGGTTTCAGAGAAAAGATTTCTCTGAGAAAAGAAATGAATGTTGATTGTGTAAAGAAATTGAGCATATTGCCAGACAGTGTCCCAAACAGATGAGCCATACGCAAGGTGGTGCTAGAAACATAGAAACATAGAAGTTGATGGCAGATAAGGACCGCAAGGCCCATCCAGTCTGCCCATTTCTTTTTCTGCCTTATAAATGTGCCATCGGCTTTGCTCTGTCAGTGGCCTATCTATTCATACTCATCTGTATTTCTCCCTTATGCCTATCCCATGCCTGTTTGAAGCCCTGCACTGTATTCATAGCCACCTCTTCCTGAGGTAGGCTGTTCCATGCATCCACCACCCTTTCTGTGAAAAATAATTTCCTCACATTCCCCCTTAATCGGCCTCCCTCTAATCTCATGCTGTGTCCTCCTGTCCTGCTATTTTTCTTATATTTAAACAAATTAGACTCTTTCACCTTGTTAATGCCCTTAAGGTGTTTGAATGTCTCGATCATATCACCGCTTTCCCTCCTATGCTCAAGGGTATACATATTGAGCTCCGTTAATCTGTCCTCATATGTCTTCTGATGCAGTCCCTGCACCATTTTGGTTGTCCTTCTCTGGACTGCCTCAATTTGGATAATGTCCTTGTGAAGGTGTGGCCTCCAGTACTGCATGCAGTACTCCAGATGAGGCCTAACCAGTGTCTTGTAAAGAGGATTATTACCTCTCTCTTACGACTTGTGATACCCTACTAATACACCTAACATCCCTAGCCTTACCTACTGCTTTAGAGGGTCTGCTTGGATGATTTCAGGTCATCAGTGATGATGATGCCCGAGTCTCTTTCTTCCTTTGTGACTGCCAGCAACTCCCCTCCCAGCCTATAGGTGGCTTCAGGGTTTCTCTTCCCTATGTGTTTGATCTTGCACGTCTTTGCATTAAATCCCAATTGCCACTCTTCTGACCATTTTGATAATTCATCCAGATCTCTTCTCATTCTGCCCACCCCATCTGGGTCATCTATTCTATTGCAGATCTTGGTGTCATCTGCAAACAGACAAGCCTTACCCTCTAGTCCATCTGCAATGTCACTAATGAAGATATTGAAGAGGACTGGCCCCAGGACTGATCCCTGAGGTACCCCATTTGTGACTTGCATCTCTTCTGACTGTATACCATTTACCACCACTCTCTGTTTTCTGCCCGTCAACCAGTTTGCCACCCAGTTGACCAACTTCTGACCCACCCCGAGCCTATGCAGCTTATTTATCAATCTTCTATGTGTAACAGTGTCAAAAACTTTGCTGAAGTCAAGGTAGGCGACATCAACTGCTCCCCCTTGGTCCACCACTCTGGTTACCCAGTCAAAGAAATCTATGAGATTAGTTTGACAGGACCTTCCTTTTGTAAACCCATGCTGTCTTGGATCCTGTGCCCCTATGGATTCCAGGTGTTGCACTATCCTTTCCTTAAGGAGTGCCTCCATAATCTTGCCCACTACTGAGGTAAGACTGACTGGTCTGTAGTTCCTGCTTCTCCCTGCTACCACTCTTGTGGAGCGGGATCACATGAGCCCTTCTCCAGTCTACTGGGACCTCTCCTGTGCTCAGAGACTAAACAGTTCTGCTAATGGCTCTGCTAGTTCCACCCTTAGCTCCTTAAGTACCCTGGGATGTATGCCATCAGGTCCCATTGCCTTGTCCACCCTGAGCGTAGTGAGCTCTTGTAGAACCCTTTCTTTTGTGAAGGGAGTAGTGCTCACCTCCCTCCTCCCTGTGTCCATGGTGCTGAGCTGTGGGCCCTGCCCTACCTTCTCTTCAGTAACTACTGAGCAAGAGTATCTATTTAGGATAGATGCTTTTACAGGGTCCTCCTCCTCACATGCCCCCTTTTCTCCTTTGAGCTTAGCAGTACCCCCTCTGGACTTTCTCCTTTCACTAATGTATCTATAGAAAGTCTTGTCACCTTCTTTTACTGTTCGTGCTAGTGTTTCCTCAGTTTGGGACTTTGCCTGCCTTACTACCTTCCCTGCTTCCCTTAGGGCAGTTTGGTATGCCTCCCTATCTTCATCCCGCTGTGTTTCCTTATATTTCCTGAAGGCCAGCCTTATGACTCTGACCTTTTCTGCTACTGTATTTGAGAACAAAAGTGATTTCCTTCTTCTTTTTCACTTCCTTTTCTGTGTAACACAATGGGACGTTGCTTCAAGTATTGCATCCTTAATGCTTGCCCACGTTGCCTGTACCCCTCACTTGTGTTTCTTTTTGCCAGGGCTAGCTTAACTTTGTTAGCCATCTTATCAAAGTCAACTCCTCTGAAGTCCCATATTTTTGCCTTGGAATGGGATGATTTAGATGTAGTGGCCAAATTGAACCATACCATGTGATGGTCACTGACCCCCAGGTGACCTTCTACCTGGAGATCTGTGATCTGTGATGTGTGGAAGGAAAGAATGTGGAGGTTAGCCAAGGAGGTGACCTCAGCGGGGAAAGCAGTGGACCCCAGAGGAGGAGGAGGAAGTGAATCCTGGTGGGGGACTCCATCATAAGAGGGATCCAGCTAGGAACACAGGAGGGGGAGAACAGGGAGGTGAGGTGCCTACCAGGTGCCACTGCATGGAGGGATGGAAGGAAGATCCTGGGGATCACTGGGAAGGCAAGACGGGAGGGTGAGCTGGATGTCATTATCCACCTAGGTACTAATAACCTGGCAAATGGGGAGCCAAAGGAAGTTCAGGAAGAGTTTAGGAAATTGGGGAGGGGTTTCAAGCAAGTAGCTACTTCTGTCACTTTCTCAGAAGTACTTCCTGCGAGAGGCAAGGGAGAGCATAGAAGTGAATGCACCAGGAACTTTAACTCATGGTTGAAGAATTGGTGCTGTGAGGAAGGGTTTGGATTCATTGGTGACTGTGGACCCACCTGGAGGGATGGAGGTTTGTTCAAGCCTGACGGCCTGCATCCATCCTGGAGGGGAATCAAAGCACTGAATGATAAGTTTAAATGCTACATTGACAAGCATTTAAACTAGCAAAGGGGTGGCAGGCCAGCAAGGGGTACCTACTTGCTCACCCCCACAGCTAGCAGTGAACCAGTGAACCAGAGGAGTGGCTATCTCTGCAAAGCAGTGTGCAAAAGATGGAGATTAGTGCCCAAGAGGTGGATAGGCAGAAAAGGGCAAAATTCAGCAGAAGGGCAGACAGCAAGGAGAACCAGGGATAAAGGACAACCAAGGAAGGGGCTGAGTAGAACAGCCAAACAGTCTAGGAGGTCAAATCATGGAAAGCCATGTGTGCAAATGCCAGAGCCTTAGCAACAAGATGGAAGATCTGGAGGCTGTCATGGTACAGTCAGACCTGGACATTGTGGCCATCACTGAAACCTGGTGTAATGATAACCACAACTGGGAGATGGCCATACCTGGCTACAACATATTCAGAAGAGACAGAGCAGGCAGGAAGGAGGAAGAGGTGGCACTATATGTGAAAAATGACATAAGGGCCACAGAGATCCAGGAGGAACAAAATGGGGAGAGATACTGTGGGTTAAGCTGGAAAGGAAAATGGGGACAGCCATCCACACAGGTATGGTCTATGAACCGCCAGCCCAGGAGGAAGAAACAGATAGGAGTTGATGCTAGCCATCCAAAGAATGGCAGACAAGGGTGAGGTAGTACTGGTTGAGACTTCAATATTCCAGGCGTGGACTGGAGCATCCCAGCAGCAGCATCAACTAGGAGCAGATTTATCCTGGACTCCCTTCAGGGTGCCTTCCTCAAGCAACTGGTCATGGAACCAACTCAGCAGAAGGCAATACTGGACCTTGTTCTCACAAACAGGGACAGTGTGATGGGGGAACAGTGGGGAGCACCCTGGGAACAGTGACCACCAGTCATTGTGGTTTGAAATCACAGAAGAGCAGAACCAAACCACACAAAAAAACGTATCCTGGATTTTAGGGGGCAGACTTTGGAAAATGGGAGATACTTGAAAGAGGCATTAAGGGAATGGGACAGGAATCAGGGTTGAGGAACAGTGGGCAGTATTAAAATGGGGATTACAAGAACAACAGAATTATGCATTAAGCAGGTTAGCAAGAGAAAAAGGAAAAGGAGACCATTATGGTTTTCCAAAGAGATAGCAAAGAAAGTGAAAGCAAAAAGATTGCATTCAGGCAATACAAAAAGACACAGGCAGAAGAGGATAGGGAGAAGTACCAGGAGAAGCAAAGGAGGCAGGGAGGTCAGTAAGGGAAGCCAAAGCTCAGACAGAAGAACACATTGCAAAATCAGTGGGTAGGGGACAAAACCCTTTACAGGTACATAAGTGAAAAAGAAAGACAAAGGGAGGATAGTGAGACTGAAGGGGAGGATGGGGCGAGTGGAGGATGACAACAGTAAAGCTGACATACTGAACAGGTATTTCTGCTCAGTCTTTACTGAGGAAGAGGAGGGTAATGGGTCTGAAGGGAGTACAAGGGTGAGAATGGTGCAGAAATGGACACAAGTCCCTTTACCGAGAAAGGGTCCTGAAGGAACTGGAAGTAATAAGAGTTGATAAAGCAATGGGGCCAGATGGGTGACCCCAGGGTCCTTAAAGAACTAAGAGGTGGTGGCTGAACCTCTGGCTATCCTGTTTAGCCAATCACTGGAAACAGGGGAGGTACCCAAAGACTGGAGGACAGCAGATGTAGTCCCCTTATAGAAAAGTGGGAACAAAGAGGAATCAGGGAACTACAGACCAGTCAGCCTCACCTTGGTAGTGGGGAAGATCATGGAAGCACTACTGAAGGAGAGATTGGTGGAACATCTGGTTGTCAATGGACTACAGGACCCAAGGCAGCATGGTTTCACCAGGGGGAGGTCATGTCAGACCAACCTCATTGAATTTTGACTGGGTGACTAGGGAGGTGGATCAGGAGGGCAGTGGACATGGCCTATCTGGACTTCAGCAAGGCCTTTGACACTGTGCCACATAGAAGACTATTACACAAACTGGGGAATATGGGTGTGGGCAGGACAGTAGTGTGGTGGTAGGTAACTGGCTGGGTGGCAGGACACAGAGGGTGGTGGTAAATGGCTGTCACTCCACAGAGGAAGAGTGACCAGTGGGTACCACAGGGATCAGTGCTGGGACGGTTCTATTCAACATCTTCATCAGTGACATTACATGGGACCTAGAAGGCAGAATTTCACTGTTCGCTAATGACACAAAGCTCTGTAACAGAGTAGACACACCAGAGGGTGAAGACAGAATGAGAAGGACCTGCAGAAACTTGAAGAATGGTCAGGGTTTGTCAGTTGAAATTCAATGCAAGGAAGTGCAAGATAATGCATATGGGGCACAAAACCCTGGCACAATATATCAGTTGGGGGTGAGGATATAGCATGCACCAAGCAGGAAAGGGATCTTGGGGTTATCATCTCTGATGACCTCAAGGTAGGAAACATGTGACAAGGCAGCAGGTAAAGCAAATAGGATGCTGGGATGTATAGGCAGGGGCATCACCAGCAGGAAAGGGAGGTCATAGTTCCGCTATACAAGACACTAGTGAGGCCCCACCTGGAGTACAGTGTACAGTTCTGGAGACCATACCTACATAAGGACATAGACAGGGTAGAGAAGGTTCAGAGGAGGGCAACAAAGATGGTGCATGGATTGCATCACAAGTCCTATGAAGACAGGTTGAAGGAACTGAACATGTACTCCCTGGAGGAGAGGAGGGAGAGAGGGGATATGATAGAGACATACAAGTATCTCACAGGGAGGAACAGGGTGCAGGAATTCACTATTTTTAAGCAAAAAAGATGTTCCAGGACTAGAGGGCATGGAATGAAGTTGGAGGGAGGACGATTCAGAGGAAACATGAGGAAGAATTTCTTCACAGAACGGGTGGTGGACAAGTGGAACACCCTGCCAGAGGAAGTGGTGGGGGCTGAAACAATCACAGGATTTAAGAATGCATGGGATAGACAAATAGGAATTCTGGAGGTCAGGGGTAAGGGGCAACAGACTTCTAGGAAAACATAAACTGAACTTACGAGCTCAAATGGGCAGACTGGGTGGGCCATAGGCCCTTATCTGCCGACACTGTCTATGTATCTATGTATCCCTTCCCTGTTAGTCAGTACTAGATCAAGGATAGCCCTGTCTCTTGTGGGTTGTTGTACCAGTTGTTTGAGGCTCTTCCTCTGCAGGGAATCCACCATGTGTCTAGTTCTGGCAGATGTTCCTGCTGGTATTGATCAATCTGTATCCGGCATGTTGAAGTCTTCCATTATCAGAACCTCCCCTTTAGGTGTCATGTTTTGTATATAGTCTAATAGTAATGTGTCTATGTCCTCCCCCTGGTCTGGGGGCCTGTAGACAACCCCAGTTCTTATGGCTGTCCCATTTCCTGTTTCCAGTGTGATCCACAGTTCTTCTGGCTCCTTATGTGTATTCTGAATTTCTGTAGCATTGATATTTTCATTGACATACAGGGCCACTCCACCCCCCTTTCTGTACCTTGGTCTCTTCTGAACAGTACATAGACAGCTACTGAAGTCTCCCAAGTGTGGTTACCTGTAAACCACATCTCACTAATTGCTACTATGTCCAGTTTAGCCTCTGACATTATTGCCTGCAGGTCTGAGATCTTATTTCCCAGGCTGTGAGCATTTGTGTACATGATTTTCCATTGGCCAGATTTCAGTGTGTTAGTTGTTGGGTGAGGTCTGGCAATTTCCCTGTGCGTCATATGGGGAGACAGACCTTTTTTCTTACCTGGTGATGTAAATGAACTGCAAACATGCTGAATTCCTGTTTGACCACCAGCTGAGGGGGGAAGGGTGTTCTTCTCATTTAACATATGTGGTGCTGCACCCCTCTCCCCATTAGCTAGTTAAAATATTCTGCAAAGATGTCAAACTTCTGCCCCAATGCATTGACTCCCTCCTTAGTCAGATGCAGTCCATCAAATTTAAAGAACTTTTGCTCCCAGAACTGCTGTGTCCTTTTTTCTGGCACCAGCCCTTGAGCCACATGTTTAGCTCCCCTATCTCCCCTTCTCTGACCTTCCGTCCATCTGCCCTCCTCTCCCAGACTGACAGGATCTCAGAGAAGGAGATGCTGGATGAAATGGATGATAGTTTATCACCCAACCTGGTCAGGTGTTCCTTGGTCTCCACAACTGACCGGCTGGCGAGATCATTAGTCCCTATGTGTACAAGGACATCAATGTTTTCTCCTGCTTCATGAACAATTTTAGCAATGCAGTCAGTGTCTCTCCATGCTGATGTACCTGGGAGACATCTGACCATTACCCCTGGCTGGAGATGGGTAGCAACTCCCCGAATCATGGAGTCTGCTATGATCAGAAGTTTTTGGGATTTCCTTTTTCCCTTTTTTGTTTTGGTTCCTGATTTGGGTGAGTTTTGTTGTGCTAGCTCCTGTGCTGCAGTGTCCTGCTCTGCAGTGTCCTCTGCCTCTTTGTTTGATTTCAGAGATACAGGCAGATACCTGTTTGTAGTGTTTATATGTTTTTTGGAGGTAATATGTTGGAGAGCAGAGAGTGATGGGGCACCCAATTTGCCCTTCCTAACCACCTGCCAACCTCCTGGACCAACTGCCCTCTGCTTCAAGGTTTTTCTGTTGGATGTTGGGGAAATGGCGGGTGATTCTTATAATGTATTTCCTCTTGAATATGAAATTCGAGACTAGGAAAGAAGTGGGTTGTTTGTGTGTCCCTGGAAGCAAACCTGTGAACATGAGGGAACACATGCACCCAGTCATGGTGAATGGTGTACAGACGCAAGGGTTAAGGGACACAGGGGCATCCCTGACATTGGTAAAAGGGGATCTGGTATAGCCTGGTCAGCTTATACTCAATAAATACGTCACTGTACAAGACTTTACTGGTGGGGAGAAAACATTGACCCTCACTAGTGTTCTCCTAGACTGGGGTGAAACAGGGAGAACTGTGCAACACGTGGCTGTAACCAAAACCTTAGCAGTGGATGTGATCCTAGGCATCAATCTCCAACAGGATGGTATGTGCAGTTACCCATAGCCAAGCGGCAAGGGAACACTGTAGTTCCCTGGACCCCACAGAAGCCATTGTGGAAACCACTCGAAGGCTGGTTCCCAAGCCTGTGTCTCCTGATATGGAGACTAATGAACAGGGGGTAGACATTTCTCCAGTAGCAGTTAACCACACAGCTACAGAGGGCTGCTCCAAAGAGGAAGGGTTAACCCATTGTCAGAGGGTTGGGATTGACAGTGATCCTGAGTGCCCTGATGCTAGCACTAGGGGACCCTAGTTTAGCAACTGAAGGGGACCTGCCCCATGACTTGGGAATGTGTGAGGAGTTTGCAGCTGCTCAGAGAAGTGACCTTAGTCTAGAGAAGCTGAGGGTTTGGGCAAACTCGGACAGTGCCCAGAGAGGTGATGGCAGACATACAGTTTATTGGGAAAATGGACTGATGTATACTCAGGCTGTGCAGACAAAGGGATGGGTGCCAGGCAGGCAGCTTGTCATTCCCCAAGGGTATCATGAGTAGTTGCTCAAGATTACATGTGATATTCCCTTGTCTGGTCATCTGGGAATCACACGCACTATGCAGCGGCTGACCCAGTATTTCTATTGGCCAAACTTCACCCTGCAGGTGAAGGAGTATTGCAGGTCTTATCACCAGTGCCAAGAAATAGTGAAGGCACGCAAGAAAACCCAAGCTGCCCTGATTCCTTTGTCCATAGTGGAGGAGCCATTCCAGAGGGTGGGAATAGATATTGTGGGACCTTTAAATATCTTCAACTCTTCAGGGAAGAGATTTGTCCTGACTGTGGTGGATTATGCCACCCGGTACCCAGAGGCAGTCGCCCTATCCTCACTGAGGACAGACAAAATGGCAGATGCCTTACTTGGGATTTTCTCCCGTGTTGGGTTTCCACAGGAGGTAATCACCAATCGAGGGGGTTTCTTCATGTCGGACCTAATGAAATGTTTATGAAGGAAGTGTGAAGTGGTGCAGAGATGCACGACACCATATCATCCACAAGCCAATGGGCTTGTGGAAAGATTCAATGGTACCCTGAAGTCAATGCTCTGGGTGTTTGCTGAACAGAATGGGAGGAACTGGGAGAAATACCTTCCCCACCTGTTGTTTGCATACAGGGAGGTGACCCAAGAGTCAACAGGTTTTCCCCTTCAAACTCTTATATGGATGCTGGGTACGTGGGCCCTTAGACTTGATCCGGAGGACTGGGAAGGCAAGCACACCACCCAGGGACCTCCCATAGTGGATTACATCCTTAGATTTATGGAAAGGCTGAAGGAGCTTATGGGGACAGCCCAGAGCAACCTGGCAGCTGCTCAACAGAAACAAAAAGTGTGGTACGACCACAGAGCCAGAGCTCGCTCGTACATGGTGGGTCAGGAAGTCATGGTCCTTATTCCAGTCTGGAAAGACAAGCTGCAGGCTGAGTGGGCAGGACCATACAAAGTAGTTAGGAAGATAAATGATGTGAACTATATTATAGAGTTATCTGACAGATGACAGACAGACAGGATGTACCATGTCAACATGATAAAGCCATATGCTAATAGGGCTGACATGGTGTTTGCAGTGTGTAGTCCTGGGGAGGGGCGGACAAAAGAGACCCCCTTCTGGACTTGCTGGAAGAAAGCAAGTGGGAGTCCTCTGTAGAGGCAGTAAAATTGTCTCCCCAGCTGGCTCCGGACCAGACCTAGGAAGTAAGGGAGGTTTTAACAGACTTTGCCCCATTGTTTAGTGCCAAGCCTGGACTAACCCCCTTAGTGACACATGATGTGGAGACAGGGACACAGATGCCCATACGGAGGACAGCATATCCAGTGTCAGAGGCTGTCCAAAAGGACATTAGGAGGGAAGTGGAGTAGATGCTGGATTTAGGGGTAATCCAGAGATCCCACAGCTCCTGGGCCTCACCCGTAGTCTTTGTGCCCAAGCCAGATGGCTCTACTCATTTCTGTGTGGACTACTGTAGACTGAATGCAGTCAGGAAGTCAGACGCCCACCTGATGCCCTGGATGGATGAACTCCTGGACAAGTTTGGAGGGGACTACCTACCTTATGACCATTGACCTAACCAAGGGGTATTGACAGGTAGAGTTGACAGACAGAGCTAGGGAGAGGTCAGCCTTCATCACTCCGATAGGTTTATTTGAATTTAAAGTAATGCCTTTTGGAATGAAGAATGCCCCAGCCACTTTCCAAAGGTTGGTGAACCAGGGGTTAAATGGTGCTGAACAGTACGCCGTGGCATACCTGGATGACATTGCCATCTTTAGTGCCAGCTGGAAGGAACACCTGTCTCACCTTAGGGAAGTGCTGGGCAGGATACAGAGGGCTGGGCTCACTGTCAAAGCTGGGAAGTGCCAGGTGGCCATGGGAGAAGTGGCATACCTTGGGCATGTGGTAGGCCAGGGACAGCTCTGTCTTAACCAAATAAAAATAGAGGTAATCCAGGTGTGGCCCAGACCAGAAACACAGAAGCAGGTTAGGAGTTTTCTAGGCACAGCAGGGTACTATAGGGAATTTGTACGCAATTACTGTGCCCTGGCTGCTCCCCTATCTGACCTGGTAAATAAAAGGATGCCAAAGAAAATTACCTGGGACCCATCCTGTGAAAAAGCCTTTACCATACTGAAGGAGGAACTGTGTAGTGCTCCTGTATTGACAAGTCCTGACTATAGCAAACCCTTTATTGTTCAGACTGATGCATCAGACATGGGTATTGAGGCAGTACTGAGTCAGACATCCAGCCAAGGGAAAGATCACCCAGTAGTGTATCTGAGTAAAAATTTACTTCCCAGGGAGCACGCATACTCCACTGTGGAAAAGGAGTGTCTTGCCATAGTGTGGGCCCTAAAGAAGTTAGAGCCATACTTATATGGGCAGCATTTTTTGATACAGACCGACCACAACCCCCTGGTTTTGCTGACGCAGATGGGGAAAAACAACGGTAGATTGCTAAGATGAAATCTTGCTTTGCAAGGGTATGACATGACAATCCTACATAGTGTTGGAGCGAAAAATCAGAACTCAGATGGGTTGTCTCATGTCTATGAGGAGTGAACTGATCTGGGAAGCTCATCCCATGCAGGGGATAGACCTCCCAAATTCAGTCCAGGTGAGAAGGATTGTGACACTTGGACAGCTGGTTCTGATTAATCTATGCGTTTTGTATTATAAAAATGTGTTATTGAATGTCTGTCTTGAGACATGCTGTGTTCCTGGGATGCCCCCCCCCCAGGTTTCAGCTACAAGCTGTTAACCTAAAAGCCAGGAGATAATTACAGCCTAGAAGAGACACAAATTAAGGATCTCCTGTTTATCTGGCTTAATTGTAGCTGCCAGCTGCTAGGATAGAAATAATAAACTTTTATGATGTTTAGAGGAAGAATACAGGTTATGTCACTTGGGTGCTAACTTATAAATGCCCTTTGATGTCTGTGAAGGACAAGAAGACACTCTAGATCAAAAGGGGTCATGGGGAAATGAGTTTTTGCTGATGTCACCTTCTGAATGATGAGACATCCTGGTTATATGATTTTTAATAAACAGAGGAGGAGCTGGGTGACATCATGGATAAGGCAGGTTCAAGACAGTGTTTTAATTATGCTGTGACTGACCTTTAGAGTGATATATAAATGTTTGGACTCTGAAGAAGAAACATATATCAGCACTGTTAGAAGATACACATTAGATAGACCAGTCTAAGTGTATGTTTGGTAGGAATTTGTACTTTTAAACCTTGTTCTTTTAAGTGATTGTATGGTTTTGTGATATATTGTTCTGTATTTACAATTTACATATTTGTTTCTATTTTAAAGTAAACCTCTATTTTAAGATACTACTTGGTGTGCCTTTGAAATTCTTTATTTGACAAGTGAAGCATATATGGTTAAAGTTGACACTGTGCAAAAGCTTACTTGTTTTCCAAACTGGGAAAAGGTAAGCGTGTATCTGAGGTCTTTAATAGAGTTTTTAAGGGTTCATTTTGTACACCTGGTTAGGTGCCCATAGGCGAAAGATATCTGACATTTCCTCAAAGAGCAGAGTTATCTGAGCCTGTACATTGGGTGTGCTAGCAAGTGGTTCACAGTTTGAATCCCTCCAGAATTTTGAGAAGGTTGATTCAAACCCACAAAACAGACAGGAGGGTTACCCTGTTTCTGTTCCTGTTCACAATACTGTGCTCGGAGGTTGGCACTGTGGGAGCAGAGGGCCTGACCTGCTGAGTGGGGTTGTGATACTAGTCACAACACTGTCAGGAAGTGCAATCCATGTGGATACCACCTTCTGTGAAAGCCATGACCCTCTTGGATTTTTCCTATAAAATTCTCCTTTCATCATCTTTTTGTACCATCTAATTGCTATTGACTTGGATCTTAAAGTCAGTCCAATGCAGTCCCATATATCTTCACTATTGAATGCCATGTAAGCCAGACACATACAGTATCACCATGTAGTCTTCTGTACTGCAATGAATAGAGAACCAGATCCTTTAATATCTTCTCGTATGATCTATTTTTTTCAGGTCGTATACTAGGTTTTTTGCCCTTCTTTGAACATCCTCCAGACCACTTATGTCAGCCTTATTAGATGGAGCCCAGAACTGGCAACAGTATTCCAGGTGCAGTCGAACCAACAATACTTAAAGGGGAAGTACCACCTCGCTATCCCTACTGCTGATATTTCTTCTAATAGATGCTTATATCATGTAACTAGTTCCAACAATATTAGAACTATGTTTAGTAAAACTAAGATTATTCATGACTAGCACTCCCAAATCTTTTTCTTCCTCAGTCATTGTTATTTTGGTAGTAATTTTAAAATTGACTGAATGCCTCACCACTTGACAGACTGGAATTCAGACTATTGGAGAACAGAGGGCTGCTGTATTTTAGAGTTTCAGGCTTGGAGAAGGAAGTTGTTTTTTTTGTCAAAGAGAAGTTGCTCCAAGGGAGGGATGGAAAATGCAAGATGGGAAAATATGAGGAAAATGGATGGCAGTATATTGTAATAAGTTCTATACATGTTTCTTTATTCTGGACCATGCTTTGGGGAGGCTCACAACTCCATGCCAATAGAATTACAGCCATCAAGAAGAGCCATTGTATTTCAGTGGAAGGAACTCCTTGACTGGGGTAGGAACCTGGGCAGAAAAAAGTGTAGTAGGAGAAACTTTTCCACTGCATAAGTCTGCAGTTACTTGGGTTCTCCACAAATCTAAATTGCATATACCTTTGATCCCTAGAGGAAAAATAATCCCAAACTAGCCACATTAAACAATTTCAAATGTAAAATATTTTTATGTATTATATACTTATTACATTTTATAATTTTGTATGACTTTATTCAACAAATTTCTCATTGTTATACTTCCCATTCATATCATTTTTCACTGCAAAGCATCTTATAATGCAGTTTGTATAAGAAGCGATGTACAAAACTAAATGATTTTGTATTGTAGCAATACTTGACTATCGTGAATGGAGGATGACTGTAATAATTGTGTGCTTTTTTTCTGGGGGGGGTACATAAGCAGACAAATAATTATGCACACACACATAGACAAAGAGACAGGCAAGGGTCCTGGACTATAGAAAGGCAGATTTCAGAAAGATGGGTGAATGCCTCAGGGATGACTGACCTAGTGGAAATGGAGAAACTGTGGGCCAAGAAAAAGGGGGGGGGGGCAAGCAACAAAAAAAAGGCTGCTATGGTTCATGAAAGAGGTGGCAGAAAAACTGAAGGTCAAAATGGTTGCATTTAGAAGAGCCAAGGAGACGCAGAGGGAGGAGGATAGAGAAATGTATCACGGGAAGTAGAGCGAAGCAAGAAAACCAGCAAGGGGAGAAAAAGCACATCTGAAGAGAGAATAGCCCAGGTGGTATTAAAAAGAGACAAAATATTTTCTGGTATGTAAGCAAGAAGAGGAAGACCAAGGGAGGGATTGTAAGGTTTAAAAGGGAAGGGAGGACTGTACAGAAGAGGATCAGGAAAAGGCAGACATCTTAAACAAACACTTCTGCTCAGTTTTCACAGAGGAAGGAGAAGGAGTGGGACTGTAAAAAAGTAACAGGAGCCTGGGGGGGGAGGGGGAGGTGGACACTGATCCTTTTTCAGAGGCAAAGGTCCAGAAGGCAGTCACTAATCTGAAGTGGACAAAGCAATGGGCCCAGATGGGCTGCATTCAAGGGTGTTGAGGGAGCTGGCTGTACCTCTGACAGTCCTTTTAAACAGACCACTGGATACCAGAGTGGTTCCAGAGGACTGGTGGAGGGAAGATGTAGTCCCACTTCACAAAAGTGGTATCAGGGAAGACATTGTTAATTACAGGCCAGTCCATCTGACATCAGTGTTTGCAAACTTAATTGGAAACACTGCTGAAGGAAAGGACTGTGAACTATCTTAAATCTAGTGGGTTATAGGAACAAAAGGCAGCATGGATTCATTGTGTGTGGGGGTCATGTCAGACAAATCTGATAGATTTGTTTGATTGGGTGACCAAGGAATTACATCTGGGAGGAGTGGTGGATGTGGCCTATCTGGATTTCAGTAAGGCTTTGATGCTATTTACATTAGAGATTAGTGAACAAGCTGGATAGTATAGGGGTGGGTAAAAAGATCACAAACTTGTTGTGAAATCAGTTAGGAGACAGGTGACAGAGGGTGGTGGCAAACAAAGTTCTCTCTGAGAAAGGGAGGGTGACCAATGGAGTACCTCAGGGATCAGTGCTGGCACTGGTCCTCTTTAATGTCTTTATAAGTGATATTGCAGAGGAGCTGGAAGGGAAAGTTTGCTCATTTGCAGATGACATCATGATATGCAACAGGGTCAACACACTGGTGGGGGAGTGGATAGGATGAGCAGAGACTTGGGAAAACTTGAGGAGTGGTCAAGGGTATGTCAGCAGGTTTTCAATGTGAAAAAAATGCTAAATAAAAAAATGCACTTGGGTCACAAAAATCTAGGGGTGGAGTACAAAATGGGTCGGGTAGTATTGGCAACAACCTAGCAGGAAAGAGACCTAGGTGGAGTTATATCAGATGACCTAATGGTGGCCAGGCAGTGCAACAAGGCATTCTGGAGGGCTTGTAAGATGCTGGGGTGCCTAGGAAAGGGTATCACCAGCAGAAAGAGGGAGGTGTTGCTGTCCCTGTATAAATTGCTAGTAAGACCCAACCTTTAGTTCTGTATCCAGTTTTGGAGACCACATCTCCAGAAGTATATAGACAGAGTGGAGGTGGTCCAGAGGAGGGCAGCAAAAATGATGCTGGATCTGCATCAAAAGCCCTATGAGGAGAGACAAAAGGACTTCAACATGTACGCCCTGGAAGAGAGGAGGGAGAGGGAGATATGATAGAGGCATTTAAATACCTCACGGGGTAAATAAGGTGCAGGAGGGAAGTATTTTTCAGAAAAAAAGGTTATCAAGAATGAGGGAACGTGATATGAAGTTCAAAGAGGGTAGTTTCAGGAGAGATGTGAGGAAGTACAGCACAAGTCATATTAAACTGTCCCACGAATACGTTGGTTTAGCATTGCTTTTTACAGTTGGCAATGCACTGGCAACTCACATTGCATTTTTTTTTAATACTTCACCAGCTCAAGAGCAATGTTTGTAAACATTTTTTGCAGCGCATATGGAATGCATCTGCAGTCCAGCCACAATGCAATGCAAAACTGTATTTTAACTCTTAAGGAACAGCTTGTACAGGGCTTTGGGTTGGATCCTTCAACACTTATGCAACTCAGTCAGAAATGCTAGAACAACTCATTGAAGGAACAGTTTAATGTGACTTGTACTGTACTTCTTCACGGAAAGAGTGGTGGATTCCTAGAACAGCCTTCCAGCTGAGATAATGGGGGTGAAAACAGTGGTGGGTTTCAAGACTGCATGGGATAGGCACAAGAGAATCATAGTGGAAAGGAAGGGAGAAAGAAGAAAGAGCTGTAGACCAAGTCAGGTCTGTGGTGAGAATGCAGGTAGGGGAAAAAAGAGCAGATCTGGTGGACCAAGCAGCCCTTCTCTGCTGTCAGATTCTATGTTTCCATGAGACATTGTCATACACAACGCAAATGTACAGAGAAACAAACACTAACGCAGACTTTCAGTTATACCCACAAATTCAGTTATATTGCAAACACTCAAAACTATAACCAGAAAGGCTGCAACATATACTGTATACAGAGACATGTTGCCATTTATGCGTAGACAACTGGTCACATGCATACATAAACACTATCCTACATATATTCTTGTACACTTGTATGCATGCACTCACATACAGTACATTTCCACAAATCAGTATACAGAGGAACATATGAGTCATTTGGCTCACCTTCATAAACCACATTGTAACCCTCCTCTTGGGGTGGTACTGCAGTATGTATCAGCATTGAGGCTTGCAAATGTAAAGTGACTGCCCCTCCCAACCCTCATTACATTATAATTGTCATGCTACAGTATAAAGATGTGGTATCAGCCAGTACCAGGGAGGGGAAGGATGAGAAAGAAGGAAGAAGGGAGAGAACGCCAGAGAGCAGAGGTACAAAGGAGGATTGGATGTCCCTAGGGCTTTTAGTTCTGTCTCAGGCCACAAAGAAGTGGACATTATGGCACAGAGTGGTGCCTTGGAATGCCTGTGATGGAGAAGGATATATCAGTGGACATGGGCAAAGGACTCCATTCATAATAGCAGATAAGGTAGTGGGAGTGCAGGATAGCACGTGCCTGACCATGGGTTTATCTAAAAGATGAGAGGGATGCCAGGTTTGTCATTATTTTGGGGTCCATAGTTCCAGTGCAGCTCACCTGTCAGCAAAGGGCTGGAACAGGAGATTGCTTATGGTCCTGGGAAAGCCCACCTATCAGTGCAGGCTGGAGATACAGAGGTGGTTAGGTTGTTATGGTGACTTGTGGGGGAGAAGAGAGAGAAAGTGTCTGGGATAGAGAGAGAAAGAAACAGGAAAAGAAGTAAAGGGTGTGTACAGGCTCCCAGGTCATTGGCTTCCTGTCTGGGGTCCAGAGGGTGTATTCTGCATTGGGCCATGTGCCTTGATGATTTGATGATTGTATTGCTTTTTAAATAAACCCAAGCATCAACTCAGACTTCTGGAAGCAAAAAATGAATTTGTGTTGGGATAGGTGCTTTACTGCTGGTGTCCCACACATGTCTGCTACCTCATTCAGCAACCCTGGCTGGGTTCATCAATTTTTGGTGCCCCCCCCTCCCTGAACCAGGATCCTGCAGAATAATGTTTACTTAGGTTGTATTAGATAAGCAGTATGATGACAAAATAACTGATATAAGACTCAACATACTGCTGCTTTTTTGCTGTACCTGATGTTACAATAAAAATATACACCATACTGTCTATCTGCAAAATAGCCCAAATGCTTCCTCTTACAGTTAACATTACTTTCTACTAGGACTGTTAATATTTACATGTCACGGCAGATCTGAACCATATATTCACCATGCTGTAAAACAGCAGGAGACATAATTCATAAATGCTACTCCATTTGCATTTTTTTCCTGCACAGACCTCCAATGTTTAACACTGTTTTGGAATCCTTAACAGTGAATAGGGATTGGGATAAAGTACTAGTCAGATTCACACTAACAGAAAAGCAAACAGCAACAGTCTGACATGCTGTTTAACAACTCACTGGAAACAGAAGTGGTTCTGGAGGACAGGAGGAGGGCAGATGTAATCCCACTTCAAAAAAGTAGTAGCAGGGAGGAAACTGACCACTGTAGGCCAGTAAGCCTAATATCAGTGATGGGAAAGTTAATTGAATCACTGCTAAAGGAAAGGACTATAGAATATTTTGAATCCAATGGGTCACAAGGGGAGGTCAAGTCAAATTAATCTGATGGATTGCTTTCACTGTGTGACCAGAGAATTAGATCTGGGTTGGAACGATGGATGTAGCCTACCTAGATTTCGGTAAGGGTTTCATCACTGTTCCACATAAAGGACTTGAAAGGAAGCTGAGCAGCTTAGGGGTGGGGTCAAAGATGATAAACTGGGTAAGAAATTGGTTAAGGAATAGGTGACAGAGGGTAGTGATAAACAGAGTTCACTCCAGAGAAGGGAGGGTGACCAGTAGGGTGCCTCAGAGATAAGTGCTGGGACTGGTCTTCTTTAGTGTCTTTATAAGTGACATTGCAGAGGAGCTGGAGGGAAGGTCTGCCTCATTGTGGAAGACACCAAATCTGCAATAGTGTAGCCACTCGGGGGGGGGGGCAAGAATGAGCAGCAACCTGAGAAAACTTGAGGCGTGCTCAAGGGTATGGCAGCTGGGTTTCAATGTGAAAAAATGCAAAAATCATGCACTTAGGACACAGAAATGATCATATCTGATGACCTAAAGGTGGCCAGGCAGTGCAACAAGGTAGTTGGGAGGGCTAAGAGGATGCTGAAGTGAATAAGGAGTGGTATCACCAGCAGAAAGAGGGAGGTGACTTTGCCTCTGTATAGATCACTGGTGAGACCCCACCTAGAGTACTGGGTCCAGTTCTGGAGACCACATCTCTAGAAGGACAGAGACAGAGTGGAGGATGTACAGAGGAAGGCAACTAAAATGGTACAGGGTCCGCACCAAAACCCTATAAAGATGAGACTACTGGATCTCAATATGTACATCCTGGAAGACAGGTGGGGGGGGGATATGATAAAGACCTTTAAAGACCTCAAGGAGTAAATAAGGTATAGGAGGACAGTACTTTTCAGAACAAAAGATGCTCAAGAACAAGGAGACATGCACTGAAGCTGGAGGGGGGTTGATTCAGGAGACATGTGAGGAAGTACTTCTTCACAGAAAGAGTGGTGAATGCCTGGAGCAGTCTTCCAGTGGAGGTGGCGGGGTTGAGAACAGTGGTTGGGTTCAAGAATGCGTGGGATAGGCATAAGGGAATCTTAGTGGAAAAGGGGGGGGCCAGAGATCAAGTAGGGTCTGCGCTGACACTGTATGGAGGGAAAAATGGATAGACTAGGTTGGCCAAGTGGTCCTTATCTGCTGTCAAATTCTATGTAACCATGGATTCAAGAAGATCTGGTCCAGTGGCACAGTGGGCTGAGGTGCTGCAAGTGTCTTACCTTACACCATGCCGATGACCCAAGTTCAGGAACAAACTCGATTTGCATGGGGTTGGTGGTGTTTGAGGGCTGGGAGAAAAACGAGTGGTCATCAAGCTCCTCTACTGTCCCAAATTGGGGTGATCTGTCTTCCCAGCTTTTATCTGCCACCTGGTGAGGTCTAGTGGTACTGCTGACCACTGGGGGACAGATGTAGGTCAGGGGAGGTTGAAAGAAGCCACAATTCTGGCATGCATATGCGCTTCAAAGTGAATGCATCCTCCATGTCACCATGACTCCAGGCTGTGGGAAGAAAAGTCTAGTGGAAAATAGGGGACTGGGGCAACACTGAGGCCTCGCTTATGGTACTGTGACTCACCCTGCTGCTTGAGTTAGGGGAGACTTCTGGATTAGAGACAGCAAGGGGGAGGCAGCACTCACCCATAGCCCCATGACAGGGTGCAATCTACTGGGAAACCTACCCCCTGACAAGGAGAATGGCATGGACAGTTGATGGTACCCAGGGACAAGGCTGAGTAGCCTCCCAATCAGCCCTGGAGAGAAAAAACCTTTAACAGATGCAACTTTCCATTTGGAAGCGGTAAACCTCCTGTATTAAAAGTTCCACAGTAACAAACAACTAGCTTTTTCAGATAAATAATGCACTTCTTTAAAAACACAATTACCAGTAGAACAGAGATGCAGAAAATTTAAACTTTGCCAGTAAAGTTACTACAGAGTTCCTGAAATTCACTTTCACAAAGCTGCAAAAAGTTTCCATTGGCACCACCAACTTTGATCTTCATCATTTTTGCAAACTTTTGCACACAAAGTGGTCCTTTTCCCCAGGAAGTTTATGTTAATTGGCAATTCCATGAGTGAATGTTTCTAAATTCTTATTTAAAAAAGGGTAACATTGCCTGGTAAAAACTTTGTGAAGTCCACATTTTGCAAATTTTGTCAACTTTGCAAATCACTTCTCAAAGTGAATTTCAGCCACTTCACCATCTCTACAGAAGACCACATCAGTATAAACACCATGAATAGCAATTATACACAACTTTTTCCCATTTTCCTTTTGATTTTTTTTATTGTGTGTGGTTATCTGCCTGACTCCCCAACTGACCCCCATTGACAAAGAGCCCCAGCCCTCCCACTCACAGTCCTGGGACTTTCCCCATGATCTTACAGATTTCCATAGGTGGGTGGGTGCCATGGGTGGAGGCGTGAGTTCTGCAGGGTTGCGGTCCTCATGCTACTAAATAAGGTGTTTTTCTCAATATATTTCATCCTCCCCCTGACCCCAGGTTCACATGCATGCTATGCCATGAGTCTGAGATGAGAAGATATCACATACACTCTGCAACTATGCCTAGCCCTCTGAGAGGAGCCACTGATTATAACACCTAGCTTCCCCCTAGGTGCCATCAGTGAACATACAATCAAATGAAGAAGCCAGCAGAAAAAGACCATTCGGCCTATCAAGTCTGTTGGTATTGTAGGTTCCTCAGATTATGCTGTTGACCCTGAAGCAGCATGAACTATCTCCCCACTCTGAAGGAGGAGAGCTGACAATGGTGGTTCAATCCTTCTATCCCCAGTCAGCCCTCGGGCAAACTTGGTCCACTCCCAAACCCAGGTCACTGGCAAGGCAGAAGGTAAGACAGCCATTGCCTAGGCTTGCCTTGCCACTGGGCTGGTCCTACATTTTCATATTTTCATGTACAAACTCTCCAGAAGCCATGTTTATATTGTCACTCCGCAGTCTGCTCCCTGTGCTACTTGGCTGTCCTCCTACAAATCAATTTATGTCTACACAGCCCTTCTCAGTGCTGATGCAAGTTTCACTGAGAAGGGCCATATAAGGGGGAAGGCATGCTGTACTGCATACCCTCCACCCCCCCAAGTCAGTAGTTGCTCAGTCTTGGATTGGTCCCATGTTGGAGCAAGTGGTGAAGCCTATCCACATGGCTGCTTAACTGCTCACTCCAGAACACATACCCAAGTCTGCTGTGACTCAGTGAGGGGAGAAGCAACAGACTTACCATGATTGAGTTCAGGTAAGTGTCCACAATGCCACATTTGCACCACAGCAACCTGAGCACTCAGGTTACTGTGGTGCAAATATGGCAGTGTAAACAGGCTTAAATACTGGCTGTGTGGCACTTAGCAAGCCATTTAACTGCTCAGTGTTATAGTCCACATAGCTATAAAACTTAAAAGTTGCAGAGCCCCACTGAAAACAAGGTGATGCCTCTCAGCTGGACTACCTGGGTAAATAAGTTGTACAAAATAAAAGATTTGTACAGCAATACCAAAAGGTCAAATGAACCTCCAATATCTTTGGTGATAGCAGTATTGGGCAGCCCTAAAATGCACAGAAGGGAAGGGGCAACTGTTTTGTTGCACGGTGTGCTAATAACTGGATTCAAGCTGGCAAATGGGTATTTCATGACCAACCAGAAAGGTGTGAAGCAAATGTCAGTTATTTGCCTAAGCAGCTAGAACCTTACATTTCAAAGTACCAGCTTCTTTCTCTATGGTCTGTATTTCTGACTTAAGTAAAAACATGACAAATGCCTAATAGCTAAGTTTACATACTGTATATACTACTGTGGCCCCCCCATGTGTCAGTTACCTCATTCAGCAGCCCTAAGCCCGGTTCCTCTGTTTTTGTTTATTTCCCCCAATCCACCCACATTTACAGTCACTTCACTACCAGTCCTTCTTTGCCTGAAAAGTAATTTGAAATACAGTTTGCATGAAAAGTGTAATTTAAATGCAAATTTTTCCTCTTCTTCTGCATTTGTTGCAAGATGAGGCAAAGCATAATAAGAATGTATTCTGCTCATCTGAGCATCTAAGTACTCACTGAGCAGTTTACAGTAGAATCCAAGGTTTTTTTAAATGAATGCCTCAGGAAACAACAATAATGCTAATCTGAACCAAGTTATTCAGTCACACTTTATGTGCTCTTAACTTACCCTTTTCCTTATTATTGTTAGTGGAGAAATGGTAGCTAAAAGATGACAAGATATCTTGCTGGATATGTGCCTTACTTTAGTTTGGTGTCAGTTTTTCTGTTGGACCAAAGCTCTTCTGTTGTTCTCTCAGCTATTTGCACGTTTGACTTACTACTGCAGTTGCCTGTACAGAAGCCTCACTTTTTTGTTTCAGTATTTATAACAATAATGTGAGCATATCCATCACTTAATGAAATTCTAGTTTATGAATTCACTATTCCTTAGATTCCATTACAGAATGAAAAATGTATTATTAAACAGCAGCTTGTGCTGCTAGCTGTCAGATGTGTGTGTGTGTGTGTGTGTGTGTGTGAGTGAGGGGATTTTGCATAAAGGCACAGATATGGTTTTACGAAAACATTTTTTGAGCATTCATCGGTCAGTGCATATGTATTATAATAACAGCTTCCCAAAAAATATGCAGCTACATGTAACAATGTGCTTTCCTTCAATGCACATATGTAAAACAAATTCTCCAGAGAGGCTGATAAAAACAGGAAGCAAAATGGAGGCATCGCTTCTGCCATTTTATACCTATGATGTTATACCTGTAATGTGAGTCAGTTTGTTTTGGTTTTCCCAGTGACAAAGTACTGTATGCACCAGAGAAAGGATTAATTTTGATTCAAACCCATCACTATATATTGTAGGAAAGAATGAAAGAATGACGTGTCTCAACCTTATACCTTATATTTTTTGTTTCAATTCATGCTTCCAGTAAAAACATGAGAAAGCAGCAAGTGAGAGCACTTAGCTTCTATTCACATATTGAGACATGCACGTCCAATTAATGACTATCTTTGAAATGAGGCTCAATACAAGAACTCAGCAACACATTAAATTTCTACTTTGTACAGTAATTAGCGCCATTTAGTCACAATTTACATAATGATTCTTGCAAAGTTCCCCTGTGGAACAGTCACATTTAGCAAATGTCATGCAGTTTTTGACATTTATGCCAGCTGAATGCAAGTGCCTGAGCAAAGTGCCCCTCTCCTTTGGCAGTGCTCATTCTCTCTGTCCCCAAAAGGCAAGACTCACAGGCTTCAGAGGAAGGGACTGTGTTTTGTATATTCATAGAATATTTTCCTTCATTTCTAAGGCTCCTTCTCTACAATTATTTTTTTCTGGCTGAAAAGCTATATGCCACGATGTTAATAAGGCAGGATTGGAAGCAAGAAGCTCAGTCTGCTGTTAGTCTTAATCCACCAGGACAGTGACAACATGACCGCTATGGAAAGGCCGATGTTTGTATCCCCCCCCCCCACCTTCCTCCTGCCAGTTGTATTCAGACTGCAGTCTAGGATTCACATAGAAAATCATTATGCTTTAACAATGTTGCTGTAGTTTTTGTATTGATTCCCTTTTTCTGGTCTTGTAACCAACACGCATTTTATATAATGAAAGAAAGAACTTCATAAAAAGATGAAAGTAGAAAGAA
Source organism: Neoceratodus forsteri (assembly GCA_016271365.2). NCBI lineage: Eukaryota > Metazoa > Chordata > Ceratodontiformes > Ceratodontidae > Neoceratodus > Neoceratodus forsteri. The sequence continues at coordinate 1,128,399,964 of CM028131.1, forward strand.
AGAAAGCACCAAAAGGGATCCAAGCAAGAAATAAAGTATGTTTTTCTCCAAAAAAAAAAAAAAAGTATTTTGCTTTGGCTGTATTCGAGGCTTCAGTCTTATGTGAGATCATGTGTTAAGATTTGTATTTTCTGCTGGGACAATATATAATCTCATACTCTTGTAGGGTTAGAGTAATCAAGGTGAAAGACATAAATTGTAAATAAAGAGACCACTTCCATTCCTGCACTATCACAAGATTCAACAAGCAACAGAAACACTGCTTACTTTCTGGCAGTTGTGTTCATGAATCACTTGGTGCTGCTTTCTAAATGTAATATTACCATCTTTAGTGTCTTTATAAGTAACATAGAAGAGGAACTGGAAGGAAAGGTCTGCCTATGTGTGGATGACACCAAGATCTGCACTAGAGTGGATATACTTGGGGGGGGGAGGATGGGTAGAGATCTAAAAAGACTAGAGGAGTGGTCAAGGGTCTGGCAGCTGGGTTTTAATGCAAAAAACTGCAAAATACTGCACTTGGGCCATAGAAACCTGGGAGTGGAGAACAAACTGGACAGAGCAATACTGACAAAGACTAAGCATTAAAGAGATCATGGGATAATCACACTGGAGTACCTAAAGGTGGCCAGGCACTGTGACAAGGCAGTCAGAAGGGCTAGTATGGGATGCTGGGGTGCATTGAAAGGGGTATCACCAGCAGGAAGAGGGAGGTGGTGCTGCCCCTGTGTAGATCACTGGTAAGACCTCGCCTTGGTTACTGTGTCCCATTCTGGAGAGCACATCTCAAGAAGGACATAGGGTGGAGGCAGTCTAGAGAAGGGCTACCAGAATGCTGCATGGTCTGCATTGAAAGCCCTAAAAAGGGGGGAGGAGAGGGGAAGGGGGAAATTGCTTAAACAGGAAGGGCACACTAAGCCAAACCTTATTTCCAGGTTGTGTGACCTGGGAGCACCAGGAAGTTAAATAACTTGCTCAGGGTCACACAGTATGCAAGTGGGGGCTGTGGGATTCCAACCGAGGTCTCCAGATTTGCAGCCCAGTGCCCTAAACCACAGCACTATACTGCCTCCTAAGAGGCTTGAGGAGCTAAATATGTACAGCATGGAGGAGGGGAGGGAGAGGAGGCATGATAGAAACCTTTAAATAGATCACAGGTGTTAAAAATGTTAAAAATGGAGTATGTGTAGAAGAAAAAGGTGCTCTAGAACTGGGGTGCATGCTATGAAGCTGGAGGGGATAATTTCAAAAGGGATATGAGGAAGTGCTTCTTCACAGAAAGGGTGGTGGATGCCTGGAACAGCCTTTCAGAGAAGGTAGTGGGGGTGAAAAGAGTGGCAGGGTTCAAAAATGACTGGGATAGGTACCAGGGAATTGCAGGGGTAAAGAAGGAAGGGGAAGAGATGGAGCTGTGGATCAAGCTGTGTCTGCAGCAAACAAACTCTGGCAGAGTGACTAGGGCTGCTAATGCATTAACGTGTGTGTGTGTGTGTGTGTGTGTGTGTGTGTGTGTGCTGCGTGTGTGTGTGTCTTGGGCTTGGGGGAGGGGTGGGGAGCAAGAGGGCATAAATCCTGTCACTTGCAAGGAATGGGCATAACTTTGTTATTTTTTTCCATATTTTGACCCCAAATGTCGTACTTAGCATTTTTATCACCCCACCTCATGAACCCCGTAGGTGAGAATTTTCAAATCGATGGGAAAATGGCATTCCACACTACAGGTGTGAAAACACATTTCGGGCAGGAAGTGAAAGATGATAGCCATACTGATTATGAGGTGGTGTGATAAAATGGCTGTATTGAAAATTTGGAGTGAAAATATTGAAAATGAGCAAAGTTACACATGTGCATATAAAAGTTTGAACGACCACTTGTAACTCTGCCATTTTTTGGAGTTTGTTCACTGAATTTTCAACATGGCCTTTTTAGGACCCTTCCCCATGAAAAGTTCCACTGTCATTTCATTAATTCGTCCCAAAAGGTGTTTTTGTACAGTGACTGTGCCATTCTGCACCACAGGTGTGACAAAAGATTTGGGGAAGGATGTGAAAAATGACAGCTGTATTGTTCATGAGGAGGTGTAAAAAAATGAAATGTTGAAAAGCTGGAGTGAAAATATTGTAAATTGGTGAAGTTATGAATGTGTGTATGAACTGCACAATGCACACTGAATGCACACTCATATCACTCATATCACAGTCATTTTCTGGAATCTTTTCACCAGATTTTCAACATGGGCATTTTGGGACTCTCCCTCATGAAAAGTGGCACTGTCATTTTGTTAGTGCATCCCAAAAGTTGATTTTGCACAGCGACCTCACCATTCTGTGCCACACGTGTGAAAACATGTTTTGGGCAGGATGTGAAAAATGTCAACTGTGCTGGTTATAAGGAGGTGTGAAAAAATGGCAATGTTGAAAATCTGAAGTGAAAATGTAAAAAATTGGCAAAGTTATGAGCGTGTGTAGAAACTGCACAACACACGCTCAGAACGGGCATTTTTCAGAATTTTCTCACCAAATTTTCAACATGGGGTTCTTGGGATCCCACCTCATGAACACTGGCACTGCCATTATCAGTCCCGAAAGGTGATTCCGCACAGCAACTGCAAAATCACCTTTCAGGACCAGCAAAATCACCTTTTGGGACCAAATAACAAAATGAAAGTGCCAGTGTTCATGAGTTGGGGTATCAAGAACTCCATGTTGAAAATTTGGTGTGAAAATTCTTAAAAATGTCTGCGATATCAACTTAAGCTCAAACCCCAAGTTGACTCCCATTATATGGGTACCTTGAAATCTTCGGTTCGCAGTTGGGCTCTGAAGAGTGCAGATGCGTCCCGGTCTGGAGAAGATGACAGCACTGACCTCTGGAGGTAAGTATGGGGTAAGGCGGTGCAGGGAGGTGAGTGCTCAGTGGGAGGGTGGGATGGGGAGGGGGACTAGGGAGATGATGAGGATAGTTTTCTTTTTACAGGTTAAAAAAAGACAGCAGGGGTCAGTTTTCTGTATTTACAGGTAAACAAAATAAAAGAACCTTTGGGCACACTGGGGTGGGTTCCCCATGTGTCACATGAGCTGGGTGGTGGTTACACACTGCTGACAGGAGGATTGGGCATCCCAGTCAGCAATGAAAGTGGGCTTGGGGGATGGGGGGTATCCAACACCATAAGTGGGCATCCCGGTGTCAGAAAGTAAAACAAAATTTAAAAAAATATTATCTAGGTACACTTGGGTGGGCTCCCAAAGTGCCACAATAGTGGGGGTTGTGGGAATACATGCTGACTTGGGGACTGGGCATCCCAATGTTGGCAAAAACAATATGGGGAAGTGTGAAGCTATGGGGAATGGAGTAGCAATGTAGTTATCTTGCCGGGTCTTTGATCAGTAGCTGTATTCATCTCTGGAAAGGGGGGATGAATACAGCTACTGATCAAAGACCTGCTCTAGGAGGGGTGTGGCTGCATGTTCTTCTGCAGTGCAATGGGGGGGATGCAGAAAGAACATGCCCATGAACACAGCTACTGATCAAAGACCTGCTCTAGGAGGGGCGTGGCTGCGGTGACAGCAGCCTTAGAGTCATATTTTGTTTTATTATTTTGAATAATCTGCCTAAAAACTCCTTCTTGTAGAACTGCCGTCCAGCCCAGTGTAGCAGAAAGGAGAGAGAGAGAGATATGCTGAAATTGACAAGAAAGAAGTGCAGTCTCACTCTCTCTCTCTCTCACTCCTCTCTTCTGACTTTATTGAGAAAGTGCCTGAAAACTAAACAAACAAGGAAATGCCCAAGGGTTTATTCTTTTTTTGTTAATGCAACTCCTTTTACAACTCCCACTGGAAAAAGGAACACTTTTTGTGAGCAGGAATTGGGAACAGAGGGCTGGAGGTGGTACAGTGCATAGTGGGCAGTTGTGGGAGGGTATACAAGTGAATTTGGAACAGAGAGCTGGGGGCAGTGCAGTGCACAGTGGGTGGTTGTGGGATGGTTTACTCAATCTGGGTTATTAAAATTTTAGGAAAGAATGCGGAGTCCCTTAACTCATCATAAAATGTCTGCAGGGCTATGCCCACTGCAGCCCTAAAAATGAAGATTAAAATAATGGGTACACTAGATGGGCTCCGCAGCCCTTATCTGCCATCATAGTACATGTTTCTATGTTACTGATTTTCCTCAGATCATTAACTTGTTTTCTGGGTTGCAGAAGATGATATCACAGGCACTACTACATAGGAGTTTGCAGGTGTGCACGTGCCATGTGATTCAGAATGGGCAAACAGCATATGCTATCTGCAATTAAAAGCACAGCCATCCAGTATGTAGTAGTTAGTCTATTTCCTGGACACGCAGGGCTATAGTATCTTGTGTGGTCTCTTGACTTCCTGACTTGGTAACCAGAAGAACACATGCTCAAACTTTGCTAGAGCCAAATTATCATTGTGTGGCTTTGGGCAAGTTGCTTAACCTCCCAGTGCTCCAGACTACATAGTTACAGAAATGGGTAGTCAGAACCCACAGTAAACAGCATCTGCATCTCAGTTGGGCTATTTTGGGTGAATAATTTCTAAATAAAAAGAATTCAAATAAACCTCTGCATCTCCTTCCTCCTCCTGATGAGGTACACCTGTTGCCAGTGTGTAGACAGATGTACAATTGCCATTTTGTGGCACTACTACATCCTGGTGCAGTCCAGTGCTATTTAAATGGTGCTTGAGAATCCCCGTATTTAGCACAGCAGGAAAAGTGTGCTATTTGCTTCATGAATGCTGTGCTGCAGTGTTCGGGGGGGGGTGGCCTGTATGCTAATCATGGCTACACCTGTGAAGGCAGCTCCATTTGCATCAGTTTTGTGTGTTGCAGTGCCTTCATCCCACAGGAACGGCACCATTTGTGCATGTTTTGTTACTGTGCCTACATTGCTGGTTGTGTTTTCATTCTCAGTAGCAGTGATGGCCTGCCTTGATATCCTTCAACTGATGGACCACTGCAGTTAACATGTGCTACTTCCACAGGGCTGGGCTGGAGTACTACTGTGTGCCTGCTAAATGCTGCTATTTCCACCCAGAACTGTTTCCTGAATCCAGAGGTATGAAATAGCACACACTACCTGAAGTAGTGTGCATTTACCATGTGGTATTTCCTTCATGAATCTAGCCCCCAGTCAGTCATTCTTAATATTTCTTGAGAAGGCTTTCTAACACAACTTCTATCTAGAGGCAGATATTCTCAGCTGTTTCAATAGTGTAACTACTAAAGTACTACTTTACAGAAAGGGTGGTGGAACCTTGGAACAGTCTGTTGGATGAGGTCATGGGTGTGAAAACAGTTAGGGGATTCTAGCAAGGCTAGGTCATAATGAAGGGAACAGTGGTTGCCGGCGGTGACAGGACCAGGGAGGAGAATGCAGAGATGACAGGGAGAGTTACTACCCTGGAGGAACAGTAGGTTCCAGGGATCATAGGGAACTTATGCAGACTGGATGGATCACTGGTCTTTTTCTGCCATCATTGTCTATGTTTCTATGTTTGTATAAGCAAAGTAAGGTTGCAACAGCTTCTCTCTCAAACTTGAAGAAGAAGCAAAACCAGGTGCTGAATTGATTATTTTTAAAAGCATAAACATGCTGCTCAATAAGGACCAGTATGGGTTCTAGTGTCCCATCTCTAGTGTCAACTTCTTTAAATATGTCAGCCTTCTGAATATCACTCTGATACAGTACAATTAAGCAATTTTAACTGACAAAAAGAATGCTGCAGCTGACCTTGTCCAAGCATTGATCAAAGGCTAACAGACAGGCCAATTAAGCATTGCTGTGATGGGGTGCTTGACTCCTGGGGTAGAAATAGGTTATTCCATGATATCACTGCATTATCATCATGCTGAGCAAAACGTCCTGTATATATTCACCATGCATAGGGGCTAGCTCCATGCCTCAAGCATGGGATTCCCGTTCTGATGAAAACGGTATATGCATAACCCCAAAGCAGTACCTGTTGGCTCTGTAGTGGATATGTGAGATCTGACACTGATCAGCTACCCCCTTGGAGCCAGGGGGTGGAAATAAAGCTGGACAGACTCCCACCCACTTTTCCAAATCATCCTTGATATTCAGTTGAATGTAAAGCCATGGTTTTGCCCAATGAACAGCTGTCATGTGCAGAGCTTTCCATTGGGTGCACCTCCCTGACCATCATATATAAATTTGATAATTGCTTCCCCTGAGGTCAGCCAGCTAATGGACCTCTCTGTGGTGATCAAGCTTTGGAGCATCATGGATGGCAGAAGGAGGTCAATTCCAATGAGACCTTCACACCTGCAGCAGGTACAGGAGGCAAAGAAATGGGCTACTTTAGTTGGAGAAGAGTAAAGGGGATCATAGACTGTAAGTGAAAAAAAAAAGAAATATAGTAGAATCATAAAAAACTGTCCATGTCAATATCAAACTACAGATACTGTATATGTACAGTATATGTTTTCTTGCCATTCTGCAGTCTAGTTAGCCAGCTTTAAGCTAATGTGAATATTTAGGCAATAAAACAGGGCATAATTCATTGTAAATACTGTCATGCCTCATGTATGTGGGAAGGCAAAAAGTATAGCTGAGTGCCTACAACGACCACAGGTGTAAAAACACACACAAACAATTAAGTCCCTGAAGTTTCTTCTTGATATCATGAAATCACTCCTTAAAGCTACAGAGAAAGAAGAAACATTTTTAAAGTTTTTAATTGATTTCTGTATATAAATACAAGTGGGCATAAAAGGTTCCTATTTTGATGTCACCAGAGTGGTTGTCTTTATTAAATCACAATATGTGGGGGTAGACAGTGACAAGCCATGCTGCAGACTGGCTGTTTTGAGTATTTGCTATTGAGTGGGGCTAATTGATGCTACCTGGGCAGCTGTTTTGAACAAGCCTTGTTAGGAGCTGGTAGGGAAGGCTTTTTTTTGTCAAGGGGGAGGTTGGGATTGCAGTCAGTGGGCTCGCTATTGTGAGTTTGAAAGCAGCAGTGAAGGAGAGGCAGTTACTGTGATGGGTGGCAGCTAAGATAGAAAAACATTGAACTTGGTACAGCCATACTGTTTGTGAGCAAACTGTGGGCAATTGGGCAGACAGAGCCAGGTCAGTGAAAACCTGTAGGCAGGTACTTTTTATTCCTGTGATTATGTGCTGAAACTTGATTACAGCTAAATGGAGGTCTTACCCAATCATGATCCTGGACTCTTTCTCTGATCTCCATCAATAGCCCAATGAAGATGAAGCATTTCATTTGCATTGGAGTCCTGATACTTCTCAGTGGTACGTCCAGGAGGACTGATCGTACAGCTAGGAGGACTGAACCATAACAAAGTCTAAAGACTTGCCCCTGTGGTCATACACGGGCCCTGTGCACAAACAAGTAGAATTCAGGTAGCCATGCATTGGGAGGTCCTGCTGACCCCCATGGCTTTCATGAAAGGGGTTCACACTCTGTCTACACCCTATTTCCCATCCATTCACACAGCTACATGCATGAATGGTCTGCAGGAGTTATCAGGTGGTGTACCCACACTCTGTGCCATTCACTAAGGTGCAGAGTGCTGGGTGAGGGGGTAGCTATGCAAAGTAGGGACCCTACCATAGCTGCTGTATGCCTCCTATGAAAAGTACCCACCTGCTGCTGCATGAAAGACAACCCCCTCTGCCATGCTGCCCCAATCCTCCAGTCATGCAGAGAGGTCTGGGGGCAGCCATTAGGGTAATCGCTCAGTTTTCTTTTACTTCCAGGATGTGTGGTGTCCCACAATCCCCTGCTCTGTGCCGAGCAGGAGATCCACTTCGGAACCAGAATGGGCATTTGATTGGATGCCGGCCTGTGCCCACTGATCCACTCCCTGTGCACCAATGAACCAGGGTGCCGGGGCCATGGACTGGCAACGTCCGATGGTTGGTGGTGATAAATGCCATGCCCTGCGCACCTGTCCATGGATGCAAACATGCACAGGCCAGGTATACATATATATATATATATATATATATATATATATATGTATGCATAGGCACCAATAGCCTTGTGACACTGATGAGATTGAAACCTGGGATGTCATGGTTCACAGCTTCTTGTTAATCTCAGGACTACATTGCCTCTCTCAAAGTAACAAAATTAATAATGATAAAGAAAGATTTAACTAATGTGTTCTTTGTATCAGCAAAAATGTAGATAATTTTTTAATGTTCTGTACAGATATTTATTCTTAACTCTTTGTTCATACAAAAACAAATACAAACTTAACCATCTAAAAAGGGTGCTAACCAGTATTGAGGAAGTAAAGTACTGCTATTACTTTTTGTATGAAAAATATGTCATCATGTCTGTGAACCTTTAATATTGCTCCCCAAACACTGTACACAAGGAAACTGTCTTTTTTTAGGGCTGGTCTGCATAGCAGGATAGTTCCTACAGTATTAATCAGTTTAATTTATTCAAATAAAAAGCAACCAAAAGTATGCATACACTTTAAAAATATACATATAAATAATAATATCCTAAAAGAGGAACTGTCATAGGCAATAAATATCATTAAGAGTTGTTGAGTAGGAGGTAATCAATTTAAAATTCATATACAAAAAAAATCAGCAGTACCTAGCCCTCACTGAGCAGGTAAATCATATCCAGTATTATACAATATTCTCTATTTGTTGTACAATAGAATATGATACAATACCAGTGTCAGTGACTCAGCAGGTTGCACACTCGCCTCTGAGGCCGGAAGATCAGAAGGCTGTGGGTTCTATCCCCACACCAGGTACTTGGGTTAAATCCCAATATTGACACTGTAGTGCAGCACGAGGGGGGTGCTGCACTTCTGAAGTGCTGTCTTTCGGATGATATGTTAAACCGAGGTCCCATCTGCTAGTTCAGGTGGAGGTTAAAGATCCCATGGCACGTCTCGAAAAGAGTAGGGGAATTTCATTTTTGTAAAAACAGAAAATAAGGTACAATTACAGTTAAACAGGCACTGTTAAGTATAGTAAGACAAGGGAAGCATACAAAACATAAATTTACAAGTAAACCAACTGCAGCTAACATGGGAGCCACAAAATAAATCAGTATTGGGGAGGGTTAAAAATGAAGGGGTGCTTCTTGGGAAAGAAAGGTAACAGTGTGGTAAGGAAAGTCAAGGTGGGGAAACGAGAAACAGTACATCACAGTCAACTCAACACTCTGTGAAAACCAATCCACAGCTGGAAAAAGGCCATGGGATGAAGGCGGTTCTTATCAGCCACATAGATGTGTGAAAGGAACTTGGAGACCATTCGTGCAACCACCACAGGGGTAGTCACCTGCTGTTGTACGTAAAAGTACAGCGGAATTGCCACAAATAGTATTTGCATGCCGCAAAACATAATTGCAAAAATTGGGTGAGCAGTAGTTCCACACGGGAGGGAACAGATTCAAAACAACAATCACATAATTAACAGAAAGAAAAGCAGAATTAAATCATAGGTTGCTAACTTGCTGCCCAAACTCCACTCTGGTAGGGCATTCAAAAAAAAAGTGCAAAAGTGTTTCGGGGATTTGGGGACAAGAAGGGTTGGGGAAAAGCCTTTCTTGGAGGGATTTGTGCTTCAAGGTGTCACGACCTGCAAGTTTCCCATGGAAGCACAACCACATGACATTCCACATAAAACAGAGGATCTTGGGGTCCACTAACTGGGACATTGCGCTTGTCAGTTTTAAAGGGGGGCAAAATTTCACATCCAGAGGAGAAGAGAAGTTAAGAGTCATAACAGCATCATACAGATCTTTCCAGGGGAGACGCGCACTCATCAGAAGATAAGTTCCATACATTTAACCTCTTGGCTGAATAAAATATGTAACTAGAAAGCACCGGCAAAATGTTCCATCCTAAAGAACAGATGTGGGCTGGGAAAGGGAAGGCTAAGAAAGGCACAACCCAAACCAACTGGAGGGGGAGCCAAAAGGTTATGCCAGGCTTGAAAAGAGGGGAAAGGTTTGCAGAAAAAAACATACTATTGTAAAAGGCTATGGGATTGACCATGCATAGGCCTCCAGCACTATGCAATCAGTAGATTTCATCTCTCTTAATGGGGTTTAGGTGGGAGCCCCAAAGTCCCTGGACAAAAAGGCTATACAATTAAGTCTCCAGGGAAGGGGGAGGGGGGTATACACAGCTAACGTAGGTGAAGAAAGGAAGCAACAGAGTTTTAATTAAACACATTTAGACTTAGACAATGTTCTATGTTTCCACACCAAATGCGTTCTTTCTGCAGTAGGCAGGCAGGTTCCCCAATTAAAAATATCAGGGTCGGGTGGTTAAAATAGATACTAAGAAGTTTCACAGGGACGTTGCTTATCGGGATACCTTCAAAGGACATATGACTATTCCGTGATAGAGGGAGGAGGGGAATTATCACACTCTTAGAGTAGTTGATGGCAGAACCAGACAAATGAGAATACATACATAGGACTGCAGACACTTGGGGGATAAAGGATGTGTCAGAAACCATACTGCAGATGTCATCCACGTACCCTAAAGTGCGGACATCTGTGAGTTCTGGGAACAAGGGGATACTGCTAATCCCTTGGGAAAAATGAAAGAAGCAGAGTAAAGGACTGATAGAGAGCACATGTAGCAAGGGCTAAGGGGACAGCCTTGATGGACACCTCATCTCAAAGGGAGGGGGGGAGCCCATATAAGAGTTTAGAAATGGGTAACTGTAGCAGATGCGTAGAGTAAGCATATCCACTCGACAAAAACTGGGGGAAGGCCATGCCTGTCCAACACAGTGAACAGGTAATCATGTGCCACATGGTTGAAAGTGAATTTCTGATCCAGAGAAACAACTACTCCAGAGCAGAGGCCTCGCCATCTGCTTTCAAAAATTTCTCAGAGGAATATTAAATGATCAGAAATTAGGCAGGAAGGAATGGCCTGCCTTATGAGGTGGAATCAGCAACAGCGCTGTCCAAGAAAGTCGGGCAACTAAGATGTGGGCTAAAATCTTGCAATCCATATTAAGAAGGCACAGGGGGTGCCAGTTAGACAAGAGGGAGTGGTCATCTTTTTTATATAGAAAAATTAGAAGGGCTTGGGAAAGGGTTGGGGGATGAACCCAATATTGTAATATCTAGCTGAACAAAATTATAATGTAGGACCAAGGTATTGGAGAAATGTTTTATAAAATTCCTGGGGGGGGGACCATCTGTACCAAGGGCAATGGCAAAAGACAAACCCCTGATAGCAGTAGTAACTTCCTGCAAATGAATTGGCTCTTTCAGAGAAGTAAGTAGTTCAACATGGAGAGCAGAGGAAGCGGGGAAGGGTAGGGGATTGGGAAGCAGTAAGGTATCAGGAGAGGTTCCAAATGTATGGAAAACATACGAGTGGGCCACACGTAACATATCCTGTGGGTCTGTGCAAAATGGGTCCTGTGGAGAACAGCGAAGGGACCACATATGATGGCTATGTAAGTGAGAGGCACAAGCCTTGATAGGGTCAAGGGATTGTGCATTTCCCTGGGTGCCAAATTTACACTCCGAGGCCAGGGACTGCACTCTGACATATTGAAACTCAAGCAAAAGAGATTTCACTTGGTGGATTTCCTGTGTCAGGTCCACCTGCATTAATGCATGTGGGAGATCAGGTGGTACAACTGGGTGCAAAGGGTAAGATACTTAAAGTATTGTGTCTGGGCAAGAGATCTGGCCTTGCGCAGGAAAAAGGTACAAAATTCACGTTTAGAGTCATCCCACCAAGCACCGAAGTCATCATATGCCCCGGGAACCATCCATCCATCCAAAAATACCTGTAGCCAGACCTGTTGGACAGATATATTAGGTAATGAGGAAGTATTCAAACATCAAGGATGGCATGGTAGAGTTGGAAAAGAAGACAGGGCATAGGAACTGACCACAGCCATATGCTTGGAAGATTCCGTTAGTAATAGTTGTGATCCTAAAATCTGAAGCACCTGAGAATGGAACAAAAAGTCAATCTATGTCCATAGAGGCACTTTCACAAATGTGGGGAGTGGGGGTCCAGAAAACGCCATTTGACTCTCCTGGAGCTGAGCAGTAGATATCATAGTGGACAGAAAACTTTGGTTGTCAATCCCCCCCATCCCTTATATCTAACCCACAATTAAAGTCATCTCCTAAAATGACAGGGTGCACAGTATACAAAAAAGGATGTATCATGGAGAACAGTTGAACCCTGGCAGACTTCAATTGGGGAGCATAAACATTAATAATCCTAAAGAGATGGGGGCTCAGTAGATATCCAGGAGCAGGGCTTTACCAGGTGAGATGCCTATAAGCTTGTGGATATGAAAATCATAACCTCGAAAGAGGATGCCCACCCCATCACAGGTATTCACACCTTGTGACCAATAGGAAGGACCATAGGACCACAAAACCTTAGGGGCAGATAGTTCATGTAAAGTCTTTATGCAGGTGTCTTGTGTAAACACCACATTCCCTGAAAGGGTGTCCACTTTTGGTAAGACTTAATGCTATTAACATTAAGGGCCAAGAACATAACCCACCCCTGGAGCAAAGGCGGGGAAATTTAAGGAATACCAACCCATCCCTTGCTCACTTGGGAGCAGGTCCTACCATAGACCTGCACAGAGGAAAGGAAGGAGGTGTCCAAGCCACATCCTTCATTCTCGGTGTCACCCTAATTGAAGGAGGAGGCCAATGCCACATATGCATTGCAGAGAGAGATATCGGATTTCTCAACAGGTAGAGTTTTACCACCAGATTTGTGGCCTTGCTTCTTAGCCACAGGTGGGTGGAACCTTTTTTTTTTTAGTCTTTGTTAACCAGGTAAGGCCCACTAGGCACAAGTGCCTGTTTTCAGGGGTGACAGGGAACACTGGGTGGTTAAGTGACTTGCTCAGAGTCACACAGTATGCAAGTGGAGGTAGTGAGAATCAAACCAAGGTCTGGTCTGCTGGATGTACCAAGCTCATTCACAGCTCATTACTCTAACCTCTGGGCTCTACTGCCAGCCCAACTCATCAACATTCATCAGGGTGGGGAGAGGAAAGAGATGTAGAAGCAGGGTCAAGGACAGATTCTTTATGTGGTAGGGAGGCTGTGGCATGTACCTCCAAACTGTTACTGGGTCAATATCTTACAGATGAAACCACGCAAGGATAATGGTGCGGTCTAAAGTGCATAATGGAATACAGTGACAGGGGGTATGATGGTGATAGAACACTACTGATAACCCTGTTGCTCACTCTGCAGTGGAGGAAGGACTGAAGGCACCACAGGTGCTGTGCCTGGTCAAGCTGCTCCCATGGTGGAGTGGCTAAGGCACATGCTCTTAGCACAATAGAGGCCTGGGGATTGGGGTTTGAATCCCCATCTCCCAGCGTGTTTATTTTTTTGCTATTTTGTGAAAAAAATCTATGTTCTTCTGCTTAGTGTTTCCCCTTTTTCCCTCAGTCCACACCCCCCTTGGAATCAGATATTTTAGTTGGGAGGGTGCGGGGACAGAGATGCCCTCAAAAAAAATGGTTACCTGTGTTTTATAGTGGTGTGTGCTGTTCTTTAGTGGTCAGTGTTTGTTTCTACCTAGTTGTGCTGCACACTGTAAGGTCTGTGACATTGTTGTGGTGCATGGTTTCATCCCACCAGAGGCCTTGGGGTAATGCCACCATGCGATCCTCAGAGACATCTGGGGAAAGCTGGGGGTACAGGGTCAACAGAGGAAACCAGAGACACCTGAGTCATAAGGGTGAGACAAGGGGTCTCATCATCATAGGCTGCCAAACTTTGTCCCTTAGCAATCAGGGCATTCTGATTGAGACCATTGGTCCTTTACCCATGGGCAGTGGGTAAAGGAATGTCCCTGTTCATTGCAAAAATTGCACTGATTGGGGTTAGGGCATGAAGAAATTATATGGCCATACTCTAGGCAGCTGTTACAATGTGCAGCATCACAGACTGAACTCAAATGAGTTCAGGACCCACACTTATGGCAAGTGCGAGGCTGGCCCAAGTAAAAGCAAATGCCCTTGTTTTGCCCATTGTAAAAATTCCCAGGCAGGTGGACAATGCCTAGGACATTTTGGCTAAGCTGTACCTTAACCCACCAACCCCTGTCCACATTTGCTCACTATCAATAATAGGGTGGGGGTGTCTAGTACCTCACAACTTTTGTGGAACCAACTTAGGACATCTGCAATATTAACACATTTGTTGCAGAACAAAAGAGTAATGGTTTTGATGGTAGATTTGGACATGGGGATGACCATAAAGGGAGACCACACTGAGACTTTCTTCAGTTTCTCAAATTTAAATCAAAATCAGTCTAAAGAAAAGATGGTGGAAAAGTTGACACTGAATGTTTCCTCTCCTGCGATATGAATCACAGCATGCAAGTCAGCAGCCAGAAACCCCATAGAGTCTTTCAACAGTTTTTGAATAATATAAGTTCTGTCCACAGAAAGATCCAAACCCCCTTTATAATGAATCCTCACAATGTTGCACCTCACAATCAGTTCTGTAGCTAAAGAAAAGTGATCCAACATCTTAAACTGGTCAGAAGGACCTGAAGCAGACAGAGAAGCAGAGGCAGAGGAGGTCAAAAGAGCCTCTGGGAGTTGCTGAGAGGAGCAGTGTAGCCACAAGTGGGGGGATCTGAGGCCACAGGAACAGTGTAGCTGGGTTGGCCCAGTGAGGTAGATGGAAAAAGAGTTTGACCAGGGGTAGCATTTGACCTGTATGGTAGAGAGGGAAGTGTCCATCTGATAGGGTACGCTAGGTTCTCTTGCAGCACCATTCTCTGTTTTTTGCCATCTAGTGGCCAAGAGTGCAGCCTCAGCTGACCAGGGGGTGGAATGCCCAGTTTTCTGTTTTTCAGCCATGGCAATGGTTGTCTTTGCTGGGGTAGTGTTAGGGCATCCCCATGTGGTCAGCTGCCTGGAGTTACCCACATCAAAGAAAGGAGTGGTGGTTGTTGCAGAGGGTGATTCAAGCTCAAGATCCATTTTGGATGCTTCTGCCTGTGGTGGGGGTCTGAAAAACCCCATCACTTATCTGCTCATGGAGATGGGATGATATATCCTGTTCACCATGTTGTTGAAGTGCTGGGTGTAAGCTCTGAGTGTTATGCTGAACAGCATCATAGTCAGTGGGTGCATGTGGCTGGGCTGTAGGGAGAATCACTTGTGGAGGTACTGAAGAAGCAGGAGCTGCCAGGAGGGTGGTCACAGGGACAGAGTCTGTGGCATTCCACACTGCTGTAGATGTCTGCAATCCTCGTGGAAGGAGCAGTGAAGGTACAGCCATGTTCACCGCACTGTCAGGTTGGAGCGATATATCTTCTGGTACTGCACAGATAGGATATGGCATCAGTTAGCTGGAGCAGACATCCAACCAAAAGTAGATAGTAATCCTTCTGTCTCTTCATCAGTTAACATAGATAAAAGTGGTCACTTACGTTCATCTATTGCCATTGTTAATACCACATCTGGTGTCAGGCAGACAGGCGGATAGTCCCGTGCTTCAGGCAATGGTAAAATTGGAGTGTCCACAATCGAATCCTCCTCTGTAGATACATCTTGTGACGTAACCTCTAGAGAATCCGATGTAAGGGAGGAGGTCAGCTCCCCTGCATCCAGTGCTAGCTTGCACTCCTCTGGTAAGGTGGCTGCCATCTTGGTGAACAGTCAGATGATGAAAGGGTCTCCCTACTGATGAGTAGGGGAATTTTATTTACATAAATAAACAAAACACATGCAAAAGGAACACAATACATTTCATTGTACATACTTTTGGTTGATATTGTTCTTTCACTTTAGCAAATTATAAAAAGAATCTTAAAGAACTAAAAATGAGAAATAAACCAATAAGAAAACATACTATTACTTCATAGTTACCCTTACATCTCTTTAAGAAAAAAATAAAAATGTCCCAAAAATTATTTTTTGATCTGAAAAAAAATAAAAGAAATAAAATTACAATCAAACAAAAACATAATTCAAAATCAAAAATACAAACTTATATTGTAAATATCTCAATTTTTACTAAATTGTTTATTTGATAAAATCACAAAGGATTAACTCAGGTCAAGGTATTTCCTTGAGTCCTTTTGATGAACCCAAATACCAGTTCAGCTATATGAAGAACCAGGTTTCTTCCTTTTATTTTATCAATTTTTGAAAGAGCTACCCTAATCTAGCTAAGCAATTCTAAGCCACAAAACATCAGCCCTCACTTTTGGTAATGTCCTGTATTCCTATCTTAATCTCCTTTAGAGAATGTTCTATTGTTTGAGCAAGTGTAAGGGGGAAAGTATTGAGTTGTTGAGTCAAAAACTGGTGTCTTGCTTGCCAAAAATAAAATTTGATGGATGCAAATATAACATTAAGGGTGCTTGGGTGATATGATTTCAAATAACCTATGTAGCCTCCTAATAAAAAATTCTGGTAACACATTTCAAGTAAGGCCACTGCCATCTGGTGGCCAAAAAGGATAATACATTTTGAGCATGCGGACAGTCAAAAAAAAAAGTGTCTGCGTTTCTTCAATTTGAGTACACTCTGATCTAGGACAGTATCTCTCTTCAATAGCTTTATGTTTCATGTTGCCCCATACTCCTAATCTACCATGACAACTAAGCCAAATGGTATCCTAAAACATTGTTGAAATTCTTTTATCATTTAGAATCTACTGTAGGTATTGTAGAAGGAATGCAGTTTGGAAATTCCACTTGGGTTACCCTTTGAGACATCATGATGTGGGAATATAATTGTTTCCTAGAGGAAGTCCTAATAGCCTGTTTGTTTATTTTCCATTGTTTCATTTTTCAGAGTGTAGAGTCTACATATTGTGGCTTAGCAGCTTTTAAAATTTTTGGAGGCAAATTATCCCATTTACTACAAAAGGGTTTTAATAACAGGAATGTACATTGTTGCCACAGGTGTACCACCATATCTCACCCCCAAGGAAGGGTTGAGCTACAAAAAAAAAGAGTGAAAAAACACCAGGGGGTTTATCATTCCTAACCCACCTGACTTGCATGCCAAATAGGTATAATCTCTTTTGATGGGGTTTAATCGGCTCCCTTAGAGCATTTGAAAAAAAAAAAACAGCTAAAAAGATGGGTCTAAAAACAGGTGGGAGGGGTAAATAAAGCTGACATAGATAAATATCGGTAAGAGAAATTTCTTAATTGTAATTACCCTTTTTGTTTTGGAAAATGTCCAGTTTTTCCAAACCTGGACCTTAGCCTCGCATAACTTGAGTTTACTTTCTCAGTTTAGTACCTGAAGGTTTCCTTCTCCAAACTGAATCCCCAGAATTGAAATAGTGGGACCTACCACTGGAGTGTCCACTATGCTGTGAACATTTTCTTGTTCATTAAAACTTCCAAGTCTAAGGGCTTTACTTGATCTTTATTAATTACTGCACCTGAAATATGTGCATATTTAACTAATTCATATTGCAATTCATGTCCTGATTCCAGAGTAGACAGAAAAAAGTTGAGATCATCTGAATATGCTTCAATTTTCTGTAGTTCTACTTGAGGTGAGGTAGTCAAACCCTGTATGTTATCATTAAGGTATATGTTCCAAAACAAGGGATCTAAAACAAAAGTGTAAAGTAGGGGACTTATGCGACACCCCTGTCTTATACCAACGTTCATGATAACAGATCTTCCAAGTATACCATTGACATAAGGTGTTAATCTTGTACCTGTATATAACATTTTTATCCACTTATTCATATTGTTCAGTATTCCATAAGCTTCTAGAGCCTGAAAAAGATATGTATGGGAAACTTTATCAACAGCCTTAGCTTGGTTGATTGAAAGCACATATCACTGAAGCTTCTTTTGCATACTGAATTCAAAAATATCTCTTAAAATAGCAAGATTATGAGAAATATTTCTTTCTGGAATTGAGCTGGTTTCTGCCAGGTGTATCAAAGTACTAGACACTTGTTGCAAGTTATGACACAACATTTTAGACAAGATTTTATAATCAGTGTTTAAAATACTAATTGGTTTCCAGTTTGACAAAAGTTTCTTGTTTCCTTTTTTGTAAAGAAATATTAATATTGCTTCCCTGAAGCCATTGTTTGAAGATGTATTAGAAAGTAACTCATTATATAATTGATGGAGAGAATCCAGAAGTTCTGTCAATAATTTTTTATAAAATGCACTAGATATTCCATCCATTCCTGGAGAAGAAGTATCTTTAAGAGAGTTAATAGCTACTTCAATTTCTGTTTTTGAAAAAGGGCCATTTAGCATTATTTTCTGATCTTCTCTCAGAGCACCTGGCGCAGTCTGGAAAAAAATAATGAAATGAGGCCTCTGTTCTGTAAGATGAAGAAAACATTTTTTCTAAGTGTTTTTGAATAACAGTGAGTATTTCCATGTCTTTTGTTTTTACCTCACCTTCCTCATCTTGAAGTTCAGTGATTAATGTGGCATCCAAGTGTTGTTTGCAAGTAGGAAAGGGATCAGAACAGGGTTGAGTTTTCGTGTCATACCTCATTTCAGCTTCCAGAGTAATAGCTCTGTTATATTGATAGTTGAACATTTTATTTTTCAGCTCCTTAATTTGATTTAGAAATTGAGGTCTATTGTCCTGTGATAATGATATGTATCTGTAGAGTCTATTCTTATGTTCCAAATATAATAAATATTCTGTATTGGACTTAATTTTCCCTAAGTGAAACAATAAATTCTTTATATCAGTTTTAGTATCTAACCACCATTGCACTGTGTCATCATATAGATATTTAGTTGTTTGTCTAAAAAATAATAGTTGTCTATGCTCCAGGCAGATTTGATCTTGTTTGAGAAGAGATATGTTTATTTTCTATTATTCAGGGGATGTATAAAGGTGTGGAGGGATATTATTCAAATATAAAACACAGTTAAAGATAAGATGGTCAGATGGAAACCTTTTGGGGAACCAAAAGCCTAGAGGAAAAAATGTAATCTATTCTGGTAGCATACTTATTCCTGTAATATGCAAAACCTGATTCTTTATGCAGTTTTCTATAAGTATCAGATAGATTAGCCATTTTAATTACAGACTGTGTAGAAGCGTGGGAAATAACAGATGTCCAGACCAAAGGTTTAAGATGCATAAAAAACGCAAAGGTATGCGTTTGTCAATTTATTTCCAAAAACAAAACAAAACAAAACAAAAAAATATTCTTAACTTAAAGTTCATAGAAAGGAAAACAATCGGTGTTAGTCTTCACACCCAAAAACAGGAAATACTTCTTTCCACAGACTCCTGAATTGCCTTTTCCTTTCCTTTTGTCTGTACAGCACTTTGTGGAAACACACACACAACCTTCTTGCTCTGTGGGCAGTCTAATACTGACTCTCCTCTCTATCCATCTACACAGGTCTCCTAGTGGAGGGTTTATATATTTTCAGAAGGTGTGTCTTGAACTGAGCCCTCCCTATTGTGACATCACATTACCTGAATACTATAAAAGCAGCTATTTTGTAGGCTGCCATCCCTATAGCAGGACCTCAGCAGGAGAAGCAAGACATTCAGGTACACATTCATTTTGTTTTAATACAGAAAGAAAAGAAACACTTGTTAAAGATTGAATTAAATCTTTTAGCCTTGGCAAGAAAAACAGATGAGGGCGCGCTCCCTATCTGTCTTCCTTGCAAGGCTTCGGATTCTATTTGCTTTTAAATGTAATTGCCAGAAAGTAAACATGCATTTATTTAAGACAACAATTCTAGTAAATCTTTTTACACAGTAGTCTCCTCAACATATTTTCTTTATATGTGCTGCATAATGCTTGTTTTTATGAAATTCCTCACAGCTAGAATTTCAGCTGACTGCTTTTCAGCTTATCAAGATTTGGATGCCAGATTGTTTTAAAGATAATCAGGGACAGTAAAGAAAGGTTTAAAGATTGCCAGGTTGGCCACCCTGACAAGAAAATTAGGATAGATACGAATATAGAAGCAGACAGGATAGAGTGAAAATTGAAAAGTATGGGGGGCATCTTGTAAATTCTTGATATTTCTCTTCATAACAGGACCCTGTTACAGACTGCAAAAAATGTGAATCACAGTATTTTTCTGCAACTCCTCTTTTGATTTAAAATCTAGTCCACAGTTCATGTCCTCTCCCCATGTAATGTGTCTAGCTGTGAATAAATAAGGTCTGATCTGTTCAAATAGGTCAACCCTGGCAGCCTTAGTTTGTGGCACATAAGTTTTGATAATATGTAGAGTAAAATGTTTATACATACAGTCCAAAATTAATACCCGGCCTGGTATTAAATCAATTAACTTCTGCAAAGAAAAATGCTGGCCTTTAAATAAAATTCCTAGGCCATCAACTACATTCATTCCAAATGACCAGAAAGAGGGACCAGAGATCCATGCTTTTCCAACCTGCTCAGTAAAAAAGATGGAGTTCAATCTAGTCTCCTGTAAAATAATTTTCTCATAGGGAGAGTTCAAAAAATAATGAACAGCAATTAATCTTATTTGTATAGTTTTTTATGCTGCACGCATTAACTGATGCTACCTGTAAGATTGCGATAGGGAAGTATGACAATCAGAAAGGCTCAATCTATCCCTTCATCATCACTTTTTTCAAGTGTTTTTCTTTTTTCCCTTTTTTTTCCTTTGTTTGTAAGAGGGCAGGGGTTGTTTCTTACTCCATGTCAGATACATGTTCAGATCTTGAAGAAACATCTAATTCTAAATCAGATTCCCCTTCTTTCTTATTGTGCAGTGCTTGAAAAGCATTTTGAATGGGAATAGTAGAGGGTTGGCCAGACTTTTTTGTGGAAGTCCTAGTAACTGTCCTTGCCTTAGGGAGCTGAAAGTCTGATGGAGAGGGCATTTCAGGCTGCTCAGGAATGGGTTGTTCAGGAGCATTGGTTGTGGCCAAAGGTTCATCTCTTAGATCTCTAGTATCACTAGACCTCTGGGGCTGAGCTTCAGGTTGACCCTGAGGGTTCTGTGAACCAGGTTCTCTATGGGGATGGGGGGTCTGGAGGGACTTGGATTTTGTTCAAACATAGCATAATCCTGGACTGTGTGAACCGGGTTCTCCTGGTTAATGCCATCTGACCTATTTTGGCCAGCCCAGGGGCACTGATGGTATGCATGCCCCATTTCTTCACAAAGATCACATTTGAAGATGTTCATGCAAGACATGCTTACATGCCCAAATTCCTCACACATAGCACACTTCAGATGGTCACAAGTGCTGCTTAAGTGGGTTGGGGAGCCAATCTTATAGCAGACCTTCAGTTGTCCTGCATAAAAACACACACCCCTGTCACGGCCTAAAAAGAAACTGTTTGACAAGTGTTGAACAATAGAATTATTTTGAAATAGCTTCACTCTAAACCACCATCCCCCAGTCCAGTTACCTTCAGAGTCAATGATTGGGTCAGGTTGACCCAAAAC
Organism: Neoceratodus forsteri; assembly: GCA_016271365.2. NCBI lineage: Eukaryota > Metazoa > Chordata > Ceratodontiformes > Ceratodontidae > Neoceratodus > Neoceratodus forsteri. Next base: position 1,128,421,396 of record CM028131.1, read on the forward strand.
AGTACATCTCTTTTGCAGCCAGAAAAGAATGTCCTTGATGTTCACCCCTTCACTACGAAACATTATTGTAATGGTTTTCAACAGAGGTTTTGTTAAGTGGAATAGCCATGAAGTTAACCCATAACAGTGTAGAATGCAACATACTGTATTTTGCCCAAAAATGTTCAAGCCCTGACTGTTGGCGAAAGCGGATGTCACACACATGTTCACCCAAGATGTGTATATTAAGGCGTATATTTCCAAAGTCTGAAACAACATTGACTCTTTCAAAAGTTTTCGGGCTATGGAAATCCTGTCTGGGTGTTCCTCCCAACCTCCTCTATATCTCAGTCTAACAGCATTTTTCCTTGGTGCCTGTGCATGTCTGTATATAAAAAGTTCCAAAAATGTAGGTCTAGATCTGGCTGAAGCCCCCTCTTTGATCCTGGGGAGGAAATCTTCATCCAACTCGCCTTCTCTGGGCCTCCTAGTATTGTTGTTGGATGAGATCCAAGTAGGTTTTCATTTCCAAACTGTTCTGCCTGATAGGAACTTGAAGCAGTTTGATCTTCACTATTTTCTACATTCTCTGCATTAGTTGTTAAGACATGGGCACCTCTTTCTTTGGGTCATGGGGGTTTAGACTGTTCAAACTGGCCCATTTCACAGCTGGTATTATTATTATTAGTATTGTTCTCCACAGTTTTAAACTCAGTACAGTTTGTTAATAAAGTTGCATACTGTTGTGAAGTTTCTGTACTCGTCCTCTAGCCCATTTGGTTACCTGTGTCTCTGCTGGAATGGGCTGTTGTCAAGGATTTACTGTGTTGTGGGCTCTCAAAGGCCTCCCAATGTGAGTCAGGTAACCATCTACCTTCGGGAGTCTGTGTCCATCCTGCATTTGCTAAAGCATCCTCAGGTGTCCAGGAGTTGAAATCAATGGGGGTATCCTTATTGACATCCAGTCTCCTACCACCCTCTACCACAGCATTGTTGCCATCCTATTGGATGGATGAAGTTTGGTCCTGCACACTCGACTGCCCATTTGCCTCATGTCGCTAAGTTACATCCTCCACATCAGGTCGATGCTCTGATGGGGCTGCTTGCATACCTTCCTCAGTGCTCACATCTGCAATTGCAGCCTCTCCAGCTGCTGTCTGTTGTGAGGGAGCTCCCACATGTCTCCATAGAGATATAAAGCTAGTATTCATACCTTCAGAAATGCTCAATGGCATGGCATCAGTAGAGCCGACCTGCCAGTGCACTTTTCTCTCAGTTTGTGGTAAAATTCCATTGGTCTCCGTTTCAACCTCAAGACTTTCTTAAGCATTTTCATCAGCCAGGTGAAAACTTTCCTCCATTGGGCTGGCAGTATAGCCTAGAGGTTAGAGGAATGAAGTATGAATGAGCTTGATACATTCAGCAGACCAGACCTGAGTTTGATTCTCACAACCTCCACTTGCATACTGTGTGACTCTGAGCAAGTCACTTAACCACCCAGTGCTCCCAGGTCACCCTTAAAAACAAACACTTGTGCCTAGTGGGCCTTACCCAGTTACCAAAGACTAAAATAAAAACAAAATTAAATTAAAAAAATTAAAAATGTCCTTCTCCTCAGAGTCCATATCCGTCATCAAACTGGTCTCCTCCATCCTGCCTACAGGAAGTGACAGCACCCCTGCAGGCAGAGTAGGGGAATTTTTTATTGGAACAAATGATGCATCTCAGGAAAGAAAACAAAAGAAAAAGTCACGCAGACAACATTTCTACAAACTAAGAATATGAAGACAAAAAGGCAAAAAAAAAAAAAAAATTTTCCCCAACAAATCTCTTTCACCCCATGTTCACACGTGTCCTACTTTCACAATATGTACAATACATTTTTCACAGCCAGTTAATATTTCTCCATAATTTCTGGAAGTGTCCATATTCTTAATGCTCCCTTTCATACTGTATGACACGCAAAATAGCAGACTCTATCGGTTTAATAATTATAGGGTTTGGTACAATTTTATGTTGCAAAGAAAATTGGCATCAGGTTTGCCACATGTAATATTTTATGCTAGCAAAAATGATATTTAAGGTACTCACGTTATATCTTCATAGAAAACCTGAATAATCCCCTAGAGCTAAACTTTTGTAGGACACATGGCTAGTGGGCGATCCTTTCCACTTACAGATAAGATCAGCCCAAAACTGTACTGCCACTCCACATGTAAAAAAGAAATGTTGTTGTCTTTCTTCCAGACCAATGCAATCTGGTCTCATGCATACTCTTTCTGCAGTGGACTTATATTTAAAGTTACCCATAACCCCCAGTTTACCGTGATAGATCAACCATGCTACATCCCACATTTCCGTAGGTACCCTTTTATCATTCAATAATTTACATGCAAGCGGTAATTTCGATGGGAGACATTTTGGAAAGTCCACCGTTACTACACAATTAGTTCCCATTATTTCAGCATATAAAGATTTATGATTTAGGGTTTGTATTCTATCCTTATGCACCTTCCATATTCTCAATTTTTTAACAGCTGGAATGGCAAACTCAGGAATACATAAATTCTTTGATATTTTCAGTGCCTCCCCATCCCAATGACAAAAGAACTGTCAAAATAAAACTTGTGTCCATTTTTCCTATGGATGTAAAGAATCCCCTTGTTTAAACTTAAAGGAGGCATTATAAAAAAATGAAAAGAAAAAAAACAATTGGGTTTATCATCCCTAAACCACCCTGTCTGACCTGCAAATAGGTGAAGTCTCTCTTCATGGGGTTAAGTCTGTTTCCCCAGACCATTTGAAAAAAGGTGCTTAATAATCTGGTTTCTAAACCCAGGGGAATGGGGTATACTGTGCTAAGATGTAAAAAGAGTGGGAATAGAATTTTTTTTTTATAATTAGAATTCTTTTCTCTTTAGAATAAGACCAGGGCTTCCATTACTGGACTTTTTGTTCCCCTTTCTGTATGGCTAATTCCCAGTTAAGGGTGGCCAAATCCCCTGTCCCAAACTGAACACCTAAAATCTTGATGGGGGTTTCTGATATTGCAATATCCCCTATATGTTGTTCCCTACTTGTATGTCCTAACCTAATCCCTGAGCTTTTCCTAAGATTGACTCCTGCACCTGTTATAAATCCAGTTTCTTTACTGCTTGTAAGCCTGATTCCAAGTTTTTCATTATAAGACAGAGATCATCTGTGTATGCCACAATGTTTTTCGGGTGAAGTGACAAAGACTGAGTTATTCCTTGTATTCTATGCTCATAATATATAGCTCTTATCAGGGGGTTGATTGCAAAAGTGTACAAAAGGGGGCTGAGAGGGCACCCCTGGCAGACCCCTTTGTGTAATGTTACCACATCTCCCATAACCCCATTTATTGTAGGACATATTGTGGCCTCAGTGTGTAGGAGTTTTATCCTATTAATAATTGACAAGGGAATTCCATAATTCTCTAAAATTTGAAATAAAAACCTGTGTGCCACATTTTCAAAAGCTTTAGTTTGGTCCACTATCTATAGAAACCGTGTACCTTGTTCTGTTTGCCAAATTCACACAGATCCCTCAATGATCTTAAATTCTGCTGAATCGATCTATTAGGGATGGAACATGTCTGTGCCGGATGAATATCACCAGCTACAGATTGTAGCCTTTTGAATAATATTGTTGATAACAATTTATAGTCAGTGTTCAGGAGGCTTATGGGCCTCCAATTCTGAATATTACAGGGTTCCCCTATTTTGAAAAGAAAAATTACCAATGCTTCCATGACATTTTTACAGACTCTGCCATCAAAAAGCAATTCATTATATACATTAGGCAATATTTCACTCATCTTGTCCTTTAAATGTTTATAGAGCTCATTCATGAGTCCATCTAACCCAGGAGAGACCCCACTTTTTAAGCTTGAAATTGCCGCATCAACTTCATCTTTAGTAATTTCACCTTCTAAAAGCGTGGCTTTTCCTGCATCCAATTTTGGTACCAAAAAACTAATAAAATCATCCCACTGAATTTGTGCCTGAAAGGGCGTGCCAAACAAACTGTTTAAATGGTTCTGAATAACTTGTAACATCCCTGGTGCCGTCAATTTCTTAGTTCCCATATTATCATTTAAACCTTCAATGAGTTTTGACGTCACTCGCTTTTTGCATGCAAAAAATTGATCTTTAAAAGGTTGTTTTTCTGTCCCAAACTTCATTTCAGCCTGGAGTGATATGCCTCTGTCATACTGAAATTTACACATTTGTTTTTTTATTTAATCTATTTGCAATTTTAACCTGGAATCAGCTCTGTTTGGCTTTGAAGGTAGATTATACAACTGGTTCCTATGTTGTAAATATTGCAGTCAGCTGTACTTTTTTTCTTTCCTTGTTTTATGAAAAAACTCTCTGAAAGCCATTTTAGTGTCAGACCACCAGGAGCCCCAATTATCATAAAAATCTGCCACAGATTTCCTTAACAAAAGAACATCCTGAAGTCCTTCATTAATCACCTCATCATTTAATAAGGTTGAATTTAGTTTCCAGCATCTTTCCACCTCGGAAAAAGTTGGTGGGACATTTTTAAGGCCAATTTCACATTTTAAAACCTTGTGATCCGAGAATTCACAAGGTGTAACCATACATCGAAGTGGGACAACATTTTTTGATAAAAATACATAATCTATATGTGAACAGTAAATATTTCTTTGGCATGTATAACCAGGATCATTATAAAGATATGTATATGCATCCTTACAGTTAGCAACATTAATTGTACTTGCTAAAGCATGAGAATCACAAGGTTGATTTCAGTTTCCAGCATCTTTCCACCACTGAAAAAGTTGGGGGGACATTTTTAAGGCCAATTTCACATTTTAAAACCTTGTGATCCGAGAATTCACAAGGTGTAACCATACATCGAAGTGGGACTAAATTTTTTGATAAAAATACATAATCTATATGTGAACAGTAAATACTTCTTTGGTATGCATAACCAGGATCATTATAAAGATATTTATATGCATCCTTACAGTTAGCGACATTAATTGTACTTGCTAAAGCACGAGAATTGCAATAAACTTTCTGTTGAACATTATTCTTTATTTTAATGTCTAAAGAGCAGTTCATGTCTCTTGCCCATTTAACATGTTTTGCAGTAAATAGTCAATGTTTTATTTGGTTAAAAATATCAATCCTTGCATTTTTTATTTTTGGCGCTTATGTGTTTATTAAATGGAGCTGGAATCCCTTAAAGATACAATCAATTAGTAGTACCCTTCCTAGAACAATGTCCAAAAGCCTTTGCAACACAACCTCTGAATAGTTAAATAGGATCCCCACCCCGTCTGCAGCATCAGGCACGAAGGCCTAAATGGAAGGGCCCCATATCCAACTTTCTTTGCTTGATTAATATCCTGGATTGTATTGAACCTTGTTTCCTGGAGGAAAAGGCTATCTGTTTTTAAATGCTGACAAGAAGTCAGAGCTGCTATCTGTTTTTTTAAATTCTTTATACTGCAGGTATTCAGAGAAACAATGCTAATCGAGAACATGAAGGTCAAAGTTTAAGTTTTTTCTTTATCTTTTTCCCTTTTCCTCCCTTTTTTCCTTTTCTCTTCCCTGTTTTCTAATACTGCTTCCTCCTCATACTCCATCTCTGAGACTGAGACCATTTCAGATCTAGTAGAGAGATCAGATTCTAAATCTCCCTCCTGCTCTTCTAAAATTTGAAAAGCATTTGATATAACAATCAAAGCGCTAGAAGGGGTCTGTTTACTGGAAGCTCTTGTTACTCTTTAAGAGCGAGGCACCTGAAAATCTGTTGTAAATGCAGCAGGACTGGGTTTAGCCTTAATACTCTTCACCAACTGGGGGGGGGGGCATAATCTGGGAATTTAAAGAAGAACTCAGCCTATCTTCAGTCTGATCCTTGTTATGTTGCCTAAGACTAGTGTCTGACTGTGCAGTGTTCGTGTGTGTAGTGTTTTTTGTTTGTGTGTTAGGTGTTCTAACCTTTGTGTCCTCAGACCTCTGGTCCTCCACTTCCTGCTCTGCCAGTCTAAATCTTTCTTGGGCCTTATTGATTAAATCTTCTTTTTGCAATCCCCCAGGCCTATTTTGGCCAGCCCTAGGACACTGGTGGTATGCGTGTCCTGCTTCGTCACACAGATTACACTTAAAAATGTTTCTGCAAACTGCACTATCATGATCAAATTCATTACATAGGGCACACTTTACTTTATCACAAACACTACTTAAATGTCTGGGGCTGCCACATTTGCAACAAGCTCTGGGCTGTCCTGGATAAAAGCATACCTCCGTATCTTTACCCCCCAAAAAAGCTGTTTTGAATATGTTGCACTTCATTTACCACCATTTGTAGCTTCATTTTAAATCTCCAGTCCCAATCCAAATCCCTTCTGAGTCAATAATTGGTTCTGGTGGGCCCAGAACCTCACACTTCTTCTCAAGCCAGAATAGAATATCACCTACATTGACCCCTTAATTCCTAAACCTAACATTTATGGATTTAAAAAGGGGCTTCATGTGGGAATAGCCCAGAAGGGGGTCCACAAAGGTTGATATTTGCATGTCTCATACTTCTTCCAAAATCTGTCCAAACCAGCAAATGTTTTGAAGCTCACATCAAATGTATCTTCACCCCTTAGATTAATAAGTGCATATATGGTATATATATATATATATATATATATATATATATTTGATGCTTGAAACTTCATCAAGTTTTTAATAACCTTTTGGCCACATAAGTTCTATTGGGGTGTTCTTCTAGCCCACCCCTATAATGCAGACACACTACATTTCTCCGCAGGGCTTGGTCCAGTTTGTTGTGTTGAAATAAATCAGAAAAATGGGGCCTAGTTTTCTCAGAACCCCTGTTGGGGGATGGTGGGGTAGAGACATCAGAAGTCTGACCTTCTGACTCAGACTTGTCAGGTAAAGGAGTATCTTCTCCCACATGCAGTTTTGCCGTATTATTAGAAAAAGTAGCCTGACCTGTTTATGACTGAGATGTAGAAGCCCTTGGAACATTCTGCTGTATAGCATCAGTAGAAGAAAAAGAAATCCATTTATCATCCGGTATCCACTGCCCATTTTCATTTTGTATCCACCCTGCTTGTGACAGAGCAGCTTCTTTGGACCATGTCATGTTAGGGAAAGCAGTCTGGGCTGACTGAAGTTTCTGCATAGTCTCTGTGTGAGTCACCAGGTGTGTCCTGGAAGGCCCTGCTTCCTCATTCCTTTGCAGCTCAGCTGTTGCTGCCTCACTTGGAGCTTGAAAGGCCACACCCACCCCAGTCAAGGGCTCTTGTGAAGTGCCTGTTAACCCTTGACAGTCCACAGAACTCACATCATGAGTTCGAATCCCAGCCTAGGGTTACCACCTTTTCAGAAGCCCAAAGTGGGACATTTCTTACTGAAACATGATTTATCGCAGGACAGTACGTAACCTTGACCAATACAACAGACTTGTTCTCGCTATATAATCAGAATTATGGTTAAGTATTGTAGTTTCATAGTTGTTTCTATTGTTTCTTATCATTTTAAGGTATTTTAGTTAAGGTATTGTAGTTTTTTGCAACATTGAGTGGCAAGTTAGAAAATATTTTTTCTACTATAAAATCAGGACATGTAGAATTTTTCATGTTTTTTGGCAGGACACAGCTGCCCAAATCAGGACTGTCCTGCGAAAATCAGGACAGGTGGTAACCCTATCCCAGCCTCATCTGTCGATATAATTCTGAAAGAAATTCTCCCTGCTGCATGGGCTACTCCATGCATATCTCCTCAGGCCTCTCCAGTCTCGACTCTGCTCTCACTGTGCAAATAATCCCCTTGTGATTCCACAGCCCTAGCTGTGGATTGCACACTGGACTGCTGCTGCAAAACCACATCCTCTTCCTCCTCCTCCTCCTCTGCTATCCACACGCCTTCTGCCATTCTTGCTCAGAACAGCATGGTTTCCCCCTACTGGAAGAGTAGGGGAATTTTTTATTGAAATAAAACAGAATACACATGTCAAACAATAAGTAATCACCAAAAGCATAAGGAGAGTACATAAACAATATAAAAGTATTACATCATACTGCAAAAGAAATAACAAAAAAAGGAAGAGGGAAGGGAAAGAAAAAAAACTGAAAACATAAAGAAAAAAACAGAGTACAATCCTAAAAAAAAAAAAAAAAAAAAGAATCTGTTGCAAAATAACAAAACCCTCATGACAAAACCAAGGCAATATGCAAGAGTCTGAAATAAAAACAGCCAAAAGGCTATATGTAAAGTCATACAGTTTCAGTCAGCAGCCAATCCCAACAATTCCAATATTCAGCATGCACAGAAGAAGGCAGTGTTTTTTGTTCAGAAGAAAAGACAGCCTGCATATTGTGCACTATTTGATTCATAACCTGAATAGTAGTATAAACTTTTGTTGCAACAAAAAGGCACACCTAGCCTGTCATAAATAATATCTGCAAAAGGTGAAAAATAATCTCAAAGTGCTGGGATAATACTGTGCTAGACTGGGGGAAAAGCAACCATAAACCAAAATGTCATAAGACATAAACTTCAACATCTTATCTTTCCATTTATGCAAAAGCATGGTCCAAAAAGTAACACTATGAGGGCATTCAAGAAAAAAATGGTGCAACGTTTCAACCGTAGTTAAGCAGGTATCCCGCAGGCACATTCGGTCAGCTAGCGATTTGTGCTTCAAGTTCCCCCAAACCCCTAGCCTCCCATGACAGGACAACCAAGTAACAACCCAGACTTTCAATGGTATTCGAGTGTCAGTAAGCTGCAAGAAAACCATGTTATTGTCCAGTCACCATTCATATTCAGAATAACCAGTGTTTCAGAAAAAAAATATTCATAACATTAAGGTAAAGCTGTCATCTAGTGAACGATTGTACAGCATGCGGTGTAATATTCCACTGCCTATTCTTATGAAATGTAGGTATCAAAAAATTTGGTATATGAAAACTCCTAAAGTTTCTGGAGATCACAAAGGGGGCAGTCTGCCACACAGTGAAAAGGGGGTCTAAAGAATGTTTCAGTAGAGAGTACCAGACTAAAGGAGAAAGAGTAAGAGCCTGCACCAGAGTGTGCTTGAAGAATAAACGATGACAGAAAATGACCGGATGAATCACACGTATCCCACCAAATCCATAATCAGGGTAAGTAAACACCCTCTTGAACTGGTTTAAATGGCTCCCCCAAAAGCCTTGAAAAAAAACAGATGTTACTTTAGCTTCTAAGGAAAAAGGAAGTGGGTAGACAGGTGCAATATGTAAAAACAGAGGAAGAACCAACGTCTTCAACAACAACACTCTTTTTTTTTAAGAATTGTTCTCCCTTTCCAGGAATTGACCAATCCTAAGGCCTTATCAATGTCCATGGTCCAGTTACTTACAAGCATCATCAGTGCCACCAAACCTGATACCCAAAATTTTAACAGGCTCAGTCATTATGGGAATACCTGCTAAGTCCATTGTGGGTGATGGAGTAGCTGACATGGGAATATAAATTGTGGAATGTTTAGTATAATTCAGTTTGGAACCAGAAAGTGCTTCAAATCTCCAAATCATCAGCATAAGCAATAACAACAGGGTTAGAGGGTTAAATAGGGGAAGGAATTCTGGGGATGGAAGGATGCAGTAACAAAGTTCGAAGAAAAGGGTCCAGTTGAAATACATACAAAAGGGGGCTGAGGGGGCACCCTTGCCTAACCCCTTTAGTCCCAAAAAAAGCCATCCCAGGGGAACCATTAACATATGGTGTTATCCAGGCAGTGTTATACAAAATCTGAAGCCATGAAATAAATTGTGATGGGATGTGATAATGGTGCAAAACCTGAAATAAATATTGGTGATCCACCCTGTTGAATGCCTTCTCCTGATCAAGAGCAATTAACAAGGAAGGGCAAGAGCTAGAGCTATGGGTGATAACGTCCCTCAAAAAAGATAAATTATGGTGCAAAGACCTAGCGGGGACCCCACAGGACTGTACAGGGGAGAGTACTTGAGACATGATATGGAGAAGTCTGTGTAACAGAATGGACGCAAATATCTTATAGTCAACATTTAGTAGACTAAGAGGCCTCCAGTTACGGAGATCAGTTTAATCTCCTTTTTTGAATAATAAAATCATAATCGCATCTGAAAAACCTTGGGGTGTCAAACAGGACCTTAGAATGTCATTGAAAACAAATGTCAACAGGTGGGAAAAAACAGAAATAAAATGTTGGTATAACTCTGCTGGGAGACCATCCACCCCTGGAGAATTCCGCTTCTTCTGGCGTAGGATGGCCTACTGGGTTTCAGCTACAGAAATTGGAGCAAGTAAACAGTCCAAGTGCAAATGGTCAATCTGTAGGACCACGAGCCGGGAAAAATTGTCAGGGTCTGCAGTGACTGCAGTGGCAGAACTGAAAAGCTCTTCCAAATCAATCTGAACTTGCTGTTTAATATGTGGCAAGGAAGAGTACAGTGTCTGCATAACAGGATCACGGAGCCGATCCACACAGGTGGCATGTACCCTATCGGAACAACTTTTAAAAATATCCAATGAGGGTCTAGTGCCCTGGGTGCCACATTGCACTTCAAACTTCAGGAACAAGGCTCTATTATATTAAAATGCTTTAATTTCAGCCTTGAGGGTTGCAATTTGATGAGAAACATCACATTGAGTCTCAAAAGAGAAAGAGACTAATGTCAACAGTGTGTGCCACAGTGTAGAATATTTCAGATAATCAGACAAGGATTTATGTCTTGATTGCTGAAGAAAAAATGCCTTTAAATCAACTTTGGTGTCTTCCCACCAGGTAAAGAAAGAATCATAAGCATCAATGACAGACACTTTAGCTTGAAGAAAATTCAAGACCATCCCAGAAAGCAATGAGTCAGCCAAAAGTGTACAGTTCAATTTCCAGCAAGAAACTGACCAGGAGGGAGAGGAACCACAGGCTGAGGTGCAAGTCAGGGAGACAGCCAGGTGGTCTGAAGTCTCACAAGGGTGCACCGCAGCCTGCAACCCTGGACATTGTTAGACAAAAAAATATAGTTGATCCTAGTGGCTAATGTCCTTCTGTAGTATGTTTTAGCACCTGTCTCATGAACCTCACAATAGCCATCCTTAAGCCAAGCCATGTGGGTTATTCTCTTGAGGGAAGCCATGTCCCCAAAAGTTTTAGAGGTCATACCCCCTCTATCAGCATGTGTCAGTCCACAGTTCAAATTCCCCTTAAGAGGACATGACGTGAAGTATATAAATAGGGATGCAACAGGTTAAAGAGAGCAGACCATGGCACTATGCTCTGGGGGGCATAAATGTTAATTAATCTGAAATGCCAAGAGCAATAAGTACAATCTATCATCACTGCACATCCCGGGAGAATGTCCAAAATCTTGGAGGTTTGAAAAGGATAATTACCAAACAAAATACCCAATCCATCACATAAATCCTCCCCATGTGTCCAATAAGAGGGCCCCCAGTCCATTTTGTGGAAACCCGAAGAAATTCCTGCCGGGCCTTTAACCTAGTGTCCTAAAGAAGATAGATGTCATGTGGCAAGTCATATAAATATTGAAATGTAGTGATTTGTTTTTGAAAAGACTTAATACAGCAGACATTAAAGGAAAGACAGCGTAGCACATAAGGCACAGCCATAGGAAGGAAAAGGGTGACAAAACATAGACATCCTACCTAGGGGGTTAAATAAATTTGTACTTCTTCCTGAAGGGAAGAATCTTGTCTGGGGTCGGAAGAACAATCCATCTTAGAAAAGGAGGCCCAGGAGGAATCAGAGTCTGCATCCTCCTCCCCAGAGTCACCTCACTGTCATTTTTTAATTAAGGCTTGAAATCTATTTCTGGTAAGAATAGAGCATCTAGGAGGGGAGACCGCAGGCTTTTTCTTCCCCTAGTCCTCCTGGAAGTAGTAACAGGAGTAAAAGAACTATCAGTAGGAGAGGAGGGAGGGGGTATATGGCTTGAACCCTGAACAACTGTGACAGGAACATCTGAGCTAGTCTGTTCAAGGGTTAGAATAGTAGGAATGTTCTCAGGGTGAGGAGTAACAGATGGGGAAGTAGAGGGGCCCAACACCTCCAAAGAGGGGGGCACAACAGAAGGGACAGAGGACACATCTGGAGGGAGGATCCACCCCTAAATGGAAATCCTCTTTCTTACATTGGGCCTGAACTTAAGAATCCACAATCAATTGCATTTGGTCCAAGGGGGCCCGGTCTAATCTATTATGATCTGCCCAGGGACAAGATTGATAAGTGTGACCATGTTCGTCACACAAATTACACGTCAGAGGAGTAGGGCAGCCTAAACTGACATGACCATAGGCCAGGCAAAATGTACACTGTGGTTTGACACAAGTGTAGCTTAAACGAGTCCTAGAGCCACACTTGTGGCAGGTGCGAGGCTGGCCAGGATAAAAACATAAGCCTCTGTCCCTCCAAATATTAAAGCTACTAGGCAAATGAGTAATGCCTTTGTCTGTGTGGTGAAGTTGTATTTTAACTTTCCACCCACCAGTCCAGACCATATCTTCATCTAAGATAGGTCGAGGGGCATCCAAAATATCACACCTTTGTTTCAGCCAGTATTGAACATCTGCAATGTTCACACCTTCACTTCTAAAGAGCAAAATAATCATCTTAACAAGAGGTTTCGTGAGTGGAATAAGCAAAAAAGAGGCCCAAAGTGGGGAAGATTTCACAGTCTTATACTTAGTCCAAAAATGCTTTAAAGTAGAAACATTCTTAAAACTAATTTCATAGATGGCTTCCCCATGGACATGAATAAATGCAAATAAATCAGAGGGGTTAATCCCCAAACAATCTTTAAACATAGAATGAAGAACAGTCTTTCGAGATGGAGCAGAGTTCAAATCACCAAGATATTTCATACGGACAGCGTTTCTGCATTGTGCAGGAGTACCTACAGCCTGAAACAAATCACTAAGTTTAAAAGCAGTATCCGAAGGGTCAGCATGTTGTGAATATCCAGGGGGAAAAGCAGAAGTGTGAGGTGTAGGATCATCTTCAGCAGAGGAGCTGCTTGACTGAGTAAGCTTACTGTTGGGGCCCATGGATTGGTGCATAGCAGACCGTGACCAGCCAGTGTCCGAATAGTCCATTGGTTGGAGCGGTTGTACCTGCTCCCAAGGTGGTACAGTCTCTGAGCGCTGCACCAGCACAACATGCTACCAGTCGTGGGGATCCTGATGAGAGCCGGTAGCAATGATCTCCTCCGCACTAACAGGTCATGGAGAAGTCCAAGGAGCATCCTCCATAACTTGCTGCCACCTGGTGGCTTGCAAGGGCCAGGTAAAAGTAGCAGTGCTACCAGAATGGGCAGTATCCCTTAGGTGCAAAGAGGAGGGAGGTTGAGAACAATGTTCATCAGGAAAAGCGACAGGTTTCAGAACAGCGTTACTTGCAGGAGGGAGAGACGTGGAAAATGCAGCTTCAGGAATATCAGGAGCAGCAGTATGCACAAGCTGAGTCAAAAATGGTTTATGCAACTGAAACACATACCGCAAGTGGTCTTCAGAAAGAGAAGCGTAGTCCAGATGAGAAGACAGTCTGTCAGCAGCAAGACAAGGTTCAGGAGCAGAGCCAGGTAGTATATGGTCCACAATGCCTTCCACTAAATCCTGCCCAGCTTCAGTTCTATCAAGAACAATAGAAGTAGAATTTTCTAAATTATCAGTGAGTATAGGTTGAGATTCAGAGGGCTCACAGAATTCTCTAGCTCCTCCACCACCATCATCCACACCTTCCTCCTGGACGTCGGCCATCTTGGCTGAGACCGACAAGGGTTCCCTCTACAGACCAGTAGGGGAATTTCCCTGATGCTCTGGCTAGATTTCCCCCATTCACTAAAAACACCACCAACAGATTAATCTGGTTCAATGTCAGTTGGCATCCATCTGTATTCCCTTCCCCTGGGACAAGGCTGAAAATAAGCAGAATTGTCTAGTCCTCTTTTCCCAGTCAACAAAATCAAAATCAAAAATAAATAAATATATCACTTTTTGTAAATCTGGAGCTAAATTGATATTCTTTTTATTAGAGAACAATAACCTGCCAGTAACCCCCTCCTTGTTGGTTGCTCAGTTACTTACACAGTTTATGGAGAGGATCCATTAACATGTTTTCTTCCAAAACTTAGGGCAGTCAAGAATTAAATGGGGTTTTAGAGAGAGTTTTATCCATTTTACAGATCTATTTTTCTGGCCATTTATTGGAATTTGCAAGCCATATGATAGTCGTGTACTCTTCAGCATGTCTAGCCTAAATTGGCATAAGGCTTTCCTATTGGTCTCTTTATCACAAAATAATAAATGTGATTTAGTTGTGAAATTTGTTTTATGCCTACTGTAACATTTTAGGCCTTGGAGATGGGCAATCTTAACATGGTCATTCTGGGGCTGTATATCTATCAGTCTTTGCATGGCCTCCTATGCATAGATTTTCACATTGGCAGTAGCCAGGCTTAATGAAATGTTTGGAAGGTCAACCCTTCTCAGTACGTATTCAGCTGTTTGAACTGCAAATTAGTCTCTGGATTTTTCACTGCCTCTGTGTAGTATCTTTTAGGCATCCTATAATTCTCCATCATAATATTTTTTTCCCAGTAATTTAAAATTCTTATTGATGTTAAGACCTTTAGGACTAGCAACCCTATCTCTAGTCGAATAACTGCCCCTTGAGTATCCTTTGGTAGAACCAGTATATGTCTCAAAATATTCAGAACTGGTTCCAAACATGAGGTCATCTTATTTAAACCTGAATCTCAGCCCCATACAGGACCAGAGAAGTTGAAATGTTTAATTCCCAGGCAAAGTTAAGGTGAAATTGCCAAGTTTGCCTCCAATGATCATTTCACAAAGTTTTCTATTTAAGAGAAAATTTGCCATTGGCAACTTCACCTTGCAGCTTTACCTGTAACTTTTCCTTGGGGTACACAATGGCAAAGTTGGGTCAAAATGACTTTCACTAACTACTCATTTGCTTTTTAGGCACAACTCTTGTCAAATTTTGTCAAATTTGTCTGAAACCTGGTATGGTTGTAGTCCAGTGGAAGGTGTATATTTGTTGCATTTTTGAAGATTAGTGAACTTAAATTGTGGATTCAACACCATGGTCAATTGGGGGGGGAGGAAGGTTTGGGGTGCTGTGCACACCTCATGAATTTATCAAGGGATATTATGTGTTACTATTGTAGTACACATTTAGACCATTGTTTGGATGTATAGTGTCCCTGAAAGAGCTACTGAAGCTACTGACGCCTGAAAGAAAATTTTGAAAACCATAATAAGTAAGTAAACTTCTGCTTGTCTTTCATATATATTCTAGACTTCTCCTCCCCAATATTTATTACTGAGGAAATGTGCATGAATACATGATTTGTATCCCTTACAGTTACTTTATAGTTAATCTGCCTCCATAGCAAACTCCCTACTTCAATTCATAATGCTCTGTTGTGACATCACAACCTGTTGCCATGAGAGTAACTGTCACAAGCAGTGCATTATGACCTCAGGCAGGGAGACAGTAACAGAAATAGATGAACTCTTCAGGAGTAAAAATCCTGTTTTCATGCAATTAACCTCAACAACAAATAATGGGGAGGAGGAGGAATAAAGAACTAATGTGAAATACAAGCTGAACTTTATCTAAATATTAAGTTTTGTTAAAGTTCTCCTGATATTGTCAGCTGCTCTTTAACTCCAAAGACTGGTGGAGTTATGGCTTGTAAAAGTTGAAGTGTTATCCTCTGGGACATTTGGGTCAGGGTTAGGGTTAGTGTGGTCACTTGCAACCTATGCACTAAACATGTCCCCTGGGGCAAGCAGAGGACCACATGGGTACTGTGGGCCAGAGGACCCATCTCATGGCAAATCACTGGGCCAAGTAGGAGGAAAAGAAGAGGGAAGTGATGAATGGGGGTGGTAGAGATAGTGGTCCATCGAGCCAGCAGTAGTTCATGGAGGGCATAAGGGAAGTGTCATAGTAGGGCAGCAGGCACACCTTGCAGAAGCAGTAGCACCCTCTGTTGAAGTTCAAGTTCCTCATGAACTAGCATCACTCTGTACTCTCACCTGCCACAGAAATGTTCCTGTATTTGCTGAGGTTTATTGGTTGCATTTTCACCCCTACTGCTGCTGCTTGTACACTCGTTTCATCACATCTTAATACTGTAGGTCAATGCTACATTCTTTTTTGATTACTTAATTTATTAATGGCTGCTACTGTGATTTACCTTGATTGTCCATGACTTTTGCTATTTCCTCAGAGTGTACCAACTCACTTGTATTTAATTTGCTGACTTTTGTCTTGTATTTCTCTATATTGTATTGTACTTTTAACATGGGGGAGCACACAAGACACAACATCTCAGGTAATGGTAACAACATTACTGTGTACACAAAAAAAATGCTAACTTCACTCAGTAAACAAAAATGAAATCAATATAGTCAAACTACAGTGGCAAAAATAATTTAGTAAAATATACCTAACTGTTCAACAAAACTAAAATTACAAACCAAAGAAAACAGGAAAAAAAATTCACACAAAACACTGATTACAACAGCACTAGTACTGCTAAGACAGAAAAAGCTGCATAGCCAGCCTTTTTATGGCTGTGTGGGTGGAACTCCACAAATGTTATGCGATTATCATCTCAGAAGAGCACTGTGAAAGCTCATGACTGGACCGCTGTCTGGTGTGCTTCCACAGTGCTCTGGCACAGTTTCCAGTGGTTGTGTTTATGTAGCCCTTCCCCATCAACCAGCCTCAAAAGCACATCTACTTCACGAGGCACTTCTTTTTCTTTCACAGCCGTGGAAGTGATTGGCACTGTGCACAAGATGGTCACTGACTCAGACTACACATGCATGAGTATTGCACATGCACAGTTCTCTCAGGACCGCAATCTTGTGAATGGCATACTCCAGCTGCACTCCTAATGGCACACTCTGGCAGTACTCCTAATGGCATATTCAGGTGGCACTCCTAAAAGCTCTGTGCAGTCATATCGTCTCTGACCAGATTTTGTTCTTTGTGGAAGTTACTGCAGTTAAGCTACCCCCCAACAGTACTGCTTCACTATGCAATACAGAAAACAAAATTAGAACTTTAAACTAACCAAATCACAAAAAAATACCACAAATAATTGGTGATCTAGAGGCACAAGGCATAATAGACACTTAATGGAGAGATTTGTTGGAAAAAACTGCATGTTTCAAATGCTTTCCAAAAGCTTTTAGGCACAAAAATACAGAGCACACTTAACACCAACTGTCTCTTACTCACACTGCACTGAATTCAGTCTACATGTGGCAATACAGCTAATTGAAACACCATGTGACCTCCAGTCCCATGGATCCTTGCAAACTTTGCCTTAGAGCCAAAATGTGCAGGTGAAGTTCACAATTTTCATCATTTATGAAGTTGTCCTTTAAGGAAAAGTACAACTTTGTCTTAAAGGAGAATTTCACAAATTCGGTAAAATGCACAAATTTCTCTGCAAAGCTAAGTTTTATAACTTCACCCACGTCTATATAGGACCTGATTATTACCTTTAGCTTTAAAAGCCTATTATGGACTGTAAAATAATTCTCAACAAAGGTATTTGTTAATCTGATTAGCCTTCCTTTGGGAACAAACTAGCACTTTGCTTGACAGATGCAAAATGAAATTTCCAATTCAAGCTGGCCTCAAAATGTATTCCTAAATGATGGAATTACTGAACCTCTGCAAACATATGATTTTTTACTTTCCCTATGTTACCAGTAGCTCTTTTTCTGCCAAAAATTTATATTTTAGATTTCTCGACATTTATGGCTAAGCTTAATGATTGAACATGTTCTATAGCAGTGACTAGTCCTCTTTTGAGGCCCAATGGCATTTAAGAGAACAGAATGCAGTCATCTGCATACATGAGTTTTTTGACATTAAGATTTTACATCATGGTCTCCTCTCCCCATTCATTATTTTCCTTGGATAAGTTTCTATTAACCTTTAGTTAGCTTTTGAGGATAATCACGGACTTCATGAGTCTTCTACATGCTTATTGTTCATGTTTGGACTCTGTATATTTGCAAAACTGCTACCTCTGCCTTTTGGAAAAGTATTGGATTGTTATGATGTTTTATTTTTTTTGAAAACTCAATAAAAACATTTATGGCAAAAAAATATATATATTTTACATCATGGATGGAAAGGTGTCAGTGACACCCAGGGTGTTACCAGGGTATCTATATACATATAAACTGGACAGCAAGGGTGCAGACAAACAGCCTTGTTTGACACCCTTTTCAAAATGAATGTGTTCAATGAAGACACTTTTCCTACTTACCCTCACTCTTGCCATGGTACCAGAGTGCAATAATGTAATGATATGCAGCAGTTTAGTAGATATACCCTGTAAACTTAAAGGGGCCAGTTCTCAAAAATTGGTGCAAGCCACACCAAAGGTGGCTTGCACCGATTACCAGTGCACCAGGAACCCTGCCCCTGATTTTCTATCCGGTAGGGTCCCAGCAGCAAAGTGCCATGGCTTGTGGCAAACATAGCTATGCATCAAACAGAGGGCGCACCTAGACAGGTTGCCACAAGCCATGGGCGTCCATGCAGCAATGTCCCCTAGCAGTCTCTGGTGGTCCAGTAGACCACCCCCCCAAGTCCCAGTTTCCAGTACTGTCTAAATCAGTTATCCCAAGTAGCCTAATACTGCGATGACAGTAACATTTATAATATAATAGTTATCCCTGGTTGTCTATCACTTCCCCACAAACCCTAATCACCCATTGTGATAACAGTGATATTTATAATGTGATAGTTATATGCCCTGGTGGTCTAGTGGACCACCCTAGCACTGATCCACCATTAAGAGATATCCTGAAATTCCTGGTGGTCTAGTGAACCCCCCACCCTACAGTGCCCTACCGCCCCGCTCCCTCCAACCTGTAATCAAGCCAGTGACTGGCACAGCCCACTGCTCATCACCACAGCCAGCCACTGACTGAGCTCAGAATATGCACATACTGTATATAGTGTGTGCTCAGTGAATGACAGTCACTAAGGCATACAAGTATTATAATGTAACTATTGCTGTTATCACAATGGGAGCTCAGAGCTTGTGGGGAGGTGGCTATACTAACATGGATAATAACTATTATATTATAAATATTATTGTTCTCACAACAGGAGATTGTGGCTTGTGGAGGTACTAGGCTACCAGGGATAATAATTATTTTATTAGACATATTAATGTCATAATGGGAGAACGTTGCTTGGGGGGGATTGGCATATTGGTGCACCCTCCCTGAGGATTTCTAAGTACCGTTAGACCAGCCCATGGCTGATCTAATGGTACTTAGACCACTGTCCTCTGGAAGGGTTTTGAGAATACCAACTGAGGGGTATGGCATCCTGGGTCTACTGCAAGCCCCCTAGTGCCATGCCACAGCCCATTTTGAGGTGCAAAGCTGACACAAGCCACCTTAGTTGCATGCAGCCTGCATTTGTTGCAGGGTACTTTTGAGAATAGCTCAGGGGCCATTTTTGATGCAAGGTGCCACTTGCATCATTTGTGTTTGATGCAGGTACCTTGTGTTAATCTAAGGTCTTTGAGAATTGGGCCTAAAGTCTCTCACAGTTTCTCTCTTAGCAAGTTATCAAGTGTTGCCTTCGTATCAAAGAAAGCAACAAAGTTCTTTACTCTTGTATTCGATACATATTTCTCAACAATATAATTTACTGTAAAGGCCAGACCAGTTATGCCATTCTGATACCAGAGTAAAGTACACAATTAAGCATAAGATGTAATATTTAGATGTTGCCCCCTAAAGAACAATCAGAACACTGTTGTTGTTATCAATTGTTACACTGCCTAGCAATGCCTTATCCTAGCAGGGGCTCTGGATTCTCTGCAGTCTGAGTCATCGCCTCATGGTGTACAAAAGTCTCCTGTAATGAAAAAAGACTGGTCTGTTTTTATTTTCTATGTCTGACTCGGTCATTCACACAGGTCCAGCAAGTTGACATTTTGCCATTACAGGCAGAGATGGGCATGGCATATTTGAAGACAAGGTATGGGTCCTAGTAGCAGGCTAATGCCAATATGCCACACATGATGGAGAATGCGGCCCTTCTCCTGCCCAGGCCCTATCTTGACCACCTGAACCAGTTCTGACTGCTAAGTGTGTCTCTGAGTACCCAATCACCATCCCTAATCTAGCATCCATATTCACTGGACCTCCAAGCTTCTGCAATGGCTGCAGAAAAAAAACTGTCTCTTGCTTTGATCTGAATCCTTCCTGCAATGCTCAAACTGCACTGTGAAACATGTGGGACATTACATGTTTAGCTACTAAACAAGTAAACTGTCTCCACTTCATTTTCCTCACCTTGGCAAGCAACTGAGCACCAAAAGAAAATTTCCCTTCCCCCCAGCACTAACCTCATAGCAGGCTAGGCCAGCTGTGTACCCCTCCAGCTCTGGGACTTTTCTGTTAGCTTCAGTATGCACAAGAACTGCTATGCTTCAGCAATGCTGCCTATTCTGTGCCTCATAGCAGCCACCTCTAAATCTTGGTGTCTCTCTCTGTGTTTGGGGTACAACTTACAAACAAAAATACATTCAACACCTAGTGAGGACTCCTGCTGCTCTCTCAAGCAACACATGCTCTGTTGACCACTCTCAACTCTGCTGCAGGCCCACTGAAGACCATGGGTCCTCCATCTGGAACTTTGCCCCCTTGCACTCCTGAGGTCCAGGCCTGACAGACACATACCTTCACAATGGTCCCATCTTTAACTTCCCACTGGTGCCTACAGCAACATTTTGCCAAGTCCAAATGCTCCTTCTGATGCAGTGCTACTATCCAACCCAAACACTACATCTTAAAGGATACCTAAACAACATTTTGACAACAAACTATTCAAAAATCTGACTCCGTAGGTGACTAAAGGAAAGACTACTGTATTCATTAATGCTAAAACTACATTTACATA
This sequence comes from Neoceratodus forsteri, assembly GCA_016271365.2. Taxonomy (NCBI): domain Eukaryota; kingdom Metazoa; phylum Chordata; order Ceratodontiformes; family Ceratodontidae; genus Neoceratodus; species Neoceratodus forsteri. Next base: position 1,128,442,417 of record CM028131.1, read on the forward strand.
ATTTACCTAAATGTAGCTCTAGAGCATTTGAAAATTGTAAAATCAGCCTTCCAATTTCAAAAAAACTGTCTTACCTGCTTCTTAAAATGGCCACCAAATGTGTTATGTGATGACATCATTGGAGCCAAAGTCAGAGAGATATATGGCTCTCTATAGTGCTAACTAGTTCTTTTTTCCCTTTGTATAGAATTGTTTCACCCAAATGGTCAACACCATGTGCATTATTTTGTATAATGCACATGTTAGGCTATGGTTCTGTTCATTTTGTTTACTTTAACATGCTGAAATTGTGTTATAATCCAACTGACTTTCTCTGTGGCAAACCACAGTGCAGTACAAATATTGAATAACCTGGTGGTCTAGTGGTTATGGTGGATCCAGGATGCTACATTAGGGGTGCTGGGGTGGTGTGCATGCTTAATATGCACTTTTTAAATTTTTATTAAACCTTTATATTTTCTTCTATTATTCTTTTCTAGTACGTTTTTGACAGAACCTACAAATGTAATCCATAGTTTGAATGTAAACATTTGTACAATCAATAAATCAGACTTCTTCAACAAAGTGAAATACAGCAGCAGCAAGCAAGTACATTACTATGTGGGGGGGGGGGGTTGCAGCCACCCCCTTCACCACCCCCTAGAGCCACCACTTTTTTGTAGCAAAGTTCTTGTGCAGTCCAATGTTAGAGTTCATACTTTCTCAAAACTCAAATATATGCTTGTCTTGTCTTCTTTTTCCATGGGAAATAATAATATTTATAAGGAAAAGAATCAGCATTTTTATAGTGGTTTTCATACACATTGTAATCCAAAGTTCATTACAAGCAATACTAGACTGGTAGTGAGGCAACTGAAAGTGTCATGACAGCCATTTCATACATTAATATCCATACACAGCCTTGGACAATTACATGAACTGGTTTTATGGGAAAGGAAATGTTGGCCAGGACAACAGAGTCAGGTAGTGATCAATGTGTTAGCAGTCCCACATCTTATTTCTCACAGTAATCTGCTCATATTTCTCTCCTTCTGTCTTCCCCCTTGAATATAACAGTACCTTGCAAGAGTGGCCTTCTCAGTCCTCCTCTGGTATTCATTCTTCAGTATTCCTCCTCACACCAAAAACTGGTGAGCTCATCACCCTTCTGCATCATAAATGCAAGTAGTACAGTCCCGGTTTTATTTTGGCATATCAAATATAAACATATATTTCCAGTATGTCAGGCTCATAGCAGCAGGGAACAAGGGGAATGATGGGCTTTCCTATCCTTAAAAGATCTAGGCTACCTTTGATTAGGCACTGCTAAATGATGGGTGTGCACATCATTATGCATGTCATTTAATAGTACCTAATCATAGGTGGCTTAGGTCTTACATTGGTAGGAAAGCCTATTTTTCCACTTGTACAATGCAGTTATCAGCCTGGCTTACCAGAAGATCATGTTTATTATTAATATGTAAATATGACACGAGAGACTGTACTAAACACATTCATGATGTGGAAGGGTAGTAAACTCACCAGTTTTTGGTGTGGGAAGCAAGTGAGAAGAATGAATGCCAGAGAGGTACTGAAGAAGCCATTCCCATAGGGTACAGCTATATTCAGATTAGTTGAAGACATGAAGGAGGACGGTGTGCAGATCACTGTAAGATCTGAAATGTGGGGCTGCCAGTATCGTGATCACTACCTGACTGTGGATGAGAGTAACTAGTAATGACAAATACTCAGAGTTGCAGGGCTGCACCTAAACTGTAACTTGAATTCTGTGTAGGGCGATTACCCTCAGGTGGGGAGGGGGGATGTTGACGTTTGTTGGGACAGTATTGAGGGAGTTGTGTATAGCTCATTCTAGATTTGGAAGGGTGGCAGCCAACCAGCTCACATTGTGGCGTACAGCACAGAAAAGTACTGGAGAAGAATTGCTGGGAACTGTTCTGCGAGATTCTGCAGATCACACGTAAAAGAGTAGACTGACACTGGAATTCAGGTGGATTCGCTCCAGGTATTAGTATGCCTCTCCTGCTAATACTATTGTTATCCATTGTAAGTGCAGCCCTTACGAGGGCATGAATAGAAATTTTTCTGGTGGGTCATGATGCTTATTGCTTGGCCCTCCAGGAAGACCTAGTTGTTGGTTAATGAGGTGGGAAAAAACACAACAGGGAACTGTATATACTACCTTCACTGTGCATGAGGGTGGTGAGCCACTCAATTTTTATTGTGGGAGCAGAACTCAAACATTGAGAATGTGGACTGGAGAGTGATTTGGGAGGCATTTTTTAACAGTGCCAGCTGATGATGTGTATCAGTATAGGTGTGCACAATTCTCTGAGGTACAAGATTACAATCCAAGGTGTGATAATTCTCTTCATGAGACTGTAAGCTCATACGCGGCCCCAGGCAGTACTAAGGACAGGGTACAGATTGTGGGGTGTGCATCACAAGGCAGGCTAGGTGCAGGGGGTTCACATGGAAAAAGAAAGCCTTATTTGTGGATTAACAAGCGAGCATGAGCTTTGGAACTGAACAAGACTGGTACTTTGCCGTGTGACCCTGAGAAAGTCACTAAACTTCCTTGTGCTCCCAGGCCACACCTGTAAACAAGGTTTCAGCTTCGTGTGTCTCTCCTGATTAACAAAAAACAAAATTCAGTGCATCATATAACCACTAGATCATCAGGTATTTGAAGTGTTGTACTGTAATGCAGTTTGCCAAAGAAAAAGTCAGCTGGATTGCAAAACATTTTCCGCAAGTTAAAGTAAATAAAATGAACAAAATTATAGCCTAACGTGTAATGATTCAAATAATCCACAAATTAATACATGGTGTTGATCATTCTGGTGCAACGATTCAAAATAAAGAGGGAAAGAAGGACTACTTAGCACAATAGAAATATATGTGTATCTCTGTCTCTGGCTCTGATGACGTCATCATGACTCATCACTTAACACAATTGGCAGACATCTTAGGGAGAAACCAAGGCTGTTTTGTGAAAGTGAAAAGCTGATGTTTACATTTTTCAAAAGCTATGAAACTACATTTATGTTATTTATATAAATGCAGTTTTAGCATGAATGTAAACAACAGCCTTTACTTTACCTTGCTATAAAGCTAGATTTTGGAGTTTGCAGTTAAAAAAAAACTGCTTGTTTAGGTACCCTTTAATATCCATAGGCCTCTCTGCAGCTGCTACTATGAGGGACCACAGACTCCTGGTGGGTGGCCCATACCGCCTCACTTCAACCATCATGCTGACTTCACAGGGCCACACAACCAGATGCCCCATGCCACACTGCTCAGCTCCACTCTGTCCTCCTCACAGCCATGATGCTGTCAACTCAGGACAACACACATGAAGGCTTTCTCTGCTCAACAGAACTCATGGCTGCAGCTGTACCAAGCACTCTGCTCCACTCCCTCTCTGCCTTGTAGCAGCCTTTCTCATTTCTTCCAACTAATTCTATCCGCAGCCCAGCTCCAATTGCGGGTCTGCTTCCTCGGTCCATGGCTTCACTCTAACTGCAAACCACTCTGCTTATAACCACAGATCAGTACCATGCCATTACCCACCCTTTGCTGCTGTACATAACAATCTGTTCCCTGCTCAGCCATGCGACAAAAGGCCTTCTAAAACATCTGCAGAAAACAGAGAAGGATCAAATCACAGCTTTCGTCCTGGGACCGCTCCCAGAAATCAAATCAAATCACATTTATTTATAAAAAGTGCCTTTCCAAAACATGCCCAAGGTGCTTGTACATAATCAAACACACAAGCATAGCAATAATTAATCAAATATAATAAATCTAATAAAATCCTTATCATATTAATAAATTGTCACCAGTCTTCTGAAAACTAAGAGTAATCTGGAAAAGCCAGGCTGAATAAATACGTTTTTAATGCTGTCTTAAAACTCTGGATGGTCAGACACTTTCTCACCCGATGAGGTAGAGAATTCTGCAAGGTAGGGGGCTACAAAAGCAAAAGAATGGGCCCCCAATGTCTTTAGTAGGACCCTGGGAATCTCTAGCAATCCCTTGCCTGTGGAGTGGAGTGAGCAGGGGGGGCAGTAGGGACAAAGGAGATCTTACAAGTAACAGGGTTCCTGCCCATGTAGGACTTTGTAGGCCAGTAAACTGCACTTAAAGGTGATCTGCCACTGTACTGGCAACCAATGCAGTCCACGGAGCATAGGCATAATATGACTGACTCTAGACAAGCCAGTCAATAGTCTGGCTACCGCATTCTGCACCAGCTGCAAGCGGCAGATATCAACCCCCAGTAGCCTAGGTAGAGGGCATTGCAGTATTCAAGGTAGGAGGTCATGAAGGTGTGGACCAAAGTTGGAAGATCATCAGGGGAACCAGGTGTTTTACCTGGGTGATATTTCTCAGATGGTAAAATTAAGTTTTGACAATGGCCGACACCTGAGATTTAAAAATAATGCCCAGGTTCAGCACTCAATCAGAGGTAGTCGGCTGAACACTCCTGAGTCAAAGCCCAGAGGTTTGCCCAGCCAAAAAACTCACCTCCTGACCATCTGGGTCCACAACCAGTACCTCAGTTTTAGCCAGATTCAATTGCAGCCAGCTGGCACTCATTCAGTGCTTGATCTCAGTGAGGCAGTTGTTAAAGACTGAGACAACTCCATTTTAAAAAGTGATCCCTTTTTGCAAGCTGTCAAAATCCTTTTTCGTGAGATGATGACCAGATGGCCCTATCTCAAGAAAAGGGATTAGCTTGAGTACTAAAAGGGATTTTGACAGCTCACAAAACGGGATTTGGCTCATGAAAAGAGATTTTGACAGCTCGTGAAAGGGATTTTTAAAGGTTACTGTTTCTTTGGCACTTCAATGCAAAGAAACAGTTTAGAATTGTGGGCTGAAACTTTCAGGATAGAAAGGACTTGCCCCACAGATGCGACTTTTGCTAGTTTGGTGATAAAATTTACTTTGCTTTCCTAGTTATTATGAAGTTTGTAAATTTCCCGTAGGATAACATTGTGGTGGACGCAGTACTTTTCAGTGCCTATATCTCAAAAATGGTTCTAAATATGGATTTTTTCACTAAATGAAAGCTTGCATGTAGGTTTCCAGGCCATAATTACAACTGCAGTGGAATTTTTCACCATGTTCCTACAGCTACTGAAATATTGTGCCATTTGCAGCCCAAGGGTTACTTGGAATGTATCTTGACCTGCACTGCATCACTATGATTATAGGTTGATGAGAGTGCAGGGCCCAGAGGGCCCTGAGCTGCCACATTTGGATATCTGTATGCAGTACTGGGCATGCAGGGCCCACAGGGAGATGGCAGTTCATACCAATGTATGAACACTTATGGATAGATGGGAGCACATGGCCCATAGGTCCTTGCACTACCACAAATGGATGCCATTATGGAGCGATGGGAGCATGATCAAAGCATAGGATCCCAAGGGCCCTGTACTCCCACAGGGAGATGAGGGTTGATTACAATGCGTATACACTTATGGTTACAAGCACACCATAAACATATATGAGTATGATTACACTTTCTCAAAAAGTAAGGAAATTCATTGCAAAAGACTTCATTAATGCATCAGTTAGGGTTGAAGCATCAAAAGTTGAGAAGTTAGGTGTTAGGGTTTCTAACCCTAATACCTCATCCACCCCTACCACCCCACCCTCCACAACCAGCAGGCATCAGGGTGTGTCTTGGGGTTGTCATGCTTCTCACTCCATTCTCCTATACTGTACCATCTCAGCTTCCTTACACATGGAATGGGATGAAAGTTAAGGTTGATGATCCCAAGACACACCCCGATGCCTTTTGGTGTGTGGATGGTGGGAGTGAGGTGAAGTGGTAGGGGTGGGGGGAGGTGTTAGGGTTGGAAACCTTAATGCCTCATATATATATATATATATATATATATATATATATATATATATAGATATATAGATATAGATATAGATATATATATATATATATATATGTATATATTATCTAAGGGCATAGCAGCTTGAGTCTCTTTCATCACCATCTGCAGGAACCAGAACTGGCAAGTGGAACAGCCTGTCAGCAGGCTGTAGGGTCTCTAGATGGGAAGAAGATAAAGCAATTAGCCCTGCAGACAATGTACAAGTGACTTTTTTCATCTCCTACCAGGCTAGGCACCATGGGGTACTAAGGTAATAACACTGGGAGTACCAAAAAGAACCAAAACTGTGCATGTGTGTCCACACTGCTGGTAGAATTGTTTTTGGTAAACTGTTCCAGCTTTAACCATTGCTGAGACTAGACTTCTAGGTGTTTCAACAATGTTTTTTAAAAAACACTGTACCATGTCAACAGTGTGGATGCTACCATTGCAAGCACTGTTAAACTTTTTATAGTATATAGTAGAACATTGTTCTGTCTAGAATTCAGACCCTTTCAAAATGCTGTTGTACCACAGTTTAAAGGTCATGCAATATGATTGTACCCTTCTGTGGTATAACAGCATTCTGGAACCTCTATAGACTACACAAGTCAGTTTCATTCTGAAAGCCAAAGAACTGCTGAGTGCACATTTCACATAATACTATACACTATAAAAAATTGCAAAAAAATGTGCTAGTGCTCTAGATAGGGTTACAGCCACAAAAGTAGGGGCATGTGGCATTAGGGTTTCAAAACCTAACTCCCCATCCCCATGCTACACACAGCAACTGGTGTCTGGGGTGTGCCTTGGAGGTGTCTGACCTAATGCTCGCCCCATTCCATAAATAAATAAGCTGAGATGGGTACAGTATAGGAGAATGGGTAAGCATTAGGGCTGATGACTCCAAGGCACACCTCAATACCTGTTGCTATGTGCAGCATGCGGTGACATGTTAGGTTTGGAAACACTAATGCCACGTTTTCCTGTTTTTGTGGTTGTAACCCTAAATACAGCATTAGTTCAGTTTTTTGCAATTTATTTCCTTACTTTTTGAGAAAGTGTAATCATATCCTTATTTGCCTATGGGAAAGGGCCTCACACTCACATACTTCCTTAGATGCCTATATGTATGTAGCTGTGAAAGCACAGGGCCTTACATGCTCTGCACTTTGATTTATATGTCAACAATGTCAAAATTATTAGCATAGCCATTGGATTACCTCACCTCATGTTCCCCGGTACAGAACATTTTTGAATCCATGTCAAAGCGTAATTCTCTGCAACTGCAACCCCCTTCCACACTACAGGTGTGAAAACACATTTTGACCAGGATTTGAAAAATGATAGTCATGACATACATGAGGTGGGGGTAATAAGAAGGCTATGTTGAAAATTTTGGGTCAAAATATTTAACATTTCTGGTGTTACAAGTGTGCATAGCAAAACTGCAACAAATAGGCATAACTTTGCCATTGTAGCATATTTTGATCCCAAATGTTCAGCATAGCCCTTGTATTATGTTATCTCATGTACCCGGTACAGAACAACTTTCAAATCCTCACCAAAACATAATTCCATGCAACTGCAATGCCATTCTGTACTACATGTGTGAAAACATGTTTTGGACAGGATTTGAAAAATGATAGCTGTAACATACATGAGATGGGGTAATAAGCTGTCTATGTTGAAAATGTGGGGTAAAAATATTAAAATTTTCCAAAGCTACAAGCATGCATAATGAAATTGCAATGAATGGTTATAACTTTGCAATTTTTCCATATTTTGACCCCACATTTTTAAAAATAGTCTTCTTATGACCCCACCTCATGAATAATATTACTGTTATTCTGTAACTCCTGCCCAAAAGGTGAATTCCTCAAGTGATGTCAAAATCACCTTTCTGGTGGGAGTTGCATAAAGATAGTCACACTGTTCTTGTGGCGGTGTCTCAAAAAGGTTATGTTGAAAATTTGGTGTCAAAAGCTCTAAAAATGGCAAAGTTATGTAAAAAAGTTGAAAGCCCCATTGAAATACATTGAACCACATTTACCTTAGTTTCTCATATTGCAGTCGCCAGTTTTAGCAGCAAGACATGTCTTCAATTGGAGGGTGGATCTTGAACCTAGGACCTGTTCAGGTGAGTGAGGGTGTGTGGGGATGTACTGGGGGTTGTGGGGTGGTGGGTGCCGAGTGGGAGGTGGGGGTGGAGGGGGGATGATTGTTGAGGGACATTTTTTTACAGCTTTGAAAAAACAACATTGAGTGACAGTTTTCTTCTTTTCAGATTTCTGATTGAAATGGGAGGGTAAGGGGTGCTATTAAACACCAGAGAACACAGTGGATGGCAGTCAGAGGGTGGGGGGTGCCACTAGACACCAGGACATTAATGAAGATTATACAATGGCAATGAAGAATCTTGGATTGTGATTGGTCAGTCTGGGGCTGGACCTGTGGTGTTATCCCAGCATAACACAGTGGGTCTAGTCTCAGTACTATCAACTTCTTGACTGATTGTTTGCGTTTGCATTGTTTCCCTCTTCTCTTAAGAAACAAAAATATTTTTCCACACTAAAAAAACATTCTTTAAAATTATTTTTTTAATTCTGTAGAACAACAAGCCATTGTATAATAGGAATAATGCACTCCAGGGTGTGTGTCATGCTGGGATAACTCCACACCTGGGGCATTTGATGCACTCGGCCTGTGACCTCATGCCCAACCTCCCCAGGAGTGGCATGATCCCAGCATGACACACACAATGTCATGCAATATTCTTTTAATGAGGACTGCTATAGGTGGTTGGTGGGGCTACCACTAGACACCAAGGAAGAAAAAATTCAAATAATGGGGACGTTGATTGTAGAGTGGGGGGGTGCCACTAGATGAAAAAAAATATGCATTACTTGGAGAGAGCGATTCACTGGTTGGGGGTTTCTGCTAGACACCAAGGATGGCAGTGGAGTGTTGGGGGGGGGACAACAGGAAAGCAGGGGCTCACACTGCACTCTGCAACTGGCAGCACGAGTTCAGCTGTTGCTGCAGAAGTCAAGAAATGCCCGCTGTTCTCCTCTTGCTAAGCTCCTCCTACTAAGCTGGGCACCTGGGGGTTTGGGTGCCCAGAAAATCTATTTGTGGGCATGAAGTTTAAAAACAAACATCATAATCTAGCTAAACAGGTTCCCTTTAGTTAGGTTCTGATGTTTGTTTTTTTAAATCTTTTAAGTTTTATGTGTTTTCCATTGTTGTCAGTTCGTGGAAAACAGTATTAAGATGGCGGTTAGCATGACACAAAAAAAGGTTTGGTGCCCTGCCAATTTAGTGGCATGAAAGCAAAAAGGGAGCATTTGTGGCATCACATTTTTACTTTCACTTCAGTACATTATCTCTGAAACCCTACAGCACATGCACAGGTTGGAAAACACTAGATTTAAAAGCTTTATGACTCAGAAACCCTCAAATGTTTTTTCACCAGACCTGTCAAAGCACTACCTTGGGGATGACACATGCATCCTGCAAGTTTGGGGCAAAAATTATTTTCCATGTAGGCTGTAGGAGAGAGCAAAAAAAAATGTTAAGTATAGGAAAAAAAATAGACATTTACAAAAAATGACACATCTGGATCTCAGAAATTGCACAAGCTCCCATCACAAAAATTTCCACACATCAAGACTCTGCTCCCTAGACAACACATGAAAAATTGCAGCTAATTATGTTAAAGGAAGCCAAATATATTAATGTGCAAAGTTAGGGGTTTCACATAGAACATCCTACTCAACCCTAACTGTAGGGGTGCTACTGCACCACTATAATACAGAATGAGCAACTTTATGCACAACCAGTGCATTCTGCCACTGTGGGGTTTTGATTCCCATGGACCTCTCGAGCTTCGCTCTCAAGGTCAGAGGGAATAAGAAACCCTCTGTAGCAGAACACACTGGTTGTGCATACTGTAGCTGCCCATCCAGTATTATCTAGCTTAACCCATTTAAGTAGTAGAATACGAATATATCATTAGACTGTTGCAAACAGCCCTGTTACTAAACAGATAAATAATACTTTTTTGTGTAATTTAAAAATTGTAACCATCCCCAATAAATGCCATCATACATAACACAGGACAATGAATATCTCACTAGTACTCATGAACTGCTTTCTTTTGATGAAAAGTATTGTTCGTATGAACTTTTAATTATTGTGAGGCTATCCTTAAAACCCGCTGATAAAATACATCAACAACATGTGGGCTTACAGTATGTCAAAGTGCATTAGGGTAAATTAATAACAGTGACTCTAATGGTAAGTGTTGCTATAATTCTTTACTGTAAATTCTGCTAAGGTTGTGTGACTTCAGTCTTCTTTAGCATGTAAGTCACATCACCATTCAATTAAAAGCTGGCAGCAGAAACATAAAGAGATATGTCAAAATCAATGATCCAATTTCAGCCCAGACAGTAAATGCAAATAAGGAAAATTAGCCACATTCTGTGTAAAACTATGTAAAAATTGTTACATGTACACCAGATGTTGAATGTAATAGCTTCATTATACACCAAGATAAGCATGCCACAGAACTGGAGGTCACCGGAGCTTTTTAGACACAATAGTTATTATGTCAACTTTACAGTGATTTTAAATTCAAATAGAGATTTTTTTTTATACTTCAGTTAATAAACCTTTTAAGAAACCTCGCTTCAGAAACAATGATGGTCTTGTCATGCTTTCCTTTCACAACCTTGGTTATTTCACACAGATAAGAACAATGACACTGAAATAAAATGTGTATTCAGGATATATTTATAACATATCAACCAGTTCTAATTGAGCATGCTCTGGATAATGTCAAGGAGGGTCAGTTGTTCCTGACGAACGCTGTTGTAAATCTTCCAAAAGCTTTCTTAGATAGCAAATTATACACAGAATAAATAATGGGGAAAGGTGGTATACAAGGATGTATACCCATCAAGGGGGCTAATTAGGGCTATAAGGCCATGAGCTCTCAGGGTGAGTGGCTTTATTGCCCTAATTAGCTCCCAATAAGGGTATACTTCTGAGTGTTCCACCTTACTCATTGTTTGTTGAATATAATACATTAGGATGGTTATTTTTATGGACAGCAGATCTGCAATTTCATTATGGGAAGGAAGGAAAGAGGAAATTGTTTAAACAGGGAAGGTACACTAAGCCAGATCTTGTTTCCAGGTGTGACCTGGGAGTACAAGGCAATTAAGTGACTTGCTCAGGGTCACATAGTATGCAAGTGGGAGCTGACGGGAATCAAACCCAGGTCTCCAGGTTTGCAGCTCAGTGCTCTTAACAACTATGTTATACTGCCTCAATTATGGCATCTGATAACCTCTTGCTGTAAGAAGGGAATGGCCTATAGCGAGTGCAGTTAGAGATTGGGGGATTTCTGGGTTTGGGAGGATTTTGTGTAAGTGTCTTTTTTCCAGGCTCCTTTTACGCTTGTTAATTGGTTTGGCTAGCTCCCTTATGAGGTGTTAACTGTGTTAGTAGTATTATCCCACAGGGGTTTAATGTACTGTAGGTATATATATATTTTTTATTAGTGTAGATACTGTATATACTTCTAATTATTTGATTAGTGCAGGTATATAGCTGTAATTGTTTAATTTGTGCAGGTATATATTTTTAATTGATAGATTAGTCACAAGTATACAAAGAAATAAACAATGACCTCTTCCATGGGGAAAAGTTCTCATCTATGCATTATAGTATAGTGAAGCAGTAGCACCCCTATAGTTAGGGTTGAGAGGGCTGTTTAATGCTAAATCCAAACTTTTGCACCTTAATAACTTTGGTGTTGTTTGATGAAATAGCATAAAATTTGATATCTGTGGTCAGATCTTCAGAGTCTCAAGACGTGGAAGGTTTCATGACAACGTTTTGTATGGTTTACGAGACATGGACTGCCACAAAAAGGGAAAAAAACACATTTGGTTTCCCTATTCTTAACATTGGGTATTTTTTGCTCTCACCTACAGCCTAGACTGTGTGCAGTTTTTCCATGAAATTTTAGGGCTGAAGAGGCCCATGCCAAGGGTGTGCCTTTAAAATGTTTGATGAAAAAATATGCCATTTTAAGGTGAATTATTTTACAGTTAATGTTCCAGTGTGACTCTGTTAACAAAACTATTACTAAAGGTTAAACAACATATTGTGAGTGGTTATTTACATAATTTACTTGACGTTAGGGGAAAAACAGTCGAGATGGCTGCCATTTTCTTTTACCATTTAAACTTAGAAACATTGGTGCCTATGCATGAACGAGCAGAAAATATCCACCAGAGGTGCGCACCCCACCCACGGATAGGTACTCACAGGCCAGCATGCACAATCACTGGCCACCTGTCCATGCCCCCCCCCCCAGTGCACAGGAACAAGGAGGGCAGAAGGGGGCAGAGTAGCAGACCAGAGTAGCAGGTGGGTACCCAATTGGATAACTGTCCTGGGTCCCTGAGTGGATCCCCTACACAGGAAGGTGCAGGACCAGGTGCATGCAAAGCACTCAGGCAATAAGGGAAAGCACAGACAGTCCCCATTGTCCAGTGGTCCCCCCAGCCTGATACCTGCCCCTGTGACACTGCACCCCACCTAGTGCACAGCTGTCCCTGCCCCCACAGCAGGGCACCCACCCAGTCCTGGCATAAGGTGTCCTCCCCAACAACAGAACCCCCACCTCAGTCCCATATGCTAGCAGAACCCCCAAAGACACATCCCAGTCCTGACCCCAGTCTGGTACATAGAACCCCCCCCCACACACACACACACCAGTGCTTCAGCCCATATGTCAGTGACCCCCCAATCAGTGCCTCATCTTGGCAGACCCTGCCCAGAACTGCAAATTGCACCCACCCCAACCCCTGTTCCTGGATCCCCTGTCCCCTCATTGGTGGTGAGTGGCCCGCACCCCCCTGTTGGCACTGTAAACACTCCCCTGTGCCCAGTACCTGCAAGTCAATGCTGTTGCTGTTGTGCTGGACAGTGAGCGACACATCCCACTGCACACCACATCAGCCGCCCACCATACGACCAATGTTTGGAGTGTGCTGCCTATTTATAGCAGCGCACTCCCAGCATCAGTTGGAAGGCAGGCAGTCATGCTGGTGTGCAGTGTGATGTGTCACTCATCACCCATCACTGAGGCACTGACTTGTGGGGATGGGGGATGGGGTGGTGTTGTCGGTGCCGTGGGGGGGGGGGTCAATTCACTTCGCTGCAGAAAGTCGTTACAAATGTTATGGGCATTTAGAAACATAGAAGTTGATGGCAGATAAGGACCGCAAGGCCCACCCTGTCTGCCCATTTCTTTTTCTACCTTATAAATGTGCCATCGGCCTTTGCTCTGTCAATGGCCTATCTATTCATACTCATCTGTATTGCTCCCTTATGCCTATCCCAAACCTGTTTGAAGCCCTGCACTGTATTCATATCCACCACTTCCTGAGGTAGGCCTCTCCATGCATCCACCACCCTTTCTGTGAAAAAGAACTTCCTCACATTACCCCTTAATCGGCCTCCCTCTAATCTCATGCTGTGTCCTCTTGTCCTGCTATTTTCTGATATTGAAACATGTTAGACTCTTTCACCTTGTTAGTGCCCTTAAGGAGTTTGAATGTTTCAATCATATCACCTCTCTCTCCCTCTTTTGCTCTAGGGTATACATATTGAGCTCCGTTAATCTGTTCTCATATGTCTTCTGATGCAGTCCCTGCACTATTTTGGTTGCCCTTCTCTGGACTGTCTCAATTTGGTAAATGTCCTTGTGAAGGTGTAGCCTCCAGTACTGAATGCAGTACTCCAGACGGGGCCTAACTAGTGTCTTGTAAAGTGGGATTATTACCTCCCTCTTCTGACTTGTGATACCCCTACTAATACACCCCAACATCCCCCTAGTCTTACCTACTGCTTTAGTGGTCTGCTTGGATGATTTCAGGTCATTGGTGATGATGATGCCCAAGTCTCTTTCTTCCCTTGTGACTACCAGCAACTCCCCTCCCAGTCTATAGGTGGCTTCAGGGTTTCTTTCCCTATGTGCATGATCTTGCACATCTTTGCATTAAACCCCAGTTGCCACTCTTCCAACCATTTTGCTAGTTTATCCAGATCTCTTCTCATTTTGCCCACCCCATCTAGATCATTTACTCTGTTGCAGATCTTGGTGTCATCTGCAAACAGACAAACCTTACCCTCCAGTCCATCTGCAATGTCACTGATGAAGATATTGAAGAGGACTGGTCCCAGGACTGATCCCTGAGGTAGCCCACTGGTGACTTGCATCTCTTCTGACTGTATCCCATTTACCACAACTCTCTGTTTTCTGCCCGTCAGCCAGTTTGCCACCCAGTTGACCAACTTCTAACCCACCCTGAACCTACCCAGCTTATTAATCAATCTTCTATGTGGAACAGTATTAAAAGCTTTGCTGAAGTCAAGGTAGGCAACATCAACCGGTCCCCCTTGGTCCACCACTCTGGTTACCTAGTCAAAGAAATCTATGAGATCAGTTTGACAGGACCTTCCCTTCATGTGCAGGGATAACAAGATGCTTCTCTCCATATTTTCTACTATTTCATGGTCCCTCTGAATTGGTTTCTGGTTTCTAGCCATGATCCAGGGGTCTTATGGTCTTATAGCCAAGATTCCAGACTGTGTCTTGTAGTTAGCATCGGTGCTGCATAGCCTTTGAGTTATCAACATTTGCCTTACTGGGATGTTGCTAATCAATGTTCTTTGGTGGCTACTGGCAACATGGAGCACTTTATTTTGTTACATGGGTTTACAATAAATAGTAGTCCCAAGTGTGTTACCATCATTAAAGATATTAAATTCCTGGGGCTGCTGGAGGAAGTAAACATGGGATTCTGGACAATATTAATCAACTGTTCAGTGAACTGCTTAAGGTCATCAGCTGTGCCCTCCAACAACATAGGGGAAACATCTATGTAACTTTGCCATTGAGGTACATTCTCTTGGAACATGATATTTGTATACATAAAACATTCCTCCCACTGACCATATAAAAGTTTACCAGGCTATGTGCAAAGGCTGTACCCACTGTGATACCTTTGCACTATAGCTTTTGTATGTGACATAATTGGAATGAAGTTGAGGGGACACTGACATTTGAGCCAGGATATGGAAATGTGTGTCTGGGGGGGGGGTTCTAGGTACCAGACTAGGGCCAGGACTGGGATGTGTGTTTGGGGGAGGGCTGGCATATGGGACCAAGGTAGGGGATCTGTTGTGGGGGGGGGCTCAGTGAGTACAGCAGTGGTGGCATGGTACACCCTGCCATATCCAGCACCATCCTATGCCCTGCTGTGTGCAGCACTACACACCCTTGTGAATGGTGTATAGTGTCAGCACACCCCCATTTCTTCCCCAGACTGCCCTGGCACATAGCTGCCCAAGCGGCTTGGGAATCGAGTGCATGCCTGGCCAGTGCACATTTGTTGAATGATGCTAGGGATCTGTTGAACCCCCACTGCGTGGCATTCCGGCATATGTATACCAAAGATTTCGGTTTCCACTGCGCGTTGGCATAGTGCATAGGGCCCATTAGAAGTATACATAAATTATGTCTTTTTTAAAAAAACAAACACATGACCTTAGCTAAACAGGTCCCATTTAGATAGATTCTTGTGTTTGCTTTTTGAGAAAGTTGCCAAAAATACCTTTTTTGGGCACCCAAAATCCAGAGTGCCCAGCTTAGTGAGAGGAGCCATTCACCCGCATTCTCTGTAAGAGAACAGTGGGACTTTCTTGACTTCTGCAGCTGCAGCTGGAACTCATGCTGCAGGCCACAATGAGAGAAATGAGCTGTCATTTCCCTGGTGTCTTGTGGTGGTCCCCCCATTGCCATCCCTTATGCATGTAATGTTGCCCCATTGTCTAGTGGCACCTACCATCCTCCAGTCACCATCCCCATAATAATAACTGGCTTCCCCTTTTTCCCATAGGGAAACTGTGGCATAATTTGCCGTTATAAAGAAGTGTTTATAATGGCAAACATGCACATGGTTTCCCTCGCTGTGCGCATGCCCATGGAGCAGCAGAACTGTTCCCGACCGTTAGCCGCTGCCATGTTGCCAAAAACAGCATCGCCAGAAGAACTCAGCGGTACATTTTTTGTTTTATTTTTCCCCCAATATAGAGCACAAACTTCATAATCCTGTTAAAAAAAGCCATTTTAAAAGACACAGATGGATTCCCATTCCGGCACCGGACTAACACTAAGCCAAACTGCGGCTACACTAGAAGGTCTTTATTTTATATAATTGCTAAGGTGAAAAAGGGAAACCCAGCAATTATATCAAATAAAATATGGGTTAGTGTGTTTAAACTTGAAGTTTGCACACACCCTCTGAGTTAGATGCTGACATAAACCCCTCGAGCTTCACTGTCAGGGTTTATGAACATCTAACCCCTCGGGTGTGTGTAAACTTCACGTTACACACACTAACCCATACTTTATTCTCTATTTTATTTATTATTTACCTGGTGCCTAGTGGCACCCCATCCTCTGATTGTCATCCCTGTAATATATTTCTCTTTCACCATCTTGTCACTGTCCCCTTAATGTATTTCTCTTTCCCTGGTGTCTAGTGGCACCTCTCACCCTTTGATCGCCATCCCAGTCTGAAATAAAGAAAATCATCCTTGCATGTTTTTTTTTTACTAAACCAGCAATAAAGGAAAAGTCCCTCACAATCAGACCCCCTCATGCCAACCCCAGCTTCCCACTCAGCATCCGCCACCCTATACTCCCTCACTCACCTGAACAGATCCCAAGGTGAAGATCCACTCTCCAATTGAAGACATGTCTTGCTGCTGGAACTGCCGACTGCAATATGAGAAACTAAGGTAAATGTGATTCAATGTACTTCAATGGGGTTTTGAACTTTGATGCATAACTTTGTCATATATGTATATTTTGAACCCATATTTTCAACATGGCCTTTTGGGGAGCCTGCCTCATGACCAATGGTGGTGGAATTAAAGAAATCAAGCCCAAAAGGTGATTTTACATAGGTGGTTTACATCTTACCTCACTAGAAGAATGCAGAGAGTGGTTTCCGGGGTTTATTCCTCAGACCCAGTTTCCCTGTTTTGTGGGGTTTCTCAGGGCTCAATGTTGTCCCCCATGTTGTTTGCAGTGTACATGCTGCCCCAAGGAGACACTGTAAGAAGGTATGGGCTGAGGTTTCACTGCTATGCTGATGATACCCAGCACTGCCTTTCTTTTGCACCTGACCAGGATGGAGCTCTCTTGGTCTTTAATAACTGCCTCCAGGAGTGGATGGATTCAAGTTGGCTGAAGTTGAAGTCGGATAAGATGGAGGTGCTGGTTGTGGATCTGTCGTGTTGGATAGGGGTGTCAGGGGTTGGTTCACCCTCTGGGCTTTTTCTTGGGGGTGTTCCACTCCTGACCTCTGAACAGGTGTGTAACCTGGGGGTAATCTTTGATGAAAGGCTGACCCTGCATTTGCAGGTGTCTGCCATCATCAAGCCCTCATTTTACCATTTGAGGAATATCTCTAGGATTAGGTACCTTGTTCTGTCTGGTGATCTTCCTACTCTGGTCCATGCCTTTGTGTCCACATGCTTGGACTATTGCAATTCCCTTTACCTAGGGCTCCCTGGGGTGGAAATCCACTGCCTGCAGCTGGTGCAGAATGCAGTGGTCTGGTTTTGACTGGTACCTCTCGGTCCAGTCATAGTTCACCAGTTCTGCGCGGACTGCACTGGCTGCCACTTCAGTGACAGATCACCTTTGAAGTTGGTCTTCTGACTTTTAAAGCCCTACATGGACTGGGTCCAGACTACTTGAAAGAGCTCCTGGTCCCTTACTGCCCTGGGTGATCGCTCCGCTCAGCTGATGAAGGGTTGCTAGAGATTCTGAGGGTGTGTCTGAAATCCTCTGGGGCCCATGCATTCATGCATGTGTCCCCTACCCTTTGGAATTCTCTACCCAGTCAGTTACAAGAGTGCGTGACCATGGAGATATTTAACAAGGCCCTAAAAACATATTTATACATTCAGGCATTTGGTGACTGATTTTAATTTCTAAATATAACAGTTGATTTATATATTTTAAGAACTGAATTGTTTGTTATACTTTTTAAAAACATTTTGTAAGGCACCTCGGTTCTTTTGAAAGGTGCCAAAGAAATTAAGCTATTATTATTATTATTTTGCATTTGCTTGGCAAAATTACATTTTGGGTCAGATTTGAAAATTTTTACCACCCTTGTTCATTAGGTAGGGTCATAAGATGGCCATTTTGAAAATTTAGGGTCAGAATATGTAAAAATGCCAAAATTATGTGCAAACATTGAAATTTTATTACACTTACTTGTAACTTTGGTAATTTTAAATATTTTGACCCCATATTTCCAAAATAGCCATTTTTTACACCACCTCGTGAATGTGACAGCTGTCATTTTTCAAATCCTTGCCAAAATTTGTTTTTACACCTGTGGCATGGGATGAAGTTTCGATGCCATGGAATGATGATACAGTGGGGATTTGAACATTTTCAGTAGCAGGTTCGTGAGGTGGAGGTAATAAGAAGGCCATGCTGACAGTTTGATATCCAAATATAGTAAAATGCCCAGGTTATGAGTGAACATTGCAGTATTTCAATGTTCTCCCATAACTTCACTAATTTTCAATATTTTGACACCAAACTTTCAACATAGCCATTTTTCCGCACCACCTTATAAATGTGACATGTGTCATTTTTTAAAATCATGGATGAGCTGTAGTTTCACACTTCTAGTGTGAAATTACATTTTGGCCAGTATACTATAAATGGCACCTGTCGTGTTTATAAAGTGAATCATAAAACAAGAATCTTGAAAATTTGGAGTCAAAATTGAAAAAAAATAATATATATTTGTTAACAAACTTTTTTGTGTAATGCCCCTCTTGACCCCATTGGATATGCTTTGTGATCCCATGCCAGTAAGCAGAGTTCAGGCGTGAGCTCAATGACCCAGCTGGATGGGGTGAGGGTGGGGGAAAGCTGGTGTTATGCACCCCCCAGCCAGGGAATGAAAGGTGCAGGGTTGTCCTCACTGGCCTGGATACCATATAGTGAAGGCAACTGACCTCTTGGCATAGATCCTTGGGCCTCTGCACCCCTGTGGGGCAGAGGACTGTGTACATTTGCTGACAGAAGCACTCTTTGTCCTGTGTATCGCTATCTGTGGCCACATGGAAGTGCAAGGACCAAAGGTCCCTGTGCTTCCACAGCCTACCAGATAGCCCCATGAAATCTTCACATCTGTCACTTCACTGAAGTGCAGGGCATGCAAGGGATCTGCACATCTGTAGGCAGATGGAGTCTTCCTTTGGTGCAAGGCATCAGGACCCAAAGGGACCAGCATGAATGAAGATATAATTCCACAGTCTCAAAAAGAAAAGAAATGTTTTGTAAAGATCTTCATTAATACACCAGTTAGGGTAACGTAACACCACAAAAGCAGGGAAATGTGGTGTTAGGATTTTCAAGCCTAACGCCCCCATCACCCCCCAAGCAGCAAAAGGAAAAACATTAGAATATTGGATTTCCATAGTCTTGGTGAATTAGTGGTGGGGTCTTCCTTGTGGGTTGTCAACCATAATGACCACCACATTACATGAGCAAACCATGTCACACATGATTTCCTTTGTTTACAAAGGGCCCCCTTGGCCCTGCATAAAAAAAGGTACAACAAATTGTGCTGGCAACCTGTTGAGAGACATACTTCTCTACCTTTGAAGAGTGTATCATTATGAGGCAGTTGCATGGAGCTGAACCTTGTGCTTCAGATTGGAGGCTATTGGCTGGGGAAGGGGTGAGCATTAGGGTTGACAATCCCCAAGGAAGACCCACCACTGATTTGCCAAGACCCCAGAAATCCAAAACCTTGTTTTTTCCTTTTGCTGTTTTGGGGGTTGGGGTGGGGAATTAGAGTTTGAAACCCTAATGCCACATTCCCCTACTTTTGTGGTATTAAGTTACCCTAACTGGTGCATTAATGACGTTTTTTGCAAATAATGGAAATAAATATATTATGTGTATATTTATTTTATTTATTTATTTATAATTTGGAAAAGAGAAAGGCACACTGAGCTGAGACTTTTTTCTAGGTGTGCCCTGAGGGAAGTGGGTTATACAATAGTCAGAGAGGCAAAATAGCAAACTAGATGAGTACACAAGGTAGAAAAATATATACAAGGTACAGGATAAATAAACAGGTAACATTATGGGTGTATCATTAGCTGAAAAGGTGCAGAGTGTAGTAGGCAGTGTGGTACAGCACTGACTATATATATATATATATAATTAGAGGCAAAAAACTCCGTTTAATGCATTAGTTAGGGTTGTTCCACAGTGACAAAAGTTAGGAAATTCGCTGTTAGGGTTGAAAACCCTAACTCCAAATTCACCCCCCCCCCCCAGCACCACACACACACAGACACACACACACATTCAAGTATGGGGGAGGACCAAGTCAACACAACCAATGACAGACATCCAGCAGCAGGTGACAGAAATAACAAACAATTGTCTAAATGTACTATGAGACATCCCCATCCACCTGACCAGGTATTGCATGCTCAGTGGAGATCAACAGCAAAACTAAGGCCATGTACACCAAACGTACACATCCCTGATTGCAGCTGCACACAACGTACCACACTTAGTAGTTGCATGGCCTTACCTACTGATGCCCCACACCAGACCACACCACTTGTGGCCACCTGAGCAATAGAGTTCAGCAAAACCAAGGAGTTGTACAGGTATAATATCTCTGATTATAACAAGGGTTTGAGAAATGCAGCTTCTAATTGACTGTAAACATTGTAAAGCCTTATGTTTAGTTTTTATTAACATACATGTAGAGCCTAACCATATGATGAACATGGTTTAATGTTGTTTAAAAAACAGTTTTATTATGATAGCAATAAGCCACTCCCAGGTATTATGTTAATGGTCAGTTTATCACTGTCTAGCGACATGTGGCACTCGGCTATGCCTCATTCAACATTAAACCCCTACAGGGTGACTAACAGACCATTTAACATAACTGTTGGTCATGCCTTATTGCTTAATTGTCTTTATGAGTAGATACTCTCCCTCTGTTAGGCACTGCAGCAGCTTTGCAACACAGTGTCCCACCCAGTTACACCATACACTGTCTAGTTACTGGAGAATGGCTGTGAATATGAACTCATGAAGATGAACAGTGTAACTTGATCATTACAGTCATCAAACCCTAGTGTGATTATAACTGACAGAGTCAGTGATAGAGGATAACCCCTGCTGTCCTAGTACACTTACCCCATTGTGAGTTAAATCAATACTAAAAGACATTCTGTTTATATCTACACCATACCTACTTGATTCCTGTTGTACCACAATTAACATAGTTATCACTTTGATAGCATCAGTGACAGAAGTGTGGCAAACCCAAACAGTAGGCATACAGCCTGAGTATGAAACAACTGTTAAAAAAAATCACACTGTGCCCATAAGTGGCATAGATCACTCATTGCAACAATAGTAAATATATTACTTAAGCAATAATGCACGACAGGGTGTGTGTTGTACTGAGATAACATCACGCCTTGCGTTGTTGGGCACGAGGCCGAAGGCCGAGTGCAACCAACAGCAAGGCGTGACGTTATCCCAGTACAACACACACCCTGGAGTGCATTATTGCTATTATAAAATGGTCCGGCGTAAAAAATTAGATGTAGATAGTTTAATTTTTTTATTTTTATCATTTTGTTAGAGAGAAATGCTGTGTGTACTTCCACCAAAGAAAGTAGTCCATGACAAATATTGCTTTTGAAACAGTGTTATTACATTTTATTGTGGTTTCTGTGAATACTGGTTGAACTTTTTAGAAACAAGTTTTAAATTAAGTAATAACATACATTTGTGAATGAATAAATATATTTGAGAACGTTTTTTAAATAGGTGTAGAACTTATAACTAGCTGTAAAACTTTTTCAATTGATTAGGAAGCAGATGTAAAGTAGATAAGTGCAAAAGTGCAGAACTTCTACATTCATTTTAACATTAAATGCATCGAATAGTAAAGTAGATAAGTGCAGAACTTGACATTCATTTAGATATTGAAACAGATGAAGGCAACGTTATGGGACGTTTTTAAAAATTAAACTTAAGCAATTTCAATGCAATTACTTGTTATAGATATTGAACACATTCGAAGAATTGCCTATTATTGTTTGTGTGTGTAGTTGGTGATTGGCTGAGATGAAAGCATTCAGCGTCATTTGGTGATTAGTCATGATTCATATTTTGACCGTTGGTGTCATTTCCTGTTGTGATGGGTTCGTCTCACGTCCGGAGCTTGCTTGCAGGAGTCCTGGTGCAGTCTGAATGTGTACTTGACTGTTCTGGTAGTAGGCTGATTTTATGGAGATGAGTGGTGCTGCAGATGTTGATGGGGATGTTTCGCTTAGTGCTGCACATGTTGTTGGGGATGGTTGGTTTTCTGTGAGGTTGAGGCTGATAGTAATCTGCTCCAAATGTTCGGTTTGTTAAAGAAGGGCCCAGTAACTCGTGAGGGAGGTTTCTGCACGGTGGCCTGTGACAGCTATTATTTGCAAAGCCTGTAGCCCAGCATCAGATAGTATTTGGATTGCTGTGGCGCGGAGGCTGTGGTTGGTGTAAGTTGTTGGTAATTGCGCTGCAGTGCAGATTTTTGTGAAGCATTTTGCTAGGTAGTTGATTCCTATGCTTTCTCTTGTGTACCAGATGGATTCTTCATTCCATGGGTTGGCTGGGTGTCTGCAAGGGTGTAGGTAGAGACTCTGTGCATTTGGGGGGATTTTCTGTAAGTACTTTTTAAAGGCTTATACTGGGCAGTGCGGGTGCCCCGGGAGGGCGAACATGCAGCCGCGGTAGTTAGCTCTGCCTCTTTCCATTGTGTTGGCATGATTTTTAGTTTTCTCGTTAAATGTCATGGTGAGGTATTCTTGTCCAGTGGAGTCGGTACAGAATTGGAAGGAGTCTGGTTTTAGTTTTTGTTGACCCTCGCAGCCATGTCTAGCAAAGTGGAGCTGTATTTCTAGCCAGAGCTGGCGGACTAGGCCTTCGGGGGTTTCGACTGACAGCGCGTTTGAGTTTCTAAGGTGCTCGAGATGGGATGTGGGAATGGCTGGGTGGTGTTTTGTGCAATTTTTCCTTCATGTCTGAGGTTATTTAGGTAGCCTAAAAAGACGTTATTTGCTGACTGGAAGTCTGGGTCGCACATTAGGTTAATGTTTCTGCTGATTGGAGGTTCATTGAAATATCTGTTTATGCCAGCACGAAGTCCGATGTAACTGCTGATACTGTAACCTTCCCCAATTGAGTTTCTCACTGTGCCATAGAAGTTACGGAGGATTGTATTTAGGTCCTGTGGAGGTATTTCTGTGAAGTTTATTTGAATGTCTTTTTCTGTTAGCCAGTCTAGGAAGATTTTCATAGCCCATGAGGTGGCTCTTTTTGTGGTTGGCTCATTTCTTTCTTTTTCTAACTGGTCCAGTTGTTCAGGGTGAAGTTCAAGGTGTCTTTTTTTCTCTTTTTTTTCCCAGTAC
Organism: Neoceratodus forsteri; assembly: GCA_016271365.2. NCBI lineage: Eukaryota > Metazoa > Chordata > Ceratodontiformes > Ceratodontidae > Neoceratodus > Neoceratodus forsteri. The sequence goes on from CM028131.1 coordinate 1,128,465,942, forward strand.
TTGTACTTGGTTGTGGTTGGTGTTCTGGATTTTCAAGTTCAGGACCAAACCATTTCTGTAAGTCATCAGGATTGTACATGTTGAAGTTTACTTCAGGTTGCTGAGACATTTTTCTTGACAGCTGTTCTGAGGTGAGATTTGACAACCAGTGACAGGTGTAGTGATACATTTTTTTTTTTCAGATTTTGTTGTAAGGCTGCCAGGAATTCATCCATGATGTTGTACTGTATTATCCTCACGCCTTATGAAGAGTGTTGACCAATCAGGTAAGTGGATTTTTTCTTGCCATTTTATAATATTTGAATAAGTTAGTCATCACAGATGCAATGAGATTGTCTTTATCAGGTACAACATACTCAGTAAGTGCCTACAGGAAAATCTATCCTATATACATCTCCGATACAGGTACATTATTGTTGACTCAATAGTGCTATGATATTTAGAAGTTGCTTGGCCTGATCCATGCAATTACAATGTTTCTTACAAAGAATACTTACTGCATCTTTAGTATTGAAACACACTGAAGGTCTATGTATGTACATCAGCAGTACACCTTCATCAGTAAGAATGCATGTGATACTGGCAGTACGAATTTCACAGCGTTGAACAGGCAGTGCTTTTCCATATGTTTACATCAGCCTCTCTATGTTGAGTAAACCAATGCAGTAAATGTACTACTATGTAAATCACCTACTAAATGTATCACTACTTTTATCTTGAGCATGCTAGTGTCTAGTAGTTAATTTATGTGCTTCTCTTAATTAATGTATACTCACTAGTGTTAAAACCTTTCTACAACTGTCATCATGCACCTTCAGCATTTATATTGAATAACGGCATAGTACCAGTTGTGGTGTGGTGTGGGGCATCGGTAGGTAAGGCCATGCAACTACTAAGTGTGGTATGCTGTGTGCAGCTGCAATCAGGGATGTGTACGTTTGGTGTACATGGCCTCAGTTTTCCTGTTGATTTCCACTGAGCATGCAGTACCTGGTCAGGTGGGTGGGGATGTCTCGTAGTACATTTAAACAATTGTTTGTTATTTCTGTCACCTGCTGCTGGATGTCTGTCATTGGTTGTGTTGACTTGGTCCTCCCCCATACTTGAATGTGTATGTGTGTCTGTGTGTGTGTGGTGCTGGGGGGGTGAATTCGGAGTTAGGGTTTTCAACCCTAACAGCGAATTTCCTCACTTTTGTCGCTGTGGAACAACCCTAACTAATGCATTAAATGGAGTTTTTTGCCTCTAATTTCCCTTCTTTTTGAGAATGATAATGAGAAATAGTGAATGGGGCCTTGCGCTTCCGCCACATGATGTCTTGTGGCATAGTAACAGGAGCAGCAATGCAAACAGAAATGCTAACAGTGGCACACATGGTAACACAAGCGCGAATGAGAACAGAAAGGGTAACGCTCACGGTGGCGTAGACGGGAACGGTGTGCCAGGTGATGTCTTCTCACATAGTAACATGGTGTCTGTAAATGGAAATGTCAATGGGCATGGTGACGCAAAGTGAAACAGAAACAGAAACAGTACGGTACACACAAATGGCAAAAGTAACAGAAATGCAAGCGCAAAAGAAAACGCAGCGATAATGCACATAGGGCCCTGCGCTCCCGGCACATAATGCAGCAGCAGAAGCGTGTGGCCCAAAGGGCCTCGCTCTCCCACCACATGATGTCTTGTGGCATAGTAACAGGAAGAGCAATGCAAATAGAAGTGCTAACAGTGGTGCACATGGTAATGCAAGCGCAAATGACAACAGAAAGGACAATGCACATGGTGGCATAGATGGGAACAGTCTGCCACGTGATGTGTTGTCACATAGTAACATGGTGCCGGCAAACGGAAATGTCAATGGGCATGGTGACACAAAGTGAAACAGAAAGATAAACAGTACTGTAGACAGAAATGGCAAAAAATAACAGAAACGCAAGCGCAAATGAAAATGCAAAGGATAATGCACATGGTGGCGCAGACGTCAACAGTAAGTAAACAGGTACAAACACATAGCGGAAAGGGCAACAGTAACAGTAATGTAAGCACACAGGCTGGTTTTCCCCAAAACCTGCATAGAGAAAGACAGTGAGTACAAATAATGTATGCATAATAATGAGTATCGGCGCAGAAAATGAGAACTTGGAATACTAAATACGTTATATCTCAGGAACCGTACGACGTGGAAAAAAAATTTAAAAGTCATATTATTTACAACTGTCCTGGCTAATTTGAATGGGGGCTAACAAGTTTTCTGACGAAAAGTCCGTATCTCTCACCGTTTCCGAGATACGGGCCCTGAAAGACGCGCGAAAGCCGTAATGTTATCCTATGGGAAAAAAAGAAAAGTTCGGAGCGCCATAACTTTGCCTCCCTGTAATGTTTTTTCACCAAACCACTGAAAGGCACATCTGTGGGCTGTTGGCTGTCTTCCCTCCAAATTTCAGGAAAAAAGACCAAACCGTTATTTTGCAGCAGGGATCCAAAGGATTTCTGTAATGCGTCGGGCGCCGTAATGTTATCCTATGGGAAAAACGTCAACTTTGGAGTGCCGTAACTTTGCCGCCGTGTGATATTTTTTCACCAAACTACTGAAAGGCACATCTGTGGGCTGTTGGCTGTCTTCCCTCCAAATTTCAGGAAAAAAGACCAAACCGTTATTTTGCAGCAGGGTGCCAAATGATTTCTGTATTGCGTCGGGCGCCGTAATGTTATCCTATGGGAAATAATATCAACTTTGGAGTGCTGTAACTTTTCCGCCATGTAATATTTTTTCAATACAACACTGAAAGGCACATCTGTGAGATGTCGGCTCCGTTACCTCCAAATTTCAGCCCAAAACTCCCAACGGTTATTTTGCAGCACAGTGCCAAAGAATCGCTGTCATTGTCCCACAGATGGAAAACTACTGTCGCAATTTGCGAAAGCTTTCACAAAAAAGTTCGACACTTTCGTGAGCACGAAAGTAATTTGTGAAAGTACTTTTTCCAGAAATTTGAAAACATATTTCTGGGGTGTTTACACAAAATAAAGACATGGCAAAGCATTCTCATGGTCCGACTAGGTGAATACAAAAAGAATTAGGTTGCTAGAGGGTCCCAAATTTAAATGCCAACCATTTTTCTGATCACCAACTGAAAACAAAATGGCCGATTTGCGAAAGTAACAGGCCCATTTGCGAAAGTAAAAATGCATTTGCGAAAGTGTTGAACTTTTTGTTAACTTTTCCCATTGACTTATAATGGGAAACTGTTTTTTGAATAACTTTTGAACCGTTTAATATTTTTTCACGAAATCTTTGAAATCGGGGACCCTGGCCACACGTTTCCTGAAGATTTCGGACCGGTCACGCAAACCGTACGACCTGTAGGCGGGACTGTAGAATTCCAGAAAAAGTGTAAACACGCGCACAGATCATGCTTAATAACTCCACAGCTGTATATCCGACCACTACGAAACTTGGCAGATCCCAAGGCCTATGGTTCTTGATCATGTATTCCAAATTTCAGCCAAATCTGTCAAATGGTTGCAAAGTTATTAAGGTGCAAAGTTTGGGGTTTAACATAGAAATGGCTCCTCAACCCTAACTATGGTAGCACTACCGTGCTACCATAATATATATATATATATATATATATATATATATATATATATACACACACACACACACATAGGCAAAATAAATATACATGTAGGCAAATTAAATGTAAAAAACTGGGCACCTAGGTATACTAGGTATAAGTATACATAATGCTAGGACAGCTCATATACATAGCTATATAAATAGGTGCCCTTTTCTCTCTGGGGTCATCTAAATATAATTAAAATGAACATACTCCCACAAATCCTTTATCCCTCATAATGCTCTCCCAATTATTGCCACAATCATGGTTTAAACAGATACATAGAATATTATCAAGATTTTTATGGAAAAACAAGCCACCCTAGAGGGCTCTCAATAAACTAATGTGCCCAAAGATAAAGGGAACCTGAAAGTATCCAATCTTTTTTTATATTACCTTGCTTCACACAGCTCCAGAATTGTTCAGTGGTACAAACCGATACCAGAAGATCACTATACACTTTACGTTCCACTTTGGCTGGAAATAGAACACTACCAATGTTCCTAACTTGGATTGGATATCTGGGCTTTGTTGTATATCCCCACAAAAAACTTCCTTGGTCCTTATGGGGCACACCTATAGATATGTCATTGCAGGCCCATAAGCAACTATGTTCTCTTCTCAAGATGGACCCCCAAAGAGATATCTCCCAACCTCTTTTAAGAACCCAAACTTAAAAATTGCAAGTCAACCTTTTTTTTTCACACTTTCTTTTATGTGCCCCCTCTGATGGCACCCATCGGGGATGCTCACACGGCGAGGATGGCTACTTTTGGCCTGAACCCTAGATTCACACTCTGATCTCCCCCATCAACCAGGCAGACTCTAGTGCCTTGGATCACACACCCCGGGCAGGGTCCGCTTTTCCTAGCAGCCTTGTCTGTGATTAGAGAGAGTGAGAGAGCCCTACCTGGATTGACGGGTTGGCCTGGAGATCATCGTGGTGGAAGTGGGCCGGCGATGGGATGTGTATCCAGCCCCTGGGGCCCCCACCATCTCCACACCATCGGGAGGGATTTTCCTTGTTGCAAACTTTCCCTCAGGGAGTGCGACGTGCAATGACGTCTGTACATGGCTGCCCTGCTGACATCTGCCCGCACTCTGTCCCCTCTACTTATCAGCTGGTATGCCTATAGTACTCTCGGTTTCTGCCAGGAGTCACTAGGCAGCTGAACTAGCCCCAAAACCCTCCCCAGAGAGAGGAGAGCAGTCCTCCAGTTGCTTAATCCTCTGTCTCCCCTGCCGACCCCCGGTGGTCCCGGATCATTCCCGAACCCGGGTTGCGGGCGTGGTGTGAGGTGGTGTTCAGAGCCTCAACCCTCAGCACCACTGGGCCAGTTTACAAGTCAACTTTTGACCAAAGATTTTGGTCACATATGAAAGTAAGCACAGTAGACCATGTTCTACAGGATGGTAAATTGCTCACATTTGTTGAGGCACAGCAGAAATATGGATGACCTTCCTCAACTTGTTTTAAATATTTTCAGATAACCCATGTGCTAACTCAACATTTTGGGACCAGACCATGGCATAATCTTTATGGGACTCAGCTTCTTAACTTAGTTACTATGGTACCCATGTCTCATTTCATCTCCTTTTACTATACTAAATTCCATTAAATCCTCTTTGGTAGGGGCCCTGATCCATTTTACTATTGGGATCAAGTTCTTCCTCCCCACAAAGGTCTTTGTAATTGGTCTTAAATTTGGAAGAATACTTATTGATATATAAAATGGGATAGATACCATTTTATGCAGTTCCAACTCCTTCACAAACTTTTTTACACTCCGATTAAACTGCAGAAAATGAGTAAGCTCCCATCTGTGGTCTGTTCTAGATGTAATAAAAATTCAGGAATGTTATTACATGTTTTTTGGAATTGTGAGAAAATAACACCTTTCTGGGAGGTCATAAAGAAGCGATTAGACCTATTGTTGGGCTAGGATTCAGCATTCTTACCGGAATTATGTTTATTGGGGCGGTCTTCAAAGGTAGGTTAATTGGGAATCAAAGATTCCACATCGCTTTGAAATTGGCCTGTGCCAAAAAAGTAATCCTGAGGCATTGGTGTGACCAAACCATTCCCCAGTATATAGAGTGGTATAGGGAAATATTATTTGAGTTACAGGTGGAGAGTATAATTGCTAGTTTAGCAAATCACCTTGACAGATACAAATTGATCTGGGAGCCTTTATACACCCTATTAACCATTTGATTAAATAAGGGTAGAGGTTCTCGAATACCTTGGTAATATTTTATTCCTTTTATATGTCTGCATTTTGATAACTCCTGCTCAAATTTTAAATCCAACTACTGAACACCATATTTTATGGTGGGTATATTCTGTACCATCGATTGGGGAACTTGTTATAAAGAATGGTTTTCCTGAACCTATGAGTTTCATAGACGTAAATTTCTTTGTTTATAGTATTTTTCTTTGCCCCTTACCAATGGGATCTTAGAGTAATCTACACTTCTCCGGGCGGGGAGTGGGGGATGGATGGGTTAGGTGGGTGGTGGGAGAGGAGCTAGGGCTGAGATATTCAAAAATATTGGTTCTTATTAAATGTCATTACCTGTGATGATTCAAGTCTAGTTCTGTATTCAATGTTTGGTGATTTCCTGTAGTTTTCTATTTTGTACTGAACTATAAAGTTTACTCAATTAAAAAAAGTATGTATGTATATATATATATATATATATGTAATATATATATATGTGTGTATATATATATATATATATATATATATATACATATCTTAGAGGCAAAAAACTCCATTTAATGCATCAGTTAGGGTTGTTCCACAGTTGCAAAAGTGAGGAAATTCAGTGTTAGGGTTGAAAACCCCCTTGAACCCCCTCAGCCGGCCCCCTCAACTGGCATCGGGGTGTGCATTAGGGTCATCGGCCTTAACTCTCACCCCATCACATACGTGAACAAGCTGAGGCATAGGAGAATGGGGTGAGAGTTAGGACTGACGATCCCAATGCACACTCCGATGCTGGTTGAGGGGGTGAGCTGAGGAGGTGTAAGGGGGGGGGTCAACCCTAGCACCAAATTTCTTCACTTTTGTTGCTGTGGAACAACCCTAACTGATGCATTAAATGGAGATTTTGTCTCTAATTTCCCTTCTTTTTGAGAATGAGGACTATAAATAGTGAAAGGAATGTGGTGGTGGGAGCGCAAGAACCTTTGGGCCCCACGCACCCACCACATGTTTTTTGGTGACATAGTAACGGTAAGTGCAATGCAAATGCAAGTGACAGCAGTTACACACATGGTGATGCAAACATAAATTGTAAAGCAAGCCTTAATAGAAACGCAGGAGCAAAGTGACACAAAACCAAACAGTGACGCAAACGGAGACACAAGCGCATACCAAAATGCAACTCGTAATGTGACGGTGATGACACTTCTATTGTAAATGCAAATGATAACTGTAACACCAACAATAATGCCAAAGGAAACAGAAATGCAAGCGTGTCCAGAAATGCAACCCATAATGTATACAGTCACGGTACTGCAATTGTAAATGCAAATGGGAACGATGACAGCAACAATAACACCGAAGAAAACAGAAACACAAATGGAAGCACGAATGAAAATGCAAACCGTAATGCACACAGGCACAGGAACGCAATTGGAAAAGCAAATAGTGACAGTAAGAACAATGATGATGCAAAACGAAAGAGAAACAGAAACAGAAGGGCGGCCTCCACCAGAAATGGTAATGCGCACGGTGACGCTAAGCAAAACACAAACACAAACAGTAGTGGAGACACAAATGGTAACAGTAATGCAAATGCAAGCACAAACAGAAAAGGAAAGGGTGATGCACACAGTGGCGTACACGGGAACAGAAATGCAAACGGGCATGTAAACACAAGTGTAAAGCCTACGTGTAACAGTAACTGGAGCACACATCCTATTTCTCCCTAAAACCTCCATTGAGAAACTCAGTGTGTACAAAGAATGTATGCTTAATAGTGGCCCCCAGAGCAGAAAATGAGCTGTTGGAATATTAAATTGCTTATATCTCATGAACCGTGCGATGTAGAAAACATTTTTTAATTTCACATGATTCATGAGATTCCTGGTTAGGTTTTCACTGAATGCGTATGCATTGTCACAACGAAAATCCATATCTCGCACCGTTTCTGGGATACGAGCCCTGAAAGGCGTGGTGGACACTACTATGTTAGTCTATGGGAAAAAACTTCAGCTTCGGAGTACTGTAACTTTCCTTCCATCCAATATTTTTCCACCAAACCACCAAAAGGCACATTTGTGAGATGTTGGCTGCCTTCCTTCCAAATTTCAGCCCAAAGGACCAAACCATTGTTTTGCAGCAGGGTGGCAAAGAATTCCTGTCATTTTGGCCATAGTCTAGAAAAATAGTTTCATGATTTGTGACACCTTTCGCAAAAATTTGCGAAAGAGTCACAAGCAAGGACACTACTTTGTGACACTACTTTTCCCAGAAATTTGAAAAACATATTTCTGGGGTGTTTAACCCCAAAATAAAGACATAGCAGGCATCCTCAGGGCTCAAATAGGTAAACACAAAAAGAATTATGTCCCTAGATGGTCACAATTTTAAATGGCAAGCATTTGTGTGATCAGTAACTGTAAACAAAATGGCAGATTTACGACACTACTAGGGCCATTTGCAACACTAAAAACTGCATTTGCGAAAGTGTCGAATTTTTTGTTAACTTTTCCCATTGACCTATAATGGGAACTTGTTTTTTGAATAACTTTTGAACCATTCAATATGTTTTCATGAAATCTTCCAAAGACACATTGGGGACCCTGGCCATATGTTCTCTGAAGTTTTCAGACCAGTCGCACAAACCATGCTATCTGTAGGTGCGAACAAAGAATGCACAAAAAAAAAACATAATTGAACGCACAGATGTCGCTTAATAACTCCGTAGCTGTATATCCTACTGATACAAAAGTTATCAGATCCCAAGATCTATGGTTATGCCCCTTGCCTGCCAAATTTCAGGCAAATCTGTTGAACGGTGGCAAAGTTATTAAGGTGCAAAGTTTCACCATTTAACCTTTAAAGGGCTACTCAACCCTAACTATGGTAGCACTACTGTGCTACAATAATATATATATATATATATACACACACACATATATATGCAAACTAAATATATGCACAGGCACATTAAATGTACCATCTGGACACCTAGGCATATTAGGTCTAAATATGCATAAATGCTTCAACAGCTCAGGAGTTCCCACTGAACAGAATGAAAAAACCACTGCGGTTTCAACAATGTTGCCTCTTCACAAATAAAGTGTGGGGTGTGCCTGGGGGTTGTCAACCCTAACACTCACCCCATTCTCATATACGGTACATCTCAGCTTATTTACTGATGTAATGGGGTGAGCATTAGGGCTGACAATCCCAAACCACACTCCACACTTGTTTTTTGAAGAGGCAAAAGGAGTGAAACTGTAATGTTTTTCCTGTTGCTGCCTTCAGGGTAGGGGTGGGGTGTTAGGTTGGAAACCCTAATGCCACATTTCCCTACTTTTCTTGCTTCAACCCTAACTAGTACATTAACAAAGTTTTTTACAAAGAATTTCCATACTTTTTAAGGCAGTATAATTGTATCCTCATTTGCCTGTGCGAACGCAGGGCCCTCTGTGTCTGGTGTTCCTATCACTCATTAGATGCATACATATAACAGGAACAAAACTGTCAGGATAGCCTTTTTACCTTACCACATGAACCCAGTACTAAAAATGTTTAAATCCCCACCAAAACATGATTCTGCACCACCACAATGCCATTGCGTGCCACAGGTGTGAAAACACAGTTTGGCTAAGGTTTGAAAAATTGCAGTTGTCACATTTCTAAGGTGGTTCAAAAAGATGATTGCAGTATGTTAAAATGTTGGTGTCAAAATATTTAAAACTGCCAAAATTATGAGTGAAAGTAGTAAACTCTCAATGTATGGGCATTGCCTTGCCATTTTTACATATTTTTTCCCAAATTTTTCAACATAGCTTTCTTATGACCCCACCTCATGAACAACACTGGTAAAAATTTTCAAATCCCACCCAAGAGATTATTACACCAAGTGACCACAAAATCACCTTTCAGGCTTGAGTTCTGAAATTCCATTAACATTGGTCATGAGGTGGGGTCCCAAAAGGCCATGTTGAAAAATTGAGGTCAAAATCTGCAAAAATGATGAAGTTATGCATCAGAGTTTATAACTGCACTGCAATACATTGAACCACTTTATTTTAGTTTCTCACATTGAAGTCGGCGGTTCCAGCAGCAAAACATATCTTCAATAGGAGAGTGGATGTTGACCCTGGGACCTGTTAAGGTGAGTGAGGGTCTGTGGAAGGTGTGAGGAGGATGCAGGGTGGTGGGTGCTTAGAGGGAGGTCAGGCTGGGGGGAATCAGAATGGCAAGGAACAATTTTTTTTATAGGTAAAAAAGACATTGAGGGAAGGTTTTCTTTTTTGCAGGATTTTAAAAGATGGGGATGGCAATCAGATGGGGGTTGCACCTAGACACCAGGGAAATATATTTTATAACGGGGATGGCAATCAGAAGGAGGGTGCCACTAGACACCAGGGAAATTTATTCAGTAGTTCAAAATGTAATGTTTTCACAGAATCATAAAATTATTACATTTTGTAGTGAAATACATAAAATGACATGGAAAATATAATTACTATCAAGCCAACAACTTTTGTGTTTTATGGGATGTATTGAGGCCTGGTTTTTAAAATGTTCTGGCAATGAACTTCTATTTAACATACCATTTTATATGTCAGTTTGTGAATTTCCAAAGTTATTTCTACTGCTACAGTATTAAAATTGTAGAAGCATAAAAATGGATGGCACTACGAATGAGAAATTATTTCAGACCTGTACATACAGTGGTAGTATAGAAACGTTTTCTGGTACCTCAGTATACCAGTCATTACCAGTCCCTGTTGTGCAGTACAGAGATGGTAATGTGTTACCGCTGTGTGGAATGCCCGATTATACAAGCTGTTAGAATGCACTTCCTCAGGTATCCACTGGATGGCTACCATGAGCCATCATCACAATACTGAGATCCTGAAGTGTTGTGTGATTTTCACCCCCAGAATTAACCTGCAGTGGCATGCAGGGACACTGTCACATTAACAGTAATTAATCTTGTTACTGAAATTGGATGTCAGACAGATTAGATTTTTTAGTAGTTGATAATACATAAAATATAAAACAGAATCAGTATACAGAGTACAGGCAATGTTTTATTATCAACAGCTAAAACTCAGATTTGACAAACGCCTAATTTCAGTAACAACCCTCTCTTTATTCTGTATTCATTTCTAAGATTTACAAAAGCCTTCCTATCCTCAAACAGTAATGATTTTTTCATCCTATTCCTTTGGCATGAGAGTGCTTTCCTCATTCTGTTGCATTTTAGGTCAAACCATTTGACATTATTAAAATGTTTGGTTGTTTTCCTGTCTCCCCATAATTTAGATTGTTGGTTATATGATGTTCTAAACACTTTAAAAGGTTGAGGACTTTGGCAGGATGCTGCTGTCCTGATTCAGTATGTTCAGATACATTTATGCAGTCTTATTTCTTCTTTTCTACTTCATCTGTATATAATAGATTTCAGCCTGTCAGAATAGCAGCTTACTCAGACAGTAAGGGACTGTACCCATTTAGTGCAATAGTACGGTTAGACAGGTAAGTGCATGCTCAAACTTTTTTTAGCACAGCAAATACAGTATGTAAATCAAACAAGAATCTACTATACATCTATGCATTTTAAAGAAGAAAAATAAAACAGAACTACATAAGCACCAGACTCATTGAGGCTGCTGTGCAACAATATTAATTCAAACAAGCAACACAAATGCCATGGAAACAAACATGCAGTGGGATGGCAAATAATCCAGTTTTTGCAAATAGTGCTTCATGGGGAGACCGTGCATTGCTGTCTGAGTAACTAAATACCAGGGGTGGGATTCACATGTGCATGGTGCATCTGAGATGTGCCGGCACATCCATGACTTGCACCCAATCATGATTCTGTAAGGGCAGTAATGCAACGGTGCATCACAGATGCACCGCACACCACCCATAATGTTATGTGCCACATCTGGAGGGGTTGTGCTGGGTGCGTGCCCATGCACATGGGGCACAGCCCTATTCACAACCCACCTTGGAGGCGCATCTCCAAAGCAAGTCTGAAGATGCACCTCCAAAAGAAAAGTCTACAACAAGTAGACTTAAGTGGGTGTCTGCCCATAGGCAAGCTGCCATACTGCAGACAGCAGCATGGCAGCTCACCTACCCTGGCAGTCCACTGTTCCCCCCTCCTTGTCCATAGTCCCAGAAACAAATTATCGTGCACCATAACTCCCTGGTAATCTAGTGGCACCCCCCCACCCCATAGTCCTGTAAATAAGGATTTGTGCTTCGGAACTCTCTAGTAGTCTAGTGGAACCCCCACCACCACCCTGCCATTACCTGATCACACAGAACAATGACTATCCAAAGTAGTCCTGGTGGTCAAGTGGACCCCCTACCCACTTAGCCACCCCCTTCCCAGCAAGTTCCAAAGGTCAGTGGGCAGCACAACCCACCTACATACTGCCATGGCTGCCTGCCAACTGTGCTGTCAATGAATGACAGCATACAGTACGCGTGTAACCCCATTGGTGGACCCTGTTTACCAATGGGCTTGCAGTCTGTACTGTAAGCTTCCATTCACAGCTGTGTGAATGACAGGTCATTCACAAAATTGTTAACGGAAGCTTACAGTACACACTGTGAGCCCATTGGTCAACAGGGTCTACCAATGGGTTTACATGTGTACTGTATACTGTCATTCACTGACAGCACAGTTGGTGGGGATCTGTACTACTTCCCGACATATACCTTCCGAAAATTATGTTACTGACAATGAAATCCCAACTCACACATTGCCCGTAACCTCATACTCCCGACTTAACATTTCCTGACATTTAGTGTGCAGATTTGCCGATTACGATTAAATGTGAGATAAACAATTAACTTCATCAGGTTTTTCTCCCTGAAACACTACTCCACTGGATGGCATTTGTACAGTGTGACACACAACCCTACCACTCTGAGTTTACTCCTGAACTTGAGTAGCCCCTGCACAATGCAGGTAGCACAAGTACAATGCAGCAGTGCTACTGCCGCAATAGTAGACCAGTCCGGCTAGGATTTTATGAGTGGCAGCAGAGAGTCAAAGTATCGGTCTTAGTGCTATGTCTCTGAGAACACATTAAATCCCCTGTCATAATTGCATGTTTCTACTCTCCTGGATTGCAGCACTTCCAGATATTTACCTAGGCACTGCACTGGTTCCTTTTTGCAGCACGAGATTCCTTTGTGCTCTTGCGGGACATCAGAGAATCCTGCAGGTGACTGAGAAGAGATAGGATATGCAGGGCAATTATTATTCTGTCTGTTAGCAACTAGCGATGGGGTCAGCATTTGGCAAACATATATTGTTAATGTACACAACACAGAGCTGTAAATGCATCTGAGGCACAACACCTAAACTACACTATTCTGTTGTTGGGGGGGGTGTCAGGAAAAGGATTCATGCAATTCTTTTTTGTATGCTGTGTCGGTGATTTGATGATCGGGAAAAAGTACTATCGAGAAAAAGCATAGTCGGGAGAACGGGTACAGGAAGATTTTGTTCGGGAACATGTAAGTCGGGAAAAGGTACCTATTCCCAGTTGGTGGGCTGCCATCATGGTATGCTGGGGGGTTGTGCTGCCCACTGACCTTCAGCACTTGATGGGATGGGGCAGCGGGGTGGGGAGGGTGTCTGGGTGGATGGAGGGTCCACTGGACCACTAGGGATACTTTGGGTAGCCGTTGTTCTGTGCGATCGGATTGGGGCAGGGTGGGGAGTTCCACTAGACTACCAGGATGTTATGTCACACAGAACTATATTTATGGGACTACAGGCAGGGAGGGGGGAACCAGTTGAGTACCAAGGATGTCTGGTGATATAAGTGACATTACTGGAATACAGGCAGTGTGGAGGGGACACAGTGAACTATCAGGGATGCCTGATGTTATTAATGTCATTACAGGGATATGGGCGGGGGGCACTAGACTACCAGGGATTGGGGCATAGTCATGCTTTGTGGCACAATTGGGATCAGAGGGGCCATTAGCTAACAGGGGGATGATGTGCTGTGAATACTGCAGCACTTCCAGGACACCCAGTGCATTCTGCAGAGCGCATACCAGCCGGAGGCATGCTAATGGGCCCATCATGACATGCAAATGGCCCTATTGTGCCTTGCATGCCTAATGGTCCCATTAACATATCTTGGGCTGCAAATCCCAACCTTGGACGTAGCACATCTGGAGATGTGCTGCCCGATTGTTTTCCAAGCCTGACCAGGAGATTGAGCTGGTGCTTCTCGGGTTGAGCACAACTGTGGTATTCACAGAGAGGATGCGCCTAGAGCATCCTCTGGTGCATCTTCTGTGAATACCATAGTTTGGGATCAGCACATCTCATTTGCGCTGAAGCAGCTGAGATGTGCCAAGTGTGAATGCTTTGGGAATCCCCCCTAATGTGACAGTACAAAATAATAATAATTACAAGAACAGTGAAATCATAGGAACAAATTAGAAACAATCAAAAACACACATTAACATATTCTAAAAATCTGTTGCTTAGACAATCTCTCGATAACTGGGTTGTTCAATAAATATGCCAGTTATTTTTTATAATCATTTGTACTCACTACACTGCCATTTAAAATTATAATGAAATTAAGAGCTGGCTGTTTTCTAAGTTCTCTGTCACGCACAGTAAGAAGTTTTTGTCTGGAGTGCCCCCTGCACTGGCCTGCGCCATGTTCAAAACATCATGTCCATTTTCTCTTTTGAGGAATCTATGCCACAGTTCCTCCTCCTAATGGCAAAATCACTTTCCTCATTGCAATTCCTTAAAACCCCAAGGAATTTGGACTTGGCTATTTTTGGTTGATGTGGTGTATATGTGAGCTAGTAGAATGCAAAAAAGGTATTACAATCAGTTCATTTTTGGACAAGGTCAGTTTTCAAAGTTCCATCATTTTTTTTTATTATTTCCAAATCTAAGAGTTAATCCTCCTGTATCTGACCACACAGAACATCTTAAATTGCCACAAGGCCTTTCCAAATAGGAAATGAACATATCAAGATTGTCTGTCTCCATGCCATACCATCAATACAGTATGTAGTCAATATTATAACTTCAGATTTCAACCCTGTCAAAGAATGGATTGTCCTCAGGGTCATAGACAAGTTCCTTTTCCCATTTCCCTAGATTCAGGTTGGCATAGTTGGGGGCAAATGTAACCCACATTGCCATACCTTTAACCTGTATACATTAGTCACCCTAAAATACATGGGCATTAGATGTTAGTACAAAGTTAAAACAGTCGAGCAAAGAAAAAAAAAGTGTAGATTCATCACACCCACTAAAGCCATCCAACCAAAAATGCACTGCCAAATATCCACCATCATAAGATATATGTGTGTAAAGGGACTCAACATCCACTGAAACCAATAACCAATCATAGGTTTGCATAAGCATAGGTTACATATATACATGAATGAGGGAGGGGTTTGTGGATTTCACTATTGAAATAACATCAGACAAGCTAGTTGGACATACTGTATGCTTCCTCTTGTTTTTAGATCCTGTTTAATGTGCTCCTATGTTTCAATCTGATCCCAATTGGATTTCCCATAGGATGTTCAGTATGTCAGGGGTATCCCTCACATAAGATTGCAATTACCTCACTAAGTACTAATGTGAGCATCTACAACCTGTGATCAAGGCCCTATGAGAGAACAAATATGTGCAACAATTGGACTCCTTGGGGGATTGTCAAGTCTCTTATTGACCTTCAGCAGTGCATAAAAGTGACTCAGACCAGAGGTGCACATGGTCAGAGAATCAAGAGCTTGCAGAGAAATGACACTATCATCAAATGCCATGCACTGAAATTCATCACGCTTCCATTTAAATTCAGTAGTTAGGTCTGGTTTAAGCTTTTTATAAAAAAACAGAATTTCCCAGCTGTCACTCTATCTCTGCCATATATAAATCAGTGTCCAGGACCACAGCTGACCCACCCTTGTTTGCTTGGGTGATAGTAATCATCTGATTGTCCTCTAGACTCTTCAGTGACTGCCACTCATCATACAGTATGTGATATTCAAATAGGTGCACTGTAGAGGGGACTCAACTTCCAGACAAGAACGTATTACTGTGCATGACAGAGAACCTAGAGAAAATCAAGCTCTTAATTTAATTACAAATTTATCAGGCAGTCTAGGAAGGTACAAAGGGTCATACAAAATAACTGTCTTATTTTACAAACAGACCATTTATTGAGAGACTGCACTGGTTCTCTGTTGTGTATGGTAAATAGGAATGGCCCAAATTTGACCGACAAACTGGTCCATAGTCATCTGCCAACAAGAAGGGAGTCTGTTGTTTCTTGTATTTCTAGTTTGACCACGGGTTGTTTTTATTGTGGCTGCTATGCATTTTGCCCTTCAATTTCCATAATACCTTTGTTCTCCACAGAATACAGTAGAACACGAGTTACATAATGTTTTCAACTGCAACATTTCATATGTGACTGTAAGAGGTTTTATGTTGGTAAAAACTCCTGCAATTTTTAAGTGAGGGAGTATAAACACCTTAGATCAACTGCTAGCTGGACCCCAACAATATATCCAAAGTTCTGTTAATGGGGGAGATCATAAATTTAGATTCGGTGCTACTGAGATTACTTAGGTAACCATGGGGTATTCGGACCTCTTGTTACTCTATCAGGAGTTTTTCTAGATCTTCATGTCTGGGGCACTTGTGTACCCTGGCTTAAATGACAAGTTAAAAATTATTTCATGATCACAGTCAGTGATAGAGGTAGTACTGTATGTATAAGGAGTTACAATTCCTAGAGTTACAGTATCTGTTTTAAGTTTCTCTGCACTAAGCTTTTATATTTTTGTCTTTACAGACTCAACAGAGGACTAGCAGTGCAGCACTACTGAAATGTTAAATATGTCTACAGAACATTATTGTGTGTAGATGTGCATTAATTATTTTTTCTGTTGAATAGTGCTGATTAAAAAGTAACATTTGTGGTATAAATTAACTTTTTGGAAACTTAACTGTTTCTGGATTTTATCTTGCTACAGCACTATGATTTTCATGTTTTACCCTTTGTTGCCATAAATTCTATTTAACAAGACTTTTTTGGGACTATCCATGAATTCTGATGTAATGAAAAGGGGCATACATCCTGTTTTATCATCACTGCCATTTTGTCTTGGCAACTGTTTTTAAAGTATGTTAGTGTGTAATTTAGATTGTTATAAATTATTGTTTTGATTTCACTATTCTAGTAATTATTATTATTTTGTACTGTCACTTTAAACTTTTAGGCCTAGCTATTCAGAGCAGTTGCATGTGGCGCAACTCAGTTGCACCAGCGCAAGTGCAGAATTGCACCAAGGAGCCATATTCAGCAGGAGCCAGTGCGCAGTGCAAAATCCATTGTGCCAATGTGCTACTATAATGTATGCAGGTGCAAGTGCAGGGGGGCATGCCCATGAATATCCAGCACAGTGGCATATTCAACCGTGAAACCATGGCACAAGTGTGGAGCAAATTGAAGTTGCTCTGAGCAGAATTGTTCCTATAAATACAGGGCACAAACACACAGACAGCAATTGTGCCAGGGGTGAGAGTGAGAGGGAGAGATAGAGAGAGACAGACAGACAGACAAAAGTCCACACACAGAGGGACAGGGACAGAGAGGTAGCCTGGGAGAGGGAGAGAGGTGCAGAGAAAGAGAGAGAGACACACACATACACACACAAACTGTGTAGCAGGGTAGCACACACCCAGCAGCCAACCGCCCAGAGGGACAGTGGACAGCAAGGGCCATGGATATGTGCCCTTCTTGATGGAGGCAGAATGAGGGGTGTGAGGGGGCAAGAGGAACAGCGACATGGCTGAGGAAGGGCCCGTTGGTGGTATGCCCGACACAGGTGGTACCGTGTCCACATCACCTTTGAGAACTACAGAGAAACTGAGATTGTAGGCCGGTACACCTGAACAGGGCCATTCTGAGGCAGCTCTGCAAGCTGTACAGTGAGGAGATGCAGAACCCACCAGACAGAGCCACACCATGTCCATGGAGAAGAAGGAGACCGCCATCATGTGCCTGCTCACCACGGTCACCTTCCAAAGACCAACAGGGGACACCAAAGGCATCACCTAGTCTGCCACGTCCTGCCTCCTCACACAGTTCCTCAATGCTCTGCTGCCACGTGCTTCGGAATTTATCCATTTCCCCAGCACACAGGCGGAGCGTACAGCGACCATGCAGGACTTTCACAGGGTGGCAAGCATGCCTGGCATGATTGAGACCATTGACTGCACCCATGTGGGCCTCTGCATGCCACTAGGCCCTGAGGGTCTGGCATATAGCAACAGGAAGGGGAGCCTGAGTGTCAACTGCCAGGTGATGTGCAATGCCATGTGGCGCATCACTAATGTCTGAGCCACACACCCTGGGAGTGCACATGACACATTCATCTGGCACCGTTCTGCATGGTGCCACAGATTTAAACTTAGGGACATCCCCACTGGCCATCTAGTGGGTGAGTAAGGCATGGGCAAGGGGTGATGAGCAGAGCAGACCTGGGGATGGGTCTGGGCAGGGTGCACATGGTGGCGTGGGTGCCAGGGACAGGCAAGGGGCACAGCATAGAATAGCAGAGTTCTTACCATGTCATTCTCCACACAAGTGACAGTGCATACCGGCTGAGGCCCTGGCTGCTCAGCCCCTACTGGTGCCTGTTGTCCCCAGCAGAGGAACAGTACAATGAGGCACATGCCAGCACATGCAACATGATCGAGTATGTCTTTGGCAGGCTGAAGGCATGGTTCTGTTGCCTAGACAGGTCAGGCAGTGCCCTACAGTACAGCCCATTGAAAGCCTGTGGCCTATTTCTGGCCTGCTGCATACTGCACAACATGGCCATTGACTGTGGGATAGCTGTCAAGGCTGATGAAGGTGACAGTAGTGGGGACCATGGAGGCAATGGGCTGGAGGGTGATAGACAGCCACCCCCGGGCAGAGGGATCCCCATGTGCTGCAGCAGGTGTGATGTCACCGTGACACCATCACATAGGAGCACTATGGTGCACACAGGTTGGTGGTGCAGTACACATGCATGGGCCATATAAACTGGTACAGCACACATGCAGAGGCATGCATGGCAATGAGCATGTACACACAGAGGCATGATGTAGGGGTAGGGGAGTCAGTGGCACACAGCCACACACACACACACACACACACACACACACATGCACACGCACCCACCCAGGTGTTGGTATGTGGCATGGATCAGACGCATTGAACCAGTGCACGGGCACAACCAGTGCTAGACTGCCCTCATCACACCCACACCACATGGTCCTGTGGCTGGGCAAGCACACACACAGGCAGCATGCATCATGACACACAGGCAGGACACCAGTGGTAAGGCACACACACACACACCGCCCATGTGTGCACAGGGCAGCAGCTGCAGACCGCGGTCAGGGCAGACCACAGATCAGGGCTGCTGCACGGTACCATGGCCACCACAGCCACGGGGTGTCCACACCAGGGCCGATCAGCAGCCACAGGTTGTACATCAGCCAGGAGTGTGTGTACAACAGTCCCACAGTGGTGGAACCATGGGACCATGACCGTGTCCTCACGGGGGTGTGCAGGTGCCCAAACAGGCCACCCCAGGCATGCCTGGGATGCCTACATTGGAGCCCAACATCAGCTGTGTTAGGGTCACCTGACACCGCGTCCATGAGGTGGCCAGCATACTGTGGGGGGACACCTGTGCACGGACATGCCCTGTGGCAGCCAGCAACACAAAGCCATCTGTGATCGCACTGGCAATGCAATCCAAGGATGCAGTTGTTGCCTCCTGCATGCACTGCATCCCCACCAGGATCTGTGCAGTGCCCTTCTCCTACTGCTCAACTAAGTGGTGCACATCCACATTCAGTGCATGCACCCCAGTGACAAGCAGCACCTGTTGCTGAATGGACACCTGCAGCAGTCGGGTGTGATCAGCCAGATGGTCGGCATCCTGGGGCTCCCAGGCAGGGCACTGTTCCTCATGTGGTGACCAACCACTCTGCACAGTCCCCCTCTCCAGTGGACACTGCACAGTGGGGTCTGCAGGGGGAATTAGCACAGCAGGTACACCAGCAGTGGACCCTGTGGTTGGCAGCCCGGTAGCACTAGCAGCCTGCTGCTTTCGCCCATCTGGCCACTGTATGCCACCCTGCACCTGCGCAGCCACACCACCACCACCACCACCACTGCAGGGCACAGCTGGTAGGCAGATGGTCTGCCGCTGGCAGAGCACTGGGTGCGGTACCTGTGTCTGATGCCAGCAGGGCCAAAACACCCACAATGTCACCCATGCTGTCCAGGAGCTCTGAGTAGTCCTCATTGGAGTTGGACCCCACCCCGATCTGTCTCCACACACAGGACACTAAGACTGGCATCCTGTAGGATCACATCCAGGGCCTCATCCGACCCTAGGTCCAGGACATCCGCTTGCATCGTGGTGCTGAGCTGCAGCCTGTTGGGCCCCCAGATGCCTGAGGATGTTGAGGGCTGGTAATCTGTGGCCGTACCGGCAACCACAGGTGCTGCTGCTTCTGGTGCCCCATCCTCTGCATGGAGGCTTGCTGGTGCTGCAAGAGAAAAATGGCATGTCAGTGAGGCACTGCCTAGATGTGCCCCCCGCACACTGACGCTGCATGTGTCCTGCAGCATGGCATGCACGTGGGTGCACACACATGCACATGATATGCATGACAGCCACATGCACACCAGTATGCCCATGTACACACCGACGGTGCCACCAGCTGTGCTTGTCTGACATACATACCATGCAGTGATGGGATGCCACCCACCTGGAAGCCTCCTCCAGGCATGCCCTCCAGCGTGGTGTGGTGCATAGTGGCTGCCACAAACTCCTCTTGCGGAATCAGCATGGGTGCATCCACTGGCCCTCCTCCAGTGGCACTATGGGACACCCTGATGGCTGCCACCTTCTCCTTAATCTGCCATTTGTCCATACCAAGCTTTTTGTAGCACTCCTTCACTGACCGCTGGTGGCTGCTGTGCTGGTTTACATAGGTCCCCACCTCCTCCCATGCACCAGCCCTGGCCTGTGGTGTGCCTGTGGCACTGCTCAACAGGGCCTCCCTGTCTGGCTAGGCCTCAAACAGGGTATCAGTCTCAGCCTTTGTGAAGCTGTGCTTCTGAGCAGGCCCCCACTCCTCACCATCCTCATGTGCCAACATGTTGCTTCCTGTGGACATGGACAGCACAGTGTGTCAGTGGCAGCATCTCCCTGGTCTGTCCCACCCTGCAGTGTTGTCTGCTCCCAGTGTGCTACAGCAGCATTCACCACTTACCTGTCAAGGTTGCAATACTGGTCCATGACCTGTGCTGTTCTGTGGCACCTATATGGTGCAAGGCATGCAAATGAGGTTGAGCGCAACAGTAATGATTGCTAATGCACCCACTGCACCATGCATTGGCTGATGAGCTAATTTGCATGTGGTGTCTGAATATCATGATATTGTACTGTGCACAATGGGAGTGCGCTGCAGCAAGTCATGGTGGTGCAATATGCATGCATGCACAGTGCGTAGGCCTGCAGTGCACATGTGCATCATGCTATCATGGTGACAATTGCACACCGCACATGGACAGCATGATGCAGTGGCATTGCGCATGCTGCACATGGCCAGCTACTTGCATGGTCTCGCCTGGAGTACCATGCCCTATCATGCACATGTGTACTGCATAATGGTGGGTGACCTCTGACCCCTGGGTCAAACCTCCATCACCCTATGACCCTGCCAAGCTATGGCAACCCCATGCATCTCCAGTACTGTGCAATGGGTGGGCACTGCGCATTCTCCCATGCATCAGGCATATGTTGCGGACACATGCACCTCCTCCAGCCATTTTCACCGTTGAACCTGCTACAGTAAAATGGCACTGGGAAGAGGAAGATGTGCCCCTAACTGGTCACAGGTGGAACTGGCCAACCTTGTGGCCTGCATGGAGCACTATGCCCCACAGCTGTTTGGGCAGCTGCCCCGCAGCAGGCCAGGGGCACTGTGTGGCAGGGGATTGCTGCCAGCCTGGAATGCAGGACCTAGGTGCCCAGGACTGGTGAGCAATGTGGGCACCAATACAGTGACCTCAGCAGGTAGGGCATGGACAAGCTGAGGAGGCTTCAGGTATGCGCCAGGTGTGGGGCTGTGCCATAGCCAGGTAAGTCATCCCATGTTGCATGTCTGCCCTGGTGCTGTACTATGGTGATGGCTTCGCTGCCTGACATGCCCTGCAGAGGGGTACACTGTCCTCGTGCACATCACAGACTGGCATTGCCAGCTTCTGCTTGCATTGTCATGCAGCCATGCAGGTGTGCAGGACATATCAGGCAGTAATGCATTGCACACCACCCATAATGTTATGCACCACATCTGGAGGGGTTGTGCTGGGGGCATGCCCATGCATATGAGGCACAGTCCTATTAATAACCCACCTTGGAGGCACATCTCCAAAACAAGTCTGAAGATGGACCTCCAAAAGAAAGTCTACAACAAGTAGACTTAAGTGGGTGTCTGCCAACAGGCAGGCTGCCATACTGCAGACAGCAGCACGGCAGCTCACCTACCCTAGCAGTCCAGTGCCCCCCCGCCCGTAGATCTGTAAATAAATTATTGTGAGCCATTACTCCCTTGTAGTCTAGCAGCACCCCCCACCCTGCCCATAGTCCTGTAACTAAGGATTTGTGCTCTGTAACTCTCTGGTAGACTAGTGGAACCCCCACAACCTGACATGACCCAATCACACAGAACAATGGCTATCGAAAGTATTCCCGGTGGTCCAGTGGACCCCCACCCACTCATCCACCCCCTCTCCAGTAAGTGCCAAAGGTCAGTGGGCAGCACAACCCACATACTGCCACAGCCGCCCGCCAACTGTGCTGTCAATGAATGACAGCATACAGTACACATGTAAACCCATTGGTGGACCATGTCAACCAATGGGCTTGCAGTCTGCTCTGTAAGCTTCTATTCACAACTGTGTGAATGACAGGTCATACACAAAATTGTGAATGGAAGCTTACAGTATACACGGTGAGCCCATTGGTCAACAGGCTCTGCCAATGGGTTCACATGAGTACTGTATGCTGTCATTCACTGACAGCACAGCTAACAGGCTGCCATGGCAGTATGGGGGTGGGTTGTGCTGCCCGATGACCGTCAACACTCGCTGGGATGGGGCAGCGGGGTGGGGAGTTGGTGCCTGGGTGGGTGGAGGGTCCACAGGACCACTAGGGATACCTTGGGTAGCTGTTGTTCTGTGCGATTGGGTCAGAGCAGGGTGGGGAGTTCCACTACACTATCAGGAAGTTACATCACACAGAACTATATTTATGGGACTATGGGCAGGGAGGGGTTAACCAGCTGAGTACCAGGGATGCCTGGTGATATAAGTGACATTACAGGGATGCTTGCAGGGTGGAGGGGACACAGTAGACTACCAGGGATGCCAGATGTTATTAATGTCATTACGGGGATACAGACGGGGGCACTAGACAACCAGGGATTAGGGTATAGTCATGCTTTGTGGCACAATTGGGGCCAGAAGGGTCATTAGCTAACAGGGAGGTGGCATGCTGTGTTTACTGCAGCACTTTCAGGGCACAAAGCACATTCTGCCTGGTGCGTCACAGCTAGAGGCATGCTAATGGCACCATCATGACATGCAAATGGCCCTATTGTGCCTTGTATGAGTAATAGCCCCATTATCATGTCTTGGGCTGCGAATCCCAACCTTGGATGCAGCACATCTGGAGATGTGCTGCCCTATAGTTTTCCCAGCCTGACCGGGGGTTGAGCTGGTGCTTCTCGGGTTTAGCGCAACTGTAGTACTCACAGAGAAGATGCGCCTAGAGCATCCTCTTGCGCATCTTCTGTGAATACCATAGTTTCAGCTCGGCACATCTCATTTACACTGGGGCAGCTGAGATGTGCCGTGCATGAATACAGGAACAAATTAGAAACTATCAAAAACACATTAACATATTCTAAAAATCTGTTGCTTAGACAATCTCTCAATAACTGGGTGTTCAATAAATATGCCAGTTATTTTTTATAATCATTTGTACTCACTACACTGCCATTTAAAATTATAATGAATTTAAGAGCTGGCTGTTCTCTAGGTTCTCTGTCACGCACAGTAAGAAGTTTTGTCTGGAGTGCCCCTGCACTGGCCTGCGCCCTGTTCAATACATCATGTCCATATTCCCTTTTGAGGAGTCTATGCCACAGTTCCCTCCTCCTAATGGCAAAATCATTTCCTCATTGCAATTCCTTAAAACCCCAAGGAATTTGGACTTGGCTATTTTTGGTTGGCGTGGTGTATATGAGAGCTAGTAGAATGCAAAAAAGGTATCGCAATTAGTTCATTTTTGGACAAGGTCAGTTTTCAAAGTGCCATCGTTGTTTTTTTATTATTTCCAAATCCAAGTGTTAATCCTCCTGTATGTGACCACATAGAAAATTTTAAATTGCCACAAGACCTTTCCAAATAGGAAATGAACAGATCAAGATTGTCTGTCTCCATGCCACACCATCAATACAGTATGTAGTCAATATTATAACATTAGATTTCAACCCTGTCAAAGAATGGATTGTCCTCAGGGTCATAGACAAATTCCTTTTCCCATTTCCCTAGATACAGGTTGGCATAGCAACCTGTATACAGTAGTCACCCTAAAATACATGGGCATTAGATGTTAATACAGAGTTAAAACAGGAGAGCAAAGAAAAAATATTTGTAGATTCATCACACCCACTAAAGCCATCCAACCAAAAATGCACTGCCAAATATCCACCATCATAAGGTGTATGTGTGTAAAGGGACTCAACATCCACTGAAACCAATGACCAATCATACGCTTGCATAAGCATAGGTTTGATAAATTCCTGAATGAGGGAGGAGTTTGTGGATTTCACCATAGAAACAACAGCAGACAGGCTAGTTGGACACACTGTATGCTTCCTCTTGTCTTTAGATCCTATTTCCTATGTTCCTACATTTCAATTTGATTCCAATTGGATTCCCCTAGAATGTTCAATATTTCAGGGGTATCCCTCACATAAGATTGTAATTACCTCACTAAGTACTAATGTGAGCATCTACAACCTGTGATAAAGGCTCCATGAGAGAACAAATATGTGCAACAATTAGACTTCTTGGGGGGTTGTCAAGTCTCTTATTGAACTTCAGCAGTGCATAAAAGTGGTTCAGACCAGCGGTGTACATGGTCAGAGAATCAAGAACTTGCAGAGAAATTACACTATCATCAAATGCCATCCACTGTAATTTATCACTCTTCCATTTAAATTCAGTAGTTGGGTCTGGTTTAAGCTTTTTATAAACAACAGAATTTCCCAGCTGTCACTCTGTCTCTGCCATATATAAATCAGTGTCCAGGACCACAACTAACCCACCCTTGTTTGCTTGGTTGATAGTAATCATCTGATTGTCCTCTAGAATCTTCAGTGACTGCCACTCATCATATGTGATATTCTAATAGGTGCACTGTAGAGGGGACTCAACTTCCAGACAAGAACATATTACTCTGCATGACAGAGAACCTAGAGAACATCCAGCTCCTAATTTATTTACAAATTTATCAGACAGTCCAGGAAGGTACGAAGGGTTGTATGAAATAACTGGCTTATTTTACAAACTGACCATTTATTGAGAGACTGCACTGGTTCTCTGTTGTGTATGGTAAATAGGCATGGCCCAAATTTGACTGACAAACTGGTCCATAGTCATCTGCCAATAAGAAGTGAATCTGTTGTTTCTTGTATTTCTAGTTTGATCTCTGGCTATTTTTATTGTGGTTGCTGTGCATTTTGCCCTTCAGTTTCCATAATATCTTTGTTCTCCACAGAATACAATAGAACATGAGTTACATCATTTTTTCAACTGCGACATTTCACATGTGACTGTAAGGGGTTTTATGTTGGTAAAACCTCATGCAGTTTTTAGGTGAGGGTGTATAAACACCATAGATGAACTGCTAACAGGACCCCACCAATATATCCAAAGCTCTGTTAATGGTGGAGATCATAAATTTAAATTAAGTGCTATTGAAATTATTTAGGTAGGCATGGGGTATTTGGACTTCTTGTTACTCTATCAGGAGTTTTTCTAAATCTTCATGACTGAGGCACTTGTGTACCCTGGCTTAAATGACAAGTTCAAAATTATTTCATGATCACAATCATTATAGAGGTAGTACTATATGTATAAGGAGTTACAGTTCCTAGATGTATCTGTTTTAAGTGAGTCTGCATTAAGCTTTTATATATGTCTGTATTTACAGACTCAACAGAGGACTAGCAGGAGTACTGAAATGCTAAATATGTCTACAGAACATTGTTGTGTGTAGATGTGCATTAAGTATTTTTTTCTGTTGAATAGTGCTGCTTAAAAAGGGAAATCTGTGGTATAAAGAAATTCACTTTTTGCAAACTTAAGTGTTTCTGGATTTTATCTTTCTACAGCACTATGATTTTCATGTTTTGCCCTTTGTAGCGGTAAATTCTATTTAACAAGACTTTTTTGGGATTATCCATGAATTTTGATATAATGCAAAGGGGCATACATCCTGTTTAATCATCACTGCCATTTTGTTTTAGCAACTGTTTTTAAAATACGTTAGTGTGTAATTTAGATTGTTGTAAATTATTGCCTTGATTTTACTATTCTAGTAATTATTATTATTTTGTACTATCACTTTAAACTTTTAGGCCCAGATATTCAGAGCAGCTGCACATGGTGCAACTGAGTTGCACTGTCTCAAGTGCGGAATTGCACCAAGGAGACATATTAAGTGGGAACCAGTGCACAGTGCAAAATCCATTGTGCCAGTGTGCAACTATAATGTATGCAGGTGCAAGTGCAGGGTGCATTCCAATGAATATCCAACGCAGTGGCATATTCAGCCGTGAAACCATGGGGCAAGTGTGGAGCAAATTGAAGTTGCTCTGAGCAGACTTGTTCCTATAAATACAGGGCACAAACACAAAGACAGCAGTTGGGCCTGGGGTGGGCGTGAGAATGAGAGCTAGAGAGAGGCAGACAGAAAGACAGACAGATAAAAGTCCACACTCAGAGGGGCAAGGACAGAGAGGTGGCCTGGGAGAGAGGGGCAGAGAGAGAGAGAGAGAGAGAGAGAGACACACGCACACACAAACTGTGTAGCAGGGTGGCACACAGCCAGCAGCCGACCGCCCAGGGGGACAGTGGACAGCAAGGGCCATGGATAGTGTGCCCTTCTTGATGGAGGCAGTAATGAGGGGTGTGAGGGGGCAGGAGGAACAGTGACGTGGCTGAGGAAGAGCCCGTCGGCAGTATGCCTGACACAGGCTGTACAGTTCCCGCATCACCTTTGAGAACTACAGAGAAACAGAGATCGTGAGCTGGTACTGCCTGAACAGGGCCATTCTTAGGCAGCTCTGTGAGCTGTGCAGTGAGGAGATACAGGCAGCCACCAGATGGAGCCACGCCATATCCGTGGATATGAAGGTGACTGCCATCATGTGCCTGCTTACCACGGGCACCTTCCAAAGCCCAACAGGGGACACCACAGGCATCATCTAGTTGGCCATGTCCCACCCCCTTACACAGTTCCTCAATGCTCTGCTGCCACGTGCTTCAGAATTTATTCATTTCCCCAGCACACAGGTGGAGCATACAGCAACCATGCAGGACTTCCACAGGGTGCCATGCATGGCTCACATGATTGGGGCCATTGAATGCACCCATGTGGGCATCTGCATGCCACCTGGTCCTGAGGGTGGCATATATCAGCAGGAAGAGAAGCCTGACTGTCAATTGCCAAGTGGTGTGCGATGCCATGGGGCACATCACCAATGTCTGTGCCACACACCCTGGGAGTGCACATGACATGTTCATCAGACACAGCTCTGTGCTGTGCCACAGGTTTGAATGTGGGGACATCCCCATGGGCCACCTAGTGCATGAGTATGGCATGGGCAAGGGGCGATGGGCAGAACAGACCTGAGGATGGGGGGTGGGGGTTGGCAGGATGCACATAGTGGTATGGGTGTCAGGGACAGGCAAGGGTCACAGCACAGACTAGCAGCGGGCTAACCATGTCATTCTTCACACAGGTGATAGTGCATACCCACTGAGGCCCTGGCTGCTCATCCCCTACCTGTGCCCAGTGTCCCCAGCAGAGGAACAGTACAATGAGGCACATGCCAGCATGTACAACATCATTGAGCGTGTTTTTGGCATGCTGAAGGCATCGTTCCATTGCCTAGACAGGTCAGGTGGTACCCTACAGTACAGCCCCTTGAAATCCTGCGGCCTATTCCTGGCCTGCTGCATACTGCACAGCATGACCATTGACCATGGGATAGCTGTTGAAGCTGATGAGGGCGACAGTAGTGGGGAAGATGGAGGCAATGGGCCAGAGGGTGGTGGACAGCCACCCCATGGGCAAAGGGATCCCCATCTGCTGCAACAGGTGCGACGCCACTGTGACACCATCGTACAGGAGCACTATGGTGCACACAGGTAGGTCATGCAGTACACATGCATCAGCCACACAAACAGGTACAACACAGATGCAGAGGCATGCATGGCAATGGGCATGCACACACAGAGGCATGATGCAGGGGTAGGGGAGTCAGTGGAACACAACCACACACAGCAACACACACACACACACGCGCACCCAGGTGTTGGTATGTGGCGTGGATCAGACACATTCCACTGGTGCACAGGTGCAACCGGTGCTAGACTACCCTCATCATGCCCATGCCACCTGGTCAAGTGGCCAGGCAAGCACACACGCATGCAGGATGTGGCACGTCACATAGACATGACACCAGTGGTAAGGCACACACACGCCGTACATGTGTGCACAGGGCAGCAGCTGCAGACTGCGATCAGGGCAGCCCAGAGATCAGCCATGGGGGCAGCCATGGCAGTGCCAATCAGCAGCCCCAGACTGTGCATCAGCCAGCGGTGTGTAAAACAGCCCCACAGGGGTTGAACCACAGGACTATGACCATGTCCACGTGGGGTGTGCAGGCACCCAAACAGGCCAGCCCCAGGTGTGCCTGGGATGCCTACATCAGAGCCTGACATCAACTGTGTTGGGGTCACTCGACACCTGGTTTGTGGGGTGGACAGCACACTGTGGGGAGTTACCTGTGCACAGCCATGCCCTGTGGAAGCCAGCAATGCGAAGCCATCAGTGATTGCACTGGCAATGTAATCCAAGGATGCATTTGTGGTCTCCTGTGCGCATTGCATCCCCACCCAGATCTGCTCAGTACCCCTCTCCTGCTGCTCAGCTAACTGGTGCACCTCCACACACAATGCACACACCCCAGTGGCAAGCAGCACCTGTTGCTGAACGGATGCCCACAGCAACCAGGTGTGCTCCACCAGATGGTTTGCACCCTGGGGCTCCCAGGTGGGACACCATTCCTCATGTGGTGACTGACCACGCAGCACAGCCCCACCTCTCCAGTGGATGCTGCATAGTGGGGTCAGCAGGTGCACCAGTGGTGGACCCTGTGGCAGGCTGCCTGGTGGCACCTGCAGCCTGCTGACATTGCCCATCTGGCCACTGTATGCCACCCTGCTCCTGCACGGCCACTCCACCACCACCATTGGGCACAGCTGTGGCAATGCACACTGCTGCACCCACAGTGGTGGCAGGCAGGTGGTCTGCCACTGGCAGAGCACTGGGCGCAGTACCTGTGTCTGATGTCAGCAGGGGTGACACACCCACAATGTCACCCATGCTGTCCAGAAGCAGTGAATATGTGCCCATCATGCATGTCAAAGCAGAACACCAGGAGGAAGGAGCTACTGGTATAACTAAAACTTCTCTACTGGGACTATATTGCCCTCCTTCCCTCCCTTCTACCCCCCCACCCTAAAACAGTTCTACTTTTATAGGCACAGGATTTAGCTGACAACAGGAACTTCCTGTTTGGGAGAAGGAAGTGAGTGATCACAGACCCACCAAAGACTCACCATCCTAGAAGGGTAAGAGTAGCTCTCCGTCCCCCACAGCTGCTGGAGGTCTGACTCTGAGCAAGTAAGGAGACTACTGAGAAACATTGGAACTTCTTGTCTTAGAACAGGAAGATCAGAAGATAAAAGGACACAGGCAGTAAGTAAGTAGGGGAAGAAAAAAAGAAAAAGAAAGAAAATAAACAAACAGAGGAAAGAGTAAGTATTCCAAACAACAGTTAGCGGGCCAGAAAAAAGACATGATGAGAGTGGTGCAGTGCAGTGGCTGTGGAGCAGCAGTCTTCTGGAAGACGTTCTGGAGGATGCAGTGTTGTCCCATCTGCAGGCACCTCTCTGGGCTGAGGCAGGAGGTTGCTCATCTCCAGGCTGAGTTGGCCAGGATGTGTGGGATCTCATCTCCCACCCAGGGACCACCAAAGTTACTGCTGTTGCTTCAGAGGTTGCCAAGAAAGAGGAGCAGTTGGACCACAGTGGACTCAGGAAGGATGAAGGTGGTGAAACAGAGGTGTATCCCTCCAGTTGTACCTCTCCACAATTTCTATGCCGTTCTGGAAAAGTGTGGTTCCTCTATGGAGGCACCCACAGAGGAGACCAAAAAGGATGCTGTTAACCTCCACAAAGGAGACCCACGGGAGGGTGGCATGGGACCCCACAAGGGAAAGAAATAACTCCTGGTGGGGGACTCTGTTGTTAAGAAGGTAGAACTGGGAGATGAAGGGGAGAGGGGGTAAGGTGCCTGCCTGGTGCCATGGCTTGGAGGGACAGGGAGCGAATCCTCAGGATCACAGGAGCAGCTGCACAGGGAAGGGAGCTGGATGTCATTGTCCACCTAGGGACAAATGACCTGGCTAAGAAAGGGATTAGAGCAGTGCAAGAAGCATTTGTGGAGATGGGGAGGGGCCTTTGACAAATAGCACACACGGTAACCTTCTCAGAGGTGTTGCCTGTCTATGGCATGGATGAGGCTAGGGTGCTCCACACCATGGGATTCATTCAGTGGTTGAAAAACTGGTGCAGAGCTCAGGGATTCAGCCTCATTGGGGACTGGGGGTCCACCTAGGTGGATGCAGGCCTATACTGGTGTGATGGTCTGCATCTATCCAGGAGGGTAACCAGGATCCTAGGTGACAGGTTTAAATACTTCATTGGCAAGCATTTAAACTAGCCAAGGGGGGGGAGGCACTAGAAAGGAGCAGGGAAATCCTAGCCCCCCCAAAAAAATCAGGGTACTAAGTGAGGTAGACACCAACATTGAGATGTCAATAGGGACAAGCCCAGGGGTAAATGGACAAAGTGACAAATGCAATAAGGACAGGGATGAGGCAAAAAGGGGTAAGACCATCAAGAAATGGAGGGTAATAAGTACCAACACCCTTAGTCTGGGCAACAAGCTCCCTGAACTGGTGGCCTTGATGGAAGAGGGATACCTGGATATCATAGCAGTCACAGAAACATGGTACACAGAGAACCATGACTGGGATGTTAACATACCAGGGTACACAACCTACAGGAGAGACAGTGAGGGCAGAAGGGGGGATTAGCTCTCTATGTAAGGGAAGGGATAAAAGCAACTGAACAAAAGAGTAAACAGGGAGGAGAGGAGGCACCGTGGGTCACCTTAGAGACTGGAATTGGCACCGCAATCCGCACAGGGGTTGTATACAGACCCCCATGTCAGGGGGAGGGAATGGACAAGGATATGATAGAAGGCATTCTTAGGATGGCAGAGAAAGGGGAGATATTGTTGATGGGGGACCTTAATATGCCAGATGTTAACTGGAGCACCTTTGCTGCAGGCACATCCAAAAGCAGGGCCATTCTTGATGCCCTTCAGGTGGCATGCCTCAGACTGCTAGTTTTGGAACCTACTCATGAGGGAGCAATCTTAGACCTCATACTCTCAACTGGGGAGAGTGAGAGGATCTCACATCTAGAACTGGGTAGCCATTTGGGAACAAGTGACCACCAAACAGTGTGGTTCACGATATACTCAGCTACAGAGTCAAGTCATACAAAAGTGAGGGTTCTGGACATCAGGAGGGCTGACTTTGGCAAGATGGAAGAGTGCCTTAGAAAAGCACTAGCAAACAGGCTAGAAGGAGGGGTGGAGCAACAATGGGGAAATATCAAAACTTCCATCACAGAGGCAGCAAGCCTTTGTGTGAAGCAAATAAACAAATCAAAACAAAAGAAAAAGCCACTATGGTTCTCAAAAGAAGTGGTGGTGAAGGTTAGGGAGAAAAAGACAGCATTTAGGAAGTATAAGGAAACACAGAAGGAGCAGGACAGAGAACTGTACCAGTTAAGGCAGAAGGAAGCAGGGATGGTAGTCAGAATAGCAAAGGCACAAATTGAGGAAAAGATAGCCAACTCAGTTAAGAAGGGGATAAAACCTTTTATAGGTACATCAGGGAGTGTAGAAAGACAAAGGAAAGGATAGTGATGCTGAATAGAATGGATAGTGGGTGGGCAGAGAGTGACAGTGAAAAAGCAGGGATGCTGAATGAATACTTCTGTTCAGTATTCACAAAAGAGGAAGTGGGGGAGATGCCTAATCCAATTAACAGAAGCACTCTGGGAGGGGGGTCGATCCCAGTCATTTCACAGAAGAAAGGGTTCTGAAAGAACTCCTAAAACTGAAGGTGGACAAAGCAATGGGGCCAGATGGAATTCACCCCAGAATTCTAAAAGAATTAAGCAGAGAACTAGTGACACTACTGACTACCCTTTATAAGAAATCATGGGAGGATGTTGTGGTACCTGAGGACTGAAAGAAGGCTGATGTGATTCCCCTTCACAAAAGAGGGAGCAAGTCAGAGGCAGGAAACTACAGACCTGTCAGTTTGACCTCTGTGGTAGGAAAAGTGATGAAATCACTTCTGAAGGAAAGAATTATTGAGTATCTAGAGGCCAGTGGGGCACAGGACCCAAGGCAGCATGGGTTCACAGCAGGAAGGTCATGTCAGATGAATCTAATTGATTTCTTTGACTGGGTGACCAAAGTAGTAGACCAGGGAGGGGCTGTGGACATGGCCTACCTAGACCTTAGCAAGACATTTGACACAGTCCCACACAAAAGATTAGTACTCAGATTAACCAGCCTTGGAGTGGGTCCCAGGGTGGTAGCCTGGGTAAAACATTGGCTGAACAACAGGACACAGGAGGTAATTGTAAATGGAGTCCACTCTGAAGAAACAGGGGTTACTAGTGGGGTACCGCAGGGTTCAGTACTGTGTCCAGTCCTTTTTAATGTCTTTATAAGTGACATTGCAGAGGGACTGGAAGGAAAAGTATGCCTCTTTGCAGATGACACAAAGATCTGCAACAGGGTTGATACACAGGGAGGCATGGAAAGGATGAGAAGGGACTTGGCAAGGCTGGAGGAATGGTCAGAAGTATATCAGTTTGGATTCAATGCAAAGAAGTGCAAAGTAATGCACCTGGGAAACAAAAAACCAGGGGAAGATTACACAATGGGAGGGAGGTAGTAACAACAACAAAAATGGAAAGGGACCTGGGGGTAATCATATCAGATGACCTTAAGGTTGGCAAGCAATATAAGAAGGCAGTAGGGAGGGCTGGGGGGATACTGGGATGTATAGGGAGAGGCATCACCAACAGAAAACAGGAAGTTGTTATCCCCCTGTACAGACAGTTGGTGAGACCCCATCTGGAGTACTGTGTCCAGTTCTGGAGACCCCATCTCCACAAGGACATAGACAGGATAGAGGCAGTTCAGAGGAGGGCAACTAAAATGGTGCAGGGTCTGCAAGAGAAGCCATACGAGGAGAAGCTAAAGGAGCTTAATATGTATACCCTTGAGGAAAGGAGGAAGGGGGGGACATGATAGAAATGTTTAAGTACCTCAGTGGAATCAACAAAGTCTAAGAGGGTAGCATCTTTCAGAAAAAGAGATGTGCAAGAACAAGGGGACACAATTTGAAGATAGAGGGGGGACGGCTCAGGGGCAATGTGAGGAAGTATTTTTTCACAGAGAGGGTTGTGGATACATGGAACAGCCTTTCTGAGGAGGTTGTGGGTTCTAAAACTGTGGGAGAATTCAAGAATGCATGGGACAGACATAAGGCAGGTAGGGAGGTAGGAAGAAATAGGATGTTGGTTAAATAGGATCTGCAGCTTATTCTCTAGGTAGGGAAATGGGCAGACTAGGTGGGCCAAGCAGTCCTTATCTGCCTTCAAAGTCTGTGTTTCTATATGTAATATTCCTCATCAGAGTCAAACCCCACCCGATCTGTGTCTCCACACACAGGACACCAAGGCTGGCATCCTGCAGGATCACATCCAGGGCCTTGTCCCACCCTAGGTCCAAGACATCTGCTTGCATCATGGTACTGAGCTGAAGCCTATCAGGCCCCCAGATGCCCGAGGATGTTGAGAGCTGGTCCTCTGGGGCCATACTGGCATCCACAGGTGCTTCTGCTTCAGGTGCCCCATCCTTTGCATGGAGGCATGCTGGTGCTGCAAGAGAAAAATGGCGCGTTAGTGGTGCACTGCCCACATGTTCCCCTGTACACTGCCACTACATGTGTCCTGCAGCATGGCATGCATGTGGGTGTGCACACATGCATATGACATGCATGATGGCCACATGCACACCAGCATGCCCATGTACGCACCCACCATGCCACCAGCTGTGCATGTCTGACATACATACCATGCAGTGATGGGCTGCCATCTGTCTGGAAGCCTCCTCCAGGCACACCCTCCACCATGGTGCAGTGCATGGTGGCTGCCACCAACTCCTCTTGCAGCATCAGTGTGGGTGCATCCACTGGCTCTCCTCCACTGGCAGTATGGGATGCCCTGATGGCTGCCACCTTCTCCTCAATCCGTCGTTTGTCCGTACCAATGTTTTTGTGGCACTCCTGTGCCAACCGCTGGTGGCTGCCATGTTGGTTTATGTAGGTTGCCACCTCCTCCCATGCACCAGCCCTGGCCTGTGGTGTGCCCGTGGCACCACTCAACAGGGTCTCCCTGTCCAGTTAGGCCTCAAACAGGGCATCAGTCTCGGCTTTCGTGAAGTTAGGCCTGTGCTTCCAGCAGGCCCCCACTCCTCGCTGTCCTCATGTGCCGACATGTTGCTTCCTGTGGACATGGACAGCACAGTGTGTCAGTGGCAGCATCTCCCTGGTCCGTCCCACTCTGCAGTGCTGTCTGTTCCCAGTGTGCTGCAGCAGCATCCACCACTTACCTATCATGGTTGCAATACCAGTCCATGACCTGTGCTGTTCCGTAGCATCTGTAAGGTGCAAGGCTTGCAAATGAGGTTTAGCGCAACAGTAATGACATGCTAATGCACCCACTGTGCCAAGCATTGGCTGATGAGCTCATTTGCATGTGGTGTCTGAATATCGTGATATTGCACCATGCGCAATGGGAGTGCACCAGAGCAAGTCACATTGGCGCAATGCTCATGCATGTGTGGTGTGCATGTGTGTCACACTACCGTGGTGTCAATTTCACACCTCACGCAGACAGCACAATACAGTGGCATTGTGCATGCTGTGCATGGCCAGCCATGAGCACAGTCTTTCATGGGGTACCATGCCCTATTGTGCATGTGCGCACCACACAATGGTGGGTGACCCTGGGTCAGACCTCCATGACCCCGTGAACCTGCCTAGCCATGTCCACTCTGCACATCTCTGGCACTGCGTGATGTGTGGGAACTGCACATTCTCCCACACATCACTCATTAGGTGCATGTTGCAGATGCATGCGCTTCCTCCTGCCATTTTTACCACCGACCTCACTATAGTAAAATGGCACTGGGAAGAGGCAGACATTCCCCTAACTGGTCCCAGGTGTAACTTGCCAACCTTGTGGCCTGCAAGGAGCCCCATGCCCCCCAGCTGTTTGGGCAGGTGCCCCTGAAGCAGGCCAGAGGCACTGCATGGCAGGGGATTGCTGCCAGCCTGGAGCGCAGGACCAGGGTGCTCAGGACTGGTGAGCAATGCAGGCACCGCTATGGTGACTTCAGCAGGTGGGACCTGGACAGGCTGAGGAGGCTTCAGGCATGCGTCAGGCATGGAGCTGTGCCACAGGCATGTAAGTCATCCCATGTTGCATGTCTGCCATAGTGCTGTACTGTGGTGTTGGCTTGGCTTCTTGGCATGCCCTGCAGAGGGGTACACTGTTATTGTGCACATCATGGAGTGGCATTGCCAGCTATGGTGACCTCAGCAAGTGGAGCCCAGAAAGGCTGAGGAGGCTTCAGGCATGTGTCAGGAATGGGCCTGTGCCACAGCCAGGTAAGTCATCCCATGCTGCATGTCTGCCCTGGTGCTGTACTGTGGTGTTGGCTTGGCTGCCTGGCATGCCCTGCAGAGGGGTATACTGTCATCGTGCACATCTTGGAGTGGCATTGCCAGCTTCCACTTGCATTGTGATGCAGCCGTGCAGGCATGCGGGATGTGTCGGGCAAGGGCACACCCTGTGCACAGGGGTTGGGCGCGGATGCTGTGGTTGGTTACTGATGTGCATCTGTCTTCTTTCCATTCCCAGGGCCGGAGGACTGCAGGTGGGCCAGGGCTGTGGCATGGTCTGGCATGGTCTCACATGGGGTATCGTGTTCTATCAAGCACATGCACGCTGCGCAATGGCGGGTGACCTCTGACCCCTGTGTCAGACCTCTGTGACACTGTAACCCTGCCTAGCCATGCTCACTCTATGCATCTCAGGCACTGCGCGATGGGTGGGCACTGTGCTTTCTCCCACGCTTTGCATATCAGGTGCATGTTGCAGACATGTTCACCTCCTCCTGCCATTTTTGCCACTGAACCTGCTACAGTAAAATGGCACCAGGAAGAGGCGGACATGCCCCTAACTGGTCACAGGTGGAACTGGCCAACCTTGTGGCCTGCATGGAGCCCGACGCCCCCCAGCTGTTTGGATAGGTGCCTCTGCAGCAGGCCGGGGCACTGTGTGGCACGGGATTGCTGCTAGCCTGGAGAGCAGGACCAGGGTGCCCAGGACTGGTGAGCAATGCAGGCACTGCTATGGTGACCTCAGCAGGTGGAACCTGGACAGGCTGAGGAGGTTTCAGGCACATGCCAGGTGTGGGACTGTGCCACAAACAGGTAAGTCATCCCATGTTGCATGTCTACCCTGGTGCTTTACTGTGGTGTTGGCTTGTCTGCCCAGCATGCCCTGCAGAGGGGAACACTGTCATCATGCGCATCACAGAGTGGCAATGCCGACTTCTGCTTGCATTGTGATGCAGCCATGCGGGATGTGTCGGGCATGGGCACACCCTGTGCAAAGGGGTCGGGGGCAGCTGCTGTGGTCAGTTACTGATGTGCACCTGTCTTCTTTCCATTCCCAGGGCCGGAGGACCACAGGTGGGCCAAGGCTGTGGCAGTGCACACGGGACCGGTGCACCATGATGGCAGTGAACTAGCACTAGCAGGGCTGCAGGGGACAGATAAGCACTGTCATGGTCCTTCACACTGTACATAGGGGGGTGGCAGGGGGAGTGGGTGTGGGCATGGCTGCCTATGCCATGTGCTATGGCAGCTGTGTGTGTCACACTGTGCATGGTGCATGCCACTGTCGTGCATCCATTGCACAGATGTGCCAGCTGTTGGTGAGGTGGGCATGGCCTGGCTGCCACTGTTGTTGCTGTGGTGCTGCCGGTGCACTGTGCCATGTGACTGTCATTGCCCAGTCACATGGCCATTGTGCAGTGGGGACCACCTATGTGCACTATCGTGGTGCTCCAAGTTGCTGGCTGGCATTGGCCCACCCCCCCCGAGGATGGCTGGTACTGGCCCTCCAGGGGTGTGTGTTCCCACTGCTCATTGCGCACTGTGGATGGGCATGCTTCCTTGGGCCATTGCACTGATCACCTGTCCTGTCCCTTGTAATAGGTGTCTGGTGGCCAGTGCGAAGTCCCCCGAAGAGGATGCTGAGCCGCCTAATGTGGGAGACGCTCCTAGTGGTGTCCTCAATCCTGGAGGTGGTGGTGACAATGAGGCACATGATGACATTGGAGAGGTGGGAGCAGTGTAGTGTCGTGGCACCCGGATGGGGACGGCGTTGAGGATTCCCCAGTTTTTCCATCTCCCCTGTTTAACCTTCCCCTCCAGTCCCCCCTCCCGCTGTACAATCCCAGTTCCCTGTCCCCTTCCCTTGCTGTACCTGCCCTTTCCCAGCCCCTGTATATAGTTTACCTAAATATATATTTTTTGGACACACCTGCCTGTGTCTGTGTCTGTGTCTGCTTTGCAAGTGGTGTGAGGATCCATGCTGCAGTGGCTCAGTGTCTGTCCGTGTGGTGTGCATGAGCAGGGGTGCGTGTTGTGCTTCTGTGGTTCACTGCTGTGTACTGTGGTGTGTCCCACCATGGTGGTGTCCATCCCCTGGGTTGGTGGCTGTGCCTTGGGGTGCCCATGGGGTGGCTGTCAGGGGTGTGTGGCAAGTGTGTGCATGGTGGTGGCACATGGCCATGGTCCTTGGTCAGGTACTGTCCACACACTGTCTTGGGGTCCTCTGCTTGGTGCTGTGCAGCCTGTCCCATGTGGTCTGCTATGTTGCCTGCAACCTGGCATGTTCAGTGCCTACTGTGTGGGCTTCCTGTATGCCTGTGTGGTGTGTGTGTGCTTGGCTGCTTAGTCCTGGGTGTGTCCTGCCATGGTCTGGGGGGGCATGGCCAGCGGCCTGCCTGGGGGGGGCTCCCTTGGTGGTCCTCCATTGGCTGTTTGTACCTCCTGTCACCTGCTATCTGTGCCACTGTTGTATTCTGGGGCCACATGTCTGGGTTCCTGTGTATGCCCTGCTGGTGGTGGCCTCCTGTGGCCTGTCACTGTGCTTCCATGGCTGTGTCCCTGGGTCTGTTCTCTGTGCCCTGCCCCCCTCTGTTGCTTTGCTGCTCTGCTCCAGGGTTGTGCCGGAGCATCTCTGTTAGCAACATGGCGCACCTCTGTTTGTGCCATGGCGCAACTCTGTTTGTGCCATGGTGCAACTCTGCCATATTTAGCCAGTTTGTGCTGGTGCAGTTCAGCCTGTGCAACTTCTGAATATGGCTCCTGTTGCACCATGGTGCATTGGATTTATACTGCATCAGACTTGCTCTGGCCTTTGGTGCATTTCTGAATATCTGGGCTTTAGTATGTAACAGTACAATCAGCACTACACAAGCCCCCTCATGAAGAACTACATGCAAAACTGTTTGGGTTCTGTGGCATCCTGCTGCATATTTGTGTCCATGCTGTTTTTGCTGCTACTTTTAACAATGGCACAAAAGATGCCACAGATATAATCTCATGACGTGGAGCACATCTATGAGCAAAATGTTTCAATAAGAGAAAAGTGCTTCAAACTCTAAACTTTAATTTGTTTACAAGAGTGCGGTTTTGAAAGTGTGCCATCTTTCTTTATAGAAAATTGTGCAATTTGGCAATGCAGCATTTCTGGAGTGGGCTCCAGGATTTCTGATAGTTTAGCGCCAAACATTTTGTTTAGTTAGTTAGTTAGTTAGTTAGTTAGTTAGTTTCTGTTGACCTGGAAAGGAGGCTAGACATTTCTAACTATTTTCAGCCTCATCGGGGTTGGGGGGATAGAGATGTAAGCTGACATATTGAATCAGGTTAAGCTGCTAGTGGTATTTTCAATGAACATGTTCAGATATTTGCAGAAGACACTCTGCATTCAAGAAACATTTCTCACAGCAGTTAGATCTGCTCTGAGTTTGATCTGCAGTAGAGTAAACCCTGGAAAAAACAAAGTTGAGGCATTTTTCTTCTTCTGTAACAGGCCAGATATACAATAGGTACAGTATGCAAGGTCTTATTTGCTTTATTTTTCCAGTGACATTAGTTTAGAGGGGTGAATTATAA
Organism: Neoceratodus forsteri; assembly: GCA_016271365.2. Taxonomy (NCBI): domain Eukaryota; kingdom Metazoa; phylum Chordata; order Ceratodontiformes; family Ceratodontidae; genus Neoceratodus; species Neoceratodus forsteri. The sequence continues at coordinate 1,128,505,691 of CM028131.1, forward strand.
AATTTTCATATTGATATAGCATAAGTAGTTTAATGAAAGGATTTTTTTTCTCAGCAGTATTATTTAGCAGTAGTGAACTATAGAAATGCATTGTGGTTGAGTCATGCATGGCTGTGGGGTACACATACAATGTGGCAGTCAATATGTTGGCTATTGGCAGCAATAAGAATTTAAAAATGAAATTTTTACATTCCGTGAGACATAGTACAGTGTTTTAAAGTGAAAACATTTTTGTTGCAATCAGACAGTACCAAAAAAGGCATATAGTTACATAGTAGCTGTCAGCAGAAAAGATCCCCCTTGTCCATCTAGTCTTCCCTGGTTTAGTTTTAGTTTAGTTCTTACTTCTTTACTTCATATCCTGCTAGATCTGTGTCTATATTTCCCCTCTGTCCTAGTCTCACTAGTCCTCTGTGTCTATCCCATGCATGTTTGAATGCCTCTATGGTGTCTGCACCCACTACTTCCACTGGTAGCCCATTCCAGAGTTCAACTACCCTTTATGTGAAGAAGTACTTCCTCACATTGCCTCTGAGTATCCCCCTTCCAGTCTCATATAATGACACCTAGTCCTAGTGCTCATCCTTTTCTGCAAAAAGCTGCTCTCCCCTACCTTATCTATCCCTCTGGTATATTTGAATGTTTTTATCATGTTCCCCCTCTCCCTTCTTACCTCCAGTGAGTAAATTTTTAGCTCCCTGAGCCTTTTCTCATAGTTCTTTGATGCATGCCCTGGACTATTTTGGTAGCTCTTGTCTGCACTGTCTCTACCTGGTTGATCTCCTTTCAGAGATGGGGCCTCCAGAACTGGACACAGTACTCAAGGTGGGTCCTCACCAGTGACCTATACAGGGGCAATATTACCTCCCTCCTTCTACTTGTTATTCCTCTCCCAGTGCATCCCAGCATCCTACTTGCCTTACCCACTGCTTTACCACACCGACTTGTCACTTTGAGGTAATCTGTTATGATGAATCCTAGGTTCTTTTCATGGTTAGTTGTTGCCACTACCTCCCCTCCTTATTGGTATATTACCCTTGGGTTCTTTCACCCCATGTGCCTGACCTTACACTTTCTGGCATTAAACCCCACTTGCCATACCTTTGACAATTCCTCCAGTTTGTTTAAGTCCCTTCTCATCCTATCCACTCCCTCTTGTTTATTTATTTATTTATTTATTTATTCATTTATTTATTAATTATTGTATTGGAATTACAAACCTTTGAGTCAAGAACTCATTTACAAAGGCTCCTTGTTGTACACAGTACAGGACAGGGTGGGTATAACAGACAGTGAGTGGAATAACAGACAACAGTGCATGTACATATATTATTTACATTACATACAGAAATTTAACAATAGTAGTGAGAGAAAAACTCCTTTTGTATGTGACAGGACTAGTAGTAAAGTAATAAAAAGTTTATTTTTGGACAGGAAAGATCTTATTTACATCATAGGGTCATAGACCCATTTTTAAGGTGGCCCTGTTAGTTCAATTCTTAGTTCCATCATACAAAGAACACACTATACATGGTTGTAGCTAAGCAAGAAGGAGAAACCCAGAAATACATATACAGTGTGGGCGAGAAAGAGGTCACTTGGATGGGGACAGGACCTGCAAGGGGCTGTGTTAGGTGCAGCTATAGTTATAGGAGTTGAACAGGTAGTTATGGAGGACTGATTTAAATGGCCCAATTCTGTGTTTGGATGTGATACTAGGAGGGAGGGTGTTAAACCACATGGTGGCTCTATACTGGAAGGATCTCTGAGCAAGGGACATCCTGACCTTGGGGAGTAATAGTGTGGTTTTAGTAGAGCTTCAGGTGGAGACAGTAGTAGGGGAGGTGCTAAGTATCTTAGACAGACCGGGGGGGGGGCTCAAACCTGAGTGAATTTTTTGGGTGAGTAAACTGGTTTGGTAGACTAGTCACTCATCAAAGGAGAGGATAGGAGGTTTGACAAGGAGTATAGTGTACAGGTGTGGGTGAGCCTGTCAGCCTCTGTAAGTAGCTGACAGGCTTTCTTGAGTGAGAGCTTGATTTTGCCCAGTGCGGTGTTGTATGCTGCACTGTATATCAAAAGTCCATAATCCACTAGAGATAGGACTGAGGAGTCTATGGCAAGTCTTAGTGCCTCTGGAGGGAGACAGGCTCTGTGATAGTATTGTAAGCCTATGTGTGTGTTTATGGCTGAGCAGAGGGTGTGGATGTGGTCATGAAAGGTGAGGTCAGAGTCAAAGACAATACCAAGGTATTTGTATGCGGTGACCTGCTCAAGGTTGTGTGTCAACCCTGTTGCAGGTCTTTGTGTCATCTACAAACAGGCATACTTTCTTTTCTAGTCCATCTGCAATGTCTCCAATGAAAACATTGAACAGTAAAGGTCCCAGGACTGGCCCTTGCAGTGCCCAACTTGTCACCTCCCTCTCTTTTGACCTCCCCCTATTCATATCTTCTATATAGACATCCTGCGTCATGCATGACAACAGATAGTATTGTAATTCACAATCCTCAGAACTGAAATTAGCCACTTCCCAACAGCAGCAGTAATTTAAAAAGCGATTGTTTCTTTCAATTAGCAGTAGTAGTTTAAAAAGAATGCATTCTTTTGTTATAAGCCAGTACCAGAAAAAGTGCCACATTCATATGGACATTCTGCATCATGCATGGCAGCATGGTATATGTGAAATGCTGTAATTTGCGATCATCAGTACTGCTATTTTTCATTTAGTTACAGGAATTTAAAAGTTCAATTTATTGATTTAATTAGTGGTAGTTGTTTAAAGGCAGAACTTTGTGAGTGGATCAATGAGTACAAGTAAAAGCACATAAGCCATACAAACATCTTACATCATAGTACACATGCAGTGCAGTAATTCACAATTGTTACAGCTGCAATGAACCATTTAGCAGTTGCAGCAATTTTAAACAACTAGTTGTTTCAAATAGCAGGATGGAGTTAATTAGAAGGAAAAAAAGATATGCTCTGCCAGTACCGCTGCAGGCATCACATCCAACCATTTATCATGTGTTTCTCACATTTCTCTCAAACTCCAAATGTGCAACTTCAAAACAAAAAAAAACATTCAATCTGTGCACTGTTGCTTGGTACTATTTGAGTTTAGTAAAACAAGTTAAATTTCAACATCCAAAAGTCCAAAGAGACGCTGCACTGGTGCGGAGTGCAAATGGACAAAGTCAGGTAAAGCAATCGTTACAAAGTCCTGCACTCACCATCCAATGATCCAGACTCTGCTCAAATATAGCCAAGGTGAGCATTTTATTGCACAAGTGTCAGTGTTGAAGTGTTAAAATATACAGTGCCCTAATGCATTTCTGAAAAGACAATTTCCCTTTTCAAAGGATATTTTTTTGTTGTACGGCCAGCAGACAAACATACAACGCAGCAGGGTCCCCTCCTTGATCCTTCTGGGTCATATGTTTGTCCACTGGCTGTACAATAAAACAAGACACGGCTTTAACTAAACAATACGTTAACAATCTTGCTTTAAATTTAGTGCTGAGGTGAGTGCTGTGACTGTTGTTTTTGGTTTAACGTGTGTCACAGAACACCCCAGCCCTCTCTGTGCAGCTCTGTTACTTTTCTTTGTGTTCCAAAGTCCGATCTGATAAAAAGCTTCTAAGATCAGACTCAATGATATATCAGTTTTGCAGTTTTACAAAAAGCATATCTTTATACATCTGATGCCATGCAATAAAGTTTTTTTCAGCATCTAACATTTGTGGTGATTTGCCAATCGTAACATAGTTGATGGGTTTCAAACATATTGCAATATCAGTACTTATGTGACTTTTAATATCCATTTAATGTTTATTCAAATAACCTTTCCATTGGTATTTCTTCTCAGCAGCTTACTGTAGCTGGTTTCAGTCATTTGCGCTCTGCGGTGTTTCTTTGTGCGGTCTCTTATTTTGGTTTTGGTACATTTCACTTCATAATTTGGCACTTCAATTTTGAAATTTTGGCTATCACTTGGCGTCTTACTGTGAGAAGAAATACTAACTTTACTGCATGGTGTCATTTTAATTTCCATGTCACCCTCCTGGATCAAAATGTCTACTTGTTCACCATTTGAATTTTGTATCTGTATCATAGTTAATATTGGATAATGTGAACTGGTCCTGCTTTTTTTGTTTTACTGCAGGGACACTATACACAGTAAATCCTGGAATCAAGCATGTTTCAAAGTGATTACTCCAGGTCTCTTATACTGTAAACAGAGCACATCAAAGGTCCCAAGAAAATGTTTGATTTCCTCGTCAGCCAATTTATATTTTATACCCTCTATATTCCATGATAACATTTTTAGGTCCATGAAATTCTCTCTATCATTAAGTTCCTGTCATTTTGTATTCAATTCCTGAATCTGTGTAACTGGACTTTTTTCTTTCATTTGGCCATCATTCATTGCTTTCCCTTAGATATTTTAGATATCAAAATGTTATTTATACCTTCATTGTTATGTTTTCCACTATTTCCATTTCCAGTTCTATTTGTATTGATGTAAAGACTTTTGAAGTCATTATAAGAATACTAAATTTATCCAATAATGTAGGTTTTTTGAGAATTGTATCCACCATGCAAGCATTTTTGAATATTATATCTATTTGTGTTGTCACTGATGTTTCATCATGGATTCTTTAATAATCAATTTGATAAGTTGGGATGTCGCTATTAAAGGGGCACTGTCAACCCCCTTAGGCTGCATAGTGTCCCAAATTAAAAAAACATATTTTAGGATTGCCAACATTCTGCAAAGACTGCTGAAGTAGCGTATAGTTTGATTCAGATTCCTTTTTTGTTTTAAAAAATGAAAAACAGACTGCCCACCCTACTGGTGTTACCACACCAAAACATGTTTATTTACATTCCTTGATCAGCTCCCACTGCATCTTTCCTGGACTTGGGAACATCCCCAACATAGTCTAGCTACTCATGCTGCAGTGGAAGTTTAGGTGGCTACTGCCTCATGAGTGACTGCACTGTTTAGGTGTATTTCTAATGATCAGAAGTATGCAGTAAGAACAGATCCAGGATTGTAAACAAAACAAGGTTGTTCATAAATATACATTACCATGCATTTCAGTTCTACTAAACAAGCAGACAGACAAAACAAACAGCAACATCAATGAATTTTGGAGAAGGTAAGCAATCATACAATGTGGGGTTTTAACTAGAAATAATATGATGCAAAACAGGTTGACAGTGTCCTTTTAAGAGACCGTAATATAAATGCAATAATTTCTTTCCCAATTTTCCCCTTAGACCTTTCTCTTAATGTATTCCATCCAAAAATCAGGATAACTTTACTCTCCCATTCTGAATAATGTTTCTTTTCATATTCTGCTGTAATTTGAATAACACTCTGTAATTCTTTATCTCTTTCCCCTTTATTTTGGTGTGCTTTATACTCTGAGTTTTCCTCTGATGTTCTATCTGGAATAATGGGTGCACTCTATGGTTGGCTTATATTAAAGCCTTTTGCTCTAATTACTACTTCCTGTGCCCATATGCTCTCCATCAGTATCCAAGTATATTAAAACACAATCTGGAATAGTAGGGTTGGGAAGTATCATAATATATAGTTCCTTCTCCTTCTGATTTATATTTAGTAGTTCCCCAATAAGTTTATCCAAGTATTCTGGTATCTTTTTTTCTAGTATATCAGCCCCATACATTTTCATTAGAAATTCTGTTTCATATTCCTCTCATTCTCTTTAAAAAGACTGAAGGAGGTATATTCATGCTTATTCTCCTTAGTATTATTACCAATTGTCCCTCTTAATTCTTCAAAATCTCCTCCTGGAGTTACAACATTTGAAACCCCACCCTTCCTCATGGCCCGTTCTCCAGTTATAATTTCATTATTTGATTCAGCACTTTCATTGTCAAGATCTTTTCCTATGAAAATGTCATAGTTTAAGTTCTTAATTTCTTTATTTCCTTCATTTACTGAATCCATATGCCTAGTCTTTCCCACTTCCATCAAAACAGATTGTATCTTTTCCCATTATTTAATTTCTCCTTCCTCTTTGCCTTCCTTAATGTCAACTTTGCAATTATTTGAATTTTTGTCTATATTTCTATTTTGTTTTTTATTCTTATTTTTGTTATTTTTCTGATTATTTTTTGCTTTTGTCTTTTGTTTCTTTCTTTTTTTTCTTTGCCTTGGGCCTTCCCTTAAACAGGGCACCATCCAGAAAGGGAGAGACAGACTGTTCTTTGACAAAAGGTGGGGTTAAATTCACTTGTATTCCAAGATTCATCCCTTGCCACTGAACTCTCTATGTAACTCTGATCTCCATGCTTGAATTAAGCTCTTTATTTTCCCCTGATTTTCCTATCTGTTCCAGCAAAATTGTATTCCTAAATACATCGACTTTCAGGGAAAAGACCTCTTCCTTAAGGACTGCATTATTTTCCAGAATTAGTACATTTGCGTAATATGGATTTTTAATAATCTCTAGCATCTGCCTAGAAAAAACAGAGCTGGGTATAAAATCTCCTTCATTCGTGAAGTATTACTTATTATACTGTATTGAATGTATGGTCTGATTTGGATTGCCATCTGATTTTCTTTTTATCTCAGGTTTTCTGTGCTAAATCCCCTCCTATTTGATGGTCCCTACAATATTATTCTCCCTGCTCCATTTATGATTTGTTTAAGCCATCTATAGTATTATTCAGTTCTTGTATAACTGAGGCCCGTTTATCACCTCTGCTTCTTTCCAAACTTTTCCAGTCCTTCTTCCCTCTATGATTAAGGGGGGAGGGGAAGAAAAAGGAATATAAGAGTTATTCATTGTTTGATTGGGTATAGATTCTTCAAAAGTGGAGTATTCTGGGGGGAAAAAACTTCTCATAGGAATCTAAATCTAAATTATCTTCCTCAGATTTTTGCAATTCTGGTGTTTCCTAGCTGGATCCATGTCATATAAGTGAATGCAAAATAGTGATCACCATATGACTGAGTGTACATAGCCAAAAACAGCAATGGTGATGTGCACAATAGTGGAACCATAAACAGTGATGGTCCAGACCACACAGAATAGGCACATTTACACCCTTTTCAATGAGGGGGGCTATGCACCCCTACTTCTCTAATAATTATAACTAACTCTGAGCTGGAGCCTGACATTGGGGTATAGGGAATCCTCAGAAAGGAGCTATTTGGGTGGAGCAACTCACCAGAAGGGCAGGGGAATGGGGAGCAGAACAAAAAAAAGCATGTGCTCATGGGGATCAAAACAGAAAACATAACTAAATGCAAACAGGAATGAAACAAAAATAACCAGAGCTCCTGTCCAGGTTAGAACCTGAGTCCTCTAGCACTGGAGGCATACACTGCCTCCACTAGACCACACAGCCAGCTCAGGATTGCCAACCCATTCTACCTGCTATAACTTCTCATTGTAGATCCCTCCTTGTTGTCAACCTTCCCTCACTATGTACATGATTACCATTGTTTCCCATTCATTCAATTCACAGACGCTCAAACTGAGTCGCTCAATTTGAGTCACCATATCACTGGATACCTTCCCAGCCATATGTAAGTAAGGAATTATCTCCATCCTGTGCTTCATGAGTTGCACTATGATTCCCCTCTGTGGGATTTTCTTAGGAATCCAGATTAATTATGTCCCCATCTTTAAGTTGTTTTGGATCAGACTTAGGTGTTGATATGTTTATGAGGGCATCTACATGTTCAGAAGAAAAGCAGTTATTTTAAATTGCAGGTTTTTTTTTTCTTGAGGCACTTTAACTGATATATTTTCCCCTTCTGTTATAATTTTCTGCATTATTTTAGGTTTCTTCCCCTTCCCTAGTACTGGTTCCTCTAGGGTACTAATGTTCAGGGAACTATTTTTACCACTTCTTGTTGAAACCATGATGTAATATTCTAGGTTCAAGTTATTCCAGTATACCTCTACATTAAACTTTATGCAATGTAAAGTTTTTAAATTCCAAATATATCAATCTAAAATGAATTAGGAAATTTCAAAATGCTGTGCTTATATACAGGTATTCTGGCTAAGGTAAATCTAGTAACAGTGTTGCAGTAAGCACCTCAGCATTTAAAGGTAAATACAATATATTCCAAGAGAAAGTCAAAAGACAGAATACAAAATTCCCCACCAGTCCTTTGTGAGTCCCATGATATAGATTCATCTGAAAATGAAAATGTAATATCTTTACAGCCTTTCCCTTCTGTTTCTTTCAAGAGCTCATAATCAGTTTCCAGAAGACACAGCTTTGCCTTTGCTGAAATCAGTTTCTTGGCTTCCCAGAAAGTAGATATAAAACAACTTTGAATAGATAAGGCTTTCTTCTTTGCTTCTCTTTGCTTTTTGAGCTGATTCATCTGGTATATAAAAATATTTTTAAAACAGCCAAGTATCATAAAGTATCAAAAAATATATTAAACTTACGTATGTACTATATGTATCATGTGACTTATAAACTATAACTTTATAAACTCTTTAGCATTTAGCATATAGCCTATTAAAAAAAAATTCCAGTGAACTGGAGCCTAAAATCTACAATGTTTAAAATCTAGGCCAAGAGCAGCTTTAATTAAGGTAATTTTATGTAATTCATTAATACGATTTTAGTACATTTAATTTTACCTTGTATGGAAGCTCTGTTCAATTTAATCAATATCAGAAAAGACCAAAGTTCTCCCGAAAGCTGCCTTGTGGTTCTTTGAAGCATCTAACAAAAGACACAGGTTTTAGTTTCAGTGCTACACACACATTTAGGTTAAGGCCTCCAGTTTGAAAAAGGATTTAAATGTACCTTTAGTTCAAGTTAATATAGCTCTTTGCAAGAACTTGTAGATTTCTTCTAGATTCTCCACTTTGTGGAAAGATGGCATTGCTTCTGTTCTTGCACCCACTGAGTTTCTAGCTAAGCTACTACTTATAGTCACTCAGTGTAATTTCAGAAATAGCTCTGCTCTGACAGAACACCAATACATGCAAAGTACTCTGGGTGTTTCCACTTGAGGTGTTGTCACCTCTTCTCTACTTAATAGCCAGTTGCCCGAACAGTATTAGCAACCTGATAGCCAAACCTCTGTCTCTTGATTTATTACTAATTAACTAATAGATTCCAACAAGTCTCCTCCATGTAGGTACCAATAAACTCTGTATCACTTAAATGATTGTGTGCCTTAACTTAATTATATAATTTAAAGTGCTTGTGAACAGTTTTTTCATTTATGATCTCATGCACTTTGTAAGCCTAAAACAAAGTTAAATACTGAAACAGTCAAAGTGCCTAAAAAACTTTAAAACCTTAAAAATTCCTGGATCCTTATTTAAGGAAACAAGTCAATACAATCAGTGTCTCTAAAGTTTTAAAAGGTTCATCAGGCTCATAAAAATTTAAAATAGAAGTGCACTTCTATAGCGTAAAGCTAAACCCCTTTCCAAATTCTTTTAGCTCTCAGATATCCTCATCCTAAGAGGGTTTGTTCAGACTTCTTATGCAGTAAAGTATAACCAGTGGTTATGGTAATGTTCTACTTAATCACCCCCTGGGGTGTAATGTGGTATGAGGCCCAGCCTAGTGCCATATTGCCCCCGGGGATGATTAACAAGAACATTAACATAACTCCTGGGAGTACCCTATTTCTATTATAAAAAAAGGTCTGCTGCTCAATTTGTTAGCAAATTTTGAAATGTACCCTTTTAAATTACAGTACTTGAATGTGAATGTCAATATAAAATACTACATCCACAAACATTACTGTTCTATTGCTTCATGTTGTTGCCATGCCAGTTTGCAGATATGGCAATGGGTATTCTAGGCACCCGACACTAAGTGGTAGATGCAAAAGCAGGTTGATGTTTTTTTTGGGGGGGGGGGGTTCAATGAATTTAAAAAAAAAAAAAGCCATTTTTGTCAAGTCTCCTGCTTGGTTGTCTGTAGTATTTGCTGCCATTCCTCATTTTCACAAAGCATGAAACACACAAGTAAATCATGCTCAAATGAGAGATAAATGCAGGGTGTATTGGATACCAAGTAGTGGAAAAAAAACATGCACAAAACTCTACTCCCAACCTCATTTGCCAGCAGTCAGTCTTATCACGGTTTCCTTGTCGCACCTTCCCTACTGCTGTTTTTCTCAGCTTCCCGACATCCATCACTAAGACCCTGTTTATTTGTGCTGATGGTATAAAAGACAGATCAAATCCAGATGGCAGTCCTAACTCACGGTTAAGTGGTGGCAGAGCCCCCCCCCCACTCATCACATTAGGTGGGCTGCAAGTTTTTTGCAGGGAAACAATGCTGCAGGCAAAACACTTGCTTTTAACTTTTCTAAGTCGGCAGTGTCCTGAAGTGGAGGAAAGGAAACAGTGTGGGAGAAAGTGCATCGGGAAGGAAAAAAATTGTAGATGTCATGAATCCATAGACAGAGCACTCTTGCTAGAATCTGCTTGTTGCCACACATGATCAGAAAACACTACATCTTCCAGGCTTCAATAGTCAGTGAGGGGGTAGCTAATGTAAGGCAGCAGTCTTTGGTGAAGCCAGCCAGGAGAGGGTGAGTTGAGTACCAACTGAGTCTGACTTCTCAGATCCTGTTGAAGGCTGGAATCTAAGATAGCTTATTTCTGGTGGTGGTGTGTAGCAATGGGCAAAAAATGTGCAGTCTACTGATGAGCGGTGTTGTCAGGGACATGTGAAAGTGTGTCTTGAAACCAGGAACTAGGTCCATGTTCATAGCCAACTTGAACACTGAAAATTATGAGTGTTATTACTAAAAATAGGACGTGAAAAACATTACACTTCTTGGGGCACTCAGTTTCAGGGTAGGTAAGCTGTCATGGGAAGGGGAGCAGTTGGTAAGTGTGAACCTGCTCTCATGTTCTTTTTTTTTCTTTTCTTTTCTTTTATTGGGAGGGTTCAGATCAGTTCATAAGGGTAACAATTCATCCAAGACAATTAAGCCATTAAGATAGTTCCCTCTACAACCATCATCATAGTCCTCCCCTCTGTACTAGCCAGGATTCCATATTTTTTCACAACACAAATACAACAATAAAATAGATGTTCTATATTATTTTATAATTCCCTCTTGGATTTGTATGTATAGGAGCCCCATATATTTTCAAAAGTTATTAAGTTCTGCTCCTTTAAATAAAAGAACATTTTGGGTCTCATAGCATCTATCACCATGTGTCAAAGAGTGGAGGAGAGGAGTCCTTCCATTTTAGAAGAATACATGTTTTAGCCAAAATCATAGAGATAACAAAAAAAAGAGTTTTATTCCTAGTGAATCATAATTTGCTTGTTAAAAAAATAAAAGACAAATTATTCAATTTGAGCGAACTGAGATTATCTTTACAGGGTTAGGTACAATTAATTCAGATGACAATACTGCTGTAAAATATCATATACACTACAAGCCTTAATCACAGAAGATCCCCCCCCCCATTTGGTTTAAACACAACAATAAAAATCTCAAAGAGTTCATCTGGGACATTGATAAACCTAGAATTGCATGGTCGAAATTTTGCCCAAAGAATTAATTGGATTGGCATGCCCTCATATGAGGAAATACCATCAATCTTTTCTTGTTAAAAAAGTGATAAAATGGTCCTATGATGACAAGACTTAAACAAGCTTTTTGATGTTGCTTTGGAAAATGTCTCAGGGAAGAAAAACTAATGGTACACTCTTTATGCTCTGACCTTAATACATTTTAAAAAGTTAAATATAGCAAAAATGTTGCAAACTATCAAAAGAAAGTTAAAGAGACACTGTCAGCTTTTTAATCCATTTTTAGTTCCCCTTTAATATTTGTGCCTGTTGGCAGAGCTTTACTCAGTAATTGATTTAATTCTGTTTTAAAAGCATATGTGCCATATTTAATGTATATTTTTTACAAAAAAAAAGACTTTCATTTCTCCCAACCAAAATGCTGTGGTCTGCTCCTTCCCATGCATTTTTGAGAAATGGATGGCATGAAAGATGCCAAACTCGTGCATAAAGGAGTTTGGTGATTTTAGAGGCATATAAACTAAACAGATTGCTAAAGAATGCTAACTGTGCTGATGTCCACAATATGTGTTTTTTTAATTGAGGGCTATGTCATATAGTAATTGTTGCTTGAAAAGTGAATCCAGGACTCCTCACATGTGTACATTAATTCATTCAGTGCCATCCCTATGTTGGGGATACATGGATAGTAGCAGATGGCAGCATTTCAGTCAGGATGATTGAAATACTTTTTTGAAAACAATATACATTTAACGTGGCATATATGCTTTTCAATGTTAAAAACATGGATACAGCTCAACCCAGGAGGTGCTGAGGGTGCCAGGAAAGGGCAGCCAGCCTAACACAAAAGTAGAGTAATGGAATTCTACACTCAGGAAGCAGCAGGATTCCTCCAGTTGGTTTGTTATTTTACTTCCAATAAAAGGTTTTCTATATGCAGAATTTTTGTTTCTCTGATGTTTTTTGGGTGCAGTATTCCTTTCCTGTACATAAGCTTTTCAAACAGAATCAGAGCAATTACTGAGTAAAGCTCTATCAACAGGCACACATTTTACAGGGGCACTAAAACTGGATTAACAAGAATTTGTCAATGCCAAATGTTTGCTTGCTGGCATTGGCATTGGTAGTGTAGAAGTTACAGAGATGCATAATAGGAATGGCAGCGCAGTATTGAATTGAAGCCAACCGCCCCACCCTGCAGAGAGTGACAGGCATTGGGGTGTGCCTTTGGGTCATCAGGCATAATGACCACACCATTTCACCACACCCTACCCTGCAGACACTGACAAATGTCACGGTGTGCCTCGGGGTCTTTGGCCCTTATGCGCACCTTATGCATGGAGCGGACGGGGCATTGGGCACCCCCATCGTCTATACAGTATGTGCATGGGGGGAGTGCATGAACACGCAATATAAGTGCATGCGTGTTGAAGGGGGGAGCTCTGCTCACTGAAGCAGAGCTCTCCCTTTCAACTGTATGCTACTGCATTTTCAACTGCTGTCATAGACAGCTGGAGCAGTGATTGGAGCACTGCAACGGCGCCTGAAAACACACTGACTGAATTGGAAGAGGCTGACACACCTCTGGAAAACTCGGATGATGGCACTATGTTTCTTGCATATGCGTGCAAGTAAACATAAAAAGCTAACAGTGTCTCTTTACTATAAAATCATCAGGAAGCTTGTCAAATAATATTTGGAATGATCTTTTATTTTTAATCACTAATAACATGATATACTTCAGGGTATGGGCAAAACAAGGAATAAATTCATGGAGAAATCTGGTGGAAGGCAGACATCAAAAATGATGGCGACGTTGCAAAAACCCAATATAATCTCATAGAAACAGATATATATCTATATATATAGATATATATATATATATATATATAAATAGGGGATATGACATGGCCTGACTGAAGATATCATATTTATCTTCACGAGGGCCAATGACATCATGATATCACGAGTGGCTTAGCCACTGTGAGATATCATGATGTCATTGGCCTCGCGTGAAGATAAATATGGTATCTTCAGTCAGGCCATGTCATGTTCTGTTTATACAATGTATGCTTTGGGCCTCACTCAACACAATCCCAAATGGACCCTTGATACAATCCTTAACATAGAAATAATGGCTATTCCATCTCAACTGTGCATATCTGTTGTAACACAACAGATGGCATATGTTATTTAAAAAAATGTGTGTGGTTGATCTTGCCACCTTAAAATAAAAAAAAAAACATGTTCTGGATTACCCAAACACAACTCTTTATACCCCCCCACCACTACCCATCCAACAGATTACATATATTAAATGTTAAAAAAAAAATGCCTGATCTTGGCACTGTAAATGTATTTAATAAATCATATCTTGTTGATCCTGCCTGTATGTTAAAAAAATCCTTACTAAAAAAACATATCTGGTTGATCCTGTGACTTCTGTTTATCTACTGCTTTGTGGAACGTAACGTGACTGAGCAGCTATCCCCAGGGTGTATGAGTGTGACGGCTATAAATATGAAAACTTGAGGCACTGTCCGATTTTCAGAATGAGAGTCATCACTGCCACACTTAGAAAATATTTTTTTTTTATTTAGCCCCTATTTCTTAAGCGAAGCTGCCAACAGTACTGGAGGAGAAGCAGTGAATCGGCAGCTTGAGAACACAGACAAAAGTGCAACATGTGTTGCTATGGCAACATACGCTCGCACTTTCATCTGGTGGTCTGAAGCTGCCAACTCACTCGTTCTCCTCTCAGTACTGTCGGCAGCTTCGTTTTAAGAAATAGAGCTAAAATAAGAAAAAAAAAAACTTTTCTATATGTGGCAGTGATGACTCGTCATTTTAATTCTCAGACAGTGCCTCAGGTTTCTTATTTATAGCGCCGGCCACGCCACACTCTGTGGGGATAGCTGCTCGGTCACGCCACGCTCCACTTAAGAAGTAGATAAACGGAAGTCACAGGATCAACTAGATATGTTTTTAAATATTTAGTTGTGTAAAAATATGAGCCGATTTGAGAAATGCATGGTCCTGCTTGTAAAGAAAAGCCACGGGCGGGGGTTCTCTTATCGAAAAGCAGACGATACCAAGTGAAAAGGTTTCACTTTCAATGTGATGACGTATAGGAACGTGGAGATATCAATGATATCTTCACATGTGAAGATATCAATGATATCTCCATGACCTGGCTGAGATAGTACATTTTATCCTGACATTTATCCCAAAACATACATTGTATAAATATATATACACACACACACACACCTAAACATATATACATGCAATTAAAGGATCTTTAAAAAAAATGCAGGTGGGAAAGGGCCCGACCAAAACCAGTTGACATGTTTGAAAAAGAACTAACAAAAATACTTGCATGCAGGCAGAAAGGATTATTTGTTTGGATTATTAAAGGAAATATCCTAAAACTACAAATGTTATAGTAAAATAAAAGATTAATGGGAGCAAGAGCATTCAGGAAGTAACAATGACCGACAGTGGGACAACATTCAACCTTCAGTTCATTTCTATAACAGTTCTAGAAATAAATAAATCCAAAATAAGTTATTAAACAAATCATATTTTACACCTCCCAGAGTCCCCCCGCAAATACCCGCGACACCGGACTACTCAAACTATCAATCTGAACACTTGATTGGCTGCCTAAATGGGATTGATTGAAGCCCAATCAAACTACTCCCCACACTGGAAGAGGCTACGGCCTTCTTCCATGGAGCCATCATTATGATTGCTGACTGCATGGCCCCTTTGAAGAAATTCTGCACCAAGGGGAGCTACTACAAGTGGATCACCCCTCAAGTGAAAACACTGATGAAAACTAGGGACACTGCTTGGAAAAAATACAAGCTCTCCTCCCTATCGGCTGACCCAAACCGCTACAAGATGCTGAGAAATAAGTGCAAACTGGCCATCAAAGTGGTCAAACGAGACTACCTCACAGATCTACAGAAAAAGAACCTAGGCAACCCTAGACTCTTTTGAGCTCACATAAACGGGCTTATAAAGGGGAGTGGGAAGACTGTTCACTGCCCCATAGAGGTCAATGGCCAATTAACTAACGACAACCCTAGCATCGCCATGGCTCTCAACTGCCAGTTCACAAACCTGAACCTGCTCAAAGCGGACTTTCCACCCCTCCTCCCAGTCTCGAATGATTCCATCCCCCAAAGCCTGGACCGCCCAACCTTCCACATCCAGCTTGTAAGACCAAACGAAGTCCTCCCGTTACTAAAGTCCCTCAAAATGTCGGGAGCTATGGGACTCATGGCATTCCCCCGCATACTAAGGGAACGGGCCCCTGCACTCACCAGGCCCCTCACCTGGCTCCTCAATCGATCCCTTATTGCAGGTGCCAACCTGGAACAATGGAAACTGGCCCATGTAGTCCCCATCCACAAGGGTGGTTCAAGGGAGACTACCAACAATTATAGACCCATCTCCCTGCTATCTAGCCTCAGTAAGATTCAAGAGAGACTAATTTACAGACAACTCCAGGACTACCTAGAGCTCCACCATCTACTTGCCCCCTCCCAGCATGGCTTCAGAACCAATCATGGAACTGACACCGCGCTTATCAAGTTCTCCACTGATGTTCTCAGAGAACTGGACAAGGGATCCCCCACCAGGGAAGTCTTCATTGACCTTTCCAATGCTTTTGACCTTGTAAACCACAACCTGCTCCTTACCAAACTGAGACAGGTCAGGTTAGACAGCCACTCCCTAGCGTGGTTCAACAGTTACCTCACAGGGAGGATACAGAGGGTAAAATGGAAAGACTCCCTGTCAGAGCCTCTCCCCCTAACAGATGGGGTGCCCCAAGGATCTATCCTTGGCCCCCTTCTCTTCTCTCTTTTCACAAATGATCTCAGTAAACACTGTGGGGTAGCTCAGTGGTACAGTATGCAGATGACGTGGTCATATACCACCCCTCCTCTAATCTGGGAGATCTCTGCTCCAGGCTACAGGAAGACCTGGGTTCCCTTGAGCAATGGCTTGTCACCAACAGAATGATCATTAACCCTAACAAGACCAAGGCCATGCTATTTGGCCCAAGAACCCTTGGCTGGGACAGAAGCCCACATCTCAGGCTGATGACCAAATCAGGAAAAAGACTTGAGATGGTTGAATTAATAAAATATCTTGGCCTCACCCTGGATCAGTGCTTCTCTCTCAAGGATCATGTCGACCAGGTAACCAAAAATATTCACGCCAAACTCAGGACCTTGTATAGGCTGAAAGACCAGTTGATACCTGCGGCCAGGGCCTCCATCGCCACAAGCGTCCTCCTCCCTATCCTCTCCTATGCGGCCCCGGTGATACAGGGAGCTGCCAAACAAGAGAAGAACAGATTACAAGTTCTCTATCACAAGGTGGCTTGCTTCACCACCCTATCTGGCTCCCAGGCTCACCACTGTGACACTCTGTCCCAACTAAACTGACCCTCCAAGAAGGCCCAGCTCCAATACCTACTACTCTGCCACACTCATAAACTACTCAGCCCATCCCCTCCTCCCAGCCTCACTGGACTCATTGCCCAAAAGAGAAACTCTAGACTCCTCAGAACAATGGACAGAACCCACCTCACAGTGCCAAGGGTTAGAACCAAGGCGGGGGGTAAGTCATTTACCATCACAGCGCCCACCCTATGGAACTCCCTGCCCCCTGGTGTTCAGGATGCTACCTCTTCCCACACCTTCCACACAAGGCTGCATGCTCTTATGATGGCCACCTCCATATGCAACTGCTAAAGTGACAGGCTCCTAAGTGGAAGCCCACCCCTCTCCCTCATATGGAAATAGCTACTATCACTGCACCCCATCTATGTAGCACTGCACCCCATCAGTAGAGCTTACCCAGGAAATGTTAACTACTAAAAAGCTACTACGTCTTACCTCTTAAATGTAACTGCTAAAAAAAACGACATTGTATTATGTTTCTCACTGTCTAGTGTAATGTACCTGTGCTGTATGCTACCCCATGTTTTATTCAATGTAATTCCCCGGGTCGCCCCTGAAAAAGGGTCCTTCGAGGCCCAGCTGGTTTACCCGGTTATCAAAATGTAATAAATAAATAAATAATTAAAATATTCAACCTGAACAGCTACTGAAGAATGTGGGCACTGCAACTTTATTAAAGATAATTTTGTCATGTCTTGTGGCAACGCATTTTATCATAAGATGGGGGAATGCTCCCTTAAAACAAATATTAGACAAGGAAGTACCTCTCACCTACAAATTTGCACTATTTTCAATTTGGGAATTATGAAACAGGTTTTTCTTTTTTAAAAAAAGAACTTATTCTAATTGATATAACATTAATGTCAACAGAGAGAATAATTTTAAAATATTGGAAGGAAACCTGTAATAACATTCTTTTCCTGAAAAAGAATGAAGAAAAATATTTTTGGATATGCTGTATTTCAATTTTTTTTTTGCAAATAATGATGTTACAAATTGCCCATATATATACCAAATCACTGAGTGGAAGCAAGATCCTTTCTTTTTTTAAAACATAGAGCAAAATGTATTTATTGTATCATTGACTTCTTTCACTACCAAAAGGTAAAAATGTATAATTTGTATACCTATAGCTATTTATGAATGCTCTGCTTTATTTTGCGTTGCAAAGTAATATTTTCCCTGAACCCTCAAATAAAAAATTTTAATTGCAAATAAAAAAAAAACAAGGATTCACAAGTCACAGTGAACAAGCAGTCATGCCACTGTATAGATGGTTACATCAATAATGCTAAAAAATAAACAGAACAGCAAAAAATTGAGCAGACAAAAATATGCAAGGCAAAATTATGTACCTGCACAACAGCTAAAGGAAAAATCTTGCACACTACCCACCCATACGGAAGCACCTTGTTTTTCACACATATTCCTTTTTCACTACTGAGTTGTTTTTCATATAGATTTATTATTCTAACACCACACCACCATGGACCACCACTCAAGTGAAATTCACCCTCATACAGTACAAACTATACAGTAGCACCTTCCTTTTCTCACATATTCCATTTTCACAGTTAACTCCCTTCTCATATAGATTTACTATTCTAACACCACACCACCATGGAGCACCACTCATGTGAAATTTGCCTTCATGCAGCACTCCAACATCTTGCGGTTCCAGTACCCCATAACTACACTATCTCAGATAAACGCTATTTTCCATGCCTCACTCTTCTGTCTTTCAACACAAATACTACACACTCTTGACCGTGCTCTTTTGTTGCATGCTGACTTGATGTGATATCGAATAGATCATTGGTCACACTGCATCTAGAGTACTGCAGGTCAATTTGAAACCAACATCTACTTAGTGACTGGGTGATTTTAAGTTATGAAGGACTTAGCTACTGATAAAGCATTTGCTAGGTTAGTAGGACTGGAATTGTCGGTCAACTCATGACAATGTTTTTTTTTTTCTTTTTTTATAGCCTGTTTACCCAGGAGGGCTCTGTAGAGATGCAACAGTGCATTTCCAGTGGGGCCCTGTTTCTTACCATTTCCACAACTTGGTGGACAGGTGCATTGCAAGGTAAATGGCTTGCTCAGGGTTACAAAGTATTTGGCTTTTGCAGGGTTTGAACCTGCAATCTCCTCATTCCCAATAGTACTCCAACCACTAAATTTTAATGCCAGTAGGGTGGGGACCACCATAAAAGGCCACGGATGTCAGCCATGTTTTGTTTTTGTTTTTTAACAACTTGTTCTATGAAGGATGGTCCAGCTGAGATGCAACATCTTGTTTCTAGTAGGATCCTCCTTTTACTCATGATTACAATGTACAGTATTTACTCAGTATAGTCCAGCTGAGTTGTAACATCATATCTCCAGTGGATTCCTGATTCTACCCATTTTTTGAAAATGGGTGGACTGGAACACTGGAAAGATAAGACTTTCCTATGGTCACACAGTGAATGGTTGGTGCTAGCAGGGACAGAATGTGCACCCTCCTTGTTCCCAACAGTGCTCTAACTATTAGGCCATCACCACACTGCCTGTGGGAGGGGGACCAGAAAAGGCAAGCAGATGCCAAAGAGTGTGTGCGTATCTATGTGTCTATGTGTCTATGTATGTGTGTGTGTGTGTGTGTCTGTGTGTTATACAGTTTATTTCCTCAGAAAGCCCAGCTGAGATGCAACAACTCATTTCAAGAGGGATCCTGCTTCTACCCATTTCCTTACCTGAGTGAGCTTAGGGTCACATATGTTGTATGTAGCTCTGGTGCGATGTGATTTTGCAGTTTCCAGATTCTGAACAATGCTATAACCATTACACCACACTGAATCCAGTATGTGCAGGGGCACAGGGGATACAGGAAAAAGCCAGTGGCTGCAGACAATATTTTTATTGGGGGGGGGTTAGAATTTATTTACCCATGACAGCCCAGCTAAAATGGAATATACTGTTTTTAGCGGTGTCCTGCTTTTACACATTTTTACAATGTACTTCATTTTCCTAGCAGAGTCCAGCAGAGATGCAGTATCTCATAGTTTCATAGTTGTTTACAAGTTCAGGAGGCAGAGCCTATTATTGAACCTGCCATCCTAAGGTGGTTTTAATTATCTGTATTCACATTTTTTATTACCCATGTATTTGTCAAATGTATTTTTAAAGATGTCCATAGATTTACTTTCTACTATTGAGCCTGGTAATGTATTCCATAGGTTAACCGTTCTCTGAGTGAACCATCTTAGTCTTTTTTTTTTTGTTTGGCACTTAGTTCCTTTTAATTTCAAGTTGTGTGATCTAGTATTTGATATACAGAATTTTCTTTCAATGCCTAGTGTTTTAATTAGTCCTGGTTCATTCAGTGCTTTATAAATCATACATAAATCTCCTCTAAGATGTCTGTATTTGATTGAATATAGGCCAAGTATTTTCAGTCTTTCACCAAATGTTTTTGCAGACATGCCATTAAGTTTTTTGGTAATTTTTCTTTGGATTCCCTCTATATGTTTTATTCCATGTATAGTAGTAGATGCACAAAAAGGGGCACAATAATCCAGATGTGATCTTACTAGGCTGGTATATAATGGAAGGATGACCTGTGGTTGTCTACTTTTAATGTTTTTTCCATATACTACCCATAATTCGTTGACATTTCTTTACTTTGAGAATGGTGTTATTTTCAAAGGTTAACTTATTATCTATATTTATACCAAGATCTTTTTCATTGTCAGTTATCTGTAGGATTACATTATTTAATAGGTATCCTTTTTTTTTATTGTTGTGTCCCAAATGCATTACCTTGAACTTTTGTTCATTAAATTTCATTTTGTTTTCTATTTCCCAGATTTCTAGTGCCTCTAGTTCTTTTTGAAGGATATCTGTTGCTTCAGGAGTGTTAACAATAGTTCCAAGTTTGCAATCATTGGCATATTTAGATATCCATATGCTATCAGTTGGCTGCATAGATGTTATTAGGATACTGAAAAGAACAGGGCCCAGGACAGAACCCTGTGAACCCAGCTAGTAACTTCTACCCAAGAGGATAATGCTCCCTTAACAGATGTACGCTGTTTATGGCAGTATAACCATGAATTAATCCACTTGATTAGGATATATGAAAATTTTTGTTTAACCAAATGTTCCAAAAGAATTCTATGGGATACTTTGTCAAACGCTTTGGCCAGGTACAGGAACACAACATCCACTGGAAGTCCTCTATCAAGGGCAGCACTCACATTCTCAAAGAAGTTCAGCTGATTAGTTAGACATGATCTTCCCTTTCTAAAGCCATGCTGTGTTATGTCATGTAAGTTATAGCAATTAATATGTTCTTCCATTCTATATAATATTAGTCTTTCAAAAATGTTCCCTATAATGGAAGTCAGACTTATAGGCCGATAATTAGAAACTTCAGATTTGTTTCCACTTTTATATATTGGAACAACTACTGCTTCTTTCCAATCTAATATGCTTTCTCCTTCCTCAAGGGATAGATTGAATAATTTACTCAGTGGGCCAGATAAACAAGAGGAGGTTTCTTTGAGGAAGAACAGATGTATCCCATCGGGTCCTGCTGAGGAAGTGATTTTTAATTTCTGTAATTCTTTTGTGGTTTCATCTTCTGTGATTGGTTTAATTACTGTATAATTAAGGTCTATATATGAGTTATTGTAAAAATGTTCTTTAAGAGAGAAGATTTTATGAAAATAGTCATTAAATTCCTCAGCTATTTCTATTTCATTACTTATTATTCCTGAGTTTATAAGTAGAGGACCTATGGTTGCTTTGGAACCTCTCAATGAGCCAATGTAATTGTAAAATGTTTTCTTGTTATCCAGTGTATCACTAGTTAATTTATTTTCTGTATTCTTTTTGGCATTTCTGATTTCTAATTTTACTTTATTTCCATATTTTTTGTACTGTTCCCATTTTTCTTTTGTTGGTTGGTCTTTATATTTCTTATAGATTTTATGTTTTTTGGCAATCAATTTTTTTATTTTGTTGTTCCACCAGACAGGATTTCTAAATCCCTTGTTGTATTTCTTTCTAGTAGGAACCCAGTAATTAATGCAGTATTTGAGTTTGGCTAGTAAACTATCCCAGGCTTGATGTACATTGAGCCCTGTCCATTCAGACTTCCAATCCCATATATTCAAATATTGTTTAATTTGTGTGTTGTCTGCTCTGGTAAAATCTTTTTTTAGAGTGTTTCCTTTTGTATCCATGACTCTTGATTGTATATGAAACAAAATCATGTTATGATCACTGTTTGATAGTGGTTCTAGGATTTGGATGTTGTTTACTAGAGTCCCCACATTTGTTAATACGATATCGATGATATTATTATTTCTTGTACTGTCATTGATTATTTGATCCAAGTTTTGATTTGTTGTTATATCAAGGAATTATTTCTCAATGTTCCCCTTCCATGTATGTGTTTCCCAATCCATGTTGGGAAAGTTAAAGTCACCCATTAAGATGTAATTTGTTTTTGTCTGAAAACTACTAATTAGATTTAGGAATTCAATATTCTGGTCTTTATTTAGGTTAGGAGATTGATAAACTGATCCAATACATATTTTTAGGGATGGTAGATTAATATCTGTCCACAATATTTCAGCTTCATGGTTTGATTCTGTATGACAGTGGAATGGGTATTCTTCAGATGTGTATAATACAATACCTCCTCCTTGTTTGTCTTTTCTGTTTTTTGTTATTTTATTAAATCCTGTTATATCTTTATTCCAACTGTCATCTTGGAACCATGTTTCTGTGACCCCACAAACAGAAATTTTTTCTATGTGCATTTTATATCATAATTTGTCTATTTTATTTGTCAGACTTCTAGTGTTTAAAAGTAATACTTTTATTTCACCTTTCTGATGTTGTCAATAAGTATGGTTTTCAGTTGTAACTATATTATTTATGGAATCTGTAATTATAGTTTTGGACTGTAGTTCATGTTTCTCTTTTCCTACATGAATCCCCCCCAATCTAGTTTAAATATTTATCTAGTGTGGAAATGAAAGTTTTACTGAGTAAGTAACTCCCTTTTTTGTTTAAGTGTAATCCATCAAAAGAGAAACACTCTTCTTTTAGATAAAATTCTTCCCAGTGGGTCAAACAGTGGATCTCTTGTATAAGAGTCCATTTTCTTAACCAGTCATTAAAATTATGTATTTTTTGATTGATACGGGGGGAGGCTTTTGGTATGGGGAGTACTTCTGAGATTATAATTTCACAGCCAAAATTGGTTAATCTGTTGGTAAGTGCCACCATATCCTGTTTTATTTCTTCAAGGGAATCCTTGAACATGTTGTTGGTTCCCACTTGTGTAAGTACAAGGGGATTGTTAGTTAGTTAGTTTTTGTTGACCGGGTAAGTGCAATAGACAAATCCTGCCTATTTTCAGGCATGACCCGGGGGAGGGGGATACAGATGAATGCCAACTGACCTTGAACCAGATTAAGCTGGTGGTGGTATTTTTAGTGAATGAGGGAAATTTGGCCAGGACACCGGGGAAATTCCCCTACTCTTTCGATAAGTGCCATGGGATCTTTAACATCCACCTGAACTACCACCAATCCAGGCAGATGGGACCCAGGTTTAACATCTCATCCGAAAGGCGGCACCTCAGAAGTGCAGCACCCCTCTCATGCTGCACTACAGTGTCAGTACTGGGATATTAACCCAAGTGCCAGATGTGGGAACTGAACCCACAGTCCTTTGATCTCCTGGCCTCAGAGGCGAGTGTGCGACCTACTGAGCCACTGACACTGCTATAGTGACATTGTGCCCTAATCTGTTTACCATTTCTTTACACATCTTGGTTAGATCCACAATTTTTGCTCCACTAAAAGCTGATAGAGTCATATGTGATTTATTTGGGTTACATATATTCCTGTCCATTCTTTTAATCATAGAATCCCCTATTACCAAAATATTTCTATGGTTTGACTAAATTATGCTGTTGGGTTCCATGTCGACAAGGTTGGTGTTACTTTCCCCGTCAGTTTGTCTAGTAGGCCTACTATTGGTATTAGTATCTATTATAGTTAGGAGGTCAGAGGTCTCTTGAACTGTTTTAGTGGTCATTTGAGTGTTTTCAGGGATAATTTCTAGTCTTTCTAATATAGAATATCTATTTGCCAAGGGGATTTCAAATGTTGGAGCGTGTCTTCCTTTTTTTTCAGGTTTAGTGTATTGAATGTTCTACCATTCTTCATCTCCATCATGTGTAGTTTCCTCCTCTCTGGTTCTTTTACTGTTTTTTTATTATTTGGTTCTAGGTCTCCTTTTTCACAGAGGTCAGCATGTTTCGGGGTTATGAAAGTATTGGTTGTACTAGGGGTGGGCACCATTAAAGGAGTGGCAGGAAAAGTCTCTTTATGCCTAGTATCCAGTTTTGTACCAAGTCTATATGCCATATTTCTTTGACTGGATTCAAGATGTAGTAATCTATCCATAAAGGAGTTCAGTTCTTTTATTAAACCATCATTATGGGTACATTTTACACATTTGAAAACTTCTGTCAGGGTTTGTCTAGTTAAGAGGTACATTAAACAGCTAGTACATTGTATAAGATTTTCATCTTCTTTCACTGTTAATACATTTGCCATTTTGTAATATAATGTCCCAGGATACTACCTAGAATTACTAAGTTTGATTGATTAACAACCTGATATAGATAATCAGATGCCTAGTAGTAGTGATATGAGTATTATTATAGCTCAAATTACCTTCAATCAGGTATTCGTCTTAATATTCTGACATCCCTCTTAACCCTCCAAACACGCCTAACATGCGCAGATGCGCATGTCTTTGAGCGCGTCTTCATGCACGCCAATGAGCACTCACCCTGCTCACTGCAGGGCTCTGTTCTTATGCCCTAAAGTGACCTGGAATTGTTCCCTGGGGTCATCAAGTGCTAGATCCCTTCAGTGATTAAAATCACTGTTTTTCTGTTCACAGATAGCAGCAAATGTGCAAAGTAGCCTTAATAAACCCAGGATTTACAAGTTTTAACAGTTAAAAGTGCCCAAATTAGCAGGTAGACAGCGAAGGTCCAACCCCTCTTCCTGTTTGGGCTAGTTGCCCTGGTAACAGGGCTCCAGGAACTTGCGTTTAGCGAGCAAACACAAAATTCAGAGACAAAGTTTAAAAATAACACACAGTAAGGTATATAGCATTAATTTTAATCAGAGTAGCGCTTTTGGCCAAGCAGACTAAATGTGCTCACCGCAGGGCTCTGTTCTTATGCCCTAAAGTGACCCAGAAGTGTTCCCTGGGGTCACCAAGCGCTAGATCCCTAGATCTCATTTCCAATGGGGTCCTGATTTTATCTGTTTTTAGAATGTATTTACCCTGGACAATCCAGCTGAAATACATTGTATTTTCAATGGGATCCAGCTCCTACCCATTGTTGTAGCTTGGTGGAATGGAGCACTGGAAGATTATGTATTTTACTCAGAGTCACACAGTGAGTATTTGGCTTTATCAGTGTCTGAACCTTTGATCTCTTGGTTACCAGTACTGCTCTACTCACTAGATCACATTGCCAGCTGAGGAGGGGAGGTGGAAACAACCTGAAACTGCTGGAAATTCTGTTTATTTGTTTTCATAATTAGTTTACCCAAAATAGCTCAGTTGTGATGCAACATCTTGTTTTGAAAGGTGTCCTGCTTTTATCTATTTTTATCACCCACAGAACATAGTTAATAAGTAGAGGATCACTTACCTGGGTCCTGGGGAGTGGGATGGGGTCTCTGGGTGACATCTCTTCACAACTGTTAAATAAGAATAGAGATGGGCTGAGAATGGATCCATAGTTCTTCTAGGAAAAAATAAAACAAGTAGGGAAGGCTAAACATAAAGCAATTCTATTAGGCAGGGGATGGTGACAGGTGATTGGCATCCTTTCAGACCTGAAGAAATAAAGGGAAAAATGGTTTATTATGGGGAAAAAATAGTAGCGAGCACAGAGAATAGCAGAGAGGTACAAGGTGTGCATAGAAATGAAGTACTGTAGAGAAAATATACAGTTTAAGGTAAAAGTTAGAGAATGTAAAAATGGAAAAACAAAACAGGCTGGCCCAATGGTGCTGTGGTTGGATTTTTGCCTGTGATGCCAATGACCAGGGTTCAAGAATGGACCTGAGCGTCAAAGGGCCAGCTGGGGAGGATGGCTTGAGCATCCTACAACTTCTCACCTTCTCCTGGGAGGTGGGGGGGTATGAGGCCCCATGATTGCTGGCCCCTGGCTGAGGCCTGGGGCACTGAAGCATGTTGGGCATTGCTGCGGGATGTAGCATTTTGGACATCAGCTCATGCCTTGACGTCAAGTAGCACATCACGCTCCTGAAGAAAACTAGGGAAAATACCCCCGATCAACTGGATGATGGTCACTGGTCCTCCACTGACATGAAGCATCGGATAGCCCAGACTGACCCCAGCAGCACCTGGGTCAATTGAATGCACCTACCGGTGCTTTCTCCCCCAGAAGGAGGGGACCTATCCAACAAAGGGATACGTTGGGTTCCCCATGGGGCTGAAGTATGGGGGTGGTAGTTGGTGGCAGGGGGGAGAGGCAGCAGGGTGCACCTAGGTGACTCAAGGGAGACGCCAGTCTGGGGTGCATGGGGGAGATGCAAAAAAAAAAAAAGAAAAACAGAAAAATGAAATTAGGAGATAAAGAGAGACTGAGACAACAAAAAACAATTACAAATAGATTCACACACTGAATCAGACTAGCATCTGTACTCCCAACACAGAATTACACACATCAGTGTGTTTGCACAGATACATGTATGCACTGCAACACACACATATACTCTAAGACACAGAGCTACATATTACCACGCAAACACAGTTAAACATAAACTTGTGCATACAGACTGGCAGATACATGCAAAGACTTACACAAAGATGCATCAGACACACACATTGGCATAAACCCACACAGTGGTGACAAACAAGCTCTGATTCGAACACATAGAGCATATACTGTACAGATAAAACCTCACAGTGATACAAATACCTACTGAGGCAAAGGCATGCACACGCACCCACAAATTGACACACACACACGTTAATATGGACCCCCAGACAACTGAATGTAAATGCTTTATCTAGACTACATTAGTAAATAAATATTAAACAAATAACCCTGTGCAGCATTCAAAGGAACCCCCTCTCCACACCCTAGTCTACAGTACATTAATAAATAAACTAACAAATAAATATCAAATAAATAACCCTATGCAGTATTAAAAAGGGTCACCTCTCTACACCCCAGCACTAAGACAATCTAGATGGAACCAGCAGAAACAAGAAGCTAAATAAACATCCATACTTTGTGGCCAACAGAAAAGCCAACAACAGAGGCATTAAAGTAAACCAGCTCATTGTGCAACAAAGGAGCTGCCGATGGTGACAGTTAAGCAAGCCTGCTTGGCAGACAATTGAGAAGCTACCACATGTGGCATTAAAGCAAGCTCACTTGGAGGGCAGTGGAGGAGACATCGATGGTGAATATAAAGCAAGCTCACTTGGGGAGCAACAGAAGAGCCAGCGATAGTGGCATTAAAACAAGCCCACTTGGCAGGCAATGGAAGGACTACAGATGGCTGCATTAAAACAAGCCCAATCAGTAGGCATTGAAGGAGCTGATGGTGTTAAATCAAGCCTGTTCAGTGGGCAACAAAGGAGTCACCAATGGCAGCATTTAAGAAAACTGTTTCTGTAGGCAATGGAGGAATCACCCATGGCAGTGACAAAACAAGCTCACTTGGTGGACAACAGAGGGACCCATTTTAACGCAAATCCAGACATCAGACAAAGGAGGTGTGGATAAGTGGGGGTGTTGAAGCAAGCCCACTTGACAGTCAGTAAAGAAGCTGCCAACAGTAGCAATAAGGCCTACTGGGTCACTATCTCGTATGCTCTACAGTGCATGTCAAAACTGTGCAACAGTAACAGCGTGGTAGGGAAGAGAGAGGGTGCAGAACCGTGAAAGGGTGCATGCATGATATTGCACCCTCTCACTCTTCCCAGGCAGAGGATAAGACCTCTGCTGGGATGAGGCGCTGGACAGCAGCTGCCGTGACTCAATGGGATGAGCCACAGGCAGCAAGGGAGGCACTGTGTCTGTGGACCGGATTTCAATTCCGAGCCCCAGATACAAAACATTTTTTTTATTTTTTGCACTTTTGTGTGATTGTGTTGACCCTCCCCCCCAAAGCTGATTAGTTAAGTTGGGGGATCAGGGGTGCAGCCCCCTGTAATGGGGAGAATCGGGGGCAGAGTTCCCCACAAGACATACAGCAATCACTTTGGCAATATACTGCACTGTACTGGCAGTGTGGTATATTGCTGCACTGTAGTGTCTTGTGACAATATGACCACGTGCCGCAATAAGGAAACCTGTTCAGCATGCAGTTGTCAGGAGGTCTAAACCTCACTCTCAGGTTCTTGGCAATAATGGGAATGCAAGGAATCACATACACATTACATAAGAGTAATAAAACTTGTTTATTACTACCAAAGGATAAATCACAGTTGCCCTAAGCAGTTCTTACCAAATATGAACTGAGAGCCAATGCTAAGTGTTCTCTGTACCTCGAGATTTCTTTGTGTCTCCAGGGATCTCCTAGGTATAAGACATAGTGTCTTACGTTATATGCCTATGATAATTACTATGGTTACTGTAAGATAGAAACATTTCTAGTTACAGAGATTAGCCCTACTGTCTAAATTAGTGGTGGCTCCACAGTCGAAGATAACATTATACAATTTTGTAGTAGTCATCACTTTGTAAAGGCAAAGAAAACTCAGTTATACATGTATTAGTGTAATAATACAAATTACCAAAAGATGGCAATGCCGACTTATATATCATCATCATTACAAGGACACAGTTGTCCTAACATCTTGTAAGCAAGAAATGCATATGTGTATCGCATACGTATCCTGACATCTACTCTTATACGGTAGATGCCCAATGCTCTATATGTTAGTATAACATAGACCTAAATACTAGCTGTCTATGGTGTACCTCTGCAGGTACAAATAAGGGTACAGGGACCTCATGTAACATTCTCCCCCCCCTTGTTGCCTATCAGGGCAACACAGTGAAAGTAGGGATGTGGAGAGAGAGCATGTGCCATTTACAAACCCTATGTGAAAGCTTTGTAAAGGAACTCCAGTTGCTCATGGTGTTGACACAGTGTGCGCCGTAGGCAGCAAAGCACAATAATAAGAAAAATATCAAAAATGCTTGCATAATAACAAAACCTTTGAAGGTAATCTCTAACCAAGTGTTAGTTAATGCACTGTTCATATCACCATCATTAATTAGTGCAAGGACAGCTTCAGTAGCCTTAGTAATATTTTTTCTGCTCTGGATCAGGTGAGTATCTTTTTTCTCTAACAGTGATTTTAATGTCAGTGTAAGGGGATCAATGTGTACATTAAAATACAGTAGATACTCAGATAGGGTGAGCAGATAATCAGGGTTACCATCAATGATATCAGTGTCCATAAGAGGGATGGGTATTATAATGGTATATCCAATAACTTCTTTCTGATGAAGGATGAAGCAGAAGTTGGGGTTATCAATAACACATGTTTGAGTTCCGTATATGTAAGACTTTACATTAGTGATGACACAGCATTCACCATCAGAATTATATTGCATTTTAACAGTAGGGAGTCTCCACTTTTGCAGCTATACCAGACAGGTGTAGGCAGTCTTCATCATGCGTGTTGACAGGCGATGAGCCTTCTCTCGATAAGATTGGTAAAGCTTGTCTGGAGCCAATGTTGAGTCCAAGAAGTCTGTGCCATTAGTGCTGATGTCATCGTCCATAGAGAAGGACCAATCAATACTGTCGGGAGAATAACCACATACAGGTTTAATAACATCAAATACATCACATCGACAAAAGTACATATACTGCTTTTTTGCACAACAGTCTGTGTGCAGGGTGACCCAGGCATCCAGGAAAGGATGGAAGACCAGTAGAGGAGGCAAGTCAAGGCGTTCTCTGTAGATATCTTCATCGAAGTGTCCAACAGAATGGACAGTTGCAAGTTTGTCAAATAGAGCTGTAGCAAGATCAAAACGTGGTAGAGAGACAGTGAAAGAAACAATCATGATATCTTTAATAGAACATTTCTTAGAAGTAAAACATGGACTGGTGTTAGGGCATCTGGTCACAAAACCCAAATTCCTAGCTGTAGAATGTGGGATGGTTAGAGTTGGTTGCATACACATTGCACTACAGCTAGAGGTTTTACACCGTGGACAATACCATTTAGAGATACATCTGTCATGTATGATATCAGGGATCTTTCCAGATTCCAGATCACAGAAAAGATTATTGATGGTTGTGATAATATATGAGCCATAGGCTGAGCACAATATTTCATGGGCAATGTATTGTCTATCTGCTTCTTTGTTGTTTTTTTTTTTGAAATTTAAGTTTATTGATTTCCAAAAAATACAACCCACACAACATGACAGAAGTAACACTCACAGAAAATACATGGTACAACATAACAACTAAAACAAAATAAGAAAAACTCCCCTTCCCCCCAACCCACAACCCACCCTTCTCCTCCCTACCACCCCGCAAACTGAGTGTGCTAAGCTCATAGTACCCCTGAGCTGGATATTCAACATAATAACAATTCTGAAGATAATTTAACCTCCCAATACAGAAAGTATACATATCAAAATCAGAAGGACACAAAAAAAAAAAAATTACTGCAGGCAGCAGAGAAAGGCCAAGAAATCATTGGTGGAGGTATAAAGAATACAGCTACCAACTTTTTCTGGAACAGATCCATGCGGTTGCGCAAGCTAGCTGCCAATCTTTCAGCATTGAGACATGCAGAAAGCTCACTCAGCCATTCAGCATAGGACAGGGTCAACTGGTCAGTCCAGTGCCTAAGGACCAGTCTTTAACCACAATAGCTACCAACGCATATGATAACGGCGTTCCACACTGTCTATATTGGCATAGTCACCCAAGATACAGATCTCGGGGACAAAAAACTCCGAGAGGCCTAATAATAGATCCAGATTATCTCGAATAGAGGACCACAGAGGGGCAACTTTGTTACAACTCCAGAAAATATGCAGGGAGTCTCCCTCACTTTGCATACACCTGGAGCAGAGCGGAAGGGGAAGTTGTTTGAGTTGGAAAAGCTTCTTAGGAGTATAATACATATTGCTCACAATATAATATTGGGTGAGTCTTAATCTGTCCTGAGTGTGGAACTTGTGGAGGTCTCTCCAAATACGGGGCCAATTCAGGGTAGAGTCAGGAAAAAAGGAGGACCAAATCTTAGAACCCGCAACAGGCTCTGAGAATTTGTAATTTAAGAGAAAGGAGTATATTGATGAGATGGAATGCGGTTTGGAAGCAAGAGTTAATACTTGAGAGAGAAAGGGGCGGACTACCGATTCCCTAAATTGAGTGCTGAACTTTACCGCAATAAGGTGCCTCAATTGATACACTTTGAAAATTTTTGCACTGGGAATAGCGTGTTTGCCAAGAATGTCAATGGAAGAGAGGAGGGATCCGTGATCATAAAAATGACCTAGATTAGTTTCTTTAATCTGCGGAAGCCAATTGGGAGTAATCATTGAGTTTCCCACCCTAATATTGGGATTAAGCGTAACCGGCTGACTCAGATCCTCTCTCGGAAAGATTCTAACAAAACGCAGACACTGTGAAAGGGACTTAAGGGATAGAAGAACTGTATGATCAGTTATCCACTGTGAGAGTATGGAGGGGGGAGTATAAAAAATAGCGTAGGGATCAACTCCAGAGTCCAAGAGGATTGATTTCTCAATTTGAAGCCAAATCGGGGAAGAGGGATCAGGATTAACAGGTAGTCACCTCCCCAATTTAGCCAGATGTGCCGCCCAGTGATAAAGCAGCAGGTTGGGAAGTCGTAAACTGCCCTTATCCTTGGGAAGGGATAACTTAAAGAAAGAGCGCCGAACCCCCTTACCCTGCCAGATAAAACTTGAGAACATCACGTGGAACTGCTGGAAGTAAGAGATAGGCAACCAAAGATTTAATAAATTAAGAGGATAAAAAATACGGGGAAGGACATTCATTTTAATAATATTAATCCGGCCCCAAAGGGAAATGGGGAGGGTGGTCCACCGTTGTAGGTCTTGCTGAATGTAACTTTTAAGATCATCTAAATTAAGCTTCTTAAGTAAAGAAGGATCCGTTGAGAAATGAATCCCTAAATATTTAATTGATTTGGGGGACCACCTCATACCAAAATTAGCGAGATCTTGTTTACATGTATGGGTATGTAGTGGGAAAATCTCCAATTTAGAAATATTCCGTTTATATTGAGAAAAGACCCCATAGTGCCTGATGACGTCCAACACATGCCTTAGAGATTCAGCAGGATGCGCGATATGCAAAAGTATGTCATCTGCATACGCCGATAAGACTAGTTCCTGCTGACGCACTGAGCACCCTTTAATGAGAGGAGAGGATTTAAGCTTGATAAGAAGGGGTTCCAGATATAGACTGAATAAGAAAGGTGAAAGGGGACAACCTTGCCTGGTACCGGTATATAACCGGAACAGCGAGGAGAAGAGTCCATTACAGTATATCTTGGCCGAAGGACACTTGTAGAGAGTCTGGACCCATTTTAGAAAAGAAACTGGGAACCCCATACTAGTCATCACAGCCCAGAGAAAGGACCAATCCACACGGTCAAAAGCTTTCTCTGCATCTAACGAAACCAAAGCCATAGGGGCTGGAGCTGTACAGGCATGTTGAGAAATATAAGAGAGGGTTCTAAGGTGATCCGATGGAGATCGAGAATATACAAAACCGACCTGCTCCAAACTAAGAAGGTGGGTCCAGACCCCCTTAACTCGTTCAGCCAAGATCTTAGAGAGAATTTTCATATCATAATTTTGATGAGATATAGGCCGATAACTCGCCGGATCAGTAGAGACCTTACCCGGTTTAAGGATCAAAATGACGGTGGCTTCAAGAAGCGTAGGGTCTATGACAGGAGAAGAAAAAAGGTGCTCATAGAGTTTAAGAAGTACTGGAGCAAGCTCTTTGGAAAAGACCTTATAAAAATTGGCAGGAAATCCATCCGGGCCGGGTGCCTTATCCGGAGTCAAAGAAGCAATGACATTTTCTATCTCGGAAAGAGAGATAGGGGCAGTTAGGGCCTTCTTATGAGACGGCAAAAGCTGAGGGATATCATTATCGGCCAGATATGTAATAATGTCTGAGGGGGACGCAGGGGATGCGGGCAGGTTATAGAGATCCTATAATACTTCACGAAAATCCGCACAATTTCTTTAGAAGAAGTTTGGATGGAACCGTCGGGCGTTTGCAAGGCCGGGATTAATCTGGAGCCCTCTAAAGTGCGAAGCCTTAAGGCTAACAGCCTCCCAGCTTTTTCACCGTGATCAATGTACTTAGCCTGCGTTTTAACTATACAGTATTCGGCCCTTTCCTTAAGAAGATCAGTGTACTCATTTTTTACCGCCAAAAGGGATTCCAGAGAGGATAGCGACGAGGCAGGAGGATGGGCAGCCTCCAATTCCTTAATTTTATTCATTAAGAAAAATGCTCGCACTTGCCGGGCTTTTTTCCTTGCTGAGGCTAACTTAATTAGCTCCCCCCTAAAGTAGCATTTTAGGGAACACCAGATAAAATCAAATCTTGAAGTGGATCCAAGATTATCGGCCAGAAAAAAAGAGATTAGGGATTTTATTTGCGTCACCGTATGGGGATCCTTAAGCAACTGAGTATTAAGCCTCCAGGTAGTATCCCGATGAAACTCAGGATCTGGGGAAATTATAATCCAAACAATTGCATGATCAGAAAGGATTATCGGCTCAATGCTGGATTGGAGGAAGCCTGGGAGAAGGTTCGTGCTAAACAGGATGTAGTCAATCCTAGCCCATGACCTGTGGGAGTGGGAAAAAAATGAGAACGCCCGAAGAGAGGGATTGGGAGAGCTGCCAAGGAACACTCAATCCTAACATGTGTGAAAAATCTTGCAAAGCCCTATGCGAGGAAGTGAGGGGTCGGGTGACCTGGGGATCCCTATCCAGGGAGTGAGAGGGTGAAACATTCCAATCTCCCCCCAGGATAAGCTGCGAGGGAAGCAAGGCACTGATTTTGTCTGTGAGACCCATAAAAAATTCAGGACTTCCCCCAACAGGGCCATAAATTGAGCCTAGGACTACAGTATTCCCATTAAGGGAGCCCTTGGCCAAAACAAACCTCCCCTCTGGGTCCTCTATTACCAAATCCTTCAAAAATAGGACGTGCTTTTTAATGAGTATAGCTACCCCTCTGCTAGAACTAGATCCACTTGCTGCATAGATCTGCAAGAAGCCAGATCTAGATAGCCACTTAACCTCTGCACTAATTAAATGGGTTTCCTGAAGAAATAATACATCCGTCTGCAGCAGCGGACAATGATTGAAAACCTGAGTTCTCTTGACCTTCTCTCTGAGCCCACGCACATTCCATGACACCACTTTAATAGCACCTATAACCATTTTAAAAATCGTATCGAGGGAGGTAGGTACAGAAACATCCAGAAACAAGACAAGGAAGAAAGCACACCAACCCCCAAACCCCATCTACCCCAGCCTGCCATGGAGAACCCTTAAGAACAACCCTAACCTAAAAGGATTTACTACATTCGAGGTACAATCCTGAAAATAATGAAGTTGGCAGGCTAGCCCCACCCCCAAAAAAACTTAACCCAAACCCACCAACTATATACACTATGGTGCCAGGTCTGAGGGATATCCAAACCAGTGTGGAGGAACCAAAATCCTGGACACCAAACCCAAAGCAATCCAAAAACCTCAACTTACAGGGACCTCTAAGAGAGGAAAACCCAGACCTTTAACAAGCAATAAACCCAACCTTTCCCAAACCAGACTAAAAAACAATAGGGACCCTGCAGGAGGGGCTGGATTAGCAAACCCCCTTCCATAGATCGCATTCAGCTACCTTCCACGATGGGCCCAAAACCGCCTCCCCCAACCCAACCGCCTGTTCTTCAGATAAATCCTGACATTTAGCGATCCATTTAAACACATTTTCCCCTTTTATTTAAGCCAGAGAGGGGACAGCATCCAAAAAAGAAAACTCGAACTCACCCTCTGGAACGAACAGGGAGAAGGAACTCCCAACTGGACAGAGTAGGTCGTGATAACCGGAAGCCTGTCGTCAGCCAAACACTAATGTTCCCGGGGGGCGTTATTTGGCGACGGGACCAAAAAAGGTCCTACACCCAAAACCAACACCTTCGGGGAACGCTACTCCTAACAGTGAGTTCAGGGAGGAAATCGACGGTCCCACCTTCACGGCCCAGCTCTACCCCCACTTGACCATCCTGGATCCTTGCTCACCGCAACAGTCCAAGGATGGCCTAATCAGGTAGGACATTCCAGGGTGAGACCAGGAGGAAACACAGCCAGGGAATGAGGTGCATCTCAGAGGAAATAACCAGAAACATATATCTATGGCCCTTCAGCAATCTAACTAATACAGAACACCATTAACAACATGTTGCCCATTAACCATATATCAACCATTCAGCGTAAACAGGTTAGGGAGTCTGGTGGTAAGGTCTTTATGAGCCATATCTGGGGAGTCGAAACCATAAGTAGCGCTGCCGATAGTGACCTTAAGAGTAGCAGGATACACCATCCTAAACGGGATAGACGCAGCAATTAGCTTCTGGACTATCGGGTGAAAGGCAGCCCTCTTCACTCTTATTTCTTTGGGAAGATCCTGGGCAATGCGGAGCGTGCTGACCCCATGCAATCGCCTGCAACTCACGGGATTTATTGAAGACATGCTGTCTCTCAATATAACTCAAAACTTCATGATTATAGGCCGTGGGGGAGCCGGTGGAGGCCTAGGCCTCAGCGACCTATCGCCGCTCTCCAGATGGTAGCTTGGGTTGAGTGGTGAGGACCAACTATTTTGACCAAGAAATGCTGCAGAAAAGCCATCAAGTCCGGCCCTCTTCCAATTCTGGCAGGCCCAAAACCAGAAGATTGTTTCTCGTCTGCGGCCCTCTAGATCTCGGTTTTCAACTGTAGTTTTAATCTGTTGAGTCAGCCCCACCATCTCGGACTCGGTATTCGCCTCCACTGCTCCACCGAAAAGATCCTAGCCTCTGTATCCGATACCCTCATGGTAAGGGAAAGATCCCCTGTAAGGATTTTAGCTCAGCAGTGATGTCCTGGAGGATGATCTTTAATGGGGCCAACTCCTGCATAAACTTGTCCTCCGTAAGGAGGCCAGACGGCTGTGTCTTATCACCAGTTCTTTCTGGTGCTGTGCCAGCTTGATTTCGTGGCTTCTTGGGCAATTTTTCTGGGGTCGCAGGCGGCGTGTGCTTAGTCGAGGCCTGTTTTTTATCCACCTCCATCTCCCTGTACCCCTGAGCGATCGGCAAAGAATCGAGTCCTAGGATCCACAAACAGGACACAGGCAATCTCTTGACAGTGAATTAGAAAAATTTACAATGTCAGGATCGCGGATTTCGGCAGTTAGGACGGCAGAAGGGGAGAGCTCTAAGCCCCAGCTGCCATTCAGCAAGCTGTCATCACGTGACTCTCTTCTTTGTTGTTTTGTGCAATAAGAGCATTAATCTTATCTTTAGAATCTGTAAATGCCTTAGCAATATTGTGCCTATTGTATACAGTGTATCTTTCTTCCTGACTAAGGCCATCCACACCATGCAATAATGGGAGTATTAAATCATTTACCAAACCAGTTTGGAATTTAGCTGAATAAGATTTGATAGCAGCAATGTCTGTTTTGTTCCAGATAGACATAGCGGTACGAAAAAGACCTGTGACAGTGCCTGTTGCACCAGTGGCATTAGAACTGTCAACTTCATGTGTATTACATCTATGACTTTGATCATCAGGTTTAGATTTTTTCCTGAAATTGCCTCTATGCTCGATGGTGTGTACCCCATCAATAGGGTCTTGAGTACGAATCTGAAAAGCTGATAGACTATCAAGCAATAAAGTACGGTAAAATGTTGACGTGTTAGTAGTATGACACATACCAAATTCTTTCATATTCCAGTAAGTTAAATTGAACAAGACAGGTATATGCATAAATTGTAAGCTATTAATAAGTGTACCAGGTAAGGCAGTGGTTGTTAGACCACTACAGGGACCAGGAGTGTGTTTTGGACATTCCAAAAGCAGTTTATCAGTTGGGGGGTAACACAGAAAGGTACATGGCAGCAGAGGCCATGTTGTGTACAGCACAAAATTTCATAGCAGAGTCTTTAGACAAGGAACTGCAATATAAGGGATCAATCAAAGTAGTGATGTTGTATAAACCAGACTGTCTTAGAGCAGTCTGGAGCAAGGACAGTGAACCATTAGGAGATAATTTTGCATTGGCCAGCCGTGAAAGGTTCCTTTGGAAAGCTTGGCCACCGGGAGAATTTGTCCTTGCAACATGGTTAGCCATTCAATTTGTAGGGTACATTTATCAGGAGCAACAACCAAAGCAATGAGGTAGGCATCAGAACCTTCCTGGACAGTAATAAAATTGTCAGGTATATTGATAGAAACTCCCTCTGGGGCTGATGTTGGAGGATCGGGATGAGGAAGGAGGTGATTTACCATGTCTTGGATGCAGGGGATAACTCCTGAGATGAGGAGAAAGAGGAACAAGATAGCCATCTTGTCAGAGTTCCAGAAAAGGAAAACCAAATATTAGTACGTTAGTACTATTCCACCCAATGGGGTGAGGAAAAGTAATTATACTCCTTTATACAGTTTCAGCTGGTTTGCATCTAACCATTTGTGAGTAAGTTTGTTGTTGTGCATTAATCTAACCTGATAGACTGCTGGACTGAGCTTGTTGACAATGGGGTAGGAGCCTTCCCACTCATTGGAGAAGGAGTGTGTGGGATGTGCAAATCTGAGAAACATTACCTGATCTCCAACTTGCAAATCCACTTCTTGTGCATGTTTGTCAAACTATATTTTGGACTGTTGCTGGGCCTTTCTCATGCAGTTGGCAGCATACAAGTGTGTATGTATGAGGTCTTGTCTAAGTTTTTCCACATATTGGTCTACAGATACATGGTCTGCTGTGGGGGTATGCAGGTCAAACAATAAGTGTTCAGGTAATCTCATCTCTCTGCCAGTCATCACCTCAAATGGTGTCAACTGGGTGGTGGCTGATGAGTTTGCCCCTAATTGCCATAAGGAGTAATGGCAATAGGGAATCCCAGATCTTGGGATTGTCCTCAATGAATTTGGAAAGTATTTGCTTAATCCATCTGTTGGCTCTTTCTACTTGACCTGAAGACTGTGGGTAACAAGGTATGTGGAATTTTTGGTGAACCCCGAGGAGTTCAAGTGCTTCTTTCATCAACTCACCTGTAAAACTGGTTCCTTTGTCAGAGTCTACCTTGAGAGGTAGGCCCCACCTGGAGAAAATCTGTTCTACCAGGATTTTGGCAGTGGTGTTAGCAGTGCATGTCTTAGTGGGGAAAGCTTCCACCCACTTAGAGAAAAGATCAGTCACCACAATGGCATATTTGTTATTTCTACTGGTATTGGTCAATGGGCCAATAAAGTCAATCTGTATGGCATGTCAAGGGCAAGAATGCCTTTGTGGTAGTAATTTGGCATTTTCATTTGTTGGAGATCGGCTTGTTCTTTGCACAAACAAGACAATTATCTATGTGCTGTTTGACATCTTGGTGATACCAGGCCACCAGTTGGTGGTCTTGAGTCTTTGGAGGGTGTTTTCTACTCCCTGGTGCCCGCCAGTAGGGGTGTCATGTACTTGGTGCAAAAACTCAGATCTGAGGTGTCTGGGAACCAACCACAATTTAGTGGGGATATCATCTGTTTGATACCAGAAGAGCTTGTCATCAGGGGTCAAGTGTAACTTACCTTCATACTTCCAGTATGGGTTTTGGGTAGGTAGATTTTGCTCAGTGCTCTTGTCAAGGAATCTGAACACATCCTTGAGTTCAGAGTCGGCATGCTGGGCTACTGACAGGTCCAAGGGGGAAAAGGGTTTGGGATTTTTTTTTATTGCTGCAATGTGTACAGCCGCCCTGGCTTCTGGGTGATCCATCATCCAGGTGCCCCCCCAGGCCCCTTCCTTGACAAGGGTGTCTGCGGTATCATTGAAGGCATGATAGGAGTCATGTATGGAGTGAGCTTTAGCTTTGTGTACATAGAGTTTGTGTGCAAACTTCTATGCCAGTGAATGTATGTATATTACCAGTTCTTTGTGTTTCACTGGACTGCCATCAGATGAGAGGAAGGAGTTCTTCTGCCAGAAAGGGAGAAATTCTGTAAGAGAACAACAAACCCAGTTAGAGTCTGTGAAAATGATAGTATCCTTGGTCCCATGCTAAATGAACTCGGGGGCACAGGCCACCGCTGCCATCTCGGCATATTGTGATGATGCCACACTGCAATGCTTAGAGATTTTTAACAGTGTTACCATAAGGATAAATCTTTAGAATTCCCATCCCTGCAATTTATTCTCCATGGTAATAGAAAGCTGACCCATCTGTAAAGATATGACACAATGAGGTGGTCTCAATTACTTGCGGTGTGGCAGGGAGGAAAGGACCTGGATCTGGAAGATCAGGCGGTTGCAATGTACAGTCATGGGGTTCTCCTTTGAAAAGGAGGCCATGTGCCAGCATGGATGGCATTTTGGTTGGGTGGACCTGGATGTCCCTGTCTTGGAGAAGAAGTGACCAGCATGTCAGCCTGGTATTGGAGACTGACCCATCCTTCATTCTGTCTACTAGCAGAAAGGTAGTTGGGTGTGGTTTGTGTTGATGATCAGTGGAGGGTACCCAATGATATACAAAAAGTGCCTGACAGCCCAGTAGGTGGCTAGAAGATTCCTTTCACAAAGGCTGTACTTCTGTTCCACTGGGGTCAAGAGCTGCGATGCATATGAAATGAGTCTCAAAGTGCCATGAACCTTCTGGGTCAGCACTGCTGACATGGCTATGTCAGAGGTGGCACATTCCAGATGGAATGGCAAGGCTGGATTGGGGTTGACCAGAGCCAGAGCAGAGGCCAAGGCCTGTTTTAGTGATGTCACAGCCTGGGTGTGAATGGGGCCCCAGTTCCTGAGAATGTCCTTTTTCAGTAATTCATACAGAGGAACAGCCTTCTGAGCAAAATCACAAATAAAATCTCTAGAATAGTTTACCATACCTAGAAATCTCCTAAGAGTGGCTACACTAGTAGGTAATGGCAGATCTTGCAGTCGTTGTATTTTCTTCCAGGTAGGACTTCAGCCTTGATCAGTTATTCTTAGGCCCATAAAGAGTATCTCTTTCTGAAGTAGTTGTGCATTTGCTGCATTGCATTTGAGGCCTGCTCTCTGAATGAGAGTCAGTAATTCATCCAAGAGATCCAAGTGTTGTTTCTGTGTGACTGTTGCCTACAGCAGGTCATCCACATACTGCAAGAGACACTGGGGTGTACAGAAACCCTCAAGGGTGTCCATCATATGGAGCTGGAACAGGGATGTGCTGTTATGAAATCCCTGTGGTAAGCAGGTCCATGTGTACTGTCTACCCTCAAAGGTGAAAGCAAACTTATATTGACTTTTGGGGGACAATGGTAATGACCAGAAACCATTGGAGATGTCCAGGGCACTGAACCAATTTTTGTCAGGGGTCAAGAGTCGCAGCACGTCAGGTGCTGATGCAACAGTTGGAGTACAACTGGGGGTGACCTGATTCAGTCTCCTGTAGTCAATAGTAATTCTCCAGGCACCTGTGGGTTTCTTCACATGCCACACTGTGGAGCTGGTGGTAGAGACACTTGTCCTGATTACACCTTGTTTGAGGAGTGATTTTATTGTTTCCCTACCTAAGAGAAGGCAAGGCCTTTGGTGGAAAAGGATATTGCCTTTGCCTCTCATGCGCTGGGCCTGTTACTTCTATGACAGTGTGCATTCTGTCACAGTCATGCTTATTGGTGGCAAATGCCTCCAAATGCCTTTGTAGAATGGGGAGGAGCTTTGGGAAAAACTCATGGTTCTTGAACAAATCTATGACGTCATACTCTTTATTGTTGGCAGATACTGTTACCACCACATGAGAATCAGGAATCATGATGGTATGATACTGACCCTGAATCTGTATCCATAACATATTGGCTAGGTCCACCACACAGCTATGTAGTGCTAGAAAGTTAATTCTGATTATACTAGGATGGTCATGCAATACCATTAGCTGGAAGGTGTGATAGGCCTTCAAGTGTCCCAGCTCTACAGGTAAAGGTAGAGAATGGTATGCAGGCAACCTAGTGCCATCTACTCCTGACATTTTGGTCCTCCATCTGCTGGACCAAAGGGATGTCTCTGGGTGGTCATCATGTAATACAGATACAGCCGCACCCGTATCCAGTAGTACTGCCAATAGGTGGCCCCCGACCTTGGCCTCAGTGCAGGGTCTTCCATTTGCATCCAAGACCAGCTTGTTTACAATACAGACTGGGGCCTGTAATTGTCAATCTGTACCTCTGGAAGCATGGAGGGATTGGGCCTTGCTCCTTTGAACCACCTCACCATTTTGCACTGATGCAATATAGGGAGCCACTTCTGGGTTCAGGGCTGTATGGGCCTGAGGGCCTGTAGTTCCAGTATCTCTGTGGCCTGTTGAGGCCTGGGCTCCCGGTTGTATGGCTGCAAGGGCCTAAGCGGGAACGGCATCCACTACAGAGCGCTCTTGCCCCAGAAGTTCTCAGAACTTCTGATTCTCTTCGGCTATCTCCCTATAGGAAGGGCCTGGTCTTTGTTGTTTACCCTTGTTGTTCTTATGGTGTTTCTTATTCTTATGATAGTTCCGGTTCCCACCCTATTGTTGTTGTTGCTGCTGTTGCTGTGGTAGTAGGGCTTGCTGGAGATGTTGATTGTCTGCAGGGAGGGGCTGTTTCTCTTGGGCCTGCCCTTCCACCGTGTAGTGTGTTATGGCCTCCAGAGTAGTCTCCATGGCAGCTACCTTTTTTGAACCGGAGCCCAGATCACAGACATAGAGTTGATAAACTCTCTCTCCGTTTTCTGAAGAATGTCATCAAACCTCTCCGTGGTGGGGTAAGTGGTTGTCTCTACCTTCTCCCTCACTGCAGGGATCATGTTCCTAGGAACAGGGTCTTATACTCAATAAGGTCTACATTTGCAGCTTCCTGGGCAAGGTGCTTCCCTGCTCGGTAGATCATCCAGAGCCTCTGGTGATAAGTTACTGGACTTTCTTTTGCATTTTGTTTCACCGGATATGCAAGCATCACTACTACTACACCTGGGCTGTGTGCAGAAATGAGTTCAGCTGCCACTTTGTCAAAGGTGGCTTGGCCGCCTTGGCGGTCAGCATCGGGGAGTTTAGCCCACAGTCGAGGATCGATGGTCTGGCGTAGGATCTGGACCTGGTATTCTGCAGTGAGACTAAACATTTCACATTTAGTAAGCACCTTTTCCAAGTGACAGCTGAGGTTGTCAGATGGGCTCATCCGACCAATACTGTCAGCTATTTGCTGAACAGAATAGGCCATTTGTAGGGGATTATTGGGCTAATCAGGTGGAGGCAGATTGCCCTGGACACCATCCAAAGCTGCCCGAGCTGTATGAACCATGCCCTCCTGAGTGCCAGCCTCATGCAGAAGCTGCCTAATTTGGGTTTTAAGGACCCATTTGTTTCTCTCAGAGATGGGTACATTACCTATCACATGTTCAATCATCATCTCTATCTCCTGCCTGTCTTCCGCATTAATAATGGCTACCAGTGGAGCCATCAGAACTAGGCTTTGGCCTATTCCCCCCTTTCATGGGGGCCACCATGTTGGTGTCGCCCATGATGTGCATCATGACATCAGTGATGTATGACATGGGTTGGGTGTTCTGGTGGTCCGTCATGTTGTGGATGGAGGGGTGGGGAGTCTGGGCGATATTAGGGGTGTGACTGGGTGTTGTATTGTGAGATATCGTCATCTGTTACCTCCCCTTCATATGACGTGGTTAAGGCAGGGGCTACGCCTCCCATTGCCTTAACATGGCCAGCCAGAACCTCTTGCTGATGGTACAGTTTCACTATTTTGGATTCACATTTAGCATGATTCACATTTGCAGCATTCATATCTACCTCATCCTGTACCTGTTTCTGCAACACTCAATACACAGCGCTCAATTTTCGATTGTCTCTAGTAGCCACTTCTAAGTCATTACATACCTGGTTTATCTTTCCTGGACCTCTCCCAAGTCCTCACTCAATTGCTCATTCATTCTACTTAACAAGTCATTCATCTGCAAAGCCTGACTCTTATCCTGTCTCAAACTTTCACATTCCTGCTTCAACATACAAAGTTCCTGCTTGCCTGCCTGGGTGGAATGATGCAAAAGGGAATCCTTTTCATTCCACAGCATTTGGAGTTCAGATTCCAAATCCTGCACATGTCTCACACATTCTGTTTATTGCAAACCCATCTCCTGTTTAAGGGAGATTTGCAGTTCAAGGGTTCGAAACTTCACTTCAGAGGCTTCCAGAGCAGCATAGAGAGCCATGACCAACTTTAGCTTCTCACTTTCTGGCTGTTTGTCTCATCTCTGAGTACTGAGTTGAGATCCCCAGTACAGGGTTGTTGGATTGACTTGCGTCCCGCATGAAGTCAGCTTATCCTCCATGGGAGGCAAGGAAGTTCGAGACATTGA
Source organism: Neoceratodus forsteri (assembly GCA_016271365.2). Taxonomy (NCBI): domain Eukaryota; kingdom Metazoa; phylum Chordata; order Ceratodontiformes; family Ceratodontidae; genus Neoceratodus; species Neoceratodus forsteri. The sequence continues at coordinate 1,128,549,468 of CM028131.1, forward strand.
GTCTCAGTTCTGTGCAGATATTTGATACAGTGGCCATTGTGTGGAAGGGAACAAAAAATTAAACACTGAAAAAGGCACCGTGCTGTGTATTGATCCACAGCAGGAGCACTTTGTTCACAGTCAGGCTACTGTGCACCTGTAAGCTTGCAATTCAGAACTGCTGTGGAGTGGGTCAATTCGGCATCAACCACACCCAGAAAGCAGCCAGACTGCAAGTTATTACAAAGTGGTCGTGGAATGGGAGAGGTGATGCAGAAATGCATACCTACAGTCCCCATTGGGAAGGGAATAGTTTGAAGCAGCAAGTGAAACTTTGCAAACACCAAATATTGCCTGCGCGTAGTCATCAATTGCCAGGAGGTCTAAACCTCACTCTCAGGTTCTTGGCAATAATGAAAAAACAAGGAATCACAGACACTTTGCATAAGAGTAATAAACTTGTTTATTACTACCAAAGGATAAATCACAGTTGCCCTAAGCAGTTCTTACCAAATACGAACTGGGAGCCAATGTTAAGTGTCCCCTATACCTCAAGGTTTCTTTGTGTCTCCAGGGATCTCCAAGGTATAAGACGCAGTGTCTTACATTATATACCTATGATAATTACTATGGTTACCGTAAGATAGAAACATTTCTTGTTACAGAGATGAGCTCTACTGTCTAAATTAGAGGTGGCTCCACAGTCCAAGATAACATTATACAATTCTGTAGTAGCCATCACTTTGTAAAGACAAAGAAAACTCAGTTATACATGTATTAGTGTAATAATACAAATTACCAAAAGATGGCAATGCCGACTTATATATCATCATCATTACAAGGACACAGTTGTCCTAACATCTTGTAAGCAAGAAATACATATGTGTAATAGAAAGCAAAGTGTATAACAATAATATGCATACATATCCTGACATCTACTCTTATACGGTGGATTCCCAATGCCCTATATGTTAGTATAACATATACCTAAATACTAGCTGTCTATGGTGTACTTCTGGGGGTACCAATAAGAGTGCAGAGACCTTGTGTAACACAGTAAAGGATCCACCAATGGCAAGTCAACTTGGTGGACCATAAAGAAGACATCCATATTGGCATTAAACTAAGCCCACTCTGTGAGCAACAAATGAGTTTCCCGTGGCATTAAAGCAACCCCCTCTTCATGGGCAATGGAGGAGCCAGTGATGGTGGTATTAAATCAAGCTCGCTCTGCAGGAAAAAATGGAGTCACTTAATAGGGTCTTAAGGCAGCTCAGAGGGGCAACAGATCAGCAGGCAATGAAGGAGTTATTGGTAGTGGCATTAAATCAAGGACTTTCACTGGGCAATGGAAGAACCTCCAAATGTTTTCATTTTTTTAAATTAATCCACACAGTGAGCAATGAAAAAGCCACTGGTAGCAACATTAAAGCAAGCCTGCTAGGTGAGCAGTGGGGAATCTGCCAGCAGTGGCATTAAAGTAATCCCACGCTGCAGGCAATGGAGAAGCTGATTGGTTGGCAAGCAAGACAACATAGAGTCACACAGTGACATTAAAAATGAGTGGCACAGCTGGTATGAGGGGGCCAAAAACATAGAGTAATACAATGCTCCATATCAATAACATATGTGTCTTGAATACAGATTAACATCTCAACTAATGAATCACAGTCCCTCAGGCAGATTGACAACACAGCTGATGAATCTCTTCAAACTATCTATGACTTCAATTAGAAAATGTCAGCAGGCAGCTATGTAGATTATGCTGCCATGCCATGCATTAGGCTACAGATACCTCACCAATCAGATGATCATAGTGTTTAGTAAGCTAGTGACTCCAAGGATGCACAAACAGGGTGGCTACCCTGATATCAGGAACAGTAAGCAAACCAAAATGCACCCCGGACACATACTCTAAATGAACTAAATAAATACCAGATTACAAGAGTTGGCTGTTGCTTTCTTTACAGCAAAAAGGGCTAGGCGCATACATAGAGTGCCAAATTGATGACTTACAGTGCCAGCAGTATATTCAAGATGCAGCAAGTTCTCAGTTCTCCATTCACAAATTGGCAGTCAATGGCCAGCAATGTGCGCAAAGTCCAAATCAGTGTTGCTCGGATAGTATCCTAGCAATTAGGATACCACCAAATACCTGCCATTTGGCAAGATTGTGGATCCAGTCTGATGGCAGTGTTATCCAGCCGCAAATCTGCACCCCCCACCTCGGATCCAGGTCGGATCTTGCATTATCCAATGTCAAATCCCTGGATCTGAAGTCAGATACTACAGGATCCAACCTGGGATCCAACCTCCAAATTCGATCAGATCCCAGGGCGGATCCCACTCAGATAGTGTCGCTATTCAATGGATCACAGTTGGATCCGTGGGGGCACTATCTGAGCAACTCTAGTCCAAATGGGTAAGAAAGCTTAGTGGAGAGGTCTGCCTACAAAACTGTCCATGTGCTTTGCTCAACCACAGCTTTCTCATGAGGGCATGGTTCATGACCCCTGAGGAAGCTCTGATGGAGCAAAGCCTGGGGCAGTCCTAATAGGGCATGTGTCTGGAGTGTGCTGTTATTTGCGTGATAGGCTACAGCTCCCAGCAGAAATAATCACATGTGCAGTAGGTATTTAAGTGAACTCAGAGCCCATGGTACCATTGACTGGCAAGATGGAGTGTCTGTTTTCACCATTGTTCACTGGCTAACAGCCTGCCACATCTAAAGACCACAAATATACATTTGCTTTGTAGTTCGCAAGCAAACATAAAAAGGATAAGAGTATGCTTGAATGAATACAGCAAAGGAAGACTAAAAAGGTACAAAGGCAGCAAAACAGGAACTGCCATGAGAGGCTGACAGACCATACTCATCGGAGAAGAGGAGGAAGAGGGGGTACGTGACAGAGATGTACAAATACATGGGGGGGTGGATTTAATTGGGTAGCCATCAGTGTGCCATTGAGACTGAAAAGGCACCCAAACACCAAGGATTATAATCTCAAACTGGCAGAAGGAAAATTCAGAAAAGATGTAATGAAGTTTTTCTTTAATGTGAGAGTTGTGGGCCAGTGGAAGAGACTGCCCCAGGAAGTGGTGAATGCTGGCTGTATAATAGACTTCAAATGGGACGAACACAAAAGCAGAGGTAGGGGAAAGTGAGATTATAAAGTGCAAAGTGTCAGTAGAAAGCAGAACTAATTAAATTAAGTAGAAAAACAGGAGACTAGATGGATGAAAGTCCTTATCTGTCCTTAACCCTCTATGTATTTACAGTACGAATCTAGAATTCTAATCTCTATTTATTGTCAGTTACTTTAAATATTGCAATTTATAAAGGGCAGTGTCAGAGCTAAGCTTTATCTGTTAACAAAGCAGCAGAGAACTGTGAAACACTGGGAGTTTGTCATGCTCTGGAGATACTTATACTTCGTTTTTGAAGGTTTTAATAATCACATGTCATGCACTGGAAAATGATTGTCTGGATTTAATTAGTTTCTAGCTTCTGCATTTTACATGCTCTAGTTTGAGTGCTCCATTTCTGGTTTGTTTGTTTCTGCCTAGTGTTACAAGCACTGTTAGTAAGGGGGTGTTGATTGGGGGTTACTAGTGCACTGCAGTACAGCAGTGGTGGGACAATGATGGCATGTGGCAGCAGTTTTCAGAGGGCTCTGCCTGCATGCAAGGCAACAGCAAGCTGGAGTGACATACAGTATGTCCATTGGAGATCACCCCCTCCCAATGTTAGTATATCAATCCCTAACAGAGAAGATTGTGGCAGGACATCAAGGGAACAGGCCATGATAGATCTCCCTGTCAAGGTATGCAGCAGGGAAGGGGGAAAGCTGGATTCAGGGAGCCAGGACGGACCTCACCCACGATTTAAAGGTATGACGATTAGGGAGTAGTGGGGTAAGAGTTGGGGTCTTGTTTTTTTATCATTTAGATGGGCTCCTTTTGCTTATGACTACCATGCATGAAAGTTGCTATTTTTGACATTTAACCTGTAATCTTTTTTTTTTGTGTGTGTTATTCTTTACGTAACTGGGTAAGGCTTATTAGGTGCAAGTGCCTCCTTTCAGGGGTGATCCAGGAGCACTAGGGAGGTTAATAGACTTGTTCAGAGTCATATAGTCTGCAAGTGGAAGTTGTGGGAACCAAACCCAGGTGTGCTGGAAAGCTTATTTGTACCACTGTACTCTAACCTTTAGGCTACACTACCAACCTCTCTAACTAAACCTTTCTAATTTTTTTCACATTTGCTGTGAAATGTTTGAAAAGTTGTTCTTGGAATTATTTGCACAGCTCTGCATGATACCATGATGTATATCATCAACATTTGCATATTAATATCAAAAGTCAATTTGCTACAATACTTTTTAAAAGGAGTAGTTAGTAGGGATGATGTTTTGACAAGCATCATCTTCACATAGTGTAATAAACAGAATAAGGAACAGAGTTATTAGGATTAATTATTTAAAATGTTATGAACTTTCAACTCTGGATTATGATGATTTTAGTGTTCCCGTTGTAATTAATGCATTATAAACAGTTATAAAGAAATATAAAAAAGTTATAGAATTATTACCATGTTCAATACATATCATTGTAACTGGTAAATCATGCATTTCTCTAGGAGTTCAGACAGTGTGAATTAAAAATAATTTGTTCTAGAATTCCAACTTCTTTGCTCAGTGAGAAAATTTGTAAGCAACTAAACATGGTAGGGTGTACACTATGGTGATAAAAATCACATGCCCAAGGTGTGTTGAGAGACACCAAGCACAGCTGAGTGCCATTACATTTACATCAGAAATGTGATTACATCACCATAAAGGCATACCCTGGAGTGTCTTCTTGTGCTTATAAAATGGCGTTTAAATATTTGACTTAATGGGTCCTATACATGAACCCAGAGCTTCAGGTGCACGGCATGCAACAACCACACATAATAGTATACATCACTATGTTATGCATGTCACAGCCAGGCAGGATGCATGTAGGGCACATAGCAGTGTGCATGCAAGGCACACACCACATTATGCATGTGCCTGGGGCATGGCTGTGTAGTAGTATGAGTGCAGCACACTATGCACATGCACAATGTGCGCTACGTAACCCAGGTGGGTGAAGCAGTACATGTAGCACTACACCATGGGGAGGACTGCAGTGCACTGCAGACATCTAAGACAGGAACACAAGTTGCAGCAGGAAATTCCCATTGTGCATGGTCCCACAGGTACAAGACATGACTGACCCCATAGGAATGACCACAGCACAGCACAGAAATACCCCAACTTCCTGCTGTACAAATCAGAAATAGAGCTGACAACATCAAGGACAAATGACCAAGCTCTGGAACACATCTCAAGCAGTGATAACATCAAACACAAATGACTTCCACAATGGGTGTCCACAAATGTAAGGTATGATCTGATCAACATCCACACTGTGACAATAATGTTTCACACAAATTGGCATGCATCAAAGCCATAAATTGTAGATGCAGAGACAGAGGACATCCTAAGGCAAACTCAGGGACATCCCTGAAAATCATGGATAGGTGAGAGGGATGCATGCAGGGGTGACAAAGGTAGGTGTCCATGGTGATCCCCCTGAGCCCACGGACACTGACGGTGGCAAAATGACGCTGCCCAGAATAAGGATGACAACAGTGTGTATAGCAAAAATAGCTTTAATAAACACAACACTGTTCCACAGACAACTGCCTGCTCAATGGGCTGTACTGGCCCTTGTTGCCCCATCACCCTCTAGTCTTCAGTCCTCATTGTCCTGTGAGTCCTCTCTGGATCTCATAGATGTGGTATCTGTGTACCAACACTGAACAAGGACCATCCTGCAGAGTGGACCATGATACCTCTCTAGCAGAAGCCAAAGGGGAGAGTCATGAGCGGGCTGTACATGCCGGGCCACTACTGTGCACATTTGTCATATCCATTCCCCAATAACACTACTGGTACATACCTTGGAGAGCTCTTCAATGGCCCACAGCTCCCCCACATCATCTTTTTAATACATGTCCTGGGACCCCACATGCCAGAGTATGGGAGTTAAAGAGGCACACACCTCCAGCATGCCATCACCACCGATGCAGCACCATCCAGCTGCTCCATATGCTGGAGCACAATCTTTTCCAGATGACCATGGTACTCCTGCAGAGACAAAAGGAGAGGTGGACACATCACTGGCACAGCACCGTACCTGATGAACATACACAGATGTCAACAGATGGTGTACAATATATGCTGCCTGACACAAGCGTGCCCTAGGTAGGATAGAATACTATACTGACATGATAGGGCATGCACCATGGTACAAAGGAGCACAGCATTTATACAATAATATGACAGGACCATGGAAACATGGACAGGAACATTGCAGACAGGTATACCTGATGTATGTACACTTACCTCTGCAGGCTCAGTGACCTGCCACAGTTCCCCCCTGTCCTGGTATGCCATGAGGACACCCTCCACAGCTTATAGGGGTATATTTCAAGACATCCCAACTCCATTGCATTTGCAATGCAAGTGCTCTGTGCAGCTGCCACTGCATTGCTACATTCTAGTGTGCAGTGCTTGTTGATGTTTGCTTATGTCCATCACCCTGCTCTCATTGCAGGTCACTGCCCAATTAAAGGGGATCTTGCAGCAATGGATGCCTTAGTGGCAGATATGACAGTGCTGTGTGTATATTTTGGGGCTGTGGACAGTACACACCATGGAGCTACCACACAGGTGGTCCACAGGATGTGTCCAGGCCTACTGTTAAATGTCCTCCAGATGCAGGGCAAACTGAAGCAGAAAAGGGCTATGAGGGCACACCCTAAGCCCCATATATTCAGGCCACAACTGTATGTTGGCCAACTTCAGGATACACATTGTGTAGAATGATTCTTCCTGGATCATGCCACGATTACAGGGCTGTGTTACATGCTCCATCCACAGCTGGCACCACAGACACAGAGGTCATGTGCAGTGTCTGTGGAAATGAAGGTGCAGTGTGCCTGTCATACTGTGCCACAGGGTCCATCCAGAGGGTTGCTGAGGAAGTCACTGGTGTCAGCCAGTCATTTGTGTCCAGGGTTCTGTACCAGGTCATGGATGTCTTACTATTATTGCATGTGCATGAGCATATAGCATTCACCACTGCAGCAGGCACAATATGTACCACAAAGGAGGCATTCCATGCATGGCATGCCCAATGTACTTGGGGCAATAGATTGTTTTATGTGGCAGTCATAACACTGATCATGGACAAGGCATTGTAGATGAACCATAGGGGTTCCACAACATAAACTGCCACATAGTATGTGAAGTGAGTGGAATCATCACCATCATGTGTGCCAAGTACCCTGAGTTCTGTTATGACTCCTATATATTCGATGGTTCCAGGCTGTGTGCCCACCTCGAGGCATGCAGTGGTGCCACTGGGTGTCTGCTTGGTGAGTATGGATATGCAGTAGGTGTGACACAGCAAATTTACATGGCTGTTCTGTATCCACTTCCTGGGTGACAGCAGATGCCCACTATGGCCATATTTGATGACTTCATTCCGGGTGGCAAGTGATGCAGAGGCATACAACAAAGTCCATAGAAAAACCCATGCTTTGATCAAAAGAACTACAGGGCTGCTGAAGATGAGGTTCTGGTGCCTGGATTGCACCAGTGGCATGATGATGCTGGCCCCTTGGAACACATGCAGAGTGATCACTGCATGCGCCATGCTGCACAGCATGTCCATCTGCTAACAGCTACTCATGCCAGACTGACAGAGTGATATGTCATAAGACAATGAGGAAGGGGGTGACCAGCAGAACTGCGGCCCTGAGACACTGACTGACCATTTGGTACACCTTGCTCTTGTGCAGGGTGCATTCCATAGATAAAGGGGGCGCCATGATGAGCCTGGTATGACCTGAGTGTCTGTTTGTAGGGGAAAGAGAGACAATCTGACCATTCCAATGGTTGTTGTACAAGTATATCAATGTCCATGTTCAGGAAGTATTGGTGGCTGTGTACAGGGGTTTACTATGGGTGTGTCTAGTTGTCCAAGGCTGTGTACAGTAGTTTTCTAATGTTCCTCTCATGCTAGGGCTGGGCTGCTGCAACCATGGATCATTTCCTGCTGGTCTGCTGTCTGTCAAGGCATGTAGATGACCATATGCCCAAATACCTGGTCTTGGCTGCCACCTTGCTTCCCCAATGCATCCATTTATTGGGCTGTGCATCCTGCACCTGCTGTGGTTAACCCTCCATTGGCACCTCTAGGACTCTTGGAGTGGTGGGTGCTAGTTGGCTGCTGCCTTCCATGTGTGGCATGGGTTCTGGGGGGCCAGTGAGTAGTCCATGTGTGCCATTGTGGCCAGCGTGACTGGTGGTGGCAAGCTGTATGGGGACATCCATGTTTGGCAGGGGTCCTCAGGGGCTGGTGGTTGCCAACTGGCTGAGGTTTCTGGTCATGGCATAAGGATGGCTGGGTCCAGTATGATGGCCATGGCTAGCAGGTATTGATCAGCCAGTTCAGTAGGTCACCAATGCAGTCAATCTTGCAACCCCCTCACCTCCACAGTCTGATCCTTCAGGGCCTCTGTGTTCTCCTGCTGGGCCTGCAGGTGGTCACTTTCCAGCTGGTATACCTCGGGATAGTACATGTGTAGTATGCCATGTGTAGACACCCTCCGTGGCTGGTTGGGCAGGCAGTTTGAGGGGCCCTCATCGCCATTGAGAGGTGGCCTGTGGTACCCCTGTCTCCCCTGACTGTGTGCATATGGTGGCAGGGTGTACAGAACAGCCATGCACACAGACTGTGTCATGCTGCCATCAGTACCCTATATTCCACCACTGGGTTGCCGACTGTGATGTGCTAGTGGGGGTGGTGCAGGGATGGGGGTGACTGTGGGTTGGCTCTCTGTGGTTGTTGTGTTCATGTCCTGCACATCCTCCAGTGTCTCCACCACAGTCTCTTGGTGTGTATCCTCAGGGAGGACACCTGCACCACAATGATCACTGTGTTCTGCGTTGTACCTGTGGATCAGAGTAAGGGGCCTTGTTATTCGTAGCTGCTCCACCATGGTAACAGAGCTACAGGGACTTAAAATGGTTTATGCTCCTTGAACCATTTAAACCCCCTAGTCTATACAGGGCCTTAATTTAAGCAGTTTGGGTCTTCCTCTTCCTGTATAACTGTTTTTCCCACCTGTCATTTTATTGCTTATATTATTGCTCCAGTTCCTCACCCTGCTTCTTTTTCCCTGCTTTTCCCCAAATTCAGTGGATGGAATGTTTACCAAACCATGGAATACAGGGATTCAAAGTTCTGTACAATTCCTCTGGTAGAATGTTCCTCTCTCAAGTCTCAATATAATGTACACTTAAACACAACAAAGTCCTCATGTGGAGCCAGAACTTCAATGTTATCTCTGCCTGGGTAAGCAGCAGAGATTTTTCTGGTAAGCAAGTAAAAAAAGAATGAAGATTTTTAATGGTCAGCATAGGCACACTAATAATGAAAACTATATATGGTAATTTTCCTCAGTTGTTTATGTAGGTCGAGTGTACAGATCAGAGAAACAACATTGAATTAACTTATTTAGTTTTTTAGTTAGTGCAGTTTTATTTTTAGGGTCTAGTTGAAGGTTTTTAGTGAGTAAGTGTTGCAGAAATATGTGCGATGGCAGTTCTGGGTGTGGGGGGTAGATTTGCTTATTGTGTGATTTGGCCACTAACAAGTCCAGTCAGGTTTAGGACCAGGATGACTATGCATTATGTAAGGAAAAAGACATGATGAGGAGTGGTTTATGGGCTGATAAGAGCACCCCCACCAGGTGCATAATGAGACATGAGGTACTTACACTGAGTGCCTTTAGCACCTGGGAAGTACTCTTATCAGCTAATAAAACACACTTCAAAGTGTCTTATTCTGCTTATAAAATAGGTCCCCAAGAAAAAAAATCTTTAAAAAAGTCATAGAATAAAAAGTGGTACAAAAATCAAAAAGAAAAAGTGGTAAAAACGTCTTAATAGAAAAGCAGTCCTTGTTGAAGAGCCACTAGAGGGAGTTAATGTTTGTCTGTCCCCGCACTGCACACACACGTGTGCACACACATACACACACACACACAAACACACACACAGTCTCGAGAATATATTTGTTTTATTACACACACACACACACACACACACGTACCCTTGAGAAGTTATTTTGTTTTTATCTTTTGTACGGTTTTTTTTTCTTCTTCTTCCAGACATGAGTGGTTCCAGTGGGAGTGAGCATGTCCCATAGCAGCCAACATACAAAGCACTTGTCTTGCAGGGCTTTCTTGAGCAACTGCCTGGCAGTGCTAATATCAGCCCGCTCAGTGTTACTGGAAAAAGCTGGCATGATTTAAAACATTTATTTCATATACAATGTTTAAACAACTGGTGGGGGCATGGTTTTTGGCTCACATTTGAAAGTCATCTCCTGTAAGCGCATGCGATGCTCACTGGATTGCAGGTAGCTTTTTGTCAACTGCAGTCAGCAAAGGTCAGACTTCTATTTAAAAATGTTTAATTAGAGTATTTCCGATATTATAATACTGTGTAGTTGCTGCATGTTTGGGTAGCGGTTCTCCATCTTGAACTGCACATCACAGCAAAAAATGCTACCACTTCAAAAAAATGTACAGGCTGGCACAATGATCTCTTTGGTGGTGCATCCAGAGTGGCTGAAGTGGTGATGGTTGGCACAATATGTACTTATAAGGACACAGTTAAAGGTACCTCTCAGCCATTCAGGACACAGAAAACTCCCAACCCCTTTATTAATGCAAGGTCACCTGACTGATTTTACCCAAAAGCATTTCTTTGATTTTTTTCTGTAATGCTTTGTTCCCCTGGGGGTTCAGGCACGGCTACTCAGTCTTATCTCTGCCCCTTTTCCAACCAGCCACTGCCTCCCCCAGCACTTACCCAATCCAGAAAATAGTCCCCTCCTCCTGTGGTGAGGCCAGGAAGGGGAGGATTATTCTCCCCCACCTGGATCCATTATCCAGTGTGCATTGGTTGTTTAGGTTGACGATGCAGATTGGTGAGGAGTGGGTGGGACTTCATGAAGTCCAAGCCCCCACTGTTTCCAAGTTCTCCAATCTCCACTGAGTGCTGCTGCACCAGCATGTAGGTGTGCATGCATGGAGTCGTGCACACATTGTATAATCGCATCCCCTCCCTTCCTTGGTGCTCAGACACTACGTTATGCCATAGGCTACCATGTGTGGGCAGCCAGTGGCTGAGTCAGCTACCCTCCCCACCATGGAAGAGGAGAGCAGTCCTCCAGACAATTGTTCCTGTCCCTCACTGGCTGACCCCTAGCAACTTGAACTCATTTCTGAACTCAGGTCACCAGTGCGACAGAAGATAAGGCACAAAGTGCCTCAGCCATCTGTGCTACAGATCCAGCACCAGTTTGTTTGATTTTTAAGCCCATTTAATTAATGGCCAGCATTTTGTATATCTGGATAATGGGAGAGCTTTAAGCCCAAAGTTCAATGTGGGGGAATAGCTCCTCCCACAACTCATTCATAAACCTGCCTCTGACAGCACTTCATGCTTAGAATCAGGAACTCACCTCTGGGTCATTTCCCCAAGCTCCTGTGTGGCATGTCCTGCATTCAGTTCTACTGTTGTGCATCTCATCCCTTGCTTGCTCCCCATGTTTCATTTGGCTGTATTGTTGGTTTGTGCGTGCTCTCCCCTGTTGCAATTTGGATTCCCTCCCTGCGGCTGAGTGGCTGTTAGTCCCCTTCCTCGTTCACCTGTTGGGTCCGGTTCTCCCTCCTACCTGCATCTCATCAATTTGTCAGTCCTCTCCTCCATCAGGTAAGATCTCCTGTTCTGTCTCTTCCCTTGCTTTCTTGTCACCTGCGATTTCTCCTGGCCTCGTTGGTTGCTTCCCTGCCCTGGATTTGTTGGTTTCGTTTGCCATTTTTGCTCTTCCTACTTTGTGAATGCTCGTTTTCCTGTACGTTGCTTCTGCTTGCATTTTTCTTCCTGCAGCTCTTCCTAGATTTATTAAGCTGTTCTTCCTCTCATCAGAGCAGACCTGTACTGCATTCCTTCTTCTGCATGTTTCTCCATCACTCACAAAGCTCCTCAGCTTTGCATTCGTTTTGCTGGCTGCCCATCCAATTCCTTCTTCTCCTCTTCCTCGCCCTCTCTGATCCCCTCCTTTGGCTTTGGGCCCTCCTTAGCACCTGGATTTGTTCCCCATGCTTTTTGCGCAGATCCTGTGTTGAATTTTACCCTTCCATTTGTGAGGGGGTTCCATCACAAGTGGAATCTTTGCCTCTGTCGTGGGTTATGTGGGAGAATACCTTTCACCCTGTGTGACGTCAGTCAACTATTGCCTTAACCATCTCATGGAACCGTATATATTCAGCAGGGTTGTAAAGGACTTTTCTAATTTCCCATGGGTTATAGCATAGAAACCCTTGGGATCCTCAGTACCTGTTCAGCAACCAAATCACTGATCTGTCTATTAAAATAAGTGATCCTTCTTTTTAGAACTCTGTCCTGACCCAGACTCTTGACTTTTCCACTCCCTTCTCATCTGGAGTAATTCTTTTTGTTTCACGTAGCTTTTTGTAGGACAGCAATCTTAGCATCAATTTTCTTCAGGTATTATACATCTTACTACCTCTTCCATGATTATTTAGACCTCTAACTTTCCATGTCATAATTTTTGATTCTAAAGTCATTAGATAGTGCAGTTTGTACATCTGCTGGCTTTGATTTATTCAGCGCTCATTCTTTCTTTTTCAAACCTCCTTTTACGTGTTTTATCACCATATATCTATAATTAGCTATATAATAAAAAAAAAATAATTTTGCTGTCCTGCCCTATTGACCCCATGACTTATTTTTCTGTTCAGGTCTTCTCGTGCTGTTCTCTCAGGATTGCCTGCTGTTGTCAACTGGAGCTCCCTGCCATATGCTCCCATCGTGCTGACTTATTCTATGCCTGGATTCCATCTTCCTGTGGTAAGATCCTGTCCCCCCCTTTTTTCATTCTTATCCTTATTCCCCTTTTCCCTTCTTCCCTGTCTTCCCTTCTCCCCTCTTCCCCAGCTCATCCTGAATTTCCCTTCCCATGTCCTCACCTATGCCCTGCTGCTCCTTCTGTCTTCACCCTTCTTTCTCTTCTTCCTAGATTTCCTTCCTGACCATGTCATCCATCGATGCTCCATTTGCTGAGGACTCTTTGCTGGATCCGCCAGCCTCTACTGTTCCCACCAGCCAAAAATACACCTCTAAGTCTCGTCATTCCCTCAAGGACTGGACCATGCCTCAGCTCATGTCAGAACTTTCCAGGAAAGGGATTTCCTACCCTGCTTCTGCTGAAAAGCAGGAGCTCTATGACTTATTCCTGGCTTCCATCTCTAGCCCTAGGACCAGCCCTGGCCCCAGCCAGCCTATTCCTCAGCCTGCCTAAGCTCCACTTTCAGATATTCAAGACTCCATGGCTCAAATGACTGCCTCTATTACAGATATCCAGTCACTCCTTTCCTTCCTAGAGGCCCACCCCCAGCTCCATCAGCTTCTCCTCCAGCTCCTGTTTTGTCCACTGGCAAGTCATCCATGAGCCTCCTTTCTCTGCCGGCCTCACTTCCTCCTCTGGCCGTGGTGCCTTCTCCATTGCTGATTCCTGCTGTTCCTTCAGGTTCATCCCCTATTCCACAGCCTCAGTTCATATACCCTGTTCATTTGTTCATCACCGAGGAAACACTAACACAAACAGTAAAAGAAGGTGACAAAACTTTCTATAGATACATCAGTGAAATTAGGAAGTCGAGACGAGGTATTGCTAAGATCAAAAGAGATAAGGGGGTGTGCGAGGAGGAGGACCATGTAAAAGCATCTATCCTAAATAGATATTTCTGCTCAGTATTTACTGAAGAAAAGGTAGGGCAGGGCCCACAGCTCTTCACCATGGACACAGGCGGGAGGGAGGGAGGTGTGCACTATTCCCTTCACAAAAGAAAGGGTCCTACAAGAACTCAATAAGCTCAGGGTGGACAAGGCAATGGGACCTGATGGCATACATCCCAGGGTCCTAAAGAAGCTAAGGGTGGAACTAGCAGAGCCATTATCAGAATTGTTTAGTGAGTCTGTGAGTGCAGGAGAGGTCCCAGAAGAATGGAGAAGGGCTCATGTGATCCTGCTCCACAAGAGTGGTAGCAGGGAGGAGGCAGGGAACTACAGACCAGTCAGTCTTACCTCAGTAGTGGGCAAGATTATGGAAACACTCCTTGAGGAAAGGACTTGACTCTGGTGAACTACTAGGCTCAAGCTACATTGACTTAACTAAAGCCTTCGACACCGTCAATCACCGCCTCCTGCTTGTCTAGCTTCAGAACACTGGGCTGTCACCCGACTCCATTGGCTGACTCAAGAGCTACCTTGAAGAACAGTCTCAAACAGTAAGAATCGTTGATACACTCTCAGACCTTAGACCGGTCTGCTCAGGAGTCCCCCAGGGCTCCATTCTGGGACCTCTTCTCTTCAGCCTATTCTTAAACTCACTACCGGACAGCTGCCCAGAACAAATAATTCTCTACGCCGACAATGCTGTGATCCTCACCTCGGACCCTGATCCAATCCAATTACAAAATAAACTTTAGCAGGCCTTCTCCTCCATTGAATCCTGGTTTCTAAATCATAAACTGACAAGTCTATGGTCTTCTGCAGCCCCCACAACAAAAACAAACAACGCCACCTCTCCATTGCAACCAAATAAGAAGCCATCCTAGAGCAAACACAATCGTTCAAGTACCTCGGCATCACCCTTGATCCCCACCTCTCTACACTGTCCATATCAGCAATGTTGCAAAGTCTGCCAATGCGAGGTTAGGCATATTATTCTGGCACAGGAAACACCTAACCCCAGAAGCACTGGCAGTGGCTGTTCAAAGCTCCATCGTCAGCATCATAGACTATGGTCTTATCATATATGGGTCTGCAACTACCTCTGCTCTCAAACATATCATAACCTCCCTGAATAAGGCCTGTCATCTTATCACTGGCTCACATCGTCATACCCACACATGTGACCTTTATTCCCAATCTGGATGGCTTCAACTGGACAAATGCATAAAATACCAAACCTGCATCATGGCCAAGAAAATTATAATGGGTCTGGCCCCACCTGGTGTCTGTGCCCTCCTTAGGCCTAGACATAGGAACGTCACTACAAGGAGATCCAATTCCCATCTACTGCATATCCCATGATATCGCACGACCCAAGGACTAAGATCATTCACCTATCGGGCATCCAACTGGCTCAATTCCCTTGGCAGCGACATAGTGACTGCTCCAACATTCGGCCTCTTCAAGTCCAAGCTGCACCTGTCACTGCTTGTATTCTGCAATTGCCCATCTTAACATTTCCACTGTTCCAGCTGCAAATGCCCCAGCACCCAGCACTTACAATTAGTCTTTGCACCTCTAGCACCTTACCTGTCATATTCCCTCGACAAGGCCCCCTGGCTCTCACCTTCACCCACCTCCCCCCCATATCTCCACTCCTGCCCCCACCCCAACCACCTCCCATACTCCCCTTACCCCTGCACCTCCTTCCCGATCTCCTACCCTCACTTCCCCACCACCCATCTCCTTCTCTTGTCTTGCTCATAGCTCAAGTTTTTGTACTGGTTATTACATGTCTGTAAGTCAATGACTATATGGTTGTAACTAAAAATGATGACTGTTGCACATGCTGACATGGAACCTTTGTAAAAGAGCCTCAGCTCAAAGGTATTGTAATCCTAGATTGAAATAAATAAATAAATAAATAGTGCAACACCTGGAATCCATAGGAGCACAAGATCCAAGACAGCATGGGTTTACAAATGGAAGGTCCTGTCAAACTAATCTCATAGATTTCTTTGACTGGGTAACCAGAGTGGTGGACCAATGGGGAGCAGTTGATGTTGCCTACCTTGACTTCAGCAAAGCTTTCAATACTGTTCCACATAGAAGATTGATTAATAAGCTGGGTAGACTCGGGGTAGGTCAGACATTGGTCAACTGGGTGGCAAACTGGTTGACGGGCAGAAAACAGAGAGTGGTGGTAAACGGTATACAGTCAGAAGAGATGCAAGTCACAAGTGGGGTACCTTAGGGATCAGTCCTGGGGCCAGTCCTCTTCAATATCTTTATCAGTGACATTGCAGATGGACTGGAGGGTAAAGTTTGTCTGTTTGCAGATGACATGAAGATCTACAACAGAGTAGATGATCCAGATGGTGTGGGCAGAATGAGAAGAGATCTGGATAAACTAGCAAAATGGTCGCAAGAGTGGCAACTGGGGTTTAACGCAAAGAAGCGCAAGATCATGCACACAGGGAAGAGAAACCCTGAAGCCACCTTTAGGCTGGGAGGGGAGTTGCTGGCACTCTCAAGGGAAGAAAGAGACTTGGGCATCATCATCACCAATGACCTGAAATCATCCAAGCAGACCTCTAAAGCAGTAGGTAAGGCTAGAGGGATGTTGGGGTGTATTAGTAGGGGTATCACAAGTCGGAAGAGGGAGGTAATAATCCCTCTTTACAAGATACTGGTTAGGCCCCATCTGGAGTACTGCATGCAGTACTGGAGGCCACACCTTCACAAGGACATTAACCAAATTGAGGCAGTCCAGAGAAGGGCAACCAACATAGTGCAGGGACTGCATCAGAAAACATATGAGGACAGATTAACTGAACTCAATATGTATACCCTAGAGCAAAGGAGGGGGAGAGAGGTGATATGATTGAAACATTCAAGCACCTTAAGGGCATTAACAAGGTGAAAGAGTCTAATATGTTTAAGTATAAGAAAAATAGCAGGACAAGAGGACACAGCATGAGATTAGAGGGAGGCCAATTAAGAGGTAATGTGAGGAAGTTCTTTTTCACAGAAAGGGTGGTGGATGCATGGAACGGCCTACCTCAGTAAGTGGTGGATATGAATACAGTGCAGGGCTTCAAACAAGCATGGGACAGGCATAAGGGAGCAATACAGATGAGTATGAATAGCTAGGCCATTGACAGAGCAAAGGACTATGGCACATTTATAAGGTAGAAAAAGAAATAGGCAGACTGGATGGGCCTTGTGATCCTTTTCTGCCGTCAGCTTCTATGTTTCTATATCTCATGCCAGCTCACATCCACAAGGACATCCTGGATGATAAGGATATCAATCTGGTGTCCCTGCTCATTTCTTCTCATGATGTCATGAATAATCACATTGTTTCCTGCAGTGATGTGTCAGTCATCTTAAAGTCTAAGGACTCCCGTCTCCTTCGTAAAATGATGATATTGTAATTTATTCTGGCCTTCAGCCTGTACCAGGACATCATTTGTTCAGTTTTCCTGGCCCACAGAGAGGAACTGGACACTCATCTTTACCTTCTGGTTGACCTCAGCATACGTTACAGTGGCATGCACTTCTACAATTCCCATTGCTCCTTTTTGGCCAAGGCGGCATCTGCCTTAGCCCACTACAACATAAAGCTGAATTGGGCCATCTTGGACAATGAGCTGTTTTGTTGGCATTTCCCCAGCCAACGTGTTTATTCTTGTTCTCTTTGTGGTTCGTTCAACCATTTAGCTCCTCTCTGTCCATTGACTGTGTCTACTTCATCCTCCTCCTCCTCCTCCTCATCCGTCTCCAGGCCTTCTCACACTCCCGATTCTCCCACTCCTTCTGGTTTGACTCACCCTGTTTCCAATCCGTGAGCCCACCTGGACCAGCGTGGTCACCTCATCAGGAACATCGGGAGCAAATCCATCTGCAATATTTCAATGACAGAGGTTGTACCACTCCTGGATGTGCCTTCCTACATCTGTGCTGCCTTTGCAGTGATGCACATGCTCACTACATTTGCCCCAAGGCTCTGAAACCATCCAAATGACATGCAGTCCAGCCCTCCACTCCAGTTAACCAGCTTGCCCTGGCTCATCTCCTGACTGCCGATCCTTCTCCAGAGTCAGTGCATTCTCTCCTTTTATGTTTCACCCATGGCTTCCATATGGGTGTGTCAGTTCTCCCTACTTCCTCCTTCATCTGTGCCAACTTGCAGTCCACTGTCCAGGAGTCAGAAGTGGTCCTTTCCCTCATCCAGAAGGAACTTAGTAAGCACTTCATTTTGGAACTTTTCCTTCATCCTCCATTCCTTGTTTACAGGATCAATTGCATTGGAATCACAACTCAGAAGTTCTATGGTAAGAAGTGACTTGTCATCGACCTATCAGCACCCCATGGTTCCTCAGCACCTTGCATCAATTCCCTCATTCCTGCTAATGACTTTTCTTTGTCCTATGCCCACATCAATGACACCATCACCATCAACAAAAGATCATCTGTGGCTCTTAGCTTTCCAAGGCAGACATCTCCGTTGCTTTCAAGCTCCTCCCCATCCATCCTTCTGTCTAGCATCTCTACGGTATGTCCTGGAATAATGCCTTTTTTTTTCCTTCCACCTTGCCTTTGGCTGCTGTAGCAGCTCTAAGCTTTTTGACACCTTTGCTGAAGTCCTGTGCTGGGCTCTGCTCAATGTTTGCCATTGGCCTGCTGTGTTTCACTTGCTGGATGATTTCTTCCTCAATGAACCACCTATCTCACCACCGGCAGAGGATCTGTCCTCTCTCATTTGGCTGTTTGAGGACCTGTCAGTCCCTCTAGCAGCAGAGAAGATGTTTGGCCCTTCCCCTTCTCTCGAATTTCTGGACATCATATTGGATTCTGACCACATGGAGGTGCATCTTCCTCTTGATAAGTTTTCTTGGATTCAGCAGTTGGTCTCTTCTTTCTCTACCAGATCCTACTGCACTAAGCATGACCTGCTTTCCCTTTTGGGTTACCTCAGTTTCACAATGAGGATCATTCCTTAAGGTCATTCATTCATCTCTTATCTTCTTATCTAAGCTTCATCTGTTTCTGAGCTTCACCATCATGTCCGAATCACAGCATCTGCAAAATGTGACTTAGAAATGTGGTCCCTTTTTCTTACCAGCTGGAATGGATGTTCCATGTTCCATAAAGATATGTCTCCAAAAGCCCATCCCCAAATATCCACAGACATCACTCCAACCCACGGATATGCTGCTATATTTTCTCAGTCCTGACTCACTGCCCCTTGGCCTCTTGATGTCTCTTTGTTGAGTGACTTTTCTTCTACTCCCACTTTATTTGAAATATACCCTATCATAGCAGCTGCAGTTCTATGGGGGCATCTATGGTCTCACCAACCAGTGTCAGTATATTCTTACAATCAGTCCACTGTAGCCATTGTTAATAAAGGTTGTTCATCCTCACCTTCCATCATGTTATTCATGCGGAGGTTAACCTGGCTTTCACTCATCCATGACTTCATTATCACATGCTATTATATTCCAGGTGTCAAGAACAAAGCAGCTGATGCTCTTTCTTGATTTTGTTTTCAGGATTTCCATCGTCTCCATCCTTCAGCGGATCCCATCATGACTCCCCCACCATCATACTACGATCTCATCATGACGTAAGTCACTATCGTCATCAAGCATTTCTATTCATATGGTCCACGTTGGCTCCTCTCACTAGAGCTGCCTATACAACCAACTGGAACAGATATGTCTCCCTCTGAGCTTCATCATCCTTCCATCCAACTATAATATCAGTCAATTTGGTACTAGCATTTCTGACATTTTTCTATCAAGCCTTGCATCTTTCCCACAGTACCATTAAATTGTATTCATCCAGCATCCAGTTTTTTCTTTCCCAATACTCTCCATCTTCTTCCTCATTGTTCTCTAATCAATCAATCAAACTACTGTTATTGGGCTTTCAATGATCCACCATTCCAAAGAATCCTTGCTGCCATCCAATAGAAGGACCTCTGTTTCGCAGTTTACTGGACTCATTGGACTCATATCCATATGACCCTAATTCCAATCTCACTGTATCTTCAGCAATTACCCTTTCCTTCTATGGATTTCTTTACCCTGGAGAATTCACCACATCATCATCTCACTCTTCTACTTTTCTCAGCATATACAATCTTAAGAAGCATAACGACAGTTACATATTAACTCTGCCTTCTTTGAAAATTGATAGATTACATTCCAGAATTTCCATAACCTATTATTCCACATCAAACAATTGGTGTCCTGTTGCAAGGCTGGCAAAGCTTATGCTGTTCCATGACAGGTCTAATCCTACTTCTCCCCTGTTAACCTCCGACATCAACTTACCTATGACATACAAATGGTTGCTAGACCTCACAAGAACCCTTATCCAGAGACTCGGACTAGATCCATTCTCCTATTCTGGTCATTCCTTTTCAATAGGAGCAGCCACCTCAGCATCTTGTCATAACATTGCTGTGCACATCATCAAAAGACTAGACAGATGGAAATCATCTACATTCAAAGTATACATCCCTAATCTGACTTTCAAACTTAAAAATGCTTTTTCTATTGTCTCCTCTTAGTTTGCTCAGAGGACGAGCAGGTCAGTAGTTAAAGTTCCTCAGAGGTTTTCCCCTAAGGGTTTTTTCCCTCTCCTGAATGTTCCTGATCACACTCTCTGGAGTTGGAGGAGATAATTCTTTTGGGCCTTTATTCCCTACAGCGACGCAGCTCTTCTACCTAAGGTGGGAATAGAGGAAAGTCACATAATAAATAATCATCAAAATTCACAGTATCACCAAGCACTACATATTTCATCAACATTGAATGAGAGGGCTTTAAG
Source organism: Neoceratodus forsteri (assembly GCA_016271365.2). Taxonomy (NCBI): domain Eukaryota; kingdom Metazoa; phylum Chordata; order Ceratodontiformes; family Ceratodontidae; genus Neoceratodus; species Neoceratodus forsteri. Next base: position 1,128,570,218 of record CM028131.1, read on the forward strand.
CCTGAGGTTCAATGTGGGAGAATAGCTCCTCCCACTTCTCATTTATAAACTCAACTCTCACAGCACTTTGTGCTTAGAATCAGGAACTCACCCACCATCCTCCCCATCAAACTCTTTCTTCTCCGGCACTCTTTCCACCCTTGCATAGGGCCTCTATTCCCTACAGCTACCCAGCTCTGCTACCAAGGGTGGGAAAAGAGGAAAGCCACATAACAAATAATCATCAAAATTCATAGTATCACCAAGCACTACATATTTCACCAACATTGAACCATAGTTTTATTTTTTTTGTTACAACCTCCCGGTTGATATTTTAGGTTACAACTGGGAGGTTGTAGTCAGTGCCCATCAATCAAACTCAGCTGAACAAACATAATTCACCATTTAACTTTCTGTGGGTGGGCCAAACATCTTGAAAAAAACATGGTGGCTCCATTCCTCCAATAGTGAGTGCTCCGCTGCACTCATCATTTCCCCTCACACCCAAGAAAAGGTACAAATTCTAAAGCATTTTTTTCATACGGATCTGGTTGATCTTGCCTTTGGATTTGCCTCCCCCCGCTCCACACACACACACACCTTCCTGAACTGTCACTGTAGCAAGAGGTGGTACGAAGGAGCCCACGGTAAAAATACAGTGGTGGTGGTGGTGGTGGTGGTGGCAAAGGGGGGAGGGGTGTGTAAAAGGACCAAAACCATAGAAAACCATCATTAAGCATGGTAAACCACAAAATGGTTCCTAGTAACACTGACATTCCCACTCAAATAATAAAAAAAGAAGTAAATGAATGCCTCTACTAAAAAAAAGACAAAGGGCAGTATGTGTGCGCATGAGTGTGTGTGTGTGTCTCTCTCTCTCACACATAAAAAATGCTGGTCATTAATTAAAATAACACATGGGTGAGTGTGCGTAAAACCAGGATTTTAGACACAACCTCAGTGTGGGATGCTTTTATAAACCCTGAAGTTGAAGCCCTCTGGGTTTATTTAGCATCCCACACCGAGGGTGTGTTTAAAATTCTGATTACACACACCCACCCTTGTATTATTTTGTATTTTATAGTGATTTTATTAATTTCTTTGATTTTTAAACTCATTTTATAGTGACCTTTATTCAAATCTGCAAGAAAAACTCCAACTGGAAAATAATAATTTAAAAAATTCAGTATGTGGAGCAGGAACAGCCTGTGCATTGAAGTGTAACATATTCAGTGTCTTCAGGTGACTTCAGTTCCCTGTGTTTACATTCACTGCCCAAGGTGAAATTAGTTCAATGTAATTTGATATTATTCATTTGTATCCTGTACATCCATAAGGTCCTCAAGTAAATGTTCTACTCTGATGAAGTCATCTGTCTCAATCCCTAAGCCATGCTGCAGTAATCACAATGACTGATTAGGGAATTAGTGTTCAGCATTCCTATTAATAGTCCCCGGTGGCAATGAAACTGATGCCATCTCTCCAACAGTTACAACACTATATACCTTAGAGTAGTGTGGAGGGGTTACATTGCTTTAACTGCTGTGTATCCATCCAGAATATCTCACAGAATATAAATATGTATTTTTTTTTACCAGGAGAGACACACTAAGCTGAAAGCTTGTTTACAGCTGTGACCTGGGAACACAAGGAAGTTAAGTGACTTTCTCATGGTCACACAGTATGCAAGTCGGTGCTGTTGGATTCAAACTCAGGTCTCCAGGTTTGCAGCTCAGAGCCTTAAACCACTACGCTATACTGCCTCCTTATTTTCTGAAATGCTGTTCATTGTAATTCTTGCAATGAAATGTCACCTCAAAGCACAAAGATAATTTTCCCTGGGAATACAAGTTCTTCTCCCAGGATCTCTGATGAGCATGTTTTTCTGAGAGCATGTGTGATAGATTTCGTGCAAACCCTGACTTAATGTTTTCCAAAACCCAATCATGCAAAAATTAAGTGAAATTCCCAAGCTGGCCAAGCTCTATCAAGCTATTTCCATGAAGATGAAACATAAAACCAATCTCCTTAAAAGACAGTACAATATGTCTCATGGAAGTGACAAGCTACACTTTTTTTAATGTGCTTCCTATGGCTGAAAATTATGCAGTGAAATTATTTTCTTTCATAACATGTGAGGGCTTTCTTTGCAGAGAATTACACACATTTTAATGAAGTAAATGGAGGCACTTAGCCCATTTAAATTGCAGAAACATTTATTTGTGTAGTCTGATGCAAAAGTATAAAACAGCAGTCAACAATTACTGATTAAGTTCTAAAAGTGTTACAGTAACTGCTAGAAAACCAAATAGAGCACAGTATACTGCAATAACCATTTTTTAACAATTTAAGCATATGTTTGTAAACATTCTAAAATCAGTTTGTTTAATAATTACACTGAGAAACCTTCACTGGTTATTTTATCTCTATTTTCATGCATATGAGATGAACTGTCCCTTTAAAGTTCACCTGCCATGCAAATGCTGCAGAGATTTACACGGGCCCTGATGAGCTGGGCGTATAATAAATAATGTACTGATTATTTAGCTTAAACTGACTGGAGGCATCTGCCTATGGAAGGAGACAGACTTAACAGTGGAGATATTTGGAAAGAAATGTAAATTTAATGCTTGGGCTAACGACCTAATAAAATGTCTACTGAACTAGAGACAGAAGAAAAGGGGGTCAGAGTCTGAAAGTTGAAAGAGGGATAGAGCAAGTGAGAGAGAGATGCAGATAAAAACTGCAGGAACTGTTTTGCTATACTGATAGCCATAATTGTGCAAACACTACAAGGATTTTTTTTTTATTTCTGGAGGTTTGCAACCATGATAGCCCATCTTGCACAGTCCTCAGTCAGTCTCTTTGTGGATGAATAGCCTTTATGTTCTGTCCATGATATTACATCCTCCATCCAAGATCTTCTCCTTCTGACCCTTGTTCACCTTCAATCAACCTTCCCTTCCAGTATCTGTAAGCATGCCTCACCTGCAGATTTCCTTAACATGTGTCTGGCAAAACACATTTTTTCCTCATAATTTCTCTGAACAGTAACTGTCAAGTTCCAGTCATTTCCAGTACTTTTTCATTGATAACATGATGCATCTACAATATTTTGAGAATTCTGCGACAGAACCATAGCTCAAATGCATGAAGTTTCTTTATGGTGGACTGTTTAAATGTCCATGTTTCAAAACCATATCTCTTCACAGAACAGATGTAAGTCTTTAAAAGTCTGATCTTAGTCTTAAGATGTAGGTCCCCTCTTAGTAGATGTATATTTTTCCGGAAAGTCTCCTTAGCTCTTGCTAATTTGACACTAATTTTGGTATCTGTTCTTCCGCCTTCCATAATGACACTTCCTAGGTAGCAATAACTTTTTACTGTACTTGCTGAAGAGCTATACTATTCCCTTGAATGTTACAAGTTTTCTTTTCACCTTTGCACACAATCATAGTTTTTGTCTTGTCTACATTCAGCTCCAACCCATATTCTTTTCCATTTACATATAAAGTCTTCATTAATTTCATAAGGCCCTCTTCTGAATCTGCCAACAGTGCTATATCATCTGCATAGCGAATGTTATTGAAACATTTTCCATTAATCTTAACACCCGCTTCTATTTCTTTCATTAATTTCATTAAAAACTCATGGTATATCTTAAATAAAATCATCAACATTATATAACATTGTCTCACTCTGCTCTTGATCTCTACTGAGTTCTTAGCTTCATCTCCTATTATAATTGCCTTTTGGTTCCAGTGTAGCTGTGTTATTATCTGGAGTTCATATCCATCAACTCCTATGGATCTTAAAGTGCTGAATAATTTGTGATGATAAACCCTGTCAAAATCTTTTTGAAAGTAGATGAAAGGTAAGTATAAAGTTGTTCCCATTTCAATAGATTTTTCCAATATAAGCTTCAGTTTCATGACAGAATTTATTGTTCCCTTACTGCTTCTGAAGCCATACTGTTGCTTGCTAATTGCCTTATCAATCTTCCTGTGTATTCAGGTTTGAATAATCAGCAAAAGTATCTTAGAGGCATGTGTCAATAGGCTGATTGTTCCATAATCCTTACATTCCATAACATTGTTCTTTCTTGGTATCGGGACACACACTGAGGTTACAAAGTCCTCTGGTAAATCCCTTGCTTTCAAAGTTTTCATCATCACTTCTGAAAAGCATTTCAAGCCTTCATCTCCTAAGCTTTCCAGCAGTTCTGCTAGTACACCATTGCAGCCTGGTGGCTTTCCATTGGGAAGTCTTTTGACCACTGTTATTGCTCTTTTTATGTGATAAAAACACCCCCTTAATGGCATGGCCTGAAATGGTGAATGGAGAATGGCGACTGCTGCATGGGCAACTGGAATGGAATGCTGAATGGCAGAGTGAGCAACTGCAGCAGGAGGCAGCTAGAAGAGTGTCATGCACACAGTGAGCACTACAGGGCAGAGGAGGCAATGGATGATGTGGCAAGGGCAGCAATGGAAGGGTGACACAGACTGAGCGGCAGCCAGTGGCAGCATCCCACACCGTGAGTGGATGGGGCAGTGGGCAGGCAGCACCACCCAAGAGGGCTATGGGCAGGGACACAGGAACAAGAGTGGCACAGCAGAGGAGGTATATAGCAGCAGTACCACAGGGACAAGGAGATGTGCAGCAGAGTGGCCTGTGCATTTTGCATGAAAAGGAGGCATACATGAGGGCACAGCCTGGGGGCACAGCCAGTGGGACTGACAACAGCAAGCCATGCAGAGGCCAACAGCCTGAAAGGGGGGGCATATGGAGCAGACATACCACCAATGGAGGTGCAGTGGCCATGCCGTGCAAGCCTAGGTCAAAAGGGCGACTGCAGGGGATGTAGTGGATGTGCAGAAGCCCATGGCAGGGTGACTCCGCAATAGGTAGGGGAGAAGGGTTGCCCACTGCATGCCATGTGGAACCACACATGGCCATGTAGCCCAGTGATGGAAACAGGCTCACAGGGGGAGGTGCATGCCAGGGGCCACTAAGCAGACGGCCACACATGGAATGTGAAGTTGTGTGCTTGTCCATGCAGGTAGGCGTAGTGGCTCCTGGTGCTGTACTCTGCTATGATAACACAGATCTGGGCCTACAGGTCATGGTACCAATGCTGGGGTTATGGTTCCCCTGCTGCTGACACCAGCATTTAAAAACAGATGGCGATCAGATGCTCCTCCACCCTGAGGCACTCTAGGAGGTGCCAGATGCTAGGGTGGCATGCACCAACCTGGTTGTTGAAGGCCCTATGCCACCCCTGCACCACATTGTTGGTACATGCCAGGCCCTGGAGGGTCACCTCATAACAGTTCCACTGGTTGATGGGGAAGATGGCATGTCAGTGCCCTGAGTGTCCAGTGGGGCAACCTATCCAGTTGTCCTCAATATTGTCCAGCATGGGCTGGAGTACCTCCTCATTCATGGCCACATACTCCCACTCCCACAGCTCATCAAACACTGCTGGCACATCTGTAGGTGGGAGGAATGCCAGTGCCAGCAGCATCTGCAAATGCAGGGTGAAGTCAGGGTCGATGGAGTGCCATGCCAGGACATCCAGCAGCTGTTGCCACAGGGCCTGCCAGTAATTAAAATCATCCCTGGATGTAGGCCTCTGGGAAGACGGTGCCGACCCTGCTCTAGCTGGTGCACTAAAAGTTGAGCAGGACCATGGCAGGTGCAATATCTGAGTTGTGCAGCTTCAGCTGGCTTATCAAGAAGAAGTAGGTCTGTGCCTGCATGGAACACATTAGGGCATAGACAGCCGGCAGAACCATACTGGACTGGATGGTGTGGATGGTGTATAGCTGGCTGAACAGGGAGGGACATGCCCTGAATGTGCAGTCCATGAACCAGTCCATACAGCTGGCCAGCTGCTGCAGACCATGATCCGTGGCATACACTACAATGCGGTCCCGCTCCCTACCACTGCCGTATAGGAGGAAGTGAGTGCCATCGGAGGCAAGGGTGTACTCCTCTGGGATGTTGAGGTCCTTGATTGATTGTGGGGTGGTTGGCCAGCTCCGCACTATGTGCTGCATCCATTGTACTGTCCACTGCAGCAGCCGCACTCCTGGCAGGCGACCAGCCACAGCCACAGGAATGCCCAATGTACTTGCCATGATGACCTGGGTCGCAGTGTCTATCATCCACCATGCCCCATCCTGTAGCATTCCAAGGACATGCTGCATGCCCATGTCCATTGCATCAGGGGCATAGTTGTGGTCCCTGATAGTGGCCACCACCATATCCTCCACAGCGTGCAGGTAGGCTAGGCAGTGGTACCTGCATGTCTCTGCACATCTCCAATACACCTTTTCAGGTCCTTCCTTATCTCACCTATAGACATAGCCATTGTGGACAGCCATTGGCTTGCCCTTTTGGCTTAGAACATAGCACAGTGATGCAATCCCATCTGACAGGGCTGCTGAGGATGGCTGTCTAATAGGCACTGTGTGTCCCACCCTGTGTGCAACCTGGCCATGTCCCCTTCTTGTCTGGGGACCATAACTGGCAGTGTAGGGCTATGCCCCTTCCCCCATATCCTTGTGGCCTGTGGGCTACCCTCACTGTGTTCCTTCCTTGCTGTCCATCATGCATCCTGTGCCTGTGCACTGCCCTGTGGCCCCTGCCTGTCATGTGCTGGCCTACGTGGGTGAGTTGTTGTTTATGCTGTGGGCCGCTGCTGGGGAGGCGCTCTGGCTGTTGTATGGGTTGTGATCCTGTGATTGCTCTGGTCTCCCCTATGGACTGTGGGGTGGTGCAGCTTCACAATGTTGCCCCTCTGTTCTGGTCTGGACTTCCTATCTCTGTGTTCCTTGGTGGCAGTGCCACCTTCACTGGCCCCCTCTGGTGCCCGATGCCTCTGCCTGCTGTGGCCTTTTGTTCTGGCCTACTTTGCTCGCTCTTCTGTGCTCCCTGTGTTCTGGACTCACCTCCCCTGTGTTCAGGCCAGCTGGTGCTTGCGGTCCTGCCACTGGTATGTGTAGGATGCCCCCGTACTGAGCAGAAGATCTTTTCACTCTTCCACTGTCTGTCTATCATTCTGTGCGCTCGCTCTTCCGGCAGCAGCACTTTCAGGATTTCCCCCTCGGACCATGCCATTGTAGGATTGCTCTTCCTGGCTGTTACCGTTATTCTTTCATCCATTATTGGTGGACTTGCTTCAGTAATTTCTACTTTAGGTTTCACAGGTCTGTCATCATCATTTATATTCTCGCCAGCTCTCATTCTTGGCTTTGGGGTCTGTTATAGGCTGTCCATTTTTGCCTTTTAAAATTTACATTTGTCATCTTCCTTTTGTTGTTAAAAGTCCTAATCTTATGATACTTCTCACTTTCTTTGTTCTCTTTATCCAATCATTCTATTACTCGATGTTTCTCATTCAGCCATTGTGACTTTGCTAATGTGCATTTATTTCTTATCAGTTTGTTTAACCCACAGTATTCCTCTTTTTCAGCTGTTGCTTTCTGTGCTTTCACTTTCCTTCATTCACTTTCCTTCTTTCATCCATTAAAAAGATGATTTCATCAGTAATCCAAGGATTTTTTTCACTTGAACCTTCTTTCCTAAATGTTTATCTGCAGATTATATTATTACATTTCTCAGGCATTTCCATGTCATTTCATCTCTGGTTCCATTTATACAGTGTAACACCTCTTCTCAGTAGTGACTTTCTATTTGATGACTCCTTAGCGTTTCAAGGTTCCATTTTGAATAGTGTCTGGCTTTCAAAAATCTTTTCACTCGATGTTCAGTCTCATCAGTAACAATCTAGGGTCTGATCCATAATCTATACTTGGCATAACCTTTATTTTTCTAACTTCATTTCGGTATCTGTGGTTGATTATACTATAATCAGTTTGGTTTCTGTACCTTCCTCATGGTGATTCCCAGTCATGTATGTATTGTGCTTTCTTTTTGTTCAAACTAGAAATTTTCACTGTCAAATAATGTTTGCTATTTTCGCTGTAGCAGTAATTTGTGTTAAAATAGATGTGCACTAATTAGTGCTATTAGCACTTTTTCCCCTTATAGTGAATGTAGCACTTATGCCTTAGCACAAAATTAAATTTGTGGAATTATAGTTGCATTTGGCTTTGCGCTAAAATTACTTTGCATGAAAATAAATAGTTTTACAGTAAGTGTTACTGATAACGAGGTTGCATTTTTCACAGAATTCTAAAAATCTTTCCCCTCTATAATTTCTTTCACCAAGCCTGAATGGGCCAGCTGCAGCAGATATTCATTCTTTTCCAACCTTTGCATTCCAATCACCCAAAATATTGACAGCACTAGGTCATAGGCCTCAGGACCCCCATCCACAGCACACACACTGCCAGGCTAGACACACTCTGCAGGGGGACAGCGTGGACCGAGGAATCCAAAGGTAATCTCCAGCCTCTCTGGTCAACAGTTTTATGAAGGGGTATTAGCCTGTTGATGCTGTGGGTTGACTGCCCCACCCACCCCAGCCACCCTCCCATCCAGGGGCATCTCCCAACTTATTGACCCTCCCAGGTCATGTATTCAGAGGCTCCAATTTCCAAGTGTCTATTTCCCCGTTAGCTCCTTATATTCTCTGTCCACTAGGAGTCACTGTAACAACCTCTGGTCACCCTGCTTTCCCTACCTCTCTGCTCTAGCCCACCTCCCAATCTCACCTGCCTCAGCCTCTCCCCTGATCATTTTTCCTCATCTCTCTGCTCTGTCTTACTTGTTTCCCACCCAGACTCAATCCTTGCACCTTCTACACTGTAGAAAGTGTCACCACCACTGTGCTACAGCAGCACCCCTGTAAGTGTGTTGCCCTTACTGCCCTATGTCCATTTCTCCTTCTACTGCCACTGCTACTGCACCTCTCCTCATGGCCACCCTCAGCCCCCCCACTCCTTGGTTATATACCTCATGTTTCTCCCCTCTCTAGTCCTGGCCCCCACCTTGGCACCCTATGCCTTTCTCAGACCCCAATCCCATGCTCTGGCCTTCCACCCTCCACATGCACTATGCACCCCTAAGCCTCCCCACTCTCCCCCAACCCCACTACCCCTCCTCCACCACTCTTACTGCCCACACCTGCCCCTGTTTGCCACACCATGCATACTTTCTCTCCCCATCCCTGTCACTGGTCCTAAGCCCCCACCACCACCACCTCTCTTTAGGTCGCTACTCCCGCAAGCAATTACAGCTTTCCCTGCTCAGGCTCTTGCTCCTACATCTTATGTTGATGTCAGGAAATGTACACCACAACACTGGCCCTACATTTTCTACCAACCCCAACCACTCTGCTACTGATGGCCTGTGCCTAGCCACCATCCACATCTGTAGCTTGCAGAAAAAAATTTGACTCCCTATAGGGATGGATTGCTCAATATCAACATGACATAATCTCGCTGGTTGAAACCTGGCTCTCCAAAATTACCCCTGACTCAGCGATCTCCATCACTGGGTACTCTGTTTTCCATGCTGACAGATGTGGCAAGCACGGAGGGGGTTGTGCCATCTAGCTACATGATACCCTACAATGCCAAGCTCTCCCTCCATACCAGACCATGGTGCCCAAGCCCTCTCCCTGAAAATTACTATCAGTAAAGCCACTGCCCCTCGCTTTGTCACCTCTGTCTACATCCCACTGCAGAATCAAAAAGCTGCCTTCCTCTCTTTCCTAAACTACCTTTCCATTCTGCCCCCAAAGTCTAAATGCCTAGCTCTTGAAGATTTAAATGTCAATTGACACTCCCCCACTGCTGCCCCTCCCAAAGATGCCACCGCTGAGATGAACTTCTCACATGTTGTCCCCTCCCCACTAGGCATAACCCCAAAACAGGGACTGCTACCCTGCTTGATCTAGTACTAACCAACTGCCCCTCCAGAATCACCAGTGTCTCTGTGCTTTCCAATGCAATAAGTGACCACTCTCCTGTGACCTGCACCTCATCCTGTAAGAGGTCAAAATTACCTCCAAAAATCCTTCTCCAGCATCACCTGATGCCTGGAATGCTCCAGTGCCTAAAACACCACCTCAGCTCCAATGACTGGTCACCCATCTGTAAAGCTTCCAACAGCAATATGGCACTAGATTACTTTATCTCCTCTTTCTCCTCTGCCTGTAACCTATATGCCCCATACACAAAGTGCGTTATGAAGAGATCCTCCTGCTCTTGGATTTCTTAATCCCTCCTAGACCTGATACGCCATTGGGACTCCCTCTGGCAAATTGCTCTTGACTCTGGCAAGTCTACCGATAGGCAACAGTACCGTGCTGTGAGAAATAAATGCACTTGGGAAATACGTAAATCCAAGGCTGAGCACTATAAGGCCTCCCTGTCCTCCACTTGGAGCTCAGGCAGGCAATTCTGGGACAACTTCAGAGAACTAAATTGGAAGCCCTCGTCCCTTCCCCCCCCCCGTCATCAACAGTAATGGCACTGCCACCACCGACCCTAAACTCATAGCCAATACTCTAAACGCATCCTTCTCAAACCTCAGCACCATACTCCCCCCAACTTCTTTGACGCCCTTACCCCACAGGCAGCACAAACCTCCCTCTCCTGCCCTCATTCTGCTTCAGGACAGTCACCCCAGTGGAAGCCAAGCCCTACCTCCTAAAGGCCTTATGGCATGCGCGCTTCAGTGGGGATACTTTGGACCTCAAACTCTTGCGCCTTACCCTTGATGAAGTCCTCTCCCTGCTCACCTGTATCATCAACCACTCACTTTTTCTTGGAACCTCCCCTTCCAAATAGAAGGCTGCTGACATTACTCCAATCCACAAAGGTGATGACCGTGCTGCTGCAGTGAACTATCATCCCATCTCTATCCTTCCCCCCCCCCAAGGCCCTGGAAAGAATCATATCTGACCAACTCACTGAGCATCTCACTAAGTACAATCTACTATGCCAGGAACAACATGGCTTCCATCAGGGCCATAGCACCACATCAGCATTGTTGGAATTCACATCCTCCCTACATTCTACCAGTGACAAAGGCTGCCTAGCTGTGACAATCTTTGTAAACTTGTCAAAAATCATTCGATACAGTTAACCATACCCTCCTCCTCTCTACTCTTACCAACATGGGTCTCTCTCCTGATGCCACAAGCTGGTTTGCTGGCTATCTGTTTGGTAGAATGCGACAAGTCAAGATAGGTGATGTTCTCTCCTCCTGTCTCCCAGTCAAATCAGGGGTCGTGCAGGGTTCCATCCTTGGGCATCTTCTTTTCAGCCTATTCCTTAACACCCTCCAGACATCATGCTCTGGTCAGTTGATACTATACACTGACGATGTGGTCTTGTTCACCTCACACTCCAACCTCCCATCTGCTCCAACTCTCCCTACAAAAATCCTTCATGGATGCAGAGACCTGTTTTTCAGAACACCACATAGTCCTAAACTACAAAAAAAAACAAAAATAATGCTGTTTGCCAACCACCAGAATAGACATATGGACCACACCCTCCATATTTTCAACTCGCAGCTACAGCCACTTGACCAGGTAGCCGTCTTCAAGTACCTTGGCATCACCCTTGATCCGGCACTTAACTTCCATGGATACATGCATCACATCTGTACTGCTGTCAACACCAAAATTGGTTTACTTTACCAAGTCAAACACTGCCTTACCCCTGATGCTCTCTGCCTTTCTGTCTCCTCCTCCATCCTAACCCTTATTGATTATGGCATCCTAGTATATGATGCCACTGACAGCTCATCCCTCCAGAGAGTCCAGGTAACACTCAATAAGGCCTGCTTCCTTATCCTTGGCTGTGACTGCTTCCCATACACCTGCACCCTCTACCAGCTGTCTAACTGGCTTAACTTCAACAGTTGGCTCAGGTACCATACTTGCCTCTTGGCTAAAAATATCTCTGCAGAGCTGTCCTCCCCTAGACTCTCTGCCCTACTGCAACTGGCTCCCCTAGTAATAGCCACCCGCAGCACCACTAAATCTAGTCACCCCTGTTGGGGTCACTGCGGCACTGCTCCATGGCCACCTCTCAACCAAGCCAATCAAGGCTCCTAGTGACCCCTGTTGAGGTCACTGTAGTGCTCCTCATGGCTCCTTGGACCTCACCAGCCCACCTCAAAGCCAGCAAGGCTCCTAGTCACCCCTGTTGGGGTCACCGTGGTGTTACCCATGGCTCCTTGGACCTCACCAGCCCACCTCAAATCCAGCAAGGCTTCTAGTCACCCCTGTTGGGGTCATCACAGTGCTCTCCATGGCTCCTTGAACCTCACCAGCCCACCTCGAAGCCAGCAAGGTACTGTAGCCAGCAGGTTTTATTTCAAGTCCTCAGGCAGCATAGCTTTGAATTCTGGCACCTTTATAAGCATCTCCCTGCCTTCTGAGCTGTGGCTGAATTTCTACCTCAACTTACCTCTGCATTATTGCAAACTAGAGGAGACCACAAAAACCCCTGTGCAGACTGACTTAAATGTGTCTCTGTCCAGCCAAGCTGTAAACTAAATTTATGCCTTGATTTCAGCTCCCTGGTGTGTTTGGCATTTCTGTGTGCACTGCAATCTTGGAGTTTATGGTGCTCTTTCTTATTTAATTGTATGCTCCTAGCCTGTTTTTCAGTGAGAGACACTGAAGTCAAATTTAAAAATTATTTCATTTAAGTGCTACTGTATTTTTCTTTTGTGCATTTAGTAATTAACTGTATTTTTCTGATGATTCTATGATTAGTAAGGGAAGGATTTAAACTCTTAGAATGTACTGGCTTGCTGCTCACCAATTAACTGTTTAAGAAATAATTTAGGGTAGGATTTTTATTTCTTAAAGTCTACTGGCTTTCTGCTCTTGATGTGGGATTTTCTTTCTCATCTGTACTGCTGATTCTTGCCCCTTCCCCCTACTTTCAGCACCCCTCCCTGCCAAGCTAATCACTTCTGTCCATCCCTCCCAATTAATTGCCCTGTCTCACTGTTTGTCCCTGCCTTCCTCTTTTGTCCCCTTACTAAATATAATCTTCTGACCATCTTCTCTCCCTAGGCTCATAGTCACCCCTGTTTGGGTCACCATGGTGCTTTCCATGGCTCCTTGGACCTCACCAGCTCACCTCAAAGCCAGTAAGGTACTGTAGCCAGTAGGTTCCATTTCAAGTCCTTAGGCAGCCTAGCTTTGAATTCTGGCACCTTTTTAAGTGGCTCCCTGCCTTCCAAGCTGTGGCTGAATTTCTACCTCAACTTTCCTCTGCACTATTGCAGACTAGAGGAGACCGCAAAAGCCCCTGTGTAGACTGAATTAAATGTGCCTCTGTCCAGCCAAGCTGTAAACTGAATTTGTGCCTTGCATTGCAGTTCCCTGGTGTGCATGGCATTTCTGTGTGCACTGCAGTCTTGGAGTTTATGGTGCTCTTTCTGATTTAATTGTATGCTCCTAGCCTGTTTTTCTGTGAGAGACACTGAAGTCAAATTTTCTCCCTCCCCCACCCTTCCCCCACATCTCATTAAATGTTTGTTCCTTGGGGGTGGATATTCTTTTTTCCTTCAGTGATCAGACCATTTCTTCTGAGGTGAGGATCTCAAGGCAGCTAGCTTGTGAATTTCATTGTTGGATTGCCCCAGGAAGCTGGTGAATACCTCCACATTTAGCAAAAGCCTTAATTAGGTTTCTAGTTGCAGCTCTAAATATCTGCCTGCTGGATAGTTTCATCCTTGGACTTAATTACCATCTCACTCCTGCAGTCAACTGCACATTTGCTTCTGTGCCCTCGGCAGTCCTGAATTCGCTGCTTTCTCTTTTTCTCTAGTTCTACTTTCCCTTCATTTCCTTACCAGTGTACACTATGGGGGTGATCTCACTTCACTGCAGCTTTGTAGGAGTATTTTCCCTTCTGCTAGCCCTCCAACTCTCAGTAGATCCTCTCTGCCAGCCATCGACTGACTCTGGCTACTCAAAAAAGCTGAGGACTGGAGCTATTGTTTCTCAAACCTAATTATCGGGGGTAATACCTCTATCCCTGAAACCTGGCTCCTAAAGATTATCCCATTTGCTAGTATAGCTGACTACCTAAGACATTCCCCTTTTTATATGCCACTGGAGGGCAAACTCCAAACCTCTCTCATTGAGACCTGGGCACCCTTATGTCTTCTCTCTCTCTCTCTCTCCAGTGATATTGAACCTAACCGGGACCTCCTGATGGCATCACTCCCAAGAAGCCATCTTATTGGTTCACAGAAATGGGGCTTAGGCTTGCACATATGAACATTAGAAGTATGTCAGCTAATTTTGTGCAGCGTGAAGACTGGATTGCTCACAACTCCCCCGACGTCTTAGGTCTAACTGAGACTTGGTTAAAACCCCATATAAGATTCATTATGTAGGATCAATGGATAAAAACTTCACAGATGTGATTGTTCAAATACTAAAAAGGGTGGTGGTGTTTTGTTTTATACCAGACAGGACTTTGACATTATGGTCCTCCTGGTTAACACTACCTGTCTATGTGAACCTATTCATATAGTTATTACCTTAGGTCTCATTAAGAAGCTAAATGTAGTGTGCATCTATAACCCTCCTAAAAATGGACTAACAGGCCTAACTAAGGTAAATGACCATCTTTGCTCACTAAAGGGTAGACAAGAGCTCATTGTTATGGGGACTTCAACCTGGATTGGCTAGGGAAAAGTATTAATCTCTATGCTGCTGAACTCAGCAGGTTACACCTGTCTCAATTGGTCACTCTCCCAACCAGACAGGCTACTAACAGCAGTCTCCAGTCTCTTCTATACTGGGTCATCTCCAACAGGTCTGAGAGGAGCAGTGCTGTTGGAGTTTTACCAGACTCAGTCAGTGACCACTCCCCAGTTTACTGTGTTTGGAAGGCTAGGACCCCTAAACCTCCACCAGAGAAATTATTTTCAGGGATTTTTCAAAAATGGATAAGAGAACATTAATCTTGGAGCTACAGAACATGGACTGGGCACCTCTATATAATACTTGCAATATGGAACATTCTGCTCAATACATTCTTATCATGCTTTTGAACCTTCAAGACAAATATATCCCAGTAAAAAGGCACCATATCCGGGGATCTGCTTCCCACTGGTTAAATTCTTCACTCCTGTCCTCTCTCAAAAAGAGAGATAAAGCCTGGAACAAAGCTAAGCTAACCCAGTCCCCATCGTATGGGAAGAGTACAGAAGATTCTGAAACCTATGTAAGGTTTTCTTCATATCTGCTAAGGGCAATTACTACCATCAGCTCCTTAGTACCTCTGTCAGTGACTTTTGTGGTTTTTGGAGTCATGTTAACACCGTCATGGGGAAAACCAAGTGCAATACCGTCTCTGATATGATCATGGATGGTTGTAATTGCAATAACCTGCTCACTATCGCTGAGGATCTTAACTCCAGATTCACTGACCTCTCCTCCTATACTGCACCACCTGGGCCTTTACCTGTCACTCTACAGGATAACCTTAAACCTTCCAACCCATCTTTCACCCTTCACCCAGTCTCTGAGACTGAAACACAGTGGGATGAAGATAGGGAGGCATACCAAGCTGCCCTAAGGGAAGCAGGGAAGGCAGTAAGGCAGGCAAAGTCCCAAACTGAGGAAAAACTAGCATGAACAGTAAAAGAAGGTGACAAGACTCACTATAGATACATTAGTGAAAGGAGAAAGTCCAGAGGGGGTATTGCTAAGCTTAATGGAGAAAAGGGAGCATGTGAAGAGGAGGACCCTGCAAAGGCATCTATCCTAAATAGATACTTTTGCTCAGTCTTTACTGAAGAGAAGGCAGGGCAGGGCCCACAGCTCAGCATCATGGACACGGGGGGGAGAGGGAGGTGAGCACTACTCCAGTCACAAAAGAAAGGGTCCTACAAGAGCTTGCTAAGCTCAGGGTGGAAAAGGCAATGGGACCTGATGGCATACATCCCAGGGTACTTAAGGAGCTAAAGGTGGAACTAGCAGAGCCATTAGCAGAACTGTTTAGTGAGTCTCTGAGCACAGGGGAGGTCCCAGAAGACTGGAGAAGGGCTCATGTGATCCTGCTCCACAAGAGTGGTAGCAGGGAGGAGGCAGGAACTAGAGACCAGTCAGTCTTACCTCAGTAGTGGGCAAGATTATGGGCACCCTTAAGGAAAGGATAGTGCAACACCTGGAATCCATAGGGGCACAGGATCCAAGACAGCATGGGTTTACAAAGAAAGGTCCTGTCAAACTAATCTCATAGATTTCTTTGACTGGGTAACCAGAGTGGTGGACCAAGGGGGAGCAGTTGATGTCGCCTACCTTGACTTCAGCAAAGCTTTTGACACTGTTCCACATAGAAGATTGATAAATAAGCTGGGTAGGCTCAGGGTGGGTCAGAAGTTGGTCAACTGGGTGGCAAACTGGTTGACAGGCAGAAAACAGAGAGTGGTGGTAAATGGTTTACAGTCAGAAGAGATGCAAGTCACAAGTGGGGTACCTCAGGGATCAGTCCTGGGGCCAGTCCTCTTCAACATCTTTATTAGTGACCTTGCAGATGGACTAGAGGGTAAGACTTGTCTGTTTGCAGATGACACCAAGATCTGCAGCAGAGTAGATGATCCAGATGGGGTGGGCAGAATAAGAAGAGATCTGGATAAACTAGCAAAATGGTCAGAAGAGTGGCAACTGGGATTTAATGCAAAGAAGTGCAAAATTATGCACATAGGGAAGAGAGACCCTGAAGCCACCTATAGGCTGGGAGGGGAGTTGCTAGCAGTCACAAAGGAAGAAAGAGACTTGGGCATCATCATCACTGATGACCTGAAATCATCCAAGCAGACTTCTAAAGCGGTAGGTAAGGCTAGGGGTGTTAGGGTGTATTAGTAGGGGTATCACAAGTCATAAGAGGGAGGTAATAATCCCTCTTTACAAGACACTGGTTAGGCCCCATCTGGAGTACTGCGTGCAGTATTGGAGGCCACACCTTCACAAGGACATTAACCAAATTGAGGCAGTCCAGAAAGGCAACCAAAATGGTGCAGGGACTGCATCAGAAGACATATGAGGACAGATTAACAGAGCTCAATATGTATACCCTTGAGCAAAGGAGGAAGAGAGGTGATATGATCGAGGCATTCAAATACCTTAAGGGCATTAACAAGGTGAAAGAGTCTAACATGTTTAAATATAAGAAAAATAGCAGGACAAGAGGACACAACATGAGATTAGAGGGGGGCCGATTAAGGGGGAATGTGAGGAAATTCTTTTTCACAGAAAGGGTGGTGGATGCATGGAATGGCCTACCACAAGAAGTGGTGGCTATGAATACAGTGCAGGTCTTCAAACAGGCATGGGATAGGCATAAGGGAGCAATACAAATGACTATGAATAGATAGGCCACTGACAGAGCAAAGGCCGATGGCACATTTATAAGGTAGAAAAAGAAATGGGCAGACTGGATGGGCCTTGCGGTCCTTATCTGCCATCAACTTCTATGTTTCTATGTAAATCTTATGCTTACTTAAGTCTGTCTTTCCTGCTGGATCTGCAGGGGCAGATGGACTCTTACCAAAATTCCTAAGAAACGTTTCACCATCTATAATCTCTCCAGTGACTAGACTTTTCAACCTGTCTCTTCTTACAGTACATGTCCCTTCCCTCTGGAAGATTGCTTGAGTTTACCGGTCCACAAAAAGGGTGACACCACTAACCTGGATAACTACCACCCTATTGCCATCCTGTCCACCCTTTCTAAAATACTGTAGAAAATTGTTTCTACCCAGGTCTCGGATTACCTCTACTCCTTCAAACTCCTCACCCCTGACCAACATGGTTTCTGAGGTGGGCACAGTACATCCACTGCTCTCATATAGTTTACAAATTACATCAGACTCACTATGGATAAAGGCTCTCTCACTGGGGTTACTTTCGTTGATCTTACAAAAGTGTTTGATTTAGTTGACCACCCGCTACTCCTATCAAAGTTGTCATCCCTAGGCTTCTCTACATCCATCACCACCTGGTTCCAAAATTTTCTTTCGAAGCATCAACAATTTGTCCAGATTGGAGATTCTGAGTTCCCTCTTGCTCCTACTTGGATCAGAGTGCCCCAGGATTTGATTTTTGGTCATCTCCTGTTTATGGTCTTCATAAATGACATCCCACCATTCACTGGTGCTTGCTCAGGTCTGCTATATGCTGACAATCTTGTTTTTTTACTCATCCTCCTCAAATCTCTGAGATATCAACCTGAATCTCAATAGTAACTTCAATGCCTTTCAGAGCTGGCTATTGAGAAACAAGCGTGTCTTAAATAAAAATAAAACAGTGACTATGCTCTTCAGTTCAGGTTCAAAAATTCAGTCCTACACCCAGCCATTAAGTATCAGAGCACTTGATGGCTCTCCCCTTAACACAGTTACCTCTTTCAAATACCTAGGAGTAACCCTTGATACTGCCTTGGATTTTGACCTGCAGCTAGCCTCAGTCATTAAATCCATCAATATTCAACTTGGGCTGGCATATAAGGTGAGACATAGCCTAACATCCAAGGTGAGGGTGGTCATTGCACAGGGGATCATGACACCCAGATTGGTGTATGGGTTAATAGCCTTTCCAGCAACTACTGGAGGGCTCCTGCAAAAGTGGGATGTCTGCTACAACAGCATTTGCCATTTTGCTCTGTCTTTATCCAAACTTACTCACCGATACACACTATACTCCAGTCTGGGATGGTTTACCCCTTCAGCCTTCTGTCAGTTTACTTTCTACTGTTTTACAAAGAATATAATCTTCTCCCAAATACCTGACAAATTGGCTCTACTGCTCAAACCTGTGACCTCTTCCTACCCACTGAGATCAGCTGAAAATTCCCTTCTTGTCCAACTGAGATGTAAAACCAAATTGGGGGAGAATGCTTTCTCTAACTGAGCCCCTAGACTATGGAACTCCCTTCCACTGAGTCTAAGAATTTCCCCTTTCTCCACATAGTTTCAAACAGGAGCTTTGTATGACTCTTCTAAGCTCTGAATCCTACTTCTGTTCTCTAGCCACCCACTCCTGTACTGGTTCCTCCTAGTTACCTACCGGCTCCAACCTCTACTACTCTCAAACCTGCCTGGAAATCTTGCTATTTCCTCTCTTCTAGCACTTACTAGTTAAATGACTGATGACTGTTAGTTATTTGCACTTATATTCCTGTTTTATTAGTACATATAGATTCCTGCAAATGTACTGTCATTGCTGAAAATGTTGTATAAGTGGACTATGTCTGACTTCTACTTGTTCCCATGATGTTTTCTTGTATCTACTATTGTCTACATACCTTTTGTAGTAGTCTCTCAGGTCGTACCTGAAAATAGGCAGCTATGCTGTCTAGTGTACCTACCCGGTTAACAAAAACTAAATAAATAAATAAGTCCCCTCTCCTAGTGCCCCACTTCAGCATCTCTCTTGGTCAGAGAACCTTTTCCTAGAGAGCCCCCATTTGGATGAATACCACCCCTTGCTCCATAACCTCCGAATATAAGCTCAGCTGATTTAAAACCCTCCTCAAGGACAATCTTCAGACCACTAACGTCTGTGACTGCCCCTAGGCACCGTACCCCTCCTCCATGTTGATAAAGGATCTCCTCCTGCTTCACCCCCCCACTCCTTGGTCCTTCATTTTTGCAATAAGAATGTTGCCACTATCCCTCCCTCATCTGGCCGATAGTAGAATGTCACTGCTTGTCCTTGAATGTAACCTGCTGTTTTAATCCATCAGTTGTCTGTTCTCCTGAAACTCTGCTGCATATCAGAACTTTATGTTATCCTCATTTGTAGTATCAATAGTCTTATGACATGGAGCCTTTGTAAATGAGTCACTGGCTCAAAGGTTTGTAATTCCAAAATGTTCAATAACTAAAAAAAATTAAAAAAATAAATAAACTTGAAATGAAATACAGTGCGGTCAAAAACTGCATACAGAAAACAGTTATTTAGAAAGTAGTGCTGAACAAAAACACTGACCACAATGATAAAGCCAATGGTAACAGTCAAGAAACACATTGACTGCTACCATGGCTAGCAACAAACAACTAAATGCACCTCATGCAACCTCAAACTTAATATAACAAACTCCATGAGGGTTGGAACTCAAGGACAGGTAGGAATTTGGGAGGGACTGCATTTGTGACAATGTGGGGCAAAAGTGCAGGGTGGGGGAATAACGCACAAAAAATAAAACTAGTTAGGGAGGAGAAGAAAATCACCACAGATGGGAGATCGAGAACAGAGCCCTGGTCTCTGGCACATTCCACCACCCTAGCTGCTTGCTGCCTTAACCTCCTGCACCATGGGAGTAGCTTGGCAAAGTTCCATGCTATTTCTCCAATTGTCCTCTTTCTCCCATGTCATGGCTGCTACAGGGATAGTGGTAACTGACTTGTGCTATGCTATCCATGTAGCTGTCATGTAAAATGTTATTTTTCCAGGGCAGATTTTCCTGTGATACAATTGCTGTGACATATTCACTGGGTAGCATTAATGACCATCCTATCTTTCTATCCACCAATGATCTCTATAGCTTCTTCAATATTTTTGTAGATTCTTTCAACATTCTCATCAGAATCTGCAGTGATTGGAGCATCTATTTAAACCACCAAAATATCTTTAGGGCATGTTTTTATCACTATCATCATCACACAATTCAATGATAAGTTAATTTGGTCAGCATTTGTTGCTATATTTTCATCTACTATGATTGCTACTCATTTCTTGGTTGTATATCCACCTGAGCTGATAACCGTATATTCTTTGCAACTAGAAAGGCTTGTGATGAAGTCATCTTGACTTCTCCAATATGTTTCACTTAGACTCAGTATTGAAATATCCAACCTTTCCATTTCTCTTCATATATTAGCTAGCTTTCCCAGTCGGTTCATCCCTCTCACATTCCATGTAGCAATTCCAGTGGTCACAATGTTTGTGCATTTGTTTGTGTAGAACAGTGTGAGATCCCACAATAGCAGATTTTACATGCCTGGCCATGCAGAGCACCAGTTCATGTGTTCCCGCAGAAACAGATTTGACACGCTTTACCAGGGAGGCATACTGAGCAGACAACTGCTCAATTCCAGATGCATCCGGTGGGGGGGGGGACATGGAGACAGTACAGATAATACATAGCATTCAGAAAGGAACAGTACATTTTACACAGATACAACAGATATTATGATACAATGCAATAGGAAATTATTTAAGATATAACAATCACAAATAATTACAGCAAGTCCAAATATAGCACAGCCAGATGTTTCAATCCGGCAGCATGAACTGACATCCTTGCCAGACAGGTAGTAAGTGGTCAGGCCTAAGTCAGGCAAATGGAGGGATTAGGTGCATGCACATGTGGAACTGAAGTGGGCTTTGGGGAGAGAGTTGAAGTAGTGTGTGGAGGAAGCATGACAAATGGCCAAGGGGAGCGAGTGCCACAATTTAGGCATGCGGCATGAGAAGGCTGCTTGGCCAGCAGTGGTGGACTTATGTGGGATGGCGAAGGAGTGGGTGTCATAGTGCCTGAGGGAGTGTGAAGGAGGAGACAAGAATAGAGCTGTGGAGAGGTACGGGAGCAAGAACTGGATCCAGAACTTAGCCGTAAGCCTATCACAGTGGGCCAGCCTTCTATCCTGAAGAGAAGGGAGGCACAGGGTTTGGTAGTTCAGCTCATTATGGTATAACTCTGGGGTAAGTATTGCATAAAGGCCCTAAAAACCAGGTGCAGGGTTCGGGCTGGAACTCTAGCCTTTAGCCAAAAGACTTAACTCACATGGCAGTGTGGGCAACAGGCTTTTGTAATGGTGGCCTGCACTTACCATGTCACAGTACTATATTTGGGTATTTGTGGTATTTTGTAGAGGCAGCAGTACCACCTGCTGCTCCACCATGCCCTGTTGGTACTGCTGCCAAATTGTCCATGACTGCTTATTCGACAGATTTCCCTGCTGATATCACAGCTAACCTCCATATCTAGGTGCCATTCCACAATCTGCAACCCGCGGATGTGCTCAGTGGCAGATGGTCTGCAAGGGTCAGGGACTACAGTCCCAGAGGAATCCAGAGCTTTGCAAGCATCTCAAAGATCTACATAGACCTAAAGAGCTGGAAGCATTACAGGAAATTTATCACATTCGACAAACATTTGAAAACATACTATTTAGAAACTCTTCAGCTTATATTTTATATATTGATTGCCTGCATTCCTCTTCCTATTTTCCCTCATTGCTAGCTTGATTTTCTCACAGAAATGGGATCTCTACATAAACTGTGCAAGCAGAGTTGTAAAGGCTTGTGTCACTGTCACATGTAAAGCCTTTTTTGTTGAAGGGGGTAGCCTTTGGCAGTTGCATAGAAGCCCCAACATGTAGTCTTGCTATTGTTAGCCAGTTTTTACTGTACATTGTCTTGAGAAATGCATTCATTGCCATTCAATCTTCTTAAACAATATTAAATATAAAGATAGATGGGAATGAGCCTGTGAAATAAGCTTCCAGCATCAGTATGAAAAATGCAAGGGCTGAACTCAGAAGAAAAAAACACACTAATGAAAATGCTCTTCTAATGGAGCTGGTGCATCATCTTTCTCTACTGCAGCTTCCACTGAGTTCTTATTGTCTTCTGTGATTCCATCATGTTTATCTGCTGCTGCAGATGATACCCTGTCAACAAACATGGTCAACCAAAGCCTGGTTGATGAACCAACAGTTAAGAAAAGTAGATTTGGCAAGGGTATAGTTATTAAAAACACAAAGGCAGTTGCAGGCACTACACATAGTGGAAAGGAAAGAACAAGCACTCACGCATACAATGTGACATTTTCTCAAGATTTTACCATTTCTTATTGCTCTGTGTGCTCTTCAGAGTCAGACCATGTGGATGGCAGAGGCAGTGGGTACATTCCAGAAACAGGGGCAGTGCATGATGGTGACTGTGATGATGAAGACTCAGAGTCAGAGGAACTTGCTATTGTGAGATGCCAGACCAAAATACATGGGGAAAGGTCATCAGAGGAAGAATCAATAGGGGACACTGACAAGGAAAGTGCAAAGGAAGTTATGTCTGTCACCTCCGCTGAGGGCGGGCCTTATACTCAGTCATCTACTGAGGGCATTGAGGAAAATATTGAAATTAACACAGGCATATCTAATGATGATTCTGAAGTTGCAATGCAAGGAGCAAAAATGAAAAAGGTATCCTTTTCCATATCGAGTTTTTTTTTTTTTCACCTTGACTCAAAGAACAGTATGCCAGCAATATGCTGTTTATGTAAGTCCTCTCTCAGTAGAGGAAGACAGGCATGTAACCTTGGTACATCAGCCTTAGTAACACACTTCCAGAGCATACATCCACTTCAGTGGGTCAGGAATAATTCACAAGGTGACATCGCAGAGGATGTCACACAGGTTGGCAATGGTACACAGACAAAGGTATAGATAAATTTTTCCATATCCTACACAAAACCCCTCGGACACCAAGCAGGGCTTTGAATACATCATCCCATTTATCTGATAGGTCTTTACCAGACTCAGAAAACTCTTCAATTGAAAACAGAAAGAGTTTTTATTCTTTGTCTCCTCTAGCCTTTTTCAGTGTGCCAGTCAGACCAATATGACCAAAGTCATCCAGCTGCTAAGCAGGTAAATAAATCAATATCTGCAATGATTGCACTGGACATCTATCCATTTTCTATTTCTGTCTCCATTAGCTTTCAGGAGGTGATTAAACTTGCTGCCCCTTTGTATCAGCTGCTATCATGGACAAATTTCTGCAGAAAGGTTGCACCACCTCTGTATAGGGAACTACGCCAGATGGTAAACAGTGTCTTGTAGTCATCAGCTATTAAATAAGTACATACAACAACAGAAATGTGGAGGAGTGATCAAACAGCAGACTACATGACTGTTACCACCCACTGGGTATCATTTTCCTCTGTAACTTCCTCTGGTACAACCAGGGACCAACAAAATCCTCAGAAATAGGCTACCATCTGTATTGCAAGCTATCACAAAGAAAATCACGGTGGTATGACTATCTTACAAGAGCAAGGGAAATGGTTCTTTGAATGCTTTTCCCCAGGATTTGTGGTATCAGACTATGTAGCTAACACTGTGAAAGCAATAAAGGATGGTGGGTTTGTACATATATCATGCTTTGCACATACACTCAGTCTGGTAGTACAGGACTTCCTCAGTGAAGACAGAAGTGTGCAGAATATGCTGAGTGCCACACAAAAGATATGTGGTCACTTCAGGACTATGCAAAAGTGTATAAAATGTCACCAGATCTGCAACAACAGAATAACTTACTGATTCGCCCATTAAAACAAGACGTTGCTACCAGGTAGGACTCCACCTTTTACAAGTAGTATAGATTCCAAGAACACAATGCAAAGTCATGTAAAAGTACACCATGGATGATGCAGTAGGGAAAAAGAATGTCACACTCACTTCTGGGCAGTGGAATCTTACATCATACTTATGTCAGTTGCTATAGCTATTTGAGGAAGCACATGTGAAGAAAGTGCTGGCAGTGCAACCATATATCAGGTCACTTCATTGATGCATCTTCTCATGCAGAGACTGGAAAGATTCCAACAAACATTAGAAGAGCAAGGTGTAAGCACAGGTGTCACTCTTGCTCAGAAGCTGTCTTTGTCTTTGGAAATGGACTGCAGGATTACCATGATGTTTGAATCTGAACATAATGTTATAGCAGCAATGTTGGATCCATGTTTCAAAACCAGTTGCCAGGTATTCTCCAATCTGATACTGCAGACCCACAACCATTATAAAAAACTGTAATTAATAAATTTGCACTAAAATGACAAAAGAGACTTAAATTAGAAGTGCTACAACTGCTGATCATGAAAATGGTGATGCCCCTTCCAAGAAACAGATCATAATGAAGCCAGAAGAAAAAAATATTGTAAGAAAATCCTTGCATTATAAATTGGAACCCATGGCAATTTGTCTGGTGCCTCAAATGACAACATTTGGGCAGGACTGGATGACATACAGAAAGACAGTGCTGATACTTCTCCCATCACAAGCTACTCAGCAAGCAATATGGTGGATGACTTCTTAAAGGACCCCAGAAAAATAAATGTTCTAGATGACCCACTTCAATATTGGCATGAAAAGGGTACAGTCTGGCCACCATTGCAAAAAGTAATCCTTTACTATTTAAGTTGCCCAGCAATGAGTGTATATTCAGAAAGAATATTTAGCACTATTGGCTATGTTGTTAGTAATAGGAAGAGAAATTTCCTTCAAGAAAATGTTGAAATTCTAACTGATTAGACTAAACTATGGTGTATTTAATGGGTACTGAGGGACACTTGAAAAACACTGCTTGTACTGTAGTGAGGAGACTATTGGCAGTGATGCTGAAAATGAATAGTACTGCTAGGGGGAATGTTGTGTCAGCTTGTCTCTCATGTCATTCATGTTCTGCCTCGTGACTGTCAGAATTGTGTTTCTTCCTGTAAACTACTGTACAGCAAGACTAGAAAAGCTAGAGGCTACTCTCTGACTCTACATGACATGTGAAAGAATTTTACAGTTATGTATATCTTTCCTCAGTCTTTTATTTGTAAGTTCAGATTACATTTGTAAATGACTATTGGTGGCACTCTGGTTTTGACATCTTCCAGTTACGTACTCTATGCCAGATCTCTATATTTATTGGATAACATCTTCTTGACTATAACTCTACTCTGAGTTTTGACTGATCTGCTGTTCTTTAATGGATATTTATCTATGAAAAAACAAAACTTAAATAAAAAAGAATATAAATATTACACTACATAAAAGTGAGTGTTTTCTTTGAAAAAACAGAATACACTGTAATACATCACATAAAAGTGAGCGTTCTGTTTCACACTGCTGCCCTAGTCTGTCTTCATATTAACATTTTTCATTGTGTTGCACTAATAAAATAAATAAATACATAAATAAAAGAGTAAGAAAGCATTGTAGTGTGCATATGCATCATTATTAATTAGAGTCCTAGGAGGCAGTATAGCGCAGTGGTCTAAGGCTCTGAGCTGCAAATTTGGTGACATCCAGCAGACCAGACCTGGGTTTGAATCCCACAGCTTCCACTTGCATACTGTGTGACCCTGAGCAAGTCACTTAACCTCCTTGTGCTCCCAGGTTGCTCCTGTAAAAAAGCTTTCAGCTTAGTGTGCTATATCTGGTTAAACAACTAAATAAAAAAAAGAGTAAAAAAATAGCTGAAACTATGAGGATCCATTGCTGGCAACTCAACAACAAAGTAGGTTTATCAAATAAAATAACAACAGTTCAAAAAGGTGGGTGAAATGGTTCAAGTATACGCTCAGTGCATGCCTTTTTTAACTCTATTTATTCTCCTGGTGGATGAGCAGAGGATATACCACATATCAGCACCCAGACCACTCTCCTGGCATCTTCTTCCAAGCCACCTTGCTGCATGGCCCTTAGTTTGCCTCCTATGGTGGGTTCCCCCAGAAGGGGCTGGGGTAGAGGCTGAAATCAACCAGAGGCCTCAGCTGAGGCTTACACCTGGGGTGACATCTGGAAGGTAGTCTGGGGGCTTCATGGAGCTCTGTGAACCTGGGGTTTTCCTTTGGTTTCCCCCAGGAGCACAGATGTACAATGACATTGTGTGTAACTGAAGCACCCCAGCATCTGTCCCACTGAGTATCACTGATATGCCAGGAGACCACAACACTCCTGACCAGAGTTAGAGAGCAGTCCCTGGGATGCTCATCTAACCTCCTCCCATCCAACCCTCTGACTCACCGTGCTCACTTCTGAACATGGGTCATCAGCACTGCAGGCAGTAGCACTGCTGCTGCACCAGTGGGCCAGCCCAGTACTCTCTGTGCATGCTGCTACACTTTTTTAAAAAAATATATGTTTCCTCTCAGACCAGTACCTGTCATTTACTGTGTCCTCCTGTTACTCTTCAGTCACCAAGTCACTTTTGTAAGCAGTGCAAAACTGGCTTAACAGACTAAAGAAGCCATGGGCTACCCAACTGTTACATTGTTTCAGCCTTTGTCCCATCATTCAGCATGTCTTGTCTCTTGTCATTTACTGCTAGAAATTTAGACTACAAGCTAATGAAGCTATGTGCTATTCAACTTTTAAATATAGCACTCTCTCAAATAACTCACACGATTTCCTGTGAACTTACTTACAGGTGGGCTTTACTAGCTGCTGTTCTACTAAACTGTTTTTCTAAAGAATTTAGCCTGTTTTCCTTTTTATAATACTTTCAAATGAAGGTACAGAGCACGTTTTATATTGAATGCATGTTGGCCATGAATCCAGTACCAAAACCAGAACCAAAACCAGGGGTGATATGACAAAAACAAAATCAGAATCTCCCTGGTTTTCGCACACCACTATGCTATGACAGAAACTATATATATACTGCTGTTCCCAACAACTGAAAACAATGGACAGGATTTTGTTCACAGCTGAAGACAAAACCAGAGTTCAGGCCACAGTGTGCATCAGTAGTGCTTCATAAATGCAGAGACTGTTGACTGTCGTCAATCTTGTTCTGCTTTAGATAGGCCTTAGTACTGTTTTAGGCATGAAATAAATAAGGGAGTTCTGCACTAAATAAGCTGTTACCAACATTCTCTACTGTGTTTGGATACCCATTGTTTGACATCACTTTTTGTGTGTCTAAGATTTGCTGCCATGCAGCAAGAACTGCTCTGTGACCTTATGAGATGCTGGGAGCATCAGAACTTAATGCTGACCACACAAGGTATGCTCTAACATGGCGGGCATAAAATGAAACATGGCACAGTACAAATGGATGGGTTGAAAAGGAGTACAAAAGAAGTATAGAAATGTTAGACAAGAAACAGCAAGTGTTCTACAAGCTCTGGTCAGAGCCACAATGGCTGCTAATGCATTAATATGATATGAGATTTATTTATTCCAAAGGTTTTATGAGGCAAGACATACTGAGCTAGTAACAGCTCATTTTCAGATTTGTCATGGGAAAGGGGAATAGGGAAAATATAACATACAAAAATACAGAACATAAAGTTCATAGAAATGGAATAAATGTAACAAAGATAAAGAGGACAGTTATGTCTAAGAATAAATTGACAAAAATAAGTTATCAAGTCATCAACTTATCAAAATAAAAACTAGGGGAATGACTGATGTGGGAGAAGAGAAATAGAATTAATTTGTGACTTAGTTGTATTACTGTGATGTAAAATCTTTTGCTGATCAGGCTGCCTTCTCGTTCTGCTTTCCTAAACTTTAACACTCTCTCCCCCTAACCATTCATTCTGCCTCATCCAAACGCTCTCTCTCTCTCTCTCTCTCTCTCTCTCATCTCTACTCCATGACCCCACCACTACTTCCTGTGTCTGTTTTTGAGTCATAGCCCTTCCCCTCTTTTCAGTTTACCCTGTTCACTCTTTTTCCATGACCGCACTGCTTCTTCCTGTGGTTGTGCTTTAGTCATAGCCACTCGACGCTCCTCAATTTACCATCTTCCCCTATTTCTCCTCCACCTTTCCCTTCCACTCACCTCATCAATTCTTCTCCCTCTCTTCTTCCTCCCTCACTTGTCTGCACTTTCCCTTCTTCCCCTCACATCTGTGCTCCTTCCTTCAGCACGCTATCCCCTGGTGCCCTCGCCATTGAAAAGTACTATTGCTTTTACCAATGGGACAGATTCCCTGCCATGTCCTTGTAAAACTTGTGCCTATAATTTTATTTATTTATTTAGTTTTATTTATTAACTTTTTGTTGACTGGGTAAGTGCACTAGACATAATTTTCCTATTTTCAGGCATGACCCAGGGGAGGGGGATACAGATGAATGCCAACTGACTTTGAACCAGATTAAGCTGTTGGTGGTATTTTTAGTGAATGGGGGAAATTTAGCCAGTACACCAGGGAAACTTCCCCTACTCTTTATGAGAAGTGCCATGGGATCTTTAACATCCACCTGAACTACCACCAGAACAGGCAGATGGGACCTCGGTTTAATGTCTCATTTTTACCTGTCCGATGCACCTCCTTCATGTTCATTTTGTACTGTTTATTTTATATCTCTGTACAATGTTTTATTGTATAAGTTATTGTTCTATGTTGTTCTTGCACCTCTCTTCTCCCTTCTACTCAGGATGCATCTGGAACTGAACTATTTTTCAGCTCAGTATGTCTTTCCTGAAGAAACCTTTAAAATAAATAAATACATATATAAATAAATACTGTAAAAGTCTACATACATACATGAATAAATAATGTAAAATTCCCACATTTACACCACAATAGTAGAAAAAAACAAAACCATAAACATCAAGGTAATGCAGTGAAAAGTGTTTTTGGTTCTGGACATACACACCCCCTTGAAAATCTGCACAACACACACACATGCACGCGTGCATGAATGCATGCATGTAGCTGTTGCAGTGGTTGTGCATACACATAGGGTGTAAGTGTCATTAGTAGGACAGAACAGCTACAATATTTCATTTTCAGTGAGGTCCTGATTTTACACAATTTTCCAGTGTATTTAGTAGTGTTAGCACAGATAAAATACAGAATCTAATTTTACTGGGTCCTGCTTTTATACATTTTTACATTGTAGTTACCAGGGTAGGTCAGTTAACATGCAGCATCTCTTTTTCAGTGAGGTCCTGATTGTACTCATTGTAATACTAACAGGTCTGGGATGCCCTAAATAAAGGCTCCATCACAGCCTGTATGTTTTCAGTGACCAGATACTGTATCTCTCTTTGGCCAGCAGGGGGATGTGAATTGTGCTGATTGTATATTATAGTGCCTCATTTTTGCTTTGGGGGGCTATATTCAAACATGCTTGGGGTACTCGTACCTTGCTCCAAACAGATTTGAGTATAGAAAATTTAGTGAAGTGTGCTAGTTTGCACTAATTGGACAGCAGGGGGGATGTGAATTGTTTAGAGTGCATGTTTTAGTGCCTCATTTTTGCTTTGGGGAGCTATATTCAAACATGCTTGGGGCACTCGCACTTTGCTCCAAGCATGTTTAAATATAGCAAATTTAGTGAACTGTGCTAATTTGCACTAAGGAAAGGGACTTTGCAAGGGGCAATCTGACACCTTTTTATATGGAGCCATCACTCTGTAGTTCTGGTTTCCAGTTCTAGGTTTGTCTATCTATTTCTGTTTCAAACATTTAGCCACTGACTGAATTGTTATTAGCCACTGACTGCCATGCCAGTAACCCGTGTTTAAGAATGCACCTTTGTCACTTGGGGACTGGCCTGAGAGGGAGAATGCACATCTGTAGGACAGGGAGAGGTATCTAGTTGGCAGCACCATAGGACAGCATGGGAAGGGACCCCACACTTGGATGCCTGAGGTGTCTCCATGGAGTCTGAGTACACACATGTCTGTGCCTAATAGGGGACAAAATAGGAGGAAAAGCCTCCAACTGTAGAACAGTGATGGCCTGCCCTCTAGCAGGCCTCACACCAATGACTAGTCACCTCTGATCCAAGGTCCTGTGACAGGACCACTAGAAAAGGTAAGTCCCAGAGAAGGTGGATGATAGGACTGGGAAGACTGGCCCAGATGGGGCAAGTCAGGGTGATGATGGAGATAAACAGTTTCATCCCATGGACACAATGGGGTGATATGCTACTCATCACAGTTGTGTACTGTGTGCTTGTGAATGGTTAGGGACAGCCTGCATGGAGAAGCGATGCTGAGAAGCAATGCATGAATATAGTGGGGCAATATGGCACCCATTATGGTGGTGTACTGTGTGCTGGGGAAATGTGAGGTACTGCCTGCACTGTGAAGTGAGGCTCAGAAGCACTGCCTGAATGTACTGAAGGCAACATGGCACCCATTGCATGGAACCCATCAAGGTGGTATGCTGTGTGCTGGTGAAATGTGTTGTACTGGCTGCACTGTGGAGTGATGCTCAGAAGCACTGTATGTATACAGTAAAGGGCTGCTTGCATGGATGAGCAATGCTGAGAAGCAATGCATGAGCACAGTGGAGCAACATGGCACCCATCATGGTGGCGTAATGTGCGCTGGTAAATGGGTAGCATCTCCCTGCACTAAGGAACCATGCTCAGAAGCACTGCATGAACACAGTGTGGTGACCCAACACCAATTACAGTTGCATTCTGTGTGCTGGCAAATTGTGAGGGAGTGCCTGCACTGTGTAACGATGCTCAGAAGCACTGTATGAACACTCTGGTGCAACAAGGCACATATCACTGTGGTGTACTTCTTGCTGGTACAACATGAGGGAATGCCTGCACAAGGGAGTAATGTCAGAAGCACTGCATGAATACAGTGGGGTGACATAGTGCCATCAAGGAGATGTACTGCATGCTGGTGAAAGGTGAGGGACCACCTGCACTATGGAGTGATGCTCAGAAGCACAGCTTGAACACAGGGAGTGACATGGCACCATTCATGGTAGTATACTGTGTGCTGGTGAAAGATGAGGAGTGCCTGCTCTGTAGAGTGATGATCAGGAGCACTGTATGAACACTGTGGAGCAACATGGCATCCATTACAATGGTGTAATGCAGGCTGGTGAATGGGTTGGGATTGCCTGCACTGAAATGCAATGCTCAGAAGCACTGCATGAACACAGTGTGGCATTATGACACCCATTCCTGTTGCATACTGTGTGCTGATGAAAGGTAAGTGACATCCTGTACTGGGGAGCAGTGCTCAGAAGCAATGTATGAACACTGAGGGGTGATATGGCACCCATATGAGCTGTATACTGTATGCCTGTGAAAGGTGATGGACTGCCTGCACTGTGCAGTGATGCTCAGAAGCACTGCATGAACACAATGGGGTGACATGACACCCATAACTGTGGTGTACTGCATGCTGGTAAAAGGTTAGGGACTGCATACACTGTAGAGTGATGCTCAGAAGCACACCTTGAACACAATGGAGTGACATGGCACCAATCAAAGTAGTGTAGTGTGTGCTGGTAAAAGGTAAGGGCATGCCTGCTCTGTGGAGTGATGGTCATAAGCACTACATGGACACAGTTAGGTGACATGGCACCAGTCACGGTGCTGTACTGCACGCTGGTGAAAGGTAAGGGAGTGCCTGCTTTGTGGAGTGATGCTCAGAAGCAGTGCATGAACACATTGGGGCAACATGGCACCCATTATGGTGGTTTACTGTGTGTGTGGTAAATATCAGGGACTGTCTGCACTGCAGAGTAATGATCAGAAGCACTGCATGAACACAGTGGGGTGACATTGCACCCATCATGGTGGTGTAATGCAGGCTTGTGAATGAGTAGGGACTGTCTGCATTGTGGAATGATGCTCAGAAGCACTGCATGAACACAGTGCAGTGACATGACACCTATCACAGTGGTGTACTGCATGCTGATTAAAGGTGAGGGACTGCCTGCACTGTGGAGTGATGTTCAGAGGCACTGCATGGACACAGCAGTGCAACATGGCACCCATCACAGTTGTGTACTGTGTGCTGGTGAAAGGTCAGGGACTGCCTGCGCTGAGAAGTGATGCTCAGAAGCACTGCAAGAACAAAGCAGAGTGACATGGCACCCATCATGGTTGTGTATTTTATGCTGGTGAAAAGTGAGAAACTCTCTACACAGGGGAGTGATGCTTGTAAACACTACATGGACAGAGTGGGGTGACATGGCATCCATCATGGTGGTGTACTGCATGCTGGTGAAAGGTGAGGTACTGCCTGCATGGATGAGTGGTGCTCAAAACCACTGCATGAACACAGTGGGGTGACATGGCACCCATTACAGTGGTGTGCTGTGTGTTGGGGAAATGTTAGGGACTGCCTGCACTGTAGAGTGATGCACAGAAGCACTGCATGAACACAGTGGGGTGATATTGCACTCATGACAGTGGTGTACTATGTGCTGTTGAAAGGTGAGGGCCTGCATGCACTATGGAGTGATGCTCAGAAGCACTACATGAACACAGTGGGGTGACATGGTACCCATCACAGTGGTGTAATGAGGGCTGGTGACTGGGTATGGATGCCTGTACTGTGGAGTGATGCTCAGAAGCACTGCTTGAACACAGTACAGTGGCATGGCACCCATCATGGTGGTGTACTGCATGCTGGTTAAAGGTGAAGTACTGCTTGCACTGTGGAGTGATGCTCAGAAGCACTGCATGGACACAGTGATGCAATATGGCACCCATCACAGCTGTGTGCTGGTGAAAGGTCAGGGACTGCCTGCACAGGGGGAGTGATGCTCAGAAGCACTGCATGAACACAGTGGGGTGACATGGTACCCATAACTGCTGTGTACTGCATGCTGGTGAAAGGCAAGGGACTGTCTGCACTGTACAACAATGCTAAGAAGCACTGCATGAACACAGTGGGGTGACATAGCACCCATCACGGTGGAGTATTACATGACGGTGAAATGTGAGGGACTGCCTGCACAAGAGAATGATGCTCAGTAGCACTGTATGAACACAGAGGGGCAACATGGCACCCATCAACGTTGTGTACTGCATGCTGGTGAAAGGTGAGGGAATGTCTGCTCATTTAAGTGTTATATGAGAAATAACACATACACTGCCTTACATGATATTTATTTACTTACACATCTAACCCTAACTTTTATTGTATTTAGGATAAGTACTCTGACACACTAACACAAGTACACTGCTTCATGTTCTACTACAGTATAGCATTACAGCCATTTACAAACTGACTAGGAAAATGTTAATCTACCAGGAAAGAGTTAACAGAATGCCACGCATGTGCACTTAGATGCACACACGCACATGCATACCTCTACATGTCAGCAGAATTTAGAGATCTTTGTCTCTGCCTGCATGCAGCATCCCTTTTGTTGCCTTGTTTGTTGTACTTTCACCAATTAATTTAAAAAATATGAACAATAACCAGAATAACCACTATAAAAAACTCATTAAGTGATTTACATAAGTTAGTGTTTTATTTATTGCTGTCCTTTTTTAATTCTTGCAGAACTGCTGAACTGATAACAACACCTTACTCTGTCTTGATCTGAGGCCTTTCAACATACCATCTGAAATCTGAACATCCTTCCTTAGTCTCAGTTACAGTTTATGGCTGGTAAAAAGGCTGACTGAGTTGACATGTATATACGCTATGAATCTTTCTTGAAAGAGAATTCTACCCCTGAAGTTAGTAACCACGTTATCACACAAAATAGTGTGTTGCAACACTGCTCAGCTGAATGAAAACAGCAGACTGCTTCAATTAATTAGTGGAGTGATTGCACAAACCCTTCAATTTGATCTAGTCCATTCGGAATCTGGAAAGCTCCCTTTTTCTACTGTCATAACAAGACGTCTGCAGGGCTCTGCCCACTGCAGCCATAAAAAAGGAGAATTCTTTTTTTTTTTTTTACTTACCTTGCCTCTGTGAATCAGTATGTAAAATGTTAGACTGGAATATACCAGTGGACATAATATGCCTGAATGTCAGCGAGACATGTGATCTGGTTTCACGCAGCAATCTAATTAATAAAATGAATAGTACTAGGATAAAGACATAGCCTTTAAAATGGATCATTGAATGGTTAACAAATGGAAATTAGTGAATAAGAATAAACAGATTTGTATCAGACATGGGGAAAGTGAGCAGAGGGAAACTAACGGGCACACTTCTACAGTATGTCAATTCATGTTTAACATTTGTAAGTAATGTGGATAAAGGTCTTAACAACTTGGTAATAAGATCTGCAGGCAGTACAAATGGGGGCGGCAGTAGATGTCAATAAAAAAGCAGAAGGATTAAAAATGTAGAGAACTGTGTGGTAATGCACTTATGAATGAACAACAGGCAAAGTGCTACTTAGATGGTAAATTGCTAAGGGAGACAACAGAAAAGAAAATATTTTGTGGTTAGCATACCTAGGGAGCTAAAACATGGTAAACAATGTGAAAATAATTTCCACAAAGGAAGATCACATTTTGGGATGTATCAGGAGGAATGTTGTGAATAGATCAAAGGAGGTGATATTATTGCTTTATATGACACTTGTCAGGCCTCATATGGAGTATGGTCACCAAATTATGGGCTCTATCTGAAAACAAAACAACACTGTAACTGTATTGCAGTTGCAGTGTAGCTGCATGTAAAAAACATGTAACTGCAGTACAGACTTTTAAATGTAATTTATTTATTTAGTTAGTTCCTTTTTGTTGACCGTGTAAGTGTATTAGAAAACTAAATGCCTATTTTCAGGCATGACCCAGGAGGTTACATAGAGTCAAAGGTCAGTAAACAACAAGTCCAGTACAGCAACAATAAGTGACATAGACAACAGCATATATAATAGGTCACATAGCAGAGGTAGTACATATACAATTAATTATTGTATTATGTTCATAATTATTTTTATAATATTTTGTAATCACTGCTTTTTAATATATTAACAATGATTAATTA
The DNA here is from genome assembly GCA_016271365.2 of Neoceratodus forsteri. Classification (NCBI taxonomy): domain Eukaryota; kingdom Metazoa; phylum Chordata; order Ceratodontiformes; family Ceratodontidae; genus Neoceratodus; species Neoceratodus forsteri. Next base: position 1,128,605,619 of record CM028131.1, read on the forward strand.
CATTAAAACAGACACTTAAAATCAGACATTGCAAAAATGAGGGGGTGCAGATGAGAACAATAAAAATGACTAGAGTTTGGAGAGTAACGATTATGGTGAAAGGTTAGAAATATCTAGCTTAGATGCAAAGAAATTTTCAGGCAGAAAAAAACTTGAAGTCCATTGAGTCTGCCCTCTTCTACCTATACCCACTACAGCTTACTGCTGTATGTATTAAACTGAGTCCCCAGATGTGAGCTCTGCCTTGTATCATTGTCCCACCACCCCCGAACCCACAGGCACCATGCACCTGTTCCTGTCCAATACCACTTTAAACCTCAAGATGGTCCTGGATTTTACCAATACACATGTCAGTCCATTCCATTTGTCCACCATGCTGTCTATAAAGTAATACTTTCCTACATGCCCCCTAAATTTACCCCCACCAGCTTGTACTCTTGATACCTGGTGCCTCATCTCTTGCTATGCCTAAACAGTGTTCACCAGTCCACTCCATTGACCTCATGGAGATATTTGTAGGTTTCTATTGTATCTCTCCTCTCCCTTCTAGCCTCAAATGAGAATATGCTCAGGCTGCCTAGTAGCTCTTTGTACAATTTTCAGTGCATACCTCACGCACATTTTAATGGCCACTACTAAGGTTCAGACTACTAAGGAGCAAGAGATAAAAGAAGATATGCCGGCCCATCATGATTATCCCCCCACTTCTCCGTAATATTTTGTTATAGACCACAGTGTAATGGGGATTATCTTAGACTTATTTGAAATAATTACAATTTATAGTTTCTGCTAATGCGACTAGTAGTCTGTTCCATATACCAACTACCCGCTGGGTGCAGAAAAATTTCTATTTATTGTCCCAGCATATTTGACTCTATAAATGTAAGCTATGTACACTTATCCAATGATTCCTTTATCTCAATCTCATCCCTACCTCTACCATCTCAGATGGATCTCTAGTGACCCTAAAGAACTGGAGATCCCCACAGGTCATTCATGTCTCAAGACTATAAACATGTAGCTAGGTCAGTCTTGGCTTTTTGTCCAAGTTGGAGAAACATAGAAACATAGAACATAGAGTTTGATGGCAGATAAGGACCACTTGGCCTACCTAGTCTGCCCATTTCCCTACCTACAGGATAAGTTGCAGATCCTAGTTAACCAACAGCCTAGTTCTTCTTACCCTCCACAAAAATTGCCTTATACCTGTCCCATGTATTCTTGAATTCTCCTGCAGTTTTAGACCCCACAATCTCCTCACCTTTGATCATATTTGTCGCCCTTCCCTGCACTCTTTATAAATTATCAATATCATGTTATACAATGGCAGAGACATTTCTAAGCACCTGATTGGTCACTGTGACCCTGGACGAGTGATGTTATCTGACAATAACATCAATGTATTAAGCTCAGGCACACATATGAACTCCTCACATAAAAAAAAAAATATTTGTGAGATCATTACTCACATGCTTGTAATGCTGTCATCCCCAGACCAGATTTTGACTTTCTTCATTTTCAGGCCACACAGATAGCCTCCATCAGCACCTGTTTCCTGTGAATTGGATCACAATTTAAAAACAAGTATAAGTGAAAAACAAGTTGTGACTCCATGGCTTCTTGGCTTCTTAGTCACCCACTAGGTAGTCAGAGAGCATGCATGCCTCAGCAGCGCCATGCTCCTACATTCACTTGCTTGGCAGTTGCACAGCCACACTGTATTTACTTTTCAGGAAAAAAAAGAAAAGTGAAACTAAGCCAGAACGTCAGCTTCTCAGCTTCCCCTGTTTGAAATAATGCATGTGAAAGTGTGAGCACACTTCACAAGTGCTGCGCTCACTACAGTTACCAGTCCCACTCAGTTGCAAATAAAAATGCCAGCTCTAACAAGCAACCTGCTTCAAACACCAGCGGCTATAGCAAAGACTGCAGCTGTAACAAGAAGCTGACTTGAAATGTAATAGAGCGGATGGCCATGTGGTGGGGGGGAACAATGTGAAAAATCACAGTAGAAACTTAAGTTAAACACTTGAGGACAGGGCAGGCAGGATGTATCAGGCAGCAGTACCACCTAGTGATGAAAACAAAAATTGTGAACCCTTTTTTTAATAGATGTACCTGCACATACAACAAATCAAATACAAAATGCATAAATATATACTGTTTTTTCACTTTTTCTTTTTTATTAAACAAACCATTGTATAATAGCAATAAGGCACTCCAGGTGTGTGTTGCTGTCTAATAATATCACTCTCAGGTGTTGAATGCAGTTGGCCTGCAGCCTCGTGCTTCAACCCACCCGAGGCGTGATATTCTTACATAGCAACACACACCCTGTCATGTCTTATTACTTAACTGTAACAAGCCCAAGCAATGATGACCAGCAGTTATCTTAGATTCTTTAAACTTCCCTTCCCAGCCACAACCACTGAACTGGGTACAATGGGATGGTATGCTCGACTACCCCCAATCAGTCAGTTGTGTAAATCTCTGTGGGAGGGAAGGCACTGGACTGGACTGACTCTGAAGATAACAGGAGCTGTGACACTCAACCAATCTTGAAATATAGCAGACACAATTTGCAAGTGAAATAGAGTTAAAAATGTTACTTAGCTGTTCTGCTAGCTTGATAGACACAGCAGAAGAAAACAGCAGCAATTTTTGCAATGAACCTCTATTACATTTTCTTAACTTACTCTGTGCAATTCAGTACTTATATTCTGCATGCTTTCTTTACCCACAGGTCTGCATCTCCTATCCCTGGAGTCTGTAGGCAATGTGTCTACCCAACAGCCCTCCAAATAACAATAGCATTAGGCTATCCTTTGGGTCACGGCCACTTCCCATTCAGTTTATTTGCCTTAAGGGTGTGCAGTGGCTAATAGAACATTCCCTCATCAGTCATCCTACTTACCCCATTTACCAGACACCCTTCCCTCTTATCTCCACTCTATGCAATTATATTACTTTTGTAATCTCTTTTTGTCAACCCACTTCTTTCAGAACCATACACCAATAAAAGAATCATGTACTGTGTGCAGAGGACCTGATCTTATACCACAGTGATAATTCCCCCCTCCAAGCTGTCTCACACCCTGAATAGGGACTTCTCTTCAGCTGTGCACTGGTTCACTTAACAAATCCTCATTGTCAATGCAAAAAACTAAGTGCGTGCTGTTTTGGTCCAAACACAGGCTAACCAGGTGCTCCTCCTCTCAACAACACTCCCTCAACATTTGTTCCCTAGACAGATCCCTTCTGGAACAAATAATGGACTTCAAATATTTGGGTGTCACTCTCGATCCCTCTCTTACTTTCGCTACACTCATTGGCTTGATGATAAAAAAGGTCAATCAATGCCTAGGGGTGGCATCTGTCTTAAACACCTCATATCCCCAAAGACAAACTAGCCATAGGAAAGTGTGCTATCCTACTCATTCTAGAATATTGCTCCCCTATAATATCTCTTACATATCCTCTGCTCCTCAGTCATATCAACATGGCCTAAAACAATATCTGCAGATGTGTTATCCAAGCCCCCTTCCATACCCACCACTACCAGTTATACCAGACTCTTGATTGGCTCTCTCCCCAGTATTGTAGGGAGCTACTATTAGGCTCCTTTACCTTTAGAATTCTACATGCAGGAATTAAATCCCTGCTGTTGGGTTTGGTAAACCTAAAGACAAATAGGCGCAAAGTATGGTCCTCTGCTTGCTGCCTATAAGAATCTCCCAGGCTTCTCACTGATATGTGTCAAAGAGCATTTTCCTATGCAGCACCCAAGCTTTAAAACTCCCTTCCAGACAATCTGCATGCACATGTCTCACCTATTACCTTCAAAAAGCACTTTCTGGAAGCACTATCATCTAGAGTGCACTGTAAATGTCTAGCCTAAACCACAGTTAATGTTATCGGGTTGCTTAGCCTATTTCTGGGTCTTACTTTATATTCTGAATCAGCTGTACTATTCTCTCTGGAACTAAAAGTACACAATTCTTGATTGTCTTATGTTTTTCATTGTTGTTGTTTTTTGTTTAATGCACTGTTATGCCTGCCTTGGTACTTCCATATACAGTACTCACTATATGTTCCTATTTTACTGCTGTAACTACATTTTTATACCATGTGCCATTTAGATGGCCTGGGTCATGCCTGCAAAAGGTCCATGGGATCAGTGTACTTACCAGGTTATCAAATAAATAAAAATATGCAATTCACTTATACTCTATAGCAGTCGTATACTACATGCATGCATTTACTTTAAATCACTGTAACTTTAAATCACATTTGGCTAACAATTACTTCAAAACATTCATGTAGGCAACTCCCCCCTCAGTCTTTGTGGAAGAGTCCCTTTTAAAATGCTGGACAACAGATCTTTGCAGCAAAATGGCTCACAAGTCCTTGTATTGCAGATGAGTGTCGCTCTTGAACTAGCCCTGAATAAATGTAATTATTTTACCACTTTCCTTGAAATGAGCTCTATGGAAATGGCTGGCAAATTTGAAATCCTTGAGAAAGGCTGTGTAATCCTAAATGCAAAAGCCAAATGGAGATGATCTCTGGTTGGTAGAAACAGTTGCTGGACTTACTGAAAGCAGACTGAAAACAACATTGCTGAATATGGGTACTACAATGCAGCAGGCATAAGGGATGCTTTTCCTGTGCTCTCTTACAGCCCTACTGGCCCTGGCTCTGGGATACAGTTGATCCCCTATATGATAGGTCCTGTCCTATGGATGGCCTCCATAGGCTGGACTACCTCTGATCTGGTTTGTTCATTTCAGGTCTGCCTACCTGTCTGATTTCCCTGAAAATTAACTGTACAGCTCCTTTTATTTCCCTGAGAATTCCATCAAATTAAAATCCTGGTCTTTGATTGGACAGCTGCCCTGTTCCCATCCTCAGCACAAATAGCTGTAATTCTGAATTTGAATCCTACAGCAAGATATGCCACATTGGAATGCTCCAATTTGGATTCCCAACCATGACCAAGATTCTAAACCCTCTCTTCACTGTTCACATGGATTCACAACTGTACTCTTTCTAAAATCACATTAACATTAAATTAAATTTCATTAAAAGCATGTTCTCACCATCAGAGCTAGAAAGTTGACTCATCAAGCTTTCTACAGTATTTTATGTATGCAAAAAATCATTGAAACCCTAGGCCTTTTTGGTTGAAAGTTTCGCCATGTGAAAAATGCCAGTCTACTTTTAAATGTGCCACTTTCCCATGTGGAGAAAATACTATTTATTTGGCTCCTTTCTCCTTTAAATCTGGCTTGTTTTACTGGCAGTTGCCTAAATTATATTCATGGAAACTCTGGTCCAAACTCCCCCCTAGATGCTGTCCACAGGACTCCAGTTTCAAACTCCTTCCAAAAAGTGCACTCTACCCCCTAGGCTCCTCCTTGTTGGTTTTTCCTGCCTCTCAGCTTGGCTTCTGAACTTTCTTCTTCACTCGATGACCACCTCAAAATCTCAGGTCTGAAACTCCCCTTCCCCCCCTTTCTTGGCCACTTAGTTAACTGGATTTTTTTTACCTGACTGAGCACTCCTCAGATATAATCTCACCAAGTGTGGGACAATTCTGATGAATACTGGATGAGTTAGCGATTAGAATAAAAGTTGTGCAAAAATCTGCAATTAACAAATCTCCGCCATCTTCTCTCTCTCTCTCTCTCTCTCTCTCTTTCTTTCCTGCTTTAATTCTGTTTTTACAACTGCACATTGGTAGGTGAAATAAATGTTATGCTGTAGGTCCTCAGACCTTATATTGACCCTCTGTCTGCTTGTATAAGTCTGCACTATGGCTTTATTTAACATAATTGGTTATTTTGAGTTCCTTGAGTTTTTGTGCCATTTGAGTCTCTCTGCATCCTGCTGCTGCATGCCAAGATGGCACCCAGTTGTTATATATGGGAGCTCATTATCATAAGATAAGTGTGCTCTCTTATTTATTTCATTTCTTTTTTACATCCTACATTTACAGCTCACAGCCTAAATTTTAAACCTGGTGCTTGCCACCTGCCGTCTAATGTGTGTACAGTTTTTGAAATCAGTGGTCACATGCTACTCAGAGCACTCCCAGTCTTACTGTCTCTCTCACTGCAGTCACAGTCTGAGTAGCAGCCACAGTAGCGGTTTGTAATAGCCACTTCTTAGCTTGATGAGGGGATTCTCCCTCTCAGTGCAGTAGCCCTGATTGCAACAGCCACAGCTCGGTTCATGTCTCCATACAGGCATGCTGGTGCTATGCAACAGCTGCTGTGCAATAAATCTAAAATGAGCAACTGTTGAGCAACTGAGTCACTCCAGGACCATGGTGCTCACTGGACATCAAACCAAGGGGTCATGAGGAGGTCTCCTGAGCTGCACAACTCCCCTCCCCCCACTGATCACCTCTGGATACCAAGTACTTCTTCAATCAATCCCTCCCTCCCCAGAGCATGCCTCTCAGCCAATTGGAGGGTTGAGGAGGTGGGGCTTGGTTGCCCTAATTCTTCCCAAGCTCTATATAGCAGCAACAAAGGAATGAGCCACTCCAGGAGCATGGTACTCACCGGATGCCATGCCAAGGGGTTATGAGGGGGATCTCCTGAGCAACACAGCCCCCCCCACTGATTGCCTTTGAACACCAGGGACTCCTCCACTCAATCCTTCCTGTCAGCAAGCCTCCCAGCCAGTCAGAGGGCTGAGGAAGCAGGACTAGGCTGCCTAATTCTTCCCAAGCTCCATACGGTGGCAACAAAGGACTGAGTCACTCCAGGGCCATAGCACTCACTGGACATTATGCCAAGGGTTTGCATGGGGGTCTCCTGCGCAGCACAACCCTCTCTACCACCACCACCACCAATTGCCTCTGGACACCAAGTACTCCTCCACTCAATCCCCCCAGCAAGCCTCCCAGGCAATTGGAGGGCTACTTACTGTTTTTCACTGCCTTCTGTCCAAGCAGCCTGTCCATGCAAAGGACCGTGTGCTAAGGACATCAAGGAGTCTGCCTGGAGTAAACCAGTCGGCTGGCCACATGGCCCAAAGCAGCCTCGCCTGCAGCCCTTCACCTGAGCTTCTGCAACTTGCATGCTCTCTCGGATCTAATGTAACTATATTAGTCAGGCTGCCTTATGTTATATTCCACCAGCTGATCCCAGTTTGGTTACTCATACTGTTTGTTTCCACCTGTCTAACTTTGTTTGCTTCATCAGCAACCAGTATTTGTACTTGTCTCAGCTGACCACTTATTGTCTCCACTCATCTTTCCTGTTTGATGCAATTTGAATCAGCTGTTTTTCTTTACTTTAGCACAAGCCTGCTTATTTGTTTCTCAATTTAACTTGCTATTGTTGTGTTTGGAGGTTTTCCATCCATGACTGCTGTGTAGCCATTTGCTCATGTTACATGTGCTATGTTTTTTTTTTCCTGATTGCCAATTGCAGCCCCCTTCCCTCACCTACCTATGACTGCTTGGCTCTGCTCACCCTTTCACCTGCTGTTGTATTGTCTCATTTGTTCTATTTTCTCATCTTCCACCTGCTACTCCTACACCTTTTTCCCAGTTCTCCTCCTTTCTATTATCCTAATCCATCCCAATCACCACTTTTCCACCCCCTTCCCCCCCAAGGGAACCTATCACCCATCTGCCCCTCCCCCACTTCCTTTTATCCTCCTCTACTCTACCTGCTCCTTAGGCTCTTTCTCTGAATGTTTTTCCCACTGTTCTATCACTTTCCTCCCTCTCTCTGACCCCCTGCCTTCTCCCCAGTCATGCTCCCTTGGCTACCCACTTTCCTAACCTACCTCAACCTTTTCTCCCCCACCCCCTCCTCCTTATTCACCATCTCTTGTATCCCCTTTGTTCTATCCCCTCTCCTACCTCCCCCCTCTTGGCCCCCTTCTCCTTACCCATCTTGTTTCTTCATCTTCCTTCCTTCCTGCTGCCCCATCTCCTACTCTCCTACTCTCCCATCCACCCCAGCCTCCTTCCTACCCCTTCTCACCTCAAAGTCCTCCACCACTCCATTCACTCATTTAACTGCTGCCCAATTGCCTTCTCCCCCCAGGCCACAAAAAGCATAGATCTCCATCTTTCCTAGCTCTCTTCCCCTTCCTTCTGCTCCTAGCAGGAGATGTGAAACTGAATCCTGGCCCCCCACCCATCCTCCCCCATGCCCAAAGGTCTTAGTTTCTGCCATGTCAATACATGAAGCCTCCTCCTGAAGTTAGATTCCCTTATGGTATGGTCCTTGCAACAGTCCCCAGATATCCTGTGTATATCTGAAACCTGGCTGTCCTCTAGAGTCCTGGACTCGCACCTTGCTTTCCCTGATTTTCACCTTTTCCACAGGGCAGAGGTAGACATGGTGGAGACATTGCCATTTACCCCCACCGTAACATTTTCTGTTGTATCACCTTCAAAGAGGCCATCCCCTCCTTTCATGTGCTGTTGCTGTTCAAACTCTCTCTCCACTCCACCCCCTCTATCATTGTTGGCATCCTGTATGCCTCCCCAAAGATTCATCCATCCTCTCTCATTAACTCCCTCTGCAGACTTGTCTCCCACCCTGCCTCAGGTGTACTCATCCTTCTAGATGACTTTAACCTAAACTGGCTTTCCCCATATTCAAAGCCTATCCAGCAATCCATTGAATCTTTGAACCTCTCACAACTAATCTCTGAAACCACCAGGTTAAACCCCCACTGCTCTAACCACTCCCTCCTGGATTGGGTACTGTGCTCCAACCTCCATCATGTCTCATCTGCTGGCATTCTCCCCAATGTATACAGTGATTAGTCTTGTTCATTGTGTCAGGAAAACTTGAAATCCTTCCTAAAGTACATTTGTCACTGACCCCTATGGTCTCACAACTCTTATGCTCTCTTGTGTGATCTAGCCTCCACAGATTGGTCCTCGGTCTACTCTGCCCACGATATTGACTCAACCCTATCACACTTCACTGCCATCATCTCTCACTTCTGGAACATCCATGCCCCCCCTTCAAAAGAACCAGAGTAAAACACTCCCACCACCCCTGGATTACACCTGACCTCCTACAGCTCTGAAAAAAACATGAAACAGGCTTGGTCCTGATTTAAGTCCTCCCACCTTGACTCCGACCACCAGCGCTACAAGCCCCTCAGAAACTCCTGCACCAAAGCTATCTGTGCAGCCAAGGCCCATTACTTCAATTCTAACCTTCAATCTGACCTAAGCTCCCCCTTCAACTTCTGTAAAATAGTCCACTCCCTCTTCAACTCATCACTGCAGCTGGTCCTCCCACCCAAGCTGACTGTTGACTGGTATCCAATCACCTATCTGTCGCCTCTCTCTCTTCAACAATTACTTTATAACTTGTGCTGCTCCCTCCCAGTCCTGAACCACACCCCACCCCTTCCCAACCCTCCACTTCTGTTGGTTTTCACTTCATTCTCATCTCCACTCAGGAAGTCTTCCTTGCTGTCAAATCTCTCCAGCCCTCTAAATACCGTCCTGATGGCTTAGACCCCAAACTCCTCCACATATCTGCCCCTGCCATTCTCCTCCCATTCACCCACCTTCTAAGCCTTTCTTTCTCATTTTGTACCATTCCCCTATCCTGGAAAACTGCTAATAATAATAATAATAATAATGATAATAATAATCATCTTTATTTATTATGCACCTTTCAAATTGTCAAAGTGCATTACATAAAATTAATAAAACAGGGAAGTAAAACAACTTTATATAAAATATTCAGTTAAAATCCAGTAATCAACATTAATAATTAGGATATGCTCAGTTCCATAAATAGCACCTGTTTGAAGTCCCCCATGGTCATGCACTCCGGAAGCTGACGGGGTAGAGAATCCCAGAGGGCTGGGGCAGCATACATGAATGTACGGGCCCCTGAAGATTTTAAGGATACCCTTGGAATCTCTAGCAACCCCTCATCAGCCAAGCGGAACTATTGCTCAGGGCAGTAAGGGGACAGAAGCTCTTTCAGGTAGTCTGAGCCAAGTCCATGTAGGGCTTTATAGGTCAGTAATCTGACTTTGAAGGTGATCCACCACTGAATCGGCAGTCAGTGCAGTTTGCGCAGCACCAGTGTGATATGACATGTCCGGGGAGTCCCCATCAACAACCAGGCTGCAGCATTCTGCACCAGCTGCAGGCAGCTGATATCAACCCCCGGTACTCCCCCTCCAGAAAGGAGGTAACCCATCATCCCCCAGAAACTACAAGCCAATTTTTCTCCTACCCTTCCTCACCAAACTGCAGGAGTCACTAGTCCACTCCAGATTAGTTGAAATTCCTTGACTCCTCCTGTTTTCTATCACCTTCTAGTCCAGTTTCAGAAAGAAATACTTCATGATCACCTCCCTTCTCCATGTTACTGACTCTATCCATACAGGGATGGACAAGGGTCTCATCACAACAGCTATCTTTATCAATAATAATAATAATAATAATAATAATAAATGTATTTAATATAGTGTCTTTCAAATATCAAGGCACTGCACAATCAAGTAAAACAAAACACAATAAATACAGATAAAATCAATGGAATTCAGGGTAAGCTTTTCCCCACAAAAAAGTCTTTAGTGCCTGCTTATTGATCTCGCTAAGGCTTTCAACTCAGTTTCCCACCCCCTCCTCTTTAACAAACTAGCCTCAGCAAGTCTCTCCTCTTCAGTGGTTCAGTGGTTACATGCCTATCTGACCAACCACAAACAATCTCTGCAGGTGTGTGGTGTCTTATCTCCTCCCATCCCCATTCTCACAGGTGTCCCCCAGGGATCTGTCCTGGGCCCCATACTATCCTCAGTTTTCCTCAATGACCTCCCCTCCATCTGTGTCTCCTCCGATATACAGTGGAGTCAGCCATGATGAAGCACAGTAACTTGCAGTAATTACATGTCACAAAATCCTGCATGACAAAAGGGCTTAATTGCCATTGACTTACAATTCCCCCTGCAGTAAACTGCAGCATTCTGTGATATTCGGCAGCATTTCTGTTTCATTCTGGCTGTCACATCTGTAGGTATCTATGATACTGTCATCTATGCATCTGTCCCTCCACACCCACTGTAGCAACCTCACTACAATGAGATTTCCAAAATGTATTATTCTGGCTTCAAGCCAACCATCTTAAAGTGAATACCAAAAAGACGGCGTCAATGACCTTTGGTACCAGTCAAAAGATAGCAAGGCTATCACCTCTTTCTGTGTTCTCCACCCTTGATGGTACCCAAGTGGAGGTTGTCCAAACGTATAAATACCTCAGTGTGTGGCTTGACAGCAACCTAGACTTCTCAGGGAACATCAGTGCTATACACTCAAAACTCCACTCCAAACTAAGCATCCTCTACCAAAACAAGGACTGTCTCCGTGTTGATGTACACAAGGACCTGATTGCCAAAATGATCTTCCCAATTTTTGACTATGCTGATATAGTCTACAGCACTGCCCCCCCTCCACTCTCACTATAAGATCCAAAGTCTTGCACAAAAGCACAAACAACTAAGTTCCATTCAGTAATCCTTCAAAATTGTATTGTGCTGCCTTCTCATATGGACAGAATCCAAAACCACAGTGCTTCGGTAGTAAGTCTTCGTCGGGGTTGTCACCCTTGACAAAGGCTTACTGTTGAAGTGCTGGGGTTTTAGTTACTTTCCGTATGAGATGGAAGCACAATAAAATTGTGAAGGATTACTGAATGGAAATTGGTTGTTTGTGCTTATGTACAAGTGAGTGCAAGACTTTGGTTCTTATGTTTAAATTGGAGCTGGTCGCCCTTTCCTTGCACCTGCCCTGCACCATTAAAACACAGTTAACTTGCTTCTGGAACAGCTCCACTCTCACTAGACTGGACACCCTCTATAATGCCTTCAGTCATTTTGCTACTAAATCTCCTCCCTGTACGCATCACTGCTCCCTTTATTCCACTCTCACTATTGCCCCCTTACCCTTGTGTTGTCCTTCCCACTGTTTCTCCCTCACTGGAAAATACTGGTTCACCTCCATCCCACCCTACCAATCCTTTCTACTCTACCCCTCTGCTGCCTCCTCCTATCCCCTTCATTCCAGAGACTCTCATTTCTTCTCAGTTCCCCATCCTCACTCTAGTGCCTGTCTGGCAGTCTTCTCTTATCATCTCCCCTCCTTATGGAATTGGCTCCCTCCTCTTATTCACCATGCACCATCCCTTCTATCCCTAAAATGTTAACTAAAGCCAACCTTCCCCACTTCTTGGTCCTGTCTCCCACCCAACCCCTCTCCCCCTTCTCTCTCCTCCCTGCTGCCCCACCCTCCTCTCCCCATCTCTCTCCCCATGCTGCCCTACCCCTCTTCTCTCCCACTGCTGTTCCTACTTTACCTATTTGCTCCCTCACACTCCCCTCTCTCTCTCTCTCATCTGTAAGCCTTGCCTCACTAACTTACCCTCCTGATCTCCCCCACCCACGCAACTTTTGGAAATCCTTACTTGACACTATTCATATACAGCTACCTTTATATCCCTGTGTATTCATTCCACTATTTTTGTACACCTCCACTTTATTTTTGCACTTTAAAAACTGCTGATGTTGATTTATTTTATTGTAACTCTTGCTGTGTTGTTCCAATTTTCCCCTTCCCCTGGGTCGCACCTGGAAACGTGCTTTAGCTCAGTGTGCCTTTCCTGGTTACCAAACTTTTAAATAAATAAATAAAATATTTCTCTTCACAATACTTATTTAAAACATGAGGAAATGATTACTGATTAACACCAATAACACCATGCTGGCTCCACTTTATTACCCCTGGACCACCAGGGCTATTGTTGTGCTAGCCAGAGTATCCATTTACTAGTACTTGGCTGTCAGGTGTAGCAATCATTCCCCCCCAGCTTACCCCTACAATTTTAATGATATGCTAATGACTCTCTTATTGTAATTATTAAAGATGGACTGCCTATATGGCAAGATCACTTTTTTCTGCTGGACCTCCCACCAGCTGACTGAGAGCCATAAGGTAGTATTTCATTTTTTGTGGAACAGGCATTCCATGACTGTTGCAATATCTGTGGTATGGTGCACAAAACTGAGACCAGCAGTCCGGGTGAGGCCTTACAAGAGACCCACAGGAGGGTGGAATGGGATCCCACAGGGGAAGGAAATAACTCCTGGTGGGGGACTCCATTGTTAGGAGGGTAGAACTGGGGGAGGGAGAGGAGAAGGAGGTAAGGTGTTCACCTTGCGCCATGGCTTGGAGGGACATGTAGCAAATCCTCAGGATCATTGGAGCAGCTGCACGGAGAGGGGGCTGGATGACTTTGTCCAACTAGGGACAAAAGATCTGGCTGGGAAAGGGATCAGAGCAGTGCAGGAGGAGTTTGTGGAGTTGGGGACGGGCCTTAGACAAGTAGCATGCACCATAACCTTCTTGGAGGTGCTGCATGTCTATGGTATGGGTGAGGCTAGGGTGCTCCACACCATGGGAGTCAATCAGTGGTTGAAAAACTGGTGCAGAGCTCAGAGTTTTGGCTTCATTTGGGCACTGGGGGTCCACCTGGAGGGAAGCAGGCCTACACTGCCACGATGGTCTGCATCTGTCCAGGAAGGGAACCAGGATCCTAGGTGATAGGTTTAAATGCTTCATTGGCAAGCATTTAAACTAGCCAAGGGGGAAGGCACTGAAAAGGAGAAGGGAACTCCTAGCATCCCCCAAAAGATCAGGGGAGTTAGTGAGGTAAACACCAATATAGAGAAGTCAATAGGGAGAAGGGCAGGGGTAAATGGAGAAGAAGACAAAGGCTAGGACAGGGAGGGGATGAAAAGGGATAAGGCCATCAAAAAATGGAGGGTAATGAGTACCAATGCCCATAGTCTAGGTAACAAGCTCCCTGGACTGGTGGCCTTGATGGAAGAGGGATGTCTGGATATTGTGGCAGTCACAGAAACATGGTACACATAGAACCGTGACTGGGATGTCAACATACCAGGGTACACAATCTACAGGAGGGACAGTGAGGGTAGAAGAGGAGGAGGAGTAGCTCTCTATGTAAGAGAAGGGATCAAAGCAATGGAACTAAAGGGTAAACAGGGAGGAGAGGAGGTACTGTGGGTCACCCTGGAGACTGGAAATGGCACCACAATCTGCACAGGGGTTGTATACAGACCCCTGTCTCAGTGGGAGGAAATGGACAAGGAAATGATAGAAGGCATCCTTAGGGTGGCAGAGAAGGGGGAGAGATTGCTGATTGGGGATCTGAATATATCAGATGTTAACTGAAGCACCTTTGCTGCAGCCACATCCAAGAGTAGGGCCATTCTCAATGCCCTACAGGGGGCATGCCTCAGATAGCTAGTGCTGGAACCTACTTGGGAGGGAGTAATCTTAGACATGGTACTCTCAAATTGGGATAGAGAGAGGATCTCAGATCTAGGAATGGGTAGCCATCTGGGAACAAGTTACCACCAAACAGCTTGGTCCATGATAAACTCAGCTGTAGAGTCAAGCCATACAAAAGTGAAGGTACTGGATTTCAGGAGGGCTGATTTTGTCAAAATGGGAGAGTGCCTCAGAAAAGCACTAGCAAACAGGCAAGAAAGAAGGGTGGAGCAACAATGGGGAAACATAAAAACTGCCATTACAGAGGCAACAAGCCTTTGTGTGATGCAAATAAACAAATCAAAACAAAAAAAAATCCACTATGGTTCTCAAAAGAGGTGGCAGGAAGGTTAGGGAGAAAAGATAGCATTCAGGAGTATAAGGAAATACAGAAGGAGCAGGACAGAGAACTGTACCAGTTAAAGCAGAAGGAAGTGGGAGGCAGTCAGAATAGCAAAAGCCCAAACCGAGGAAAAGATAGCCAACTCAGTTAGAAGGGGATAAAACATTTTATAGGTACATTAGAGAGTAAGAAAGACAAAGGGAGGGATTGAGGCTGACAAAGAGGAGGGTGGTGGGAAGAGAGGGACAGTGAAAAGCAGGGATACTGAAGAAATACTTCTACTCAGTATTCACAAAGGAAGAGGAGGGGGAGGTTCCTAATCCAGTCAATAGAAGCACTCTGGATGGGGGGGGTTGATATCAGTCCTTTCTCAGAAGAAAGGGTTCTGAAAGAACTCCTCAAACTGAAGGTGGACAAAGCAATGAAGCCTGATGGGATTCACCCCAGAATTCTAAAAGAACAAAGGGGAGAACTAGTAACACCTTTGACTACCCTTTTTAACAAATCATGGGAGGATGGTGTGGTACCTGAGGACTAAAGGAGGGCAGATGTGATTCCCCTTCACAAAAGTGGGAGCAAGACAGAGGCAGGAAACTATAGACCTGTCAGTTTGACCTCAGTGGTAGGGAAAATGATGGAATCACTTCTGAAGGAAAGAATTGTTGAGTACCTAGAGGTCAGTGGGGCACAGGACCCAAGGCAGCATGGATTCACAGCAGGAAGGTTATGTCAGATGAATCTAATTGATTTCTTTGACTGGGTGACCAAAGTAGTAGACCAGGGAGGGGCTGTGGACATGGCCTACCTAGACTTTAGCAATGCATTTGACACAGTCCCACACAAAAGATTAATAAACAAATTAGCCAGCCTGGGAGTCAGTCCCAGGGTGGTAGCCTGGTTAAAATATTGGCTGGACAACAGGATGTAGAGGGTAATAGTAAACAGAGTCCACAGTGAAGAAAGGGGGGTTACTAGTGGGGTACCACAGGGTTCAGTACTGGGTCCAGTCCTTTTTAATGTCTTTAAAAATGACATTGCAGAGGGGCTGGAAGGAAAAGTATGCCTCTTTGCAGATGACACAAAGAACTGCAACAGGGTTGATACACAAGGTGGGGTGGAAAGGATGAGAAGGGACTTGGCAAGGTTGGAGGAATGGTCAAATGTATGGCAGCTTAGATTCAACTCAAAGAAGTGCAAAGTAATGCACCTCGGAAACAAAAACCCAGGAGAAGAGTACACAATGGGGGATGAGACACTGACAACAACAAACATGGAAATGGACCTGGGGTAGATATATCAGATGACCTAAAGGTGGGCAAGCAATGTGAGAAGGCAGTAAGGAGGGCTGGGGGATACTGGGGTGCATAGGGTGAGGCATCACTAGTAGAAAACAGGAAGTTGTTATCCCTCTGTACAGACAGTTGGTGAGACCCCATCTGGAGTACTGCGTGCAGTTCTGGAGATCCCATCTCCACAAAGACATAGACAGGGTGGAGGCTGTCCAGAGGAGGGCAACCAAAATGGTGCAGGGTCTGCACCAGAAGACATATGAAGAGAGACTAAAGGAGCTTAATATATACCCTTGAGGAAAGGAGGGAGAGGGGGGATATGATAGAAACTTTCAAGTGCCTCAAGGGAATCAACAAAGTCCAAAAGGGTAGCATCCTTCAGAAAAAGAGATGTGCAAGAACAAGGAGGTATAATTTGAAGAGAGAGGGGGGATGGCTCAGAGGTAATGTTAGGAAGTATTTTTTTCATGAAGAGTGTTGTGGATGCATGGAACAGCCTTCCTGAGGAGGTTATGGAGTCAAAAATGTGGAGGAATTCAAGAATGCATGGGAGAGACATAAGGCAATTCTAGTGGGGGTAGGAGGAAGTAGGCTGTTGGTTAACTAGGATCTGCAGCTTATCCACTAGGTAAGAAAATGGGAAGACTAGCTGGGCCAAGCAGTCCTTATCTGCCATCAAATACTATGATTCTATGTTTCTATGTTTCTGTACAGCAGGCACAACACCTGTCAGTAAAGACTGAAGAAATCAGTACCCTTGTTATTTTTCCTCCTGAGTGGTTCTGTTCTTATTGGCACCAAAAGGAAAAAAATATTCAGTTTATGACTTACATGTTCCCAAGTGGAGTAAAGCAACAAAAGAGAACAAAATTGAAGCCACGCCTCTGGAGTACCAATGGCAGTACCAAAACTAAAGAGTCTGCACAGGGACAGAGGTCAAGAACTGTAGAATGTGCTCACACTACAGACGTAAAAGTAAAAATCTGCAAGTGAATCGGTTGGGACTGATCTTACTTTATTAGCTTAAAGTGCATACTGTATACCATTGGTGAGGACCTGAAAGTGCCTGGCGGCTGCATGTGCAGCCCTCAAACCACCTCAAGGGCCGCATTAATATGCATAACTTGGACTGGCTTTAATTGACCTGCAATAACAGCAATACAACAATGCCTGAACTGAGACCAAAGGGGGTGGGTGGTATCACCTGTATTTCACACCTTTCTGACCATTTCTGAATGGGCTCTTTGCACCTCTTTGCAACTAAGTACCTGAATGATTCCTCTCCATGAACACCAATTAGCCTGGCTAATCACAGGTAATAGCATTTTTTTTTTGTCAGCATACCTGCAGCAGCCCAATATGTTACCTACCTTTGCAATCACCCAATCCAACTGGGTCAGTACTTCTGTAAAATTCTCTCATGTAATAACTTACCTGACTGTCTGAAATTGCCCAATCAAACTTGTACTGCTATTCACAAAGCACAGTACTGTCCACTGAAACTTTCAAATGATTAACACAGGAGCTAACATGAGCAGGGAGCTGTACTTGGATAGAGGGAAGAGCTCCACTAAACAAACTAAGGCTGAAAACAGAACCTGGAAGGAAAGCAGAGTTAATTTAAAGACACAGAGAGCTTTTTTTTTTAAATGTCTTTCACAGAAATGCTCTCGGGGGGGCCACAGATAATCACATTCAGGGCCACATGTGGCCTGCGGGCCACAGGTTGGCCACCACTGCTGTATACTGTAATGCCAACAAGATAGCAGCAGCAGACCCACTAGGACTAGTACCTTATGCATTTCATGACTGATAAGGTTCCCCATGCATTAAATGTGTCAGGTACTAATGGGGCTGCTGCTGCAAACTTGCTGGCATTATATGTACTGTAAGCTGTTTGCAAAAAGTAAGTTCAAGTTCAGTGAATTGGTCTCAGGATTTTCATTTTTACTTCTGTAATGCAAATGCTTTCTCTAAGTGCCAACCTTTCTACATGTGAAGCAGCAAAGGCCTACACCAGTGTTTTCATGTTGCTGCATTCAAGAAAGGACATAACGTGTTTATGTTCTTAGTATAACAACAGTAGCCCCTTACTACAGTAAACATCTTGGATTCCAGGTTCTGATTTTTATCAAGGGCTACTGCAGCAGACAGAAGCTGTGTTTTTAGATGGTTAGAGTATTATACTGTACATAAAACAGTACACTAATGGAGGGGTTTCATTTTCCATAGAGCTAGCTGTTGTTTCTAATTGTGAGGTACTGTATGTGTTTGCCCTGGGAACCTGCCCAAACCGGTCCCCTATTTCCTCCTGAAACACACATCAATAAGATGCAGGACTACACATTTTATGTGGCCTGACCTCTGCAAGAAGGTCAGAAGTTGAGCTGCAGCATTCTGCACCAGCTGCAGATGTCACATAGGGCAAAAGGGTGGCCACTTGTAGTGTGCACTACAGTACTAAAGGCATGAGGCAATGAAGGCATGTGCCAGTGCTTTCAGGTCACTGGATTCAAGAAAGGGGCACAACTTGGCAACATTTTGAAGATGGTAAAATTAGCCCTTAACTACAGTCAAAACTTGGAATTCCAGAATCAGACTTTTGTCAAGGACTACTTCAAGACTGCTAACAGTCCTTTCTGTCACATATTGAATCCTATAAAGGATGGGTGGCCTCTATTGCATCAGTTCACTGACAACATAAAACAATACATATTATAATAATGGTTATGGTTGTAGTGAGGTGCAAAGAGGAAAAGATAATCTGGAGAGAAGAATCATGATGCAAAAGCCTTGCAGTAAAGGTGACACAATGAGGCCAGAATCAAGAAAGTCATGGTTCATTGAAATTACACATCCTACACCATTTCAAGCTCATATAAGCTTAAATCATTCATATGAATGAGCTAATTTGCATATGGTATACTAACATGACTATGCAATTTGAAAACACATAATTTTTTTTGATTGGATTTAACAAGCATTATATACTGATTAAAACAACTACATAATAATGGGACTTATTTTCGATGTGGAGCCGTTTGTGGTGATTTTCCAATTTTCCTGGAACCCTATGAGCATTGCAAGAAACTATCCCTTTGTTCCCTCCTGAAAACAACAGCAATTTGACCTACATTAGCATTTAGACTTAGCAAGCATAGATATATATATATATATATATATATATATATGTATATGTCTAGAATCTGAATACATTCCAAACATATTCAGTACTCAAAGGAGTTAAAAGGTTTATCTTTAATTACAGGAGATGAAGGGCAATTTAAAATGTGATAAAAAGTTATAGGTGCAACTTTTTGTCATAATATGAACTGCTGCTTTTACAGCCTTACTTTGAAGAATAGGAACGCATTTCTGGGTAGCAAAAGAAAGAATTGTCCATCACAGTCTAGGAGAGTTAAGGGGTATGCGTACATCCTAAAATTATATACTAGAATTCCAAAATAAAGCCTTTTAAATTTATGACTTTGCGGACCCCACAACTGCCAATCAGATGCTACCAACTGACCCTTGCCTTCATAACTTATTTCACGCTTAACTCAGACAGCTCCTTTATAGCACTAGAAAATGTATTACCAGATGTGGTCTGATAAAGCTGTCTGCTATTAAGTCTATACAATTTAATAAGTAGCCTTAATTAACATGTTGATTAGGAGCTCTCAAACAGAAGAAAAAGCTGCAGTATGCCTATGGGAGAAGCATGAGTTCCACAATTCTGTATAAAACAAGCACTTTGCAAACTACCTTCCTAAAGGAGTATACATTGTTTATACATTTTTTGTGTTACTTCTGATGCCAGCAGCAGATCTGTCATTACAGAAAGGGTATTCTCACTGCAGCTAATGCAGAGCACCTTATTTTAACGGTAACAAAATGTTTGCTATATTTGCATTTTGGCACTAGACTGCAAAAATATTGCTACAGTGAAATTTATGTACTGTGAAAATACATCTTGCGATTGCATGCAATAATTTACTGTACTGTGCTATATGGGTATTGTGACACTACATCAAGTAAACACAGGACAGCATATATGGAAAGATATAAAAAAGATTTAATGTTACAAGCATATTCACTTTCATTTTCATTATTTTATTCTCATAATTTTGTAAATTAAGTCTGAGGTGTTTCATCAGTTGAAAGTGCAGTTTTGTTTAGTCTAGTTGAAAATGTGTTAGCTATGCCAACTTCTTGAGGAGCAATATTATAATATGTCACCAACCATTGGACATGCTATTCATCTAGTGTCATAGTTTTCAAGTCCACCATATCATCTGAGATTGAGTGTCCTTGAGTGATTTGACTCCCTATCAGCCCAGCATACTACTAAGTAAATTAATTTTTAAAGCAGTGATACTTGTTAGTTATCAAAAAACTTTATCATACAGTTTTTTTAGTATCAATATAGTTCTGACATAATGAGAATGATCAGCAGTGCATTTTTACAAACAGTGTTTATGACAAATTTTATAATTAATGACTAAAGTCATTACAGATTGATGCTATTAGCAATTTTCTAAATTCCCTGCCCTCAAGGCTTCTCTTTGACATTACATACTCGGTTCATACTGTGAGTATATTAGGTGGGTGCTAGCACACATTTCCAATGGTGACCAGTACTGCACTACAACACATGTTTAATTTAATTATACTGAGTGTGGGCAGAAAGCAGTTACTTTTAAAAACATTAAAATCCTATATCTCAGTTCAGGAGTGAAATACTATAAAAAGAATAATGGTTATATTGATGTTAATGCCAAAAGGACATTACAGTAGAATCCACTTAAAGGGGCACTGACAACCCCTGTTGCCCTCAACATGTCTCTAGTTTACTAAACACATTTAATAATTGGTCATAATTAGTACAGATTGCTGAGGTAGGTGGTAATTTGATTCTGCTTCCTTTCTTTTACTTTCAAAAGTGAAAAACAGAATGCCCACCATACTGTGTTACCACACAAAAACATGTTTTGTTTTTTACATTCCTTGATCGACTCCCTCTGGATCTTTCCTGGACTTGGGAACACCCCCAGCACAATCTAGTCATAGTCACAAATGATGCAGTGGCAGGAGAGGAGACTATTGCATCATAAGTGACTGCAGTATTTGGAGGTATTCTTATTGTTCAAACACTGCAATTAAGAGTATACTGAACAACTGGAACAATACATGGCTGAGTCTAATTACACCATATGCATGCATTTCAGTCATACTTAGAAAGAATGTTGTAGCCATTATGGCTCCAGTACCTGCAAAAAAGAGTTTAGATCAGCAAGAGTTTGTTCCAGCTATGGCAATGCTTCAAAGTAACAGTTTATCTTCAAAATCAACCCACTTACCAAACACTATTTTTCTTAAAAATAACTTGTTTTTTATCTTTATTTGTATACCATCAGACTTCATATGTGCCGATATTTCATGGGTATATTCACTCACTTCTTCAGGTCTCTGTACAAACTAAATAAAAAATATATGAATGTATAAATATCTATACAGTTCTATATGTTGTATACATTTGTTATCCAAACATCAAAAATTATTTGTGATATGGGTGCTGTACAACTCATTAATAATTAATTAAGTCACAATACATCTTAATTCTCAAATGTTTTTACATTCTTGCCCAGATTGACACATTTCAATGGACATTCTTTGGTGCATTGTGCATGCTATATAAATCATGACATTCTCTAAGGATTACTGTGTAATAAATACTTTAGTTTAGAAACCCTCTACACCACAGTGGGTTTTAAACTAATCCAAACTTGAATACCTTTATTTGTTCCTTTCATGTGTATCTCTTTAATTCCTGCCTTGCACAATTGTAGAAACACTCTAGATGTGGAGCACAAAAAGTGTTTAAATTTATATATATATGTATTTAGATTAGGTAGGCTTTTGTAATTAAGAAACACTGTATAACAATTTGCTCAATTTTTAACTCTCACAGAACAAAACGTTTAACACTGTACACTTCCTAGAAAAGGTGTTTCACATTAGAAATGTATTATGGTGAGCGAAACCTTGTAGCAATCATTTAGAAATGTAAAACAAGTGTCTTTTTTATAAAATATTTCCTACTATATATAATGGAAATGACATGAAGTCCTTTACAATGTTGTGTTTACAACAGTGCTGCAGCACTTTTGATATTGAGATGAACAAGCTGATAAACTTTAAGATAGCAATAATGATAAGGTATGGGGTTATAGGCATTTAATGCACACCTGGGTGCATTGTGAGGCATGAGACCACAGGCTGAGTATCTCCACAGCACCCCAGGCATGCTTTAAATGCCTTTAATACCACTCCTTGGAGTGGGTTATTGCACTTATAACAGGGGTTTTGTGCAAAACAAGGAGAAAACAACATAAAGGCGGTTCCTCCTTGTTTAAAAACAAAAAATAAAACTGATTGTATCCTGCTGCCTAGAGAAATAGTTCCCAACATATAATCCACCTCTGAGTATTTTTATGCACATACACATGTCAGAAATCCAGCACTGAGATGATTTCTGACATTTGTTGTGCATAACAGCATTTCTTACACTACCAATGCGGTGCACTCTCCCCCCCATGACAGAGACAGAGAATTATGACAAACTTTGTAGCTGACACTGTTTCTCTGCTGCTCTCTCTCTCTCTCTCTCACACCATACTGCCTTTGCTCTACACTCCGGCTCACCCACATGGGACCTTCACTCCACTGTGCCTCATTCCCCGGCAACTTTAAACTGCCTGACACATATCCCGGTCTCTCACTCTGGCTTTCACTGCCTCTCTCATCTGTGTCTCCCTGTCAAAGGAGTGTGGGTGAGTAGTGATGATGTATAGGCAGGGTGGAAAACTGAACACAAACAGAGATGGGACACTGCAGAAATTCAGCACTGGTACCGGTTGCTGGGATGGGGGGGCCGCAGCAATCTGACAGCAGTCTACTGGGCTCCCATTCCCTCCCACCTCCCACATCTCTTTCCTCTGACAGGGTAACCCAGAGAAATGGGTGGGGCCTCTACTCTTTCTGTTGGATGGTGGGGCAAATGATCAGGGGGACAACATAGTGGGGAAAAATGCATTGCACCATCCCAGTGTGCTGCTCATTGTCAATGTGCTGCTGTGTCCCTCGTGGGCGATCTCATCCCTGCCAATTTGAGTAGCTGTCAGATGCATTGGGGGTCACCATGCCACCACTATACAGTGAGAGTGACAGACATACAGCGAAAGACAGAGGGAACACAGAGCTATGTCTTCCTCTGTGCTGTCCCTGAGGTGCTTGGGGAAGGGGAGGTCCACAAAGCGGAGACAAAAGCACAGTAATGCACTCGCTTCCTCCCTTGCTTAACATAAGCCGCAAAATAATGACTGCCTGTCAGGTTTGCTTTCTCCAGAATTTAATGAGTTGTGATGCCAGTTGGGCTGAGGTACTCCTTAGAACCATATATTAAAAAGGACATTTAATGCACATCCACACAGAGTGACTGGACCAGTAGGTTTGGACATTTCTACCAAACCATGTTAGTAACGGAGAAAGGAAAGCACTTGGATATGTGTTTGATGTAATACCTGATTGAAAACATATTTTATGCAGAGTGTTTAATGATTTGATTCAAACATTAGAAGTGTCATTCACATAGCGCTATAAGAAACTGACTAAATTATTTAATTTAGGACAATGTGAAATAGCATACCTAATCTAAACACACACATAAATTAAAACATGTTTGTCCTCCACTTGAAGAGTGTTTCTAAGATGGTGCAAGTCAGAAATTAATGTGATACAGTACACATGAAAGGAACAAATAAAGTTATTCAAATTTGGATTAGTTTAAAACCCACTATGGCATACAGGGTTTTTAATAAAGTTATGTATTATACAGTAATCCTTAGAGAATGGCATTATTTGTACAGTATGCACAGCACACCAAAGAATTGGCATTGATAGGTGTCCATGTGGGCATATAAGAATATAAAAAATGTAAAGAGAGTTAAGTTGCATTGTTTGGTAAATAATTAATAATTAATGGCATGGATAGCACCCACACCACACATCATTTTTGATGTTTAGATAACAAATGTATCAATGTATAGATGTGTACAGCTATTGATATATTCATATATCTTTTTATTTAGTTTTGTACAGAACCCTGAAGAAATGGGTGACTATACCCTGATGCCTGATGGTATACTCAGAAAGAAAGCAGATAAAACAGCCAGCACCATCTATGAATTTTAGAGACAATAAGGAATAATGCAATATGAGTTTTCAACTAGATATAATATATGATGCAACCCTGGTTGGCAGTGTCCATTTGATGTGACACTGATAATAGGGACATTCAGTTAAAAAGAACATTTCCCTTGGAACAGTTTCACTCCCTATTAGCACAGTGTTAACTTACGTGGTTAAAGGGGAACTAAGAGTCCTACAATTGCACTTACTATGGAAAATTCACACCTGATTTTGAATGCTTGTAGTGGCTATTTAGAGGCTAAATGACTTGGCATGAGTCACCTGCTGAAAACCATGACTTCTACTTATACTCGGACCAGATTTAAGTAGCTTTCTCTTGCTGATCATGTGAAAGTTAAAGAAGCTCTAACCAATTATTTTCAAAGATAAGTACTGTGCTCAAATTATTTGCAAACCCAGATCCATGTATTAAATCAGAAGTGCAATGAAAGTGGGGAAAAATCTGACCATACCTTTTTTGCACTATAAAAGACTCCAGACAGATTCCATTTTCATTTAGTGGTAACATTTTCTAGCTCACAGTTTGAGACTTTTAAGCATGATTCATTTTTTTTCTCAAGAAAAAAGATGGCTGCCACATTTGGCATCGAAATTGCATTGTATATCTGGCAAGGGTTAGAATCAAGAAAATAAAAAGAACTCATGGGGCTCGATTTTCAAAGCCCCAGGAATGCCACAAACCCCTGGTGCGCTAATGGTTTGGCACATATAACTTGCAGTATTCACCCAGCTGCAGATTGGGATTTTTGATCCTAGAGCCAAATGCTGCAAGTTAGACCAGCTGTTCCCTGGTCTAACTTGCACCATTTTTTGGACCCTTTTTATGAGGCTTGCACCAAATTTTTGGCACAAGCTGCCATAATGAGTGGACATTGTCACAACTATGCCTGATGTACTAAAATTGGGTGCAGTTACATCAAAGGAGTTTGGCATAGCTGTGCCAAAGAACTGGGCTGATACCAGGTGTGATGCCTGCCATGCATCACCCTTTGAAAATAAAGCCCATGGTGCACAGCATAGTAAGAGCATAGAAAAGTAGATTTTACATGTAAACTACTATTTTTATTAACTGCAGCTGAAAATCACTGTTTGAAAAAATTAAAAACATTTTTCAGTGCACTGCTGCTTTAATTATTTTAATGCATTGATGAGAAAACCATAATGAGGCAATAAAGTCAACCACGACTGAACTATGACCAGTCTATCACTAAATCAATGGACTTCTCTCAGCATGGACAGTTGCTTAATGGGGATGAATTGATGTCAACCTAGCTGTCCCTATTAAGAGGAGTTACTGTACTACTGAAAAAATACTATCTGATGACATTTTTACCATTAACAAATACTGCAGCTTTAAGCTCAGCCTTTAAAGTCAGTTTGCTGACTTACAAGGCCCTGCACAGGTTGGGCCTAGGCTACTTGAGTGAGCTTCTGCATCCTTTTGTATACTTGAGCCCCTCTGTATCACTGAGGAGAGCATGCTTGTGGGTTCCTAGGGCAAGATTAAAAATCTTGGGGGATTGGGCATTTGAAGTGGCAGGCCCAGTCCTTTGCTACTCATTTCTGAGGGTCCTGAGGGATACACATTGAGGGCGGCCTTTAAAAGAGGCTTGAAATCCTTTCTGTTTCACCAAGCATTTGGTGGATAATTTATTGCTTGTGATTTTATGCATCCTAGCTGTGATATCAATTTATTTATATTGGTGTTTATTCACTTATTTATTAATTAATCATAAGCTACTGTAGTAGTAGTAATGTTTTCTAAGTGGGATTACTGTATTTGATTTTTTTATGTGTTTATTGTGTTGCCCTGCCTCTGATCTGCTGTAGTTGTGCCCTTAACATACAGGGAAGGGTGCCAGTTATAAACTTAACTACTAATAAACTCCACAAGATCTTTTAGTAGATTGTAAATGCTGATAAGAGACTTCAGTAAGTCAGCACAGGATAGGAACATAAACACTGGTACAATATTGCAGGATTCAGGTTTGGCTACTATTTGCTCTGAGGCATGAGTCATGCAAGTATAAGCATTGCCTTTTTGTTTGGCCAGGAGGTCATGCTTCAGTTTTATAAATGAAATGTACAGTACCAGCACAGAGTCAATCTATGCCACAAGTTGTATTTGCATTAGTCCAGTGATTTATTCAGTGGCGTATCAGCTTATCCTGGGGGAATGCAAACCTGGGATGGCAGAAATGTGGTTTGTCCTTGTACAGATGTATTACCTGGGGGGTCACTGGCTAGAGTGCAGGTGAAGATGAGGGATACCTGGGGGTACATTTTCAAAAGTTGCAAAACTTCTTATGTGCAGAAGAAAATTCTCTTGTGCAACCACATGTTTTCTGCCAGTGCTCAGTTTTCAAAGAGGTTGCCTTTTGCAACCTGTTTCTCAATTTGCTCATATTTTTTGTGCAGCTGAGGAAAAATACTATAGCATTTATTCTGCAGCTGTGAAGAAAAAGGAAAATGCTGTTCTTGCATATGAAATGTTGAAAATAGCACTTTTGCAGGTTCAGAAATGTTTTCCAGCACCAGGGAGTTGCACACAGGGACTTAGTGACTGAGCAATGTCAGTCCCTTTGAAAATCAGGCCCCTGCTGTTTAACCCCTAAGCTAGTGACCTCCACTTGCTTGGCTTCTGTACTTTCCGTGATCCATTCTGATCAAGGTATTAAATTAACACTAGTCTTATTCACGTTCAGGGCAAGATCTTCTGTGATTAGTTCATGGTGGACAGCAGCAGCAATTCTAGCAAGGACACTTTTCCTTCAGTGACAGAAAGTATGTTGGAGTTTTCCTTCCTGCCTTAGTTCTCTTGCACTTTGAGTATCCCATTCTGAAGTGAAATTTCCATGCACACTTGCGATAAGTGATATGCTGCCACCAAACCTGATTAAAAGATGTGGGTTATCAGCTTTTACTAGTCTAGCAGTCACAGCATGAATGACACTTGCATTTACTTTACAATGGTGCCTTCAGCACTCAAGCTGTGGATTTTCTGTTTTAGTTCTGCCTCTGCTTTTTCTATTAAGGTGTGGCTCTACACCTTGCTTTTATGGTAGTTCAGGTGCAAGCTGGCCAGCATCACAGGTGGCTTTGAGTTTAAATAGGAAATCTTTTATGAATTTTCTTATTGTACTTTCATTGAAATGTTTATTGTATTAGCTGTTATACAGATGGACCAAGCTCATTACCCAAAAGTCACATGCATACTTGCCAAGCTCAAATAACAATGGAGTACTGACCATACTGTGTTCACTGATTTTTGCTGGGGGGAGGAGGAGTTAAGGAGCAAAGTTAATTCACTACAGTTGCAACCGGTGCAGAGACACTAGCAAGAAGGCCCAAGTTATTCATATTGACAAAGTCCACATCCAAAACTGAAAAGTCTCTTTTGACAGACTTAGGCTGGTTGATCCATTTAAAAAAAGACATCTCAGATAGCTGTGTGATCGACATCCAACAACAGCATGGCATGTAACAAAAAACAGCTCTGCTTATGCCATCAGGCAGCACAGCACAGCATGGAAGAATGCTAACCCTGCTTAGGAGACCTGAGAAGGAGGGACCCTGAGAGGCTATGTAGGCTTCAGGAGCAGGCCCACAGGGGGCATGTGCCATGCCCTGGTACAGTAGTAGTCATAAAAAAGTTTTGCAGTACTGAGGTATACCTAGGTATACTGAGGCAGGATCACATTACAGTCAATGCAAATTACCTCAGTGGTACCTCAAGGTAGGAAACTTTTTGATAACTACCACTGTATGTACACATTTTGGACATGCTGACATTGCCTGCATGTTAGTCTTGCAGTCATGCGGTGGTAGCTAGGTTGTTTTTTGGTGATGCGGGATTTGGGGTTGGAGGTGAAGGGGTTCTGTGTACTGTGGATGGAGGGGCATGTGAGGAGGTGACAGAGTGCTGCTCATGTTGCCCTTCCATTCTGTTCCCCTTGCAGGCCAGGAAGAGCAATGGTAAATGGAAGACATGGGCCATGACAGATCAAGGGCCCAGAAATCACAGATGGCGGTTGCTGGGATGCCTCGGGTGCCATCACATCCTATGGCAAGTAAGTGTGCATTTGTGTGGCAGTTCTGTGATGTTTGTGGTTTGGGTGGGTGTGTAGGTGTCCAGTGCCTACCATGGTCCCTAGGTCACAAGCTGTTCATGCCCCAGGTGTGCCAGTCCGCACACTGTGGATGTTGTCCTGTCACCGTGTGGCAGTCCTGCTGTGCACCATGCCCATGTGTGTCCACTGTGTGGTGTGTGTCTCGTTAGGACCGTGTGTGCCCAGCATTGCACATGCGGGTACCAATGGGCTTCCGGACATGGTGCACAAGGCTATTGGCCCTATACAGTGTGGGGGGGCATGGTATCATGTCCTCTGGCAGCATCCATGGTATGTACATGCTGACATTGCATCACCCTGTGCCACATTCCAGTCACTGTGTGGCCCTGTTGCATGGCATTCTGCCAATCTATCATGTATGTGGTGCATTGTTTGGCCTGTGCATGTGTCCCATCAATGTCAAGCATGCACATCACTCCCTTCCGGAGGGGGCATGGCATGTGTTTGCTGTAGCACTGAGTACATGTCATCTGTTTCCCCACATAGGTCATGGGGCTGAAAGTGCAGTTAGTGGATCAGGCGCAGAGGTCACATCCAGCAAGGACAAGGACACACTGCTCCACATATATTGTTGGCTATATTCTGTCATCAAGGGGTCAAGTTCTGGAGGCTGGGGGACATCCTGTGCGCAGTCCATAAACAGACAGAGATGGTGCATGGTAGAGGCTTGGGGGACCGCCCTAGTGTGGGGGACAGCCAGGAGCAGTAGGCCTGTGTGGCCATTGGACTGTTTTAAGCGTTTCTATTGTTTAGGTAAGGTAAGGTATCTTAACTTTATTTATAAAGTGCCTTTCAAATACCAAGGTGCTGTACAATACATTTATATATATCTATATATATATAGATATCAAATTGTGAATCATCAAAATCTGATAAAATTGACAAAAACATCAAAAAGGCTTGCTGAAAATAGATAGGTCTTTAGTTCAGTTTTAAAACTTTCAATGGTCAGGCATTCTTTTAACTGATGAGGTAGAGAATTCCACAGGGTAGGACCTGCATAAGAAAAGCCTCGGGCACCAGAAGTTTTCAAGCACACCCTGGGAATCTCTAGCAATCCCTCATTGGAGAATCAGAGAGGATGGAGGGGGCAGTAGGGAGTCAGAAGATCTTTCAGGTAGCTGGGTTCCTGTCTGTGTAGGGCTAGGCTAACAAGTCAACCTAAAAGGTGATTCGCCACTGACTGGGGCAGCCAGTGCAGTTCACGCAGCACAGGAATAATATGACTGGCCCTAGATGTGCCAGTCAAAAGCCTGGCTGCTGCATTCTGCACTAGCTGCAAGTGGCGAATATCAACCCCTGGAAGCCCTAGGTAGAGGGCATTGCAATAATCAAGGCAGTTGGTGACAAAAGTGTGGACCAAAGTAGCCAAATCATCTGGAGGGACCAGGTGTTTCACCAGAACAATATTCCTCAGGTGGTAAAAAGAAGATCTGACCACAGTCAACACCTGAAATTTCAGAGTCAGAATGTTGTCAATAATAACACCAAGGTTCTTCACCCAGTCTGAGGTAAACACCTGGACACCATCAAGCCATAAGCCTGATGGTTGCCCAGCTCCTAAACCTACCCCAGGCAACATGGGTCAGCAACTAACACCTCAGTCTTATCTGGGTTCAACCTCAGCCAGCTGGCACTCATCCAATGTTTGATTTCTGTGAGTAAGTTGTTAAGGACAGAGATCACAGCCTCCTGTCTGGGTAGAAAAGACAAATACAGTTGAGTATCATCTGCATAGCAGTGAAAACTCAAACTGTATTGTCTGATGATATCTCCTAATGACAGCATGTACGCTGCAAACAACTTGGGTGACAAAATGGAGCCCTGTGGAACCCTACAAGGCAGAGGGAGGGCGTCAGAGGAATAAATTCCTGTGACAACCCTCTGAGATCTGCCCATGAGGAAAGATTGGAACCACTTGAGAACTACTCCCAATAATCCACAAAGAAAATGCAGGCACTCCAAAAGCACACCATGGTCCACAGTGTCAAATGCTACAGAGAGAGCAAGAAGGACCATTGCAATCCTCTCCTCACCCTGTTGCCTAATTTGTACATAGTTGCCCCCCCCGCATTCCCTTTCCCCTATTTAGACCTTCCCCACACCCCTGTTTTTCACCTTACTGTTGTTGTTGCCATGTTGTATTTTTCATACCATTGTTTCTCAGTAAATCCTGTTAAATTACACTTTCCCTGTGTCCTTGTCTGTGGTTATTCCTGTACTTTTTGGGGGGGTCAGCTGTTCTGTCCCATATGTTGCCCACTGCCCCTTGGGCTGCATGGCTTGGCTGTTTGTGTCATGTCACACACATTCTCCCTGTCCACCCAGCCATGCCCACACAGTGCTTGCCATGGGCATCCCTGTGCTGCATCTGGGCTTTCACCCACTGTTGTCCATAGTGGCACATTCAGTGAGCCCCTCTCCCAGTGCTGTGCTTGCTGGCATTGTTGCACTGTTCACCATGCTGCACTGCAGTGCTGTTTGCCACCCTGTGTGCCCCTAGATGTGTGCACCCTGTGTGGCCTACACACTTTTAGCATGCTTGGCTCCTTGACTCCTTGGCACTGTTGTCACAGTGCCTGTTTGGGCTGTGCTGACCATTGGCACCTCCAGTGCTGTAGCTTTCTGTCCATGCTCTCATCTGTGCCATGCCAAAGGCACCTGATAGGCCTATTGCCCACATCTCTGTGTGTGGTGCCCTGTCCTGTGCCCATGGGGTGCTGTGCTGTAGAAATCCTGTGGTTTTGACATGCCACTCTGTTCACCATGGCCATGGCTGCTGGAGCCCCCTGGTTGGGAACTTGCATACTCCTCATGTCCCACCTCAGGTCCTGTCATGTTGCTCCAGTGTCTCAGGCAGACTTGCTCCACTTGCCATATTCAGTCCTGCCCTAATGCTCAGGGCATGTGCTGTTGTGCTATATCACATCTGTGGTATATTCAGCCAGGGTTGCGCTGATGCATCTAATGGTGCATCCACTGAATATGGCAATATTTGGGGGTGGCACATCTGGAGTGCATGGTGCTGGCATTTGGCCCATGTGCCTGGGGACCTTTGAATATAGGTGCCTTAATCTTTCACCCTGCATTCAGTACATCTTCATAAAGTGCACTGATGTCTCCTATATTTTTTTGAACATAATATTTTATTATATATGATATCCAACTATGATATTGCACTACTGAGCATTGGCAGTGAATATTATTTGTTATGTAGAGTATTAGCTTTGTAAACTTTAATTAGCTACTCATAATATATATAATTCCAGAGTATTATATGTCAACACTTTTGCAGCAAGATCTGAGAAAGTAGGGAGTAGTTGCTAGAGGGGAGAGCCACATTTTTGTGATACAAATAAAGGTACCTATAACACACATTGCATGAAAGGCAAACAATTGCACAATTCCTAATGACAAAGGCAAAGAATTATCCAAAATTCAGAAAAAGTTTTGGTAGATGCAGTAGGTAAGCAAATAGGTAGGTAATATTTTGATTGAGCATTATTCTAAAAACTACAGTAAGATCACCTTACTTTCTTCCAAATGCATAAATACTGGCAATACCAGCTTCAATAAATAACATTAAACAATTCAGTTTCTAATATTCATGGAAGAGTTTAACACCAAACAACAGAATTAAATGAAAAAAGTATAACTGATGAAAGCAATCTTACTGTATAGCTGGTCAGGGAGGGAAGCATTGAAAAGTCACTTTAGAACCTGCACTCTGGAGTAAACAAATGCAATGCAATATCTGATACAGACTGTGAGGGAGATACAGAGATCAGTGGCATGTACTTTCAAATATCCCACTCCACAGATTTTAAACATGAACAGGGGATGTACATAAGCCCATCTTCACTAGAATGAAGAGTTCTACCAAGGCAGTGGGAGGTTAGCAGAACTTGAAGGAAGGTAGGACCCAATCTGTTTAGTGCCTCAGCTGTCAGAATAAGAACTCTGTAGTTGATTGGTTGCCTAATAGTCAGTGACTCTAGATCATAGAACATAGACATAGAACATAGACTTTGAAGGCAGATAAGGACCGCTTGGCCCATCTAGTCTGCCCATTTACCTACCTACAGGATAGGCCGCAGATCCTAGTTAACCTACAGCCTATTTCTTCCTACCCCCCACAATAATTGCCTTATGTCTGTCCCATGCATTCTTGAATTCTCCCACAGTTTTAGACCCCACAACCTCCTCAGGAAGGCTGTTCCATGCATCCACTACCCTCTCTGTGAAGTAATACTTCCTCACATTGCCCCTGAACCGCCCCCCCCATCTTTAAATTGTGTCCCCTTGTTCTTGCACATCTCTTTTTCTGAAAGATGCTACCCTCTTGGACTTTGTTGATTCCATTGAGGTACTTAAACATTGCAGCATAATGTGTTTTGATTATTGAATGGAAAGTAAAAGATGGGCTGTAGCATTTTGAATCAAGTGTAGACACTGAATCTGACCACAAGTTAAGTCCTTGTAGAGTGCAATACATTAATCGAGTCAAGCTGATATGAACACCTACCCTAGTGTTCTAAGATCTCCAGGATCAAGGAAAGAATACAACCTGAAAATAATGTGAACATAAAAAATCAGCTCTTGATGTCAGGCAGCACCTGGCATTCCATGATCAGCTATTTATCAAGATTTACTCCTAAATGACCTCCCCCCCACTTCCAATTTAACTTTCTCTAAGGTGGGGAATGTGAGGCAAACTTTAAAGGCAGATCACTGTTTTCTGGTCTCACTAATAGCAGTTCAGTGTTACTGTGTTTTAAAGCCATCCAGACCCCAATAATTTCCAAGTAGTATGCTAAGATATTCACAGCATGATCACGCTACTCCCTACTGGGGACAAAGAAAGATACACCTGCACTGCATTTGCTAATGATCTCACTGATATATCTAATATACAGTGTGAAGAGTGGTGGGTAGAAAACAAACCCTTTGTCTATGCCACCAGCCTGAACAATATATATATATATATATATATATATATATATATATATATATATATAGACCCATGACCACTGTTGTTCATGATCTTCAATGAGTGATCAAAACCATTACAAAACAGTCCACCTCAACCCCACATACTGAATGCCTCAGATATGTGTACTATAATCCCATGACACACTGTGCTAAAGGCTGATGAGAGATTGTTGTAGAGCAGGATCATAATAACTCCTCTGCATGATCCATCACTTGCAGGCGATCATTGCATGCTCTAATCAGAGCCATGTGCCAGATTAGATTATGAAGTCATTGCTTCCTCATCTGAACCGTATCTGGTACAGTATCCCAGTCAGCTGGGCCATAGTCCAGCATAGGAAGTAGGTTACTTTGAATCACAGCTTTTATTATTTCTTCTGACAAAGAATATTTATGCCAACAAAAATATCCTGTGTTAGTGTATTTGCTAAGTAACATAAGTAATGTGTGTCAAATGGCAAGTTTGAATTCAGATATACTATTAAGTTATAAAACCTGTCAACAACATTGCGTTTAGCACTATCTAGTTCTGTAACATGGAGATCTGTGACAGCCCGATTATACTGTACTTAGTATTGGAGCAGAAAAGCATTGAGTTGGTCTTCTTGTTCAGTATTCATTTTTGGAACATAACCGCGAATGGAGTGCTTTGCAATCTAAACCCATTTCCAGAGTAATGGTATTGTTATCTCTTTCTGTACTGTATGTCACATCATCTGCATATACTAACCAGTAATTTACCACATGCTTGCATTAGATTAATGAATAAAGAGTAATGTGACCTGTATAGGCCCCCAAGGGACCATATGTTTACCTGATTAAGGAGAAGATACACCACCATTCACTCTAACTAGCTGGTTAAAATAACACAGGTAGTCTTTAAACCATTGCAAATCTGGTAACCCTCATCACAAGTTTTTCTGTTACTCAAGTAATGAAGCTTAAGATGCCAGGTAAATTACAGTGCCAGGTCCACAAACACACTTTGGTTATCATACCCTTTTCCATATCTAGGTGAGGATTGTTCATGACAGATATATGATGTTTTCCTGACACTTACATTCCTGAAAGTTAAAATACCAAGTCTGGCATACCGACAGACTTGTTCCTGATGATGCCAAGATTCCTGCTCCTACAGCCCGATAGTACCAGTACAGCAGCACTGACAACCCATCGTATACATCAATGAAGAGTTTATGCAGGCAGTTTTACCCCCACACAACCCCCATCATGGGATGCTCTGCCCCCCACACACCCTGTTTTTTATAGATACACCCTCCGAGTTTGATGTGATTCAAGGATGGGAAGCATGATTGGGAACCACTCAGTATAGGAGGAAGTACCTGTGTGGAACATACAGATGCAACAGCAGTGATTGTTCAATCACAGGAATTTCAAGCAGAACACAGTACTTATGGAACCACAATCCCAATAAAAACCTGGTCACAGCTCTGACTGCTGGACTTCACAGTAATGAGTACTGAAGCTACGACATGGTGGAAAACTTCCCCAAACGCCACACCAGCAAATCTCCTGACATGAACGTCTCACTAAATAAAGGTGGGAGGTAAAAAAAAAATCACTGAAAATAAAGACAAACTACTGAATAAAGATAGAAAAATCACTGAAAATGAAGACAAATCACTGAATAAAGATAGAAAAATCACTGAAAATAAAGAAATACACAGCACATGTTGGGATCCGATGTCGGGCTGATGTCGGGATCTCTATAGTCGGACAAACCACATCATCGGGCTAGTGGATTCAGGATCCCGTGTGTCAGGACTCCAAGTTTCAGTCTTTTAAAATACTCCCATTCAGGAACCTGCACAAGACAGCTGTGACACTGTACTCCTTTTTGAAGCAGTGCTGAACTGAAAAAGTATGTGGTTAATGAAAGAGGCATGTAAGACTGAAAATCCCTAATCTGATTCTGTAGAAATACATATTGACATCATAGGGTATCCTGTAATAATCACGAGTAAACAATCGCTAATACATAATAGCAAATCAATTATGGCAAAAACTGAATTGGTGACTAGCAAATAACAGCACTTGGTTATTTTAGTGAATATCAGTGGGCAAAAACAGCAATGCTAGAAATCGTGATCAGTAAAGTACCACAGTAGAGAGAATACATCCATCAATTCAACCATACAATGGCCCTTTTCTCTCACCTCCACTTCTGACAGATAAGGATTCCCTCTCTTTTGGTCCCGCAGTCAGCGCTGCACTGCCCTTTATTCTGAGGCAGCACACTCTTTGGCTCCTGGGATGGACCCTTTTCTGTGCAAAAAAGCACTGTATCAGGTAAATTAGAGGGGCCTACGGTATCATGCTTTGTGGTCTGTGAAGTAGAGATATCTTTATTATTAATAACATCAGGCTGTAAAGGAATAGGGAAAACTGTGGGGCTCCTTCATCTTACATGTCAGTAATTATTGTTCTGTACGGATACTTATTTCAGGTTGGCAAATCTAAGAAACAAGAGCTACCGATATGGGGGAGACTTTTGGTCCCACAGTCAGAGCCACAGCATAGACTTCTGTTCTTACTCTGGCTCACCTACTGTGAAAACCTGCCCTCAAGCAACACTCCCTCTTCAATTAAGTCCTGATCGATGATCGCTATTATTACAGAGCCACTATTATGAGTGGGGCTATTATGTGAGGGCACTGTAATTGTGATCACTATTAAAAAGTCACCGAATTTGCAATTGCTTTTGTGATCTCACTATTTTCACATGGAACCCATCATAGTCATATTGTATCTATAAGGGATTGTCTAGTAATAATTGGCTTAAAGGAGGCTTAGCTTCAAATCATGATCAAGTGGATTCTACAAAAGTTTCTCAGGTTCTCAATTATGTAAAAACAGTTCCAGTTGTGGGCTGTTCCATATGGGCTAGCATCCACTCCCTGTGTGCTTAACAAGGCTCTGTAAGTATACCTGAATAAGGCTTTGTCTCAGCAGGAAGCATAGTCTGCAGTTACTAAAAAGAACAGTTAATCACTGTAAAAATAGATCTTCAAGAGAATCTCATTCATTGGGCCACACCTTTGGAACTGTAAGCCATCAGTGTCAGGGCCACTCAGAAACTTTTTCTAGCTGGGGGCTACCCATGATGACATGCAATGTCAGCTCCAATATAACCATGGGTCGTCCCTTGCTCCTCAATTCCCCACCAGAGTTAGCTTAGAGGACCTCTTACCATGAGGAACCAGGAGACCAAATCAGTAACAGGCACACAAAGAGAGGCATGGGACTGGAAATACAGTGCACATAAAGTACTTATGGACACCTCTAAATAAGGCAGCAGACATATCTGCCAGCTGATTCCATAGGAAGGGGGAAGGAGGGTGGGTGCACCATGGCCATAAGGAGGAGATTCTCTCAAGATCTACTATTACAGTGAGTAACTGTTCTATCTTCATCAAGGATATTTCATCCTTTGGGCCACAGCTTTGGAACAATTCCCAAGTAGCATACAAGGCACCCTAGGAGGATGGCAAAGTCTGATATGCAATCAAGACACAAAATCTTGCAAAATCGCAAGATGAAAATCAGCACACCCACAACAGACAATGGGAGGGATATTCAGACTGCACCAGGCAGGGGCGCAAGCATGGGTGCAGCACAACTGGGATGTGCCAGGGCATGGCCCAGGCGATATTCAATGGTGCTGCGCCATGGCTCAGCACCATTGAATATGGCACAGGGGCCACCCCCACTGCACACAGCACAGTGGCACTGAACCAGTGCAAGTGGCAAGTGAGCAGCAGTGGGATGCACCAGCACAAGTGCTGGTACGCTAGGAGCAGCAACCGTGATATTCAGCACTGGGCATGCAAATGAGGCCATTATGCATGCAAGGTGCAAATGGAGCCATCTGCATGTCATTATGGCCCCATTTTCATGCAGGTACCCCCATCCCTGGTGACTTGCACCTGGTACCCTGCCAGGCTGCAGCCATCTGGGACCGACGCCCCCTACCCCTCGGTGGGCAACGTGCCCCAATGCCTGATCATGGGCATGACATAAATAAATCCCTGGTGGTCCAGTGGACCTGCTCCCCTGCCTGATTGTGGGAAAATGAATAATTTATTCTCCCTGATGGTCCAGTGGACCCGATCCCCTGCACGATCATAGGCAAATGAATAAATAAATCTACCTGGTGTTCCAGTGGACCCAATCCCCAGCCTGATCATGGGCTTTAGTTGTAAAGAAATGCCCAGGTGGGTTGGCAGTACCCCCCTCCCCACCCACCCGTCAGACTCCACCACCCCACTCCCCGGTCAGCAGCGGGTGGCAGCTTCCCACCCACAAGCCGCCCGGATGCCTGCTGACTGACAGCATACAGTATGGCTGTATGCCCATTGGTCTGCTGCATGGGCCAATGGGCATGCAGACTGTACTGTACTACACAATCCTGAAATGTGAATGAACTATTCACATATCGGGACTGTGTAGTACAGTATGGTCTGTATGCCAATTGGCCCATGCAGTGGACCAATGTGCATACAGCTGTACTGTACATTGTCAGTCGGTGGACGGCAGGGTGGCTTGTGGGTGGAGAGCTGCCACCCGTTGCTAACTGGGGGGAGCAGGGTGGGGGGTCTAAGTGGCTGGGTGGTGAGGGGGTACCGCTGGCCCACCTGGGCATTTCTTTACAACAGAAGCCTGTGATTGGGCTGGGAATTGGGTCCACTGGACCACCAGGGAGATGTATTTATTCATTTGCCCGTGATCAGGCAGGGGATTGGGTCCACTGGACCACCAGGAAATGTATTTTGAACAACAGCCCACAATCAGGCAATGAGGTAGGGTCCACTGGACCACCAGGGTATTTACATACATCTTATGCCTGGCGATTGGGCATGGGGGGCACGGCACCCAGCCTGTGTCTCAGGAGGTCAGGTGGCCACCCACAGCAGGCAGCTGCCATGTTGCACCTTGCAATACAGCAGCACACCTGTGGGTGGCCAGGACTTGCTCCTGGTTTCACTGGACACAACCTTGCACCCCCCTGAGCGGCACTAAGTAGGTATGTGCCAGCATATGTGCTGCACATCCCGGGCTGAATATCGGAATGTGACGCATATGCATGGGCATGCCCCCCGCACTTGCACCGCATACATTACTAGTGCACCCTGGCACATCAGGATTTGCACAGCGCAACATCCCCCTTTGAATATTATGCTGGGGTGCATAAGTGGGTTATGCATGGTGCAACACTGTTGCACCATGTGCAACCCCTTTGAATATCCCATCCAATGTCTAGACAGTAGTACTCTGTGAAAGTATGCAGTGTTCCATGTGGCAGCAGTGCATTTTTGGTTTGGGGGGGTGACCATATCACTTAGAAGAGAGGACATGTACTGCACTAGGAAGTTCCTTATCATACGTTCTTTAGTACAGTTAGCCAGTCATTTGGATTAGAGATGTTGCAAAGTTTTAATTCGCCAGTGAAGTTCAACAAATTCATCAAATTCACTCTCAAATTTGTGCTATTGGCTTAAAAATTCACCTAACTGCAAATTGCAGAATTTCATCCAAGAACAGCAGAATGTTGCTCATGAATGGTAAAATTCTGCCATTCATGGGTAAAATTCCACACTCCATGGTGAAAATCCTCACTTCACGGATTGATCCACACATCACAGATTGTACTAAATCCACGAATTAATTCACGGAGTAAATTTTTCAGACTTTGCCCATCTCTAATTTGAATAGGCATTGTTTAGATATAGAGTACCCTGTTTCCCAGGGCTGAACTAAATGAGAGTCACAGAGAACTTTTCTGCAGTCCTTGGAGTGATCAAGATAGAAATGCAGTGTTTTGTGTACATTAATTGTATGAAGCAATGCCTCATTCTTGCCAATATGCTCTGTATAAGATACAGAAAGGTGTATGTATTCTGAGTCAATGTAGAAACAGACACCACCTTAGGTAGACAAATGGGAATATGTTGGCAAAGACACTCTATCCCTGTGGGAAATCCAATAAGTAGATTCATACATCAGCGCCTGCAGCACTAAAGTCTTATGGGCAGACGCTATGGTGACCAAAAAATAGTGATTTCCATGAAAGGAAACACATATCACAAGCTGCAGTAGGTTTAAATGTAGCTAGAGAATACTTTCCACATGTGACATTTAAGTCCCAAGGCAGAACTGGTTTACAAGTGATGGAACACATGTGCTGAATAATC
The DNA here is from genome assembly GCA_016271365.2 of Neoceratodus forsteri. NCBI lineage: Eukaryota > Metazoa > Chordata > Ceratodontiformes > Ceratodontidae > Neoceratodus > Neoceratodus forsteri. The sequence goes on from CM028131.1 coordinate 1,128,645,212, forward strand.
TTTGGAATGTACGGGACATCTCTAGATATGTCCCTGTGTGCCTGTTAACAGAAGCATGGAAAGCTGAAATGGCAATCAAATGCACTTTAATAGAAGAGTAATGTAGACTGAATTCTAATAATGACAGAAGGCATGCCAGTATAACAGTGACATGACGCGAAAAAAGGGTCCTTGATACAGGAAGTGCATCATAAAGAGAATGCTTCAGTTTCAAAGAAAAAGGTGAGTCTCTTGGAATGTTCTCCAGGTAATGTCTTTAGGAGCCATGTGTGTAGTTGCAGGGACCACGGGACCAGCTGAACTAGGAATTGCCAAAGCTGTGACATCAGATTCTGACAAAGGGGGAACCTAGCAGGTAGCTCCACTGCCAGATGCAGTAGAAGTAGAAACCTGAAGTGGTGAGGCCAGAAGAGGACCACCATTACGAAGGTTCAGCTTGATCAGAACCTTCTGAATGTGAGAGTTTGGAAGAAATGCATAAAGGAATCTCCTAATCTGGGAGCTAGACAATGTGTCATGCAAAAAAAACTCCAAGCTCTGACTTGAGCGAGCAGAAGTGCTGTGTGTGGGGATCCAAAAAAAGTTAAACTATGGTTGACTACATCTTGAGAAGAGGTCATTTACTACAGAGGTCAGCAGTTCCCATGCATGTTCTTATGACTGGTACCAAACTGGCCTGCCTGTGAAGTCATGGGACTCCTGGGAGAAATATGGACTGCAGTTAAAGGCCATGTGACAGCGCCCAGTACCACACTTTAATTGTTTCCCTGTAAAGTGAGTAAGACTGGAAGACTATAAATATATAGATCATTGGCAGGATTTCCAGGGACATCATTTGTTTTCCCAGGATGGGTTACACCTGAACAAACAGGGAAAGCGTATTTTTTCTTACAAATTGAAACAGATAATTGACATACATTTAAACTGAAAAAGGGGGAGTGCATCAAAACACCACACAAAAAATAGCACCCAAAAATATTCATTCAGAATCCATAATCAATTTTATTTCATTAAATGCAAGAAGTTTGAACAATAAGATGGATGAGCTTCAAGTCATCTTAGATACCCTCGATATTCACATTTGTGCAATCACAGAGACATGGTGGAAACCAGAAGATACCTGGGATAGGAACATCCAAGGCTATACCCTGTATCATAATGACAGAAAATCAACAAGAGGTGGGGGAGTGGCCTTATATATATCCGAGGTTATGGTATCAGAGGGATTAGATACCTCCAAATGGGAAAACTGTGAGGTATTATGGGTTAAAGCTTCTTCGAAACAGAACATCAGGCTAAATATTGGGGTAATTTACAGATCTCCCTCGCTTACCACATTGGAGGACATCATGCTATCTGACTTCGTCAAGCAGATGGCAAATTTAAACAACGTCGTTTTACTAGGTTACTTTAATTTACCAGGAATAAATTGGAATACATTGCAAGTAAATACAGCCATAGAAGAATGGTATCTGGAAATAATTAATCTAGCTGCCTTAGAACAGTATGTCACATTTAATACCAGAAGGAATCACATATTGGACCTAGTTTTGAGTAATTTAAATGACAAAATACAGGATTGTATAGTTTTGCCACCATTAGGTACTAGTGACCATTTAATAGTTAAGTTTAAGTATACACAGCAGATAAGTGTTAATTTTGGCAAAACATCCATTTTTAGGTATGATAGAGCAAATTTTGGGGGCATGAAAATGGATTTGCTAAAATGGAACTGGAAGAATGAATTTAAGGATGCCCCACTTTCAGTAATGTGGGACAAATTGCAAAATAAACTGCAGGGCCTAGTTAAGTCTCATGTTCCATCCTCAAATAAATACGATGCAGTAAAGAAATCTCTCTCTGTATGGATGACAGCAAACATTAAAAAGGAAATAAAGAAAAAAAATAGAATGTTTAGAACAGCTAAATTAAGTGGGGATGAGGGTAGTTGGGCAAAATATAAAGAATGTCTAAGGGTCACTAAAAAGCACATCGAACAAGCAAAAAATAATTATGAATATAGACTGGCTACCAGGGTAAAGGATAATTATAAATCCTTTTATTCCTACATTAACAATAAAATGGGTAATATAAAGAACATTGGCCCCTTAAGAAAGCAAGATGGAACTGTTATAATGGATAACCAGGAGATGGCAGAACACTATAATAACTACTTTGCTTCAGGTTTTAATCATCCTACAATTACTACACCCCATATTAGTACAGCATCTAGGAGTCAATTATTACCCTTACGGAATGTGATGTACAAAAAGACTAAAGTCACTAGACAGAGCAAAGCCCAAGGTCCCAATAAATTGCATCCTAGGGTATTAAAGGTGGAAGATCAACTGGCAGGTCCTATCCTTGTCTGTTTCAACAATCCATAAGAGAGAGTTGTACCAGAAGCATGGAAACGAGGTTGTCCCTATACATAAAAGGGATCCACAGAATGTAGAAGAGTACAGGCCAATTAGCCTGACTTCGGTCTTGAGTAAAGTACTGGAGGGTATTATTAAAGATTAAATTATGGACTTTCAACAGCAAACTGGAAAAATAGATAATACACAACATGGCTTCATAAAGGGCAGATCATGTCAGACAAATCTCCTTGAATTTTATGGTAAACTAAACAAGGCCGTGGACGATGGGAGATCTGTGGATGTGGTTTTCCTGGACTTTGCGAAGGCCTTTGATAAAGTGCCACATGACAAACTGATTGATGCACTAGTAATATGGGATACATTCTGATATTATTCATTGGATTAGGTCATGGCTTATAGGAGACAGCAGAGGGTTTACGTAAATGGGAGAATATTCTGAATGGATAGATGTGACTAGTAGTTCCACAGGGTCTCGTGTTAGGCCATGTCTGTTAGCATTTATATAGGGTCTATGCATTCTGCACCGAGGTAGTAAGTATCAAAATTTGCCGATGATACCAGAGTGGGCAAGGTGATAAATGGTATAGAAGATGAAAATATTCTCAGACCACCCTAAACAGCTTGGAAGAATGGGCACAAAAGCAAGGGTCAACTTTCAATATAATGAAATGTACAGTTATGCATATTGGCAAAAATAATATGCTTTATCAGTACAGGTTGGGAAATGAATTATTAAGGGTTGTCACGAAGAAAGTGACCTGGGAGTTAAAATAACAATAACCTAAGCTAGGCCACATTACAATCAAATAATAAAAAGGCTAGCAACATACAATATTGCATAAACAAACATAAAGAGCAATAATAAAGAAGTTCTTTTACCACTCTACACATCTTTGGGTACCCTCATATGAATACTGTGCCCAGTTTTGGGCACCAGAAGCTGAGGGGCGATATAAGATCTTTGGAGAGGGTACAAAGGAGAGCCACAAAGAGGATAGCTGGGGTCCAGGGGCAGGAGTATGAACAGAGACTGACAGCTTTGGGCCTGTATACATTGGAATATTGAAGAATGCGTGGTGACCTATGTTTAATATATAGGGCACTAAATGACCCCACACTTTGGGAACAGCTAAATTTGGTATTAAGGGATAAACCCTATGGCACCTAGAGCTCATCCATTGTAGATTAAATTAGATAGGTTTAAAACCCTCAGAAGAAAGTACTGGTTAACAGTGAGAGTGGTTAAGATCTGGAATAGGCTTCCAATTGAAATAATAGTTAGCAGAACAATGGAATCCTTTAAGAAGCTAACTGATCAATATATGATCAAAAATAATATTCTGGGATATACATAAATCAATGGCAAGTATATGGACTATAGTCTTTATAAACTCTGAAGACCTATGAAACCTATGAAATAAGACTGATTTCCCCCTTACCTGTTGATGAACTGCTTCACACTGACATTATCTGTTTTTATCAACAGGGGGCCAGGACTGACACATTTTTAAAAGGCTTGGAGACTAGGAAGAACAGATCTCATTTCTAGATTATAAATGTGGAGAACTGAGCCCAGGTCAGTCTATGACATCTAGATCTGGAAATGAATCAAATGGGTACCTCAACCCGGTCCAGAAGCAGCCATTGATAGGATCTGTACTAGAGTCAGGAAAAAGGGGGAAAACTTGCAATAGGTGCAGTCAGTCCATCCACCATATCAGGGAATTGCGAAGAGGAGATGTGATGAGAATCATATGTTTCAGGTCACCTGTAAATCAATCCCACTGTACTTGAAGTGTCCACTGTGGGAGGCAGGCAAATGGGACCATCACAATGGCAGTGGACATGATATCCAGGAGATGGATCATTGTCCAGGTGGATACAGAATGATTCTCTTGTACTGGCTATGCTTGGGCAACTAAGACCTCAGCTCTGTCTGAAGGCAGAAAATCAATGTCCATGATTGCGTCTAGCACCACGATAATGATCTGTGGATGCTGACAGGGATCTTGTACTGATTTTGGTATGTTAGGTATAATATCTGCATCCTAGAACAAGTGTAGTGTTCAGGACAATGTGTATTGAACTACTTCTCTGAACAGGCCCTTCAGTAAACAGTCATTCAAATACAGGAAGACATAAAGCCCTTCCCTCCAGATTGAAAAAAGCAAACACCGGCACCACTCCACTATCAAAAATGGCTTTATTCAAGTTAAAATAAAAAACCATCCAACATAGAAAGGATCACTGCAAGTATCTCTGACTAGTTTTGCTCACTGCATCATCAGAAGGAATCTCCAGAGGGCTGCAGCCACAACCAAGAAGCATTTAGTAAATATTGTTTGTGTCTAGGATAAGCCAAAGGGAAAGACTCAGAACCTGTAATGGCTGTCCTCCTGTATAAAGTGGAGGCATTGTCTGCAGCATTTTCTGATCTTGACATGAAGGGAAGCATCGTTTATGTCCACAGGCACAACACCAATCCCCTCCTTGCAGCATGGAAGTGAGAACCTGAAGGGACAACACGTGAAACATTTTGTTTTCAATAAATTTGTTCAGGTCTCGAAGGTTCAGTGCAGGCCGCAGGTCACCTGACACCATGTGAATCAGAAAGTACTAGAAATAGAACCCTCCATTCCACTCCTCTGGAGGGAGGGGTATGATAGTTTTCTTTTTAAGAAGAGAATGCACTTTAAAGGGAAACTGTCAGCCCTTTGCACATCATATTATTTTGAGCCAAAATCCAACGGCCCAGATATTCAAACTGCGCCAGGCTGTGGCGCAAGCTTGGGCGCAGCTCAACTTGGCTGCACAGGGGTGTGGCCTGGGCGATATTCAAAGGAGCTGCACCATGGCACAGCAGCTTTGAATATTGCACTCTGGCCACCCCCACTGTGCATGGTGCAGTGGCACTGCGCCAGCACAAGTGGCCAGAGTGGAGCATGGAGATGCGCTAGCGCAAGTGCCATTGCACCATTCACAGCACCCGCGATATTCAAAAGATGACATGAAAATGGGGCCATAATTTATGCAAGGCACACATGGGGACATTTGCATATCATTATGGCCCCATTTGCATCCCATTTGCATGCAGTTGCGCCGATCCCCGACGACTTGCGCCTGGCACCCTGCCAGGCAGCAGCCATCAGGGACTGACGCCTCCTGCAGCCCGATTGTGGGCATTTGTTTAAAAATAAAATCCCCATCCTGTATCCCTGGTGGTCCAGTGGACTGTATGCTGCCTGATCGCAGGCATCAGTTTTAATAAAAAAAAAACTCCAATATCCCTGGTGGTCCAGTGGACCGCTATGTGCCCGATCGTGGGTATCCATTATAATAAAAAACAACTCCAGTATCCCTGGTGGTCCAGTGGACCACTATGTGCCTGATTGCGGGCATCTGTTATAATAAACCCCCCCCCCGTCCAATATCCCTGGTAGTCCAGTGGACCGAATACTGTCCGATCGCGGGCATCTCTTTAACAGAAAACGTCCTTTTACCCTGATAGTCTAGGGTACCCTCCCACCCACCCACTGAGCCCCACCACCCAATACCCCTCTGGTCAGCCAGCGGGAGGCAGCACCACCACCCGCCTGCCACCCCACCACCCGCCGCCTGACACTCGGTAGGGCTGCACGCCCTTGGCCAGGGGTGGGGGTTTATGTACACAGATGCCCTCAATTGGGCAGCATTTGGTCCACTGGACCACCAGGGATATTGGCCTTTTTTTTTATGTACACAGATGCCCACGATTGGGCAGCATTTGGTCCACTGGACCACTAGGGATATTGGATGGGGGGGTTTATTATAATGGATAGCTGCGATCGGGTAGCATTTGGTCCACTGGACCACCAGAGATATAGGACAGGGACTTTATTTGTAAACATATGCCCACGATTGGGCATGGAGGGGCACCGCCAGGTGCAGCCAGAACTCGGGTGGCCACCCACAGGTGGCAGCTGCCGTGTTGTGCCCTGCAACGTGGCAGCTCACCTGAGGGTGGCCATCAGTTGTTCCTTTTTTTTTGGCTTAACTTTGTGCTGGTGCAGGTAGGGGTTGTGTATACATGGCTCTGCACATCCCGGGTGGAATATCGGGCTGTGCAGGTTATGCATGGGCACACCCCCCCACCTGTGCCTGCATACATTACTGATGCGCTCCGGCACATTGGGATTTGTGCTGCGCACTTTTCCCTTTTGAATATCATGCCAGGGCACATCAGTGGGTTGTGCATGACTCAGCACTGTCGCGCCATGTGCAACCCTTTTGAATATCTGGGCCAACATTTTATGATCGCTTACCTTTCCTAAAATTCATTGTTGTTTCTAGCCATTTTATCTGCTTCCTTTCACACTAGAAAGGAAATGCATGCTAATGGTGGAATTATACCCAGACATGCTTTGGTGTGGTAACACCAGTATGGTGGGCAGTCTGTTTTTCATTTTTAAAAAGAGAAGAGGAATCAGAATTAAACTACCAGCTACTGTACATCAACAAATTCTGCAGAACCTGAACAATCATTAATTGTGTGTTGTTGCTGTTGTTTTAAACCAGGAACAGTTTGAGGCCTATGGGAGTTAATTATTTTTTATTATTATTTCAAAAGTATCACCAGGAAAGACATACTAAGCAGAGTATCAGCTCATTTCCAGATATGTCCTGGAGGGAAATGTTAATGGGAGGCAAAGCATAACAAATCAGAACAATATTTACAAACAGGGATAGAACAATATTTGCAGTTTGCAATAGAACAATATTTGCATTGAAAAACAACTGGCTACTTCACAAATATCAGATAGGCCTGGATAAAGCAGAGGATAAAATTTAAGTGCAGCAGGAACTATACCTGAAGGCAGTACAAGGCAAACAGTAGGTTTCTGGGTGGAGGAAGCAGGGGGCGGATCTATGATGCCGATTCGACAACTAAGTTGTCGACCGCCATCACAGCACTGGATTTATGTTGACTGCAACTTGCGGTCAACATAAATCTGACTGGAGACCCCGGCTGTTTTTCCATCAGAGGGCTTTGCCCACAAACCCCCAATGTGGGGGGCTCTGCCCCTGAACCCCTCCAATCTCTAGGATTCTAGCTCTGAGTTGGAGTTGGATTGGGGAGGGGTGCAGGACCGGGAGACAGAGTGCTGGGGTCTTGGATGGACTATTACAATGAAAACATCAATGTTGTCAGCATCAATGTTTTCACTGTAATAGTGTCACCATATAGCGGGCATACACCACAGGGGGCTAGGGCAGGATTATATGCATATAATATAGAGGGTTATTGGGGGGAAGAGAAAACAAAGGAGGGAGAGAGCGGGGAGATAGTTGAGTGGATGAGCAGGGGTGGAAATCAGGTGCTTTTGTATGAGGGAGAGATGAAGCCATGGAGAAGTGAAGAGAAAAAGCCCTGGGTGGAGGCAGAGTGGGTGAATGGGTAGATAGAAGGCATATCAGTATAGCAGCCACATGACATGAAAAAAGGGTCCTCGTAGCACACTATACAGATTTAAAGGGGCCAGTGACCCAGTGGATAAGAAGAAAGAGATGGAGGATGAACTGGAAAGGTGGACAGGAACTCCAAACCATACCACTCTTCTTCTATTTCCAGGACCCACTTGTGAGTGGTGATCTCCCTCCATTTTGATAGATGAAGGGGATCTTTCCCCACAATTGTACCCCTAGAGGCAACAGTGGAGTGGAAGGAAGAGGAGTTTGGGGTTGGGGGATCTGAAATAAGCCAACTTCTCCAGCCACAGAACTGCTGATGGTATCACTAAAAATACCACCAACAGCTTAATCTGGTTCAAGGTCAGTTGGCATTCATCTGTATCCCCCCTCCCCCGGGTCGTGCCTGAAAATAGGCAGGATTTGTCTAGTGCACTTACCCGGTCAACAAAAGCTAAATAAATAAATAAATCAAAACTAGCTGAAGCAGCAATATGCAGATCACTCTCTGGAGAACTAGCAGCCTAAAATTTGTCATGGAAGAGTGCCATAGGCTATCATGATAATTTATCCTATACGTCTGAGAAGTTGCAAGTCCTAAGCCTAATGATGCAGAGGCATAAGTTCTGTAGCTGACCACCTCCAGCCTCTCAGATTCCTCATCAGGTGGTGATCTACCCAGGACTCAATAGCCTCTAGAGAGATTATGAGCAGCTAAGATTAATACAAAGAAGTGCCTAGCTGGTAAGCATTATAGGACTCAACAGACAGAGCCTGGTATAGTTTTTCAGTCTGTCTTGGCACTGCAGGCAAAGTGTGGAACTTTGACCATGTTGTAAAGGTATAATCTACTCATAGATGGCATACAGGAAGTATCACAATAGGAGAGAGATGAAAGCAAAATCTCCAAAAACTCCATTAAAGTATTAATATTGTAGTCCTTTCCTAAATCCTTAATGCTCATGACCTCTTGGATTTGTCTGAGTAAACTAAGAGTGAGGGATTATTAAAATGAGACCTGGGATTTTAGATGACAGTGCCATCTGTCTTGTAAAGGGAGAGAGGACAGCTGGAGGGTAGCCCTGCTTCATAGGGATCATCCTCTCATTTTGGATCTTCCAAATCCTCCTCCATTGTTAGGAATTATGATTACACTTTATCTCAGCATCATCTTGGTGATGAGAGGCTCAGTTGACCTTGTTGACAACTGAGGTGGTGGCTGCGATAGAGGAATGGTAGGCGTACTTCCAAGCCCCATCGATGACAACTGAAATGACAGGGAAGTCCTGCCAATGGGACTGCAGGCAACATCACTGAGGTATGCAACAAAGGAAATATGTGATGTAATGGTTCTGAAAATGATGCCAGCACAGCCTGGGAGTTGAAGATGTCCATTAAACGGTTCATGACTACCAATGTCATTGAAGCAGATCCCAAAGCCAGACCCAAGCCCTGACATTGGGGTCTTAATGATGTTTGGGGGGGGGGACTGTAGCCAATGTCTTTGGAGCAGTTAACAATATGACTTATCCTCCCTCAATGAAGACTTTGGACTGGATTTTCAAAGGGCCCTTAGAATGATGCAAGGTGCATCGAATGTCCACCTTGCATCCAATCCAAGTGCACTAAAGACTGTGTACCCTCTTTAACAAGAAATGCATTATGTGTGGTAAAGTCCCCTAAACTGACACAAGAGGTTCACTGCATCAAACAGATTATGCATGGGGGTGAGAATGATGCAAGCTGAGAGTGAGGCAAAGATGAGGTACACATATGATGCACAGAGTGAGATGGAGTGAAAAGGACCACAGTTTGAGTCAAAAATATAATGCAGAGTGCAGATGACCCAAGTTGAGCCAAAAACATGAAGTAGGTTGAGTAAATAAAAAATGAAGCAAGTTGAGTCAAAAAAGTGAAGCAAAATGAATCAAAACCACATCACGCAAGCTGAGTAAAAAATGAAGCAAACTGAGTCAAAAAATGAAGCAAATTGAGTCAAAAATCAAAGTGTGATGCAAGTTGAGTAAAAAAATGAGGCAAGCTGAGTAAAACAAAATGAAGCAAACTGAGTCTAAAAACAGTGCATGGAGCAAAAATTATGCAAGCTGAGACAAAAGTTACCATGGATGAAATTGTCAAGATAATGACAAGTTATGCCCCTAAAATACTGTCAACTAGTTCAACAAGGGAATATTGGCTCTATAACCAACCCCTTACATAAGTTACCCTCACCTTTATGTGCTCCAATGTCAGTTAAACCAGCTCTGACTGGTCTAATAGCAGCATGCATCTTCAGGGCATGGTCAACAGCTTCCATCTTAGAAAATAAAAAAAAGGCGGGGAAATGATGTATCATTTTTTTACACAAGCGCCATTGCAACATGATGCACACATTTTTTTAAACAAGCCTGATGCAAGCCACTTTGGTGCTGGCAGTTCTGCTTTTGATGCAAGCAGCGTTAGAAAATCAGAATTGATGCAAGTTTTGATGCAGTTTGCTCCTTGCATCATTTTTTTCTGGCGCAAGCACCTTGCATCATTCTTGGACCATTAAAAATTGTGCCCCTTGATTACACCAGTAAAGCATATGCCTCCTAAAGCACATGGTGACAGAGGAGGAGGGTGTCACTGACATTGAGTCCATGTTTTTCATTTTAGTCTACCCTGATGGTCCCACCCACCATGGCAGTCAAAGTGTTGTCAACTGCCCGGGAGTATGCTTCCCAGAGGTGGCCAGACATGAGTAAGAAGCCAGCTTAGAGCCTACAACCAAGGCTAGAGATGCCGTGAGTGATTACAGTTTCTTCCAGAGCCTTTGTGCATCATCTCCTTGTGACCTGTTTAATGACCTGATGGACATTGCAGGCCCTTACATTATGGATCAGAATCCCAAGTAGTAACACACAAAGTGCAATATATTACAAAAACATCAAGCAAAGGTTCAGTCGATTGTGTTATTTTCAGGAACGTTGACAACATTTAAGCTGGAAGTAGAAAACAAATAAATAAATATTGCAGGTCAATCGAGCAGTCAACAGCAGAAAAATGAAATGAGAAGCAATGGGACCACCCATGGTTATATAGGTACGGGCACTGCACCTCATCATGAGCAGCACAAGGCTAGCAAGATGTCCAAATAGTCCTGCCACTGACAGCTTACAGTTCCAAAGGTGTGGCCCAATGGGGAGAAATCCTCAAGGAGATCTGTAGTTTTCTAGTCCATGGTTGCTTTCATAAAACTGAAGAAAGATTCCCTTGTTCTAAATCAGTCTTAGGGCCATTCTAAACTGAGAATTTTAACTCTCCCACAGAAGTTCACATCAAAACTGAACTTTTATTTGTATTTACCCCAGGAGATAGTAATTGCCCAGATGCAAGACAAATGGACTTAAAACATGTGCCACACAAAAGCAAAGTTCCAGAAAGGTATTTGACCAAGAAGACTGAACTCTTTCTTATAACAATTTTGATACAGTAAAATCCTCCCATTTGCCACTTTTCATTTCTTTAGGAAATAAAATGTTGCCACAGTTGTGGATACAGCTACCCCGATCCCACCCATACATGCTTACTATAGAAAATCAACATTTACACCATTCATCCCCTTTTCTTTCTTTTATTTCTTACCTCCTACATGAGGCTTGGAAACCTCCTTTGCAGATTTCATGATCTGTCTCCACTCCCAATATCTGCTTTATATTTCTCCAAACAGACCTCAAACTTGCAGCACGACAACACACTTGCCCTGCATTATACTCCTTTCTACAGCCAAAAAAGCAACTTGAACCTAAATATCTGCCTCTCTGTCATATTACATAGCTAAAGCTCTGTTTGAATACTGAAATAGTCACCAGCTCCGTATTTCTATCTCCTGCTCCTGTGCGCCGTTGCACATCATCACACGCTGACTGTCAGCTTCATAAACTATAAAACTGCAGCTTACAGTGTTGGTTCACATGGATTAATAGCACTTTCTGAGAGTTAAGGATACCTGGGTCAAGGAACTCACCCCTCATAATGACCCAGAGTGTATATTGCCGACAATGTTTAAGTTAGTAGAAGAGAAAACAAATCATAGAAAAAATGGCATTGTTTCCCTGCAGGTTCAGTGAGTGGTAACTGCAGAAGAAAGAAATGAGCAGCAATGGAACCACCCATGGTTATGTAGGCACCAACACTGCACCTCATCGTTGGCAGCCCCCTGCTAGCAAAATTTCCCAGTAGTACAGACACCAACAGCTTGCAGTTCCATCAGTGTGGCCAAACTGGGAAGATATCCTCAATGAAGATTTGTGTTTCTCTAGGCTTGTGGTTGAATTCATAAATCTGAAAAAGGTTCCCTTGTTGTAAATCAGTCTTAGGGGCCATTTTGAAGTGAGAATTTTAACTTATCTGGGAAAGGTGTTCTTGACATTATATAAGAGAGGAAGCCTCACATCATCAAGTCAGTTCTTGATTTCCTTAACATGAGTCATGATATGGCAGTACCTACAGTCGTTGGATCTGATGAAAGCCACTCTAGGTAGTGTTCCATGGGGTGCAGATGGAGATGCAGTGAAGTTTAAATTGCATGCAAATTAAACTCAAAGTGGGCAACTTTGAATTTGCATGGTGCTATGCGAAATTTCCATTAAACGGTCAAAATTCACCTTTAATGGATTTTGCGTAGTTCACTTCGAGTTCACTTCAAGTTACAGTTTGAGAAGGCAAAGTTGGTAACAAACAGTCCACAGATCACATGTCTGACTGTCTGCAGGGCACATGTTGCAGGTAGGCAGTTAATTAGGCAGGAAGTCAGTGAACTAGTTTCACTTTCTCTTGTAGAAGGAGCTGTTTAGTCAGCAGTGTTGGTGGACAGTGTACTTTTTTGCAGCAAACTCTATATATTGAGCAATGTTTGTGCTTTAAAGTTTTGTTTTTTTTTTTAGTTGGTACTTTTTCTCCCTGGCCACCAGTCTGCTTACCTCTGCACATGTCCAGGCATCCCTCCTGAGGTTTCCGGCTATCACCCCAAGGACTTCCTGGCTCCACATTCAGGCCCACGGCATACCCCGTGGCTTACTCCTGCGGTGGGGAGGTGGAGGGCCCCCCCTCACTCTCTCACCAGGACCAGATCCAGTAGAGCCGTGCAATCTCGCTGCTGAGCAAGTCCCTCCCGGAGACAGCCATCATGCCATCGTGACTGGTGCCCATCTTTTTTCCATGTTCTCCCCCATGATGTCTGTGGCATGCAATGACACCAAGTGACAGGAGCGTGCACACTACCGCATGCACCCCTTCCCAGCGTCGGCCACAGTACATCCCCCAAGTCTGACTGTGACCTGCAATCACCCCCAGCCACTGCTAGAGGCCACTAGGACACTGAGGCATCCTGCCCCCCTCTCCTGAGAAGAAGAGCAGTCCTACAGATGCTCAATCCTTCTCCTCACCTGCTGACCCCCAATGACCCAGGCTCATTCCCGAACCTGGGTGGCCGGAGTGGTGCGAGGTGTGGGCGTCCAGCACCTCAACCCTCAGTGCCTCCAGACCGGCCCACTTTAAAGTTTTTTGATTGTGTTGTTTAACTTTTGCAGCAAGTTTGAGTTAATTTGAAAGCTTAGTTTAGTTAAAAACAGTTGTTTATTTTTGTTGCCTAGTTTTAATTACTGTAGTTTTAGTATTAGTAATTCTACTAGTATTTTTTTGTTTTATGTTTGATTATCATTTAATTTTACTTAATATGGAGAGAGGTAGCCAAAGTGGTGGGCAGCAAGGGCCCTGAATGCATGGCAGCCTGGGGTGACCATTTTGCCGGAACCACAGTACTGCTTTGAGCTTGAGTGCTCCCTCACAGGCACTGCCCAATATTCAAAGTGGCCATGTGCAGCAGCCAAAGAGCAGCAGCAGCAGTAATCACAGCAGCAGTAGCAGCTTGTTGCCCCTCCACCAACCACAACACAGCAGGTGGCATTATCTGGTGCCCCCCCACTGCCTGTGCCTGGTCCTTCCCGCAGTTCTCCCATCTGGCAAGTTTTCATCTGTCTCCCTGGTGACTCGATGGTAGTGAAGTGGAAGTTGCGTGATGTGCTAGGAAGTTGGGGGTGCAAGGGCAGCCACTTGGGCATGGGTGGTCAGTGAATGCACCTTTTAGTGTACCACCTTTCAGAGTGGGAAGCAAAGCTGCAGGAGGTACCAGCCACTCCTGCAGCTGAAGCTGCTGAAGAGGGAGAACGTCCGCCTGCACAGTATTGCTGACGAATGGCCAAGGCAGCAGAAGTGTCAGCTTCCGCAGCTCCCCACTAGTGCAACCCCTCAGAACAGCCTGCCACACAGGCTGACCTGGCTGCACTGTGGTCTGTGGTGGAAGCTATCAAAAGTGTAGTGGAGGGTGCAGTGCAGCAGCTGAACAGATTCGAGGCTCAGAATGCTGAAATAATCAACTTGTTAAAAACTCTTGGTGGTGGTCAGTTCCAGCCCCTGCAGGCCCAGTAAACAATTACCATTTAACAAAATCTCCCCCCCACAAAAAAACTGTCCTCTGCTTATTCTTTTTTTCTTAAGTAATAATTTTTTTTACTACAGACGAAGTATATAGACTGTGTATAATTTACAGTATGTTCAATTAATGTTTTCTTCCTCATGTTAATTTTGTTAATCCTGTATTTCTTGATGCTCATAATGCTAAATCCAATTCCTCACCTCCCCAAATGCTCCCCATATACCATTCTGCTTTCCACAAAAGAAATAGTTTTGTTCTTACTCCTTATTTTATTTTATTTAATAAGTCATGTGGTCGCCAACTTTGTGGACACTGCGTGCTTTCATTTCATTTGAAATTGTGGCACCAAAATGCCATCTTCAATACACTTTTATTGCAGCATGCATTGTGGCACCACAGTTTCACCTGTAATTTAAAGTATGCAGCATCTGCCATTTTGCCGACCTTCAGTCATTTAAAAAATTAACTAAATTAAATAACAACTCCTAAAATGCTTGTTCCCTGTATAAACATTTTTTCAGGGGATTATTCTTCACTTGTGGACACTAATACCGCATGTTGAATGACGTAGCAAGATATCAGCATAATCTGGCCACATTCATAATATAGTAAATTATGGTGGGTGGTTGATTGTCATGGTACTGTAGTTGACTTTATGGTATTTTGATTGTAGTTGTTGTGGGTATGTATACTATGAAAATGTATGTAACACATTAAACAGTAACCGAAAAGTAAGACAGCATGACTATTAAAGCATCAATGCAAGAATGCGGGTATAATTTTGACCAATAGTTTTTTATTTTATTTTACATTGCCCCTATCTAATAACTTGTGTATATGTATGCTACCCTTCTTTCCACAATTTATGTTATTCTGCATTACTCCATTTTTTTTTAAATGAGAAATAATAAAAGTAGTGCTCATTGTAATGTTACTGTGACTTGGTTTTCATCAGTATTCCTGGCTTTTTTGAACAGTTATTGTTCCATTATGTCATGTAGTACTGTCTGCTGCATGTGAGTTTATTGTAGTCACAACATAACTGAATTTAAATAGTTGCTGTCCAAAAGCATGTGAGAATACTGATCCAAACCTGGTACAAGGCTGATTAACATGAGCACTACATTTGTTACTTCAGATTCTGAAAAAAATGTAGTGCTGCTTACTTAAATTATTGAAAGAAGGGTATCATTCATATACACAAGTTATTAGATTAGGTGGCAATGTAAAATAGAATAAAAAAGTATCGGTCAAAATTGTAACTGCATTCTTGCACTGATGCTTACATTGTCAGGCTGTATTACTTGTTGGATACTATTTACTGTGTTAAAGTTTCATAATATACATACCCACAACAACTACAATCAAAATACCCTAAAGTCACTTAAAGTCACCTACCATGGCAATCTCCCCCCATAAATTCCTATCTTCTGAATGCAGCCAGCTTATGGTGTACATCATTTAGCATGTGGTATTAGTGTCCCGATGTGAATAATAATCCCCTGAAAAAATGTTCATAAAATAAATAAGGATTTCTTGATGCTCATAATTATAAATCCCCTGCTCCTACTAATGTTCCAGCCCCATTATGGTTTCTGCAGTAGAAACAATTTTTTTTGTTATTACTTTATTTTATTTTTTTAAATTCCCATGGTCACCCACTTTTCAGACACTGCGTGCTTTCATTTCCTTTGAAGTCACAGTGCCAAAATGCATGCTGAAATACACTTTTATTGAAGCAGGCAGTGCATTGCCATAGTGTCACCTGTAGTGAAAGTGTGGAGTATCTGCAGTTTTAAAGACCCTATGGCATTTAAAAAATAAACGAAAGTAAGTAAGAACTCATAGAAACTGCCTTTCTATTGTGGAAAGCATAATGGTGGTGCGATACATTTGTGAGAGGTGTGATTTAGATTAGAAATAAGACTTTTTTCCTTTCATTTGGTTAAAGCAGCAGTGCAATAAACACAATACCATTAAATCACCTACCATGCCCCCCCCCAAATGACCTATCTTGTGAATGTCCCACTGTTTTAATTTCATGAAAAGTCCAGATGAAGAATAAGGCCAGAAATGCGTCACAATGTCCAAAGTGAGAACATTGCCTGGTGATGCCAGTTGCTACTGCTGCTGCTGTTGGTCCACTGCTTTAGTTTCATAAAAAGTCCAGATGAAGAATAAGGCCAGAAATGCATTACAGTCCCCCAAGTGAAAACATTGCCTGGTGACGCCAGTTGCTGCTGCTGCTTTTGTCCTACTGCTTTAATTGTATGAAAAGTCCAGATGAAAGATAAGGCCAGAAATGTGTCACAGTCTCCCAAGTGAGAGCACTGCCTGCGTTGATGCCTGCTGCATCACTGATACATGCTGCCCTTTGTGTGTGCCTTCATATCACAGTGGTGAGTTATTGTTCACCCGACTGTAATTTGTTTTGGCATAGACACAGCCATTTAATTTCTATTGAATCTTGTTCTGTGTTGTAAGCAGTCTGTCATGTTTCTTTTCAGGTAATCATCATAATACATATGGAATGTTTCCACTTTACCGTGGTGTGCATTATGATCACATCCACATGCCAGACATATGTTACACATCTGACACCTAATCAGTACTGTAGCATTTAATTTTTATTCAGTGGGTGGGGGGTTACTGCTGTGGTTGACTAAATAGAATAATTTCTGATTACTTTTTTTTCCCTCCGGTCATAGGCACACTTGTGTTCTGCATGCTTTGGATGGTTGATGACTTTGGCTATACGGAAACTGTCAAGCCATGTAAGATAAGTATTTATTTTTTGGGGGGTGGGGGGGGGTCATCATTTGAAAACAAGTTTCATTAATGCTTTTGTCTTCTTTCCAGGTCTTCAGCATATCCTAACTGTTGTCCGTCTTTAGATTGGAAGATACAACCGATGGCAGTCCACAGCACCTCAATGTTACCTGAAAAACAGATGAAGTAGAAATTATTAGGAGTTCATTGCACAACCGCATTCAGTTCCCAGCATGGCTGTTCCTGTCTTCTGTTATATCCAGCTTAAAATACCAAGCTATTAGTAAACCCCTTATCCAGCTTAAAATACCAAGCAATTAGTACACGTTTGGTGAGTGACACGCACTGGCCCACTGTCTTAGTTACATTACATCATGTGTTTTCAGGACCAGGATAACAAATTGTACAGCCTCCCAGCTGTGAAGAAAATATATTATCTGGCCTGTATGTCACTGCCATTGAATGCTTTACACTGGTGGAAAAAAAAATTAAACAAAAAATGAAAGAGGAAAAAAAGAGTGATACTTACCTGTAAATGTTATCCTTTAGGTGGTAGGTGTACTGCAGTCCCGCAAGTTTACACAGTCTGTAACCTGAGAAAACAAAATGAAAATTAGTTGCCTGTATTTGGTGGCAGTGGCATCTTTAAAATGGTAAAGGAAGAATTCACACCACAATTCAAGTCAAAATCATAGTACATGACATTGGTACATACTTACTGTAAATTAATAATAAGAATCAGGGTGGTTGTGGCTGGCTGAGGGTTCACAGATTGGGCACAGGTACAATGTCTCTTTCTCTTTCATTCTCAAGAAGCAGGGTGGCTGTGGCTGGCTAAGGGTTCATAGCTTGGGCACAGGTACAATGTCTCTGTGTGTCTTGCAAGAATCAGGGTGGCTGGCTGCAGTGCGTTACTGTTTTTCAGTGTTAGGAGAATACATGTCATTCAATCAGCAGGATTTAAGTGGTTACTATTTGACATTTGTGTTTAGAGAACTGCTGGTAATAATGACTGTACACATTCTGTGAACTGTACCCTCAAAATCAGGAAAAGGGAATTCAAAATATAATGACGTCATTATTTGTCAATTGTCATATGATAGTTAAGGACACAGTTTTTAATTTTTAATGTGAAAAAATGGTAACATTACAGAACTACAACAGCCTTCACCCTGATAATTTTGCTATTACGAACTCCCATCAACATCCTCCTCATCATCATCATCAAGGAGGAAGCAGCCCTCGCAATCCTCAATGCCGGAGTTGTACCCACTTGAAAATTATTTTTCCATGACTGAATTATCAACCTCAATGGTACACCATTTGATGCTGTCACCAGGATGATCTGCTTCACCTGCGTCACCAGCACAAACATCATCATGACAGGGTACAAACACAGATGTGGTTGTTCTACTTGGTATGTGACCTTCATTCATTTTGATAAATGTCAGCATGCTGACATCTGTAAGTGATAGGTTACAACAACGGTCACGCACTATGGCCCCTGCAGAACTAAATACCCTCTCCACACTTATACTGGAGGATGGGCAGGTCAGGTACTTCAGTGCTACTGACATCAGCACTGGCCATTCATTCACCTTGCCACTCCAGTATACCAAAGGATCATCCAATATCATCAGATGCCTGTTTTCTGCCAAAAGGGCCTCAACCATGGTCTGCGATGCATGCCTTCCTGCTAAATCATCCACCTGTTCACAAGATTCAGCTAGGTCACAAATTTCAACTTGGGACAAGGCACCCTAAAATGGATTAATGGACAACTGTGCAGCTGACACCACCCCTTGCCCCTCAGCTACCTTACTGGATGTACACGGTCCACAGTGACCTTCAGCCTTGTAATGCTGTGGTTTGCAGAACTTTGCACATGATGTCTGTGTCCCATGAACTAATCAGACCAGCTGTCCAGTCAGATTTTGAACCTGATCATGCCCTTCCTCCAGTATGGATGTAATGCCATGTTTGTAGCATGAGTCCAGCATTGTGGCTATTTCAAATTCTGGAGATTGCTGAATAGTGGTGATGTGTCAGTTGCTATCTAATATTGTAATCATGTGTTTCAGTAATGCACAGCTTGGCCTATCTCTGGCCACATCAAGGCTAGCCTGCAGATTCAACAAAGTCTTTCTCAGCACCCGGAGCAGTGGAATGGCTTGACTCACGGATGCAGTGTCAACACTCACTGCCTGTGTGGCATGTTCAAACAGCCTCAAAATTAATATTACTGAGTGCATGAGTCACCATTGTTCAGTTGTCATAGATACTGAGGCCTCTGAATTGTCATGGCTAGTGTGCATAACTAGGTACTTGGAGAAGGCTTTGTACTGATCATACAACCGCTCTGCCATGTAAAGTGTTGAGTTCTATCTCATGACAACTTCAAGCTTGAGGCAGTCCTGAGGGAGGCTGTTTTGAATCATCAGCTGCATAAGTTGGTCATGGGCCTTTCCAGAGCATGCAAAGTAGGCACAGATGGAAAGTGCAACTGTCAGCATTTGCTTTATTTCTGAGTACTGTAGAAACTTCTGTACCAGAATATTTAAACAGTGGGCCATGCAGGGAACCTTCACAAAGCCACCATTACTGATACATTTAAAAATGTTTGATCCATTATCACTAGCTATGAAGCCAGCTTTTAGGGACAGTGGGTGCAGCCACTCATCAATTTCTGTCAGTAGCAAGTCTAGCATGTTTTCACCTGTATGCAACCTTGCTACACTATGCATTGCAAGTGTGGCATGCTGTCTAATGCCATGAAGGTTGCTACCACCACAGTCTGACTTATTACACTGCTTTCCCATCACACCATCACAGACAACCCCAGGTAGCTGTGTCCAGTGTGCAGTAATACACAGATAGGAACTACCTACCATTTTGCCACTTGTCCACATATCCATGCTTAAATGAATGTAAGATGATGAAGAACTTGAAGGTCATGTCTTACAGACTCTGTCACCATCCAATATAACTCAGGGACAGCACGGGTGGAAAAGTATGTCCTGGACAGGATCTTCCATTTAGGACATGTGCATGCCGCAAAGCACTGGAATCCCACATTCTCCACAAAGGAGAATGGCAAAAGGTCAATTGGCAGCATTTCCACTATGGCAGCATTGAGTTCACATGCAACCGCATGCTTTGGTGGGTATTTTCTGTTCTGCACAAAAAGGCTGTGCAACATGGGCTGCATTGTTTGGTGTTTTGCACATAGTGTGCCAAATGGTTCTCCTCTGTGAACCGACATGAATGGGGTATCTTTGACATGTGATGGTGGGTGCACAGGTGACAAGCCAATTAATGTGGTTATTTTCCCTCTTTTAAGCACAGGGGTTGATGTAGTAGAATTACTACATGGACCACTGCTACTCCAACCACTACTTGAACATTCAAAATCCTCCTCTTCCTCCTCATGCCTGTAGTAATCATCCAGCATTACTTCACCACTTTTACCGACATGGCTACTTACACTGAAGAAAGGGGAGACCATGCTCACTAAGGTGGATGAGGGTGAATGCCCCACTACTGCATTAGCTCCCCTCTGGTGCCAAGTCCACAGTGCCGTGTGCCTGCTCTTGAGATGCGTATGCTGACCCCCAGTGCCCAGATGGTGACCTTTTTTACTACGCATCACATGCACTTGACAATGCTGGCAGATTGCCACTGTTTCATCACTACCATCATGTATGAAAATATCCCAAACTAGGGATTTTGATGCCCTACTCTTGACATGTCCCTGCTGGTGCTGCATATGGAACAGCAGTTTTGGTGGCGATGAAATGGGGGATGTACTGCATGATTTCAGGTGTTGTGTACACTTGAACTTTGACTGAACATCACAATCTATTGCTAGTACTTCAAAGGCATCAACAGACACAGCAACATCAGAACTTTGAGGAGGTGGGGATTGACTAACAGACTGTTTGCAAACAACCATCTTCACTTTCTTTTTGTCTGGTTCCCAACTGGGGTTGCTAGCATCATCATCATAATCATCATCCACAAATTCACTTTGGATGCTGTCCTCCTGTGGAGATATTACAACCACAGCCTCAATATTATCATTCACACTTTTTTCATCAACATCTGAATGTTTGGCTGGCCTAACCTCAAGATCAGTGGAAACATGAGACTGTGAGTCATTAGCATGATCAGAATCATGTTCAACTACTGTGGGGAGTGGGACATCAACCACACTCAAGTCTGTGGATTCAGCAACATTTTCCCACCTTATAACTTTGCCTGGGTTGAACTTGTAGCAATACTCATACTGTTATCAACCACTAACTTTACTACCAGCAGGACCAACAGCATCTCCAACCAGCACTGAAGTGACTGATTTCACTGTGAAAAACAGAGCCAAAGAAATCCCTTTACTTGCAGCAACTAGTACCTTTCCATTCTGCTGCATACTGCATGTCCACGATCACTCTTAACACTGCTAGACTTTCTAGCCCCTAATGAACCTGCCTCATCATCACAACAGCTTCCACTGATAATAGTCTTCTTGGCAGCAGCACCACAGCCAGAAACAGCTTTGCCAGACCATCTCTTCATGGGTATTTTTTAAGATTACACAGAAAATTTGCAGAAATGTTACATTTCTGCAGTTTTGGAGGGATGGGAAGCAAACAACTAAAGAGGTGCAGTCACATAGGCACAACACAAGACCATAACCAGTCTTCAAAAATCCAAAAGTCCAAAAATAATATCTTGTTTTGTGGGGGAGTACAGCAGTAGCTAGTAGCTACACAGTAGCAGGGACAAATATTGCAGACAGGCTGAGAAATTCAGAGTATTGCTATTGCTGTGCCACAATAAAATGTGTATCAATTGCACCATGCACACAGATTAAAGGTCAGGCACAGAAATGTTAACTGTTCAGCAAACTACAACACAGGCAGTCTGATGGAAAAAAATGCCCAGCAAAAAGGAACAAAGTTATAAAAAATTAAGCGAAATTGTACTGCGTGTACCTGAACAAAAAAATAATAAGACACTAGCCAACAACAGTTGGAAAAACTGCCTTTCTCAATAATCTCCCTTCTACACCACAGATCCTCCCCTCCCCTGAAGCACACCTCTACAGTGTCTGCCAGTACAGAGACGGAATGTACTAAATTAACATTCAATATTCACACAAAATCAATAAAAGCTCGATGATATAAACACATAAGGGTTGACTACAATCGATGTACTAAATTTTCACACAAAGGTTTGTGGCAAAAAAAGCTTTTTTAAAGGTTTTTCGATAGTTTCTCAGAGCTCTGAGGACAAACTGTCTTCAGATTTCCACTACACACACTATGCTGAACTGATGCTGTGCAAGACAATATAGAGGCCATGTGACCTTTCATCCCATGAATCACTGCAAAATTCACTTTAAAGAGCACAACAAAAGGGCAAAGTAACGCAAAGTCAATAGAGAACAATGGGAATTTTGCATTACTTCGAGATGCGAAGCTGTTCACTTCACTTTACAGAATATTATGTAAAATTCAGGATCTACATTAAATACTATGCATAGCGAATTTTAGGCACTTCGCCCACTTCTACATGCAGGTCCACATGAGAGATTTACAACTGATTCTTAGCCAGACCTGACCAAAAATAATGTAATAATGCCATGATGAACAACATCTCCCACAGAAGGTCACTTCAAAGCCGAACTATTATTTGACCTAAATCAGATCTCACCATAATATTAGATGCAATTGCATTTACCCCAGGAGATAGCAAGGGCCAAAATCCAAGTCTAATAGACTTAAAAGCTGTGTCAAACAAAAGCAAAGTTCCAGGAAGGTAGTTGACCAGGAAGACTGAACTCTCCAGAAACTGTTTGAAAATGAAGGCAATCTTTCTAATGCTTCTATAACTTCAGCATTATATCAAAGGCAAAAGAAGAGGAACTGGACAATAATGACTCATTCTAAAATGGATAGAGAATGTCCTGTGTCCTGAATGGTCAAAATAATTCCAATGCGAGGGGTTTATGGTGTGATTACCAATGGTTTTACACTTCTTTTAGTGACCATGACACAGTGCTTTAAAATATCAATGCCTCCAGAAATTTAAATAAAACGTTCTTGTTGCAACCTTGATACAGTAAAATCCTCCCATTTCTCACTTTCAACTTCTTTAAAAAGTAAAATGTTGCCACATTTGTAGATATATCTACCCCCTGCCCCACTCATTCATCCTGAATATAAAACATATAGAGAATTGTGTATGAGCAGTCATACACATCAAGGATATTCTTATATCGAGAGGTTTCCTTGGTAACAGATGACCTCGAGAGCGCAGCTCAAGAGGTGCTCTGTTTGCAAGGGAACCTCAAGATACAAGAATATCCTTGCTTATGTATGATTGCTCATACACAATCTTTTATAGTGTATGGGCAGTCACAGCTTAGAAAACCACACAAAACCAGCTAGTGAAGACAATGGAGAACAGACATTTTAACATTTTCTTTCTTTTTTTTAACTGACACAGTGTGCTGCAGATGTTTCTGCAAGCTGAAGTGTAAAAAAAATAAATTCTAACTTAACTGGATAGAGGAAAGCAACTAAACGGCAGCATTCCCAGTTGTTCTGCCGTAGTAGTGGCATCACTACTGCAGGAGAACAACATAACAATGTCACTACTGTGGCAGAACAAGCATATTCTAGGCATGGAAATCCATGCATAACAGCATTCCACCATACACTAGGAACATTAACTCCTCTCATCTCACCTTTCTTTCCTTTATTTCTTACATCCTACATGAGGCCCAAAAACGTCCTTTGCAGATTTCATGACCTGTCTCCACCCTCTCTCAGAATAGCTGCTTTGTATTTCTCCGAATACATCTCTAACTTACAGCAGAACAATACACTTGCCCTACACCACGTTCATTTCTACAGCCAAAAAAGTAACTTGTTCCTAGTTATCTGCCTCTGTGTCACACTATATAACTAAAGCTCTATTTGAATGCCAAAAATAGTCACCAGTCCAGTATTTCTCTCTCTTACTCATGTAATCAACTGCACACTATCACACACTGGCTGTCAGCTTCATAAACTGCAAAACAGCAGCCTACAATGTTGGTTCACGTGAATTAATAGCATTTTCTGAGGGTTGAAGGCAACTGATGCAAGTACCTCATCCATCAAAATGAGCCAAAGTGTACAGTTATTCTATGGAAACCAACATGCTGTTGTGTTTTATTGCTTGCATAATATTTATTCCAAGGGAGGTGAAACAAGTGAACACATGGTGAGAGACTTTAGAACATTCAATCGTGGACAAAGTACAATCTTCTTTAAATAATGATTATTCACTATCCACTAGGCAAAGAACCTAAACCTTAGTGGATAGTAGATCTATGGCCAAACAGTTCATCCAAGGCAATGACCACCACTGTGAGGAATCCATTAATACAACTGGTAAGCATCAAATGGGATTTGTTTTCTACAAGCCACAATATCAAGTTTCTAATATTATTTTCCAAATTCAGGAATCCAAATTCTTCAACAATAGATGCCCTATCTTAGACATGCAATACTAATCAGGCTTATTTCATTGGTCTTCAAGACAGTAAAACAGTACCAAAGACCAGTAACATTTTGATAGTTCCACACATGCTATGTAGGTGATGGCACTCAGATCAAATAATGTCAACAGTTAGGCATCCAGCCAAACAGTTTCAACATGACACATACACCAAGAGGCCAACATGGTACCCCCGTAGAAGCTGGTTCATGTTCAGTACTTCTGAACTGAGAATGGCTTGGCATGTGCTGGCTGATGATGGGTTCCATGTCAACACTTTCGATAACCAAGTTGTCAAAATCCCTGACACTGATGAGTGAAACTTCGACTGTCAAAGTTTCACCATTGGAAATTCAGTTTTTTTGTGGGGGGCTCTGCCCCGCACACCCTGATATTTTAATGGTCATGTCTGAGGTGGAGTTCATTTGCCTGGGGGCAGAACACAAGTGAAAATGGCCCAGGTGTACAGAGGGACCATTACAGCAACAATCTCGAATTTGTTACTGTAAGGTCTTCGCTGTACTTTTTTCACTGTTTCACTGGTATACCACTGAGGATGCAGTCTAAAGATCCTAGTTCCTGGACCTTCTGATAGGAATGGGGTTCTACCCACTATACAGGCTAAAATCTATAGCAATATGCTTGGTCAACTAGAATGAAAATACCAACCAATAATGATTTAATGCTATTTTTATTTGATACCAAATATATATGGAATAAAAAAAAGAACTAGAAATGATTTTTTATTGAAGAAATGGTATCCCAATCCACATTTTGCTTTCTGCTATTCTTTAACTTAAAGGAGAACTTGGAGGAACCTGTAAGTCATATGTTTCCTGTAAACGCCATTTAGAAATACCAATTCCATTTCTTTCATTGCTTCATCTTTTAGTAAATTCAGCAGTAGGTTCTGATTTATACACTGGCAGTAAGTACTGTTTTGGAACTTGATAATG
Organism: Neoceratodus forsteri; assembly: GCA_016271365.2. NCBI lineage: Eukaryota > Metazoa > Chordata > Ceratodontiformes > Ceratodontidae > Neoceratodus > Neoceratodus forsteri. The sequence goes on from CM028131.1 coordinate 1,128,670,786, forward strand.
CAGGTTATGTCCCTTTCAACCTCAGAATTCTGTAGTAAAACACAGATTATCAAGGACATACAGTTCATCATACAGTTCTAAAATGGTCTGTAGCACCAGAGGTCACATCAGTACAGTCCAAGAATTTACTTTAAAGTTAATAAATATAGAACAATAACAGACTGTGAACTAGTGTTTGAAAAGCAGCTTCCATGGAAAATATAGGCGTGCAGATTTAATGCAATTCTCCTTTAAAACATCCATAATACAGTGAACACACTGACTCAATAACCTCGTATAGTCAAGTTACTTAAACTAAGCCAGGAGGCTATAATGGTAATCAAATTTTTGATGCATGCTAATACAGAATAATGAACCATTATCAAAATAGCTTCAAATGTAGGCTCACAACAATTTAATATTATGGTAGTGTTTTTTTTACCTATCTTGCTTTTTTCACAGGTGTCTCAGAGTTGCCTACAACAGAACAATAAGTTACATTTTCATCAGCTTGAATTTTATCTGAATTTTCAGAAGCCTTGACTATCCCTAATTTCCATAATGTAGAATCTACTGTAATCAGCACTGCTATGCCACATCCAAAATTATATCTCAGATTTGTTCATGGGCTGACCATGATTGACAAACTACTGTAGGGTTACATTATAACTGGCAGTTAGAAAAGCTAAACTTAAAATAAAATATAGACTCACAGTAGAGGCTCTGTACTAAGGTTGTAACAGGATTTCTATATAAAAAAAAATGTTCTGCCCAACCTGCTTTGCAAACTTCAAAATGCATAATCTACAAAACTATTATCTCTACCAATCATATACACGACTAAACCCTTGACCATGTCATCAGTTACCCCGCATATTTGCCCTGTGCCCCATTCTGCCAAATATCTAACCTTAGCCAACCTTTCCCTGGCCATGATTAATTTGATTCTTTGTTGATGATGTCTTCTAGAACTCATCCAATTGCATTGTTTTTTAAAACACATCAGTCCATCAAAGCTGCCTAGTTTATCATATGTTTCAACTCCTCCTTTTCATATCCCTCCCATGGCATGCCTTGAGTAGATACCTAGAATGTTGTCCTGCTTCCAGCATCTTGCCTAGCTGGCCTCTCAGAATCTCCATACTGTTTTTGTACTTTGAGGTCTTGGATACAGAGATGTGTGAAGTTGGCTGTCTTTGCTTCATAAAGCCACTTTACAAAGTTCTCCAACTTTGCAAAGTGCCTTCACAATGCAAAGCCCAGCTTCATGAAGTTCTTGAACTTTACAAAGTTGCAAGGTCAGGAACTTTGCATGTGAAGTTGGCAACTTTCCAAGAGGTGGTGGGCAAAGTTCAGGCAAATGAACTCCACAAGAGAAGTTCCAGGCAAAGTTCCAGGGGAAAGTGCAGACAAAATTCCTTGAGGGATAGTACAAGTTCATGAAGTACTTCCAGAAGTGAGTGACTTTGCCAAAACTTCACCAATGTAGTAAAAATTTGCTTCACCTCTACTTTGATACACAGTACAATCCCAGTTATCCAAACGCTGCAATACCGGAACTCCCTCTTAACCAAACTTCCTATTTATCACCTGCCAATCGGCTGTTAAATCAGCACAGGCTTGTCAATTTGTCAGTTTCACTGTCAAGTAGACTGAAGCTGAGGCTGAAGTGCTTTCTAATGTGCTGATCCACTGATCATATTGGCACTGTGATCTATTCCCCCAAACACCACCTCCAAGCTTCAACTTTGCAACATGCGGATACTGGAGATTTTCAAGAGGCAGTACAGAAAGTGCATTTTACAAGCTGTCATTTTAGACACTATTGAAGAAATGTCACTGCAGGATACTGTAAAATCTGTCACATGTAAAGATGTCATCTACATAGCTGGAGATGCAGTGCGTAATGTTTGTCCAGAGACCATAGCCAAGGCATGGAGGAAATCAGGGATAGAATTGCCAGATCAAGAAAAAGAGTAAGACATAGAGCTTGTAACAGAGACCGAAGCTCTGTTGGCAGAGCAGGCAGTGCAGACTGAACCTATTTTCATAAGCCCCATGAAGACTAACAAAAACTCTAAGATCACTGCACTGGCAAAAAAACTAAATGCAAAGCTAAACATCTCACTGAGCAGCAGTGATGTTCAACAATGGGTTCAGTGTGATAAGCATAAGGATGGGCATTCACTGTTCAGTGATGACTGTATCATTGACCAAGTCTGCCAGAGCAAGTCTGTTACCATGGAGAGTGATAGTGATAGCAGTGAATCCTCAGCACCAGTAGCTATACAAACACACTCAGAGGTGGTGAAGCTTTTCTCAAAGTGCCTACTGTGAATGGAGAGCCAAACTGACTGTGATCTAGTCCACCTAATGCTTGTCAGAGACCTGAGAGCAAAAGCTGCAAAGAAGCGGTTAGGAGCCCTACAACAAACGTCTGTTACAGACTTTTTTGTTAAAACCAAAAGCAGTGACTTCTGTAGGAAGAACAACACTGTAAGAAATGAGAGCAAATGACTGCTGTTTGAAGTAATGCAGCACTGTAATGAAAGCAAAAATAAAATGCTGTATGAAGTAATATAGTGAAAAGAAAGAAAGAAAGAAAGAAAGAAAGAAAGAAAGAAAGAAAGAAAGAAAGAATGAATTAATTAATTCACACAGGACCATGTATTGCAAGAAGCATTCATTAGGACAGTACATTACCCTGACAAGCACTCTTAACACTCCTTCCAGTATGTCCACTGCTTTCAAAAACAAATAACCGCAATCTCTTACATTTGCAGTCAATAGTGTCCCAGTTATATGAACTCTCTTTTATAGGAACTCCAAAACTATCTCCAGGGGAGTTTGGATAAACAAGACTACACTGTACTATCCAGTTCTACTCCAACCTCCATGTTCATTATTAGGTGTGAGCATCTCACGAGATCCTATGCTGGGATATACTCCATGATGGAAAATTATGTTTCTAAGCAGTTCTTTTGGCCTGGTACATCAGGGAGACTCTCTGTCTCAATGTAGTAAATTACATCTTCAACCTCCTCCTCACCATTGTTCACATATGTCTTTCCCAGCTCGTCCTTATTGATTGAGTTCTACCTTCAACACCATCAATCATGCAATTGTTATTGCTGGCTTCAAGGATGTTGCTGGTGTCTCCATGCCTATCCATTCCTGTTTATCACTCTTACATAAACAACCACCACTCTATCTCAGTGATTTCTCTAGTACCCACAAATGTTTGATTGAGGGCCTCCTAGGGCTTTCTTCTTGGTGCGCTCTGCATTTTTGTACTTTTTTTTCTGAATCAACCATCTACCATGTGAGTCCAACCATGGCAAACATTTCTATGTTGATGATACGTCACTCCTTATTACCCTTTTTAAATACAAATGTAGTTTATTAACAGATCTTTTGAGATGCAACAGTTATATGTGCTGACTTTAATTTAGTTTATATTTCTGATATGCCCACCTCAGAGCAAAATTAATTATCTGCCCACAAGTTCATGAGGTTAACCTAACTTTTTCTATAACTGTCCCTTCAAGGTCAGCCTTCTAGCCACATAACCTTATCAGTTATTTTCTGTTACATGAATACAAAATTGCCTACTCCAAGCTTTATTAAAAACAGTTTTTTGTCAACCCCACAATCTTGTAACAGGTGTAGAGGGATTCAGTAAGAAATATTATGACCCTCAGCACTATTATCTGAATTCTGTGAATTACTGTCTTGTAGATTTTAAATCGTTGGATTGGTTTTTATCTTCTTCTTAAATTCATTTGTATTTATTATCAATGTAATTTCTAACATTTCTTATTGCTAATGGGAATCATTGTAAATGAGTGAAACTCAATGACTTTACCCAAATAAACAAACTCAAACTCAACATTGGCTATCCCTAACTTATGTTAAAGAGCATTAATCAGTGTCTGCCAAGGGAGTATCATGTGGCACAACTCCCTTCCTCCCAGGTATATCCTATGGGTTTTGGTGATCACTTATGTCAAATATACTACAGACCATTTGCAGAGATAGTGTTTCAGGTCAAAAGAAGGATAAAAGATACATTCAATTCTAGAGATATGGAATTATTGCATATCTGTATATAAACATTTCAATTTGTATAAAAAACTAGAAAGTATCCACAGTTTGGAGCCATACCTTGTGCTATTGGAAAACCCATACATAAGAAGGATAATAACTAGATACAGACTAGAAATATATGTCTGTAGACATATATTACCAGCAGAAATTATGGGTATTAATGATGGCTTATGCAAATGTAAACTAAGGGTTATGGACAACTTGAAACACATTCTCCTAATTTGTCCCTTGTATGAGAAACATAGGAAATTCTGATTAGCGCCTGTATTGTCAAACCTCAGTCTCCCCTCAGATCTAATTTTAATTTATTTATTCAATTCAAATGAAAAAAATATTTTATATAGACTCAGTCACTTTTTATTGTCATTGAAATTGTAAACATATATGAGGAATAAGGATATCATATTTTATATAGAGGTGATACTGTTTTGTTTTTATATTTTTACCAATGAATGTTGATGTAAAATGTATGTTAATTGTAATGACGTTGTGACAAACAATAAAGGAATGTTGTTGCTGTTGTAGTACAACCTCCTTCCTTTGTTGATGTCATGAAAACTATTTGTTTATATAGAAACTTATCAGGGGTTGCATCCTCAACCCAAACCAACATTGAATTTCATAGGAACTAAGTTCTCAAAACTATGGTCACCTTCCATTTATATATCATCCAATTTAGCCCCTCAGCTGACTTTTCTTCTGGTGAAACACTTATCCATGTTTTTATTACCATTCATGTTAACAACCAGAATTCCATTTTATGGCCCTCTCAACTTTTTATTGGAAAAACTTTGCTGGAATAAACTGCTGCATGATCCCTTGCTTAAACCCATATAAAGATCACTAGAAACCAATGTGGTTTCAGAGGACTGGAGGAGGACAGATGTAGTCCCACTTCACAAAAGTGGTAGCAGGGAGGAGGCTGGCGATTATTGGCCAGTCAGCCTGATATCAGTGGCAGAAAAGTTAATGGAAACACTGCTAAAAGACAGGATTATGGAATATCTTGTATCCAATAGGTTACAAGACATAAAGCAACAAGGATTCACAGGGGAGGGTTCATGTCAAAAGAATTGGATAGATTTCTTTGACTGGGTGACCAAGGAATTAGATCAGGGTGGAATGGTGGCTGTGGCCTACCTGTATTTCAGTAAGGCTTTTGACACCATAGGAGTCTAGTAAGCAAGCTTGGTAGTTTAGGAGTGACAGCAAAGGTGGAAAATTCAGAAAGAAATTGGTTAGGGGATAGGTGGCAGAGGGTGGTGGTAAATGGAGTTCACTCTGAGGAAGGGAGGGTGACCAGCAGTGTACCTCAGATATCACTGCTGTGACCAGTCTTTTTTAATGTCTTTATAAATGACATTGCTGAGGAGCAGGAGGGGAAGGTCTGCCTCTTTGCAGATGACACCTAAATCTATAACAGGTTAGACACTCTGGGGGGGAGTGGAAAGGATGAGCAAAGGCATGAGAAAACCTGAGGAATTGCCAAGGGTATGGCATCAGAGTTTCAGTGTGAAAAGTGCAAAATAATGCACCTAGAGCACAGAAACCAGGGGCAGGAGTACAAAATAGTTGGAATGGTATTGATGACAAACAAGCAGAAAAGAGACCAAGGGGTAATTATATCAAGGTGGTCAGGCAGTGCAACAAGGCAGTTGGGAAGGCTAGTGGGATGCTGGGATGCATAGGGAGAAGTGTCACCAGCAGAAGAGGGAGGTGGTGTTGCCCCTGTATAGATCACTGGTGTGAACCCACCTTGAGTACAGTGTCCAGTTCTGGAGACCACATCTCTGGAAGGACATAGAAAAAGTGTAGGCAGTCCAAAGGAGGGCAACTAAGATGGTGCAGGGTCTGCATTAAAACTCTATGAGGAGAGACTGAAGGACCTCAATACATACCCCAGGAAGAGAGGAGAGGAATATGATAGAGACCTTTAAATACCTCACAGGATTAAATAAGGTATAGAAGGGAAATCTGTTTCTAAAAAAGGAGCTCAAGAACAAGGGGACATGCTATAAATCTGGAGGGAGGTAGATTCAGGGAGATGTGATGAAGTACTTCTTCACAGAAAGAGGGGTGGATTCCTGGAGCAGCCTTCCAGTGCAGGTGGTGGGGGCAAAGACAGTGAGGGGAGTCAAGAATGCATGGGATAAGCACAAGGGTATCTAAATGAAAGGGAAGCGGTGAGGGAGAAAGAGCAGGAGATCAGTTAGGGTCTGAGGTGATACTGTAGCTGGGGAAAAATGGGCGAACTGGGTGGGCCAAGTGGTCTTTATCTGCCATCAGATTCTATGTTTCTATTAAAAGATTTTCAAAAACTCTTTTTCTACCATTTAATTTAATTTTTAAATCTGCCTTCTTATATTACAAATCATCAATGGCCACACCCCATCCTACCTTTCAGCCCTCATCCACCCGTATTCTTTATGTCTTCCAGTCGCCTACTATAGATCAGTCTACTAGTCATGATTTTCTCACTGACATTAGCACTAGTTGAACAAATGTGCTTAGCTCTTCAGTTTCTGTCCTTTAGACTAATTTCCTGGAACTTTGGACCACTGACTCAATTTATTATTTAAAAAAGCCTCTTATTTCCCAGGGAGCATGTTGGAAACATATTATATATAGCCACATTACAGCTTAAATGTTACATGTTTTCTATATTCAGCATCCCCTTTTTATGTTTGCCATGCACACACACACAGAGCAAACATCTTGCTATAAGACAGTGACTTTTGAGGGGTGTGTCACTGCCGAGCGCTTTGCAGTTCAAACTGGAAGGGGCTTGGCAGTCTAGACCAATGACCACACACTGTGGTCATGACACCACTTGTTGCTTGCTGGGTGGAAACTTCATATACTTCAAAGGACCGAAATGCTTCAATCAGAGGAGGGCTTTAGTCCTTTGATTTGCTTGAAGCTGGTCAGCAAACAGCTGATCAGCTTTCAATGCCAGGAGCCTTTTTCTCAAGGAACATGGCTGACTCAGTAAGATGCTAGGAAGCAGATCCCTAACCCCCTCCTCAATATTGTTGAATATCAGCTGCCAAGACATGTGTATGGACAAAACCAAAGAGCTTTGTAAGCTAAAAGATTCCAGAAAGTCACATTTTAATTTTTTTGCAGCTTATGGGATCATGATGCAGAAGAAAGACTCAAAGGGCAAACAGACAACCATAAAAGTTATTGGTAAAGTAGTTAAACATACCCCGTCAATAGTAACTTGCAACCTTTACAATCTTTACCTCCAGATAGATGGATTGAAAAACTTGTAAAAGCACCTACACAATCTGATGCTATGCTATGCAGCAGTAGTGCACTAGCAAGCAAGCACTGCAGGATGATCTGACCAGAGGACTACAGTATGCAGTACACATAGCTGCAGTTCTGCCCAAGTGACTTCAGATTTGAACATTTCTGACCCAAGGCAACCTTACTCTTTAATAGTATTCCAAGATTCTCAAAGAGGTAAAGGCACAACCCAAAGTATAACCATGTACATAATATTCAGTGATGATTGTCCACTTATCGGAAAGAGGACCATAATAAGATTTCATTGAGTCCATATTGTTTATTGTAAGTCCGCAGTGTATATATCCATCAGTCCTGTCTTCTAAGAAGTAGACTATCCCAATTTCTTCTTTGTTTGGGTTTCTGTGCTTTTTCTGTCCCTAAAAATGTAAGTGTTAACTTGATGTAAATCATTAAAGTGTTTAGCTACTGGAGATTTTTCTACATTCTATCAATGTTACCTACAAATTTGAGAAATGGCTATGGGGGCCTCAATGACCCCTTCCTATGCAAATATAACAATTGCAGCTTTTGAATAACAGTACATAAAAAATACAGCAAACAGATTTACCTCATTAATATTTTTCTATAAACATTTTATCAATGACATTATAATCATATGGGAAGATACTAAAAAAAACTCTTTTGGAATTTCATGAATATTTGAACTCTTGCACAACATATTTAAAATTCACCCTAGAATACAACAAAAGAGAGATACCATTTCTAAACTTAAAAATACTAGTGGAGAACAGCAGCATTGTCATGGACCTTTATCATCTGACAAAAACACCATACTGCATACAACCAGTTACCATCCAGTGACCTTGAAACAAAGTATTCCATATAGTCAAATGTTATGAATCAAAATAAACAGTAAAACAGAAACCAGGTTTCAAAAAGTTTTTCAGAAATAACAGCTAGATTCAAGGAACATGGCTATAAGGGGAGAGGTTTAATTCAAGTGATAGAAAAAAAAGTTTAACATCAAGAGAACAACTACTGGATAATAAACCAAATATTGAAAACACAGAGAGAATATCTATGACTACTACATACTCAAATTATGTTCCACTATCAAAAGATGCATACAAAGGAACTGGAATATCCTACAATGTACAGATCAAGGCAATGCCATTTTTGGAGAAAAAACATGAGTTACGGTGAAAAAGACAAAAAATGTAAGAAGCACTCTTATTAGAACACAACATTGGGCACCAGATCCTCCAATCACCACATGGCTAAACAAAGGAGCAAAAGGCTTTTACAGTCATGGCAAAAGTGTGCATTGCAATACAGTAACTGTTAAAAATCTAAGTACATATGAAGCAAATATCAGGACAAAACACATAATACATGACTTGATCACATGCAACAGAGGCCATGAGGTGTACTGCATTATTTGCCCATGTTCTTTGTATTATATTGGACAGACTATTCAAGCCTTGAAAACAAGAATTTCAGAACATAAAAGTAATATTCAACTCAATGTAGAAAGATCTCCAGTAGTTAACACTTTACTGATTCCCGTCATCAAGTTAACACACTTAAATTTTTAGGGATAGAATAAGCACAGAAACCCAAACGAGGAGGAAATTGGGATACTATACTTAGAATAGAGGCCTGGTGGATATATACACTACAGACTTACAATAAATGATATGTACTCATTGAAAACATATTATCATAATCGTTAATAATAATAATAATCTTTATTTCACATAAGCACCTTTCAAAGTACCAAGGCGCTTTACAAAATGTTAAAACAACAGTAATAAAGTCAATAAATACAATCCAAAACTGTAACAGAAATCTGACGAGGTTCATTATTCAGTGCCATCAAAGGCCTGGCACCATAAACAAGTCTTTAACACCGGTTTAAAGCCTCCCACCATTATACATTCCCTCAACCGATGGGATAGAGAATTCCAGAGAGTAGGGGCCACGTACATAAATACATGGGCCCCAGAAGACTTCAAAGACATCTTTTCAATAAGTGGACAGACTGCACTGAATATTATGTACATGGTTATCTGATATACATTTTCTGAAGAAATTTATATGTATGTATGTAAAAATGTTTTTTCATAGTTATATATGGAAAGAATAATCAGGGAAAATGGGAACAATGATAAGGGGAACACAGTGCCTTTTAGAGTAGTTTTACCACTCCTAGTAATATTGCTGAGGAATTACGATGAGTTCTGAAAATCCATTGAAATTTAGATAACATTTATTGATATTTAAAAACATACTTTCATAACAGAAACCCACTATACTATAAGTGGAGTTCAGATTTAATACAGTATTAAAAAAATATTAAAATCAAGCCCATTAAACTGTGACTGTATAGTGTCCTCTCCTTTCAGTATTACTCTGTCCTTATAACCAGGGCCACTGGAAAATTGCACCTGCAATTTTTTTGCGGGATCCGCAATTTTCACCATTCTCCACAAAAACTGACATGTTCCGCAATTTCTTGCAGTTTTTGAGTTTTTTTAATGAATTGTGCAAAAAGTATTAACATTTTAAATAAAATACTCTCAATTATATTGACAATTTTGCATGCAGACTTGGGTTTGGCCAAAACAATGCAGTGCAAGGTAGGACAAGGGTTTTATGTGACACTGATTTCTTTTGAATCCTTGTCTTGTTTGGTTTCAAAATCCGCTGGCCAAGCATAAGTACACTTAAACACTTGACATTTGCTTTGTGTTGAAGCAGTCTATCAGAAAATATTTTGTTGCTACACAGGCTGAAACAAAAGATGGGAGAAAAGGTGCAAATTATCCCATTCACTTAAACTGGGTGCTAACTATGAAGTCTTTTTGTATGTTGCAGGACAAGTTTTTCTTTGTGAGCATACCTTCATTCAGACTAGTTTTGATTCAGACAGCTGAGGATTTTTGGATGGGCAGATTTTAAACTTCAATAAGCTAGTTGCTAACAGTGATTTTACTCTTAGCAATCTACCATCTAAATGCTCACATGCAAAGACTGCAATAAAAACCTGACTAAAGTCTAAAAACAAGCTTATAAAACACAAAAGGTATCTGAACATTTATCTTTAAACAAAATAACTGTAGCCAGAGTAAAACAAAAGTAAAATTATGGGGTACCCTGACTACTGTATGATGCAGTAAAAATATATTGGTATTTTTTTTACATTTTTTGATAACTGCGTCAGGCCCACTAAGCACAAATGCCTGTTTTCAGGTATAATCCAGGAGCACTGAGGAGATTAAGTGACTTGCTCTGAATCACACAGTACGCATGTGGAGGTTGTGGGAATCAAACCCAGGTCTGCTAGATGTCGTCAACTCATTCACAATGTGTTACTCTAACCTCTAGATTATATTGCCAGCCCCAATAACCCACAGATTTATAGTTTAAATATGAGATTTCAAAAATAGTGTACGGTTTCTATGGTGCAAATTATGACCATTAAACACTTTAACAACGTTTTACTATAACTCAGTTATTCCACTCTATCCGCTTATTTTTCGTTCTTGTACCGAAGTGGGTGAATAGCTGGCACAGCACTGTAAAGAGCTGTTGATTAGGCTACATTATTCTACAGCCAGAAACAAAAAATATATATATATTTTTTCTGGCTTTATTTAATATTGATTTGCTGTGGCTCACTTTATAGAATCTATTTAGCACTGTATGAGGCAGATGCTTTTAAATTTTGAAAGATAGGCAATGCTTATGATAGCTTATCAGTTTAGTATTCTTTCTAGGAACACAAACTTTTCTTTATGTTTTAAACATATTCAAGTGTCAGCATATTCATTTAGCAATTTATACTGAATAATATATACTGCATAAAACATTAAAAGATTTATTGTGAAGCACTCAGGGTCTATAGTCGAACCCCTGCAATTTCCTGCAATTTTTGCGAAATGCTCCACAATTTTGAGTAACCTTTTCCACAATTTTCCAGTGGCCCTGCTTATAACTCACTGTAACATAAGGGAGATCCACCTTTTAGATCTAGTCTGCATTAGACCCCTATTTGAAAACATATAAATTAGGGTCATTTGAAAAAACAATAAAATATGACTTTTAACTTCCTCTGGAAACACAATCCAAATACTAGAGGGGGACCACACAAAGTACTACAGGCACAAGCTTCTCCCTGGAGCTAGTGTGGTTTCCTTAGTGAACGAGCCACAGAGAATGTCAGTGAATTATGTCATCACACTGATTCTACAGCATGAGAACCTTTGGCTTGACCCCCTCAGAATTTACAATAAGCTATATATAAAATATAGATTTGTAACTTCAATATAAGGTCATTACCAGGAACTCATGATTACACTGAAAATATTCATAGTTAGAACTTGCTTTTGAAATGGTATTTGTATGGGCATATAATTAGATACAATACATAGTGCAAGGGGTGACCACACAGTGCTACGGCACTTGTTCACGTTGAGCTAGTGTTTTTCCATAGTGACCGAGCCACAGGAGAACATCACTGAGTGATGTAGTCACGCTGTTCATTCAGCATGATTTACTGCAGCTCGACCCTCTCAATACACAGGTAAACTACCAGGAGAAGAAAGATGGCATTCATCCTAATGGCAGAGTTACTACAATTTTTTTTAGAAAAAGCACATGAAGTACCCTCTGATAGAGTAGGAGCATAAACTAAAAACTGGAGAGAAAGAATTCAGTTATTAACAAATAGTGACGAGTCAACCTTTTATTTTGAACCACTTAAATAAGATAGTCCTGACTGTTTTCAACATTTGGTACATCGAGCATACACTCAAAACATGTAGAGCAGGATTCACAAAGCAGATGCACTGGGAACAAATAAAATGCATCAGTGCAACATGGAAATGCACCATGGCACCATTCAAAAAGGGCAGAGATTCCCCTGCACATCCCGGATGCGCTATACTACACTGGATGCACCAGAGAACAAAAATAATGATACGCGGTGCATCTGGAAGGGGCATGTATCTGCATACATGGTGCAGAGCCATTTACAGAGCAAAATGACGTATCCACAGTGCAAGTACCAAATGCGCCATTAAGAGATAAGTATAAAAGAAGTAGACTTAAGTGCAAACCCCCAGCAGCCAGACTGCAGGATAGCTGCAGCAACTGGCAGAACAGCATCAGCAGAACACATGCCACAGACATGGATGGTGCACCATTCCTGATGGTGGGAATAATAATGGGGATGAGGAGACAGGAAAACCAGCAACGTGGCAGCAGTAGGCGCCATAGGTGGCCTGCCCCACAGTGGTATCATGCCAGAGTAATGTCTGAACAACTGAAGGACACTGAATCAGTCGGCCAATACCACATGAACAGGGCTATTCTGAGTCAGCAATGTGAGTGCCATGATGAAATGCAGGCACCCACTGGAAGGGGTCATGTCATATCAGAGGTGACAAAAGCAATGTGCCTGCTCACCATGGGAACCTTCCAAAGGCCAGCTGGAGACACCACTGGCAAATCTCAGCCATCCATGTCCCATCTCGTCACACAGTTTCTCACTGCACTGCTTCCCAAGCACACAGGCAGAGTGGAGAAAAGCCATGCAGCAGTTCCACAGGGTGGCATGCATGCCAGGCATCATAGTGGCCACTGACTGCATCCATGTGGCAATCCATGCACCACCTGGTAAAGAGGCCATGCCATATGTGAATCGCAAGGGATACCACTCCATCAACTTCCAGGTGGTGTGCAATGCCACAGGGCACATCAGCAATGTCTGTGCCACACACCCTGGGAGTACACACAATGCCTTCATATGGGATCAATCCACCCTGTGCCATGGGTTTGAGACTGGGGACATACCCAGCGGACACCTAGTGGGTGAGTGGGGCATGCATACATGACCACGAACAGGACACCATGGTGCAACAAACAACAGGAGGGAGAGCAGATGTGCATGGGCCACAGCAGAGCCTGTGCAGGGGTAGTAGCACAGGTGGGACATTGGAGTTGGGCACAACAAGTGAACTTCACATGCGACATGGTGGGCAGTGCAGCAGAACAGCACAGTATGGGAGGTGGGGTGATGCGCAACTGCAGGCATGAATGGCAGGGCAGAATGCACCACATGCAGCCCTGTGCAGATGATAACTGGGCAATGGAGGGCAAGCAATGCCGGACAATACAGGTGTGGGCAGCCATGGAAGCATGCATGGGCAGGTACAAGGTGACTGAGTGCAGCCAGGGCATGCAGTTGCTGGTGTGTGCAGGATAGAGACACACTAGGAAGGGCACCACAGGGACAGGGTGGACAGTCATCAGCTGCAGCAGTGCACCATGGTGGAAGTTGAGGGTTATGAGACACAATGCACATGTATGCAGGGTTGTAACAGACTGCTTTTGCCCACCACAGGTGATGCAGCATACACCCTCTGACCCTTGCTCCTCACACCCTTCTGCCATTCTGGCACAGAAAGGGAAGAGGATAATGTTTAACCAGGAGAGGCACATTAGCCAGAGCTTATTTCCAGGTGCAATCTGGGAGCACAAGGAAGTTAAGTGACTTGCTCAGGGTCATACAGAATGCAAGTGAGGGCTGATGGGATTCAAACCCAGGTCTCCAGGTCTGCAGCTTAATGCCCTTAACCATTATGCTATACTGCCTTCAAGAAGCAGAAGAGTGCTACAATGAGGCACACATCACTACATGCACCATCATAGGGTGTGTCTTTGGCATGCTGAAGGAGCACTTCAGGTGCCTGGATAGGTCAGGTGGTGCCCTACAATATTACCCAGAGAAGGCCTGTGGCATATTCTTGGCCTGTTGTATGCTGCACAACATGGTCATTGTCCATGGAATAGCTGTCAAGGTTGAGGACGGCAACAGTTCTGAGGAGGAAAAGGGGAAGGGGAGGATGCAGTGGAGCAGCGCCCTGTGGCAGACTGCCACTGGCATACAGGGACCCACGCCTGATCGCCAGGTCCCGGTGGCACAGGGACACCATCATGGACAAGCACTTCAGGGACTGCAGGTGAATAACACAAGTGGGTCATACATGACAGCACCCCCAACCCACACACCCACAAAAACCCACACACCCACACACACCCATACACTCACAACCACACCACAGGGCAGATGACAGCAACTCAGTAGCTGTGTACTGCACTCATGAGGGGTGACACTGCTGCACACTCACATGCACAGCAGGACACACATGGCCATGGGGGTCACAGTGTATTTGCTTGGGATGGCATGGATCAGTGTACAGCTCCTGGCACACATGCACAGCAGACATAGGTCTGCACTCATTACATCCATGCCATACAGCACAACAATGACACCCCCAGCCATGCACAGTGCAAAGCACAGTTGAACCACATAGTTGTTATACTGGGGCTTGCGGATGCCACCCATGCTGCCAAGGCACAATCAGCCTGGTGTGTGGGCCACAAAGGGTGCTGGTGACAGGACCATGTGGGCTGTCACCCAGACACCAGTTGAAGGCAGCAAAGCCTCCACAGACACATGAGCAGCCACGTCCATGCCTGGTGGATGCTATGTCAGCACCAATGGCCACGGGGGAGTGGCCACCACCCCTGGAGGGGTACTGCAGCGAGACCATGAATGGGTGCTCACTGGTGTGTCATTCCTGAATTCCATGTGGGATCCAGGGTTGCTGGAGATGGCCAAGAGTGGTGATGGCATCAGCAGCAATGGGTTCACCTGATGCTGTGACCTGGGAGTCTGTTAGGCACTCCTGGAGGTGCGGCTGGCAACTCAGCACCCACATGGTGCACTGTTTGCACTCGACACCTCAGCAGCGAGTACACTATGTTCCAGAGCTGCGGTCATGCCCAGCTGCAGTAGATGAGCCTCCTGCCAACATCTGGGCACACCACACAGCCAATGACTCATGTTCCAAGGCCAGTTGCATCCGAATGCTTCTGCACTCTGCCTGTAGGGATGCCTGCCCCTCCACAGTGTCCCACAGGAGGTTTGCATAGCCCTCAATCTTGTCAACAGGGGATGCATCACGAGGATAGTGCCGATGGGCAGGTGGGGTGTGAGTCTGCTGCACTGCATCTACTGTAGGCAGACTCACAACAGTAGGCCACTGAATGGATAGGGACTGGGCTCAGGCAACCATTGCACATTCAGGGACAGCTGTATCATGGTCTCCTGCCACCCACTACTGCACCAGAGCACCCTGCTGAACCATGCCAGTGATTCCTGTCCCCACAGCAGCACCAGACACAGAGCCACCATCTACCACCACCATAGGCATGTGTGTAGGCCCTGCAGGTGCACCAGGGGCTGCAGGACCGCCGATGCTGCATGGTGCCACCTGTGCATGTACCTGTGCCTTTGCTGGTCCGCTATCGGCCATGTCCCCCCAGATCTATGTGGCATCTGGATCATCATCATCATCATCGTAGTCCCCGTGTGTACTGGATGCCAGCACCAGCAGGGCACCTGTGATGTCCTCCCTGTCTACTGGGTCATCATCAGTCAAACCCAGCATGCTGACCAGCCATGATCGATCCTGTCCTCCAGATATGGCACCTGTCACAGAGGGGTTGGATGGCCCTGCTATAACTGGTGCTGGAGCTGGGGCTGCTGTGGTATTAGAAAGGCTTGGCACAGCATCATCCACAGCCCCAGCTGCAGCCCAGTGTGATGGCCTGGCAACATCCTCTGCAAGGCCTTCTTGTGGACCGCCCACCACAGCAGCACCCATGAGGTGTGATGGAGCTGTAAATGAAAGAAGGGATACATGGTTACTGACACGAGTGACTGTTGTGATCAGACAAGCATGTACAGGGGTCATGCACGTGTGCCATAGGTGCGCCTGACATGCCATGCAGGTGACAGTTGAACAAGGGACACCTTGCAGGCACCCTTAGACATGTGTGTGACTGGACCAACACCCTGGATACAACACTCAGGGATGACTCCCAAATGAGCAGCAGCACAACACACCATGGTTGGGCCCCCACCCCACAGGCCCCACCCCCACCCGGGCTGCATGTGGGTGACTTATCATACGTCTGTGATGCACATTAGATGGCCAGGGCATACCGCTGCATGGTCAGTGCACACTGGCACATGGTCGCCTAGTGTGTCACAGTGGGGCTGGTGAGGGCACCTATGGCACACACACAGTGACGGGCACAGTTCCTGGAACATGTATACTCACAGTGCTGCAATGGACTGCTGCCTGTCTGGAAGCCCACTCCTGGAACTCCCTGCACAGCTGTCCAGCCCGTGCTGGCCACCAGCAGCTCCTCTGGGGGTGTGAGGTGTTCACCTGTCTGTGGCCCACCCCCTGTCCCACCCAGAGGTACCTCAATGTATGCCACCTTCTCCTTCACTCTACTTTTCTCATCGTTAAAGTGCTTCCTGCTCTCCATCCAGGGTATTCGGTTAAACTTCCCATGGGCATTTAACATGCCTTGCCACTGCCTCCCAGCCCTCATCCCTTTGCTGGCAGCTGACTTCCCTGCCAGCCAGGATGTCCTTTGGATGAGGTAGGCCTCAATCAGTGCCCTGTCCTCATCTGCAGTGAAATGTTTACATCTTCATCCCACTGCTGTGTCCTGTTTGGACATAGTGGTTTCTGTGGGTGACAATATGCAGGCATTAGCACAGTACTGGCATCCATGTATGTGTGTATGCACAGTGTGTGGCTGCTGTAGGGTCACAACACCCTGTATGCATACCTCTGAACAGCCTGTATTGCATGTCAAGTACAAGTCATAGGACAGTCAGGGACAGGTGACCAATGTCAGAAACACAATGCTAACAATGGTAATAGTAGCTAATGTCCTGCAAATGTGTCTGGCTTTGTTTTCCAGGGTTTTTATCTGAAGGGGAGCTGGACTGTAACACACATGTCTGGCAGTCTGTTGTACTATGCCTCCCTACTAATCGGCAACATACCCCAACTAATGTAGATGGAACAGTGAATCACTGTGAGGCACACCCAGAAACATGCTTGAAGTACAGAAACAGTTGAGAGGTATGCCTGTATGCCCTAAACTCACCACTGTCATATTGTGCTGACATACTGTATATGGTAGAATGTAAACAAACTTACCTTTAAGGATGCAATTCCTGTTAGTCACCTGAGCTCTGTTGGGGTGCATTCAGGAGCAGTTATAGCTCAGGGCATGCAAATGAGATTGGGGGCAAGTGTAATGAGATGTTAAACAGGTGAGATGCCCCTGAATTTGGCAATGAGCAGATTTAGGAACATTGTCTGTGAACTGCATAATTGCCCCCAGCTCATCTCAATCAGCAATGAGCAACAGATGCATTGCATGCATCCCTCTATGGTGCATTCCCCGTGCATGTGCATTAGACCTTGGATATGTCCTGAATGCAGTGTAAGTGTCCCAGTGCATCTTTGTGCATGCGTCATGCAGGATCAACAGCATGACAGGCATAGCACAAATGGTCCAGTGTTTCTGACCACACAATCAGGTACTGCGGCACATCCAGGTCCCCATGTGTGATTGGTGCTGTGCTACATGTCTCAGTGGGTGCATGTATTGTGCATTGGTGTGACATAGCTTCACTGTGCACATGCACTGCACAGCACAACACTGCCAGTGTGCATAGCAACAGTGCACTGTGGATGGCATTATATTCCACTCACAGTATGGCAGATACCAGTAGACTGTGCATGTGTGACCCAGTCATGACCCCTGACCCCGGTCTCCCACCCATGCGATGCATAGTGCGCATGTGCAGTGACATGCATTCAGCAGTAATTGTACATTCCCATGCTGCATTGCCATGTTGCGTGGTGCAGTGCACGATGGCCAGTCATGCATGTGGTGTGACTGGGCCATTGCACACCAGCAGCCTGATCTGTGCACACCTGACCAGGAGACACAGAGTAGACACATGCCATGTGCCCAGGCAGCAGGGCCCAGGGCCATGAACTTGGAGGAGGTTGAGCTTGTCAAACTTATGGCACTGGTGCTGCAGGTGGATGGACAGCTGTTTGGCTCTGATTACCTCACAGAGCCATGCTCAGCAGTGTGGGCAAGGGTTGCTGAGTGCCTGGTGTGCAGGACTGGTGTGGAGTGCACTGGTGAGCAATGCAAGCTCTGCTAAGGGGATCTGCAGTGCTGGGACCTGAACAGGATCAGGAGTCTCCAAGATTGTGTATTCAGGGGTGCAGTGCCACATCCAGGTGAGTAACAGCACCCTACAGATACAAAGGCAGGCTGGGGTTTGTGTCCAGGGGGTGGCTGCCACACTGCCCACCACCACACACCCCCACACACACCCATGTGGCATGCCATGCACCTTCAACATGTGGGGTGCAGGCATGGCCACCATGAGCAGCCATGTGCAACATTCTGCTGAAAACATATAATATACCTTTTACAGACTGCTGTGTGCTGTTTCATGCAACTGCGTTATTTCACTTTGTGTGTGATTTTGTATTTTTAGTGCACTCACTACCACAAGTCCTTGGAGCCCTGTTTACAGTCTTGGTATCCAGGAAGAGGAGCTGCAGTCCTATCTTTGGACTACAACTCAGATAAGGGCAATACATATTGTGATTTGAATATCATAAGGGGACAAACTAGCAATATCAAGCCTTGTTAGGCATTTTAAGTTACAAAAAAAGTGATTTTAATCACTCAGTTGTACAAGGCATCTCCTGACCTCTAGGTGCACTTCCGGGGTCAAATTTCAGTGTTTAGTAGCATACTGCAGTGAGTAGGGTGAGCTCGGGCAGGGTGATTGCGCATCATCACCCACAAAGATACGCACATCTGCGTGTGTTAGGTGTGTTTGGTGGAATTGGAAGGATACCTAAAATAAAATCATCAGAGTGAGAGGTCGAAGATATAAATAGAAGGAAACCTAAAGGAGTATTAGAATTGTGTGTAAAGCCAAACTTATATGTATATTTGGTAGTGTTTACATGGACAATTGGTCTAGAGGTTTAAGAATAGTAAATGTTCTAACTAAGTGGCCTTGGCTGGAATTAGATACTAAGAGGACACACTGACATTAAAATATATATATATATATATATATATATATATATATATATATATATATATAATATATATATGTGTGTATATATATATATATATATATATATAGCACTACAACAGAAAAACAGTAGTTATTAAACCAGATTTGAGGTTAAATTGAGTATAACCCTATTCAAATGTTTGATTATATAAATGGCTGAAACAATAAACTTACAAGATGGAGAAACATTTATTAAATGTAACAATTGTCTCATATACTTAATCAAATAGGAAATTCTGGATCCTTTTATGTGTAGAAAATGTGTGCACAATGAAGACCTGCTACAAGAATTCAATTTTAGTGACAGACTTGCCCATCTAGAGATTAGTCAGAAAAAAATTGCAGATACACTAGGTACTAATCTATCTACTAGTCAAACAGTGTTTTCAAGGTCCCCAGTTTTGACTACATCCATACAGAACCAGGATAGGGCTGTGGCAAGCGCATCTGATACTACATCAAAAGAGGTCATCCTGGAAAAATCTACTCCTTATCATAGCAAAACCAAAAAAAGAACTAGAGATGAGAATGAAGTAACTGGAGGGATGATGAATGGTACACAGTTCAGTTCTTAAAACCCCTTAAAAAAGGATGCCATACAACCACTTTTAACATCCCCCTAAATAATAGATATTCTAGTTTGGCAACACTGGAAGGAGGAACAGAAACTAGGCCATCTACAACTTTAATAACCTTAGATACTCCTGTAGTGTCATCAGACACAGACAGCAGTAGTGATAATGATCTAATAAATACTGAAGTAACAACAAATAATCCCAGCTATGATACTACTGAGACTATGGAACATGGTGAAAATACTCAACCAAGTCATAGAAATATCCTAGTAATGGGGGATTCAATGATCAAAAGACTTGACAGGCTTGTTTGTAATCCAGATAAATCACATCGGACATTATCTTCATTTAGTGGGACAAAAATAGCTGATCTAACAAACATGTGTAAAACAATGGTTAAAAATCTTGGTAACAAACCCCTTTTTCTGTGCCACCTCTACATTTCTGTTATCAATCAGTTGGGAGAGGCACTGGAGAGCAAATGAGAAATGAATGACAAGCGTGGCTCTGGATTAAAAAAAGGAAACAAAAAAGAAGAGAAAGTGCCGGGACTGCAAAGAAGTAGAAAGGAGGTGCAAAGGTAAACTTTGCGACTGTTCGAGGAGAGGTAGCGTGAGCGTGACTGTGTACTTGGAAAGGTGGTACAACAGTAGCATTTCTGTGTATTTGTCTCCCACAGAGAGAGAGAGAGAGATGCTTTATTGGATTAACAGATTAAATTTAGTGGGCAGCCAGAGGCGTGAGAGGGTTGGGGGATGATGAGCAGAGGCTGGTTCAGGATGTAAGGCAACTACAAACAGCTTTATTGTACACTGTAGCTGATTGAGGGAGTTTTTGGTTTTTACAGTGAAGTATGGTAAGAGGTTTTCCTGAGGAGTTGTGCTGCTTAGGTGATTCTTGCTAAGCGTGACAACAAACATGGAGGTTGGCAAATTTGAAAATTTGGGATGCCCAAGAATACCCTAAGTAATGGGGCACCCTGAATTGGCACTAGTTTTCATCCGGGCTCTATCTGTAAGTTAATGTATCCCTAGCAGCCAATCAGATTTATTATATTTTAAAGGCCTTTTTCTAAGGAAGCAATTAAAAACCAAAATAAATTTTATCCTAAGGATTTCTGGAACATAATGAAAACAATATGGAAATCAGAATGTGCTATAGAGCTTTTTCACAGTTTATTGAAAACTGAAGGAGAGACTTTCTCAACTGGTAATGGAGTAGCAAATCAATTTAATGAATTCTTCATTAATATGGGTATTGAGAAGACTGGCCTGCCCGAGGAATCAGAGGGTCAACTTGAGGAACGAAACCAGCACTCCAGAGCCAGGAGTTTACACTTGCAAACTCCAGTGAAGGAAATCCATGCAGATCCATGACATGTGCTCGACAAAATTTTTGTTGAACACTCCATCAGCGACACCAGCAGGTCGACTGCATTCTGTAGTCAGCTGCCAGTTCCCCCCTCTTAAGGATTATCAACTCTGAGTCCGAGCTGATTGGATGGGGTGCAGAACCCCTGACAGACAGCGCCTGGTGCCAGCGGGTATCCCACAGTGGCATGGTGATGTAGTCGCTGTGGGGGACCTCACTGGTGAAAAGTCGCTGTCGGGGGGTAACCGATCCATGCAACACAGTTGTTGCAAGACCAAAAAGTATTTATTTTTGGAGGTAAATTCTCAATTTTTTCAATAGAGCAGGTACAAGATCTGTCTCTAATCAGGCTGACCTGGCGCTTCGCCACGTGAGGGCTTCATCTGAGTTTGTAAGTGTAAACTTCTGGCTCTGGAGTGCTGGTTTCATTTTTTGTGTTAGTCTTTTAAGGGCGGGAGCCCAGGACCAGCACCCTGCCTGGCTGTAGAGCATAGCATCTACTTTTGTTTAACCCGGTCAACCTGAGAAAGAAGGGTTAAGCATCCAATGGAGTGCTCACCTTCTCTGAGGAGGGATGGCTGAAGGCTCCAGCAACAGTATACCTCCTGTTGGTGGCCATCAGGGATTCACCCGGCAGACCTCGAGAACAGTGATGGTGGGATGCGGTGAACATCGAGAAGGCTCGCATGTGAGTGTGCACATCACTATGATGTCACTGCACATCTGCTCCCATCTCAGGGAGGGATCACAATCACACTCTTAACAAGGAAACACCCTCCGGGCTAGAAGTAAGACGTGGCTCCTCAGCCACCACACCCACCACCAGATCCTGCCCTCCTGGGTCACAACACCTTCTGACCTTCACCTTCACCTGCACGGCCATCAGATTGATGTATGGAAGCACCAAGGTGCAGGAGTTGGCCCCACCCTGGGGTGCAAGCTGGGAGGTTTCCTGCAGGTGAATCGTGGGTGGGTCGGACTACTGGGGCCACAGCTGGGAGGGTCTCAGGCAGGGTGGGACCAAGCTAGGAGATGACCAATGGGGCTCCAGCTCGATGGTGGCTGGAGGGGAAAAGATGTTAAAAAATATACTGTACATACATGGGTACTGAGTCCTGGAAGACAAATCCTTTGGTAGGTTTTGCATATGAAATGGCTATTCCCTGTACGTCAACAACAATGTTTAATTTTCAGAAAACTGAAGTACTGAACTTTTGAAAATAGATAGTCTAAAGCTAAAGGTTTGGATAATCTCCCTAGTAACCTACTGAAATATGCTGCACAAGTTGTTGCCCATCCAATTGTAGCCTTGTGTAATACATCATTAAGACTTGGAGAGTATCCAAAGGATTAGAAAGTGCAAAAGTAATCCGCATATCTAAATCTGGTACAAAACATAAACTATCCAATTACAGATCCATATCCTTGCTTCAGTCATACCCAAAATATTTAAAAAGTAGTGTCTAATTATTTAAACCTTTTCTTAAATTCAAATGACCTAATTAATCAATGTCAATCAGGCTCTACAGAAAAACATAGCACTCAGTCTGCTTTAATAAAAGTTGCTAGGATTGTCAGCATTCTATGTAAGATAAATTCATGGCGGCGGGTGCTATATTTATAGATTAGCCAAAAATTATTTGACACTATAGATCATAACATACTTTTGAATAAATTATTCACTATGAGATTATCAACTGGGGTAATATAATGGTTTCAAGATTACCTTATGGAGCATAGGCAAAAAGCATCATTAGAGGGGTATCAGTCAGAGCTGAGAGATTCCACAGGGATCAATTCTGGGTCCCTTATTATTCAGTTTATACATGAACAACCTTATTTTCAAGGACCCAACAGTACATTTCCATCTGTACACAGATGATACTGTTACATGTGTGAAAGGAACAGCTCAAAATCAGATTTAGGAAACACTTCAGAGGGCATTTGAGTCAATATAAATGTTTTCCACAGAGGACAATTTGGTGTTGAATGTTAATAAACAAAAGTGATGGTATTCAAGCAAAGAAACAATGCTCTGCAACTAGGAGATACAGTTGCAGCTAATGGCTGTAGTTTACAGCAAGTTGAAATGTAGAAATATTTTGAAATATGGTTGGATCACCAATATAAATGGAGTCAATATAGAGATAATATGACTAAAGGTTTAGGACAGAAACTGGGAATGTTATATAAAATCAGGAAAAAGTCTGCCTCTGCAATCTAAATTAAAAGAAGTTTGTGCAATGATAGTACCAGTTTTTGACTATAGTGATATACTGCATGATGGGGCAATGAGGGCTGAATTTGTTTAAGTTGATATAATGTAAAATCACTTTGCTAGGTCTATCCTCGATGTCACATGGTATACTCATAACTGTCTTTTATATACAGAATTCAAATGGTTGAGGTTACAAGACAATAATAGGACTCTTGTAAATGTTACAAAGTAAAGGTTCTAGGTCATTTTTGTGTCAAATTGTCCATAAAGTCATCCAAAGCTAGACTGAGATCAGCAAAAAGTCTAGAATTTGGCACTCCCTTAAGAAAGTCCAGTCAAGGAAGGGTTTCCTTTTATTACTTAGGCCCTCTATATCTGGAATTCATTACCAATACAATTAAGACCATAAACTAATGCTATAGCTTTGGAAAACAAAACAAAGGGCCATATATTAAAAACTTTGCCCTTGGCTAAATTAGCCCTACCTGGCGGGCAAACCTAGCACGGACACAACAGACTGCTATATTCAAAAGGAATAGCCCGGGGGCAAACAGCTTCTGAGTACAGCATGTAAATGAAGCTGGGCAAACTGGGCTGGGAGTGCAGGGCAAACTTAACCCTGGAATAAGACAGCTCTGAATATAGCAACCAGGAAGTGCAAACTACAACAGCAATACAGTGCACAGCGACGTGAAGGTAGGTAGAGGTGAACTATGTGGCCAATGTGTGTGCCAGCAAATGCATGAACCCAGTACAGCTGAAGGCAGCTGCGTATGTGAAAGTACAGTGTGCAAAACTGTATAATATTCCTAAACGATTTGCTTGGTGCTAACGCATTTGTACTGGTTTAGCGCAGAGCTAAGCCATTTGCCCGGGTGCAAGTATGTTTGCCCAGAGCTAAACTTTGCCATATTCAAAAGTGACATGCAAATGAGCCTACTTAGGTAGTCTCTGGGCAAACATCCACATTAGCATCTCATTATGCCCTGAATTGCATGCAGTTTGCCCAGTGTTACTGCAGGGTCCCACACTCCATCTGTAGGTCAGTCTGGAAGTACAGGTGCTGGCTGGGTCTGCCCACAGCTCCACCTGCAGGTCAGTCTGGCAGTACCTGATGATAGCTGCAGGCTACATGTATACAGTACAGCATAGTATTTTGTACCCCAGGGGACAACACAGCATAGGCACAGGTGGTGGTGATAATGCATGCAACTGTCACACTTTAGGTCATGCTGCAGTGCACAGCAGACACTACAGTATCAAGGGGGCTAGTAGTGTGATGGACACAGCAATGCCTATGGTGTGTAGGGCAGTGATGACCACTGCACTGTATACAGTGACAAGCCCAACGTGCAGGTGTTTACTAACAGTGGACATTCTGTTACACTGTTGTGTGACCCACAGATGCTTCACCTCTGGCATGGGATGCTCACAGTGACATACAGTATACATGGCCGGCTGTGTGTGCTGTGGTGTTTGTACAGCTGTGCGGTATGTGACTGGGGAGGCATGTACGATCAGACAGGCACACTGGTATTGGGGTATTCCCAATACTGGCCCATGTACACTGTGTGATGTGTCCCAGCCTTGTGGCTGCACCCAGTCTGTGGTGAGACCTGGCCACCCGTACACACTCCCCTCAACACCCACCATGCCCATAGTGCTGCATGTATATGCTGGCATCTGTTGGTCACCACAGAAGTATGGTCTGCAGGTGTGTACTGTATGGCCACACCACCGTCGTGTCCCCTGGTAGCCAGGTCACCACTTACTGCCTGGCATGGCTGGGATTGGTGGCAGATGTTGGCATCACTGTTGTGCCATCGGTGAGCAGCATGTTTCCCCCATGTCTGGCTTTTTCTATGTGTCATATTCATATGTTAGGGTCGCGCAAAGCCACGCAAAAGCCACACAAAGCCACAATTTCATGCAAAGCTGGATTGCCCAGGGTTAAGACTACTTTTTCCTGGGCGGTAATTTGTACTGGACAAAGGGCCGTGCTAAGTTGCTCAAAACCACTTTGCGCAGTGCTAGTCGCTGAATATCGCATTGTGCCTGTATTCATGTTCAGTTTGCCCCTTGCATATATTATGATTTTGCCCAGTGCTAATGCAGTTTCTGCGTGCTATTTGGCCTTTTGAATAATGCGTACCTGTGCTAATCTTGCGCTAAACCTGTGCAAATGGTCTGCACCCAGCGCAAAGCTTTGAATATCTGAGCTAAAGTGTTTTATAGGACTAGTCAAACTACAAATGTCTCAGCCTAGGTATTGGATGAACTCATACATTGTAGGGTGATATTTGTCATTTATTTGTATATAACTTGGTATTCATATGCTCTAAATTACTGTATATAATGTACATGTGTATAATGTTTATAGTTCTTTTTGTACTTAAGATATTTACAGTGACCAAAGGTATGCTGTAATAATGAATTCTAAATTTTGTAACCAGGAATAAGCCCAATGGTATCCTTTGTAAATGAGCTCAGGCCAGATAGGAAATACCTTATTCATGATTGTTTGAATAACATGTTGCTTCTACTTCCACTACTACTACTAACACCACCACCACCACCACTGTAATAATCCAATTGTGGTCTTCTTTCAGTCCTAAAATTGAATTTCATATAAAAATATTTACTTTGCATTGTGCGTGGGAAAGCTTTTTTCTCTAAACTTTTGGAGAGTTCAAGTAAATTATCCATTCTGTTATAAACAAAGTATTTAATGCATTATCTGAACATTATCAGAGCTAAAAGGATGGGATCCACCTGTATAGTGTAGTCTGAGCCTTTGGATAATCAGGTGAATTGGATAGTGCACTATATTTTGTATAATACTAACCAGACTATGCTCTATTCATGCTCATATGTCATAGGGTCATCTCACTATCATTCTGTGATGTAATTGAAGAAGTCTTCAATGATAAAGGTGGTGGATTAGAGTGTCATAATGGACAATTTGTCAGTGTTTTCTTTCTCAGTAATTTACCACTGATGAAATAGTTTATTTAGCTAATAAATTTGCTATGTTCTTTTGGTTCTGAGGCACAGACATAGCTAGTCTGTTATACAGCAGAAGCCATAGCAACCATTTTATTTGTTTCTCTCATTCAACACATATGTCACTAATCTGCTTTTTATAGATATTAAAGAACGAGATACTGTACCTGAGTTGAGGAAGGGTGGCAGACTTCATTCATATTTACCAGCCTAAATACACATAGCTGAAACTCTGGTGACTTTGTACAGGATTTTAATGATACCATCTATTAGATGGCAACTCCCCCCACCCTCCCAGCATAGAGAAGTATGGAAGTAATAAGAGGTTGAGAGGCAAGGAGAAGAAGCAGGTATAAAATGCTCTGAGACAGGCTTCTGTATGTTCTTAGTCCAGGGAACTGGCAGACAAATGAAAATGGCAAATGGCAAGCTAACAAGGTAAAATGTTTTATATAGCTGCTGGCCAGCACACAGCCTGAGAAACTCTGTTTATTAAAAAATGCTACACAGATTTAAGGAAATAGAATGCACAATACCTACAACATGGATGCAGACACCAGATAAAGTGGTGACTGGACACTAAAACAGTGGTGGTTTTGGTCCTTTTACCATGATGGATGTTAAATAAAATAAAATAAAAACTGTTTTTTATAACAGTGGTGAGTGAGCGTGGATCTGATTGGTGACTAATCCATCTCTTGGTAGTAGTCTCCTCTCAGATTAATATATTTTCCCAATACAGCTTTTCACCCTCAGATCCCCACTTTCACCTGACCCTCAGGCTCTTTCAGTAACCTCCTAGGCCCATCATCTGCTCCCTATTGTTGGATCTGTGGGGATCCACATGGAGCAAAGCCCAAGAGTACTGGCAGCCGTCATACAGGCATCCAAATAATATATGTTTTGTCAGCTTTTTCTCCCAGTCTCCTAATACCACCCACCTCCCTCTGACTCTAGGTAGTGTCCCATATGGCCATGCACATATACAGTGAATGCCCATATGTAGGAGACAAGGTTCCAAGCCCACAACATAGCTCAATGCACACTCCCCCTTGGCCACTCGAGCCAGCTCCCTAGTCTGCTCCCAAACCCAAGTCATTGATGCAGCAGCACAATGTGCTACCCATTAGGCCATCAGACAGCCCAGAGTTAGATATTTTTTGTCTGCAAAGGTCCCTCAGCCAAACAGAGTGTGAAAATTTATGCTTGTCAATTTCCTCTTTTCCTGAATGAGGTCTTCTATGAAATGCATATTGTTGGCAATCATTGTTTTAGGTCAAGGGAGTAAAACATTCTACCAAAGACATAGCCTTATTGTTTGTTATTGTCTTGGTATGTCCCTATGTCCCCTACCTGCACAAACCACACATCACACCAGTCTTGGAGGAAATGGTTGCAACCATATATTTAATAAATTACCAACATAATACTTATGAGAGTGACATGCACAGCTGGGAATCTTGCTGAGTTAATTCCAGAACCTCCAAACCCCTCCCTGAGAAGGGCCATAAACTTGTGCCAACTGAAGGAATGATGTATTTCTCTGAGTTGGAACCCAAACCTCAGAGAGCAGGGTTGTCAATTGGAGGGGTGGCAAGTGACCTACCCCCATCTTGTAGCACTGCACCCACAGGCAAGCCCAATGAGGGAGGTCCCAATCCCACGAACTAGGAACCAGGTCCTGTGGCCCACCCCCACCTAATGCCAAGAGGAGAGAGAAGTCCCCTGGCTGGAAGAATTTGACTCTGTCTTTTTCCCTCTTGTGAGATCTTCCTGTGAGACTCCAAACCCACTACTGGCTATGCCAAACTAGAACTATCTTGCTCTCAAACAGCTCTTTGGAGGAGGTGAAAAACTCGGGGGGGACCTCTGAGGGAAACAAATGGGACAATTCATCCCCAACTCTAGCATGCCCTCCTGTATGGGTGCAAAGGATTCCCTATTCTACCCTGACCATCCTGAACCCAGTTTATATTAAGGTAGATGGGTGGGAAATCTTTAGCTGGAAAGAGGAATGAGAGGGATCCCTCAGTCGTAACACTTTTCAATCACTCACTCTCCTCCCCCAGCCAGATGCACCCACCCCATGGATTGCCCAACTGGTTCCTCCTCCAGGAGTAGTGCCAGGGCACCTCTTAACTCCATAGATAGAACCCTACTTACCTACCTAGAGGCCAGGTTTTGGGAAGGGGCCACAGACAATACTTCATCTGCTACAGTGCTTATGCAGACTGTTCATTGTTTTCATAAGTATCATAAATAGGAGAATGAGTCCATAGCTTGCATCAGAATTAGGCTCACCATTTAAACAATGGTTCATTTATCCCCTATGAAATCTTCTAATTTGAGTTTGAATGGTGTAATGGTATTACTTTTTACAATATCCATAGGGAATGTAATCAAAGTTGTTACAACTGTCTGGTTAATCCATGATCCTCTCCTATTTGTCTCATAATTTCCCCTTTTAATTGATAGGTGTGTGTGCTCTAGTAGTTTTAACAGTTTCCCTTTTTGCAGACGCACACATTCCCCAAAATCCTCATTTCCAAATGCTGTGCATACCTTATTTATTTCATTTCTGTCCACCGGGTAGGTGCACTAGCCATAGAAATGATTGTTTTCAGGCATGACCTGGGAGGTTACAGAGTGGAATTATATAAAACACAGAAACAAAACAAGGTTTTACAGTAAAAATACAAGCAAGGTGATGATAGCAAGGTATAAAATAGTGTGAGTCATGGCAAAACATGTGATGAGGCAATCTGTTGGCAGGTGCAGGACATAGATCAAATATTTGCAAGGAATTATCATGATGCAAAGTTCGGTGAGAGGTTCATTAAAAACAAACAACCACATACTTGTAAGGAACTGTCAGGTATAATGAGCTAGGAAAATTACAAAATAACATACGGTAGGCAGATTCTTTTTTTTTTTTTTTTCTATTTATATTTTCTGCTCCAGCCGCTGGTAGCCCGGTACCATCTGCCGTTCACGCTTCCACCCCCCCACATCAGCCTCGCACCCTTCCAATACCCCGTGGCTTACCCCCCATGGTGGGGCTGCGGCACTGGGGACACATGCCGCAGGCGTCGAACTAGGTCGGAGGGCTGGCCTGAGGGGGCTAATTGAAGCTGTGACCGGCTTCATCAAGGGCCCCGGTGGCATACTCCCATTTTTCCTTTTTTTCCAGGAGGCGGGGACGTGCAATGATGCGGAGCATCCTGCCCCGCCTCCAACGCACACACTGTTGAGGTCGGTAGTCGCGCTACACCTGGTCTCCACCAGGAGTCGCGCAGACCCCAAGCACTTCCCCATCCTTCCCCCCGGAGAGGAGGCAGTCCATGGGCGCTCTATCCTTCTCCCCGTGACCCTCAGCGACCGAGTCCATTCCCCGAACCTGGTCAGCCGTGTCGCAGCGAAATCCATCGCTTGCGCCGGGCGGGCTGCCACGGTAGGCAGATTCTTAAGGGAAAACATATTTACATGGTTGGGAGAGAGGCACAGAGTATTGCAAGTAGGAGCTTTTCAGCAATGATTACAAAGATCTAAGAAGTAGAGAATTAGTTATAATAGAACAGGGCAAGAGGTTTGAGATAAGAAGCCAAAGAGGAGAAGTGCATCAAGTTGGGAGGGGAGACAAGTAGACAGGCAGGGGGAGGATTAAATGCAAGGCATTAGGTAGAGAGCAGATCAAGCATGCAGTGGTGGGAGTAGGAGAGGTGCTAAAGGGGGTTAAAGCAAGGGCATCGATTAGAGGAGATGAGGTAACTATGGAGGTCCCTTTTAAAGGTGTTATGTGAGGGTGCTTGGTGGATTGCTAAAGGGAGGGAGTTCCATAAATAAGGAGCATGGTGGGCAAATGCAGTGGTGCCATTGGTGTTGTTACATTTCGGGACACATAGAAGGGATTTTCCAGCTGAGCATATGCCGTAGCCAGACATCTGAGGAAAAAGTAGATCAGCTAAGGTTTTTGGCATTTGAGACCACATAATACTGTTGACAGTCAACCCAAGGGAGTAAAGTCTACCACCATTTGGTGACAGCCAGTTTAGATCTGAGTAGAGGAGGTAGTGGTGTTCCTGCTGATGGGAGGAAGAGGCATAGCGACAGATATTATTATAGGTGATGTCCCATCTATGGAGACTGGATTTAGGTAAAGCAGCATAGGTCACAATACCATATGTAAGGGTGGGTAGTAGAATTCCACGAGCACTGGCAAGCCTCACTGCAGGGGTTAGTGCAAATCTGGTCCTGTACATTGTATCTAACTTAGAGTTGACAGATTTACATGAGTTCTGGATGTGAAGATCAAAGTTTAGGGATTAGTCCAGTGTTACCCCTAGGTACTTAAATGACATCACTGAATCAATAGGGGAGCTATCCAGGCATGAGACCATGAAATTATTTTGGCAGGTTTTGAGTTTAAAATTTGTCCCAGATAGGATGGATTGGATTTTGGCCTCATTAAGGACTAGTTTGTGATGTGAGAGCCAGGCTTGAGTGCACTGAAAGTCAGTGGAGAGCCATAGATTGATGTCAGAGATGTTTTTAGTGCTGGTGTATAGGACTATATCATCAGCGCAGAGGAGGGAGGAGGTGGCAGTAACATTGTAGGTGATGTTATTGATAAATACAGAAAATAGCAGTGGCCCCAAAACTGAGTCTTGTGGTACATCAATATTCATCATTGCCACGTCAGAATAGGTTGAACTGTATTTTGCAACTTGGACCCTGTTTGACAGGTAACTATTGAACCAGTTGACATTATATGTGAAGCTCAAAGACTTCAGGGTAGCAAGGAGAATGGAGTGGTTCACCAAGTCAAAGGCCTTTGTTATGTCTATGAAAACAGCTCTAGTTATAAGGCCTGAGTCCTATAGCTTTGAGTGTTTCAGTAGTAAACTTAAGCAGGGCTGTGGAGGTGGTATGGCCCTTGCAAAAACCATGCTGGTCGGTTGTAAGAAGGTCATTTTTGAGAAGGAATTTGATGGTTTGTGTAGCAACTAATTTTTCCAGGATTTTGCTCAGAATCAAGAGGATGGCAATGGGTCTGTAGTTAGATAGGTCTTTTGGGTCACCCTTTTTGAAGATAGGAGTGACCCTGGATATCTTCCATATGTCAGGGACACTACTATGACATAGACAGAGTGTGAATATTTTTGCTAAGGGAGCAGCAATGAGCAGGGCTGCAATTTTTAGTAGTCTGGGTTCAAAACTGTCTGAGCCTGTGGCTGTGCTGTCTGAGATTGAGCTAAGTAGTTTAGAGACCACCTGTTGAGTGATAGCCTTAAAGTAGAAGGAAGGGCCAATGACTTGGCTGGAAGTCACAGGAGGGCAGTGGTGTTGTGAGACAGGAAAGGAGGATGTGTTTTTATTTGGATCTGAGAATTGATTATTAAAAATGTTAGCTATGGTCTGAGGATTGTTACAGTGAGTACCGTTGAGGACCTTGTCATTTGGGGTGGCGGAGCGGGTAGACCCCAAGAAGGTTTTTATGTGTGACCAGAATTTTGGGGGATCATCCGAGGCATTCACTAGTAAGCTTTTGCAGTATGAGCCTTTGGCTGTTCTTATTTCTTTTTTGCAGGCATTCCACTGCTGCCTGTAGGTGTTATAATCCGCTGGCAAGCCAGAAGACTTAAAGCGGCTTCAGCTCTTGTCCCTTGCTCTTAGCTTAGCAAGTTGTTCCTTTTTCAGCCATCTGGTTTATTTTCCCTTAATTCTGCAGGCAATGAGAGGAAAGTGTAGGTCCTGCAGTGCCATGAATTCTGTCAGAAAAATGTTGAGCGCAGACTGTACATCATTGGCATTGTAAAGATTGGACCAGTCAATGTTAGATATGTCACATAGAAATTGTTGTGTATCTAAATTAGCATAATCCCAGAAAGTGATGTAACGAGGTCATGAAGAGGGGGGTGCGGCTGAGCCCCAGATGCAAAAGATAGGGGAATGGTCAGAGATAGCATCAGTGAGTGTGCCAGCAGCTTGAACATGTTCAGTACGATTTGCTAGTACCCAGTCAATCAGGGTGCTAGAGGTTGAGTGAGGAGCAACTCTACTGGGCGTAGTGATCAGCAGATGCAGATTATGGCTCTTAATTTTGGAGACAGATGAGGCCCGGAACTTCCCTAACCAATTTAGGTTAATATCTCTGAGAATATCAACTTCATTTTGACCAGAGAGTTTGGACGTGTGGTTCAGTAGTTCATCCGGATCAGCATGGCCAGTTTGGGGGGGCTGTAAGTGCATACAACATGTAGCTTTTTAGCCCCAAGGGCTAGAACTGCATGTAGAGATTTGCAGTAGGTCAGAGGGTCAGTATTCATGGTAGTGAGGTGTAGGTGTTCTTTGAAGTAGATGGCAACCCCCCCTCCTCTTTTGGGGGATGGTCTCTCCCGCCGTAGGAGGCCATAATTGGGCATGGAATACAAGGAGTCAGAATTAAAGAATTTTAGCCACCTTTCCAATAGGCAAAGTATGTCTGGATGGTAGAAGTTAATCCAAGCCTCAAGTTCAGCAAGGTTGTGTTCAAGGCTTCTAATGTTATGATGTACAATAAGGAGACCTTTACAGTTGACTAGTAGAGTTTGATTGAGAGAGATGGTGTGTCAGGCCCAGATTAGTTTCAATATCACCAGAGAGAAGGATTGCCAAGAGCAGAATATACCAGAATTTCTGATGTATAAAAGGGGAGGTGGTCAAGTGATGAAGGAAGCATTTTTGGGGATCATAAGTGGTTAGATACGTAATGCCCTTATGCACTAGCAATGGGGTCAAGTCAGGTCATGTGGGAGAGAATAGGAGGAGGTTGAAGAAATGGAAGTCATCCAGAGTCGGCTGTGTAGCAGAAAGAGCCAGACTGCTGTTGCCAATAGTAATAGCTGAGAGGAAGAACAGCAGTAAGACCTCTGCCTGGATGATCAGGAGTCCTCGGCAGCTCATGATACCAGATGTCTGCTTTGACTGGTATCGATATGACTTGGGTATAGGAAGAGCACAATTAGAAGGCATTGAGTATAAAAAGGTGCTTTGGCAGTTATCCTTGGGGATTGTTTTTACCAGAGCAGTAACTTTCTGTTTGTTGGTGAACAATTTCAGCATGGGGAACCCATAGCGGTCAGACAATATAAGAGACCAATGGAAAAATAGGCACATCTGACCACACAGTGTCTATATAAGGCAGGGTCTACCCAGGGTCAGTGTGGTGGGGAAGAGGGTGGGGAGCTGATGTGAAGTGCCAGTGGGGTAAAACTTTCGGCCGAACCAGTGGGGTGACTCAAGGCTGCTATCTGGCATGGTAGGCTTGGTCTGCAGTTTTTGTTCCTGTTTCTGGCCCTGTTCCATCAGCATGGAAGTAGCGTGTGGGCAGGCATTCAAGTCTTGTGGCTTTATAAGGTGAGCGCGGTCCAGCCCAAGAAACAGGAGGGAACCATGGCTCTCCCACCGGGGTTGGTCTTCAGAAAGAGCCGTGTCCCTGGTCCGCTGGAGTGGAATAGGAAGAAGTAAATATTAGGTGTTGCCCCATTAACAGGAGAGACTGCTGCTGTTGTTGCCTTCTAGTGACTTTGTAGTATAATTTGCAAGTGGGAAAGCAGACACTTTAAAAAGAAGCTTTACAAAAAATAAAGATTGTCTCAGAGAAGCAGCACTGATAAGTGGCTCTAATGAAGCAAGGTAAAATGGAGACCAGCTGAAGAGAGGTCAGTGAGACTGAAATCTTCCAATCAGTGTTGGCGCTGAAAATTCTAAATGTTCAAAGGCACCAAACACCAACGTACCTGAGGGGTATATGGCTTTCTGACCCACAGCTCCAGGTGAGCCGCTAAAGCGTGGTTCAGTACAGGCTAGGCTAGTGGGTCCTAATTTGGCTGTTTCTGTAGATTCTGGACCCTGCAATGAACCAGAGTTCAGAGGATCCCAGGTGGCAGTTATGGCAGGGGAAAGAAGCTACGTGGTCTGCTGATTAGCAGGAGCAGGACCGCGGGTCACTTCCTAGGGCAGGCTTTTAGCTTCTCCTCCAGTGGTGTGATCCAAGCCCTGGTCAGGCATGGTACACCTGAGGGGGAAAGGAAAGGAGATGGATTAAGTAGGGGCAGGCAGGGGAGGAATGGTTAGCTAAAACAAAGAAACAGGGTGTGCAAAATTACTTAGAAGGAGGAGGCTAAAAATCAGGCGGGCCAAGAAACCGAAAAAGGGAGGAGATATAGGTGGGTGAGAGAGCAGACAGGTGGTAAAGTGAGTGGCAAGGATTGGGCTGTAAGCTTAGAATACTGGCAGTGCAGTAGAAGGTCTGTTAAACTTAAAACTCTACAGCTTTACACACAGAATTAATTCTAAAAAGGATTCAGCTGTATGCTTCAAATACTAGGCAGTGCAGTACAAGGTCTGCTAAACTTAAAACTCTACAGTTTTTCACACAAAATTAATTCTAAAAAGGAGGAGGCTGTAAGCTTAGAATATTAGGGAGTGCAGTAAAAGGTCAACTTAAAACTCCTCTTCTTTTCACACTAAATTACTTTTAAAGAGGGCTGTAATCACTGTGCATTCAGAGCAAGTAAATCACTTTAAACAAGGCACTGTAACACTACAGTGGTAGTTATCAAAAAGTGTCTTACCTCGATTTACCTCGAGGTACCACTGAGGTAGATTGCATTGACTGTAATGTGATTCTGCCTCATTCTGCCTCAGTATACCTAGGTATACCTCAGTACTGCAAAACTTTTCTATGACTACCACTGTATATGGCCTAAACTAGATTAAGAGATAAGGGGAGAATCTGTGGGGTGGCCTTTCTTGCCTTTCTTGCTTTTTACAAAAAAATAAAGATTGTCTGGGGGAGCAGCAGTGATAAGTGCTCTAATGAAGTAAGATAAAATGGAGACCAGCTGGAGAGAAGTCAGTGAGACTGAGATCTTCCAATCAGAGTGTTGGTATTGAAAATTCAAAATGTACAAAGGCGCCAAACACCAACTTACCCGAGTGGGTATACGACTTTCCGACCTGCAGCTCCAGGTGAGCCACCAAAGTATGGTTCAGTACAGGCTAGGCTAATGGGTCCTAATTCAACTGTTTCAGTAGATTCTGTTATGGCAGGGGAAAGAAGACGCACGGTCTGCTGATTAGCTGGAACAGAACCACAGGTCACTTCCCAGGCTTGTAGCCTCTCCTGCGATGGCAAGGTTTGAGCCCCAGTCAGGCACAGTACACCTGAGGGGGTATATGGCTTTCTGACCCAAAGCTCCAGGCAAGCCACCAAAGCGTGGTTTAGTACAGGCTGGGCTAGTGGGTCTTAATTTGGCTGTTTCTGCAGATTCTGGACCCTGCAGTGAACCGGAGTTTGGATGATCCTAGCAGCAGTTATGGCAGGGGAAAGAAGACGCAGAATCTGCCAATTAGCAAGTTCAAGTTCAAGTTTATTGCAGGAAAGACTCCGTTGAGCAAGCTCATTCACAAGGAGGTCCTGAGGCACATACACATATAGTTCACAATTACATAGACAGGAGATATAAAATGTAAAACAACAAAGAAAAAAATATATATATATATATATATATATATAATACAAGAGGTATACACAATAGAAGTCCTTATGCTATATATGCAGTACATTCCAGCTTTAACCTTGCCCTAAATTATGCAACACATTTCAGTTTAATAAGTAGAGGGCCAGTTGGTACCTAGGAAGTTGACTTGGCATTGGGGGCCTAGTAGCACCTGCATATGTCTTTTAATTTAGAGATAGCTAGATTTTTGTAGGAGTTAATTGATACGATGCTGGTTAGCTTCAGCATGGCTTGTAGTTGGTTCCAAATGTTTGGGAGGGCATATGAGACAGCTCTTTGGCCAGCTGTGGTACATGTTCTGGGAACATCTAGTAGGATAAGGTCGGATTTCCTTAGGGAGTAGGCGCTATGTGAGATGTGTATGAGAGACATTAAATAGACAGGCAGTTTGTGGAGTAGTAATTTGAGGGTCCAAATGCCAGCATGCAGGAGGTGTCTGGTGGCAAGAGAGGTCCACCCAACTACTGCATAAAGATCACAATGGTGGATCCTGTATGAAGAGTTAGTAATGAAGTGAAGAGCACAGTAATAGAGTATGTCCAGTTTAGATAGGCTCAAGGTTGGGGAGGAGATAAAGATAATGTCTCTGTAGTCAAGCAAGGGGAGGAATGTTGCTTGGACAAGTCTTTTGCGGGTCGCAAGAGAAAAGAGGGTCCTATTTCTAAAGAAGAAACCCAAGCATGCTTTAAGCCTCTTTGATAGATCCTCGATGTGGTCGTTGAAGGAAAGCTTGTTGTCTATCCACATACTTAGATATTTAAATTTAGGTATGAATTCCAAGGGTTCACTTAGGGAAGTAACTATGAAGTTTTTAGGTGGGGTAGGTAGGGCACCAGACAGGGCAAGTCTCGAGAAAATCATTGTCTTGTTTTTTTTGGCATTTAAGAGAAGCTTGGCATTGGTAAGGTTGCTTTCTAACTGAATAAAGTCAGCTTGGAGTGCTTCCCTGTCTTCAGTTAAGGACAAGCCTGATGCGTACAAAACCATATCACCCTCAAAGAAATGTATGCTAGAGTTCTATATGTGGGAGTCAAGGTTGTTGATGTACAGGGAAAAAAGGATTGGTCCTAGGATGGAGCCTTGAGGGACTCCTCTGGCAATTGGAAGGGGGGCAGATAGTAGGCCATCAGCTTAGACTTTTTCTATCCTTTCTGTGAGATAACTGTTAAACCACTGTAAGGTAAGTGGAGTGGCACCTATGTAGGGAAGACAGGTGATTAGGAGGTGATGGTCTACAGTGTTGAAGGCCTTACTGAGGTCTAGAAAGGCTGCACCAGTAACCTTCTTGGTGTCCATAGCATGGATCCAGTCATTAGAGACTTTAGCCAAGGCTGAGATGGTACTGTGCTTTGACCTGAAGCCAGATTGGGCCAGGTTTATGAGTGAGTGCGCTTCAAGGTGATTTTTTAGTTGGTTGTATATAAGTTTTTCCAGCACTTTGGAGAGAACAGGCAAGATAGAGACAGGACGGTAGTTGTTTAAGTCACAAGAATTTCCTGGTTTGAAGAGAGGAAGAATATGGGCAGATTTCCAGCAGGATGGAACAGTGGCTGTGGTAATAGAGAGGTTGAAGATGTGAAGGATGGGGGCTGTGAGCTGGGCATAGCCTAACCACAAGAAAAATGATTCAAGACCATCGTCCCCTGCACTTTTCTTGGTGTCAAGGCTAAGAATTATGTCTTCAACTTCTTTGCAGCTAAAGAGGCACAACTGGAAGGGATGAGGTGGAGTAGCATGTGTAGTATCTGGGCTAGTGTTGCTATTCACTCGACTAGCATATGGGGAGGAGTCGAGTGCCAACCCAGCAGTGGCAAAGTGAAGGTTAAGTTCTTCAAGGATTCGCAGTTTATTTTCAACCATCCCGTCCTTGGCCAGAATCTGGTGTGAAGGGAGGAAGCAGCAGGATGGCCTTCAATGGATCTCAGTGTATTCCAGATTTTATGGGAGTTCCCTTTGGCCTGCTCCAGAGTGGAGATGTAGAAGTTTTCTTTAGTAGCATGTACACTTTTAACACAGGCATTTCTGGCAGTTCTAAACACCTGCCAGTATGCCGGGTCCTTTGTGTGCCTGGCCCAAGCCCATAGCTTGTCTCTATTGGTAAGTGCAGATTTGAGCTCTTGGGTGAACCACGGATGCAAGAGTTTCCGCACCCTCATTTTAATAAGAGGAGCATGCTTGTTAATTAGGGTGGTGAGGTTATCATTTAGGACAGAGACGGTGGCATCAGCAGATTTGGCAAGATAAAGGTCTTGCCACCTGATCATAGCTAGATCGGTTAGGAAGTTTACTGAGTTGAATTTACAGAACGAGCATTTGATTCTGAATTTAGGGTGCTGCTGGGTTTTAGATTGGAATCTTGTACATACCACGATACTGTGGTCACTCATGTTGTTATGGAAAACTGCAGAATGTGAGATTTTATGGGGATGCGAAGTTAAGATGACATCTAAGAGTGAGCTGTTAGCAGAGTTAGAAGCATTGATTCTTGTGGGTTCAGTTACTATCTGTGTAAGACCCAGATCATCACAGATTGCTTTTAGGGAGTGGGATTTAGCAGTGAGCCAATCCATATTGAAGTCCCCTAAAATTATTGTTTCAGTGTTAGCAGCCAAAGTTATGGATTTCAACACATTAAGAATTTCTGTGCCTCCTGACGGGGGGTCTATAGCCACCAATGATTGTGATGCTCTCTGAGGATGGAAGGTGAAGTTTAAGCAAGACAATCTCGTATTCCTTGGGCTTAGTTTTACAGGAAATGCTGCTAACATCAAATTTTGATTTGGCGTATACAACCACTCCCCCCCCCACCCAAATCCCTATCAGCCCTAAAGAGCTTGAAGGCTAGTATAGTATAGTATAGTAATTTGCGGATCAGTGTTGGTCTTTTTTAGCCTTGACTCTGTAATCATAATCAGATCTCGGTCAGTGTGGGCTGCCCAAACTTGAAGATGATCAAGTTTTTTGAGCAGGCTTAGAATATTGACCATCATCAGTTTCATCCCTGGAGCAGCTCCAAACTCCGATGGAGAAGTGATTTGAATTGGGGGTCCTTTATTTAGTTTGACATTGCCTGAACAGAAAAGGAGAATTAGAAACATTTTCTTGAGGGCATATATCAGGTAGAAGTGAGTTCTTTTCGTATGGGTTCTTGTGTGGTGTTCAGGCATTAAGGTACGTCTAGCCAGGGCATAGGAGATGCTGACATGGCCGTTCAAGGTTAGCAGGGGAAGTGCAAGGAAAGACACTGGCAAAGGGAGGAGGGCCAGAGGAGAGGGATGAGAATTAAAATGAAAACCTGACAGATTAAGAGTAGGGAAGCAATATGAAGATGCAGCAGGAACTATGATTGTGGGTCCCCAGGCTGGGATGACTTCTGACTTAGCATGGATCAGTGCTTTATGAGTCATAATTTTTGCCAGGATTAGAAGTAGAATGATAATGCAGGCCATATTGCCCATGATTGAGTACAGTGATTTGTGTAGAAAGACCAAGAATCCCTCTAGTGGCAGGTCTGTATAACCTGCTAATGGAAAACTAGCCACTAGCAGAAACAGGACTGTGGGTCACTTCCCAGGGCAGGCTTGTAGCTTCTCTTCTGGAGGCAAGGTCCGAGCCCCTGTTGGGCTCGGTTAGCCTACGATATTTTACACTAAATAGCTATCTGTTCCTTCT
This sequence comes from Neoceratodus forsteri, assembly GCA_016271365.2. Taxonomy (NCBI): domain Eukaryota; kingdom Metazoa; phylum Chordata; order Ceratodontiformes; family Ceratodontidae; genus Neoceratodus; species Neoceratodus forsteri. The sequence continues at coordinate 1,128,710,587 of CM028131.1, forward strand.
TTCATTATATGATAAACTGTGGAGGCCGTTGATTTTATTTTCCTCTGTATACCCTTGAGTTGTTTAATATCCCTTTTATGATAGGGGCTCCAGAACTGCACACTATACTCCATCAGGGGTCTAACAAGTGATGTGTACAGTGGCAGTATTGTAGTGCTGTATCTACTCTTTATATTTCTTAATATGCCGTTTGTAATTCTGCTGGCTTTTTTAACAACTTCAGAAGTGTGCATAGCAAAGGTTAAGTCATTTGTAAATAGGATACTAAGGCCCCTCTAAAATCTGTTCTCCTAAGTTCTTCACTGTTTAACTTAAAACTTGCAAGTAAATTATTTTTTCCAAAATGTATTACACTACACTTTTCTATATTAAAAATCATCTTATGTTGTATTGCCCAGTTGCTGACATTATCTAAACTGGTATGTACTAACTATAACTTCTAGTTTGCTATCAGCAGCAAACTTAGCAATCCAAGTATTTTTTGATGTTTTAAGTAATGATATGAATATGTTAAACAGTGTGGGCCCCAATACTGAGCCCTGGGACACACCACTAGAGACTTCTCTCCAATCTGACATAAAGCCTCAAATATGTACTCATTGGGCCTGATTCTAAAAGGGTTATGCTTAGCGTAACAGCAGTTGCACCAAGCAGAATGGTGCATGTAGCAGCTTACACCAGCAGTTGCGACATGCGCAATTCTACAAGAGGCCTGTGACATGTCGCAGGCCATTTGCGCCAAACAGCTGTTACACCAATATAAACCCCTGTGACATGGTGCTAGGGGTTTACGCAGCAGTTGCACCCCATTCTAGAAGGGCAGCCATGAAGTGCCCACATCGGGATTCTACAAGAACTCCCGGAGGAGATCTGGCAATGTAAGTTATACCAGCATTTAGCTGATATAACTACGGACACCCTCAGGGTCCTAGTAGACCCATCAGCTGTCCAGCAGACAGTGCAAAGATTTCCCCCCCCTCATGTCCAGCACAGGCCCCACAGGGTTACCCATACCCCAGCCCCCCGAGACAGTCATTGGCAGAAGTCACACAGGGCGGCACTGCCATCCGCCCACCCATGCCCCAAACTGCAAGTCACCCACCACATATGCAGCAATAAGCAAGCCTGTTAGTCTAGTGCCCCAATTGTACATTAGTACAATAACAATATTCCCCTGTTCCTGGTAGTCTAGTGTCTCCCCCAAACTGTGCAATAAAAATATCCTCTCCATTTCTCTGGTAGTCTAGTCCCCCAGACTGTACAATAATATGAAACATAATGATCCCTTTTACCTGGTAGTCTGGTGGCCCCACCCAGCCATGCCAGCCCACTAGCACTCCCTCCACCCATCCCCAGCCAGTGACTGGCACAGCCCACCTCTCACCTCCACGGCCAGCTGCTGACTGAGTGCAGTAGCACTAATGCTGCACTCAGTCAGGTGGCTGGTCATGTAGGTGAGGAGGTAGGCTGTGCCAGTTGCTGGCCTGAGGAGATGAGGAGTACTGGATAAGCTGGCATGGCTGGCTGAGGAGGGACTGGACTGCCAGGCAACTGGATCATATTTTTATATTGATTGTACGGTTAGGGGCAACTAGCCTACCAGGAAAATGGGGAGTGATATTTTTATATTATTGTACAGTTCAGGAGGACCACTAGACTACCAGGGAAATGGGGCACATTGATATTGTACTAATGTACAGTTCAGGGGGGGCACTAGACTACCAGGGAATGAGTATCCATTATTATTTTATAGCTGGGGGGCACTGGACTACCAGAACAGTTGACTTCCGCATTTGTGGCGGACAACCCAGGGGTCAGGCACTGGAGGGGGTGCATTTGTGACCTGTGGCAGCAGGTTTCGACATGCTAGCCAGGTACGCACTTTGTACTGTGTACCTTGCTGGGTGTTGCATGACTTTGCTGGGGCCCTGCACCTTCTAGAGATAGGGTGCAGGGTCAATGTCTGATTGAATTGGCGTAAATTTGCATTAGAAATTTGCACCACCCTTCTAGAATCAGGCCCATTGTTTTCTATTCTCAAGCGTTGATTCTATTCACCTAATGATGTATGAGTCAACTTTGAGTTTTACTAGGCAGTTGATTAGTTCATTGTGTGAAACCAAATCAAAAGCTTTTGAGAAATCCAAGTATATTACATCAACTGGGAGTCCCCGATCCAATGCACTACTAATGTGTTCGAAGAAATATATGACATTTGTTTGGCATGATCTTTTTTTGTGTAAACCCGTGTTGTGAATAATCTGATTCTGAAAAACCCCTTGTTTGTATATAATTCTCCAGACATTCCTTTATATAGTCTTCCATTACTTTACTCATGATACACATCAGGCTTATTAGTCTGTGGTTTCTAAGATTGGTCTTTGTTCCCTTCATGTATAGGCATAACATTTGCTGTTACCCAATCATTTGGTACCTCACCTGTTTTCAATGATTCTGTTAGTAATTTGGACAAAGGGCTTGCAAGTTCTTCAGCTAACTCTCTAAGCAAACATGAGTGTATCCCATCAGGTCCAGGGGATTTGTTTATTTTTAATTTTTTTAACTGTTCGGTACACTACTTCTATTGATGCTTTTAATATCTTCAGTTTGTTGCTTGGTTGTTTCTACAGGGCTTACATATTTAGGCTTATTCTGAAAGATACTTAGAAAATAGTTATTAAATGTATTTGCCATATTTTGGCCATATTGTGTTCATCTGATATAATTTTATCAACATGTAGTGATCCTATCATATGTGAGTCTCGTCTATGGCTATTTATGTAATTGAAAAACTGTTCTTATTATCCATTGTTTTAGTTGCTATTCTTTTTCCTTTTTTTTGGCATTTTGGATTAGTGATTTGCATTGTTTGGCTATTCCTTTAAATCTCATTAATCTATCTATTTTTTCGATTATTTTTATATTTTCTTGTATGCTCTCTTTTTTCTTTTTTATGTATGTTTCAATCTTTCTAGTCAACCAAGATGGCATTTTCCCTTTGTTATTGTACTTTATTTTCTCAGGGATATAATGTTTTGAACAATGCTCCATTTTGTTTTTAATAATGTTCCAAGTTTCTTGTACACCCTTTTCTTTAAAATTGGTTTCCCAGTCCCAGTTACAGAGGTATGTTTTCATTCCTGTACAATCTAATTTACCCCAGCATTTGACTTTAGTAACACACTTTTCTTTGTTTATAATGTTTATTATTTTGAATTCTACCATGTTATGTTCACTTAACCCTAATGGTTCGCTAACTGTATAGTTTTTAATATCATTATTCATATTGCAGAGAACCAAGTCCAGGATGTTGTGACCTCTAGTACCATGACAAACATGTTGTTCAAAGTTGTGTCGAACCATTATGTCAATTAATTGTTTTTCACAGTCAGTAGATCCTACTGTATATACTTGTTCCTTATGATATTTGGGCAATTAAAGTCTCCTAAAATTAGCATTCTACCACTTAAATCTGTACTATTAATGGCATTTAAGAAACTGGTATTTTCCTCAGTATTTAATCCTGGTGCTCTATAGCATACCCCTATTGTATTTTTTTTTTTGGGTTGTAATAGATTTACCCAGATTTGTTTGACTGTTGCATTTATTTGCAGGTTAAGCTTTATTTCATATGCTTTGTATCTGTGTCTCTAACTAACAGGGTGACACCACCTTTTCTTTCCCCTATTCAATTTGTACAAAAGGTCTTCTAGCCAGGTATATTTTTACCACAGTTATTGTCCTGCTACCACATCTCAGTTATGACACATAAATGAATGTCCTCATTATATAACAAAAACCTTAGTTCATCCCTCTTATTTGTGAGACTCCTAACATTGACAAGAATTGCTTTAATTTCATTCTGCTGACTTGTATTAGTTTGTATATTATTTTTAATTTTGTCATTTGTAGTTTTGATAGGCCCCTACATCCCCTAACCTGGACAACCCACACACCACACCAGTCTTGGAGGAAATGCCTGCAGTCATGTATTTATTAAATTACCAACATAATACTTAGAGTGATGTGTGTAGTTAGAAGTCTCACCAAATCAACCCAGAACTGTCTGCACTTTTCCCATGAAGGGCCAAAGCCTTGTGCAGGACCAAGGAAATGATGCAGAAAAGGTTATAGCAAAGAAGATGGTATTAGGAAATACAAACAGACACAGATGGAGGTAGATAGGGAGAATTACCAAGACAAACAAAGGAAGGCAGGGAAGACAGTCAGAAACACAAAGGCAGGGACAGAAGAAAGCATTACAAACTCAATAAAAAGAGGGAATAAAACTTTTTTAAGGTATATCAGTGAAAAAAAGGAAAACTAGAGGGAGGTGTAGTTAGTCTCAAAACTGGGGATGGGGATTGGGTGAAGGAATATCACCTCAAGGCAGACAAACTGAACAATTACTTTTGTTCAGTATTCATGGAGGAGGGAGCAGTTAAAGGGCCAACATTAAAGGAGAGAGGCATAAATTGGAGGGACATAGACACAAGTTCCTTCCCAGAGGAAAGGATCCTTAAGGAACTGACAACAACAAAAGTAAATAAATCAATGGGGCCTGATGGAGTGCACCCCAGGGTACTGAGTGAACTAAAGGAGGTGTTGGCAGCACCACTAGCAGCTATGTTTAGTCTGTCATTGGAAAGTGGTGAAGTACCAGAGGACTGGAGGATGGCTGATGTGGTCTCACTATACAAAAACAGAAACAAGGAAGAGGTGGGAAACTACAAGCCAGTCAGCCTGACCTCAGTAGTATGCAAATTAATGGAAAAACTGCTGAAGGAAAGGGTAGTGGAATACCTGGCAACCAGCAATCTGCAAGTCCCAAGACAGCATGGTTTCACAGAGGGGAAGTCATGCCAGATGAACCTCACAGAGTTCTTTGACTGGGTTACCAGGTAGGAGGATTGGGGGGAGGGCTGAGGAAGTAGCATACCTAGATTTTAGTAAGGCATTTGATGCAGTTCCACAAAGAAGGCTGATAAACGGGAGGGGGTGGAGGGAGGGGGGCTTTAGCATGAAGTTGAGCTTATAGTGTATACATCTGCACTAATGCTGTATATTCCTTCATGTTAAAGCATCTGTGAAAAATGTCAATAAACTTTGAATTAAAAAAAAAGAAGGCTGATAAACAAACTGGAGAACCTGGGAGTTAGTTACAAAGTAGTGAGACTGGTAGAGAGTTGGCTGTAAAATAGAACCAAGAGGGTGGTGGCGGTAAATGGAACATGCACTACAGTGGGCAGAGTGAACAGTGGAGTTCCTGAGGTATCAGTGCTTGGCCCAGTCTTTTTCAATGTCTTCATCAGTGACTTCACAGAGGGGCTCAAAGGAAACGTATGCCTGTTTGCAGATGACACAGAACTCTGCATCAGGGTGGACATACTAGATGGGGTAGAAAGAATTAAAAGAGACCTATAAAGATTGAAGGACTGTACTACAAAAGTTCTCATATGAACAACACTATTCATTTTACAACTAATACCAACATGTAAGGGCTTGCTCAGATCACATCTGCCACAAGGCAAACCCAACCCTCCCGGGGGGCCAGGGAGATACACTCTGAACCAGAACCAGCACGTTATACAAAATGGCCAATGAGTAAAGGAACTCCATCCCTTGGTAAATCCACATGTATGCAAACACACACTCCACCCCATGATGACTAACACCATTCACTGCACCACGTGGAACATTAAAGGCAGACAAACAAAAGAAAAAAGATGCCAGATCATTAAACACTTAAGATCCATAAAGACCAGCATAGCCCTTCTACAAGAAACACACACCATGTCCCAACAAGCCTACCTATGGAGAAGAGGCTGGGTGGGGCAGGCATTCACAGCAGGAGACAGCAACAGGAAAGCAGGGGTGGCAATACTGATGTACAGGTCAATCCACTTTGAAACTGAAGAGCAACATGCAGACCCAAAAGGGAGGTTCTTAATCCTAAAGGGCAAATTGGGATAGACCAAAATAACTCTTGCCGAAGTATATGGCCCAAATATAGATGAACCACAGTTTTACACTGTCCTACTCACATACTGTCAACACTGCAAATACAACTTACCATTCTAGCCGGGGACAGGAACCTAATGCTGGATAACACAATGGACAGATCCCAGCTGCAATGCCCAGGCCTATCCCCCGCACAAAGATCCCTCAAAGAATTACAGGACTCACTTGGCCTCATTAACATATGGAGAGTCCTACACCCATCAGATAGAGAATACACCTTTCACTCAGCCGCTCACAAAACCAACTCTAGGCCAGCCCGCTGGCGCAGCAGTAGGGCTATCGCTAGCGGCACCAGTGACCCGGGTTCAGGAACTAACTCAGGCAGCTGGAGGGCTGGCTGGAGGGAGGAGGATTGAGCTCCCAGGGCCTGCTCTCCTCCTCCAGGCGGAGTGGGATGCAGGTCCCGTTGCGATACCACCACCTGGGTGACCATGGGTGGAGGTGCAGCGAGACAGCATATAAGAGAGGGAGGACATCTACCGGGAGCCGGAGCGTTAGCACATCATGACGTGCATCGCTCAATGGCCCTCCGTGCATGCAGACATCCTGTGGGCTGGGACCAGGAAAGTGGAAAAACCCTGTGCTGGACTCCTCTAGAGGGGACCCAGCTATCTTGAGATAACCCTTAACTAGGCTCCATAGATGGGGCTGGTGATGCCTTCCGATGCATACTTGAGATGTGAGAGGGGTCCTTCTCCTCCCCACCCAGGGGGGTAAACCGAGGCAGGATGGGGAAAGGCTAAGCAGCAGCCGGAGGGAGGTACCTGGGGCGGGACTACGGGAATACACAGCCTAGGGATCTCTGAAGAAAGGAATCTAGTACAGTGAGAAGGGGGCATAAAAAGAAAGTATAAAATTAAAAAAAAAAAAACTCTAGGATAGATTATTTCTTAACTTCCAAATCTGCACTCCACACTACACAGGCCTATGATATCTCCCCTATGGTAATATCTCACCATGCGTCGGTAACCTCATGCTTCTCCCTTTGGACTACATGGATCGAGATTTCATTTGGAGAATAAGTAATAATCTGCTCAAAGAGCCAACCACTTTAGACAGCATAAGAAAGAAAGCCAAATGCTTCTTAGAACAAAATGCCATCTCCGTCCAAGAGCAGAAAAACGTATGGGGAGCCTTCAAATGTACAATAAGGAGGGAATTCATACGCTTAGCATCAACATGCAAAAAACATAGAGAAGAAGCCTGCAGGATACTACTGCAGGAAACCAGGGATCTGGAAAAAAGATAACTACAGACAAGTCCTCCCCACCCTCTCCCAACTTAGTAAAGCTCAAACAAAATACAGTGAACTCCTCAGGGAGCAAGCCAAATTTGCCATTTTTAGAGCCAAAACCAAGTATGTTGACCAAGGGGAAAAAGCAGAGAAACTATTAACACTCTGCATTATTTATTTATTTTATTTATTTAGTTTTTGTTGACCAGGAAAGTGCACTAGACAAATCCTACCTACAAACATCCGATCCAAAATGGGAAACACCCTCACCAATCCATGGGATGTAGCTGGGGCCTTCAAGGACTATTTCAGTGAATTCTACACCCCAGACTCCCAACCCCCAATGTTAGAAGAATATCATGTATTCCTGTCATAGGCTGACCTGACGAAACTGGATGGGGATTCAAGCAAAGACCTTGGAGTGCCCATGACAACACAGGAGGTGAAGCTAGCTATAGGAACCCTCCTTATAGACAAAAACCCCTGGCCCAGATAGTTTGTCCTCAAACTTCTTTAAGATCCTGACACCTGATGTTATATAACCTCTAACCAAACTATACAACAAAGCCATCTCAACTCTAATCTAGACACAATCCTGCAAGAAGCACACATAAAGCTAAACCCCAAACCACATAAAGACCTGTCACTGATGGGAAACTACAGACCAATATCCTGCCTCAACACTGATTTTAAAATACTTTCTAAGATACTTGCAACCAGACCGAGCAAAGTCTGGGACATGCTCAGAGGCCCAGATCAGGTGGGTTTCATGAAGGGAATGCTAGCTGCAGAGCAGATTGGGAAGCTGAACCACATCATAGCAACAGCCAAAGAAGAGAACTCACCAGCAGCCTCATCTCAATCGATGTGGAAAAAGCATTTGACAGGTTATCCTGGCCATTCCTATTTGAAACCTTAAACCACTATGGTCTACCACACCTTTTCACTGAGTGGATTCAGCTCTTATACTCAAAACCCACAGCAGGAGTCCTATGTAACAAAGTCTCTCTCAGTCGCTGGAACTGAGAAAAGGAACCTGACAGGGATACCCACTATCACCCTACCTGTTTAATCTATATCTAGAACTATTAATTAGGAGAATGAACAAGCAAGACACCATACAAGGCATCGGGGTAGGAAAACACAGATACAAGCTCTCCACCTTTGCAGATGACATTCTACTACATCTAGATAATCCAGAACTATTCATCCCTCCCACGCTAAACATACTTAGAGAATTTGAAAGGATCAAGGAATATAAATTAAACATATCTAAAACCAACATCATGTCCCTCAATCACCACACACACGAAGCACACACAGCACAGTGGGGGGCCTGACCCCCATAAACTACCTAGGAATAGCAGTATTTCTTGACAAAGGGTCAATTAGGAAAGATAACCTAGATGCTAAATGTACACAAATCAAACAGGACCCGGCACATTTTTTCACACTTCTGTTAACCCTATGAGCCCGGATCAACATTATTAAAATGAGCGTTTTACCCAGGCTACTCTATCCCATTACCATGACAGGTTGCTTCCTCCCAACCAGCTGGTTCCACATGCTCCAAACCACACTAACCACCTTTTTGTGGAATGGTAAATCCTCGAGCAGATCATTCTTCAAACTAACCCAGAAGAAAGAGTTGGGAGGTCTACAACTACCAGATCTCTAACTCTATTACCTAGCAAGCCATGCCAGCCGATTCCTATTGTGGCGCACCCCCAGAGACCAGTACAGGAATGTATACATCCCATTGTGGAATGTAATTGAAACAGACTTATGCCAAGCCGCTGACATTAGCACAAAAGTGCTAACCTGCATACCACACAAGGCCTTACCCAACAGACTAAAGAACTCACCCATTGGCATCTCAAACCTGGTTTCCAAACAATTACATGACCTCCTGGGTTCTAACCCAAAAGTAGATCCAGCACAACCAATAACCCAAAATTCTAACTTTAAAATAAACAGGGCATCCCCACCATCCAACTTTATGGGCAACATAGAACTAAACACTCTCTGTGTTTTACTGTAAAATTACACCAGCCTCACCCATCTTGCCTTTAAACAGAAAATGAAACCAACCAGAATCCCAGCCCTCCCCTTCCTACAACTACAACACAAGCTCCATGCATCGCTCGGCCCCAAATCATGGAACACAAACACATTCACCAAATGGGACCACCTATTAACTTTATCAACCCAAAGGCATGCGATCTCTTTTATTTATAAAGAACTCCTACTTGCCAACACAGACCAGAATAATGCAGCTTGCACATTCTGGCAGATGGAATTCCCAGAACTCGAATCACCTACAACCAAAGCCACTGTCTGGGGAGGAACTTACAAATACCTGAAATTCCGTGGGCTTAGACCTATGCAATTCAACATCAACCACAAACTATACCTAACACCAGTCAAACTTCATAAGACGTGGAAGCTAAACTCTGACAAATGTTCATGATGTCAAACAGGTACAGGCACACTAAAACATGTTTTATGGGACTGCCCAATGGCAAAACCACTATGGGAGATGGTGAAATCCAACCTAGATCCCTTACTGGGTCTGGAGGAAACCTTTTCCCCTGGGATCTGCCTTCTGGGCCTAGGCCTAGACAAACTCATGGGAAACAGGAGATTCCACATTTTACTGATCTCGGCACTGGTGATGAAGCTGATCTTAAGACATTGGCTGGATGACAAAGTGCCAACCTACAATGAATGGCTCAATGCCATTCTGGAGGCAATAAGAATGGAAAAGATGATCTGTTACATTAGAAACAATCCTAAACAGTACCTTAGCAGATGGAGCAGGTTAGAAACCCTACTGCTACAAACAAGAGTAGATTCTGCCTCAAAGCAGGGTACTGATCTGCACAAGACAGACGACCCAGGGAAGGGGTGCATGAAAACACAATGTTGATTTAGTATACTCGCCTCTTCTCAGGGCTACAACATGACTGCTGTCAAAAATTTATATATCCATGTCCAGACTAACTGATCCCTGAATGTTGATGGGAACCAGTGCTTGAACTCTTAATGAGATGTGAGAACTTCCAACCGAAGCTGTAAAATATCTATTGTCGTTTTGTAGAATTATGAAAATTTTAAATAAAGTTTACTATTTTCAAAAAATAAAATAAGATTGGAGGACCGGTTGAAGGATTGGCAGCTGGGTTTAAATGCAAAGAAGTACAAGGTAATCCATATGGGGCTCAGAAAACCGGGGGCAGTTTACCACCTGGGGGAGAGGAAACTACAAGCTCAAAGTAGGAATGGGACCTGGGGATTGTCATCTCAGATGACCTGAAAATAACAAAACAATGTGACAAGGCAGTGCTGCATCCAGTTTTGGAGATCATCTTCAAAAGGACATAAACAGTAGAGGTGGTACAGAGGAAGGCAACCAAAATGGTGAGAGACCTGTATGATAAACCTTACAAGGAAAGGCTGAGGGAGTTAAATATGTATTCACTGGAGGACAGGAGGGAAAGGGGGGACATGACTGAAACTTTCAAATACCTCACATGGAAAAACAGAGTACAGGATGGTACCATCTTCCTAAGAAAAAGATGCTGAAGGACTAGGGGGCACAGTTTGAAGTTGGAGGGGTGGTAGGTTCAGAGGGAATGTGAGGAAGTACTTTTTCACAGAAAGGGTGGTGGATAGATGGAACAGTCTGCTGGCAGAAGTAGTGGAGGCAGAAATGGTTACAGATTACAAGAATGCATGGCACAGACACAAAAAGAGCTTGAAAAAACAAATGGAGGGGACAGTATATTGATCAAGATTTGCTTAGTCAGAACAGGACAGATGCAGTGGGCCTGCAGGCCGTTATCTGATGACAACTTCTATGATTCTATGTATCTATGTTTCTATGTACCACCCTGAATTGTACCCAAATCTCAGAGAGTGGGGAGGGTCAGTTGGCTGGGTTGCAAGTGACCTGCCCCTGTCTGGTGGTACTGCACCTACAGGCAAGACCAATGAGGTTGGCTGTGACTCCTGAACTGGTCCCCAACTCATGCCAACTGAGGAGAGAAGTTCTTTAAAATAATTCCCCTTGTACCATCTTCCTGAGATACACCAAAGCTACCACAGGACAGATGCAGTCTGACACTGAGCAACTCATTCTAGATAATTCCAAGATATAGCATATTGATTCTAAAACATAGCATATTGAATCCAAAATAAGTCCAGCCACTGTTCACCAATTGCACTATTGTCTTGGTGTTCCACTGTAATCATTCCATGCCAATGATGCATGTCATATTGCAGACCCCAGATGAACACCAAACAGTGCACCTCCATGGTAAACACTGGCCATAACCTGTGGATGAAACGTAGCCCTTCTTCATCCACAAGCGGTGTTGGTCACAACCTGTCCAAGTCTCTGGGCATTCCATCATGATGCTCTGATGGTAACTCCTGGAGACATCCTCAGCAGTCTTTGTCTCCTGTCTGGGAAGGAGTTCACCACAGCACATGCTGGCAAATGCAACTAGCATGCCCGTGCTTGTTTGTGAGAATGACAGGTTCTACCCCTCAGGCCATTGCCCCATTCCCCGTTGTTCAGTGTGTGAACAAATGTCTGCCACAACATCCACTGGTACCATCCAGAAGACCTGGAAAAGACACAAAGGTTAAAGATAAGAATTCCCAATCCAGCATACCACTGAGCCCCTCACTACCCACAGTGTGCATCTGTCTACCAGGCAGTCATTGTGGCCTGTTGTGGGCAAGGATTTAATGGGTCCACAGCATGCCATCTTCTTGCCATTCTCCTATTACCCTCTGACAAGGAGTGCCCACCAACTCTTTGTTCCAGCTCCACCACAGGGACCTGAAAGGTACAAGAACAATGTCAAACCAAGAACAGCCTATACCCTAGACAACTTGTTTGCCCAACTCCTGGGGGAAAGGGTTCCCCTAAGCTCTGCTGATTCTCTCCTATGGCTCTACCTGGAGAACCTGAAAGGAGCCAAGGACAATGGAAACCCAAACCATAGCTCATAACACAGTAGAACCTGAGACCCAACTCCTAGAGAAGGGTCCCCCTCAGCCCTGCTTTGCCACATGGAGCTTGTAGCCTGGAAGCTGCCCCAGCCTGGGCCATGCCTGGAGCTTTGGTCTAAACTGATTAATCCCTGCTGGCATTGCTAGGGTCACTGGAAGCTGGCTCCCTGCACCCATGCTGTCTGAGTCTTCCTGAGCCACTTCCAGACCTGTGGGATCCAAGGATTGTGAGCAGCTCTCTAAACAATCCTGTGCTTCCCACAGGGGTGACCCGGCATGTGGCAGCCACTGTGGCTTGTTGCTCCATGGTATGACAACTGTAACCAGAGGACAAACGTACTGCAAAATCTTTAAATGTTATCTGTGTGTCAATATAGTATGCATTGCCTTAATCTCCTAAAAGCTGAAAACAGTTACAAGGTCAGCGAAAACACCAATCAATACAAATGCCAAGGACACCACAGAAAAACATTACACTTTTGTTTTTTATAGGGTGGGGGCTCTGCCCCCCTCCACACATCCCAAAACTAATATACTCAAGTCCAAGGGTGTGTGGACCTTGAGGATGTGGAGAAACTAGGGAAGAGGGAAATCTATTTAAAAAAAATAATAATTTTCAAAATCAGGAGATGGTGAACCAAACCCTAGTCCCCAGGTCTCCACCACTCCAGGTGCTAGCGCTTTAGCTACTCCACCAGTAGAGTGGCTTGACCTGGCATGTCACCTGACATTAGTTCAGCCCTTCCTCCCCATTGCAGATAGCCACAAGGGTAGCAGTAATTTACAAACGCTATTCTACCCCTGTCACTATCATTATTTTAAGCATTTCTACAACACGGTTTATACCGCAATATTATTGAAGTGACTTCTTGACCTGATATCAATGAGCACTATCTCTCAAGTTGTACTGACACTTCAGTGCTAAAAAATTAATTCATGTTTCCATAGACCACATACCTGTGCACTAAAACCCTGATTTCTACTGTTTCCCAAGTTTCTGTCATCAAAATTTGTTGATCTCTCTCACATTATTCCTGACTTTTCTTACATTTCAAGGTCTTGTCTTCCACATTATGGTGATAATATTTAACCAGTATTAAAATTAAAACAGGAGTCCCCCAAGGGTTAATACTGGGCCCGCTCCTCTTTAACATCTGTATTAATAACTTTGAATTTAATGACCAGGGCATACATTATCAAGTATACACAGATGATACAGTTATATATGTTGATGGGAAGGATCCCGAAGTTATACAAACAAAGTTTCAAGCAGCATTTAACACCCTGCAAGTGCTCCTGCTGGTATGGACCATAGTCTGTGTCTAAATGTTAAGAAAACCAATTGGATTTTGTTCACAAAAACTATAGGAGACTCAACTAACTTTGCAATAAAATCCCAGGACGGTATAACTAATCCAGCAAGTTGATAGATATAAATATCTCGGAGTAACAGTGGATGAAAAAATAAATTGGAGACCCCATATTGAGGCCCTGATCAAAATTTAGGTAATAAACTGGGATTATTGTACAAACTTAGGCAATATCTGTCTCTGGAGTCTAGACTGGAAGTGGTCAATAGTATGCTACTCCAAGTCTTGGACTACGGAGATGTCTTTTATGCAGGGGCATCGGGGGGGGGCACTTGCTAGATTGGACATCATATACAATAGGATGGCCCATTTTATTCTTGATGTACTCAGAGAGACACATAACCGCACGCTTTATAGATCTGTGCAGTGGATGAGATTACATGGCAGGAGAGACTGGCACATTCTTACTCTAATGTATAAAGTATATAGACAAAAACTACCATGATATTTGTTAACTTCATTCTCCATTAGGGAAATAAAATAAAATTTGAAGTCAGCATCTGGTTTGGAATACATTATTCCCAGATGTAACTCTAATATGGGGAAATCTGCTGCTTGGGACAGGGAGCCATTAGTTTGGAACTCACTACCAATTACACTGCATCACATAAATCAACCTATTAAATTAGGCTGCATAAAGCAATGGCACAAAACTAAATCAAATGCTCCCTCAGCCTGTTGTGCAGAAAGACTGACTTGAGGGTTTATTCACATTTGAAATAGTAATATTTATATGTACAAAGTTTGTTGTTAAAGGTGGTGTTAAATTTGCACATAGGAATGATTCTGCTTTATACTATGATGCTAATTGTTATGGGTAGGTTTGTGTTTTCTGTATTGTCTATTTATACTGTATAATGTACATTTATACTTTTATTATGTTATAGTGTATCTACAACTATTTATTATGCACAAGGACCTCCTTTGAAATGAGCTTTGCTCAATGGAGTATGTACCATCTATCATATTCATGTAATTTGAATAAAATGTTATGCTACTACTACTACAACTACAGTATGGTGTGTGCTGATGCTGCAATATATTTTGCTTTCAGGAACACTGGTTTTGGCATTACCAATCCCATGTGGGAGTTCCCGTAGGTTCCAGGAGAGGTAGCAATTTCTTTTAGGCTTCCTTTACCTGAACAAATGAGACAAACAATGTGCTCGGAGGAAATGGCCGCTGCCATGTGTTTACTAAACAGCCAAGTGGAAATCAAATTGGAAAGTGATTACTTACAGTATGTCAATATATGTTTAAATCAGACCGGCGTAAAGTGTAAAGCAAGGTAGTCACAACTAATCAAGTTTATGACACATAAGCAAGGCCACTGATTTACGGTGATTAAAACAATTAAATTCCATTTTCAAGACTTAAGATTCCATAATTTCACCGGTGATTGTTACTCTAATTTCCAGATTTTACCGGGATTCTGCCATCATTCTTTTAGTATGTGCATAAATAATCAGAATTAAACAAGGCTTAATATACAGAGCATTAAATAAAGCAAACTGAAAATAGTACAGGAAGGAATTAAAAAGAAAAACACATTATTTCATAGATTTACTGATCTGATAGAAAATGCCAGATTCCATGAAATCTTCATTTTTACCGGTCTTCAGGCAGCCCTAATTCCGGAATTTTACCAGATTTTCCGGTAAAAAATGAAAAACAGTGGCCTTGCACATAAATCATTAAATACATCTAGGCCCTCCCTTCCCTTTGGAGGGGGATGACATACTGTAAGTACAATCTTACAAGGCACTGTGGGCTCTGAGGCAAGAGGGATGGCTCTTAGTTGGCCAGTCTTATCATGACCATTCTCATCAAGGCTTATTCATTGTCTTCAGCAGCATGTGTGTTTCAGACAGCCTTCCTAATAGTTCTCTGTGGGGCATCCAGGGTGTCCAAAATAACCTAACCAAGCAAAGCATCTGCATTGTCAGTTGCACTGGGTGGAGATAATGTGGTGGTGATTACTGAAGCAGCGTCTGTTCATTTATAGTGGCACAAGACAGACAGGGGTCCAAGGAGTGCTGATCTAGTCTTCAAACCCCTCCCAGGGTTCAGTGGGACATCCAGAGGTTGGTTTCAGCTTACATGCGACAATGAAATCCTAGGAGGTGTGACATTTTCCCACTACATGGACAGTTAATATCATTCCCTAAATCTGAGAGGTGCACTCCATCTTTTGCATACAACTGTGGAACTTTTGCCATGATCCTATCATGCTACAACACAAATCCATCAATGGAGTCCATAATTTGTGACATGGCCATACTGGTCAACCCATGTGTCCTCTCTTTTGTGCTGGGATTCTAAATGTGGCACCACTGCTGCCTCTGTATCATGTGAGACCAAATTATTTGCATCTTTGGCCACTTGCAATGCAACATTCCTAAGTCCTTCCTCATTCTGTTCCACAGTTCAGTGGACTTCACCAGCCCCAAATCACTTCATCTTAGGTGGATGACCAAAATATCTGGCTTGCCATGGCATTGAATATTGGCTGCAATTCAGGGAAGCAAATCCCTCCTCTTCATTTCCCTGTGGCCCATTCAATGTATCCACATCTGCAGAGGATCCATGAAGAGATCCCCCCAGCCCAGAAATGCTGTGATCTTGCCACCATCCAGTGGAAAAATGAATGACCACAGATACACCCACACTTTCTCCTGAGAGTCATGACCTGTCAGCAAAACAGAAACAGAGAGGTTAAAGCAACTGTGGTAGCACATAAGTCACGAAGGTTTGGGACCTACACTGTCCTCAGGACTGAATGTGAGTGTCCATCCAGTCCTCTATCCTAGCATGTGAGGCAGCACCTATTCAGAATGAGTGAGTATTGTACCTTGAGGCACCATACATACAGTCCACAGAGTCTTACCAACCAGATGGCAAAACTGGAAAGCTGAAAGGGAGAAACCATCCTCTTGACAGAAAAGTGTCTGCCCCCCAGGATTTAATTGCTAGAGGTAAGCTGAAACTCACCCCCTGATGTCCCACTGAGCCCCAGGAGGGGACCAAAGATTGAACCTGCAGCCCCTGGCCACCCTGTCTGTCTTGCTCCACTGTAAATTAACAAACAGACCTTCAGTGATCACTATCATATTGGCTGGGTTATTTTGGACACTCTGAAAGCCCACAGAAAGCTACTAGGAAGGATGTCTTTTTTTTTTTTTTTAAAGCTGGCTACCCCTTTAACATCCACCCTGATCCACCTGGATCTTGCCTCCCACCACGATCTCCATGGCCATCGACCACCCTGGCTTGGCCCTACAAGGTGGGACCACTGAGACTCCCCCTCTGCAAAAACTCATCCAGATTACTGGTGGCATCACTGCCACCAGCAGGGCTCCCTTGGCTTACCACCCCCAAGGGTGGGTCCATGGGGGTGAGCTGATTGGCAGAACACTGTCTTGGCTGAGACCATGAGATGTGGCTGCGATAGTGGGACTGGGGACAGGCATCATAGTGGGAACTCCATCCATTTTTACCATGCTGCTCCCCAGGGCGGGATGTGCAGTGATGTGGTACATCTGCCCCACCCCCCATGATTGACAGCACCAGCCGTGGTGGAACCCCAGTCTCCACCAGGGATCCATAGAGCACTGGACACTCTTCCACCTTCTCCCCGGAGAAGGAGAGACTTCCCCAGGATGTTCAATCCTTCTCCCCCGGCCAGCCCTCAAATTCCCAAATCCATCTATGAACCCGAGATATCGTTGCTGCAGGCGGACGTCTTGCCACTGTGCCAGCAGGCCAGCCATTAGGAAGGCTGTCTGAAACAAATATGCCTCCAAAACCAATGAACAAACTTTGAGGAGAATGGTCATTATATTCATTAACAATGCAGGGCTGATCAGACATTGTGTGTCCACCTTTCTTGGACCCCCACATGTCCATCCTTCCACCATCTTGCACATCCAAAAGGTTTGCATGGTGTCCCTACCCCAGTAGCCTTAGCAAATGAGGCAATTTCTGCCAAATGCTGCACCACCATCACCAGTGTGGACCCTTTTCATCTCATGTGCAGGAGGTATGCACAGAGCTGATCTTCCAGAATTGGCCAAGTAGTGGCCCCATCCCAGCTGCTGCCTCAGCCCCAAAACATTCCCCAACCCCCTCTGATATGCTGTCCTCATGCTAGGTACTAACAAACAATTGAATAATTCACAGGCTTCTGGATCATCAATTCCCAGAGGTAGGGTAGGACTTCCCTGGGGCACATCTCTGCTTCTGGTGCCAGCTCTTGGAATCTCTCACACTGCAAACAAGAAAGAACATCAGTCACATCACTATCAACACCTTAAGGTGGCAAACCACTGTAATAAAGTGGTTGGGAAGGCAAGCAGTATGCTGGCATGCATAGGGATGGGTATCACCAGCAGGAGAAGGGAGGTGAAAGTGCCCCTATACAAGTCAAAGGTCTATCTCCACCTAAAGTGTAGGGTGCAGTTCTGGAGACCTCACCTTCAAAGGGATATTGATAGGGTGGAGAGGATCCAGGGGAGGGTGACCAAAATGGTGCATGATATGCATCAGAGGACATATGAGGGGAGGATGGAGAAGCTTGATCTGTATCCAGTGGAAATCAGGAGAGAGAGAGAGAGTGGGGAGATATGATCAGAACTTTTAAATACCTGAAGGGAATTAACAAGGTGAGGAAAGGGAATATCCTAAAGTTGAAGGACAATCCAAGAACAAGGCAGCACAGCTTGACGCTGGGGGCAGTCAATTCAGAGGTAATAAGAGAGGGCACTATTTCATGGAGAGAGAGGTGGGACCCTGGAATGGGCTACCAGAGTGGGTGGTTGAGGCATCAACAGTTAGGGGATTCAAGAAAGCATGGGATAACTACATGGTTTAAACAAGAAAGGGATGGATATATACCCAGATAGAAAAAGGGGATGGGAACCTACAGGGGAGGGGAGGACACAGTAGTGGGGTATAGGGTGGTGCGAGTCAGCGCCACCTATAGGGAGAGAACAAGGGCAGACTAGATGACCCAATGTGGTCCTTTTCTGCTGACAAATTTCTATGATTCTATGAGTACCAGACACATGCATTGCCCTGAACTGTGTATTCAGGATCAGACACCTCAGTATGAACACCCTCATCAGATTCCCCATGGGGCTTGTCCCCCCCCCAGTTGCCCATTTGTGCTATACACTACCCCAGCACTGTCTGTCCTACATGTCACCTGTTTGTTGCAAAACTGTTCTCCCCCAAATCATTACTGCCACCACTATGGGAAAGAATTCCAGGAGCGTGACCTAACGTAACAAGCCAGAATCCACCCAGGACTGAGGCTAACACCCTGTGCACCAGACCCTACAGAAGTAAGCCCCAAAGCCAACTCCCCCAGAAGCATCTGTGAAAGGCTCCAGCTCTTGGCTTGCGACATCTGTGTGCCAAATGGCCACCCCATTTAAACATGGCAGAAATAACAGCCACACCTTGAGGTCATCCTGCATAGACTCAGTAACCTAAAACCTCTTGCTGCAGCCCACCCCAGACTTGGCCAACCATCAAAGAAAGGTTTGCTCCATAGAGATTATTTTGCAGGTGAAATTCAGCTGACCCTGAAGTTGCTACAACTCCTGCAGGGTGATTTTCCACACCTGGACCACTCTGTGCAACAAGGATCTCAAGGCACTAACCTTCTCTTGTGGCAGCTCTGTGGTGACTGTATCAATTTCAGTCCCAAAAAGGACATGTGTGTGTGTATATAGCCCCTCAGTCTTGTCACAAGCTAGTAGCACTCTCATCCTCTCACATGGTACAGAAGGACCACATCAGTTGAGCACAGTGATCAGTTCTTACCTTGATGATAAACAAGTCACCCAGATAATAAACAACTTCTGAGTTGCCTGCCACTTTTTCAGTGATCCAGTGCAAGAAAGTGCTAACTGTTCAAACACTGCACATGCCACCACACAACCCATTGGCATGTAGTTATCCACATAATGCCAGCCTTCGAACTTCATGCCCAGTAGATCCCTGTCCAGTGGGTGCACTGGCAACAGGTGAAGGGCTAACTCAGTATTGGCCTTGCTCAGCAAGGCGCCCTTCCCGCCACCTTTACCACCTCAATGGCTGTGTTGAAAAGCAAGTAAGTCACTGCTGTATTTGCCGGATCAATGTAATGCTTGACTGAGTCACCCTCCGGGTAAGATAGGTGACTGATCTTTGTTAACTCCCCTGGTGTTTCTTTGGCACCAGGGCTATTGGTGAAATCCAGAGGTTGGGGTGTGGAGAGAGCAAAAATGGCCCACTAAACCTGCCTAACACTACTTCCTTTTCAAGATTGGCCTTAACTGTGTCTGGCCAGTCCCTGGTAGATTTTGAGTTCTCTACCTTAAAAGCCTTATGAGGACCCTTGTACAGGATCCTGAAATCCGGTGCAAAACCCTCTTCCAGTGACTGAGTGGACTATCCATCCAGGTAACCCACCAACCAGTGCTCAACATACTCTACCCTAATAGGTGTTGGAAGATTTTCCCTGACCCTTCTGAAATGGCTGCAGGTTTCTCCACTTCATGCACTGGACAAACGGGTGGTTCTGTACACAAACAATGCACTAGTGAGTATATTTACATGCCTCTGCCTTACAAGTCCTGTGGTTGCAATTGTAATGCTGTCCCCCTTCCCCCCACCCCCTTTGTCACTGTTCCCTGTTGCAAAACCCTGCTTAGGGACTGGGTGTGGCACACAGGGAAGCCACTGTCAGAAAGTTGAGCCCCAACACCAGCCTCAGAAGACCACAGCAGAGGGAGATCCAAAACCCTCCAGGCCCTATTGGGGTCATTATGCTTCCTTCTGTGGAACTCCTCATCGCACTCCAGCCACCTCATCCCCCTTTGCTAGCATGCATTGCCATCACATGTGTTAACCCCAGGCCATGCAAATCAGTGATAGAGCCCCTGAAAATCAGGGACAAATTACCAAAATCAGTGACACTTAATTGACATAAAGTTTACATATTATGCGACACGTCATAAGTGCATTTCTACCATTAGCAAGTACTTACTGGTAGGCACTCTGACTAAAATACTGTACCCTCCCCAGTCCCCTGTGGTACACTAATCCTGTTTTTAACTTATTGATCCTTTATGTGTTGCACTGAAATAGAAGAAGAAGAATCAGCATTTATATAGTGCTTTTCATAAACAGTATCCCAAAGCACTTTACAAGCAATGCTAGACTGGTAGTTAAGTGACTGAATGTGTGGTGGCGGCCATATCGTACATCATCACCCACATACAGCCTGCATAATTGCATGAACCGGTTTATGGGAAGGAGAATGTTGGCCAGGACACCAGGAATGTTCCCTGCTCTTTACGAAGAGTACCCTGGGTTATTTTACTTCCACCTGGACACCCACCAGGACAACACCAGGATGGGCAGAAGGGACCTCGGTTTAACGTCTCATCCAAAGGACGGCACACCCCAGCAGTACAGTACCCTCCAATACTGCACTCAGATGCCAGTGATTTTTAGGTGCAAGTCCATCCCAGTGTGGGACGAGAACCCACGACCTTCTGGTCCTGAGGTGGATGTGCCACCAACTGAGCCACGCTGACACCATACATATGCAAACAACTTTTTTAGTCCGTAGTTAGAGAATGACGTGCAGTAATAGATTATAAACAGGTTTAATATTTAATGTACCATAGAGGTATAATAATTCAGTTGGAGCAATCTCACTCCCTTGATATCATTGGGTACTGATATCAGAGATATTTTAGGGTCACTGCATAGTACCATCCTTGTTTGAAAATAAGTCTATTGTATCATACATTTTAACTCAAGAAAACTGCCTTAAAGGAGAAGTCCACCCAGAATGTGCAAAAACATATGTTATGTAGAGTGTTTTGATATGTATGTTAAGTCCTAGTGTGTCCTTCCCTCTGTCTGCTATTAGGAGTTTTTTCTAAATTAGCCTACTAGCTATATGGTAGTTTCACGACCCCTGTGGATATCCATCACAAATAGGTTTACTGGCTTTCTTTCTCCCACGATGCACTCTGGCTCATGTGACACTGATGTAACCATGCCCTTAGATTTAGCAGGGTCTGTCACAGCTCAGCCACAAAGATAATACTTCTTTCAGAGAAGTCACACTGCTAAATTTTGGGTGAGTGTAATCATTATCATTTTTTGATATTAGTACCTTCTCCTGCTATGTTACAACCTATAAGGTGATGTTCAATTTATGCTACTTAATACTGGTGCAAAAACTGAAAGTGACTGAGAGGAACAGAGTAAACAGTGACATGATCCAAACACACACACACACACACACACACACACACACACAGCAGAACATAGCAGGACAAGGTACTGATATCAAAAAATAATAATGATTACACTCACCCAAAATCTAGCAGTGTGTCTTCTCTGGAAGAAGTATTTTCTCTGTGGCTGAGCTGTGACAGACCCTGTAACAAGACAATGGCTTCGTGCAGGGGCAATTAGACATCACACCAATGGGCACTCTGGGAAGACTACAGGCCATAAAAGAAATCAGAATGGCATCCTCCAAGGGCAATAAAACAAGGAAATTTAGATAAAACATCTCTCACAGCCAGAGGAAAATAAAACAATGGGAACTGGATAGAACACAGAAAAAAAGACTACTACATGTCTTTTTCTGATTTTAACATGGAGTTTTCCTTTAAAGCCCTATAAATCAAGTCAGTGGTATCAGTATACCTCTCAGCCTCCTTCCTTGCAGATCAGGCCTTAGGGACAGAGCTCAAAAACATGGGCAAATAACCAAATCATGGAAGGACAAATCATTGCACCAATGTAAACATCAACTCAAGAAGCCTGCCATATTGTGTAGCTTAATGAAGGAATATTCGTATCAATCTTAGATGTTCATCATCCCTCTCATCCGGTCTGCACTAAACTATGGTGGAGAAAATGGGCAGAATGTGCTGCACTGAGATTGCAAATGCAGACTGTGAGCAATATTATTTTATTAGTGGGTCTACATTACAAAGTCTTACCTCAAAAATAAGGGCACACTAGGTGGCGTAGCACCTAGCACTGGCAGTCTGTTGTGTTGTCTTCTCCTGTGTCGGATTTATGATTGGCTGGTGGCACTGTTGTAGTAAAAATAGCAGACCTCTTTTTTGTCATTATGAAATCAAAAAATGAATTATGGCTGAGCTCTGCCTCTTCTACCACTGTAAGGCACCTCACTCACTCAGTGGCTAATGGATGGTTAGGTTGGTTCGGGCAGTGAGAGGTTGTGTTGCGGCCACAATCTTGGCTGATTGGGTGGCTTTGCTGCTGTCAGACTTAAAGTCCTTTCAGCAAATTGATTCAGTAGCTTCTGCTGGGGTTTCTTCTCTGGTATTCTGGAACACTGTTTGGCTTCATGAGGTCCAAAAGCATTGCAGAGGAACTATTTCAAGTATGAACACAGACCTGAAGTGGGACAGAACATTTTAGGGCCAGGTGAACAGGGGTGTCAACCCGAAACGCACCCCAGTGAGCACCCTGATTAGCTTGATAGTACACTTACATCAGTTCATCTGATGCAGGCACACTGGGTCCGTGCAGCAACTTGGAAGAAATGTGGGAAAATGAAGACCTATGGCATTTTGGAGCGGTATGGTGGCCCATGTGGCACAAATCCGGGACATACATAACTGGATTTGGGATGTCAGGATCAGCTCTGAAAACCAGCTGAAAATTGGGATGTCCTAGGCAAATCGGGACAGTTGAGAGATATGATCACCCTGATGAGGCTGTAATAACTCCACAATCCCTGGGCTTTTTATGGACACAGTTCAATTAATGAGCCTACGTAGATTGCAATGCATGCTGCCCAGTTTTTACAAGTGCATCAGATGGCTACCTTCCTCCCATGCTCTACCCCATCTCTCTTTTCCTTATCCTTTTCTGTTCCCTTCTCCACCTCAGGCTCCTTAGGCCAGTTGGGAATGCAAACACATCTACAGATTTGCCACTGACAATCTGCTGTCACACTATTTTGGAAAGATGCGACCCCATGAGCTCACCAATGGACACAAAAAACCCTTGACTTGTCTGCACAGTCTGCTGTTGCTCTGGTTCCCCACCTCTCAATTGCTCCATTCCCTGCCCTGTACTCCCCATGGATGCCTCCAGCTGACTCTTCTTCTGTTCCTCCAGCAAACCAACATCCTGTCCATCTTTTCCTCTAAAGTCAAAGGAGGAGCGGGGGGGTATGATGGACAGTGGTGCAGGGCAGGGAGACTGGCAAGGAAGGAAAGGGAAACTCTGGTTGTGGTCCCAGAAAGGGGCCACTGGGACCAGGGCTTGGGAAGGAGGAGCTGTCAGATGACCCACTGGACCTGGAAATTCCCCCAGAGCTGGCAGTGGCACTGGATGTGGCCATGGTAATACGTGAGGGGTAAATGGTGGGGCCAACGGGTAAGGCACCAGACCCAGCATAAGCACTGGCCCCAGCTGTGGGACAGGCAATGGTCCCATAGGGAGCAGGAATGGTAGGTGCCACCCTAGTTGAGGGGAGAATGGAATAGGAGCTAGTTCTAGTGTGGGCAAGAGTGCTGGTCCCAGAGTTGGTGGTGCCGGTGCCATCAACTGTGGCACCCCCAGCAGTCACCCTAGCTGAGAGGTCCCATTCTGTGGCTTCCTTGGCTTCATGGGAGGTGACATGCCAGGACAGAGGGTGGGCACTTGAAATGTTTCCTTAAATAACTGCCTCAACTCATCATCTGACATATTATCAAAATCAGACCTACCTGGCTGTAGCACTGCAGTAACTAGAAGAACATTTCTCATCTTCTTTAACCTCTAGCACTGAAGTAACTGGAAGATCATTTCTGGTCTTCTTTGACCTCTCTTGTCTACCCATTGGCTTTACTGCTGTTGCTGGTTCTTGAACGAGGGTTGCTGATTCTGGCCGTGGGTTACTAATGGTTCCACCAGGCCAGGTCCACTCGGATTGTTGAATACTGCCTCCCATCATTCTCATCGTCTTGCCCATACCAGGACCATCAGCTGCTGCTTAATCTCCATGCTCATGCTAGGCCTTGATTTAGCAATGAGAAGTCTCAAACTGTAACAATACAAAACACAGTAATGCACACGACCACCTTGTCTGCCGTTTCAGCCTCTGCCTCAACCGCTCGACCAGGTAAACTGTGAAAAGGCTCAAATTAACATAGGCACTTTTGCCATCCAAGTCACACTTAGTTTTCCTTTTTTTTTTACCCTCACCCCACTCTTCACTACTGACCTTGTCCCCCTTTTTGCCCTTAGTTGGAACCTTCCCTCTCATTCACCTACCCCACTACACTTCTCTGCTCTCATGCCCTTTCTTTCCTAAAACTGCACCACCTATTAACTCTTGCCAATGCCACTGCATCCCTGAAGCCTTGAGCATTAACTAGCATGCCCCTTGTCTCCATCTTTATCATTCTTTTCCATTGAATGGCCAAAGCACCAGATCTCTATGAAAACCCAAACAATGGACCCCATCTCTGAAGGATGTTGCAGTACCGTAAAGGACTCCTTAACGAAATGCAGAAAGATCAATATAAGTCAGGGGCTAGATTATAATCTTATTCCTTACTGTAACCTGTAACTAAGCTATCCACCAAAGTGGATCTTTTCCAGATTCCCAATTAATCTAGGAATTACCAGTAAATGTCATTTCTATGCTGCTGTTCATTTAACTACACATTCCTGTTGGACCATGTTTGCCCTGTCCTGCTCCTAATGAAAGTGCAAATGCAGCCTCAGCCACAGGGGCGGAAGGTGGGGGCACACCATTATGAAAGTGCCCCCTCAATAGATGCCATCAACAGAACTCTGCATCGGGAACTACACCTGTAAGCATGGCTGCTTTTTAACTCACTGTGCTGACACTGGTATTTCTTAAAATGCAACAATAGTACTATACACTGTACACAGCATACTGGAAAAATGCATTGTATAATGTAAGGGGGTCTTTAAATCAAGGCAAAAATCTGATAAACTACTTACGTTACTTTTTTGCAGCCCTTAAAATCTCTTTAATTCATGACACATTTAACACATTCAAAACATTTATATGGTACAGAGTATCCCATTTGTATTCTGAATACTTAGTATTCAGAATACTCATTCTGGTTATGTAACTGCACATATTGTACTGCTACTGTGAATCCCTGCAGTAAGCTTTAACCATCAGAAGTTATTTATTCAATTAACTAAATCATCCCAGCATTTATAATCTGCAGACTGCTAGCAGCCAGCCCCTGGGTTTGATTGGAAATCAGAACCTGTAACGTTAAAGGGAAACATAAAACAACTGCAGACATTTTGCCACCATCACCAAATCAGCGTGGAATTTTCTCAGCAGTAAAAATTTTGTATTACTGGGAGGCCTTCCCCCACCCCCTGCCAACTACAGTGTGATTTTTGTTTTTCCTCTTTTTTTTTTGCATAAACCTTCAGCCATTCATGTGCACTTATTTCAATCTAAATGCCATGTTGTCTACTGACTGTACTGTACTGTATATATGTTAATGTTTCCTTCTTGTTGTGAGTATCATACAATCGTGGCAGGTGAGGCTGCATGCGGGGAAGGGGTGTTGCTTTCTCTACCACCATGTGGCATGACATTTATCTAGTACAACCCCATCAACCCTACTGCCATCTGCTGTGAGCCTCCCTCCCAGCGATCTGCCACAGGGCCAACAGTAGAAGGCTGTTCTTGTGGCAGTTCCACCCAATTTGTGATGCCCAGTCCCAGAAGTCACACAACATAGGAAGTGGAGACCCTAAGCCCCAACCAGGTAAAGGGGGGGGATGACTAAGACTTGCCCAAAATGGATGAATACTCAAATAAACAAGATAAGCAATACAGCAGTGTGACAGTGGTGCTTCCACCCATCAGCCTATACAGCCTGTGTACCACATCAATGGCCATGTTGAAATCAGTGGTGATCATGGAGGATGATTTATGGCTCCTCCACCACGCAGCATGACATCCACTGAAATTCATCTTTGCCACCCTGAGCACCATCCACAATGAGCATCCACCCAAACTTTTGGCTAAAAACAATCAAAAGGCAGAATATGCCTGTGTTGATGCCCCAACTTCACACCACCAACATAGAGAGCAGAGACTATGCCCTGCCACCAGGTAAAGTTGTGGAGGGGAAGCAAATCAAAGAGCAAGGGAAACTAAACAACAATAAGCTATTAAATTACATATATGAGCCACATACCACTGTAACACAGCCATCCCTGCTATAGTCAAGCTGGGTGAGATGATGGAAGCTGCACATAGCCAGATGCACTCAGATCACTAGGCCTGCAACTTGGCAGTTGGTGTTATCACACCAACCGTGCTCCATAACTGGAACTGCTCTACCTGTCCCTTTTTCTCTCTCACATTTTTTGTTTATTAAAAAAAACAAGCCAACTATTTCAACCACTGCAGCTTGCCAACAGTTTGAGACCATAATCATGCCCAGTGCTGAGCTTCTGTTTTCTAATCCCCTGCCATACCCAGCCGCACCCTTGCAACATTTCTCCCCAGTGTCCAAGCTGTATCCTTTGCTAGCAGGACCTCTTTGCAATCTGAACCATCTTAACCTTGCAGAACAGCCAAGAGCTCCCCTGTAGTTCTACTTGTAGACTGCTGGGCTGGAGCCTGGAGCTGCTATCTGCTGGAAGGTTGAGATAAAAGAAAGCAGAGCCTTCCTTACACCAACTTAAATTCACAAAGCCCCTCCTACCAACAGGTAGTAGCTCCTGCTCCTGGGAACATTTCCTTCCTGCTTGACCCTGTCCCTATTTGGTGGAAGCTCCCCCTTCCCCCGTCTGCTTAGGTATTGTCCAGGAGACATGTCCACAGACAAACCCTTTCTGCTGCTATTCATTGAAGGTGCAACCATTTTCAGTTTTAGTGGAATCAATGCCTTTCTATATAAAAATATGCAAGTGACACTGTATCACTCATTCACCAAGTGCCAGTTTTGCACTTGCATCGCATTTTGCCACTTTTGAGGATTTGTGTTGCAACCCTAACTAGTAATGAAATGTGGTTTTTTTGCAATGAATTTCCATGCATTTTTAAAAAGGATATTTAATAATAGATGCACCCTGCTTTATACTGACAAATATTCCCTTGGTATACAGTAACATCACCTGTCTCACCCCACCCCATGGCCAAGAAATCCACAGTATTCAATGGCAGCATTTGTTTCACTCTACTCCAGGTCAGTTCAAGCTTCAAGTGACTCCCCACCCCACAGGAACAAACAAAAATGAAGAAACTGCAAAAACATCCTATATTACTAAAACTGATGAGAGACTTTGCAAAAACTGATTTTCCCCACTTTTGCATGAATGCTATATGCTTAAGTATTTGTAAACACTAAGACAACGTCACAGTTGGTTCCATTAATGTACTCACTTAACATGTCTAGTGTGTTGTATATTGTTTGACTTGTCACTGTAGTTTTTTTTCTTTACATCAATCCTATATTGCAAGATATGCCTGAACTCTGGCATGACCGTAATTTGCTGTCCTTGGGTGTTATCATACCTGTGATATCTCCTGCTGTTGCCTGGAGACTCCTGTTTTTTTGATTTAACTCCAGTCCTCCCTCCCTGGAAACAAAATCTCCAGCTTAAGTAAAATGTTGTCAAAAGTATCTATTCATGTGTTTTTTTTTGGTAGATAAAAACACATAAATATTAAATTAGTGATGAACAATGTAACTGATAACTTTGTAGAACTAATTGTTGATTTTTTTAGTGTTGATTCTTGACAAAAATATAATATATTAAAGATTTTTAAATGCTTTTTTTCTTGTTTTTGATACCATTTAAGGACAAGCTCATGACATTATGAAATCTCCCTACTAGCAGGCCACTCTCAGTATGATTTAACCCAAATCTTACCCTTAAGCAAGTTGGAAATATCACAAGTATGTGTTATGTTTCTATCAGCTGGAAGAGGGGAAGTTTAGGAGTGATGTGAGGAAGTACTTCTTCACTGAAAGAGTGGTTAATGTCTGGAACAGTCTTCCAGTGGAGGTAGTGGGGGTGAAAGCAGTGGTGGGCTTCAAGCATGCATGGGAAAGATACAAAGGAATCTTGGTAGGAAAACAAGAGGAAGGCACCCAGTGGTCAGGTAGGGTATCAGTATAGGCAGGGGGAAATGGGCAGAGCAAGTGGGCCAAGCAGTCCTTATCTGACAACAAATTCTGTTTCTATGTTAAAAATAAGACTTCATTTTACACACCAGTACTTAAGACGCCCATGACTCTGCACAGTAAGTTGGTACTGATCACTGATGTGCTAGACGTACTGACTTGCAAATAAAGCAGGAAAACTGACAACATGAAAAGCAGAGTCACATAACTGGTGGTGCATAAATGGTTTCATATTAGAACTTGAAATGGTGCAAGTAAATGTTGAGTTGTTATACCTTTAGTTTACTTTTTGTGATTAATAGCAGTTCAAAGCAAGTATATGTAATTGCCATAAACTAAACACATGGGGCCAGATATTCAAAAGGGTTGCGCCATGCACAATAGGGTTGCACCTGCGCAAGTCCAAACTTGCTCCATTCTGCGATATTCAGCAGGAGGCAGTTGCGCCACAGAAAACATGCTGAGCAACAGCACAATGCAAATGAATGCATGCTGAACTGGAGGGGGAGGAACCATGCATAAACTGCACAGCCCGATATTCAGCCGGTCTGTGCAGAGTTGTGCAGCGCAACCCCAACCTCGCCTGAACAGCTTTGAGCCAAAAAAGCTTAAGTCGAGGGCCACCCACAGGTGAGCTGCTGCATTGCAGGGTGCAACACAGCAGCTGCCACCTGTGTGGCCTAACCCTCCCTGTGCCCCTCCTGCAGCCCGATCGTGGGTGAAAGAGTGAAAATCCCCACCACCACCCCCACTGGCCCGATCGTGGGCAACAGAAATGCCCCCCCACCAGCCCGACCGCGGGCTGCATTAATTCAAAACAACCCCCAATACATCCCTGGTGGTCCATTGGACAAGAAGCCTGATCACGGTCTGTATAACTTTAAAATACAACCCCTCTCCTCCCGAACATAGCCCTGGTGGTCAGTGGATCGAAACTCCCGTTCACGGGATGTAAGCAATAACCCCGAACATAGCCTTGGTGGTCAGTGGACGAAACTCCGATCGCGGGATGTATGGAGTAAATACCCCCAACACATCCCTGGTGCCTAGTGTCCCCACCCGCCCACCCATGAGCCCCCTCCCCCGGCGGCGGCGGCAGCATCCACCCTCCTGCCGCCCGCCACCCACCGACTGACTGCCTGGTGAGACTGCCGCCCCATGGTGCAGAGCAAGAGCCAATGGTGCAGCCATACCATAAAGACAGTCAGTTTGTGAATGAATCATTCACAAAACTGGACTGTCTCTTGCTCTTGATATAGACTGCCGCCCAGTAGCTCTTGCTCTGCACCAATAGGCGTGCTCCCGGCAGTCAGTCGGCGGGTGGCGAGGGTGGCAGGCGGGTAGATGCTGCTACCGCCGACTGCAAAGATGGTGGGGCTCGCCAGGCAGGGCGTGAAGTGAGGGCTCTGGGCACCGAGGAATGTTGAGAGGTATTACATGCATCCTGTGAGCGAGGTTGATCACTGGACCACCAGGCTCTGTTTGGAGGGTGCCTGCTTGTCTCACCGTGACGGGAGTTTGATCACTGGACCACCAGGCATGACCGAAGAAGAAGTGATATTTAAAGTGATTCAGCCGCCATCAGGCTTCTTGGTCCACTGGAACCACCAGGGATGTATTAGGGGTTGTTTGAACTAATGCAGCCCGCGATCGGGCTGCAGGGGGCGTCGGTCCCCGACGGCTGCTGCCTGGCAGGGTGCCAGGCGCAAGTCTTCGGGGATCGGCGCACCTACATGCTAATGGCATGCAAATGGGGCCATAATCATATGCAAATGGCCCCCCCTGCACCTTGCATGAATTATGGCCCCATTTGCATGTCACCTTTTGAATATCGGGATTTTGCGCATGGCACAATGGTACTTGCGCCACTGCAAGTTGAATGCTCCACTCTGACAACTTGCGGTGGTGCAAGTTCCACTGCGCCATGCACAGTGGCTGTGGCTGGGGGGTGATATTCAAAGGAGTTGCTCAATAGCGCAACTCCTTTGAATATCGCCCCGGCCACACCCCTGTGCAACTATTTTGTGCAGCGCAAGGGCTTGCACCTCAGAATGGCTCAGTTTGAATATCCAGCCCATAGGCTCCAATTCTAGTACAGTTACACCTGGCATAAAAGTACTTGCACCAAGTAGAATGGCACATGTAGCAACTTACGCCAGCAGTTACAACATGCGCGATTCTACAATGTGGTCTGTGACATGGTGCAGGCCACTTGTGCCGCACTGCTGTTACACCGGCAGTTACGCCATAAAACCCCTGAGACATGGCTCTAGGGGATTTATGGCAACAGTTGCACCCCATTCCAGAAGGGCAGCAACAAAGTCCCCAAGGTCGGGATTCTACAAGAACCCCCACAGGAGAACTGGCAATGTAAGATACACCAGCATTTAGCTGGTATAACTTACGGATGCCCCCCCCGGGGGTCCTGTAGACCCACCAGCTGGCCAGCAGTCAGTCCTCAGATGCCCTCCCCCCATGCCTAGCATACCCTAGTTGGTGCCCCACATGACTGCCACCCCCAGCCCCCAAAACCCTTGTGCGAATAGCCCGCCCAGGCGCAATCACCCCCCATCCGTGCTCCAATCCCAAGTCACCACTACAAATGCAGCATATACCCAGCCCTGGTAGTCTAGTGTCCCCCACCCAGCTGTGCCAGTCCCCAGCACCCCACCCATCCCAGCCAGCGACTGGCTCAGCCCACCTCTCACCTCCACAGTCAGCCACCGACAGAGTTCACTTGGAGCACTTATAATGAAGACGTGCTCAGAAATTAATTTCTGAGTGCATCTTTTCTGTACACGCTCCAACTGAATTCAGTCGGCAGCTGGTCATGGAGGTGAGAGATGGGCTGTGACAGTCACCAGCTGGGTATGTGTGGGGGTTGCTGGGTGAACTGGCATGGCTGGGTGGGGGACCACTAGACTACCTGGGCTGAGTATATGCCCCATTTGCAGTGGCGACTCTGGGTCAGGCTACAGGTGGGGGGTGACTGTGCTGCCCTGCGAGGCTATTAACAATGGGGATTTGGGGGGCTTGGGGTGTGGACACTCTAGCGGGGCTCTTATTGGACACTTTGGGGTGCTAGGGGTGTGGACAGCCCTGCAGGGCTCTTATCAGACACTTCGGGGGGCTGGGGGTGTGGGCAGCCCTGCAGGGCTCTTATTGGACACTTCAGGGGGCTGGGGTTGTGGGCAGCCCTGCGAGGCTCTTATCAGACACTTTAGGGGGACTGAGGGTGTGGGCAGCCCTGAGGGGTGCCTAATGTGGCTTGCTGGGTGGGGAGTGCACTTGCAACCTGCGGTTGCGGCTTGCTACATGCTCGCCAATGCCCTCTGTTTGGCGTACCTGGCCGCATGTCACAAGTTGCAGGACTTAACTGTGGAGACCCTGCTCCTTCTAGAATAGGGCGCAGGGTCAATGTCGCAGTTGTGATTGGTGCAAGTCACGTTTGGCCGTGACTTGCACCAGCCTTCTAGAATCGGCCCATAGAGGGGGAGTACTTGAGCAATAATGACTGAAAAGCTGAGGGATAACCTACTGGCTGGTGGAAAAGTTGGCCCAGCATGTAGCTGAGGTTCACCTCCATCCATAAAATTGTTAATTCAAGGTTGTCTTTACAATCATAAGTTTAACCACAATAATACACTTCATTTTTGGAGTTTTATTAACTCACTCTTGCTGTAGAGCAGTGTGAAATTAATAGTGCAGCATGAATATGTCCTATTGAAGATGTGTGCTGCACAGCATCAGTCAGCAACAGGATAGTTAATTTCTTTTTTTTTTTTTTTTGTACTGTTTATTTAGAATTTTATGCCAGTATAGTACAAAGATTCACTCTGAACAGTGCAATACATCAGTCAAAACAAGAGATGTTGACATTAGGGTAGCTGAGTCACTATTACCTTTGGTACAAGATAAGTGGGAAAAGGCAATGTTGGTAATCAAATCCACATAAAAAATTATCGATTTGCCTAATGCTGCCAATGTGTTAAACTAATATTCTCCCAACGGAGTAAAATCTAGGAATACTGAAACCCACTCAGTATGCCCCCCGCATTTGATCATAAACAACAAAATGGTATCATTATTTTAACAGTTACCCAAAGCAGAATAAAGCTAAGACTAGCAGTTGCATTTAGCCGTGTAGAAAAAGAATAAGCAGAAGGTGTCTGTCAGAAGGTTGCTCACCACTGTTACCAAATATTATCCACAGGAGAGTCAACAGTCTGGGTCAGCTCTCTGTAAAATGGCCAAATGATGGGAAAGTTAAGTTTCATTTTCCACAAGAAAGAATAAATGAAACAGTGGCAGCCATCTTGCCAGCACCTGGAAGCTAAGGGGGAAAACTAAAACACCCCAAATGCTTTTTATTTATTTATTTATTTGAGTCTAGGATTAGCACAATACCTTTGAGCCGAGGCTCTTTTACAAAGGTTCCATGTCAGATGGTACAGTACACAATAAGAGACAGTAAATAATCATTTGACAATTGCCAAACGTGCAAATGCAGTTAGGGGTAAAGGATTTTGGAGAAAGAGGGAGCAAGGTAGGAAGGTGTAGAGGTGGGGGGAGGGAGATCAGAGAGTTTGAGATGAAGGGGAGGAGAGGAGAGAAGTGGGTAGGAGTAGTTGGGAGGGAGGCAGGAGGAAGGGAGTGGCAGCCAATGGGCCTTGTCAAGGACAGACAGATTAAAGTGCTAGGTTAGGGTGGCAGCATTTAGACCAAAGTACTTGTTGTGGGGGCATAGGCAGGAGGACGGTGGACTAATTGGGTGAGCAGTCACAGGAGCTGGAGACAAGTAGTGAGAGTCTTAGTCTGGACTTAAAAACTCCAAACGTCGGTGCTGCAGAGATGTCACTGCTAAGGGAGTTAAACCAGCTGGGTGCCCTGTAGAAAAATGATCTTTGACCTTGAGTAGTGTGGCACCTCAGGATTTGTAGGGAGTATTGCTTGGACCTCCTCGTATTGGAGTTCCTGGATCTGGGTGTGAGGAGAGCACAGACACCGGGCGGAGCAATACCCATCATTAGTTTCTTTTAGAGTTCCATTATATTAAAACACACCCAAACACAATTCATTAAGTTAGTTAAACTGGCTTAACACTGATTCGATCACAATATGAACTTGCTAGTATTAGAGTCTTTGCAGAATGTTGTCCTCATAAGGCGTAAACAGTCTCAGAAAAAAGAAATCCCCTCCATGCTTTCTTGGAGCAGAGACTAAAGCTCAACAAACAGCAGGAACATCAAGTCAATTATGTCCAAGTTTTCAATCAGCTGCCCCATTAGAGTTTGAGAATGCCTCCCCTTCTCTTGCTGCTCTCTCAGCTTCCAACTTATCAGCTAATTTTCCAGCCTTTTTGGGGTCAGTGTAGATAATGGATTTATGGCCCATGGTAACATGAAGTCAGGCCAGCATCAGCATGCTTGTAGGGATCTCCAGCTCCCAGAGATGGTATCTGATGGTATCAAAGCTCTTGCACTTTGTGCATGTGGCATAAGATAAATCTGGAAACAGTGTGATCCAGGAGCCATTGGTGTCTACACTGCTCTTGGTCTGGGCAGCCTGTCTGATCTGGTCCCTAACTGCCATGGATGCTGTAACCACCAGGATGGTCCATGCTCCCTCCATATGGCCACATGCTCTGCATGGGGTAACTCAACATGCCCAAATAACAGAGTCATCCACATCAATGCCACGTTTCTGTCAGTCAGTTTATCATGAAGTAGAGCAGATCCTCCCTTTCAGTCCCCTCTGGTACACCAATCATTCTAATAGTTGCAGCCCTGATTGCATTTTCTACAGTAGATATCCCAGCTGGGATCATAAAAGGGCTTGCTCCATAACACATGTCACTGCTGTGGCCATTGCCCTATCAGATGTCTTCTCCATGGCTTATGCAGTTCCTATCAGGACATCAACCTTCTGCTCCATTGGTGTTATATGATCACAGTAAGTGTGGATTTTCTTATCCAGCTGTTGGACCATTTTGTAAGATTGAGCACCACCAGTTGTAAGAATTCCAGCGATGCTGGACAGGAATCTTCTTTATCCAGCTCAACAGATGTTTGGCCTGCAGAGGTTGTCAGTACCTTTGCAGCCCTGTCATGAGGTGCAAAGAAATCCACTTTTTGCTTGGCATTCTTTCGACCCATCATAATACAAATCTCTCTGACTGAACAACACACCAAGAGGAGAAAATGTGAGTAATTTATTTGCAGTCAGACAGACTCAGAGCTGTTAAATAATACAATTATCAGATGTCTCACAGGGAGCTCTCTGAAAGTGTGGCTGAGCAGCTAGCCACACCCCAGGACTGTTAATTTCTAAGACTTTATGACCCATCCTGTAGTCAATGAGGAGACTTACTTGGCTCTTGAATATTCATTTAAACACAATATGTGTTTTTAATACCTTGGTTTGATAGCAAGCACCCTCAGTGTGCAATGAGAGGTTCAGACTATTAGGAGTTGATCTGATTCTATTCATTTAGGCCAATGTTATTGTGAGGCATTTGATGTAGAAGCCAGTTAGCTTCCATTGATTAGAAAATTTCTAATGCTTCCTATGGTACTTTGTCATAGAGGGCCTGATTCTCAAAGATCACTTGGTGCATCACAATTTCACTTTGCTCCAGGGATTCAGCAAACTCTAGGTGAACCAGGGACCCTGCACCAGATTCTGCAAAAATTAAGATCCCAGCACCAAAATCCCAGGGTTTGCTGCAGGTGTACCACAGCGCCAAACCATCGGCACAACTACAGGACGTGCCACAGGGATCCATCCCCCCACTGCAGCAACTCAGGAAGAGCCAGCATAGCTAGGGGGGCATCTGCTTGCCAGAAGGGGGCCAGGGGCAGGAAGGGCACAGGTATATAGAGTGAATTGGGGAGATAGTGGGAAAGTAAGGAATTGCTTTGGTACTCAATGGGGTGCATGTGTCTCTGTATAATAAATACAGAGGCATTTGCACCCCTCCAGGTGCCAAAGCAATCCCTTTCTTCCCCACTGTCTCCCCATCTCACCCTTTGCCCCTCTGTGCCCCTCCTGACCCCTGACCCCACATGTAGCTCTCCCCCCCAACCTGCCGCATTGTGTGGCACTTGCCAAGGGGCTTAGACCACCTCTTGGCTGATCTAAGTTGAGCCCCCTGCCCATGCCATGAGGTGGGGCTTTTAGAATCCCCAAAAAGGGGATGTTGCAGCGTACCATGGTGCATGCCCCCTTGCGACCTGGCATACCCTGATGTAGGTGGCAAGGGTGGTGCAGTGCCCATTTGCTGCAGTAGCTTCCCATTCCAACACAGACCACATTTTGGAACTGGGAATGTTTCAGTTTATGATGCAAGGTGCCAACTGCATCATTGATGTTTGATGCATGCACCTTACATCAGTTTAAGGGCTTGCAGAATCAGGCCCAGAGTTTCAGTAATATATCAGTGACACAAACTGAGATAAAAAGTGTATACTGCTCCTTCCTTCATTTCCACTAAAAACTTCCCCATCTTGCAAACCTGGGTGACAGCACATGCTTGTTGTCTGTCATTAGATGTTCCCTAGAACTACCTTGCCTTGAAATGTAAAACTAATTCAGTATATAGTTGTGAATATGCAGCCAGCATCCTCTTTGCCACTGTCTGATAGTTTTGTAGATTTGGAAAATAAAAGGGTTTATTATGAAGTGATTAGGGAATTGCTAGAGAAGTCATTTTTGATACAAAGTTGAAGTCTCACATTTTAGAGTCAGACTATGCTGCCTTGTGTCATTTAAATAAAGTCAGTAGAGAAAGAGAGTCAGGAGAATGTCACGAGATTCAAAGTCATGTTGGCAAGGAGTCAGGGATCATCTCTCCCACCCAGGGACCACCTAGCCAGACACCGCTACCTCAAAAGGTTGCCAGAAGTAGGGACAGGTTGGACTAAGGTAGGCTCAAGAAGGGCAGGGGTGGTAGGATTGGGAAGGCTGGGGGGGCGGGGCCAGAAACAGGCACACTTCTCATCCAGTGTCACTAAGAAACTCCTACTCCATCATTCTGGCAGAGTGGTACTGCCATGAAGAGCACCTGAGGTGGTCGATGGAGAGGATGTGGAGGAACACCCAAATGGAGACCTCAGGATGGGGGAAGGAGACCCCCAGAGAAGGAGGAAGCACTTTCTGGTGGGGGACTCTATAGTCAGAGGGATAGAGTTGGGGAAGGAAAGGGGGTAGAGATGGAGGTTGTGCCTACCTGGTGCATCAGCTCGGAGGGATGGAAAGCATATCCAGTGGATCACAAGGGCTACAGGAAGGAAGGGGGAGCTGGACATCATTGTCCACCTGGGAGCAAATGACCTAACTCTGAAAGGGATTGGGCAGTGCAGGAGCAGTTTAGGGAGCTGAGGAAGGGTCTTAGGCAGGTAGCATGCAATGTAGCCTTTAAGAAAGTTATGCCTGTCTACAACAGGGGGAAGGAGAGGAAGTGCCACACTAAAGCCTTAACTCATGATTCAATGTTTGTGGAATAGCAATGGGGTACATAGGGCTTGTATAACCTGTAGCACTTTTTGTGGCTTAACTCTATTCCCAACCTTGAGTAGTAGGTATGTAGGTAGGAATTTGAAGGGAATAGAAGACCCAGGAACAAGGATAAGAAGTGTACCAGAGAAGGAGGAGAAGAGGAAGTGGTGAACAAAAAACACTCCCTAAGCAAGGGAGGTGCAGTTAAGCAGGGATTAAGTAGAGGTTGTGGGAGGAGCAATTCCCCACATTGAACCATGGGCTAGCCCTCCCATTGAAAGAATGGTGCAGAGAAGAGGGTTATGGCTACATTGGAGACTGGAGCTTCACCTGCAGAGATCAGAGCTTGTACCAGGGGAATGGCCTGCATTCATCCAGGAAGGGAGCAGCAGTCCTCAGTAGACTGTTTAAGTGTTACTTCGACAGGCATTTAAAGTAGCCAAGGGGGGTAGTGGAAGACAAAGATGTGGCAGAAACTGCCTTCCCCTCAGGTTGTGATGGAGGGTAGAGAATTTCTGGGGGAAATGATTCCCACCAAAATGAAGGACAGCCAAGGGTGCAAGGGATCAGCATGGGAGGAAGGGGGAAAGAAAAACAGGTAGCATACAAAGGAGAAGAAGGAAGAACAATTAGACAACATGAGAAGGAACAAGAGAAGGTCTAACACAATCTGGACCGCCATGTGTGCCATTGCTAGAAGTCTGGGAAATAAGATACCAGACCTGGAGGCAACCATGGCTGAGGCAGGCCTGGATATTGTGGTCATCACCAAAACATGGGGCACAAACAACCATGACTGGGAAATGGTCATGCCTGGCTACACAATGTTTAGAAGGGATAGGGTAGGAAGGAAAGGTGAGGGAGTGGTGCTTTATGTTAAGGAAAACATTAAAGCAGTGGAGGTACAGGGAGGACAAGAGGTCAAGGTGTTATGGGTCAACCTCGAGTCTCAAAATGGAGCCACCATTCACATTGGAGTAGTATACAGGCATCCAACACAGGGATAGGACATAGACAAAGAGATGTTGGAAGACAAAGGCAAAATGGCTAAGAAGGGGGAGGTGGTGCTGGTGGGGGGACTTTAATCTACCAGACATAGAGAGGAGTCTACCTGCTGTGGCATCAGCTAGGAGCAGAGACATCTTTGGCTCCCTGCGGGGGCATTCGTCAGGCAGCTGGTCTATGAACCCACTTAGGGTGGGGCAATACTGGACCTGATACTTACAAATGGGGACAGTGTGGCAGACATCAAAGTTGGGAGATATTTGGGGATGAGTGACTATCGCACAGAAGGTTTAATATAAGAATAACAGTGGAATCCAGTTGCATAAGGGCGACAGTCCTGGATTTCAG
Organism: Neoceratodus forsteri; assembly: GCA_016271365.2. Taxonomy (NCBI): domain Eukaryota; kingdom Metazoa; phylum Chordata; order Ceratodontiformes; family Ceratodontidae; genus Neoceratodus; species Neoceratodus forsteri. The sequence continues at coordinate 1,128,749,259 of CM028131.1, forward strand.
AAGGGCTGACTTTACAATGATGGGGGAATGCATCCAAGAAGACATGGTGGGGGGAGATGTTGGGGGTTGGAGGGAAAATGGGCCAGAATAAATGAGAGCAGAGTAAAGGCTACAAACTTGTATGTCAGGCAAATAAGCAAAAGCAGAAGGAGGAGGAAATTATTATGGTTCTTGAGGGAAGTTGCAGAAACGTTAAGGGCGAAAACAGTGGCATTCAGAAGATATAAGGAGACCCAGAAGAGAGGAGGACAGCGAAGTGTACCTGAGAAAACAAAGGGAGGCAAGCGAGGCAGTAAGGAGCGCAAATGCACAAGCTGAGTAAAGAATGACCCAGACAGTATCAAAGGGGGACAAGACATTTTTCAGGTATGTCAGCGAGAATAGGAAGACCGAGGAAAGGATTGCACAGTTAATAAAGGAGTCAGGGGGCAATACTGAGGAGGACCAAGAAAAGGCAAATATCTTAAACAAATTTTTCTGCTCAGTATTCACTGTTGAGGGGAAGGGAGAAGAGAGGGACCACAAATAAGCACCAACAGATTGGGGGGGTGGGTACCAATCCCTTTTCTGAGTAGAGGGTTAGGAAAACACTCGTTAATCTGAGGGTGGACAAAGGTATGGGGCAAGATGGAATGCATCCAAGAGTGTTAAAGGAACTCAGAGAGGTGCAAGCTGCACCCCGACAGACTTGTTTAACAATTCACTAAAGACCGGTGTGGTCCCAGAGAACTGGAGAAGGGCAAACATAGTCCCACTTCACAAAAGTGACAGCAAGGAGGAGGTGGGAAATTACAGGCCTGTCAGCCTGACTTCTGTAGTAGGGAAACTGATGGAAACACTATTAAAGGAAAGACTCATGGAACATCTGGAATCAAATGCACTGTAGAATCTGAGGCAGCATGGCTTTACGGAGGTGAGGTCATGCCTAACAAATCTTTTTTTTTTCCTTTTTGTTAATTTCTTTATGCTGCCCCCCTTTGCCGACCAGACCCCATCCACTGGTCCCACCAGCCCCATCACCCCAGCATCCACCAGGACTTAACTAGTCCGGATCTTCCCCCTAGGCTTGCCCCTTCCCCCAGTGGGGTTGGTGAGGCCCCCTCATACCCCCACCATTAACAGGATCCAGAATGGTGAGATGTGCACTGTGGAATGTGCGGGAGACCAGTGTCATCCTTCCATTCAGTAGTCTTTTCCAGTTTCCTCCACTGGTGCAGAGCAAGTGGCATGCAATGGCACCAATGGCAGTGTTGAGCACTCTCCCATGCACAGCATACTGGGCATCTACCCTGCATCTGCCCCCCCCCCAATGTGCAGTGTCAGTGTGCCAACCCCCAGCCTCCACTATGGGCCAGGCTAGCACCAGCCACTGATCCCCCTCCCTCCCCGGAGATGGGGAGCAGTCCTTAGGATGATCGATCTTCCTTCCCCCCCAGCTGACCCTCCAACTCCCAAGGTCACTCCTGACCTCAGGTAATTGGTGCCACAAGCAGTAGCGCTATCGCTGCACTGTTGGGCCAGACCTGCCAGACAAATGTGATAGATTTTTTTGAGGGATAACCAGGGTGCTAGATCAGGGAGGGCAGTGGACATGGCCTACTTTGACTTCAGCAAGGCCTTTGACACCATTCCACACAGGAGGCTGGTAAACAAGTTGGGTAACATGGGAGTGGGCAATAAGCTAGTAACCTGGGTAAGAAACTGGTCAGGGGATAGGAAGCAGAGGGTGGTGGTAAATGGGGTTTGCTCTGAGAAGGGGAGAGTGGCCAGCGTGGAACCACAGGGGTCAGTACTAGGGAAATTCCCCTTTAATGTCTTCATTAGTGACATAACAGTGGAACTGGAAGAGAATGTCTGCCTCTTTGTGGATGACACAAAGATCTGCAACAGAGTGGATACTATGGAGGGGGAGCAAAGGATGGAAAGAGACTTGAAACTACTGTAGGAGTGGTCAAAAATCTAGCAGCTTAGGTTTAATGCAAAAAAGTGCAAAATAATGCACTTGGGTCACAGAAACCTAGGGAGTGTAGTACAAAATGGGGGAAGAGATACTAGCAGCGACCAAGCAGGAAAGAGACATGGGGGTAATCATATCAGATGACCTAAGGTGGTCAGACAATGTGACAAAGAGATTGGGAGAGCTACTCGGATGCTAGGATGTATCGGTAGGGGTATTACCAGCAGTAAGAGAAAAGTGGAGTTGCCACTATATAGGTCTTTATTAAGACCCCACCTGGAGCACTGTATCCAGTTTTGGAGGCCACATCTCAGGAAGGAGATAGACAGGATGGAGGCTGTCAAAAGGAGGGCTACCATGATGGTACAGGGTCTACATCAAATGTCCTATGAAGAGAGGCTAAAGGAATTAAACATGTGTACCCTGAAGAAGAGGAGGGAGGGGGGATATGATTGAGAACTTTAAATACTTCACGGTGGTGAATAAGGTTTAAGTGGGAGGTATTTTTCAGAGGAAAGGGTGCTCCAGAACAAGGGGCCATGAGCAGGAGGGGGTTAGATTTAGGATGTGAGGAAACATTTCTTCACAGAAAGGGTGGTGGATGCCTGAAAAGGTCTTCCAGCACTGGTTGTGGGGGCAAAAACAGTGGTGGGATTCAAAAAAGCCTGGGATAAGCACAAGGGAGTCATAAGGGATAGATAAGCGGGTGGCAGAGAAAGTGCTATAGCCCTGGAGGGGTCTACAGTGTAAGCAATGCAACAAAAAAGGACAGACTGGGTGGGCCATGTGACCCTTATCTGCTGTCAACTTCTACATTTGTATGTTTCTAAATATTAACCATGATTATGGAGGCTTTATGGCTACTTTAACATCCTGACAATTTTACAACATTAAAGGTATCCTTACATTTCAGACTTATAAATCTAGAAGAGACGATAGTTCTCTTCTGGCTTATAAAATGTTGCGAAACAAATGTAAGTCTGAAACTAGGAAAGCAAAAGTCAAATATTTCCTGGATCAACAGAACAAAGCATCAGGTAATTCCAGATATACCTGGAAAATATTATAATTTAATGGGTAAGGGAACAAAGGAAAATATATTTCCTTGCTAGATAAGGATAAGTTAATCTCTACCTCAGACAATGTTGCTGAGTGTTTCAATAATTATTTTGGTGATCTTGATAGCTTCCGGTCAACTCAATTTAATTCTCATCCAGTAATAAATAATCCATCATTATCTGACTTTAATGTTTTTACTAGGTTTAAATTACAGAAAGTTACACCAGAGGTAATTAGAGACTACATACTTAAAAATGACCCTAAACCAATTTTGTTAACTGATTCTGTAAGGAGACAACACCCTCCAGAGACCTAATCACCTCCCACAAACTCATGCAACTCGTAACTCACCCCACAGGCAGAACTACAAGACTGGTACCAGCACCCTCATTGACTGGGTCTTAGCTAGCTCACTGACTCGATTCTTTGAACTCAGGGTTCTCCCGGATGTGCTAAGTGACCACTCCCCAATCTCCTTTATATGGACCACTAAACTTGCCAAAAGCCCACTCCGCCTCATCGAGAGCAGGGTTCTGTGGAAAGGCAAACTTCAATCCCTCAAATTGGCCCTGTCTGCCTACAACTGGTCCCCCATCAACAAGGCACCTATGCTGGACCAGGCCCTTAGTTTTTTCACTGAGTCTTCAATTCCATCTGTGATATCTATGCACCACACACAAAACGGAAAATTCCGGGGGAGGTTAATGGCTGGATTGATGGCAAGCTCCTCTCCCTCCTATAGGAGAGAGACTGCCTCTGGGAAAAAGCCTTAAACTCAGGCAGCAAGCATGACCTACAGTGCTATAAAATGGCTAGAAATCGGTGCACCAAACTTATCAGGCTCGCAAAAGCCAATTTCCATAAGACCCAGCTTAACAATGCATGGGGAGATGGAAAGAGATTTTGGGACAACATCAAGAACATCCTTGGTAAAGATCAAAAGCAGCACCCTAAGATGCTCAACATTAATAACTCATCCTCCTCAGATCCGCTAGCCACTGCTGATGTGTTTAACCAGGCCTTTACAGACCTGTCCTCAGCGCTGCCTCCAGACTACCTTCTGCGTGTGGAGGACCAAGGTTGCGCCAACCTGCTCTTAACTAACCACCCAGCCTTCTACTTTAAGAAGGTGATGGCGAAGGAGGCCCTGACAATGGTCAGGAAAGTCCTAGGCAAAACCAGATTGGGGAGTGACGGGCTAGACATAAAGTTACTATCTCTCACCCTTTATTTTCTTATTATGCCCATAACAATGCTATTTAATAAATCCCTGGCCCTAACTCAATTTCCAGAGGTATGGAAGCAAGCCTTGGAAACTCCAGTGCATAAGAATGGTGACAAGGCACTGGTGTCAAACTACAGGCCAATATCTATTCTCTCCCCACTATCCAAAGCTTTGGAAAAAATTGCGGCAAGTCAACTCACAGAATACGTCAATAAGTACAATCTGCTCTGCCCAAACCAACATGGCTTCAGGCAAAAATATAGTACCACCACGGCACTGCTGGAATACACTGACTACGTGCACAAGGCGCTGGATGAAGGCAAATTGGTGGGGTCCATCTTCATTGACCTCACCAAAGCCTTCAACACCGTCAACCACTCTCTACTAGTACTCCAGCTCCAAAGATTGGGTGTGGCACCAAACGCCATGAATTGGTTCAATGACTACCTAACACACAGGAGCCAGTGAGTCAAAATCGGGCAGATATTATCCGGCTCCAGAGATGTACTCCTAGGAGTCCCTCAAGGATCAGTTCTAGGGCCCCTGCTTTTCAGCTTCTTTGTAAATTACCTAACCACAGCCTGTGACACCAAACTTATTCTGTATGCAGACGATGCCGTGCTGCTGAGCAGCAGCACCTCTCAGGTTGCCCTACAAAAAGAACTACAGAACTCTTTCAATAAACTCAAGGACTGGTTCAGTAGGCAAAAGCTGCTACTAAATTACAAGAAAACCAAGGCCATGCTACAATCCAGCCCCTACAACAAACACAAGCATGCTCCTCTCGTAATCACCAACAAGGCTGGTGAGCAGATTGAGCAGGTGAACTTGTTCAAGTACCTTGGAGTCACCATTGATGACTCTCTCATTTATACGCACCACGTAGACTCCCTTGTCAAAGTGGTAAACACAAAGATCGGGGTCCTCTATAGGCATAAGAAATCCGTCACCCCGGAAGCACTCCGAATCTCAGTCTCTAGCTCCATACTCTCCACAATAGACTACGGGCTGGTGGTCTATGGAGCTGTTACTGATACAGTGCTCAAAAGGGTACAAACTGCACTCAGTAAGGCATGCCACCTCACCCTGTGTGCAGATTACTACACTCATACTTACACCCTGTATGAGCGTACAAACTGGCTTAACCTAAAAGACAGGATCAAATACCAAACTTGCCTCCTGGGAAAGAAGGCACTCCTTGGAAAAAAACGACCCTGCATAGGAAACCTGCTCGAGGCTTCTCTCTCAACACACATCACAAGATGGAGGAAGAATGGAGCACTGTCCATACCATTCCACCGAACCTCACTAGGGCAGCATGCTTTCTTCTATCGGGCCCACCTCTAGATAAATGAACTCCCGATGAAATTACAAACAAACAACAGCCTGTCTCAATTCAAAGTAGGCCTCAGACAGCACCAAATGTCTAACTCAAAATGCACCTGCTTCTCAGGCTCCACTTGATAGACAGTCCTACCCCAAGGTAACACACAGCAGGCTACCTGGAGAACCCTGCCTCCATTCCAGCCTAGCCAAGGGCTTAAGTAAGCTATCAGTCCTCTTTAAACGCACTTGGTACTGCCCCTTCCAACCCCCCCCCACACACACACCATACTCGACAAAGCCCTCTGGAGCTGCTCCCCCCATCACAGCTCCCCCCATTTCACTATCCCCCCACCTCTCACTCTCTGCGGTTGGTTTCAAACCCAATCCCCCTTGTTTCACTGTCACCCAGCCTCTCGCTATCTGGGATAGCATTAAACCCTATGCAGTTACTCTGCCATAGTCTATCAATGGATTTGGAGGTTTCCAGGGGTGTGCTACCTAGGGCAACTGATTATAAATAGCTTAGTATTCAATTACAACTGCTCATTTTTTTTTTCTCCTAGTTGTCTAATTGTCATGTAATTGCTCTTTAATGCCTAATGATCAGGCCTCTGTAACCACTGAATATGTGTATTGTCTTATTGTCCACCCTGACGTGGAACCTTTGTAAAAGAGCTCATGCTCAAAGGTCTTTCCAAAATACTAACTAAATAATTAAATTAAAAAAATACAAATAAAGAAAAGATTCTCTTGATTTTAAAATCTTGAGGAAGGGTATTGATACTTTTTCATACCCTTTTGCTATTATTTTTTTAAATTGTTTATTTATAGCATTTTTCAGATATAAAACAATATTGAGGTACATCTGGAAATGCATACAATGGATTCATAGCTTAAATAAAACATCTTGTCCAAGAGATTCCCTAGGAGGTATATTAAATAAATATAGGTAAGGATAGAATTCAGTGTTGGCCAATATCATTAATGGTGCAATAAGACAGGTTGAATGTCCAGTAAAATGTCCATTGTTCCTGTAAAAGCAATAACTGGATATTCGACTGCAAGATTGAATCCATACAATGAGTGAGTGTTTCTTAATGTCCTTCTGGGATATAGTAAGGTAGACTTTCATGGGACAAAAGAAGGGTCTAATGGTGAAATATAAAATACCCATTTTCTCCATCTCAGTTCAAATAAATCCATTCTATCTGTTGACCTAGCAATTAACTTTTCTAAGGTATAAATCTCTCTGAGCATCCCATGCCAATCCTGAAGGACAGGGGGGATCTCTGCCCTATCTCTTAGTAATGACTTTCTTTGCTGCCAGAATATAGGCAATCAACAATTAGTCTCTTTGAATACACAGGATTTCTGGTGGGAAACATAAAAGGACTAACTCTGGGGTCAGGACAGCTTCCTCTCCAACCAGTTCCACCATGCATGTGACATCAAACACCAAAACCCTCTCAGACCTGGGCAGGACCAAAAAACATGGGTGTGGCCAGCATATTATTCCCTGCATTTCCTCCAACATTCCCCAGTAACTGTAGCCATAAATTTAGAAAGTTTTGCAGGGTGGGTAAAAAAATCTGTTTCTGGACTTCCATTCAAACTCCTTCCAATAGGGTGCATTTAGAAGGCCGAAAGATTGCTTAGTGTATTTGTTCCACTCTTCTATTTGGATTGGCATGGGGAGCTCTCTATTCCAAGCCTCTAATACACCCCTAGTGGACTCTCTTGTCATTTCCTGAAGACTCTTATAAAGTAGCCCTATGAAATGTGGCCAGATTTGACTGGCTCTAGTAGTTATGGCAAGGTGTAACAATAGAGGAAGGGGTTTAGGCAAAAAAAACTGTAGTGTCAGCCCTGTGCCCTATTGATTCCTTAAGTCGTATGTACAACAAGTGATCTTGTGGTATGAGCCTAAAACTTGTGGTGAAAGGGGTTTTACCAACACAGAGAGTGAGTTTAGATGTGCTAGGGTATGTTGTAAGTCTGTGGAATTTTTAAGATTGTGCCAAACCTGGAGGGTAGACTATGCCCCTATATAAAAAGACAGATCATTTTTATGGGGTTTTCTAGTACAGGATAGCAAAACTGGGAGATCCTGAATAGGATTAAGAGTTGTTTCCAGCACCTTCCAGTGAAGGTCATAGTTTGGGTTACACCAGTTAAAGATTCGAGCTAACATTGTAGCTTGAGCATATTTATAGAGGTCAGGTAAATTAAATCCTCCCCCTCCCTTTAGGTAGTTGCAATAGAGATCACTTTATTCTTGGTCTCTTACCCATCCAAACAAACCTAGCAAGGGATCTATTCCAGGAAATAATATACATCTGTGAAGGAAATTCTGGGATTGTTGAAAATAAATATAACAAACGGGGTAAGATGTTCATATGTATTAAATCCACTCTGTCATAGAGTGGCAAATGAAGTTTGGACCAACAATGGAGGTCCAACTCTATTTGTTGGGTAAGGGGCTCATAATTAAGTAGCAAAAGATTGGAGATCTGTGCGGCAAGTGTATGCCTTAATATTTTATTTTGGTCTTATTCCATCTAAGGTATAAGTGCATTTTTAAATTTGGGGAGAGGGAGAAGTGAAAGGTAAGCATTTCTGTTTTGGTGAGATTGATCTGATAGCCAGAAACTCTTGAAAATTGGTCCAACACAGTCCAGTGAGCTGGAAAGGAGGTTTCGTGGTTGGGGATAATAAGGAAAACATCATCTGCATATAAATGTAAGTTTCCAGGTTTGATTCCCTATAAGGATGCCCAAAATCCCCCTGGAGTTTCTAATAGTCGTAGCTTAAGGTTCAATATATAAAGCAAAAAGGAGTGGGAAAAGGGGACATCCCTGTCTCATGCCCCTTTCCAAGGGGATGGGTGTGAAGATACCGCCATTAATTTTAATAAAGGCCCCTGGGGAGGAATAAATGTGCCCCAACCAGGTTACAAATTCTCTTGGGAAATCAAAGGCCGTCAAGATCTCCCATAGGTAGCTCCATGAGACCCTGTTGAAGGCCTTATAGGCATCCAGACCCACCAGGGCCACTGATATCTTTTAACTAGAGAGGTAGTCCATTATATGGAATGTTCTTTGAACATTATCAGCAGTTCGCCTCATCCGGAGGAATCCAGCCTGATCTGCATGTATCAGGCTCGGGAGGACTGTCTCCAGCCGACTCGACCAAATTGACATATATAATTCATAATCACTGTTCAGGACCAATATGGGCCTAAAGGAATCCAGTGATGTTGGATCTTTCCCTGGTTTCAGGATAGCTGAGATGGCTGTGTAAGACCATGAAGGAAGGGCACAGTCTTTGTTGTACCTCCACAAAGGCCTGATGCATTGGTTGAAGTAATTTAACTTAGAAGGTTCTGTACCACTCTACTCCAAACCCATCTGGTCCAGGTCATTTTAGGGTTTAGGATTTACTAATGGCTAATTGGAGTTCCCTAGTGGAGATGGGGACAGCAGGGATGCCCACTGTGCAGGAGTCAATTTGGGGAAAGTGAGTGGGTCCCGGAATTAGTGGATCTTTTCCTCTAATGGAGGATTTCAGTCAGCATACAGCACCTCATAATACCCCTGAAATGTTTTCATGATTTGTGTTCCCTTATAATGAAATATCCTCATTTGAGGGTCTCTAATACCTGCAATGGTCACTGATTGTCTGTACTCTGTAGTTCGTTTTGCCAAATTTCTGGCCCCCTTGCATCACCCTCATAATAAAATTTCTTAAGGTATAAGATGGTCATCTGCACCTTATAATCTAATATCTCTTGAATTTCTAATTGTATCCTTCTGAGTTCCTCCTGAAGCACCCTCTCCCCACTGACACATCTCTCCTGAAGATCCGGAAGCGATACTTGCAATTGTGCATATCTAGACTCTCTCTGCTTATTGTTATGTGAGGAATAGGATATAACTTCCCCAGGCAGCACTGCTTTAAGTGTATCCCATAAAATAGTAGCAGGGGTATCAGGATTAGCATTTTCATTTAAAATCTGAGTAATCCGATCCCCCATTTTCATTTTAAATTCAGTATCTTTTAGTAAAGCTAGATTTAGCTTCCACAAGAGTGTTTTATGTTTTTTACCTAAATCCACTTTCAAGAGTAGTGGATTATGGTCTGAAAGCTGTTTTGCTGTCAGGGAAATATCCTGCACTCTCTCTCTATATGCTCTGCAGATATAAAAAAATAATCAATTCTGGAGGAAGAGTGGTGTCTTGTAGAGAAATGGATATATCCTTCTGACGAGGGGAATAAACGATGCCAGATATCTGTAAGACCTAGTCTTGGGAGTTGTGTTTTAAGGAGTTTCTGAGTTGGGGAAGTTCTATGTGCTTTTGGGGTTGATGAATCCAAATGAGGGGAAATGGTAATGTTAAAATCTCCGTCTACCAGCATGAATCCTTTCTGTATCTCCAAGATTCTATTAATAAAATGTCTAAGTAATAATGAGGGAGCCCCTGGTGGAAGGTATATACTTGCCAACGTGACCTCCTTTTCAAACATACAAACCTGTACTATGACAAAATGCCCATTCTGATCAGAGCAGGTTTTCTCTACCTTGAATGGTGTGGAGGAGGGGATCAGGATTGCTACCCCTCTTTGTTTCCCTGTAGTACTGGAGGAAGAACATATTGTGTATCTATCTGCCTTCCGTCACCAATTTAGCATGTTCAGCCTGGGAGCGATTAGTCTCTTGCAGATATATGCAAACTACTTTTAACCTGTACAAGTATTGTTGGACTCTAGCTCTCTTTATAGGGTGGTTTAAACCTTTTATATTTAGCAATACTGTTTTTGCTAAATCTGTCTGCACTGTGAAAGAACACTTATTACAAGAGTATGTCTAGCTAACTTCCTTCCCCTCACCCCAACAGCCCACATTTAAGAAACCAAAGCCAAGCATTGAATTCCCAGCATGTAACTAGTCTATATTGTGCTAGGACAGCATCACTATAATTATGCTGCCATGGAGATATGGCACACTTCAAAACAGGGTATTATTGCTCCAAGGGTTAAGGACATTGTACCTCATGTAAAACTGACCATCACTATCCTTGCACTCAAACCTTTGAGTGCACAACATTTTAAAACATATATACAAAACAATTGTCAATTCATGACACATCCTCATAGCTTTAAACCTATTAAATTTAGCTGTAACTGGATGTATCAGGTTGAAGCGCTTACTCTTGTGGACTTCCAAATATGGGGATGGATAGTTGCACCTGCGGGGATTCAAACAACGTATCTCCCGACAGGTGTTAAGCTTCCCTTGTTGTGAAGGTAATCCCAGACCTAAGGTGGCTGGGGCCTCCAGGGGTACAGCATGCTGTTGCCAGAAAGAAGAGAGAAACAGAAAAGGGAAGTGAAAAAAAAATCAAGGTGAAGCCTCTCTGCGACATCCAGCAACTCAAAACCACATTACTTCCTTCCCCCCCTAAGGCTAGATTCTAGAAAATCTTGGTGTGATTATAAACTGTGGGGAAATTTCAAAACCGTGTATCATTTATGTCTCACTGTAATTGAGGCAAGGTTTTTCAAATACTTTCTTCCCTTATATAATCAGGAAAAGTAAGCATTTAGTAATACTGCCCACCATAATTGGTGAATATGAAGGCAGCAACAAAATAAGGGCTAGGTGGGTGGGAGGGGAGGGTAGAAGCTCTCCTCCATCACAAACGACAATCATTTCGGGGATAACCCAAAATAGAGGGTCCTCCTCAGGCCTAGAGTTAGGCCTGCATGTTGTAAAGCCTCTTAAAAAATCCCTTCACAGGGGGAATAACCCCCTATTACCAAACTCCCACCAACCTGAATATTGAACCAGCGAATATAGAGGAAAGTTCTTCAGGTCACTTTAATGCTATTGTCCCTTTTGTAGGATGCTAAAGCATTCTTTACTGCTGCCAAATTCCGGTAATTCTCTCTTGGTTTCTTAGGTACTGTTTGCCACCTAGCTGGACGTTGATCCGAGTTCTGAGAGCTAGAAATTCGGTCTAGAATTTGTAAACCCATTTTAGAAAGTTCCTCTCTTGCCTCTTATGCAGTAGAAAATTATTTTCTTCCTGAGGGTAGTTGTACAACCAGGCGGGAGGAATATGGCGTTGTAAATTTATAACCTGCCTCTTTAAGCACAGGCAGCAGTGGAAGATATGCTCGTCTAAGTTGCATCATCTTGGGAGCATAGTCATGGTCGAAATAGATACGTGTTTGACTATAAAATACTTTTTGCCATTTCCAAGCCATTAAGAGGACTTGTTCTTTAGTGCAATAGCTGTTAAACCTGAGAATCACTGATCGTGGAGGGACTTTAGTGGAGATAGGCTTTGGAGCAAGAGCCCGATGTACTCTCTCAAGATGGAATATAAAATCAGAGGGTAATTCCAGAGCAGTGTGAAGTAAAGATTCTATAAACTCTTCAATAATAGAGCCCTCCGAGTTCTCTGGCAGGCAGTATATATGAATATTTTTGCACCTTGCACGATTTTTTTGATACTCCTGTCGGTCTAGTATTTGCTCTTGGGTTTCTTTAATTTGCTGAAGGGTTTCTTCTAAATCACCTACATGGTTTTCTGTAGCAGTTCCCTGATGCTCTTGGTCATCCATGTGCTGTTCTAACTGCACCACATCTCAGCGGAGCTCCCCGTTCATCTCCTTTATCTGTGCTCTAAAGGCCAGAATTTCCTGATATATCAAGTCCAACTTAGTTTTTTTAGTTTTAGCTGCTCCGAGTTTGCAGGAATTTTTATCGGGTCCATGTTTAAAGTCATGCAGTTGAGAGTCACATGGTTCTGAGGCCTGAGAGGCCTCTGCGTCTGAGCGATCTGCTGAATCTTCCATCTCGCACCATATGCTAGTCAGAATCCCCAGGAAAGTCCACCTGTGCATTCCAGTATATGTTTTGCACTAAGATTTATTTATTATATATAAGTACTACTGATCGGAATGATTGCTTAGCCCAAGGGAGATGGGCGCATTGCTACTAAGCAGTCATTACCCACGAGGCAGAACTGGAAGTCCCCTCTGACTATTATTTTTAATTTTTCAATTGCTCATGGTGTTTTTCTGGAGTTGTGGAAGTATGCAGAAATAAGACCAGTACATAAAGCCGGTAATCCATCTTTGGTATCTAATTACAGACCCATTTCCCTTTTACCTCCGTTGTCTAAGATACTAAAAACAATAATACTTGATCAGGCATTGGATTACCTCAATAAACATAATTTGCTCACTCCATGCCAGCACGGCTTTAAGGCTGGACACAATACAGAAACGGCTTTGGTGAGGTTCACCAGTGGTATTCAGTGCGCCCTTGATAAGGAGCATGTGGTTGCCACTCTTTTTGTAGACCTCACCAAGGCCTTTGACCTTGTGGAGTATAGTTTACTCCCTGGTATACTTGGAAAACTGCATTTTTTCCCAGGAGGCCATTAGATGGTTTTCACAATATTTAGTAAATAGGTCACATGTCACAATTATTAACGGTCACTCTTCCTCTTTTAATTGATTAAATGTGGTGTTCCCCAGGGATCAATCCTAGGTCCCCTCATTTTCTCTCTTTTTATGAATGATGCTCCAACTTCATGTCCATCCAGTTAATTATAATTTACACAGATGATGCTGTTATCCATGAGGTTAGTCCCACAACAAATGAAGTCCTTTCTAAACTACAGGTTAATTCTGACTCTTTTTAAAAATGGCTGTCTACTAAACATTGTTTACTGAATACTGTTAAAACTAAATCTATGTGTTTTACAAATAAAAACAATACTTTGTCTCAACCTCCACCTATTCAGGATTCCAAAAGAATTGCCTTGGAATATGTCGAAACATTTAAATATCTCGGTATTGTTTTTGACACCAATCTTACTTTTGAACACCATGTCCTGCAATTATTAAAAAATCCATCAGAGATTAGGTTGTCTATACGGAGTAAAGCCTTATCTAGCATCTGAATCAAGAAAGCTTCTTGTTCATAGCTTTCTTTTTAGTGTCTTGCATTATGGGTTTGTGGTATATGAAACTATGAACAGTAAATTCTTGGGGAAAATGTCTGTTACATACAGTTCCATCCTCAGATTTATGCTTTCAGCTCCATTCAGAACCCATCATTGTTTTTTATTTCAACTTTCTTCTGGTTTATCTTTAATTAATAGAATTCCATTTAAAATGTGTCTTATTTTGTTTAAGGTTAAATCTGGTTTATTACCAAATTCAGTTAGCATTTATTTTTCTAAGTATGTTAATCCCATCTGTACCAGAACTCAAACTAAGTTTACCTTTTCTGTCCATTTTTTAAGAAATCATCTGGCCAACGCTCTCTGTTATACAGAGGTCCTTTTAGTTTTAATTCCCTCTCTAGTGATATTATGAATTGTAAGTCTGTGTCGTCTTTTAAGTCAATGTTAAAAAGGCATTTACAAACCTTCCAGGAATGTACATGTTAAAGTAATGTATTACAAGTCATCATTTTTTGTATTTCTTATGTATCTTGTTTTTATGTTATTTGTATGCTTGTTGTCTGTGAAAACGGGTAATTTGCTCATCAGACTTACAAGGGTAAAAATTAAAAAAAAAAATATTAAAAATGCATGGTATATTGTATTTGCTGCCAGGGCAGAAGTAAATAGACTCAAGGTCTTCTTTTCTGCCTACCATATTTTTCTGTGAATGTTTACTGCATAGATACTGTTGCATTCTTACAGGCGACAAACCTCCTCACTTGTAAGTTTTTAAAAAGTAGTATGCTAACACAGAAGAGTTGACACAGTGCCTTTACAGTATGCAACATAAGGAGACAACACCTGCAATTAGAATTTAGTTTTGTTCATATTATTGAACCCAGACCACTGCTATTGATCCTAAAAAACTATTCTGTGCATTTATGGGAATGCCTAGAAATTGAATAGCAAAATAACAGAAATGTCAGATCTTTGCAGCACAGTTATTGCACTGCTTACACAGCGGCAGAGACCGTGGAAAGACTTTGAAGATGTAGTTTCTCTCAAGCTAGGACCATCTCAAATTCAAAATAATAATACCCTCTACACATCAACACTCTACTTCTCAAAATTCAGCCTACATTATGGTGGATTTACCATGATGAACATGGTCCTCCTGAGTTACAGAAGCAGGTGTCCCACAATACCTTCCCTCTTGCCTGGGCCAAGGCCACCAGCTTTCTCTCAATGTCTGCTGCCACGGCGCCCCCCTTCCTGGCATCCTGAACCCCTCTGTAACCTGTAAAAACAAGTACATAGAACACCAAAACCCCTATCTGTGATATCCACCTCAGCTTCCTATTATGCTACGCAGTTGTACGATATTTGAGAGGCTAAACACAGCAAACCTGCCCTCCTTGACCAGCTGTCCATTGAACCAAGGTTTGATGGGGGAGGGCCTTGCTGGGGCAGCCCTGCTTTTTCCACACTACCTCCAACCAACATGTTACCTAACCCCCCACACACATTGAACAATAATCCCTGTGTCCAACTCCAAGGGAACAGCTCTTATGACAGCATCTGAAGCAGAGAGGGCAGCCATTGCCCAACTTTAAAAATTGTGCTTCTTATTTTAACTTATTTTTATGTCCATGACTCCTCCAGATCTGCATAGCCACATAAACATTTACTGTATCTTAATGTTTTTCTTCAAGAAACAAAATTAATTACACCTGTGCAATTTCTTGTTAATTCCATGTAATAGCACAACTTATGCTGTGCTTCATTATTAATAGTAATACATTTCTATATGTACATCACCCACACAGTGGCAGAGTCTTTTTGTAAACAAGTCTGCATGCCCATAGTCTGTAGCAAAGCTGTTTAATGTTGACGGTTGATTTAAATTGCATTTGCAACATTAGTGGTGTCTGCCCACAAGCACAGAAATTAGTAAAAATCCATCAGTGTACGAAGGCAGGGCAACTTTATTTCTATAGCGCCCTTTCCCAAAAGGCTTAGAATTCTTTATAATAAATACAATAAAACTTCAAACTATTAATGTAAGACAGATGCCTGGAATAACTTCACGCAGACAATGTGCAAAGGGCTGCAATCCCTAAAATCCTAGGCAAACTTTGCCAGTTAATGAGAAATAGTTTTGTTAATGTTTTTATTCTTTAATTTATTTTCTTTTGTCTTCATAGCAAAATTGGCACACTGGCACTCCCAGCCTGCAGGGAATATGTTGTTGTTCCCCAAAGGAATATATTGGCCACAAGTACACATTATGGTTTTAGTCATGTACATGGCTCAGATACACTCAAAAGGAATGTACCTGAGCCACTATGCCCTAGTACCTGCCATGCTGCACAACTCTGGCCACATTCACGGACTCAGGCTACACATCACCAGTGCCATCCCCCACCCATGTAGCTGCATGGTGGTGTAGTGGGTACAGCATGGTGCTTGACCATGGCCATTCAGTCAACTAATCCACCTGCAATGTGGGTGGATTCCAACTTTGCATGGTATGGGGAGATTGTGTGATACAGTCAGTCTTCCAGGGATTGATGTATCCCTTAAAGAGAACGGTGTTGCAGCCCATAGTTAGGGATGTACCACCAGCCCTTCTAATATGCTATGAGGGCCAGGGGTAGGAGATTGTGGGGGGTGGCACTATGTACACCACCCCATGTGTCCAGCAGGAGGGGGCACATAGCAACTATGATGACCAGGACTCAAAAAGTTTGTTACTTGCATAGTGCATAGCCATGGCACACCCCCAGCCACTCTCCCCACCAAGTCATAAGTGTAGCCTGTGCCTAATGTGATTTGAGGGTGCAGAAGGGGAGTGGAACCCCTATTGTACATGTGTAGGGTTTCTGCACCATCTCTACTGAGCTACAGATTTTCATAATGACACCTATGTGCCATATACCTGGGGTGCGTAGGCTTCGGGAATATAGGCCAAGATGAATTTTGTGATAAACCCTTGTTCTTCCCCCCACTAACAAAGACTATAAGTTTAATATTGCATTGCTTCAGAAACAAAAGAAACAAGCTACATGGGGAAGGGGACTTGAGGCCTAGAAACCACATTTTGCAGACAATAGACTGTACTTTAAGCAGGCAAATGCCATACAATACTTTAGTTCAGCTTGTAAATTCCCCCAAAAAGCAAGCCACTACTGAAAAGTTTCTAAACATTTACTAAAAATACCTCAACAATCTTGTGTACACTGTTTTAGATCCTAGAATCAAGACCTCTCCACAATAGCATGCACAGAGTTAAGACCTAAACCAAAAGCAAAATTTTGCTGGTTACAGATCTGAGCCAGGATTCACAAAACTTTGCCCTGGCACACACCTAGGTTTGCATGAGCAAACAGAGTTAGTGTCAGGGCAAAGTTTGGAGGAGGGTGCAATGCAAAAAAGGGCCACGGAAGGGCCTTTTGCATGAGCCCCTTGCATGGAGCAAATGCCGCTGGCCAAGACTTGACTAACTTCAAACCCAGTGATTGGTAGAGGTACTCTGCAGGACCCCCACCCAACCCTCAGCACAGTAGTCCCTAGTGTCTAGTGGTCCCACCCCTCCCAATCCCATGCCCAATATAAGATAATGGTTTCCTGGTGTCCAGTGGTCCCTCCCCCACCAGATCACTCACTCACTCGATAATATAATAAGTTTCCCTGGTGTCAAGTGGTCTCTCCCCCCACCTGATCACCCACACGATAATATAAGTTTCCCTGGTGACCAGTGGTCCCTCCCCTGGCCCGATCCCCAGCCTGATAGACACAGAGCAAGTCCCGGATGGCTAGCAGTCCCTTCCCCCACCTGATCAATGGCCCCATCCACATTACTCATGTCCATAGTGTCCAGTGGTCCCTTCCTCCACCGATCGCTGGCAACAGGTACTCAGTGTCATGGTCCATCTGCCGTGCATGTGCCCCCCCCCCGGCAGTCATGGGTAGCCAGAATTAGGGTGGCACATGGGTTGACTTTACTGGCATCCCCACCTTACTGGTCCAAGACCAGAACTGGTACCAGCACCTGTGCCCCCGTACTTCAGTAACTCCCCCAAACCCAACAATCCTTGTTACAGCAGACCAACCGCCACCAGTTTCCTGCTGAGAGGTGTGGAATGGGGACTGGCATGCTGGCACATAGTATAGGGAAATGTGAGCATTAACAATTCCCCCCCCCCCAGCCTTAATAATTCTTATACTGAAGCCGGACAAGAATCCAGAATTAACAACTAGTTATCGTCCAATATCCCTGATGAATCAAGATATCAAGATATTGTCCAAATTGCTAACTGACTGTATTACATTAGTTTTGGCTGACCTCACTGGACCTGAACAGGTTGGGGTTATGAAGGTTCATTCCTCAATTGACCACCTTTGAACCCTGTCGCATGTCCTTTCGGCATCCAGAGATTCCACCTTTCCAGCTGTTTTGGTCTCTCTGGGCGCTGAGAAGGCATTTGACAAGGTTTACTGTAATTTTTTATTCCGTGCTCTTAATGCTTATACGTTTCTTTTACGTTTTCAAAATTAGATTAAGGCCCTCTATAGTACCCCTTCAGCTCGGGTGGCGGCTAATGGAGCCGTATCCAAGCTTTTTATGTTACACTCAGGAACCAGACAAGGTTGCCCTTTATCCCCTTTGCTTTTTAATTTGTACTTGGAGCCCCTTATTTGCCAATTAAACTCTTCCCCGATGATTCAGGGCATTACTGTTTAAGGGCATAATATTGAAGTATCGGCTTATGCCGATGATCTCTTGTTACAACTACCATATCCAAATACATCAATCCCCCCATGTTATCTATAATAGAGGAATATTCCCAGTTATCTAATAACAAATTAAATATTGAAAAAACTCTTGTTTTTCCTCTTAATTATAAGGTTGTTAAATCCACTATCACAGAACTGGGTTTGTCTTGGACACCGGACTCTTTAAGATAGCTGGGGATTTGGTTTCACTTCAAAAACTAAATCTAGATGCACTAGTAAATACCATTGGTACAGATCTAGATAGATGGTCCAAATTATCTGTTTCATTGTGGGGCCAGGTGGATTTAATTAAAATGAATATCTTTCCCAGAATTTTTAACCCCCATACCTACTCAATAACTGGTTACCTTTGACGTGGTTCTGTAAGATTAATGGCCTGATTACAAAATTCATTTGGGCCAATAGGCAGCCTAGGATTGTTTTTCACAAGTTAGTGGCACCCAAGGATAAATGAGGTCTTTGTCTCCCTTATTTGATATTTTATTATTGGGTGAGTCACATTGTTAAATATATAAGATGATTGGGACACACAGAAGAAGTTAATACTTTGGTTTTTGTTCCTGTCTGGCTTAAAATTGAATCGTCTCTTATTCAAGTAAATGGGTTAACACCGGCCGCCCTGTTCCATATTAAACCCAGTGCTCTTTCCCCAAGTTTAAAATCAACCTCTATTGCAACTTCTGTTAGGGTACATACTCAGATATGTGCCTTCATGAAATATAACCGCAGTTTTGATTTAACTCAACCCATTAGGGGTAATCCAAATCTAAAAGTAGGTAATAAACCGATCACATTTAAATGGCTTCCCCAACAGGAAGATACACAGTGCTCCCATTTAGTCATGATGGACAATTTATGGCCTTCAATCATTGACATTTTAAATAATCTCAGTATTTCTACTAAATTTACGTTTACAGTTTTTCAGTTAAGGCATCTAATAGTGAAGGTATTTGGTGTGACGCCTCCCCTAAAGGAAACTAAAACTTTCCTGGAAGAAATGGCCCTTACGTCCAACTTAGCCTATTCAGTATGTAATACTTATAAGATTTTATATAATTGTGCATACCCAACCTGTTTTACACCTGAGAAGTACTGGGGTTCGCTTTTTCCTCATCTGGAAATAGAATGGACAACTTTATGGCACAACTGTCATAAATACTGTATATTACTCAGGATAGACTACGGGTTACTAAATTCCACATATTACACAATATGTATTATACTCCTCAAAAATTATATAAATACGGGCTTATTGGTTCGCCCACCTATTCTCATTGCCAGCAGGCAGAGGGCTCTATGTTTCATATATTTTGGACCTGTCCTAAGGCCTCTACTCTTTGGAGAGACATCCACCAGAAGATGGATCCCTTGTTAGGACTCTTGGATATTTTTACCCCTGAGGTATGCCTCTTAGGTGATTATGCCACAATTCCAGTAACTATCAGGCGATATCATATAGCCCTGATATCCCTATCTGTTAGAAAGGTTATTCTCTGTCATTGGAAAGATAGCACTGATATTTCTTATTCCAAATGGCTAAAATAATTACTTGCTAATCTCAGAATGGAAAAAATGGTGGCAAGTCTCAATAATAGAATGGACAGATACAAAAAGATATGGGAGCCTCTTCACAAGCTGTTCACCATCTAACATATAGTGTATTGCTGTTAGGGTTACAGTCTGATGATTATGTTGATAGATATAGACTGTGCTGAATTGGGAGGGAGGGTTATAGTATGGGGAGGGGGAGGGGCTTTATGGTTGGGGGGGGACAGTTCCAGTGTATATAGATTTGTTTGGTTTCTGGTTCAATGTACCACACAGATTGTTCTTACTGGGCCTGTTCTCTTTATTCTAAAAAACAATAAACTTTGATTTGAAAAAAAAAAATCTCCCCCCTCCAGATACCCTCTGTTGTGCACAATAAAAGTATGTCCTGTCCTTGACATCTAGTGTCCCCTCCACCTCACAGCACTGACCATCCCACCTGCCTCCCCCATTCAAACAATGATACTATGGTGAGTCGATGGAAACTGGCACAGCCCTCTGCTCTTTACCACAGTTGGTCACCAACTGAGCTGTTAATGAGCCTGTACTGAATACAGTGTGCTGTCCTTGACAGTTCAGTCGGCAGCCAGCCATGGTGGATAGCAGAGGGCTGTGCAAGTCGCCATCAATTCATCCCAGCACTGTTGTTTGCAAGAGGGGGAGGTGGGTGGGATGGTTGGTACTGCGGGGGAGGGGCCACTAGATGCCAGGGACATACTTTTGCAATGCACTGCAGAGGGTATCTGGAGGGGGGGGAAACTGTTACTGCCCACATCTGCCTGTGTTGTGTGCCAGCACGCCAGTCCCCATTCCACACCTCTCAGCAGGGGACTGGTGGTGACTGGTCTGCTATAACAGGGATTTTTAGTTCGAGTGGAAGGTTTGCAAAAGGATGGGAGTGTGGGTGCTGGGTACCAGTCCCAGACCAGTGGAAATTGCCAGTCAGGCCAACTCATGTGTTGCCCTGACTCTGGCTACAATGGTAGCCTGGGGTGGAAACATATATGGCATTTGGACATTGATACTGGGTACCTTGGGCTGGCGATTGGCAGAGGGATGAACCACTAAACACCAGAGACATGGGTGATTGGGATGGGGCACTTGATCGGGTGGGGGAAAGGACCACTAGCCTCCAGGGACTGGTACTGTGTCTATTGGGTGGGGAATCAGGTGGGGGAATGGACCACTGGACACCATGGAAACTTTATTATATTATCAGACTGGTAATCGGGTGGAGGGAGGCACTGCTAGCTATGGGGCAGGTGACCAGGTGGGAGAAGGGACCAATAGCTACCAGGGACTGGCTCTGTGCCTATCGGGTGGGTGATGGGATGGGTGAGGGAGGGAGGGGCCACTGGACACCAGGGAAACTTTATTATTTTATCGGGTAGGTGATCCGGTGTGGGGAGGGACCACTGGACACCAAGGAAACACATGGCATATATTGGGTTAGGGATCAGGTGAGGGAAGGGAACACTGGCCATCAAGAAAACTGATTCTCTGCATTGGGCAGGGCATCAGTTGGGGGGGGGCACTGAACACTGAACACCAGGGAAACTTGTATTTTTTTTACAGTTGGGTCAGTGATCAGCGGGGTGGACACTAGAACCAGGGAAAACTTATAGTTTTACAATCGGGCCTATGATCAGTTGGGCTAGGGGAGGCACACACTAAACTCTGGTGCTGCCTGTGTAAATGGGCCCATAATGAGCATGCAAATAGCCACCTAGTGCCTTGTATGCCCAATGGGTTCATTTATGTGGCTGCTTTTGTGAATTCCAAGTACTGCACCTGCAGTATTCATTGCAGAACCATACTTCTGGCTGCATGTCAGGGGGATGCTGGTGGGGTTAGTAGTACTGGAACTGGGATTAGCGCTGACTCATCTTGGCCCTATTCACAGTCGAATAGCACAGGTCCATTACTGGACTGTGAATGGCAACCTTTGACACCTTGGCAATCGCAAAGTGCAATGCAAACTCTTGCGCTATGCTTTGAGACTTTTTGTGAACCCGGCCCCTTATCTTTTAAGTTTAACCTTCTATATGAAAGAAAAAACAATATTTTACCAGTTACAGGGCCTTTATTTCCTGCTTACTCCTCTTATACCAAAGCACGAAACGTTTCCAGTACAGGTCCAATATTTACAGATATCCCTGTAACTAAAAAGCTTGCACAAAATCTTGCAGTAATGGAGTGTGTGAGCAAATGGAAGGACAAGGAAAGCTTGAGTCAAGAACAAGAACAGTTTCATAAGTGGGGAAGGGGGATTTGCTCAGCAGCCCCAATTAGCCCGAAAAATCTCTAACATGCTTATTATGGCAACCACAATATGGGGCTGTGTTCGCGTCAAGCAAAGTGCGTATGCAAAGTGGTACCAGAGCACCCTGCTGACAACAGACTCCCAGAAGCAAAAGAAGATAATTCACTCTAAATGGGATAGCGCCTTTATTTCTGGAGCCATGTTCAGCTAGCAGCATGTAAATGTACAATATGGCATACAAGGCACTGAGGGACCACTATTTCTTTATTTGGATTAATTTATCTACTTACTGATTGATTGATTATTTATTTTCATTTATTTGTTTATGTATAATTGGTAACTGGGAGAAGCATACCAAGTTGATACTCATTTCCTCATGTGACCTGGTGTGACTTGGGGGAAAGGGGAAGAGGAGAAGGGAAGGGAAGAAGCACAATTTCAAACAAAATATGGCCAGTCAGGTGATGTGGTTACAATACAGCTCTCAGTAACACGTTCAATGCAATGCACAGCTGATCTTGATTCTGCAATATTGTATAACTGAAAGAACCGTAACCTTTAGCTGCCATTCTATGTCTATCTGTATTAAGTGTTTATGTTTGTTTTTCTGATGCGGAGACTTTGTAAATGAGTCCCTGACTCAAAGGTTGTAATCCTAAAGTCTGTTAAATAAATTAGCATACAAACCATCTATGTAAATTTGGCAATTCAAAGTGGGGTCCCTCCCCTTCCTCCTCAACTGCAAGTTCTGAGCAACACAAAGTGCATACTGCCAGAGTGAATGGAGACTAAGCTGGTGCCATAAGCAGGAATCAAAACAGGTTGATAAACTTCAATGAGGTTACTGGAACTATGAGACGGTGGGGGGAGAAAGGTAAGGGGTGGTCAAGAGCCAGGCAAGGGTAAGGAACGGTTCAGAAAACAGGGCTGGCAGGGGTAGGGGGAGGGGGAGTAGTTTTTAGCTAGCATCTAATGGAGGGATAGGAGAGGAAGAGATGGATAGAGGATGGTAGCTGGTTCCAGAGGGAGGGATGGTGTTAAAGGTGATTTCCTGGCTGATGTGTGTGGGTGGGGAAGGGAGAATGTGCATGGGTCTCCTGAATGAAGGGAGAAGGAGGAGGAGGATGGGACTGGGCAGAGGAGACGGGATAGATATGATAGGAGGGAACCAAACCAGTATTTAGAGATGAGAGAAACACAGTGGATCTGATGATGTGAGGGGAGAGAAAGAATTGATAAGGAGGAGCAAAGGTAGCAGTGTTTTGTACAAGAGAATGAGCTGGTGTACCAACAGCACAGTGACAATATCACAGTGAACACCACTACAGTGCCAAATCTCGCCAGTTCGCTGTGGTGGTGCACTGTACAATGGCATCACAACTCATGGTGTTCCACCCCACCCCCAAAACAAGTCAGACTCAGAGCTGTATATTTAGAGATGGGGGCGCAGGAGACAAAGCCCTCCAAAGAAAAATACGCTCTCCTGACAGGGATACTGCGGTTATGCTGCCATTGTTCCTGTCACTGTCGGGGATGTCGGCAGCATTACCGATGTTGTAACATGGTGGAACCAAGTGAGTTGGCAGCAAAGCAGTAGAACGTGCTGCATAGGGTATCAAATCTGGCAAAGGAGGTCAAGTGAGTGTAGCCATAAATCACATCCACATAGTGGAAAAGCAGAGAAAAACATTTTGATGTCCAGCTTCTGGAGGACCTGGGCATAAAGGCAGTTCTTGTTGTGATATAGGACACCGAGTTTGGGGTGGTATTTGTCATTGATGACATCAATGTGGGCAGAGAAATCAAGCCTGCTATCTAACCACACACCAAGGTACTTAAAATCTGAGACTACTTCAAGCAGTGTGCCATCCAGCATGGAGAATACGGGGAGGTTGGGCCAGCTTCTGGCTGATACCAAAGGTCATAGATACTGTTTTTTTTTTATGTTGACCTAAAGTTAGTTGGATTGGAACCAGTGCAGAATATTGTGAAAGTCTTGCTGAAGTAAGACTTCCAGAGATGTAGTGGAAGGACCGGAGGTGTAGAGAACTGTGTCATTGTGAGTTGCCATAGGTGGAAGGGAGATCATTTAGGAAAATGGAGAAGAGGATTAGACCCAGAATGAAGCCCTGTGGTACCCCAGCCTGGATAGGGAGGGGAAGGGGGATGGCAACTCCTATCTGTACCAATGATTGATTGTCTTAGAGGTAAGAACAGAACCAGTTGATAGCAGGGGCTCAGAGGCCAGCAGAGCTCAGCTTATCTAGGAAGTGTGAATGGGACACCGAATCGAAGGCTTGACCAGATCGATGAAAATGGTCACTGTGATTTTGCCATGATCCATAGCTGAGAGGATGGAGTCGGTGACCCTAATTAGGGAGCATATGGTGGAATTATCCTTCCCGAAACCAGATTTGGAGGGGGAGAGGCAGTTGGAGGAGTGGAATAAGTCTGAAAGGTGTGAGTAGACTAGCTTCTTGTGCAGGTTTGTAAGAAAAGGGAGGAGAGAGATAGGGTGGAAGTTGACAAGAGTGGAGGGATCTCCCCTTTGAGGAGTGGGAGAACCTTGGCAATTGACCAAGACTGGGGTACAGTGCAAAGGGTGAAGGAGAGATTTAGGAGGTGAGTAAAGAGATGCTGATGGCAGGAGCTGACAGATGGAGAACTTTAGGGTCCAAGCTATCTGGGCTTGATTTGGAAGGGTTGAGTGGGGAAAGGGTGAACAGGATTTCCTGGGGAGTGACAGAGGAGACTCAAACCCTGGGCGGATGAGGTAAAGAGGAGGAAGGAGGAGATGGAGAGGAGTGGAGCCATGAGGTGGGAGGGAGGAGAGAGAACAAGTGGTAAAAAACTCATTCAGTCACTGGTGAGCCATTAACCATGAGGATGGGGGAGAAGACTGGGCTGGGGTACCAAGAAGGGAGTGAATCACCTTCCAGAATTTGGCTGGGGAATTAAGATTATTCTGGAGGTTAGCCTTGAAGTGGAGGGACTAGGTGGTATGAATGGCCTTAGTGCAAAGAGTTCGTAGGTGCCCTGTAGGATAGCAGATCCAACAGGGAGTGGGATAATTTATACCTGGACCAGGTTTGGTCACGGGTCTTGCATAAGTCGATGAAATCGAAGGTGATCTGGGGTGCTGAGAGAATGTAACCCTGGATTTCCAGATGGGGACATGCTTGTCCCAGACAGAAGTAAGTATTGAGTAGAAAAGGGAAAGGTACATATCAATATCTACAGCGGTGAGCATGGGAGACCAGTCAGTTGCAGCCAGGTCACCCAGTAGTTTCTTTATTCGGTGACTGAAGGGACATGGACCAGATATACCTTAGGGAGGAAGAAGGGAGTCGGACTTTCCTGACACAAAATGTCATGCAGTACCTACTGAAGGCATCTGGTAATATATCTGCTGCAACAATGTGGTGGGGGGTGTGAGTCAAGAACCTAGTCCAAGATGGTATGGTTTGGTGAATGGGGATTGAGTCTCTGATGAGCTGTGAAAGGTTAAGGGACTCAATCCTGTGGGTGGTCAGTCTGGAGGTTGTGGAAAACCAATTGATGTTAAAGTCACCTTGGAGGATGAGCTCACAACAGAGTGTGGACGTGTGGGTCTCAATAAACAGATCATACAACCAGCTAGGATGCATAAAAAATGCGTAAGTCTGCATTTATCATTTTATTTTGAAAAATTCAAAAAAATAATAAATAAAATAAAATTCAAGATTTACAGAAAGGAAAAATATGATGTTATTATCTTCACATCAATCAAACGTCAGGATATACTTCTTGCTTCAAACACTATAAAGAAATTCCTGGGTTCTCCCTCTCAATTAATGTGAAAGTCCTCACATTAGCTTCTCTGAAAGCCTTCTTCTCACCTTGGTCAGAACCCTTCTGACCAAATTATCTATCTAAGCCTCCTAGTGGAGGGTTTATATAGTGAAGGAAAGGGAGGTGGTTTTCACTGAGCCCCTCCTCCTTTGTGACATCACATTTACCTAGTTCCAATAAAGGCAGCCATTTCGTGGGCTGTCAGCCCTATAGTAGGAACTTCCCAAGTAAACCTTCAGAATACAGGTAAGCATCCATTTTGTACATACCATACATATTCAAAATGTCTCATACAGAAAGGAAAGCATGGTCAGTTCATTAAAAAGAATCTAGAATCTTAACCAAAGAATAACCAGATGAGGGGCGCGCTCCCTATCTGTCCCCTTGTAAAAGTCTAGATTCTTTTATATTTTAAATTCCTTTTTTTCTATAATAATCCAAGAGAAAAAAATATTAGAAGAAATATATTTTATTTTAACCCAGCACAACAATTGTCTGCACTTAAACACTGGATTCAAGCTGCATAAGCCTTTTCTGTGATTTTCAGAAAGTTTCCAACAATATTTTCTGTTCACCAGATGGCTGCAATTTCAATCCAGCCTGGTGCCAGCCTTATTACTGACTAAGGGCTTTATATCCAGTAATACAACTCTTTTTTAAGAGAGCAGGGAAGCTCTATAGAATGAAAGTTACTTGTTTAGCTGGGGATAGCTGCATAAGGGCAAATACTGTATTAAAGCCCTACACCATTACTCAGCTGTATTACAGCTCATCAGGATTTTGGATGCCAGATTATTTCAAGAGAATAAGGGATAGTAAAGAAAGATTTAAAGATTGCCAGGGTGGCCACCCTGACAAGAAATTTAGAATAGATAAGAATATAGAAGCAGACAGGATAGAGTGGAAATTGAAAATAAGTGGGGGGCATCTTAAATTTCTTGATATTTCACTTCACTTCATAACAGAACTCTGTTACACAGAGGAGTGTGAGGAAAAAGTGGAGAGTGAGACCATCAGAAACTAGTGGAAAATTCTTGGTGAGGCATAAAACAACAGTAAAAATTGGTAATGAGAAGGGAAAGGAGATTTTAGCTAGCAGAAACTTATGGAAGGAGGGTGCAGCCTCCCTGAGAGTGATGGTGCAGAAGAAGCTGTGGCAGCCATATAGAGTAACCCCACCCCTTCATTTACACCTGTTCTGTCTAAAAAGGTGGTAGTTTGGAAGGCCAAGCTGGAATCAGGTATCCTGGAAGACAGCCAGGATTTTATGATACAGAGGAGATCTGGAGAGTAGCAAGAGACCAATACTGTGAGGATAACCAGTTTAGGAAGGAGGCTTCTGGCACTGAGGTGGAAAACACTAAGGCCTTGAAGAATGGGTGGAGGGACCAGGGCAGAGTTCCACATTGCCAGCAAGAAGGAGAAGTAGAGTAAGGAGGCAAAGAATGGGATAAGACTTACGTCCCCTCGGACAGGTAAGGAAGTGGGGGGGGATGGGGAAGAAACAAGATGGAACAGTGGAGAAACTCCAGATTAAGGGAGAGGGATGGGATGGAATGAGAATAGGATGGATGGGAAATGGGGGGGTGAAAGTGACAGTTAAGATGAAGTGGAAGGGTGGAGAGGGGATGGGAGTAGAGGGGGGTTGGGGAAGGAAGAGGAATAGGAGAAAGCAGATGAGTACAGCAGGCAGCATGGTAAACAAGTAGATTGAGAACAGAAATGAGCAACTTGTTCAAACACTAGGAAAAACACCAGTACTCAGGCAACTGTCGACTATCAAGCAGATAAATGCCATTAAAACTATGCTGTGCAGGCTTAACCATGATAACAATGAAACTGAATCATGGAGGGGTATAACAGTTACAGTAAGCTGAGTTTTGCAAGGTGTCAGAGTAAACAGCAAACAAAAGCAAGCAGGCATGCAAATGGTGAAAGCAGCTGAATAAGATGTGCACTGCAATATTATTGAAGCATAAATCAGAAAAAAGCCTATACCTGAATAGGGTGTAGCAAGAATACCTGAGTTAGCAAGGTAGCAAACAGTCACTTTTGTGGGTGAAAAAGTCTCTTGGTGCAGTAAGTTAGTATAGTCCATGAAATAAACCCTGAAAAGCTTTGGAGCAGAACATTACAGTTCTAAGATTCTTAGTGAACTGTTTGGAGAGTGTAAGCTGATCACTTGACCCCCAGGGCACCAGATGATAGGAATTTAGACAATGGCCGGGTTATTGAGGGAGGGGGCTATACTTTAGTGCCTCCACCCCTCAGGACCCCACTGCAGGTAGTCTGGGACGGAAAGTGCAGTCCAACAAAAACAGTGTACTAAAAAAGCTGAATAATGATGCGGCCCTGAGAAGAGACAGAGAAGCAGACCAATACCAATACCAGGAAGCCCCAAGGTATCTCAATCAGTGGGCAAGTGGGTGTGTGGGTGCACCCTACTACTTCAACTCAGTCAAGAGAAGAGGAAAGCACCCTTCCCCACACTACATCTCAAGGTAGCCTAAACTATAACCGCCATGTGCAAACTGGTGAGGCTGGTGAGTACTGGAACCAGTACTGTCAACATGCACTCTATATGCCAGTGTAAGCCCCCCTTTTCAGGAGGGCTTACTAGAGTAAACAGTCCCTTCCCTTTTCTCCTCATAAGGGATAGATGAGTAGATGTCTGCTCCTGGGTAGAGTTTGGGCCTAGCCCAGTAGTGTTTAAACTTCCATTTCTAGAAGGATCGAGGAGGCCTGCAGGAGACAGTCACTAGTGGGCCAGGGATTCAATCCCGGGTTCGGAAGCACAAGCTCAGGCATTAGCAGAGTGAAAGTCCACTTGAGATTGGAGTGGGAGGTGCCAGGGAATGTGGCCAGTGGGAATAGAACCTCTGTAGAGGTGGGGAGCTGCAGCCTGGAGGAGTGTATGTTTGATGCCCGCCTTGTGCTCCGTGGTGGGTGTGGGGCCTGATCGAATTTGTGAATCCTGGAGGTGGTGGGGTGCTTCAGCAGTGGCATCACTGTGGTGTGGCCCTGGAGGTGGTGGCAGCACCTTGGGGTCTTACCTGTGTGGCACACCATCGGGTACGGGTGGCCTGCCAGGAGTGAGTAATGGTCAGTGCCCTCTCATGGACGGTGTTTAGCCTGCTCCAGGATGGTGGGCAGGGCTAACCATAGGCCCATATTGCAGCAGGATTGGGTGGAAAAGGAAGGGCAGCCATCTATATTTTTGTGAGCCCTTGGGAAGGAGTAACTCCCTTGTGTTGTGGGCAAAAAGCAGCAAGGGATAGAGCTAGGGAGGAAGGTTGAGTTAAGAGAGCCCTGGAGTTTTGAGGCCTGGTTTTGCTGCTCGAACAGTCTCAGACCCTCAGGTCAGCAGATGTGGAGCCCATCCACAGGGTCAGTTCAGCCCTAAGTGTTTGTGCCATGGCCTTGTGCTGCAGAGAGAAACCTAAAGACCAGTTCTGTAGTGCCTGTCTCCAGTTGTGCCACCCCAGCCCCATGGAGTAGTTTGTTCTTTTAAATAAATCAATTATTTGCTATTCTTCTATCCATGAATGGTGTATATTTTGTGCTGCTGATGCTGCTAATGAACATCCCCCCCCAGTAATCTCCGGGCCGTACCTGCCTGCTGTGCCTGCTGCCTGGTGTCATCAGCTGCTGGTAAGCTGTGTAGAACCATGACCTGTGTCACCATTCAGGTATGTTATGAATTTATTCCTTTTCTGGATGGTTACTCTGCTTGTGCCCATCTCCAGTCACATTTTCCATCAAGCCCCTAGACATAGGCCAGTGCGAGGGGGATTACAGCAGTAAAAAAGCACTATGCCAACAAAAACACAACAGTAGGTGAGCTACTTCAGAGAATGTAAGTCCAGACATGTAATATAATTTCTTGTCCAGGAGATGAAGAGTTAAAAGAAGAAAACTGGTCAAATCCAGAGGAAATGGTAAACTCCTGAAGCCCAATAAACTCTTGCTACTGTAGAGTAAAGACATTAAATGTGTTAAATTCCTGAAGGTGATGAGCTGTGGCCTGGGGCATATACATGTGTGAAAACCTGTGTCCATATGTAACCCCTTGTTACCCGGGGTTACTAGAATCCCAGTAAGACCTGGTGGTAGGCAGGGAAGGCAGCTTGTGAAACTCCAGTTAAATGGGTTTCACACTGTCTCACTCTGTTCTCAGTCTCAGCTGAGACTGAGAGATGACATCACCAATAGAACTGTCGCAGCTGCATAAGCCACATTGGAATCTGCAGCAGAGGGAGTGAGATAGAACGTTGGGAGTTTTCAAAGTCAGTCTCCTATTTGTTTTGAAGCAAGAAGGTCAGTGTCCAGTGTTCAAGTGGTGGACACCGCTGTTCGGGTCTCAGTGCCCCCCTCCCTGCGGGGGGGGAGTAGAGGAAGTAAAGTATCCCCATGTAGATTCCAGGGGCAATCCCCTAATTTCTGCTGAAGAAGGAAAGCTGCCTTTTACAGTTTCGGTTTGCGTTTGAAAAGTGAGAAGAGTTGTACTTCGCCTGTGGGGCACCTGCAACAAAAGGGTGAGTGTTTTGCTCTAATTTGAGAGGGCAAAAATTGTGTTTCTTCAGCCTGGGAAATGTGAAGAAATCTGGGATTTGAACTACTATTTGGGAGGCCTATAGTACTAGGACAAACAAATGGAGTAGTGTCAAAAGCTAAAGTGCTGTGTGAATTCAAGTAATCTTGTAGAGGGGGTGCGACAGTTCATCCACCATTTAATCTACATTTCAAAGTTTCAGTTTGTCCAGAGAAATGGCCGGGTATGGGCTGTGGGAGCTGGAGGTGGGAACACCCCCCATCTTTAGTGACCAGGTCCACCTCTACGGATTTCTGCTGTGATTGCTACTTGCCTCATGCGCTTGGCCAGTGATGAGGGAAGTACCCAGATGTGGGTCGCAAATGGGAAAATCTCTCTAGGAGTCACAGACTCTAAGTGGTGTGGGGAGCCACAACAAGTAAATTGGGTTCATTTTTCCAGTGGACCGTCAGTCAAGTGGCCGACAGGGGAGCCGGGCCAGTCGGGCTGTGTACCCAAAGTGCGTGCAAGTCTGGGCTGTGTGCCTGGTGGGTCCAGAGCCTGAAAACAGTAGAAATGGTTCATTCTTCCAGTGGACCACCTTGTAGTCTCTAATCTGCATTATCAGTAAACGTAGCCCCATGGGGGTCCATCTATGCTTTGTTGTGTTCAGCTAGTAGTGAATAAAAGCCACACTGAAAAATCCCATTCCTGGTTCTGGACATTACAGTTATTGCTTCCTGTGTTCAGATTTACTTGGGTGCCCCTGTGCAGAGTAGCCAAACCTAGGTCCCCTTATGCCAGGTAACCTCATCCTCCCCGAACCCAGGTCCCCACCAGGTATTGCTGCCAGCGCCAACAGCATGCCACCTGTCATTTTGGCAAAAAGGCAGGGGTGGGGGTTACACATATCCTCCCTTTGTTCCCCAAAATGGTTGTGAATAGCCCTCAGACACCAGTACAGTTCCTTTAGGAGCAGGTCAGACAAAATGTGGATTCAGTGCAGGACACATCTGACAGCTTGTGAAGCTTAGTTGCTGAACTTTGTTTTTCGAGGGATGGCTTCCAAAAAGTTGATTTATGATGAAAATGCTGATACTTGGTGATGACATTTTGCAAAAAATTCAGTCCTGGAGAATTTCACAGATGTTGTGTGCAAGAATGTAGTAGTTACTTCAAGCAGAAAAACATGAAAAGTCACAAAAACATAGCTACAGACACAAACAAACACAGCCACCCACACAGACCAAGGAGGTGGAGACAAGACGTGTGCTGTTATATGGCCATTAGCAGCTCTGCAAAATGCCTACATGTATAAACACACAGATGCATTGTGCAGCACCTCAGCAATTGCCCCCACCTTCACCCAATCCCTAACACAATATCCCTGGCAGTCCAGTGCCCCCCCCTTATCCAGGTCCTCATGAAATAAAATAACTTACTGGTAGTTTAATGGTACTTACCTGCTACCTGTTCCATGAGTAAAATATCATTTTCCTGGCAGTCTAGTGGTATCTCCCTCCCATTCAGTCCCAGAGTAACACCCTTTTTCATGGTAGTTTAGTGGTACCACCCCTGCCATCTCAACCCCTGATAAAATCATTGTTTTCCTTCTAGTGTGATACCCCTTCCTGCCTGATCATCAATTAAGTTATTCATTTCCCTGGTTGCCTAATGGTACCCCCTGCAGACTAATCCCTGACAGGATTTGTAAGCCCCTAACCCTACTTCCTGGCTAAAACACTGAGTATCCACCACCCTCCACCCCCTCCACCACCAACTCACTCATCCATAGCCATTCGTGTGCCATTGATGGTGCTGGAGGCAGCAAATGGCACAGACACCTTTGTAAACCACCTCTGCCAGCCACCATCTGAATAACAGGGAGTGAGCACGCATGTACTGTGGAAACCAGTGTGTCCTGTATGCATGATGGTTTCCTCATTTGCAGGAATTTGGTGGTGTGTAAAATGCAATCACATTATCCACTGAATGCTGTGCTGTGGGCACCTTTAAGTATGGCCATTCAGTTAGGGCATGCTATAACTGGTTAGCATTGTGCTAGTCATGTAAATGACTCATCTTTGCACAGATGTTTGGCTCCAGTAGCTCACATTTACTATTTAAACATTGGTTGTAACATGTGGATGAGGTATGATACAGTTTGAAGAGGGTACATTTGGAGTTTTACTTCTTAACCTAAAAAAAGACTAGTTAGTTAGATGCTGTACACAACTATGGCCTAGTATAAGAACAAG
Source organism: Neoceratodus forsteri (assembly GCA_016271365.2). Classification (NCBI taxonomy): domain Eukaryota; kingdom Metazoa; phylum Chordata; order Ceratodontiformes; family Ceratodontidae; genus Neoceratodus; species Neoceratodus forsteri. The sequence continues at coordinate 1,128,782,018 of CM028131.1, forward strand.
TTTGGAGATCCTTTCCTGGGTACCATACCTAGTAACAGTAATTTAAAATCAGAAAGGACACTGGGCATCACGTCCATCACCCCTAATTCACAGGCAGGGATGAAACAAATCTGTACAAACCTGAACCCAATTCATAGGGATTCTCTGCTTACTCTACTGTGCTGTAAAGAGCTGTTCTTTGGCAAGGTTATTCTCATTGGTAAGTTTGCGTTGCATTGTAATTCAGACAGTGGGGAATGTGGGTGAGAGGAAGGGATGTTCATTATGTTGCTAAAAAGGTGCTAATTACTTTGGACTCAGTGTTGTTGAACAATTTTTATGGCTGTAACACTCATCAAGTAGTGAAAGTAAAGTGAACTATCTTGCATGCACATTTTTAAGGTTGTTTAATGTAAGTCAAACTGGCTTATTCATGGGATCACAATAGTATGGATCTGACCAGAAGCTGAAAAAGGCAATTTGTACATTATTTGATGGACTGCCTCTGTATACCTCCACCTAAACATGCCTACCTAAGAATACTCCTGTCAGTAAGCACCAGTGTACTGCTTATAATACAGTTAGCAGCTTGAGATGGAGCCCTTAATCATTAGCACACTGCAAGCATGGGGTTATGTCACTGGAAGGAAGGAGAGAGAAATAAGAGAGAGGGGGTTAAGGGAAGGAAGTCTGTGTGAATCATGAGAGAAAAATTGCTTTAGAGACTGTTTAGCTGGTGCTTACAATACCTGATGGTTGAACTGTGACATTGCTTCAAGTTTTTGGCTATTTTTATAGTACTGTACTAGTATCTATTTTTTTTTTTTAGCATGGCAGCACTTCTACTGCCAGTGGCACTCTTGTAAACTTAAAAAAAATGCCTTAGTTTGTTTGTTTGTTGAATTCTGTTGACCCGGTAAGCCCACTGGGCCTAGAAGTCCCCTTTTCAGGGGTGACCGGGGACACAGATGATAATCAACTGAAACTGAACCAGATTAAGCTGTTGGTGGTATTTTTAGTGAATGAGGGAAATTTTGGCCAGGACATCGGGGACATTCCCCTACTCTTTTCAATAAGCGCCATGGGATCTTTAACATCCACCTGAACTACCACCAATCCAGGCAGATTGAACCTCGGTTTAACGTCTCATCCGAAAGACAGATTTGACAGTATTAGCTAGAACTGAGTAAAGGGGAAAGAGCAGGATAAACTACAGTAAGAGTAGTAGAGCTGAGCATGAAAAACACAGTCTGCGTTCATGGTCTTGATCTGGGGCAGGAGAAAGGCAACCCATGCCTGTGCATTGATTTCCCAAGGACAAATCCTCTTGGTATTGTGCTGTATAACTGATACTCTTCACCACTCCTAAAAAACTACAGTAACTTCTCACTGAAGTATATCAAGTATGAGCCCAGTTCATTCGGTATGAATAATTACTCATTTAGGGGGACCACCACCCCCATTGTATATGTTTCACGTTCCCAAAAGGACACTGGTCAAGGACTCCATTACTCTTATTCACAGCTGGTGGCCTATCTACCTACAGTAGCACTAAACATGTGTAAGCCCCCTTATGGTATCTTGATTTATGCCAGGTGAAAAAAAGGGGGAGGGGGTACTTGCAGCAAGAAACACAGTCCAAAAACGTAACACTCATTTACCTGGTTCTGAGTTGGTCGGGAGTGCATACAGTGCAGGGTGTGATGGGTGCTGGCAGCTGCTGGGGGAAAACTTGGTTACAGAATCACAAGCAGTTACATTGATTAAATCCATTGTCAACTCCAAGATTTAAAATGCAGAAACAGATTTAATGAGGCAACAATAAAACAACCACTCCATGGAGAGACTTGAGGTAGCTTGCAACATGATGGGCACATTCATTTGGTCTATGTAACATGGCACCAGCCAAGATAGCAGCATTAACTTGATCCAACAGTCCATTTACTGCTTTCCCCTCCTAGGAACCAAACCATCTTGATGGTAGCAACTCATGGAGTTGCAGCTCGCAGGCTGAGGAGCTGAAACACCTAACCCATTTCTCCCTCCTGCACATGACTTCAAATTCATTACTTCAGGCTACATGAGGATACCTCAGATGCTGACATCTTTGAAGCACTCCACAGAGCAGCTCAGAGACTTTGCCTGCTACTCCTGGCAGTCTTCAGGTTCAGCACTGTGGACACACGGAGGGGGGTCCTTTTCTCTACATGCTGTGCACAACAAGTCCAAACATAGATCGGGCACCACGTACCAGATTACATAAAGGGTGGTCCAGGCAGGGGCCAAGAACTATATGGCTAGGAGGCTGCTCACTGAGACTGATGCCCCGTACTCCTCTATAACCTCCTGGACTGTCCCTAACTGTTCTGGTTTGACTCACAAGGCACCAAACAACATCTGGAGGTAACCATGAAGCATGCTCTCACTTCTGCCCCACCAATGAACCAGGCCCTCACCACTGGGCCATGCACTGGACTTATTGAATGCACCCTCACCAGGCCCAACTAAGGAACCCTCTGTGCCACCCCATCTTGGTGCCAGAGTTCAAGACGCAGGATCCCAAATTTCCACCCAGGCTCCAGCTCCCAAATGATGGCACAGAGATCCCACTACCTGCTGATCTCACCACAGACCCCACACACTCACTAGCCACCAGTCTTCAAGGGTGGTGGGCTGGGGTGGCAAATGCCCCACCCCCACCTTGAATCTCAGCCCTTCTGGCTGAAAACAGGCGACAATCACCCAGAGTCTCCATCAGCTCTCTCCCTCCCTCTAAGGCACCAAAATCCTCTTATTTATACTTGCTGTCCCAGTGACCCCTACGAACAGCAGGGGATCTATGGAGACTAAGCAGGCACAATCCCAGGGCCCTAACTAGTAAGGTCCCAGAGGTGGCTTACACATGCATTGATTGTAGTAAAAGAAATGAAGCATTTCTTTTACTGCAGTCAGTGTGGTTTAGTGCTGTTGTTAGTACATGGGCAGCAGACCATGGAGAAGAGTTGTTAGCTGAGCTGATTTTCCCTCAGACAGGAGCATGAAACATATGTAATGGGGTGGGGATCACCTAAACACCAGTGATTAAATAAATAGCCACAAGTGATGGCTCTGGCCCCAGTCTGGCCTGTTGTGTTAATTAAAAGTAGAGAAAGTAGTTCTGGTCCCAACTGGGCTTGCAGTATCAACCACGGGTGGAGGGTGACAGCTTTTGCTCTGATCAGGCCTGCAGTTTTAGCTATGAGTAGAGGGGTTAGCATTGTCCTGATCTGGCATGTGATGTTTGCCATAGGCAGAGGGAGGTGGCTCTGGCCACAATTGGGCCCATGGTGTTAGCTCAATGTGGAAGGTGGTGGCCCTGGTCATAATTGGCCTTCTAGTGTTTACTTCAGGTGGAGGGTGTGGATTTTGGTTTTGATCAGGCCTGTTGTGTTAGTCATTAGGGGATGGTAGAGGGTCTGGCTTCGATCATGTCTGTGGAGTTAGCCAAAGGTGGACATTGGTAACTCTGGACCCAATTAGGCTTATGGCATTAGCTGCAGGTGGATGATTGCTTTTCTGCCCTGATGGTTCTGTGGTGAGAGCCACAGGTGGAGACTGATGGCTCTTGACCTGATTGGGCCTGTAGTGTTACTGTAGTTGTTAATGGATACTGCCTGCTCTGGCCACAATCAACAGGACCAAAAGGCAGCTCAACCTGGAATTGCACTGGTGCTGTTTTTGAGGTGGCTAGTCTCAACAAATAATTAGACAAAAACAGGAAAAACACACTCTCAGAAGAAAAAACACTGTGAAATGCAAAGTTACAAAATGAAAAGGACTTTATTGTGATACCTCAAGGACTTTAAAGCCCCAGTCAGGCCAGTGGCGTTAGCTGCTGCTGGTAGCCTCTGGGTTTAGCCCTTATCATTGCCTCTATTGTTAGTGTCCCCAGGCTTCCCCACTCCTTTCTACGTGGTTCCCTACCAACCCCTCATATACCCCAATTCTAGTCTCGATTCTACTGCAAAGAACTGCAGAGTGAGGCCCAAGCCTAGGCCTGTAGTGCAGCATTAGGGTAAGTAAAAAGTTGTAATTGAACGTTTTAGTCTATATTATATTTTTTTTGTATATGAGTTTTTGTGGGAGTGTAAGTGTGTGTGTGTGTGTGTGTGTGATTGTGAATATTAGTGTTTTTGTGCATGTGTCAAGGTCTGTGTGCTTGATGCATCAGGGAGGGTGTATGTATTGTGATTCTGGGTTTATGTGAGTGTGACTGTGTGCATTGTGTATTTGTGTGTGTGAGCATTTTTGTGTATTGTGTATCTGTAGGTGGGACTGCCTTTGTGTGTATTGTGCATCTATGGGAATGTGTGAGTGTTTTTGTGTTGTGCATCTGTGGATCAATTAAGTGTGTCTGTGTGGGCTGTGCATATGTATGTGGGTGTGGGTGCATTGGTGTGCATTGTGCATCTGTGGTTTAATGTGTGGACAACTTTTTGAATTTTACTGTACGTGTGTGTGTCCATGTGTATTGTGCATCTGTGGGCAGTTGTTGGTGTATCTGTGTGGACTGTGCATCTGTGGGCGGTTTAGTGCACCAGTGAAAATTGTCCAGGTGTGGGTAGGTTTAAATGTGTCTGTGTGGACTGTGGATATGAGGTAGATGTCAGCTGATCTGTATGTGAAAGGGATAGCTTTCAACCTGAAAGAAAAATGATGTTTTAAGGTTTCTTCTTAAATTCAGTTTGAGCAGTATTATAAATCACTTACAGATTTCTTTTGAAGCTCTGCAGCCATAGCAACAACATGCAGTAATTCATACATTCCCATCTTACTGGGTTAGGGAAAGTTAGAATTTTTATATTGGTCAAGGACTCAAAACTACCTAGTCAGAGCTTGTTTACCAAAGCTTGTGGGAGTGGTCCATTTTACAGTAAGTGCATGATCACTCACTGACAGGCAGATAGTGGCCAACTGAGGTGTTGAGTGGGGGGCTGTGCTGATCACCATCTCAAATTCCAAATTTCTGCAACTGTGTCCAGGTTGAGGGGGTTGGGGATGGAGGGTCAGGAATGGGTGGATTTGTATGGGGCTTGGGTGCATGTTCGAAGGGTGGGGGGTTCACTGGACTACCATGGACTGAAAAACTATTACAGGACCGGCAATAGGGGGTTGGGGCTCCCTAGACTATCAGAAAATCAAAACCAATTGCAGAACCAGTGATTGGGGGGTGGAGGGTTCATTAGACCATCTGGGCCTTTGTAATGGATGACAGGGTGGGTGCTCTGGAGTAGGGTGCATCAGCACACAGATGCTAATGAGCCCATAATGGGCATTCAAATGGCCCCTAGCATTTTGCATGAATAATGAACTTATTAGCGTGTTGGGGCCCAATATGGCCCACAGAAGCACTGGTACTATTCCTTTTAGGCTGTGCTATCCTGTTTAAGCTGCACTATCTTCACTGGGTGCCTGTTGGCCATGTTTGGTTGGGGCCTGTGTCGTGTCAGCACGGCGCATAGTCACAAAGTGCTGCACCAACACAGACCCATATTCAGATCCAGTTGGAGTGTGTTTGCTGTCTGAATGTTGCACCCAAGCTGGTCATGCGCTATTTGCTGCACAGCACTCCTGTCAGCACTGTGAAAACAGATGAGTCTGAATATGGGGCCCTTAGTGTGTACAATAAATGCCTTGATTCTGCCTGGTGACCTGTTCTCACTGGTACAAGCGCTTGTGACTTTGCGACTCGACTACAGCAATGCTCTGTACCTCAGGGTCAATGGAGGGGTTCTTCATCAACTGCAGTTGGTACAGAATGCAGTGATAAGGTTGCTGATGGGCCTTCCAAGGTCCCATCATGTGATGTTGGTTCTGCGTGAGCTGCAGTGGCTGCCAGTTAGGTGGGGGATTATCTTCAAGGTGGGTTTGCTCACCTATAAGGTCTTATACAAATTGGGCCCTGTTTACCTAAATGACCACCTGACCACTTTCTGTCCCGTACACGCACTCTGATCCTCCACCAAGGGCCTCCTAGCAGTTCCCAGGGCCTGCCTAAAGTCCTCTGGAGACCATTCATTTGAGGTGGTGGGCCCAGTGTTGTAGAACTTGCTTCCGAAATCTTTGAGGGAGGACAAATCAGTGGAGCTCTTTAAGCGGGTGCTGAAGGTGCATCTTTTTAAAAAGGCATTTGTAGATTGCCTTTAGTTGTTCATTATTTAATTTCATTTTTCGTTTATTGTTTGGTAACTGGGTAAAGGCTCTGGACCAAAGGTCCCTTTTCAGGCCCAACCCGGACAAAAAAACATACAAAAATACACAAATACAATCAACAGCAATATATACTATACTAACTGCTGCATTATTTTAAATAATTTAAGATCACTTAGATTGTGTACTGTTGTTTATCGGTCCTTCGCTTCATTTTATGTTCTTCATTATTGTATATTTGTTAATTGTTTGCTTACCTGTACAGTGCCCAGAGCCTAAGGGACTGGGCACTAAACAAATTAACTTTTACTTACTTACTTACTTACAATAGCTGAAAGGCTATAATGATCCAAGTTTGGGGGAGGTCATACCAGCATAGTGGCAAAGAACTCTGAGATCTGTGTTTAAATCATTGCTTATCTAGAGAGATGTTAATGTATTTTTCTTAACTATTTGAATCAAATAATTTCATTTAAAGAGCTACTGATGCCAAAAAGAAAACTTTGAAAAACATAATAATTAGGTACAATTCAGCTTGCATTCCATATGTATTCTATATATTTCTCTTCCCTGTTGTTTCAAAATTGCATGATTACATGATTTGCATCCCTTAGAGTCCCCTTATAGTTTATCTGCCTCTGTAGCTTACACCCTTATTCAAATCATAATGCTCTATTGTGACATCACAATCTGTTGCCATAGGAGTAACTGTGATGTCACAAGTAGAGCATTATGACCGCAGGGAGAAAGCAATAGGAATATATGAACTCTTCAGGAGCAGAAATCATGTTTTCATGCAAATTACCTCAGTAATAAATAATGGGGAGGAAGAATACAAAACTAAGATGAAATTCAAGCTGAACTCTGTCTAAATGTTATGTTTTATTAAAGTTCTCCTGGAGGTGTCAGCTGCTCTTTAATCATGCTAATTCTAAAATTACAAGTGCCTGACTAATATACTCTGTGGTCATGAAACTGTGATTATGTTAATTCATTTATCTCAAAACTTGAAAAAAATGCTTTTGCCTGCGTGGTCTGCTCCTCTTTGAAAAATATATATTTTTTACTACTACTACTACCGCTGCTACTTTTGTTTAATTAGAAAGGAAGTCCCCTAAGCCTTTTATTCTGCTTGGTATGCACAATGATTGCCTCTATTACAGCCTCCTCATTTCATCATGATTTAAATGTAAATGAAGGTACTTAAGTCTGGTGTGACAAGCTGCATGACTCAGTTGCAAAGGTCATGACCTGGCTCATGTAAAGTATCCCGGAATTTTATGTTTTAGTGCTAAAGCCTGTAGTAGTTATACTATATTAGTCAGTGCTGTTACTGTCCTCTGCAGTCCCTATGTTCTTGTCTTTTGTTGGCCATGTAACTTTTCAAGGCATAGTAATACTTCTTTCAGTTTCAGTCCTATATCTTACAAGCAGGTTGAGGACCTATTAATCTCTCAGGACATCATGAAAAGCACCGGCGCTGATCTTCTAGAGCTTTTTTTCCTAAAAATAGGTTATCACTACTTGACCACCCCATTATGCATCTCTTCAAGCTCTCCTTATCCCTAGGTGATCTTCTAGCATGCTGGAAAATAGCTCACATCGTACCTCTCTTCAAATCTGGTGACACTTATGACCTTAACAATTATAGGCCCATTTCTTTGTTACCCATACTATCTAAAATACTGGAAAAGATAGTAAACTACCAGCTGAGGGCATACTTGGAATCAAATAACCTGTTAAAAACAATTCAGTCTGGGTTTAGACCTAAACACAGTATGGTCTCTGCTCTCACCAAAGTAACTAGTGACTGGAAAATTGCAGTTGACTCAAAAAAAAAACACATCTGCACACTCTTTCCAGACCTAAGCAAGGCCTTTGATACTGTCGACCACGAATTGCTTCTAATCACCCTGCGCTGTCTTGGCTTAGATGACACTGCATGAAGTGGTTTAAATCTTATCTTATTAGCAGGAAACAACAAGTTAAGGCACAAGGGGACCTCTCACCACTCAAAAATTTTCCGTGAGGGGTGCCTCAAGGGTCTATATTGGGACCCCAACTTTTTGCTGTTTACATAAATAAAATTGACACAAATATCACTATGGCAAACGTGCATTTCTTCACAGATGACATGGTACTCTATACAGCTAAGCCCACCCTGGAGCTTGCTTGTGCAGAACTACAGAGAGAATTTGAGGTCCTTCAACACAATCTTCTTCAGTTCAAACTACTCTTGAATGCAAAAAATACCAAAGCCATGTTTATCTGCTCCCCAACACTTTCAAAAATGTCTGTGCCAAACAATCATGACTTAAAGGTTCAAACCCTCCTTGGGGAGGCTATGGAAATCATAGATAATTTCAAATACTTGGGTTTTTGGATTGACAGTAAACTCAGCTTCCTACATCACATTGATGAGCTAGCCAAAAAGTACTTCAGAGACTGGACATATTCTACAGTCTTAAACATCTTCTCAATCATGAGGCAAAAATAAAACTGATTCAAACTACCTTTCTTCCATTATTAGATTATGGGGACATTCTCTATAGCCATTGTCCTAAAGATGCCCTAATGACAGTTGGCACACTATATCACCATGCACTGCATTTTATTATTAATGTTCCCCTTAACACTCACCACTGCTCGTTGTATGCAGTGTTAGGCTGGTCCTTCCTCAGTGCCAGGAGGCTGAAGAATGCTTCTCTGTGGATCCACAGAGCCATTTCAAATAAATTGCCGCTGCATATTTCCGAGCTCTTCCAATGAGCACAAGGATCCTACTGTCTGAGGCACTTCTCCCTTGTCTCATTTGACATCCCTAAAGTTAGAACACAATATGGCGTCTCATCTATCAGCTTTGCCCTCCCCTCTCTATGGAACACTCTCCAGAAATCTCTAAAACTTACCCATATACCTGGAGTTTCCACCTTCAAATCCCTGCTAAACAGTGTGCTAAACGAAAAATGTAACTGTCATCCTTAACTGTCCAACAACCTAGCCAGTACATCTTTTGTAGCCTGTCTACTAAACCCTCCTCATTAAATTACCTTCTATGCAGCCTGTCTAGTCCTTTATTACAGCTCTCCCCATCCCCCTACAACCACTACCAACCAATATGCCTAATGCTTTGCCCCAAACCTCTCCACTTTTCCTTTTTCCCATCCTCATCCTTTTTCCTCCATCCTCATTCTCCTATCTAATTCCACTTAAAGCTCTTACTTTTAGCTACCTAAAGCTCTCATTTTTAACTGTCTAGAATACTCCTGAGTACTCTGGTTTTGTTAGCGTGTAGCTGATGATGCCGATATGTAATTTACGTTTTGCTCACCTCTTATGCCTCTGTTCACTGTATTTTAATTTATACTGTGTTAATAATGTTTACTAAATTTGTAATTATTCACTGTTTATTGTATTTCTTTAATTGTCCACCCAGGACCATCTTGTAAATGTGTTTGCTCAAGGGTGTTTTTGCCTGGTTAAATAAAAATTTAACTGAAAAGTTCCCTGCTGTTTTCTGTAGTTTAAAGTGCATCTGAGTTATAAAAATGCTTTAATAGAATACAAGGACTTCACAAGATGTGTAACAGAACAGAACGAGAGTATAACTTATGCTAGCTTGTGCACGTATGCATAATCAACTCCCTTGATACAGTACCTTGCATGAATGAGGTCATGACCTTTCAAATGGAGAAAAATAGGTTTTCACACCAGGGCAAAACACAGTGAAGGATGACATTAGGGGGATGCAAGAGAGGGAATCATTATTCATGCCTACAAACTACCCAGGTATACAGAAAATAGGCTGAGGGGGCTTTCCCTTTAAACAAAATGCTTGTTAGATACTAATTTTGTTTTGGACAGGTTTCTTCATGTCTCCTACATGTGGTTCAGAAGTTAATTTATGAAATGGGTCATCAATAAAATTGTATATTGGTAGCTTAGAATTAGATCAGAAATTATAAATATAAGTTAAAAAGTCTGAAGTTTGAACTACCCAGTTCAGGAGATGTTTTTAATAAAAAAGGTATCCCTGGTAATGAGTAGTGAGGTTAATGGCCTACTGTTAAATAATCTGGTGTGCAAACAAAATGGTCAGTTAGAAACTGACGTGGCATGACCATTACAGTATGTGCAGATGTGGGCAAGTGTGGCTACATCTGAGTGTACTGTTCATCTGTGGTTTGGGTGACTGCATCTATGCATAGGTGAAAGTGTGTATGTGCAGCTCTGGACTGGTGGGAGTATATTTGTGTGTGTGTATCATCTGTGGTTGGGTATCTGTCTATATATATATATATATTATAGTGGTACGGTAGTGCCACTATAGTTAGGGGTTGAGGAGCCATTTCCATGTTAAACCCCAAAATTTTGCACCTTAAAAACTGTGCAACCGTTTGACAGATTTGCCTGAAATTTGGAATACATGATCAAGAACCACAGACCTTAGGATCTGCCAAGTTTCGTACTGGTCGGATAAACGGCTGTGGAGTTATTAAGCATGATCTGTGCACATGATTACGCTTTTTCTGGAATTCTACGGTTGCACCTACAGGTTGTACGGTTTGCGCGACCAGCCTGAAATCTTCAGGGAATGTGCGGACGGGGTCTCAGATGTGCCTTTCAAAGATTTCATGAAAAAATATTAAACGGTTCAAAAGTTATTCAAAAAACAATTTCCCATTATAAGTCAATAGGAAAAGTTAACAAAAAGTTCGACAATGTCGCAAATGCACTTTTTTAATGTCGCAAATGGCCCTGTTACTGTCGCAAATCTGCCATCTTGTTTTCAGTTAGTGATCAGAAAAATGCTTGGCATTTAAAATTGAGACCCTCTAGCAACCTAATTCTTTTGTATTCACCTAGTCGGGCCCTGAGGATGCTAGCTATGTCTTTATTTTGGGGTAAAACACCCCAGAAATATGTTTTTCAAATTTCTGGAAAAAGTAGTGTCGCACTTATGAAAGTGTCGCAAATTTTTGCTAAAGCTTTCGCAAATTGTGACACTACTTTGTGACACTATGCCCAAAATAACAGTAATTCTTTGGCACTCTGCTGCAAAAGAACAGTTGGGAGTTTTGGGCTGAAATTTGAAGGGAACGCAGATGACATCTCACAGATGTGCTTTTCAGTGTTGCTTTGGAAAAATATTACACAGCGGCAAAGTTATGGCACTCCAAAGTTGACTTTTTTCCCCATAGGATAACATTACGGCGCCCGACGCTTTACAGAAATCCTTTGGATCCCTGCTGCAAAATAACGGTTTGGTCTTTTTCCTGAAATTTGAGGAAGACAGCCAACAGCCCACAGATGTGCTCTTCAGTGGTTTGGTGAAAAATATTACAGGAGGCAAAGGTATGGCACCAACTTTCCTTTTTCCCCATAGATAACATTACGTCATTGTGTTTTTCAGGCCCGTATCTCGAAACGTAGAGATACAGACTTTTATCGAAAATACTTAGCCCTCATGGGGCTAAGGGGCTAAGTACAAAATTAGCCAGGACAGTTGTAAATCATAATGACTTTTAAATTGTTTTTCACGCTATACGGTTCCTGAGATATAACGATTTAGTATTCCAAGTTCTCATTTTCTGTCTGATACTCATTATTATGCATACATTATTTGTACTCACTGTCTTTCTCTATGCAGGTTTTGAGAAAACCAGCCTGTGCGCTTACATTACTGTTTATTGTTGCCCTTTCCGCTTGTGGTTCGCATCTGCTTCACTTACTGTTGACGCTCATGCCACCATGTAGCAAGCATTTTATGCTTTCATTTGCGCTTATGCTTCTGTTATTTTGCCATTTTGTCTACAGTACTGTTTCTCTTTTCTGTTTTACTTAGCGTCACCATGCCCATTGAAATTTCTGTTTGCAGGCACCATGTTACTATGTGACAACACATCACGTGGCAGACCGTTCCCGTCTACACCACCATGTGCGTTACCCTTTCTGTTCTCATTCAAGCTTGTGTTACCATGTGCGCCACTGTTAGCATTTCAGTTTGTGTTGCTGTCCCTGTTAGTATGCCACAAGACATCATGTGGCGGGCCCACGCTCCCGCCGGTGCATTACATTCACTATTTCTTGTTATCATTCTTAAAATAAGGGAAATTAGAGGCAAAAAATCCATTTAATGCATTAGTTAGGGTTGTTCCACAGAGACAAAAGTCAGGAAATTACTTTAGGTTGAAAAGCTCCCTTGGACCCCCCTGCCCACCCCCAACCGGCATTGGGGTGTGCATTGGGATCGTGGTCCTAACTCTCACCCCATTCTCCTATACTTCTGCTGCTTTACTCATGTCATGGGTGAGAGTTAGGCTGATGATCCCAATGCTCACCCAAATGCCGTTGGGGTGTGCGGGGTCCAAGGGGTTTTCAACCCAACAGCTAATTTCCTCACTTTTGTCGCTGTGGAACAACCCTAACTAATGCATTAAACAGAGTTTTTGCCTCTAATATATATATATATATATATATATATATATATATATATATATATATATAGTATATCTGTGTGTGCCACAATCCTGTTGTTTAAATACAAAGGGAGAGAAAGGGTCTTCTGATTGGGCCTCAAGCTCCTTGCAGGCTGTTCTTTCCTTTCCGGATGGTTTCCACTCAATCCACCCCTTCCATCCCCCAAATCCAGCCTCCATTGTCCTAGAGAAAACTACAGAGTGAGGCCCCAGTGTGAGTCAGCAGCAGAGCATAATGGTAAGCAAAAAAGATTGTGTGAGTTTTTCTGTGTGGGATTTACTGTCTATGTGAGTGACAGTTCCTGTGTATTTTGTGCTTCACTGAGTATATGTGGGCATTTCTGTGTGTGTGCGGGGGTCTGCATTGTACCTCTGAGTGCATATGCGTGGATTGTGCATCTGATGATTGGTGTGATTACATCTGAGTATTGTGCATCTACAAGTGGGTGTGAGTAAATACTGTATCTGTAGACTACCACAGTGGGGGGGGTAATTCTGTGCATTGATGGGTCTCTGAGTGCTGTGTGTTACATATTGGGTCAATGCATCTCCCCATCCTTGCTGGTGTTCCCCAAGGGTTGATCCTCGGCCTAAATTTATTCCCTGTTTTCATCAACAATCTCCCCATAGTCTGCACAAGGTCTCATATACAAATGTATGCAGATGACACTATACTTTTCACATCCAGCCCTGTTCTAAGTGATGTCCACTCTCTACTAGAACACAACTATAACAACATGCAGTCTTGGTTTCATGCAAACAAACTCAAAATAAATACCTCCAAAACTGTTTCCATGACCTTTGGGTCAGCCCAAAAGCTGGCAAGAACACCCAGCCCCCCTGTAATCACCACCCTGGAAGGAAAAACACTAAACACTGTCTCTTCCTATAAATACCTAGGAGTATGGCTGGACCCCCTGCTAAACTACTCAATCCACATAGATGCCATCACTTCAAAGCCTCACCTGAAGTTTGGTCTTCTTTACAGGAACCGTGACTCCCTCCTACCTGTTAGGTGCACACTGCTAACAAAAATGATCACTCCCATCTTTGATTAAGTGGACATTGTGTACAACACCACCCCTTCACCTTGCTATCCAGGCTGGACTCCTTATTCCACACTTTTTGCCATTTTGCAACAAATTCCCCTTTCAGAACACACCACTGCATGCTAATTTCCTCCCTTGGGTTAGTGACCCTCTCCCATCACCATTTTTGCCACTCTGTTTCTTTTATTTCCAAATTTTGGTTTGACCTACTGCCCCCGTAACTGTCCGAGAAACTAACCCCTATAGCCTTTTCTCCTAATTGACATGCTCTAGGGACTCCCACTCCTTCTCCCTCCCTAAACCATCCTCATCAGCTGGCAAATCTGCCTTCTCTTATCGTCTCCCCTACCTATAGAACCAGCTTCCCCAGTCCCTCAGAAACTCACCCTCACACAACTCCATTAAATCTCAACTTTGTCAACTCCCCTTCCCAAGCTGTAACTGCAGCTGGTCTGCTTTTAGCAAAATGAACATGGTTTAAACTTCAAAACCTCTCTACTGTATATTATTGCATTCGTGAAACTGATTGTAAATAACTGCATATATGCAAATGAATGTAAATAACTCCTTTGTACAAAATTATGTGATTGTATGTAATATTCTCATGTATCTATTCTATGCGTGTATACTATTTGTAACTCTCTCCCCCTTACCCCGGGTCACACCTGGAAATGAGCCTCAGCTCAGTGTGCTTTTCCTGGTTATCAAATGTTTAAATAAAAAAATATATGTGTAGAGGTAGATGTGAGCTATGCCCCTTCCAGCCATATGTACAAATACATGATGTTGTGTTTTATGTGATTTCTGTGTATGTTAGAACACCAATGTGAAGAGACGGAAATGTTTTTTTTAATGGCTGATAGTCCTGTAACCTGCAAAACAGCTTGCTTGGCAAGAAGCTTATTGCATTTCCTGACTAACTGATCCAGAGGTAATAAAATCCATTCATACAGTCATAAACCTTACAGGATCTTCCTTGTAACTTAATTGAAGAAAGCCAGTTCAAAGCCCAGGATGTTTTAGCCAGGATTTAAGCAGCAAATGACCATTCTGATAGGCTAATGTAAATGTTGTCTTATGGGTGTGAATTGTCTACAGGGAACTTCAAAAGGCTTAAACTCTGAACATCATATCCATGTTAATTATATGTGTCAGGATTTGATTTTTGATATTCTTGGAATTTTGGAAACAGTGGAACAATGACATCACCTGGCCAAACAGAGTAGTTACTCTGACTCACCTGATAAGTAAATAGACCAATTTCTTTAGAACTGGGATAATTGATGACACTGCAAGTTACAGAAGGAAAGCCCTCGGCTCTGGGCATGTATACACTTTTCATCTGGACTCTCTCCTAAACACACAGAGAAGCAAAACTGCCACAGCACAGAGACTAAGAATCAGGGATTCCACTTACTCTTTACAGACTTCAGTTCACTACAAACTAAGGTAGAACTTTAGACAACTGTATAGTGTTTTTTTTTTTTTGGTACATTTCCACTTTTTTTGTGTTATGCTGTGACCAAAAAGATTATTTAAACCTTTTTAGTTGTAACTGTATGATTAGTAACTATTTAATCAAAACATTTTGTTTTTAAGAAAACCAGCCTGAGTGAGATGTTCTTATAATGGGTGTTCGATTGTGGGAGGTTCAGTGTTAATCTGTGACTAAACTGTTACTGCTACAGGGTGCCATCGTAAGCTACCAATTGAACAAACAGTCTGAAAAGGGAAATTCTGGATAAGATAGGGGGAATACAAAAATCTCAAAGAAGGGTCTGTGGGGATTTGAACCAGGTTATTGCACGCCTTGTGGGAGAAGGTAGAATCTGGGTTACAATGCTATACTGAATAGGTTGCAATGTCTGGATCTTCCCCCTTTGTGTAACAACTGAGAAAGGATTCTCATCTGGCTACAAGACTCAAGGCTGGTATTGTACCCTGATTCGGAGTAAAGAGGGGACCTGGGACTTTGTGGACAGTGTTCAGTTGTGAAGCCAGTGAGCACTATAAGGGGAGCCCCCTGTTTTCCCCCTCTCTGTCAGAGATTGCACTTAGGGGTGGGCACTGTGAGCTCAGTGGACCTGACCCTCAGGAGTGGCTTTGTGACAGATCTGGTGCACAGAGGTGGGATCAGAGAGATCTGGTAGCAGTGGGATTCAAGAAATATTGGTGGCACAGGCATAACAGTTGGATTCGAGGCCAGTGTATCAAATTGATAAACTGAAAACAACCCACACACAATCAAGGCAGAAATCTGGAAAAAAGTAATTTGGTTACGGTATAAAGATTCTTACCTGTTTTCTAATTTTTTTCAGTGTAAGCTAGTGTAGTAATAGTTAGGGAAGAAGATGGCTTCCAACTATAACGAATGCACTACAGACCACCTAAGGAAGTTGTGTCAGGAAAGAGGGGTCCAGTATGAGGGGCAAACCAAAAGGCACCTTGTGTAGGCTCTCATGGCTGCTGATGAGCTAGCAGCTGCCCAGAACCTTGAGTCACTGACAGTGACTGAAAAGGACCAGAGCCTGGGCAATGGGGTGCCAGGCTTCATCACAGAGTCTAGTCCCAGGGAAGAGGGTAGTGAGACCAGAAGGAATCCAGAGCCATAACAGCAGGGAAGGTCACCACAGAGCTGGGTCTAGAAGGGATCAGGCCACAGCTGGAGTTGAGGAAATTGGAGCTGGAATTCGAGCAAGAAGACTAGGTTTGCTGGCAAAGGCACCTAGCTTCACCTGAGTTTGTTTCTTCTAGGTTTGCTTGTAAGGACAGAGCAAGGAACAACATTATCAGAGCAAGGAAAAAAATTAAGCCTTCTTTTGGCTAGGCAGATTTACTGTGTGTTATTATTTTCTTTTGTGCTTCCAAGTTGTGTTACTGCTTTTGCTTACATGTTACTGCTTTATTGTTCTTTGATTCAAATTGCTTTTGCAGGGTATACTTTCTGCTGCATCGTTACAGAGTGTGCCTACAAGTTGTTACTGTATTGTGTTTACAGATTACTGCTGTAATCTTATCTGATTCAGATTGTTTCTTTGCAGGGTATATTTTCTGTGGAATTGTTCAAGGTTGTGCCTACTGGTTTTTGTTACTGTGTTGTGCTTACAGGTGTTACAGTTTACTGCTTTATTTTTTTCTCTGATGGAATTTTTTTTGTTTTGCAGGGTATATTTTCTGCTAAATAGTTACAGGGTGTGCTTGCAGGTTGATACTGTGTTGTGCTCACAGATTACTGCTTTATTTTTCTCTGTTTCAATGTTTTTTGCAATGTACAGTTTCTGTTAAATTGTTGTGCAGGTTGTGCTTACAGGTTGTTACTTTTTGTGCTTACAGATTACTACTATATTTTTCTCTGATTCAAAGCATTTTTTGCAAGGTATATCTTCTGTTAAATTGTTCTGCAGGTTGTGATTACAGGTTTTGTTACTTTTTTACTGCTTTATTTTTCTCTGTAGCAAAGTGTTTTTTGCAATGTATATCTTCTGTTAAATTGTTACAGGTGGTGCTTACAGATTTTATAGTTTTATCTATCATTAGGCTAAGCTTTTTAGGGCTAATTACAGGAGCACATATGAGATACAGACTGAAGGATAGTGTCTTCATTTGTTGTTGGTTGATTGTTTCTGCTCTTAACTCCTTGTTTCTTTTGTCCGTGGTTCTTCTTTTTAGGCAGGGGAAGGGCCCAACCACCCCATGATACACTCCTTTTATAGAGTAGCACAGTCGTGACATTTCCTGTAGCACAGCAGGAAGGGGAGGATCAGAAGGGTATCCACACAGTGATCTCACTTACAGGGGCACAATTAATTTAACTTGTTAGAAAAAGTTATACAAAAACAAACACAACAAACAAACAAACAAATATATATATATATATATATATATAACACACACACATATATATATAAAAAATCAAACTTTTGCTTCCATTTTCCTTCTAATCACTCAGACCAAGTTATAAACTCAGCAACTCAACTGGAATGGGTATTATTAATTGCAGGTACTGTGGGACACTTTTCTAAAGGGCAGTTATACAGGATTTTAGGACACTGTCCTACATGCTGGATTATCCAAGATCTAAGGGCTCAGCTCTGAGCAGCATGGGCAGAGATAGTGCCTCAAATTGCATATTTAGAAGGAAACATATTTCAAGAGCTGACCACCATTTCTCCAACATCCAACTGAAGCACCTCGACTACAGAGGGTAGTTGGTCCGGGAGGTTGGTAGGTGGTTAGGAGGAACAAATCAGGTGCCCCATCACTCAGTGCTCACCAATGTATCACCTCCACAAATCATATAAAAACTACAAACAGGTATCTGCCTCTATCTCAGAAATCAAACAAAGGGGCAGAAGACATTGCAGAGAAGGACACTGCAGCACAGGAGCTTACACTACAAAACTCACCCAAAACAGGGACCAAAACAAAAAAGGCAAAAAGGAAATCCAAAACACTTCTGATCATAGGAGACTCCTTGATTCAGGGAGTTGATACCTACCTCTGGACTGGGGTAATGGTCAGATGTCTCCCAGGTACATCAGCATGGAGAAACACTGACTGCATTGCTAAAATCATGCAGGAAGCAGGAGAAAATATTGACATCCTGGTACACATAGGGACTAACAATCTCACCAGCTGCTCAGTTGTGAAGACTAAGGAACACCTGACCAGGCTGGGAGGCAAACTGTCATCCATTTCATCCAGCATCTCCTTCTCTGAGATCCTGTCAGTTTGGGAGAGGGTACAGACTGATAGAAGGTCAGAGAAGGGGAGATAGGGGAGCTAAACATGTGGCCCAAGGGCTGGTGACAGGAAAAAGGACACAAATTTGTAGGTAATTAGCAACAGTTTTGGGAGTGAAAGTTCTTTAAATTCAATGGACTGCATCTGACTAAGAAGAAAGTCAGAGCATTTGGGCAGAAGTTTGATGTCTCTGCAGAATATTTAAACTAGCAAATGGAGAGGGGGTGCAGCACCCAATACATCAAACTGGAAGAACACCCCTCCACCCTCAGCTAGTGACCAAACAGGATTTCAGCATGTATGTAGTTCATTTGCATCACCAGGTAAGGATATAGGTCTGGATCCCCATACAATGTGCAGGGGGAAAAGCCAGACCTCACCCAACAACTAACGCCCTGAAATCTGGCCAATGGAAAATCATGTACACAAATGCCTGCAGTCTGGGAAACAAGATCCCAGACCTGGAGGCAACAATGGCAGAGACTAAACTGGACATAGTAGACATTAGCGAGACATGGTTCACTAGTAACCACACTTGGGAGACTTCAGTACCCAGCTGTGTACTGTTCAGAAGAGGTGCAAAAAAGGGGGGAGGGGGAGTGGCCCTTTATGTCAATGAAAATATAAAAGCTACAGAAATTCAGAATACACATAAGGAGCCAGAAGAACTGTGGGTCACCCTGGAAACAGGAAATAGGACAGTCATATGAACTAGGGTTGTCTACAGGCCTCCAGACCAGG
Organism: Neoceratodus forsteri; assembly: GCA_016271365.2. Lineage (NCBI taxonomy): Eukaryota > Metazoa > Chordata > Ceratodontiformes > Ceratodontidae > Neoceratodus > Neoceratodus forsteri. The sequence goes on from CM028131.1 coordinate 1,128,801,198, forward strand.
GGGAGGACATATACTGTTAGAAGATATACAAAACATGACAGCTAAAGGGGAGGTTTTGATAATGGGAGACTTCAACATGCCAGATACAGATTGGTCAATACCAGCAGGAATATCCACCAGAACTAGACACATAGTGGATTCTCTGCGGGGGAGGGCCTCAAACAATTGGTACTACAACCCACAAGAGACAGGGCTATCCTGGATCTAGTACTGTCTAACAGGGAAAGGATCACAGATCTCAAGGTAGAAGGTCACCTGGGGGCCAATGGCCATCACATGGTATGGTTCAACTTGGCCACTAGAACTAAATCATCCCATTCCAAGGCAAAAATATAGGACTTAGAGGAGCTGACTTTGATAAGATGGGCAACAGAATTAGGCAAGCCCTGGCAAGAAAAAATACAGGTGAGGGGGTACAGGCAAAGTGGTCAAGTATTAAGGATGCAATACTTGAAGCAACATCCCATTGTGTTAGGGAGAAAAGAAAAAGCAAAAGAAGGAGAAAACCACTTTGGTTCTCAAAAATTGAAGTAAAAAAGGTTAAAGCCAAAAGGTTGGCCTTCAGGAAATATAAGGGAACACAGTGGGATGAAGATAGGGAGGCATACCAAACTTCCGTAAGGGAATCAGGGAAGGCAGTAAGGCAGGCATATGTCCAAACTGACGAAACACTAGCATGAACAGTAAAAGAAGGGGACAAGACATTCTACAGATATATTAGTGAAAGGAGAAAGTCCAGAGAGGGTATTGCTAAGATCAAAGGGGATAAGGGGGAGTGTGTGGAGGAGGACTAAGGAAAAGCATCTATCCTAAAAAGATACCTCTGCTCAGTATTTACTGAGGAGAAGGTAGGGCAGGGCCCACAGCTCAGCACCATGGACACAGGGGGGAGGGAGGTGTGCACAGGTCCCTTCACAAAAGAAAGGGTCCCACAAGAGCTCACTAAGCTCAGGGTGGACAAGACAATGGGACCTGATGGCATACATCCTAGGGTACTACAGGAGCTAAGGGTTTAACTAGCAGAGCCTTCAGCAGAACTGTTTAGTGAGTTTCTGTGCACAAGAGTGGTCCCAGAAGACTGGAGAAGGGCTCATGTGATCCCACTCCACAAGAGTGGCTCAGGGAGGAAGCAGGGAACTACAGACCAGTCAGTCTTACCTCAGTAGTGGGCAAGATTATGGAGGCACTCCTTAAGGAAAGAATAGTGCAACACCTGGAATCCATAGGAGCACAGGATCCAAGACAGCATGGGTTTACAACAGGAAGGTCCTGTCAAACTAATCACATAGATTTCTTTGACTGGGTAACCAGTAGTGGACCAAGGGGTGCAGTTGATGTCGCCTACCTTGACTTCAGCAAAGCTTTCTATACTGTTCTACGAAGAAGATTGAGTAATAAGATGGGTAGGCTCAGGGTGGGTCAGAAGTTGGTCAACTGGGTGGCAAACTGGTTGGCAGGCAGAAAACAGAGGGTCATGGTAAATGGTATACAGTCAGAAGAGATGCAAGTCACAAGTGGATACCTCAGGGATCACTCCTGGGGCCAGTCCTCTTCAATATCTTCATCAGTGACATTGCAGATAGACTGGAGGGTAAGGTTTGCCTGTTTGCAGATGACATCAAAATCTGCAGCAGAGTAGATGCTCCAGATGGGGTGGGCAGAATGAGAAGAGAGCTGGAAAAACTGGCAAAATGGTCTGTAGAGTAGCAACTGGGGTTTAACGCAAAGAAGTGCAAGATCATGCACTTAAGGTAGAGAAACCCTGAAGCTACCTATAGGTTGGGAGGGGAGTTGGTGGCAATCACAAGGGAAGAAAGAGACTTGTGCATGGTCATCACAGATGACCTGAAATCATCAAAGCAGATCAATTTTCTTATAATGGGTGTGCAATTGTGGGAGGTTCAGTATTTATCTGTAACTAAACTGTTTTTGCTACAGGGTGCCATCATAAGCTACCAAATCAAGCAAATGGTCTGAAAAGGGAAAGTCCAGATATGATAGGGGGAATACAAAAGTCTCAAAGAAGGATATGTAGGGATTTGAACCAGGTTTATTTATTTATTTATTTATTAGAGTATCGGTTTACAGACCTTTGAGTCAAAGATTCATTTACAAAGGCACCTCATCAAGAGAGCAATACATCACAGCAAACAAAACAGTACAGTACATAAAACTTAGATTAAAAAAGCAACCAGTGTTACAGGCATTCACTGGTGGTACAAGCATGGTAATAGGTAGATCACAGTAGTCATACTATAGGTACATGAGTACCACGTCGTAGGTAGCAACCAGAGATATTTTATTACATTAGTCAGCAGATGTTGCCTGAGACCTCAGGCATATACAGTAAAAGTAGACAGGGCAGACCCAGCCTAGGGGTGAGGGTAAGGGGCAGGTGGGGATTATGTGCAGTTTCAGTAGCGAGTGCTTGTCAGATGGCTTCTGAGGGAGACCTTGAAAGGACCAAGCTTAGTGGAGTCAGCTACAGTATGTTGTCTGGGAGGGAATTGAACCAGGAGAGGCCGATAGCAAAAGGATCTCTGGGCCATAGAGGTCCTTACCCTGGGGATAATAAGGGAGGTTTTGAGAGTGCTGCGAGTGGAGACTGAGGGGGAGGCACACTGCAAGGAGGTGGCAACCTCAGGGGGGAGATCCCTAGCAAGGTCTTTTTTACAAGAAGGCAGGTTTGGAAGTGGAGTCTTTTTTCAAGGTTGAGCAAGTTGGTGGTAAAATACAGCAGGCACATATGGGTGTGCCTAGGTTGTTGCACGCCGTGTGGGAGAAGTCAGAATAAGGGTGCAATGCTACCCCAAAGAGATTGTTATGCCTGGATCTTCCCCCTTTGTGTAACAACTGAGAAAGGGTTCTCATTTGGCTACAAGATTCATGACTGGTATTGTACCCTGGAACTTTGTGGTGAGTGTTCAGTTGTGAAGCCAGCGAGCAAGAGGGTATCCCCTGTTTTCCCCCTTCCTGTCATGGTTTGCACTTAGGAGTGGGCACTGTGAGCTCAGTAGACCTGACCCTCAGGAATGGGTTAGTGACAGTATGTACATTTGAATCATGGTCTTTAAGGGTGTGTCTGTGGGTTAGTACAAGTGTGACAATAGTTGTTTTTAAAAAAGAAAATTATTTACCCAGGATATCCCAGCTGAAATTCCATATCTTTTTTCAGTACTGTCATGTCTCTATCCATTCTTTCAGCTGTGCAGACTGTACGAGTACAAGTACAAGTGTGATAGTGGTTGTTTTTAAAAAAAGAAAATTATTTACCCAGGATATCCATTTTTATAGCTGGGCAGACTGTACAAGTACAAGAACACATGTGACAGTAGTGGTTGTTTTTTAAAATAGAAAATTATTTACCCAGGATATCCCAGTTGAAATTCCATATATTTTTTCAGTAGTGTCATGTCTCTATCCATTTTTACAGATGGGAAGACTGAAGCACTGAAAAATTAAACTGTATTTCCTAGATCTCATAGGTGTTCTTTAAGCAAGTGTTCACATCTGCTCCTGGAATCCCCCTCAGAAACCCTTTTTTTTTTTTTTGCATGGGTTTATTTTATTAACATTGGACTCCCAATGTCCTGGTGGCTTCTGACTACATTGCAGTCCCAGAACAAAACCCTGGGGCCAGACACAATGACACTGATTGTGATGGCACAAAGTAAGGGTGAAAATGCTACTCATTGTGCCACCACCAATAAATACCTTACAGAAAAGAAAAACATTGTCTTTGAGGGGAGGAAAAGTCTCCTTGGTAACTTAGTTGCAATTTAAATGATAGTTGCCATATGACAGTGGTCACAAACCAGGTTTCAGACTGCTAACACCTGAGATGGGACACCCACAAATATTTGTGCTTGGCATAATACCAGTTGTATTGTACTCTGCTATGCATAAATATCCATAGCTCCAGTGCTGCCACATAATGTTTCCCTAATCCATCTATCCCTTATCTTTAGGCCTACAAACAAAATCCTGTTGTCTGCTAGTACTGCACTCCTTAGTAATCCAGTGGCCAAGGTTTCAACCAGGAGACGCAAGTTGAGTGTGTATGTATGTCATGGGGGTGTTTTGTGAGGGATAAACCTGGAGGATCATATTTTGTTTGGGGGGCAGAGTGCAGGTTAATGTTACGTGAGAGCTAGGAATCCTTGGATGAGAATTTGCACGTGGTGGGGAGGGTAAAAGTTGTGTCATGCAAGGAGGGATAAGTTATGTGAATGTACTCGGATTATGTGACTATCCAGCAAGGAGGGGCAAGGTGTATATGTTGAATACCATAAAAACAGACTTACAGACATTGCAATACAATCTGCTGCTCTTAGATGAAAATGTCTTCCAATATTCCTGTTGTTAAAAAGCCTTTTTGAATCCTCAAAACATTTGGTAGGTTTCACCAAGATTCACTTTGTAGATCTTTCAATTGCAATGTCCATGGGAAGGTACTCTGTGATTTGAACTTCAGGTGTCTGTCCATGTAATGGATTAGCTGTCAAATGCATTCTACATTTTTTTTCCTCATCGCCCTCTCTACATCTCAATTAGAACATCTCCGTGGGAGATATTTTATCTCAAGATAGAAGACTAGTGAGCAAGGTTGGGCAACCTAGGAGCAGGTCCAAAAGTAGTAAAGTGGGTAAGAATTTGGCTAAGCAATAGGAATCAGAGGGTCACGGTAAATGGGATCCACTCTGGAGAGGGCAAGGTGACAAGTGGGGTGCCATAGGGGTCAGTACTAGGCCCTGTCCTCTTCAATGTCTTTATTAGTGACATTGCTGAAGGGCTGGAGGGGAACGTATGCTTGTTCATGGATGACACAAAGGTCTGCAACAGAGTGGATACACTGGGGAGAATGAGGGATGATCTGGAAGATTGGTCAAGTGAATGTTAGCTGGGTTTCAATGCAAAAAAGTGCAAAATCATGAACTTGGGGCACATAAACCCTGGGGCAATGTACCAAGTGAGTGGGGAGGAATTAGCAACCACAAAACAGGAAAGGGGCCTTGGGGTAATCATTTCTGATGACCTGAAAGTAGCCAAGCAGTGTGATAAGGCAGTAGGGAAGGCTAGCAGTATGCTCGGGTGTATAGGGAGGGGCATCACCAGCAGAAGGGGGGAGGTAGTATTACCCCAATATAAATCACTGGAAAGAACCCACCTCAAGCACTGTGTCCAGTTCTGAAGGCTCCACCTCCATAAGGACATAGATACAGTGGAGGCAGTAGAAAAGAGGGCTACCAAAATGGTGCAGGGCCTGCATCAAAAGCCCTATGAGGAAAGACTCAAGGAGCTAAATATGTACTCTCTAGAGGAAAGGAAGGATATAATAGAAATGTTCAAATATCTCACAGGTATTAATAAGATACAGGAAGGTAGCATTTTCCATAGAAAAAAGATGCTCCAGGACAAGGGGTCACGCTATGAAGTTGGTATGGGGGAGCACAGAGGCGATTTGAGGAAATATGTCATCATAGAGAAGGTGGTTGACATCTGGAACAGCCTCCCAGCAGAGGTGGTGGGTGCTAAAATGGTAACAGGATTCAGGCATGCATGAGATAGACACAAGGGGCCTTAGAAGTAAGGCAAGGGGGGGAGGATACTGCAGATCGAGTAGGATCTGTGATGGCACAGTAGGTGGGGAATACAGGGCAGCCTAGGTGGGCCTTGTGACAGGGTCAGAGCCCCCTGTACGAATTTGTGCTGTAATAATCTAGATGTGTAAACATGCTATACAATATTTTCTAAAGAAATGTCATGATCTCATGTCAGATGAGTCAGCCTGTCTGTGTTTATTTAGGATGAGTCAGCCTGCCTGTGTTTACTTAGAGAATTGTGAGTCAGACAGTTCACATGGTGCTGACATCATCAGTAAGCAGGGATAAAAGCCTACCTCCTGAAATGCAAAACACATGAGTCAGTAGAGACCTGATTGTCATGGAGGAAGCAGCTAATAGTACATGTAAGTTTTCATGTGCTAGGAATATATTTGACTGGAACTAAGCCTGGAAGTTGTGCACTGAGGGAATTGTGCACAGTTTTTGAGGGAACTAAAGGACTAATCACCTATTTCCTTTCCGTATGTTTATTATTTTACTTTTTTTATTTTGGAACATAAATATTGTAAAGTGAGTTCTACATCTTTTACCTGTGATTGTTGCATCTGTCTCACCCACTAACCTTTACAGGTCTTGAGGTCCTTATCTGCCAACAACTTCGATGTTTCTATGTTTGGACCATTTTTCCATGGTAAATTTTTTGTTGAACTGCAAAAATCAAATCAAATCTAGAGCAGTTGTGATTTTTGCTTATAAGACAACAGAAGTTTGTAAAAGATTACTGTAAATTGCCTTGCTATTTCTCTTAAAATAGGACTGGTTTGAACTAATGCTCTGTAATTGGATTCCCTCACTCAGTACTGTGTTCATCCCTTGATTTCCTGCCAAGGTTCATCATGGTTCTGTGACAAGCTGAGGTGATTGAAGACAAAGGGACAGAGGTTGGAGTATTCTTGGAAGAGATCCTACTCTGTGGAGGATAGCTTAGCACTAAGGACTTATTATTATGACTATCGGCAGGCAATCACCATGAAAAGCCAGAGTTCCAGTCATAGGTAATTGCTGCCAGGAGGAACAGATCAGCTCAACTGTTCTGTGCCATGGACAGGTTGTTAAATCCTTCCTGTTTGCAATCTGGAGGAGTCTCTTCAACAGCAGACTGTGAAAGTTCAATCTGTTATTCCTGGAAAAGATTTCCTCCATTAAGCACAGGAACACCACATGTGTCCTGTCATGGGCTGGGGATGTCTGTCCAGAGATGGACAGAGGCCACCTCCATCCTTGGTGGAGTTTGAGCCAGTGATGATGGATGTGTTGGTCCAAATGATCTCTGGGATGTGCCCTACCTACTGTCTAATGGATCTGGGCTCAATGTGCTGAAGTGGGGCTATCAGAAGGCTATATGACTGGCCATCATGGAGATTGTTAGGTGTTCCCTGAAGGAGGGTGTTTTACCAGGTACCTTGAAATCAGCTTTTGTGAAGCCCCTCCTGAAGACATAATCTTTGGACCCTGACACTTTTTTAATAATTACAGCCTTATTTTGAATCTTCCTTGTTTTGGGAAGGAAGGTTACTGAGAGGGTGGTCACAGTGCCACTTCAGACATATCTTGAAAAAAGTAATATCTACAAGCCTTTCCAGTTGGGATTTAGACCTCAACATAGCACAAAGATGGCCCTTGTACAGGACAGGGGGCAAAGTACCATCTTGGTTCTTCTGGATCTCTTGTCAGTTTTTGACATAGTGGGCTGTGGGGTTCTCTTGGATTGCCTAATGCACTGTGTAGGACTCATTGGCATAGTATTGCAGTGGTTTGAGCCCTATCTTATGGGTAGGGAGCAGCTGGTCACCTTAGGTAATTCCATCTGCAAGGCAGTTCCCTTAACTATGGAGTGTCACAGAGTTCAATCATGGCCCCCATATTGTTGCCATGTACATGTTGCCATTGTTGTGAGATCATTTGGTGATAAGGTGTGGAGTTTCACTGTTATGCAGAAGACACCCAGCTGTATGTCACCTGTACACCTAAAGGGTCATCTACTGTCTCTGGGTTGAGCAGTTGTCTGAAAGAAATCAACAACTGGATAGCCTCCAGCTGACTGAGCTTCAAGCCAGGCATGACTGAAGTTCAGCTGGTCAAATCAGGTTCCAATGGGGTGACAATGAGGGGTGTTGCAGCTGCAATGCCATCTTTATTTGGTAATACACTTGGAGCTGTGGCTAGGGTGCAAAATTTGGGAATCATTGTGGACTGTAAGCTGACTTTTGAACATCATGTGTCAGCATTAGTCCATTCTGGTGCTTGTCATCTTCAAAACACTAGCCAGATTAAATCTTATTTAGATCCAGGGGACCTGATTACAGTTGTGCATGCTTTTGTTTAATTGAGGCTGGACTATTGCACTGCTTTGTACTTAAGGTTATTTGGAGATCTGATATGATGTCTGCAGCTGGTCCCGAAGATGGCAGGCCAGCTTATATCTGGTACCTTTCAGTCTCAGCATGTCTTGTCGGTGCTCCATGAACTGCACTGGCTGCCAATTCGGTAGCATGTCAGTAACAAGATTTGCTTGTGGGTTTACAGTACAAAATCCTGCACAGTTTGGGCCCTCACTGTCTGGAAGATCTCCTGACCCCGTATGTACCTACCCATCCCCTCCGGTCCAACAAGGTGGTGTTGCGTTCCATTCCATGATCAAGGCTGAAGCTCTCAGGGGACAGAGCTTTGGAGATGGCTGTCCCCATACTATGAAATAATTTGCCAGTTAGGGTCCAGAATGACATCTCAGTGAACTCCTTCAAATCCACTGTTAAGACATATCTGTTTACCTTGGCCTTTCCTGAAAATACATGAAAATAGTGACGTTTGTATTTATAGTCATAGTTATTCAGTTTTAGTTAACTTATGCTTCTGTAATTCTGACATATGGAAGCACCCAGAGCCATATGGACGGGTCGCTGTGTAAACAAACATGCTTTGCTTTGTCCTTGCCTTGCCTAATTTATTATATTTGTCTTAGTGTTTTCTGTTCATGTATGTTTGGTTTAATGTTTCATTTTCTTGTTATGCATTCATTATTGTCACAGTTTTTAAACTTGAACGTGTGTTTGTGTGTGTCTGTGTTTCTGTTTCAGGGCAGCAGAGAGAGGGAGAGAAATGGGGATCAACTCAGGAATAGAGAACCCCACTCATTCACACACATGCACAATTCCGCAATACACACACACACACACACACACACACACACATATACACACATAGTACAATGCACCTCAATCTCACACCCACACATATAGCAACCCACCTTATGCACAGATACACAACTATCTACTGTCAGTCCTGTTGTCAGTCACTATAGGAGCCACCACTGGGATGGTAGGGCTTTATGTACCAGAAGCATTAACTCAGCTTGGCCAACTACAGCAGTTTCCAAGCCTCTGTCTGTCACACCAAGTCATAGAAGTGGGACCAGATACAGGAAGAGATAACCTCCTACATACATACACACACCCGTGCATGCATATAGACAGACAAACACATGTACAGGGAGACCCCACCACAGCACTACACACTGGCACACCCACTCTGATAGTCCTTGCAGAAACCACCACCAAAAAGTGAGGATTTGTGTGCAAGCAGCAACAGCTTGACCAGACTGCAGTATATTTTTAGCACCAGACCTTGTCAGTAGGGGAAAGTAATGGAAGTGGAAGGATGTGTGTGACAGACATTCTGAGTGTCTGCGTGGTGGTGGTGGGGGGGGTAGTTGAAAGTACAGTATGCAAGACTACTGGCACTGCTGGAGCCAACAAGAGAAAACAATGGCTGAATTGACATTACCTTACTGTGTAAGGATACATTACATCACGGCAAACAACAAATGTAATACAGCCTTACACATTAAGCTAATGGTGAATCAACAATGGGGATCACGTGATGCAGGTGACCTGGTAGCAGCAGAGATCTGGAGCTCCTGTCCTTCGTCCTTCATCACTGCCTTTTAAAACCTGATTTGGGATAGTACTGCCACAAAATCTCCATAGCATCAGTGACAGCCTACCTTCAGCACTCGATTTTCGTTAAAACTGCATTGCAGTAGGAGTTCTTTCTTCCACGATGGATGCTAATATGAGGCAGGCCCAGCTAAAACACATGCAGCCTCCTCTACCAGAAAAAATGCCTAAAAAAACAAGGCCCAAGGGGGGGGCAACTGGCAAAAGTGGCTCCACAACAGTGCACCTGATCCTCCTCAGAGAGGATTGGTTTCTTCAGGAATTGCTCCCATTTCGAAAGACCCTCACCAAAATATCCCCTGAGTTGAAATCTATAAGAGGAGACCTGGCTAATATTAATTGGAGGGTCAGAGATGCAGAGGTCCTCTCATCATTTTTAGAAAAGTGGCGAGACAACTTAGACACAGAAATAGTGCAGCTTCGCCAGCTAGTCCAGAAACTACAGCTGACAACAGAGGACCTCGAAGGCAGAAGCAGAAGAAACAACATTTTAATTATGGGCCTACCAGAGGAAGGCCCCAACACTGTAATCTTTGTTCAGAAGCTCATTCAGAAAATAGTGGGCCCTTCCCCACTCAACACCAATTACCAGATCGAAAGGGCCCATCGGTCACTCAGACCAAGACCTCAGCCAGGATCACCTCCCAGACCAATTATTCTGAAGTTCTTGAGTTTTGTGGAAAAGCAGCACGTGTTATCAAAAGTGAGAGTTGCAGGCAATAATGTGGGAGGGTACTAAACTTAGAATCACCCAGGACCTCCCCTATGAAACCCGACAAAAATGCTCAGCATTTCATCCTACAGTCAGCAAGCTAAGTGCAACTGGTATCCCTTTCAAGATGTTGTACCGGGCTAAGTTGTAGGTTTCCATTTCGGGCACCTGGATATCTTATGATTCACCCTCTCAAGCAGCAGCTGATTTAGTGAGCAAGCTACCGGACTTATCTAAAGCAGGCTGAGCATTTCCTAATCCTGTGGCAGGTTCTTATGGTCAGAGGTTATATCCTCCCAACTCTAGTGTAAATTGAGGATTTTTGATGGTTACCTGTTTTGAGGATTGGTTTTTCCCAGGGTAGATGGGCCTTTTGAGCCAGAGGAGAGGGCTGGGTTTTCCTGGTAGTTCCTGTGTATAAACACTGGGAGCAGTCATGTACGGATTGTCTTCAAGGTGCCGGATGGAACCAACTATCTAGGTGGTGTTTCAAGGGACAGATTTCTGGTCGGAATAACTCCTGGTCCTGGAGTCACTACCTTCCCCCTGACACTTCCTCACTCTCGACCTGCCAGAATTTCCTAGACTTTTGCTTCATAAAAGTTCTATTTGAGATTTAACTGTCCAGTGATATTTTGAACTTCTTTGCATGTTTGTTTGGATGTTACAGTTTGTCTTTATTGGGCTGTTGTTCACCATGAGGATTGGGTGGAGGTTAAATAGATTTAATCATTTTCTAGTATAAGTTGCTTTAGGCCCTGGCTACATGGAAATTTTCCTCTCGAACAGTCTTCAGGTAAACAAGGGGTGCCTATGTTCCTTAGCCTTCGTAATGGGATGGGGTAGAGATTTAAGAACATTTGCCTGAAGTTGGTCATGTACTATTGACACTGGGCATACAGCAAGATCCTGGGCCTTCTTTAACCAGGCAATTACCCTTCTGGAGTATGGCAGTAAGGGCCACTTTCCTAGGGACAACAGACTGAGTGCTAGATTGCTCCCTCTCAGACCTAGGAGCATTTGCTTAGTTTGCACAACCTGTACAGCCACAAGTCGATCTTTAAAGGGTACACAATAGGTAGTTGCCCTAGTATAGGTGGTGGGGGGAGGGCAGAGGGGGTAGGATCTGGTGCATACAGGCTCAGGGTAGAGCTGCATAATGTGCCAGCTAATGGAGGGGGTTGGCTCCTTAACATTTCTCATGAGCTTCACCTGCCATTTCTGGGCTCTTTGACTGTGCCTCACAGGGCCAAGTCAGGGTCTTGATATTCATGCTGGGCTTCTGAGATTCATCTCGGTGGAAGTGTGTCTGGGAGCTGAAGAGGGTCGGGCTTTCTATTTCCTGTATATTACTTCAAGTCTGAGGACTTGGACTGGGGAGCCCATTGTACATAGTTGCTGGAGTACAGAGGGAGGGAGGGCACACTTTTTTTTTCATAGGTCAATTAACCTCTCACTATGGTGGGTCTCAAGGGAAGGAGTTTAGGTTTGTTGAGGAGGGAGGGAGGGAGGAGGTTAGCTGGAAGGACAGGTTTCACTTCAAACTACAGTTTTGATTCGGGATCAGTTCATGGAGGGGCAAGGCTCTCAGTGATTCTATTCATGGTTTGATACTGTGGGACAATTTTGGTTTGATTGTTTGGAGCGGTTCTTCTTGGTGTATCAGGATACTAATTCTCACTTGGCTCCTCCTGGGTTATGTGGGTCTATGGAGTTGGGAGGGTGGAGGGGGCTGGAGTGTGCCTTATGGGTTACTGTTGTTCACCTGTCAGTCTAGGTTGTTTCTTCATATTGATTGGAACAATTGGCGAATAACACAAAGTTGTAACATGGAATGTTAGGGGAGTTAAGGATCCTGTGAAAAGACATCAGGTTTTGAAGCATTGTGCCCTGCTTAATGTTGGAATCATTTATTTGCAGGAAACACACTTACTGGGAAAAGAGGCCATCTGGCTCCACTGGCAGGGAGTGTCCCAAATTTTTGCATCAGGGGATTCCTCTTTGAGTCGAGGTGTGGCCATATTAGTCAGAGGCAATGTGCTCTTCCAGGCTGAATCGACTATTGTTGACCCACATGGTAGATTCACCTTGGTTAAAGGTTCTCTTATGAGTACAAAAGTAGTCTTAGGTTCCCTATATGGTGCAGTGGGAGGAGATGCATCGTTCCTCATGGACCTAGCCAATAGGCTTGCACCTTTTCTGCCTACTCAACTAATCCTGGGGGGTGATTGGAACATTCTACCTACACAGGATCTGGATAGGTCCTATCTACCTTTAAAGCCCCCTTCTCCATCCCAAAGAGCCCTGAGTGACTTCACAGATATGCTTGGACTCCATGGCATATCCTTAACCCTTCTCACCATCTCTTTTCCTTTTATTCAGCTATTCACCAATCATGGTCCAGACTGGACTATATTCTCATCAGTCTTTCCCTCTTAACTGGCCTATGTCAGGCAGGTCTTGAACCAATTGTCCTATCAGACCATTTGGTGACATGGTTGGTTCTATCCCCAGACCCTGATTTGCAGAGACACACAGTATGGAAGTTGAACACTCAGTTATTAAAAGATAAATCCACTGTCTGTAAGGTCCAATCCCTTATTCAGTCCTTCATTGACCTTAATAGGAGTTCTGCACAAAAGGAGGATCTTGAATGGTGTGCACTTAAATGCTATCTCTGAGGCAAATTCATTAAACTTGCCTCTAGGAGAAAAATGCAGAGGGAGGTGGAGGCCTTATCTCTACTAACCCAAATTAGGGCAGCACAGCTTTCTCTCTAATTGCCCACTTTACCCAACTCCCTGGAAGCTTTGCTATCCCTAAGAAACAAATATGTGGACTTGTTGAGAGAGAAGGCAGAATACACCATTTTAAAAACAAAGTCTAAATATGTGGATTAGGGAGAAAAGGCGAGTAGACTCCTAGCTCTTCATCTGCGCAAACTGGAAAGTTCCAGGTTAATTCCATCCATTCAGTCCCCAGATGGTTCTACCAAAACTGCACCCTGGGATATCGCTTTGGTTTTCGAACATTTTTACCGCACTCTCCATGGTAAGCACCCTTCCCCACCGCTTTGTCAGGAAATAGAAGCTTACCTAGATTTTCTCAATCTACCCTGCCTTCTTTCCCACCATCAGGCCTCCCTGTCATCTCCCATTTCTATCTCAGAAGTAGAGGATGCAATTAATGGCTTATTCCTTGATAAGGCACCTGGGCCTGATGGATTCCCCTCTAATTTCTATAAAACCTTTTCTAAAGAATTAGCCCCTCTCTTGCTCATGTTATATAGATACATGATTAATGCTGACTCACTTGATTCCGCTTTACTGGAAGCCACAATAGTCCTTCTCCTCAAACCCGACAAACCCCACACACATCCAGCCAGCTATCGCCCAATCTCTCTCCTGATTTGCGACATCAAGATACTAACCAAGATACTCACTTTGTGTATCAGGAAGGTCTAGACCCACTTATTGAGTCAAGAACAAGTTGGTTTTGTTCCAGGTCGATCCTCTGCAGACCATCTTAGGAAACATTATCATATTTTCCATACTGCTCAATCCTCTCAGACTCCCATGGCACTGATCTTACTAGATGCCAGGAAGGCTTTCTATAGACTGGATTGGGAGTTTCTCTGGTCGATTCTATGAAAAATGGGCTTCCCCTCTCTTTTCCTTCAATGGATCCAAACTATATATTTCTCTCCTTCTGCAAGGATATATTGTAATGGTGTCTTTTCTCCCTGCTTCTCTTTCTTTACTGGCACCAGAAAGGGCTGTCCTCGCTCACCCTTCCTCTTCAAACTTTATTTGGAACCTTTCCTTCATCACATTAAACTGTCCCCCCCAGATACAGGGTATCTCGGTGCTTAATCACTCCTTAACTCTTTCGGCATATACAGATGACATCCTCCTCCACCTAGAACACCCCGCAACTTCTCTTGAGCATTCCCTTATGGTAATAGATCAATTTAGTCATCTTTCCAATTATAAACTAAATCTCTCTAAAATCGAAATTTTTCCTTTAAATCACTTCACCCATGGGGCAGATTTTACTCAATTCAGTATGAAATGGTCCCCACATTCAATCAGGTATTTAGGTATATTTTTAACCACTGACCCCTTGAGCGCTAAGAAATTAAACCTAGATGACCTGTTGGTTACTATCCAACAGGATCTTTAGAGGTGGGAGTGCCTCCCATTATCTTTATGGGGATGAATTAATATCATAAAGATGACTGTTCTCACCAGACTCTTCTATCCCTTAAATATGTTGAACATATGGCTTCCTCACTCCTTCTTCCAACATATACACTCTCTTATCTCCAGCTTTATTTGGTAAAATAAGCATCTCAGATGCTCTTTTCTTTAACTAAGTCACCCCAAAGATTCTGGTGGTCTTTGTCTTCCCAGTTTTCTTCTATATTTCTGGGCTAGCCACTTCTCTAGGTCTGGCAGATGGCTTGCAAATCTTGAAGGTGACTATATACCTATGTGGTTATAAGTAGAAATACAGCTCCTGCAGCTGCACAACCTAGAGGCCTCAACTATTTTCTATCTTCCATGGAAAGCACTGCCAGTTCTGCTACACCACTCAGTGATTGGCACCTCACTAAAGGTATTTTCTCAGTGTTGTTCTTTTCATAGGCCTTCCCCACAGCACAATTTTGTCCAACCTATTTTTCACAACCCAAATATTAGGTTAGATGGTACTAGTCACACCCCAGGATAGTCACCCCAGATACGGGAATCCAAAGTGGCTGATCTGTACTCTCAGGACTCCCTACTCTCCTCTCATATCCTCTTCTCATATCCTCCTGAAATATAATTAAAATTAAGTGCACATCTTCAAGATTTTCCAGCTGAGACATCTGATAGGCTAGTTATTTGGTACCACACTTCAACCCCCCAGAATGGGGCTCATTCTGGATCAGTTGCAGGATCTAGCCTCTAAACCTCACTGCCTCTCGCTTTTCTACACCTGCCTTTTGCAATAGGCTGCCAAGATCCCCTCTAAGATTTGGAACTCCCTTCTGCCTGATTTATCCCTTAACTGGGCACAAATCTGGAAGGATCTATATATCTATAACTCCCAAGACAGGCTTAGACTTACCCAATATCATATTTTAAATGACATGTATTACACACCCGCCAAACTGGCCAAAATAGGCCGTCTTCCCACCTCTACTTGCTCCAGGTGTGGCAAATCAGAGGGGAATCTGTTGCATATATTCTGGCAGTGTGAAAAAGTTGCTCCCTTGTGGCAACTAATTCAGTCCAGGATGGATCTCTTGCTTGGAAAGGATGGTCTTTTCACCATTGAAATCTGCATTCTGGGTATCTATACCAACATCAGGGTCAAAGAGCATAAATTTCACATGGCCTTAATCTCAATGGTTGTCAAGAAGCTTGTGCTTAAACACTGGTTGGATCAGCTGGTCATTTCTTACAGCGAATGGCTAAATGATCTTTCAGCAAGTTTCAGAACTGAACATTTAATTGCTAGTTCTCTCAATAGACTCAAGCTTTCTACAAAAAATGGGGCAAATTATATGCACTATATCTGCATTAGTGGTTTATGGTTTGGCCAACTCTCCATGCGTGTAATTCTAAATGCTATGATTTTACCTTTACCTGTTTATTAAGGGCACACTCCAGGGGTGGGAGAAGGGGGTTAAGTTGTGTAATTTGTGTTATCCAAGGCTTTGCCTGCTTACAGTGCACATGTCTATAATGTTATTATAAAATCAATAAAATACTTAAATGAAAAAAAAAAAAATAAGTTAATGATAATGCAGCCATTGTTGGCCATAGCCAACTTTTATTTATTTTTACCTGTTTACTGCTGCTGATCATATTTTTTATAGGTACTTTTAGAGTTCCTGATGCCTTTTTCAACCAAAAGCAGGCATGCACAAGAGTCCTACACACCTCAGAGTCTTAATAAGAAGTTTAGAAAGTCATGGAGTAAATGATTAAAGTGTATGTACAATAGCTTGGATTCAGAAAGCTATAGTATCATGCAGAGGCACTATTCCAGAACAGCACTTAGTCAAGTAAGGGACATTGGTGGCTAAAGCATGCTCACTATTAAAGCATAGTAGAATCAGTACGGTGTCTGTTTATGTCACTTTATGCAAGGTAGCAGCCCCCCCCTTTAGTTTTGGGGGTGGTATTATATTTAATATATTACTAGCAAAATGAAAGGTGGCATGCAACAGAACATTATGTAAAGTTATTGTGAACTGTTCCACTTCTGAGGGAGCAATATTGGACCTTTTACTCACCAACAGGGATAGTGTTGCAGATGTTACAGTGGGTGGCCACCTGGGGACCAATGATCACCATACAGTGCGATCCAATAATAGTTCTGTGGCAGAGTCGAAGCATGCAAAGGTGAGGGTCCTGGACTTCAGGAGGGACAACTTTACAAAGATGGGAGAAATGCCTCCAGGATGCCCTGGGGGTGGGACTATGGTTCAGTGGAGGAACAGGGGGCAAAACTAAATGGGCCATAGTGAAGGCAACAAATCTCTGCATTAGGCAAGTTAACAGAAGCAAGAGGAAAAGAAGACCACTGTGGTTCTCAAAAGAAGTGGCTGAGAAGTTTTTTTTTTCCACTTATCTTTCTGGCCCTCCAGCTCAGAACTTTCTCAAGCCACTGCTCTCTCCAACACGCTGTACCACCTGCTGTGTTCCCCCACCATCTTCAAGTTCATCTCGGTTCCCTGGGTCGGGGATGGCAACCCAGAGAGACTGCAGGGGACAGTGGCAGGGAACCAGCATTAGACGTGTGGCAGTGCCACTGGCAGGGCCATCGCCTATCCAAGCTGGAGGGGTATTTCTCTCCTTCTTCTCCTGTAAGTGCCTGGAACTCCCTCCCCCTCCCCATGTGCATGGTGCACATCTGACGCTGTGGCGCACAGCAACCCTGCCTACATCAGCCATGCTTCCTTACATGCAGCTCAGGCACTCTGTGGTGCCTCTGGTCTCCACCAGGGGCCACCAGAGTGCTGAGTAATCCCATGCCCTCCCACCAGGAGAGGAGAGCAGCCTTGCGGGCACTCAATCCATCTCCCTCCCTCCTTGCTGACCCCCAACACCCAAACTCACTCCCAAACTCAGGTCATCGGCATGGCACGAGGTGTGGCGTCCAGTTCCTCAACCCTCCGCGCCACCGGGCCAGCTGTGGCTGAGAAGTTTAGGGCAAAAAAGTTAGCATTCAGGAGGTAGAAGGAGACACAAAGGGACAAGGATAGGGAACTGTATCAAGAGAAGCAGAGGGAGGAAGGGAAAGCAATCAGGAACACAAAGGTACAAACAGAGGAGAAAATAGTACAGGCTGTGAAGAAAGAGGACAAGACATTTTTCAGGTACACATGCAAAAGAAGAAAGACCAGGGAAGGGATTGTAAAGCTAAGGGAGGGAGTGTCTGGAGGGGGACCAGGAAAAAGCAAATGTCCTGCACAAATATTTTTGTTCATTATTCACAGAAGAAGGGGAAGGTAGGGGACCACAGTTAACAGACAGGAGCATCAAAGGAAGGGAGGTGGACACCAGTCCATTTATAGAAGAGAGAGACCTGAAGAAACTCACAAATCTGAAAGTGGACAAGAAAAAGGGGTCAGACCAGGTACATCCAAGGATATTGAAGGAGCTTAGAGAGGTGCTGGTTGCACCACTGACAATCCTGTTAAACCGTTTACTGGACATGGGAGTGTTTCCAGAGGACTGGAGGAGGGCAGATGTAGTCCCACTTCACAAAAGTGGTAGCAGGGAGGAGTTTGTCAATTACAGGCCAGTCAGCCTGACTTCAGTGGTGGGGAAATTAATGAAATCTTACAGGATCCAAGGAAGCATGGATTCAGCAGGGGGAGGTCATGTCAAACAAATCTGATAGACTTCTTTGACTGGGTGACCAGGGTTAGATCAGGGTGGAGTGGTTGACATGGCCTACCTAGATTTTAGTAAGGCCTTTGACACTGTTCCACTTAGCAGACTCATAAACAAGATGGGCAGCCTGGAAGTGAGTCCTAAGGTGGTAAACTGGGTAAGAAATTGATTGGGGGATAGGTGACAGAGGATGGTGGTAAACAGAGTTCACTCATAGGAAGGGAGAGTGACTAGTGGGATGCTGAAAGGATCAGTACTAGGACCAGTCCTCTTTAATGTCTTTATTAGTGACATTGCAGAGGGGTTAGAATGGAAGATATGCCTTTTTTCTGATGACACAAAGATCTGCAACAGGGTAAACACTCGGGGGGTTTGGAAAAAATGAAGAGTGATCTAAGAAAGCCTGAGGAGTGGTCAAGAGCATGGCAACTAAATTGTAATGCAAAGAAGTGCAAAATCATGCACTTGGGGCAGAGGAACCCAAGGGTGGAGCACAAGATGGAGGGAGTGGTACTGGTGACCACCAAACAGGAAAAGGACCTGGGGGTAATCATCTCTGATTACCTAAAGGTGGCTAAACAGTGTGACAAGGCAGTGGAGAGAGCCAGTGGGATGCTAGGGTGCATAGGGAGGGGTATCACCAGCAGAAAGAAGGAGGTGGTGCTACCACTATACAGATCATTGGTGAGATCTCATCTGGACTACTGTGTCCAGTTCTGCAGGCCACAATCCTAGAAGGACATAAAGAAGGGGTAGTCCAGAGGACAGCAACTGAAATGATGCAGGGTCTACACCAAAAGCACTATGAGGAGAGACTAAAGGACCTCAATATGTACACCCTGGAGGAAAGGGAGGGGATAAGGTAGACTTTCAGATACTTCACAGGTAGAAATAAGGTACAAGAGTGTGACATTTTTTCAGAGAAAAAGATGTTCAAGAACAAGGGGTCATGCTATGAAGCTGGAGGCGGGGTAGACTGAGGGAAAACATGAGGAAATACTTCTTCACAGAAAGGGTGGTGGATGCATGGAACAGCCTAGCAGAAGTGATGGTGGGGACAAAACTGTGACAGAATTCAAGAATGCATGGGATAAGCAGAAGGGAGCCTTAGCAGAAGGAAAGGGAAGGTAAAAGCCGGAGATCAGTAGGGTTTGTGGTATTACAGTAGGTAGGGAAAATGGGAAGACTGGGTGGGCCAAGCAGTCCTTATCTGCTGTCAGAGTCTGTGTTTCTATGTTTCTATGCAGTCTATCATACTTTATATTGAACATGCTGCAGCCCTGTCCCTCAAATAGCCTCATCAAAATGTTATTTTTTGGGCACAGCAAAAGCATAAAACTATAAAGCATACTGACTGAAAACTGGCTCTGCAAAATTACTCTATGAATTTGTTTAACTGTTTATTTAGACCTTGAGTAGAGATGTTGGGAATTTGTAATCTGCTGGCAAAGTTGGCGCAAATCTACTGATATTTGCAATTTGTGAAATTCACAAATTCCGCTGCAGATGCACCATATTCATCGGCAGATTTTTAAAATTAAACCTTTAACAAAACCTCCACTACCCACTGTGCAGTAAGAACCACCCCTCGTCCTACCAGGAAACAATAAAACCTTGACACCACCTCCCACCCCCGCTGGCTCCCATGTTCCCCCTTGCCGGCAAAAATGCTGCTGAATCTGCTTGAAAAAGTAATCCCTTCCCCCCACCTCCCCTACCCAAATCCCATTGTCTTTATTAAGCAGCACACCCAGTCCCTGGACCCCCACCCACCACCTCTCTGGTCCCTTCCACCAGCACTCATCAAACTGGAATAAAGAAATTGGTCCCTTAATGCAGGGCATCTGTTCTGTTCAGTGTCTGTCTCATAATGGTGGGAACAAATGAGAAGTGATGTATTTGCTTTTAGTAAAGGATCATACTAAGGAGATAAAGGAGCTAGGAGGCTGTGTGGCCCATGAATGTTACTATGTATTTAATAATAACAAATCTTAGCTCCTGAGAGGATATATTTATCAAGACAACACTTGAAAACTTCTTTCGATCCACTAGTAATCTATCAATCAAAATCTTTATTTATTTATTTATTTATTTTATTTATTAAATTTTGATGACCGAGTTGGCCCACTGGGCCCCGAAGGTCCCTTTTTCATGGGCGACCCGGGGAACAGAAGCAATACAATACACACAATCAGGTGATACAGAAGCAATACAATACATACAATCAGGTGATACAGGGTTTCGAGAAGTAGACAAGATAATGATGATAACAGTACAGGCAATTATTCAAATCATAGACCATAAGTGCAAAACTTGAAAGATTTAAGGATTTAAGGCATGATTTAATGTAGGTTAAGGTGAGAAGATAGGGGGAATGGGTATTGTGATTAGGATTGGGAGGTGATTATCCTATACCCTCACAGTGGCTTGAGCTTGTACTGAGCAAATGGGACTTAAGCCTAGTGCGAAAGATTGGTAGCAAAGGGGCTTCCTGTACTAGAGGTGGGAGAGTGTTCCACAGTTTAGGGACTGTGAGAGCAAAGGAATTGCCTCCCTTGTGAGTCTTGATTCTGGGGATTGTCAGTAGGGGCCGACCCGAGGTCCTGAGCATTTGAGGGTTAGGCTTAGCTATGATTATTCCTGTTAGGCTTGGTGGGGCCACTAGGCTCTGCAACTTGTATACATGGCAGAACAGGGGATACTGTAGACGAGCCTCGAAAGAAGGCCATTGCAGCTGGGCTAGTAAGATGCAGGGGTGGCTTCTTGGTTGACACATTGTCACAAACCTCACGACCTTGTTGTACAGGACCTGAAGCCTGCTAACCTCACCTTTTGCCATGCCCTGGATTACCGGGGCAGCATATGTTAATGTGGGTAGGAGGACACTGGAGGCAATTGCTCATCTAGCCTCTGGGATCAGTTGTTTTTTTAGCCTGTACATGGTGCCAAGTTTGACGTGGCTAGACCTTGTTACCTGGTCAATGTGGGGCTTAAAGGTGAGACCCTGGTCAATAGTTAGCCCTAGGTATTTTATGTTGTCAACTATGACTATTCGTTTATCCCCAAGGATAGTAAGTTTCAGGGAACTGGTCGGATCCTGGCCAAGGGATCTAGGACCAAACAGCAAGGCTTTAGTTTTTGCTGCACTGAGGATCATTTTGTTTGATGTGAGCCAGGCCTCGAGTTTGTTTAGGTCCCCTTGTAGGAGAGGGCCCAGATCATGTGGTGTGGACCAGGCTCGGAAGATGACAGTATCGTCTGCGTATTGAACTACTGAGCTCTCCCCACAGTGCTGGTTTAGGTCATTTGTGAAGAGAGAGAACAGGAGGGGCCCAAGAACTGAGCCCTGAGGCACACCCTCCTTGATGGGTAAAGGGCCGGAAAGCTCTCCCTTCCAAATGTCCCTCTGGGATCAGCCTGAGAGGTAGCTCTTGAACCAGTTTAAGGCCTGAGCATCAAGCCCAATGCCTTGAAACTTAGTAAGAAGAAGGTTGTGGTCCACAAGGTCAAATGCCTTGGACAGGTTTATGAAGATAGCACCCGTTGACATGGCCTCATCCATTGCCCTGAATAGGTCCACTATGAGTTTGATGAGTGCCGTATCTGTTCCATGGTTTGCCTGAAAGCCATGCTGTGAAGGGGCTAGGATTTGATGGAGCTCCACGTAGTCTCTCAGTTGCCCATAAACTAGCCTTTCTTGCAATTTGGCCTGGGTACACAGCAGGGAGATGGGCCTGTAATTGCCAATTTGTTCATGAGAGTCACCCTTGTAAATGGGGACCACGTTGGCAGCCTTCCACTGGTATGGAACATACCCTTCAAGTAAAGACCTGTTGATGATCCAGGTCAGAGGTTTGGCCAGGGACAGTGCACCTTCCTGGAGTAGCCTTGGACTGATTCCATCTGGGTCACCAGAGCTTTTGTGTTTGAGGGCTATCAAATGTTTATGGACCTCGCTCACCTTGACCATTCTCAGGTGAAATTGTGGTCTGTTCAGACAGGGGAATTCATCAAAGATCTGTACAGACATGGGTGTTGGTAGCCCTACCTTGTATGCATCAAGGTTGGTGAAGTGGTGGCTGACTGCTGAGGCTATAAGCTGGCAATCACTGATACACTGTCCTTGTACCTCAATTTGACCTTGTGCCTCCTTGGAGTTGCCCTTAAGCAGTTCATTGATTTGTGCCCAGAAAAGCTTAGGATTCCCCAGTGTGGACCATTGGAGGCGGGTTACATACTCCTTTTTGGCAAGTTTGATGTCTAGCTTACATTTATTTCTTAGGGTTTTGTAAGTAACCAGGTCTGCGGGAAGGTGGGAGAGCCGAAATTTCTTCCAAGCTTTGTCCCTTCTTTTCATCTGAGATTTCACAGAGTGGGAGATCCATTTATGGCAGCCTCCTTTTGTACAAAGTTTTTCAAAGAGGGTAATAGAGATGCCACATTGAGGAGTGAGTTTTGGAAGTAGGCAGGGCCTCGTCCAATGTCAGGAGGAGCCTAATTGGGCTCCATTCCAGGCTACTTAGCTAGTCATTACATTTTGCTGGCATGAAATTGGAGAAGTCATGTACTGTGAGTATCCTGGGGGGGGAATCTTTGGTACTATGTTCTTCCAAATACAGAATATTGGGGAGTGATCACTAATGGTGTCAGCCAACATACCTACTTTCTGTATGTTGAAGGAGTTGGATACCAGAGCCCAGTCAAGAGTAGTATGGTTCTCCATTTTATAATTAAGTCTGGTAGGTTGAGAGATGACCTGTTCCAGGTTTGCATCTTGGATCACACCCTTGAGGACCATGTTAGGGCCAGTGGCCCAGTTCAGGTTGAAATCTCCCATTATTAGGAGTTCATTGGTTAACTCGCTGCCAACCAATTTGGTGATGCCTTCAAGAGCAAGTTGGGCATTCTTAGGAGGGTTATAGACACAGCCGATGGTGAGATGCTTAGCATTACCAAGGGTTAGAAGGATGAAGATAGACTCCCCCGTCATGGCAGCTACCAAGGTTGGGCTTTAGTAGACTCACACTTAGAGTGTCATTCATATAGATTAGGACCCCTCCCCCTCTCTTTTCTGCCCTGTCCTGTCTGAAGGTATTGTACCCAAGGATCATGATCTCGTGGTCATGAATATGGGCCTTGAGCTAGGTCTCTGAGATTGCAAGGACGTTTGTCTTGTAGCAGTTAAGCCAGGTTTGGACCACATGGATTTTAGGTTGAAGGCTGCATACATTCATGTGCATTATCCTTAAGCCTTTCGATGATGCCCAGTGAGGATCCTGGGGGGTGGATACAAGGAAATTGTCTAGAGGGGACCCTGGGTTAGGCTGAATGTCTCCTCCATGGAGCAGAAGAAGAGCAAGCAGTTGAGCTAACACTTGCCTAATTGAAGGTTTCGAGAGGCTGTGGAGCCTTCTGTGTGCATCGTGGATCACCATGTAGTAGGAGCCACGCTTCACTAACTCGTGTGCTATGAGGCTTTCATTTTTAGTTGTGTGAGAGGTCCAGTAGTAATGATCACAGGGCTCAGGGTCACTGAGATTTTGCCTCATGGGGTCAAGAAGTCCTTCCCCTAAGCACATGCCCACCCAGAGGAGAAACAGTATGTATACGAGGGCCAGGAGTACACCCCTTTTTGGAAGAGAGGCCGATGAGTTACTAGCCCAGCAGGACTTACAGCAAGTGGTATCATAGTTGTATAAAGAGTATTCTGGGGCCATGTTGGAAGACCAGTATATCTCCTGGTGGAATCAGTTATTAAGTTGGAAATTTGAGGTAGGTGCCTACGGGACAAACCCCTTGTTTTATATTAGTGGCTGTTTTCCCTGGCCATCTGCCATGTCCTAGTGGAAAACTAGGGGAAAAAGATCACAGTTGCCAGTGTCAATCAGGTGTCACTTTAGGAGTGTAAATTGGGACCTGGCCACACAATACCTAGCTTAATGACCTTTCTTAGATCCCATACAACAATATAGGGGCACTTAAGGATAAAATGAGTGGCAGGCACAGGTCGATGTACTGCACAATAAGCCAAAATATGCAGGTTAAACAGAATCTCAGTACTGCCTGTACTCAAGTAAAGCAGCTCTGCATGTTAATATCCAGGCTACCACTTTGTAAAGGTACCTAAAGTATCCAGTGACTGAAAGAAAAAGGAAAAAAAACTAATTAAGGGACTGACTGGACAAGTGGGAAGGTATGCTTTAAAATAATTATGGGAGAGAGTAGAAGAAAGGTCGAGTCCTGGTTCAAGTTCAACCTAGGAATAGGAAGGGAAACAAGAAACACCCTTTTGAAATTAGATTATGGCATGAGTTTTGTGCAGTTCTAAAATCAGAGGCATATAGGTTTGAGTGTGAGAGGAGTGGCAGGTTTGCCTAGCCCAATGAATATCAGGCAGAGAGCAGCAGAAGGCTGAGACAGAATGTGCACTGGCAGGGAGCCAGAATGGGTGGAGTCAGATTGTGCATTTAATACTGTGAGGAGGTGGGGGATTGGTGGTCAGGTGAAAAAAATCCAGCAAGGAGCAGTAGGTTCGAGTGAGCTGCAGTGTCTGCTTCAATAAATTACATTTAGCAGACAGGATTTTCTTTAAAAACTAACAGGCTGCAACAAGAGTTGTATTTAGTGATATTAACCAGACAGGATTTAGTAACAAATTTGCCGGCTGCTGCAACTGTACTATTAGCTAGAAAAACCACACAATCTCTCAGTAGAGCACCCGGGATGAGCAGGAAAAAGGCGCCAAGATTTAAACTGACGCAGTTCTCTCTCTCGTACCTTCCGATGGCCAGCTGGGGAACTTCGGACAGGGTGTGTAGCGAAGGGAACCTGGTGAGGGCTTCTTTCAGCTTAACCCTCATGACCCTGGGGAAAGAGGGAGAAAACAAGGCTTAAGTAGGTTTAGAGAAAAAGGGATGGGCCAGTAAAAGATTAGGTAAACTAGGTAATTCATGAGGGGGCAGTGGGGGAGGGAGTTACAGGGAAGGGAAGGAGACTGAAAATTTACAGAGATCAGTTGAAAGCACAAGGGAATCAGACTAGGAAAGGAGCAGAATATAATTTAGACTTTATACTATAGTACTGCACTAAAAAATCCTTACAGATGGAGAAATGAAAAAAAAAATCCAGCAAGCAGCAGCAGGTCCGAGTGAGCTGCAGCGTCTGCTTCAATAAATTACACTTAGCAGACAGGATTTTCTTTAAAAACTAACAGGCTGCAACAAGAGTTGTATTTAGAGATATTAACCAGCCAGGATTTAGTAACAAATTCACAGGCTGCAGTGACTGTACTATTAGTTAGAAAAAACACACAGTCTCTCAGTAGAGCACCCGGGATGAGCAGGAAAAAGGCACCAAGATTTAAACTGACGCAGTTCTCTCTCTCTCGTACCTTCTGATGGCCAGCTGGGGAACTTTGGACTGGGTATGCAGCAAGGGGAACCTGGTGAGGGCTTCTTTCAGCTTAACCCTCACAACCCTTCTGATGGCTAGCTGGGGAACTTCGGACTGGGTGTGCAGCGAGGGGAACCTGGGGAGGGCTTCTTTCAGCTTAGCCCTCACGACCCTTCTCATGGCCAGCTGGGGAACTTCGGACTGGGTGTGCAGTGAGGGGAACCTGGGGAGGGCTTTTATCAAGGCGAACATCATTGAGCAGAGTTCATTTGCAAAATGGACCTGGTTATGATAAAATATCAGACAAAATACAAAAGATGAGGGATAAATATCTACTGACAATGGGACAATTTGATACATATACCTGTAAGTCATAGCATACAAGACATCAACCAATAGCACAGAACAAACAATGTTGCAGCAGTATCATCTGCAAGTGACAAATTGTGGATAGCTCAGATTTAAGTGACAGTATGCTAATTTGGGTTAGGTGGGTAATAGTAGAGGAGGGGATTCAGGTAGACCTAGAAGTAAGAAGCCAGGTGGTAGGGGCATGTATCATCATAAGGCATGGCCAGAATAGAACATAATTATTAATAGGTAGCTTAGATGGAGATAGGATAAGTAAATTAACAGAGGACAGTGAGAAGCAGCAGACGGAGGACAGAGTATGAGAAGAGGAAGGATTAAGGGAAATGTATGTAAAAGAGGACAGGTTAAAGACAGCCAGTATGGTGATATTGCGGTTATTGTTTCCGATTAATGGTGAGAAGAGCACCTACACATTTCCTTAGTAAGACGAGAGTACAAGGTCTTGAATGAACCGATGCTGATGAATGTATTCAATTTTGTGGTTTTCTGTAAATTGTTCCACAGGGAGGGCAACTTAAAGTGGATGGCTGTTCTGCCTTGGTAAGAGTAGACTTTGGGAAATTTAAATGAGATGTAAGAGTGACTTCTCAGGGCATAGTAATAACCTCTATTGGTAATTTATTCCAAGGATTAAATGTTCTCAAGGTAAAAAGGTATTTGTGTGGCATCAGATTAAATTTTCTCCCATATAACTGTAGAGGGTGACCTCTGGCATTATATTGATAGTTTTTAAATTGAAACCCCAATGTAATTAGTAAGTAGGGCTCCTGAATAATGTCATACATAAACAAAAGATCACCTCTGAGACTCTGGGAGGTTAAGGGCATAAGGTTCAGAGATTTAATTCTTGATTCATAAGAATCATTATGCAGTCCCTTGATTTGTTTGGTGTATTTTCTTTGTACTTTCTCTAATAAATTAATATCAGAGTTCCTAAAGGGGCACCACAATTGTGAGGCATACTCAAGGTGGGGACGAACATGTGCTCTATATAGAGGCATCATCACTCTGCTGTCCCTTGATTTCATGTTTCTTCTTCTTGACCAGATAACTCTATTGGCCTTGAGTATGACCTCATTTATTTGAGTAGATGGAAGGAAGTCCTCAGGTATATTAAGGTATATTAATCCTGAGATCTTTTTCATTGGTTGTTGAATTTAATATTTTACCGACTAACCTGTATGTAAATAAGGGTTTATTTGGCCCCATGTGCATAACTTTACATTTATCAAAATTTAGTTTCCTCTCCCCCTTTGTAACCCAATTTGAGATTTTATCTAAATCATTCTGAATAATTGCAGCATGTTCAAAGTCAGCACAGGGCACCCCAATTTTGACATCATTGGCATATTTTATAGCTGAAGTGATACAATTGTTTGTTAGATCAGCTATGAATGTTTGAAACAAACAGAGGCCCAGCACCGAGCCTTGTGGGACACCACTGGTAGCCTTACCAATATCGGACAGCTGACCAGTGATCAAAACATATTGTGTTCTGTTCGTTAGTCAATTTGCAATCCAGTTTACAATATTTTTGTTAATATTTGTTTTATTTAATTTGTGTACTAATGCCCAATTTGGCATGGTAGCAAATGCCTTACTAAAGTCAATAAAGATGTTGTCATAAGGCATCTTACAATCTAAATGACTACTAATGTCCTTCGTAAAAACATAATAGGTTAGTTAAACAACCTCAACCTTTTTTTAAAACCATGTTGATCACTGTCGAGGTTGTCCAGAATTGGGGAGAGTAGATCCTTTATAATGCTTTTTAGTACTTTACAGAGAGGTGACATTAGGCTAATAGGCCTGTAATTTTCCCAATTGTTCCTCTGGCCCTTTTTGTGGATTGGGATAAGAACAGCGGTTTTCCATTCATCAGGAATGAAATTTAAGTTTACTGTCCACCAGGGGCAGTGAGGGGCTTAAGGCAACATCCATAGGTAAGAAAAGAGTGTTACCATTAATACCAACAGGGTTTATAGAGGAACTGGGGATGGCTACATTTGTACTGGATAATAAAGCCTGGGGCTCCATAATTGTACACGGGGTTTGTGATGGGAGATGAGTAGGAATGTTAAGTCCTAATGGATTTTCATGATTGTTTGGGGCATCAGAAACAGTGTTTCGATGTACATTTCTATTTCCTAATGCCCTTGCATCTGAAGCTTCATTACTCATTTGAATAGTATTGTCTGATACTAGGTTGCCTAGATCGTTACCACTGTTATTATGTGACAACAAAAGAGGGGAAAATCTGTTAGGAGCATCTAAGGAGAATACTGTGGCTTTACGTCCCTTTTTAAAAACTCTTTTATTCTGGACTTCATACCACAAATCATCTGCAGTGTCATTTGTTTTATCGTCTCTGGGACATTTTTCATTACTGGGATCCAACGGTGTCGCACCTGTATTATTATTGCCAGTCAGTCTCGGCCAAGTTACAGCTGGGAAGGGTACCATGTTCTAAGGCTGATTGCTGTAAGGTAAAACCAACATTGTCAACAGGGTTATTAACAAGTAATGTACTTGGTTGAGAAGTCGGTCCCAAAGCTGCAAACCTTGCAGCCATTTCCATCTGACTCTTTCCAATGACATTACTATATTGTTAAAATTGGAATCTCTTGATGCAATGAAGCATTCTCTATGCATTTGGAACAGACATAGTTATGTTGCTCTGTAGAACCTGGCCTGATAGCATACATCAGGCATTCAGTACATTTTATCCCAATATCACCATCTAGGATCATAATTATATCTACCATGATTATTTAAGGCTGGATTATTGAACAAAGAAATATATACAATATTCAAATAAACTTGGGCAAATATTGCAATAGGAATTGGGAGAGTTGCAGGCCCAGTGAACACCAGGGTAGTGTAATTACACTAGGTAGCCATGCCCTCAAATTTATACAAACATAAATACAAGACAACGTTTTACCATAAATTCATCTACTGTGGTTAGTATACGGCCTTGGCCACCTGATTAGCTGAAAATTCAGTCAATCAGGTTTTACCACAAGCAAAGCCAACACCTTTCACTCATTCATGGACACTGAGCAGAGCAGATGCTTTGCACCAAGGGATCTTTTTCTTTATTTCAGAATGATTTGTGGGTGCTGCATGTGCTGCATTAATGTGCCTTAATGCCACAAAAGTAGGGAAATGTGGCATTAGGGTTTCCAATGCTAACTCCCCACAACCCCAGCAGAAAATGAACACGACCACATAAGCAACCAAAGACAGCCATCGTCAGGCAAGAAAAACAACATACAACTGTTTTTCGGATGACACAAATGCCGTAGCACTGATCTACTACTGTACCTTCGTCGATTTCTGTCTCTGGCATGCATACGTCAAGACACACACAGCCCAACTTGGGAGCAGATGGCTGGGCAACCTCAAAGAGGCCTCAGCCAGGATCCTCCACACCACACAGAGCCAGACTCAGGAGCAGACAACTTGGCAGGCTCAAAGAGGACTCAGCCAGGACCCCTCCCCCACACCACACACAGCCTGAGTTGGAAGTGGATGGATGGGCTGGCTCAAAGAGGTAAAAATTGCTCTCCCAACCTGTGGAGCTACTGTTTGAGGGGTACTTTAAATCAGAGGACATGAGGAGATAGAATTTCCACAATCCCCTTTGGGCAATTTCAGGACATTTCATGCGGTTTCACCGCATGTCTCAGTGGGGATCCAGAGCTAGTATACCTGTTGTATTAGTATTGTGGGGATATTGTTTGAATTTAGCTTAGGGAACTGTGTGCTTTAATTGTCGATGAAAGCCTGTGATGGCATACAAAGAGTGTACCTTAAACATTGTGTTGGAAGTGCTTACTTAACATTATTCTTGGTTTTGTATATTTCTCTGGGTTTTGTTGTTCTGGTAATGTCTTGTGGCCTCCTATCCTCCCCCCATGGGAAAACCACACATGTGCAGTATACACAATGCTAATGTCCTGCTTCTCCATCTCCTCTAGGCCACAGCCAGGACCCCCACACCACACACAGCCCAACTCAGAAGCTGATGTCTGGGCAGGCTCAAAGAAGTAAACAATGCTCTTCCTACCTGCACAGCTACTGTTTGAGGGGGTGTTTACCCATCAACGCTTTGTGTGCTGCACAAGGGTCATGAGGGCTCCTGGAGGGCATAAGCCCTCCCCAATTCGCCCGGAGGAACAAGCCAGGCATGGCCAGCAAGAATGCCAGCTGAGTAAGTGGTGTCATCTTTTCTTCACCAGCATGATTGACATCACCACTAAGAACACAGCCAAATTCTCATTACTATACTGGCTGTTGTTTTTCTTTTTTCTGTCGGCATATCTGTACTGATTGTATTGTTAGTTGCAGTGCTACAGTTCATTTTTTCTGCCAGTAATTTCATCTCTCAGCCAGTTCATTCAGTTCAGTTGCTCAGTTCAATCACACACATTGCTCGATATGTTCTTTACCTACGTGAGTGCAGGAATGTTACTTTAAATATGCTTTAACTCACTGTGTGCAGACATCTTACTTTCATTGTGAGCTTACTGCACTCTCGCTTCACTTCCAGCTCCTATTACATGCTGCCCTCCTCCCTCTTACCTGTGTCACCATTAGCTGTCTCGCTGGTCTTTTGTTCTCCCCTACAGACCTCTGATACTTGTTTTTTCTCCCCTCCAGCTCCCTGCTTCATTTTACCACCACACCAGGTTTGTGAGGGCTCCTTCAGAGCATCAGTCCTCCCCAATTCACCCTGAGGAACAAACCAGGTATGGCCAGCAAAAATGCCAGCTGAGTGAGCAGCACCATCTTTTCTTCACCAGCATGCTTGCCATTCACCACTAAGAATACAGTCAAATCTTCAGATTTTGGTGTGCGGCACAGCTGCGCGGTGCCACACAACCCTTCCCACCCACTTACCCTATGCTTGATTGTCATTTATACCTGTGTGAACACATAAGCCTACTTTTACCTCCCCTCCACCAGTAGTCCTCCTAGTTGTCTGTCCCATTCTGGTTGCCCCCTAGCTTTCTCTCCACTTGGGTCCTTCTGGTATTCTCACCTTTCCTCAGAGTGACGGCACACAGAAGACCAGCTCACTTTAGAGGACAATTCTTGTCAACATATTAACTTTCTCCTCCCCACACCTTGTACATCCTACCCTGTACCCCACATTTATGGTTCCACTGTGCCACTGCTGTATCCCCTTTTTCCCTTGGTCCACTCTAGTCTCCCTATCCTCTCTCTTTGCTCTGCTATTCATAGGTTCATAGGTTGGGATTCAAGTCCATTAGCTAATAGAAGCCATTTGTGGGCTTGCCACTAACTGTGGAGGTATTGAAATTTTTTTCCCCCATGTACTTATCTAGTTGGAATTTGAAGGAAACCAAGCTGGTGGTGCCTACCACCTGCTCCGCCAATTCATTCCAATGGCTCACCACCCTTTGGCTATACCAATTCCCTCTTCTATTTGTTTTATACTGCTCTCCTTTCAGCTGGTATGCATGCAGTCTTGTTTCTCTTAAGATAGCACCTTTTCTAGACAAACCGGACAATTCCCAAGTTAGATCATTATGAAAGGCTTTATATGTAAAACACATATCTCCTGTCTTTCTATGGTATAACATTGAATACAAACCCAGTTCTCTCAGTCTTTCACTGTACAGCTTACCTTTAACACTTTTGATTACCCTAGTCATTTTCCTCTGCACTCTTTCCACAGCCTGTACAGTTCCACTACTTATGGGTGAACAGACTGGGGTTCCATATTCCAGGATTGGTCGAACCATGGATTTGTACAGGGGCAATAACACTTTGCTATTTCTACTCTTTATGTTTCTTAGTAGATTACCTAATATTTTGTGCTTTTTTTCACACGTTCTATATTATGTGTTTTAAAAGTAATATTATTTGTCACCCATATACCCAAGTCCCTTTCTTTCTCTACACTTTCTATGTGCTGGTTATTACTTGTGTATGAGGCATTTAAATTGTTTGCACCGAAGTGCATCACCCTACACTTTGGTCCATTAAATACCAACTTGTGCCTAGATGCCCAATCCTCCAACAAGGATATGTGGTTTTGAAAATTTGCTATTGACTCCTGATTGTTTACTATGGCCTCTACCTTTGTATCGTTGGCATATTTACATAGCTAAGCCCCTTCCTCTACTTGCATTTTGGACACCAGTAAACCAAACAATATGGGTCCCAAGATTGATCCCTGTGGGACCCCACTTGTCACCATCCCCCACTCTGACAGATGACCTCTTATGGCCACTCTCTGTCTCCTACCACATAACCACTCCCCAATCCAGTGTAATAGCTTTATTTCAAAACCCATATACTGTAATGTTTGTAATAAATTTTTGTGATAAACAAGGTCAAAAGCCTTCGACAAGTCCAAGTATATCATGTCCACTGGTAATCCTGCCTCCAGGGCTTGACTCACTGTGTCAAAGAAAGTTAACAAGTTTGACACACATGATCTACCCTGTACAAATCCATGCTGAGTGATATCCTGCAACCCCAGTCTGCCTATTTCATCCTCAATAAATCCCTTTACAAAACTTTCAAGTATTTTCCCTACCACAGAGGTAATACTTAATAGAAAGTGAACTATAAGGAAATTAAGAAACTATTAAGACAGTGGAACTGGAAGGAAGAGTTGAAAGATCTAACTATGGAAGAAACATGGGAATCTATTACTTCCAGTTCCACTGGCTTAATGGTTTCTTAATTTCCTTATAGTTTACTTTCTGTTCAGGTCTGTCCTGTAAACTGGACTTTTTTGTCCAAACGACATGTATTACCTGTATAAAAATAAACTTTTACCTACCTACATACTTATTGGATGATAATTTTTTACATCCAGTTTTGTTCCCCCTTTATGGACAGGTTTTATACGGGCATCTTTCCATTCTCTTATTACCTTACCAGATTCTAGGGATCAATTATAGAGCATGGCGAGTGGTCCCACTAGCTCCTCTTCTACCACCTTCAAAAAATAGGGGTGGATACCATCTGGACCACTTGATTTATACTTATTTAGTTGTTTCAGTTTTATACATACTTCCTTCTCTTCAATGATGTTTTTATTCTTTTCGGTGTTTTTGATTTTATAATCCCATACTTTATCTTGCACTTGAAACAGTTTGAGGAAATATTAGTTGAAAATTTCTGCCCTTTCTTTTTCATCATCTATGTTTCTTTCTTCAAGCTTTAAGCTTACTATGTGCTTTTGTCAGTATTTAAAACTTCTCACATGATTATAAAACTGTCTATAATTATCTTTTTTTTTAAGAGTAGCCAATCTATATTCAGCTTTTAACTTAGATTTTCTTATTGCTGTTTTGTACTCCTTTACTTTCTTTTTATATTTTAAGTAATTTTCATTAGTTTCATACTTTTTATATTTTTTTGTATGCTCTTTCTTTTCTATTTATTAAGGTTTGTATTTTCTTCGTAAGCCATGTTGGAATTCTTCTCTTTCCACTATATTTTTGAATTTGGGGTACATAGCCCTCACAATGTTCAATTTTGTTTCATATTGTTTCCCATGTTTCTACTATAGTTAGATCTTTCAACTCTTCCTTCCAATTCCACTGTCTTAATAGTTTCTTAATTTCCTTATAGTTCACTTTCTTATAATTTCTTATCATTGTTTTTCTCCTAATAACTTTTTGGTTTCCTGATAGTTCAAATGAGACCATATTATGATCACTTGTCCTTAATGGATTTAATATAGTAACATTGGTTACCTTATCCCATACAGGAGACCAGATCGCTTTAGAGGACATTTCTCGTCAACATATTAACTTTCTTCTCCTCCCCACACCTTGTACACCCTACTCTATACCCCAGATTTATGGCTGTACTGTGCCAGTGCTGTATCCCCTTTTTTCCCTTGGTCCACTCTAGCATCCCTCTCCTCTCTGTTTGCTCTGCTATTCATCTCTGACTTCATGCCTCTTTCCCTACCTAGCTCCTCTAGCCCCCCCCCACTGATTTCACAATGTGTAACATCTTTTTACAAGCTTGTCAGTCTATACACTTCATTGGTTTATGTAAACAAAAAACCTAGTTCCTTATATCACACTATATTAAAAAAGCATGTTGGTACTTTCTACCTGTAATAAAACACCCTAAACCATACTTAATCACCCTCCTACCATATCTACTGCTATTTCTTGCCAGGGATATTGAGCCTAACCCAGGGCCTACTTTTTCAGGCTACTTCTCTCCCCCCCCCCACTTGGGGTAAAAGGAATAAAAATTGTCCACTAGAATATCAGAAGTTGACTGCGAAATATGGATGAACTCACCACCTGGACCTCCCATTATCAGCCAGACATGCTGTGCCTATCTGAAACATGGCTTAAGCACACTGTGTCCAACAATCTCTGCAACAATTCTGGTTGCAGTTTCCTTCAGAATAATAGCCCCCCCCAGCGAGGAAGTGGAATCTTGATCTATCACAAGTCACACCTTAACTTCACTTCTCCCAACTCACCACCACTTCCCACTGTAACCTCCTTCAAATTCTCCCATAGTACTCTATTATTAGGCAACTCAAAAAAAAAACTCTACATTTTCTGTGCATACCTGCCACTGGCCACTAGCCTTCAAGAACTACTATCTCTTGTTGATATCATTGGCCCCAGAGTAAGCAATAATGAGTTTGTCATCCACAGGGATTTCAACAACAACTGACTTGATGGCAACAAATCTACTGCTGAACAATCTGTCAATAAAATGCTTCTCTCACAAGTAATCTCTCAATCCTCCAGGATCTCTAATAATGGTCTTACTGCCACACTCATTGACTGGATCCTTACCCCTAATGCTGACAAAATCTTATACTCTGGAACTCTTCCAGACCCCATAAGCAACCACTCACCTGTGTTCTGTGTCTGGCATGCCAAAGCTACCCATACCCCACCTCCATCATCCATTTCTGTGACTTCTCTCACCTCAATCCTATATTGCTTAAAGCTGAGATCGCACATCATGATTGGCAATATCTCTGGGTTACCACAGATGTTGACCTTGCTATCTCTTACTTCAACACACTCTTCACTTCTTTACAGAACAAGCATGTACCCTTTACCTCCAGGAGAGTCCATGGTCAGCAAACTAAATGGCTTACTTGCCCCCACTCCTATCCCTTCTGAAACAAAGAGACTAAAACAGGGCCACCTACAAAGCCACCAATTCCAGTTCGGACTGGATCACCCATAGATCCCTAAGAAATAATAATAAATAATAATAATAATAATTTTTATTTATAAGGTGCCTTTCAAATGTCAAGGCGCCATACATAATAACAATTAAAACAGGCATAATAAAAAATACAGGCAAACCAATTAAAACATTCAATATTCAGGGAATGCTATTTCCCATAAAAAGTCTATAGACTCCTCTTAAAACCCTCCACAGAAGTGTACTCACGCAACCGATGGGGTAGAGAGTTCCAAAGGGTGGGGGCAACATACAAAAATGCCTGAGCACCAGAAGATTTCAAATTCACCCTTGGAACCTCTGGCAACTCCTTGTCGGCTGAGCGGAGAGATCAATCAGGGTGATAGAGAACCAGAAGTTTTTTCAGATAGGCTGGTCCCAGATCATGTAGGGCTTTAAAAGTCAGCAAGCCAACTTTAAAGGTGATCCACCACTGAATTGGCAGCCAGTGCAGTTCACGCATCACCGGAGTGATATGACATGATCTTCTAGAGCCCGTTAAAAGCTGGGCTGCAGTGTTCTGCACTAGATGCAGGTGACGGATTTCAACCCCAGAAAGCCCTAGATAAAGGGAGTTGCAATAATCCAGGTGTGAGGACACGAAGGCATGGACTAAGATAGGCAGGTCGGCAGATGGAACAAGATGCTGAATCCTGGTGATATTCCTCAAATGAAAAAAGGAAGTCTTGATGACTGCAGACACCTGTAAATGTAGTGTCAACCTATCGTCAAGAACTACCCCCAGGTTCTGCACCCATTTAGAGGTCGGAAGAGAAACACCACCCAGAAAAATTCCAGATGACGCAACACTACCCGACCCCCCCCCCATCGGCCCAGGTCCACAACCAGTACCTCAGTCTTATCCGAGTTCAACCTCAGCCAACTGGAAGTCATCTACTCCTGGATTTCTTTTAGACAGCTGTTAAGAACCGAGAGAGCTCCCTCCTGGTTGGGAGCAAAAGAAAGATAGAGCTGGCTATCATCTGCATAACAATGAAACCTCAGCCCATACTTCCTTACAATGTCTCCGATGGGTAGCATATACACTGCAAATAACATGGGTGACAATACTGAACCCTGAGGCACCCCACACAACAAAGCAGTTGAATCTGAGGAAAAAAACCCAGACACAACCCTTTGTAATCTCCCAGTGAGGAATGAAGTGAACCATCTTAAGACAGTTCCAGATATTCCACAAAGCAACCTCAGGTGTTCTATCAGCACCATGTGATCTACGGTGTCAAATGCTGAAGAAAGGTCGAGGAGAACCAAGATGGAATGGCTCTTCCAATCTCTAGCCATCAAGAGATCATTGAGCACCCGAACCTGCGCTGTCTCAGTGCTATGTCTTTTACGAAAACCAGACTGGAGGTGTTTGTAGATGTCATGGATGGTCAAATGGTCTTCCAATTGTGCAGCCACTACTTTCTCAATCACCTTCCCAATAAAGGGGAAGTTAGAGATAGGTCTGTAGTTTTCCAGCCAGTCAGGGTCCAAGGTAGCTTTCTTCAAGAAGGGTGTCACCACCGCCTCTTTCAGGGAGCTAGGGAACTCACCAGATTCCAAGGAGCAACTGACTATCTGTACAAGGACAGGACCAATGATATCAATACAACCCAAAATTAGGGAAGTCGGTCCAGGATCCAAACTACAGCACATAGGGGGCACAGACTGGATAATCCTCATGACATCCATGAACTCCAGCTGGCCTAAAGAACTCCAGGAAAACCGAGGCACCGTGATCTCACACCGGTCCACAGCAGATGGCAACAGAGAATGATGGCAACAGTTCCGCCCTAATGTCAGCCACCTTATTTGCAAAGAACTGAGCAAGCCTATCACACTCCAATTGTGAAAAAGCTTTCCGAACTTGCAGACAGGCTGGGTTGCACAGTCTGTCTACAGTTCAGAACAGCTGAGCTGGTTGATTCTGCACAGCCACGATCTCCCTGGACAGGAATTCTGCCTTGTTATGGGTGATAGCGGATTGATAGATAGAATAGTGATCCATCAATCTAAAGTGGTCGGCATCAAGGGCGGACCTTCGCCAGCAATGCTGTATCCTTTCGCCCCTGTCTCCACATCCCCCTCAATGTCCCATCAAACCAAGGGGACTTGGGGTGAAGGGAGAGGGGGTGGGCACGAACTGTAGCAATAGAATCCAGAGCCCCCATCACGGCGATATTATATGCTGACATGAGGGTCTCTGGATCACTGCTTCCTAACATGGGAGACAAGAGGTCAAGCACCACCGCTAGACCTTGGGAATCTATATCCCACAAAGGGCAGTACCTAACCAACTCCACAGGGGCAGGCCTTCTAGAGGGGGTGCAAAAACTAAACCCCACAGTGTGATGATCTGACCACCCAACGGGTTCCACCCCCACATCGGATGCCTCAACCCCCAGGAGGAAAATCAGGTCTAGAGAGTGTCCAAATTTATGTGTAGCGGAGGAAACTACCTGTGTAAGGCCCAGCATTGTCATAAGCTGGAGGAGTTGTTGACCAAATTGTGAGAGTTCGTCATTGACTCAGGCATTAAAGTCACCCAGAATCATCAATCTAGGTGACTCAAACGCCATATCGACAACGAAGTCTGCCACTTCCTGAAGATATAGCTTCTCATCACTGGTTGGACGGTAAATGAGAGCAATTCAAAAGCCTACAGCTGCTACTACTATACACTTAAAGGACTCAACCCCCCCCCCCACTGGGACCTCCGTGAGGCTGAGTTCGGTATTGAAATACACCGCAACACCCCCCACATAACACTGAGTACCTGGCTGGAGTCATAGCCTCAAAATGGGGCCAGAGTTTTTGTCCAAATAAATGTAAACAAGCTATCCATCACAGTAAAAGAGCATATTTTCACATGCAATTGTCTTCCCCCCAACAACCCATGCCAATACTGGAACCATCTCAAATGGTCCCTTGGACTCATCAACACTTCTCCCCCTCCCAACTTTGAGATATATGGTATAAACTGTAACAGTCCTCACACCATATCAAATGCCTTTAATATTCTTTTCTCTGACCCTTTTGCCTTTACCTCAGCACTCAACAGCACCACAGACCACCTCTCCCCCCCCCTTCTATTCTCCCAGGGTCCCACCCCCCCCATTCCTCTTCATGCCTGTCTGCACTGACAAAGTCTACAAGCTCCTTAAAAATATCACTGAATCCAAATCTGCTGGTCCAGATAGCATTGAACCTAAACTGCTAAAAACCAGCTGCTCAGGAGTTGGCAGCCCCTGTGACCAGAATCCTTAACCTATCACTCTGCTCCAAAATCATACCATCCTCCTGGAAACTGGCTAACATTATCCCAATATATAAAAAAGGGAATTGCAAACTAATATCCAGCTATAGGCCTATTGCCACACTACTAGCCCTGAGCAAAATCCTTGAGAAAACTGCTGATGCCCAATTAAACTCATATATTGATAAATACAACCTCCTCTGTCCAGTCTTGTATGGTTTCTGAGAATGCCACTGTACCACCACTGCACTGCTTACATTAACCAACAGCATATTTACCTCACTAGAGAGAGAGAGAGAGAGAGAGAGAGAGAGAGGTGAATACAATGGGGCAGTATTTATAGATCTCACAAAGGCCTTTGACACTACTGACCACCCCATCCTTCTCAGCAAGCTCAGTATCCTTGGGATATCCGAAAATGCTCTACTTTGGTTCTCCAGCTACTTTTCTAACAGGCACCAGTGAGTCCAGATTGGCTCCTCTTTCTCTAATTATCTCCCATCCCTCTTAGGCATCCCTCAAAGATCCGTACTTGGACCTTTGCTATTCTGATTGCATATTAACTCAATCCACCACTGCTTTAAACACTGCACCCCTTTCTTGTGCACCAATGACCTAGTGTTCTTCAGCAATGCTACTGAAGTGGTCGGCATCAACAAAACTGTAACCAGCTGGCCCAGTGGTGCTGGGGGTTGAGGCACTGGACACCACACCTGATGCCACATCAGCAACCCGGGTTTGGGAATTAATGCAGGTTGTTGGGGGTCAGCAGGGGGCAGGACAGGACTGAACATCCAGAGGACTGCTTTCCTCTCCTGGGAGTGGGTGGATTACATCTCATGCTGTGACAGTGGCTCCAAGTAGAAACTGGGGGCAGTGCAACATGTTGGAGACTTGCAAGTGGGTTGAAGGTAGTGGCAGATGGCATGCAGATGGGTGCAGGAGTGTGCCCATCATGTGCTGGCCAGCATTGTATGTCCACACCTCCGGGGTCACAAAACACACAGAAAAGCCCTAGCATTCGGACAGGTAAAGGTGGGGCCAAGGATGTCCCCCATGCTCACAGCTGGGTCCTGCCAGCCGGTAACTGTCTCTCTCCTCCACTCCCCAGCTGCCCTTCTAGATTACAGATAGAGTGCTGGAGGAGTAAATGGCAGTCCCACCCTGGGGGGCTCCAAGCCGAGGGGCAGGGTGGTTGGGTGGGGCTGGAGGAGAACTCCCAGGAGCAGTGAACTGGTACGGGTGAACCTCAGGCAGGGTGGGAAACAAGCACCCCTACACCCCACTGGAGAGAGGTCTAAGGGGCCAGTGAGGAGGAGTAAATAGAGTTAAAAACAAAAGAAAAATCCTAACCTCTGACTTCAGAGCCATCCAGTCCTGGCTTAAAGACAATAAACTTCTTATGAACCATGCTATGTTCCAGGCAGTGTTTTTCAGAACCGCCTACCAGCTTAAGGATAACTGTACCTAGTTAGCAGTACTATGTGATGATGGCTCCCTTTGGAAACAGTCACTTCCTTCAAGTATTTACGGGTAACACTTGATCCCTCCTTGGATTTCTCCCTCCACCTTACTTCCATCTGAAAGGCGGTAAACTCCAGCATTGGGATTGCATACTGAACTAGCCCGAATCTCTCCTCATCTGTACATCAAAACTATCACAAGTAGTTTACTCCTTCTCAAGCTCACATATGGCCTGCCAGTATTTTCATGTGCCTCCAGTACCCTGATGCACAAATGGGAACTGGGTTACAATAACATCTGCCATTTTGCCCTTGTATGTAATCTCCTCACCAACCATTGCACACTTTATAGCAAACTAGGTTAGCATCCCCCTCAATCTTGATGGGCTTTCCCCTTGGTAGAATTGTCCACAGAACTCTTTTAACCAGTTGCCTCACTCCCTAACCTCCTCCTTGTACCATGTAATAGCCTCTACTCCCTTAGATCTTCTGACAGTGATCAGTTGACCATCCCTAGGTCAAGGTCCAAATACTACATTATGGCATTCGCTTCTGCTGCACCCAAACTTTGGAACAGCATTCCCCTACACATGCATCAGTGTGAAGGCCCCATCCCCTTCAGAAACCACCTCCGCACCTTCCTGATCCAGTGCTTCCAATGCACTTGCTCCATATAATCTTGTCCTTTTACTACATGCCTCCCACCTAATTAGGCTTCTCGTGAACTAACTTTCACCTGAACAGTATGCTTGCCCTTGTATATTCCCTGTTCATAGGATTCAGATGTGCAAATGTCATTATGCTGAATATACTCACTGTATGTATCACTGCACTGTATGTAATTTGCACCACTCACTCTGTTGTATTTTTCTGTTGCATTTGTTACTCTGCACTCTATGTAACCTGTGCCTTTTGAATATGTCATCTTACTGTACACACTCCTGAACCGTAAGTAACCTGAGTTGTCTTGCCTAGCTTTGTACTGTACCCATTGAAGCACTGTGTTAATGTTTTCATTGTTAAGAGTAAAACCCTGCCTTGTAACCTTCCAGGTCATGCCTGAAAATAGGCAAATGTCTGCCTAGTGCACCTTACCCATTCAAAAAAAAACCTAAATAAATAAAATGAATACATTGGAACACTACTTCTATTTGCAGAAGCACAGGCCCCTCAGGGGCTTATGCTTCCATAGCCTTAGACACTCATGTACACTGTAAGACATATACACTGACTTCTGGCTGCAGAAGCACAGACCCATGTGGGGTCTGCACTTCTGTAGCTGCCGATAGAAATCCGTGATACCTAAGTTGCAACACTACTTCTGTCTGAAGATGTGCAGGCCCCTAAAGGGCTGCTGGTGTAAGACATTCAAACAACTTCTGCTGCTGCATATAGGAATCCATGATACACAAATTGCAACAGTACTTCTGCCTGTAGAAGTACTGTACAAGCCCGTGAGGGCTGCTTCTGCAGTCGCAGGTGTAAGACACAGGCACCAACTTCTGTCTGCAGAAGTACTTATTCAGCCACAGATATACATCCACAAAGATAGCACATCAGTGCTACTGCATTTGTGTCATCTGTAAACAGCTGTATGTTGTTTGTCTTACCCGATGATGGTTGTCTGTGGTTGCTTGTGTGGTTCTGACCTTTTGCTGCTTGTGGGGAGAAAGTTAGGGTTGGAAACCCTAATGCCACATTCCCCCACTTTTGTGGCATTAAGTTGAAACCTTTCTGATGCATTAACACAGTTTTTTTGCTAGGAAGTTCCTTTTATTTTGAGATAGTAGAATCATATCCTCTTTCGCACAACCTTGTGCCAAGGGAAGAGTCTGTCCATCTGTCTGCAGAAGTGCAGGGCCCTCTGGGCTCTATGCTTCTATGCAGCTATGAATGCAAATAATTTCTATTGCTGCAGGCACTAGTGAGTCCGGATTGGCTGCAGAAGTACAGGACCATCTGGGCCCTGTACATCCATGTGGCTACAGATGGAGATGCACAAGGCCAAGAGTCTATCTAGCTGTAGAAGTGCAAGATAGAGAGCCCTCTGAGCCCCATGCCAAGAGAAGACTTCTATTCACTACATGGTTACTTGTTGCTCACGCGACCGACAGTGCACCATCCTTCTACAGGTTGGGAGTGGTGCCACATGACAACACCATCTCCCAACCTCAGCCCATCCAGCTGACTCATTGAGCTTACCCCTGAACTAAACTCCCCAGCACAGGATCATAATGCACTACCTTCTGGGTCTGCACACAAAGTTTCATCATAACTTTGTTTGACATTTTGACCCCCCATCATGAGCTTGGTTGTCAGAATATGTTAAATCCCACTTTACCAGTCATTTCACAGAGCGGCTGTAAAATCAGCTTTTGACCTATATTTGAAAATTCCCACCATCCTTGTTCATGAGATAGGGTCATGTAAATAATATATTCAAAATTTGGGACTGAAATATTATAAAACAGTCAAGTTATGAGTAACAGTATGAGAGACAAAATCAAATTCTTGGTTACACAGGTAAGTGTGCCCAGTTGACTTAGTTCACCTTTAGCCAACCGGCAGTCACAAATATAGTGAGGATCATCCAGACTTTGTGGCCTACATACTGTAGTTTGGATCCGGGCCCTACATGCCTACTAGTGGGGTATGTAGAGGTTATTATTCCAGTCCATACTGGGATAGTGGCAGCTTCATTGGAGAGAGGGATTTGTCTTGATCCCTTAAAGGAGGCAGTAGTATGCCCCCTTTTGAAAAAACACTCCCTTGATCCCGGCT
Organism: Neoceratodus forsteri; assembly: GCA_016271365.2. Classification (NCBI taxonomy): domain Eukaryota; kingdom Metazoa; phylum Chordata; order Ceratodontiformes; family Ceratodontidae; genus Neoceratodus; species Neoceratodus forsteri. The sequence continues at coordinate 1,128,843,874 of CM028131.1, forward strand.
GCCCAGCAAACTACAGACCAGTCTCAAACTTGCCCTTTATAGGGAAAGTTATTGAAAAGGTGGTCGCTTTGCAGTTGGAAGATCATTTGACCAACCACAGTATCTATGACCCTCTCCAGTCTGGCTTCAGGAAATGGCACAGCACCGAGACGGCCCTGGTGCAGGTACTAAATGATCTCCTGATGGCAAAAGATCAGAGAACCTGTTCCATCTTGGTTCTCCTTAATCTCTCTGCAGCATTTGACACTGTGGATCATGGGGTGATGCTTGAATGCCTGTGGTTCTTTTGTGGACTGAGGAGGGCAGTCCTCAGTTGGTTTCAATCTTTCCTTGAGGGCAGAACCCAGAGAGCAGTGTTGGGAATTTACTCCTCCGCCCCTCACTGGATGCCCTGTGGGGTTCCATGCTGTCTCCCATGTTATTTGCGGTGTACATGCTCCCATTAGGGGACATTATAAGATGGTATGGGCTGAGTTTTCATTGCTATGCCAATGACTCTCAGCTCTACATGTCTTTTGTGCCTGAACAAGAGTCTGATTCTATCACGGTGTTTAAAAACTGCATCCATGGAGATACAGAACTGGATGAGTACTAGCTGGCTTCGGTTGTACTCGAGTAAAACTGAGGTATTGGTGGTGAACCCTGGTTTTAGGATGACAGAGGCATGGGTAGGGAAACTGTCAGATTTATACCTGCGGGAACCCCGCTTAAGGCCTCGGGTCAGGTGCGTAACTTGGGCATGGTATTTGATGAAGGCCTAACCCTAAGGGTGCAGGTTTTGGCTGTAGTCAAATCTTCCTTTTGCCATCTAAGGAACATAGCCCAGGTGAAGCACCTGAACCCACCCAAAGATTTTCCTATCTTGGTCCCCACCTTTGTCACCAATTATTTTGATTACTGCAATGCCCTCTACCTGGGGCTACCAGGGGTGGAGATCCACTGCTTGCAGCTAGTGCAGAATGCGATGGCCAGGTTGTTGACTGGAACCCCTAGATCCAGTCATATAACACCTGTGCTGCATGAACTGCACTGACTGCCAATACAATGGCAGATCACCTTCAAAGTCACATTTCTGACCTCCAAGGCCCTACATGAGCTGGGACCCCACTACCTGAAGGAACTCCTATTTTCTTACTGCCCCTCCCACCCACTCCGATCCTCTGGAGAGGGATTGCTGGAGATTCCAAGGGTGTCCCTGAAAACATCTGAAGGAAGATCTTTTACCTTTATGGCACCTACCCTATGGAATTCTCTACCTAGCCAGATACAAGATAGCCCGACCATGGAAGGATTTAAAAAATCCTTAAAAACATACCTGTTTAGCCAGGCATTCTCAGGGACTTACTGATTGATTGTTACTGTTTTATTGCTTTTAATTATAATTCTGTGAATGTTATTGTAGAAGTACTGTAAAGGCGCCCTGAGCTATGGAAGGGCACCTTATATAAATACAATTTTACTTTACTTTCTCTTGCACACCAAAAATTTATTTTTTGATCACACATTTAAGTGTGACTCAAGAACTGCACTTTTGGTGTTCATGGAACATTTTATTGTTACATATTTTAGTGTTGCATTTAAATGTATAACATGAAAATTATTTTGACCCTACATCATGAACATGGTCACTAGAATGTGTTAAATCCTGCCCAAAAGTTGGTTTTACACAATGACTACAAAATCACATTTTGATCTGTACTTGAAATTTCACACCATCCTTGTTCATGAGAAATTTGGGACTATAACATTGTAATACAGACAAGTTATAAGTTAAAGTATGTGAGACGCAAACATGGAATTCTTGTGTTTCACATTTAAGTGCACCACTAAAGAGCAATACTAAAATTTGTGACACTGAAATGTTAGTGTCACAAATTTTTGTGTTGTCCTTTAGTGTCACACTTAGATGTGTGGCAATAAAATTTGTGGGCTGCAACAGAAACATTTATCATTTTGGTAAAATGACAGACAAGGTCCCCAAAAGGTATTTCTTGCTCATTTGGGGAAAAACAAACAACAGAATCTTGCTTACTGGGTTCCATTTAGCAAGTTTTATGCATGTTTTTTTTCTTTCAAATACTTCATTTTTATGCATTTTCAAATTTATTTTTTAGCCAGTAAAAAGGCAAGATGGCAGCCATCATGACCTGAAAAAATGTTTAATGAAAAACACTAATTTAGTAAAAATAAAATGGCTCATGAAAGCAAAATGTCATTGTTGTATCAGAAGCTTATCACAAAACCCTACCGAGCATGCTAAGAAGCATTTCAAAACCTTATAACTCTCCAACCAATCAATATTTTTTCACAAAACCTTCTAAAGGCACAGCCTTGGCACAAGCTCCTTCAGCCCTGAAAGTTTTAGAACAAAATTCCATGCTGTGTATGCTGTAAGTATGAGCAAAAAGTAGCAATAAAGGACAAAAAGTAATGCTTTTTCTTCATTTGTGATGCATCTGGATCTCAGAATGCATATTAGTGCCTGTCACAAAACTTCCCATGTCTTGAGAACTTGCCACCCAGACAACACATGCCAAGTAATGAGCAATTTCATTGAATATCACCAACGTTATTAAGGTGCAAAGACTGGGGATTAACATGGAGACCTCTACTATGCTTGCTCCACCATACAAACATAAAGATAGATAGATAGATAGATAGATAGATAGATAGATAGATAGATAGATAGATAGATAGATAGATAGATAGATAGATGTTCATTAAAAAATTCTACGTTAATGCAAACATTAGAGTTACAGAATGCAAGCAGGACCAAGTAAGGAAATGAAAACACCAAACCCTAATGGCTTTCTTTTTCTTACTTTGCATTCTTCAACCCTAATGTGTGCATTAATGTATTTTTATGACATGAATTTCCTTTCTTTTTATGATAGTGGAATCATATCCTCATTTACGCATTTCTCTGCCCTGCATCCAGGGACGAGTCCATATACCTGCAGAACTGCAGGGCGCCCATGCCCTGTACTTCTGTGTTACTATGGAAGCAAAGAATATGTGGGGCAGTCTTGGTGGCTGAAGAAGCATAGGGCCATCTGGGCCCTGCATTGTCATGTAGTGATGGATGTAGACATGCTGGGCCATGAATCCATCTGGTTGTGGAATCCCAAGGTTCTCTGAGCCCTGTGCTTTCATGAACCTACAGATGTAGACACCTTCTGGGTAGTATGCCAAGAGAAGAGTTATCTTTACTGTATAGTTACTTGTTGCCCATTTGGTAAGCACAGCACTGTCCCTCCCTAGGCTGGGAGTGGTTATGCATCGCAGTGAAGTCCCTCCAGCCTTTGCCCATCCAGATGGCTTATTGAGCCAGCCCCTGAACTCAGCTTACTGGCATGGGATTGCAGTGCACTAGTAGCTGGGCCAATGGCCAGTCCTTCAAAGAATGTTGCTTCACATAACTCTTTTTTTCACATTTTGACTCTAAATTTCCAACTTAATGCTCTGTGATCTCCCCCAACTTTCTGGATGTGTCAGATGCCATTTATAAGTTACTGTTCAAAACATAATTTTGTGCCTGAGTATATACAGTATATAAATGTGTACATATATACAGTAAAGAAAGGTATGACTGATCTCCTGCTTCTTGCAGGGCCTTGCACAAAATAAAGTTATGACTAGTCTCCTGCACAAAGAAAGTTATGACTGGTCTTCTGCTTCATGCAGGACCCAAATGGCTTCAGCTAATAAGATTTTATTGCTGACACAGATGTCATTATTTTATTCATTCGATACTAACCAAATGGAAAGGACATCTCTCTACAATGTAGGAGAGTTTTCTTTCTAACAGGTAAAAAAAAGATTTTTGGGGGGTACTTAGGAGGGAAGAGGGTGGTGGGGGCTAGAAAAGGATTGGGAGGGGGGACATTTTTTTTTTATTATTTATTTGTTCTAGGATTACAAATACCTTTGAGCCAAGGCTCTTTTACAAAGGTTTCATGTCATTGGTACAATTGAGACAAACATAAGCAAAGATAACAGTTTATAAAATAAAAAAAAAACACATAGTCTTGTAGAGGAAAAAAGAACAATAAGGTGAAACTTTGGGGAGGGGAGGAAAGGAGGAGGGTGAAATCAGGGAGACTAAGTGGATGGGAGAAAAGTGGAGGTAGGTGGGGGAGCAGAGAGAGGAGAGGTGGAAGGCGGGTAAGAATAGAGGTAGTGCAGCCGGGTGGCATTTGTCATGGGCCAGCAGGGGAGGTGAAGATGGGGGGGGGGTGCTAGCAAAGTGCAGGAGTAGATGTTTATCCAAAAGGGCATCTTCAGCTATGGAAGCAAAAGACATGTTTAGCCACAACAGTCACAGAGGTTGGAGGTAGTGAGTGTTAGGTGGAACCGAGTCTTAAAAGTGCTGAGCAATAGTGAGCATGAGCTGTCGCTGGGAAGACCGTTGTACCAACTAGTGGCCCAGTAAGCAAAGGATCTTTGGCCCTGTGTTGTGCGGGAATGCAGGATTTGCAGAAGCTGAGGTTTTGATCCCCTGGTATGGCGGGTGTGGATTCTCTGTTGTATGAGGGCACAGACTCCGGGGGCAAGGCCCAGTAAGATTTTCTTAGTAGTAATACAAGTTTGGTGTTTTATTCGATTGGCAAGATTCAACCATCCAGTTTGAGAATAGAGGTCACAGGTGTGAGTTAGGCATTGGGAGCCAGTGACAAGTCGACAGGCCTTGTTGAGGGTGGTGGAAACACGTTTGAGTGCGGTGGTTGTAGCAGAGCCATAAATGATAATGCCATAATCAATAATGGATATGATGGAGCTCTGGACAGCGACAGTGAGGGCTTCACTTAATTATGGAGGTCAGGTTGGGTTGTGGAAGTCAGGGCAGTTGAGTCTGATGTGCTGGCGGGAGGAAGGGTTATGTATTTATTATTGTATGTAATATTGTGTTAATCAGCTGATGGACCACTTGGCAGGGAATGTTACTGAGAGGGGCTGAGTTTTGCAGAGCAGAGTCTAGTTTGACTGTGGAGGCATAAGATAAAAGGCTCTGGGTGATGGGAGGATGGTGGGTAGTGGGAACATGAGTAAGTGAGGGATCAGTATTTCATTAAATTGTATTATGTTTAGAACATTTCACATAGTTCTACATGGGTAAAGTGTAACTTCACTGGCAAGAAAACCACACAAAGTACCCTTTGCTGGCACTTTGTCAGTAAAGTAGCACTCTGCATAGGTTCATCGGGTGAGGTTTGGCTCTTTATTAGGTGAAGAATTCACAAAGTCTTTCGCAAAGCTGTGAAACTTTGCAATGTTCAGGCCCTGTGAAGATTTCCCAGCTTTGCACATTTCTAATTTTATATACAGTGGTCCTTCGGCGTAGCGAACTCCGCTATAGCGAATGCTCGGATATAGGGAATGCTCCTCTTGGCTCATGATTGAAACTGACAAAAATCTGGGAAAATGGCATTCTTTTGTCTGGCACCATTGTAAAGGCGAAAGCAGAACAGTTTGCTAGAGAGATACAGGGTGCAGGCTCAAAGTCATCATCTGGCTGATTGTGTATCTGAAGGACCTGCATTACTGGTGAGCAGCAGTCCTGTGATGGTGTGGCCACTGCTGATTTTCTACCAAAATTGAGTGACATTCTAACTGGGAGAGGTTACCACCCAGAAAAGGTATACAATGCAGCTGAGACTGATTTCCTCTGGAGGCACCTCCCTGACATAACATTGGAAGCAAAATCCAAGGTAAATGCTTCAAAAGGTTTTAAGGTCGGCAAAGACCACATAGCCCTGTTGTTCTGCACAAATAATGTTGAAAACCATAAGGTACTGCAACTGTGCATTGGGAAATATGAACACCACATTGCTATGTCATCCCTCATCCCTGCCTGCCATCTACTCTAAAAGCCACAATAGTTGGATGACTTCAGGTGTTTTCAGAAAATGGTTCTTTGAAACATCTGTGCCTTTAGTTTGAGCACACTTGCATTGACAGAAGCTGCCAATGAAAGCATTATTGTTGCTTGTTCAGTGCCCTGCCCCCCCCCACCCAAGTCAGAACTTCGAACCCATGATAGAAAAATCAGGGCAATGTTTCTTCCTTAGAACACCACTTCCAGTGTTCAGCTCTTGAAGGGATCACTGCAACTTTCAAAAAGCACTATATAAAGTGGTTGCTAAGTTATCTGGTGGCAGCAGAGGGTACCATGGTGAGTGAATTCCTGAATCCCATAAACTTGAAAAATGTGGCTATGCTTGCTGGGGCAGTGTGGGACAGTGTTTCAGCAGCAACTATAAATCACTGATGGTTAGGTACACTGGTACCGGCTTTTGGTGTCTTGCTGTCACAGGATGAGGATGAAGAAGATGACACTGATGAGATAGCCGTGGTCACCAGTGACCTACACCTGCTTGAGGGAGCAGAAAAGAAACAAACATACGAGAGCCATTGATCACTGACTCTGTAATGATGACACTGTCCAGACAACTGACTGGATAACAGAAGCCAAAATTGCCTGTGCTGTGGCAAATGCAGATCTGAAGGAGGAGGCGTTTGATTAATACTGTGATTCCTCAAATGAACCCAAACCACCTCCCTCCTACTCTACAGCAATTGACAGGCTGCACATAGGGCTAGAGTGGCTTCAATCCCAGGAGGTTGACCCTGTGAAACTAATATACTGTAGCTCCAGAACCTTATCTCCTACTCCAGAGACATGGCTACAAAAATGAGTAAGCACACTAAGGGTGGGCGTTTCCTTTATAGATTGCTCTAGTTAGGTGACTGTATCACATGAGAACTGATCAATCTATATCTCCCCAAATTCCCCTTAGCAGATTATAGTAGCAAGCCATTAGGGGGCTGTATGCTGTCCCTTGCATTCTCCACTCACATCTAAATAGAAATTGCTGTATCCTATTTCTATCCCTCAGCCTCCTGATCTCTCTCTCTCTCTCTACCTTCCCCATGTACTACCAGCCCCTTTAGTAGTCTCCTCCCCTCCAAGGGACTCGAACCTTAGCATGTGCTGCTCTGCCCACTCAGAAGCCAGCTGTTCTGTCCACTAGGCCACCTTGCCTGTTAGTATCTCCTCCTAGTGTGTTTTGCTTGTACTTTAGCCTGTCATCCCCATCTGTCATTATCTCCCAAGATCCTCACCTGCAGCCTATACTGAATGGCCACTAGTGGGCACTGCTGTTCCTTTTTACCTACCAAACCATAGGTTGCCTGGCCACTAGGGGCCACTGCTGCTTCACTTTTACTCTCCTCAATACTTTCATGGCCTCCCCCTGTATTCTCCTTCACCCCCTCTTAGAACTTCTTTTCCTGTTTCCAGTCTCCCCCCTTGTCCCAACCCATCCCATCTGAACAATATCCTTCTCATATCCTGCCTCCTGTGTGACCAACCTACATACTTCTTTAATGCTCCCCACCTCCCCCCTCACCCCTTCCAACTACCACACACACCGATAATTCACCCAGGGCTACTCAACAACTTTCATATGAAGCTTGAAGCTATCCATCATCTTCAGTTTCCAGCCTCCTCCAAATAGCCACCGCTCCATTGACACTGGCCAAAGGCAAAATGACATTTGCTCTACTATCACCTTCTAGTCTTTCTCCTACTCCCAGCTAATGATGGTGAGCTCAACCCTGGCCCCTCACACCCCACCACTCCTGTGGACCTCCTCAAGGGTTTGAGTTTCTTCCATATAAATGCCCATAGCCTTCTTCCCAAACTTGATGATGTAAAAGTCTGGGCCACTCAGCACTCCCCTGACATTCTATGCATCACAGAAACATGGCTGTCCTCACGTATCCCAGATAATCAACTTGTCCTCCCTGACTATAACCTCCACCAGCAAGACCATGGAAAAAGGGAAGGCGGGGTTGCAATTTATTCCCACAACTCCATTTCATGCAGCGTCACCCACCATGAAGCTGTCCCACAATCCCACAAACTCCTCCTGGCTAAGCTTACATTTCTGCCCTCAACTCCACTTTTTGTCGGAGTACTATATGCCTCCCCCAAACTCACTCCCTTGTCTCCTACATTACCTCTACTACCTTCCATGCATCCACAGGTGAATTGATCCTCCTGGGTGAATTTAATCTGGATTCGCTCTCCCTCTCATTGCAAAATGCATGCCTCCAGATTGAAGTACTAAACCTGACCCAGTTGATCAATGAGCCAACTCGCCTTAACCATCGCTCCTGGTCCTATACCCTGCTTGACTGGGTTCTATCATCCCACCCACACCACATCAGCTCTGCAGGTGTACTTCCCGATGTGCACAGTGACCACTACCCCACCTTTTGTGTCAGAAAGATACATCCTCCTCCAAACCCCTCAAATATATCCAGTACTGACCCTTAAAATGCTCAACTCAAATAAAGTACTCCTCAACCTGGCCACTGTTAATTGGTCTCCGGTCCTCAGCACCACCTCTGTGGATGGTGCCCTCACCCACTTCACTACAAGCTTCCTAAAAGTATGGGATGCCCATGCTCCACTGAAATCAATCAGGGTCAAATGCCATCACAATCTCTGGATCTCTACAGAAATCTTACCCATATGTAAAACCTATGACCTCGCTTGGCGATGCTTCAAAACTTCATGTGACCCAACTGACCTGCAGAAATACTGATCCCTCCAAAATAACTGTACCAAAGCATATTCAGCAGGCAAAATCTGAATATTTCAAAACCCAACTGCACATCTCTAACAACTCTCCATTCTCCTTCTGGCATGATCTCCATTCACTCCTGCACCCCCTCCTCAGAACCCCACCCCCACCTACTCTTTGCATGGCAGGATCCCTAGTTTCTGACCCTACCTCTGTCGCTGATGCCCTAAATAAGTTACCACCTGTGCCCTCCCACATGATCCCCTCCTCCTCTTCTGCCGCTCCCCCTTCCCCTAAGCAGACCTCCGGTTTTCAACTGCCCCTGGTATCCCCAGATGAAGTTCTTAGAGCTCTTGGCTCCCAAAACTCCTCTAAATCTGGCTCTGATGGCTTACACCACCCTACACTACCCCACTGACTTACCTCCTCAATTTATCTCTGTCCTCCTCTGTTTTCCCTTCAGCCTGGAAGTCAGCTACAGTCATGCCCCTTAATAAACAGGGTGAGCACACCAGCCCTGGCAACTATCATCCCATATCTCTTCTCCCTTCACTTGCCAAGGTTCATAAATCACTTATCCTCTCAAAGCTAAATGACTTCCTCACTGCTTCCAACACTCTCTCCCCAGTCCAACCAGGATTTAGAAAACTCCACTCTACTACCTCCTCCCTTCTTTGCTTTACAGATGTCATTCACTCTGCTATGGACCAAGGGCAGATCACCTCAGCTATTTTCATTGACCTTGCAAAGGCCTTTGATTCCATCTCCAACCCCCTCCTTCTAAACAAGCTAAGCACCACCGGTCTTTCCCCATCTTCTGCTTCCTAGTTTAGCTATGATTTAGCTGGCTGGTCCCAATCAGTTAAAATCAGTAATGTCCTGTCTCCTCCCTCCCTCCCCATTCTTGCAGGTGTCCTTCATCCTGCAGGGCTCAATCCTCAGACGTGTCCTCTTTTCCCTATTTATCAATGACCTTCCTTCTCTATGCACCCATGCCAAAATCCACATGTATGCAGACAACACCATCCTATTCCTATCTGATCTGTCTGCCCCAGTCATCCAAACTCCACTCTAACATGACTTTACTACAATATCTAACCGGATCAATGATAACTGCCTAAAAATAAACAGCAAAAAGACTATAGCCATGATTTTTGACTCCAAACAGAAACTTATTAGGCTTTCCACCCTCCCTACCTTCTCTACTCCAGCCAACACTCCTCTCAATGATATCCCAGCTTACAAATACCTAGGTGTGTGGCTTGATCCCTCAGTTGACTTCTTCTCACAATTTAAGGCCTTCCACTCCAAACTACAACCCAAACTAGGTCTGCTTTACTGACACAATGGTAGTCTTTCCATCCCAGGCAAATGTAACCTGCTCATCAAATGGATCCACCCTGCCTTTGACTATGCCAATGTAGTCTTCAGCACAACCACTGCCACCTCCCTCACCAAACTGAATGTCCTTTTGATTGCCTTCTGTTGTTTCACCTCAAATCCCCCCCAAATCATCACTGTGACCTCTACTCCTCCCTATCCCTCCAATCCCTATCGCAGTGATGCATGTCCCACTATTCCACTTTCATCTTCAAATGTTGGTTTGGAACTCTTTCTTCCTACCTCTCCTCTCTCCTAACTCCTGCTATTCACCCACCCTACAATTCACATACAAATTGCCTCTGCTCCTTTGCCCTCCCACATGTATGACCTCAGCTGGGAAATTAGCATTATTTTATAGACTCCCCTCCCTCTGGAACAACCTCTTCCTTTTAACCTGCCTCACCCCCTAATTTCCTGCATTTAAGCACCACTTCAGGCTACCCACAGTCACATCTTGCAGCTGTCCACTGCCCTAATCCACAATCATGCTACTGGTTTCCTCCCTCTCTTACATTGCCTGTATTAATTTGAAACCATATACAATATTCTGTAATTCAGTCTTAGAATGTAAATTTATTTGCTGTTTGTACTATACTGTATGAAAAATGTATTCTTTATTCTATATTATAGTGTATATTTTTGTGTTTACTGTATATCACTGTATCTGATTGTTGATATCCCTTTGTTACATCTGTTCCCCTTGTCCCCGGATCGCACCTGAAAATGAGTCCTGGCTCAGTGTACTTTTCTTGGTTACCAAATTTTAAATCAATAAAAAAGATTACAGCATTTTTCTCCAGCAACTGCAGTCCTGGAAGTGACATGACCTATGGTGCAGTGAGTGAGTAAACTGAAGCTACAGGAATGGAGTGTGTTTTAAAACAAATAAAAAGTGATTAAAGTGATTAATTCATAGAAATAAAGTGAGTAAATGAACAGAAAGTACCAGTTGTAAGTAAATTTATTGATATATGAGGTTTATTAGTCTATTGCAGTGTGAAGCAGTGTAACTGAGAATTACTGATTTGCATCCCTCGTTGAAATGAACACACCATTATAATGAAAGTTCAGAGTGAGCCATATTCTTTGTAATAGCAAGGGTCCATTGTATTTTGAAAATCCTTGAGGTCAGGGAGAGTATAGTAATTGGCATAAAAATTCAACAGAGCCAACAGGGGAGTAAAACGCCTTGAGATCCCTACCCGGTGAAAATGTAGAACTAATGTGCATGACCCTATAATAGCACTTCAATGATAGCACACAGGAAAACAATGCAGGGTCAATAATGCTACCTGACAATAATGGCACCCTGCTCAGCTGTAGTGTGACCTGGAGTCTGTCTATATAAGTATGGGTGGAGTGGGGGACAGAACCCCCCGCATAAGCATGTAAAATAATTTATTTGTTTTGGATATGTGTGTGAGTGCTGCACATTCTGTGTTTGGATGTGTGGAGTGCGTGTGTGTGTGAGAAATGTGTAGATCCGTCGCTGGGGAGCTGTGCTGGCTAGTTGGTGTAATGGATAGCGCATGTTATGTGTAGGGTAGTAGCTGTTTTAGTGTAAGTGTAGGTGTTTGTGGTTCAAATCCCACCTGTAGATATGATGTTGTGGTTTGGGATTGTGTTTGGAGATGTGTGTGTTGGTAGATTGGGTATTAGTTGAATGTTATATTTTGTGCCAGTGTATGCTGTGAGTTTTATGAGGCACAGGTGTGTTGTTTCATGCAAGTGTTACATATTTTGTATTCTACTTATAGGGGTCTGTGAGGTGCATGTTGTGTAGTGGTTGTGTGTGGGGAGTCTAAGACCTGTGTTATTCGAGATGCACAGTTTTTATGTGATGTCATTTTCTACAGTAGCTGTGTTTGCTGACACTGTGTTTCCTTCACGGTTGTTGCCGTAGCTCTATTTGCTTTCAAAGTCTTGACCTAGTGTCCTTGAGATCAGCCATGAATATTTATTACATTCTTACTCTAGATAAATGGCTGCACTACTGTGGCTTTAGTGACTGCAGACATCTTTGTTCCACCACAAAACACAGCAACCCACAGCAGTGGCAACCAGTGCCACATGACACACAGAACTGGAGTAATAAATATTCATTGCATATCTTAAGACTTGTATTATTTGCTATTGTGAAGTCCACAATTAAGCATGGGCCTTAATATTTAGCTGCTGGCCCTTTAAGAGCACTTACAACGTGCATGTTACGAACTGGCCTACCTAGTCTGCCATAAAGTCCCTACCTACTGTGCTACTGTAGAACCTAATTATTATCCAGCCTTACCCCCCCCCAACCCTGTTACAAAAGTCCCCCTGTCTCTGTCCCATGCATGTTTGAAACCTGTTACCATTTCGGTACCTACCACCTCTGCTGGGAGGCCATCCCAGGCATTCACCACCTTTTCCATGAAGAATTATTTCCTCACATCTTCTCTAAGTCTTCCCCCTCCAGCTTCATATCATGCCTCCTCATCCTTCAGCATATCTTTCTGTGCAATATGCCACCCTCCTGTACAATAGTGATACCCTTGAGGTATTTGTTTCTATCATGTCTGCCCTTTCTCTCCTTTCCTCCAATGAGTATATATTTAATTCCCTCAGTCTTTCCTCGTAGGGCTTCTGATGCAGCCCATGCACCATTTTGGTTGCCCTTCTCTGTACTGCCTCCACCCAGTCTATATCCTTCCTGAGATGGGGCCTCCAGAACTGAACAGGGTACTCCAGGTGTGGCCTCACCATTGATATATATAGGGGTAATGCTACCTCCCTTTTCCTGCTGGTGATACCCCTCCCTACACCCTATGCACCCCAGCATCCTACTAGCCTTTCCTACTGCCTTATCACACGGCTTTAGGTCATCAGATACGATGACTCCCAGATCCCTTTCCTATTTTGTTGTTAACACCTCCCTCCTAAATGATACGTTGCCCTTGGGTTTCTATGCCCCATGTGCATAATTTAATATTTTGTGGCACTGAAACCCAGTTGCCAAACCCCCATGGTGTGCATAAGTCTCCTGTTGCTGAATGAACTGTTTTGTACATGTATTTTATGTGTCCACCTCAGTCATCCACACGGTCCAGCAATATGACATCTAACAGAGCAGCGAGAGATGGGCATGGCAGACCTGAAGAGAAAATAAGGGTCCTTGGGGCCGACCAACACCAAAACACCACATGATTTACAGTCTGCTTCACCCCTGTCAGTTACTGAACTGGTAGCAAAAGGGGTTTGGTCAGATTATCAAAGACACCAAATGCATGAGGCATGACTTGAAGCTGAACTGATTGTGCCAATTGCCAACTTCTCTCTCTCTCTCTCTCTCTCTCTCTCTCTCTCACACACACACACCTTTGAGTGGTCCATATTCATGAATGACTGGTGTTCGTGAAGAAGAAAACATTATGCTTTACTTTACCCCACTATGTGTGAAACACTTCTGCAGGGTTAATTCTGATTCATTTGGCTTTATTTTACATTTTATCCTTGCTGTTTCACCCCACTACTTAAAGGAGTAGTACAGTCACAATTTGTGAAAACATGTTGCACAGACTGTTTTGATTTGTTTGTTTAGTCCTGGTGTGTCCCTCCCTTTGTCTACTATTAGGAGTTTATGTTCTAAATTTGCCTACTGGTTTTATGGTCTCTGGGGATCTTCATGTTACAATGGTTTATTGCTCTTCTTTGTCCTAAAATGCATCATACCTCACGTGACACTGATGCATCTGGGACCTCTGATTCAATGAGTGAAATAACTGCAGCAGTAATCTGAAGATAGAAGTCTGACATTCTGGCCTCAAATAACAATAATTCAATACTTTTGTTTTCTATGTGTTTAAATAGGTCTAGCCAGCAGGAGTAAATGTTTTGCTTTTAAAGCTTTTAATTTTGTTGAAGTACACCAACCTATAAAAAGCACATAAATCACCCTAGGTAATTAATGCTATAATTAGTAAAGACTCTAGCCGTTTTCTTACAGAATACCCACTCAAGTTACACCTCAAGTGCTTGCTATGCTGTAAATGTAGCTTTCAGTGCCCAGTGGGCAAGTATTTGCTGAATATATGATTCCAGATGTATCACTGTCACATGGGATAGAAGACATTGTAGGAAAAATAAGAGCAACAAACCATGGTAATATGGAGATCCCCAGAGGCCATAAAACTAGTAGGATAGGCAATAAAATTAGTAAGCAAATTGAGAAAAAAAATTTCTTAGAGCAAAAAAAGGGAAGGACCCACCGGGACAAAACACATAATTCAAAACACTCTGCACAACATATGTTTTTGCTTTTTTTTTTTTACTACAGTACTCCTTTAAGAGCAGTGCTAAATCAGGAGTGCAGTAAAACAATGCAAATAGTACAAAATAATATAAATTGGGGAAATTACTCATGAATATCAGAGTAAAGTAAACTCTTAATGCTCTGGAACACTTTTTTTATAAATATAAGCTAATATAGTGTTAACTTCTTCCTTATTTTCAAGTTTTGGTCAAAGCAATTTAAAACTGATCCCATATGAGATGGGGAATGAAATGCCGTTTCACAGGTAAAATGAAATTTGAGGCTATATAATATAGAATTGTTGTGTGTGTGTGTGTGTGTGTGTGTGTGTGTGTGTGTGTGCAATAAAGATTCACAGCCTAATATAATGCCTAGAGAACAGATAGTGCATTTTAAATGACAGGAATATGATGAATTAAGTAGTGCGGTGGGGAAATATGATGAATGTCTCTTCCTCTGCCTACAAAAATCTGGTTCTGAATTCCAGTCAGAAGGTGGTTAGAAAACAACAGCTGTCAAATACAACATAATCTAGTTCTGAAGTCCAGTCAGAAAGCAATTAGGACAGCTGTCAAATATAACAGTTTTTCTGTAAAGTAAATGCTTTAGTATTTTGATAAAAGTAGTAACTGCATTCATACTTACAGTTTTCAAGCATATTTTGGTTTAGGTGGCTCTGTAAGGCTATGCTCTGCATTTTACTTGCTTGTACCCCAAAAATGGAATAAATAAAGTTACCTTTATAAAAGAAATGTTTAGCATAATGTTCTCTTACACCACATTGCTTTTTCTGCCTTATATAATAAGTTATTTGGAAGTGTTATCATTTGGAGGAGCCTTGGAACTTCTTCTTGAGCATTTGATATTGTACAGAGGCAGTAGTGGACAAATGGAACAACCTGCCCAGCAGTGTAGGTAAAGAAGGATCTATAAAAAGGTTTCAAACCACAGTGGGCAACTTCAAAAAGATCATTATAAGAGGGGTGGTAATCACTGGTGGAAGGGCAGTGGAGGGGGAGGAAGGAGTAATGCTTAGAACGGGAGAAAGTTAGAGCCTCAGGGCAAATGAAATAAACTTGATGTCTTCTTCTGTCCACTCCTTACTTTCCACAATAGGTTTAGGTTTTGTTTCTACAGTATGTTTGATCAGTTACTTTTTAGAGGAACATAATGTTGTGTATGTTTTTTTTATTTGAGCAAAATTATCTTAAATCAGGAGTGAAGGCCTCAGCTACTGTACTTGTCTTAGCATGGTGCTAAGCATACTTATCAACTGTCCCTGATTATGAGGGATGTCCCTCATTTTACCCCTTAAAACTGCTCAGTCCCTCATCCATCCCTAAATGAAAAGGTGCCTCCCACAGAATGTGCTGCAAATTAAGACTTCAAAGTAGAAATTCATAATAGTTTAAAATGGTAAATAAAAATTAACATAGTACAAGTAAACACACTTGTTTACACAGTGTTCTGAGTTTCTGTCCCCATGTTTGAGGATGTGTCCCTTATTCTGAGGGTCAGTGTCCCTCACTGTCACTCATTTTGAGTATCTGTGCCCCGCAAGCCAGTTGCAAAAGGTTGAGAGGTATGGTACTGAACAGGATGTGACCTCTCTGCTTTAACAAATAAAGCAAAACTTGGAAGAGTCTGCCCCAAATGACTCAAACAATACTAGGAACCCAGATAAAGAAATGATCCGCTCACTGGTATAAATGTTTTGTCATTTTATTTAAAAACAGGAACTCATACATTACATTTTGTTTTCTGGACCCAGTATCTACTTGTCAGCCTGTTTTGGGGATATACAGTTAGTTAAAAAAACACTGTACATTACTTTAAACTCTTATGTAAAAAATGTATACAATACAAACCAACAATGCAATTAATTTCTGATGAGCTCAGTGAAACTCCTAAACAACAAATAATAATTTCTCTTTCTCTCTCTCTCTATATATATATGTATATATACAGTATATATATATATATATATATATGCATTTATGCACCAGCTAGGGCTCAGTTTAATTCCACACAAGTAGGGAAATGTGGCATTTGGGTTTACAGCCGTAACTCCACAGCCCCCAAGCAGCAAAAAGACAAGACCGCATAAGCTACCACAGACAGTATTTATCGGATAAAAAAACATACAACTGTTTCCAGATGACATAAATGATATCCATCATCAGGGTCCAGCACTTTTGGAGCCCCATATACAAATACACAGTGCAAGACATGCATACACATTTCTGGCTAGAGCTAGAAATCCATGATAATCTAATCGCACTATGCCTATGTGGGGTCAGTGCTTCTGCAGCCACAGATACCCTTTCATAGTATAAGACTTACCCATCTACTTCTGCAGCTGCAGATACAAATTGCATCAGTACTTCCATCTGCAGAAGTGCAGCCCCTGTGCAAAACATACACACCCACTTCTGCAGTCACACTGTTATGTTTTTAAACAGCACTGATGGAGTTTTTTTTTAAAATATAGCATCCTACATGCATATTTTCAAAGGTACCACATTAGTGCTACTGCATTTGTATCATCTGGAAACAGTTGGATGTTGTTTGACTTATCTGATGATGTCTGTCTGTGGTCACTTGTGTGGTCTTGTCCTTTTGCTATTTGGGGGGAGTTAGGGTTGGAACCCTAACACCACATTTCCCTACTTTTGTGGCATTAAGTTTAACCTTAACTGGTTCATTAACACAGATTTTTGCAATTAATTTCTTTTCTTTTTGAGAAAGTTAATAAACTGAAATTACAACAGTACTTCTGGCTACAGAAGTGCTGGCACTTATTGGGCCACTGCTTCTGCAACCACAGATATACATTCACACTGCAAGAAATACACAGCCACTTCTGACTGAAGACAGAAATCCACAATACTCAAAGTACAAGCCACTACCTGGCAGTGAAATGCAGACCCACTCATGTGTAATAAAGGTATGTGCATAAATACCATACAACAGCTTTATATATGTTCACTTATTGTATGTATGTGCTGTTCTGTGCATACACAATTACATAGCACACATCAGTCCCCATACAAATCCTTTACCAAGGCTGTAGGTGCATCTTCAAAATTTACATAGGGCTCTTTTGGCCATATGCAGATCCTGTAGAGTCCAGCATTACATGCATAGCAGCATAATTGTATGGCAAAGCATATCCCATTTGTTAATATTTACATCCCAAACTCTCAACATTTATGTTTTAAAAGACAACTAAATGAGCTAATTTAACAAAAAAATCCAGCCTCATAAAGAGGTAAAGAAAGGATTGCTATTTACATTTATGCCAAAACTGCATTTCCATTTCAAAAAAAACACCTGTCTGCTCCATTAAAAGGCAACCAAACATGCAACACTTACATCATCAGAGTGAGAGGCAGAGAGCTACATTGCATTCTACAGTGCTAAATTGGCACTTTATAAGTGTAAAATAATCAAAATCATGACTTAACATGTATTCTTTTTATGATCTAGTTATTTCTTTTTTTTACATAAACCTGCCAAAATTGTGCTCAGTCTTTGCAGAATCACACAGTACAGTAAACATTTTTAAATACCTGGTAGTCTGGTGGTCATGTCCTTCTGATGAGCATCTTACCAGTCCAGACTAATTCAAAGTTTGATTTAATTATTCTTTGTAATTAACTTTTCAATAAAGCTCTTCTCCACTATTTTCTGATGTCAAATGCCCCCTCCAGCAGCCAGCCTGCCAACCACCATCACACACTCAGTCGCACACTCCATAGAAAAGCATATTGTCCCTTACAAACTGCTGGTCCACCACAGTCTCCTGATGAAGCACACCTAGCTCTAGAGGCCTACCCTTCTACCTTTAAGAGTGCACACCAATACGGAATTGCTCTCTTCCTTCCCAGATGGAACTATTATTGTGTACTGGACACAGTGACGTGTGTGTGTGTATGTGTGTGTGTGTCTAAGCCAGACACCTTAGCAAGGGCTATTGGGTAGTGCAGTTTCTCAGACAGCAAGGGACTACATGGGTTAATTCAACTGAGCTAGTTAATGTTATTTTTAATGTGGGTCATGGCAGACTCATTTTAAAACCTGCAGAAAGTTTTTTTTTTTTATAGTTTTATTGTGCAATACTGTGTGTATTTAGCTCACATTAGTCAAAGAGCAGAGAAGAGCACTTCCTAGTCTCCCACCTTAAAATCAGCACAGTAAGCAAGCGGGGTGAGATTTCAAACCCCAGTTTCTGGCTATGTATCTGTTTAACAGCCAGGTCCTATAGCTGTGAGCCGCTTGTTGGAAAAAAATAACTTTTATCTACACTATATTGTGTACTGGGCACAGTAACATGTGTGTCTTAGTCAAACACCTTAGCAATGGTTACTGGGTAGTGTAGTTCCTCAGACTGTGAGGGAGTACATTGGTTAATTCAACTCAGTCAGTTTATGTTATTTTTAGTGTGGGTCATTGTAGACTCCTTTTAAAACCTGCAGAAAGGTTTTTTTATAGCGTTACTATGCAATACTGTGTGTATTTAGCCCATGTTAGTCAGCGACCTGAGAAGAGTACTTCTGGGTCTTCCTCCTTAAATTCAACACCAAGGTGGGGTGGCTCACACATGGCCAGTGCATGCAGAGATGAGACTCACAGAGATAAGCTCGTCTGTGCATGTCTGCTGTGTCAGCTGGAGTGGATGGGACAGCAGGCCTAATGCATTTGAAAAACAGCAGCAAAGTAATATAGGTCAGTATTTGCTTTGTCTGGGCTTGTTGTTACTGACCAACTCAACTATCACACAGATAAATATTGCTCAATATTTTAAAGTTAGGCTTCTTTGGCAGTCATTAAAATAACACAAAGTCCAGTGGGAAACATGGTCAGGACTTAAAAACCAGAGAGCTAAGCATAACATTGTTTGAGTGTGTGTATACCTATACTAATATAGCATAGGAGTAGATAACAGTGATAAAGGGCAATTCCTGAATTGAAGTTTGCTTTTGTGATATATTAACAACAGCAACAAATTCCTTTCCCTTTGTTCTGTACTTCAGTACTATTGGTTGTGTATTATTTAGAGAAAGAAGTAATAGCTTAGCATGTTATTTTATGGGACCACTCCATGCAGGCACTACGATGGACCCAGCGACTGGTTGAGTTACTTCTCTGTTGGGTGAAACAGGCATAGCTTGTGTAGCATGCAACAAATGTTGCTTCTGTACAGGTATCAACTTTGAGGCTTTTATTTGTAACCAGTGCAAGGAAATTCAGCAATTAAAAATGAAAATCCCAGAACTAGAAATGGAATTAAGCAAAGTCTTGAATACTAATATGCTAAAAAGCTGCATTGAAACAGGGGTAAACACGGACGTATGCAGTGTTAAGAACATTATTACAGACAACATTCTAGATCGCAATGTGCATTACAAAAAAAGGAGGAGGAAGAGGGGATAGAAGGGGAATGGATAACCATGGAGGGAAAAAAGGAGGCTAAAAAAGGGGATAAGAGCTATGAACCTTCAATTATCCCTGTCTAATCACTATGAACTATTAGCATCATTAGAAGGGGATGTGCCTTCTAAGCTTATAAATGCTGAACAGCTTGCTAATGATGGTATCATACAAGAAGAGGGATCAGCTTAACAAACGCACATCCTGGCGGACCCCATCCCAAATGCACCATCAGACCACACAGGTGTTGAACAAACTGCTTATGAAATTACCACACAAGGGGAGGTCCCAGCCCAAATACAAACGTTAACAAATTCATGTATTGGGTGACTCAATCCCTAATGCACCTTTGGACCTCACAGGTGTTGAACAAACTTCTTATGAAAGTATCACGCAAGGAGAGGTACCAGCCCAAAGACAAACATACATCCTAGGGGAATCCATCCTAAAATTTTGTGATAAGTATATTTGTAATCCAGATAAATAAAATTGAACCTGTAGCAGTTTTGTTTTTGGGGGGAGGGGGCAAAAACCACATCCTAAAAAACACTAATCCTCTAGTGGTAGTATATGCAGGAGCTAATAATGTGGGAAGCTCAAATACTGATGAAAGCAAAATTAAAAAATGGTTTTATCACACTTTCAAATGCACTACAATAAAAAGGATGTGAAATTTGCTATTCTAAATTGCTACTGATCCCAAGAGCCAGCAGGGTAAAACAACATAACATAAACGTTATAAATGAATGGCTGCATAAATGGACCTGGAAGAATAAAATACAGTGCATGAAACACTGGGAAACCTTTGATTACAATTTTGGTTTGTATAGCTGGGATGGCCTGCACTTGAGCAGAAGAGGGAGTGTATTAGGGAAAGAAAATATAGAAGTACATTACACAATAGTTAGGCTGAATGCTGGGGTGCTCAGGAATTAAGGTAAAGCAAGAGTGCCCAGGAAGCACACAATAAACCCATACAAGAATATAAGTTTCTATCAGCAAATGCTAGAAGCTTGAATTTATAAAAAAATCAGAATCAGAAATATTGCTACTTAGAGACAACATAGGTATTGTATCCATAAGCGAAATATTGTGAGATAAAACCAACAAATGGTCGTGTGAAATCCTAGGATATAATCTCTTCCACAAAAAAATAGATGGAATAGATAGAAGAGGCGGAGTTTGTATGTGTTTACACAAAAAATGAACATGAATGCATAGAACTAAATAAAGGTAATGATACATGCATTGGCATAGAAAGCTTATGGCGCCAGCATCTTCTTAAAAATGGCAACAAGCTGATCATTGATGATTGTTATTGACCACCAGCCAATACCCAAGAGTACACTGAACACCTAACTAATGAATTATTTACTGCATCTACTTTATCAGATGTAATAATACTGGGAGACTTTAACCTACCTGAAACTGACTGGGAAAAACTGACAAGCAATAGCACCTTAGAAGCACATTTTTAAACACCTTAATAATGGTAGGTTTATAGAAACATGGAAACATAGACTTTGATGGCAGATAAGGACCACTTGGCCCACCCAGTCTGTCCATTTCCCTACCTAGAGGATAAGCTGCAGATCCTATTTAACCAACAGCCTATTTCTTCCTACCCCCCCAGAAAAATTGCCTTATGTCTGTCCCATGCATTCTTGAATTCTCCCACCACAGTTTTAGACCCCAAAACCTTCTCAGAAAGGCTGTTCCATGCGTCCACCACCCTCTTTGTGAAAAAATACTTCCTCACATTGCCCCTGAGCCGTCCCCCCTCTATCTTCAAATTGTGTCCCCTTGTTCTTGCACATCTCTTTTTCTGAAAGATGCTACCCTCTTGGACTTTGTTGATTCCACTGAGGTACTTAAATGTTTCTATCACGTCCCCCCTCTCCCTCCTTTCCTCAAGGGTATACATATTAAGCTCCTTTAGTCTCTCCTTGTATGGCTTCTCTTGCAGACCCTGTATCATTTTAGTTGTCCTCCTCTGAACTGCCTCCATCCTGTCTATGTCCTTGCGGAGCTGGGGTCTCCAGAACTGGACACAGTACTCCAGATGGGGTCTCACCAACTGTCTGTACAGGGGGATAACAACTTCCTGTTTTCTGCTGGTGATACCTCTCCCTATACATCCCAGTATCCCCCAGCCCTCCCTAATGCCTTCTTGCATTGCTTGCCAACCTTAAGGTCATCTGAAATGATTACCCTCAGGTCCCTTTCCTTTTTTGTTGTTGTTACTACCTCCCCCACCCCCATTATGTAATCTTCCCCTGGGTTTTTGTTTCCCAGGTGCATTACTTTGCACTTCTTTGCGTTGAATCCAAGCTGCCATACTTCTGACCATTCCTCCAACCTTGCCAAGTCCCTTCTCATCCTTTCCATGCCTCCTTATGTATCAACCCTGTTGCAGATCTTTGTGTCTGCAAAGAGGCATACTTTTCCTTCCAGTCCCTCTGCAATGTCACTTATAAAAACATTAAAAAGGTCTGGACCCAGTACTGAACCCTGCAGTACCTCACTAGTAACCCCTCTTTCTTCAGAGTGGACTCCATTTACAATTACCTTCTGTGTCCTGTTGTTCAGCCAATGTTTTACCCGGGCTACCACCCTGGGACCCACTCCCAGGCTAGTTAATTTGACTACTAATCTTTTGTGTGGGACTGTGTCAAATGCCCTGCTAAAGTCTAGGTAGGCCATGTCCACAGCCCCTCTCTGGTCTACTACTTTGGTCACGTAGTCAAAGAAATCAATTAGATTCTTCTGACATGACCTTCCCGCTGTGAACCCATGCTGCCTTGGGTCCTGTGCCCCACTGGCCTCTAAGTACTCAACAATTATTTCCTTCAGAAGTGATTCCATCACTTTCCCTACCAAAGAGGTCAACCTGACAGGTCTGTAGTTTTCTACCTCTGTCTTGGTCCCACTTTTGTGAAGGGGAATCACATCTGCCTTCTTCCAGTCCTCAGGTACCACACCATGCTCCCATGATTTGTTAAAAAGGGTAGTCAGATATATCAGAAAATTATGGAATCCATAAGGGATAAACATATTCTAGATCTAATTATCACCAATTTAGAGTCTACAATATGCAGTATAAAGGTTGTGGGGACCTTGGGGAACAATGATTGTAACATGTTAACATTTAGTCTACTGGCAGAACACTCTAGTGAGTGACAATTGAAACATCTTCATGTGGAACTACACAAGAGCTCAGTATAACAACATTAAGAAAATGCTTGACCCCATTGAATGGGCAAATATATTAAAGGACCTATCAGTAGAAGATAGTTGGGAGGTTATAAGAACAATATTAAAGGGTGTTGAAAACAATATGTTCCATTAACAATTAACAATATAATAATAGTAATAATAATAAAAAGTGAAAGGAAAAAAAAAAAAGGAAAAAATTACGAAGTGGTTGACAAGTTAACTCCAAAGCAATTAAGGAGAAAGGAATATACATTCACCACTTTCCAGCAAAACCCTTCTGAACCAACCAAATCTAAATACAAATTAGAGTTAAAAGAGACTAAGGGCCCAATATTCAAAACTTAGCCCTGGGGCAAAATTAGCACTGGCCGGTGTGCAAAAATAGCCCGGGGACCTTTAGCTTGCTATATTCAAAGGAACAGCCCAGGGGCTAAATCAGTTGAATATAGCATGCAAACGACAGCGTGAAAACAGGGCTTTGAGTACAGTGCAAAAATAGCCCAGCAAATAAGACAACTCTGAGTACAGCAACTGAGCAGTGCAAACCACAACAGCAGCCAAGTGTACACAGATGTGGAATAAGGCAAAGGTGAACTATGTGGCCAATGTGTGTGCTAGCAAAGAAGTGGAGTCACAAAAAACTGCAAGCAACAGTGCAGGCCAAATACTGCAGAACTGTGCTATGATTTTGATAGGTTTGCGTAGGGCAAACTCATGTTCCCAGCACTAACATGTTTGCCTGGTGCTAACACATTTTCCTGGGGTAAAATTTAACTGTATTCAAAAGTGAAATGCAAATGAGCCTACTTAGGCAGTCCATGGCCAAACAGCCACATTAGAATGTCATTATGGCCTGATTCACATGCATTACCAGGTGGATTGCCAGGTGCTACTGCAGGATGCAAACAGCTCCACTTGTGTGACAGACTGGAATTACAGGTCGGCAGCTGCAGGCTGGGTCTGCTCACAGCACCACCTGTATGTCAGACTGGATCAACATGTCAGTAGCTGCAGGCTATGTTTTTTACACAGCAGCAGAGACTTTTGTGCCCCAGGGGACTAGCACCACAGGCATGAGTGGTGTTGTGGTATGCCATGGACAAATTGTAGTCCCTGTTATAGTGCATAGCAGATGTTACAGTAACATAGCGGCCAATATTGTGAGGGACACAGCAATGCCAATGGTGTGTCAGTCATCAATGACTGCTGCTCTCTGCACAGTAACAAGCCCAGCTAGCAGGTGTTTTCGAACAGTGAACACTACTGTCATGATGTCCTGTGACCCACATATGCTGTGCCACTGGCATGGGATACTCACAGTAACATATACATGGCTGGCCATGTGTGCTGTGGTGTCTGTACAAATGAGCAGTGTGTGCTGGAGAGGGTGACGCATACCATCAGATAGGCACACAGGTGTTGGGGTTTTTCCGACACTGGAACATGTGCACTGTGTGGATGGCCCCAGCCTTGTGGCAGCACCTACTATGTGGTGTAGCCTGCCCACCTGTGCACCCTCACCTCAACACTCTCCATTCCCCCAGTGCTGCATCTGTGTGCTGGATTGTGTTGGTGTACCCCAATGGGAGGACTCAAGGTGTGTGCTGTATGGATGCACTGCCATGGTATCCAGTAGGCACTGGGGCACCCACTAATGCCTGACAGGGTTGGGACTGGTGCCAGATGATGGCAATGTGGGGGGGGTGCCATCTTTGTGCAGCATGTCTCTTCCATTTAGTTTTTATTTGTATTTATCACTTTGTTGATCGAGTAAGCACACTAGGCCAAGGCTAAGTTTCAGGAATGACCCAGAGCCACTACATGTGCGGCTGAAATTACCTGAGAGGCCTGGGCCTGTCATGTAAACCCAGACCTCCTTGCCATCTCTGAGACCTGGTTAAAATCTCATGCCTCTAACCAGGCCATAAATATTCCATCTTATAATGTATTCCAGTCTGATAGACCCACGAGGGGCGTGGTGGGTGTCACTATCTACATGCATGACAAATATATGGCCTCTCCTACCATTACCTCCATACCCAAAGAATTTGAATGCCTCTCACTCTTGGTCTGCATATCCCCTTGCAAGTCACTGTCCATCACTGGCTGCTACAAGCCTCCCTCTGGTGGCCTTAAATTGCTGCAGCACCTTATGTCCTTACTCGGTCATCTTAACTTCTGATATTATCATCATGGGCGACCTGAACCTAGATTGGTTTTCACCTTGCTCCTCTCCTTCAAAGCCTTCTGTGATGCCCTCGGTTTCTCCCAACTACTATCTGTGACAAGGCGTGTCAACTCCAAGAACCTTGCAAATAGCTCCCTGCTCGACTTCATTCTGGTGAATAAACCCCACAACTTCACTCACGCTGAAGTATTCTTCAAGGATTTAAGTGATCACAGTGCCGTAGCATGCATAAGAAACCAGCCCAAGCCAGCCTCCCTCTCATTCTATCACTATAAAAGAAGCCACTGCTATTTTAACCTGGCCAACTTCATCTCAGACCTAAATAATATCAGATGGCAGGATTTTTTTACCTCGCCTCCTCTACAGAATCTGCCTACCTTCAGTTCAAAGACTTGCTACTGCAGGTCATAAACAAACATGCCCCATTAGTCAAGGTCAGGACCAGGTCCAAATCCTGTCATTGGTTCAATGACTCATACAGGTCTGCCTTACACAAAAGAGATGCCCTTTGGAAAAGGGCACATAAAACCAAACATCCTTCAGACTGGATGGCGTTCCGTGCTGCTAGGAACAGTTGTACAAAACCAATTCGAGCAGAAAAGGCAAAATACTTTCACTCAGTCTCGGATTCTTCATCAAAGAACTCCATCAAATTCTGGAAGACCTTAAGGGAAATTCAAGGCCACAACCCCCCCCCCACACACACACACACACACTCCCTGTAAAGATCTCCACCGGCAACACTGTAATGACCAACAAAAGTGACATTCTGACCTGTTAAACAACCATTTCACAATGGCGGTCTTGGCTTCAACTCTTCCCCTGCTAATGCTCTTAGCTCTTCCCTCTTTAACATGGACTCCTCTAACCTCCCGACGAAGGCACCCCCCACCCTCTAATTCCTTCAGTTTTGCCCCTATCACCTTCAAACAGGTACAAGACCTGTTATTTGCCCTTGATGTCTCTAAAAGCGCTGGGGCGGATCAAATTGACCCTTATTTCCTAAAGCTTGGGTTCCATGTGCTTACTGCCCCTATTACTCATCTGTTCAATAAGTTCCTCTCTGAATGGTTCTTCCCCCTGGACTGGAAAGTAGCCCATGTTGTTCTGCTCTTCAAGTCAGGTGACCCAAGTGACCTGAACAATTACAGGCCCATTTCCCTTCTACCAACTCTCTCTCTAAGCTTCTGGAGAAATTGGGGAACTCTCAACTAAGGGACTATCTTGAAACTTATAATCTGCTGATCCCGCTTCAGTCTGGCTTATGACCCAATCACAGTACCATCACTGCTCTCACCAAGGTAACTAATGATTGGCATCAGCGCTCGATGTAAAGAACCATATCTGCGCCCTTTTCTTAGACTTACGTAAGGCATTCGACATTGTCAACCATGATCTCCTCCTCCTTATGCTACGTAGTATTGGCCTGGATCATCCTTCACTCAAATGGTTCACCTCCTATTTAGTAGGCAGGCAGCAGCAAGTTAAAGCCCAACGTGACTTTTCCCTGCTCAAGTCTCTCTTAAGAGGAATCCCACAGGGCTCTATACTGGGGCCTCTGCTATTCACGATTTATATCAGTGACATCGACCGCAACATTGCCTCAGCTAATATACATCTATTTGCTGACTATACCATTCTCTATATAGCTAACTCCTCACTTGACACAGCCTGCTCACTCCTTCAACATGATTTCCACCTGCTACAGCAAAACCTCCTTCAGCTCAAACTACTGCTAAGTGCAAACAAAACTAAAATTATGTTCTTCTTCTTCCAGGCTGCTACTACCGGTACCATTCCACCTGGGGCCAGAACCCATATTATTACCCTCCTGGGCAGGCCTTCAGCTAATATTTTTTGCATGGAAGTCAAATACTTCCATGGGTTGAATTTCAAAGTCATTTGTTTTACTGGAGTCAAAATACTTCCAGCTGTCAGTTTTTGGAAGTCAAAATAATTACAGTCCACAAATTTTGGAAGTCAAAATACTCCCAAGTCCTATAGTTTTTAAGTCATGGACTTTTAGAATACCTCACTGTAACCCCATCCATAGCACATCAACAGAAATACATTTATGAAATAAGTCTAGGAAAGGAAAACGTGAACAGTAAGTCAGTAGCAGTATGTGTTTATTTCATGAATTATTCTTGCCGTTCCAAATAACCTCCATCAATCTGGTGTTAAGTTGCTTACAGTCAGATGCCTGCTATATTCAAAGTCTGGTTATCATACACTAACACACAGATATCACCTTCATAGTAATGCTGACATATGTTTTGATATTGGATCTCATGTTGTTTGTATTACATATTAATGATGGCAAGCAAAATACAATGCAGTATGAATGCAGTTATGCAACCAACATGTCAAGTCAATAGTCAAACAAACCTATTGCAGTTTTTTTTGTTTGTTGCTCATGTTTAATTTACAGCATGTTGTAGAGTATTGCCACTCATTTAAATGGGAAATTCACCACAAAAGTGCCAACACACCACCAGACTTAACTCAAGATGGTGCCGCTGGTCTCCACTGTGCAACAATATTTGATTCATTTTGTTCCAGCAGAAAGTAGATTCATTGTATTAGACTTATTATAATGTTAATGCATGTATCTGCAGTATGTCTGGCAATGGAATTATATACAAAACTGCAGAGCATTGATCAAACCAGTCAAATCAGAACAGTTATGAAATTATTCACTGACACCCTCAATTATTTCAAGCAAATCCTCATCAGCTAAATCACTGTCATCAGCCCCCCACCCCCACCCCCACCATAAGCATTTACTTTTTCTGTATTTATGGCACTACTTCCATCACTGGCAGTGATGCAGGCAATGCTGCTGCTGCTGGTACATGGTGATACACCAACATTATTTGATGTGGGACTGGTACTTCTGGGCATGGCACAACTGACACTATTACTATTGGAATCTTTAAATAACATGACATTCTCTATCTGGGACTTTGGCTTCTCCAGTTTCCTTTTTTTTATGTTTGGCACAAAGACACATACTGTCATTTTTCTTTTTTTCTAGTAATGTACAGATTTATCAACTTCAAAATCTGAGAAGTTGGGTCCCATATTTAGTTTCATTAGTAGCTCTAGGCTGTTTTCAGTGAGTGAACAATGATATTTAGTCTTTATCCTGTTCTACACATTGAAACCATGCTCACATTCCACAGATGTCAGTGGAAAGCATAAAGCAATATTACATAATTTAGAATAAGCTGGCATGGTATCAAAGTACTTTGAAATGACCTGTCGAATAAAACTATCGGAGCTAAGGTGCCTATAGCATTCCAGCATCAGTGCCTTTGCTTTTGCCCAGTCTAACCTAAGACCATTTTCATCTAGTAAAGGCTCACATTCAGGAATATTTGTATCATTCTCCTCCGGATCACTGTTGCATTGAGAGCGTGAGCCAAATTTTTCGCAGACAACTTTTATACTGTGTCAGTGGCTCAGTAGGTAGCACACTCGCCTCTGAGGCCAGGAGATCAGAGGGCTGTGGGTTCAGTTCCCACATCTGGCACTTGGGTTAATATCCCAGTACTGACACTGTAATGCAGCATGAGAGGGGTGCTGCATTTCTGAGGTGCCGTCTTTCGGATGAGATGTTAAACCGAGGTCCCATCTGCCTGGATTGGTGGTAGTTCAGGTGGATGTTAAAGATCCCATGGCACTTATCGAAAAGAGTAGGGGAATTTCCCCGGTGTCCTGGCCAAATTTCCCTCATTCACTAAAAATACCATCAACAGTTTAATCTGGTTCAAGGTCAGTTGGCATTCATCTGTATCCCCTTCCCCCGGGTCGTGCCTGAAAATAGGCAGGATTTGTCTAGTGCACTTACCCGGTCAACAAAAGCTAAAATAAAAAAAAAAAAAAATACTGTTCTGAATGGTGACTGTATTAGAGTCAACTACAGACTGTGGGTCAGTTAGATTGTCAATGGCATCCAAAATTGCTTCCGTTTTAGAATCTGGGCACAACCTACACTTCATGTTGCTCATTAGAGTACTGAGATACTCCTCTCTAAGTTTTGAGAATTGGGCTATCATCATCTCTGAACACTTCAGTTCAACCTTAACTGCCTGAACATCACCTTGCTGACATTCTTGTATTTTCTAACATGCTCTCACTTGTCCATTATCAATAGTCTCAAATGCACATGCTTCTTGAAAAGCTGTCAGGATTGGGCCTGGCTCAGTTTTCATGTTTTCTAACTCACCAATTGCAAAAACACTTGTGGTTTCACATTCACATACAGCAGATCCTGCTTTTGAAAGGATTTACAAAGACACCCTAGTACTCTCAGAATGTCACAGAACAGACATAGCACAGCTCCAAAAATATAAGTAGTGAGAAATGTGTGAAGGCCCTGATCTTTGGCATTGTTCCTGCCCCTCTATAGTATAGGGACAACAGCAGGGTAACATTTATGTAATGCATTTACAGCATTTCCCATTGACAACCAACGTATGTTAATAGCTTCTTTCAGCTTTCCTTTAACCATACCAATCACCCTTTGGATCTCTTCAAGTTTGCCTTGCCTCACAGCAGAGGTACTGAAATAAAAATATGCACCATTAATATGACTCTGAAAGTCTTGTAGATACCTAAATTTTGTAGCAGACTGTGAACAGGCCAAAGCCAATCTGTAAGCCAAACAAACAACATGAACCATAAAAGGTGAATACATGGAAGTCATGAGTGCGCCAACACCATTGGACCTGCCCATCATTACACTTGCCCCATCACTGCCTAACCCCACAAGTTTATGCATGACAAAGCCCAGGGCCCGACATCTATTTACAATTGCCTCTGTCAAATGATTTGCTGAACCGTCCTTTACTCTGATGTTGCCAATTAGTTTTATTTTCATTTCTCCATCACTAACATAGAAAACATACATTATTACTGTTTTTTTGACAGACAGATCTGTGGATTTATCAACTAGCAAGCCAGACACTGGACTTTTTAAAGCTTCTTTCATGACTGTTCTAGCTAATACTTTAATTATACTTTTTTGAACATCATGAACAGTGTAGTCACTTATGTCATTTACTGAGCAATGGCTCCAGTGAATAAAATTTAAAATCTTGTTGACACTGCAGTTTGCCATATCAGTCTTGGCAGCAAAGTACACAGCTTTGAAAAGATTTCTTTCACTGTCTTTGACAAGTTTTATAACTGACGGTAAATCATTATCTTCTGAACTTTCTGTCTCATCATTGTTGCTGACTGCACACAATCTCCTTCTAAGGATCACTGCTTCCAGTGTCGTACAATGGTCCTTTGATTGAACGTGTTTCCTGAGGGTTGATTTTTGACAATTTTCTAAAACAGGAAATAATTAAATATTGTAAATTAGAAAATAATACATTTTACCATGTTGTAGTTAATCAGAGAGAGCGCAGAAAAATTAACACACCTGCGCCAGTAGTTGCAAATTTGTACATGAGTTGGTGATATGAACGGTCCACTACAGAACATTTTACCATCTATCTCCTCTAGCCAATCAAATTCACTTTCCCACTAACGTCAGTAATTATGCATCAGGATCTGAAGAGAACTGACTGTTCCCGTTTCTTTCATTACATGATTGCTGTGAGGGACCCTATAGTGCTGGCTGTGGGATACAATCAGAAGAAGAACAATCTTCCATTTCAGGTAACTCATGTGTAGGGATGTCATCTGAGTCACAAAATGAAGCAACAGCAATGTTGCATCTGTCACTGTCCACAGTGTTGGAAATGGAATTGGATGTGGAAGAACGACAATCAGCAGACAAACTCCCACCAGAGTCAGTAGCAACACACTTATTTGTGGCACATTTTTTTATTACCCAGTGGTCTAGCAAAGAGTTTGTGGTGGTGCTGTATACTTTATTTGTGGTGGTTTTCATTTTGTCTTCAGAACATCACCTGAACTTGACATGATTGTAGGTGTACTTCATGTGGTGTTTATGCCCAGTTTGCAGCAGGCTACCTACATCAATTAAAAAAGTGGTTTCAACAGGTGTACACTGCATCAAAAGCAATCACATGCACATCATTTCATCACAGATACTGAATATTTTGCTTTACTGGGATTTGAACCTGTGAATCCCAGATCCAACGGTATGCGGGGAAGGGGTGGAGCATAGAGTGTGGACTTTGTGAATGATGTAGGTTATGAGGTTATTGCTGACAACAGCTGGTAAAATGGCTACAGTGAGGATTCTATGAGGGTGGGTGGAGAGGATCCAATCAAGCAGTGTGTGGTTTAGGTTGGAGGGGTTTGATCAGGTGGGTTCCTTTATAAGCACCATAAGATTTAGTGATTCAATGTAGTCTATGTAGGGTTTATGTGAAAGGGAGGCCCAATTAAGTTTGAAATCACCAAGAATAATTTATTCAATTGAAGATGCCTGGGAGACTAGCAAGGAGGTAAGTTCTGTGAGGGAGTGGGGGAAATTTTTGGGAAAGCATACAGCACGGAGACCAACCGTGAAGGATGAGAGACATGCAACCAAGGAAGAGACACTGCAAGGCAGGTTAAGGAGGGTGTAGATAGCTGCGCTGATGCCATGCTTACTTCAGTGCTGATGGTAAATGCAGTAATCTGGGAGAGTTACCTGGGTATCAGGGATATGGAATGAGAACTTGGTCTTTATAATACACAGGATATCTAGGGAGAGTTGTGAGACCCAGAGGATGAGTGAGTCCATTTTATGGTGGAGGCTTCTCGTATTGATTTGAAAGATTCAAAGACCTTTAGGGAGCTTAGAGAGTACTGTAGAGTGGGTGCCGGGGTTGGGGTGTACATTACCACATAGGACAATGAGGAGGAGTGGGAGAAACATGAGCCACTTGGACCTAGGGGTGGGGAACTGTCATTTTGGATAGGACTGAGATATGGTTAGAGGATAGGTGAGGTAGTGGTAGAGAAGAGTTCAAGCAGACGTGATAGACCATGAAGCCTATTCTGCTGGCTTTTAGTATGTATGTTAAATAGTTTGAGGCAAGCAGGCTGGGATGCGGAGTGGAGCTAGGGGTTTAGCCTTAAGTACTGAAATGGTGAAACCAGACTAGACATGATTCATACCAGGAAGATAGCTAAAAGACACCATAAGGGGTCTTCAGAGCATAATGTCATAATGTACTGTACTGCATTATATAGCTCAATACATGTTAAGTCATGGTTCATGTTGTCTCATGATTAAATTTACTGAATTCTGAATACTAGAAAC
This sequence comes from Neoceratodus forsteri, assembly GCA_016271365.2. NCBI lineage: Eukaryota > Metazoa > Chordata > Ceratodontiformes > Ceratodontidae > Neoceratodus > Neoceratodus forsteri. The sequence goes on from CM028131.1 coordinate 1,128,876,207, forward strand.
TGTAGTAGCCAACACAACACCACCACAGGAAACTGCATGAACAATCCATTTATTTAGTATTTCTATCAAATTGGTATGAGGTTGTTAAGTTGGCAAAATGGCAAGTGCAGTCATGGATAAAGTCAATGCAGGAAAATATGCATACTCTCCAGTACTGGGCCTGCATTGGTGGTAGGGCAGCCACATAAAACACTGCACCTCATCTTCTAAAAAGCTACACTGACAGATGCTGCCAAGAGCTTGTGATCAACCATGCATGTGCACTAGTAACGTTACTGCAAAGCAAACGGTTGGAGACATCTACTTGCAACAATTGGAAATTGGAATAACAAGCAAGTCATGGCCCCAGTAAAACTAAATGCCCTTTTGGCATGGAGTTTCTTTCTCCCCTGTATCATCAACCAGTACCATTCTACACTGATGCACTCCACTCCATCACCCTCAATCTCTAGGACATACCATATACTCCAGGTAGTCCCTTAAAAACTGTTCTTCTAGCTGGGGTAGCACAGGTTGGCCAGGCCCTTCCACAGTGCAATCCAGATAGCTCTAAAGGAGGTGCCAGTCTGTAGTCTGGAGCCTGCAACTGAGATGCTGCTATCCTTTTTGTCTGTTAATTTCCTTCATTTCCTCCCCTGAGCAAAGTGTAGTCTCCACATCACTTTTGGCAAGTTGGCACCCACCATTAATTTCTTGTAGTACCCACATGTGGCATACCATTTACTTTTGCAGCAATATTTAGATTGGTACCACCCCTAGCATTAGGGTGTATACCAGGATCATGATCTAGAGGAAGATGGACCATGGGGGTATAATTTACCAAAATGAACCTTTGCAATTACAATCAGGTCCAGTGGAGAGGAATGCTAGGTGTATGCTAGGCCTAACTGCTGAGGGGGCCCAAGTAAATAAACACAGAAACAATTATCAGAAGTTCCACTACAACAGCTGGGATTTTACAGTGTGCTTTATTCTCTCTGAGCATTAAAGCGGGGGTGAGCCCTCCATAGGTTTTGTCGTTACGCAATTTCTGGTACAGTCACTTGTAGAACATTTGTTAGGCAGACTTTAGCTTTCAACAAAAAGAAAAAATTACTCACCTTAGTAATTATGTTTCTTCTAATGGAGCCTTGCTGTATTCTGACTATTGCAGTTAGCCCCAGCTCTCAAACTGCCCCAGAGAGAAGAGGGTTAATCTTCTATGCAGAGCATAGAACATTGAGCTCAAGCTCAGTTCAAACCTCTGTCTGCTGCACTTAGAAAAATTTTTACTAGCCAAATGGCAACCAAATATTTTGGATCCCCAAAAGACTCAAGCCAAGAAATCCAAAATCAAAAACCAGGTAGTGAACAACTTAAGACTGTTAAATTAATAATATAACCCACTCCCCCTCTCTAACAACACTGCACCTGCCAGCCCACTTCCCAAAAACAGGTTCTGAGAGGGGAGGCAGGGAGGGAGGTCAGAATACAACAAGACTCCATTAGAAGAAACATAATCACTAAGGTGAGTAATTTTTTCTTCAAACCACATGAAGTCTTGCTGTATTCTGACTATTGCAGACTACCAAGCAGTACCTCCATGGAGGAGGGAATCAAACCTACCTTGGGAATAGGCTCTGCAGTACTGCTGTACCAAACTGAGCATCATTCCTATCCTGGATGTCCATGGAGTAATGTTTGGTAAATGTATGGTCTGCTTTCCAGGTGGCTGCTTTACATATCTCTAGCAAAGGAATATCCCTGGCCACAGCCAGGAAAGCAGCTGTACCTCTAGTCAAATGAGCCCTCAGACCTGAGGGAGGTATTTTGCCTAGCTTCTCATAGCAGAATTGAATACAAGAGACAAGCCACCTGGCAATAGTTCTCTTAGTGGCAGGTTTGCCCTTCCCCACAAGTAAAAAACAACTGAAGGGAGTCAAACCTGTGAGCCTTAGTACGCTCAATGTAGTAACTAAAGGATCTTTTAACATCCAAACTGTGTAAACTTCTTTCTCCTGAAGAAGAATGATCAGCAAAGAACACAGGGAGAGACATAGATTGGTTCAGATGAAAATCTGAAACCACTTTAGGTAAAAACCTCCTGTTAGTCTAAGGACCACCTTATCTCTATGGAATGAGATAAAATCAGGCTCCACTGACAGAGCCTGCAATTCACTGATATGCCTGGCAGAGGTAATAGCTGCCAGGAACACAGTTTTCCAAGTCAAGTACTTAAGCTCTGCTGAAAACAAAGGCTCAAAAGCGGGTTCCATAAGCTGAGCAATGCAAACATTGAGATCCCAAGCAGGGGTAGGATCCCTAAAGGGGGGATTGGTATGAAGCAATCCCTTGAAAAATTTACAGAATACAGGGTGAGATGACAGTGAGGAAGGCTTTCCCACTGACAGAAAGGCAAAAAAAGCTGACAAATGTACTTTGAGAGTAGCTGGTCTGAGGCCTAGGCCATTAAGATGAACTATAAATCCAGAACTGTAGACAATTCAGCAGTGTCTGGGAATATATGCTTCTTGGAGCACCAAATGTTGAATCTTTTCCATTTGGAGTTATAAGTTTTTCTGATGGCAGGCTTTCGAGAGGCTTTGAGAATATCCAGAACCCCTTGGGACAGATGCAAATCTGCATACTCTAACTCTTCAAGAGCCATGCCTTGAGATTGAGAGACCAAAGATTGGGGTACCAAATCCTCCCCTGAGAGGAGGTTAACAGGTTGTAATTCCTGGGAAGAGACAGGGAAAGATGAACTGCTAGGGACAGCAACAGGGGGTACCAAGGCTGCCTGGCCCAGTCTGGAGCAATCAGAATCACTTTGTAGGGCTGTGACCTTATCTTGACCAGAACCTTGAACAGTAGAGGAAAAGGAGGGAAGGCATATAGAAATTTCCCCTCCCAGTTCAAGATCAGAGCATCCAGAGGGACTGAGCCCAAGACTGGGGGTCTGCAACAAAACAAAGGAAGTTGGTGATTGTCTGAGGCTGAAAAGAGATCTATCTCTGGAGTGCCCCACCTTGAAAAAATCACTGTCAACACCAGAGGGTCCAGGGACCATTCATGATAGCCCTGGGAGATCCTGCTCATTGCATCTGCTAGCACATTGTCCTTCCCTGGAAGGTGGACTGCTATCAAAGAGGTCTGCAGAGAATAAGCTAGGGACCACAATTTCATGGCTTCCATGTACAAAGCTGTGGACCGAGTGCCTCCCCTGCTTGTTGATGTACCACATGGTGATTGTGTTGTCTGTCCTGACCTGAACCACCTTGTTCTGCACTGACTGAGAGAAAGCTTGCAAGGCTAGAAAGACCACCCTGAGTTCCAAGAGATTGATATGAAGAAGGGATTACTGAGGGGACCACAGACCCTGGGCTGTGAGAGCCCCCAGATGGGATCCCCACCCTAATAGAGAAGCATCCATGGTTAAGACCACAGAGTGAGACTGAGTGATGAATGGGACTGCTTGTCTGAGGTTGCCCTGATCCTGCCACCATTGGAGAGCCTGGATCAGAGTCTGAGTCACTGGAACTAGTTTGGTTAGAGAATCTTTCTTCTGAGACCAAAAGGCCCTCATGTGAAACTGAATGTCCCTCATCTGAAATCTGGCCCCTTGGACCACTGTTGCAGAAGCTGCCATGTGGCCCAGAAGCTGAAGGAAGTGCCTTGCTGGCTGAGAGACCAAAACATGGAATGAAGAAGCCAGCTCTACAATAGCTCTTTGCCCTTTCCAGGGGAAGAAAAGCTCTTGCTTTGACTGTATCCAACTCTGCACCTATGAAGGTGAGGAGCTGTACAGGCTTGAGAACTGACTTGGGAAGATTGAGAAGGAATCCTAGGGAAGTGAGCACTTGCTGAGTCACTAGCAGGTCTGACTTGACTTGGTCTGAGGAATGACCCACAGTGAGCCAGTCGTCCAGGTAAGGAAATATTCTTCCTTCTTAAAAAGGCCACTACTACTGCTAGGCATTTTGTGAATACCCTTGGAGTCAATGTCAGGCTGAAGGGCATAGCTTTGAACTGATAACGGCCTGAAGACAATTCAAACCTGAGGTACTTTCTGTGGGAGCACCTGATGAGAATGTGAAAGTAGGCATCCTTTAAGTCCAGGGAGGCTAGCCAGTCCCCTGGCCTTAGAGAGGGAAGGATTATTCCCAGAGTCACCATTTTGAATTTTGGTTTTGAAAGATGTTTGTTCAGGTATCTTAAGTCTAGGATGGATAGCCATTCCCCTGTCTTTTTTTGGGGTAAGGAAGTACCTGGAGTACAGACCTTTGCCCCTGTGCAATGTAGGAACTCTCTCTACAGCCTTTAGAGCCAGTAGAGATGAATCCTCTGCTTCTAATGCAATGGTTTCGGAGATGCTTGCAGGTGGAAAAGATCTGGCCCTCAGCTTTGGAAATTTCTTGAAGCTGAGAACCAGCCCCTGGCTTACCACCTCCAGGACCCACTTGTCTGAGGTAACAGACATCCAGTCCTGGACGAAGTAAGCCAGCCTGCCTCCTACAGGAATGGGGGAGTCGACCCAGGCTGACACATCAGGGTGTCTGCTTGGCAGGAGCCCTAGGTTGAGGGGTTGATGCAGCCTTGCTCATCCCCCTTCTGCCTCTCCCTTTGAAGAAGCCCCTCAGAGGAAAAGAAGAAGAGGCATGTGCTTGTTAGAAAGGCATATGAAAAGGCCTGCCCCTCCCCCTGCCCCTAGCTTGCTGCCTTTGAGGAGTTGCCTGCCTTTCCTTGGCCTGTGCACTCCTATAGGTGGTCCTATACTCATTCATCTTTTTCATGTAATTCTCTGTCTGCTCCCCAAATAGAGAATTACCCCACCACAGGGAAATCCATGGCCTTAGCCTGGGTGTCCTGTGAGATACTAGTACATCTGAGCCAAGCCATTCTCCAAAAAGCCACAGATATAGCCATGACTCTAGATGACACATCATTGGAGTCCACAGCAGCATGGAACTGCACCTTAGATGCTTCAATCCCATCAGCAGCCACCCCCTCCAGCTCTGAGGCTAGCTGAGGGGAAGTCTGCTTAGCCAGTGCCAGTACAGTGTCCCACCTGGACTTCTGGTACCTGGCTGCATAGGCTATATAATTAGCCTGCCTGAGTACCTAGGCAGATGCCATGTATTGTTTCTTTGCCATGGCATCCAGCTTCCTAGAGTCTTTATCTGGGGGAGGGTGAAGTCAAGGATATATTAACCTTATCACAGGCTGCAGCCTGCACAACCCCAACATGGCTGCATTGTTGATACAAGTACTCTGTACCTGAACCTGATAAGGTGTACCTTTTGTCCATCCTTCTGTCGACAGGAGGTACAGAATCTGAAGTTTTTTAAATCTTTTGTGTCTATTTCCCAAAAGACTTATGAAGGGGAATCGACAGTCTCTTGGACTCTGGGATGTCCATCATCTCCACATAATCAGGTTCCTCTTGTTCCTCCATGGCTTCCTCCACAGGGAGCTGGAGGGTTTTTGCCACTTTCTTGTAAAACATGTAGTGGGAAGGGGACTCAGAAAGCCTAGGAGGGGAAGGCCCAGTAAAGGTAGAATGGAGAGGGCAGTTGTCCAGTACAGGCTGTCTGGGGAGATGTCCAGTTCAATGTGCTCATCCAGACCTTCACCACCACCGTCATCATCATCATCATCATCATAATCTTCATCCCCCTGTAAATCCAGTTCATAAAAATCTTCAGAGGCATAACCTTGAACCAGAGGAACTGACCAAACTGAGTGCCTGCCAGAAGGCATTGGATCAGACGGAACCAGGCAAAGCAATTCTACAATCCTTATCACTTTGGCAATCTCTTCGGCGGTCAGAAAATGGGTCTCTGGATCTGAACCAGCAGATTTTTCTTTTCTTTGTCCTTTTGTAGGAACCGATCCCTCAGGATCGGCTCTCCTTTTGCCCTAAGAAGTATTGTTCTGGTTAGAGGGCACTCCCTCGGGTTCGGTCGGAACCGAACCGGGCTGGCCATCCAGGTCAGTGGACTTCACGGCCTCCTTATCCCTAAGCTTACCTAATCTTTTTTCCAGGGTAGACTTAGGGAAATTTTTACAGATTTGGCAATCTGAACCGAGGTGGTCAAACCCTGGACAATAAACACAGGTGGTGTGGGGATCAGCCTTAGCAAAGACCTCCCCACACACACTGCAGTGTTAAAACCCAGTGGGCCCGGTTTTTCTTTTGGGTTTCTCAGACATAGCCATCCGAATCACAAACTGTGTCACGGGTATTGGAAAAAACCACAAGAAAATGCGTTTTTTTTTTTTTAAACCGATAAGGACTGGTAACCACACTCTAAGTTTAGAAACAAAGACGGAATATGTAATTCACTAAATGGCTGGTTCAGCCGAACTGGTCGAAAATCAATTATACAATTTCCACAAGTTTTCTATGTCTAGTTCACTACCTAGTGCTTACTGTACCACAGACAGAGATCTGAATCAAAACTTGCTAAAAAATAATCGGTAAAAACAGAAGACTTTAACCGACTTTTGAACTGTGAGCAAAGGAGAAATCTCCGGAGTGACCGTTCAGTTAGGCGGAGTAAAGAATCTGATGGTTGTGCATCTAAGTGCAGCAGACAGAGGTCTGAACCGAGCTCGAGCTCAATGTTCTATGCTCTGCATAGAAAATTAACCCTCTTTCTCTGGGGCAGTTTGAGTGCTGGGGCTAACTGCAATAGTCAGAATACAGCAAGACTTCATGTGGTTTGAACAATTTCTTTCCAAGGGTGCCGGAAGATAGTAAAAACTGAGAAGGCTGAGGATTGGAAGCACACTTATTGGGGCACAAAGGGCACATTTTCTAAATCAGTTTTTGCCATACCGAAATACAATAAATGCACATTTATAATGACAATCATAATTTTAAGAATGCAGTTATATCATATATGAATATTTAATACAGTAAATTAAGAGCTCAGCTGTCAACCTGACATCTATGCCTTTTGTTTATTTTTCTACATTAAAGGGACACTGTCAACCCCCTTAGGTCTCAAAGTGTCCCTAGTTTAAAAAACATATTTTATGATTGCCAACATTCTGGAAAGATTGTTGCTATAGCTGGCAGTTTAATAGTGACTCCTTTTTTCTTTAAAAAAGTGAAAAACATACTACCCACTATACTTGTGTTATCACATAAATAAAGGTTTGTTTACATTTCTTGATCAGCTCCAACTGCATCTTTCCTGAACTTAGGAACATCCACAACACAGTCTAGCTCCTCATAATGCAGTGGGAGGTTAGGAGGCTACTGCCTCAGGAGTGGCTGCACTGTTTGGGTGTGTTTCTAATGCTCAGGAGGTATGCAGTAAGAACAGATCCAGGAGCATAAACAAAACAAAGTTGCTTATAAATACACATTAGCATGCATTTCAGGTCTACTAAACAAGGAGACAGACAAAACAAATTGCCACATCAATGAATGTTATAGAAGGTAAGCAATCATAAAATGTAGGTTTTTATCTAGAAATAATATGATGTAAAACAGGTTGACAGTGTCCCTTTAAATATTTTTACAGAGGCCCATGAGCTCACTTTGTGCTCTGCACACTCACTGCAAATTTTGAAATACATCCATTTATTGAAACAAAGGGTATTTCACATTATGTCTATTTGCAGTGCCTTGTAGTTTGCTATTCTACTGTATTATAATGTCCTCCCTTACTGCAATACTCTTCCCTTGGTCAACCTAGAAATCAGTCTCTTCTCATTATACCACATAGATCACAGAGAGGTTAAGCGAAGGGCAGTTAAGTGAGTTGGTCAAGGTCACACCCTAAGTAGAAGCGGTGGGACTCAAATCTGAGTCCCTAGGTTCACAGCTCTGTTCTAACCACTAGACTAAACAGCCTGTACTGGACAACTGCCCTCTCCAATCTACTTTTACTGGGCAGCCCACTGAACAATGATGTATAGCTGACCTACTGCAAGTCTTCCCTCCCTCCTGATACTCCTAGATACCCTCTTTCTCCCACCATTCTGCCAACCTGCATACCTGAAGCATCTCACCCCCATCCCTGATTCCAATACTTGACTTGGAGATGGTCTGGTGGGAAGCAAGCTCAGTAGTCCTGTACTTTTATTCTAGGCTCTAGCCCAGTCCGTCACCCCTGCCCCTTCCCCAGGAGCTTTCTACTATGTCAGTAGTTGAGTGGCACACTGATGTTTGCAGCGTGGTACACATACATTCTTTCTTGTATAAGCAAGTGAGCAGTAAGCAATAAGGGATCACAGATAAAGAGATTGATGAGCTCCTATTGAAAATCTCTTCTCACACAGATACAGTCAGAGCTACACTAACCAGTTCTGTACAAACAGCAAATTTTAAATAAATAAATAAAAATATGGGCTAAATCTCCCACAACCTCCACTGTATACTGTGTGAATTGGTTTGCTATAATACAGGACATCATGACCCATAATATTTCAGTCAGAACTGATAACATTCTGTATCCCAGAGCTTTGACATATTTTTCTGGGTTAGTAATGAAATTCTATAGAGTTTGCTGCCTTCACAGTATTTGGGCCAGGCCCCAGTTGCCATCCCGGGTGAGTAGACATTGATAGGCTCTGTTGAACTGATCGTAACAGACTGTTTATCCCCTTCCAATCTCACCAGAATTAAGCAGAGGTCAACTGAAAAAGAGCCATGTATGCCTGTCTTCCATTCTGAAGGGGTTAACTAGTCACTTCAGTGACGTGATGTGTAGCTTCCTGGGCCAGCAACAACTGCCCCCCAGCATCACTTTGGACCATCTCCAGCATTAACCCCTCTGAACAGAAGTCAGCAGGGGCCAAAATAAGGATTTTACAATCAAGAACCAGAAAGATCTCCTGGGTATCAACTTTCTTGCTGACCAGGAGCTACATTAGCAAAACCAGGAGGTAACTTTTAAATAAAGATAGGAGGCAGTGTAGTCTATTGGGTGGCTGGGGGGTATCTTAGGAGGCAGTGGGTTGTAGTGATTAGAACATTGGTCTGGGAATCAGGAGTCAAAGGTTCAAACCCCACTAAAGCCAAATACTCACTTTGTGACTTTGAGCAAGTCACTCAACCTCTCAGTTCTCCGGTCTGCCAAGTTGCAGAAATGGGCAACAGCATGATCCCACTAGAAATGAGATATTACATTGCTGCTGGGCTATCCTGGGTAAATTGACAAGTAAAAAGTGTATGAAATAACTCTACTTTTGAGTACACTGACGCATTAGTGCATTACTTATTGGGATTTTATTTTCTCAATTAACCTGACTGCCATGGGGAGGAAGTGCCTGCTAGCTTCTTGGTGTGCATCCTGTTTTTTCTGGGTTGGGAGGGGTTGTAGGACATGAATAGCTGTCTCTGCTGTTGTGTTCCAGGATATTTGGCAGTGGAAACAAATACAGTACCTGTAACCTGACACATAAAAAATTTCCATTATCAAAAATCAACATCCTGCACTTTTACAGACTATTACTGATATCATGCAGGTTCTGCACTAGGTCCAGCAAAGTGGAAACTGCAAGAGCTCATAAACATGTGGCCATAATGGAGGCATATAATACAATAAAATGATTAATGAATGTACCTGTTGGTTGTGTTCAGTTGCAATAATAGCAGCAAAGAGGAGCAGTTGAGCACCTACAGGCAGCAGCAGAGCAGAGAGAATAATTGGAGGTAGGTTAACTTAGCTAGCAAGGCAGGAGCCAGCCAGTTTGCAGCAGAGAGAGAAATGAGATGGGTAGGGTGAGGAGCTACGTTTATTACACACCCGCCTGAGTTGGACCATCACATGGGACCTTCCATTCACAAAATAACATAATTTATTTAATCACCCCACCAGTTGTTGCTTGCTGCATAGTACATGGAGGTGCCAGTACAGACAGGAGGGAGGACACCTAATCTGTCAAATCCTGTGAATCTCCTCTCCACAACGACAAAGCGTTAAGGGCAGGGGAAGGCTGATCAGAATGGGCAAGCACGGCTCCTTAATTAACAGCAGACGGGAGCTGAAAGTTCCACCAGAGCTGTAAAGTTCAACCCGTTTTGAAGTCAATTATCTGATAACAACCCTACTTTAATTACAACTCTGTTTTGGGACAGTGGAAGGGAATCAACACTGACACTGAGACTGGACAGCTTGTTACAAGCTGTCACATTTTATTTGTGTGGCAGCTTGGAGGAAGGGCAGCACTTCAAAGATCAAAGGCACTGACACTATCATGCAGCAATAACTTAGGCTATTCTCAGGATGTCCTTAACACAAAAAAATGGACTTTAGCTCTTAAATCCTCAGGACGTCCAGAACATAAAGAAGCATTTGTCAATGCCGAATGTTTGCTTGCTGGCATTGGCATTGGTAGTGTAAGAGCTACAGAGCTGCATAATAGGAATGGCAGTGAAGTATTGAACTAAAGCCAAACCCACCACCACCCTGCAGAGACTGACAGGCATTGGGGTGTGCCTCTGGGTCGTCAGGCATAACAGCCATGTCATTTCACTACACCCTGCCCTGCAGACACCGACAAGTGTCACAGTGTACCTTGGGGTCTTTGGCCCTTATGTTCACCCGATTTCATCAGGAAATACGGTGAGATGGGTGCTGTATAGGAGAATGGGGTGAACTTTGGGGCCAAAGAGTCCAACGCACACCTCGATGTCTCTCACTGGCTGCAGGGTGTGGGTGGGGGTGGAATGGTATACGCATTACAGGTGACAATCCCAGGTCACACCCTGATGCCTGTCACCTCAAGGTTGGGGCATTGTGGTCAGAAACCCTAACGCCAGACGTGTTATATTTTCACTCCAAATTTTCAACATGGTTTTTTGTGACCCTAACCTCATGAACAGTGGCAATATCAGTTCATTAGCCAAAAGCTGATTTTGCACAGTGACTATGCCATTTGGCACCACAGGCGCAAAAACACATTTCGAACAGGATGTGAAATATTACAGCTGTGCTGTTCATGGGGAGGTGTAAAAAATGGCAATTTTGAAAATCTGCAGTGAAAATATTAAAAAAAACTGGTGAAGTTTGTTAAGTTAACTGGTTAAGAATGTGGTGCCTAAGACAGGATATCAAGTGTATCCATCACTGGGAAGACTTCTATGGAAGGGCCTCACTCTTTTGCTGGGATAGTTTTCATCTCAGCAGAAGGGGGAGTACCATATTGGGGAAAAAAATCACTGCAGTAATAAATACTTTAAACTAAATCATAGGGGGGAGAATTGGAAGGTCTAAATTCTCTGAAAAAAAATAAAACAAACACTGATTTTCCAACTATTAAATCTTGTAACATTCTATCTTTTAATGCTAGATCTTTGAATAACATAAACATGGCTGAACTAGATTGTAAATGTAAAATACTTGATATACTGTAGGCATTATTGCTGTAACTGAAACCTGGTGGGATCCTGCCTCTAAATGTTTGAAAGAGTTACCTGGTTATAAATTGTATCATAAAGATAGAATAAATTAAAGTGGAGGAGGGGTATGCTTGTTTGTGCTCAATGATATTACATCATCTGAATTAATTATTAGTACAAATACCGAATCACTCTGGGTAACAGTTCAAGGGTCAACCAAAATTAGTCATAGGAGTCTGCTACAGACTCCCCTCATCTGATTTTGATTATACAAAAGATTTAACAGATCAAATAACAGAAATGGCAGATAAAAAGAATGTGATTATTCTGAGAGACTTTAATATGCCTGGAATTAACTGGGAAACACTCACCGGCTTAACTGCACAAGAAAAATTATTAACAAGCTCATGTATCGATCTGGGTCTAGAACAACTAGTAAGATTCCCTACTAGAGGTATTAATATACTCAACCTTATTATGGCTAATGTAGAAAGTAAAGTTTCAAATATTAATATTTCTGCTCCTATAGGGAATAGTGATCATAGTTCAATTTTATTAAATATAATCACTACTAACCTCAAATTATCATCAGGTATTTTACACAAAAATTACAACAGAGCTAACTTTAAACAAATAAATCTTATACTTAATCAAATAGATTGGGTCAGCAAGTTTAAGGATAAATCTACAATTCAAGCATGGGAAATATTTAAACAAATCATATTTAAGTTAGAGCAGATATATGTTCCCTTAAAAGTTAAATATAACAAAAAGGGTAAAATTCCCATATGGTTTTTTAAAGTTATACATAGACAAATAAGATTAAAACATTGTTTATTTAAGAAATTAAAAACAAACTACACGCCAGGTACCAAAGTTAGATATAAAAATGCAGTATCTCATTTAAAAAAATTAATCAAACAAGCAAAATCTAAGCTTGAATTCACCTTGGCCCATTCTAAATCTAACAAAAAATCTCTTTATTCTTATATAAACAGTAAAAAGGGTGATTCAAGAAAAATTGGACCAGTAACGCTAGATGGGAATCATAAAAATGACCAAAAAATAGCAACTATATTTAATGAATATTTCTGCTCTGTCTTTTACAACAAGGATTTTTATTAACCAATGTGTAAAACACACTTATTACATCCAAAAATAAACAGGCAGGAAGTTAGAAATGTTATATTACTCCTTAAAAAAACAACTAGTCCAGGACCTGACAATATTCAATCTAGGTTTCTAATGGAGACAGTTGATGCAGTTACTATTCCACTAACGTTAATATTTAATAAATCTTTATCAGAAAGCAGTATTCCTGATGATTGGCGTACAGTGATTGTGGTCCTAATTTTTAAAAAGGGTAATAAAATGAATGTGCAAAACTATAGACCAATAAGTCTTACATCATTAATATGTAAGGCTATGGAAAGAATAATTAAGTCGCATATTGATTCTGAAATCAACACACTTGGGATTCAAGATCCATCTCAGCATGGTTTCAAATCAGAATCATCTTGTACTACAAATCTCATCTGTTTTTATAATAATATTAGTAGATACCTGGATAATCATATTCCCTCAGATGTTGTACTTCTAGATTACAGAAAGGCATTTGATAAAGTACCCCACTCATTACTCACTAAGAAAATGCACAGGCTTGGTTTCTCAGGATATTTGTTAAATTGGGTCTCACAATGGTTATACAATAGATCTCAGGTAGTTAAGGTAAACAGCTTCTTTTCAGATTCACGTAAGGTGACTAGCGGTATTCCACAGGGCTCTGTCCGTGGGGCCAACTTTATTTAACATATTTATTAGAGATCTGACAATATCCTCCAGTAACTTTATTTCCAAATTTGCAGATGATACCAAACTAGGAGGGAGAGTAGCTACAACTCAAAATATTGCTATTCTTCAAAATGACCTTAAGAATATAGAATCATGGGCAAAAACTAACCTCATGGACTTCAACACTGACAAGTGTGTGATCCTACATTTTGGGAGTAAAAATCCTAAGACTACCTACTGGTTAAATAACAAACAACTTAAACATTCTGAATATGAAAGAGATCTAGGCATCTTGGTGAATAACAAATTATCAGCCAGTTCACATTGCAATAGAGTGGCTAATACTGCAAATGTTTTGTTGAAACAAATAAATAAAACATTTGTAAATAAATCAGAACAATGTCTGGTCTCCTTATATAGATCATATGTCAGTCCATATTTGGATTATGGTTCCCCCTATTGGAATCCATTAAAGGAGACATTCATAGAGTGGAACAAGTCCAGAGAAGATTGACCAAGATGATACCAAGACTAAAACACAATTCTTATGAAGCTTGTTTGTCAAAAACTGGGCTACACTCCCTACAACAAAGGAGACTTAGAGGTGATTTGTTGTTTTTATTTAAAATATTAAAATGCCCTATTCAAATGAATCAGTGTGGACTGACATACTCTAAAAAACGCATTGCCGGCAGATCGCACAATAAACAATTAGATGTTGAACGGGTCAACACTAACAAAAGAGATAATTTCTTTAGTGTTAGGGCTCCAAAACAATGGAATTCACTACCTAAATATATAGTTAACTCAGAAACTATTGAGTCATTTAAAACTAAGTTAGACAGTTGGTTAATAAAACTTGAAGAAAATTGACCCACTTTTGAGGGGGACAATCTCGATGGGCCGACATGGTCTTCTTTTGTCCAAACTACCCAGTATATCCAGTAAGTCATGAGCGTGCATAGAAACTGTGCAATGTACACCTGTAATGTAATTAGTTGGGGAATTTTTTACAGCAGATTGTCAACACAGGCATTTTGGGACCTCCGTTCATGAACAGTGTCACTGTGATTTTCTTAATCTGTCCTGAACAGTGATTTCTCACAGCGACCATGCATTTCTGCGCTGGAAGTACGAAAACACATTTTGGCCATGGTGTGAAAAATGACAGCTGTACTGTTCATAAGGAAGTGTGTAAAAATGCCAGTGGTGAAAATCTGGACTGAAAATATTATGGATTCATGATCTTACGAGGGTGTGTGGAAACTGCACAATGCTCGCTCATAACACAGTCATTTTATGGACTTTTGTCACCAAATTTTTGACATAGCCATTTTAAGACCTCTGCTCATGAACAGTGTAACTGTGATTTTCTTAATTTGTCCCAAACATTGATTTCACACACCGACTGCGCCATTGTGTGCTACCTGCATGAAAACACATTTTGGGTGAGATGTGAAAAATGACAGCTATACTACTCATAAGGAGGTGTGGTAAAATGGCAATGCTGAAAATCTGGAGTGAAAATATTAAAAATTTGCAAACTTATGAGCGTGTGGAGGAACTGCGCAATGCATGCTCGTAAATCAGTCATTTTTGGGAATTCATTCACCAAATTTTCAACATAGGGTTTTTGGGAGCCTACCTCATGAATTGTGACACTGTTGTTTCATAAATTGGTCCCAAAAAGTGGTTCTGTGCAGTGAACACGAAATCACCTTTTGGGACTGATTAACGCCATGACAGTACCATAATTCATGAGGAGGGGTCCCAAAAACCCCATGTTGAAAATTTGGTGCCAAAATTCCAAAAAATGCCTGAGATATGCATCAAAGTTGAAAAAACTCTATTTATTCCACTATACAGCTTACCGGCATTTCTTCAGTTCGCGGTCAGCTTTGAGGAGTGCAGACGTGTTCCCGGTCCACCAAAGATCGTGTTGCTGGCTGCCGGAAGTAAGTATGGGGTGAGGTGGGGGTGTGGGGAGGTGGATGTGCAGGGGTGGGCGTGGGTTGGTGGGCAAGACAATCAACGAGGGACCATTTTTTTCTTTTCAGATGTTTATTTTCTTTTTAGGAAGACAACGCAGGACTTGTGCCACACTGGGGTGGGCTCCCAGCATGGCAGCTGAAAGATTTTTTGGGGGGATCAGTGGAGCTGACAGGGGATTGGGCACCCCCGTCGGCCATACAGACATGTGCCACACTGGGGTGGGCTCCCAGCATGGCAACTGGAAGTCTGTTTCTTTTGGGGAGTTTAATTGAGCCAACAGGGGATTGGGCACCCCATTGCCATTCTCACTTATGCCATGCTGGGGTGGGCTCCCAGTGTGGCACCTAGAACTCTGGGGGAGAGCACGGAGCCGACAGGGGATTGGTCACCCCCGTCAGCCATACTGTGTGCAGCGGGCGGGGGGGAGCGCTTTTCAGAGACACTCAGAGGGTTGAGGAATATTACAATACTGATCAGGTGTGCCAACAGACGACAACTGCGTCTAACTTTTCAGTCTCTTTGGGGTTCTGTTTTCCTGCTTTTGTCAATGCCACTCCTACCCTGAACTCTGTCTCAACATTCCAAGGATGGCAGTTAGATCGTTTTTTGGAAACATTCCAAGGATGTCATTTTAGTCACGTGCCTCTTCCCAGAAAGATAGTCCTAGGAAAATTTCACTTCAAACTGATTTTATGTTCCAGAAAGAGAAAGCAGAGACGTATACAAGCAGGATTGCCGGCAATATGCTAATCAACACTATCTCATCGCTGCTCACTGAAGCGGTCTCTCCCTTTCAACTGTATGCCACTGCATTTTCAACTGCTGTCATAGACAGCTGCAGCATTCATTGGTGAACTGTGGCCATGCCTGCAAACACACTGACTGAATTGGAAGACAGGGTGCCACACCTACAAAAACTCAAATGATGGCACTATGTTTCTTGCACATGCTTGCAAGCAAACATAAAAATGGACATCAGTTCTTAACATTATTTTTTGCTTTAGGCATAAATGGCTCCAATGAATCTATTTTTGGATGTTTTGCATATACATTTCTGGATGTAAAATATGTCTATAATGTACTTATCTGAAGCTCTGCTCCTGGGTGAATCCCTCAAACCAGTTGAGAAGTTTAAATACCTCGGCTTCTGGATTGACAGTAGGCATTCTTTCGCACTTCATATCAATGAATTAAGTAAACAACTTATACAGTGACTAGGCATATTCTACAGGGTCAAGCACCTCCTTACCTTCAAGGCCAAAACATGATTAGTGCAATCAACATTTCTTCCTCTCCTGGACTACGGTGACATCCTCTACAGGCATTGCCCCCTCGCCTCCCTCTCAAAACTAGACACTCTGTATCATAGAACCCTCAGATTTATCACTAACTCTCCCTACAATACTCATCACTGATCCCTCTATGCTGAACGTGGCAGGCACTCCCTAAACACCAGGAGGCTGAAAAATGCTGCCATATGGGCCTACAAAGCCGTAATAGGCAAGCTCCCCCAGTACATCACCAAGCTCCTGATCCATTCTTCAGGAACCTACTCCCTGAGAAGATACTCCTGCATCACTTTTGACATCCTTAGGTTCAGAACCCAGTATGGATCATCTTCCCTAGGCATGCCCTTCCCTCCATCTGGAATACTATTCAAAAATCTCTAAAACTCTCAAAACATGCCAACCTTCAAAATGCTTCTTAGTAACCTACTTATTGAAACCTGCAAATGCTTCAAAACCTAATCTCCTAGTCTTCCCGCCTTCCTCTGCCTGTTGGTCTCCCGTCTCCTTTCTCCTTTACTCTATGACCTGTATTTTTTGTGCACACTGGTTGCAAAGTCCTGCATTTTATTTATCCTGCAAAAATTCTGTGTCTGCACTTTATTTGTATACGTTTTTTTTCCAATAGTACTTTTTATTTGCATTATGTATTCTTATTGTATTGACCACCCAGCTCCACCTTGTAAATGAGCTTTTCTTTAATGGTGTTTCACCTGGTTAAATAAAGATTGATTGACTGATTGTTTGATTGATTGATTGATTGATTGATTGATTGATGATACAGTGTACAATAAATACATACAATGAACAACAGCTCACAATTCACAAATATCAACTTAGTATAACATTAAAAAACAATTACAAATAGTTTGTTGCTGCAAGCGGAGTTTTAGCTCAGTTTCATAATTTACATAATTGTTAGCTTCTAAGCAATGTTGAGGCATTGTATTCCACAGTTTGGGTACCTGTGCATATGGAGTGGCCCAGGGGTGGACATCCTCCCTCACTGCCTCCTCTTTGGTTGCATAAAGCCTTGTTCCCTGTTGCTGCTGTGTCCATGCCCCCATCCTTGGTTTTCCCAGAGTTAAGATGACCTTTTCATAGATGGTAATTTGTGCCATGCTACATGTTGCACTAGTGCACATTGTGCGGCACTATAGTTTTGAATATACCATTGCACCTATATGCATGTCCCCACCCCTCACTTTGCACCACACATACGTTATCTTTTAGCATCGGCACTAACATATTGCGCTGCCGCTATACGGCCTTTTGAATATAGCAATCTGATGCAAATGTGGCGTAATTGCACCACAGTCAGTTTGCTCCCAGTGCAAAGATTTGAATACCTGTCCCTAGGTGTTTAATAAAGGAAGAGCAAAGGAACTTAGAATTTAGGATTGAATTCACAAAAGACAGTCAGAAGTCATTTTATTCTTATGTTAATAACATGAGAAGTAGTAATGAATCAATAGGTCCCTTAGCTGATGACTCTTACACTAAATGACCCAATCCAAATAGCAGACATTCTAAACAACTACTTTTGTATAGTCCTTAGAGTCAAGAATTACTGCAAAATTATAGGTGAACTCCCCGGGACAAAAAAAAAACAAAAAACAGGGATTTAGTAATGAAGAGCTTTTGAAGGTCTTAAAGGATGTTAAACCAAACACAACACCAGGACTGGATGGTATTCACCCTAATTTTATCAAACAGCTCACAACATCTTTTTGTGTCCCCTTTCATATATTACTTAGTAGGTCTTACGAACAAGGGGAGGTTTTGGCTCAATGGAAAAAGGCAGTAATTAGCCCTATACCACAAGAAGGGTAGTAAGGCATTAGCTGGGAATGATAGGCCTCTAAGCTTTATATCAGTGCCATGTAAGTTAATGGAGAAAGTAATAAAATCAAAATTTCATGGTGAGGCATTACTTAAGGGGTTACAGGATTCTACTCAGTATGGTTCTACTCCAGGGAGGTCATGTACCACAGATTTGATTGTATTTTAAGAAAAAGATAGTGCTGGTCTTGATAAAAATAAACCAGTAGATGTGATATTCTTGGGCATTAGAAAGGCCTTTGACACTATGCCTCATTTTGAACTTATAAATAAACTGAAAGATATGGGATTTAGCCTACATCTTGTCAAATGGGTGGAATCCCGATTGAGTGGGAGAATGCAACAAGCAAGAGTTGCTGGAAATCTGCCACCAGGGAGATCAATTAGCAATGGGGTCCCCAGGGCTCTGTTCTGGGACCAAATTTGTTACGACTCTTTATAACAGATCTGCATGATGGAGTAGAAAACAATATTTTAACATCTGCAGATGACACAAAAATAAAAGGGGTCGTTGATACTGATGCAAAACATCAATGCCTAATGAAGAATCTGATGCTCATTAAATTATGGGCTCAAAAAATAAAATGGACTTTAATACTGAAAAGTGCACAGTACTACATCTAGGTAAACATAATCAAAAGTAGTTGTATACACTAAATGAAGTAACTCTGAAATTGGAGCAGAGTGAAACACAGTCTAGGAATAGTGGTGAATAATATATTTACCTCACATAATCATTGTAGGAGAGTCATCCAGACTGCTAATAGACTAATTAACTCCATCAAGAAATCATTTATATATAGAAATGAGTATTGTTTAGTTCCATTGTACAAAGCTCATGTAAGGCCTCATTTGGATTGTGGGTCTCCATTTTGGTCCTAATATTTGCGACAGGACATGAACCTGTTGGAGAGTGTCCAGCACGAAACTGATACCAAGGTTTCAAAATAAACCATATACAGATAGACTATCAGAATTAAAGTTACACAGCCTGGAACTGAGAAGAAAGAGAGGGGATATTTTACCACTATTTCAAATAATGAATAACCCGGAGGTTGCCAATAAATGTGACATAAGTATTAAAGAAAGAACAATTATTTTAAGATCTTATAACATGCAATTAAAAATTTGTAAGGTCAACAATAATAAACAACATAATTACTTCACTGTTTGTGTACCAAGAATGTGGAATAGCCTACCTCAACATCTTGTTGACCTCACGCAGTTTGAAAATTTCAAGGTCAAACTTCATAAATATATAGTAAACTATTAGTCATGAAGCCCCACACAGTGTGGGAGACAGACTTGATGGGCCAGACGCCTTCTTCTGTCTATTTTGCCAAGATGCCAAGTTACCGATTTACAACCAAAAAAAACTATTGAGAGGTGGAAGTAACACTTGTCACCCACTGAGTTCATATGAGGTCCTTAAAGAAGATTGTTAAAAAGTTGGTGAAAAATGTTTCAAATATGTCTGAGTTAGGAGTAGAAGTTATATTTTTGGTACAAAGTATACATGTTATTGCTGCAAGTCAGTATTTGTCAGTTACAGTTAGTGGTGGCCAAAAAATCCTTTTTCTAGCATAAAAATTGTTACCCAGCACTCAAAACAAATTTTTATATGTGAAAAAAGGATCTGGGTGCACTTTCTCACTAACAAGGAATTCTTGACTCACAGCAATAAAATCGCAACCCTTGCTAGGCTGGCAACTCTGATTTGCTGGGTGCCCATAAAACATATTTCTGGGTAATGTTTCATGAAATATAACCCAGAATCTAACCAAAAATATCCTGTTTACCCCTGTACAGATGTTTGTTTTTAAAAAATGGATCATTTTTATGTGTTTCTATAATTTGTTTTGCCCAAAACAAAAAACAAGATGGCAGCACTCACAACCATTAGTATGTGTCTCAAGAACATAAAAAAAAATTCTGTCTAAAAGAAAACCAGCTTGCAAACATAAATTCATTGTTTGTGCTAGATATTTTAATTTATTTGTTTTTATTAGGGAAGACTTTTAGGCAAGTGCCATTTTTTTCAAAGGTGACAATCATTGCTCCAACAATAACAACATTTCAACATGAACAAAGATGAAGTTAAATTCATAAATTCTTATATGATAAATCATCAAAGTACAGTGAAGGTCTGAAGCATATTGTCATTTAAGACAGTTACACATGTTAAGATCTTTCAAGTAAGGCATAATGCATTTCTTAAAACTTCCCAATGACTGACTTAGTACATTATATTGTGAACATGAATTCCACAATATTTAAATAGTTTCTGCCCAAGTGAGGTTTACAGCCTGGAAACTCCAATTTGTAAGTAAATAAGTAAGTCTTTATTTCTTAAGCACCCTTTCCCTGGGACTCGGGGCTCTGTACAGGATACAGGCAAAATAAAATAAGAGTATAATAGACTAAGAGCACATAAAAATCAACTTTAATGGCTAAAATCAGTAAATGGAAGAGGAGCAGGTCATTCCAAATGCTTCTTTGAAAAGATGGGCCTTCAGACCCCATTTAAAAGCTTCCACCAAGGAACTTGGGAATGAGTTCCACAGGAACAAGACCACAGCCTCAAAGGAATGATCACCCAAGGTTTTGAGCCAAGCTCTGGGAACCACTAGAAGGCATCCTCAGCAGAGCAGAGGGAGCACAGGGGGTGGGCAGGAGTCAGGAGGTCATGCAGGTAGCCTGGACCTGCTCTGTATAGGGCCTTATTGGTGAGTAGACCCACCTTGAAGAGATCCTCCACCTCACTGGCAGTCAGTGTAAGTTTTGAAAGACTGTGGTCACATGACGTGACCTTGAATGCCAGTCAGCAACCTGGCCGCTATGTTCTGCACCAGCTGCAGGCAGTGCAGAATACCTCCACTGCCCTGAGATACAGAGCACTGCAGTAGTTATGTCTGGATGTCACAAAAGCATCCACTAATGAAAGCAGATTATCCAGGGGGATTAAGGCTATAATCCAGGCAATGTTCCTAAAATGGTGAAAGCTAGTCTAGACAACAGATGACATCTGAGCCTCAAATGTCAATCTGCTGTATAGGATCATACTCAGATTTTTCACCTTTGTGGTTGCCAAAAGTGGGATTGTACCAAGCAACAAGCCTATTCCAGCCCTCATAGCATCTACCTCCCACCTGCAACCCCACATCAATTACTAGCACCTCCATCTTATCTGGCTTGAGCCTCAACCAGTTAGAGGACATCCAGTTCTGGATCTCAGCCAGACAATTATTAAACACCGTCACTGCATCACATGTCCCAGGGCAAAGGACATATACAATTGGATATCATCTGCATAACAGTGAAACTCCACACTGTAACATCTGATGATATCACCCAAGGGCAGCATATACACTGCAAACAACACGGGCAAGAGGATCAAACCTTGAGGAATGCAACAGATCAGGGGCTTCAGGCAGGAGGAGAAACTCCCCATCACCTCCCTCTGTATCCTGCCTGTGAGGAAGGACACATACCAGCAGATGGCAGTGCTGGTGAGTCCACAGAGCCCCCTCAAGAACTCCAATAACACCACATGGTCTACAGTGTCAAATGCTGATGAGAGATCAAGGAGGATAAGTATTAGCCATTCCTCTCAGCCTCTAACCCTGAAGAGATCATTTTGAAACTTGACCAATGTGGTGTCAGTGCTATGTCTGGTCTGAAATCCTGACTGGAGGGGTTCATAGATGTCAAAGGCCATAAGGTGTGCCTTGAGCTGCAGAGCCACTATTTTCACAATAACCTTACCCAAGAAGGGAAGGTTAGAGACTGGTCTATAATTCACCAAGACAATAGGGTCAAGAGATTTTTTTTCAGAAGCGGCTTCACCAATGCCTCTTTCAAGGTGCTAGGAAATTGCCTCTTCAAAAGTCAACACCAGATGATCGACGAACACTGGCCCAATGGACTCAATGCATCCCACTAAAAAACAGGTCGGGCCTGGGTTCACCTCACAATATGTGGGCTGAAGCTTCAAAATCACTGCACAGACCTCTTCCATCCTCACTGACCTGAACTCACCCCAAGCAAGGGGAGTGCTCTCCAAGACACCCGACACACACCGATGCTGGGATGGTCTGGCCCATTTGGGGAGATCACAGCCCTGATGGAGGACACTCTGTCAGAGAAGAACAGAGTAAACTCCTTGCACTTAGCTTCCAAACTCACTCTAACCAGCTGTAGGCAGAATGGATGGAGTAGCCTGTCCACAGTCCAGAAGAGATGAGCCAGTCTGTTCTTCCCTGCAACAATCTCCTTGGACAGATAAGCTGCCTTCTAATGGGAGATTGCCCTCTGATACTCACCATAGTGATTTCTCTGAGTCAGCCTGTCCTCCTCAAACCACAATCTATGCCAACAATGCTCCAACCTCTGACCTTTGGTCTTCATCTCCTTGAGCTCCTCATTAAACTAGGGGACCTCAAGTGAGAAGACCTGGATTGCATACAGATTGGTGAAACAAAATCAGGAGCTAAAGGCGACAGCCTTATGATAGGCTGCCACCACCTCACTCGAGCCAACCACGCAAGCAGCACTCACCACTAAGAGGTCCATTACTGCCATTAAGCACTCTGGGGACAACCCCCTTAAAGGGTGGCTGCAGAATAACTCCATAGGGGAAGTGCTCATGTGGGGGCCTGAAGGAGAACTGCACTGTGCAGTGATCCAACCATGTGACTGGATCAATCTTGAGGTCAACTATCTCAAGTCCCAGTGAGAATATTAGGTCCAAGGTATGACTGTGGCTGTGGGTCACAGAAGCAACTGTGTGAAACCCAGCAATGTCATCAGTTGGAGGAAGTCTTGTCCAAACTGTGACAATTCATCATCAATCTAAGCACTAAAGTCACCCAGGACTAACCACCTAGGTGACTCCAATGCCCTCTTGGTGACAAAGTCTGTGACTTCCTACAGAAACTCCTTCTTTTGCCCTGGAGGACAGTACATGATAGGGAATCTGTAGCTTGGACCCCCACACATGGCCACATATTCAAACAATGAAGTAGATCCCTCTGGGTGCACAGAGAAGTTCTGGTTGTATCTAAAACAGATGGCCATACCCCCATCCCTGTGCTCCCTCCTTGGACAGTGCACCACAGAGAACCCTCTACTGCCCTCTGGGATGTTTACAGGTGCATGAGGAACAAATGTAAACAACAGGCCACATTTTTGAAACAGACCTACTTCCACAATCTGCAAAAGGCCAACCTTGGAGACCCTAGAAAATTCTTGGACTCAATCAGCTCCCTGCTAAACCCCCGCTCCAGCTATGCTGCACCACATCTCAACTCACAGGATGGGCTGCTGACCGACCCTCATGATGTGGCCAGTGTCTTCAACTGTAAGTTCACCAACTTATCCATGTTCCTAAATAAGCTGCCAACTACACAACCTCAAAGCTCAGCCCTAATACCTGACACACTGCCATCCTCCTCCAGCTCTGCCACTCACCCTCAAATACCCCCATTGTATTTTAAAGCACTCTCCATACACGACACAGTGAAGCTACTCAAAAGTCTACCTAACCACGGCTCCTCTGGATCTGATGGGCTATCTCCAGTCTTCCTTAAGCTGATCTCTCCAGCGATTGCCAAGCCACTCACCTTCATCTTTAACCTTGCCCTTTCCACCTCCTCCATGCCTGACCCATGGAAAATAGCTAAGGTTACCCCCATTTTTAAATCTGGTGACCCCAAATCCTCTGACAATTACCGTCCGATATCCATCCTTCCTCATCTCAGTAAACTACTCGAGAGAGCAGTCCACAATCAGCTCACAGAGTACATATGCAAATACACCCTCCTATGCAACCAGCAGCACAGCTTTCACAAGAATAATTCCACCACCACTGCCCTCACCCGTCTGACCAACCACGTCCTCTCTAACATGTATAATGGTAAAGCCACCGGGGTTGTGTTCGTCGACCTCTCAAAGGCTTTTGACATGGTTAACCATACTCTCCTTACCTCCAAGCTTAGCCTCCTTGGTTGTTCTCAGAAAGTCACAAGTTGGTTCACTAACTACCTTACTGATCACTCACAATTTGTCTGTATTGGTTAAACCTGCTTCCCCACCCTGCCTGTCTCTGTGGGGTTCCCACAAGGCTCAATCCTGGGTCCCCTCCTTTTCTCCTTAATCGTTAATGTGCGTCACTTCTACTGCCTTAACTGTCACTCTCTCCTGTATACTGATGACCTTGTCCTCTTCCACAGTGACAAATCCATGGCCAAAATCTCCTCAGTCCTCTCGCACAACTATGCTGCAGCCCACAGCTGGTTCTCAAAAAAACTCCTCTTAGTAAATGCCAAAAAAACTAAATCCATGCTGTTCAGATCTAAGCCCTTCCTGGCCAAAACTAAAAACCATGCCCCCTTACGCATTCTCACCCCAGAAGGCCCAGCCCCGGAGGACGTCAATACCTACAAATACTTAGGAGTACTGCTCGACCCCTCCCTCACCTTCACTGAGCAAGCAAATTCCCTTGTCAGAATGTTCCATCAAAAGTTAGGTGCCGTCTGTCACAGATTCACCCAGTAGATTAGGCCCTCTACTCCCAAAGTGCCAACCTCTGAGCGCAGTCTTATGAACAGTGTAACAGACAAGGTAACCCTCTTGTCTGTTTTTGTGAGTTTGGATCAACCTTTGGTCTCAGTTCTAGAGGGATTCAAGCTGTTAACCTCTTGCTAGCATACCCAATGCACAGGCTCATATATATTTGTCTTTGGGGGGCCAGATATCTTTGCCTATGGGCACCTAACCAGGTATTCAGAGAAGAACCCTTTAAAACTTTTATAAAGACCTCAGATTTAAAACTCTTCTCTTTCCAGTTTGATACCACCATACAAGCTATATGTCTGCTGAACCATAAATATTTCTTAGCAAAAGAAAGCAATTCAAAGACAGACCAGGTTTGCTCTAAAATTAGAGTTTTTACTATAATATATAATAATACGTCAAACATACAATACAGAACCTTTGTATCACAAGCCATACATATCTTTTATCAAAACAAGGTTTAAAACAGTGCAATTCCTACAACTATATTTAGATTTTGCCTAGCTTTATAAATACCTGTTTTCAGTGCTCAGATGTTTTCTTGGTCAGTGTCAGATAAAAAGTATGTATCTATAGTGAAAGAGAATAATCTTTTCAAGCAGTATTGGCCAACCCCTTTTGGATGAAGTCATCCAGCCCCTCCTCTGGTCAAATATCTAACAAAAATATATTTTTATACAACCACAGGATATAATTTTATTAATCTATACTATACAGCTATACCGGATGTATTAATTCTGCAACCTTAACATAACTCAAGTTTCAATGACACCTCTTTTGATCTCATGCTGTACCCTCTTCACACAGGCTTCATAGGGTCATTTATAACCTTACATCTCTATGTAACATCCTAGCTTCCCTTATTTTAACGTCATAAACCTAGTTTATAATTTCTGTTGAAACAAAATTAACTTAACAACTCTGTAATTAGCTCAGAGAAACAGGATCCTTAATAAAGTCTTCCAGTAACACATTGTCTCTAGAAAGACTGAGTGTGTGATACAATGCTGTCAGCAGTTCTCTTGGTCTGCATCTGTCAGCTAAGATCTGGTGGGGGGGGATGAGAGAGGTCACTCCTAGAGCCTTTGAATTTTTGGCAGAAACATTAATACATTTAATATTAAAAAAATATAATACAGCACTCAGAACTGGCTGTCTACGTCACACCATCTATAGATTCAGGCAATACCTTATTCCTGAAGCCAGACTAGCCATTGTCCAGGGTAATCTTCTCCTTATTCTTGACTACTGCTCCCCTATTTATGCCAGAACCTCAGCTACTGCCATGGCTAAACTCTCCACTGCCTACAACAGCGCCTGTCGCTTTGCTTTATTAGCCCCGTTCTCCACCCACTACTGTACCCTCTATAATACCTTGGATGGCTACTGCTGCAAGGTCACTTTGACCTAGCCATCTGCTGCATGGTGGACAATGTCATCCACACAGCTCCAGAATCCCCCCCTAACTGCACTTCCAAAAACTCAAATGCTCCTCCGCAACCTCCGCTCTAATGATACTCCCCTTCTAGCTGTTCCTAGGGTACCCACCAACATAGGTAGCAGAGCTTGGTCTGCAGCTGCCCCTTTACAGTGGAACAAACTACTGGCTGAGCTCCATTCCATTGACACACACACTCCAGTTTCAAGTCCCGCCTTAAAGTCTGGTTTCTGGCAAACTCATCCTGCCGCTGCTCCCAGGGGTCTGACACCAACCCACACTAGTCAACTCCCCAGCCCAGTGGTTACCCACCTACCCACACTAGTCAACTCCCCTGTCTACAGCCGTTATATTGTATTTTTCCCAGTAATATTTGACTTCCTTGCCTGTACATATTGTATATGTATTTTTTACTGAGTATTCTGTGTATTACTTGCTCACTGGACGATGCAGTCACACATTGTACACCGTGCCTACGATTTGTTTGTTTTGTACCAAATCTCCCCTTGTGCAATATTGAAACCTTGTATTCACTGTTCTCAAATAGACCTATGCATCAAACCTGTATATTGTGCTTACTACTGTTGCTTGTATCAAATCTGTTTCATGTGTATTACTGTTACCTTGTACTCCACTGTCACCCTGCGCCATGTGTTATGGCCCAGGTCATGCTTGAAAATGGTCCCTGGGATCAGTGCTCTCACCCAGTTATCAAAGTCATAAATAAATAAATAAATAAAACCTGGCTGGGACAGATTCCTCCAGAACTGGACCAGTATCATCTCCCAGCCAGGTCTTTGTGATGCAAGCCAGGCCAAGCAAGGAAATAAAGTCTGCTATAGTTGCAGTCTTATTCCTGATCCAGCTTGCATTGCACAGCACTGCGGAAAGGGGTCTGGTGGCAGCTGCTGATCCGATGGCTATCTGCTTGTTCAGTCTGGCAGGAACCCTGGGTATGGGACCAAACACATCTTGCCTCTGCCAAGGCACTATTTTGCCCCAGTGCACCTCCCGGTCCTGACCACCCTAATTCGACTCTCTACCACTACAGTCCAGTTTCCCTGCCATCTGCCATCCTGCTTTTGCTCAATTCTGACCTCCCTACAGCACCTAATTCCTGTGGATGACAGCAGAAGATAGGTAAAAGGGTGGAGGTCAAATAACAGGGATCCTGAGTATATAATCCTAAGGGCTCTGAAACCTAAGTACATTCTCTTCCACTAAAACCTAATCAACTCAAAAGTTTAAATCAAAAACTCACCAAAAGAATTCAATTAAAATAAATTAAGATCCCCCACCTTCCCCAAAAATCAGTACTAATAAAAGTAAAACAAATAACATATAAAACCCCTCATTCACCCTGTATCTAACACGCAACCAACCAAACAGCCAGCTCTAATACAGATAAAATCCAACACACACAACCATCAAACAGCCACACATCCACTACCTAACCCTTACCTCCCCATCCAAATATATTTTTTTCAAACCATAGAGACAGGAGAATCCAAACAAAACGCTGCCGAGGAGCAATGTCCAGAAAGTCTAGTTGCAGTAATCATGAAATATAGACTGAGGACAGGAGGCCCAACCAGTGTGCACAGAGACATCCTTCAACAATGCTCTCACCAATGTTGGAGTAATAACCAAAAGAAAACAGTCAGTAATGGAATCCAGAGTACAACAGGAACCAGTGCTCTCACCACACAGATCCTGGAGGCTGTAAAATTTATAGGTGCAGATGTTCTGATCAGACTGCTCTAGCCAGACTGAGTTCATTCTTATTAGTTTAGTCCATGTGTCCTGGTTGTAATGAAACAAATTCAGCAATTATATTGTCTTGCTATGCAGGAGCAATTGAATTGCAAGTAGTCGGAGTGCTTACTGGATTGCAGGCAGTCAAAAAACTTACTGCAATCTCAGACCGCAGAAATCAGTCATTACCATTTCACAGCCACGGACCTCCACAGACCTCCTAACCCTGTCCGCTGGTGCAGCCGCTCCACCAGCTACACTCAATTGCATCCAACAAGAGCAGCAAATACATGCTGACTGCCTCCAATGGTCTCGGTGCAGGGCTTGCAAAGCCAACCCATCCAAACAGCTATTAACTTCTGGTAGGCTCTCTCACCACAGGATCAATTTAATGATGAAAACACCACTATTCCAGGTAAGTTGTCTTGTTGCTGAACGTCTTAACAAAAAGCAGCAGTAACAGCTGACAATGCTGATAATGCTGACCTGGAGCATCTGGTGTATTATAATTCAAATAGACTCCTCAGCAACACATTACAATCCTCCCTAAAAACAAAAAGAACTAACTCCTATACTATCTCACAGCCTGACCCTGCCTAACCTTGAACTCTACTTCTCAAAACTAGATAACAGCATACCATGAATAAACAATAAAAACAAATAACTTAGTCTTTACTCTGGACACTACATGTTATGTTCCAGAATAAGATGGAGTCTCCAAATAATTCAGAAAAATAGAAACATTAATGGCATAATAGGAGAAAAAGTTGGGAGTTTATGAGCTCCCTTAGAGCCCTTGCAGACAGTAGCCCAGCCTGGCGGCCATCTTGCTTCCATCTCTTTTTTTGGTATTCACAGTTGATCCCATAGGATAAATATTGAAAAAGGACAGCATCATTTTATTTATTTATTTTTTACTCTAGTTTATGCTGTCATGCTGACTGGTCCCCATTTACTGGTGCCCCCAGCCCCATCGCCCTAGCGTCTACTGGAGCTGACCTCATGCAGCTTTGAAGGTGTCCAGCTGGCCAAGTGCGACGCCTGTGGTGGACCAGTATCACCCTACCAGTCAGCAATGTTTTGCCTGGTTTTCCTTCCCCCATTGTGAAGGTAAGGCATGCAATGATGCCAATGGTGGTGGCACACACACTCCCGTGCACAGCACATCAGGCGTCTGCCCTGCCTCTGCCCCCATGTTGCAGCATCATCTGCCAACCCCCAGCTTCTGCTAGGGGCCAGACTAACACTGACCACTGGTCCCCTTCCTCCCCAGGAGAGGACAGCAGTCCTCCAGATGCTCAATCCTCTCCCTCTCTCCCTAGTCGGACTCCAGCAACCCGCTCACACCACGAACATGAGTCACTGGTGTGGCAGGAGGTAAGATATCAACGCCTCAGCCCTCCACACCACTGGGCTGGCCTACAGCATCATTTTATTTAACTTTGCTGTGCTTTGACCATTTACAAATTTCCAACATCATAAAAGATCATTATACTTGATACACAGATCAATAGGAAGCCAACTGACCATGTCATACAATACAAAGTGATGGATATTCCTATTAGCATCCAGTTCAAATCTGCATTTATGATTCAGTCCTACACTATCTGACGCCAAAGCATAAACTACCAACCCATAGTCAACAATTGTCAACATTAAATTTTGAACAGCCAATTTATGTGTTGCTTAAATTAAATTAATTTTATTTCTATACAAGCCTAACTTTACATTGATTTTTTTAATGATGTAATTAGAGTACTTTGTGCAAGACAGTGTGCTACCTAGGTAAACCCTTAAGTACATAAGCAGTCTGCTTGTTCTGGAATATCACCAGTCAGTGTAGTTACAGTTTATTCATTTTATGCTCTTGTCCAATTTTTTTGATGAAGCAAAAATCATTGACCTTTTATACTCATATTAAACCTACTATCTGTAAACCACTTCTGGACTCTGTCAAAGTTATACTAACATACTAAAATGCCAGCAGAATAGGCCTAATGGTCTCTCGAGTCTACTCGATTTTCAGCACCCACACTGAGGGCCGATTTTGGTGTCCCCCCCTCCCCCTTGGGTTATACTGTCCCCAGTCCCAGATGTTCCACCTGTATTGTGCCTGGTCAGATTTACCATCACCCTGTACATGTCCCATCTCCTCTTAAACCCGTCCACAGTCTCCATCTCTACAAGCTCCCTGGGCAGTGCATTCCATGGCTCTACCACTCTTTCAGTGAAATAACATCTCCTCCTCTCCTCTCTGAGCCTGCCCCCTTCCAACTTACACACATGACCTCTTGTTGCTCCACTCTCCTTTCTTTGGAGCACCCTGATTGGGCGTCCTTTATTGATCTCTTTCATGTACTTAAAGACCTCTATCATGTCGCCCCTGTCCCTCCTCTCCTCCAGGGTGTACATATCGAGCTCCTTGAGCCTCTCCACATAGGTCCTCTCCCCCAGGCCCCGGATCATTTTGGTTGCTCTCCTTCAGACCCTCTCTAGGACTGAAATGTCCCTCTTTAAATGTGGTCTCCAAAATTGTACACAATACTCGAGGTGTGGCCTAACCAAGCAGTTGTACAGTGGAAGGATCACTTCCGTGTTTCTGAAGGTAATCCCCCTGGCAATGCATCGCAGCATCCTAGTTGCCCTTGCCGCTGCCCTCCTACAGGTCTCTGAGTTGTTCATTTTGACATCTACCACTACCCCAGGTCCCTCTCAGCCTCCGTGACTTGAATCATGTCTCCTCCCAGGGTATACTCCTGGCTTGGATTTCTGACTCCCAGGTGCAGAACCTTGCACTTCCCTGCGTTGAATTTTAGTTTCCATTTTCCTGACCACCTTTCCAGAGCCTCTAGGTCCTCCTGCAAGGCCACCCTCCCCTCCTTCCCATCCACCACTGCACCTAGCTTTGAGTCATCTGCAAAGAGACTCATCTCACTCCTGATCCCCCTCCTGATGTCTGAGATATAGGCATTGAACAGGAGTGGCCCCAGCACTGACCCCTGGGGAACCCCACTAGTAACCCACCTTGGAGATGAGGCTAACCCTCCAACCACCACCTTCTGAGTATGCTCAGAGAGCCAATTTCCTATCCATCTTAGCAACTGTCTCCCTACCCCCATTTCCTTCAGCTTAGCCAGCAGGTCACTGTGGGGTACCGAATCAAACGGCTTGCTAAAATCCAGAAAGAGGACATCCACTGGCCCTACCCAGGTTCAGGGCCCTCGTCACCCAGTCATAGAACTCAACAAGATTTGTCTGGCACGATCTTCCCATGACAAAGCCATGCTGCCTATCGTCCAAGCCCCCAGTTTTCTCCAGTAACCCCCCTAGCCTTTCCTTGACAATACCCTCCATCACCCTGTCGACCACAGATGTCAGGCTAACGGGCCTGTAATTTCCCCGCCTCCTCTCTCGATCCCATCTTGTGGATTGGCACAACATGGGCCACCCTCCAGTCTTGGGGCACCCACCCAGTCCTCAGAGAGATGTTGAAAAGCTCTGCTAGAGGGACTGCCAGGACATCTGCCAGTTCCCTCAGCACCCTGGGATGTATCTCATCTGGCCCAGGTGCTTTCTCTGTCCAAAGGGACCTGAGGGCTTCCCTTACTCTCTCTACTCTGATTTCAGCCTCATTCTCCCCCTTTTTCACCATGTACTGCTGGTTCCCCACCTGTCTGTGGTGGCCACTCCCTTTCCCCAGACCCATCAGGGCCCTTGGTCTCTATCGGTTCTCACCCCTTGCTCCGGTTTGCCACCACTCCCCTCGCAAGACCTAGCCCCTCCATCCCCCAGTATAAACTGAGGCAAAGTACTCATTTAGGACTTCTGCCTGTTCCCCTGCCTCCTGTGCCCAACCATCTCCTACCCTTATCTTGCTGATCTGCCCCTTTACTTTCCTTTTTTCCCCTATATATCTAAAGCAATAGTTCTCAGACTTTGTCACAGTGAGCCTCCCCAAATCCATGGAAAAGATTTTAAGCCTCCCCCAAAAACTGAAACAATCTTGGGCCTCCCCAAAGAAAACTAACATGCTGTACTTTGCTCAGTACACCATGAATAAATTGAAACACCTTTGAGTACTTGGCTCACATTCAGCGCTTTGTCTTATACTGACATGGAACCTTTGAAAAAGAGCTCATGTGCTCAAAGGTGTTATCTGAATAACAAATAAATAAAACAAACAAATATTATTATTCAGCTTATTGTAACCCCCCCTTCAAAAGGCCAGCCTACTTGCTCTGCTATTTTCATTCTTGAACCATTGTTACCCCTTGCTGCAGTGCCTTCATGGGTCAGACTACTTTCTCTGTTTCCTCTCTATATGAAATAACCTTCCTACTTACTTTGCCTCTCCCCCACCTTCCCTGCTCCTAAGAAACTTCTCTGGGATTACTTTGCTCCTTCCTGCTATTGCTCTTAGCTTCTATGCTCAGCCCTTGTATTTGGGCTGTCCTGCCATCAGTCTACAGATTTATCAATTACCACCACTCATCACTATTTTATTGTTCACATTTGTTTACACTATTGTTCATTGTGTATTTCTTGACTGTTTTGCAGTTACCTTTTGAAATGTATTCACTCCCTACTCTTCCAAGGGTACACCTGAAATGAGCCTTGACTCATTCACCTTCCCTTGTCACCTTTTAGTAAATAAATACATAAAATTCACCTACTATTATCCTCTTTCAGTTTGCTTCATCTCTTCACATAGACTTGCTTGAGCCTCCCCTGGAACTGGTTGGGGCCTCCCCAGGGATGCTGGCCTCACCATTTGAGAACCCTTGATCTAAAGAACCCCTTGTCCCCTCTCTGGATCCCACTGGCCAAGGTCTGCTCCTTTTTTGCCTTAGCTGCTCTCACCATCCTGGTGACTCTCTTGGCTGTCATCTCATATTCCTCCTGATCCCTTTCACTCCTTTACCACTTGAAGCACCTATAGGCTGCCTTCTTTTCCCTCACCACCTCCTGTACTTCCCGGGTCCACCAGCAGGTTTTCTGGCCTTATCAAAGGCAAAGGCTCCAACAGAAAAGGAACATCACATCACATCATCAGCATAAAGAACCAATTCACAGTTATGGCAAACAGAGGGGGAAGACCATTCAAAATCAGGCTACTGTAACCAATAACAGTCCAAGAATTAATCCGTGAGGGACACCAATGTGGACAAGTCTAAGAGTGGATGTTGCAGTACCCAATTTTACCTTTTGTATCCTTCCTTCAGGTAACTTTTAAACCACTTGCTAGTGGCAGCCTAGCAGCACTAGACAGTTATTGTAAAACCCTACTGAGCATGCTCAGAAGCCACATTTTAAAACCCTGTAACTCAAGAACCAATTGATATGTTTTATGTATGTATTTATTTCATTTTGATAACCGGGTAAGCCCACTAGAACCAGAAGTCCTATTTTCAGGGGTGACCCCGGGACTAATTACATACGTAACAACTAAATGTACAGTACATCATATACAGGCAGAAGGAACAATGCATTGAAAACACTGTTTACAGGGTACCAAGTAATGACTGTATTAATTGTGCCACACTGAGCAAAAAATGTTGATCTTGGGAGACAGAACGCTATATAGTCCTAGACATGAGGAACACTTAACATGTGGGATAACTCAAGGTGGAAATTTTAGATCGAACAAGTGCTGTTTAGGTGCACAACATCTGGGACAGACAATATACAGAATATACAATAAACAGAATATATACAGTATACAGATATACTGGTGAGTCATAGGACCAGACCAGAATCTACATCATACATCTGTGGGACCTTAATTAACTATAGGTAGGGCAGTCAGTGAAGGCAGGAGCATAGGCACCACTCAAGAAGTGGAGTTGTTAGGCCTTTTCTATAGCTGTCTAAGGAGCTGGACATTTGCAAGCCCTCCAGTAGGGCATTCCAGAGTCATGGGGTTGTGTATGCAAAGGATTTGTTCCCCATAGTGATTCTGATTCTGAGCACCTCAAGCAGTTTTTTGCTAGTGGTATGGAGCAGTCTGCAGGAGTGCTTAAGGATGAGGAGACCATCAAGACTAGGGGGAGCAGTTTTATGTATCAGTTTGTACACCATGGATAATAAGGAGTATACCTTTCACAGGTTTTTCACAAACTTGTGAAAGGTTCACTCTTTGGCTAAACCCCTTCTACCCTGAAAGTTTTGGAACAAAATTCCAAACCATTTTACACAATGGGTGTGCAGACAAATGCCAAAAAAGTGCATTTTTAAAGGCTATTTAAATCCCTGGATTTTAGAATCCAGATGAACAGCTGTCACAACACTTTCCAGATCTTAAGAACTTGACACATGGACTGCACATGCAAAATATCATGCAATTTTGTTGAACAGCACCAAAGTTATTAAGGTGCAAAACTGGGGGTTAACATTGCACAGCCCTAATTATACTTGCATTACTGTGCAAGTATGAAAGATGATTGATAGGTAGATAGATAGATAGATAGATAGATAGATAGATAGATAGATAGATAGACTTTGCAAAAAACTGCATAAATGCATCAATTAGGGCTCAACGTTATGCCAAATGACATGATTTGCACATTATGGCATACACTCAGGTCTCACCATAATACATCA
Organism: Neoceratodus forsteri; assembly: GCA_016271365.2. Lineage (NCBI taxonomy): Eukaryota > Metazoa > Chordata > Ceratodontiformes > Ceratodontidae > Neoceratodus > Neoceratodus forsteri. The sequence continues at coordinate 1,128,910,822 of CM028131.1, forward strand.
CAGGTGTTCACTATAAAAAAAAAAATATTATGGAGAGGTTCACTATAGTGAGGGAGCATGGTATATGTATCAAGAGTTTTAATTAACACAATACAATTCCTTTGCTCACTTATAGTTCACGTTACAAAGATCTGTTCCATGCCATGTTATACCACCTGTGTTGCAAAATAATATACTGCATCTTACTTTGACAGACGAGAGATTCACCTCAGCAATGATGTACAATGTACTCATGCCTGTTTGCAGTAATAGCTTTTCGTGGATTGGTAACCAAGTCACACTGTAATGTTTCTGAAAAAAAAACAATTGCTGGTCAAAGCGGCAGGGCAAGGTTGTGTCTTCCTACTGAAGAATAAAACCTAACACATTGCCAAATCACTTGCATGTACATTGTTTTTTTGTTTGTTTGTTTTGGTTTTTTTCCTTTTCAAATGTAGAAGTTGTTCTTGTTGTATGTTTCTAAACAGCATTTCTTTTTTTTTTAAATTGATGATGCCCTTTGGCCCTTTTATGCCCAACCTGCTCAGTCAACCTCTTTCTCCCTCGGCCCTGTCACCTGCTGTCCCTGGGACTTAACTTCTAACCTTACAGTGCCCCACAGTTTGCTCCCTATAGAAAAGCCCCTCAGAGTCCCTAAGCCCAGGTAGAATTTAGCTTGCATACAGGTTTTTGTGCCAAGAGAGCAGGTGCAGGACTTGTGAGGAGAGGAAGCATCATCCTGCAGCCTGGGGGGGATTTTCCTATATTCCTATTCCCCCTCCGGGCACCTCATGGGCTAGGACTGGAACAGCTATCTGCATCCTAGTGTACCAACATCCCAGTCAAGAGGCACCCACCCGCCCATCCATTGCAGCCCCACTTGCACTGCCACTTGTGGTCACCCAGATGGTAGTACTGCAGCGGAGTGCACCTCCTTCCCTCCTAGGGTGCTCCCAGGGTGCTCGACCAACCTGCCCCAGGCCAGCCCCAGATGACACAGGCTCACTTCCGAACCCAGGTAGTCAGCACTATGAGCAGTAACACTACTGCTGCACTGACAGGCTGGCTGAATGTATATTTTCAAAGGCAGCACATTGGTGGTACTACATTTGTGTCATCTGGAAACAGCTGTATGTTGTTTGCCTTACCTGATGATGGCTGTCCGTAGTTGCTTGTGTCTGTCCCTTTACTCTTTGGGGTTGGGGGGAGTTAGGGTTGAAAACCCTAATCTCACATTTCTATCCTTTTGTACCATTAGTTGAGCCCTAACTGGTGCAGTAACAGTTTTTTGCAATGAGTTTCCTTTCTTTTTGAGTAACTGAATAAAATAGATATGTATTTTATGACCTTTTTCCCCACCAGAAATAATAAGTGTACTATACTTGGTTGATGCTTCTCATATGGCCGCTCCTGCTCCTGTTGTATCTTCTTGTTTGATGTACACTTAGGCCCCCATTTTCAAAGCCTGGGGGATGCTTGGCGCAACTAGATGTGCTGCCCAAATTAAAGGGCCGGAACAAAGAAATGCAATATTCAAACAAGATGCACGATCCCAATCCTAGCATGCTGCAAAAATGGGGGTGGCTGCCAATGCACCAGTGTATCCAGGGGGATGCCCTGAATACCAGGAATGGGGATGCATGGCACATCCCCAGATGCACTGGTCCCAAATTCTCAATATTCAGCCAGAATATGCAAATGTGTCCATTAGGCATGCAAGGTGCAAATGAGTCATTTGCATGCTCATTATGGTTGCATTTGCATACACTTTGCAGGGTTGCACCGGGTAGGATGTGCCGGGCTGGCCTGCCCCCCACCAGCCCAGTCCTGGTGCACCAATGCCAAAACCCCATCCCTTTTCTATGGTATAGGGACCCCCCCTCCCAATCCTGAACCATGTTAGAAATATAATGATTCCCCCATCCCTTTGCCATAGTATAGGGCCCCCCTCCCTTCGGGAACCCAGTTTGAATAAAAAGAAAACAAATCCCCATCCCTTTTCCAAAGTGTAGTGGCTCCCACCCCATCCTGAGCCTGGATCAACATTTGATGTAGACTAGCCATTCAAAATATTTCCATAGTGTGGTGGCCCCCACCCCAGCAGGCAAGAACCCTACCCACACACCCCTAACCCAACCCATGCCGGAGACTGGCACAGCCCTCCACACCCTGCCATGGCCAGCCACTGACTGATCGGTCCTGATCTTGTACTGTACAAAGTACAAGATCATCGATGACAACCAATGAGCTTGTACTTTGTACAGCACAAGATCTAAGTATTCAAGTGCTACCATGCAAGTATAATGTGTGTGTGTGTGTGTGTAATTAATGAATAATAAATTATTGTCAAGTATTGTTAATTAATAATTAAGATAATAAAATACATAACTGGAAATTGTTTACTGGAAAAGGCCCACTGAGCCAAAGCTTACTTAAAGGGGTGACCTGGTAGAGGGGAATAAGTAAGTACAAAGTAGGAACAGGCAAGTAACAAGGCACAATTATTGCAATGCAGACGTGTATTACATATACACACACACACACATATATATATATATATATATATGCACACACAGTATATATAATATGTATCTCTATAGATATATTACAGGGGTGCAGTAGTGCCCCTATAGCTTGTGTTAAGTATGCTGTTTTATGTTAAACCCCAAATTTGCACCTCAATATTTTTTTGGCATCCCTTTGATGATATAGAATAAAATTTAGCATGTGTGGTCGGGTTGTGGTCGTCTCAAGATGTGACATGTTCCGTGGTGGCATCTTGTTAGGTTTTCAAGATATGGAGCACCACAAACCAGAAAAAATATTACATTTGGTTGCCCTATACTTACCACTGAGTATTTTTTGTTCTCACTTACAGCCATGATAGTTTTGATCTTTTTAATTAAATTTTCAAGGTTAAAGGGACCCATGCCAAGGGTGTGCCTTTAGAAGTTTTTATGAAAAAATATTATACGGTTCCAGAGCTAAAATGATTTCTGAGTTAACATAAAAATGCGAATGGAGAAAAAAAGTTTGAGTGCTTATTCTCATGATTTACCTCTTGGGCAGAAAAAAAAAATTATCGTGATGGCTGCCATTTTTTTCTTGTCAAACTCACAAATACTGAAAATAAAAAACAATTATATGTTTTTAAGCAAACAAGCACCTGAACCTAGCTAAATGGGACCCGCATTACTAGATTCTGCTGTCAGAAATACCTTTTCTGGGAACCCCAAAATCCAGAGTGCCCAATTTAGTGAGACGAGCAGTTCACCCATGTTCTCTGTAGGTGAACAGTGGGACTTTCTTGAGTTCTGTAGCTACAGCTGGAGTCATGCTGTGGGTTGCAGTGAGCCACCAATCTCCTGTTCACTCTGTCTGATGCTTTGTCTGTCTGCCTGTCCGTCCGTCTGCCTGTCTGTGTCTGTCTGTCTGCCTGTCTGCCTGCCTATCTATCTATCTATCTATCTATCTATCTATCTATCTATCTATCTATCTATCTATCTCTATAAATCTGTCAGTCTGTCTGTCTATCTATCCACCTAGCTATCTTTCTATAAAATTATTTGTTACATGTACTGGGGTGCCCTCCCCCAGTTCCGTTTATTTCTTGCCCCTCCTCTCCAGGTCATCCACCTACCTTTCCCAGTATTTATGTTTTGTTTTGGTTTTTATTATTTAATATCATCGGATTGGGGTCCCCCCCAGTACCACTTCTCTTGATCCCTTCCCTCCAGGATGCCTGCACCCATTTGCCCGACACTAGGGTGTTCAATCTCCAGTGTCAGAATGTGATCTGAAAGAAAGAAAACCATCCCTCAACGAATTTTTTTAAACCCTGTAACAGGGACTCTGTTTCCCTGGCCAGTTCCCACAGATTGTCCCTGTCCCTCTTGCAGGTAAGGAGTTTGGGGCTGATCCATCCTGACAGTGTTCCTCTTGCCTTCCATTTTTAAAGGGTGCAAATTTATCACAGGCATGTGTGAATTTGGAGGCAAAGAATTCTAGGACCAAGTCAATATTGGGAATGGCATCTAAGAAACTCCAATCAATTTGGGCCAAGTAATATTTGAATCCAGGTACCTTCTTTTTTGTTTAGGACAGAGCTGACTGGGATGGGGGGGTGGCCTCATGTGTTTAACTGCCCACAGACATTGCCCCGGGGAGTGGTCACTAAGGATACCTGGCAGAACTTCGACAACTTTAACCCTATCAGGGTGTGTAACTAGTACCCAGTCAAGTAGCATCATGGTGCCTGTTTTATAATTGGTCCTGGTGTGCTCAGCAATCACTTGTGTGAGAAATAGACTGAACATCTTATCCATGTGATCTGTACTGGACTTAGCAATCCAACTGATGTTAAAGTTACAGTAACAACATAGTCTCAGTTCTGACTGAGTTGCAAGAAGTACTGAATTAGTGACTTTATGCCAGGATGCTGTTTACCCAGTGGAATATATACAGACAGGATGGCAAGACATTGGTGCCCTCACCCTATAAAAAAGCTTTATTGCTAGGCATTCACAGTCCCTGATTAGTTCTTTGATCATGATTTTAGAGGCTTGCTGGTCTGATCTGAGGTAGATAAGGCAGCCTCCAATCCTCCCTGAAGATACTGAAACCTGGCAATAGGGGTGTGTGAAAAAAACCTTTCGCTGGCAGAATTGAAGCGAAAGTCAGACTTTTGTGGAACTTCCACCTCTCCTGCATGGCTGCCCAATATATAATTTAAATAATTCCCTGGTGGCTAGCTGTCTCTCCCCCCACCGATCACCCCGTATTTAAAAAAAATACCACTGTAATCTCTGGTGGCTAACGGTCTCTCCTGCCACCTGATCACCCACCCAATTTTTGTTTTTAAAAAAACCCATGTAATTCCTGGTGGCTAGCAGTCCCTCTCACCACCTGATTATCCACCCCATGTTTTAAAAAAAAGTCTATGTAATTCTTGGTGGCTAGCAGTCCCTCCCACCACCCGATCACCCATCCCATGTTTAAAAAAAACATGTTATGCCTTGTGGCTAGCAGTCCCCTTCCATCACCCAATCTTCTGTCCCATATTATAAAGAAAAAAAAACAATGTAATCCCTGGTGGCAAGCTCTCCTTTCCCCCACCCAATTACCGACCTGACCAGTCCAGAACAATGTATCTTTAACCCTTCCAGGTAACCCCCATCCTGATCCTTCATCATATACAATAATAAAAAAACAAAAACAAATTGGTGGTCTAGTAAACCTCCTTCGAATCCCTCCCTATTCCGATCCCTGGATTAAAATCTGTATCCCTGGTGGTCTAGTGTACCCCCTTCCCCCCCAGTCCTGGGGGCAAAGTCCCACCACCCAGCTTCCCCCATACCAAGCCCAAGAGTGGGCCACCAGCACCGCCCTTCTCTCTCCTCCAGGGCCAGCAGTCCACTGAGCTATTAATGAAGGAGTGTGTGCTTGTAAGCACACTCTCCTTCATTAATAGCTCAGTGGGATGCCAGCCATGGAGGAGAGAGGAGGGCTGTGCCAGTGGCCCGCTCTCGGGTTTGGGATGGGGGTGGGACTTTGCCTCTGGGGGGGGTACACTACATCAACAGGGATACAGATTTTAATTTAGGGATTGGGGAAAGAAAGGAAGGGAGGGTCACTAGACAACCAGGGAGAAATGCAAGGGCTAAGGGCACATTGCCCTGGACTGGCCGTTTGGGTAATGGGGTGGAGGCCGGGACTGCTAGCCACAAGGAATTACATAGCCTTTTTTTTTAAAACATGGGGCAAGTGATCAGGTGGCAGGAGGGACCACTAGCCAGTGACCAGGAATTATGGTTCTATGTCATAACAGTGACCGCTGAAAGCCGATCACTGTTACAGCAAATCACAGCACGAAAATCAGTTTAGGTGATGTGACTCTGGCGCACAGCAAAATGACACTGGGGCCAGGGACTTACAGTTTTAACATTTTATGCAGGGGGTGCCCCCCCCCCACACCTCCTACTAAGGACTCTCAACTCCAGGGGAGTGCATGTCGAGAGGGTGCAAAGAAAAAAAAATTTAGGCCGGAGCAACAAAATGTACCTGCACCTGGACCTCAACCCAGCACCCTGTCCACCCAAGCAGTGAACCCACCCACCACACCATGGGGCCAGCTCAGCAGCTGACCACAGCACTATCCCTCAAAACCCCTCCAGCCCTCGCTGAGCATGCTCACTCCCACCCCTCCCGTGCACATGTACGTGTAGTGACATCCTGTCGCTACATGCGCGAACCCACCCCATCCGGCTGCCCTACCTCATCGGTAGCCCCCATAACATGTGCCATGATTGAATTTGCAGCCCCTTCCCTGTGGAATTCTCTGCCGTGTTGGATAAGACAGTGCCTGACGGTGGAGAGTTTTAAATCTGCTTTACAAACTTATTTGTTTAACTTAGCATTTTCTGATTTTATATAAGCCTGTTATAAATGTTTTTATGTAATTTTAACTGGGTTTTACTATTCTCTGTACTAGCACTATGATCCTTCTGGGAATAACGCTATTTTACAAATAAAGTTGATTTGATTTGATTTGATTTGAGGGCTACCAGAATTACATGGTTTTTTTTTTTAAACATGGGGCGAGTGAGTGGGTGGTGGGAGGGACAGCTAACCACCAGGGATTATATGTACTTTTTTTTTTTAATGGGGTGGGTGATCAGGTGGTGGGAAGGACCGCTAGCCACCAGAGCTTTTAATTTTTAATTTGGGCAAGGTTTGGGGGAGGGGGGAAGTTCTGAACACCACTGTTTACTTTTTTTCCATTTTTCCCACCTCTAGGTGAGTGGAAACAGGTGAAATTTTGCCCCAAAATGTTGGAAAGTTTTCCATTCCACAGTTGGCAGAAATTCAGAAACTTTCACGTAAAATTACTAAATTTTGCTGAAGTTCCACTACCGTGGAAAAAAACAATTTTCACCCATGGCTACCTGGCAGTAAGATAGTGGGATCAGATATGTGTAGAATGAGCCAAGTTTCTGTTAGGCAAATAATGTCTGGTTGCACTAATTCATGCCAGGATTCAAGTTGGGCAAATTTAGGTAGGAGATTACTGATATTTTGGGAGACTATCTTCAATAGTCCTTGGCTGCAGGTGGCAGATCCAAAGCTACCAGCAGGGCCTGGGTTGAGCTGAACATGTAGGAGTAACATTATTGTAAGGCCTCTGGTGGCTCTGAGGTAGTACTTCAGTCTCCAGGTTTTACTCCAAGTAAGGAGTGGCAGATGTGTGGTCTTGGAGACATGGCCATGTCAGGCAAACCTGTAGCACTCCCCGGGTACCACCAAGGTTAGGTTTCCAATGTGGGGGCATATGGCTGAGGTGCTTGGGTACTGTGGGGTTGTTCAGGGGGATCAATAGGTCTTGGAATCAGTGTGGAACCAAGGAATATAGCTTCATTTATAAAACAATCAAAGAGAGTGTAGGAGGCTCAAACACTCCTGTTCTGTAATCTTCAACGCCAGGAATGCAGAAGTCATAAGTAACATAAACTCTCACTTAGTGAGAGAGGGATCAGCACCAGAAAAAAAAGGCTCAGAAATTCAGTGTTCTTAAAAGATTGATTCACTTTATTGACAGGGTCCCCAAAGTCCACAAGCTGCAAAATGCGAGCTGCATACATACAGAAACAATAAAGCTGAAAACCAGCTCACCACACCAGTACAGGCGTCAGGAAGGTCATGACTCAAACTCAGACTTCCAAAAGAACTTCTGGAAACAGAACAATCCATATTCTCATATTGCTGGAAGCTGACTGCAAATTTACAACTTGCACTAACAGCTTGGAAGAGATATTCCACAATCTAACCACTACAGAGAAATAAACCGGAGGTGACCCCGCACATACCAAAGAGGTGGCCAGTGCCACAGCAGTTACTCCTAACATTTCAAAATCCAACTGATGTCATCCTCAGAGAGTGTTCAGTTCTGGCTTTAAGTGCTTCCAATTCTGTTGCTGGAAATCTCTGAGCTAATTTTGGTTCTAACTCAACAATCTCTTTTGCAGATTTTTAGCCTCTTGTTTTAGATTTGTTTATGGTGATTAACAATTAATCATGGCTGCATTTATTCATGATTTGCTCCCAGCGGCTCATGCACTCTTCATCATCCCCACCGAAAGAGGGCAGTTTTTAAATGCATAATCCCCTCAAGATGAACTCATCTCTCCAGTATTATGAAGGAGATGCTGTAAGTTATTCAAAGTGGATCTTTTTCTTATGCAAATCCTGTAAAATCCAAGCATCCACTTGATTTTTGTCAGGAATAGCACACAGACCAGAAAACATTTGTTAATCACTTCAGTGCCATAGGCAATACCACTGCCAGTTTCATTTGAGAATGAAAAGCACACAGTAGTAGGCCATTTTTATGGTTGCGTAGCAGAGCTATGCTGATGTATTGCTATGATATTGAAGAGAGAGGGACTCTTTATTTATTTACTGATTGATTGAAATGTTTCACCAGGAAAGGCACACTGAGCAAAAAGATGCTCATCTCACGGTGCAACCTTTGGGGGGGGGCTACAGATGGAGAGCAGTTGCACACACTGATACATGGAGTAGGAGCTACAGTGTGCAAGGAATTACAATGACACAGAGTAAATTAGGTTACATACATAAGGTTATCTTCAACAAAATGTTTCAACATGGACTAGGTTAGCACAGTACTGTGTTTGACAGCCATAGTACTCTATGGAGAACACATTAGACAGAGAGAACAAGGCTAGAAGTGCAATAGAGGGCAAGTGCAGAAGTTGATGATACAGTATATGCCAACATTCATAGCAGTAGCTAACACCGCTGGTCAGGCCTCATGGGATTGGTGAGGGGTAGGAGAAGGAGGTAACTCAGTGGGAAGGGAGTCGAGGATAGTGGGGGAAAAGGGAATTGGACAAGGGGAGGTGTAGGGGTAAAGGAGTCAGATACATGAGCAATTTACCACATAGAAGTTAGACAGGGAATATGATAGAGAATGCCTAGAGGAGGAGTGATGGATTTGGACCAGTAGGTTGTTCCAGAGTAGGGGAGGTGGTAGGAGAAGGCGGCTTGGCCCGCTGAGGTCCATTGGAGAGGGATTAACAGCAGCTGGGAGTCAGTTGACCTAAGAACATGAGTGGGGGTTGGTGGAGTAGGTAGAGAGGAGGCAAGGTAGTGTGGAAGAAATCTGAGCCAGAAGTTCAAAGAAAATTTAGCAGTATGTAGTAGGCACCGAATGGTAAAGCTCACAGTGATGGGTGTGAGGGGGGGCATCGAGGGGAAAGCGACAGAAAGCATTGAAGAGGGGATCCAGTCTGGATAGGGTAGACTTGGGGTGGCACTGTAGACTAAATCACAGTAATTGAAAGTAGGTAAGATCATTTTCTGCACAATTTTATATCTCACAGGTAGCAGGAGGCTACTACAGTTCCTGTAAAGAGCTCTGAGCTTGGGGTGCAGTTTTTTCAGGATAGTGTCCACATGGACAGAGAAGGATAGGTGTTGATCAAGCCAGACCCCTAGGTACCTAAAAGTAGTCGTGTCCTCAAGGACTGTCCTGTCAAGGGTGTGGAAGTTTGGGAGGATGGTGGTAGCTAAACCACAGCAGAACTTTACTGAAATCAACCTGAAGGCTGGTAGCAACCTCCACAGGGGTCCATCCAGAGGTAAATAGGACTGTGTCATCTGCATACATGTCACTGGAGGAAGATGAACAGATTTGTGTCAGGTCATTGAGAAGGATGGAAAAAAGGATAGGGCCGAGCACTGATCCCTGAGGTGCACCAGTATCAGCAATTCTTACATTTTGAGTTCTGCCTAACAGGTAGGCTCTGAACTAGTTAGTGGCAGACTCTGATAGATCAGCTGCAGAGAGGCAGGTTATCAACAGAGGATGGGAGACAGTGTCAAATGCTTTGGCTAAGTCGACAATGATGACTGAGGTGATTAGACCTTTGTCCGTCCCAGAGAGGATGGTGTCAGAGAGTCTTAATAGGGAAGTGCTGGTTGAGTGGTTCTTCCTAAATCGAGACTGGTAGGGAGTAAAGAAGTTGGATTCAGAGAGGAAGTTGGAAAGTTGAAAGAGCACGAGGTGCTCCTGGAATTTTGTGAAGACAGGGAGGAGAGAGATAGGATGGTAGTTAGTTGTGGTGGTGGGGTCACCCCCTTTTGGCAGAGGTAGGACAGTGGCATGTTTCCAATCCATAGGAACTGTTGCAGAGGCAAACGATAGGTTTAGAAGGTCAGCTAGTAGAGATGCAATGGCAGGGGCACACAAGTAGAGAAGTTTGGTGTCCAGCCCATTGGGGGATTTACTCTTGGATGGGTTGAGGGTAAGTAAGGCATCTAGAGCCTCAGTAGGAGAGATGTTTCCAAAGTAGAAGGTGTCCGGTCAGAAGGGTTTAGTAGAATCAACATGTGGAGCAACAGTTGGTAGGGAGGTAAGGAGAGAGGTAGCACATGTGGTGAAGTAGGAATTGAACTCTGAGGCAACCACGAGTGGGTCAGAGAGAAGGGTACCACTTGAGACCAGTAGGGGTGTGGGATTTGATGATGAGGGGGGTAGTGAATAACTTTCCAGAATTTGGATGGCCTACTTAGATTAGCATTGAAGGTGGTGCTAAAGTACTCAGTTTTGGCTAGTCGGGTGGCCTTAGTGCACTTGTTATGGAGCATGCTGTAGGTGTTGTTATCACTTGGGAGGAGTGAAGATTTGTAAATTTTCCACACCTTGTCCTGGGCATTTTGGCACACTATTAGTTGGGGGAAATCCAGGGTAGGTTATTCCCCTGGACCCTGATGCGTCTGAGAGGGGCATGTTTTTCCCAGACGTTAAGGAATGTGTTTCAGAAATGTGTAAGGGAATCATTAATATTATAATTAATAAGGTTATGGCCCCAGTTGGTATGAGCCTTCTAGGTCCTGTGCAATGTCACTGATGAAGATGTTGAATATTACCGGTTCCAGCACTGATCCCTGTGGTACCCCACTGGTCACTCTTCCCTCTGTGGAGTGACAGCCATTTACCACCACCCTCTGTGTCCTGCCACCCAGCCAGTTACCTACCCACCACACTACTGTCCTGCCCACACCCATATGCCCCAGTTTGTGTAATAGTCTTCTATGTGGCACAGTGTCAAAGGCCTTGCTGAAGTCCAGATAGGCCATGTCCACTTCCCCCTGATCCACCTCCTAGTCATCCAGTCAAAAATTCAATGAGGTTGGTCTGACATGACCTCCCCTGGTGAAACCATGCTGCTTTGGGTCCTGTAGTCCATTGACAACCAGATGTTCCACCAATCTCTCCTTCAGTAGTGCTTCCATGATCTTCCCCACTACCGAGGTGAGGCTGACTGATCTGTAGTTCCCTGCTTCCTCTTTGTTCCCACTTTTGTATAAGGGGACTACATCTGCTGTCCTCCAGTCTTTGGGTACTTCCCCTGTTTCCAGTGATCGGCTAAACAGGATAGTCAGAGGTTCAGCCACCACCTCTCTTAGTTCTTTAAGGACCCTGGGGTGCACCCCATCTGGCCCCATTGCTTTATCAACTCTTATTACTTCCAGTTCCTTCAGGACCCTTTCTCGTGTAAAGGGACTTGTGTCCATTTCTGCACCATTCTCACCCTTGTACTCCCTTCAGACCCATTACCTCCTCTTCCTCAGTAAAGACTGAGCAGAAATACCTGTTCAATATGTCAGCTTTACTGTTGTCATCCTCCATGTGGCCCCATCCTCCCCTTCAGTCTCACTATCCTCTCTTGTCTTTCTTTTTTCACTTATGTACCTGTAAAGGTTTTGTCCCTCTACCCACTGATTTTGCAATGTGTTCTTCTGTCTGAGCTTTGGCTTCCTTACTGACCTCCCTGCCTCCCTTTGCTTCTCCTGGTACTTCTCCTATCCCCTTCTGCCTGTGTCTTTTGTATTGCCTGAATGCAATCTTTTTGGCTTTCACTTTCTTTGCTACCTCTTTGGAAAACCATAATGGTCTCCTCTTCCTTTTCCTCTTGCTAACCTGCTTAATGCATAATTCTGTTCTTGTAATCCCATTTTAAATACTGCCACTGTTCCTCAACCCTGATTCCTGTCCATTCTCCTTAATGCCTCTTTCAAGTATCTCCCCATTTTCCCAAGGTCTGCCCTTAAAATCCAGGATACGTGTTTTTGTGTAGTTTGGTTCTGCTTTTCTGTGATTTCAAACCACAATGACTGGTGGTCACTGTTTCCCAGGTGCTCCCCACTGTTACCCCATCACACTGTCCCTGTTTGTGAGCACAAGGTCCAGTATTGCCTTCTGCCAAGTTGGTTCCATGACCAGTTGCTTGAGAAGGCACCTGAAGGGAGTCCAGGATAAGTCTGCTCCCAGTTGATGCTGCTGCTGGGATGCTCCAGTCCATGTCTGGAATATTGAAGTCTCCAACCAGTACTACCTCACCCTTGTCTGCCATCCTTTGGATGGCTAGCATCAGTTCCCTGTCTGTTTCTTCCTCCTGGGCTGGTGGTCTATAGACCACACCTGTGTGGATGGCTGTCCCCATTTTCCTTTCCAGCTTAACCCACAGTATCTCTCCCTCATTTTGTTCCTCCTGGATCTCTGTGGCCCTTATGTCATTTTTCACATACAGTGCCACTCCTCCTCCCTTCCTGCCTGCTCTCTCCCAGTCATGGTTATCATTACACCAGGTTTCAGTGATGGCCACAATGTCCAGGTCTGACTGTACCATGACAGCCTCCAGATCTACACATCTTGTTGCTAAGGCTCCTGGCATTTGAACACATGGCTTTCCATGATTTGACCTCCCTAGACTGTTTCACTGTTCTACTCCAGCCCCTTCCTTGGTTGTCATTTATCCCTGGTTCTTGCTGTCTGCCCTTCTGCTGAATTTTGCCCCTTTTCTGCTTATCCACCTCTTGGGCACTAATTCCATCTTTTGCACACTGCTTTGCAGAGATAGCCCTCCTCTGGTTCACTGGTTCCACTGCTAGCTGTGGAGGGTGAGCAAGTAGGTACCCTCCTTGCTGGCCTGCCACCCCATTTGCTAGTTTAAATGCTTGTCAATGTAGCATTTAAACTTATCATTGAGTGCTTGGATTCCCTCAGGATGGATGCAGGCCGTCAGGCTTGAACAAACCTCCATCCCTCCAGGTGGGTCCCCAGTCACCAATGAATCCAAACCCTTCCTCACAGCACCAGTTCTTCAACCATGAGTTAAAGTTCCTGGTGCATGCACTCCTGTCTCTCCCTTGCCTCTCACAGGTAGTACTTCTGAGAAGTGACAGAAGTAGCTACTTGTGAGACCCTCCCAGTTTCCTAGACTCTTCCTGAACTTTTGGCTCCCCATTTGCCAGGTCATTAGTACCTAGGTGGATAATGACATCCAGCTCACCCTCCTGTCTTGCCTTCCAGTGATCCCCAGGATCTTCCTTCCATCCCTCCATGCCGTGGCACCTGGTAGGCACCTCACCTCCTGTCCTCTCCCTCCTGTGTTCCTAGCTGGATCCCTCTTATGATGGAGTCCCCCACCAGGATTCACTTCCTCCTCCTCTGGGGTCCACTGCTTTCCCCACTGAGGTCACCTCCTTGGCTAACCTCCACATCCTTTCCTTCCACTTCTCTGGGTACCTCTATTTGGTTGTCCTCATTTGCCAGTGTGGCATATGAGTTCTTGAGTGGAATACGATCTGGAATGTGCCTCTGCCTGACTGCTCTAACCCTCCCTGAGCCTACTGTCATCCAAGTGCCCCTCATTCTTGGCATCCTTTGAGGCAGTTGCATTGGACTGGGTGGTCCCTGGATAGGGGTGATGGTACTCCTGACCCAATTTACTTCCGCTCTGAGTCTGGCTACCTCATCCCACAGTCCAGAGAGATGCATGCAGATAGGGAAGCACCTCAGTGTCCAGAAGGTCTGCCTGAATATGGCTGCCCCACAGCCACTGCATTGCACCACTCCCCACATTATACTGCAATTCCACTACTTGACTGAAGCTCTCCTAGTTCCCTTTTTATTAATTTACTGTACTACAAATCCTGCCACTGATCCTCAGATATATATATTTTTTTTAAAAAGAAAAATAAACCAATAAATAAATAAATAAATGAGTCAAAACACTTGTCTTGCTGAGGGTGGGCTTCTTCCCCCTTATGCCCCTCCTACTTCACACCCCTTACTATACCTGTGTTTAGCTCCTGTCAATCAGATTTAACAGGGCATATAATTAAGAGTTGGGGACGGGAGGGGGCGAAAATTTGCAGCAATTAAAGACAGCACAGAATTACACCACCACTATGTTTTAAATTTTCAACAGCCCAAAAACAATTATAAGTAAAGACCACAAAGAAAGTATAGTGTCACTAAAAGCCCACAATCTAAGTTTAAAAGAAAAATAGCAATTACCAGTTACTCTAAAGCACTGAATTGAATATGTTTCCTTCCTTCCCCTTCTGGCTTCTTCTGAGAAAATAAAACTCTGCTTGCTACTTTAACTCTGACTAAGCCCCACCTCCAGTTATCACGTAGCTGAGGTCAGAGGCCAGACAATTAACCCTTCACCCAACTACAGGGCAGTCAAACAAGCCAAGATAAAATTTGCAGCAATTAAAGACAGCACAGAATTACACCACCACTATGTTTTAAATTTTCAACAGCCCAAAAACAATTATAAGTAAAGACAACAAAGAAAGTATAGTGTCACTAAAAGCCCACAATCTAAGTTTAAAAGAAAAATAGCAATTACCAGTTACTATAAAGCACTGAATTGAATATGTTTCCTTCCTTCCCCTTCTGGCTTCTTCTGAGAAAATAAAACTCTGCTTGCTACTTTAACTCTGACTAAGCCCCACCTCCAGTTATCACGTAGCTGAGGTCAGAGGCCAGACAATTAACACCCTTCACCCAACTACAGGGCAGTCAAACAAGCCAAGATAAAATTTGCAGCAATTAAAGACAGCACAGAATTACACCACCACTATGTTTTAATTTTCAACAGCCCAAAAACAATTATAAGTAAAGACAACAAAGAAAGTATAGTGTCACTAAAAGCCCACAATCTAAGTTTAAAAGAAAAATAGCAATTACCAGTTACTCTAAAGCACTGAATTGAATATGTTTCCTTCCTTCCCCTTCTGGCTTCTTCTGAGTTGGTACTGGTAAACTCAGCATTAGCAGTTCTTGTATTAAAAAAGAGACAGCTCAGGAAGGGTAGAGGCAAGAGCCTATAAGAGAAGGGGGAATAGCGTTATGCCTAATCAGAGCTCAGGAGCAGTAGTAGTGCAGCCAAATGGCCATAAAGGCAAAAAGCACCAAGTTCAATCCCGTCAGTGGCTGTGAACTGCTCTTCAAAACATGTACCTGGTTGTAGACTGAGAGGCAGGTGGGTCAGCACAGAATTGCAGCTGGGTTCTGAGCAGCTCCTGTGGCTTGCAGGAGGAGGCAGTCACCCATACCAGGCAGGATGCCTGGCTGTAGGCTGAGAGAAAGGCGGGTCAGTGCAGAACAGCCACTGGGTTCAGAGCAGCTCCTGCGGCTTGCAAGAGGAGGCAGTCACCCATAAAGCACGAGATCAGATACCTCAACTCTGTCCTTCCACAGTGGAGTCGAAACAAATGCTATCCTCTCCATTTAGTATAGTGCTGTTCCCCCGTCCCCCACACACTATTTTGCTGCTCTGTGCTCACTTTTAGTTCACTTCTGGGTTCAGAGCAAGCACTTCTTTTCATCCCCTTATATATGTGTTAATGTTTTTCTAGTGTCTAGTGGCACCCCCACCCTCCAACTGCCATCACTACTCTCTAGTATTGTTTCCTTGGTGTCTAGTGGCACCCCTCACCCTCTGATCACCATCTCCATGATGTTCTGTTGTTTCCTTTGTGCCTAGTGGTGCCCCCACCCTATGATCACCATACCCATAATGATGGATTATTTCCTTGGTGTCTAGTGGCACCCTCCACTTCCCCTCGGATCAGTTTCCACATTAGGTAGTGTTTTACTAGCGTCTAGTGGCCCCCCACCCTTTGATCACCGTCCCTGTTAGGTGTTGTTTCCCTGGTGTCTAGTGAGCCCCGGTTCCACCAAGTCTTGTCAACAACAAAGTTGTCAATGGATTTTACAGCAACGTTAATTTGCAGACAACAATCACATCACCCGGCAAATGTGCCAACCAATCACCATGGCACAGGGCACATTTAGACTATTTGCAGGGGGTTCAGTCCCCTGCAGCCCCAGACTTCGAGATAATCAACTCCGGGGGGGCGGATAAATAGGGGGGCGGATCAATACGGAGAGTGGCCAACACTGGGAGTCGCTGTATTCGTACAGCACTCTGACAACCCGTTCAACACTGTGGATGTTGAACGGGTTGAGTCACTGTTACGTATTCACTGTGGGGGTGTCACTCAAACAATGGTATACGGTGGCCCCCCCACCCTCCAATCGCCATCCCCATAATAATGGACTGTTTTCCTAGTGTCCAGTGGCACCCGCCCCACCCTCCAACCAGCATCCCCGTATTGTTGTATTGTTTCCCTGGTGTCTAGTGGCACCCCGCCACCCTCTGATTATCATCACCATAATGATGGATTGTTTCCCCTGGTGTCTAGTGGCACCACCCCACCCTCCAATTAGCATCCCCACATATTATTGTATTGTTTCCCTGGTATCGAGTGGTACCCCGCCACCCTCTGATTGTCATCACCATAATGATGGATTTGTTTTCCTGAAGTATAGTGGTGCCCCCAATCCTCAGATTGCCATCCCTATATTATTCTACTGTTTCTGTGATGTTTAGTGGTGCCCCCCCACCCTCCAATCACCATCCCCATGTTGTTGTATTGTTTCCTGAAGTCTAGTGGTGCTCCCCATCCTCCAATCACCATCTACATATTGCTGTACTGTTTCTCTGGTGTCTAGTGCCCCTCCCACCCTTCGATCACCATCCCTCTATTGTTTTACTGTTTCGATGGTGTCTAGTGGCACCCCCCACACTCCAACCACCATTTCCACATTGTTGTATTGTCTCCCTGGTGTCTAGTGGCTCTCCACCTTCTGATCGCCATCCCCATACAGTTGTACTGTTTCCCTGGTGTCTAGTAACACCCCCCAACCCTCTCATCACCATCACCATCAGAAATTGTTTCCCTGCTGTTTTGTGGCCTTCCACCTTCCAATAGCCATCCCCCTATTGTTCCAATGAGACCTGTATAACAGAAAAACCTTTCCTGATAATTGTTTTTAACCTGTAAAAAACAAAATGGTCCCTGGCCAATGTGACCCCCCCCCCAACCTCCCACTCTGCATTCACCATGACTCACACCCTCACTCACCTGAACAGATCCCAAGGTGAAGATCCACTCTCCCATTGAAGACATGTCTTGCTGCTGGAACTGCCAACTGCAATATGAGAAACTAAAGTAAGTGTGGTTCAATGTATTTCAAAGGGGTTTTGAACTGTGATGCATAGCTTTGTTATTTCTGCATATTTTGGCCCCAGACTTTCGACATCACCTTTTTGGGACCCCATCTCACGATCAAAGGCACTGAAATTATGCACATAAGGCCCAAACGTTGATTTTGTGCTTGCTTTGTGAAATCACCTTTTGGGTGGGATTTGAGCATTTTTGCCACCCTTGTTCATTAATTGGGGTCATAAGAAGGCTGTGTTGAAAATTTGGAGTCAAAATATGTAAAAATGGCAAAGTTATAAGAACACATTAAAATTTTACTATGTTCTCTAATAACTTTGGTCATTTTCAATATTTTCATTCCAAATATTCAGCATAGCCATTTTTCACACCACCTCATAAATGTGACAACTGTCATTTTTCAAATCCTGGCAAAAATGTGTTTTCCCACCTGTGGTGCGGAATGATGTTTCATAAGCATGGAATCACATTTCTGCGGGGATTTGAAAACGTTCACCTATGGGGTTCATGAGGTGGAGTGAGGCAGTCTTTCACTTTTTCAGCTGCATTACTACCATCACATTGTAGCAGTATTGGCTCTGACCAAATCTTGTTCAAAATTAAGGTGATCCTGATATAGTGAACCACTCCCATGACAAAAAAATGTATTCCAACTTGGTCAGGATTTAAATAAAAAAGCAGAGAGAGTTCACAAGGTTCAAAAACTCATGTTCTGTGCACCTCAATACCAGTACAGTGGAAGTCATAAGTAACAAACTTTAACTCAGTGAGAGAGGGGTCACCACCAGAACAAAAAGGCTCAGTAATTCAGTAGTTCTTAAAAGATGCATTCACTTTATTAACAGGGTCCCCAAAGTCCACAAGGTACAAAATGCTAACTGCATACATACAGAAGCAATAAAGCTGAAAATGGCTCACCACACCAGTACAGGCATCAGGATGGTCATGGCTCAAACTCAGAGTTCCAAAAGATCTTCAGGAAACAGAACAATCCATATTCTCATAGAGCTGGAAGCTGAATGCAAATATACAACTTGCACTTATAGTT
This sequence comes from Neoceratodus forsteri, assembly GCA_016271365.2. Classification (NCBI taxonomy): domain Eukaryota; kingdom Metazoa; phylum Chordata; order Ceratodontiformes; family Ceratodontidae; genus Neoceratodus; species Neoceratodus forsteri. The sequence goes on from CM028131.1 coordinate 1,128,929,255, forward strand.
TGGAAGGGATATCCTATAATTCAACCACTCCATAAAAATAAACAAACCAGAAGTGCCAGCTGGCCAATGCCACAGAGGTCATGTCTCACTAACGTTTCAACATCCTACTGTCTTCATCCTCAAAGCGTGAAAGCGAGGCACGACTGTCATGGCACTGGCCGGCTGTCTTCATCCTCAAAGTGTGAAGGTGAGGCATGACTACCATGGCACTGGCTGGCTCTTTCATGTGTGCTGGGGCACTTTGGCTTTAAATTGCCTATTTGCAAACTGCTTAAGGCAGCTACCTTGTACTGAATAATTTGTGGTATACAGTGAATGAAATTAATAGTTAAAGCAGACACTGAAGTATAAAGTTTAGTGTGCCCTTAGGAAAGAAGTTGCTTTCAGTATTATTTTTGTATTTGAAAATAGTTAATGCTCCATTTGCCTCTCTGTATCAGGAAAGGAGACATTGTGCTGTGTTGAAAATGGAGAGGCTAGCCTTTCTGTTGCTAGCACTTCTTCATATAGAAAAAAAACCCTGCTCAATTTAAACAGGGGAGTGGAGCGACTTTGCTTTCTGCTACAATGCAGAAAGTCGCTCAGGAGCTCCCATACAAAACTAAAGGTTTCAGATCACTCAGAAAGAGTGAATAAGCAAAAATTAAGTGCTGCCCACATAGAGAAGCCACAGAAAGAGAGGGAAACAGAGAGAGAGCAAATGGAATAAAGGTAAACAGGAGCATGCTAGCTCCTCACTCTCACTCTCTCACTCCTATGCCCCTTGTGCTTGTTTCAAATGTACCTCAGGAGTGCAGTGGCTTTACTTTCTGCTCCAAACTTGAAAGCTGCTCTGAAGCTCCCTGCCAGCACGGAAGCGTGTGTTCACTCTACTTGAGTAAATAAACTACTGTACAATTGCAGACTTCAGCCCACTAAGGAAATTAAAAGAGAGAGAGAGAGCAAAAGGAATAATAGTATCAGGAGCATGCCAGCTCCCCCCTCTCTCTCATGCTCTCTCTCTCTCTCTCTCTCTCTCTCTCTCTCTCTCTCCTCTTCTCTGACACAGTAGGAGCATGGAGCAAGTGGCTTACAATTTCCTTTTGATTTCAGCTGACACTCCACTCCTATTGGTATTACCTGTACACTATAAAGACTACCAGATGGCTGAAGTGTCTCTAGGTCAGCCCCTACATTATTTAAATGAAATACCACTATTTGAATATTAGTTAGCCAAGGATGTAGTAAGAGACTACATATGTTTGTACAGATATAAAAGCCCATACAATAAACATACATAAAACAATAAGGAGAAAGGATCTGTCTCTATAAGGGGCCCTTATTAGTATACATAGCCAGACATACAAAAAGGATTTCTGTATGCTAAATATCCTCACAGTATACTTTGTATTAGAATGTACTTAATTGTAGGCAGACTTACCTGTAGCCAGTGGAGAACTGAATTATTTTTTCTTATAGGGTAGCAGCGCCCTCTGTATAAAAAAAAAAAAAAAACTGTCACTCACAGAACATAGGGGAGGGTCTTTGGTTTAATTACAATGCTATTAAGCATTTATGGGATTATTTTAGCCCTATGCAAAGACTTCTTACTTTTATTTTGATTTAGAAATATGCTTTTACTTCACAAAAGATGTTGGCGGGTCATCCTGTTGTAATTTATGTAGCTAGAGATAGAAATCTCATTGTAGTCGTTAAGGATTAGGTCAGGTGACCCCTCTTGTGATGGAACTAAGGCAGATGAGCCCTAGATATGATGGCGTGAGTATCTTCCTGAGGTGTAGAGGCAGAGAAACACAGAGAGAAAGGATCTTGAGTGTTGAAATAGATCCAGAACTGTGTGAGAGCTACTTGTTTATGTAGCATTTGCTTTGATTTTTTTATTTTAGTTTATTATTTTTATTCAAGTTTAAAAATAAGTATCACACTACGGTGTGTTTGGCACCTCAAACATAGAAACATAGAAGTTGATGGCAGATAAGGACCGTAAGGCCCATCCAGTCTGCCCATTTTTTTCTACCTTATGAATGTGCCATAGGCCTTTACTCTGTCAGTGGCCTATCTATTCATACTGATCTGTATTGCTCTCTTATGCCTGTCTCACGCCTTTCTGAAGCCCTGCACTGTATTCATATCCACCACTTCCTGAGGTAGGCTGTTCCATGCATCCACCACCCTTTCTGTGAAAAAGAACTTCCTAACGTTACCCCTTAATTGGCCTTCCTCTAATCTCATGCTGTGTCCTCTTGACCTGCTATTTTTCTTATATTGAAACATGTTAGACTCTTTCACCTTGTTAATGCCCTTAAGGTGTTTGATTGTTTCGATCATATCACCTCTCTCCCTCCTTTGCTCTAGGGTATACATATTGAGCTCTGCTAATTTGTCCTCATATGTTTTCTGATGCAGTCCCTGCACTATTTTGGTTGCCCTTCTCTGGACTGCCTCCATTTTGTTAATGTCCTTGTGAAGGTGCAGCCTCCAGTACTGCACACAGTACTCCAGATGGGGTTTAACTAGTGTCTGGTAAAGAGGGATTATTACCTCCCTCTTATGACTTGTGATAACCAAACTAATACACCCCAGCATCTCTCTAGCCTTACCTACTGCTTTAGTGGTCTGCTTGGATGATTTCAGGTCATCTGTGATGATGATGATGCCAAAGTCTCTTTCTTCCTATGTGATTGCCATCAACTCCCCTCCCAACCTATAGATGGCTTCAGAGTTTATCTTCCCTATGTGCATGATCTTGCACTTCTCTGCATTAAACCTCAGTTGCCACTCTTCCGATCATTTTGCCAGTTTATGCAGATCTCGTCTCATTCTGCCTGCCCCATCTGGATCATCTACTCTGTTGCCGATCTTGATGCCATCTGCAAACAGACAAACCTTACCCTCCAGTCCATCTGCAATGTCACTGAAGAAGATGTTGAAGAGGACTGGCCCCAGGACTCATCCCTGAGGTACCCCACTTGTGACTTGTGTCTCTTCTGACTGTATACCGTTTACCACCACTCTCTGTTTTCTGCCCACCACCCAGTTGGCCACCCCTTTGACCAACGTCTGACCCACCACAAGCCTACCCATCTTATTAATCAATCTTCTCTGTGGAACAGTATCAAAAGCTTTGCTGAAGTCAAGGTAGGCAACATCAACTGCACCCCTTTGGTCCACCACTCTGGTTACCCAGTCAAAGAAATCCATGAGATTAGTTTGACAAGACCTTCCTGTTGTAAACCCATGCTGTCTTGGGTCCTGTGCTCCTATGGATTCCAGGTGTTGCACTATCCTTTCCATAAGGAGTGCCTCCATAATCTTGCCCACTACTGAGGTAAGACTGACTGGTCTGTAGTTCCCTGCCTCCTCCCCGCTACCACTCTCATGGAGTGAGATCACATGAGCCTATCTCCAGTCTTCTGGGACCTCTCCTGTGCTCAGAGACTCACAAAAAATTTCTGAAAATGGCTCTGCTAGTTCCACCCTTAGCTCCTTTAGTACTCTGGGATGTATGCCATCTAGTCCCATTGCCTTGTCTACCCTGAGCTTAGTGAGCTCTTGTAGGACCCTCTTTTTGTGAAGGGACATGTGCACACCTCCATCCCCCCTGTGTCCGTGGTGCTGAGCCATGGGCCCTGCTCTACCTTCTCCTCAGTAAATACTGAGCAGAAGTAACTATTTAGGATAGATGCTTTTCATTGGTCCTCCTCCACACACTCCCTTATCCCCTTTGATCTTAGCAATACCCCTTCCGGACTTTCTCCTTTCACTAATATATCTATTGAAAGTCTTGTCCCCTTCTTTTACTGTTGGTGCTAGTGTTTCCTCCGTTTGGGCCTTTGCCTCCCTTACTGCCTTCCCTGCTTCTCTTAGAGAAGTTTGGTATGCCTCCCTATCTTCATCCTGCTGCATTCCCTTATATTTCCTGAAGGCCAGTGTTTTGGCTCTGACCTTTTCTGCTACTGTTTTTGAGAACCAAAGTGGTTTCCTCCTTCTTTTGCTCTTGCTTTTCTCCCTAACACAAAGGGATGTCACTTCAAGTATTGCATCCTTAATGCTTGCCCGCTTTGCCTGTACTCTCTTACCTGTATTTCTTCTTGCCAGGGCTAGCTTAACTCTGTTGGCCATCTTATCAAAGTCAGCTCCTCTTAAGTCCAATATTTTTGCATTGGAATGGGATGATTTAGTTCTAGTGGCCAAATTGAACCATACCATGTGATGGTCTCTGGACCCCAGGTTGGTCACCGGCCCCCAGGTGACCTTCTACCTGGAGTTCTGTGATCCTTTCCCCATTAGTCATTACTAGATCTAGGATAGCCCTAGTGCTTGTGGGTTGTTGTACCAGTTGTTTGAGGCCCTCCCCCAGCAGGGAATCCACTATGTGTCTAGTTCTAGTGAATGTTCCTGCTGGTATTGACCAATCTGTATCTGGCATGTTGAATTCTCCCATTATCAGAACCTCCCCTTTAGCTGTCATGTTTTGTATATCTTCTAACAGTAATGTGTCTATGTCCTCTCCCTGGTCTGGAGGCCTGTAGACAACCCCAGTTCATATGGCTGTCCCATTTCCTGTTTCCAGGGTGACCCACAGTTCTTCTGGCTCCGAATGTGTATTCTGAATTTCTGTAGCTTTGATATTTTCATTGACATAAAGGGCTACTCTCCCCTTTTGCACCTCGGTCTCTACTGAACAGTACATAGATGGGTACTGAAGTCTCCCAAGTGTGGTTACTGTTGAACCATGTCTCGCTAATGGCTACTATGTCCAGTTTAGCCTCTGTCATTGTTGCCTGCAGGTCTGGGATCTTGTTTCCCAGACTGTGGGCATTTGCACTCATAATTTTCCATTGGCCAGATTTTGGTGCGTTAGTTGTTGGGCGAGGTCCGGCGTTTCCCCTGCTCGTTGTATGGGGAGCTGGGCCTTTTTCCTTACCTGGTGATGCAAATGAACTACAAACATGCTGAACTCCTGTTTGATCACTAGCTAAGGGGGGAGGGGTGTTCATCCTGTTCGATGTATCAGGTGCTGCACCCCTCTCCCCATTGGCTAGTTTAAATATTCTGCAAAGATATCACACTTCTGCCCCAATGCACTGACTCCCTCTTTAGTCAGATGCAGTCCATCAAATTTAAAGAACTTTCACTCTCAAAACTGTTGCCAGTTACCTACAAATTTGTGTCCTTTTTCCTGGCACCAGCCCTTGAGCCACATGTTTAGCTCCCCTATCTCCCCTTCTCTGACCTTTCATCCATCTGCCCCCCCCCCAGACCTGCAGGACCTCAGAGAAAGAGAGGCCAGATGAAATGGATGACAGTTTGTTTCCCAGCCTGATCAGGTGTTCCTTGGTCTGCACAACTGACTAGCTGAAGAGATTATTAGTCCCTATATGTACCAGGACACCAATATTTTCTCCTGATTCCTGCACAATTTTAGCAATGCGGTCAGTGTCTCTCCATGCTGATGTACCTGGGAGACATCTGACCATTACACCTGGCTGGAGGTAGGTATCAACTCCCCGAATCATGGCATCTCCTATGATCAGAAGTGGGTTTTTTTTAGTGTTGCATTTTTTTTGTTTGGTCCCTGTTTTGGGTGTGTTTTGTTGTGCTAGCTCCTGTACTGCAGAATCCTGCTCTACAGTGTCCTCTGCAGAGTTTGTGTCATCTTTACCCACATGCTGTGGCAAACTTTGATCATACTGGTTGTCCAGGTAAATGAGGGGGAAACCAGTTTAGAGATACCAGCCCTGGTATCAAGATAACAGGCAAACGTCAGGATCAGTGGGGTCACTGTGTTGATTTTGGGGAGGCTACAGCCCCCCCAATCTAAGTTAAAGCCCCCCAACCATTTCAGTAAACAATAACATAAATAAATAGCAGCCATACTACTTTTTTTTGTTTGTTTTGTATGTCTGATCTGACTTGACTTCCTTGACTTCCTTGCAACTTGCGACTCGCTACTGAAGTCTGGAGAAAAAAATATCTGACTAACTCCAGTCTGACTCGAATTGAGAAGGTAGACAGCAGACACTAGAGTAGCGAGCGGAGCGACGTCTCGCATAGTCGCAAGGCAGCAGCGCGAGCCAAGCCCTAACTCCAGTTAGAGAGCCGAGGGAGGGACTCAGGAACTTGTTCAAGTTAAATTTTATATTCTGGCAGCAGAATTCTATTAGCTGCAATGTCCTGAGTACACACACGGCACTTTCTGTCTGTGACTGGATATAGCACCTTTACATCAATCCCCATCCCCAGCAGCTGAGCTAGAACACACTTCCTCACCTGTGGATTTGGATTGTTCTCCTCTGCCCATTTTTTTTTTTTACCTCAGTCTGAAGCAGCTGAGCTAGAGCACACTTCCTGACCTGTGGATTGTTCTCTTCTCTCTGTCTACTCTCTGCCCCGATTTTACCTCAGTCTGAACTGCATGCAGATTGCCAATCTGTATGCAGTTCAGACTAAGGTAAAAAATTAAGCCATCATCTGCCTGACTCCCTCCCATCCTTGGCTTGCAACTCCATGGATATAGCATTAGCACCTTTTACATCCCCATCCCCTGCACCCGACCCCTCCCAGCAGCTGAGCTGGACCACACTTCCTGAGTCTGACCTGTGGATTGTTCTCCTCTAGTCTGCCCTGATTTTACCTCATTCTGAACTGCATGCAGTTCGCCAATCTGCATGCAGTTCAGACTGAGGTAGAAAATCAAGCCATCTGCCTGACTCCCTCCCTCCCATCCTTGGCGCAACTCCATCTCACCGACCAGACCGGCTGCAAGTTGCAACTCAACTGCTGCTGTACACCCTTACTGGCAGCGACAAGGACAATTGTGTACCCAATTCCCCCAGCCCATTCTGCACTGCAGCTAGGAAGAGGGACAGAGTGGAAAATGATGCGGATTTCAACCGCACACAAACACGCTGCGATGCTAGGTGTGCTCTCCAGTCCCCAACAGGGCCAGGAAGGATTTATGGCACTGGGTGGTGGCTGCCTGGAAGCAGAGCAGATGCAGGCATGGCAGGTGCTAACTATGTGTGGTGTGGCTTTGCTTGGTGGCTTGTCTGGCTTGGAGCCTGGGGGGGGTGGCACGGCAACAATATTTATTTTTTTGTGTGGATTCTCATTCTGAATGAAATTAAAGTGCTTAGGCAGCAGCAAACAACAAACAAGGGCACTGCAACTAGACTAGGGCACTGCAACCTTACCAGCAGATCTGCTGGGTTAATGGTGTCTGGCTTTTGTGTTCTGGTCTCTTATTTGCTCTGGGATCCTCCTGTAATCTTCCCAGCAGATCTGCTGGGATAATGGCTGTTCTGGTCTATTATTTGCTCTGGGGTCCTGGTCCTCCTGTAACCTGTCCTTGGTGGACCAGTAGCCACAATTTTTCCACATGTACCATTAAATAGATGGCTGATGACTAGGCTTCTCAAACATATTTTTCACCACTAAAATGCAGGAAAAGCCACCATTTGTAGGTAAAATTTCAAAATGTTACAGGGGAGCATGCCCCCGGACCCCTCTAGCTTTGTTAGGATTTTGACTAAGGTGCATTAGCCCCCCCAACTTTGTACCTTCAGTGATTCCCCTGGTCAGGATGGCACACCTCTAGCAACCAGCCAATGCCAAGGGCTTGAAGAAGGAGGCACCTGGGGTGCATACCCAAGCCCAGGTGTTGCGGACTGGAAAAGAGCTGCTGCCAGGTCTGGAGTTTGGAGGACCCAAGAAGAAGAAAAAAATGGAGACAATGATGGGAGCTGGCATCACAGAAGAGGAAGAAGAAGGGGAACCTTATGAGGAACCACTAGAGAACATCAGCATATTATTGAAATGGTTAGCTGTCAAGCAGCTCAAGATGGAATGCCAGTGTGAACAGGACACCCAAGAAAGGGAACAGGAGAGGAGGCAACAGGACCAGAGATGAGTGGACACCTTGCAGGCCCTACAACTCATCGGATCAGGACAAGGATCTCATGGGGCAAGATCAGCATGTAATAACACTAAAGACATTAAATGAACTAACATGAGCCCAACTGATAACATAGAAGCATCTTTAATGACTTTTGAAAGAGTTGCCTGGGCCTGTGGGTGGTACCAGTGACAATGGGTGGTGCATCTTACTCCCTACCTTACTGGTCGCACACAGCTGACTTACAGTACTAGGGACAGTAGGCATGCAGAGAACTATGATTTAGTTAAAAAAGAAATACTAAAAAGATATGTCATCAATGCCGAGACATACTGACAATGATTTCATTCCTTAAAGCACCACCCAAATGATGCCTCCAGAGAAACATTTACTAGACTGAGAGAACTGTATCTTAAATAGTTACAGCCTAAGGGTAAGACTGTCATGGCCATCATTGAAACATTTGTGGTTGAACAGTATTTACAAATTTTGCCCAGCGAGGTACAGATTTGGGTTAGGGAGCACCACCCAGAGACTGCAGAAGTAGCTATTACCCTAGCAGAGCACTTTCTGTCTGCATGGCAACCCCTGAGAAAGGGATACAGAACTGACCCAACTGCACCTGCCCCTCAACCAATGAGATCATCGGTTGTCAACAAATCTCCTGTGGAATATAATTGAAGGACAGATGGGAGGGCTGGTCTGGGAGCCAGATCATACAATCTGAATAATATTTGTCAGAACTGTCAAGGGGTGGGACACATTGTCAGGTTCTGTACCAGACCGAAGGCAGAACCGTCCCACTTTTTGCTCTACTAAATGGTGGGTATTTTGTGACTGACATCACCATTAATGAGCAAATTGTTTTTGGCTTCATAGATACTGGGAGCAAACAGACCTTGATATGCTCTGAGCTTGTTAGCAGTTCACCAGCAGGGGGTCCTGAAATGAAAATAATCTATGTCCATGGCGACATCCACTACTATCCAACTGCTACTGTTATGGTGGCTGTACAAGGACAGAGTAAGATGGTCACTGCTGGACTGGTGCCCAGACTGCCCATTCCTATTGTGATAGAACATGATTATCCCAATTTTCCTTCTTTGATTGCTGAAAAAGGGATGGTCACAGCTGTGACTACCAGGGCCCAGCATCGCAAGGAACAGACATTGAGGGATATTTTCCCATTTGAAGAGAAAGTCATTGAGGCCCCAGGCAAGGATAGAAAATCCTTGAATAAGAAGAAGAAATTGCAGAGACAATGGCAACAGACTGTGAATGGACTTCCTGGAATTAAAATCCTGTCTGTTTTGGGGAAAACTGACATGACCAAAGAGCAAACTGATGATGTTTCTTTAATGCTTAATTTCAACAGGTTTGAAAGAAACAAACTTCAGGGGCCACTGTGCTAATAAGGAAAAATGATCTGTTGTACAGGGTATGTACTAATTCTGACACCAAAGAAATAGTAGAACAACTGCTTGTACCAGTGAAATATATGGAGCCACTGATGTTTCTGGGTCACAAACTGACATGGGCAGGCTATGCTGGGCAGGATAGCACCCTAAAATGGCTGTTGCAAAGGTTCTATTGGTCAGGAATTCACGACCAGGTGGCTAGATATTGCCAGGCCTGTGAAGAATGCCAGAAGGTGGCCTAGGTTGGCAAGAAAGAAATGGTGCCCCTAATTCCTTTACCCTTGGTTACCATCCCTTTTGAGAGGACAGACATGAATATTGTGGGTCCCCTATTAAAGAGCTCAAAGGGCAAGTAATTTATATTGGTTATTTGTGACTATGCCACAAAATATCCAGAAGTCATCCCCATGCATTCTGTCATGACCCCAAGGACAGCCAAGGAATTGGTGAAGGTGTTTAGTCACCTGGGTATCCCCAAGAAGATTCTCATGGATCAGGGCAGTAATTTCAGTGCTGCCCTGTTGAAAGAACTGTACAAGCTCTTGGGGATAGTTGCAGTTAGAACCTCCTGATACTATCCCCAGAATGATGTACTAACTGAGCAATTCAACCATACCCTGAAAAGGATGCTCAAGAAGTTTGTACATGAGGAAGGGCAGAATTGGGACAGATTTTAACCCCTGCTGTTTGCCTATGAGGAAATGCCCCAGGCATTGACAGGGTATTCTTCCTTCTCTTTATTGTATGGAAGAATCCCCCGTGGCCCACTAGATGTGGTGAAAGAGGAAGGTGATGATATGACACCTTAATATAGTGGAGTACATGGGGCAACTGAGAAAAAGCCTGGTAACATATATAGCAAAGGCTCACCAGAGTTGTGCAGAGGCTCAGAAAGTGCAGAAAATACATTATGACCAGAAAGTGGGTAGCAAAACATTTGAGGCAGAAGAGAGGGTATTATTGTTTTTACCCTCCTCGGAGAACAAATTGCTCATTAAGTGGCAGGAACCTTACACTGTATTACATCAGGCAGACTCTGTCACATATGAGATTGAAACCCCAGATAAGTATCCAGGAAGGAAAGTGTATCATGCCAACCTTCTAAAGAAATGGTATGATAAACCAGAAGAGAGGCCAGAAGTATACATGGTTATGGTGGTCATTCTTGAAAGGAAGGAATCAGAACTTGACACAGCATACCATAGGCTGGTGAGAAATGAAGGGATCACAAACGTACAAATCAACCCTACACTTACAAGAGAACAAAGGGAGGAAGTGGAAAGGCTGAAGAAATCCTTCTGAATCACATTTACCAGTGTGCCTGGAAGGGCAATTGGGGAAGAGCATCATATATAATCTTACTCCCCTCCTATCAGGCAAAAGCCTTACTGCCTACCAGAGAGAGTGAAGGTAGAAGTGAATCAGGAAATAGACAAGCTTAAACAGCTGGAAATCATCAAACCCTCTACAAGTGCTTGGGGGGCCCCCATAGTGGTGGTACCAAAGAAGGAGGGAGGAATCTGCCTGTGTTTAGATTTTAGGAAACTAAACCAAGTGTTCCAGTTTGATGCCTACCCCATGCCCCACATCAATGGCATCATCGACAGAATAAGAAATACCGGTTACATCACAATGCTAGATCTGACTAAGGGCTATTGTCAGATACCATTAGCCCCAGAAGCAAACAAAAAAATGGCATTCAGTACACCAGTGGGACTCTATGAATTTTTTACCATGCCTTTTGGACTGCATGGTGCCCCCAAAGGTACATGGACTCTATATTGGCCCCACATACTGATTATTGTTCAGCTACCTGGATGATGTGGTCATATACAGTCCTGACTGAAGTACCCATCTGGTGCACTTGGCTGAAGTAGTACAATCCATCAAAGCAGCAGGTCTCACCATTAATCCCCAGAAATGTGCAGTTGTCATCACTGAGACCCATTACTTAGGTTTCCTGTTGGGAAATGGGCAGGTAAAACCCCAAATTGATAAACTGGAGGCCGTAGCAAAGTGTCCAGTCCCCACAACTAAGAAGCATGTGAGATCTTTTCTAGGTTTAGCTGAATACTTTGGGCACTTTTTCCCTAATTTTGCATCTATTGCTACCCCATTAACTGACCTCATGAAAAAGAGGTGTAGCAACAAAGTACAGTGGGACTTACAGTGTGAAGAGGCATTTCAGATAATAAAGGCAGCCCTCTGTTCGTCCCGTTTTGAAAAGCCCTAATTTCAATCAGGCATATGAGGTCCATACAGATGCCTCATAAACAGGGATAGGGCAGTTTTAAGTCAAACTGTGGAGGGAGAGGAACATCCAGTGTTATATATCTCTCACAAACTACATGACAGGGAGCAGAAATACTCCACTGTTAAGAAGGAGGCCTTCGCAGTTAAATGGGCTATAAAGGCCGTATGTTTCTATCTGTGCAGGGCTAAGTTCACACTGATAGCAGACACAATCCTTTATGTTGGTTACACCAGACAAAGGACAAAAACACCCGTATTATGAGGTGATATTTGGCATTACAGCCATATAGCTTTACAGTGAAGCATTGAGCAGTAACTATGCAAAGAAATTCAGACTTTTTATCCAGACATGGAGCCATGAATGAGAAAGCTGAAGAACAGAATGTTGATATGAAGTGATGTTATGATACCAGATGGTATCTTATACCAATCAACCCCAGGATAAAAGTAATGAATAATGTCAGTTTTGCTGTTGCATTAGCATAATGTAATACTTTTATTTGATTAAGGGACCAAGGGGTAGAGCTTTCAAAGTGGGTGGGTGAAAGCTCCAACTAACCCCCACTCTACTGTAAATAGTAGAGTATTGAATAGAGAGGGGAGTTGAAAACCAGTAAAGTCTGAGAACTGGTTTCCTCTTAAGGAGGGAGGTGTGGGTCAGAGATAGGTTGCACCCGCATAGTTTGGACAATGGACATCTTTTCTATTTCCTTTATATCTCCATGTGAAGAAAAAAACTTCTGTTGCACAACAGTACTTCCTAAACTTGATTCTTTTACTCCTTTCCAACCTACCATAGGTTGGCCACCTATAGTAGCTCATTCCTATACCTTCTGTTTTATTTTCACTTAATTATTCATCTATATTTCACATTCTCTCCAAGGGTCCAATGTCTGTGTTAAAAAAAAAACACCAAGCTAGCTGTTAAAGTGTCTATGGGCATCAAGGAAATGGACATATAGGACATGGAATGAATTCATGGATAAAGCATTTAGTAAAAGTTAAAGTGCAGAAAGTGCTACATAAAATATTTCATGAGAATAGATAAAATGCAGATAATGCTGTTATGGTTTTAAAATTAGCCTATTTGCAAACTGCTTAGGGCAGCTATCTTGTACTGAATAATTTATGTTATACAGTGAATGAAATTGATAGTTAAAGCAGACACTGAAGTATAAAGTGCAGTGTGCCCTTAGGAAAGAACCTGCTTTCAGTATTATTATTATTATTTTTGTATCTGACAATAGTTAATGCTCCCCTGTTAGCCTATCTGTATCAGGAAAGGAGGCATTGTGGTGTGGGAGTGGCTAGCTTTTTTGTTGCTAGCACTGCTCCATATAGAAAAATCCCCACTTGATTTAAGCTCCGGAGCGGAGTGGCTTTACTTTCTGCTGCGATGCAGAAAGCTGCTCCGGAGCTCCCGTATTGAGCTAAAGGTTTTGGATCACTCAGAAAGAGTGAATACATAAAACTTAAATGCTGCCCACATAAAGAAGCCATAAGAAGGAAAGGAAAGGGAGAGCAAGATAAACGTATTTAAACATGAGCATGCCAGCTCCTCGCTCCCCCTCTCTCACTCTTATGCCCCGTTCACTTGTCTCAAATGTACCCCGGGAGCGGAGCAGCTTTACTTTCTGCTCCAAACTTGAAAGCCACTCTGAATCTCCCTGCCAGCACAGAAACATGTGTTCACTCTACTGAAGTGAATAAACTAAAATTGAAGACTTCAGACCACTGAGGAAATTAAAGGAGAGAGAGAATAAAAGGAATAAAGGACAGGAGGATGCTATCTCCTCTCTCTCTCTCTCTCTCTCTCTCTCTCTCCTCTCATGCAGTAGGAGCATGGAGCAAGTGGCTTACAATGTCCTTTTGAGTTCAGCCACATCTCCACTTCTACTGGTATTACCTGTAAAATATAAAAACTACCAGATGGCTGAAGTGTCTCTGGGTCAGCCCCTACATTATTTAAATGAAATATCACTGTTTGAATATTAGTCACTGATGTAGTAAGAGACTACCTAAGTTTGTATAGATATGCTATGAAAGCCCATACAATAAATGTAAAACGATAAGGAGAAAGGGTCTGTCTCTATAAGGTGCCCTTATTAGTATACATAGCCAGATATATAAAAAGGATTTCTGTAAGCTAAATATCTGCTGAATGACACTATCACCCTACTAATTGTATTTAATGTTCTCCATCGTATGTATTACCTGTTCCTTCAATTGTCTTTACTATCTGTATTTTCTCTTTGTATCATGATGTGGAGCCTTTGGAAATGAGTCTAAGACTCAAAGGGTTGTAATTCTGATGTGCCTATAAATAAATTAAATAAAATGAAATATCCTCATAGTATCTTTTATATTAGAATGTACTTAACTGTTGGCAGACTTACCTGTAGCCAGTGGAGAACTGAATGATTTTTTCCTATAGGGGAGTAACGCCCTCTACAGTCCCCTTTTATGAAAATAAAAACCTTGTCACTCACAGAACATAGGGGAGGGACTTTGGCTTAATTACAATGCTATTAAGCATTTATGGGATTATTTTAGCCTTATGTAAAATGTTTTACCTTTATTTTGGTTTAGAAATATGCTTTTACTTTACCAAAAATGATGGTGGGTCATCCCATTGTAATTTATGCAGCTAGAGATAGAAGTCTCATTGTATTGGTTAAAGGGACACTGTAAGCTTTACCCCTCATTTTGTGGTAAATCTCAATAAGTGGGTCTGTAGGCACATAATCATAAGGTAATCAGTTTTCAATGCCTGTGCATAAAAAAAGGACTGTTCAGCTTACCAATTTTCATAAATTTTGATAGTTTATCATTACTGGTGGTCCGACTTTAAATCTCCCACTACCGGAAGCCAATCAGCATGGAGGATATGCTCGAGGATGCATGTCTACGGGGGAGTGCTCCCACGACATGTACATTTTAGTATCCACATGGCAAAAAACACTACATCCATTAGAGCGTGTTATAAGAAAAGGTTCCTGGCTACTACAAACACAAACCAAAGATTGGTTAAGCCTCAAAGTACTTATCCAAGCTGGTACCCAAATCCCACGTATGTGCAATAGCAGCTGGGAATAAGACCTCACACATGTGTGAAAATGTGCCACTATTGCTCATGTGTAGGATTTGGGCACCAGCTTGGAGAAGTACTTTGCGGCTTAACCAGTTCTGGGTTTGTGCTTATAGTTACCAGGAACACTGACTACCTTACGATTATGTGCCTATAGACCCACTTATTGAGATTTACCACAAAACGAGGGACAAAGCTGATAGTGACCCTTTAAGGGTAAGATCAGGTGACCCCACCAGAAAATATATAACCCCTCCTGTGATGGAACTAAAGCAGATGAGCCTTGGATGTGATGGAGTGAGGATCTACCTGAGGTGTAGAGCCAGTGAAACACATAGAGAAAGGATCTTAATTGTTGTAACAGATTCAGAAAGCTACTTGTTTATGTAGTGTTTGCTTTTTGTTATTTTAGTTTATTATTTTGAAGTTTTTTTTGACATTTAGATTTTATTGAAATATTTCAAATTTACAACATGTAACCACAGTAGAAATATCAGTAGTCAAAAGAACAAACATATATATCTATATCAGTTAATAGTTGTATCATATTCCTGGCCAGGTATAACCCATGGATTACTGGCTAAGAAGAGGACGTTTAATATATTTAGTCCTTTATTAATATCAATCACATCTTAATGCTCAATGCTTGAGTCCCTGTGAGGGTAGGTATCCTCAACTCCACTAATAGCTCTAAGTGTGCCCCAAGAGACCTTCACAGTGTATTAGCATCTAATTTTGTAGGGAGTTGCATGTCGGCCCAACCTTCCCCTCCCCTCCCCATTTCCACTGATGCCACTCCCTAGGTTAACAGGTACTTGGCTTGAGCTTGAGGTCAACAGCCTACAGTAATTCAAGGTTAGATACTGGCCCCAAATATCCAGATATATAGAGCTGGGTTCTATTCTGTGAGTGGAACATCACCCTTTCATAACGGGCTGTTTTCCCCACTATCTCCTGCCATTCTGTTATCTTGGGAGGGCTGGTGTTTATCCAGTGTCTGAGGAGAATCCTCTTTGCAGTTATTAGGGCTCCTAGCAACCAGAATTTCTGTGCTTTCTTAAGCCCATGATATGGGAAAAGGTCATGGAAGGTCCCCAACATTACTAGCAAGAGATTTAGGGCTCTTCTACTCCCCAGGATTTCACTACAGATGGATTCAATTTATTTCCAGTATTCTCTAAGTGTCATACAGCCCCACAGTATGTGCGAGATAGTCCCCCCTTCAGCTTGGCATCTCCAGCATTGATCCTCTGGAATGAGGCCCCATGCTTTCAATTTAGCTAGTGTTCTGTGCCATCCATGTAGTATTTTGAACTGGGTAAACCTATTCTTCATATCCTTAACTGCTGCCATTTGCAGGTCCCTCCAGGCTGCCTCCTACATATCTAGAGTAACTTCAGTCCGGAGTTCTCTTGACCAGCTACCCCTGACCCCCACTGATTCATCTGGGCTGCAGTCTAGAATAAGGGCATATATGTCTCTACATCTAGCTTTCATTTCCCCCCTGGCCATAAAAGGACATCCAGGGGGTTAATTTTGTAGCACACTAGTTTTTGTCCTAGTAGGCCCTGCAGTGCATGTCTGATCTTTAAATATCTCTAGTGCTGTTGATTAGGGAACCCAGATGTAGCTCTGATTTGTTGGAAGCTCATAAGGGTATTCATTTTGGTGTCCGTGATGTCTGAGAGCAAGTGAATCCCTGAGTGCTTCCGCTCCCTAAATGTGATTGTTTTCCCCTCAATTAACAGTCTGGGGTTATCCCATGATGGGAAAAACATTGCCATTTCAGGCTACCACATGGTGATCTTTAGTGTTTTCTTTCAAGTCTGGAAGGTGCAGGCAATCGTGAGAGATAAAAAGAGAAGCTGGAGGGGGGGGGGCAATCAACATAAAGCATGCCAGGGGCCTGGCCATTAAATGTTCTTCACATTTTGCTCATTTTGGGATCTAAATCCCTGGGTCCCACGGGGCTGTATATGCCAGTTGGAGCAATGTATGGGCCATTATTCTAATGTAACAGTCTGGTAGTTTTAGGCCCCCTTATGGAAGTCCTTCTTCAATTTTTCCAAGGCTATCCTTTTGGGCTCTCTGTCCCAGAATAAAGCCCAGATTTTAGACTGTATGAGGTCCATAAGTTTCTGGTCTATGTGAATGGGCAGATTGTCTAGCATGTATTGTATCTTAGATGCGGCCATCACTTTGAAGGCCTGCGCTCTTCACCAGTGAGAGATGTGGAGTAAGTGCCATTTCTGACTGTCCCGAACTATTTCTTCCAACACTGGGAGCAGGTTCTCTCCCCAGCTGTGAGACATCCCATTAGAATTTCAGCCCGATGTACTCTATATTCTTTTTTGCTGGGTGCAGGCCCCAGGGATATTCAAGTAGCTGTTCTACCTCCACGCAGGAGGCCAGGAACTGGGACTTTGAGGCATTCAGTTTATAACCTGATAAGTGGCTATATTGATCAATAGCATCCAGCAGCCACGGAATAGATCTTGTGGGTTCAGTGAGCATCAGTAAGATGTCATCCGCATAGGCCATTGCCTTATGTTTATCTCCCAAGACCACCCCTCCGATACCCTCATCTTGTTTGATGGCCTGCAGGAGTGGTTCCAGTGCCAGAATAAACAGTATGGGGAAGGGCGGGCAACCCTGTCTGGTACCTCTATGTAGACGAAACGGTGGGGAGGCCCTGCCATTTGTGACTACTTCTCCTGAAGCTAAGTTGTAGATAGTCTGTACCCAGCCTCTAATACCTGATCCAATATTGAAAGCTTCTAAAGCCGCCAGGAGATATTTCTATTCCACCCTGTCAAACGCCTTTTTGGCATCCAGGGAGAGGAGTATCGATGGTGCTTTCAGCTGTTTTGTGTTCCATAGCAGATTTATTAACCTCTTATTGTCCATATCTCTCCTGTTTGGAACAAACTCCACCTGGTCACTGTCTATCAGGTTTGTAATATGGGATTTTAGCCTGGATGCCAATACCTTAACAAGCACCTTGCAATCACTGGGGATCAGCGATATGGGCCTGTAACTGCTACATGCAGAGTGGTCTTTCCCCGGTTTTGGCAATAGAGATATCCAGGCAGTCATCAGAGACCCCAGGAGCTTCCCAGTGGCTTTGGACTCCATAAGCGCATCATGCAGGGGACCCACTAGGACTTCCTTGAAGGCCTTAAGGAAATTGGCCAGGAGGCCATCTTTACCCGAGGCTTTTCTATTTGGCATGGATCTCAGAGCCTTATCCACTTCCACCAGTTCAACTGGCCAGTCCAGCCACTCAAACCTTTCTTGAAATAATTTTTGTAGTTGCAGCTTACTCAAGAACTGTTGAAGTTCTGTGTCCAAAGGCTGCTCCTCACTGGTGTACAAGTCAATGACTCAAAGAAAGCCTTGAAATCCCCATCTATTTCCCTGTCAGTCCTGGTCAGCTGGCCATCCCTCTTCTTTATGGAGAGAATATGAAACCTCTATTGCTTCAGTTTAAGTTGATAGGCCAACTGCTTTCCTGGCTTTTCACCTGATTCCCAGAATGCCTTCTTGAGCCGAAACAAAGCATACTCTGCTTTTTTATGTAGGAGTGTGTTTATCTTGTATCTAAGCCCCGTGATTTCTGCCAAAAGTCCAGGGGGGGTGGGTACCCCTCTCTAAACTGCTTCTCTAGCCCTTTCAGCTTCTTCTGGGAGGCTGCTAACTCTGGTGTGCTTTCTTTATGTACATGGACTGTGTGACTGATACACCTTCCTCTAATGTAAGCTTTTAGGGCTTCCCATTGTATGCCTGCTGAGGTGTCTCCCACCTTGATAGTTTCTAAAAACATTTCTATGTCTTTTTTCAGGCTTGCACAGAAGGCATTATGCTTTAGGGCGGAGATATTAAATCTCCAGGGTCCCCTTCTGGAGGTGCCTTCCATGGACGGTCGTCAAATGAAAGCCACTGGCACATGATCAGAGATCACTATCACCCCTATTGTAGCCTCCAGTGCATTTTTTGCCCAGCTCCCAGGTGTTAGCCACATGTCAATCTGGGAGAAGGATTGATGTGGTTTGAAAAAAAGGAGTAGTCTCTCACCGTGGGGTGGATTAACCTCCATATATCTGTCAACCCTAGTTCCCCTGCTAGGCCTTTAGTGCTTCCATGTCTGGGTAAATCAGGGATGATGGCTGCTTACTCCTATCTCGGAGTTCATCCATTGGGCAATTCATGTCTCCTCCAATTAATAAGTCCCACTTTTGTACCTCCGCCAACTTCTGAGCTAGTACTCCGAAGAAAGGTGCCCTGGACTCATTGGGGGTGTATACATTACACAGAGTGACTTCCTGGTTCCATAAGGTTCCTAAAACAATAACATATCCCCCCTCAATATTCGTTATTTCCTTTTGTAACTTAAAGGAACATCCCTGCTTACCAGGGTGGCCACATCGCTGCTTTTGATATTATATGTTGAAAACATTATCTGCGACAATTAGCCCCCTTCCAGCTTCTTAACCTCTTTAACTGCCAGGTGGGTTTCTTGCAAAAAGGCAATTCCCATCCACTCTCTTTTAAGTAAATCCATTATCTTCCTCCATTTTACTGAAGTGTGAATCCCTTTCACATTCCAGGGAAACCATTTTATAACTTGTGCCACCATTTGTGTTTTTTGGTAGTAATCAGTCTAAAGAAGGGCAGCAAAAAGTCTATGAGACGGGGTTCCCTCTCTCTGGTTCTCTGCATAGGTGGTGGCCATCCCTGTAGGGCTGTCCAGTCAGTGGACCTACCTCCCCTGTCGTTGTCCTACGTATTTGTCTTTTTAACATTGAAATTTTAACTTTTTGATATTCAACATAAACTGTACATATAGTTAAGCACACAACAGCACTCCCATCATGGAGTAGAGGCATATTTCCATTAACTTCCATCTTAAACTTTCTTGGAGCTTCTGAGGTAACCTGCTAGAGGTGAGTGTGGCTCATGCCAGCCCCTCCAGTCCCTGCAATTGCTAGGTGCATTGGATTTTCCAAGAAGAAGCTCTGTCCAAGCTTGTAATTGTCAGATCCATCCCCCCCATTAACAGACTGGGGGGGAGCCAATCTCCAGCCTCTCTAAAGTGCCTTAGCCAGGGCACCATCTGGGAGTCAGGTATTTATGTGGAGTGGGAATGTGTGGGGGGGGGATCTATCTTCTCCCTCCAGCCGGTATGCGGTATCAGTAAAGGTCTGTATATGCGGGGGGGGGGTGGAGGTGGACTTTGGGGCTTTGTTGTGGCTCATTTATGCCAACCACCCCCTTCCACTGAGGTCCAGGAGATTGCTCTGGACCAGTTCACTCTTTTGTCATGCTGGTTTAGCCTTCTCTGAAGCTGCAGGCCGAATCCATGCTGTGGACATGTTAATGTTTTAATTTCTCTGTGGTCCTGCATCTCCCGGTCCTACATTAAACCCGTGGAATGTGAGGCTTAGCCCCATTTTCCACTCAGCTCATTGTCCACAGAGAGAAATGGTCATGTTATCCTGCCCCTCCAACATCTGGAAGCACCATGCCTATTTGCAGTCTAATTGCTTCATGGCTCCTTCCCTTGCTCAACTGTCGGGGGGGGGTGCCTGGATCAAAATGTTTGCCTTCCAGCCTGATAGCCTGATATAGTGTAGTTGGGTCAGGGTCCAGAGAGGGAGAAGTTCCAGATGGCTTGACCTCCTGTCCCAGCCCCCCTCCGCTTCAGAGGTCTCCCCCAAGGTCAGTGCACTTAATCGTGCATGTGCTCAGACATTTGATGAGCATCAATTCCCTTCTGGACTGCTTCAGTTTTGCAGCCACTTTGCTACAAAATGGCCATATGGGGACATTCTGCCCCAACTGTCATTAATGCCGGGGACAGTTCCCATGACTACTAGAGTCTGTACAATGTGCCTCAAGCCCGGCCTCGAGCTTCCCAGCTCTAGCTGCCTTGTGGCATAATTTTTGGAAATGAGGGGGGGGGGATTTATTTTCGTTTATTTTATTTTCCTTCCTCTGTCCCCGGGCACACCTCACAAGTAGCTGTTCCACCTCGGCATCCCTACTTGTCTGCAGCAACATGCATTCAATACTGAATTCAGACCTCCCCATTTTGGAGCACATGCCCATTGTACATCCCCTCCCACTTTTCCCTCCCACTTTACCCAGTGTCAGAGCTGCCAGTGAGGGCCTTTGACTTTAGGAAACATATGCCCTGACTGGGTCCTACAGAGCTCAGTTAAGCACAGGGGTCCCATGTAGAAACCTTCATCCAAGTTTGGATCTATATAGATTAAATTATATTCCTCTTGCAGACTAAATCTGCACCCTCCCCTTAACTTTCAGAGAGAGAAAGAAAAAAGAAAGAAAAACTCCACCCAACTTCAACGTTACCTGACCTTTTTGTGAGAAGAACAGACAAACCGAAATGAGGCACATTTCTCAGTCACAGAACTCATCAAATCAGATCAAGAACTGCTGTCCACTTCTAAATGGCAAATTACAGCGGTTTATTGGAGTCCACACAGGAACAGAAAAAAAGGCACCTTCCTGAAGGAAGAACAAAACAGACTGACATTTCACCCAATGGGCTTTGTCGAAGTATGCATCCCTACCTGCTTAAGGTGCTTTTACACACATTTTACAAAGTGACAATTTGAAATTTTATAGTGACAGTGCTTTTAGTGTAACACAATTAGTGTGTAACTTAATTAGTCAAAAAAATGTACTATATTTCATCATGAGAGTGCAAACATACTACTTGAAAACAGAAAAATTACTAGCATACAAAAATTAGATCACATGCCACACTGATAGTTGGTATGTACAAAATTCCAAATAAATATTAAAGTGCTTCAGATTAAATTTTTCAACCTTCAGTTATGTGATCCTGTTGATATTCATATGCATGCAAATTGAAGTACATACATGTAATTCCCATCATATAATGCTAGTATTCACATTCCTATATGCACAGCAGCATCTTATTAATTTCCAGAATTGCACCCTGCAGCCTGCAGGTTGAAACCCTATCAAGAGCAACCAATGGGGGGGGGGGGGTACAGGAGGATGGTGGAAGGGCCTGACCAGAAACACCGGACAGATTTTAACCTATTACAAGCATAAGTCCAAATGTCCCTTCAGTAGAATAGAAAAAAAAATACTCCTTACAGCTACTCTCTCTAACGTAAGTCGGAATAGTGTGGCACTTTCACAACGAATTACAGGACTGCAGGACCTGCAAAATATAGATGAGAGATTTTAAGGACCTGTGACTTTCCTTTATTGTTGTAACTGCTTGTCACAGTGAACCACTGCAGTGCTGAGTGGTTCAGAAGTACAAGCACATTTCTCAGTCCTTTGTTCATGCCACCAGCATTTGATCTGCTGTCAGTTTGGGGGTACGGACTATAACTTTGGCATAGATAGGGTCTGGTGGGGGTGGCAGCTCTTCTTCCTCCTCCTCCACTGTAGCCACCCCTGCTGCTTCAGCCCGGGGCTAGATTATGCTTTCTTGCAGCTGCCCATCACCATCATTCTGCTGGGATGGTGCACAGAATTGTTGCTGCCGAGGGCTTCATTCTGGCTCTTGATGCTTTGGCATCGGTTCCCCTTCTGACTCATTACTTGTTGATGAGGGCGTTATCCCCTTCAGCTCCTGGTAATCTGCTGTGGTGGATGGTGCTGGCACATTCATCTCTGTGGTACCCACCATTTCTGGGGCCCCTGCCACGATGCTGTCAGCTCCCCACTGCAGTTTTTTAAAAATATCTTGCGACAGGAGGGAACTATTCACTCAGGCTTGGTTTCTTTCTTTAACCTGGATTTTTTTCTTTCCATTAAGGCCCCTCTTTTCCCCCCATTCACTGATCTTCTGTTTTTCCCAGATTTAGATTAGCTTGGACATGCTGCTCTCTAACTCAAGCTGCCATTCAGCTCTGCAGTCCCATTCTTATTCAAGTTTAAAAGTAAAAATCACACTAAGGTGTGTTTTGCACCTGAATTGCCGAGTTTGGGTTATCTTACAAAATGTCAGAGACCAATGGAGTAATCTGATTGATTATTTATAGTGCAATATGGGACAGTGTTGCACTTTAAATAACTAGCAGTGTTGGGTAAGTTACTTTTTCTATTACTTTCGGAAACTTGTTCCAGAAAGCTCTGTGCAATCACTAGCAAGGATGGAGAAGTACTGGAAAAAGAAATACACTTTACAGTTACAATTACTTATGTCTTTTTATACAAAAGAAATACGTAACTGTAACTGATTACATTGATTTGACAGTAACTAGTCTATTACTTTCAAAAAATGTAATATGTTATAGTTATTTATTATTTTTGTATTATTTTTGTATTAAAAGAAATATGTAATTGTAACGGTAAGGTGTATTACTCTTTCTAGTACTTCTCCATCCTTGTTAGTGACTGCACAGAGCTTCCTGGAACCAGTTTCCAAACATAATAGAAAGTAATAGAAAAAGTAACTTACCCAACACTGATAACTAGTCCATGTAAAACAGCCGGAGCACAGAATGTGATGGCTCAATGATTAATTTTTAAGGAAATCTATTTAGAATCTCACTGTATTTTGAAGTCCCAATTTTTTTTTTACCCACTAAAATTATCAGACCATCACTTTCAATTGTTCTCTGCAATTTTATTTAACCCCCCCCCCCATCTCTGTTTTGGTAAAAGTAACACAGTTGATTTTTTAAACATTAATTTAAACACAACAACTTCCCTCAGCAGCCATTAGATTACTTCTTACAGCCAACAGTGTCTCTCATTGCAATCGTGCTGAGAGACATCTCTGCGATACAGGCGTACATTTCCTCACCCGCCGCAGAGAGCACCTCTTCTTTTCTGAGTAATGCCACCACAGAGAGTAGTGTGATGGCAGCAAAATCACCAGGCAAGCTCTGTGATAAGACACTGGCCCAATCACACACACACCAAAACTCATACTCCCAGTTTTAACCCTCTCTGCCAAAACCTGTCAATTTCCTGCTGTAACCAAGAAAATAAACTTTATTCTTACCACTGACAGTAGACAGACAGTCTTTACCATGCTTTATCTAGCAACCTCCATGCTGGAACTTGGGGCTAAAACGTTTGTGACAAATTGCTACTTTTACACTCCAGCATACAGAATAATAAAAAAAAAAACACACAATCAGTCATGGTCCTCCTCAACATCAAATCACTGACTTTGCCTTCTACTATTGATCCAACATGCAGATAATAACCTTGCCATTCCCAAACAAGGGGAGACAGTGTAATTAGCTGACAGCACAAATGGTAGCAGCAGTTTTGAGAGTGACACCGCCGAAGATGAAAGCGTGCTGCCGACAACATAATTAAAGACTCGTGTCAGTTGCGGTAAAAGCAAAACTACCGTCACAAGTTACTCTCTCTCTCTCTGTCTGTCTCTCTATCAAGACCCAACCCGCTGTTATTGCTGAATGGTCTTCTTGTAAATGAATACATCACCCAGCAATCACGGGGGTAGGAGATGGGTTATAAAACCTGCCAAACTGCCTGCATCTACTATCTGCCAACTACCAGAAAACTACAATGGCTGTGGTGCAGGAAGAACTACAACTAGGGGATCCACATTAGGTCAAAAGACCTTAAGCAAAGTACTGAATTATGACTAGTCCCAGTAAGCGGAAGGACTATTTTATGCAAAAAAAAGTCTAATTTTAGGTTTGACTTGCTATTAAAAGTATATTTTAATAAGGAAAGTTACTTTAAAAATTAAAAGGCCATTTTATAAGTGCGATAAGACACTCCAGGGTTGTGCATTATGGTGTGATAACTACACTCCTGGGGTGACCGGCACTCGGCATACAGCCTTGTGCCTAACTACACCCCTAGCAGTGCAGTTATCACACCATAATGCATACCTCATCATGTCTTACAGCTTACTTAACCAACACACTGTGACAATGGCAAAAAAGAAACAAATCTTTGATTAACTTTCTTCTTATCTGTTTTGCATGGGTTTCAACTATATTTTGGTCTAAATGTATTCTCAAATACTTAATTGAGGAGACTCATTCTAAGGTGTTCCATTTCCACTAAGTGTGGTCAATTTTCTCTGTAATGTGGCCAACTTTTGTGAATTTCTAAACAACATTATCTTACACTTAGACTTAGTTTAGTTTATTAGTTCACTTGTTTAGTGAGCAGCTATGTAGGGAGTAACTACTGCAGTTGGTTGCTTGAAGTGTTGTGCTTGTACAACATATGGATTTCAAGCATGAATAGCTTGTGGTTTATGTGGACTTTCACACTCTCTGTTCATGATGACTTGCCACTCTGTTTGGGTACCAGAGGCATAGGAACCCTTTTGAGGAGAGTTGCACCCTTAGAGGTGCTGCAGGATGGCAGTTCTTTGGCAAAAGGTACCTTAGGAAGAAGTCCAGAAAGACAAATGCGAGCCACTGGAGGAAAGGGGGAGGATGGTGGAAGCAAAGAAATGGGCATCTGGAGGATGCTTGGGGTATGTGTGCTTAAGAAACACTCAGTGGGGAGGAGGGTGTAGCGAGTGTCACCCACTGCCCCACCAAACCCCAGGCTTTTAGCCTTGCCATTCACTGGTTCAGCAGGCAACTGTGTAAGGAATAACTCATGTGGTTGGTTTCTTGCAATGTTGTGCTTGTGCAACATAGGGATCTCAAGCATGAATAGCCTGTTGTTTACGTAGCCATTTGAGTGCTTGGTTCATGGTGAACTACCACCCTTTGTGGGGTACCAGAGGCAGAGTAGCCCTCTTGAGAAGGATTCTATGCTGAGAAGGGCCACAGGATGGTGGTCCTTTGGCTAAAGGTACCTTAGGGAAGAAACCAAAAAGCCAAAGCTGAAGGCATGTGGTAGAACTGTCAGAACATCAACTTGTACTAATGAAAGAGGGGAGATCATGAAGCAGAGCAATCAGTGAAGAAAGGAAGAAGGGCCAACATCCAAGTTCCAACTCATCTGACAGAAAACCCCTTACTACAAACTAGGAAGCTTACAATGTTTATGACCATCAGCATGGAGAAGAGAAAAAACACTTTGCGAGGAAATTTTAAGGGGATCCAAGGCTTTAGGTTACCTTCCCATCAGGCATCAAACAAAACAATTAAAGACACAGGCCTCAGTTGAGCCTGCTATGAATGGCTGTGTGCTAAAAAAAAGGCAAGCTTCTCCTTCCTATCAAAGGTCTTCCACCACAGAGGAGCCGAACACTTGTCATCTGAGAGCACAACTCTAGCCAAGGAAAGGTGAGGTTCAAACACCAAAGGAAAAGGAGAAGATAGGCAACTTCTTCAGGCCTAACAGTCTGAAATGCTCCTAACAGGGCTCACAGATTTAAGAAACTGATCCCTCAAGGAGGTCAGGTTGGTGCAGAGTGAAACCATTGAGGGCAAAAGCATCCCAAGAAGGAGAGAACCCTGTATTGACAACATGTTCTGGGACAGCTAGGGTACTATGGGCAGACTAGATCTACCTTTGGTCTTTTTCTGTTGTCATTGTTTATGTTTCTAGGTTTCTAAACCAGAGAGGCAAAACCATACTTGGTCCTTGAGGAGCACCAGGGTATGTGCACATTGAAGGTAGTTGAGAGGTTGCCTGAAAGTAGTAAACTGAGTAAGAGTCATAGAAGTAAGGGTAAAGGTAAGCTCCAAGGAAAGGACTGGACAACAGCCTGGATAGGCTGGTGGGAGTTATACAGCACTGGAGCGCAGGTCCACAGAATGT
Source organism: Neoceratodus forsteri (assembly GCA_016271365.2). Taxonomy (NCBI): domain Eukaryota; kingdom Metazoa; phylum Chordata; order Ceratodontiformes; family Ceratodontidae; genus Neoceratodus; species Neoceratodus forsteri. The sequence continues at coordinate 1,128,955,635 of CM028131.1, forward strand.
CTGGAGATAGCCCAGCCATGGTAGCAGAGAAATAGTATGAAGTCAAAGGTGAAAAGTACTGGGCCATTAAGGAGTGAAGCAGGGTGGACACCTGAGCCAAAAAGGTGGAAGGGAGGCTCAAAAATCAAGAAGGTGGAGCAAGGACACAGCAAATGCTCCCAGGATCTCAGGGGCAGACAGCACAAAGAGGGACAGTTAGCTGCAGCATGCAGCTCCCAACAACAAGGGGCAGGCAGACAGGCAGGAGGGGCAGCACAGAAGGCAGGGAGGAGAAAGGAGCCAGGCCCAACAGCACCCATCTTGTGGGGGGCAGGAGAGGCAGCAGTGAACAGGGAGCAAGGCAGCCAGCAGGACAGCAAAATCCAAGCAACACAGACAGAAAAGCTCCCAAAGGCAACTGGAGCAGGATCCCAGGTAGGGTGACAGGCAGATGCAAGAGGCAAGATGAGCCACCACCCAAACTAAGCAGTGGAAAACAGGGTAGGAGCAGAACCACCCACCCCCGCTACAGGCCCAGAGCAGGAAACAGTGGACGACTAGGTGGAACAGAACCAGAAAACACAAAAGTGGGAGTAATAAAGAGTGCACCCCCAAAAGAACATCCCGAGCAGCTGCTGGGCAGCAGAGGCCTGCACGGAGGAGGGAAAACTACTACCAGAAGGGCAAGCAGAATGTCAAGGGGTAACCTAAGGTGAAGCAAAATGGTAAAAGAGTAGTGAAAACTGTGATGAGCGAAGAGGTCACAGTAAAGAGCAACAGGAGAAATGCAAGGTAGGTGGCCAGGCAAGGAGTCAGAAAGCAGCAAACTGGGGGCCCCATACACTGGGCAGTGACAGCCACACAGAAAGAACAGAGCAGAAAGACACCAGCAAAACAAGCCAGGAGAAAAACAAGCCACACTGAGAGGGAGGAAATGGAGCAGAAACCAGTAGCAAGGGAGCCCCAGGCAGCCGTTGCACAGCAACAAGGTAGGGGGAGGGCAGGCAGAGAGCTTGCAGCAGCAGCAGCAGCAAAGAAATGGGCATCCAGAGGATGTTAGGGGCATGTGCAGTGGGAGGTATGCTGAGTGTCACCCACTGCCTGCCCGAACCCCAGGCTTTCAGCCTTGCCATTTATTTTTTTACTAAACCAATCTTGAAGATGAGAAAAACCTTTTTGCAAATGTTTTGTTTGGACTTCAAGTGAAAACTGACCTGTACTAAAAAGAAATTACTTGCCCAATCTAAGCTTGAAACTATTACTAGGGAATGCAAAAAATTCAGCAGTAAGTTTAAGAGGCACCAGTGACAACAGTTACTGTATCATCATAATGCTGTAACATATGTTTAAAACTATTGGGTTTATAAAAGTTACAGAGAAATATAGACAATGACAGCAGAAAAAGACCAGTCAGTGGTCCATCCAGTCTGCCCATAACACCTTTCATACCCCCAAGACCGTTTCTCTATACCGTTTGGGCAAGTGTACATCGCCGAAATTCACACTCACGGCAAATAGCAAGAGGGTGCCCAAGATCTATGGTTATTTTTTTTAATGCAAGGGGCTGTGCCCCCCCCCCCCAAATAAAGGATTCTCAGCTCAAGGGGGGTGCATGTCGGGGGGTGAAATACTTAAAAAACAACAAGTCACCTGCTGGCAAAAAAAGCAAAACATGCTGCAACGGACCCGAACCCTGCACCCTGCACCTTCCAACCATCCACCCTCCCCACCATGCTAGTGGACCAGCTAGGTAGGCTGCCCACCACACCCCTCCCACATACCTTCCTTCCCCTGCTGCTCCTCCTCCACTTGTGTGCGCAGACGTATACACGCATACTTCCCATTGCTCTACCTCACCCACCCAGGTATTCAGTCATTACCCTGCCAGATAGCCCTGAACACAGGCACCATAACTGAGTTGCCATTTTTGTATGCGCTCAAATTGCAGTCACATTGTTCACTGGATACCGTCCATCCCAGTAGTGGCCTCTGTCAGGGCCTGAGACATTATGGACTCACTACAGGGGGCAGGCCTCAGACAATTAGTGTGGGAGCCACCAGAGACAGGGCAATCCTGGATCTAGTACTGACCAATGGAGAAAGACTCGCAGATCTCCAAGTGGAGAGGCACCTGGGGTCCAGCGACCACCACATGGTACAATTCCAATTCAATACAGGGATGTAGTCAAGCCATACAAAGGCAAATATCTTAGATTTCAGAGGGGCTGACTTCTGCAAGATGGGAAAAAGTGTTTAAGAAATCCTGGAACAGAGAAGGATAGGAGGGGAGTTTAGGAGCAATGGGCACATATTAGAGAGGCCATTATTGGTGTCACAGAACAATGTTTTAAAGTGAGAAAAAAAGGGAAAAAAAGGAGGAGGCCACGTTGGTTCTCCAAGGCTGCAGCAGAAAAAGTAACAGCCAAAAGGGAGGCTTTCAGAAAATATAAGGAGACAAAAAGGAGTGAAGATGGGGGAGTACCAGAATTTTCTGAGAGAGGCAGGAAAAGCTGTAAGGAGTGCAAAGGTACAAACTGAAGAAAGATTGGTTCAATCAGTGAAGACAGGAAATAAGACATTCTACAGGTTCATTAGTGAGGGAAGAAAGTGCTGGCGGGAATTGCTAAACTCAGAGGGGACACGGGAAAGAGTGTAGAGGGTGATCAAGATAAGGCATTAGTTTTAAACTGATTTTTCTGCTCAGTATTTTGCAGTGGAAGGGAAGGGACAGGGACCACAGTTAGAGAACACAGGCCCGCACGGAGGGTAGGGAGGCAGACACCAGTCCTTTTACAGAGGAGAGAGTACTAAAAGAGCTTACAAAGCTAAAAGTAGACAAAGTCCAGATGACATACATCCCAGGATCCTGAAGGAACTAAGGCGGGAGTTGGCAGCCCCACTGATGGTCCTGTTCACGAAGTCCCTAAATACTGGCATGGATCCTGAGGACCGGAGAAGGGCACAAGTAGTCCATCTTCACAAGTGTGGCAGAAAGAGGAGGCAGGGAACTACAGGCCAGTAAGTCTCATGTTAGTAGCAGATAAGATCATGGAGACACCCCTTAAGGAATGGATTGTGGAACACCTGGAATCCATAGGGGTGCAGAATCCGAGGCAATATGGATTCACAGAAGGAAGGTCCTGTCAAACTAATCTAATTAATTTCTTTGACTTGGGGACAAAGGTGGTGGACCAAGGGGGGAGCAGTAGATGACACCTACCTAGATTTCAGCAAAGCCTTCTATACCGTTCCACATAGAAGGCTGGTCAACAAGCTGGGTAGTCTGGGGTTGGGCCACAAGGGGGTGAACTGGGTTAGTAACTGGCTGAGGAACAGAAAGCAGAGGGTAGTAGTAAATGAAACTCAGTCAGGGGAAATGGAGGTGACAAGTGGAGTACCTCAGGGTTCAGTTCTGAGGCCAGTCCTCTTCAATGTCTTCATCAGCAACATTGCAGAAGGGCTGGAGGGAATGGTTTGCCCATTTGCAGATAAAATCAAGATCTGCAACAGAGTTGATACTCCAGAGGAAGTGGTAAGGATAAGAAAAGACTTAGAAAAGTTGGAAAGATGGTTGGAGGTGTGACAAATGAAGTTTAATGCAAAGAGGTGCAAAATCATGCACGAGGGGAGTAGGAACCCAGGAGAGAGCTACAGGATGGGGGGCAGGGGGAGATGCTGTCAGTCACCAAAGAGGAAAGAGATCTGGGGGTCATTATCACAGATGACCTGAAGGTCAGCAAACAAGCAACAAAGGTGGTGGGGAAGGCCAGTGGGATGTTGGGTTGTATAGGAAGGGGTATCACACACCAAAGGAGGGAAATTCTCATTCCACTGTACAAAATGCTGGCGAGGCCTCATTTGGAGTACTGCATGCAGCTCTTAAGTCCACACCTTCGTAAGAACATCAACAGGATGGAGATGGTGCAGAGGAGAATAACTAAAATGGTGCAGGGTTTACAGCATAAGACATATGAGAAAAGACCTCAGTATGTATACGCTGGGGCAGAGGTGGGAATGGAGGGATATGATTGAAACATTCAAGTACCTTGAGGGTATAAATAAGGTGAAAGGGGAAAACATCTTCCAGTGAAAAAGATGTACTAGAACAAGAGGACATGACATGAGATTGGAGTGGGGGCCGTATAAAGGGCAATATGAGGAAGTTCTTTTTCACTGAGAGGGTGGTGGATGCATAGAATGGCCTGCCCCAGGGGGGTGGTGTGAGCATGCACTGTGGCAAGATTCAAACATGCATGTGATAGGAATAAGGGAACCATAGAGATGAGAAGGAAAAGCTTAAGCCGATGACCAACTATTGTCACTGGCTGCCATTACAGGTAGGGTAAACAACTTCTATGTTTCTATGTTCACTCTGTCCCAGTTAAGCTTGAAACTATTAATGGTTGGTCAGTGGAGTGGTGTGTGTGTGTGTGTGTGTGTGTGTGTGTGTGTGTGTGTGTGTGTGTGTGTGTGTGTGTGTGTGTGTTTAACCATGTTTACTTTATCTGAACAAACCACACTGTATAATGGTTGATGTAGGTGTGGTGGGGGCCTGGGCCCTTCCCTTCCCATCTTACTTCCATTATGTTTTCATTAAAATATTTTTTATACACTGAACCAAATATTAAATGTAATGTAATTTGTTTGATGGACACCCCCCTTCCCCCATTACACAATCCTGGCTATGACTCTGACAAAACAAAAACAATTCTGTATACTACCATAATTTCATAACTTTGTCTCTCAATGACTCTATAAATCCCAATCTTTAAAGTACCCTGAAGTGCAATATGCACTACAATAAACTTTGGGATAAAATCCCATGCCTTAATAGTCAAATAAAATGTATTAGAAATAGAATAATAGGTTACAGTGAATTACAAGGCTGTAATTCCATCGAGAGGTTCTGGGGACATAGATAACCTCGAGAGTGAAGCGCAAGAGGTTTCTATGTCCCCAGAACCTCGAGATGGAATTTCAGCCAAGTGATTTACTGTAACCTATTTTTTATTTTTTGTAATATATGGATCAGATTCGAAAAATGTGCTGCTTTTTTAAATTCTGTGAACTGGGCTGGCCGCCTGTTACGCTGAAGATGTGCTCGCTCTTAGCCGACCACCCACAAGTATTGAAGTCGTGCCTGACCCAGGTTTGTGATGAAAGCTTTTATTTTAATTTGGTAGTCCTACCGTTTACTTTCTTTCTTCATTTAGCAGGTAATCCACTTTTCCTTTTGCTGAGGAAATAATAGCGAAGAAACTAACTGGCCGTAACTCGCGTTGGTCTCGATAAGCGAGAGTAGACGTCCACCATGTTTTTGCAGTTGGTTTGCCCACCTACTGAGAAAGTCTGCCAATGGCATTGCACGTTGTTACACTGGGTGCACAGACTGGAATGTGGCACCATGGCAACCGTGTTTGTGTGGCAGGGAGACTGGCTCATGCACTGTGGGGTTTCAGTGATAATACTATCGTTTGAAGCTGAAACGATAGTATTATCAGCAGTGAACAATACTATTATCACTTGAGAAAGGGTAGTATTATGGGAAAAGGAGCAGTGTATTACAGGGATTTTTTATATGCCTTTTGGGGGTATTATTTTAACAATCCATATATTGCATACTATATTTATATCAAAACAATTTAGAATGTTCAACTACTATGTTTTACCACTTTCAGCTATACTGATATTACATATGTCCCAGATCTACCTGTTCTAATAGCAATCTAAAAATAAATATGATCTTTCTAAACAAGACAGACAACATTTTTCTAGAATAGGATTACTGCTGCTCAGTGCATAGATTGTTTCATGACCTTAACTGGGTATATATGGAATATTGATACTAAATAGAAATATAGACACATGGAAACATAGAATGTGACACAGATAAGGACTGCTTGGTCCACCCTGTCTGACCATTTTTGTCCCCTGCCTGTAGTGTCACCACAGATCCTACTTGATCTCTGGCTCTCTCCCACATTGCTGTTCAATTCTGTACTAACTTCCCACTTAATCAACAAATTAAAGATGGTCTGCAATGTCCAGTCATGCTGCCAGATCATGTAACAGAGGCAACTTGCAAACCCCAGAAGTCAAGAGTAGTTTAACTAAATAACCTCTGACCTACTAAAGGATTATTCTATGGAATGTCAAAAATGTATACAATATATTTAAAAGCCCAGCCTGGTGTTGCAGGTGGTGGTGCACTGCATCACTACATGAGATACTCGAGTCTGAGCCAAGCCTGACTCCCCCGCCCTGGGCCAGTTCATGGGTCTGCAACAGGATGCAGAGGCACTGTGACCTGACCACAGCCGGGGCAGACACAGTAGCATCCCTTTCTCGGTGTAACCCTGCAGGTGGGAAGTGGGGGCCGCATTGATGCAGTGGGTGATCATGCAGTGCCAGTGACTCTCCAGTTATGAGTTGGTGCTGCGGTCACCCACTGGTCATACACCAGGGGTGGAAGGGACAAAAAGTATTGGAGAAAACATGCAGATAGCAAGACAGTGAAGGAGCTGATGTCCCCTCACCCTGATGCCACTGAGCTCCCTTTGCACTCCTATGCTCAGACCTTTCTGACCAAAATGGCTCCTCTGTGGCTAACAGTGCATGGGTCAGTTGTTGGGGGAAAATCAAGTGACAACTAGAGGGATATGCAGTGGACCTAGATAGGAGCTGTTGGGAGGTACATAAACTGCATATGTGTGTGTAAGGAGAGCTGGACATGGGATCTAATACACAGTACAGTATGTATGCATGCTGCACATGTTTGTGATCTGTGAAATACAAATCAAATTAAAAGAATATATAATTAAAACAGTTGACTAGGAAAGCACAGTGCTGAATGGCTCATTTACAGGTGTGTCAGGAGAAAGGGAATGGGATGCAATATATAGTAGAAGGCAAATAATAGCAACATTTATGCAAGTCAGTGCAATTGTAAAATATTAAATACAACATTATGAACTATAGCTCCACATGGAGTAGTCCATTAAAAGATTTACACAAATGGTAAACATAAATATAACTTTTCTACAGCACAAAATAGCAGACAGCTTTAGAAAGTGAACTATAAGGTGAAAGAATCACAGATAAGGGCATTTAACCTGGGAAGGTCAGCAGTATAGACCAAAACAGGAGGAAAGACAGAGAGGGGAGGTGTGGCAGGAAAAGATTACAGCTGGTACTGTGCAGGGACACAGGTAAACAAAGTGATTAAGAGATGGAGATTCAAGGCAGTGGAGGAGTAGGTGAAATCGGGAGGGGAGGGGAGTATCAGAGAAGAGTAAGTCTGTGGGAGAATGCCATCTGCCCAGCAGAGGTCCTGAAGGAGGAGTCAGAGAAAAAGCAAGAGTCAGAGTTCCTAACTGCTACAAACAACAAAGGAATGAAAGCATACACCAAGATACAGATATGTTTTAAAAATTGATAAGATTTACTTAGTTAAAATGCAATTAAGGAACCAGCAGTGCTCAAAGGGGCTAATTCAGAAGCGCAACACTTTATTTACTAAAAGTTAAAAAAACACCCTGACAGGCAAATTTCCATCAAAGGCAGTGCATTGAAGGGCAGAGAATTCAAGGAAAAACCTCCAGCCACTGGCATTTTTTTCTTTGCACTCTCTGCACTTCAGTGCACTGCCTTTGACGGAAATTTGCCTGTAAGTGTAATGTTTTACTTTTGATGAATAAAGTGTTGTGCTACTGGATTAGCCTGATGCTCATGGCCAGTTCCTTCACTGCATGTTAAGTTAGTTTTTTCCTGGTACGGGTATCCCGAGTGGAGCCGTGGTTTTGTTTGTGATACTAAGATTTATTTAGTACATTTTAAAACAAACTACATGACTTGTACAGCCAGTATAATCAAGCAAAAAAGTATACCTCCAACACTTCAGAGCTCACTGCTCCTTCACAGAGTGTCCATGCAAAGTGGAAAGCAACTGTTTTTATAGGTTTAAAGTGCTTGAAAAAATGTACAAACTAAACATGTGCTAATAAGCCTTGGTAAATAACTTCATTTAAGAACAATCAATTCTCAACTGGATCTAGGGCAATAGTATTGAAATGCGATTACCCCTGCTACTGGGAATTAATTCCAATTAAATGTCAGTTCAGAGAACAGCAGAATGAAATGCTAACTAATTAACACAAAATACTTCTTTAAATTAAATTCCAAATTTACAGATTTTTTTTCCAGAGCTTGCATCCTTAACAACACCAGTTGCACCATATGCTTACAAATTATGCCATTTGTCTTTTTACAATTAGCCCATGAATAAGTGCAAAGGGCAACTCACTACTAGTGTAACAGTGGAAAATCAATGCCTAAAAATTTGTTAGAAACTATAAGATTTCTTAAAGAAGAAGATTCCAGCTGAGTGTATTTTGTCATCTTATTTATGAGACACACAAACCAAATTTGTATGACTATAGCAACAAGATATACATGTAAAGAGACAAAATGATTTATCTTGATAAAATAACTACTCTACAAAGTTAAGATATCACATCTTCTTAGTCTGTAATAATTTCAAACTGATCATTGCTGTTTCTTAGCTTATCTTCAGTTGATCAATTATTATGAGGTCTTTGTGAGTGCAAGAACAGATTGTCATCAGGGAACTAGACTTTCACACATGAGCAGGGAAAAGAAACATATATAAGAACTGACAAATTATTTTGCCTATGAACATGTGATATTTTCATACAAAATCAATATTTTTGATTACAGAAACACTCTCAAATCCAGGATATCATTCAAGCCCACTGACATTCCTGCTTGTAACTCAAATATCCAGTGAGCCTCTTTCTGCAAGAGGGTAATCACGCTGCCTGAACTACGGGCATGGCTGGGGGAATGGGTTCACTCTCACAAAACAGTAAGGCCCTTGAGACTTTTGTTGCAGTATGTTTCAAAGTGCACACACAAGGCAGAGTCCAAGTGGGCACTCCTGATATCCCAGATATGCTCCTGGATGTGCACTTTGAGCATGAACACTGTTCTGCCAACATATATCTTGGCAAATGGGCAAACAATTGCATAGCAGAATTCCAAACTATCCTCAGAAATCAGCAGAGAAGCAGAATCCATACACCCAAGACTTAAATCAAACAACACATTGAAGAGGAACAGTCAGCACTAAGAGCCTAATACCCAACTGTGGGTCTGGTCCCAATTTACTCTTTCTGTGCAAAAACATTTTTTTAACTTACTGTTTACTGCAGTATAGTAGATAGTATCAGACCAATTCTGCTGACTTGCAAGTCAATATTTTCTGTAACTGCAAAACCCAGAATCTGCTGCAGCTGACATTAGAGGAGAACTGCAGCTATGGTAGATCCAACAGCCTGTAGTGCAGGTTAGTGCTTTATGACTGTACTTAGCCCAGGGAGGATAACAGGACCAGCAAATAAAAGATCAGAGCTTATAAAAACTTTAACAGGCACTGCAGGCTGTTGAAACTCCAGCTGCCACAGCCCTCCACTGATGTCAGCTACAGGGGATTCTGGGATTTTTAGTGACAGAAATGTAAGTTTTAAAGTCATCAGAATCAGCCTGATACAATCTACCATCCACTATACTGCGGTAGACAGTAAGTAGAAAATATATGTTTGCACACAAAGTGCACATTGGGACCAGTCCCATACTTGGGTGTGGGGCTCTTAGTGCTGACTGTTCCCCTTTAAACAGATATGTTAATAACCCATAGCAAAACTCTAGTATTTTTTACTCTACACAACTATTGTACATATGGTTTATATATGCTTAAGGCTCTTCCAATGTACAATGCACCTGAAGTTTCTTCCAGACTCCCCTCATAACACTGGGATGCCAAATCCCTAGTGTCACTCTTGGTCCCTTTGGCTTTTTTTAAAGCAGAAAACCATCCATTGATGTCTTTTGTGGCTTTCTCAACCCCCCAACCCCCACCCACTCCACCCCAACCCCTCACTCAGCACAAAATTACCCCACACCTCCATACCCCTCGCTCACCTAAAAAAAAGTTCAGCACAACAGATCCACTCTGTGAGTAAAACTCATCCTTCTGCTTTAATGACAATCAAAAACTGAATAAATGCGGTAAGTGCAGTCAATGTATGTTCAGTGCTTTTTGAACTTTTACTCATAGCTTTGCATTTTTTTTACATTTTTTCATGAAATATCCAACATCACCTTTTTTGGACCCCACCTTATGAACAAGGTAAGTGAAATTTTTCAGATCCATCTCAAAAGGTGATTCCACAGTCATTCTGCAAAATCACCTTTTGGACAGGATCTGAAAAATTTCACCTACCAGCTTCATGAAGTGGGATCATAAAAAGATTATGTTGAAAGTTTGAGGTTAAAATCTTAAAAAAACACCAACATTATAAAGGTACTTTGAAATTTTTCAACATTCACTCACAGCTTTAGTCATTTTAATTTAACCCCAATTTTCAACGTAGCCATTTTTTCACATCACCTCATGAATGTGACAAGTGCCATTTTTCAAATACTGCACAAAAGGTGACTTCACAGTTACTCCACAAAATCACCTTTTGGGCAGGACATGATAAATTTCATCTATTACATTCATGAAGTGGCATCTACATTCATGAAGTGGCATCATAAAAAGACTATGTTGAAAATTTGGGATCAGAATCTTAAACACCAGTTGAGAAGGTACATTGAAAATTTTGTATGTTCACTTGTAACTTTAGCAGTTTTCAATATTTTGAGCAGAAATTTTCAACATAGCCATTTTTTCACATCACCTTATGAATGGGACAGGTGCCATTTTTAAAATCTTGGCTAAAACATATTTTTACGCATGTGGCACAAAATAATGTTTCAGGCTATATTTTATAAATGACACATATCATGTTCAGAAGGGACAGTCATTAAAAGACTACACTGAAGAGTTGGGGAAAAAAATATAAAAAAAAAATTATGAAGAAATTTTGTATGCAAGGCCAGCTGTTGGCCCAACAGGTTGCAGGCTGTGTTCCCATGTTGGTGACTTGATTTCAGGGACAAGCTCAGGGAGCTGTCAGGCCAGCATGAGGATGGAGCCAGCACTGTCATTCATCACCTCTCTGAGCCTTGGAAGGTATTTATTGGTGTTGTGTTGCACAGGAGACACCTTGCGACAGGGTGGGAAGTTTTCCCTTACAAGAGGCTGATGTACATGTACTTGTCATGGCCTGGTGGGGCCACATACTGCATCAGAAGAAGTGAGTTGGTATAAAAAGTGGGGCTTGAAATATCTCCATTATTCTGTATATTCTCTTTCTAAAGGGACTTGCATTATGGAGGATACAGTTTCATGGTCACAAAAAATAAATGTGTTAAAAAAATACACTTATGTAGACAATGTAATTATTATAACTTTTGTTATTGATTTGTTAATGAGTGTCTCTGTGCTATACAGCAAATACAAGCAACTACACAGCACATACAAACAAGCATATAGTCAGCATTGATAAATGCTTATTCTGTTTGTGTTTATCTTCTCTGTGCGTGTGTGTGAGGGGCATATTAATGTACATGTGTACTTGAACGTACTGTAACACAAAGTGCATGTCTGCATGTATTTGACAGCATGTCAGTGTGAGTGTGTGTAGGCTAAAAAGACAAAGAACCTTAGCATAAAACCATTGAGGCAGAGGTTACATGAAAAGCGCACTGACAACAAAGCCAAGATTAAAAGAAATACAAAATCACACTCAGCCCAATAATGCAAAGCATCATGTGTTGTATATGCAAATCACCATGAACATTTGGACTAGTTCTGCTTTAAGCAGGAGTGCATGGTGTTAAGTCTGACCAACCATGAATAAACCCATAGGACCACACCAGGGCCAGTCATTTTCCCCTGGGCAGGGATACAGATGAGGCACATTGGTGTGAGTCCTAAAACGGACAAAACACATGTCTGGGTCTTCTGTTCTCAGCCTTTGCAATTTCTGTCAGAAGCCATTTGGCACAATGCACTCCTGTTTAAAGCAGAATTAGTCTAAATTTCCATGGCAATTTGCACATTCATATTATGATGGTTTGCATTAATGAGTATATGTGATTCTATATTTCTTCTAAACCTGAGTGTATTTACTGTATGACAGCACATCAGTGCACATGAATGAGTGATTATGAGTGAGTGCCTTGTCTAAGTGAATTCATGTGTGTATTAGTGCCAGGCAAAATGTTTATTATGCCAGCATGATAATGCAAAACTGCCTTTCTTGCATTAGTGCAGTTTACCTGAATAGCACAAAAATCCAGTGTTAATTTGTCAGTGCATTTTCTATTCATATAGTGGCATTTCCCCCAAATTTTGCAGTTTAAAAAATGTGATTTAAAAAAAATGAGAAATGTGAACAAATAGTGCCATTTATTCCAAATTGGTCATTTAAAAAAAAATTAAAATGAACAATTTCAATAAAACCTGTGCCTTTTACATTTACTGTTGAAATTACACAAAACTTGTGTACTTTCCCAGGAATTATGCAGAACTGATTTTTCTAATTTCACCCACCACCCACCACCTAGGTTGTATGGCTGCATAAGTGTGTTTAAGGACTACAAGTTTATGTGTGTGTGTATGTATATATATATATATATATATATATATATATGTATAAAACAGTGTGTTTGTGTGTACGCATATGTGTAAGAGTGTGTGTCTACGTGCAGCTGTATATGAATGTACATGCATGGATATGACTGCAAGTCTTTCTGTATATGGTAACGTGGGTGTGTTTCTATAACAGTAAGTTTTTACATGTTTGTGTGTGTGTCTGCATGAGTACATGTGTGTCTGTGTTCATATGACTGGATGTCTGAGTATATATGATATATGTTTGTGTACATATGATAATGTGCCCCACTGTGAGTACATAATTGATGACAGCAAGTCTGTGCATATGCGTGAATGTATCTTTAAATCTGCGTAAGTGTATGCAGTACTGTATTTACTGTATAAGTCTGTGTGTATATAACTGCTGTATCTACAATATGTGTAAGAGTATGTGAGTGTCTGTGCTTTCCCTCCCCACTCAGACAAAACACTCAAATGGTGCAGCAGCAGCTCCGCTGGCACTTGCCAACCCTTGTAGCAGTGGCTTGTGATGCCTTTAAATCTGCTACACTGTTTCACTGTAGGACAGCTTTGCAATTGATTTGTGTTTCCACGGCAACATGCTATTTCTGGAATTAGAAGGTCTGGTGCTGTTGTAAACTTGTTTTAGGACATATAAACGAAAGAAGCTATGAAAGGAGATGATGTACTGAATTTTGATTGAATGTATACTAAAAGAAAACTGTTCCAATGGTAGAATGTTGACTATGTCAGTCGCTGCCATCATTATAAAGATAGACAGTATGCAGTCTGGTCATGACAAAGATGAAAGACATTTTAATAAACCAAACAGAAAGTGTGATTTTCCTTGGTCCTGGCAAAAAAAAAAAAAAAGAAAATAACTACTCAGGTGGAGTCTGATACAAGACTAAGGTAAAAAAAATATAATGCTTGAGTGGTCTTTGATAAAATGGTACCACTCATCAAAATAATAGATTTGCGAGCCCATATAAATGTATTTAATAAAAACAAATTAGCCAGTCTTATTCAATATGTCACTGTTAATTACATAGTTTCATCAGAAAAATGACTAAGAAATAAAAAGGAAGTTGTTCAGTAAAATGGAAAAACATACCTAATGAAAATAAATGACTATTTGCAATTACTTCAAGTACAAACTAAGAATCACATACTAGGTGTATATTTACTCATTATATAATGATAAAAGAAGAAAATAGAAAGCCAAAAGTCATACAACAAAATAAGTGGATCAGTCTTTTTTTATTTGTGTTTATTCAGTTTCACAGTGCAAAACACAATTAAACATTTCCTTGGTGCAGAGCATAAAAAGCAGTAAACAAGAAACATCATGCTTGTATCTGATGCTCATTTCCCCACATTACAACTTTTAGGGATAAATTGAGTCCAACCTTATTCATTATTAGTTTAAATAAAAATCCTTTATTATTACAATAATCATTGAAAGTATTACTATTTTGAAAAAAAAGTAAACTTTTTTTCTCAAAACTCAATGGGACAGAGGTTGAGTATTGGGCAACAGTGGAGTGCAAAGACATGCACTCTGCTTGCCCTTGCCCATGATCCTGAGAATGTGGTATTCAGTGGGATAGCACACTTGACAGAGCAGTGCAAAGTCGAGTAACACTGCCCTAACATGGATCAGGGAGATATGCAGCCCATACAGAAGTGCACAGAACTGCACCCCCAAACCTGTTAGTGCCAGGAATCCCCAGCTTGATATTCAGTGAGCACCATGTAAATGAGCTGATTGGGCATAAAAAATACAAAGGGGCCATATGCATGCCCATTATGGGCTCATTTGCATGGGAAATGGCAGCAAGTTTGAGCCTATCTTGTGGTCAGAGGTACGTGAACCTGTACTGTAGACAGTATGCATGTTCCCTTTATAGCACACAGGATGTGCACTCCTTGTCATTCCAGACAGCAGCCAGCCAAAGTGGTGAGAGGCGGGCTGTGCTGGTCACCATAGCAGATCTGCAAGGCACCAGTGATAGTGGGGAGGTATGGCATGGTGGTTTGCTCAGTGCCAGCACTGCAGGGTGGGAGCTGCTAGACAGCTTGCCTGACATGGTGGCAGGATACTGGAGTGTGGGGACTGCAACTTGACACCAGGAAATACTTAATGGAGTGCAGGGATGGGTATTGGAGGGCAGGAGTGACACTAGATACCAGGGAATGGATAAACACATAGAAGGATGGGGATAGAAGGGCAGGGAGTGCCACTAGACACCAGGGAATATTTAAACACGTACAGGTATGGGGATCAGAATGTGAGTGGTGCCACTAGATACCAGGGACATCATTGCTTCAATGGGCCATGGTGGGTGGCTCCAGTCCCATTGCTTGCCACCAGGGCCTTGTGCCCCATTAAGTCAGGATATAAAAAAATCGGTAAACTTGCACCGATTTGGGCTGCAGTAACCACCTGTACAAACCTCTCAATATCTCGCTGTGCCCGTATCAAGGGGATGACCCCCTCATTTGTATGGGCACAGCAGGAACTTACTGCTCAGTCACTAATACAGAATCATAGAAACATAGACTTTGTCGGCAGATAAGGACCGCTAGGCCCATCTAGTCTGCCCATTTCCCCTACCTACAGGATAGGCCGCAGATCCTAGTTAACCAACAGCCTATTTCTTCCTACCCCCCCACAAGAATTGCCTTATGTCTGTCCCATGCATTCTTGAATTCTCCCACAGTTTTAGACCCCACAACCTCCTCAGGAAGGCTGTTCCATGCATCAACTACCTTCTCTGTGAAATAATACTTCCTCACATTGCCCCTGAACCGCCCTCCTTCTATCTTTAAATTGTGTCCCCTTGTTCTTGCAAGTCTCTTTTTCTGAAAAATGCTACCCTCTTGGACTTTATTGATTCCACTGAGGTACTTATAAGTTTCTATCGTGTCCCCCCTCTCCCTTCTTTCCTCAAGGGTATACATATTAAGCTCCTTTAGTCTCTTCTCATACGGCTTCTCTTGCAGACCCTGCACCATTTTAGTTACCCTCCTCTGGACTGCCTCTATCCTGTCTATGTCTTTGCAGAGATGGGGTCTCCAGAACTGGACACAGTACTCCAGATGGGGTCTCACCAACTGTCTGTACAGAGGATAACAACTTCCTGTTTTCTGCTGCTGATGCCTCTCCCTATACATCCCAGTATACCCCCAGCCCTCCCTACTGCCTTCTCATATTGCTTGCTAACCTTAAGGTCATCTGATATGTTTCCCAGGTCCCTTTCCTTTTTGTTGTTGTTACTACCTCCCACCCATTGTGTATTCTTCCTCTGGGTTCTTGTTTCTCAGGTGCATTATTTTGCACTTCTTTGCATTGAACCTAGCTGCCATACTTCTGACCATTCCTCCAACCTTGCCAAGTCCCTTTTCATCCTTTCCACGCCTCCTTGTGTATCAACCCTGTTGCAGATTTTTGTGTCATCTGCAAAAAGGCATACTTTTCCTTCCAGTCCCTCTGCAATGTCACTGATGAAGACATTAAAAAGGACTGGACCCAATACTGAACCCTGCGGTACCCCACTAGTAACCCCCCTTTCTTCAGAATGGACTCCATTTACAATTACCTTCTGTGTCCTGTTGTCCAGCCAATGTTTTACCCAGGCTACCACCCTGGGTCCCACTCCCAGACTGGTTAATTTGACTATTAATCTTTTGTGTGACTGTGTCAAATGTCTTGCTAAAGTCTAGGTAGGCCATGTCCACAGCCCCTCCCTGGTCTACTACTTTGGTCACCCAGTCAAAGAAATCTATTAGATTCATCTGACATGACCTTCCCACTGTGAACCCATGCTGCCTTGGGTCCTGTGCTCCACTGGCCTCTAGGTACTCGACTATTCTTTCCTTCAGAAGTGACTCCATCACTTTCCCTACTACAGAGGTCAGACTGACAGGTCTGTAGTTTCCTGCCTCTGTCTTGGACCCACTTTTGTGAAGGGGAATCACATCTGCCTTCCTCCAGTCCTCGGGTACCACACCATCCTCCCATGATTTATTAAAAGAGTAGCCAGTGGTTTCACTAGTTCCTCCTTAATTCTTTTAGAATTCTGGGTGAATTCCATCAGGACCCATTGCTTTGTCCACCTTCAGCTTTAGGAGTTCTTGCAGAACCTTTCTTCTGTGAAAGGACTGGATCGATCCCCTATCAAGAGTGCTTCTGTTAATTGGATTAGCACTTCCCCTCCTCTTTGTGAATACTGAGCAGAAATATTCATTCAGTATTCCTGCTTTTCACTGTCCCCTCTGCCCACCCACTGTTCATTCTATTCCACCTCACTATCCCTCCTTT
Organism: Neoceratodus forsteri; assembly: GCA_016271365.2. Classification (NCBI taxonomy): domain Eukaryota; kingdom Metazoa; phylum Chordata; order Ceratodontiformes; family Ceratodontidae; genus Neoceratodus; species Neoceratodus forsteri. The sequence continues at coordinate 1,128,972,521 of CM028131.1, forward strand.
GTCTTTCACGTCTGATGTAACTATAAAGGTTTTATCCTTCTTAACTGGAGTTGGCTATCTTTTCCTCAGTTTGGGCCTTTGCTATTCTGACTTCCCTCCTGCTTCCTTCTGCCTTAACTGGTACAGCTCTCTGTCCTGCTCCTTCTGTGTTTCCTTATACTTCTGGAATGCTATCTTTCTTCCTGACTTTCACAGCCACCCCTTTGAGAACCATAGTGGCTTTTCTTTCATTTTGATTTGTTCATTTGCTTCACACAAGGCTTGTTGCCTCTGTGATGGCAGTTTGATAATTCCCATTGTTGCTCCACACCTCCTTCTAGCCTGTTTGCTAGTGCTTTTCTGAGGCACTCTCCCATCTTGCCAAAGTCAGCCCTCCTAAAGTCCAGTACCCTCACTTTTGTATGGCTTGACTCTGTAGCTGAGTTTAACGTGAACCACACTGTTTGATGGTCACTTGTCCCCAGATGGCAACCCACTTCTAGATCTGAGATCCTCTCACTGCCCCGTTTGAGAGTACGAGGTCTAAGATTGCTCCCTCATGAGTGGGTTCCGAAACTAGCTGTCTAATGCCTGCCACCTGTAGAACATCAAGAATGGCCCTGCTCTTGGATGTGGCTGCAGCAAATGTGCTCCAGTTAACATCTGGCATATTCAGGTCTCCCATCAACATTATCTCCCCTTTCTCTGCCATTCTAAGAATGCCTTCTATCATATCCTTGTCCATTCCTTCCCCCTGACATGGGGGTCTGTACACAACCCCTGTGCAGATTGTGGTGCCCTTTCCAGTCTCCAAGGTGACCCACAGTGCCTCCTCTCCTCCCTGTTTACTCTTTTGTTCAGTTGCTTTTATCCCTTCCTTTACATAGAGAGCTACTCCTCCCCCTCTTCTCCCCTGCCTGTCTCTCCTGTAGGTTATGTACCCTGGTATGTTAACATCCCAGTCATGGTTCTCTGTGTACCATGTTTCTGTGACTGCTACGATATCCAGGCATCCCTCTTCCATTAAGGCCATCAGCTTAGGGAGCTTGTTGCCCAGACTACAGGCATTGGTACTCATTACCCTCCATTTCCTGATGGCCTTACTCCCTTTTGCCCCATCCCTGTCCTTCTTGCCTTTGCCACTTTCTTCATTTACCCCTGTCCTTCTCCCTATCGACACCTCTATGTTGGTGTTTGCCACACTTACTACTGTGATTATTTGGGGGGGATAGGATTTTCCTGCTCCTTTCCAGTGCCTCCCCCCTTGGCTAGTTTAAAAGCTTTCCAATGAAGCATTTACACCTATCACCTAGGATTCTGGTTCCCCTCCCGGACAGATGCAGCCCATCATGCCAGTATAGGCTTGCATCACTCCAGGTGGACTCCCAGTCCCCATGAAGCCAAATCCCTGAGCTCCACCAGTTTTCAACCATTGATTGAATCCCATGGTGCTGAACACCCTAGCCTCTCCTATGCCATAGATGGGTAGCACCTCTGAGAAGGTTACCGTGCGTGCTACTTGACTAAGGCCCTTCCCCAATTCCACAAACTCTTCTTGCACTTCTCTAATCCCTTTCTTAGCCAGGTCATTTGTTCCTAGGTGGACAATGACATCCCGCTCCCTCCTCTGTGCAGCTGCTCTGGCAATCCTGAGGATTCGCTTCCTGTCCCTGCAAGCCATGGTGCCAGGCAGGCACCTTACCTCCCTCTCCCCTTCCTCCCCCAGTTCTACCTTCCTAACAATGGAGTCCCCCACCAGGAGTTGTTTCCTTCCCCTGCAGGGTCCCCTGCCACCCTCCTGTGGGTCTCCTTTGTGGAGGTTCCCAGCATCCTCCTTGGTCTCCACTGTGGGTCCCTCTATAGAGGAACCACACTTTGCCAGAATGGCATAGGAATTGTGGAGCAGTAGAATGGGAGGGATGTGCCTCTGTTCCACCACCCTCACCCTCCCTGAGCCCACTGTGGTCCAACCACTCCTCTTTCTTGGCAACCTCTGAGGCAACGGCAGTGGCACTGGTGGTCCCTGGATGGAAGAGGAGGTCCCACAAATCCTGGCCAACTCAGCCTTGAGATGAGCAACCTCCTCCTCAGCCCAGAGAGGTGCCTGCAATGGGACAACACCGCATCCTCCAGAACATTTCCGGAAGACTGCTGCTCCACAGCCACTGCACTGCACCACTCAATCATGTCTTATTTCTGGCCCCTTAACTGTTTGCAATCCTTACTCTTCCTCTGTTTTTTCTCTCTCTCTTACTTACTGCCTGTGTGCCCTTTAAGCTCCTAATTGTCCTGTTCTGAGACAAGAATATCCTATATTTCGCAGTAGACCACTTACTTTCTCAGAGGCAGACCTCCAGCAGCTAGAGGGGGCCGGAGAGCTACTCTTGCCCTTCTAGGATGGTGGGTCCTTGGTGGTTCTGTGATCACTCACTTCCTGCCCCTAAACAGGAAGTTCCTGTTGTCAGTCAAATTCTGTGCCTATAAAAATAGAACTAGCTTTGCGTGGGGAGGGAAGGAGGGCAATATAGTCCCAGCAGAGAAGTTCAGTCACACAGCAGTTCTTTCTCCTGGTGTCTTCTGCCAAGCTATTAGCAGAACTTTCTAAGGCAGTCTTTAAATGTAGCTTCCTTCTAGCTAAGCCACTCCCCCTACTTACCAGATCTTTCTACAAGTAATTTAAACCTCACAGCAGTTAAGTCCTTTCAGTCACCTGAGATTTACACCTAGATAACTCTTCAGATACCCACTCAGTTCAGTTAACCCAAACACACACTTTTTTTTTTGTATGTTAGTTTTTTTACCCTAAATTAAAAGTCAAATACAAAAGTTCTTCTACTTTAGTCCCAGCAGAGAAGTTCAGTCACACAGCAGTCCTTTCTCCTGGTGTCTTCTGCCAAGCTAATGGGTTTTACCCACACTGTGGGAGTGTCTGAATTTAGACACAACCCAAAAATCAGGTGCAAAATCCAATTAGCATGGGCAAACACCACTTAACACCAGGCTAAGTACTGAATATCTATCCCTTTATGTGTTAAATGAGTAAGTACACTATTTATAGATAAAATATGTGATTTATACATATTAAATAAATGTATATTGGTTTAAGAATCAATTCACTTGGTGAGTGGTCTCATTTTATTCAAGACCATCCTAGAGTAATGTTTTTTCAGACATTTTAAAATACCCTCTTCAAAAAGGTACTATGAAGTGTGCCATCTTCTTCTTTCCTTTGTTTGATTTCTGTTAAGCCTAACATATTTTGTCTATACTGTGGGAGTGTCTGAATTCAGACCCCACCCAAAAAATAGATGCAAAACCTGGTTGGCATGAGCAAACACCCCTTAGTGCCCAGGCTAAGTTATGAGTATCTGACCCCTTATATGTTAAATATTTATGTACTGTATACTATATATATATATATATATATATATATATATATATATATATATATATATATATATCTATATATATATATATATAAAATATGTGATTTATTCATATTAAATAAATATATATTGGTTTAAGAATCGATTCGTTTGATGAATGGTCTCATTTTATCTAAGACCACCCTACTATTATGTTTTTCTGGACATTTAAAAATACATTTCTCAGAGAATTACTATGAAGTGTACAGTCTTCTTTTCTTTGTCTGAATTCTGTTAAGCTTAAAGTTAATTCACTCAAAAATTAAAAAGTATACTATACTTGAGCCTCAGGGACAGCGTATCCATTTCTTGTGCTCTGACTCTGTGAGACTACTGCCATAAAGTGAAGTCAGGCTCCTGCTGCTTCCCTGTGAAGGAGAATCATGCTGACTTAATGCAGTGCCCAATTTTGAATTCATAGTCACATAACCAAACAATTCAGCTTGCAGTTTTACCAGTCAACACACAGTAGGCTGCATTCTGCCACACTGTGCAACCTTAGTGCATTGCTGTTTCCTTAACTACTGTATATGTATATGCATGCATACATACATAAATACATACATACATACTCGTATACATGCATACATACATACCTGCATGTATACATACGTACATGCATACATGAGTACATACAGTACTGCACATACAGCTTTGCATTCCTCCCAATTACCAGATCAATGGGAATATCAAGCCACTCAGTTTGCTTCAAAATACTTGCAGACTGTGAATTTGAATATTGCACAGTATCAGCTGTGTATATTTACCAGTATGCCATGGAAGTGATGAATAATAGTACAGAATAATAATGTGTGTGTGTGTGGGGGGGGGGGGTGTCCATTACTCAGATGCTGTTAAAATAACATGTCATTAACACTGCAGCTCCTGTTATTTCCACTACAACTTTGTCACAATGGCAAGACAGAACCCACTGTATAACTGTAAGATATGACAAGGGCTGACTTGATTAGGAAACTGCAGATATGTATATGTACATCCAGAATCTGTATACGTTCAAGCATACTCAGCACCCAAAGGATTAAGATATAATTTTTATCTCTATGAGAAGGTATTGGTCTGTTGACGTTTCATGAGTAGCAAAGCCAAGAGTGAGATAGCAATAGACCAACACCCTCAAATGAACATAAAAATTATAACTTAATTCAGCCCATGGCATATTTCATTTATACAACCAGTGTTTTGGTGATTTGTGATAGAAATGGTAAACAGTTAAAAATAAATAAATAAACAAGCCAATAAATAAAAGTTGGTGGTTTATGATGGAAATGGTAAACATCTAAAACTAAATAAATTACATAGACCACTGTATACTCATTTAAAACATTAATAGCATTTCACATTATATGTATTTATTGAAAGAGTTTTACCAGAAAAGGCATGCTAAGCCTAAATAGCTCATTTTCATAGGTATCCTGGGAGGAAATAAATGAAGTTGGTCACTGGGCATGCTTAGACATGTATCTTAACATGTGAGAATACATTTCTGAGTATGCTCAGTGTGACCAAATTGAGTGAGGCACATTTCTGAGAATGCTCAATGATCAGCCACATTTATGTCATTCATGTTGCCCAAAATAAAATGTTTATAGTATATGGTGGAATGTTACATAGAAATTCATGCCTAGAATAAGGTTGCTGTGCTGCAGTAGTGATGTCACTGCTGCTGCATAACATTTTAGAATGTTGCTGCCAGCTGCTTTCCTCTTCCTCTTGCCTATCAAGCTGAAAGCTCTTTTTATTAAGACTTGAGCTTATAGAAATAACTGCAGCTGCAGTCACTAGCCACATGTTGATTCAGAAATCTGAGGCAACCAACCACCTGAAAGCCCCCCCCCCCAACCGCCAGTTCACTAAAAGGAAGTAGAGTGACTCAACTGGGCATGACTGCCCATGCATTATAAAACATAATGTATGGGCATCCATACACAGACAAGCCTGTGTCTTCTTCTCAAGTTTTCTATGGCAACAAGGGAACCTTGAGATCAAAGCTCTCAAGGTTCCCTGGTTACTATAGAAACCTCTCAGTGCAGACACAGGCTTGTTGTGTATGACTGCCCAGTTCACCCACAATGGTTGTGCAGGCAGTGTGGGTGAGGTAACAGGGTGCAAGGGACATGTCATCCAGCATTAGCATGGATTACATTGTACCACAAACAAGTTGCAGTGCCCATGAATCATCTGGTGAAAAAGTGATGTTTTGCAGGGTGCTTTGCCCCTTGCACCCCCGAAATGTAAATATAACATCATCCAAGTTGGGCATGCCATGAAGGGCAACAGAACTGTGGTGCAGCCCCCAACATGGTGCGAGTGTGGAACATTCTAAAATTCAGAATTCCCCTGTCACTTATGACCTTGTTGTGGCACTCACATTACAGAGCCCTAATCACAGTGCCCTAACAATCACATACCTGACTGCTTATACATTATCCTCTATATCTTGGCAAATTTATTTTCCCACTGCTGTATAAAAAGGACATCCCATAGAGCATCCAACAATAAATTTTTTATTCATTCTGGAATGTTTTATTTATTTACATTTTGTTAACTGGGCGAGTATACTGCCAATACTAGGATGCCTGTTTTTTGATATGACCTGAGCACTAATGAGATACAGAATGTAACAATGCACCATATTACTTGTGACTTTGTGCTTCTCAGCTACTAGTTGCTAGGCATCATTGTTTGCAACATTCTAGACTTAATAAAATCCTCATTCCTGGATGTGCTATGAAATATCCCCTATTTATACAAGGTCTAGCCAGAGCCAATATAGCTGTGAAGAGCTACCAAATGACCAAAGTTATTTTCTTGTTGGTGCCATATAGTGCTGTTTAGTCACAATTATCAAAAACTGGCATGCTGCTAATTCAGTCTTCTTGAATTTATTTAGTCAGAGTGCATGCTGCTGTGTGTGTGTGTGTGTGTGTGTGTGTGTGTGTGTGTGTGCTCATTGGAATGAGATAGCTAACACATGCTGCAAACTGCACTGTCTGTAATCTGACATTGTAGTCTGACTTTCAGAGGTTCAGTAAATTCCAGACAACATATAATGAGTTAATCCCTAGGTTGTTGAAAGAAATAGAATAAATCTATTAGATTGAGCTGGACAGATAATTGAAACATCAGTTTAAAAAGTTTTTTTTTTCTTTTGTTATTATCCTGAGAAGTTCTGAGGTACAATACAGTAGCATCTCCCTTCCCTTCAGATACCTTTAACATAGAGCAGCAAATAGCAAAAATCAGAAGGGGAGTGCACTAATTTGCAGCTGTGGAAGAATACTTCCAAATGTCCAAATAGGGAGTTCCATGATCAGCCATTATAGAGATACAGTCTGATCTCAATGGTGCTGTACACTCCACCCACAGCCCTAAAAATGGAAAGGGAAAATTATGTATCCTATTTGGTTGTTAGCCTATATTTGAAGTGTCTAATGTATGGCTAAAACAAGTGCTGCCAACCAGCATGCAGAACAGTAAAGATAACCTAGCCATTTTAAAATGATAAAAAAGTATCAGTCGTGACTTTTATCTTTCCACTTAGCAGAACAACTTAGGTCCAATATCCCTCTCCTCCCACCATCAGTTCTAGAACACTGCCTATGCTGCCATCAAAGAAATAAGTAGCTCAACTAGGGACATGAGACACTGCCGACAAGCAACTTGTGTATTTCATTTCACTTGCCTTAACTTAGTGAAATTACATGGCCATGGCTGTGCTGCACAACTCACGGCTTTCCTCCCTTGGTGCCACTTGATTGCTCACCCACTCTCCGCACCGTATGATCATAAATAGCAACGGGCAAAAAAATGGACATCTAATCAAATTTATTAGATTAGCACTGAAGATGGTACAAAGCTTCCTGCCATCCACAGGCTAACTCCTGCAGTTGCATCTTCCCACCTGTTCACTCACTAGCCTACTTGCACCTCAATAGATAGAACCACACTTGATAAATAAATACAGCTGATCCTTGCTGCTTGGATCCTCCCAGTCTATATTTGGCATGTTGAAGTCACCCATCAGCAGCACCTCCCACAGCTTTGCTGCCATTCTAATTTCATCCCCTAGTTTTCAGTCTGTTGTCTGACATAGTACTAGCAAAAAGTTAAGAGCCCCAGAGCAGCTTAGGTGAATGAAAGGGCTAAGTCAAGGATGGGCCCTCTCGGGGCCGGCCCGTCGGCGCAGCGGTTGGATTTCCGCTTGCGACACCGGCGACCCGGGTTCGGGAATGGACTCGGGTCACTGGAGGGCCGGCCGGGGGGGGGAGAAGGATCGAGTGCCCACGGGCTGCTCTCCTTCTCTAGGGAGGCGGACAGTGTCGGGCTTCAGGCCTAGGCGGGAGGCCGAGGTATCGCCCAGGCTCCTTGGCGCTCACTGACTTGGAGGTGGGCAGACGTTGACGTAATTGCACGTCCCCACCTCCCAGAAAACCAGGAAAATGGACGCTGCGACCTCTCCCTACATGAAGCCGCCCGACTGATTAGCCCCAGGCCAGCTTCCTGACCAATTCGGTCTCTGCGGGGTGTTTGGGTCCGCACCCACAGCTCCACCGTGGGGGTAATCCCGCGGGTATCGGGGAGCCGTGATTTAGTCTGGGGTGGAGCCAGGCCCGTGACCGGGCAGAATTACCGGGAGGTCGGCAGCTAGGAAGGGGATAAAGAAGATAAATAAAAAAAAAAAAAAAAAAAAAAAAGGATGGGCCCTCTCTTGTAGGCAACAGATTGGAAACTATGGGATGAAATTAGAAGGTTAACAAAGCAGAGGGAGGTGCTGCTAATTGGTGACTTCAAAATGCTAATTGTAGACTGAGAGGATCCAAACAGCAAGGATCAGCTGTTGATAGAGGTGTTCTAGGAGACATCCCTGACCCAAAGTCTTGAGTTGCTTACAAAAGAGGGGCCATCCTTGACTTAGTCCTTATGAACCAGGACACAATACAGGAGATCACAGTGCAGGATCTGTTGGGAACCAGTAACCATCAATCAGTTTGGTTTTCATAGTTACATAGTGATTTACAGCAGATCAAGGCCTCAAGACTCATCAAGACTAGCTGATTCTAATTTGTAAATTGTACCTGTAACAGCCCTTTGACTCACCTAGGCTTCTTCGAGGCCCTTGGATCAACTCAGTACACACTTCCAAGGGGGCCGGCCTGGGTTCCGCAGTGGTCAGCAAATATGGTGTTGTGCCTCCATCCAGGGTAAGTGGCAAAGGGTACCTGTGGGCAAAGAGCAGGTTATCACCCCCCCCAGGAAAATAAGTAAGCTGCCCCCTCGAACGCTTTCCCACACAATAACCATCACTATTTAAGTTCCACTTGGAACATTGTTTTCCTTTCTGTTCACCACATAGTATTGGTGGTGCAAAACCAACAGAGATAATACAAAGGAAAACAACCAAAAAATGAGAAACATGCAACACAAATCATATGGTTTATGGCTAAGGGAATTAGGGCTGTACTCAATGGAGTACAGAAGAATAAGGATAGACCTATGTCTTGCATACAGTACAATTAATAATGTAATAACATGGAAAAGCACCGGACTATGTAAGCATAACAATCAGAGGTCAATGAGATCACACAACTTAAAATTAAAGGGAGAAATTGTAAATACTGTAAAGAGAAGTAAATGGTACAAATAAAGGGTAGTCTCAGTTTGGAACTCCTTCGCTGAACATGCTGTAACGAGTAGCACCATGGAAGCATTCAAGAAATCTTTAGATGATTACATAAACACTGAAAAATGCAGCACTACCACTGAGCAAGTGGCGAGTTACTATAGGTCATCAGCCTCCTACCTTGTAAAATACTTGTGAACAATAACAATTTCCATACCAATCCCCCACCCCCAGCAACTCTTTTGCAATAAGTCACAGTGACAGTAGATAAAATGTAAACTATGAGCTGACCTAGTTGCCAAAATAATATTAAAAATAATAAGAATTATTATTTATTGAGGGAGGGAGAAACAAGGGGAAGGTCAAATACCCCAAAACTTTACAGAAACAACACTTTCCCCACAGTAGCCTCTCCTCCCACCCTGGGTGCACCCAGAAATGTGTAAAGAAATAGCATGGGCTACCTCACCAGGAAAATACTGTGCAATGGTCTAAAAAAATAGCAATGCAACGAAGAGGGAGACTAGCACCTTTGCTAAGGCTGACAATATAAGTCTCAAACAAAATGAGGACTGAAAACACTCACCACAAATTGGATAAGTCTCTTAGGTGCAATATACTTTATGCGTGCAGTTCCAAACTGGAGAACAATATATCCAATATATCCAAAATAAATCAAGAGTGTTCAAAGCAAGAGCTGCACAGGTCACTATCCTACTTCCTGGTTACATGCCAGAGTCACCTAAAGCATTTCATCCAATCAGAGCTTTCTCAAAGGTGTGCTGTACAAACTGATGCCAACATTTAACTAGGAGCACTATTTAAAGTGATACACACATACATTAAAACAAAATTAAAAGACCTCAATTATACGAGGTTATAGTTAGAAACCATACAGATGTAGTAAAAGATAGTTAGTTATTAAAGCATGTACACTGGCATTTCACAGTCATTCACAAATATTCACAAATATTCAGTGTTATTTGCTGGTAATTATATTTTCCAGGCCTAATAATGCTATAGCAACCTGCATTTAAATGAAAGAATATTTGGTACATAGTTAGAAATCAATGAATGCCCAAACCTGAATATGAGTAATAGGTAGAAAAAGATTCCACACGGCTTATGTAAACTCAGCAGCACAAGAAGCTGCTGGTGCAAATCTGTATAGAAAAAGAGAGAAAAAAAGAGAAAAATGTGTTAGACACTATCACACACTGTAGACATAATCAATACCACATAGGTGCAACAATAACCTGATATTATCATTTTTCAAAAATGGTTTAACTTCAGTTCAAATATTCAGTCCCTTTTCTTCCACCGCTTTAAAAACAAAAATCCAATATTGTTCCCTTTTAAGGAGCAAATTGCCAAAGTCACCTCCTCTCTTTGACAAAATGAGTTTCTCAATTCCTAGATATTTAAAAACATGTTCAGTCCTATCTCTTGTTTTAAAAAACATGCATAGCTAGGGAGTTTGTAAGGTCTTCTCCCTAGATTGCTCTTTCATGCTCACCAGTTCTGATTTTAAACATCTGTTTTGTTTTACCAATGTAAAAGCATCAACATTTACAACTAGCCATGTAGACTATACCCTTAGTGCTACATGTGATAAAACCTCTCACTGTTGTGTTATTATTGGTAAAAGGATTTTGAAAAAGTTTTGTGGTTACCACTTTTGAGCAGAATTTGCAATTGCCACATTTATTGCAACCATTCTCCCTTTTAGGTAGCCATATTTTAGGTGCATTCTTTGTTAGTTGCAATGAATGCACAATGATATCTTTTATAGTTTTACCTCTCCTATAAAACATTCTGGGACCCCTTTCATCTACATCTTTAAGGCCTGAATCTGGTGCTGCTATATACCAGTGTTTTCTAATAATCTCAGCAATTTGATTAGACTGTGGATTGTAGGTACTCACAAATGTTAGTTGAGGGTCTACAATACTAACTTTGTCTTTCTCTACTAATAGAGAATCTCTTGTAAGATTCTCTACCTCATTTTCTGTCTCATGCAATAAATCATGTGCATACCCCCTTTCTTGCAGTCTAATCCTAAACTCCTTTGCTCTAAAGCCATATAGATCATCTGACCCACAGTTCCTTTTAGTACTGATGTATTGACCTTTGGGAATAGCCCTTATCACGTCTTGGATGGTTACTCTTGCTAACAATAAGGTATTGCCATCAGTGGGTTTACAATATAGGTCGGTTGTAAGGCCTCCACATCCATCCTTTTTAATCAAGAGCTCCAGAAATGGTATCTCATTTCTATTCACTGTCATACTGAATCTGAGGTCCTTACAACTCTTTTCCATATAGTTCCTAAACAAAGTAAGCTCACTTAAAGTGCCTTTCCAAATAACAAAAATGTCATCAATAAAGCGTCTCCATAGATCAATTCCATGGAAGTATGGATTCTTCTCAGAACGGATAAATTCATACTCCCATTTTGCCATATATAGATTAGTGTAATTGGGGGCAAAGTTAGCCCCCATGGCAGTACCTTTCTTCTGTAAATAAAAATCATTACCAAAGAAAAAAGTATTACAGGTCAAAACAAATTCTACTAACTGTAACAAAACTTCAGTACGTGGTTCTAAAATCTCTCTGGTGTTCCAAAAGAATTCCAATGCTTCAAGTCCTTCTTTGTGTGGGATATTTGTGTAGAGTGCAGTTACATCAGAAGTCACCAAGAACCAATCATCTTGAATATCTGTATCATTGATTACCCTTAAAATATCACCAGTGTCCTTGATATAGGAGGGTATTAGTTTAACCAAATCGTTCAGAAAAAAAATTACATACTTAGCAAGGGGCTCCATAAGGGAACTGTTACCTGAGACAATAGGTCTCCCAGGGGTATCCAGTAAATTCTTATAGATTTTGGGGAGACAATAAAATGTGTGGTGAACAGGGAAATCAACCATCAAAAATTGGACCACATTGACAAGGACCCAGTTCCGTTCCTTAATTAAGTCAAGGTAGCTAGCTATTATTTTCTTATATTGCAGTGTAGGGTCACATTTAAGCTTCACATAAAATTCCTCTCGGCTCAATTGTCTCAAAACCTCAGATTCATACTTACTCATGTCCATAACTACAATAGCCCCTCCCTTATCTGCCTGTTTTATGGTGATATCTTTATTTTTACCCAATGTATTCATGGCTAATTCCTCCAGCTTACTAAGGTTGTGAAAAAATGTATTATTCACTTTGCTAGATAGTTTATCCATATCATTTTCACAACTTTTTAAAAAAACTTGCAACACTGGAGATTGTGGGGGGGGGGTACAAAATTCAGATTGTGGATAAACACCACCATGTGTATACACATCAGTGTGCTCACCTGAGTTGGCGCCTATATTCTGCTCTTTCCTGGAAAAAAAGACTTCAAACTCATATTTTGGCCCAACCTATACAGATCATTGATGGTATCAATCTATTAAATGTCCTAGTAGGTGTAAATGATAATCCTCTATTGAGTACGCTGAGTTCAATGTCACTCAATATATAACTCAAAATGTTTACAATGGTCACTGTTGAGCCCTGGTTCTGTCGCGTCTCGGTCGCCAAAATCTCCCCCATCTTCCACTTTGCTGTCCTCTTCCATTTTGTGCCTCCTCTGTGTGTTCATTTTTTAACCAAGGATTCCATTTGTTTTTTCTCTGACTGCACCAGGGGCCTTGTTGGATTTGCTACAGGGTAGGAGTAGCACATTGTTCTATCTCCTCTCCTCTTCTCGAGTTGTTAAAAGACCGAACTGTGGCAGAGACAGAATTGGTTTCATTGAGAAATGGCAAACTATAAGCCATAAAGCAAGTAAAGAGTATATTGAACTTATTCTTGCAGAAAACACAGTGATACAAAAAGAAACAGAGGCTGAATTCTTACAGAAGGAGGAGACCCTGAGAAGATTTTCAGACAATTCTCAGTATGATTTGAACATTTTTCAAAGAACATAAAGAAATATGAAGAAAAAATTAAATTAATCAAGCAGAAGAAATTTGACAGGGATGAAACTGATAATAAAGAAGGCAGGATTTTTGATTGGTCTGGCACTAATAAGTTTACACACTCAGCATCAAGTAACCCAGCCTCTGCCCCTTCGACCTCTCGAAGCAACAAAGTGATTGCCACCAGTAGTGTCAGTAATTCACAGGCCTTCGAAGAAGAAGAAGAAGAAGAAGAGGGTCCTTTTTAAGGAGAAGAGGCGATAGAACAATGTGCTACTCCTACCCCCTACTGGGTAAATTGATCCACTCCAACCAGATGGGATTCATACCTACCAGAACAATACAATATAGCCTGCTTAAAATACAATTTTTGATACAATATTTAGAAAATTCAGGTAGTCCGGCAATCTTTATGGCACTGGATGATACTAAGGCTTTTGATATGTTGGAATGGCCCTACCTCTTTAATATACTTAAAGCCTATGGTTCTCCCTCTGATTTTGTCTCAGTTATTCAGACTGTGTATTTTAAACCCCTAGTTCAAATTAAAGTCAATGGTAATCTGTCAGAAGTCATAGAACTTCACATGGGAGTCCATCAAGGCTGTTCCCTGTCTCCCTCTCTTTTTGTTTTAGGATTAGAACCTTTGCTGAATGAGATCAGAGCAAACAAGCTGATTAAAGATACTGCAGAACATGCAGAAGAAACCAAACTTAATGCTTTTGCAGATGATGTTTTGTTAACTTTACAAGATCCTGAAAACAATACCCAAGAGCTAAGTACAGTTATTAAAATATTTTCTGGGGTGGCAGGATATAAACTAAATGAGGGGAAAATGGAAACTATTATGTTTCATATATAAAATCCAGGTTCTATTCAAAAGTGCATAAATGCAACAATAAAGGAACAAGGTCTGAAATATTTGAGGATTTTTATCCACAATAAAATAAATACCTTGTATAAACTCAACTTTAAAGACCTCTCTGATTCCCTGAAAGAAAAACTACAGTGCTGTGGCAAAATATCATTATCCCTCTGGGGAAAAATACAAATAATAATAAGCATTTGTGAATGCCGAATGCTTGCTTGCTGGTATTGGCATTGGTAGTGTAGGAGTTAGAATGATCCATAATAGGAATGACAGTGAAGTACTGAACTGAAGTCAACCCCACCACCACCCAGCAGTGACTGACAGGCATTGGAGTGTGCTTTTGGGTTATCAGGCATAACGGCCACACCATTTCACCACGCCCTACCCTGCAGACACCAAGAAGTGTCACAGTGTGCCTTGGGGTCATTGGATCTTATGCTCACCCAATTCCATAAGGAAATACAGTGAGATGGGTGTAGTATGGGAGAATGGGGTGAACTTTGGTGCCAAAGAGTCCAAGGTACACTACGATGCCTGTCACCAGCTGCAGATTGTGGGTGGGGGTGGAATGGCATGAGCATTACAGGCGACAGTCCCAGGTTACACCCCTGATGCCTGTCAGCCTCTACAGGGTTGGGCATTATGGTAGGAAACCCTAATGCCCCAGGCGTCCATTGGCATTTTCACTCCACATATTTAGCATGGGTTTTTAGTGATCCCCACCTCATGAACAGTTGCAATATCAGTTTTTAGCCTAAAGCTGATTTTGCTCAGCGACTACACCATTTGGCATCACCAGTGCAAAAACACAATTTGAACAGGATGTGAAAAATGACAGCTGAACTGTTTATGGGGAGGTGTAAAAAATGGCAATGTTGAAAATCTGGAGTGAAAATATAAAAAAAACTGGTGAAGTCACAAGTGTGCATAGAAACTGCGCAATGCACACCCATAATGTAATTAGTTTGGGGATTTTTTAAAGCAGATTGTCAACACAGGCATTTGGGGACCTCTGCTCATGAACAGTGTCACTGTGATTTTCTTAATCTGTGGTGGATATGAATACAGTGCAGGGCTTCAAACAGGCATGCGATAGGCATAAGGGAGCAATACAGATGAGAATGAATAGATAGGCCGTTGACAGAGCAAAAGCCAATGGCATATTTATAAAGTAGAAAAAGAAATGGGCAGACTGGATGGGTCTTGCGGTCCTTATCTGCAATCAGCTTCTATGTTTCTATGTTTCTGTGTCCCGAACACTGATTTCCTACAGCAACCACGCATTTCTGTGCTGGAAGTGTGAAAACACATTTCAGCCAGGGTATGAAAAATGACAGCTGTACTGTTCATAAGGAGGTGTGGAAAAATGCCAATGCTGAAAATCTGGACTGAAAATATTACAAATTTGTGAACTTACAAGCGTGCATGGAAACTGCACAATGTATACTCATAACAGTCATTTTACAGACGTTTGTCACAAAATTTTCAACATAGCCATTTTAAGACCTCTGCTCATGAACAGTGTCACTGTGATTTTCTTAATCTGTCCCAAACATTGATTTTGCACACCAACTGTGCCATTGTGTGCTACATGAACGAAAACACATTTTGGGCAAGATGTAAAAAATGACAGCTGTACTGCTCATAAGGAGGTGTGGTAAAATGGCAATGCTGTAAATCTGGAGTGAAAATAGTAAAAATTCTCAAAGTTAGGAGCATGCATAGGAACTGCACAATGCATGCTCGTAAAACAGTCATTCTGGGGAATTTTTTCACCAAATTTTCAACATAGGGTTTTGTGGGCCTACCTCATGAACTGTGACACTGTCATTTCATTACTCAGTGCCAAAAGGTGGTTCAGTGCAGTGACCACGAAATCACCTTTCGGGACTGAATAACAAAATGACAGTGACTGAGTTCATGAGGTGGGGTCCCTAGAACCCCATGTTGACAATTTGGTGAAACAATTCCCCAAAATGGTTGAGATATGCACCAATGTTGAAAAAAAAACATTTATTTCATTATATGCAGTGGGTGGGCGTGGGTTCAGTTGAGGTGGCAAGAGTGTCAATGAGGGACCATTTTCTTTTGTTCTAGGCTTTTTTTTTTCAAGATAACGTGGGACTGTTGCCACACTGGGGTGGGCTCCCAACGTGGCACCTGCAAGTTTGTTGGGGGCAGGGTCAGTGGAACTGACAGGGGATTGGGCACCCCCATGGGCCACAGATTTTGGCCATGCTGGGATGGGCTCCCAGCATGGCACCAGGAAGTTTGGTCTTGGGGAGGGGCAGTGTAGCCAACAGGGGATTGGGCACCCTCATCAGTCACACAGAGTTCAGGGGTGGAGGGGAGCACAGGAGCATGCTGGGGTGGGCTCCCAGTGTTTAGAGAACATGGGACTTTTATCACATTGGGGTGGGTTCCCAGTGTGGCACCAGGAAGTTTGCTTTTAGGAGGCAGTGGAGCCAATGAGGGATTGGGCACCCCCATTGGTCGTACAATGTGCAAGGGTGGAGGGGAGTGCATGAGCACACTAGGGTAGGCTCCCAGCATGCTACATAAGTGTTCGTGGGGGGATGAAGAACTGTCTATGACAGTTCCTGTGTGGTGCTGATGTGTTGGCAATTTGCATACTGCCGATGGCAATATGCAAATTGCCTACACATTACCACTGCTGATTGTAGTGGTGTTTTTCTCAGAACTGTACACCACTGCATCTGAACAGCTGTCTTAGACAGCTCAGACATTCATTGTTGCAATGCAGCCATGCCTGCAAAAAGGAGCAGGGCATTGGAAGTGGGAGAGGCACACCTACGAAAACTCCTATGGTGGCACTATATTTCTTGCACATGCGTGCAAGCAAACATAAAAATGATGGCAGTTCCATTTTTATTATACAGGCTACAAACAATAGTGACACCTATTCTACAACTCTGGTTCAAGGAAATAAATAAACTTCTGAAAAGTTTCATCTGGAATAAGAAACAGTCCAGAATTTCTTGGGATAAGCTTTTGTTTACCTCTAGATCAGAGAGGAATGGCCTGTCCAGATTTAGAAAAATGCCATCTGGCATATTTAATGTGACAGGGAACGGGAGAGTGAGGGTGGGGAAGGTGGGAGTGGCAGTGGGATGACAAAGGGGATAGGAGGTGAGGGGGTGGGGCATCTGCAAACTAGGGGTGCTAGCTGCACACTCGAGCAGACTTAGATAGACTGGGTGGTCTGTTTCTGCTGGCACATTCACATGTGCATATGTAATGAAAATGGTTATGATTTGGGCTTATGATAATGATTTAGATAGGGCAATTTTGTCTTTTGTGAACAATATAGTTTTGGCCTCCTTTTCAGAACAGATAGATATAGTACAAGTAGCCTTTACCGCCATGAAACTGAAAACAATCTTAAAGTTTAATAATAAGACATGCATCTGAAAGTGTGATTAAATATACAAATAAAATTTGGAACAATCCCAATTATAGACTGAATGGGAAAAACATTCAAAACAAGATGTGGGAAGGGAAAGGAATTAATAAATGGAAGAGCCTTTCTGATAAAGGTCAAAACCTATCCTGGGATATTTTTGAAGTAAAATATCAGCTGAGCTTAAATCAATGTATGTTTTTTAATCAGCTTATCAGCATATACAGTACAAAAAGGAGTATACAAGATGGGAGTGAGCACCAAATAATAAGGAATTAGAGCATGCCTTATTAAAGATATTGGGAAATAAGCCAATCAAATTATTTGCCTGGCTAACACACAATCTCCAGAAGTCATATAGTCTGGTTTATCAGCCCATTTTTCAAAAGTGGGAGAAAGACTTGCACTCTGAATGAACGGTGATACAGTGGAGTTTGGCCTGCAATGTAGTCTCCCAGTATAAGTTAACCAGAGATCGAGCCATCCAGTACAAGATTCTAAATAAAGCTTATTATTCACCTCATAGATTGCTGTATATAAGATGAAATTGTTAGGTGATAATTCTTGTTGGCACTGTAGGGTAAATAATCTTGATGTATTACATGCATTCTGGGAATGTCATCTTAGTCGGGCTGGAGGTCTAAGGCCTTTGAAGTATTAGAGCAAATAGATTTTAAATTTCCACACTAGAATGACCCTAAATTGGTATTTTAGAGATGTATAACAACAGAGGCCTAAATGAAATAAACAGAATATTTCTCCAAGTAAATATTACGGCAGTCAAAAGATTGATATTAAAAAAACAGAAATGTGATGATTGCAATCTTCTCCCCACCAAGTATGAATGGAGGCAGCTTTTTTTGATGCACTTTATAATGGTGTATACTTCCCAGACTTCCAGCCAGAGTGGAAATTATTTAATAGGGCAGTTGAGAAATGGTTGCCGGGAGATTTTAAGGTCTGATGGAACCTAGCTTATTCGGGAGCCTACTAGGATGCCAATCATTGGTGGGAATAGCTCCCTTCTTGACTGGGTGTTGTCTAACAGACCCGAGAGAATTGCCTGTTCAGGAACCCTTCCTGACTCTATCTCAAATCACACTCCCATATACTACGTATGGAAGATCTCCCATCCTAATATCCCCTACAAAATTATGCTGGTGAGGGGCTTCTCTAAGTTTGATCTGGGATCCTTTCATGAGGACTTGGGGCACACTGACTGGTCAGCTGTGTTAAAAGCTCTTGACTGTTCCACTGCTGTAAATAACTTCTTTACCCCTTTCTCAGCCCTGCAGGACAAACATGCCCTCCTTATTAGAAGGAGGGTAAGGGGCTCCATCACTAAGTGGCTTCATGGGAGTCTACTGGCCCTCATGAGGACTAGGGATAGGTGCTGAGCCAACTTCAAGGCCTCAAAGGACTTAATTATCTTCCAGCAGTATACGAGGCTCAGGAATGAGTGTAAGAAAGCTATTAGAGCTGCTAAGAGTGAATTCTGTAAATCTGCCCTGCTAAGTTCAGCTAGGGACCCTTGAAATTTCTGGAGGAACATCAAAAATATTGTAAGTGGCTCCTCCAAATGTGGTGCCACCAATATAATCATTGATGGATCAAATTGTCTCAGACAACTAGTTTTGGAATCCACTTATAGCAGGGAGCAGTCTTAGACCTCATACTCTCAAATGGGGAAAGTGAGAGGATCTCTGATCTAGAAGTGGGTAGCCATCTGAACAAGTGACCATCAAACAGTGTGGTTCATGATAAACTGAGCTACAGAGTCAAGCCATACAAAAGTGAGGGTACTGGACTTCAGAAGAGCTAACTTTGACAAGATGGGAGCGTGCCTTAGAAAAGCACTAGCAAACAGGCTAGAAGGAGGGGTGAAGCAACAATGGGGAAACATCAAAACTGCCATCACAGAGGAAACAAGCCTTTGTGTGAAGCAAATAAACAAATCAAAAAGAAAGAAAAAGTCACCATGGTTCTCAAAAGAGGTGGCAGTGAATGTTAGGGAGAAAAAGATAGCATTTAGGAAGTATAAGGAAACACAGGAGCAGGACAGAGAACTGTACCAGTTAAGGCAGAAGGAAGCAGGAAGGGAAGTCAGAATATAAAAGGCTCAAATTGAGGAAAAGATAGCCGACTTGGTTAAGAAAGTGGATAAAACCTTTTATAGGTACATCAGGGAGCGTAGAAAGACAAGGGGAGGGATAGTGAAGCTGAATAGAAACACGGTGAGTGGGCAGAGGGGGACAGTGAAAAAGCAGGGATACTGAACGAATACTTCTGCTCATTATTCACAAAAGAGGAGGAGGGGGAGGTGCCTAATCCAATTAACAGAAGCACTCTGGATAGGGGAATCAATCCCAGTCCTTTCACAGAAGAAAGGGTTCTGAAAGAACTCCTAAAACTGAAGGTGGACAAAGCACTGGGGCCTGACAGAATTCACCCCAGAATTCTAAAAGAAATAAGGGGAGAACTAGTGACACCACTGACTACCCTTTATAACAAATCATGGGAGGATGGTGTGGTACCTGAGGACTGGAGGAAGGCAGATGTCATTCCTCTTCACAAAAGAGGGAGCAAGACAGAAGCAGGAAACTATAGACCTGTCAGTTTGACCTCTGTTCGGGGAGTGATGGAATCACTTCTGAAGGAAAGAATTGTTGAGTACCTAGAGGCCAGTGGGGCACTGGACCCAAGGCAGCATGGGTTCACTGTGAGAATGTCATGTCAGACGAATCTAATTGATTTCTTTGACTGGGTGACCAAAGTAGTAGACCAGGAAGGGGGCTGTGGACATGGTCTACCTTGACTTTAGCAAGGAATTTGACAAAGTCCCACACAAAAGATTAATAATCAAATTAAACAGCCTGGGAGTGGGTCCCAGGGTGGTAGCCTGGGTAAAACATTGGCTGGACAACAGTACACAGAATGTAATTGTAAATGGAGTCCACTCTGAAGAAAGAGGGTTTACTAGTGGGGTACCGCAGGGTTCAATACTGAGTGCAGTCCTTTTTAATGTCTATATAAGTGACATTGCAGAGGGGCTGGAAGGAAAAGTATGCCTCTTTGCAGATGATGCAAAGATCTGCAACAGGGTTGATACACAAGGAGATATGGAAAGGATGAGAAGGGACTTGGCAAGGTTGGAGGAATTGTCAGAAGTATGGCAGCTTGAATTCAATGCAAAGAAGTGCAAAATAATGAACCTAAGAAAAAAAAAAACCAGGGGAAGATTACACAATTGGGGGAAGGTAGTAACAACAACAAAAATGGAAAGGGACCTGGGGGTAATCATATCAGATGACCTTAAGGTTAGCAAGCAATGTGAGAAGGCAGTAGGGAGGGCTGGGGGGATATTGGAATGTATAGGGAGAGGCATCACCAGCAGAAAACAGGCAGTTGTTATCCCTCTGTACAGACAGTTGGTGAGACCCCATCTGGAGTACTGCATCCACTTCTGGAGGCCCCATCTCTGCAACGACGTAGACAGAATGGAGGCAGTCCAGAGCAGGGCAACTAAATTGGTGCAGGGTCTGCAAGAGAAGCCATACGAGGAGAGACTAAAGGAGCTTAATATGTATACCCTTGAGGAAAGGAGGAAGGGGGGGACATGATAGAAACTTTTAAGTACCTCAATGGAATCAACAAAGTTTAAGAGGATAGGATCTTTCAGAAAAAGAGATGTGCAAGAACAAGGGGACACAATCTGAAAATAGAGGGGGGATGCTCAGGGGCAATGTGAGGAAGTATTTTTTCACAGAGAGGGTGGTGGACACATGGAACAGCCCTCCTGAGGAGGTCGTGGGGTCTGAAACTGTCGGAGAATTCAAGAATGCCTGGGACAGACATAAGGCAATTCTTGTGGGGGTAGGAAGAAATAGGCTGTTGGTTAACTAGGATCTGCAGCTTATCCTGTAGGTCCTTCTTTGTACTCTCCTGGGTCACCCCTGAAAATAGGCATCTGTTTTGTCTAGTGAGCTTAACTGGTTAACAAAAGCTAAATAAATAAATATTGCTTGTGGCTCAACATGAATAAGTCTTCTACAAGATATGCAAAGATCTATGCTCTTTTTTTGTGTTGTTTGCATGCATGTGCAAGAAACACATTACGTCAGCAGTTAAGGATCATGCCACAATGTGTAAAAAAATTCAGCCACGTCACCATGCAATCAGCTGTTTTGGTGCACTACAAGCTACTAAAACAGTTGATTGCATGGTGTTCCCATGGCGACAGCTTCTCTGTCGGCCTCTCACAGTCTCCAGGAAGCTGACAGAAAGTCACCGCCCACCGTTTAGTGTACCTTCCGGTGAAACATTTCAATACATTAAAAAAAAAGGCAGACAGGGTGCCCAATCCCACTGTCAGCATGACTCCTTCCCCAGTTCATTTGCTGACAGGGTACCCCAATCCCTGTCGGTATAATGCACTTCCCCCTATTTGTTGTTTACCAAGGAGGGGTGCCCAATTCTCCCTTGGCTCATGCATCCTCCCCACAGGCACACTGTATGGCCGATGGGGGTGCCCAATCCCCTGTCAGCTCCACTGCTCCCCCCAAACAAACTTCCATCTGCCATGCTGTGAGCCCACCCCAGCATGTCAAAAGTCTCTTTGGCCAATGGGGGTGTCCAATCCCCGTCGGGTCCACTGCCCCCCAACAAACTTCCATGTGCCATGCTGGGAGCCCACCTCAACATGGTAAAAGTCTCCTTGCTCCATGGGGGTGGCCAATCCCCTGTCAGCTCCAGTGCCCCCTTGAAATAAACTTCCTGGTGCCATGCTGGAAGCTCACCCCAGCATGACAAACGTCCCCCGTCATCTTTTAAAAAAAACCTAGAAAAAAAAATGTCCCTCATTGATTCTCTTGCCCCCCTCCCCCAACCCGCACCCACCAACCCAAACCCCCCACATCACCCCATACTTACCTCTGGAGCCTGGTGCGATGATCTTCTGTGGACCGGGAATACATCTGCACTCTTCAAAGTCGACCGCGAACTGAAGAAATGCTGGTAAGCTGTATAATGGAATAAATAGGATTTTTTCAACTTTGGTGCATGTCTTGGCCATTTTGGGGAATTGTTTTGCCAACTTTTAAACAAGGGTTTCTTAGGACCCCTCTTCATGAACTCAGTCACTGTCAGTTTGCTATTCAGTCCCGAAAGGTGATTTCACGGTCACTGTGCGGAACCACCTTTCAAGACCTATTAATGAAATGACAGTGTCACAGTTCATGAGGTAGTCCCCCAAAAACCCTATGTTGAAGATTTGGTAAAAAAATTCCCAAAAAATTACTGTTTTATGAGCGTATGTTGTGCAGTTCCTATGTATGCTCGTAACTTTGAGCATTTTTAATATTTTCACTCCAGATTTTCAACATTGCCCTTTTACCCCATCTCCTTATGAATAGCACAGCTGTCATTTTTCACATCTTCCTGAAAAGTGTTTTTGCACATGTAGTGCACAGTGGCAAGGTCAGAGTGTGAAATCAATGTTCGGGATAGATTAAGAAAATCACAGTGACACTGTTCATGAGCAGAGGTCTTAAACTGGCTATGTTGTAAATTTGTTGACAATCTTTCATAAAATGACTGTTACTAGCATGCATTGTACAATTTCCATGCACCCCATAAGTTCACAAATTCGTAATATTTTCAGTCCATATTTTTCAACATTGGCATTTTTCCACACCTCCTTATGAACAGTACTGCTGTCATTTTTCATACTGTGGCCGAAATATGTTTTTGTACTTCCAGTGCAGAATAGCATGGTCACTGTGGGAAATCAGTGTGTGGGACAGATTAAGAAAATCACAGTGACACTGTTCATGAGCGGAGGTTCCAAAATGCCTATGCTGAAAATCTGCTGTAAAATATCAGCAGACTAATTACATTACTGGTGCGCGTTGTGCAGTTTTTACGCACACTCGTGACTTCACCAATTTTTTTTATATTTTCACTCCAGATTTTCAACATTGCCATTTTTTACACCTCTTCATGAACAGTACAGGTGTCATTTTTTACATCCTGTTCGAAATGTGTTTTTGCACCTGTGGTGCCAAGTAGTGCAGTCATGTACAAAATCAGCTTTCGGCTAAAAAACTGATAGTTCACTGTTCATGCGGTGGGGTCACAAAAAGGCCATGTTGAAAACTTTGAGTAAAAATACCAAGAAATGCCTAGGGTGTTAAAGTGTTCGACCATAATGCCCTACACTGTAGGGACTAGCAGGCATCAGGGATGTGATTTGGGATTGTTGATAGTAATGCTCATGCCATTCTACCCCCCCCCCACCCTGCAGCCAGTGGCAGGCATTGAGGTGTGCCCTGGACCCTTTGGCCCCACAGTTCACCCCATTCTCCTATACTGTACCCATTTCAGTGTATTTCCTTATGGAATGAGGTGAGTGTAAAGCCCGAACACTCCAAAGCACACCTCAACACTTGTAAGTGTCTGCATGGTAGTGTGAGATGAAATGTCGTGACCATTATGGGTGACAACACAAAGGCTCACCCTAATGCCTGTCCATCTCTGCAGGGTGGGGGTTAGAGCTGGCATCAGTTCAATACTTCACTACCATTCCTATACTGTATCTGTCTAACTTCTGCACTTCCACAGCTAATGACAGCAAGCAACACTTGGCATTGACAAATGCTTGTTATATATTGTATTTACTTTACTACCTTTTTATATAGCTTAACACGAAAACACGAAATATTTTTGTACCATGTACCTGCCTTTTTACCAGCTGTATGAATATGCACTGAAAGATGATGACATTTCAATAAAGTATTATTTATAAAAAAAAATCAAAAAAGCATTAGGATTAGCCTTGCAACCTGCCCCCTTACAAAATTCTAGCACAGGACAAACACACTGGGTCATAATGCCATATGCTTAATAGCCTACGACATCATGGCAAAACCCGGATCTGTGCGCTCTCTGAATTGGACCCCACCAGAGTTGGAATCTTTAGTGAGGGAGTCCGGGGGGCATAGCCCCCTGTAATGGGAGGGTGGGGGCAGAGCCCCCCACAGAACAATAAATAGATGGAAATTGTGCAACACGATTCTGCCACACAGCATTCTGCCATGCTACCTAATGACCCCGTGCCCAAGACAAAGCACTAGGGTGATGTGGCTGCACTACTGTGGTTGTGATTTAGACTTGTAATTGCTATCATTTGTGCATTACACTTGAACGCTTTTAGTAGTAGTAGTAAAATTTTTATTCATCTGAAATATATAGCAGCGAAAAGGTACAACTCAACTGAGACAAGCTCATTTCCAGCGAGGCCCTAATACGTCTAAAGTAAAAAATAAACACAATACAGATTACAAAATACCATAATAAATATCATGTACATTGTATATCATAATAAGACATACATCCTTCAAACACACATAATACATAGCACATAACACAAAAACACTAACATTATTAAACCATAAAATTCAAGTATCCACTAAACAGCAAAGGGTATACCTGTGTCAATTTTTACACATCAAGTAATACCCTCCCTAACATTCTTAATAGCTTCCTGTTGAAACCAGGCTACAAATTCACCATGGTATTCACCCATAGTCCTTGATCTGTAACCATATGGTACAGAATTCCAAATCTGGGGACCTCTGTTAAAAAACTGTGTACACCCAAATTCTGTCCTCATTTTAGGTTGTTTATATTTGGTACCACAATCAGACCGTAGTCCTTATTATACTTCCCTGATTTGTAATTCATCCAATGCTGTATGTAGTCAGGGACCTTCCCCTTATTGCACTTTACCATAACATTCAATACATGGAGTAACCTCCTATCCTTAGGATACACCCATCCCAGCAGATCATATAACTGCTGTCTATGTGCCATTCTCGAGGCTCCCAGGATAATTCTGGCCAATTTATCAAGCATCACATCTATCTTAGTTAAGACTGTATTTGTTGCACTTATATAAACTATGTCCCCACAGTCTAAATGAGGAAAGACTAATGTTGTAACCACATGTTTTCTAATGTGCTCAGACATACACCCTTTAATTCTATATAAATCCCCCAGATAACTTCCCACCTTTTTCAGTACATAGTCCACATGTGTATTCCATTTCATGGCATTATCCAAATACAGTCCTAGGTACTTATAATTCTGGGTTTGCTGGAGAGGGACACCATCCAAAGTCCTGATCTCTAAAGGGGCCTCCAAAGTCCTAGTCCTTCTATCCCTTGAGAATAGAACAACCTGTGTCTTTTGTGGATTCAAAATAAGTTTAGAATCCAGAAAAAAATGTTGAAGCTCTATAAATGCCGCCTGTAATGTAGTTTCAATCCCTTGAATGGAGGTACCCTCTGAGTAAATAATGGTATCATCAGCATATAGATGCCAACCAACCCCCAAATGAGACAAATTAAGACTATTCATATATAAATTAAAAAGAACAGGCCTCAAAATAGATCCTTGGGGTACTCCTGAAATAATCGTTCTAAATTCTGATGCATAATCATTCATGATCACCTGTTGTTTTATACCACTCAGGAATGCGCAAATTCATCGCACCATAGATAACCCCAGAGCTTTTAATCTGGACAGGAGGATGTCGTGGTCCGAGGTGTCAAATGCTTTTGACAGATCAACAAAAATTGCCCCCACTGACATCCCCCCGTCCAGAGCTCTGGTGATATCTTCTGTCACCTTTATTAAAGCCGTAGTAGTACCATGTTGTGGTCTAAACTCAGATTGATGCTTATTCATGATCCCACCTACTTCCAGAAGTTTTTGCATTTGTATTCCTATTAATTTTTCAAATATCTTTGCTACGACTGGCAATAAAGAGATTGGTCTATAATTGTCTATGTTCAGTTTTGATCCATTTTTAAATACAGGGGTTACCTTGCCCTTTTTCCAGATATGTAGGAGTTGGTCATCCTTAATAATCTTGTTAAAAACAAATGCCAAAGGATGCAAAATAATTGGAGATGCATATTTAAGTAAAGTATTAGTGATTTCATCTAATCCTCCAGCTTTTTTAATTTTCATTTTTAGCAGTTCTTTTTGTATGTCTATTGGGGTTATTAAATCAAATTCAAAGCCCTTAGGTAACTGGCCAATAGCCTCTTGGGGCATATTAAATACAGAAGCCTTATCAGAATTTTGAGGAAGAGATGCTGTACCCATAGTTACAAAATAATTATTAAAACTGTCCACTGCTTGTGGACCTAATGGTATTCTGATGTTATTTATTTCAAAAGTCTCAGGATAGTCCATAGTTTGTACCCCATTTACCGTTTTCAGATTTTTCCAAAACTCTCTAGGGTTCCCAGATAAATTAGATGTTAATTATTTATTAAAATATTCTTGCCTACAATTCTTAAGTGCAGAGGTATACTTATTTTGAATTTGCTTATATTTAACCCAGTCAACTTCCTTATTAGAAATTTTAGCAGATCTCCATACTTTATCTCTCTGTCTTTTTAACATAATAAGTTGTCCTTTATACCAAGGAGAGTTATTTGATTTAACTTTCCTATATTTAATAGGGGCATAATGATTACAAATAGTCATAAAATCTTCATGGAATAAATTCCACACATCATTTACAGAAGGAACCATAGAAAATCTATCCCAATTATGGGTATCCAACTCAAGCATAAACCCTATCTAATCAAAGTTTTTATAGGGCATAAATTGAACAGTCTTTCCAGGTTGTTTGCTTATTCTCCATTTCCTTATACAAAATATCAATTGGTAGTCAGAAAAGGAGTCAGAAAGCACTCCACTATCTACATATTTTTCTTGGTCAGTGGTGAACATAAGCTCCAGGGTAGTTGATGTTTCTGGGTG
Organism: Neoceratodus forsteri; assembly: GCA_016271365.2. NCBI lineage: Eukaryota > Metazoa > Chordata > Ceratodontiformes > Ceratodontidae > Neoceratodus > Neoceratodus forsteri. Next base: position 1,128,999,651 of record CM028131.1, read on the forward strand.
TCTATTATTAACCCTAATGATTCCCTCAATCAGTTGGGTCATACCTAGATTTAACGAAATTTCCTTAATTTTGTGATTAGTTTCCACTATCTTCCAATTTACATCACAATTTTGAAGTCACCAGTTAAGGGAATTTCATGTGAGGTTAAATACTTCCCAAGAAAATCTTGCAACACATCACATACCTCATGAGTTCATCTTGGTGGCCAATATATCCCCAGACTCAATAAGGGCTTCATAAAAGGGATTTGCATCTCCAAAACCAGAACCTCAGAGCCATACCAATTAAGGTGTTGATCAACCTGCATCACCTATATTAGATGTATAAATTACAAGCCCCCCTCCCCTTTTGTTTCTGTCTTGCCTCCAAACACCATATCCTTTTATACCAGTTAAATTGTCTGTAGTTTTCTCATTTAACCACATTTCAGTTGTTACAATAACATCTGGACCATATTTTACAGGAGTGTTTTGCCTTAGGCACCTGCTGAAAGAATTCAAATTGCCATTTGAACTAGGCATGGTCCTGTTATTTGTATGAAGTTTGTGTCTGCACTTTTCAGTGCTGCTGCCACTTGTTTGTTTTGTTCTGCTGGGGTGGACAGGCAGGAGAGGACATCAGTTCCTGCACTTAGGCAGGGCCCTGTTTACTGTGTGAGTGTCCCAGATTCAGCGGTAAGCCCTGAGTCTCCATTTAACATTGGGCACTAGGTTTGAGGGTGCTGCCAATCTCAACACTTCCTGGCTGTGGAGGGAAACACCCCCATTCTTATTCTGCATCAATTGCTCTGGTTGGCTAAGGAGGTAAGCATGATGTGTGCATTCCTGCCTCCTTCACAGGGTAACAATGGAACATGGGCATGTTGCAGGGGCAGAGCAAAGGTGGAGTGCAGCACAAAGACTAGAGAAAAAAAACAATATCATGCCATCAGGATGACAGTCTCTGATAACCTCCAGTCCCCATACCACAGAGAGCTTGTTGATTGTGCTGTGAGCGGGAACAGCAGACTAGGATAATTACATAACAAAAGTAATACCATGATTTAAGGCAATAGTGACAAAATTAACAGCCTTGTCAAGGATTAAGAAGGTATCAGAGGAAATGTGGGGGGGGGGCAGAACATACCCCCCCAAAAAAATGTGTTCTGCTCTCTAATAACATACAGTATCTCAATGGGTTTGGGGGCATTTATTGAACTGGGTTAAGGACTTAGTGGAATTTAATTTAATATAATTGTCTTAGCTAAAATTATTTTGTCAGTTTTAAATACAATGGGCCTTATGCTTTACTGCTATACATAGCACATAAGCAATACGAAGTGTATCTGTCGCACTATGGGGATTCAAAGACACTTCCATGGCATGTACAATAACTCCCTCCTCTGAACTCATGCACCCCCACCTGATCTTGGGAGTCACTCAATGAAATGCACATGGCTTGGGGGGTGGGGAATGGCTGCATAATGCAGCATTCACCATGCCACTTACTGTACATGTGGCTCAGAGTGGAAATGAGGTTGCATAACTTCCACAGGCAGAAACCAGCCATAAGTGCCTACACAAACACACACGTCCATACTCCTGAGGTTCAAAAGCACCACATAGTCCAGGGAATGGGCCAGCCATGAGTGCAGGCTAGTGTAGCGTTACTGGCACACCTCTGTCCTGTAGGGGATATGGCATTGTCTTTCATTGGCTACCACATCTTGGATCCCCTGTGGATATGGTATAGGGGATCCACTGTGTGGTTGGATTGGCCTGCCAATACCATACCACCATGTCTCCTCATCTTGGTCCATATGAGGATATGGAGGAGACTAAGAATAGTGCATGCCATTAGTTCTCAAGGCAGGCTATGCAGTAACACTGTATAGTGCTCCATTGGCCAGCAACATATAAATCATTAATTTTCTGATCTCTTTCCTGCATAGGGCCCTGTGAGTCATAGGAAATTAGAAAGTAAACAGGAGTTAACTAGTCAGCCACATTGGGTACTATGTATGAAAGAGGCCAGGAAATGTACAATCCACACATAGCTGACCCACAGAGAATTGCACAGTGCTGCTGTATAGCACACCATGCACACCCATGGCATGCACTATTCCTAGCCTCCCCCATACTTTTGCAAGGAACAGCATAAAGGGGATGGGGTGGCCAGGTTGGAGGATTTGTGGTAGTGACTTAACTTCCAGGTGGAAGACAAATCCAGCCACCCGGTGGGTCCCTTGCACTGTACAAGTAGGGGATGCACACCCATGGCATGCACTATTCCTAGCCTCCCCCATATTTTACAAGGAACAGCACAAAGGGGACAGGGGTGGCCAGGTTGGAGGATTTGTGGTAGTGATTTAACTTCCAGGTGGAAGACAAATCCAGCCACCCGGTGGGTCCCTTGCACTGTACAAGCAGGGGATCCTTGAATATGGCAGCCCATGGAGGAGACTGCCATATCCCATACAGGGCAATGAAGTTTTGTGTTGGTAACACTGCACTGGCATGCACTCATGGCTAGTTCATGCCCTGAACCCTTTGCTGAAGGGGATGGTTGGGCTAGTGGCAGTATAGGTGGGGGGTGCAAGGCACTCATAGTTGGTTCTCCCAGCATGGGTTTGTGCCAGGTAGATCATGTCAAACCAACCTTGTAGAGTTCTATGAATGGGTAACATCAGAACTGGATAGGGGTAAGCCTGTGGATGTATTATTCTTGGACTTCAGCAAGGCGTTTGACTCTGTCCCCCACAATGGTCTGGTGGAGAAACTGATGGGGTTAGGAGTAGGCCCTTTGATGGTCAGATGGATTGAAAACTGGATAGCTGGGACCACTCAGAGAGTAGTGGTCTGTGGGGAGCTCCTCGAACCCTAGAGAGGTTGGTAGTAGGGTACCACAGGGCTCGGTCCTGGGTCCAATCCTGTTTAATGCATACATATCAGACATCAGGGATGGTATAGAGTGTGAAATGAGTCTCTTTGCGGATGACTCCAAGATGGGAGCAGTAGTTGAGGGAGAAGAGGGAGGTTGGCCTGCAAGGACCTGGACACCCTGGAAGCTGGGCTCACACATGGAAATTAAATTTCAATATCACCAAGTGCAAGGTGTTGCATCTTGGTCGGAAACTCCTAAACACAGGTACACCCTGGGAGGAGGTGCTGGAAGCCTCAACAGGGAAAAAGACCTAGGGGTCATGGTGGATACATGTATGAATAACACTGGCAGTGCAGGAGGCAGCTAGCAAGGCAAACAGGATGTTGGGATGCATCGCAGAGGGATCACCTCTAGGAGCAAGTAAGTGATTCTGCCACTGTACAATGGACTGGTTAGACCACACCTTGAGTACTGTGTACAGTACTGGAGACCACACTTGAAGAGGGACATACAGCTCCTGGAGAGGGTACAGAGGAGGGCAACAAAGATGACATCGAGGGCTAGGGATTTGACTTACGAGGACAGACTTGAGGAGCTCTGCCTGTTTTCATTGGAGGAGAGGAGAGACAGGGGACATGATTGAGGTCTTCAAGTACCTCAAGGGAATAAATAGGTAAACATGGAGGGATCTTTAGACTAAAGCAGGAGGCATCACCAGAGGGCATGGTTTGAAGTTGGAAGGTGGAAGGGTGAGGGGAAAAGAGGAGGAGTTTTTCACTGAGAGGGTGGTGGACCCTTGGAATGCTCTGCCTGGTGAGCTGGTTCAGAGATCCACAGTGGAGAGCTTTAAGAAAGGGTGGGACAGACACAGAAAGTGGATGTATCAGATGATGGCCTGTCCCGGGGGGGTGGGGATGGATGATAGGGGTTTCTGGAGCACAAGGGATGGGAGGGTCTCGGCACCCAACTAAGGATCTAGGTTCGAGCAGACTTGATAGACCATAAGGCCTAATCTGCTGGCAAATAGTATGTTAGTATGTTAAGTTATGCACCCCCTTTGCACTCTGAATCACACACATAGGTGGCACTGTGAATACTGTGTTATACCCAGACCTCCCTGCAATGCCTCTACTCTGGCCACATGTGTTCTAATGCATGACTGCTGTGATCAGGGTCTGTGTGTGGATGCAAGTCCAACAAGGGGAATTATCATGCTTGCAGTGGAGGTGACTTTGTACCCCATCCCACAGTAGATACACTTAGTACTGCTTATGTGCTGCATGTAGCACTAGTGCATGGTGACCAACCAGAGCACAGAGTGAAGGGATTACTAAAACAATCAAAAGAGATATAGACTGTATCATCAGCATTAAGACCAATGGTCTAAATAAATACAAAACAGTTGCGTCTGTTCTAAGAACTAAACAGAACCAGAAAAAAAAATTTAGAAATCTATTGATTCCAACCACACAGATTACAGATCCAGTCATCACTTTAGTACTATACCTTATGGTAAGGGACGAGTACAGCTAGGAAAAGCACAACTGAATTTAATGTTTAAAAATATAGGGTGGTTTGGAAAGAACAAGAGAAAAAAGTAAGTTTTATATTGTCTGCTGGTACATTGCATTCCTTCCCCCTCTTCCCCTTCTTGGTAACTGCAGGGGCCATAGCTTTCCTCTGGCCAGTCAAGATGGCAGGTGAGGGGACTCACAACTGACACCAGTGTCACTGCTTGGCCAGCTGGTACTGAAGTAGCTGAGGACAAATGAAAGGTTGAAAATGCCCATTTTGAACTGTGAATTAATAAAAGCCTTTCCTGCCTTTGGATTGCTATTTGGGGGTTCAGAGTGCAGTTTGCTATTCATGTTCTCAGGTGTCATTCAGGTGATCTGTGCCCTTCTGGTGACAGAGTGAGCTTTTCACCTCTATGACAGAATCGAACACTATTAGTTTTAGTATCAGCAAACCTCAGTCCTAATGTGAATCTGTTCAGCCCCAAAGAAGTGTTATCTTAATACAAAGATAAGACAGTTTTTTTTCATTATTCCTTTAACCAAATAATAGCAAGAAGACCCTGCAAAGCAGGCATACCATAAAGTAATGAGCCGGTTAGTACAGTATGTGAATTGTACTCAGTTTCATCTCAGGAAGTGTGTGTATATTACAGTACTTCATGGAAATGCACACCTTGTTAGGCTTGATTGCTTAACTACTGTATATGAGGAGCAACTTCTTTTTCAAACGGGAAGGCAACAAACTTTCCTCTGCCTGAGATGTAGTTCTTGAGGTGGTAGTAAAAAGAAAGTCCCTACCTGACTTCACTTTCTAAAGTACAATCTCTCTCCACTTAGACACTGCACTATAGATTTCACTCATCCCTCCTCTGTCTCCCTCAGTACATTCTATAACTTCAAACAGTATCTACTCTTTTGAAGTGGTGAGACGAAGCATTGACTGATATCCCTATGTGCTGGGCACTGTATACTTCTTTCCCTTACAATTTTCTGACTACTGTAGCTCTGTCTGATTTTATTTAACTTGTCTTCTGTCAGTCAGATGACTATTTGCTTAATATTTTAATATAATCTGCTCTTTTATTGCAAGTGACATTCATTCAAGAAATCTTTTTTCCACTCAGTTTTTTTGACAGTGACCTACAACAATGAGACTAGAAATACTTTTCAGAAAAGATATTTATGGTTCTCAATCATTTTTGAAATGTTACTCTTTCCTGTTCTGAATTTGCTAGCTATGCTTTCTATCAGGCTTTTTTTCCACTTCACCCACTGTTTCTCTGTCTTCTTCCCTCACGGCTCTTCTTTTTAGATGTTTCCTCTAATGTTACCTTAGGTCTTTTTCAGGGTTCATTTCCCCATGCATCAATCATTCCTTTTCAGTCAGCCACATAACACATTCGAAGTATCACTGCAGTGTTAACTAAAACATAAATACTACTGAACGCCTTCTGCTTCTCCATTACTTTCCTGCCAGTAGTCATAAGTCATCACAGAATTTTGACAGTGGGCAATCTTAAACATAGCAACAACAAAACAATCTTCACATCTGCAGGAAATAATGTTCATAGTTGTTTTGGTCCTTGGAAAATGAGACCTCTTGGATAGTTTGATACATTTTAGACCAACATAGAGATTACTGTGTAGAGAGATGGTATAACACAAAAGGTTTGAAGGCACCAAAGAGTCGCATGCAGTTCTGTAAAAAGGTTCAGAAGCCATTTGTTTAATGGAAAAGTGTTGTTTATGAAAAAGAGCTGTGCCCCATTCCCACAAAATATGAAGATTTTATATTAGCTGTCCTGTGGCTCAATGGGCCGTTAGGTTCCTATCTAGGAATGTTTACAGGACATTTGGGAGGACTGGTGGGGCTGGTAAGCTTGAATTAGTAGTAAGCAACTTTTCTGAGGAGGTTCTGTATTTGCTTGGTAGGAGTAAGACGTACGCTTGTGCAACATGATTGTAATTTTGGCTTACACTCTTTGCCCCACTAAAGGGGAAACCACCCTTTCAGGGTGGGGTGACAAAATAGGAATCCTTCTGAGGAGAGCTCCACTCCTAGAGGTGTCACACAGATGAGGTCCACTTGAGCAAAGGTACCTAAGAAAGAAGGCCCAACCCAAGGAAACAGAGTTGCCAACAGAGGAGGGAAGTATGGTGCCAGCAACAGAGCCAAGCATTCAAAGAATGCTCAGGCATGACAAGTTTAAGAACTGCTTGGTCGGGCCATGGCAAAGTTATCTGCTGCTCAACCAAACCACAAGCCAAGCCTTTCTATTCAAAGGGCTATCAGGCTTCTGTGTAGCAATGCATAGGGAACATTGAGGAGGACTGGTAGGGTATGGTAAGACTGAATTAATAGGAGGCAATGATTTTTAGGAGATCCTGTGGTTGTTTAATAGTAGTGTGAGGAATGCTTGTTCAACATGATTGCAATTTTGACTTATGCTTTCTCTGCCTCACTAAAGGGACTGCTACCCATTTGAGGTGATATGAAGAAACAAGAACCCTAATAAGGAGGGTCCCACTCCTCAAAGTATTTCAGGGATGAGGTCCTCTTGACCAAATGCCCACAAGGTTTGGGAGACAGTATCTATGGGTTCATGCTTTTTTTTCTGTCTATATTTACCAAGTTATCAAATGTACTTAGGGAAGAAAGCCCAAAAGAGGAAAACGAAACTGTCAAGTACCTACTTCCCAGACAAGTACTTACTTGCAATCAGAGAAAGGATAGGCAGCCTGGAGAAGGATGCAGCCTGAAGAGAAATGCCAAAATCAATATGGAGATAGAAGATGAAGTGAAGGGACACCTTCCATCTCCAACTCTTGGTGGAATTTTTATATACATAAAATTGTGATTTTTAGTATGGAGGACAGGAATCCACCCTTGTGGAGGAAACATTTGAGGAACCAAGGTCTTGGTTGCCATCCCTCTTACCATGCACTCCTGCTAATCTATAGCAGTGCAAGGACATAGACTATCTGGAAACCATGCAGAGGCGTGCCACCAAAATGGTGCAGGGTCTACACCATGAAACATACAAAGCTAGGCTCAGTCAGCTAAATTTAGTCTCCCTTGAGCACAGGAGGAACAGAGGAGACCTGATTGAGACATTTATATTTGTTAAAGGGATCAACACAGTACAAACCAGGAACCTCTTCTGGAAAAACAGGGTTGCATGTACTAGAGGACATAACATGCACCTGGTGGGAGGTAAATTCAAAACAAATGTTAGGAAATACTCTTTCACGGAGGGGGTGGTGGACCCTTGAAACAGCCTGCCACCAGAAGTAGTGGCAGCCAAGATGGTCAGTGAATTCAAACAGGCATGGGATAGACAGTATAGTCACCTTAGCAAGTCAAATTGATAGTGGGGGGAGGGGGTAGAAAACCCAGGCACACTAGATGGACCACATGATCTCCTTCTGCTGGCAAATTCTTATGTTCTTTCTACATTCTATATTAGTATATTAAACATTGTATATCTTGCTACAGATTGTACATTTTTGCTTGACTCCTGATTTTTTATTATTGCCTGTATACCACTGTTTGTTTTCCTTTTTTAGTTTATAAGTACCTGTATACTGTCTGTTTACATTTGCTGCACTTTACAATTGAATTGGTTTGTCTCCCTACCCCCGTGGCACATAGAAGTGAGCCATGGCTCAATGTGCCTTTCCTGGTTACCAATTTTCAGTAAACAAATAAAATAAATATTATGAAGAGTTGATCACTGCTAAATTTAGGATCAAATTCAGTAGAACACTTTGAAAGGGAAGACTCTAGCTTTAGCCCTCCACTGGAATAATGCTGTGTTGTGCTGCTTGGACAATCTACACAGTTAGAGGAGCCCCCTCAAGCAAAGAGGGTCTCACATTAAAAGCATGGGGTAAGGACAGTAGTGACTGATGAATGGCTTATGTCTGGCCTCAAGTCCAGGAGGAGGCCTAACCTATGACTGAGGATGATGGGGATGAAAGGAAAGGGATATGGTAGAAACCAGGTGGGCCATAGGCAGATGTAGGAACAATTGCTTTGAGAGGTGTCAATGAGTATATCTTCATGGCCAAAGAACTCCATGAGGATCCACCATCAAGAAGCAAAAGTTATAAATATTACACTATGAGGTGTTGCTATGTTGATCTGCATGGCTATAGGGGCTCCTGAGACAACTGTCCTACCCTCCAGATGGGTAGAAGGGCATGGGAAGGCCATGAGGTGAGTTGCCACTGAGTCGATCTGCATAGCTAAAAAGACACCCATCAGCAAGGGCCTCTCAAGATGCAGACTTCAGAGTAATCAAATGACCCTCCCAGGCTGGACAGTCCAGGAAGATCTTTAAATAACCTGTGAAAGGCAAGAGTTAGAGGTTGTATAGCAAGGAGGTGAAAAGGAGATGAGAACATGTCAGTGGGTACAGAAATGTTAAGAAGGAGACAGCCTAGGTAGATAGGCGGACTGCTAAGGAGGCTGACTGCCTAATTAGGTAGGTAGAATGTATCAGGTATGATGGGGCAAATGCACAATGATCTGAGGTGAGGCATAAAACTATAGGGCAAGTGAAGATAAACAATTAGTAGGTGTGGACATAGCAATGGGAGAAGGTATGTGGAGGAGGCAATAGCCTAGGTAGAGAGGATGGCATGGTAAATAGGTGACTGTCTAACTAGGTAGGATGGTAATGCAGATGAGGAATTCAGACAGATCACAGGCCAAAGGTGAGGCCCACAGGGGCACAGACAAAGGCAGAAGAAATTTGGGGGGCAGGACAAGGGAGAAGCAGGGCAGCCAAGGCAAGCATCAGCAGGAGCAGTGGTGCCTGAGTGGCAGAAATGGAACAATGGCTAGAAGACAGCAGTGCAGCAGCATGGAGACATGGGTGGGAAGGACAAAGCAGTGAACCAGCAGAAGCTGGAGCAAGGAGGATGGGCTAAAGGAAGATATGGGCTGGATGCATGGAGCAGCAGCAGCCACTGCTATGGCACCAGGAAGATAGGAAAAGACAAACGGTGGGTGGCACACCAGCAATGCCAGCAGAGGCAATAAAATGGACTTCAGAAGGATATCTAGGCATGTGCAGTTTAAATACTGTTTGGCAGAGTGTGGCAAGGTTGTCCACTGCTTTCACCAAACCACAGGGCAAGCATTTTTAATCAACACAATTGCTTAATGTTTTCCCCATTTTTTACAGTTTTCACTACTATATGACATTGCTTTACACGTGCTTTCCATTTTCATATACAACACTGCTTTCCTTTTTTCAGTATGAAGCGTTCAACATTCTCATCACTTCAGTTTATTAGTAATCACATTGAGCACAAGTCTTTTTTACAATTGCGCACATCAGAGTTAGGAAAATTACAGCAGGTAATCACAGTAATTGGTCAAGGAATAAACAGGGTAATATTGAAAATATGTTGCTGTAACAAAAGTATAACAAAAATATGTTTTGTTCTGATGCATTTGTGTAGCCAAAATTACATTTGTCACACTGACTTGCAAACTAGTTTACTTGAGGAGTTGGACAGTAACAATCTGTATTACCATATCTGTAAGCTTTATCTCCTGCTACTGTTACTGAGTTAGTGGAGCTGCTTTTTTAGCTTGCCTGTGAAATAACTGCATGAAGACCCATGAGACCAATCTCCTACTGTAAATTTTGGGTGTCAGCATGGCTCAATTGGTGGTACATCTGCCTCTGAGCCAGAAGGTCAAGGGTTCTCGTACTAGACCAGGACTGGGGTCATACCACAAAATGCTACCACCCAAGTGCAGTACTAAGGGGGTGCTATACTTTCTTGGTGTGCTGTCCTTTAGACGTGATTTTAAACCAAGTTTTCTTCTGCCACTCTCTAGTGCAGTCCAGATGGAAGTAAAAGAACCCAAGGCACTCTTTGTAAGTATAGTGGAATTTTATGACAAATATCAGTGTATAGAAAACTAATACAAAAATAGAATGCCAGCATTACTAAATAAAAACACATTACAGTTAGATAGTATTCCTATGAGTATACACTAGCGAACAGTGAAATAATTAGCACCCAAAAGTGACCTACAAGAAAGTGTATATTTAAAAAACAGGCCCAGTACCCAAAAGTGCTGTTACTCAAGCAACCTTTCACTAGTAGTCTAACCAGGTCTGTTTGTCTGAGGCTGAATCAAATGTCTCAGAAGGCCACATCCTATATTCATATAATGTTATGTCACCCTTAATTCAGGTAACCATTTGAACCAATGACTACAAGGTGTCATCATTTTGCTGCAGCACAAATCTGCATCCAGATTGCCATATATACCATCTCAGACAGGTAAAAATTACAAATAATGTACTATAATGCCAGGAGGGATCCAGCAGTCCCAGTATAAGAGTATTACATGTAATTGTTCCAAATACAGGGGACTTCCAGGTTTGTGCCAAAAAGAGCCAAAAGTTTAGTATGTGAAAGCATGAGAAAAATAAATGTTCCATTGTCTCTTCTTGTTGAATACACTGAGATGAGCACACATCCTGTTTTGTGTACTTTAGTGCTTCTGGTGGCCATTTACATTTAGTTTACCATGGACACATAACCATAACATGTCCCACATCTTAGACAGGATTCACTTCTCAGTGAGTTCTTTATCGTACTCCCTGGGATCCCTGTGTGTGAATCAAAAACTGGGTCAATATTTAAAAAAAAAACTCTTGTGACTATGTATTCATACAATTGATTTCTTGTTTCACCCTGCACCTGCCCCATAATCAAACCTCATTGCTTGCATTTTAGGAAGCACAGCTTCAGATATATTGGGTGAGGTTTTCTGGTGCCCCTAATTGTTTTTATTGTATTCATTTCCCAGAGCTGGAGTAAAGCCCTGCAAAAGTCTGGTAACACTAGTACCCACCACAAAGATGATCCAGCAAGGATTGTTTTTATATTTAAGCTAAGAAAATACTGTAAAAGAAAACTATGGGGTTAATCATTCTTCACTTCCCTTTAATCTCCTTGTGTGTCTCCTTTTGACTGGGTTAAGTCTGCTTCCCCAGAGTAATTTAAAGAAAATGCTATACAAGCTTGCTTCACTTGTAATTGGTGGAGAAATGTAGCTGAGATAACTAAAAATTTGCAAATACATTTTAATTTAGTAATTGGCCATGTTTTCCATCTGTCCACCAGTTTTTCAGCATGCCTCAGTTAACTGTTCCAGTTAAACTCTGCCATGCCCCTGGACTCAAAGGTTTCCCTGAAAAAAATGTTCTTTTATATTCAAAGCACTACTGTCTTCCATGACTTCATAGTAATCTATTGCCATCCCCTGACATTTGTCAATAGTTAGCTGAGAAGTTCTCGAGAACTTTGGTAGCCTTGAACCCTGAGGCACATGTTGTACTAACGCACAAATGTCATCAGCATATGCCACTGCCTTGACTGGCAATGGCCCAAGTGGTGCACCAATACTCCTGATATCCTTGTCCTGTGAGATATCATGTAAATTGGGGTCAATACAAAATAATACTACTGGTCTGAGGGGAAAACCTTGTCTAACATTTCACTGTAACTGGCATGTTGCCCCTAGTCAGCTGTTCTCTAGTGACCTTACTATCACATTGTCATATAGAAATTTCAACCAAGAAATAAAAATCTCTGTTATCATATACATTTTCTAAACTTGGCACATATATGCATGCAAGACTACATCAAAGGCATTTTCCTGCTGTCTAGTGTGAGGAGAAGACCACCAGAAGGGCCAGTATTCCCACATTCTATAAATTCTGTAATCAGTAACAGGTTATCCTGTATTTATAGCCTGGAATGGAGCACACCTGAGGTGTGGTGATCAGATGTGATGCTGCCTGTGGAAACCTAGCCCCTAAAGTCTTTGTTAAAATTTTAAGGTCAGAATTAAGTAGACTTGGATGTCAATTTTTAATATTTGCCCTTAAGTCCTTTTTATGTAGGAAAAAAACACAATACCTTGCAGCATAGATTTACCTTAGTTGTTATACTGCAAGAAACTATTAAGCACTGTGATAAGCTCTTCAGAGAGTTCCTCTGAAAACATTTTATAAAATTTACTTGGGAGGTCATTATTGCCAGGGGCAGTACCTGTGCTAAGGGACTGAAAGATGTGGATGACCACATCCTGGAAACTGGGGAGATTAAGGTCCTGTAAGAAACTGTCCCACTTGAAACCCGATGTACCACTTCTTCCAAAGGAACTACCATAGTCTGTGCACATATTTATCAGTGTATTGTAGCAAATCTTTTTTGATCAATCAGGGATTCTCTGGCGTCAGTTACAAGAATCAAAATAATTCTCTTGTGGACCCTCTCCCTGAAGTCATCAAATGATTTAGTACAATATTTTCTGTCATGTGTCACATACTTTTGTTCTTGCACTAGTGGCCTCATGCTGTCATATTGGAATTCAGCTATGCCAGTTTTATGTTTGTTCTCTTTATCTGACTAGTTTCTGCCTGTCAATCCCATTAATGTATCATAGATAGCCTGGTGGCACTGAGGGTTGAGGCGCTGGATGCTTTAGACAGGGTGGTAAATCAATGGGCATGGGGGTAGCTGAAGAAAGTTCCTTGGGAGCCGGTGCAGAAAGAGAGTCTCAAAAGAAAGAAAAAAAAATCACATTAATGTGAACAGTTGCTGTAATTGATGCCAGAAGTACTGGTAGTTAAGATGTTTTGTCTGTCTCATACAGTATGTTTCTTATCATCTTTAAGAAAGTTTTGAACTCTACCTTACAATCTTCCCACCAATCTAAAGAGTCATCATATATGACCATCATTGAGTTTTTTTGCTTCTATAAAGCTGCACTATCAAAATATTTTATTCATATTCACCCCCACATCTGAAGCAAACAAACCACAATTAAAGTCTCTTTCCAGTAGTATGCCCTTGGTTGTATATATGGACCCTCCTAGCTTTTGTTTGAGTGCCATACATGTTAATCAGTCTCAGGTCAAACCCTGCAAAACAGACATCCAAAATTGATGCCCTATGTGGCATTACTGTAAGTCAGTTAAAGTTACCACTTCCAGCTTATAAGAGGAAAACAATCACTTACTCCAGAGCATCTGTCATTACCCATGAACCAGATTGATAGGCTCTGGAACCATGATTTCTTGGCCATCTGAACCTCAGATAGAGAATGGAGCTTCGTATCCTGCAGAAAGCTTATTTTATACTGCATTTTCTGTAAAATAGAAAAAGTGGTTATAGGTTCATAGATTCATAGAATGACTCAAGTTCAGGAGGTCAGAGACCTATAATGAACTCACCACCAATAATCACTAATGGTGGAAAACAAATTTCCTGTCTCCCATATACTTATCCAGTCTTAGTTTGAATTGGTCATGGTTATCACTTTCCACTATATAACCAGGTAAAGAGTTCCATATTGTAGTTACTCTTTGAGTAAACCATTTACTGTAGATCTCTTAGTAGTTTTACTCACTTCCCTTTTCTGTTACAGTTTATGCTACCTAGTACAGAAGTTCAAAATTCGAGTATCTTGGCCTTTTATAGATAATAAGCTCTCCTTTAATGACCATATTGATGACCTTTCCAGAAGACTAAAAATCAGGTTAGGCTTTTTCTTCCAAAACAGAGCCCTTTTTCTGAAAGAGACTAGAATCAGACTGGTTCAAGCCACATTTCTTCCTCTACTTAACTATGGGGACCTAATTTATATGTCAGTTGCAACCTCAATCCTAAATAAATTGGATGTCTTTACCACCGTGCTCTGTGGTTCATTACAAACTCTCCATACCGACCCCACCATTGTGACCTGTATGCAGCCATTGGTTGAACGTCACTTACCACTCAGCGTCTGCTCCATGCTGGTGCTTGGACTCTTAAAATACTCCTGTATAAGCTTCCAAGCTATATTACATCTTATCCACATCTCCCGCAGTGTATACTCACTTAGAAAATCTGATTTTTATCACCCTTGATGTGCCTAGGACTGGCACCACCTTTGGCAAATGGGCCATATCATATGTTCTCCCAATCATTTGGAATCAGCTTCAAGCCATACTGAAACTATCTAGTACTGTCTCCGTTAACTTTTATAAAAAGCTAACTACATCTAAATTTAGAAATAGTTGTAACTGTTATTAAGTATCTTCCTCATCTATATGTTTCTCTATGCCCTCCCAATGTACTGGTACCTGCCTTAGTCCTGTTGGACTAAGGCAGGGATATTGAAGCTGAACAAAGAGGAAGATGGTTGGGCAGAGAGTGACAGTGAAAAAGCAGGGATACTGAATGAATACTTCTGCTCAGTATTCACAATGGAAAAGCAGGGGGAAATACCTAATCCAGTCAATAGAAGCACTCTAGATAGGGAGGTTGATATTTGTCCTTTCACAGAAGAAAGGGTTCTGAAAGAACACTTAAAACTGAAGGTGGATAAAGCAATGGGGCCTGATGGGACTCACCCCAGAATTTTAAAAGAACTAAGGGAAGAACTAGTAACACCACTGACTACCCTTTTTAATAAATCATGGGAGGATGGGGTGGTACCTGAGGACTGGAGGAGGGTAGACGTTATTCCCCTTCACAAAAGTGGGAACAAGACAGAGGCAGGAAACTACAGACCTGTCAGTTTGACCCCAGTGGTAGGGAAAATGATGGAATCACTTCTGTAAGAAAGAATTGTTGAGTACCTAGAGGCCAGTGGGGCACAGGACCCAAGGCAGCATGGATTCACAGCAGAAAGGTCATGTCAGACAAATCTAATTGATTTCTTTGACCGGGTGACCAAAGTAGTAGACCAGGGAGGGGCTATGGACATGGCCTACCTAGACTTTAGCAAGGCATTTGACACAGTCCCACACAAAAGATTAATAAACAAATTAGCCAGCCTGGGAGAGGGTCCTAGGGTGGTAGCCTGGGTAAAATACTAGTTGGACAACAGGATACAGTGGGTAATAGTAAATGGAGTCCACAGTGAAGAAAGGAGGGTTACTAGTGGGGTACCGCAGGGTTCAGTACTGGGGTCAGTCCTTTTTAATGTCTTTATAAGTGACATTGCAGAGGGACTGGAAGGGAAAGTATGTCTCTTTGCAGATGACACAAAGATCTGTAGCAGGGTTGACACACAAGGTGGGGTGGAAAGGATGAAAAGGGGCTTGGCAAGGTTGGAGGAATGGTCAAATGTATGGCAGCTTAGATTCAATGTAAAGAAGTGCAAAGTAATGCACCTGGGAAACAAAAACCCAAGGGAAGAGTACACAATGGGGGGTGAGATACTGACAACAACAAAAATGGAAAGGGACCTGGGGGTAGTCATATCAGATGACCTAAAGGTGGGCCAGCAATGTGAGAAGGCAGTAAGGAGGGCTGGGGGGATACTGGGATGCATAGGGAGAGGCATCACCAGTAGAAAACATGAAGTTGTTGGCCCACTGTACAGACAGTCTGTAAGACCACATCTGGAGTACTGTGTACAGTTCTGGAGACCCCATCTCTACAAAGACATAGACAGGGTGGAGGCTGTCCAGAGGAGGGCAACCAAAATGATGTAGGGTCTGCATCAGAAGACATGTGAAGAAAGACTAAAGGAACTAAAGATGTATAGCCTCGAGGAAAGGAGGGAGAGGGGGGACATGATAGAAACTTTCAAATACCTCAAGGGCATCAACAAAGTCCAAGAGGGTAGCATCTTTCAGAAAAAGAGATGTGCAAAAACAAGGGGGCACAATTTGAAGATAGAGGGGGGGCAGCTCAGAGGTAATGTGAGGAAGTATTCCTTCACAGACAGGGTTATGGATACATGGAACAGCCTTCCTGAGGAGGTCATACAGACATAAGGCAATTCTAGTGTGGGGTAGGAGGAAGTAGGCTGTTGGTTAACCAGGATCTGCAGCTTATCTGTTAGGTAGGGAAATGAGCAGACTAGGTGGGCCAAGCGGTCCTTATCTGCCATTACATTCTATGTTTCTATGGTATCCTACTAGAACTGGTAAATCATAATGATCTCTTCAGCTGATCTAAGACACTCCTCTACCCTTACCCTTATCACTTATCTCACCTGCCCTCCCTTCTCTATTCTTCTCCTAAAACTCCTCTCTACCCTTTGCTCTCCACCTATATCTTACCCCTTCACTCACTTTATCCCTTTTTCTATACCCCTGGCTGCTTTTCCTCAAACTCTTGCTCCTATGTAATTACTCTCTCCCCTTGAATTTAACCCTTGATACGAATGTTGCACAAGGTAAATGTAGTTCATATCTACCTTGTTATGCCCTAAGTTGAGCACGATGTACCATATGAACCTACACTTTATTTTATTTTATCTATTGTGATGCTTTTTTTGTATCCTATGTATTGTTTTCCTTGTCTGTATACATGCTCCAGGACCTCCTTGTGAATGAGCTTGCTCAATGGAGTTTTCCTGCAATAAACTTGAACGTGAACTTGAACTATTTGGCCTGAGTTGTTTGGTGAGTCCTATGGTTTCTAAAATAGCTCCATCTCTAGATGCCTTGAAATATAGACATAAGTCCCCCTCATAGCCCTGTACTCCATTGACTATAGTCCCAGTAATTTTAGCCTATCTTCAAAATCATGTTGTAGCATAATCTTCACTTTCTTAGTTGCCTTCCTTTGAATCTTTTCAACCATCATTTTTCCTTTCACTGAAGTAGGAGAATAGAATGGAGCACAGTACTCCAGGTGAGGTCTCACAAGACTGGAGTATAGAAGAAAGAGATCCTCAGGTTCTCTACTTTTTACATGCCTGAGAATACACCCCAGTATACTATAACATTTTTTAACTTTATTTATGGTATACATATCATGAGTTAAGTTATCTGTTATAATTACTCTGAGATCCTTTTCATGCAATGTAATCTCTAAAGTTGTATTTTTAAGAATGTAAGGTAATTTTAAGTTGTTATGACCCACATGCATTACTTTACATTTAGCCGTATTTCATTATATTTTATTTTTGTTGGCCCATTCATTTAGTTTATCCAGATTTTTTTGCAGATTTGTAGCTGTTTGTGTGTTATGTACAATGGCCCATATTTTACAGTCATCAGCATATTTTCCTACCCAGACATTACTTGAAATCTGCATTGATGAAATGAAAATATTAAAATGTGTTGGACCAAAGACAGAGTTCTGCAGGACTCCACTTGTAACTTCACCCCAGGCTGAGACACAACCTCTTATAGCTACTCTTTGTTTTCTATGACTGAGCCAGGAAACTATCCATTTGATCAACTGTGAGTGAAAATTGAGTTCAGCAAGTTGACCAACCAACATCTTATAAGAAACCTTGTCAAATGCCTTTTCATAATCAATATGATATCGACTGGCATACCTTTGTCTAATGCCTGACTTACAGGTTGAAAAAAATTAAATAAATTCATTAGACAAGATCTTCCCAGGAAGAAGCCATGTTGAGATATATCTACAAGTCCATTAGTTATCATATGCTGATTAAGCCTCTGTTGTAATATCCATTCCAGTATCTTGCCAGTTATTGACATTAGACTGATGTGTCTATAGTTACTTATTACCTGCCTGCTACCTCCCTTTTGTAATGGAGTAACTGTAGCCAAATTCCATACTGGTAGAGTCCTGTTGTCTTTTATAGAGGCATTAAAAAGAAGTGTAAGTGATCCCATTAATTCTTGTGCCAGTTTAGTTATAAACTTTGATATTACCCCATCTGGACCAGCAGAGGTATTGGACTTAATTGATTTTAAAACGGTTAAGACTTCAGATTCAAAAATTATAATTGGATCTGGTGACTCTACTATATGGTCTATATCAATGCCCTATTTAGTTTGAAAAATACTTAGAAAATAACTGTTTGGTTCCCTAGCCATATCTGTTTCTTCATTAATTACACCTTTGTTGGTGAGAAGAGATCCAACACAATTGTGATTACCTTTCATAGATCCTATGTAATTATAAAAACACTTTTCATTATGTTTTGTTGTTTTTGCCAGCATAATTTCAAAAGTTTTCATTGACTTATGGATGAAGTTTTTATTTTTATTTGCTAAAGTTTTAAATTGATCCCAGTTTGCTATTGTTTAATGTTTCTTATATTTTGTATAAGCCTTCTTTTTCTGTATATTTTTTTACATGATTATTCCACCATACTGGCAGATGTCTATTATTATAATATTTTGGCCATTCTGGAACCCATTTCTAAATACAGATGCTAATTTTATCTAACAGCAGAACCCAAATTCCATGTAAATCCAGATTTTGTAGCTCCATTTGCCAATTCCATATGGTAAGAAATTGCTTCATCCTAGTATAATCAGCCCTATAGTAGTTTTTTAAATATTGTTCTACCTCGAGTAACCCTAGTATCACATTTAAAATAGACTAGGACCACATTATGGTTGTCATCTTCTAAAGGAGGTAGTACCCAAGGAGTTAAACTTCCAACATTCATATTGGTGAATATGAGCTCTAGCAGATTATTCCCACTTGTTGGTTCTAAAACTATTTGTTCTAGGTTCTGTTCAATTGAAAAGTCCATGAATCTTTGTTCTAGGTGTCCTTCAGCTTCCAGGGTTACCCAATTAATATGGGGGAGATTAAAATCACCCATTAGGACATAATCACCACTGATATCTATACTAGCTAAATCATCCATAAATCCTGTATTTTCCTCTTTATCAAGGCTTGGAGAGCTTTAGCCTAGCTCAATTGTCATATTGGTATTTTCCATTTTAAGTCATGCCCATATAATTTCACTTTTAATCTCTTCATTGTCATGAGGTTTAATTTCATAGCTGTTATATTCTTTAGTTATGTATAAAGCTAGTTTATTTTTCCTGTTTTGAAGTATTTTGGTATAGCCTGGTATATTAGTACACTAATCATTACTGGTGTACCAGGTTTCAGTTATACCACATACACCAATACTATATGAGATCAGAAAATGTTTTAATTCATCCATCTTATTTTTTTAACTCCTAGCATTAGCAAGTAGAAGTTTAAACTTAGAGTTCCCTGTCAGAATTCATGGTCACTTCATTCATGCTAGACTGTAGAAAATCACTCACTGCATCAGTTGAACCAGTAGTACTAGCCATCTGTTTCTTATTCATGACTTTTATATTGTCGACCTGCTCAGTAAATTTTATTTGATTCCCCTCCTCCCCAAAACTAGTTTAAACGATTGTTGATATAAGCATTGATATAAGCATTAATTTGTTGCCTTAGAAATTTACTACCCTTTCTGCTAGTATGTACCCCATCCTAGCAATAGAGTTCATACCTACTGTCAAATTCTTCCCAATGCATTATGCAACCTATATCTTGCCTAAGGCTCCAATATCATAGCCAGTTGAGGAGTTTAATTTTATCATTCAGTTCAGAACTAGCTGTTGGTATAGACAATACTTCTAATATTGCTCTGTCACAGCCTTGATCAATTAGAGGATTTGTTAGAGCCACAAACTCTTGTTTGTATATTAATTCTGTTTATATTTAAAGTCATAGCTTTACAATTATGGTTTTCATCTCCCCAAGTTTAAGGAAAATAATAGAAGGCAATAAAAAAACATAATTTATTTGCTTCCAGGAACTCCCTGCAGCTCCAATTTTAAGGCAATGTTCCTGTTTTTATTTTGTCATTGATTAGTGGTGGAAGCGCCCTCTATCTCTGTGGAGGGGTCTGGTTGGGAGGACATTATGGATGACATATCGGAGTCTTCCTATGTGTCTCCACACTCCATGTGGGCCTATATAACCTCCAATTTCTTTGTTGTCTGTATTGGATCCTTCTTTGATATCTTGGGCTGTGGCTGTCCTCTGGTCCTCCGTCTCTTGGTGACCATGTGGAAATTTGCTGTCACTGATGTGGATGGAAGAGACATTTTTGATGGTTGTAGAGGAATATTTGCATCAGCTTGAGAAGTGGTGTGTAAAGCCATGATTTAGGACCTACTTCTGTTTCTTGTAGCAGCTGGTCATCCATGTTGTCTGTAGCTAAACTTGTGCCAGCATCCATAATACGGATTTCTGTTAGTGGAATAACAGGTGTGCCCATGGCACCTCTCTGAATAACACTGATGTCTGCTGCTTGACCTTTGCCTAGTCAGCAGACTGTGTGGGCTGGGGTTTACAAGAAGCCAAATGTGTAGGTGTCTCTTCTTTCCTTGGGCCTTTTTTTGTGCCATGATCAGTTAGAGCATTTGTTCCACTTGGTCCATATCTGCTTCCTTATTGTGTCTGAGCTGCAGCAGTAACATGCTTTGGTCTGGCTTTAATCAAATTCTATGCCTCTATCCTTGCCCAAATAAAAAGAGTTTGGTAGGTGCTGCCTGCCAGACTCTGTACTGTGGAGTTTGGCTCAAATTCACCAACCTCCCAGCCAGATGTTTTCCAAGTCTATAGTGGATTCAGGGCTCCCAACCATTACTGTGCACTTCTATTTTAGCCAGAACAGAATGATCATTAATCGATCCCTTTGTTCCTAAATAAGATAGTCATGGTCTTGAAATAGGGTTGCCACCTGTCAATTTTTCTTTACCTGGTGAACAGATTTTCATGGCCCCTATCGGGTTAAAATAGTTTTGCTCAGTGATAGTCAGGTTTTTGAGCCATATCTTAGAAACAGATTTTGTCATAGCATTCATTGTTTCAGCTTCATTTCCAGGTTACAAACAAGGGTCCCTATGCACTAATGAGGCAGAGTGGCTATGCACATGTATCTGGGGTGCACAACCACTCCACACCCTATGCGCCCCATGTGGAATGCACTAAGGGGGGTGTGCAGCACATACGTACCCAATCCCCCAGCCATGCATAGAGCAATGTGCCATGGGCAGGCAAGGTGGCATGCCAGCCATAGGTGCCATTCATCATGGTGAGTAGGGCTGCACACTGGGGTGCACAGAGGGTAGGCAGGTACACCATGGACAGCCCTGCCATAAGTGCCCCTAAGCACCCAGTCCCTGCATACACCAGACTGGAAAAGGGGCCCACAGGCAAGATGGCTGTCGCCCCCACAGTCATGGCTGGCCTAACCCTGAACCCCCTGGCAGACACCCCTGCTCTCTACAGGGTGATTCCGACCACTGCCCCCCCACACCTCTTCTCTCTCACACACCTGCAGCCTAGCATCTGGTAGTGCCTGCAAAGCCAACAGCTTGGCATAGCCACACACACCCACCAGCACTGACACTACCCTACCCATACCTGCAGGTGGGGTACCAGGTGTCCAATGGCCAGTGGCACTGCCCTCAACATACCCCCATGGCCACTGGCCATCTGACCTATGCAGGGTAAAAAGCTGATGCATGCCTTTGGAGGTCAGATGGCCAGCGGATAAGAAGGTGTGTGGAGGGCTGTGCCGCTGGCTCTCAGGCACCCAGTACCCCACCTGCAGGTATGAGTAGGGTGTTATGGGGGCACCATGACACATGTGATGAGTCAAGGGTACAGTGTTCAGGGGTTACCTGCACGGGTAGCGGGCACACTGACATGTGGTGTGTGCATTGTGGGGGTGTGCCTTTCTCCATGGGGGCCAGGGTGTCTTGGGCTGTGGAATGCTGCCATGATGGCCTCCACACACCAGGGACATTGACGATGGCACAGCACCCATAAGGGCTGTGCCCACACAGGTGCAGGTGTCTGCGGGTGCAGTTCATGCCCCTGGACCCATGTCTCTCAAGGGAAGGGATCTACTCCCTGTCCAGGGCAGGCATCCAATTGGATGCATGGCTGGACTGAGGACTCCATCCCTGGCCATCCTGCGGAGTCCTGTCTGCTGGGGGGGTGGGGCCCATGGACAGGTGCACATCCATTGTGCATACCCCAGGTGTGTACCTGTCTGCAGGTGCAGTGCTGTGTGGGCAGATTATGAGTGATTTACATGTAACTTGCACCCATTAGTACATAGGGCCAAAGTTTTGTTGTTAGTATAGCCTTTTTTTTTGTAAAAGCAGTCAACCTGGAAGGTGTAAAGTATGCCTATTAAGACCATTAGCAGATACTTAATCTAATCTTTTCCACTCTGCATCTCAAAAGCAGAACAGCAGCAAAGGTGGGCAAAAATTCTGACCCTACTTTATATGTTGGTTGCTCTTGTACAAACCAATGTATTGTGGCAATACGGGATTTTGGGGGAGGGTCACTGCCGAGCCCATTGCAGTTCACAGAACTTGAAGCTCAGCAATCTACCCCAATGACCACTTGGTGTGGTCCTGATGCAACTTTCTGCTCGATGGGCTGAATGGTCATGTAATTCAGAGGACCGAAGCCACTCTAATCCGAGAGGGCTTTAGCCCTTTGATTTGAATGACTATTCAGCCCACCAAGGCAACTTTCTCCATGATGACTGTCCTCACTGGAGACAGCTCTCTCACTTCAAGGGCATGGACTGCATCCTAACTATGGGGCCAATAGTGTCACTTGCTGTTTAAGTGCAACCAATGTAAAAATCACAGGAACAAAGTATATTGTACTGAATTACATAATCTGTAAGGGTGCACCATCTCTCTTGAACCATTTTACTCCCTTTCCAGTATAAAAACAGTTTTGGTTCCCCCCATTTTCACCACCAACTGCTCTCAATTTCCTTTCCTCTCCTCTCTCTGCTGGAAAAGAGACCAACTCAAACTGTGATCAGAAGCCGGGGGTCCAGCCTTGTTGTCCATCTTGAAATCCTGGTAAGAGTCAGGGTCCCGGGTCAGGGATTCCTAATCATGGTGTTGGACTGTGATGCGGCCCTCCACCATTGACCTCCCATTCCATCCTTTATCCACACCATCGGACTCCCCACCAGCACAAGTCTTACCTTGGCAGTAGGCTCTCAGTGCTCCTCTGCTGGGCAGGCAGTACGCAGTGTCACCCTACTCTCTCATTCCACAGTAGTCTTCCCCGTGTTTAATGTGAAATCAATCCTCAGGTCCAGATATTCCCAATCTGGAACCAATCAGCACACGGGGGGTGACAACTCCAATGATCCTGGACAGGCAGCAACTAAAATCCAGAGCAATCCAAGTGTGATCAGCAATGCTTTGAGTATTCCGCTGCACATATTTTTTTAACCCTTGTCATCTCCTCCCTCACCCATCCCGACCCTCTCTCTGTGCACCCACCTCCCCGCACCCCCCATGTCCCATATTTACTACTGGAGGTCAAGCGCTGTCATCTTCTCTGGACCGGAGCACATCTGCACACTTCATAGCCCAACTGCAAACAATAGAATTAAGGTAAGCACTATATAATGGCTGTCCATGGTGGTTTCAACTTATGTTGATATCTCAGCCATTATTTGAGATTTTTTCACTAAATTTTTAACATGGGGTTCTTGGGACTCCACCTCATGAAACTGTCACTGTCATTTCATTACTTGGTCCCAAAAGGTGATTTTGCAATCGTTACACAGAATCACCTTTCAGGACTGATTAATGAAATGATAATTCCTGTATTCATGGTGGAGTCACTATCTTGAAATGACATGAAAATACTGAGAAATGGCTGTTACATACATGCACTGAAAGTTTTATACACTCACATGTAACTTTGGTTATTTTTAATATTTTGACTCCGCATTTTCAACAGTAAAGCTGTCATTTTTCACATCATGCCCAAAAAGTATTTTTGCACTTGTGGCAAGGAATGGTTCAGTCACTGTGAGAAATCACCTTTTGGGATAGAGTACTGCAATAATAGTGCCACTGTTCAGGAGGTGGGGTTCCAAAAAGCCCATGTTGAAAATTTGGAGCAAAAGACAAAAAACGCCCAAGTTACATACGCTCATTTAAATTTTCCTACGCACGAGCATAACTTGGTTAAATTTTAATATTACTACTCCAAATTTTTAAAATCACCATTTTCCACACTGCCTCATGAACAGTACAGCTGTCATTTCTCGCATCCTGGCTAAAACAAGTTCTCGCATCTGTGGTGTGGAATGGCACAGTCGCTGCACAAAACCACCTTTCCAGATTAAGTAAAAGAATGATAGCACCACTGTTCATGAGGTGGGGTCCCAAAAAACCCAGGTTGAAAATCTGAAGCAAAAATACCAACAAAAGACAGAGTTACTCGCACTCGTTGAAATTTTCCTACGCACATGCGTAACATTGCCAGTTCTTTATATTTTGACTTCAAATTTTCAACCTAGCCATTTCTTCACAGAACCTCATGAACAGTACAGCTGTCATTTCACACATCCTGCCCAAAATGAGTTTCCATACCTGTGGCGTGGAATGGCATTTTTCCACAGATTAAGAAATTTTCACTTATGGGGTTTATGAGGTACAGTGATAAGAAGACTATGTTGACAATTTGGGGTCAAAATGTGAAATAATTACAAGGGATGCATAGGCAGGGGTGTCACCAGCAGAAGGAGGGAGGTAGTGATGCTGTTATATAAAACCCTGGTAAGGTCTAACAGTGGGTAGGTCATATCAGATGAATCTGATAGATTTCTTTGACTAGGTGATGAAGGGCATTAATGGGGGGGAGGCCATGGAGGTTGCCTACCTCAGTTTCAGCAAGGTCTTTGACACTGTCTTACATAAGAAGTTTGTTAACAAGATTGGTAGTCTGGGCATGGTAGACAAGGTGGTGAACTGGGTTAGGAACTGGCTAAGAGACAGAAGACAAAGGGTGGTGGTAAATAGGGTACAATCTGGGGAGGGGGGGTGACCAGTGGGGTACCGCAGGAATCAGTCCTAGGGACAGTCCTGTTCAATGTCTTCATTAGTGACATTGCAGAGGGACTGGAAGGAAAGGTCTGCCAGTTTGCAGAAGACACCAAGATCTGCAGGAGGTGGATACTCCGGGAGGGATGGAGAAAATTAGAAAGAACTTAGGCAGACTTGAGAAATGGTCTGAGGAGTGGCAACTGATGTTTAAATCAAAGAAGAGCAAAATTTTGCAGCTGATTCATAGAAACCCTGGGGAGAGTTACAGGATGGGGGGAAGGGCAGTTGCTGATAGTCAACAAGAAACAAAGGAACCTGGGGATTATAATTTTGCAAGACTTGGAAATGTCAAAGCAGACTACAAAGGGAGCGGGGAGGGCCACTGGCATGCTGTGGTGCATAAGCAGGGGTATCACCAGCAGAAGGAGGGAGGTAGAGATGACGTTATATAAAACCCTGGTCAGTCCTCACATGGAGTACTATGTGCAGTTCTGGAGGCTGTACCTTCAAAAGGACATAATCAGGCTGGAGACGGTCCAGAGAAGGGTGACTAAGATGGTACAGTGCTTCCACCACAAAACAAACAAGCAGAGATTTATGGTCCTCAATATGTACTCGCTGGATGAGAGTAGGTAGACAGGAGACATGACAGAGACATTCAGTTACCTCAAGGGTATAAACAAGGTGCAGGGGATAGACTTCTTCCAATACAGGAGGAGTACAAGAATAAGGGGCAGGACATGAAATTGGAAGGTGGCAGGCTAAGAGGGAATATGAAGATGCTTTTCTTCACTGAGACGGTGGTGGACACATGGAATGGTCTGCTATGGGAGGTGGTGGGAGCGAGTACTGTGGTGGGAGTTAAACATACATGGGACAACCATAGAGGTACAGCTGAGGGAGGGTCAGAAACCATAGTCAAGTACATGGCTTGTGGTCAGACTGGATTGGCCTAGTGCTCCTTTTCTGCTGACAATTTCTATGTTTCAACCTTTAGCAATGCAGTGTGATGAGGCAGTAGGAAAGGCTAGTAGGTTGCTGCGGTGCACAGGGAGGGGCATCACCAGCAGAAAACAGGAGGTACTGTTACCCCTATATAGATCAATGGTGAGGCCACACCTGGGGTAGTGCTGCAATGTGGGAGGTCTTGTGGGTATGCAAACTACACTCACCGTTGGCTTTTTTCAGAAAAACATAAAATTGTTCAACAAGCAACCAATGTTCGGCATTGACATATGCTTGTTGTAACAGTAAAAGATTCAGTTATCTTCGACTTTTATTTGCTGGTAAAAATGTTTCATCTCTAAAAGAATTTAAGTATTTTAAAATGTTTTAAATTATGTTTTATAAAATAGTTGTTTCCTCCAGTAAAAAGTATGTTCACTTCTTTTAACTTCAATATAGTATTGGGGACATAAAAAGGAACTGGATTCAGGAAAAATGTAAAGCACACATTATAGGAAACAAGCAGTTTGTCATATATAATTGTATACTATTTACAGTATTTCCCTGTCCCACCCAACCCCCCTGATGAAATCTGCAAATGAGATTTACTTTATCCCTGCATGTTTACCTGGTAAAATAAATTCAGTGAATACATAACTAACTAAATAACTAGGAAGAACCAAGAAAAGCTAATTTAACAGGTACAGCATGTTAATATTTTTGTTAAACTTCTGCTTTAAGAGCTGTCTTTTACTGTTCCATCAAAGTCTTCACTGATCTAACAAATGGCTTTTGAGGGGGAGCAATGCACAACAGTCATGAAAGGGGGTTGGGCTGGGGTAGAGTTTAGGGTGTAGTTTATTGTCTGTTTTTGCCTCTTCCAAATGTTGCAACCCTATCTTGAAAGGTGATTTGACCACTTAAATGACAAAGGAGGGAGCCCATAGCTGTGTTTTTTTGCTTCATGGAATTTGGTCCAGAATCACTCAAGACCTGCCGCAGTCTTAAAGAACGCATCACAGGCCATGTCACCAGGTGTGTGAATTAAGGTATAGAGTTCTGTTTTGTAGTATGTCACATTGTCCTTTAGAAGTGTCTGTGCAACATGCACCCTGTCTGGTGCTTTGTCGAGACCTCCCTTATAACAAATGCAAACTGCATTCCTCTTCTTCCGTGACTCTGCACTAGGCTGGAAGAAGTCAGAGTACTGTTTGGGTTCTTGAGTTTCTGGGATCTATAGGAGACCCTGCATGCATGTTCTCCATCCATCGCTGGCTCCATTAGACCAGTTCAAAGCTCATGTTGGATGTGAAGTAGTTATGCTGCTCAGTCGGGCAGAGGTACTGGGGTCAAAATTACTTTGTGCAGCATGGTCAAAGAGATTACTTGGCTCAGTGTGCATATTTGGGCCTGATTTTGCCTGTGTTTCCAGCTTTTCCCTTTCTTGAGCAAGAGACATTGTGGAAAGGTACATCTCCCTGTGCAGAGGTGGACCTCTGACCCACATGCTGTTGAGATATATCATCCAGAGGGTTACTGGGAGGTTGTTCAGTATTAAGAGACTTCTTGTAATGGTGGTGGTGGTGGGGGGGTTACAAAAGCAGTGCTTTCTTCCATGCCAAGCTTTTCAAACAGTAAACGGTCTAGGTTTTGTGATAAAGTAAGACTGTTAGACAATTCAAGAGGTGCAATATCAGGGATGTTTATACATGCCTCAGGGTTGTTGTTTTTGTGTTCCTTACTTGTTGAAAGATCATTCTGCAACAATGTTGCAGACTGCTCTGTCATTATTCTTGTGCTTTCTGTTCTGCGGTCATCCGGGAAGTGAGCTGCAGCAGCGGTTGCAGCAGTCTAATCCTCCATGTCAGTCATGAGACAGGATATTTTAACAGGAAGCTATTAATATTCTCCTCCCCAAGCAGTCATTGTGCCCCATCTGGGAAACTGACCCAACTGCCCACAGTAGTGCCTCTTCTACATCTAGCTCCAAAACTGGGGCATCATCTTGCCACCACCACATCCCATATCTGGTGTGGTGGATGTGTTGCCAGTATGCTGAATCTTAGTCCTCTGACCTTAACTGATGCACCTCACAGGCATTTCCTGCTGTCCAGGATAGCATCAGGAGCTGAATTTATTGTTGTTTCTTGCTATCATTCAGCCACCAAACAAAGGTGGAGTTCTCATTTACATTGTTCCTCTTCATCAGCAATCAGCTTTAGAAGATGTTCTTTTTTTATGTAATTTGGCATTCAACACTGCTTCTGCCTGTGAGCAGCCACGTTCTAAAATCTTTCTTCATCATCAGAAACCTGGGACCCATATCTTTCCATAGAAAAACCTTTTGGAACTGCTGGATCCACATCTTCAGAAACAGGTACAAAACCATTGTTTAGTTCAGGATTAGCCTCCACAGTATTCTGGGTGAGTACAGAATCAAGCCTCTCCACCCTACCTGTCATGTCACCTTCCTCTCCAGATCCCCCCATATTTCAGAAGGAAGCTGAGATTGCCCTCTGCCAGAAGAATAAGTGAGTTTCCTGATGTCATTGTCAACATTTGCCTTCTAATAAAAAATGGTTAATGCAATTTTCCAAGATTGTGTGTGGGTACTGATGTGCAAAATGGCTGCCCCTACATGTTTACAGTCACTTCTCAAACAGTCCCTCATTGCTTATGTAACCCACTTAATAAATACTAATTCTTCTATGCATATGTGTGCACACACGCGCTTGTGTGTGTGTGTGTGTGTGTGTGTGTGTGTGTCGCGCGCATGCGTGCATGCAAGTATTCACATAATTTCTATTTGTCACCAGACCCCTAATGGGTGCATTCCCTGTATTAAGGGGAGCCAGGCAAGTTCCTCTGCTGCTCTGCAGTAATTAAATGGTGGAAAATGGTAGGAGGATATGTTCTAGCACACCAACATATGCTAACAGATCACTAAAATCCTGAGCAGCAAGTAGTCTTTAAGCATCTGGTAAGAAAAATAAATAGTATATAGCATCCCCCTATTGAAAGCTTCACTTACTGTCATCTCCAGCATGTTACATCCTGCAAAAAGAGTTCACTCAAACATGAAAAAAGTTTGAGCAGCAATTTTCATACAAGAAACAGTAAGGAATAAGCTGTTCAAGTAATTTCCCTTCCTCACTTGGATAATCAATCTAAATTGATGATTGTTGGAGAAAAGACAGGATCCCAGTATTCCCTCCTTTTGAGGATTTCTATTGCACCTTCCCTGCTATCATGGGAATTAACTTATTAAGAGCATCTCTTTCTCTGCTGATCACAACCTCACTCGACTGGCTTTTCATGGTGGACTATCATGGCTGTATTTGGACTCAAACCTTGAGAACCTCTGAGCCACTCAATGTCTTTCCCTTAGGAGCATCTAGGCATTCCAGCCTATGATGGGATAGTTCAGATTTACCCTGGAAAATGACCAGGTACCAAGGCTGGATGGGGAATGCTGCATCCATGGAGCAAGAAAGTAGGCACACAGCACTCGTGGACAAAGAGAATCAAACATAAATCACTATACAAATAAATTGATTGTGGCAATAGTGGCCCAGACATGAAGACTCCATTTTGGGTAGAAGCGTGGGGCTTTGGGTTCATGTCTGGAACACTGTTGCCACAATAAATTTAGTTTCACAGCAATTTATGTTTGAATCTCTGTCCACAAGTGCTGTGCTCCTAATTTCTTGTTACCTATCTTCCTAGCTGCCTTCACAGCATCACCTCCCCTTACCCAGTGTGCGCACCACCTCCTCTTATACATGGAGCAAGGCTTGCTCTTTAACTTGTAGGTAGGGACCAATGGCACATGGAGGCTGGCACCTGCAGTAGATACCATGAGCCAGCAGGCGCAAGTATCATCTCCCCCTCCAGCCTAACAAATCTTCCAGAAATGCAGTCATAACTGCAACCACTCAAGTCCAAACACTGGGGCACAGCACTCACAGAGCCAACAACTATGGATGACCCTACTGTATGCTTACTTAGACCAGCAGCCCTGACACTTGCTCAGCAGGAACATATCCCCAGTTGCATAGCCACTGTGATACTTCTCTAACTTGCCCAGCTTCTTTTGGGCTCTTCATCACTCCCTTGATACATTTTCTGGGCCCACATTTATAACCCCAAGGTTACCACCCTACCCCTCTCATTTCTGAGGGCTCTTGGACTGGCTCAACAACTCCCACCATGAAGGACACTATTTTCCCAAACTGAGAATCTTGACATCCATCAAGGTACACTACTGGGCCCCTGAGATGTGCTTTGAAGCAAAGTCTGCATGTACATTTTTCCTGCCCCAGAATTTGTCTATTTCCAGTTGAGGCTGCATGGTACAGTTTACAAAAACTACCCAGAACATTTATAAAGCTGGGTAGAGATATGGCTATCTATAACAGCAAGGTGCTATCTAAACACAGATACTGAAAACTGTTTTTCACCAGTAGTGCAAGCTGGGATATACAACAAGCAGGAATAAACATATGTTTTTTCCAAGACTCAGTTTTAATTAACAGCCAAAGGGGAAACAGTTCATGGGCAGAATTTAGAAACAGTCTCACAAGGTAACAGATGACACTGGGATCTCCTCCCCATGCTCCCCAGAACAGCAAACATAACAGCCATTTGTAATGACAGGCACCAGGCTTAGCTACCTTTTCCACATTTGGCTGGGTGAACTGAATACTACTCACATTCTCTGTCCTGTTGAGTTGGATGTAGGCAGCCCCTCCGTACCTGTTTTTTTGTTGTTTTTTGTTTTTAAATTAGCTTGTAACTGTAACCTGCTGGTACATCCTATCTAGGCAGTCCTTACATATTTGTTTAAATTAGCCCATATTGTAACCTGCCTAGTCTCCCAGTTCTAGGTAGCTCCTACTTATTTTGCTTTTACTAGCTTGTAACTACAACCTGCTGGTGTATCCCACCCAGGTAGCCCCTGCATTTTTGTTTAGATAAACTAGCCCAGATTGTGGCCTGCTTGTGCTCACTATCTAGGGAGCCCCTATGGATTTGTTATAAACTAGTTTATTACTGTAACCTGCTGGTGTACCCTCTCTGGAAAGCCCCTACATATTTATTAAACCTAGCCTGGATTGTAGCCAGCCTGTTTTCCTCATCTAAGTAGCCCCATTTGTTTTTAAACTAGCCTATAGCTGTAATTTGCCAGTACTCCCTGTCTAGGTAGCCCTTACATATTTTCTTTTAAATCTAATCTGTGTTTGTAAACTATTCAACTGCCTAACAACTCTCCCCAGGCAGGAAACTACAGACCTGTTAGTTTGACCTCTGTGGAAGGGAAAATGATGGAATCACTTCTGAAGGAAAGAACTGTTGAGTACCTAGAGGCCAGTGGAGCACAGGACCCAAGGCAGCATGGATTCACAGTGGGAAAGTCATGTCAGATGAATCTAATTGATTCCTTGACTTGTTGACCAAAGTAGTAGACCAGGGAGGGAGACTTTAGCAAGGCATTTGACATAGTCCCACACAAAAGATTAAGAAATAAATTAGCCAGCCTGGGAGTGGTCCCAGGGTGGTAGCCTGGGTAAAGCATTGGCTGGACAATAGGACACAGAATGTAATAGTAAGTGAAGTCCATTCTGAAGAAAGGGGGGGTTACTAGTGGGGTACCGCTTGGTTCAGTACTGGGTCCAGTCCTTTTTAATGTCTTTATAAGTGACATTGCAGAGGGACTGGAAGAAAAAGTATGCTTCTTTGTAGATGACTTAAAGATCTACAGCAGGGTTGATACACAAGGGGGGTGGAAAGGATGAGATAGGACTTGGCAAGATTTGAGCAATGGTCAGAAGTATGGCAGCTTGGATTCAATGCAAAGAAGTGCAAAATAATGCACCTGGGAAAGAAAAACCCAAAGGAAGAGTACACAATGGGGGAGGAGGTAGTAACAGCAACAAAAATGTAAAGGGGCCTGGGAGTAATCATATTAGATGCCCT
Source organism: Neoceratodus forsteri (assembly GCA_016271365.2). Lineage (NCBI taxonomy): Eukaryota > Metazoa > Chordata > Ceratodontiformes > Ceratodontidae > Neoceratodus > Neoceratodus forsteri. Next base: position 1,129,031,588 of record CM028131.1, read on the forward strand.
TAAGGTTAGCAAGCAATGTGAGAAGGCAGTAGGGAGGGCTGGGGGATACTGCGATGTGTAGGGAGAGGCATCACCAGCAGAAAACAGGAAGTTGTTATCCCTCTGTACAGACAGTTGGTGAGACCTCATCTGGAGTACTGCATCCAGTTCTGGAGACACCATCTCCGCAAGGACATAGACAGGATGGAGGCAGTCCAAAGGAGGGCAACTAAAATTATGCAGGGTCTGCAAGAGAAGCCATATGAGGAGAGACTAAAGGAGCTTAATATGTATGCCCTTGAGAAAAGGAGGGAGAGGGGGATATGATTGAAACTTTTAAGTACCTCAGTGGAATCAACAAAGTCCAAGAGGGTAGCATCTTTCAGAAAAAGAGATGTGCAAGAACAAGGGGACACAGTTTGAAGATAGAGGGGGGACGGCTCAGGGGCAATGTGAGGAAGTATTTTTTCACAGAGTGATATGGTGGATGCATGGAACAGCCTTCCTGAGGAGGCTGTGGAATCTAAAACTGTGGGAGAATTCAAGAATGCATGGGACAGTCACAAGACAATTCTTGTGGTGGGTAGGAAGAAACAGGCTGTTGGTTGACTAGGATCTGCAGCTTATCCAGTAGGTTGGGAAATTGGCAGACTAGGTAGGCCAAGTGGTCCTTATCTGCCATCAAAGTCTACGTTTCTATGTCCTCTTCCCTCTTGCACTACCCTTCTCCTCCTCTACCCCTCTTACTTGTCTGAGACATAAATTCTACTATATCCTCCTGCTCATTATCTTTCTTCTCCTGCTGGCTGAGTATATCAAGTCTAACCTGGGTCTTGCATCTTCTGTCCCCTCCTCTTCTTCTCTTTCTAAAGTACTAAGCATTTTTCATCTCAGTGCTCAGTGCTCATTACCCAATTTCAATGATAGAAACATAGACTTTGACAGCAGATAAGGACCACTTGGCTCACCCAGTCTGCCCATTTTCCTACCTACTAGATAAGCTGAAGATTCTAGTTAACCAATAGCCTACTTCCTGCAACCCCCCACTATCATTGCCTTATGTCTGTCCTGTGCATGTTTGAATTCCTCCACTGTTTTAGACCCAATGACCTCCCTGTGAGAGTATGGCTCCCCAGGACTCCCCTGATATCCTTTGCATCTCTGAATCCTGATTCTCCTCTGAATCCTTGACTCTAGTTTAACTGTCTCCAACTACAACCTTTTCCAACAAAATCATAGTAAATGTGGTGGAGGTGTTGCCCTGTGTTCCCCATGGTCTCACCTGCTCTACCTCTCTCAGCTATTCTGTTCCTTCCTCTCATAAACTCCTTCTAGCTAACCTCTTGTCTCCCTCCTTCTTGTACATCTTCATTGGGGCTGTCTACTCCTCCCCTAAAATTTCTTTCTCTGTGCTAATCTACACTGTCTCATCTCTAGCTTCTCATTCCTCTCCAGGTGAATTAATTCTTCTTGTGGATTTCAATACTATTTGGCTCTCATTACTATCAGGTCTACTACTCAAAAATTGTGTCACTAAATCTCAGTTAGTTTATTACTGACCTACTCAAATCAATGCTCACTTATCTAAGCACTCTTTGCTGGATTGGGTCCTCTCCTCCCACCCTCATTGCTTAGGTAGTGTTGTACACTACCTGATGCCTTTAGTGACCACTGCATGACCTACTGCATCAGAAAAATGTGTCTCCCTTTTGCTCCTCCTAAATTTGTTTGCTCCAGGTCTCTTCGCTCTCTAAATATTTACATCCTACTCCAAGACCTCACAGCTATTAAAATAGAAACACAGAATTTGACAGCAGAAAAGGACCACTTGGCCCATCCAATCTGCCCATTTCAAAAACATTCTTGGCAAATGCTTTCACTTTTGTTTGTCTTGCATCAGTCCATGAATTTCACCTCTAGCAGCACAATACAAATGCCCTCGGCCATCCCTCTTAATCATAGTACCAGTTCCAAAAACCAATAAAACAGAACCAGAGTCTTATCCCATTATTCCTAGCTGAAGTATTCAAGTGATCAGCCTGTTTTTAACACACTAGTGTTTCAAAGTACAGACCCCCATGGCACTCAGTTAAGAGCATCAAGGGAGCACCGAGAGGCAGGGGCTAAGACAGGCGGTAGCTCACCTTGTGGTGGGCCACCAGATCAATCCCAAGATACCACTACAAGCTTTTTAACTATAGCAATTTTAATATATGCTGTTGGAGCTGGAATTACCATGGCTGCTGGCACCAGACTTGCCCTCCAATAGATCCTCGTTAAAGGATTTAAAGTGTGCTCATTCCAATTACAGGGTCTCAAAAGAGTCCTGTGTTATTATTTTTCATCACTACCTCTCTGGGTTAGGGGTGGGTAATTTTCACACCTGCTGCCTTCCTTGTATTTGGTAGCCATTTCTCAGGCTCCCTCTCTGGAATTGAATCCCTAATTGCCTGTTGCCTGTGGTCACCATGGTAGGCACAGATACTACCATCAAAAGTGAATATGAGACACATTCAAATGTCATGATGCTGCTACAAGGGCATGCAATTGATTGATTGGTCCCCTCTCCTCACTACAGCTAATATTGATGTGGCTGTGTCCCTTTCCACTCCAAATTTCTAAAAGTGTGGAACAAGCCTCACTCTCCTTCTGACCTCTCTACTTACAGATGGCTAAGGAATTCCTGCTCAAAAACCATAAGGGCAGCCAAATCCAACTACTTTGACTCTAACCCCCAGAATAACTTTAAATCCTCTGCCAGATTCTGGAAGGTCACCCACATCCTTCTCAACCCTCCCCTTGGTCATCTTTTCCAATACCACTCAAGAATGGTTTGCCTATCTCCACCTCCACTATGGTTGCCTCTCTTTTTTATAACTTCTTCACCACCTGTTCCCTTCCTACTCAACTGCAATCACAGGCTTCTCCCTCCCTACCTCAGTTCTCTCACTGAATCCTCTTCTCTTTATCTTCAATTCTCTTCTGTCACTCCATGTGATGTCCAGAATCATGCAGGACCTTGGTTCTGGAACTCCTGGCTGCTGGGATGGCCCAAATGACATCTGGCAGGTTGAGCTCTCCTACTACTGCAACCTTCTCTTTTGCTGCTCCTTTTTCTACTTCTGCTTCTAGTTCCACATCTCTCTCTCTGCTCCCTGCCCTGGGGGCCTGTAAACCTCCCCCAAGTGAAATTTCTTATTTGATGACTCAGTAAGCTGTATCCACAGCGATTCTTCCTCCCCTTTCCCTCCAGTGGATGCATCATCTACTGCTACTATTCCTTCCCTGGTGTAAATGGTCATGCCTCCACCTCTACTATCTCTCTGCAGCACCTACATAAGGTGTATCTAGGGATCGCAGATCCCAGTTGTTGTTCTCATTGGCCCAAGTTTCCATAATTGCTACTAGATCCAGCACAGAGTGTGCCATCATTGTCTGGGTTTTACTAATTTTATTGCTCATACTCTTGGCATTGAGGCACACCATCCTCCATCTTACACTCTCACCCTTCTTGGTTCTTGAATGACTTCCCCCAACACAATTCCTTGATATTCTAGGTGTCCTGTGTTATTGTTTGTCTATTTGATCTATACTCTGTTGTTCACTGAACTCATTTCATTCTGCTACTACTTCTTTGTACACCTTGCCCCCAACCCAGGGGAAGTCCTGTCTAGGTTTCCCACTTCACATACTTGAACTGTGAAATTCCTAGCCCAAGCCTTCCCTTCAGTGAGTTTCACAGTCTGCCAATATAGATGTCATACCTCTGCCCTAATGCACTAGTCTTCTCTCTTGTTAGGTAAAAGCTATCATCTTTGAACAACCTCCTGTCCCAGAAGCCCCACAGTCTTCCATAAAGTGATACCTCTGCTCCTGACACAACCCTTTTAACCACCCATTGAACTCCTCAATTTCCTCCTTCCTCACTCTATCCTCCTCCTCCTCCTCCTCCCTACCCAACACAGAAAGGATATCATGAAAGGTCAAATAAGCTGAGTGCTTCTTCAGTCTGTCACCCAGCCTCTGGAAGTCCCACTTCACTGTTTCCACACACTGGTTTACCAGATCATTGGTACCAAGGTGATCAGAGGAAATATGACTGCTCATGTATTAGCCTAATAAGGGATATAAAATAATGTCTAGCTTTGCTGTAATTTACTTGTTGTGTATTTGTGAAATAAAAATCCCACATTTACTGGACATCAGGGAAAAAACTTTATGGGGCATGGATTCAACTACCCTCTAGGAACTACTGGAAATGGGGTAGGGGTGGGGAGTCAAGCAGCTGGTAAGCAAGGGTGCAGATTCCTATGCAGTCTATAGTACTGCATTACAGCTGTGTTGTGGTCAGCTACCCACTGACTTTTTCCCTCGGAGGGGCTGAAATAGCAAAGTTCACCTGTTATGATTTGGGCCATGCCCAGCAGACTGCTAACAGGAAATCTGTTTTTAGTGTTGGGAATGAAAATAATTCACTGAGAGAACCTGTTACCTTTGATCTAGTATTGAACATATCTGACAGGAGTCTGGGGGAGACATTTCTTCATTATACAGTAGGTTGCATTTTTACATTTTATTTAGTCAGTTTTACTATGCTTTTAGGGGTGTGCATTTTACATAGAAGCAGTCATTCTGCATTTTACTCCTGGAACTGAGTCAGACTTTTTTAAATTTCAATCATGGAACTAAGTCCCCCCCCCCCCGGTTCCCTGTGCATGTCCGCTACTGTCTACTTCATGCTTCATTAAGTAGTCTTAACAGTGTGACAGATGAATCACATTGGGGTCTAGTGGTTAGAACACAGGCCTGGGAACCAAAAAAGTTCAGGCACAAATCCCACCAGAGCCACTTACTCACTGTTACACAGAGCAAGTGGCAGTAGCCTAACTGTAACAGTATGCAATATCATGAATTAGTAGATTTTAGTATATTTGCAACAGGTTAAACTGAGTTTTGCTCTGCTTCTATTGTTTTTAATATATTCTGATTCAATACAGAGTAATTACTTGAATTATGGCCATGAATTGGTACAATTACTTGATAGGGATCTGAGATGCTACAATTATAGTTCAAACTAACCAACTGTTTTTGTAATAAAGACAGTGGTAGAGTTCCATGGTAATCAGACCATATCCCATATCTCTCAACTCTCCCTGGTTATAAGAGATGATGTCCCTCATTTTACCCCTCAAAATTGCTTTGTCCTTCATCTGTCCCTCATGGAAAAGGTGCTGTCCACACAGAGAATATGCTGTAAATTCAAACTTTAATGCAGAAATTCATAATAGTCCAAGATGCTGAATTAAAAATAAACTTTGTACTAGTAAACACAATGGTTTTCACAGTATTCTGAGCTTGTATATCAATGTTTGAGGATGTGTTCCTCATTATGAAGGTCATTGTTCTTCATCATCATCCCTCATTTTGAGTGCTAAATGTTTGAGGCATGCCTGATCCTTGCTGCATCCACAGCTTTAATCAGTTGAACTAGGCAGTGACTTTTGTGCAGTGAGAGATGGGTAGAGGCAGTGGTGGAATTAGTGATCAGGTTTCAGTTCACATTGCCACTCTCTGCAAACCTATATAAACTGGAGCGTTTATCGGCATGACTGCCTGTGTTGTCTCATTTTGTCAACCATGTGTCTGTTCTCTCAATACATGTAGAAGTAAGCAAAATGCTTATGCTTGGTCAGATCTACACTAGAATTGCCCTTCAGTCACTGATATCTGCCCTTGATATAGTTTGTGTGTAGTCAGCAGCATTCCTCCAGCTGCAGAGGTGGCACAGAAAACAGATAAATGTGCCACAACCAATTAATTAATGAATAAAGCACATCTGGTAGAAGAAAGATGAGGGAAGGGGAGTGGGGCACATACAGATACAGAAGAGCAGGGATCTCATGCATAACAATTATGTGATGAAATTCCACTGGATGTAGAAGGTAATATGTGGCAGTTCTTGCTCATGCACCTGCTGCAACTCTCTAATTTGCCCAGTCTCCTGCACCAGCTAAGGTAGGTATTGTTAATGTCAAGACTTTTCCTGCTACTCACAAATTACTTTTGAGCAATATTGACTGACTGAACATTTGGTTCCTTAAACACTATTGACTCTGGACGCCTATAAATGCTAGCCAATTTTCTGTCTTGCCTATTCCTGCCTTCTCTACTCCCTCTCCTCTTGTTGGCGGTACAGTATGTTGCATAACATTCTCCATGCAGCTGTAAAAATAAAGTTCAAGTAACAATCAGTTTTATTTTTACACAACAAAGGATATAAGTTATTCAGGTAATCTCTTTCCTTCCTCCCCCCTCCCTCCTTCCCTGAAAAAGTTGATCTGAATTAATTTCCACTGGGGTAGTGGATGGGATCCTTTTAAATGTTGATCTCAAATTGGTCTGACCTGGTCCTTTGTGGTGGGTTATCATGGCTATGGTGCGACTCGGACCCCTGAGGCCTCTGAACCACATCATCTCCCTCAATAGCATCTAGGCATTCTGGCCTGTGAAGGGACAGTGGAGATTTATCCATGAATGACCATATACCCAGGCCTTATCTGTCTGCATGGTAACTGTGGGCCTCTCCATTTTTTTCCTTTGGTTACAGGTCCCAGACAGGGACCATCCAGGTATGGAGCAGGTCTTTTTCCCAATCTTGTAGACAGGGGTTGATGGCCTGTGGAGACTGGCACCAGAGAGGTAACCAGTGGGGTCCCACAGTGCTCGGTGCTGGGACCAGTGTAGTTCAATGTCTTCATAAAGTGACATTAGGGATGGCATTAAGGGCATAATCTGACTATTCATGGATGACACCAAGCTCTGCAAGAGAGTGGACACAGATGAAGGGATACAGGACCTACAGGAAGATCTGGAAAAGCAGGGGAGCTGGTCCAGGATCTGGAAGCTTGACTTCAATGCCAAAAAATGCATATTAGAGCCAAGAATCCCAGTACAGAGTACTCCCTGGGTGGAGTCTGAGTATCTGCATGAGAGGAGGAAAAGGACCTGGGAGTGATGATCATTAGTGACCTGAAGCACTCCACACAGTGCAAGAAAGCAGCAGCAAAGGCGAACAAGATGCTAGGAATGGATATCTAGGGGATCAGTAGTAGGAGAGAGGAGGTTATACTGCCCTTGTACAGGTCACTGTTAAGGCTGCATCTAGAGTATGGAGTTCAGTATTGGTGCCCACACCTCAAAAAGGACATTAACCTGATGGAGAAGGTCCAGAGGAGGGCTACAAAGATGATAGTGGTTCAGCAGGGTAAGGAATATGAGGAGAGGTTGAGGGCTCTGAACATATGCTTCCTGGAAGACAGGGGAGAGAGTGGGAACATGATTGGGACCTTCAAGTACTTGAAAGGGATAAATAAGGTTGATAAGGAGAGTCTCCCTAAGCTGAGTGGCAGTCATAACACTAGGGGGCACAGTCTTAAACTGGGGGGTGGGAGGTTTAGGAGGGAGGTCAGGAAGCACTTCTTCACAGAGAGGGTGGTGGACAATTGGAATGTGCTGCTGGAAGAGGTTGTTTTGTTAAAGACAATGGGCAGCTTTAAGAGAGGCTGGGGTAGGCATGGGGGAAGGTAAGGATCAAGGGTAGGGAGGATGGGAGGAGTGGGGAAGGAGGGCAGGGACAGTAGCTCAAGCTGTGGACCCTTCAATACGAGCAGACTAGATAGATCAAATGACCTTCTTTTGCTGGCTTCTTCGTATGTTCATATGTAAAGTACTTGCAGACTAGAAGATCGCCACCTCTCAAGTCCAGAGCATCATTTTGGCCATGCAGTTGCAACCACTCGGTCCAAACACTAGATGAAAGTAATCAGGGTCTGTGCCAGAGGAGGAGTCTATGCACATCCAGATCTAGAGCCCTGAGCGTCCCAAAGCAAAACAGCCCTCTCAGTTGCACAGCCAGACTGCACTGCCCCACTGATTTGCTCACCTCCCAGCAGCCCCGCCTCTTCTCTCCCCCAACAGTTTTCCTGGAACTCCACTTTAGACCCCCAACCCCCAGGTCTGTGCCATCCCATTTCCAGGACAATATTGGGCAGCTCAACTACTCCCATGGTGGGTTTACATAATCTATAAGCAGTAGAAGTAACCTACTTAACCTTTAACATGCTGGATGATATAATACAGTATAACTGAAGTACTATTACATCATAGGATTCTTGATTTTCGTTTTTGCTAATTGTATCTAAACTGTACCACTAATTCAGAGATTTAGTCCTGTGTTCAAGAATCATGGGAACTGTCACCAGATCTCCAGAGTCTGCATATCCATAGCTGTATCTCAATTTTATAGACTGTAGCAGCCTGGAAGGTAAAACATGCCTTTATAGCACTAACATAATTAATCAAATAGCTGTCAATCTTGTAGCTTCTTATCTAATCCCACTTGCAATATGACTCCACTTTTTCACAAGTCCCATATCAATCATCTAAAAATCCAGTTGCACTGGTGCTAGGAAACTATTATTCTCTTCTGTAATAAAACATTATCATATATGACAGATAGTAGTTAAACCTTATGGGAATAATGACAAGGACAAAGTATAAAGAAAGCTGCAAGGACAGTCAACAAACTTTCTGAAAGGCTGAATTTCTGCTGGTCTGCATTTAGATTATTACAACAGGCATTCATTTAAAGGGGACAAGAAATCTGTGCTAGTTGGTAGCAGTTAGTAATGTTTCTAGCAAGAGAAATGATAAATCTGCCTCCAGATTAACAATATTTAACTATACCCTAATAAACACTGATGTGAAAAACTATGTTTTCAATTGTTTTCTTTTTATGAACAACATTCTGACCAGTTCTTTTCATGAAACCAGTCATTTGGAGTTTGAGTACAGAATGCTAAACATGAGCTACTGTCCTATCAGAACCTTGCCTAGAGTTCTTTCCTCAAACTGTGACATGGTTAAAACTCCAGATCACTGGTTCTGTGAAGAGAACTGCAACAGAATGTTGCCCATGAAAACAAAACAATGCAAAATACAATTTTTCATATCACTTTTAATTCAGGTACAGTTACATATGAATCATTTAGGCTTATGGATATAATTTCTGTAAATGGGAACATTATAAACAGCTACCAATTAGAAATCATTTCCTGTCATCTTTAAAAGAAAACATTTCTTTAGCAGTGGAAGGGGTTAATTATCAAGATGAGGAAGCTGTAAGTGCCCAAGGCATTCAGCAGACAGCAGGTTTTGATGCTGCATGAACAAACTAACAGACCAATGATCCATATTGGCTCCTGGGGGCATCAATGTTTGCTCCATTACCCAAGGTGCTCTGCTTTTCCTCAGAGCAGTAGAAAATCAGCAGTCAAATGCAAGCCTCCACATGGGGCATTCCTGCCTACTGAATTCGGCTGCATCTTGATTGGTTTGAGAACTACTAGAACTAGAAGAATAAGATGGCTCCCCTATAATATTTAGTGGATTCCCCCATAATACTGAATACAGTACACCTATGAGGGAGTTCATTCAGTATTATGGGGAGTCCTATACTACTGAAAGAAGCTGTCCAGTCAGAGCACTAGTGATCTGAGAGCTGCAGTGATGTCCCCTAACAGAAACACTGCAAAAGTAATACAATCAGAAAAATATCAGATGGCCCGCCAGGCCCATTCTATTATACTGTATGACAGTCTGGGTTATTAGAAAGCAATGTATTGTTCAAGCTACTATTTTGAATATGCCTGTGTTCAGTGGTGGGGAAGGGGGCAGAGTTAACCCATGCCCAGGAGGAGAGGAGCTGCTGAATTTCAGTTGCTGACTGGAGGTGGGTGAGGGTCAGCAAATACCGCACAATGATTATTATAACTGCTTACATGGGGCACTGTTTTGCCTTAGTAAAAAGGTTTTTCAAACTATGTTCATGTTCTTATTGCTTGCTGCAGTCAAATGTAAATGTATGTTTTTTTCTTATCTGTTCATTCTACATGGAAATTGGTACAGTGGGGCATTGTTGGTTAATCAGGAATGGGGCAATACTGGGCACCAGGGGGTGAGATATGCCTTATGATTGCAGCCACAAGCCTGGGTGGTGGGGCTATCTCTAGGTGACCTGGGCTGTACGTAGGGCAATAGGGAACGACAGTAATGTAATTTCTTGGAATGTGTGGGGGTTCTTCTCGCCTATTAAATAGAAAAAAATATTAGTTGCCCTCAAATGAAAGTAGGCTCAGGTGGCCTTGCTCCAGGAGACAAGATGGTGGGGGGATAGGTAATCAATCAATCAATCAGTCATGTTTTTGTTACATGAGAACTATGGGGAAGCCATTGAGCTTTGCGAGTATTTATGCCCTGGCAGTGTTTGACCGAGAGTTTTACAGGGGGGTTCCTAGATATGCTTTATAGAGAACAGTTCCTGAGTTTGATCATGGGTGGGAACTTGGACTGCATGATGGAACCAGTGCTGGACCACTCTGAGGGGGCATATAGACATGGTTCTGCACTGTGGGCCTGAAAGAGAGGACTAACAGACCTGGACCTTGTGAATGCCTGCTGTATGGTGAACCCAGGTGCAAAGGAATATACTTTTTTCTGTAACCCACACAGGACATGGTCCAGGTTGGACTATATCTTTGTCCCCAGGGAACACTATGACCAGGTAATAAAAGCAGGTCATGTAATGGTGGTGGTGGTGTCCCAGGCTTCTGGGGCTGATTGGGTGGAGAAGCAGAGAAGGAGATTTCCCACACATTTGCTAGCCAAGGACGAGTTTCACCGCCATTTGCAGGAGCACTGGAACACCTACTTGGCTACCAATGTGGCATTATCCCCATCCAGGACCATACTTTGGGAGGCCAGGGAAAGCCTATATGAGGGGCATAGTGATTAGCATAGTAATAAACCTCAAGAGATGTAGATGGAAAAAAGCTGGAGTTCGAAGGGACACAGAGACCTGGAACAGAAAGCGGTGGATGGTGCAGAGGGAGACGCTTATGCAGCAGCTTATAGCCACTAGAGAGGCCCTGAATCTGTTACTTACTGAGGAAATAAAATCAGCCTTGTGTTTTTGTCTGACAAAGGATTTTTTAACAAGGCAACAAGCCTGGCTCCCTACTGGTGAGACTAGTTCAAGGTAAGAGGGTCTCAGCTCAGATCCCAGTGATAAAAGGCAGGAAGAGCCATATACAGCAGATGTCGGAAGGAATTTGGGAGGCATTCCACAGCTGTTATGAGGACTTGTATAAGGTGAAGTGTCAGGGCATGGAGGAGGCAGCAGCTGCATTTCTGCATGGGATTATTATCCCTACTGTTACAGAGGAGCAGAAGGAAATGTTGGGAGTACAAATCACCAAGGAAGAGGTGCTTAGGGTAGGGTGATAGGCACCTGAATCCTCTATTTGTGTGCTACTCAAACCAAGGAAGGATCCCCTGGAATGCTCCTCCTACCAGCCCAACTCTTTACTTAACTGTGACCTGAAGATCTTTGCCAAAATCATGGTGAGGTTCCTCAAAAAAATACTCCCTGGATAGTGTACCCAGACTAGATTGGCTTCGTACAGGGCACATTATCTTATCACAACATGCGCAGGTTATTAAATGTGGTGCACTGGGGTTCTTGGCATCCAGGCATAGCACTCATGCTGTCAATGGATGTTGACAAAGCCTTTGACTGTATTGAACTGGAGTTTCTGTTTATGTTTATTACAGAAGTTTGGGCTGGGGGACAAGTATGTAGATATGGCAAAGCTGCTGTATAAAGGTCTGAGGGCATGCATACTGGTGAACAGGAACTGTTTTGAGGACTTTCAACTTTTCTGAAGCACAAGGCAGGGCTGCCCCTTTCCTCCCTGCTCTTTGCTCTGACAGAGCCATGGTCTATCAAAATCAAAACTAGTGAGGAGATCAACAGGGTTAAGGAAGCAACTGGGCACCAGCATAAACTCACATTGTATGCTGATCACCTGTTGACATTTATTACTAACCCCAGAGAATCTATACCAGCCCTCCAACAGGTTATCCAAGACTTTGCAACCTTCTCTGGATACAAGCTAAATTTACATAAATTGGAAATCGATTATTGGGAAGCCTCTGGATGGATGGGCAGGGGAGACATGGAACCTGGAGGCAGTGGGGAGATCCCTGACTTACCTCAGCATTAAAGTAGGCAAAAACCTGGGCAGCTTATATGGCCTTAACTTCAAATCCCTGGTTGCTGCAGTGCTGGCCAACTTGGAGAGAGGGAGGGTGCTGCCCATTTCCTGGTTAGGCCACATCTATCAACCTTCAATAAATGAATACTTTGCCTCAGCTGCTGTATGTGTTACAGATGCTGCTCACGAGACTCACCAAAATAGACCTTAAGAGACAGGAATATGGGTTTACCACTTTTGTCTTGCAGGGTAAGCAGCCCAGAATGAGCCGCCAGAGACTAAAGAGTGTGGTGGAGCAGGAAGGTCAAAGCTTCTCTGGCCTGAGAGAGTATCATGTTGTGATCCAGAAAAGATATATCCAAGACTGGGTGAATAGAAGTGAAGCTGCTAGTTGGCTGAACCTGGAAGAAGAAGGTTATACTGGGATTTTCTCAGTATACCTTGCACCTGGGAATAGATGTGCATATAATCAAGGGGTCTCCCCCAATCTCCTAGTGCAGTACACCTTGGAGGCCTGGAGATGTCTAAAAAAATGCATGGGGCAGCAACAGACAAAAGTCCATTGATCCCAGTGGAAGGCAATCCTGAATTCCTACCTGGTTTGGAAGATAGGGGATGTAAGGTCTTGGAGGAATGGGGCATTAGGTACTTAGGGGACTTATATATGGGATAGGACATTCAGACCTTTATGGCTTTGAAATAACAATAAGGTCTTCCACACTCTCACCATTACTGATATCTTCAGGTGAAGGCATATGGCAGAAGTATGGGTAGACCCTGTGGGGGCTTCACTACTAGTGACATTAGAACAGGCTACCTATTGTTTCAAAATGTTGGTCAAGGGCCTTATTGTGAAGCTGGCCAAGCAGGATAGAACTGTTCTACCTGATCTCTTGGGTATGGTTAAGGGGTACTAGGAGTGGGACATGGGATCCCCCATTCCTGAGGACAGCTGGGGCACTATTCTGAAGCTGCACATGAACCTGTTAATTTGTAACAGTATAAGGATTCCCAACACAAATTACTTCATAGGCTATACTGTCCACCCAGTATAGTCCACAAATTTAGTCCATTTATTTCCCTAAGCTGTGAAAGGTGCAGGACAGACTAAGACACTTATAAATGCTACTTCTGGGAATGTAGCACACTAAAACAGTTCTGGATGGGGGTAACCTGGGATCTTAACACATTTTTGAGCAGACTTATGCCCAATACAATCCATTCTCTTTTGCTAGATGAAGAGGATCTTGGGGACAAAGGATGGGAACCCTAGCCATGGTGGCTCAAGGCGTTGCCAGCACTTGCACACTGGTGCATTTAAAATAGTTGGGTCTTGTGTGTCACATAGAAACATAGAAAATGATGGCAGAAGACCATAGGTCCATCAAGTCTTCCCAAGGGTTACCAAGACCTTTTATGGGTCCTGGGACCTAGCCCCCTACCCAATTCCTTTGCCCTTGGTACCTAAGTGAGCCCTTGCTCTGTCCCACACCCTCTTGAAAGCTGCCATGGTCTTTGTTCCCACCACCTCAGCAGGCAGTCTGTTCCATGGCTCAATGACCCTTTCTGTGAAGTAATGTTTCCTTAGATACCTTTTGAAGCTCCCACCCCTTAACTTCCATTTGTGCCCTCTAGTGGTGGAGCCGTCAACCTTGTTAAAAAGTTCTGAGTAGGGCACTTTATTAATGCCTCTCAGGAACTTGAATGTCTCAATCATATCCCCTCCCTCCCTTCTAGTCTCAAGAAAGTACATACCCTGTGTCTTTAGGCGCTTCTTGTACAAGATCCCCTGGTGGCCCTGTACCATCTTGGTTGCCCTTCTCTGCACAGCTTCTAGCCTATCCTTGTCCTTGTTTAAGTGAGGCCTCCAGAGCTGGATACAGTACTCTATGTGAGGCCTAACAAGGGTCTTATACAGTGGGAGGATCACCTCCTTATCCCTGTTGTCAAAGTCCTTTCCTATACACCCAAGTATTTTATTTTCCTTATTGTAAGATTGTATGATGACCCCAGATCCCTTTCCTCTTGTGAAGTGCTGAGTTCAACCCCATTAAACCAATATTCTGCCCATGGGTTCCCTTTTCCCAGATGCAATACCTTGCATTTCTTCATATTGATCTTCTGCTGCCAGATATTGAACCATCTTTTCAAACTCTGCAGGTCTTTTTACAGGTCCATCACCGCCTCCGTAGAGTCAACCCTACTGCCTAGCTTAGTGACATCTGCAAAGAGGGCAATCTTGCCTTGAATAACATTCACCAATGTCACTAATGAACTCATTAAAAAGTAACGGCCCCAGGACCAAGCCCTGGGGCACCCAACTAGTGATCTCTCCCTCACATGACCTCACCCTGTTGACTACCATTCTCTGCCTTCTGTCCTTCAGCCAATTTCCCACTGACCTGACTATGTTCCTGGCAGTGCCTAGGTCCTCTAATTTTCTTAGTAGGTGTTTATGTAGTAACAAATAAAAGGCTTTACTAAAATCGAAGTAGAGGAGATCCACCGGGTGGCCCCTATCCACTTCCTAAGTCACTCAATCAAAGAACACAATTAGGTTTGTCTGACATGAGCTACATGCTACGAGCCCATGCTGTCTCCCATCCTGTAGACCATTCCTTTCCAGGTATTCTACTAGGTCCCATTTAGTTAATATGTCCACTAATTTCCATACTATAGATGTGAGTCTCACTGGTCTGCAGTTGCTGGCCTCCTCTCTACTCCCTCCCTTGTGGAGAGGTAACCACATCTGCTCTTCTCCAGTCACTCGGCATGGTTCCCAATTGCAACAAGTGGTTAAACAAATATGTTAAGGGGTCCACCAATTCCTCTGCAAGTTCCCTCAGAACCCTCAGGTGCAGTCCATCAGGATCTGGTGCATTGTCTGCCCTTAGGTGCACCAGTGCCTCTCTGATCCCGTCGGTGGTAAATGTTGGTGCATCCATCCACTGAATCTCCCTGTTGGCAGCCTTGATGCCACTATCCAGAATTGGTCCACCTTGTTCCTTGGTGAATACTGAGCAGAAGAAATTCTTCAGAGCAGTGGCCTTCTGTCCATCAACTTTAATGATCCTATCACCATCTAGGAGCCAAACTATCCCCCCCTCCTTTCTTCCTCTTCTCCTGGATATAACAAAATAAGTATTCGTCACCAAATCACTCCAACCCTCTCACACTGAAAGACCCCAGTTCTGTAGAATCTGGCCCTAGAGTGGCTAACTTACACTTTGAAAGGCTGGGAAGAATTGTTCATTAAATGTTGGGGCAAATACCTCAACTCTTGACCCCGGCAGAGGTACTGGTGGCATGACATGTGGAATTAACGTTTTACTCTGTATGTCTACCAAGTTGTGTAACCTACTGCTATGTATTGCCTGTATTATCTGTCTATATTCTTTTTCAAAATCAATAAACATATTATACAACAAAAGCAAAATATCAGATTTTAGGTTTGGGGAAGAATTAGATTCCCCGTGTGGAAATGATGTGAAGGGCAAAGTACTCTTTTGTGTTCCAAATCAGGAATCAACTGCCTACAGGTGTTCACAGTGATTGTGTTAGTTGTGGATTTGCAGTGATTAGACCTGGCTGTGTATCTAATGTTATTTGTACATCTCTCCCTATTTCCCTCCATGTTTGCTCAAGCTTATCTCTTCTTATTTATATATTATTTGTTATACTGTTTCTCCGAGTATTGATTTTTTGTAACACTTGACTTCCCAGAACTGTCATTGCCTGATATTGACTCACTGTAATGTTCTGTATATTGTACTGTCCTGGATCGTGCCTGAAAACAGGCATTTGTTTGCCTAGTTCACCTACTTGGTCAACAAAAACTAAATAAATAAAATAAATTAGTCCTCAGTAGGGGCCAACATGCAGCATATGTCAGTAATCCAAGAGGTGAGGTGTGTCTCCAGCTGAGTGGAACTATGTTTACTTAGCTATCTGAAGGTCTGGAAATGGCCTTTATGACACTTTCTCTTTTAAGCTAGTTTTTTTGCCACTGTTCTCTGCCAGTAATCTGCTTCAGGCATATCACATAGTGAACCCAACTATTCCACCACTCTCTCTGCCTTTGTTCTGGTGGGGATCAGCATGGGGACCCAAAGGCACTGGCACCATCATTCATGGTCATTGGTACATATGTTTTGGAGGGCTTTATCCCTTCCCCCACAGAATGTGTGGCCCCATGCACATCTCCACACATGCACAGGCCAATGCAGGGGTCACTACAGTGCTGAAACCAGGATGTGTCCCTCCTCCAGCTGGGAGTGCTGCTCAGTGGCAGTGAGACTCCAGGCCATCAGATCCAACATCCCAAGTTTGCTCCCAAATACAGAGCACAGCAGGAAAGCACAAAGTGCTTCTGCTGGTCCACCGAGTAGCCCTTTGTGACAGTTTTTATGTGTTTTCTCAATTAAATAAATGTTGTAGTAAGATCTGAAACAAATCATATGAGTCATAAAAGAGTCCTTTCAAACTGCAAATTAAAAAAAAAATGTTCCTGACCAGGTAAACAAGCACAAAAGTTCAAGAGAACTATAATATATTCATGCCTTGTTCTGGCAGTACCCTATGTTACCTGGCACTGCACTCTATGCAGGGAACAGAACCCTGAGGGCTATGGTCTCCTGACTTCACTTCTGTTATGTCCGCCTCCACCACCTACAATATGCATATCAAGGCAGTGCTGCATCAGCAGCTAGTAGTCCGGTAGCAGGGCAGTAGCAGAGTGTTTGAACCAACAGGCAGTTCATTACATGATGTTCAGAGGAGGACTGGTGGCTCTAACTGGAAGCAATGTGAAGTTCAGGTGATTGAGGAGCAGAGCAAAGTGGACTGGGACACTGAGCTCTGGGACCTGCTAGCAGAGAGGACATGGATCACTCTGTAAACAGAGGAGATATGATGACAGTGGTACTACAAGACAGGAAAGGCACACTGAGATTTGACAAAGTGTAAGGAGCAGCCCATCACTTGGAACTCGGGATCTGCTGATGCTGCCTTGATGTTGTGGTTAGAACTGCAAGTTCAGTTTGTCCTTAATCAAAAAACTTCAAACCTCCGCTGTACACAAGGGGGCCAACACCCATGAACATCCTCATACTTTTTATGAACTTTGGATTCACTCAAGTTTATGTGGTGAAAACCACAGTGCTCAAGCTTAAAGTAAAGCCAGCCTATGGAGCATGACAGCCGGGAGAGGAGAGAGAGAAAAACACTAGGAGAGTTCCAATCCAGACGTGAGGTTGGGATGTCACATGACGTGTGACTACAATTTCAGTTGCTTGCAACCCTACAAGACAGTGCCAAGTGGAAAAACTACATGATTGAGTAAAGTCACTCTCAGTGGCTCCACACCACAGTCTCTCTGTTTCTGATCCAGTTTCCATACTATTTATGTGCCTTGGTCCAGCTATATTATGTCAGCTCACTCAGTTTCTGCTGGCTTTCCCGATCCAGGCACTGGAGTAAACCACATTGTCTGCAGCCTCCTATGCTATGTGTCAGACTGTCCTTGTGCCCACTGCCCATCACTGCTGCTTTAGCGCGGTGGTGTGGGGGAAGATAAGGTAGGGCCCTTACCTTAGGGTGTGTCACAAAAGAAACTATGTAGAATCTAAAGCTTGAAACATTGTGGGAACTTTGTTTTTTTGCAGCATCAGCATCAGCATCATGGAGTCATTTGAAAGGTGTTACATGTGAATGCATGCTTTTATATGCATGTTTATACCTATTTTACAGCATTATATGGGAATTAACTTTTCCGTATGGGACATGAAATGTGGCTGTGGGCCAGAGCAATACTGAGGGTAAAATCATGAGGGAAATCCCTTTGGATATTATAAAGAAAATGCCGGCACAATGCAGGGTCAGTGGCTACTTTACTCCAAAAAAGTGAAAAGAAACTGGCTTCAAAAAAGGGGGGAGGGGTTCTGCTACCACCTCCATGTCAGATTAATGTTTTGCACCAAAATCTCACGGTGCTTTATCAGAGCTCAGATGCTGGTGTGAAATAGTAGTCTGGCATGGTGGCAGAAATGGAACCCCCTTAGATGTTTTATTAGGGGGATAAATAGTCCAGTTTTTCTCTCTCTTCATTCTTATCTTGTTTATAGGAGTGCACCACCAGTACCATAGAGACACAGAGGGGGAGAGAAATGAAAATGATTTGGGGGCAAGCAATGTCTCCAAAGCCTTCACATTTTCTGATAAAGACCAGGGAATGGAAGGGTGAGGGTGAAGGAGGGTTGTGGTTTACTGAAGAAGAAGAAGAGAGGATTATATGTTGTACTGTGTAGTTTGAACCAGGTAGAACCTTGTTATATGTGATAGAACCAAGTATAACTTGGTGGAACTTTTTTAGGTTCAATCCATAAAGTTTGCAAGGTAGAACTTTTAGATGTTCAAACAGCCCTAGTTGTAGTCTCTTTTTTGGCTGTTGTATGAAGCACTTGAGGTGGCCCCATTATCAGGAGTTCTGCATGCTTTGAGCCCAGTGCGTAAGGTACTGTGTCCTTGCATTCACCTGTTGAGTAACATTGACTCAAGGGAGGTGGTGGGAGAGTTTGCCTTGCGTGTGAGTCAATGTAGAAAACCTTGGAATTTGGGATTGGACTGGCAGTCTGATGAGCAGCTTGGACCTTAACCAGGTTGTGAGCCAGTTTGGAATGCTGTGAAACAGCATTTCTCTCCCCTCTGCCCCACTTGTCATCTAAAATTTGTTGAAATGTTACCTTTTGGGCCCAGTGGGAGGAGGCCTGTCTGTTAAATGAGTGGAGTGACCTAGGCCTGAGCCCTTCTCCAGATGAGGAACCGCTTCCAATCTACTGAAGCTGTACTGTGGGACTTATTTTGTTTCCTCCTTCAATGGCAGTGACTGGGGGGGCAGCATTCAGTTGCTTCGGGGTTAACTGAACTTTTTCTTTATTTCATGTATTAACTGTTAAACAGTATAATCTTGCACTTTCTGGTGCACTCTAGATTGTTTTAACTGGGCACAAATTGTTCTATTTTATTTTATCATTTTTGATTTGGGTATTTTGGTTGCTTGGGGTTGGATGAGAGGTTAGATTCATTGTAATTCAAAAGTTTTGATTGTGGTGTGTGTGTGTGTGTGTGTGTGTGTGTGTGTGTGTGTGTGTGTGTGTGTGTGTGCAGGTGAGTGGTTAGTTTGAGGGAGGATGACTGTGCTGTAAGGGAGCAGTGTTTAAGGGGTTAGTTTTAGATTAGTGTGTCACCCCCAGGTGGCACTATCCCTAGTGTAGCACCCCTGCCTACTACCTGGGACAATAGGCTATGGGGTTTCAGTTCGTTAACTGATAACAATTTTAAACAATGCGCAGTGCCTCCACTCAGAGTGTGCTTTAAGTGGGCTAGCTGTTACCAGGTATAAACTCCTGAAGTGTTATACCGCCCACAAGACCATTTACCTTACCCAGACATGCCCCAATAGATATCTCCCCACATTTCAACATTTCACATTTAAAGACTCTCTCTAATAATATGCTCACCCACAACATTTCAAAAACCAGTAACAATCAATTTATTTGGGGGACATAGTACTTAGGAATGGGGAAGTGGAATAGAGGTTATGCGATTAGCTATTTACATATGTATAACGGTCTTGATTTTGGCTTTGCTGGTGAATCCTCCAGCTGGGTGGCTACATTGCTAATAGAAAAAGGCAATCACATTTCTCATTTTGACAATGATACCCAGAGTCCTGGCTATCTAACAGCTGACTAAAATCAGGTGTTACATTCACATTCATATTTTTATATCCACACTGGTACCAGTCCCAGATACAACTGAAAACCTGCAATCTCATACCATACACTGGTTACCCAGATACCAAAGGCCTGGATGTTGCAGGCCTGGTGGGAGTTGTAGCTGGTCGAGTTGGCTGGCCCTTGATTTGGAAGGAAGGGGCAACACTTAGAAGCTATGTTACTACAGCGACTGTAGATCCTAAACAATATGAAGAAGTAGACAGGGATTGCCTTGCTTTTGGCAGAAGTAGCAGGCTTGTCCCTGCTGGTCACAGAAAGACAGGGATTGCCCTGTGCATCCGAGAAAGGCAGGGATTGCCCTGCGTATCACAGAAACCGAATATTCCAGGACAAGCTACTCGGCTAGATCTTGGATTTCACATCCTGAACATTCAGCACATTACAGCTCAAAGTCACATCCAGTATAATTAGAAGGCAATACTTTTATCAAGCATCCATATTCATTTGAACAAAGTCACATCTAGTACATTTAAATACCAAACATGGCATCTTTAGCAAAGTCTCATCCAGCAAGTCTAGATATTAAAACACTTTTATCAAGCATTCTCAGACAAAATCCAGCAAAGACAGAAATATTTTTTTCCTGAATAAATCAGGCACAATAAGCTCTAGGGCCTCCTACCCCATGAAGCGACAACACGACTTTGGCTGGCAACTCCACGAGGGCAGAACTAACCCATAGGGCACCAAAGAATATTAGCACATTTATATGATTCACTACAACACATCTTAATGCACCTGCAATGGGCCATTTGAGCAGCAGGCAACATGCATTTGAACAATCTTCAAAACGCTGTCTCTTGGGTCTTAGCAGCCCAAACTGATAAGACCTAGGGTCTCTCAACACTTCGCAGATAAACATCTAATAGATTGGGCTTGAGGCCCCAAGATTACTTGTAAAGCTTCTCCCTTGCACCGGGAGGTACAAAGGCACTCACACAGGTCCTCCACAGGTCGTATCCGTCATAGAAGGTGTCCTGGTGTCTTCAGTCATCTAGCATAAGTGAGGCTAGGTGGTAGCTGGTCTTCTGTCCACATCTTTCCCCGGTGTGTGAGGGAGGGCTAGCACCTGGAGGACAATTCTGGCAACCTCCAGACTAGCAGTTGCAAAATTAACTGAATCACTTTAACTTTAAACTTAAATAAACAACAAACACCCCTCCTGGAGGGAGGGCTTAACTGGAAAGACCAGGCCCGGAAGCATGGCTGGGGCCTGAGCCCCAACCCCTGTGGGGGGGGTCCCAGCAGACTGGAATCTTCTCTCATCTGTCTCGATCTGAAGAAATGCTGACAGACACTGTCTTTTATAGGGCTCTTTTTCGATTCCTGATTGACTAAGATGATGGGGTGATGGATCTCCGAATGACTGGAGGACCTGTCAATCATAATACTCGAGGCACAGTTGATCTGGTGAATTCGCATCTAAAATGATGTCCCTGTAAGTCCCCATGAGCACCCGGTGTTTACCCATGAGGTGTTGTGAATGTCCCACAAGTCCTGACTTTTTATTCCTGACATTCCAATTGTCTGTGGCTGCTTGCAATGGCTGCTTAACCCATTGTCCCTTATAGCAGATCAGATACAGCCCTGAATAAAGTTCTGGTGTAGCCAGGATGAAATAATTATTTGCTCCAATGCCCCACAGTTCTGTAGCCCAGATGGTATTCTTGCAGTTGTTGCACAGAGAAATTGAATTGCTCCATTCATTTTCCTGTTGCTACAGCAAATAGTTATGTTCCCTTGCAGCAGCTGGCACACAGAGTCCCAATATTGTTGCTGGATCAGCCAAGAAGAAAAAAATATTCATTTAAGCACTCTCCTCCCTGAAATACACTTTACCCAATTGCAGCAACAGGTTACAGTAATAAAAACATTTATTTTCCTCTCTTTTTGGCAGCAGCCAATTACAGCTACCTTGGGGGCAGCCAAACACATGGTATTAAATTATTCAAATGACTGGAGCCTGGCTCATGAATACTTAAATGAGCCCTGGTCAAGCTCCTTTAATTTTTACCTGAGCGGCCCCCCAGTAGGCTGTCCATGATCATCGATCCAAATTAGGTGGAAGGGATCCCAAGACTGACAGCACAGTGCCCAAGGCGACCGCAAAACAGCACAGTTCCAGTTCAAAAGTGCTTTTCATACCAATGTGATTCCCGCTGCCCTGGGGGCAGCACTTTTACAGTGGGAGATCGCGAGAGTGATTTTAAGCCTCATGGGGCTGGATTGTCATTCGGGCTGATGGGGCACAAGGAGCCGGAAACAAGACCTGGGGGATGAAAAAAAACTTGCTGGCAGATTGGGAGAATCCCAGGAGAGACAGCAAAAAGGAAACAGAGAATGGCAGGGCTAAGGTGGCAGGTAAGCCCAAGCAGGCATTTTAGGGACCCCTTTTGACAGGGGGTTGCAAGTTGTCTGGAGATATGTGTCTGGGCAAGGCAGCTCCTTCCTACACCTACCCTTCTGGACTGCTACATCAGCTCTGACCTTTCAGACCACTTCGCTGCAGTACTGGGAGTGATGTATAACTGCTACAGGAGGTTGGGGATTTTAAAGAGATGGACTAAAGCTAGGGGCAATGGCCAGGGAGTGAGTGTCAGGGCATGACAAATTAGTAGTGTCAGATGAAATAGGTGCCCTAAGTTTAGAAGGGCTGTAGAGTGGGGTCTTCCTTCCCCATTCTGATCTGCATGGAACACCCAAGAAATGGGGAATAGGTACTCAGTGGCCTACTAGCCCTTAGTCCTCCACTTTGGTGCATGTTGTGCAGTAGCAGGTTCCTAAGAAATAAGGCTGTTGTGATCTTAGATGGGATCATGGAGTCCTCTAGGGACCTAGTATATTTTAATGAGACCTGGTTGGGTGATGACTCTGGGTCTGTCCTGGAGGCGGATATCTCCAATGGGTACTCTTTGTTACACTGCATGAGGTAGGAGCATTATGGAGGGAGGGATGAAGGGGTGCCACCTGTTTTAGATCAGGTCTAAGACCAACAGTGCTTCCTGTGAGAGAGACAATGTCATTTAAACACATGACTACAAAGTGTGAGGCATGTGTGAAGTGTAAAATTTTCCTGATGTATCACCCGCCAAGGGATGGACCAGGAGTTTCTTCAGGAATTTGCAGACTTAAATGCCTCCAATCTTATTGTGTTGGGTGTTCAGTGTTTGGGTTGACACCAAATCCTCACTGTCTCCTCAGTGAGGTCTTCCAGTTGATGGATTCACTGCACTTCACAAAGGTAGTTACAACTGCTACTCATTAATACAGCCATATCTTGGACCTTGTTGTCTCACATGGAGTTGGCATTAGAAATGTCAAAGTGGATCCTGCAGGGTGGTCATATCATTTTCTCCTGGCATGGGCCCCCTGGAATATTACCCTTCCTTCAGAGATGATCCAGTACAGCACTTTGTGTAATCTGGAGCACAAAAAGTCTTGGGCATACTACATATCTCGAGTATGGAGGCAGCATGCTAAGGAGGGTCAGTGACTGCCATTGGGTGTTATAATTTGGCCATTTTAATGGCACTGGACTCAATAGCACCAACACATCACAGTGTTGGGGGCAATGCTTTCAGAAAATTGTGGACTGGATTGCATCTAGCTAGCTGAACTTAATGCTAAGACGTAAATGCTACTGGAGGAATAGGGTCCTCATGGGGTGGCAGCCAGAAGAATGGTCATTGCAATGCCATCATTGAACTGCACACCAGTGGATGTCTGGGGTAGGGTGAAGAATCTGGGAGTCATTGTGGACTCAGACCTCACATTTGAACATCATATGTCGGCCGTGGTCTACAGTGGATTTTGTTCTATGAAGAAATATCTCCCAGCTCAAACCCAGCTTGGACAAGAGGATCTGGTGGCTCTGTAGCACACTTTTGTGACCTCATGACTGCATTGTTGCAGTGATTTGTACTTAGGGCTATCAGGGAAGCTGGTGCATCATCCGCAACTAGTGCAGAATGCCTCAAACAGGCTAATCTCCAGAGCAACATACTTGGCATACTTGAAACAGATTATACCTTTTGATGCAGCAGTACTGGCTCACTGTCAGATGGTGGACAACATTCAAGATCTTGTTGTCAACATACAATGCTTTACATAGATTGGGACCTCACTACATAAAAGACCTCTTAGCCTCACATGCTCCTGAGTAATGCCTCTGCTCCACCAAGCGCATGTTTTTAGTGGTCCCTTGGGCACTTCGAATCTTTTGAGGGGGAGGTCCTTTTCAGTAGGTTCCCCACTTTTATGGGACTCTCTCACCTATCAACTGAAGACTGTCATATCAGTAGAGGGGTTTAAAGGGCAGAATACTGATCTGTTTGCTATGGCCTATAATTTGTATTCTGAGGTATGACATTGTCTTCATGTTTGAGATGAGTCTGTTTATTGTATTTAATATTTTTAATCAGTGGATCTGAATGGTGATTTAGTAATGTTTATGTATAATAGACAAGTGAAGTGCTCCATGCCATTTGGATGGAGTGATATATAAACATAAAAGCCTTGCTCTTGCCTTGCTTTCATGTTGTGTAATGCAACACAACCCTACTTTTTTCACCCAGTGTCTAATTTTATTCAGTAATGAGAACTGCATTTTATTTTTCTGCTCTAATTTCCTCTTTCTGTTTTCACAGGCCAACAATCTTTTTCCAACAGTCTGCTTCTAGTCACGTACAAGTCCTGATATATTTGCCTTCTGTTGCTCTAAATTTATAGTCAGATAACATCAGTTCACATACTAGCTGAACAAAATATGTCCAGTGCCAGTTCCAGTCTTGCTCATCTGAATAATATGAGGAGTATGGCAGGGTCTTCCTTCTTGCTCTAGTTTTACCCCCCTTACTTAGGACTAAGAACAGAGAAGGCTTCTGGGGCCCTATACACAGTTGCAGTCAAGTGCTGCAAAGTAGTTGCAAAAGCCACTTTGTGGCACATCTCAAACTTGCACTTAGTTTGTGCTATATGCAAAGGGGTCACAACAATATCCCTGTACTACCACACAGGACAGTGCACTGTTGCAGGGAAAGGGGTGGGAGAAGCCTCAGTAATGAGGGTTCTGGTATACACGGAGGTGCTGTCTATGAAAAGCAGCTCCCTAGTGTCCTCACTCCTACCCACCCCCATTGGTATGGTGCACTGACCCCACAGGCAGAAAAACTGCTGCAGTTCTTTAAGGTGTTGCCACCTTGTGAGCCTGAAACTTTGTTCTGCCCAGGAAAAGATTTAAGTGGCACACAGTGCCACTGAAACATGCATGGGAACTGCTAGGTCTAGGGAAGAGAAGAGGCTCTAATGGATGCAAGGGAGGTAAATCAGACAAGGGGAGTGGCTTGTGTGTCACTAAACCACCAAAGAAGACTGGCAAGGGAACACATATTTGGAAATCAGCTTGACCCACAAGTGGAACATAAGGCATGGGGGGGACAACATCTGCAGTAACACTGAGTGCCTACTGCATGAGCCAACACATGGCACCATGAGCCTGGTGCTGTGCCATAGTCTGACTCCTGCAGCTGCCTCTGTTCTATGATTGTTTTGGTTGCACAGCCTACAGTAACAGTTAAACTTTGTGTAATGGTATGCAGCACCACTGTCACAGGGGATGTGCCACCCCTGCAGACATGGTCTCACTTTTGTGTATAGCAGCTTTGATGGGTGGTAGTATGGCGAGCCAAGTGGATACCTGAATAGTGCTACCCATTACTGCAACTGCATAAGAGGACCCAGCTTTTTTAGACATCGAGCCATTGCTTGAGCATCTATAGTTGTCATACATAGATACATAGATGTTGTCAGCAGATAAGGGCCTTGTGGCCCATCCAGTCTGCCCTATCCATCTTTCTAATGCTTAAGGTACCCTAAATGCTGCAAGTCCCCCCCCACACCATTTGCCCTAGCTTGATAATTCCCATGTGCCTATCCCACGCATTCTTGAATCTCTGAACCGTGGCCTCCCCATCACTTCCTGGGGGAGACTGTTCCATCTCTTCACCATCATTTCAGTGAAGTAGAATTTCCTCAAGTTTCCTTTATGTTTTCTCCCCTTTTAGTCTTATGCTGTGCCCCCTTGTTCTGCTATTTCCCTTAATGAGAAAGATGCTCCCCTCTGGTACCCTATTGATCCCTTTTACATACTTGAAGGTCTCTATCATGTCCTCCTCTCTCTCCTTTCCTCCAGGGAGTACATATAGTTCTCTGACTCTCTTCTCATACAACTTATGCTGCATCCCAGATATCACTTTTGTCACCCTCCTCTGTACCCTCGCCATCCTGTGTATGACTTTTGGAGATGGAGCCTCCAGAACTGAATGCAATACTCAGTCATGGCCAAGTTCAAAGATTTAGGAAGATCAAAGTTACATACAGTATGTTAGCTGGCTGTGGTGAGATCTGAGTAGTGACATGATCAGTAGAATGTAGTACCAGCTGAGAATTTCCCATTCTGCTCCCCTATCAGATTTGCATAATCATGTTGTTTTGCATTGGTTAAAGGATTTAGGATAAATGGGTATGGCTTGGAAAGATTTACAAAAGTCTAACAATTTAGAAATGATCAGTCTTCTCATGTCATTTACTGTACATGTTGTTCTTAGTCCAATCTCTGATATGATACGAGTTATGCTGTAGTAAAGAGAAAATTTTTATAGCCAAGTGTCTTGTGCAGTGGTCTGTAGTGGACTCACAAAGAGAGAGCCATGAGTCAGCGGTGCTAGGTCAGTGCAGATAGCAGGGTCAGCCAGCACCACAAACAGAAAAACAAAGTCCAAATGTTACCGGCACAAATTTATTCATGTAGAAAAAAATATCCACAGTAGTATCAACCAGCAATCTACAGAAAGACACTCTTCATCTTATACAAGAAAAACTGGACCTCAGCCCATTACCCCAACACTTTGCTCATAGAGTTTTATCGGGGGAGTAGCTAGCGAGTGATCACTTTGTTTTAATTAATTAGGTCAGTGACCTCATCAGTGATGTAAGATAACCACAATAAAGTGATATAAATGTCAGTGCACAATGTATAAATCTGTATCACATACCCATCACTAGTGTTGTGCGAAATTGAAATATTTCACCTGGCAAAATATTTTGCGTAATTCAGCAATTACGTGAAATTGTTCACCTATGCGAAACTAAATTTCACCTGTTTTCTTGATTTTGTGTAACGGCAAAATTTTGCTTAACATGTCTTGGTGAAATTTTTCACCTATGCAAAGCAAAATTTTGCTTGCTTCCACGATTTCACCTAAATGGTGAAATTTCATCTAAATTCGCTGGGCTGCCAAATTCGTCCATTGACTCTCCAAATTTCACCTTGTGACATAATTTCACCAGTGTAACTTTTGATTTCACCAGTGAAATTTTGGTCCAAAGGAGAAATTTGCAATGCACTGTAGGCAAATAGGTCAAAAGTCACATGCCGCTTGTTTACAGCTCATTCTTCTGTGTGTAGTGTTGGAGAGCTGTCTGTTGTGGTGCATCGGAGCCAATAAAGCCTTTGAAAATGCTAAAACTTGTTTTTGAGAGCTAATTACTGCAAAATATAACATTTTTTCCTAGTGCTACTGTGCTGCTAGGGAATATTTTCTAATATTGTGGATTTTTGTACAGTGCTTAGTTTAAATTAGGTTTTACTTTTCTCTCTGTCTTTGAAAGAGTTGTGTGGGGTAGGGTAGGAGTGTAGAGCAGTGCAGGCTATTTCTGATCAAGCAGATTGGTATTTACTTACAAGTGTGAGTTATTTATTTACTGTTATTTCTTATTAATTGTGTTATATCTTGCCATTTATTTTTCTATTTTTTATTTATTTCAATTTCAGTTTTATTTGTTCAATCATAAAAATGATTTTCACAAAATAGAATTACAATAAGACTGACATAGATATAAGTGGATTAACAGAGACAATAAATACAATCCAGTTTTACACATAATCCACCTTGATCAATAAAACAGACAACCACAAAGACAGCAATAATGTGCAAAATCGCAAAATGAGATCAGGTGGATGAATCCAGGAGAGATCATTGAGAGAAAAAAAGATACCACCACAGCACCAACATCATGTTTTAGGGGCATTTAATTTTCATCTCCTAATATTTCTTGTTAGGAATACAAAATTCCCTACAGAATGAATGATAGTACAATCCTCAGAGGAAAGAAAAACCTTAATAAGTTCCATACCACTGGATGTTGCTATTCCATTGATTATTGGAGATAACCACTTGTGCCTAATCCCGGTGTACCAGGGGGATCTCAAAAGGACATGGGCCAAATCCTCCCTTTCTTTCTGTTCACAAGCACAAAACTGATTGTCCAGATTACTAGAGTTCTTATATAAAGCATTTCTAACACTTGTATTCAAACAAGTCAAGCCTAAATCTTGTAAATGTTTTACGAATATATCGTTTCTCCAAGACATCAAGGTAAAATCTATATTGATGATTATCAACACTGAGAACACCATTTAAAGTATTTTGAGTTAGCAATAAATGCTAAATCCAATTCTCTAAGAAACTGTTCCATTTTATTTTTTATATATACTTTATATTTCTCACTAATATTCGCACATTGATATCTACATTTCAACAAAAAAAACATCATATATCTATCAAGCAAGTTATACAAGTGAGAAAGCCACTTAGACTGTTTATGCTTACATTGCATCCAAACTTCTTTCTCCATTAAACAAATCTTAGCCCATCTATCATTCGGTAAATCTCAAAATCCTAATCCAGAAATTAATTAATCTGGAGTCAGCCAACACTTGTAAATTTGTAATAACCAACTCTGTTCTTAGAAAATAAGCTGGTGTAGAATTTGACAACCAGTGACTTTCCTCAAAAGTTTAATGGCTGGGATTTCTAGATGATTCACAGGTTTTAACCCCCATATTTCTACCCTGTATAGTGTTTGTGCATTGAACTTTGCCTGTATGGCAGACAGGAGGAGTCTAAGTGAGTAACCACCATAGGCATGATTAAATTTTGCTAAAGCCCCAATTGTTTTATTAGTTTTAGAGTATATTATCCCAGTGGCTATGCCAAGATCTATTATTAGAATATGATATACCCAGATAAATATCTGATGAAACTGTTTCTAAATACTCCTCTGCTAATTTCCACCTATACTTATTAGTTCTTGCACCAAATACCATTACTTTTGTTTTACTAAGATTAATTTTCAGTGACAAAGACTCTGATACATTTAACAACAAATGTTTCTTTTTCTGAAGACCTGAGACAGCAAGAGAGCATAAAACAAGATCATCAGCATATGCAAGGGATGAGCATACATGTGTACCAATTTTAGGAGAGTCAGAAATTAAAGATTGTAATTGAATCAACAGATTATCCAAATAAATGGAAAAGAGCATGGGTGCTAGAATGCATCCTTGCCTGACACTCTTATTTATCTCTATTCTATCTGATAATACACTCCTCATACGAATCTCAGCCCAAGTATGGAAATATAAAATTATGATACTATTGACCAGAACAGGAGAAATTCCCTGATAAAACATTGTTTCTCATAATATTGATCCATTAATTGTATCAAACGCCAAACAGTAATCTACAAAAATGATGTACAATTTTTGTTTTCTTATATTAACATATTTTTCTATCAAATGGGAAAGTATAAAGCAGTTATCAAGGGTTGAATAACCTTCTTGAAATCCCGCTTGATTAGGAGCAAGTCCCCCTAGTTGTTCTATTTCATCCTTAAGTCTATCTAATAATAATTTTGCAAAAATTTTACCCAAAACATCCAACAGACTTATAGAACGATACATCATAATTTGGTCTCTTTTTATAAATTGAAAAATAATGGCTCCCACCCATGAATCAGGAACAAAATTGTTATAAACACACCGATTAAAAAAAGTAGTCAAAAAATTTGACCAGACCTCAGGTAAGCACAAATAAACTTCTCCTGGTATCCTATCTGGGCCTGATGCCTTGTTAGATTTAACAGCAGCAGGAACTCTTTCAAACAGGATGGAGAAACTTTTCAGAGAAAATTAAAAAAAAAATGTATTTTTCTCTGAAAAGTTTCTCCGTCCTGTTTGAGAGAGTTCCTGCTGCTGTTAGCTATGTTATATATACCATTCTTCCTCTTTTAGTTGTGAATTGATTGTGAATTCTTAAGTTTTAAACACACAGAGCTGACCCTTTATTTTATTTGTTTGTGGTTAGTTCTGTTTGCTGGAGTGTTAACTTGTGTTACTAAAACTGTGAAAATCAACAGTTCTATATTTTTTGTATCTTTACTTAAGTAGTTCTACTTGATCACTTGAACTTGTCCATTTACAGTCACACTGCATTGCTGAATTGTTCTGCTGTATGTTATATTTGGAGCTTGACTCTGCACACTGCATGGTGTTCCTGTTTTAGTTAACTTACCTTACCCTTTCTCTGTTATAGCATTGTTTGCGTAACACCTGACACATGCATTATAAAACAGTATATATTAAAATAGTCAATTTCAAGAGATTTATTGGTGATCCCTCTCATCCAGACCACTACTATATTGTGTGGTACTTGCCTTTGTTACAGTTTTATGGTTTTCTCTGCCCTTGTGTAAAAAAAAATTGTGATACTAAGTAATAACACATTACAGTACTTTATTTGGCCAGAGACACAGGTGATCTGTATTTAAAGTCGGCCACTTGTGCCCTTTTTCCTTGTGTGTGTTTCTTTAATTCCTGTCCTGTTTGGGGGGGTGGTTACCTTTTGGTTTTTTACTAGAATAGACTACCAACCATATACAGTATTAGTTGTACTCTAAGTGCTAGTACCTGTCCTGATTGTGTTTCGACATATAAGGAAGCCAGTACTGTAGGTGTGTGATGTCATCATTCACATGTGAGGTGTAATTCACACAGTTCGTAGTAATACATCCTTTCTTCAAATACTCCCAGAGAAAAGAAAAGCTTTGAAGCAGCAGTCAGCAAAAATGCCTTCTAGGAAGCGGCCAAGTACAGGGGGTAAACGTGGCAGGGGGGATGCAGGAACTAAGAAGTCTGCTGAAAAAAGTACAGTTGCAGTTCCAGTTCCAGTTCCCATAGCAGTAAAAGCACATTTATGTCTGCATCAGTGTCTTCTGATGTGGGCCCTGGTGGTGTGGCAGGAACCAGCAAAAGTAGTTGGTGGCCGAATTGGGTCAGGCATTCCTGTGTCTTACTTTTTTAAAGTTCAAACTGTTGTAGTCATGCTAGTGGGGGATGCTGACATTGAGAAGAAGAGAGGCACTGACACCAGTGTAGAAACAGTGGTCCAGGACTCAGAGGAGACAAAGTATGGCAGACAAAGTACCCTTCCAATTATGCTGCTGCACAAGAGTTAAATGCTGCCACTGCTGAAATACTGGCTATCAATCTGTTGCCATTCTCATTTGTAGAGAATGTTGGTTTCCGCAGGTTGATGGCCTGTGCCTGTCCCAAATGGCAAGTTCCACTGCAAACTTATTTTACTAAGCAGGCTTCCAGAGCTGAACCATAGAGTTGCTGATTACATTAGACATGCATTGAAGCATAGTGCATCACACTATATCCATCTTAGCATGGATATATGGACCAGTGGACAAACAGCAGCAAGTTTGTATCTGTGCATAACAGCACACTGGGCACAGTTGCCTTGGGCAGTACTTTATTTTGGGCCTGGCAAAACATGTGTGAAGCAAAACTGTGGTGGTAGCAACACACCTGGTATTCGGCAGCATGAAACCCCAAGCATGACAAGTGTCACAGGTTCTCACACAGCTGAGAAAATGCTTACTGTTCTGCTGGATGAGATTGATGGGTGGCTCTGCACACAATCACTCAGCAGGATTCATTGCAAGTGATAACGGCTCCAATGTAGTGAAGTGCATTAGCAAATGGTGTTTTTTTCAAAGTGCCCTGCCTGGCACACTGCCTTAATCTTGTTGTTCAGCAGTTTCTCAACCATGCGGACATTAAGGAAACGGTTACTGTTGCTCATCACATCTGTGTCCAGTTCACCCATTCTGCAAAGGCACGTGACCATCTACATTAGCTATAGCACAATAACCATCTGCCTCAGCACCGGATGAAGCTTGATGTCATCACTAAATGGAAATCCATGCTGTACATGCTTGACTGGCTGTATGAACAGATTAAGCTGTGTCAGAATACCTGCTGCTGCACACCACCCATGACAGTGCTGAAGTGTCCATCACACTAACAGAGCAGTGGCACCAAATTGATGGGCTAATATGCATTCTCTGTCCATTCAAGCATGCTACACAGGCAGTGAGTGGGGACACTGCTTCTATAAGTCAGTCCATACCCCTCATATGTGTGCTGAGGCAGACACTAGTGAATGTGCAACACCAGACAGAGGCAAGTGGGGATCATGGCACTTGTGAG
The DNA here is from genome assembly GCA_016271365.2 of Neoceratodus forsteri. Taxonomy (NCBI): domain Eukaryota; kingdom Metazoa; phylum Chordata; order Ceratodontiformes; family Ceratodontidae; genus Neoceratodus; species Neoceratodus forsteri. The sequence goes on from CM028131.1 coordinate 1,129,063,873, forward strand.
CTAATGGATCACATACTCCATGTACTGGACACAAATACACATGTATCTGGCATTTTACAGTCAGCTGACTTTTCATTCACCACCATGCTGAATCAATGCTACAAACGTGGCCTGCCCTGTATAATTGAAGGAGGTCATCAGCGAGTACAACAGTTGACAGAAAACCTCATTAGATTTGTACTGTAAATGCTGCACAAATGAAAAATGCATGCACTGCATCAAAAATGGGTGTTGCTACCACCACCAGTGGCTCACAGGCAACCCAATCAGAGAAAATAGGCAAGGCAGAGGAGAAAACAGCAAGCAGTCCCCTTTTTTGTCAACTGTTGTACTCTCCGATGACCTCCTTCAATTATAAGAAGACAATGTTAGATCAAGATTGGGTTTCCTATAGGCAGGTTAGAAACTTGTATACTACTAAAATTAAGGTAGCAAAACAACAGTTTATTCGATCCAAATTGGAGGACAATCATAAAAAAGACTCAAGGAAATTTTGGGGAATTATCGCAAATTTAATGGGGAAAAATAAACAAATTTGCATAAATAAAATAGTGAAGGATGATGTCGCATTACCACCAGGAAAAGAAATGGTTGATGCCTTTAATGATTACTTTTCTAGTGTGGCCTCACCAAGTCTCTTAGATGAGACTTTTAGGGAACATAATGAGACTCTGGAGTCTAATCAAATAGGAATTAACATAAGAGATAGTGACATAGGTGGCTTTGACTTTTCCTACATCTCTTCTCAAGAGGTATGTTCCGAACTCTTGAAATTAGATATATGTAAAGCAAAGGGATCAGATGAAATACCATCAAGATTGTTGAAATATGCAGCTCCCTGTGTGGCATATCCGCTGGCTTATATTTTTAATTTATCCATTCAAAGTGGGGAATTCCCTGATGGGTGGAAGATTGCAAAGGTCAGGCCTATATATAAATCTGGTAAAAAGAGCGAGTTAGGCAATTATCGGCCTATATCGCTCTTGCCTCAAATTTCTAAAATATTTGAGAAGATTGTGTCTAATCAGTTGAGAAGTTTTCTTGAAGATAACAATAAATTGACATCTTTTCAATCAGGTTTTAGGACTTCCCATAGTACACAAACAGCCTTGGTGAGGTTGTGAGCGATGTCCAGCTGAGTCTGGACAGGAGGTTAATGGTTGGAGCCTTATTTATAGATCTGTCAAAGGCATTTGATACCCTTAACCATCGGGTCCTCCTGTCCAGACTCAGTGGGATTGGTCTATCTGCCCATACTGTGAGGTGGTTTTCTTCTTATTTGACTGATCGTAGCCAATTTGTAGAGGTGGGTCTTTATAAATCTAGGGTATTGGCGGTAAAAAATGGTGTACCACAGGGCTCGATATTGGGGCCTCTGTTATTTAATATCTATATGAATGAACTTAAAATTACATCAACGGATGCCCGGTATCATATGTATGCAGATGATACCATATTATATGCAGAGGGCGATACCTTAGAATTGATTAATATGAGATTACAATTGGCTTTTGATGAAGTACAGGAATTTCTAAAGTGAAACTATCTCATTTTAAATACTAATAAAACACAATCACTATTGTTTATAAATAATAAAAAACAAAATTTACACTTAGAAATTAATACTAAGGAAGGTATAGCCATTAAGCAGGTAGATGCATATAAGTATTTGGGAGTTTGGTTAGATCCATGCCTAAGCTGGGATGTTTATATTGACTCCTTATAAAAACATAAACAGGAGATTAGGTGTTCTCTATAGGTACAAAAATTTATGACTAGAGAGATTCGTTTGAAGGTGGTAGACTCTCTTTTACTCCCAGTAATTGATTATGGAGACCTGCTTTATGGAGGGCTATTGGAAGCATCTAAACAAAGTGGACTTAGTTTTTGTAGGTTGGCTCGTTTCATATTGGACGTCCCCTATAGAACTCATAGGTGTACACTCTTTAAGGAATTAAATTGGTATAAACCGGAAGTGAGAAGGGATTTACATCTGTTACAGTTTATGATTAAGGTATGGTCTGGGGAAGTACCCAAATATGTAACTGACTTATTTGAAGTTAGGAAGATAAAGGAATGTTTGAGAGCCTCTAAGGGAACCCAATTCGTTTTAAATAAGTATAATCTGAGCATTGGAAGATCTTCCATACCCTCTAGAGGAACAAGGATATGGAATAATTCTCCCTTGGAATTGAGAACAAATAGAACTAGCTATAATAAAAGTGAATTGAGGAATTGGTGTACTACTGTATTACATAACGATATTAGGTGTTCAAATTGTTAGTGTCCTAATGTATGTTATCAAGTTATGTGATTTTTCTTGGATGTTTGTTGGTTTCATTTGGTGTATTGTGTAGCTGTCAATTACATGTGGTTTTTATGATTAGATGTTGAAATTTTACTTTAAATTAACTGTGTCCTGGAACTTCATTGAAAATGAGCTTTGCTCAATTGAATGTATCCTTTTATTCATTGTGAATAAAAAAAATGATTTACTACTACTTTGGGATGATGTCTTTCAGGTGGGAGTGGAAGATATGGAGGAAAAGGAGGAGGAGAAGACAGATGAGGCAGTTGGACTCTGGGCAGCAGAATGAATGGTGGAGGCCTACATGGGGTACCCAAAGCACCTTGCCATTACTAATGAGCCACTGCTGTACTGGAGAAGTAAAATGACTGACTGGCCAGCACTAACATCGGTTGTTGTGAAATACCTGAGCTGCCCACCATCAAGTCTCACTGTGGAACAAGTGTTTAATGCAGCTGGGACAACTGTGAGTGACCATCAGACCAATTTGTCACCCAGGAATGTGTCCATGCTAACATTCATCAAAATGAATGAAAGGCACATTCCACACAACACAATGATATCAGTGGTGTTGCCACAGGAACTGTGTCTCAGTGACGAGGATGATGACAATTCCTCAACTAAGGCATTCACCAGCAGCGAGGTGGATGAGGTAGCAATGTTGAGAGAATTCCCACCTGATGAGAACTTCAGTCTTGAAGACTGTGAGGGGTGCTTCTTGATGATGTGGGATTGGAAGTTGAAAAAGGCTGCGTTTACTCCAAGGCCCGACCCCAAAACAACTTTCACCTCAGTATGGTGGCTGGGGTGTGTATGCTATAGCTTATTTTTAGCTATGTACCATTGGATTGGTTACGTAATGTGTTGTTATGTGCTGCAGTGTGTATAAGTTTCATTTGATCACCCTTTGCCATAACCCGTTGATTGGTCACCTCACCACCAGTCCCCCAAGCCTATAAAAAGCAGCAGCAGTGTAATTAACATAACCATAAAGATTTTGTAATTGCATGATTACAGTTAAAATGTTTTTCTTCCAAAAATATCTTACTTTTCATGTTGACTACCAACCCCATCTTACAGCAAGATATGTTGTCTGGATGTCCTTAAAAGTACCTATGATGGCAAATTCCACACTGTCCCACCCCCCCGGCACCTGATCTGACCTGACACACCCATGCACCCCATGTGACTGAAAAAAATGTTTCTGCCACTTAGTATCAGTGACATGTACAAGAATCCTGGCTCCTAGACTAGTACAAGTAGCATATAAATGTAACATGCTAATTCAACGGTTAACACTACAAGTCGAACACATTTTGAAAAATGGTGAATGATGGCCATTGTTAATGATGAGAGTCATTAATTACAAAAGTAATCATGAAGAGGCTTAACAACTCCCAACATCAAATCCCCCCAAAAAGGTTACTTATGCTATAGTACTAGGTTAAGGTACACAAAACCACAATGGTTCTGGGGGTCAGAGCAGGGGAGGATCCTGCTGTCCTTACTTTGGAATGGATTCAAAATGTTCATGATTACTGTAGCTATGTAATCTCCATTGATTAGACAAGACATTAATCCCCTCCACCTAATTATTTATTATACACCATCTCAACCATCTGTTTTTACATACAGTTCCTCCCTGTATGTGGGTGGCAGTGGTGATTACTCATTACTGGTAATGGTATGGACACCAGTCCAGTGGCTAACATCACGGTTCAAGCAACACCCCTGTTTTCCACAGACACAACACAGCTCTTGCAGGGCCTGGATGAATGTAGTCATCAAGATACGATGAAACCTCAACAGAGGAAAATGACCTAGCAAAACCAAAGATAAGAAAAAAAGATGGATACTCCTCAATCTGCATACCTGGTTTTACTTAACAAGTTGGGAGAAAAAGCAGAGAAAACATGTATACTTAGCACACCCCGTGATGTCATTAAACTACGGACATTCCCCAAAGGAACATGCTGTGTGGTGCACATGAATCCAGTCCATGATGAAGTACAGTAGCACTAGCAGTAGTAGCTGGCATTCCTCTTACCCTATCAGCACTGCATACCTTGAAATAAGAAAAAAAATAAGAACAAATTTTGAGGATTGTTAAAAAGCCCCCCCACCAGCTGTGACCATCCACCAACCCCTCCCCCACCACCACAGAAGACCATAAAAAATGAAGAAATACTTACCTCAAGGACTGTGAAAGTGGAACCTCGCACAATTAAATAAATCCCCCAGATCTGGTTGAGCAGCCAGCAGCAACAGCAGCAGCAGGATGGAATGAGACTTAACTTTGCCAGAATTCCTGATGTTGACAAAAGCAAAAAATAACATAATCACTATCAAGCTGAGACAACCAGATGGCAGTAATAGACATACCACACTAGTATGAAAATTCCAATACTTACCATCTGCGTTGGGGAAATTGGGAAATGCGGTGCATTCAAAGATCCATAGATCTCCACCCTCCTGGCCTGGCATGATGAAGTCATCCACAGCACACTGAAAAATAATATAAGAGCAGTACAAGCATTTTAGAACTCAAGATGCCATAATACCAACCCACCAACATCCTTACCTTGCATATGAAAAAAATGAAGACAGATACTTACATGTTCAGCAGCAGCAGTATGGACCGTGTGAAGATAGTCCACCAGGCATCAACCATCCAGAACAGTAGTTCTTGTGGCAACTTGGCAAGTAGTAGTCAGAGACAGCAGCAAGCAGCAAGCTACAGTGCCCCAAAATTTCATTCACTCCCCACCGCCAGGCAAGCTACTACCACAGAGTCAGTCAGTCAAGACAGCTAGACAATCAGTACAGTAGCATAGGGATAGGGAAATGATAATTGTACATTTCTATCTCAATCAATTGAAACAGCAGCAGCAGGAGGAGGAAAGAATTGTAAGTAGCAGCAGCATTTTGCAGGAGAAATTCATTTTCTCTGCATGGGTTGACACCCCTTTCCAGGTCCCTGAGATGGTGGCACACCATAAAACATCAGGACTGATGCCACATTTCAGTCTCTATTTCATGTAACATTTTTCCTGTAACATTTCTGGACTTGTAGACCCTGTTTGGCACCAGAAGCAGTGAGTTTCAGGCAGAAATATTTGGCAAACAGGCCCTAAAACAGCATTTTAATGTCTGGGTGATGGTGGTGGGGAGCACCATAAAACATCATGTCTGAGACAATATTTCTGTCTGAATTTAAGACACCATTTCTTAGGAAACATTTATGGACATGTACTGTCTGTGCTACACTTGCAGAAGCAAGATGTAGCCTAAAAGCAATTGTAAACAGTGGCCAAAATAGCATTTTAATGTCTGGGTGGTGGGGGGACACTATAAAACATCATGGCTGAGAACAGATTTCTGTCTGAATTTAATGTACCATGTTTTAGGAAACATTTCTGGCCATGTGCTGCCTGTGCTGCACTCACAAAAGCAAGATGTGGCTTAAAAACAATTGTAAACAGTGAACCAAAGACCATCATTTGGCGGATTGGGTGCCATAAAACATCATGGCTGAGACCAGATTTCTGTCTGAACTTAATGTACCATTTTTTAGGAAACATTTCTGGACATTTACTGAGTGCGCTGCACTCACAGAAGCAAGATATGGCCAAAAAGCAATTATAAACAAGGGCCAAAACAGCATTTTAATGTCTGGGTGGTGGTGGTGGGGAGGGGGGGTACCATAAAACATCATGATTGAGACCAGATTTCTGTCTGAATTTAAGGTGTCTTTTTTTAGGAATCAGGTCTGGCCATTTACTGCCTGTGCTGCACTTGCAGAAGCAAGATGTGGCCAAAAAGCAATTGTAAGCAGTGGCTAAAACAGCATTTTAATGTCTGGGTGCTGGTGGGAGGGCACCATAAAACAATTTGGCTGAGACCTCATTTCTGTCTGTTTAATGTAACATTTTTTGGGAAGCATTTCATTACCTGAGTGCCCTGTTTTACATGAGCAGAGCCAAGATTCACTCTCACATAGCTTTGGAAAATATGTTTGTTCATTGTAAAGTTCTTATACTTGACATCTGTGGATAGGATAGACGGAGCAAGGAGGAAACATGTAAAGAAAAATGGAGTAAGATAAAAGTAGAAAGGTACATGGTTTATGGGCATGGTATTACAACAGGGGAACAGGGAGGCAGGAACGGGGACATGCATGGTCAGGAGGACAAAGTTATTCATATTCATATATGAGAGGGGATATGAAAGGGAGGGAGCATAGACAACTGGAGAAGATAAAATAACCAAGAGGATATAGATCGTAAGAAAAAGGTGATAGAAGAGATTTTTTTGTTATTTTTTTTAATTTTTGGGGGGGTTCTTTTTAAGGGAGTGGGTACAGAACAAAAAGAGTGACAATAACAAAGAAAGGAGAAGAAACAGAAAACAACACTTGCCCACCACCACAGCCACAGGCCATTCACTGGGCACTGCCACCTGTGCCACCACCACCACGAAGCTCAAACAGGAGGTCCAAGACCTTCTTCTGGTCTGGTATTTTTTTGAGGTTCCCTCCGACCTCCTGGTGGAGCTGGTCAATGTCCTGATGGATACATTGGACCTCAGTGTGCACAGCCTTCAGGTCTGCCCTGATGACCATCAGCTGACTTGGGTGGGCACTGCAGGATGCTCAGGGCAGGGGTGGCACCACCGGGTCCACTGTCATGCATCACGGGTGGGGGATGCTTCTGTCTCTTCTGGCTCTGAGTGCATTCTGCTGCTAGACCTCCTCCTCCCCCTGGTATGGCACCCCCAAGCCTCAGTGCTGCCTCCTGCTGCTGTCTCTCACTGTTTTGAGAGCTAGTCTACAGCATGGTGGTGCTGCAGGTGGCTGCTTTGACCAGAAGTCCCAAAGTGGGACTCTAGTTTCCACCTTTTTACAGTTTTACCACTAAGGCTGCAGACAACCACACATCATCTGCCTTTGTGGTAAAAAATGCCCAAACTGATGATCTTTGGTTGGGAGGGGCACAAGCTGTTGTCCCAAGGGGGAGCTTCTCCATCTAAATCATTATGCTGGGGGCTGGCAGCTGCAGGAGCCACATGATCCTCCTGAAGGGGGCAATGGGCTCCAAGCCTGAGTGCTGCTGCGTGGCTATGGCAGGGTCCACATCCTGCTGCTGGGATGGGGAAGCTGCTGCTGCTGACAGTGTTGACAGTGCTGTGGATTGGGGTTGGGGGGAACCTGCTGGCTCAGGGCCAATGACCACTGCCTGCTGCTGCTGCTGGGGGGGGGCAGAGGCCAGGGCCAACTGCTCCTGCTGCTTAGGGGGCTCACTTATAATTACGCACCTGTTAAGGTCAACACATCATCCTCCCCTTCTGCTCTGTCCAGCTCCAGAGTCAGACCCACTCTCTTGCATCATTATTTAAAAAAAAAGTGTATTTAAACTCCTAAAGAAAACAATGAAAAAAGGGGGAGTGAAAGACAGACACTCACAGAAGATAAAGAGAGAAAACAGAACATAAGAGAAAGATAATCATTTGTTAAATAAAGAAATAGGGGATGAATGGAAGTTCAACACACACACAAAAGAAACTCTCACTTTCTCACTCACAATTCACCAAATTATGTTTTTTTAGCCTCTGTCTCTCACAGTCTCTTCTACTGTCTCTACCCTACAAAATGCAGGAAAAGGATGTAGGTTCAGTGGCTTCCTGTCTGAGTACAGTCACACATGTGACCTGCAGTCTGGTTCAGAGATCAAGTCATGTGACATGCCTTTCTTCCTAATTTCACCTTAGTTAAATGCTAAGGTGAAACTTACCAGTGGAAGTAAAATTTACAGGTGACATTTCGCTGCACAATATAGGAGAAATTTCACCTCACTATACAGACAAAAATATGCCCCAAGGTTGTAATTTCTCAAAATATTCCACGAGGCGGAATTGGTAATTTTGCTGGAATTTCACTGCATCCCTACCCATCACCTCTCATCAATAATAATATAAAAAGGAAACTTGAAAAAAAAATAAAACTGTGCGTAGAAATGCCAGCTCTTGCAAGGAACTTTGCTATTCACATCCTGGCATTAAAGCACAAATCGGGGGGGGGGGATCACCTGTGACACCACATTTGTGATAAATGTGATACGGTGTCCATGCAATCTGTGTGTGGATAGGACTGTCCATAATCTTAAAACTAGAGTACAGGAGCATGTAAGATCAGTCGTTAACAAAAAGCAGGATACCCTGATAGGCAGTAAGTTTCACATTATGTTTAACTCTGGCCCCAAAGATTTAAAGTCCATGGCCCAGATATTCAAACTGCGCTCAAAACTGGCGCAACAGCAGGAGCAAGCACAAACCAGTTGCGCAAATGCGCAACAGGTGCGATATTCAAACATGGAGCAGAGCAAATTGACAAGCAACCAACGTCTGAATATCGCACATACTGTGCCATCGCACAACCAGGAAGGAGAAGCTGAGCCAAAATGCTGCACTATGGCGCAACCATGGAAGCCCAGCTGAGCAGTGCAGAGCTGCCATAGCGCAAGCACAGCCCCCCCCCAGAGCAATGGAACTGCACATCCAGGGAGGCAGGCTGGGGCCCACCGCCAGCCATGCCACACATGAGCACAGGAACTCACTGCAGAACCCACACCACACTGGCACACCCAAGCACAGCATCACTGGGGTGGGACGGATGATCCACGTGCCCATGGGGACAAGCCAACTAAAGCATAGCAGAGCCATGATGCCCCAGCACAACCACTGGCAGGCAGAGAGTGCCACACCCAGGGGTTGACAACCACAGTGCACATCAGTCCCCCTGTATGCACAGCACAGCTGCACCGCGGCCCCCAAGACACCGGGCTCATGTGCAGTGACAGGCACTGCAGGAAACACCATGCACCCCCCGTGCCACACGTCAACCCCATGCTGCAGAGAAGCAGACCACCCAGACCCACCCTGTGCACCCAGCAGTGGGTGGCAGCAGATGGCGAGAGCAACAGAAAGGCAATGCTATGCTGGTGATACCTCCCCATGGACACACACACACACACACACACACATATATCCAGGACCATAGTAGCCCAGATGGCATGTACACCCCTGCAACGGAGCACCCAGAGCCAGTTACAAAGCAGACACCAACACAGCAGTTGTACCAAAATAGTATTTTATATTCAAACAAAAAGAGGTAACAAAACAGCTAAAACTATGTACAAGTTGGGGGGACGGGTAAAAGGCAGGGTGTGCAAGGGAAGGAAAACAACTTGAGAGGAAGTCAGGGTGAAAGGGATGGGGAAGGGCAAATAAGCGGTGAGCTCCGACCCAGCAGGCTCCTGCTCCTCCCTGCCGTCTTCCCCTCCTGTGTCTGTGCCGCCGTTCCCCTGTTGCTGTAGGGCTTGCAGGAGCTCTCTGTTGTCGCCGCCAGCTGTGTCAGGCGCGGACATCGTGCGCCATGCGCCAAGCACACCGAGGCCTCAGGAAAATGGGAACACAGTCAATGGCTGAGACTGACCACAACCCTGAACACCACCCAACCTGCAACCCAGCTAACCAATATGCTGCACATGTGATGGCATGCACCCACCCACAGTGAACATGCACATGGCCATCACAAACAGGCGGCACCAGCCATGCGCACCACCGCCACACACACTGCCCACGCCAATCACAGTACAAACTAGGCTGTCATGTGATGTTGCAACGGTGCGATGCCAGTCACACAGCTATGTGCCCAGTGCATGCCTGGACCACCTGTGATGCATACACAGACGTGTCGTGATGCTGCACTGTGATGCAGGTCACCTGTGTCATGCCTACATACATGGATACATAGACAGTGTCGGCAGATAGGGGCCTATGGGACACCTAGTCTGGCCATTTGGCCTTGTACGATCACTCTCATGTCCTATAAGTCCATTCCCCTCACCCCTGACCTCCAGAGCCCTCATGGCGAGCCCACACATACAGATCTCCGTGACCAAGTCAGCCCCCACCACATCCTCTGGCAGGGTGTTCCACTCGCCCACCACCCATAATGTGAGGAAACACATTTGCATGTTTCTTCAACGAGCCCCTCCAACTGCATCCCATGACCTCTACACCTGAACATCCTCTACGCTGACAAATATTGGTTCCTGCACACTGTTCCCCCCTGTACAATACTCGTATGACCCCATCATATCCCCACACCCTCCTCCCCTCCAGGGAGTACATGTTCAGTTCCATCAACCTGTCTGCATAGGACATGTGATGCAATCCATGCACCATCCATGTCGCCCTCCTGTGAACGCTCTCCACCCAGTCCCTGTCCATACGCAGCTATGTGTTCCGGAACTGTACACTGTACTCCAGTGTGGGGACTCACTAGTGTTACGTATAGTGGAACTACTACCACCCATCTGGTTGTGTCCATCATGGTTGGTGGTCCTGCCCCCCCAGCATGCAATAGCATCCATGACGTAATGATACTCACACTCCTCCAGCAGCTCAGTCTGCCACTGCTGCTGCTGCTGTTGATGCTGCTGCTGCCGCTGCGGGCCGGCGGCCTGTGGACTGGGGCCCTGGCATGGCCCACATCAGCCAGCGTCGGCGCCGGCACCATCCGGCCTGTGGGAGACATATGGTGAGACAAACATCAGTGTGACTCAAAGCAGAGTGCCCCTGCCCCAGTAAGACTGCCTGCCCACACAGCCATAACCATCCATTGCACAGCTGCACACACTGACACACCGATGCACAGCCACCCAGGCACACACACCTACAGAGAATATAGGTGAATAGATGGGTACACTCACGTGGCCTGGCACCAGGCCCGCCTGTGCGGGAGCCGCAGCAGCTGCTAACAGCTCAGGTCCCTCCGGCGGAGATCACTGACCGGTGCCGGCACTGCTCCGCAGACCGGCCCCGGCCAGTGACCCCCACCAGGTCAGTGGCCACTTGCTGCCACACATGGGTCCTCGGTCCAGTGAGGGAGGCCTCACCATACAGTTGTTTATAGTGGGGCTCCACTAGGGCCACCAGGTTGGCCACCTCAACTTGGCTCCACGGCACCGCCCTCCTCCTAGCCATGGCACCAACTTTACAGCAGGCAATATGGCGCCCCGCTGTGCTGTGACCCCACGTGGAGTTGTTGCGCAATAGACCAGCACAGGCACCTATCGCGCTGTTCGCACAGTGCCGTCACTTTACATGGTGCTGTAGCCAGGCAGCGCAATAGGGACGTACACATGGCATGCACTCAGCGCCAGGGGTCAGAGGGCATACCCGTCACGGGTAATGACGCATACGCACAGCGCCATAGGATGCATAGGTATCCCGCGCCGACCGCGGGCACAGCACCAGTGCCACAGGGGACTATCGCGCAGAGGTGCCACAGCGCCATATAGTGCCCATTGCTGCAGCGCCACTGGCACAATGGTGGCCATGTCCAGAATAGCCTATCCGCTCAGCAGTTCTGCAGCGCGATCGGCATCTTCGGTAACCCGTCTGGGCATCGCGCAATGCAGTGTAGCACACAACCACAAACATGCGCCATCGGCTCAGCCGGACCTTCCCTATTGCGCTATTTACGCGATATTCAGCCGACATATGCAAAGCAGGCGATCAGCCATTCAAAGGCGCAGTGGCGCGATTAGCATGTCATTAAAGTTGCGCCACACCTCATTTGCATGTGTTGCGCTATAAAATACGACACTGGGATGTGGCAGCCAAATTTGGTTGTTGCAGCTGAGAGGTGAGTTACATGCTGTGTGATGCTCAGGACAATGCACATGGGCAGGGGTGCTGGAGGGTGTCACGGGATGAGGGGGCTGAGCATGATGAGGGCACTTAGAAGGGGGCAGAGGGCACCCTTTCCATCAGTATCTGCCAGGCAGCGAGGAAAGGGGGGGGCTTCCCCCCCGGCCTGCAGCTATGCTCATGGGGAAATGCTGTGGACTGCAGAGTGACAGGTGTCCACTTCCACCCATACAGATCAGCATGACTGACGAGAACCAGGCCGAGGGTGTGGACGGCGGGCGTAGGAGGAGGCCGAACTTCACCACAGCAGAGACCGAGGCCCTCTTCCAGGCCTACCTGGAGGATGAGCCGCTTTTGAGTGGGCGGAGGGGCACCCCTCAGCAGCGTGCAGCTGCATGGGAGGGGGTAGCTCTGGCCGTCAACCTGCACGGAAGCCACCAGCGCTCCGTGCAGGAGTGCCGCTAGAAGATGGGGACTGACCGCAGGAGGCTGAAGGAGAAGGTGGCATCCTTCAGGGTGGTACGTGCTGCCACTGGTGGGGGACCACCAGTGGTGTTGCAGCTGACCCCGACCGAGGAGACACTGGTCGCAGCCATGCAGCCGAGTGCCATTCGGTGTTCTGGTGGAGGATTCCAGACAGGTGGAAGCCCATCACTGCACGGTATGTCATGATGATGTTGTGGGGGCGGCTGTTGTTCACATGCACTCACATGTACTCTCTTTCTGTTTCAGATCCTGTTCGTCTGCAGGAGACGGTGGTGGTGGGTGCTGACAGTGAGGCAGACCTGCTGGACCAGGAGGAGGGACCTTCCACCTCCGCCAGCAGCCTGCACGCACTGCAGCAGCAGGCCGGCTGGGCTGACAACTCCGCCAGCAGTGATACGGGTGCAGGGGGTGCACAGCCTGTGTCACAGCAGTCTGGCATGTAGGTGTGCCAGCATGCTGTGCCTATGGCAGTGCACGCACCGGCACTATTGAGGATGGCAGGCCTGCAATGGCCAGTGAGAGTGTGTGTCCCACGAGGGACACACGGCAGCCAACACGTGCCCCGGGCGTTCAGCTCCACACCTGTGTACCAGCATGCTGGCACAGTCACAGGCTGGGCCTGTCAGCACCGTGGGGCAGCACGGTGGCTGAGCAGGTGTCTGGCACTGTTGACAGCACAGGGTGGAACAGGTGGACCTGGGGCTCAGCAGTTGGAGGGGCAGCAGCAGTTGCACACCAGGCCTGGGGGACAGCGTCAGGCAGTGGCACTTGTCCACCGCCCTTGGATCAGCCCATACCTGGTCCTGGCGAACAGCGGCCACCCTCAAGGGGTGCTGTGCACCAGGACCATCCACACCCTGGGGGTCACGATGCCATTGGGGCACAGTACCCTTTGGACGTGCACACCCGCCTGCTGCAGGAGTCGGTACAGCTGCAGGGGTGGGTTGCAAGGTCCGTGGAGGCACTGACTGTGTCTGTGGAGTGGCATAGCAGGGAGTGTGCTCGGGACCGGGCCGAGATGGTCCATATGTGGACGGATGTGACCACTGCCATCGACAGGCTGACCCAGGCAGTGGTCTCTGTGGCGACCGCATTGACCACACTGTCTGGTGACCCTGTACCACGCACCCCACACAGTGCGCACTCCACTCCCCGTTCCCGGCGTCATGCGACACCAGGCCTGTCGACGCCGGGTTCTGCTGTGGGCATCCCGAGCACCCCTGGTGCAAGTTTCTTTCGCGGGATGCAGACCCCTGTGCGGGCAAGGTCACGGTCACGCAATGGGACCCCTGGTGGTGCAGTAGTGCCACCCGATGTGGCCTCTGCGCAGCCTGCCAGTGTTGCTAGGCCACGGCGGGGCCGCCCACGTATCCGTGGTGGCCGTGGGACAGTGCTCCCTGACTGAGCTGTCTCCCAATGCAGGCCCTGTCTGGTGCTGCCCTGTGTGCAATGTGTGTCATGGTGGGCAGTGCACTGCTGGGTGCTCTGCTCACCAAACTGACACACAGACCACCTGCACACTCTCCCAACTGCTGTCCACAGGTGCGTGTGGATGATGATGCCTGCATTGCACTGTACACCAAGGTAAGGTTGCCCAGGTCCTGACACACGACGTGGACAGTCCAGGTGTGAGGGTGGTTGGTGGTGCTGTGTGATAGCGTGTACTCCGCATTGCTGTGCTGCTGCCCCTGTATGCTGCCTGGTGTGTGTGTGTGTGTTTATTTGAGTGCTCACCCCTCTCTGCTAATGTGTTGGTATGCGTAGACCCTTCAACTCCCCTGACCTTCATGCACGGTGTGTTCCCCTGTGTGCCTGTGGTTTGTGCATAGACAGTGTTGCCTGCACATGTCCCCTTGACTTACCTGTGTTGTGCGTAGTGCTCTTCTGCAATGGTGTCCCGGTGCAGCTGGGCCTGCCGGGTCAGTCGGGGGTCCCTCCGTCCTAGGGGGGGCGGCTCATCACCCATATCACCGGCGCCACTGGCGTCCCCATCGCTGTCCCCTCTTGGACCTGTACGGCTATCCCATGGTCTTTGGCCATGTTGTGCAGGATGCAACAGGCCAGGAATATCCCACAGGCCTTTTGGGGGCTGTATGCTGTAGGAGCTCCGCCCGGTGGTGTCCAGGCATCGGGCGTGCCTTGAGTATCGAACACCCGCTCTATGATGTTCCGTGTTTTGGCGTGTGCCTCATTGAAACCATGCTGCGCTGGGGTCGTGGGGTGCCGGTATGGTGTGAGCAGCCAGGGACGGAGGGTATCCACAGTCACCTGTGTGGAGATAGTGGAGATCAGTGTTAGGTCAGGTCCATATTGCCCATATCCTTGTGTGCCACTACCATGGCACCTGTGTCATTCCACCCTTGCCCAGAGTTTGCATTCCATACATGTGTACTCACCCACTAGATGACCCGTGGGGATGTTCCCACTCTCGAATCGATGGCACAGTGCAGATTGGTGCCATATGAAGGCATCATGTGCTCCGCCAGGGTGTGTGGCACAGACATTGATGATGCGCCCAGTGGCATCACACACCACCTGGCAGTTGACACTCGAGTAGCCCTTTCAGTTCCGATATGCTTGTCCGTCGGGGCCAGGTGGCATGCGAATGGCCACATGGGTGCAGTCTATGGCACCTAGCACGCCAGGCATTTGTGCTACCCTGTGGAACTACTGCATGTTTGCTGTACGCTCTGCCGCGGTGCTGGGGAAATGGATGTACTCCGCAGCATGAGGCAGCAGTGCGCTGAGGAATTGGGTGAGGATGCGTGACGTGGCCGACTGCGTGATGCCTGTGGTGTCCCCTGTCAGCCTCTGGAAGGTGCCCGTGGTGAGCAGGCACATGCAGGCTGTCACCTTGGTCTCCAAGGACAGAGCGTGACTCCGTCGTGAGGGTGCCTGCATCACATCACTGCACAGCTCACTGAGCCATCTCAGTATTGCCCTGTTCAGGCGGTACCGGGCCACGATCTCAACATCACTGTACAGCTCGTAGGCTGATGCGGCACGACATCACCGCGTCGGGTGCATCACGACGGGCCCCTCCACGGCCACGCCCCTGCAGCATGCTGTCTCACCCTCATTACAGCTTCCATGTGGAAGCTGACACTGTCCATCTCCCTGGCTTCTGCCCCCAGCTGCTGTTCCTGTGTTACCCCACTGCCCCCACTGCTGCTTCCACTGCACCGGCACCCCACTGGCCTCTCTGTCCTCCAGGACCCACTGTCCCTCTCTGTCCTTCCTGCTCCTGTCTCTGTCTTCTCTCTCTCTCTCTCTCTGTCTCTCCCCGGTTTGCAGCCTGCTCGGGGATTCTTGCGCTCCCTTAAGCCGTTTTATTTTGGCTCAAATCCGGTACTCATAACTTCCGGCTGAGCACTCTTGCGCATTAGCGCAGATGTTCAAATATCGCATTACGCACTTTATGCATGGACCGCCCCGCTTGGTTGTGCATGCCTTCATTTCATTCGCGCTGTGGCTCATGACGTGTTTTCGAGCATAGCTGGCCCTTCTCAATATCGCAGAATGGCAAGATGTTTGAGTTGCAAGACGCGAGAACCCTGTTATGCATGCATCCCTTTGAATATCTGGCCCCATTGGTCTTGAATGTGTACAAATGCCAAAAAGGGGAAGTGACAGAGTTAATCACCTTTTACGCAGGGAAAGCGAATGGATTTTCAAGTTCAAAAGTGCAAACTCAGGAGGTCTGAATAATCAATGGAATCTCAAACTGTTCTGATGATGACTTAGCTACATTTACCATTGGTTTGCCATTTTTTGGAATATGTGATTAATGCTGCATATGTCACTTTTATTATTTTTCCCTAGGTATTAGTAGATCTATTTGTTTCTCACTTGGTGTGTGATGGGACTGGCATGGAGCAAGGCAAATGGTGGATCCCATAGGGGTATTTACCCCAGTCTGACTTTGGAATAAAAAATGAGTGATGGCTGACCACTCCAGGCAAAATGTTTTCTCTCTCTCTCTACCTTTTATGTACTGTCATTTTTAAAACTATCTACAATGGGCTGGATATTCAAAAGGGTTGCACCACGCGCAATAGGGTTGCACCTGCGCAAGTCTGAAATTGCACCATCCTGCCATATTCAGCAAGAGGCAGTTGCGCCCCCAAGTCAAGCTGAGCAACAGCACAATGCTAATGAAGGCATGCTGAACCGGAGGGGGAGAAACCATGCATAAACTGCACAGCCTGATATTCAGCGGGCTGTGCAGAGTTGTTCAGGTGAAACCCCCAACTTGCGCCTGCACAACTTTGAGCAAAAAAAAAAGGTGTAAGTTGAGAGCCACCCACAGGTGAGCTGCCACAATGCAGGGCACAACACAGCAGCTGCCACCTGTGGGTGGCCCTCATAGTACTCCTGTGTCCCCTGCAGCCCAATCATGGGCATATAGTAACCCCGACTGGCCGGTCAGCGGGTATAAGTGAAAAAACCCCCTTCCCCCGATGGCCCGATCGGCGGGCATAAGTTTAAAAATCCCTTCCCCGACTAGCCCAATCGTGGGCATAAGTTCAGAAACCCCCTCTCCGACTGGCCCAATTGTGGGCATAAGTGAAAATAAAACCCCACCCCCACTAGCCCGATCGTGGGCAGAAAAGAGTTCAACCACCCCAAGAACATATCCCTGGTGGTCCAGTGAGCTGAGAAGCCCGATCGTGGGCTGAAAGAGTTCAACCCCAAGAACATATCCTGGTGGTCAGTGGACGCAAAGCCCGATAGAGTGGGCTGCAAAGGTTCAACCCCAAAGAACATATCCCTGGTGGTCAGTGGACGCAAAGCCCAATCGTGGGCTGCAAAGTTCAACCCCAAAGAACATATCCCTGGTGGTCCAGTGGCCCCCACCCACCCATGGGCCCACCACCCCACTCCCCCATCAGCGGCGGGTGGCAGCATCCCACCCACCTGTCTCCCTGCTGTCTGCCAACTGACTGCCAGGTAGGGCTGCATGCCCATTGGTTTCAGGCAAGAGCCAATGGGTGTGCAGCCATACCGCTCAAGGCAGTCCAGATATGTGAATGAATGAATGAATTCATTCACATATCTGGACTGCCTTAGAATGGGATGCACGCCCATTGGCTCTGCTCTGAACCAATGGGCGGCAGCCCTACCAGGCAGTCAGTCGGTGCGGTGGGGTGGCAGGTGGGTGGAATGCTGGGAAGGAGCGGGTGGTGGGGCTCCATGGTGGGTGAGGTGGGGGGCCACTGGACCACCAGGATATGTTCTTGGGGGTTGAACTTTGCAGCCGCGATCGGGCTTCTCGCGTCCACCGTACCAGCAGGGATATGTTCTGGAGTGATTGAACTTTGCAGCCCGCGATCGGGCTCAGCGTCCACTGACCACCAGGATATGTTCTTGGGGCTGAACTTTTTCTGCCCGTGATCGGGCTAGTGGAGGGTGGGGTTTTATTTTCACTTATGACCACGATCGGGCCAGTCGGGGATGGGGTTTCTGAACCATACCTGCGATCGGGCCAGTCGGGGGTTGTGGATTTTTCACTTATGCCACGATCGGGCGTAGGGCGCCAGTCCCCGGACAGCTGCTGCTGGCAGGGCGCCAGGTGCAAGTCCTCGGGATCAGCACACCTGCATGCTAATGGCATGCAAATGAATATAAATAGATGCAAATGGCCCTCCCTGCACTTGCATGAATTATGGCCCATTTGCATGTCACCTCTTGAATGATCGGAAATTTGCACATGGCGCAATGGTACTTGCGCCACTGCATCTTGACTGCTCCACTCTGACCACTTGCAGTGGCGCAAGTTCCACTGCACCATGCACAGTGGCTGTGGCCGGGGGGGGTGATATTCAAAGGAGTTGCTCAATAGCGCAACTCCGTTGAATATCACCCCGACCACACCCCCTGTGCAACTATTTTGTGCAGCGCAAGGGCTTGCGCCACAGAATGGCACAGTTTGAATATCCAGCAGAATGAATCAATTGCAGTACAGTCCATTTAAGTTGTGGTACCTATAGTTGCCAGCCCAAGACAGTTTATATTATATTTAATAGTGAACACCACACTCTGGCAGACTCAATAATTGCATTTTACAACTTTTTTGTTGTTGGACTGATCCACACCCGGATCTACTGTGATCTGGCATTATACTGTAGACAAGGCCACTGGTTTTCAGTTTTTATGGAAAAACCTGGTAAAATTACAGAATCTGGACTGCCTGCACACAAATAAAAGCACAGAATTTCATGGAATCTGGCATTTTATACCAGATCAGTAAATCTACAGAACCTGTACTTTGAGTATAATTGCTTTCTGTACTAGTTTCTAATTTGCTTCATTTAATGTTCTCTGTATTAAGCCTTCTTTTATTCTGATTATTTGTAAACATACTAAAAGAATGACAGTAAAATCCCAGAAAAATGTGGAAATTAGATATGCAGTCACCGGTGCTGTTCCCAGAATTTCAAGTCCTGAAAACAGAATTTCATTACGTTAATCACCATAAAGTTCAAACTGCACAAACTTTTATATATTTATTTAAAAGAGATCTACCAGGAAAGACATACTGAGCTGTGAAGTTCGTTTCCACATGCATCTGGGGGGGTGGAAGAGGGTTAAGTACTATACTAACAAGTAGAAGCACAGTAATAATTCAGCAATACGCAGTGGGTGGGATATTCAAAGCTATTTCGCATGGTGCAAGTAAGATGTGCCTGTGCAATACCGTAGCATAGCCATGAATAAGCTGCGCAGCGCGATATTCAACAGCAAGCAGATGACGCAAGTGCGGAGTGACAGGGACATGGGCAGAGCAAAGCTGAGCATATAAAAGGAAGGAGCAAGCGGGGGACGGAGACTTGCGCCCAGGGGAGCAGGGGTGAGAGATGGAGAGAAAGAGACAGAGACAGAGAGAGAGACAGCGAGAGGGCCAGTGGTCAGGCAGATCAGCAGAAGGGGTGCAAGACAGGCACAGAGGCAAGAAGTGCAACAGGCAGTGGAACAGGAAGTGGGACCCAAATGTGCCTGTGACCATGAGCTGCCCAGAGTGTGTGTGTGTGGGACCCCAACACAGGAGTGTGCCCAGTGCAGGGGTCAGGCAGCAGCACACAGCCGGGGGAGCCCAGGGAGTCAACCGCAGGGGGGCAGGACAGGCCAGGTCATGGCCAGTGCAATATTCCAGATGGAGGCAGTAATGAGGGGTATGAGGAGGCAGGGGGCAGAGCGGCATGGCTGTGGAAGGGCCCGGTGGTGATATGCCCGGAACAGGTGGTACCATGCCCACACCACCTTCGAGCAGTACAGTGACACCGAGATTGTGGGCCGGTATCACCTGCATGGGGCAATTCTGAGGCAGCTCTGTGAGCTGTGCAGTGATGAGATGCAGGCACCCATGAGATAGAGCCATGCCCTGTTGGTGGCAACCAAGATCATGGCCATGATGTGCCTGCTCATCATGGGTACCTTCCAGAGACCAACAGGGGACACCACAGGCATAACTCAGTTGGCCACATCATGGCTCCTCACAGCTTTCCTCAACACACTACTGCCACATGTTGCAGAATACATCCACTTCCCCAGCACATAGGCAGTGTGTACAGCAAACAGGCAGGAGTTCCACAGGGTTGCACATATGCCTGGCATGCTAGGGACCATTGACTGCACCCATGTAGGCATCCGCACACCACCGGGGCTGGAGGGGGTGGCCTACTTCAACAGGAAGGGCTACCCCAGTGTCAACTGCCAGGTGGTGTATGATGCCAAGGGGCGCATAATCAATGTCTGTGCCACACACCCTGGCGGAGCACATGATGCCTTCATCTGGCACCAGTCTGCACTGTGCCACAGGTTCGAGAGTGGGGACATCCCCACCGGCCACCTAGTAGGTGAGTATGCAGCTGGAATGGGCAGGGTGTGAGGGGGAGATGCCATGCTGGGGTGTAGGAGGGTTTGACTCTGTAGGCTGGGGGGGCAGCCACACAGACCAAAATGCTAACCCATCATGTTCCCATGCAGGTGACAGTGGATACCCACTCAGACCCTGGCTGCTGTCCCCGTACCAGAACCCAGTGACCCCAGCACAGGAGAGATTCAACAAGGCACATGCCAGCACACGGAACATCATTGAGTGTGTGCTTGAACTGCTGAAGGCACACTTCCGTTGCCTGCACAGGTCAGGTGGTGCCCTACAGTACAGCCCCTCAAAGGCCTGTGGCCTATTCCTGGTCTGCTGTGTGTTACACAACATGGCCACTGACCGTGGGATAGCTGTCGAGGTCGAAGAGGGGAACAGCAGTGGGAACGATGCGGACGGTGGGCCATGCAGTGGTGGGCAGCCCCACCTAGGCGACGGGAACCCCGGCTGCACAGTGTGGCCTTGCAGCACTGGGACACCATTGCAGAGGAGCACTACGGTGCACGCAGGTAGGTGTACATGACCACACACATATGCCAGGGACCAGAGACAGTATACAGGCATGCCCGGCTGGGCCCCACAACAGACATTGCTAGATGGCAGCGTCAATGGACATGGGACAGGACTCCATGGAAGAACCCTTCATGGCACTGTGGACCCCATCCACATACCCCCAACACACCCCCACACACAAGCACGGGCATACGGGCACCCACACATGCACAGCCCGTAGCCGTCAATGGGCATGTGTCAGACGCTGAACACCAGTGCACAGTGGTGGCTGGTGCTGTGAAGGCATCATCATGAACATGCCACGGTGGCCAGCAGCCAGGTGAGTGTGCACAACACGGGCAAGTTGCATGGTCCATGGTCATCATGGCCCTGGTACGCACACACCACACCACTGTGCATACAGGGCAGCAGCAGGCAGAGGACAGGGAGGGTGGCAGATCATGACTGCCACGCAGTTTCGTGGCTGCCACAGACACATTGTAGGCCCCTGCCAAGACCGCCCAGCAGACACAGGCTGTGCGGTGGCCACAGGGGGTGTCACAGATGTTCCCCCAGGTGGGTCACTGCGGGAATGCGACTGGTCCCTCACAGGCATCTGCAGGCCCCCGAACAGGCCTGCTCCAGGCTTGTCCAGAATGCCCACAGCGGATCCCGGTGAACAGCAATTCTGGGGTCGCACAACGCTGGGACCAATGGGTGGAGAATGCACTCTGCAGTGACTGCTGTGGACAGCCCCACACCAGGGTGACCAGTGGTGCTAGACCAGCCTTGACCACAGCAGTTAGCCAATCCAGGCCTTTGGCTGCGTCCTTCCGCATGTATGTGGCCTCAGACAGGAGCTGCTCATAGTCATGGTCATGCCTCCCTGCGGACTGGTGCAGCTCATTGCATAGTGCACTCACCCCTGCTATGACATACATCTGCTGCTCCATGGATGCCCAGAGCAGCCGAGTGTGCTCGGTCAGAGGGTCAGCACCCTGGTGGACCTGGGCATTGCTCTGACCCACGGGAGTAGCTCAACATGGCCTCCCGTGCAAGTGGGGGCTGCACAGTGGGGCCCTCTTGGGCCTGTACTGTCTGCGGTGCACTGGCAGTGGGCACTGCACGTGGACTCCCCTCAGCACCATTCTGCTGCTGCTGCTGCCTCTCCAGCCACTGTGTGCATGACGACGCTGGGGCGGCCGTGCCACCACGGCCACACAGTATGGACTACACCACAACTATGTCATCCACTGCCTCACCGGGCAGTGCGGCTGGAGGGTTGGCAACTGCCATCTGGGCACCACCTGTACTGCTATGTCTGGTGCATGGTATGGGTGCCTCCCACTGTTCAGCATCACCACTGTCCAGGATAACAGTCATGTTGTCATCGGTCCCAGACCCTACCCCAATCAGTGTCTCATCATTAAGGATGCCATGGCTGGCATTCCACTGAAACACTGCCTGGGCCTCATCCACGCCCATGCCACAGGCATCCAGTAGGACAGCGGGGATGGGCCAGCAGTGGTTCAGACCCCGGACACCAGTGGAGGTGGATGGACACTCCTCCAGGTCCACAACAGCCCCCAACGTGGGCACCGCCACCCCTGCAGCTGCACGCAGGCACTCAGGATTTGTAAGGGAACACATACACGTTAGTGCTGCCACCACACACCCCTGCCCCCTTGCACTCCTCCCCCCATCCCCATGTGCTGCTGTACCTACCATGCAGCGATGGACTGCCTCCTGTCTGGAATCCACCACCGGGAACACCCTCAACGGCACTGTGCTGCATGGTCGCAGCCACCAGCTCCTCCTGCAGTATCAGCTGTGGCACTTCAGGCTGTCCACTGCCCATGGCGGCATGTGCGGCCCGGATGGCAGCCATCTTCGCCTTTATCCACCTCCGGTCCGCGCCCACCTTTTTTTTGCAGACCTGTGCTGACCTTTGATGGCTGCCCTGCTGGTTCACAGCCCCAGCCACTCCCTCCCATTCTTCCGCCCTGGCCTGCCGGGTGCCTGTGGAGCCACTCAGAAGGGACTCCTGGTCCAGCTATGCATCATATAGGGCATCACACTCTGCCCTTGTGAAGTTGGGCCTGTGCCTCCATGCAAACCCCTGCTCCTCAACCTTCTTGTGCTCCGACATGCTCAGTCCTGTGGGTGAGGACATGTGGTCAGTGCTAGCTGCCACACATGAGGTGCCCCCCCAATCCTCTGTCCAGGCATGCCCACTGCCTGGCGTCTTACCTGTGAAGGATGCAATACAGGTCTGGTGCCTGTGCAGTCCCATGGCACCTTTATAGTGCATCACATGCAAATGAGGAAATGCGCAACTGTAATGAGATGAAAATGCCTTCGATGCACAGTGGATATGCTGATCAGCTCATCTGCATATGCCTGCTGAATATGCAGAATTGTGCAAGGTGCATTGAAGATGCACTTGCTCAAGCCATGGTGCAACTGCATGACATATGCAGTGTACCTGACACAGCACATGCGTGCACTGATGTTGTGTACATTGGTGGTGCTTTCTATACACAGAGTGCCACAAGCAGTGTGGTGCTCTGCCACTATTGGGCATGTGGTGCTCATGCGCTGTACGCCCTATGGCGCCCATGCACCATTGACACATGGACCATGGGGCACACTAGACCCTATAGCGCACCATGCCTTCTGTGCCTATCATGCTGATGCGCACAGTGCATATGCCAACCTTTGACCCGATATGTGTCCCTTGACACCTGGGTGCCTGTGGCACATGCTGGTGCTACCCCAGCTGTATCGCGCAGTGACAAGGCATGCACGATTGGGGATGGCAGCGCATCACCAGGCGTGTTGCGCACCCATCACACATGCGGCTCATGTGCTACCGGCCACCATTTTGGATAAGCAGTGCAGATTGCAGCATGCCATGCAGGAGCACAGCAAGAGCACCTAATTGGAGTCAGGTCAAGCTGGTTGACCTGGTGGCACTAGTAGAGCCTCATGATGGCACCCTATATGGGCAGGTGCCCCTGGACTGGCCACACACCGAGGTGTGGCAGGGGGTGGCTGAGGGGTTAGAGGAGGCCACTGGAGCCCAGCATAGTGGGGAGCAGTGCAGCCACAGGTATGGGGACCTGCAGTGGAGGGATCCAGACTGGCAGAGTATACTGCAGGCATGTGTCCGGAGGGGCACCATGCCACTGCCAGGTGAGTACACATTTCCACGTCGGTGCCAGTGGGGTGTCATGCTGTGCTGGAGGTGGGGTTGTGGCTGGGCATGCCACCGGCCATGGCAGTACACCATTGGTGTGCTGTGCCACAGCAATACCAGTGCGCAGGGACCTTGGGTATACTGTGCTGGAGGGGGCTGGGGCACGTGGGTTGCTGCCCGGTGCTGATGTCTGCCTCTTTCTGTCTCCCTACTAGGCCCTGAGGGTCAGTGCAGAGCCAGGATACTGGGAGCCCCTGCCGGATGGCAGCAGACCAAAAGAGGTGCACGGGCGAGGGATGCTGGCCATGTGGGAGGTGCTGGCGGACAGGTGCCAGTCATGCTGCAGCATGTAGGTAGGCACTCTGTCAGTGTATCTTGTTGTGTGGGGTTGGGGTAGGCCACAGCCCCCCATGCACATGGCCATTACAGCCATGCATTGCTGGCATGGTCCATTGCACAATGCCGTGCCTTTACATGTGTGTGCAGCTGTTGCAGGTGGGCTGTGGGTGCATCCAGGTCCCAACCATGCCACTGCCATCCCCCACATAGCCCTGTTGCCTGGCAGTCATGGATGTGATGTGCTGCACATGGCTGGTGTTGGTGTGCAGTGCTGTGCGTGGCTGTGGACGGTTGGGATGGTGGCTCGTGTTGGCATGCACGCTGCGGATGGTTGTGTGCCTACTACAGGGCACATGTCACCGCTGTCCACTGCACATGGTGGATGGGCTACAGTCTAATGGGCATGCACTCATCCATGTCCCCTCCTTTGTCTTAGGTGTTCATCGTGTGGATGACAACACCAGACTCCTGGAGAGGATCCTGAGGGTCACCACAGCCATCCTTGCAGTGGCACACATCATCAGGCAGGCCCTGTGCAGGATGCAGAGGCAACAGCAGAAAAGGCACCAGTAGGGCATGAACAACATGTGGGACCCATTGGCCTGCATCACCCTCCCTTCCCATGGCCCCCTTCCCCTTCCTCCCTTGTACGCTACCTAGCCATGTCCCCTGTCCCCCTGCCTCCCTTCCCCAGCCTACCATCTTGATTGTGGCCTCCCCGTTCCCTGCTCCCTATCCCTGTTCCTCTGTATATAGTTGCTGTTTGTTCATTTTAATACACATCTATTTTGTTAGCCATCCGTGTCCGTGTCTGCTTTGCAGCTGGCATATGGAGCCATGCTGCAGTGGTGCACATGGTGTCCATGTTGTACGTCTGGGGTTGACTGGAGTTTGTGTCTGGTGGTCTGTGCCCAGTGGCCAGTGTGTGTGCCCTGGGGTGTATGTGTGCACCCTGCTAGGGCTGTGTGGGGGGTGTGTGTTGTGCACTGTCGGCATGTGTGTTGTCAGCTATGGTCCCGGTGGCATGTCCCATGCCATCCTGTGGGTGTTGCTCATGGCAGCTTGCCAGTGGTCATTGTTGTCATGCCACCACCATGCACTGCTGTGGTGTGCGTGGTCAGAGCCTGCAGGCATGTGTCTGCCTTGCCTCCCTCCTGTCATCCCCTGCACCCTGATGGCAGTGTGTCCTGCTCTTGTGGCATGCTCCACACTGTGCCAGTTGCCCTGTGCCATGGCCCATGTGCCTCTGTCCCTTGCCCAGCCCATGTTGTGCTCTTGCGCTTCCTGACTTGCTCAGTTGCGCATCCCAGGTTGCTCGATGGTGCCTGGTGGCTTGCTCCCTGGTGCAGCCCTTGTTGCACCATGGTGCATCCCTGTGATATTCAGCCATCTTGCGCTGTCACTTGACATTGTGCTCAGCCTTTGAATATCACGTTGGGTGTGCACTGGCACAGTATACTTGCACTGCATGCCTGTTGCACCTGCCTCTGGCACATTTCTGAATATCCCACCCAGTATGTACAAAAATATACATTACTGGAGCAAATAATAATGCAAGTTAAACATCTGACGTGCTAAGTACCCGGCACACATGAGAAGGTAACTTCACAAAATAGGAAAGGGTAGGAGAGATAGTAAGTAGAGGAGGGTAGGAAAGAGGCTAGAGGGAGGGCTAATAAGGTAACATAGTGGTGGAAGTAAATGAGAGAGAAGAAGGGAACAGATTATGGTGGGTAAGGTGGGGGAATAGAGTGTAGAGGATTAGGAAGGGATAGAAAGGGGAATTACTGGGGATGGGAGTGAGTGAGAAAGAAGTAAGGCAGTGAGAGGAAGCGATGAAGGGGAAGGGGAGAGGAAGGGAGGATGAAGTGGAGGGAAATCAGTATAGAGGTTGGAGTAGTTAAGGAGAAGTGTAGGGCAATGGGGCTAACAGCATTTACAGGAGGAGGCAATGTGGCCTTGGAGATGAGAGGAAAGAGAGCATTTGGAGGTGGCAGAATGAATTGTTAGTGGAAGACAGTTCCAAAGATTAGGAAGGCAGAAGAAGAACCTGGACTAGGCAGCTAGGGATTTATGAGAGGGGAGCAAAAGAGGATGATAACCTGAGTTATGGAGAGATTACATGGAGGGGGACATAGGGGAGAGGAGAGAGGTAAGGTAAGGAGGGAGCAATTCCAATCAGAATTTAGAAATAAAGAATGCACAGTGGGTGAGATAGGAAGGGAGGGAGAGAGAGAGATCAATGTACAGAGAACAGTGGTGAGTCTGGGTGTACAGGCCAAGATAAAATTACAAAAGGAGTGGACGAGGGGATCCTGTCTGGTCAGGGTGGATTTAGGTGCAGCACCATAGACTAAGTCACCATAATCAAAAATGGAGAGGATCATTTTAGTGATGATGTCCCAGTGGGAAGAAATAGGGATACAGCTTTTGTTTCTATAAAGTGCAATGAGCTCAGGGTGGAGTTTTTTATACATGGCTAAGAAAACCAAGGTGGCAGTCAAGCCAGACACCTACATTCTTAAATGAAGGTATGTCATCAAATTGTCCCTCATTGAGGGTGAGGAAAGTGGGAAGGGAAGAGAGTCTAGAAGCCCTCTGTTGTGTGCTGAAATACTTGGAGACAGAATTCTTAGCATTAGGGGATAGTTGATTAGCCCTGAACCATTTCTGGACAGTGTCAAAATCAAGTTTAAGCCTGGATGTTAACTCTGATGGAGAAGAGCCAGAGGAAAACAGAACCATGTCATCTGCATACATGTGGATGGATACCTAGGAGCAGGCTTAGAGGAGGTTGTTGAGGAATATGGAGAAAAGCAAAGGGCCAAGGACAGAACCTTGGGGAATGCCAGTGTGTATGTGTAGAGATGGGGAGAGAGAGTCTCCAATTATCAGCGATACAGATTGACCTACAAGGTAGGAGTTAAACCACATGGCAGTGGAGTCAGACTCTCTGATTTTAGTTTGTCCAGGAAAAGATGGTGGGAGACAGTGTCATAAGCTTTCACTAGATTGACATAGATGGCAGTGAGGAGACCTTGTTCCATGCTAGAATGGATGTAATCTGTGAAACTGAGGTGGGAGTAAGCGGTGGAGTGATGGTTGCAAAAACCAGACTGGAAAGGGACAAAAAATGAGGAGGAGTAGAGGAAAGGGGAGCCTTGAGATACAACTATGTGTTCTTGAAGTTTGGATAAAGCTGGGAGAAGAGAGATTGGGCAGAAACTTCCAGAAGAGGAGGAATCACATCCTTTTGAAAGGGAAATGACAGTTGCATGCTTCCAGGTATCTGGGACTGAGGCAGAGAATGTTAGGTTAAGCAGGGAGGAGATGGGCAAGGCAATAGCCAGGGCAAAGAGGTGTAGGAGCTTGGAATCAATCCCATCAGGGCTCCCACCTTTCTGGGGGCTGAGACCCAGGAAGGCTTTAAGAACGGAGGCAGGGGTGATAGGTGAAAAGGGAAGAGGGAAGAAATGAGGGAGGAAGGACAAATGGGGGGTAGTGGGGAATGTAGAGAGGAGTGAGGAAGCACAGGTGATGAAATAGGAGTTGAAAGCTGAGACTATGGAAGGAGGGTATGAAATGGTGAAGTCACCCACCTTGAGAACAGGGATGGGGGACTGCTTGTGGGGGGAGAAGAGTGTGTGTATTACTTTTCAGCATTTGAAGGGGTTGCTAAGATTGTTCTGAAATGCAGAGGAAAAGAACTCAGCCTTATCTAACCTAGTGGCTCTAGTGCAAGAGTTTCTCAAAGCACAGTACTTGTTAAAGTTAGCAGGAGTGCTAGAGGACTTGTAAGACTTCCATGCTAGGTCACGTATATGGAGGCAGGCCAAAGGTTCAGCCAAGATCCATAGAAACATAGAAACATAGAAGTTAACTGCAGATAAGGACCGCAAGGCCCATCCAGCCTGCCCATTTCTTTTTCTACCTTACAGTATGAATGTGCCATTGGCCTATGCTCTGTCAATGGCCTATCTATTCATACTCATCTGTATTGCTCCCTTATGCCTTTCCCATGCCTGTTTGAAGCCCTGCACTGTATTTATATCCACCACTTCCTGAGGTTGGCCATTCCATGCATCCACCATCCTTTCTGTGAAAAAGACTTCCTCACATTACCCCTTGATCAGTCTCTCTCTAACCTCAAGCTGTGTCCTCTTGTCCTGCTGTTTTTTTTATATTGAAACATGTTAGACTCACCTTGTTAATGCTCTTAAGGTGTTTGAATGTTTTGATCATATCACCTTTCTCCCTCCTTTGCTCTAGGGTATATATATTGAGCTCCGTGAACTTGTCCTCATGTGTTTTCTGATGCAGTCCATGCACCATTTTGGTTGCCCTTCACTGAACTGCCTCCATTTGGTTAATGTCCTTGTGAATGTGTGGCCTCCAGTACTGCACACAATTCTCCAGGCAGGGCCCAACTAGTGTCTTGTAAAGAGGAATTATTACCTCCCTCTTCCAACTTGTGATACCACAACATCCCCCTAGCCTTACCTACTGCTTTAGAGGTCTGCTTGGATGATTTAAGGTCATCAGTGATGATGATGCCCAAGTCTTGTTCTTCCCTTGTGACTACCAGCAACTCCCCTCCCAACCTATAGGTGGCTTCAGGGTTTCTCTTCCCCGTGTGCATGATCTTGCACTTCTTTGCGTTAAACCCCAGTTGCAACTCTTCCCAACATTTTGCTAGTTTATCCAGATATATTCTCATTCTGCATACCCCATCTGGATCATTTACTCTGTTGCAGATCTTGGTGTCATCTGTAAACAGACAAACCTTACCTTCCAGTCCATCTGCAATGTCACTGATGAAGATATTGAAGAGGACTGACCCTAGGACTGATCCCTGAGGTACCCCACTTGTGACTTGCATCTCTTCTGACTGTATACCATTTACCACCATTCTCTGTTTTCTGCCCGTCAACCAGTTTGCTACCCAGTTGGCTAACTTCTGACCTACCCCAAGCCTACCCAGCTTATTAATCAATCTTCTATGTGGAACAGTATCGAAAGCTTTGCTGAAGTCAAGGTAGGTGACATCAACTGCTTCCCCTTGGTCCACCACTCTAGTTACCCTGTCAAAGAAATCTATGAGATTAGTTTGACAGGACCTTCCTTTTGTAAACTCATGCTGTCTTGGATCCTGTGCTCCTATGGATTCTAGGTGTTGCACTATCCTTTCCTTAAGGAGTGCCTCCATAATCTTGCCTACTACTGAGGTAAGACTGACTGGTCTGTAGTTCCCTGCCTCCTCCCTGCTGCCACTCTTATGGAACGGGATCACATGAACCCTTCTCCAGTCTTCTGAGACCTCTCCTGTGCTCAGAGACTCACTAAACAGTTCTGTTAATGGCTCTGCTAGTCCCACCCTTAGCTCCTTTAGTATCCTGAGATGTATGCCATCAAGTCCCATTGCCTTGTCCACCCAGAGCTTATCAAGCTCTTGCAAGACCCTTTCTTTTCTGAAGGGACTAGTGCACATCTCCCTCCCCCTGTGTCCATGCTGCTGAGCTGTGGGCTCTGCCCTACCTTCTCCTCAGTAAATACTGAGGAGAAGTATCTATTTAGGATAGATGGTTTTACATGGTCCTCCTCCTCACGTGCCCCCTTATCCCCTTTGATCTTAGCAAAACCCCATCTGGACTTTCTCCTTTCACTAATGTATCTATAGAAAGTCTTGTTACCTTCTTTTACTGTTTGTGCTAGTGTTTCTTGGTTTGGGCCTTTGCCAGCCTTACTGCCTTCCCTGCTTCCCTAAGGCACAGGGAAGGTGAGAACCTCTCACCCTAGTTTTCGAGAGTGGGACATACTGATCCCAGACTAGTAAAAACTGTGATTGGAAATATTGTAGGGCTTGTTTGATATTACTGGCCATAGAAATACAGGAACAGTCAGTGGAAAGCAGATCAGTGTGTAGTGTGGATAAGTCAATTGATTAGAAGGACCTGATTAGGATAATTTTGGGGGGACTCTGGGGCAATGAATTTTGCACACACAGTAAACCATACGATGGTCACTGAGTACATCAGGGAATGTACCAGCATCAGTGATACAGTACAGGTGAGTAGCAAGAACCCTGCCCAGTAGATAGTGGTTCTGAGAATGGGGATTATGACTGGTAGGGACAGAAATTAGTCATGTAAGATGCAATGACTTTATACTATGGCAGAGTTTAGAGTTAGAGTGTGAAAGTCAATTAAAGTTGATATGACATAAGATAAGATGCTCCCCAGTGGAGGCATGAGTAGAGATAGTGGTTAGTAGTTCTGTAACAGAAGCAGGAGAAAGCCCTGTGCCACAGTATACAACTGCCATGAAAATGGGAAGGGAGAAAGGGAAGGAGAATTTTAGGATGAGAAGTTCATAGGCTGCAGGGGATAAGACAGTCAGCACTGAGGTTGACTGAATAGAGGAGGAAAGGTAGTTGGTGATGCTGCCTCCCTTCATGGCATGATCTTGGTGAGAAAGGGAGTAGAAACATAGAAACATAAAAAGAGATGGCAGAAGGGGAACTTACAATCTATCTAGTTTGCCTATTTTAGAGTAGCTACCCTTCCCCTATTTACTGCATAATGCTATGATGCGTTTGTATTTATCCCATACATGTTTGAAACTTCTGACCGTCCTGACCCCTGCCACCTCCTGGGGAAAACTGTTCCATGGATCCACCACTGTCTCCATAAACAAGAACTTCCTCATGTTACCCCATATCCTCCCTCCTTCAATCTTCATATCATGCCCTCTGGAGTAATCAGAGATGGTGATGGCAGAGTCAGGAATATTGACAGGAAGCCAAGATTCTGAAACTACTTGAACATCAGGGAGGAGGGAGACAATGAGAGGGTGTAGCAGGTCAATTTTGGGTAGGAGACTTTGTATATTAATATGATCTACATGTAGGCCTTTGAGGAGAGCAGTGGGAAGGAAGGGGGTTGGACTGAGGTTGGGGATCAATGTCACCTGCTCTGAGGAGCAGTAGGAGAAGGATGAGATTGGTAAGATCTGAGGTGTGTTTGTGATGAAGTGAAGAGGACAACGGATGGGGTTGGGGATAGGAGGGAGAATCTGATAGTCACATGGTAGAGCCAGAAAGAGATGTAGGGGAGAAGGGTGCAAACTGGGAGCCATGGGTAGTGTAGCAGTGGAAGGAAACAGGAAGAGGGAAGAGTAGGAAGGACGTAGGGTTGAGGGAGGGAGAACAGGGTGGAAGAGTAGGAGAAGGAGGGAGGAGGAAAGCAGATTGGAGGGAGAGAGGTTAGGAAAAACAGAAAGGGAAGGAGAAAGAAGATGATGGGTAGCATACAAGGTGGCTGCATGATAATGTAATAGAGGGGAAGGTGGTTGAAAGTAAACAAAGGAGAGAGACTGGGAGAAATGAATTATTGACCATCAAATTGCAAAGGGTTAGCCAGAGTTCTTGTGCCAGTGGACTAGTTTGCCCTAGCTTGAAAGTGCAATCATTGAGGTGGGCATTGCACCCAAAGATGGAAGGGGTAAAAGGGAGGGGTGTTTTGAATGCAGAGATGCACTGATATGTTTATTGAGGTCTGAAGGAAAGACAGGGGTCAGGAGGAACCAGATCAGCATGAGGAGGCCACTAGGACAGGCAGACATTAGTCACTTACAAAAAAAGTGTGTACTCAGTGAGTCTCTGATACAGTCCCTCCTGAGTGATTTATTTGCATGGGATAGCCAGCCTGAGATCCACCTCTCATGTGGTTGCTTTTTGCCTTCTTGCATACCCTTTTGTGTGCCCTGTTTCGAAGATTAATATCATCTTCTAGCGTATGAGATCCAGCTATGATGCAATCTGTGGAGTGGCAGGTTCAGCAGAATGCAGTACCAGTTGAGACATTAACTATTTATCTTAACCCAACCCCATATGATTTGTACACTGACATGATGCTTTGAACTGGGTTTTAGGCTTTAAAATGCATGCAAGTGAATGGGAGAGATTTATAAAACCAAACAAATTGTAAATTACAGTACCTCTCTTGTTGCAATATGTATGCATCTTACAGTACCTACTATTCTGCTTCCAATCTATACTGCTCTACTTTCAGATTGCCCTTTTTAATGCTGCTTTTCTTGGATGCTACTTCAAACTGCAACAGGTGTCTCATACAATACATCGATCAGTAGTGGACTGGATGTGCTAGCATGAAAGTGAATAACCTTGTGCTGTTTTGTTATGGTCAGCTGTGTTGTCTGGCAGTGATTGCAGAGGATGACTGCTCACTATGGCCCTCTGTTGATACACAGTATGGTGGTATATTCAGGATGATGATGTGGAATGAGCAGGTTGAAGGAAATATGATAAAGTGAGAATAATTGCTCTGTCTTAGCTCAGTACATATACTGGTGTGCACTGAGCAACAATGCCGAGTCACAGCTTACTGCATGACAAATGGATTAACTGCCATTGAAACTGCTTTGTTTCCTGTAGTAACACTGCAAAATGCTGCAGTATTGTGTTGTATTCTAACAAGCTCCACTGCAGTACAGTATATTTATTAAATACCTGTGATGCATGAACTGTACAATCATTAGGCCTGTTGTCAGCTGGGGTTCATCAGTTTCAAACAAAGCCCCCCTTTTTATGGCTGTAGTGGGCGAAGCCCTGTAGACATCTTGTTGTTACTTGGGAAAAGGGCACTTCAGACTCCCTCTGAAGCACATGTTGGGCATTAAATATGATCCTTCCACTACCTGAAATCACTACGCTGAAGGAGGGAAGGAGATGGGGAGAGAGAGTTCCTTTTCTACATATAACATTCTCATGCCTCCTCAAATTACAGTCAGTGGTTACATCCAGTGTAAACAACACAGACAGCTTGTTTTGGTCTTAAAGTACACCTAGACCCTCTTTTTATATATTTTTATTTTATTTATTTATTTATTGAAATGCTTCACCAGGAGGGCACACTGAACAACAAGTTGTTCCTCTCATGGTGTGACCTGGGGGAGGGGTTACATAAGGTTGTGAAGGATGATCAGTTACAATAGTATGTGGGTAGTACAAACAATACAACATTGTAAGATTGTGCAACAATGGGAACACAAGGTATTGTACAATAAACAGTAGTGGAACATTACGTAAATTACAATACATGCCCAAAATCATACAAAAGAATATATAAATGTACAAAACAGTAATAATGTGATAGAACCATTTATAGTGCATGAGTGTACCAGGAGCAGGCTCGAGGTAGTATGCAAGTGCTGTTGGAGTAAAAAGGATGGGGTTAGGTTTTTCATACTGGTGACCCAGAAGGGCAGGTGGAGAAGAGGGGGGAGAGGCAAGAACTGAATATGAGGAGAAGGGGTAGCCATTTCCTGATTTCCCCCCTTCAGGATGTTGAGAACCCTGCCATGGGGTGTCATGGTAGGAAAGCAGAAACTGAGGATAGGTACTAAGGTAGGTTAAAGCAGGAACAGCTGAGGGAAAGGTAATTGTGTAGGGCAGAGGTACAGGAGTAGTTGGAGGAGGAATGTCATATTTGGGGGGATTCCAGATTTTAGGGAAACAATGAGCAAAACCACTCTGACCGATGAGGGTGGAGAGGCGAGGAACTGTCAAGGTGTAGGCGTCATTTGGTCTAAGAGAGTGGTGGGAGAGGTGGAGTGGAGAAAAAGAGGATGAGAGATAGGAGGGGAGCCCCCCGAACCAGAATTTGTAGGTTAGTTTGGCACAGTGAGAGATGCGTCTGTGAGATAGTGGAAGGAAGGTTAGAGAGCGATAGAGTTCACAGTGGTGGGATTGGGAAGGGGACTCAATAGCAAAGCAGCAGAAGGAGTTAAGGAGAGTGTCTAACTTGGTCAGGGAGGAGTTGGGAGCAGCACCATAGACTATGTCACAGTAGTCAAAGATGGGGAGTATCATCTTCTGGACAATTTCGTGACTCACAGACAGCGGGATGCAACTACGATTCCTGTACAGAGCACCAAGCTTGGGGTGCAGTTTCTTCAGGATAGCATCGATATGCACAAAGAAGTTGAGATGCTGGTCCAGCCAAACCTCCAGATATCTAAATGAAGAGCTATCCTCCAAGATAGTCCCATCAAGGGTGTGGAAGGTGGCTAGGGCCAGGAGCCTAGAGATTCTCTGCCTGGTGCCAAAGGTCATTGAGATTGTCTTCTTGGCATTTAGAAAAAGCTGGTGAGAAGCAAACCAGAGCTGAATTTGGTTGAAGTCATGCTGTACGCTGGTTTGTACAGCAGCAGCAGCAGCAGGGTCTTTGCCGGAACTGTACAAAACAGTATCCTCAGCATACATGTGGATAGAAGAGGATGAGCAGGCTATGGGAAGATCATTAAGGAAACTGGAGAAGAGTAGGGGACCAATCACTGAGCCCTGAGAGACACCAGTGTTAATGGGGAGTGGAGTGTAGATGGAATCAAGGATTCTCACCAATTGGGTCCTGCCAGTGAGGTAGGATTTAAACCAGTTGGTGGTTGACAGAGCAAGGCCAGCTGAGGAGAGTAAATCAAGAAGCAGGGGATGGGAAACAGTATCAAAAGCTTTGGCTAGGTCAACAAAGATGGCCGAGGTAATCAGGGCATCATCCATCCCTGAAAGGATGGAGTCAGTAAGCCTGAGGAAGGAGGTGATTGTTGAGTGGTTCTTCCAAAAACCAGATTGGCAGTGGGCGAAGAAGGAGGAATCAGAGAGGAAGGGTGATAGTTGAGAGAAAACTAAATGTTCTTGAAGTCTGGTTTGGGTAGGAAGGAAGGAAATGGGGCAATAGTTGCCAGGATTGGATGTGTCACCACCCTTGGGGAGAGGAAATGACTACAGTGTATTTCCAGGATGAGGGTACTTGGGCAGAAATAAAGGACAGGTTAAGGATTGGGGAGATAGGATAAGCCATAGCAGGAGCAGAAAGGTAGAGCAGTTTAGGATTGAGCTCATCTGGTAAGACGCTTTAGAGGGGTTGAGGGATAGAACAGCTATAAGAGCTTCATCAGAGGAGATAGTAGAAAAGGAAAATGGAGAGGGGTAGGCACTGGCTGAGGTGAAAGGCTGAACTTAGTAGGTGGCAATAGGGAGAGGGAATTTAGATAAGACATGGTGCACGAGGTGTAGTAGACATTAAATTCATTGGCCACAGAGCCGGGGGTCGGAAACTAGGGAGTTATTTATTTTGAGAACTGGAGGGGAAAGGGGAACGGGGCAGAATAGGGCATGAATTACCCTCCAGAATTTAGATGGAGAGTTAATGTTAGTCAGGAATGAGGAGTTGAAATAAATGGACTTAGCCAGACTAGTAGTTTTAGTACATGAATTGTGTAGCGTTCTGTACTTGGCATAGTCATGTGGATGTTTAGTAGATTTGTGTTTTCTCCAGGCCCAGTCATGATCCCTAAAGCAGGCCAAGAGTTTGGGGGTGATCCAGGGGGATGTGAAGCCACAGACTCTGGTCCTTCAGAAAGGAGCAAAGGCATTCCAGGTGGCAATGAATTTATCCTTAAAATAGTCAAACGCATGGTTGACAGAAATGGCAGTGGAGAGGGGGGCCCAGTCGGTGGAAGTGAGTGCAGAGCTGACTGGGGCAAGGTCTAAGGATTTAAAGGACCAGAGCTGCATGATTTTAGGGGGAGGTTTGGGGTGCTGAACCTTGCGTACAATGAAAATGGGGTTGTGGTCACTAAGGGCATTGGGGAGGCGACCAGATTTAATGACGTGGTGTGGGTGGGTTGTTAGTGCCCAGTCAAGCAGGGTGTGGTTTTGTGTTTTGGGATTAGGGCGTGTGGGCTCAAGTATAAGTTGAGTGAGGTTTAGAGTAGTGATGTCATTGCATTGCTTGTTTAACTTGGGAGATAACCAATTTAGATTCTCATCACCCATTATAAAAAGTTCACTAGATTGCGAGAGGAAGGTGATATTGGCTAAGAGTTCAGTCATGACTGAGGGTTGAATGTTTCGGTGGCAATAGATGCCAGCCATAAAGATTGGGACTGAGAAAGGAAGGGTAGCATGGGTGACAAGGGCTTCATAGGTAGCTGGCATGGAGGTAGATAGGGTGATAGTAAACTGCAGTGAGGACAGGATATACATGGCCACTCCACCTCCATGATCTGATTGATCTTATCTGGAGATAGAATACCCAGTGATAGCAATGGCACTGTCAGGGGTGCTTTTTTTGAGCCATGTCTCGGTAATAATTAGGATGTCAGGAGTGTGAAATCATAAGATTTTGTAGGAGGTCAATTTTAGGTAGCAGGCTGCAGAAATAATAAGGTGGAGGAGCTTCAATCTGCTAGGGAGGGTTGTAGTGGAAGTGGGTTTTGGAGACATGTTATTTGGGAAAGGAGCCAGGGTAGGAGAAGAAATAGGGCCAGGGTTGGGGTGGGTGTTCCCTGATAAAAGAAAGAGGAGGGTAAGGATGAAATAGTGAAGTTTAGGACTTTTGTAATTGGAGTAGAAAATACATGAGGGAGGGGAAGAGGGAGGAAGGGGTGGAGAGAAGAAGATAAGGAAATGAAAAAAGTCAAAGTGACTAGGAAGGGAAAACAGACAGGCCAGAGGGTAGTAGGGAAAGTGGGATCTGTTTACAAGGGGGACTGTGGGGGTGATTGACAGAATGATGGAGGTATCTGGAAGGGAAGGGGAGAGTGAAGTGACAATAGGTATAGAGGGAGAGACTGGGATAAGGGTAAGAACCAGAAAGGGTGTGAGAAGGAGGGAGATGGAAACCATTCTAGGTAGGGAGGTAGAGGCTTTGTACAGGCTTATAGATTCAGATCACACCACTGAATGTAATGACGTTGATAATTTGCTTTAGGTATGAATGACCAAAGACTAGAAGTGTTAGCGGAGAGCAGTGGGAAGAGGATTGCAACCTACATGTGTTGCTGCCCTGAAGTGGCTTTACAGTATAATTTGCAAATGGAAAGGCAGACACTTAAAAAAAAAAGCAACAAATCACTGACAGGCCAGTGCAGGTTACGCAAATGCTGCTCTGCACTGAACAGCTCACAGAAGTGTGTAACTGAGTGAATTGGCAAGCAAAAAGATCAGGACTTCACTACACAGCTGTTAAAGGAAGAAACATCAAAGGTCAGTGTTTCTCTGCAGTCTTATGCCCTAGTCCAATGATTTCAGCACTGGCTGCAGCGTTGGACAGGAAACCAATGCCAGTGCTCAGGGCCGTCTGGAACCTTTCAGTTCCCACTGGGAGGAAGGCTCAAAAATCCTCTTTCCCTTGTTCTGGGACCAGGACCAGATGTTACCTTATGGGCCAAGGAGGAGTGTGGGCAGCAGGTGCCTACTCGGCCTGTCCTAGGCAAGTGGGTTGCTTGTGGAGGGGACCGCGTCAGCGGTACCAGCCCAGTGGGCTCCGAATAGCCTGACAGAGAGGAACAGAAGAGATGGCAGTTATAAGCCTTGGTGGAGGTCTGGGGAGGTGTCAGAGCAAGGAGGGATGAGAGAAAAAAAATAACAGTTGAAAGGAATTGGGATGATGGGGGGCGGCTCTGTTACAGACTCTGGCTAGGTGCTAGCAATAAATTTCAGCACAGAGTTAAAACAAAGGGTGTTAAATGGGGGCATGTAACTGACCTGAAATATTTGGTGCCAGGTCCTAGGGCAGTTCTAGTAGCCAGACAAATTAGAAATTAAGAAAAGGTCTTTAAAAGAAAAGTGCAGAAACTACCATCAGCAATCTAATAAGCAGTGTAATTACTGTACAACTTAAAAATAGTTCTGAAAATCAACTCTACAGTACATTTAGGGAAACTCTAGTGGCAGGATTGCCATAAATAATACAAAAAAAGGCAACAAATCACTGACAGGCCAGTGCAGGTTACACAAATGCTGCTCTGCACTGAATTGCTCACAGAAGTATCCAGCTGAGTGAATTAGCAAGCAAAAAGATCAGGACTACACTACACAGCTGCTAAAGAACAAAACATTAAAGGTCAGTGTTTCTTTGAAGTCTTATGCCCTAGTATAATAATTTCAGCACTGGCTGCTGTGTTGGCAGGAAACCAATGCCGGTGCTCAGGGCTGTCTGGAACCTTTCAGTTCCCACTGGGAGGGAGGCTCAACAATCCTCTTTTCCTTGTTCTGGGTCCTGGACCAGATGTTACCTTATGGGCTGAGGAGGAGCGTGGGCAGCAGGTGCCTTCTTGGCCTGTCCTAGACAGGCAGGTTGCTTGTTGAAGGGACTGCCTTAGTGGTACCAGCCCAGTGGGCTCCAATCAGCCTGAGAGGGAGGGACAGAAGAGATGGCAGTTATAAGCCTTGGTGGAGGTCAGGGGGACGTGTCCGAGCAAGGAGGGGTGAGAGAAAAAATATTAACAGTTGCAAGAACTTGGGATGATGGGAGGGGCTCTGTTATAGACTCTGGCTAGGTGCTAGCAACAAATTGCAGCACAGAGTTAAAACAATGGGTGTTAAATGGGGGCTTGTATCTGACCTGAAATGTTTGGTGCCAGGTCCTGGGGCAGGTCTCGTAGCCAGACAAATTAGAAATTCAGAAAAGTTCTTAACTTTAAAATAAAAATGCAGAAATTACCATCAGCAATCTAATACACAGTGTAACTGCCGTACAACTTAAAATTAGTTCTGAAAATCAACTCAACATTCCATTTAAGGAAACCCTAGTGGCAGGATTGCCATAAATAACACAAACAAAAGCTTCTAAACAATATTCTGTTGGCAGGAGTGTGTTTTTTTTTATGTAGTTCTCCAGGCAATAGTGTTAAATCAGCACCTAAACAGTCTTCAGGTGCTTTTACACACAGGTCTATGTAATGGAATAACTGTTCCGGAAACAGTATTCCGTTACATCCCTTGTGTGTAAAAAGCATTTTTTTCTTTCCCTTGGTGAACGTTCATCCAAACCGCAATCTCTGCTTCTTGGGGTTTGCACAACCGTGTTTTGTTTGATCTGGCTGTGTAAAACAGCCAGTCCGGTACCACTGCAGAAACTGCCATTAGAGCAGTAAACTCTGGGGGAGCCGAAACAAATGGAGGCAAGATTAGCCGGAATACTCACAGGGGTGTAATAGGAAACCAGAATGCAACAGAGTACAATGGCGCCACACAGGTAACGATTATTTCATTTTACAAACCTGTGTGTAAAAGCGCCTTTTGAAGCAGAGATGTAAAGGAACTTTGTTCTATAACTTCTCTGTTGATTTGCTTTACAGACTTTATTGGGGCACAAGGTGATTTGGGATCAGGTTTCAGCTTGTGGCAGTGGGGTCACTGGGCTGGGGCAGGCAGAGATTGTGATGATTTTCTAATTAAGTAAAGCAGGCAGTCTCATTTTTTATTAGTAAATCTGTTTATTGGTTAAGTTAAAGTTACTTTCTCTACTAAGGTAAATAAAGATCAGGTAATCCTCTGTCCAGTTTTTGTATTGACAAAAATTTGGAATGGAAAATGGAAACATTTGAGCGGTTACACTTTATTTGCATTTGTAAGGAGTTTATTTGGAAATACTGCTTGTTTGATTATACAGTGATCATTTTATTGCTGCCTGTGTCTGATGGCTATCTTTCTTCTTTGACTTGCAAGGGACTGTAAGCTTCAAAGGTGCTGGTGGGTGAGGGGTTGGGGGGGGAGTGTGGCTTCAGTTTGGTTTTCTTTTAGCCAGAGTCTCCACTATTTAGTACTATAATCAAACATGTAAACGGTAAGATAGAGTAACTATGACATTAAACTTGAATTACATTTTGCTGAGACTTGCCCTATGGTGATGCCTAATTATGCACTTGTGATAGCACAGACCCTTCAGTTGAATGCACTGCTCTGCTTTGACTTGTCATAGAAACATAGACTTTGATGGCAGATAAGGACCGCTAGGCCCATCTAGTCTGCCCATTTCCCTACCTACAGGATAGGCTGCAGATCCTAGTTAACCAACAGCCTTTATCTTCCTGCCCCCCACAAGAATTGCCTTATGTCTGTCCCATGCATTTTTGAATTCTCCCACAGTTTTAGACCCCACAACTTCCTCAGGAAGGCTGTTCCATGCATCCACTACCCTCTCTGTGAAATAATACTTCCTCACATTGCCCCTGAACCGCCCTCTATCTTTAAATTGTGTCCCCTTGTTCTTGCAAGTCTCTTTTTCTGAAAGATGCTACCCTCTTGGACTTTGTTGAATCCCTTGAGGTACTTGAAAGTTTCTATCATGTCCCACCTCTCCCTTCTTTCCTCAAGGGTATACATATTAAGCTCGTTTAGTCTCTCCTCATACGGCTACTCTTGCAGACCCTGCACCATTTTAGTTGCCCTCCTCTGGACTGCCTCTATCCTGTCTATGTCCTTGCAGTGATGGGGTCTCCAGAACTGGACACAGTATTCCAGATGGGGTCTCACCAACTGTCTGTACAGAGGGATAACAACTTCCTGTTTTCTGCTGCTGATGCCTCTCCCTATACATCCCAGTATACCCCCGGCCCTCCCTACTACCTTCTCACATTGCTTGCTAACCTTAAGGTCATCTGATATGATTACCCCAGGTCCCTTTCCTGTTTTGTTGTTACTAGCTCCCCACCCATTGTGTATTCTTCCCTGGGTTCTAGTTTCCCAGGTGCATTATTTTGCACTTTTGCATTGAATCCTTAGCTGCCATCGTCTGACCATTCCTCCAACCTTGCTAAGTCCCTTTTCATCCTTTCCACGCCTCCTTGTGTATCAACCCTGTTGCAGATCTTGTGTCATCTGCAAAAGGCATACTTTTCCTTCAGTCCCTCTGCAATGTCACTGATGAAGACATTAAAAAGGACTGGACCCAATACTGAACCCTGTGGTACCCCACTAGTAACCGCCCTTTCTTCAGAGTGGACTCCATTTACAATTACCTTCTGTGTCCTGTTGTCCAGCCAATGTTTTACCCAGGCTACCACCCTGGGACCCACTCCCAGGCTGGTTAATTTGACTATCAATCTTTTGTGTGGGACTGTGTCAAATGCCTTGCTAAAGTCTAGGTAGGTCATGTCCACAGCCCTCCCTGGTCTACTACTTTGGTCACCCAGTCAAATAAATCTATTAGATCTGTCTGACATGACCTTCCGCTGTGAACCCATGCTGCCTTGGATCCTGTGCTCTACTGACCTCTAGGTACTCAACTATTCTTTCCTTCAGAAGTGACTCCATCACTTTCCCTACCACAGAGGTCAGACTGACAGGTCTGTAGTTTCCTGCCTCTGTCTTGGTCCCACTTTTGTGAAGGGAATCACATCCGCCTTCCTCAGTCCTCGGGTACCACCATCCTCCATGATTTATTAAAAGAGTAGCCAGTGGTTTCACTAGTTCCTTCCTTAATTCTTTTAGAATTCTGGGGTGAATTCCATCAGGACCCACTGCTTTGTCCACCTTCAGTTTTAGGAGTTCTTGCAGAACCCTTTCTTCTGTGAAAGGACTGGGATCGACCCCCCTATCAAGAGTGCTTCTGTTAATTGGATTAGGCACTTCCCCCTCCTCTTTTGTGAATACTGAGCAGAAATATTCATTCAGTATTCCTGCTTTTTCGCTGTCCCCTCTGCCCACCCCGTTCATTCTATTCAGCCTCATTATCCCTCCTTTGTCTTTCTACACTGCTGATGTACCTATAAAGGTTTTATCTCCTTCTTAACTGAGTTGGCTATCTTTTCCTCAGTTTGGGCCTTTGCTATTCTGACTTCCCTCCTGCTTCTTTCTGCCTTAACTGGTACAGCTCTCTGTCCTGCTCCTTCTGTGTTTCCTTATACTTCTGGAATGCTATCTTTTCTTCCTGACTTTCACAGCCACCTCTCTTGAGAACCATAGTGGCTTTTCTTTCATTTGATTTGTTTATTTGCTTCACACAAAGGCTTGTTGCATCTGTGATGGCAGTTTTGATAATTCCCATTGTTGCTCCACACCTCCTTCTAGCCTGTTTGCTAGTGCTTTTCTGAGGCACTCTCCCATCTTGCCAAAGTCAGCCCTCCTAAAGTCCAGTACCCTCACTTTGGGCTTGACTCTGTAGCTGAGTTTAATGTGAACCACACTGTTTGATGGTCACTTGTCCCCAGATGGCAACCTACTTCTAGATCTGAGATCCTCTCACTGCCCCGTTTGGAGTATGAGGTCTAAGATTGCTCCCTCACGAGTGGGTTCGAAACTAGCTGTCTAATGCCTGCCACCTGTAGGGCATCAAGAATGGCCCTGCTCTTGGATGTGGCTGCAGCAAATGTGCTCCAGTTAACATCTGGCATATTCAGGTCTCCCATCAACAGTATCTCCTTTCTCTGCCATTCTAAGAATGCCTTCCATCATATCCTTGTCCATTCCTTCCCCTGACATGGGGTCTGTACACAACCCTGTGCGGATTGTGGTGCCCTTTCCAGTCTCCAAAGTGACCCACAGTGCCTCCTCTCATCCCTGTTTACTCTTTTTGTTCAGTTGCTTTTATCCCTTCCTTTACATAGAAGCTACTCCTCCCCTCTTCTCCCTGCCTGTCTCTCCTGTAGGTTATGTACCCTGGTATGTTAACATCCCGTCATGGTTCTCTGTGTACCATGTTTCTGTGACTGCCACGATATCCAGGCATCCTCTTCCATTAAGGCCACCAGCTCACGGAGCTTTTTGCCCAGACTACGGGCATTGGTACTCATTACCTCCATTTCCTGATGGCCTTACCCCTTTGCCCCATCCCTGTCCTTCTTGCCTTTGTCACTTTCTCCATTTACCCCTGCCCTTCTCCCTATCGACACCTCCATGTTGGTGTTTGCCACACTTACTACCGTGATTGTTTGGGGGGGGCTAGGATTTTCCTGCTCCTTTCCAGTGCCTCCCCCCTTGGCTAGTTTAAAAGCTTGCCAATAAAGCATTTAAACCTACCACCTAGGATCTTGGTTCCCCTCCCGGACAGATGCAGCCCATCATGCCAGTATAGGCTTGCATCACTCCAGGTGGACACCCAGTCCACAATGAAGCCAAATCCCTGAGCTCCACACCAGTTTTTCAACCACTGATTGAATCCACGGTATGGAACATCCTAGCCTCTCCTATGCCATAGATGGGTAGCACCTCCGAGAAGGTTACCGCTCGTGCTACTTGACTAAGCCCCTCCCCAATTCCACAAACTCTTCCTGCACTTCTCTAATCCTTTCTTAGCCAGGTCATTTGTCCCTAGGTGGACAATGACATCCAGCTCCTCCCTGTGCAGCTGCTCTGGCAATCCTGAGGATTCGCTCCCTGTCCCTCAAGCCATGGCGCCAGGCAGGCACCTTACCTCCCTCTCCCTTTTGCCCAGTTCTACCTTCCTAACAATGGAGTCCCCCACCAGGAGTTGTTCCTTCCCTGCAGGGTCCCCTGCCACCCTCCTGTGGGTCTCCTTTGTGGAGGTTCCCAACATCCTCCTTGGTCTCCACTGTAGGTGCCTCCATAGAGGAACCACACTTTGCCAGAATGGCATAGAAATTGTGGAGAGGTACAACTGGAGGATGTGCCTCTGTTCCACCACCCTCACCCTCCTGGCCCACTGTGGTCCAACCGCTCCTCTTTCTTGGCAACCTCTGAGGCAGGCAGTGGCACTGGTGGTCCCTGGATGGAAGAGGAGGTCCCACAAATCCTGGCCAACTCAGCCTGGAGATGAGCAACCTCCTCCCTCAGCCCAGAGAGGTGCCTGCAGATGGGACAACACCGCATCCTCCAGAACATCTCCCGGAAGACTGCTGCTCCACAGCCACTGCACTGCACCACTCCAATCATGTCTTATTTCTGACCCCTTAACTGTTTGCAATCCTTACTCTTTCGTCTGTTTTTTTTCTCTCTCTCTCCTTACTTTCTGCCTGTGTGCCCTTTAAGCTCCTGATTGTCCTGTTCTGAGACAAGAATATCCTATATTTCTCAGTAGACCACTTACTTGTTCAGAGGCAGACCTCCAGCAGCTAGAGGGGGCCGGAGAGCTACTCTTGCCCTTCTAGGATGGTGGGTCCTTGGTGGTTCTGTTATCACTCACTTCCTGCCCCTAAACAGGAAGTTCCTGTTGTCAGTCAAATCCTGTGCCTATAAAAATAGAACTAGCTTTGGGTGGGGGGGTGAAGGAGAGGGAAGGAGGGCAATATAGTCCCAGTAGAGAAGTTCAGTCACACAGCAGTCCTTTCTCTTGGTGTCTTCTGCAAGCTATTAGCAGAATCTTTCTAAGGCAGTCTTTAAATGTAGCTTCCTTCTAGCTAAGCCACTCCCCATTGACCAGATCTTTCTACAAATAATTTAAACCTCACAGCAGTTAAGTCCTTTCAGTCACCTGAGATTTACACCTAGATGACTTTTCAGTTACCCATTCAGTTCAGTTAACCCAAACACACACTTTTTTTTGTTTTTGTTTTGTATGTTAGTTTTTTACCCTAAATTAAAGGTCCAAATGCAAAAGTTCTTCTACTTTAGTCCCAGCAGAGAAGTTCAGTCACACAGCAGTCCTTTCTCTTGGTGTCTTCTGCCAAGCTATTAGCAGAATCTTTCTAAGGCAGTCTTTAAATGTAGCTTCCTTCTAGCTAAGCCACTCCCCCTACTTACCAGATCTTTCTA
Organism: Neoceratodus forsteri; assembly: GCA_016271365.2. Classification (NCBI taxonomy): domain Eukaryota; kingdom Metazoa; phylum Chordata; order Ceratodontiformes; family Ceratodontidae; genus Neoceratodus; species Neoceratodus forsteri. The sequence continues at coordinate 1,129,108,811 of CM028131.1, forward strand.
CAAGTAATTTAAACCTCACAGCAGTTAAGTCCTTTCAGTCACCTGAGATTTACACCTAGATGACTTTTCAGTTACCCATTCAGTTCAGTTAACCCAAACACACACTTTTTTTTGTTTTTGTTTTGTATGATAGTTTTTTACCCTAAATTAAAGGTCCATTGTCATATTACAATTCAATGTGTGATCTGCTCAACCCTTTCTTTATAAATTTATTTAATTATTTTTAAAAGGTCTCCTGGTTGTGACCAATATAAACAAACAACAGAAGTCCAGTATGGCCCCCCCCCACTGCCCAAACAGGCCTGTAATGGAGGATTTTTCCAATCTCTCAAGTCCCAAATAGGGGCTCTTAGTAATCAAACTTTGGCCAAAATTTGAACATACCAAACCACTACGTCAAAGTGACCCCAATCTGTTTGGTCCTGCATTTTATAATGTAAAAAGTACCTCACTGATAAGAGTTAGAGTCCTGCTACTTCATTCTCTGCTTGCAAAGACAATACTCCAGCTTCCTTGTCCCACAATTATAAAGTGCAGACTACTAGGCATGGCTGGGAGCAATTCACTTAGGAAAGTAGGCCTGCCTGTTTGGGCAGTTTGGGGAGGGGCATACTGGACCTATGTTGTTTGACTTGTCATATTGTCACCTACATAGCTACCTGTGTGATATGTTTCTGTTTGTATTAAATTAAGTATTTGGCTGACATGGTAATGCTATGTATGTTTTGCTGCCTGAACAAACGAGCATAAGTCAGTGGCAAACTTGTTTGTTTTCATGCTGTTACAAGTCTGAACAACAGTATCTTGAGGATAGAGGCAGGCGTTTCTTACCCCTTTGAGCCACTGTTTCATGGACTTTGGCTTCCACTGAGCTAAGGAGAATAGGCCCCCATATTCAGAGCTGGCCATGTGCAGTCTGTGGCAATTTGTGCAAAGCCTGCCCCGGGGAGAGGGCAAAATTCAGGCAATTAGCTCACTGCAACTGGAGCATTCAAACTGCCTAAATATAGGGCCATATCAGTAGAGTGCATAGTGTCTAGTCACTATGCTGACAGAGGCCCAGACTGAATATGGCTGACAGGAGGGCAATGAAGGTAATGCTGATCGAATGGGATAGTGGCAGGGCTCCTGTGGACCATATTTAGCCCTAACATGCTAATGACCCCTTGGGCATGGAAGGAGCTATGGCCCATTTGCATGCCTATTATGGGACCATTAATATGTGTGCATGCCCCCCCCCCCATTCTGCAGCTGTCTGACATATTCCTTGTGGTCTATTGGTCTCCCCATCCTCCTATTCACCTGTTCTGTAGCTGTCTCAAATATTCCTGGTGGTGTATTGGTTCCTATATCCAGGGCCAGTGTTAGGCTTAATGGCACCTTAAGCAAACAAACCTGTGGTGCACCCAGTAGTAATGCAGATGGGGGGCTATAAAAGGATTGAAAATGTAAACTATAGGTGGGGGCGGTCTGAGGGTCACCTATGCCCCCAGAAAGTTTTTTTTTTTAATTTGGTGCATTTTGGTGCATCTGGGGGGTCATTTGAAACAGAATTTTCTACCCTGTTACCCCTTCTCCTGCCAAGTAAGTTGCACCCTCACCCTCTCCCCAGAGTCCCCACAGTCCAGTATGTTGCCCAAACCATCCTCCCCATAGCCCAGCCACCTGCTCCAGTTTATGGCCCCCAGCTCTCCCAAAGCACAGCAAGCTGCACCCTAGCTTCCCTCCCTAGAATCCTCAACCCTCCCCCACTGCATCATCCATAGCTAAAGGGTCTGCTTTTATTGCCAGTGCCATTCTCTTCTCGCTCCTACTGGGCTGAGCTGCTGTTCTTTGCACTGATCACCCAGAGCTGCCCAGACACTTTTGATTGACTCAGACACATGCAACTCTCTCCCTGTTGTAGAGAGGCATTGGTTCTCAGATGTCTCCTCCAGACAGACATGGAGAAACTAAGATTTCTGAGCAATAGCAGTCAGTATTTAAACATAGAGGCCCAGATATTCAAAAGGGTTGCGCCCCGGCGCGATATTCAAAAGGGAAAAGTGTGCAGCACAAATCCTGACGCACCGGGGTGCATCAGTAATGTATGCATGCACAGGTGGAGGGGTATGCACATGCATACTCTGCACAGCCCGATATTCAGCCCAGGATGTGCGAAGCCATGCATGCGCAAGTCCTACCTGCGCCAGCACAAAGCTGATCCAAAAAGAAAGGAACAATGGATGGCCACCCACAGGTGAACTGCCACATTGCAGGGTACAACACGGCAGCTGCCACCTGTGGGTGGCCACCCAAGCTCTGGCTGTACCTGGCAGCTCCCCCCATGCCCGATCATGGGCATTTGTAAAAAAAAAGAACCCCTATATCCCTGGTGGTCCAGTGGACTGCTGTCAGCCCGATCACAGGCATTTGTAATAAAAATAAAGAATTACGTCCAATATCCCTGGTGGTCCACTGGACCACTCTCTGCCCGATCGCGGGCATTTGTAATAAAAATAATTATGTCAATATCCCTGGTGGTCAGTGGACGCTGTCTGCCGATTGCAGGCATTTGTAATAGAAAAAGACAATTAAGTCCAATATCCCCCTCACCCGCCCACTAACCCCCACCGTCCTGCTTCCCCGGTCAGCTGGTGGGCTGCAGCACCACCAGCCTGCACCCCACCGTCTGCCGACTGACACCGTAGGCCTGTATGCCCATTGGTCCACAGCGTGAGCAATGGGTGTGAACTCAGTACCATACTACACATTTCAGATATGTGAATGGATCCTTTCACATATCTGGAATGTAATAATCTGATATGGAGCTGCATGCCCAATGGCTGGCGCTGTGGACCAATGGCGTGAAGCTACCTGGTGTCAATCGGTTTCGAAAGCGATGAGGTAACGAAATGAAATGAATGTTTCCACCCGCCAGCTGAGCGAAGGCGAATGGTAAGGAGCTCGAGCAGGTAGGAAAGCTACTGCTGAACCACCAGGGATATTGGGCGTAATTCTCTTTTCTATTACAAATGCCCACGATCAGGCAGACAGCGCCCACTGGACCACGAGAGGACATTGACGTAATCTTTTTTATTACAAATGCTGTGGGCACATTGGCGATTGTGCAGGGGGCATCAGTCCTCGATGGCTGCTGCCTTGCAGGTGCCAGGCGCAAGTCACTGGGGATCGGGCGCACCTGCATGCAAATGGGGCCATAATGACATGCAAATGGCTTCATTTGCACCTTGCATACATTATGGCCCCATTTCACGTGCACTTTTGAATATTGCAGTTGCTGCGCATAGTGCAATGGAACTTGTGCTAGCGCATCCCCCTGCTCCACTCTGGCTACTTGCGCTGGCTCAGTGCCACTGCGCTTTGCACACTGCGGGTGGCCAGGGTGCGATATTCAATGATGCTGTGCCAAGGCGCAGCTCCATTGAATATCACCCAGTCAATGCCCCTGTGCAGCCAAGTTGCACTGCGCCCAGGCTTGCACCATAGCCTGGCACAGTTTAAATATCTGGGCCATAGTATTTGAATATATATATATATATATATATATATATATATATATATGCTAGCGGTTTTATTCCTCCGCTTCTTTACACATGTGATGGGGTGAGAGTTAGGGCTGACGACCCAAACAGGCACCCCAATGCTGGTTGGGGGAGTGGGCTGGAGGGGGTCAAAAGAGGGCTTTCAACCCTAACACCGAATTTCCTCACTTTTGTCACTGTGGAACAACCCTGACTGATGCATTAAACAGAGTTTTTTGCCTCTAATATAGAGATAGAGCTAGAGATAGAGATAGATATATACACACACACACACACATATACATATACATACCCAAAGACCACAAATTGATTTGCTTAGCCATATTCCATTAGTAGTTTGAGCATGGGCAGCATCACCCGACCCAACCCTGGCCTACTTACCTGTTGTGGCTCATGCCCTCACTCTCTTGTCTTGTCAGTAGAAATGAATAAATACAGTACTACTAAACACTCTGAAATGACAGGATGATTAAATAACATCACTGAATATGCTTCTATTAGCCCATTGACTAAAATACAGCACAAGGATATGTACGGATTGCTTGACTGGTCAAGTCAGAGAATGATGAATAACACACAGTGCAACTGAGAAACAAAGTGTCCACTGAAAATAAAAGTTTTGACAAAAAACCACCACCAGGTTAAAACTAATTCAACATTTCTAGGTATGGATAAGCAACAAAGTCCTTGTAGGGACTGGGTATAATGCCTTATAGAAAACAACCTGTAACATTCTTATGGCCAAGACAAAACAGAAATAAAAAAAAACATGAAAGCTAAATTAGCATGTATCCTGCAGTGCAATATTACTTAGTGCTTTATGCAAAATAACAGTGTGAGAGGCAGACTTCATACGCCCTTGATTTCTTTCTACCTCTTTCAGTGTGCCGAAGCGGAGCAGTGCAATTTAAAGCAGTTGTCATCCATTTTGCATTGTTGCCACAACCTGGATCAATTCTGAACAAGTGACCTATAGGTGAAAAACTACTGCTATGCATTTTTTCCCAGTGGTGGGAATGAGGAAAAATTCCCCACAGGGCCCTGAACTTTTGTTCAAAAAATAAAATCTAAAACACAGGTTGTAGAACAAGGAGACCACAGTTCAGATTGTACCAAAACTACTTACTTGCTGTGTGACTCTGAGCAAGTCATTTAACCTCTCGGTGCTTCACTTCTCTAAGTTATAACAATGGATAAATCTAGGGCCCCACTGAAATGAAATATTGTATCTCAGCTTGACTATCCTAGGTATGCAAATTACATTTAAAAATCACTAGCAGTTATGAGGTCGCGCTAATAATAGTTTGCCTTTTTACATCACATTTAGAGCAGGTTTAAGCAGTGAAGGACTATATTTTCTTTAAAATTCATTACATTTAATTTACTAATTTTTTTCACTGCCTACGCAGTGTAATCCATCCCTACCTTTTTCCTAGAACAGTGAGGCTTTCTATTTTAATAGCAGAGCTGAAATCCAGCTCATTCCTCCCTTACAATACCCACTGCTGTTTTTAACTTTCGCATTTGAGCAGTTAATGGTCTCCCCCCTCTACCAAAATCCTGGATCCACTCCTGACTGCCAGTTTAAGGGGTGGGTTGCATTATCCAAACAGCTCCCCCACCTCTAAGAAAGAATATAAAGTGTACAGTATGCCATCATCACAATTTGCCTTAAACCTTCTGTACTCTCTTAGATGCCGTGTATGTGTGTGTGTATGTGTGTGTGTGTGTGTATGTCTGTATGATTTACTGTAGTAAGCAGTTCTCAACAGCCCAATTCTATTAACAGTAGGAACAGCCAGTCAACACCACTTCTAGCTGACTTCTGATATATAGTAACTCAAGTAGACATTTTTAAAGCAAGCTCTTTCAGCATCAGAAAAATGAAACACTAACCTGTGCCAATGCATTCATCATTCCTGCCTGGCCTCCAATCCTGGCAGAAGGGACAGGGGACACGCGAACCATGTTTCTTCAGTGCTTCTTGCACCATGTAGTAAGAGACAGGCAGGCAGCCATTCCCTCTCAAGTAGCAGAGCCCTCAGCCATTCCATCTTGAGCAGGAGAGCCACCCCCCCCTCCCACCAATGCCACCTTGAGGAATGCTAACAGACCCTGCCAGGCATAAAACAGCAGACTTGCTGATGCCAGCCCCATTCAAACTAGTGTTTTTTTCCCACTTCCTCTGTCTCCATGGCAACCCCCCATGCCAATGCTGTGTGGCACCTGCCTGCTGTGCCCTTAAAGGGGTAGTGCTTCCCTCCATTTCTTCAGCAGCAGAAACTCTGGGGCCGGAGGAGAAGCATGGCAACAGGTGTATGGGTTTTTTCAGCCCTGGGGCAGTGGATGAGCAGCAGTCTTTACCCCCAAAAGACAACTTTCACTCAGATCCATGAGGAGAAAAAATCAAACAAAAAAATGAAAAACAAACACTACCACATTCAGGGGACTGGGGAAACAGGCTTGTGTGCCCTTTCTGTGCTGGCACCCCAAGAGGCCACATATTTTGCGTGTGCCTAATGCTGGTCCTGCCTGTACCCCCTGATCCCCTGTCCTGCAGCTGTCTTGAATATTCTTGGTAGTGTAGTAGTTTCTGCACCCTCAATCGACTGTCCAGCAGCTATCTTGAATATTCCTTGTAGTCTAGTGGTCTCCCCCAAGGTCATGTGAATAAACCTCACCTTTTCTCACACGTTGGAGTCCTGTTCAATGATATCAGCGACCACTAACTTATTGCGGGAGTAAGAGCATCCTATAATCCTACATCCCCCACTAAGTTCACAGTGAGGAGATCAAACCAAAAATTTAACATTAATGCATATCTGGAAGAGATAAAGTACTCCACACGATGGCAGGAGTTTTACTTAGCAAATACAGTGGAGATAGCATATGATGTTCTAAATGGCATTATCACAGGAGCCCTTAACATCCGTGCACCAGTATCTAAAGTGCGTATCAAAAATAAAACCTGTTGTTGGTTCACATCAGACCTTAAATCCACCCTCCTAGACAGAGACAAGCTATGGAAAAAGGCACGCAAAACTAAGACAACAGCAGATTTGGAGCAGTTCAAAAAGGCCAGAAATATCTGTACCAGGAAGGTAAGAGATGCTAAGGCTGCTTACTATACGGCTGAACTAGACTCCTCTTGCCACAGCCCCGCCAAATTCTGGAACACTATAAAAGACATAGCAGGACATGACCCAAGTAACTTACTCCCAGCCAATATACACATTGGAACGAAAATCATCAATGATAGACTGGAAGTCTTGGAGTCCTTTAACAATCACTTTACAACTGCAGGGCTAGCATTTGACACCTCTCCAGCTAACCAAATGCGCTTCCAACTAGGTATACAGAACACTGAAGCACTGGTAACCGGCTCTACCTTCTCCCTCATACCAGCCACTCTGAAGCAAGTGGAAGAACTAATATTACAACCAGACATCAAACAAAGTGCAGGTGCAGACTCCCTCGACCCCTACTTTTTAAAAATTGCTGTACAAGTATTAGCAGTGCCAATAACACACCTATTTAACTTCTAATTACAAATAGGAACTATCCCATCGATCTGGAAAACCACTCAAGTTATTTCACTATTGAAAGCAGAGGACCCCTCGGCCCTCAACAACTACAGACCGATTTCCATTCTCCCGGTGCTGTCCAAACTTCTGGAAAAAATTGTGAGCACCCAACTAAGAGGATACCTAGAAGCGGCTAATCTTTTAAATCCAGGACAATCTGGATTTAGAGCCAAACACAGTACCATTACAGCCCTTTCAAAAATAACCAATGATTGGCAACTCGAACTGGATAAAAAAAATTGTCTGCGCTGTGTTTTTAGACCTGAGTAAAGCCTTCAATACAGTCGACCACGAACTGCTCCTCTCCTTCCTGAAATCCATAGGACTCGATTCAAACTCCCTTAGATGGTTTACAACTATCTTACGGGAAGAACCCAGGAGGTGAAAGCCAAAGGAGATCTAGCCCCACTCAAACCACTGCAAAGAGGAGTACCCCAAGGATCTATCCTAGGTCCAATCCTCTTTGCCATCTATATCAATAACATTGACAATAACCTTACCAAAACCACTGTACAGCTGTTTGCCGATGATACAGTACTGTATGTCAGCCACCCTTCCCCTGTGACAGCATGCATAGAACTACAAGCGGAATTCAACCTACTCCAGCATGAACTACTAGGAAAAAAACTTCTGCTAAATACAAAAAAAACGAAGGCAATGTTTTTCTCTCCCCAAACACAAGCAGGATACTCCATCCCAAGCAATCTCCCTCACATATCCACTGTTCTTGGTGAAAACCTTGAATATGTCACAAAATTCAAATACCTGGGTGTCTGGCTAGACAGTAGGCTCGACTACATAGAACATCTGGAAGAATTGCTAAAAAAACTTCGACAGAGACTTGGACTATATTACAGAATAAAGCATTTTCTCACAAGCGAATCTAAAAAGACGATGGTCCAGGCCATATTTCTATCAGTAATCAACTAAGCTGACTTCTCATATGGTCGTTGCCCCATCTCATATCTAAATAAACTGGATACACTCTACCATAAAGCCCTGAGGTTTATTACAGAACTACCTTTCAGCACTCACCACTGTTCGCTTTATGCTACAGTTGGATGGACCTCGCTCCAATTTAGAAGAGACAGAAATGTCACATTATGGATTTACAGAGCCATATCCCAGATGTTACCAAAATATGTCTCAGATTGCTTCTTACAAGCCTCGTCAAGTAAATATGGCCTAAGAAGTTACAATTTAATCATGCTTAAAGTGCCCAAATACAACTCTTGCTATGGTAGATCTGCCATTAGTTACGTGTTATCCTCCTTATGGAACACTATGCAGAAGTTACTAAAAGTGAACAAACCCATATCAATTGCATCCTTCAAATCTCTGTATTCTAGGCTTATCAAAGAAAAATGTAATTGATTCTGCCAACAGTAGAAGTATTCCTATCCCTCTCCCTCCCCACCTAACCATCTCATCTGTGGAAGCTATCCACCATTCCCAAGATTTGTCACCTTTACAGTCCCCACATTTCTCCTTCCATCCTTTTCTCTTTATTCTTTTATTATGCATCAACGCCCCATGCCCCCTGTTACTCCTTACCCCATTACCGGCCTCCTTCCTCCACCCTCACTACCTACTTACACCCCACCCCTCTCTCCTTCTCCTCACCCCTGTCTATAGCCGCTGATAAGGCCATAATTCATCTGTCTCCTCTGCCACCTGTCCCTTCTTGTAAATACCCCCGACTTATCTCTCCTCGTAGAAACACCTTATCACCTGCCCAGACCGTGCTTCATCCTCTTTCCAAACCTCTGGCAAATCCCCTGATACCTTACACTTTAAACATTAATCCCCTTATATTCTCTCTTCTACCAATTAAATGAGCTGTCTATCCCATAATCTATGTAAATATGTAAATGGTGTTAATTCTTCTTGGCTCATCTTTTTTTTGTATTGTATTTTACCTATGTACTATGACCCTTGAAGCTATTGTATATTCTATATATGATGTTCCTCAAAGTGTATGTACATTGAATTGTACTATATCCTTATGTAAATTGTACATTGAATTGTACTACATCCTTATGTAAATTGAACCTTGACCTTACCAGGTCCATCTTGCAAATGAGCTATGCTCAACGATGTTTGCCTGGATAAATAAAGATTTGATTGATTGATTGATGTGATCCTCTGTCAACCCAGCTACTCAGGACCCTCCTCCCCACAAACCCAACCCCTCGTTCAGGTCACCTAAGCCAAAGTACAGAAATAGTGACAGCAACCTGCACAGCTCTCTGCTCACCACTTTGGCCTGCCACTGTCTGATTGTCAGTGAGTGATCATGAGTACAGGAGAAGCAGGTGTTTGTACAATGCTTGTAGTTGCTCAGAGACCATCAGATGGAAACCAGCTGAGGTGGTGAGCAGTGGACTGTGTCAGTTATCACTATTGCTTTCTTTGCATTATGTAACCAGGGCTGCTGAGGTGCCTGAGAGGTTGAGTTGGGAGGGGTTTATATGCCCTTATTGGAGGGACCACTAGACCACCAAGAATATACCAGACAGCTACAAGATGGGTAATCTGGATGCTTTTAAAATGTAGTTTTCCAGTTTACATGCAACATCTGCTTTGCAGTAGGGTTCTGTTGTAGGGTCCTACTTTTACAGTTTTTCAATATACTTATACAGAATAGCCCAGCTGAGTTGTGATATCTTGTTTACAGTGGGATTCCGTTTGACCAAGTTTTTACACTGTGTTTACCAAGTATAGTACAGCAGAGATGCAAGATCTTTTTTTTTTTTTTTTAGTGGGGTCCTCCTTTTACCCATTTTTATAATGCATTAACCCAAGATAGCCCAAGTGAGTAGCAATTTCTCATTTTCAGTGGAGTCCAGCTTTTGCTATGTATTTTTTCAGGCTAGAGCAGAATATTGAACTTATTTATTTAATTAATTTATTATTATTACATGTGGCAAAGCAGTAGTGCATGTTTAAATGCCTTCTCCATTAAGGATTAGTAACTTAATAACCTGGCAGTGATAGCTTTGTTCTCATCTTGAAGTTGGTAAGTTTTGTTCATGTGAATGATAGATCTGTAATCTAGGGAATGTTCTGCTGAAATCCTCTAACCCAGAAAGCAGCTAGCTGTACCTGTGTGACTAGAGGCATTACTGGTAATATGCGGAGTGCGAGCAAGGAGCAGCCAACTAGTTGCACTGTGTGAGCCTGGTGAGCCTGTGAAGGATTAATTCTCACAAGTCAGAACTGGGCTGGGACAAGTGAGTTAGACAGTTGGTGCCAACAAAACAATATGAATTAATAACCAGCCTGGCTTTATCATAAAAGGAGCAGTGAGGTAAGTGTGGTGTTTTGTATTAATCATTTTGTTTGCATTGAATGGCCTTATCTGATGGTGAGGGCTGGAGTGCGTCCAGTGAGTCAAGCGATCTCTCTTTCCCCCAGCTTTTTCCTTGTTGCCAGCCTCTGATCCCCCTACTGTGAGCAAGCGTGGAACTCATGAAGTGAAGTCCACATGCATCTGATGGTGGATGGCAATTCTTCAGCATTAAAGCCTGTACTGCATTCAGATGAGGCATTAGTTCATTGTTTTTTGGCTTTGGTGTCTGGGATGACTTCTGAGTGGGTGTTTAGGGTGAGATGAGCCTATCACTGGCATTGTCCCTGCCCTTGCCATGTGACTGCTCTGTGTATATGCCATGGGACATGCTTGGCATTAGATCATCTGTTACAGTTGGCTGTGCATCCTTGTAGGTTAGTTGTCGTGTGTGGGTTATGCCGGAGTGCTTGATGGTGTTGTGGTTCCAGTGTATGACATATGGAGATTTGGGGGGTTGACTGCCATGTTTTATTTATTTATAAGTTTCACCAGGAAGACATATTGAGCAAAAAATTGCTCATTTCCAGATGTATCCTGGGAGAAGAGAAGAGAATAGGGAATGATACAGAAGATAGGGAACAAAATGGTATAACAAGGCAAAAAAGATTATAGCAAGTACAGATGCAGTACGTGCTAGGCATTACATTATGTACAGGAATAGTATACAGTAACATTAAGTAAAGAGTAGAAAAACTTAAGCAGGACACCAGTAATACTACAATAGTAAGGGCTTGTAGACATAAATTCAGCCAGTGAAATAGCAATAGCAAGTACTTGTACACAAAAATTCAGCAATGAATGGATAGTGACAAGTGTTAGATATGATCAGATTAGATCACTGGTCAACGAGGGGGAGCCAGACAAGATTAGGGACAGTTGCATGTAGGGGCATTAAATGAGCACATGAGAGAAGCAAGGGTGTGGTGAGGAAGCATTTCTAATGTTTTGGTGGAGTGAGATCCAGAGTTTGGGAAATCAGTAGGAGAAGGATGCCTGACCAGTTGATGAAGATCTATGTGGGATGGCAAGGGTGCGAACGTCATGACTCCTGAGAGCAGGAGGGGGGATGAGAGTGAAGAAAGTAGGTAGGAGGGTAGCCCATTGAACCAGAACTTGCCAGTGAAGGTGGTGCAATGAAGCGAGTGATGATCCCAGAGGAAGGGGAGAGCCAGAGCAAGGGATTGGTAGCATGTGCAGTGATGAGTGCAGGGTGGAGAGTTTGGAGCAAAGAGATGGAAGGAGTGGAAGAGTATGTCCAGTCTGGATAGGGTCTTTTTTGGGGTGGCACTGTAGACTACATCACCATAGTTGAAAGTTGGAAAGATAATTTTCAGTAGAATTTTTCTACAGGCCGGCAGGGTGGTGCATTCACAATTCCAGTAGACAGCATCTAGTTTAGGTAGTAATTTTTTGTAAATAGCATTGACGTGTCCAGAGATGTCAAGGCGTGGATCAAGCTAGAACTCTAGGTACCTGAAGGAGGTAGTGTATTCCAGCTTTGACCCCTCAAGTGTGTGGAAGGAGGTCAGGGAGGGAAGCCTTGAGAGTGTCTGCCTTGTGCCAAAGGTCATGGAGACTGTCTTCTTGGCATTTAAAACAGTTGGACTGTAACCACTGCTGCACACTGTCAAAGTCCTGCTGTAAGGTGGATTCTTCCATTGGGGAGGATGGACTTGATGCATACAGGACAGTGTCAACCGCATACCTGTGGATGGATGCAGATGAACAGACCAAGGGGAGATCATTTAGAAAAATGGACTGGATATGAAGGGTAGTGACTGTTATGGTCTTGCCATTGTCTGAGGTCTCACACAGGTTGCAGAACCCTTGCTGTATGTCATGTCTGTGGGCTGTGATATCACTGTATATACACTGTATTTCATGCAGCTGTCCCTGCGGAGCCTTACCCTCTCTCCTCCACTGTATCAGTTCAGGGTACATGCAGATAAGGCAGTCATGACCTGGTATACATCCTGTGTCAATGTTGGGTCTTGAGGGACCCTCTAGTGGGTCCTGTGTATCCGTTCCATTTTCTGGCATGGATGGTCTGTGTAAGTGTCTGCTGTGTGACAGACACATGCACATCCAGGCTGGTGTTTTGTGTAACCTTCTCACTGCTTTGTATGTCTGACTGTATGGTACACTCTGGGGGGGGCAAAGTTTGCTGTTCAGGTTGCAAGGTGAAAAGTGCAATGCCTGCTGCAGTGAGGTCACCAGAATGGGATGTTTTGCTTTAGTTTTGACATTTTTTTTTAAAGAAAATAAAAAGTAGTTATTTTGATACTATTGTTTTTTTTTTTGTAACAAGTCAAAGAAGGCTTTAAAAGCAGCCAAATGGTGTCAAAACGACCCTCAAAATGCACCAGAATGCTTCTAAAACTTGATAGCTTCTGGAGGTATAGGCAGCCCCCAGACCCCCCGGCCTGTATGGAGTTGGGGAAATTCTAGTTCATGAAGACCCCATAGTTCTAAATTTAGCACTAAACCACTGCCTGTTTGTCAAAACTGAGTTTGTAATGAGATTGCATTGGTCCAGCAGAGATTCAAATTACTTTTCTCTCTCTTTGTCATGTGTGTGTGTGTGTGTGTGTGTTGTCACTGTACATAGAGAATATTGGATGGGCAACCATGCTCCACCATTTCTCTCTCTCTCCCCTCACAACCAGACTCATACAGGGAAATGCTGAAAAGTGAAGCTGACCAAACATAACTTGCTCGACTTTTTTGTCAATTTAAACTTTGAATTATTTCCCAAACTTTTACAAATAAAGCTTATTATGAGCACTGAATGGAGGCTGATGGCTTGGATAAAAAAATATGTATTTCTGAAATCATTGACTGTAACCTACAGAATACGTATGTAATGTTCATCACTGCTGAGCTTGATGGATTGCATAGTACTATATGGCACAGGTATTTAATTTGTTTTGTTTTTTTGTTTCGTTTGATCTCAAGCCCACATCTCCTTACACCTCCAACCATCACACACATTTGTATCTAAACTTGCTCTGTAAACCAGCAGTGTGAGTGCAAAACTGGAACAGCTGTGTGCCTTATCCATTTGAATCACATAACCTGTCATGCATAGAAATGTAGCCCTCTCTCTACAGGAATAGGGATATGGATGAATATGTCCATGAGAAGTGGGCACCCAGAGCAGCAGAAACACTTCTTATGGCAATGTCACCCAGGCCCAGGTGTCTCACACAAGGTCCCTTTTCCTCACTGGTGCTGAATGAAAACAACAGGTTAATGCATATTAAACAGTTCCTTTCAATAACAGAATGTCCACACAGAACTTAAAGAAACAACAGGGATCCCAAATTCATTAAACATATTCACACATAGCTGTGGGAAGCATCAGTTAATAAGTGGGAAACACATTTAGCTTTCATGTGGCCATAATAGCAGTTTTTACCTGAATTGAGGAGGTTGAACAGTCTTTAGGGTAGCATTAACTCAGGACTGCTATGGTCACAAATGTCTGAAGGCAGCACAAGTCCCAGAACAGTTCACAGTGCCTAACATATCTTTCCCCTCTCTCTCTCCCTCTCTCTCTCTTCCTTCTCCTCCTCTCTCTCTCTCTCTCTCTCTCTCTCTCTCTCTCTTCTCTCTCTCCCCTCTCTCCCTCTCTCTGTCTCCCTCTCCTCCTCCCTCTCCCTCCCTCTCTCCTGACTCAGCGGATCCCCCTCGGAGTATGCAATTCTCACGGCTTGGGGATTTGTGGGTTCCCTCTTGATCCCTACATCTTTTCCCAGAACTGGCAGCAATTGTTCCTGAATTGAGAAGGGGGACACATCCCGCAGAGTTCAAAATCAACTCGCTGTCTGGACACTACACTCCCTGCCACATAGTTGTCCACAGGATCCCTACACAAATCAGCGCAGACTGCCAAGGCACTCTACAACTTGCAGCTGCTGGCTCCTATCTCAACTTTAGCTGCCCTCCAAGATACTGTGCAGTTTATGGCTACTGGCTACAACTTCTTCCTGTGTGTCCCTGCAGATGCCACCAGCTGGGCTTCAGAGCAGGCAACTGACCCCACCCAGCCTTGACTCACTCTCACTCCCTCACTGCTCACTCCTCTGACTGGAACTCCCCCTCCCATCTGAACTGCTGGCCCCCCATGCACCCATGGTGACCTTCCGACCCTTTGGAGGCACCACACAAGGACTGAGAAGAATGAATCCTTTTTTCTACTGGTCCGAATCAGGCTACAAAAACCCAGGGAGGGCTAAATAGAACTAGTAATCTCCCAAGGGGGGTTACATAAGCATAGAAACTAATGGCAGATATTGACCACTGGGCCTGTCTAGTCTGCCCATTTTTAATTATGATCACTTTTGCTGCAGACTCAACCTGCCCTACAGCACTGTCTCATCCACTCAACTCCTTCCTCATAGGATTCTTTTTGCCTCTGCCAGACATTTTTGAAACCCACCACTGGTTTCACCCCCACTGCCTCCCATGGAAGGCTTTTCCAGGAATCCGCCATCCTTTCTGTGAAGAAGTACTTCCTCACATCTCTCCTGAATCTACTTCCTCCCAGCTTCATATCAAGATCCCTTATTCTACAGCAGCTATTTCTCTGAAACATATCTCCCTCCTATACCTTATTAACCCCCAAGAGGCATTTTGAAGGTCTCTGTAGTAGCCCCACTCTCCCTCCTCTCCAAGGTGTACATATTTAACTCTTTCAGTCTCTCCCCATTGGGTTTCTGATGCAGACCCTGCACCATTTTAACAGCCCTCACCTCTCTTCTTGCTGATTTCTATTTTTTCCAACTGTTTCCCCTTCCACACCTTTCTCCTTTAACTGCTCCTTTCTCCCTTCTTCCTTTGCTAACCCCCTGCTTCCTTGAATAACTTGCATTCTGATGGGACTTGCTTCTCTTGGGAACTCCCTACTCTCAATCTCAGCTTGTGGTGGCCCTTTCTGTCTCCCATATTTCTTCCATCACCCCACTCCCAGCTACATTAAATGTCCATAGAAGTAACATTTCAGTTGTCCACTGAGGACTGTGGTTACCTCCTGGATGAAAGCAGGTCTTCACTTCAGCATTGGTTCTTATCTTTTCAGGTAGGCCCCAGTCCCCAGTGTAGACATACCTCTCCTTCCTGCTCCATTCCTTCTATCATTACTTGAAGGCCTTGGTGTGGTGCTCCCTCTCCTTCCACATATAGTACAACACTCACTTGCCACTCGCATTTTAAAACACATGGGAAACACTGGATCAACAAGATAAATGATCTACCTTTACCAAAAATTATATTTACACATGGAAATGACTGTCAATGTGTTGCTACATTTAAGACCATGAAACATCCTTATCAAGGTAATGTATTAGCAGTCATCGTGGCTCTGACCAGAGTTCTTTTTTTTTTTTAAGGGGGGGTGGTTGTGGGTTTTCGTATTTGTCTTGCCCTTTAAGACTTATGTCATATGGTACACAGGTTTGCCCAGAGTGCCTTGCAGAACTTGACACCCCACCATACCACTGATTGGTGAGTCTCTAACATCAGCGTAAACCCACACTTGCTGTCACAGCCCAACTCTAATCTTTCATACCATTGTCACATCTTCAAGCTGCTGAGGGGTGATGAACTCTACTGTCTGAACATTGCAGCAGAACTGGTGCTGCCACTGAACTGCACTCTCTGGAATCACTGACACTGACTGAATCACCAGCATCATTGACCAGAGGAGCAGAGATATGCAGACAAGAGGACTGGATGGCTTCAAGTAGTAGTAAGCCCAGCTCGGTACCTAGACATTTTCTGCATCCTCTCTCCCTACTGGTTTGATGCACACTGCCTCAGTGGTTACAAGGGGCTATCTTTGTTAGGGTTAGGGATTCTAGTCTAGAACCCCAAGAGTAAGCAACTAATGGCTCATTCAAATTTAAAAAGCCCACACAGTGGACTGTGACAGAAGCCCCAGCCAATGGTTGGCTCTGCGTTCTTGCTGCTTGCCTGTTGGAAGTAGTCTGAGTGAAAAAACAGCCAGCAGAGACAGAAAGAGGAAAAATTAAAAAATGTTTAACACATAGACCTGGCATGGGTGTTCTGGGGAATCACTGGGGCTCTCAGCAGTTCTAGCTGCAAGGGAGACTAGAGGGATGTACTGTACAGGGGTTACTGGTGTGCTGAAGGGGAGAGAATTACGGTAGAACTGGTGTGCTGTTGGAGAAATTGGGCAATACAGGGGGAAACTGACTATCTACAGTGGACAACATGCTTTCTTTTGACAAAGGTGCCCCCCCAGACATTGTTTTCTGGGTCCCTGACACCACACTACTGTTCCCCTAGCTCCCTATGGGCCCTACATGGTCTCTGCACACCTACTGTGCTCTTCCTGTATGCTTTCCAGAGGTCCTGAACATATACTGGTGGGCCCGATTCTGGGTACTACACTTGTAGGCAGGGGCATCTTATTTTTATTTATTTACTTTGTTCACCGGGTAAGTACACTGAGCAATAGCCCTTTTTCAGGAATGACCTGGAGCAGCTAATATTGCAGCCAAAGATGGTACAGCAAACAACATAAATATTATGCATGACAACATGTATAGACAATCACAATACTTTGATATCAATTACATCAAATTAGTAAACAAATGAAAGTCTTAAAAACATTTACAATATGGCTGTTCCAGCAGATAAGCTTTTAATTGAGATTTAAATACCACATGGCTATCTGTATTATGACATGTGGATGGCAAGTTGTTCCAGTGTGTCAAGCTAGGGTAATCATTTTCTGTTAGATGCCTTCCATTTAACCTTCCTCAGGGGTGCAGGGTGAACTACCCCCCAATCTCCATTCTAGGACCAGAGGAGTATTCCTAGGAGGTTTTAGTTTGGGCTCATTTAGGTTTGTTAAGAGATTGGAAGCCTGTAAGGGACTTTTACAATGCTGAGTAAAATTAATAGTTCTAGAGTTGATTAAGAGACATGATGGTTGGAAAAGAGCTGTGGTCTAGATTGTGTGTGTGTGAGTGTTTGTATGTGTGTACAGAAAAGGGCAGTGGCTAAACTGGAAATCTGTAGGTGTGGGAACTCTTATATCTAGATTTCTAAGTGGTGGAACTATCATTTTGAGGTCTTGGAACTCTTATCATAGTCAGTCAATGGAGAAGGATGACAGAGGTGGTGGACCAGTCATAATTTTTTTTAAGAGGTGGGCTCCTATCCAACTTAACTCCTGGAAAGTGGAAACAAATATACATTGAATGAGTCAGGCATTTAGCTTCAGAATAAGACACAAAATGCACCACAGAGCATCTAGTACCCCAGACCTCTGGCCTCTGTGTAAAAAATTTTTCTTGCACACATAGCTTGTTAAAAAAGACACAACCCCCTAGCCTTTATGTAAACAATTTTCTTGCACACATAGCCTGAGATATTCAGACTGTGCCAGGCTGGGACACAAGCCTGGGCACAGCAGAACTGGGATGAGCCAGGGAGTGACCTGGGCGATATTCAGCAGTGCTGCACCATGGCTCAGCACTGTTGATATGGCACAGTGGCCACCTGCATTGCACATGGTGCAATGGCACTGCACCAGTGCAAGTGGTAACTGTGGAGCAGGGGGATGCGCCAGTGCAAGTGCGGATGCACTAGACACAGGAACCGCGATATTCAGTGTTGGGTATGCAAATGGAACCATTATGCATGTAAGGCACAAATGGAGCCATTTGCATGTCATTATGGCCCCATTTGCATGCAGGTGCACCAATCCCCAGCGACTTGCACCTGGTGCCATGCCAGGCTGCAGCCATCGGGAACCGATGCACCCTGTCCTTTGGCAGCAAAGCACCCCAACACCCAATTGTGGGCTTTGTGCATTTTCATAATATCCCTGGTGGTCCAGTGGACCAAATTCAGCCTGATTGCGGGCTTTGTAAAAATAACATTATCCCTAGTGGTCCAGTGGACCTGCTCCCTTGCCTGATCGCGGGCTTAACATAATTAGTATTATCCCTGGTGGTCCAGTGGACCAAATTCAGCCTGATTGCGGGCTTTGTAAAAATAACATTATCCCTAGTGGTCCAGTGGACCTGCTCCCTTGCCTGATCGCGAGCTTAACATAATTAGTATTATCCCTGGTGGTCCAGTGGACTGATCCCAGCCTGATTGTGGGCTAGGTTGAAATAAAATCTCCATGGTGATCCAACAGTACCCCCCTCCTCATCAGCCCACTCAGACCCGCCCCCCCGGTCAGCAGTGGGCAGCAGCTCCTCACCGCAGCCGCCCAGCTGCCCAATCGACCGACAGGCATACAGTATTGTTGTATGCCCATTGGTCCACACAATGGGCCAAGGCCACGGGCATGCAGACCGCACTATACCTACACAGTGCCGATATGTGAATGGGTCTGAGTGGGCAGGTGGGGAGGGGGCTACCACTAGACAACTAGGGAGATTTTATTTCAGCTAAGCCCACGATCTGGCTGGGAGCAGTCCACTGGACCACCAAGGAGATTTTAGTACAATTATGCCCTCAATTGGGCTGGGATCAGTCTACTGGACCACCAGGGGAATTAAATTTCAACTATGCCTGTGGTCAGGCTGGGATCGGTCCACTGGACCACCATGGGAATTTAATTTCAACTATACCCACAATTGGGCTGGGAAGCAGGTCCACTGGACCACCAGGAATTTACCATATTTACAAAGTCCGCAATCGGGCATGGGGTGGCCCGATACACAGCCTGTGACTTGGGTGGTCGGGTGGCCACCCACAGCAGGCGGCTGCCGTCGAACTTGCACCCAGCAATACAGTTGACCGGCCTGTGGGTGACCCCGAAATGTTCCTATCTTTTTGGGGGCACATCTTTGTGCCCCCGTGTGGTGCAAGGTGGGTGTGTGCCTGCATATGTGCCATACATCCTGGGCTGAATATCGGGATGTGCCACATATGCATGGGCATGCCCCCCCGCACTTGCGCCACATACATTACTGGTGCACCCCGGCATATCAGGATTTGCGCACTGCAACATCCCCTTTTGAATATCATGCCAGGGAGCATCAGTGGGTTGCACATGATGCAACATTGTTGTGCCATGCACAACCCCTTTGAATATCCTGGCCATAGTGTGCAAAAATGACACAAATTCTAGAAAAAGAACCTGCCCCCCCCACGCACAAATCCTGCTAACTGGCCTGATCATATAGAATTTAAAATTATGTGAGACATTTCCTTTTCAGCTTATTTTGCCCCTGTTCCCACCCAAGGATCTGCATATCCATGGTGCTTTGATGTTTGAATATATACTTCCGGCTTGTAGAGATTTACAAGTAGCATACATCGGTCTGTAGTGGACTGGATAGGTTAGTGTAGAAATGGTACCTTAAAGGGGAAACACTGGATAATGCAGGTGGGCAGCTGCTGCTGCAGAAATGCCCAATTAGGGCTTTTAGCATAAAAATAAATTTTTAATAACCTCTAACATATTTTATTTCAGTTCAAAAGACCTGCACCAGTTGTCATGTCAGCTGAGCTTTGTGCAGCTATCTCACACACACACCAGGTAACTTCTGATGCACAGGGTATGCTAATAGGGGATACCAACTAATGGCAGAGTTGGTATCCCTTGTTAGTGTACCCAGCATGCTGGAATCCACCTGCGTCTGTAAAATCACCATGGGCAGCTTGGCTAACATGACAGTTGGCTCAGGTCTTTCAAACTGAAATAAAATGCATGGAAGGTAATAAAAAATGCATTTTAATGCTGAAAGTCCTAATTGGGTATTTCTGCAGCTGCTGTCCCTTTTTGCATTATCAATTGTTTTCCTTTAAGATGTTTTATGCACTTACAGTATAAACACAATGGGATTTTTAAATCTAATCTTGTGATTACATTTTGTAGCTAAATATTATAAATAATGTACTGCTAGTTTTCTTGCTGATCGTTAATAAACATGAAACTTGATCACAAACATACAGGTATACATTATTTCAGCTGTAATTGACTAAAATATGTTTAGTGCAGTCTTCTCACCTGCATGTACTTCAAAATTCTGGGATCTTATCTTATTTAATGCTAGATGAAAAATACATGGGCAACTGTGTTTCTTCATATTTGGAAAAGTTTATAGATATAAAAAATGATGGCTAAAATATGTTTAAAATACATAGGGTGGGATATTCAAAGGGCTGCGCCATGCGCAATAGGGTTGCGCAGACACAAGTCCGAAATTGCGCCATTCTGTGATATTCAGCAGGAGGCAGTTGCGCCATTGAAAACAGGCTAAGCAACAGCGCAATGCAAATGAAGGCATGTGCAACTGAAGGGGGTGGAGCCATGCATAACGAGCGCAATGCGATATTCAAAGGTTTGCGCAATGCGCAATAGCGGAACAACTGGAAGGTGCACCACAGTGGAAATGAGCCAAAATAAAAAGGCTCAAGTGAGAGGTGCAAGAAAGCTACAGGGATGCCAAGTGAGACAGACAGAGAGAGACAGACAGCAACAGTCCAGAACAGGGCAGGCAAGGGAAGTTGTGTGGGCCATAGGCTGCAGAGGCCAGCGGGGGTACCCGGTGCAGTGGAGGTAGCAGTCAGGACAGCGGGGGTAACAGAGCAACATCAGCCGGGGGGGTCACAAGCCAGGGAGATGGACAGTGCCAGCTTCCACATGGAAGCTGTTATGAGGGATGAGAATGCATGCTGCAGTGGACGTGGCCGTGGAAGGGCCATCAGCAGTATGCCCCAATGAACGATGCAGTGCTTCCCGCATCAGCTTTACAGGCTGTACACAGATGTAGAGATGCGTGGGCGTTACCGCCTGAACAGGGCAATACTGAGGCGGCTCTGTGAGCTGTGCAGTGATGTGATGCAGGCATCCTCACGACGGAGTCACGCTCTGTCGGTGGAGACCAAGGTGACAGCCTGCATGTGCCTGCTCACCACGGGCACCTTCCAGAGGCTGACAGGGGACACCACAGGTATCACACAGTCGGCCACATCACGCATCCTCACCCAATTCCTCAGTGCACTGCTGCCACATGCTGCAGAGCACATCCATTTCCCCAGCACCGCGGCAGAGCATACAGCAAACATGCAGGAGTTCCACAGGGTAGCATGCATGCCTGGCATGCTAGGGGCCATAGACTGCACCCATGTGGCCATTCGCACGCCACCTGGCCCTGATGGGGCTGCATATAGGAACAAGAAGGGCTATTCCAGTGTCAACTGCCAGGTGGTGTGTGATGCCGCTGGGCACATAATCAATGTCTGTACCACACACCCTGGTGGAGGACATGATGCCTTCATATGGTATCAGTCCGCTCTGTGCCATCGATTCGAGAGTGGGAACATCCCCACAGGCCATCTAGTGGGTGAGTACACATGTAGGAATTACAAACTTGGGGCAAGGGTGGGAATGCCACAGGTGCTATGGTAGTGGCACACAGGGATATTGGCACTATGGACCTGAACATGATACTCATCTCCACCATCTCCACACAGGTGACAGCGGATACCCACTCCGTCCCTGGCTGCTCACACCATACCGGCACCCCATGACTCCATCGCAGCAACGCTATAATGAGGCGCATGCCGCCACACGCAACATCATCGAGCGGGTGTTTGGGATGCTCAAGGCATGCTTCCGATGCCTAGACACCTCCGGCGGTGCCCTACAGTACAGCCTCTCAAAGGCCTGTGGGATATTCCTGGCCTGTCGTATCCTGCACAACATGGCCAAAGACTGTGGGATAGCCATTCAGGTCGAGGAGGGGGACAGCGATGGGGACGCCAGCGGCGCCGGTGATGATGGTGATGAGCAGCCCCCCCTTGGACGGCGGGATCCCCGACTGATCCGGCAGACCCAGCTGCACCAGGACACCATCACGGAGGAGCATTATGCACGACACAGGTAAGTCAAGGGGCCATGTGAAACCAACACTGTCCTGGCGCAACCCACAGGCACACAGAGTAACACACCAGGTGTGCATGACGGCAAGGAGCGTGGAAGGGACCAGGCACACTAACACACCATCAGGGAGGGGTGAACAGTCATATGGACACACACACACACACAAAGTGTACATGGGCAGGTGCACAGCAGAGCAGAAACAGACATGGCAAACACACAGATCTACAGACCACACCCACCACCTGTACTGTCCAAGTACGTGTGTCAGATGCTGGGCACCCTTGCACCTTGGTGTACAGTACAATGCAGGCATCATCATGCACATGCACCTGTGGACAGCAGTTGGGATGGTGTGCAGGTGGTCTGTGTGTCGGCGTGATGGGCAGGGCACCCACCAGTGCACTGCCCACCATGACGCACATTGCACACAGGGCAGCACCAGACAGGGCCCGCACTGGGAGACAGATCAGTCATGTTGCACTGTTCCATGGCCACCGCGGATGTGTGGGTGGCCCCGCCATGACCCAACAGCACTGGCAGGCTGAGCCGGGGCCACATGGGGTGGCACAGATGGACCACCAGGGGTCCCACTGCGCGATCGCGACCTTGTCCGCACTGGGGTCTATAGTATGCCAAACATACCTGCACCAGGGATGCTCGGGATGCCCACAGCAGAACCCAGCATTGACAGGCTGGGTGTCACACGACGCCGGGAACAGGGAGTGGAGAGCGTACTGTGTGGGGTGCGCGGTACAGGGGCACCTGCTTGTGTGCCCAATGCAGCCACAACAGCGACCAATGCCTGGGTCTGCCTGTCAATGGCAGCGGTCACATCCATCCACATATGGACCATCTCTGCAAGGATCAAGCACAGTCCCTGCTGTGCTGCTCCACAGCCACACAGTGCCTCCACGGATGTTGCAACCCGCCTTTGCTGCTGTACTGATTCCCGCAGCAGGCAGGTGTCTTTCAAATGGGTACTGTGCCACAACGCGGCATCCTGTCCCCCAGGGTATGGAAGGTCCTGATGCTCAACACCCTTGAGGGTGGGCGCTGTTCACCAGGACCAGGAATGGGCATATCAAAGGGTGGTGGGCATGTGCCACCGCTGGACACTGTACCCCCAGACCTGGTGGGTGACTGCTGCTGCTGCCTCCAACGCGTGCCCAGGGACCCCGTTCCACTGCTGTGGCTGCAACAGTGCCAGACACCTGCACAGCCACCGGTGCTGCCCCACCAGTGCTGACAGGCACAGCCTGGGACTGTGCCGACATGCTGGCACACACGTTGGAACCAGCTAGGCGCTGGGGCACGTGCTGGCCTGCTGTGTGTCCGTCATGGGACACACACATGTCACTGCCCATTGCAGTCCTTGCATCATCAATGGTGCAGGTACGTGCTACGGCCACAGTCACAGTGTGCTGGCATGCTTGCATGCCAGACTGCTGAGACACAGGCTGTGCACCCCCCACACCTGACTCACCGACAACAGAGTTGGCAGCCAGGCGTGCATGCTGGTGCAGTGCATGCTGGCTGGCGACAGAGGTGGATGGACCCTCCTCCAACTCCGGCAGGTCTTCCTCACTGCCTGGACCCACCACCACCCCCTGAAGATGAACAGGATCTATAACAGAAAGTGAGGACATGTGAGTGCATGTGAACAACCTCCCCCCCCCCAACACCACCACCATGTCATACCGTGCAGTGATGGGCTTCCACCTGTCTGGAATCCACCTTCTGGTATGCCCTCAATAGCACTCCACTGCATTGATGCAGCCAGTCGGTCCTCAGCCGGGGTCAGCTCCACCACCTCTGGCTGGCCCCTGCCTGTGCCAGCACGTGCCACCCTGAGGGCTGCCACCTTCTCCTTCATCCTTCTGCGGTCTGTCCCCATCTTCTTTTTTGCATTCCTGCACGGAGCGCTGGTGGCTTCCATGCAGGTTCACTGCCCGAGCTACCCCCTCCCATGCAGCCACATGGGCCTGAGGGGTGCCCCGCCGTCCACTCAGTAGTGGCTCCTTCTCCAGGTAGGCCTGGAAGAGGGCCTCTGTCTCCGCCGTGGTGAAGTTGGGCCTCCTCCTCCACCCACCATCCTCACCCTCACCTTGGCTCTGCTCGGTCATGTCGGTCTGTATGGGTGGAAGTGGACACCTGTCACTGTGCAGTCTACAGCATTATCCCATGACCATTGTCCAGAATATCACACAGCATGCAACCCACCTCTCACCTGCAGTAACCAAATCTGGCCAGCGCAACCCAATGTCGCACATTTATAGTGCAATGCATGCAAATTAGGAGTGGAGCAACTGTAATGAGATGCAGATCGTGCCACTGCGTCTTTGAATGGCTGATCAGATGATTTGCATGTGTCGGCTGAATATCGCGTTTGCGCTTTACTTGCTCACGGTTGAGCCAGCCGAGCCAATGGCACATTTCCGTGACTGTGTAGTACACCACATTGCGCATGCCCAGGTGGCTTACGCAGGTGTCTGCCACACTGATGATGCACTGTGCACGATCAGCAATTCAGGACATGGCCACCATTGTGCCAGTGGCGCTACAGCACTGGGAACCAAATGGCGCTGTGGCACAACTGTGCAATAGTCCACTATGGCACTGGCACACTGGTGACCGTTCGCGCAGGACGTGTAGACGTCCGATGGTGCTGTCGCGGCCTTGTGCCACTGACCCTGACCTTGTGCCCGACCTTTGCCCCGGCACTGTACGTCGCGTATGTATGCGGCTCTATCGCGCTGTTTGGTGACAAGCGATGAAAATAATTGGCAGCTTTACCGACAAGCACGATAGGGAATGGCGGCGATGTACCATGCAGCACTTCCGTGGGGTTGCCATGCTGCGGGCGCCATATTGTCTACTATAGCATTAGAGATGGCATGCAGGAGAGCCCCTCAGTGGGATGCCCTTGAGCTGGCCAACCTTGTGGCCACTGTGGAGCCACACTATGGCCCACTCTTTGGTGAGGTGCCACTGGACAGGGCCAGGACCCAGGTCTGGGAAGAGGTGGCCACTGACCTGGAGGCGGCCACTGGCCACAGGAGACTGGCCGAACAGTGCAGGCACCAGTATGGGGACCTGAGATGGAGGGAGCCGGAGCTACTGGCACATCTGTGGTCGCGTGCCAGGAGGGGTGTGGTGCCTCGTCCAGGTGGGTGATACGTCTACACACTTGTATGGTCCATATGGGTAACACTGTCTCATGTGTCCAGCACATAGGGGAGGGATGGTCTAGGGTTGGCTGTGGCGGTGTTTACAGGGTATGGGATGGGTGGGTCTGGCTGGGTGGGTGGGCACACCCATTGGGGGGGGATATGCGTTGGGTTTGTACTGATGTGTTTCTCTCCTTTTGTCTCCCACAGGCATGGCCGAGTGGAGGAGGAATATGGAGCAGCAGCAGAGGGTGGTGGCTGCAGGACCGGATCATGGCGGTGAACAACCACAACGCCAGCAGCATCCCGATGAGGGTGAGTGCCATGACACCATGATTACTATTGCATGCTGTGTGACAGGGTGGGAGGCAGGGCATGGCCACCATCCATGGACACCACTGCCATGAACGCGACATGTGACAGTCAGCACTGTCCAGTGCCACTGCATGTCTGGGAGTGCATCAATGGTGGTCCATGCGTGCACTGAGCACATGGCTGTGGCACTGCCTGCTCACCACATAGCCATGTTACTGTATGGCTTTGGTTGTGCTGTGCTGGACATGGGCGGTGGGTGTGTGCAGTGGTACACATGGCTTTTGCTGCCTGGTTGGGCATGTCTTGTGGACACGGTCACTGTGAGTGGGCGCACACCATCACAGGAGCGTGGCACATGGCTGTCTGCCATGCATACTGGGTGGGCTGCAGGGGGATGGACAGTCACACCCATTAACTCTGATCCCTTGTCCTAGGTGTGCGGATACTTCTGCGAATGCAGCGGTCCATTCAGGACCTTGTGCGGGTGGCGCAAGAGTCCCTTGCCATCCTGCGGGATCTGCAGCAGCATGGTGAGGAGGAGGAGGCGACCCAGACAACAGCCCCAGGCAGCAGAGGACCAGGCTGGCCGCCAGTGAAGAGAGACAACCACCCCCCTTTGACCAACCCTCACACCCCGCCTTCCCTCTCCCATATGTTCACTCCTGCCCCTTACCCACCCCCACCTTGTTCCTGTCCCTCCACCCCACGTTTGTACATAATTGTAAATAGTTGTTGTTGTTATATTTTTGGAATACAGTTATTTTGATATGAATACTGTGGTGGTCTCTGATTTGCAGCTGGCTATAGGTGCTCAGTTGCAGTGGTGTGAATGGCATCTGGGGTGGTTCAGTCATGGGTATGTGTGTGTGTGTGCGTGGGGAAGTGTCTCTGGTGTGGGAGTGGCCATCAGTCGGCATTTGTGGTGTGTGTGTTGTTCCCTGTGCATTGCATTACTGTGTGCAGTGGTCCATGGTGCCTGCTCTGTGTCCATTGTGCCCCTGTCAACCCATCCTTGGCCTGTGCAGCTGACACCCTTGCATGTCTGTGGCCTGCGAGGTCTGCTGCCTTCACAGTGGTGGCTGTCCCTGCAGGTCATCCACTGTGACCATCACCATGCTGGGTTGCCTCTTATCAATGGCGTGGTGCATGTTTGCCTCGGGTGACACTATGGCCTCTGCAGTTGCTGTCCCACCTCCATGCTGCGGCCTGTGTGTATTGCAGGGGCTGTGCACCACTGTCTGTGACTTGTGATCCAGGCATCTGCTGGTGCACAGGGTGGGTGTCACCCCTGTGCCATGAGGGACTGCAGGCTGTGTGTGCACAGTTTTCATGGGCCCACACTGGGGGCTTGGCTGCCACACTACTGCGTCCCTGTGTTAGTGTCCCCATGGGTATGGGTATGTGTTTGCCCCTGCACTGTGTTGCATCCAGTGTGCTGCATGCTTCCACACACCACTGTGGGTGTCTGTGCAGGTTGCTGTGGCTCATGGTGGGTCTGGCTTGTATGGTTCTGTGGTACACGAGGTTGCAGTGTGGCAGTGGGGGGGTGGTGGTATGCATGGGGATTCCCGCAGTGGTGGTCACTGCTCATGGGGGGTGTCTTGGGGTCATGGTGCAGGGTGTGCTGTGCATGGCGGGGCTGTTGTGCCATGGGGTGGTCCGCCCTCCTTGTGTGGCAGTCTCAGCTTGCCGGTCGGTGTGCTGGGGTACCATGGCCCAGCTGTGCTTTGTTTGCTTGTCCCCATGGTCCGATGGCTGTTCCATCCCTCCTCCAGTTATGCTGTGCTTGGGGTGTGGGGGTACATTGTTGGTTCTGCAGTGTGCCCCTGTGCCCAACTGTGGCATGGGTGGTGGGCCCCTGCCTACTTCCCTGGTTGTGCAGTTCCAGTGCTCTGCTGCTGGGGGGCTCCCTGCTTGTGCTATGGCACCTCTGGGCTGCTCAGCAGGGCAGCCCTTGTTGTGCCATAGCGCATCGTCTCTGCTCAGCTTCCCCTTCCTGGTTGCGCTATAGCACAGGTTGTGCAATATTCAGACACTGGCTTGTTGCGCAATTTGGCTTGCTCCATGTTTGAATATCGCGTCTATTGCGCATGTGCACAAGTGACTTGTGCTTGCTCCTGCTGTTGCGCACTTTTTGGGCGCAGTTTGAATATCCAGCCCATAAAGTCTAATTATCACATCTCTATACTTTAATTCTTATGTTGGCCCACGAATGTGCAGCCAACATATTGTGGTAGTAGCAGATTTGGAGGTGCAGTAACTGTTGGGAGAATGCAGGGCACACATCAGTAGGTGCATCCCTCATTCCCCAATCAGCCAGCTTTCAGGCGCCACACCAGCAGTTTGGAATGTGGCCACGAGATCTAAAAAAAGGTCCGCTGCAATGAGAAGCAAGCTTCTCATTGCAGCGGCACAATAACATGCCTCCCACGTAAACATGGCAGCACTGACTGCCGCCACCCAAAGCATGCCTCACCCCACTTCATTTGCTGACAGGGAGCCCACTCAACTGTTGGCATCATGACCCCTCCAAGTGTGTGCCAAGGGGATGCCCAATCACCCTCATCATCATGTGCTACCCCTGCAACAGTCTTTCTTTGCCAATGGGGGGCCCAATCCCCATCAGCTTCAGTCTCCCTTCCCTGTTTATTTTGCTGATGGGGGAACCCACTCCCCATCGGCATAATGTCCCCCCCATCTGTTGTGTGCCGAGGGGGGTGCCTAATCCCCCTCGTCTCTTGCCGCCCACTTTCATTATGTGCCAACTGGGGTGCCCAATCCCCAGATGGCTACAGCCCCCCAAAAAAAACAATCAGATGACATGCTGGGAGCCCACCCAACATGCCAAATGTCTGCAATTAAAACCATCCCGCTGAGCAGCCCCTTTTTTTACCCTGTAAAAGAAGATGGTCCCTCGTGGTCTCCCTGCCCCCTCCCACAACCCACAACTACCCACTGCACACCCTACCTCTCCACACCCCCGTCACCCCATACTTACATCCTGAGACTGGTGCGATGATCTTCGGTGGACCAGGAACACGTCTGTGCTCTTCAAAGCCAACCGTGAACTGAAGAAATGCTGATAAGCTTTATAATGGCATAAATAGGGTTTTTTTCAACTTTGGTGCATATCTCAGGCATTTTTTGGAATTCTGACACCAAATTTTCAATATGGGGTTATTGGGACCCCTCCTCATGAATACTGTTGCTGTCATTGCATTATTCGGTTCTGAAAGGTGATTTCGCAGTCACTGCGAGGAATCACCTTTCAGGACTGATTAACAAAATGACAGTGCTAATGTTCATGAGGGAGGCTCTCAAAAAGCCTATGTTGCAAATTTGATGGGAAAAACAAATAAAATGGCTGTTTTACAAGCATGCATTGTGCAGTTTCCACGCACGCTCATAACTTCGTCAATTTATAATATTTTCACTCCAGATTTTCAACATTGGCATTTTTCCACACTTCCTTATGAGCAGTAGAGCTGTCATTTTACATATCCTGGCTGAAATGTGTTTTCGCATGTCAGGCGCAGAATAGCACGGTCACAGTGCAAAATCAGTTTTTGAGACAGTTTGAGGACATGACAATGCCACTATTCATGAGCAGAGGTCCTAAAATGCCTATGTTGAAAATTTGATGACAAAAGTCTATATAATTACTGCATTGCAAGCGTGTGTTGTACAGTTCCCACGCACCATTGTAACTTCACAAATGCGCAATATTTTCATGTCAAATTTTCAACACTGGCATTTTTTCACACCTCCTTATGAACAGTACAGCTATCACTTTTTCACATCCTGCCCAAAATGTGCTTTCGCACCTGTGGCACACAATGGCATGGTCGCTGCGGGAAATCAACTTTTGAGACAAATTAATGAAATCACAGTGCCACTGTTCATGAGGGGAGGTTCCAAAATGCCTATGTTGAAAATCTGGTTAAAAAAAATTCCAAAAATAATTGGGTTACGAACGTATGTTGCACAGTTTCTACGCATGCTCATGACTTTGCTAATTCTCCATATTTTCACCCCAGCTTTTCAACGTTGCCATTTTTTTACACCTCCTCATGAACAATACAGTTATCATTTTTTACATACTGCCCAAAATGTGTTTTCTGACCTGTGTCGCCAAATGGCATAGCCGCTGTGCAAAACTGCCTTTCATCTAACAAACTGATAGTGATGCTCTTCATGACGTGGGGTTACGAAAAGCCCATGTTGAAAACTTGGAGTAAAAATATCAACACATGCCTGCAGCATTAGGCTTTCCAACTGTAACACCCCACCCTGTGCAGACTGAGAGGCGTCAGGGGTGTGACTTGGGATCATTGGCTGTAATGCTTCCTATTCCACCCCAACCCCCACCCTGTAGCCAGTTACACACATCGTGGTGTGCCTTACAGTGTTCAGCCACAAAGTTCACCCCATTCTCCTATACTGCACCCATGTCAGCATATTTCCTTATGGAATGGGGGACGTATAATGCCTAAAGACCCCAAAGCACACCATGACACTTGTCACTGTCTACAGAGTAGGGTGAGGTGAAATAGCATGAGCGTTATAGCTGTCGACCAAAAGGCACACCCGAACACCTGTTGATCTCTACAGGGTGGGGTGGGGTTGGCGTCACTTCAATACTTCACTGCTATTCCTATTATGCACCTCTAACTACCAATGACCAAGCCTGCTAGACAACATCCGGCATTGACAAATGCTTGTTTTTTTCTGGCTCTCCAGCCAGAGTTGAGATGAACCCCATATCAGCCCAGAGCTGCTCAAACTACCCTCCACCCCCCAGCACTTTACTCCCTGTTGCCAGGTCCAGGAGGACCGTAACTGGCCCCTCATAGTGGGGCTCCCTGAAAGGAGAGACCTATATCACCCTGGCAACATGGCCAAGACTTGCACTGAGGGGTTGTTTCAAGATGAGGCAGTTCTTGTTAGCCTTGAATTTATTCTACTGCCTATTGGAGAGATTCTCATCTGGTGTACCCCCTGGGACTCAGATGTACAATGGCATCAGAGGCACATCATGCATGCTCCCATGGGCAAACTTGCTGATGCACACTGAGTCCCTTTGCCTGTGTGCGTAGGAGGTGACAGGTGCACCAACTCTTAGCCACTACCAGGAGTCATTCTATTGATGATCACTTCACCCCAACCACCCCAGAGGAAGAGAACAGTCCCAGGGATGCCCATTCTCCACCTCCCGGCTGACCCTCCAACACTTGGGACTCATTCCCAAACCTGGATCATCAACACCACAGGAGGTAGTGCTAACACTTGCTTTGGTGGACTGGTATAAGGTGACGAACTTGAGTAGACCTTTATTTATTTATTTATTGAAACTTGGTAACTGGGAAAGGCTCATTTCCAGGTGTGACCCAGGGGAAGGGGTGAAGGGAATACAAACAAGACAATACATCAGTCCACATGAGTGAGCTGTTCTATGACAGCACAGATTGCAGGGCACACCAACAGGTAACAATTTACAGATGGGAAGTACAACGGGCAACAATTTACAGATGGGAAGTACAAAAGGCAACAGTTTACAATTGGTTATGATCAGGGTCAGATAAATACAGTATAGCCATACAAGTATGGAGTAAAGTGCACAGTGCCCGAGGAGATGGCTGTAGTGCCATAGTCTGACAGAAGTCTGCCTCTGTCACAACCAAGTACAGAGAAGAGATAGCCAGAGGTGGGTGGGAGGTGGAAGGTAGAGCCCGGAGAAGTGTTGACAGTGACAAGTGGGGCTGAGAAAGCACCTTAGGTGATATCTAAGGTCCATGACAGATGAGGAAAAGCAGACAGATGAGGGAAGCAGGTTCCAGAGGGAGGGGAGGTGGTAGAAAAAGGCAACTTGCCCAACAGAGGTGTGAGGGTGAGGAATGAAGAAGGTACATGAATCACTAGAGTGGAGAGAGTAGGAGGAGGAGGGAATGGGAGAGAAGAGTGAGGAGAGATAAGAGTGATGGGACCCAAACCAGAACTTAGACATGAGTGAGGCACAGAGGGACTGGCGACAGGAGGGGAGAGGGAGGATGGAAAGAGAAGCATAGAATGAGCAGTGATGTGTATGAAGGAGTGAATTTGTAGTAAAATGGCAGAAAGCATTGCAGAGGGTGTCCAGTCTGGCAAGGGAGGAGGAGGAAGGGGCAGTGCCATAGACCACATCTACATAGTCAAAGACCTGGAGAAAAATTTTGGTGACCAGTTCCTGACTGACCTGGGGGGACAGGCAGTACTTTTTGCAGAACAGGACACCTAGTTTAGGGCAGTGCTTTGCGTGGATAGCATCAATGTGGGCAGAGAAGTCAACCTAACTATCTTGTGCCACACACGAAGGTATTTTAAAGGCAGGGACTACATCAAATGGAGTGCCATCCTGTATGGTGAAGATAGGAGAATGTGATAGCTTAACCAATTTCTGGCTGGTGCCAAAGGTCATGGACACCATTTTCTTGGTGTTGGCCCTGAGCTGGTTGACTGGAAGCCAGTGTAGAACATTTCATAAGTCCTACTGGAGTGTACCTTCAATGGCCATGGAGGAGGGTCCAGAGGGGTAAAGAACTGTGCAATCAACGTACATGTGGATATGTACAGAGACACAAGCAGAGGGCAGGTCTTTAGGGAAGATAGGGAAGTGGATTGGACCCAGTATGGAGCCCTGTGGGACCCCAGCAAAGATGGGAAGGGGAGGACAAGATGCCTTCCCCCTGTACCAACTGCTGATGGACCATAAGGTAAGTATGGAACCAGTCCACAGTGGGAGCTGAGAGTCCAACAGCATTCTGCTTGTCCAGGAGAAATGTATGGGATACTGAGTGAAAAGGTTTGGCAAGATCAATAAATATGGCTGCAGTGATATGTTCCTGATCCATCCCAGTGAGAATGGCATCAATTATTCACAGCAGGGTGGAGATAGTGGAGTGGTGCTTCCTAAATCCATAATGGAAAGAAGAGATGAGGTTGGAAGAGAAAGGGAAGTCAGTAAGTCTGGAATAGATAATACCTTCCTGCAGCTTTGTAAAAGAGCGGAGGAGTGGGATATGCTGAAAGTTGCTGAAGAGTGGGGTCACCCTCTTTGTGCAGAGGCAGAACCTTAGCAATCTTCCAGGCTAAAGGGAAAGCACTAAGGGGAAAAGAGGTTCTAAAGATGAGAGAGAGAGAGAGAGAGTGGAGAGACAGTAGCAGGTGCAGAGATGAGGAAAAGTTTAGGGTCCAATCCATCAGGGCTGGACTTGGCTGAATTAAGTGATGTGAGGGCTAGGAGGATTTCATGCAGGGAGATGGGAGCAAAGTATAAATCATCAGCTGAGTGAGACTGAGGAGAAGCAGCAGATGATAGTGGGAGAGAACCAGGGGATGAGGCAGAGGGGAGTTCACAGGTGGTAAAGAATTCATTAAAGAGAGAAGCAACAGAAAGAGAGTCAGAGACTTGTGAGCCATCCACAAAGAGAACTAGGGCAGTGAACTGGAAGGTGGGTCAGAAAGGAAGTGGATAACTCTCCAGAATTTTACTGGGGAACTAAGGTTTGACTGGTCGTTGAACTTGAAGTAGAGGGCCTTGGCAGAATGGATTGCCTTCAAACAGAAGTTCCTGATTGACCTATAGGTTGGGAGATCAGGTAGGGAGTGTGAGAATTTGTAGCATGCCCAAACCTTGTCACAGGACCTGCACAAGTCAGTGATGTCATATGTAATCCACAGGTGGTGGGAGCTTTTGACCCTGAACTTCCATCAGTGTCGTGCTTGTCCCAGATGCAATTAAATTTGGAAAGAAAGGAGAGAACCAAATCCATGTCTGGAACAGAATAGATGGGGAACCAGTCTGTGGCTGCAAGGTCATTTAAGAGAGCAATGTAGTCTAGCAACCAGAGGGACCTCATCCAAATATATTTCAGGGTGGATGGGATGGGCCTAGCTTTTCTAATGCAGTATGTCATGCAGTGGTCACTGAATGCACCTTCCAGAGTACTAGTTACAATGACACAGTGTTGGTGGAAGAAAAGCACCCAGTCCATAAGAGGTGATTAAAGGAGTGAGGACTGAGCCAGGTGGGTTCAGAGATAAGCTGAGTAAGGTTTAAGGACTTATTCTTGTTGGTGAGGAGCAGTGAAGACAGAGGAGAGCCAATTGATGTTGAAATCCCCATGGAGAAGGAGCTCACCAGAGGAGGCAGGGGAAATGACACAAGAGATGGAGTTGGCCAAGGAGAAGAAAGCAATTGCAGGGAAGGCATAGGGGACACCAACAAAAATGGGGAAAGTGGCAGCAAGGGATAGCTTAACTAGAAGGAACTCATGCGATGATGGCACTGACTCTGTGAAAGTGATTGTACAGGATCGGTTCTGCTGAACATACAGGGCAACTCCACCACCATGCTTACCACAGTCCTGGCAGAAGAAGTAGTCGGTGAGAGTCAAATGAGTCGGGTATCCTGGATGACAGCCAAGATTCAGAAATACAAAGGAGGCTAGGAGAGTGTCAGAATATCCATACTTGGGAGGATCCAGTTTAGGGAGGAGGGTCCTGGCATTTAGGTAGGAGGAAATGTGAAAGGAAAAGAGTGACATCCACTGGAACATTAAGGTAGAAAATGCTGAGACATATGGGGAAGGAGGGGGCAGAGGAGGAGTGAGGGGACCTGGGTTAGGGTCCACATCACCTGCAAGGAGGAGGAGGATGGAGTGCAACTTTTTCCCTCCAGAATGAGGAGTAGGAGGGGAGAGGAAAAGGAGCAAAAAGGCACTATGGCGCAATTCTAGATTAAGGGAGGGAGAGGGAAGTAGACCAGGATGAATGGCAGGAATGGGGTGGTGCAGTTGGAAGAAAGGATGGGTGGTCGAAGGTGGGTGTAGGGGAGAGATGCAGACCGAAGAGAGTGAGGGAGAAGAGACAAAGGAGGCTAAGAGAGGGTGGGGGAATGAGAGGTGACAGGGAAAGGAGAGGGAAAGAATGTGGCAGAGTGAGATGGATAGAGGCATAGTTAGGTACAATCCAGTAGAAGATAGTTTATGTAAAAGTACTGGCAGCATAAAATGGTAGCAGTAAAGGAGGGTGAGCAAGGTTAGGCTGGACAGAGCAGCAACTATAAGAGGTTGATTTTACTAGAGCAGACAAGTAACCCAAGCAAAATAAGGAGGTAACAACTATAGGAACAGTAAACTAGGCACAATTGGTTACTATTATTTGTAGACTAACAAGAGCAGGCAAATAACCCAAGTAAAGTAAGGAGGCAGCAACTAAGGAGCAGTAAGTTAGGCACAGCTGGTTGCTAATTACTATAGACTATCCAGAGCAGGCAAGAGACCTAGGCAAAATAAAGAGGCAGCAACTATAGTATCAGTAAACAAGGCACAGTTGGTTGCTAGTACTTATCAAGCACTGTAGGTAGGAGAATATCAGCAGAGAGGAGGCTAGACACAATGCAGTCAGTATAGTTAGTGTCTGTTTAGACAAGATGATGCATCAAGCAAAGGTGATACAACAACAAAGGTTGCAGATCTATACTGACATGTAACACCATGAGGAGCAACAGCTGGTAGACTACGACTAATAAATGTCACTAGCGGTGGTTGAACAGTATTACTCTAAGACAGGGGAGTAGACAGTCACTAAACTGGTTAAGTAAGCAAAGTTCAGGGTCATCCTGAAAGGGTGTTGGCCAACTCCGGCATTTTAGCTGACCATGGAGTGGGATACTAACCTTTATATCTTTGTACTATTTATAACTGCAAATGTTAACCCCCAACAAAAAATAATGCACACACACGCTACAAACTGGTACTAGGATCCCCTTTCCCATTGTTGCTCTGCTGATTAAAATTGCAATCCTTAAGGATAGGGACATGAAATTTGCTGAGCTTCTTTAATACTGTATATTTCTGGAAAATAGGACAAAAATCTGTCAAGTGGTTTTTGAAACTGAGTGGGCCAAATATAGCTACAGTTTCTCTTTGTCAAGAAATTAGAGGTTTTCTCAAAAACCAGAAGGCATTACAGATTCATATATTGCAGTTTCTTGTGGATTAGGCTCACATGTGTACTTTTTGGTTTTTCTCTCAAGTTTCCCAAATATGTAAATTGGTGTTTAAAGTTAATGCATGTTCAATAGCAAAAACAAGGAAAATGTAGATAGCAAGAAGAGAACACATGCACTGAGGAATTTTATGTGGAACACGAGAAGGTGAGAGGAGTGATTTGTCAGTTACAATCTGGGTATGGGGAGCCACTAGGGAATCTTGTCATGGAATGTGGCGACCTCTAGACACCAGATGGTACTTGCTATGGTTGATTTTTGTTTAAGGGCTTGTATATCAGAATGTTTCCTAGTGAAAATAGACAAAAGTAAAAACAGAACAGAATTATAAAAAGCTACAAAATGCAAATAATAAATATATATTTAGACATTTTATGGTGTGTTTTAAATACAATTTAGTTTCAATGTCATGAAATTTGATGACAGTCTATTAAAAAGATAAAAGAAATTGAAATTACAGGGTGAGAATTAGGAACAGAAGGCAAAAGAGAAACGTTAGGTGTTTCAGTGAGATTTAAAAAGCAGAGGTGGAGTACAACACTGAATACAATGACAAGAGAATTAGTAAGACTACCATAAAATGAATATCAATACATTTGATGGACAATGGCAAGAATTTTATAATTAACTCACAGCTCAGCCCTAAACAGATGCTGAAGTGCAGCTATCTCTGGGTGAAACACAGCAGCCATTCTGGGCCAGCACACAACACAATTGTTTTCCATTCTCTGTGCATGGATGTGAACTGATTAATAATGCACAAGGTTAACCTATTGGCTGGTAATTGAATGTATGAAAATTGGCCAAAATACCATGGAAATTCCGGTAATTTTCCAAGAAGTGCCAAGGGATCTTTAACATTTGCCCTAGCAACCATTTGAATAGGCAGACAGGGTCTCAGTTTAACATATCATCTGAGATATCATTTTAAAGGAGGCCAGTAAAATATGAATAAGGGGAAACTTAAAATCTGAATTGAAGTCAGAAAAAATGCTAATACAACATGGATTTGAGATGTACAAAGCCTGAATATTAATTCCCAAATATTATGAATAATAGGTTAATTAGTGCTCAGATCCAAGAATCAGGAAATGCTCTCTGTACAGTGATATTTTGTGGGAAAATATTTGGGGAGACTGAAAAACAAAACCTGCTTTATATAAACCCACTAACCCTCCCCAGAGGACTTAAGTTTAATCCTCTGTCCACCCTTTCCCCAGTTCCAGTCATTGCTCACCCATCACCACTACCCCATCCTCCCATTGATACATTTCAAAAAATATTGCTGACTCCTAGCATCGTGCAAGGAGCTTGCACCATCTTTAAATTTGATGCCCCTCTCCCAGGCTAATCTCCAAGGCTCCAAAATATCTTCAATCAGAAGTGGATCCACTTCTGACCCCCAATCCACTTTTGGAAGGCAAATGGGAGACTATATAGCCCAGTGGGTTAATCACAGAGTTGAAAACTTGAAGATCCAGCAGACATGGGTTTCAGTGCAACTGTCACTTGTAGACTTCCTCCTGTGTTTAATTATTTTCTGTACTGCACCTGGAAATGCATTTCAGCTCAATGTGCCTTTCCCACAAAATGATATTCTATCTAATTCAGTTGTCCTCCTTCCCTATCCTACAGTATGCTGACACCAGTAGCTCACTGTGCATTATATGTACCCAGAAAGGGGGAAGGGGCAGAGTGGTTTGTGTCACTGACGGTGCTCAGCAGACTGACCAGTCAGTCTTCCTAGCATGATCAATGATGCAGACTGCACCAATACTTCCTCCTGGGTGCAGGTGACACACACACACGTATACAGTCAGATTCCTAAATAAGTTATTGAGGCTGGCATGCAAAAGGTTAGTGAGGTGGAACAACTGAGTTCTTTATGTGACTTGCTTCAGTGTGGGATGAAGCACTGGAGCAGGAACTTCAGTGCCATATGCTCAAGTAGTCACAAAGTTTAGCTCTGTGTCAAGCAGTTGTTCTCTACAGCTATGCTTTCAGCCATACTGTATTTGGCAGTTTTGACCACTTGTAAGTGTAACTGTTCTAGAAGTCAACACTGCAGTAACTTGAGCAATTCTGTGGCTACCAAGATGGTGATCTCTGCATGTTCCTTTAAAAACACATGTCTTTAAGGGTACTGTATTGTAGGAGGGCCGTTAAGCCCCTCAAGTAAACAAGCACATGTCCTTGCAAAAAGTATTTGCTTGCATGCTGTTACACATTAGAATGACAGTATCTTGAGCTATGGGCAGATGTTTCTTATCCCCAGTAGCCACTGTTTCATGGACTTTGTATTCCACTGGGCTAAGGGTATAGGCACCCATATTCAGACCTTTCCATGCATGCTCTGTGACAAGTAGAGCTCAGCCAGCTCAGGGGCAATATTTAGATAATTAGTGCACTCCAAGCAGGGAGTACTAACTGTCTTAATATAGGGCCATGATTAATGCATAGAGACTAAGCACTACATTGACAAAGCCCAAATGGAGTACCATCAGGGCTCTTGTTGGCCATATTCTGCCCTGACATGTTAATGAGCCCACTGGCCATGAAAGGGGCTATAGGCCATTTGCATGCCCATCATGGGCTAACTATCAAGTTTGCCCCATCCACCCAACTTCCAGTCCTGTAGATGTCTAAAATATTCCTGGTGGTCTAGTGGTTCCCACCCCCCACCCCCAATTGGCCATCCTGCAGCTGTCTTGAATATTCCTGGTGGCCTTGTGGTCCTCCAACTCCCAAGCGCCCATCCTGTAACTATCTTGAATATTCCTGGGGGTGTACTGTTCCCACCTTGGGATCCAACCCCTTCTCAATTCACCAACTCAGGACCCTATTCCCTGCATCCCCCCAGCTCTAGTCACCCAATCCAAACTATGGCAAAAGTGACAGTGATCAGGTCAGCCCTCTGCTCACCACCTCTGCCAGCTGCCATCTGACTGTCAGTGAGTAATTGTGAGTACTACAGAAAACCTGCCTGTCATTGAGTGATCATGAGTACTGTAGAAACAGCTGTTTGTACAATACTCACAATTGCTCACTAACAGTAAGATGGCAGCTGGACAAGGTTGTGAGCGGAGGGCTGTGCCAGTCACCATCAATATTGTGTTACTTCAGCTTATGAGAATGGGGCAAGAGGGAGTGTCTGTAGAAGAATCCGGAACAGGCAAGTAAGAAGGGAGAGGGACACTAGACCACCAGAAATATTTCAGACAGCTACAGGATGGGCAGTTGGGCTGCTTTTACAATGCATTTTTCCAGGACAGAAGAGCTTAGTTGCAACATCTTTTCAGTAGGGATCTGTTATAGTGTCCTGCCTTTACACAGTTCTACAATACATTTGCCCAGCATAGCCCAGCTGAGAGGCACTATCTCGTTTGTAGTGGGGTCCTGCCTTGACACATTTTTACACCGTATTTACCCAGAATAGCACAGCGGAGATGCAGGATCTCATTTTCAATGGGGTCCTGCTTTTACCCATTTTTGCAGTGTATTTACCCAGGGTAGCCCAGATGAGAGACAATTTCTCATTTTCAGTGAAGTCCAGCTTTTACAATGTATTTTCACAGGACAGTGCAGCATACTGTCAATGTACGTCTTTCAGTGGGGTTCTGCTGTACTTGGGTCCTGCTTTTACAGACTGTTACTACATATTTACCAAGCGCAGACCAGATGAGATGCAGTATCTTATTTTCATAGAAGTCCTCCTTTTAGACATTTTAGACTGTATTTTACCAGGATAGCACATCCCAGAAGCAAACTCATTTTCATGTGGAGTCCTGCTATTACCCATTTTTACAATGAAATTAGCCAGGATAGCCCAGTGGAGTGGCAATATCACATTTTCAATGGGGTCCTGCTTTCACAATGTAGTTTTTCCAGGACAGAACTGCTTACATACATACTGTCAGTGGAGATGCAGTGAAGTTTAAATTTGCCTGCAAAGTTAACCAGAAGTGGATAACTTCGAATTTGTATAGCACTATGTGACATTTCCATTAAAAAGTTGAAATTCACCTTTAATGGACTTTGCATTGTGCACTTCATGCTCACTTGATGTTGCAGTTTGAGAAGGTGAAGTTGGCAAGAAACAGCCCACAGATCACATGTCTGACTGTCTGCAGGTCACATGATGCAAGCAGGCAGTTAATTGGGCAGGAAGCCATTAGATTGCTTTCACATTCTCTCTGAGAAGGACCAGACTAGGCATCATTGTCTGTGTAGTGTGTGGATAGTGTGCATTTGTTCCAAAAATCAAGCTATTGCTCTTTTTTTGTGCCTTTAAGTTTTAGTATTGTGTTGCAAAAGTTTTCCAGGCAGTTTTAGTTTATTTTAAAACTTTGTTTATTTAAAAAAGGTTGTTGATTTTGTTTACTTAGTTTTAGTTAGTGTATTTTTTTTTTGTTAGTATTTCTACTAGTGTTTTTTTGTTTGAGTTTTGATTTCCATTAAGTTGTATTTAACATGAAGAGAGGTGGGCAAAGTGGTGGGCAGTGGGGCCCCGAATGCACGGCAGCCTGGGGCAGCAATTTCACCTTAACCATGTTCCTCTTTCAGAAGTGAGTGTTTCAGCCACTGTCAGCCCTACAGCAGCAGTGGAAGAGCAGCAGGAACCACAGCAGCAGCAGCAGCAGCAGCAAGCAGAACAGCAGCAAACACAGTAGCAGCAGCTTATTGTTACCACTCCTCCAACAGTAGCACAGCAGGTGGTAGTATGTGGTGCCCCCCACCACTTGTGCCTGGTCCTCCTCGCAGCTCTCCCATCTGGCAGGTTTTTATCTGCCTCCCTAGCGACCTGGTGGTAGTCAGATGTAAACT
Organism: Neoceratodus forsteri; assembly: GCA_016271365.2. Classification (NCBI taxonomy): domain Eukaryota; kingdom Metazoa; phylum Chordata; order Ceratodontiformes; family Ceratodontidae; genus Neoceratodus; species Neoceratodus forsteri. The sequence continues at coordinate 1,129,149,524 of CM028131.1, forward strand.
TTGTGATGCACTGGTATGTCAGGGGCACAAGGCAGGTTACCTGCCTATGGGTAGTCAGCGGACTCACCTTTTGGGGCACCACCATGCAGAGTGGGAAGCCAAGCTGCAGAAGGTACCAGCCACTCCTGCAGCCAAAGCTGAAGTGTTTGAGCATCTGCCAGCCCAGCATCGGACAGATGGCCATGGCATCAAAAGTGGTGGCTCCCACAGCTGCCTGCCACGAGTGTAACCCCTCACAACAGCCTGCCACACAGGCTGATCTTGCTGTGCTGTGGGCAGAGGTTGAGGCAATCAAAAATGTTGTGGAGGGTGCAGTGCAGCAGCTCAACCGCACTGAGGGACAAAATGCGGAGATAACTAGAGTACTAACAGCAATTTCTGGTGGTCAGCCCTAGCCTCCACAGGACCAGTAAAAAATACAATGTACCAAAATCTTCCCCCCCAAAAAACTGTTGTCTGCTTTTACTTTTTTTCTTAAGCAATATTTTTTATTACAGCCTACAGGGTAAGTATGCAATTTATGTTCAGTTAATATGTTCTTCCTTATATTAATTTTGTTAATCCTGTATTTCTTGATTCCCCACCTCCCCAAATGGCCCCCACCCCATTCTGCTTTCTGCAATAGAAATGTTTCTGTTCTTACTCCTTACGTTATTTTATGTGATAAGTCATGTGGTCGTTAGCTTTGCGTACACTACGTTCTTTCATTTTATTTGAATTTGTAGCACTAAAACACCCTCCTAGGGACACTTTTCTTTTATCGTGCATTGCTGCACCACAGTTTCTCCTGTAATGAAAGCATGTAGCGTCTGCCATTTTGTTGACGCTCTATCATGTAAAGAATAATCTAAATTAAGTCACAACTCATAAATACATGTTACTTTTCTGATCAGTTTTAACAGGGGGTTATTCCTTACATGTGTACTGGACACTAATACTGCATGCTTTGCTGAATGATGTATAGTATAAGCCGGCAACATTCAGAAGATAGGAAATTATTGGGGGGGGACATGGTAGGAGAGGTGACTTCAAGTGGCTTTAGGGTATTTAGATTGTAGTTGTTGGTATGTATACTATGAAACTTTAACACAGTAAACAGTATGCAAAAAGTAATAAAAGCCTGACAATGAAAGCATCAGTGCAAGAATGCAGTTACAATTCTGACCAATACTTTTTTATTCTATTTAGCATTGCTCCTTATCTAATAACTTGTGTAATTATCTAATACATGTATGCTACCCTTCTTTCAACAATGTATGTTATTCTACATTACTCCATTTTTTTAAATGAGAAATAATAAAAGTAGTGTTTATTATAATGTTACTCTGTGACCTGGTTGGCATCAGTATTCCCCAGCTGTTTTTGAACAGATACTGTTCCATTATGTCATGTGGCACTGTCTGCTGCATGCGATTTAATTGTAATCGCAACAGAACTGAATTTAAACAGTTGCTGTCATAAAGCATGTGAGAATACTTATCCCAACCTGGTGCAAGACTAATTAAAATGAATGCTTCGTTTATTATTTTCAAGTCTGAAAAAAATATAGTGCTACATACTTACAGTAAATTGTTGAAAGAAGGGTATCATTCATGTACACAAGTAATTAGATTAGGTATCAATGTAAAATAGAATAAAAAGGTATTGGTCAAAATTGTAAATGCATTCTTGCACCAGTGCTTTCATTGTTGGGCTTTATTACTTTTTGGATACTGTTTACGGTGTTAAAGTTTTGTAGTACACATATCGACAGCAGCTACACTCAATACCCTAAAGTCACCTCACCTACCATTGCAACCCTCTTTCTCCCCATATTTTCCTATCTTCAGAACGTTGCCGGCTTTATAGTATACATCACTTAGTATGCGGTATTAGTGACATGATGTGAATAATAATCCCCTGAAAAATTATTCATAAAAGTACAGTAACAAGGATTTTGTAATGGTCATAATAGGTGCAAATCCACAGCTCCCCCTACTGTTTCACCCCCATTATAGTTTCCCCAATAGAAACAATTGTTTCTTATTACCTTTTTTGTTTTTGTATTTTGTAAAATTCCCATGGTCACTAACTTTTCGGATGCTGTGTACTTTCATTTAGTTTTCATTTGCAGCACTGAACCACATACTGCAACACGCTTTTATTGAAGCAGGCAATGCATCGCCTTAGTGTCACCTGTACTGAGAGTGCACAATGTCAGCAATTTTGCAGACCCTGCTATGATCTTTGAAAATACAGGAAAATAAGTAAGAACTCTTAAACTGCCTTTAACATAAAAACATAGAACATAGAAACAAAGAATTTGATGGCAGATAAGGACCGTTTGGCCCACCCAGTCTGCCCATTTCCCTACCTAACGGATAAGCTGCAGATCCTAGTTAACCAGCAGCCTACTTCTTCCTACCCCCCCCCCAGGAATTGCCTTATGACTGTCCCATGCATGCTTGAATTCCACCACTGTTTTTGACTCCACAACCTCCTTCGAAGGCTGTTCCATGCATCCACAACCCTCTCTGTGAAAAATACTTCCTTAAATTACCTCTGAGCCACCCCCTTATCTTCAAATTGTGCCCTTGTTCTGCACACCTCTTTTTGAAAGATGCTACCCTCTTGGACTTTGTTGATTCCTTGAGGTACTTGAAAGTTTCTATCATGTCCCCCTCTCCTCCTTTCCTCAAGGCTATACATATTAAGCTCCTTAAGTCTCTCTTCATATGTCTTCCAGTGCAGACCCTGCACCATTTTAGTTACGTCCTCTAGACAGCTTCCATCCTGTCTATGTCTTTGCAGAGATTGGGTCTCAGAACTGCACGCAGTACCCAGATGGGGTCTCACCAGCTGTCTCTACAGAGGGATAATAACTTCCTGTTTTCTACTGGTGATGCCTCTCCCTATGCATCCCAGTATCGCCCCAGCCCTCCTTGCTGCCCTCTCACATTGCTTACCCACCTTTAGGTCATCTGATATGACTACCCCCAGGTCCCTTTCCATTTTTGTTGTTGTTAGTGTCTCAACCCCCATTGTGTACTCTTCCCCTGGGTTTTTGTTTCCCAGGTGCATTACCTTGCACTTCTGTAGTGATAGTATAATATGTTGATTATTGTGACTCCATTTTGTATAATGTGACTCCATTTTGTATTGTGTGACTCCATTTTACATGCTGCTTCATTTAATTGGTGTTTTGCTCTTTAGATAGCCTCATTATTATGTTTTGCTTCAGACAGTGTATTTTGCTGACTTGAAGGTCGCATATTATCAGAGCAACCTGTTTTTGTAGTTTTGTTTAAACTTCTGCTTAGCTCATAGGTGTTCTAGGCACCCGGCCAGTGTTTGGAGCACAGTGACCTAGCAGGTGTGGGGAATTCTGAGCAGTCCTTATCGTGTGAATTTGCAACATCCTGGAAGCCCGGCCAGCTTCTAGAATGTGGGAAAATAACACAATGAAGGCTGCACGGTTATTTTTAGCATAGAATAAGATATAAATGTAGCTTTCTCAATGCCTGGTTAGAAGCCTCTCCTGCAGGGTGGACGCATCGCTGTGGGGCCAGTTCCCGTTTCGAGAGACTCCTAGCCAGGCTGACAAGGGGGCTTCCCAGCCATTGGAAGAGGGCTTGGATGATGCTTTATTGAATCGGTGATGTATAACCTTTTGTATTATATTTTGTTATAATAAAGCTTTGGCTTGCTGTACTTATTGTATTGTTATTGTGTGTATGTGAGTGTGAATGGCAAATAGCTGCTTGGTTTGAGTTGGCAGAACATTTTTGGCGTAGTCGGCAGGATTCGAAAATAAAATGTCTATTTTTAGGAAAAAGGATGAGTTCTTTTTTTTAAAGGTGTATTAAGGCTCAAACAAGCAAGGGCAACTGCCCTTTGTACTTGTAATTTATGCTTGCTGCAAGTATATACTGTTAGAGCCAATGATGGCTTTCACAGTTCAGGCTGCTTTTAGGAGAAAAGCAGTGGCTGATTAAGTGAAGTTAGATAAGCAACATCTAGAGAAAGAAAATAAACTACTGTGGATGTACGCACAGTGGTGACTACAGATGGATGATTTGAAAATCCTCCCCCATGTTGCCTATCTGTGTAGTTTCAAGTTTTCTGTATACATTTGATCCTAAACCCAAGTACTGGGGACCTCTACCAGATGGATCTCAACCTAGTACTGTTAGAGATTTTTGTTTGTTTTGTTTTTAAACTGCAAACCAGAGCTCTGGAAAAAGATTTGGTTTGGCAGGTTACTAAAATGGCCAAAAAAAAAAAAAAACCTTTGAAAGGGTTAAAACCTTTGAAAGAGTTAATAGCTGCAGCGTTTGGAAATTATCACGAAGGTCCTGCAGTCACTTTTCTTACTCAGACTAGTGTATCGGAAAAGAAGAAGAAAAATACCTTGGCACCGGGTAAGTCTGAATTTTTTTTATTCAAAGTTGTTTTATGTCTGTCTGTTCTCATGCATATTTTCTAGCTTATATCTGTGTTCTGTAATTATGTTCTGTTGTCAAGGTTGCGAGATAGGATTGACTGCCTTCAGTGCACAACAGGTTACAGAAAAAAAAAAAGGAAGAAGAAGCTTCTTTGCCTCATAGCTGACTGTTTTAATTGGCTTTATTTTTAATGGAACATTTGTGCTGCCTAGATAGGGTCAGTGAAGAACTTTTGTTTGGTGGAGCAGGTAGTGTTGATGGTGAAGAGTTATGACGTCATATAGATTGCAATGTGCAGAAAGAGTTGTAGTTTGCAAGCAACGTGCCAAGCCACTGCTAGGTGAAAATGTAATGTGTTAACAGCTATAAATGGCTTTATCATACTTCTAGTTAAAACCAGAAACTTTTTGCAAAATGGCAGAGTGCCATATTTTAGTTATGTGCCAAAAGGTGTAATCATGTTATACGAGATGTGTTCACTTACAGATGATGTGTTTAAACAGTGTTTTGTTCTGGAAAGATTTGGCATGGCAATATGTATAAATGTGTTGGTTTAAAATTATCAGTGTTACAAGACAGGCAGGAGGTAGCACATATATCTAAACCACGTACAGTTTTCTAATGGAACTATGGGCATTACCTCAGCAAATTGGTGTGAAACAATGTCAGTCTTATTTTGTGTTAAGTATTTCTTTTGTGTATGTGTATGTGTGTACTGTCTTGGCCAGCAGTTTCATCGTGTACTCTATTGTTATTTAAAGATATTTTAATATTGGTGGTGTTCAAGGACACTACAGGAATGGCTAGGTTTGAGCGACCCTTGCATGCACACTGTGACCTTTTGCATGTTATTTGACCTTCTTGTGTTTCAACATTTTATGTTACTACCAGTTCAAACTTGATGTGTATTCCATGCCTAAAGCACAACTTTTCACACAAAATGTATGTTTTCATGAAAGCACACCAAGAGTGAACCATGTAATTTGACTTTTTATTGCAAAACTAGTATTCTAAGTGAAGAGGAACAAACTTTTACAATTTTGAAAAAAGGACTATTACAGCTGTTTTTGAGAGTTTACCATCTACAGAGATACGTACGTATGGTATTACCATCAATCTGGACATTTTGTCATGCTTAGGATAAGGGAACCCAGGGACGCTTGGCTTCTTTTATCCTATGGAAATAATCTTGTTTTATTTCTAAACTGATGTGTGTTTGTTTTTGTTGTTTGTCTGTGTTTCACAGCTACTTATTGCTACAGTATTCGAGCTGTCTCTTGCACCTCGAGCTGTGTCTTCCACCAGTAGGAGCTTGGAGGGAGGGTAAGCTACCCTTCCTCCCTTCCAGTGTAATCGCACAAAGGTTGCAAGGTACATGTCATATTTATACTGATTCATGGTCTGTAGCCAATGGTTTAACAACCTGGCTGCCCACTTGGGCTAAGGATGAGTGGAAAATTTATTCAAAAGAAATATGGGAAAAGAACTGTGGCAGGAAATATGGACTATGGTGCAAAATACTCAGACCACTGTATTTCATGTTGATGCTCATTGTGCTTCAGATACACTAGAATGATGGTATAATTCTATTGCAGATGAAAAAGCTAAGATTCTTTCAGTGGATATTGAAGAAACTCAAAGTCAGCAGTTATCAGGGCTGGCAAAATGGGCACATCAAAATGTGGACATTTGGGAAAACAGCACTTACAGGTGGGCATATAGTAGGGTGTACCCTAACATTGGATTTAGTTAAAACTGTTATTGCTCAGTGTCCTATATGCCAACATGGGCAACAAAGGCCAATCCCTCATATTGTGAAAGGACAATTGGGGAGAGCCTACGAAAATGGAAGAGAATTTGCATGAAGCATTACAGATTTTAAATAATAGACCAATTGGAGAATCTGAGACCCCCTTAATGCGAATGATAACTCCTAATTTGCAAGTGCAGGCTTACTCAACTACAGAAACAGTGTTATATTGGGAAATTACACTAGGAGCTCTGTCTCTTGCAGGGCAACCCAGAAGCTGCTGGACTTGGTTTACATGCCCTTCAAGAATACAGAATAAACAGCAGAGACATTCAAGTGATAGAAACTGGTATTGGAATACAAATTCCACGAGACATTTTGGTTGGATAGCACCTAAATCAGAACTAGCCCTCAAGGAATACAAATTTTGGGAGGGGTGATTGATTGTGATTACCAAGGAGAAATGAAAGTAATTTTGTTGAATAGTAGAGAACAAAATCTGTTGATTTAACAGTATGACAGAGTGGCTCAATTGTTAATTATTCCAGTTAACAAAGTGACCCCTACAAAGGGACAAGCCCCCACACTCTTAACAGCAAGGGGGGATAAAGGTTTTAGATCTACAGGAGGTTTTAACAATGGTGCCAAAATATGGGTTTCAAACCCAAATGGCCCTCCTGAACCAGCTGAGGTGATAGCCACTGGACGAGACAACACAGTGTTAATTATCAGATCAGGGAAAGAAAAATAGAATACGTGCCTGCACATAAATGTTATCTTCGAGAATAATGAAATTTGTGTCTTTCTAGGTCCAGCAATGGATTTTAAAAGGAATGCTGGTGTGTCTTATGGTCCATTTGGCAGAGCTAGTTACCCCTGGAGGAAGGATTCAAAGGGTTAACTGTAATGACACTGGTTGTAAAGGAACCTAGAGTTGGAAAAATGATACCAAAGATAGAACCCAGGGAACTTTAGCTGCCCATCCGGACAGAAGGTGTGGTACTGAACATGACATTTTCACCAGGGGTCAATCTCTGGATGACAACTGGTGGCTCAGGACAATATGCCTACGAAACAGATGAAATCTCTTTGCAGAATAAGACTGCTATTAAATGCTGCAACTTACCGAATAGTTGCATGGTGACTGTACAACATAGACTTGATTGCTGCATGAATCAAACAGACATTTTCAATGCAAGTATTACTTTGATTGACATAGACACGTTATTCTGCATAAATGCTACTGCAATAACTAATAGAACTACTTGGGCAGATCACATTACAGTGTTGAAAAATATTCCTGTAATTAGCAATAATAGTATAGTTAAGGTTCCATCCACATGTACATCAGTAGCGCGTGATATCAGAAAAATGTAATCCATTTAACATAACGTTTATGTTTAGTAGAAAATGCAAATATAAAAGAGCTTGGTATGATACGCTATTAGGTGGAGCAGGGGCAGGCATGGGAATTTTAAATAGTGTTGATATAGAAACACTGACTAACAGGCTTCAGGCAGTAGGAATTGATGTATTTAGCTTAATTAACTTACAAGCTCAATGGATGCCAACTGTTTTCTTATCCCAAAGATTAACTATGAATTATGATTTTGAGTTCTTGCAGTTATTTAATGCTTCACAGGTATGGGGAATGGGAGTAGCAGAAAATATTTCGCGATTTATTGATTGGACAGAATGCACAATGCGACATATGTATTCTATAATGCAAAGAAATAAGGCCCAGAGTGATTTAATGAGTAATAATGAATATGTGTGGAGGACCGTGTTCAAATCATGGATTCCTAGTAATCATTGGATTGTAATGTCATCCACCACAGTAAAATGCACAGATAAATACAGCTGATGGAATATGTTTGTATAGTAACTAATCAAGAGAATACTGTTAGGATGTATAACTTAACTCGTCCCTTTTCAGGTTGTTTAAGAAATGTGACTCATTTATGGTGGGAAAATACTACTTACACCTTTGTCCCTGATAATGAGCAGAAGCTTATTTTGTATTGGCAGCCCAGTATTTTAGATCAATCAAGATTGAATATCTTGTTAAATAAAATTAAACAGATAATTCAGGAAACAGATGTAATGCAGGCTCATTTGGCAATAAGAAATAAATCATTAGTGCAAAGTCAGGTGCAAACTACGATAGTTAAAAATAAAATGATTGATTTAAGTTCCAAGATTCAACAAGAGACTACTCATTATTGGTGGGATATTTTTACAGGATGGTCTCCATCAACTACAAAAGTGTTAAATATTCTGATACATCCTATCATAATCATTGCTGTAGTGACAATTATCTTGCTTATTTGGACTTGTTACTTATCATGTTATATTCGTAGTAATTTTGCTATGGTACCAATATCATACAAATCGTATTCACAATAATCAAAGGACCGAATGTAGTGATAGTATAATATGTTGATTATTGTGACTCCATTTTGTATTATGTGACTCCATTTTGTATTGTGTGACTCCATTTTACATGCTGCTTCATTTAATTGGTGTTTTGCTCTTTAGATAGCCTCATTATTATGTTTTGCTTAAGACAGTGTATTTTGCTGACTTGAAGGTCACATATTATCAGGCAACCTGTTTTTGTAGTTTTGTTTAAACTTCTGCTTAGCTCACAGTGTTCTAGGCACCCGGCCAGTGTTTGGAGCACAGTGACCTAGCAGGTGTGGGGAATTCTGAGCAGTCCTTATCGTGTGAATTTGCAACATCCTGGAAGCCCGGCCAGCTTCTAGAATGTGGGAAAATAACACAATGAAGGCTGCACAGTTATTTTTAGCATAGAATAAGATATAAATGTAGCTTTCTCAATGCCTGGTTGAAGTCTCTCCTGCAGGGTGGGCCATCGCTGTGGGGCCAGTTCAGTTCGAGAGACTCCTAGCCAAAGCTGACAAAGAGCTTCCCAGCCATTGGAAGAGGGCTTGGATGATGCTTTATTGAATCGGTGATGTATAACCTTTTGTATTATATTTTGTTATAATAAAGCTTTGGCTTGCTGTACTTATTGTATTGTTATTGTGTGTATGTGAGTGTGAATGGCAAATAGCTGCTTGGTTTGAGTCGGCAGAACAACTTCTTAGCGTTGAATCTAAGCTGTGATACATTTGACCATTCCTCTAACCTTGCCAAGTTCCTTCTCATCCTTTCCACCCCACCTTGTGCATCAACTCTGTTGCAGATCTTTGTGTCATCTGCAAAGAGACATACGTTTCCTTCCAGTCCCTCTGCGATGTCACTTATGAATACATTGAAGAGGACCAGTCCTAATACTGAACCCTGCAGTACCCCACTAGTAACCCCCCTTTCTTCAGAGTGGACTCCACTTACTATTACTGTCTGTGTCCTATTCTCCAGCCAATTCTTTACCCAGGCTGTCATCTTGGGACCCACTCCCAGGCTGGCTAACTTGTGAAAAGCATAATGGTGTGATATATTTGTGAGAGGTATGATTTAGAGTGGAATTATGACTTTTTCCCTTTTTTGGGAGTGTTAAAGCAGCAGTGCAATGATCACAATACCATAAAATTACCTACCATGCCCCAATGCCACCAAATGTCCTATACTGTGAATGTCCCACTGTTTTAATGTCACGAAAAGTCCAGATGAACGATAAGGCCAGAAAAGTGTCGCAGTGTCCCAACTTAAGTGGGAGCATTGCCTGATGGTGACACCAGTTGCTACTGCTGTTGTTCCACTGCTTTAATGTCATGAAAAGTCCAGATGAAGAATTAGGCCAGAAATGCATCACAGTGCCCCAACTTTAGTGAGACCATTGCCTGGTGTTGAGGTTCACGCCTGCTGCATCACTGATACATGCTACCTTTTGTGTGTGCCTTCATACCATAATGGTGAGTCATTGTTAGCCCCAGTGAATTTTTTTTTTTTTTGCATAGACAAAGCCATTTAATTTCTACTGAATCTTGTTCTGTGTTGTAAGCAGGCCATCATATTGTTCCTTTTCGGGGAACCATAATACATATGGAATGATTTAATTTGACCTAGGTGGAAATGATAGTGACATCCACATGCCAGACATATAGGAGTCCAACACCAATTGTGGTACTTTAACATTTAATTTTTATTCAGGGGGTGGGGGGGTTACTGCTGTGTTTAACTGAAATATTATCATTTCAGATTTTTTTTTTTTTTCTCGGGTCATATGCGCACTTGTGTTCCACACGTTTGGGTTGGTTGACAACTTTGGCTGAAAGGAAACTGGCAAGCCATGTAAGGTAAGTATATTTTTTTTTGGGGGGGACACATTTGAAAACAAGTTTCATTAATATTTTCATCTTCTTTCCAGGTCATCAGCATATCCATTCCTAATTGTTGTCCATCTTCAGATTGAAAAATACCACCTACGGCAGTTTGCAGCACCTCGCTGTTACCTGAAAGCAGATGATGAAGAAATTATTACAAGTTCATTGCACAACCACATTCAGTTCCCAGCATAGCTGTTCCTGTCTTCTGTTATACCCAGCTTAATAAATGGGATTTTTTTTTTCATTTCAATAAATTGAGCCACTGACGAAGGGGAGGCTGAAGGTATTTTAAAGTTGTGAAGGGCAGCTGGGTTCATTTCCAGGATTTTCTGTTTCACCCGATGCTCTCTTCTGTCTGCTGTTATTCATAGCCACCGCTCAGCTACTGTGTCTCCTGCTTGCCTCTGGACTTCCACTAAATGAAAAAAAATAAATGGTGCTATACAGAGTCCTCACCACCACCACCACCACTGGATTGCTGCTCACAGGGTTCCTAAACCACCGATGCTGCTACAGGTACTGTTCCTCCTCTTCTTTTTCACTGCCTCTGCATATTTTATATAATTGCTCAGGAGAAAAAACGTGACCCCAGCAATTATATAAAATAAAATGTGGGGTTGTGTAAAACTCAGATTTTACATACACCCTAGGTGTTGGATGCTTAGATAACCCGCTTGAGCTTCGCTCTCTGGGTTTATGTAGCATCCAACACCTTGGGTGTGTGTGTAAAATTTTCATTACACAGGCCACCCCATATAATATTCTTTATATATTTACTCAGAGTAAACAAGAATGAGATGCAATATCTCATGTTCAATTGGAGTCCTGCTTTTAAACATTTTTACACTGTACAGCTGAGATGTAATATATCATTTTCAGTGGAGTTGAGCTTTTACCTATTGTTAGACTATATTTACTCTGCATTGCACCCCTGAAATGTAACATCTCATTTTCACTGGGGGTTCAAACTTTACACATTTTTACAATGTATTTAGCCAGGATAGCATAGCTCAGAAGCAGAATCCTGTTTTCATGTGGATCCTGCTTTTACCCAATTTTTAAATGTATTTAACTAGGATAGCCTAGCTGAGACACAATGGGTACAATCTTAAAAAGTATGTAGATCACTGAAAAGGACTTGCAGTAAAGGAGAGTGTGACACAAGTGGTGACTTGCATCTAACATTCTGGCATGCACAATTTTGTAAGCTGCCTAACGCAAAAGCCATGCTGCAAATCCCTTGCACTGAATGCAGGAAGTTAGACCAGCTACCCCCCAGTTTGACTTTACATCTGTGAGGGAATCCATTTTATGAGGTTTGTGCCAAACCTTTGGCACAAGTTGCCATGAAGTAAGAAAACTGTTGAAACTGCACCAGCCCTTGTATAATCTGTCTGTGTTTCATCCGAGGGCTTTGGTGCAGCTGTGCCAAACACTGCATTGATGCAGGGCTTGATGCAAGCCCTGAATCAACCTTGTAAAATTGGGCCCAATATCTCATTTTCAATGGGGTCCTGCTTTGATACATTTTACACTCTATTTACCTGCAATATCTTGTTTTCAGTGTGGTCCTGCTTTTACCTAGTTTTACACAGTATTTACCAGGATAGCACAATGGAGTTGCAAGATCTCATTTTCAGTGGGGACCCAACTTTTATACATTTTTACAACATATTTACCCAGGATAGCCCAGCTGAGAGGCAAGTTTCCATTTTTCAGTTGGTTCTATCTTTTACAATGTATTTTCCCCAGGATAGGCCAACATAGATGCACATCTTTCAGTGAGGTTCTGCTGTAAGTAACATTGTATTTAAGCACCATTTCCCTGAGGCTCAGGGTGCTGTACAGGACGCAGACAGTACAACATAGACACAGTTCAGCGGAGGTGGTGGGAGCAAAAACAGTGGTGGGCTTCAAGCATGCATGGGACAGGCACAAATCATCTTAGTAGAAAGCAAGAGGGGGTGGGAGCCGGAGATCAAGTAGGGGGCTGCGATCACAGTATAGGCAGGGAAAAAAATATGCAGACTAAGTGAGCAAAGTGGTCCTTATCTGCCATTAAATTTTGTGTGTCTGTGCTTCCTGCTTTTATATATGTTTACACTGTATTTACCCAGGATAGCACAATTAAGATGCAATATTTCATTTTCTGAGGGGTCATGCATTTACACATTTTAAGACTGAATTTACCCTCGGTAGCATAGCTAAGATGCAATATCTCATTTTTAATGGCGTCCTGCTTTGACACATTTTTACACTGTGCGTCCCCATGCACTTCTGCCTCACCCTCTCGCCCTTTGACTATGCCAAGGGTATATCATTTCATTACCTTCTTGTTCCATCTTGTTACTAAGTGTTCCTTCAGGGTCCTGCTGATACACATCCTCACTCCCCATCCTTGTTCCCCTCAGTCTTCTGTTCTTGGTGTCTGGTATCCTTAATCTCTACCCATCCCTTGCTAACCACATGCTCCTTGGGCACCCATTATTCTTCTGTTCTCACCTTTGTGCATCCCCTTCCCCTCCCCTCCGCTCCCTCCCCAACCGAGGACTGCTTACTCACTAGTCGCTCAAAGCAGTTTTTAACTTGATTCATACTGTTTTATTGAAACGCTCTGTAAATGCTGTAGGACTGGTGCTGCTCTTTGTACTGTATTCCCCACAGGACACTTATTTATTTTAATTTTTATTTATTTGAGATAATCAGAAAGACCTTTGAGTCAGAGACTCATTTACAAAGGTTCCACGTCATACATAGTGCGGTACAGGGGACACAGAAACAGACAGGTTGCTGCGTATTACATTACAGAGATTATAATGGTTCCAGTGTTGTATGTAGTGCGGTACAAGAGAAACAGAAAACATACAGGAAGCTGTGAGGTTACCTAAATTCATACTGCGATATACACTAGATACAAAGGTGAACCTATAGACAAGGACATCATGGTGTATGGTCTCTCTCTTACTTTGCTTCGATGTTGTTATAAAATTCTTGTATATTTCTATCCCCTTGTATTCACTATGAATGTGTGTAATTCTGTTTTATGTATTGTTTAAGTACTTTCAAGGTCCATCTTGAGAATGAACTTGCTTAATGGTGTTCGCCTGGCTAAAAAAAGATATTGATTGATTGATTGATTGATTGATTGATTTACACAGGATAGCCCAGCAGACATGCAGTATCTCATTCTAAGTTCAGTTAACTTTTATTTGTTCTGTCAAGAGCCCATTACAAAATGAGAGTTATGAAATGGTGATCATAAATGGACGTTGCTGATTGGCTGAGACGTTTTTGAAGCCATGATGATATCGAGCTACATCATCATGGCTTCAGAAAACCTCCAGTCACCAGCCTCCTTACCCACAAGAAACCAGTCTGTGGGCACCAGGCAGCAAGACAGCCCCTCTGAAAGCGTGCTCAGTAGCAGCAGCTCATTACACGCCTACTTGGTTCCACTACTAATTTTCGTAGCAGCAGTGTGCGACTCAATTTCTTCTCTCTCGCTAAACAGAAGTTGTAAAGCAGAGTGCCCCCCCCTTCCAGAACAATACAACTTCCCCTCAAGGCCAAACATTAACAAAGCAGTATCGCAGGAGCAAAAATGGACGAATCATCTTTTCTCCCACAATAAAAAGATACCAAAACCAGTTTTATTTAAATGGCAATGAGCGTGCCAATTGCAAACAAAGCCAAAGAGAAATGACCAAGTAACAGTTTTTTTGTGCTAGTGTCCCATTTTAAGATACCTTCCTCCCCAACGGCAACACCACAACAGCGACTCGCAGGCAAACCGGCAAAAATGGTAGTGGGTAAAAAACCTCACAAAAAATCACAATAAGATTGCCTATTTTACCTGAATGAAAAACACATGCAGGGACAATACAGTTCACATCCAGAACTAGTCCTAAGACAGAGTTCACTGCTGCACCTCCTCCACTTACCGCAGCACCACCTACTGCCAGGAACTATTTTTTTAAAAGATACTCCTCCAACACCACAATCAACTCATTTTCAAAAGGTTTTGAAAGTAATTTTTTTAATATTTTACTCATAAGACTTTGAAGCCAGTTCATAATAGCAATAAGTCACTCCAGGTTGTGGTATATCATGGGATATCATCACTTCTTGGACGGTTGGATGCACTCAGCCTGTTGCCTCGTGCCCAAGCACCCAAGGTGTGATGATATCCCATGATATACCACATCCTGCTGTGCCTTATTGCTTAAATATAAGATGGTCACATATATTATATACAGTACATACCATATCATATTATATATTGTCATGTCATATCCTATCACATTTGTTGTATCATAGGAAACAGTAATCAGTAATAAAAACCCTACATCATGAAACTACCTATAGAAAGAGAGGATAATATAGAGAATAATATATGGGGTGGTGTGTGTAACAAGATTTTACACACACCCGAGGTTGTGGGATGCTACGCAAACCCCGAGGCGAGCCCGGGGTTCTGAAATGCATCCCAGCGAAGTGTGTAAATCAGTTTTACACACCACCCCATATTTATTTTTATAATTGCTGGCCTGTCTTTTCGCCTCAGCAATTGTAAAAAATCAGGCAGTAGACTGGCAGTCAGGCAGTGACAGACTACTCAGGAGTCGGTGCTGTTGTGGTCCATGGTCTGACAATTTACAGTGAATAGCTAATTTTTAAGTCACAAGAAGTATGCAATTTTTTTTAAGCTTACGGCGAACAGGAGTTGCTGAGCTGTGGAATGCTTCGGTACAAGAGGTGGAGATCTGCTGGCTCTTGCGTGCTGGCAGAGGAAACCAGATGTATGTTTAAATATTTTCTGTTTGGTTTTCCCTGCCAGTGAGTAGAAGGAAAGAGTTTTTGTTTCTAATTAAAAAAAAAAAAACATTCAGCAGCAGTGCGATGGGCGATTTCAACCGTCGCGGCACTGAAGGAGGAGGATAAGTGGCGCATGCGTGCTCCAAGGGAAACCCAGCGTGTGTTTGCCATTATAACCAGGGCAGCTGGTTATAACGGCAAATTATAACTGGGTTTCCCTATGGGAAAAAGCGCGCGTCAGTAATTATATGTACTTACTTTCTAATTTAGTTACAATTACCAACTTACACATTTACATAAGACTCCCCATATAACATCATCAGAGTGTACTGTGCACATGATTGATTGATTTATTTATTTTCTTGGAGTAATACCTTTGAGCTAGAAGCTCATTTACAAAGGTTCCACATCAACACAAAAACATTACAGGATGAATTGACATTTGAGTAAAGAGTAGAGTACAAGATAGAATACATAGTGGAATACATAATTAGAATACATAGTAGAAACCAAAATACATTAAACTTCCAGGTAGTACATATTCAGCAACATAATGCAGTCAGAGGTTGACTTTGTCAGGAGAGAGGGGGAAGGGGGAGGGAAGCAGGATTTGGAGGTGTGTGGGGTAGTATGGAGCTGTTAAGAAGTAAGATAGCAGGGGACACATGATAGGACATAGGGACGGGGGATCAACAATACAAAAATGACATATGTATTCTTCTGATTTTGGTACAGTTGTCGAAAAATGTGCAACTCTACTAATACAACACTAATCTTCAGTAGTTATAAGTATATTGAGCAAGACTCTATTCTTTAATTCCTTATTGTATTATGAACTAGTTGGAAAAAATGAATGAAGTGCTGACAGTATTTGAAGCCATGATTAAATCCCAAAGCATAATCAAAGCTTCAAAAAACCTCCGGTCACCATCCTCCTCATTCACAAGAAATCCCTCTGACAGCAGTGTTCCTTACATCCCTCACCCTGCTTCACACAAGCCACCAGAACACATGTAGAGGGGCGGAACAAATCATAGCTTGAGTGGCAGTTCAAAACAAAAAGAAATGTTACAAAATGCTAATGAGCAGGCTCTGCTTACGCCAGTGACATGGTTGCCTACTGCAGCATACAAAAGAGCAACTTACTGTCCACTCAAAGCTGCCACAACACCCCACCCCAATCAACATACTTCAACAGCCACTCAGAGCCAAAATCCCCCACTACCACAACAGCCCTCACAGACATACATACTGTATGCTCACTGCTGCAAACAAACCACAACCTCACCATTCCTGCTGCTGTCCTTCAGACATGACCCATTTTCCAGGGCTGCCGACAGCACCAAAGCAGATTGCCAGAAAACTGAATTCACCACAGAAATTCACATCTCAGGTGCCTCTTAGAAATTCATCCCGCCCTCTCCAACTGCCAACTATGACTCCCGGCCAACCTCTACCACCAACTACAAACAGTGCCACTTACTGATCATAACCAATAATAAAGGAACTTTTTTTCTAAAATGTACATCTACACCAACCACCCAAAAAAAAAAAAAATAATAATCACAACCTTTTACTTTTTAAATATGTTTTTAATTACAGGATATGGTGATCCAGTTCAAAATAGCAATAATACACTCCTGGGTGTGGTATCTCATGGGATATCGTCATTTCTCAGGTGCATGAGACACTCAGCCTGCAGCCTCATGCCTCAAAACGCACCCAAACCATGATGATGTCTCATGATATACCACACCCTGCCATGTATTATTGCTTAATGGTTGGACCTAAACTGAATTTTCTCATTTCTTCATACCAAGGTTTTCCAAAACTATATACAATTAGTTTCTGGTCCTACCACTCCTACAATTGCATTCTCTGTCTTCTGACTTTTTTGATTTGTTATAATGTGATAATAATACTTTACTTAAAGTCTCAAATCTAAAATTTGTAAATAGCTTTCTTGTATTAAGATCCATAAGTTCACATAAATATCTAAATTTATGTCAGTTATCATTATAAATCAGCAAAGGTGAATACTGTGAGTCACTTATCAATTTTAAATTTCATTTTTTTTCATTTCATTTAATTTATTCTTTGGTAACCGGGTAAAGGCACTGGACCAAAGGTCCCTTTTCAGTCCCAACCCGGACAAAATCATACAAAAATACACAAATACAATCAACAGCAATACAAAACAAAAAAAATACAAATTACAAATTACAGTTACAAACAGATTTATGTAATAGATAACTTTTTAACCTTTGACCGCTGCAATGGTATCAAAAGCCTTGAAGATCACCTTATTAAAGGTGGCCACCGCTTCTCCCGAACCAATTGCACATGCATCAGTCTCACCAGATAAATCGGCTACCATCAACAGTCCCTCTGGGGGACAATACCTTTAAAGGGCGATAGCTGACCATCTCAACAGGGGGAGGACTTTTGGGAGGGCCCAAAATGAGAACTCCACCTTGCAATGATTGGACCATGTGACCCAATCAGTCTTGATGTTCATGACATCAAGCCCCAGTGAGAAAACATGTCCAGTGTGTGGTTGTGGTGATGGGCCACAGAAGGAACTGCTTCTGTAAGGTCCAGTGATGTCATCAACTGGAGGAGCTCATGTCCAAATTGTGAGGATTCATTGTTGATCCAGGCGTTGAAATTCCCCAGAATCAACCATCTGGGGGACTACAAAACCCCATCAACAACAAAGTTCACGATCTCCTGTAGGAAATCTCCCCCCCGACACCGGAGGGTAGTAAATGAGGAGAATCCTGCAGCCTATACCTGGACCCCCATGCACTGCCACACATTCAAAGGACAAGGCAGATCCCACTGGGTACACAGTGAAGTTCTGTCTGGATCTAAAACAAATGACCACACCCGGCCCCTGTGTTCCCTCCTTGGGTAGTGCACTACAGAGTACCTGGCAGGATTGGACACCTCCAAAATTGGCCTGGCATTGTCAACCAGCCAGGTCTCCATAATGCAAGCCAGATCAACTGATGAAATCAAGTCCACCATAACTGTGGTCTTGTTTCTCATCTATCTGGCATTGCACACCCACTGCCCAAAGGAAACTGGTGGTAGCTGCAGGCCCACCAGCTACCCTGCCCACTCTGTCTGATGGGAGCCCTGGGAACGGAAACCAAATATGTCTGGCCTCTCCCCTGGTTCCATTTAGCCCCAGGCTGTCCTCTGCTCCTTATCCCAATACTGCTCACCTTTGCCAAGCCCACTGTGCCCCCACCACCAATCTACATGCTCCCTATTAATACCTACCTCCCTGCAGCATCTCGCTGCAGTAGCTGAAATTGGGAGGTTGGTAAAGGGGCAGAGATCACACAGCTGAGATGTAGCGTATGCAATTCGGAGGGGTCCATGACTCCTACACATTCCTGGAACTAACCATTAACCCTATTGCACTAGTTCTTTTAAAGCAATAAAACCTTCTTAAAACCAACAGCATATAAACAAAACAAAAAAATCAAACAAAATTCCAAAACGTATGCCTAATCATGCATCCATCATTCACATCTAACACAAAACATTCTAAACCCACACTCACCACAGTCAAACACCAACTAAAAACACCCCACTCCAAAAAAAAAAACAACCAACCCAAAATAAAATTAAACAACAAATATCTAGCAAATTGAGACTCCTCAGTGGCTCAAGTACAGAGGGCAACTGACGTCAACAAAACACAATAGTGAGAAAACTGAAAATCAAGTCCAAAGCCAGCTGCATAGAATCTCAGGCCTAAAGGTATGAAGGGCCATGGAAAGAATGCTCTCACCAGTCTTAACAGATGAAAGCCAACAGCATAGGTCCCAGTCCAAATTGCAGGATCACCAGAAAACAACAAAGCTCTCACCAGTGCTGGGGAAAGATCTTCTTGCCATTATGAGGTGCACTCTCACTGCACTCTCAAAAGGATGACCCCACAATGAGGTTCAGAGAGAGGGGACTTCCAAATGAGGTAGAGGGAGACACTGCAGTTTAACTTAAGTGCTTGCACGACTTAAGTCCTAGGAAGGCACAGTACTCGCTTGGACAAAAGTCTGAGCTGATGTCCACCACCACTATGTGGTGAATCCATCCCACAGCCCACCAGCTGAAAGGATGCCAAGGCAGGTCCCGAAAGCACAAGCAGCATCCCCACTCCAGTAAGTGTCACAGTCCAAGGGCAACCACAATAGGTACAACTATTAGAGAATGAACTATGATAATGGTATAGTATTTGGTTATGTACATTACATATGTTAGAGTAGGTTAAATTCAAACTGGTACTGCAAATCCAACCACTGGTATGCTTTGAATAGTGTGCCCATGGTGTGCGTTTTTGGTATCCGGGCGGGTGGTTGGTAGGACGTCACTTTCTGTCTACATAGTGTTTTGGATTTGCCCCCATAGGAAACCTGGCATTAAATGCCCCTCAGGAGTTTTGTAATATTGCAATGAAAGGTAAGGTCCCCATCTGAAGCAGTACTTTTCCATGCCGTCAATGACTGCACAGTGCACCCTCTCAAAGCTAGCTGCTTTTCTTAGCTCCATGAGCCAATCTGTTATGTCTGGTGATTGCTGTTCCCTCCAGTGTCTAAGGATTATGTGTTTTGTGGTGACCAAGGCTTCCAAAATTTATTGGCTGTTTGTTGCCAGTAAAGTGTTGCCTGTTGGAGTGTAGTACTAGTATCCTAGCTTCACCACTGTTGGGATGAAAACCAGGGGAGAGCCCAGAATTGCCCCGCATGTGTCCTGTATCCCTTGCTAGTAATGTTGCAGTCTCAGCCATGCCCATAAGAAGTGGATGATTGTTTCTGCACTGTCTTCGCATCTCCAACATTCATCTGTGTCCATTAGGTCCCACCTGTGTAGTTTCTTCAGCATTCTGTGTCAATGATACAACACTTTGAATTGTGTAAATTGATTAGGAATATCACTGGAGGCCAGTTGGAGATTGGTCCAGCATTTGTGCCACAGCTACTTTGTTACATCACAGTCAAGTTCTGTGGCCCATGCAGCACCAGAAAAACAGTACCACCCCATCCAAGCTGAATTAGTACCAATGAAGGAAACCAAACTGACAAAGCAGTTAGAAAAGTGCAAAGACATTGTTTTTATTTCATAATCTGATACTAAGGTGGTCAGCTTCAAATGGAGACACAAGACAGGACACAAAATCCCCAACTGATTTCACTAAGGCATCATCCGTGGATCAACTGAGTCTCATTTTTCTGTGGGGTATGAAAGCAAGCCAGTGAGGCCTCTATAAATGTGACTGCCCTGGAGCACAACAGGCTTGGCTGACTATGGAAGGCCTTCTATCTCGCTTGCAGAGCTGAAGGTTAATGCTTGTCCTAACACTTGGCTGAAGGCATGTCTCAGCTGGAGATATTGCCAGTGTTGTTGCTTTCAGAGGCCAAACATTTCCTGCAGTTTGGTAAAAGAGTGCATATGCCCAGCAATCTTTGTCCTGCAACTGGCCAAGACACTGTATCCCCTTGTATGCCCAGTTTTGGCTATCGATAGTGAGGGATTTATTTCTGTGTAACAGGAAACTGGGGGAGCATGCAGGCTGCCAGCTTGTGAGCTTCACCCATTTCTTCCATGCTTGCTCTGTTATGAGGGTTTGGTGGGATTTTAGGACCTTGGGAAGTTCCTCAAACCATGTAGCAGTGTCAAGATTTGTCCCCAGCAGGGCTTTCTCACTATCTGCCCACTTGGATGTATATGTCTGAGTTTGTGTGGGCCATCTGAGCTATCTGTTGTAGCAGGTGGGCTTTGTGCTTCCAGCCACAGTCTGGGAGAAATACCCGTCTTTGGGCTGCTTGCGTGAACTTGCTGAGACTCAGTTGCCCTGGGCTGCACCCCAATGGAAGGACAGCATCTTCATGTGTTTTGCTTTCAGCAGGTCTTTGGAAAATGACATGGGCATGTTGCTCAACACATAACAGACCCTTGGGGATGCCATCATCTTATAGGCATGCATCCTTATCCAGTTTGTGAGATGTAGCTTACTCCATCTCAGCAGATCATGGTCCATTTTTGCATGGAATGGAGCCGGTTTAGCCTATATCCAAACCACCTCTGGTGATAATGACTCACTCACCAAACAATGCAGTCAACTTTTATTACATTTTATTATGCCCCAGTCGGTTATACTACTGTTAAAAGTTGACTTGCCAATGTTTCGAAGGAAAAAACCTTCTTCCTCAGGGCAGACAGTTACTGCCCCAAGGGCTTCCATTTTTCAGGCTCTTTTACAATTCGTTTAAAATGTGTTCTTGTTTTGTTTCAAATCCTTTATTTAGTCTTACTGCATACTTCTTGAACATGATGAACATCCCCAAAGAGTGCATTCACTCTGAATGTGATAGTCTCCTCTCCTCCCATTGAATCATAAGTGGCTAAATTGTGTTGGGGTGTTTCCAAGCCCCGGAAAGATGCAGTGGGAGTTGATCAAAAAATGTAAACAAACATATTTGAGTGTGGTAACATTAGTATGGTGGGCAATCACTTTTTAACTGTTTTTTTTTTTAAGAAAAGAGAATCAGAACCAAACAACTAGTTACATCAGCAATATCTACAGAATGTGAGCAATTATAACAGGTGTTTAAACTTGGGAAAATTTGAGGCCTAAGGTGGTTGACGGTGTCCTTTTGTGATAAGTAAATAGTGCCTTGTTGGCTTTTTCAGTGGCCAAATCTCTGCTGCAGTATTCCTTAGCCTGTGCAGGGTGAGCAAGCTAGCACCTAGCTTGCCAACTGACAAGTCTTGAAGAATGGAAGTCTTTGTGGCAGTAGTTCTTTGTCCTGAGGAAGAAGGTTTTTCCTTTGAAACATTGGCAATGCAACTTTTAACACTACTGTCACCAACTGTGGCATGATAAACTGTGATAAAGGGTGACTACTTTGTTTGGTGAGTCAGTCATTATCTCCAGAGGTGGTTTGGACATAGGTAGGTTTTGTCAGGTGCAGACTCCTCCCGGTTGTTTGTTTTCACAGGAGGCGGGCCACTCCTGATTCCAGTAGGATCAGGTTTAACCTATACCAGTCTCCCAGGTTCCAGATGAAGTGTATCCCTAAGAATGGCATTTGATCCTGTGCCAGGTGTAGCCCCCAGGAGAATCCTGCCACAGTGCTGGTTGCTGGGGTTGAGGCCAGATTGTGAAATTTGGACATAGTGGCCTTGTAGCCCAATAAATGGTCATATAGTTCTTGGAGCTCAAGAGTCTCTGGCACTGATATGGATGGTTGTGCCAGTGTGAGCAGAATGCTATCTGCATATGTCAGTAGTCTGTGCTTGTCCCCAAGTCATACCACATGTATAGTGCTTTTTAGCTGAATGGCTTGGAGAAGGGGCTCCAAGGCAAGCATGAGCAGGAGTGGAGAAAGTGGGAATCCTTGTCAGGTGCCTCTCCCAGAGGAAAGGCCGCTGACTCTGGTGTTTGTAATCACTTTCACCAGTGCACATAATGGTGTCTGCAGCCAGCTAAGGAAGATTTCCCTTATGCCAAAGGTTGATAGGGTGTGGAAGATAAATCCCTTCTCCACCCCATTGAAAGCATTCTCTGCATCTATTGAGAATAGACTGTTGTCGTGCATGAATGTGTTGACTACCATATGGAATTCAGCAGTCTCCTTGTGTTGTCCAAGGCTCTCCACTTGGGTATGAAGCCCACCTGATCCTTATCTATCAGTTTTACCATGACCGTTTGAAGAAGTAGGGCCATCATATTGGTGAAGACCTTAGTCTGTGCAGATGAGAGAGATGGGCTG
Organism: Neoceratodus forsteri; assembly: GCA_016271365.2. Lineage (NCBI taxonomy): Eukaryota > Metazoa > Chordata > Ceratodontiformes > Ceratodontidae > Neoceratodus > Neoceratodus forsteri. The sequence continues at coordinate 1,129,172,592 of CM028131.1, forward strand.
GTAGCTGCTGTACACCATACGCCTTTGCCTGGCTTTGGAAGGAGCAACATGGCGGCAGCTCTCATGCATGCAGGCAGTTCCCCAGTAAGCCAGGCCTCTCTTAGGGAATTCATCAGAGCTTCCAGTAGCACCCCACTAAAGGATTGGAAGAATTCTGCTCGGAGGCCATCCCCCCAGGCGCCTTGTCATTAGACATTATGTGAAAGGACAAACCCTGTTCTTGCATGGTAAAGAGGTACTGTAGGCACTCACCTCACTTCCGCTGGTACTTTGGGCAGCTCTAGGCAGTCAGTGAAGCTAGTCAGCTCCTGAGTTGAGGGTGTTTTCTACTTTGTGTATAAGGTCATGTAGAAGTTCAGAAAGGCATCATTGATAGCCTGGGGACTCGTTAGTGGGACACCTGTGGTGCCCTTGATCACTGGGATTCTGGAGCATTCCAGTCACTTCTTGAGTTGGTAGGTGAGTAGCCTACTGGGTTTCTCCCCAGATTCCCAAAATGACTGCCTGAATCCAAAAAATGGTGTATTCTGTCTTGTGATGCAGGTGCAGGTTGATCTTAAATCTGGTGCCAATGAAATGTCAGGAGTTTTGGGGAGCATTTTTTTCTCATCCCCATATTATTTCTCCAGATCTTAGAGTCTGGTGAGCTTTTCCTCCAAGTTTATTGTTCATGCCTTCCTGAGGTGGTACACATAACTAATACACCTGCCATGGATGAATGCTTTCAATGCATCCCATCATACAGACATAGAGGTGACACCCTTGTTGGCTTCCAAAAAGGTTCTAAAATCAGCTTCTTGTGATGTTCTGAAGGTCACATTCTTTAGGAGGAACACAAATACCAGCATCTTTCGGTTTGTGCTAGGGAATCTGCTGAGAGCCAGTTAAAGAAGATAGGGGTGTAATCTGAAATGACTATTGCCCCTATCCTGGCATCTGAGGCATATGGGACCTATTGCATGAGAATGAGCCAAAGCCCTGTACTGGAGCAGGATTGGTGAGGGGTGGAGAAATATGGATGACCTGCATCTTAGGGTACTCCGGGAACTAAGAGAGGAGCTGGCAGCACTTCTGGTGAGACTGTTTAACTTGTCCCTGGACACAGGGTGGGTGCCTAAAGACTGGAAGAGGGCAGATGTGGTGTCACTTCACAAGAGTAGTAGCAGGGAAGAGGCGAAAAATGATCATCCGGTCAGCCTCACCTCAGTGGTTGGAAAGGTGATGGAGAGGCTATTAAAGGAAAGGGTGGTCATCTACCTTGTAAGCAGTGGACTACTGGACAACAGACAGAATGGCTTCATGCAAGGGAGGTCATGGCATTTGATAATAGAATTTTTCAACTGAGTAATGAGGGTGGTCGATCGGGGAGGCAATGGACGTGGCCTATCTGGACATCAGGAAGGCCTTCGACACGGTCCTCCACAGATGGCTGGTAAATAAACTGGAAAGTTTGGGGGTGGGTCCGAAAATAACAAGGTGGCTGGAGAACTAGCTGAAGAGCAGAAGCCAGAGGGTGGTAAACGGGGTGCATTCCAGAGAGGAAGGGGTGAAGAGTGGGGTGCCACAGGGGTTGGTGCTGGGACCCATCCTTTTTAATATCTATATCAGTGACATAGTGAAGGAACTGTGGGGGAAGGTCTGCCTATTTGCAGATGATACAAAGATCTACAATAGGGAGGATACCCCAGGCGAGGTGGAGGCAATGAGGAAGGATCTAAAAAACCTGGAGGGGTGGTCAGAAACCTGGTGACTGAAATTCAATGCCAAATAATGTACAGTAATGCACATGGGGAGGAATACCACAAGCCATCTACACACTGGGGGGAGGAAATTATGGCAACTGAGCAGGAGAGGGATCTGGGGATTATAATTTCAGATAACCTAAGGTGGGGAACCAGTACAGCAAGGTGGTGAGCAAAGTGAATAGAATGCTAGTGTGCATAGGGAGGGGAATAACAAGCAGAACGAGGGAGGTGCTGATGCCCCTTTATAGATCCATGTTAAGGCCTCACCTTGAATTTGGGATACAGTTCTGGAGGCCTCACCTATGCAAGGACATAGATGGGATTGAGAGGGTTCAAAGAAGGGTAACCAAAATGGTGCACGGTATGCAGGGGAAGCCCTCTGAGGAGAGATGGAGGGAGTTGGATCTGTGCACGCTGGAGACTTGAAGGGAGAGGGGGCATGATAGAAATGTTTAAGTATGTGAAGGGGATTAATAAGGTAAGGTGGAGCTTATTTACAAGAAAGCAAGCGTTAAATCTAGGGGGCATAGTCTAAGGATAGAAGGAGGAAGGTGTAGAGGCAATGTGAGGGGGCGTTACTTCACTGAAAGGGTGGTGTAGTCCAGGAACAGTCTGCTGGAAGAGGTGGTAGGGGCCAAAATAGTGAAAGGATTCAAAAGGGCATGGGACAGACACAAGGGGTTGACCAGTGGGTAGAGTGGGAGATCTCTGGTCAAAAGAGACAAGTAGGAAAAGGGGGGGGGTAAGGGGCAGACTAGATGGGCCAACAGGGTCCATTTCTGCTGCCAGATTTCTATTATTCTGTGATTTTCCTTGTTGGATTGATTGGGTCCACTAGGCCCCTATCTTTTTTATTTATTTAGTTTTTGTTAACCGGGTAAGTGTGCTAGCCATAGCGATGACTATTTGCAAGCCCTCCGTATGTCCAGTGCTTTGGCTGCTGCCAGTGGGGGGGTTGTGGGCACACTAGACCTATCTAGGAAATTGTCCATAACTACACTGGCATCCCCATCCAGTACTAGATAACCATTCTGGTTCTCTGCTAGGGTCTAGGCCAAATCTGAGAAAAAGCTCACATCACCCTGGTTAGGGACATATATATTGCATACAGTAATGTCCTGCCTCCAGAGGGATCCTTGAACTAGTATATACTGCCCCTCCATGTCAGGTTATACCTTGCGGCACTGGAAGGTTATGTTTTTATGGATTAGTATATTCTTCCCTCTGCTTTTAGTATTATAGGAGCTGCCATACACCTGCAAGACACATCCTGCTTTAAGTTTTTCAATCTCCTGGCTGGTGAGATGGGTCTCTTGCAAAAAGGCTACCTCTACCCCCTCCCTCTTAAGGTGATTCAGAATTTTATACCTCTTGATGGGAGAGTGGATGCCCTTAATGTTCCAAGATAACCATTTAACTAAAGGAGCCAGCCATGTCTGGTTATTCTGGAGAGCAGAGGAGTGCTATATATGTGATGTGCTACATACAACCCCCAGGGTTGGTTCCATTCTAATTTATCTGCCTAAATGCAAGGGTGTGGACTTATCTACATAGGATTTGGTCTGAGAGTGCCTGGTCTGGGCCAGGTCCAGGCATATCCGTACTACTGCGTGTGCTCTGTTAACCCAACAGCCTCCCTGTTCTCAGGTGGGCTCTGTGTCTCCTAAAAAGCAAAGAATCTACTAACAATAACATCAACACTAATATCCAATTAACACGGATCCAAACTGAGTAACAAACCAGTATTAGAATCCTTATTGTAAAAAAAAAAACAAAAAAAAACAGTAAACTGTTTTAAGGCTGTAAGGCTAGAGCTGCATGGGGTTCATGGCTCCCAAACTGCATGCCCTACAGTCTCCTAACTTGCTGTCAGTCAAGCCTGGGTGGTGGCCGTGCCACCCAGTGCCTCAGGTACCACATCACTGGGAGGGTCTATTAAATGTGCACATTATGACTGAGTGCCTTATCCTCATTGGAGCTTGTTTACTTTCCCAATATTAAAGTGTAAGATGTGGAGGAGGGATTGCCCCGTGCTGCAGGGGGAGATGTGTAGTCGTTGTTGTCTGTTTGTGCCCTTCCTTATGGGGGGAGGGGATCAGCTGTGAGGTTAGCACTGCAGACATTAAGCAAGTCTCTGCATTGCAATAGCCCAGCTAATCAGGAGGTAGCCCAGCTGGGGTCTAAGGGGTCTCAGTATTCACTGTGCTAGCCTCAGTCAGTCCCTGTGTACAGTTAACATGGTAAGACTAGACACAATGACTTCTCCATCTATTACCCCCTTAGTGATACTTGTCTCTGGGGCTGTCTTCAAGATGCAGAGCCCTATTGCCAGATGCAACTGCAGACCCAAGCTAGGTCTTATAAGCAGGTAATGCTGTAAGACAGGGGTATCAGGAAGGCTAGATCCTCTGTACTCAGTTTCAGCTCAGTGTGCAACACTGGAGGGAAGGGGGAGGGTGGACACGACACCTGTCCATGCTCTTGGACTAATTCAATGTTTACACCCCAGTTCAGCCATGTGTTGATGATGGCAGGATTTATGGAGGGGGGCTCAGAAAACATGTCCCAGGGACCCGCCCCTTTTGTCTTTATCTAACATCAGTGTTAGATATTCTAGTAATGGGTGCACTCTCCAGGGCATTACCTCAGTGGCCTTTGCCTCAGTTCCCACTCTGCCAGACCCAACATGCTCAAATTATTTACAGCATCCTGACCAGTGGACAAAGAGGATTTCCAGGAACATATCTCTGTTAGCCCATCAGCCGTGAGTAGTGGCCAGTGATCGGTAAATCTGAGTTTGGGGAGTGGGACACTGGGAGATGTGACACCCATTCCACATTTCATGTGAATTCAAAGGGGGGTCTATGAGTGACAGCAGCTGCGGGTGACCAGCACCCTGAAAGTAAGAGGAAGTGTCGCTCCCACAGCAGAGCACAAAATGCTCAGTAGAGGAGTCCCCAGGTCTGCTTGCAGGTGGCCACTCCTCACTCCGGTGCTGGCTGGAAGGCAGGCTTCAGCCTGCAGTAATCAAAACTGCACTGTGAAAGTGTGAGAGGGAGACGCACTAAGGTGCTCCTCTCGCGGGCAGGATCAACCAAATATTTTCCCTTGATTTGGTTTAGCAGGCGACAAGCGCCAGGGAAAATGTACTTGGGGACTGGTTCACATAAATAAATATTAAATAAAGGAGCACAATCTGCAGGGACTCTGTGGAAGTCCCACACAAGCTCAAAGATGCAAACATTTTGTGGAAAGTTCACAAGGGAGCCATTTTGTGAGAAATGGAGGCGATCCGATCCTAAGGAACCCATGGCTTCACACGAGTGGAATACAGTCAAAATACACAATTTTGTAATTAAATAAAGCCATGGAAGGGCTAGAAGAGTCTTGGGGAGCTAATAAAACTACACAGAATTTGTATAAATAAACACAAACAAAAACGGAGCACTTTGAAACAAGGATCTGTTGGAGAAAGTTGTATTCAGTCACAGAACATTTGCTGCACATATCTATTTTTCAAAATCAGGCAGCCAAGCCATCTTTATTCAGAATTATACCATACTTGGCACAGAGATAGACTAAAGTATCCTATACCACAGAAAAATAGTTTTAGGTGACAGAAATGTAAAATAAGGGAGTCACTACCTTAGAAAAGAGAGTGGGCCCTTATGGAAGTAAATCCATGCAGTCAGTTACACAAGAGGTGGAGATAAGCATGGGAAAATTAATATACAATTTATGTGTGAAAAAAACTGCTGTAGTCAGTGTAATTAAAGGGGAAACAAGTGTTTTCAAGTTCAAGTTTATTTATTCGGAAACAACCTTTGAGCTGGAAGTTTGTTTTAAAAAGGTTCCATGTCTAGACAGGACAAGCAATACAGAAAAATAGCAATATCACAAGAGTCAACTACAAGATCACTTGCAAGGTGTGAAACAATAATTTCACTCAGTTACAGACTTTAAAGTTGTTTATACATTCTAGTGTAAAAAGCAGAGACATAATACATATAGAGTTTAGGCTACTATATGATCTTAATTAAAGGAGAATGGGAAAGAATATAAAGGATTATAGAGATGGAAAGAGAAACCCTGTGCTGCCAGAGGAATGCTTTGTCAGAGCTTAGTTAGTGATATAGCTAAGTGGGATGGGGGGGATCCAGCGGTGTGATGGGAGGGGAAGTGTCCAAAGAAAAGTGGAGTGAGTTGGAGGCAGAGGATAGTGGGAGGAGCAGCCTCACTGGCATAGGTGGTGAGGCCCTAGTCTGGACTGCGGGGGTCCTCAGATACATGAAGGGATGGGGGGATTAGAGACTCACAAGGCAAATGCTGTGAGTAAGGATTGTTACTATATGTAGGGGTGGCCAGGGTGAAAGGCTAAACGCTGCTACTAAGAAATGGGACAGGTCTCCCATAGGGAAGTAGATATTACTTGAAGCAGTTGCAACTAGATAAGTTGATGAGGTGCTGTTTAAGTTGTGTTTTAAAGATCCTCAGGCTCTGTAAGCAAGTTGTGAAAACTAGGAGATCTTTCAACCACAGCGGAGTCTTGTAGGAGAAGGAGCGTTGCCCCAGGGATGTTCTTCTGAAAGGTACCTTGAAAGCACTACGTGAAGTCCCACAGGTATTGTGCTGGGAACTAGTTGTCTGGAACATTTGTTAGATGCCAGGTGGTACAAGTACTAGCGGTGCTTTTTTGCCTAGGATGCAGGTCTAGAATTTTATCCTGTCCCTAAGGTTGAGCCAGTTTGTGTGATTATATAGCAGGCATGTGTGCAGTTGGTTGTCAGCCCCTAGGACAAGCCTGCAGGCCTTATTTAGTGCAGTGAAGATCCTGTCTAAGGCAGTGTCAGAGGCTGTATTATATACCACTAGGCCATAATCAACCACTGACAGTACAGAACTTGTGACCGACAGTTGCAAGGCATCTTGCATGAGGTATTTCCTGTGCCTATACAGGATTCCAGGCTTAGCATTGATGCTTTTTACCACATGATCGATGTGATAGGAGAAGGTGAGGGATTCATCGATGTGCATACCCAGGTATTTGAATACCTGTACCTGCTCGGGTGGGATGTTCTGCTTCTTGTTGGTGATGGTCAATGTGGGATTCTTTTTCCTAAGATAGGGGCTGGTTAGTAACATCACCTTGGTGTTTTTATAGTTAAGAAGTTTGTAGTTTGTAAACCAGTCCTCCAACAAGTTGAAGGTAGTTTGCAGTTTACTTGCCAGTTCACTTATATTTGGGCTTCAGCTCAGAATTACTGTGTCATCTGCATAAAGGATGACTCTACCGGGGCATGATGCGGGAAGTCTATTTATGAAGAGACTAAACAGTAAAGGACCTACGATGGATCCCTGAGGGACACCCAGGGAGACCTCTCTAGCAGTAGATAACACTGTTCCAATCTTTGCACTTTGGTTCCTGGCAGCTAAATAATCACTAAACCAGCCCACAGAGGCTAGTGACAGGCCCAAATCTCCCAGTTGTAGGAGAATCTTATGGTTCAATGTATCAAACGCCTTCATTAGGTCAATGAAAATGGACCCCACAAGGCTTCCATCATCCATGGCTTGGTGAACATAGTCCATGAATTCGACCAGGGCTGTGGTGGTGCTATGACCTTTCTTGAAGCCATGCTGCTGAGGACACTGTAGATTGCATTTATCCAGGTATTCAGTAAGCTGATCTGACACTATTCTCTCAAGTGCTTTGGGAGTGGGGGCAGTATGGATATGGGCATATAGCTGGCCATGGAAGCTCGGTCACCATTTTTGTACACTGGTATGATGAATGCCTGCTTCCACAGGGTGGGGAATCTTCCTGAGGAGAGGGACTTGTTGAAGATTTTTGTGATTGGCACTATTACCTCATCAAGGGTGAGTCCCACCATCTTCATGTCGATTAAATTGTTACCTATTCTTGCTTTCCAAAGTACTCTTTTTTTTTTATGTATTTCATAGCATCGTTTACTGAGACATGCCCAAAATAGAATTTTGGGTGGTTAAGTGTGGCAGTGTTATCTCACGGGGCCACTGAGTCATTCAGGCAATCATGATGGAGGACCGAGCTCAAATCAGTGAAGGCAGCATTGAATGAGTTGGCTATGGCTAGAGGGTCCAGCGTGGTGCCATCATTAAGACTGAGCATAGAGGGTACTTTCTTATCAGTGTTACCTAGCAACTCTTGCATGTTGTCCCAAAACCTTTAACCGTTACCCCAAGTATTATTGAGTTGCTGTTTGTAGTGTTTGGCCTTGGCTGCCCTGATGGCATAGGAGCACTTTTTTCTAGCTTCACAGTACTGTTGCATGTCATGAGCTATTCCTGTGCTTTGTCCTTATGCTGCAGGTTGTCTCTATGATGCATCATCTTCATTAGGCTTCCCGTGAGCCACGCATTCCATGTGCCATGGACTTTGCACCTCCTCGAGGGTGCAAAGGTGTTGCAAATGGTATTAAACTTGTCGGTGAAGAACTTCAATGCCATATCAATGTCCTGGATTTTATCCAGCACATTCCAGTCAACTCCAGCAAGAGTGGCTTTGAAGTCATTAGGCATGCCTTTCCTGAGTACTTCATTCTCAACTATTATAGGTACAACCTTCTCTTGTTTGTTAGACCAGAGTCAGATGATTGGGGAGTGGTCACTCAGAATCTGGTAAAACGGTGACCTCTTCCACCCACTCTGGGCAGCTGGCCGTTACGCAGTCAATGAAAGTACTATTACCAGTCTTGTAATTATGGTGAGTTGGTTCTTGCACCAGCTGGGTAAGGTACGTGGTGTCAATGAGATCCTTGAGAGGCTTACTCTTTTTACAGAGCCAGTTGATATTGAATTCCCCTGTAAATTTAATCAGGACCTCAGAGTTCTTTTTGATTTGATTAATGAGTTCAATAACTTTAGGCAGTCCTAATTTAGCCTTCCCTGGGAGAATGTATACCAAGATCACTGTGAATGCCTTTTTCTGGCCCCTTAACAAGATTTGAGTGGCCAGTAATTCGTGCACAGGGGATTTACTGGAAGAGGGGAGCATACTGCCCTGCATGTTATCCCAAAGGTATGTGAGGCATCCCCCACCTTTCTTGGATGCTCTGTCCAGCCTAAAAATTGTGTAGCCTGGGAGCGTTATTGAGCAGTCCATAATTTTCAGGGACAGCCAGGTTTCAGTTAGGCTTATAATGTCCGGTTGTTGTTGGTAGACCCAGCCTTGGAACTGTACAAATTTCGGTATTAGGTTTCCAATGTTCATGGAGGCTATTTTTAGGGAGCTCTTGCATTTTGTGTTATTGCCTACAGTGAAGGGCCCTGGGTTAGTATCAACATTCCTGGATAGGAGTAGCAGGATAAGTGCTACATTTGTGGCATTTATAACTATTTGTCTTTCAGTTTTTTTTCCTAAGGTGGAGGCTTCTATAGGTTTTTATGTATTGCATCTTCAAGTTAATTGAGGATGCCTGACATGGGCCATAGTGGCCCTTGGTGGTGATCCTTGTGGTGCATGCATTGTAGTGCAGTTGTACTGCAGGGCCACATAAGGGGCTAGGAAGGTTTCCCCACAGGTAGTGTTGAATCTGGTGTTTAGTTTAACTTGGCCCAGTGTATCACAGTTTAACGTTGTGGCTTGTAACAGTGAATTTGTGCTAGTAGCAGTACCAGCACTATACCTGATTTATTCCTGTTCCTTGTGCAGAGCACAGTGGCAGTGTTTACTAGTCTTGCCCATTGGCTGTTTTAATGATATACAAATCAGGTTTCAGTAACAGAAGTACGCCCTTGTCCTTAATGAGAGGTGTCAGTATGAGGTAATTTTACTCTATTCTAGGGGTTTCCCAACAGAGTTACATTACCTGTGAGTATATTAACCAGAAGTCTGCATCAACTTGTACTGACCTACCGAGGTGACTAGCAGCACTTATCTTTAGTCCCTCTAGAGTCCCTCTAGAGTGACTAAAATAATCAAGTAGTCAAAAGGATTAGGGGTTACATCATGGAGCCTCTGATGGCCAGGTAGTAAACATGCAAATGAGAAATGAGACACTTAAAAAAAAAAAATTCAGCTCAGGAAGCAAGTGAGAATTCAGTGGCAGCTCAGAGTGTAAGAAGCAAATTTGCACTCTGTAAATTAAAAAGGCTTCAGTGATAGGCAGCTAGGTGGGTGGCATTCACTGGGAGCTGCCGGACAAGACTTGGAGCCTGGTAGGGAGCTGGAGGCAAGTGTCCGGGGCTTCAGGGACTGGAAGCTGGGTGGGCGGCAGGCACTGGAAGCCACCAGATAAGAATTGGAGCCCAGTAGGGGGCTGGAAAGTGAAGAGAAAATGCCTAGAAATAATTATTCAGTTTAATAACAAAAAGGTGTTGGTCTTAGTGACTTAGCTTTCCTGTGGGTCATTTTGTAGAGAAAATAATCAGCAGAGAGCTAAGAATGATAGCTTTCCAGCCATTGTAGTGGAAACATGTTTAAACTTAAAGAAAGTGCTTATTTTTTGTGCCAAAGAAATGTATTTTAAAATGAGACTTCAGAGTTATAAAAAAAGGGAAGCCTTAGTATATTGAAAGGGACAGCAGAATTTCAAAACTGAGTATTCCATTGTGGTTTATGCTGCTGCAGGAAGGATTTTGATTGGTGCTGAGCTTCTGGACAGGTCAGTGTCCACAAATTAGCATATGCAAACTACTTTTGGCTATAAAAGTAGCTGCACAGCGATTGTGCAGGGAGTCTGAGCAGGGAGAGCGACCAAGAAGTAAGGTGCTCAAGCCAAGTGGGTGTCTTGTCTGAAGAGACCTGATGCAGTGATAAAGCCTGATGGTGACAGCCTTTATTTAAATACAGTATAGGATGAGGGGATCACCCGAATCCCAGTGTAGGGTCAGATGGGGTAGTAAGTGTGAACAGGATGAGAATAGAAAGCCTGTTGCTTCAAGTGCCTGATGATCCTGTTATGCCAAGTTTTCCTCACCGAAGAAGAAAAGCTAAAACCTGAAGAATCCCTCACTTCTCCTGGTGACACCAAGAAACTGCCATCTCAAGAGAGTCCTCCAACAACAACAAACCTTCAACAATTCTTCAGCAACTTCAATAACAGAATTTCTTCAGAAAACCCAAAGGAGTGCAGTATTGTACAAACCTTACTGATACAGTTTGGGGACTATTTTAAAAGTCAGTGACATTGATTTGCAGAGAATTTACCTCAATCCTTCTGAATTTAAAGAGACTCTTGGCATCTGAAGGACTGAACATTGCAAGGACTGAGAGGGGATATTGTCACAGCTTTTAATGTACTAGTATTCAATATGTTTTATGCCACTGTCATTCCTGAATGTTTTGTTTTACTGTAATTAATGTGTAGAAATGCCCAGTGATTTTTAATTGATTTAAAGTTTAGTGATAAGTATAGTAACTATGTGATAGGTACCAGGATGGGTATCTGGCAGAAGGGGTCAGTGAGCTGATTGCTAGGAGGTATAGGCCCAGTAGTCATTGTACGCCCTTAAGGCAAGTGAATCATATGGCACTGGGGTCGGAGGTATGGCTTTGTGCTGGGTAACTGTGTAATTGGATATCAAGGAGGGTATCTGGCAGAAGGGGTCAGTGGACTGACTGCTCAGAGGAATAGGCCCAGTAGTCACTGCATTCTTTACATCTAAAGTAGTTAAGCTCAAGGATCAAGGCCAGGAAGGGTGCTTATCCTGGGACCTGTGTGTTATCTGGAGGGCTAATGGGTGATGAGTGCCTGCAGTCTCCAGTGGTAAAGTGTATGTGCTGAAGGGCTGGTAGGTGGTGAGTGCCTGCAGTCTCCAGGGGAAAAGAGTACAATAAGGTTAGTGGGGTAGTGTTTTCCTGCTGGGAAAAAAGCAAAGTGATAAACGTACTATAATTTATGTGTATTTATATGTTATTTATTCCAAACGTGTGTTGTGCCATTCATGGCTGTTGCTTCAGAGATTCATTTCACATTTTCTGTGAAAATTTACTTTTTTTCTTAACAATCCAAGTGTTGGTGGCCTTGCTTACAGAACCAGTGTCTCACATTTCTGTAAGTCTCCAGGTCAGTCCGTACAGTATTCCAGCTCTTAGCGACTCCAGTTGGGGAAATAAAGTACTGTACTCAGGGAGTACCCAACTGGGAAAGTGTCACAGGGAAAGGAACAGAGAATCCTTTGTCACCTATCTCTGTATGGAATGGTCCCATCTGTGACCAGAGGTTAATGCAGCAGTGGGTGTGTCACCACATTACATCATGACATGCCAACTGCCGGGAAGCGACTGAGCAGGGGGAGGAGACTGTTGCTGAGCCTAAAGCATGTGCATTTTAAAACCCACACTGGTGACACTTTGAGCCATATTGTGACAGTAACAATACTGATTTTGAGGGGAGGCTGGTGCTTATCCTATGAGAGGCATCCTAGCACTATCTTGACATGCCATAGGAATACCTAGTGAAAGTTTTAAAAGCAGAACGTTCATTGCAAAGGATGCACATCAGGACAGCATTCATTGACATGCTGAACATTCAAGCAGTCAGTCTGGTACTGGCAGTCCAGAAGAAGAAAGGGTGAAAGAGGTAAAAACTCAGGTTGTTGAGGCTGACTCACTGGCGTAAGTGGCAACACTACCACTTGCACTACAAACAACCAGGGATCAGGACAGAGCTTGGATCATTGGAGAATCAAATAGGGGGAGGAGGATCAAGCATCCCAGGGATAGTTCTCCTCCTCTGATGGGGAGGGGTGCTTTGGGCTCCTTGCACAAGTGACATCAAGTGGAGGCTGGGTGTACAACAGGGCAGGACCACATACCAAGGGGCAGAGAACATGCATGGGAGCACATACATTCCGTGCTGACATCACTGCATGTCTGTGTCTCTAGGGGAAACAAGAAGCTGGAAAACCCTTGGGCCAGCCACACAATGAAGCCCCTGGACCTCCACTTGAATGATGCCCCTGGTGTAGGCCTCAGCTGAGGCCTCAACATGGATCTCAGTCTGTCCCCTTGGGGAGCCCCACTACAAGGGACAAGCTGTGGGTCTCCCAGTCTGGGCAATGGGGAGATACCAGGTTGCTGATCTAAGTACCAAACGAGGGGTTACATCCCCGCCTGTCACCCAAGTGACAAACAAAGTTAAAAAAAAAAAAAAGTTGGGTTGTTGCCACAGGGGTCTTGTCTGCTGCCCAAATCAGCGGTGTTGCTCCATTCAGACCTTTTGCTCCTGGGTCAGTGGCTAATAAGTCCACCCAGGAGCATTCTTTTGGAGTGAGTGGAGCTTTCAATGATTTGGATGGGAAGTTAGGTGATTGTATGTTTGCCGGATTATACACAGTCTTATCCAGTCTCTTTGGCACTGACTGTCCAGCTGAATTGGACCTACTTGCTTCTGTTGCATGACCAGAGTCTTTACTGTCCTCCTTTTGGGTTCCCCCATCATTTCTCCATCCACTTCTCTAATTCTTTTCCCCTTCTGGTAGACTGTTTTGATTTAGTGGTCTACCACTCCATGGTGTCTGGGTCAAGCTGTCCCATTGTTTCTGAGTATCGGCAGGAGATTCAATATGTGTAGTGATGCTGGTACTGACCTTGCCTACCTCTTGTTGTCCCTCTCAGCTTCTTTGCTGCCTCTGGCTACTACCATTCAACTTCTCCTGGTGTTGCATAGTAATGCAAGACTCTGTTTCTGATAATGGTCAGCTTTGCAGGATATTGTAATTTGTAGGGCACCTCTTGTTCTCGTAGGATTTTCATTATGTCCATATTAACCTTACATTTTTGTGTAAGCTCAGTGGAAAAGTCTGCAAATATTTATGTGCAGTGTCTTTGCTGTGTTAGTGGAACACATTCTCTGGAGAGGGACAGGATTTTTTCTTTATCCATGTACCTGAGGAAACGCGTCAATATTGGCTTCGGTCTGTCTCCTTCTCTTGGCATAGGCCAGAGAGTGCAGTGGGTACAGTAGATTTCTAAACCTCTTTCCAATTGTGCATAGACAGGCCAGGGAGTTCTCTCTGAAGGAAGGCTGAGGCATCCCAATTTTGTGCTTTTTGGGGAAGCCGACGAATCAGAGATTGCTCTATCAGCTTCTATTTTCAGCACCTTCAGCTCAGTCCCATAAAATGTTAACAAGTTGTAAGTTGTTCCAGCTCCTGTATTCTGGCCTTGTGGCAGCATCTTTTCTGTGTCATAGGCTCTGTGCTGTAGGTCCTGCATTTTCTCTTCAAGGGAAACCATTGATAGTTTGAAGGCTGAAATCTCCCTAAGGACTTGCTGCAGTAAGCCTTTTAACTCAGATACACATGTGACAGGAGCCACTGCCATCACTATTTCTGGTAACCACTTCTCGCTTCAAGGTTGGCAGAGCCTCTGCTTTTTTTTTTTGTTTTGTTGTAACTTGTGAATGCCATCAGATTTTGTTCCTAAACATTTAGGCTCGATAATGCATTTTTGTTTTGTCAGTGAATGAGACCAATGTGGTCCCTGGTGCTGGAGTATTGCCGAAGTTACTCATGAATTATGCACCAGGTGGCACTGATCTATTCAATCAAGCGGCTATCTCATCAGCTATCTACACGTGCACCTCCCCTGCTCTCCATTTATAACATAACTTATTTGATCTCAAAGTCATTATTTTACTTTTATTAGATCACTTCTTAGCTTTAAATTCTCCAAGATACTTCACAGAATATCAAGTGATTTTCAGTATAGTCCTATTTTTATCCATTTTAAGTTGTTTTTATCCTGGATAGCACAGAAGAGATGCAATATCTCATTTTCAGTGGGAACTCAGCTTTTACACATTTTTAAAAGTATTTACCCTAGATAGCCCAACTGAGAGGCAATTTCTAATTTTCAGATGGATTCAACTTTTACAGTGTATTTTCTCAGAACAGACCAGCTTGAATACATATTTTTCAGTGGGGTTCTGTTGTACTGGGGTCCTGCTTTTACAAATAGTTACTGTATTTTTACCCATGACAAATCAAATGAGATGCAATATTTCATTTGCAATGGGTTCTACTTTTATATGTTTCTTATACTGTAGCTACCCAGATTAGTGGAGGTGAGAAGCAGTTATCTTGTTTTCAGTAGGGTCCTGCTTTTTCAGTGTATTTCTCCAGGAGAGATCAGCTTAGATGCAATATCTTCTTTTCAGTGGGGCTCTGCTGTAGGGTCCTGGTTTACATAGTTTTACAATATATTTACCCAGGATAGCCTAACTGAGAGATGATATCTCGTTTTCAGTGGGGTCCTGCGTTGACCCATTTTAACACCATATTTTTCCAGGATAGCACAGCAGAGATGCAATCTCATTTTCAATGGAGTCCTTCTTTTACACATTTTTACAATGCATTTACTCAAAATATGCCAGGTGAGTAACACTTTATCATTTTCAGTGGGGTCCAGCTTTTACAATGTATTTTTCCAGGATAGAGCAGCATAGATACACATTTTTCAGTGGAGTTCTACTAAACTGAGGTCCTGCTTTTACACATTTGTACCATATATTTGCCTAGGACAGACCAGATGAGATGCAATATCTTATTTTCAATGGGGTTCTGCTTTTTCACATTTTTCTGAAATTCTGACTCCAAATTTCTAACAGCTTTTTTATGACCTCACGTTATGTTCAAGACAGGTGGATTTTTTTAATCCCATCTGAAAGGTGATTTATGGAAAGGCTGCAAAAACATGTTTTGGAGGGGATTTGAAAACTGATACCTGTCATGTTTATCATGTGAAGTAACATAAGGGCTATGCTGAAAATCTGTGGTAAAAGTCTGCAAAAAAATAAAGTTATAAGCAAACATTAAAAAAATGTAGCATTTCTTCATAACTTAGTTGTTTTTCACATTTTGACCTCAAATCTTCAACAGTCTTTTTATGACCCCACCTTATGATCAAGACTGGAACGGTTTTTAAATCCCGTCTGAAAGGTGATTTTTGCAGAGGAACTGTGAAAACATGTCTCAGAGGGAATTTGAAAAATGACACCAGTTACTTTCATGAAGTGTGGTACCAAAAAAGTTATGTTGATTGTTTGGGACCGAAATCTGCAAAAATCATAATTTTGAGTAAATGCTGAAAAAATTCAAAGTTTCTTCAAAACATTGTAGTTTTTGAACATTCTGACATCAAATTTGCAACATAGTCTTTTTAAATCTCTTCCAAAAGTGATATCGCAGAACAACTATGAAAATATGTTTTGCAGAGATTCAAGAAATGATGCCCATCATGTTCTTGAGGTGGCGTAACACAAGGGCTATGTTGAAAATTTGAGGCCAAAATCTGCAAAAATAACAAAGCTGTGAGCTAACGTAAAAACGTTATGTTTCTTCACAACTTTTTTTTTTGACATATTGATCCCACATTTTCAACATAGTCGCATCATTACCCCCAACTCATAATCATGATAGATGGAATTTTGAAAATCACATCCAAAAACTGATTTCATGGAGGAGCTGCAAAAACGTATTTCAGAGGGAATTAGAAAAATTACACCTCCCTTGTTCAAGAGGTGGAGTAAAAAAGGCTATGTTGAAAAGTTGGGACAAAAAATATTTACAAAAAATGATGGACTTATGAGTAAACGTTCACCATGCATTAAAATGCCATTAACTGAACTTATTTTGTGTTCTGTCAGTATGTGGTCATTGATGGAAGCAGCCGGGTGGTCAGCAGTGGAGAGAAGAGGAAAGAATAGTTAAGTGAGAAGGCAGGGGGAGATAATGTTTGAAGGGGGCAGGGGGAATAGAATATGTCAAAGCAGATTTGTTTTTTACAGGCTACAAATTAAAAAATGACAGTACAAGACCTAGATGATGAGGGATCTTTTTTTATTACAAGGGAATAGGAGGCTTCTTGATGGGATGGGGGAATTGGAGAAATAAGAAGGAGTGTGGGATGCATGGCAGCAGTGGGTAAGAATGTGTTGGACTAGGGCACCAGGGACACAAGTCAGGAAGCCTTGGTTGGAGGGGAAGTGCTGGGGTAACACCTATAAGGGTGACTGGTAATGGTTCAAGTTTTCTCTGAGCAGTTGAAAAAAATAAAAAATACTTTATTCAACTTGAAATAAGGTTCTGGACCTTTCTTTCTGTGGAGTGCAACAAACTTTAAATCTACAATTCAAAGGACAGAATGATCAGCAGCAGTGGATGGGATTTCCTGTTGAACCATGGGCAGTGGGAACATAATCAAAAGGATGGCAGGGTGCCCTGCAGAAGTGGGTGAGATTTCTTGTTGGGATGGGGGCACCAGAGACATGATCAGGATTGGGGGTGGGATGATCAGCTGTAGCCGGTGGGACTTCTATTGGGATGAGGGCATGCTGCTGTGCTGGCAGAGGCCATATGAAAGGATGCAGCTGCACTGTGATTGGTGTAGGTGCATACTTTCATATGTGAGAATTTTACACCTATCAGCCAGCTCAGCAGTGTCAACTCAGCAGCAGCATTGCGAGGATGGGGTGTGTGTCTGTGTCTGTGTCTGTGTCTGTGTGTGTATATATATAGAGAGAGATATAGAGATAGAGAGAGAGAGAGAGAGAGAGAGAGATAGATATATATATATACAGTATATGTAGATATATATATATGTAGATAGATAGATATAGATATATATAGAGATAGATAGAGACATATAGAGATATAGATAGATATAGATATATAGATATATAGATATAGATATATATATAGAGAGAGAGATAGATATATATATAGAGAGATAGATAGATTTAGATATAGATATATATAGAGAGAGAGAGATAGAGAGAGAGATAGAGAGAGAGAGATATACATATATATACAGTATATATATATATATTATAGAGACATATATATAGATTATATATATATAGATATATACAGTATATATATATATATATATAGAGAGAGAGAGAGAGAGAGAGAGAGAGATGAGTGTATGATGTATGGCTGTATGATAGATATATGTATATAGATAGAGAGGATAGAGATAAGGATAGGGATAGGGAGGAGATAGGGAGGGAGAGATAGGGAGAGATAGGGAGAGAGATAGGGATAGATAGAGATGAGAGATAGGGATAGATGAGAGAGAGAGAAATAGGGATAGAGATGAGGGATAGATAGGGATAGATGAGGATAGATAGAGATAGAGGATAGGAAGATAGGAATAGATGAGATAGAGAGATAGGAATAGGGATATAGAGATATAGAGGGTGTGTGTGTGTGTGTGTGTGTGTGTGTGTGTGACACACACACACCTCCTACAGGCTCAGATGCATTAGCTGGGTACAGCACACACCTCCATGACCCCTACTCCACCTGAGTCATCCCAAAATGTTTGTTTGCTTGTGCATGCACACAACTACCATAAAAGCTGAGTATAAGAAAACACTACACTTTGACACTTTATAAGACCATAATCAGGTCCCACCTGGAGTTCTGCATGCAGTTCTGGGCTGCCAATTAAAGAAGGACTTTAAGCAGCTAAAATGGTGATGCAAGGTGACCAAAGCAATCTGGGTATGGAGGACAAAACTATGTGTAAAGGATAGAGTCCCTTAACATGTTTAAGCTAAGCACACAAAAAAAAATAATTGTGCACTAAAAAGCTGCATTAGATTCAGCTGTTTTTTTTATTTTTTATGTTTATTTTTATTTTATTTTATCAAGTCTAGGATTACAAATACCTTTGAGCCAAGGCTCTTTTTACAAAAGTTCCGTGTCAGAGAAATACAAATTATGGGGAACATCAAGACAGACATTACAACAATGTGGACATTGCAAATAGATTACAGATTAATACAATTCAAGGGTAACATTGTAAGCAAGGCAGCCAGCAGCATTTGTCAGAGAAAACAGACAAGAGATAAGAAGTGCCAGAGTCATAGGGAGAGGGAAATGGGGAGGGGAGGAGGGGGAAGGGGGGAAGAAGGAATGTAGGTAGGATGGGAAGAGGGTGAAAAGTGCAGCATTGGGTATACCAAGATGTGAGGGTAGAATCCAGTGAGGAGTGTAAGGGGGGACCACTAGAGCAGGCAGGGAAGTGGAGACACAAGGTTAAGTTGGGCAATCACAGGAGCTGCTGATAGTGAGATAGTCCCGGAGCCTAGTGCGGTGGTCTAAAGCGGTGCTCTGTTGAAGATGTTATGAGGCACCAAGGTCCGAATTATTGTGGATAGAAAAACTGCTATCCTGACAAGGAGAGGCAGGAGTCAACTTAGTATTTCGATGCCCGCAGGGCGTTTATTTGGTACCAGGGGTAGACAGACACAGTCACAAGAAGGAGGGGGGTTGCCCAAGAACAATAGGGCAATGGAACAGGGAAATACTTTATCTACCACTTTTACGGTGATTACTACAAGAATAAACTTTAGGCCTACTGCCACTCTTATTCTGACACTTTGCTTCTATACTTTAAATGAGAATCCAGTTACATGGGCTACTCAGCACTGCATTAGGGTGATCAGCATCACACATTTCCATACGAGTCCAGATATTACAAGAGTCCAGAGATCCAGCGTCTTCGTATACACCGGCGTTCTTCGTTGGTAGCTACAAGGGAAATAAAACAAAACTGTAGAACCCTAATCTCAATTCCCAGCAAAGACCTAGATAAGGCCACTGGGGTGGTGAGTGGTTTGGTAAACAGACCATATATCTTCGGCAAAAGTCCACTCTCTCCAAGGCTGCCAGAATGTAGAACCAAAGAAACTGGTTCCTGAAATAACACACTGAAACAAGAGGTTCCTCGGCCAAAACCCACTTCTAGGGTTGCCAAGGATGAAGAAAGATCAAGATCTGCGTGGCAATGAATCCAATGGAGGACTACCATGACCTGACTGATGCTGCGGCACTTCAAGGGCCAGCTGGACTCGGAAGAAACTCTGACAGGACCAGGAACCATAAGAATCTGAAGAGATGATGGTTGACTCTGCAATCCTCAGATCAGGAACTAACACAAAACAAAGAAACAGCGGATGCGTCCCGGACTGGGCTTCGACGGACTCGACTTTCGGCGAACGACCAGGTGGGGTGCAGAACAGGTTCTCCAGGATGAGCTCTCTCTTCTGTAGAGGGCGACCAACTTCGGGACATCTGGAGCAGGAACTATACGGAACAACACTGGCACGGCTGTCGTGATGCATTTCGACGGACGTACTTTCAAGCTGTGGAAACGAAAACGGCGGGTACGACTTGTACGACTGACAACGGACTCGACTTTGGCGGATGACACAAACGGACGGGATGAGCTAATGGATGATCTCCCAGGAGTGAAGAATGCTGGAAGGACGTCTTCTTCTGAGTAAAGATGGATTCTGAGCACGTGGTGTTACAGACCACACTAGGAGACTGCAGTGTGGTAGAAGATTGAGACTATCTTCGTACAGTAGTAAACATATAACTGAAGAATGCCCAAAGAACTGTGGAATGGTACAATAATTTGCCGGAGGAGGGCAAATTATAACTTAAGGGGTAAATGTTACTGACAAGGGCCAATGTCCAGGTGCTTAGAGCACTAGTTCAGGTACTTGGACCAACAGTTCAGGTACTTAGGACAATAGTTCAGGTACTTAGACCAATAGTTCAGGTACTTAGGACAGTAGTTTAGGTACTTAGGACAATAGTTCAGGTACTTAGGACAATAGTTCAGCATAAACAGTACAGTAATTACAGTAGTTTCACAGTATAGGCAAATAGAACACTCTCAAATGAACCCCTGTTTCTATAGGTAGGGTATTCTGGAATAGAATCCCTTACTGTACGGTGTGGCTAGGGAATCCTTTAGTACCACTAGGCTGGCTTGACCTATTCTGCTAGGCTGGGGCATCCCTTTAGTACCACTAGGCTGGCTTGCCCTATTCCGCTAGGCCGGGGCCTCCCTTTAGTACCACTAGGCTGGCTTGCCCTATTCCGCTAGGCCAGGGCCTCCCTATAGTACCACTAGGCTGGCTTGACCTATTCCGCTTGGCTGGGGCCTCCCTTTAGTACCACTAGGCTGGCTTGCCCTATTCCGCTAGGCCGGGGCCTCCCTTTAGTACCACTAGGCTGGCTTGCCCTTTTCCGCTAGGCTGGGGCCTCCCTTTAGTACCACTAGGCTGGCTTGCCCTATTCCGCTAGGCCGGGGCCTCCTTTAGTACCACTAGGCTGGCTTGCCCTATTCCGCTAGGCCGGGGCCTCTCTTTAGTACCACTAGGCTGGCATGCCCTATTCTGCTAGGCCAGGGCCTCCCTTTAGACCAGGCTTTACCTCGGGCCTAATACCCTACCTTTACCTTGGGCCTGATGCCCTATGTTATCTTGGGCCTGGTGCCCCACCTTAGATTGGGCCTGGTGCCCCACTTCACAATGGGCCTGGTGCCCCTTGAAATACTGGGCCTGGTGCCCCACTTTATAATGGGCCTAATGCCCTACTTTGCAGCTGGGCCTGAATTGCCCTTTTAAATGCGTTGCCCTTTTAAATTTCCAGCTCACTGAGAGCTGCTGTCATTTATATCGTGAAACCCTGCCTCTAATTCCGCCCCCTTGTTAATATTTATAGGCCTTTAACCTGGCCTTAATGCACTGGCCCTTCCCCGTGGGCATCGCTAGCCCCGCCTTACTAATCAATATTTAAATCAAGGGTCCTAATGACCCGATGCCCCTGCAGTGCTCGGCTGCCTTTTGTAAGCGCCTACTGTGCGTTTTACAAATGATGCAGTCCCCTTTTAAACACAGGCGGCCAGCACTGCGTGTGCTGCCGCCAACTCACCGCTCTGCGGTCTCCGGGAGTTTGCTGCTGTCACTGGGAGGTGGGAGGTGAGCTGGCAGTGGGAGGGAAACAGGCAGTGAGAGGGACAACAGGGGGCCTCTGATGGCTGACAACGATGCAGTGCTTCTCTGTCGCCGACATGGGACCGGAGGACTTGTTTAAAATACCTCGGGGGCTGAAATAAATAATCGAAGGGCTTTTAAGCCCTTAAAACACAGCGAAAACGGCGTTCTCTTCTTCGTGGTGCCACGATGGCACCACCGACCATGGACTGAAGCAGCAGAGGAAGTCTTCGGGCAGGGGAGGCAGCACAGGACCACAGCAAGTCCAGAGGGACGGCTTCAACACAAGGTAATCCCTAAACTGTCCCCCTGACTTCTGGGTCCTGTCTCCTCAACCTCTGCCCAGGATCAACTGACAAACTGTAAAATGCTTTTCGAAACTTGAACCTCCCTGAGTTCTAGATTGCTGGATTGGAATGCTGTGCATGAGCCACTCAGCACAACATTCCATCCAGACCATTATGACCTATATTGCTTTTAAAAATATATCTTTTGACCAGCTGTAAGTGCACAGGGTACTTTTCTATTATTTACAGTGTTTTCTGTGGAATGGCCAACTTTGGGGCATTACACTAGTTTTATACATACCAATTGTCAGGGCAGAGAAGATGGTGGGGCTGAGGCCATTGAACCAGAGTGGTGCTCGATAAGCAAAAAAGCATTGTCCTTGTGAAGTGTGACAGTGGGGGACTTTTAGTAGCTGTAGCGTGGATCTCCGAAGGCACCGTTTGTTGGTTCAGTGTTGTAACAGTTGAGACCCCAGAGGATGCAAGGCCAAGGTAGATTTTTTCACCATGGAGCAGGTGAGAAACTTCATGTGGTTTGATAGTTGGAGCCAGCCAGTCTGGGTCTACAGGTCACATGTTTGGGTGAGACGATGAGCACCAGTGATGAGCCGACATGCCTTATTTAAGGCAGTTGAGAGGTGTCTAAGGGTTGTTGCTGTGGCTGAGCCACAAATGATGAGACCATAGTCTATTACAGAGATAACAGAGCTCAGGACTGCAACCTTCAAAGCTTCTGGTGTGAGGTGTTGTCTGTGTTTGTAGAAGAGACCAAGCCATGTATTAGCAGCTCTAACTACATTATCTATGTGAGGTCCAGAGGAGAGAGTAGGGTCGAGCTATATCCCTAAGTATTTGAAGGACCTCACCTGATCTAGAGTGTTCCCTTGGGGGATGGAGATAGCCAAGTGGAGTAGCTTATGTGGGTTATGAGAGCTGCAGAAGAGCATAGATTTGGTTTTCCTGTCATTGAGGACCAGTTTATGATTAAGAAACCACGTCTCTACAGAACTGAAACCAAGTTGAAGGTTGTGTTGAAGAGTTGCAGGATCTTTGAGTGGAGAATACAACAGCATCATCAGCATATAGCATGCTCTGCTCAGAGCAGTGGTAAGGGAGTGAGTTTAGGAAAAGGCTAAAAAGGAGAGGGCCCAGTATGGATCCCTGTGGGACACCTGAGCGAACAGGCAGGGTGTCAGAAACAGCATCAGCAATTTTTACTCTCTGTGACTGGTTTTCTAAGTAGCTTTTAAACCAGAGAGAACAGTCAGGTGATAGCCTGGCATTCAGTAGTTAGTCAATTAGTAGTCCATGGTGTACTGTATTGAAGGCCTTGGAAAGGTTGACCAAAACAGACCCTCAGAGAAGGCCGTTGTCAAGGGATTTGTGCAGAGCTCCAGTGAACTCAAGAAGAGCTGTAGTGGTGCTGTGACCCTTCCGGAAACTGTGTTGTTGTGGACAAGGTATATTGTATTTATCCAAGTGGTCAGTAAGTTGATCAGCAACAATGCACTCGAGTGCCTTAGAGAGTGGGGGCAGTATGGCGATAGGGTGATAATTTGAGTGATTCGTCTTATCCTCACTTTTATGGACAGGTGTCACGGTGGCTGTTTTCCATAAATCCGGGAATTTTCCACAGCTGAGAAAAAGGTTTAGGATTTTTGTTAATTGATGAATTACCTCATCGAGTTTGAGCAACAGAAGCTTAAGGTCCAGGGTGTTGCTACTAGATCTAGATTTAGAGATAGCTGCAGTAATATAGCAGCGAGCTTCACTCTGCCTTACCTCCCGGAAGTAGAAGAGGGGATGGTTAGACTGAGGGGCCGAGGTATTTAGGGAGTAGGCCCTGTTTTCAAAAAAGTCATGGGGTAGGACAGCTCTAAAGTCTGAAAAAGCCATGTTAAAGATGTTTGCAATCATTTTGGGGTCAAGGGTTGAGGATCCATCAACCATTAACATGGCCAGAGAGGTTTTTGGCTGCTTCCCAGTGACATCCTTGATATTGTCCCAGAAAGCATGACCATTTCTCCATGTATTGGTGAGAGCGTCTTTGTAATAGGTGGATTTCGTGAGCTGGATGGCTTTTGTGCAGGCATTTCGTGCTTGTTTGTAATTTTGGATGTCCAGTTGTTTTGTCAGTGGCCCTGGCAACTGCCCAGAGGTGGTCCCTTAGTTTCATCTGTGAGAGAAGAGCCACAGTGAGCCATGAGTTAGAGAGACATTTTGTTTTGCGCCTTTTAGCAGG
The DNA here is from genome assembly GCA_016271365.2 of Neoceratodus forsteri. NCBI lineage: Eukaryota > Metazoa > Chordata > Ceratodontiformes > Ceratodontidae > Neoceratodus > Neoceratodus forsteri. The sequence continues at coordinate 1,129,196,647 of CM028131.1, forward strand.
GGCAAAGAGGTTGCAGGCTTTGTTGAAAATTGAGATGAAGTGATCAAGAGCCAAGTTAACATCTGTTGCTTTGTAGATGAGTAGCCAGTCTTATAGAAGCAGATATTGTTTGAGATGTAGAAGTTTTCCACAAGGAAGGACTCTGCTAGTGATAATTTTGGGAGAAGGCTTGAGGAATTTGTTTGACCATGCACATATGACTGGGGAGTGGTCACTGAGAGAGTCTGGGAGAACGGTCATACGAGAAATCCTTGTGGGGTGAGGACCCAATCCAGGAGGGTACTGGTGCCAATCTTGTAGTTAATTCTAGTAGGAGAGTTTACCATATGCTTGAGGTTAGCAGCCGAGATGGAGTCTTTATAGGCACTGGTGACGGATGCAAACCAGTTTATTTTGAAATTCCCTAGTAGAATAAGTTCAGCTTCAGGAGGATGAGAGTTGATAAACTTTAGGATGTAATTGAAGCCATGTTTAGGGTCCCTGGACAGGATGTATATGGAGGCAATAGTCAGGGCTTTATGGTTGGGACCCAGGATGATTTTTATTGGCAGAATCTGGGCCGAGGCAGAAATTGATGGAGTTGCTACAGGGTGCTATGACAGGGAGTCTGTTTGTTGGATGAAAAGATCTAACCTGCTTTTTGGTGTAGTTTTCTAGCTTTCTTCATGTTCTTTAGGTTATGGAAGGAGGTTGGGGTTGTAGCACAGCCAACACCAGGAGTGGGTCATGTGACCCACACAGACAAATCACCAGCTAGCAGGAAGTGATGGGAACTATAAAAGGAAAGCAAAGCTGAGCAGTTGCTACAGACAATGGAAAAAGTCATAAATGAAACAATGTTGGAGTCATTCCAGATGCTGTAAGCAGTTCTGATGAAAAAAGGTGGGTAGTGCTCACAAATATTCTTTGGAAGTTTTCTTAATTTTCACTTCAATACGTCACTGTAATGGATTTTGTTGTAATAATTTTGATGTCTCAATGGTATATCCTTTTTAGGCATGGCCCCAATGTTTCACCAGGCTTTTATAGGGGGCTGCTTTTAAAAAATTGTCCTCAAAGAATAAAATTATGCATTAATAAAGCTTCATAAATCAGTTTAATAATTGATTTGATCATCATAAAGAAACATTGTTATTCTGTAGTACCTTACTTTCTGGTGTAAATACTCAGTTATTTAGTATATCCTTCCTTGTTTTGCCTAATGTGAAATATATAAAACATTATGAATACTTCATAGCACAGCAGTTTAAGGCTCTGAGCTGCAAATCTGGAGACCTGGGTTTAAATCCCACAGCCCCCACTTGCATACTGTGTGACCCTGAGCAAGTCACTTAATTTTCCTGTGCTCTCAGGTTGCACCTGTAAACAAGCTTTCAGCTTAGTGTGTCTCACCTGGTTAAATAAATGGAAATATATAAAGATGATATTCCATTGAACCACTTGCAGGAATCTTAATTTTTTAAAACTTCTCACATTCCTGTTAAGTTTTTTGTAGCTTGTACTGAATTCATCTGAATAAACATACCATGCTTTCTGAACTCTTTCCACTAGTGCCGACGAGGTGTGAGTGGCTGTTCCCCACTCCCTCTTGAGTCTTGGAATGAACTGGCATTCTGACATCATCAGGACATCATGATGTGCGTGCCATGGCATACTGGGTTGCTAGGAAGGCCAATGCACACATGGAAATGCTTGTTGGCCTTTGTTCCAGGGCTTAAAGGGGACAGGAAATGTTTGCTAATTGGCAACAGTTAGTAGTGTTCCCAGTAAGAACAAGCATTTGACAATGCTGGACATTTGATGCTTGTGTTTGGATTACTTTGTGCATCACCTGCAGAAGTACTGTACTGGTTTGACTCTGTGTGGGTTCCCCCCTTCATTAGTGTGACAGTTTAATGTGAATTGTACAAAAAGCATGCTTTTTAGGGTTTGGGCACTTTTTACGGTGAGTGTGATGGCCACTTTTTAACATCATACAGATTTTAAATAAGGCAAATAGCATCTTGTCTAAAATCTTGTTTTTTTTATAAGTAACATTTCTGTCTGTCATAATGAAACATTCTGCATTACAGTTTGTGAAATCTTATGACTCGACTGAGGTATGTCCCATGCTATACCATAAAAGCAGTTCAAAACTTCTTTTATTTTCTCATCTGTTTTCACATTTTTCTTCATTGAAGAGGAAGAGCACTCAAGCCAGTCAGAGCACTCTTCTTTTATGTGAGACACCCTTGTACTGGAAAACGGTATCGCATGCCTGTGAGTCTTGCAGCAGTCATGTTTGGGGAAGGATTTTTACATTTTTAATGTATGAATCACAGAAGACCCCCCCCAAAAAAAAATATGAACGAATGTGCTGGAGTCCAGTCTGTCCCAAAACCAAAAATTCTCACCTCTGATGGAGTTCCCCTTTGTAATATAGGACACACCAAGTTTGAGCAGAGCAGTTATGTATAATTTACATTTTAACAAACATATTTTGTCTTAAAATTATAATTAGATTGTGCATTTGTAAAGAAGAATTATTTGATAGTTTTTTTATTTGATAAACTAATTTTTCTATCTCATCTCTAAATTCTATTGGGCTTATTTGTAACAGCAATTTTATATTACTCTTGTACATCAACAAATAATGTATGTTGTACCGTCTGTCTGCACAGTGCTTGCTCATCCCTGCTACAGTACCTCTCATTCTTGCCCAGATTGCACTGGTAACAGCACTTGCATCCTGTTTATTTATTTAGACTGGGTAAGTGCATTAGACACATTTTTGGCTATTTTCAGGCATGACCGGGGGAGAGGGAGTGGGGACATAGATGAATGCCAACTTATCTTGAACCAGATTAAGCTGGTGGTGGTATTTTTAGTGAATGGGTGGAAATTTGGCCACGGCACATGGGAAGCTTAGCTTAAAATGGGCAATGTATAAAAGTGCTGATATAAAAGCAAGTACAAATAAACAGGATGGTGACAAGAAAAATGCATCTAAGAGGAAAATGAAGCAAGGAAAGTGCAGCCAGAATGAAAGAAGGGAGGAAAACTCAAAAGAAGGCTTAAATGAAACCGTTGATGATAATATAGACTTTCCTGATACTCCAGCATGGGGCGCTAAGGCCCTAATCAATGCAGGTTGGAAAAAAACTTCAGTTGGAAAGGGATGGGACCCAAATAATGACTCCCAAAATAATATGCCAACAGAAAAAGAAACAGAAGGGGACAAGGAGGTAACAGGGTCTGTAGAACATGAAGGACAGGATGAATCAAAAAGAGTGGTGGATACAAGGGAGGATGTGAAAGAAAATATAGGCCTTGATGAAGGGGAGGAGTTGGAGTCATCCATGGAGTTAGAAGAAAAAAAGACGATACAAACAGAAAAAGAACAAAGTGACCAAGAACTTTCAAAAAATACAAATAATGTGTGGGAGGAGAATATCAGGGAGAAATTGTTTTCTGAAGGCATGCAGCATTTAAATGAACCTGCAAAGTGAAGAAATGCTGTAAGAGTTAAATACAAAGGCGTGGCAGCAGATGCCCCTGATTGTTTGTGGGGCGGGAACTCATTAAAGTATGACGTTTTATGATTAAGAAGTATATGCCTTAATACATATTCCTGGAGACATTATTTATGACATAAACTTTAAACATCCCTCAGGACTTGATAGATTTTGGAAATTGTATCATCAGCTGAAAAGTACAACATTATGGAAAAATGTCATGGTAATACCAATGACAAAATCAGCATTTAAAATGGTAACTATCTTATTTAGAAATGAAGGGGTAAATGTGGTAGATAAAGCCTTCTGGCTAAAATAGAAATGTGAATTAAAGGGTCCACCAGAGCCAATATTAGATGAAGAGAATCTGTGGACACGTGGCTAGAAATTTAAAGTGGTATTGAGACAACAAAATGGAGAAATGGAACCTCTTCCCAACTGTTTCTTTTTGGGAAGAGATAGATATGTTATGCTGGCCAACCACAAGCGTGTTATCGATGTGGGGATAAAAGACACTTGAGTAATGTATGTGAATGAATCAAACGTGGCTTATGTGGACAGTTAGGACATTATGGGGCAGCTTGTAAGAATCCATTAGATGTAGTTTATGTGAAGAATCGGGACATTCATTTAATAATTGTCCCTGGGCAACTCATAATAGTCCAGATAGTGGGGAGCATAGGGAGCAGAATATATATTTGGCCCTAGCAAAAAAACAAAAAGCGAAGCAGGACAAAATTGTGGATGTGGTACAAAAAGAAGACAAAGACAAGGAAGGAAGTTGAGTGGATATAAGACCTTCTTCCTCTGGTGGGCAAACAGAGCATACCATTGAAAAAGGGGGCAGATTGGAGCCTGAGACACAGCAAACTGATCCACAAAGATTTTGGAACCTGAAGGGAAGAAGTTGAAGAAATTCACAATGGTGACCAGGTCCAAAAATAAGGGAATAAAACAAATGGAACCTAAAGTCATGGAACAAAAAGAAGAAGATGTAGTGAAATTATCAAATAAATTTATAGCGTTGTGGGACAAAGAATGGGTGACTGCAGATGAGGACACTGATGATTCTGTCTCGGAAGAGGTAGATGAAGGGGGAGAATCAGATTGTGATTCAGTAGATACACAAGCTTCTAAAAAAAGGAAAAAAATATAAAATAGGATAGAGGAAGAAATAAAAGGAGGAAAAAACAAAATCTAGCATGGAGGGTCTTACCTGCATCACATGTAATGTAAATAATATAAGAAATAAGACTAGATGAATGGTTACATTTGAAATACTGGGAGGACTTAAAGGGGACATAGCCATGTTGCAGGATACAAGGTTGTACTCAGTCTCAGAAATGAATGTGGCACAGAAAGAATGGATGTGGGACCTTCAATATGGTCTTTGGGAGAAGAAACATGTTCAGGTTTGGTGACTGCATTTTTTTCACAAGAAATTAAAACACTAAAAGCGATAGACATAGCTCCAGGTAAATCAATTATGGTAGACAAACTTAAGGGGCAAGTAATCAGTGTGATAAATATGTATAATCCTCAGACAAAAGCAGATAGAAATAGATTAATGGGAACAATTAAACCCTTTTTGCATACTGCTAAACTTACTTTATGGAGGGGGAGATTTTAACTGTGGGATTAAAAAGCAGGATTGGGGTAGATCAAGTGAGAAAATCTTTTGTGATACTGTATGTTTATACAGTATATTAAAAAAGGCAAGGATTGAGGATGTGTTTGAAAGGAAAGAGGGCAGAGCATACATACTTTAGAAGAAGGCTGTCATCAAGAATAGACTTTTGGTTTGAATCTAAAAGGGCAGCAGTAGAGGAAGCATATATAGTACCAATAGAAACAACAGATCATATGGCAGTATGTGCTAAAAAAGTATTTGAAATAATATAATGTATGGATGAAGATACTGGAGAATAAATTTGGAAAATTTAGAAAATAAAGAAGTACAGGAAGAATTGCTAGATATGTTTGCACAAGGGGGACAGTGCTGGGATTGTATGAAGATGTAATGAAATGGTGGGATGACACAAAAGCAGACATAAGGGACATTATGATAAAAGTAGCACAGAAGAAAGAAATAAATATCAGAAATATTTAAGCTTGAGGGGTAAATTATATAAAGAAATAATGGAGCAGCACAAAGATGGGAGAAATCATAAAGCAAGAATAGAATAAATTAAACAACGAATGTGGGTGTATCAATACAATAGAATAAGATCATTAATAATGGAGCAGAAATGTGGCACCCATGGAACTAAAGCTCAAACCAATCCTATGGAGGATAACAGAGAAAGAGTAGAAAAAAGGGTAATGTCTGAATTAATATATAAAAATAGAGAAAAATGTGTAGATATAAAAAAAAATGATGGGAATAGTACAGGAACATTTAAGACAGAAGTTTCAAGTATCAAAAGACAAGGGGCGGATATTCAAACTGCGCCCAAAAAGTGCGCAACAGCAGGAGCAAGCACAAGTCAATTGCTCACATGCACAATAGACGTGATATTCAAACTTGGAGCAAAGCCAAATTCGCGAACCAATAACGTCCGAATATCGGGGACAACCTGCACCATAGCGCAACCAGGAAGGGGAAGCTGAGCAAAGACGAGTACGCCCATAGTGCAACAAAGGCAGCCCAGCTGAGCAGTCCAGAGGTGCCATAAGCGCGAACAGAGAGACCCCCAGCAGCAGAGCAATGGAACTGCACAACCAGGGAGGTAGGCTGGGGCCCATCACCCATGCCACAGATGGGCACAGGGACACTGCAGAACCAACAATGTACCCCCACACCCCAAGCACAGCATAACTGGGGGAGGGACGGAATAGCCACTGGACCATGGGGACAAGCAAACAAAGCACATCCCGGCCGTGTTACCACAGCATACCCACTGGCAAGCTGAGACTGCCACACAAAGGGGGCGGACCACCCCAGTGTACAGCAGCCCCCCCTTGTGTACAGCACACCCTGCACTGTGACCCCAAGACACCACCCATGAGCAGTGACCAGCACTGCAGGAATCCCCATGCATCCCCCGGCACACTGCAACCTCATGTACCACAGAACTATACAAGCCAAACCCACCATGAGCACCCAGCAGTGGGTGACAGCACATGGCAATACTGACTGAAAGCCACACCCACACCAGAGACACCACCCCACACACACGCACACACATACCCATGACCATACCACCCCAAATGCCATGCACACCACTGCAACTGAGCACCTATAGCCAGCTGCAAATCAGAGACCACCACAGTATTCATATCAAAATATATAAACGTAATAAACAAGAATAAGAAGAACAACAAATAGAACTATGTACATATATATATAATATACAAAGCAGGAGTGGGGTATGGGTATAAGGTAGGGGTGGGTGAGGAACGAGGGTGAACAACGGGAGAGGGAAGGTGGGGAGGTGATGAGCAGCTACCGCCCGCCAGCCTGCCCTCCAGCTGCCTGGTGCTGGAGCCGGGGCCTCCTCCTGTGCCACAATCCATGACACTGAAGGTCCAATAGGATGGTGAGAGAATCAATGGCCACCTGTGTCAACCGCTGCAGTGACCGCTCCATGAAATGCAGGATCTGGATACCTAGGACAAGGAATCAGAGTCAATGGCTGTGACTGTCCATATCCTGAATCCCACCCATCATGCATGGCATACAGCCAAGTGCCCGCTCCTGTGATGGACTGCACCCACCCACAGTGACCGTGCACAAGACATGCCCAACCAGGCAGCAACAGCCATGTGTACCACTGCACACACACTGCCCATGTCCATCACAGCACAACCAAGGCTGTCCAGTGACATGGCTATGGTGGGATGCTAGTCCCAACCATGTGCCCAGTGCATACATGGACCTGCAGTGACACACACACAGACATGCAGTGCCACTGGACGATGATGACTGTCTCACTTGTTGCATGCATGGTAGTGTTGTCCATGGATGGTGGCCGTGCCCCCCCACAGCATGCAATAGCATCCATGATGTAATGACACTCGCCCTCATCAAGCCGCTGCTGTGGCTGCAGCTACTGCTGCTGCTGTGGCCCAACACCTATGCCACCTCTGCCAGCCACCCCTGCACCGCCATTCTGTGCCTCAGCCCGGGCCCACCTCTGCTCCTCCACGCCTGTGGGAGACAAATGAAGAGAAACACATCAGTGAGGATCCCAAAGCAGACAGCCTTCCCCATTGAGTGTGCCTGCCCACACAGCCAGACCCATACTGCACACACCTGCAAACACCTCCACAGCAAAACCATAGCCCAACCCACACCCATGCGCAGGTCACATTACACAGTGTCACCCCATGTGGACAACACAGGCATAGACAGCACACCCACCTGGTCTAGGGCAATGCCTCCTGGCACGTGACCTGAGGTGCTCCAGCAGTTCCTGCCCTCCTGCAGAGGTCATCATACCAGTGCCTGCACTACTCTGGAGTCCTCCGCCACCGCAGTGGCCTGCTCCAGACTGATGCCACCCTGCTGCCACACATGAGTGCGGACCATGTGCAGGGGTTCTCCCAAACAGGACCCATGGTGGGCCCCATACAGCCACCAGGTTGCAGCCAACTCCAACGCGCACTCACTGGAGCTCTCCTCGTGCCATCCTGGAGTTGTATAGTAGGCAATATGGTTACTCTGCAGCACAGTAACCCCAATAATGCGGAAATGTTGTGCAATACAACCCATCAGTCCCTATCACGCTGTTTGTATAGCGACCGTTGGTCCACATCACCGCTGTTATCGAACAGCGCAATGGTTTGACAGATGTCGAGAGGCACAGCGCCAGGGGGCAAAGGTCATGCACAAGGTCATGGTGTGTGGCGCAAGCAGGCCACGCATACAGTGCCATTGAACGTCTACACATCCTCGTGATGAGGTCACCTGGCTGCCAGTGCCACAGTGTACTGATCAGCGCAGGTGTGCCACAGCGCTATGTGTCCGCCCAGCACTGTAGCGCCACTGGCACTAATGGTGGCCATGTCCTGTATTGCTGATCGCGCACATGCCGCCATCAGTGTGGCAGACGCCTGTGTAAGCTACCTGGGCATGCGCAATGCGGTGTACTACGCAGTCACAGAACTGCACCATTGGCTCAGCCGGCACAACTGTATTGCACAAAGTGCAACAGCACAATATTCAGCCGACGTGTGCAAATCATCTGATCAGCCATTCAAAGGTGCATTGTCATGATTTGCATCTCATTAAAGTTGCTCCACTACTAATTTGCATGCATTGCAATATAAATGTGTGACAGTGATCTGCGGTGGCCAGAGTCGGTTACTGCAAGTGAGAGGTGAGTTGCATGCTGTGTGATGTTCTGGGCAATGGTCATGGGATAATGCTGTATACTGCACAGTGACAGGTGTCCACTTCCACCCATTCAGACCAACATGGCCGAGCAAGGACTGGGTGAGGAGGATAATGGTGGGTGAAGGAGGAGGCCCAACTTCACGAAGTCCGAGACAGATGCACTCTTCCAGGCCTACCTGGGTGAGGAGGCACTACTTAGTGGACGGCGGGGCACCGCTCAGGCCCATGCTGCTGCATGGGACGGGGTAGCTTGTGCCGTAAACCTGCATGGAAGCCACCAGCGCTCCGTGCAGGAATGTAAGAAAAAGATTGGGACTGACAGGAGACAGGTGAAAGAGAAGGTGGCAGCCCTCAGGGCGGCATGCACTGCCACAGGAGGGGGCCAGCCAGAGGTGGTGCAGCTGACCCCGGCAGAGGAACGTCTGGCTGCATCCATGCAGTGCAGTGCAATTGAGGGCGTTCCAGGAGTTGGCTTCCAGACAGGTGGAAGCCCATCACTGCATGGTATGACATGGTGATGGGGAGGTTGATCCCATGCACTAACATATGTTCTCACTCTCGTTACAGATCCTGTGCATCTGCAGGGGACAGTGGTGGTGGGACATACGTGTGGACATCCAGCCAGAGTTGGAGGAGGTCCATCCACCTCTGCTGCCAGCCGCATGCATTGCACCAGTGTGCACGCCTGGCTGCCATCTCCGATATTGGCGAGTCAGGTGTGGGGGTGCTCATCCTGTGTCACAGCAGTCTGGCATGCAAGCATGCCAGCACGCTGTGACTGTGCTTGCTGCACAAACCTGCACCATTGATGATGCAAGTACCGCAATGGGCAGCGACATGTGTATGTCTCATTGCGGCCACACAGCAGGACAGCACGTGCCCCTGGACCTAGCTGGTTCCAACGTGTGTGCCAGCATGTCAGCACAGTCCCAGGCAGTGCCTGGCAGCACCGGTGGGGCAGCACTGGTGGCTGTGCAGGTCTCTGGCACTGTTGTGGACACAGCAGTGGAATGACTGGTCCCTAGGGCACAGCAGTTGGAGGGGCAGCAGCAGCAGTCACCCACCAGGTCTGGGGGTACAGGGTTCAGCGGTGGCACATGCACACTGCCTGTTGACTTGCCCATACCTGGTCCTGGTGAACAGCGCCCACCCTCAAGGGGTGTTGAGCATCAGGCCCTTCCATACCCTGGGGAACAGGTTGCCAAAGTGGCAGACTACCCGCTAGATGAGCACACCCACCTGCTGCGGGCATCAGTACAGCAGCAGATGTGGGTTGCATTGTCCGTGGAGGCACTGTGTGTGGCTGTGGAGTGGCACAGCAGGGACAATGCAATGAGCCTTGCAGAGATGGTCCAGATGCAGATGGATGTGACCGCCGCCATTGACGGGCAGATCCAGGCATTGGTCGCTGTCGTGGCCGCACTGGGCACACAGTCAGGTGCCCCTGTACTGCGCACCCCAAGCAGTACACTCTCCACTCCCCGTTCCCAGTGTCGTGTGACACCCAGCCTGTCGATGCTGGGTTCCGCTGTGGGCATCCTGAGCACCCCTGGTGCAGGTATGTTCGGCATGCTGCAGACCCCTGTGCAGACAAGGTCGTGCTCGCACAGTGGGACCCCTGGTGGTACATCGGTGCCACCCCATGTGGCCCTTGCTCAGCCTGCCAGTGCTTCTGGGTCATGGCGGGGCCGCCCACGCATCTGAGGTGGCCATGGCACAGTGCCACCTGACTGACCTGTCTCCCAGTGTGGGCCCTGTCTGGTGCTGCCCTGTGTGCAATGTGTGTCATGGTGGGCAGTGCATTGGCAGGTGCCCTGCCCAACACGCCGACACACGGACCACTTGGACAGCCACCCGACTGTTGTCCATAGGTGCATGTGCATGATGATGCCTGCATTGTACTATACACCAAGGTGCAAGGGTGTCTAGCATCTGACACATGTACTTGGACAGTACAGATGGTGGGGGTGGTCCATGGATCTGTGTGTTTCACATGTCTGTTCCTGCTCTGCTGCGCACCTGCCCATGTATGCTTTGTGCCTGGTGTGTGTGATTGTGTCTCTCCATATAGCATGTAACTATTCACCCCTCCCTGATGGTGTGTTTGTGCACCTGGACCCTCACTCCCTTGCCATCATGCACCCCTGGTGCTTACCCTGTGTGCCTCGCAGGGTTGCGCCTCGACAGTGTTGGTTAGCATGGCCCCATGACTTACCTGTGTCATGCGAAATGCTCTCCGTGATGGTGTCCTGGTGCAGCTGGGCTCTGCCGGATCAGTTGGGGTCCCGCTGTCCACAGGGGCTGCTCATCTCCATCTTCACCGCTCACAGGCCTCCACGCTGTCCTTTCTTCTACCTGTAACGGCTATCCCAGGCCTTGGCCATGCTGTGCAGGATACAACATGCCAGGAATATCCCACAGGCCTTTGAGAGACTGTACTGTAGGGCACCGCTGGAGGTGTCTAGGCATCTGAAGCATGCCTTAAGCATCCCATACACCCGCATGATGATGTTGCGTGTGGCGTCATGTGCCTCATTATAGCATTGCTGCGATGGGGCCGCTGGGCGCTGGTAGGGTGTGAGCAGCCAGGGATGGAGTGGGTATCCGCTGTCACCTGTGTGGAGATAGTGGAGTAAGCATCATATCTCAGGTCCATCTTGCCATAGCCCTGTGTGCCACTACCATGGCACCTGTGGCTTTCCCACCCTTGTCCCAACTATGCCACTTCTACATGCATACTCACCTACTAGATGTCCTGTGGGGATGTCCCCACTCTCAAATCGATGGCACAGTGCAGATTGGTACCATATGAAGGCATCATGTGCTCCGCCAGGGTGTGTGGCACAGACATTGATGATGCGCCCACTGGCATCACACACCACCTGGCAGTTGACACTGGTGAACCCCTTCCAGTTTCAATATGCAGCCCCATCCAGGCCAGGTGGCATGCAAATAGCCACATGGGTGCAGTCTATTGCCCCTAGCACACCAGGCATATGTGCAACCCTATGGAACTCCTGCATGTCTGCTGGATGCTCTGCCACATTGCTGGGGAAATGGATGTACTCCACAGCATGTGGCAGCAGTGCCCTGAGGAATTGGGTGAGGATGCGTGATGTGGCTGACTGTGTTATGCCTGTGGTGTCCCCTGTTGGCCTCTGGAAGGTACCGGTGGTGAGCAGACACATGCAGGCTGTTACCTTTGTCTCCACTGACAGAGGTGACTCCGTCGTGAGGGTGCCTGCATCACATCACTGCACAGCTCACAGAGCCGCCTCAGTATTGCCCTGTTCAGGCAATACCGGCCCATAATCTCAACATCCGTGTACAGCTCAAAGCTGATGCGGGCACGGTACTGCCTGTTGGGGGCATACCACCGATGGGCCCTTCCACGGCCACATCCCCCTGCAGCATGCCTTCTCACCCCCCTCATTACATCCTCCATGTGGAAGCTGGCACTCTCCTTGTCCCTGGCTTGTGTTCCCCCCTGGCTGTTGTTGCTCTGTTACCCCTGCTATCCTGACTGCTACCTCCACTGCACCGGGTACACCTACCGGCCTCTGCAGTCTGTGGCCCCACACACCTTCCCTTGCCCCTATTTTGTCCTAGGATCTCCCTGGCCTGCCCTCTTTGTCCCTCTTGCCTTGCCTCTCTCCCTGCCTCATGTGGGTTCCCTGTAGCGTTCTTGTGCCTCTTTCTTGAGCCTTTTTATTTTGGCTCATTTCCGCCATGGCGCACCTTCCGGCTGATCTGCTGTTGCGCATTGCGCAAGCCTTTCAATATCACATTGCGCTCTTTATGCATGGTGCCACCCCCTTCGGTTGCGCATGCCTTCATTTGCATTGTGCTGTTGCTCAGCATGTTTTCAGTGGCACAACTGCCTCCCGCTGAATATCGCAGAATGACGCATTTTCTGACTTGCGCTAGCGCAACCCTATTGTGCATGGCGCAACCCTTTTGAATATCTGGCCCAAGGTGCCAAAAGAGATAGTAGAGCAACAATAAGTCCCACAAATTTCAGATACAGATAAACAGCTGGTAAAATAACTCATTACAGAAAAAGAAATTAAAGAAGCAATAAAGTCATTAACAGATAATACAGCTCTAGGAGTGGATGGGATTCCAAATGCTTTTTGTAAAAAAAAAAAATGGAAAAAGTAGTAGTACCTATACTGGCATTAGTATATAACAATATTTTTATTAAGGGAGAGGTGACAGAAACAATGAAACAAGGAATTACTATAGTCATTCATAAAAAAAGAAATGGAGCAGATATTCATAATTGGAGACCTATAAGCCTGTTAACTGCAGATTATAAAAGTTTAGCAAAAATCATACAGAGAAGGTTAGTTGAGTGTGCATCAGAATTAGTTATGAAAACACAAACATGTGCATTGCCTGGAAGAAACATAAAGCAACATTTAATTTTTGTTTGAGAAATAGTGGATAAAGGTAATAGGGAAGAACTAGAAGAATATTTGTATACACTAGATCAAGAGACAGCTTTTGATTCAGTTAAGCAGAATTATATATGGAACATATTAGAAAAATACAATTTTCCAACAGAACTAGTGACGATGGCAAAACCTTTATACTTTGAGGCACAAGTATGCCCTTTGCTAAATGGACATTTAGGGACATCTATGTATATTAAGAATGGGGTAAGGCAGGGATGCCCCTTGAGCCCCCTTTAGTACATCATGTGTTTAGATCCATTGCTAAGATTAATTAAAGAAGACAAGCAGGTTAAGGCAATACAATTGGGGGAAATGGATGTAATAAAAACTTGTGCTTATGCAGATGATTGTTTGTTTTTTATGAAGGACCAAAAGTCAGGGGAGAGAGCAGTTCAGATACTAGAAAGGTATAAGGGATATACAGGAATGACAATTAATAGAAATAAAAGCAAGATACTTCCATTAGGAAAAGTTAAAAGAGAAAAACAGGACAGCATTGAACTAGCTAATGATAAAATAGAAATATTAGGGATAACTTATTGAGGAATAGATGCATCAAGAGAACTGGGAAAGGAAATTTCAGATAGCAGCTGGGAAGGTTAATATTTGGAAGAACTGGAACATGAAGAGGGAAAGGAGGATGTATATGCTCAAGATATTCATAATTCCAACATTTTTATATGTGGCACATATTTTCCCAGTACCATGGGAAATGCAGACAAAAATATTAGGATTTTTTTGTTAATTATTATTATTATTATAGGGGAGCAGATTAAACCCTGTAAAAAGAGTGCACACATACAGACCTACAAATGAGGTAGGAATAAACATGCTAAATCCTATTGTATTTTTTATAGTGTTGTTTGTATATATGAATATAAGACCAATATTGCAAAAAGAGCAGAATGTACGGTTAGTTCTGATAAATGATTGGGAGGAGGTATTGATGGACAGTTGGTGGGGGGGGGGGAATGTTAAAAAGAGATCTTGGTTACTAGATTATATAAATACCTGTAGGAAATATCTCACACAATGGAATGTTTCAAGAGATGAAATAAAGATTAAAAAAAGAGAAGTAACTTTTAGAAGAATCATAGGAGACAAGTATTATGAAGAAACCATGTTTAAAGTGGGGGATGGAATTAATGTGGATATATTGTTAGAAACCATGTTAGAAAAAAGAATACAAAAAAAAAGAAAGACAATATGGATGTATAGCCATGGGAAGATTAATGTGAAAGGAAATTTAAAGCATAAGAGGATATAGGAAAGGAATTGTCTGGGGAAGCAATGTGTGAATCAAAAGGAAACAATAAAACATATTTTGTTTGAATGATAAAAAGGTTCTGGGAAATGTTAGCTGGAATGTGGGGGATGGAGATGTTGAAAGGAATGACATATGCAATACTAGTATATGGTCAACTAACAGAAGAGTGGATGAATATGGAAAGAAGTACAGTGTATGTGATTTTTTGCTATAATAGTGGGTGATATGGCAAGTGAGATGTCAAAGGTTCATGTACAGTAGAACAATGAAATCATAATAAATGACTTGCTGTTTAAAATACAAAAAGAAGTGGACAGTATTTATCAAAAGGAATGCATACAATTTGGAGAAGTAAGAGGTAAAGATATGTGGAGAAATTTTGAAGGGATAGGATAAAGAAATAAATATATGAAGTAATGTATAATGCAAATATAATAGAATATGTAATATAAGAAGAATATATTGTAAAGTTATATTTTTGGTTTTAAATAGAAAATTCCTCTACTCTTTTCGAGAAGTGCCATGGGATATTTAACACCCACCTGAACTACCACCAGAACAGGCAGATAAGACCTTGGTTTAACGTCTCTTCAGAAAGATGGCACCTCAGGAGTGCAGCACCCCCCTCATGCTGCACTGCAGTGTTAGCATCAGGATAACAAGTGCATTGTCTGCCTTGCCTACGCTGTGTGACAGTTTTCTGTGTGGCAGTACAGAGGGCTGAATCACTTGGGAATTTGTTTTTGTTAAAATAAGCATTTGCAGCAGTCTCACCAAGAAGCGTGACCCAGGAAGTACAGAGTGAAGCCCGTAGTATGGGTTACTGTCTACTAGAACTACAACACTGCTTCTGTGCTCCAGTTTTTAATATACATTATTGCACTCTGTGTGTGTGTATAAACAATTGCATGGCTTTTAGCCTTCTAGTAGATATTTTGGAATAGTGTGAAGCTAACTTTGGCAGGGAAAGGAGCGTGATCCTGAACAATACTTCCAGGTCACCTAGTACAAATATCTCACACCTCTGCAAGCCACTGTAATGAGTGCTTTGTCTGCCTTGCCTATGCTGTGTGACAGTTTTCTGTGTGGCTGTACAGAGGGCTAAATCACTCGGATGCTATATTTGTTTTTGTTAAAACAAGCATTTGCAGCAGTCTCACTGAGAAGCGTGACCCAGAAGGTGCTGAGTGAAGCCTGTAGTAGGGTTTGTTATCCACTAGAACTACAGCACTGCTTCTGTGCTTCAGTTTTTAATATACATTATTGCACTCTGTACGTGTAAACAATTACACAGCTTTTAGTCTTCTAGTAGATATTTTGGGATAGTGTGAAGCTAACTTTGGCAGGGAAGGGAGCATGACCCAGGACAATACTTCTGGATCACCTAGTACAGATATCTTGCTCCTCTGTGAGCGAGCGAGCATGAGTGGGGTGATCGCACAGACACATGCATCGGCATGTGTCTGGCATGTCTGGTGAGGAACTCTCAGGGACAGGGACATCTTCCCAAGTAAGATACTGTGAAAATAAAATAAAGAGAAAATGCAATAGCATATCTGTAAGGTGGTAAAAGACAGTAGTTAAATTTAAGTAAGAAAAAACACACTGTGATTGCAATAAGCAAAGTCTCAATAATTGACTGTTATAATGGCATGTGTAGCAACTGACACAGGCGGTACTATGCCCCAACAAGCTCAAGTAATATTGTAATACTAGCAGAATCACCTGAATCATGAACAGAAATTAATACAAGTGTTACTGTGGCCCAGACAAGCACTAGTAATACTACATTACTACTGGAGGCACCTGATTCATTAAGAACAGCCCCTGATATAATTATGACTTTGGATGGTGATGTGGGATTTACATGTGTGGATTGTAATATGTACCTACTAGCCAATAGAGAGATGATTAATGGGGGATTTAAATGTTTGAAATGTGTATCCTATAGACAAATGGTTAGTGATTTACAGGACCTCAGTATCAGATTGGACCTCTTAGAAAAATTACAAAACAACAAGGAAGTGAGACTTCAAAGTAATCAGCCAGGACATCAAGATTTAAACAAACAAAGCAGTAATGTCAGGCTGAGTAAAAGGAAATGTAATGCTGAAACAGACAACAGTGATGGTGACTGGACACTAGTTAAGGGAAATCCAAGGAAAAGAAAGGGTAAACAAATATACAGGCCACAAAATGAAAATGAGGCCCAGACAGAGAATATATATTCTTGGAACAAATGATAACTCAAATAACAACGAACAAATGTTACAAGCTACTGAAAATGAGAATTTAGCCATTCTCTCCAACAGAGAAATTGGTACTACATTAGTACCAATAGAAACTAATCAGGCCCCACAGTGACAGGACCTTTTAGGGGAAAATATTATAAGGAACCAGGATATAACCCCTCCCCCAATATACATAGTACAACAAACCAGTGGCAATGTGTGGTTATGGGAGACTCTATCATCAGGTATTGTGACAGACCAATTTGTAACATGGATAAATAAAATAGAACTGTAAGTGCATATGGTGGTGCTAAAATATCTGACATAACAGGGGAAGTGGATAAAGTATTAAAACATGCATGTAAAAAACTGCTAATGATTGTATATGTAGGGATAAACGATATACATAAGGTTCCACTAGAGGACATGAAAAACAATTTCCAATCCCTAAAAAATAAATTTTCCAATTGGACAAATATTTGTTCTGAAATGCTACCAGCACCACAAATGAGCACATACAAAAACCAGAAAATCAAACAGTTTAATAATTGTCTTAAGCAATGGCACCTTCACAATAGCCTGAAATGTCTCACACACTGGGAAAACTTTGAAAACAACCTTAGCCTATATGGTAGAGATGAAGTGCATTTCAGCAGAAGAGGCAGCACTGTGCTGGGGAAATGCCTTTCCACATACGTTAATAAACATTTAAACTTACAACTTGGGGGGGGGGCATTTGAGAATGCAGGTTCTGTGGGAGAACCAAATGCTACAGGTGACAACATTGCTCAAAAAGTGAATAACACTAGAGATATGAAATCAAATAAAGGGTTGAATAAACTACTTGCTAATGCAAGAAATCTTAACATTATCAAAAGAACAGAACTAGAGATTATCCTAAAGGAAAAAATATAGATATAGCTGCTATTTCAGAGACTTGGTGGAACAAAACAAATGTATGGAATAAGAATATATCAGGCTACAATTTAAAACACAATGATGGATCCAACAGAAGAGGAGGAGGTGTGGCATTATACATTAAAGATGAGATTATTTTCAATGAGGTCACTTCAGACACCCAGCAAGATTCTTCCATTGAAATAATATGGATCAAAATTTCTAGGCAAGGTTCAAATAAGCTAACCCTAGGTATTTGCTATAAACCCCCTGATACCACAATCCTAAATCATAATTATTTGCTAAACCAATTCCAAGAGCGAGCACAGAAGAAAGATGTTCTGTTAACCGGTGACCCGAATCTGTCTAATAATGATTGGGTAAATTTAATTGTAAACAACCAGATGGAAAGTTTATTCCTTAATAGTATTTTAAATAATGGCTTCTCACAAGTAATAAAATTACCTACCAGGTGGGTGAATATATCAGATTTGTTTCTAACAGATAACAAGCACACCATAAGAAACATTAAGATGCTGGGACCCCTGTTCAATAGTGACCACAGAATTATTTATTTCCAATTAAATTCATATATAGCCCCAGTCAAGAGAAACACAATAGTTAAGAATTACACCAAGGCTGACTTTGCATCCATTACCAGAAGATTACAGATGTGGGAAAGGAGAACATCACCAAATATTAACAATGCAAATCTCTTTTGGAAAGAATTAAAGCAATGCCTACTAGACTTGGAGAACAAACATGTCCCTGATAAAAAATATACAATAAAAAGGGTAAAATACCAATATGGTTTACTAACAAAATCGAAAAAGCAGTCCATAAAAAACATTCGACCTACAGAGCAATGAGAAAAGAGAATACTGTATATAACATATCAAAATATAAAATGGCCTTAAATACATGTAAAAAACTAATACGATGAGAAAAAAATTAGGTAGACTTTAAAATGGCCTACACAAAAGACAATGGGAAGGCATTTTATACCTATGTTAACAAAAAAAGTTGTGATAGATCATTAGGACCATTACTAAAGGATGGAAATGAAATCGGTGTACCAGAACCTATGGCTACTGTCTTTAATTATTTTTTTGCTTCAGTTTACCAAATCAAACATAGTAACATCAGTACCAATACAATTTACTGTGACAAAAATGGTTCAACTAGAAACTGGAGCATTAGCAGGAAAGAGGTTTTGGAGCAGCTGAATAAAATCAATATCCATAAATCGTCCGATCCAGATGGACTATGTGCTAGGTTACTAAAGGAAACAAGGACACAGATAGCTGCCTTCTTAGCCTTTTTATTTACTAGATCCCTACTGACAGAAGAAACACCAGAAGACTGGAGAAATGCTATTATAGTACCAATATATATATACTGTATATAAAAAGGTAGTAAATCAAATCTGTCCAACGCAGACCTATCAGTCTCACATGTATCTTACGCAAAGTAATGGAAACTATTATAAAAAGTAGGTTACAAACAGAGTTACATAAGTCATTTTCAGATAAAAACCAACATGGCTTTCAAAGGGGTTGGTCATACGCACAAACCTGCTAGCTTTTTATGAAAGAGTCAGCCATGCTATATCAAACAACCAGCCAGTGGACATCATCTTTTTGGATTTTGAAAAAATGTTTGAAGTCCCACATGAATGCATAATAAATAAATTAAAATCATTAAATATTTATAATTCTATGTTAGTTTGGATCAACAACTGGTTGTATAAAAGGACTCAAGTAGTAAGAATAAGAGGCAGTATCTCGGGGACAAGGGAGGCCAATAGTGGGGTGCCCCAGGGTTCTGTTTTGGGGCCTGTTTTATTCAACATAATCATATCAGATCTTGATAGGAGCATCAAAAACAGGTCCATAGAATTTGCAGATGATTCAAAACTGGGAGCAGTGGTACAAACAAATATCCAAATAGATAGCCTCCAGAAAGATCTCTCGGCAGTTGAAAAATGGGCAACTACAAATGGTATGAGTTTTAACACAAACAAATGTGTAACCCTACACATGGGTAAAAATAATAAATTAAATGACTACATACTTATAGGGAAAAAAACTACAGAAAGTGGAGAGTGAAACCAATCTGGGAGTGCTAATTAACGAGGATTTCCGATTCGGAAAGCCCTGTACAAAAATATGAAAAAAAAACTAATCACATCATAAGTTGCATTAAAAATGCTTTTGTCTCTAGGGATCCAATTTTCATTAGAACAATGTACACATCCTATGCAAGACCCCAGTTGGAGTACTGTTCAGTAGTTTGGAGTTCCCATTTAAAGAAGGACAGTACCAGAATAGAGAGGGTCCATCATAGAATGACTAGACTTGTGAGAGGATTTGAAGAAATACTATACAAGGATAGATTGGTAACTTAGTTTGTATTCACTCGAAAGGAGAAGAATTAGAGGAGACATGTTACAGATGTATAAAGTTATTAGAGATCAGGAATTAAGAGCTACCCTGGGTCTAAAACTATGCGATAATAACAGTAGATTAAGATGCTACAATCAGCAGATACAAATGTTTCATTGTCAAAATAGCATTAGAAGAGGATTCTTTACCTATAGGGCTGTAAGAGCCTGGAATATGTTACCAAGTGAAGTAGTGGAGGCTAAAACATTAAATTAATTAAAAAAGAGACTAGACATATCCTTATCCTTATTGGACTAAAGGATTTAAAAGCCCCGCAATGGTGGGAGACAGGTATAATGGGCATTGTGCCTTCCCCTGTCTAGATAACCTAGTATATTAACCCAAGTGCCTGGTGTGGGGATAGAACCCACAGCCTTCTGATCTCCCAGCCTCTGAGTGCTTTCTGCTGAGCCACTGACACTTTCAATTATGAATATCAAATTAAATAAATTGGTATTAGAACTGAAATTACAGGAATATGCTATAGTAAAGGAAACATAATAGGAGTCTGTGACCAATTTGAAGGTGGTTTTTATATGAATAAATGGTGCTAAAAAAAAGATGGGCTTGGGGGACCCTCTCAAAAAGTTGGGAAATTGCCGATAAGTGGCCAAATTCAAGATGGCCACCAAAGATCTCTAAAATGGCATCTCTCAGCTCATAGTTGTCATATAAAGCTGTATTTGGTGTCTAAATGGGGGTGTTGAGGGTCAAGGAATTCATTTATTATAATAAAAATGTTCTCAAATTGCCACAATAATGGCTGCTTAATTCCAAGTTCCCCCACCTCCAAAACTTGAAATTTGTGTTTCTAAACTTAAGTATATAATGCATGTCATTTTTCAGTGTCAGAAAAATAGACAGCTTTTATTTTTACAAAATCTGGTTTTGCACAGTTAGTAAGATTTATAATTGAAAAGTAATATTAGTTTGGTAACAGTAGTCAGATCGTACAATTATTTAATATCCATAATGTTCAAAGCCTTATTGTTGTCGCAACATTCTCCAATTGCTGTTTGAAGTGTTGCCTTCATTTGAACAAGCCCCAAATCTCTTACTCATTTTCTTCTTCTGTGTTATTCTTAGTCATTATCAGAATCAAATTCTGCATTGTTTTTTTCCAGCTGTTGAGACATTCTCCTGCGCTACAATATCCCTGAGGCTATTTGGTAGAGATGCCTTTGTGTATCTGGTAGACTGACATTTCTTTTCAATCAGAGTCCAGCCATGGTCCAGTGGTGATGGGGGAACATCAGGCATGTCATAGTTGAGCAGGATGTACACCTGGTAATTAACTCACTTCACCTTCATATTATGTGAATCATGATCAGGAGGTACTCTGGGTTGACTTTCTCTTCATTTTGTCCTACTTTGATGCCCAGGCCTCAGCTAGCATCTTGCTGATACAATCTCAATAGACAAACCTGATAGTGAACTTTGCCATGTTGTCCAGAATATTTGGTGTCACTAGGAGCCTCTTTGCATCACCTGACAACAACCGATGTGCTGCTTTATATTTAGGTGCACTTTGAAATAATGACTCCTTTCCATGTCCAAAGAACCCTGAGATTGCATCTGCTCCTGTGTGTATATGAAGAGGTACAATGACCTGAGCAACTTCTTTTGAACGCAGTGCCTTGCAGTCAAATATGTCCTCCTTCAGCTTCAAGCTGAGAACACTGTCAACCTGGTGTGATACATATACAGCTAGGACTACCATGTCAGTGCCTTCTGCATCAAGTACAACAACAACATCCTTTACTCCATTGTTCCTCAGTTGTGAGTTTTAACACAGAAGTATCTTGTCTGTTTTGATGTGTGGTGACACTGGAACTCTAATTTGCACATGTTCGTCCTCAGAGGACCGATCCTAACAGTTGCTCCTCAAAGAATATAGAAATTGGATCACTGGATGTTGATGTGAAAATAACCTGAATTCACTCTTCAGGAATTGCTAGATTTGTATTTTGTTGCATGGTTTTTTGAACCGGTTATGGAACTCATTTGAAGCAGACAACTTATCTTCTCTCTTGATTTATAGATATAGATGGGGGGGGGGAGAGATCTATTCTGTGTCCGTCCTGTGTACGATGTGCATGTTATCCTACATTCATGATCACTGTCTTTGATGCTCATCTCCAAGTCATATGGATCATTCACAAAGATGATCTTGTAAGCTTTGGGGTGTCAGCCAGGACAAGTACAAATACCTTATGAGCATAATCTGCCCATGCGAAGTCAGTCTCATCATGCTTTTCTCTATCCTCTGCAGGAGTAGCAAGTCTCCAAATGAATCCCATGTCTACCAGGGGAATGTAGCTACTGACGGGTGTAGTGGAACCAGGTTCAACTTTTCAACTAACTTAAATTTTTGCACTTTGACCATAGTTCCATTAGGCATGAATATTGAAAGACATTACTTTGTCACACAATGTTCCATCACTTGTGACGGGTCCAATTTCTCCATGCAGTTTTGAGCAAAAGAGATTACTTCTGCCATGGTATTGTTTTCTATTACACTAGTCATCATTACAATGACAAAGAACCTCTGTGCGCAAACACTGAGGCAAGGGTTACCCCAAAGTGCATTTGGCTGGGAAGCCGTTTCAAGAAATTACATGTTTGCCATTAATGTAAGTATTATGGGTTGTATATGTAGTCACAGAATGAAGAGAAAGGTCCAATTTTTAAGAGGAATTAGATGAAATGTTTTTCATTGTTTGCAAGGTGCTAATAGATTACATCTGTTAGCACCTTGCAAACTGTGTGAGAGGCCTTTCGTACCATTTAATTCTGCTTAAAGTTGACCAGCATAACATTCTGTGGTGATTTGAATATGCATCCCATGATGCTTTGCATTGTGTGGTCATGTGTGATTTTGTATCATTACAATGGTTTTGTTCCATCTCTGATAATAAGTTGTCTACTGAAGTTGTGCCTTGAATGTCTGTGAACTGTTGCATCAAATGATTTCTTGGTTGAAAACATCCACGCCTGAAAGAATTCATTGACTAGTGATTCACCATCCTCATGTGCTGTTTCAAAGCCGTGGACACATTTTTCTTATCCAATCATTCCAGATTGGAGAGTCCACAGAGTAGGCTTTTTAAGGTCAAAAGGATCACAGTCAATTTCTGTGATGCAACTATTGAGATCCTGCACTGCCTGTTCATCTGCTCTGAGCTGGATGGTTGAATTCTCACTGTAGCATTGAGAGGTTGTTTTCATATTTGTGATGGCATGCAGAGACACTCTAACTCTATTTATAAGGTTTGCATTTTATGTGTGAGTTAGCATCATCTTATCGTTCTTCAAAATTCTCACTCAACCATCTTTCAGCTTTGAGCCCTTGTTCATTGTCATTTCTATCCATAGATCCAGTGGCACTCTGTCATTGATTGTGCAAATAAACCTTCATGCATGTACTTGACTTTCTCCTGCAGCAGACAGCTAATCTCTAGCCAGAACTCAATGAGCCATCTTCCATACTTGTCAATGTGATATACAGTACTTGCAGTCATGGCAACATCAGTCGGAGTGATGCCTTGAATGCCTCCCAATCCTGAGTTATTAACACATGGATATTCATCATGTTTTTCACTCATGTACATGAAACTGAACTAATATTTTGCCATTGAACTATCAGAATTTTCAACCATTTCAAATGTTTTCACAACTAATGAAGATAACTCTCGATCAGCCTCTGGTTTATCACAGATCATCTTGAGCTCTTCTCGTGTGTTTGTGGAGGGGTGCCTTCATTTTTCTAGCTTTTCTTGTAGCTCTGGAGACATGTGTTGACCATAACAAAGTCTTTTTTGAGTCATTCTGTGATCCAGTACCTTGTATATCAGTCGAAGACATCTGATACTTCTCTTATAATGTTTTTCATGCAGTGTAATCACATTAGGTACAACAAGAATGTCAGATAAACCAGATCCTTCGAATCACTTGTTGATTGCTTATATGAAAGAACATTGTGCATGGAATGGACCTAGGAATGGAAGGATGAGTTCAAACTGTGTAGAATTATCATTTTTCAACTGAATTATCAGACCATAGACCAGCTGGTCTCCAACCAGTTGGATCAAAGACATTGATTTATTTTTTGCTACAGCGACTATGCAACACATCACCTCATGTGTTTACTGACTTGTAGGTTGGCTTGGGCAATGCAAGGTAGCAGTATGCCTTGATCTTAATAGCCAACTTCTGGATCTTGTCTTGAAATCCAGCAAATGCTCCAGTCTTCTGGATTTCTGCTGGAAATTCTTTCCCATTGCTATCAAGACAAGCCAAAGAATGGACCATTTCTTGAATCTTTTGGTCCCAAGTGGTTTGTGGTGAGATAACAACTTCAGCTTGAACTGATGGATTTTATTTTTAATTTTACTGAGATCTTGGATTACACCAGTGAGCGGATGTTCATTTATAGGTTCCATGTCAGTTTACAAAGACAATAAGGTACAGCATTACAGGATTACATTTGGTACAGGCAGCTACAGTAGGGTACACACAAAATTGAGCAGCTTAGACAGTATAACAGTTTGCCACTGTCTGAAGTTAGGACAACCTACTGAGTTGCAAACACATAGAGGAAAGCAGAAGGAGCAGGCTTAGGGGGATGATGGGGGAGTGGGAGGGGGTGTCATGTTTCAGAGGAGTAGAGAAGGCAGGGGTATGAGGTAAGGTGATGACCTGATGTGCCGAGGCCGGGATGCATCAACTTATAGTGTTGACGTGAGGCAAAGTGCAAGTAGGTGGTTGTAGTTTAAAAAGTGGGTACTAATGGCAGCAGCCACAGTTGCTGGTTGTAATAAGGTGCTGCCAAAGTTTGCATTTGAATGAGTCAATAGTTGCAGCACCAGTAATGGCAGGTGATGGTAGGCCACATCTGACCATCTTGTAAGGTTAAAATCTGTGTTGTTATGCACTGATATTTTTCCTCTCAAGAGGCTTTGCCATGGACGGTTTAGGATGATTCTCAATAGAAACTTTAGTAGCAAAATCCTCTGGTTGGACAAACATCACATTTGTGTAGAGAGATGCGTCTGCTCCGGTCAATGTGTCGAACTGAAAGTCATCATTGTCTAGAATGGTTGTCCCAGGAAAACTGTTGGCAAGCTCTTCAGGACAGCTGGCATTCTTCTCAAGCTCAAACTTGGTCAATGCAGCATACAGATTAGGAACAGCCTGGTAGCATATTCAGAGTGATAATTTCTTCATGTCTATAATCTCACAACATCCAGTCAGGTCATGAATTGTCAGTGATAACTTGATCTTTAAGGAAGTGTGTTTCCACATGATGAATAAAAATAACAGTGATGACAAGGCTGCAATCTCTGGATCCTGGCAGGCATCAATGAAGTCACTAACAGCAGAGCTCTTTAGCCAGGTGAGATAATTTTGTAACTCAGGATTAGGTTCTCCAGTGTTCTCAAGTTCATAAATATGTGGAGGCCAGCTCAAGTTTGCATCACACAATAATTTATCTTTATTGTGCCTGGCAATGGTATTCAGTAATTGTTCATCACTCACTTCCAATGAGTAGATTGCTGCTTCCACATAACTTCCACCTGCAAGTGTGTCATACACTATCCTCTAATTTTTGTGGAAACTATCATGAAATCTGACCCTGTTTGCAAATCCCTTTTGAATCATCTGCTTAATTGTGCTTGATTTTGTTGTACATGTATCATAACCAAAATTCCTCAACATGTTGTTATAGTCCATCAGTAGTCCCTGTAATGTTCTTTGCTTATTCATTACCAATACAACTGTCCATACATGTCTGAAGAACATTTCTCAGACTTCTGCAAGATGATGTTTTTGTCCTGGTGGTATATTGGAGAGACATATTTTTCCAAGAGCAATGATACCAAATCTCAATGGCAAAAGGATCTGTTATACGATCAATTACAGCTAAGATACAGTCACGCATTGTAACATCTTCTAGATACACTGTGTGAGCCTTGAACGTGTGCCATGCATCGATTTGTTGGAGAAGACACCTCTTGTCTCGGCCAGAATGTTTTTTGTCTCCTGGCATCATGCACCAGATGCAGAGATCCATGTCCTGTGGAGGACCTCTCCATGAAAGTCTAGTAGAAGGGCTACGAGCATTTTCAAGAGAATTGTGATGCTCCCATAGGGATATGAAGATTTCTTGCCTCTGCTGTTTCTCTTTTCTAGTTTTGTCTTGCTGAATCTTCAATTTACTCATGAATCCAGTCTTATACAATTTGTGAAAAAAAAATGCCAGTTGAACCGTCATCCCAGTTTACTTTCTCAAAAACATTTCCATATTTATCTGACCCCCTCCATTCCAGTGCTAGACTCTTCATTTTGTTCCGTGAATCAATTGGATAGTCACTTGTCTATTCATCACACTCGATCACATAATATACACAGTTCTTTAATCATCTCAACTCAGCTCCTCCTCTTTCTTCTCAACTGTTGTACTAGGTGTTGACATTTTTCCAATCACCAATCACTGAACTTCACTTGGACACACCTGTGAAAAGATAAAACATATATATATAAATTTGGCTTCAAGAAAGAACATTTTTATTATAAGAAATGAATTCCTTGACCCTCAAACCCCCATTTAGACACCAAATATAGCTTTACACGACAACTATGAGCTAAGATATGCCATTTTAGAGATTTTTGTTGCCCATCTTGAATTTGGCTACCTAGCAGCAATTGCTCACATTTTTGAAAGGGTCTCCCAATCTCATCTTTTTTAGCACACTTTATTCACACAAAAACCACCTTTAAACCTTTGTCCCTGTAAATTGATCATGGACTCCTATTATTTTGCCTTTACTAGTTAATATTTCTTTAAAAAGGAAAAAAAAAACGAGTAAAACAAAACAAAACAACTAGAGAATGCTTTCCCAAATCCCTCAAAATTCCATGTTTGCACTAGCATAAAATACACATTGAGAAAAGGTAAACCAGTATAAATGGTATTTAATCATAACAATTATGAACATTTTCTTCGGGAGGCAGTAAATACCGTACATGCAAAAGATAGAGTTCCCTGGAAACAAACAACTGGGACTGGAGCGGAGTGGCCAAAATGTCAAAATTTGCATCTAAAGGTTATTTTCATGCCCTGAGATGATCAGGACTCTGTATCTGTTTTCTCTCAGTAGGAATTTACAACCAGATAAAGTAGATCTTGCCTGCTGGCTTCAGAGACAGGGGTACTTACAGTGGGAGGGAAAGAGCTCCCTTCTTCAATTTAGCAATTTTCTGCCCTGCACAGGAGCCCCGCTATCAATTTTAAATAACCAGGCAGTCAATTTGCAAATGCAGACCTGTACAACACATTTGCTACTCAGTCTCAGAATGTAAGCTAATGCTGCCTGTGGCATTTTGCAGAACTCACAGGCATGTTTCAAACTACTTCCTGTAGTGAATAGAAATCCAGAGGATTCTTTTTGAAACATCAGTACTACTATTGGACTCAAATTACGTGAAGTAAGTAGGATGTTGGCAAGACTATATACTGTAGTACCTGTTTTTGAATGATAAACTCTAATAACCTCAAAGTTTTTATGTAAAAAGGAGGCACCAGAAAAGGGAACTGGGTTGAGAATGAATGAGCCACAAGGCAGCAACACAAATGGATTGGGGAGGGGCAAGAAGAAAGGAGCAGTGAAGACAGAGGATGGGAGGACAGGTAAGGAACCTGAAATCAGAAAACACGGAGGGCACAACAATAATGGGAGGGAGGGTAACAGTAATGGAAGAAGGAGGAAGCAGACAAGCAGCAGACCAGCATCAGAGCAGCAGGAGTGCACAAGGGGTGGTTTCAGTCAAGGAGTGAACTGCAGCAAAACAAGGGAGGGAGCAGGGGAAAACAAGTATGAGTTGATGAGGGGTCATATAGGAAGAAAGATAGAAGAATGCACAGCAAATCACTGGATGGCAAACACAGAAAGGGGAATGAAAAGGGGAACAAGGCAGGCATTGGGAGAAGGAGGTAGGAGGCACAGATGGGAGAAACACAGCAGGGAAGAGGAGAAAGCAAGCCACAAGAACTGCACAGCACTTGTCTAACAGTGTCCCTGAGGTTGAAAGCCAATCAGCTGTTTGCTGACCTGGCTTCATGTAAATCAAAGGACCAAAGCCCTCTCTGATTGGAGCTGCTTTGATCCTTTGAAATACACAAAGCTTTTGCCGAGTAAGCAGCAAATGGTGTCACCACCACACTGCCTGGTCATTGTTGTAGACTGCTGAGCTCCTGCTATATTCAACTGCAATAGGCTCAGCAGTGACACAGCCCTGATATCCCCTTTCATGAAAAGCAAAACATTTGGTACGCAGGCGCATCAAATGTAAAAATGAAAGATCTGCCTCAAAATGAGCCACATTTAACTGTACTTTTAATAAACACTGATGTGAAAAACTGTGTTTTCAATTATTTTCTTTTTATATGCAGCATTCTGCAATATTCTCTTCATGGAACCAGTAATTTGGAGTTTTTACTATGTCACAGTTCATGTACAAAATGCTAAACATGAGCTATTGTCCTATCAAACCATGTTTAGAGATCTTTGCTCAAACTGTGACATAGTTAAAACTCCAGGGGCTAGCTTCACAAAAAACTCACAAAGTGCAGCACAAAAGGTTGTGTTGCACCTTGCAACTGCCCAGGTGGTAAAAAATGTTATTCATAGACGGATAGCATATGGTGCTATCTGACTGTGAGTTGGGCTAGGTAGAGGCAGTGGTAACCCCATTACCACTACATTTAACCCCACTAGTACTGTCCTGACCTGCATTCCCAGAAATGGCCCCACAATTCATAGCACCAGTGTGCTATTTGATATTCTCAAAAGCTGCCATGTAAATGAGCCCATTGGGCATGCAAGGCTCTAGTTTGCCACTTGCATGCCCATTATGGGCTCATTTACATGGGCTGTGGGTGTCCTAGTGCACCCCCAGCCCCTGCCCATCACAGCCATAGTCACTGATAGTCTAGTGGTCCCTCCCCTGTCCCCCATCGCTGTTCACATATGAAAAAAACTAAATACCCTGGTTGTCTAGTGGTCCCTTCCCCAATGCTTGATCACCATCCCGTTCTTGAAAATAATATTTCCTGGTAGTGCAGTGATTCCTCCCCACTCCCCATTCTTCAACTGCCATCCTGACATTAAAAGAAAGTCTTCCCTGGTAGTCTAGTGGTTCTTCCCCCCTCCCAGTCTCTGATCACCATCCTGATAGTAAAATATCTTCTTTTCTGGTAGTCTAGTGGTCCTTTCCCTCTCCCCAGATGTCTGATCGCTGTCACTGTATATTAAAAATCCTATTCCCTAGTAGCCTCGTGGTCCCTCCCTCTTCCCTGTTCTCCAATTGCCATCCTGGCATTAAAAGAATGTCCTCCCTGGTAGCCTAGTGGTCCTTGCCTTGTCTCCAATCACCATCCCAGCAGTTAAAAAATATTCCTGAATGTCTAGTGGTCCCTCCCACCAACTCTGTTCTCTGATCGCCACCCTGATAGTGAAAAAAATTATTCCTGGTAGTCTAGGGGTCCCTCCCCATACCCCCATTTGCCAATCACCACCCCAAAGTGAATAACCAAAATCCCCCTGGTAGTCTAGTAGTCTCCCCACCCTATGCCAAATCCCTCCATGCCATAAGTTGACATATCACCCTGGTGGTCTAGTGGTTCCTCAACCCATTCCTAATCTGCCCATATAGTGTACCCTATAGTTTTCTCTGGTATCTATTGGACCCACCATCCACCCACCCTGTTAGGGGCTCACCCACCACCCTGCTGTCCCCCAACCTGTCCCCCAACCAGTAACCAGCACAGCCCTCCTCTCACCTCCACGTCTGGCTGCTGACTGAGCTCTCAATGAGTGCGTACTATATGAAAAGTGGAAATGCTGGCAGCCACTGAAAAGGCAATTTTCCAGTTAAAGGAGTAGAGGCTTAAGAATGGTTTGCCATGACACTGAAATCACAGGGTGTTGATACTGGGCAACTGAGCAGGCTTTAAGCCTAAGAGAATACTAAAGATATAAATAATTCATATTGTTTTTATATATTTCACTTTAGGCAAAACAAGAAATAATATACTAAATAATTGAGTATTTACCCCAGAAAGTAAGGTACTACAGAAACAGTGCTTCTTTATGATGATCAAATTATCAAACTGATTTATGAATTTTATTTAATGTATAATTTTATTCTTTACGCTAAATTATCAAAAGCAATCCTTTGAAGAAGCCCTATAAATTATGGTGAAACATTGGAGTCACGCCTAATAAAGATAGTGAAGTGAAAAATTAAGAAAACTCCAAGGAATTTATTTGTGATCACCCCCCTTCCCCTTTTTTCTTCAAAAGTACTATAAAAGAAACCACTCCTAACATGTCCCATTCACAGTAAATGTCCCAGCATGTGAGTAGAACAGCACAGGAGTGGAAGAGGATTGACATCTTAGGTGTCAGCAGCTGTCCACAGGCGACAGCAGGCATGCAGGGACCCTGCTGATCCATTGAGGTGAGGTAAAAGTACCTGTTTACTTGTCACTGCTGGTGTAAGGGACTACTGCAGAGGGAGACCAGCTCAGACAAGCAGATACTACCCCTTGTGCGGGAAGGAAGGAAAGACCCAATCTAGGGTAGGTATACTTAGGGGTAAAGGCAAGTAAAAAGGGGCAAACTAAAAGTACCTATAGTGTGGAAACAAAGGTAACACTCTATCTGGGGTAACTGTAAAAAAATAATGTAACAAAGGGGTTAAGCAAAGGAAAAAAGGGGAAAATTAGAAACACCCTATCTGGTGTAAAGGTACAAGTTCTTCACAGTGAGTATAGGAATGAGAATGTTGAGCGTGATGCAATGCAGTGGCTGTGGAGCAGCAGTTTTCAGAGAGACCTTTTGGAGACTGAGGTGCTGTCACATCTGCTTGCACCTCTCTGGGTTGAGGGAGGAGGTTGCTGAACTTTGGACTCTGTTGGCTAGGATTCAGGGAATCTCTTGTCCCACCCAGGGGCCACCCGATCTGTCAACAATGCCCCAGAGGATGGCAAAGAGGATGGCTGGATGGACTCTGGTGGGCTGCAGGAGGGTGGGTGTTATAAGTAGGGGGCACATTCCTCAGCTGATGCCACTATGAAACTCATTCACCTCTCTGGTGGGATGGGACCATTGTGAGGGGACACCCTTGGCAGTGGCCAGGGAGGATGTGAGGTCCCTCCTAAATGAGACAACAAGGTGGAAGAGGACCCCAACCGAGGAGGAAGCAACTTCTGGTGGGGGACTCGGTCATCAGGAGGTAGATTTGGAAACAGGAAGGGAGAGAAAGAGGGAGGGGAGGTTAGGTGCCTACCTGGTACCTCAGCTCAGAGGGATAGGAAGCAGATCCTATGGATCACTAGGGTAGTGGGGCAGGATGGAGTTCTAGATGTCATTGTCCACCTGGAGACAAATGACCAAGTTATGGGTGGGGCTGGGATTGTGCAGGAGGGTTTTAAGGAGCTATGGCATATTAGGCAGGTAGCACACTCAAGGGTTTTCACTGAGGTGCTGCCTGTCTACAGCAGGGAAGAGGATAGGGATTTCTGCACCAGGAACTTCATCTCATGGTTGAAGGAATGGTATAGAGAGGAGGGGGTTCAGCTACACTGGTGACCAGGAAACAACCTGGAGTGATAATAGGACATACAGGGGTGATGGCCTGCATCTGTCTGGGAAGGAAATTGCAGTCCTCAGTGGACAGTTTAAATATTTCTTTGATGAACATTTAAACCAGCCAAGGGGGGGGAGAAATCAGGGAGGCATAAACTGCCCCCCAGTCTAAAGCAGAGAGAGGAGAGGACTCAAGGGGAGGTAAATCCCCCAGGGTGAAAAATAAAAGTAGCAAGGTTGAAATGAAGGGACAGGAACATGAGCTGTAAAAAGAGAGGGAAAAAGAAGACAGGGCAAAAAGGAAATGGGGTGGCAGAAAGCAGAGTGGTAAAAAAAATTGTGGAAGGCCACATGTGTAAATGCATATGGTCCAGGAAATAAACTGCGGGTCCTAAAGGCCATCATGGCATAGGAAGGCTTGGATTTCATGGCCATTAATGAGATGTGGTGCACAGGAAACCATGACTGGCACATGGCCACACCAAGCTATGCTCAGTTCAGGAAAGACAGAGTGAGAAGGAAGGGATGAGGGGAGCTATTGTATGTAAGGGATGGTATCAAAGTGATGAAGACAGAGGGAATTGAGGTGCTGGAGGTACTGTCGGTCACCATGGAGATGGGAAACTGAGCCACTGTTCACAATGGTGTGATCTACAGACCTCCAGCATAGTGAGAGAATTTAGATAAGGCACTGGTGTAAGCCACTGGCACAATGGCAAAAAAGGGGAGGTGCTGCTGGTGGGGGATTTCAAGCTGCCGAACGTAGACTGGAGCATCCCAGCTGCAACTTCAGCTAGAAGCAGGGACATCCTGGACTCCCTGAAAAGGGTGTTTCTCAGGAATCTAGTCAGGGAGCCCACTCGTGATGGGGCAATACTGGACCTGATGCTCACTAACAGAGATAGTGTTGTAGACATAAAGGTGGAAGGTCACCTGAGACCAGTGACACCATATAGTGTGGTTTATCATAAGGATGGTGGTGAACTTTAGGAGGGTAGATTTAAAAAAAAAAACAGGTGAATGCTTCAGCAAAGACCTACCGGGAGGGGTGACCTGAGTGGGCTGGAGGAACAGCAGGTTAAAGAGACCAGGGGAGGGATTATTTGTTTGTTTGTTTATTTATGTATTTATTACATTTCGGAATTGCCTTTGAGCCAAAGACTCATTTACAGAAGTTCCACATCAGGCAATCGGAACAGTAGAATAACATTAATCAAGGAACAGGTAAATACATAAGGTGTGTCTACAGTAAAATAAGCATAATGTGCAAAATGTAGATCATATCAAAGTAGATTAACAGATGCAGAGCAGCTAGCAAGACATATTTTAACAGAACTTTTGACTGAAATACAAGAAGGGAACAAAGAATTATTTACGGAATTTGAGGGAAAGAGTTCAGTGGGGCAAGGTAGAGAGGTGGAAAACGGGGAAAAGGGAAAGAGTGGAGGGGTGGTAAAGGAGGTAAGAAGTGGTAGGAGAGAGCAGTGGTGGAGGGAGGTGGGGAGGGGTGGGGAAAAAGGAAGAAGGAGAGATGCAAGATATAGGGCTAGGTTATATTAGAAGGGGGAGAGAGGAGATAAATGGGAGGAAGCACAGTAGAGAAAGGTGTGGAGGGGGAGAGTAGAATAGAAGTGGACAAGTAAGATGCTTAGGTTGTCATAGTAATTGGGGGACCTGGGAAGAGAAGGGCTGGAGTGAGGCAGAGGGGAGTATATACATTGGTAACAAGTTAGGGAAAGGGCGACAGTGTCAGAGAATTGGGTCCCATTATTGTTATTTATTATTATTATTATGAGGTTAATAAGGCAGATGGTGATTGTGCAGAGGAGGCTCAGGAAAAAGCAGATATCCTAAATAAATACTTTAGTTTACTCTTCACAGAGGTAGGGGATGGGGATGGGCCACATAAAAGCAACAGAGGTACTGGAGAGGGTGAAGTAGACACAAGTCCCTTTAAATAGAAAAGAGTCCTGAAGGGACTCTCAAATCTGAAAGTGGACAGAGCAATGGGGCCAGATGGTGTACATCTGAGGGAGATCAGAGAGGTACTGGCTGCACCTCTAACAGTCCTTATTAACAACTCACTGGAAACAGGAGTAGTACAAGAGGACTGGAGGAGGGCAGATGTAGTCCTGTTTCACAAAAGGAAGAAAGCTGGCAACTATAGGCCAGTCAGCCTATCATCAGCTGTGGGGCAGTTAGTGAAGTCACTTCCAAAGGAAACGATTGGAGTATATTGCATACAGTAGGTAACAAGACCTGGAACCAACACAGATTTATGGGGGGGCATGTAAGTCAAATCGGATAGATTTCTTTTGACTGGGTGACCTGGTAAATAGAACAGGGTGCAGTGGTGCACATGGCCTACTCTGAGTTCAGTAAGGCTTTCAACACAATTCCACATGGGGGGTCATTAGGAAACTAGGCAGTTTAGGGGTGAGTCTGAAGCTTGTAAGCTGGGTAACAAATTAATGAATATGTGACTGAGGGTGGCAGTAAATGGCGTACACTCCAGGGAAGGGAGGGTAACCAGTGGGGTGCCACAGGGCTCAGTACTGGGACCAGTTCAGTTTAATGTCTTTATAAGTGACATTGCAGATGGGCTGGAAGTGAAAGTCTGCCTCTTTGCAGATGGCATCAAAATTTGCAATAGGGTGAACACTCCGAAGGGTGGAAAGAATGTGCAGAGACCTGAAGAAACCCCATGGAGTGGTAAAGGGCATGGCAATGTGGGTTTCAACTCGAAAAAGTGTGAAATCTTGCATTTGGGACACAGAACACAGAGGTGGAGTACAATATGGGAGAAGAGGTATTGACAGTCACCAAACAGGAAAGGGATTGGGGAGTACTCCTTTCTGATTATCTCAAGCTGGCAAGGCAGTGCAACAGTGCAGTAGGTAGGGCCAATGGGATACTGGGATACAGAAAGCGGGGTAGTACCAGCACAAGAGAGGTGCTGTTACCACTGTATAGATTGCTGGTGAGTCCCCACCTGGAGTACTGTGTCCAGTTCTGGAAACTACATCTCAGGAAGGACATAGACTGGAGGCAGTCCAGAGGAGGGCAACTAAAGTGGTGCAGGGTCTGCATCAGAAGCCCTATGAGGACAGACTGAAGGACCTCAGTATTTACACCCTGGAAGATAGAAGATTAATGAGAATATGATAAAGACCTATAAATACCTCACAGGGGTAAATAGCATACAGAAGGGGAGTATTTTTCAGAGGAAAATATGCACAACAACAAGGGGACATGTGATGAAGCTGGAAGGGGTAAATTCAAAAGGGATGTGAAGAAGTACTTCTTCACAGAAAGAGTGGTGAATGCTTGGAACAGTGTTTTAGCAGAAGTGGGGGGGCAAAAACAGTGGTGGGCTTCAAGTATGCATGGGATAAGCACAAGGGAATCTTAAGAGCTGGCCCAGTGGTGCTGAGGGTTGAGGCACTGGACACCACACCTCGCGTCATGCTGGCAAACTGGGTTCGGGAACAAGCCCGGGTCATCAGGGAGGGTTGGCAGGGGAGGACTAGGATCGAGCATCTGTTGACTGCTCTCCTAGTCCTGGGGTGGATTAGGGAACAACCATTGCATGGTGGTGACCTCTGGAGATGCTCTGGGGTACTACCAGCATGGTGGAAGTTGGGGGGGGCAGGGTGAACGTTGGCATGTGTTGCCTGATGTCATTGCATGTCTGCATTCCTGTGGAAACAGAAAAACAGGAGGAAAAAGGGCTGGGCACAACCATGCAACTTGATGGCCGCGCCCTGCACTGCCTGGAGGACTTGCGAGGAGTCCCATCAGGGAGGGTCTGTGGCTATCCTGGCTGGGAGCAGCAGAGGAGGTCCTTTAGCAGGATGGCATGATGGCCATCCCGGATCCTCCAGAGTGCAGTATGAGCCACCCAGCTCTCCGGGTGGGCAGGGCCAGTGGCTGGATGCCTCAAGCTGGCTCATGTTGCAGCAAGGTGATAAACAGCAGCAGTGATAAACAATGGAATCTTAGTAGGAGAGATCAAGTAGGGTCTGTGCTGACAGTATAGGCAGGGGAAAAAATGGATAGAATGTGTGGGACAAGTGGTCTTTATCTGTGTCAGATTCTGTGTTTCTGTGCCTGCATAGCTGTTTTGAATGATTTATTTAAGTGCTCACATGCATGGTACAAGTAAGTCAGTAAAGGTGATACAAATTAAGTCTTTTCTAGGAGAGCACTAGTATGACAGCTCCAAGTAGCATGGGTAAGAAATCCAAGTACTGTATATTAGTACATGTTTGACAGCACAACATACTTGTTGGCCCCTGCTTAAGAGGCATGGTGGGTGGATTTGTTGGATCTTGAGTCCTTTCCAGCTTATGTAAACGTTTTAAAAACTTTGTTTTAAGAGAGAATATAGTAAATGAGACATACAGTGGCGTGAAAAAGTATTTGCCCCCTTCCTGATTTTCTCTATTATTGCATATTTGTCACACTGGATGTTTTCAGGTCTTTAGAGAAAATGTAATATTAGATAAAGGGAACCTGAGTGAACAAATAACACTTGTTTTTTTTTTAATTTCACTTATTTAATGAAAAAAAGTTAACCAACACCAACTGGCACTGTGTGAAAAAGTAATTGCCCCTACACTTAATAACTGGTTATGCCACATTTAGCTGCAATGACTGCAACCAAACACTTCCTATAATTCAATATCAGTCTTTCACATCGCTGTGGAGGAATTTTAACCCACTCTTCCTCGCAGAAACTGCTTTAATTCAGTAACATTTGGTAGGTTTTCGAGCATGAACTGCTCGTTTCAGGTCCTGCCACAGCATCTCTATTAGGTTTCAGTCTGGACTTTGACTAGGCCACTCCAAAACTTTAATTTTACTTCTTTTTAGCCATTCTGATGTGGACTTGCTTTTGTGTTTTGGATCATTGTCTTGCTGCATGACCCAACTATGCTTCAGCTTCAGCTGACGGAAGGATGACTGGACATTCTCCTCAAGAATTTTCTGGTACAGAGCAGAATTCATGGTTCCTTTTAATTATGGCAAGTCATCCAGGTCCTTAGGCAGCAAAGCATCCCACACCATCACACTACCACCACCATGTTTGACTGTTGGTATGGTGTTCTTACTGTGGAATGCTGTGTTTGCTTTACGTGAGACATTATGGGATCCATGTTGTCCAAAAGTTCCACTTTGGACTCATCTGTCCATAGAACATTTTCCCAAAAGGCTTGTGGATCATCCAGGTGCTTCTTGGCAAATGAGACAAGCATTTATGTTCTTCTTGGTTAGCAGTGGTTTCTCTTGCTACTCTCACATGAAGACCATTTTTGCCCAGTCTCTTTCTGATTGTGGAGTCATGAACACTGACCTTAGCTGAGGCAAGAGTAGCCTGCAGTTCTTTGGATGTTGTTTTAGGATCCTTTGAGACTTCTTGGATGATTTTACACTGTGCCCTTGGAGTAATTTTGGCAGGCCGCACTCCTGGAAGGTTCACTACTGTTCCAAGTGTTCTCCATTTGGAGATTATGGCTCGCTGTGGTTCGATGGAGTCCCAGAGCCTTAGAAATAGCTTTGTAACCCTTTCAGACTGACAGAGGGCAACAAATTTTTCTGATCTTTTCAGGAACTTCCTTTGATCATGGCGTAATGTGCTTGTTGAATCTTTGTGCTGGCAACGTGACTCTGATGGTAAGGGCCAAAATAAGTGAGGTTTATATTGAGCAGGGCTGGCTGTAATCAAGCCTGGCTGTGTTCAATCAGCTGACTCTAATTATCCCTTTAATTGGGTTGATTTAACTAGGGGCAATTACTTTTCACACAGTGCCAGTTGGTGTTGGTTAACTTTTTTCATTAAATAAATGAAATAAGTAAAAAAAAAAAGTGTTATTTGTTCACTCAGGTTCCCTTTATCTAATATTATATTTTGTCTAAAGACCTGAAAACATCCAGTGTGACAAATATGCAATAATAGAGAAAATCAGGAAGGGGGCAAATACTTTTTCACGCCACTGTAAGTCTTTAAAGTTACGTTGATTTTTACTTTTGACAATAAACCAACATGCTCCATAATTCCATTTCTGGAAAAAAACACTCGATAACTTAGAAATAGATGGACTCATGGCCAGAGCAAGGCATTACTGTGGCGAATAGTTGTTTCTGTTCACACATTAAGCATGTTATGAAAGTTATGAAAGCTCCAGTCTAGATTAAGATCTGGTCACCCCTACACCCCATTCCAAATTGGCTTGGATCAAATGTTTGGATCTCAGAGCTTCTCCACATCTGAACTGGAGATGAGCTACAATCAAGGGACACCTTTACTCTAACATGTAGCCTGGCTCAGACTATGATCTGCAAACCCTTCCAAGCTAGGCTGACTCAGGCTGACCTGGGCCAGAATCCAAATTATAAAATGGGCACATGAAACCAAGTCCTGAGATTGTTCAGATGTGATTCCATGACCATGCATTATTCTAGCACAACAGTACAGGTCAGAAATACTTAATGTTCTGAATATCATTGCTCAGTTTTTAAAATAAAAATCAGTGGAACCATCTTAAACACAATGCAACATTTTAGGGTATGCATAATTGTGGGATGACAGCACTTCTCAGATACATAAGGTACTCAGTGTTGTCTTGTGCTTCACGAGCTGCAGCATGCAATTATCCCACAATGATGGACATACTGTCATGCCTTATTGCTTATTTGAGTTGCAGCTGCCTCATCAATCCCTACTTTATACTGGTTAGAGGTTCTGAAAACACAGCTGTGGGCGCTTTCAGTGGAAAGATCCCACTTTCAAAAGAGTACCCTCACCCCATACAGTGCTTCTAAATGACTAAATGATTGTGTGGTAATAAAGGCGTCTCTGGTGGTGACTATTGCTATGTGTATGGAGGCAGTAAGACATCTGGAGTCCATAAGGCATAGAAGAAAAAAAATAATTTCACAGTTATAATTGTATCTCATGTTCTCACCACAGTGGCTGCTTTCAACACATTCATTTATTATATCTATTAGGCACTTCTCTGCGTAGCACATTTCATCAGCCTATTCTATACTACTAAGTTTGGGGTTTAACCAGGAAAGCTCCTAAATATGTAAAAGATGTAAAATAACTTTAAAACTTAAGCTGGACTTTGAACCTATATGGTATATACAATACATAGAGAACAAAGGATGGGGTGGTGTGTTATGAAATTTTACACACTCCCAAGGTGAGGGATGCTACACAAATCCCGAGGGCGAAGCTTGAGGGGCTTATGAGAAGCATCCCACATAGAGGGTATGTGTAAAATAGAGTTTTACACACTGCCCCATCTTTTATTTTATATAATTGCTGGCAGGCATTTTTTCACCACAGCAGTTATATAAAATAAAAAAAGAGAGAGAGATCTTTGGTTTCACTTACAGCCGAGTAGCAGTTATGGCAGGTGCCCAGTGCAAGTAAAGAGATAGAGCAGCTGGCGCATACGTGCAGTCAGGGGAAACCCAGCACATTTGCCATATTAACTAGCCAGTTATTATGGCAAATATCAACCTGGGTTTTCTTAGGGAAAAAGCGCACATCAGTTATTATATAGAGAATAATGCCTGTGCACGTGTGTGTTATGAGGATTGTTCACACAGAGTATGAAACATCCTCACAACACACACCTGCACAGGCATTATTTTTTAATAATAATTGGTACAAATTTCAACAGAGAGAAAACTGTAAGCTGTATTTGTGCCAGTGAGCGTGTCTCTGAGAAGCCTCCATACTTATGCAAATACAGTGAAGTGAGAGTACGAGGAGGAAAACACTGTAATAACACACTATCGAGTTACTATGGAATTCAGCGGCATTATTATAGCATTTTATCAGGAGTGGAAATCCAGTCATTATGGGGGGGGGTCACCAGTTATTATAAACAACTCTAAATGGGTATATGTTTCTACAGCATACTTATTTTATCCTTGCTTATAAAGTAGGGAGCTGACTTGATGGACGTAGACCTTTAATTATTATTTTTCTATGTAGATTGCCTGATGCATTGTTTATACTACACAAATCTAGAATCAAATCCATTTCCAAATTCTTCTTGCTCTTGTTTATATTGGGTTTCATACTGGGTGGTATAGACGTGAGAAGGCTAAGTGCCCATTTGAGCCATCCACCTGCATCAATGGGAACAGTCAGGCCCTATGGTATGGTGCGAAAATACCACACTTCTAAAACATATCATGTACTTTGAAAATAGTAAATGTTTACCACTGGTGAACAAAATGATCTCTGAAACATGCCTGGACTAAATAAATAAGTAGTAATCCCCATTTGCAAGAAGATCTTTTAACAGTTTTGGCCACCCCCTCTTGCAGAGTGCCAAATCACCTTATCTGTAGGTAATAAAAAGGGGAAGAGCCATTGCCAGAGAGCACCCAAGTTGTTGCTTTCCCAAAGAGAGAACCTGCTGGTGTATGATTCACACCAACTTAGGCCACTTTGCAGGAGGGCATCTCTCCATGCACCCCAGTTCAGACCTGTTTACAAAAAAACAACAATACACTCAGGCTGGACCCATTTTAAAAAGCCTTACACAACAGCAAATAGAATTACAGTCAGATCTCAACACACTTCAGACAACATGCTGCCCTCACACATCCTGTTTGCTCCTCATTGATAGTAACATATTAGTTTATGCTGGGAAGGGACTGTCCATAATTTACACATGCGAACTCCCATCAAAAAATAAGTATGCTGTGTCTTCACCTAAATGCTACTGAAAGGAAATTATTGCTTACCCACACAGTCCTGACATAAAGATGTTGCTCATAATTGATTTTTTCTTGCCATCTCAATGAATGAATGAATGAATGAATGGAGTGATGAGACAACATGCGTGCCCTAGTTTTAATAGCTGATTGGTCACTGTGGTCAGCTAATCATCTGTTACAACAATGACATCTCATCTCATCACTGGTTCATTCAGTAAGCCAGTGGGAGAACAGAGAGTCTGGTCACTGTGGAGGGGTACAGCTTTCCCTTTAATAGGTTGTGATAATCATATCAGTTGTTTGGGTGATGAGTTAGTGAGGGACAGTGGGACACAAGAGGGTGATGTGGGGGAACTTCTTATTTATTTGACTGGATCAGGTGGGTGGGGTGGAGGTGGGGCTGGGACTGATGTGCACGCTTTGCTGTAACTAGGGTGGGGGATGGCTACCTAATCTTTTTACCTCCTAACCATTCCCAGAACTAGGCTGAAATCAGCCGGTGATAGAGCATTTAGTGCTGAGGCCCCTGTTCTGTGGAATTCCTTACCAACTATGGTTAGAGAGGCTCCTTCGGTGGATGTTTTTAAGGCCCAGTTAAAGGCCTTTTTCTTCTCTAAGGCATTTAATTTAATTTAATTTAATGTTTAGACAAAGGTTTATAGCTAAGGTTTAGTGTTTAATGATTTATATCTGTTTAATTGTATATTTATTATATAAAGATGCCTGTTTTAATGTTTTGTACGGTGCCCAGAGCCTCTGGGATTGGGCGTCTTTTAAATAAATTTTGCCTTGGCTTGCCTTTTAAAACTTTGTTGGGACAGAAGACTGAGGAGCAAGGTGGGTTCTATGAGGGTGGGGGTGGAGAAACATGTTATTATTAGGTGTGGGTGGAGGGGATAGTAGATATGCTGTAGATGGGTGGGGTGGGTTTTAATTTTTTTAAAGCATTTTTAGAAAATTGAACTTTTCTGCACAAACTTGAGGTGAAATTGGGACCTTGCTATGCATAGTGCTTAGTTCCTGACTTCTCTGCAACTTTACTGGTGAAGTTTTAATTCACAGCACCCCTAGTTGGGATCCTAATAGGAGCAAGAAGTTGAACTGGCCATGTTTGCCGAGTTGCTTTGACATGGAAATGGTCTAAGCCCTCTACAGTGACAGGGAATACAGACATTCAGTATTTCATCCATCAGAAGCCAACTGTGCTTTTTGTGGGGTGGCTGAGCCCCCTTCTCCCCCCATTACAAATATAATCAACTCTGAGTCAGAGTTGATTGTGAAGGGGTGAAACATCAGCGAAAATGGCACCAGTGTGGAGCGGGACCCTTACAGTGACAACTTCAAATCTGTTTGAAATTGTTGCTGTAATGGGTTTCACTGTTTGGGTTTTGCCGTGGTTACATGATACAGAACTGGCCCTGCCAGCACTGTGGGCTGTGTCATCATGGGCATGCCTGGTACCAGAGCCATAGATGGCAATAGCAGTAATGGAGGCAACATTCTTTGTGTCAGCTCAGAGTACTGGGCCCATACAGAGGCATTACCGTCAGCCCTGTCACTCTAGTTGCTGGCTGTTCAGTGACGGAAGTAGGAGTCAGCATTGAATTCCCAGTGTTGGTCCACTCTGCCTAACCTGACTGCAAGAACCATGACATCAGACTTAATGGTGCCATTCCAAAGATGATGACCATTACCTAGATTCTGATTGTCTGACTGTGTCACAACATTTTCCAGTGGCATGCTGCTGGGATTCAGTTTATGGCATGGACTTCATCTTTAATAATTTTTTCAATTGTGATTTCTTACCTAAAGGCTACAGAGGAGCAAGTATTTTACTTGTATCTGTGTCGTCCTTGTCCCTACTTTTCCTAAGAAATGACTGTCTTCTACCTTCAGCAACGTGTATCCTGGTTGAATACCTAGCAAACTTGAACAATGCCAAATGCCATGACTGGTACCAAGGTGATTCACACTGTGGTCATGGCCAGCATTGAGGGAGAGCATATTACTCTATTCTTATAAAAAAGTGATGTCTTGTTCAGTTATGGTGCACTCGACAGTGTACAACACATTGATGAACAATGGATTGCATTCTCAGAGGATGGCATCACCAAGGTCAGGTAGAAATTATAGAGTTGAAGAGAAAAACATGTTTGACAGCTTAAACAAGGAAGAAAAACTTATCTCCAATGATCTTAGATACACTTGATTGTTGGTGAAAAAGAATTAAAATGGATGGGGAGCTTTAAGAATGCAAAAGCACTAGCAAGTGATGTAGTTTACTGTAGTTATTCAGTGTTTTAAGAACAACTTTATTACACAAGGATAGTTTATTTTCACTTGGAATTTAAATTGTTGTGAGGATGAAATATATCAGTCTCATAACAATTCATGTTTCAAAATCAGCTTCTCTGGCAACCCATTAGACAAATTGGAATTTCATGAAGCTGTAGATGGTTACCAGTTAGCATACTGAGTGCAAATTAAACTTCTCTGTGCCACCATAGTCATGCATGCCCCCTGCTCCTACTCAACAAGTAACAAAAAGGCCCAGGAGGGTGAGAGTAAAGCAAACTATTGAAAGAAAAAAGTGGGTAAAAATAATAAAAAACAAAAATGTGTGACTTAAAGAAAAACAAACAATGAAAAGTATTGCCATTGAAATGAATGGACCCATTAATTTCAACATTTTGTTTTTCTTTAGTTCATAACTTTTTTGTTTTTTACTATTTTTACCTACAGTCTTTTTGAGCCCAACCAGAAGAAACTATCAGTGTCAAATTTCAAATGGCCCTCAATATGCCTGTCTGAAGCAGATGCTGGCATGTGCCACAAGCACCAACTTTAGAGGATTTACAAATTGACACCCACAGGGTTTGTGAGGGTGGGGCTAAAAAAAGCAACCTCAACAGAAACAAGGTCTGGCAGAAACCACAAGGGTTGCAGTTGAGCATGATAAATGACAGCTGTCACATTCATAAGGTGCTGTAAGGAAATGGCTATGCTATAAATTTGGGGGGGAAATATTGAAAATGATCAAAGTTATGAGCCTGCATTCACAAAATTGACTAAAGGTGCATAACTTTGTTGCTTTTATTTTTTTGCACCAAAGAGATCAGAAGAGGAAGGATCCAGATTAATTTCAGTGCAGTGCAGTGCAGTGCAGTAGCTGTTCATTGCTGTTTTTGTTTTAAACCTAGATATGTGTGCTTTTAGGCTTGCTGTTATTTCTTTGCTATCTTTACTTGGAATTGTTTTTGGGCTGTTAAAAAATCTGAAACCTAGTTTGGTGTATTTTTAGTGGTGCTGTTTTCCTTTGCTGTCTTTACTTGCTGCAAATCATTATTTTGTTTTTAAACCTAGATTTGTATGCTTTTAGTGGTGCTGTTATTTCTTTGCATCTTTACTTGGAATTGTCTTGGGGTGGTTGAAAATGTGAAACCTAATTTTGTGTGCTTTTAGTGGTACTGTTATTCCATTGTTGTCTTTACTTGGAATTGTTTTGGGGCTGTTGAAAATGTGAAACCTAGTTTGGTGTGCTTTTAGTGGTGCTGTTTTCCTTTGCTGTCTTTACTTGAAATTGTTTTTGAGCGGTTTAAAATTTGAAACCTAGTTTGGTGTGCTTTTAGTGGTGCTGTTTTCCTTTGCTGTCTTTACTTGAATGGTTTTGGAGCTGTTGAAAATTTGAAACCTAGTTTGGTGTGCTTTTAGTGGTGCTGCTTTCCTTTGCTGTCTTTACTTGCAAATGTTGTCTTATCTTGTCTGTCTTGCCCTGTAGTTTGGGGAAGGGTGCTAATTGTCTAACCTCTGACCTCAGCTACATGATAACTGGAGATGGGGCTAACTCAAATTTGAAGTAGCCGGTTGATTTCTGGTTTCTCAGAAGAGGCCAGAGGGGGAAGGATCCAGATTCATTTCAGTGCAGTGCAGTAACAGCTC
Organism: Neoceratodus forsteri; assembly: GCA_016271365.2. Lineage (NCBI taxonomy): Eukaryota > Metazoa > Chordata > Ceratodontiformes > Ceratodontidae > Neoceratodus > Neoceratodus forsteri. The sequence continues at coordinate 1,129,241,110 of CM028131.1, forward strand.
ATTGCTGCTTTTGTTTTAAACCTAGATTTGTGTGCTTTTAGTCTTGCTGTTATTCCTTTGCTGTTTTTTCTTGGAATTGTTTTGGGGCTGTTGAAAATCTGAAATCTAGTTTGCTATGCTTTTAGTGGTGCTGTTTCCCTTTGCTGTCTTTACTTGGAATTGTTTTAGAGCTGTTGAAAATTTGAAACCTAGTTTGGTGTACTTTTAATGGAGCTGCTTTCTTTTGTTGTCTTTACTTGCAAACGTTGCCTTATCTTGTCTGTCTTGCCTTGTAGTTTGAGGGAGGGGTGCTAATTGTCTGACCTCTGATCTTAGCTACATGATAACTGGAGGTGGAGCTAAGTAATATTTGAGGTTGCAAGTTGATTTCAGGTTTCTCAGAAGAGGCCAGAAGGGGGATGATCCAGATTCATTTCAATGTAGTGCAGTAGCTGTTCATTGATGTTTTTGTTTTAAACCTAGATTTGTGTGCTTTTAGTGGTATCATTAATTCTTTGCTGTCTTTACTTGAAATTGTTTTTGAGCTGTTTAAAATTTGAAACCTAGTTTGGTGTGCTTTTAGTGGTACTGTTTTCCTTTGCTGTCTTTACTTGCTGCAATTTTTTGTTTCTGTTTTAAACCTAGAGTTGTGTGTTTTAGTGTTGCTCTTATTCCTTTGCTGTCTTTACTTGAATTGTTTTAGAGCTGTTGAAAATGTGAAACTTAGTTTGGTGTAGTTTTAATGGAGCTGCTTTCTTTTGTTGTTTTTACTTACACATGTTGTCTTATCTTGTCTGTCTTGCCCTGTAGTTTGGGAGAGGGTGCTAATTGTCTAACCTCTGACATCAGCTACATGATAACTGGAGATGGGGCTAACTCAAATTTGAAGTAGCTGGTTGATTTCTGGTTTCTCAGAAGAGGCCAGGGGGGAAGGATCCAGATTCATTTCAGTGCAGTGCAGTAATTGCTCATTGCTGTTTTTCTCTTAAACCTAGATTTGTGTACTTTTACTGGTGCTGTTATTTCTTTACTGTTTTTACTTGGAATTGTTTTGGGGCTGTTGAAAAAGTGAAACCTAGTTATCTGTGCTTTTAGTGGTGCTGTTATTCCTTTGCTGTCTTTTCTTGGAATTGTTTTGGGGCTGTTGAAAATCTGAAACCTAGTTTGCTGTGCTTTTAGTGGTGCTGCATCCCTTTGCTGTCTTTACTTGGAATTGTTTTTGAGCTGTTTAAAATCTGAAACCTAGATCTGTGTGCTTTTATTTATTTATTTATTTGCTTTTGTTTATCAGGTAAGCACACTAGACAACCAAGTGCCTATTTTCAGGTGCGACCTGGGAGATTACAAAGATACATTCAAGATTACAAAGCGGGCACAACAGGTGTTGCTGTTATTTCTTTGCTGTCTTTACTTGAATGCTTTTGGAGCTGCTGAAACTATTTAACCTAGTTTGGTGTACTTTTAATGGAGTTGCTTTCCTTTGCTGTCTTTACTTGCAAATTTTGTTTTATCTTGTCTGTCTTGCCCTGTAGTTTGGGGAAGGGGTGCTAATTGTCTGACATCTGACCTTAACTACATGGTAACTGGAGATGGAGCTAAGTAAGATTTGAGGTTGCAGGTTGATTTCTGGTTTCTCAGAAGAGGCCAGAAGGGGGATGATCCAGATTCATTTGTGTAGTGCTGTTTTTGTTTTAAACCTAGATGTGTGTGCTTTTAGTAATGTTGTTACTTCTTTGCTGTCTTTACTTAGAATTGTTTTGGGGCTGCTGAAAAATTTAAACCTAGTTTTCTGTGCTTATAGTGGTGCTGTTATTCCATTGCTGTCTTTACTTGCTGCAATTTTTTGTTTTAAACCTAGATATCTGTGCTTTTAGTGGTGCTGTTATTCCTTTGCTGTCTTTACTTGGAATTGTGTTGTAGCTGTTGAAAATCTGAAACCTAGTTTGGTGTTCATTTAGTGGTGTCATTTTCCTTTGCTGTCTTTATTTGCTGCAAATTTGTTTTTGTTTAAACCTAGATTTGTGTACCTTTAGTGGTGCTGTTATTTCTTTGCTATCTTTACTTGGAATTGTTTGGGGCTGTTGAAAAATTGAAACCTAGTTGTGTGTACTTTTAGTGGTGCTGTTATTCCTTTGCTGTCTTTACTTGGAATTGTTTTAGGGCTGTTGAAAATCTGAAACCTAGTTTGGTGTGCATTTAGTGGTGCAGTTTTCCTTTGCTGCCTTTACTTGCTGCACATTTTCACCCACCCTTCGTCACCTACCCCCACTCTTAATTATATTCCCCTTTAAATCTGATTGACAGGAGCTAAGAACAGGGAACATCAGGGGCTGTAGTGTAGGAGGGGAATAAGGAGGAGGAAATCTGCCCTCAGCACAAGTGTTTTGACTCATTTTCTATTGTTGTTTCCTTCTTTTTAAAAAGTATCTGAGGATCAGTGGCAGGATTTTCAGGACAACAAATTAGTAAAGAGGGCACTATATGGAGAGCTTCAGTAACAGACAACTATTGGAATAGCAGTATAAATGCAGCATAATGTGGGGAGTGGTGCAATGCAGTAGATGTAGGGCAGCCATATTCAGGCAGACCTTCTGGATGCTGAGATACTACCCTATCTGCAGGCATCTCTCTGGACTGTGTGGTGAGGTAGCCAGACTCACAGTGGAAGCAAACTGGGTCAGGAGTATCACCCCTATCCAGAGACCACCCAGTTCAATCCCACTGCCTCAAAGGATGCTAAGAATGAGGAGCACTTGAATGGCTGTGGGCTCAGGGAGGGTTAGGGCAATCAGGCAGAGGCACATCACAAATCCTGTTCCACTCCAGAACTCATGTGCTGCACTGGCAAATGGAGACAACCAAACAGAGGTACCCACAGAAGTGGAAAGGAAGGATGTGAAGATCAACTGAGGAGGTGACCTCAGTGGGGAGAGCAGTGGACCCCCAGAGAAGGAGGAAGTGAATCCCAGTGGGGGACTCTATATTAAGAGGGATCCAGCTAGGAACACATGAGAGGGAGGACAGGGAGGTGAGGTGCCTACCAGGTGCCATGGTGTGGAGGGATGGGAGAAAGATCCTGGAGAACACCAGGAAGGCAAGACAGGAGGGTGAGCTGGATGTCATTATCCACCTAGGTACTAATGACCTGGCAAATGGGGATCCTAAGGAAGTTCAAGCAGGTAGCTACATCTCTCTCACCTTCTCAAAAGTGCTACCTGTGAGGGGGATGATGGAGCATAGGGGCACATGCACCAGAAACATTAACTCATGGTTGAAGAACTGGTGCTGTGAGGGAGGGTTTGGAGTCATTGGTGACTGGGGACCCACCTGGAGGTATGGGGGCTTGTTCAAGCCTGATGGCCTGCATCTGTCCTGGAAAGGAATCCAAGCACTCAGTGATAAGTTTAAATGCTACATGGACAAGCATTTAAACTAGCCAAGAGTGGTGACAGACCAGCAAGATGGGTACCTAATTGCTCATCCCCCCACAGCTAGCAGTAGAACCAGTGAACAGGAGGTGGGGATATCTCCACAAAGCAGTGTGCAAATGATGGAGATAAGCACCCAAGGGGTGGATGGGTAGAAAGTGGACAACATTCAACAGAACATTGACTGCAGGGAGAATGAAGGATAAAGAACAACCAGGAAGGGGGCTGGAGTAGAACAACTAAACAATCCAGGGAGTTCATGTCATGGAAAGCCAAGTGTGCCAATGCCAGGAGTCTTAGCGACAAGACTGAGGATCTGGAGGCTGCTATGGTGCAGTCAGACCTGGACATTGTGGTCATCTCAGAGACCTGGTGTAATGATAACCATGACAGGGAGATGGCCTCACCCAGCTGCAAAATATTCAGAAGAGACAGGGCAGGCAGGAAGGGAGGAGGAGTGGCACTTTATATGAAAGATGGCATAAAGGCCACAGAGATCCAGGAGTAGCAGAATTGAGGACATACTCTGGGTTAAGCTAGAAAGGAAAATGGGGTCAGACATCTACACAGGGGTGGTCTATGGACCACCAGCCCAGGTGGAAGAAATAGACAGGGAGTTGATGCTAGTTATACAAAGGATGGCAGACAAGGGGGAGGTGGTGCCAATTGGAAACTTCAATAGTCCAGATGTGGACTGGAGCCTCCCAGCAGCAGTATGAACCAGGAGCAGATTTATCCTGGACTCCCTTCAAGGTGCCTTCCTTAAGCAACTGGTCATGGAACCAACTCAGCAGAAGGCAATACTGGACCTTGTGCCCACAAACGAGAACAGTGTGATAGGGGTAACAGTGGGGGAGCAACAGAGGAACAGTGACCACCGGTCACTGTGGTTTGAAATCACAAAAGGAGAAGAAACCAAACTGCACAAAAACACTTATCCTGGATTTTAGGAGGGCAGACTTTTGGAAAATGGGGACATGCTTGAAAGAGGCACTAATGGGAATGGGGAGGAGAATAAGGGGTGGAGGAACAGTGGACAATATTTAAAACAGGGATTACAAACCATAATATTAATTATTTTAATTTTTTTAAATATTTAAAAAGAATACTTAAAAAAGGGATTAACCAGGTCGTGACTGAAAATGGTCCTCTGGATCAGTGCACCTACCCAGTTACCAACAACATAAATAAATAAATAAACAAGAGCAACAGAATTATGCATGAAGCAGGTTAGCAAGGGGAAAAGGAAGAGGAAGCCATTATGGTTTTCAAAGGAGGTAGCGGAGAAAGTGAAAGCCAAAATTATCGTATTCAGGCAATACAAAAAGATGCAGGCAGAAGAGGATAGGGAGAAGTACCAGGAGAAGCAAAGGGAGGTGGGTAGGTCAGTAAGGGAAGCCAAAGCTCAGACAGAAGAGTGCATCACAAAATCACTGGGCAGAAGGGACAAAACTTTTTACAGGTACATAAGTGAAAACAGAGGGACAAAGGGAGGGATAGTGAGACTGAAAGGGGACGACAGGGGTCACATGGAGGATGACAACAGTGAAGCTGACATATTGAACAGATGTTTCTGCTCAGTCTTTACTAAGGAAGAAGAGGGTATTGGGCATGAAGGGAGTACAAGGGGTGGGAATGGCACAGAAATGGACACAAGTCCCTTTACATGGGAAAAGGTCCTAAAGGAACTGGAAGGAATAAGAGTTGATAAAGCAATGGGGCCAGATGGGGTGCACCCCAAGGTTCTGAAGGAACTAAGAGAGGTGGTGGCTGATCCTCTGACAATCCTGTTTAGCCGATCACTGGAAACAGGGGAGGCACCCAGAGACTGGAGGACAGCAGATGTAGTCCCCTTATACAAAAGTGGTAACAAAGAGGAATTGTGGAACTACAGACCAGTAAGCCTGACCTCAGTAGTTGGGAAGATCATGGAAGCACTACTGAAGGAGAGATTGGTGGAACATCTTGTTGCCAACAGACTACAGGACCCAAGCCAGCATAGTTTCACTGGGGGGAGGTTATGCCAGACCAATCTCACTGAATTTGTTTGACAGGGAGACAAGGGAGGTGGATCAGAGGAGGTCAGTGGATGTGGCCTATCTGGACTTCAGCAAGGCCTTTGACACTGTGCCACATAGGAAACTTATTAAACAAACTGGGGAATATGAGAGTGGGCAGGACAGCAGTGCGGTGAGTGGGTAATTGGCTGGGCAGTAGGATACAGAGGGTGGTGGTAAGTGGCTGTCACTCCACAGAGGGAAGAGTAACCAGTGGGATACCGCAGGGTTCAGTGCTGGGACCGATCCTATTCAACATCTTCATCAGTGACATTGCGCAGGACCTGGAAAGCAAAATGTCCCTGTTTGCTGATGACACAAAGCTCTGTAACAGAGTGGACATGCCAGAGGGTGTAGACAGAATGAGGAGGGACCTCTAGAAGCTTGAAGAATGGTCAGGGTTTTGACAGTTGAAATTCAATGCAAAGAAGTGCAAGATAATGCATATGGGGCACAAAAAGCCTGGAACAACATATCAGTTGGGGGTGAGGATATAGCATGCACCAAGCAGGAAAGGGACCTTGCAGTTATCATCTGTGATGACCTCAAGGTAGGGAAACAGTGTGACAAGGCAGCAGTTAAAGCAACTAGGATGGTGGGATGCACAGGCAGGGGTACCACCAGAAGGAAACGGAAGGTCATAATTACATATCTGAACTAGTGAGGCCCACCTGAGTACAGTGTACAGTTCTGGAGACCTTGCCTACATAAGGACATAGACAGGGTAGAGAGGGTTCAGAGAAGGGCAACAAAGATGCTACAGGAATTGCATCACAAGTCCTATGAGGACAGACTGAATGACTTGAATATGTACTCTATGAAGAAGAACAAGGAGAGAGAGGATGTGATAGAGACATACAAGTACCTTACAGGGAGGAAAAGGGTACAGGAATACACTATTTTCCAGTGAAAAAGATGTTCCAGGACTAGAAGGCATGGGATGAAGTTGAAAGGAGGATGATTCAGAGGAAATCTGAGGAAGAAGTTCTTCACAGAAAGCATGGTGGACAAGTGAAACACCCTGCCAGAGGAAGTGGTGGGGCTGAAACAATCAAGGGATTTAAGAATAGATGGGATAGACATAAGGGAATTCTGGAGGTCAAGGATAAGGGGCAACAGACTTCTAGAAAAACATAAAGGGAAGGTATAGGCTTAAATGGGCAGACTGGGTGGACCATAGGCCCTTATCTGCTGAAAGTGTCTATGTATCTAGGTATCAAATGCTCAACATAGCCTTCTTATGACCCTGCCTCATGAACAAGTGTGAAAAAAATTTTCAAATCTTGCCTCAAAGGTAATTTTTTGCAGGGACCACAAAATCACCTTTCAGGACAAATTTGTCTAATGTCAGTGCAATTGTTCATGAGGTGGTGTCCCAAAGAAGGCATGTTGAAAATCTGGGGCAAAAATATTCAAAAATGGTCAAGTTATGCCACTAAGTTCAAAACCCTATTGAAATACATTGAACCACATACATGTTTCCTGAATTCACAGTCCAGCTTTGAAGAGTGAAGACATGTCTGCGGTCCATAGAAGATTATGGTGCTGGACCCCCCAGTGGGTAAGTAAGGGCTTGGGGGAATGAGGGGGTGAGTGCTGAGTGGAAGTGTTGGTTGGGGGACAGTAATTGCTGCAGCAGACATCAATGGACAGTTTTCTTTTGACAGGGTCCACCCACTGTAGCCCTAACAAAGTCTAGACAGCGCCAATAGGGCTGCAGTTAAGGAATTTGGGGTAAAATATTGAAGATTACAAAAGTTATAAGCCTGCATTAACAAAATGTACCGTAGGCTCATAAATTTGTTTGTTTTGTAGGATTTGTACACCAAATTTTCAACATAGCTTTGTTATGACCCTGCCTCATGAAGAAGGGCAGGGCAAATGTTCAGCTCCTGCGCACAAGTAGATTTCACGCAAGTACTATGAAATCAACTTTCGGGATGCAAAAACAAATTTTGGGCAGGAGTTGAAACATGACAACTTTCACATTCATGAAGTGCTGTAAAGAAATGTTTGCAAAATTCAACATAGCCTTATAACTTTTTGTTTTTAAATATTTTTATACCAAATTTAGAACACTACCTTCTTATGACCCCACCTCATGAACAGTGGCAAAGAACATTTTCAGCTCCTGCCCAAAAAGAGACTTCACACAGGGATGCAAAATCACCTTTCGGGATGTGAAAAAAAAAAAAAACATTTTGGCCAGGATTTGAAAATGTCAGCTGTCATATTCATGAGATGCTGCAAAGATAGCTATGTTGTAGATTAAGGGTAAAACTATTGAAAATTACCAAAGTTATGAGCCTGTGTTAGCAAAATTCAACATAGGCTCATAAATGTGTGATTTTTTAAATATATTTACACCACATAGTCTTCTTAATGACCCCACCTAATGAACAATGGCAGAGAAAACTTTTAACTCCTGCCAGAAATGTGATTTTGCGAAGGGACCACAAAACCACCTTTTGTGATGCAAAAAAAAACAAAAACATTTTGGCCAGGATTTGAAAAATGACAGCTGTCACATTCATGAGATGCTATAAAGATAGGGCTATTTTGTAAATTTGGGGTAAAAGTATTGAAAATTATCAAAGTTACAAGACTGTGTTCACAAAAAAATCAACATAGGCTGTTAACTTTGTTGTTTTTAATATTTTTACACCAAATTTTCAATATAGCCATCTTATTTATTTCATTTTTGTAGAATGGAAAAGGAGGACTATAGTAGACATTCTGCCTATTTTCAGCTTCATCACGGGGGAGAGGTATACAGATGGATGCCAACTGACATTGAACCAGATTAAGCTGTTGGTGATATTTTTATGACCCCACCTCATGAACAATGGTGGAGAAAATTGCCAACTCCTGCCTGAAAGGTGATTTTGTGCAGCGACCACAAAATCACCTTTCAGGACAGATTTACCTAAAGTTACTTGCATTGTTCATGAGGTGGTGTCACAAAAAAAGGCATGTTAAAACTTTGGGCCAAAAATATGCATAAATGCCCAAGTTATGCCACTAAGTTCAAAATACCATTGAAATACATTGAACCACATACCTGTTTCTTCAGTTTGCGATCTGGCTTTGAATACTGAAGACGTGTTTGAGGTCCAGAAAGGATGAAGGCATTGGACCACTGATCGTTAAGTAAGGACTTGGGTGGTGTGGGTGCTGAGTGGGAGGGTTGGGTGGGGAGTGATGATGGATGGTTTTCTGTAAATGGGTACAAAAAAAATGACCAAGGATTTCTGCACTGGGGATTGGGTACCCCAGTGTCACTATATTTCTTGGAGGGGAGTGGGGTGGTGGGTGCTGAGAGGCAGCGCTGGGTGGGGGGATATGGAAAAAAATCTCAGGGGTGACCTGATCATGACACTGGGGGAATTGGGCACCCCTACTGTTGCTATTATGTTTCTGGGGTGAGTGCTGGGTGGTTTGTGCTGAGAGGGAGGGGAGAGTCGGGTGATATCTTTAATTTGAAAGAAAAAAAATTGGCAGTCACAGTACGATGTGTCATGCCCAAGATGGCTGCCACAGTCTACTGCACATGCATGGGCACTAGCGCATGCGCAGTGGTGTGCAGCAACCATGTTGGACACAGGAGAGTATGCCATGACTGCTGATTTTTTTTCTTTAAATTATAGATAGCCCCCCACCTGACCCTCCCTCTCAGCACCCACCACACAACACCCTCCCTCAAAACATGAGTGGCACTGGGAGTGCCCAACCTCCCAGTGTCATGATTAGGTGAAAAAGTGTGCAGTGCCAGTTAAGACAAGAAGCAGAGTGCTCCAGGGACACCACAGCTGTGGAGATGACTGTGCTCCATATCCAACATGTTCTTTGGTTGGAAGGAATGAGGGAGTCCTTTTCTCATAGCAAGAGGTCTGCAGGGTTATGCCCACTGCAGCCCTAAAAATTAGGTTGTGTTAAAGAAATGTACACATTATTGCTACTTTTGTATTTAAACACTAGTGCCACATGTCATTAGCTCCACATTTTGAAGGTCAGTGCCATACGGATGTGGAGCGGTGAGACTAAAACATTCTAAAAACACCTCCATAGTAGCATATTATTTGTAACACTATGCCACAAACTTGAATTTCATTAAGTAAATGGTAAAGAATGCATTGCAGGGAACCCAACTTGCACATACACATCTGTTGCTTTCAGCCTCACCTGAAACGGACAGAGACGGATTAACAGGTTGTGGGGCCCCCTGTGACTACATCAATAGGTTGGGGTTGGGGGGGCTGCCTAGGCCTTTGAAACCTGAATGGTTTTCGATGTCTTCAAATTCATTTGGAGGGGTTTCTGGCTACTTTGAATGCCATTTCATGCGGTGGAAATAGCAGGATAGAATGTTTGAAGTTGCATGGCTGGAGTACATTTTCTCTGTCAGCACTAAACATAGCCATTTTGATTCTGGCAAATGGCTATTAAGTTAAAAAGTCAGTCTAGTAATCAAAACCGGGGGTGGGGTACTATTTGTCTGAAGAGGAACTCTGTAAAAAGGTAGATTTATTACATAATTATTTTGTGGTATTAGATAGTACCTGTCATATCTCTTTGAAAAAAACAAGTAATTTAGATGCAAGAATGAGCAACAGGGTGCTAGCCTTGATGCTGTCTTTATTTTTGGTGAGGTCGGACCCATTGAAGTTCTGGAATTATTGCTGGACTTAAATTTAAACAAAAGTGGGGATCTGATAGACTGACTCCAAATATTTAAACAGTATGCAGCTTGTCAAATTTTATAAGACACTAACTTATATTTTTAATTTATCACAGGAGCATGAGAAGTTTCATGCAAAGTGGAAGGAAGCTATGGTGATTCTAATTTTTTGGGGGGGGAAAAGACAGTACAGCAGATTTTACATCAGTCTCACTTGTTTCAGTCCCATCAACAATGTTAGAAAAGATTGCCCACTGGCAACTGTTAAAGCAGCAGTACATGACAGCAGTAAAAAGTTTGACCCATACATATACATCTTACACCTGATCCAACCGTAACTTCGGGCTGAACAAAGGATGGTAGTTAAAGGACCCAACAGCCTCTCCTCTTCACTTGTTAGGCTGCACTTTGCCACATGGGCTTCTTTAACTCCAAAACAACAAATGTGGAGAAAGGTCTTGACTGTGCCTTTCATTCTAGCCTCTACTTCTAGGATTTAGTGAAATTACAAGCTGCCATTCACGGTCCTTCTTATGCTTTCTCTTCTCCATCCAGATAGTTAAACGTGGGCTCTCTGCCTCACATACCTGAAGCAACCCTGTTTCAAATAGCACCATTACATGGGCAGCATTCTACAGTAGCAGCCAGCAACCCCTAGCTTTAACTGATTATTGCATATGCTACTTCAGAAATGCAAGATCTCCCAAAAATGCACTTTGAATAATGCATTGTAAAGTTACTGTATGTTCCTAGTGAAAGCAGTTGATAGAGTGATATACAATATATCAATCAGTATGAGTGACTGAAGTACAGTACTGTATTGGCTGCTTTCACATGCATGCAAAAACTGTTAAATTGGGCTAAGTTGACTCACTTAGCTACAGATAGTGCATAACCATCAGTGATAGGGCAGAGGCAATGCCAAAAAACAGCCCAATAACTTCTGCACTTTGTTTTTTTGTTTAGTGGCAACAATAGCTGAGATAATCATTCTCCGCTGGGTTTTCTTCATAAGAATGCTTTACTTCAACAAATGAGATTTAACAATATTGGTTGTGGTTTTTTTTTCAGATGTCCATTTGCACTGAATGAATTTGCAATCCATGTTGATTAAATTGGAGCAATATAAATGCCACAACTTGGGTGTGTATATTGCTCCATTTAATCACCGTGGATTGCAAATTCATTCAGTGAAAGCAGATGTTTGATTACCAATATAGCTGAAATCCTGGTGTGGGGTAGAACTGATGCCGAATCCAGGGAGGGGACCACAGCTCCCACTAAATGGGGGGGGGGGTTACACTGGAATTCATACTGCGTTGATTATGGGGCAAGTATTTTTGCTGAGCTGGATAGGACCAGTCCAGAGCCTTGCCTGACTGGGGGGTGAAAGTGTGCAGAGCTGACTGGTGGTGGTGGGAGGAGACTAGAATTCTAGCTGAATTTGGGTGGGGTGGCTACACCTCATGCTTAGAACATCTGCAAACCATGCTTCCAGTAACATGTTGGGCATCAGAGCTCAAAAGCAAAACTTTATACTGAACAATCAACGCAATGAGCTATAGGGGGTGAGTGATAGTGCTGGGAGGAAAGGTTCAATCATAGGTTCATAGGTATTCTACAAGTCAAGGGGTTTAAAGCAAAACTTATAAAGGCGTATCACTTATCAGTGTTACGGCCTACATCTCACACCACCCATGTGTTTATCTAAAGAGCTTTTAAATATTTCCATAGATTTACTAGATACCACATATTCTGATAAACTGTTCCATGTGGATACCACCCTCTGACTGAACTATCTGCCCCTCTAAACTGTTCTACATGTTTGACCCCTAACTTGTGATGTATGTGCTGTAGTTGTTCACACATTACATTTCTTATATAGACCAAATGCTTCTTAAATTAATTCATCATTCTGGGCACTATGAAGAAAGCAGATATCTCCTCTAGTCCTTCATAATCTAAGGAGTATAGACCCATATACAACAATCTGTCTTCGTAACCTCTGTCCTTCATGTTAGTAATGCGTTTTATTGCCTTTCGCTGTACCCTTTCTACCATTCTCATATTTCTTATAGTCTGCGGTGCGCAAAAGGGTGAGCAGTACTCGAGGTGAGGTCTCACCAATGCAGAATACAATGGCAAAATCACGCTTGATTCCCTGCTTTTAATGTTCTTGAATATACAACTCCAAAATTCTATTGCACTTTTTCACCAAGATCTTAGTATGCACATCAAAGGATAAGTTACAGTATTGGTCTCAGCTAAACTGGTTATTTAAATACTGTAGAATAGGAAATATTCACTGTACATAAATTTTCACTATATTCACTGAAGTGCTCAGAAGGGTGAAAATAAAATTATGCTAATTAGCACATTTTCCATTAAGGTGAAAGGAGGTCACGTGACGGCTACTTAGGTGAGAGCATCTCCACTCTACTGCTCCCCACCAGTCCCACTAATACATTCTATTTTTATCAATGAGTGCACCCTGAAATGTTAGTAGACAGCGAGTAGCACTCACGGGGCTTGTCCTGGTTTGTTTTCCAACTCCAATTATGGAGGCTGAGATGCAGAATGCACCTCCTCACCACACTCCCTTTCCGCCTGAGAAAGATAAGGCTGCAAAAAGGCCTAAGCAGCAGCCTGCAGGCTTGACTGCTTCACCTCTCACTGGTGCGGCTCTCATGGAGGAAAGCTTCTTGGAGATAATGCGGCCAATGCAAGATGCAATAGCCACGATCTCAGATGACCTGCAGAAAATCTGCTCCTCTGTGGACTCTCTCACCATCAGTTTGGCAATTCGGAGACAAGGTTAACCTCGGCTGAAAACTGGAAAGAGAGGATACAGCAAGATTCGGCAGCTGCAAGGCAGAGGATTTGTAGCCTTGAGGACAAGCTTGAGGACCTAGAAGGGCACAGCAGGCGCAATAAGTTAATCATCTTCGGGTTACTCAAAAAGGAGGAGGAGGGCAACAATCCTATACTATTCACACAAAAGCTATGTGAGAAAGTAGCTGGGCCTTCTCCTAACAGTGCTATCTATATACTGGAGCACACCCACTGCTCACTGCTCCTCCCACCACCATCTGGATCTCCTCCATGTTCTTTTATCTTTCAACTGCTTAACTTTCAAAACAAGCAGCATATCTTGGTCAAAGTCAAGGATATCCAAAAGCTGCTACGGGAAGGTCACCGAATAAGAATTGCGCAAGATCTCCCTCAAACAATGTGTGCCAAAAGACAAGAGTTGCACCCTCCAGCATCCAAACTGATCACCACAGGGAAGCCCTTCAGAGTTCGTTACCCTGCTGTACTGCAGATCAAGCACATGGAGAAGTGGGTTTCCTTTGACATGGCATCCCAGGCTGCAGCGGACCTCAAGTAATTTTTTTCTGACCGCTTCAAGTGAGCACCTCCTTTAGATTCTGCTAAAGTGAGTTGTCTGCATTAAATAAGGACATTATTTTTGCACAGTTTGTACCCAGCACTGCACCTATGGTATCACAGGAGGACTGTCAAGGCCTTTTCTGATGACTGAACTGGCCCCCATAACAGCTCCCCGATTTAAGCAGGCATAATCAGGTCAGATGGGAGGGTTTGCCTTACTAACCCACCTCCCGCAGGTACCCCAGGACATGGACTAACAATCGGGGCCATTGTACTCTGACCGGGACTGCCAGAGGCACACAGGAAAGCAGAATAGTTGATCATGCCCCTTTTACCAGTGAGCCTCTGCTTCTTTGTCTCTTTTCACAGTCCTGGTGTGGCTCAATTTTACTTCAGTGGCCTTGGTGTACATTCACCTCACTTATTTGTCAGGAATTCTGGTGGCTTGGAGTTTTCAGAAAGAGCCCCTGACCTCATCCTCAAAGGGGAAATGGCTCTGACGCAAGAAGACCTGCTGGTGCCAACAGATTTCATCACTAGCAGCTCATTTGTGGGACATTCTGACTATCTCATTCCATAATGAGGACTTCGTAGCTTGGGAGCTGGCAATTTCTATCTGGCTGAGACAGACTGTGGGGGGGCCTGCAGACTTCATAGTTTTGTTTGGCAGGCATGCCCCATTCTTGAACTGTTCCTGATCCTCTTCTTGTTGAAGCTTAATAAGTTGTTTTTTCAGCAGTTAACATTTCGATAGGTATATTTGCTAGTATGATTCTGGCAAGATTGGAAGGGGGGTGGAGGGAGGTGGGGGATGAAATCTCCTAGGATAGCTGGAAAAAGAGAATCACCTGTCCTAGTGCAGCTAGCAGTGCGGTTATTAGAAACGGGGTAGAATACAATGTATTTTGATTTTACTTGTATTAGTAGTTGTTACTTCAAATGCCATGTTCCTATATTGAGCTAGCGATATTTATTTAAGGTGTGGGAGTTGGGTAGTTGGGTGAGTTACTTATATAATGTGTTTCAGCTAGTTCAAATGCACAGTATACTCTTGTTTTTCTTCATCTATGGGGTTAATGGGGGATGGGGAGGGGTGGGAGGTTTGCAACATAGAGACTTTTACCTTTCTTTCACCTGAAGGTTGCATGACAGGATTTTGGGAAGGCTATGACCCCTTATTGCTGCTCCCATGTATCCAGATTGTGGACATAAATGAGTGGACCGTATAACTTTTTCAGTTGGAATGTAAAGGGAGCCCAGGATAGGCATAAATGATCAATGATCTTATGCCACCTTCAGCATCTCCAAGTAAGGATAGTTTGCCTACAAGATCCCCAACTTTGCCGGGAGGACACTCCTTTATTCTGGCGTTGTTGGGTGGGGCAGGTGTTCGGTTCTGGGGACTCATTCAAGTGAGGGGGTACCATGATTTTAATTTCCAAAGCTGTTCCATTTAAGCTGACCCATGAGCGGTGGGATAACTCTAGGCACTACACTCTTCTCCAAGGCATGCTGAGGTCTGTTCCAATAATCCTAAATTCTGCCTATGGTCCAAACGTGGACACTCCACAATTTTATGTAGGCCTGTCCCACTTACTCACCTCTGATCCCCCACGTACTGACCATAGTTGGTAGTGACTGGAATCTTGTTCCACAATCTGAGCTAGATCACTCAGACTCCAGAAGGGTAGGATTAACACATGCCCAAAGGACCCTTCAGAACTTAATGGCTGGGACGGGGACCATCGACGTCAGGTGTACCCTCAATCCCACAGACAGGCAGTACACTTATTACTCCCCCATTGAAACATTGTCCTGTATTGATTATTTTCTAACAAGTGCATTTTGTCTCCTTGGAATCCTAACTGCCCAGATTCATCCCGGAGTTTTGTCAGACCACTCCCTTATTAGCATAACATATATGCTTGGATTTGGGATTAACCGTGACACCCTCTGGCATCTCAATACCCAGCTTTTGCAAACCCCTGACCAGCTCTCCCACATTCAAAATTTCATCTCTTCCTTCCTCGAGTTTAATAGAGGGTCAGTTAGCAGGATAAACACGGCTTGGGTGGCACTTAAATGTGCACTCCGGGGTGAGTTGATTCGGCTTGGAACCATCAAGGCTTGTAAACGCAGGGACCGACCACCTGAACTCCCTATTAGCTGAAATCAATAGCCTTGAATACTTCATCAGTCACTCATCCCCAGATTCAAATTGGGCGAAATTACACTTGTTGCAGTCCCAATACGCAGATGTCATGGTGCAGAAAGCAGAGCTAGCTCTGCACCGTATCAAGCTACGATACTTGGAATCTGGGGAGCGAGCTGGAATACTTCTGGAACTCCGACTGCATCAAGCAGAGGCGTCTACATTTGTGCTGGGTTTATGTAAATCCCCTGGTGATGAGGTTGTCACTGATCCTAGATGGATTGCATCAATGTTTGGAGAGTACTTCCAAAAACTCTACTCAGCTGATGCAGTCTCCAACCCATTCATAGACTCAATCACCTCCTATCTTGATTCTGTTACTCTTCCCACCTTATCACCAGCATCCGTAGCAAAATTAATTGGTCCTATCACATTAGAAGTAGACACAGCAGTCAACCTGTTGCCCACTGACAAAGCCCCTGGCCCCGACTGTCTCTCAAATTTCTATTACAAAACCTACCATTCCCAGCTCGCCCCCCTCATTAGTTGATGTTTTTAACCTATGATTCTCAGAGGGCATGGAGGACCCTACCTTCCTCGAGGCCCTTATCACCCTCCTTGTAAAGCCTGACAGGGATCACCTCCAACAAGATAATTACTTTCCCATCTCCCTGTTAAACACGGACGTAAACATATTCACCAAAGTCTTGGCAAACAGGCTAGTGCATGTCATGGGGGAGGTTATAGACCACAAATGGGTAGGTTTCATGGCAGGGTGAGACTCAAGTGATCACTTAAGAAAACTTCTCCATCTCATCGTTGTGTCTGGGGATGCTAGAGTTCCTATGGCCCTGGTATCCCTGGATGCAGAGAAAGCATTCTATCGGGTGTCTTGGGACTATCTCTTTTCCTCTCTACAATGTTTTGGGATCCTAAGTGACTTCATTTGATGGGTCAAGGTACTGTACACCTCCCCAGTAGCATGCATTTGGTGTATTGGCTGTCTCTCCAGCCCCTTCCCTCTCCAACGGAGCACCAGACAGGGATGTTCCCTCTCTTCCCTTCTTTTTAATTTTTACCTGGAGCCATTAATCTGTAAGTTAATTGGCACCCCTGAGATACTAGGCATTCCAGTCGCTGGGAAACTACACTCTCTCAGTCTAGGCTGATGACCTGCTGCTCCTCATAGAAGATCCTGTCATTTCTATCCTTGCACTGCTTGAGGAGACTGACTCTTTTTCTAAAGTTTCTTTATACAAGCTGAACTGCTCAAAGACTCAAATACTTCCCCTCAATAACTACCTGACACGGGCAGATGACAAGGATTATGGTCTGGCATGGGAATCAACAGGTCTAACTTACTTGGGCATAAATATTTCCCATTCCATTCCTTTCATGCTAAAGGACAATCTCCACAAGTTGCTTCAAACTCTGAAAGCTGATTTAGACAGGTGGATGGCACTTCCTATGTCCTTATGGGGTTATATAAGTATCCTGAAAAAGAATATTTTGCCCCATTTAGTCTACCCAATGGGCATGTTTGGTTTCTGCCTGCCCAAAGTCTGGTGCACTCACCTTCAGAGGTTATTCAGTGCCTTCCTCTGGTGTAATAAGGTGGTACGTAAGGCCTATAATAAGCTTACAGTCCTCAAATCAAAAGGCAGACTTGCCCTACACTCCCTATTCATGTACTATGGTGCTCAACTCATTAGCAAGCTCTTTCTCTGGGAAAGCAGAGGGAAGTGAACAGACTTCCCCACTTATACCCCTCTCTGGCTTGACATTTAACAGGCCTTAGCAGCTAAGTTGCACTGTTCTTTCTTCTCTCCTATACATTCCACCCTCTCGCTTGCCCAAGTCTCTTAAGAGGTCGCCTATTGGGTGGTCTCTGAAGGCCCTGAGCCAGATTCAGAGTCATCTCTCCCTAAACTGGACTAGATCACTTCCCCAACCAACATGTGGCAACCCTAATTTTCAAATTGGTCATTGTCCTATCTCGCACTCCTCACCCCCCCCTTAAAGAGTGTACTCTAGCTGACTTTCTCTGTGAGTCAGACATAATCTCCTTTCCCTCACTGCAGGCCAGGCTCCAGCTTAAAAAATAAGATATTTTCAAGTTTTTGAAAATTAAAAATGCTCTCTTCATCTTCCTGGGGCCAAAACCCTGGTCTGCTACGATACCAGAGATTCTTTCCTCGTTATTTATGGCAGCTGACCAGCCTCATGCGGTCTCTAAAGTTTACAAATGCCTACAATCCCTACACCCTCAACTGCCCTCAGGGGTATGTTATTATTGGGTACAGGAGTTATCTCTCTCAGCTGGGGAGGATCTGTGGAAAAAGGTGTGAAAGTAAACATATAAATGTATCAAGCAAGACAGATTACGTCTGACTCAATTTAACATAATGCATGATCTTTATTTTATGCTGGTCAAATTGCATAGGATAGGCAAGTTGACCTCCTTTATGTATCCCCACTATGGTAAGTCTCCTGGGTCCCTTTACCACCTACTCTGGGGTTGTCCTAACACCCAAGCTTATTGGAACTCCATTAAAAGTGTTCTAGACCCTTTGTTAGGCCTGGACTTTCTATTCATCACGGAAAGCTGCTTGTTGACCCTTTTTCCTCCAGGTATGCCCCAAATCAGGAAAATACACCTAGCTCTAAAAGCTTCCACTGCAAAGTTAGTCATGTTGAGACACTGGAAGGATGACTGTCTTCCTTCAGTTATGGAATGGTACTGTGAGGTCCTGCTATCACTTCAGTTAGAAAAACATATTGATCTCATACAACGCAGGCCTCAGGCATATCATAAAACATGGGAACCCCTCTTTACCCTACTTTCCCTCTGGAAACCATAACAATCCGATTCTGTTTTTCTGCCATCTACCTTCATCTATTGAGTAGGATGCAAATCGGGGTTGGGGACAGGGATGGAAGGTGTGTTGGGGGGAGAGTATGGTTTGTTTTTTTGTGTTTACTTTTCTTTAGTATGTAACAATAGGGTTTTTTTCTTATAGCTAATGTGTTCATTTCTGGTCACTCGCTAATGTACTGGACATAAGGCTGTATAAACCAATAAAGTTTATTAAATAAAAAAAAGATGAATGGAAAACTTTTAGTTTAGAGTGAAAATAAATTTACACAAATATGGCTACTTTGTGGCTAGTGCTAAATATAATTGACAGTCTTTTCCTATTCAACAGTACCTCAACAGGTATTTCAAGCAATAGAGTGATGAAAAACTGATGAGAAACAATTTAAATATGTTTATTTTTTATGCCGAAGACTAATTCAGAAGAACTGGGTTTCTTAATCAGTTTTGTATTCTCAAATAAATGCCTGTTTATGTTTTATATGAAGGTAGAATATAGATAGAAATTTACAATATGAATATCATTTCACACCAGTCATAGAAATTCCACCAACAAGCTTTTAAATCAAGATGCTTTCCAAAACAAGCATTTGTCAATGCCGAATGTTTGCTTGCTGGCACTGGCATTGGTGGGGTGTGCCTTTGGGTCATCAGGCATAACGGCCACGTCATTTCACCACACCCTAGCCTGCAGACACCGACAAGTGTCACAGTGTGCCTTGGGTCTTTGACCCTTATGCTCACCCTATTCCATCAGGAAATACGGTGAGATGGGTGCAGTATAGGAGAATGTGGTGAACTTTGGGGCCGAAGAGTCCAAAGCACACCTCGATGCCTCTCACTGGCTGCAGGGTGTGGGTGGGGGTGGAATGGTACAAGCATTACAGGCGACTATCCCAAGTCACATCCCTGATGCCTGTCAGGCTCTACAGGGTGTGGCATTATGGTTGGAAACCCTAATGCCTCAGGTGTTCATTGGTATTTTCACTCAAAATTTTCAACATGGATTTTTTGTGACCCCCACCTCATGAACAGTGGCAATATCAGTTTGTTAGCCGAGAGCTGATTTTTGCACAGTGACTATGGCATTTGGCACCACAGGTGCAAAAACACATTTCCAACAGGATGTGAAAAATGACAGCTGTACTGAGGAGGTGTAAAAAAATGGCAATGTTGAAAAGCTGCAGTGAAAATAGTAAAAAGCTGTTTAAAGTCACAAGCATGCATAGAAACTGCGCAATGCACACCCTTAATTTAATTAGTTTGGGTTTATTTTTAGCAGATTGTCAACACAGGCATTTTGGGACCTCCGCTCATGAACAGTGTCACTGTTATTTTCTTAATCTATCCCAAACAGTGATTTCCCACAGCGACCACACATTTCTGCGCAGAAAGTATGAAAACACATTTTGGCCATGTTGTGAAAAAGTACAGCTGTACTGTTCATAAGGAAGTGTGGAAAAATGCCAGTGGTGAAAATATGGACTGAAAATATTACAAATTCATGAACTTACGAGGGTGTGTGGAATCAGCGCAATGCTCACTCGTAACACAGTCATTTTATGGACTTTTGTCACCAAATTTTCAACATAGCCATTTTAAGACCTCTACTCATGAGCAGTGTCACTGTGGCTTTCTTAATCTGTCCCAAACATTGATTTTGCACACCAACTACGCCATTGTGCGCTACATGCGCAGAAACACATTTTGGGGGAGATGTGAAAAATGACAGCTATACTGCTCATAAGGAGGTGTGGTAAAATGGCAATGAAAATCTGGAGTGCAAATATTAAAAATTTGAGAAGTTATGAGCATGCATAGGAACTTCACAATGCATGCTTGTAAAATGGTAATTTTGGGGAATTTTTTCACCAAATTTTCAACACAGGGTTTTGGGGGACGTACCACATGAAATGTGACATTGTCATTTCGTACGTTGGTCCAGAAAAGTGGTTTCGTGCAGTGACCATGAAATCACCCTTCAGGACTGAATAACAAAATGAGTGACAGAATTCATGAGGTGGGGTCCCAAAAACCCCATGTTTAAAGTTTGGTGAAAAAATTCCAAAAAATGCCTGAGACATGCATCAAAGTTGAAAAAAACCCTGTTTATTCCATTATACAGCTTACCGGCATTTCCTCAGTTCATGGTCAGATTTGAAGAGTGCAGACGTGTTCCGGTCCACCAAAGAACATCACACCAGACTCCAGAGGTAAGTATGGGGTGGGGGTGTGGGGAGGCAGGGTGCGCAGAGAGGGTGGGTGAGTGGGGAGGAGAAAAGACAGTCAGTGAGGGACCATTCTTTCTTTCTAGGTTTTTTTCCTTTTAGGAAGATGACGTGGGACATTTGCCATGCTGGGGTGGCTCCCAGCGTGGCACCTGGAAGTGTGTTGGGGGGCAGCAGATGGATGTTTGCCACGCTGGGGTGGGCTCCCAGCATGGCACCTGGAAGGCTGTTGGGGGCAGGTGGAGCTGATGGGGAGTTGGGCACCTTCGTCAGCCTGAATTGTTGCCATGCTGGGGTGGGCTCCCAGCGTGGCACCTAAATCTCTGTTGGGGAGGCGTAGCATAGCGAGAAGGGGGGGATTAGGCACCCCATTGGCTATACTGTGTGTGGGGGGGGCACATGAGCATGCTGGGATGGGCTTCCAGCGTGCTACTTGTTGGGGGGGGGAGGAGGAGCTGTCTATGACAGCTCTTTCACTGTAGTGCCGACGAGTAAGCACTTTGCATACTGCTGATTGTGGCAGTATGCAAATTGCCTACATGCTGCGGTTCTTTCTTTCAACTGTATGCCGCTGAATTTCCAAACGCTGTCATAGACAGCTCTTACATTCATTGGCGCAGTGGGGCCATGCCTGCAAAAGGCAGCAGGGCATTGGAAGTAGGGAGGCACACCTATGAATTCTCGTATGGTGGCACTGTGTTTCTTACGCATGCGTGCAAGCAAACATAAAAACAAGAAGGAAAAGCTATTCTATATAAAATGTAGATATTTACTGTGTATGGAGTGTCTGTGATGCTGATGCCAGTATTGACATGAGATACTGTTCAAGAGTTTGATTGCATCCAGGACAGGATGGAGCCCGGGTGCCAGCCGGCATTCAAGACTGTTGTTGAGATTGTGTGGGACTTTGTGATGTGCTGTTATTTACTGTGATTTACAAGTTTTTAAGAAGAAACTTTTCTATGAATAAAGAAGATTCTTGCCAATTGAAGTCTTGGTCCAATCTTTATCTATATGGAGCAAAGTTACTAAATGGACCTTTGGTAGGTGCCAGTCTCTGTGACTTTTTATTCAGTATTGACATGAGTATTAGATGTTCAGCAGAAACTGCTGAAGGGATTATAAAGAAATAGGAAGACTATAGTATTCCACTTCAAATCATCAGCACAAAAATGAATGAAATATGTATTGGCATTTCTTATGATTCTATAGAGTGGGATATTTTAAACATTACTCAACATTTGCATTATAGTGATTGATGAAAAAATATATAATTCTTAGAAACTACATATATCAAAATAAAAAAAATGTAAAACTGAATAAATGTCATTACATATAAATAATCTCAAGTGAAGACAATTTTTATTTGCTACATATACTTTATGGCCTGGATATTCAGACTGCGCCTGCCAGGGGCGCAAGCCTGGGCGCAGTGCAACTGAGATGTGCCTGGACCAGGACCAGGTGATATTCAACAGTGATGCACCATGGCGCTGCACCATTGAATATGGCATGGACTGCTCATGGCACAGTGGCACTGCGCCAGTACAAGCCACAGATAGGGAGCACAGGGATGCACCAGTGCAAATGCAGTTGCGCTGGCACAGCACCCACGATATTCAGCAAAGGACATGCAAATGAGGCCATAATCTATGCCAAATATAAATGGGGTCATTTGCATGCCCCGAGCATGGCAGTCCAGCAAATTGCACCTGGCACCCTGCACAGAATGATGTGTGCAGAGGGGGTCCCGGGGCATCTCCCGCCCGGTAGCCACGATCGCTGGTGAAGATCCTGAAAATGTTCCCAGTAGTTGAGTGGTACCCCCCTCCCTCTCCATACCCCAATTGCTGTTAAAGTACATTTAATCATGTCCTGGTAGTCTAGTGGTACCCCTCCCTCCCGTTGTCATGATCGCTGTGAATAACTTGACCCTTTCCCTGGTGGTCTAGTGTTCCCTACTGCCCAATGCTGTGATCACAGAAATCTCCTGTTGTGAATTCCTGGTGATTCAGTGGCAGCCCCACCCTCCCACCCACACAGGAATGCCTTGCCCACCCTGCAACCCCACGTCATTGGTGGGTGGCTGCAACCCACCCACATGCCACCCACTGAATGCTTGGTACACCTATGGGCTGTCGCCCATTGGTTCTAATGTGGTCCAATGGGCTTGCAGACATACTGTGCTAAACAGTCCCAAATATGTGAATTACTTCATTCACATATTTGGGACTGTCTAACCTGAACTGCCCTGAAAGCCCATTGGTCCACACCGTGAACCAATGGGGTACAGCCCTGTCATTAGGCGGGCAGCTGGGTGGTATGTGGGCAGGTTGCAGCTGCCCGCCAATGATGAGGGGGTGTGGGGTGGGCAAGGGATCCTGTGTAGGCAGAAGGCGTGTTGGGTGCCACTGGTTCACCAGGGAATTCACAACGGAGATCTACCATGATCGTGGGATCAGGTGGGGGAACACTAGACCACCAGGAAAGGGTCAGGTTATTCCCTGGCGATCAAGGCAATGGGAGGGAGGGGTACCACTAGACTACCAGGACATGATTAAATGTACTTTAACAGCAATCGGGGTATGGAGAGGAAGGGGGTACCACTAGACTACCAGGGTTATGTGGGTGCTTGTTGATGGTGTTCTGGGTGGGCAAGTGGCCACCCACTGCCGGCAGCTGCTGTGTTGCACCATGTTGCACTATGCAATACAGCAGCCCACCTGTGGGTGGCCAGGAGTTGTTCCCACTGTTCACGGGCTCAACTTTGAGCCCCCCTATGTGGCACAATGCAGGACTGTACCAGCATACTTGCTGCACATCCTGCACTGAATATCAGGATGTGCCGCATATGCATGGGCATGTCCCCTGCATCTGTGCCACATACAATTACATTGTGCCCTGGCGCATCAGAATTTGCGCTGTACCTGGCAGCCTTTCCAATATCCCACTGGGGCACAATGAGGGGTTGTGCCAGTGCAATTCTAATAATATATAATTTATCCAGCTATTGACTTTCACCTTTTGTGTACTATCTATATAAAGTGGCAGCCCATGTACCTCACCCATCATTGCGGTACAGGAAAATAATGGCACCGTGAGAACATGTGTTGACTACTGCAGCTTGAATAAATGTACAATCCCTGATCAGCCTACATTGCCTAGAATCCAAGATGCTCTAGACTGTTTAAATGGATGCCAGTGGTTTTCAGTATTGGACCAGAGAAGTGGATACTACCAAATACCCATGGCAAACTCAGACCAGGAGACAACAGCCTGTCTGTTAGGCTATTACAAATTCTTGAGGATCCCCTAAGGAATATCGGGAGCACTGGCCACTTTCTAGTGACTCGTGGAGTGAGCCATGGCTGATATGAATCAGCTTGTGTATCTTGCCTACTTAAATGATGATGTCATCTTTGGAAAAATGCTGTAAGACTATAAAACCCATCTGTTTAAAGTGCTGGATCAACTAGAGGACTTTGAACTGAAATTATAACTGTGGGCAAGTGTCAATTCTTCCGAAGTTCAGTCAAAATACATGGGCAACATTGTTTTTCCAGAAGGAGCTCACACTGACTCTGACAAGGTATAAGTTTTAATTACAAAGCCAAAACCAACTCAATTGAAAGAACTGCAAAGACTTTTGGGGTTCTGTGAATATGATAAGAGATTATTTAAAGACTATATCTAAATTTTTCTACCATGGTTAAACTGACAGAAAGGTATCCGCCAGCAGACAAAAAATCCCAAGCACCTGGAAATGAGCCTGTTCTTAAAAGCTACTATTGAATCAGTGAACCACTTGGCTCCAGGTGGGATGGCAACTGTGACAAAGCTTTTGAGGACATTATCAAGCACTTGACAAGTGCACTGGTCTTTGTGTATACAGACCTAAACATGCCATTCAGTCTGCATACCAGTGCAAATTTTCAAGGACTTGGAGCAATGTTGTATCAGTCATACATAGAGGGCTAGAAACCTGTGGCCATTGCAAGTAGAAAATCAACCATATCTGAAGGTAGCTATCCAGTTTGCAAGTCAGAATGTATGGCACTGAAATGGCAATTGTGAATCAATTTCATGAATATCTGTATGGCACCCACATCACAATAAGAACAGATAACAGTACATTAACCTATGTCAAAACAAAGGCCAAGCTTGACTCAGCTGGTCATCAATTGCTTTCAGCACTATTCAGATATGATTACTATGTAGAGTATCAACCTGGTCTGAAACACATTGATGCTAACGCTCTATCAAGATGCCCACATGGTGACACTAAAAATAAAAACTGGATTAGAAATCCTGAAACAACTGTGCAAGCCTTGTGCAAAAGAATGACACTGATGAGCATCTATCATCTGCAAATCTAAACTGCTTTACTGACAGTTTAAGCACCACTGCTCAACATTTGCCTGCAGCCTATTATAGTTTCAGAGCTCTCGACAAATCTTTCTTGCCACACTTGAACCAGGAAGACCTACAGAGAGAACAGTGTCAAGAGCCATGCTTTTGAAACATTTTACCTGTGCTATAGAGTGGGGAACTAGCTGAACGAGTAATAGTCATAGTAGAGATACTCCTTTATTGCTCAGGTAATGGAAAAATTGAAAGTATGCAATGGACTTGTATACAGAGAATTCCAAGGTACTGATGGGCACCGAAAATGTCAATTGTTCTTGCCAGCAAAATTCCATGACACGTCATGAGAGCATTGCTTGATAAAATGGGACATTTGGATCTAGACCATATACTAGATCTGATTTGACACTGATTCTACTGGACCAGAATGGGAGTAGAAATTGAAAAGTACTGTCATCAATGTATCCAGTGCAATTAAAGAAAGCTGTTACCCAAGCATGCAGTGCCACTAGCTAATATTATAACCAGTGCTCCAATGGAACTTGTTCGTATAGATTTCCTTAGTCTTGAACCCAACAGTAAAAACATAGCCACATGTATTAGTGGGGACAGATAATTTCCCATGATACATGCAGGCCTTTCCAACCAAAGACCATCAAGTGTTAATGGTAGCTAAAGTCCTAATGGAGAAGTTCGTTGTTTATTATTGTGTCCCTCAAAGAATCCACTCAGATCAAGGCAGACACTTTGACATAAAGCCAGTGAAAGGAAATTTGCCCTTGTGGGCATTAACAAACCAAAAAAAGAACTCCCAATCATCCACAAGTTGGCTGCTATGGTTCTCAAGGAGGTGGCTGAAAGGTAAAAGTTAAAAGAGTAGCATTCAGAGGGTATAAGGAGATGCAGAGGAAGGAGGACAGGGCGGTGTATCAGGGGAAACGGAGTGGAGCACAGAAACCAGTAAGGAGCACAAAGACACAAATTGAACAGAGAATAGCCCAGGAGGAAATGAAAGAGGAGAAGAAATTTTTTAGGTATGTGTAAGAGGAAGACCAGGGATGAGATTGAAAGGTTAAAAAAAGAAGGGGGTACTGTGCAGAGGGGGGCAAGGGAAATGCAGATATTCTGAACAAATACTTTTGTTCAGTGTTCACAGAGGAAGGAGGAAGGGAGAGGCCACAAAAAAGTAACAGAGGTTTTGGGGGGGGTAGATGCTAGTCCTTTTTAGGAGGCTAGAGTCCTAAAGGGACTTGCAAATCAAAAGGTGACAAAGCAATGGGGCCAGAGATTGTGCACTGAAGGGCATTGAGGAAGCTCAGGGAAATACTAGCTGCACCTCTGACAATTCTATTTAACAACTCACTGAAAACAGGAGTGGTTCTGCAGGACTAGAGGAGGCTGGATGTAGTCTCACTTCACAAAGGTGGTAACAGGGAGGAGTCTGGCAATTATAGGCCAGTCAGCCTAACATCAGTGGCAGTGAGTTCAATTGAGTCACTGCTAAAGGCAAGGATTGTGGGTTACAAGACCTGAGGCAGCATGGTTTCACGGGGATAACATATCAAATGAATCTGATAGATTTCTCTGACTGGGTGACAAAGGATTTAGATCAGGGTGGAGTGGTGGATGTGGCCTTCCTAGATTTCAGTAAGACTTTCAACACCGTTTCACACAGGACGCTATTAAGCAAGCTGGGTAGCTTAGGAGTGGGTCCAAAGGTGGTAAATTGGATAAGAAATTGGTTAGGGGATTGTGGTACCGGCTGTCTGCTCTCTACCCCCATGTATTTTGAAGTGTTAAATAGGTGTTTGTAAATACCTAACTGCAGTCAAAAGGCAGCTAAAGTTTTCAATTATTTGGGCTGGAAAACAGGAACTTTCCCTCTGTGTAGAAACCTGTTGCAACAGTACTTGGCAGTCTGCTCTCTCTTCTGTCCCTGTATTCCTTTGTTTATTTCATCTGTTCCCCTGCTCATGGTATGGCCACCTATGAGTAGTCTCTCTCTCTCCCTCATCTCCCTTTGTGTCCTCTTTCTTTTGCACCCAGATATTGCCAAAACTGCTGTTTGACTGTGGAAAATCCCCCATCTAGTTTTACATAGAAGGTTTTTAAGACTTTACATGTATTTTTGCACTGTTTAGTTAGCACTTCCATGTCTGTGCTGAAATAGAGTAGTAGTTCTCTAGTCTGAAGCTTAGAACCTCAGGGTTTGAATTTCTTCAGTGCAAGTGAAGTCACTGAAGCTAATACAGCTTCTTGTAGCCAGCAAACTGTGTGCAACCATTCAAAAGTAAAGCAGGGTTTGAGCTGTTTGGTGTTTGTAAAGCCACCTTGCTGAAATATATTAGGTAGCGTATTTTGTTAAGCCAGTTACACTGTGTAAGCTGTTTGCTCTAAATCTTATAAATAGTAACAACTGACCTGAAAATGGCTTGTTTGTTCAGCAGCCTCTCCTCTCAGCTTTCCATCTGTCTATAGTGCCAGGCGGCCCTTGCTCCACCTCTTTTATGATGAAAGCTAATGGGAGGAGTCTGCTACACTCAGAAAAAGGGTAAAAGATGAAATTACTAGAAATTTTTTAATTTAGTGAACCAGAAAACCATATAGTGGTGAAATGAATGCCTAAACTGAAACTCAGGTGAAATATAAACTGTGTTTGCTGTTAAAAAGTTATATTCATTCTGTGTAGGGGGGAGTTTTCCTGTACCATGTGATCTAACCACAGTATATATTGAGTGCAAAAGAGTGTATTAAGTCAGTGTGTGGTAGGGAGGCAAGCCTACCAGTTGTCTAGCCAGTTTTGAACAACCCCTTTCTTCAGTGAATGTTACTGTAGAATTGTGTTTTCTTTTCATTTTGCTTAGTGTTATTTTATTTTCCACCTTCAGTCCATTTATTTTTCCTGCTGTATAAATAAATTTAAGTTTGATTTCTACAATCCTAACCATGTGCTGGACTTCATTTGATCCCATGAGTACAAGTAGGTGTCAGAAGTGGGATCTAAGGAGGTAAGTTGACCTTCTGGTGGATATCATCCAGAGATATCATGGAGGAGCAAAAGAAGCAGAGAAAGACGGAAGCACCCACACCTGAGGGAGTTCTGACTAGAACAATGGTAGACAAGTACCAGGTTCCATTGGCCAGTGGTCTGGGTGACATCAGGCAGAAAGCCACTAAGAGTGACATGAAAGAAGAATGAGCCATTGGGGGTGAGGACAACGGTTCAGTGGAAGGGGAGGAAGAAGCACTTCCCTCTGATATGCAAGACCTACTCAGATGGTTGTGTCTGAAACAGACTGACATTGAGAAACAAAGAGAAAGAGACCAATGCCAGAATGAGGCCAGGTGGGTGGAGACCCTTAAAGCTATACAGACTATGGGAACTGCCAGACCCAACCCACCAAGTGAAGGGCCCAGGGATATTAAGTTATCTAAGTTAAAGGACAGTGATGATCTAGAGGCATACATCACTACATTTGAGAGAATAACAACTGCCTGTGGGTGGCCTAGGGACCAATGGGTTATTCGGTTAGCCCCTTACCTCACAGGAAGAGCTCAGTTGGCCTACAGACATGTAGCGACACAAAATGCCTCAAACTATGATCATGTGAAACAGGCAATCCTTAAACAGTACAATATCAGTACAGAAATGTACTGCCAAAGATTTTGGACATTTTGGTATTATACAGCTGATTCTCCACAAGAAGCTTATGTTCGG
The DNA here is from genome assembly GCA_016271365.2 of Neoceratodus forsteri. NCBI lineage: Eukaryota > Metazoa > Chordata > Ceratodontiformes > Ceratodontidae > Neoceratodus > Neoceratodus forsteri. The sequence continues at coordinate 1,129,269,980 of CM028131.1, forward strand.
TTGCAGGACTTATGCACCAAATGGCTACAGCCCACTGTGAGAACTATGCAGCAAGTGGTAGAGTCCATAGTCTTGGAACAATTTATAAAGATATTGCCCCATGAAGTACAGATGTGGGTAAGAGAACACTGACCGGAAACAGCAGAAAAGGCCATCTGCCTAGCTGAGGACTTCTTGACAGCTCACCCACAATGACAGAAAGTGCCTCATGGGACATCCCTATCTACCACTATGGTAAGACAAACATCTACTACCCCTCTGCTAATGTTTCCAGTACTTCTCTCTATAAGAAAAATAGCAGGCCATATAACCCAGATATTATTTGCTGGGACTGTCAGGCCAAGGGACACATAGCCAGATTTTACCCTAAAAAGAAAACTGAACCCTCTCACCTAGCTTTGGCAAATTGGGGGCAATATGCAATGGCTGTGAACAATGAAGGGCATGATGTGACTGCTTTAATTGATTCTGGGAGAAAGCAAACTCTGGCACATGCTGATGTATTCTGCGGGTCATCTCAGACACTAAGTGATGAAAAAATGGGGGTTACCTGTGTACATGGGGACATTCACTTCTACCCTTTACAAGAAGCAACTATTAGTGTTCAAGGTACTGTTCATCATATGAAGGTGAGGGTAGTGCCAAAATTACCAGTTCCTGTTCTTTTGGGTCATGACTTTCCCTACTTTTGGTGATTTGCTTACTGCCTCTTCATCAGTTTGTGCTGTGACCACTCAAGCTCAGGCTCGACAAGAAAGAACTGTTGCAGGACTACTTCCTTTTGATGACACATTATTCAAAGCACCTGGGAAAACAGCAAAGTCCAAAAGTCAGAGAAGACTTGATAAACTTAACTGGACTAAGAAAAATGACTTAAGTGTTGTTGATGATGTGGTGCTTAGAGATACTATGTTAGTCATTTGCTGAGGATCAAAAGAAGGATGCCACACTAACGTCTTTGTTTTCACAGGTTGTTCCTGAGGAGGTAGAAGGTGCGCCTCCTATGTACAGAATTCAACAGGGAAAACTATATAGAATATGTATAAATCCCAAAACAGGAGAGATTGTGGATCAGTTAGTGGTCCCTAGCCAATACAGGGAGCAATTGATATTTTTGGCACATGATGTGCCCTGTGGGGGTCACGCAGGTAGGGATAGGACCCTACAGAGGCTGTTATACAGGTTCTTCTGGCCTGGTATTCATGACCAGGTAGCAGAATACTGTAAAAGCTGTGACAAGTGTCAAAAGCTAGCCCCGGTCACAAAGAAAGACAAAGTTCCCCTGCAGCCATTACCATTAATAAAAGTTCCCTTTGAGCATGTGGCCATAGATATTATAGGGCCCCTTCCCAAAAGTGCAAAAGGAAATAGGTTTGCCCTCATACTACGTGACTATGCTACAAAGTACCCAAAAGCCATTCCTTTGCAAACTGTTATGGCTGAAAGGATAACTGAAGAACTGCTTAAGATGTTTAGTAGGGTAGGCATACCCAAGGTTATTCTCACAGATAAAAGGAACCAATTTCTGTTCTGTTATGTTGCGGCATCTCTATCAAGCCCTGGGAGTGGAAGCAGTTTACACTTCTCCATACCACCCCCAAACTGATGGTTTGGTTGACAGCCTCAACAAGACATTAAAGAAAATGATACAGAAATATGTGGAGGATGAGGGTAAATATTGGGATCTGTATTTACCATTATTACTGTTTGCATATCAGGAGGTCCCCCAGGCATCAACAGGATTCTCGCTCTTTGAGTTACTTTATGGCAAGAATCCCAGAGGCCTCCTAGATGCGGTCAGGGAACAATGGGAAGATGCAAAAACTTGGAACAACCCCACTACCCTTGATTATGTTACACAACTGCACCAACGGGTGGCAAGGTATACCCAGCTAGCCCATGAGCAAAACCAGGCCAAACAGAACTATAAAAGGAAAGATATGATATAGGGGTAGGAAATAAACACTTCAGTGCTGGAGATCATGCCCTACTGTTACTTCTATCAACTAATAATAAGTTAACGATGAAGTGGCAGGGGCCTTATGTGATTCAAAAACAAACTCGACCTGTCACGTACTTGGTGTAAGTACTAGATAGAAAGAAAAAACTGAAGGTGTGCCATGCAAATCTTTTGAAAAAATTGAATGATCGTTCTGGGGAAAGCATATATGTATGTATGTCCTACTTATGTTAATAATGAGATGGAACTAGCATATAAGAGACTGGACTCTGAACAGTCTCCCTCTACCCTAGTAATAAATCCTTTCTTGACAGAAAAACAAAAACTAGATTTGGCTCAGACTATAAACCTGTGTTCTTCTACATTCACAACCATGCCAGGAAAAACTACTATGATCTCTCATCAGATCCAGGTATCCCAAACAACACCCATCCAGGTAAAACCTTATCGTATACCAGAAAATACAAAACCAGAAGTCATAAAAGAAATAAAGAAAATGAGAGAAATGGGTGTCATTGAAGGGGACAACAGTGAATGGGATTTCCTAATAGTGATAGTCCCAAAGAAGGAGGGTGGAGTCTGAATATGTTTAGATTTTTGCAAGTTGAATGCGATATCTAAATTTGACAGATATCCTATGCCTCGTGTGGATGACATCATTGATCAACTCAGGCAAGCCCAATATGTCAGTACTCTTGGTTTAACAAAAGGGTACTGGCAGATTCCGCTTGATGAGACAGCCAAAGAAAAGACAGCATTTAGCACCCCTTTGGGATCCCTTCAATTCACGATGATGCCCTTTGGACTTTATGGTGCACCCTCCACATTCCAAAGATTGATGGATAAGTTACTGAGACCTCATCTGGGATATAGTGCAGCTTATCTTGATGACGTGATTGTCTTTAGACCTTCTTGGGAAGACCATGTCCAACACCTAACAGAAGTATTAGACACCATTACACAGGTCAGCCTTACTGTTAGCCCTATTAATTGCTCCCTTGCTATGGAGGAAGCATGTTAATTAGGATTTTTAATAGGTGAAGGGCAGGTAAAACCAGAGGTGGGGAAGGTAGATGCAGTAGCCAAGAGTTCATTTCTGGGTCTAGCAGGTTATTATAGATGTTTTGTGCCAAAGTTCTCTACCTTAGCCAGTCCATTGATCAAGTTAACAAGAAAGAATACGTCTACCAAAGTAATCTGGACTCCAGAGTGTGAGGAGTCCTTTTCGGTGATAAAGGCTGCCCTTTGTTCAGCCCCAGTACTAAAGAGTCCTGATTTTTCAAAGCCTTTTATCGTCCAAACAGACGCATTGAATGTACGTATTGGAGCAGTTTTATCTCAAATCCAGGATGGAGAAGACCATCCTATAGTATATATAAGTAGAAAGCTTCATGCCAGAGAAATTAAATATTCCACCATAGAAAAGGAATGCTTGTCACTTAAATGGGCAATATAAACTTTGCGATACTATCTATGGGGAAATAACTTTGAAGCCTGGACTGACCATAATCCTCTTTGTTGGATCCAGAATGTGAAAGACAACAATCCAAGGAGTATGCGTTGGTATTTCACCCTACAGCCTTACAACTTCACTTACAAAACACGTTTGGAAGAAAAACTAGATTGCCCACACACATTTGTTTTGGAGTTTCTGCTGATGGATCCCACTCTGAAACATATCTGCAGTATGTGCAATTGCTCAAAGATCAGTTAGGCCGTGCAAACAACCTAGCCTCAGAAACCTCTGGAAAGAGGAACCAAGTCAATAAAGTGAGAGCCCAAGGCCTGTTGCCAGGAGGCAAGGTCTTGGTGAGGAATCTTGGTTTGAAAGGAAAACATAAGATGGCTTATCACAGGGGAGGCATCCCTTATGTTGTAGTAGAACAGGTGAGTCATGTGCCAGTGTACAGAACACAGCATGAATGAGAGTCATAAGGATCCACGTTGATCCACAGAAACCACATGTTGCCAACTGGACAAGTAGAGACAAATGCAAAACAGGAGGTGCCTGAACCACCCTGAAGACACCAAACCAGATCTGTAACTCACAGAAAACCTAATGCACTTATCCTAGTGGTGATTATCAACACAAGATTCTACAAGTACACAGCAACCTGCAATCCCATATGTTGTGCCCAAGGCCTTGTCTAATAATGAAATGGAACCTGCCCAGTACTATTCTACAGAGGATGTTCCTGACCTTCTGAGAGTGGTCACTGCTATGTTAAAAGCCAATAATCATAATGATACATTGAACTCTGAAGCTAAGATAGTTGTGCCTAAGGATGAAAGATCAGAAGTTGTAGATGTTCAGCCTACAGATGTAGATGAGCTCTGTTAGACCTAGGGCACTTTTATTGATATTTTAAAGCCCTTCTAAGGTCTTGGGCAGCATCTATTTGTGCACAGGCTACCTTTTTAAAGTGGCGCTTGAGAGAAGTAGTCACATGACCCAGGGGAACTTCTGGGTCATGGGCTATAAATTCAGCAGCACATAACTAGCAGGGCGAGCTCTGTGCAGGGTTTGTGCGCAGTGGGGATGGCAGGATCAGGACTAGAAATTTTGGAAGTTACAATTGTAAGTTTTCTAAGTTGTTTTGGTGTCATTTATAAACACGCTCAGTTGTCAATAACATGGACTCATATGTGGTAAAATTGGTAAATGGGGAGATTGGAATTAAGTGCCCTGTATGTGATATGTTAAAACCTGTCCTGAGTCTAGTTTTGAGCTATTTACCTGTGTAAAGTATACAAAACTAAAGGACATTAAGCTGGTTTTACTAGCTAGAGACAGAGAATGAAACCCTCAAGGTAAAACTTGAAGGTTACAGAGCAACAATTGGTAAAACAATTGTTAGTGAAGGTTTAAGCATTAAAAGAAATAGGGCTGACAGAGATGAAGGGGATGATACACAGGGCGATTGGACAGTAACTGAGAATAGTAACAGGAGTAAAAAGTATAGAAGAGCTATTGGTATGTCTCCAGCAAGTGAAAATAGTTTTGCTCCACTCATTAATTTAATGCATAGTACTGAAACACATATGGATGAACTATTAAATTAACAGGTAATAAGGGGTTGGAGGGCACTAGCTCTAGCTTCATGGGACAGCCTATCACCAGTTCTGAGGCTACTGAGGAGCACAGCCATAATTTGGAGAGGTGAAACCAGGAGGAACAAATATACATTTTGGGAGATTCCATGATAAACTATACCAATCGGTATTCCACGAGGGGGAATAAGGCAAACGTCACCTGCTGTTCTTATAGTGATGCTGTTATTAAAGATAGCTTTAAAATGATACCCAATGTATTAAAAAACAAGGAAACCCCCAAAAAGGTCCTTTTACATCTTGAGACTAATAACTTCGGGAAAAGTACATTGGATGACACCATAGCCGAGGCTATCAGAATATACCAAGCAATTAAGTCATGTAACTCTAAAGTTATCTTTTCTGAAGTACTCCCAGTGCCAGGAGCTAGCAAGGGCTAATTGTATCAGGACCTATAATAATTGGCTCCATAGGTGGTGCCTGGAGAATAATGTGAAATGTATAACTACCTATACGGAATTTGTTGACTGCTGTGATCTTTACAGTCATGATGGATTGCATTGAGCCAAAAGGGAATAAGAAAAGTAGGAAACATTTTCTATAGTGTAATTAATGCAAATGGTAGAACTAAAAAAATGACTTTTGGGGGGAAGGAACAAAAATGTTACCAGAATACCGAGGTCCATTTCTAATAAGGAAAATAGGGGCAAAAGTAAATTGAATATTCTCCTAGTTAATGCTAACTGTCTAAACTCTGTTAGGACAGCAGACTTAGAAGTGATAACATTACAAAATGAGGTGAATCTGGCAGCGATTGCTGAAACCTGGTGGTCTGAAAGTGCATATTCCTGAAACAATATTAATAGCTATAAAGTATATTACAAAAACAGAGAGAGCAAAAGTGGTGGAGGGGTAGCCCTCTACATCAGAAGCAACTTACTATGTAATACATCTAGTCCAACCAATGGCTCATCAGATTCATGGGAAAGTTTGTGGGTAGACAGCTGTATGGAACGTAGGCAAAAATTAAAGGTAGGGGTTGTCTGTCGACCACCCAACATTTACATGATGCAACACATACAACTTGTAGAAGAAGTAGCAGTATGACCCTGGATAATGATGCTCTGTTATTAGGTGATCTTAATGCCCATGGTATAGATTGGGACAAGGGCTCTTCTCCAATACACAAGAACAATATTTGATGGATGTTTGTATAGGAAATGGTCTGTACCAGTTGGTTGACAATCCTACTAGATTGAACAACGTTTTAAATCTAGTATTAACCAACAAAGTTGAGGATGTGGGGCAAGTTCAGATATTCTAGCCTCTCCATGGAGGAGACCATAAATGTTATACTAAGTCACTATAACATAATGCCCAAAACAATCCATGGTAGCACGGTGGTTAAAAATTACAGCAAGGCTGATTTGCATTCAATACGCAAGAAACTGGAGGAATGGGATTGGTCTGTTGGCAAGGAAACCACTGAAGAGCTCTGGACTAGAACCAAACTTAAATTATTAGAATTGGAAGAGGCCTTTGTTCCAAATAAGTCAATATATAATACAAAGAGAAAAGTCCCCAGGTGGTATACTAGGAATGTGAAAAAGCAAATAACTAAGAAAAGAAGAAGGTATAGAGCCATAAAGTGTCATAACAACCCATATGATACCCTTAAATATAAGCAACAACTAACAATTACTAAAAGACCAATCAGGGAGGCAAAATGAAATATGAAATTTAAAATGACATATCTGAAAGATGGGGGCAAAACCTTCTATGTCTATATTAACAATAAATCATCCGATATAATTGTGGGACCTATTCAGTTAAATGAGAAAGACATTTCAGATCCTTGTTTGATAGTGGAGACATTTAATGACTATTTGTGTGGTGTCTATAGTAAAATACCTTGTCAATGCCCTCTGGGTTAGTTATTAGCTAACAGTGACAATATAGAGATAACTACTAAGTGAGAGATCATAAATAAATAAATAAGATTGATCCTTCGAAATCTGCTGGTCCAGATAGACTCCATCCTAGACCCTTTAAGGAGGTTAAGTTATGGCTTATTGAGCCCCTGTACAGGTTATTTAATCAGTCCTTAAATCTGGGTAAAAAACTCCAGGTCTGGTGATCTGCTATTCCAATATTTAATATGTGAAGTAGGGTGGAGAGGGGAAATTATAGGCCCATTAAACTGCTGCTATTTTGGGTGAAATACTGGAGTCCATAATAAGGGACAAGCTGGAAGGGAATCTCTCTACCAGAGATAAAATAAACACCACTCAGCATGGTTTCAGGAGACAACGTTCATGTTTAACCAACATGCTTGTGTTTTACAATAGGATTAGTGAAATGTTGGACAGCAAAAGGCCTGTTGATGTGGTATATTTCAAGGTTAGGGTCAGTTGTCACCTGTCCAGTTATGGACTGGTGACCAGTGGAGTGCCACAGGGATTGTTTTGGGGACCAGCCCTGTTCTCTATTTTTATTTCGGACATTGGGTGTAGCATTAGTAGTTCATGCATTAAATTCACTGATGATTCCCAAATCAGTGCTGAGGTGAGCAATGATTACAAAGTAAAGACACTGCAGCAAGATCTACTATATGTTCAAGAATGGGCTACTAGGAATGGAATGGAATTTAATGCTGAAAAATGTGTTGTTGTGCACCTTGGGGCTAATAATGTGTGTAATGAATATACATAGAATAAAACCAGACTAAAAGCCATGACCAATGAAACTGACTTGGGCATTCTAATCAGCAATGCTTTGTCATTTACTGGTCACTGTAAACAGGTAGTTGCAAAAATGAATAGGATCATTGGGGCAATTAGGGGAACATTTATTACAAGACATCAGGCCTGCATACTACCATTATATAATTCATTAATGACACCACTGTTTGACTATTGCAGTCCTCTCTGGAGTCTGTATCTCAGAAAGGAATTTAACGCACTGGAGGAAGTGCAGTGTAGATTAACTAAAATTATATTGGTCTTAGAGCATTTAATTTATGATGACAGACTAGGCAATGCTTGGATTACACCTGTTTGAGTTAAGACACACAAGAGGAGATTTGGCACTATTGTATAAAATTAACAAAGAGCTAATGTCTAGTCTTGGTTTTCAATTAGCTAACAGAAACATACATTTAAAATTTCACAAAAGCCAGCTGAAATTAACTTATCCCAGGAAAAATCTTAGGAGAATTTTTTACACACAAAGAATAATTCCATTATAGAATAGATTGCCTGCCGATATCATTGAATCAGATTCTGAGATGGTTTTTAAACACAGGTTGGATAAGTATCTGCTATCTGGTTCATGGTCTCATAAACCCCAAATGGAGAGACAGGTCCTATGGGCATCAGCCTTCTGCCTGTCTAATGTACCAAGTATAGTAGCAAGTATAACTATGGAATCAAAGATAATCAAATTAAATGAAGAAATTAAAACTAAAATATATACTAAAGATAATGTATCTGTCTTATCCAAAAATCAGACTTGGTTTAACTCCACTTGCAAAAAAGCTAAGAAAGATCTGAATACTTTAATAAGGTGGACAAAAAAAATACCCCCTCTAGAAATAATTTCTCCCACTTAAATCAAGTAAGAAAACAGTATGTGAAACTTTTACAAGAGAAAAGGATTGAGTTACAGAGTAACCAAATAGAATGAAATGTTTACAACTATTCAGTCAAAGGAAAATAAGTAAGCAATAAGACATGATGGGGTGTGCATTGAACAGATATTATCACATGCCCAGGGGCATAGTGAGGCACGAGGCCACAGGCTGAGTGCCTTCAGTTCATGGAAGTGCAGTAATATCTGTTCAATGCACACCCCGGAGTGTCTTATTGCACTTATAAAATGGGTTTACTTTTTAAAAATATCTTCCTGACATTAAATAAACATGTTTAGATAGGTAAAAAGAGAGTTAACTAGCTTAACCTTTAATACAATAGTCCTTCCACCTGCTAAAGAATTTTCATTTTTGCTTTGCTTATGGCTTTGGTCCTTGTTTAAGACCCATAGCTGTAATTTGCTTCTAGCCCCCACCCCCCAAACACACACATACAGTACAGTAACAGACAATGGGTTATTTACTGACGGGCAAGAAGAACATTTTTGTTTGTTTGTTTTATTAATTCTACATGACTCAGTTTTTGCAACTTCAGCCTCAGGTCTTCTTTGTCTATTGTAGTGAGCAAGTGTGTCTCAATCAAGAAAGTGAGGGATTCCAGCTATGTGAAAAGATCTGTGGCATTATTGAACATAAACAAACACAAAAAAAAACAGCAGCATGGAATTCTTGTTTTTATTTGAATGTGGGAGTGCCAGAATAGCCAGGGACTGATAGCACAGCAGCGCAACATGTGAAAAGTCAGTTATCCACTGACAGTGGCCGTGGACTCACAATGTTAACAGTGGCAGCACAATGCAACAAAAACAGTTTTTGCATAAAACAAATTATTTGTGGGCCTTGCCTTCTGTTTGCTAACATTCTTAAAGTAAAAACCATTATAAAATGGGGGAAGAAAATGCTGTGATTGTGTTACAATGAGCCTCTCTAAAAAAAACTAGTGGCCCCTCTTGTGGTAGAGCAAGTGGCATGAAAAAAACCGGAAGTACTTATGTTCTGCACAGTGGCTAGCAATGTAAAAGTTGAAAACAAGAACAAAAACAATATGGGTTTATTCAACTGAAAGAAGCCTTTATTTGACAGCAGCAGTGTGGTCGTAGACACAGGGGAGTGGCAAGCTTGCCACAGTGGCAGTGCTATTGTCATTTTGGAGGAATTACAGGATCAATCTGTGAATACATTTTTTTTCATTCTGTCATATATGGGTAGTCATGGTTTTATTTGCTAGAAAACGTTCAAAAATATGTACTTCCCCTGATCGGCTGGTAACCGGTGCTGAATGTGCACTTTCCCTGATTGGCTGGTAACCAGTGCCACATTAGCAAGAAAAAAAATTGTGGCATTTGAAATGCAAGTGTTCTACCAGCAGAGAAATTTTTTTTCTGTAATGCAGTCCTGCTATTGAGAACGTGTTTTTACCTGTGCATCAAAAGGATTTGATGCACAGGTAAAAAACAATTAAATTGTAGGATTTTCTTCCCATTTTATATTAGGTTTTGGGACTGAGTGGCTAAAAGAGTTAACTCATACCAGCTATCTCTTTCAGTGTACATTCCCAAGAGAGACTTGAGTGAAGTATTTCAAGGAGATTTTTATTACTAGGGATCTAACTGAGGCTAGTACTATTCCTTGTAAAAATCTTATGAATGTTAATTATAGCCCAATGACCTTACGTGAATTAAACATTGAAGCAGCTATCCATAATTAAAGAACAATAAAGCTCCCAAGCCAGGCCTGATTCCACCTGAGATATAGAAGGAATATAGTGAGTTCTGGATTTTAACTCTAACTTGTTTTTTTTAACTTATGCCTAATACATAAATACATACTCAAAGCATGGACCAAAAACATCATAGTTCAAATACAGAAAAAAGGTTCAGTACATGACCCCAACAGTTTTCAACCAGTCAGTTTATTTGTTATCTCATCTAAAATCTGTAGCAGAATAATACTTGCTAAATTAACTTACTGGATGGATATCAATAATATACTATCTCCATATCAAGCAGGTTTTAGAGATGGCTTTTCGACTACAGATAATATTTTTTTTTTTGCTTATCTTATTGAGAAATATGTTTATTTATGTAAAATGGAACTGTTCATCTTGTATGTCGATTTTTCCACTGCATTTGATTCAATAAACAGAAAAACCCTGTGGGATATATTAGTCAAAAAGGATCTTGACCCCTCACTTTTATTTCCAATTTACTTATTGTACATCAATACCTCTACCTCAGTAAGGTATAATATTAATGGTGAACTCACAGACTAGTTTAGCTCCAATAGAGGTGTGAAGCAGGGATGTTTGTTAGCACTCTCCTTATTTAATATCTTCTGTATATGAATACGTTATTGGAATGTGAAGTGCCCACCTTGTTAGATGCCCCTATAATTAATAATCATCTGCTTCACTCACTAGCTGATGCAGATGACACTGCCCTTTTTTCATTGACAAGAATTGGGTTCCAAGGAAAACTGATATATTTTATCAAAAATGCACAAGTTTAGAACTTAAAATTAATTTAAAGAAAACTAAACTCATGATTATGGGGCTAAATTCCAATATCCAGAATAAATATCAACTTCATATAGGTACAGAAATGGTGGAAGTAGTAAAAGAATACATTTATCTTGGTGTAAAAAATGACTTCTAACACTAGATGTACTAAACATTTGAAAGAACAAAATATTGAAACAAAAGCTACAGCGAAAGCCTTACTGAAGTGTAATTATCAATACGGTGGGAATACAATATCCCCAACTCTAATAGCTGGAGAATCAAAAATAAAACCAGTCATTTTATAAGAAGCGGAAGTGTGGAGTTCGGAAAATAGCAATAATGTGGAATAAAAACTTTATTATATTATTATAAAGCCCTCCTTAAGGTGTCTAAGTCCACACCCAGTGCTGTGGCAAGAATTAAGCAGAAATTCAAATTAATACCATTAAAGATTTGTGCCTGAATAAATTATTGTCTGAAGCTTATAAACAACTCTCACAATAATCTTCCTATAAGCTGTTTAACTGAAAAAATAAGTTGGGCAAATAAAGGGCTAACATCCAAATGGTTGAATTCATTAATCTAATATAAACATGCAACATCTCTGGACTGGCTTTAATAAAAATATAAATACTGCACCTCAATATAAAGAATTAATAAAGAAGTTGTTTTCAGTTGCACAAAACTCACCGTCAGAAACAGAGTTTTAAAAATAATATTAAAGATGCAGCATTTCTGTGCATCCATGCTGGTACCTCTGTGTTTTAGGTAAGTGAACCTTGCTCCACTGCCCTTCAGTCTGTTACTTTTAAAATAGCCCCCAAAGCTGACAGTGTCCCTTTAATGAAATTTTGACATCTACTATGAAATATCAGACTGAGAACCTCAGTCCTTGTAATAGAGGTTTTCAAGATTCAATAATAAATATTTTTATGAATTGCCCTCATTATGTTAAACATAGGAATCAGAATTTATTAAAGACCCTTACCATATATGCAGATGCTAATTATGATACCATTTTTATACACCGTCCAACTCCAGAGGAGGAGGTGGTGATTACTGCAAATTTCTTGGCATCCATAATAAAAATTAAAAATAAACTATTCAGAGTCAAGAAAGCTAAACATTAAATTTATTCAGATTAGTTGGTACTTCCTTGTTGATGAAATTAATCCTCTTTCCTATAATTGTATTGCATCCTGGCGACACTTATTTGTCTGAAACAAAACCTTGTATGCACAATTTACTATTTATTAATCTGTTTTTATTATTTTTAATTCTGAATATTGTTTGTAAAGATATGTTATAATAATCATGATGTTTACGCATTATGATTGACCTATAAAACTTGAACTGAATTAAATAGATAGATGGTGTACCCAAAATGTCAATTGTTTAATTTAAAATCAGATGTTTAGAAATGACACATTGTATATGTAGATTGTATATGTACAGTATGTATTGCTTGATAGGAAACAGGTGACTCTGTAGACTGCATATGTGAGTATATACAGATTTATAATGACTCTTGAACTTTTCTGATCAACACCTTGGCCTTGGATTGATGCAGACATCAGTCTTTCAGTACAAAAAGACTGAAACACCCCCAACAGGTGGAGCTTACTTTGTGAACCACCAAAGGTTTGGGGTAGGTCCTTCTGTGATGCCTGTGTCCACAGGCTGGAACTGGTGCTGGAGGCCAGGTAAAGAGGAGTTTTTTCCTTCTCTTTTTGTGTACAGCCGATGAAAGGGGTGACCATGCATCTAAAGATAAACAGAAGAATCACTGACATCATCATTGCAAACCAGCCTGTAGTCTCAGCTGGATTAAGTGTTCAAAAACAATTAAGTAAGCAGTGAGCAGTGAAGGAACTGTGTAAACTAGCAGCAGGCATGGTACAGACTGTAAACAAATGGATGTTGCCACCTTGTTGACCTCTGACCCCTGTGGCAAACAACCAGAATAAAAGGAATCCTGGCAAAGACTCAGGCACTTTGGAGAAACAACAGCAGAGTGCTTGGTGCCATTTTCCACCCACTAAGAAAGCACAATTTTTCATGGCAAACTGGTCAGCAAACAAGAGACTGAGTAGAGAGTGTGCTGAGCTGGACCTTTTCTGCCAGCCTAGGAGGGGATCAGCCAGTCCTTTCCAAGGGGCAGGAAAGGATAGAGGTGTTAAGTATGACAGCTGAGGGTCTAGTCAGGCCTAATAGCCAGAGATCCTGATGGTAGTTGCATCTGAGTGCTGAAGTTCAAACCTAACTTAGAGAAAGTGCTTTGAATCCTGCAAAGCAGTGAAAAGAAAGAACTGCTGTCTTTCAGATTGAATCTACTGAAGCCATCTGCAGACCAGCTGAAATCAGAGGTATGAACAAGCTATTCTACCTTGTCTGGTGTGGCAAGGGAGGAGCAGTCAGGAGCCGGGCTACTTGAACCCATGACTGAGTGAGTGTCCACTGGGGTGAGGTAGGGTATCTCCTTGGTCTCAGCCTTTCCGAACTTGCCATACTGCCACATGCTGCTGATCAAGATAATGGAAGAGAGTTGGATTATAGTGACCTAGCCTAGCCTAACCTCCACCATCCATCTGCTGCTGCTGCTACTACATTGCCTGTTTAGAACTGTCCCAAATTGATCCAGGGCATGAGAGTACTGGCTTACCAGCCAGAAAATGATCAGTAGAAAGTTCCCTGTTGGAATACAATTTTTGTGTTGAATTTCCCTTTTGTATTACAATTTGTGCTGATCAAAATTGTTCACCAAAAATTCTGTTGGATGGGTAAAACAAATCTTGTGTACCTGTAAGTGGACCAATACAAGATCCCGGGCACCACATCATCAGGCCTGCAACAGTGTAACATTTACCTGGTTTACAGTAGTAGCTAAAACAGAACTGCAGCTAAATGGTGCCACAGTTGAAAGTATACTGAAGCTGTGGGGATCAGCTACTAAGAGTAGTGGGAGGCTCTACAGTACAGTAGATTTTGCTGACACCTTGTGTGTGGGTGCTGGGAGGCCTAGTATCACAGGACCTGTATACCTGAAAAATAAAGTCATGTAATTTGTTTTTGAAAATTTGGCATGTGACCACATTATTAGTTATCTATTCTAATTGGTATAAAAGTGTTTTTGCTTGAATTTAATGTGTCAGTATTGGAACTGGTGGCTTTCAGGGTGGAGTCCAAGAGTTATTAGGGAGATGGGTTCCATTGTTGAACTGCTTGCTTCTCATGTATGTATGTATTGTTCTCCTCTTACCCTTCCCCTGGGTCATACCTGGAATCGAGCCTCAGTTCAGTGTGCTTCTCCCAGTTACCATCTTTTAAATAAAACAAAGAAATAAATGGGTTGGTACTGCATCCCAGAGGGCATTATTCTACTTATCTGATCCACTATTTCCTTCTTTGGGTAGAGTCATTGCACTATTCCCTTTGTTCCTTTCTGAACCAACCTCCCCCCAAGTAAGGAGTTTAATAGCCAGGGCCCCACAGCCTGGGTTGGCCCCCAAGGGCACAAGGCAGGAGCAGTAACCAAGAAGTAACATTTGTAGCATCTGCAAAGTAACCCAGTTACAGAAGAAACATTTTTCCAACTTATCTTCACAACATCTCTAGTCATTATCACATGCAAACTATACACATATTATGTTGATGACACATGAACAGTTAAAATAATGCTTGTATTTCAAATGTTTACTTGACATCAGCAATGCTTAATAACACTTTTTTTTTCACAGAATTTATTTCCACTGCAGTGGTATACATATACAATATGTATTTATTATTTATGTAACCCCTATATAAGTGGCACTTACCATATTGTTGAGCGTGGTGCCCTGTTTCGCTGTTTATTGTTAATGCTACATCTCACAACCACCATAGACTGTGTACTGCTGTAGTAGAGGTCATAGAGTAAGTGAGGAAGAGTACTACTTCTTTGGCACCTCCTGTACCTGGACTGGTGTTTTCCATTGATGCTCTTAAAGAGATTTACAAACACTCAATATAGAGCATGGCTGATGCTTGGGATGAGTGAGGAGAGCTTTCCCCAAACTATAGCCCTAATCAACCATACATCAGCACTTGCCCATGCAAGAAACATAATGATGGTACAAACTTCTTTTAAGGGGCCAGTGCCTCTTAAAAATGGCTTTTGGTGATTGTGCATTTTGGACTGATGGCGTTTGCAGATCTGTCTCCATTTCAGTATCTTAACTGGAGTGTAGAGGACAATGAGCAATGAACTGGATTTCAGAATACACTTCAGAGCCAACAGAGGGCTCATTGCCCACAGGAGGAAATCATTTATTTGCCGGGTTCCAGGCACCCAATCAACTGTCACAGTGTCAACAGCCAGACCCTCCCCTGTAAATGACAACTGAAATTGGATACTGTCTGCTCAAGTTTTGCCCCACAGAACTTGCTCACGTTAAACAGTGTATTCTGATCTGTCTGAGGAGATAGACTCTCATCTGTGAGAGCAAACCAGCTCTGTGTAGGCAATTATAGAAACATAGACTTTGATGGCAGATACGGACCACTTGGCCCATCCAGTCTCCTCATTTCCCTACCTAATGGATAAGCTGCAGATCCTAGTTAACCAACAGCCTGTTTCTTCCTACCCCCCACTAGAATTGCCTTATGTCTGTCCCATGCATTCTCAAATTCCCTCACTGTTTTTGACCCCACAACCTCCTCAGGAAGGCCATTCCATGCATCCACCACCCTCTGTGTGAAAAAATACATCCTCACATTGACCCTGAGCTGGCCCCACTTTATCTTCAAATTGTGTCCCCTTGTTCTTGCATTTCTTTTTCTGAAAGATGCTACCCTCTTGGACTTTGTTGATTACCTTGAGGTACTTAAAAGTTTCTATCATGCCCTCCCCCTTTTCCTCAAGGGTATACATGTTGAACTCCTTTAGTCTCTCTTCGTATGGCTTCTGTTGCAGACCCCACACCATTTTAGTTGCCCTCCTCTGGACTGCCTCCATCCTGACTATGTCCTTGTGGAGATGGGGTCTCCAGAACTGCACGCATAACTCCAGATGGGGTCTCACCAACTGTCTGTACAGAGGAATAATAACTTTTTTGTTTTCTACTGGTGATGCCTCTCCCTATACATCCCAGTATCCCCCAGCCATTCCTACTGCCTTCTCACATTGCTTGATAATCTTTAGGTCATCTGATATGATTACCCTGAGATCCCTTTCCATTTCTGTTATTGTTACTACCTCCCTGCCATTGTGTACTCTTCCTCTGGGTTTTTGTTTCCCAGATGCATTACTTTGTACTTCTTTGCATTGAATCTAAGCTGCCATACTTCTGACCAATCCTCCAACCTTGCCAAGTCCCTTCTCATCCTTTCCACCTCCCCTTGTATATCAACCCTGTTGCAGATCTTTGTGTCATCTGCAAAGAGGCATACTTTTCCTTTCAGTCCCTCTGCTATGTCACTTATGAAGACATTAAAAAGGACCGTACCCAGTACTGAACCCTGCGGTACCCCACTAGTAACCCCCTTTATTCAGAGTGGACTCTGTTTACTATTACCTTCTGTGTCCTGTTGTCCAGCCAATATTTTACCCAGCCTACCACCCTGGGACCCACTTCCAGGCTAGCTAATTTGTTTATTAATCTTTTGTGTGGGACTATGTAAAATGTCTTGCTAAAGTCTAGGTAGGCTATGTCCACAGCCCTTCCCTGGTCTTCTACTTTGGTCACCCAGTCAAAGAAATCAATTAGATTCATCTGACATGACCTTCCCACTGGGAATCCATACTGCCTTGGGTCCTGTGCCCCACTGGCCTCTAGGTACTTAACAGTTCTTTCCTTCAGAAGTGATTCCATCATTTTCCCTACCAATAAGGTCAAACTAACAGATCTATAGTTTTCTGTCTCTGTCTTGCTCCCACTTTTGTGAAGGGGAATCACATTCACCCTCCTCCAGTCCTCAGGTACCACACCATCCTCCCATGATTTTTTAAAAAGGGTAGTCAGTGGTGTCACTAGTTCTCCCTTTAGTTATTTTAGAGTTCTTGGGTGAATCCCATTAGGCCCCATTGCTTTGTCCACCTTGAGTTTTAAGAGTTCTTTCAGAACCCTTTCTTCTGTAAAAGGACTGGTGTCGACCCCCCTATCCAGAGTGCTACTATTGATTGGAATGGGTACCTCCCCCTCCTCTTATTTTGTGAATACTGAGCAGAAGTATTCATTCAGAATCCCTGCTTTTTCACTGTCCCTCTCTGCCTACCCACCCTCCCCTTTATTCAGCCTCACTATCCCTCCCTTTGTCTTTCTTCACGTCCTAATGTACCTATAAAATGTTTTATCCCCCTTCTTAACCGAGTTGGCTATCTTTTCCTCAGTTTGGGACTTTGATATTCTGACTGCCTTCCCCGCTTCCTTCTGCTTTAACTGGTACAGTTCTCTGTCCTGCTCCTTCTGTGTTTCCTTATACTTCCTGAATGCTATCTTTTTCTCCCTAACCTTCCCAACCAAATCTTTTGAGAATCATAGTGTTTTTTTCTTTCATTTTGATTTGTTTATTTGCTTCACACAAAGGTTTGTTGCCTTTGTGATGGCAGTTTCGATGTTTCCCCATTGTTGCTCTACCCCTCCTTCTTGCATGTTTGCTAGTGCTTTTCTGAGGCACTCTCCCATTTTGACAAAGTCAGTCCTCCTGAAGTCCAGTTCCCTCACTTTTGTGTGGCTTGACTCTGCAGCTGAGTTTATCGTGAACCACACTGTTTGGTGGTCACTTATTCCAAGATGGCTACCCACTTTTAGATCTGAGATCCTCTCTCTGTCCCCATTTGAGAGTACTGGGTCTAGGATTGCTCCCTCTCAAATGGGTTCCAACACTAGCCGTCTGAGGCATGCCCCCTCTAGGGCATCGAGAATGACCCTGCTCTTGGATGTGGCTGCAGCAAAGATGCTCCAGTTAACATCTAGCATATTCAGGTCCCCCATCAACAATACTTCCCGTTTCTATGCCACAACAAGGATGCCTTCTATCATTTCCTTGTCCATTTCCTCACCCTGAGATCAGGGTCTGTATACAACCCCTGTGCGATTATGGTGCCATTTCCAGTCTACAGGGTAACTCACACTGCCTTCTCTCCTCCCTATTTACCCTTTTGTTCCACTGCTTTGATCCCTTCCCTTACATAGAGTTTTTCCTCCTCCTCTTCTACCCACCCTGTCCCTCCTGTAGACTGTGTACCCTTGTATGTCGACATCCCAGTCATGGTTCTCTGTGTACCATGATTCTATGACTGCCACGGTATCCAGGCATCCCTCTTCCATCAAGGCCACCAGTTCAGTGAGCTTGTTACCTAGCCTACAGGCATTGGAACTCACCCTCCATTTCTTGATGGCTTTGCTCCTTTTTGCCTCATCCCTGTCCTTACTGCCTTTGCCTTTTTCTGCATTTACCCCTGCCCTTCTCCCTATCGACTTCTCTATCTTGGTGTTTACCTCACTAACCACCCTGATTTGGGTGGGGCTAGGATGTTCCTGCTCCTTTTCAGTGCATCCCCCCTTGATTAGTTTAAATGCTTGCCAATTAAATATTTAAACCTATCACCTAGGATCCTGGTTCTCCTCCAGGACAGAAGCAGACCATCATTCCAGTATAGGCCTGCATCCCTCCAGGTGGACCCCCAATCCACAGTAAAGCCAAAACCCTGAGCTCTGCACCAGTTTTTCAACCATTGATTGAATCCCATGATGCAGACCACCCTAGCCTCACCCATGCCATACACAGGCAGCAGCTCAGAGAAGGTTACCATGTGTGCTACTTGTCTAAGGCCCCTCTTCAACTCCACAAACTCCTCCTGCACTGCTTTGATCCCTTTCACAGCCAGATCATTTGTCCCTAGGTGGACAATGACATCAAGCTCCCTCCCCCATGCAGCTACTCCTGCGATCCTGAGGATTTGCTCCCTGTCCCTCCAAGCCATGGCACCAGGCAGGCACCTTACCTCCCTCTCTCCTCCTTCCCCCAGTTCTACCTTCCTAACAATGAAGTCCCCACCAGGAGTTGCTTCCTTCCCCTGTGGGGTCCCATGCCAACCTCCTGTGGATCTCCTCTGTGGAGGTTCCCAGTATCCTACTTGGTCTCCACTGTGCCTGTCTCCATTAAGGAACCATACTCTGCCAGAAAGGCATATGAATTGTAGACAGGTACAGCTGGAGGGATGTGTCTCTGTTCCACCACCCTCACCCTCACTGAGCCCTCTGTGGTCCAACCATTCCACATTCTTGGCAACCTCTAAGGTAGTGGCAGTGGCCTTGGTGGTCCCTGAGTGGGAGAGAAGGTCCCCCAAATCCTGGCCAACTCAGCCTGGAGATGAGCAACCTTCTCTCTCAGCCCAGAGAGGTGCCTGCAGATGGGACAACACCACATCCTCCAGAACGTCTCTCGGAAGACTGCTGCTCCACAGCCACTGCACTGCACCACTCCCATCATGTCTTATTTTCAGCCGCTTAACTGTTGTTTTGTATGCCTTCTGGGGGCATGCCTCAGACAGCTAGTGTTGGAACCCACTCAGGAGGGAGCAATCTTAGACCTGGTACTCTCAAATGGGGAAGGAGATAGGATCTCAGATTTACAAGTGGGTAGCCATCTGGGAACAAGTGACCACCAAACAGTGTGGTTCACAATAAACACAGCCATAGAGTCAAGCCATACAAAAACAAGAGTATTGGACTTTAGGAGGGCTGACTTTGGAAAAATGAGAGAGTACCTTAGAAAAGCACTAGCAAATGGGCAAGAAGGAGGCGTGGAAGAACAATGGGGAATAATCAAAACAGCCATCACAGAGGCAACAAGCCTTTGTGTGAAGCAAATGAAGGAAAAAAACACTACAGTTCTCAAAAAAGGTGGAAGGAAAGGTTAAGGAGAAAAGGATGGCATTCAGGAAATATAAGGAAACACAGAAGAAGCAGGAGAGAGAACGTTATCAGTTTAAGCAGAAGGAGGCAGAGAAGGAAGTCAAAATAGCAAAGGCGCAAACTGAGGAAAAGATAGCCAACTCTGTTAAGAAGGGGGATAAAACCTTTTATAGGTACGGTACATTAGGGAGTGAAGAAAGACCAAGGGAGGGATACAGAGACTTAATAAAAGGAAGGAAATGTTGGCAGAAGGTGAGAGTGAAAAAGCAGGGATACTGAATGAATATTTCTGCTCAGTATTCACAAGGGAAAGGGAGGGGGATGTACCTAGACCAAACAAGAGAAACACTCTGAATAGGTGGGTTGATACCAGTCCAGTCACAGAAGAAAGGGTTTTGAAAGAACTCTTGAAACTGAGGGTGGACAAAGCAATGGGGCCTGATGGGATTCACCCCAGAATTCTAAAAGAACTAAGGGTAGAACTAGTAATGCCACTGACTACTCTCTTTAACAAATCATGGGAGGATGGGGTGGTACCTGAGGACTGGAGGAGGGCTAATGTGATTCCACTTCACAAGAGGCAGGAAACTACAGACCAGTTGTTTTTTTTATTTTTGCAGTTTCTTATTTTACCTCCTAGAGTCCTCTGCCCTGCATCTGACGTCCCCTCCCGCTCAAGCACCAGGTATGAGACCCCCTCCCCTAGACTCCACAACTTACCTTTCGTGGCAGGGGGTGGGTAGAAACCCGACCCACCGGCCCGGATTCAGTGTTCAGGGAGGTGCCTTCCCGGGCCGTAGCGGAGGGGGACCATCATCATCCACAGAGAACTCTCCATTTTTCCACTGTGTCTTTGTCCCCCGAGGTTGCAACATGCAATTGGTGCCAGCGGTGGCGTGCATGCTCCTGTGTGCACCCCACCAAGTGCCTGCCACAACTCTCACCTCCCAAACTCTGCTAGGTGGCAGGCAATCGCTGAGCCCTGTAATCCCCCTCCCCGGAGAAGGAGAGCAGTCATGGGGAGGCTTGATCCTTCTGCACCCTGCCTACCCCCAGTGCCCCATGTCCGTTCCCAAGTACAGGTTGCCGGCATGAGGCAAAGTAAGGCATCCAGCACCTCAGCCCTCAGTGCCACCGAGCCAAATAGACCAGTTAGTTAGACCTCAGTGGTAGGGGAAATGATGGAATCACTTCTGAAGGAAAGGATTGTTGAGTACCTAGAGGCCAGTGGGGCACAGAACACAAGGCAGCATAGATTCACAGCAGAAAGATCATGCCAGACAAACCTAATAGATTTCTTTGACTGGGTGACCAAAGTAGTAGACCAGGAAGGGGCTGTGGATATGGCCTACCTAGATTTTAGCAAGGCATTTTACACAGTCTCACACAACAGATTAATATACAAGTTAGCCAGCCTTGGGAGTGGGTCCCAAGGTGGTAGCCTGGATAAAAAACTGGCTGGACAACAGGACACAAAGGGTAATAGTAAATGGAGTCCACAGTGAGGAAAGGAGGGTAACAAGCGGGGTACTGCAGGGTTCGGTACTGGGACCGGTCCTCTTTAATGTCTTTATAGGTAACACTGGAGAACACCTGCAAGGAAAAGTATGTCTCTTTACAGATGACACAAAGATCTGCAACAGGGTTGATACACAAGGTGGAGTGGAAAGGATGAAAAGGGACTTAGCAAGGTTGGAGGAATCGTCAAATATAAGGCAGCTTAATGCAAAGAAGTGCAAGGTAATGCATCTGGGAAACACAAATCCAGGGGAAGAGTATACAGTGGGGGGGGGGGGATAATAAAAACAACAAAAATCGAAAAAAAAGACCTAGGAGTAATTATATCAGATGACCTAAAGGTGGGCAAGCAATGTGAGAAGGCAGTAAGGAGGGCTGGGGGATACTGGGATGCATAGGGAGAGGCATCAACAGTAGAAAACAGGAAGTTGTTATCCCTCTGTACAGACAGTTGGTGAGACCCCATCGAGAGTACTGCATGCAATTCTGGAGACCCCATCTCCACAAAGACATAGACAGAATGGAGGCTGTTCAGAGGAGGACAACCAAAATTGTGCAAGGTCTGCACCACAAGACATATGAGGGGAGACTAAAGCAGCTTAATATGTATACCCTTGAGGAAAGGAGGGAGAGGGGGGGACATGATAGAAACTTTTAAGTATCTCAAGGGAATTAACAAAGTACAAGAGGGTAGTATCTTTCAGAAAAAGAGATGTACAACAATAAGGGGGCACAATTTGAAGATAGAGGGGGGACGGCTCAGAGGTAATGTTAGAAAGTATTTTTTCACAGAGAGAGTTGTGGATGCATGGAACAGCCTTCCCGAGGAGGTTGTGGAGTCAGAAACAGTGGGAGAATTCAAGAATGCATGGGACAGACATAAGGCAATTGTAGTGGGGGGGGTAGGAGGAAGTAAGCTGTTGATTAACTAGAATCTGCAGCTTATCCATCAGTTAGGGAAATGGGCAGACTGGGTGGGCCAAGCGGTCCTTATCTGCCATCAAATTCTATGTTTCTAGGTTACTGTTTCCTCTCTCTGTTTATTTATTTATTTTATTTTATTTTTTTCTTTCTCCCTACTTTCCTACTGCCTCTGTGCCCTTAAAGCTCTAGATCTTCCTGTTCTGGGACAGGAAGTTCCTATATTCCTTAGTAGTCTCCTTCTTACTGTACTTGCTCAGAGTGAGACCTCCAGCAGCTGGGGGCGATGGAGAGCTACTCTTTTCCTTCCAGGATGGTGAGTCTATTGTGCCTCTGTGATCACTCCCTTCCTGCTCCCAAACAGGAAGTTCCTGCCATCATTCATGTAGTCATTATATAGAAGTGTACTTTGTTAGTCATTAAGGAGGAACTGCTTCATGCAGGATATCTGAAATTGTTCTAAGGCCAAGAACTGTCAGCTCCCAGCTATCAGAGAGCACTTCACATCTGAGACTGAGAGAGAGAAGAGGAATTAATTCCACTCAGGACTGAAGATCCTGCATAGCAGCTGTGCCAACAAGCCCTGTGAGTCACTCTGCCAGTCATCTCAGCCTAGTGATGGCCTGCAACAAGTGTCACCAGGAGGCAGACTGCAGTAGGTGGGCTCATAATCCCTAAATCTACATGACCACCCTGAAAGAGAACAAAACCACTGATGGGAGCCCAGTTAATCAACTGACTTGCTGGAGGTGACAGCAGAGGAGAATTAAGGTATCAGAGGTGTGATCCATCTGCAGAGAAGGAGCAAGTAAAGCAGCCAAAACTAAAGATCGGATGTGGCAGCTGCTGCGAGACTGAAAATAACTGTGAGTACAGTGCCCTCCAGTTATAACGGGCACATTTGTGCAATCAGGTAATGCCCACTATAAAAGATGGACGCTATATCCTCTGGCCAAAAAACTACACCTGCCAATGGATCCTACCCCCTTCAAAAGCAAATTTTAAAAATGAAATGGCACCAAGTTAGCAGCAATCCCAATTTTGGCCAGTGAAGTGCTGTACTCATTAGGAATTTTATGCTTATTTGGAGGTTAATGCTGGGAGCCTTTGTTTGAGGATATTGCTTACTGTACTGTGTTATCCTCGTTATCCTCATTTGCACGATCACTCATCGGCAATACGGATGCAAGGTAGACAGGACCTCTGTACCCTCTGCAGCATTTCCCAGTCCGGTAGCTCCATAGCTCAGCACTCCTACTTACAGAAACAGTTCAGACACCTTTGAAATGATCGCAGTGAGTAAATCTTAGCCAGCAATACAGATGCCAGGTAGACTGGACCCGCTGAACCCTCTTCAGCATTTCCCAGTCCAGTAGCTCCATAGCTCCATAACTCAGCACTTCTACTTGCAGAGACGGTTTGGGACACCTCTGAAATGACTGGAGTGAACAAATCTTAGCCAGCATGGTTTCTTTTATCAGGTGCTAATTACTGCAAATCACATCTAGCAGGCTGTTAATATTATAATCACCTGTCAAGCTGTCTAAGTCCTCTTGAAATCTGCCCATTATAGCAGGTGGGTAATGATCGAAATAGAGGATTTTCCATTGAATCAAATAGATTTGGCAAACAGTTTTGATTTTTTGCCCAATTAAAGTGGCTGCCTGCATTAACCCCAGGTGCTATAAGTAGAGTGGACTTTAACTGAAATTGGCCCACAGGTCCTGCAACATGAATCTGTATAAAATCAGTCAATGCCATTGTTGGAATTATAAGTTTATTTGGAAAAGGCCATCTAGCTAGGATTACAGTGTTTGGTGTTTGCTATGAAAAATTGGTTGTTTAAGTACAACAATGCCAGCCAACCACATGCAACTGCATCAGGACTACAATGCTCCAACCACTGAGTACTTGGGATTCCCCAGTAGCTCACTATGATTAGGGATAACAGCAGTCCTGCAGCCAGTTGTGACTACACAGTCCGTGCAGTTTCACAGGGGGTAGAGTGAGACCGTGACCTACCTCACGTAATTTTCCAGGGTTGAGGGAGGTACTGCTCACCTACCTCACGTAATTTTCCAGGGTTGAGGGAGGTACTGCTCGACTTATCTAACAATAACATTGTTGGGTGACAAATCCCACAGAAGTTAACAACACAGGCCCCTTAATCTTGTTTGAGCCCATAAGGCAGGAGAAGCACACAGACCATGTACAGTGCCCAGTGAACACATTCACAATATAGATATTTTTTGTTTGTTTATTTTAGCCTTTGGTAACCAGGTAAGGCCCACTAGGCACCAGTGCCTGCTTTTAGGGGTGACCTGGGAGCACTGGGTGGTTAAGTGACTTGCTTAGAGTCACGCAGTATGCAAGTGGAGGTTATGAGAATCAAACCCAGGTTTTGTCTGCTGGATGTACCAAGCTCCTTCACAGCTCGATTGGCTTAAATATGATTGCACGACCAAACATAGTTTATGCTACAGCCCTGATTCCATGACAGTAATTAAATAGTATCTAAACTATTGCCCTTAAACCAGCCAATAGTCTTTCTGAGCATTATCAGTGCATTCCTTAACCAGACTGTTGCTCTTTAAAAGTTGCTGCTAAATAAATGTTGTGGCTGCTCGTTTAATCTACAATATATGCTCCTCCCCCTCTTCTATCTGGATTGCTTCTATATTTCAGTGCTCTGAGTCTTGGAAGAAAGATAGGATGCTTATTTAAATAAAAACTACTACTGCTATAGGTATCAGAGTCTCACGACTAGTTGCCTTCCCCGGGGGGAGGGGGGGAGACCAAGGCCCACAGTTTGCCTGACCTCAGTTGGCGATCTGGGGTATTGCAAGTCCTGACTCCAGGAGGGCCAGCTGAATGTCGACGCCTAGCGCCTTGACATCACAGGATGCACACCACGCTGAGGGGAGGAAAAACCAGTGTCAGTCTCCAAGGTGACAGAGACCCAGCAGTGACCCTGATTGCCCGCACCTCCCTGATGTCCCCGGTGGTCGGACACAGCAAGATTATTGGGGCACACCACTCCACCCCGTACCCACCTGGGGGGTACAGCTATGGCTCAATGGGGACCACCGGGGCAGAATCAGGGAAGCTGTGGTGTGGGGATCAACTGCAATATGTGTCTCCCAAAAGAGTGGAGACCGAAACTGTGGGAGGAGTATAAACAGAAATGTAAAAAAAAAAAATACTACTACTACCGTAGCTCATTAAAAGTGGCTGCTGACCATCAAACGCTGCTGTTGTTTTAACAAAATAGCTGCACCAGAGCTACACAAAGTGCATTGCAAGTCAATCTTTTTAATGGTTATTAAAACAAACATGGTCAGTTTTTGGTTAACAGTGGAAAATTGTTGTCCCTTTGGTTGCCATCTTCTGCTTGTGAATTATCTACAAGGGAATGCAATTTAGTAACATGTACTAGGTCACAAGAAAGAAAATGCATTCCCTCTGTGGCATATTTACTCTTCACTGGCCCTTGAAGCTAGGGATACAAGGTCAAAGCAAGTATACCATAGTCATTTCTACACTGTAAGCAATCTATAGTTGAAGTACTATTAAAATAGGCAATTTGATTATTAAGCATCAGTGTACTGTTCGGAAAAAGAGAAAAAGATTAAATTTCTGTGTACTTACTGCAAGTTCATACTTTAGAACACATTCATTATAATTAAATGACTATCATGATGAAAGGAATTATATAGCAAACCATGTTGCTCGATTAATTTGCTTATATTGTTCAGAAAGTCACACAATAGCAATAATGCTAAAAGGCTTGTAAAACATTGATTCTAAAGTATGTTGGATTGCTTTAGGGACTTGCAAGGCAAGGCAACTTTTATTTTTCATGTGCCCAATCCCAGAGGCTCTGGGTGCCGTATAATAAAAACAATGAAATTTAAACATTATAAATAATCAACATTCAGTTAAAACTTCATATCACATCATTAAAAAGGTCTAGATTGTCGGCAAAATTCAGTACTAATAAATAGATAACCCATACATTATCTACAGAACAGTGTCTGGGAATACCCGGCTAAACAAGAAAGCCATAAGGTGGGCCTTGAACACCTCTACTGAAGGAGCCTCCCTTACTGATGGAGGAAGTGAATTCCACGGGGCAGGGCCAGCAACACTAAAAGCTCTGTCACCGGAAGATCTTAACCTCATCCTGGGAATCACCAGGAGGATCCTAGAGGAGGATCGGAGAGAGCGGACTGGGGCAGCAGGTGTAAGAAGGTCCAACAGGTAACCAGGGCCCAGTCCATGTACGGCCTTAAAGGTAAGCAAGCCCACCTTAAAGAGAACCCTCCATCGAACCGGCAGCCAGTGCAAATCAAGCAGCACCAGGGTGACATGACAGTACCTAGACTCTCCAGTCAGCAACATGGCAGCTGCATTCTGCACCAGCTGCAGTCTTCAAAGGGTACCTCCCGAGACCCTGAGGTAGAGCGCATTATAGTATTCAAGCCTATATGTCATGAATGCGTGCACTAAGGTGGGGAGGTCCAGGGTGGAACCAGGTGTTTGATCCTCACGATATTTCTCAGATGGAAAAATCTGGACTGGGCAGTGAACGACATCTGAGATTCAAATGTCAATCTGCTGTTGAGAATAACACCGAGGTCATGCACCCGAGAGGAGGCCTTCAATAGCACAGATCCCAGGAACAATCCAGTCTCTGTGCCAAAGGTCAACTTATCACACCTCCTGTTCGACTCCACCACCAGTACCTCCATCTTATCAGGGTCCAGTCACAACCAGCTGGAGGTCATCTGGTCATTAATCTCAGCCAGGCAGTTGTTAAGTACGTCCACCACATTGGATGTCCTGGGGCAAAGGATAGATACAGCTGGGTATCGTCGGCATAGCAATGAAACTCAGGATTGTACCTCCTAATGATACCCCTCAGGGGTAGCATATACATGGCAAACAACATCAGTGACAAGACCGAACCCTGAGGTACTCCACATGATAGAAGGCTTGGGGAGGAGGAGAAATTCCCCATCACCACCCTTTGCCTCCTATTTGTGAGATAGGACTCGAACCAGCAGATGACCGTGCCGTTGAGTCCACAAAATTCCCTCAGGCGGTTGAGTAACACACAATGGTCTACCATATCAAAAGCTGAAGAGAGATCAAGGAGAATGAAAATCACCCCTCACTTCAAACCCTCATCCTGAGGAGATCATTATGCACCTGAACTAATGCGGTTTCTGTGTAATGCCTGGCAGGAAACCCAGACTGGAGCAGCTCATAGATGTCAAAGGCCTTGAGGTGTTCTCCAAGCTGCTGCACCACAATCTTCTCTACAACCTTACCTAGAAATGGCAGGTAAGAGACAGGATGGTAATTTGCCTTGACATCAGGGTCTAAAGATGACTTCTTCAGAAGGGGTCTCACCAGTGCCTCCTTCAAGGAGGAAGACCCCCTCTGACAAAGAGCACTGGACAATCAAGGCGAACACTGGGCCAACAGCATCAACACATCCCATTAAGAAATGTGTTCGGTCCAGTTCACAATAAGTGTGCTTCAGTCTCGAGACCACCTCAATGACCTCAGCCACCTCCACTGGTTTAAACTCTCCCCAATCAGGCAGAGTGCACCTCGGACAATCTGGACGATTACTGTCGGCCACATTGTGGCTTACTGATGGGATCCCCTGCCTGATGGCGGACACTCTGTCCAAGAAGAACCAAGCAACCTCATTGCATAATGCATCAGAAAACTTTTTTTCAGCTGTAGACAGATTTGCATTAGAAATAAAATGCTTAACAGTTCCAGAGTGCAGTAAAATGATTGTTTATATCATAATTGTGTACTGGGGCAACTTTTTAGAGTGTACCAGCAAGCACTGAACCATCAGCACATACTGTATGTATTTACAACTCAAATGTAAAGGTTTTCCTAAGAGGAAACTAAAGAAGAAAAAAAAAGAAATTGGAACTTCCCTAAAAATGTAGACATATTAGGGAGATATGCATAGCAGGAAAAGACGAGGGTATTGAACAAGAGTTAAAATCTGATCAAACTATATTGGGGCAGGGGTACAAGAGAGAGATTTTGTTTTTTTCTAAAGTGTGTGTGTAGGAAATAGAAATGTACTTAGATCCACAATGTATTGCTTTAAATGTTGCATCTGCCTATACTGTACCTAGGCTCACATGACAGTCAGAATTTTGTGCACATTTTATGTCACATTTCAACGAGTGACAAACATTTCTTGATTTATTGAAAAATATGTTGTAATAAATATTTTTACTTTAAAATTAAAATCAAGGTGCAGGGGGCAAAGCCCATGAGTATGTATAATTGGGTAGCCTGTGACATGCGCAACTGCGACTGAGCAAACCACAAAACAGCGACTCAATCTCGACACATGTCATGGGGGCTACCGACAAGGTAGGGTGACTGGATGGGGTGGATTTGCACATGTAGGGACAGGATGTCACTACACATACATGCATATGGGGTGGTGGGAATGAGTACGATCAGCGAGGGGTGGGAGGAGTTTTGAGAGGTGGTGCTGTGGTGGGCTGCCGAGTTGGCCCCATGGCTTGGTGGGTGGGTTTGCGACTTGGGTGGACAGGGTGCTGGGCGCAGGTACATTTTGTTGCACCCGTCCGAATTTGATTTTTAATGTTTTGCATCCCTCCTCGACATGCACCCCCCAGAATTGAGAATCCTTGGTAGAGAGGGGTGGGGCACAGCCTCTGCATAAAATGTTAAAATGTAAGTCCTCAGCGCTGTTTTGTTGTGCAAAATGTAAGACCCCAGCGCTGTTTTGCTGTGCACCGAGGAGTCACAGTGCCGAAATTGATTTTCAGTGCTATGACTTCACTATAACGGTGATCGCCTTTTGGCAGTCATCGTTATGACATAGAAGCTATAATTGTTACCAAGATGTCTCACCTGCCATATCCCAGATCATGTATAAAATCTTGGGCGTGAAACTTGAACAGCACAACTATGTTGTTCCCTGTACACACACACTAGATCAGGTGTAAAGGCTTATTTAAAAGACTTTTGGCCTATCCCACACAAGGGTTTGCATACCTGTGATGGCTTGCAGTGGGTCTGAGCCTTTAGAGTGTTTGCATATGGTTTGGAGTGATGCTCAGAAACCAAACAATTGGTTTATACTATGGATTTAGACAGACATAGGTATGATGCACATCAACATTATCAGCCTACTTGCTCAGGGGTAATAGGATATTATGATGCTCAATGTATGTATTTAAATAGTTTTGTTTAAAGATGCTGAATGTTCCTGACTTGACCAGTGAATCTGGCAGTTTGTTTCAGATTCCCACCACCCTCTGGGTACGAAAATATCTTCTCACTTCAGATTTAAATGGTCTTCTCTGGAGCTGGTACTTTTGTCCCTTAATACTATGGTCATTTTCCTTGAATGTCAGGTTCATGTTGCTGCAAAGTGGTGGGTCCCTGACTGCTCTGTAAAGGAAAAAGAGGTTCCCCTTAGAGTGAAAATCCCTAGATTTTCTAGTCATCATATGTTGACTCAGAGAGCCCATGTACAAGCTTGGTTGATTTTGTTTGTACCCCATCTAATTTTAAGGTGTCTATCATACGGACGTAAAAAATAGCCAACAGAACAAGGCGTTACAGTCTAGTGAGTCTGTTCATTTGTGAAGCCCCTTTCCTCATATGAGAGGACTAGAGCTGCAAACAAAAGTTCATATGGGGCCCAATTCCAAGTTACATTACGCCCTGTGCAAGGTGATTTATGCCAAACCCTATGTCGCAAATTGCACCTTGCGCCATGCGATGTGCAAGTTGGAATTCCAAGATGTGGCTTGCACCATGCTGCATGCAGGTTGTGCCAAAGATGGGCTACGCCACCCACTATGTCCGCTGTGGCATGGTGCAAGGGTGGGTTAGAGCAGCAACTATGCCCTATTCCAAAAGGATGGCTGCCATAACTCACCTATGCAATTCCAAGACTGCATATGTTGCAGCGGGATCAGATCAGCATTTAGCTGGTCTCAGGGTCATCTATCCTGGCACAATGATGGATGCCCCCCATGATATCACGGAAAGCACATTGACTTGCCCCACGTACTCCCCCAGCACAGTCATGCCTTTCACCCCCCAAATTTCAGGGAGCTCCCAGGTCTATTTTTTGCTGTGCCCCCATGCACCTGTGCCACCTGCAGCCCCCTCAAGGCCCCCAGGTGACTGCGGTAGTGTTATGGGTCAGGGGGGCTCAGGGGGGCACTTAACTGTGGGCTGCAACTTGTAGCACCCAGGTCCATTGCACCATTCCTATGGCACATCCCTGTAGCTGCCACAAGTCATAGGGCATAGGTGCCAGGAACCCTGCCTGTCTGAGAATAGGGTGCAGGGTCCCCAGCATAGCAGCACATGGAGCAACTTGCATACACCCAGGAACTGTGCCATGCGACTTGAAATCAGGCCCTGGTGTCTTATATAGGACCGATAAAAAGGCATTAAAACACTGCTGGATCTCCAGTACAGACACTTTTCTAATTCTGCTGAGAATTTGTCATGCCGTCTTTGTGTTATAGTCACAATAAGCATTTGTTTAGAATCTTGCTACATCTTCACCCTAAGGCCATCTCTTTGTATTTTTATGTTTGCTTGCACGCATGTGCAAGAAACATAGTGCCATCATCGGAGATTTCGGAGGTGTGTCACCTCCTCCTCCAATTCAGTCAGTGTGCTGGCAGGCGCGGCCCCTGTAAGCCAATGCATGATGGAGCTGTCTATGACACGCTCCAAAATGCACTGGCATACAGTTGAAAGGGGGATCTATGCTTCAGTGAGCAGCAATAAGATATCGCCTGCTCATGTGCAGCTCCCACACACACACACACACACACGCGCTGCTGCTTACAGGCGTGGCGCTACTTCAGCAGGCCCACTGTATAGTCATGGGGTGCCCAATCCCGCCGGGCTGTGCCATGCTCCTCCCGCCCCAAAGACTTCAAATGCCATGCTGGTGCTCACCCCAGCGCAATGATGATATAGCCGGACGTGGTGCCCAATCCCGCCGGCTCCACAGTCCTCCCCTCACCGAGATAAGTGCCACGCTGGGAGCCCACCCCAGCATGGCAATCTATCACTCAGGCTGGCGGGGTGTCCAATCCCGTCGGCTGAGCATACCTCCAGAACCAGTTCTTGTGCCACGCTGGGAGCCCACCCCTGCGTGGCAAATGTCCCACATCGTCCTTTTTGTAGTAGTTTTACCTGTAAAGAAAAAACGGTCCAACGTAGTCTCCCCGCCGCCTCCCACAACCTGCACCCACCCACTGCGCACCCAGCCTCCCCACACCCACCCCTCACCCCATACTTACCTCTGGACCTTGGCGCGATGCTCTTTGGTGGACCGGGAACACATCTGCACTCTTCAAAGCCGACCGTGAACTGAGGAAATGCCGTAAGCTGTATAATGGGCTAGATAGGGGATTTCAACTTTGTTGCATATCTCAGGCATTTTTGGAATTTTTGCAAATTTTCAACATGGGGTTTTGGGACCTTCTCATGAATGATGTCACTGTCATGGCGTTATTAGGGCCTGAAGGGTGATCCCGCAGTCACTGCACGAAATCACCCTTTGGGCCTGAATAACACCAATGACAATGACATCATTCATGAAAAGGGTCCCAAAACCCCATGTTGAAAATTTGGTGCCAAAATTCAAAAATGACTGTTTTACGAGCGTGCGTTGTACAGTTCCTATGCACGCTCGTAAGTTTGCAAATTTTCAATATTTTGACTCCAGATTTCCAACATTGCCATTTTGCCACACCTTCTTATGAGTAGTACAGCTGTTATTTTTCACATCTCACCCAAAACGTGTTTCCGCTCATGTAGCGCACAATGGCACAGTCGGTGTGCGAAATCAATGTATGAGATAAATTAAGAAAATCACAGTGACACTGTTCATGAGCAAAGGTCTTAAAATGGCTATGTTGAAAATTTGGTGAACAAATTCCAAAATATGACTGTTTTACGAGCATGCGTTGTACAGTTCCTACACACGCTCATTAGTTCGCAAATTTTTAATATTTTCACTCCAGAATTTCAACATTGCCATTTTACCACACCTTCTTATGAGTAGTACAGCTGTCATTTTTCACATCTCACCCAAAACATGTTTCCACCCATGTAGCGCACAATGGCGCAGTCGGTGTGCGAAATCAATGTACAGGACAAATTAAGAAAATCACAGTGACACTTTTCATGAGCAGAGGTCTTAAAATGGCTATGTTGAAAATTTGGTGAAAAAATTCCTAAAAATGACTTTTACGAGCGTGAGTTGCACAGTTCCTATGCATGCTCGTAAGTTTGCAAATTTAATATTTTCACTCCAGATTTTCCAACATTGCCATTTTATTAAACTTCCTTCCGTACAGCTGCAATTTTTCATATGTCACCCAAAATGTGTTTTTGCGCATGTAGCGCACAATGGTGCTGTTGGTATGCGAAAGCAATGTTTAGGACAGATTAAGAAAATCACAGTTACACTGTTCATGAGTAGAGGTCTTAAAATGGCTATGTTGAAAATTTGGTAACAAAAGTCCATAAATGATTGTGTTACGAGTGAGCATTGCGCAGTTTCCATGCACCCTCGTTAGTTCATTACTTTGTAATATTTTCAGTCCAGATTTTCACCAGTGACATTTTTCCACACTTCCTTATGAACAGTACAGTTGTCATTTTTCACAACATGGCTGAAGTGTGTTTTCACACTTTCAGTGCAGAGATGCGTGGTCGCCGTGGGAAATCATTGTTTGGCACAGATAAAGAAAATTACAGTGACACTGTTCATGATTGGAGGCACCAAAATGCCTGAGTTGACAATCTGCTGTCAAAAATCCCCAACCTAATTATATTACGGGTGTGCGTTGCACAGTTTCTATGTACGCTCGTGACTTCACCATTTTTTTTAATATTTTTACTACAGATTTGCAACATAGCCATTTTTACACCTCCCCATGAAAGAGTACAGCTGTCATTTTTACATCCTGTTCGAATGTTTTGCACCTGTGGTGCAATGCCGTAGTCACTGTGCAAAGCAGCTCGCTAACAAACTGCTATTCCCTGTTCATGAGGTGGGTCACAAACAAACATGTTGAAAATTTGGAGTGAAAATACCAATGAATGCCTGAGATATTAGGGTTTTCAACCACAACGCCCAACCCTATAGAGAATGACAGGCATCAGGGTGTGACTTGGGATTCTTGCCTGTGATGCTCATACCATTCCACGCCCTGCAGTCAGTGAGAGGCATCGAGGTATGCCTTGGACTCTTCAGCCCCAAACTTCACCCCATTCTCCTATATCGCACCCATCTCACCATATTTCCTAATGAAATGGGGTGCGCATAAGGGCCAAAGACCACAAGGAACACCGTGACACTTGTCAGTCTCTGCAGGGTGGGGTGTGGTGAAATGGCATGGCTGTTATGCCTGACGACCCAAACGCACACCCCAATGCCTGTCACTCTCTGCAGGGTGGTGGTGGGGTTGGCTTCAGTTCAATACTTCACTGCCATTCCTATTACGCAGCTCTGTAACTTCTACACTACCACTGCCAATGCCAGCAAGCAAACATTCGGCATTGACAGATGCTTGTTTTCTTAATATTGCTCCATCTAAGTATTATGCAGCCTAACGATCCCGCTTTCCTAAGTCTAGCACCACACATTTGTTAAGTCTAGCACCACACATTTGTCCAAAATAAACCTCATACGATTTTTAGGTAGCCTTATCTGATCTCTTATTTTGGTCATCATGCAGTGATCTGACACCCTCATCTTTATCCAGCAGCCCTCCCAGCTTGGTGTAGTTACTAAATTTCATAATACAGTTAATGTTCCTTTGGAAGTCATAAAAAACATGTTGGTAATCATCAGTTAGCCCTAAAATGGCAATTTGTTGTTCTATATGGTTTCTAAGGGGTAAGGGGCAACAGACTTCTAGGAAAACAAACTGAACTTGCAAGCTCAAATGGGCAGACTGGGTGGGCCATAGGCCCTTATCTGCCGACACCGTCTATGTATCTATGTATCTATAAAGAATTGATTCCAACATTTACCCACTGAAGAAGAGCTTATTGGTGTGCATTTTTATGTTAGCAGGGGTGGAGTCCTGCAGACGTCTTTCTGTCACTTGAGAAAAAGGGCACTTCAGACTCCTTCCAAGCATAATTTCAGACCTGAACCACAATCCTTCTACTACCAGAAATCACTACGCTGGGGGAGAGTTCCTTTCTTATATGTAGCATCCTCTTGCCAGCTAAAATTATAATCAGTGGCGTGTAAACAACACAAACAGTTTGTTTTAGTGTTAAAGAACACCTAAACCCACTTTTTACACATTTCTATCTAAACAATACCTTGTTGGCAGGGTGTAGTGCTTCCATACTTCTTAAAGCCTTCAATGATTGTTTTTTATGTAGTTCTCCAGGCAACAGTCTTAAATCAGCAATTGAACAGTCTTGAAGCAGAGCTGTATGGGAACTTTGTTTTATACTGTAGCTTCTGTGCAGAATTCCTTCACAGAGGAGCACAAAGTGATTTGAGATCAGGTTTCAGCTTGTGGCAGTGGGATCACTGGGCTGGGGCAGGCAGACATTGTGATGAGCCTCCAATTGAGTAAAACAGACAGTCTCATTTTTTAGTAAATCTGTTTGTTTGCTAAGTTAAAATTACTTTCCCTATTAAGGTAAGCAAAGGTCATGTAACCCTCTGCCCAGGTTTTGTATTAACAATCATGTGGAAGAATGTGGGTGGTTATACTTTATTTGCATTTGTAAGGAGTTTATTGGGAAATACTTCTTGATTGGTAATAAAGTGACAGTTTTATTGGTGCCTGTGTCTAATGACTATCTTCCATCTGTGACTTGCAATCTACTGTAAGTAAGAGTTTAATGCATTTAGTACTATAATCAAACATGGAAACAGTAAGATAGAGTAA
Organism: Neoceratodus forsteri; assembly: GCA_016271365.2. Taxonomy (NCBI): domain Eukaryota; kingdom Metazoa; phylum Chordata; order Ceratodontiformes; family Ceratodontidae; genus Neoceratodus; species Neoceratodus forsteri. The sequence continues at coordinate 1,129,305,453 of CM028131.1, forward strand.
CTATGACATTACTGGTAACTGGGATTACACTTAGCTGATACCTGCCCTATGGTGGTGCATAATTATGCAATTGTGATAGCATGGACCTTGTAGTTGAATGCACTGCTCTGCTTTGACTTGTCATATTATCTCCTATGTATCTACTTGTGTGTTATTTTTCTGTTTTTAGTAAATGAAGCATTTGGCTGATGAGGTAATACTATGTACTGTATGTTTTGCTGTCCAAACAAGCATAAGTCAGTGCCAAACAAGTTTGCTTTCATGCTGTTACAAGTTAGAACAACAGTATCTTGAAGCTATAAGCAGGCCCTTCTTACCACCATGAACCATTGTTTCATAGACTTTGGGTTCCACTGGGCTAAGGAGTATAGGCCCCCATATTCAGAGCTGGCCATGTATGGTCTGTGGCAGTTTGTGCACAGCCTGCCTGGGGCAATATTCGGACAATTATCTCACTGCAAATGGAGTGTGCAAACTGTCTAAATATGGGGTCATGTTGGTACAGTGCATAGTGACTTTGCACTATGCTGACACAGACCCAGACTGAATATGGCTGACAGGAGCACAAAGGAGATAGCACAGATCAAATAGGATAGGAGAAGGGCTCCTGTGGGCCATATTTAACCTTAACATGCTAATGACCCCTTTGGGCATGGAAGGCACTATGGCTCATTTGCCTGCCCATTACAAGCTCATTAACATGCATGCGTTGACCCCCCCTACTCTGTAGCTGTCTTACATATTTCTTGTGGTCTAGTGGTCCTCCACCCCCCATTCACCTGTACTGTAACTTTTTCAAATATTCCTGGTGGTGTAGTGGTTCTTGTACCCCCGACTGACTGTCCTACAGCTGTCTTCAATATTCCTGGTAGTCGAGTGGTCTCCCACCCCCGATCACCTGTCCTGTGGCTCTCTCGAATATTCATTTTAGTGTAGTGGCTTCTGCACCCCCAATTGACCATCCTGTAGCTATTCTGAATATTCCTGGTAGTCTAGTGGTCTCCCACCCCCCTCTAAGGACATCTGATCCTCTGTGAACCTGTCTGCTCAGGACTCTCCTCCCCACAACTCCCCCTCCCCTCCACTCAGTTCACCTAAGGCAAAGTAAGGCAATAGTGACAGCGACCTACACAGCACTCTGCTCACCACCTTGGCCAGCCACCATCTGGTTGCCAGTGAGTGATCATTAGTACAGTAGGCACACATGTTTGTACAATACTTGCAATTGCTCAGAGACCATTGGTTGGAAATCAGTTGAGGTGGTGAGCAGAGGGCTGTGCTAGTTATCACTATTTCTGCAGTTTGCATTTTATGACCAGGGCTGGGGGGTGCCTGAGACGGTGAGTTGGGAGGGAGTCAGGTGCCTTAATTGGGGAGACCACTAGACCACCAGGAGTATACCAGATAGCTACAAGACGGGTGATCTGGATGCTTTTACAGTGTATTTTCCCAGGACAGGGCAGCTTATATACTACAACATCTGCTTTTCAGTGCGGTTCTGTTGTGGGGTCCTGCTTTTACAGTTTTATAATATATTTACTCAGGATAGCCCAGATGAATTGTGATATCTTGTGTGCAGTGGGGTTCTGTTTGACACAGTCTTTACACTGTATTTACACAGGATAGTACAGCAGAGATGCAAGATCTTTTTTTTCAGTGGGGTCCTCCTTTTACCCATCTTATAATGCATTTACACAGGATAGCCCAAGTGACAGGCAAGTTCTCATTTTCAGTGGGGTCCAGCATTTAGTATGTATTTTTCCAGGCTAGAGCAGTAAAGTGGACTTATTTATTTAATTGACTTATTTAACATGGCAAAGCAGTAGTGCATGTTTAAATGTCTTCTCCATAAAGGATTAGTAACTTAATAACCTGGCAGTGATAACTTTGTGCTCATCTTGAAGTTGGTACTTTTTGTTCATGTGAAAGATAGATCTGCAGTCAGGGGAATGTCCTGCAGATATCCTCTAGTACAGCAAACAGCTAGCTGTAACTGTGTGACTGGAAGTGCGGCTGGTACTATGCCGAATGTGAGCAGGGAGCAGCCAAATAGTCGGACCATATGAGCCTGTGGAGGATTAATTCTCAGAAGCCAGGAGTTGAGACTTGGCCAGGAGCAAGTGAATTCGATGGCCTGTACCAACAAAACAACATCTTGGCTTTATCATAAAAGGAGAACTGAGGTAAGTGTGCTGTTTTGTATTAATAATTTTGTTTGTACTGAATGGCCTTATCTGAGGTGAGGGGCTGGGTTGGTCTGTGTCCAGTGACTTGAGTGATCTCTCTGTCGCCCAAGATTGCTCCTTGCTGCCAGCCTTTCATCCCCCTTCTGTGAGTGAGCATTGGACCCATGAAGTGAAGTCCATATGCATTTGATGGTGGATGGCAAACCTTCAGCATTAAAGCCTCTGCTGCATTCGGATGAGGCATTATGTCATGTGTGTTTTTTGGCTTTGGTGTCTGGGATGACTTTTGAGTGTGTGTTTAGGGTGGGATGAGCCTACCACTGGTATTACCCCTGCCCTTGCCATGTGACTATGCTGTGTGCATGCCACTGGACATGCTTGGCATTAGGTCATCATCTGTTACAGTTGGCTGTGCACCCCTATAGGTTGGCTGTCATGTGTGGATTACGCTGGAGTGCTTGATGGTGTTGTGGTTCCGGTGTATGATATATGAGGATTTGGGGTTGGTTGCCATGTACTGGATATGAATGGGAAACATCATCCTGCTGTAAAGCAGTGATAATTATGGTCATGCCATTGTCCAAGGTCTCACACAAGTTGTGGAACCCTTGCTGCATGTCAAGTCTGTGGGCTATGATTTCACTATATATGCCCAGTATTTCATGCAGTTGTGCCTGCTAAGCCTTACCCTCTATGCTCCAACTGTCTCACTTCAGGGTACATGAGGATAAAGCATTCATGACCTGGCATACATCCTGTGTCAATGCTGGGCCTTGAGGGACCCTCCAGTGGGTCCTGTGTATCAGTTCCATTCTCTGGCATGGATGGTCTGTATACATGTCTGGTGCATGACAGACAAATGCATCGCCAGGCTGATGTTTTGTATGCTCTTCTTGCTGCCTTGTATGTCTGACTGAGTGGTGCACTGTTGGGGGAGGGGCAGAGAATTCTGTTGATAACAAGTGCAATGCCTGCTGCAGTGATAGCTGACTGTACTCAAGAGAAGTGGTATATAGTCGGATGTTTGAAGGCAGGCTGGAGTAGGATTTTTTGCTTTAGTTTAGACAAATTTTTTTAAAGAAAACAAAACGTTATTTTGATAGTGCTCTTGCCTGTTTGTAACAAATCAAAAAAGGTTGTAAAAGCATACAAATAGTCTCAAAATAACCCTCAAAATGTACTAAAATGCATCTAAAACCTAATAGTTTCAGGTGGCCCAGGTGGCCCCCAGTCCTCTGGCCTGTAGGGGGTTTGGGACATCATAGGTTACCGAGATTGCTCACTCCTAAATTTAGCACTACACCACTACCTGTTGGTCAAAACTGAGTTTGTAATGACACTGCATTGCTCCAACAGACATTCAGATTACACTTCTCTCTCTCTCTCTCTCTCTAATAACTGTGTGTGTGTGTGTGTGTGTGTGTGTGCGTGCATGTGTGTGTGTGTGTGTGTGGCAGTGTACAATGATTTACTGCAGTCTATAGGATTTGTTAACCCTTTCAGGTCTAACCTAAGACTAAGTGATAAACAGAGATCCACCATCCCCCTCCACCTCTCTCTCTCTCTCTTTCTGTCTCTCTCTGTCTCTCTCTCTCTCTCTCTCTCAACCAGACTTATACAGGGAAATGCTGAAAGGTGAAGCTGACCAAACATGATAACTTATTTGACTTTTTGGCAACTTAAAATTTTAAATTATTTCCCACCTTTTACAAATAAAGCTTACTACATGGACTGAATGGAGGCTGATGGCTTGGATAAAAAAATATGTATTTCTGAAATCACTGACTGTAACCTACAGAATATGTATGTAATGTTCATCACTGCTGGATTTGTTGTAGTGTATAGTACTGTATGGCTCAGGTATTTAACTTGCATTGTTTTTAGTTCCATTTAATCCTCAAGCCCACATCTCCTTATTCCTCCCCCCAATAACCACCATACACATTTGTATCTAAACTTGCTCTGTAAACCAACTGCGCAAGTGCAAAACTGTAACAACTGCGTGCCTTATCCATTTCAATCACATAACCTGTCTTACATAGAAATGTAGCTCCCTCTCCCCGTGTCTAGCGATATGGATGGAATATGTCCATGGGAAGGGGCACCCACAACAGCAGAAACACTTCCAGTGGACACGTTGTCCAGGCCTAGATGTCACACACAGGGTCCCTTTTCCTCGCTGGTGCTGGATGAAAACAACAGTTGAATTCATATTAAACAGTTACTTTCAATAAAGGAATGTCCACACGGAACTTGAAGAAACAACAGGGATCCCAAATTCATTAGACAATTTCCCACATAGCTCCGGGTAGTATCAGTTAATTTGTGGGGAACACATTCAGCTTTCATATGACTGGTATGGCCAAAATAGCAGCTTTTACCTAGACTGAGGAGATTGCACAGTCTTTAGGGCAACATTAACTCAGGATCGCTATGGTCACAACAGTTTGAAGGTAGCACAAGTCCCAAAACAGTTCACAGTGCCTAACAGTCCATTATTCTTCACAGGCACCCAAACTCTCAATGATACCCATCTCTCTCTCTCTCTCTCTCTTTCTCTGTCTCTCTCCTGCACTGGCTCAGTGGGTCCCCCTCGGAACATGCAGTCCTTGTGACTTGCGGATTTGAGGGTTCTCTCATGACCCCTGCATCCTTTCCCAGAACTGGCAGCTACTGCCCACCAATTGAGAAGAGGGACACATCATGTGGCGCTTCAATGCAACATTGTCTCTGGACACTACACTCCCTGCCACATTCTTGCCCACTGGATCCCTACATGAATTGGCACAAGCTGCCAGGGCACTCTGTGACTTGCGGCTGCTGGCTCCCTTCTCAACTTTAGCTGCCCTCCAAGATTCTGAGCTGCAGCTTAAGGCCCTACTTCTTCCTCTGTATCCCCCTAAGTGCCACTGGCCAGGGGCCAGAGCGGGTAATCACCCCTGCCCAGCCCTGATTCACTCTCACTCCCTCACCACTCACTACTCCAACTTGTACTCCTCCTCCCACCTAAACTGCTGGACTTTATTCCCCCACACATCTGTGGTGACCTCCCGACCTGCAGGAGGCTCCGCTTGAGTGCTGAGAAGAATTAACACTTTTCCCTGCTGGGCCAAATTAGGCCACAAAAACCCAGGGAGGGGTGTATAGACTAATAATCTCCCAAAGGGGAGGGTTACATAAACATAGAAACTGATGGCACATAATGACCACCGGGCTCATCTACTCTGCACATTTTTAGTTTTGATCACTTTTGCTGCAGACTTAACTTGCCCTACAGCACTGCCTCTTCCACCTTTCACCTCCTTCCTTCCTTCCTTCTATTATTCTTTTATGCCTGTCCCAGACATTTTTGAAACCCACCACTGGTTTTCACCCCCACTGCTTCCCATGGAAGGCTATTTCAGGAATCCACCACCCTTTCTATGAAGAATTACTTCCTCACATCTCTCCTGAATCTACCTTCTTCCAGCTTCATATTATGACCCCTTGTTCTAAGCACCTTTTTATCTGAAACATATCTCCCTCCTGTACCTTATTAGCCCCCAAGAGGTATCTAAAGGTCTCCATAATATCCCCACTCTCCCTCCTCTCCTCCAGGGTGTACATATTGAACTCTTTCAGTCTCTCTTCATAGAGCTTCTGATTCAGACCTTGTCCAATTTTGACAGCCCTCACCTCTCTCTTCTTGCCACTTTCTCCTTTTTATAGTTTTCCCTCTTCCATACCTTTCTCCTTTGACTGCATCTTTTCCCCTTTCTTCCTTTGCTAATCCCCTGCTTCCTTGAATAACTTGCATCCTGGTGGGACTCTCTCTCCTTGGGATCTCTATACTCTCTTTCTCAGCTTGTAGTGGCCCACTTTCTAGAAACATAGAAACATAGAATTTGACGGCAGATAAGGACCGCTTGGCCCACCCAGTCTGCCCATTTCCCTACCTGATGGCTAAGCTGCAGATCCTAGTTAACCAGCAGCCTACTTCTTCCTACCCCCACCCCCTAGAATTGCTTTATGACTGTCCCATGCATGCTTGAATTCCACCACTGTTTTTGACTCCACAACCTCCTCTGGAAGACTGTTCCATACATCCACAACCCTCTCTGTGAAAAAATACTTTCTTAAATTACCTCTGAGCCGCCCCCCCTTCTATCTTCAAACTGTGCCCCCTTGTTCTTGCACACCTCTTTTTTTGAAAGATGCTACCCTCTGACTTTGTTGATTCCCTTGAGGTACTTGAAAGTTTCTATCATGTCCCCCTCTCCTTCCTTTCCTCGAGGCTATACATATTAAGCTCCTTAGGTCTCTCTTCATAGTGTCTTCCGTGGCAGACCCTGCCCATTTTAGTTGCCCTCCTCTGGACAGCTTCTCTCCTGTCTATGTCTTTGTGGAGATTGGGTCTCCAGAACTGCACGCAGTACTCCAGATGTGGTCTCACCAGCTGTCTGTACAGAGGATAATAACTTCTTGTTTTCTGCTGGTGATGCCTCCCTATGCATCCCAGTATCCCCAGCCCTCCTTGCTGCCTCTCACATTGCTTGCCCACCTTTAGGTCATCTGATATGACTACCCCAGGTCCCTTTCCATTTTGTTGTTGTTAGTATCTCACCCCCATTGTGTACTCTTCCCTGGGTTTTGTTTCCCAGGTGCATTACCTTGCACTTTTAGCATTGAATCTAAGCTGCCATACATTTGACCATTCCTCTAACCTTGCCAAGTCCTTCTCATCCTTTCCACCCCACCTTGTGCATCAACTCTGTTGCAGATCTTTGTGTCATCTGCAAAGAGACATACTTTTCCTTCCAGTCCCTCTGCAATGTCGCTTATAAAGACATTGAAGAGGACCGTTCCTAATACTGAACCCTGTGGTACCCCACTGCTAAACCCCCTTTTTTCAGAGTGGACTCCATTTACTATTACTCTCTGTGTCCTATTCTCCAGCCAATTCTTTACCCAGGCTGTCATCTTGGGACCCACTCCCAGGCTGGCTAACTTGTATATTAATCTTTTGTGTGGGACTGTGTCAAATGCCTTGCTAAAGTCTAGGTAGGCCATGTCCACAGCATCCCCCATTTCCTCCATCACCCCCCAGCTGCTTTAAATGTCTATTGAAGTAACATTTGAATCATCCACTGAGGACTGTGGTTGCCTCCTGGATGAAAGCAGGCCATCACCTCAGTATAAGTTCTTATCCTTCTACCTTGGCCCACAGTCCCCAATGTAGACATGCCTTTCCTTCCTGCACCTTCCTTCTACCATTACTTAAAGGCCTAGGTGCAGAGCTCCCTCTCCTTCCTCAAATGCAGTAGCACAACACACATTTGCCACTCACACTTAAACACATGGGAAGCACAGGATCGACAAGATAAATGATCTGCCTTTACCAAAATGAAATTTACACACAGAGCTGACTACAGAAATTCATCTTGAGGCCATGAAACACCCTTATCAAGTTAATATGTCAACAGCCGTAGTGACTCTGATCAGAGTTTTTTTTTTCCTTTTGCATCTGATCCTGCTCCCTTCTTTTAAGTTGGCTTCACTGTAACATGCACACCTCACCTGATGAGAATGATTTTTCAAAGAGGCATTTAAGTGGAGGAGCAAGTTTGTGCACCATTTCTTTTAGCAGTCAGGGAGCAGGCTGTTAGGGCCTGATGACATAGTGACAATGAGGTTATGAAGTTTCTTATTTACAATATCAGCACTAACTGATAGATTGTCAGTTGGAACAGAGTCATAGGGCTCATCTGGTGTAACACTATTGTTGGGATGAGCGAACCAGCTCTGCTGCACTTCCACCCCCCCTCCCCCGAACTGGACTGACTTAGCTCTGACCAGGAAAACCAAGGATTTCATGGCTCTACCCAAGTTGTCAAGTTTGCCTGGTTCAAAAATGTGGTCTGGTCCAGAAATAACACTGTTACCACCAGTACTGCATGCAAGTCACTAAACAAGGCAGGCAAGGGTGCAGAAATTTAAAAAATAGTGATTATTTTTATATCTCTAACAAAAACTCCCAAGTCCCTGGACTGTTGCATGACCAACAAAGGTAAATACTCACTATACTGGGGCACTGAAGGGAGACAACCAAGAAGATTCTCAGGTTTGTGATTGGCTCATGTTGTAGCCAATCCTGTCAACCACCACAGAACATCCCTTGGAAACAGTGTATCGAGCGCACTTGGAGCTTTGCATTGAAAGGAGAAAGTTGTGTGTGAGTACACAGAGATTAAAAAAAAATTGAGAAAATGAAACGTTTTTCATTTTCTTCTTTCATTAGAAAGAGGGAGAGAGAGAGAGAGAGGGAGAGTAGAGAGACCAATGACTTCAACAGCAGACAATGGCAGAGTGCAGATGTTGCAGCAGAGTACTCTGTAAAAAATGAATTTTCTCATTAGAAAGAGAAAAAAACAGAGAGAGACTGGGAGACCTACAAATTGAGCAACAGATAACAGCAGAGTATAGAGCAGACAGCAGCAGAGTGTAGACATTGTAGACCTAACACTAAAAAAATGAAAAACCCATTTTTTGTTAGAGAGTAGAAAGAGAGTGTGACCAATGAAATCAACAGCAGACAACAGCAGAGTGCAGAAAAAAAGAAAAAAATATTACGGAGAACAGAGTCAGACAGGACAGGAGGACTCTGTCTGAAGGTTATAGTGCCTCAGTAATTATGGGGGGGTAGTGTGCCATACAGATTTTGAAGGGGGTGTCACCCATGTCTCAGACTCTGTGATGCCAATCTCTGTGCTGCTTTGAAAGGTCATACTGCCATAAACTCTGTGTTGCCCATCTCTGTGCCTGAACTGCTACTAGGTCATATTACCATAGCATAGACTCTGTGTTGCCCATCTCTTTGTCTGAACTACTACTACTAGGTAACAGTACCATAGCATAGACTCTGTGTTGCCCATCTCTGTGCCCGAACTACTACTAGGTCACAGTACCATGGAGAGTGTGATGAAGGGATCATGTCTCAGACCTTGTGTTGCTCATCTCTGTGCCTTAACTACTATTAGGTCATACTGCCACAGCATAGACTCTGCATTGCATATCTTTGTGCCTGAATTACTACTAGGTCATAATCTCATACAGATTGTGAAGGGGGAGTCACATCTTAGACTCTATGTTGCCCATCTCTGTGCCTCAACTATTACTAGGTCATAGGGTGCTAACAGATGACATACACCCTTTGCAAACTGTGTGAGAGGCTTTTCGGCACCATGCAATTCAGCTTAAAGTTGAACCAGCATAACATTCTGTGGTGATTTGCGTATGCAGCCCATGATGCTTTGCATTGTGTGGGCATGTGTGATTTTGTATTTTAATGAATATGAGGCAACATGACCAGAAAAAGCTGAAGCAACACAACCAGAAAAAGAAACAAATGTTGTTGAATCACTTGATCAAAGTAATGCAGCACTGTCAGCATTGCCAGAAAAATCAGATAAAAGTAAAACACAAAAACAGGTAGCCAAAGCAGTTAGATCTAGAAAGTCAATGATCAAAGAAAAGGCTCTATCTGGTACCACTAGATGTGGTACTCCATGATATTCCACTCATGCATATCGGGCTCCTTCATCAGAAAGCTGTGCCAGTGGAGCGTAGCCAGCAGCCAGGCAGGGAAGACACATGCAGATCGAGCTCCATCTGTAAGGTTGCTAAACCCCAACATAATTTCACTAAAACTCAGTCTTTTGGCTTTCAAATTGATCCAGACATTCCTAGAAGTGCTCATAGTGGGACAATCATTTTATTTGGAAAAGGGACACCTGAGAGGAGCAAGAAAAATTGATTCTACCAATGGAATAACAGGGCCCTTAAATCCTCCAGTGGAAACTCTGACTCCAGGGAAAGAAATGGATGAAGCTAACTGTGCATCCCTACAAAGAGTTATCTCTATTCTGACTCAAACCATCCAAAAAATGGACAAAAAATTAGATCAGCAGAATGGAACAATTGTTGGACTTGACCATCAGGTGGATGCCATAGCAAACTCTGTTGAGGAACATGGCTGAGTGGCAGGGAAAGCACTTACTGCCAGTGTGACAATCATTAACTCATTTGCTCCTGGTGGCCATTTTGGGTTGGATCTAGCAATGGATGGTTCCGATGCCATATGGTGTCTATGTGAACAAATGTGTTTTAAGGAACACAGTGATACGGAGCTGCATTGAACAACTTGAAAACATGGCTTGGTCAGCAAATGTCCAGCTTCTGGGCATACCAGAAGGGATGGAGCAAGGAGATTTGCCACCTTACCTGGAGAGATGGCTCCCTGAGTCTCTTGGACTTAGATATGTGATCCCCATTGTAAAAGCATACAGGATCACTATGTGTAGAGCTACCAGCAACTCTGAGGGACCGAGAACACTCCTGCGAACCACAATTACTTCTGTGCTTCAGAGCTAGATTTTAAAAGCTATTAAAGAGGCATCTCTGGTTAAAATTGGAGAACACAAGGTACTTTTCTTTGCTATTATTCTTATGCCATAAGACAGAGGTATAAAACCTTTGAAGGGATAACACGCAAGCTTAAAAATGCAGGGATTGTATATAGACTCTGCTTCCCAGCGTGTTTGCAGTTTATCTATTTGGACAAAAAGAAACTCATTCACTGATGCAAAAGCTGCTGGGGTCTTTGCAGCAAAAGTAACTATTGCCAGTACCAACATGGTTATCTCAGAAGGAGAAGCTGATAAAGAGGAAACCTGATATGTGCTAGATATATGGACTGACTTTTTCTGCTTATATTCTGGTGATTGTTTTCTTGTTTATAATACAAAGTATAGTGATTACAATGAAAAGTGTATTTTCTCTAACCTGCTGCTATTCTCCCTAATCATATTAAAGTGTGGAGATTTGGTTAGAACTCTATGATGGGGGATGGTGGGCAGTGAGAATAATTGTACTTTAAAAGTGTCTATGACAAGGGCAGAAAGAAATAACCAGTATATTATTTCTACAATATGCTGAACTATGATAATATTTTTCTAAAATTACATACTGTGCAGTATCTGTTAAATTTAATGTTTGCCTGGTGAAGCACATTGGCCAAGATGGCAACGGTGAATCAAACTTTTCAGCAGCATGGTCAGGACAATATGTTGGGTCTATTGCCATGCTGGAGCACCAGCATTCGAATCAGCTGATGCAAATGTAGCTACATTATGAATGGCTGATCTGTATTAACCATCTGACCATCAGCGATGGCTGATCTGTATCACTAAATTAGAACTAGTGTCATTGCCACCCCCATGTAGTAAAGCAATATTACACTGACTCTTTCCAGGCGTTTTACCAAAATTGCCCTGTGCTTCGGCTAATTTCACAGTTGGCACACTATTGCTGGCTCAGTTTTACCTCCTGCTACCTACTACATAACAATCAGTACCATTGCTCTTCTACTAGGCTTGCTCATGTTTACCCTTCTGGCTCAGACCACCCCCCCGGCCTGTGCCCCCACCCTCCACCCCGAGTATTTCTCCCCTAAGCCACCCCCAAACAGCTCGGCCCCTCCCACCTTGGACACCCCCCAACTCCTCTGCATCCACCACCTACCAACACCCCCACTTCCTCTGCCCTCCTGGGCCAATCCTGGACCCACCTCTTCCTTGCCATACCTACCTTCTGTGCCTTAACAATCCCCTGCACCCCTTCTATCAGGACCTCACATCGGCACCACACTAAGGGTCCTTGTCTCCACCATCCCCTAATTAGATTAATCACTCTGCTCTTACTGCTCTCTGGGAATATACACCCAAACCCCTGGACCTATGCCAACTAGCCCTTCCATACCCCACTCTGAAGCCAGTCTCCATGTTGCATTACCAAACATATGCAGCCTTCTAAAGAAATACGCTGCACTCCTGTGCTGGATTGTACAACACCAAACTGATATTATTATGTTAGCAGAGATGTGGCTCTCCAAAACAACTCCTGACTCTGTTATTTCCCTCCCTGGATACACTCTTTTCAGGGAAGACTGAGTTGGTAAATGCAGCGGTGGGTGTGCAATCTACATGTGGGACACCCTTATAAGCCATGCACTCCCTGCCCCCAAGCTTGACTATAGCGCTCAAGCCCTCACTGTAAAAATTACCCCTGACCCAGCCAGGGGCCCACTCTTCCTCACAGTCTCCTACATACCCCTAAGGAACCAGAACCCAACGGTCCAGTCTCTCATTGACTACCTCACCTCCCTACCACACAAAGCCAAACAACTCATGCTAGGCGACCCTACCGTCCATTGGCTTGGTACCACTGCCTCCCATAACAGGGACTCCTTTGCTGCTCTGGACATGTCCTAGTTAGTCACCCAGCCCACTAGATTCAACTGGACAAGTGGGTCCAGCACCCTCCTAGACACAATACTATTGAACTGCCCTCACAGAATTGGGGATATCAACGTCCTCCTCGACTCACTTAGTGATCACTCACCTGTCCTCTGTCTCTGGTCATCCTTCATACCAAAACCTGTGTGCCAGGTCACCATGTGCTGATGACTATGCCCTGGAGGTCTCAGAAAGCTAAATTTGCATCTAGCACAGCTGTACAGGTCCCCCATCTATCACATCCCTGATATTGACTCTGACCTAGACCTCTTCACCAATGCCTTCAGCAAGATCTGTGACCTTTTCACCCCCCTCATCAGAATCTGTACTAAAAAAAAAAATTCCGCATGGATCTCCCCATCCCATATCCAAAAACTTAAGCATAAGGATAATCTCTGGCACATCGCTATTGAATCAGGCAAGTTGACTGATAGACAAGCTTATAATGTGGTGCATAATCAATGCACCTGGGCCATTAGACAGGCCAAGGCAGAGCACTATTAGACCACCCTTGCATCCACCTGGGGTTCTGCCCAGACTTTCTGGAACAGCATGAAAGAGTTTAATGGGATGACCCACTCCCCCCCACCATCCCAGCTCTCCATCGATGGCACTGTCACTACAGACCCAACTTGCATAGCTGATTGCCTCAATAGTACCTTCTCTGACCTAAGCTGTCCTCCCAAACAACTTTTTTGACCCAGTCCCCACCTCTGTCTCCCCTGCCTTGGATCATCCTCCTTTCTACCTGCACAATATATCCCCTCATGTAGCCAGGCTGCACCCGCTAAAAGCCCTTAGTAGCAAAAACCCTAACTGTGACCCCCTAGACTCCAGGATCCTACACCTGGTCTTGGATGTCATCCTAGTCCCCCTTACAGACCTACTAAACTGGTCTGTATGCCTCAGTCAGTTTCCCAGTGCTTGAAAATCAGCCAAAATCACCCTTATACATAAGAGTAGAGATCAGTTTGCACCTAACAACTACCAGCTGATCTCTATCCTCCCCCTGCTCTCTAAAGCCCTAGAAAAAATAGTGTCTATTCAACTCTTTGAGTACTTGGCCAAATATGGCATAATGTGCCCAGAACAACATGGTTTCAACCCAGGACACAGTACCACTACTGTTCTCCTGGAGTTCTCTCAATACCTGCACTCTGTTCTTGACTCCAGCAACCTTGCCGGTGCAGTGTTCATAGACCTATCCAAGGCTTTTGACACTGTTTTTCACCCCCTCCTGCTCGACTCCCTCCACCATTTCAGCTTTTCCACTGGTCCCCTTGCCTGTCTCTCCACCTACCTCTCTGCTAGATCCCAGCATGTGAAGATAAATGGCTCCCTATCCAATACCCAGCCCATTTGTTCCAGGGTACCCCAGGGCTGCATTCTGGGCTCTGTATTTTTTAGCCTCTACTTCAACACTTTCCCCAGCTCCTGCATAGGAAAATGCTCCTCTATGCCGATGATGCGGTTCTCTTTGTATCCCACCATGATCCCTCATCTCTCCAGGAATCCCTCCAGCAGACCTATAACCAAGCTGAAAAGTGGCTTCTTGACCATCATTAACCTAAAGAAGACTAAGTCAATACTCTTCTCCCATCACCAAAACAAGTCCAAGAATGCCCCCCACTTCATTCTCCCCATCATTCTACACCTGCTGGAGCAAGTGACCTCTTACAAATATCTAGGCATCATTTTCGACTCAGCTCTCACCTTCCACACCCACATCAATGAACTGTCCTCCACCATAAATTCTTGATTAGGCTTACTATACCATCATATAGATTGCCTCCCCCAAATTGCCCTCCAGCTGGCCATCACCTCTTCCATCCTGTCGCTAGTGGACTATGGCTTGCCCATTTATGCTGCGGTGGACAATACCACTTCGACTAAAATCCGTCTCTCAATCAATAGGGCCTGCAGGCTTTTGACCGGAGCCCCTAGTCGCACTCACACTTGCCTGCTATACTCCACCACCAACCTGCTCACCTTTGAGGAGTGTCTGTGCTACCAGATCTGCTTACTCGCCAAAACATCTCTTCTAGGGCTCTCCCTCCTGGGGGTCTCTGCTTCTGTATGGCGTGCATCATCATCTGTTACCACCTGTAGCTCTGTCAAGGCCACCTTTCTGGTGCCCAGAACCAAGCACTCTCTAGCCCAGAGGTCCTTCCATTACTGAGCCCCTGCTTGGTTCAACTCCCTCCCATCCTGCATCACAGAAAGGTTGTAAATCCAACTTTTCTAATAAATAAATAAATAAAATCTTGCTGGTATTCCCATGTCTCTGCCCAAGTGTACCTTGGCTAAGTTATACAGCATATTATGCATACATGATTTATCCCTCCTCTACTTGCATTCTATTTACTTAGGAAGGTCTCTCATGCCTAGTCTCATTGGGCTCTTATGTTTTGCTAGTTTTAGGTTAGGCAACCAAAGGTTTCAGATATTTGAAGCGCATGCTATAATTACATAGTTGCCATATAGTGTCTTATAGGAATGTACTGACTGCTAGTAAGACAGCAAGTGATCTAATTACTGTGCTTTTTTATTTTTTTTGTACGTATTCCTAGTAGTGTACTGGTTGCAGTTATGACCACAATATAGTGTTCAGGTTGTGTAAAAACACCATTGTAATTCCCCTCAGTGTCAAATAATTAGAAATGGAGTCCAAACATCCTGTATTAAGTAACAGTGAACTGTACTGATTGTTGAGATGCCATTTCTTGTAAGCATGCAGGGTATATGTTTGCTATTAAATGCAATAAAAATAAATTTCAAGAAAAAAGAAAGCAGTGTTTCTGATGAAGAAGAGGATGTAAATGTACAAGAACAAGATCACAATCACAATGTATGACAGTTATGCTCTTCCAAAGATGATGAATCAGAATGTGATACTGATGAGGTAAAGGATGCCACCTAGGTTCCCCACCCAAAAAGAAAAAAAAAACACATACAGCAAGCACCACCACTAGCCACAGCTAATACTAGAAACATAATCAATAATAATGGTAGCTTTTCTGAGGGCAGCCACAGTGTGCCTGAATCAGGGTCAGAAACAACTGCCACCGGACTTCCGATGATGTCACCCAGCTATGCAGACTTGAGGAAAGAGAGCTCTGGGAGATCTCAACAATAAAATACAAAACAACCCCTAAATAAATACAGAACATAAAAAGACTGTCTGATTGTCAGTTGGAACAGATCGTGATGGCAACTTGACAAAAACTAAAAGCATATGCAGCTGGTAAAGATAAAGAAAAAGGTAAAGGAGAAAACAGGCCGGAACAGGCCTGTAGTAGGAGCTGTTCATCATCATGCAGGCCTGAGTCCCCGAACAAAAGTATTGAAAGTGAGTCAGAGGAACCAGAAGAGCAATTTACGATCTCCTCAAGGCGCCTCTATATGGAGCTAAGGTGCATCAGAGATGCCATGGAAAAAATACAAAGTGAAGCAAGTGAAAATGAAAAGAAGATTAAGAAACATGAAAATCAAATCAGAGACACAGACACACACATGTCTCAACTCACAGAGATGACAGTTCTCCACAACAGGGCTATTTTACAATGACATGATAGGGAGACCATCCTGTACCAAAAATTGGAAGATCTGGAAAACAGATCCAGGAGGGTAAATCTCTGAGTACATGGCCTTCCTGAAAAGATAGAAATAGAGCCAATGACAGACTATATGGAGGGGTTTCTGAAAGAGGTGCTCCAGTTCGACAAGGACATTCCTTTAAACATTTTCAGAGCACACAGGGCCCTGGAAGCTGCCTCAATGGATCCCTGGGCTCAGCCATGCTCAATAATTGTGGCTTTCTTGGATTATAGGACCAAGGAATTGGTACTCAGAAAAGTAAGGACAGAAAAAAGATTCTGTTTGGTGATCAGAGGTTATTTTTCAAACAGACTATGCCCCTCTCACAATGGACAGATGCAACAGTTACTCTCAATCGTTAAGAAACCAAGGGCAAAGGGACTGAAAGTGCAAGTAGAATACCTGGCCAAGCTGAGAATGATTTCGGATGCTGGTACTAAACTATCTGAGTCCCTACCAGAGGCCAGACAATATTTAACAACATTGGGGCTTTTGGTGGAGAACTTTGGGACCATGCAGAACCAGAGAGAATTAGAAAAGCAATGTTAGTGTACTCGAGAAACGGGGAGGAAAGGAGCTACCTCATCAACAGAGGAGACCACTGACAACATAATGTGGGCCAAAATGGCAATGACTTATAAGAACAGATACACAGCTTTAGGCCACACAGAAGATAAGGTGAATGCACGAGGAGAGATAGTGCAGCAAACAGAGAAGACAATGCCAGGATCTACACAGTGAACAGATCACTGAAGCAACATGAATTATAAGCAACTGATAGTGGGATAATTTCATCTGAAGTTGCTAAGTTTGTTGGCTTGCCTTTTTCTTTTGTGGGTTTAAAGGACATGTTGCAGTACTCCAGATGAGGCACCCAGTGTTTAGTTGTGTTCTTGGGAATATATGGTAACGCAGCTTAACAGGAGAGAAAGCTGGGGATGAATTGAATTTTTCTTATGAAAATATACTGGGGTGTTAAAGAGTAATAGAGATACATCAAATAAATGGGGTAACAGACAAATGTTGCAAGGTGTTGGAGAATCAGTTTCTTGGAAAAAATGCCCTTCAGTTGGTTTAGAATCACAGCTGAGGAGGGAGGGGGCAGAAATAAAGACTAATTCAAGAATAAAGGAGGGAAAAAAGAGTGGGGAGGCAAGATCGGATGTGTAGGGGTAAAAACAGCTCTCTGGTGTTGGCTGCTGTGGTGAATGGAGAGCAGCAGTGTGGTGCAAGACAACTGAAGGAATACAAGCATTTGCAGTAAACAAGAGATGTCAGGACAGAGACTTAAGTTTGAGCATATCTAGGAGGCACTAGCACTTGCTGCTGTAAGGGGACCTTCCTTATTACAGTAGGATAATATAGTACTGTAAGTACTATACAGCCTGTCACCAATTGGGATCGAATGAGTGATAGGAACGAAGTGCCACAGTTGAAAGGAGAGATAGGGTAGAAGCCAGGTGAAAAGGCTTCCAGGTTACAGACCACTTCGATGTTGGAGCTGGATCATCACAGTTTATGTTGTTTCATAGAAATGTTACTAGCAGGAGGGAAGGAACAAGAGGAGAATGTACGTAAAAGTTATACAGTTATGTTTACAAGGGTTATAAATGATTGTATGGAACTATCGTAAATGGATGGCCACTGGTGTGAGAAGGGGGAAATGCAACAGTTGGTGTGGAGGATGACAGAGAGGTACATAAACAAAGGATCCACCCATAAATATTTACATAAATGGGGAAATGGCAGAGTTAACCTAGTAACTTATATTGTTAGGGACCTTAATAGCACCATTAAAAGAGCCAGAGTCTCGGCAGGAACTGGGCAAAACAGGGGCCATATTAGCTTTCCTTCAAGAAACTCACTTAACATCACGAGAACATGAAAAACTAAAGCGTAAATGGGTGGGGGGGATATATGCCTCCACATGGGAGGAACACCAACACAGAAAGAGCACCGCTATATTAATTAGGAAAGCTAGCCCAGCACAAATATTGGAACAGGAACTGGACCCAGAAGGCCATTTTGTCAGATTGCATGGCCTATAAAGGGGCACTAAATGCACCTTTTTGAACTTGTATGCACCTAATGAGGGTGCTGAATGTTTTAATTTCCCTAAAAAATTCTTTTAGAGACAATTATTGACCCAAACAGATTTTACATTATAGGAGGGGGGATTTTAATACAGTAATGTCCAATAAGCAGGATAGGAAGGGAGGATCTCATAGAGTGGAGAGCAGATCAGGCAAATTGCTAAAGAGGCTGTCTGTTGAGCTGGGTATCACTGAGATCTGGAGATATGTGAAGGGAACAACCAGGGACTACACCCACTACTCAGGCAGACATGCAAACTATTCCCAAATAGATATGTTCTTTATATCTACTGAGTGGGTTGGGCAGTGGACGATTGCACCATACTAACGCGCATGCTTTCAGATCATGCCCCATTGCTCTTAATGGTAGTGTTGTCCCCTCCGGAATGCAATTCAAATTGGAGACTAAACGTAGGACACTTAAGCTTGGAAGAATTTAAGAAACTAATTGGAGGCACTATTTTGTCAGATTGCATGGCCTATAAAGGGGCACTAAATGCACCTTTTTGAACTTGTATGCACCTAATGAGGATGCTGAATGTTTTAATTTCCTTAAAAAATTCTTTTAGAGACAATTATTGACCCAAACAGATTTTACATTATAGGAGGGGATTTTAATACAGTAATGTCCAATAAGCAGGATAGGAAGGGAGGATCTCATAGAGTGGAGAGCAGATCAGGCAAATTGCTAAAGAGGCTGTCTGTTGAGCTGGGTATCACTGAGATCTGGAGATATGTGAAGGGAACAACCAGGGACTACACCCACTACTCAGGCAGACATGCAAACTATTCCCAAATAGATATGTTCTTTATATCTACTGAGTGGGTTGGGGCAGTGGACGATTGCACCATACTAACACGCATGCTTTCAGATCATGCCCCATTGCTCTTAATGGTAGTGTTGTCCCCTTCGGAATGCAATTCAAATTGGAGACTAAACTTAGGACACTTAAGCTTGGAAGAATTTAAGAAACTAATTGGAGGCACTATTACAAAACATGAACAAGAAAATCCGGAGGGAGCCACAACTAATGCTGTCAGGTGGGATGCTCCTAAGGCAGTATTAAGAGGAGTCATTATAGAATACTCATCAAGATAAAATAAAACAAAGGGAAGCACAACAACAGGCCTTAGAAAGGGAGACAGAGGAACTGAAGTTCTGCCATAAGATTACATTAAATAGTAAGGTTAAGAAACAATTAGACAAGCAAATTAAGAAACTCACTACACTCCTAACACTAAAGATAGAAGGTAACTACAGAAGGGTGCAACAAAAGTATTATGGAGGGAATAAGGCAGGATGTTTGCTGGCCTATACATTAAGAAAACAACAATGTAGCAGAGCCATTCTAAGGCTACGAAATCCACAGAAGGAAGACCAATTAACTGGAAACCCAGGAGAAATGGTTGCAGTGTTCAAGCAATATTATCAACAGTTATATAATCAGGAGCAAATCACAGAGTTTTAGCAAAAATTGGGGGAATTCTTTGAAGGCCTAGAAATTAACAAAGCAAGAGAAGGTAGGTCTAGAACAAGTGATAGGGACACAGGAAATTATTAACAAAATAAAACTTTTAAAAAATGTAAAATCACCCAGCCTGGACGGCATTCCAGTAGAATTCTATAAGGTATCTGTAACCCAGCTTACTCCCTCTTTGCAGCAAACATATAAAGAAACACAAAAGGCAAGGGAGGTACCAGATTCATGGAAATATGCTCAAATCACAGTAATACCAAAACCAGGTAAGGAACCAACAGAAACCAGCTCATATAGGCCAATATCACTGTTGATCACAGATTTTAAACTGTTTACAGGTATATTAGCATAGAGGACCCAGAAAATAATATCAGTCATGCATAGGGATCAGACTGGGTTCATCTCAGCGAGATATCTTCAGGATAACATTAGAAGGCTCCTTAATATACTAACAGACCAAGGAAAACAGGGAGCATTTCAAATAGTGGTCTCCATGGATGCAGAAAAGGCATTTAATAAGGTGCATTAGTAATTTTTAACAAAAAACATGGAGGAGATGCAATTCAGCCACAGAAATATAGACATCATAATACAACTTCATGTCAACCCACAGGTTTTAGTCAGGGTCAATGGTATCAACTCCACATTCTTCATCTTAACCAGAAGTACACGGCAGGGGTGTCCCCTATCCCCTCTGCTATTTGCTGTTTGTCTGGAACCACTAGCAGTGAAGGTTCATCAGGACATTAATATAAAAGGAGTGACGAGTGGGGAGAGTAGAACAAAAAGTGGCCCTATATGCAGATGATTCCATTTTTTTCCTGATTGTCCCAGTGAGATCTGCTCCCAGATTAGTGGTGTGTCTTCAACAGTTTGGTGCCATCTCGGGATATAAAATAAATCTCTTAAAATCAGAGGCTATGGTCATTAGTGGACAAAAAACAAGGGTATTTGTGGAAACCTTGCCCTTCAGCTGTGCTACAAGGGGGAAATGAGGTACTTAGGCATTACAATTATAAATAATATACAAAAACTATTGCAGTTAAACTATGAGAAATTGTGGGAGGTGGTAGAAATGGATCTGGCTAGATGGGGTCTCCTGCCACTTTCCATAATTGCCAGAATTATCTCTATAAAATTAATATTTTACCCAGGTTTTTGTTCCTATTCCAGACCCTCCCCATACCCATAGCAGTAATATTTTGGAACAAGATCACAACAGCCATGCAATGATTTATGTGGAATGGCAACCATCCCAGGATAGCTAGACACACATTATAGCTACATAGAGAACAAGGTGGCCTGGCACTGCTTGATTTCCAGAAATACTAAATGACTGCACAGATGGCTGCAGTCTGTACATGGGCAAAGTAATGAGTAGACTCAGGGTGGTATACAGTAGAGAATGAGACAGTTGGGGGGGCAGCCCTTGTTCGTTCTGGCACTAACGTCAACTGCACCTGAGGTCGTATCTGCCATTAGGAACAGATGGGTGAGACGCAGCTGGTGAATCCTACAACAGGTGCATAGGATAAACAATACACCTCAGGGACTAGGACCCCTATCACTAATAATATATGAAACAGATTTTATGGCACCTTGACTGGACAGAGGATTTGCAAAGTGGGAGGGTAGAGGGGTGACCAAGTTACATAGAAACATAGAAGTTGATGTCAGATAAGGACCGCAAGGCCCATCCAGTCTGCTCATTTCTTTTTCTACCTTATGAATGTGCCATCGGCCTTTGCTCTGTCAATGGCCTGTCTATTCATACTCATCTGTATTGCTCCCTCATGGCATACGGACATTTCATCGCAATAAATTTTGCCGCGACAATATGTTGTGGGTAATTAGGCGAAACTATTTTGGGCATCGTACTAAGCAGTCGCAGTCAGAATGTTGCTGAAGCAGTACTTTACTGGCGACATTTCTACAATTGGATTTCCAACTCACCGCACATTCATGCTTTCTCAAGCCTTAGTACCATTCGCCCCCTCACCTCATCAAACACTGTCTCAGTGAAACAAATACATTAATGATTACCTTAGCATTACTTACTTTTAAATGTACTTTTCAGTTCTTTCATTTTCTGTTGTGGTAATCCACTTATACAAAGGAAGCAGTATCTCACTGTGCTACAGGACAAGCCAACTTCCGTGTGCAACAACATCTGAGCTAGGGTGCAGCCTACCTCTTAAAGGGGACAGTAATCAATTTGGTTATCTAGTTTCTGCAAGTAATCAATGTAATGGATATTTAAGTGCTAAGCATTTGGGGATGACCTGGTGATTTTTGCAAGCGATGCTGCTCTCGCAGTCCTAAAGGATAGCCCACACTGGTTCTGTGATGGTACATTCAGTTTTGCCCCCAAATCAAGATGATCAAATGTACACCATACACGCTCTTGTACAGCGGGTTAACAGACCATGTGTGTACTCACTGTTGCCAGGGCATTGTGAGGAAGTCTACAGGAAGTTGTTTACAAACCTCCAGGTTCTTATTGGTGACGATCTGTCCAGCTTCAATAACGACGGATTTTGAAGTCATGGCTATAAAGGTACTTCGTACAATGGTACCAAATGCTGAACTGTCAGGGTTCAACTTTCACCTTGGCAGGCCATGTGGTGACGTGTACAGCAGGAAGGGCTTCATGTATGATATGTACAGGATGAAGACTTTGCACACAGAGTGCAATGTATACTGGGACTGGCATTTGTTAAACCAAGAGAGGGGTGGAAGAATATTTTAAAATAATGCAGGAAGATGAACAACGTGATGATCTACAGTGCCTGCTAGACTATTTTGAGGACTGTTACATAGGCAGATTGACAAGAAACAGGAAAAATAGGAGGCAACCACATTTTGCAATACCTTTTTGGAATCAATATGACAGGGTACTGCAACACCTCCCTTGCAGCAGCAATGCCATAGAGGCATGGCACCGTGCCTTTGCCAGAACAGTTAGCATTAGCCACCCAACCCGTGCTAAGCTTGCCCGTAAGCTGAGGCAAGAACAACATGCAGTTGCCATTCAAAGGAGGCAGTTGCAGCTTGGCCAGCAAGCCCCTTGCAAAAACAGTAAGTACATCAGAGTGAATAAAGTCTTCCACTCCATTTTCGAAGATTTTGAAAACAGACAGCTGAAACAATATCTAAAGGACATTGCTGCTGTCATAGAAATAAATGTCACATAAGTAAGCATTTCAAATAAATAACAGAACAGAGTTTTTAACAGAAATAAAGTTTTTTAATGCAAGCTTTCCCAACATTCACAATACCAGTCTTTTAACAGCGGAAATAAAGTTTTGTACATCAAGCACTACCAACTACACAATACCAGCTTTTACCAGAAACTCCTTGCTACTAAAGCATTCCCAACATTCACAATACCTGGCTTTTGACAAAGGAAATAAATAAAGTTTTGTTCATCACTAACTAAATAAAATAACTACCAACAGTAGCAGTAGCACAAACTGGCTGCAATATATGCAACATTTAGTCCAGCGCTCATTCATGTGGTCGACAATTAGTCTAACGCTATTTTGACTGCACTACTTATTATCCAGCGATATTTTATCCAATTGACATTTTATCCGCTATTAAACGACCACGACGTTTTGACCGGGGACTTTACGTCCGTACACGCTCCCTCATGCCTATCCCATGCCTGTTTGAAGCCCTGCACTGTATTCATATCCACCACTTCCTGAGGTAGGCCATTCCATGCATTCATCACCCTTTCGGTGAAAAATAACTTCCTCACACTACCCCTTAATCAGCCTCCCTTTAATCTCATGCTGTGTCCTCTTGTCCTGCTATTTTTCTTATATTGAAACATGTTAGACTCTTTCACCTTGTTAATGCCCTTAAGGTGTTTGAATGTTTCGATCATATCACCCCTCTCCCTCCTTTGCTCTAGGGTATATATATTGGGCTTCATTAATCTGTCCTCATACTGTATGTTTTCTGATGCAGTCCCTGCACCATTTTGGTTGCCCTTCTCTGGACTGCCTCAATTTGGTTAATGTCCTTGTGAAGGTGTGGCTTCCAGTACTGCACGCAGTACTCCAGAAGGGGCCTAACCAGTGTCTTGTAAAGAGGGATTATTACCTCCCTCTTACGACTTGTGATACCCCTACTAAAACACCCCAACATCCCCCTAGCCTTACCTACTGCTTTAGTGGTCTCCTTGGATGATTTCAGGTCATCTGTAATGATGATGCCCAAGTCTTTCTTCACTTGTGACTGCCAGAAACTCCCCTCCCAGCCTATAGGTGGCTTCAGGGTTTCTCTTCCCTATGTGCATGATCTTGCACTTCTTTGTGTTAAACTCCAGTTGCCACTCTTCTGACCATTTTGCCAGTTTATCCAGATCTCTTCTCATTCTGCCCACCCCATCTGGATCATCTACTGCGTTGCAGATCTTCGTGTCATCTGCAAACAGACACACCTTACCCTCCAGTCCATCTGCAATGTCACTGATGAAGATATTAAAGAGACCTGGCCCCAGGACTAATCTTTTAGGTACCCCACTTGTGACTTGCAACTCTTCTGACTGTATACCATTTACCACCACTCTCGTTTCCTGCCTGTCAACCAGTTTGCCACCCAGTTGACCAACTTCTGACCAACCCCGAGCCTACACAGTTTATTAATCAGTCTTCTATATGGAACAGTGTCAAAAGCTTTGCTGAAGTCAAGGTAGGCGACATCAACTGCTCCCCCTTGGTCCACCACTCTGGTCACCCTGTCAAAGAAATCTATGAGATTAGTTTGCCAGGACCTTCCTTTTGTAAACCCATGCTGTCTTGGATCCTGTGCTCCTATGGATTCCAGGTGTTGCACTATCCCTTTCTTAAGGAGTGCCTCCATAATCTTGTCCACTACTGAGGTAAGACTGATTGGTCTGTAGTTCCCTGCCTCCTCCCTGCTACCACTCTTGCGGAGCGGGATCACATGAGCCCTTCTCCAGTCTTCTGGGACCTCATCTGTGCTCAGAGACTCACTGAACAGTTCTGATAATGGCTCTGCTAGTTCCAACCTTATCTCCTTTAGTACCCTGGGATGTATGCCATCAGGTCCCATTACTTTGTCTACTCTGAGCTTATCGAGCTCTTGTAGGACCCTTTCTTTTGTGAAGGGACTAGTGCACACCTTACTCCCCCTTGTATCCATGGTGCTGAGTTGTGGGCCCTGCCCTACCTTCTCTTCAGTAAATACTGAGTAGAAGTATCTATTTAGGATAGATGCTTTTACATGGTCCTATCCTCACACGCTCCCTTATCCCCTTTGATCTTAGCAATACCCCTCTGGACTTTCTCCTTTCACTAATATATCTATAGAAAGTCTTGTCACCTTCTCTTACTGTTCGTGCTAGTGTTTCCTCAGTTTGGGCCTTTGCATGCCTTATTGTCTTCCCTGCTTCCCTTAGGGAAGTTTGGTATGCCTCCCTGTCTTCATCCCGCTGTGATCTCTTATATTTCCTGAAGGCCCGCCTTTTGGCTCTGACCTTTTCTGCTACTGTTTTTGAGAACCAAAGTGGTTTCCTTCTGCTTTTGCACTTCCTTTTCTGTCTAACACAATAGAATGTTGCTTCAAGTATTGCATCCTTAATGCTTGCCCACTTTGCCTGTACCCCTTCACCTGTATTTCTTTTTGCCAGGGCTAGCTTAACTCTGTTGGCCATCTTATCAAAGTCAGCTCCTCTGAAGTCCCATATTTTTGCCTTGGAATGGGATGATTTAGTTCTAGTGGCCAAATTGAACCATACCATGTGATTGTCACTGGCCTCCAGGTGACCTTCTACCTCGAGATCTGTGATCCGTTCCCTGTTAGTCAGTACTAGATCTAGGATAGTCCTGTCTCTTGTGAGTTGTTATATCAGTTGTTTGAGGCTGTTCCCCTACAGGGAATCCACTAAGTGTCTAGTTCTGGCAGATGTTCCTGTTAGTATTGACCAATCTGTATCTGGCATGTTGAAGTGTCACATTACCAGAACCTCCCCTTTAGCTGTCATGTTTTGTATATCTTCTAACAGTAATGTGTCTATGTCCTCTCCCTGGTCTGGAGGCCTGTAGACAACCACAGTTCGTATGGCTGTCCCATTTCTTGTTTCCAAGGTGACCCACAGTTCTTCTGGCTCCTTATGTGTATTCTGAATTTCTGTAGCTTTGATATTTTCATTGACATAAAGGGTCACTCCACCCTCCCCCTCTTTTTTTGCACCTTGGTCTCTTCTGAACAGTACATAGCCAGGTACTGAAGTTGCCCAAATGTGGTTACTGGTAAACCATGTCTTACTAATGGCTACTATGTCCAGTTTAGCCTCTGTCATTATTGCCTGCAGATCTGGGATCTTGTTTCCCAGACTACGAGGATTTGTGTACATGATTTTCCATTGGCCAGATTTCAGTGAGTTAGTTGTTGGGTGAGGTCTGGCGTTTCCCCTGTATGTCATATGGATAGCCGGACCTTTTTCCTTTCCTGGTGATGCAAATGAACTACAAACATGCTGAACTCCTGTTAGACCACTAGCTGAGGGGGGAGGGGTGTTCTTCCCATTCAACATATCGGGTGCTTCATCCCTCTCCTCGTTTGTTAGTTTAAATATTCTGCAAAGATGTCAAACTTCTGTCCCAATGCACTGACTCCCTCCTTAGTCAGATGCAGTCCATTGAATTTAAAGAACTTTCGCTGCCAAAACTGTTGCAGTACCCCACAAATTTGTGTCCTTTTTCCTGGCACCAGCTCTTGAGATACATGTTTAACTCCCCTATCTCCCCTTCTCTGACCTTCCGTCCATCTGCCCCCTCTCGCAAACTGGCAGGATCTCAGAGAAGGAGATGCCAGATGAAATGAATGATAGTTTGTCACCCAGCCAGTCAGGTGTTCCTTGGTCTCCACAACTGACTGGCTGGTGAGATCGTTAGTCCTTATGAATACCAGGATGTCAATGTTTTCACCTGCTTCCTGTACAATTTTAGCAATGTGGTCAGTGTCTCTCCACGCTGATGTACCTGGGAGACATCTCACCATTACCCCTGGCTGGAGATAGGTATCAAATCCCCGAATCATGGAGTCTCCTATGATCAGAAGTTTTTTGGATTCCCTTTTTGCTTTTTTGTTTTGGTTCCAGTTTTGTGTGAGTTTTGTTGTGCTAGCTCCTGTGCTGCAGTGTCCTGCTCTGCAGTGTCCTCTATCCCTTTGTTTGATTTCAGAGATAGGGGCAGATATCTGTTTTTAGATTTTATATGGTTTGTGGAGGTGATATGTTGGAGAACACTGAGTGATGGGCACCCAATTTGCCCCTCCTAATCACTTGCCAACCTCCCGGACCAACTACCTTCTGCAGTTGAGGTGCTTCTGTTGGATGTTGTGGAAATGACAGGCGTTTTTTATAATATATTTCCTCCTTAATATGCAATTTGAGGCACACAATCTCTGCCCATGCTGCCTGGAGCTGAGCCTTTAGATCTCCAATGGCTCAACATGTAGGACAGTGTCCTAAATCCTGTAAAACTGCCCTTTTGAAAAGTGTCCCACAGTACCTGCAGTTAATAATATTCATTCCAGATAAGTTGCTGGGTTTATAACCTGGTCAGAGTAATTAGAAGGAGGAAAATGAAAGCAAAAGTTTGATTTTGTATTTCGTGTGTTTGTTTTTGTATAACTTGTTATAACAAGTTAAATTACTTGTTCCCCTGTAAATGAGGTCACTGAGTGGATACCCCTCTGATCCACCCCTTCTTGCTTTGCTACAGGAAATGTCACAACTATGCTACTGTATAAAGGAGTGTAGTGTGGGGTGGTTGGGGATGGGTTGGGTGGCTAGGCCCTTCTTCTGCCAAAAAAGAAGAACTATGGACGAAAGAAACAAGGAGGTAAGAGCAGAAACAATCAGCCAGCAACAAATGCAGTAGCTCTGAAAGCTTATCCTAATGATAGATAAAACTGTAAAACCTGTAAAGCACCACCTGTAATAAATTCACAGAAGATGTACCCTGTAAGAAACACTTTGCTATGGAGACAAATAAAGCAGTAACAGAAGATATACCTTGCAAAAGACAATTTGAATCAGAAGGTTACAGCAGTAATCTGTAAACACACACCTGTAGGCACACCCTGTAATAACGCAGCAGACGGTATACCCAGCAACAACAATTTGAATCAGAGAAAAATAAAGTAATAAAATGTTAGTAACACACAGTAACAATCGCTGTGAGTACAAAAGAAAATAACACACAGTAAGTCTGCCTAGCCAAAAGAAGCCTTAATCTTTTTCCTTGCTCTGGTAAGGTTCTTTTCTCTGTCCTTTCAAGCAACCTAGAAGAAAAGAGCTCAGGTGAAGCTAAGGTCACACAGTTCCTGGAGCAAGGGAGGTGCATTACATTTAGTAAGGCAAAAGAAAAGTTTACATGGGATAACTCAGAATTTCTGAGACACATGCAAGTTAGGCACTTTATTAATACACCAGGGAACATATAAAAATTAAATAGACCCACATCCAGCTGGAAAGAGTATATATACTGATTAGTAAAGGTAAAGGGTTCCCCAAAGATATATCGCAGGCATTTACACATTACTACAGAATTATCAGAGAAGCTCATTACATCAAGTAAAAGTGGTCTGGGAGAAGGAAATTGGTTTGATAATTCAAGATAAAGATTGGGAGGCTAGACTAAAGAAAAACTGGAAGGTTACCTCATCCTCCCTGTGGAGAGTTCTACTGGAGAGTGTTGGTGCAGTTTTTCTGAACACCATCCATCACAAAACATTATCAAGCCAGCAATACAAGTAGATGCCTGAACCGATGTGGGGCGGTGGGCAGTCACTGGCATATTTTTCTGGCAGTGCCCCATGACAGCACCTTTTTGGAGAATGGTAAAAGAAATAAAGCAAGCTATTACAAAGGTACATATACCATTAGAATTTATAGAGTGGGTGCTGGGCCTGCCGAGTACCACAAAGTTAACCCCAGGTGCCAGAAAACTGGTCTTAATTTGTATGGTAACTGCACTTAAATGCATAACAGCATATTGGCTTACAGCAAACATACCCACCAAAGATGAGTGGCTGGGGAGAATTTCAAAGGTACATGACATGGAATTGTTGACAGCAAAATTAAACCTTCTAGAATAGAAATATAAGGAACACTGGAATAGTTGGAGCGTATGGTTGGGGGATCAAGAAGGTCCTTAGAAAGGTGAAGATATGGTCTAATCAATATGTTATGTTCCCTTATAGGATCACAGAAGGCTCAGTCCCTGACTGAATCTTCAGGTAACCTAAGATGTAGAGTTAGATCCGCATCTCATTTCCCTTTGTTCCCCTCTTGTGTACCCCTAAGGCCTATACAGGTAACCACTTCTTTAATTTTCTTTTTCCATATTTCCTTGGGAGGAGTACTGTCACTTGTGATGATCTGCTCGAGATGGAGATGAGCAGCCATGGTCCGAATGATGTAGATAGGATAACTGCTATCCAGACAAGGAGAGGCAGGAGTCAACTTAGTATTTCAATGCCCGCAGGGCATTTATTTTGTACCAAGGGTAGACAGACACAGTCACAAGAAGGAGGAGGGGTTGCCTGAGAACAATTGGGCAATGGAACAGGGAAATACTTTATCTACCACTTTTTACAGTTATTACTACAAGAATAAACTCTAGGCTTACTGACACTCTTATTCTGACACTAGTCTATACTGTACTTCTATACTTTAAATGAGAATCAGGTTACATAGACTACTCAGCACAGCATTAGAGTGATTAGCATTACACATTTCCATAAGAGTCCAGATATTACAAGAGTCCAGATATTACAAGAGTCCAGATATCTGGCATCTTCGTGTACACCATCATTCTTCATTGGTAGCAACAAGGGGAGTAAAACAGAACTGTAGAACCCTAATCTCAAATCCCAGCAAAGACCTAGATAAGGCCAATGGGGTGTTGAGAGGTTTGGTAAACAGACCATATATCTTCCGCAAAAGCCCACTCTCTCCAAGGCTGCCGGAATGTAGAACCAAAGCAACTGGTTCCTGAAATAACACACTGAAACAAGAGGTTCCTCAGCCAAAACCCACTTCCAGGGTTGCCAAGGATGAAGAAAGATCAAGATCTGCATGGAGATGAATCCAATGGAGGACTACCACGACCTGACTGATGCTGTGGAACTCCAAGGGCCAGCTGGACTCAGAAGAAACTCTGACAGGACCAGGAACCATAAGAATCTGAAGAGATGATGGTTGACTCTGCAATCCTATGATCAGGAACTAACACAAAACAAAGAAACGGCGGACAAGTCCCGTACTGGGCTTCGAAGGACTCAACTTTAGGTGAGCGACCAGGTGGAGATGCAGAACAGGTTCTCCAGGATGAGCTCTCTCTTCTGTAGAGGGTGACCAACTCCGAGAAATCTGGAACAGGAACCATACATAATGACACTGGCATGGCTGTCATGATGCATTTCAGCGGATGTATGTTCAAGCTGTGAAAACAAGAAAACAGAAGGTACGACTGGTACAACTGATGACGGACTCGACTTTGGCGGATGACACAAATGGATGGGTTGAGCAGATGGATGATCACAGGAGTGAAGAATGCTGGAAGGACGTCTTCTTCTGAGTAGAGACTGATTCTGAGCATGTGGTGTTGCAGACCACACAAGGAGACTGCAGTGTGGTAGAAGATTGAGACTGTCTTTGTACAGTAGTAAACATATAACTGAAGAATGCCCATAGAACTGTCAAATGATACAATAATTTGCCAGAGGAGGGCAAATTATAACTTCAGGGGTAATTGTTACTGATAAGGGCCAATGTCCAAGTGCTTAGAGCAATAGTTCAGGTACTTTGGACAATAGTTCAGGTACTTAGGGCAATAGTTCAGCATAAGCAGTACAGTAATCACAGTAGTTTCACAGTATAGACGAATCAAACACTCTCAAATGAAACCCTGTTTCTACAGGTAGGGTATTCTGGAATAGGATCCCTTACTGTACGTGGTAGCTAGGGAATCCTTTAGTACCACTAGGCTGGCTTGCCCTATTCTGCTAGGCCAGGGCCTCCCTTTAGTACCACTAGGCTGGCTTGTCCTATTCCGCAAGGCCGGGGCCTCCCTATAGACCAGGCTTTACCTCGGGCCTAATGCCCTACCTTTACCTCAGGCCTGATGCCCTACATTAGCTTGGGCCTGGTGCCCCACTTTACAATGGACGTGGTGCCCCACTTCACAATGGGCCTAGTGCCCCTCGTTCCATTGGGCCTGGTGCCCTACTTTGTACTGGGCCTGGTGCCCCACGTTAGATTGGGCCTGGTGCCCCAATTTATAATGGGCCTAATGCCCCTCTAAACTTTGGGCCTGGTGCCCCACTTTATACTGGGCCTGATGCACTACTTTATATATGGGCCTGAATTGCCCTTTTAAATCCATTGCCCTTTTAAATCTTTCAGGCTCCCAGTGCCTGCTGTCATTATGTAGTGAAACCCTACCTCTAATTCCGCCCCTTATGAATATTTATAGGCCTTTAACCTGGCCTTAGTACTGTATACTGGCCCTTCCCCGTGGGCGTCGCTAGCCCCACCTCCTTAATACATATTAAAATCAAGGGTTCTAATGACCCAATGCCCCTGCGGCACTCGGCCACCTTTTTTAAGTGCCTAATGCACTTTTCCAACATAAATACAGCCTCTTTAACAAACTGGCAGTCAGCACTGCATGTGCTGCCGCCGACTCACCACTCTGCGGTCTGGAGGGAAGGCAGGAGGCAACCGTGAGGTGGGAGGTACTGCAGCAGAGGGAGGGAAATGCAGACAGCTAGAGGGATGGCTTAGGGGGGCCTCCGACGGCCAAAGACGATGTGGCGCTTCTCTGCCGCCGACGTGGAACTGGAGGAACTTGGGAAACACCTCGGGGAGCAAAATAAATAAACGGAGGGCTTAAAAGCCCTTAAAACACGTCAGAAATGGCGTTGCTTCTTCATGGTGCCCTGATGGCACCACTGACCAAAGCACTACAGCAGCACAGGCTTCTTCAAGCAGTGAAGGCAGAGCAGGCACACAGTCACGTCCTCAGGGATGACTTCAACCCCCAGGTAAGCCCTTTCCTTATCCCTTTGACTTACTGTGTCCTCTCTCCTCAACAGCTGCCCAGGAACTGCCCAACTGACTAACTGTGGAATTGTATTTTAAAGTTAAACCTGCCTAGGTTCTAGAATGGCTGGATTGGAATGCTGTGCATGAGCCACTCAGCACAACATTCCATCCAGACCATTATGACATATAGTGCTTTACAATCTGTCTTTTGACCAGCTGTAAGTGCACAGGGGCACTTTTCTATTATTTATAGTATTTTCTGTGTATCAGGAGGTTGACTCTTTATTTCTAGGGGCCCCTTAGCACAGTACCCTGCTGCCTACTCCTGCAGCGGGTACCCTGAGCACCTATGTGCTCTGCGTTTATTTATTTATTTTATTTTTTTCTGGAATGACCAACTTTGGGGCATTACAGATTCGGGCCCGCCTAAAAATACATGTCCCCATGTAGTCCCTTTACACTTTTTATAAAATCTATTATCTTAATAACCTCTGAAATCTTACTTAATACTCTATGAAGTCTTACATTAATAAAACACTCTTAAAATCTCTAAAATATTCTTAAAACATCTACTATACTGTAAATTTTTGTTTTAAAGATTTACCCTAAAGTGACTGTGTCTGGAAAATTACTTGGATTAAGTCTACCTGTTGTACCAAGGTACGAGCTGAGAAGATTCTGTGATATACCTTCTAGGAGGGATACCTGCGTTCAATCTTCGAGATCTGCGGGGTTGGAAATCAACAGGTTCTGGAACCATACGTTCTCCTTCCAGGAAATCCGGTATTTCTGGAGCTATTACTGGTGCACAATTAGACTGGTCAAAGGAATGCATATGCGAAGTACGGGTCCAAGGTTCTGTACACCAATTGGTTGGTGATTCTGGTTCCCACATTTTGTCTTTGGTGGACTCCTGCCTCTCTTTCAGCGTAGGACTGTCCTGTTCTTTAACGATCACAGTGTCTCTGAAAGTGCAAGCTTTGAGTAGGTTGCGATGGAAAATTTTGGTGCCATGTTCAAATTCTTGTTGGATCTTGTATACCGGCAGTTCAGAGTAAGGTATCTCGATAATGTAATAAGGTTCTGATTCCCACTTTGAAGACAGTTACAGCATTTTTGAGTCTTCTTCAACATTACTCTTTTTCCAATAAGGAAAGGTGTAACTTTGGCTTTAATATTGTAGTTTTCTTTCTGCTTCTGCCGTGCTTGTTCCATGTGTCTACCCACAATTTTTCCAGCTTTCTGTAAACGTTCATTATGCTCTTGGACCCAATTTGTCACTGGCTTCTTTCCTTTAGTTTCTTCTTGCGGCACTTCCATCACTAAATCCATCGGAAGTCTTCTGTGTCATCCAAACATTAAATAATGCTGGGTATAACCCGTGGAGCAATGAATCGGATTATAATACAGATACGTGAGTTCAGAAAGTAAGGCTGGCCAGAAGGGACGTTTATATTCCAGTAGAGTTCGCAACATTTCTACAATAATCTGGTTTGTTCTTTCACAAAGTCCATTACCTTGCGGGTGGTAAGCAGTGGTTTTTAACTTATGAGTTCCGTACAGAGCACAAAGTTCATGAAAGAGTTGAGATTCGAAAGACGTTCCTTGATCTGTTAGGATTTTTGTGGGATATCCGTAAGGTCGTACAAAACATCTCATATCGGCAGCAGTTCGAGCAGATAGGTCTTTCACTGCACTTGCAACCATGAACTTGGAAACATGATCCACCATAGTGAGGATATAAACGTGTCCATTTGAGCTAGGGTCCAACTTAAAATGATCAAGAGCAGCTAGTTCCAATGGTGCGCTACTGACTATTGGATGGAGAGGAACTCTCTGATTCACCTTTTCCTTGTGCTTTAAGTTACATGCTGGACATTCCTCACACTATTTTACTATATTATTTCGCATTCCTACCCAAATAAATCTCCTTCTCATGATAGCTTCAGTTTTCTTGTGACCGAAATGTCCTGAGTTGTCATGGTATGCTTCCAACACTACAGAAGGACTGGTCATTGGAACCACTATTTGAGTTATCTCTGTGTGTGTGGTAGGATCTCTACTTTTATTAACCAGACGATAATCTTCTATGGTCAAGCGAATTCTGTGCCTCCAAAGTTTCATCATTTCTGTGGTCAACTTCCTTCTTTCTTTTCTGGTCATGCGCTTCTGTTGAGCCACTAGATCTTTTACTTGGTGAACTATAGGGTCTTGGCTTTATAGTTTTACCCATAGATTCTTCTGATTCGCCATCATGTCATCCACTTCTGGTTGATCTTCCACTTTAAACTCGGGAGCAAGTTGACAGCATGCCTGAACAATCTCAGCTGGTACCTGCAGAAAAGGTGGCATTTCTATATTTTCCAGCGGGGTATCATCTATTTCTGATTCTCCATGTTCAGGCACCTGGGACAAGGCATCAGCATTCGCATTAGCTTTACCAGAGTGATACTTGATGGAAAATTGGTAATTCGCGAGTCGAGGGGCCCACCTTTGCTCGAGGGCTTCTAGCCTTGCAGTATTCAGGTGTGGTAAACAATTATTGTCCGTGAAGATCATAAAAGGGGTGGCAGCTAAATATTGTCAAAATTTTTCGGTGATAGCCCAGACTAGTGCTAAAAATTCCAGCTTAAAAGAGCTATAGTGGGCGTCATTCTGCTCGGAGCCTCTTAATCCTCTGCTTGCATAGGCTATTACCCTTTCCACACCATTCTGTCTTTGTGCAAGTACCGCGCCCAATCTTTTGTTGCTGGCGTCGGTATACAACAGAAAAGGTTTTGCATAGTCTGGATACGCCAATATAGGAGCCTCAGTTAGTATTGTTTTTAGTTGATCGAAGGCCTCTTGTTGCTCAGTTCCCCATGTAACCAGGCGATTCTTTGGGACTCTACCTTCTGTTGGCCCTCTCAAGAGTTTGTGTAAAGGCACAGCAATCTTTGAGAAATTCTTAATAAATCGGTAGTATCCAACAAATCCCAAAAATTTCTGGACCTCTCTAATGGTGGTAGGAGCAGGCCATTTTTTTACTGCTTCGATCTTCTCTGGGTCTGGCGTCACTCCATCTGCGGAGACTATATGTCCCAGATAACTTACTTTGGTCTGCAACAGGTGACATTTGGACGGTTTAATTTTCAGACCGTATTGGATCAACTTTTGGAATACTTCATCCAGGTGACATAGATGATCTTCATGCATTTTGGAATATATGATAATATCATCTAAGTACAACAACAGGGTATCGAAATTTCAGATCCCCAGACAATGTTCCACTAGCCTTTGGAAAGTTCCCGGTGTATTACACAAACCAAAAGGCATCCTGGTGAATTCACATAAACCCATGGGGGTAATAAAAGCTGGTTTCTCCTGATCCTGGGGCGACATAGGAACCTGCCAGTATCCACTGGTTAAATCTAGAGTGGAGAATACGGCTGCTGATTAAAGAGCCATGAGGGAATCCTCTATCCTAGGCAAAGGGTATGCATCTTTATGAGTGATGGCATTTAGTTTGCGGTAATCCACACAGAATTGGATCTTACCATCCTTCTTCTTGACTAGAACAATTGGCGCTGCCCAAGGGCTGTGACTTTCTCTTATCACATTCACCTCTTTCATCTACTTAATCATTTATTTGACCTGCTGGTACATAGCTGGTGGAATCGGCCTAAATCTCTCTCTGATAGGCGGATGTCCATGGGTACTAATCTGATGTTGTACCCCACGAGCTGACCCAAAATCCAAGGGATGTTGGCTGAAAGCTTCTTTTCAGTGTAAAACTACTTTCAAAACATCGGCTCTTTGCTTCATGCTAGTCTTTGTATTGCCAACTTTAATCTCCTTGGTCCATTCTGGTCTCTGGTCGCTTTCCATCCCATCTTCTGGCACTTTCTCCATTTCTTCCCCAGCTTCGACAATGTCCTGTAAACATACTGTGTGGATCTCCGCAACCGGCTGGTTCTGGTACAGCTGTACGTCATGAGTCCCGTAATTTAGCACTCAGACTAGTATCCTCCCTCTAATCACCGTGGCTACACTCCTAGCCACTATTATTGGCTCTTCCTTATTCATTGGGTAGGGTTCTACTAGGGCATCATAGTCTTGACCCCCTCGGGCCCACCATTGCTTTGCATCACAAAGTGGTATCTGTGCCGGGCTTCAAGGTTACTGGTCTAGCATCCGTCACCCTTACTTTACCGATTTCACCCTCGGCATTGGCGAATCGTTGGTGGCATTGCAAGTTGTAGATGGTCTGTTGCAGGGCATGCTTCTCCACTCGAGGCACGTGTTTGGCTTGCTGCTGGAAAATGCTCACTAATTCACTGAAGCAATTCTGTAGAACGTTCATCCTAAGAATGAGTGGTGGCAGCTGATCACTCTCAATGTCACTCACAATGATGCCTGTGTTACATTGAACGTTCTTCCCTAGCTGTACATCGGCTTCCAGGTAGCCTAAATATGGTACTTCATCACCGTTGCTTGCAATCAACTTTACCCAAGATCTAGGAGGTGGCTTCAGATCATTGGGCGTCCAGTACCTTCGGAACTCTCTTCCTTGCAAGGTGGTGACTTGCGATCCGGTGTCCAATAGTGCCATAAGCTCGATGCCATCGACCTTAACTGGAATCATGGGGCTTTTACCAACAAAACACGACTGCTCTAGTGGGACTGCTGAACCTGATCAGCTGCTCTTCGGGGGTCGGTCCTCATCCCCGAAGAATTCCTGTTTAAACTTAAGGTGTTATTGACTGGCTGACCACATCTCCTTTCTATATGACCACTCACACTGCACCGGCAACATATGAGCCTTCCTTGGCCATCAAATCAATCTGTGGAGCATCTCCCGTCACTCCTTCTTGAGTGGTTCATTTGGTCAGGCTTTCTCTCTTTCTCTCTTTCTCTGATGGAACAAAGCTTTTCTCGTTCTTCCACCGAGCTTTCCAACTCTGCATCTCTTTATACATTTCTGCCATCTGGTTGGTCAGCATAGTAATTTGCTCCATCAGCTCCGAATGTTGTTGAGCACCCATCTGTACAGAACATATCGGTGTCCGTAACCTTGGGTCAGGTATCTGCTCATGTTCTGAACGCCGGCTCGGGTAGGCAACAGCTTCTCTTCCTGGTTCTCATCTTCATAAGGACACTTCCTCTGGTTGGAGTCCTAATTACCAAGAATGGTCTTCTTTCCCACCCTTGATAGTGTAGGTCAGCCATTGAGTTCCCATAGAGATTTGGGGATATGCTGGAGCTTCCTCTCTAGAATGTCCTGAACCAAATATTCAGATGGCTTTCTCTTTAAAATCCAGAAAGTCAACTTCAGGGTTCTGTAAATGCAGCATACGTAGTTCTCTTTTCAGGGCCTCACTTTGTACCCCTTCCACAAATTTTTCGACTGGTACTCTATCTGCATCGCAGACCTCTGCTGTGTCTACTCTCTCTATTGCTCGTAACAGCTCTTGTAGACTCAGTGCAAACTCTCTCAGGGTCTCTTGAGACTTCTAGGTACACGAAAAGAACTTCATTTTGAGGTCAGACTCAGTCCTAGCATTGAAAATCTGCTGTAACCTCTGGAGTATCTGGTCCGCTGTGGCTTTTGCTCCACTCGGCCATGACTGGACTTCACGGTGGGCAGCTCCCTTTAATTGCCCGATTAGAATTTCAACTTTCTGCTGCTCTGGGATTTGATACAGCCAGAACATGGCTTGCATCTTTGAATGGAATTCTCCCAGGTTGCTGGTTCCATTCCCATCTTTCTCTCCGGAAAACTGTGCAAGCCATGGCACTCTAAAGTGGTATGGCACAGTTACTGGAGATGGTGGGATATTCCCTCTAAGTCCATCTCGGTCTCCTCCGGACAATTCACTACTACACCCTGGCTCCATTGGTGCTTCTTACTAAGCCACTCCAACTTTGGACTCCTCAGATAAATTATCTCTATCTTGCTGACTACGCCAGAAATTTGTGATGATCTGCTCGAGATGGAGATGAGCAGCCAAGGTCTGAATGATGTGGATAGGATAACTGCTATCCAGACAAGGGGAGGCAGGAGTCAACTTAGTATTTCAATGCCCGCAGGGCATTTATTTTGTACCAAGGGTAGACAGACACAGTCACAAGAAAGAGGAGGGGTTGCCCGAGAACAATAGGGCAATGGAACAGGGAAATACTTTTATCTACCACTTTTACAGTTATTACTACAAGAATAAACTCTAGGCTTACTGACACTCTTATTCTGACACTAGTCTATACTGTACTTCTACACTTTAAATGAGAATCAGGTTACATAGACTACTCAGCACAGCATTAGAATGATTAGCATTACACATTTCCATAAGAGTCTAGATATTACAAGAGTCCAGAGATCCGGCGTTTTCATGTACACCATCGTTCTTCATTGGTAGCTACAAGGGAAGTAAAACAGAACTGTAGAACCCCAATCTCAAATCCCAGCAAAGACCTAGATAAGGCCACTTGGGTGGCAAGAGGTTTGGTAAACAGACCATATATCTTTGGCAAAAGCCCACTCTCTCCAAGGCTGCCAGAATGTAGAGCCAAAGCAACTGGTTCCTGAAATAACACACTGAAACAAGAGGTTCCTCGGCCAAAACCCACTTCCATGGTTGCCAAGGATGAAGAAAGATCAAGAGCTGCGTGGTGATGAATCCAATGGAGGACTACCACGACCTGACTAAAGCTGCGGCACTCCAAGGGCCAGCTGGACTCGGAAGGAACTTTGACAGGACCAGAAACCATAAGAATCTGAAGAGATGATGGGTGACTCTGCAATCCTAGGATCAGGAACTAACACAAAACAAAGAAATGGCAGACGCATCCCATACTGGGCTTCCGACTTACTTGACTTTAGGTGAATGACCAGGTGGGGGCACAGAACAGGTTCTCCAGGATGAGCTCTCTCTTCTGTAGAGGGTGACCAACTTTGGGACATCTGGAACAGGAACCATACGGAATGACACTGGCATGGCTGTCATGATGCATTTCGGCGGACGTACGTTCAAGCTGTGAAAACGAGAAAATGGCGGGTACGACTGATATGACTGACGAAGGACTTGACTTCAGCGGACGACACAAATGGACGGGATGAGCTGATGGATGATCACAGGAGTGAAGAATGCTGGAAGGACGTCTTCTTCTGAGTGGAGACTGATTCTGAGCACGTGGTGTTACAGACCACACTAGCAGACTGCAATGTGGTAGAAGATTGAGACTGTCTTCGTACAGTAGTAAACATATAACTGAAGATTGCCTAAAGAACTGTCGAATGATACAATAATTTGCTGGAGGAGGGCAAATTATAACTTCAGGGGTAATTGTTACTGATAAGGGCCGATGTCCAGGTGCTTAGAGCAATAGTTCAGGTACTTGGACCAATAGTTCAGGTACTTAGGACAATAGTTCAGGTACTTAGGACAATAGTTCAGGTACTTCAGACAATAGTTCAGGTACTTAGGGCAATAGTTCAGCATAAGCAGTACAGTAATCACAGTAGTTTCACAGTATAGGCAAATCAAACACTCTCAAATGAAACCCTGTTTCTACAGGTAGGGTATTCTGGAATAGGATCCCTTACTGTTTGTGGTGGCTAGGGAATCCTTTAGTACCACTAGGCTGGCTTGCCCTATTCTGCTAGGCTGGGGCCTCCTTTTAGTATCACTAGGCTGGCTTGCCCTATTCCTCTAGGCCGGGGCCTCTCTTTAGTACCACTAGGCTGGTTTGCTCTATTCCGCAAGGCCGGGGCTTCCCTATAGTACCCCTATGCTGGCTTGCCCTATTCTGCTAGGCCGGGGCCTCCCTTTAGTACCACTAGGCTGGCTCGCCCTTTTCTGCTAGGCTGGGGCCTCCCTTTAGTACCACTAGGCTGGCTTGCCCTATTCCACAAGGCTGGGGCCTCCCTATAGTACCACTAGGCTGTCTTGCCCTATTCTGCAAGGCCGGGACCTCCCTATAGTACCACTAGGCTAGCTTGCCCTATTCCACAAGGCCAGGGCCTCCCTATAGACCAGGCTTTACCTCAGGCCTAATGCCCTACCTTTACCTTGGGCCTGATGCCCTACATTAGCTTGGGCCTGGTGCCCCACTTTACAATGGGCCCGGTGCCCCGCTTCACAATGGGCCTGGTGCCCCTCATTGCATTGGGCCTGGTGCCCTACTTTGTACTGGGCCTGGTGCCCCAATTTAGATTGGGCCTGGTGCCCCAATTTATAATGGGCCTAATGCCCCTCTAAACTTTGGGCCGGGTGCCCCACTTTATACTGGGCCTGAATCCCTATGTTGTATCAGGGCCTGAATTGCCCTTTTAAATTCGTTGCCCTTTTAAATCTTTCAGGCTCCCAGTGCCTGCTGTCATTATGTAACGAAACCCTGCCTCTAATTCTGCCCCTTATGAATATTTATAGGCCTTTAACCTGGCCTTAATACACTGGCCCCGCCCCGTGGGTGTTGCTAGCCCTGCCTCCTTAATACATATTAAAATCAAGGGTCCTAATGACCCGATGCCCCTGTGGCACTCGGCCACCTTTGGTAAGTGCCTAATGCGCTTTTCCAACATAAATTTAATCCCCTTAACAAACTGGCGGTCAGCACTCCGTGTGCTGCTGCCGACTCACCGCTCTGCGGTCTGGAGGGAAGGCAGGAGGCAACTGGGAGGTGGGAGGTACTGCAGCAGAGGGAGTGAAATGCCAGGCAGCTAGAGAGATGGCTCAGGGGGGTCTCCGATGGCCGAAGATGATCCGGCGCTTCTCTGCCACCGACGTGGGACCAGAGAAACTTGGGAAACACCTCGGGGGACAAAATAAATAGACGGAAGGCTTAAAAGCCCTTAAAATGCGGTGGAAATGGCGTTGCTTCTTTGTGATGCCCCAATGGCACCACCGACCACAGCACTACAGCAGCACAGGCTTCTTCAGGCAGTGGATCCAGAGCAGACACAAAGCTAAGTCCTCAGGGATGGCTTCAGCCACCAGGTAAACCCTTTCCTTATCCCTTTGACTTACTGTGTCCTCTCTCCTCAACAGCTGCCCAGGAACTGCCCAACTGACTAACTGTTGAATTGTATTTTAAAGTTAAACCTGCCTGGGTTCTAGAATGGCTGGATTGGAATGCTGTGCATGAGCCACTCAGCACAACATTCCATCCAGACTATTATGACATATAGTGCCAGATATTCAAAGCTTTGCGCGGGACAAAAAACGTTTGCGCGGGTTTAGCGCGGGATTAGCGCGGGTCTGCTATATTCAAAAGACTGAATAGTGCAGGCAAACTGCAATAGCGCCAGGCAAACAATAATTATATGCAAGGGGCAAAGTGAACATGAATACAGATGCAACATGATATTCAGCAACTAGCACCGCACTAAGTTGTTTAGCGCGATGTTGTGCGACCCATAGCGCGGTACAGATTACCACCCAGGAAAAGCTGGTCTTAACCGTGGGCAAACAGCTTTATGCGCTTTGTGTGGTGCTATCTCAGCATTAGCACGGCTTGCGCGGCCCCAACATATGAGTGTGACACTTAGAAACTGCTAGACATGGAGGACACATGCTGCTCACTGATGGCACCACCATGATGCCATCAGCTGCCACCTGTCGGAGCCAAGCACAGACAGTGATGGGTGATTTGACCCACAGGGGACAGCATGGTAGTGTGGCCATATAGCACACACCTGCAGACCATACGTCTGTGGTGTGCAACAGATGTCAGCACACACATGCAGCACTGTGAGCATGGTGGCCAGTGAGGGGAGGGTGTAGGGGTAGCCAGACCTCACCACAGCCCACGTGTGGCCACAAGGCTGGGACACATCGCTCAGTGCACATGGGCCAGTAGTGGGAGTACGCCACCACCTGTGTGCCTGTTGGATCCTACATGCCCCCCGAACCACCTACCACCCAACTGTACAGAAGTCACAGCACACACTGTCGGCCATGTATATGACACTGTGCATCCCATGTCACAGATGCAGCATCTGTGGATCACACGACAGTGTGAAAGTACTGTCCACTTTCAGTAACTACCAGCATGCTGTGCCTGTCACTGTGTACAGTGCAGTGGCCATCACTGCCCTACATACCATGGGCAATGTTGTGTCCCTCACACTACTAGCCCTCTTGCTACTGTAGTGTTTGCTGTGCACTGTAGCATGACCTTCAGTGTGAAGGTTGAATGCAGCACTACCACCACCTGTGCCTATGCTGTGTTGTCCCCTGGGGTTCGATATGTTATGCTATGCTGCACTGTTTACATGAAGCCTGCAGCTATCATCATGCACTGCCTGACTGACCTACAGGTGGAGCTGCAGTTGGACCTGTCCAGCCCCTGTACCTCCAGACTGACCTACAGGTGGAGCTGTGGGACCCTGCAGTAACACTGTGCAAACCGCATGCAAATCAGGGCATGATGAGATGCTAATGTGGCTGTTTGCCCAGAGACTATATAAGTAGTCTCATTTGCATGTCACTTTTGAATATGGCAGAGTTTAGCACGGGGCTAACGTGTTTGCACCGGGCAAGCTGCTTAGCTCCGTGCTATCGGTTCGGGGAATATTATACAGTTTTGATCATTGTTTTTTCATGTGTGCTGCTGCCTGCAGCTATACTGGGTCCATGCATTTGCCAGAACACATATTGGCCACATAGTTCCTCTCTACCTACCCTCACGTCGCTGTGCACTGTGTTGTTGTTGTGGTTTGCACTTCCTGGTTGCTACATTTAGTGCTGTCATATTCCAGGGCTACGTTTGCCCTGCACTCCCAGCCCAGTTTGCACTGCCTCATTCCCAAGCTATATTCAAAAGCTCTGGGCTATTCCATTTGAATATAGCTTGCTCTGTGCTCCAGGCTAAGTTTGCACACCAAGCAGTGCAAATTTAGCCCAGGGTCAAACCTTTGAATATCTGGCCCATAGTGCTTTACAATCTGTCTTTTGACCAGCTGTAAGTGCACAGGGGCACTTTTCTATTATTTATAGTATTTTCTGTGTATCAGGAGGTTGACTCTTTATTTCTAGGGGACCCTTAGCACAGTACCCTGCTGCCTACCCCTGCAGCGGGTACCCTGAGCACCTGTGTACTCTGTGTTTATTTATTTATTTTATTTTTTTCTGGAATGACCAACTTTGGGGCATTACACACTGTTACTTACTTGCACTCGCACTGTATCAGTTATCAGGACAGGAGGAAAAGAAGCAGTATAGGTTTGATTTATAACCCTAAGTTAAGTTTACAATTTAAGGTCTAAGGTTGAAGACCATTTATGAGAAACTGTTAATGTTACATAGAGTCTGTCCCAGGAATAAAGGGATAGCCAGAAGATTAAGTTTGACAGACAGAATACAAATGTAAAGGCCAAAATGCAAGAAAATATACCAAATCAACAGAAGTAGCAGTTAAATATAGAGCTGTAATATCGCCTGATTGTTAATTAATGTAATGCAGAATGCAATGTAAAATAGGCCAAATAATGCGGCCAAGGAATATGTATACTGTACCATTTATATTCTGCGGAATAAAACTGAGTTTCAAAAAAAGAAACAACTGTCACCAAAACTGCTGCAGTTCCCTGCATGGTGACAAAACATTCCAC
Source organism: Neoceratodus forsteri (assembly GCA_016271365.2). Taxonomy (NCBI): domain Eukaryota; kingdom Metazoa; phylum Chordata; order Ceratodontiformes; family Ceratodontidae; genus Neoceratodus; species Neoceratodus forsteri. The sequence goes on from CM028131.1 coordinate 1,129,348,819, forward strand.
CTCAGTTGTGTGGAGCTCTCTTCATATAGGTCCCAAAAATGGATGTATTGCTGTCTGCACCTTTTGTCATTGGGAAGTTGGCAGGTGGCGAGTGAGGGGCCAGTTTGGGACAGCATCACTAAAACGGCATTTGCAAAGAGCACATCCAACTATTCGGCTGGGCAGCAGTCCTGAACAAGGTAAACATATCTGTGATGAAAATAGTCCTACCGACAATAGTGATGGTAAAGAGAATGAGAGACAGGGCAGAACAAAAACATGTTTGACTTCACTGACAAAAGTATTTGGACAGGCTACAGCTTGGCCACTGCAATCCCATGGTGTTTGCCCCTCTGTACAAATTAAACAGCAGACCATTACTACGATGCTTGAACAAAAAAATGTCTACAGCAGATCTCATCAAGTCACATTCAGAATTAACCAGTTAATAGCTGAATTTATTGCAAGGACCTGCAACCATTTTCTGTGGTGGAGAATGACAGTTTTACAGATCTTTTAAAATATTTTGCTCCATGTTACAACACGCCAAGCCTTAAATATTTCTTGACTGCGGCTGTTCCCAAAATGTATGAATGTATGCAAAGTAAAATAAAACTGGCTCTTCAAGAGAGTGAAGGTGGTTCTCTGCACCTGACCACAGACATGTGAATGAGTTCTCAAACCACTGATTATATGAGCACTGCAGCACATTGGGTGTAATGATCATCTTCAAACACCACCACAAGCAGCAGTGTACAGGAGGGAAGAGAAAGAATAGCAGATCTTTGCATTACCATGTTTGGTAAGCATAACACTGCCGACAGGTATCCAGCGATGACAGCGACTGTAAATGAGTAACTGTCAGAACAGTGACTCATGTACAATGCTACCCTTTGGGCTACCCTGTAAGGGTAGCGATGAAATATGAAAGTGACAGTAGGGATGAGAGAGGGAGGGTGACCAGAAGGGGAGCGATAAGGAAGAGAAAGTGAGGGATAGGGAAGAGGGTTTGTGTGGGGTAGTGTGCCATGCTGCCACCGAGCTAGCCATGTGGTGTGGTGGTGAGGGTGGCCAGCTTTGGTGCAGCAGGTACTGGGTTTGGGGCTGGGGACTGGGGAAATTTTACTGCTACTGTTGTTTGTTTTTTTGTCAGACTGTCTCCCCTTCCCCGATATGCACCCCTTCCGGAGTTGATTCTATTTAGTCAGGGGAGGCAGGGGGAGAAGCCTCCCATGAGAAGGGTATGGGGATGCTGCCCCCCCACATAAATTCTATTTTAAGTTGCCAAATATCTTGTCACCCACAAGTGGACATCACTGATTTGCTTTTCGGTGATGTACACTCTCTGTAACAGTGATCACTGTTAAGACATGGCACCCTGCTGACAATATTTTGGAAGAGTTGCATGGCAGAATTTCTGACTGGTTAGAGCCCCTGGAACTCACTACTGAATCTGTGGTTTCAGACAATGGCCACAATATTATTAGTGCATTGAAACGTGGTGGTTTTACACACATTCCATGCTTTGCACACTCATTAAATCTGTTAGTATGAGCTTTCTTTTCCAGTGACAACAGTATAGTAAAACTAGTGGGAGCTGCAAAGAAAATCTGTGGTCATTTTAGTCACTTTGTAAAATTGTGTGGTATCTTGGCTGATCTCCAGAAAAAAAACAGCTTGCCAATGGTATACCAGCAAAACAATGAAATTCAGATAACGAAGACAATTACAATGACAACTTCAACCGATTTCGATGTTGTCGCTGTAATGGTCCCCATTTCAGAATTTCGCCGTTTCGCAGAGTTTCTCCCCCATTTCAAACAAACTCCAACTCAGAGTTTGTTATATAGAAATAGGTGGGTGTGGGGGGGCAAAGCCCCTCGCAAAAAAACACTCAATGTCTGACAGGTGAGATTTCACCTGTTGATATTGTGAATTTCTCTAAGCCGCATTTCAACAACTTTGTTGCCAATACAACAACTAAAACAAGATGCTCCGACAAGATGGAACTCAACATTTTACATGCGTGAGAGACTTCTCATAAAAAAGAAGGTAGTCCATGAATATACCATGAAGCACAATGTAGCAGATAGTGTTGTGCTGAATTAATTCTAGTGGGGCCTCATGGAGCATCTTACATTGCTCTTGACTCCATTTGAGGAGGCAGCTCGACATATTGGCAAAGAGAATGCTACTGTAAGCCAGGTTATTCCCATCATAAACTTATTGAACAAGGAACTCAGGAGGCTGCGTAGAGATTTCGACCAAAAAGGAGACAAATCTGGTGTATCCCTTATGGACCTACTGATACAGCAACTCCAAAATTGCAGAAGACTTCACAAGATCACAACAGACAAAAATGTTCTTTTTTCCACTCTTCTTGACCCTCAGTTTAAGTTGCAGCAGCTTCTTCCTTCAGGTTTTGGTGACTCATCTCACATACAAAAACATGCTGATTTCAGCAGTAGCACAGGAAGAAGAAGGAACTGTATTTGACAATACAAGTGAATCACGTGATGCGGATACTGAATCTGATGATGCAGCATCTATTAGTAGTGATAGTAATAATTTCCACTTAGTGCCACCAAGAACTCCTTCATCAGCATTGGGTAGTCCTCTTTCATGGCTCTTGAAAAATGCATTTCATTCTGAAAAGCACACAGATGACTTTCATACATTTTGGTCAAAACTCATTTAAACTGATTAATACAGATGTGTCTATCAAGGAGCTGCCTTCATTGTCTTTGTCTGATATTGTAGATGCCTATTTATGAGACCTGCTCATTGATATTACTGATGGCCCTTTTGAGTAATGGCTGGAAAAAAAACATCTGGCCTGCACTATGTGCCTTTGCTATTAAGCTTTTAAATTGCACTCTCACTAGTGTTTACTGTGAGCGTATATTTAGCACAGCTAGAAATGTTGTCTCAGATGGCCACACAAGGCTTACTCCTGATAATGTACAGTGCCTTTCCTTCCTAAATGTCAGTCTCAACAAATTCTCTTACCAGTTCAGTGAACAGTGACAGGAACATAAAAGCAATGATGACGAACAGCTGCTGCAACAGGTGTCTCCTGATAAGGGTGTTTCCTTGGTGGTGTTTGAAGACGATGGTGATTATATTATTTAATTTAATGATTTATTTATTTGAATTCAGAGGACAAAGGTCAGCAACCATAACAGAAAGATCAAGTAAAAACATTCCTTCTTGTGAACTCATGGTGTATATGACATCATTTGTATTGCTGTATGTGTTTTTCACATTCAATTTGGGAACCCAGATGGAGTGTAATTTGTTTATTCAGCAAGTTAAAAATACAAACAGGGCACAGGCAGTGAGTTGCTGGATGTCTGGGGGGTGGAGGGTAGGACCAAGGAGGAAGCACAAAGGAAAAATACATATGTGCATGCATGGTTGCCATGAGTGCCGGCCCCCAGGGTACTCAGGTCCTGCACCATGCAGATCCCTACCAGCTTCATGATGGGGGGAGTGGTGATGTGGCTGGCAACTGGCAGGTGGGCTTCATGGCAGGAATTGGTGGGGTCAGGGCAAAATAGCTCTATGAAAATACAAATTGACTGTAATTATTACTTCTGGAAGCTTGTAGAATATATCCAAAAACTGCAATGCCAGGTGGGGAGGAGGCATGGTCAACCATATGAGTTGCAAAATACAAGTGATGAAAAATAATTGGCCAGTCAGGCATGAGTGTGTGGGATGGTCTGGGGCCCATGATACTTGCTATAACACCAAGTAGCCAAGCAAAATAATTACAAATACAAAAAATAACATCTAAAGTCAAAAGGGCGAGAGGGATGGCTGCAGCCCCATCACATATCCTGCTCATGCCTCCTGTCTCCCACCAAAAAGCATGCCAGACTAAGTGAAGGTCTGCACTCTGCTGTTGTCTTTCTGCTGTTGAATTCATTGGCCTCTCTCTCTTTCCTGACTAATGTTTAACACAATGCGTCCTTTTGCTGCAAAGCCACAGATGACCTACATACACTGAACTGGATTTACAAGTGTTTTTGGGACTAAGTCCCACACCGCAATTCCAGTTATGAATTGAAATCTCTGCAGCTGCGGAGATTGCTATTCACATCCACAGTAGCTGTAGAAGATATTATGTCTGGTTCCAGCGGCTGTAATATTTTTCTACAGCTGCAAGGATTTTCATGGCAACACCACCCACAAGCTGCTGCAAATCGTGGAGCTGGTCAAAAAACTGCTCCACCTTTGGGAATACCTTAGTTGTGGGAGAAATTGTGGTTCTGTAAGTGCTAACCCACTTGCGCCAAGTTTTTCTCACAGCTGTAGGATCTTCAAGAGTTTTGTGACTCCAGCCCACTGTTTCCTATGAATGTCACATGGTGGCTGGCACACAGGATTGGCAAGAACAACAGTTTATTTTATTGCTGTTGGCTGCTTGCTGACCTTGAAAAATTACTCAAAAATACAAACACATTTTTTTTAAAAAGGCTAAATTTTCTTTTTAACAGAGGGATCAAAAATAATAATACTGATGTATTTCTCATACACAGACTAAAATAGGTCTACAAATTTATCAGAGTAAATCAAAGTAAATCAGAACCTATTGGAAAAAAAATCAGAGTCAGAATCAGAAATGGGTCACAGCCGACCTGTCCATCCGTACACTGTCGTTCACTTATTCTCCATGGCTGTTAAACACTTAACAGAAAAAGTCATTCATGGAATCTGCCATACACAAGGGGTCATTTGGTTTCAGGTTCATTTTTTATTAAAGGTCCAGCTGACTTTTGGAGGATTTAAGGGTGTTAACATGCCCATGAAATTCCTTTGAATTCCACCCAGAATGTGGTAGTCCAATCTTTTAAATTAGACTTATTTTTTTGTAAAATAGTACTTTTACACATGATTACTAGGTTCTGCCTTTCTCATTTTTGTTAACCTTTTTTTTATACATGTGCATACTTTATAAGTGAGCCACATGGTTTTCTATGCTCTTGTGTTACTTTTTCTTTTCCTTTTTTTTTTGGTTCATGGTAATTGACCTCTGGCTGCAATTTTACCTAATGTCCACTTAAATGGCCAAAAACAATGTTTGCAAATGATGCTTCATAGACTTCAATGGAATGTACCTCTGTTCTCTCAGTATAGACAGCGCAGAATGTTGGAGCATGGGCGAGAGCGGGTTGTCAGGAAGTGGAAAGGGATTGTGTGGCTAGCCCCTCGGAGGCAAATTGTGATATTTTCCCTTCTTAGTGGGGCTTTTTAAGAAAATAAACAAATGCCGCAGAGGAACTCCCACTGAGGTAGCGGAGCTTCCTCTTTGTTGTTTCGGGATATGTGAAAGGTTCTCTTTAAGATGACCTGTACTGTAGTCACTGCCACCAAAGGACTCCATCATGGTGCAGTTTGTGATATCAGATGCAATGCTGATAACAAGGCTAATTATAAAATGGGCAGAAAAATATTGTGATCTGATTGGTCAGTTGGTGTCTTTACCTATCGATAAATCTTGCAATGACCCATGGCAATGGGACCAGTTAGCCTCATTAACCACATTAAAATCCTTACACCCACCTCTTGGAAATTTAAACTTTCAAATAGTAGTCATTTTTCCTCTTTCACTAAAAACCTTCAACTACAGCAGGCCCTCAAAGCGAAAACTCCTTTTTAAACTTCATTTAAAAGAATTAAATGTTGTTTCCGCTTATCATCACCTCATTACCCACATACACTCATTTAAAAAATGAAGTACTACTCATACTGTAGTTAATATTTCTAGAGTTTCTTTGCTTAATATATAAAAATCCCCCTTCTATGCTTTCCTGCTTGCCAGGGAAATCTCTGCTGCTTACTCCATCACAGATAAAATAGATACCTTGGCTCTGTATTAGGCCTTCTGTTGTAATGGTGTGGGAGAATTAAACATTTACTTCATGAATTATGCAGAATTTTGAGTTATTATATTTCATGGTAAACATTACATGTACTGTGTGTAGGGAAGGGAAGAGTAGAGGGAACATTCTGCCAGCAGAATTATTACTTCTTATATTACATGGCAAACAATTGTTTCATCAGTTGAATATGGGGAAAGATATAGAAAAAGGAATAAGGTAAGAAATGGAAGCAGGCCTGCTATAAAAACATTCATGTAGTTCATAAAAGAACATGTACTGGAACCAAAGATTGATGAACCTGTTTGGCAGAAATGATCTTCTATGACACAAACATTCTACAGCTTCTGTACGCATTGCAGCTATTGGATTATGAGACTACTGACTGACTGGTGAATGCATCCCACTGTGATTTTATTGCATTTTTAATAAAATGCTTAATTAGAATTTATTCATGTTTTTTAGTGATTTCTTTTTTTTTTTTTTACAGTTGTGACCATTTTATAATCACAATAAGTCACTTTAGGGCACAGGTCATTGTGTTACTTGTACAACACAACTGACTATACTTGAATGAGACAGCAGCTGGTAGTGAAGGTGAGGGGAGGGTTTGTGTCTGCTACCATCTCAGGCAGGAAGTGTGTGGGGGGGAATGTTAGGGAACAAAAGTGTAAGCCCCCCTCCCCTTGTCTAGGGAAATGTCTGATGTTAAGAGAGGGGTGGGGGCACTGTAGAGTGGCAAGAAACACAGACACAGGAAAATAAGTCTTGTTACCTGGGTTCCACAGAATGTCCTCCAATCTCTGGGGGGGAGGGGTGCACCAGATCTCCACCACAGGGGTAGGCAGCTGAGGGGGGAGTCAGTTAGCAGCATAACATTGCAGTAAATAAGTCCCATGTCCACAGGAACTAAAAGAACCACAGTAATGTAATGAAGAATTAATAAAATTCCACTCCATGAAACAGTGGGGAACAATCACTTTTAACAGAGCGTGATCCCTTTACTTCATGGTACAGAGCCAAGCTTCCATATGGTATGAGACCCACAGATCCATATGGCACATTACTTAGCTGGGGAGCCAAATCAGGCTCCAACTTGCTGGCAGCACCACAACTGTAACTTAGGTGCAAAGCCACTATCTACTCCTCTTCCTCCTGCAAAAAATCTTATCCTGCATGAACGTGCAAGAGGTAACCAACTGAAGAGCTAGCCTCCCCAGATCCAGGTACATTAAGGCTCTGGGTGACCCCACCTACAGTGGCCTGGCCAAACATTGCTGCTCTGAAAAAACACAGTGTAGGGACGACCAGGGCTCCAAGAGCTGCAATCTCCTCTTTTTTCTTCGACTCTCTTCTGCTGGCCTGGACACGGAAAAGGGACACAGGCTGCCACCACTGTACCCCTGCACTGCAGACTCTCACCACTGAGGTGCACCATAGGATTTCCGTGGCAGCCAGACAAGACAAACAGATTCACCCCCCCCCATGCAGACCTACCCCAGTGCTGGGAATCATGAGGTAGGCCCAGAACTGACTCCATGAACCACAGTTCCCATTACCAATGCACGGGAAGGGGGTCCAAGGCACTGCAGTGTAACTGGTGCAATAAATCACTCTCTCAGGTTCTTGTTGGAATTGCACAGAAGGAAGAGACAACAGACAAGTGGTACTCATGTAATATATGAAATTCACTTCAGGTCAGTAATACAGGCTTACTACTATTATAGTGTGATCACTGGGAGAACACCAGTTTTTCTTACTTAGGTAAATGCAGTCTCTCGTCTATTCTTAGAGAAGCTATGTGCTACAAAGGGTCTTATACCCTGATAGTAACTATGGCAACAGCAAAAGAAGATACATAAAATGTATATAATTGGACAAAAACAGGTGGTCTGAGCTACTGCCCTAACTAGTGTAAAACTTGCATAGTTTGCAGAGATAACACAATACAATGGGACCTCTATAGTGCAAGATCATTTGTAGTAGTGTACAATTACTAAGGATGGTACTGTTGCTTTACATAAGAAAATACAGTTAACATAGAGTAAAATGCATTTTTCATAGTTAGAATATATCAGTAAAACATAATAAAGCATACTAGAACACAGATCCTGACACTTATGCTTATATGATAAGTGTCTTCACCCTAAAATTAGTACATATACCTACATACTGTAGGTTGCTGCCCACGAGGTGGGGCACCATCAGGAGTGCTAGACCATGGATAACAGCAGCCACCCACAGTCCTCACAGTTATACCCCAACCTGGACTCCCAACAATGGTCAGAATGAGCAGAGTGTTGAACCTGGATGGCAATCGGACCACCCAGGGCCCGAACCTGCGACCCTGTAACCAAAAATCTCCCTACCAGACCGGGAGCCCCCTCCATCCACTGCTCCCAGCCCAGCTACCCCCAAAAGGTGTCAAAACCCCTCCCTTTATGCTGTTGGTGCTCCAGGCTCCACCTACCAGAAGTTGGTACCCTGAGTCCAAGCAGCACAATTTAAAAGGCCCATTTAGTAAACACTGAGAGGAGGCTTACATTCTCCCCCCACTGAGACTGCTACCCCCTGGTGAATGCCTGGGCAGTTGCCCAGTCAACCATCCCTGAGCAGAAATGCGCAGCCTCTACCCAGGGGGACCACCTGTCAAAGATGCCACACCACTGCAATGGTGATACCCAAACAAAGTTTTGATAAAGGCCCAAGACCCCACCTAATCACCCCCCCACCCCACTGACTAACTGGGAGAAACAAGGCCACCCGTCAGCTGATCCCAGGGCAAATGGCCCAGTACTAGAAGGTGGCATCCTATGCCCCCCCTCCACAGTAGCTACCTATCCTGACCAGGTGGTGCTGCCAGCAAAGAACTAAAGAACTATTATGCATAGCCTTAAATCTTTAAACATTCACAAACATGCTTTAAACTGCAGCATTCCAACAGGGGTCCCTGCTCAACTTTAAAACATTTTCTTAACTGCAACCACAATTACAACAATGCAAGTGGCCTACTCATGCACACCTCACCTGCCCCCACACACACAGAAACCATCTACATTCACTCTCTCACTCAGGTCTCACACAGCTACACTCACTCCTACTTTAACTGAACTAAAACTCTGCACCAAGATGCTGAGATAATAAGCTGGAAAACAGTTCAGAAAGTCTCTGATTTAGCCCCAGACAGATTAGTCCATAAGAGAAGGATGCTGAACACTGAACTACATGTCAAGACAACCCCAAACAGTGGGTCAAAGGCAGCAACAAAATGTTAACACATTAAATACATTTTCTTTTTCAAACCTGACAAGATTAAACCTCCTCTGCATCAATGGGAGAACAGTTCAATGCAGGCAGTTCCCAGAAACACTTGGCACTTCTGCAGCAACAGAAAGCTGACTTGGAGCTGGGAAGCTATTGGTGCTCTGGATGGTCCTTGGGGAAGTGAAACTTTGCATCAGGCTTACTAATCTCTTCTCCAAAGGAATTTTCATTGATAATATAGTATTTGGTATGAAGCCCTTCCACATCCTGCATCATGGCGAAGGTTTTAATTATTATCAAGCCGGTCCACATTGTGGAGGTGAGCATGGGCTTTGCTTGACGGATGGCTTTTTGCTGTTTGTTGGATCGATCATAGAGGCTTATTTTTCAGTGGTGCCTCACCTTGTCCAAGGCTCCCTGGAATAACCATACCTCACGGCACTCTTCTACAGCATCACAGAGGTGCTCACAAAAATAGGGATACACTTCTCTGGGGTATTCCTTTCTAATTCTGTGCCTCATCCACCTCTCAGCCTGTGGCCATTCCAGTATGCTACTGATGCTTGTCCTGGTTGCAGTGCCATCCTGCAGCTAACTCCCCATGGTATATTTGAGAACTCTGGGGTTGAAAGGCCCCAAGCTGTCCATGTCCTTGTGCCATTTTTTACAGGCCTGAGCAAGCCACGGGGTGGTTTCTGAATAGTGCAGACTGGGGAACCAGTAGGGGCAGGGAATGTCATACCCACACTGGATCTTCAAAAATTAGGGACATGGGGGTGACACTAGGTGCAACCGCTACAGTGTCCACCCCCTCCTCAGTCTCCACTTGGGTGCTGAAACCATCTCCAGAGAGCATTTCTTCCACCTACATGTCAGGCCTCTCTGAGGTGCTGGATATGGGGGGGGGGTCTTAGGATTCATCTTCTGATACCTGCTGCCATGAGGCCTGCTGTTGAGGGTAGGGGGCTTTCCTTGGCTGACACACAAACCCACCTGAGGCCTCTCCCTCAGCCACTGGGAGGGGCAGGATCCGATGGTGGGGGAAGGGCTGGGCAGACATCTAGCACCCTTCTCCACAGGAGTCACTTCAGGGAGAGCCTATCCACATCCTCCCAGGTCTCTAACCTCCAAGTGGCTGTACTAAAGGGGGCAGGTGAGGCAGATCACCCCCAAGCAGGCGTATATGGTACCAGAGGCGGCTGGAGCAGACAGGTGCTTCACAGGAGCAATTCAAACAGATTGGGAGGCTCCTTACATCTGATCCCAAGCAGTTGCAGATCACACATTTGTCCTGAGTACTGCTCTTTTCCACCATGTCCCACTACCAGGATAGTAAGGATATGAGAACAGTCACCTCCTTTCCTGATTTTCCACTTGACTCAGCCATGGCTGCAAACTAAGTCCAAATGGGGCTGAAAAGATACAGAGTGTGGTTCAGAAACAAGATCTGCGCCCTTCTCTCAGGCTATCCCAAAAATGGCACTCCTGCTAGTGGAACCAGGGCCTCCTAACTCCATCATGCCAATCCAACCAATCAGAGAGCTTTCCCCAGCACTCCAGCAACAGTCCACAACATGTGAGGGCTGCAAGCAGATCTCAAGGCAGCAGCTTTCAAAGGCAGGAAAACAGCTCACAATGGCACCTGATTCCAAACTTTTGCTGTCCAGCTGCACCAGCTTTTGCCCATAGCCCAGCTGCAATCCCAAAAGGTCCAGGTAACATGACTGCACTCCAAAATTGAATCCTGGATAAGCCCCCACATTGTAAGCCCTCGTCCCCAGGTCTAGGGGTATGCCTGATGTTAATAGAAGGGAGGTAGAGAGGGTAAGGGAATGGTGGGTGTAAGATTAATTAGTGGGAGGTGGTATATCACGCCGAGCAGGTACCCAGTCAACTGAGCACTACCAGAATAGCACCGTAGTTCACAGCGCTAGTCTGGTAAGTGATCACGTGGACAGTGAGCGGGATTTTACAGCACTTGCTGTAAGCATTCCCCTGGTTGCTGTCCATGGTGCTGGACAGAGACAAGGGCACCAAGATCCAGAAGGCTGGCCAAGCTGCTCCTGTGTTGTGGAGGGCTGGTGCATAAAGCAGCTCAGCCAACAATAGTGGAGACCAGGATTCTAAACCTGGTCTCCCAACCTTTTTGCAGACACTCAGGACTTAGGATATTTTACGTGGGGTCGTGGAAACACTATAACATGGCCCCACGATTTTAAACTTTCCCCTATAACCACTCCACCCAGAGTTAGAATACTTTAGACTAGAGGGTGTGGGCAGCAGAGCCCCCTGCAAAAGAAAAATCAGCACCTTTTTTACTGTGCGCACCATGCCGATGCTATTCTTGTCGACACTGTTTAGACCCAGTGCCTATTAAGCAGACTGGATGGGCCATGGGGTCCTTTCTGCTGGCAAATTTTTATGATTCCATGAGGGGGCACTATACAGCCACAAGAAACGCAGTCACAGGAGAAAAAAAGTCACATTACCTGGGTTTCACAGAATTTCCTCCAATCCCCAGGGGGAAGGGGTGCAGCAGATCGCCACCATACGGGCAGGCAGTTGGGGAGGGGGGAGTCAGTTAGCAGCACAGCATTGCAGTAAATAAGTCCAATGTCCACAGGAATTAAAAGAACCACAAACTATTTAATGAAGAATTAATAAAAATCCACTCCATGGAGCAGTGGGCAACAATCACTTTTAATGCAGGGTGATCCCTTTACTTCATGGCACAGAGCCAAGCTTCCATATGGTACGAGACCCACAGATCCACATGGCACATTACTTAGGGAGCCAAATCAGGCTCCAACATGCTGGCAGCACCATAACTGTAACTTGGGTACAAAAACATCATCTACTTCTCTTACTTCTCCTCCTGCACAAATGCACAAGCGGTATGCCACTGAACAAGTGTCCCCAGACACAGGTATGCTAGGGCTCTGGGTGACCCCACCTAAAGTGGCCTGGCCAAACACTGCTGCTCTGAAAATCTACAGCACAGGGACAATAGGGGCTCCAAAAGCTGCAGATTCCTCTTTTTTATTTCATCTTCTTTCTGCTGGTCTGGACACAGAAACTGTGGCCTGAGAACAGGGAAATGGGTGCAGGCTGCCACCACTGCACCCCTACACTGCAGGATCTCACCACTGATGTGCATCCCTGAACCTTCATGGCAGTCAGGCCAGACAAACTGACTCACCCCGCACAGACCTACCCTGGTGCTGGGGATCATAGGGCAGGACCCCCAACCAACTCCACGGGCCCCAGCTCCTATTGTTAGTGTGCAGAGCAGGGATCAAAGGCACTGTAGCCATCCAAAAACCTTACAGTTACACATGACCAGGACTCTCAATGACATCCAGAATGAGCAGGGTGTTGGACCTGGGTGGCAATCGGCCCACCCATGCCCCAAACATGTGATCCTGCAGCTGAACTCCTCCCCACTGGAGCGGGAGCCCCCTCTGTCCGCTGCTCTTGGCCCAGCCTCCCCCAATAGATGCTAAAAACTCTATCTTTATGCTGTTGATGACACAGGCTCCAATTGCCAGCAGGCGGTACCCTGAGCCCAAGCAGCAAACTTAAAGGGCCCATTTAGTAAGCACCCAGAGAAAAGGATGAGCTGAAAACAAATTTGTATATAATGAAGGTGTTGAAACTCATCACTTTTGCCTTTGATTCGGCCCATCTGAACTTTGGGTCACTTCTCATCACTTCAAACTTTGGCAAATTAATTAAGAAACAACACTATTCAATTTCAGGTGGCTAGGCTTAGTGAGGGCTAGATTAACAATAGGGAAGATTGGGCAGTTGCCTGGGGCCCCGAATCTGAGGGGAGCCCCCAGAGTTACCTTTTTTAAAATTATTTTACTTCTCCCCCAGCTCAGTTTATTTTTTCATAGCTGTGTGCAGTGTGTGACGTAGTGTCTGTTTTTTTTTTTTTTTTTGTCCCTCATTGCGGCTTCCCACTATTTGGGGTCTTGATTCCTAGTCCTTGCTGCCTGTTCTGAAGAACAGCTGTTACTGTGTGCATGTGTCCCTTGTGTTTAATTGGGCAGACAGTTAGTGCCATCTGGTGTGGAGAGGTTAACTTATTTGCTGGACACTGTACAGCCTTTGCAGTGACAGCCAAATAAAACGTGAATGATTCCTGCAGAAAAAAAAAGTAAGTGACTGATGACTGCTAAATGAGAGGAGAATGACATGGCTGAGACTGCCTTAAAAAAATGAAAATTCTATACCTCTGCTCATTGACATCTTGGCAAGTTGGCAGGCTGGCACTGGTACTTTTTCTTACCTGGGCATTATGCTGAGGTAAATGTATGGGTGTCAGTCTGCCTCTGTCAATCAGAAGTCATGCTTGTCCCTACCTATTTTATAAGAGACAGTTACTTTGCCTACTGGCTGCTACTCCTGCTTTGCTTGATCAAGTGAATGAGTCGTCCTTATTGTCACTTAAATTATGCTATGTATTTTTAAAAAGTATGATCGATCCTTTAAAATTATATGCCTGGAACAGTTAGCTGCTAACTGCAGCTTAACATATCTGTTGAGCCCCTCTGGACCCGACCCAACCAAATATCTGCAGGGCTACTGCTGACACTGATAGGTTTCTGACTTCCTCGTTTTGTCCCTTTTTAATTTTGTTGCTTGTCTTGCTGCTGTGTATTTTACAAATGTTATCTTCCCAGTCCATTTTAAAATGATATTTCACTCTGAGTTAGCAAGTTGCAAGCTGTAGCATAACATGTTTGTTTGTGCCACCTCCCGCAACCCAACCCGACTGGACCAACTGTTGGCTGTCCACGGTGCTGCCGCTTAGACCCTGGTAGGTTTCATTTGTTTCCAGAGTCCCTCGTTTTGTCACTTATTACCTCTATTTATTTATTTTGTTTTATTGGCCAGAAAAGGAGGGCTATGCAATTCTGCCTATTTTCAGCCTCATTCCAGGGTTGGGGGGGGGGCAAGATACAGATGGAAACCAACTGAAATTAAACCAGATTAAGGTGTTGGTATCAGCCATGTAGATGGGTCTTTGACCCATGGTCATTGCTAGATTTTAAATAAACAAAACACCAGAACAGGCAGACAGGACCTAGGTTTAACATCTTATTTGAAAGGCAGTACCTCCCTCATGCTGCACTACAGTGTTAGTATTAGGTTTTACCCCAAGTTCCTGGTGTGGGGCTAGAGCCCACAACCTTCTGATCTTTCAGACTTTGAGAAGAGTGTACAACCTGCTGAGCCACTGACACTGATTTATTTCATGTCTTTCTTGCTGTGTATTTAAAAACTGTTGTCTCCCCTTTAAAATATGTCACTGTTGACCAGATAACTGCAAGCTGCAGAATAACTGGTGTGCACCCTCCCCTGACCTTACTGGAATGGATTGACTGTGTGCTGCCTAGAGGGAGCCCGGGGGCTTGCTCAACTTGGCTACTAGTCCTTACTCTCCTATTCGAGATCCAGCCATTGCTGATGCCTCTCTTTGCTTTACACAGTCCCAGAGGGATAGCAAGGGGAGGAGGAGGAGGAGGAGGAGGAGGAAAAGAATGTAAGGCACTGCTTTTGTGATTTTCGTGCATGTATATACCTTGGTGATTTCCTTTGTTTGCCAAAATCCCTGCCACATCTGTGCACATATAGGGGGATAGGTGCAGAAGTACCGCACGGTGCCCTCCCTACAGACAGGGTCCTGGTAGGCTCTGTTTAGGCAGACAGGAACCCCTGCAGTTAGATACTTACACGAAACTACTGTAAATGTATTCATATAACCACAGGGAAAAGCAATGGAGGGGGGACCAATTGTGTTAAATTACTAAGTTAGCACAGCATACTTGTTTATCCCTGATTATTAGGGGTTGGGGGTGAGGAATGACCCAAAATTCCTTCATGTTATGACAGCTGTGCAGTAAAAACAGTTTGAAAGAGGACTGTAATATTCATAAATTGAATGGAGAAGGCTTTGTAAAATACCAATCTGAGTAATACCATCTTGAATGCATTGTACTATATTCCTATGGTCCTACCACAACAAAACCAGGTAAAAATGAGCTGGGTTTCCCTTGTGCAAGTAAGTAAGTATAGTGTTTAAAAAGTGCAATTGTAGGTCCAGTGTAAGAAAAACATAGCGAATTTAATTGAAATATTTTTCTTATGTCTGCCTGCCTTATATATGGACTCCAGCACAGAGTATAAATATAAATATTTCTGATGGCACTGATCAGCCAGTCATAATAATAGCCCACCATCCAGGCCTGGTGTACTGCTTGTGCTTCAAGAAAAACCCAGTCCACAATCTGCCTTAGGAGCTTGACAAGCCAATCCTTGGGAGCTTCTGCTAATGTCCAGTACACAACAAACATTTCTTCAAGTAGCTTTTCAGCAAAAATGTAATTCTGTCATCCTTAGATTTAGCCTCAATGTATTTTTAGTATTCTAAGATATTTTAAAAATTACTTTTCTAGTTAATTTTATAATTGATGACTCATGTCATTAAAGATGGTTGCAATTCACAGTTTTTAAAAATCTCTTCTGTTAAGGTTACCTGTTTAATGTACGTGCTAGTGTCATAATTCAGCTTCCAACCTGTTATCTTCAAGCAAGTAGAGGACCTCCTATTGTCACTGGATATAAAAAAGAGTGCTGATGCCGACAATATTGAACCCTTCTTCCTAAAAATTGGGCACTACCACCTGACCGCCCCCATTGCCATTTATTCAACACTTCCCTGATGCAAGGTATGTTACCCAATTCATGGAAAACTGCACACATCATCCCCTTGTTCAAGTCTGGGGACCCAAGCGACATGAACAACTATCAGCCAATCTCCCTACTATCTACTCTTTCAAAATTACTTGAAAAAATTGTTAACACCCAAGTCAGTGAGCATCTGGACTCGCTCAATCTTCTAAATGCTGCTCAGTCAGGTTTTAGAGCTAAGCATAGCACTGTCTCTGCCCTTGCTAAAGTAACCACAGACTGGCAAATGGCCCTGGACTCTAAGAAGTATGTGTTTTCTCTCTTCCTTGACCTCAGTAAAGCCTTCAACACCGTGGACCACAACATTATGCTTAATGCTCTGAGTAACATCGGTTTCAACAATTCTGTCATTAAATGTTTCACCAGCTACCTTACTAACAGATTTCAACAAGTCAAAGCCTTAGGAGATTTGTCTCCACTAAAACTACTACTACAAAGTGTCCCCCAAGGCTCCATTTTGGACCCAATCCTATTTGCAATCTATCAACAACTTGACTCACAGCTGCGCACAGCTAATGTGCACCTATTTGTGGACGATACTGTCCTCTACACCTCTAACTCCTCTCTGGACTTGGCCTATGAGGACTTACAGCGAGATTTCATTTCTCTCCAGCATAATGTAATTAAACATGAGTTCCTACTCAATGCCAAAAAGACCAAAGCCATGATCCTCTCACCAAAGGCAGCCCCAGGACCATCTCATAACTGCAAGATCCTAACTCTACTGGGCGAACCCCTCAAAACTGTGGATAACTTTAAATATCTAGGGTTCTGGCTGGATAACAAGCTTAACTTTCTATGCCACCTGAATGAGGTCACCAAAGAATTAAGACAATGATTAGGCATATTCTACCGCATTAAGCATCTCCTTACCAAAGAAGCCAGGAAGAGGCTAGTGCAATCCACATTCATGCCTCTACTAGATTATGCTGACTTCCTTTACAATAACTGTACTTCCTCAGTGCTTAGTAAACTTGACACGCTTTACCACAGAGCTTTGAGGTTCATCCTTAATTTACTGTACCTTCTCGCACCCATCGTTGCCTGCTATACCATGAGCTGGGATGGTCCTCACTTCCTATAAGGAGGAAAATAAATGCTCTCCTCTGGTTCTATAGAGCACTGTCTGATAAGCTTCCTGCATACATTTTGAGCTTCTTCGAGCGTGCCAAGGGGTCATATGGCTTGAGACACTTCTCTATGCTCTGCTTTCAGATACCTAGAGTAAAAACATCCCATGGCTTGACTGCAAATAAATTCTCCTTTCCTTCCCTATGGAATACCTTGCAAAGTTCTTTAAAGTTCTCAACCCTCCCCTCCATTTGCCTTCAAAGCACTAATAACTGAATATCTGAAAGAAACCTGCAACTGCTTTAGGTGACCAAGCTCCCTTAATCTCTGATGCTTCTTGTGAACACTCTGGCACTTAGTTACGTTCAGCTCCCATCCCCCACTAGGGGGTACCCAGCACTTGTTCCCCCCTTCTCTCGCTTTCTCTACCTCTCTTCCTCCCAAGTTCTACAACTGAAATACACCAGCCTACATACAGTAGTGTATGTACGGGCCTTCTTCTTAAGCCAGTGAGTGCCTAGGAGCTAAACTTTTTACCTCTTCTGCTTCCTTTTTCAGAACTCACTTGCATTTAACTATGCAGTCCCGGAATTTTCTGGCCAGATATATCTCACACATGTACAATGGTTTTGTGTATCCTCCCTTCTCTAACTCTCTCTCTCTCTCTCTCTCTCTCTCTCTCTCTATTTTGGCCTGATTTATCTCAGACATGTACAATGGTTTTTGTGTCTGTTCTAACTGTTTGTAACATTGTTACCCAGTATATTATGACCTGGTTGATCCTTCATATGTACATTATGTGTTTTTGTCTACCCATGACTGTAACCTGTTTGATGTCCAGGACCACCTTGAAAATGAGCTTGCTCAATGGTGTCTACGCCTGGTTAAAGTTGGATTGATTGATTGATCTATTGATAATGTGGATGCAGTAGGATGGTGTTCCGACATGTTTCTGGCAGCAAATAGCACATCTCTGTACCAAGATACTTAATTGTTTTATAATGGGCATGGCACGGGAGCTTTATATTTTAAAAACTTCTAAATCCTATATCTTGTTTCAGCACTGAAAGAAAATGAAAGAGAAATATGTATTGTGGTATTTTTCCAGTAAAACATTACTGCTGAATAAAACTATATGGTAACTAACAAATACTGGTCCCAGACACATCACTGTTCTTCCCAGCTGTATTAAGCTGACAACACATACCATTTTCATTTTTTTATTTGTATTTTTTTTTATCTTCTATTTTCTCACCTCTGCAGTGCTCCTGGCGGGGGCATCCAGCTGCCAGCTCCCACCGACCTAGAGGACAGCAGGCTCACTCGTACATGATGGTCCCAGCACAGCCGACACTGGACCCGCTGACGCAATTCCACGACAGACCTCCAGGTCAGTGGGTGCATGGCTATCAAGCTGCTCGGTCACACCCAGCCTGGTTTTCCACCTTAATTGGTCCCCCCGGAGCCGGCAGTGCAATGACATGCTGCACTATGTAAGTGTCTTGCTGAACTTTGCCCCTTGCTTACGCCACACCTTGTGCTTCTCCCGGTCTTCACCAGGGGTTGCCCAAGCACGATGTATCCCATTATCCCACCCCAGAGGAAGGAGAGCAGTCCTGAGACACTCAATCCAACCTCTCCCCTGTCAGCCTCCTTTCAATTCATAACTATATCTATACAGTTATGTTTTGGGGGAGATAGACATGCTGTTGATACTTAGGACAAGGGACTATCTTTTTCTCCATTTCTTGTTGATGGCTTTTTGATGGGGGTTAGCTCATAGAGTACTGACAGGTCTAAGTCTAAAGTCAGCTTAAAACTAAAGTTAAACATATGTGACAGGTGAATTTTAGCAGTAGGTCTCAGTCTTTCTCTCCCTGACCAACACACTGTTCAGTGTTGTGGGCTTGTTCCCAAACCCTGGTTACCAGTAATGTATGGCTGTGCTGAGTACTGACACTCAGTCAGAATGTAATCCGACCATACAACTTCAAACATTTTAACCTTCTCTTTCCAGCCCAAGAAATGGCATTCAGGGTAGCTGGAAACCCCTCCAAATGCATTTTAAGTCATCAAAAGCCATTCAGCTTTCAGGGGCCTGGGCAGCCTCCCAACCCCCTGCCTATTGACGAAGTCACAGGGGGCCTTGCCCGGGGCCCCACAACTTGTTGATCTGACTCTGGGCCTAGTCCCGTAGCCTCCACCCCTTTCCCCATCAGACTCACTTTCTACATTCTTTTCCCTCCCTAGACTTTTTTATAAAAAATAATTCTGGCTCCTGGCACTGCTCCAAGTGCTGATTAAGTATTTTTTTTTAAATTGACTGGAAGAACAGGGGAGAGGGAAAGAAGTTGGAATTGATGAGTAGGTGAGATGTGGGGAAGGGGTGCCCATTTCCTCTATTTTTAGTCTGCAAGACCTCTGGACCATACCAAGGACTTGAAGTGTCTTTTGCCAAAGTGTCAAGCTATATCAATCAAGGGTCCTGAATAGAAGCTGAACTGAAGATGTCTATTTTCACATTCTCTCATCCTTAGGGATACTATCGCTGGGAGGGTAGCACTGGCAGAGGGGGAAACCACGGGACACTCAGGGAAAACATTTGCTTTTGAACATTGGGTCAGCACCAGTGAATTCTTCTTTTAACAAAGGGACTGGGTTACTTGAGGTGGAGGGGTTAACATAACTCAGGCAAGATTTAGCAGAACACATATTAACTGGAATCATTTAGGGATATGGTGGAAAAATGTTAACCATTCAGAGTAAACTATTGACTTTCAAAAGTCATATACCCTCAGACAATACAGTTGTACCCAGCTGCATCATGTTGTTTTCTGCTGCATGACAGTGCAGCGGCACATCACTGATGCATCACTACTCTTTGTTCCTAAGGTGCATCACCACCACAGCACTAACATTATTTTTGGAGTTGTGGATTACTGTGTGAGTCCATCTCACTTCCAGAGTGCGTCATTTGCAGCTGTCAGTTCTGTGCATGTGCCAGTTCATTGGTGCTCCACCTCCTTTCCCATGTAGGTCTCAGGTTACAGTACAGTACTGAATCTGTGTCACTCTTTGGACACCTGTATATGTGCTCTTTAAAATACAGCAACGCAGGTTCACCACTATTATTTGAACCCAGGCATTTGAGGGACAACAGGGTACATGTTTGTGAACATGTAACCCATAACTTGTGTAAATAAACCAAGAAATGCCATAGTTATGGGTGCTTCTGTGTGATGTTTGTCAACATCAGGCCCTCAGAGGAGAGAAAAAGTCATCCTGCAGTTTGACAAGCACCACACAAAATCCACCCCCAAGAACATCTTCCTCTCAGTATTAAAACATGGCTTTCTGATCATCATGCGACTCTTTGGGAAGCACGTATCCTGAACCTCTTGGTAATAAACAAAGAAATGCCAAAGTTATTGGTACTTTTTGTGTGATGTTTGTCAAACAAAGCCAGGCCCTCAGAGGAGATTAAAAAGTTGTCCTGCAGTTTGACAGGCACCGCACAAGTTGTCCTTGAAATGCTAGCTTGTCTTTTCTCTATTTCAAAGTACCTCAGTTTTAAAGACATCACATGTACAATGAAAGCAGCCATAGCTATGGCATTTTTTGGTGTAGCACTAATACTTTCAAGATACTTGTTCCCAAAAGTGGTCCCTGATGCCCACCAAATGTCTGTGTTCAAACAATAAGGATAAAGCAGTTTTTGAGGTGTGCATCTCTGTGGTGTCTTTGAAACTGCAGGTGGCCATTTTTGTTTCAAAGTGCCTGAGTTTCAAAGAAATCATACACTAAAAGCACTAAAAGTAGCCATAACTATGGCATTTTTGGTGTATTTAGACCAAATTTGGGATACATATTCCCTAAAGTATCACTTGTTATCCCCAGATTCTCGGGTTCAGTCAATAAAGGTAAAGTAGTTTTTGAGGGGTGCATCTATGTGCTGCATGTGAAACAGCAGGCTGCCATTTCAATGTTTTCAAATGCCTTAGTTGTAAAGACTGGACACATAATAAAGAGTTTGTGTGGTGTGAACTGCACAATGACTTTTTCCCTCTTCTGGGGGCATGACTTTGTTTGACAAACATCACATGAAAGCACACATAACTTTGGCATTTCTTGGTGTTTTAACACAAAATTCAGGATTCATGTTCTGCAAGGATTCTTTCGATGCCCACCAGAGGGCTGGGTTTAAATATTGAAAGGAAGGAGGTTTTTGGGGGGTGATTTTGTGTCATACTTGTCAAACTGCAGGACAATGTTTTCTCCACCCCGAGTGTCAGGCTTTGTTTGACAAACAGCACATAAAGGTACCCATACCTTTGGCATTTCTTGGTGTATTAACAATATATTTGTCTGATACATGTTCTCCAAAGGGTTCCAAGATGTCCACCAGGAGGCTGAGTTCAAATATTGAGGGAAGGTGGTTTTCAGTGGTTGATTTTGTGTGGTGCTTGTCAAACTACAGGATGACTTTTTTTTTTCTCTTCTCAGGGCCCGGCCTTGTTTAAAAAAACAACACATAAC
The DNA here is from genome assembly GCA_016271365.2 of Neoceratodus forsteri. Taxonomy (NCBI): domain Eukaryota; kingdom Metazoa; phylum Chordata; order Ceratodontiformes; family Ceratodontidae; genus Neoceratodus; species Neoceratodus forsteri. The sequence goes on from CM028131.1 coordinate 1,129,370,313, forward strand.
AGCACCCATAAATTTGGCATTTCTTGGTGTATTAAAAAATTCAGGAGTATGTTCCAAAAAGGGGTTCCTGATGCCCCACCAGAAGGCTGGCTTCAAATATTGAGGGGAAGGTGTTTTTTACAGGTTGATTTTCTGTGGTGTTTGTCGAACTTCAGGATGGCTTTTGCTTTCTTCAGAGGGCATGGCTTTGTTCCAACAAGCATCATATAAAAACATCCATAACTATGGAACTTCTTAGTTTATTAACATGAATTTTGGAATACATGTTCCACAAAGGGTCACCCGATGAATGCATCCAAATACAGTACTCAGAGGTGTGCTATATGTAAAACAACAGACTGTCTTTTCCCTGATGTGCAGCGAGGACATTACAGACACTAACATGGACAAACCCTATTGAAAATGTGAAGGAACCAGTAGGGACGCATACAGGTGGGCACTGTGACAGCATCTTAGTGTCGGCATCTCTTCAGCACACATTGTTTGTCCTACCATTGTGGCCACAAAATTCTGCAATAACAAGTAATGTGTGAAATTGCAGAAAACAGCATGACGCTGAACACAACTGTAGTTCTTCTCTCTGAGTCAATATTTTCCCACTACATCCCCCAACTCTGGACAATATTTGCATAATATACTGTAGTTTCTTGCATACAATAGTATCCAGACAGTCTAATGGTACAGAGCTGAAGTATAGAGACATTTTGGCCAATGCCTTTGTAAGATGGAAAGAACCATTTATCTTTGTATCTTCATATCAGACAGAACTTTAAAATGCAAATTAAGTCTTTGAAAATATCATGCATGGTCTAATCCTTTTGGAACCCCAGCCCTTGCTCTTTAAAGCAAAGTGAGCAGACCAGTCTGTTGGCAGTGAGCTGCAGCCAGCTGGAGTGCATCCAGGTGAACCAGACATCATCTGTTATTGGTTTCTACAACAAGCCAACCACCTAGGGATTGAGCAGACATGTTCTCCCTAGACCCAAGCTCAGGCATCATCTTTCCATAAATACAGGAATGGAAATCTAGCCAAGCAGCTGTGTTAAAAAAACTGTTCCCTCCCTTGAGCCCCCCACCCACCCTAATAATAATAATAAAAAAAACAATGAGCACCATCATGCAGTGGAAGATCAGTATCCAACTATAATAAAGGAAAGACTGCCACCAAGTTGCTCTTCCTTGCATGTTTATGAGAGGCGTTTATGGCACTCATGTTAGGAGAATTGAATTTTGCTTTGAAGTAGATCTGCAAGGTTATGGTCAGTACAACTTCATACACTCTGCTTCAGTTATATTTATCATGGTAGTGTCTGGTAACCACGAATAAGGTAAACATTTCCAAAATAAAGGGAAGGCATTGACTTCTAAAAGGGAAAAAAGGAAATTAGGTGGCATCCAGTTTTGTAGGAATAGAAGTCATAATTAGCTGTTTCTTTTGTTTGGTTGGTTGATTTGGAAGGGTGCTTTACCAACAGTATTTGATATCAACGTTTACAAAACTGGTCACTTAGAATATTGACTTCTAAAATATGTGACACAGGAAGCATTTTGAATTCCAGAAAACTGGAATGACTATCAAATATGAACAAAAGGAAGTGTTTGACTTCCACAAAATAAACTAACTATAAGTGTATTTACTTGCACACCCTTTGCACATCCATTTCCTTAAAGAGAAGTCAGGGAAAGCAGTATGTCATTTGGTGCTGCCATGAAATATTATGCACCCAGGAAGCTGCCAGGAACATTCAAATTCACAATGAAAATACTCTGCTTGTTAATAAAATGTGTGTTATGAAGTCCACATCTGACTGCTTAAAAAAACAGAGCATCATTAAAAAGCAATTATACCACCAAACTGACAAGATCAGACTCAAAGTCCAGTATTTTTAATGAAGCAAACACTGGAATTTGATTTTTCTTTCTAAGTCAACAAAGAATATGAGTTCAAAACAGTTGATTTGTCTCAGTGGTGCTGCTGTTTCACAAATGTATCTGTCTGCTGATGCGAACTTTTACAGTTTGTGTGATCATAACTGGATTTCTATAACCACAATGGAGCAAGAATTCCCAAATCCCCAGCCCTCCCCAGTCCATCAAATAACATGTATTATATATGGCACTTGTTTCTGTCCACTATGCTTATGAAGGACATATGCCACAGCAATGCACACACCATATGGTAGGCAAAGTTTTGAATATCCTTCCACCTGGGTTCAGCTCTCCAAGCTGTGCAATGTGGTAGAAAAAAGAGCTGTACTGAAAATGAGAAGTTCCATTAGCTGAGCAGATTGTTTAAAAATGTATTTCAGTCAATTGCTACAATTTTTACCAAAGACAACAGTGAGTGATGCATTTAAATCTTAGGTTTCATTTAACAAGGTATGGGGTACTGCACGTGGCAGACAAGCTTAATAGCGTTATATCAGGAACCATGTTAGAAGATCTAAACTAATCAAAAATGGTCAGCAGAGACAACGATGTTACAACTGCATCCCCCAACTCTATAAAAAAGTTCTGGATCAAGGTCAGCTACTACATGAAGTGGTTAAGTACTTACAATAAGGTTAATAACAGAAAGAAGGTGCAAAAACAATGCTAAATTAACTGGGTGAGAGGCGGTAATTAAACAGGAGTAATATGTGGTCTCTACAAATGCATACTACCTGTCCACTTTCCTATGGGATCAACAGTTGTCACAAAGCAACTCTGTTAAGGGGGAGGAGGGAGTTTGTAAAACTGCCTATTTTGCTTTTTCTTGAGGGTACTTACACCCATACATGCAACATGTCCTACCACTACGAGTTCATCAGTTTCTTTCTAAAAACTCAGAACTTGTGCATGAAAAGTGACACTATTTTAAATCAAACAGTAAACTAGATATACTCAATAAGCAACCATTGGGGAAGAGATCTGATTCCAGTGCAGATAAACTGTGAGTCCATAGGATGAGTGGTTTAAGAAACAAGATGATTGCCCAGTTTAATATCTTCTCAGTGCAGTTAGTACTTTACTGCCTCTTTCACATTTCTTAAAATGTGAAACAGAAAAGGGTGAGAGACACTGGTGGATTAGACTGGTGTCTGTTGATTATTGATCAAAGTTGTAACAGGTCAGTTATTTTATAAGCTGCTGCATCTCGGGTGCCATGTTCAGCAAGTGATGCAAAGTGTAACATCAGAATTTCTTGATTCCAACTGGTGGTGATGCCAGGGGTACAGTACATGATAACCATGTGAGAGAAGTACAGTAGTGACAGAACTATGGTTGTAGCCCAAGATTATCAAACTGCTTTCCCAGACTCCCACTGGAGAAAAGAGTATACTGAGCTAATTATCTTATGTTACACTTAGCACACACAGTCATGGTTGTCATCAGTGAAGTTTAGACCTAATTAATTAGTATTCAGTCAAGGTTGGCATCATTGAAGTTTACTGCTAATTAACTAGTATTTTTATCTTCTGCCCTCACACACTTAAAAGAGCCATTATGCTTTTAAGCACATACCGAAACCACATGCAGATTTCACACTTAAATTATTTTCTTCCCACTACTATGTCATACATATAGTGGTTGAGTTTTATGTAAGGAGTCCAGTCTCAGGGACTCGGCAGCAGCTTCCCATCAGAGGATTGTATTACTAATTTTCCTTTATTCCCTTGCTTTGCCAGGACTCCAAAGGGACCCTCCTCACTTGTACCAGAAGCCACAGTCAGGAGCAGATCAAGGAGAGCCCCAGGTAAAGGTCCAAACAGATTTCTCTGAGAAGCAGCAGTGTTCTGCAAGAGGGGTGCACCCATCAATGCTTCGCATCAACTCCCACCCACCCCACCCCAGCCACCTCTCCACCCAAGGCTGGACCCTTTTTATTCCTACAGGCAGATCATGTGATTTATCATATAACTAATTTCCTTTCTTCCCACCTGAAAGTTATAACAGTTGTCCGCTAGAAGTCAGACATGGCACCTTTGCAAAGGAGTCTCTGACTCAAAAAGTTGTAATTCCAATACTCTCAAATAAATAAAAACATAAAACAAGCATTGTCCAACACCAGATGTTTGCTTGCTCATAATTGCTGTGTGGTTGTTGAGAATAGATAGCACATTAGTTAAAATTAACTGATTAATAACATGAGTTATAATAGTGAAATTGTCATGATTGGGAAATAAAGAAGTTCACACATAATACAGGTTGTATACAGACCCCCTTCTCAGGGGAAGGAAATGGACAAGGAAATGATAGAAAGTATACTTAGAATGGTAGAAAAAGGGGAGATATTGCTGATGGGTGATCTGAATATGCCAGATGTTAACTAGAGTGCAGTTGCAGCAGCCACTCCGAAGAGTGGGGTTATTCTACATGCCCTACAGGGGGCATGCATTAGACAACTAGTATTGGAGCCCACTCGAGAGGGAGCAATCTTAGACCTGGTTCTCTAAATGGAGATGAAGAGAAGATCACAGATGTAGAAGTGGGTAGCCATCTGGGAACTAGTGACCATCGAACAGTATGGTTCACAATAAACACAGCAATAGAGTCAAGTCATACAAAGGCAAAAGTACTGGACTTTAGGAGGGCTGACTTTGCCAAAATGGGTGAGTGCCTAAGGAATGCACTAGCAAATGGGCAGGAAGGAGGGGTGGAAGAACAATGGGGAATAATAAAAACTGCCATCACAGCGGTAACAAGCCTTTGCGTGAAGCAAATAAACAAAATGAAACGATGTAAGAAACCACTATGGTTCTCAAAGGAAGAGGCAGTGAAGGTTCAAGTGAAAAAGAAAGCATTCAGGAAGTACAAGAAATCATAGAAGGAGCAGGACAGAGAAATGTATCAGTTAAAGCAAAGGGAAGCTGGGAAGGCAGTCAGAACATCAAAGGCCCAAACCGAGGAAAAGATAGCCAACTCGGTTAAGAAGGGGGATAAAACCTTTTATAGGTACATCAGGGAACAAAGGAAGACCAAGGGAGGGATAGTGAGGCTTAATAAAGGGAGGGAGGGTGGGCAGAGGGTGACTGTGAAAAGGCAGAGATACTAAACAAATATTTTTGCTCAGTATTTACAAAGGAAGAGGGGGAGGTACCTAAAACAAACAGTAGAAACACTCTAGATACAGAAGTTGATACCAGCCCATTTACAGAAGAAAGGGTTCTGAAAGAACTCTTAAAACTGAAGGTGGACAAAGCAATGGGGCCTGATGGGATTCATCCCAGAATTCTAAAAGAACTAAGGGTAGAACTAGTGACACCACTGACTACCCTCTTTAACAAATCATGGGAGGATGGGGTGGTACCCGAGGACTGGAGGAGGGCAGATGTGATTCCCATTCACAAAAGTGGGAGCAAGGCAGAAGCAGGAAACTACAGACCTGTTAGTTTAACCTCAGTGGTAGGGAAAATGATGGAATCACTTCTGAAGGAAAGAACTGTCAATTATCTAGAGGCCAGTGGGGCACAGGACCCAAGGCAGCATGGATTCACTGCGGGAAGGTCATGCCAGACGAATCTGATAGATTTCTTTGACTGGGTGGCCAAAGTAGTAGATCAGGGAGGGGCTGTGGACATGGCCTACCTAGACTTTAGCAAGGCATTTGACACAGTCCCACACAAAAGATTAATATACAAGTTAGCCAGCCTGGGAGTGGGTGCCAAGATGACAGCCTGGGTAAAGAATTGGCTGGAGAATAGGACACAGAGAGTAATAGTAAATGGAGTCCACTCTGAAGAAAGGGGGGTTACTAGTGGAGTACCGCAGGGTTCAGTATTAGGACCAGTCCTCTTCAATGTCTTTATGTTTACATTGCAGAGGGACTGAAGGAAAAGTATGTCTCTTTGCAGATGACACAAAGATCTGCAACAGAGTTGATGCACAAGGTGGGGTGGAAAGGATGAGAAGGGACTTGGCAAGGTTAGAGGAATGGTCAAATGTATGGCAGCTTAGATTCAGTGCTAAGAAGTGCAGGTGCAATGCACCTGGGAAACAAAAACCCAGGGAAGAGTACACAATGGGGGGTGAGATACTAACAACAACAAAAATGGAAAGGGACCCGGGGGTAGTCATATCAGATGACCTAAAGATGGGCAAGCAATGTGAGAGGGCAGCAAGGAGGGCTGGGGGGATACTGGGATGCATAGGGAGAGGCATCACCAGTAGAAAACAGGAAGTTATTATCCCTCTGTACAGACCGCTGGTCAGATCCCATCTGGAGTATTGCGTGCAGTTCTGGAGACCCAATCTCCGCAAAGACATAGACAGGATGGAAGCTGTCCAGAGGAGGGCAACTAAAATGGTGCAGGGTCTGCACCGGAAGACATATGAAGAGAGACTTAAGGAGCTTAATATGTATAGCCTCGAGGAAAGGAGGAGGGGGACATGATATAAACTTCAAGTACCTCAAGGGACTCAACAAAGTCCAAGAGGGTAGCATCTTTCAAAACAAGAGGTGTGCAAGAACAAGGGGCCAATTTGAAGATGGGGGGTGGCTCAGGGTAATTTAAAGTATTTTTTCACAGAGAGGGTTGTGGATGCATGGAATGGCCTTCCGGAGGAGGTTGTGGAGTCAAAAACAGTGGTGGAATTCAAGCATGCATGGGACAGTCATAAGGCAATTCTAGGGGGGTGGGGCAGAAAGTAGTAGGCTGCTGGTTAACTAGGATCTGCAGCTTATCCATGAGGTAGGGAAATTGGCAGACTGGGTGGGCCAAGCGGTCCTTATCTGCCGTCAAATTCTATGTTTCTATAATGTTATTGTTTACTTAGATTGCAACCCTGAACTTTCATGATAGTATTTTTATTACCCCAGGATATGAACATGACAGGTGTCATTTATCAATTGCCATCTAAAATGTGATTTTGTGGAATGACCTCAAGAAAATAGGTTTTGGAGGAGAATTTGAAAATAATACCTGTCACTCTCACAAGATGTGGTAAGAAATGAGTATGTTGTAGTATGAAAATGTGGATTCAAAAACTTTAAAAAAATTGCAATTTTATGAGTAAACATTGAAAAATTTCAATGTTTATCCATAGTTTTGTAGTTTATTGAGATTTTAACCCTAGGTTTTCAACATAGTCTTTTATCATACCACTTTAAGAACATGACAGGTGTCATTTATGAAGTACTGGCCAAAATATACTTTTGCAACATGAGTGTGAAAAGTCATTTATGGCAAGATTTGATAAATGACACCTGGCATGTTCAAGAGATGGTGTGAAAAATGGCTATGTTGGATGTTTGGGGTCAAAATCTAGAAATGTAACCAAGTTATGAATACATGTTGGAAAATGTCAGCATTTTGCATAACTTCATTGTTTTGTGACATTTTGACCCACATTTTCAACATAGTCATTTTATGATCCCACCCTATGATCAAGACAGGTGACATTTTTTGTTTAATCCTGTCAGAAAGGTGATTTTGCTGATTGACTTGCAGCACATGTTTTGGAGGGGTTTGGAAAAATTACACCTGTCTAGTTCATGAAGTGGGGTACAAAAGGCTATGCTGAAAATCTGGGGCAAAAATGTTAAAAAATGACAACATTATTAGTAAAAATTCGGAACACTTTAAAAAGTGATTAACCAGACTCACTTTCTTTTCAGCCAGTTGGTGGTCAGGTGCCATAGCGAGAGGAGCACCACCAATTGTGAGAGGATAAAGTCATGGGACCCTTCTTAGGTAAGTGAGGGGTGGGGTGGTGGGTGTTGAGAGGGTGGGGCCATGGGAGGACTAGAAGACATTAATGAATGTTTTTTTTTTGGTCAAGAACGATATGGGGCATTTTTACAGCAGCATGGGCGGAGCCATGCTGACGTATTTCCATGATGTAGGAAAGAAAAATTACTGTGACAGGAATGTGAGGCAGTTTTCCTCTGCTAAGTGGTTCAACTGGTGCTGTGGCACATATCTCTGTCTCCTGTTTAAAGCAGCAGTACAGTACCACATAAAAAAAAAACAGTAACCGGTAGATGTCCTCCTTCTGATCTATTGAGAACATAGCTGTTTAAAATTCTGTTGAGTAGTGCAGCATTTAGCTAAAAAGTGCCCAGTTTCTTCTTTGTTTTTGTTTACATTTGTATGCCTGCCATGCTGTTCCCCAGATCTGTACTGCCGACTGCACACACACAAGGACATTCTGCTTTGTTTATAACTAGACTGGTTAGGATTCCTGTGTGGTGCATGCATTCTTTTAAGAATGTATTAAAGTCAGTGGTGAATGGATTAATTTACAAAGGAATGTCACTAAAAGTGGAGTCTGTAACTCAAGACATCTGGTGCTATACAGATGGGGAAATTGAAACAGCAGTCTGAGACACTAGTTTCATACATGCAGTGTGATGGGACTAGGAGACACAGCGTGTGTATGTGTGTGTGTGTGTGTGTGTGTGTGTGTGTGTGTGTGTGTGCACACATACATAGGTGTCGAAGGGGAAAGCAAAGAGTGCTGTAGTACCCCTAGCTTCTTAGGACATAATAAACTGCCCTTTTAAAACTGCTTTCTTTATAGCACCAGCTGCTGTTTAACCCCTTCTCACTAGAATTAAATAGAAGTCAATTGAAAAAGAGCCTCATATGTGTCTCTCAGGTGTGAAGGGGTTAAAGCTGCCTGAGTTAGCAACAGCATCACCAGCTGAACCCAACCAGACAAAGAAAGAGAACTATATCTGATTTCACTCAAGTAGACAAGCTGATTTAATGATAAAATGCAATGTTGTTGTTTTTGACAGTCAATCAGCACAGCATAGCTGTATGGTTTCAAACTTAAGTTTCTTTTCTGTTTCAGTTGACAATGTGCATTGTGCTGTACATATTTATTCAGGAAGTCTGCCAGTTGGTTATTGTTTGTTTCCAATGGCAAGCAAGTACTGCACTACTAGTACTTTTTTTATCATATCCTTATTGTGTAGTTATTTCTTGTAGGCAGTTAGGCTGGCTGGGCACTGGTATCCGATTTGCATATAGCCTGTTATAAAAAAAAAATACAGTACATTTTTGTGAATGGTTTCCATAGGCTAGACTTTGTATGCACCACAGACCAGACAGTTGTAAAGTGCAAGCAAGCTATATATATGGTATATCTGTTTTTAATTTTTCTCTCAATAAAAACCTGCCCCCCCCCCCCCAATTCTCAATAGAACTGCTAGCATTTCTATTTCTATAGTATTGTACAGTGTTTAGTCTTTCATCAATTTGTCATGAATTTTTAGTTATGGAAAATACTATATTTTTGGTATGCTGCTTTATTAATTTCAGCAGTTGCTAAACATTGTAGCAGACAGAGAAACGTAGGGTACTCAAAGTCTGAACTGTTTTACCTTCTCTTCTCCTTAGGGGCATACTTAATATTTAAGGAGGTTGTTAGTTGCCAATACTGCTGTTAGGCACTGGTAATCTAAAGTATGGATAATTCATCAGAAGTGCGCAAATAAAAGGTGTTAGTCCATTCATTTTGCACAGTTATATAAATACTATGTATGATTAAAATGTTTGAAAGCATTTCCTATTTACTGTCAGAAACATATGCAAGCAGTAAGCACCACACACAGTATGATTCTATTACGTATAGTAAAAAAGTAACTTCCAGGAAAGAAACATTTGAAAAAATGATGGTGGCAGCCATATTTATTGATGTGAAGAATCAATTTCACAACTAGCAATAACGTTCTTTTAAAAATCTCTGAGCTAATGAGAAATGCACTGATGAAGAATACATGGATGTCAGAAATGCACTAAAATTTTAAAAACTAATGAGATGGATGACAACTCCATAAGCCTCCCATAATTGAGTTACATTATTCAAATATCAAAAACTATTACTTTGCTGGGCTGAAATATAACAGGGGCTTAAATTAGTGAACAGTCTAATGCCCAATAATTTAAATGACACATTGATACAATACTGGCATTTGTGGCAGATTTACTGTTAGTTACCATTCAAATAACAGTAAGTGGTGTGTGTGTGAGAGATTGGTGGTGGGTATCCAGTGGCACCGGTGTTGGTGCAAAGGCCTGGTAGACTCATGTCTCCCCCAACCTTTTGGCCGTGTGTGTGTGTGTGTGTGTGTGTGTGTGTGTGTGTGTGTGAGAGATTAGTGGTGGGTATCCAGTGGCACCAGTGTTGGTGCAAAGGCCTGGTAGACTCATGTCTCCCCCAACCTTTTGGCCGTGTGTGTGTGTGTGTGTGTGTGTGTGTGTGTTACTCCAAGGATCCCATATTGCTACAGTGTAAACTCATCTGCATGGTTCCCCGGTTACAACTTTAAGGAACCTATTTCTCATACAGGCTGTTGTCCTATATTATCTTCTGGCAGGCTTCAGAGAAATCCAGCTGCTCAGTTTGGATTGCAGTCAGGATGTGTGTGACATTGTGTGTTGTTGTTTAAACAGTACAGAAGACACAAATATGACTAAATGTAATCCTATAGAAAATCTGTCTGCTGTTTGAATGCATGCAGTTATCCCTCTGTCATCCTTTTAAAGAGCTCATGACATCACATGGGAACACTGAAAACATATAAGTATATACACACTTTGTTTTGCTATTTATTGACACAGGATAGCCCAGCTTGACACTTAGCAGAGTAGTCTGGCTTTTCTCATTTGTTTTTGCAGATGAGCAGAGTAAACCAAGGAGAAGCTGAGTGTTACTTGACCTGCTCAGCCTCAAAGACTACTGTGGGATTTGAACTTGGATTGCCAGGTCCCAAGCCTGTTGTACATATACTCGTAGTTTTGTTTTACTGTAACTGCTGCAATTTTTGCAGTTTGTAGATTTTCAACTGGGCAGCCATTTGGCATCAGCTTAAGCAATGAAAGGTTCCAACTTCATATGGAGCTATTGGAGGTTATGGGTTTAACAGCTGAGGACTTAATATTCAATATTAAATATTCACATATGTTGTAAATGTACAGTTAACATTATTACTGTCATCATGAATGTGTATTTATTGTATTTCAGTATATCAATAACTGGATTGGAAAAAGTGCTCTTTATACTGTAACAAGTACCCTTCTGACCTTCAGCAGCCCCAACGTTTACAATCTTCCGGCACCCATATGTGTGTGTGTGTGTGTGTCTATGTTCAGTGTACCTGATTCTCAGCAAGTGGGCACTTTAATAGTCCAGTTGTTTTATCTGACCTTTCTTGCATGGGAGGCTTCAGTTTAGATACAGACATCTTTAGGAAAGAGAGCAGCAGCAGATACACAGGCTGCAGCTCTGTTTGTCAAGTCCAAAATATAAAAAGTCCTCTCCACAAGCTGGCCAGGTGGTGAGGAAGGTTAAGGTGCTAGACGCCACATCTTGCACTACGCCAGTGATCTGGGTTCAGGAATGACCTCAGGTCATCCATCTGCCAGCATCGGGGGGAGGGTGGAGCAGGATTAAGCATGCCGAAGAGCAGCTCTCCTCTCCTGAGGGTGGTGAGGGTGGTTGGTGCCCCCCCAGTAGTTCTGCTCCCACCGGGTGGAGGTCCGGTGGGTAGCATGGGTGAAGAGGAGGTGGGAAAAGTATTGGGAGGTGAAAAGAGCAGAGCGGGTGCCACAGGGTGTGTAGCATGCCTCCACATGCTCGCATTGCTGTGTGCCAGGGCCTTGGGGGGGTCAGGAGAGAAAAAACAGTAAAAATACCTATATGTCCCAGTCACCAGTTAGTGGGAGGAGGCAATGGGGACCAAAGAGCAATGTAAAAAAAAAAAGCCCTCGCCACTGATGTATTGTATTGCACTATTTTATTCCCTGTGAGGAGGACTGCACATCCAAGCTGAAGCTGGTATGTATTCGTAGTTACCTAAGTGAGGGTAACTACTATGATATATACTGTAGTTTAGAAGCATAGATCCAACATCACTTGCATTCCCATTTATTGATCAGAATTATATGGTTTCAATAGATAAAAGAAAGCAGTTGAACATGTTAATGAGCTTCTGCTGCATCATCACATGTATGAGAGGTGACGATTGTTTCAGTCTCTCCATTCGCATCTTCAGTTCAATTGTGGAGAAAAGCTTTCCCACCTACCATAGCATCTATAATTACTTAAACCAGTAATGTATGTTTATATTTATGTACAGTTATGCCGCTACTGGCAAAAGTGGTATTTTTTTATTCTAGTCTACCTCAGTACCATCAGGGGCCACTAAGAAGCAAAACACCCGAAGTGAGTCACACTAATCTTCATTTGGCAATTTTTTGTTTGTTACTTTTGGTGGTGTGTGTGGTGGGGTTGCTCTTTCCATAGTAACCATACAGTGTCAGTCATGGCTAGGATGCTAATGACTTAAACCAAGCCATTGATACCCACCTAATTGCTAGCTGTACAGTGAGGATGGACTAGGAATACATTTGTGAGTGCCCCAGTGTTGTTATTTTTTGTGTGTGTGTGTGTGTGTGTGTGTGTGTGTGTGTGTGTGTGATTAGTGGTGGGTATCCAGTGGCACTGGTGTTGGTGCAAAGGCCTGGTAGACTCATGTCTCCCCCAACCTTTTGGCCATATGTGTCTGTGTGTGTGTGTGTAGACACACAACCACAAGAGGACTTACAATTATACTGAAAATGTGCAACTTTATGGGTGGTGATATAATGTATTTTTTTTATTGAAAGTGTGGTACACTGCTTGGACATTTGGTCCAACCTTGTTAGGGGGGGTCTAACAGTATCATACCGCAGTCTATAACATGTCAGGAAAAAATGTTTGATATGAAATCAGTACGTATGGGAATACCAATTAGATATTGTTGTGAGGTACTCTGTTAGAGCACAAAATAATCCATGAGATATAAATGTTCAATGCCAGGAGTTTTATTCCAGGTTACTGTGCCAAATGGATGTAAAAAAAGTGGCTCATTGTCAGGGACCATATGTTCAAGTGCATTCTTCATCACATTTGCAATGCTGTACACCACTTATTTATTTATTTACTAGATCATTGGTTTACAGACCTTTGAGTCAAAAACTCATTTACAAAGGCACCTCGTCAAGAGAGCAATACATCACAGCAAACAAAACAGTACAGTACATAATGCTTAGATTTAAAAAACAACCAGTGTTACAGGCATTCACTGGTGGTACACGCTTGATAATAGGTAGATCACAGTAGTTATAATATAGGTACACGAGTACCACATCAGGTAGCAACCAGAGATATTGTATTACATTAGTCAGCAGACGTTGGCTGAGACCCCAGGTATATACAGCAAAAGTAGACAGGGCAGACCCAGCCTAGGGGTGAGGGTACAGGGCAGGTGGGGGATTATGTGCAGTTGCAGCAGTGAGTGTTTGTCAGATGGCTTCTGAGGGAGACCTTGAAAGGACCAAACTTAGTGGAGTCAGCTACAGTGGCTGGGAGGGAATTGAACCAGGAGAAAGCCCAATAGCAAAAGGATCTCTGGGCCATAGAGGTCCTTACCCTGGGGACAATAAGGGAGGTTTTGACAGTGCTGCAGGTGGAGACTGAGGGGGAGGCACACTGCAGGAAGGTGGTGACCCCAGGGTGGGAGAGCTCTAGTAGGGTCTTTTTTACAAGAAGGCATGTTTGGAAGTGGAGTCTTTCTTCAAGGTTGAGCAAGTTGGTGGTGGAGTACAGCAGGCACATATGGGTGTGCCTAGGGGCTCTCAGCATTAGCCTGCAGGCTTTGTTTATAGAGAGCTGGATTCTTGCAAGCGCAGTGTTGCCGGCTGCAGCATAAATGGGCTGCCCATAGTTGATTAGCGACAGGACAGAGGAGGTGATTGCCAATCTATGTGGACATGGCCTACCTAGACTTTAGCAAGGCATTTGACACAGTCCCACACAAAAGATTACTATACAAGTTAGCCAGCCTGGGAGTGGGTCCCAAGATGACAGCCTGGGTAAAGAATTGGCTGGAGAATAGGACACAGAGAGTAATAGTAAATGGAGTCCACTCAGAAGAAAGGAGGGTACTAGTGGGGTACCGCGGGGAGTTCAGTGTAGGACGGTCCTCTTCAATGTCTTTATAAGCTTACATTGCAGAGGGACTGGAAGGAAATGTATGTCTCTTTGCAGATGACACTAAGATCTGCAACAGAGTTGATGCACAGGGTGGGGTGGAAAGGATGAGAAGGGACTTGGCAAGGTTAGATGAATGGTCAAATGTATGGCAGCTTAGATTCAATGTTAGAAGTGCAGGTAATGCACCTGGAAACAAAACCCAGGGAAGAGTACACAATGGGGGTGATATACTAACAACAACAAAATGGAGAGGAACCGGGGTAGTCATATCAGATGACCTAAAGATGGGCAAGCAATGTGAGAGGGCAGCAAGGAGGGCTGGGGGATACTGGGATGCATAGGGAGAGGCATCACCAGTAGAAAACAGGAAGTTATTATCCTCTGTACAGACAGCTGGTGACCCCATCTGAGTACTGTGTGCAGTTCTGGAGACCCAACTCCGCAAAGACATAGACAGGATGGAAGCTGTCCAGAGGAGGGCAATCAAAATGGTGCAGGGTCTGCACCAGAAGACATATGAAGAGAGACTTAAGGAGCTTAATATGTATGGCCTCGAGGAAAGGAGGGAGGGGGGACATGATAGAAATTTCAAGTACCTCAAGGGAATCAACAAAGTCCAAGAGGGTAGCATCTTTCAAAAAGAGGTGTGCAAGAACAAGAGGCTAATTTGAAGATGAGGCGGCTCAGAGGTAATTTAAAGTATTTTTTCACAGAGGGTTGTGAGTGCATGGAACTGACCTTCGGAGGTTATTGAGTCAAAATCCAGTGGTGGAATTCAAGCATGCATGGGATAGTCATAAGGCAGTTCTGGGGGGTGGGGTAGGAAGAAGTAGGCTGCTGGTTAACTAGGATCTGCAGCTTATCCAGTAGGAAGGGAAATGGGCAGACTGGGTGGGCCAAGCGGTCCTTATCTGCTGTCAAATTCTATGTTTCTATGTTTCTATGTTTCTAAGGGCCTCTTGTGGTAGGCAGTCCCTATGGCAGTATAACAGTCCAATCCTGACATTGGTGGCAGCAGAAAGGGCATTGATATGGGAATGGAAGGAGAGTGCTGAATCAAAGGTAATGCCCAGATACTTGTAGAAGGAAACTTGCTCAATGGGGTTTAGTGTTCTAGGCAGTATCACGAGAGGGGCACCACTGGCTTTGCTTTGGTGATGCGAGAAGAGCATAGCTTTGGTCTCTTTTAGGCTCAGGACTAGCCTTCATGATGTGAACTAATGCTCAGCTCTATCAAAAGCTTGTTGGAGGGTGGCCTGGAATGTGTTGGAGTTGGGGTCAGAGGTGAAGAGCACAGCATCATCCTCGTAGAGGAGGATCTTACTTGGGCAGCCCAAGCGGAGGGAGTTGAAGTTGAGATTGAAGAGGAGAGGGCCTAAAATGGAGCCCTGGGGAACCCCAGAGCAGACAGGTCATGTGTCAGATAGGGTGCTGTTGATTTTTACACACTGAGTTCTGGCAGAGAGGTAGCTGGTGAACCATGCAAGGGGGTCGGGGGAGTAATCAAGGCATCTGAGGGAGTCAAGCAGGAGGGGATGGCAAACCATGTCAAAGGCCTTGGAGAGATCAATGAACATGGCACCGGCACACAGCACCAGAACAAGGAACTTCCTGCCTGCGTAATGCTTGCAACATCAGGTAACAAGTGAGCTAGCACCATTACAGAGCTATATCCTCACCATGAGGTATTTTGTATAAAGGTGGGAGCAGGAAGGATGCTGGCAGCAGTCAGTAAGCTGGCAACTACAGGCCCATCAACCTGAATTTGCTGGAGATGAAAGTAATGGAGACACTGTTGAAGGAAAGGATTGTGGAATATTTTGAATCCTATGGCTTACAGTATCTGTAGCTGCATGGATTTACTTGGGGGGATGGGGGAGCTGATGTCAAAGTAATCTATTAGTTTTCTTTGAGGGGTGATGAGGGATATTAATCAGGGTGGAGTGGTTAATGTGGTTTACCTGGATTTCAGTAAGGCCTGTGATACCGTTCCACATAGCAGAATAGTAAAGAAGCTGGGCAGCCTGGGAGTGTGTACTTAAATGATAAATTGGGTAGAGAATTTGTTGGGAAGTTGGCATCAATGGGTGGTTAGAAACAGCATTTACCTGGTGTTGGGGGAGTGACCACTGGTGTGCCACACAGATCAGTACTTTGGCCTGTACTCTTTATTGACATTACTGGTGATAATAAAGAGGGGTTAGATGGTATGATATGTTTTTTTTACGGTTGAGACAAAGATCTGCCACAGAGTAGACACAACGGGGGGGGTGGAAAACTGAATGGAACAATGAAGACAAAATTGCTTAAGCTTGAGGACTGGTCCAATGTGTGTCATTAAATAAAGAATAATGGAAGGGCAACTATGTACAACCAGTGTGTTCTGCCATAGTTGTGTTCTGATTCCCTCTGACCTCGAAAGTCAAGCTTGAGATGTCTGTAGAAATCAGAACCCTGAGCTGGCAAAACACACTGGTTGTGCATAAAGTTGCACATCCTGCATTTTATTTATTGTATATTGTACTGCGTTAAGTGTGCATGTGGCAGTTATATTGCTTTCAGAATGAAATTGAGGTGTGCAGTCTCTCTAGGTTTCAGAATGATGTTATAACACAAAAGGGTTTAATCACATTCCATGACCTTTGAACTGTGATACAATAGTGTATTAAAAAGCATGGAATTCTATACAGAACAACAATCTACTATATACTATGGACCGGATATTCAGAAATGCACCAAAGCCTGGTGCAAGTCCAGCACAGTGCAACCCAGATGTGCCATGGCAAGCTGGGAGCCATATTCAGAAGATGCGCTACCCAAAATGCTCCAGCACAAGTCAGCTAAATATGGCAATGATGTACCACGACACAACCAGAGATGCACTGACACAACCATGTATGCGCAGAGCAAACCTGATACAAACCCAATGAGCAGGGCAAGAGCCACAGGTTGCAGGTACACATATGCAAGCAAACATAGGGCAATGGCCACAGGCTGCCCCAGCAGGGCGCACCCATGAACACAGAGGCATGGACCCAGAGGGCACACAGGGCACCAGGGGAAGGTGCACAAAGAACCCCAGCCCACAAAGTATGGAACACACCCCTGGCCAAAGACCTGCCACCCTAGGGACATGCAACACACACCCACCAGGCAGGGCAAAAGTGCCCCTGTCTCCACAAGTACGAGCCCCCCACTGGTGCATGGCACATGCATACACCCCCCCATGAGCATGTGTGCATGTCTGCATGCAGTGGGGGCCATACGCCACTAGGCAGACAATGCCCCAAGATGACAAGTACCCCATGCAGAGCTCCCCCCACTGGTCGCAACCAGCAGTACAGGGCACCACACTGACAACACAGTGACACACCAAACATGGCCAGGCCCCAATCAGACACACCATGGACATGTGAAATAGGGCCAAACACAACACGGACCCCACAAGAACACAGCCTGTGAACTGACCATGCACCTCACCCACACATCTGCAGCATGGCTACATACACCACCTGCAAAGCAAACACGAACACAGGCCTTTATCAGAACCAAAGCTTTATATAAAAGAGCCCATGCAACAGGCAGTTAACAAGGGACAGGGTTGGGGGAGAGGGAGAGGAGGAGGGGGACAGGGTACAGGGGCTATACAGAGTGACATGGGACAGCATGGGGAAACAGGTGTGGGGAGGAAAGGGGGCTATATACAACACCGGCCACTGTAGGTCCCTCTAGCTCCAGCCACTGATGGCCCACAGCAGCTGCTGTATGGCCCACCTCAGTGCTGCAGTCTCTTGCAGGTGCTGCCTCTGGAGTGCAAGGAGTCACCTTTGGAGTGCCAGTATCCTCCCTCGGTCCCAGACATGGGGGAGTACAGCCCTCCCAGCAACATTCATGTCATCACCTAGGGGAAGGGATGGTACAGTCAATCAGTGCAATGCCCCAAAAACCCCAGGCCACCCATAGCATGCAATGGACTGTGAGGGCACACACCACTGGGGAACCACAATTGACCCATGCCTGGAGGGCCACACCAGCCATCCACACAGCACACCACAATGGCACAGCTAGTCAGATGGGTAGCATAGTGTGCCCATGTATGCATGAGCATGGGCACAAGGCACAGAGCACAGGCACTGGTGTAGCACACATTGTGGAGGCTGTGTGCACGTCCCCACCACCGGCCGGCACAATGCTGCCTAAGTATGTGCAACACTGGCATGTACAACGGGTGGTGCACCACCCACAGCCATGCAGACACATGGCCGTGGACACCATGCCCGGACTCACTACCCACAGCAATACAACAGGGACACAAAATGGCATAGTGGCCACATTTACCTGCCATGCTGTTCCTATCTGGTGCTGCACCCTGTGGCCTACCGCTGCCCCTCATACCTCCCACGGCTGCCCTGGCCAGTCTGTGGTCCTCTGGCCCTGTGGAAAGCATGTAGAGAGATGGACATGAGTACACAAGCACACATGGAGAGTCCCCTACCACAGCACAGCCCGCATGTTGCATGGTGTGTCCCAGACCATCCCGTGACCCCCATGCCTGCATGACTGCAACATGTGCAGCAGCCTTGCATGATGCGTGGCTGCCAATGGGACTGTTATGAACCTCAGCTGTGGATCGTGCCACACAGCCCAACACCCACCACTGCTGAGCACTGTTGCATGCAAGCCCATTGCGCACACCTATCTGGCTGTGGCACTGCCCCACACTGGACATGTGCCTGCATCTGGTGCAGCCACTCCAAATCCCTGTGCCCCAAGTCATCATGCCGGTGGCGATATTGCTCTGCACTCCTGGCCAACCCCATGCGTCTCTCCAGGTCTGTGGCCACCCGCACCCAAATATCGCCCCAGCTTGTTGCAGTGACACAGGGCCAAATAGTTGCCCCTCAAAGGGCTGCACCACTGCAACAAGACTGACCAGTTCAACATCTGTCCAGTTGCTGGCCCTTCATGTCCTCCCCTGTGCCATGGCCGCTAACAACCCTCAATGAATGGTGGTGCAATCACTCACGTGGGTGCAGCACATGTAGGATGCGTGATCAAGAACAGAAGGATGCATTGTGCAGTCCTGGACATGCGCACAACACCCTGGCCCACTGGCTATGTGGGGTCAGGGGTTGTGACCCCGTGCACAGTCACGCATGTGCCCAAGGATACGCAATGCCCCACCATTGCTGCATGTGCAATGGCACGGTACCACGCAAGGGTTGACAGTTGTGCGATGGACACATGCAATGTCGTGCACAGATGTGCACTGTGGGAATGTGCAATGCACATGTGCCGGACATGTGCCACAGAGTCGCTCTGGCGCAACCCCATTGCACACACTGCAGTTTTGTGATATTCAGCCACGGTATAAAAATAACCTAATCAGCCAATGCATGATGCAGTAAGGTGCATTAGCATATCATTACCATTGCACACAGGCTCATTTGCATGCAATGTGCCTTATAAGTGCCAATGAACATCTCAGGCCATGGACCGGTATTGCACCCTTACAGGTAGGTGGATGCTAGCTTGGGGAATTGGTGGCCTGCATCAACACTGCCAGGGAGGGCAACATGGGCCATGCCCTCACTGACACACTGTGCTGTCCCTGTTCACAAGTGTCAGAATGTCTGGTCATGAGGAGGAGCAGAAGGAGCATGGGCCTGCATGTAAGCACATGCCCAACTTTACAAAGGATGAATCAAATTCCCTGTTCGAGGCATACCTTGACAGGGAGGCCCTGTTGAGCGATGCCACAGGCACACTGCATGAACGGACAGCAGGGTGGGAAGAGGTGGTGGCCTACATCAACCTGTATGGTGGGCACCAGCAGACAGCACAGGAGTGCCACAAAAAGGTCGGGACTGACATGTAGAGGATTAAGAAGAAGGTGGCAGCCATTCAATCCTCCCGTAGTGCCACCAGTGGAGGACTGTCCATCGCAACCACCCTGTCGGCCACGGAGGAGCTAGTGGCATCCACCATCCATTGCACTGCAGTGGAGGGTGTGCCCAGTGGGGGATTCTAGATGGGTGGCAGCCCATCACTGCATGGTACATATGTGACTCACACTGACCTGGCAGGTGTGCGCCAGGTCATGCAGGTGTACCTGCCATGGGGCAGCATGCCACATGCGCATGTGCACATCACCGGTCATGGCACACCACTGGCTAGTGAGACCAGTGGCATGCACGGGGGGAACATGGGCAGCAATGCACCACTGACCATGTCTTTCTCTCTTGCAGCACCATCACACCTCCATGCAAGGGATGGGGTGGAGGAGACAGCATCCACGGCCAGTGCAGACAGACCCTCAACATCCACCAGCATCCATAGCCTGGACAGGCTGTGGCTGAGCACTGCTGGGCCAGTGGACGTCTTTGGCCTGGGGTTGGATGAGGCCCTGGATGTGTTCCTGCAAGATGCCAGCCTGGATGTGCTGTGCATGGAGACGCACCTCGTGATGGGGTCTGGCTCCGATGATGACATCACCTTGATCCTGGACAGCATGGTAGATGATGTGGATGACATGCCCCTGACTACCTCACAGGCATCATCGGGGCCCAGCACTGTGCCCATAGCTGCACAGCCACCTCCCATCCACGCAGGTGCTGCGGGGTGTGACAACACCGCTGTGACCAGCGTGGGTGGTGGTGCTGTTGTGTCTGCACTGGTATAGGGCACCACCCAGCAGAAGGATGGTTGGTAGCAGCAGAATACTGGTACCACTGGCAGCAGGACACTGGGTCCACTGTCGGTGCGCCTGACATCACTGTACCCCCTATACAGCATCCACCAGTGCAGGAGGCTTGGCAGCTTGCCAGGTCACCCCAGCTGTCTGCATCCCCGCCAGGAGGCGCAGGATGCGGAGCGGCTGGCAGAACACACCTGGTTGCTGTGGGCATCCATGGGGAACCAGGTGCTGATTGCCACTGAGGTGCGGGCACAGGGGGCAGAGGTGCACCGGCTGGCTGAGCAGCAGGCCAGGGCTCTGCACAAATCATGGATGGGCTGTGCCACATGCAGGAGGCCATGACCACATCTATGGACAGCATGTCTGGTGCCATTGTGGTGGCAACGGACCGCATGACCGGTACCATTGCTGCCGGCTTTGCATCACTGGCTGACACTGGACACGGCCATGTGCAGAGGACTCCCCACAGTGTGCTGTCCACCCCAGAGTCCCAGCATCTAGCAACCCCATTGCAGCAGATGCTGGGCTCTGACATAGGCATTCCATACATGCCTGGGACTGGCCTGTTTGGCTGCTTCTGTACCCCTGCTAGGACACGGTCACAGCCCCGCACATCTACCCCAGGGGGGCATCTGACACACCCCCTGTGGCTGATGCACAGCCAGCGTCTGCTGATCAGCCCCGCTGCGGCCACCCACATGGCCATGGTGGCTGAGGGATCATGTGGTTGGCCTGAGGTATGCGCTGCCCTGGCCTGCTGTCTGCTGCTGATGCCCTGTGCACACATAGGCAATGGTGGTGCAGCATGTATATGGTGGCGTGCATGTATGTTGTGCTGCATGCCTCCCATGTGTGCTAGCTGTGCTGCTGGGACATGTGGCATGGGCATGATGAGGGCAGCTCTGCACCAGTTGTGCCAGTGCACCGGTGTCATGTGTCTGATTCATGCCATGTTCCTCTGCCTGTGTGTGTGTGTGTGTGTGTGTGTGTGTGTGTGTGTGTGTGTACATGCCTGTGCTGCGTGTGTGTGTGCATGTGTGTGTGAAACCGCCTACACCATCCCTGCTGTGCACCCCATTCCTTGCATGCATCCTGCCATGCATGTACATGCCTGTGTGTGGTGTACTGATCTGTGTGACCCATGCACATGTTGCACTGCACCTATCTGCATTCTTCAAAGTGCTCTTGGGCAGTTGTGTCCCGGTGCCTTTGCACCATCAGTGCCAGATGGGGGTCATGTCTATTGGGGGGGTGGCTTCCCACTGCCCTCTGGCCCATTGTCACCGCTGTCCCCTCTACTGTCACCCTCATCATCCTTGACAGCTATCCCACAGTCAATGGCCTTGTTGTACAGGATGCATCAGGCCAGGAACAGGCCACAGGATTTTGATGGACTGTATTGTAGGGCATTGCCTGACCTGCCTAGGCAACAGAATCATGCTTTCAGCATGCCAAAGTCATGTTCGATGATATTGCACATGCTGATGTGTGCCTCGTTGTACCTCTCCTCTGCAGGGGACGATGGTCGCTGGTAGGGGGTGAGCAGCTAGGGCCTCAGTGGATATGCACTGTCACCTGTGTAGGGAGAACATGGTTAGCCCTGCACTATGCTGTTCTGCCTCCTTCACCCCATCTCCCACTGCCCACACCACCACGCCCACCCTGCCTGCCATCCCCACCACCATGGCGGAACCACACATGCCCCCGTCCCATGCTCTACTCACCCACAAGGTGTCCCGTGGGGATTTCCCCATGTTCATACATCTGGCACAGTGCGGAGCTGTGCCAGATGAATGCGTCATGTGCACTTCCCGGGTGTGTGGCGCACACATTGATGATGCACCCCGTGGTGTCGCACACCACCTGAAAGTTGATGGTTGGGTTTCCCTTCCTGTTAATATACCCAGGGCCCTCAGGGCCAGGTGGCATGCAGATGCCCATGTGGGTGTAGTCAGTGGCTCAGATCACACCAGACGTGTGCCACCCTGTGGAAGTCCTGCATGTTTGCTGTATGCACTGCCTATGTGCTGGGGAACCATAAGAACTCTGAAACATGTGGCAGCAGAGCATTGAGGAACTGCGTGAGGAGGCGAGACATGGCTGACTGGGTGATATCCATGGTGACACCTGTTGGCCTTTGGAAGGTGCCCATGGTGAGCAAACACAACACGGCAGTCACCTTAGTCTCTACAGACATGGCATGACTAAATCTGGTGGGTGCCTGCATTTCATCATGGCACAGTTCACAGACCTGCCTCAGAATGGCCCTGTTCAGGCAGTATCGGCCCACTATCTCAGTATCACTGTAGTTCTCAAATGTGGTACGGGCACGGTACCACCTGTGTCAGGCATACTGCTGATGGGCCCTTCATAGGCCACATTGGTGTTTCTCCTGCCTCATCACACCCCCTCATTACTTCCTCCATTAGGAATGGGGCACTCTCCATCCCTCCATCACTGTGGGTGTCTTTCTGGGTGCCTGTGTCACTCTGTTTGTCCACCCATCTGTCTGTCCGTCTCTCTCTCTCTCTCTCTCTCTCTCTCAAAATCACTCCTTCCCTCTCTCTCTCTCTCTCTCTCTGGGCACAATGCTGCGCATCTGCTGTCCGTGTGTTTGGGCCAGGTTTTTACAGGAACAAGTCCTGCTAGCGCATCTTGGGTTTGCTCCAGACTTGTGCCATGGGTTCTCAGTTGAATATCCCCTTTGCACCGAATATTCATGGGTATGCCCCCTGCACTTGCACTGCATACATTATAGTTGTGCCATGGCACAATGAGAGTTGTGCTGTGCAGCCATGGTCTTTGAATATCACTCCATGATGCATTTCTGTAGTTGCGCCGGTGCAACTCGGTTGCACCATGCTCAACTGCTCTGAATATCTGGGCCTATATATTCATTGTAAATAAATGAGAAATCAAGTACTTGTGCATAGAAACCAAGGGGTGGAGTACATGAAGAGGGTACTGCAATGGTGAGCACAAAAAATAAAAGTTTACTGGAGACTGTCATTTCTGATGACTTAAAAAAATGCCAAGCAGTGTGACAAAGCAGATGGAGTACCAGTGGGATGTTGCTGTGCATAGGTATCACCAGCAAGAAGTATGAGGTGTTTATACCACAGCAAAATTAAGTAATTGATGAATCTTCAACTAGTGTAGTGTGTCCAGTTCTGGAGGCCACATCTCTAAAAGGACATATACTAGTTACAGGTGAACTAGAGGGGGGCAACTAAAATGGTGCAATGGTATGCAGTCGCCACTAAACTTGCCCTGCATGATGGAATGCCTACAGGGCACGCGACTGGTATGGGCACCCCAAGGTTTTACATACTTGGGGATGAACATCACCACACTATGGAAGAACTTGGTCGAGGTGAACTGCACACCCATCACAGTCTCTATAAGAGTGGAAACACAGAGATGGACTAAACTACACCTATCCCTGAAAGGCAGGGTAGATGCCATATGCATGTTTGTGCTGCCTAAGATAGCATACCTCATGTTCAGCCTACCAATCCCTACTCCACAAAACACACTTCTGAAAATCAACAAGGTCATGGCAGGGCTCATCTGGGAAGGCAAAGCCCCAAGAGTTGGAAAAATTAGATTACTGGCGTATTGGTTTTGGGGGAAATGGTTCTCACCTGACTGCAGGGATACTTACTAGCATATAGGGCTGTACAAGCAATCAGATGGCTTCTGGCTAAAACCCTCAATAGCCCTGTACAGATGAGTCTGGAAATGGACCTATTGGAATCCAAATGGCTGAGGAACCTACTGAGCAAAGGGGGACTCCCAAAGGGCCACCTTCCTCCTTTTATCCAAGAGACAAGAGATGCTTGGCACAGGTGCAAACATCTCACTCAGTGTCCAGCCCCCTCGTGGGCACCGCCTGCACAGTACAACCCCTTATGGGGCAACCCAGATATGCTAGTGGGGGAACAAACCATCAACTGGCACTATTGGTAGTAGGCGGGCATCTGTACGATAGCTGATCTTTATGCACCGGACTCTGAAGTCATGATGCCCTTTCTGCAAATGCAGCTATAGTATCTACTACCCAAAATGGACTTCTGGAGATTTCTCTAGGTCCGGGATGCAACCAAGACTCTCAGAGCCACAGCACCCATGGGAGATGGGTGGAAATGGTTGACCACCGTGCATAAACAAGACAAAGTAAAGAGTACTGCAGGCAAAATCTATGATATGCTTAGGGACTTCCTACCTAATGCCACAATTAAGTGTAAGATGTAAGGTGTCAGCGTGGCTCAGTGGGTAGCACATCCGCCTCTCGACCAGAAGGACATGGGTTCTTGTCCCACACCGGGACTGGGCTTGCACCTAAAAAATCGCTACCAACTAAGTGCAGTCTTAGGAGGGTGCTGTACTGCTGGGGTGTGCCATCCTTCAGATGAGATATTAAACCAAGGTCCCTTCTACCCTTCCTGATGTTGTCCTGGTGGGTATCCAGGTGGAAGAAAAAGAACCCAGGGCACTCTTCGCAAAGAGTAGGGGACATTCCCGGTGTCCTGGCTAACATTCCCCTTCCCATAAACTGGTTCATGCAATTATCCAGGCTGTGTGTGGGTGATGATGTATGATATGGCCTCCACCACACATTCAGTCACTTCACTACCAGTCTAGCATTGCTTGTAAAGCGCTTTGGGACTCACTGTATATGAAATGCACTATATAAATGCTGATTCTTCTTCTTCTTCTTCTTCAATGGGAGCAGGATCTACAAATAAACAAATAAACATAACAGACACTGAAGGGTTACAATATCTCAAGGATGCCCATCTGGTCTACAGGGACTTTAGGAGCCAGCTCATACACCTTAAGGTGCAGCTGAGATGGTACCGTACCACGGACACACTCCAAAAGATGGGACTCATCCCCCCCATTCCGCATGCTGAAGGGGCCAGGCCCCACAGGCCAACCTGCTGCACATACTATGGCAGTGCCCCATACTGGTGCCCTTCTGGACTGGACTGGAGTAATTCAGGACTTCTCCAAGATCCAGCAAACACAGGTCCCTGCTACCCTGACCCTTTGCCTCTTAGGCAATACCTCGAAGGTGTCAAACTGTTCCAACTAATCCAGAAAATGGCTCCTCGTGGTACTACTCAAAGCCAAAAAGGTTATCATAACGAGGTGGCACTAGAATCTATCCCGCTCACTTCTTCCATGGCACACGGCAGTGGCTAAGTTAGCACCTTTCAAATAGTTGATGTACACCACCACAAATCACATACAGGTTTACAAGAAATGAGGACTTTATCTCAGATCACACCTATGCTCTACTCCCACCCCACCACCTGGCAAACCACCCTTCTGACCCACATGACACTCTTACGCCACTTTAAGCTTCTACCCCAAACTGGTTCACTTCAGTCCTTATAGGCTGAAAGGTCCTTGGAAGGGGTCACTCTTAATAATACAGGTTCAGCCCCCCCCCCCCCCGATGGGTCAGCAATGGCTGGTAATGTTCAGGATTTTATTTATTTATTAGATCATCGGTTTACAGACCTTTGAGTCAAAGACTCATTTACAAAGGCACCTCGTCAAGAGAGCAATACATCACAGCAAACAAAACAGGACAGTACATAACACTTAGATTAAAAAAGCAACCAGTGTTACAGGCATTCACTGGTGGTACAAGCTTGATAATAGGTAGATCACAATAGTCATAATATAGGCACACGAGTACCACATCAGGTAGCAACCAGAGATATTTTATTACATTAGTCAGCAGATGTTGCTTGAGACCCCAGGCATATACAGCAAAAGTAGACAGGGCAGACTCAGCCTAGGGGTGAGGATAAGGGGCAGGTGGTAGATTATGTGCAGTTGCAGTAGCGAGTGCTTGTCAGATGGATTCTGAGGGAGACCATAAAAGGACCAAGCTTAGTGGAGTCAGCTATGTTGGCTGGGAGGGAAATGAACCAGGAGGGAGCCAATAGCAAAAGGATCTCTGGGCCATAGAGGCCAAAGAGGTCCTTACCCTGGGGACAATAAGGGAGGTTTTGACAGTGCTGCAAGTGGAGGCTGAGGGGGGAGGCATGCTGCAGGGAGGTGGCGACCCTGGGGGAGGGGAGCCCTAGCAGGGTCTTTTTTACAAGAAGGCAGGTTTGGAAGTGGAGTCTTTTTTCAAGGTTGAGCAAGTTGGTGGTGGAGTACAGCAAGCACATATGGGTGTGCCTAGGGGCTGTCAGCATTAGCCTGCAGGTACTGTTTATAGATAGCTGGATTCTTGCAAGTGCAGTGTTGTCGGCTGCAGCATAGATGGGCAGCCCATAGTCAATTAGCGACAGGACAGAGGAGGTGATTGCCAATCTAAGGGCCTCTTGTGGTAGGCAGTCCCTATGGCGGTATAACAGTCCAATCCAGACATTGGTAGCAGCCAAAAGGGTATTGATATGGGAATGGAAGGAGAGTGCCAAATCAAAGGTAATGCCGAGATACTTGTAGGAGGAAACCTTCTCAATCGGATTTAGTGTGCTAGGCAGTATCACAAGAGGGGCACCACTGGCTTTGCTTTGGCAATGTGAGAAGAGCATAGCTTTGGTCTTTTTTTGGTTCAGAACTAGCCTTCATGATGTGAACTAATGCTCAGCTCTATCAAAAGCTTGTTGGAGTGTGGTCTGGAGGGTGTTGGGGTTGGGGTCAGAGACGAAGAGCACAGTGTCATCCGCATAGAGGAGGATCTTACTTGGGCAGGCCAAGGGAAGGGAGTTGAGGTAGAGATTGAAGAGATAGCCCAAAATGGATCCCTGAGGAACCCCAGAGCTGACAGGTCGTGTGTCAGATAGGGTGCTATTGATTTTTACACACTGAGTTCTGGCGGAGAGGTAGCTGAGTGAACCATGCAAGGGTGCTGGGGGAGAAACCAAGGTATCTGAGGGAGTCAAGCAGGAGGGTATGGCAAACCATGTCAAAGGCCTTAGAGAGGTCAATGAACACGGCACCGGCAGGACTTCCGGCATCAAGAGCAGAATGTAGAAAGTTGGAGAATTCAAGTAGCGCAGTTGTGGTGCTGTGACCAGCATGAAAGCCATGCTGTTCAGGGCACAGGATATTGTGCATGGCCAGGTATTCATCAAGCTGGTTGGCAACTACTTTTTCAAGGGCCTTAGAAAGTGGGGAGAGGATGGAGATAGGTCGGTAGTTACCCAGGGCCATTCGATCGCCGCTGTTTAGGATGGGAGTGATGATGGTGGTTTTCCATGTGCTGGGGAACTGCCCCAGGCACAGAGAGTGGTTGAGCAGCTCAGTAAGTGGGACCAGAATAGCATCCAATGTCAGATGAAGTAACCTAGTGTCCGGTAGGTTGGTGCAGGGGTTGGTACTACTAATGGCTTTTTGCAGAAGAGGTCTAGCCTCCAGTGGGGAGATGATACATAGATAGAAAGGAAGTCTCTGGAGAGTGTGCAGGGGTGCTACTGGGATGGGGTCAAAGAAGTTACTGGGCAGGACTGAACTCAGGTCTGAGAAAGTGTGGTTTACACAGTCTGCAGTGCCAAGGGGGTCAGAGCAGACAGTTCCATTAAAGAAGAGTTGAGGGGGGTAGGGAGCGGGATTTCCCATTCGGCTCCTTTACATTATCCCAAAAGTTTCTAGCTGACCCCCAGGAGGAGACAAGAGCGGATTGGTAGTACTGGGCTTTGGCCTGTTGAATGGCCCAAGTACACTTATTGCACTCGGCGTTGTACACTTGCCTATCAGCTGGCTTGCCAGATTCCATCGCAATGTGCCATGGGTTGTCTTTCTTTTTAAGTTTGTGAAGGAGGGAGGGGGTAACTCAGGGCATGCTTAGCTTTTTGGTGTGATTTCTAGCGAAGGGGGCACAGAGGTCACAGGCAGTGTTAAAAGTACTAGTGAAAAAATCCAATGCCTCATCTATGTATGGTGCAAGCCTGATTGGGGACCAATCCAGTTGTGAGAGGTACAGTTTAAGGCGGTGCAGGCCACCTGGGAGTAGGTGACATCACTGGGTGGTTTGTGCTGCAGGTTTGCTGTTGACAGTGGACCAAGAGAATACAACCAGAGAGTGGTCACTAAGTGAGTTGGGAAGTACACTAATATCGAGCACCCTCTGGGGGCAGCTGGTAATGGTGATATCCAGGAGGGTGCTGGAGCCAGTAGAGGGGTTAAATCTAGTTGAGGTAGTGACAAGCTGAGACATGTCAAGGGCGGCAAAGATATCTCTGGTTTGTGAGGCCGTGGCAGAGAGCCAGTTGATATTCAGGTCACCAACAATTATCTGGGCCAATCTGGGTAGTAGGCCAGAGAGGTAGTCAGCAAGCACCTGAATGGCGAGGTCTTGCTTTCTGGGGGGAATATAGGCAATGGTGAGAAAGAGTGGACCCTTACCAGGGTTGGGGGAGATTTTTATTGTGAGGGCTTGCGCCCCATTGTCAAGCTTGGGTGGTGGAAATGCATGTCCAAGGAGGGAGTCACGCATGTAGACAGCACAACCACATCCATGTTTACCAACCCGATCTTCCCTAAAAAGGGTGTAACCAGGAAGGGAGACAAAGAGTCAGGGGTGGATTTAGATAACCAGGTTTTAATGAGTGCGACAATGTCGGCTAGTGCTGAGTCACCCAGCACTGGAATGCAGCAGCCTTCTTAAGGAGGCTGCAAATATTCATAGAAGCTATGCGGAGTCCTTGAGCCTAGGCAGGCTTGTTCATAAGGTTGGGCATGGGGCCAGGGTTTGGATGAATGTTACCTGATAGAAGCAACAGGAGGCTGATTAGGTGCACCAAAGCATGGTAGTGATTGTGGCATCTCCCCTTGTGACTGGACATGGAGCCAGGTGCTGGGGTGCAAGGGGTGGGTAGAGTATGAAGGGTGGGAAAGGCATTGAGGAGAAGAGACCAAGGTATGAGTGGGAAGTAAGAGGTAGCAGGGTCAGAAGTGTTGGTGGGAGTACCACGGGGGGGAGGTGGTCGAGCATCAGGGGGTCTGGTAGAGGTGTTGTAGATAAGAGGGGGGGTACTATGGGTAGAGGGTGATGGTCCTAAGTGAGGTGGGGCTGGTGTAGGAAGTAGGAGGAGGACCATAGTCAGCGTCAATACCCTTGATCCTGGATGCACTGAGGGTGATAAGTTATTTGAGCATGAGAGAGGATCACCTCTTTTAAGAAGTTACAGAAAGGATAGCCCCTTTAAGGAGTTGCTGTAATTGGCTAGTGTGAGGCCTCAGGGGGCAGGGATCACTTTCGAAGTGTACTTAATAAAGGAGGGAGGAGGAGGTGGAGGAGTGGATGGAAAAACTGTCCAGAGAGCAACAAGGCAGTGGCCAAACAGTGTTTTGAAAAAGGTGCATTGGGTGCTTTCTTTCTCAATGAGGACCTGTAGCATCCAATCAGGAAGCAGCCACAGTCCCTAGGAGCCAGTCCAATTACAGAGACTGAAGCATGACAGCTCCGAGCTAGGAGGTGACCAAATGTACCTGATTTCCTTGGTCAGCGGGTGGCGGGCTGGATGCAGAGGTCCAGCTACCAGCAGGCAGCAGTGCCAGGGCCACTCAGCTGAAGTGAAAAACCTGGTTTGGGCTTATGGCTGCTTTCCTTGGTCAGGGGGTGGCGGGCTGGATGCAGAGGTCCGGCCGCCAGCAAGTAGCAGCGCCAGGGCCACTCGGCTGAAGTGGAGAGCCTGGTTCGGGCTTGTGGCTGCTTTCCTTGGTCAGGGGGTGGCAGGCTGGATGCAGAGGTCTGGCCACCAGGGGTAGCAGTGCCATGGCCACTTGGCTGAAGTGCTCAAGTCCCTTCTGTAGAGGTTCAACAAGATAAGCCCATGCCACTTCCAGGCTGATGTATACCTAGGCTGCATAATCCTTTATCATCTCTGGGCTACAGGGTATGGATCACCATGCAATGGTTGATGTTCTTACTTATTATGGTTTAACATAGGAAGGGACTAATTATCCCAATGTAGAGTTCTAGCTAGTGTTAAATTCCTTCAGTACATGCCTGTATTTGCAAATAGTGTATCCTATAAACATACAACTGTCATCTAATGTATTTGATGCAAAGTAATCTCTATTTCATGTATGTTCCATTGTTGAAATATCACAATAAAATCTTCTATGATAAAAAAATGGTGCAGTGACTGTAACATACAGAATAATTGATGGGGAAGTGTGTGTTATGAGAACTTAATGGTTGCCCGAGGTGTGGGATGCTACATAAACCCCAAGGGTGAAGCCCGAGGGGTTTATTAAAGCATCATACACAGAGGGCAACCATTACATTCTAGTAGGACATTTCCCCATCTTTTATTTTCTATCATTGCTGGTCAGTAATTTTTTTTACCAAAGTGCATTTGGTATAGCTGTGTCTCACTCATGTGTCAGTCACAGGCACACACACACACTCACACACACTCACACTCTCTCTCTCTCTCTCTCTCTATCTTTGTCTCCTTTGTTTTTTTTTATAAAGCTTTTTTATTTAACCTGGCATTTACTTTTTCACTCGCAGACTTGTAGACTTGGACATTTGGATAGCAACAGTGATCAGGCTTACCTCAGGCACCTCGGCCTTGGTGTCGTTCCTGGTTCCCTCTGGTTGTTGTTGTCTGCTGCAGGTTCTGAATGGCAGGATCAACCAGACAGATTTGTTTGTAGATGTTGAGCTGGTTGAAAAAAGGAAAAATTATGATGATTCTCAGTCTGGTGGCTCTTCGGTATGTGGGATAAGAAGCCGCCATGTTTCTGAAACTGTTTACCCCGCCAAGTAGTACGGCAACAGCCAATCAGGGAGCAACTGTTTTTGAGTGACTCAGAGCGTGCTCACCATTATAACTTGTGGGTTATAATGGCAAATTGTAACTCAGTCAGCCTATGTAAAAAATTGCTGACCAGTTATAAAATAATTATGAACAGAGACTAAAGTATCTCATTATATATACTCTGGAGGTAACTAGGGATATGGTATGATATGATGGGGACTTTCAAATACCTCACAGGTATAAATAAGGTTCAAGAGGGAAGCAAACTCAGATGAAAAAGTGCCCAAGAACAAGGGGTTATGATATGAAGCTGGGGGAGGGCAGACCTAGGCAAAATGTACGAAAGTCCTTCTCTAGGGCAGTGAATGCATTGAACATCTTCAAAGCAGAGGTGGTAGGATCTGTAATGACACCGGCATTCAAGAATGTATAAGATATGCAAAATGGAACATTGTTGCAATGGAAGTGGTAATAAAGCTGGCAAATAAGTAGGGTCTGTTGCATTACAGTAGGTAGGGAAAACAGGCTGCTAGGTGGGGAAAGACATGCGTTTCTGCCAAGAACTGATATACAATGTATAGTAGAGCATTGCTCTACATAGAATTCCATCTCTTTCAAAATGTTGTTTTACCACACTTCAAAGGTCATGGAATGTGACTGTACCCTTCTGTCGTTCTGGAGCCTCTAGAGACTGCACATGACAGTTTCATACTGAAAGCCAAAGAACTGCTGATGCACATTTTACACAACTGTATCATGACCTTATGTTACAGGACATTGATACCTTGCCTGTATTTATGTATTTATATATCTTGTATATTGCCCACCTTGTTTGTTGTATCTTGCACTCTGTGCTTGTATTGTTATTTGGCCACCGCTGTATATTGCCTGACTGCACTGGATTCTGTACTTGCTTATGTATGATTTACTGCTGTTGTTCACTATATTTTATCATTGACTGTGCCAGTCTCTGGCCATGGCCATGCCTGAAAAAAGGCTCTTGGACCAGTGCACCAACCCAGTTAAATGAATAAATAAATAATACTATACACTACAAAAAATTCGGGATGAACAACTTTATTCACAACCACTATATTATGTCACCTCGTGGTTCTGATTGCCATGGATCTTTTGAGTTAGTGTGGATGCGCATACTCCAGTTGCCATCTTGGACATGGCACACTTTTCTGCCATGAGCTCCATCTTCATGCAGAACTTCATCACAGGAACTGGGTTAGTAACTGGCTTGGGGATAGAAAGCAGAGGGTGGTGGTTAACATATATAGTTTCCGAGGAAAAGGAAGTGATCAGTGGGGTACCTCAGTGATCAGTCCTGGGACCGGTCCTTTTCAATGACTTCATTAGTGACATTGCAGAAGGGCTGGAAGGAAAGATTTGCCTCTTGCCAGATGACACCAAGATCTGCAACAGGGTAAACACTCCAGAAGGGGTGGAGAAAATGAGGAGGTACCTAGAAAAGCTGGACAAATGGTCCAAACTGTAGCAACTGAGATTCAGTGTGAAGAAGTGCAAGGTCATGCACCTGGGGTGCAGAAGCCCTGCAGAGAGCTACAGACTGGGGAGGGAGATTGCTGGCAGTCACTAGGGAAAATGAGACTTGGGGATTATCATCTTGAATGACCTAACAGTGGCCAAACAATGTATAAAGGCAATAGGGAGAGTCAGAGGCATGCTGGGGTGCACTGAGGGGTCTCACAAGCAGAAGAAGAGAGGTGGTGAAACCACTGTACAGAATGCTGGTGAGGCCTCATCTGGAATACTATGTGCAGTTCTGGAGCTGCATCTTCATAAAGATGTAGACAGGGTTGATGCAATTTAGAGAAGGGCAACTATGATGGTACAGGGCTTGCACCACAGATATATGAGAAGAGATTGAGGGACCTCAAAATGTATTTGCTGGAGAAGTAAAGACAAAGTGGAGATATAATAGAGACCTTCAAGTATCTTAAAGGCATAAATAAGGTGCAAGTGGGTGACATCTTTCAGAATGAGTACAAGAACAAGGGGGGCACAATATGAGATTGAAGGGGGCAGGATAAGGGAAAACATGAGGAAGTTCTTCTTCACTGAAGTGTTGGATACATGAAATGGTCTGCCCCAAGAGGTGGTGAGAGCAAGCACAGTAGAGGAATTCAAGCATCCTTGGGATATACATTAAGGAACTCTAGAGGTGGGAAGGAGAGGCTAAGATGATGCCCAAATAGGGTCACCAGTCACTGTTACAGGTAAGAAAAAAGGGCAGCCTAGAGGGGGCTAGTGGTCCTTATCTGCCATCAATTTTCCATGTTTCTAACTTCCCCCATGAGCTCCTCCTTGCTGTCCATTAGCAGTGTGAATAGCTTTATGCTGCTGTGTTGGCTCTGACCAGGGTTTGTTTTTACAAGTTTCAACACTGAGGTTTAGGCACCCCAGTGTCAGTGGAGTTTTTAGAGGCACCAAGGTTGGGCACCCCAGTGTTGCATACAGTGGTGGGGAGGTGTTAGCTGGCACCAGGGTTTGGGCACCCCAGTGTTAGATTTAAGTGATAGGTCACACAGGGAGATGGAGGAATACCAGCAGCATGACTAAGCACCTACTGCTGGTTTTATTTAAAAGGTGGGTTGGCAAGAATGGGTGATACCAGTGACAGGATTGAGCACCCACCACCAGTTTTAATTAACAGCTGGATTTCATGGGTGGGGAATACTAGAAGTGGGATTGAGCACCCACTGCCAGTTTTCTGTACAGTTTTCTCTAGTTGGGACAGGAAGGGGGATACTTGTTGTATTCCTATACTGGATGGGACAGGCAGGGGGGGGATATCAGAAGGAGGGTTGAGCATCCACCATCAGTTTTCCATACTAGCTGCATCAGGTGGTGGGGGTGGGGGATAATGGCAGCAGGATTCAGCACCTACTGATGGTTTTATTAAAGTGTTAGTGGATGCTGACATGGTGGCCACAGACAGAAAAAAGCTGTGGACATTGTGCAACATCTCTGCCATTCCCTGAGAAACAAAGTACTAATCAGCACATACTGGGTCAGGTGGAAGAGGGACACTGGCAGTGAGGTTGAGCACACACTGTCAGTTTTCTTTACAGTTTTCTGTGGCTGGGACATGGGGATGCCTGCTGGTTTTCTGTACTGGCTGGGTTGGGCAGAGGTGGGATACCAGAAGGGGGGTTGAGCACCCACCACTGGTTTTCCATACTGGCTGCGTAAGGTAGCAGGGGGGATAATGGCAGCATTTATTGAAGGGTTGGTGGATGTTGACATGGTAGCCATAGACAGGAAAAAGCTGTGGAATTTGCTTTCTCCATCTATTAGGGAGGCCCCTTTGGTTGAGGTTTTTAAGGCCCACCTCAAGACCTTCCTTTTTAATCATGCCATCCCAGACCTTATATACTAGTCCTCCCTGGAAGCCCCTGCTCTTTTCCCTCTGAATACCTGTTTTTAAAATATTTGTTTACAGATCATATTTATGCTATTATTATTATTATTGCATTTATTTAATATTAATTTAAATTGTTATACTGATAGTGTGTTTTTTATTGTACAGCTCCAAGAGGATTGGGCACCCACAATATAAAAGTTGCCTTGCCTTGTCTTGCCTTGCCTGGACATGGTGCAACATCTCTGCCATTTCCAGAGAAACAAAGTACTAATCAGCAGCGCATGGAAAAGTAATAAAAAATAGTACATATGCGGAATGAAGAGCAGGGGAAATTCCACAAGAAAAGCCACTTCCACTTTGGGTTTTCCAGCCTTGTAATTGTGCAAGTACTTCTAAGGGAAAATTAGGAGAAAGGCAGATGATAGGCACAATTTGCAGCCCCAAAAGCCCTCTCACCATTGAGACTGATATCAATATGTTCATGTCCTTTAAAATGAATATAATTAGCTTGACTCCTAGGAAAAGAGAACCAGCCTGCTGTTACAAGAAATAGGGTACATTGCTATATATGAGTCTTGCCTTGCTTATCTGTATTGTAAGGACCACAATGCTTTAATTGCTATATCTGCAACACAGGTAAGCACAGTAACACAGCTCCTTGGCTAAATTGATCAGTGAGTGTAGGAACATGTTAGAAAATCTGTTTGACTTGCTGTAACCGCAGTATGAGTATACATTAATTCCATGAGTTGATAGCACTGTATATATACATAGGTATGCAAATGATATGGGTTGTACAACATCTTTGCCATTCTCTAAGAAACAAAGTACTAAGTGGTAGCACATATGAAATTAGCAAACAATGACACATATGTGGCATGAAAAGCAGGGGGACAGTTTCTTGTAGGAATTAGGAGTTGCATAAGAAATCCCCCTTACACCTCACATTTTCCAGCCTTCTGAGTGGGCAAGGACTTCAAAGGAAAAAGGAGGAGAAAGGCAAGACTGCGCAGAATTATTGAAGAGATTCAGTATTCTGAATCTGTGATAGGTGGAGGAGGAGGAGTGCACCCCTTAAAGCTCTCTTGCAGCTTAGACTGATGCCAATATAATATGTACATGCTTTGCAAGCAAACGTAAAAAGGCTTCACTTGTGACAAACATACACAACAACGGACATGCCAACTATAAAAACTGCATTTCCTAAAATATATATTTTTTTAATCATTTTCTACTTGTGGGAGTAATTAAAGTGCATGTTAGTTGACGTTCTTTTCTACCATATAACATATGATGTACAATAGATGGCATTGGTCTGTATATCTATTACACTACTATGCTCGTTCATTTCTGGCCATCAGTCATCTGTCTGTTGTCACTAAACTGAAGAAAGAATGTTTAATGTCAGTATTTCTACAGCTATTTCTTTGAGGTGACATGTCAGGTCTGTTTGACTGGATTTAATTACCTACCTCCCTCCAGTTAACTCCTTAAACTTCCTACATTTAGAAATCTGCTGCTGCTGGGACAGTTCAAGATCCCCTGTAGCTATTTAGGTAGCATTGTTTGCTAACTTACTCTACCACCACCACCCCATCAGAGAATTTGCATGAGACAACAGCCCACTGTTCCCTTTTCCATCCCCCATAACTATGACTAAAATAATGAAAGTACCAGCTATCAAGATAATCATGAATATGCTCTTTAATCTCTGTATGCATAAGTGTCAGTCATCCACCCTGACCTGTAAACATATACCCAGGACCCCATGCTCACAGTGTGCCTTGGGGTCTTTGGGCCTTATGCTCACCCCATTCTATAAGGAAATATGGTGAGATGGGTGCAGTATAGGAGAATGCGGTGAACTTTGGGGCCGAAGAGTCCAAGGCACACCTCGATGCCTGTCACTAGCTGTAGGGTATGGGTGGAGGTGGAATGGCATGAGCATTACAAGCGACAATCCCAAGTCACCCACCCCTGATGTCTGTCAGTCTCTACAGGGTGGGGCATTATGGTCAGAAACCCTAACACCCCAGGCGTTCATTGGTATTTTCACTCCAAATTTTCAACATGGTTTTTTTGTGACTCCTCCCCACCTCAGGAACATTGGCAATATCAGTTCATTAGCTGAAAGCTGATTTTGCACAGCAGCTACACCATTTGGCACCACAGGTGCAAAACCACATTTTAAACAGGATGTGAAAAATTTCAGCTGTACTGCTCGTGGGAGGGTATAAAAAATGGCAATGTTGAAAATCTGGAGTGAAAATATAAAAAAACTGGTGAAGTCACGAGCGTGCGTAGAAACTGCGCAATGCACAACCATAAAGTAATTTAGTTTGGGGATTTTTTACAGCAGATTGTCAACACAGGCATTTTGGAACCTCCGCTCATGAACAGTGTCACTGTGATTTTCTTAATCTGTCCTGAACACTGATTTTCTACAGCGGCCACACATTTCTGCGCTGGAAGTGTGAAAACACATTTCGACCAGGGTGTGAAAAGTGACAGCGGTACTGTTCATAAGGAGGTGTGGAAAAATGCCATTGTTGAAAATCTGGACTGAAAATAGTACAAATTTGTGAACTTGCAAGGGTGAGTGGAAACTGTGCAATGCACGCTCGTAACACAGTCATTTTATGGACTTTTGTCACCAAATTTTTAACATAGCCATTTTAAGACCTCTACTCATGAACAGTGTCACTGTGATTTTCTTAATCTGTCCCGAACATTGATTTCACACACCAACTGTGCCATTGTGCATTACATACGTGAAAACACATTTTGAGTGAGATGTAAAAAATGACAGCTGTACTGCTCATAAGGAGGTGTGGTAAAATGGCAATGTTGAAAGTCTGGAATGAAAATATAAAACATTTGCAAAGTTGAGAGCGTGCATAGGAACTGCACAACGCACACCCCTAAAACTCATTTTTGGGAATTTCTTCACCAAATTTTCAACATAGGGTTTTGGGGGCCTACCTCATGAACTGTGACACTGTTGTTTCATTTCTCAGTTCCGAAAGGTGGTTCCACGCAGTGACTGCAAAATCACCTTTCGGGACCAAATAACAAAATGACAGTAACTGAGTTCATTAGGTGGGGTCCCAAGAACCCCGTGTTGAAAATTTGGTGAAAAAATTCCCCAAAATGGCCGATATATGCACCAAAGTTGAAAAAAAAACATTTATGCCATTATGCTGTACAGTTTACCGGCATTTCTTCAGTTTGCAGTCGGCTTTGAAGAGTGCAGACATATTCCCGGTCCGCCGAAGATCATCGCACTGGGATCCGGAGGTAAGTATGGGGTCAGGGGTGTGGGGAGGTGGGTGCGCAGAGGGTGGTCACGGGTTGGGGAGGGGACAAGATATGTGACGAGGGACCTTTTTTTTTTGTTTTACAGTTTTTTTTTCTCTTATTTAGGAAGATGTTTTGCCACACTGGGGTGGTCTCCAGCATGGCAGCTAGAAAGTTATTTTGGGAGGGGCAGTGGAGCTGATGGGGGATTGGGCACCCCCATCAGCCATACTGACTTTTACCACACTGGGGTGGGCTTCCAGCGTGGCACCTAGAAGTTTGTTTTTTTGGGGGGGTACAGGGGATTAGGCACCCCCTGTCAGCCATAAGGACTTTTGTCATGCTGGGGTGGGCTCCCAGCGTGGCACCTAGAAGTCTGTTTGGGGGGACAATGTAGTCGAGGGGGGATCGGGTACCCCCGTCGGTCATACAATGTGCGGAGGTGGAGGGGAGAGCATGAGCATGCTGGGGTGGGCTCCCATCATGCTACATAGTGTTCGGTGGGGACGATGAACTGTCTATGATGCAGTACTGACGTATGTGTAGGCAATTTGCATACACATTACCACTGCTGATTGTGGCAGTGTTTTCCTCAGAACTGTATGCCACTGCATCTGAATGGCTGTCATAGACAGCTCAGAAATTCATTGGCACGGTGCAGCCATGCCTGCAAAAGGGAACAGAACATTGAAAGTGGAGGAGGCACACCTACGAAAACTTGTATGGTGGCACTATGTTTCTTGCACATGCGTGCAAGCAAACATAAAAATGTAGCCCTGGAGACATGAGTTAGATGTGCTGAATGTATTGCCTTAGGCTGAAACCCACTCCTGGAATTGGGAGTTGAGAAAATCATGGGATGATAGTGTAATCACTGGTCTTTATGTTCCTTATTGCTTCCTTGGGAGAAGCAGACAGATAGCCATGCAGCTTAGGCAGGTTCTCTTCCCCCAAGAAAAAGCATAGTCTGGAGAAAGTAATTATCTGTCTCAAACAAACCAAGGGATAGCTGAAGTGGGAAAGCACATTGCCGACTTGAGACTTTCATGGATTGATGAACTGGATGGTAACCTTTTTTTATTGGAGCACCATAATAATGAAAGTACAGAAGCTTTTGGGTACTAGTTTCCCATCTTCTGATGTTACAACAATCATGGCATTACTTAATATAGATGGATGGCTTACATGCTGTATCTACAGTGGTTTGCATACGTCTAAATTGGGGGAGACTGTGAGCTGTTAAGGGTGCTGCTCAGAATGTTGTGGTTTCAGGTCCCTAACTAAGGAGTTTGGATCATACCTGACAGATACTGCACTGTACTGTAGTTTCAGGGGCTCCCCCCTTGTTGTCCATCCCCCCCCCCTTGTAGTCCATCCCCTGTGAAGGTGGTCTGGTACCACCCTTTGAGAGAGCTTGCAATAGTTGGACTGATGGTGGTTCTGGACACCTTGGAAATGTTGTCAGCATACACTGGAGGTGCAGAGGCTGCAGTGGCAGCCTATAATAGGGTGGTTACTGAGGCCTTTGACTGCATAGTGTCAGTCTATGTATGCACACTGGTGATGCATCTCAGCTCAGTGTGGTTTCATGGTGAGCTGCAAGCGTTAAAGACCAGGGGACTAAGGTTGAAGTATTATTGGAGGAGGTTCAAGGCTTAGGAGGACAAACTAGTTCTGATATCTCAATATGAAGAATATCAGAAGGCAATCACTCAGACACCCATGCCTCACCTGCCGCAATGTCAATGATCCGCACTCAGGGATGGACTCAGGTCACTGGGAGATGGCTAGGGAGAGGAGGCTTGAGCATACAATGGACTGCTTTCCTTCTCTAGGGACAGAGGGCTGCAGATACTAGCACATGTCTGGCATCTAGTGGAGGTTTGAGGACAAGCAGTCAGTGCCAGCACCTTGGGGCATGGAAGGATGGCAGCTGTCGACATCCCACGTACAGTAGCATGCGTGGAATATCTGGATAGCATTGCATGCCTGTCCTTCCAATGCAAAACAGAACAGAGAAAATGGCCGGGTGCAGTGCAGGATGACACTGACCCTTAACAGGCTCCGCACTGGCTACAGGGCTGTCTCCCGAACCGGATCCATTTATCAGTGGTAAGGCACCAGCCATTGACCCCTGCAATGGGGGGCCATATATGCTGTGGGGGAAGCATTGGGAAGAGGTAAGTCCCTGGGATGCTGGGTGACAGGGCTGTGGGGAGGTTGGTGGATGGTTAAGCCTGTACCATGAAGGAGGAAAACAGCATTAATGGCAAACAAAAAAAAAGAAGGCAATCACTCAGAAAAAGGCAGATTTTCTGTCAAGAGAGATTGCTGCCTGGAAGAAATGACCAGCTCAGACCTGTCAAACTGTAGACAGGCTTCTCCATTCTGCCTTTCTGGAGCCAGTGAGAGCAGTTACAACCATCAAATATGATGCGATCACTCAGTTCTTCTCAGAAAGGGTATCCTCCATCAGGGCAGGAGTTACTCCAGCTGAACCTTGGAAGTCCAGCAGTGGAGGGGGTCTGTAGGTCAGGGACGCAATCAGTGATCTTGAAAGGAGGTTTAGTTAGATGCAATGAAGGAGGTCTGTGGGGTAATTTCACAGCTACAGTCCACATTTTGTAACCTGGACCCAGGCCCAGCATAACTACTAATGAGTTGGGTCAAGCATCTGGGTCTGGTGTTTGCCAAGATAGCCCAGTGCTCCTTTTCAGAGAGGTTGTTCCTGGTAGCACTTAAATGCACACTGGTGAAACCTCTTCTGAAAAACATCATTGGATCTGGGCATCTTGGAAAATTGCTGCCCAGTCTCTAACCTTCCCTTTCTGGGAAAGGTTGTTGAAAAGATTGTTGTGCTACAGCTTGAGGAACACCTAGCAGCCTTTCACATCTTTGAGCCTCTCTAGTCTAGATTTAGAAAGAGGCATAGCATGGAGACAGCACTAGTCAGGGTGCATGATGACCTGCTCATTGAGGCGATGGATAAAGGAGAATGGTCAGTTCTCGTCCTTCTGGATCTCTCATTGGCATTTGATACCATGGACCATGGGTGGCTCTTGGATCAGCGCAGGGAGTACACAGCATTCTCCAGCAAGGTCTTCAGCTGCTTCAAGTCCCATCTCCAGAGTAGAACCCAGAAGGTAGTGCTAGGAGGATCTTTCTCGTGCCTAGTGGTTCTATCTTGTGGCATACCCCAGGGCTCAGTTCTGTTACCCATGCTGTTTGCAGTCTGCATGCTACCCCTGGGCAAGGTTATTAAATGTTATGGGCTTGGGTTTCATTGCTATGCAGCTGATACCCAGCTCTATATGCCTTTTGCTTCAGGGACTCCAGGTGCTGTTGACATGCTTAATAGATGCCTGGAGAAAATCCAGGACAGGATGCCATTGAGCTGATTGAGACTTAACCCTGAGAAAACTGACATCCTATTGATTGAGTCAGGTCACAGGAGGA
This sequence comes from Neoceratodus forsteri, assembly GCA_016271365.2. Lineage (NCBI taxonomy): Eukaryota > Metazoa > Chordata > Ceratodontiformes > Ceratodontidae > Neoceratodus > Neoceratodus forsteri. Next base: position 1,129,411,861 of record CM028131.1, read on the forward strand.
GTGTGGCAGCTGCCAGGAGAGAGACCAGGCTTTGACTTGGTCACCCTAGGCTTTCAGCTGCTTCTAAGGTGAAGAATCTGGGAGTCATACTGGATGGGGGCCTGAGAATGGAGGATTAAATGTTAGCAGTAGTCCAGAATGGCTATTTCTATCTGTGGAATATCCACCAAGATTAGATCCCCTATCCCTCACGGTGATCTGGCCACACTGATAACATGTGTTTGTGACCTCCAGGCTAGACTACCGTAATGCTGTTTACCTTAGTGTTAGTGGAGTACGCTACAGTGCCTGCAGCTGCTGCAGAACACAGCTACCCAGTTATTTATGGGCCTATCTAGAGCATGCTATATTTCACCAGTGTTGTGGGATCTGCACTGGTTGCTTGTGAAGGGGCATGTCTCATTTAAAGTGGGTTTGTTCACCTACAAAGCCCTACGTGGGCTGGGCCCAGACTACCTGTCTGAGCTCCTGCATCCACACATCCCTGCTTACCTGCTCCGCAGAGGAGGGCCTTCAGGTGATTCCAAGGGCTAGATTGAAGACTTCTGGGGACCAGGCTTTCGTGGTAGCAGTTTTGACCCTTAGGAATTCTGTACCCTGAACCTTGAGGGAGGCCCCCTTGGTGGAGGCCTTTAAGAAAGGCTTGAAAACATATCTTTTTCAGCAAGCATATGGGGAACATTATTAATCTTCTACCTGAGCACATCCTAAATTGTTACCCTGTCTCTGTTTATTGTGTCATACAAGTTATACGTAGTTATTGATTTATAATTTATTCTTGTGGTTTTAAGTGGTTTGTTAATTGTATTTTTGGTGTCATGTGTTTTACCATTTTGTAATGGCTCCTTGGGCCTCTGGGGAAGAACGCCACAAATAAATAAAGACTTCTACAACTATTACTAGTACTGGGAGGGGAAGGGGGCTCTATCCTGATGGAGGTGTGGAGGGTGCCATCCTTCAGTTAGAATGATTAACTAAGTTCTCTGCTGAACTCAGACTGTGGGATTCATGAATAACTGTCTGGCGAGTGCTCTGTTTACTATGGTGCTTCACTCGGTGAAATCAGGTGGGGGGATAACGTTACATAACTATACATGGCGAACATTTTGTAGTGCTTCATTAAGTAAATGCGGGGGGGGATTATGGAACACTATGAGGCCAATATAGCATTTCTGTGGTTGTGCGGATACCTTCCCTGATTTCTGCAGCTGACACCAATTTCTGTAGTCAACCCTGATTTCTGTGGCCGGTGCCGCAGCTGCGGAATCATGGTAAATATGGGCCCTGCATACACCTCACTCTACTACGCTATAACTATGTGCCCAAATGACCACTTCACTCTATCAGTAGTATCCTCCTTTCAGTTTGAGTTGCAAATCGGAAAAAGATGGTGGTCAAGCTTTTTCTTACACTGTAATGACAGCATGGAATCATGTGCTCAACAAAGTCAGTCTTCTGACTACTTTACCCATAACATGTCCTTTCTACAAAAACTATCTTTTCTTAATTCCCTACAAAAACCACTGAGAGTTATTTTTTACTGTAAATGATGTGTTTACTTTGCATTGTAATTATACATTTTTGCTATCTCTGTAACTGATCATGAATTTGCTTATGTCCCTCTTATACCTGTCTTTGTTTTCTTTGTAGTTTGTAACAAGCAGTATGAAAGAGGCTACATAAAATAAAAATCAAGTGAAAAACAGTTCTTCAGGTACATAAGGGGAAAAAGAAAGATGACAGGGGGAATTGTTATGCTGATGGAGGGGGCAAGGTAGTAGAGGAGGATGAGCAGAGGGATGCCATTCTAAATGACTACTTCTACTCAGTAGTCGCAGAGTAAGATAGCGGGCCTCTGCCAGAAAGCAGCATAAAGGCTGCTGCAAGGAGGATGCCAGAAATGAGACTGGTGGCATTTACAGAAGAAAGGGTTAGTAAAAGGCTTGCAGCCCTGAAAATAAGCAAGGCTGCAGGGCCAGATGGGATGCACCTGAGGGTGCCCAGGGAATTGACATTAGAATTGGCTAAGCCCCTATCTTGGCTACTCAATAGCTCACTAGTCATGGGTGGTTCCAAAAGACCAGAAGACAGTGGATGTGGTGCCACTCCACAAGGGAAACGACAGGGAGGAACCTGGAAATTATAAGTCCAACAGTGTTACTTCCACTGTAGGTAAACTGATGAAGACTCAACTCAATGAGGTCCAAGTAGACTATCTGGACTATCTGGAGAGAAATGGGCTCCAAGATAATAAGCAGCATGGATTTGTGGCAGGGAGGTCTTATTAGACCAACCTGATAGTATTCCTTGACTGGATAATAGGGGCCATTAATAAGGGACAAGCAGTAGATTTACTCTATTTTGACTTCTACAAGGCAATTAACTAGGTGACATACAGAAGGTTGTTGAAGAAATGAGATGACCTGAAAGCAGCAAAGAACCTAGTTAAATGGGTGGGAAGTTTCTTAGGTGGAGACAGCAGAGGGTGGGGGTAAAAGGGGTCAAATCAGGAAAATGGAGGTCACAAGTGGGGTACTACAGTGAGCAGTCCTGGGACCAAGCATTTTTGATATGTTCTTCAGTGACATAGGAGAGGGAATACAGTGTAAGAGATGTCTCTCACAGATGACACTAAGCTCTGTTGCAGGGTCGATGATAAGGAGGGGGTAAGGAAGATTGCAGAGGAACCTGCAAAGGTTACAGAGATGGTCCAAGGTCTGACTGTTAAAATTCAGTGCTAAGAAGTGCAATGTGATGCACGTAGGGAACAAGAACCCCAGGAAGGAATATTAATACTGAGCCTCACAAGACTGGTGTGCAAAAAATAAGATTCTGTTAAATAAGAAGAAAACTAAGACTACGGTATTCGGAAGAAGGCAAAGACTAAAGGAAAATACAATAGCGATAGTTGGGGAAAAGTGATGTAAGTCTGGAAGGAGTGTTAACCTTTAACTATCTAGGAGTGCTACTAGATAACACATTATCATTAAATGATAATATTAGCAAAGTGACTAAAAAAGTAAATGGTAAGCTGAAACACTTGTATTGAAATAAAAACAGTTTGTCTGCACAAGCTAAAAAAATAGTACATCAAGTGGTATTACCAGCATTACAGTATTATCAATACTGTTATTAAATGTACCAGAAATATTGTTACAAAATACATAGTTATGTTTAGTAATATATATAGGATAAAGAATGGGTCTCAGTGTGTAACAAGAATTTACACACACCCGAGGTGTTTGATATTACATAAACCCGAGGCGGCTCGAGGTTTATGCATACCATCAACCCCAGGTTGTTAGTATGAAGTCGAGGATTTACAGCGACCTATATTTTATTTTATATAATTGTTGGACTTTTCTTTTCGCCTCAGCAATTATGTAAAATAAAAAGACTGCTGTGCCGCAGTTAGATTACTCTCAGCGCGCGCGGTCCGCTTTAACTTTATTTAAAATATTTTTAGGGTGGTCAATCCGGTAGCTATGTGGAACATTTCAACTAATTGTAAAAATTACTTACTGCCAAGTGTCCATGGCAGTTTCTTTCTACTGTGGGTCTGCAGTTTCCTGTTCGGGAAGGATACAGCAAGTGAGGAGTTCGAGCATGCGCAGTGTGGGGAAAACCGTGCGCGTGTTTGCCGTTATCAATGCTCCTTTATAACGGCAAATTACACCACGGTTTCCCTATAGGAAAAAGGGAAGACCATTAATTATTATAAGATTTGCAACTGGTTGTAGAAATCAGTAACATCATTGCAAAATATATAAAAACTTTGGGATTATGCCACCTAGCCAGAGAATACTAAATGTAACACTGATGTTTATGCTTAAAATTTTGAGATTAGAAACAACGGTAGTACTACATGATAAATTTTAACAAAACAATAATCTACTAAAGTCACTAAGAGTAACATCAACAAAACATTTTCAAGAAAATAGGACTAACACAAAGACTGCAGATCGCTCTATGACCAACTATGGTCCTAAGATACTAAATGGCTTGATAACAATGGGAATACAGGTGGACACAAAGAAAAATGTATTTTAAACCAGTGTAAGAAATCACCTGGAGGTTCAATCAGTTTGCTGCTGCTCTGGTATTACTTGAGGATATTAGATTAGCATTATAGAGCCATATGTAGATTAAATATGTGTATTGTAAATATTGTACATTAGCGCTGAGATCATTTGTATATTGTGGGGGAGATATTCAGAAATGTGCCCAATGCCGGCACAAGTCAGATATGCCATGGTAAAATGGGAGCCATATTCAGAAGATGCACCCCCTGAAATGCTCCTGTGCAAGTCGGCTGAATATGGCAAAGATGTACCATGGCCCAATCATAGATGCATCGGCGCAATCATGGATATGCGAAGCAGACCTGAGCACAAACCCAGTGAGCAGGGCAAGAGCTACAGGCTGCAGGGACACATATACAAGGAAGCACAGGGTCAAGGGCCACAGGATCCCACCAGCAGGTCACATACGGGTACACAGAAGCACTGACCTGGAGGGAACACAAGGTACCAGGAGACAGTGCACAGACACCCCAGTCCACCAACCATGGAAGAAGTAACCGTCCAAAATCCTGCCACCACAGTCATGCCAAGGGCAGGGCCATGCAACATATGCCCACCAGGCAGGGCCTCAGGATGCCGTGGGCATGGTGCCAGGTGACAATGCAAACACAGAGTAGGCAACCAGGGGCGAGTGAGACACAGGCCACACAGGGCCACACAGGGCACCAGCCGTAATGGGAAGGGGCACTGTAGCACTGCCCACAGTGGATATGCGCAGCCCCACAAGCAAACAGCAGGCCAGGCAGACAGGTGCACAAGGTGCAGGGGCAGACAAAGGCCACCGTGGGACACCTGACACAGGGCCACGCACAGGACAGGGACAAGGCCCGCCCACCCAGTGAACACAGAGGCAATGGCCCAGGGGGATGGTGGAGGAACACCAGAGACATGGCAATGCACAGAAGAACAGATAACTGCAGCATGGCTCCACACGCCACCTGCAGTGCAGACATGGACACAGGGATATAGCAGAATAAAGCTTTATAACAATAAAAGGAACTGTACAAACAAATAACAGGGGCTGGGATGGGTGAGGGTGAGAGAAGGATGGGGACAGGAAGTAGGGGCTATACAATGGGATGGAGGACTGCAGTGAAACAGGGCAGTCAAGGGTAAAGGGGGCTATGTACAGGTGGGGCCTATTTACGCCTCCTAGCCACCAGCTCCAGCCTTTCAATGGCCCCCTCATTACAGCCATTGCCTGCAGCTGCCACCCGCTGTATGAGAAGAATCCTTCTCTGAAAGCCCAGCATCTGGTCATTGGCCAGGAACAGCCTCCGTGCTCCCCTCCACATTGCCATCCTGGGTCCACCTAGGAGAAGGGACAGGGTGGGCAATCAGTGTCATGCCCCAGAGAACCCCGGCCCACTCCCAGCATGCAGTGGACAGTGGGGGCGCACACCACTGGAGGGACCACAATGGACCCATGCCTAGAGGGCCACACCAGCCATCCACACAGCACACCACAATGGTGCAGACAGGCAGACAGTGTATCGCAGTGTGCTCATGTGTACACGAGCATGGGCACACAGAACAGAGTGACGGCACTGTCGCAGCACACATGGTGGCAGCTGTGTGCAAGCCCCCCACACCCACCAGCACAAGGCCACCAAAGTACATGCTACACTGGCACACACAATGGACAGTGCGCCAACCACAGCTGTGCAGACACATGGCTGGAGCGACCATGGCTGCACACTGTCTCCACTGTTATCCCACAGAAACATGTAACAGCAATGTGACCAAGCCTACCTGTAAGGTACCATCCAGCCAGTGCTGCTCACTGTGCCCTAAAGGGGGCCTTCGCCCTTGCCGCAGCCACCCTGGCCAGCCTGTGGTCCTCTGGCCCTGTGGAAAGAAAGAAGAGAGGAGGACATGAGTACACAAGCACGCATGGACAGCCCCACTACCACACAGCCTGCATGGCACAGGGCGAGTCCCCATCCGTCCAGTGGCCCCCATGCCTGCGTGACTGCAACACATGCAGCAGCCATGTATGATGCACAGTGACTGCCAGGACCGTGACAAACCCCTGCAGCGGACCATGCAATGCAGCTGTACACCTACTACAGTAGAGCACCTGAGCATGCCTGCCACCTGTGCAAACCCACCTTGCTGTGGCACCACCCTGCACTGCAATCACGCCTGCATCCTCTACAGCCTCTCTGGGTCCCTCCATCACAGGTCCCTATACCTGTGGTGGCACTGCTCTAGGGTCCTGGGCACCCCTGTCCACCCCTCCAGAGCCCTGGTCACTCACTGCCACACCTCGCTACCTGATTGTTGGAGGGCCAAAAGACCATAGAGCTGCCCCTCATATGGCTGCACAACTGCCATGAGGTTGATCACCTCTACATCAGGCCAGTTGCTGGCCCATCTACCTCTCCCCTGTGCCGTGTCTCTGATCATGTCTGGCGATGCTGGGGGAATTGGGCTCCAAAACCACACATGTACGATGCACGGTCGCAGACGGCATGATGCAATTACGCAGCACGGGGATGCATGATCACAGTGTGCAGTGAGGGTGCATAGCGCAGTAACACACATGCATTCAACACCACTGACCGGCGGGTGCACGAGGTCACATATCCGACCCGGAGGACAGAAGGCATGACCCTATGCAGTGTCATGCATGTGCCCACCATGTGCAGCAGGCTGCATCACGCACAGTGCACTACTGCATGGTAGAAGGCAGTGCCATGAAGTGCGTGTATGGATGATGACCTCCCCGTGCTATGCAGACCAGATGGATGTCCTTGGCCTGGGGTCAGACGACACCCTGGCTGAGCTCTTGCAGGATGCCTGCCTGCCAGTGCTGTGTGCTGAGACTCAGCTGGGGGCCAGGGCCGACTCTGATGATGACCTAATGCTGATTCTGGACAGCACAGGGGCTGTGGTGCCTGGTGCACTTCTGAGACCATCACAGGCAACATCAGGGCCCAGTGCTGAGCCAGCAGCTGCACAGTTGCCACCCATTCCCGCCAGCATGGTGGTGTGTGGCACCACCACTATGTCCGGCATGGGTGGTGGTACTGTTGTGGCAGCAGCAGTGCAAGACACTGCCCAGCTGATGCTACGGCAGCTACAGCAGGATGCAGGTACCACCAGGCAGCATGACCCAGGGTCCACTGCCAGTGCGCCCGAGGACACTGTATCCCCAGTATTGCCCCCTGTGCAGCGTCCACCAGAGTGGGATGCTGGGCAGCGTGCCATGTCACCCCCAGCAGCCTGGCATCCAGCCCAGGAGGTGCAGGATGCTGAACGGCTGGCTGAACACACCCGGTTGCTGTGGGCATCCATTGAGAACTAGGCACTGCTTGCCACAGAGGTGCATGCACTGTAGGCAGAGGTAGGTCAGCTGGCCAAGCAGCAGGATGGGGCACTGCACAGCTCATTGACGAGCTCTGCCAGATGTGGGAGGCCACAACCATGTCAATGGACCGCATGACCGATGCCATTGTGGCCGGGCTTGCATCAGTGGCAGCCACTGGGCTCGGCTGTGCACAAAGGACCCCCCACAGTGCTCTGTCCACCCCACAGTCCCAGCATCTGGTGACCCCCCATAGCAGACACTGGGCTCTGATTTTGGCATCCCCAGCGCTAGCCTGTTTGGCTGCCTTAACACCCCTGTGAGGACACGGTCGCAGTCCAGGACTTCAACCCCTGGGGGTGCATCGGACATACCCCCTGTGGCCAATGTACAGCCTGCAGCAGATAGTCAGCCCTGGTGCAGCTGCCCACGTGGCCGTGGCAGCTGAGGAACCTCACAGTTGGCCTGAAGTGTGTGCTGCCCTGAACTGCTGTCCGCTGCTGCTGGCCCGTGAACACGTGGGCGGTGGTTGTGCAGCATACATGTGGTGGTGCACATGTGTATTGTGGCACATGCCCCCCATGTGTGCCATCAGGACTGCTGGGTGGGACGTGTGGCATGGGTGTGATGAGGACAGCTCTACGCCGGTTGTGCCTATGCACCTGTGTCATGCTTCTGATCCATGCCATGTTCCTCAGCATGTGTGTGTGTGTGTGTGTGTGTGTGTGTGTGTGTGTGCAGTCGCATGCTTGTGCTGTGTGTGTGTGTGTGTGTGTGTGTGTGTGTGTGTGTGTGTGTGTGCATCTGTGTGCCATTACATCCACCATGCCTGCAGTGTGCATCATTCCCTGCATGCATCCCACTGTGCATGTACAGGCCCGTGTGCGGTGTGCTGGTCCGTGTGTCCCATGCATGTGTGTCAGTGCACTTACCTGCACTTTCCATAATGCTCCTGTGCAAGTGCCATGATGCTGCCTGAACCCCCGTCTTCCTGGTGGTAGCTGCCCACCACCCTCTAGCACATCCTCACCATCGTCCCCGCTGCTGTCGCCCTCATCCACCTGGACAGCTATCCCACGGTCAGTGGCCTTTTAGTGCAGAATGCAGCAGGTCAGGAATCAGCCACAGACTTTTGATAGGCCATATTGTAGGGCACCACCAGACCTGTCTAAGCAATGGAATAGAAATTTCAGCATGTCCAAGACACGCTCGATGATACTGCGTGTGCTGGCATGTGCCTCACTGTATATCTTCTCTGTGGGAGATGACAGTCACCAGTAGGGTGTGAGCAGCCAGGGCTTGAGTGGATATGCACTGCCACCTGTGTGAGGAAGGACATGGTTAGCACTGTGCTGTGTTGTGGTGACCACCCTGTCCCTGTCACCCACTGCCCACTCCTTCACGCCCACCCTGTCTGCCCTTCCTCCTCCCACTGCCGTGCCATGCAAGCCCCCTGGTCCATGCCCTACTCACCCACCAAGTGACCCATGTGGATGTCCCCACATTCAAACCTCTGGCACAGTGCAGAGCTGTGCCAGATAAATGCATCATGCGCACTCCTGGGGTGTCTGGTGCAGACATTGATTATGTGCCCTATGGCATCGCACACTACCTGGCAGTTGATTGATGGATATCCTTTTCTATTGATGTATACTGGCTCCTCAGGACCAGGTGGTGTGTGGATGCCCACGTGGGTGCAGTCTATGGACCGGATCATGCCTGGCATGTGTGCCACCCTGTGGAAGTTCTGCATGTTTGCTGTACACTCTGCCTGTTTGCTGGGGAAATGTATGTACTCCGAAACATGTGGCAGCAGACCATTGAGGAACTGTGTGAGGAGGTGGGACGTGACTGACTGGGTGATGCCCGTGGTATCCCCTGTTGGTCTTTGGAAGGTGCCCATTGTGAGCAGGCATATCACAGTGGTCACCTTAGTCTCCACTGACATGGCACGACTACGTCTGGTGGGTGTATGCATCTCCTCACTGCACAGCTCACAGAGCTGCCTCAGAATTGCCCTGTCCAGGTGGTACAGGCCCACTATTTCTGTCTCACTAAAGTTCTGGAATGTGATATTGGCATGGTACCACCTGTGTCAGGCATACCACCGGCAGACCCTTTGTTAGCCACATTGGTGTTCCTCCTGCCTCCTCATACCCATCATTACCGCCTCCATCAGAAATGGTGAACCATCCATCTCTCTATGTGGGTTGACACAGGTTTGCGCATGTGCTGTCTGTGTGTTTGAGCCCATTTTTATAGGCTCAAGTCCAGCTGGCGCATTTTGTGATTTGCTCTGGACTTGCAACATGATTTTTGGTTAAATATACCATTACACTGCATATTCATGGGAACGCCCCCTGCACTTGCGCTGCATAAATTACATTAGTGCCATGGCACAGTGGGACTTGCGCTGCACAGCCATGGTGTTTGAATATCACTTGGCGGCGCAAGTCTGCAGTTGCACCGGTGCAACTCAGTTGTGCCATGCGCAACTGCTCTGAATATCCGTCTCTGTATGTTTTATTGCATTTTAATCTAATTTAGTTTAAGAAAGTTTGTAATGTATTCCCATTGTCTTTCTCCTTCCTTAGGTGTGGCAGAAAATGGTTTTTTGACCCAGTCCACTTTCCTGGTAAATCAAAAAAAAAAAAAAAAAAAAACGGGTTAACCTGGCCACTACTTCAGATGAAAGGGAGCTGAGGGTCATCATAACTGACTCCATCAAACAAAATAGCCAATGTAATAAGGCTTACAGCAAGGTAGCCAGAATTTGGGGGCATACTGGAAGGGGTTTCAATTGCAGGAAGAAAGAGGTAATACTACCCCTCCATAGATCACTGGTGAGACCCCATCTAGAGTACTGTGTCCCGTTCTGGAGTCCTCACCTGAGGAAAGGCAGAGTCAGATTGCAGACAGTGTAGTGTAGAGCAACCAAAACGATTCAGGCCCAACGGGGCAGATCCTTTGAGGATCGGCTTAGTATGCTAAACATGTACTCACTGCAGGTCTCAAAGGAGACTTTCCACAATGGCAATGCACTTTGCATGAAGTTCACAGGAATCAAACATATTCTGGTACTAACGGGGGGGGGGGGGGCAAGGTTCACTCCCTACTTCTGCAGGAAACCAGATGAATATATACACTTGATACACTGATCCCTTTGGACCGTAATGACTGTCTAGCTATAACTTTTTTTTATATGTTAGTTCCATTTGTGATTGTGGTTCCTATTTGATGGCATATTATCCTAATGTATTTCTGTTTTCTTCCTTTTTTACAGATGATCAAAATCTTCCACATGTCTGTACGCTAGGCCCCCTTATATTTCTCATTTTCTTCATCTCTGAGTCCTCCTTTCCTTCTGCCCATTCTTCTTTTTTCTTCCCTTTATTCTAAAGTTTCTTTGCCCTTTAATTTTTCCGGGTCTTCCATCAGTTTCCTTCCACCACTTCATCAGGGGCCCCAGCATTTGCAGCACTTTATTAAAGAAGTGTGCATACTTATTTTCCTATTTTTATGTGTCTGCCTACATTTCTGACTTTTGTGTGCTGCAGTAGGCCCAGTAGGAGGCTTTGTAAGTTGCAGGCTCAGTTGTTTGGTGTTTGGACCCATGATTCTGGCCAGCAGCTGTACAACTGGGTACTGTAGACGCAGGACTCCAATGAAAATGAAATGTTGCATTTATCCTTGATAAAAAAAGTTCTCAGCAGTATAGATGACAGTCTACTAGAAAGTATTTTTAAAGGAATAGTACTGAAAATAATGCCATTCAATCAGGAACTTTTCAAGATTGCCTTCTACCATAGTTAATGGGGCTTGTCATTTAAAACTGGATACGTGTTGTATAGCACCACTGGATCAGATGGTAGTCCTCTTTTGAAGGTATGGGCATTGGATGGATATACTTTCCCTATTTATCCCACATGCTCTTGAGAACATATCACAACATGACCATCAGTTGAATGTGCACAAGGGGCTCTTCAAAGATTGGGCCCAAAGGGTCAGTATGACTTGGCTGGTATCACTCTCACCTCAAAATCAGAAAGAACATGGTTTAAGGAAACTGAATGGCTCAGGAGGCTGGTAGTGGGTTCAGGAGCCTTTCACCTCTAGGTCCGTAGTGGCAAAAAGATATTATCACCTGAGGGCTGTTCAGTGGTCAATATGAAATGTGTTGTCATGGTCTCAGGTCAGTTCCCAGTGGGCAGGTGTCCATATTACAAAACTACTAGTCTGATAAGCAGAAGACTTCAAGTTCCTGTGCTGTCAATACAGCACTTTTAACGAACACTTACAAGATTCACACACAGAAAAAAAAATCTAAAAAGAAAGCACATGGGCTCTAGTCTCACACAAAGATTTGGGTCCATACCCAGCACTGACACTAAAATACAGTAGGAAGGTAATGCACCACTAAATGGGCCTGCCTTCAGGTGAGATATTAAACACAGGTGCCTTCTTGTTTCCTGCTAACTGTTTGAGTGGCAACCCAGGTTCAGGAAGGAGTCCAGATCTCTGCTTCTCAAGCTGCCTCAAGGTCAGAGAGCAACAAGCAGCAGCACCTCCTAACCCAGGGGAATGGAGGCACTGCATTCTACTCGTGCAATGACCTGTTATGACGGACTAAGCCCTGTCTTTTCCATAGGGATGCTGTGGAACTGAAGCATGTGTCTGCAATGCCAGACAGAGGTGAGAAGGAAATAAAAATCTTGGGGATTAAAAGCCCCATCATCAGCATGTGATGTGCCTCCCTCCCCTGTACTCTAAAGCTTTGCATCACTCAAATAGTTAACAGTGTTGGGTCTTTAAGATTGCCTGGGGTAGTCCAATGCCAGTACCAAGAATGGAGGGGGATAAAAAAACTAATTTTTAAAGTCCATGTAATTATAGCATAAGAACAGAAAAACACCTCACAATAAAATATGTTTTGCAGCTGCCTTCAGCTATGTGTGGGATATTGTTGACATATAATGACTGACACATTTGGCTGCAGTCAAGAACTGCATGTGCTATTAGGATCTAGATTACTTGTAAAGTGCTTTGAGATTCTGCATGAATGACAGGTACTATGTATACCAAGGTTCTACACTGTTTATTCTAGGTGTCATACATAGTGTGGGTGATGAGTCACCAAGCCTTATACCTCAGAGTGGATCTACGGCCCCACAACTATAAACACTGCAGTTAATGAGTTTGTCTCTCTCAGATACTAATCAATACATCATTGTTTTCCTTCCCTATAAGAAAAGCAAATGGTTATCAGCTGGGAGACCTAAGTTCAGGTTACAGTTTGTCTGGGATAGTGGTGCCAGAAGGTTGTACTCTGTGCTACAATGTGGGAAACTGAGTCTCAAGTTCTTGGTCGCACCTCCCTGACTCCAAATGAGTGTGCTCTATGACATGAACCAAAGAATTGCACTCTGACCCTGTAGGATGGGAACAAGCTTGCCCCCCCTCTTACAGCACCTCCTATGTGTAGGAACTGAAAGACATTGATTCTGTTGCTGATCATAGGATGTTGGCTGTACTCCTGCTTGCAGGTGAGTCATTAGGTACCCAGTCAGAAGCGCACTTCATTAATAGTGCCAATCAAGGGAGCGCTAGTCCGTATAGCACTACCAGGGACAGCAAGCAGATATTCACAGTGCTAGCTGTATGCGTTCCACTGGTCAATGTCCTTGGTACCGCTACATGGACAAGGACAGCAGAATCCAGGAGCCTGGCTGAGCTGCTCCCATGACGTGGAGGGCTGGGGCACAGAGCAGCTCAGCCTGCAACAGTGGAGACCAGGCTTCTAAGCCTGGTCTCCAAAATTTCTAGCACATTGTGACTTTGATTTTGTTACATCATGGGGCCGTGGAAACAGTATTCCAGAGCCCCCATGAATTTTAACTTTCCCCAGGATCTGCTCCCCCTCAGAGTGAGAATTCTACAGATGGGGGGCAGGGGGCTCTAATTAGCTCCATTTTTACCATACGCTCCTAGCCAGTGTTGTTCTTGTCGGCACTCTTTGGACCCAGTGCAGAATCATTAGGAGCAGCCATCTGAGTGAATGGATGTGGATGGACTTACATGGAGGGAGAAAAAGTCCTGCTTCTAGTGAATGATAGTGGCCATTCACCTAAAGGCCTGGGACCATACCGAGACCCTCCTCTCCATAATCACATACACTGAATTTGCATCCTCAAGTAAGCTGGGATGGAGCAGTCTGTGTTGAAAGGATCCCCACTGTGGGAAGCAAGGCAAGTAGGGTGGGGGACATAGAGGGTCTGGTTCAGACTGCTATGTAGCAGTATACATCATCTGACATGACTTCTTCCCTGACACCACCCCCTCTTTTCAGACTGAAACATCAAACTCTACTAATTGTTGCATGCAATACACATGAAACCACAATACAGTAAACAGATGGACCAGGATACTCAGACTGTGCCAGGCAGTGGCGCAAGCCTGGGCGCAGTGCAACTGTGATGCACCAGGGCCAGGTCCAGGTCCAGGTCCAGGCCCAGGTCCAGGTGATATTCAATGGGGATGCGCCATGGCGCAGCACCATTGAACATGGCACAGGCAGCGCACAAACTACTCATGGTACAGTGGTACTGCATCGGTGCAAGCCACTGATAGGAAGCACGGGGATGCACCAGCACAAGTGCAGTTGCACTAGGCGCATCACCCACAATATTCAGCAGGGGGCATGCAAATGAGGGCATAATATATGCAAGGCGCAAATGGGGCCATTTGCATGTCATTATAGTCCCATTTGCATGCCTTGTGCAGGGCAGGCCAGTGACTTGCGCCTGGCGCCCTGCACAGCAAGACGTGCACTGTGGGGATCCCGGAGCATCCCCTGCCCCGTAGGCATGATCATGCAGAAAATGTGTCTAAAGATATCCCTGGTAGTCTAGTGGACCCCCAGTCCCCAATGCCCCAATGTGTATGCAACAAGACCATCCATGGTGGTCTAGTGGTCCCCCCTCCCACCCAAGTCCCTGAGAGATGACAACATGACCTCTCTGGTGGTCTAGTGGTAACTCCCGCCTGTTGCCGCAATCACGGTAACATCCCATATCGAAACGCCCTGATGATCCAGTGGCACCTCCACCCCACCCACCCACACAGAACCCCATGCCCACACCGCTCCCTCCCCCATCATCGACAGGTGGCTGCATCCCACCTGCACACCACCTGGCCACCTGCTGAATGACAGGTACCATACAGGCTGTAAGCCTGTTGGTCCCCAGTGTGGACCAATGGGCTTGCAGGGCATACTGTACTAGACAGTCCCAGATCTGTGAATGACTCCATTCACATATTTGGGACCGTCTAGTACAGTATGCTCAGAAGCCCATTGGTCCACACATGGGGACCATGGGATTACAGCCTCGACTGTACCTGTCATTTGGATGGCAGCCAGGCAGTGTGCAGTGGATGCAGCTGCCTGACGATGATGGGGGAGGAGTGGGGTGGGCAGGATTCTGTGTGGTGGGTGGGTGGGGTGCCACTGATCACCAGGGTGTTTTGATTCGGATGTTACCGCATTGCAGCAACGGGTGGGAGTTACCACCAGACCACAAGGAGGGTCATATTGTCATTTCAGGGCTAGGACTCGGGTGGAGGGGGACTACTAGACCACCAGGGGTGGTCCTGTTGCATACACATCAGGGCATCAGGGACTGGGGGGGACCACTAGACTACCAGGAATATCTGTAGACACATTTCCCATGCGATCACGGCTACGGGTGGGGGGTTCCACTAGACCACCAGGGATGTGAGTGCTTTCGGACAGTGTTCTGTTAGGTAGGTGGCCACCCAAGACTGGGCTGCTGTGTTGCACCCTGCAATACAGCAGCCTACCTGTGGGTGACTGGAAGTTGCTCCTACTCTTCAGGGGCTCAACTTTGAGCCCCCCTCTGTGACTCAGTGCAGGGGTGCACTGGCATATGCAACGCACATCCCGGGCTGAATATCGGGATGTGCCGCATATGCATGGGCATGCCCCCTGCATCTGGGCTGCATACATTAGCACTGCACCTCGCTGCATCGGGATTTGCGCTGCGCCAGACAGCCTTCCCAATATCTTGCTGGGAAGCAATGCGGGGTTGCGCCAGTGCAATTCCATTGTGCCAGGCGCAACCCCTTTGAATATCCAGGCCATGGTGTCATTGTCAGCCAATGTATACATAACCTCAGGAAATATAACAAGGACATGCCATATCAATTGTCAAATGTGACTGAACATACTAATCATTTATCATTTAAAATTATATAGAACATTATGAGATATTTATCATTTTTAGACTACAAACCCCATTAAGGAGCACTTTTGCTTTAGGGTTCATATGCCTGTAGAAATGTTCACTCATACCAGCAATGAACTGGCTGTAACACTGTGTACTTTAATTCTACTAATTTTAAATCTACTCTACAAGCTCCTGAATCATATGTGAAACGTATAGTACATGGCAATATAAGTGTGTATCTTAACTCCATGTAACCTGAAAATGCAAATACACGTATAAAAGAACTGGAAACAGCTTTGCTATGAGAAAAAAGCCTCTGCTCTCTCCCATAAGGGTTAAACAAAATGCCAAATAATTTTTCCTGAGTGGGCTATGGAGTGCTATACAGAAGCTCATATAAGCACTGTCTTCACGTGATAAACTGGCCATACACATTTCATACTTTTATTACTTCATAACATTCCAGAAGTGTTCACAGGATGGATTCTATATATTGTAGCAGTGTAGTATCTGTTTTTCTGACTTGGATGAGACTGGGAAAATTGTGTGCGTATACTGCCACCTGCAACATCCTTCTTCCAAGAGCTTCTCCAGCTTAGTTCAGTACATCCAAATAGTAGTGCCTTGTGAAGGTGTGCTATATGTTAATATGTCTCACAGAGCCACTCTTTGCTGTATAAGAGTGGTTTCACATGCATTCAGCTTGAACGAGAGCAGTGAAGAGCAGCTGAACTCAAATCCTACCTGAGCAACAGGCAGCAATATGTCAGAGTGGCCAACTCCTCCTCCCCCCACTCCCCATACTGTCTGGTGTACCACAAGGGTCTATACTCGGACCAGTCTTGTTCTCAGTATTCATCAGTGACCTCTCCTCTGCCTGCCCCAGCTCCCATAATCACATGTATGCAGATGACACCATCCTTTTCACCTCCAGTCCCATACAAAATGATGTCCACACTTTCTTACAATGAGACTTGCACAGCAAGCAATCTTGATTCCATACTAACCTACTGAAATCAGTACCTTCAGAACTGTATCAATGATCTTCAGTTCAGACCAAAAACTCACCAGAACCCCAGGCTGTCGCCTCTTTAAATGGCACACCACTAGAAAATGTCTTGTCCTACAAATACCTAGGCGTGTGGCTAGATCCCCAATTAAACTTCTCTACCCACTTAGATGCCATCTCCTTAAAGCTTCACCCCCAAGCTAGGAATGCTATACCACAACAGAGATTCTCTCCCACTCCCAGTCAGATGTGAAATTGTTACTAAAATTATCACACCTATCTTTGACTGCGCAGATGTAGTGTACTGCACTGCCCCTGCCTCTACTCTATCCAAACCTGACATCCTCTTAAACCCCATCTGCCACTTCACTACCAATTCCCCCCTCAGAACACACCACTGTTCCCTGTACTCCTCCCTCAGCTTCCAGCCCTTATACCACCACCGAAACATACACTCAAAATCTCTTATACCCAAATTCTTGTTCAGCCTACTCCAATCCTACCTTTCAGATATGCAATCCCCAGCTAACTTATCCCCTTACACCATTCACAGCAAGGACTCCAGCTCCTTCCCTATCCATCGACTATCCTCGTCAGCTGGCAAATCTGCATTCTCCTACAGAATCCCCCCTATATGGAACCAACTAACTCCTCAACTTAGGAACACTCCCTCACACTCCTCTATCAAACAGCAACTTCTTCTTCTTCCACACCCTATGTGCTCCTGCCACTGCTCCTGCCACTCATAACCTCCCATCCTCCCCAACCTCTCCTCCATGCTCTTAATCTAACTGAACTGAACAGTTGATCTTATTTATATAATAGACTCTGACTTCCTAATTGTACCTAATAGATGTCTAAACTCTGCACATTAAGTATCACATACTACATTCTCAGTGTTCCATCAAACATTTCATTGTATTTACCTTGCAAACTGTACTGCATTGACTAATCTTGGCACTTATAGTTGGATGTATGTTCTTCTTCTGTATGTATTTTGTGACCCCTCTCCCCGGGTCACACCTGGAAATGAGCCTTGGCTCAATGTGCCTTTCCTGGTTACCAACATTTTAAATAAAATAAAAACATAAAGTTGAAGGCAAGTGAAACCACTCTGATACAACAAAGAGTGGTGATGGGGAACATTTTAGTATACTATTGATCAAGTGTGATCGAATGCGATCAATAATATATATATTTTTTTTAAAACGTTCCCTGAATGTGCCCATTTCCAGGGCACCTGCACGTGAGACGCTCTTCATGGAATAAGAGTGTCTCACATGCGGAGGAAAGGAGCTCTCCGATTGGTTGAGAGCACTCCCTTGATCTATAATGCCACACTCATTTCCCTGACTGAGGTATCATTTGGTTTTACCCAGGATAGAGCCACTTTCCTCTTGGAATGTACTATTAGCATTTCCTGTAACTAATATATATCAGTAAAACATAATGGAGCATATTAAAACACAGATCCTGACACTTATGCTTATATGATAAGTGTCTTTGCCCTAAGGTTAGTACATATACCTACATATGTTGCTTCCCATGAGGTGGGGGCACCATCAAGGTTGCTGGACCATGGATAACATTCTCCCCTTGTTGCCTTCGAAAGAAAAGGCATCAACCACAGGAAAGTAGTGGGATGGAGCTACGGAAGCCATCATTTTTGCAAGCCCGAAGCATGAGCCTTGTAAAGGAATTTGAGTTATTCATGATGTTGTCTAGGAGTACGTCACAGACAGCAAAAGGTTAGTATCAGAAAGACAATCAAAAATGCTTGGATAATGACAAAAGCTTTAAAAGTTAATTCCAATCAAGTATTGGCTAGAGCAGTACTTAAATCACCATCATGCATAAGAGTATTAAAAGCATCACCAGCTTTAGAAATATTATTGCTAATATAGATAAGATGTGAATCCTTTCTAGCTAAAAGGGATTTCAAAAAAGTGTCAATGGGTCAATATGTACATTGAATACAGGCAAATATTGAGACAAGGCAAGCAAGTATCTTGGATCAGTATCAATAACATCTGGTTCAGGGAGAGGAACAGGAGTAATAACAGTGTGACCAATTACTGTTTTCTGCTGTGGAGTAAAACAGAAGTTAGGAAAATTAATAGCACAAGTTTTGGCACCATAAGCAAAGGAAATATGATTTGTCACTACACAATACTGCCCATCAGAATTGTAGGTAACTCTTACAGCTGGAACTCTCCATTGTTGTAGATGTATAGGGCAAGTATAGGACTGGTTGGTGAGCCATGATGTGAAGCGATGTACCTCATCTAAGTAGCTCCGGAGTGCAGCTGTTTCGTCGGCAGGCACTGAAGATGCAACTTGCAAAGATTGTTCAATCAGGTTAGGCAGCAGATCATCACCCAAGAAATAGTCTAAGTGTTCCAGAGAGTAGCCGCAGACAGGTTTAACAATGTCAAATACATCACAGTGGCACAAGTAATAATATCCCTTCTTGGCACAGCAGTTGGTATTCAGTGCGACCTAAGCTTGTAGAACACAATGGTATACAAGCAAAGAAGGCAAGTCAGTTTGTTCATGGTAAATGTTCTCATCAAGATGTCCAATGGAATTAATTGCAGCCAGTTTGTCAAAGACAGAAGTTTGTGGTTCCAAGCGAGGTAGTGATACAGTGAAGGTAATGAACATATTGTCATGAATTGTGCAATGTTTAGTAAAACAGCATGGTGCTTGGTTTGGATAATGTGAAACATACCCAAGATTTCTAGCAGTAGACATAGAAATATTGACAGAATTTGACATACACAATGTAATGCATGCAGTAGATTTGTAGTGAGGACAATACCATTTAGACATTCTCCTATCATGAATAATATCTGGAATGCATCCTGTTTCCAAGTTCCTGAAGATATTGCTAACAGTGGCAATTACATAAGAACCATAAGCCGAGCATAAAAGTTCACAGGCAATATATTGCTTGTCTGCCTCCTTGTTATTTTGAAAGATCAATTGATTAATTTTGTTTCTAGTGTCATTGAACCCTTTAGCGATTTCCTGCATATTGTATATAGTAAAGTGCTCCTCCTTACTTAAACCATCTATACCATATAACAGTGGTGGTAACACATCATTTTTAATAGCTTGTTGAAAGTTAAGTATTTGTGCTTTAATAGCAGCTAAATGTGCTCTATTCCAGATAGACATTCCTGAACCAGAAAGGCCAGAGACAGTGCCTGCTGCACCAGTAACATCTGCAGTGTCACACCTAGTGAGTGGTTTACCCTTAACATTAGGTGCGGGTCTAAAGACTCCTAGGTGTTCAGTGGCATGAGGGCCACTAACTGGATCATTTGTGTGAGTTTGGTAAGCAGCTACAATGTCTAGAAGCATCATACTGAAAAATTTAGAAGCGTTGATTGTACAACAAAGACCAAATTCAGCCATATTCCAATGTGTCAGATTAAAAATAACTGGAACATGCATAAATTGTACATTGTTAATCAAAGCTCCTAGAAGAGAAGTGGCAGTCAGACAACTAGGAGGACCAGGCTCCTTAGTAGAACATTCAATCAATTCTTCAGTGGGTGGGACCACAGAAAGGAACATAGCTTCAGTAGCCATATAGTTGTGAAGACGGAAAGCTTGTGACTCTTCAGAGGTGAGGCAGTCACAAAAGGTAGGATCTGTTAAGGCAGTTAAGTTGTAGAGACCAGTGTGTCTAGAAGTGGCTTGACAAATAGAGAGTGTACCGTTTGGTGCAATCCCTGTGTTGGGCTATCCGTGAAAAGTTCCTTTAGATAAATGTGCTATAGGCAGTGAGTATCCATTAAAATCAGTTTCCCATTGTATCTGCAATGTGGATTTGTCTGGAGATACAACCATGGCATTAAGACAGGCACCTGAGCCTTCCTTAACAGTAATCAATTTTTGGGGACATCAATATGTACTCCCTGGGGGCTGGAGATGGGTACATCTCTAGCTGAATGTTCAAGTTTCTCAAGCAAATGTGCTATATGTCATCTGTGTTCAGTTGTAAGGGGTTTGTCTTGAGAGTGAGTCAAAGAAAGTAGTCCCATCAGGATGAGGAGGTGCAAGATAGCCATCTTGCCAGTTTATCTGAAAGAAACAAAAATGGATTATTAAGTGAGGGGTACTATTCTGCCCTAAGAGGGTTGGGAAAAGTAATTAGACACCTTTATACAACTTGAGCTGATTAGCATGGAACCACTTGTCAGTGGTCTGTTTCTGATGCTGAACTCTCACCTGATAAACAGCAGGGCTGAGTTTGTTGACAATGGGATATGGGCCTTCCCATTTGCTGGTAAATGAGTGAGCTTGTGGTCTGTATTGGAGAAGCATGACTTGATCTCCAACTTGCCAGTCAACTTCTTTGGCATACTTATCAAAATGAACTTTGGCTTGTTGTTGAGCTTTACCCATTTGATCTGCAGTGAACAAATTTGTTTTCATGATGTCATCCTGATGTTTTTCAATGTATTTGTCCACAGATACCCTATCTGCAGTAGGGGCGTGGAGGTCAATCAACAGGTGCTCAGGTAATCTCATGGCTATACCAGTCATAACCTTGTATGGTGGGCACTGAGTAGTTGCCGCTGGGGTGCTCCTGATTGCCATCAGTAGTAGTGGCAAGAGGGAATCCCAATCCTTGGGATTGTCATTGATGAATTCGCATAACATCTGTCTGATTCTTCTGTTTGCTCTTTCTACCTGACCTGAGGATTGAGGATGATATGGGATATGAAATTTCTGATCTACTCCAAGTATTTGGAGTGTCTCCTTCATCAGCTCAGCTGTATAACTGGTTCCCTGGTCTAAGTCTACTTTAAGGGGTAGGCCCCACCTATAGAACAATTGCTCCACCAGGATCTTGGCAGTCGTTTTTACCATGTTATTCTGAGTAGGGAATGCCTCAACCCACTTGGAAAACAAATCTGTGACAACAAGTGCATACTTGTTGTTCTTGCTGGAGTTAGTCAATGAGCCAATGAAATTGATTTGTATTGCATTCCATGGTCCAGGTTGCCTTTGTGGCAATAGTTCGGCTTTTCTTTTCACTGAAATTGGATTGTTCTGTGCACAGACTATGCAGTTGTCCACATAGTGCTCCAAGTCATTGGTCATACCAGGCCACCAGATGATGGTCTTAAGTCTCTGGATGGTATTGTCTGCCCCTTGGTGTCCACCAGTGGGGGTGTCATGAACCATATGGATGAACTCAGTTCATAAGGATTGTGGTACAACCCACAGTTTGTGGCCTGTATTGTCCTTCCTATACCAGATCAGTTTCTGATCATGAGATAGGTGTATGTTGTCATAATGTCTTTTGTATGGACTACCAGTAAGCAGTTCCAGTTCAATTCCTTTATCTAGGTATTTGAACCACATCTTTTAGCTCTGGATCAGATTTCTGTGTGGTTTCTGCCTGGTGGCGGCAGCTAAAAAGATGGCTGCAAAGCTACTGGGCGAGTCATTGACCATACTCCTCCCCCCGAGCACCTGCTTTGGCAAGTGAGTCCACTTGATCATTGAATTCATGGTAAGGGTCAGTTCTGCAGTGAGTCTTTACCTTGTGAATGTACAGTTTATGAGTAAACTGTTGTGTGAGTGTGTGTATATACACAAACAGATCCCTGTATTTGACAGGTGTGACATCATAGGATGTGAAGTTATTTCTCTCCCAGAATGGTAAAAATTCAGTAATGAAGGAGCAGACCCAGTTAGAGTCTGCAAAGATGATGACATCCTTAGCACCATGGGGCATGACCTGTGGAGCACAGGCCACAGCTGCCAATTTGGCATACTGTGAGGAAATGACGGTACATTTCCTAGCAATGTGCATAAAATCATCATCTTGATATATTATTAACACACCAAATCTTACTACCTGTTCCCCCTTCACATAGGAGGCGTAGCCAAAACATCTGATGTAGCAGGTAAGAATGGTCTTGGCTCAGGAATGTCAGAAAGTTGGAGTGCACAATTGTGGGGCTTACCTGTGTAGAGTAGGCTACAAACCAGGATGGATGGCATTTTTGCAAGTAGTACTTTGATGTCCCTGTTCTACAAAAGCAAAGACCAGTGGGTGAGTCTGGTGTTAGAAACTGAACCATCTTTCACTTTGTCTGAAAGTAAGAAGCTGATTGGGGTGTGACCGTGTATGCAAGATGATAGGTGCATACCCAATGATGTACATGAAATGTTTGACAGCCCAGTAGGTTGCCAAGAGTGTTCTTTCACAGAGACTATACTTTCTCTCTACTGGGGACAGCATCTGAGAAGCATAGGCAATGGGCCTGAAGTACCCATTGTACTTTTGTGCCAGCACTGCAGACATGGCCACATCAGATGTGGCAGTTTCCAAATGGAATGGAAGATCTGGATTAGTATTGATCAGTGCTGGGACTGAGGCTAAGGCCTGTTTGAGCTGTGTCACAGCATCAGTGTGAGTGGGGTCCCATGTCCATGGGACATAATTTTTCAGAAGTTCATACAAGGGAGCGGCCTTCAAGGCAAAGTCAGGGATAAAATCCTTGGAGTAGTTTACCATTCCTAGGATGTGTCTGAGTGTTGCCACACTGGTAGGAAGTGACAGATCTTGCAAGACCTGGATCTTCTTGACAGCTGGGCTTCAACCTTGGTCTGTAATACGTAGGCCAAGGAAGATGACCTCCTTCTCGCACAACTGTACCTTGGAGGGGTTGCACTTGAGGCCTGCTCTCTTGAGGAGAGACAGGAGTTTGTCTAGAAGGGACAAATGACCTTCTTCCATGGTAGTTGCCAGAAGCAAGTAATCCACATACTACAGGAGATATTGGGGTGTGGAGAACCCCTGCAGAGCATCCATCATGTGGAGATGGAAGAGAGAGGGTCTGCTGTGAAAACCCTGAGGAAGGCATGTCCAGGTGTATTGACTTCCATCAGAGGTGAAAGCAAATTTGTATTGGCTTTTCTGTGCTAATGGGAGTGACCAAATTCCATTAGAAATGTCAAGAGCTGTGAACCACTTTTTGTCAGGTGTCAACAGCTTGAGTACATCAGGTGCTGATGCTACAGTTGGTGCACAGCTAGGGGTAACCAGATTAAGTTTTCTATAGTCAATTGTAAGTTTCCAGGCCCCATTCGGTTTCCTAACGGGCCAAATAGGTGAATTAACAGTGGAGACACAGGTCCTAATCACTCCTTGTTGAAGCAGTGATTGTATGGTTTCCTTAAGTGATGGCAAGGCTTCAGCAGGAAATGGATACTGCTTCTGCCTTACATGGTAAAGCTCTGTGATTTCAATGGTAGTGTGCATCCTACCACAGTCGTGTTTGTTGCTGGTAAACACATCAAGGTGTTTTTTGCAGCAGAGGTGCAAGCTCAGAAAATAGGTCATGACTTTTGAACAAAGCCATGATGTCATACTCCTTGTTGTTGTGGGAGATGGCTGCCACCATATGTGAATCTGGGATGGTGATAGCATGACATTGTCCTTTGATCTGAATGAGTAGCCTGTTGGCTAGATCCACTACACAGCCGTGTAATGCTAAGAAGTCAATTCCCAGAATGCTGGGGTGATGACCTAGAACCATGAGGTCAAAAGCAAAATCAGTCCTGCGGTGGCCAACCACCACAGGTAGAGAAATTGATTGGTAGGTGCATAGCTGAGTATGATCTACACCCTGTGCACTGGTCTTTCAGCCAGTAGACCAGTCAGATGAGACTGGATCCTCATCATGGAGGACTGACGTGGCTGCTCCAGTGTCTGGAAGCATGGTAAGTTGGCAGCCCCCGATCATGGCCTTAGTGCAAGTCCATCCATTTGTGTCCACAATCAAGTTACTCACAATTCGTACCAGGGCCTGTAATTGTCAATCTGTTCATTCAGAATCAGCATCATCTTCCTGTTCCTGAAATCAAAGGCCTGCAGGATCTTTCAAGGTCTCCTGTATGTCTTGCAATGGGTACGAATATACCTGTGATGTCACAGGCACAGTGAGGGCCTGCATGGATGGTTCTGCCTTGGATGTTGCATCGGCCTGGCCAGTAACTGATGCAACCTCCCCATGGCTGTTCGATGACTCAACAACCAGGACTAGGGCAGCTATAGTTCGTGTATCTGTAGCTCCCCTCTTGGCACAAATTTCCTCCAACAGCTTGCAGAGGGTCTCACTTTCTTCCCTGATTTGATGATAGCTCAGACCGTTTCGGTATCATTTCTGCTATTTTGTTGGGCATTTGGATTTTTCCAACTGCCTCTGTTGTTTCTATTGTTCTGGTTGTTCCGGTCCCCCTCCCACCCCTGTATGATTGTTTGTCATCAGAAGGGGCATTGTTTTTCTGGTTGTTTCCCTCCACTGTATAGTGTGTGGGGGCATCAGGGGTAGGCTGTACTGCAGCTACCTTGTTGGATTTGCTGGAAGAAAGGGTGCAGAGGTAGATCTGATAAGCCCTTGTTGTCTTAGTGAGGACAACCTGAAACTTATCAGTGTCCAGAAAATTATTGAGCCCGACCTTTTCCTGCAAGGCTGGGCACATGTTCTGGATGTACAAATCCTTGTACTCAATTTGAGCTACGTCAAATTGCTCATCTGCTAGAGCTTTGTCAGTTTTGTATGCAAGTCTCAACCATTGCTAGGAGGCAGCTGGCCTTTCCTTTGCACTTTGCTTGACTTTGTAGGCCAAGCGCATTTCCACAACTCCCAGGTAATTTACACACATGAGGGCAGTGGCAATTTCATCAAATGTAAAGTTTTCGGCACTCTGTACTGTCTCTGAGAGCTTTGCCCAGAGGGTAGGTTCAACTGTTTGTCGCAAGACTTGAACTTGGTACTGGGGTTGGAGAGAGAGCTTCTCACATTGGGAGTGCACTTTCTCCAAGTTTCAACTGAGATTGTCAGTTGGGCCCATCTGTCTGATGCTCTGTGTAATTTGCTGGACAGAATGAGTGACTTGCAGGGGGTTAGAAGTATGCGTAGTCATACCCAGTTCAATACATTGCATGGCCCCGCTAAGTTCAAGTTCAAGTTCAAGTTTATTGCAGAAAAACTCCATTGAGCAAGCTCATTCACAAGGAGGTCCTGTGACATATAGGCTTACACAACATACATACATAAATAGTTAATAAACAATATATACATAAATGCAAGCATCACATAATACAAGCAAGATAAACATTCAATGACACCGCATGGGGTGACCGCAGGTGGTAATAACTAAGGTAATACAGGGTGCCGCATCAGAGACTGCCTTGTACGTCTGATCCTGAGTAATGGAATCTTTTAGCATTTAGTCAATTTGCTCCTGGATGGCCTGTTTTTGATCCTCTGGGACAGTGATCCTACTGATTGCTTCACTAATCATGCTACAAATCTCCACCTCATTGCCCCTAGTGAGAGGAGCGAGTGGAGGTGCATCACGAAATACAGGCCTTCCGCCTGTGTCATGTAGGCCGCCATCTTGGCATTGTACATGGTGTCCACCATGTTTACGTGGACTTGGTGATACATTGTGCATGCCAACGTCTGCGCCATCTTGTGAATGGCAACTGGAAGTTGCTACGTCACAGAGGTTGGACTTTCATGTGACGTGGCATGCCTCGTCATCAAAGTCAGAGTCATCATCACTGGATGACGTAATCTCAATGGTTGTATACTGAAACCCATTCATGGCCTTAACATGGCTGGCAAGAACCTTCCATTGATGGCACAACATCGCCATCTTTTGTCTACATTTCTTGTGTCAGACATTTGCAGTGCCTGGCTCAATACCTCTCTCAGCCTCTCTCTGCAACACTCTATACTCGGCGCCCAATTCGACATTTTCCCTAAGCTCTTTATCCAACTCACACGCCTGTAATCCTCTTTCAGCTCAATATTCTTATCTCTCAAAGTCTCATTTGTATCACTCAAAATATCATTCAAATGTGCTGTTTCTTATCACATTTCAACCTTTCACAATCGTCTCTTAACAAACATATTTCTCACTCAGTGTCTTGAGCAATACAGTGCATCATTCTGGAATTAGCATCACGGAGTGACTGTGTCTCCTCCACTAGTTTCTTTTCCTTTTTCTGTAACTCCAGTGCCTGCAAGCCCATCTCTTTTTTTAGAGACGCATTTTGCAGTTCAAAGGAGGCACACCTCGCTGTGAGGCTCTCAACAGCAGTATGTAGAGCCGCAACCAAAAGACCCTTGAGTTTGTATTTTTTTGTTGTTTGTTTGGACTCTAAGTAATGGTCAGATATAAGCAGCAATGTTTTTTCTGCAGATTTTGCATCCAGCGTGAAATCTGTCCATCCGCCATGGGATGTAAGGTAGTTTGAGACATCGAGTCTCAGTTTTGTGCACAAATCAGACATGACAAATAAGGGGTAGACAAACAATAAAGCAGTTGGAAAACTGATAAAAATATCCTGGCGCCATCACCAACTGTTTTCCAGTCCCCAGTGGGTGAACGGTCATGCCAAGGGGATACACTGTCACTCACAAAGGGAGCGTAAGGGGGTCCGGTGTGGGACTGCCACACCCTAGACCAAGACGGTGTGGGTCTGCTGCAACCACTACCACTGTAAGCATGAGTAGGTCCAAGTAGGCAAAAGTCACACTACACTACACTACTCGAAATTCAAAATAAATTGAATGTGACTCTCCCTTTGTACATTCTGCCTACACGCAGTCTCCAAATGTAATCTTGGGTAATAAATCACCCTGTCAGTTTCTTAGTGGAACAGCACAAAAGGAAGAGACAACAGACAAATGGTACTCATGTAATAAATGACATTTATTACAGATAAGTAATACAGGCTTACTACCAATACAGTGTGACTACTGGGAGAACACCAGTTTTCCTTACCTAGGCAATGCAGTCTCTCTTCTCTCAGAAGCTACATGTTAGAAAGGGTCTTATACCCTGATAATCGCTATAGCAATGGCTAAGGAAGATACATAAAATGTATATAATAACTGGCTTTCCCTTTTTCCCATAGGGAAACTGTGGCGTAATTTGCCGTTATAAAGGAGTGTTTATAATGGCAAACACGCGCACGGTTTCCCTTGCTGTGTGCATGCTCATGCAGCAGCGCCACCACTCAAGACTGCCGACCGCTTCCATCTCTCCCGAAACAGTACCAGGACTGACAGAAGAACTCAGCGGTAAGTTCTTTTTTTTTCCCTACACAGTAAAAACCTCACAAACCAGGGCAAAAAAAGGCTTTAAAATATACTGATTCAAATCAGCACCTCAGAAGCCACACTGCGAATGCATCGGAAGCTTTTTATTTTATATAATTGCTGAGGCGAAAAAGGGAAACCCAGCAATTATATAAAATAAAATATGTGTCGGGATGTGTGTCAAACTCAATTTTACACAAACTCTTGTTGTGGGATGCTTTTCACAAACCCCGAGGGCGAAGCATCCCACAACTCGGGTGTGTGTAAAATCACGTTACACACCCCGACCCATACTTTATTCTCTATATAATTAGATATAATTAGACAAAAACACGTGGTCTGAGCAACTGTCCTAACTAGTGTAAAAAGTTCCATAGGTTGTAGAGATAACAGCACAATAAGACTTCTATAATCCAAGGTCAGTTATAGTGATATACAATTACTTAAGATGGCACAGTTGCCTTACATATGAAAATACAGTAAGAATAGAGCAAAAGTATTTTATAACTATATATATATATATATATATATATATATATATATATATATATATATATATCAGTACAACATAATGGAGCATAATAGAACACAGATCCTGACATGTATGATTATATGATAATTGTCTTCCCTAAGGTTAGTACATATACCTACATAAGTTGCTGCCCTTGAGGTAGGGGCACCATCAGGGGTGCTGGACCATGGATAACACCTGCATGCATGACAGGTTGTACAGTACACACACACTGTGTGTGCAGCACTGTGTCCACATGGGATGACTGAGGGACAGTGCAAATGAGAGGGGTGCATTGAGGGCTAGCCCCCTATGTAGGGACACCTGCGGTGTGTACAATGCTATACGTGTGTGTGTGTGTGTGTGTGTGTGTGTGTGTGTGTATATGTGTGTGTGTGTGTGTGTGTGTGTATATATACTGTCTATAATATATATATATATATATATATATGTATGTGTGTGTGTGTATAACACCATAGCCATATAGCAATGCATAAGGATCTCCCTCCCTAAACACACACATACTGATATATATGTATTATAGTGGCGCGGTTGCACCACTATAGTTAGGGTTCAGCAGTCACTTACATACTAAAGTCAAAAGTTTGGGCGTTAATAACTTTGGACCTGTTCAATGGATTTGCCTGAAATTTGAAATGCACAGTGGGGCATAGTAAATCTCTTGATCTGCTGAATTGCGTTTCAGTCGGACTTACAGTATTTGCATACGAAAACAATGAAAAATGCAAAATTATCCATTTTTGGAGGCAGCTTTTGGGATTATGGATGATGACCCTGCACGGATGTTGTGTGGTATGCCACTCTGCAAAATGGCTTGTTTGAAAGAGCTTTGGTAGCCTAATATGCCGCTTTTCATTTGGTGAAAAAATATTAAGGCATTCAAAAGTTATGCCACTTTTAAGTTCACATTATAAGTCAATGGGAAAATTTATATGTATGTTTTGCAAACAAAGAATGGGGTTCTGGCCATCTCGTCCCTCCTGACAATCAAAGAATTTGCAGCCTCGTGGTTCAAGAATCTTTGTCCCCAAGGATTTTTAAAATTCTTTGATCGTGAGGTTGGCCATCTTGTTTTTGATTTTCCGATTGGAAAAACACAAATATCTCGGCTCAGGGGTCACTTCTGGAGTAAAACTTGGATGGGTTTTACTCAGGGGCCCTGATCTATCTAGCCATGCCTTTGGTTTGATCAAAATTGGTCTAAAAATAGAGTTCTGAGCTTTTGAAATCTTCATTCGCGGCTCGCTAACAATCTTTGATCACGAGCCTGCAATTTCTTTGATCACAAGATTCTTTGATCGCGATCGTGCATCGCGAGCAAAGGATGAGATGGCCAGATTTAAAAGTTGATTTTCTCAGCCCAGGGGTGCCCTAGAAACTTAAATGAGGGTGGGTTTTGCTCAGGGGGCTTCGTTCTGCCCCATCTGAATAAAAAAAACATGTTTTAAATATCCCTGGTAGTCTAGCACCCCCCCATTATGATAAAATATATAACAGTCTCTAGTGGTCCCCTACTGTTCATAAATATTGATTTTTATATCCCTGGTAGTCTAGTGGCCCCCTCCCTGATCTGTATACAATTATTATTCTTGTTCATATCCCTGGTAGTCTAGTGCCCACCCCCCCATCATAATAAAACATATTACCATCTGCAATTGCCTGGTAGTCTAGTGGCCCCCCAAGTGTATTTGATACATATTGATTTTTTTATCTCCCTGGTAGTCTAGTGGCCCCCCCGATCTGGATTAAAGGGTGGGAGGTGCTGGGTGGGCTGGCACAGCTGTGTGGGTGTGGGGGCCACTAGACTACCAGGGAATTGGACATCCTTATTTATTTTATTATGATGGAGGGGGGCTGCTAGACTACCAGGGATATGAACAGTAATTATCATTTAATACAGATCGGGGGGAACTAGACAACCGAGGACATAAAAAATCAATATTTATCAAATTCACATTGGGGGGGCCTCTATACTACCAGGCAATTGCAGATGGTAATATATTTTATTATGATGGAGGGGGGGCCCGCTACACTACCAGGGATGTGAATTACAGTTATTATTTTATGCAGATCGGGGGGGACCATTAGACTACCAGGGATATAAAAAAAACTATTTATGACATAGACATTGGGGGTGCTACTAGAGATCGTTATCTATTTTATTATGATGGGGGCGCTAGACTACCAGGGATATTTAAGTTTATTTTTTTTATTCAGATGGGGCAAAACAAAGCCCCCTGAGCAAAACTCAGCCTCATTTAACTTTGTAGGGCACCCCTGGGCTGAGAAAATACATATTTAAATATGGCCATCTCGTCCCTCACTTTTTGTTCACAAGTGGGCAATTTCTTTGAGCCTGCAAATTCTGTGATCGCGAGATTCTTTGATTGCGATCGTGCATTGCGAGCGAGGGATGAGATGGCCAGATTAAAAAAATAATTTCCTCAGCTCAGGGGTGTCCTAGGAAGATAAATGAGGGTGGGTTTTACTCAAGGGGCTTTGTTCTTATGAACCATGGTGGTGGTTTACCGCAATTCTTTCAATTTTTTAAATTACAAAAGTTTTTATTGTTTGGTCATGACCCTGCAAATTCTTTGATAGCGAGCCTGCAAATTCTTTGATCGCACGATTCTTTGATCACGATCATGCATTGTGAGGGTAGGATGAGATGGCTGGATTAAAAAATCTATTTTCTCAGCCCAGGGGTGCCCTAGGAAGTCAAATGAGGGTGGGTTTTGCTCAGGGGACTTCCTTCTGTCGAACCATGGTGGTGGTTTACCACAATTCTTTCAATTTTTTAAATTACAAAAGTTTTTATTCTTTGTTCTTGAGCCTGCAAATTCTTTGATCGCGAGCCTGCAAATTCTTTGATCGTGAGATTCTTTGATCACCATCTTTGATCGTGAGGGCAGGACAAGATGGCCAGATTTTTTGTAATGGAATAGATAGGGAAATTTTACCAATGTTTAACATTGAATATCTTGGAAATGGTTTGGTCTTTTTTGCTTGAAATTTGGAGGGTGTTTATGGTATGTCCTGTGCATGTAACGTACAGTGATTATGTGTCAGGAAAAACATTTTTGCCAGAGATATGACGTGGTGCAGTTTACATTTTGCGGACAGTATTTTGCTTGTGATGGTGCCTTGAAATTGATAGGATACCTAGCCTTAGTGTCATGGATGTAGTTTCCAGTTGTTGTGTGTGTTAAATGTCAAAAGGCGTGGAACTGTGCCAGTCTGATGAATGAAAATTTCAAACTGTGACATGTTATATCTCGGAGACGGTTTGGTCTTTTCACTTGAAATTTGGAGAGTGTTGACAGGATGTCCTGTAGATGTGAATTGCTGTGTTTATGTGTTGGACAATTTATTTTTTGTGGAGAGATTGCGTGGTGCAGTTAATGTGTTGCGGACAGCGTTTTCTATTGTTCTACTACATTAATATTTGTTTAGTGGCTGTTTGTGCTGTTGTCACTGTACTTTTTAGTCATCAGCTGTGTGATGTGGCCCACCAACTTGCGCAACTTCCTACTTTTCTATTCTTTCTTAAAACATAAGGAAATTCTATGCAAAAAACTTTGTTAATGCATCAGTTAAGGTTATTCTACAGTGAGAAAATCAGGACATTCGACATTAGGTGCTTTCTCATTGCACTTCACCCCCCACCCCTGGCCTCCACCAACAGCATCGGCTGCACAATAAATGGGCCCTAACTCTCACCCCATTCTCCTGTTGTGCACCACCCTCAGCTTGTTTACATATGGGATTGGCGAGAGTTAGGCTGATGGCCCCAATGCACAGCCCGATGCCTGTTGGTAAGGCCAGGTGGGGAGGGGCAAGGGTGGAACCCTAATGTCAAATTTCCTCGTTTTTTCATTGTAGAATAACCCTAACTGATGCATTAACGAAGTTTTTGCATAGAATGTGTGTCTATATATATATATATATATATATTTATACATATATATATATATATATGCATTGCAAAATACCCATTGCATCAGTTAGTTAGGTTGATGTTACAGCAACAAAGTTTGAAGCACCATGTTAGATATTGATTTCACCCCCACCACAGGAACCTACAGGTATAGAGCATGCTGCGGGGGTCATCAGGCCCAGTTCTCACCCCATTCCATGTGTAAACAAGCTGACATTCTACAGTACAGAAGAATGGAGTGAGAGTTAGGTCTGACGACCCCATGGCATGCCTCAGTGTCTGTTGGAGCCTGTAGGGTGGGGGTGGGGCAGTAGGGGTGGTAACCCGAATACTGAATTTCCAAACATTTGTTGCTGTGACATCAACCATAACTGATGCATTAACAGAGTTTTTGCAATGAATTCCCCTTCTTTTTGAGAAAGTGTAATATAAGTGGTTAGTGTTATGTGTTTGTGTGAGTGCGAGCCATCTGGGCCCTGTGCTCCCTTCACATTGTCCATTTTTTGCATAATGGTATGCGTATGTGGGAGCATGGGCCCTCCAGGCCCTGCGCTCCCACTTACACTTAAATACAGAGCCATACAGCAGCCCTATAGGGCAAGGAACACTTGTATCACTAATTTGCCAATATCTCAGCAACTGTAACAGCTATGAAAAAAATTCTAGTGTTGTTGTAATCATGACAGTGACTCCTCCACATAAGATAAGTTAAGTAAATCCATATCTTGCATAGTTTCTGAGATACAGGCACTGAAAAGTGCTGTGGGTGCTAACTTTGAGGGTGTAATACTGGCCTACGGACATGAAAATTATCCATTGGAATACTAATTTCAAAATGTCTTAGTAACCATAGAAGGTAAAGAAAAAATTCAAATGCATGGTATTCATGACTTTCCAACCTACATCTGTATTTAGTACACCTGCTGTGGGACTAAGAATTTTTGAGACAAAAAAGTCTGTAATTCAAACTGTTTTCGAGATACGGGCATTTGAAGACACAATGGGTGCTGCAATGTTATCCTGTGGGACATTCCTCAATTTTCAAAATGCTATAATTACAGAACCACTCAATATTTTTTCACCGAACAAGCAAAAGGCACAACTATGAGTCAACAGCTTCTTACCCTGTAAATTGTAGCCAAAATGCATAATTTACCTTGTTGCAAGGAAATGCCAAACTTTTTACTGCACCCCTATTCATTTTAAAAGGATGTTGTCACGCATCAAAAAATGTGTGTGCGATACTTTTCATGCTTCCCAAGAATGTTGTCATGCATGAAAAGTATGTTTGCATGACCGAAATTTCGGAAGCTCGATCAAAATTAAAAAAAAACATATTTTCAGACCATATTGACAAAAACTGATGTCAGGGATGTCTTCCCCATGGCCCGATTAAGTAAACACAAGTGATGATATTTAAAAAGGGTCAGTATTTCTTGAATTCTACTGTTTTTTGTCGCTCGCTAACTGAAAACAAAAAGGTGGCAGCACAAACAAATTTTCCCAGAGCACGAACAAAAAAAATTTTGCCATGAAAGTTTTTGAGCTGCCCATATAAATTTCCATACTATAATGGGACATGAAAAAATGGCATAACTTTTGAATGGATTAATATTGTTTTCACCAAGTCTTCAAAAGGCACCCCTTTGACCCAGTCTACATGTACCCAACACAATTTCACACCAAAGGGACACACCATGCAGACAAAACAGGCGATGAAAAAATGCAAAAAAAGTGAGGATTTTTCACAGTTTTTGACACTTTGCAGCTCCGCAACCATAATGCATGCAAAATTTCAGACAAATTTGACTAACAGTTGCAAAGTTATTAAGGTTCAAAATGTTGGGTTTAACATAGAAGTGACCGTGCAACCCTATTGGGGTTGTGAGGCCTAAATGTCACCCCATTCCATCTGAAATTACAAGCCACAGTAAATAAGAAAGGGTGACATTTAGGCCTCACAACCCCAATGACACACCTCATCAGCTGTCAATCTTGGGATGATGGGCAGGTCCGGGGGGAGGGGCAACCCTAAAGATTTTTCATTTCCTGGCTTTTTGTGGTTTAACCCTAAATGATGCATTAACGCAGTTTTTTTGCATAGAATTTCCTCACTTTTTAAGAAAGCATAGAATAGTACAAAGCTGCACAATTTGGTGGTAGTGCCAGACTTGAATTGCAAGTGCCAAGCTACATTATACACCTAATGACTAAAAAGTACATTGGCTGCAGCAAGGCCAGCTACCATACAAATGTCAAGCTAGTACAACAATGAAAAACGCTGTCCGCAAAATGTAAACTGTGCCACGCAATATCTGCACATAAATTATATTCTCTGACATGTAAACACCGCAATTCACATCTACAGGACATGCCGTCAACACCCTCCAAATTTCAAGCGAAAAGACCAAACCGTGTCTGAGATATAACATTTTAAAGTGTGAGATTTTCATTCATCAGAGTGCCACAGTTCTGCACCTGTTGACATTTAACAAACACAATGACTGAAAAATACATCCATGACACTAAGACTAGGTATCCTATCAATTTCAAGCCACCAGCACAATGCAAAATACTGTCCACAGAACGTAAACTGCACCATGCAATATCTCCACCAAAAAAGATTTTCCAACATGTAAACACCATAATTTACATTTACAAGACATGCCTTAAACACCCTCCAAATTTCAAGTAAAAAGACCTAACCGTTTCTGAGATATTCAATGTCAAAGATTGGTAAAATTGCCCTATCTATTCTATTATAAAAAATCTGGCCATCTTGTCCCGATTTTGCGATCAAAGATCACAATCAAGGAATCTCGCGATCAAAGAATTTGCAGGCTAATGATCAAAGAATTTGCAGACTCACGATCAAAGAATAGAAAATGCTGTCATTTAAAAATTAGAAGCAATTGCTGTAAACCACCAATATGGTTCATCAGAATGAAGCCCCCTGAGCAAAACCCACCCTCATTTGTCTTCCTAGGGCACCCCTGGGCTGAGAAATCTGAATTTTTAATCTGGCTATCTGGTCCCTCGCTTTCGATGCACGATCGCGATCAAAGAATTTGCAGGCTTACGATCAAAGAATAAAAAATGCTGTAATTTAAAAATTAGAAGCAATTGCAGTAAACCACAGACATGGTTCATCAGAACGAAGCCCCCTGAGAAAAACCCACCCTCATTTGTCTTCCTTAGGGCACCCCTGGGCTGAGAAATTAGATTTTTTAATTCAGCCATCTCGTCCCTCGCTCACGATGCACGATCACGATCAATCTCAAAGAGTTTTATTGTTCAGCAGTGAAGCCATTACAATATACTAGAAACTAAACATATTCACATCACACTGTGTACAAATGCACAACATAACATTTTTAAATGTCACAATTGCACACATTACATATGCATAAACTCAACCACCAATCGATACTGATCAGTTTATAATGTAACTCTCTCCTTTATGCCTATTTAGCAGAGCCTAATTCTTAAATTCAGCAATCCTACTTGATTGTAATGCAGTGATAGGCATTACACAGTTAGCATCACTCCACCACTATCTGTAACACTCAATAAAAATAAAATTAATAAAATAGTTAACACGCAAACATTTCATAATTCTTAAATAGCAGCTCCTGAGGGCTACTTGTGGACTGATAGCACATAAACAATGTGCCTGCTACATTTTTAGCCCTGAAAGGGACCATATGACTGGATGAAGGCACAATTTAAACTGTTAGTATGCAGAGTTGTAGCTCCAATATATTCAGGAGTCCATTAGTTTTAAACCAAGCATTCATTACGCCATTCAATGCACCATGAGTCAGGAGACTGAAGTTAATATGTAGAACCAAAGGCTCCATATATATTTTAAGCCTATCGAAGATTTTTAAGTAAATAGAAGCCTATATATTAAGTGTTAACAATTTAAGAAATAACAGCATTGTGGTAAGTACAATACAAATTAAAAGGTTACCGGACTTAGCTCATTCCGTTTTTAAGGAGTTCATGAGTTCAATTAAAGTCACCAGCATTCCTAGTCACACAAACGCTGCTAGATCTCCAAAATTCCAGAGATTATTAACATTTGCTATAGGACAGTTCCCAGGTATACCGAGCAAACCTTTAGCTCTCCGAACTAACACCTAGGCCTCTTATAATTACAACATGAGGTCCACCGGGTAAAAGGAGTTTCATTAATCAGTCTACCTCTCTCTCTTTATGGAAAGCATTAATGTATATAAACTGCACTTCAGAAGTGAAAGATGTAAAACACCTTCAGACAAGAAGCCCACAGAAATTTCCATGGACCTGCGGGTCCTTCAACAACATCCAAATTAGCATCCTTGAGAGAAAAAGCTTTTACCTGAGAAGGGAAAATTAGTGAGAAAATACCTCGGAGTTCCTCTAAAATTTTCCACTGCTCCATTAGCAGTAGGAGTCCCTTAATCTCTTTGGAATTTTAAAGACCAGCCTCCTTTTTTCAAATGGTTTCTGTATAACTATTATTTAAACTGCTGGTTTCCTGTAGATTTCTATGGTCAAGGATTCTGTACTTCCCAATTTCCTTCAACCATCTTTTAACATCTCTGCACTTGCTATTGTATCACGATCATCTGTGGGGAAAAAAGTGCAAATCATGCTCCACTGAGCATAGTAAGTTTCATAAATTTAAAATGTATTTAAGTTTCCCCAACCCTAGGCAACCATAGCATACCTTTTATTTGGATTGTGGGAGCTTTAAACAAGCACACAGGCTTGTTAATACTGCAGCACTCAATCCCAGCAAAAGGAGACCACAGCATCCGATATTCCTTTCAATACCTCTGTTGCAACCATTATTGTGCTAAGACGTTTCTCCTCGGCCAAAGCTCTTGCACCATTGTATTCATCCACACAGTTCTAGAGATTTATCTGCAATATTTTATCAGCATTCTAACAGTTATTCCACTCTGCAGTACGTCCTTGGGTAGTTCAACTCAAACCTTAAAGGCGCAGATAAGCAAATAATAATGCCAGCTCTTTCTTCTTTTTTGCTATTTCCTTTCTGTAAGAAGAAAGGAAAAAGGAGATTCCAACCTGCTACACCATTTTGTTTATAAAAACTTAGCATTCAGCAATGGTGCAATATGAAGAGCTGAGCAACAGATTAGATAGCACACAGCACGCCAGACCATGTGCTACTCATTCTCAATACTCCACTTTCAGCAGAGTTCAAATTTCCTTACAAAAGGTGCCAAATACTAAAACAGCATAAGTTTCATTCAGCATGAGTGAGTTTAACAAAAAAATCTTACAAAATGCCCTATTAGACACTCTATGAGACGCTGGGCTGTGAGGAGCGATGAAACATGAGTTTTTTATCAATTTGAATGAAATCAGCACTATACCTCGATAGAACAGAGCCCCCTGAGCAAAACCCACCCTCATGTGTTTCCCTAGCCCACCCCTGACCTGAGATAATCGTGTTTTTAGGTTGTGATGCAAGATCGCGATCAAAGAATCTCGCAATCAAATAATTTGCAGGCTCGCAATCAAAGATCTTTAGCGAGCCGCGATCAAAGATTTTAAAACCTTATAACTCTATTTTTTGACCATTTTGTATAAAACCAAAGACATGGCTTGAGCCCCCTGATTAAAACTCATCCTTGTTTTTACTTCAGGAGTGACCCCTGAGCAGAGATTTTTGTGTTTTTGAAATCGAAAATCTAAAAACAAGATGGCGGACCTTGTGATCAAAGAATTCTCAGGGCAAAGATTCTTGAACCGTGAAGCTACAAATTCTTTGACCGCCAGGTGGGACCAGATGGCCAGAACCACATTCTTTGTTCTCAATACAACCATATAAATGTTCCCATTGACTTATAATGGGAACTTAAAAGTGGCATAACTTTTGAATGCCTTAATATTTTTTCACCAAACAAAAAGTGGCATGTTCAGCCACCAAAGGTCTTTGAATGAGCCATCTCACAGAGTGGCACACCACATGATGGCTGTGCAGGGCCACATACAAAATCCCAAAAGCTGCCTCCAAAAATGGATAATTTTGCATTTTTCAGCATTTTCGTGCGTAAAGACCGTAAGTCCGACCAAAACACAATTTGGCAAATCAAGAGATCTACCATGCCCCACCATGCATACCAAATTTCAGGCAAATCCATTGAACAGGTCCAAAGTTATTAACGTCCAAAAGTTTGACTTTAACATAGACATGACATCTCAACCCTAAATATAGTGGCGTGAACACGCCACTATAATATATATATATATATATATATATATATATATATATATATATATGTATGTGCATATATACATATATATATATTATGCAAAAAACTGCGTTAATGCATCATTTAGGGTTAAAGCACAAAAAGTCAGGAAATGAAAAATCTTTAGGGTTGCCCTTCCCCCCTGACCCGCCAGTCATCCCAAGATTGACAAACGATGGGGTGTGTCATTGGGGTTGTGAGACTTAAATGTCACCCCATTTCACATGTAGTCATATTGACAAGGGATAGCAAAAAAGAATGGGGTGACATTTAGGCTTCATGACCCCAATGACACACCCCATCATTTGTCAATCTTGGGATGACTGACAGGTCCAGGCGGGAGGGGCAACCCTAAATATTTTTCATTTCCTGACTTTTTGCACTTTAATCCTAAATGATGCACTAACACAGTTTTTTTGCATAGAATTTCCTTACTTTTTGAGAAAGAATAGAAAAGTAAGAACTTGCGCAAGTTGGTGGGAGCGTGGGCCCTTTGGCTCCTGTGCTCCCACCAACTTGCAGAACTTGGGGAGCGTGACCCTTCAGGCCCTGTGCTTTCATCATCCTGTAGAAGTTGATGGAAGCACAAGCCCTTCGGCCTCAGCCCCACTCATCCCGCGGAAGTTAGAGCATGGGCCCTTCGGGCCCTGCACTCTCACCAACCTGCAGAAGTTGGTGGGAGCACAGACCCTTTGGGCCCTGCACTCCTACCAACTTGTAAACATGTGTGTACCATCAACACCCTCCAAATTTCAATGTAAAACACCAAACCGTGTCCGAGATATAACATGTAAAAGTTCGAAATTTTCATTCATCAGAGATGCAGAATTCTGCACCTGTTAACATTTTACGGGTGCAATGACTGAAAACTACATGCATGACACTAAGACTAGGTATCCTATTAATTTCAAGCCACCACCACATTGCAAAACACTGTCTGCAACACATAAATTGCATCATGCAATATGTCCACCAAACAAAATTTCTCCAACACGTAAACATTGTAATTCACATCCACAGGACATGCTGAGAACACCCTCCAAATTTCAATTAAAAAGACAGAACCGTTTCCTAGATATTTAAACTTAAAGATTGGTGAAATTGCCCTATCTAATGCATTATAAAATCTGGCCATCTGGTCCTTCCCTCCCTCGCGATGCAACATCGTGATCAAAGAATCTCATGATCAAAGAATTTGCAGGCTTGTGATCAAAGAAATTGCACACTCATGATCAAAGAATAAAAAAAATGATGAAACTCGACTTTTAGGCAGAATTTAATAAAACCACTGCCATGCCTCGATAGAATGAAGCTCCCTGAATAAACCCCACCCTCATTTGTGTTCCTAGCCTACCCCTGAGCTGAGAAAAATGTATTTTTACCTCATGATGCAAGATCGCAGTCAAAGTAGCTCGCGATCAAAGAATTTTCAGGCTCGCGATTAAAGATCATTAACGAGCCGCAATCAAAGAATTTAAAAACTTATAAGTCTGTTTTTGGACCATTTTACATCAAACCAAAGGCATGGCTTGATAGAACAAGGCCCCCTCAGTAAAACCCATCCAGGTTTTACTTCAGGAGTGACCCCTGAGGTGAGGTATTTTAATTTTTAGGGTCAGAAAAGCAAAAACAAGATGGCGGACCTCACGGTCAAAGAATTCTCAGGGACAAAGATTCTTGAACCGCAAGGATGAAAATTATTTGACCGCC
This sequence comes from Neoceratodus forsteri, assembly GCA_016271365.2. NCBI lineage: Eukaryota > Metazoa > Chordata > Ceratodontiformes > Ceratodontidae > Neoceratodus > Neoceratodus forsteri. The sequence continues at coordinate 1,129,452,100 of CM028131.1, forward strand.
AGGTGGGACCAGATGGCCAGAACCCCATTCTTTGTTCGCAAAACAACCATATAAATTTTCCCATTGACTTATAATGAGAACTTAAAGGTGGCATAACTTTTGAATGCCTTAATATTTTTCCACCAAATGAAAAGCGGTATGTTCAGGCAGCCAAGGTCTTTCAGATGAGCCATCTTGCAGAGCAGCTACATGACGGCCATGAAGGGCCACGGACAAAATCCCAAAACCTGCCTCCAAAACTGGATAATTTTGCATTTTTCAGCAATTTTGTGCGCAAAGACCATAAGTCCAACCAAAACGAAATTTGGCAAATCAAGAGATCTACCATGCCTTACAGCACATACCAAATTTAAGGCAAATCCGTTGAATGGGTCCAAAGTTATTAACAGGCAAAAGTTTGACTTTAACATAGAAGTGCTTTCTTAACCTGGTATATACTCTGCCTGTACTGTTTAGGTGGGTCTGTACTGTTTATCTGGGCCTGTAAGGTGTTCCTTACAATGGAGAGAAACTTTTACATCTACTGCTGGGAGTCTTATATAAACACAATGGGTGGGATATTCAAAAGGGTTGCGCATGCGCAAGTCTGAAATTACGCCATTCTGCGATATTCAGCAGGAGGCAGTTACGCCACTGAAAACAGGCTGAGCAACAGCGCAATGCAAATGAATGCATGCTCAACTGGAGGGGGAGGAACCATGCATAAACTGCACAGCCCGATATTCAGCCGGGCTGTGCAGAGTTGTGCAGGTGCAACCCCAACCTGCACCTGCATGACTTTGAGCCAAAAAAAGAAGGCTTAAGTCGAGGGCTACCCACAGGTGAGCTGCTGTATTGCAGGGCGCAACACAGCAGCTGCCACCTGTGGCTGGCTCCCAACCCAGTCCCTGTGCCCCCCCGCAGCCCGATCGCGGGCGTAGTGTACTCCTCCCCCACCAGCCCGATCGCGGCAGCAATGTGGCCCTCCCTCCTCCTGAACATCTCCCTGGTGGTCCAGTGGACCAAAATGCCCGATCGCGGGGTAAGTAAACTGAAACTCTCAACATCTCCCTGGTGGTTATGTCTCAAATGCCCGATCGCTGCGCAGGGTAACTGAGTCTTTCTTGGTGTACAGGCTCTCACCTGTTTCACTACCTCACCACTCGCCCTCAGCAAAGCGAGTGGCGTAAGAACTCACTCGCTTACCTCGCTACTCCGCCCACTGACGTTAGGGCCGGGCACGCCCATTGGTGCAGAGCAAGAGCCACTGGGCGGCAGCCCATACCATACATGACAGTCCAGTCGGGCGAGGGGGGGCGGGCAGGCGGTGGATGCTGCCGCCCGCCGCCTGCCGGGGAGTGGGGTGGTGGGGCTGGGTGGTGGTGGGGTGGGGACACTAGCCACCAGGGAGATGTTCGGGAGGAGGGGAGCTACATTGCTGCCCGCAATCGGGCTGGTGGGGGAGTCACTATGCCCACGATCGGGCTGTAGGGGGCGTCGGTCCCCGACGGCTGCTGCCTGGCAGGGCGCCGGGCGCAAGTCCTCGGGGATCGGTGCACCTACATGCTAATGGCATGCAAATGGGGCCATAATCACATGCAAATGGCCCCCCCTGCGCCTTGCATGAATTGTAGCCCCATTTGTATGTCACCTTTTGAATATCGTGATTTTGCGCATGGCGCAATGGTACTTGCACCACCGCAAGTTGAATGCTCCACTCTGTCAGCTTGCGGTGGCGCAAGTTCCACTGCGCCATGCACAGTGGCTGTGGCTGGGGGGTGATATTCAAAGGAGTTGCTCAATAGCGCAACTCCTTTGAATATCGCCCCGGACACACCCCAGCGCAACTATTTTGCATAGCTCAAGGGCTTGCGCCTATGAATGGCGCAGTTTGAATATCTCACCCAATGTATTTATTTACAAATTGGTACTGGAAACCAATGCATAATAAAAACTGGGCTAAAAGGACATTAGTACAAATTTTTTTTTTTTGTTAATCATTTTTCTCCCTTGGCCTCTGGTCTGCCTACCTCTATCACATCCTGGCATTCCCACAGGTCTTCCAGCCACCATCTCCAGGGATCCCCAGCTCCCGTTCAGGTCCCACAGCTAGTACCCCCGCGGTGGGGCAGCGGGGGGCCCCCCTACACCCTCCGCCGAGACCGGATCTAGTGTGTCGCTGTGTACCCATGGAGCCATTGCTCCCATCAGAGATGGCCACCATGCCACCACAACCAGTGCCAATTTCCCATTTTCTCCCCATGGCGTGTGAGGTGTGCAATGACACCAAGGGACAGGTGCGGGCACACTACCGCATGCACACCTTCCCGGTGTCGGCCCCAGCACATCCCCCTGACTGCCTGTGCTTCTGCATCACCCCCAGCCATCACTAGAGGCCACCAGAGCACCGGTGAAAGCATCCTCCCCTCCCCAGGAAAGGAGAGCAGTCCAGCGGACCCTGTATCCTTCACTCTCCTTGACACCCCCGATGACCCTGGCTCATTCCTGAACCTGGGTTGCCGGAGCAGCGTGAGGTGAGTACAAATATTTTTTAAACAGTTAATTAACATTCCAGTTGTCTATGCAGAGCATTTTAATAATCCAGTTTGTGTATAGATTTAGCAGATTATAGGGGTACCCATAGCTAGAAACACCAGACCTATGCCACTGTGTTTTCTGGAAATAATTTAGTTCACCCCTAACAACCCTCTCCTTCCTACATAGACCCCAAATTGGCTTGCTACCCCATGCTTTTTAATTCTTTTCCTTAACAAATGTTGACTCATATATTGCATTGTATCCCCCCCTTTTTTTAGAAGGGGCTGGGGGCTACAAAAAGACGGTTGTAGAATGCTGTCCAAGATAAAGCAGTCTAGCTAAATGATAAAAGAGGAAACAAGGTGAGGTGGGCATCCTGCATGCAAGCCTTGCACGTCTTACTAAGGCAGCATCCGACAATGTCACTCGGCTGTAGCAAAGCAGATTTAAATGCAAGGTCTCCCAGGACTGCATGTCACGGGTTGCTTTTCACCGACTCCCACTTTCTCTGGCTGCAAACATGCACTCGGAATTGGAGGGAAGGGGATGGGGGCCTGCAATAAAAATGGAGAGCAGCAATTGACAGAGGCAATTATTAAATGGTGATGTTCAGAAAAATGTTAAAGAAAGATTATAAAGCCACCCCAATACTTTGTGCTTAGATTGAGTGCAATATATAAAAAGACACAAAGGCATCAGAGATAAAAAAAAGAGTCTCTTTCTCTCTTTTCTCTATCCCTTATATTAAAGGCGGCTCTTCAGATTGTGTTTTAAGGATCCAGGGACATTAAAATGGGTGGTCCCCTTTTGCCCGACACCCCGACAGTGAAACACGGAAAATTATCACTACAGCGACAGTTGCTGTAATGGTCCGTTTCTATGTTTCGCAGTCCCCCAGTGTCCTGCCCCTTCCCCGGACTAACTCTGAACTGGAGTTGAGAATCTTAAAGTCTGGGGGGTGCAGGGGGCAAAGCCCCCCACAGAAAACACTGGGGGCTTGGGCGTCACAATACCTTCATTGGTATTATGCCGTCACTGTGCAGGTGGTCGACAGGTTTGCTGTTGACCAAACCTGGTGCTTCCCATTAAAACAGAAGTCGATTTAAATGAACCCATTGAGATGCAGCAGGCAAGTAGCTGGTGGACTCAAGGTCAAGTGATGGTTGGATTATATGCTTCTTCATAATAATATTAATTAAACAATTTGCATGCTAATAAAGTAACAATTATCAGGGATCCTGTTGAAAGATTCAGGTTATTACAACACACCAATCTGGGGTCCAGAGGGTCAGAGAGTGAGAGGAGAGAGAAATTTCAACTCAAATTAACATTCTGTCAGCTCCAGAAAATGGGATAAATAAAGTCAAATTAATTCTCTATAATAAAGAGAGGGAGAGAGCACCCCCACACACACACTCACACATTTTTATTCTTGCTGGAATGATTACCATTCTGTATTCAGAAACACCTCTCCCCTACATTCCTCCTTCTCAAATCTGACTCAGAATGAAGCATTTATTGCTACAGGCAAAATTTGGTCCAGTGGACACAGTTTACAAGAATTTATAGAGAAATCAATTAAATTATGGTGAAAAGTGAAGCCCTTGGCCCTCTGACCCCCCCCACCACCACCATCACTACTACCACCACACGCACGCATGCACACACACAGAGTTAATGCGAAGTAGCTTTTGATTCCCACTACTAGCAATCACCCACAATCCACTACTGTTGATTTTAACAAGTTTTTTTCAATTATTTAATGGGGCACAGCAGTATTTATATGTACAGATCAATTATAACCACTGCATTAGAAAAGGGGTTTAAGAAATTACTCTGTATAATGATTTTCCCAAAAAAATCAGTCATGGAGGGTATGGGGACTAGTCGGCTTCCATTGTTAAACACAGTCTCTGAAACCATGCACTCCAAAGCTTACAACCCTCAGAGTCTGGAATTAATTTTAATACAATCAGAGGCATTTCTTTCCACCTGTAAGTACAGGATTTATATTGTGACATGGCATACAGCTATAATAATAAGTCAGGCACTACAAACAGGATCAGTAGCACTTGTTAATTCAAAAAGTGATAATGTTTGTCAGAGTAATCACTGGGACCCTGGGGTTTCAGCAGTCAAGCAATAACATCTCTCACCAAAAATACAGCAGACTGTCCTACCTTTATTTTCAAAGTTGCTTATGCTGAGTATGTCTATATATATATATATATATATATATATATATATATACAATGATTAAGCCTTTTGAGTTTTTTTTTTTTTGTCTTAGCAACAGAGTTGCAACTATTTCATACTGAACAGTATGTTTTGCCACTACCCATTGAGAAACAAACACTCGGTACAGCTTTCATGTGAATGCACTAAAAATGCACAGGGGGACAAATCCATTGTGATGTATAAATATAACCAAATGTTAGCAGTACATTTTTATTAAGTTCCATTTTTGGAGAATGTGGGTTTTAGTTTTTTAACTTATAGACACACGCATAGTAGTGTTGGACCACATGACTTTGCAATCTGAAAGCAGTCTATTATACCGTCCACCATGATCTAGTCGACTGGCTCACAGACAGAGGTGTAACTCACAAAAAACATTTATGTACTATATTGCAATTCTGACAGAGGTATTATATTAAACATTGTAAAGCAGTGAAAATGCCTAAGAACATCATTTAGAACCAACCATTATTGATCGTTTGGTCTCACATTGTCTTAACCAGATGACTAACATGCAAACAAATAACTTGGCTTTGGCAAACAGAGAAATGCAAATGTCTATGTAAACCAGTGCTTTAGTTGTAATACCATGTATGGCACAGTATGAAGAATAGAGTCACATTTGCTTCTATGATTTAAAAAAAATACTGTTTTGAAATTGAATGTTAACTTGGGACCACATGGTCGGCTTGTGATTTATGGTCCACAGAAACGAGCAATGCAGAATGGAGCACTTCACATTCCAAGATGTACAAATGTATCAAAAAGCAAATAAATTAGTGTAATCTGTGAAATAGTGTAGGACAGCTTTATTTTCCTGCTAGGAAATTTGTTCACAAAGTCGGGAGTCTAGGAATAGTGCACAGATATTAGTGGGACGCGTGGCAAAAAACAAAGGGTGAGTCTATCAAACTGTGTGCTCACTGCTAACCTGGAACTGTACTATGCCGCAATTCAGTAGACTGGGTAAATTGCTAAACACAGCATATCCAATGGATATGACCTATGGCGTGCAAATATTTTTTCAATCCAATATGACCAAAATGTCAAAACAGCTGTTTGGAGCACACCAGTTTGGTTGGATGCCATTTGAAAAAAATGTCCGATCCAAAGTGAACATCCGAAAGCTTAGTAGCAGACACAAGCACAGCGCTTTTCACAACCACGTTTATGTTAAATAAATTATTTTGCTCACCTTAACATTTGGGCACAGAAATAAAAAAATAATACATATTTGGGGAAAACACATTGGTCGTCACCAAGACCAGTTGCAGTGCTCAGACTGTGATGAGCGAGGCTAAAGTAAGCTACAGCAATAACCTGTTTTTAAAATTCAGAAATAAATTGCAAAAAAAAAATCTTAAGACATTAAATATAACTTCAGAGATGTTTAGCTAGTCAGAGGCAACACAAACAGTATATGGTCAGCAGATTATATACAGAGCGGGGTTGATGGACTGTTCAGTGATGCCGTCTCCCTCACCTCCGATGCAGCCATTTGCTGGGACATTGTAAAAATAACTAATTTTTTAACCAAAGTAAAAAAAATCAGTTTGCTAAAGTGGCGAATTTTGTTAGATAACTATTGATATTAGTTAATGGCAATGCAAAGATTTCCCACTGATTGCACTTTTCAGCCTTCCAGCTCTATTTTTCTCGCATGTTTGTTTTCGCTCTGGTGCTGGACTTCTCCAGTCAGATGCTCCTCTCACTATCAAAGATCATCCCACCAGTGATTTAATTTATATAGCTTAACCTTGTCACCTCAGGACTTTTATTTGCATGTGATGACGACTTTCTTGGGGGCTGGGAAAGGGCCCCAATGGGCAAGTTGTACGAAGGTTTTGTTTTGACTTAACCTGAATCATGAGTCATATAAACCTGTTTTCTGAGCAAAACATAATTAAATGTAATATTTTACAGTGATTTTCTGAAATCGGGCATTAATTTCAACAAAAATATGGAAAAAAAAACAAGAATCTCCTTTCTTACACTAAAATCATTAACTTTTTATTTCAGGTTACACAGGGGACATAACATGTAACCTGCAATACATACTTTTTCAATTAAACAAAAACATTATACAATGTGGAATTAATTGTTGCAAAACAGTTTTTAATTACACTTTAAAATGTTGCCTTTTGACAAATGTGTGAGTGGTACTCAATAGGGGAAACTTCTCCGACACATAAACATCATAATTCACATCTACAGGACATGCCGGGAACACCCTCTAAATTTCAAGTAAAAAGACCAAACCGTTTCTGAGATATTTAAACTTATAGATTGGTGAAATTGCCCTATCTAATGCATTATAAAATCTGGCCATCTGGTCCCTCCCTTGCGATCAAAAATCACGATCAAAGAATCTCACAATCAAAGAATTTGCAGGCTCATGATCAAAGAATAAAAAATGCTGAAACTCAAGTTTTAGGCAGAATTAGATAGAACCATCGCCATGCCTCGATACCACGAAGCCCCCTTAGCAAAACCCACCCTCATTTGTGTTCCTAGGCCACCCCGGGGCTGAGAAAATTGAATTTTTAAAAGGGCCATCTCGTCCCTCATTCGTGATGCAAGATCGCAATCAAATAATCTCGCGATCATAGAATTTGCTGGCTCGCGATCAAAGAAATTGCACACTCATGATCAAAGAATAAAAAATGCTGGAATTCAACTTTTAGGCAGAATTTAATAAAACCACTGCTATGCCTCGATAGGACGAAGCCCCCTTAACAAAACCCACCCTTATTTGTGTCCCTAGACCAACCCTGAGCTGAGAAAAATGTATTTTTACCTCACGATGCAAGATTGCGGTCAAAGAAGCTCGCAATCAAAGAATTTGCAGGCTCACAATCAAAGATCGTTAGCGAGCCACGATCAAAGAATTTAAAACCTGATAAGTCTATTTTTGGACCATTTTACATCAAACTAAAGGCATGGCTTGATAGAACGAGGCCCCCTGAGTAAAACCCATCCAAGTTTTACTTCAGTAGTGACCCCTGAGGCGAGATATTTGAATTTGTAGGGTCAGAAAGCAAAAACAAGATGGTGGACCTCGTGGTCAAAGAATTCTCAGGAACAAAGATTCTTGAACCACAAGGCTGAAAATTCTTTGACTGCCAGGTGGGATCAGATGGCTAGAACCCCATTCTTTGTTCGCAAAACAACCATATAAATGTTCCCATTGACTTATAATGGGAACTTAAAAGTGGCATAACTTTTGAATGCCTTAATATTTTTTCACCAAATGAAAAGCGGCATGTTCTTGCAGCCAAGCTCTTTCAGATGAGCCACCTTGCAGAGTGGTACACCACACAACGGCCACGCAGGGCCACAGACTAAATCCCAAAACCTGCCTCCAAAACTGGATAATTTTGCATTTTTCAGTGTTTTCATGCGCAAAGACCGTAAGTCCGACCAAAACAAAATTTGGCAAGTCAAGAGATCTGCCATATCCCACTGCACATGCTAAATTTTAGGAAAATCCAATGAACGAGTCCAAAGTTATTAATGCGCAAAATTTTGACTTTAACATAGAAGTGCCTTCTTAACCCTAAATATAGTGGGGCGACTGCACCACTATAATATATATATATGTGTGTGTGTGTGTGTGTGTGTGTGTGTGTGTGTGTGTGTGTGTGTGTGGAGAGAGACCCTTATGCATTGCTATATAGCTATGGTATATATATATATATATATATATATATATATATATATATATACACACACACATACAACTGAAGTGCATAGCAGTCTTCCCTGCATAGTGCTCCGCCCCCCACACACACACACACATGTTCTCCAACACAAGGCTGTACAGCCAGGGTCCCTATACCCTGTTAGTCTAGTGCCCCCCACCCCCATCATGATCCCCGACTCCCAATGCAAAATAAATCATCCAGTTCCCTGGTAGTCTAGTGGCCCCCCCCCAGCAGTGTCAGCCCCCTGCTCCCCTAACCATCCCAGAATGGAGCAGGTGATTATTTGTCAACCACCGCTCACCCCAGAGCCAGCCACCAGCTGAGTGATGAATGAGCGCATACCCGACTGAGTTATGAATGAGCGTGTACATACATGCCCATTCATAACTCAGGAACTTTCTCCTTCATCACTCAGTCAGCAGCTGGCAGCAGAGGTGAGCGGTGGGTTGAGCCAGTCACCGGCTCTGTTCCAGGATGGTTGGGAGGGAGCAGGGGAGTCTACACTGTCAGGTGAGGGGTGGGAGCCACTAGGCTACCAGGAACGGATGGTTTATTTTTACATCAGAGTTGGGGATCATGATCGGGGACCACTAGACCGCGAGGAACTGGATGATTTATTTTATATCAGGAGTCGGGATCATGATGGGGGGGCACTAGACTACCAGGGAAATGTTTGTGTGTATTACAATGGCAGTTGGGGATCAGGATGGAGGGGGGGTAACAGTGTACTGTGAGCAGGCAGGGGGGCATGGGAAATCCGCCACCCCCTGTGCCATATTACTGTATGCTTTTTGCTGGTAGTATTCAGTGTGGCGCTACAGGTGGTGCAAAAACCTGTAGTGTGGTGCTGTTCTCCCTCACTCACTCCCCTACATACATTAACTTTAATGTCAGCACTATCACACAGCACCAGCACTAATTAAGAATTTGAATATTGCAGCCCGGCTCAAATTCGGTGCTATTCCAGTGCAATGGATTTGTGCCAGGTGCAAAGCTTTGAATGTCTGGCCCCTAGTCTATTTGTATAATTCTGATATCCGGGTAAGTGCATTGGAACGGAGGCCACTTTTCGGGCACTACCCAGATCCATATTGATATATGGTGGTCCCTTTTTGAAACTATTCTAAAATATTAAATGTGCTTTAAAATGGATTACTCCAGTTCTTTTATTTGAACACATCTATTTCCTTATGCTTTAAATATTCAGCTTTAAAAACTAATTTAAATGAATTTTTACTGAGTATTTCTACTGCAGATCTGAAATGAGGTGAGGTGCCTAATGTGCCTATAAAAAGGAGCCAATGTGAAATTCAGATCTTCAAAAAAAAAAGCTGATGATGTTACCTTTTTTGTTTTTGTTTTATGTGCTACAAAGACCAAACATCTGTTGGCAGAATAATAAATTAATATCCTTAATAAATCTAAACTCCATCACTGTAATAACACTTACGCTCTTCCTATTATATTTTACATATTCTAATCTAATTTGTTAAACTTTTCCATCTAGTATCTTGTAAGTATTGAGTGTACTAAATTTAAGATCATGACATAGAACATTAATAAAGAGGATGGGGAGATTTCTCATCACATTTTTGTTTTGCTTGTCTCATAGATACATAGATACATAGATATATAGACAGTGTCGGCAGATAAGGGCCTATGGCCCACCCAGTCTGCCCATTTGAGCTTGTAAGTTCAGTTTGTTTTCCTAGAAGTCTGTTGCCCCATACCCCTGACCTCCAGAATTCCTTTATGTCTATCCTATGCATTCTTAAATCCCGTGATTGTTTCAGCCCCCACCACTTCCTCTGGCAGGGTGTTCCACTTGTCCACCACCCGTTCTGTGAAGAAATTCTTTCTCATGTTTCCTCTGAATCATCCTCCTTCCAACTTCATCCCATGCTCTCTAGTCCTGGAACATCTTTTTCGCTTAAAAATAGTGTTTTCCTGCACCCTGTTCCTTCCTGTAAGATACTTGTATGTCTCTATCATATCCCTTCTCTCCCTCCTCTCCTCCAGGGAGTACATGCTTCAGGATAAACTATGCACTTTTTCAGAGTATCATGATAAGTTCAAAACATTAAAAACAGTAAAAAAAATATAGAAAACATCACAAGGAAAAATACTTTATTATTCACACAAAAATAATAAAATGCAGTACTGTGCCAGCCATGTAAAAGTCTAGTGAGTACAGGGGCAGCTTTCACACTGTGATATCTCCATATACAAATTCCCCAGGCTGTGCTGGATTGGAAAATGTTAGCACTTATTATAAAGAGAAATATTTATAGAGGAAGGGGAAGGAGAAGGACAACAGATAAGGACAAGGAGCACAGAAAGAAGTGAGGTAGGCACTAGTCTATTTACAGAGGAGAGGGTTCTGAGAGAACTTGCAAATCTGAAAGTGGACAAAGCAATGGGGCCAGAAGGAATGCATCTCAGGATACTGAAGGAGCTCAGCGAGGTGCTGGCTGCACCTGTAACAGCCGTGCTCCACCACTCACTGGAGATGGGAGTTGTTCTGGAGGACTGGAGGAGGGTAGATGTAGTCCCACTTCACAAAAGTGGAAGCAAAGAGGAGGCTGGCAACTACAGGCCAATCAGCCTGACTTCAGTGGTGGGGAAAGTAATGGAATCACTACTGAATGAAAGGATTGTAGAGTATCTGGAATTCAGTGGCCTTTAGGATCTGAGGCAGCATAGATTCGCATGGGGGAGATCATGTCAAACAAATCTGATAGATTTGACCTGTACGTTCAGGCAGTTGGATCAGGGTGGAGCGGTGGATGTTGGCTACCTGGATTTCAGTAAGGCATTCAACACTGTTCCACATAGGAAACTCATAAACAAGCTGGGAAGCCTAGGAGTGGGTCTTAAGGTGGTAAGCTGAGTGAGAAATTAGCTAGGGGACTGGGGACAGAGGGTGGTTGTAAATGAAGTTCATTCCAAGGAAGGGAGGTTGACAAATGATGTGCCACAGGGATCAGTACTGGGACTGGTCCTCTTTAACGTCTTTATTAGTGACGTTGCAGAGGGGTTAGAAGGGAAGGTATGCTTCTTTGAAGATAACACTAAAATCTGTAATAGGGTAGACACTTGGGGGGGTAAAATGAATAGTGATCTAGGAAAATTAGAGGAGTGGTCAAGGGTGTGGCAGCTAGAAGAAGTGCAAAATCATGCACTTGGGGCACAGAAATCCAGGAGTGGAGCACAAAATGGAGAGGAGGGGCAGTATTAACCACCACCAAACAGGAAAGGGACCTGGGAGTAATCATGCCTGATGACCTAAAGGTGGCCAGACAGTGTGACAAGGTAGTGGAGAGAGCTAGTGGGGTGCTAGGGTGCATAGGAAGGGGTATCACCAGCAGAAAGAGAGAGATGGTGCTACTGCTGTATAGATCACTGGTGAGACCTCACCTTGAGTACTCTGTCCAGTTCTGGAGACCACATCTCTGGAAGAACATAGACAGGGTAGAGGCAGTCCAAAGAAGGGCAACTAAAATGGTGCAAGGTCTGTGTCACAAGCATTGAGGAGAGACTGAAGGACTTCAAAATGTACACTCTGGAATAAAGGAGAGTGGGAGGGTATGATAGAAGCACTCAAATACCTCACGGGTATACATAAAGTTCAAGAGGAAGCATTTTCAAAAAGAAAGAGGCTTAAGAACAAGGGGACATGCCATGAAGCTGGGGGGGGGGGACACTCAGAGATGATGTGAGGAAGTACTTCTTCACAGAAAGAGTGATGGATGCCTGGAACAGCCTCCCATTGTAGGGGTTGGGGGAAAAAATGGTAACAGGCTTCATGAATGCATGGGATATGCATAAGAGAACCTTAGAGACAGGGAAGGGGAGGATAAAGCCAGAGATCAAGTAGATTATGTGGTATTATACTAGGTAGGAAAAATGGAAAGACAAGGTGAACGAAGTGGTCCTTTCCTGCTGTCAACATCTGTTTCTATTTTTCTATTCTTACAAACTGGGTATCTAAAATAAAGAGTTCCGATTGGCTGACACTCATTACATGACCATGTGGCAACCTAGCTTATCACATGATCATTCTGGTATTTAGCCTTATCACATACCAAGACCATAAAAAATCATTTGGCAGTCATTTTCTCCCCCTTAACTAAACCACACAACACCACCCAAAAATGTGTTAATGTGTTTGTTTTCAAACATCCATCCCCCTCCTTTGCAAAAAAATCAGATTATCTTCAAAACAGTTCTGTAAACAGTTAGCTGTGCTGTAATCCTTTTTGTGTTAATCATTTTTAAACTAAGCTGTCGTGCTTGTGGTCACGCTCCAGTCAAACTGTGCAAACTGTGTCCTGAACAAACCACAACAGTTAATTCGCTTCACAGACCTTCTGAAGTGCTGCTTCATCTCTGTTTCATTGCAAAATGCAAGCAAGATAAGCTACTTCCATGGAGCTCTCCCACTTTCTGCCACAGTTCAGATTCACACTGATACTGATCATAAACTGTTGCTTCCTACTTACCATGTGCAACCCATTTTCTCCGATAGCCAAACTACAAGCATTCATTGATGCACTCTGTTCATAAAGTTTTATTTTCTTTCTTTTCTTTTGGCCATACATTCCCTCTCTTACTACAGGAACATTTTGCACACCCCACCATATGAGGGCATGTGTACTGAAGCATTGTGGAAGTGAAGATCATATAGGAGCAGAACGTGGAGACCATGGTGGATATTGACAAAGTGCAGTGGGGCACACACCACCACAGGCACAGGCCAATGGGGTGGCCCATGCAGATGGACAGTGCCACGGATGTGTCTGTACTCAAAGCAGTGCACAGCCCCGTGCACCAAATTTCACCAGTGGCCAGGTGGCATCTATGGTCAGTGACATATGGCCGCACTATGCCAAGCTGTACAGGACACAATCCCCGTTCATGGCACTAGAGGTAAAGGCACAACTGTGGCTGGATATCCAGGCCAGTGTGAATGCCACTGGTCCTGAAGCCCAGACACTGTCAACCATAAAGCGCAAGTGATGGGACCTGCATTCAGCAGTAAAAAAGAAACTTGCCATGGGTGCACTGGCATGCCAGGGCACAGGAGGTGGGCCACCCATCAGTGACATGCCACTGACACCACTGGAGAGGATGGTGGCAGACACCCTCACAGACATCAGTGTCCATGGGGAGGTTGATGGTGTAGGTACCCTGGAAGGTATGCATGCACTGGCAGGGCATGGGTACCCTAGGGAAGTTGCTCCATGCATGGACTAATGGCCATGTGTTTCACCCTACAGACACAGGCACCGATGGACGCATGATGACAAGGCCAATATCACACAGCCAGGACACAGTGGCACAGTATGTGGGATGTGATAATGCCAAGCAGGAGGAGGAAGGCATAGGTGGATCACTGGTGCACCCGCACCCCAGCAACAGGTAACTGCAAGGGGGTATCCAGTGATAAAGCGACCGAATATGGGTGATCATCAAAACAGCGATTCGATATTTGGCACTATTGGAAAGGAGTACCCGCAAGGGTAGCAACTGCTTCTACCGCGAGGGTAGGGGAAGGCACCCGGAAAAAAGGATTTGCAAGGGGAAGGGGAGGGATTGTGAAGAGGGTTATTGGGAGAGACTATGCCTGCCACCAGCAAGCCAGTCATGTGGTGTGCTGGTGAGGTAGGCTGGCACCAGCACAGCGGGTACTGAGTTCGGGCCTGGGGACGGGATGGTCTAATTTTGCCACCTATGTCTCCAGAACTTAATTTTTTTTTCCACCGAATTTGTGCTCCCTCCCCGACATGCACCCTCTGGTGTTAGTATTCCTAATTAAGGGGGGTGCAGGGGGCAAAGCCCCCATGAGGGGGGCATGGGGGTGCAGCCCCCTGCAAAAACACTTTAGATTGCCAGGTGTTGGTTCGCTGGTAAGTGTATATCGCCGATTTGCTTTTCGGTGATATGCACTCACCATAATAGCGATCATCATTCCCCATTCGTTATTATGACATAGAACCCTGCAAGGGCACCCTCACAGACAGCTTATCAACCCCATGTCCTCCACAGGTACCGAGATGGAGACAGAGAAACAGCAGAAGTCAGAGACAGATCTGGAAAGCACACAGGTGGCCCAGGATGAGGGGACACAGGAGCTATTCGAGTTGGTGGATGGAGGTCACAGCAGCCAGGTGGGCCAGCATGCCCCAGGACAACAGGCATGGACCACCAAGGACATGGCAGTTAGCAGGATCACAGCCACTGGCACAGAACAGGCATGCCAAGACATCATGGCAAGGGGAGGAGGGACACCAACATGCCCTGTGGATAGTGGTAATGAAGACTTGTTGAAACAGGCTGGGCCACCCACGCAGAGTGCGCACCCATGGTATCATGGCAGCACAGTACAGGGAGCTGCGGCAACTGGAACAGGACAGACTGGAGGTGCAGTGACACAACACAGAGGCACTGGTAATACTGACCAATGAGGTGTGGGCCATGCAGCTTGGGATCAACCTGCTGGCTGACCTCCATTAGAGGCTCGTGGACCACCTGGTCGGATGGGAGGCACCACATGGATGGTCTGCCCACACCCCTAGCTGCATGACACATACCCCACACCCACACCCATGTGTCTCCAAGTATGCCACCCCCAATTGGGAACAGGACACCCAAACATGGGAAACGGAGAGCACACTGGTGCAAGGGCCCCAGGGCACATGCGTGGCCCACATGCACATCTTCAGTACGCAGGGTGTGGAGTCACAGGGGCATGACATAGCAACCACATGGGAGGACATGAACATCCACCATGATAGCCACAGCACTGCAACTGATGATGCCATGGAGGAGCAGCAGACAGTGCCCAACCCTGTGGGCAGCCAACAATGGGGTGCTTCCAGCCCACATGCACCAGTCAGGAGACTGGGCACACAGTTCTCAGCATGCATACATGCAAAGCCCTATGACACACACAAGGGCAGTGAAAGTGCACAAGCACCCCTCACATGACATGTATAGGACATGCACAAAGTGCACATACCCTGAACACAGCACAATCCGCACACACCCTGTGACACAACCTGACAGACCCTGCCTCACAACCATCACAGTATACACCATAACACCATTGCTGGCACACTACACACCATGGGGTATACTGCCTCCCACAGCAACACCACCAGCATGCCCCCCCAGCAGGGCACACAACATGCCCCCCATAGCAACACTTCCATCAAGTACCCCCATTGCAGGGCACCTAGCATGCCACCCCCCCGGCAGTACAATATAGCATTTAATGCATGTGCCACAAGCCCATTCTAGCTTGACACACAGGCCCCCATGCCCCCCCTCCAGGATGGGTGCACTCAGTGCATGACATCATCATCATGCACCCACCACCCACGATGGTCAGAGCACACATATGCCATGATGCAGTGCTGTCCACACCAGCCATGCACACAAATGCCCACACATTGCAGATATGTACACAATGGTATCACCGCACAAGACACACAGCCATCAGTCCTGACACTGTGCAGGTGTACATCACTACCACTGGAATGTGCCCTGTACCAGGGCATCACCAGCCACACACCCATTCAGTGTCTCCTGCCCCCTGACCAGCATCCCCTTATCCTCCTGCAGTGGTGCATCTTGCTGGTGGCCCACTGGCATGGGTACATTGCAATACAGAGTGATATTATGGAGTATAGCACATGCGGAGAACACCTTGTACACCCTTCCTGGAGACAGCAGCATTGTTTTCCCAGTATGGACACTAGAACCACATATTCAATAGTCTGACTATGGGCATGATAGTATGCCTCCTCGACTGCACTGTAAGGTGCCAGGGTAGGTGTCATCAGGTACAGGCACAGTGGGTATCCACTGTCACCTGTGCAGGGGACAGAACAAGCAGACAATACGAACATACGAACATATGAAATTTGCCAGCAGATAAAGGCCTAGAGGTCTATCAAGTCTGCTTGAATGTGCAGCTAGCACCCCTTATTCTGCAGCTGCCCCTCCCTTCCACCCTTCCCCTTCATTAACCTTCCCCCTTGTCCTGTCCCATCCTCATTTGAAGCAGTCCACTGTTCTACTGCATACCACTTCAGCAGGTAACGCATTCCACCCAGCCACCACCCTCTCTGTAAAAAAGTGTCTCCTCATCTCCCTCCTGAACCTTCCTTGCTCCAGTCTCATATCATGGCACCTGGTGGCCCTCCCCTCCCTTACTTTGAACAGCCCCTCTGTACCCATCTTGTTTAATCCTTTCATGTATTTAAAGGTTTCAATTATGTCACCCCTGTCTCTCCTCTCCTCCAGTGAGTTCATGTTCAACTCCTTCAACCTCCTCTCGTATGATAAGTCCCCCAGCCCCTTGATCATCTTTGTCGCTCTGTGCTGCACCCCCTCCAGTAACTTAATGTCCCTCTTCAGATAGGGACGCCGGTACTGCACGCAGTACTCCAGGTGTGGTCTAACTAATGACCTATACAGTTGCAGAATCACCTCCTCCCTCCTCGAGGATATACCCCTTGCAATACAACCCAGCATTTTGTTGGCCTTTGCAGCTGCCTTCCTACATTGTGCCGAGTTGTTCATTGACCCTGTAATGAGCACACCCAGATCCTTCTCCTCCTCTGTCTGGGCTAGCTGCACTCCCCCTAGCTGGTAACTCCTCCTTGGGTTCTTCATCCCAAAATGCAGCACCTTGCACTTTTGGCATTAAAGCCCAGTTGCCAGGTGTCTGACCAGGTTTCAAGCTTTGCCAGATCATCCTGCAACCCTGCCATCCCCGAGGTCATCCACCACCGCGCTCTACCTTGGTATCATCAGTAAACAAACTGATCTTGCTCTTGATGTCCCATGATATGTCTGCAATGAATATCCCAAACAACACTGGTCCCAACACTGAGCCCTGTGGAACACCGGTCGTCACTTCCCTTGGGTGTGAGAGCTCCCCACCCACCACCACCCTCTGTTGCCTTCCCTGCAGCCAGTTTCCTACCCATCTCACCAGCTTTGCACCTGCCCCTGTGCCTACTAACTTCCTTCCCAGCCTTCCATGGCACTGAGTCAAATGCCTTACTGAAGTCCAGATACAGGACATCCACTGCATGGCCCCTGTCCAGTTGCCTAGTTACCCAGTCATAGAACTCAACCAGGTTGGTTTGCAGGATCTGCCACATATGAAGCCATGCTGTCTGCTGTCCTGTAGTCCTTGGCTTCTGTGGTGGGCCACCAGCCTCTCCTTCAGGATAGTCTCCATTAGCTACCCACGATGGATGCGAGGCTCACTGGTCTGTAGTTTCCTGTTCATCCTTGGGGCCACTCTTGTGGAGGGGCACCACGTGAGCCATCCTCCAGTCCTGAGGTCATACCCGAATGTAATGAGGCATTAAATAGGTCTGCTGAAGGTCCTGCAAGGACCTCTGCCAGCTCCTTCAGTACCCTGGGTGGATGCCATCTGGGCCTGGCGCCTTGTCCACCCTCAGTGCCTTCAAACCCTCTCAAACTCTGCTCTTCATGATTTCCCATCTGTCACCACCCCCCCGCTTCTGCCATTTCTCCCACCTTGGGTGTCACCCCTCTTCTCTTTAGTAAATACTGAGCAGAAGTACTCATTTAGTGCTTCCGCTATCGCATCCTGCTTCCACCCAAACCCCCTCCTTTCTAATCCTTACTATGTGGTCCTTACAGCTCCTTTTCTCCCTGATGTACTTAAAGAAGTCCTTCTCCCCCTTCTTAATGCCTTATGCCAGCCTGAGTTCCGTAGATGCTTTGGCTCCCCTTACTGCCCTTGTCACCTCCTTCGATTCTGTCAAGTACTCCTCCCTGTCCTCCCCCCTCCCTGTTTTCTTGTACTTCCTAAAGGCAGCTCTTTTCCTCCTTACCTTTTCCACGACCTCCTTGCTCAACCAAATCGGTTTCTTAGCCTCAGCCTTCTTGCTCTGGGCTTTGCAGCAGGTTTTGTTGCCTCCACTATCCCCAGCTTTATGAGCTCCCACCTCTGGTTAGTGTCCATACTAGATTTAATTCTGGCCAGGTACCCTTTTACCACTTCCCCCATCCTCCCAAAGTCGGCCCTCCTGAAGTCCAGCACTATTGTGCCAGATTCCACTCCTTCCTTGCCCATATCCAATGTGAGCCATACTGAGCGGTGGTCACTCCCTGACAGCTGTTCCTCCACTGTAAGTTCTCTCACTAAGTCCCCATTTTCTAGCACAAGGTCAAGGGTATTTCCTAACCTGGTTGGTTCACTGACCATTTTCAGCAGGAAGCTGTCCTGGAAGGCATCCAGCAGTACCTGCTCCCTTCTGTTCCTGGTTGTTGGGGTGCTCCAGTCCACTACTGGCATGTTGAAGTCCCCCACAATCACCACACTACCCTTCTCACAGGTCTTCCTGATCTGTCCCGCTAGTTCCCTGTCTAACTCCTCCGTCTGAGATGGTGGTCTGTACACCACTCCCATTCTAAGAATCCTATTCTTGGAATCCTGGATTTGCATCCAAAGTGACTCCGTACTACCCTCCTCCCCTTCCTCCCTTCCTCCCTTACACACTTTAGTCCTTCCTTCACATATAGTGCCACCCCCCCCTCCTTTCCCAATCACCCTGTCCCTACGAAATAATCTGTACCCTGGTACAGACAGGTCCCAGTCATTGTATTGGTGGCCCATGTTCCAGTAATGGCTGCAATGTCCACCTCTCTCCTCTGCCATGAGAACCTGTAACTCTGCAGTTTTCCTCCCAAGGCTCCTAGCATTAAGGGTAACCACCTTCCACCCTTTTCCCCCCTCCCATCCTGCCCTCCTTTCCTAGCATCACCAACAGTACTTGCCATTTGTCCTTTGTCACTGTTATGAGGGGGTAAGCTCATATGGTTTCCCAACCTGTGGTCTCCGCATATCTCTTCCCCAACTGCCACCCCCCACTCCTAGTTTAAATTCCCAACTTCCTCTATGTACTCCTCCATCCTCTGTTTCAACACTTTCTTTCCCTCCTCACTCAAGTGTAGTCTGTCCTTGGCATAGAGACTACCATCCTCCCAGGTCCCTCCCCACCCCTCCAACAGCTCATACCCTTTAGCACAACACCAGGTTCTTAGCCATCCATTAAATTCCTCTATTCTCAGCTTTCAATGACAATGACAATGAGGTGCATGCAGCAGTTGGCATTGCAGTGCTACACAAGTTGCCTCCCTATACTCACCCAACAGCCAGCCATCCAGCTGACAAGTCTGTAGCAGGGCTCTGAGATGTGACTCATCGAGTATGTACACATTGTGGCATGAGCCAGGGTACTTTGCACATACGACCATGATTATAGCACCAGCGTCACACACTTACTGATAGTTCACACTGTGGAAGCCCTTCCTTTTCCTGTATGCCTCCTCATGCGCAGACAAGGACAGTATTCCAATATGGGTGCAGTCTGTTGCACTGTATGCATTTGGCATACCATGCATGGCATAGAAGGCCTGTTTCATGGCATGGACATTGGCATCAGCCGTAGGGAACCTGATGTGTGCCTGCTCATGGGACAACAGGGCATCCATCACCTGTGCCAATGCCCATGACACCGGAGGACTGACATATGCCGACGGCATCACTGGTCACCTGCTGGAATGACCCCACTGCATAGTATGACAAGGCACATAACACCTTGGTCTCCATGGTCATCGCTCTGGACCACCATGTCCGTGGGGCAATGTCATCGCAGATCATGTCACACAGCTGTCTGATCATGGCCCAGTCAAACCTGAAGCATTCAATGCTGTGTGTGTCCCGCAGTGTGATTGCATCCAGACATGGTCTGAAGACCCTTGGGTGTGGTCCTAAATGCCTCTGCCACTCTAGCTCCACATCATGCAGGTGCACATTCATCAGTAGGCCAGGACACATCCTCCACCTCTGCTACAGTTGCCTGTCTACCTATACGCATACTGCCACAACCCCTTTATGTGGCCCAGGAAACCTGTGTGTACCTTTAAGAAGGCATGGGTGGGGCCATGCATGCCAACATTACCTGTGCGGGCATCAAGTGCACACACTGCAATGTGAGGTGAAGGTGATGGCTGCAGCTGAGAGGAGCTCCGTGGTGTCTGTGCCACAAGCCGGGCATCTGGAGTTGTACCCCAAGAAGGCCTGCACGCTGTCTGAGGACACCTACTCAGACCTCCCCAGTGGGGGCAATCTGTGGAAGCTGGAGGCACAATTATGGGTATGTACCTGTCCTGCAGGGTGTGCTGTGGGGGATTAGCGGGTGTATGTATTCCATGGTGCTGACGGTTGTTTCTCATCTCGTCCCTCATAGGATCACCTAGGCCTCCCTCACAAGCTGGTTCTAACACATGTGGAGCAGCTGGATGGAGCCCCTTATATTGTGTGGACACCACCACGTCAGAGAAGATAGCAGCAGGCTAACCCAGGCTACCTTTCCCTGAGGGTGGGCACCAATGACATGACGTACAGCTGTGGTGAGTGGTGGTGCCATCCAAGCTGGGTTCAACATCCTGTGCTGTATCCATGTTGTACCCTGTTGCCATATTCATTCCTTCTATGTTCCCCTGCCATGCCTCTTCTCACTGTGGTATTTTTCATTTACAGCGCTACAGAGGACCCCTCTGATGCCTTGGGTTGCTCCCTCTGTCCTGCTCAGGCAGATCAATGTCAAGTGACAGTAAGGATTCCCAGGAGGTGGATGAGAGCCAGTGTGTGTGCTGCCAATTGGACCATAGCCACATATACATTGGGAACATGATGCATCAGATTATGTGTGGACTGTTTGTCACTGCCTGTTGGCCTATTGATGTGTAGGGTGTGCTTCGTTCTGCTTATTTTTATATTACATTATACCTGTGCAGCTGACACCTTTACAATATACCTGTGTTTTGGAATAAAGCTGTTCTGTGTGAATACCTGTATGGTGATTGTCTCCTGCACAGTGGGTGGTGGGCTGGGGTGATTTGGCAGGGTCACTAGAGGGGTATGGGGTGGTGGCATCATGAGGGGCAACCGGGGGGGGGGGTTGTGTGTTTGTCCCACATATGTGCCATGTGTGGCCCAGCAGGTGTTCCCTTGCTGTGTCTCCCGTTGGCAGGTGTTATGCATTGCTCTGGGGCTAGGCACTGTGCCTTACACAGCATGCATGCCCCTGAGTCACTGTGCACTGTCTGGGTATTACACATTAAGACAAATGTCTTATGTCTCTTGTGTGCTCTGGTGGTGGTGCATATTACAGCAGTGCCTTGGTCATGCCATTCCACGGCATACCAGTCTACCTGGGGGGCACTGCCCCAGGTCCCCCAGGTCTATGGATCCACCCGTGCCTGCTGGGTCAGCATCCATCTATAGGGTGTGCATCACATTGCTTTTTCTGGGATGTGGGGGAGGTACCATGGCATGTCAGGTCCCATTGGTGGTATCGTCATCATCTGTTCCTCAAGGAGGATTGCTGTCATATGCAAGCACCACCCTGCGTTATCGGCTAGCCATGATTGGCCCTGCACACATCCTCTACCCATGACACATGGTGTGTTTGTGTGGCTGGGCACTGGGGTTGGTGTACATGGCATGGGGTCACTGTTGCAGCAGTCCTGGTCTTCATGGTCAGCTGCTTCTGCCAATCCCCACCAGCTTACACACCCCTCAGCACATTATTTAATGTACCGTGTGTCTCCATTGTGTGTTATTTCATCATGTGCACTGGTCCACATCTCAGCATATGGGTCAAACAGGTGTGCGGTATTACTGCCATGGGTACAGGATACAGCCATTCTGCTCTGTGTTAGGCTACCTGCCATGCTGCACGGACACCTACAGCAGCCCTGCACCTGCCATAAGTGTACACGCCTACCGCTATGTGCCTGGCTGTCGTACATGGCATTTTGCATGAGCATATGGGAGAGCTGCACATGGTACTACGTGGCCATGCCCCTGTGTACATGCCACACACAGCAGCCATGCTGCCACATGTGGGTTGCCTATGCATTCTCCCACACGTGCTTCATGCATACCTCTCCAGTGTGCCATGGGCACAGTTCACACGTAGGTGCCTACGTGCGCAGGCTGCACATCCCTGTGCATGCCATGTAGTCATCATCTGTAGGGCTCATTATTTGCACAACAGACTTGTTTATTTACTATTTATTTCAAAAGCTTCAGCAGGAAAGACATACTGAGCTGAGCACAACTCATTTCCAGATGTGACCTTGCAAGAAGGGAAAGAGGAGACAAATAGGTGTACAAAAAACAATTAACAAATGGTACAGGTGCAAATTAGAACAACAGTACAATAAATAGTATCAAGATTGACTTAACACCATTTGTACAAGCTAAGTATGGAAGCAGCAGAGGATACAAGACAATATATGTTTTAGTGCTTTGAGCGAGTTGTCCTGGGAAAAGAGGTGGACCAATAATTAGGAGAGAGGGAGAAACAAGGATGGGGGAAGAAATGGATGCAAGCAAATTAACAGAGATTGGGACTGAGTAAGCAGGTGGGATGGGGCAGAAGAGGTGAGCTAGGAGGGAGACAGGGAGGGGAGTAAATGAGTAGGGGAAAGCAGAGAAGATAGTGTGGCAATCAATTACAGTTACTGGAGAGAAAGGTCAAGTTAAGCAGAAGATAGGATAGAGTGAAGAAAGGAGGTGCAATGGATGGGTAAGGAAAGGAAGTTCCAGAGTTTAGGGAAGCAGTAGGAAAAAGCAGCCTGGCCAATTGAGAAAGACCTGGAGGATAGAGTAAGGGAATGAAAGTTAGAGCTGTGAAGGATGTAAGAGGTAGGGGGAATTGGAGAAGGTAGAGGAGAATTAAGAAGGGGAAACAGCCAAGCCAGTATATGGCTATAAAGAGGAGTAGTGGGTTAGGCATCTGGCTTCAACAGAGGGAAAGAAGAGGGAGGTATAGAGAGACAGCAGTGGTGGGTGTTGGGCAGACAGTCCAGAGCAAAATGACAGAAGGAGTGAAAGAGGGTGTTGAGTCTGGACAGAGTGGATTTGGGAGCAGCACTGTAGACTATTTCATCATAGTCTCATATTGGGAGAATCGTTTTCTGAATAATGGCTCTGTGGACCAGTAGGGGGATGCAGCCATGCTTGCAGTACAGTGCACCTAATTTGGGGTGGAATTTTTTTTGTGGATGGAATCCACATGTTTAAAAAAGTCAAAGAGGCTGTCAAGCCAGACCCTGAGGTACTTGAAGGAGGGTACATCTTCAATGGTAAACCCATCCTGGGTGTAGAAGGTGAGGAGACCAGAAGTCCTAGACAGCTTTTGCCTTGTGCCAAAGGTTATGGAGACCATTTTCCTGGTGTTAAGGGCCAGCTGATTAGGTGGAACCAGAGCTGAACATTGTCAAAGTCCAGCTAGAGTCTGGTCATCAGATCATCGGGGGAACAGCCAAAGGCAAAAAAGACTGTTTCATCAGCATACATGTGAATGGATGCCAAGGTGCAGGATGCAGGGAGATCATTTAGGAAGACCCAAAAGAGTACTGGTCTGAGGACAGAACCTTGGGGGACACCGGTGCAGATTGGGAGGGGGGATAGGGAGTTGCCAATTGTAACTGATTAAGTCCTACCCTCAAGGTAGGAGTAGGACCAGTTAGTGGCAGAGATGAAAACCCTGCTGTAGCAATCTTAGAGAGGAGAAGCTGGTGGGCTACTATGTCAAAAGCCTTAGCCAGATTGACAAAGATGGCTGAGGTGATATGGCTCTGATCCATTCCTGAGAGAATGGTGTCAGCAAGCCAGAGGAGGGAGGAGGAGGTGAAATGGGATTTACAGAATCCAGAGTGGAAAGGGGTGAAGAAGGAAGAAGAGTCAAGGAAGGGGGAGAGCTGAGATACCACCAAATGCTCTTGGAGTTTGGCAAGAGTGGAGAGTAGGAAGATAGGGCAACAGTTGCCTGGATTGAATAGTTGCCTAGATTGGAGGAGTCGCCACCTCCGGGGAGTGGTATAACTGTGCCATGTTTCCATGTTTCAGGGACAGAGGCAAGGATGAAAGAGAGGTTTAGAAGGGAGGAGACTGGGAGAACGATGGCAGGGGCTGACAGACGGAGGAGTTTAGGATCAACTCCATCAGGACTTTTGCTCTTGTGAGTGTTAAGGGCTAGTATAGCCTTGATGGTGTCAGCAGGTGAGATAGGAGCAAAGGAAAAATGGGGTTAGGGAGGGTGGGTGGGGAGTAGGAGGAGGTGGAGGGAGAGGTGGAAGGAGGAGAGAAGAGAGGAGGTGCATGAGATGAAGAAAGTATTGAACTCAGGGGCCACTGAGAGGGGAGGAGAAATGGTGGTATCACTTGTCTTGAAGACTGGGCCAGTGGACTGGGCCATGAGGGAGAATAAGGTGTTGACAACTTTCCAGAACTTTGAGGGGTGGCAATGTTGTTCTGAAAGGTAGAAGAAAAGTATTCAGCTTTAGCTAGCCTAGTGGCTCTGGTGCAGGCATTATGAAGGGCTCAGTATTTATGTATGTCCGCAGGGGAGCCTCAGGATTTGTGAACCTTACATGCAAGATCCCGTGCATGCAGGCAGGCCAGACATTCTGCAGAGATCCAGGGGAGGTGGGAGCCTCTGACCCTAGTTTTCCTGGGGGGGCATGTCTATCCCAAATGGACAAGAATTTGGACTTGAAATACTCTAGAGCAGAATCGATGGTACTGGAGGTTGAGATTGGTGACCAGTCAGTTGTAGCCAAGTTCTCCTCTAGGAAGGACAGGTCCAAAGACCTGAAGTACTGGATCAGGAGCAGTTTGGGAGGGGCTTTGTCGAGGTGAATTTTACAAATGCCGTAGACCATGTGGTAGTCACTGAGAGCATCCAGGAGGCTGCCAGTGGTAATAATGTGGCTATTTCATCCCTGCTTGTGAAGCAAGCAGACATGATGGACCTAGAGTCCCTTCTGACCTAGTATGATACTATAAGATGTTGTCTGTGATCATATTCCTGTGGCAACATCACATATTAGATTCACTGAATAATCAATTTCTTCCTTTCCCAAATAGTTAATGTGTATGCCTTTCAATAAGAAAACAATCTTTTCAAGTCCTTTAGCATCCTTTTGGTTTGAAATAGTGAAAAAGAAAGGTTCAAAAAAAGTTCAAAAACAGTCCTAAAAAGAGCACGTTAGCAGGTTTTTAAGCACAGCATTTAAGTGTAAAGAAAGCTGAGTATATATTTTATTTCTGATGACACCCTGATTTTTTTCCTGGAAGAAATGTACTATTTTAGCCAATCTTCTTAAAGTCTGGAGGTTGACGTCTTGCCCATTAGGTTCAGCCATAAGGAAGATACAACCTGAAAGACTGAATGACACATGACGTATACCAATTTTTTTGTCTTTTAAGTTTCAAACAAGGGGTAAAGTGATACCTATAAGTGTGCAACATCATCAGGATGAGAAAAAGCCAAGTCAAATATTGTTTTGTTAAGAAAGAAATCTCCATCCTTTTAGGCAATATAAAATTAGTAGCCTTTGTTTTATTTTTACATCACAGCCTACATTACATGTTGTATCCCAGCCTTTCATCATTACTGTCCATTTGCTTGTTCCTGTTCACTTATCATTTCTAGGGGTCAATCAGTAGGTACGATAACCCTTGAGATGCCAGATTTAGCACAGATAATTTCTGTAATGAAGCCATTTCTTAATAGTTAAGACAGGAACCCTATTCTGTCAAGTATACCTGTTTTTAACTGTGGGCCATTCAACTGCAGCAAAATACTACTGCACTAAAGTATTAAACAATTATGAGGGCTGTGTGGAGTGTAGAATTTCACCTGTGAAATTCTTGCTAAATGGTAATTCTGCACCAGAAAGGCTTTTCAGAAATGTTCAGGCCATTATGCAGAATTCCAAAAGCAATCCATGGAGTCATTATTGAATCTGCAGATTGCAATTCCACCATTTGCTTATTGAGTGACATGGCAGGTTTTTAAAGAGCAGGTTCCTAGTTGCCTATCCCCCAAACATATAGTATAGCTCCCCTGGCCCAGAGTTAATGGCCAAAAATATTTCCCTTTATTTCTGCCATTTTAAAAAGTTATATCCCTCATAATTTTCACCACGGACAACACAGACAAAAATGGAGCCACTTCTTGAAACTGCTGATATGCCCCCATGCAGTCACACACAGCCCCATTTTGTGATGTCAGAAAACAAAGACCATGTGTGCGTGCTCCATTGAGTTGAATGGGGATAATTTATCTATACATTTTATTACCATTTAGAATTGTGATTTTAATAAATCAAAGTGACCGCTTGACTAACAGGATCCCTCTCTTATCTTTCTTCAAGAGTGTACATGTTGAGGTCCTTTAGTCTCTTCTCATAGGGTTTTTGATGCAGACCCTGCACCATCTTAGTTGCCTTCCACTGGACTGTCAGGGGTGCCAATAGAAATTTCCAAGCCCGGGACATACCTTTAGGTCTTGGGCCCCCATCCCATCCCCAAGACATATAAATGTGTAAATCTGGGCTCCCCTAAGCCACCTGGGCCCAGGACAGTTGTCCTGGCTGTCCCCGCCTGTTGGCACCCCATCACCACCTCTCTCTTTCTTCTGGTGATACTCCTCCCTATGCACCCCAGCATCCCACTGGCCCTCCTGACTGCCTTGTCACACTGCCTGGTCACCTTTAGGTCATCAGCTATAATTACCCCCACGTCTCTTTCCTGCTTGGTAGTTTTGAATACTACTCCACCCATTTTGTAATTTTGTACTCTGCCTTTGGGTATCTGTACCCTTAGTGTATGATTTTGTACTTTTACATATGAAACCTGGGTTTCTGTGCCTGAAGTGCATTATTTTGTACTTTTATGCATTGAAACCCAGCTGTCATACCCTTGAGTTTTCTTGGGTCTCTACTGATCCCCCCCCCCCAAAAGTGTCCACTCTATTGCTGATTTTGGTGTCATCCACAAAGAGTCAGATCTCCCATTCAACTCCTCTACAGTGTCACTTATGAAGACATTAAAGAGGACTGGTCCCTGCACTGATCCCTGAGAAGCCCCACTGGTCACCCTCCCTTCCTCAGCGTGAACTCTACTTACCACCACCTTCTGTTACCTATTCCCTAATCAATTTTTTTATCCAGTTTACCACCTTTGGATCTACTTCTAAGCTAGCCAGATTGTTTACTAGTCTCCTATGTGGAACAGTGACAAAAGCGATTATAGAAATCTAGGTAGGCCATGTTCACCACTCCACCCTGATCTAAATCCTTTGTCACCCAGTCAAAGAAATCTATCAGATTCATTTGACATGACCTCTCCACATGAACCCATACTGCCTCGGGTCTTGTAACCCATTAGATTCAAGATATTCCACAATTCTTTCCTTCAGTAGTGATTCCATTCACTTTCCCACCACCAATATTAGGCTGACTAGCCTATAATTGCCAGCCTCCTCCCTGCTACCAGCTGTATGAAGTGGGATCATATCTATCCTCATCCAGTCCTCCAGAACCATTCCTGTTTCCAGTAAGCTATTAAACAGGACTGTCATAGGTGCAGCCAGTACCTTCCTGAGTTCCAATACCCTTTCTTGCACCTCATCTGTTACCATTGCTTTGTCCACCATCAGATAAGTGAGACCCTTCAGGACTCTGTCCTTCAAAAAAAAGACAAGTGTCTACCTCCCTCCCTCCAAGGCTTCTGTTACTTTTTTGTGGTCCCTCCCCGTCTCCTTCCTCTGTGAACACTTAACACAATTATTTATTCAGAATGTCTGCTTTTTCCTGGTCCCCCTCTGCACAGTCCCCCTTCACTTTTTAACCCTAAAATCCCACCCCTGGTCTTACATAGAAACATAGAAATTGTTGGCAGATAAGGACCACCAGGCCCATCTAGTCTGTCCGTAAGCCCCTCCCCTTTTTTTGTAGCCTCTGACCCTACTTGGTCAACGGTTTTCTCCTCTCCTTCCTGCTTCTAGAGTTACCTCATGTCTATCCCATGCATGTTTAAATCCCTCCACTGTGCTTGCTCTCACCACCTCCTGCTGCAGACTATTCCATGCGTCCACCACCCTCTCCATGAAAAAAAAGTTCTCACTTTTCCCCTTAACCTGCCACCCTCCAATTTCATACCATGCCCCCTTTGTCTTGTACTCCTCCTATACTGAAATATATCACCCCTCCTGCACTTTGTTTATGCCTTTCAAGTACTTGAATGTTTCTATCATGTCACCCCAATCCCTCCTCTCCTCCACTGAGTACATATTGAGATCCCTTAGTCTCTCCTCATATGTTTTCTGGTGCAAGCCCTGTACCATCTTTGTAGCCCTTCTCTGGACTTCCTCCACTCTGTCTTATGTCCTTGTGAAGATGTGGTCTCCAGAATTGTACACAGTACTCTAGGTGAGGCCTCATCAGAGTTTTATACAATGGCATCACCACCTCCTCTTTCTACTAGTGATACCTATGCATATGCACCCTAGCATGCCACTGGCCTTCTCTGCTGCCTTTGTACTCTGCTTAGACACCTTTAGGTCATCTGTAATAATAAGTTGCAGATCCCTTTCTTCCTTGGCTCCCCCTTATTTTGTAGCTTTCTCTGGGGTTCCCTCATCCAAGGTGCATTATTTTACACTTCTTTGAGTTGAACCCCAGTTGCCACACCTCGGACTATTTTTCAAGCTTTCCCAGGTCCCCCTCATTTTCTCCACCCCATCTGGAGTATCCACCCTGTTGTAGATCTTGGTGTCATCTGCAAACAGGCAGACCTTTCCCTTCAGTCCATTCTCTATGTCACTAATGAAGACATTAAACAGGACTGGCCCAAGGACTGATCCCTGAGGTACCCCACTGATCACCCTCTCTCCCCGGATTGGATCCCATTTACCACCACCCTCTGCCTCCTGTCTGTTAACCAGTTCCTTACCCAGTTTGCTACCTTGTGGCCCATGCCCAGACTACCCATCTTGTAACCAGCCTTTTATGTGGGATGGTGTTGAAGGCCTTGCTGAAATCGAGGTAGGCGATGTCCACCTCTCCCCCCTGATTTACCTTCCTCGTCATCCAGTCAAAATAATCTATCAGATTTCTTTGATACGATCTCCCTGCTGTGAATCCATGTTGTCTTGGATCCTGGGCACCATTGGATTCTAAGTGTCCCACTATTCTTTCTTTAAGTAGTGTCTCCATGATCTTCCCCACTACTGAGGTGAGGCTGACCAGCCTATAATTCCCTGCCTCCTCCCTGCTACCACTTTTGTGTAGAGAGACAACATGTGCCCTCCTCCAGTCCTCCAGAACTACTCCTGTGTTTAGAGACTCTGTGAACATGGTTGTGAGAGGCACTGCTAGCTCTCTCCTCAGCTCCCTTAATATCCTCGGATGTATGCCATCTGGCCCCAGTGTTTTATCCACCTTCAGTTTTGTCAGCTTCTCCAGGACTCTCCTCTGTGAATGGACTAGTATTCACCCCCCCACTTTGTATCTGTTGCCCAACTGTGGCTCCTGACCCTCCACCTTCAGTGAATACTGAACAGAAGCATTTATTCAGTATTTCTGCCTTTTCTAGGTCTCCCTTCTTATGCTTCCCTCCATCCCCTTTGAGCCTTACGATCCCCCGCTTTCCCCTCTAGCTGATGTACCTATAGAATGTCTTGTCCCTTTCTTCATTATCTGCACTAATCTTTCCTCCGTCCATGCCTTTGCACTCCTTACAGCCTTCCCCACTTCACTTAGATGCTCTAGGTGAACCTCCCAGTCCTCCTCCCTTTGAGTCTCCTTATATTTCCTGAATCCTGCTCTTTTGGCCCTTACTTTGTCTGCCACCACTTTTGAGAGCCATAGTGGTTTCTTCCTTCTCTTGCCTTTGTTTACAAATCTGATGCATTGCTTCATCATCTCCTCTATGGCTCCCTTCAGGTGTTCCCACTGCTCCTCATCTCCCACTCCCACCCCCCTCCTTGCCCCGTCTTCTTTGATACAACCCCCCCCATCTTAGCAAAGTCAGCCCTTCTGAAATCTAAGACCTTTGCCATTGTGTGACTTGACTGTGTCCCTGTCCCCATGTTAAACCACACTGCGTGGTGGTTGCTGGACCCCAGTTGACCTTCTACCTGGACTTCTGTAATTCTGTCACCACTGGTCAGTACCAGGTCCAGAATTGCCCTGTCTCTGTTGGGATCAAGCACTAGCTGCCTGAGGCCTGCCACCTGTAGGGACTCTAGGATGTCTCAGCTCCTGGTTGAAGTGGCTGTCGTGGTGGTCCAATCCATGTCTGACATATTGAAATCTCCCAGCAGCAGAACCTACCCCTTTGCTGCCATCTTATGTATTTCATCCAATAGCTCCCTATCTGCCTCTTCTGTGCTGGAGGCCTGTAGATCACCCCCGTGCATATTGCTGTGTCATTGCCAGGCTTGAGGGTGACCCACAGTGCCTCAGCCTCCACCTGTCTACCCTACACTTCCATAGCCTTTATACCTTCTCTGACGTACAGGGCCAACCCCCCACCCCCACTTTTTTTACCCTCTCTATCCCATCTAAGCAGAGTATAACCTGGTATATTTATGTCCCATCTATGATTTGTGGTGTACCAAGTCTCTGTTATTACTGTTATGTTATGTCCAGGTCCCCTTCTACTAGCAAGGCTTCCAGGTCTGGGATTTTATTTCCCAGTCTATGGGCATTCATTACCATGGCTTTCCATGTTTTGTTGTCTATCCTCCCCCTGCTCCTGGTGCTGCTCCCCTGATTCAATCCCATCCCCAGTATTCTTTCTTATGCAGGTTCAATACCTCTTCTTTATACTTTGTGATTGGTTCTGATGTCCCTATGTTCAACTCGTCTTTCTGCTTCTCAGTTCTGGCTTCACTGCCTTTTGGGGGTAGGCTGCTATGGTTTTTCTGGTCTTTATCTTTTCACTTACATACCTAGAAAAATGCCTTGTCCCCTTCCATTACCTCCTGGGCTATTCTTTCTTTGGTTTGCACCTTTGCACTCCTTAAAGCTTTCCCTGCTTCCCTCTGTTTCCCCAACACATCTCCTTATCTTTCTACCTCTGCATCTCCTTAAACCTTCTGAATGCTACCGTTTTAGTCTTTACCTTTTCATCCATCTCTTCTGAGAACCATAGTGGTCTCTTTTTTTCCTCTTGCATTTTCTCACTTGTTTGACACAGAGGCCTGTTGTCTTTACTATGTTCCCTTCTAGCTTTGCCACCTGTTCTTCCACCCATCCAGGCCATTCCCCCACCCAGTCATCCCTGAGACATTCACCAATCTTTATCAAATTTGCCTTTCTGAAGGACAGGACCCTTGTCCTTATGTGGTTTGATTCTGGAACCATCCTTATATTGAACCACACCATACAATGATCACTGGTCCTCTGGTGGCCTCTCACCTTGACATCTGCAACACTGTCCCTGTTAGTGAGTACCAGGTCCAGTATTGCCCTATCACAAGTGGATTTACTGACTAGTTGCTTGAGGAATGACCACTGCAGAGTCCAGGATGTCCCTGCTTCTAGCTGAAGCCCCCGCTGCAAGACTTCAATCTACATCCAGCAGGTCGAAGTCCTCCACCAGCAGTACCTCCCCTTTTCTGCCATCTTGCCAATGTCTTCCACCAGTACCTTATCCAATTCCTCTTACTGTGCTGGAGGTCTGTAAATCACTCCAGTGTCAACAGTGGCTCAATTTCCTGTCTATAAGGTGACCCACAGCCTCTCTGCCTCCCCCTGTATTCCCTGTATCTCTGTCGCTTTTATGTTTTCCCTCACATAAAGCACCACACCCTTGCTTTCCTTCCCGCGGTCCTTCCTGAACAGAGTATAGTTTGATATGGTTATGTTCCAGTCATGGTTTTCAGTGCACCATGACTCAGTAATGGCCACAATATCCAGCTTAGCCTCTGCCATGATGGTCTCCAGGTTCGAAATGCTATTTCCTACTTCTAGCACTCACACACATGGCCTTCCAGATTTTGTTTCCACTCTGCTTGTTACCTCCCTTTTTTCCTTTTTGCATGTCCTCCTCCCCCTTACACTTTTTAATGCTCCTGTTCTCTTCCCCCTTTGTCTCTACCACCCTGTTTCCTTTATTAATTTGCACCCTGGGGATTCTTCTCCTCACAGGTTCTTCTTACTCTCTACTTCAGTTTGTGGGAAGGGGCAGTTTTTGCCTCCCCAATTCTTTCCCCCATCTCCCTCCGCTAGTTTAAATGTAGTTTTCCTACTGGATGGATGCGGGCCATCACACCTGTATGGGCTCTTATCCTCCTAAGTGGATTATTAGTCCCTAATGCAGCTGAACCCATCCTCTCTGCACCATTCCTTCAGTCATGAGTTGAAGCTCCTGGTGAGGAGATTCCTCTCCTCCCCCTGTCATAGACAGGCAGCACCACGTAAAAAGCCAATGAGCACGCTACCTAAGACCCTTCCCCCCCTCCCTAAACTCCCCTTGGATTATCCCAGCCCTGTCCCTAACCAAGTCATTAGTCCTTAGATGGACAACGTCATCCAGCTCTCCCTCACATCATGCTGGCCTAGCAATCCTGAGGATCTGCTTCCTATCCCTCCAGCAGTGGAACCACGTATGCATCTAACCTGCCTCTCCTTCTCTTTCAAATTCCCAAATATGGTCTTGACACATCAACCTGGGGTCCAAAAGTAGTCTCTTTCAAAGGAGACAATGACAAAGGTTAAAAACGGGCATCTCAAATTGGTGAACCCCTGCAGAGGCTGCTAATATTAGAAGCACCAATGCAAAATGTAGTTATATAATGGATCAAGGTATAAGTAATGGCACCATGGAGACTGTTGCAACAGGAAAAGTGAGTGGGGCTGAGCAGTCAAGGCCTTAAAGAACAGCTGATGCCTTCCGGAGAAGTTTAACAAAACATAATATTTAGACTCAGTTTGACTTGTATTTCACATTAGTTCTGTATTCCTCCTCCCTATTATTTATTACTGGTGTAATTTGCATGAAAACAGGATCTTTGCTGTTGAGGAGATCATCTACTCCTGTTACTTTCTCACTACCTAAAGTCATAACGCACTGCTTGTAAAATCACAATTACTTCCATAGCAACAGATTTTGATGTCACAACAGAGGATTAGGACTTCAAATAGAGAGTAAGTTAAAGAGGCAGATTAACTCTAAGGTATAACGATCATGTATTCATTCAGATTTCCTCAGTAATAAATAATGCAGAGGAGAAATCCATAGAACATATATGGAATGCAGGCTGAATTGTACCTAAAAATCATGTTTTTCAAAGTTTTCTATGAGGCGGCATCAGCTCTTTAAAGGGGATCGAAACAGCAAAGAGGAAACAAGACCTAGATACTTATACATTGATACATTATGCATGTACATTGGCATTGGCCCCTTTAATTATCAGCAGCCTCTGCACTGGTTCACCAGAGACTGTCTTTTGTTACCATTGTCTCCTGCTTTTTGTCATTTACATTTTTTTGCACACTTTTATCGCTTGGGGTGTCTTTATACATTTCTTTTTGGGATTATTAGTTAGTGTTTGGAGATGGTTTTACTGATGTGCTGAATCAATGCCAGCCACATGAAATGTAACCATGTACCTTAAAATGATTTGTAGTTAAACCCTGTGTGCTGAGTCTACAGCCGTGCCCCTTGATGAAGGGTCATACTTGGATCAAAACGTCAAGGTTTCAATGCCATGCTCTAATTTTTTCTATGCAATAAACTGAGTTTCTTCTACAAATTTGATTTGGGAATTTCTCCTAACTAGAGTGTAGCTTCTTTGCATTTTTAGCTTTGCCAGCAGTAGATTTCCTTGCAGGGGATAGAAGGGGAATGGGAAACAGTGCTGGAGTGGGTAGGAGGTAAGGAGGGCAGTAGATGGGAGAGGAAAGGTAGGGAGGGAAGAAACAAAACAAGAATTTGGATATGAAACAGGCACAGTGGGTGAGGTGTCTGGCATTAAGGAAAGGGAGACAGAGGTAGGAGTGAAGGGAGCAGTAGAGAGACAGTCCAAAGCAAAACAGCAGAAGGAATAAAACAGGAGGTCCAGTTTGGCCGGTGCAGATTTGGGAGTGGTGTAGCACCAGCGTTGCCATCAGGATTTGGGAGGGGAGTCATGGGTGGGCCAAGTAGTGTTCAGATTTGGCATGAAACAAAGATCAGGCAGGAAAAGAGGCAGGAGAAAGATGTGGATGGGTCAGCAGCTGCCCACCACCCCCACAGCCTACAGAAAATGCTACTTTATTGAGGAATGTTATGTTGACTGACAGACATCCGGGCCAAGAGGTGCAATGAAACATAGCTGAAATGTGTCCTCAGTTTTCATCCTAAAAAAATTATCAGGGGACTGAAAAGAGTGGAGCTTCAGCTCCATGAGAATTCCAGCCAACCAGGAGGAGCAGAAGCATTCACCCTTACACCCAACTGAGTTGTGATTCTGTGCAGTGCAGCCAAAGACATGTTTTTCTTCCACCTCAGCATGAGCCCATCTCTTTGTAGTTTGTTTTTATTCTTGGGGCAGGCAGTGGAGCCAGGGACCAAGTGGAATGGGGGTCAGAATGCCTTTGGAGTTGGGGAGAATTGGCTTCAGCCCTTGACAGGGCAAGTACATTTATTTTTTTTATATATAAAATTTGTTAACTGGGAAAAGCACACTGAGACGAGGCTCATTTCCTGGGCAATCCGGGGACATGAGCAAACATTACAATACAGGGGGAGAAACAATAATTATACAATAGCAAGATAACAGAAATAATGCAGTTATTTACAATGGGACCTATGCACAATGCCAGCGCAGCATGCGTAGGATGTGGAAGAGCAGTGCGGGTGTGTATACATGCTGCATGCATGCATGCAACCCATCAGCAGCATGCACGATGTGCACGCAAGATACCGTGTAGGGCTGCAGCGTGGAGCTACGGATGCTATCCACACACCATGTATGTAGGGGTGAGACTGAGTAGCAGGCACTTACAGACATGCTGCATGCATGCATTAATGTGCGTATGGTGCCAATACGTGAACTGCAGGGTGCACACACAGACATAAGCTGCAGGGCTGCCGTAAGTGAGTGTGTACGTGTGGGACACCACCAGCAGCCACAACAGCGGGTGCAAGATAGGTCACAGGACTGCCAGCAAGGGCACCACACACCGGTGGCATGTCATCGATGCCCACGTGGCAACCATGCAGCGTCAGGGGCACTGCGGCCACCCGACCACCACATGTGCTGCCCGTGACATGCCCCCTCGAGTGGATCCTGTGTGCCAACACCACCAACAGGCATGCATGTGGCACACACGTGATGCCACCATCAGACAGACACGTGGCATGCCCAGACCATGTCACCACGGCACGCTGCAGTGGCCATGCACACACACACCAACATTGTATGGGGACAGGCATACACCCGATGGGGTGCACATATGCCACACACCCCCATGGGCCAACACACAGGACCACCGGACGCACGTCTGAAAGGAAGACACAGGCGGACCTGGTCACCCCCAAGCATGGACCCCCACCTCCAGCATGGCAGCCAGGACAGGACCACAGTCCCCCCCACCTGGGCATTGCCCTGCCCCACACCAGCACCTTCCCACCACAGACACACACACACACACACACACGCGCGCAGGAGATAGTGACCACACACTGAAGAACGTAATAAATAATTTATTACTGAAACAGCCAATGGGCTGATGGACAGCCACGAAGTGCCATACACATGACATGTGACCAACATTATGCCCACAAAACTGTACCCAAGGGCAAATGCCTGCCCCTGCTCATCCTGCCCCCACCCTCAGGATGCAGACAATGTCTCTGTGTCCCTGGCCTGGCATGGCACACCTTCAACACCAACACCCAACACACTCCCCCATGGCCTCTTCCACCAGGGCTGCTCCTTCCCACTGCTGCTACCGGTGTCCTCCCTCCTTGGTATCCTCCCACGGCCACTCCACCTTCCTCAGCACAAGTCGCTGCACTGGCCCCCTGCAGCACTGTGGAGAGAAAGGGAATAGTTAGGACACTGCATCTGGGCATGCACCATACATACACACACACACACACACACACGCACACACAAAGGCAGACAGACACACACACACACACACTCACACAGACACATGCCCTGGGCCACAGCGTGGTATGGGCCACACTTGGGCCCCCAACCCCCTCTTGCATGCTGCCATGACTGAGGTCCTGCTGGACCTGTTTTGGGCCAGGCAGACATGGGCTGCACTGCCCATGCTGTCCTGCTACACCCACAGTGGGCACAGCCCATGACCGCTACACACTGAGACAGGTGGACGGTAGCAATGACCACAGTAATGGACCAACAGGTGCAAACACCCTCCCGACTCTCAGTGGTGCAAGGTGCATGACAGACACTAACCCTGGATGGCACAGTGAGCCACCAGTGTACATGACTCGGCGTCCCTGACCTCCCCCTCATAATGTGGTTCACTATCCCTTTCTGTCCACCAGAAGTACTAGGGCATCAGCCTCCTCCAGCTCCACTGGTACAGTCTCTGTGGGTGCACCGCCATTACGCTGGCCCCATCTTGCTGCTCCACCTGCCACAGGTCCAGCAGTGTTGGCATACCAGACCCATCCTGCATGGGAAATGGGAGGGGAAGACAAGAGGAAAGGATACGTTAAATCACAGTGGCTGACAAATAAAGCATCTCCCCCAAACAACACACACAGACAAGCCCTGTAATGGGTACTCACCGGCTCATGTCCCTGCACATGCCACAGGGTCCCATAGCCACCACTGTCACTGTACTCCTCCTCAGAGATATGCCACAATTGCTGCGGATACCACTCCATGCCACACCACAGAATGCCATGGGCATGACTGCAGTTCAGGGTCTGAGTCCGCACGACATGCCATGCACGTGCCACATGCCCCTGCACATGCCACCCACCGTGGCATGGCTGGCCATGTGCAGCATGTGATGCCCCCTTAAAGTGGCACACCACCACACACTGCCATAGCAAAGTTCTGCTGCTACTACGCCTTGCATGTATGCATGTGCCAGACACATTGTCCGCATCTGCGGCCCAATGCTCTACATTCCCCCCCACCACACCAGACAGTGTGAGCGTGCGCGCGCACATGTGTGTGTGTGTGTCTGTGTGCACGCGCGTGCGGTGTACCCTCCGCTGCCGCCATCAGCACTGGGACAACAGTGGCACGGCGGTATGTGTGTGGGGGTGTTGCCTACTGGGACTAACCATTCTGTTGTGCATGCAGTAGTGGGCCTGCAAACATCGCCCATACATTGGCATGCTGCACAGGCTAATGGCTGCAGTGCCTACTGTCTGGAACATGTGACGTGTCCCCAGTGTGCATCACATGCCCACCTCTGCTTCAGCATGTCTGCAACATGGTGGCATGGCTGCACAACACCATGTGGCACCCACAATCTGCCTGCTGCACTGCACGTGGCACCATGCGGTGCAAGTGGCACCACTCATGTCCACATCATGTCGCATGCCAGATGCACAGGACTTATGACGCCTTTCAGGTGCACAGCTCCATTGTCAGGACATGTGATGTGCAACAGTGGGATGTGCCATAGACTACTCTTCAACCTGTACCTGCAAAATGCAGTGCATGCCAGGGCCAGGCATCAGCGGCCATGGGACCATGTGCTCCGGCCACACATGTCCAGCAACAGGCTACGGGACACACTTTGTATCGAGCGGTTCCACCTGCCATGGGCCATGATTGAACAGCTCTGCGACCTTATCTGCAACCGTGTTGCTCCATGGACACATCACTCCAGGGCTATGGATGTTGAGACCAAGGTCATGTGTGCCCTGGCCTACTATGCATCCGGGTCATTCCAGCGCACTGTGGGTGATGGCATTGTGATCAGCCAGTCATCGATGTCACGTGTCACAGGTCACCGACGCACTGCTGGCACACACCAGGGAACACATATGCCTCCCACAGATGGTCACAAAGTAGGCGTTCTATGCCCTGGAAGGAATGCCGAACATCATTGGGGCGGTGGATGTCACACACATCGCCATCCTCATGCCCTCCATTGCCAAGAAGGCCTATCAGAACAGGAAGGGATTCCACAGTATGAACTGTCAGGTGGTGTGTGACACATCCAGTGTTTTCACAGATGTCTGTGCAAAATACATAGGGTCATGCCACAATACCTATAACCTAGATGCCTCTGGTCTGGGCACTGTGCTTCATTCTGGATGGCTCAACGGATGGCTGTTGGGTAGGTGTGGTGTTTTGGGGGGGCAGTGGTGTTGGCATACACTGACCGACATGTCCCCTCATCCCTGCAGGTGATAGCGGCTATCCACTTTGGTCATACCTGATGACGCCCACCCTCGCACCAGCGACAGCAGTGGAGGAGGCATACAACACAGTACACCATTGGATAAGGTCCATCGTGGAGAGGAGCATCAGAATACTGAAGATGTGGTTCCAGTGCCTGGACCACACGGGGGGGACCATCATGCTTGTGCCAAACCACACATGCCATGTCTTCACCATGTGCATGATGCTGCACAATATGGCCATGCGTTGTGGGCTACCACCACTGTACTACCATCCACTGGACATGCCACCAAGGCAACAAGGCAATGATCATTGCCACTGTCAAGAAATGGCTGCAGGGTGGGTAGCCCATGCCATGTTCATAAATGGGACATTCAGATAGTAGAAGCGCCATGTGCCAGCAATGACGATGGATGTTGTCAATGATTGGGGTTGGGGGTGCTGGTGAGGGGGCCCTGCGACAGTGTGCCTTGGTCTGCACCCATCTCTGCAGTGGTCTGCATTGCTCTGCATGCACCCCATGATGACACTAGACTGAGGGCGCATGGTGGCAGTGATGCCAAGGCGCTATGCATGTGCACATGCCGTGGGCCATGGCTGATGATTGGTTACAGGGCACATGTGCTGCTGTGAAGCTCCTGTACCATGGCAAGGTAGCCAGCTAGACAGGGGTCCACTGTCAATGTCATTGTGCCATCGTTCCCATCCCTGCCAACATACGACCCTGTGTCACCGCTGTGTGCACCTCTATTGCACCGCGGACCATATGTGTATGTGCCTGTGAGAATGTGTGTGTGTGTGTGTCTGTGTGTGTGTGTCTGTGTGTGTATGTCAGCATCACACCCCTCCACTGCGCCCTTGCCCTGCTGCACCTTGAGTTGTGTGCATCACTTTGCGGGTGAGCCATACGGTGATGCCTCCTGTCTCACCATAGACCACATCTCCCAGTGCCATGCAGGTCCCAGGGCCCTTCCGCCTCAGTCCTGGCACCTGGCATCCTGTGCCATTGGTGTTCCCACTGCCATCCGTCCATCCATCAACACATCGGATGATTTCCCCACAACATGCTTGTCCCCCAGCTGGCTGCCAGCTGTGGATGTCTCCTGGGTGTTACCGGCCACAGTGCCATCTGTTGTTCCGCCATCATCGGCAGTGTCATGTGCGACAACTGTGCCCTCGGTCTGGCGATCTTCACACATAGGGGAACCCCCAGGTTCTGACATGCGGCCAGCAGTGTACCCCTGCATACCTGCACCATGTTCGTACATAGGGCCGGTGTTGGTGTGCCATGGTGGTCATGAGCTCCACTGTCCACTCTTGCATGTGGGCCATCTGTGCCACATCACATTCCATGGCACAGATCATGCCTGTGTACTCTATGAGCATCTCTGTGTGCTGACACTGTGCCTCCAGCCTGTCTAGCTCCAGCTGGTGCAGCTCATCATATTGGGGGTCCAGTAGTACGTTGCCATATGCCTGCCTGATGCAGCTGGTGGGTCTGTTGGACAGCACCTCATCACTGCTGTCCATGGCCATGCTCCGTGAAGTCTGCCCCACCACCCCATGAGGCGGCACATGACGCCCACATGTGGGCACTGTGCCACTGCCATTGTGGTCCTGCAACCACTGGGTGGCTTCTTCACATTGCTGGCAGGTTTATGCGCCCTCATCCACGTCATCCATCCATCCAGCTGCCACAGTGTCCCCATCGTCGGATTCACAGGTATGGCTCATGTCTTCAGCAGGTTCCTGCTGCACCTCCTTGGCTGCCTGTGACAGACCTGTCAGGGGAAGAAGGGGTTCATTTATGGTACTGCAGTGTGTCCCGTGGCTGTGTCCCCACTGTGCATCACCCCTACTCACCTATGCTGTCGTCATCCCGCATGGGTCCACAGCTTGAGTTGCCAGCTGTTTGTGGCTGATCCCCTGCCGCCATGCTGTCCGTGGGTCTGCCATCCCTGGCGTGCTCTGTTGGGACAAGGCATTACCATTAGTCCCTCCACCATCCAGGCACAATAGTGAGTGTGTGGTGTGTGTGAGTGTGTGTGTGTGTGTGTGTGTGTGTGTGTGTGGCAACTTACCAGGCAGTGTGTCCTCACCCTCCACCTCCCCATGTATGTTGATGGTGGTGATGGTGTCCACCACCATGCATTCCACTGGTGTCAGCTGGCTGTCCGGGGTAGGTGACCCACTGCCCATGCTGCTCTGGGTGCATGTTCCTGCAGCTACCCTCTGCTTCATGGCCTTGTGTAGGTACCATCCCTTGTGTTTGATTGCCATCAGGGTACGGGCATCCAGCCATGTGGCATTCATGACAGCCTTGATGTCCAACCAGATTCACACCTTCACCTCAGTGGGGGGTGGATAGGGCCAGTGCACCATATAGCCATGCGTGGTTGGTGCTGATCTCACTGACCATCACCTGTGCCCCAGTAAAGTTGGAGTACTGCGAACAGGCTCTGCCACCGCCACCCACTCCAGGGGCCTGCACTGCCTCCTGCGCCTGTTACCGGGTGCCACTTTGCTGTGCGCACCCATCTCCATGGAGCCCCTTGGATCTGCCATACTAACACCACCTGGCCTACACTCCACATTTACTTCCACATGTGCCCAGGGGGCAACGTCTTTGCCCATATGTGGTGGGGTCACGGGACAGGGCCACATTGCCAGGGCCTGCCTGTGTGGCCTATGCGCTACATGCTGTCTGTGGGCATGCCCACTAGTGGTGCGCAGTGCTCAGATCACTTTGTGCTTTGCATGCTGTTGGCTGGTCCTGCACGCCACACACATCAGCGCCACTTGTACGTCAGATTTCCACGCAATTTACTCCCATTCATGCATAGGGCCCATAGAATGAGTTAGATATGAATAGCCAACATCATTTACATATTTAGAAATTATACATGTTGCACACAAGGAAACGATAGAGGAACTTTAAGTAGGGTGCGACAGAGGGAGGAGGTTGGGGTGGGAATAGAGTGAGGTGAGGGGGAGGAGGGGAAGTGGGTGAGGGGACAGGTGCAGGGGGGTGGGGAGATAGATATGAGATGTCATTTGAAGGCCAGGAGGGAACAGAATTCATGGAGGGAAGTGGGCAGTTGATTCCAGAGGTGAGATAGGAGGCAAAAGCAAGCGGAGGCAGCAGCCAATGAGTGCTGGTGGGGGATGTAGAAGCAGTGTGGATGCCAGGCTCTAAGAGGGTAGACAGGAGTGGGTGCAGACTAGAGGAGTAAAGAGAGATATGGCAGGAGGAGGATGAGCCAGAATTTAGCTGTGACTGTAAGTGAATGAATGTGCCATCTATGGGAGAGGGAAGGGAAATTTAGAGAGGAGAGGAGAGTGCAGTGATGGGTGCATGGAGGGGAGTTTGTGGTGAATCTGCAAAAAGAATTGAGTAGGGTATTGAGTTTAAAGAGTGAAGAGACAGGGGCTAACACATAGATAATGTCCCCATACTTGAAAATAGGAAGGATAGTCTTGTGAACTAGCTGATATACAGGGGGATTGCGTGTTAGTTGCAAAAGAGCATGCCTAGCTTTGGGTGCAGCTTTTAGCAGAGGGAGTCAATATGGACAGCATAGTTGAGGTGTTGGTCTAGCCAATTGCCAAGGTATTTGTAAGAGGTAACGGTATCAAGGATGGAGTTATCCGAGATGGCGAACCTGGTGGGGGGGGAGTTTGGCCAATTTTGGGGAGCTGAAAATTATGGAGACAGTTTTTTTTTTTTTTTTTGCATTCAATTTTAGGGAGTTTTCTGTGAACCATGACAGTACGTGGTTAAAGTGGAACTGGAAAGGTAACTGGAGTGAGTCGGTGGGGCCAGAAACATAAAGGATGGCGTCATCAGCGTAGAGGTGATTATTAGATTGAGTGCAGACCAAGGGGAGGTCGTTTATAAAAATTGAAAAGAGGATAGGGCCAAGGATGGAGATTTGTGGGACACCTGATAGAATGGGGGGGCAGAGTTGCCAACTATGACAGACTGTTGTCGGTCACAGAGTTAGGATTTGAACCAGAGGACAGTGGAGGAAGCAAGGTCTGCAGAATGCAATTTCTGGAGAAAGAGAGGATGTGAGACAGAATCAAAGGCCTTGGTGAGGTCAATAAATATTGTTGATGTGAGGTGGCCTTTGTCCAGTGCCGAGAGGACTGAGTCTGTAACATGGAGAAGGGAAGAAATTGTGGAATGTTTTTTCCTGAACCAGACCGGTAGTCTGAGAAAATGTTTGTTGAGGTGAGGAACTCAGCCAGTCTTGAGAGGACTAAGGTTTCCTGGAGTTTTGCCAAGGAGGGAAGCAGTGAATTATATAATTATTATTATTTAATTATATAATTATTTTTCTACATTGTTTCCCCTTTACCCAAAATAAATACTGTTAATTGTTCATGTTATGTTCTGGTACCGTGAATCACTGCAAGAGGGGGTTATTTTTCTTGTGTGGGGAAGGGTCTTTGGGGGTAGCTGTTATATATTTCCTGAGAGTGGTAACCTGCAATCTGTTCACAGGTATTCCCTGCCATTACCTCAGGTACAGGCACCATGCCATTTCTTCTTTCCACTCCTGAACCCAGGCCGGCCCCCTTGGAGGTGTGTCCAGGTGAGACACAAGGGCCCCAGAAACAGCCAAGGTGAGTCTAGGGGGCTGTTACACATATATAAAATAGGGCTTAATGGGCACCTCTGTCATGCCCCTCAAGTTATCTTTAAACAAGGGCCTATAACAGCATTAACTATAGGAGATTTGTGGGCAGACCCATATAATAGATCTGTCCACTGTACAAACATATCTGGGATCCCATATGTCCTTAAAACGGAATAAAGAAATTTACATGGTATGGAATCAAAAGCCTTCTCCTGGTGTAAAGAGAGGAAAAATGCCTTTGCCATGTTACTGTTCCCACATTCAAATAATTCTTTTAGGAGGAACAAATTATCCTAAGTACAGTGACCATGCACTGTACAAGTTTGGGAAGGTGAAATTAGAGGTTTTGCTGAATTTGCCAAACTCCCCCCCTCCAAAGCCTTTTTTTTTTTTTTTTACCAGGAGAGAGAGACACTAAGCTGAAAGCTTGTTTACAAGTGTGACCTGGGAGTACAAGGATGTTAAGTGACTTGTTTAGGGTCACACAGTATGCTAGTAGGGACTGTGGGATTTAAACCCAGGTCTCCAAGTTTGCAGCTCAGAGCCTTAAATCACTGCACTATACTGCCTTCTTAAATCTTTGCCAGTAGTTTCCAGTCTGCATTTAATAGACTAGTTGGTTGCCAGTTACTCAGCTCACTTTTCGTTCCTTTTTTGTTGAGATATATAAGCAAGCCTTCAGAAACCTCCTGGGTTAGACCCTTTTGATTTAATATATAATTATACATTGTAGTCAGTTCTTCTATTAGTGTAGGTATCAGAATTTTGTATACTTCACTGGGGAGACCGTCTGACCCTGGTACTACTCTAGTATGTAAGGTGCTCATTGCCTCCAGAAGTTCCT
Source organism: Neoceratodus forsteri (assembly GCA_016271365.2). Taxonomy (NCBI): domain Eukaryota; kingdom Metazoa; phylum Chordata; order Ceratodontiformes; family Ceratodontidae; genus Neoceratodus; species Neoceratodus forsteri. The sequence goes on from CM028131.1 coordinate 1,129,496,300, forward strand.
GTTTAAAAATAGGTGACACCAAATCCATACATCATAAATGAGACAGACTTGGGAACTGGATAGTATTCAGAAATTGCTCGGGAGATTCTAACCCTAGAGTCTAGGCACCAAACAGACATGTAGTATAATCCTGATTAGTCTTCTATACCTTACCCAGTACACTTGCTAAAATAGCCACATGCTCAAATGGTTTACTTAAACGTATTAACCGCACTTTCATTTCAAAAACTGAGGAATGCATAATTCCCTTATATAGGACTGATATCAGACTATATACAGATCATGGTTCTCCCTTTTGGAGCCCTTATCTTAGTAAGAACATAGAGATGTTAAAATGTATACAAAAACATGCTACAAGGATGGTCCCGTATCTATCTGTAAAAACCTATACTGACAGACTCCAAACCATGGGCCTCCATTCTCTATAGCAAAGAAGATATGGAGGAGATCTCTTGTTCCTTTTTAAAATATTAAAATCTCCTGCTCTGATGCTCCAGTGTAGCCTATCATACGCAACGCGTAAAATAGTGCAGAGATTATATAATAAACAACTGGACGTATGCAAGGCTAAAACAAATAAAAGGCTAAACTTTTTCATAGTAAGGGCACCTAGAGTCTGGAATCAGCTCCCACAGGAACTTATAGAATTTGAATCATTCAATTATTTCAAAAAGGGCTTGGATAACTGGCTTGCAGTTAATCATATTTAGGAATAATAGCCCACTTCATAGTGGGGGACAATCACGATGGGCTTCAGCCTTCTTTTGTCCTAGCGCATCAAGTAACCAAGACTCATCCTTTAAATTCACCATGTACTTTCTATCTACCCGGGCTTTACAATGCTCATAAGGATTAACATGTTCTGCTGTCCCATTTGTGGCATATTTTTGTTCAAATAATAGGGACGATACACTATCATATTGTGAACTCTTCATATCTGTTTTAATCATAGGAATTTGGTCTGAAAAATCAAAACCTGTTTCATTTTATCCTGACATTATCTGGAGATGCTGCCTTGGTTCCAAATATTGAAAGTAACTCTTAGTATTAACTGTTTTGGCCTGATGTTGAAAAAATAATCTTTAAATCAGATTTCATATACAGCCATCAAGAGGTAAGCTCATAATAACATATGAAGACAGACTTTCTGGCCTGTAAAAAACATTCTAATTCTTTCAGGATTTTAGCTTCTGATGATATTGAAGAATTTAGTCTCCATATGCCCAACCCTTTTGGGGGGTTAGGTGGTGTATCTATGATACACCCTACCATGTTATAGTCTGATGTCTCAAAGGAATAGTGTGAGACTGGCTGCAGGGCAACCAATCAAACACAAACATATAGCCTATCCAGGTGGATAGACTACCTTTACGGAAAGTATGTTTCAGAGGTGATATATGTGCTGACATATAATCTTTCATATCACCTGTTGTATACATTTCATTCAGAAAATTTGAGTCATTGTACAATTTTTTGGTTTGACCACTTTTATCTTTTAATGACAGACTGCAGTAAAAGTCTTCCCCATATATAATACCTTTAGCTGTACATAGGTACTGTTGTATTATTCTCATTGTCTCTACCCTGACAGATTTAGTCTGGGAAGCATAGTAATTTACTAAGCAGAGGTCATGATTATGAATGGTTATATCTAAAAGCAAATCTCTCCCAGCCACTAAATCCACCAGTCTAGTGGCCCTCATCTCTGATGTGGAAAATAGACCCCCAACCCGGTCCAAAGTCATCAGCCAGTGACCAAAACGAGGGTCCTGAAAACAATTCCCTAGAGACTTTAGTAACCTCATTTACTCTATGGAGCCTAGTATCCTGTAAGAATATTGCTTCATACTGTAAATTGTGAAATATGGAGTAAGTGGTTACCCTTTCATGATTATTTTTGGTACTATTAACATTAATAGCACCAATCCAGAAGTTCAAGTCTGTCATGAATAAAAAGAGAAACCACAAGATCCAAAACATTACTGTTTCTTAATACGCCCACTCCTTGGAACTTTACCTTTTTTCCTCCTAAAGGCATGAGAGTTCATGGATCCCTCCTCCTATTCATTAAAGGGATCCTGTTGAGAAAAGGCTATGGAGGATGCATTGGAGTTCTTTTCTGTGTCCCCCAGGACTTGCGTTGTGCTAAGATGTCAAATTTATTTTCCAAGTGGATACCTCCTGTTCGCTACAATTTTGTCTTGGGCTGCCCACTAGTACTGCAACGCCTCATCACCATTTGCAGCTGTTCAATCACAGGGCTTGAAGAAGCAGGCATCACCACATTTGGTGATGGATCTGTCTCTTCCATATTTTCTGAGAAATCCGTTGCAGTGTGAAATGGATCCAGAGAAACATCAGAGTTGGGTTGCACATAAGGTACTACAACTGAACGCTGTTGAGCAGGGGCAGATTGAGCAGAGGCTGAACTTATGGTGAGTCTGTCAAGACCTGCCCTGTCTACTGGTTCCTGAGGGGGTTTTGTAGGTGGCCGAGGGCAGAAAGTGTTTACCATTTTCTTTAGCTTAAACTGTGGACCGCAACTTCTGTTTCTGCACAATGTTGAAATATTAGTCCTGTTCTGATTGTTCTGTGTGGTTGTTTTTGTTATGCATAGCTAAAGGTCAGTTCTTACACGAATGTTTTATCCTGGCAAAAATTACAGTGGACGAGGTTTTTACAAATTATACTGGTATGGCCGATTTCAAAACATAGGGAACACTTTACCTGACACCAAAAACATGATTAGGGTTGGCCTGCATAAAAGTTGAAGCCTCTGTTCCCTATCCAGACAGAAGCAGCTTGGGAGATGAGTATTACATGCATCAGATTGTGGAAGACATACCTCCATCTTCCACACTCCTGTCCATATACTTTCCAAATTTAAAATAGGGTTGGGCATACCCAGGACTGTGCATTTAGATTCTAACCAGTATCAAATGTCCAAGAAAGATATTTCCTGATTACCTTTCTTTGCACATGCACAAGAAATGTTTTGCTACACTAAAAGGGGATTTTAGGGGTGTGTCACTGCTGAACCCATTGCAGTTCAAACTGGAAAGGACTCGACAGTGCAGACCAATGACCACACACTGTGGTCATGACACCACTCGTTGCTTGCTGGATGGAAACTTGGTATACTTGAAAGGATCGAAGCTGATCCAATCAGAGAGGGCTTCAGTCCTCTCATTTGCATGAAGTTGGTCAGCAAGTGGCTGATCAGCTTTCAAGTTAGAAATAGAGTTGAATGTTCACCTTATATGGTGTGCAATGGCCCCTTGACAACCTTCATGTCATGCCCACTTACAGACGCACATGTCTCAAGTACAAGAGAAATACTAAAATATACATAAATAAAAAGGGTAAAAAGTCAATCTATTCCCAATCTGAGGTAAAACTTGGTGTTTTGTTCTGCATCATGCAGAGAAAATATGTTTATTGGTTGGTAGATGCATTGCTCTTCTCCACGGACCTTGTGGGTGTTTTACAGTGCAAGGGAAATCAAATGACAAATTTACAAAATAGTGAAGCAGAAATTAAATGATGAATTAAAAAAGAGAGGAAGAGAAACTGCATTGGAGCTGTGGCCTGCAGATTTAGTGGTTTCTTTGTTTGCCTCCGAGAGAGTTGGTGCTCGATGGTTTGGGGAGGGGGACGGACTTCAAAGTGTGTGGTTCTTGGTGCTGGAAGAGAGTTTGTCGAGAGTTTATTTATTTATTTATTTTACTGACAAATTTGCTTTTTCTGGTGGCACTGCCTGTGAGAAACTAAAGTAAGAGTTAAAAGAAATGGGGATGGAAGTGAAAGCATAGTCTGCAGTACCCGTACCCGAACAGGATGGTAAATGCAACCTTTACCTAAAGCATTTCTCCTTTCTTTCTCTTCTGCCAGATGGCCTCCCACAAAAACTCAAGATGGGGACACCAGATGCAGTTATTTAATAATTGTACTGTGCATTTCCCCATCAGCGTTTGCCAGAAGAGTCCCCTTCCCACTCTGTTTTGGTGTTCAAACCGGGGTCTTCCTTCTGAAGATGCACTCTCACAAGCAAAACATGCCCCTCATTTTAAATAGTGCATGTTAGATTTGTGCAGAAATAAGCCCTGAATAATTGAATCTTGTTCGGGCTAGAGGGGTGTGCTCTGTTTGGGCTGTGTGGGGGCACTGCTGGTTGACTACTGGAGTGGGGGGGCACAAAACATGTGGGCCTTTTTTTCTGTGGTGATTATTACAAGTCTCACTTAGTGTCTTTTACTCTTGCCTTTCACACATTTGTGTCACATGTCCATATATGCCCCCCGCCCCCATGCAGAGGCTGCAGAACTTGCAGCCAGTCCCGGCTGTCAATCTGATTTTATCTGCAGCATTTTCAGTGAATAAATTCAATCCCTGGCATTTCTTCTCTCAGAGGGCCTTTGCTGTCCCAGCCAGTTCAGTCCCCTCCCCTTTTTTTGTATGGTCATTGCAGTCATGTCTCCCCATCCCAACTTGCACTGTCGTGGAGGACCCATCTTCTCTGCTGTTTGTAGAGCTTCCGTATGGCATACTTGGGACATACCCTCCCCATCTTTGTATACTCCTTTTTATTGTTATAAATAATACTTATTTATTTTTTATTTATTTTTGAAAGTCGGATTTACAACCTTTGAGTTAGGGACTCATTTACAAAGATACCTCGTCGCAGGGAGGGTAGACATGGTTACAGTGTGAGATATGACAGTGGTAACATACAGGTGCAATACAGATAACAAAAGAACTCAATATAACAATGGTTTATGGAATAAAGTTACATGCAGTAAATAGCAATTGTATAAAGTATAACAATAGTAGAAGTCACAACCCTGGTCGTACTGGGGAAATACCTATGTGGAAGGGTGGTAGGGGAAAACGGGGGTAAGGAAAAGAAAAAAAAAAGCGGGGGAAGCTGTCCAATGGATATTGTCAAGGCTATGGGCCAGAAATGGGAAGGGACCCCAGCATTAGGCTGATTAAGGGCAACTACAGCCTCGGTCACCAAAGAGGTAGTTACGGAGAGCGACTTTAAAGGGACCAATTTCGGTAGACTTAGTGACAGAGGGCAGGAGTGAGTTGAACCATGTGGGGGCATGGTAGTAGAAGGATCTTTGGGCTAGGAAGGTCTTGGTACAGGGCACCAGAAAGGTGGCCTTAACTGACCTATGGGTGGCAACAGATGGGGATGCAAGCCGCAGGGATGCAGTGACCCTTGGGGGTAGAGTCCTAGCAGGGATTTTTTGGCAAGTAAGCAGGTTTGGTAGCACAGGCACTCCTCCATTGTGAACAGGTTGGCGGTGGAATAGAGCAGGCAAGTATGGGTGCGGAGGGATGCGCCAGTCAGGAGCCTGCAGGCCTTGTTTAACAGTGTGCAGGCTGTTGTGATTACTTTTGTTTTGTTTCCTCGTGTGCCACCTCTTTGTGCATTGCAAGCTGCCCACTGACCATTGGATATTGCCCGTTTTTCCAGTGAATTTCTGGTAATTCCCTGGTGCAACACTTACTTTACCTGGGAGAACACTGTAAAATGATCAAACTGTGTGAATTGTATTTTAAATATACTTGTGTGTTATGAAGATTGACAGACATTAATCTGGTTCTGTATATATTCAGTGTCAGCAGTATTGTGTGTGAAATATTTAATATATATACTACAAAACTGCTTTGTTTTATAAGGTTCACATCAATAGTCAGTTATTCTTGGGTTACGTTTATTCTTTTTCTTTTTAAATTACAATATTTAAGGCAATTCAGCACTGTAATGATATAAGGAAATAATATTTATGGAAAAATTTAACAGGAATGGCACAAAAATAGCATTTATGGATAAAATGGGGATGAGCTGAAGGGGAGATAGTAGATCCTTGGATAAACACTAGGTTCAGGGAAACTTTTTAGGCAGACTCAATGGACCCCCAGTCTTTTTCTGCTATCACATTCTATATTTCTATGTAACATCAAGATCCTGTCTGCCTGTCTGTCTGTCTGTCTGCCTATATATCTATCTATTTCTTTGTTAAGTGGAGTAGGGTGCCTGGCCCCGCTACAACATCTTTCTCCCCATCCCTTCCAGGTGGCTCACCCACCCTTCCCTTCTTTATAAATCTTTTTTTTTTTAATGTAAGCATACCAGGGTGCCCACCCTTGCTACCACTTCTTCCTCCCAGTCCCTTCCAGGTGGCTCACCCACCCTTCCCTTCTTTATAAATATTTTTTTTAACTGTAAGCAGAGTGGGGTGCCCACCCTTGCTACCACTTCTTTCCTTTCCTTGTCCCCTCCAGGTCACCCACCTGCCCTTCCAATCTGTGCTGTTCCACCCCCATCCTCCATTCTCCATCCCTCCCTCTGTGTGCTGTCCCATCCACACTCTCCATTCCCTGTCCTGATATAAAAGAAAAAGAAAATCTCCCACTCCCTCCATCTGTGTGCTGTCCCACCCCCACACTCCATTCCTTGTCCTAGTATGTAGAAAATAAAACTCCATTTCCCTCCCTCTGTGTGCTGTCCCACCCCTCCATTTCCCATCCTCATATAAACAAAAAAACCCTCCCACTCCCTCCTCTGAGTGCTGTCCCACCCCCACCTTCTGCTCTCTGTCCATGCTTGCACTCCAAATAAAAGAGAATTAGTTGAGCTGCTTGACTAATTCTCTTTTATTTGGAGGTCAAGCATGAAGCAGAATAACAGTGCAGCTATCCTGCTCTGAGTCCTCTCCTTTTTTTTTTTTCATTTATACCAGGACAGATAATGAAGGGTGGAGGAGGGACGGCATACAGAGGGAGGGATTGGGAAGTTGTTTTTTTTAATCTATACCAGGATGGGGAACAGAGAGAGGGGTGGGACAGTGCACAGAGGGAGGGATAGGGAGTGTTTTCTTCTACATACCAGGACAGGGAATAAAGGGTGGTGCTCACTATGCACCCCTGCCACACACACCATGTAAGCAAATGTTCAGCACTGACAAATGCTTGTTTTTAAATAGAACTGTTGCTGTCTTAAAAGTAGGTTTAGACAAAGGTTTCACAAAGAAGGGTGACCACACAGGGGAGTAGTTGACCTCCAGATACTGAAGCCTGAAATTCTGCAGGCTATTTATAGTTTTGAAACTTACATCAACAATGTAGTCACCAGATGTATGTGTAAGGGTGTATATTTCTGTAGCTTGAATTCCTAAGCTGTCTTTCAAGAGTTTTCTCACTACAAAAACCCTGTCTGGGTATTTTTCCATTATTATAATGCTGCGGTAGCACCCCTACAGTTAGGGTTATGTAGGTTGTTTAATATTAATCCCCAATTTTTGCACCTTAATAACTTTAGCATCCTTTGATGAAATAGACCACAATTTGGCATGCACAGTCAGGCTGCCAGCATCTCAAGATTTGAAAAGTTTCGTGACAGAATTGTGTTCGATTTTCAAGATATGGAGCACCAAAAAACAGAAAAAAACTACTATATTTAGTTTCTGTATACTTAACATTGGGTATTTTTTGCTCTCACCTAAAGCCTAAATGATGTGGAATTTGTTCATGAAATTTTCAGGTTTGAAGGTGACCGTGCCAAGGGAGTGCCTTTGGAAGGTTTCATGAAAAAATATTATATGGTTCCAGAGTAATGATGATTTTAGAGTTAATGTCCTGATGCAAATGGTTAAAAAAAATAACAGAATCACAATTGTTTATTTTCATTGTTTACCTTGTGAACATTAAAGAAAAAACAATCACTACTGCTTATTTTCAGGATTTACCTCTCTTGCTGACAGAAATACCGATCATGTTGGCTGCCATTTTTTCCCTTCATTTTAAACTCACAAACATTAAAATGTATAAAACTAATCTCTTTAAAAAAAAAACAAACACCTTAACCTACTGTAGCTAAATTGGATCCATATAGCTAGATTCTGCTGTTTGTTTGTTTTTTAAAGTACTCAGAAATACCTTTTCTGGGCACCCCAAAATCCAAGTTACCCAGGTTAACGAGAGGGGTCATTCATCTGCATTCTCTGTTCAAGAACAGTGGGACTTTCTTGACCTTTGCAGCTTTAGCTGGAACTCGTGCTGCAGGCTGCAGTGACAGGAGTGAGCCACTGATCTCCTCTTCGGTCTGTCTGCCTCAGTGTCTGTCTTTCAAAGTTTGCCTGTCTATTTATCTGTGTGTGTGTGTCTGTCTGTCTGTCTATCTGTCATTCTGTCTGTCTGTCTGTCTGGATGTCTATCTATCTATCTAGCTAATGATTGACTGATTGATTTTATTGGTTTAACAGACAGACCAGGGAGCCCACCCCTAGTATCAATTATTTCTCCCCCCTCCTCTCCAGGTCACCCGCACCCAGTCCCAAAATTGTAGCCTGACACTAGAGTGCCCAATCCCTAGTATTGGAATAAGTTGAAATAAAGAAAACCATCCCTCAATGTTTTTTTTTCCCTGTAAACAAAGAAAACAGACCCTCATTGCTCTAACTCCCCCCACTCTGGCATCCCACTCAGCACCCACCACCCCACATCCCTCACACAACCCACACATCCTCACTCACCTGAACATGCCCCACAGCACAGATCCACTCTCCAATCCCATAAATGTCTTGCTGCTGGAACTGCCAACTGCACTATGAGAAACTCAGGTAAGTGCAGTTCAATGTATTTCAATGTGGTTTTGAACTTTAAGCATAACTTTGTCATTTTTGCATATTTTGACCCACAAGTTTTAATATGGCTTTATTTATACCCCACCTCATGATCAATGGCAGTGGAATTATGCAAATCAGGCCTGAAAAGTGATTTCACAGTCACTTGGCAAAATCATCTTTTGGGTGGGATTTGAACATTTTCACTGCCCTTGTTCATGAGGTGGGGTTATAAAAAGGCATTGGTGAAAACTGGGGTCAAAATATATGAAAATGGCAAAGTTATGTGTGCATGTTGAAATTGTTCTATGCTCGCTCATAACTTTGGTAGTTTTAAATATTTTGACCCAAATGTTCAACATAGATATTTTTTCACATCACCTCATGAATGTGACAGCTATCATTTTTCAAATCCTGGCCAAAATGTGTTTTCGCAGCTGTGGCACGGATTGACATTTCAGTAGTGCAGAATGATGTTTTGGTGGGGATTTGAACATTTTCACCTCTAGAGTTCATGAGGTGGGGTAATAAGAAGACTATGCTGGAAATTTGGCACACAAATATGGTAAAATGCCTAGGTTATGACTGAACATTGCAATATTTCAATGTTCACTGATAAGTTCTCCAAACTTTCAACAAACCCATTTTTTCACACCACCTCATAAATGTGACAGCTGCCATTTCATAAATCTTGGATGAAATATGCTTTCACACTTGTGGTGTGAAATGACATTTAAGCCAATATGCTATAAATGATACATGTCATGTTTAAAAGGGCAGTATTAAAATGACTATCTTGAAAATTTGGGATCAGAATTTAAAAAAACACTAAAAATGCAAAGAATGAATGTGTAAAGAGTGAATGTGTACTGAATGTGTGAAGAGTGATTGTGTAAAGAGTGAACGTGTGAAGAGTGAATGTGTACTGAATGTGTGAAGAGTGACTGTGTAAAGAGTGAAAGTGCCACACCTTGCACTTCTGCAGGCGGACTGAGTTTTCTCATAGTGCACAGCCCAAGGGGCCCTACACATCTGCACTTGTCCATACAGGTCCTGAAGGGACTTGCATGAATGAGGATACAATTCCACTATCTCAAAAAGAAAGGAAAGTCTTTGCAAAAAATGTAATTAATGCACCAGTTAGGATAATTTAATGCCACATAAGTTAGGAAATGTGGTGTTAGGGTTTCCCGCTTTAATGCCTAACCCCCATCCCCCCAAGCAGCAAAAGGAAAAAATATTAGAGTTTGTGGTCTCTGGAGTCTTGGTGAATCAGTGGTGGGATCTTTCTTGGGGTTGTCAACTGTGATGCTCACCCTTCCCCCAGCCCATACCCTCCCGTCTGAAGCACAAGGTCCAGGTCCAAGGCACTGCCTCATAGTGATACACTCTTCAAAGATAGAGAAGTATGTCTCGCCACATGTTGCCCACACAATTTGTTGTAGCTTTCTTCACGCAGGGCCCTGTGAAGAAAGGAGATCATGTGTAATGTTGTTTGCTCAGGGAATGGGATGAGCATTTTGGGTTGACAACCCCGAGAAAGACCCCACCATTGATTCAACAAGACTTCGGAGACCCAAAACCCTAATATTTTTTTCTCTTGCTGCTTGGGGGGGGGTAGGTGATGGGAGTATCAGGTAAATGCAGAGGTTGCTGGAGTAAGGGTCATTAGCCTCTTCTATCTGTTGAACTAAAATATCCAAATCAGAGGGGGAACATGGATGAGGCTCCATACTTCTAGAAGCCTGCTGCTCTGAACGTCATTCTCTTACAGGGAAAGCTGATTGTACACAAGGCACAGATATGCTATACCTGTTTTCAGTCCCTCCAGTTCCACCAAAAGACCACCATTTGACATAGTTGCTGCTTCTATTTCCAACTCACTCCTCTGCATCTGTTCCTGTCTGTGCTGGGCCCTCAATTGGGGGGATGGGGATCATCACTGCTGTGCTCCACTGCTGTGTGTACTGTAGTACACCATTTCAATTTAGGGTTCTGTGGATTCTTGAAACTTGAAGGTAAGGGAAAAAAAATCACCTGTCTGAGAATGCTGTTGTATTTGTTGCACAAGCTTGTCTCCTTCTTCCAGCAGTCTTTTTGCATTACATATCCCAGCAGTAGTTTCCACAGCCTTACCTAGATCTGCAACCCTCACAGCACCACAAGAGCTCCAGCCCTGCTATAAGCATTGCCATCCAGCACTACTGAGAGACTCTTCCATCATCAAGCAAGAGGCTAAAACAGGGCTCTAAACTGCTGTCTACATAGCAGTTTGATTTTCATTGTTGCTGGGAGAGTGACCCAGCAGTGTTAGCACCTCACTTACCGTTTTGACCACCAAGGCAATTATTTCTTGTAAAATAGAAACATCCTCTGAAGAATTACTATGGGGACCTTGTATCAGGGAATGTTTGGTCGGAATTATCTCCCGAATCCGATCTTGACACTGTCCTTTTTTTTTAGGAGAAACTGCCTGTTCCATTATTATAGTAGTAGAGAGGAGCCCAGAATATGTTTAATTGTTTTATCAGAGTCAAAAGGAGCTGATTCAGCAGAAGGAAGTACATTTTTCAAAACAGTCTGTGTATTAACCGCAGTGTTACTGAACTTCAGAGGATTCCCATTTATCTCAGCAGCAGCTTCAGACTAGGGCTGGACATTGGGTCGGGTCACAAGTTTGGGCCATTCGAGTTTGGCAGTGTTCAGAATTAACTGTTCGAATCTGGTTTCACACTGCCAAACCCGAAACGGAAACCCGAAAATCAAGAAGCAGCAGTAAAATGCCAGTGACATCATTGGAAGCAGCCAAGCGACTCCCACAGCACTCCAGCTTGCAGATGGGGGGGCACACACTGCAGAGATTGATCGCGCCATGCAGGCGCACAGTGAGGGGACTGGGAGGAGTATGCTGCACAGTGGGGAAGGGGGATGGCACTCAAACTTGAACTTTGCACTGCACAAAGGCGCACAGTGCTTTTACTTACAGTCAAAAGAATGTGGTAATGTGTGACTGACAGCCACCACGTTAGTCCCTCCTCCCAACCATCACATCCTCCAGTCCTCGCACCAGTGAAACCAGTCAATCATGTTACTGCAGTAATGGCAATCCAATCGTATCTGCTGTCTTTACGTTGTTGCCACCCTGCTGCTGTGTGCTGCTGATTGATTGGAGCAAGTACAGTGATGTTGAGAGGCAATATAAGCCCCCTCATGTCACACAGCAGCTAGACAGCAGCAGGATTTGGACAGGCAGCATGTCTGTGTGTGTCAGTCCAGCAGTGTAGCAAGTTGTTCCTCGTGGAGCTTCAAAAAACTTGAATCTCTTCAGTTCTTTTTTCTTGTTTATTAAACATCATCAGTCATTGAATAATAATAATTATCCTTAATTTTTTTTTATTACTGGCTTAAAAAAGAAACAAAAGAGCAGCAGTCCCAGTTTGGAGCATAAGGCTGGGGGGCTGGAGCCTGGGGAAGCCAAGATGGCTAGCTGGGCCTGATTATAGTCAGAGGCAAATTATTTAAAAATAAGAAAGTTTCAAAACTTTTAGTTTTGCAGGCTAATAGGTGTGGTACTGAGCTGTGGGCAGCAGGCAGATTTGTTTCTGTCTGTCTGAGAGATCAGAGATAGCAGGAGTAGAGGACAATAAGCCATTTAAAATAAAATGTATTTTGACCCTCAAAACTCTTCATTTAATTTCAAGCCAAATCGGGCCAGTTCAAGTTTTGCCCATCCCAGCTCGAAACTGGCCTGTCAGGACAAATTTGCCAACTCGCACGGCCCTACTTCAGACATTTCAGATGTCACCTGACATAGTACTCATGTACCTATATTATGACTACTGTGATCTACCTATTACCAAGCGTGTACCACCAGTGAATGCCTGTAACACTGGTTGCTTTTTTAATCTAAGCGTTATGTACTGTACTGTTTTGTTTGCTGTGATGTACTGCTCTCTTGATGAGGTCCCTTTGTAAATGAGTCTATGACTCAAAGGTCTGTAAACCGATGATCTAATACAAAAAAATAAAAATAAAATAAATCTATTTATCACAGATTACCTACTCAGGCAGGGCATCAGTCAGAATGCTGCTGCACTGCTGTTTTAAATGTCTCATTTTTTCTTCTTTTGCCAAGATTGACAGCAGGTGTGCTTTTTATGTTGGCGCACTTGCGCAGCCAATATCTTGCGGTATTGCAGCTTTGGAGGCGCGGTCACTGCTGGGCAAATGCAGGGCACCACCAGTAGGTGCGTCCCTCATTCCCTGATCAGCCTGCTTGCCGGCGCCACACCATGCATACATAATATGGTGAACACATCTAAGGAAAGGTCCGCTGCAATCCGAGCAAAGCTCGTCAGATGCAGCAGACCCTTCCTACAGGCTCGGCCACATTGTGTACATGGCAGCCGCGTAACTGCCGACTTCGGGGTGCCCAATCCCCCTGCCAGCTTCCCGTGGCCCCAATGCATATGCCGATGGGGAGACCACTCCCCGTCAGCATAAAGCCTCCCCATTTGTTATATGCCGAGGGGGTGCCCAATCCCCTCGGCTCTTAGCCTATTTTCCTGTGTGCTGATGGGGGTGCCCAATCCCCATCAGCATAAATTAACCCCCTTTGTGTCAGGACGGGAGTGCCCAGTCCCTGTCGACTGCAGCACCCCTAAACAGTTATGTGGCACGCTGGGAGCCCACCCCAGTGTGCCAAATACCCTGTAAAACTGTCCCAATGTTTTTTACCCTGTGAACAAACAACGGCCCCTTGTAGTCTCCCTACCCACCACTCACATCCACCCACTGTGCACCCTGCCTCCCCACACCCCCCTCACCCCATACTTACCTCCAGAGTCTGGCGCGATGATCTTTGTTGGACCGGGAACACGTCTGCACTCTTCAAAGCCGACTGCGAACTGAGGAAATGCTGGTAAGCTGTACAATGGAATGAATAGGGTGTTTCCAACTTTAATCCATATCTCGGGCATTTTTTTGGACTTTTTGCACCAAATTTTCAACATGGGGTTTTTGGGACCCCTCCTCATGAATTCTGTCACTGCTTCCACACTTCTGGTGCACAATAGCACGAACGCTGTGGGAAATCAGTGTTTGGGGCAGATTATGAAAATGACAGTGACACTTTTCATGAACAGAGGTCCTAAAATGCCTATATTGAACATTTGGTGACGACATCTATAAAATGATCAGCATGCATGAACAGTTGCTACGCACACTCATAACTTCGCAAATTTGCAATATTTTCATGCCAGATTTTCAACATTGTAATTTTTCTTCACCTCCTTGTGAACAGTACAGCTGTCATTTTTCACATCCTAGCCGAAATGTGTTTCCGCACTTCTGGCGCACAATAGCGTGGTCGCTGTGGGAAATCAGTGTTGGGGGCAGATTACAAAAATGACAGTGACACTGTTCATGAGCAGAGGTCCTGAAATGCCTATGTTAAAAATTTGGTGATGATACTTCTTAAAATGACTGTGTTACAAGCATGCGTTGTGCAACTTGCACACACGCTCGTAAAGTGCATTAGTAATATTTTCACTCTGTATTTTCACCATTGGCATTTTTCCACACCTCTTGATGAATAGTACAGCTGTCATTTTACATATCCTGCCTGAAATGTGTTTTTGCTCGTCCGGTGTAGAATAGCGCAGCCGATGTGGGAAATCACTGTTCGTGACAAATTACAAAAATGACAGTTACACTGTTCGTGAACAGAGGTCCTAAAATGCGTATGCTGCAAATTTGGTGATGATACTCCATAACATGACTGCGTTATGAGTGTGTATTGCGCAGTTTGCATGCACGCTCATAAATTCGCGAATTTATAATATTTTCACTCCAGATTTTCAACATTGCCATTGTTCTGCACCTCCTTATGAACAATACAGCTGTCATTTTACATATCCTGGCTGAAATGTGTTTTCACACGTCTGGTGCAGAATTGCATGGTCACTGCGCGAACTCAGTTTTCGGGACAGTTTGAGGAAATGATGATGTAACTGTTCATGAGCAGAGGTCCTAAAATGCCTATGTTGAAGATTTGGTGCCAAAAGTCCATAAAATGACTGTGCTGCAAGTGTGCATTGCACAGTTTCCACACAGCCTTGTAACTTTGTAAATTTGCAATATTTTCATGCCACATTTTCACCACTGGCATTTGTGCACACCTTCTTTTCAACATTAAATTGGGACTTATTATTATATTGTTTTTATGTATGTCCTCTCTTGCAATGCCTGTTTTCTCACATTGTATTGATCTTGTGTTTACTTGTCCAAATTGTATTGTAACTGCATTATATTATACTGTTAACTTTCTCCTGGCTTGTTGAAGATATGTCTCCCCACACCTGAAGTTTTGATTTCACTCTGAACTGTGCTGCTTTTCATGTGCTGCATCACATGTATAACTATGTATGTTTAGCTGTTTTCTCCCAGGTCATGTCTGAAAATAGGCATTCTTATTCTAGTGCACTTACCTGGTTACCAAAAGCAAATAAATAAATAAAATAAACAGTACAGCTGCCATTTTTCACAGCCTGCCCAAAATGCGTTTCCACAACTGTGGTGCACTATGGCATGCTCGCTGTGGGAAATCACCTTTTGGGACACATTCACAAAATCACAGCACTTCTGTTCATGAGGGGAGGTCCCAAAATACCTATGTTGAAAATGTGCCTAAAAAACTCCCACAAATAATTGCGTTGCGGATGTCTGTTGCGCAGTTTGTATGCATGTTCATTGCTTCACCAATATTTCATATTGCCAATCCAGATTTTCAACGTTGCCATTTTTTATGCCTCCTCATGAACAAATAGAATAATAGATGGGTTATTGTGTATTACAAGGCTGTAATTTCATCGAGAGTTTCTGGGGACATAGATAACCTCAAGAGCGAAGCTCGAGATTCTATGTCCCCAGACACTCGAGATGAAATTTCAGCTGAGTAATATACACTAACCCATTTGTTATTTTTGTAATATATGGATGAATGAGGTTGGCGTAGTCTTAACCGCTGATGGCTTGAAAGCTGCATCAGGAAGTTGACTGAAGATTTGGCAAAGATCGTAAAAGTTGTGCGGTGGCTTGAAAGTTGCATCAGGAAGTGAGCCTTGTTTCTGTTATCGTTTGTGGCTTTGATAGTGCCATATTTGCGATTTTTACTGCCAGAGTATCATAAAACAGGAGCGAGCGTTACTTTCCTGCGAATCAGTTTTTCAAACTATTACAGCTGTGTGGTGATTAAGGTGGCTCGTGGTGGGCGCAAGGTTGAAGGATGCTCTAACGCTGTGCTGCTGCAGTGATAATACTATCATTCATTGGAACGATAGTATTATTGAGAGTGAAGTGTGGTATTATTGGGTCTGCAGAGTTCTGTGAGATGTATTATAAGGATTTTTTTGGATCGTTTTCGATACTATTATTTTGGAAATCCATATATTACAATGCAGTTGTCATTCTCCACATCCTGCCCCAAACTGTGTTTTCGTCCCTCTGTCGCTAAATGGTACAGTCGCTGTGCAAAACCACATTTCAGCTAACAAAGTGATTTTGCTGCTTTTCATGAGATGGCCTGAGAAGCAGCCTATGTTGCAAATGTGGAGTGAAACTACCACTACACACCTACAGTGTTAGGGTTTCCAACTGTAGCACCCCATCCGGTACGAACTGACAGGCATCAGGGCTGTGACTTGGGATCATCACATGTAATGCTCACGCCATTCCATGCCCCATGCCCACCCTGCAGCCACTAACAGGCATCGTGATGTGTCTTGCACTGTTCGGCCACAAACTTCACCCCATCCTCCTATACTGCACCCATGTCATTGTATTTCCTTATGGAATGGGATAAGTATGATGCCCAAAGACCCCAAAGCACACCACGACACTTGTTAGTGTATACAGGGTAGGGTGCGGTACAATGCCATGAGCATTATAGCTGATGACCCAAAGGCACACCCCAATGCCTGTCGCTCTCTACAGGATGGGGATGGGGTTGGCATCACTTCAGTACTTCACTGCCATTCCTATTATGCATCTCTAGCTCCGCCACTGCCAATGCCAGTGCGACAACATTCAGCATTGACAAATGCTTGTTTTCTGTTGATATGCTGCTTCCAATCTTTCTTCTGCCTTAGACTGAAAGCAAGGCTCCCTTACCTCTCTAGATTGTCTAGGCTCCAATACTTGTCTTGGTATATTCTTTTCCACTTGTTCTGCATCATTTATAATTCCTTTTCAGACAGTACAGATGTGGATGCAGAAATAACAACTTCACACCCTATATCCATAGCTTCCTTAATACTTTCAGTGGAGAGGGAAACAATGTCCTCCACCCAGGCAGCCATGTCACTGTCCACCTCCAAGCACCACTCACTTCAACAGGAAGCAGAGAGTGCTCCCTGTTGAAGAGTAGAGGAATTTTATTAAGTCAAAAATATCAAACAATACACATACAATAGGAACTAAGTGCAAAAAGAATCGAACAGAAACAACCACAATACTATCAAAACACATGATGAAAACCCAACCAAGAATTATGAAACAATAAACAGAAAAGGAAGATTGATCTTTCAGATACAGTGACTTAATATAACCATGTACCATACTCGCAACAGCAGAAGGAGCAATAGTTTTCTGATGCAATGTGAAGGCACAACTTGATTGACAGAGATAGTATTTACAGGATGCCAAACAAACCTGGAGGACACAGGTGGTGAACCCTGACCCTGGCGGAGGGTACAGGCCCAGCTCAACACTATCATATATGACAGAGGGAAAAAGCAGATTGTGCCACAAAATATTGAGATGCTGCCAAAAGTCCCGACTACAGAGGCAGTCAAAAAGAAAGTGGGACTGTGTCTCCAGCAGCCCCACACAAGTGCCCATAGGACACATATGATTTGACAACAATTTGTGCTTCAAGGAGTCATGGACAGCTGGTCTCCCATGTAAACTGAGCCATAACACATCCCACATAAACAGAGGAATAGATCTATTCATGAGCTGTGTTAGTGAAGTGAGAATATCAGCAGGAGAGCAACATTTCAAAATCAGCTGGGGGGGGGGGGTGAAGTTACCGTCAAGTATATACCAATACAGTGACTTTTTTGAAAGAGTAGCACACTCCGTATAAGGTATGCACCACTGAAAAAGTTTATTTATGGCAGTCAACATGTAAGATGGAATACAAGAGACACATTAACGACCTATGGCCACACCCTGTGCATGTTCCATTACGTTAAAAAGGTACCAACCAGTCTTCAACCAGGAGATCCCAAACATTCCGTGCCCCCCAAGAACAGGGGAAAAATTACTAGAAAAAAATATATTCTAAAGAAAAACACCAAGGGGCTCACCATACATAGACCTCCCTATTCAGGAATAAATAAGAGACATTCCTCTGAATGGGATTGAGGCAGAAGCCCCACAGCCCCTGAAAAAAAAATGCTATAAAGTCTGGTCTCCAACGAAGTAGGGTTGGATAAACATAAATAAGGTGAGTAAAACATGGTAATAATAGTGATTTAATTAAATAAATCCTACTGGATTTCATTAAGTTCCTCTGTTTCCACAGGGCCAAAATACCCTCTGACCATTTGAACCTATCCATTCAATCATAAGCAACAGCCTCAGAGTGGTTAAAATATACGCCCAGGAGCATCACCGGTTCATGACATACCAGAATACTCATACATATGAAATCTGGGGATCTAGTAAAGTTCCCCAATAGAATCACCTTACTCTTAGCATAATTAATTTTGGACCCCGATTGTAATGAAAAGGTATTCACCAGGGACTTAACGTCATCCTCCGAAGCTAAATCTCTGATAAATAGACAGAGGTCATTGGCATATGCCAGCACCCTGAGTTCAGGTGTATCGGGAGTGAGTTGCAGACCCCTGGTAGATGTAGACATCTGAAGGAGCCCCATAAGAGAGTTAATACAAAACTAAATATAAAGTAGCAGGCTTGGCAGGCAGCCTTACCTCACTCCTGTAGTCTGAACTACTGGAGAACCCACACTGTAATTCATGTCACGTAAGGTGTCAAACTCAGAGTAGAATACATTTTCTGTATCCAAGACACAAAAATGGGAGGGATACCGTATTGCAATGGGACACTTAACAGGAAAGGTAAAGTAACTTCTGTGCCTAGGGTGTGTTTTATAGGTGTTACTCTATTATTATTTTTAAAATGTTTGCCCTCAGAAGCCTGTTGAGTGAGGGAGGGAGATGGGTCATGTGACCCCAAACTCACTTCTGTGTGGCAGGGATTTAATGCTAGCTCCGTGAACAGTGTAGTTTCCAACTTCTGTGCCTAGGCTGTGAGACCCCCATGGACCAGTGAGACAGTACGGACAGGAGCACCACAAGAAATTATGTTTTGTATCTGTGGGTTGTACTTTGCAGAGGCTATGAGGTCTCCAAGCAACGAGTGCTGGGAGATAGACGTCTAGTGGAATTTGTAGTTCTATGGCCTCGGTGCAGGACTATATTTCCATGTAGGACCTTCTGCAAAAACAATTCTCCCTTAAAACTCTGTACTGGCAAAGTCTGTGAGGCTCTTGTAAGGGCCAATTTTATAGGTGTTACTGTATTATTATTTTAAAAACTTTTGCCCCTAGAAGCCTGCTTTGCAAGGGAGATGGGTCATGTGACCCGAACTCACTTCCAGGTGGCAGGAATTTAACACTAGCCCTGTGTGAGTGGGGCAAGCACAAGCGGGGAGAGTGCACATTCATCACATGTGGAGATGTGCACTGAGACACACACAGGCATCTGCGCATGTCTGCTGTGTCCATAGTGAACGCAGTGAACTAGGCCAAAATCTAGGCTAAGGCAATAAGTACTCTCAGCGTTTCTTTTGAATCCACTATGTTTACCCAACAGGCTCAGTTTTTAATGAACTCATACTAAATAGCAGTATATTAGAGTACAGCCCATATTCTTGTGTTCATTTAGTGTGTTTTGTGTCACGAACATAACTTATATTTAGTTTGAACTAAAATAATGACTAGAGTCAAATCATACTGTTAGATTCCTCTGGCACTGCAGTAGAATCTTTGATAGTGCTTTAGGACCCTGCTACACCTAAACTATTGCTGAACCAGAGCTTTGGTGTCCGTGTGTGCTTTGTGCCCTAGAATAGAAGCTTGTGTGTGTGATCAATCATGAGGAGATAAAATGGCTGACCGAATAAAGACATTGGATGGTGACTGGGCTTATAAATGTGTGTCTTGTTTAATGTATTTATTAACTGAGGGAGATAAAGTAGAGGCTGGCTTTAATTGCAATAAATGTGTATATATAGCACCATTAGAAAAAAAAATCAGCAATTTAAATTTGGTTATTGACAAACAAAATGAAATACAGCAAAAAATGAAGACTATTGATGGAGCACAGGTTCCCCCAGTACTTATCTCATCTACCATTACATCCATTTGTAGATCCTTTGGGACTAATCCCCAAACTGAATATGATATTTTGCAAACTACCGTTGATAAGGGGGTGACAAAAAGAAGAAAAAGAGAGTGTGAACCTAGTGAAAATCAGACTGAAGACTGGATTGTAGTCAGTACAGGAAATAAAACTAAAAAAGGTTGCAGGGTTATGGATTTTGTACTTCCTTTGAGCAACCATTTCTCTAGCCTTGAAGATAATAACATACAGTACAAGATATAAATTATGAATGTACTTCACCAATTATTGATACTGATTCTGAATGTACAACCTCTATTTCCACTGAACCTCTCCCTAGTAGTAATAATACAGGTACAAAGATCGTGATTACGGATATGGAAATGGAAGTATTGGAATCTGCTAATACTTTTGAGGATGAGAATAGTAATTTATTGGCAATGAATCCAAATTCAGAAATCCAAGTAGCGGAGGGCAACAACCAAAAGAATCAACCATTCAGCTATTTGTTGAGAGAAACATGGAACAGCATGAAGCAATTAACCAACATCAAACTTCTGTCCTTGGGGACTACATGATTAAGCACATCGATCACATAATATGCAACCCTGGTAAAGCAAATAGAACCTTCAGCAGTTACGGGGGGCAACAATCTCCAATTTGACCAGTATGATGAATAGTATCTTGAATAATGGAGGAGAAACCCCACTTGTTATAATTCATGCAGGTACAAATAACGTTAATGCTAGGCTAGAAGATATCAAAAAGGAGTTTGTAATACTCAGTGATCTACTTATTGCCAAACATTGCCAGGTGTGTTTTTCAGAGATTCTCCCAGTCCAAAGAGCAACTAACACTATAGCAACAAAAATAAAAAAATGTAAACAATTGGTTAAGAAGGTGGTGCTTATCTAAGGGATTTACTTGTTTAACATACCGGGAAAGTTTTTATGCTATTCCAAATGTATACTGCTGGGATGGGTTACACCTTAGTAGAGGAGGGAGCATTCTACTTGCTAAGTGACTTGAATCATTCATTTCTAACCATTTAAACTAATCACGGGGAAGGGGTTCAAACTCATCCCATTAACAAAAAGGGAAATCAGCCCATGAAGCAATAATATACCCATAGTCAGCCTCATGGGTGTAAAATTCTTTTGGCTAATGCTTGGAGCTATTTAAAAAAAAAGCTTAACTACAAGCTTTTATGTTACAAAATAAAACTGATTTAGCAGCTATCAATGAAACATGGTGGGACACATCTACGGATTGGATAAGAGACATCCCAGGTTATAAATTATTTTACAGAAATAGGGATGTTAAAGTGGGAGGAGGAGTTTGCATTTATGTGCACAATACGATTACTTCTTATTCATATAATTTCCCTGTAGCAACCAAACTGACTTTAGAGACATTATGGATTAAGCTACAATTCACAGGCAGACCAGCCATTCTTCTTGGATGTTGTTATAGACCCCCGGCATCAAGTAATGATTACAATGACGCTGTGATTAATGAAGTTAGTCAAGTATCACATTTAGGTGATGTGATCATATTGGGTGATTTTAATCTCCCGGGTATTAATTGGACAAATATGACAGGAAAAACAGATTATGAATGTTCATTCGTAGACATTTTGATTAATAACAGTTTAGAACAACTTTATTTGAGCCTACAAGTGGGGAAATAAACTTGATTTAATCCTGACAAATATAGAAAATGATATTACTGATGTCTGTGTAACTTACCCATTGCGTAACAGTGATCATAATATGGTATCCTGTAGCATGACTATACGAAGGCTGAAAACTAACAAAAATACTGTAATTAAGGACTACAAGAAGGCCAATTTTAGTCACATCTTTAGGCACCTATCAGACATTGACTGGAATGAAGAACTTTCAAGTGCTACTGCTGAACAGGCATCAGGTATCTTCAAAGGGACAATTTCGGACATAAAAAGTGATTTGGTCAGCCGGTCCAGTGGCACGGAAGGTTGAGGTGCTGTACACCACACCTCGTGCTATGCAGGTGACCTGGGTTTGGGAATGGACTCAGTCGTTTGGGGGTCAGCCAGGGAAGAAAGGATTGAGTGTCCAGAGGACTGTTCTCTTTCCTCGGGGAGGGAGGGAGGATTGTGCTGTGTGCTGTCAACTGATACCCAGTGGTAGCCAGGGGTTGACACAGGTGCACAGCCACATAGAGGGGTTGACCCAAGTCCTGGGCAATTGGCTGCCTCCACAGAGGTGGAGACAGCCTCCCCACCCATTGCACGGATGTGGGTGGGGAAGAAAAATGTTGGAAAATCCGGGACCCAGCAGGATCTGTGATGGCCCGATCACTCTGGTAAGTCCACCCCCAATTCTAGATTTGTACATTCTGGGAGGGGAGAGCACACTGGCATTCCTTGTCCTGTCCCTGTTGGGATGGGGAATCCATGGGGAATTCTGGGGATGAATGGACAGGGCAATCCCAGGGGCTGAAGGATGTACCCCTCTGAGGAAAGGGTCATAGTCCTGTCAGGTCCGTGGCAGCGAAGGAAAAATTACATATGGGGGGAAAAAAAGTAATTTGATCCCAGTTAGAAATAAATATAATAGGAAGGGTAATCTCCCCAACTGGCTAATTGTGAGGGTTAAACATCAAATTAAGATTAAACATAAAGCCTACAAAAAATTTTAAAACAATAAAACTGAAGCTAATAAACAGGATTATATCAAGGAACAAAAACTACTAAAATATTTGATTATACGAATCAAATTTAAAACTGAGTTCAAAATTGCCGGTAGTAAAGATACTAAATTATTACATTCATACATTAATTCCAGCTGCAGAACATCTGTCAGTAGTATTGGCCCCATAACTGATAATAATCATAATATAGAAAGTGATGAAATTATAGATGATACTTTCAATAAGTATTTTTGCTCTGTCTTTTCTTCTAAAGATTCTGGGGCCACCAATTTCAAAAAATAATCGTGTTAATGAATATCATTTTAAAGCTGATGAGGTCCATTCTGAACTGATGACGATTAATAGCTTTACTAGTCCTGGACCTGACAATATAAATCATAATTTTTTGAAGAATGCAGCTCATTACTTGGCATACCCCTTGTTTGTCATCATTCATTTATCCTCGGAGGAGGGAAATGTAACTAATGATTGGCATCTAACAACTGTTGTACCTATTTTCAAAAAGGGCAGCAAAGGTAATATTGAAAATTATAGGCCAATTAGCCTTACATCCCACTGTTGTAAGATTAAGGAGAAATTAATAAAAATAATTCTTGAATTAGAATTGGCTGAGAAAGGGCTAGATGACCAATACCAGCATGGTTTTATTAAAGGGAAGTCTTGCACTGCCAATTTGATTGCGTTTTATAACAGAATTGGAAAACGTTTTGCTGAGTAAGTAAGCAAGTAAAAATTTATTTATTTAAAGCGCCCTTCCCAAACTCAGGGCGCTTTTACAGTAATTCATACACTTTAAATACAGAACCATATAAAATCTATAAACATGGGAACTATAAATGACAATCATTTATCAAGTCCCTGAAAATGCCTTGTTAAATAGGAATGTTTTAACTGTTTTTTAAAGCCTAAGGGGTACCTTCTGATGTTGTTCTATTAAATATTGCCAAGACCTTTCGACAAAGTGCCTCATAACACCTTGATTTCCAAACTTTTGGATTTTGGTATTAGTTCAAGTCATGTCAGGTGGATCAATAGCTGGTTACAAGATCGTGTCCAATGGGTACGAATTAATGATTCAATATCTAATCAGGTAGTTGTTAGTAGTGGAGTCCCTTTGGGCTCTGCACTGGGCCCAACATTATTTGGCATATTTGTCAGTGATATGAACGACAACTTAGAAAACAACCTCATAAAATTCTCAGATGATATTAAGTTGGGGGCAAAGTTAATACTTTAAGCAAACATCTGTCTCTAGTTAGTGATCTGGGAAAAGTTGAAGCTTGGGCAATTAGAAATGGTATGTCCTTTAATATTAATACATGTGTAGTTATGCACTTTGGCCGTACAATCCTAATTACTCATATATATTGAATAATGGTATCCTTAAAGCTTCCATTCACGAACGAGATCTAGGAATCATTATTAATAATAACTTTTCTTCAACAGCCCACTGTAAGACAGTAACTAAAAAAGTAAGGGGAATGATTAATAGAATTAAATGTGCTTTTGTTTGCAAAAATGAACAATGCATCCTTCCCCTGTATAAAAGTTATGTATGGCCCCTTCTTGATTATGGGTCCCCTGCTTGGTCACCCTATTTAATCAAAGACATTAAACAATTAGAGTGTCCAGAGATCAGTGACTAAATTAATTTCAAGATTACATAATATGTCCTACCATGAGAGACAGGGCAGTGACCAGGAGGGTGTAAGAGCTGCAGTTACAGTAGGGCCCACACTGTTAGAGGGCCCACTGCCGTAGAGGTCAACATTAAGAAAACCTTTTTAAACAGACAGAATTTCAAGTTTTTCTTTGGAAAATGCTTATTTGAAATTGGATCTGTCAGCAGCAGTGTCAAAGATTCCAACTCCAGTGTCACATGGTTGGGGGGGTACAGAACAAAGAAGCAATATAGGACCCATTACTCAAAACATCTAATCTTAGTACTCATGTCCCCAGGAGGAGCAGGGACTAATTACATTGTTCAGTTCTTTGATCATGGTGCCAGCAAGGGAGATGGGGGGGGGGCAGCATGGACAAACTATGTATGCTCAACAGGACAATTACAAAAAAAATTAAGAATTTAATATACGCTAATGGTTATTTTACATTTATTGGTCAAGAAGTGGGCCCCACAAAATATTTTGCAGGAGGGCCCTTACAGTTGTTGAGAGATTATTAGAAACTGGCCTTTATCCATTGCAGCTCAGATGACAGAGAGGGGATTTATTATTTTTATACAAACTGCTGCAGTTCCCAGAGTTGGTAACTCACTGCGACATGCAGTTCAGCTCTAACAGAGATAACTTAAGGTCCCATAATAAGAAACTTTTCATCCCTCATGCTGTTACAAATAAAAGGGATAATTACAGTAAGGACAGTTAAAGCATGGAATAGGTTGCCCCAGGAAGTTGTTGACCTAACCAATTTAAATAGCTTTAAAAAAGCATTTGATAGGCTATATTATTTTGAACATAGGATGGTGTAATTTGACCCACATATGTGCGGGAACAATCTCGATAGGCATACCTGCCTCCTTTTGTCCTATTGACCTAGTAGTTAACCTAGTAGTAAACCCTATCAAAAGCCTGTTCCTGATCCAGATAGAGAATGTAGCCATGACAGGAGCCTCTCGAACTCCTGTAAAAGACTTTGTTAAGCAATATAAGAATATCCGAGATATGGTACATAGATACATAGATACATAGATACATTGACAGTGTCGGCAGATAAGGGCCTATGGCCCACCCAGTCTGCCCATTTGAGCTTGTAAGTTCAGTTTGTTTTCCTAGAAATCTGTTGCACCTTACCCCTGACCTTCAGAATTCCTTTATATCTATCCCATGCATTCTTAAATCCCATGATTGTTTCAGCCCCCACCACTTCCTCTGGCAGGGTGTTCCACCTGTCCACCACCCGTTCTGTGAAGAAATTCTTTCTCATGTTTCCTCTGAATCGTCCTCCCTCCAACTTCATCCCATGCCCTCTAGTTCTGGAACATCTTTTTCGCTTAAAAATAGTGTTTTCCTGCACCCTGTTCCTCCCTGTAAGATACTTGTATGTCTCTATCATATCCCCTCTCTCCCTCCTCTCCTCCAGGGAGTGCATGTTCAGTTCCTTCAACCTGTCTTCATAGGACTTGTGATGCAATCCATGCACCATCTTTGTTGCCCTCCTCTGAACCTTCTCTACCCTGTCTATGTCCTTACGTAGGTATGGTCTCCAGAACTGTACACTGTACTCCAGGTGGGGCCTCACTAGTGTCTTGTATAGCGGAATTATGACCTCCCTTTTCCTGCTGGTGATGCCCCTGCCTATACATCCCAGCATCCTATTTGCTTTACCTGCTGCCTTGTCGCACTGTTTCCCTACCTTGAGGTCATCAGAGATGATAACCCCAAGATCCCTTTCCTGCTTGGTGCATGCTATATCCTCACCCCCAACTGATATATTGTGCCAGGGTTTTTGTGCCCCATATGCATTATCTTGCACTTCTTTGCATTGAATTTCAACTGCCAAACCCCTGACCATTCTTCAAGTTTCTGCAGGTCGCTTCTCATTCTGTCTACACCTCTGGTGTGTCTACTCTGTTACAGAGCTTTGTGTCATCAGCGAACAGTGAAATTCTGCCTTCCAGGTCCTGCCATGTCACTGATGAAGATGTTGAATAGGACCGGTCCCAGCACTGATCCCTGTGGTACCCCACTGGTCACTCTTCCCTCTGTGGAGTGACAGCCATTTACCACCACCCTCTGTGTCCTGCCACCCAGCCAGTTACCTACCCACCACACTACTATCCTGCCCACACCCATATTCCCCAGTTTGTGTAATAGTCTTCTATGTGGCACAGTGTCAAAGACCTTGCTGAAGTCCAGATAGGCCATCTCCACTGCCTTCCCCTGATCCACCTCCCTAGTCACCCTGTCAAAAAATTCAATGAGGTTGGTCTGACATGACCTCCCCCTGGTGAAACCATGCTGCCTTGGGTCCTGTAGTCCATTGACAACCAGATGTTCCACCAATCTCTCCTTCAGTAGTGCTTCCATGATCTTCCCCACTACCGAGGTGAGGCTGACTGGTCTGTAGCTCCCTGCTTCCTCTTTGTTCCCACTTTTGTATAAGGGGACTACATCTGCTGTCCTCCAGTCTTTGGGTACCTCCCGTTTCCAGTGATCGGCTAAACAAAATGGTGGTACGGGACTGGACAACTCTGAGAATCAGAAATGAATGACTCAGGTGTCTGGCCAGCAATTTTGCTAGGATTTTATAGTCGATATTAAGGAGACACAAAGGTCTCCAATTACTCAACAATGTATGGTCACCTTTCTTAAATAAAAAAATCATAAATGCCTCACCCATACTGGAGGGTAGGGATGATTCTACCAACAACTGTACATAAGGAACCTGTATCATGGGAGCAAGGTAATTCAGAAAGATTGCGAAGAACTCCAGTGGGAGTCCATTAGGCCCAGGGACAACATTGTTGGACAGCCCTGTAATAGCCTCCTGAACCTCCTGTATGGAGATAGGAAGGGCCAGAGATTCCTGTACTTGTGGTGGCAGGCACGGGACATCTAGGGATGGACTAGGAGTCTGAGGAAGGCCAGAGGCTTCCTGGGGACCAAATTTCAATTGAACATATGCCTGAACTATGGACATTATATTGGCAGGGTTCGACAATGGTGTGACTAGGTCCGAGGGGCATAAAGTCCACATACTGTATGTCTACGTTGAAGCTGAGCATCACATGCTTTAAAATCAATCCAAGGTTTGAGTCCGACCTTGTGTGCCAAATTTTGCTTCCAGCTCCAGGGATTTAGCACTGTCATACTGGTATGTTAGCACTGGAGATTTGAGAGCAGCAATAGACTCCACACAGTCCACTCCTGCGGTATGGACCACAGAGATCAGCTTTTTCAATCTATAACGTAAGTTCAGGTATTTCAGCTACCCACTGGAATGCAACTGATAAGCTTTTTTAACAAAAAGAAAGAATAGAAAATCCATTTAAAATCATGCCACCATGCCACAAAATCATTGTATTCTGTGTGCTGCTAAGATTGGCCATGGAGAAAAAAAGAGAGGCAGTCAGCCTGAGCATAAAGCTGGGTTGGACAGCAAGTTGGCATTAAGCCACCAGGGTTAATTTTGGGGGAAGGGGGAAGAAACCACATTACAGGAACAGCACAACACCAAATGGTCTGAGGATTCTATTGGGACAACCAAGGACCGGGACAGGAATTGAAGCAGGCAAAGAGCCCTCAAGAGATACCTCCATGGGGTCAATGTGATCCAAAGCCATCTGACTCATTGTAGCTCCAGGTCCAGTGTCAGCCAGGGGAGGGGGAATAGGACTGGGTGGATTGTTCGAAGGAACCTGGGCCATGTGTTCCGTCATCACCTAAGACTGGCCTCATGCAATAATGGCATCCTGGTTCAGGCCATCAGATCTATTTCGGGAGGCCCAGGGGCAGTTCCTCAAGGAGTGGCCTTGTTCCTCACATAAATTACAACAGAACAGATTTGGACAAATACAAAGAAGGTGGCCATATCCTATGCAGCCAGAACAGCGGGTTGCATCACAATGGAGCTGAGATGGTTACAGGCACCACACTTGTGACAGGTCCTGGGCTGTCCCAGGTAAAAACAAATATCATTATCCCTCCCGATATAAAAGCTGCCAGGCAGATGTTCATTACCTGCAGCAGTTTGGGACAGTTTCATCTTAAGCTTCCATTCCCTTATCCACACCTGTTTCGAATCAATAATGGGGGTGGGAGTATCTAGGACTTCACAACGTTTCTTTACCCAGTACAATATGTCTGAGATATTAACGCATTCATTTCAAAACAGAAACGTCACGGTTTTTATGGTAGGCTTAGTCAAAAGGATAGCCATAAAGAGAACCCACAGGGGAGTGTCCTTTAACTTTTCATATTTCAACCAAAATCTATCTCGTAAGAGTGAGGTGCAAAACTTAATATTGAAAGTCTCTTCTCCTGCTATGTGAATCGCTGCATAAAAATCTGAAGCCATGTAACCCAGAGAGCCCTTTAACAATTTACAAATAACATAAGTCCTGTCCTTTCCCACTCCCTACATTAGTGTGCAGTTGTCACCTCACTTTTAATACATAAACAACTGGCCCAGGCTCTAGCTTTAAAAATTACTATAGCTGTAACTCGACCTATTGTTAAGAATTCAAATTTTAAAATTGGTGGCAACCCTCTTCCACTTGGCTGGTTACCAAACATTGATACTATTTCACTCTCTGACATACTTTCTGAAGGGCGTCTCATTCTTTTTCATTATATGAGAACCCATTTAAATGTTTCTATTAATGCTCAAAGGGGCAGAGCACCTCCACGCCATGTATGTAAGGCATAGAGACACTCTGCACCTATTGCACCCCCACGCAGAATTAACAAAATACAGTGTGCAACCCCTATGCACTCGATCCCCCACCTACGCAGATCATAATGTGCAGGGGACAGGCAGGGGTGTGTGCCAGCACTATACGGCATGCACATAGCCATGTAGAGCTGCACACCGAGGCACATAGGGGGGCAGCCAGTATGCCAGGAATATCCTACCGTAGGCCCACTATGTGCCCCACACCTCTGCCTCCATTACTCAACTACAGGTCCCAGATGGACACATGACAGTCTGCCCAGGGGCACCCACCTCTGCACCCAGCCATGCAGCCCACCTCCCCCATGCATGCCAACCCCCCACACACACACTTGGGGGCACAGGCCCCGGACTGCAGCCCTGCCCTGCAAACCCCCACCAGCCCACCTCTGTGGTCCCTCACCCTGCATCACAGTCCTGATGGTGTGATCAGCAGCATAGCAGGAACCCTTCCCTCTCCACCAACACACACCCTCATGCCAACTCCCCCCGACCTCCATTCCTCCCCATCTGTATGGGGACATCGCATGGCCAGCTGCACATTCCTCCTCTCACTTCCATGGCTGCCGGCTGTGCAAACATCTGCAGAGGAATGCTGCCAATGTGACCCCCACTGCACAAGGGATTTACTGTCAGGCCTGGGATGGGCATCCGATTGGATGCTTGCCCAGGTCTGCGACTCCAGCCCTGGCTGCCCTGCAGAGTGCCGTGCGCTGGGGGGGGTATGCCCATAGACAGGTCACGGCTGTTGGGGAATACCAGCAGCACACACCTGTCCACAGGTGCAGAGCTCCATAGATGGGATATACACCTTGTGCTCATAAATCCCACCCATTGGAACATAGGCCCCATAGTTTTTAAATATCTCATATGGGACCTCCACTGTGGTCAACCACGTCCACTTCTTTTATTTCTTCTCTTAATATATTGGTCTATCTCCCCTGTGCAATTTTTAAAATATACCATGCCTTTCTTCAGGAACTGACCAAGACTTTGGATAGTTTCTATCCCTATCCCTATTGGAGTACTGCCCTAACAGATATTTTATTCAATTGGCCTTGGATATGGAAGAGCCTTTTTTCATATATCACTCAGGATAAACTACGTTTGGTTAAATTTTTTATTTTGCACAATCTTTATTATACTCCCTAGAAATTAACAAGCATGGATAAAGCTCCCTTGCCAGTGTGTGTGTTAGATGTGGGCTAGGGAAGGGGACTTTGTTACACATTTTATGGGAGTGTAGTTCCACTCGTGCTTTGTGGGAGAAGATTTAGGAGAGGATGGCTCCTCTGCTGGATATTCAGGAATTTTGTAGACCTAGAATTTATATCATTAAGGACATACAAACAAACTATCCCTGCGAAGGAGCAGAAGTTTCATATGATGATTTCTATGGCTGTCAAAAGATTGATTTTACGTCATTGGAAAGATCAAGATTCACTTTAATATAGGGAATGGCTTAATAAGTTATTGTTTAATTTTTGAGTTGAGAAAATGATAGCTAGTACCCACCATAGATTGGCAACTTATGTAAAATGGTGGTTGAAGCTTTATTCTTTATATACACTCCCAGTAGCACCATTGTCTTCATAATGTCCCTTGCATGGTCTTTTTTTTTATTTCTTGGGATAACTTTATTGGTATATCATTCTTTCTGGTTTTGACTTTGTTTTCTTGGTTCCTATTGTTGTCTACATTTAAGCTTCTTTATTCATGTTTTTACTTCCATTATACGTGTAATAGATAGAATATCTGCTTGCACTCACTGCTTGCAAATTGTTGTTAAAGTTGTATGTTTACTTTGTTTTCTGTTTTTTTTTTGTTTTGTTTGTTACACTGTTTAAAAATAAAATAAAATAAATTTCAACAAAAAAAAAAGCATAAGTCCTGTCCAGGGGGTAATCCAATCCAATCCAACCCCTGTACCTGAGCCGGGCCACATTCCCATGGAGTAAATTTTCTTGGGCAGTGTTGAGCAAGTCAGACATCTTGGTTGGAGGGGGACCAAGCAAAGAGTTCTTATCAGGAGGGAGAGATGAATGCAAATTGTGCAGCTGGAGAATGGGGCAGCAGAGGAAGGGGGAGTAGTATGGGAGAGTTACAGGGTGCAGAACCCAACAAACTAGGTTCCCCTAAAACAGCCGAGGAAGACAAACTGGGGCACAAGCCATAGCAATGGTACCCACAGAGGACATGGAAGGGGTCAATTGAGTTGTCACCACAGGCACCCATGACACCCCATCCTCAGCCCTCATCCAACCTGTGGCAAGCAAGGCTGCTTCAGCAGACCATTTGTCTGTAGCCTTGCGGGCAGTAGCATGGGACCAGCATCTTATGGGTGCCTCAGATGGGAAGGGCCCCAAAGCTGAAGAGCCTGCAGCAGAATTAGCCAAACTGACATTGTCTCATATGCCTTCCTGAGCAGTGTTTCCAAGCAGTAGCTTGTCCGAGGCTGCCCCATTCAATTCAGCAACCTCTGTGTGAGTCCTCATGGTGCCAATATCTAACCAAAACATAGACAGGCCCCACTGCCAAGTGAGCAGCCTTGGCATCCTTCCCCAAAGCAGCATCTTAGTCCCAGAGAGGAATTTCAGTTGCAACAGGTGGCTGTACGACAAGAGCAGGGGAAGTCATGTCCATATGCGGTGTAAAAATCAAAGTCAGGGGGGTCAGTATCATCCAGAGGAGCTGTGGCAGATTGAACTGGTGCAGAAATTCCCGTATGTGGCAATGAAGGCAAAATTAGAGAAGGCACTGAGGTAGGATCCAAGGAAGAATGCTCCGAAACAGAAATATTCTCCTGAATAACAGCCACAAACTTCAGGGAAACAGTGGTGGAAAATCCAGAAGGAAAATGTCCAGTGGAAACCTCAGACGCAGGCTGGGAAGGGTAGGGAAAAAGGAAATACTGGCGTTGGATGCCGAGGCAGAGGGAGTGACATCAACAGGGTGAAAAAACACAGCAACAGTCCAGGATCCATGGGGAGCCATTTGAATGGCCAGCACAGCAAACATGTTCCAGGGAGTAGAATTGTCAGAGCATTCCAAAAGACCTCCAGAGGAGGAAACAGCAGTGGAGGCATCACGGGGCAGCTTGCCTGCCATCCGTGAGAGAGTGAAGGACGCTGCAGCTAAACAATGTTTCTTAAGGAGGTAAACCCTTTCTTCATCCGCTGTGAGGCACAGCAAGTGTTGTTTCTTCTCATTCAAATCCACCTGGAGACAGAGTTCTTCAGCTTGAAATGTGTCCACTAACAGAGTAGGTTCAGGACGAAGAGAGACAGCAGGCTGGAAGACAGTGACATGATCCATAGGTATCCAGTTGTTAGAGGAGTGATCCTCAAATTACAGGTAGCCTCAGATGAAGCAGATGCAGGGAAGAAGGCTTTCTCCCTTGCTTCCCACACATCTGTGCTCACAGTTCCATCAACTGTGGCCATTTTGAGAGAATGTCAGATGGCCCAGGAGCCCCTACAGGAGGGTAGGGGAGTTTTTATTGAAAGACACATCATACCAAAATACACAAAAGTAAATCACAACACTGTTACATACAAGGGGAGAAAAAAAAAAACAACATCAAGTAGACACCCTATGCAACTTGTCATCTTAATGCAAAAAATCACATCACTCTATCCCTCATTTAAATTTAATAAAAAAATTAAACCCTTTCCACCACTTATAAACTTTCAATGCAGAGTGCTTTGCAAACATTTGTGCATAAGCCTTACCCATAATTTGTTCTACTAGAGCACTATATACATAATAAGGCACCCTTTGTTGCTGTAGCACCCACTGGCATTGTGCCTGCCATAAATAATACATCAGGCAGCATTTAAAAAGGTTGAGAACATCAATATCATATGCAAACTCTCCAATGGGAATCTTATCCAAAACTAGGGTTTCATACATCATTTGGGTCAGCCAACTCATTCCCCATTTTTGCGATAAAAATTCCCATAACGGCTATGAAAATAAGCATTCTAAAAAAATGTACCATGGTTTCTACCACATTTACACCTTCTAAATGGGGACAATTCCTTTCTTCCACAACCTTGTGTTTGGCGTTCCTCCTGACATTTAGCTTGCCATACATAGCGAGCCAGATTGTTTCACACATAAAGCTTGAGAGTCTGTAATTGTTCACTTGTACCAAAACCCTAGAATTATCTTCATTCGAGTAATTCTTAAAACACGGTACCTGTGGATATAACAAACTCAGTATAACCTTATATAATTGGGACACCGCTCGAGAGTAGAGGATTTTCCCTGGTGTCATGGCCAGCATTCACTCTGTCAATAAAACAGGCCCATGTAACTCACCCCCGGACATGCCTGGAAACAATCTGTCAAAACTTTGTGTTCCTTTCCTGGTTGAATAATACAAGCAATAAATAATATTTACTGGGTTGGTTGTCAGGGGAACAATCTATCTGGGAGATTGTCTGTGTCAGTTTGTCTTGGGGGGAGAGTGGTGTCTGTGTCAAATAACTGACAGTGTAGCTGCACTGTTCAAGGTCTGTCCTTCGGATAAGATGCTAAACTGAGCTCCCTTCTGCCAATCATTGGTCACTGTTCAGGTGGAACTTAAAGATCTCATGCCACTTATCGAAGAAGAGTAGGGAGATTTTTATTGAAGATATACAATAAACAAAAAAACATACAAAGGTACATACACAAATGCTATACACAAGAATTACAAGTAATATGAATTAGCAACTATAAAGTAGGACAATACAAGAAAAACCTAAATGACATGAAATTATAAAAAAAACATGCATTAGACCATCTCTTTATCCATACATTCTGGGTGGTATGACTCTTATCATACAAATAGTGAGTCTGCAGCTCATGTTCAAGGGATTGAATAACAGCAAACAGGGGAAGGTCCAGTTGTTGAAATAACAGTTTGCAATGGGTTTGCCAT
Organism: Neoceratodus forsteri; assembly: GCA_016271365.2. Lineage (NCBI taxonomy): Eukaryota > Metazoa > Chordata > Ceratodontiformes > Ceratodontidae > Neoceratodus > Neoceratodus forsteri. Next base: position 1,129,530,394 of record CM028131.1, read on the forward strand.
AAAATAAACTTAATGCATGTAAATATAAGTCTGACAGTACCAGAATCTATGTCAGTAATATGGAAGGAGAATCCTCCTGCCAATTCTTCATAGGTGACTGTACCCCACCTAGGGTCTTGCCAACGCTGTGCTAATAAATGCCAAAAGGATTTTACAAAGGGGCAATGCATAAGAAAATGTTCCATAGTTTCCTCAGTGGAAGTACGAGACTGCCTGGAACACATCCTCTCAGACTGGCTTTTGTGTTTAACATTGTTTTTCACTCCTAACAGACTGTGACAATAAAGCCGTAATGTGTCTCACATTCGAAGAGGTGTTCTGCTATCTTGCAAAGTCTGAGATATTTTTTGGTGATGAATAACTAAGGTACCTTTATAGCCTGGGTTAACATTAAAAGCCTGATCTTGTATAGTAGCATAACTCTGACATCTAGGTACCTGGAACTTTTGAGAAGGCTGCAACTCCCATTTATTTCCTGATTTCTGTGACAACTGGTTTTAAAAAAGCTGGGGCTGTGCGAAAGCTATTAGGAAGTATATGTGTCAGGAACCATTTATCCAAAAATGGAGACAACCAAAATTTAGAAAATAGTGCCCAGAGTGCAGGAGAGAGTATAGTGGCATAACATAAATTATTGTACAGAAATATACTATAAAAGAAAGCTACGGGATTCAGTAGATTCAATCCCCCTTATTTTATAGGAAGGTAAAGGATTTCCCTTTTAATGAAATTTAATTGACTGCCCCATATTACTTGGAAAATTAGACTCAACAAGTCTACTTCCAGGTTCTGTGGAATGGGGTATACCACACACAGATAGGTAAAAATAGGTAACAAATATGTCTTAATCAAAATTACTTTTTTCTTTTTAGTCTGTTGCCAAGTTTTCCAAAGTGCAACTTTCTGTTTTCAATTCGAAGTTTTTCTCCCAGTTTAGGGTATTATTATCCCCACAGCCAAATTTGAGCCCTAGTATCTTGATAGGTTCTTGGGAAACCGGAATCTTTTGTAAGTTATCAATCCATTCTGTAGAATTACTAAGGCTATATCCCCTACTTTTGGCAATGTTGGCGGATACTCCAGCCACCATGGAGTATAGTTCAATCTGCACCATAGCTTGTTGACCGGGGAGGTGTCAGCCAAAGAAGGCATACATTGTCTGCATAAGCAGCAGCCTTTACCTCAAGAGGCAAAGAAGGGGGATTTATACCATGTATGAGATCATCTTTCTGCATCTGTCCATGAAGGGAACCAAGCTCCTAAGTGACAGATTTAAATGCTTCCTTGGCAAGCTTTTAAACTAGCCATGGGGGAGATGCTGATAAGAGGCTGGAAATTTCAAGCCTCCCCCCACAAAACATGTCAGGTGGTAAGGTAAACACTGAGGTACAGTGCTCAACAGAGGGAAGAACAGGGGTAAATGGAAAAATAGACAAGGACAATAAGAGCAGGCATGGGGGAAAAAAGGATAAAGCCAACATTAAACGGAGGACAATGAGTACCAATGCCTGTAGTCTGGGAAACAAGTTTCCTGAGCTAGTAGCCTTGATGGAAGATGAACAATTGAATATTGTGGCAGTCACGGAAACATGGTACATGGAGAACCATGACTGGGATGTCAACATACCGGGGTATACAGTCTATGGAAGGGACAGGGAGGGGAAAAGAGGACGTGGAGTAGCTCTGTACATAAGGGAAGGGATCAAAGCTACAGAACTAAAAAGTAAAGGGGGAGGACAAGAGGCACTCTGGGTCACCTTGGAGACAGGGAATGGCATCACTATCCGAACAGGGGTTGTATACAGACCCCCATCTCAAGGGGAGGAAATGGACAAGAAAATGATAGAGGACATTCTCAAAATGGCTGAAAAAGGGGAGATACTGTTGATGGGGGACCTGAATATGCCAGATGTTAACTGGATGACATGTACTGCAGCCACATCCAAGAGCAGGGTCATTCTCGATGCCCTGCAGGGGGCAGAACTTAGACAGCTAGTGTTGGAACCCACTCAGGAGGGAGCAATACTAGACCTGGTACTCTCAAATGGAGAGAGGATCACAAATTTAGAAGTCAGTAGACATCTGGGAACAAGCGACCACTGCACAGTGTGCTTCACAATAAGCACAGCCATGGAGACGAGCCATACAAAAACAAGGATACTGGACTTTAGAAGGGTTGACTTTGGCAAAATGGGTGAATACCTGAGAATACACTAGCAAATGGCCAAAAAGAAGGGTGGAAGAACAATGGAGAAAATCAAAATTGCCATCATGGAGGCAACAAGCCTTTGTGTGAAACAAATAAAGAAAACAAAGCAGAGTAAAAAACCACTATGGTTCTCAAAAGAGGTGGCAGGGAAGGTTAAGGAGAAAAAGGCTGCATTCAAAAAGTATAAGGAATCACAGAAGGAGCACGACAGGGAACTGTATCAATTAAAGCAGAAAGAAGTGAGGAAGGCAGTCAGAACAGCAAAAGCCCAAACTGAGGAAAAAATAGCCAATTCAGTTAAGGAGGGGGATAAAACCTTTTATAGTTACATTAGGGAGCATAGAAAGGTTAAGGGAGGAATAGTGAAGAGTAATAAGGGAGAGGGGAGGTGGGCAGAGAGAGACAGTGAAAAGACAGAGATACTGAATGAATACTTTTGCTCAGTATTCACAAAAGGAGATGAGAAGGAGTTACCTAAACCAGACAATAGAAGCACTCTGGGTAGGGTGGTTGACACCAGTCCATTTACAGAAGAAACAGTCCTGAAAGAACTCCTAAAACTCAAGGTGGACAAAGCAATGGGGGCCTGACGGGATTCACCCCAGAATCCTAAAAGAAGTAAGGGAGGACCTAGTGACCCCACTGACCACACTTTTTAACAAATCATGGGAGGATGGGGTGGTACCTGAGGACTGGAGGAGGGCAGATGTGATTCTCCTTCACAAAAGTGGGAGCAAGGCAGAAGCAGGAAACTACAGACCTGTAAGTTTGACCTCAGTGGTGGGGAAAATGATGGAATCACTTCTGAAAGAAAGAATTGTTGAGTACCTAGAGGCCAGCAGGGCACAGGACCCAAAGCAGCATGGATTTACAGCAGGAAGGTCATGTCAGATGAATCTAATTGATTTCTTTGACTGGGTAACCAAAGTAATAGACCAGGGAGGGGCTGTGGATATGGCCTACCTAGACTTTAGCAAGGCATTTGACACAGTCCCACACAAAAGATTAATAATCAAGTTAGCCAGCCTGGGAGCGGGTCCCAGGGTGGTAACCTGGGTAGCAAACTGGCTGAACAACAGGACACAGAAGGTAATAGTGAATGGAACACATTCTGAAGAAAGGGGGGTTACTAGTGGAGTACCTCAAGGCTCAGTACTGGGTCCAGTCCTCTTTAACATCTTTATAGGTGACATTGCAGAGGGTCTGGAGGGAAAGGTATGCCTCTTTGCAGATGACACAAAGATCTGTAACAGAGTTGATACACAAGGAGGGGTAGAAAGGATGAGAAGGGACTTGGCAAGGTTGGAGGAATGGTCAGACATATGGCAACTTAGATTCAATGCAAAGAAGTGCAAAGTAATGCACCTGGGAAACAAAAACCCAGGAGAAGAGTACACAATAGCAGGGGAGGTACTAACAACAACAAAAATGGAAAGAGACCTGGGGGTAGTCATATCAGATGATCTAAAGGTTGGTAAGCAATGTAAGAAGTCAGTAAGGAGAGCCAGGGGGATACTGGGATGCATAGGAAGGGGCATCACAAGTAGAAAAAGGGAAGTGGTTATCCCTCTGTACAGACAGTTGGTGAGACCCCATCTGGAGTGCTGTGTGCAGCTTTGGAGACCTCATCTATGCAAGGACATAGACAGGATGGAAGCAGTCCAGAGGAGGGCAACTAAAATGGTGCAGGGTCTGCATCAGAAACCATATGAAGAGAGACTGAGAGAGCTTAATATGCATACCCTTGATGAAAGAAGAGACAGTGGGGACATGATAGAAATGTTCAAGTACCTCAAGGGAATCAACAAAGTCCAGGAGGGTAGCATCTTTCAGAAAAAGAGATGTGTAAGAACAAGGGGGCACAATTTAAAGATAGAGGGGGGACAGCTCAGGCGTAGTGTGAGGAATTTTTTTTTCACAGAGAGAGTTGTGGATGCATGGAACCACCTTGCTGGGGGAGGTTGTTGGGTCTAAAACAGTGGGGGAATCCAAACATGCATGGGACAGACATAAGGCAATTGTAGTGGGGGTGGCAGGAAGTAGGCTGTTGGTTAACTAGAATCTGCAGCTTATCCAGTAGGTAGGGGAAATGGGCAGACTGGGTGGGCCAAGTGGTCTTTATCTGCCATCAAAGTCTATGTTTCTATGTTTATCTTGCTGTATCGCACGCAACAGTGGGTCAATACAAAAGGCATATAAAAGGGGGCTCATGGGGCATCCTTGTCTAACTCCACTTCTAATGGGGACATAAGACCCAAGAAACCCATTTACCAATGGTAATGCAGTGGAGATATTGTAAATGGCAAATATTCACTCACAGAACTGCGCAGGGACCCCATAGAAACCCATAGGACATTAATATTTGCTCCATAAAGGCATGTGATACCTTGTTGAAAGCCTTTTCCTGGTTTAATGAAATAATATATCCATGGATAGAATCCTCATTACCCTGTTCTATTAGTCCTCTGAGGAGCAGGAGATTATCTGAAATCTTTCTACCTGAAACTAAACATGTTTGTGTTGTGGAGATTAAATACGGGGCAGCAGTAGCTAATCTAGTGGACAAAATCTTCATCAGTATTTTCAAATCAGTATTTAATAGACCAAGTGGTCTCCAATTATTTAAATCTGCCCGGGAATTATTTTTGTAAACAAAAATTTGTACAGCAATTCCCAAATGGAAGTCCATGGTTTGGGTAAGTAAAATCCAGTTAAACACCACCACCAGTATATTTACCATTTCTGTAAGAATTTTTTTTATAAAATTCCAAAGTTAGGCCATCAATGCCTAGAGTGGTATTGTTCTTCAATGTAAGAATAATAGTTTTTAATTTCCTGAGGTGTTATAGGAGAGCGCAGGGGATCTACTACAGTACATTCTAAGGTAGGGAGGGTCATGAAAGGGAAGCTAAATAATCACTTGCTGCTTGTAAAGAGGTAGGAGGGGCTACATAGAGATCCTTAAGATGAGCATGTACTACTTGAAGCATAGCAGGAGTAGTGGTTACCTCAGTGACATCCTGCTCTGCTAAAGAATCCATAGTTCTAGCTTCCACTCTGGACCTGCAACTTTCAAAGTCATCCCCAAGGCCAGTTTTACCCGGGATACACATTCTATGCTCCTGTAGTGAAGAAGTAGCCCTCGAGTATTGTAAAAGTTCCATTTCTTTCTTTATATTTTTAATTTGGGAGGAAACCCCACTTTTCCCTTCATTTAAGTAGGAGTATAGTCTGGACAGATGTGCCCAAAGTGATAAATATTTTTTATATTGCACATTATGTATGCATGAAGCATTCTGTAAAAATAATTATCTCATTTCATTTTTTGTTTCCACCCACCATAAACTTAAATCACCAATTAAACATGCAGTAGACATCCTGGCGTGTAGCAAATCAAGTACATAGGAGCAAATGTCTGGGTTATCTACATACCTCTCAAGTGTCCCTGATTTTCAGGGATGTCCCTGATTTTGCCTCAAAATTTTACTCTGTCCCTCCTAAAATTTGTGTTTTTGTGGCTAAACAGTGGGGACTGTAAGCACAAAACAATGTCAAGCATTAAAGTTACAGACTTGTTCTTCTTTAGAAAATGCATTGAGGACCAAGCCCCATATTCTACCAGCTTTCTGGGTGGATATCTCTAATTTTGAAGATGTGTCCCTGATTTTGGTCCTTTGTCCCTGATTTTTTTAAGCCTTGTCCCTGATTTATGAGGCAGGAGGTTGAGAGGTATGGTTATCTACTAGAGTAGTATTCAACTTCTAGTGACCTTTTCCTACAGGTATCTTCTCCCGAAGCCCCAGTGATACAGCCACAAGAACATGATCAGAGGTTTCTAATGGATGGATTTTGGCCTGATGAATTTTAACATGCTTGGAGGTGAAAAGAAAGTCTATCCAGGTAGATAACTGACCTTTAAAAATGTATGACCTCCCAGTGAATGTACTGATCTATAGGCATCTGTTAAACCTGCAGTATGGAGTATAGTTTTTAAATAATTAGTGACACAAAATTCTTTCCTAGTTTTAGCCCCTCTATCCTGGTTCGTCAAAACACAATTGAAGTCTCCCACCCATATGATGTATCTAGTTGTATGTAAATAATGCTTGATTAAATTATATAAATCCACCTTCTCCTTCTTTTTTTGTGGGGCATACATGTTCATGGCTGTCCTGCAGTATTCTCAGTATAAAAATCTAATAACAGAGCTCTACCAGGCAAAATACCCAGGACTCTAGAAATAGAAAAATAGCCACCATGAAATAAGATACCCAACCCATCACAAGCACCAGTACCAAAAGAAAAATGAGATGGGCCCCAACACCATAATTTATTTGCTGAATTAATTAGAGAAAAATATTCAAGCAGTATCTTGTAAAAAACAAATATCAAAGTTCAAGTTCTTCAATAAGGAAACAGTCATTAGCCATCTCCTAGCATTTTTAACATTGTTAACATTAAGTGTGGCTACAGTGAGTGCTAGTGGAGATTAAAATAAATTAAGTGGTTTTTAACAATCTGGTACTATGGCAAATTCTGGCTCTCAAGTTCTGACATTGTCCCTTGGCAGCAATCTGGGACAGTGGTTCCTCTTCAGAATCGGTAGAAGCCATGTGCTGTGATGAAACTGTGGAGGAGGTCTCTGAATTTCCACCTTGATATGATTCATGTGAACTAGCAGTCTTAACCTCATATCTATTTAGCAGGGGTATATTACGTGGTGAAGAAGCAGATTTTGGCATTTTTGATTTAGGTTTAGCCTGCCTTAAAGATCTTTTCTTGGTGACAACAGTCATATTGGGGGGAGGCATATGTACATTAGAGGTTTCAGAGGGAGGAGAACAAGTAGGGACAATACTGGGATCGAACAGACTGTCAGAGGGTTGTATAGGTAAATCAGCTGTAATTGGGTCAGGAAGAGCCAAAGGAAGGGGAAGAGGCTGCTCCTGTACCATGCTGTTGTCAGTAGTTACAGAATTTGGATGATGCTGAGCAGGGGACCCTGTAGGTTGAACTGGGGACAACAACTCCTGATGATTGGGTGGGATCCAAAGTAACAGAAGGTTCACTGAGTTTTCTATGAGCATCAATGTTCTTCTTTTGTGCTGCAGTGAGCAGAGTGTCCTGATCAGGCTGGTCGTTCTATTATGGGTTGCCTATGGACAAGAATGATAAGAATGACCAGATTCTTTACAAAAGTTACAATTTTCATTCTGGCAGTCTCCACTAAAATGACCATACGCCAAGCACAGATTACATTTAATGCGGTCACATACAGAGCTAAGATGTAAAAAGGAGCCACACTTAAAACAGGTTTGGGGCTGTCCTGGATAGAAACAGTGGCCATGGTCTTACCCCAAAAAGCAGCTACTGGGCAGGTGTTGTGGTCCCAAGTTAGACATATGAAGTTTTACTTTATACAGTACTTCCAGCCCCCAGTCCAAATATGCTCTTCATCAAATATGGGTTGTGGAGGTCCCAATAAATCACTACATTATTTTAGCCAATGAGTAATATCATGCACTGCAACACTTTCATTTTGGAAAAGGATGGTTACTGTTTCAATTGTTGGTTTAGTAAGAGGGATGTCCCAAAATGGCAACCACAGAGCAGAGTACTGTAATTTTTCATACTTGACCAAGAATCTGTCCAAGCTTTGTGAAGTTTTGAAACTAATATCAAAAACCATATCCCCCAAAGCATGAATAAGGGCATACATTTCATTACAAAAAAACTCATAGACTTTGATTAAGGTACATCCCAGATAAAGTCCATCTGGAGGAACCTCAAGGCCTCCTATATACTGTAGCCTGACTGCATTTTATTTTTGAGCAGGAGGTTGTTGCTGAAAGAACTGAGTTTTTTTTTAAAAGAAGCCCATGTTGTTCTAGATTTCTCTGCAGCAGTGTGTGTGGGGGGTTGTACAGGAGCCTCCAAGTCCATTCTGTCTCCCCATGATTCAGGCCATTCACTTGGCCCTTCATGCACTGAATCAGAAGCCAAGTGTATATGATCATAAAGGGGGAGAGGGGTAAACTGTACCCGAGGCTCATGAATCGCATCATCTGCTCTCAAATCTAAATCAGACTCAGTCACAAAAGGGTTAGCTTAGTTACTAGGTTCAGCATTCAGACCAACTGATACAGCAGCATTGGGGGACCCTTGTGTAGGACTGTGGACAGGGTCTGGTTCTCATTGTCCAAAAGCAGTTTTTTCCAACCTGCACTAAGCAGGGAGTTTTGCAAAAACCAGGGGGTTCGTTTTTTCAAGGCGTCCTGTACTTTCGAGGGGGGTTCCACCTGACCTTTCCTGAGCCCAAGCATGAATGTTGCAGCAGTTTGTACAGGAGGTTGCATACAGTTTAGTGTTAAAAGTACTTACTGCTGGAGTAGTTGAAGCAGTGCACTTTAGGAAACCAGAAGGCAGTGTAGCAGCGTTGCGATCCATCGCAGTGTCAGCAGTCGGCTGCGCAACAGCTGATGAGACCAAACTGTTGGGCAGTGGCTCCTCTGATGCTGCTGTGTCATGTACTGCTGAGCAGGGTAAGCTGACAGTGGAGTCAAGCTTGTCAGGCTGCCCAGAAGCAAGAGGTGGTGTAATAACCATTGAAGATGGATTCACAGCAGTAGTATCAGTCTATTCAGAAGGTAATTCATCAGAAGTAGTAACAGTAGGTGAATCCTCCGTATTAAGCAAGGATAACAGGAATGGGCATTTGTCCTGAAGAATACTATGGAGTCAATCTTCCTTGGACTGCCCTTGTAAGAGAGTTTCAGGAACTGATACAGTACATAAACCATTCTGTACAGATTCAGAATTAGGCAAAACGGGATCTGTTTGATCTCCTGGGCTGGACCTGCAGGGAGGGAGATAAGTTCACCTGCAGGTACACCAGCAGTATCCATGTTCTCTGGGTCATCAGCCATGGATGCAGCAGCTCCCCCTACTGACAAGAGATGGGGACTTTCCCCAGTGTCATGGCCAACAATTCCCCTGACAATAAAGCAGGTCCATGTAACCCCCACACACACACACACACACACACACAAACACACCTGGAAACAAGCTGTCACAGCATAGCATGCCTTTCCTAGCCAAATATTACAATGAATGAATATTTTTTCTGGGTTGGTTCTCAGGGGAACAAACTATTTGGAACATTGTCTATGTCAGTCTCCCATGGAGGGAGAGTGGTGTCTGTGTCAACCTGCCTATGATATGGCAGAGCTAGAACTGGGTCCAAATGAGGGACCCTTGGCCCCCAAATCCATGCAACAGTCTTTCTTACTGAACCTTTGGCCATAATTGGGTTATTATCTTTGTTTAGCTACCACCCAGACAGCTGGATGAGCACATTTGCATGTCCAATGGTTGGCGCACAGGACCCCACCCAGAAGCTGGTAAGGGGAGTGTATAGTACAAGTACTTGTGCGGTATTCTTTGAAGTTCTATTACACTGCATGCAAACATTTGGCATTGACAAATGCTTGTGAGCTTTATTTGCTACATTTCCCTTTCACATAGCTCCACCTTAGAGGCTGTCCAAGGATGGCAAAGTTTGATTTTATCCAAAGGAGAAGCACAGCCCTCTGGCTCCCTGCTCTTCTCCTGCAGTTGCCACATTTTCTCCTCCTTCACACTATTATGTTTGCCTTTGCATACTAGCAACCTTCCTTTTTGGTGTCTTAAATGTCTGAAAGTTAATACACATTAAGTACATCTCCTGATGTATATGGTCACCATGTCTGGTCCAAATACGACTTCCTTTGGGGAAAATATTACTTCACAGAAAATGTTTGGTTTAATTGAAGAACTATGGTACTGTGTTAATGTTTTGAGTCAGAACAATTAGGTTAAGATGCAAACTAATTATTGTTTAGAGACAGTACTCCTGGTTTTATTATTTTTATGTTGCCTTACCAAAATATAAGAAATCTAAAAAATATATGAAGATGTCTAACTTACCTCAAAATATGTCATACCAAAGAACTTGTTAGGCTAAGCTGAATTTATGATGATGCAAGAGACTGCAGGACTGCATGAAGATGCACTGATGACAACCAGAGATGTGCCCAGAGTCTTGGACAAAGAAATATTTTGCATAACAATGTATTTTCCAATCCTACAACCACAAGAGATGAAATCTACCAAGGATACAGACTTCAAAATATGAGTCCTACAAGTGCAGACACTACTACTGAAAATAACAACTCCTCTTATTCAAAGGTACGTATTGGACATAGTAATATGAGGCGGTACAAACAGGTTCATCAAATGATTAAATGGGTCTACATTTAACAATATTTAAAATATTGTCTATCCCTCTGAAAGATAAAATAACCATCGTTACCTGCAAAAGGAATGTTCCCACTGTTTTGACCAATGTTTCTAATAGTTCTTGTTTTGTTGCTGATAATTTCCACCTGTGTTTACGTTTTCACATTTTTCAAGCACTTTTTATATTTCCTGTAATGAGTAGCTTACACAATATTTTTACATTTTATCAAATAAAACTCATTTATATACAGTATTACACACTGGTGACAAGTGCAAGACATCATTCATATCAGAACCTTTACTATACTTAAGACTGTTAGTCAATATTAAGAAGACACAATATTAAAGGAGAAGACTCCTGTATATTTATGATTTGGATATGTCTGATGCATTTATTATACATTACATCAAGTACTGTATATATGTCAATAAGGGATCAGCCATTTCTTCTGTTGCAACACATATCTAGAGTTTGACGCTCTGACACAAGGTAGTAAAATGTCAAGCAAGCCTCCATTTACATGCAAATGAGTCACTTGTAATACAGCCCCTCTCATTCCTTGATGTCACTGCAGCAATAGTGCAGAACAAAACATAAGGGTATCAATGCTATCTATCCTGATTTTAGTTTAAGTTTTCAATGGCTTAAGACAGTTCTGTCATGCAACTCACACAGGGAGTGGTACCTGTAGCCTTAATGCTGCGTGTGTAGAGCAAATAATACATCTAATAGTATTGCATTCACAGGAAACAAAAGCTGTTCCTGTGTACTGCTCATGTCTCTCTGTGAGACAGTTGTAACGTGTTGTGGAAAGCAGTAGACTGAATCAGTTAATCAACCAACCAATCAATCAATCGAGCAGTCAATCAGTCACTCTGTAGTGAACCAGGTGAACACCCTTGAGAAGATTCATTTACAAGATAGGCTTGAGCAGTTTCCCAAAGGATCACACAAGAATGAATTCTTCCTTTGAACAAATTATACACTCGCCTTTCAGAGCCTGAAAGTGGAGAGCTAGATCACTTACCTTATAAAGTGTATTGTTTTATATTTCAAATGCTCCTTACATCTGGGTTTTGACTGGAAATACCAAGACACAGAATGCATATGACATGGGAGGAATGAGCTAAGCAAATACAGAGTACTACAAACACTGAGACTGATTAGTTTCTTTACCTACAACAGCTGAAGTGCAGCATCTGATTTGTGAAGGACATCCTATTTCAAATGCTGACATTACAAAAGGGGAGTGGGCTGCCACAGCTTGTTTTCAGTACTTTCAAAGTGAAGTGCTATAGCTCTCACATCACTGCTAATGATTTATAATGGGAATGGGAGCACTGTTAAAGTCATGGACATGAGGGGCCATCACAGTACCCAAACAGTTTAGGGGAACTTGTTACGGATTAGAGAATAAGGGACTTTAGTAGGATTTGAAACAGAGTTTCCCAGTTCTTGTGCCTGTGCTTTAACCACTAGATTACTCTTCTTCCATATGCTGCAGCTGATGTCCTGGCAACCTATTCCTTGTTATAGCTGAACTCTTTATTGCCTTACATCAGCCATCCAATCACTGACTACCTAGTTACAAAGGGAAAGGGTCATTTTTGCAAGATTGTGTCTCACTGCTGGTGTCAATCAAAACAGAGAATGCTAACACACACAGAACATAATAAAACAGCTATATAATGCCGTTTAAGACTCTTACTGTACCTAGGGTCATTTATTGGGTAAACTGTTTTTGCTAACAGAAACATTAACACAACTCATACAGGCACTTCCTTATAGGCATACTGTATATACATGTAAAATCAGTGCTGAATCACACTCATATGGTCCTAGTCCCTATTAGACCTGCACTTCAGGATGTGCACAACACTTAAAGAGTTCCCCATTACTCAAGTGTGGGACCAAACATTGTGGGTTCTGTTTACTAGTGGAACAGCATTTAGTGCAGCACCCTTATATGTTGCTCTGATGACATCATCCTCCAGCAGCATTGATGGTAAAATGGAGGACAAACACATTGATAACTTCTGTGGGCTCTATATTTTTATTTATAATCTGGATTTGGACAGCAATAGAACTGTTGGCAACTAGAGGAGGAACACAACAGTTACACATAAGGAGTTGGGAAAATATGGGTGTGAAACTATGGGAGACTTCCCCTTTCTTAAAAGAATTGTAAATAATTTTCTTAGACTTCACTGTTAATCAAAAGTGAGATAATTTCATTAAATGTTCCAGTCTGAGGTTACAACCCCTGCCTGTGCTCCACATATATATAATTCCATTCTTAGACTAAAATACTGGGACTGGCACTGCATGTCCAGCCAAGGTCATGACACATTCATTGTAACTACAATAGGCTTGTAGTGTAGTAATAATGGGAGGCATCAGAAGGTGTAAGAGGGAATAATGGAACTGGGTACAGTGAACAAAGACCAAGGATGAAGACTGATCTCACTAACTACCATGCCCAGTGCCACTATTCTTGAGGACTGACCCTCTAATTCCTCCCATTATGCAGTTATATTGAGGAAAAAGTAGGAAAAAAAAACTCCACATAGTCCAAGAAGTACAAAAGCAAGCCAGCTGATCTCAATCTTAGTCAGGCCATTAGTATTAAGTAAAAGCAGTCCACTGAGACACTAATTGATTGGATCCTGGTATCTCACCAAGAAAGATAAAATTGGGTGGAGGTGCAACCTAGCCTAATTAGTGACCACTCTACAATCTATTGCTCTTGTACTACTAGGATACAGAGGCCTGTACCAAAATTTGTATTTACCTGTAACTTTAAAAGGGAAAACTACCTGAATTTAAAAGTTACCTTACTCAAATTGATTGCCAATTTCTTGACTGTATCCTTGACATCAATCTTGTTTTTGATTACTTTTCACAAACCTTGTAAAAATCATGTGACTTCATTGCCCCTTAAAAAAACAAAGAATCAGAGGAGATTTTAATCATTGGCTCACCCCTAAACTTCTTGCCCCAGAAAGAACCTGTGTAGTTGCTTTAATTGAAACTTTAACCCTGCAAATATTTTAAAAGGAATTTAATTGTTAACACTGTGTTATAGCTTCTGCCTACCCTGACTCTGCTCGTTGCAGCCTTGCTCCAGAGGGAACCTGTGCAGTTGCTTTAATTGAAACTTTAACCCTGCAAATATTTTAAAGAGAATTTAATTGATAGCGCTGTGTTATAGCTTCTGCCTACCCCGATCTGATTGCTGCAGCCTTGTGCTAGAGTAAATACAAGTAATCTTGAAATTAGCTGAAGAGCACAGAATCCCTTGAATGCCTAATTAGTCTACCAGTAGCCCAAATAGTTAATTAAATTAATGAAGGGTGAGCCCTCCAGCAGGGTCCCTACCATCCTATCCCCTATTTAAAGACCGTACTCTTCTTTCTCCTTCCTCCACAGCTGAAGCATAGTCGGAGGTCACGAGGGCTCAAGAAGCAGCCCTCCCCTAACAGTTGGAGATGGTTTCCCGCAGGTATGAAATGATGAATTCTCCCCTAGTGTGCCCAACAATGTGACTGCACCAGCACTAGCACTACTGCTGCTGCTGAGTTGGATCCCCACCGGTGCTGCGTGCCGGCTCCCCACCACTGCCATTGGTGAGCATCTGCTTATATAGCAGTGGTCACGTGAGCTGCAGAACCTATCAGCTTACTTTCCTATCTGCAGATTCTTGGCTGTCTCCACTAGAGTTCGCATCCAATCTCTCCTGCCCATTTTCTGTCCTCTATAGGTGGCAGTAAGGTAGGACCCTTCTACTTCTTAATCCTGGCTGCTGCTTGCCTCATTGCAGGAAGTGGTTGAACTACAACAATAACTAGACCCCTCTCTCCTCTCCTGAGCTAGAACCTGAGGTACAGCTGAAATCCTTCTGTGCTCCCTAATTTCCGCTTATAGTCCTAACCAGAGGTTCAGCCAGCATCCCCCTGGCGTAACGATTCCCACACAACCTAAGGACTCCAACTGTAATTGCTATACTGATGCCTGCTGTGTCGGGCTATTCCCCCCCAACTCATCTTCCCGCTACTTTAGATTCCAGCAAATGCCTGAGTCTTGCGCCCCCCCCTCTGATCAATAGCATGGGGAGCTCGGTATCCAGGGTAGCTCCCTGTCACATAGCTCAGTTACATGGAACAACCCTACCCCTCCCCCTGGAACTGCTCTCCTTTGAACCTTGCTGGAAGTCCTTACTCCTCCCCCGGCACCCAGAGCCTAGGCATGAGGGGCTAAATAAGCTTAGCCAAATCATGAACAGAACTCTCCTGAAGAGCTGCTGCTATAACTTAGCCTTCGACCTTAACAAGTATGACCTGCTGAGGCTCCGCCCCTTCCCTCGCAATACTACTGACCTCCTTACCAGGCTCAAACTAGCACTGGGGGGGACATCAAACCAAACCCTGGTCCCTATTCTCCTAATCTCACACTTAGTGATCCTGCCAACTCCCTCTGGGCCAACACCAGTGGACTCAAGCTGGTGCATATGAACATCAGGAGCTTAAGGCACAAAATCCATGACCTTGAGACATGGACATTACTTTACAAACCTGATATACTAGCTGTGACTGAAACTGGCTCAAGCCTCAAATCCTCCCCCACAAAGTGGACCTAGCTGGATACCAGGCTATTAGAAAGGACAGAGTGGGGAAAAAAGGAGGGGGAGTTCTCATCTACCTCAACTCTTCCTTGAATGCTTCCCAGATAGATCTCCCCTCTCTTAGTGGATCGCAGAGTGAGATTATATTTGTTAAAGTGCTCCTTGGAGACACCAAACCCCTCTACATAGGGTGTGCCTACCTTCCACCCCAATCTGCCACCTCCTCTCTTGAATCCCTAACCAATGCCCTCCTGGATCACCCCCTGGTGGAGATCATCCTCCTCAGGGACTTCGATCTAAACTGGCTTGCCCCTCAGGCCTCCACAATCAAGAACTTAATATTTGACTCCTCACTTACCCAAGTTATAGCTCTGCCAACTAGGCACAATGTTAAGTCTGGCAATCATTCTCTACTCAACTGGGCACTAGTCTCCTGCCCTGACTGTGTACTGACTGTTGGGATTATGTCAGACTCTCTGAGTGACCACTCTCCCATTTTCTGTGCCTGGTCCAACAAACCCCCCCAAAGCTGCTGCCAGGGTCATAGAAGCCAGGAACTTCAGCAGGTTTGTACCAGTAGTCCTCTGCTCTGACCTGGGAAAAATTGACTTCGACCCCATTGTCTCCCTCCCCTCACTCAATGAGGTGCTTGAATACTTCACTAATACATTCCTGTCCCTAGCCAACCTGCATACCCCCTGGAAGAAACTCAGGATATAGGGTAAGTGCCACAAATGGCTGAGCCCTTTCCTAAAGCTGACTATGCATCTCCGTGACAGGGCATGGGGACTCTACAAATCCTCTGGCCGTACACCTGACTGGGAGAACTGCAGGAATCTGAGGAACCTATGCACAAAAACACCAAACAGGCCAAGTCCAAGTACCTAAGAGACCTCCAAACCAGCCACCTACGTGACCCTAAGAAATTCTGGGGCCACATAAACTCTCTCCTCAAAGGTACCGCAAAAGCACAAGATGACTCACTTCTAGTTGGGGATACATTTACCAATGACCCTCTACAGTTGCCGATGCTTTCTGTGCCTCCTTCTCCAATCCTAATGGATACCCCCCACCCCTGCCTGGGACTCCCTACCACCCCAATATGAACAGGGTGCTTCCTCGGCCCCTATTCCACCTGAAACTGGTTGAACCTTTGGCTGTACTTACCCTATTACTCAAAATAAATCCAAACTCTTCCCCGGGAAATGACCTTCTAGAACATCGACTGCTGAGGGCTGCTGCCCCGGATATCGCCTACCTTGTCACCCTGCTAATCAACAGGTCCCTCCGTGAAGGAACTATCCCCAATAAATGGAAAGTAACGACCATTATCCCTGTCCACAAAAAAGGACCCTAGGACAGAGTGGGAAACTATAGGCCCATCTCCCTACTCAGCCCCCTTGGGAAAGTGTAGGAGAGGATTGTATCAATCATCTCCAGGATTACCTTGAGCAACACCTTCTTCTCTCCAATGTACAACATGGCTTTAGGAAAGGCCATGGCACCGACACTGCCCTCATCTGTCTAACATCTGACATCCTCAAGGCTATGGACCAAGGCTCCCTAATGGGTGCCCTATTCATTGACCTGTCCAAGGCCTTCGACATGGTCAGCCATGAACTTCTCCTTTCCAAACTTCACTGACTGGGCCTGGATGAGCACTCACTCTCCTGGTTTGAGAGCTACCTGACTAACAGATCCCCAAAAGTCCGTTGGAGAGGAACACAATCTGGCACCAGACCCATGATCTCTGGGGTACCCCAGGGCTTGATCCTGGGCCCCCTATTATTCTCAGTCTTCCTTAATGACATTGAAGGGGACGGCATGCCCAGCAACCTCATCCTTTATGCGGATGACACCGTTGTCTACTGTAGCGACCCGCAACCCAGTGTCATCTCCTCCAAACTTCAGGCCTGTCTCTTAGCTCTAGAGGTCTGGTTCACCTCTAACTCCCTACAGCTGAATGAAGACAAAACCAAGGCAGTCCTGTTCGGGACTAGACGCCTGGGCACAGACCGAAGCGAGCTACTCCTGCTCAGTACAGCCCAAAGGAGGAGATTAGTGGTCATTGACCAGTTCAAGTATCTTGGGGTTCTCCTTAACCAGGAGCTGACCTATAAACCACACATTGATGCTTTAATGAGATCCATCCACTAGAGGCTCGGCCTCCTCTACCATCTGGGAAACTCCCTCTCCGGGAAGGCGCAACGTGCCATAGCCAACCATAACCTTCTCCCCTCCATTCTTTACTGTTCTCCTGTACTACAGTTCCTCTAAGAGATGGAGCTCAACAAAATTTCCATACTGTACCACCGAGTAGCTCGCTTTGCAACAAACTCCTCCCCTAGGAGACACCACTGTGAGGCCCTCTCGAACCTAAACTGGCCCTCCCTACAGCATAAACTGGCATATTCTACAGCCTGTCTGGCCTTTAAATTCACTTCCTTTGGCCACCCACCTCACCTGCATGGGCTACTCACTCCTAAAGTCCATTGCCGAACCCTCCAATCCGCAGCAAGTTGTCCCCTTGCCATCCCTCGCATTCGCACTAACCAAGGAAAGCGCTCCTTTCATTACGTGGCTTCCTATTTATGGAATACCCTCCCAGCAACTCTACTTGACAAACCTGCTCTCCTATGGTTTAAACCTGGCCTCAAAGCGTACCTCCTGGAACTAAGCCTCTGTGGTTGTAATCGCTAGACCCAGTCCTTGACCTACTCCCGTGCTACCATCTGCTGATACATGCCTTCCACCCCTTGAATCGCCTAAGGAAAAAGCTAAAAATACTGTTTATCTGACTTAATACCTGTTTAACCTTGTGATTCCTGCTGTCCCTGTGCCCCACGTTTGATACCCACTCCCTGACTTGTACCTGCTATTAATCTACTGTACCCCAATGTTTATGTATGCACTCATTGTAATCAAATATGTATTTCACTCAATACTATTGTATTTTACACCTTTGTATGCATTCATTGTAACTAATTCTGGGTGGCCCCTGAAAAAGGGATCGCTGGTCTCAGTGGGCTTACCCAGTTACCAAAATCTAAATAAATAAAGATATTGATAAACAGGAGGCCCTGCACAGAGAGATACAGGCTCCCATCAGCACCTGCTGAAATACAAGGAACTGAGGAACCACTGCAAATCCGTCTTTAGAAAAGCCAAGAGTGGCTATTGCAAAATGAGATTTCAAGAAGCCTGCAATGATCCCAGAAAGCTATGGGATAATATCAATGACTTACTTGGTAGGAAAAGCTGATACACCCCAACAATACTAAACATTATTGGCTCTTCCACCACTGACTCTCTGATTATCACAGGCTGCTTCAACTCCTTATTTGTCAATGAAGGGAAGAACTTCCAACTGGTACGTTGACCATTGCTCTTAATCCCCTTACCTCCCTGACTTCTCTGGTACATCTAGACCTAAATTCTACTTCAGAAGGGTAACACCTCAAGCAGTTAAAAGATACTTACAAAAGTTCACTGTTAAAACTAGAGTTGGACCAGACATAGTGAACTTGAAACTGCTTAAAATGGCCATTTACGAGTTGGCTCTGCCAATGCAAAAACTGTTCAATGTCTTGCTTCATTTTGGCTCACTTACAGATGTATGGAAGAAAGCTAATGTTCCTGTATTTAAATGTGAGGACAATATGGCTGTCTTTAACTACAGTCCCATCTCAATTGTCTCCCAACTGTCCAAGGCACTGGAGAAAATTGCCAGTGACCAGCTGGTGGATTACATCACTGCACATACATTTCTCCCTGCTGAACAACATGGCTTCAGAAAGATGCATAGCAGAACCACTGCACTGACTGAGATGACCTAGGATCTCCATGTAGCTTTCAGCAAAGGGGAATATGCTGATGCTGCCTTCCTTGATCTAGCTAAGGCTTTTGCCCTTGTAAGTCATAACCTCCAGAAGTTAGGCCTGTCAGCTGCACCACCTGAGTGGTCCTCTGACTACCTGGCCAACAGAACTTGTTCTCTGGGCTACAGCTTGTGACTACTGGAGTACCACAAGGCTCTATCCTGGGGCCCTTGCTGTTTAGACTATTTGTTAATAACGTCTCAAAGATCTGTGTCTACTCCAAATCATTGTTGTATGCAAATGACACAGTAATCATTACAACCTATTGGGACTTGGTGACCCTTGACAAAAACCTGCAATTTGACTTTAACAAGGTATGCAGCTGATTTGCCACTAGCAACCTTGTCATAAACTCCCCAAAAAACCCAAAACAGTATTGCTTGGAAGTACCCATGTCTTGAAGTGAAGCCCTGCTCTATACATCACCACCCTAAATGGGGACTTGATTGAACAAGTTCAGGTTTTCAAATGTCTAGGTATCTATCTGGACCTACCTTGCCCTTCTCCTGACATGTTGACTCCATAGTCAAATGTGTCCACCACCAACAGCTTGGCCTGTTATACAAAACTTGACTAAACTTTACCAGTGAGGTCAAAAAACTGTTAGTTTGTAGCCTTATCATCTTGGTTATAGACTATGGTTCAGTGATCTACTCTGCTGCTAACAGTATTATCCTGGAAGGGTCCATATCATAACAGTGATCGCCAAACTGCAATCACCATTAGAGCGAGTGTACACTGCAGAAAAGAAAAACAGTGATGTACACTCCCAGCGAGGACAAAAACAACAGAGACAAAAACCATAAACTGGTTTTATATGGGGGGCTTTGCCCCTCCAAACCTCCTCATGGGGAGCTTCGCCCCCACACCCCCTAACTATAAATTGTCTACTCCAGGGGGGTGCATGTCAGGAAGGGGGAGATAGTCATAAAAAATTAAAAATCCCACCCACACAAAAAGCTTACCCCTCCCCAGTCACAAACCCTGCACTAGTGCCCTAGTGACCTATAGCCAGCCATCCTCGCCAACACACCACGTGTGCAGCTCAGCAACACCATGCTGCACTACCTCTCACATACTGTCTTCCTCATCCTTCCCCTTCCACTGGCCATCCTACCTTGTCGCTCTTCTTCCCTCACTAACCTGCAACCTCTCTCTTCTTCTGTTGCTACCCTTTCATGGTAGCTCACATAACAGGCACAAAAATTGAGTTGCTCATATGTGAGTTGCTCAATTTCAGTTGCCCATATCACAGGTTACCATCCTGGAAAATATCTGTATTGCCTTTAACCACACTTGTAGATTTGTGCTTAACCTAAAATCTGACATCCACCGCAGTATCTCTGCATCTCCTCCAGTTGTCTCTCCTTCCACCTAAGATCTTCCTATAACTCAGCTCTCATACAGTATGTAAAAGGACATTATTTAGCTAAATGCCTCCCAGTGTTCACAACCTCTTTCTTCTGGTTGATAACAGTACTCAAGCCACAGGTGACAATAAACTGCAAATGCTTTTTAGGAAAACTGTCTTTGGTCAATGCTCAATTGTATCTAGTGCTGCTAAAGCATGAAATTAACTACCCTCATTCTCCATCTTCTGTAGTGCACATATCCAAGAGGCAAGTAACTGTTGAGTGTTGGTCAGCCTCCGCCCCCACAGGGCATAGAGAATGACTTCAGGGTTTCCACACTCCAACTCACACTTAGGAAATTACTTAAACTACCAAATCTAAACTGTGAATCATTTTTCTTCTATTCAAGAATGTCCATTTTTTCAGATAACAAAGTTATACTTCTTACAGGTTCAAGTGCTTCTCTTGGAATTTAGAGGGCATGGATGATCAAATCCTGCTGGAGGGCAGCAGCTACCCTAGGACCAAATCCACAACCTCAGACCTCACTAGTCCCCACCATGTGAAGGATACCAGTCCATTTTAAATTGTCATCCTAGAGCTCAAGTTTGATCTTCTTGCCTAAAGCAGTACAGGGGAGCACTGGATGATGTCCAGCTACATTCTATTTATACGTACACATACACAGTCCTCAAGTCTCTAAATTTTCTGTTCTTCCTTGTACTCATGAAACCAGGATTTGGAGTAGAACAAATGCCCCAGCAGACATGGCTGCATTACAACCATTGCCATGATACAGAATCTCTGGTATCTTCCCTTAAGAGTTGGAAGTCTGCAACACTGGCAATGAGGGCATGCAGACAGCACATGCTCTCCAACTGCTAGGAGCCTTCCAGCTCCCTGCAGCTGGTCCTACCCCCTAGCTTTATGGGCACATACCAGCTGAGCCAAGAGGACTGAGGGAGCCTCTTAATTTAACTATTCAAGGTCCGAAGGCTTCTACTGGGAACCTGCAGGGCACCCAGGGTTACATTTATAATTATTAATAGTAGACAAATACATTAAACTTATATTTTAATAAGGGGACGGCACCATGTCTATGGGTCTCCTAAGGGAGTCCCCTCCTTTATCTAACCTGTGATGTGTGAAAAGTACAACTAATATGCACAGTATTATTTTATCATAGGATTTACAATCTACAATCCTATAGACTCCTGCCAGACCTTCACCACATAATATGAAAATAATTCACATCTTAATCAAAACATGCAGTGATGTGAAGATCAAAGTCCATTGTGAAGATTTTATTTTCAATCAAGTTAAAGCAGCAGTGCAATAAAAATGTTTTTCCAAAATGGCTAGTTTGAGCTACAGTTAAGAAAACTATTAAGAAAAATATTAGCATACCCATCAACTATACTTGTATAGGTGCCTCCTATATTGTGTGCCATGAGTTAGACTTTATTTATTTTTATCCTAACCCTTGTCAGGTCTACAATGCTATTTCTATGAAAAATGTGGTGGCCATCTTTTTTTCTTGAGAAAAAAATCAATTAAAACATTTATAGAACACTCAGATGTTGGTGGAATTAGAAAAGTGTACCACCAAATGAAACAGGAAGATGCCTAGAATCTTTTATAGTGAAACAAGGTAGGGTCATTTTTTTGCCCAATTTTGTTGCACTGCTGATTTAAAACTAATAGCATTCTAACTTTAACTCATAAATCAGACATTTTAATCATCTAAAATTAATTAATACTAGTTGTAGAGATGCCACACAATTTAGTAGACTTTGTTCATCAAACAGAAATGATTTAAGTCAGCTCATCTGTGCTGTGGCAGAGCTGCCACTTCTATGCAAGCAACTCAGTTTTGGGTATAAGCCCAGATCACTGGAGCACTGTGCTGTTGAAGGAGGCATGGACATCCCAGAAGATGCTTTCCTTCAGGGAGGGTTTGTTACTGCTTCTGCAGCAACATAATTCATTTATTTATTTCAAAGGTTTTACCAGGAAAGACATACTGAGCTGGTAACTACTAATTTCCAGATGCATCCTGGGGGAAGGGGAAAGAGGAAAAGATAACAGATATAAAAATACAGAACATAAAATACATAGACTGGAATAAATATAAACAAGATAAACATGACAATTATGCCTAAGAATAAATGGACTAAAAAGCACCAAGCAATAAACTGGGGAGCTGTACAAAAGAACAATTAACTAGATATCAACTCAGTAAAATAAAAACTGGGGGAATGACTGATACAGGGGAAGTGGGAAAGTGTTGGGGGAAGAGAATTAGAAAGCTGCAGGTAAGAAATAATTCAATAACAGAAGCAATTGCAGGAGTGAGTAGAGAAGTCATAGAGGAGAGTTTTAAGGGCAGAAAAGGATGGAGCAGAACAAATAGAAGGGGGAAGGGAAGCCCACATTTTAGAGAAGTGAAATGAGAAGACAGCCTGGCCAGCAGTTGATTTTGTTTGAGGGAGGGTAATAGAGTGAGAGCAAGTATTATGAAGAGAGTAAGAGGATGAGGTGCGGAGAGAGATAAGAGAGGTAAGATACGAGGGGACAGAAGCAAACCAAAATGTGGAGATAAAAGAGACACAGTTGGTGAAATGCCTGACATCAAGAGAGGGGAGAGAAAGGGAAGAATACAAGGTACAGAGATGAGTACACATGGGTTTGTCAAGGGCAAAGTGACAAAGGGAGTGAAAGAGAGGATCCAATCTAGATAAAGTAGACTTTGGAGCTGTACCATAAACAATGTTTCCATAGTCAGAAATGGGCAAAATCATCTTAGTGAATATTTCCATGTGAGCACGGACCAGAATGCTTCTCTTATCTCAGGAAAGTGCCCCGAGCTTGGGGTGAAGCTTCTTGTGACTAACGTCCACATGAACAGAGAAGTCTAGATGATGATCTACCTATACCCTGAGGTACTTAAAAGAGAAGACATCTTCAATAACTGCACCATCAAGTGTATGAAAGGAAGGAAGGAAGCAGAAGGACTCTGGCAAGCCTCTGCCTGGTGCCAAAAGTCATGAAGACTGTTTTCTTGCCATTGAGGGATAACTGAATAACTCAGAACCAATGCTGGATGATGTTGAAGTTCAGTTGGAGTTGGGTTGTGAGATCAGGGGCAGAGGAGCCAGAGGAAAAAAAGAACCGTATCATCTGCATACATATGTATTGACTCAGAGGAGGAGGTCTTTGGGAGGTCATACAGAAAAAAAGAAAAGATCTGAGCCCAAGAGAGATCCTTGAGGGATGCTTGAGCTGATAGGGAGTGGGAGGAAGGGTGTCTCCAATACAGACAGCTTGTGACCTTCCCTCAAGGTAGGAGTGGAAGCACTCAACTGAAGAAACTGAGAGTCCAGCTGCCTTAAGCTTGTCCAGGAGAATAGGATGGGCTACAGTGTTGAAAGCTTTGGTGAAATCAACAAAAATAGCCAAGGTGACAGGGCCCTGATCCACACCAGATAACATAGCATTAGTGAGCCAAAGGAGAGAGGTGGTAGTGGAATGCAGCTTCCTAAAGCCAAACTGGAAAGGAGTGAAAAAGCAGGTTGAGTTGAAAAAATTTTAGAGCTGGGGGAAAAAACTAGATGCTCCTAGAGCTTAGCTAAAGAGGGAAGGAAAGAGATAGGTAGGAAGTTACTAGGGGAAAAGAGATCACCCTTTTCGGAAGCAAAATGACAGTAGCCAGCTTCCAAGAGTCTGTGACACAGGATAAGATGATAGAGAGGTTAAGGAGCTAGGAAATAGGAAAGGCAATAGTGTGAACAGAGATAAATAGTAGTCTAGGGTCAGGACCACCAGGATTCACACCCTTGTGAAGATTAAGATCAAAAAGGCCTTAAGAGCAACAGCAGGGGTAATGGGAGAAAATTAAACATGGGAGGAGAAGGACAGAGGGAGAGTGTGAAAGATAGAGTGAGAGGGAAGAGAAGAAGAGAGAGAGAGAGGGAGGAAGAGGAGAGAGAGAGGATGATGAAGAGGAGGAGGAGAGGAGTGAACAGGCACAAGAAGAGAAGAGAAGAAGGAATTGAAAGAAGAGGCAACTGCAGCAGGATCAGAGACAGTAGCATTGCCTGTCTTGAGAACAGGTGCAGGAGACTGAGTCGAGAAAAGTGAATGAATAACTTCCAGAACTTAGAAGGGTGGTTAATGCTGCTTTGCAGCATGGATGCAAAGTATTCGGACATTGCAAACCTAGTATGGCCTGCATCCATCCGAGAGGAGAACAGCAGTCTACTGTGGATGTTTAAATATTACTTTGATAAACATTTAAACTAGCAAAGGGGGAGTGGGCTACAGTCTCTGATTACTGGAGTACCACAAGGCTCTATCCTGGGGCCCCTGTGTCTACTCCAAATCATTGTTGTATGCAAATGACACAGTAATCAGACGGAATCGTGAAGTCAGAAGCTGCCTCCCCCTCACACGCTTAAGTGGAGAGTAAGGAGAACCCGAGTGGAAAGGAATTCCCCAGGGTACAAATTAATAAAGGGAGCAGGGTGGTAGAGATAAAGGGGGAAAGGAACAGGAGCATTAAAAGAGAGGTGGGAAGGAGGGATGGTAAAAAGGGAAAAAGGGGGGCAAGAAGCAGAGTGGAATCAAAATCTGGAAGGCCATTTGTGAAATTGCTGAAAGTCTAGGAAGTAAGATTCTGTACCCAGAGGCCATCATGGCAGGGGCCAACCTGGATATTGTGACAATTATTGAGTTATGGTGCACTGAAAACCACGACTCAGACATGGCCATACTGACCTATACTCTGTTCAGAAAGGACCATGTGGGAAGGAAAGGAGGAGGTGTGGTGCTTTATGTGAGAAAAGCATAAAAGCGACTGAGATACAGGGAACACAGGGGGAGGCACAGGTACTGTGGGTCTCCCTGGAGATGGAAAGTGGAGCTACTATTTGCACTGGAGTGATCTACAAACCCCCAGCACAGATGGAGGAATAAGATAAGGTACTGATGGAAGCTATTGGCAAGATGGTAGAAAAGGATGAGATGCTCAATTTGGCATTTACTGGGCACTGACAAAGATTAGAAAAAATACAAGAGAATGGCCCATTAATCTGTTTTCATAGAGGCAAAAATTTAAGAGATTTGTTAGTGCACAGTGAATTTCTCGGAGAAAAAGAATGGAGTAAATGGCTTACCACAAAACCAAAGGGATTTTTTCTCTGCAACAATTTTATCACTTGCAGATATTCAATCCGGGGGAGCAGCTTCAAAAATCCAAGTAGTAAGGGTTTTAGGGAGGCCTCCATACAGCATTTTATCACTTGTGCTGCCACTTTTGTAGTCTATGCTCTGTGGTGCTCTAGTAAATCATCTACATAAGTAAAACAACTAGGAAATTGAAAGAGCGTGTGCAGGAGCACTACAGAGCCATTTGCAGAGGGAACCCCTTGCACCCCATTGGATAGCACCTTGGAGATGTACATGATCAGAATGAACACACAGTCCACTATATGAGCATAGATCATGCACCATTTAAACCTAGAGGTGGGGATAGAGGTTGCATCCTGGATCAGAAGGAATCAATGTGGATTTTTAACCTCAGGACCTTAAAGCCACATAGCTTCAATGATATAATGAAATGGCAACCTTCTCTATAGTGCTCAATTTTTGGTTACCAGATTTATATAAAATGTGGTTCGTGAAATTGATGTAATATTCCACTTGAACTGTCATGTGCAATTGATTTAAGAATGTTTACATATGTATACTGAGGCACATAATAATGAAATTCACTGTTAGTAATTGTACTAGTATGCTGCAGTTATTGATGTTTATAGTAGTTTCATTCTTGAGGTTGTGTTTGATTCTGAATCTGCAGCCATCCTGGGCCCCAGCATATTCATTTTTTTTCTTTTCTCTCATATCCCTCTCCCTCCCCCTCCAGTTCTTTGTTTATTTTTTTTCCTTATTTTCCCTTTTATTTTGATTTATTATTAATTTTTCATTTCTTCTGCGTTTTTGGATGGCTGGAGTTTGGAATTTATTCATAACATGTTTAACACAATTTTAACAGAGATATATCTAGCACTTTAATTATGTTGATTCTGGTCATGCTGCAGCCCTGCCAGCAGGCCTGGCTCTGCACAATTGGAGAATAGTCCAATAAATTAAAATAGTGCAATTGCCTTGGTTTTTGAGAGCTGGTAGGACTGAAGCATCACCATGACGATTCGTAAATACTTCTCACCAATTATAAATACAACGGTATACTCCATGTGGATTGGTTTATAATCTAATAAGTAGCACCTGAAGTAATCACTTTAAAATCACTGGGATGTACTGGTCAGCCACACCCCTGACAAAATAGGTCTTCAGAATCTTGACGCGCTGGGCTGTTTGTTTAGGTATGTGAACCTTAATTTGTATAATAAAATATGTGTACTTATCTCACTGAGTTTTCACAAGTAAAAAAATATTTTACATCGCTAGCCTGGAGTGCTGGTTTTTAATTTTTATACTAAGTACAGACAGTGGACTGAATCTCAAAAGTGATCACACTTCTTGAATTTCAGTTTAATAACCTTTCTTATTTTTAACTCCAAACTTCTGTAATTGAAACCAACTATATAGCTTAAGGTTCAGTCCGAATACTTTACATTCTTATACCTGTAAGTAATAATAAAACTTTATTTATACCGCACCTTTCTTAAAGTCAAGGCACCTTACAATAGTTACAGATAAGAACAAGATAAAAACTAAGATTACTGAGCTCATAAAATTACAGTAACATCAATCAGAATAAATCTTAGACCATAAATAGGTCTTCAAGGCCTTTTTAAATTCCTCCATGGATGCACACTGCCGAAGCGGATGGGGTAGAGAATTCCAGAGGGTAGGGGCAGTGTACATAAAAGCCTAAGCCCCTGTAGATTTTAAAGAAACCCTCAGAATCTCTTGCAACCCCTCGTACACCGAGTGGAGCGATTGCTTGGGGCAGTAAGGTACCAGAAGCTCTTTCAAGTAGTCCGGTGATCCACCACTGTATTAGCAGCCAGTGCAGATCACACAGAACTGGAGAAATATGACAGGCATGAGAAATACCTGTCAATAACTGGGCCTCAGCATTCTGCACAAGCTGCAAGCGGCAGATATCAACCCCAGGAAGCCCTAGATAAAGGGGGAACAAATATTCTTTAACTCCTCCAATTCAGGTAGCTCTATCATTTCATCCTGGGTTTCATTGTTGCTTTTATTCTCTTCCTGATTTACTTTCTGCAAAATTGAGTTTTTTAACAGATCCTGATTGAAGAAAACATAACAGTTACCCTTGTTAGATGCCACACATTTGAAGTCAAGAACAATACCCCTCCCCAGGTTCTTCTGGAAACTCCTTTTTGCAGGTTAAAAAGGTTAGCATGGACACATCCAGGAGTAAGTGAAATTTACAGCTGCTAAAGAAAAGAGTACCTTTCTTACATGCGGTCTGCATTAAGATTTATCAGTTTTGAATGCCATCAAGAATATAATAGCTGTGCAACCTCCAGGTTTCGTTTAACATCCAATCATGTCAGGTTAATCTGCTCAATTATCAACAGTAATTTGTTAACCAGAGTTGTAGTACTCATCTCTTGTGGTCCCTTCCTTTATTTTCCCTTAGCAGTAATTCTGTAAGCCTTTCAGAGAAACAAAGGGTCAAATTTGCAATTCTCCCTAAAATCGGTGCATGTGCAGGGAAAAACTGCTGCAAGCAGTGATTCATTTGCAGAGCCATAGTTTTTCCTGCACACATGTATTTTCAAAGTGGGAGCCAGTTTACAACTGTCTCCCTGATTTACACCAGTTTGTTGCCATTTTTTGGCACAGATGCACCAAAATGTTATGCCTGGTGGATCCTGGTGTAATATTTCCCACAGCTGCACCTGCCATCTGTGCGGACCTCAGTCTAAAAATAGTAAAGTCCACAGGCGTGGAGAAATTGTTCCACACTGTCTGCTGCGGAATGAGACTTAATCCCAGGAGGGCTGAAAATCTGGCCCAGGAGGTTTTCGGGGGCAGAGAACAGGGTGCAGGGGTGTGACCAAATGTTTCCATCATTACTTTTTTCAGTAGTTCTCTAGTACCAAAGTCATTACCTAGCAAATATGACAGCCCCCTCTATGTGTAGAGTCCAGTGTTTAAACAAATTTTCCATGGTTTCAATTTTACCCAAGCCGAGTTACCATATTCTTTGTATTGGGTTGTTAAAGCTTCTATAGTAAGTATTTTAGGCTGAAGGCCTGATACCAATTTATCTGCTAACTCATTTTTTTTAAGTTGATCAATCTGCTGGCAAATTTCAAGAGTTTGTTTCTCTGTGTTATCAGTTCGTTGTATAAGGGATCCTAATGCTGTATCAATAGACTGTAAGAATGCAAATAAGCCAGCCTGGTGGTGCTGAGGGTTGAGGCACTGGATGCCACACCTCACACTGTGCCGGCGACCCGAGTTCAGGAATGAGCTCAGGGAGCCAGGGTCAGCAGGGGAGGACTGGGATTGAGCATCCGAGGACAGCTCTCCTGGTCCTGGGGAGGGTTCAGGGATTCCCTGCTGCTCTGGCATCCTCTGGCAGAGGCTGGGGTCTCTGCAGAGCATGGCAGCAGATGCTTGGGGGTTGAAGCATGGCAGGGATGTCTTCTGGGTGTGTGCGGGAGCACGCGCACACTGGTCAGGACATCATTGCAAGTCCATGCTTCAGGGGAGAAAACTACAAGAAATACCCCTTCCCTTCGGGTGAGGCAATGGCGATCTGAAGCAGTCCGACCGACCTCATGCCCAATACCGGTCATCTCTCTGGGGTCTGGAGCTGTTCCTAAGGGCCGGGGGAGTGCCCAGTCCCCGCATACCTGATGTAGCCCAGAGTAGTCGGTTCAGGTGGGCGGTTGTGTCTGGCGACTGGTGAAGAGACCCTGAGAGATGCCCCGAAGGTAGGGTGCACAAATACACATTACAAAAAAAAAAAAGAATGCAAATAAACTTTTTTATATATATATTCTGTTTATTCTCCTTGAGACCACAGCAAGGGAGACTCTCTTCTGCCGGGTACCACCACCCCATTCCACTGTCCAACACCTCCCCAGGTGCAATGATGGCGAGGGTATCCCCATGGTTTTCCCCCCATGGTGGAGTCAGAAAAGAGAGGTCCAACCCCAACCCCCCCCCACCGATGCACATAACCTAGTTTCCTTGCTCTGGACTTCCCTGGTGACACAGTGGGTGGAGGTGTGGCCAGTAGGCATCATAAACCCTTGTGGTGCCCATCCTTTTTCCTTTAGTTATCTCCCCTTAGTTCCCCAGGGCCATGGCAGCTTGATCGCACAAACATGTAGAGGTATGTGTCTGCACCAAATCCAGTGGACCCCACTCCACACACCCTCGCCTAGTGCCTGGTCCCCCATCTGCTTGACACTGCCACTGAGCCACTACTCAGAGGCAGCAAAGCACTGGGAAGACCAATGTCCCCTACCCAGTAGAGGAAAGCTGCCTGCCAGCTGCTCAATCCTTCTCCCTTCCCCCCCAGCGTGGCAGAGGTAAGGTGCTAAGCACCTCAGCCCTCTGCACCATTGGGCCAGCTCTATGCAAATAAACTTCTGAACATAACAATTACATCTTTGGAATATTTTGGTCTTATTATGTCCTTGCTTAGGGTCCCTTGTAATTTCTGACTTTTTCCTGTCCAGTATTCATTTTATAATTACTGGTCAGTGTGTTTCTTGACCAGACTGATATTTATTTCAAATGCCATATTAATTGGGTTCTAGCCATAATAACTGGCTGGTTAATGTGGTAGGTGTGTCAATTAGGTCAGATGCAGTTACATTTTTTTGTCTTGGTTTGTTTTATTTCTGTGTATCTTTCAGACTAGTGACTTTTCCAACTACATGTACACCAGTTTAAAGTGGATTGATAGGGCATAAAAAAGCAAACATGACATCCGTGGTCTATGATTTGTGGACCATGAATTATATAAAATAAAAGCACAGTATGTGGTGCTGTCATTATTTTTCTTACACACCCCTGGTGTGTGATACCATCACAAACCACTCATGCTTCGCACTCATGTCTGGTGTGTAAAAAAAAAACATTATGTACGACACCCTACACATTATTCTATATTTAATAACTTACATGTAGTCCAGTGAAATCATTTAAGCAGAAACTTACAATTAAGATTTCCTTGCAGGGCTTCAATATACTGTAACTAATGTCACCATGTTTCAGAACTGGTAAGTAATTAAAATGAAACTTAAAATTAAGTTTTCCTTGCAGGGCTTCAGCGTACTGTAACTGATGTCACCAGGTTCTGGAACTGGTAAGTAATTAGAATGTAACTACAGGGTTGGGAAAAGGCAGCATTAACAAGAGGCCCTAAAAAGTGACAAAATAAGACTACTGGTATTTCAAACAAATACATAAAAAATGTACTAGGGTATTAAATACATTTCACACATGCCCGAATTTACAATTTTTAGTAGAAATATAAAAAGAAGCTTAATGTTCACTTTAACCCCTTTTCAAAGATATATTTCTGCACAGGAGTGAAAATAATAGAAATAAATATTTCTTACATAATGGCAAAAGAAATTCATGCTTCCTGATTGGTCAATTGAGGTGTATAAATCTTCCAATTTCTGTATACCTACAAACAAGGACTAATCATAGGCCAGCCCACTGGCGCAGTGGCAGGGTGTCTGGTTTTGCGATGCCGACATCCCAAGTTCGGGAACGGACTCAGGAGTTGGATGGCTGGCCAGGGGGAGAAGGGTTGAGTACCCCAGAGACAGCTCACTTTCTCCAGGGAAGGGGGGGATGAGTGTCCAGCACAAGATGGACTCCTGGTGGAGGCCAAGGGTTCTGCAGCAAATGGCACCTGGCTTAATGTGAGGCGGGACAGACGATTCATCCCATGGCCGGCATTGCACATCCTGCCTCCCAGGGGGAGTACAGAATCCAGAAAAATGGTTCCACCACCAATGGATGACACCCCATGCCAGACCCTGCACAGTCAACCAGGCTCCTGTCCCTGACTTCAAATCTGCCAGTCTCTACTGGTGGCCTCGCCTCGGTGGATAAGTTGGTGTGTGCACATAGAGTTGGGAGTCCCGGGGGGCATGTCGGGGCAGAGCACATGGCCAATGGGGCCCGGGAGCAGACTGCCAAAAAAAAAAAAAACGAATCATAGACTTTATTTGTGTTTTTAAGCGATTTTATTAATACAGTAACACATTCCAGGGTGTGCAATTTTTACAAAGAACATACTCAAGCCTCTGGGTGTCCAAAGACACTCAGCTACACCTACAAACATACAAAATTGACAGCAGAAATAGGCCTTATTGGTCTATCAAGTTTGCTTGAGTGTGCAGCTCAGTCTATTTCCCTTGATCTGCCCCCCTTTCCCTCCAAGAGTCATGTACCTCCACCCCATTCCCCTCTTCTACTTCTCAGTGCTGATTCCTCCCATTCTAATTTTCTTTTTCACCCTGCCATTTCCTCCCTTGAAACTGACCATCGTATTCACTGATATTACCTCTTCCAGCAGCTTATTCCCCCCTGACACCACTCTTTCAGTGAAAAAGTGCCTCCTTAATTCCTCCTTAAACCTACCTCCCACTTGTTTTAGGCTATGCGTCTGTGTTGTGCCCTCCCTTCTTAAACTGAAGATGCCCTCTGATCCAACTCTGTTTATTTAGGTTACTTGAAGGTTTCTATCATGTCCCCCCCTTTCCCTTCTGTCCTCCAGGGAATACATGTTGAGCTCCCAGAGCCTCTCCTTATATGTTTTAACCCCATGCCCTGGATCATTTCGGTCATCTTCTGCTCAACCCCTCCAGTAGCTTGATGTCCTTCTTCAGATATTGACACCAGAACTGTACACAGTACTCCAGGTGCGGCCTCACTAGTGACCTGTACAGTGGCAGAATAACTTCCTTCCTCCCTCCTTCCTAGAGTTGATTTCTCTGGTGATTCAGCCCAGCATTTTATTTGCTTTGGCTGCCACCTTACGGCACTGCACAGATTGTTTCATGTCACCCCTGACCAATACTCCTAGATCCTTTTCCTCCTCTGAGATGGATCACATGTATGCCCCCCAGCCAGTACATGGCCCCTGGGTTCCTAGCTCACAGGTGCATGACCTGCATTCCTTAGCATTGAATCCCATCTGCCACATGCCTGACCATTTCTCCAGCCTAGCCAGATCTTCCTTGAGCTCCTGTCTCCCCTCCTCTGTGTCCACCTTCCAATAGAGCTTAGTATCATCTGCAAATAGACAAATTTTGTTTCGAACCCCTTCGGCTATGTCACCAATAAAGATGTTGAATAGCACCCATCTGAGTACTGAGCTCTTGTGCCTTCTGTATTCTCATCTAGAGACATATGTACATTCCCCAATGACTGTAACCCTATTGTGTTATTTCGTATGCATACTTCAGATAGTCCAGTCTTGTCTCTGGTAAATTGTTCATGCAATAAAGCATGAGCATGGGTTAAATTGACTGACTATTTATCACCCCCTAAGGCCATAATGTGGCATGACATACAGCTGAGTGCCATATTGCCCCTAAGGGGTGATTAACTGACTTTTAGTGTAACTTTTGGGAGTTCCTTATTGTTATTATAAACAAGCATTTGTCAATGCCAAACATTCACTTGCAGGTATTTGCAGTGGTGTGTGGTACTGGGACTGGCTTCAGAGGAGCAAGGAGTCAGCAGTGAGAGCAGCGGGTGCCACATGGTGGAAACTGCACCATAAATGCAGCAAGGAGCTGGTAGTCAGAGAAGCTGGCCCTGCTGGCATTAGTGGACTGTGGAGAGAGAGTGCACCAGGTGGCAGGAGCCGCCAATAAGTAAAGCCACACCACGGCTAATGTATAAGCCTGGGGGGTGTTCAGAGGAGTGAGGACCAGGGGGAGAGAGAGTGCACCAGGTAGCATGAGCTGCCAATAAGTGAAGCTGCACCTTAGCTAATGTAGAAGCCAGGGGGCAGAAGAGCGAGGAACAGGGGAAGAGAGAGTGCAGTGGGCAGCAGAAGCCAACAATAGCTGTAACTCAGGTACATTAGTGTCAACCATGATGTGCATGGCTGGAGTTACGACTACAGAAAGAAATTAAGTGCTGTCTCATTGGAGCAGTACATTTCGTTCAACTATAGAACATGCCAAGTCAGCAAGCAGAACTACTATCAAGATCAGAGTGCCTGGTCATTGGTCTACACTGCCAAGCCCATAACAGTTTCAGCTGTGATTGGCTCAGCAATGACACACCTCTAAAATGCCATTAGTTCATTCAGGCCCTGAGCTCCCATGCTGTGTCATGTTCCTTACTGTCATGTGGCAGTGCAGGGTGAGGACCCTGCGCACTCATCCCTCCATAGATGAGTGACCAAATTATCAGCATAGCCATCTTATTACCCCAGCACATGTAGGCGGTAGACAAAATGTTCAAATCCGCACTGAAACATAATTCTGTGCAAGTAGAATGCCATTCTGTGTCACAGGTGAAAACACACATTTTGGACAGGATTTAAAAAATGACAACTGTAACATACATAAGCACAGATAATAAGAAGGCCAAGTTGAAAATCTGGGGTGAAGATATGTAAGATTTCAGCAGTTACGGGATTGCGAACTGAAATTGCAATTAATGGTCATAACTTTGTCATTTGTTAATATTTTGACCCCAAATTTTGAACATAGTCTTCTTATCACCCCACCTCATGAACCCCATAGGTGAAATTTTGTAAATCCATGGGAAAATGCCATTCTGCACCACAGGTGTGAAAACACAGTTGTATAGTTCATAAGATAGTGTGATAAAATGGCTATATTGAAAAACTGGAGTGGAAATTTTGAAATGATCAGTTAAGTGCGTACGCAGAAAATTTTTTAATGACTGCACATAACTCGCCATTTTTAGGAGTTTTTTTCACCATATTTTCAAAATGGACTTTTTGGGACATCACCTCATGAACACTGCCACTGTTATTTCATGCACTGGTCTCAAAAGGTGATTTTGCGCAGCAATCATGCCATTCTGTGCCATAGGTGCAACAACACATTTTGGGCAGGATGTGAAGAAGGACGGCTATACTGTTCATGAGGTGTTAAAAAATTGCAATGTTGAAAATTTGGAGTGAAAGTATTAAAAACTACCTAAGTTAAGGCCAGCCCAGTGGCATGGAGGGCTGAGGCATCCATGCCTTACCTCCTGCCACACTAGCAACCCACGTTCACGATGTGAGCGGGCCACCAGGGTTGACTGGGGAGGGAGAGGATTGAGCATCTGGAGGACTGCTCTCCTCTCCTGGGGAGGGGTGGAGATAGAGTCTGCTGCTTCACTAGCCCCTGGCACTGGCAGGGGGATGGCGCAATGGATCCACAAACATAGAGGATGGATGCGTGGCAGACACCCGGCATGTCATGCATGGAAGTGTGTGTGGCTCGGCCATTGGCGTCATTGCATGCCACTGCTCCGCACTTGGGTCCAGGAAGCAAACAGGAAAATCCCAACCGTTGGGATGTGCCGATCCCTCACGGGCACCGCACCCAGCCAGCCGGCACCTTGTGGAAGCCAGAGGTGAGTTCCGTAGACACCAGGGTGATGGGGCTGGGGGGCCAGTGGAAGGGTGCCATTTGGGAGGGGAGAAAGAAAGTAGCTAAAAAAAACTGCTGAAGTTACGAACATGCGTAGAAAAATTTAAATTACCACACATAACTCAGGTGTTTTTTGCTATTTTTGCACCAAATTTTCAACATGGGGTTTTTGGGACCCCACCTCATGGACAGCAGTGCTGTCATTTCATTACCCAGTCCTGAAAGGTGATTCTGCACAGCGACCGTAAAATCATCTTTCATGACCAAGTAACAAAATGACAGTGTCAGTGTTCATGAAGTGGGGTCCCAAAAGGCTCATATTGAAAATTTGGTGCAAAAATACTTCAATACGGTTGAGATATCAACATAAGTTAAAAACACCATTGACAGCCACTATACAGCACTTACCTTCATTCTTCAGTTCGCTGTTTGGTTTTGAAGAGTGCAGACGTGTCCCAGTCCACAGAAGATTGCAGCCGCTTACCTCTGGAGGTAAGTATGGGGTAGGGGGCAGGGAGGTGGGTGCTCAGTGGGAGGGTGGGAATGAGGAGGGAGATGACGGGGATGACAAGGGACCATTTTCTTTTTTTACAGGTTAAAAAAAGACATCAGGGGACTGTTTTCTTCTTTTCAGGATTTTTACTGAAGATGTCGGGATACTGGGAGTGGGCTCCCCAGTGTCCTAGTGTTTTGGGGATACACATCAGGGGACACTGGGAGTGGGCTCCCCAGTGTCTCAGATTGAAGGGTAAGCTGCACCGTGGCTATTGCGGAAGCCGAGGGGGCAGAGGAGTGAGGATTTACCAGGAAGAGACTGTGTGGTGGGTGGCAGGAGCCAACAACAAGCAAAGCTGATGAGGGACTATTTTCTCTTTTACAGGTTAAGAAAAAGATGTTGTGAGACAGTTTCTTCTCTTCAAGTTTTTTACTGAAGATGTTGGGACACTGGAAGGGGGCTCCCCAGTGTCCCACACTGAAGGGTAAGCCACACTGTGGCTAATGTGAAAGCCAGGGGAGGGGTCAGAGGAGCAAGGCTGGACCTACGAGAGAGAGAGAGAGAGAGAGAGAGAGAGTGCAGTGGGTGGTAGGAGCCACCAACAAGTAAAGCCACACCACGGCTAATGTGGAAGCTGGTGGAGGGGTCAGAGGAGTGAGGACAGACCAGGGAGAGAGAGTGTGGTGGATGGCAGGAGCTGCTATCAAGTAAAGCCATATTGTGGTTAATGTGGAATCTGGGGGGGGGTGAGAGTAGCAAGGGTGGACTGGGAAGAGAAAGGACATGCCATGTCAGCAAGAAAAACTACTGTCATGACCAGAGTGCCTGGTCATTGGTGTATACTGCCAAGCCCATTGCAGTTTCAGCTATAATAGGTTTGGCAGTGACACAACTCTAAAATGCCATATAGTAGCAAGACGCTCCTTGCGCAAGCGCAAGTGAACACAAAAAATATTCCAAAACAAAAGTGTTACAAGGTTACCATTTAACTGTTTTCCTCATTGAGAGGGAGATTCATATGTTAGTACTACTGCTAAGACCACTCTGACAATTGCAAGTGTTGTCAATCACATACATTCTTAAGGTATGAGAAGCATGAACTGCAGGTGAATGATTCTGATGCCCCAAGGATGTAAATGAGACCACTCTTACAACTCTGGGAAATGATGGATTTTGCTGTGTAACTGTGTTCTACCATGCATTATTATATTATTGATCAAGATTGATCAATAATATATGACAGTTTAAAAAAACTTGCCCAAACGTGCCTGTTTTCAGAGCAGCTGTGTGTGGGACACTCTTCACAGAATAAGAGTGTCTCATGCGCAGTGGAAAGTAGGCTTTGATTTGTCAGGAGTGCTCTCTTATTCTATATTTAGTAAAATAGTTCTTCCATCAACTGTTCCAGAATGCTGGTTCAGAATTAGAATGCATCATTACAGGCATGCAGCAGTGCTAGAAGGTGGAATGCTGGCAGGAAGAATTCATGCACCATGGTGATCAGGTTGTCCATGACAGTGTAACACAGATTAATGTAAGGGTCTTGGAATGCTGATGGCCAATCAGATTGCAGCATTTCTGAGACACTTTTATAATTCCATACACTGTCCCCATATACATTACACTACCAATTCCCCCTCTATATTTCTTCAGTTTACTGCATGTCCAAAGTATGCGTGATCATCTTCCTCAACACAGCAATTTTTTCAGCATGTCCGAGAATACCATTTCTCATACATTCTTAAGAAGAACCTTGTTTGTAAAAACATCTGGTAGCAACTGTCCTTGCAGAATTTCTCCATACTGCTGAATTCATGACATGACAACTATTGATCCAAATCTGTTCATACATTTAATTGAGAAGTAATTTATTAAATTCCCTGTGCCTATCTGTTGGATACTTTTCCATTTAGGATAAGACAGAGCTTGTAATCTAATAGAGTCTGGAAATTTGATGCCCTGTGGAAATTACTTCTGTGACAGCCGTTTACAAAACAATTACATATTTCATTATTTATTCATTGCTGGTGTCATAATGACATTTTAACTAGAATTATGAAATGCAAAGAAAGAATCTAGAAATCTTATTGGCTGAGAGGTGTTTTCAGCCATGCTGATGTCAAGGTACAACAGCACAGCTGAAAGTATCTCTGGTAACCAGATAATGAGCACTTACCTGACTATCCATCTACGTGAAGTGTCTCTTCTTACCACTGTAAACATGGCTGCCTGGGTGTCACTCATTTTTTACATTCCAGTTTTCTGTCTTATTGCATTTGCTTCCCACCAAGTACTGCCATTTTACATCCCCTACCAATGCAAGATCATTCCGCCAGTTTGCTCCTGCTAACTACAAAATTATTTTTTTTGTAAATGGAGGAACAAAAAAAATTAGTTATAGTTCACTCGTAACTGCCACTAATCTGATAGCACATCCACATCCTGACTGGCATCCATGACAACTGCTGAACATGTGGCAAATCTGGTCTGCCAGCTGTGGCATACTAATGTTTTAAAACAGCTAACTGGAATGATAATGTATGATTCTCTAATGATTCCTAATGTTTTTTAATCAAAAGTCCCTATTTATCAAAATGAAAATAGGTCCCTCCTGCCATAGGTCCTTCCCCGGGTGGCAAATTAATGTTGTAATACAATAATTTGCAAACGGAAGTGTCCTGGCAAATACCAGGATGCCAGTCAGGTCAGATTCTAAAAGTCTGCACATGTGGCCAAATGGTCTTGCTGTTTATCAAACAGTTTACAAGGAGGGTCATTTGAGTAATACAATGTATCTGTTTCTGGGGGTCTGCTGGCAGGGTGACACCCAGAGAAAAGCGATACAGTTGACACTCATTTGACGGCAAAGGCATGGCAAATTGGAGGGCTTTTAAATGTATTTGTTTTGTGATACAACAGGAATTCAGGTATCATCCTGTTTTTTTATTTATTTATTTTGTAAACTGGTTTACAACCTTTGAGCCAGAGGCTCATTTCCTAAGGTACCTTGTCACATTGAGGACAAACAGAACAATTTTAGGTTACAGAATACAAGTCACTGACAAGAGTTACACAGAAATCATTTCATACATTATACAATTAGTAGCAATTACAGTGAGACAGCTAAGTACATGCTGTTTTTTACAGAGGCAGGGTGCACAGTGGAGAAGGTGAGGGGGTGAGGTGGAGTGCCGCTCAGTGGGCATTTTCGAGTGTTCAGTGTTAATGAGGTGGGGTCCCAAAAGGCTACAACCAGACTGTTTTTATTTGCAAGAGGAATGTCTTATAGAGGAAACGTATAATGAGATGTGGGAGGTATCTCTATAAAGAACCTACCTCACAGTATGGGGGGCAAGTGTGTAGTCTACATATCTGACTTGATGGTGTGAGAGTGAAAGGGGAGAACTCAGATGTGTGTGTTCAAGTTCCCTGAAGATGAGAGACGATTCTTTTTCCATATCTCCACCTATAAGTTTGACCTAGCTATAGGAAAGCTAAGTTTGCATTTTATGGTTTAATTGCTTTTATTTTCAATGTTTTCTCCTGGAAGCACATTTGTTCTGTTTTGGCCAATGTGTAAATATATTGTGTAAATGAAGTAGTTATTGTTTAGCACAATATACTTACTGGTTGCATAATTTAATAAAAAGGGGTATAGTTTTTGAATTTCTAGGGTGACCATCATTCTGAAGAGGCATGTTAAATCTAGTTTAAATTACTTCCTAGAGCTTCATATGAGTTGGTACTACCCATTGCTAACCTGACACAAGATGGCCTCCAGGAGATAATGAGTTAAGCAGTTTGAAAAACACATTCTTTCCTGGTACAGAGAAAGGAATGGAGTGAAGTTTGATTAAGCAAAATCCACACTTTACCTGGGGTTCAAGCAGTCCACCTTAGCTTGATCCAGTGGGACTGGTGACTGGACTCAGAGGGTCCAAGTGTCCAGGATGTGCCACCTTTGCACTGGGACATGGATGGGTGCAAGGGCACAGTGAGGGGCGAACATGGGTAAAGGTCTGCTGCAGTCAGCTGCGAGAGGGGTGCTGCTTAAGACATGGACAGGTGGGTTTGTCTCACCAGCCAACAACAGAAATGGGCAGACTGGCTCACAAATACAGTGAACCTATTTAAATTTTTGTGTTTGTGTCTGCATCTATCCCACTCATTGACCCCTGACACCCATACTCATGGCATGCAGGTGGCTGCACCCATTAAACTACCATACTTCTTTACAGACTGCCAATGACTGCAGCTGTCATCCATTGCTAATCTGTGCCTCGACACCACACTCTACTCACCAGTGAATTCTGGGGCATCACTACTTCCCCTACTAGAAAAAGGTCAAAGACAGACCGTTTAGTGCAATACTGAAAGAACTTGCAGAAGGGCAAACCTCCTGAAGAAAACATCCCGTTCTATTTACTGACAGCATGTAGTACCTATGAACCACACATCATAACTGCAAGTAGTATTTTTTAAAGCATTTCAACACAGTAACAATTGATGATTTAATAAGACAAGCTTTTGTCTTATGTTTTTAATCCCCAAAACGAAACAGAGGGATCCATTTCATAATCACAATAAGACACTCCAGGTTGTGCATACTAGTGTGAAAATGGCACTTCTCTGGTGGTGAAAGTACCTGCCATTATCTCATACTTCAACCCACCCGAGGTATACCATTATCCTACTACAACGCACACCCTGTTATGTCTAATTGCTTAAATATCTAAGCCTGCTCTAAGTAAGATCTTTTGTTACCAGGGTTTCCCAATTTTCTATGTTCCCTTCTTTTACAAAATAGAGCAAATGTGCAAGTCATAGTCTTTTACACTTTGGAAAAAATAATTGCTTTGAGGCCACAAATCTGGATCCAAACCTGCATGTTGGCGGCAACATTTGATTATGTAATACTGTATTGCTAAAGAAGGTCTTAATTGAAATTTCAATCTCAGGAGCAGTTTAGGGATTGATGACTATGGAAAAGGTGACCTGTAGCATATTCAGGTCGGCTTCAGTTCTGGCCTCTTTGCATTCATTTGACTTTCAGAATTCAGCCAAAGAAAACTTCAGCTCTCAAAGTGGTAGTTGGAAAATTGGTAAAGCAGACTGCAAATATAGGTCTATTCAACCCACAGGGTCAGAAATTAATTTTTATTATTCTATCTTCCTTGTGGCATTGACATGGCAGTGTCTGGGATTACTGTACTAGTGATTACTGTGTTTGTGGTGATGTGGTGGAGTCTGCAACCAACTAGGGTCATGGACCACTGAGCTAGAGTAGTAAATATTCATTGCTGATCTCAAGACTTATACTCCTCTCTAGTCACATTCTCCCTGGTGCATTGATGTTCAACACTCTTAAATGCTGCACCACATACATTGGGGGATGGGGGTTACAAAAAGGCACCACTGAGATTTGTATCATCCCTTAGAAGCATAGAACACAGGGCCATGGAGAAAATTGAACATTTGGGGTAAAGATGAACTTAATGTGTGTGTGTTAGCAGGCCTGAAAGACTATGAATATTTGCTAGGCTGCATTGTGCAGCAGGAACATTTTGGCACCATTTAACATGTGCTTGTGAGTGTGCAACCCATGCATGACAAGATGAGAGGAGGAAATCTGCATGTAAGCCCACTAAGTGGGCAAAGAAGTGTGAGAGGACAGGACTGTATAGTACCCTGAGTAAGAATGGAGGTGGAGCCACAGTGGTGTAGATAGCAGCGCAGATTTGCGAAAAGATAGAGGAAATAACTTTGTTCCCCGAATAGAACTTAATACACAGCATAAAGAGAAAAGGCCTTATGGGTGGCTAAAAGTGAAATTCAGGAAACCTAAAAGAGGGAATGGAAGAAAGCACTAAAAGTACCTCCCCCTTGTAAATGGATTGGGTGGTTGCCCCCTGTGAGTTTTATAGTTGGTGAGGGGATGATATCATGGCAGGGCAACAGTGTAGACTTTTCTGTGCCCCAATTATGCTCATGAAGGTGTAAGTGACTGGAGCATCTGAATTAGTGGATAGATTCAAGGAGGAGTTAAAGAAGTGATGCCTGGTGCCCGTGACTGCTATGCCTAAGTGTGCTCTCCTGTATGAGGCCTCAGCAAGTGGGAGATGATGAAAGTCAAGAAAGAGAGTGGCTTTGCTATGAGTTTCCACAGCCAGTAATGACCAAGCTTGTCATGGAAAGGAGTAAAACCTTTTTGACATTCAACTGGGAAGAGCCTTCTAGGAGCAGTTTGTTTGGTCTTACTGCTACTAGTAAAAAAAAAGAAGTGTTTCAGTGCTGTTCCATTTTTCCTCCCATTGGAGGCTGTTTGTTAGCTTTCCCTCATCAGAGCTAAGGGTGAGGTTTGTGTTGACCCAAGCATCTCCCATATGTTTCGCAGTGTGTACCCAGTGACCCTCGCTGGATTTGTTTTTTTGCTGATTCAGGGGAAGGGTTACTTTTGTGACAGCCAGGTCTTGTTCTGGATGCTCCAGAGGAAGCAGACCAGCTGCTGTTCCAGAGCCAGTCTCTAAAGTGAGTGTTGAGCTGTGCACCCATAGAAGAGGGAGAGAAGGGAATATGTGAGACTGAGACTCTGGGTTTGGGTGTCATATGTCATCTTGGTCTGCACTTGTTATTGTTTACTATTTTACTGATACAAATACGAATGAAAAAAGCAAGAAATGGCTGAAAGTTAAGAAAGATATAAGTCAAGTATGTCTTGTAGTTTAAAATGTGAGTCAAGTTAAAATGCAGTTGTGGGATGTCATATCCTTTCTAGGTCCAGGGAGACTTGGAATTACATCCACTGGTATTGCAGCCATTAACATGGTCAGATATTTCCAGATATTTTGTAATACTTCTAAATAGATTCTCTCGCTGGTGGTCCTAAAGCAGTACTGCAGGCAGACAGGAATTTCTCTAGAGATATCACAGAAATTTCAGGATATATCTGAGCATGGTAAGGTATGCAACTGTAAAAGAAGAGCACTGGAAACTAGGCAGTACACATGTGAATGTGCAGGGGTCACCATTAGGTTGTGACATACCAGAACTGAATGTGGCCTATGCAGGGAGCAATGAGAAGAACATTGGAGTAATAGGGTGGGAAGGGCAAGATCACTAGCTTAAAAGAACAGAAATGTGACTCTATAGATTGAATAAAGAAAGAGTATATTAGCCAAAGCAATCCTCTGTAGTTGCATACTGAATACAGAATAATGTATTTGTAACCAAACACAACAAGGTTTTGTTTCCATCAAGGGACTGGGATGACATCATCGTGACCTCAAAAGCATCGTCTCAGCACCGAGATGGAAATACACGCCAAGCTGTATATGGTTGCCCTTATCCAGTATTGTTTTTTTATTTTATATGGTTGCTCATACACTGACAGCACAGAGAGAACACTGACTCAGAAAGCACAGAAAGAACATTGACACTAGGCTTGGGTTTTGAAAATTTATGGTTGTTTACTGGCTGAATTTGATACAACATAATCTTTAAACTGTAAGTAAAATTTGTCCAAATACATTTGAAAAATGAAACAAGTTGCTTTTCATGAAGTCCCTGTCTTGAAGTCTGTGAACAAAGTGAGAAATGAAATTTAAAAAAGTCAGCCTATGGTTTGAAAATGTGATTACTCCTCCCCCCCCCCACACACACACACACTCACACATTCCCTGCCTATCTTAAGTGTATGCTCACTTGTAAATAGCCACAGTTACTAACCACATAAATTAATTTAGTAGAGATTTCTCACCCAGTTACTGACTTGAAATTAAGTAAATTTGTACCTAATCCGAGTCCAATAATGCAAATACAGTAGAGCCAAATATTTTCAGTGGGGTCATATTAGACTTTAGTTCTCAGATTCTGCTGGTGGGTGGAGTTGGCACCAATGAAGTTGATACGGATGTCAGATGACAGGAGGAATTAGTGCAGGAAATTTTATGGGGCACAGGTCAGCATAGAAACAAATATTCAAAGTGAACCTCTGGCTTCAGACGTGACAGAGTATGTGTCAATGCTCTGCAGAGATTTGTGGCCAGACACCTAGGTAACTTCCGAGGGAAGGCACATTGTGGTCAATCAAGGTTTGTATTGACATTTTTCTTGAGAAATTATTAGTTATGTTTCGTTCTCAGGCAATCCAGCAAATATTTTCATTGTGTGCATCATTTTTCCTGTTATTCTCACTGAAAGCCATATTCTATAAAGAAATATTAGTCTTGTAGTTCAATTTGGGTGCATGGTAGAACAAAGTATCTGGGGACAGCAGGTTTTTTGTTTTGTTTTGTTTTTGTTTTTTAAATTTTGCATGTGTGTATTTTACATAGGCAGAGACTGGCTCTCGTTGGACATTATTTGCATTTGCATACATGCAAGGCTTGATAGGTCTACTGTCATGAGTTTCAGGTGGGGGAGTGAAACCCCTGTTATTCTGGGGCTATGGTATGTTCCGGTATCACCCCCTAAATGGTAGTGTTGCCACATAGTACATTCCCAATG
Source organism: Neoceratodus forsteri (assembly GCA_016271365.2). NCBI lineage: Eukaryota > Metazoa > Chordata > Ceratodontiformes > Ceratodontidae > Neoceratodus > Neoceratodus forsteri. Next base: position 1,129,574,339 of record CM028131.1, read on the forward strand.
TAGAACATGAGACATCATTTGTGGTTCCCAAATTCTGCAGAGATAGAGTGAAATGAAAGAGTTGTTTGTACAGCTACAAGGCTACCAGTAAATCCAGGGAGCATTTTCCTTTTTGATAGACTTCGGCTAGAGATCAGAGTTTAGGACAGAGTAAGTAATAGAGGCCACTGGTTAGGTACCCTGATGGGGGCAGACATCAAGGTAAGGCAGTTATTTGTTAGGTGCCCATCTAAAGAGCTGGGTGACATACAGAATAACAATTTAAAATCCAGAACACCATCAAGTTAAAACAACTATGGGAGAAGCAGGAGAAGGAAAGGATTTCTCACAGTGCAGCCATGCAAGCACCAATTGGACAGGACTCTGGTGCCCCATACCAAGGAGGACCATGTGTAAAAGGAGCTGTTGCCCTGAGAAAAATCAATGGGGAGGATTCCCTACTAAAGAGAATGAACATGGTTGTGAGGGTATAGGAGCTGTTGTCACCATGACACAGCTGCTGGGGGGGGGGGGGAGAGCTTCCAATAATCTAGTGTGTGCTGAATTCATAGGAGCTGTGGCCTTGAAGTACCTCCAGTTAAGGATTCCCATGGCCCAGTGCCCCATGCCTCTAGAAAATGGGCACAGAGAGGGGTTCCTCCAAAGGTTTATGACTCTCAAAAAATCCCAAAGAAGTGTTCTTTCCAAAGCTCCATGAACTTGTAGGACTATGTGTAGATCTCCACTGAAGGCTGGGGCACGTGTGCATTAATGAGTGAGGTTCTTGCTTGAGCCTTTCTGGTATCTGCTGCCAGAAGGTGGATTTCCTCTGAAAAGCATCTGGCCTTTGGGAATAACGAAAAAAAAGTAAAGTAACAACTGTGATCTTCTTTCAGGATATCTTCCTCTACTAGGACATATGTTTGGAACTATAAGCCTTTGGCATACAAAACTGCTTTGAAACTGCTGTCTATGGGGCCAGCTACAATTATGTACATTGTTTGGCACTGTCTGTATAATGTGGACAGCACCCTTACCTCTTCAGTTTTTTTCACTGACCATCAACCACTGATTGGATTGGGTATCCCGTCAGTAGGACACCACAAAGAGGTCTCCAGAATGTGGGCATCATGATGAGGGCAAGTGTGATGTGGGCGATCAGGATTTCTGACTATTGCCTACACTAAGGGCAGGGTCTACAGTGTGTGCCGCTTGGGGGTGTTTATATTTATTTGATGGGGAGTGCAGGGGGCAGAGCCCCCATGGGAAATTATCGTGACACCACGAGGGTGTGATCATAATATGAGATTTGCGATCTGGGTGGGGGGGGGCAACACAATTGCATATAGCTCATTGTGCTGTTGCCCTTTTGCCTGCACTGTTTTTTAACAAGCACTCTTTGTTTTTGCCGTAAAGTGGGTGAACCATTGGACTGTGAAAAAACACATTAATCAATTTCTGTTCACTGAAGTTACAATTTTCTTTGCTGTTCTTGCCTTATTGTTACAGCATGCCATCACTGGCTAATCTGAAGAAGCCTCTGATTTTTCATCTCTGTGCAGTGTAGATATTCTGAGATAACACATACGTTCTGGGTTTACTGCCTGGGTCTTTGCATGACATGAAAGACTGTTTCATTTGTCAAGGCTTCAACCAGGTCATGAGGAGATGTTGCCAGAGGGCTTTAAAAAACTTCCTGCAGAAAATGGAAAATGCCAGATGGACAGCATCAGTGCCTACCAAAGACTCTCCAGCTTAGCCCTATCAGATCTGCCACTGGGGAACTCCACAAGTCTCCTTGTTGGATGGACACACTGTCATCTTCACAGGAAAAATGCAGTTCATCAAATGATAAGTTGAGGCCTTGTCAATGGAACATTTATTTTAGTATTTGTTGGCTGGGTAAGTACACTGGTCCAGTGGACCTTTTTCAGGCATGACCTGGGCCATAAAGATGGCACACAATACACAATACAAAAGATATAAACAGTGGTACATCACAATATAATTATGGTTCTACACAGTTACAGACAGTGAGAGTGGGAAAGTTACAACCATCAACCTTCAACATTTAACCCACGCATAGAGACAAAAATAGAGCACCCTGATCCAATACTTGACAGTTGATCAGCGTTCATATTGTATCAGCAGTATTATCATAAACCTAAGGAGTGTATCTTAATCCCCATTATTAGGGAGAGCTTTCAGAATACATGCTAGTGCTTAGTTGATATTGACTGGATGTGGGAGAGCTAGCACTTGCAGTCTGCATTTGCCATTAGGATCTTACGGAAGTGCAGTTTGAAGGTAGAATGGGAGTTTAGGGACTGGAGCTCAGCTGAGAGAGAGTTCCAGAACCTAGGTGCATCACTGGAAAAAACTCTTTGACCCATGGCCACAGTTATTTTAGGGCATTCAAAGACTAGACACGAGGAGGATCTGAGCTGTTGGGAGACCTGTTTCATGAGTATGCCCAAGAAGAGTGGTTAGTTGGCCCTGTCACAGAATGCCTTACAGATGAAAGTCCCATACAGGAGGTCTCTGCGAGCTTAGGAGAAGCAGCCACCCTAAGGATTTGTACAGAGTGCATTGTTGTGTGTTATAGGGAGCCAAGGAGACACACCTACATATGTTATTGTAAGCAGTGTTCAGTCTAGTCTGAAGCTTGGCCGAGATGGGGTGTAGGATAAGAGAGCAATACTCCAGGATCGGAATAAGGGTGCTCCACCCGATTGCTAGCCTAGCATCAGGTGACAGCAGATGCTTCACACAGTAGCATGCACCCAGGCACTGATTCACCCTGTTAACGGCCTGTCCCACATGAGAAGCAAAGGTGAGTGAGGAGTCCAGGTTAACCTCTAGGTATTTTATGTTTTCCACCTGCTCCAGAGTGGATGCATCCAGAGTTTGGATATTCAAAGAGAGCATGTAGGCATCTGACTGCCTATCCAGCCTTTGGCTTGAGCCAAACAGCATGGCTTTAGTTTTTTTCACATTTACTACTAGTCGGTGCTGAGTAAACCATTTTTCTGTGGCGGTAAATATCTAGATAGCTTCTGAGACAACTTGTCAGTGAATCTGTCACTACAGAAAAGTACAAGGTCATCGGCATACATGACTCTTTTGTTAGTAGTGGTTTCCAGTAGCAGTGGGTTTACAAAGATCGAATAGAGTGGTGGTCCAAGAATGGATCCCTGCGGGACTCCCCTCAGAACTTGAAGGGGGCTGGTTAGTGCTCCTCCAGTCCTTACTGACTGGGTCCTGTCAGATGACTAGTTCCCGACCCAACATTCCACGCCTGATGAGAAGCCCAGCACTGAGAGTTCCCTGAGTAACATGCAGTGATCCACCATATCAAATGCCTTAAAGAGGTCAACAAATATGGCCCCTGTGTGGGCCCCTTTATCCACCTATCTGAGAACATGATCAGTAAATTGAGCTAAGGCTGTTGTGGTGTTGTATCCCTTTGTGAAGCCATGTTGGTGCTGGGATAACTTGTTATTTGCTGTAAGATGGTCAGTTATTTGCCTGAAAACTACCTTTTCCAGTATCTTGCTCATGTGTGAGAGTATAGAAACAGGCAGTTAGTTTGCTGGTAGGTTCGGATCCCCTGACTTTTATATCGGTACTACCCTGGTCTCTTTCCAGAGTGCCGGATCTGTAGCAGTAGTCAGGGATAAGCTGATGATTTATTCTAGTGGCTTAACTATAAGGTCCAGTGCCAGTTTCAGGAACTGGGGGCATAGGCCACCACTTCCTACACTTCCTGTATTTGGTAGTGCCAGTAGAAGCCTGTGGACCTCAGTTATTGATGTGACTTTGAAGTGAAATGTTAGACTATTCTGTCTCTGACCTTTCTGTCTTAGAGGGGTGGTGTCCCTGCCTCCTGGAGGGAGGAGGGCCAGGTACTGTTCTAGGTTACAGAATTTGTTTTTAAGGATACCAGCAGCTGTCGATGGGTCTGTTACCAGGCCAGAATCTGAGATAAGTTGCATATCGTTTTTTGAGGGAACCAGTTTAATTAAGAGTTTACTGAGTTCCAGAAATTGCAAGGGTCTCCCACATTCAGGGACTGCTACACCTTGAAGAAGGTGACTTTGAGTAGTTTCATTTTGTTCTTACATTGGCTTCTCAGCCTCTTGTAGTTGTTCCAGCATCACCACAAACATTCAAAGTCTCCATCCCCATGCAGGCCATCACTGAATCCCCATGAGTGTAAGTCTCCAGCTGCTTTATTTGTCTCCATCTAATGGACCATTGTTCAGACACTAAGGTCAGGCACAGTCTGTGTCTCTCCCACTGTCAGTGATATGCAACCTGTTCCTAGTTTGTCATTGACAGGCACTGTCCCATTGTCACTTTCTTCTTCAACTCTACCAGCTGGTGCCATCTACACTAATGCTGCTGTTTTTGTTACTGTATCTCAGTTATTTTAGTGACTTTTCCATTCCTACCATCGACAATTACTCTGTCAAGAGCTTAAGTGCTCCCAACATCATTTATGGATTTAATTCTAACTCACTGTCTCCTCCTGTAGGGAAGGTACTGGGGCCTATATACTCAGGAATCCTCATGAAAGTGCCTTATTTCAGGCTTGGCTATGCCTCATGCAGGACAAGCTAGGCTTTGCTTTTGAAGATGAGGACTACACTAACAGAAATTTGTATGGATTCCTGGAGACCCCTACAGTTCCTTCCATCATTATTCCTCCCATTTACCCTGCTTTGGAGAATGCTATCACAGCTGCCTAGCACAGACCCAGTACATTACTGATTATTCTTCACAAGGGGGAGAAACGATATCTTGCCCCCTCTCCCTAGGCCTTTTATACTACCCATCCTAAAACTGACTTAGTGGTCATTATGGCGCCTCATGATTGTTCCAGGGCTCACCATCATACATGATCTTTACCATGACTAAGAATCTAGAAAATGGGATGTTTTGGGCCAATGGACTTAGTATCCACCTCACTGGGCCTCCATATTGGCAATTACCAGGCATACATGATTAAATACCCAAGTGTCTGTGAAAGTCTTTATCAACGATGGTGTCTAAACTGCCCTATGACAATACTAAGACTGCCTGGATTGGAGGCCAGTAAACATTTACTGTGTTCTTCATATAATGCCTCTGATGCTTCCACTCATGCAGTTGCATCTGGTATCTGTTTTCACTAATATTCATGGCTGCATTTTACTGGTTTTGCTACCTACCAATGTTCAATATTTTGGTCCTTTTTTTTCCAGTTCTCTTTATGCTCCTACTACACTGCTTTACCCTGACGCTCTCCAGGGAGTCACTCAGCTTTGGCTATGATCCCGCCCACCTAAAGTCCTCCATTCCTCCTCCATCAGCTGCCTCTCCATCCTTTTCCCAATCCCCCAACCCTCCGGCCCTGAGTCCCCTGAGGTGGGACCGCTTACTCCTCCTGGTGCTCTATCTATAATCTAGCAGAGCAACCAGGTAGGGAGGAGAGCCAGAGGTGTGACTGGAGAGACCTGGTGCTGGGCGTGGTTGGGCAGCCTCTATACCTCCCTTCACCTACCGGGAGACAGGGAAATTTTCCTTGTTCAACCCCATGGTGTGGACGTGCAATGGCATTGGTGTGCAGAGTGAGTGAGCCCACCCACTCCCACACATGCCCATTGACACCAGCCCCCATTCTCTGTCCCCGACCAAGGTGTTTCACACCCAGCCTCCACCAGGAGCCACCACCAAGCAGGGAAGTCCACTGAACCCACCACAGGAGAAGAGAGTAGTCCTCCGTATGCTAGCTCTTCTTCTCCTGCTGACCCCTGACAACCCAGGCTCTTTCCCAAACCCGGGTTACCAGTGTGGCACAAGGTGTGGCATCCAGTGCCTCAACCCTCAGCGCCATCGGGCAGGCCAACATTTTGGTCCTTAACTTGCTTTTTTGTGGTCAAATATTATTTGACCATGATTTTGAGCTCACTTTGAAGGAGTTACAGTCTTCAGAAATGACTCTTTGCTTTTTAAAGTCCTTTGCACCTCAGCCCACATGTAGGTGCAGGGTGGTATTTTTCACAGAGACTCCACTCTTCCTGTATACAGAGTCCTGGGGGGTCTGCTGCTGGGGCCTTTACCCACAAGCCACAGTACTCAGGTACCCATTTTAAGAACCCAAAAGATCTGTATGCTGGCTGTGCTCCCTCCTTCTTCTGAGTCCCTTCCCTCTGCTCTTTTCTCTGTGGTTCAGATAGGGGGCAGGATCTCACTGTTCCTGACAAATGGAAGGACAATATGTCAGCCATATGAGTCCTCGATATTATTTGGAAGGGTCATGCACTGGAATAACAGATTCCCTTTCTGTGCATCCTCCACAGCACTTATCAGTCCTGATAAACAAACTATGTACTCTATAGAAAGATAAGAACAGCACTCACCCCATCAGTGAATACAGTCCACACAATGGATCATGGGCAGAAACAACCTCTTTATTTCATTTTCGTCCACACATTGAACACATTTAAAAATACAAATAACATGACCACTAACTGACACTACAGATGCTAACTGGCCTGTACATTGCTTATATTGGAGCTGGGCACTGGAGCACCTTAGAGTGAGCCCTCCTGAGAGAGTTTATAAACTATGCATCCTCCCAGCCCTTGTCACTGCCTTCCACAGCACTTATCAGTCCTGATAAACTATGTACTCTCTTGGACAAGAGGGCATTTCAGCCTGTACCCCTGCTGAACTGGGGTTTCTATTCAAGGCATTTCCTAGTCCCAAAAAAGATGGGGGCTCTGTGCCTATCTTGGACGTTAGAGGCCTGATCAAATACATTCCATGTGAAAAGTATTGCATGGACTCTCGTCTGTCCCTTCTTCCTCTGCTGTCCCTGGGGAATTATCTTTGTTCTCTGGGCATGCAAGATGCATATCTGCATTACAAGATTCAGTGCAGCCATTGACAGTACCTGTACTTCTTTCTGGAGTGCCAACACTATCAATTGTGTGTCCTGCCCCTTGGCTTATCATCTGTGATGTGGCCTTCATCAGGTTATTTGCTGTAGCAGTCGTGGCCTTAGGCAATGAGACCCTGTACATATTCCCTTACCTGGATGATTAGCTCCTCAAGGTGCCTCTCAGGCAAGAGGCTATACAGAACAAGTCCAAGGATGGTGCACATTACATGATACAGAGGCCTAGCTACATATTGGTGAGTGTCACAGAGATAAACCTTCACAACCAAATTGCTGCACAAATATGGCTTTTATTGAGATCAACAGCAAATGCAAAAAAACAGCAATCGCTGGCTAGGTGCCCCACTCTTCATTTAAGGAGCTTCATCAGGGGGAGGGCTCCTAGGCTAAGATCCTCCCATTTTATATCATGTGAGCCAGCTGGGGTTCATTAAGTATGGAATGTTCACTTACAAATAAATGTGTCTGCTTCATAGATGGGGGATTCAAACCCACAACCTAAAGAAAATAAGCGCAGTCCTATAACACTAGTAATAAACATGCAAAGAATTAATTGATAACAAAACAGGAAATCATAATTAGGATAGCTATTGTCATGTCCGTTCAAGGTTTGAAATGGAAAGAAGCTTAGGCAAGAGGAATAGCTAGAAATGGAAAATGCACACTAGACTGCAAAGTCCAGACTGAAAGGCATAGTGATCCACTATGCAATCTCCCTATGTGTGTGCTGCAAGCATTCGAAGGGAAGGGGCTGATGTGGAATCCTTCATAGCTTCACAGGATCATCTCGAAGAACAAAAATATACAATAAACAATTGTGTATATAAGCAGTACAAAGCACAAACTGTAACGGTATCCTGTGGGCATGGCGACTGTGATTGAGTGACTGTCCTTGATATTGGTGGATTTTTAAAGAAAATCCTGGGACTGTCTCCCACTATATCAGACAGGGCAGGATAATTTCTTAAAATGGGCCAAAATTGTTTAAAAATGTTGCCAATTTTGCCAGCTGTCTGGTTAAATCTGGTAACAAATGTGATTTTCATAGGTTCATATGTTCATAGGTAGTTACAAATTCGAGGGACAAGCCCATTTAGAACTCACCACCATATATCTTAATGGTGGAATGAGAACTTTTTCTCACCCATATGTTGATCAAGTCTGAGTTTAAATTGTCTAATGTTATCACTAGAGACAACAAAGGTGGAAGAGAGTTCCATAATGGTGGTATCCTCTGAGTTACAAAATTCCTTCTTTTCACTGTCTTATTAAGACCAGTGACCAATTTAAATTTGTGCTGTCGTGTGTTGTTTTGTGTGTCCTGTTTTTCCAGACAATATGTTTCAAGCACTATAGGATCATTATATGCTCTATACGCAAGGCCTAATTCCCCTCTTATGGATCTGTATTGTAAAGAATACAACCCCAGAGATTTTAGTCTATTGGCGTAATCCAAATTGGACAAGTTGCTTACTTTCCTGGTGATTCTCCTCTGGATTCTCTCTACTAGAGCTTTATCTCCAAGAGACGTATGAGCACAAAAGGAAGAACAGTATTCTATGTGAGATAATAATAATAATAATAAAACTTTATTTATTAAGAGCCTTTCAAGCACCAAGGTGCTATACAAATGAATGTTAAAAGCAAAAATACACATATAAAATTAATATTCTCAGCGACATCAATTCATATATGCCTTACTCCACAAAAGTGTCTTAAAATCCCACTTAAAGGATTCCACGGTCGTGCATTCCCTAAGATCTGACTAAGCTTGTATATAAGGGAGCAATAACTTCTGGTTTGTGACTCTTGATATGTTTTAAGACACAGCTGATTATCCCATGGCATTTTTTAACAGTTTTAGCAATGTGTACACTAAATTTTAGGTTATTTGTGATAATTACACCTAAATCTTTTTCAGTAGTGATTGTTTGTAAATAAGTACCATTTAATGTATAATCTGCAAGTGTGTTATTTTTACCTAGATGCATCACCTTGCATTTACTGATATTGAATGTCATTTTATTTTCATTGGCCCACTTAGTTAATCTGTCAATATTAGTTTGCAAAGCTGTAATTGACTCATTGTTATTTATGATACAACCAATTTTGCTGTCATCAGCATATTTATTTATCCATACTCCATCAACAGTCTGCATAGAAACAATCAATATATTGAATAATAAGGGGCCCAGAACAATGCCCTGCGGCACACCACTGGTAACTGTGTCACAAACCCACTCAGCAGGTCAGGCCCTCTACTTCCAAAGTGCCAACCTCTGACTGCAGTGTTGTGAGCAGCATAACAGACAAGGTAACCCTCTTGTCTGTTTTGTGAGTTTGGATCAACCTTTGGTCTCAAGTTCTGGAGGGATTCAAATGGTTAACCTCTTGTTAGCATACCCAATGCACAGGCTCAGATATATCTGTCTTCAGGGGGCCAGATATCTTTGCCTATGGGCACCTAACCAGGTAATACAGAAATGAACCCTTTAAAACTTTAATAAAGACCTCAGATTTAAACTGCTTCTCTTTCCAGTTTGGTATCACCATTCAAGCTTATGTCTATTGTCAGCTATAACCATGTACTTTTCTTACAAATAAAAAAAAGAAGTCAAAGACAGACCAAGTAAGTTCTAAAAATAATTTTACTATAATAGATAAGAATATGTAAAACACAGCAATACCAAACTGTTATATCACAAGACATACAAATCTATTAAAAGAACAAGGTTTTAAACAGTGCAATTCCTACTACAGGACTTAGTCTCTAACTACTTGCTTAAAGTGCTCCAAAGATGTGTCCTTGTCAGAGTCTAGGTAAAAATGTGTCTCTGTGAAGTAAAACAGACTAAATTAAATGCTGGCTTTTACCCTACCTCTTTTCAGGAGGTCACCTAGCTCCTCCCTGTCAGGATATATGAAAATATGTAACTTATACAAAAGTATTACATTCTGCAATTTCAGCATAATTCATGTCCTTCAAATGGCACTTTGTTTGATCTCATGCTGTATCCTCCCTCACACAGGCTTCACAGGGACATTTACAACCTTGCACCCCTGTGTAACAACCTAGGTTCCTCTCCAACATCATAAACCTTCTTTATGATTTCTCTCTTAACAAAATTAACTTAAACAAGTCTTTCATTAACTCAGAGAAACAGGATCCTTGATTAAAGCCTTCCATGTAACACATTGTCTCTAAAAACTGAGTGTGTGTGAACTCACATGCTGTCAGCACTTCCTCATGGCTTCCATCTCTCAGCTGAAATCTGGGGAGAATGAGTGAGGTCATTCTAAGAGCATCAGATTTTCAACAGAGACAGTCAGAAATACGTTTTATATTAATAAAAATGATACAGCACTCAGAACTGGCTGCCTACATCACAACTGTGGCCTATGTAGATTCATACCCTCTAATGACAACTTGTTGTCTATTGTCAAGCCATTATGCAGTCCATTCAATAATATTGCTATGTAGTTTCAAATGTACTCATTGATTAAGTAGGATGTTATGAGAAACTGAATCAAAGTCTTTAGCATAATCTAGATATATAACATCCACTGGTAAACCTGAGTCCAGAGTCTTGCTGACTGGTTCAAAAAATGAGTTAAGTTGCTCTGAGAGGATCTACCTTTAGAAAAACCATGTTGAGTAATATCCTGAAAACCAATAACCTTCAAATGATCTATGACTTTGCGCTGGAGTAATCGTTCCATAAGTTTGCCTAAACATGAAGTCAAGCTTATAGGCCTATAATTTGCAATACTCTGCTTACTTCCCCCTTTGTGTAAAGTCATAATTATTGCCACTTTCCATTCTGGTATAGCAACTCCTTCAGCAATTGAGGTGTTAAATAAATGAAGCAAAATACTAGATAATTCCACTGACAGGCTGTTTTTGAAACTGGGAGGGATTCCATCTGGACCTGCTGAAGTGTTAGATTTCATCATATTGATAGCATCCAAAATGTTGTGCATATTAAACAATATAGGTGTATCAATATGTTCTGTATGATTCTGGGTGAAATTCTCCTTTAGCTTGAAAACATTTACAAAATAAGAGTTCAGTTCTTTGGCCATTTTGTATTCTTTAGATACAAGTTTTTGATCTACCAGTAAAGGACCCACTCCAGTGGACTTACTTTTTAATGAACCAATATAATTATAGAATATTTTTTTATTATCTTTAGTTATGGTAGCAAGATTAACTTCCAATTTTTTTTAGCAAGTCTTATAACTTTTTTATTTTACTTGCCATGGTTTTAAATTTTTGACAGTTACTTTCTGAAGGTTTCTTTTTATATTTATTGCAGGCCCTTTTCTTTTTTTTTATATTTCTTCCAATATTATTATTCCACCAGGCAGGTACCCTTTGTTTGTTATCATTGTATTTAGTACGTAGTGGAACCCATTTATTAATACAGTATATGATGTTTTATAGACTTACTTGTCACATACTGATTGCATCTAAGTTTCTGAGTTCATCCTGCCAATTCCAGGTGCTAAGGTAATTTTTTATTTCTCCATAGTTTGCTTTGCTGAAGTTACGATTTTAGTTTTTAGTATTTTGGCATCATTATCAGGTTTATGCTTGGATGATAAAAGACTGCTGCAGTCAATTTCCCTGACTTTTACATATGATCATATGAAATTGCCAGCTGAAACAGGTCTCATGGTCTATTGAGTCTGCTCGAGTGTGCAGCTACCACCTCATCTCGCAGCTGCCCCTCCCATCCCCAGTATCTCTTCCCCTTACTCTGTCCCAACCCCTCTTGAAACTGCCCACCATCTTACCAGACACTATCTCATCTAGTAAGGTGTTCCATTTGTCCACCACTCTTTCAGTGAAAAAATGTCTCCTCATCTCCCTCCTGAATTTTCCCCTCTCCAATCTCAGTTCATGCCCTCTCATGTCCCTCCCCTTTCTCTTCTGGAAAATCCCTTCTGTATTGATCTTGTTTATCCCCTTTAGATACTTAAAGATCTCAATCATATCCCCCCAACCCTCCTCTCCTTCACTGAATACATATTCAACTCTTCCAGCCTGTCCTCGTAGGGCTTGCTCTCCAATCCCTGGATCATTTTTGTGGCTCTTCGCTGCACCTGCTCCAACAATCTGATGAGCTTCTTCAGGAATGGACACCAATATTGCATGCAATACTCCAGGTGGGGCCTGATCAATTATCTCTCCAGGGGCAGGATAAGCTCCCTCTTTTTGGAGGAGATCCCTCTTGTTATACACCCCAGCATTTTGTTGGCTTTTGCTGCCACCTTCCTGTACTGGAAGGAGGAGCCACTGAGGGGTGACTTTCCCCAAGATGCTACAAAACAAGTTTGAGTATGGTGCACACTCACATGGTACAGAGACCCAGCTATAAGTTGCTGAGTGTCACAGAGGTAGACATTCACAACCAAATTGCTGTAAAAATATGGCTTTTACTGCGGTCAAACAGCAAATGAAAACAAAAAGCAATCACTGGCTAGGTGTCCCACTACTTTGCTAATGGAGCTTCATCAGGGGGTGGGCTTCTAGGCTAAGATCCTTCCATTTTATGTCGTGTGAGCCAGCTGGGGTTCATTAAGCATAGAATGGCCACGTATAGTGTCTGCTTTCACAGATTGAGGATTTGAACCCACACCCTAAAACAAATCATACAACATTAGTGATAAACATTAAACATCAGTCTTATCTCCATCATGGATTAACACATGCAGACACTAGTCAAGGAAGACCTGCTCTACTATCTGGAGAGAAATAGGCTCCAAGATAGCAATCAGCATGGGTCTGTGGCATTGAGGTCTTGTCTGACCAACCTGATAGTATTCCTTGACTATGTAATTAGGGCAGTGGATAGGGGATATTCAGTAGATTTACTCTATTTTGATTGAAGCAATGCAGTGAACTCAGTGCCTCACAGAAGGTTGCTGAAGAAGTTAAAGAATCGGGGGCAATGAAGGATCTAGTTAGATGGGTGGGTAGTTGGTTGGGTAGAGACAGAAGAGGGTGGTGTTAAATGGCGAAAAATTGGAGGAGAGGGAGGTCATGCGTGAGGTCAGTCCTGGGACCAGCCCTTTACAATATGCTCATCAGTGACATAGGAGAAGGACTACAGTGCAAGATGTCTCTTTTTGCAGATGACAGTAAGATCTGTGGCAGGGTAGACAACATGGGGGTAAGGGATTTGAAGAGAGACCTGTAAATGATACAGAGGTGGTCCAAGGTTTAAAAGCTGAAATTCAACACAAAAAAAGTGGTAGGTGAACCCCATAGGGAACATGAACCCCAGGATGGAATACTAGATGGGAGGAATTAAGTTGGGTACTAACTCTGAGGAATGGGACCTAGAAGTCATCATAAGTCATTCCCTAAAACAATCCAGCCAATGTAACAAGGCCCACAGCAAGGTAACCAGAATGTTGGGCATATTGGGAAGAGTTTTGATAATAGGAGGAAAGAGGTAATACTACCTCTTTATACATCACTAGAGAGCCCCTTCTGGAATACTATTCTTAGTTCTGGAGTTCACTCCAAGGAAAAAGTAATACAAGCTGGAGATGGTTCAGCATAGGGTGACCAGATGATTTAGAGTGAGCAGTGCAGATCCTAAGAGGACTGACTTAGAACTCTGAGCATGTATGTGCTGAAGGCCAGAAAAGTGAGGGGGTGATATGATATAGACCTTCAATGTTCTGCAAGTAATGAACAAGGTACACTGTGAGGAACAATTCAGCAGGAATGGGAAGTGGAAAACACAGGGACATAAGTGGAAGCTGGTGGGAAGTAGGATCTAGGAGGGATGTGAAAAAGTTTATTTTACAGAGAGAGAGTGGTTGAGCCAGAGAACAGCCTACTAGCAGAGGTTGTAGATACAAAACCCATCAATGGTTTCAAGCACGATGAGAGACAGAGTTAAGGGCTTCATAGTTACTCAGGGGGTAACAGTATGGCAGGGGGCAAGGGGGGGAGGGGAGGAAAGAGCAAAAGTTCTGTCTAAACAGTAGGTCTCAGGTTGAATAGGGTACAACAAGGCAGACTGACCTGACCAATGATCTTTTTCTGCCAACACTGTTTATGATTCTATGATCTCTTCTCCAAAAGAGATACAGATCACCTTCTATAATTTTGCATACTGTGGAAGATGCACCCATTACTTCTTGCTTGTCCTTCTCCATTTCTGCACCCATCCAAACTGGCTTTTTTCTTTATACACTTGCCACCTGTCCTGTCAGCATGGTTGTGGTGTTGGCCTCCTATTCCTGATGGTATGGAACACCTCCAAGCTTGTCACCAGTGGGAAACTGAGGAGGTGTGGGGCTGCCCACATTATATAGGTGGTGCCAACACACATCAATGTGGGAGTCCAAACTAGGCAAATGTTTCTGAGTGATCCTGCCACCAGTGGTTTCCAATTTCAAAGCTGTGGCTTTATAGTGCAGATTCCCTTAAAGATCTACTGGTAAGTAACTAAACTTTATTGTGAGTTGAAATTAATTGTTTGCCAAGTTCCCTAGATCTACCTCTACCCCAATATGTGCATTGCCAGAAAATTAAAGAGGACAGGAACTTATTTCTAATTAGCAGCTGTTTATAATGTTCCTATTTACCGAAATGATATCCATAAGCCTAAATGATCCATATGTAACTGTACCTGAATAAAAAGTGATGTGAAAAACTGAATTTGCATTGTTTTGTTTTTATGGGCAGCATTCTGTTACAGTTCTCTTCACGGAACCAGTGATCTGGAGTTTTATCTATGTCACAGTTTGAGAAAAGAACTCCAGGCATGGTTCTTACTGCACAATAGCTCATGTTTATCATTCTGTACACATATCATGACTTAGTAAAAACTCCAAAATGAATGGATCCATGAAGAGAACACTGCAGAATGTAACCATAAAAAGAAAACAACTGAAAACACGCTTTTTCACATTAGTGTTTATTAAGGCACAGTTAAATATGGCCCATTTTGAGACAAGTCTTTTATTTTTCTTACTAGGAACATTACTAACTGCTGCCAGGTACCACACATTTCCTGTCTTCTTTAATTTAGCTCCATGTGGAAAGGGATGGTCTGAAAGACTGTGTTGTGGAATAAAGTATTGCATGCTGGGACTAAATTCCATTGTGGATTTCAATCATTCCTAATTCACCAGTGACTACAGTTTTGTCAGTTGTTTGTTCTCATGAGAAAACAGCGCCCTTTTGCTCCACGTATAGGAAGGAGCCCCTTGACTGGAGGAGACATGCATCAGAAAGAGGAAGAACCCAAAGACCATATAACACCAGGCCCCACTACCCTTAGGCTTAAAGATAAAGCTGGCCAACACTTTTAAGTTCTGCACCGTGTACTGTATCTTCTGGTACGGGGTAACATTTGTGATTCAAATAGTGCACAAAACAAGATCACTGTACTGAGGTGAAGGGACAAATGCACCCATCGTGAAGACACACAGTCTTCAGTAGTACACACACCCACAAACACACAGACACACTTATCCGATCATGTTATCTGACAAAAAAAATGGCAAACCTAAGGACTTTCCTTTGATTCTAAAAGACAAACTAATACATAAACTCACTGTCTGCCCAAATCACCAATTAATTCTCAGTGTCTACAGAGATGTTAGCTGTTCTTGCTGCAGGGTGATGTGCTTTACTCTACTGTGAAGTATGTCTATGACTCATCAACTGTGAAATGTACATCCTAGCCGTGTTTTTTTTTTACAAACTTATGCGCCTTTGGATGGAAGGGAAGCGATTAATCCCTTTGCCTCTACAATACACTGCATTACTCCTGACAGCTCTTGCAAACCCAAGTGCAATATTAACCATAACTAGGCATTCTTACTTTCCGACTTCAATTATTAAGGATTGACATGGTTCCAAGTGCAGCTTCTGGGTGGAGGATACAATGCTTTGTGGTTTGCTCTAGGTGATACTGTTGTGGATTTTCCCTTTTCAGTATCATTTTCGGAACAGTCTGTTTCCTTTTTAGCTACGTCTCACTGCTGTGCTGTTTCACTTCCATGACGTGATGTTTTGTATTTAGCTTTATCTTCCCACATGCAGCATGGCACATTTTGGCACAAATGAAAAGAAACAAAATAAGTGCTTTTGAAGGGGAAAAGTGGATTTTTCTGTATGAGATTTGCAACATAAAAACGGACTGCAGTACAAGACTTCCTTGTGGGTGGCAGGGTACTAGTCAGCAGGTGAATAATATTTTGGAGTTATATACAAGACAAATGTGAAATGTTCTATTTCCCTTCCATGTTGTATTTTTTTTATTGTCTGGGCTTAAAATAGAACAAGCATTGGTAGGCAGCATTGTCTAGATTAAGGTTCAGCTTTTTCTTTTATATGAGTTTAGAGCACACGTCTGCAGTGAGTATAGTCTGCAGGGAATGGTTTTGCTAAAAATATATAATTCTGATTATCTTAAGGCTAGCTTCTCAGAACGCATGACCTAATCATACACTGTAATGTTTATCTTTTGAAACTTTCACAGGCAAAAATAAGGATGATCAGAGGTTACTTGGGGGGAGTAAAATGTTTGCAACGCTATTGAGGGAACAGGATAAATTCATAGGAGGTTGTAAACTGCACAGTTCGAAATAAGATGCAGTATTACAGAAATTCAGAAAGTTTAAAATTAATTTCTATTTTTAACTTAAGCAATAATGCATGACAGGGTGCGTGTCATGCTGGGATAACGCCACGTCTTGGATAGTTGAAGTACAAGGCCACAGGCCGAGAACATTCAACACCCAAGAAGTGACATTGTCCCAGCACGACACATACCCTGGAGTGCATTATTGCTATTATACAATGGCTCGCTTGTTGATTTTTTTAATAAAAGAAGGAAGTAGAAAAAAATATATATTTGTGGATTTTTTTTATCATTTTTGGTGTTTGGAGGTATACGTTTTAAAGAAAAAGTACACAGTTCTGTTTTTGCCACTAGATGGTGCTGCCAGTGTGTGTACTGCATTTTGTTCCCCTCACTACAGCTTTCTTCTCTTATAGGTCAAAGTCTATGCCTCACTCTATACATGCTAGATGTGTTTTCCTTTTTATTCACAATTGCAGAATTATGCAGTTGTTTTGTTATGTTAGTGGCAGAGATCGGAGAGAGGAGCTACCATGGTGCTGCTATGTGAGGCAAGGAGCATGGCTGCCAAACAGATCAGACAGTGGTGACAGCTACTGAGTGGGGAGCTGATTGGCATGTGGGGTTACCACGGTTTTGTTGTTGAGGAGAAAGTCAATTTAGGTATGGCTTTATTGTACTTTTGATGAATTTTCTTTTCTTTTCTTTTTTTTAAGAGGGCTTTAATGTGTGGTGACCGACTGGAGCGAGTGTGCTGCTGTTGTGCACATGCACTGCGATATCCACTCTTCCACTACAATGGGACACTCTGCTACACTGTACAAAAAAACCCCACAGTTTTTCTTTTCCAGGCACACTTTGTGGTATGGTGGATGGGAGGTTTTATGTTTTAAATGTACATCCTTGGTGGGGGGGGGTGGGTGTAGTCCTCACAGTGGGGGCCTGTAGTGGCAGTAATTTGTGACCAGGACACTCTCAACTGAGAGAAAGGTAGTGGCAAAGCGAGATCTTAGAGAATGCAGGATTGATTTGTTTGTTGACATTTTTTGTACGAGACAAAGGAATCAGGGACACAAAAGGTGGCTGCCCAGCATGAATCACTGAAGCGGGGTGCTGAGGGGAATCACTGAAATGGGATGTGTTTAGAGACTTTCTTAATGGTTGCTGTGGTCTTCTGCATGCTGGGACTAGACCCATAATGTTATACTGGGATAACATCATAGGTCCAGTCCCATACTGACTAATCAGAGTCCAGAATTCTTTCATGCCATTGTATAATGTGTCTTTTATGTTGATACATAAAAGGTGTAGCAACATTATCTATTGATATAAAAATGTGTCTACAGATCTATGAACATGTCCAAAACTGTCTGCTCTTGATGTGAAAACACATACATTGATACTACCTTTGAAAACAAAAAATATGTAGACATACATTTTTTATTATTTATTTATTGGATTTTTCAGAGTACACCTTTGAACTTACAGTTCATTTGCAAAGGTTCCAAGTCAGAGACAGTATAGTACATTTAAAATAACACAATCATGAGCACAATACAGATTTCAACAAATATAATCTGGGAACATATACAGATGCTACCTTACAAATACATAATGGGGCGCATATATTACATCTGAAGTAAATATATGCGATTTTTTTTTTCTTATCTTCTATTTCTGCTCTCTCTACCTCCAGACTCTCTCCAGTGTGGGCATTTTGGTCATTGGTAACTCTCATCCTGCCTGAAGCGTGGTTCACATGATTCCGGTCAAGAGGCTATCCCCCTTAATCCGCTTGGCATACCCAAGCCCCCCAGGTCTATGTCCTCCATGGAAGGACCGCCATCTCCTCTGGCACTCTATCTACAGGATTGGTAGGGCAGCCTGCAGGGGGGAGCTAGAACATGTGTCCTTATGCCCAGCGGTGGACGTGGAGCCGATGCCACTGGTCCCACCTTCGCCTACTGGAGGGGGAGGGATGTTTCTACTTTTATTCCCCCCCCAACGAGGGCAGTGCAATGTCACCCAACGCATTACATGCGTGCTTCTGCACATGTCCAGAGGGTGGCCGCCCAACATTGTAACCCTTTTTCATTTGGTCCTGCTGCTGTAGTACACACAGCCATCACTGGGTGTCACTATGTGCGCGGGACAGTCCACTTACCCCTCCCCCGGGAGAGGACAGCAGTCTATGGATGCTCATTTCTCTCCTTCCTGCTGACCCCCAATGACCAGGGCTCGTTCCCAAACCCAGGTCGCTGGTGTGGCGCAAGGTGTCACGTCCAGCGCCTCGACCCTCAGCGCCACTGGGCCTGCTTATATTCACAATTTAGTAGAGCACATCAGGGGCCCAATATTCAAAACCTAGCTCCAGGGCAAAAGTAGCACAGCACAGTGTGCAAAATTAGCCCAGAACCATTTGCACGCTATATTCAAAGGAATAGCCCAGGGGCTAAATCAGTTGACTATAGCGTGCAAACAAAGTCATGCAAACAGGGCTGAGAATACAGTGCAAAAATAGCCCAGCTAATAAGACATCTCTGAATATAGCAGCCAGGAATGTTCAAACTGCAACAGCAACACAGTGCACACAGAGGTGGAGTTAGGCAGAGTTGCAGTAGGTGGCCAGTGTGAGTGATAGCAATGAAGTGTTGCACAACAACTGCAAACAACATCACAGGCCAAACAGCAGAACTGTACTATGGTTCTGACAGGTTAGCCCAGTGCAAACACATTAGCGGGGCACTAACACATTTGCCCCATGCTAACACATCAGCCCAGGGCTAAAGTTTGCTATATTCAAAGCTCCTATACGAAAGAGCTTCCTTAGGCAATCCATGTTCAAACAACCACATCAGCATCTCGTCTTGGTCTGATTTACATACATTACCATGTAGTTTGCCTGCCACTGTTGCATAGTGCACACAGCTCCACCTGTATGTCAAACTGGAACTACAGGTCGGAAGCCACAGGCTGGGGTGTGCACATACTGTAGCTCCACCTGTATTGCCAGACCTGAGCAACAGTTTGGTAGCTGCAGGCCATGGGCGTCGGCAGGCTTAATCAGGCTTAATCAGTTTCAATGTACCCTGCTGAGAACAGTAAACCCTGGAAAATTCAGGGGCAACTTGGGCCCCAGGCCAGGGAAACAAACAGAAACAGAGCCTGATGTACGTGCAGAACTGTTGTCCTCTCCTTGGATGTTGTAGTGTGGATTCGTGGATAGCCTATGGAGAATGTGTGGGTGCTACACTTAGATGCCATGACTGCATGAGTGGCCTGATCCAGTCTGCATGCACTAATGCTGTTGTGAATGGGCATCTGGAAGGTGACCTAGTGCCTCCCAACCCCGATCTCCACATATTTATTTGTAAGTTTCCCCGGTTGTCCCCTTCTTTGCTCCAGCCCCAATCTCCACATATTTATTTGTAAGTTTCCCCGGTTGTCCCCTTCTTTGCTCCAGCCCCACTCTCCACATATGTATTTGCAGTGTTCCCCAGTGACCCTCTTCACAATGTCGGTGAATGAATGAATTAATTCACAAATCTGGACTGCCTTGTACGGTATGGGCTGCACGTCCATTGGCTCTTGCTCTGAACCAATGGGTGTGCGCCTTATCGAATAATCAGTCGGCGGGCGGCAGGCTAGTGGTGCTGCCGCCGCCGCTGACGGGAGAAGCGGGTGGTGGGGCCGGTGGTGGGTGGGGCCACCAGATCACCAGGGAAATTGGACTTGAGGGGTTGATCCATGCTCACGATCAGGTCATGTCCACTGGACCACCAGGGATATTGGTCTTGGGGTTGATCTTATGCCCACGATTGGGCCAGTCGGTGGGGTTCACTACTGTTATGCCCGCGATCGGGCCAGTGGGGGTTCAGTACTGTTATGCCCATGATCGGGCCAGTGGAGGGGTTCAGTACTGTTATGCCTGCTGTCGGGCCAGTCGGGGGGCTTCATTACTGTTATGCCCGCCGATCGGGCCAGTCAGGGGGTTTACTACTGTTATGCCCGCGATCGGGCCAGTGGGGAGTGAGATCTGCCCATGATCGGACTGCAGGGGGCACAGGGAATAAGGAGGCCACCCACAGGTGGCAGCTGCTGTGTTGTGCCCTGCAATGTGGCAGCTCACCTGTGGGTGGCCTCGACTTACTCCTTTTTTTTGGCTCAAAGTTGTGCAGGCGCAGGTAGGGGTTCACGCAGCAACTCTGCACAGCCGGGCTGAATATCAGGCTGTGCAGTTTATGCATGGTTCCTCCCCAGTTGAGCATGCCTTCATTAGCATTGTGCTGTTGCTCAGCATGACTTGGGGGTGCAACTGCCGCCTGCTGAATATCGCAGAATGGCACAATTTCGGACTTGCGCAGGCGCAACACTATTGCGCATAGCGCAACCCTTTTGAATATCCAGCACATTGTCTTTTTGTTTTTGGCTCTTTCCCTACTCAGCCTTCTGTGTCTCCTAATCTCCTACCACCTCTAAACAAGACTTGCCCTTCTGTGGTGGGGTCTTTGGAGGCCCCATGTTTACCCCCACAAAACAGCCAAGTTTTTGAATGGTGAGTTGGGCAGTCTTTTCATGGAGCCAGAAAGTGCTGCCATACCACTGCTGAGCTTCATATTAACCCATATTTCTCTCCTGTCCTCAGGATGCCAACAGATCTGGCTCAGTGGTACATGTGTGCATGCAAAGCACACCTTGCATGCTGGAGCCTGTCAGCATCACCCTTCCCCTTTGACAGCTCCAGCTACACCACCTCCTGTGGTCACTCAGGTGGCAGTAGAACAGTAGATGCTGGCACCTCCCTGCCTGGAGCAGGACAGTATCTCATGGAATGCTCTATCTGCCTCCCTCAGCTGACCTCTAATATCCTAGACTGATTACCAACCAGGGATTTTGGCATTTTGGCATTGCGAGTAGCAGCCCTGCTGCTGCTGCTGCTGCTGCTGCTGCTGCAGTGATTGGCTGACACACTGTAGATAGAGTCTATCTAAACTTCAGCAAGGCCTTTGACACAGTGGTACTTGATAAACTCCTTGTCAAAGTACAGCACTAGGGTATACAGTACAAGAGGCATGCACAAGTTGGAGAGCTGCCTGGCTTAATGACAAGAAGCAGAAGTTTGTGGTGGATGGACACTACTTGAAGTGAAACAGGATACTCTATGTTGTCTCTCAAGGATTGGTGCTAGGGCCACTACTATTCAACATTTTCATCAATTATCTCAAAGCTGGTGTCTTCAGTAGACTGTTCATATTTGCTGGTGATCCTAAGCTGGTAGAATGTTGGACTCCCTTTATTATGGGGACAAACTTTAGGTGCTCTTGAACAAGCTGAGTGATAACTCTGGGGTGGAAACGGGGGAGGGCAGCTAAAGTAAAATAGCGTGTGCTGCTACAGTTACAGCTACAGTAAAATAACAGTTACAGCTACAGTAAAATAGCAGTGTGCTGCTAAAGTTACAGCTACAGTAAAATAGCAGTGAGCTGCACACACAAGGAGACTTGATAGAACATTATGGCCTGTTTCAGCTGGCATATTTTGAATATTCATAGAAAACATGATTAGGATTGTCACACTGTGAAAAAGGAAACAGACTTGGGAAACATAACAAAGAAGGATAAGCACAATCAGCAAAGGTTGAGAAACAGCGGACAGACACATGTTTCATCCTGGGCTGAGGTACAGATATGGCACATTGATGAGTCCAATTAAGGATGAAACATGTGTCTGTGTCTGATGTTCCCAGCCTTTGCTGATTGCATTGTGAGGCCTTCTGGCACTATGCAATTCTGCTTAAAGTTGAGCCAGTACAAATGAATTCATGGACATTTGCATATGCTTCCCATGATGCTTTTCATTATTGGGGCATGTGCAATTTGTGTTTTCTTTAAAATTTGGCTATATGGCCAGTATCCTCCAGGATAAACCTTGCCCCAGTGCATTTTTTCTGGGGTTCTTTTGTTTTTTATATATAAATATATATATATATATATTTATATTTATATAATTCAGGCACGGTCATGCCTCTATAGTGAGAGTTCAGTGGTCACTTCTATGTTAAACCCAAAATTGTGCACTTTAATAACTTTGCTACTGTTTGACCAATTCATATGAAATTTTGCATGTGTCATCAGGGACCAAATATCTCTTGATGTGATAAGTTTAATTCTGGTTGGATGTGTAAGTGCGGAGATGCAGAGTGCCACAAACGATAAACATTACCATTTTTTACTGTAAATGTTTTTATTTTCAAAAGATAATACAGTGCATTACAAGGTTAGTAAACAGCTTCATTACGTGGGGATGGAAAGGCAAAAGGAGGGTGGGAAGGGAAGTGAAATCGGGGGGGAAATATGGAAAGAATTATACAAATCAACAGTTTGCACATGGTTACAGGGTGCAGTCACATTTATACTGTAGTTAAGCTAAGGTCCAGTACTCCAGTGCATGCTTATCTAATGTATTCCCCCTCCTTCTATGGGGGGGTTGAATGAACTACGGGAGTAGATCTAAAAAGGGGACTAACAGCATAATGTACTAATGAGAGGAGTTACTCACCACTCAGAGAGATGTGTGGGCCATCTGTTATGTTGGATCAAAGACACACTTATCCTTCTGGGAGGGTTCACAACTCTAGAATGCAAAAAACACAGCACTAACACTTCCTGGAAAAATGTATGTATTGTAAGCATAACTTAAAACATAACAATACAGAAACGCCATGCAGGACAAACGATTTGAACAAACAAAAGGTCCGACCGGTTTCGCGCCAAAAACAGCGCCTCCTCAGGGACACAACTCTGCAAGGCATCTAGGGTGATCCAGATAGGTATGAACTTGCTCTGTTAAGTCAGGAGGCACCTTTTCTAGAACAGAATAGACATATGCACAAAGAATATATGTTCTAGATCTACTGTAAATCCCATAAGAACTCATTCCTATAACCAATGAGGAGTACCTCAAACATGGAAAAAACCTGTTAACATTTATAGTAGAAGAACAGCAGTAAATCTGTAGTTATGGACCCTAATTTGAAACCTAATACTCTGGCTTAGACCTCAATGCCCTGGAGGAGCCACCTTCATTACCCTCCCATCCAGTCAGACACCTTGTCATATTTGGAAATCATGCTGAGTCCAGCCTGTAGATTTGGAGTTCAGCCCACCTCCCCCCCCCCCGGGGAAGTTGGCGTAACTCAAGTAGAGGGTCCAGCACTGCTGGAATTTAGCCAACTGGTAGGATCTAAGATGCATGATCCTATCTAGCTTAGCAAGAGCTGAGAGGGAGACCACTACCACATAAGTTGTGGGAGTGGTTGGGGTACACCATTTACATAGAAAGGCCCTTTTGGTCTGTATGGCCAGCAAGGCTGACTATCTGTATTCCTGTGGGGTCAACAGTGGGAGACCTGCCCAAATCCTCAGGAGGAAAAACAAAGGTGTCAAAGGGATCTCCTCGCGTAGTACCTGAGATGCCAGGGAACTCATCCCCTCCCATAGGTTCTGTAGCTTGTGGCAGGACCATAGTATATGGACCAGGTCTTCTCTCTTGGCCTGACACCTCCAGCATTGATCAGAATCAAAGAGTTTGGACTTACAGAGTACAGCAGGGGTTTTGTATCAAGAGTGTGATATTTTGGTATGGATCAATCAAGACCGTGCATCTCGGTACCATTTGTGGGTGTCATTCCAGGCCTGACCCCATTTGGTATTAGAGATGTTGCACTAAATCATTTTTTTTTCCATCTTGTATTAGATTCCTGTGATTGGGAGGGAAGGGTGTCCCTAAGCTTGGCATAGATTCTACCTGCAAGGTCTTTTGGGTGTTGTATCCAGGTCTTCAGGTCAGAGGAGTTACTGTAATGTCTGGGACTCTCCAAGAGGGGTTTGGTTGCCGCCCGGATCCGCAGGTACATCCAAAAGTCCCTCTGAGGGAGGCCCCATTTCTCCTGGAGATTCTGAGAGGTGGTAACCCTATTTAAGCCAGGGTCATGTAAGTCTCCCACAGTTTGAGAGCCCTTTCCAAACCAGTGTTTCCAAGTCCCTCTCTCATTATCTATAGTATTATGAGGGTTCTGCCAAAGCGGTACATAGGAAAGAGGGAGTGAGTCCATGGTCAGTCTGGTGTGTACAGAATACCAAGTTCTCCTAGATATCTCTGCCACAGGGGAGTTAGGCCATAACAGACAGAGGTATGTGTGAGGACTGGTCCTTCTGGATGATGTAGAGGAAGGGGGTATAAGGTCTTGTCATTTTCGTGTTCGATGTGGACCCATTGAAGTGGGAGGAGAAGTCAATGTGGAACCAGTGGACAGTTTGTGCTTTGAAATGCCCATTTGTACCCTACATCCATGGGAGGTTCCACCCCCCTTGCACCCAGTGGGCCCTAAGTTTAGAGTGGCTGAATCGGAGTTTGGATCCCTCCCATAAGAAGTCCCCTATCGATTTGCCTATGGGTTGGGACAAATGTTTGAGAAGGGAGATGGGTATATGGGTTACCAGGCAGAGGAACTGGGGTGCAGTCACTATTTTTATGGCAGCTACCTTCCCAGCAACGGTAAGTTTGATTAGCTTCCATCTGTCAAATTCAGTCTTAGTGGCATTCAGCAGGAGATGTATATTTGTCTGCCAGAGGTTCTCTAGTTTAGGGGTGTTTGATGCCCAGGTAGGTGATCCCATTGGGGGCCCAGAGAAGTCCAGAATTCATTGCTATGTGCTGGGAGCAGTTATCATTGAGGGGAAGCATTTAAGTTTTGGCCTGAATAAGCTTCAGGCCAGAGTAGGTGAGGAAGGAGTCCAGCAGGGTCAATTAATGAGGCAAGGAGTGCTGGGCTTCAGCCAGGGAGAGAAGTAATTCATCAGCATACATAAGGGTGGGGTATTCAATATTCCCAACTCTGATCCTATAGATACCTGGGTGTTGCCTAATAGCTACCGCTAGAGGCTCCACTGCTATGACAAACAAAAGGGGTGATAGTGGTCAGCCCTGCCTAGTCCCTCATTCAAGTTGGAAGTGAGGGGGAACCATGGAGTTGGTGGTGACCTGGGCTGTTGGGCTATTCTAGACAGCCTGCATCCTGGTTTTAAACCTCTCCCCCACTCCCAGATGGGATAAGACTGAGTAAAGGTAGTCCTATCCGATAGAGTCAAAAGCCTTCTTGAACTCAATGTCTATGGCCGCAGCTGGGGTATCCAGGTGGCGCACTGTGTACATGAGGTTCATTAGTGCTCTGAAGTGGTCAGAGCTGTGTTGGCCAGGGACAAATCCCACCTGGGAGGGATGGATGAGGTGTGATAACAAGGGGCTCAGCCTGGAAGATAGGACCTTGGTGTAAACCTTGCTGTCCAGGTGTACAAGTGATATTGGATGATAACTACCTGGGTTGGTAGGGTCCTTACCTTTCCTCAGAATGACTACAATAGTTGCCTCCCTAACTTCGGCCTCTTGGAATACCTCCGTGAGAAGTGCAGTGATCATTGGGACTAGGGCCTGGTAGAAATCAGCAGTGTATCCTTCACTCCCCGGGGATTTACCAAATCAAAGGCTCCGAATGGCAGTTCCCACTTCCTCTTGAGTGACTGTGGCTCCTAATTCATGGGACTGTTGTGGGGAGAGTGTGAAAAGGTGCAGGCTGTTCAAGAAGAGCTGGGTACCGGGGACTGGCTCCGAATGGGTGATGGAGTAGAGCCCCTCATAGAAGGAGGACATAATCTCATTTATTGCCTGTGGGGTAGTAGCCACTGTCTCTCGGCTGTTTTTCAGGTCTGGAATATGCTGGCTAATCTGCTGATGCCTGAGTTGGTAGGCCAGCATCTTCCCCCCTTTATCTCCTCCTTGCCAAAAGGTGTGCCGGAGTCGGAGGATAGCCATCTCTGCTTTCCTGTTTAACAGATGGTTAATCTCGAAGCATAGGCCAAGGATTGTCCTGCCAGTAGGAGAACTAGGGGAGGGAGAGGGCATCACCTTAAATTCGGCCTCTGCTGATGCTAGTTGTTGTCCTAGGTCTAGCAGGTGTTGTTCCTGTTTCCTGTGCTTGGCTTCAGTATATCCCATAATATTGCCCCTCATGGTGGCCTTAAAGGCCTCCCAGGTGTTCCCTGCTGAGGTGTCTGATGAGGGGTTGTGAGTTAGGAAAATGAAAACCTTGTTTTTAGCCCATGGAATAAAGTCTTGGTCCCGTATGAGGAGGGGATCAAGTCTCCAATGACAAGGTGGGGGGAGGAGGGGCCCCATTGTATTATCAACTGGACTGGGGCATGGTCATAAATAACCCTTGGGAGGATAGCAGCTTCAAGAGCATTGAGTGATAGGGATGGGGACATTAATTAGTAATCTAGCCTGCTATGCGATGAGTTGGATTCAGAATGGAAAGTGTCATCTCTGTCCCTGGGATGAAAAAGGTTACATACATCAGTGAGCCCTTGATCTGACATCAGTTGTTGTAGGGCTCTACCACTCTGACATGGACTTCCTTCCCAGTATTATTCCTGTCCAGGGAGGGACCAGCGCTGTTGAAGTCCCCAACAATGAGTAGGGGCAGTTGGTGCAGAAAGGCATTAAGGGTCTCAGCAAGAGCATGAAAGAAATGGGGATCATCTAGTTAGGGGTGTATACATTGCATAGGTAAGGGGTCCTGAAGAGATACCATATGTGGCCACTACCCATCTGCCATCTGGGTCAGCAGCAGAGTCAGTCAGGGTCCATTATAGTGATTTATATGGAGGAAAGAAATTACTCCATGTTTCCTAGCGGGGCACCAGAATGAACCTCCTGACCCACCCAGTCTTTCAGCATCATAGCATGATCACTCTGGTCAATTTGGTCTCTTGGAGGAAGACCAACCTGGACATCAAATGCTTCAGATGGAGAGGACTTTTTCCTCTTTATAGGGAGTTCAACTCGAACATTCCAGGTGTGAAAACTAACTTCCACCATATTCCTAGGGAAAGGGTAGTGCAGTCCAAACCTGTATTTAATCCTTAACTAGTATTGTGGGAGTATGGGGACAGATATCAGGCGGATGTACCGCTAGTCAGATCCCTAATTCTTCCCACAGTACCAAGTAGAGAGTATTTCCATTGGTCCAACAGGTGTGGAGGGGTTGGTCGTCCCTGTCATCCCTTGCACTTCAGCTTGGGGGGGGGCAATGTCAGGAAGGACAACTACAGTCCTGGTCAGGTGAAACCTGAATATTACTGGCAAGTCTAAGAACAGTTCAACAACCTCTGTACATACCTTATTAAACCAACAGAAACAAAAACCTGTTAAGGTCAAAAGCTGGGCTTAGCCGGCTGGTTCTCCAGCCAATGGCATGCACCACTGTACCTATGAGGGGTAAAGAGCTGGCCAGTGTGAAGGGCCCTCCTGCCCTTACTGATACTAGTCCTACAAAATGCAAAATGAACAAACTTGAGTTATAGGTGGAGCAGTCATGACAAATAATACAATCCCTCAATTTAGTTGTCACCCAGAGCTAAAGGGTGTACTGAGTCCTTCAAGAGCTTCATTAAAAGCTGAAGCCATGTAAGAGAGTGTTCAACAATGATTATTAACTATTGTGCATCCTGCCAACTGGACAGGGGGGTTGTGCTTTGTGGCCCTTAAAGGGTCACAGTATGAATCACGGTATTGTGCTGGGAGGGGAAAGTGCAGCACTATCTCCATGCTCAGTCCCTCAGGATAGTACAGAGGAGGAGGAGGGGGAGGTTCCCCAGTCATTCGATTGGCTGTTCCCTCCCAGTACTAAGAGATGGTATAAAAGCTTGCAAGGGGGGGTTAACAGTGGGGGAGGAGAGGGAACAGAGGCATGGATGCGTTCCAGGTCAGTACACACAGGAGCAGTGTAATACAGTAACATCTGTGGCCAGTGCCACTAATACCCCACCCCCTCCCTCCACACAACATTTAAACAGTCATTCTTACTTTTATAAACCAACATTTTGCATATTTTACAAACATCCTAAAAGAAGAAGTGTCTGGGGGGGGCAGGTTAGAAGCAACACTGCCCTTCTTATTATCCCAAATATCCAGGGTCACTGAAGATGCCCAGAGGGAGCTGCTGTAAACCAATCCCATGCTTCTTCTCTCCCCATACCCTTTATTCCACCCCATCAATTACTCCTCTCAGTGACACAAAACCTGTTAGGCACTTATCTGTAAAAGACAATCACACAGGAGCATATTGAGGGGTTCCTTCTTCCTTCATCTTCTTCCGAGTGCTGCGACACTCCTGAGAGAGGGTCCAAGTCCGCAGGTGATATTTCAGAGTCTCTAAGTGGCAAGGCAATGTCTGTGGTGGCCGCCCAGGATCGTGTACCTCCTCAATCTCTTGTTCAAGGGGTTCAGGAGCAGATAAGTCCATCTCAGTGAGGAGCTTATCATTCATAGTCAGAGATTGCAAGACAAGCGGTGAAAAATGATTCTTCAAGAAGTAGGGACTGGTATATTCCAAGTCCTGGGTCCCCTCTCACTGGGTATATATTTCAGGAGGATTTGAAGTTTCCTCAGCCCACACTCTGTTCTGCAGATGTTCCTTCTAGTATGGGAGGTGGATGGCAGTCTCTTGAGACCTTTGTGAGAGCGACGCTCCAGTTCTCTGTGGGTCTGTTATATTTATTAACCCTCTGCTGAGGCGTGCTGGTCCCATTTCAGAGGAGATCTACAGTCCAAATAAGTACTTTGTGATAGAATAGATGGGCCCTGAGTAGGGCTATAGCTCTGGTTGTTGGAGGGGGGCCAAGCTGCATTAATAAAGTCAATGGCAGCCTCCGGTGTATAGAACTGATATGGAGACACGTTATGTGTTATTTTCAGGACTGCAGGGTACCGTAGAGTGAAGGCACCTGCAGGTCATGGAGCCTCTGTCATGCATCTGTATAGGTCTTCCTTTTAGCCACCAACTGCCATGAGTAATCCTGGGAAATCTTTATGTGGTGTCTACAGCAGTCTAGGGCTCCCAGTTCTCTGGCCCTGGCTTGAATGGCTTCCTTTTCAGCAAAATTGAGAATACACGCTTGGATGGGTCTGGGCCTTTCTCCGGTGGTAGGCTTCTGCTGCAGTGAACAGTGGGCATGTTCAATAATAATTCTGGTAGTAGGCAGTAGCCACAGGCACTCCAGGAGGGATTGGCGGAGGAAGGTCACAGTACTGCCTTCTTCACATCCCTCCGGGAAGCCCAGGAGCCACAGGTTGTTGCAGCGGCTCCTGTTCTCCATGTTGTCCATTTTGTCTTGTAAAAGTTTAATTTGGGCCACCTGCTCTTGCATGGTCATGCAGTGACCCTGCAGAGCCTCCTCAGGTGAATCTACCTTCTGCTCCGTGACCCATCCTAGCTAGTTGCTGCAGAGTGCCAGCCGCACCATTGGTAGCCACAGTTAGAGCCTCAATCCAGCTCATTATGGATGTAAACATGTCCCATATTGAGGGCTCTCTGCCCCCCTTTGATTTGTGTGCTGTGCATGTCAGGTTTCAGCAGTGCTCTGGGCCCAAAAGCAGTTTAGAGCCAAATCGCATGATGGATTAGTCCAGCAAACAAACAGCAGATAAAGTGGAACTTTATATGGCTTCCAATTGCAGTTGGTATAAATAGCTCTTCCGTGGATAGGTATAAATTAAAGACTTAACTCGGGTCTGTGGCATGAAAGATTAGGTCTCCATTTTGTTTGCTGGCCAAGCCATGCCTAACATTACCATTTTGTGTAAATTCTTTGTCATGCCATTTCTCAGAAACTGTTTGGGAGTTTGGTCTGAAATGTTTAGGGCATATCAAGCTTGGGTCACAGGTGTGTTTTTAAAGGTCTGGTGAAAAAAATATTTAATCTGTTCAAAAGTTATTAAAATTTCAGTTTGCCCATTATTTCCTATGTGAAAAATTAGATGTGCCATGCGAAACAACTGTTTTGTTGCCGCAAAAGCTTTATTTGGTGTTGCAAATGTGGAATGTAGTGTTGAGATGTCACCATCTTGTTTTCAGTTAGCGAAGCAAATAAATTTAAATATTTCAAAAAATACTTGCAGTTGGTAAATACCAACAGTTGTGTTTACCTAATCAGGGTCCAAGGAATCCGATTCTTGGGTGAATTTGCCCCCAAAATACCCAGAAATATGTTAATTTTGTCCAGTGACATATTTGTGCAGCAAATTGTAGTAGTCATTCATGAAACAGGGAAGTTTGTGCCACAAATTGCAGCAAAATCCATTGTTTCATGGAACAAGGAAGGTGTCTCACAAAAGAGCTGCCACAATCTGTGGCACAAATACAATCGCAGAAAAAATCCTGGGCATTTTTGGACCCACTCTAACCCCAGAATCCGATTGCTCAGCTTTCATTTAGGTAAACACCTGTTGGTGTTTATCTAACTCAAATATTATTTCAGATCTTAAGACCTCTACAGGGAAGGGGCCAAGGCATGAGAAGAGCATTGTAAGAAATGTATTTGTCAATGCCAAAGGTTGGCTGCTTGTAAGCACAGCATCCAGCTAGCAGCCTCTGGGAGACCCAACACAGGCTAGTAAATACATCAGCCCACAAGAGCTTTATCTAGCTGCCTACAGAACTAAAGATTGTGTATACCTGCTCTGTGTAAGATCACATTGTGAGAACAGTTGCAGTTTAACTTTCCTGCTGCTTGTTCAGTTGGCAAGGGGGCTCGGGGGCGAGCAGGCAGATGAGCACTGAATCGGGGGTGGGGCTTGCAAAGCATGAAACCTGTGTCACCCGCCACTGGCATCCAGAGCACAGCATCCAGACAGCAGCCTCAGGGAGGTGCAGCACAACCTGGTAAAGGCATCAGCCCATAAGAGCTTTATCTAGCTGCCTACTGAACTAAAGACTATGTACATCTGCTCTGTGTAAGATGGCATTGTGAGAACAGTTACACTTTAACTTTTCTGCTGCTTGTTCTGTTGAAGAGGGGGCTCAGGGGCAAGCTGAGCACCGAATCAAGGGTTAAGGCTTGCAAAGTATATAGCCTATGCTGCCTGCCAGCAGTGTCCAGAGCACAGTATCCAGCTAGCAGCCTCCGGGAGAATAAAGACATCAGCCCATAAAAGCTTTATCTAGCTGCCTACTGAACTAAAGTGTGTGTGTGCACCTGCTCTATGTAAGATCACATTGTAAGAACAGTTACACTTTAACTTTCCCATTGCATCTTCAGTTGGTGAGGGGCTCTAGGGCAAGTCAGCAGCTCAGCACTGAATTAGGTGTGGGCTTGCAAAGTATAAAGCCCATGCCATCCACCAGCACAAGTGTGCAGGTTGGAGTGCAAGTGCATCACCACTCAGAAAAGAAAATATAACTGGGAAGGATTATTCCTGAAGCACCCTATAAGAGATAAAGGTAAAACTAGTTTATTATTTATCTAATTTGGCCTAAATTTAAAGTATGGAAAAGTTTTACACACAAAGAAGTAACTTAGAAAACACAGGTGACAAAATGACTTTGAGAAAATTGGGTTTTGCAAGATAAGTGTATGGCTAGGGTGATAAAGTCATTAGAAAAGTAAAGGAACTCAAGTGCAAATAATTGGCTGTGTGGCTCAAGGAACAGGTTTTAGATAGAATATTTATTTAAAGTCTCGGTTATAACTGTATAGATTGTTATTTTAAAATGTGATTAATGTCGATTAATGTAGTGTTTAAAGGCCAAGGAAGATTTTAAGATTGGGCTTTAAGACAGGACCATTCTATTAAATGAATACATTAATTTGTTTTAAGAAACAAATATGGCATATGCCTAGAGGGGCAATTGGAAAGAAACAGTATTGCTGAATATACAAGAATAAGGAAATCACGCAAATTATAAAGTTAACTTCATGGGTAGTGGTGGGTTCATTAATAATAACATGTCTGTCACAAGTGAAAGTGCCCAAAAGGCAATCAGAGTCAGCTCTACAGATAGGAAGAAATCTTAGAATAGAGCAAAACAGGACTGCCTCAAGTAAACAAATAAAAGAAGAAATACCTTCCAAGCCATTGAAAAGAACTAAGCAAGCAAAAGAACAGACATTAAAATACCTTGGCAGGTAAATAATTGTCCCATTTTGATGGCACTGGTTTTGAGTGGCAACATAGAATTGAACCCTGGACTACAACAAGCTTGAACTTTTAAAGTAACCTACTATTATTCCAGAAGTTTGAAAACAAAGCTGATTTATTTAAAGCTTGGGTATACTCAGAAAATTCAGATCTAATAGCATTAACAGAAACCTGGTTAAAGCAAACCATATCAAATAATAAAATTGATCTAGAGGATATAACATTCATTGATTTGACAGGAAGCTTAGAGGGAGGGGTTGCTGTTATATATTAAGTGAGAATTGGGTTAACAAAAATTCTGTTCTCAGGAACAATTGAGAACACTGCACAACTGAGAACACTGAGTGTTTATTAATTACAATATCAAAATTAAACCTGGTCACTGGAGTAATTTACTCCCCACCAAAAGTAAAAACAAATGGCTTTGAGAAACTGGCACAAGTAACAATGAACCACACAATAGGTAAGAAACTGGTGTTAATAGGTGATTTTTAACACAGCCTGGAGGCACACAAGGGGTTGAGCATTGGAAACTAGTTTTAGGCAACTGGATACAACTCAGGTAATACATTGTTCACTAGACAGTTCAGGTAATATATTTGATTTGCTATTTGTTTCTCAAAACATTGAAGTGAACTATGCATTGGTTAACCAGTTTGGGGGGATCATGATTTACACTAAGCTGTAAATTAAATCTAAGCACAAGCGATACATCAGAAACAAGGGAACAACATGTATGGAGAAGATGCTTCAAATGTTATAGTCCAGAGGCATTGCAATATAAACTAGGCAAAATAAATTGGTCAAGACTGTTTTTGAGTCCATCATTAGAATTGTCAATAAAATAATTTAATAACTTATTCTTGCAAGCATGTAATGAAACTGCTCCACTTGTCTAAATAATGCAAAAGATCCAATGTTCCGTGGATTATAGAAAAATAAAAAATAAAAGAAATTTAAAACTAATAGATGGACATATCATTGCAAATTATATGAGAACCTAAAATGGCTCACATTGGAAAATAAACAAAAGATGGTCTGGGTAAGTCAAGTAAGGAAAACAATGGTTTCAATAAAACCTTCCTACTTGTATGAAAAATTGAAAAGAACTGGTCACTCACATGATTTAAGGAAAAGTAAACTATTAAGAGAATACCAAATTAATACACCCAAAACCAGATATGGAGAAATGACTTTCTAATTTTTCACTCTAAAAATATGGATTGAATTAAAAATACAAACTAAAAACATAAATGAAAGTTCAAAGAAATTTAACACTGCATTGAAACAGGAATTATCAATACGATGTACATGTTTTGATTAAAATATCATAAACTTGTAACAAAAGATTTACAAGACATACGGTAAGATTGTTAACTGTTCTGTATTTGTTTAAGTGGTCCCCCAATGTTTGTGTCATGTATATGTTACTAGATCTGTGCTATGTAACTTAAGAAATTTTAGACTTCTGTACAGAAAACAGGAGCACCTTGTAAACAGGACTTGTCCTAATGGTGTATTATATATCAACTGATTCTGTATACAAAGAAAGTTTTTTACTACTACTACTACTATACAGTAAATCCCCCCTACCGCAGCCTGTTGCTTTATTTAGCAGTCAACATCAGGGTGCCCAATCCTTGTATCATCATTTATACACCCCCCCAGTAGTGTGAGACACTGGGGAGCATACTTCCAGTTTCCTGAGATATGTATCCCCCTCCAGCATTGTGGAGCACTGGGGAGCCCACCCCAGTGCCCCAAGATATGTACCCCTCCCCACAGCAGTCAGGGACACTGGGAAAGTCCCAAAATATGTATTTAATTAAACCTGTAAAAGAAAACTGTTCTCTGATGTCTTTTTCTTAACCTGAAAAAGAAAATGGACCCTCGTCATCCACGCCATCCCCTCCCATCCTAACCTCCCACTGAGCACCCACCACTACCCCTTACCTTACACTTACCACCGGAGGTCGTACTCTGTCATCTTCTGGACTAGGACTGGGACACATCTGCACTCTTCAAAGCCTATCCACAAACTGAGGAATCAATGTAAGTGCCATATAATGTATTTTAATGGCATTTTGAACTTATTTTCATAACTTTGTCATTTTTAGGTATTTTGTCACATTCAACATGGGTTTTTGGAACCCCATCTCATGAAAACTGCCATTGTTACTTTGTTACTAGGGCTCAGAAGGTGATTTAACAATCACTGCATGAAATTACTTTTTGGAACTGAGTAACAAAATGTCACCACCATTGTTCATGAGGTGAGTTCCAAAAAAGGTCATGTTGAAATTTTGGTGACAAAATTCCTAAACATGGCAGAGTTATGTGCACTTGTTGACATTTTTCTACACATGTGCATAACTTTGGTAATTTTCAATATTTTGACTCCAAATTTTCAACATAGCCCTTTTTTCACACCACCTCATGAACAGTACAGCTGTAATTTTTCACATCCTGCCTGAAACATGTTTCCACACCTGTGGCACAGAATGGTGTTTTGGCATGGATTTGAACATTTTCATCTATTGGGGTTTATGAGGTGGGGTTATAAGAAGGCTTTGTTGAAAATTTGGGGTCAAAATATGAAAAAATGCTAAAGTTATGACTATTCATTGCAATTTCAGTATGCCCACTCATAACTTCAGAAATTTTAAATATTTTGACCCCTAATTTTCAACATAGCCTTATTACTCAACCCCATGTATTTCACAGCTGTCATTTTTCAAATCCTGCCCAAATGGTTTTCACACCTGTGATATGCAATGAGCATTGCAGTTGCACAGAATTACATTTTGGCATGGATTTCAAAATTTTCTGTACTGGGGTACTTGAAGTGGGGTAATAAGATGGCTGTGCTGACAATTTGGTCACTGTTGTCCCTATGAATGGAAGTGCATGGCCCAGAGGGTCCTGTGCTTCCATGGCTACATCATATACAGTATACATCTATGGAGGGATGGGAGCACAGGGCCTGGATGGCCCTGCACTCCCTAGACAAATAAAATATGATTATGCTATCTGAAAAGTAAGGAAATTCATTACAAAACACTTTGTTAATGCATCAGTTAGGGTTGTCAGTAAAGCGACAACAGTAGGGAAATGAGTCATTAGAGTTGACATCCTTACACCCCCTCACCCTACCACCCCACCCCACCCCCACTCTCCACAGACCAACAGGTGATGGACAGTGCCTTGGGGTCATTGGCCCTAACTCTCACCCTATTCTGTGTGTAAGAAAGCTGACATGGTACAGTATAGGAGAATGGCGTGAGAGTTAGGCCTAATGACCCCAAGGCACACCCTGTCACCTGTTGGTCTGTGGAGGTTGGGTTGGGGTGGTAGGGTGTAGGGGTGTTAGGCTGTCAACCCTAATGCCTAATTTCTTTGTTTTTGTTGCTTCAACCCTAACTGATGCATTAACTAAAAGTTTTTTGCAATGAATTTCCTTACTTTTTGAGAAAGTGTAATCTTACCCTTATATGGTTTTGGGATAGCAGGGCATGGATGGTATCAGTTTTTTTGTAATGAACTGTCATCTCCCTCTGGGAATGCAGAGCCCTCTGGGCCCTGTGCTCCCACCTACCTATAACTGCAGAGATGCAGTGCAGGCCTAGATACATTCCAAGTAACTCTTGTGCTGCAAATGGTGCAATATCTCAGTAACCGTAGCAACCTTGGAAAAACTTCCACTGCAGTTGTAATCATGGACTGGTAACCAGCATGCATGCTTAGTATACCTAAAGGTGTACTAAGCTGCGTCTAGCAAAAAATCTGTATCTCAAACTGCTTTGGAGATATAGGCACCAGAAGGCACAGTGTTCACCACAATGTTATCCTATGGGAAATTTCTCAAATTAAGATTGCCATAACTGTGTAACCAATGCAAATTTGTACATCAAAACAGAATAAGTCACATCTCTGGGTCATCCACTTTCTACCCCACAAACTTCAAGCCAAAGGTCATAACCATTTCTTTGCAGTGAAGTGGTAAAAAAACAGCACCCTTTAAAAATCCCTGTTTGCGAGGTGTCAAAATCCTGTTCGTGAGTCAATCCCTGTTCACGAGGTAGGGCCATCTGGTCATCCCCTCACTAACAAGGATTTTGACAGCTCACAAACAGGGATTGGCTCATGAACAG
This sequence comes from Neoceratodus forsteri, assembly GCA_016271365.2. Lineage (NCBI taxonomy): Eukaryota > Metazoa > Chordata > Ceratodontiformes > Ceratodontidae > Neoceratodus > Neoceratodus forsteri. Next base: position 1,129,611,064 of record CM028131.1, read on the forward strand.
GGATTTTGACACCTCACGAACAAGGATTTTGACAGCTCATGAACAGATATTCCTTTTTAGAATCCCTGTTCGTGAGCTGTCAAAATCCCTGTACTCATCTGAATTCCTGTTTGTGAGGTGTTAAAATCCTTGTATGTGAGAAATACCTGTTTTTGAGATAGGGCCATCTGGTTGCCATCACACGAACAGGGATTTTGACAGCTCACAAACAAGGATTTCTCATGAACATTGATTTTTGACAGCTCACGGACAGGGATTTTGACACCTCAGGCACAGGGATTCCTTTTTATAATCCCAGTTCATCACCCAAATCCCTGTTTGTGAGGTGCCAAAATCCTTGTTCATGAGAAATCCCTGTTTGCAAGATAGAACCATCTGGTCATCCCCATATGAACATGGATTCTGACACCTCACAAAGAAGGATTGGCTCATGAACAGGGATTGTGACACTTAGCAAACAAGGATCGGAAGCAAGTCATGAACATGGACTTTAAAAACTTCATAAACACATTTCGAGGCCGAACTAAAGTAAACCAAAGACATGGGTTTGTAGAGGACATTGCTGTGAACAAAAGCCATGCTTGGTTTACCTCACAACACTTCCTGAGTCAACTTATGTTTTGTTTGAGGACAAGTGAAAACAAGATGGCAATCTCATGGTTAACAGGAATTTTTCTCATGAACAGGGATTTTATAAATTCCTGTTTGTGAGCTGTCAAAATCCTGTCCATGAGGCAAATGCTTGTTCGCAATTTATACACCTATCCAAAGACTGAACTGAGCGCTTTCAGAACCCAAAATTTCAAAATGTTATAACTTTGGAGCAGATTAATATTTTGTCACCAAACCAATGCTGGCTGCTTCTTCTTTGGTGCAACTCTTTCTACTCTAAAATTGCAGACCAAAATTCCAAACGGTATGGTCAGCATACGATGGGCAAAAATCAGCAAAAACTAGCAAAAAAAAAGCAAAAAGCATGCCTTTTTCACTATGCAATGCATGAAAACCACTTAGCTGATCAAAAAGAAATTTGGCATGTCAAAGAACCATGCCACAGGACAGCGCATACCAAACTTCGTGCAAATCCATTGAATGGTTACAAAGTTATTAAAGTGCAGAATTTGTGGTTTAACATTAAACTGCTTACTCAACTATAACAACAAAAGCAGGGAAATATGCTGTTAGGGTTGCCAACCATAACACCCCACCCCCACCCTGAAGACACTGACAAGCATTAGGCATTGGGGTGTGCCTTGGGGTCGTCAACCTAATGCTCACCCCATTCCATAAGTAAAATATATGTATATATATATATATATATATATATATATATATATATATATAGTTATACAATGGTGGTGGAGTTGCACATTGATAATAAAACAGGTTATTTCCACTGCACTGAAATATCTGAAGCTGACATCACTGGAGTTAAAATATCTCCCGTTTATACAGCTGACGTCAACTTCACTACCATACTCACTCCAGTGAATATCCTCTAAAAACCTAGCTCCCTAAATGAACATGAGCCCAAATCAATCAAGAAATTTATAGCAAGGTACACTCACCTGCAAACCATCAACATAAAAAAAGCAGTCCCCCCCACATGTAACGCAGTCTCTGCTTTCCAACCTAGTAAACAAAAAAGAACATTAAAATGCAATAACGGTAAAAAAATTTAAAACAAAACTAAACATGGCTGAATCAAAAACTCCAAAGTGCCTGAACAAACTAACGCTACATCGGCATACAAAACCTGCAAACATGGAACAAGAAATAACGGATCTCTGCACTCAGTTTGAAAAAGACGAACAGCCGCTACTGGATCCAAACATGACTGATGAAACATTTTCAATCCCTGAAACACAAAAAAGCAACATGGCTCCAAAAAACAAATATTTTCTAGACCCTCAATACATTCAAAAATACATTGTCAGCTCCAAAATGACAACACAAAATGGAAGACTCACTCAGATGTGAACTACTTCCAAAAGTTCCTACTGGAAGACTTGGAACTTAAAACACCCATAAAACAAATTGAGCCCGAAGAACTGGACAGTTTACTCTGCCACTACTTCATGACACCAGTAAAAAAGGACTGCTCTGAATTAGAAACCTTTGACCCTGAGATCCAGATTTCAGGGCATCGAGCTACATCTCCGTGAACATAGTTACAAAGAACCACTATCAACTTCCTTAACATTTGAACGCACCAGGCAAGTTCTCATTTCCAAACAAAAACACCTCAAACAAATGGGTTTAGGAAACAGACCTAAAGCAGCACACGACATAACTGATACAATAACTGACAAACTCTACGAGTTAGATTGCCTAGGACCCAGCAACCCACAGGCCCTAATTAACTCCATGTGGGTGATTGTAAACATGTATTTTGGCATCAGGGGCAATATGGAGGCTAAAAACCTAACATGGGGAGACATCTCTCTTAAAACGGACACTGACAACACAAGATACCTTGAACTGTCCAGAGAGAGACAAATGAAAACACAGTGCAGGTCTAATCCTAAAGATATCAGACCCATTAAGCCCAAAGCCTACCAATCAACAGACCCCAAACGATGTCCAGTGAACAATTACCTAATTTATAAATCAAAATGACCACAAAAATGCCAGCACCCAGAAGCACCATTTTTTCTGGCAATTACCTACCCGATTAAAGAACAATCCACAACCTGGTACAAAAATCAAGCGCTGGGCATAAATACTATAGCCGAAATAGTAAAAACCATGATAGAGCAAGCTGGACTTCACAGTGATAGACTTCTAACTAATCACTCAATTCGAAAACATCTCACACAAAAATTAGCAGATTCCAATGTGGTGCCAACTGACATAATGCAAATATCCGGCCACAAGAAAATTGAATCCATCAACTCATACTCCAAAATGAATGAAACAAAACAAAAAGAAGTATCCGAATCCTAACAAATGACAGACTGCAAACCAAGTATTTGAAGGCATCAGCTCCTGAATCCTCCACAACTTCACGACCAACTGCATATCTCGACTCCATGCCAACTTGCTTCAAAACCCCATAATTAATGCCTCGTATGTCACCTACAGCATCATTCAAGGTAATAACATCACAGTCCCACGTACCGAAACCACATTTCTACTGTGAAATAAACAATAACCATCTCTTTTCATTATTTGCAGGTCACCAATATCAGCAACTCCTGAGGAAAGACAGCATCCCATATGTACGAGCTCCAACTCTGACTAGCAGCCCCGCAGTAACAAGGAGCCACACCACAACACAGAACCTTCCCCAGCCACAGCACTCAGAACCTATCCACAGCAGCGCTTATGCAGAAATTGAACTGTTCCACATTAAACTTCTATACTCCATAAATAATCTGAAACAGCAATAAAGTCTACTGTTAACTAAGACAAATCTTTTCTGTTACATGGGATTGGTGACTGTAACCAAACCGTATCATACTTGTGTTATAAATGAACCTTGGTGAAAAAAAAAAAATGTAATAAAAATAAAAGTATTATGTACACCAAGCACCAAATGTACCACTAACAAAAAATAAATATACACATCCCTCAAATACTATTACCTTACCAACAAACCAGTACATATCTCTTCAACTCCCACCACTTTATTCTATAACACCTACAATGTGAGCTCCCACCCCCATTGTATAAACTGCACACATGATGTGCAGATCATGTGATATGCATAAATATATTTACTCACCATCATGAGCTATGGATACTCTACTCATGCCTTGGCACTCGTGAGTCCATCCATAGCTCTCTCTGCAGTGAGTGAGTATTTATGCATATCACCTCCTACCCATCATGTATCCCCTATATATATATATAGATTTGATATGGCTCAACTGAAGATATCATATTATCTTCACGAGACCACGATATCATGATATCTCCATGAGTGGCGAAGCCACGAGTGAGATATCTTGATGTCATTGGCCTCGAGTGAAGATAAATATGATATCTTCAGTCGGGCCATGTCATATTCTGTTTATACAATATGTGTTTTGAGCCACACGTGATAGAATGTCTTTAAACACAATTCTCAATACCCCCCTCCAAGAGGCTCCAACACAAAAGATGAGCTACAGTATGTGTTTTGGAAAAAAAAAATTATTTGGTGGATTTTTGTAGTTTTAAAGACATTTATCTGGTTGATCCTGCCATTATTTTTACATAAATAATCATTTAAATAAGGATTTAAAATGTGACTGGTTGATCCTGTCCCTGTGAGTTTTGTTAGCCCACTAGTAGCCATATTGGTAATTTCACTGTTTTCCTGAATTATTCTCTTCAACAGAACTGATGACATGTTGCATTCAAAAATTTAAGTTGATCCTGCCGTATTTGTTTAGCTAAATATTGATTTTAAATACTTATCTGGTTGATCCTGCCACATTGCACTTCGGCAAGACACGAGGATCATTTTTCTGACAGCGTCAAGCGCCAGTAAGACACTTATCTCGCCCCCAGACGGCACCATGAAAGTTGTTAGGGGGTCGAGCCTGGATGACTTTCTCCACAAGTTGCCGATTGCAGCCGGCACAGAGATTGAGTCATTGCTTCGAGCAGCAGAAGGTAGCGTGAGTGTTTGCTGCTATAGCAACACATGCTCACTCTTCCTTCTGCTTTCGCGTTCGTGCTCGTGATTCCGCCTCTATTCTTGGCACAGTCGGCAGCTTTTTGTGGAGAAATTCAATAAAAATGACCAGAACTCCACATTTTTTTCTAACTTAGCTCATGGACACTGCTTTACTACGAAACTCTGGGAGCGAGTTATGGGAATCTCTTACTAGTGCTCGGCCACGCTACATTTCTGGCGGAAAGTGAAAGTGTTATTACTAAAGAGCAGAGCGGTAGCGTCAGCAAGATAAGTGTCACTGTTTATTGAGATTGGACATTTTTTGAAATGTATGGCAGCAGATTAGCAGTAGTAATAGCGCTCTGTCACGCTACACTGGGGAACAAAAGTGAAAGTTGTGACTGTGAGAATGACAGTTTCAGTTTCAGTATGACGATAGGAGTGTGGAGATATCACAGTGACGTATAGAACATGGAGATATCAGTGATATCTTCACTGCCTAGCTGAGATATCACTTTTATCTCCAAATTTATCCCCAAAACACATGTTGTATAAATATAGCTATAGCAACAAACACTCACGCTACCTTCTGCTGCTCAGAAGCTTGTGACTCACTCTCTCTATTCTCGGACAGTCGGCAGCTTTTGTGGAGAAATTCAATAAAAATGACCAGAACTCCACATTTTTTTCTAACTTAGCTCATGGACACTGCTTTACTACGAAGGTCTGGGAGCGAGTTATGGGAGTGTCTTACTAGCTCGGCCACGCTACATTTCTGGGAGAAAGTGAAAGTCCTCATATGCTTGCCGAAGTGCAATGTAGCAGGATCAACCAGATAAGTGTTTAAAATCAATATTTAGCTAAACAAATACGGCAGGATCAACTTAAATTTTTTAATGCAACATGTCATCAGTTCTGTTGAAGGGGAATAATTCAGGAAAACAGTGAAATTACCAATATGGCTACTAGTGGGCTAACAAAACTCACAGGGACAGGATCAACCAGTCACATTTTAAATCCTTATTTAAATGATTATTTATGTAAAAATAATGGCAGGATCAACCAGATAAATGTCTTTAAAACTACAAAAATCCACCAAATAATTTTTTTCTCCAAAACACATACTGTAGCTCATCTTTTGTGTTGGAGCCTCTTGGAGGGGGGTATTGAGAATTGTGTTTAAAGACATTCTATCACGTGTGGCCCAAAACACATATTGTATAAACAGAATATGACATGGCCCGACTGAAGATATCATATTCATCTTCACTCGAGGCCAATGACATCAAGATATCTCACTCGTGGCTTCGCCACTCATGAGATATCATGATATCATTGGCCTCTCGTGAAGATAAATATGATATCTTCAGTTGGGCCATGTCATATCCCCTATATATATATATATACATACATATATATATATATATATATACACACACACACACGCACACACATATATATATATATATATATATATATATATATATACACATATACTGTGAGTTTGACACTCAAAATATGTGGAATACATCATTCTTTAGGCTTGAAGATTCAAGCTCAGAACACTGGGAAAAGTATGCACTTTTGTGTGCTAGGTATAGTTTTGAATTTGCATAACAGACTATTTATATGAATTTCTGCTGTGAACTCAGGATTTACAATGTGTTTACAAATGATCACCTTCAATGTGTGAATAGGGCATTTCTGAGGGGACAGATGTCCCTCTTAGGAGACAGCTGAGAGGGATGGACAGAGGGGTTCGGAGGAGTAAAATGAGGAACTTCTCTCCTAGTCTTAACATGCGACAGTTGAGTGGTATGGACTGAAGAATTCTGAAGGTTATAATGTGAGACATCCCTTCCAATGTGTGACACTTGAGGGTGATGGACAGAGGATTCTGAGGGGTAAAATGAGAGACATCCCTCCTAATGTGGGACACTTGAGGGGTGGTCAGAGGGGTTTTGATGGGTAACATTTGTGTGTTCCCTGGTCTGGTGCAGGCTTGGTTGATGGACTGGGGGGCCTGTAGCATTACGTACATTTCTGAATGCTGCTGATGGGCAAACAGAGAGAACAGTGCTGGACAGGACATGCCACAGTCCGCACATCAGCCTGTCAGTCGATCACCATAATGCCCAGCTGGTCATATTGATGGTAAACACCAATTCTGTGAAAAGCAAATTTCTATTGGGAAAGCCTTCCAATATCTTGCGTGAGGGATTGCCTGCCTTTTTCCATCAATATTTAGGGGTGAATGCGATGCAAACGTTTTCTGGTTATTTGTTTCATCAGCAAAACCTACACAGCAAATATAAGCAAGCAAACATGCAGCATCGACAAATGCTTGTTTGTATGTTATTCTTGGTCCCGCATTTACTATTGCTTCTAGACAAGGTTCAGCTTTTAATATGCTCCTATTTTTGCTTATTATGTTAGCAATATTGCCTGTTTCTGAGCTGTATATTGTATTGAATGCCACAACCTCACTTTCTTCTGCTGCTTTGTCTCTTGATTAATAGTTCATTTCTTTGTTTCTTTTCTACCTTTTTCACATCTTGCCACTACCCTAGTTCATACCATCCTCTCAGGAATCTGCCACACATCTCCTTCATCTTTTCTCTTGCCTCTTCTACATCACAGCACCCTTAGGAGTTGGCCATGGGGAATAGTTTTCCTAATGGGTGACAACTTTCCCAATGTAGTATAGCATTTGTTTGTACTTTTTTTCAAAATGGTTGATTCTAATTTACTGTTTTTATAGATACTTAGATCTAGGTACTACCTTTTCTTGCTATGGTTTCCAGTAAAATCTTAGGCTTGGTCACATATCATTATGTATGTTAAGAAATCTTCCAACTCAGTTCTGTGCCCTTTCATATGCACATATCAATAAAATGGATCCATAGTGTGATTTTATCCAGCTATTTGTTACACATATATGAAACACATCGTATAAATGTTGTCTCCCGACTGCTGATGTACAAATTAGGTAATGAAGCTGCAAATTAAGTGTCCATGGTTGTGCTGTGATGCTGCTTATAAATGTTATATTAAACAAAAAGTAGTTGGACTTCAGAGGAACTCTGCCAAACTTAATTTGAACTCCAGTGGTGGTAATATGTCACTGGGGCACTCCTAGAGTTTTTTTCTGGCACTTTGTACCTTGTTCAGTATGCAGTTAGGCCCCTCATGTACAGTATGTTAACAGGAGCTTGAAAGACTGGTAGAATGCTTTCAGCCTTTCAGAATGCTCTGTTTCTCAGACCATTTTATAGCACAGGTTAAGAAAGCAGGGTAATTATGTGGAGGGAGGGGAAACTTGAGCTCTGTGCTGGTGTCTGCCTCAACATACAGTATCTGCAGCCTTAGAATGACCTCTTCAGCACAATTATCGGTTCAACTACTAGTATTACTGCAGCCCATAGTCAGTGGAGGCAGAATCAGATGTGCTGAATTTCTTATTGCTAAATGAAATGCTTTGGCAACAGGGTCAGATGGAAGGTGTTGCTTTCCGCCGTTGCTAGGAAGCAGTGACAAAGCTGTAATTAAGCATTCCCTGTTGCTTTGTTAATCTAACCCTCAGCTGAGATCAGCACAGAACTGAGCAGTACCCCAATAACGCATTGCCTTCGAGATGCATGAAAAGCTTGCAAGCATATTCCCTGCAGGGTGCCTGCTACCTCATTGACCCAACGTCTGCTCTTAATTAAAGCAGCAATGCATTGTGGACCAAACATTTTCTGTCCATGTTTGTATTCCATTTCAGATTGTCCTTTTTCCCTTTGTCTAGTAAAAATGTATTTTACCCCCCCCCCTCAATTTAATAATGTGTTATTATTTTTTAAGATTTGCATAAAAAAGCAATCCACTGCCCAGGTTTGAAGCAGCATTGTAATTATAATGTGTAATCAGTTGCTTAAGATAATAATTGTTCATTGTGTGGTGGCACCATCAGGTGGAAGTTAAAGCAGCAGTGCATGTTACAGTGGAAATTTTGACCTGTACTTTTTTATTCCATTTTAGATTGCCCTTACCTCCTGTCTTGTGCAATACCTTTCAAACAAGATTTTAAATCAATTTTAGCCTTTTTTGTTACATTTGAAATATTAAAAGGAGCACTTCTTTTAATAGTTATTTATTTATTTATTTGCTTTTGGTAACCAGGTAAGCACACTAGACAGCCAGTGCCTATTTTCAGGTGCGACCCGGGAGAATCACAGGGTAATGACATAGGAGAAGATACACTGACAACAATTGCAATCAGGAGCATTGATGACAATTACAATCAGGAGCAGACATACTCCAACAATGATACAGAGTAGTAGTTGCAAAGATAACATTTTGTCAGGTGCATACGGTACAGAATAATGTATCAATAGATACATAGACAGCATTGCAATCAGGAGCAGAAACATTTTGTCAGGTGTGTATGGTACTTGCAATATGACTCATACCAGGTTTTCATCACTGTTTGTAACTGTTTTGTACACCTATTGTCGATAAGGTCAGGGAATAGTGTCTGCTGCATGCTAGTTCATGTTGGTCACATTAAAAAATTATGTTAAACAACGGGCATTCAAAAACAAGAGAATACTAATGAAAAGATAGACCACACCATATTGAAAAAGCACTGCTTTTTTATTTGGAAAGCAAAAAGTGCTAAGGCAAACTCAAAATGAGGGAAAACAGATATCATAGAAGACAGCAAATAGAAAGAAACATAGAAACTCAGAACATGATGGCAGAGAAAGGCCTACTGGCCCATGCAGTCTGCTGAATCTTTACTTATGTGATGGCCTAGAGACCATCTAACTTGCTTTTACCCTTCCTCTTTGCACTTACACCTGCCCTTATCAAACCCTTAAGCCTGTCCCACCCATGTTCAGATCCATTCACTGTTTTGGCACAGACCAGCTCCTCTGGTAGTCTGTTCCACATGTACACCACTCATTCTGTGAAAAAAGATTTGCAAACATCCTTCCTGAACCTACTCCATCCAGCTTTAGTGGATTATCCCTGGTGTTTGTACTTAGGGTAACTATTCATTGCGTATTGCCTTGTTAATCCCATAGAGATATTTGTACGTTTCTATCAGATTCCATTTCTTCTTGTCTCCATGGTGTACATGTTCAGGTCATTTAAGCTTTCTTCCTATACTTTCTCCCCAGCCCCCGAATCATTTTGGTCACCATTTTCTGAAAAGCCTCCACCCTATCACAGTCCTTCCTCATGTGTGGGCTCCAGAACCTTCTACAGTGCTCTAGGTAAGGGTGAACCAAAGAACTATACAGGGGAAGGATCACCTCCCTGCTTCTAACATTTATCCCCTATACACTCCAGCATCCTGTTTGCCCTCCCCACTGCCCTGTTGCACTGTGTAGTAGATTTCAAGCTTTACTCCCAGGTCCTTTTCCTCAGGGGCAATCTAAAATAGAGTAAAAAAAGCATAAGTCAAAATTTGCACAGCTAGCATGCATTGGTACTTTAAGACAACAGTAAATTTAAGGATACAATTATAGTGATGCCATAGTGCCACTATAGGGTCTAGTAGACTGTTTCATGATGAACCCCTAATTCTGCACTTTAATGTCTTTGCCACCATTCAACAGATTTGCATGAAATTTTGCAGGTGCAGTTTCAGGGGCAAGTTCTCTTGATATGTCAAGTTTTGCTCTGATCAGATGTGCAGATTTCGAGATCCAGATAGCAAAAAAAAGTGAAAAAATCGGGGTGGGGGGGATTGCTGCATTCTTTTAATCTTCTAGAGCACAAATGGTTTTGGAATTTTGGTCTGAAAATTTCAGGGTAAAAAGGGCTTGGGCCAGAGTGATGCCTTTCGTTGGTCTGGTGAAAAATATTAACCCATTCCAAAGTTACAAGTATTTGAAATTTTAGTTCTGAGCATTATCAGTATGGTCTTTTGGATAGTTGTTTCACATGAAAAAAATAATTTGGGCCATACAAAAAAAGATTCTGTTTCATATGGGGGGGGGAGTTCTTTTTTCATGAGAAAAACATCTATTTTTCATATGGCTGCCATCTTGTTTCCATTTTTTTCAAAGTTCTTTTTTTCAAAACCCATAAAAATCATGTCCTTTAGAGACACCAATGCATGTACTGTATCTTGCTGATCAGGACCCCTTAGCTGGATTCTCAGTTAGTTTCTGGAAAAATCACCCAGAAATATGTTTTAACACATTTTAAAATCTTTTTGTGACCCAAGTTTCTTTTTTCATATGGCCATATGAAAAAGGAATAGGACCATGTGAAAAAAGATCCTCTTCATAAGAAAAATAATTTGGACTGGGTTTTCTTCACACTTTTTTCATATGAAGGAATCTTTTTTGTATGACTGACATAACCTCATGAAGAAAGATCCCTTCATATGAAAAAATAACATGGACTTACTTTTTTTTCACATTTCTTTTTCATCTGAATGACACAACCTCACAAAAAAAGATCCCTTCATATGAAAAAAGATTTAGACTTAGTTTTTTTTCTACATTTCAACTTTAGCAAGCCATAACTCCATTAATATTTGCAGTTAAGGGACAATCTATATATCAAACTAATATGTAAAAATGAGTTCTGTGCCAGTTATTCTTTTCCAATGATTTGTATATCAAATCCTGTATTCTTTGTCACCACTTGTCTTTCAACCATTCATTTATTTTTCTTATTTAATCCAATGTTGCAGGTATTATTATTGTCTCTTCTTCAGGGAAAGATGGATGCAAATAATAGATAATACAGTCAACTAAGTTTCAAATAACATTTAAAACTGTGCATTTCACAATTTTATGTATAAATAAGGTTCAGTACTGGGCATGGATAAGTCTCTAGTTACCTTCAAGTCCAATAGTGGCATACACAAATCCACAAACCTAGTATCTGCTCATCCATTTTGATTCTAAATTCAATTTTTTCGTTTTTCTCTACAATTAAAAAAGAAATTCAGGCATTGCGTAATTTGCTTTTTAAGTTTTGTTTGTCTTGCCTCTAAAATTGCATTTTAACTTTTCTTACCTAGCTTTTTTTTTTTTTTTACTTTGAAGCCTAAAGCTTTCATTATACTCTCCTGTGTTAAATAAAAAGTTCTCTGGGAGACAATCCTTCTAGTAGGAGTTAGCTCTCTTTCAATTATTAACCATGAGCAAATAAGTTTAGTGTTATATTTACAACACCAAAATGTGTTCATGCAGGTCCCAAAGGGACCTTGATGAATGATGATACAATTCTACTGTTTCTTTTTTTTTCTTTTTTTTTGTCTTTTTTCCCCTGGCAGGACCCTGTTGTTCCATCACCCCTAGTCACGGCCCCCAGAGACCTCCACCACCACCTATGGCTGCCGAGGACCCTCAGTCACCCCCGGCTTACCCCCCGGAGGGTGGGCTGTGGCCACCTTCATGACCACGGAGGTATGTCTGGTCGGGGACCCGCAGCGACGGTGATGTAGTGAGGTTCTCTGGGGAGGTTGTTGTCCTGCCCGCCTCCATTTTCCATCTATTTTTGTTATGGAGGTGGGGACATGCAATGATGCAAGCATCCGCCCCACCTCCCAGAACTGTACTCGCTGGAAACCTGAGATCTCCCGGCCTCCACCAGGAGTCCTCAGTGCACCGAACGCTTCCCCTGCCCTTCCCCAGAGAAGGACAGCAGTCCATAGGATGCTCTATCCTTCTCCCCCCAGCTGGCCCTCTGACAATCTGGGTACATTCCCGCTCCCGGGTCGCTGGCATCATGAGCAGAAATCCCACGCTGTGCCAGTAGTGACAATTCTACTGTTTCAAAAAGACGAAAGCCATTGTAAAAACCTTTTTTAATGCCAGTTAGGATTAAAGTGACAAACATAAGGAAATTTGGTGCTAGGGTTTATAACTTTAACTCCCCACCCCACCCCCAAGCAACAGAAAGAAAAAAATTGCAGTTTTCCCTGTCAACACTCTTATGACATATATGACAGTGAGGTGAGCGATAGGGATGAGAACCCCAAGAACACACCGACTCCTACCATTGTCATATGCTCTGCAAATGTACAGACCTATGTCTCCCCACATAGTCCCAACAACCTCTATGCCCTTAATGAAGAAAATAGATCACATCTGACCATATTTGAGCATGGAATGGGGTGAGCATTAGGGCTGAGAACCCCAAGGAACACACCACCCTGATTCACCAAGAGTGATGACAGAGAAAACTGTATTTTTTTTCCTTCTGGTGCTTGGGGGTGGTTGTGGGGAGTATATGAGAATTGGGAGGATCAGTACAATCGCTCAATACAAACTTCCCAACTTGAAATTAACCGACATTTACTTGCTGACAATACAAACTGACTGACAAAATATTTACTGACATATATTATACCGACAAGTGTCTGCAACAAGCATGAATATATATTTCATTATCATCAGCACTTTAACACGTTAACGCCATTCTGAGTCAGAGCTGTAAACAAGATCAGCCGCCGCCCTCCCACCCCCACAGACATTCCGTGCCTTTTATTCCTCCCTTTCTTTTTACAGAGAAACCATCAGTTGTCCATGAAGCAGACCTGAAGCTTCTACAGACAGTTTTTTTTTTGTCACGGAACAGAGCAATTTTACTGAACCACCGAAAGCCAAACTGTAGTGCAACCAGTTTCGCTCTCTGAGGATGTCATCACCATAAAATAGCAATTCCACAGAAAACACAGTAGTGCAGGATACAAAAGTAATTCAATTTTCATGCACATTTGTTTTTCCCAGAAAGGCGTCGCTTCACTGAAGTCGGTCATTTCAAACTCCCGAAGCCTGTCGTCCGCTTCACCAGTAGTGCCAAAATCAGAAAAAATGGTCACAAGAACATGAAATTCACTTTCTGTCCTGCAAGACAGGTGTGGGAAGACTGCCTACACTAACCTTCACTGTTCGTGATTCCGTCAGGACACGGTTGTTCCTCAGCACTCACTCATTCATCCACATATCAGAATTCAAAATCCAGTGAAAGAAACAAGGAAAACCACCTCAATTAAAGAATATCGGTCCTCACACTGATCACAATGATATACAGTGCAATGATCAGCTTTACCGATCAGCTGTGTGTGATGGGAGAATCTTCGTCGGTAATACAGTAAGAGCAGGAAGGTAATAATCGGGAAATAAAATATGGGATTTTTGCCGTCGGGATGTTTGCTGTCAGGAGATCGTACTAGACCCAGAACAGGGTGAGCGTTAGGGTTGACAACCACAAGGCACACCCCACACCTGTTGCTGTCTGCAGGGTAGGGGTGGGCTTTTATGGTTAGAAACATTAACACCACATTTCCCTATGTTTGTCACTTTAACCTTAACTGTGGCATTAACACATTTTTGGTAATGAATATTTAATATAAGTAATAAAACAACTTTGGCTGCACCTGACGGGGTCAAAACTGGCACTGGCCCAGCAGCCAAATACTAGTAGATTTTGTATCAGGCTTGTTAAAGTGTCCTTTGACTAGCCCTGCTGGCTCCATGGAGGAGACAAGTTTTCAATATGTACACCAGCTGGGCCAGTGGAAATGCCTCTGAAGCTTGTGGAATTGTACAGTCATTAACCCTGTTGGCTAGTAGTTACAACATTAATTTTGACCCCTGAATTGATTAGTGGCAGCGTGTTGCACTATCATACTGATCGCCTGGGTTTGGGAACAGACCCAGGTACTGCTGATCAGCAGTGCCTACTAGTGAAGGGAGGAAGGAGGTGGTACATTCTGCCACTACAGTGACCTCTGCTGGTGGAATAGATAGCTTTCTCTTTTGGCAGGGGAATACTGCATGCATGGGAAGCCCTGAACTGTGCACACCACTCCAGAGTGGAGATCAAGGGAGAAAAAGCAGAAAATGGCTTCCTCTGTGATGATGTTAACTGCACACTTGGACCCTGCACTGACCATTCCTGTCCCTCACCAGATTGTGCTCCAGTGGGTGGCTGGGATGCCTTCCTCTCCAGCCCTGCCATGAGGGAAGGGGGTAGTTTATTCCATGAAATTCATTATTGCTTCCACTGTGCTAAGCATTTGCTAATGTGACAAGTTATACTTACTGTGGCACTGAGGCACCAGGTCAGTGAGTGGTGCAGAAGGCATTCACTGCTGGAGGGACAATTCATTCTCAACTGTACGATTTACACTTCTTGGATATCTTGACGTCCTGACCATCAATGAGGGCTGCTTTTCTCACACTGAGGTCTTCACATGTAGAGCATGTGACACTTGGACAGCTGGTTCTGATTAACCTATGTTTCTGTAATATAAAATGTGTTATTGAATGTATCTCATGAGAGATGCTGACAGTCTGTGGAATAACACCCCCTCTCAGGTTTTAGCTAATAGGTGTTACCTGGAAGGCCAAGAGACAATTACAGGCTAGAAGAGACTTGAAATTTAGGATCTCCTTTTTATGTGACTAATTGCAGCTTGCCAACTGCCAAGATAGATTATAAACTTTTATAACGTTCAGAGGAAACACAGTAAAATTCATATGGTGACATGATGCATGTTGCATGTCCGTGAGATCTGGCAGAGAGACATAACAAGTCCTTTGATGTCCTGGCAAGGGGAAGCTGATCATAAGATCAAAGAAAGGCATATGAGAAAATAAGTTATGCTGAGATCACAGAATTTACCTTTGATAAGACATCCTGTTTTGCATAGATATATCTTCTTTTATATTCTGACAGGGAGGAGCTAGGTGACCTCACACAAAGAGGTTGGCAAAGCCAGTTTTTAAACAGTATTCTGTTTTCCATTTACACACAAATGTTTGGACTCTGAAAAAGAAATATCTACAGCACTGTGAGATAAGAATGCCTTAGAAAAGACAATTCTAAGAGCACTGTGGTAGGAGATTTGGTCTTCACTTTTAAACCTGTTTTAAGTGAGTTGTATGTTTTGTGATAAATGGTTCTGTATTTACACTTTATATTTTTATCTATTTTAAGTAAACTTCTCATTTTTGTAATAGACTATTTTGTGTCTTCCAAGTTCTTCTGTTTTTGCCTGTGATGTATGGATGGTTAAGAGTGTGACAACACTGTGCATGAGCTTATATGGTAATACCAAATTGGGAAAAGATAAGAGTAATCTGAGGTCTCTATTAGAGTTTTAAGGCTTCATTTTGTATACCTGGTTAGGTGCCCATAGACCAAAGATATCTGGCCCCTGAAGAGCAGAATTATCTGAGCCTGTACATTGGGTACGCTAACGAGAGGTTCACAGTTTGAATCCCCCCAGAACTGAGACCAAAGGTTGATTTGAACCCACAAAACAGACAGGAGGGTTACCCTGTTTCTGTTTCCTGTTCAAAAGACTACGCTCAGAGGTTGGCACTGTGGGAGCAGAGGGTCTGACCTGCTAAGTGGGTTTGTGACAGGGCACACTGAGCAAGAGCAGTATTTGGTTCATGTTACGTCACCTATGTGTACCCTGATCCTGATGGTATCTGCTCCATGACTGGTCAGTTTCCTCTCTGAAGCCAGAAGATCACCCCCTTTCACAGGGGCCTCATTCATTTCACAGCTCTACCACTCACTGGACAGTGTGCTGGGCACAGTGTGGCAGCATGTACTCCACCCTGCCCATTGGCAGTGGCAAATCATCACTCCATCTACTCTGCTAGCACCAGCAGCTCTAGTATCCATCCTAGGCTTAGGATCTCCTTAATCTTCATGTAGGTATATTTTCTACCTTGGTCAGGAGTCTTGCATGTCTCATCAGGTTTCTTTCCATCAGCAGCTCTGTTGGTGGCATCACTCAGGCAGAGGACCTCAAATGACACCCAAAGGCAGCACCCTGTCTTCTGCAGTACCTCTACTATACTGCAAGGTTGCCAGGAACTCCCGTTTAAGGGAGGCTTCTTAGGATCCCCACACCCTCCCAGTGTACCCCCTCACATGGCTCCTGTAATTACCAGTGATCTACATTAATTGCCCCCAAGTCCCTTCCCCAGGAGCTGTATTGCTGTCTTGGGCATCTCCCTGGAGGATCCTAGGTGGCTAGCTGTTAAACTGATCTAGTCTCACAAATCTGGATCTAGTGACAGCTGGTAGTTGTAAGGTCCTTACCACCTCAGGGTAAAAGCTCCAAGAAAGTACCCTGACAGCCTCCTTTATATCACTAAGTCCCTCCCACAAAGATATCTAATGTCAGAGTTACTACTAAAAAGTAGGCTCTGGGTCTGGCATTCTGGTAATCAACCCATCTAACTCAAGTGGTAGGCATGGACTGTTACATCAAAGTTTTGTTTATTTGGATTGCTATGTTTTATTTAGAGTAATCATTGGATATTAGGACAGTAGGAGGCATCTTGTCCATCTGGACAGTCCCCAACTTCTCAGTGGTGATAACTATTTATGCTGTTCTCCATCATGTTAAATTTATAGCAGTTATAATACTATTTGGTAGGCTGTTCCAGAAACCAACAATTCTCCTTGTATAAAAAAATATTTTCAGGCATCCTTTTTCGATGTGTCATTGTCAGTTCAAATCTATGTCTATGAGAATTCAATACCTTGAATTCAAGGCCCATGTCTTGCTTGGACTTGCTTGTAAAAAGGTTGTTAATTTTCATAACGTTTTTTTTTTTTGCAAATTCACATTCTTTTCAAACAGATATATTTCATTTACTAGTGTATTCTTGTTGCTTCCCATTGGATATCCATTCCTAGTAGAGTAATCAAGGTGCATTGTATTTTGGTCAAGAAAATTAAATATAGTTTCATTTTTGTATTTGGTGAGTCTAATTGCACATATTTATATATTCAGAACATAAGGACATATGGGGCAACCATATTAATGAGCTTGTAAGCTTCTGATAGGGTTGAGATACCAGCATATGGACCTTGAGAGCAAAGCTCATGAGGTCCAAGCTGGTATCTCAACCCCAAAATGGAAACACAAGGTGTGTTGTGTACGGTCACCTAGATTTTATTCCCTATAGTGTACTGTTTTTAATGTAAAGCATCACACACTCTAATAGGGATTTTAGTTGAGCTTAGTGTTTAAGTAAACATCAATATAATGGTTTTAAATTAACGTGAATTAAGTAACAGTGAACATGAACAAGAATACAGTTTATTAGTAAAATCAGTTTTAAAATTTGTAGTGCTTTTTAGATATAGGTTTTAGATTATTGTAATTAATAGTTTAAAACAAAACTGTTTGTAGTCATTTTGTTAAGTTGCTTTACTGTTGTCCTCTAGAGAACTTGCAAGGGGAAAAAAGGAAAGGTCCTACTTTTGAGTCACAGTTCTTCTAGCGAGGTTTGGATTCAGCAGTCATGTGTGGGAGGAAAGGAAAAATAGAAAGAACTTGCTGGACTGACCCACACTTGCACATGGCATTTTTTTTTGTTTTCACAGAAGCACCATTTTGACCTAGAACACCACAACATCAAATCGAGGTAAAAAAAATCTCACTCTTTGTATTTTTCTTTTCCTCCCACAGAAGACTGCTGAATCCAAACCTCACTAGAAAACTGCAACTCAAAAGTAAGACTGTTCCTTTTTTTTTTACCTTGCAGCAGTTCTGTATGACTTCTTTGAAGTACTTTGAAGTGCTGTCAAGAAAAACAACCAGACATTGGCGGGAGTCAATGCAAGCTATGGGGGTTATTTGCTTATGGAACTTGCACAATAAGGGGGTAATTTCCATATGGAACATGCACAATAAAGGGGTGATTTAAATATGGAACATGCACAATAAACTTAGAAAGTGCATAATAAGCTCTTGAGAAGGAGCATGATAGGGTTGTTGACTTGTGAGATTTCAGTGCACAATAAGCCCAAACCATACACTATACCACCATATTTATTTTTCAAAACCTCTTTTGCTTTAAGGCCCACATTTTATGCCATTTGATTTTCTTATTGTTCAATATTTTTAAATGGGATCCTTTCATAAGCTTTTGTTCCTTATCTAGCAAAAGGATTCAGTTACTTAAATACAGAGTTATGGACAGAAGGAGATGATCACTTTCTACTCTTGTTAAAATACAAAACTTCAAAACAAGGACCAGATAATAGCGTCGATCATATTCTTGTCTATTACTGAGACTATCAAGTTTATGGATTATATAGAGACTTAAGCAATCCTATGATAAGTAGTAATGGCGACCAAAAACAACATTTTTCATGAAAGGAAACCCATCTCACAGGTCATGGAGGCTCAAGCAGAGCATGGTCAATCCCCTTTGCAACAGGGGAGAAGATCCTGAAGAGACACCATTCAAAATGTTTTGCATTCTATGAGCAGGTTTAGGTCTCTGAGATCCAGTACAAGATGTAAATCTTCTGTCCATTTGGGAACCAGAAAGTATCTTGATTAGAATCCTTTTTTTCTTTCTTGGGGAAGAACAGGTTCAACAGCTCACTTTTGAATGAGCGACTAAGTCTCCTCTAGCAGCAGGGGTAAGTGACTCAGATGATAATGAGGAGGTGGAGAATGTACTGGATGTGTGGACAGCAACTCCAGAGCATGCCCCTTTTCTGCTATTTCCAGTACCTACTCATCTGTTGTAGTCTTCCTCCATTTATGCAGATGAAGAGAGATCCTTCAGCCCAGTTGCACCCCAGAAGGCAACAGCGAAGGGGAAGGAAGTGGGGAGTCAGAACATACCAGGCATGTCAGGGCCACCTTGACTGATACATTTGGGTGACTTTAAATGGTCACCAGGAGGAAGAGGACTCAAAAGAGGACTGCCAATACAGCCACGGACTGCAGGTGGGAGGCATGGACACCACAGGCTACAGGTCTATAAATTGAGCCCCTACTGTGACCCCCAGTTGGCTGAGGGGTCAGAGAGTCAAATGACTGGAAACTCATCTTTGAGGACTGAAGCTCACCTACAGCATTTTTTACATCACTCCCAAACTGCTTGGATTGCCTTAAAGGGGCATTCAGCACAGCCTGTTGTACATCAGTAGCAAATCCACCTACACTAAGCCATTAATATCTCTAAAGGCATATGATGGAGGCAGCAGCAGCTCCAGTAGAAGCAACAGAGGTATCATATAAAGAACATAATAGATGTTGTCCAAAATTTATATTTCCTTTGAAATTGATCAGATGGTTAATTTCCAACATTCACCATATTAGTATGAGTATGATTCCTCCAAAGGGGGGAGTCTCCCTTCAACTCAAATGGAGAACTTTCAGCCACTGCATTACATACTGAAATAGGAATGTTATGAGAATATAAATAGAATAATGGATAGGTAACTGGTATTAACTGGTGGTAATACCGTGATTCTGACATTGGAACCTCGAGGCAAAACTTGAGAGTTCCAGTGTCCAGAACCTCGAGATGGTATCTCACCAGTAATGTCCGTTACCTATTTATTATTTTTTTAATATATGGATCAGACTTTTTTTTTTTTGTGTGATCTATTTTTCCACTCACGCTCGCTGGTCCTTCACTCCTTCAGGCTCTGAGAAGTGCCCCCTGACCTCTTCTGTCCTTGCCCCAGCCCTCCTCTGATCCCACAGATTGCAGCCGACCCCCAGGATATCCCAGTGTATCCCTTCACCGGGCAGGTCCCTCTCCTCCGAGGGGGAATGCACCGGGGGGAGGATAGCCCAAGCGCACACACACTACTAGGGCCCGGTGATGCTGCTGGGGAACAGGAGGTGCCAGAAAGGCACTGGAGGTCCTTGGGAATAGAAAGCCATCATCCAGAGGCCAGCAAGTGATTTTCCTGGCTTTCTGAGGTGTGTGACTCCAGATGTCAAGGCGAGCTGACGCCTGTCACGCACCACCATTAATGACCCGACATGCTGCACTACCACCGGCCTCCGCCAGCGGTCACTTCTGCACCAGGTCGCGATCCCCCTTCCCTCCCTGGAGACAGCGAGCAGTCATGGGACGCTCAAGCTGCCTCCCCCCGGCCAGCCCTCCAGCAACCCGAGCTCGTTCCCGAACCTGGGTCGCTGGCATCGCAAGCGGAAATCCAACCACTGTGCCGACAGGCCTCACTCTTTTTTTGATCATTTTGCTGAAACCAGTTGACTGTTAACTACAGGAATCTTGCGCTCATAGACGATTGCCACAGCCTGTCACACAGTGCTGCCTGGTCTGCCTGCCTTCCGTGACTCGCATACATGCATAGCAACAATTTCATTTTCTTTTACCTTTTGTTTTTGGGGATGGGTGAGCACAGTTCAGCGAGATACATTTTCATTTGTAGATACCGAAAAAAACTGAAGTTTTGTCACTGTGGACTCCACATAGTGTCCTCTCGCTAAGCGAGAATCCGCCGCCATGTTTTTCAAACTGTTTCAGCTGGAAACGCGCCAATTGGAAGGCACGCTTAAAAGACATGACAAGATAGACTGGCACTTGTGCTGTTCATCTTTGGTGATAATACTATCATTCAGGTCCCGAACGATAGTATTACGGCTCCTGAACGATAGTATTATCAACTCAGGAGCAGTGGTATTATCGGTTCAGGAGCCATACTATTACCAGGATTTTTTTTTTATGCCTTCTGATGGTATTAATTTGACAATCCATATATTAAAAGAGTATAAAACTATGATAATGGAGAACTCTGTAGCACTGTTGTATAAAATACCTTAATTGAGAAGGAGCTTGCACTGTGATTGCCTGTGATGTACCTGTTACCGCGATAAACTGAGGACTTCACTGTCCAGTGCTGTCAATCTAACACCTTTCACAAGAATGAAATTAACAATTTTTTAAAGATAATCTTCTATTTTGAATCCTTACTACAAAGCAAAAATATGTTTATCATGTCAGAGAGACTAGCTAGATTTTGTCTGGTGCCAACCAGCTGAGTCTCCTGGCAGCCTCAAGTGTATCCTAAAACAGAAAGTTTCTACTAAGAAGCTGTTGCTGCATTCTGTCAAGCACTTTAAAAATCAAATGTTACAAAAGTAAATTCTCTTACATAATAACACAATCGGCCTGTTTCAACTGTGTTTTTAAAAATCAATAATCCACATTTAAGAATGTCAGAGGAATAATTCATGGTTAAGAAAATGGATTATTTCAAGGAGCGTGGCTGAGCGAGCGAAGATGGTGGATACCTAACAGTATAGCTCCCTCAATGACACACTGACTCTCTTTTAAATCAGTGGTGTCATTGATGTAAATGATGCACAACCTGCAAGAAATGTGATCTGACAACCTATGTCAAAACAGCAAAAAAAGCAAACCCAGCTGCCATTTAGTGCACAATCTAAGCCTCAAAATCCACCCAAGACTAGAACAAGGGCAGGGAGTATGGCTGCAGCAAGGGAAACCCCTGCTCTACAGAAGGACCAAGCTACCAGGAGACTCCTTGAAGGCCCTCATAACTGCCATGATGTCTGAGATGTGGATGAGACTCGCAAATATGAGTGCCCAGCTAGCACACATTCAGGCAGCTGTGGAGACCCTCAGTGAAGCTTCATCCAGCCATGCCATCAGATTGACAGAAGTGGAGAGTCACATGAGTTCAGCTGAAGACATGCTGGTTGGCTGGGAGGCAGAAAAGGATCAACTGCATGACCTAGTAGAGAGCCCTACATAGATGGCCAAGACAACAGGTTTAGAAGATGTAATATCCACATCACTGGGCTTCCTGAAGATATGGAACGATGTAAGCCAAAGGACTGTATCATTAAGGGCTGATTCAGCATCTCAAACTCAGCATACTGTATCTGGCCAAATGTGAAGTTGAGTGAGCCCATTGTATCCCTGGGGACCGATCATGCCCTGGAGACTAGTTACAGCACTTTCTTGCATGTTTCCACCAGTGTCAGGACAATGAAGCTGTCCACTGAGCTGCAAGGGCCAAAGGACCACTCCAGATTGGGAAAGCAAGAATATTTACCTTTCTGGACTACAGTCGGGAACTTCAACTTCAGTGGCAAACATTTTCTGAGGTGAAGGCAAAACTTAGAAGGCTGGGCTGGCAGCACCAACACTTGTATCCATCCTAATTGAGAGGCATGAGATGGCGGAACTAACCTAGGACTCTGGACAATTCAGAGGAGATTTACAACTTCATAAACAGGGAGGAATCTGCCACTGCAGGACTGTCATCCATAAGGTCAGCAGCCTGGGCGAAATGAATGCCAGTGGATATAAAGTCCTTGTCCTTCTTATTTCATTGCAATTTGTGATTCACTAGGGCCCTTTCCCTCTGTCCCTGTCCTAACCCCATAATTTTGCCAGATGAAAACAACTCAACATGGGAGGAAGATCAGGTTTTTAGCCAGAGTAGTTGACCTAGTGATGAATCTCATGCCACGTTTAGCCCAGGCCACTGTAACTTAGTGTCAGTGGCTCAGTATGTAGCACACTCACCTCTGAGGCTGGAAGATCAGAGGGCTGTGGGTTCAATTCCCACATCTGGCACTTGGGTTAATATACCAGTACTGACACTGTAGTGAAGCATGAGAGGGGTGCTGCACTTCTGAGGTGCCGTCTTTCGGATGAGACGTTAAACCGAGGTCCCATCTGCCTGGATTGGTGGTAGTTCAGGTGGATGTTAAAGATCCCATGGCACTTATCGAAAAGAGTAGGGGAATTTCGCCAGTGTCATGGCCAAATTTCCCTCATTCACTAAAAATACCACCAACAGCTTAATCTGGTTCAAGGTCAGTTGATATTCATCCGTATCCCCATCCCTTGGGTCGTGCCTGAAAATAGGCAGGATTTGTCTAGTGCACTTACCCGGTCAACAAAAAATAAAATAAAAACACATTCTTGAGAGCTGACTAATATAATGCTAACTAACTAACTTTCTGTTGTACTGTAGATAAGACTACCTCTCAAAGACCAGATCGCCAGCTTCATGTAACTATTGGATCTGACTGTCCTAAAATCTCTGGCTTTGGTTAGGGGCAAAGAAGAGTAACAATGCTGTGTGTTGGGGGGGAGGGGGACTGTGGAAGATTCCACTTGCTGCAGAGGCTTAAGAACTCAAAAAACCCATATGATGCATTTTTCTCACATGTCCATAAGTCCTTTGTCAGGATAGGCTTTATACTGGCTTTACGGGGAATCCTACAGGGATCAGAGGAAGTGGGGCATGATGCTTTCCTAGTCTCAGACCACTCACCGATATTGTTCAGGGGATGCATGGGGGAAACAGAGTTCCAAGATCTGGATGCTGGATCCTACCCTCTTGAGAGACATGCAATTTAAGGAACATGAACTTGTAACCAAAATGATAAAAGATTTCTTGGTGCACAATAAACCTGGGGAGGCATAGTAGTTAACAAGGGGAAGGCCCTCAAAGCAACACTAAGGGGGGAGATCATCTTCTATGGTAACCACAAAATGAAGACACACAGGGCTCAGCTGCGGGATTTAGAATAATCCATCCAGCAACTAGAAACTTCCCATAAAGAAACCCTAGATCCTGTACTATATAAAACTACAGAAAGTTAAAACTGAGTATAACACACTTAATTTCAAACTTACAGGGGGCAAATTTACTAACAAAGGTGGGGGGGGCTACTATGAAGGAGATCATGTTAGGAAATGGTTGACATGGCAACTCTATAAGAAATTGAGGGTGTCAGCAATCTCCAAACTCTGGAGGTGGGGGAAAGTAATCACTAAAACTTCTGAAATAGAAGAAGAATTTTGTCTCTTCTATTAACAGTTATAATCCTCTGAATATTCCTCCACATAGCAGGAGTTGGAGACTTTCTTTGTGTCTACCCCAATTCAGAATCCTACACCAAAACAGAGGGGGTTGCTGGACACCCCACTCACTTGTGAGGAGGTCCAGAGAGTCATAAGGGGTCTGGTAGGGGGAAAGGTGCCCGGCCCAGATGGCCTGCCTATACATTATATAAGTGTAACCCCTCCGGCCTAGGTCTAGGGGCATGATTTTACTCATGAGACGGGGACACAAGCAAGGACTGCCACCAGAACACAACAGAAAAGCTATATACACCTGAAAGACGACACAGCTCAGGGTTCCCAAATAACAGCTTACCAGCAGCTTGATACACCAGTAGCAAGGCAGCAGTCAGGAACGGTCCTGGAGTTTGCTGGGGGGAAAAGCATGGTTAGCACAGCAGCAAAGGCACAGATCAGAGGGCATACATGGGTAAAAGAATAAAACATAATGAATTTATTTTAAATAAAATGAACAGCTCCATAGGGCTAGAGGCAACTGGAAACAGGCACAAATAGCTGGCATTATTATGTTTCCACTGCAGCACAAGACTGCGACACAATCTTAGGGCCAGAGAAGACCCAAGGAATGGGCTGCACATACACTGAGCTGGGGGATTCATTAATCAAGCAGTGCTCCTAAACCTCAAATCCAGGGCTCCCTTTCTATACTTCCTCCCTGGCTCCACTCTCAGGCTGTTCTACTGCTGCTCTAACACAATCCACTTGACCATCCTCCAATCCAGGGGCTCTTGAAATACAGGTGGCATTATACACTCTTCCACCTCCCAACCTGCTGACTCAGTCCTGGATCTAGACAAATATGGGAAAGATGGGTACTGACCCTTACTTGCTCCTAGCAGGGCAACAAACAAAGATGGCATGCCACACGAGTACGACCCCTAGATGCTGCCATCACCATCAGGGCCACACCCCAGTGCTGCTGCCACCACCGAGGTGCCCCCACCATCTCCTGGCTTCAAACACTGGACCAGGCCTCAGAGCCACCATGGTGCCATGGACCCCAAGGTGGGTCCCGATTCCATTTTCCTCTGGGCCATGGCTCCCCACATAAAACAGTGCCCCGATCTCTCCAGCCACCTCCTGTCTCCTCCCACCTTATATCCCAAGCAGACTCCACCACTGCTGATGCCATTGTAATGGGCTTACAGGCCAGAGATCGAGCCCCCGGCCCAATTTGTGACAGTCTCCTGCCAGCCTCTATGAATCTTCCAGAACCTCTCAATCTATCCCATGGAGGGGCAAGCAAACTATGCCCAGGGGCTGACATCTGCCCCCCCCACCTTATTAGGGCAGAAGGGAGGAGAGAAGTAACATTAGTAAGCACTCCAATAAAGGGGGGCTTAGCACTCTCCACTCTTTAAACCATTCCCTGCACCCTTGCAAGGCCACAGAAGGGGAAGCAGTGGATATGCACACTTCCCAGCGGTCACCCCCCTCCCCAGGAACACCAGAAAAAGAACATTGGGGGACCCAAAGAAAATCCCAGCTGGACAACAGGGGTAGGTGAAGCCCATTTATTTTACAGTACCCCTCCAGGAAAACCCCAACGGAATTAATAATAAGCAGTTTTGCCAGGATCCGACACTACACTAGAAACTATCCCACTCTCTCACCAGCCACACCATTCACACACCACACAGCAGCTACACACATGCACACACATGCAATAACTATCAGACCTCACTCACTCCCTCCTTTTAAACAGCTGAAGTAAATGCAGCTCTTTTCTGTTTCACAGTGAGACATAAGCTGCATAAGACTAGTTACTAATCTCAATAGATACAGTCTCAGAAGCAATCCTAAAGTCCAGGCTCAAACACAGGCACACTTCACACTTAGTCTTCACTTCTGGGCTCTCAACTTGACAAAATACACATGTTGCTTGCAGGACATATAAACCATAACAGGAACAGTCAACAAGTAACTCACCAACAGTTCAAGTCTATGCAGCCCTGGCAAAAAAGTAATAGTCCACTAGTGGTCCTGGTCATATTGCATGTCCACCTCTGTGGGAGTAATAATAGCTGGGACCCAGCTTGTTGGTCTTGTTGGCAAAACAGTCAAGATGGTGGAGCATTTTATCCTGCATCCAGCCATGTCTTAAACCAAGATGAAATGCTTGAAAATGGTCCTCCTGGCATACGCTCCTGAGTGGCACTTGGAATCGGCATGGTGGGTCAGCTCCTCCATGGGGGGTCCCAACTCATTAGCGCACATCTGAAGCTTATTGATCATCCCACGGAACACCCAGTCCACCCTCTTCTTCTAAATGATGTCCCACAGGTGCTCAGATATGTATGGATAATCCTCCTGTCAATACGCCAGGTGAATTTGGCACCAGATTCACCATTCCACCTGTGACCACTCAAGAATTTCCCAAACACTGGTCTGCCAGGCTTGTCCAGGCTCCAGCCAGACTCCAGCATGATAATGCAGATTCATGGGGTAGTTATTCAACAATCCATCCATCTTCACCCCAAGATTCTTTGACATTGCCAGAAGGTGAGGAATGGTATCCAGTAGGGTGAGAACTGGCCTGTGGCATGGCTGAGGGATGCCCATGTAGATCTCCTGGTCTGCAAACATATAGCAGCATGGTGCTTGTCCAGGGCAAGGCAGCTGGCTTTGTATACTCTGCATCACATGGTTTCCCCGATCCTCCAGAACTACTATGGACTCCTTCCCTGAGGCATTTCCTCATTCAGCTGGCAACTTACCATCTGGGAGGTGATGGAGCACGATCTGACCCACTGGGACTTTGGGGGTCAGCAGGTTTAGAAAGCTTACCTTGCGTCTCCATCTACCATGGTGAGGCTCAGCAGACAGCAGTGGGGAAGGGCCAGGCAGACTTCAGTGCCCATACCCACTATACTATTTCTCTTGTTCCACAGACTCAACTATTACATCAGAGGTAGGAGCAGAGGGCTCCACAGGGGAAGCGCTGACGATGTCTTTGCAGGCCTTCAAACATCCTACAGACAGAAGTGATGCAGTCCTGCAGTGGATAACAAGGGCCAAATCCAGTCAGCCAAATAGGGAGGCAACATATAGATACTGGCCGAACACAAGGGCAGACAAACTACCCCACTCCCTGAAAATTGCAAGGACCACAACAGTCATTAGCTGCTCTTCTACCTGCAGTTTCCCAGAGTCACGACAACAAAGATGCTGGAAACAGAGCCTGGTGCTCCTCAAAGCAGATTTCTCAGACATTGCAGCACTTGTGTTACACATACTTCCAGCACAACTCAATCCAAGAGGCGGCCTTCTGAGCTCCAAAATCCTGCACTTTCCTTCCAGTCAATCCAGAGTCAGCAAAATTAATTTGGGTAGCGTTCATTAATATCCATGACCATGACCAAAGTGACGAGTGTCACTGAAGATGCAAAAGTACCCAAATGTCAGCTGTCTACGATGGCACAGATACCTTCCTCAGGACCCACTGGTGCTGCTGACTTCCCCAGACATCATCCAGGCTCGCATCCACTGAAATAAAGATCCCAGATGAGCCCTCACTTGTAACCCCCGCCTACATATAGTGGCCTGATGTAATGCTTCACTGGAGAGGCACAAGCAAGGACTGCCATCAGAACACAACAGAAAAGCCACACACCTGAAACACGCACAGCTAAGGGTTCTCAAATGACAGCTTGCCAGCAGCATCATATAGCAGCAGCAAGGAAGCAGTCAGGAACAGTCCCGGAGTTTGGTGGGGGGAAAATCATGGTTAGCACAGCAGCAAAGGCACAGGCCAGAGGGCACAGGTGGGTAAAAGAATAAAACATAATTAATTTATTTTAAATAAAACAAACAGCTCCATGGGGCTGGCGGCAACAGGAGACAGGCACAAATAGCTGGCATTATTATGTTCCCACAAGACTGCGGCACACTCTTAGGGCTGGAGAAGACCCAAGGAATGGACCCCACATACAGTGAGCTGGAGGGCTCATTAATCAAGCAGCACACCTAGGCCTCAAATCCAGGGCTCCCTTTCTATACTTCCTCCTGGCTCCACTCTCAGGCCATTTTACTGCTACTGTAACCCAGTCTTCTTGACCACCCTCCAACCCAGGGGATCTTAAAATATGGGTGGCACTATACACTCTGCTTCCATCTCCCAACCTGCTGATTTAGCCTATGGTCTAGCCCCAACCCATTCCTGGACCTAGACAAACATGGGAAAGATGGGTACCGACCCTTACTCTCTCCTGGCAGGCCATCAAACAAAGACAGTGTGCCACACTAGTAAGAGCCCCAGATGCTGCCACCACCATTAAGGTCATGCCCTAGTGCTGTCATCACCGAGGTGCTCCCACCATCTCCAGGCTTCAAATGCTGGACCAGGCCCCAGACCCAGCCCCATGCTGTGAATCCCAAGGCAGGCCCTGATTCCATTTTCTTCTGAGCTGTGGCTCTCCACCTAAAACAGGGTCCAGATCCCTCCGACCAAACTCCCTTGTCAACTCCAACCTTAAATCCTGAGTAAACTCTGTTGCCGCTGATGCCATTGTAACGGGCTCCCCGGCCAGGGATAGAACCCCCAGCCCAACCTGTGACAGTCTCCTGCCAGCCTCCCAAATCTTCCAGAACCTCTCAATTAATCCCATGGAGGGGCAAGCAAACCATACCCAGGGGCTGACACCTGCCCCCCAAACTTATAAGGGCAAAAGGGAGGAGAGAGGTAACTTTAGTAAGCCCTCCAATAAAGGGGGGGGGTTACATAAGGTATGCGGGTGAGGACCTCCATGATCCTCTGATGGGAATATTCCTTAAAAGTATGGAGTGTGTCCAGTTTCCCCCCTCCATGCAGTCAGTGGCCATTGCAGTTCTACCTAAACTGGGAAAAGACCCCCCTGCTATGCTCCACCTACCACCCTGTTTCACTAACAATATAAGACTATAAAATTATTGCCAAATTCATGGCCATCTGACTGGAGAAGGTTCTGTCTGACATCATCCATCTGGATAAGTCTGGATTTATGAAGGGCAGGCAGGTTAAGGGGAACATACCTAGAACCCTTAATGTGGCATGATGTTGAAGGGGTGTGGGGGGAACAACGGGTATTATTATACTAGATGCAGAGAAAGTGTTCGACTGTGTGGAGTCAGGGTACCTTTATTACAACCTAGAACACCTTGGGCTGGGTGACCAATTCCAAAGCTAGATATGCCTCCTTTACTTGGACCCCTATCCCACATTATGGTCAGTGGAGGTCTGTCTTCCCTGTATGGACTCCATATGGGGCACTCAGCAGGGTTTCCCCCATCCCCGCTCCTTTACGTGATGGCCCTGGAGTCTCTAGCAGCCACCCTCCAGCATAATACACAATTTGAAGGCCTAAGGGTGAATGGGGAGGACAATAACCTCTCCTTAGTTGCCAACAATCACCTTTTCTACATGAGGAACCACCAGACCTCTCTGCCCCTGATTGCAACAGTGATGGACCAATATGATGCCCTCTCCAGGCATAAGATAAACTGGGGAAAAAGTGAAGTCCTTTTACTAGGGAAAGGGAATAAAAATGGAGGGAACTTAGGGCTAGAATTAGAGGCCCTTAGATACTTGGGGATTTATATTCCCAAACAACTCTCTAGACTTTACAAGCTAAATTAACACCCACTGTTCAGTTCCATCGGGGAGACTGGGAGGGGTGGACAAAACCATCCCTGACCTTAATCAGTCTGGTGAACTCCATTAAAACATGTTCCTTTCTGAGGATCTAATACTTACTCCTTGGCATACCCATAAAAGTACCCAAAACATTTTTTCATGACTGTTACTAGTTTGTTTCACAAGTTCCTCTGGAGGAGGAAACCAGCTCAGATCAGAGCCTCCATATTACAAGCTATAATTCAGGAGGCATGTCTCACCCTCCCACACACTGAATGTTGTTACTGGGCAGCTCAGCTGGCTTTCCTAGGTAAACATGGGGGGGAGAAGCGGGCACCCTGACAACAGCTGGGGGAAGCCTTATTGGACACCAGGGACATGAGAGAGGTATGTGCAGTGCAATGTTGGCAGGTACGACCCAGAACACTGTGAGGAATCCATTTTTGAAATTGTCTTGGTAGATATGAGACAAGGTATGCAAATACATCCCAAAACCCCACCGGGCATATCTCCCGTGACTCGACTAACAGAAGCCTTTAAAAACCAGAAGGGATACATGGTATTTGTTCACCAGGGGTTGTTACAGTGGGAAAAACAGGACATTCTCAAAGTAGGCAATTTATTCTGGTGGCGGGTGATCTCTTCTGACACAGAACTTAAGAACCAGTTTCACATCCCTTGATCTTCCTACTTCGTATATTTGTGTGTCAGGAGCATATTACAAAATGAACAAGATAGGGACTTAACACCAGCATTATCCCCAGTGGAGAACATCTGCCTCTCCGAGCTCCCCTTGATCAAGCCACTGTCAGCCCACTACAGTTTAATCAGAGGTTCTACCCCTTCTCCATTAGCAGACTATAGGGAAACTTGGGACAAAGACTTGGGCACTGACATCTCACCAGAGGTATGGATAAGGGCAATCATGCACATGAACACTTGTGCCAGATCAGATTGACTCTGACATATATACAGTATAATTATCTTTATAGAACCTATCACAGTATTATGCCATAGGTAAGCGTGAAAGAGTCACAAAACTATAGTCACCCTAATCAAAGCCCTGGAGATAGGTTTGGTGTCCTGCTGAGTGGATGGGCCTGTCCCCCCTCCCCAATCTCCCTTTGGGGGATAATGCAGGGCTTAGGTATGGGTCAGAGCAGAACATGCTTCCTTGAGTGCAAACCTGTTGTTTCCAACTACCCCAAGAGTCCTGGTCCTAGAGGGAAAGTGTTAAGGCAAGTTCGCAGAGCATTTGGTAATGAACTATGAAACGGTGGCATTGGTGAGACTATCAATCTTGTTAACAAAGAACTTTCATCCAAGTTGTCTTGTTATATTTTGTAACCTGTTGCACTGAATGCAATGTACAAAATGCACTCTGCTAAACTTTTGAAAATAAAGTTTACAAAAAAAAGTGATTTATTTCTCCATTCCACTACCATAATCAACATTATTCTCCAGCCAGCCAGACATCTAGGAGTGCAAGCTCATAAAGGCAACTGAAGTTCACTTCACTTCATAAGTGCTCTCTCACAGATGCACCTCATTAACAAAAACACACAGTGCCACAGTCACAATAAAAGTGCTTAAAAAGGAGCATTTACCTTACACTGTGCTTGGGGTAGGGACAAACTGTAGCCGCTCCCAAAGTGTTAATGAAACAGACTGCTTTTGCATTATATACAATGAATAACACCCTTTGAGAAGAGCATGCTGGTAACTTCACACTGAGTTAGTGTGGTGGCATCATAAAGGCAATTGAGCTTTGCTCTCATGCCCATGCTGTCACCACACTAACTTAGTGCACTGAGTTAGTGTGGTGACATTATAAGGGCAATTGAGTTTCGCACTTATGCCCATGCTGTCACCACACTAACTCGGCGTGACATCACTAGCTTGTTCTTTATTTTTTCAATGTGTTTCTGTTGCTGATATGTGCACTGTAACCTTTCCCTGAATGTCATTGCTGGTATATTTCACCTCATTGTCCTTACTGTGAAATTGTCTTACCACCTACCTTTGGGAATTTGTTGCTGCTATCCCCTACCCCCCTCAAAAAAAAAGAGATTATGTGAGAGCACTGTTGTTCATAAAATCCGATGGAAACACAATGCTGTTGTACCATCGACGTGATGTCAACATGGCATTGTACCATCCTGAGGACGTCACATCGATGGTACAACAACATCAATCCTCACTGTGCATGTGTAGTCAGCGATGCTCAACTCCATGAAAACATGTGCGTTGAGGACAGATCATGGGAAAACTGTCGGCAGCGGTGAGATCCGTTCAAAAAAATATAGCAGTGCTGTGGAAAGGACAGTCCCCATGTTCTGAATTGGTGGGTAGCTTCATTTTTATTTGAGAAATTTGAGTCTGGGACATTGTGAGAATGTGGAGCGAGCGGGGCTTCCTGTTGTGTTGGCGGTGCCAGCGGGGCGGTCACGATCAAGAAATGTTCAACTGATGCCCATACACTATACAAGATAATGGATGGGCATCAGTAAACAACAATCCTGCGTTAACTTCTCAAGGTAGTCTGCCAACCGTAAACCTCTCGAAGTTAACAACAGGGTTGTTGTTAACTGTTGCCCATCCATTATCCTCTATGTTGTACTCAATGAGATACTATCCTGAGAAGCAAATTCAAATTAATGAATAAATATTGTGTTTAGCCACTTTGATGGAAAATTTATACAGGTATGTAGTTTTCAAAAACTGAATTCTTGTGACAAATTTCATTGGACCTTCTCTGTAATGCTTGTCTTGGGAGTCAGACATTTTGGGCATTATGGCGAGTTATTATAATGATGGTGGTATTAATGTACATCAGTATAGTTGGGAGTCACTTGTATAACAGTCTTTAATGAGATGGAGAAAGGAGAGAGAGTAAGACAGTGAGACAGAGATACTTAAAACACAGAACACTGCAGTGAAAGTTCAGTATTGGTTCATCTCAAAAAGTCTTTACTTAAATTAATTTTGATGCTGACAGTCCATAATTCAGGTTATAATTTTTAATGTTGGACTCCCTTTATTATGGGGACAAACTTTAGGTGCTCTTGAACAAGCTGAGTGATAACTCTGGGGTGGAAACGGGGGAGGGCAGCTAAAGTAAAATAGCGTGTGCTGCTACAGTTACAGCTACAGTAAAATAACAGTTACAGCTACAGTAAAATAGCAGTGTGCTGCTAAAGTTACAGCTACAGTAAAATAGCAGTGAGCTGCACACACAAGGAGACTTGATAGAACATTATGGCCTGTTTCAGCTGGCATATTTTGAATATTCATAGAAAAACATGATTAGGATTGTCACACTGTGAAAAAGGAAACAGACTTGGGAAACATAACAAAGAAGGGGATAAAGCACAATCAGCAAAGGTTGAGAACAGCGGACACAGACACATGTTTCATCCTGGGCTGAGGTACAGATATGGCACATTGATGAGTCCAATTAAGGATGAAACATGTGTCTGTGTCTGATGTTCCCAGCCTTTGCTGATTGCATTGTGAGGCCTTCTGGCACTATGCAATTCTGCCTAAAGTTGAGCCAGTACAAATGAATTCATGGACATTTGCATATGCTTCCCATGATGCTTTTCATTATTGGGGCATGTGCAATTTGTGTTTCTTTAAAATTTGGCTATATGGCCAGTATCCTCCAGGATAAACCTTGCCCCAGTGCATTTTTCTGGGGTTCTTTGTTTTTATATATAAATATATATATATATATTTATATTTATATAATTCAGGCACGGTCATGCCTCTATAGTGAGAGTTCAGTGGTCACTTCTTATGTTAAACCCAAAATTGTGCACTTTAATAACTTTGCTACTGTTTGACCAATTCATATGAAATTTTGCATGTGTCATCAGGGACCAAATATCTCTTGATGTGATAAGTTTAATTCTGGTTGGATGTGTAAGTGCGGAGATGCAGAGTGCCACAAACGATAAACATTACCATTTTTTACTGTAAATGTTTTTATTTTCAAAAGATAATACAGTGCATTACAAGGTTAGTAAACAGCTTCATTACGTGGGGATGGAAAGGCAAAAGGAGGGTGGGAAGGGAAGTGAAATCGGGGGGGAAATATGGAAAGAATTATACAAATCAACAGTTTGCACATGGTTACAGGGTGCAGTCACATTTATACTGTAGTTAAGCTAAGGTCCAGTACTCCAGTGCATGCTTATCTAATGTATTCCCTCCTTCTATGGGGGTTGAATGAACTACGGAGTAGATCTAAAAGGGACTAACAGCATAATGTACTAATGAGAGGAGTTACTCACCACTCAGAGAGATGTGTGGGCCATCTGTTATGTTGGATCAAAGACACACTTATCCTTCTGGGAGGGTTCACAACTCTAGAATGCAAAAACACAGCACTAACACTTCCTGGAAAATGTATGTATTGTAAGCATAACTTAAAACATAACAATACAGAAAGCATCATGCAGGACAAACGATTTGAACAAACAAAAGGTCCGACTGTTTCACAGAAAACAGCGCCTCAGGGACACAACTCTGCAAGGCATCTAGGTGATCCAGATAGGTATGAACTTGCTCTGTTAAGTCAGGGAGACCTTTTCTAGAACAGAATAGACATATGCACAAAGAATATATGTTCTAGATCTACTGTAAATCCCATAAGAACTCATTCCTATAACCAATGAGGAGTACCTCAAACATGGAAAACCTGTTAACATTTATAGTAGAAGAACAGCAGTAAATCTGTAGTTATGGACCCTAATTTGAAACCTAATACTCTGGCTTAGACCTCAATGCCCTGGAGGAGCCACCTTCATTACCCTCCCATCCAGTCAGACACCTTGTCATATTTGGAAATCATGCTGAGTCCAGCCTGTAGATTTGGAGTTCAGCCCACCTCCCGGAAGTTGCTGAACTCAAGTGAGGGTCCAGCACTGCTGGAATTTAGCCAACTGGTAGGATCTAAGATGCATGATCCTATCTAGCTTAGCAAGAGCTGAGAGGAGACCACTACCACATAAGTTGTGGGAGTGGTTGGGGCACACCATTTACATAGAAAGGCCCTTTGGTCTGTATGGCCAGCAAGGCTGACTATCTGTATTCCTGTGGGTCAACAGTGGAGACCTGCCCAAATCCTCAGGAGGAAAAACAAAGGTGTCAAAGGGATCTCCTCTAGGTACCTGAGATGCCAGGGAACTCATCCCCTCCCATAGGTTCTGTAGCTTGTGGCAGACCATAGTATATGGACCAGGTCTTCTCTTGGCCTGACACCTCCAGCATTGATCAGAATCAAAGAGTTTGGACTTACAGAGTACAGCAGGGTTTGTATCAAGAGTGTGATATTTTGGTATGGATCAATCAAGACCGGCATCTCGGGTACATTTGTGGGTGTCATTCCAGGCCTGACCCCATTTGGTATTAGAGATGTTGCACTAAATCATTTTTTTTCCATCTTGTATTAGATTCCTGTGATTGGGAGGAAGGTGTCCCTAAGCTTGGCATAGATTCTACCTGCAAGGTCTTTGGGTGTTGTATCCAGGTCTTCAGGTCAGAGGAGTTACTGTAATGTCTGGGACTCTCAAGAGGGGTTTGCTGCCGCCGGATCCAGAGGTACATCCAAAAGTCCTCTGAGGGAGGCCCCATTTCTCCTGGAGATTCTGAGAGGTGGTAACCCTATTTAAGCCAGGGTCATGTAAGTCTCCCACAGTTTGAGAGCCCTTTCCAAACCAGTGTTTCCAAGTCCCTCTCTCATTATCTATAGTATTATGAGGGTTCTGCCAAAGCGGTACATAGGAAAGAGGGAGTGAGTCCATGGTCAGTCTGGTGTGTACAGAATACCAAGTTCTCCTAGATATCTCTGCCACAGGGGAGGTTAGGGCCATAACAGACAGAGGTATGTGCGAGGGACTGGTCCCTTCTGGATGATGTAGGAGGGAAGGGGGGTATAAGGTCTTGTCATTTCGTGTTCGATGTGGACCCATTGAAGTGGGAGGGAGAAGTCAATGTGGAACCAGTGGACAGTTTGTGCTTCTTGAAATGCCCATTTGTACCCCTACATCCATGGGAGGTTCCACCCCCCTTGCACCCAGTGGGCCCTAAGTTTAGAGTGGCTGAATCGGAGTTTGGATCCCTCCCATAAGAAGTCCCCTATCGATTTGCCTATGGGTTGGGACAAATGTTTGAGAAGGGAGATGGGTATATGGGTTACCAGGCAGAGGAACTGGGGTGCAGTCACTATTTTATGGCAGCTACCTTCCCAGCAACGTAAGTTTGATTAGCTTCCATCTGTCAAATTCAGTCTTAGTGGCATTCAGCAGGAGATGTATTTGTCTGCCAGAGGTTCTCTAGTTTAGGGTGTTTGATGCCCAGGTAGGTGATCCCATTGGGGCCCAGAGAAGTCCAGAATTCATTGCTATGTGCTGGGAGCAGTTATCATTGAGGGGAAGAATTTAAGTTTTGGCCTGAATAAGCTTCAGGCCAGAGTAGGTGAGGAAGGAGTCCAGCAGGGTCAATTAATGAGGCAAGGAGTGCTGGGCTTCAGCCAGGGAGAGAAGTAATTCATCAGCATACATAAGGGTGGGGTATTCAATATTCCCAACTCTGATCCTATAGATACCTGGGTGTTGCCTAATAGCTACCGCTAGAGGCTCCACTGCTATGACAAACAAAGGGGTGATAGTGGTCAGCCCTGCCTAGTCCCTCATTCAAGTTGGAAGTGAGGGGAACCATGAGTTGGTGGTGACCTGGGCTGTTGGGCTATTCTAGACAGCCTGCATCCTGGTTTTAAACCTCCCCACTCCCAGATGGGATAAGACTGAGTAAAGGTAGTCCCATCCGATAGAGTCAAAAGCCTTCTTGAACTCAATGTCTATGGCCGCAGCTGGGGTATCCAGGTGGCGACTGTGTACATGAGGTTCATTAGTGCTCTGAAGTGGTCAGAGCTGTGTTGGCCAGGGACAAATCCCACCTGGGAGGGATGGATGAGGTGATAACAAGGGGCTCAGCCTGGAAGATAGGACCTTGTGTAAACCTTGCTGTCCAGGTGTACAAGTGATATTGGATGATAACTACCTGGGTTGGTAGGGTCCTTACCTTTCTCAGAATGACTACAATAGTTGCCTCCCTAACTCGGCCTCTTGGAATACCTCCGTGAGAAGTGCAGTGATCATTGGGACTAGGGCCTGGTAGAAATCAGCAGTGTATCCTTCACTCCCCGGGGATTTACCAAATCAAAGGCTCCGAATGGCAGTTCCCACTTCCTCTTGAGTGACTGTGGCTCCTAATTCATGGGACTGTTGTGGGGAGAGTGTGAAAAGGTGCAGGCTGTTCAAGAAGAGCTGGGTACCGGGGACTGGCTCCGAATGGGTGATGGAGTAGAGCCCCTCATAGAAGGAGGACATAATCTCATTTATTGCCTGTGGGGTAGTAGCCACTGTCTCTCGGCTGTTTTTCAGGTCTGGAATATGCTGGCTAATCTGCTGATGCCTGAGTTGGTAGGCCAGCATCTTCCCCCCTTTATCTCCTCCTTGCCAAAAGGTGTGCCGGAGTCGGAGGATAGCCATCTCTGCTTTCCTGTTTAACAGATGGTTAATCTCGAAGCATAGGCCAAGGATTGTCCTGCCAGTAGGAGAACTAGGGGAGGGAGAGGGCATCACCTTAAATTCGGCCTCTGCTGATGCTAGTTGTTGTCCTAGGTCTAGCAGGTGTTGTTCCTGTTTCCTGTGCTTGGTTTCAGTATATCCTATAATATTGCCCTCATGGTGGCCTTAAAGGCCTCCCAGGTGTTCCCTGCTGAGGTGTCTGATGAGGGGTTGTGAGTTAGGAAAATGAAAACCTTGTTTTAGCCCATGGAATAAAGTCTTGGTCCCGTATGAGGAGGGGATCAAGTCTCCAATGACAAGGTGGGGGGAGGAGGGGCCCCATTGTATTATCAACTGGACTGGGGCATGGTCATAAATAACCCTTGGGAGGATAGCAGCTTCAAGAGCATTGAGTGATAGGGATGGGGACATTAATTAGTAATCTAGCCTGCTATGCGATGAGTTGGATTCAGAATGGAAAGTGTCATCTCTGTCCCTGGGATGAAAAAGGTTACATACATCAGTGAGCCCTTGATCTGACATCAGTTGTTGTAGGGCTCTACCACTTCTGACATGGACTTCCTTCCCAGTATTATTCCTGTCCAGGGAGGGGACCAGCGTTAAGTTGAAGTCCCCAACAATGAGTAGGGGGCAGTTGGTGTGCAGAAAGGCATTAAGGGTCTCAGCAAGAGCATGAAAGAAATGGGGATCATCTACGTTAGGGGTGTATACATTGCATAGGGTAAGGGGTCCTGAAGAGATACCATATGTGGCCACTACCCATCTGCCATCTGGGTCAGCAGCAGAGTCAGTCAGGGTCCATTATAGTGATTTATATGGAGGAAAGAAATTACTCCATGTTTCCTAGCGGGGGCACCAGAATGAACCTCCTGACCCACCCAGTCTTTCAGCATCATAGCATGATCACTCTTGGTCAATTTGGTCTCTTGGAGGAAGACCAACCTGGACATCAAATGCTTCAGATGGGAGAGGACTTTTTTCCTCTTTATAGGGGAGTTCAATCCTCGAACATTCCAGGTGTGAAAACTAACTTCCACCATATTCCTAGGGAAAGGGTAGTGCAGTCCAAACCTGTATTTAATCCTTAACTAGTATTGTGGGAGTATGGGGACAGATATCAGGCGGATGTACCGCTAGTCAGATCCCTAATTCTTCCCACAGTACCAAGTAGAGAGTATTTCCATTGGTCCAACAGGTGTGGAGGGTTGGTCGTCCCTGTCATCCCTTGCACTTCAGCTTGGGGCAATGTCAGGAAGGACAACTACAGTCCTGGTCAGGTGAAACCTGAATATTACTGGCAAGTCTAAGAACAGTTCAACAACCTCTGTACATACCTTATTAAACCAACAGAAACAAAAACCTGTTAAGGTCAAAAGCTGGGCTTAGCCGGCTGGTTCTCCAGCCAATGGCATGCACCACTGTACCTATGAGGGGTAAAGAGCTGGCCAGTGTGAAGGCCCTCCTGCCCTTACTGATACTAGTCCTACAAATGCAAAATGAACAAACTTGAGTTATAGGTGGAGCAGTCATGACAAATAATACAATCCCTCAATTTAGTTGTCACCCAGAGCTAAAGGGTGTACTGAGTCCTTCAAGAGCTTCATTAAAAGCTGAAGCCATGTAAGAGTGTTCAACAATGATTATTAACTATTGTGCATCCTGCCAACTGGACAGGGGTTGTGCTTTGTGGCCCTTAAAGGGTCACAGTATGAATCACGGTATTGTGCTGGGAGGGAAAGTGCAGCACTATCTCCATGCTCAGTCCCTCAGGATAGTACAGAGGAGGAGGAGGGGAGGTTCCCAGTCATTGATTGGCTGTTCCCTCCCAGTACTAAGAGATGGTATAAAAGCTTGCAAGGGGGTTAACAGTGGGGAGGAGAGGAACAGAGGCATGGATGCTGCTCCAGGTCAGTACACACAGGAGCAGTGTAATACAGTAACATCTGTGGCCAGTGCCACTAATACCCCACCCCTCCCTCCACACAACATTTAAACAGTCATTCTTACTTTTATAAACCAACATTTTGCATATTTTACAAACATCCTAAAAGAAGAAGTGTCTGGGGGGGGCAGGTTAGAAGCAACACTGCCCTTCTTATTATCCCAAATATCCAGGGTCACTGAAGATGCCCAGAGGGGAGCTGCTGTAAACCAATCCCATGCTTCTTCTCTCCCCCATACCCCTTTATTCCACCCCATCAATTACTCCTCTCAGTGACACAAAACCTGTTAGGCACTTATCTGTAAAAGACAATCACACAGGGAGCATATTGAGGGGTTCCTTCTTTCCTTCATCTTCTTCCGAGTGCTGCGACACTCCTGAGAGAGGGTCCAAGTCCGCAGGTGATATTTCAGAGTCTCTAAGTGGCAAGGCAATGTCTGTGGTGGCCGCCCAGGATCGTGACCTCCTCAATCTCTTGTTCAAGGGGTTCAGGAGCAGATAAGTCCATCTCAGTGAGGAGCTTATCATTCATAGTCAGAGATTGCAAGACAAGCGGTGAAAATGATTCTTCAAGAAGTAGGGACTGGTATATTCCAAGTCCTGGGTCCCCTCTCACTGGGTATATATTTCAGGAGGATTTGAAGTTTCCTCAGCCCACACTCTGTTCTGCAGATGTTCCTTCTAGTATGGGAGGTGGATGGCAGTCTCTTGAGACCTTTGTGAGAGCGACGTTCCAGTTCTCTGTGGGGTCTGTTATATTTATTAACCCCCTCTGCTGAGGCGTGCTGGTCCCATTTCAGAGGAGATCTACAGTCCAAATAAGTACTTTGTGATAGAATAGATGGGCCCTGAGTAGGGCTATAGCTCTGGTTGTTGGAGGGGGGCCAAGCTGCATTAATAAAGTCAATGGCAGCCTCCGGTGTATAGAACTGATATGGAGACACGTTATGTGTTATTTTCAGGACTGCAGGGTACCGAGAGTGAAGGCACCTGCAGGTCATGGAGCCTCTGTCATGCATCTGTATAGGTCTTCTTTAGCCACCAACTGCCATGAGTAATCCTGGGAAATCTTTATGTGGTGTCTACAGCAGTCTAGGGCTCCCAGTTCTCTGGCCCTGGCTTGAATGGCTTCCTTTTCAGCAAAATTGAGAATACACGCTGGATGGGTCTGGGCCTTTCTCCGTGGTAGGCTTCTGCTGCAGTGAACAGTGGGCATGTTCAATAATAATTCTGGTAGTAGGCAGTAGCCACAGGCACTCCAGGAGGGATTGGCGGAGGAAGGTCACAGTACTGCCTTCTTCACATCCCTCCGGGAAGCCCAGGAGCCACAGGTTGTTGCAGCGGCTCCTGTTCTCCATGTTGTCCATTTTGTCTTGTAAAAGTTTAATTTGGGCCACCTGCTCTTGCATGGTCATGCAGTGACCCTGCAGAGCCTCCTCAGGTGAATCTACCTTCTGCTCCGTGTGACCCATCCTAGCGTCAAGTTGCTGCAGAGTGCCAGCCGCACCATTGGTAGCCACAGTTAGAGCCTCAATCCAGCTCATTATGGATGTAAACATGTCCCATATTGAGGGCTCTCTGCCCCCCTTTGATTTGTGTGCTGTGCATGTCAGGTTTCAGCAGTGCTCTGGGCCCAAAAGCAGTTTAGAGCCAAATCGCATGATGGATTAGTCCAGCAAACAAACAGCAGATAAAGTGGAACTTTATATGGCTTCCAATTGCAGTTGGTATAAATAGCTCTTCCGTGGGATAGGTATAAATTAAAGACTTAACTCCGGGTCTGTGGCATGAAAAGATTAGGTCTCCATTTTGTTTGCTGGCCAAGCCATGCCCCCAACATTACCATTTTGTGTAAATTCTTTGTCATGCCATTTCTCAGAAACTGTTTGGGAGTTTGGTCTGAAATGTTTAGGGCATATCAAGCTTGGGTCACAGGTGTGTTTTTTAAAGGTCTGGTGAAAAAAAATATTTAATCTGTTCAAAAGTTATTAAAATTTCAGTTTGCCCATTAT
Organism: Neoceratodus forsteri; assembly: GCA_016271365.2. Lineage (NCBI taxonomy): Eukaryota > Metazoa > Chordata > Ceratodontiformes > Ceratodontidae > Neoceratodus > Neoceratodus forsteri. The sequence continues at coordinate 1,129,652,506 of CM028131.1, forward strand.
TTCCTATGTGAAAAATTAGATGTGCCATGCGAAACAACTGTTTTGTTGCCGCAAAAGCTTTATTTGGTGTTGCAAATGTGGAATGTAGTGTTGAGATGTCACCATCTTGTTTTCAGTTAGCGAAGCAAATAAATTTAAATATTTCAAAAAATACTTGCAGTTGGTAAATACCAACAGTTGTGTTTACCTAATCAGGGTCCAAGGAATCCGATTCTTGGGTGAATTTGCCCCCAAAATACCCAGAAATATGTTAATTTTGTCCAGTGACATATTTGTGCAGCAAATTGTGGTAGTCATTTCATGAAACAGGGGAAGTTTGTGCCACAAATTGCAGCAAAATCCCATTGTTTCATGGAACAAGGAAGGGTGTCTCACAAAAGAGCTGCCACAATCTGTGGCACAAATACAATCGCAGAAAAAAAATCCTGGGCATTTTTGGACCCACCTAACCCCAGAATCCGATTGCTCAGCTTTCATTTAGGTAAACACCTGTTGGTGTTTATCTAACTCAAATATTATTTCAGATCTTAAGACCTCTACAGGAAGGGGCCAAGGCATGAGAAGAGCATTGTAAGAAATGTATTTGTCAATGCCAAAGGTTGGCTGCTTGTAGCACAGCATCCAGCTAGCAGCCTCTGGGAGACCCAACACAGGCTAGTAAATACATCAGCCCACAAGAGCTTTTATCTAGCTGCCTACAGAACTAAAGATTGTGTATACCTGCTCTGTGTAAGATCACATTGTGAGAACAGTTGCAGTTTAACTTTCCTGCTGCTTGTTCAGTTGGCAAGGGGCTCGGGGCGAGCAGGCAGATGAGCACTGAATCGGGGTTGGGGCTTGCAAAGCATGAAACCTGTGTCACCCGCCACTGGCATCCAGAGCACAGCATCCAGACAGCAGCCTCAGGGAGGTGCAGCACAACCTGGTAAAGGCATCAGCCCATAAGAGCTTTATCTAGCTGCCTACTGAACTAAAGACTATGTACATCTGCTCTGTGTAAGATGGCATTGTGAGAACAGTTACACTTTAACTTTTCTGCTGCTTGTTCTGTTGAAGAGGGGGCTCAGGGGCAAGCTGAGCACCGAATCAAGGGGTAAGGCTTGCAAAGTATATAGCTATGCTGCCTGCCAGCAGTGTCCAGAGCACAGTATCCAGCTAGCAGCCTCGGGAGAATAAAGACATCAGCCCATAAAAGCTTTATCTAGCTGCCTACTGAACTAAAGTGTGTGTGTGCACCTGCTCTATGTAAGATCACATTGTAAGAACAGTTACACTTTAACTTTCCCATTGCATCTTCAGTTGGTGAGGGGGCTCAGGGGCAAGTCAGCAGCTCAGCACTGAATTAGGGTGTGGGGCTTGCAAAGTATAAAGCCCATGCCATCCACCAGCACAAGTGTGCAGGTTGGAGTGCAAGTGGCATCACCACTCAGAAAGAAAAATATAACTGGGAAGGGATTATTCCTGAAGCACCCTATAAGAGATAAAGGTAAAACTAGTTTATTATTTATCTAATTTGGCCTAAATTTAAAGTATGGAAAAGTTTTACACACAAAGAAGTAACTTAGAAAACACAGGTGACAAATGACTTTGAGAAAATTGGGTTTTGCAAGATAAGTGTATGGCTAGGGTGATAAAGTCATTAGAAAAGTAAAGGAACTCAAGTGCAAATAATTGGCTGTGTGGCTCAAGGAACAGGTTTTAGATAGAATATTTATTTAAAGTCTCGGTTATAACTGTATAGATTGTTATTTTTAAAATGTGATTAATGTCGATTAATGTAGGCTTAAAGGCCAAGGAAGATTTTAAGATTGGGCTTTAAGACAGGACCATTCTATTAAATGAATACATTAATTTGTTTTAAGAAACAAATATGGCATATGCCTAGAGGGGCAATTGGAAAGAAACAGTATTGCTGAATATACAAGAATAAGGAAATCACGCAAATTATAAAGTTAACTTCATGGGTAGTGGTGGGTTCATTAATAATAACATGTCTGTCACAAGTGAAAGTGCCCAAAAGGCAATCAGAGTCAGCTCTACAGATAGGAAGAAATCTTAGAATAGAGCAAAACAGGACTGCCTCAAGTAAACAAATAAAAAGAAGAAATACCTTCCAAGCCATTGAAAAAGAACTAAGCAAGCAAAAAAGAACAGACATTAAAATACCTTGGCAGGTAAATAATTGTCCCATTTTGATGGCACTGGTTTTGAGTGGCAACATAGAATTGAACCCTGGACTACAACAAGCTTGAACTTTTAAAGTAACCTACTATTATTCCAGAAGTTTGAAAAACAAAGCTGATTTATTTAAAGCTTGGGTATACTCAGAAAATTCAGATCTAATAGCATTAACAGAAACCTGGTTAAAGCAAACCATATCAAATAATAAAATTGATCTAGAGGGATATAACATTCATTGATTTGACAGGAAGCTTAGAGGGGGAGGGGGTTGCTGTTATATATTAAGTGAGAATTGGGGTTAACAAAAATTCTGTTCTCAGGAACAATTGAGAACACTGCACAACTGAGAACACTGAGTGTTTATTAATTACAATATCAAAATTAAACCTGGTCACTGGAGTAATTTACTCCCCACCAAAAGTAAAAACAAATGGCTTTGAGAAACTGGCACAAGTAACAATGAACCACACAATAGGTAAGAAACTGGTGTTAATAGGTGATTTTTAACACAGCCTGGAGGCACACAAGGGGTTGAGCATTGGAAACTAGTTTTAGGCAACTGGATACAACTCAGGTAATACATTGTTCACTAGACAGTTCAGGTAATATATTTGATTTGCTATTTGTTTCTCAAAACATTGAAGTGAACTATGCATTGGTTAACCAGTTTGGGGATCATGATTTACACTAAGCTGTAAATTAAATCTGCACAAGCGATACATCAGAAACAAGGGAACAACATGTATGGAGAAGATGCTTCAAATGTTATAGTCCAGAGGCATTGCAATATAAACTAGGCAAAATAAATTGGTCAAGACTGTTTTTGAGTCCATCATTAGAATTGTCAATAAAATAATTTAATAACTTATTCTTGCAAGCATGTAATGAAACTGCTCCACTTGTCTAAATAATGCAAAAAAGATCCAATGTTCCGTGGATTATAGAAAAAATAAAAAAAATAAAAGAAATTTAAAAACTAATAGATGGACATATCATTGCAAATTATATGAGAACCTAAAATGGCTCACATTGGAAAATAAACAAAAGATGGTCTGGGTAAGTCAAGTAAGGAAAACAATGGTTTCAATAAAACCTTCCTACTTGTATGAAAAATTGAAAAGAACTGGTCACTCACATGATTTAAGGAAAAGTAAACTATTAAGAGAATACCAAATTAATACACCCAAAACCAGATATGGAGAAATGACTTTCTAATTTTTCACTCTAAAAATATGGATTGAATTAAAAATACAAACTAAAAACATAAATGAAAGTTCAAAGAAATTTAACACTGCATTGAAACAGGAATTATCAATACGATGTACATGTTTTGATTAAAATATCATAAACTTGTAACAAAAGATTTACAAGACATACGGTAAGATTGTTAACTGTTCTGTATTTGTTTAAGTGGTCCCCAATGTTTGTGTCATGTATATGTTACTAGATCTGTGCTATGTAACTTAAGAAATTTTAGACTTCTGTACAGAAAACAGGAGCACCTTGTAAACAGGACTTGTCCTAATGGTGTATTATATATCAACTGATTCTGTATACAAAGAAAGTTTTTTACTACTACTACTACTATACAGTAATTCCCCCCTACCGCAGCCTGTTGCTTTATTTAGCAGTCAACATCAGGGTGCCCAATCCTTGTATCATCATTTATACACCCCCCCAGTAGTGTGAGACACTGGGGAGCATACTTCCAGTTTCCTGAGATATGTATCCCCCTCCAGCATTGTGGAGCACTGGGGAGCCCACTCCCAGTGCCCCAAGATATGTACCCCTTCCCCCACAGCAGTCAGGGACACTGGGAAAGTCCCAAAATATGTATTTAATTAAAACCTGTAAAAAGAAAACTGTTCTCTGATGTCTTTTTTTCTTAACCTGAAAAAAGAAAATGGACCCTCGTCATCCACGCCATCCCCTCTCCCATCCTAACCCTCCCACTGAGCACCCACCACTACCCCCTTACCTTACACTTACCACCGGAGGTCGTACTCTGTCATCTTCTGTGGACTAGGACTGGGACACATCTGCACTCTTCAAAGCCTATCCACAAACTGAGGAATCAATGTAAGTGCCATATAATGTATTTTAATGGCATTTTGAACTTATTTTCATAACTTTGTCATTTTTAGGTATTTTGTCACCAAATTTTCAACATGGGTTTTTTGGAACCCCATCTCATGAAAACTGCCATTGTTACTTTGTTACTAGGGCTCAGAAGGTGATTTAACAATCACTGCATGAAATTACTTTTTGGAACTGAGTAACAAAATGTCACCACCATTGTTCATGAGGTGAGTTCCAAAAAAGGTCATGTTGAAATTTTGGTGACAAAATTCCTAAACATGGCAGAGTTATGTGCACTTGTTGACATTTTTCACACATGTGCATAACTTTGGTAATTTTCAATATTTTGACTCAAATTTTCAACATAGCCCTTTTTTCACACCACCTCATGAACAGTACAGCTGTAATTTTCACATCCTGCCTGAAACATGTTTCCACACCGTGGCACAGAATGGTGTTTTGGCATGGATTTGAACATTTTCATCTATTAAGTTTATGGAGGTATTATAAGAAGGCTTTGTTGAAAATTTGGGGTCAAAATATGAAAAAATGCTAAAGTTATGACTATTCATTGCAATTTCAGTATGCCCACTCATAACTTCAGAAATTTTAAATATTTTGACCCCTAATTTTCAACATAGCCTTATTACTCAACCCCATGTATTTCACAGCTGTCATTTTTCAAATCCTGCCCAAAATGGGTTTTCACACCTGTGATATGCAATGGCATTGCAGTTGCACAGAATTACATTTTGGCATGGATTTCAAAATTTTCTGTACTGGGGTACTTGAAGTGGGGTAATAAGATGGCTGTGCTGACAATTTGGTCACTGTTGTCCTATGAATGGAAGTGCATGGCCCAGAGGGTCCTGTGCTTCCATGGCTACATACATATACAGTATACATCTATGGAGGGATGGGAGCACAGGGCCTGGATGGCCCTGCACTCCCACAGACAAATAAGAGTATGATTATGCTATCTGAAAAAGTAAGGAAATTCATTACAAAACACTTTGTTAATGCATCAGTTAGGGTTGTCAGTAAAGCGACAACAGTAGGGAAATGAGTCATTAGAGTTGACATCCTTACACCCCCTCACCCTACCACCCCACCCCACCCCCACTCTCCACAGACCAACAGGTGATGGACAGTGCCTTGGGGTCATTGGCCCTAACTCTCACCCTATTCTGTGTGTAAGAAAGCTGACATGGTACAGTATAGGAGAATGGCGTGAGAGTTAGGCCTAATGACCCCAAAGGCACACTCCTGTCACCTGTTGGTCTGTGGAGGTTGGGTGGGTGTAGGTAGGGGGTGCTGTCAACCCTAATGCCTAATTTCTTTGTTTTTGTTGCTTCAACCCTAACTGATGCATTAACTAAAAGTTTTTTGCAATGAATTTCCTTACTTTTTGAGAAAGTGTAATCTTACCCTTATATGGTTTTGGGATAGCAGGGCATGGATGGTATCAGTTTTTTTGTAATGAACTGTCATCTCCCTCTGGGAATGCAGAGCCCTCTGGGCCCTGTGCTCCCACCTACCTATAACTGCAGAGATGCAGTGCAGGCCTAGATACATTCCAAGTAACTCTTGTGCTGCAAATGGTGCAATATCTCAGTAACCAGTAGCAACCTTGGAAAAACTTCCACTGCAGTTGTAATCATGGACTGGTAACTCAGCATGCATGCTTAGTATACCTAAAGGTGTACTAAGCTCGTCTACAAAAAATCTGTATCTCAAACTGCTTTGGAGATATAGGCACCAGAAGGCACAGTGTTCACCACAATGTTATCCTATGGGAAATTTCTCAAATTAAGATTGCCATAACTGTGTAACCAATGCAAATTTGTACATCAAAACAGAATAAGTCACATCTCTGGTCATCCACTTTCTACCCCACAAACTTCAAGCCAAAGGTCATAACCATTTCTTTGCAGTGAAGTGGTAAAAACAGACCCTTTAAAATCCCTGTTTACCAGGTACAAAATCCGCCTGTGAGTCAATCTCTGTTCACGAGGTAGGGCCATCTGGTCATCCCTCACTAACAAGGATTTTGACAGCTCACAAACAGGGATTGGCTCATGAACAGGGATTTTGACACCTCACGAACAGGATTTTGACAGCTCATGAACAGATATTCCTTTTTAGAATCCCTGTTCGTGAGCTGTCAAAATCCTATACTCATCTGAATTCCTGTTTGTGAGGTGTTAAAATCCTTGTATGTGAGAAATACCTGTTTTGAGATAGGGCCATCTGGTTGCCATCACACGAACAGGGATTTTGACAGCTCACAAACAAGTTTCTCATGAACATTGATTTTTGACAGCTCACGGACAGGGATTTTGACACCTCAGGCACAGGATTCCTTTTATAATCCCAGTTCATCACCCAAATCCCTGTTTGTGAGGTGCCAAAATCCTTGTTCATGAGAAACTCGTTTGCAAGATAGAACCATCTGGTCATCCCCATATGAACATGGATTCTGACACCTCACAAAGAAGGATTGGCTCATGAACAGGGATTGTGACACTTAGCAAACAAGGATCGGAAGCAAGTCATGAACATGGACTTTAAAAACTTCATAAACACATTTCGAGGCCGAACTAAAGTAAACCAAAGACATGGGTTTGTAGAGGACATTGCTGTGAACAAAAGCCATGCTTGGTTTACCTCACAACACTTCCCTGAGTCAACTTATGTTTTGTTTGAGGACAAGTGAAAACAAGATGGCAACTTGCGAAGCGAACAGGGAATTTTTCTCATGAACAGGGATTTTATAAATTCCTGTTTGTGAGCTGTCAAAATCCCTGTCCATGAGGCAAATGCTTGTTCGCAATTTATACACCTATCCAAAAGACTGAACTGAGCGTGCTCAGAACCCAAAATTTCAAAATGTTATAACTTTGGAGCAGATTAATATTTTGTCACCAAACCAATGCTGGCTGCTTCTTCTTTGGTGCAACCTCTTTCTACTCTAAAAATTGCAGACCAAAATTCCAAACGGTATGGCCGCAGCACGATGGGCAAAAATCAGCAAAAACTAGCAAAAAAAAAGCAAAAAGCATGCCTTTTTCACTATGCAATGCATGAAAACCACTTAGCTGATCAAAAAGAAATTTGGCATGTCAAAGAACCATGCCACAGGACAGCGATACCAAACTTCGTGAAATCCATTGAATGGTTACAGTTATTAAAGTGCAGAATTTGTGGTTTAACATTAAACTGCTTACTCAACTATAACAACAAAAGCAGGAAATATGCTGTTAGGGTTGCCAACCATAACACCCCACCCCACCCTGAAGACACTGACAAGCACATTGGGCATTGGGGTGTGCCTTGAGATCATCAACCTAATGCTCACCCCATTCCATAAGTAAATAAGCTGAGATGGGTACATATATATATATATATATATATATATATATATATATATATATATATATAGTTATACAATGGTGGTGGAGTTGCACATTGATAATAAAACAGGTTATTTCCACTGCACTGAAATATCTGAAGCTGACATCACTGGAGTTAAAATATCTCCGCTTATACAGCTGACGCCAACTTCACTACCATACTCACTCCAGTGAATATCCTCTAAAAACCTAGCTCCCTAAATGAACATGAGCCCAAATCAATCAAGAAATTTATAGCAAGGTACACTCACCTGCAAACCATCAACATAAAAAAAGCAGTCCCCCCCACATGTAACGCAGTCTCTGCTTTCCAACCTAGTAAACAAAAAAGAACATTAAAATGCAATAACGGTAAAAAAATTTAAAACAAAACTAAACATGGCTGAATCAAAAACTCCACAGTGCCTGAACAAACTAACGCTACATCGGCATACAAAACCTGCAAACATGGAACAAGAAATAACGGATCTCTGCACTCAGTTTGAAAAAGACGAACAGCCGCTACTGGATCCAAACATGACTGATGAAACATTTTCAATCCCTGAAACACAAAAAAGCAACATGGCTCCAAAAAACAAATATTTTCTAGACCCTCAATACATTCAAAAATACATTGTCAGCTCCAAAAATGACAACACAAAATGGAAGACTACCGCAGATGTGAACCACTTCCAAAAGTTCCTACTGGAAGACTTGGAACTTAAAACACCCATAAAACAAATTGAGCCCGAAGAACTGGACAGTTTACTCTGCCACTACTTCATGACACCAGTAAAAAAGGACTGCTCTGAATTAGAAACCTTTGACCCTGAGATCCAGATTTCAGGGCATCGAGCTACATCTCCGTGAACATAGTTACAAAGAACCACTATCAACTTCCTTAACATTTGAACGCACAGGCAAGTTCTCATTTCCAAACAAAAACACCTCAAACAAATGGGTTTAGGAAACAGACCTAAAGCAGCACACTACATAACTGATATAATAACTGACAAACTCTACGAGTTAGATTGCCTAGGACCCAGCAACCCACAGGCCCTAATTAACTCCATGTGGGTGATTGTAAACATGTATTTTGGCATCAGGGGCAATATGGAGGCTAAAAACCTAACATGGGGAGACATCTCTCTTAAAACGGACACTGACAACACAAGATACCTTGAACTGTCCAGAGAGAGACAAATGAAAACACAGTGCAGGTCTAATCCTAAAGATATCAGACCCATTAAGCCCAAAGCCTACCAATCAACAGACCCCAAACGATGTCCAGTGAACAATTACCTAATTTATAAATCAAAATGACCACAAAAATGCCAGCACCCAGAAGCACCATTTTTTCTGGCAATTACCTACCCGATTAAAGAACAATCCACAACCTGTACAAAAATCAAGCGCTGGGCATAAATACTATAGCAAATAGTAAAAACCATGATAGAGCAAGCTGGACTTCACAGTGATAGACTTCTAACTAATCACTCAATTCGAAAACATCTCACACAAAAATTAGCAGATTCCAATGTGGTGCCAACTGACATAATGCAAATATCCGGCCACAAGAAAATTGAATCCATCAACTCATACTCCAAAATGAATGAAACAAAACAAAAAGAAGTATCCCGAATCCTAACAAATGACAGACTGCAAACCAAGTATTTCGAAGGCATCAGCTCCTGAATCCTCCACAACTTCACGACCAACTGCATATCTCGACTCCATGCCAACTTGCTTTCAAAACCCCATAATTAATGCCTCGCATGTCACCTACAGCATCATTCAAGGTAATAACATCACAGTCCCATGCCGAAACCACATTTCTACTGAAATAAACAATAACCATCTCTTTTTCATTATTTGCAGGTCACCAATATCAGCAACTCCTGAGGAAAAGACAGCATCCCATATGTACGAGCTCCAACTCTGACTAGCAGCCCGCAGTAACAAGGAGCCACACCACAACACAGAACCTTCCCCAGCCACAGCACTCAGAACCTATCCACAGCAGCGTTTTATGCAGAAATTGAACTGTTCCACATTAAACTTCTATACTCCATAAATAATCTGAAACAGCAATAAAGTCTACTGTTAACTAAGACAAATCTTTTCTGTTACATGGGATTGGTGACTGTAACCAAACCGTATCATACTTGTGTTATAAATGAACCTTGGTGAAAAAAAAAAAATGTAATAAAAATAAAAGTATTATGTACACCAAGCACCAAATGTACCACTAACAAAAAATAAATATACACATCCCTCAAATACTATTACCTTACCAACAAACCAGTACATATCTCTTCAACTCCCACCACTTTATTCTATAACACCTACAATGTGAGCTCCCACCCCCATTGTATAAACTGCACACATGATGTGCAGATCATGTGATATGCATAAATATATTTACTCCTGCATCATGAGCTATGGATACTCTCACTCATGCCTTCGGCACTCGTGAGTATCCATAGCTCTCTCTGCAGGAGTGAGTATATTTATGCATATCACTCTCCTACCCATCATGTATCCCCTATATATATATATAGGGGATTTGATATGGCTCAATCTGAAGATATCATATTTATTCACGAGACCACTGATATCATGATATCTCACGAGTGGCGAAGCCACGAGTGAGATATCTTGATGTCATTGGCCTCGAGTGAAGATAAATATGATATCTTCAGTCGGGCCATGTCATATTCTGTTTATACAATATGTGTTTTGGGCCACACGTGATAGAATGTCTTTAAACACAATTCTCAATACCCCCCTCCAAGAGGCTCCAACACAAAAGATGAGCTACAGTATGTGTTTTGGAGAAAAAAAATTATTTGGTGGATTTTTGTAGTTTTAAAGACATTTATCTGGTTGATCCTGCCATTATTTTTACATAAATAATCATTTAAATAAGGATTTAAAATGTGACTGGTTGATCCTGTCCCTGTGAGTTTTGTTAGCCCACTAGTAGCCATATTGGTAATTTCACTGTTTTCCTGAATTATTCCCCTTCAACAGAACTGATGACATGTTGCATTCAAAAATTTAAGTTGATCCTGCCGTATTTGTTTAGCTAAATATTGATTTTAAACACTTATCTGGTTGATCCTGCTACATTGCACCGGCAAACATCTGAGGACTTTCACTTTCTCCAAAATGTAGCGTGGCGGCGCTAGTAAGACACTTCCTTAACTTTCGCTCCCAGACCTTCGTGGTAAGCAGTGTCCATGAGCTAAGTTAGAAAAAATGTGGAGTTCTGGTCATTTTACTGAATTTCTCCACAAAGCTGCCGACTGTCCGAGAATAGAGAGTTGAGTCACGAGCTTCTGAGCAGCAGAAGGTAGCGTGAGTGTTTGTTGCTATAGCAGCACATGCTCACTCTTCCTTCTGCTGCTCGAAGCTCGTGACTTCGCTTCTATTGTTGTTACCAGTCGTTGACTTTGTGGAGAATCCAATAAAAATGACCAGTTTTCTATTTTTTAACATCATGGTTTCTCAGTTCTGGGAGGCCGGTTATGAAAACTCTCTTGCTGGTGCTTTCGTACGCCTTCTGGCGGAAAATAGATGTTATTACTAAAAAGAGCAGAAGCGGTAAGCGTCAACAAGATAAATTATCACTGTTTGTGAGATTGGACATTTTTGAAATGTATGGCAGCAGATTAGCAGTAGTAATAGCGCTCTGTCACGCTACACTGGGGAACAAAAGTGAAAGTTGTGACTGTGAGAATGACAGTTTCAGTTTCAGTATGACGTATAGGAGTGTGGAGATATCACAGTGACGTATAGGAACATGGAGATATCAGTGATATCTTCACTGCCTAGCTGAGATATCACTTTTTATCTCCAAATTTATCCCAAAACACATGTTGTATAAATATAGCTATAGCAACAAACACTCACGCTACCTTCTGCTGCTCAGAAGCTTGTGACTCACTCTCTCTATTCTCGGTACAGTCGGCAGCTTTTTGTGGAGAAATTCAATAAAAATGACCAGAACTCCACATTTTTTTCTAACTTAGCTCATGGACACTGCTTTACTACGAAGGTCTGGGAGCGAGTTATGGGAGTGTCTTACTAGCGCTCGGCCACGCTACATTTCTGGGAGAAAGTGAAAGTCCTCGTATGCTTGCCGAAGTGCAATGTAGCAGGATCAACCAGATAAGTGTTTAAAATCAATATTTAGCTAAACAAATACGGCAGGATCAACTTAAATTTTTTAATGCAACATGTCATCAGTTCTGTTGAAGGGGAATAATTCAGGAAAACAGTGAAATTACCAATATGGCTACTAGTGGGCTAACAAAACTCACAGGGACAGGATCAACCAGTCACATTTTAAATCCTTATTTAAATGATTATTTATGTAAAAATAATGGCAGGATCAACCAGATAAATGTCTTTAAAACTACAAAAATCCACCAAATAATTTTTTTCTCCAAAACACATACTGTAGCTCATCTTTTGTGTTGGAGCCTCTTAGGAGGGTATTGAGAATTGTGTTTAAAGACATTCTATCACGTATATTAAAACACATATTGTATAAACAGAATATGACATGGCCGACTGAAGATATTCATATTCATCTTCACTGAGGCCAATGACATCAAGATATCTCACTCGTGGCTTCGCCACTCATGAGATATCATGATATCATTGGTCTCTCGTGAAGATAAATATGATATCTTCAGTTGGGCCATGTCATATCCCCTATATATATATATACATACATATATATATATATATATATATATACACACACACACACACACACATATATATATATATATATATATATATATATATATATACACATATACTGTGAGTTTGACACTCAAAATATGTGGAATACATCATTCTTTAGGCTTGAAGATTCAAGCTCAGAACACTGGGAAAGTAGTGCACTTTTTGTGTGCTAGGTATAGTTTTGAATTTGCATAACAGACTATTTTATATGAATTTCTGCTGTGAACTCAGGATTTACAATGTGTTTACAAATGATCACCTTCAATGTGTGGAATAGGGCATTTCTGAGGGGACAGATGTCCCTCTTAGGAGACAGCTGAGAGGGATGGACATAGGGGTTCGGAGGAGTAAAATGAGGAACTTCTCTCCTAGTCTTAACATGCGACAGTTGAGTGGTATGGACTGAAGAATTCTGAAGGTTATAATGTGAGACATCCCTTCCAATGTGTGACACTTGAGGGTGATGGACAGAGGGATTCTGAGGGGTAAAATGAGAGACATCCCTCCTAATGTGGGACACTTGAGGGGTGGTCAGAGGGGTTTTGATGGGTAACATTTGTGTGTTCCCTGGTCTGGTGCAGGCTTGGTTGATGGACTGGGGCCTGTAGCATTACGTACATTTCTGAATGCTGCTGATGGGCAAACAGAGAGAACAGTGCTGGACAGGACATGCCACAGTCCGCACATCAGCCTGTCAGTCGATCACCATAATGCCAGCTGGTCATATTGATGGTAAACACCAATTCTGTGAAAAGCAAATTTCTGTGGGAAAGCCTTCCAATATCTTGCGTGAGGATTGCCTGCCTTTTTCCATCAATATTTGAGAAATTGAATCACGATGCAAACGTTTTCTGGTTATTTGTTTCATCAGCAAAACCTACACAGCAAATATAAGCAGCAAACATGCAGCATCGACAAATGCTTGTTTGTATGTTATTCTTGGTCCCGCATTTACTATTGCTTCTAGACAAGGTTCAGCTTTTAATATGCTCCTATTTTTGCTTATTATGTTAGCAATATTGCCTGTTTCTGAGCTGTATATTGTATTGAATGCCACAACCTCACTTTCTTCTGCTGCTTTGTCTCTTGATTAATAGTTCATTTCTTTGTTTCTTTTCTACCTTTTTCACATCTTGCCACTACCCTAGTTCATACCATCCTCTCAGGAATCTGCCACACATCTCCTTCATCTTTTCTCTTGCCTCTTCTACATCACAGCACCCTTAGGAGTTGGCCATGGGGAATAGTTTTCCTAATGGGTGACAACTTTCCCAATGTAGTATAGCATTTGTTTGTACTTTTTTTCAAAATGGTTGATTCTAATTTACTGTTTTTATAGATACTTAGATCTAGGTACTACCTTTTCTTGCTATGGTTTCCAGTAAAATCTTAGGCTTGGTCACATATCATTATGTATGTTAAGAAATCTTCCAACTCAGTTCTGTGCCCTTTCATATGCACATATCAATAAAATGGATCCATAGTGTGATTTTATCCAGCTATTTGTTACACATATATGAAACACATCGTATAAATGTTGTCTCCCGACTGCTGATGTACAAATTAGGTAATGAAGCTGCAAATTAAGTGTCCATGGTTGTGCTGTGATGCTGCTTATAAAATGTTATATTAAACAAAAAGTAGTTGGACTTCAGAGGGAACTCTGCCAAACTTAATTTGAACTCCAGTGGTGGTAATATGTCACTGGGGCACTCCCTTAGAGTTTTTTTTCTGGCACTTTGTACCTTGTTCAGTATGCAGTTAGGCTCTACGTGTACAGTATGTTAACAGGAGCTTGAAAGACTGGTAGAATGCTTTCAGCCTTTCAGAATGCTCTGTTTCTCAGACCATTTTATAGCACAGGTTAAGAAAGCAGGGTAATTATGTGGAGGGAGGGGAAACTTGAGCTCTGTGCTGGTGTCTGCCTCAACATACAGTATCTGCAGCCTTAGAATGACCTCTTCAGCACAATTATCGGTTCAACTACTAGTATTACTGCAGCCCATAGTCAGTGGAGGCAGAATCAGATGTGCTGAATTTCTTATTGCTAAATGAAATGCTTTGGCAACAGGGTCAGATGGAAGGTGTTGCTTTCCGCCGTTGCTAGGAAGCAGTGACAAAGCTGTAATTAAGCATTCCTGTTGCTTTGTTAATCTAACCTCAGCTGAGATCAGCACAGAACTGAGCAGTACCCCAATAACGCATTGCCTTGAGATGCATGAAAAGCTTGTAAGCATATTCCTGCAGGGTGCCTGCTACCTCATTGACCTAACGTCTGCTCTTAATTAAAGCAGCAATGCATTGTGGACCAAACATTTTCTGTCCATGTTTGTATTCCATTTCAGATTGTCCTTTCCCTTTGTCTAGTAAAATGTATTTTACCCCCTCAATTTAATAATGTGTTATTATTTTTAAGATTTGCATAAAAAGCAATCCACTGCCCAGGTTTGAAGCAGCATTGTAATTATAATGTGTAATCAGTTGCTTAAGATAATAATTGTTCATTGTGTGGTGGCACCATCAGGTGGAAGTTAAAGCAGCAGTGCATGTTACAGTGGAAATTTTGACCTGTACTTTTTTATTCCATTTTAGATTGCCCTTACCTCCTGTCTTGTGCAATACCTTTCAAACAAGATTTTAAATCAATTTTAGCCTTTTTGTTACATTTGAAATATTAAAAGGAGTACTCTTTTAATAGTTATTTATTTATTTATTTGCTTTGGTAACCAGGTAAGCACACTAGACAGCCAGTGCCTATTTTCAGGTGCGACCTGGGAGAATCACAGGGTAATGACATAGGAGAAGATACACTGACAACAATTGCAATCAGGAGCATTGATGACAATTACAATCAGGAGCAGACATACTCCAACAATGATACAGAGTAGTAGTTGCAAAGATAACATTTTGTCAGGTGCATACGGTACAGAATAATGTATCAATAGATACATAGACAGCATTGCAATCAGGAGCAGAAACATTTTGTCAGGTGTGTATGGTACTTGCAATATGACTCATACCAGGTTTTCATCACTGTTTGTAACTGTTTTGTACACCTATTGTCGCATAAGGTCAGGGAATAGTGTCTGCTGCATGCTAGTTCATGTTGGTCACATTAAAAAAATTATGTTAAACAACGGGCATTCAAAAACAAGAGAGAATACTAATGAAAAGATAGACCACACCATATTGAAAAAAGCACTGCTTTTTTTTATTTGGAAAGCAAAAAAGTGCTAAGGCAAACTCAAAATGAGGGAAAACAGATATCATAGAAGACAGCAAATAGAAAGAAACATAGAAACTCAGAACATGATGGCAGAGAAAGGCCTACTGGCCCATGCAGTCTGCTGAATCTTTACTTATGTGATGGCCCTAGAGACCATCTAACTTGCTTTTACCCTTCCTCTTTGCACTTACACCTGCCCTTATCAAACCCTTAAGCCTGTCCCACCCATGTTCAGATCCATTCACTGTTTTGGCACAGACCAGCTCCTCTGGTAGTCTGTTCCACATGTACACCACTCATTCTGTGAAAAAGATTTTGCAACATCCTTCCTGAACCTACTCCATCCAGCTTTAGTGGATTATCCCTGGTGTTTGTACTTAGGGTAACTATTCATTGCGTATTGCCTTG
Source organism: Neoceratodus forsteri (assembly GCA_016271365.2). Taxonomy (NCBI): domain Eukaryota; kingdom Metazoa; phylum Chordata; order Ceratodontiformes; family Ceratodontidae; genus Neoceratodus; species Neoceratodus forsteri. Next base: position 1,129,668,550 of record CM028131.1, read on the forward strand.
TTAATCCCATAGAGATATTTGTACGTTTCTATCAGATTCCATTTCTTCTTGTCTCCATGGTGTACATGTTCAGGTCATTTAAGCTTTCTTCCTATACTTTCTCCCCAGCCCCCGAATCATTTTGGTCACCATTTTCTGAAAAGCCTCCACCCTATCACAGTCCTTCCTCATGTGTGGGCTCCAGAACCTTCTACAGTGCTCTAGGTAAGGGTGAACCAAAGAACTATACAGGGGAAGGATCACCTCCCTGCTTCTAACATTTATCCCCTATACACTCCAGCATCCTGTTTGCCCTCCCCACTGCCCTGTTGCACTGTGTAGTAGATTTCAAGCTTTACTCCCAGGTCCTTTTCCTCAGGGGCAATCTAAAATAGAGTAAAAAAAGCATAAGTCAAAATTTGCACAGCTAGCATGCATTGGTACTTTAAGACAACAGTAAATTTAAGGATACAATTATAGTGATGCCATAGTGCCACTATAGGGTCTAGTAGACTGTTTCATGATGAACCCCTAATTCTGCACTTTAATGTCTTTTGCCACCATTCAACAGATTTGCATGAAATTTTGCAGGTGCAGTTTCAGGGCAAGTTCTCTTGATATGTCAAGTTTTGCTCTGATCAGATGTGCAGATTTCGAGATCCAGATAGCAAAAAAAAGTGAAAAAATCGGGGTGGGGGGGATTGCTGCATTCTTTTAATCTTCTAGAGCACAAATGGTTTTGGAATTTTGGTCTGAAAATTTCAGGGTAAAAAGGGCTTGGGCCAGAGTGATGCCTTTCGTTGGTCTGGTGAAAAATATTAACCCATTCCAAAGTTACAAGTATTTGAAATTTTAGTTCTGAGCATTATCAGTATGGTCTTTTGGATAGTTGTTTCACATGAAAAAAATAATTTGGGCCATACAAAAAAAGATTCTGTTTCATATGGGGGGGGGAGTTCTTTTTTCATGAGAAAAACATCTATTTTTCATATGGCTGCCATCTTGTTTCCATTTTTTCAAAGTTCTTTTTTCAAAACCCATAAAAATCATGTCCTTTAGAGACACCAATGCATGTACTGTATCTTGCTGATCAGGACCCTTAGCTGGATTCTCAGTTAGTTTCTGGAAAATCACCCAGAAATATGTTTTAACACATTTTAAAATCTTTTGTGACCTAAGTTTCTTTTTCATATGGCCATATGAAAAGGAATAGGACCATGTGAAAAAGATCCTCTTCATAAGAAAAATAATTTGGACTGGGTTTCTTCACACTTTTTCATATGAAGGAATCTTTTGTATGACTGACATAACCTCATGAAGAAAGATCCTTCATATGAAAAAATAACATGGACTTACTTTTTTTCATTTCTTTTCATCTGAATGACACAACCTCACAAAAAGATCCTTCATATGAAAAAAGATTTAGACTTAGTTTTTTTCTACATTTCAACTTTTAGCCATAACTCCATTAATATTTGCAGTTAAGGGACAATCTATATATCAAACTAATATGTAAAAATGAGTTCTGTGCCAGTTATTCTTTTCCAATGATTTGTATATCAAATCCTGTATTCTTTTGTCACCACTTGTCTTTCAACCATTCATTTTATTTTTTCTTATTTAATCCAATGTTGCAAGGTATTATTATTGTCTCTTCTTCAGGGAAAGATGGATGCAAATAATAGATAATACAGTCAACTAAGTTTCAAATAACATTTCGGCTTGCGCATTTCACAATTTTATGTATAAATAAGGTTCAGTACTGGGCATGGATAAGTCTCCTAGTTACCTTCAAGTCCAATAGTGGCATACACAAATCCACAAACCTAGTATCTGCTCATCCATTTTGATTCTAAATTCAATTTTTTCGTTTTTCTCTACAATTAAAAAAGAAATTCAGGCATTGCGTAATTTGCTTTTTAAGTTTTGTTTGTCTTGCCTCTAAAATTGCATTTTAACTTTTCTTACCTAGCTTTTTTTTTTTTTTACTTTGAAGCCTAAAGCTTTCATTATACTCTCCTGTGTTAAATAAAAAGTTCTCTGGGAGACAATCCTTCTAGTAGGAGTTAGCTCTTTCAATTATTAACCATGAGCAAATAAGTTTAGTGTTATATTTACAACACCAAATGTGTTCATGCAGGTCCCAAAGGACCTTGATGAATGATGATACAATTCTGTTTCTTTTTTTTTCTTTTTTGTCTTTTTTCCTGCAGGACCCTGTTGTTCCATCACCCTAGTCACGGCCCCCAGAGACCTCCACCACCACCTATGGCTGCCGAGGACCCTCAGTCACCCCCGGCTAACCCCCCGGAGGGTGGGCTGTGGCCACCTTCATGACCACGGAGGTATGTCTGGTCGGGGACCCGCAGCGACGGTGATGTAGTGAGGTTCTCTGGGGAGGTTGTTGTCCTGCCCGCCTCCATTTTCCATCTATTTTTGTTATGGAGGTGGGGACATGCAATGATGCAAGCATCCGCCCCACCTCCCAGAACTGTACTCGCTGGAAACCTGAGATCTCCCGGCCTCCACCAGGAGTCCTCAGTGCACCGAACGCTTCCCCTGCCCTTCCCCAGAGAAGGACAGCAGTCCATAGGATGCTCTATCCTTCTCCCCCCAGCTGGCCCTCTGACAATCTGGGTACATTCCCGCTCCCGGGTCGCTGGCATCATGAGCAGAAATCCCACCGCTGTGCCAGCGGGCCAGCACAATTCTACTGTTTCAAAAAGTACGGAAAGCCATTGTAAAAAACTTTTTTAATGCCAGTTAGGATTAAAGTGACAAACATAAGGAAATTTGGTGCTAGGGTTTATAACTTTAACTCCCCACCCCACCCCCAAGCAACAGAAAGAAAAAAATTGCAGTTTTCCCTGTCAACACTCTTATGACATATATGACAGTGAGGTGAGCGATAGGGATGAGAACCCCAAGAACACACCGACTCCTACCATTGTCATATGCTCTGCAAATGTACAGACCTATGTCTCCCCACATAGTCCCAACAACCTCTATGCCCTTAATGAAGAAAATAGATCACATCTGACCATATTTGAGCATGGAATGGGGTGAGCATTAGGGCTGAGAACCCCAAGGAACACACCACCCTGATTCACCAAGAGTGATGACAGAGAAAACTGTATTTTTTTTCCTTCTGGTGCTTGGGGGTGGTTGTGGGGAGTATATGAGAATTGGGAGGATCAGTACAATCGCCCGAATACAAACTTCCCAACTTGAAATTAACCGACATTTACTTGCTGACAATACAAACTGACTGACAAAATATTTACTGACATATATTATACCGACAAGTGTCTGCAACAAGCATGAATATATATTTCATTATCATCAGCACTTTAACACGTTAACGCCATTCTGAGTCAGAGCTGTAAACAAGATCAGCCGCCTCCCACCCCACAGACATTCCGTGCCTTTTTTCTCCTCCTTTCTTTTACAGAGAAACCATCAGTTGTCCATGAAGCAGACCTGAAGCTTCTACAGACAGTTTTTTTTTGTCACGGAACAGAGCAATTTTACTGAACCACCGAAAGCCAAACTGTAGTGCAACCAGTTTCGCTCTCTGAGGATGTCATCACCATAAAATAGCAATTCCACAGAAAACACAGTAGTGCAGGATACAAAAGTAATTCAATTTTCATGCACATTTGTTTTTCCCAGAAAGGCGCGCTTCACTGAAGTCGGTCATTTCAAACTCCGAGCCTGTCGTCCGCTTCACCAGTAGTGCCAAAATCAGAAAAATGGTCACAAGAACATGAAATTCACTTTCTGTCCTGCAAGACAGGTGGGAAGACTGCCTACACTAACCTTCACTGTTCGTGATTCCGTCAGCACACGGTTGTTCCTCAGCACTCACTCATTCATCCACATATCAGAATTCAAAATCCAGTGAAAGAAACAAGGAAACCACCTCAATTAAAGAATATCGGTCCTCACACTGATCACAATGATATACAGTGCAATGATCAGCTTTACCGATCAGCTGTGTGTGATGGGAGAATCTTGCCGTAATACAGTAAGAGCAGGAAGGTAATAATCGGAAATAAAATATGGGATTTTTGCCGTCGGGATGTTTGCTGTCAGGAGATCGTACTAGACCCAGAACAGGGTGAGCGTTAGGGTTGACAACCACAAGGCACACCCCACACCTGTTGCTGTCTGCAGGGTAGGGGTGGGCTTTTATGGTTAGAAACATTAACACCACATTTCCCTATGTTTGTCACTTTAACCTTAACTGTGGCATTAACACATTTTTTGGTAATGAATATTTAATATAAGTAATAAAACAACTTTGGCTGCACCTGACAGGGGTCAAAACTGGCACTGGCCCAGCAGCCAAATACTGGTAGATTTTGTATCAGGCTTGTTAAAGTGTCCTTTGACTAGCCCTGCTGGCTTGCCATGGAGGAGACAAGTTTTCAATATGTACACCAGCTGGGCCAGTGGAAATGCCTCTGAAGCTTGTGGAATTGTACAGTCATTAACCCTGTTGGCTAGTAGTTACAACATTAATTTTGACCCCTGAATTGATTAGTGGCAGCGTGTTGCACTATCATACTGATCGCCTGGGTTTGGGAACAGACCCAGGTGCTGATCAGCAGTGCCTACTAGTGAAGGGAGGAAGGAGGTGGTACATTCTGCCACTACAGTGACCTCTGCTGGTGGAATAGATAGCTTTCTTTTGGCAGGGAATACTGCATGCATGGGAAGCCCTGAACTGTGCACACCACTCCAGAGTGGAGATCAAGGGAGAAAAGCAGAAAATGGCTTCCTCTGTGATGATGTTAACTGCACACTTGGACCCTGCACTGACCATTCCTGTCCCTCACCAGATTGTGCTCCAGTGGGTGGCTGGGATGCCTTCCTCTCCAGCCTGCCATGAGGGAAGGGGGTAGTTTATTCCATGAAATTCATTATTGCTTCCACTGTGCTAAGCATTTGCTAATGTGACAAGTTATACTTACTGTGGCACTGAGGCACCAGGTCAGTGAGTGGTGCAGAAGGCATTCACTGCTGGAGGGACAATTCATTCTCAACTGTACGATTTACACTTCTTGGATATCTTGACGTCTGACCATCAATGAGGGCTGCTTTTTCTCACACTGAGGTCTTCACATGTAGAGCATGTGACACTTGGACAGCTGGTTCTGATTAACCTATGTTTCTGTAATATAAAAATGTGTTATTGAATGTATCTCATGAGAGATGCTGACAGTCTGTGGAATAACACCCCCTCTCAGGTTTTAGCTAATAGGTGTTACCTGGAAGGCCAAGAGACAATTACAGGCTAGAAGAGACTTGAAATTTAGGATCTCCTTTTTATGTGACTAATTGCAGCTTGCCAACTGCCAAGATAGATTATAAACTTTTATAACGTTCAGAGGAAACACAGTAAAATTCATATGGTGACATGATGCATGTTGCATGTCCGTGAGATCTGGCAGAGAGACATAACAAGTCCTTTGATGTCCTGGCAAGGGAAGCTGATCATAAGATCAAAGAAAGGCATATGAGAAAATAAGTTATGCTGAGATCACAGAATTTACCTTTGATAAGACATCCTGTTTTGCATAGATATATCTTCTTTATATTCTGACAGGGAGGAGCTAGGTGACCTCACACAAAGAGGTTGGCAAAGCCAGTTTTTAAACAGTATTCTGTTTTCCATTTACACACAAATGTTTGGACTCTGAAAAAGAAATATCTACAGCACTGTGAGATAAGAATGCCTTAGAAAAGACAATTCTAAGAGCACTGTGGTAGGAGATTTGGTCTTCACTTTTAAACCTGTTTTAAGTGAGTTGTATGTTTTGTGATAAATGGTTCTGTATTTACACTTTATATTTTTATCTATTTTTAAGTAAACTTCTCATTTTTTGTAATAGACTATTTTGTGTCTTCCAAGTTCTTCTGTTTTTGCCTGTGATGTATGGATGGTTAAGAGTGTGACAACACTGTGCATGAGCTTATATGGTAATACCAAATTGGGAAAAGATAAGAGTAATCTGAGGTCTCTATTAGAGTTTTTAAGGCTTCATTTTGTATACCTGGTTAGGTGCCCATAGACGAAAGATATCTGGCCCCCCTGAAGAGCAGAATTATCTGAGCCTGTACATTGGCTACGCTAACGAGAGGTTCACAGTTTGAATCCCCCCAGAACTGAGACCAAAGGTTGATTTGAACCCACAAAACAGACAGGAGGGTTACCCTGTTTCTGTTTCCTGTTCAAAAGACTGCGCTCAGAGGTTGGCACTGTGGGAGCAGAGGGTCTGACCTGCTAAGTGGGTTTGTGACAGGGCACACTGAGCAAGAGCAGTATTTGGTTCATGTTACGTCACCTATGTGTACCCTGATCCTGATGGTATCTGCTCCATGACTGGTCAGTTTCCTCTCTGAAGCCAGAAGATCACCCCTTTCACAGGGGCCTCATTCATTTCAGCTCTACCACTCACTGGACAGTGTGCTGGGCACAGTGTGGCAGCATGTACTCCACCCTGCCCATTGGCAGTGGCAAATCATCACTCCATCTACTCTGCTAGCACCAGCAGCTCTAGTATCCATCCTAGGCTTAGGATCTCCTTAATCTTCATGTAGGTATATTTTCTACCTTGGTCAGGAGTCTTGCATGTCTCATCAGGTTTCTTTCCATCAGCAGCTCTGTTGGTGGCATCACTCAGGCAGAGGGACCTCAAATGACACCCAAAGGCAGCACCCTGTCTTCTGCAGTACCTCTACTATACTGCAAGGTTGCCAGGAACTCCTCGCTTAAGGGAGGCTTCTTAGATCCCCACACCCTCCCAGTGTACCCCTCACATGGCTCCTGTAATTACCAGTGATCTACATTAATTGCCCCCAAGTCCCTTCCCCAGGAGCTGTATTGCTGTCTTGGGCATCTCCCTGAGGATCCTAGGTGGCTAGCTGTTAAACTGATCTAGTCTCACAAATCTGGATCTAGTGACAGCTGGTAGTTGTAAGGTCCTTACCACCTCAGGGTAAAAGCTCCAAGAAAGTACCCTGACAGCCTCCTTTATATCACTAAGTCCCTCCCACAAAGATATCTAATGTCAGAGTTACTACTAAAAGTAGGCTCTGGGTCTGGCATTCTGGTAATCAACCCATCTAACTCAAGTGGTAGGCATGGACTGTTACATCAAAGTTTTGTTTATTTGGATTGCTATGTTTTATTTAGAGTAATCATTGGATATTAGGACAGTAGGAGGCATCTTGTCCATCTGGACAGTCCCCAACTTCTCAGTGGTGATAACTATTTATGCTGTTCTCCATCATGTTAAATTTATAGCAGTTATAATACTATTTGGTAGGCTGTTCCAGAAACCAACAATTCTCCTTGTATAAAAAAATATTTTCAGGCATCCTTTTTCGATGTGTCATTGTCAGTTCAAATCTATGTCTATGAGAATTCAATACCTTGAATTCAAGGCCCATGTCTTGCTTGGACTTGCTTGTAAAAAGGTTGTTAATTTTCATAACGTTTTTTTTTTTTTTTGCAAATTCACATTCTTTTTCAAACAGATATATTTCATTTACTAGTGTATTCTTGTTGCTTCCCCATTGGATATCCATTCCTAGTAGAGTAATCAAGGTGCATTGTATTTTGGTCAAGAAAATTAAATATAGTTTCATTTTTTGTATTTGGTGAGTCTAATTGCACATATTTATATATTCAGAACATAAGGAATCATGTATGGGCAACCATACTCAATGAGCTTGTGCTTCCATAGAGGGGTTGAGATACCAGCATATGGACCTTGAGAGCAAAGCTCATGAGGTCCAAGCTGGTATCTCAACCCCAAAATGGAAACACAAGGTGTGTTGTGTACGGTCACCTAGATTTTATTCCCTATAGTGTACCGTTTTTAATGTAAAGCATCACACACTCTAATAGGGATTTTAGTTGAGCTTAGTGTTTAAGTAAACATCAATATAATGGTTTTAAATTAACGTGAATTAAGTAACAGTGAACATGAACAAGAATACAGTTTATTAGTAAAATCAGTTTTAAAATTTGTAGTGCTTTTTTTAGATATAGGTTTTAGATTATTGTAATTAATAGTTTAAAACAAAACTGTTTGTAGTCATTTTGTTAAGTTGCTTTACTGTTGTCCCTCTAGAGAACTATTGCAAGGGGAAAAAAAGGAAAGGTCCTACTTTTGAGTCACAGTTCTTCTAGCGAGGTTTGGATTCAGCAGTCATGTGTGGGAGGAAAGGAAAAATAGAAAGAACTTGCTGGACTGACCCACACTTGCACATGGCATTTTTTTTTGTTTTCACAGAAGCACCATTTTGACCTAGAACACCACAACATCAAATCGAGGTAAAAAAAATCTCACTCTTTGTATTTTTCTTTTCCTCCCACAGAAGACTGCTGAATCCAAACCTCACTAGAAAACTGCAACTCAAAAGTAAGACTGTTCCTTTTTTTTACCTTGCAGCAGTTCTGTATGACTTCTTTGAAGTACTTTGAAGTGCTGTCAAGAAAACAACCAGACATTGGCGGAGTCAATGCAAGCTATGGGGGGTTATTTGCTTATGGAACTTGCACAATAAGGGGTAATTTCCATATGGAACATGCACAATAAAGGGGTGATTTAAATATGGAACATGCACAATAAACTTAGAAAGTGCATAATAAGCTCTTGAGAAGGAGCATGATAGGGTTGTTGACTTGTGAGATTTCAGTGCAATAAGCCCAAACCATACACTATACCACCATATTTATTTTTCAAAACCTCTTTGTTCTTTAAGGCCCACATTTTATGCCATTTGATTTTCTTATTGTTCAATATTTTTAAATGGGATCCTTTCATAAGCTTTTGTTCCTTATCTAGCAAAAGGATTCAGTTACTTAAATACAGAGTTATGGACAGAAGGAGATGATCACTTTCTACTCTTGTTAAAATACAAAACTTCAAAACAAGGACCAGATAATAGCGTCGATCATATTCTTGTCTATTACTGAGACTATCAAGTTTATGGATTATATAGAGACTTAAGCAATCCTATGATAAGTAGTAATGGCGACCAAAAACAACATTTTTCATGAAAGGAAACCCATCTCACAGGTCATGGCAGGCTCAAGCAGAGCCATGGTCAATCCCCCTTTTGCAACAGGGGGAGAAGATCCTGAAGAGACACCATTCAAAATGTTTTGCATTCTATGAGCAGGTTTAGGTCTCTGAGATCCAGTACAAGATGTAAATCTTCTGTCCATTTGGGAACCAGAAAGTATCTTGATTAGAATCCTTTTTTTCTTTCTTGGGGAAGAACAGGTTCAACAGCTCACTTTTGAATGAGCGACTAAGTCTCCTCTAGCAGCAGGGGTAAGTGACTCAGATGATAATGAGGAGGTGGAGAATGTACTGGATGTGTGGACAGCAACTCCAGAGCATGCCCCTTTTCTGCTATTTCCAGTACCTACTCATCTGTTGTAGTCTTCTCCATTTATGCAGATGAAGAGAGATCCTTCAGCCCAGTTGCACCCCAGAAGGCAACAGCGAAGGGGAAGGAAGTGGGGAGTCAGAACATACCAGGCATGTCAGGGGCCACCTTGACTGATACATTTGGTGACTTTAAATGGTCACCAGGAGGAAGAGGACTCAAAAGAGGACTGCCAATACAGCCACGGACTGCAGGTGGGAGGCATGGACACCACAGGCTACAGGTCTATAAATTGAGCTCTACTGTGACCCCCAGTTGGCTGAGGGGTCAGAGAGTCAAATGACTGGAAACTCATCTTTGAGGACTGAAGCTCACCTACAGCATTTTTACATCACTCCCAAACTGCTTGGATTGCCTTAAAGGGGCATTCAGCACAGCCTGTTGTACATCAGTAGCAAATCCACCTACACTAAGCCATTAATATCTCTAAAGGCATATGATGGAGGCAGCAGCAGCTCCAGTAGAAGCAACAGAGGTATCATATAAAGAACATAATAGATGTTGTCCAAAATTTATATTTCCTTTGAAATTGATCAGATGGTTAATTTCCAACATTCACCATATTAGTATGAGTATGATTCCTCCAAAGGGGGGAGTCTCCCTTCAACTCAAATGGAGAACTTTCAGCCACTGCATTACATACTGAAATAGGAATGTTATGAGAATATAAATAGAATAATGGATAGGTAACTGGGTATTAACTGGTGAGTAATACCATCGAGAGGTTCTGAACACATTGGAACCTCGAGAGCAAAGCTTGAGAGGTTCCAGTGTCCAGAACCTCGAGATGGTATCTCACCAGTAATGTCCGGTTACCTATTTATTATTTTTTTAATATATGGATCAGACTTTTTTTTTTTTGTGTGATCTATTTTTCCACTCACGCTCGCTGGTCCTTCACTCCTTCAGGCTCTGAGAAGTGCCCCCTGACCTCTTCTGTCCTTGCCCCAGCCCTCCTCTGATCCCACAGATTGCAGCCGACCCCCAGGATATCCCAGTGTATCCCTTCACCGGGCAGGTCCCTCTCCTCCGAGGGGGAATGCACCGGGGGGAGGATAGCCCCAGCGCACACACACTACTAGGGCCCGGTGATGCTGCTGGGGAACAGGAGGTGCCAGAAAGGCACTGGAGGTCCTTGGGAATAGAAAGCCATCATCCAGAGGCCAGCAAGTGATTTTCCTGGCTTTCTGAGGTGTGTGACGTCCAGATGTCAAGGCGAGAGCTGACGTCTGTCACGCACCACCCTTAATGACCCCGACATGCTGCACTACCACCGGCCTCCGCCAGCGGTCACTTCTGCACCAGGTCGCGATCCCCTCCTCCCTGGAGACAGCGCAGTCGACGCTCAGCTGCCTCCCCCTCGCCAGCCCTCCAGCAACCCGAGCTCGTTCCCGAACCTGGGTCGCTGGCATCGCAAGCGGAAATCCAACCACTGTGCCGACAGGCCTCACTCTTTTTTTGATCATTTTGCTGAAACCAGTTGACTGTTAACTACAGGAATCTTGCGCTCATAGACGACTGCCACAGCCTGTCACACAGTGCTGCCTGGTCTGCCTGCCTTCCGTGACTCGCATACATGCATAGCAACAATTTCATTTTCTTTTACCTTTTGTTTTTGGGGATGGGTGAGCACAGTTCAGCGAGATACATTTTCATTTGTAGATACCCGAAAAAAACTGAAGTTTTGTCACTGTGGACTCCACATAGTGTCCTCTCGCTAGCGAGAATCCCGCCATGTTTTCAAACTGTTTCAGCTGGAACGCACAATTGGAAGGCACGCTTAAAAGACATGACAAGATAGACTGGCACTTGTGTTGTTCATCTTTGGTGATAATACTATCATTCAGGTCCCGAACGATAGTATTACTGCCCTGAACGATAGTATTATCAACTCAGGAGCAGTGGTATTATCGGTTCAGGAGCCATACTATTACCAGGATTTTTTATGCCTTCTGATGGTATTAATTTGACAATCCATATTAAAAGAGTATAAAACTATGATAATGGAGAACTCTGTAGCACTGTTGTATAAAATACCTTAATTGAGAAGGAGCTTGCACTGTGATTGCCTGTGATGTACCTGTTACCGCGATAAACTGAGGACTTCACTGTCCAGTGCTGTCAATCTAACACCTTTCACAAGAATGAAATTAACAATTTTTTAAAGATAATCTTCTATTTTGAATCCTTACTACAAAGCAAAAATATGTTTATCATGTCAGAGAGACTAGCTAGATTTTGTCTGGTGCCAACCAGCTGAGTCTCCTGGCAGCCTCAAGTGTATCCTAAAACAGAAAGTTTCTACTAAGAAGCTGTTGCTGCATTCTGTCAAGCACTTTAAAAATCAAATGTTACAAAAGTAAATTTACATAATAACACAATCGGCCTGTTTCAACTGTGTTTTTAAAATCAATAATCCACATTTAAGAATGTCAGAGGAATAATTCATGGTTAAGAAAATGGATTATTTCAAGGAGCGTGGCTGAGCGAACGAAGATGGTGGATACCTAACAGTATAGCTCCTCAATGACACTGACTCTCTTTAAATCAGTGGTGTCATTGATGTAAATGATGCACAACCTGCAAGAAATGTGATCTGACAACCTATGTCAAAACAGCAAAAAGCAAACCCAGCTGCCATTTAGTGCACAATCTAAGCCTCAAAATCCACCCAAGACTAGAACAAGGGCAGGGAGTATGGCTGCAGCAAGGGAAACCCCTGCTCTACAGAAGGACCAAGTTACCAGGAGACTCCTTGAAGGCCCTCATAACTGCCATGATGTCTGAGATGAGGATGAGACTGCAAATAGGAGTGCCCAGCTAGCACACATTCAGGCAGCTGTGGAGACCCTCAGTGAAGCTTCATCCAGCCATGCCATCAGATTGACAGAAGTGGAGAGTCACATGAGTTCAGCTGAAGACATGCTGGTTGGCTGGGAGGCAGAAAAGGATCAACTGCATGACCTAGTAGAGAGCCCTACATAGATGGCCAAGACAACAGGTTTAGAAGATGTAATATCCACATCACTGGGCTTCCTGAAGATATGGAACGATGTAAGCCAAAGGACTGTATCATTAAGGGCTGATTCAGCATCTCAAACTCAGCATACTGTATCTGGCCAAATGTGAAGTTGAGTGAGCCCATTGTATCCCTGGGGACCGATCATGCCCTGGAGACTAGTTACAGCACTTTTTGCATGTTTCCACCAGTGTCAGGACAATGAAGCTGTCCACTGAGCTGCAAGGGCCAAAGGACCACTCCAGATTGGGAAAGCAAGAATATTTACCTTTCTGGACTACAGTCGGGAACTTCAACTTCAGTGGCAAACATTTTCTGAGGTGAAGGCAAAACTTAGAAGGCTGGGCTGGCAGCACCAACACTTGTATCCATCCTAATTGAGAGGCATGAGATGGCGGAACTAACCTAGGACTCTGGACAATTCAGAGGAGATTTACAACTTCATAAACAGGGAGGAATCTGCCACTGCAGGACTGTCATCCATAAGGTCAGCAGCCTGGGCGAAATGAATGCCAGTGGATATAAAGTCCTTGTCCTTCTTATTTCATTGCAATTTGTGATTCACTAGGGCCCTTTCCCCTCTGTCCCTGTCCTAACCCCATAATTTTGCCAGATGAAAACAACTCAACATGGGAGGAAGATCAGGTTTTAGCCAGAGTAGTTGACCTAGTGATGAATCTCATGCCACGTTTAGCCCAGGCCACTGTAACTTAGTGTCAGTGGCTCAGTATGTAGCACACTCACCTCTGAGGCTGGAAGATCAGAGGGCTGTGGGTTCAATTCCCACATCTGGCACTTGGGTTAATATACCAGTACTGACACTGTAGTGAAGCATGAGAGGGGTGCTGCACTTCTGAGGTGCCGTCTTTCGGATGAGACGTTAAACCGAGGTCCCATCTGCCTGGATTGGTGGTAGTTCAGGTGGATGTTAAAGATCCCATGGCACTTATCGAAAAGAGTAGGGGAATTTCGCCAGTGTCATGGCCAAATTTCCCTCATTCACTAAAAATACCACCAACAGCTTAATCTGGTTCAAGGTCAGTTGATATTCATCCGTATCCCCATCCCCTGGGTCGTGCCTGAAAATAGGCAGGATTTGTCTAGTGCACTTACCCGGTCAACAAAAAATAAAATAAAAACACATTCTTGAGAGCTGACTAATATAATGCTAACTAACTAACTTTCTGTTGTACTGTAGATAAGACTACCTCTCAAAGACCAGATCGCCAGCTTCATGTAACTATTGGATCTGACTGTCCTAAAATCTCTGGCTTTGGTTAGGGCAAAAGAAGTAACAATGCTGTGTGTTGGGGGAGGGGACTGTGGAAGATTCCACTTGCTGCAGAGGCTTAAGAACTCAAAACCCATATGATGCATTTTTCTCACATGTCCATAAGTCCTTTGTCAGGATAGGCTTTATACTGGCTTTACGGGAATCCTACAGGGATCAGAGGAAGTGGGGCATGATGCTTTCCTAGTCTCAGACCACTCACCGATATTGTTCAGGGGATGCATGGGGGAAACAGAGTTCCAAGATCTGGATGCTGGATCCTACCCTCTTGAGAGACATGCAATTTAAGGAACATGAACTTGTAACCAAAATGATAAAAGATTTCTTGGTGCACAATAAACCTGGGGAGGCATAGTAGTTAACAAGGGGAAGGCCCTCAAAGCAACACTAAGGGGGGAGATCATCTTCTATGGTAACCACAAAATGAAGACACACAGGGCTCAGCTGGGATTTAGAATAATCCATCCAGCAACTAGAAACTTCCCATAAAGAAACCCTAGATCCTGTACTATATATAAAACTACAGAAAGTTAAAACTGAGTATAACACACTTAATTTCAAACTTACAGGGGCAAATTTACTAACAAAGGTGGGGGGCTACTATGAAGGAGATCATGTTAGGAAATGGTTGACATGGCAACTCTATAAGAAATTGAGGTGTCAGCAATCTCAAACTCTGGAGGTGGGGAAAGTAATCACTAAAACTTGAAATAGAAGAAGAATTTTGTCTCTTCTATTAACAGTTATAATCCTCTGAATATTCCTCCACATAGCAGGAGTTGGAGACTTTCTTTGTGTTCACCCCAATTCAGAATCCTACACCAAAACAGAGGGGTTGCTGGACACCCCACTCACTTGTGAGGAGGTCCAGAGAGTCATAAGGGTCTGGTGGGGAAAGGTGCCCGCCCAGATGGCCTGCCTATACATTATATAAGTGTAACTCCCGCCTAGGTCTAGGGCATGATTTTACTCATGAGACGGGGACACAAGCAAGGACTGCCACCAGAACACAACAGAAAAGCTATATACACCTGAAAGACGACACAGCTCAGGGTTCCCAAATAACAGCTTACCAGCAGCTTGATACACCAGTAGCAAGGCAGCAGTCAGGAACGGTCCTGGAGTTTGCTGGGGAAAGCATGGTTAGTACAGCAGCAAGGCACAGATCAGAGGGCACATGGGTAAAAGAATAAAACATAATGAATTTATTTTAAATAAAATGAACAGCTCCATAGGGCTAGAGGCAACTGGAAACAGGCACAAATAGCTGGCATTATTATGTTTCCACTGCAGCACAAGATCTGACACAATCTTAGGGCCAGAGAAGACCCAAGGAATGGGCTGCACATACACTGAGCTGGGGAATTCATTAATCAAGCAGTGCTCCTAAACCTCAAATCCAGGGCTCCCTTTCTATACTTCCTCCCTGGCTCCACTCTCAGGCTGTTCTACTGCTGCTCTAACACAATCCACTTGACCATCCTCCAATCCAGGGGCTCTTGAAATACAGGTGGCATTATACACTCTGCTTCCACCTCCCAACCTGCTGACTCAGTCCTGGATCTAGACAAATATGGGAAAGATGGGTACTGACCCTTACTTGCTCTAGCAGAGGCAACAAACAAAGATGGCATGCTGCCACCACGAGAGTGCGACCCCTAGATGCTGCCATCACCATCAGGGCCACACCCCAGTGCTGCTGCCACCACCGAGGTGCCCCCACCATCTCCTGGCTTCAAACACTGGACCAGGCCTCAGAGCCACCATGGTGCCATGGACCCCAAGGTGGGTCCCGATTCCAT
Organism: Neoceratodus forsteri; assembly: GCA_016271365.2. Lineage (NCBI taxonomy): Eukaryota > Metazoa > Chordata > Ceratodontiformes > Ceratodontidae > Neoceratodus > Neoceratodus forsteri. Next base: position 1,129,684,112 of record CM028131.1, read on the forward strand.
TTTCCTCTGGGCCATGGCTCCCCACATAAAACAGTGCCCCGATCTCTCCAGCCACACCTCCTGTCTCCTCCCACCTTATATCCCAAGCAGACTCCACCACTGCTGATGCCATTGTAATGGGCTTACAGGCCAGAGATCGAGCCCCCGGCCCAATTTGTGACAGTCTCCTGCCAGCCTCTATGAATCTTCCAGAACCTCTCAATCTATCCCATGGAGGGGCAAGCAAACTATGCCCAGGGGCTGACATCTGCCCCCCACCTTATTAGGGCAGAAGGGAGGAGAGTAACATTAGTAAGCACTCAACAAAGGGGCTAGCACCTCCCACTCTTTAAACCATTCCCTGCACCCTTGCAAGGCCACAGAAGGGGAAGCAGTGGATATGCACACTTCCCAGCGGTCACCCTCCCCAGGAACACCCAGAAAAGAACATTGGGGACCCAAAGAAAATCCCAGCTGGACAACAGGGTAGGTGAAGCCCATTTATTTTACAGTACCCTCCAGGAAAACCCCAACGGAATTAATAATAAGCAGTTTGCCAGGATCCGACACTACACTAGAAACTATCCCACTCTCTCACCAGCCACACCATTCACACACCACACAGCAGCTACACACATGCACACACATGCAATAACTATCAGACCTCACTCACCCTCCTTTTAAACAGTTGAAGTAAATGCAGCTCTTTTCTGTTTCACAGTGAGACATAAGCTGCATAAGACTAGTTACTAATCTCAATAGATACAGTCTCAGAAGCAATCCTAAAGTCCAGGCTCAAACACAGGCACACTTCACACTTAGTCTTCACTTCTGGGCTCTCAACTTGACAAAATACACATGTTGCTTGCAGGACATATAAACCATAACAGGAACAGTCAACAAGTAACTCACCAACAGTTCAAGTCTATGCAGCCCTGGCAAAAGTAATAGTCCACTAGTGGTCCTGGTCATATTGCATGTCCACCTCTGTGGGAGTAATAATAGCTGGGACCCAGCTTGTTGGTCTTGTTGGCAAAACAGTCAAGATGGTGGAGCATTTTATCCTGCATCCAGCCATGTCTTAAACCAAGATGAAATGCTTGAAAATGGTCCTCCTGGCAACGCTCCTGAGTGGCACTTGAATCGGCATGGTGGGTCAGCCTCCATGGGGGTCCCAACCTCATTAGCGCACATCTGAAGCTTATTGATCATCCCACGAACACCCAGTCCACCCTCTTCTTCTAAATGATGTCCCACAGGTGCTCAGATATGTATGGATAATCCTCCTGTCAACGCCAGGTGAATTTGCACCAGATTCACCATTCCACCTGTGACCACTCAAGAATTTCCCAAACACTGGTCTGCCAGGCTTGTCCAGGCTCCAGCCAGACTCCAGCATGATAATGCAGATTCATGGGGTAGTTATTCAACAATCCATCCATCTTCACCCCAAGATTCTTTGACATTGCCAGAAGGTGAGGAATGGTATCCAGTAGGGTGAGAACTGGCCTGTGGCATGGCTGAGGGATGCCCATGTAGATCTCCTGGTCTGCAAACATATAGCAGCATGGTGCTTGTCCAGGGGCAAGGCAGCTGGCTTTGTATACTCTGCATCACATGGTTTCCCCCGATCCTCCAGAACTACTATGGACTCCTTCCCTGAGGCATTTCCTCATTCAGCTGGCAACTTACCACCTCTGGGAGGTGATGGAGCACGATCTGACCCACTGGGACTTTGGGGGTCAGCAGGTTTAGAAAGCTTACCTTGCGCTCTCCATCTACCATGGTGAGGCTCAGCAGACAGCAGTGGGGAAGGGCCAGGCAGACTTCAGTGCCCATACCCACTATACTATTTCTCTTGTTCCACAGACTCAACTATTACATCAGAGGTAGGAGCAGAGGGCTCCACAGGGGGAAGCGCTGACGATGTCTTTGCAGGCCTTCAAACATCCTACAGACAGAAGTGATGCAGTCCCTGCAGTGGATAACAAGGGCCAAATCCAGTCAGCCAAATAGGGAGGCAACATATAGATACTGGCCGAACACAAGGGCAGACAAACTACCCCCACTCCCTGAAAATTGCAAGGACCACAACAGTCATTAGCTGCTCTTCTACCTGCAGTTTCCCAGAGTCACGACAACAAAGATGCTGGAAACAGAGCCTGGTGCTCCTCAGAAGCAGATTTCTCAGACATTGCAGCACTTGTGTTACACATACTTCCAGCACAACTCAATCCAAGAGGACGGCCTTACTGAACGCTCCCAAAATCCTGCACTTTCCTTCCAGTCAATCCAGAGTCAGCAAAAATTAATTTGGGTAGCGTTCATTAATATCCATGACCATGACCAAAGTGACGGTGTCACTGAAGATGCAAAAGTACCCAAAATGTCAGCTGTCTACGATGGCACAGATACCTTCCTCAGGACCCACTGGTGCTGCTGACTTCCCCAGACATCATCCAGGCTGCGCATCCACTGAAATAAAGATCCCAGATGAGCCCTCACACTTGTAACCCCCCCCCCGGCCTACATATAGTGGCCTGATGTAATGCTTCACTGGAGAGGGGCACAAGCAAGGACTGCCATCAGAACACAACAGAAAAGCCACACACCTGAAACACGGCACAGCTAAGGGTTCTCAAATGACAGCTTGCCAGCAGCATCATATAGCAGCAGCAAGGAAGCAGTCAGGAACAGTCCCGGAGTTTGGTGGGGGGAAAATCATGGTTAGCACAGCAGCAAAGGCACAGGCCAGAGGGCACAGGGGTAAAAGAATAAAACATAATTAATTTATTTTAAATAAAACAAACAGCTCCATGGGGCTGGCGGCAACAGGAGACAGGCACAAATAGCTGGCATTATTATGTTCCCACAAGACTGCGGCACACTCTTAGGGCTGGAGAAGACCCAAGGAATGGACCCCACATACAGTGAGCTGGAGGGCTCATTAATCAAGCAGCACACCTAGGCCTCAAATCCAGGGCTCCCTTTCTATACTTCCTCCCTGGCTCCACTCTCAGGCCATTTTACTGCTACTGTAACCCAGTCTTCTTGACCACCCTCCAACCCAGGGGATCTTAAAATATGGGTGGCACTATACACTCTGCTTCCATCTCCCAACCTGCTGATTTGGGCCTATGGTCTAGCCCCAACCCATTCCTGGACCTAGACAAACATGGGAAAGATGGGTACCGACCCTTACTCTCTCCTGGCAGGCCATCAAACAAAGACAGTGTGCCACACTAGTAAGAGCCCCAGATGCTGCCACCACCATTAAGGTCATGCCCTAGTGCTGTCATCACCGAGGTGCTCCCACCATCTCCAGGCTTCAAATGCTGGACCAGGCCCCAGACCCAGCCCCATGCTGTGAATCCCAAGGCAGGCCCTGATTCCATTTTCTTCTGAGCTGTGGCTCTCCACCTAAAACAGGGTCCAGATCCCTCCGACCAAACTCCCTTGTCAACTCCAACCTTAAATCCTGAGTAAACTCTGTTGCCGCTGATGCCATTGTAACGGGCTCCCCGGCCAGGGATAGAACCCCCAGCCCAACCTGTGACAGTCTCCTGCCAGCCTCCCAAATCTTCCAGAACCTCTCAATTAATCCCATGGAGGGGCAAGCAAACCATACCAAGGGGCTGACACCTGCCCCCCAAACTTATAAGGGCAAAAGGGAGGAGAGAGGTAACTTTAGTAAGCCCTCCAATAAAGGGGGGGGGTTACATAAGGTATGCGGTGAGGACCTCCATGATCCTCTGATGGGAATATTCCTAAAAGTATGGAGTGTGTCCAGTTTCCTCCATGCAGTCAGTGGCCATTGCAGTTCTACCTAAACTGGGAAAAGACCTCTGCTATGCTCCACCTACCACCCTGTTTCACTAACAATATAAGACTATAAAATTATTGCCAAATTCATGGCCATCTGACTGGAGAAGGTTCTGTCTGACATCATCCATCTGGATAAGTCTGGATTTATGAAGGGCAGGCAGGTTAAGGGAACATACCTAGAACCCTTAATGTGGCATGATGTTGAAGGGGTGTGGGGGAACAACGGGTATTATTATACTAGATGCAGAGAAAGTGTTCGACTGTGTGGAGTCAGGGTACCTTTATTACAACCTAGAACACCTTGGGCTGGGTGACCAATTCCAAAGCTAGATATGCCTCCTTTACTTGGACCCCTATCCCACATTATGGTCAGTGGAGGTCTGTCTTCCCTGTATGGACTCCATATGGGGCACTCAGCAGGGTTTCCCCATCCCGCTCCTTTCGTGATGGCCCTGGGTCTCTAGCAGCCACCTCCAGCATAATACACAATTTGAAGGCCTAAGGGTGAATGGGGAGGACAATAACCTCTCCTTAGTTGCCAACAATCACCTTTTCTACATGAGGAACCACCAGACCTCTCTGCCCCTGATTGCAACAGTGATGGACCAATATGATGCCCTCTCCAGGCATAAGATAAACTGGGGAAAAAGTGAAGTCCTTTTACTAGGGAAAGGGAATAAAAATGGAGGGAACTTAGGGCTAGAATTAGAGGCCCTTAGATACTTGGGGATTTATATTCCCAAACAACTCTCTAGACTTTACAAGCTAAATTAACACCCACTGTTCAGTTCCATCGGGGAGACTGGGAGGGGTGGACAAAACCATCCTGACCTTAATCAGTCTGGTGAACTCCATTAAAACATGTTCCTTTCTGAGGATCTAATACTTACTCCTTGGCATACCCATAAAAGTACCCAAAACATTTTTTCATGACTGTTACTAGTTTGTTTCACAAGTTCCTCTGGAGGAGGAAACCAGCTCAGATCAGAGCCTCCATATTACAAGCTATAATTCAGGAGGCATGTCTCACCCTCCCACACACTGAATGTTGTTACTGGGCAGCTCAGCTGGCTTTCCTAGGTAAACATGGGGGGGAGAAGCGGGCACCCTGACAACAGCTGGGGGAAGCCTTATTGGACACCAGGGACATGAGAGAGGTATGTGCAGTGCAATGTTGGCAGGTACGACCCAGAACACTGTGAGGAATCCATTTTGAAATTGTCTTGGTAGATATGAGACAAGGTATGCAAATACATCCCAAAAACCCCACCGGCATATCTCCCGTGACTCGACCTAACAAAACCTTTAAAACCAGAAGGGATACATGGTATTTGTTCACCAGGGGTTGTTACAGTGGGAAAACAGGACATTCTCAAAGTAGGCAATTTATTCTTGGTGAGGTGATCTCTTCTGACACAGAACTTAAGAACCAGTTTCCACATCCCTTGATCTTCCTACTTCTAGTATTTGTGTCAGGAGCATATTACAAATGAACAAGATAGGACTTAACACCAGCATTATCCCCAGTGGAGAACATCTGCCTCTCCGAGCTCCCCTTGATCAAGCCACTGTCAGCCCACTACAGTTTAATCAGAGGTTCTACCCCTTCTCCATTAGCAGACTATAGGGAAACTTGGGACAAAGACTTGGGCACTGACATCTCACCAGAGGTATGGATAAGGGCAATCATGCACATGAACACTTGTGCCAGATCAGATTGACTCTGACATATATACAGTATAATTATCTTTATAGAACCTATCACAGTATTATGCCATAGGTAAGCGTGAAAGAGTCACAAAACTATAGTCACCCTAATCAAAGCCCTGGAGATAGGTTTGGTGTCCTGCTGAGTGGATGGGCCTGTCCCCCCTCCCCAATCTCCCTTTGGGGGATAATGCAGGGCTTAGGTATGGGTCAGAGCAGAACATGCTTCCTTGAGTGCAAACCTGTTGTTTCCAACTACCCCAAGAGTCCTGGTCCTAGAGGGAAAAAGTGTTAAGGTAAGCCCGAGTGCTTACTTGGTAATGAACTATGAAACGTGTGGCATTGGTGAGACTATCAATCTTGTTAACAAAGAACTTTCATCCAAGTTGTCTTGTTATATTTTGTAACCTGTTGCACTGAATGCAATGTACAAAATGCACTCTGCTAAACTTTTTGAAAATAAAGTTTACAAAAAAAAGTGATTTATTTCTCCATTCCACTACCATAATCAACATTATTCTCCAGCCAGCCAGACATCTAGGAGTGCAAGCTCATAAAGGCAACTGAAGTTCACTTCACTTCATAAGTGCTCTCTCACAGATGCACCTCATTAACAAAAACACACAGTGCCACAGTCACAATAAAAGTGCTTAAAAAGGAGCATTTACCTTACACTGTGCTTGGGGTAGGGACAAACTGTAGCCGCCCCAAAGTGTTAATGAAACAGACTGCTTTTGCATTATATACAATGAATAACACCCTTTGAGAAGAGCATGCTGGTAACTTCAACTGAGTTAGTGTGGTGGCATCATAAAGGCAATTGAGCTTTGCTCTCATGCCCATGCTGTCACCACACTAACAATGCACTGAGTTAGTGTGGTGACATTATAAGGGCAATTGAGTTTTCGCACTTATGCCCATGCTGTCACCACACTAACTCATGACATCACTAGCTTGTTCTTTATTTTTCAATGTGTTTCTGTTGCTGATATGTGCACTGTAACCTTTCCCTGAATGTCATTGCTGGTATATTTCACCTCATTGTCCTTACTGTGAAATTGTCTTACCACCTACCTTTGGGAATTTGTTGCTATCCCCTACCCCCTCAAAAAAAAGAGATTATGTGAGAGCACTGTTGTTCATAAAATCCGATGGAAACACAATGCTGTTGTACCATCAACGGCGGATGTCAACATGGCATTGTACCATCCTGAGGACGCCACATCGATGGTACAACAACATCAATCCTCACTGTGCATGTGTGAGTCAGCGATGCTCAACTCCATGAAAACATGTGCTGAGGACAGATCATGGGAAAACTGTCGGCAGCGGTGAGATCCGTTCAAAAAAATATAGCAGTGCTGTGGAAAGGACAGTCCCCATGTTCTGAATTGGTGGGTAGCTTCATTTTATTTGAGAAATTTGAGTCTGGGACATTGTGAGAATGTGGAGCGGCGGGGCTTCCTGTTGTGTTGGCGGTGCCAGCGAAGTGATCCGATCAAGAAATGTTCAACTGATGCCCATACACTATACAAGATAATGGATGGGCATCAGTAAACAACAATCCTGCGTTAACTTCTCAAGGTAGTCTGCCAACCGTAGTCCTCTCGGGTTAACAACAGGGTTGTTGTTAACTGTTGCCCATCCATTATCCTCTATGTTGTACTCAATGAGATACTATCCTGAGAAGCAAATTCAAATTAATGAATAAATATTGTGTTTAGCCACTTTGATGGAAAATTTATACAGGTATGTAGTTTTCAAAACTGAATTCTTGTGACAAATTTCATTGGACCTTCTCTGTAATGCTTGTCTTGGGAGTCAGACATTTTGGGCATTATGGCGAGTTATTATAATGATGGTGGTATTAATGTACATCAGTATAGTTGGGAGTCACTTGTATAACAGTCTTTAATGAGATGGAGAAAGGAGAGAGAGTAAGACAGTGAGACAGAGATACTTAAAACACAGAACACTGCAGTGAAAGTTCAGTATTGGTTCATCTCAAAAAGTCTTTACTTAAATTAATTTTGATGCTGACAGTCCATAATTCAGGTTGTAATTTTAAATTATGCAACTCACTGTTGAGAGCAGTCTTGGGTTACTTTTATGTGTTTCATATGCAGGTTGTTCCTTCACCAATTCTTGTCTTTCTAGTGTTGCTTATTTCTCAGTGGCAATGCTCAGCTCTACGTCTCCACCCAGTGGGGCTTTGGTGGTAAATAAAGAAAAGGCCTTCCAAACAGTTCTTTTTGTAACTCCTTAAAGCCTGATACCAGTGGGGCGTCTCTTTTCTCTAGCTGCATCCTTGGGAACACTATGCTTCTGCTATCTGGGGGGAGAAGAAAAAGAAGAAGAAAGAGAACAGCGACTTCTGTCAGCATTTCTTCTACACTGCAGGTGACAGCTCTGAATTCCAGTAGCAGTGTACATAAACAGAGCCTCTTTTCAATTCTGGTTGACTTCATGCCTGTCTTGACATTCTGTCATTTATTCATGAGGTATGGCTGCTTACAGATGCTGTTGGTATAGTTCATGTCAGAAAAAGCTGGGCCAGGTATTTATTATTATGATTGCACACGTTTTTAATGTCAATTCTGTGATCAAAGCAAAATTTATTGTGCTTGAGCTGGCACAATGAATATAGAAAACACTGTATATTAAAATTTGAGACAGTCTTGCACCCTGTAAATACATGGGGTGTGTGCAACTCTTCAAAGGTTAAAGAGCTATCAGAATGTTAGAATCAAAAAAGCAGACAGGAAAATGTTACAAATTTTAAGAAGTAGTCAGTTGTACTTTTTATTTCTGAAGTGTTTTTCTTTTTCTGTTTGCTCATTAGAATGTTTTCTAGGTGAAAGTATTATGCTGGATGTGTAGAACAGTAATCTGCCTGGCACCAGACATATCTAGTTCTATTCCCTCCATTGCATCATCAGCAATGTGACCTCACTGACTGTGACATCACAGGTGATTGATCTGGCAGCTACTGAGTGGCTCTTTTTAATTCGCTGTGAGGTCACTGTCAATGAGGTCACAATGTTGATGATGTAGCTGGGAAGGGGGCAAAAAAACAAGAAATGTCAGCTGCCAGGCAGATTGCTGTTCCACATACTACACTTACCAATATCAGGTAAGCAAATCATATTCTAACTATCCAGAGGGAAAAGCTGGTGCATACCTGGACCCAATAGGTATTATTTTCATACCTGTGTCCAGTCATTGCAATCAGATGCAGTTCACAGCAACACGCATCCAAAACTGGATGCACACAGCTGATTAGGCATGTAAGTTGATTTCTGAAGAGGAACAAAACTTAAACTGTCCACTCTTGTCCATATGGAGCTCAACAATTTTCCTGATTTAAAACCTCATGGGTTAGAATATTGTTAGATTCACACCTGTGCAGTTTCACCATTATTCACTTGTTGGTGTGCTTCCCTGGGATGTAGGAATACTATCAAGTAGAAAAGTAAGAGTTTAGTGCTTGTGTGTCAGAATTCATTAAATTCATATTCTTTTTTTTTTTTAACGCTGGTCCACTGACACAGTTGTAGGGCTACCGCTTGCAATGCTGGGAATGCCGGGGACCTGGGTTCAGGAACAAGCATTGATCATCAAGGACCAGCCAGGGGAGGGAGGATCCAGCATCCCAGAAAGAGCTCTCCTTCCTCAGGGTGGGGGGGACTCTGAGTCTCATTGTGAGACTGCCACCAGGACAAAGACAGGTGGCAACACATGCAAGCACACCAGAGGGGGAAAAGCTGCTGACAGACACCAGTATGCATGTGCACCAACACGTGCATGCATACACATCATTGCATGCCAGAGCCTGGGAGAAAAACTGTAGGAAAATGCTTCAACCCTATCTGACCCCCCCCAAAGGACTGACATAGCAGACCACCTACCACAATGTGTGGTCCTGAAAAAGTGGTGGATAACTGATAAGTCCATGAGCAGGTTGGTGATGGAGTTGGTGATGGTGGTGGTGGGGGGGGGGGTGTTGCCACACAGGGACAAGGGCACAAAGCAGCACAAACAGATAATAGAAACAAAATTTTCTTTTTTATTATTTTTTTATACACAAAAATCACAGTTCAAAATGTTGGGTCAGCTCACTTAAATTATAAACAATGTGCTCTAAATCAGTTTCCATTTCCTACATGCCAAGTTCAGAGAAAAACAAGATTCTTTAGTCTGCTAATCCCATTTCTCTACCCCACAAAGAACATAAGGTCTTATTTTAACTCTTGCTATACCAAGGTCTCCTCTAGCTCTACTCAGCTCTCTTTTTTTTTGTTCTGTTTGTGTTGTTCAAGTGTATCCCATCAAAACTGCAAAATGAAAGACAGCATGCTCAAAACTGCTCTCAGACTGCTTCGACATTTAGTCTTTGTAACCTCTTTGTGAAGGGTATAAACTGTAATTTAAGGATGTACTGTACAGTACTCCCTAAATTGTATATTGTCTTAGTTATCAACAGCTTTAGTTCTCCTATTTTACAGGAATGTGGTTCTTGTGATGGTGCTGGTATTTGACTGCTCTCTTTGGTTTCATCGTTTTGATGTGGAAACTTGCCCAGATGGGTGGATTCACTCATGATAAACATTCATGAAATTCCATCATCATAACAACTCTAAGTCTAATCATTATCTAGCTTAATCTATCCTAACTAAATTAAAGTTATGTAGTAGACTTATGAACACATAGCTTTATTTAAATTTTTATATTTTAATTAATATGTGAATCAACATAGAGTTTTCTAGCAAATGAAGTCCAGATTTGCTCAGATATATGTCAACAATATTGCTTTTTATGAAAATTACTTAGGTCTACCATTAAAGCCATCCATTCCATATATTTTGGTGGCTCAGTATCCTTCCAATGAAATAATATCATATTTACCTATCAATATGGCCACACTAATCAGATTTAACTGCCATGCATCAAATTTGTCATCCCCATTTAACCCAAAGGTCACAATGCCAGGGGTCAAAAGGAAAAACTCTCTCACTCTCCAGAATTTCTGATAATGATCTGAAAATATCTGACCAAAATTTAAACAACTGAGGGCAAGGTGCCAATAGGTGGTATATTGTTCCTTTCTGACCCTGGCATCTTTAACATGTATTAAAGATGTTATTATCATGTGGAATTTTGGTGTTGGTCTGCCATTAAGACCCTTGCCTTCTCTTCAGATCTGCCAGCCTATCTCTTGCTGTTTGGGTGGATCCCTTCTAGACAGTAGGAATAACTGACAGATGTATAAAATAATTACTGAATTTGTGTTTATTCTTGTACTTTAGAGACATCAACAGGGAACTTCATCAAACCATGAGGTTCAGATGCACACTGTCATGACTGACAGATTAGTCTAAGGGCTTTTCTAGCCCCTGCTAACTCAGTAATTAGCATAAATTAGCTATCTTAGTCCTGAGCTCTTAAAGGGGTGGCAGCTAGCATTAAGCCCCATACTTAATGTGTACTCCACATCACCACCGGGACAGTGAATGTGAGCACCACTAAAACAGCAACAGCATTTTAACAATACAATAAGAAATATTTTTATGAAAAAAATCTTTGCATGGAATGAAAACATTTTCCCAAACATGACTCCACTGTGGGGGAAAGGGGGAGAGGAAAGGATCTGGACTACAATGGTGACCAGTCAGAGTACTAGGGTTGGGGAAAACACCACAGCAACCTGAAGCATGGTCAGGGCAACAAGTGCCACAGTGCAGGGAAGGGACAGGGTAAGATAGGAAAGGGGTAGCAGCTGGAGAATACCCAGAATGCAAGATAAACAATGCACTGATAGTTGCAGAACACTCCTAATTATAATGCACACAGGAATTACCATCATAAAAGATTAGCAGTTGCAGAACAGTCATATTTATAATGCAGACATGAAATACCACTAGAAAAGTGTGTGTGTACCACCACTGAGTCCAGTACCATAAGTTCAAAATCTCCGTTGACTTTTCTGGTCAGTGGGGATGGTGGTATGTGTAGCTAGACCCAGTTCCTGACAGAACTGTGTGAGGTCATCAAAAGCAACCCAGGAGTTTGGTGCACTGTTGAAGTCACACCACTTGACTCAATAAGTCCAGGATCCATTTACATACTTCTTTCATAAAATCTTCTCAATCTGGTATGCCAATGAATGTACGAGGGAGTCCTGAGAAGGAAAAGATGGCTTAGAATTCCCAGGCAAAACAGGATCTGGCTGGAGAGTGTCAGGAGTGTGAGGATCAGAGGTAACTGACTGCAAGTTATTGAGGGGAATTCAAGCTTCAGAGAGGATAACAGGCTCAAGTACAGCTTCATTACTGGATGGACTTGGATAATCTGGGAGGGTGTTATTCAGGTACCCATGCTTCAGTCTATTGATGTGGACTTTGTTATGTACAAGCTCTCCATCGGACTTGTGTTGCAAATGGATGTGAACAGGAGGAAGCTTGTCCAAGATATAAAAGGGACCAGTCCAAGGGCGAAGCAGTTTTTGGTGGCACCCCAAACTAAGACAGGTCAATACAGGTAGACAATGGCCCACACAGAAAATGAAGGCTCATGTGACTTGGCTGCTGACATTTTCTGCATGGCAGACTTTTTCTCTGTCCCAACATGGTGATTGCAAAATGTGTGGCAAGTTCAAGCTTTTCCAGTACGGGAATGATAAATGAAGAAGCTGACTTTGGAACCTCTAGCAGTGAGAGATCCCTGTCCAATTGAATGGATGGCATTCATGGACCAAGAACAATGGTGTGTACTCTGTACTCTCAACAAAAAGGCTGATATTGTAGGCAAATTGAACAAAGCAGTCCCGAGTGTTGTGAGTTTCATCCAGATACTTGGAGAGTGTGTTGAGAATGGTAGACATCATTCTTTCACTTTGTACATTGCATTGTGGATGATAACTTGTGTGTGTCTTTTTAATTTTGAATAGTTTGTAAATTTCTTAAACAATAGTCGAAAGGTAGTTAGTGCCTCTATCTGAATGCAGGTACAAGGGAGTATCATGAGGACAAATGACAGAGTTGAGGAAGGCATTTGCTACAGTGGCAGCTTTAATGTCTTTTAAAGAAATTAGTTCCAAGTACTTTGTGTGGTAGTCTACAGAAACAAGAATGTATTTGTTGCCAGAGTCAGAGCATGTTGGTAAAGGTCCAAGAATGTATGTGATGACTCTTTGAAATGGTTCAGTGGCTACAGGGATTGGAATGATATGTGCCTTTGTTCGCTTGGCAGGAGACTTTCTTTGGGAGCAGGGCTGGCAGGTTTTGACAAATCGGACAATGTCCTTGTTCATGTGAGGCAAGAAGAAGTAAAGCCTTGTCTTTTCATGAGAACTGTGTATTCCCATATTACCTCCAGAAAGTGGAGAGCCATAAGTGGAGAAAAGAACTTCATTGACTAGAGAGGCTGCCACAACTAACTGTACATGAGTTCTATCCATGTGATGACCCTTGTCTTCCTTGGTCCAAATGTGAAAAAGCACACTGTAATTGAGAAAGTGTTGTGAAGCAAAGAAAAGTACATCCTGGCGATGTTGCTTCTGTTGCAGTAATGTTCCAGACTCTAAGTAAGAGATTGTCTGTGAACTGAGGATCTGCTCTTTGTTGCATTTTCACAGTTGCCAGGAACAGATCAGAAGTAGAGGAGGTGAGAAGATCTTCGGCTACTTTCAGTAAGTGTTTTCTGTAGAAGCAGTTGGTAGCAGCAAAGCAACTTGAGGTGTTTCAGGAGTGTCCACAGGGAGTACATCTGTGGCATGGAAAGGAACAGCCTGTAGGCAGGATTCCTCATTTGTTGAGGATGATGCAGAGGGATATCATCTCTGGCTTACAGCATCGGCATTGGAGTGAACTTAACCTGGTCTGTACTGAATTTCAAAGTTGTAACATTGCAGCATGGTAATCCATCAGGTGAACCTGCCTACTGGCTCCTTCACTTTGAATAACCATCTCAGGGCAGAGTGATTAATGATAGTTGTAAAGGAGTAGTATCAATGGTAACAGTCAAATTTCTTTACAGCAAACACCATGGCTAGACATTCTTTTTCTGTGGTGTCATACTGTAGTTCTGTTCAGCTGTGGAAAAGGAGTGCCCAGCATAGGAAACAACTTGTTCTGTTCCATCTTGTATTTGATATAGCACAGCACCCACTGCAAAGGAACTAGCATCCGAGTAGAGTTTGAAGGGTTGGCCGAACCTTGGGTAGGCCAAGATTGGAGAGGAGATCCGTTTGTTTTTCAAGGTTTCAAAGGCCTCTTTACAGTCAGACATCCATGAATATTCACATCCCTTTTTGATGAGGGCATACAGTGGAGTTGCAATCTTGGCATAGTTACAAATTAACTTTCTATAGTATCCAGACAAGCCTAGAAAAGCTCTAAGGTCTTAGAGATTGTTAGGTTCAGGATAGTCTTTGACTTCTAAGAGCTTGCCTGGGTCTGGAGAGATGCCTTGAGAACTAACAGCATGTCCCAAGTAATTAATCTGATGCTGTGCAAAACAACACTTCTCTGAGCGAAGCTTGAGGTTGGCTTGTCTGAGATGTTCAAACACTTCTTTGAGATGTTGTAGGTGCTCTGGCAAAGTTCTGCTGAAGACAATAACATTTTCTAGGTAAACTAGGCAAGATTTCCAAGACAACCCACATAGTACAGCTTCAATAACAAGCTGACATGTGGCTGGACTGTTCTGAAGTCCATAGCTAGTTGTTTGAATTGAGAAAGTCCCAAGTGACAGTGCCAAGCTGTGTATGGGTGGGACGCTGAATCAATGGAGACATGGTAGAACCCACTCAAAAGGTCTAGAGTGGTGAAGTAAGCTAGCCTGACCATGCCAAGACTCTCTAAAGCATCTTCAATTGTAGGTAAGGGATGAGTGTCCTGAACCATGTAGGCATTGAGCTTTCTGTAGTCTATCACAAAGTGATATCCCTTGACCTTCTTTACCACCAGCAGACAAGGTGCACCCCAGGGACTTGTAGACTCTTCAGTAATGTCTTGTTCAACAATGTCTTTGATCATGTCCTCTAGAATTTGTTTCTGTTTGTGTCCCACTTTGTAGGCTCACTGACAGATTGGTTTCTGGTTGGGCTGTACCTTGATGATGTGTTGCAGGATATCACAGCATCCAAGCTTGTTATTTGGACTGAAAAAGACATCCGGATAATCCTCCAGGAATTTCTCTGTTGGAGATGCTGGAAGTTTTGAAGAGGATAGTCACTTACTGAGGGGGTAACTTTGGTGAAGCTGGGGTGGTCATGATTGCACTGACAGAAATAGAGTTGATGGAACCGGGTTGAAGTTCTTGCATAAGATGGAGCTGGTCCCCTGTAGACAAACAGACAAATGTTCTGATATCGGTGCCCTTGCAGATGAATACTGGCTTATCTGTAAAATTACAGCATTTCTGGAAGACTGTGCCACCATGCACAGAAGACAATGTGTTTCATGAAAGAATACCTGATGAATGCAGAGTCGGGGATCCCGTGATGATGCCAACAGTACCTTGTGGAAGTGGTTCACCTCGAATCTTGGCAATCAAAATCACATAGTGGATTCCCTGCAGGGGGGAGGGCCTCAAACAACTGATACAACAACCCACAAGAGACAGGGCTATCCTAGATCTAGTACTGACTAACAGGGAAAGGATCACAGATCTCCAGGTTGAAGGTCACCTGGGAGCCAGTGACCATCACATGGTATGGTTCAATTTAGCCACTAAAACTAAATCATCCCATTTCAAGGCAAAAATATGGGACTTCAGAGGAGCTGACTTTGATATGATGGCCAACAGAGTTAAGCTAGCCCTAGCAAGAAGAATACAGGCGAGGTGGTACAGGCAAAGTGGGCAAGCATTAAGGATGCAATACCTGAAGCAAAATTCCACTGTGTTAGTGAGAAAAGCAAGAGCAAAAGATGGAGGAAACCACTTTGGTTCTCAAAAACAGTAGCAAAGAAGGTCAAAGCCAAAAGGTTGGCCTTCAGGAAATATACGGGAACACAGCAGGATGATGATGGGGAGGTATACCAAACTTCCCTAAGGGAAGCAGGGAAGGCAGTAAGGCAGGCAAAGGCCCAAAGCGAGGAAACATTAGCATGGACAGTAAAAGAAGGAGACAAGGCTTTCTATAGATACATTAGTGAAAGAAGAAAGTTCAGAGTGGGTATTGCTGAGATCAAAGGGGATAAGGGGGAGTGTGTGGAGGAGGACCAAGGAAATGTATCTATCCTAAATAGATACTTCTACTAAGTATTTACTGAGGAGACGGTAGGGCAGGGCCCACAGCTCAGCACCATGGACACGGGGGGGGAGTTATGCACAAGTCCTTTTGCAAAAGAAGGGATCCTACAAGAGCTCACAAAGCTCAGGGTGGACAAGGCAATAGGACCTGATGGCATACATCCCAGGGTACTAAAGGTGCTAAGGGTGGAACTAGCAGAGCCATTAGCAGAACTGTTTAGTGAGTCTCTGAGCACAGGAGAGGTCCCAGAAGACTGGAGAAGGGCTCATGTGATCTCACTCCACAAGAGTGGCAGCAGGGAGGAGGCAGGGAACTACTAACCAGTCAGTCTTACCTCAGTAGTGGGCAAGATTATGGAGGCACTCCTTAAGGAAAGGATAGTGCAACACCTAGAATCCATAGGAGCACAGGATCCAACACAGCATGGGTTCACAACAGGAAGGTCCTGTCAAACTAATCTCACAGATTTCTTTGACTGGGTAACCAGAGTGGTGGACCAAGGGGGTGCAGTTGATGTCACCTACCTTGACTTCAGCAAAGCTTTCGAAACTGTTCCACATAGAAGATTGATTAATAAGCTGGGTAGGCTCGGGGTGGGTCAGAAGTTGGTCAACTGGGTGAGAAAATGGTTGGCAGGCAGAAAACAGAGAGTGATGCTAAATGGTATACAGTCAGAAGAGATGCAAGTCACAAGTGGGGTATCTCAAGGATCAGTCCTGGGGCCAGTCCTCTTCAATATCTTCATCAGTGACATTGCAGATGTACTGGAGGGTAAGGTTTGTCTGTTTTCCAATTACACCAAGATCTGCAACAGAGTAAATGATCTAGATGGGGTGGGCAGAATGGGAAGAGATCTGGATAAACAGGCAAAATGATTGGAAGAGTGGCAACTGGGGTTTAACGCAAAGAAGTGCAAGATCATGCACATAGGGAAGAGAAACCCTGAAGCCACCTATAGGTTGGGAGGGGAGTTGCTGGCAATCACAAGGGAAGAAAGAGACTTGGGCATCATCATCACAGATGACCTGAAAGCATCCAAGCAGACCACTAAAATGGTAGGTAAGGCTAGAGGGGTGTATTAGTAAGGGTATCACATGTTGTAAGAGGGAGGCAATAATCCCCATTTACAAAACACTGGTAAGGCTCTATTTGCAGTACTGCATGCAGTACTGGAGGCTGCACTTGCACAAGGACATTAACAAAATGGAGGCAGTCCAGTGAAGGGCAACCAAAATGTTGCACAGACTGTATCAGAAAACATATGAGAACAGATTACCTGAGCTCAGTATGTATACTCTAGAGCAAAGGAGGGAGAGATGTGATATGATCGAAACATTCAAACATCTTAAGGACATTAACAAGCTGAAAGAGCCTAACATGTTTCAATATAAGAGCAAGCATTTGTCAATGCCGAATGTTTGCTTGTTGGCATTGGCATTGGTGGGGAGTGCCTTTGGGTCATCAGGCATAACGGACATGCCATTTCACCACACCCTACGCTGCAGACACCAACAAGTGTTATGGTGTACCTTGAGGTCTTTGGCCCTTACAGTATGCTCACCCCATTCCATCAGGAAATATGGTGAGATGGGTGAAGTCTGGAGAATGGGGTGAACTTTGGGGCCTAAGAGTCCAAGGCACACCTCGATGCCTCTCACTGGCTGCAGGGTGTGGGTGGGGGTGGAATGGTATGAGCATTACAAGTGACAATCCCAAGTCACACCCATGATGCCTGTCAGCCTCTTCAGGGTGGTGCGTTATGGTCGGAAACCCTAACGCCTCAGGCGTTCATTGGTATTTTCACTCCAAATTTTCAACGTAGTTTTTTGTGACCCCCACCTTATGAACAGTGGTAATATCAGTTTGTTAGTCAAAAGCTGATTTTGCACAGTGACTACGGCATTTGGCACCACAGGTGTGAAAATACATTTCGAACATTATGTGAAAAATTACAGCTGTACTGCTCATGAGGAGTTGTAAAAAATGGCAATGTTGAAAATCTGCAGTGAAAATAGTAAAAAAACTGGTGAAGTCACGAGTGTGCGTAGAAACTGTGCAATGCACACCCTTAATGTAATTAATTTGGGGATTTTTTACAGTAGATTGTCAACACAGGCATTTTGGGACCTTCGCTCATGTACAGTGTTACTGTCATTTTCTTAATCTGTTCTGAACACTGATTTCCCACAGCAACCACGCATTTCTGCACAGAAAGTGTGAAAATACATTTCAGCCATATTGTGAAAAATTACAGCTGTACTGTTCATAAGGAAGTGTGGAGAAATACCAGTGGTGAAAATCTGGACTGAAAATATTACAAATTCATGAACTTACGAGAGTGCATGGAAACAGCACAATGGTCGCTCGTAACAAAGTCATTTTATGGACTTTTGTCACCAAATTTTCAACATAGCCATTTTAAGACCTCTGCTCATGAACAGTGTCACTGTGATTTTCTTAATCTGTCCCAAACATTAATTTCGCACACCGTCTGCAACATTGTGCTCTACATGCGTGGAAATACATTTTTGGGGGAGATGTGAAAAATGACAGCTGTACTGCTCATAAGAAGGTGTGGTAAAATGGCAATGTTGAAAATCTGGAGTGCAAATATTAAAAATTTGCAAACTTACGAGCTTTCGTAGGATCTGCGCAACACATGCTCATAAAACAGTCATTTTGGCGAATTTTTTCACCAGATTTCCAATGTAGCCATTTTAAGACCACTGCTCATGAACAGTGTCACTGTGATTTTCTTATTCTGTCCCAAACATTGATTTTGCACACCGATTGCGTCATTGTGCTCTACATGCTCAGAAACACATTTTGAGTGCGATGTCAAAAATGACAGCTGTTCTGCTCGTAAGGAGGTGTGGTAAAATGGCAATGTTGAAAATCTGGAGTGCAAATATAAAAAATTTGTGAACTTACGAGCGTGGTAGGAACTGCGCAACGCACTCTCGTAAAACAGTCTTTTGGGGGAATTTTTTCCCAAAATTTTAAACATAGGGTTTTGGGGGAGTACCTCATGAACTGTGACAATGTAATTTCATACATCAGTCCCAAAAGGTGGTTTTGCGCAGTGACTGTGAAATCACCTTTTGGGACCAAATAACAAAATGACATTGCAAGGATTCATGAGGTGGGATCCCAAAAACCCCATGTTGAAAATTTGGTGAAAAAATTCCCAAAAATGCCCAAGATATGCATCAAAGTTGAAAAACCCCTATTTATCCCATTATACAGCTTACCAGCATTTCCTCAGTTCGTGGTTGGCTTTGAAGAGTGCAGACGTGTTCCCGGTCCACCTAAGCTTATTGCGCTGGGCTCTGGAGGTAAGTATAGGGTGAGAGGGGGTGTGGGGAGGCAGGGTGCACATGGGTGGGGGTCAAGACACTCAGCAATAGACCATTCTTTCTTTGTAGGTGTTTCTTTTTTTTTTAGGAAGATGACGCAGGATGTTTGCCACGCTGGGGGGGCTACCAGCGTGGCAGCTGGAAGTTTTTTTTTGGGAGCAGTGGAGCAGATGGGCGATTGGGGACCCCTGTCAGCCATTGAGATGTTTGCCATGTGGGGGTGGGCTCCCAGCGTGGCACCTGGAAGTGTGTTAGGGGAGGCAGCAGACGGACATTTGCCATGCGGGGGTGGGCTCCCAGCGTGGCACTTAGAAGGCTGTTTGGGAGGGACAGTGGAGCCAATGAGAAACTGGTCACCCCTGCTGGCCTTACAGATTGTTGCCACGCTGGGGTGGGCTCCAAGCATGGCACCTATAACTCTGTTGGGGGGAGCACAGCACAGCCGATGGGGGATTGGGTGCCTCTGTTGGCCATACTGTGGGGGGGAGCACGTGAGCATGTTGGGGTGGGCTCCCAGCATGTTACTTGTTTGGGGGAGAGGAGCTGTCTATGACAGCTCTTGCACTGCAGTGCCAATGTGTAGGCACTTTGCATACTGCTGACATCAGTATGCAAATTGCCTACACATTGCAGTGCCTTTCTTTCAACTATATCATGTCATAGACAGCTCTTGCATTCATTGGCACAGTGGGGCTGTGTCTGCAAAAGGCAGCAGGGCATTGAAAGTAGGGAGGCACACCTATGAATTCTCGTAAAGTGGCACTATGTTTCTTGCACATGCGTGCAAGCAAACATAAGAATAGCAGGACAAGAGGACACAGCATGAGATTAGAGGGAGGCTGATTAAGGGGCAATTTGAGGAAGTTCTTTTTCACAGAAAGGGAGTGGTTGCATGAAATGGCCTACCTCAGAAAGTGGTGCATATGAATACAGTGCAGGGCTTCAGGCAGGCATGGGATAGGCATAAGGAAGCAATACAGATGAGTATTAATAGATGGGCCATTGACAAAGTAAAGACCTATGGCACATTCATAAGGTAGAAAAAATGGGCAGACTGGATGGGCTTTGCCATCCTTATCTGCCATCAACTTCTATGTTTTTATGTATCTCTGTCTGAGAAAGCACAGTGACTGAGTCTGCAGCTGTGAGTTGCCTCCAAGGGTCTAGTGACAGTTTGTTTGATGCAATGCCTAAGATGGCTTTGTGAGCTTTGAGGAAGTCCATGCCAAGAATCACAGATGGTTGTAGATCAGGCACTAGGTAGAACTTGACAGTAGCTTGCTGTGAACCAAAATGTAGCATGAGATAGACCACGCCTGTGACAGATACTGTAGCAGCATTTGCTGTGAAAATGTACTGTACTTTAGGTTGGCTGAAGAGACATTATGTAAGTGATGAACAGCTTGGTTTTTCAGAATACTAGTGTTCATAACTGATATTTCTTCTCCAGTGTCAACCAAGGCATGCGTGGACCAATCTCTGATAGTTTCAGGGACATAGTTTGCTAGTAGTGATGATCTGACTGGTACATTTGCCCCTGAAACTGACAGGGTGCAGAGTTGGCAATTGAAGGACGCTGGTTGCTTGAACCATGAGAGTCAGAGGGACAGTCAATTGCTGTGTTCCCCTGCCCAACAAAAGCCCCATGTTTTTTGGGCAGATTTTGTTTCCCTGATTCTGGGAGTAGTTGTGATCATCTTGCTGATTGTACTCTACTGGGCATCTTTGGTTTGTGTTATTTTGATTTCTATTGTCGTACTTTAGCTTTCGGCAAATAGCAGCAGTGTGTCCTCTGAATCCACACCACTGGCAGGTCATAGGCTTTCGTCAAGGTGAAGGTGAATCAGGTCGCTGTCGAGGTGGTTGCAGAGCATTGACAGAAGTAGCAGAAGAAGCAGCTGATCTGAGATGTAAGTTAGTGACACTTGTAATGAGCTTGTCTATCATTGCTTGTTGCTGCTGGGCACGTTACAAGTGCAGACATTTGTGAGGACTGAGGTGCTTGTACACTGGTGGACTGGAACATGGATATGGATTCCTGTGCAAGTCATGCAGCTTGGATTGTATCCATCCAGGTTGTTGGCTTCTGTTGAATTATGTAAGTATGGAATTGAGGAAGCATTCCCTGGACAAAGTCTGTCATTTGATCTTTCTCAGTTTTCTGCAGACATTTGCAGCATGACTCAGTGTCGACTATGAAGGCTTCCAAGGATTCAAAGGGTTACATGGTGTGTCCAACAGCTGTTGTTCCAATAACCAGGGTGGATATGCTTAGACAAAATGGTCTCTGAAAGTGGTTTACAGAGTGGCAGTATCTCCATTGACTTGTTCTGGAAGTGTGCTAAACCAGGAAATGGCAGTTCCTCTCAGAAGCAAACACAAGACATTGGAAATACACAAAGGATCAGTTCAACCATTGAAGGCACTCCAGCCTTGGAATTGCTCAAGCCAGTCAATAGTGTCTTGGTGAGGCAAGCCTGAGAAGGGTACTGGCTGTAAGCTGGTATGGACCATGGACTGAGGCAAAATAGTTTTAATATAGGCTAAGTCATCTTGAATGACTTGTATAACTGGTGCTCCTTAAGCTGACATGGAAGACTGACTGTCATGCAGTATGGTTTCTATTTTGTAGCTCCATGCCCCTGAGGTAGGTGAAAGTAGACCTCCAGATTCTCTGACACCCATATCTGCATTTTCTTCAGACATAATGATTGGAGACAAGTTTCATTTCACTGAGCGAAGGTCATAATGGTGAGCAGGAGTTTTTTTCATGCAGGAGACGGGACATCGTGGAGCGTGGAATGCCATGGAGAAAATATTTTTGTAGACAAGAGTACAATTATTTGTAAGCAAAGTCCATCAAATGATGTCTTTAATAAACAATCTCAGCTCAATTCTTTGTCATCTGTTATTTAAATAAAGGCTTACTTGCAAAAAATCAGCTATTTGTTTCAGTGTCCTTTCAGTTCAATAGGCTGCCCCTCAAAAGCATGGTTGCCACTGATTTCAGTGGAGTGAGGTCATTTTGAATAAGCTGGTGCCCCTCACAGACATGGCTGCTGAGCTTGACATACAGTTCCTGTGCTGTTTTGACTGTACCAAGATGGCCACTGACGGGGGTGAAGGGTTACTTTACTTTTACACAAAGATAGCTGCTTCTTGCCACAAGGCTGCCGTGCTGCTTTACAATGGCTAAAATGGGGATTAGATAGACAAATAGATAAAAATGTTTATTTTTTTAACAGGAAAATAAACCTTTAGGACTGCAAAGCCCTGTTTTACAAGGTTGCCCTGTATAAGCAAGTGGTTGCATAAGAAAAAGTGCAAATCTTAAAGTTTCACAAAAACATTAACTAAAACAGCAGTACACCATCAAACACTTTTTAACAATTACATGCAAAAAAGCCATAAAGTTATCACATTTAGCTGTCACATACAGTAACTAGGGTTGTATTTCTAGTGGAAGTGTCAATATTCAAGACAAAAGGAAGCTTAAAGTTGCACTTTTCATGTAATAATTCCAACAAAAAAACACTTAGGGCTGAAAACATCAATACAACAAACACTCCACAGATTTAGACTACACCCTTTCCATTACAATTTGTCCTAAGACCTAAAACAGTGGCAGTTTACTTTCTGCATTTGATCTAGACCTAAGCTGATGTCTTCTTCCCCAACCCTGACACAGAAAAATGGCAGGTTTTCTGTTTTTTTTGGTGAGTGGCAAGGGGAAATTTCTGTATTTATTTGATTATTCTGTGTTTTGTTTATGGAGCTTTTTGTTTTATTTTCTTTTGGAGCTCCCAGCTGTTCTTAATTTTATTTCAGTTACTGCTTATTTATTTATTTAATTAGTGTTGTGCCCTGCTTGAATGCTTGTGGCTCCATTTGGTTATTTATTTTCCTAATGTTTTGTAGGTCTGTTTTTTTTTCCTTTCTGTGTCTTTATTTATACAGTGAAAATCGCCAGGATGAAGCATATTGTTGCAGGTTTCCTGTGGGACAAAAAGTATTAACTCCCTTTGAAATTACATTGTTTGCTGCAGTAGCTTTACTGCAGAATTCTGCAGAGCTTGGTTTCATCCTGGTGGGCATCATTGTACATATGAAAAAATTACTCACCTTAGTAATGTTGTTTCTTCTAGTGGAGTCTTGCTATATTCTGACATATGCAGTTAGGTCCTGCCTTTCAACTGCCCCGGAGAACAAAGAGTTAAACTTTCCATGACCAGCATGGAATGTTCACCATGAGCTCGGCTGAAGCCCCTGTCTGCTGTTGTTTAAACTGCAACCGTCAAAGCTTTACGAGCAAAGACTCACTAGATGTTCTGTGTGGAAACTGTAAAATTCTTACTAGACAACTGGCAAATAAATCTGTATAAAAAGTTATTTGGTTTCAAAGGAAGACTCAAGTCAGGAAACCCAAAAACAAAACACATCCAAAACACAACCTCCCACCCAAACCAAAAAGAGGGTGAAAAATGACACCCCTAGGGTACCAACACTGCTCCTGCTCACCCACATCCCAAAATCTGGGTTCTGAGAGGGAAGGCAGGGGAGGAGGTCAGAATACAGCAAGACTCCATTAGAAGAAACAACATTACTAAGATGAGTGATTTTTTCTTCAAACAACATGAAGTCTTGCTGTATTCTGACATATGCAGACTACCAAGCAGTACCTCCATGGAGGACAGACAGACCCTACTTTGGAAACAGGCTTTGAAGTACTGCTGTGCCAAACCGAGCATCACTCCTAGCCTGGCTATCCAGAGAGTAATACTTGGTGAAAGTATGGACTGTTTTCCAGGTGGCTGCTTGACAAATTTCTAAGAGAGGAATATCCCTGGCAGCAGCCAGGGAAGCAGTTGTACCTCTAGTGGAATGAGCTCTCAGGCCTGAGGATGGAGTTCTACCCACTTTTTCACAGCAGAATTGTATACAAGAAACAATCCACCTGGCAATAGATCTCTTAGTGGCAGGTTTGCCCTTACCAACGTCTCCATATGTAAGGAACAACTGGAGGGAATTAACCCTGTGACCCTTGGTACGCTCTATGTAGTAGCTAAGGGCTCTTTTAATGTCCAGGCTGTGTAGCCTCCTCTCTCCCTAGGAGGAATGGTCAGTGAAGAAAACAGGGAGAGATACAGACTGGTTGAGGTGGAAATCCGAAACCACTTTCGGTAAGAACTTTCTGTTAGTTGTAAGGACCACTTTATCTCTGTGAAAAGAGATGAAATCAGATTCCATTGACAAGGCTTGCAATTCACTGATACATATGGCAGAAGTAATGGTTACCAAAAACACAGTTTTCCAAGTCAAGTACTTAAGCTCTGCTGAGGACAAAGGCGCAAACGGAGGTTGCATAAGCTGAGCAATGCAAACATTAAGGTCCCAAGCAGGAGCAGGATCCCTAAAGGGGGGATTGGTGTGACGCAATCCCTTGAAAAACTTAACAAAATACAGGATGGGATGATAGAGAGGAAGGCTTGCCTACTGACAAGAAAGCAGAAGCAGCTACCAAGTGTACTTTAAGGGTAGCTGGTCTGAGACCTAGGCCATTAAGATGGACCATATAGTCCAGAACCCTAGGCAATTCAGCAGAGTCTGGAGAAATATTTTTCTTAGAACACCAAATGCCGAATCTTTTCCATTTGGAATTGTAAGTCTTCCTGGTGGAAGGCTTTCGAGAAGCCTTAAGGATATCCAGAACCCCTTGGGAAAGATGCAGATCTGCAAACTCTAACTCTTTAAGAGCCAAGCCTTGAGATTGAGAGACTGAAGATTCGGGTACCAAATCCTCCCCTTAGAGGACGTCAACAGGTTGTAATTCCTGGAAAGAGACAGGGGAAGGTGGACTGCTAGGGACAGCGACAAGGGATACCATGGCTGCCTGGCCCAGTCTGGAGCAATCAGAATCACTTTGCATGGTTGTGACCTTTTCTTGACTAACACACTGAACAGGAGAGGGAAGGAGGAAAGCATACAGAAATTTCCCTTCCCAGTTCAGAATCAGAGCATCCAGGGGACTGAGCCCAAGACTGGGGGTCTGCAACAAAAGAGAGGAAGTTGGTGATTGTCTGGGGCTGCAAATAGATCTATTTCTGGTGTGCCCCATTTCGAGAAAATCACTTTCAAAACTAGAGGATCTAGGGCCCATTCATGATGGCCCTGGGATATTCTGCTCAGTGCATCTGCTAGGACATCGTCCTTCCCTGGGAGGTGAACTGCCATCAGAGAGGTTTGCAGGGAATAGGCCAAGGACCACAACTTCATTGCGTCTGTGCACAAGGCCGTAGACCGAGTGCCTCTTTGCTTGTTGATGTACCACATGGTGGTGGTGTTGTCAGTTCTGATCTGAACCACCTTGTTCTGTACAGATTTGGAAAAAGCTTGCAGTGCCAGAACCACTGCTCTGAGTTCCAAGAGATTGATGTGAAGCAGAGATTCCTGAGGTGACCACAGTCCTTTGGTGGTAAGATCCCCAAAATGGGCTCCCCAGCCCAGCAGGGAAGCATCTGTGGTGAGGATCACTGAATGAGACTGAGTGACAAATGGAACCCCTTGTCTCAAATTGACCTGATCCTGCCACCATTGCAAGGCTTGGATCAGGGTTCGAGTCACTGGGATTAGTTTGGTAAGGGAATCTTTTCTTTGGGGCCGGAAGGCTCTTAAGCGGAGCTGAAAGTCCCTCATCTGGAATCTTGCCCCTTGGACCACTGCTGTGAAGGCTGCCATGTGGCCCAGACGCTGAAGGAAATGTCTTGCTAGTAGAGACACCTGAAGGGTGAATGAAGAGGTCAGTTCCAAAAGGGTCCTTGCCCTTTCCAGGGGAAGGAAGGCTCTTGCCTTTACTGTATCAAGTTCTGCACCTATGAAGGTGAGGAGCTGTACTGGTTCGAGAACTGACTTTGGAAGGCTGAGAAGGAATCCTAAGGAAGTGAGCATTTGCTGGGTCACTTGCAGATGTGACTTGACTTGGTCTGGAGACTGACCTACTATGAGCCTGTCGTCCAAGTATGGGAAGATGGAGATCTTTTTTCTTCTTCTTAGGAAAGCAACTACTACTGCCAGGCACTTTGTGAAAACTCTTGGGGCTGATGTTAGGCCAAAGGGTATTGCTCTGAATTGATAGTGGCCTGAGGGCAACTCAAACCTGAGGTACTTTCTGTGGGAGCACCTGATAGGAATGTGAAAGTAGGCATCTTGAGGTCCAGGGAGGCTAGCCAGTCCCCTGGCCTTAGAGAGGGAAGGATAATTCCCAGAGTTACCATTTTGAACTTTGGCTTCAAAAGATGTTTGTTCAGATATCTTAGGTCCAGGATGGGCTGCCATTCTCCTGTCTTTTTGGGGGTTAGAAAGTACCTGGAGTACAATCCTTTGCCCCTGTGTAGGGTGGGAACCCTCTCTATAGCTCTGAGAGCTAGGAGAGAAGAAACCTCTGCCTCTAGGGCAAGGGTCTCCGAGAGATTTGCAGGTGGAAAAGATCTGGTTCTCATCTTGAGAAATTTTTTGAAGCTGAGAACCAGTCCCTTGCTTATTACTTCCAGGGCCCACTTGTCTGATGTAAGAGACTTCCAGTCCTGGACAAAGTAAGCCAGCCTGCCCCCTACTGGTATGGGAGAATCGGCCCAGGCAGGCCCATCACGGTGTCTGCTTGACAGGGGCTTTAGGCTGAGGGGTGGATGCAGGCCTGCTCATCCCCTTCTGCCTCTCCCTCTAAAGAAACCCCTCTGTGAAAAGGAAGAAGAGGAGGCCTGAGCTTGATAAAAAGGCCTTTGGAAAGGCCTGCCCCTGCCCCTGGACTGCTGCCTTTGAGGAGTTGCTTGCCTTTCTTTGGCCTGAGCACTCTGTAAGTGGTCCTGTACTCATCCATCTTTTTCATGTAGTTCTCTGTCTGCTCCCCAAACAGAGAATTACCAATTACAGGAAAATCCATGGCCTTAGCCTGGGTATCCTGTGAGAGGCTAGTACATCTGAGCCAAGCCATCCTCTGAAGAGCCACAGATGTAGCCATGACTCTTGATGATACATCACTGGAGTCTACAGCAGCATGAAACTGTACTTTTGTTGCCTCAATCCCATCTGCAGCCACCTGCTCCAGCTCCTTGGCAAGCTGGTCAGGGGCCTGTTTAGCCAGAGCCAGCACAGTGTCCCACCTGGACTTCTGGTATCTGGCTCTATAGGCCATATAGTTAGCCTGCCTGAGTCCCAAAGATGCTGCCATGTATTGTTTCTTTGGATTGGCATCAATCTTCCTGGAGTCCTTGTCTGGGGGGTGTGATGCCAAGGGAATATTTGCCTCATCACAGGCAGCAGTCTGCACAACCCCAACATGGCTGCATTGCTGAAAAAGGAACTCCGTGTCTGAGCCTGGGAGAGTGTACCTCTTGTCCATTCGTCTATCCACAGGAGGTATAGAATTAGGAGACTTAAGAATTTTGTGTGTCTGTTTCCCAGAGGATTTGTGAAGGGGAATAGACAGTCTCCTGGACTCTGGGATGTCCATCATCTCAACATAATCTGGCTCTTCCTGAGCCTCTACTGTTTCCTCCACAGGAAGCCGGAGGGTCTCAGCCACTTTTTTGTGAAACATATAGTGTGAAGGGGACTCAGAAAGCCTTGGAGGTGAAACACCTGAAGGTCTGTCTGGGGAGATGTCCGGGTCAATAGGCACATCCAGACTTTCACTATCACCATAATCATCCTCATACTCTCCCTCCTCCTCCTCCTCTGGTTCATAAAATTCTTCTAAAGTATAATCCGGAACCGGGGGAACCGTCCGAACCGAGCCCCTGCCAGATGGTGCCGGTTTGGTCAGAACCGAACTAAGCGATTGCACAATCCTTATCACCTTGGCTATCTCATCGGCAGTCGGAGTATGAAATTCTGGGTCCAAACCAGTCAATTTATCTTTTCTCTTTCTTTTTACTGGAACTGATTTCTCAGAATCGGCTCTTCTTTTGCCCAAAGAAGTATCACCCTGGTCAGAGGGCACTCCTTCTGGTTCAGTAGGAACTGAACCGGGCTAGCGATCCGGGCCAGCAGACTTCTTGGCCTCCCTTTCCCTCAGTCTACCTAATCTCTTTTTCAGGGTAGATTTGGGAAAATTCTTGCAAATTTGGCAGTCTGAATTGAGGTGGTCAAACCCCAGACAATAAACACAGGTGGTGTGGGGATCAGCCTTTGCAAAGACTTCCCCACACACACACTGCAGTGTTGAAACCCAGTGGGCCTGTTTTTTTTCCTTGGGTTTCTCAGACATGGCCAATCCTAACCAAAAACTTACCCTTTTTTTTGGCAATCTGCCAGGCAAGACTCCCCTATCGGTTCCTGACCGTGTCACTGGTCTTGGGGAAAAAAACGTAATTAAATCCTTTTTTTTTTCAGAACCAATACAGACCAGTTACCACACTCTAAAGTAAGCACAAGTTTTCTTTTACCTCAAACTGATCAGTTCAGCCGAACCGATCCACAATTTACAAGCTCCACACAGAAACAGAACAAAAACCTATCTAGTATTCACGGTACTACAGACAGAGACTTGAACCGACTAGGTGGTAACAGCAATTTGGTAGAAACGGACTGAAAACAGACACTTCAACTGACTTTTTGAACCAAGCAGCAGGAGAAATCTCTGGAGCAACTGTTCAGTGAGGTGGAGTAAAGAATCTGACAGTTGCAGTTTAAACAACAGCAGACAGGGGCTTCAACCGAGCTCGTGGTGAACATTCCATGCTGGTCATGGAAAGTTTAACTCTTTATTCTCCGGGGCAGTTGAAAGGCAGGACCTAACTGCATATGTCAGAATACAGCAAGACTTCATGTTGTTTGAACTCTATTGTTGTATTACCCCTATTTTTTGTTGACAGTGCTCTGGTTGAGTAATTGTAAGCCAACTGTAGTGTGGCCGAGCAGCAGCTTCATGTGACAGCCTGGTGAGTCAGGGCGTGGATCGCTCCATTGCAGACCTCGTGAATTTTTTTTTTGTATCCTGCTTTATTGTTGTGCTCCCTGGGCTATTCTTTGCATTTATATTTTACCCATGCAGACTGATTTGTTTCGTGGAGCTCCTGCAGTCTTTATGACTTTTTCTCTTTATTTTTTTGTTGTTTGCCATTTCTTGTTCGAGCGTGGGGAGGATCACTCTTTCTGCAGTCTGTATTTTATTCAGAAAAGTCCCTTTTTGTTGCATGGTCAAGTGGGGAAACAGAGGCTCTGAGCAGCTGCATTGTTGAGAAGAAAGCTGTGGCTGTTCAGGAGCGGAGCTGTTGTGTGCTGAGCCATGGGGAAGATGCAGGTACAGCTGTTCAGGAGGGGTTTGAGCTGAGCTATGCCCCACTGCAGGTTTAAGGAAGGGCACAATAGTTTGCTGAGCTGGTGATGCAGTGCTTGACTTACCGCAGGGAAGGTCAGGGTCTAAGTTGGAGCCACCGTTTGCTGTGCGGCTAAATGGGTGAGATGCAGCATACAGAGCTGCAGTCTTGTATTCTTTATTTTTATTTTATATTGATTTGTTGAAGGGCCATGCTGCAGAACTGAGCCATGACTTGGCAGCAGGGAGCCGCAGTTGTGAAGAGGCACAGCCTAAGTTGTTGTGGCCAGGAAGAGACTGTCCATCCATCGGGTGGAGCTGCGGTCCATAGCGGCTTTCAGGGAGCAGATCGCTAAGCTGAGCCACAAAACTTTCAGCAGTGAGGAAGAAAGCTGTGAGCTGTATAACATGGCACAAGCACTGGATGCAATTGCTCTTTTTTTTTTTTGGATCCTCACTGGGAGAGGCTTTTGGTTTGATATCTGCTGCTGGGATGCATAGAGGGCAGTTGGATGGTAAACTGGAGCAGTTTAAAATTTTTGTAATAGGCAGGGAATTCTGGCAGGCTTGTGTTAGACCAGCCTGACCTGCCATCCCATATGAGGACCATCACTGCTCCCATAACAGACAAGGGATAATATTATAATACTGCATACCAATGGCATTACTAATTCACTGACAGATTTATTGTATTGGGGCCTATTCAGGAAGCTCCTGTTTAGCTAGAAACCTAATGTATTATACAGAAGCATGTATGTGTGGTCTGGAAGGACATCTACTGACAGTTGAGATATTAGGAGCCTAGCATAATATAATGATGTAATAATAATAATATATTCTGTGGTCTGCAGCGCCACCTATGTTCCAAGATAATGATGCCTTAGTCAGCGAATTATATGAGAAGAAGCCTATTGTCCTAATATTTAGTTAGTCAGCACACTGCTGAAGATGCAACAATATGTATCAGCCTGGGTGCAAGATGCCCATGTGTTGTCCAATGGAACACTGAATGCAGAGAAGCACTGCTGTCTATGAGCTCATTACTCCAGTAACAGGACATTCTTATCACCAATATATAATGTTAGTACACAGCCAAACCTCTTGGGATTCCCGGGAGCACCTACTTCCATACCTTGTGTATGACTGTTTCTGTGTTCCAGTTAGTAAGATTCATCTTATGCTTCTGTTCTTTGTACTGTTATTAGGGAGAAAAAAGCAAATTTTCTTCACATCTGTGTTTGTGGTGTTTTACTGTCAGGTTATCTCCTGCACAATCTTACAAGTAGTGACCACATTAGGACCTGATTGTGATAAAACAATAACCACTTGGGTAATTTGCAGGTGTGTATGAATTTTGGGAATGGAAGTAGTAGGGACTTTCAGGGGCAGAGACATTTTCTCAACAAAAGGAGTGTTCACAGTGGAGACTGGCAGTCACTTCCTTCTGACTTCCATGCTGAGCCTTTGGTGATTGAGTGTTTAAACCCTTTTGCTCTCCCATTCATTTAATTCCATGGAATGACCCTAAGGCTTTGTCCAAAACTGTAACTAGCTTGCAGGAAATGTGCAGGGTGTTCCAGACCACTCCGGACTTTTTGGCTTGTACAGAAAGGGAATAGGACAGCCAGAATGTCAATCAGTGCTGAGTTCAACTAGCCATTGCAAACATTTTAGCCTCCCATGGAGATTGGGGTGATTTTGCACGAAGTGCAGCATCCGAACAGCATCCAGCACAGTATGTGTGTTCTCTGTATTCAGAGATCAAACTAGCAGTTAAAAAGTATAAACGTAAGGGTGCCATGGTTGCTGCACTGTACACTGCCCTACAGGCAGTTGAAGTGAGGGTGTCAGCTTTGGAAACAGAGCTGGAAGCCACACTATAAGAGAAGGGTGAGCAACAGATGGTTTGGGAGAAGGAGATGGAAAGTCACAGGCCAGTGATGCAGACAGAATTGTGTAACACTCTGCTAGAGAAAGACATAGAGATTGCTAGGCTGAAAGAGAATTGTGAGAGAATGTATCAGGATAAGAAGCAGGTTTTGCAGATGAATGGTATTCTGACAGATGCAAATGATGCCTTGAAAGATGCAAATGAAGAACTGTTGGAAAAGATGAGTAAGTGTCAGTAGGATTTGGATAGGGAGATCTGGGAAAATTGTGACATTACCGCTGCGTACAGGGTTCTACAGAAACTTCTTAGTACGAGACAAAACATAGATGCAAAAGTAAAACATGTTAGATGTAGGCAGAGGTATGCACAGTTACATCAGAAAGTTTGAAATCCTGAAGTGTCACATGAAGGAGTTATCTTATACCGCACCCATCAATCTGACATCACCACCTGATGATGAAGGGGATGATGATGATGAAGAAACCCAAGATGGTGGTCCATGGGACTCTGGAGAGCAGTGGTCAAATACTTGATTCCCCCCCACAGTCGCTCCAGGGTCTCATCTGTTCTGGGCATGGGATAGGAGTCAGATTCCAAGCAGCTATTAAGCCTCCAGTAGTCAATGCAGAATCATGTGGTGCTGTCCCTTGTGAGGATTAATACCATGGGTGATGCCCAGGGACTACTAGATTCCTGGATTACTCCAAGTTCCAGCATCTCCTTGAGCTCCTCTTTCACAGTTAACTTAACATGCTCAGGTACCCTGTAGGAGGACTGTTTCAGGGGAACCTGGGTCCCTGTATCCACATGGTGCTCTGCCGTCATGGTGTACCCCAGTTTCTCTGTGAACATGTCCTCAAATTCTCTCAGCACACCCCTAATTTCTTGCATCTGGGCTGGCGTCAGCTGTTCAGAGAGGGTAAGGTTGTCCACAGAGGATGCAACCTGGGCCTCCACAAGCAAGTCCACCAGTGGATTCATCTCAGTTTCCTCCTCTGGGGCACTGCATACAGCAAGGATCAATTCCTCCCTGTCATGGTAGGGCTTCAACATGTTAACATGCTACACCTTTCGCCTGCATCTCCTGTCCGGTAGCTCTATCATGTAATTGACATCACTAACCTTTTGGAAAATGGAGAATGGTCCCTCCCATGCTGCCTGCAATTTATTCCGTCGGACAGGGATGAGTGCCATCACTCACTGTTCCACCTCATATTCTCTGGCTCGAGCCCCACGGTCATACCAGACTTTCTGCCACTGTTGTGCAGTGTCCAGGTGCTCCTGAGCAAACCACATGAGCTCCTTAAGGTGAGTCCTGAAGTTCAGAACATACTCCACTCCTCTTGGAAGGCATGGTCACCCTCCCATTCATCCCAAATCAAATCTAGGGGCCCCTGCACCCTATGATCAAACAGGAGCTTGAAATGTGAGAACCCTGTGGACTCCTGTGGGACTTCCCTGTATGCAAATAGGAGATAATAATTTTTATTTATAAGGCACCCTTCAATATCAAGGTGCCGTACATAAATAACAGTTAAAATATTAAAAGAATTCAGCCAGACCAAAACATTAAGCCAGTCAGTATTCTGGAAATGCAATATCCCACAAGAAGGTCTTCAAACCTCTCAAAGTCCTACACAGAGGTGCACTCACGCAACCGATGGGGTAGAGAGTTTCAAAGGGTGGGGGCAACATCTGAAAAAGCCTGAGCACCAGAAGCTTTCAAATACAGCCTTGGAACCTCTAGCAACCCCTTGTCAGCCGAGCAGAGTGATCAATAAGGGCAATAGGGAAACAGAAGTTCTTTCAGATAGCTTGGGCCCAGATTGTGTAGGGCTTTGAAAGTCAGCAAGCTGACTTTAAAGGTGATCCGCCACCGAATTGGCAGCCAGTGCAGTTCACACAGTACCGGAGTAATGTGACAGAATCTACTAGAACCCATCAAAAGCTGGGCTGCAGCATTCTGCACTAGCTGCAGGCGATGGATTTCAACCAGAAAGCCCTAGATAAAGGGAGTTGCAATAATCCAAGCGTGAGAACACGAAGGCATGGAGTAAAGTTGGCAGGTTGGCAGATGGAACAAGATGCAAATCCTGGCAATGTTCCTAAGGCGATAAAAGGATGTCTTGATGACTGCTGACACCCGCGAATGCAGTGTCAACCTATCGTCAAGAACTACCCCCAGGTTCCGCACCTGTTCAGAGGTCGGAAGAGAAATGCCTCCAAGAAAAATTCCGGAAGACACAACATCACCCGACCCCCCTGTCGGCCAGGGTCCACGACCAGTACCTCATTCTTATCTGAGTTCAACCTCAGCCAGCTAGAATTCATCCACTCCTGTATTTCTCTTAGACAGCTGTTAAAGACTGAGAGAGTTCCCTCCTGGTTGGGGCCAAAAGAAAGATAGAGCTGGATATCATCTGCATGACAGTGAAACCTCAGCCCATACTTCCTTACAATGTCTCTGATGGGTAGCATATATACCTCAAATAACATGGGTGACAGTACTGAACCCTGAGGCACCCCACATGACAAAGCCATTGAATCCAAGGAAAAAACCCCGGGCACAAGTCTTTGTGATCTCCCAGTGAGGAATGATATGAACCATCTTAAGATGGTTCCAGACATTCCACAAAACAGCCTCAGGCATTCTTTTTTTTTATTTAGTTGTTTAACCAGGAGTAACACACTAAGCTGAAAGCTTTTTACAGGAGCGACCTGGGAGCACAGGGAAGTTAAGTGACTTGCTCAGTGTTACACAGTATGCAAGTGGAAGATGTGGGATTCAAACCCAGGTCTGGTCTGCTGGATGTCACCAGATTTGCAGCTCAGAGCCTTAAACTACTGCGCTATACTGCCTCCCTTCTATCAACACCATGTGATTTACGGTGTCAAATGCTGAAGAAAGGTCGAGGAGAACCAAGATGGAATGGCTCTTCCACTCTCTAGCCATCAAGAGATCACTGAGCAACCAAACCAGCGCTGTCTCGGTACCATGTCTTTTACGAAATCCGGACCGAAGGGGTTCATAGACATCATGGATGGTCAGATGGTCCTCCAGTTGTGCAGCCACTACTTTCTCAATCACCTTCCCAACA
Organism: Neoceratodus forsteri; assembly: GCA_016271365.2. Taxonomy (NCBI): domain Eukaryota; kingdom Metazoa; phylum Chordata; order Ceratodontiformes; family Ceratodontidae; genus Neoceratodus; species Neoceratodus forsteri. Next base: position 1,129,718,535 of record CM028131.1, read on the forward strand.
AAGGGAAGGTTAGAGATAGGGCTGTAGTTTTCAAGACGATCAGGGTCCAAGGTAGCTTTCTTCAAGAGGGGTGTCACCACAGCCTCTTTCAGAGAGCTAGAAAACTTATCAGATTCCAAGGACCACCTGACTATCTGCATAAGGACTGGACCGATGATGTCAATACAACCCAAAATTAGGGAGGCTGGTCCAGGGTCCAAACTACACCACGTAGGGCACATATGCTGGATGATCCTCATGACATCCATGAACTCCAACTGATTGAAGGAACTCCAGGAGAACTGGGGCACCGTGATCTCACACCAGTCCACGGCAACCTCTCTAGAGTGTGATGGCAGCAGTTCCACCCTAAGGTCAGCCACCTTATTTGTGAAGAACCGATCAAGCTCATCACACTCCAATTGCGAAAAAGCTTTCTAAACATGCAGACAGGCTGGGTTGCACAGTCTGTCCACAGTTCGAAGCAGCTGAGCTTGTCAATTCCAAGCAACTGCAATCTCCCTGGACAGGAATTCTGCCTTCTTACAGGTGATTGCAGATTGATAGACTGAATAATGATCCATCAATCTAAGGTGGTCTGTATCAAGGGCGGACTTTTGCCAGCAGCACTCTAACCTTCGCCCCTGTCTCTGCATCTCCCTCAACATCCCATCAAACCAAAGGGATTTGGGGTGAAGGGAGAGGGAGCAAACATGAACTGGAGCAATGGAATCCAGAGCCCCAGCAACGGCTGATTATAAGCTGACACAAGGGTCTCTGGATCACTGCTTGCCAACACGGGGAACAAGAGGTCAAGCACCACTGCAAGGCCTTGAGAATCTATATCCTGCAAAGGGCAGTACCTAACCAACTCCACAGGGGCAGACCTTCTAGAGGGGGTGCAAAACCTAAACCCCACGGTGTAATGGTTTGACCACTCAACAGGTTCCACCCCCACAAAGGATGCCTCGACCCCTAGAAAGAAGATTAGGTCCAGAGAGTGCCCAAATTTATGTGTAGCAGAGGAAACCACCTGTGTAAGGCCCAGCGTTAACATTAGCTGGGGGAACTGTTGACCAAATTGCAAGAGTTCATCATCGACCCAAGCACTGAAGTCACCCAGAACCATCAATCTGGGCGACTTGAATGCCATATCGATGACGAAGTCCGCCACTTCCTGAAGGAATCGCTTCTCATCACCGGGTGGACGGTAAATGAGGGTGATTCGAAGCCTATACCTGCTACTACTATACACTCAAAGGAGACACAAAGATCTGTAACAGAGTTGATACATAAGGGGGGTAGAAAAGATGAGAAGGGACTTGGCAAGGTTGGAGGAATGGTCAGACATGTGGCAACTTAGATTCAATACAAAGAAGTGCAAAGTAATGCACCTGGGAAACAAAAACTCAGGAGAAGAGTACACAATAGCAGGGGAGGTACTAACAACAACAAAAATGGAAAGGGACCTGGGGTAGTCATATCAGATGACCTAAAGGTGGGTAAGCAATGTGAAAAGTCAGTAAGGAGAGCCAGGGGGATACTGGGATGCATAGGAAGGGGCATCACAAGTAGAAAAAGGGAAGTGGTTATCCCTCTGTACAGACAGTTGGTGAGACCCCATCTGGAGTACTGCGTGCAGTTTTGGAGACCTCATCTACACAAGGACATAGACAGGATGGAAGCAGTCCAGAGGAGGGCAACCAAAATGGTGCAGGGTCTGCAGCAGAAGCCATATGAAGAGAGACTGAGAGAGCTTAATATGTATACTCTTGATGAAAGGAGGGACAGGGGGACATGATAGAAATGTTCAAGTACCTCAAGGGAATCAACAAAGTCCAGGAGGGTAGCAGCTTTCAGAAAAAGAGATGTGTAAGAACAAGGGGCACAATTTAAGATAGGGAGGACGGCTCAGGGTAATGTGAGGAAATTTTTTCACGGAGAGAGTGGTGGATACATGGAACAGCCTTCCTGAGGAGGTCGTTGGGTCTAAAACAGTGGGGGAATTCAAACATGCATGGGACAGACACAAGGCAATTATAGTTGGGGGTTGCAGGAAGTAGGCTGTTGGTTAACTAGAATCTGCAGCTTATCCAGTAGGTAGGTTAATGGGCAGACTGGGTGGGCCAAGTGGTCCTTATCTGCCATCAAAGTCTATGCTTCTATGTTTCTATGACTCAACTACCCCCACTAGGACTAGATGAGGCAAATATTTGTCCCAGTCCCCCTTATGCTGGTCTGCAAAAGTCCTTAGCATGGTCTTAAGGGTTGAATTAAATCGCTTCACCAGACCATTAGCTTGGGGATGGTATGGGGAGGTTTTAAGCTGCTTTACCCCACACTTCTTCCACAAACTACTCATTAACCCTGTCATGAAACTGGCACCCCAATCTGACAGTATGTCCTGGGGAAAGCCCACCTGGCTAAATATTCCCAACAGTGCATCTGCCACTGGTTCTGCCTCAGAGGATGATAGGGCCACTGCCTCTGGGTATCTTGTGGTATAGTCGACTACCATCAGGATATACCACTTGCCAGTGTGACTTGGGGTGCTCAGTGGCCCCACTATTTCCACAGCAACCCTCTTGAAAGAGTCATTGATAATGGGCAGGGGCACCAAAGCTGCCTTGGCCTTTTCCTCTATTTTCCCCACCAGCTGGCACTGTGGACAAGTCCTGCAATAATTTGCCACATCCTTGACAATACCAGGCCAGAAGAAATTGCTGGTTAGCTGCTTTTTCATGTGCCTCACCCCCAAGTGTCCTGAAAAGGGATATCGTGTGTAAGGGCCAAAAGCTGCTGACGGTGAACCTTAGGGACCACCAGCTGCTGGAGCACCTTACCATCTAGTCCTTCCTCTGTTGTACATTCTCTGTACAACAGCCCATTGTCCCAGTAAATGGACTCTCCCCCTCCCCCTGAGGACCCTCAGCCCTATTAGCTATTTCCCTGTTTTTGCACAGCAGGGTCAGTTCACTGTGCAGCACTCAGTTGCCTCATCTGATCCTTCCCAGTGCCCTTTCAGAAGGAAGTCTTGTGGGCTCCTCTATTTGTGATGGATTCAGGACTACTGCTTCTAGCCAGCCCCTCACCAGTGCTAGTCACTTCCTCAGCTGCTGAGGGAAGGGCTGGACCACCATGAATCACCCCCTTTTCCCCCTCAGAAGCTTGCCCCTTTGCCTGACTATGAGTTGCAACACAAACCAGTTTTCCCATGGTCAAAATCAGTCCCCACAATCACATTTACAAGGAGGTCCTCTACGACCTCCACCTCCTTTTCTCCATGGCCCCCCTCCCAGCTCAGGAAGACTCTAGCCATTGGTAGTTGGATTGCTGGCCCTGTGAATCTCCAGACCTTGGAGTATTTCCCAGGCAACATCTGCTCTGCCCAGATGAGATCCTGCCTCACCAGGGAGATGTCAGCTCCTGTGTCCCTCAGTCCCTGTGTTACTGTTCCATTAACTACAATGGGATGCATATTCTCATCAGAGGAGAGTGGTTCTTCAGGCTCAGTGCACCCCACAAACACACCAATCCTATTTTGGTCCCCCCTCCCCCATACCTCTGCCCCTTAACCATTTTCTGAGGGCAGTTGTATCTCACGTGCCCCACTTGATTGCAAATATGACATTTCTTGGGTTCTGTCTCTTGAGTCCCTTTAAAACCAGAGGGTTCTGCTTTGGGCTCAAGTGCAGGTTGGTTTCCTTAGGGCTGCCTCCATGGAATCCCTTATAACCATGTGCTGTCCCCCCCACCATAAGACTTAAGCTGTGTTTATGGCCGGCTAGACAGATACATGTCAGAGCTTGCTGCCACCTCTTTTGAGGAAATGCATGCCCTATCTAGGAGCCATACATGCATATCCTCAGGCACAATTTTAAGAAATTGTTCTCCCACCAACACATCTTTGATTAGTTCCACAGTGTCTGCTTTAGCCCCCTCCACCCACCTATTAAGGTAAGTACACAGTTGAACCTGCAGTTCTACATAACTGTCTTCTGGGCTTTTCTTTAACTCCCTAAATTTCCTTCTATAGGCCTCAGGAGTTAATTCAAAATGTTTCAACAACACTGGGTTAACTTTATCATAATTAGCATAGTCTTCATTACTCATTTTAGAAAATGCATGCAAAGCCCTCCCTGTAAGAAAGGGTGTGAGATAAGTTGACCATGAAGCCTTAGCCAATTGGAATTGCTGACAGACTCTCTCAAATTACCTTAAAAATAGATCAAGGTCATCTCCCTCTTTAAACTGTCGGAACAATTTAGAATTGATGTTGGCTTCATGAGGTAAACTCACTCCACATTACTCATGGTTTGCTGGCTGTGCAGGGTCATCATCTCCTTCTCATGCTGTCTTTCTCTTTCTTCATGTTCTTTCTCTCTGTCTTGCCATTCTCTTTCTTCACGTTCTTTCTCTCTGTCTGCCAGTCTCTTTTCTTCCAGTTCTTTCTCTGCTTCCAATCTTTTTATTTCTGCTTCCAACCTTCTTGCTTCTGCTTCAGCATCCATTCTTTTCACCTCCAGTGCCTTGTCTTGCAGCAACAGCTGCAGCTGCATTGCATCAAGCTGGTCTGGGGGGTCTGCTACATCAGTTCCTGACTCACCCCCAGAGCCTGTCTGCTTCTGGTCATGTGCCACGAGGGCAGCTATGAGGTCTGCCTTTTTCTTGTGTTTTAGACCTTCAGGCTGAATCACCTTTTCCTGGCACTTTTTGCAAAGCTGTTGCACAGTAAGTGAGTCATACTCTGTGGAGCTCATTTCCTACTGCTACACTATACTGTGCTAACTAAAAAAGGAAAAAAACTGTTGTACAAGTGTATTCCCTTATATATCCTGTTTTGCAATGCTGAGGTAATTGTTCCACTGGCAAACTATCTCAGTGTGCTACGCAGTCCACTATCATCACCCCACCACTGCCAACCAACTGTGACAACCCACCTCTCCCTCTGGGCTGAAACAGCTTTTAGAGAGGTGTCTGTCCTCGGGTATTCACTACCACCAGCTGGAAAGTCATCCAGCACCCCCCTTCAGGTTTACAAACTTGAATAATTAAACGTGCAATTGCACAAGTCAAAGTCTGGTAGTGTGTCTCTCTCAGTTGGTGGATGCTACACAGAGTTTACCTCAGCCAGTGGAAACCAAATATTACCTTAGAAAAATGTCATCACAGTCACAACTGTTGAGCAAATAAATAGTTTTTTTACTTCACAGAAAGTGCACTGAGCATTACAGAATATATATTTGCAACACAAGAGAATAACACTGATACAGGAAAAGTAAACAAATGTTTTTAAATAATAGATGGAAAGAGAAAAAGGCTATTACTGCAATATGCTAGTACTTTCAAGAGACCACTGGACCCTATGCTAACTGACAGCTCCCCACAGACCTAGCTAGAAGAGCAGGCTCCCCACTTAAGTTTCTCCCTTCAGCTTCAACAGTAAGAACACACGTTACTGCCTTTTAGCACCTTATATACTCTCTTGAGAATAGGTCATTCCTATTCTCCCTTTGAATTCACCAACCATCTACTCTGTTTGTATTTAATTGTCCCAATCAGACTGAACACCTATCAGTGACCAAAGATATTCCCTTTTAACCTTAAGTTTATATTTCAGTAAACCAATCCCTTTAATCTGGCCTGTGTGTGTGGACATGTCCACTCAAGATTTATAAACCAGCTCTTATCTAGCAGCTAGGGAGGACTGAGAATTCCAGCGTGTGGAACATCAGCTTGTCTGAGGGTATTTTTTTTTTGGACTGCTAAAAAAATCATGTATTTGGAAAATCCAAACATTAACTCCTTCCTTCCCATTTGTCTCACAGCTCCCCTCAAAAAAAATTTAATTAGAGCCAGCAAACAAAAATGGGTGACTGGGGATTTGCTTCACTTAATGAGAACTCAAGAGCTGGAAGCATTACAAGGTAAATCAAGATCCAGCTTCTCTTCAAGAATATATGACACTTAGAAATAAGTGTAAATCTAAGATCAGGAAAACTAAGGTTAATTACTGTTTAGTTGAGCAGAAGAACTCCCAGAGTAATGCCAAAAAAACCTGGCTTGCCTTCAACAAACTGCTGGGAAGGGGAAAGAAGATCTGATCCCAACTATTTTGGATTGTGGTCACTATATTAATGAACCTTTTCTTAGCTCTGAGATATTTTCAATAATTTTGGGAATCTTGATGATTACAGAACCCCTTTAGGTTCGGATATCAATCAAGTACCTAAACGAGAAACCACTTTAACCCTACATTTCACTTTAAACATATTACTCTTAATCAGGTAAAAAACATATTATAAAATATGGACCTAGACCTTTTTTTGGTCATTATGGAGTTGACTTGAGAATTATTAAACTGGGTATAAATCATTTTGCATATCCTTTATTATATATTTTTAATTTTTCACTTTGCCATAGTGTTTTCCCTAGTAGCTGGAAACTAGCTACAATTAAACCAGTTTTGAAAAATAGTAGCCCAACAATTTTATCAAATTATCGACCCATATCATTTCTTTCACCTCTTTCTAAGATCCTGTTGAAGATTATTCTGGACCAAACCCTAGATTTTCTTGAAAAATACTCCTTACTAATCAGTTATCAGCACAGTTTCAACCCAAATCACAATACTGAGACAGCCTTGGTGGGGTTCATGAGCAGCTTGCAGGAAACCCTCATTAAAGGGCATGCTGGTGCTGCTCTATTTGTGGACCTCACCAAGGCCTTCGATTTAGTTGAACATGGTCTGCTTCCCGGGATTCAACAGAGATTTAATTTCTCCGAGGGTGTCATCGGTTGGTACATGGATTATTTGTCTAACAGGTGATGCAGAACTTTAACAGGAACTTCTATTTTTCAGTCCATTCCTGTCCACTGTGGTGTGCCCCAGGGTTCAATCCTGGGGACACAAATCTTTTCACTTTACATGGATTCATCCCCTAATATATGCACCCACACTACAATGATACTTTATGCAGATGATACAGTTATTTACAGTCTTCGTCCTAGTCCTGAAACAGTTCTTCAGAAAGATTTTGACCATTTTCAAGTCTGGTTATAATCTAACCATATGGTCTAAAATTAAAAAAACAAAAGTGATGCTGTTTTCCCAGAAAAAGCATGCCCTCACTGAACTTCCTCCCATTACAGGTAACAAAAGTACTATTATTGAGTATGTTGAAGTTTTTAAATATTTAGGAATTTATTTGGATAGGGAGCTTACTTTTGAATCTCATATACAATACCTGAGGAAAACTCTACACCAACGGTTAGGGTTATTATACAGGATTAAGTATTTTATGACTTTGGAATCTCAGATATTGCTAACACATAGTTTTATGTTTAGTATCCTAGACTATGGGATAGTAATTTATTCCTCTACTGGCAATCACACTTTAAATTGTTTAAAGATCACTTATAATTCTGTGTTAAGAGTTTGGTTAAATTTCCCTTTCTGTACTCATTGCTGTTGCTTGTATGAACAATCTGCCAATCTTTTGACAATAGGGTCCTTTATAAAATGGGAGTTTTTCTTTAAAAAGTTATGAAGGGGCTTTACCCCTCCTCTATAATTGATTTGTTTCCTATGTTTGTTAATTCTACTTTCACTAGATCCCAGACCAGGCACACTTTTAAAATTCCATTTTTCAAAAAAGTATTTGGGCAAAGATCTCTATTATTTAGGCTCTCAGTTTTTGAATTATATTCCATCTGAAGTTGTTGCAAGTAACACTATTTGGTGCTTTAAAACTTGACAAACAATTGCTCTTAACTCAAAATGAATGTACTTGTATGAAGCAATGATTAATGTTAAATGTTATTTATTGTCTTTTTACTATTTGCATGTTACACTTGTCACCTGTGAAAATGGTCATTTTGCTCATCTGGTCTACAAGTATAAAAATGGAAGAAAAAAATGAAAATGTCATCTTAGCTGATGGTTCACAGCTGTCAGTGCAGCTTAACTGGCCAAGAGTTGGTCCTAACAGTTAAGATTATGTGTTCAAATACAAGTTAACTGTTGTAATGGCACAACATTATGTCTAACAGTTTTTCCCCAACTGACAAAACCAAGACAAAACAACTAGCAGAGCAAAGATATCACAATTAAGCATGTAAAGTAAGTGCATGGTATTGAGTAGATAATTCAGCATAGTACTCTCTCTCTCTCCAATGAAGTATAACCTTTCCCTTTTGGGATAGCTTGATAAATGGCAGTAGCTACAGCATTAGGTTGTAAGAGGAAGAAGGGGATATGCCCCTCTCTCAGAAACATGGAAAGTTGAAACTTCATCCCATAACCTGTTTGTCACATAAAAATCAATAAAAATTCAAACATGGTAATCACAGTCCATGTAGTGTCAATTCCTCATTCTACAGGAAATAATCTCTGCCATACTGTGTACTACAATTTACACTAGAGTGAGTTTCTTAGGTCTGGATTGGCTTTCTCACTCCCAGCCTGTCTCTCTTGGTCCCTCTGGATCCACCCAACCAATTTCACAACATTAGCTGGGTCAGTAAATAGAAAGGTCTTACTAGCATGGTATATCTTAAAGTGGACAGGAAGCATCAGGAAATGTGCTATCCTCAGTCCTCACAGCGGACTCTGCACACTGTCAAGAACTTTCTGTTCTGTGTAAATTGCAAAAACTGAGATAAAGATAGATATTAACCTGGGTCTCTATCTAGGAAATCAGTATTTACTGTCGGGATGCCTTGAGCACATCTTCTCTATGCTGTTGCTGGCTCCCCCCAAAGCACCCCATTTTATAGCACTCAGATAACCAGTGTGTTATTTTTATTCTTAGACTAGTATCTTTTTTTTTTTTTTTTTAAGAAGAAACAACATTTAAAAAACTGTTCACGTACTCATGGCAAAGACAGTAGTGACAAAACTATTAAACCACAGTACAATTTAACAAGGGTGTACTAGGGACATCCAGAACAGCTGCAAGGTGGCCATGCCAATTTGCAGCTCTCCTGTTTTATTTATTCGACTTATCTTTTTGGTTATGATAATTGTCTCTTCATATGGAGAAAAAGTACAACAGAACCCCCCAAATAAAAGGAGAAAAAAAAAAAACCTTGTACCTAGCCATCTGAAAACCAGACCACAAATCCTGGACTCATGGAAAATTCAGTGTTTGCTACCCATGGTGTCAGTCAGTCAGTAGTAAGATCAAAAGTCTCCCCACCCCCATGAAAATGCAAAACCCTGCAGAATCTTGTAGCAGTTAAAGAAATGATTTACTAATAGGGATGAAAACATTTTCTAATAACCAGTCAGTGGCTATACTCATAGATTTCAAAAATCTAGCTGAAAGCACTTGCTGCTGTTTCTGCCCAGCTAAAGAAAAAAATCCCCAGTGCTTGAGCAAATAATAGCAAGCAATCTGAACTGGCACTGAAACTACAGCTGCAATTTTCTCATACCACATCTGTGTGGAGAATTTAGAAAATGTGGATAGAAACAGCAGTGTTGGGTAAGTTACTTTTTCTATTTCTTTTAGAAACTTGATCCAGGAAGCTATGTGCAGTCACTAGCAAGGATGGAGAAGTACTAGAAAAAGTAATACACATGACAGTTACAGTTACTTATTTCTTTTTATAAAAAAAAAATACGAAAATAATAAAAAACTAAGATGATATTTATTTGAAAGTAATAGGTTAGTTACTAGTTACTTTCAAATAAATGTAATCAGTTACAGCTACGTATTACTTTTGTATAAAAAGACATAAGCAATTGTAACTGTAAGGTGTATTACTTATTGCAGTACTTCCCATCCTTGCTAGTGACTGCACAGAGCTTTCAGGAACAAGTTTCCAAAAGTAATAGAAAAAGTAACTTACCCAACACTGAGAGATGAACATTTACAATGTATTGGGTTGTCCAAGACAGTACCTCCTGGCAATAAAATGTGTTCACAGATTTCTGATAGAACTGTTCCAACACAACACTGTGAGAATGTTCCACCAATAGTCATAATATGAAAATGACGTACCTACCATAATTCTTGATCTTCCCTTCTACCTTCACCATTCATTATTGCTGGGTGTAAGCTGGAGGAGCGCACCCGCATGGGAGTTTTTTTTTTTGAGGGGGTAGGAGGAGTTGGCACCGACAGTGCTGCCCACAAGGCCAATGCATTGCGTGGTGCATGAGGGTTGGCCATAAGGTGCCATAGACTCCTCCCCCACACCAATTCTGTTCTGCTGGTGAGGATGAAACAAAGGGGGGGTTAGAGAAAACCAAGGTGAGGCAAGAGAGACAAGGGATAGGAAACAGAAAGGATATAAACTGAAAAAGGAAGATACTGACCAGAGGACCGAGGGATTGGACTTTTCACCCTAAGAGGCCATAGGGCCCCAACCCTTGGACGGCAGCACAGGAAAAGGGAGAAAGAAGGAAAGAAAGAGAAAAGCAAAGGATATAGCATACATAGGGGAAGAAAGGGGGCCCTCAGCTATGCTGTGTTGGAAGACCATTGGCTTATTTTAGCCTCAAAAATCTGAAGGTATGAAGACACAGAAGCAAGGATCCTGTCAAATTTAGGGACCACTGGACGGAGGTCCAGAACAAGAGAATTTGAAATGGTCTTGGAGAATATAAACATGGTGGAGTCAACCCCCCCTCTCTCCTCACATTTGGGATGAAAGTCTTGGAACATGACCCTCTACAGTTTAACACCTGATGACTCAGTTGGGGGGTGACCATTAAACAGGAGAAGACTGTCCAGAATGACCTCCAAGGTAGAGGGGAAGTGAGAAAAAAAAAGGGGGAGGAAAATCCCGATGAGTTCTCCTGCGAGATGCACTGATGCAGTCCAAACTTCAAGAAGATGAAAAACAGGCTGGCATCCATGCTAAATTAAGGAGGATACCACAGTGCACCCCACTGAGAATCCCAGGGAGTTCACTCTGAGGCCAGGGTGAAGACCCTACTTACCACCCTCCTAGAATGGGCGCATTGTGACTTTTTATAGAGAAGGAAACAGAGGGCCCTGAGGTATCAGGGGACTCTGCCCCCAACTGACCTCAAAGAGAGGGAGGGGGATCAAGGTGGAGGTGGAGCCCAAGAGCTGAGTCCCAAAAGGGGAAGGTGGGTAGGAATCAGTAATGAATGGTGAAGATACAAGAGAAGATAGAGAATTATGGTAGGTACGTAAGAAAAAAAATTCTCACATGTAATAATCTTGTTTCTTCCAACAGGATCCACTAATATTATTACTTTTTGCAGTGCTCCTTTAAGCCAGCACTGCTCTGGAGCCAAATGGAATGTCACGCTAATGATGGAATCTTTAGCTCATGCATTCAATTCAAAAACTGCTCAGTGTAACTGCCTACATTCTAACCTCAGATTTCTAGGAGCTTGCAAAGGGGCCATACTAATATCTAATTTAGGATAGAAAAAGGAAAAAGGGGTCCCAACTGGTAATCATTAAATCACAGGGAAAAGAGGAAAAGTTCCCCTTTTTTAAATTTCAGATTCACCTAAGAAAAAAAGACCTAAAAAGCATGCTAAGAAGTGCCAGCAGATGGCATACCATTCCAAGTATTTATACAATCAGCACTGGGAGGTCTTTACTGATTCTTTCAGGGGAGGCAAGGATGGGGAAGTAATGATATTAGTGGATCCCACTGGAAGAAACAAGATTACTACAGGTGAGTAATTTTTCCTTCTAACCCCAGAAAGCCACTAATATTATTACTTCTTGCAGACTATGCAGCAGTACCTTATAGAGGTGGGTAAAGAATCTACTTAGGAAAAAGACTCTGCAGGACTGCTGTACCAAACCTGGCATCACTCCTGGACTGAGTGTCCAGGCTATAATGTTTAGTGAAGGTGTGGACTGACCTCCAGGTAGCTTCTTTACAGATTTCCACTAATGGCACCTTGCAGGTAGCTGCAATAGTGGCAGTTGTGCCCCTTGTAGAATGGGCCCAGAGTCCAACAGGGGGTACCCTACCTGCATTTGAGTAGCAAAACTGGATACACTGAACTATCCATCAAGAGAGAGTTCTTTTTGAGGCAGGTTTCCCCTTACCTACCTCTCCATAGGTGAGGAAAAGCTGTTGTCTGACCTGCCTATGGTCCTTGGTATGAGTCATGTAGTAACCTAAAGCCCTTTTTACATCAAGGCTGTGGAGTCTACACTTCCCTGAGCTAGAGTACTCAGTGAAGAAAACTGGCAAGGTGACAGACTGGTTCAAGTGGAAGTCCGAGACCACTTTGGGAAGGAACTCCGTATTAGTCCTCAACACTACTGTGCCCCTATGGAAGGAAACATATTCCTTTTCCACACAGAAGGCTTGAAACCTACTTATCCTCCTGGCAGAAGTGATTGCCACTGAGACCACCAACTTCCAATTAACACATTTGAGAGCTGCAGAGGCCATGGGCTCAAAGGGAGGGAAAAATAAGATGAGCAATGCAAATGTTCAGGTCCCAAGCTGACACTGGTTCCCTGTGAGGGGGAAACAGATGAGACAATCCCTTGAAGAACCTCCTGAAGATAGGATTTGATGCTAAGGAGGTGTTCTTTCCAGCCGAAATGTATGCGGACACTGAAGCCAGGTGCACTTTCAGGGTTGAATGCAGCAGACCTTGGGAATACAGATGAGTCAAATAGTCCATCAAAGTTGATATGCCAGCTTGAGCTGTGATTACACCCTTATCTTTACACTATATAGAGAACCTTTTCCATTTTGAGGCATAGGTTTTCTTTGCAGAATGTTTCCTATACCCTCTGAGGACCTCCAGGACCCCTTCAGAGAGTTGCCAGCCTGCATATTCTAAGTCCTCAAGAGCCATGCCTTGAGTATGAGGGACCTGAGATTGGGGTATATTACCCTCTCTTGGAAGGAGGTCAGTAGGTTGTACCTTTGTGGGAGATGAATCTGTTTGGCCACCGACAGAGAGCAGGGGGAGTACCAGGGATGTCTGGCCCAGTCTGGAGCTACCAGTATCATTGAAGCTGGCTACATTCTGAGCTTAATGAGCACCATGAGTATCAGGGGAAAAGGGGGAGCATAAAGGTGTCTCCCTGTCCAATCCAGAGTCAGGGCATCCAGGGGGATTGTTCCCTTGGCAGGGGCCCTGCAACAATACAGAGGCAGGTGGTGGTTTTGGTGGGATGCAAAAAGATCCATCACTGGAGCACTCAACCTCCTGAATAGGACGTTCACCACTTGCTTGTTCAGTGTCCATCTGTGATGGGCCTAGTTTATCTTGCTCAAGGCATCTGCCAGGGTATTGTCCTTGCCAGGCAGATAGATAAACTGTAGGGAGGCATTCAGAGAGTAAGCAAGGCTTCATATCTTCATTGCCTCTGTACAAAGTGGGGTAGACCTTGTCCCTTCCTGCTTGTTGATGTAGTACACTGTTGTGGTATTGTCTGTTCTGACTTGTGCCACCTTACCCTGGATTAAATGTGATAAGGCCTGAAGGGCAAGGTAAACTGCTCTTAGCTCTAGCAGATTTATATCCTGGAGGGAATCTGCACTCTTCCAAGTGCTGAGAATGGTGTGCTCCCCCAAGTAAGCATCCCACCCAAACAGGGCAGCATCTGTCATGAGAACCAATGAAGGAGGCTCCTGCAAGAAGGGATCCCCTTCTCTCAAGTTTTCCGGCTTCATCCACCATTGGAGTGCCTGTAGTAACACCCTTGTTACTGGTATGGGTTTTGATAGAGAGTCCCACCATTGGCACCAGTGTGCCCTGAGGTGGAACTAAGACTGTGCTTGCTGCTGAATGCATGTGGCCTAATATATATGCTTTCTGCCCTCTCCTGAGGGAGGAAAGCCTTCCCAGTATGGTGTTTAGTTCTGCACCTATGAACTGCAGTAACTACACAGGAGTCAGGATTGACTTTTTGATGCGGGAAGGAATCCCAGGTAGTGCAACAGATCCTGGGTTACCTGAAGGTGCTTGGTCACCTGCTGGTGAGAATTGTCCACAATTAGCCAGTCATCCAGGTAGGGAAAAACTGAAACACCCAGTCTACTTAGGTGTGCCACCACTACTGCCATGCACCTGGTAAAGAGCCTTGGTGCAGAGGTGAGCCCGAAGGAAAGTGCTGAGAACTGATAGTGGCCTGAGAGAAGTCAATCTCAGATATTTTCTGTGCGACTTCCTTATGGGAATATGGAAATATGCATCCTTTAGGTCTAAGGAGGCTGGCCAGTCTCCTTTTCACAGAGTTGGCAGAATCATGGCCAGTGTGACCATCTTGAACCTGGGTTTTACCAGATACCCATTTAGCAGTCTGAGGTCTAGTACAGGCCGCCACTCCGCATTCTTTTTTGTTATTAGCAAATATCCTGAATAAAACCCCTGCCCTTTTTGGCTGGGGGAACAGGATCTACTGCCCTTGCTAGATGTAAGGCCTGAACCTTCCTGTTCCAGCAGTTTCCTTTCTGTGAAAGGAACTGCTGTGAACTGCCTTGATCTTGGAGGAGGAAGGGATTTGAAATAAAGGGACAGACCCTGACTCACTATTTCCAGAACCCACTTGTCTGTGGTAATTTTCAGCCATTCCCGAAAATAATGAGTCAGAGTGCCCCCTACAGGAGATAGAGAGGCAGCCTGAAGGGAAAAGTCAGGAATTTTGTTTAGTTTGTTGCAGAGGTTGTGCAGATTGGGATCCTTGCCTGGAACCCCTTCTGCCTCTGGCTCTATAAAAACCACCCTGCTGTGACTGGTACTGTTGTTGTGGCAGTCTGCCCTTGAAAGAAAGGCCTCCTAAAAGAGGACCTATCCCTGCCATATGTTGAAGTGGATGGATAAACTCTGTCCCTGGTAGAATTACTGTGGAAATTAGCTTTATACTCATCTACTTTCTTCATATATGCCTCAGTTTTGGCACCAAAGAGCAAGTGACCCTCGACTGGGAAGTCCATAGCTTTACTCTGGGTGTCCTGGGTGAGATTAGTAGCTCTCAGTCAGGCAAATCTGTTCAAGGCTATAGTACCTGCCATCCATCGAGCAGCTGTGTCATTCATATCAGCTGACATTTGGAACTGATACTTGGAAGCCTCCAAACCCAGTTTTGCAGTGTCCATTAACTCTGAAACTGTTAATGAGGGTTAACATCTGCATTATCCAAGATGGACTGCAGAACAGCCTTCTGGTAGAGGGCTGCATAGGTATGGTAACTAGCTTGGCAAATTGCCAGGGAAGCCGAAAGGTACCCTTTTTATGCTATGCTATTTTTCTTGAGTCCTTCTTGGGGGAGGGAGTGAGGACAAGGGAGTTTTTGCCTTTTACAGGCACCCTACTGTACAATCCCCTGGTGGTCAGGGTGAGTGAATAAAAACTCAGTCCCTGACCTCTCAAGTTGGTATTTGTTAATCACACTTTTTATCAGTAGGTGTGACAGTATTTAGGGTCTTAATTTCAAGGACATCTTTCTTTAAAAACGTATACATCGGCAACAAGAGCTTTCTAGTGGGTGTCAGCACCATAAGCTCCATATATTTGACTTCTTCCTCATCCACTATCTCTTCTGCAGTTTGTAAATCTAAGGTTTCCACCATCTTCCTGACAAAGGAAAAATCCTCTGTGGGTTTGGGAGGAGAGACAAAGTCCTGTTCAGGTGAGACCTCGGGTTCAATACCCTCCTCTCCCTGATCATCCTCCTCAAATTCTACTGTGTCAGTAGTTAAAAGAGGTACAAAAGAAAAAAATTACTCATCTTAGTAATTATGTTTCTTCTAGTGGAGTCTTGCTGTATTCTGACAATTGCAGTTAGCCCCAGCCTTTAAACTGCTGCGGAGAGAAATGGTTAACTTTTCTATGCATGGCATAGAATGTTCATCTCGAGCTCGGCTGAAGCCTCTGCCTGTTATTCAAACTGTAAGCGTCAGATCGTTACGAGCAAAACTCACTAGGTGTTGTGTGTGGAAACTGTAAAAATTTTAACTAGCCAACTGGCAGAACAATAATGTTTTGGGTCCTCAAAGGAAGACTCAAGTCAGGAAACCCAAAAACAAATCAAATGAAATAACATTCCACCCAAAGAAAAAAAGAGGGTGTAAAAAGGGAGGCACCTCTAGGGTGCCAACACTGCACCTGCCCACATCCCAAAAATCTAGGTTCTGATAGGGGAGGCGGTGAGGAGGTCAGAATACAGCAAGACTCCACTAGAACAAATATAATTACCAAGGTGAGTAATTTTTTTCTTCAAACAACATGAAGTCTTGCTGTATTCTGACAATTGCAGACTACCAAGCAGTACTTCCATGGAGGAGGGACAGAACCTACTTTGGAAATAGGCTCTGAAGTTCTGCTGTGCCAAATAGAGCATCACTCCTAGCCTGGATATCCAGAGAGTAATGCTTGGTAAAAGTATGGACTGTTTTCCAGGTGGCTGCTTGACAAATTTCTAAGAGAGGGATATCCCTGGCAGCAGCCAGGGAAGCAGCTGTACCTCTTGTGGAATGAGCCCTCAGGCCTGAGGGTGGAGTTTTACCCAGTTTTTCATAGCAGAATTGTATACAAGAAACAATCCACCTGGCAATAGATCTCTTGGTGGCAGGTTTTCCCTTCCCAACTTCTCCATAAGTGAACTGGAGCTAGTCAAACCTGTGACCCTTGGTACACTCTATGTAGTGGCTAAGGGCTCTTAACATCCAAACTGTGTAGCCTCCTCTCTCCTGAAGAAGGATGATCAGCAAGGAAAACAGGGAGAGATATAGACTGATTGAGGTGGAAATCTGAAACCACTTTAGGCAAGAACTTTCTGTTAGTTATAAGGACCACTTTATCTCTGTGAAAAGAGATGAAATCAGATACCACTGACAGGGCTTGCAATTCCCTGATATGTCTAGCTGAAGTAATGGCTACCAAAAACACAGTTTTCCAAGTCAAGTACTCAAGTTCTGCAGAGGACAAAGGCTCAAAAGGGGGTTGCAAAAGCTGAGCAATGCAAACATTAAGATCCCAAGCAGGAGCAGGATCCCTAAAGGGGGGATTGGTGTGAAGCAATCCCTTGAAAAACTTATAGAATACAGGATGGGATGACAGAGAGGAAGACCTGCCTACTGACAGGAAAGCAGAAACAGCTGCCAAGTGTACCTTGAGAGTAGCTGGTCTGAGACTTAGTCCATTGAGATGGACCATATAATCCAGAACCGTAGGCAATTCAGCAGAGTCTGGAGAAATATTCTTCTTAGAACACCAAATGCTGAATCTTTTCCATTTGGAGTTGTAAGTCTTTCTTGTGGAAGGCTTTCGAGAAGCCTTAAGGATATCCAGAACCCTTGGGAAAGATGCAGATCTGTAAACTCTAACTCTTTAAGAGCCAAGCCTTGAGATTGAGAGACTGAAGATTGGGGTACCAAATCCCCCCCTGAGAGGATGTTAACAGGTTGTAATTCCTGGGAAGAGACAGGGAAGACTGACTGCTAGGGACAGCAACAAGGGATACTATGGCTGCCTGGCCCAGTCTGGAGCAATCAGAATCACTTTGCATGGTTGTGACCTTATCTTGACTAGGACTTTGAAAAGGAGAGGGAAAGGGGGGAAAAGCACACAGAAATTTCCCTTCCCAGTTTAGAATCACAGCATCCAGGGGGACTGAGCCCAAGACTGGGGGCCTGCAACAAAAAAGAAGTTGGAGATTGTCTGGGGCTGCAAAAAGAGCCATCTCTGGAGTGCCCCATCTTGAGAAAATCACCTTCAACACCAGAGGATCTAGGGCCCATTCATGATGGCCCTGAGATATTCTGCTCAGTGCATCTGCTAGAACATTGTCCTTTCCTGGAAGGTGAACTGCTATCAGAGAGGTTTGCAGGGGATAAGCCAGGAATCACAACTTCATTGCTTCAGTTTACAAGGCCATAGACCGAGTGCCTCCCTGCTTGTTGATGTACCACATGGTGGTGGTGTCGGTTCTGACCTGAACCACCTTGTTCTGTACTGATTTGGAAAAAGCTTGCCGTGCCAGAAACACTGCCCTGAGTTCCAAGAGATTGATGTGTAGAAGAGATTCCTGAGGCGACCACAGTCCCTGGGTGGTAAGTTCCCCCAAATGAGCTCCCCAGCTCAGCAGGGAAGCATCTGTGGTGAGGACCAGTGAATGAGACTGAGTGGCAAATGGAACCCCTTGCCTCAAATTGTCCTGATCCTGCCACCATTGCAGGGCTTGGATCAGAGTTCGAGTCACTGGAATTAGTTTGGTAAGGTAATCCTTTCTTTAAGACCAAAAAGCTCTTAAGTGGAACTGAATGTCCCTCATCTGGAATCTTGCACTTTGGAACACTGCTGTAGAAGCTGCCATGTGGCCCGATAGCTGAAGGAAGTGCCTTGCTGGTTGAGACACCTGAAGGCTGAACGAAGAAGTCAGCTCCAGGAGAGCCCTTGCCTTGTCCAGGGGAAGGAAGGCTCTTGCTTTTACCGTATCCAGCTCTGCCCCTATGAAGGTGAGGAGCTGTACTGGTTCGAGAACTGACTTTGTTAGGTTGAGAAGAAATCCTAAGGAAGTGAGTACTTGCTGGGTCACTTGCAGGTGTGACTTGACTTGGTCTGGGGACTGGCCCACTATGAGCCAGTTGTTCAAATATGGAAAAATGGAATCTTTTGTCTTCATAGGAAGGCAACAACTACTGCCAGGCACTTTGTGAAGACCCTTGGGGCTGATGTTGGGCCAAATGGCATGGCTCTGAACTGATAGTGACCTGAGGGCAACTTGAACCTGAGGTACTTTCTGCAGGAGCACCTGATGAGAATGTGAAAGTAGGCATCTTTGAGGTCCAGGGAGGCTACCCAGTCCCCTGGCCTTAGAGAGGGAAGGATAATTCCCAGAGTTACCATCTTGAACTTTGGGTTTAAAAGATGTTTGTTCAGGTATCTTGGGTCCAGGATGGGTCACCACTCTCCTGTCTTTTTGGGGGTTAGGAAGTACCTGGAGTACAATCCTTTGCCCCTGTGTAGGGTAGGCACTCTCTCTATAGCTCTTAGAGCTAGAAGAGAAGAAACATCTGCCTCGAGGGCAAGGGTTTCTCTGAGAGATTTGCAGGTGGAAAAGATCTGGCTCTCATCTTGGGAAATTTTTTGAAGCTGAGAACCAGTCCCTGGCTTACTACTTCCAGGACCCACTTGTCTGATGTAACAGACATCAAGTCCTGGACAAAGTAAGCCAGCCTGCCCCCCCCCCCACTGGGATAGAATTGACCCAGGCAGACCCATCAGGGTGTCTGTTTGGCAAGGGCTTTAGGCAGAGGGGTGGATGCAGGCCTGCTCATCCCCCTTCTTCCTCTCCCTCTGAAGAACCCCCTCTGTGAAAAGAAGAGGCCTGTGCTTGGTAAAAAGGCCTTTGGAAAGGCCTGCCCCTGCCCCTGGACTGCTGCCTTTGAGGAGTTGCTTGCCTTTCCTTGGCCTGAGCACTCCTGTAAGTGGTCCTGTATTCATCTATCTTCTTCATGTAATTCTCTTGTCTGTTCCCCATACAGAGAATTACTGACTACAAGAAAATCCATGGCCTTAGCCTGGGTATCCTGTGAGAAGCTAGTACATCTGAGCCAAGCTATTCTCCGAATAGCCACAGATGTAGCCATGACTCTTGATGATACATCACTGGAGTCTACAGCAGCATGAAACTGAACTTTCGATGCCTCAATACCATCTGCAGCCACCTTCTCCAGCTCATTTGCAAGCTGGGGGGAAGCCTGTTTAGCCAGTGCCAGTACAGTGTCCCACCTGGACTTCTGGTACCTGGCTGCATAGGCCATATAAAGTACAGTTACGTAAGAACTTACCGTAACAGTAGATCTTCGAGAACAGCTCTTGCAGCAGGTTACACCATTAGGACTGAAGCCGGCTGGCGTCAGACCCACAGAAAATTCTAGCTAGCTATCTTCAGCGGGGACCGCCTCGGTGTCGGTCCCGCCTGGCCAGGCGTGGTACATATGGCGGTCCCGCCAGATACCCCAGTTCTCCCGCCGGATGACATCAGAGTGGGAGACCGAGGATCCACTGTCAGAAGATTATAAGGGAGAAAAATCCCAACATGAAAAGGCAAAGCCATGCCTCCTCCAAGGGGGAAGGTGGGCAGGTAGCTACCTGCTGCAAGAGCTGTTCTCGAAGATCTACTGTTACGGTAAGTTCTTACGTAACTGCACTATCTTACTTCGAGATACAGCTCTTGCAGCAGGTTACACCATTAGTACTGATTCCCAAGCAGTAACGCTGCCAGAAATTCTGGGAGGAGGAAAATAGGAAGTACATTCCAGGTCCTGAACCTAGGACAGGAGACCCTGTAGCACCGCAAGGCCGAAACCAGCCCTTCGCCTAGAGGCGATGTCCAGGCTATAATGCCTGATAAAGATATGCACAGAGCTCCAAGTGGCTGCAGCACAAATAGCAGAGGTGGAGACGTTTCTGAGTGCTGCAAAGGATGTGGCCACACCCCTAGTAGAATGACCCCGGACCGAGCCCGGGAGGGGCCTTTTGTTTTATATCATAACAGTAGGAGATACACTGGACAAGCCAGCGAGACAGAGTCTGTTTGGATACTGATTGGCCCATCATTCTCTCAGAGAAGGAAATTAAAAGCTGTTCAGAACTACGAGAGGGTTTAGTTCTGTTGAGGTAATACCTCAGGCTGCGGTGAACATCCAGGGTGTGGAGCAAAGCCTCTCCTCTATTTGAATAACTCGGGAAGTAGACCGGAAGGTCAATATCTTGGTTTAGAGAGAGGAAGAGACCATCTTAGGTAAAAACTTAGATTCATGCCTCAGGGATACTCTGTCCCGTGGAAAACTAAATAAGGTCTTTGCACATGAGAGCGTGAAGCTCAGAAATTCTTCTCGCTGAAGTAACAGCAACTAAAATAACATTTTCCACGACAGAAAACGAGCCTGAATCCGCTGCAGGTTCAAAGGGAGGAAGCGTGAGCTGTTCCAGGACAAAGAGCAGATCCCATGGAGGCACAGGGTCCCTAATGGGAGGCCTAAGGTGTAACACTCCCCATAGAAATTCCCGAGAGGCGTCCAATTGAGCTATAGTACGCTGTCCCACCGGGAGGTGATAGGCAGAAATGGCACAGAGGTGCACCTTAATAGAGGAGTAGGCTAGGCCTGAATGAAAAAGGGAGAGGAGGTAATCCAACACTACTCCCACAGGACAACCTAAAGGGGAAAGATCATGAGCTCGTGACCATAAACAAAAACAGCACCATTTCATGGCATACGTCGCATGCGTTGCCGGCTTTCTGGCTGCAGAAAGAACCTCTGCAACCTCTTGTGAGACCCCATGACGCAAGATGGCTATGTCTCTAGGAGCCAAGCATGCAGGTTCAGAGAGCATAGGTCCGGATGGACTAATGAACCTTTCTCCTGAGACAGGAGGTGGGAGCTGAGCGGCAACAGGAGCGGAGGTTCCCGAGATAGTTGCACCAACAAAGGGAACCAGATCTGTCTGGGCCAGAACGGGGCCACCAGGATCATGAGTGCATGCTCCCTGCGCAGTTTGAGAAGAACTCTCTGGATCAACGGGAAGGGAGGAAAGCGTAGAGGAATCTGTTCGCCCAGGAGAGGGATAACGCGTCTTGCCAGAAAACACCAGGCCCTGGATCTAGCGAGCAAAAATTGGGCAGTTTTGCATTGGATGGGGATGCGAACAAGTCTAGCTCTGGAATTCCCCATCGAAGAAACAGATCCTCTGCTACCTCTTGAAGAAGTTCCCACTCGTGGACTCTGGCCCAGGATCGACTCAGGCCATCTGCAATTGTGTTGTCCACCCCGGGAACGTGCACAGTGATCAGATTTGCGCCGTGTCGATTACCCAATCCCACAACCTCATGGCCTCCCTGCAAAGCTGGTAAGAGTGTGCGCCTCCTTGTTTGTTGAGGTAATACATCACCGCCGTGTTGTCTGTCTGAAGCAGAAGAGTACACGGTGGGATTACTGACTGAAAGGCCTGCAGGGCATGGAGAACCGCCCTCATCTCTAGGACATTGATATGGAGATGAGCTTCCAACGGGGTCCATGTACCCTGGGACTTTACCCCATCCAGGTGCGCCCCACCCAAGACCCGAGGTGTCTGTGGTGAGGGTTACCTCCGGGGACGGCGCTACAAACGGGACACCCATGGAGAGCGACCCTGGGACTAGCCACCACTGCCAGTCTCGGATCACTGAGTTCGTGATCCTGACCGGATGCTGCAAGTGGTCTTGCCTTTGGTCCCATTGCACTTTGAGCATCCACTGGGTTACCCGCATGTGGAGCCTTGCGAAAGGGACAGTAGGAATGGCCGCAGCCATGTGTCCGAGCAAGCGAAGGACCGACCTGGCAGATACTTATCTTAGCTCGGACGACAAATCCCTTATCGAGGGATTTGTGCGCTCCGCCTGTCGTCCGAAGAAAAGCTCTTCCCGAACAGTGTCCAGGACTGCCTATAAACTGCAGTTTCTGCGACGTACCAGGAGAGACTTCGTATTTATGAGAATGCCCAGAGATTGGAACAAGTCCTGGGTGCTCTGGACCTGAGTGAACAGCGCCTCTGGAGGCGGCTGAGAGGCCAGTCGCCGAGGTACGGGAACACATAGTGGCCCTGTCTCCTCAGAGAGATGCCGCTACTTACTGCCATACACTTGGTAAAGACCCTGATGGTGGATGACAGTCCTAACAGAAGAGCTCGAACTGAAAGCGGTGGTCGAGAAACCCAGCGCAGGGAACCTCTGGTGCGCTGGAGCTATGGGGATATGCAGGTGTGCGCCCTGCATGTCTAGGGACGCTAAAAAGGCGTCTTGTTTCAGCATGGGAATAAGGCCCGGAAGAGTCACCATGCGGAATCTTTTGTAGGCGACCGACACATTGAGGTCGCTGAGGTCCAGAATTGGACAGAGGTCCCCTGATTTCTTGGGAACCAGGAAGAAGTGGGAATAATATCCTTGTCCTCTCTGGTTCTCCGGGACGTACTCTATCGCTCCTTTTCTTAGGAGCGCAAGTACCTCTTGCCAGATCAAATTTTTGTGCTGACCCGGATACCGGGAGAGCAAAGGAGGCCTCAAGGGTGGCTTTTCTGTGAATTCTATAAAGTGGCCTAGACTGACCAACTGCAGAACCCACCTGTCGGTGGTAATGGCTCGCCATCCCGCAGGAAGTTCGCACGCACTTCCCGACCATGATTTCCGCGATCCTGGAGGGCGGGCCGGAAAGGAGTCAGGCTGTGGCGGCAGATGGGCCCGCTGGCTGGGTCGGCCTAGGGGAACGCTGACCTCGGCTGGCGGGCTGTTTTCCCTGGGTTCTACGGAAACCGGAGCTCCTCTGATGTGTAGCGGAGCGGAGCTGCTGCCTCTGTGTCCGCCCACGAAAACGGCTTTGGTTCCTACGAAAGGAACCAAGCTTGGGTCGGTACATGGCTTGAACCGACCTTACCGCCTTCCCGGCCTCTTGAAGTTTGGTAATGATCTTCTCGGAAGGATTACCAAATAAAACTTCTCCCTCGAACGGAGCGTCCATAATGTTTTTCTGGACATCTGGGGTAAAGCCGGAGACACGTAACCAGGAGTGTCTCCGGAGGCATACGCCAGAAGCAGCTGCTCGGGCCGATGTGTCCGCTGAGTCGACGCTGCTCAAGCACTTGGGTCCCCTACTGCTCTGAACCCGTGACGGAGGAGTTGAGCATCTCCTCCTTCTGCTCACCTTCGGGCAGCTTTCCAGCCGCCAGACCCTGTTCCCACAAAGCATTCTGGAATTGAACCATGTGGGTCAGGTAGTTCAAGGATCTGATGGCGAGGTAGTGGAAGCGTGCACGCGCGCTTCGCCCAGGCGGCCCAACTGTTTGACTGGGTCCGATGGCAGGGTGCTCAGATGTTACGTGCCTCTGTGACCGGGTCATGTGAGGCTGTGATGACCAGAGAGTCGGCCTGAGGCTGCTGTGTCAGGTACTGGTCATCCTTAGGAGCCTTGTACAGACGATCAGCTTTCTTCGGCACCGCCGGGAGCGAATGTGGACGCTTCCATGCTGCCTTGGTGACGTCCATGAAAGTGTCCACCAAGGGTGGTACCACCACAGGCTTGGGGTCCTTCTGCCAAAGATATTTGGCAAGACGTAACCTTCCGGGGTCTAGTTCTTCTGCATCCCATCCCATGTTTTCCTGGCTATGTCGCGTAATATCCATGAACGAAGGGTCATCCGGAGGAGATCTCGGTGTCTCACGTGGGTCCGGAGAAGGGATGGAGAGAGGAGATGGGGATCTAGAGGAGGAGTAGACTGATCCCGTGTCCTCCGTCGACGGCGAATGTCGGTGTCTCCTGGACCTCTTGGGGCTGGGTGATCCAGAAGAGGATTTCGACGGAGGTCTCCGTTTTTCTGATCTTCCCCTGGGAGAGGATCTAGGCTCCCGGGGGGGAGTTAAGCGGCCTGCCGACCCCGAAGGTGAAGGGGGACCGGCACCGGAGGAGGAGGGGGGGAGGAGGAGCGGTGGGGGCCATGTCCCTTTTAATGGTGTCCCACCAGTAAGTGAAGAGATCCTTCACTTCCGCTAAAGAAAGTCCCGATGACGGCCCAGGCGTCTGCTCCACAGGGGCCTCAGGTAGGCGAGGGGGCCCTGGGAGTTTCGGGAGGCCGGGACGCCTCGGCTGGTATCTGCCGCGTTAAGTCCTTCTCAATAATGTCTCCTGACCGACGCCGGTCTGAGGGCATAGGAGCCTCTTCTCAGGAGGAACGGAGTGGTCCCCAACCGCGCCCGCTGGGATGATTGGCCGATGACGGCCGTCCGCCGACGACGGCTCCAGGGAGGAATGACGTACGGCCGACTACAGTGGAGCCGGCGTCAGGTCCACAGGTCTCTTCAACGGTGTGAGCTCCAAAGTTTTGCGAGGAGGCACAGAAGACGACCGGACGTCGGGAGCCAAAGGGCGGGAACCCGACTTATGATGATGGTGATGGTGCTCCCCGGACTTCGCCAAGGCCTTGGAAGATGAAGACGATGACAGCCTGGCGGACTTGGCCTGAGAAGAAGGAGGCTTTCTTACCGCAGCCGGGGGGAGGCTGAGAGCTTGCCCTGGAAGGAGAGCGGTCGGACCGAGAACCAGAGCTGCGGGACTCCAAAGCCCTGGACGGGGACCTGGAAGGGGCCTTCTCGCCTCTTTTCTCCGCGTGCTTGTGGGATTTGGACGAAGATTCCCCCTTGGAGGACATGGTCTTCAATTTCTCCTCCAACAAAAAAGCCTGGAAGGAGCCTTCTGACGTCGGATCCTGGTTTGGCTGTTGAACCCCTGGCAAAACGAACAGGCCCAGGTATCGTGGTCTGGGCCCAGGCACCTGACGCAGGCCGTGTGGGGGTCCTTGAAGGGGATCTGTTTCCCGCAAGCACACTTGGAGGGATGACCGGAGGTCGGAGAGGACATCAGCAACAATCTTGCTTGAAGAAAAAAGAATTTCCCGGAGGAAAGCTCTGAATCACGCATCGCGCGCTAGACTGAAACCGAAGGGTCAAGACATGCAAGTCGACGGCGGGAAAGAACTGGGGAATCTGGCAGGACCGCCCCCTTATGTACCACGCCTGATGTCGGAGGCGGGACCGACGTTGGGGGCGGTCCCCGCTGAAGATAGCTAGCTAGAATTTTTCCGGTGTCCTGACGCCTGCCGCTTCAGTCCTAATGGTGTAACCTGCTGCAACAGCTGTATCTCGAAGTAAGATCTAGCCTGCCTGAGTCCCAAGGATGATGCCATGTACTGCTTCTTTGCCATGGCATCAATCTTCCTAGAGTCCTTGTCTGGGGGGGTGTGATGCAAAGGGAACGCTTGCCTTATCACAGGCAGCAGCCTGTACAACCCCAACATGGCTGCATTGCTGATAAAGGAACTCCGTATCTGAGCCTGAAAGAGTATACCTCTTGTCCATTCTTCTGTCCACAGGCAGTATGGAATTGGGAGACTTAAGAATTTTTTGCGTCTGTTTCCCAAAAGATTTGTGATGGGGAACAGACCGTCTCCTGGACTCTGTGATGTCCATCATCTCTACATAGTCAGGCTCTTCCTGATCCTCCACAGGAAGCTGGAGGGTATCAGCCACCTTTCTGTAAAACATGAAGCATGAAGGTGACTCAGAAAGCCTAGGAGGAGAAACACCTGAAGGTCTGCCTGGGGAGATGTCCGGGTCAATAGGCACATCCAGACTTTCACCATCACCATAATCATCTTCCAACTCTCCTTCCTCCTCAAACTCTGGTTCATAAAATTCTCCCAGGGTATAGTCTGGAACTGGGGGAACCGACCGAACTGAGCCCCTGCCAAAAGGTGCCGGATCAGTCGGAACCCGATCAGCTTTCAATTCCACAACGTCACCGATCTGGCTATTTCATCAGTGGTCGGAGTATGAGATTCTGTATCCAAACCAGTCGACTTGTCTTTTCTTTTTGACGGAACCGATTCCTCGGAATCGGCTCTCCTTTTGCCTGAATAAGTATCGCCCTGGTCAGACGGCACTCCTTCTGGTTCGGTTGGAACCGAACCGAGCTGGCCATCCGGGTCAGCGGAATTCTCTGCCTCCCTTTCCCTCAGTCTACCTAATCTCTTTTCCAGGGTAGATTTTGGAAATTTTTTGCAAATTTGGTAGTCTGAATTGAGGTGGTCAAACCCCAGACAATAAACACAGGTGGTGTGGGGATCAGCCTTAGCAAAGACCTCCTCACACACACTGCAGTGCTGAAACTCAGTGGGCCCGTTTTTTTTCTTGGGTTTCTCAGACATGGCCAACCTAACCAAACTTACCCTTTTTTCAGTAAGCGCCAGGCAAGACTCCCCTATCGGTTCCTGACTGTGTCACGGGTCTTGGAAAAAACATACTAAAACCAGTTTTTTTTTTTTTTTTTAGAACCAATATGGACCGATAACCACACACTAAAGTACAAATTTTACCTCAAAATGATCGGTTCAGCTGAACCGATCCACACAGTAAACAGAACAAAACCTATCTTGTACTCACGGTACCACAGAGACTTGAACCGACTATGCGTAAACAACAATTTCAGTAGAAAACCGACAGTTCAACCGACTTTGAAACGAGCAGCAGGAGAAATCTCCAGAGCGACTGTTCAGTGAGGCGGAGTAAAGAATCTGACGGTTGCAGTTTGAATAACAGGCAGAGGCTGCAACCGAGCTCGAGAGGAACATTCTATGCCATGCATAGAAAAGTTAACCCTTTGTCTCTGGGGCAGTTTAAAGGCTGGGGCTAACTGCAATTGTCAGAATACAGCCAAGACTTCATGTTGTTTGAAATAAGGTTTTTTTTCAACCAGAGTAGCAACAGGCTGGCTTTGGGGGTAGTAAGCCCTGCAGTACTTGTAGTAAAGCCAAAGCTTGGGTTAGCTCAGCAGGCGATGGAGCAGGTACAGGCACCTCAAGGGCCCCTGAAGGCGTTTCAGCTGGGTCTCAGTGTGTTTTGTCTTCTTGAGTGTTTTAGCAGGCACCGAAGAGTCAGCTGGTTTGTTGCCTCTCTTGCCAGAGCCCTCACCCATCTCAGGCGTGGTTTTTGAGGCTCTGGAAGGACTAGCCAAGGATTTAGAGGGGGTGGACTGGTGGGAGCCCATGGACCCCTCTTCCAATTTTCTTTTCAGCCTTTCCTTTTGTTTTTCTACTGTTTTTTCAGGGAAAGACTTACAAATCTCACAATCCACGAAAAATGCTGTTGCTCAAGGCAGAGCACATATAAATCATGTTTGTCTGCCTTAGCACTTAAAACAATTTTTTAAACCCAGGGGGTCCAGTTTTCTTTTTAGGCATATCTGACATTTTAAAAGAAAATAGGAACTGGGAACCAACAAAAATAAATGAAAGTTAAATATTTGCAGTCAGTTTAGTAACTGAGAAAAAACACAAATCTATCGGTTCAGATCGGATCTGGAACCGAAGAACAGCTGAGGGAACCAAGAAAAATCAATTCAGAAGAGAGAAATTTTACAAAAACAACAGAAATAAAATCGGAACCCCAGAAAAAAGGTTCCGATTTAGTAGAGAAGTAATGGGTTGCCTCAGTTCACAGGAACCACGAGGAAGCAGAAAAACTACGCTAAATTTAAGCCATGAAGAAAAAAACAAAAATAACAAACTAAGCAGTAAATGAAAAACAAAAATATTCAAGCTTTTTTGTTCAATGTGCTTCAGGAATCACTCAAGAGAGAGAAGATCTCCAGGGCGTCTAGACTTTGCAGCGGAGAGAAAAAAAATCTGAGGTTAGAATGTAGGCAGTTACACTGGGCAGTTTCTGAACTGAATGCAGGAGCTAAAGATTCCATCATTAGCATGACATTCCATTTGGCTCCAAGGCAATGCTGGCTTAAAGGAGCACTGCAAGAAGTAATAATATTAGTGGATTCCTGGAGTTAGAATTTTCATTTCTTTCCTTGTCAATCTTCACCATTCATTACTGCTGGGGAGGGGACCAGGCACTGCCCTGAGGGAACAGATTCCCTCAGCATCCTGTGGGGGAGATGCAGGAGGGAAAGACCCTTCTGCCATACTAGGTCAATATGGCCTAAGACTGGTCAGGCTGAGGTGGTGTCCCCTATGGCTGGGGGGATGGAATATGTCCCTGAAGATTCCTCCACACCCTGCGGGAGAAAAGACTGGTCCCCCTGAGAGTGAAGGGAATCACCTTACGCTGGGCAATGGGTGACAATCTAGACAGATGAAGCCATGCTGTCTGCCTGATGCAAATCGCTGTCCTTGCTAGACTGAAGGCCACCTCATTGGTGGTGTATGATGCCTTTGCTTGGTGCATTGCATGCTCCAGACTTGTGTAGAGAGGGCAATGGCTTGCCTAGATTCCTCCGAATCAGGCAAGGATGCTAAAACCTGCGCCAGCATTAAACACAGGTGCCTGTTGAAGGCAGCGTGGTGAGCCTGATGTGAGCTGATGCAGAGTAACATCTGAGCTGTTGAGAAAACTCTTCTTTCCCACCAGTCGAATTCAGCAGAATCCAGATCCAGTGGTCGGTTGTGTGCCGGGTGAAGAAGCCCAGGAGTGTCTAAAGCTGTCAGCCCAGAGGATGGGTGAGGCACAGAATCAAGCGACTCCTGGGGAGTGCAATACCTCCTCCTGCAGTCTGCTGGGGATGAGCCGGCTCATGACTGCCAGGTGCGGAGACGCTTCCTGGAAGGGAATAGGCCAAGAAGGCACCACTAGGTGGTTGCCACTGAATTCACTCACAAACGAGTGCATCTCCTGCTCGTTACTGCGTCTTACCACATGGAAGATGTGGAGTTCCTGAACTAACCTCAAGAGGAACCATTGATATTTGGTGAAATCAGTATCGGAGGAGAGGTGGACAAAATGTTCCTCTCCCTCAGATGTAGGAGTCGAGGAAGTACAGGAGCTCAGGGGTTCGGAGTCCTCCTGCGGCAGGGGAGACAGGCGAAAGACCTACTCATCCATGGCTGTAAAATACCAAGGGAAAGCTGCTGCGCTAGCCCTGAATGTCTCCCAGGTTAAAGGTCCCATAGAGCCCACATGGCCTGGGAGGGGGGAGGTGTCTGCAGAGGAATTCGGGAAGGGCACCTCATGGAAAGTGTCCGGCCTCCTCGCACACGGGGGGACCCAGGGGTCGATTCAGTCAGCGAACGCTGCAAATGTGTAAACAAATCCTGGCCGAGCCCTGAGGGGGAATCTCCCCTGTGCTGCGACTGAGGCTGCATGGTTCCAGAAGGGCAACCCTCAGTGCTGCCCACTAAGAGTGCCCCTGAAGTCTCAGAGGAGGAGAAGTGGGGCTCAGCACTTCAGCTGCTCCCCACTCCCTGCAGGGTAGCGGAAGAAGGCTTCTGCACCTCACCCCAGCCTCTCAACCCCTCGGACTCCAAGGCCACCCTCTTCCTCGAACCTAGTGCCAAGGGGTCCATCAATCCCGCAGGCCCGAGGGAAGCAAAAAAAGAGGGGGTCCACGTCTCCACCAAAGAGGCCATAGCAGCACCAGAAATGGTAGCTGCCGTGGCCCCCGTGGTTGAGACCGCCACACTAGGCCCCTTGCGACTGCTATCCATCACAGCGCCCCTACACCAGCGTAGGTGTGGGGGGCCGCAGGGACCACAGGCTCTGGGGAGTCTGGGATGCAAACACTGGGGCACCTGGTGCCGCATCCAAGAGGACTCTCCAACTCTGAAGAGTTCGGGCACCAGTCCGAATTGGTCAGTGAGTCATCTTGTCTCTGAAGAGGAGGAGACCACACATACCGCGAGACTAGCAACCCCAGGAGCTCTCTTGCAAATGTTGCCATTGCGGGATACGGGACTGCCTTGATCACTGGCACCACGAACAGTGCCAGGATCTGAAGCAGTGCCGACAGGCTGCGCAGAGGGTCTGCCGGTGCTGGGCCCAGAAGCCATGGGCTGCAACACCGAGGGAGCCTGTACCTCTGTGGAGGTGACTGCTGTGGTGGTGCTCTCAAGCCAGCTCTGCACAGAACCAAGCCACTCCTCCAGCACTGCGGAAGAAACCTCCTCGATGGCAAGGCTGGAATCTGAAGAGGTTTCCTCCTCACCAGGTCATGGGGACCCACAGACAGGGTCAAGAGATCTTGCCATGGCATCCCTAGAATGACGCCGTCCTCTGAAAGTTGGCAGGGCCCTGCCAACTTTATACGTGTGGATTTCCAGAATGTGGCAGGTGTTACAGTTAGGACCCAGGCATCACAGACAAACATCATGTCGGTCTGGCATGGAAAAATGCTGGCCACAGGGGCACCGATGCATGGCGGCATGGCTCGCTTTGGATTTTCTCTTAGCCCCTGAACCAGACAGGATGTGAAAGAAACCAACAATTCACAGAAAAATACCTGTCACCGTAGGCAGTAAAAATAATAAAAGGAACAGTCTTACGGCATCAGGTGAAGTCAGAACCAGGATGGAGAAGCAGCAACGGTGTTGAAAAATGGTACAGGCTCAATGACGCAGCAAGCACTGACTCGCGCGCAGCAGGTGTGATCTCGGTGGGAGAAACAGAACTGGGGTGGAGGAGAAATCTGCAGTGCCTAACGGCCAACACTCGTGCGCCATGCAATGCATCAGCCTCTGGCAGCACTCCGTCCCAAAAAAAAAAAATAAACTAACTCCTCATGGGTGCAAGGCCTCCGCTTACACCCAGCAGTAATGAATGGTGAAGATTGACAAGGGAAGATATAAGGCATTCCATTTCTGGTCAAGAGAGGGCCAGAAATGTTCTAGCACAAAGAAATGTCTGAAGTAGTGACAAAGCAGCTTAGAAGAGCCACTGCCAGACAGCCTAATGGTTTAAAGACCCGATCAGGATCTCTAGAGGATCCAGTTTAAAATACACATCCTGGTAATTTTTTTGGCTCAGTTTGCCTTGACACAGAGAACTATTTATTCTTTTTTTTGACTGGGAAAGTAGAGCTAATACTTTTTTCAGTCTTGTCTTGGTGGAGAAGAGAGTTGGGAATATGGATGCAAACTGACAGATACTGGACCATGCTAATTTTAAGAATGGTGAGAAGAGTAGCAGTATTATTTCACTTCACAAAAGTATTTGCATATCCAGATATGTGTTCATCTACCCAGGTAAGATACTGTCACTTTTTATTAGAATCACTAGAACTTTGGACTAAACATTCACTTTCTCATTTTCCTGCAAATGCAGAGTGATTCTTAGACATCACTTATTTATTTTTTAACGTTGATCATTTTGCTCCAAACCCAGAAAGCGCCACCTGTTCCAAGACTCCAGAAAAGCTGGACCATTTTGCAAGCAGGCACTAAAGTAAGATATATTTATTTTACTTCACTGTTTAAACAGAGACTTTCAGTTACGGATATTAGATTTTCTAATTGATTTTTTTTTTTTTTTTTTTACCAATTATTTTACCAGGCGAGACACACTAAGCTGAAAGCTTGTTTGCAGGTGCAACCTGGGAACACGAGGAAGTTAAGTGACTTGCTCAGGGTCACACAGTATGCAAGTGGGGGCTGTGGGATTCAAACCTAGGTCTCCAGATTTGCAGCTCAGAGCCTTAAACCACTGCGCCATACTGCCTCCTGACTGTGAGTTCTGGTTTGGCATGAGAGTGAAAAGTTATCCATTTTAAGTTACCAGACCCTCTTGAGTGATTACTATTTATGGTCTCATAATCTGAACTGCTTTGGGGATTAGCCCACTCTAGAGGCCTCACATCATATACTGCTACAGTACTGATTGATATAAAATAATAATTTAATTACTTTTGGTGAAGGATTTGATGGGGTTGCAAATGGAGAACTAAATTAAAGATTTAGCTTTCCAGTTTTAGTGTTTAAAAAAAAAAAAAAAAAGAGTACAAACACTCTTGGGAGTTGCACCCAAAGTAAACTTTTCTTACTTTTTACTGGTTAAAGGGAAATGTCCATGTAGTTGCATCCCACATGTCTGTGTGGGACACTCCACAACACTTTCGCACAGTGTGTAATTTTTACTTACTGTGCTGTTTTTACACCTGATCTGGTTCATCCTGCCGTCCCCCCCATACATTTAGAGCATCTAGCCTCTTAACAGTGTATCTCATGGCCTCCCGCGCTGCCATCAGAGCTGGGAGCAGCTGCAAAGTGTATATATTATTGCCCTATGGATGGAGTTATAACAGCTCCAGTTTGCAAATTAAGAGGTTCCAGTGCCACACCGAGACCAAACACAGACTGTCACTTTAGTGGCAGTCTATACTTGGTCTCGGTATGGCACCGAGATCTCAAACTCACAAACTGGAGCTATTAATAGCTATGTCCATAGGGCAATACTATACACACTCCTGCAGCTACTCCCCGGCTTTGACATCAGCCACAGGAGATTGTAGGATGTGCCCCTAGAGGTACAACACTCAAGATGCTGGCAGGGGAAATGGCAGGATCAACCACATAGGACATAAAAAAAAAAGCAGCACAGTAAGTAAAAATTACATATACTGTGTGGAAGTGTTAACCAGAGGGTGTCCCACATGGAGGTGTGGGGTGTAACTACGTGGATGTTTCCCATTAATAAAATACAGTACTCTCCAAGTACTTAGTCTTGGCAACATAATGGCTTGGATTGTAGCTACTCATTTTTATATCCAACTTTATTAAAATGAAATTTCATCTGTCACAACTTGTTGAATTCTCCTGTATTGCCACTTGAGATTTAAGGTTGGGCAGTTCTCTTATAATATGAATTTTTATTTACAAATGATAACATTACCAGATATCAGTGGGCCCTCATCTTGGCCGATGTTTTCAATACCTGTATTCGGAAAAATGATACACCACACTCATGGCATGGTGCTGAGATCACTCCTATTTTTAAATAAGGCAACAGAACACCACCAAGCAATTACTGTCCAATAAGTTTGACTGCTATAATGGAAAAGATTCTTTCAAGTATTCTCCTGGAAAGATTGCTGTTTGAAATTCAGGCTCATGGAGATTTTTTACATGTCCAGGCTGGCTTTTTTGAAACATTCTCTACTTTGGACATCTTTACAGTTCACCACATCAATAAGAAATATGTTAAGTTACGTGGGCAAAAAGTCTATCTTGCCTACATAGACTTTTCATCTGCCTTTGACACAGTAAACAGAGAACTTCTATGGCAAATGATGAGAAAGTGGGTGATCTGCTCCACATTAATAAATGCTATTAGGCTGCTATATACAGCACTTGGGCTCAGATAAGAAACACAGGCTGCTTAGTATCAGAACAATTTCCTACAGGTGTTGGAGTGAGACAGGGCTATAACCTCATCCCTACACTTTTCTCAATTTATATAACTAATCTTTTTGCCATTATAATGGGGTTGCCATTGGATTCCCAAAAATTGGGGATGAAACCTGTGGAATCTCAGCGTATGCACATGATCTACTAATACTGTCTCTTACTCCAAGAGGTTTACAAGCAAAATTAAATGCATTAGCAGATTTTGCAGAAAAAAATATGCTAAAGATTAATATGGAAAAATCTAATGTTATGGTAATGGGTGGTAAAGGTTCCAACTATAAATGGCACATACTGTAGCACTGGAAATTACAGAAGAATATCAGTATTGTGGAGTAACTCTCTGACTTTTAATTGGAAAAAAACACTGAGGAAATTAAAAAAAAATAAAGACTACAAGGACCATTCTGGCTCTAAGGAGATTCAATTATAAATATGTAGGAGTATCTATCCTACATCTGATAAGAACAACTGATGCCAAATATAGCACTCAGACCTTACATGGTATTGAAATTTGGGAACATAAATCTCTCAAAAATCTAAATAAAGCTGCTATCCAAGTATTGTGAGGGGCTACTGGCTTTCCTAAAACTCCTCTAGCCTGCTTTGTGTGAGCTGAGCTGGGTTTATCCAATATATACAGGTTACTCACCTGTAACAGGAGTTCTAGGAATGGTATATGTTGTTCATCCACACTCATTGGCAGGTATCCTTGCCGCTTTAAATCTTGCCGGAAGGTCTTCAAGCTTGCTCCTCCCACCCACCCGGGTGGTATAACCCTTGCCCGCCCCATGACGCCAGATCTGGCCCGCTGCCTTCAGTTGTGCCGTCAAGTCGGAGGTCAGGAGAATGTAGGATGAACAACATATACCATTCCTAGAACTCCTGTTACAGGTGAGTAACCTGTATTTTAGGGACATGGATATGTTGTTCATCCACACTCATTGGCAGACTCCTAGCAGTTCTCCGGGAGGAGGGAGGCAAGACGACACCCCAATACTTACTTGGGAAAGAGAGACTGAGAACCGAGGCCCCAAAACCAGCATCCCGGCGTGACTCAAGGTCGATGTGTAATGGGTAATGAAGGTGTTTGCTGACTTCCAGGTAGCAGCCCTGAGATTTCCTGGATAGGGACGCCCTGGAAGCAGCCACCGTTGCAGCAATATGCGGGTAGAATGAGCTCTTATCTCTGGGAGGCTCCATGCCCGCCAACTTATAGCAGAGATCTATGCAGGAGTGACCCACCTGCTTATCGTCCGCTTGGCTGCAGGTCTGCCAGATGCGGCTTCAGCGTAGGTGACAAACAGCTGGCGTAACCTCTCCCAGAATTTCAGCCAGCGCTTTTGTAATAGGCGAGCCTTCTAGGGTCCAAAGTATGGAGCCTATATCTGGCCTCCGAGGTGTGATTGGGGTAGAACACCGCAGAGTCAACACCTGGTTAAGGTGAAATCTCACACCACCTTCGGAAGGAATTTCGGTGGGAAGGCAGGACAACCTTGTCCCTGTGGAAGACCAGGTAAGGAGACTCGATGGAAAGCGCCTGGAGCTCTCCCATCCTTCTGGCTGACGGATAGCCACCAAGAAGGCGGTCTTCCACACAGGTGAGAGAGAGAGCACACCTGTGCATAGGTTCAATGGCTTGCCCATGAGCTTTGCCAGTACCAGCAGTAGATCCCACGGAGGTGGGGGTTCCCGACTGGAGGAAATGTGATCAAGGCCTTGAAAAGCACCAGACCACCTTCTCCTGCGCCATCGACTGCTTCCCGCCCGCGCCGTAAGCAGAGATGGCTGCCAGATGCACCCTTAGGGTCGTCGACCTAAGCCCTTGACTAGAAAGGGACCATAAATAGTCCAAGATGCTTGCCAA
Source organism: Neoceratodus forsteri (assembly GCA_016271365.2). Classification (NCBI taxonomy): domain Eukaryota; kingdom Metazoa; phylum Chordata; order Ceratodontiformes; family Ceratodontidae; genus Neoceratodus; species Neoceratodus forsteri. Next base: position 1,129,754,057 of record CM028131.1, read on the forward strand.
GGAACAGGAGGAAGGGTCCAAGCCCTTGCCCTGACACCAAATGGAAAACCTTTTCCATTTGAAGGCATAGCATTTTCTGGTCGACTTTACGGGACGCCTCAACTACATTGAGGACCTCGCCGGAAAGACCCAAGGCCTGGAACTCTAGCCACAGGAACCAGGCCGTCAGGTGCAGGGATTGAAGGTCCGGATGGAACACCTTCCCCTGATTGACTGAGAGCAGGTCCGGGCGAGCTGGAAGCTGCCACGGAGTCCTGGAGCTGAGACTGAGGAGATCTGGGTACCAGAACTGGCGAGGCCAGTCTGGGGCTATCAGAATCACCTGCGCCTTGTCCCTCCTCGCCTTGAGAAGCACCTTGTGGATCAAGGGAAATGGGGGAAAGGCGTAAAAGAGGCCCGGGGTCCACTGCCTCGAGAAGGCATCCCCCTGCAGCGAGCCCTGCTGAGGGGGGCGGGCATGGAACAGACTCAGCTTCGCGCTCTCCCTGGAGGCAAACAGGTCCACCTGAGGTGTGCCCCAATGGGAGAACAGATGCTGTACTACCTCCGGCAGGAGAGACCACTCGTGGGATGCAGCCCCTATCCGGCTCAGGGCATCGGCCAGGGTGTTGGAGGCCCTGCCACGCGGAATGGCCAGGAGATCCGCCTCCAGGCTGCGCACGAGTGACCAAATGCGGAGAGCTTCCTTGCATAGAAGCATGGGAGCGGGCCCCGCCCCTGGCGGTTTAGATAGTACATGGTCGTGGTATTGTCCGTCTGGACTCGGACCACTTGACCCCGGAGGAACGGAGCAAAGGCGGTGAGAGCTAGGCGGACCGCTCGGAGCTCCAGCAGGTTGATGTGGCATCGGGACTCCCGCGGGGACCAGAAGCCATGAGCCCGGTGTTCCCCCAGATGGGCACCCCAACCCATCAGAGAGGCATCGGTCAATAGAGAGACGCCGGCTCGGGCGGATTAACGGATGCCCTCCTGCAAATGATCTGGAACGGTCCACCACTGAGAGCGCTCCACATCCCCTGTGTCACCGGCACAAGCTGGTCCAAAGGATCGCAGGCTGCAGACCACTGGCTGGCCAGTCCCCACTGAAGGACGATGTTCCAGCGGCCCAACGGACCACGCTGGTGCAGGCCGCCATGAGACCCAGGAGGCGCAGGAAGTCCCGGCAGGATGCGAATTGCCCAACCAGAAATGATCGGGCAAAGGAGGAAAGAACCCTCGCCCTGTCCGCCGAGCCGTGGCTCAAGAGAGTCGAGCTGCGCCGATGAATAGAATCACCTGCCTGCTCGAGTTCCGACTTGGCCTCGTTGATAAGGAGGCCCAGTTGAGAGCAGACCTGGAGGGCCAGATCTCTGGACCACTCCGCCTCCTTCTTGGAGGGAGCTGCTATCAGCCAGTCGTCCAGGTAAGGGTACACCCGGACCCCTCGGCGCCGCAGGAATGCTGTCACCACTGCCATGCATTTGGTGAATGACAAGCCGAAGGGCATGGCTTGGAACTCGAAGAGGGATCCTTCCGCCCGGAAGTGAAGGAATCTCTGGTGAGACGGACGGATAGGGACGTGAAAAAATGCGTCCTGCAAGTCCAGAGAGCAGAACCACATGCTCGCTCCAAGGATGGTATTATCTGAGCCAGAGTGACCATCCTGAAGGTTCGAGACCTTAGGAACTTGTTTAGGTCGTGTAGGTCGAGAATGGGGCGCCAGCCCCCCGTCCGCTTCGGAACCAGGAAGTACCTGGACACAAACCCTGGGTCTGAAGGAGGGTCCACCACCTCTCTTATCACCTCCTTCTGGAGGAGGAGAGCGACGTCGGCTCGACGAGCCGCCAGTGAGGCTGGGGATCCCGAAGCCCCCCGAGGGGCGACGGCTCTGAAGGGTGGTGCCTGCTCGAATTCCAGAGGCAGGCCTCTTCCCACCACCTCCAAGACCCACCTGTCCGTGGTAACAGCGGACCAGGCGGAACGGAAGTGTTGGAGCCGCCTCCACGGGGACCCAGGGTAAGGTGACGGGAATGGGGCGACACCCTCAGCCCGCCACTGGGCAGGCTTGGAGGAGGGACCGAGGGACCTCCTGGGCCTTTCCTCCTGCCTCCTGTTAGAGGAAGCCGTCGGCTTGGGTTTGGGATGCCAAGGCCGAGCCTGCTGGCCCTGACGTTGCTGGGCCGGGCGCGCCGGGGGCACAGAAGGACGAAAGGGCTTAGGCTGTGGTTTGCGGCCTTTGTCCTTCTGAGCGGAAGAGACTGAGTCCAAGGTAGCATTGGACTTCTCGATCCTCTGCAGGTGACCTTCCACCCCAGGGCCGAAGAGGTCAGTCCCCAAAAAGGGAACATCCGCCAACTTGTGCTGGGTATCCGAAGTAAAGGTGGATATCCTCAGCCAAGCCACGACGCATAGCCACTCGCGGCCGCCACCGATCTGGCACATGAGTCCCCTATATCCAAAGCAATCTGAGCTGCTGTTTGGCCACTGCCCTGCCCTGGTCCCGCACCTGCTTAACCGTAGTCTGCAGATCGGGCGGAAGATGAGGGATGACCTCATCCAGGGAGCCCAACAGGGCATGAGAAAAATGTGCCATGAGGACGGCCGAACTGGCCTGACGAAGGCCGAGAGAGGACGCAGCGTAGACTTTTCGCCCGAAATAGTCCAATTTCTTGGACTCCTTGTCAGGAGGTTTGTCCACATCCCTGGCGCTAAGCTGGCCGCGCCGAAAACGCTGTCGGTAACCAACCCCTCAGCAGAGGGGTGTTCCAAAACCGACAAGGAACCGGTAGGGACCGCATACTTCCTGGCCATCCTGGCCGAAGGGCGAGGGCAGGAAGCAGGGTGCTGCCAAGCTCCAGTGCCGACCCACTATGGCCTCGCCACCGGAAAGGCCTCGTCGGAGAATCCCTCGGTCCAGAATCTCCGTGAGGGGATACCTGGCCTGCTTGGAACGGGTTCGAGCTCCATCCCGTGGACTCCGAGATGAGCCAAGCAGTCCTAGGAAGGACGACGGGCTATCGCCCATTGACTGACCTCCTGAAGACTCCAAGTCCAGTCGCTTGAGAAAAGGAGAATCATCTTCGACTCGAAGAGTCCTCGAGAGCTGCCTCTGGCCTGAGCCACCCTTCACCTGCCGAGGTCGGTCGGGAGTGAGGGTAACTGACAGCCGATGGGGTAGACCCTTAGCCGACCGAGAATCCTTGGTCGGAGCCCCAATTGGTGGCTGTGGAGGCGGAGGTTCCACCGGAATCGGTGGAGCAGCTGGTTTTGGCCGAACAACCGGCCTGGGTATAGGCTCCTCGGATAAGTCGAGGGGTTGTGTCGGCCGCTCCGGTGACAGCCACTTAATGGCCGGGGAAGGCGATGGGGTCGGCTTACTCCCGGCCAGGAGGAGCTGTTGCAACATAAGGTCCTCGTACCGTCGACGTAATTTACGCTGAAGCCTCCCCTCGTCCGAGGAGGAGGACGAGGACGAGCGGCGACGCCGCTTACAGCGGTGCCGAGACCGAGACCGCCTATGACGGTGGGATCGGCTGGACCGCGAAGAGGTCCGAGACCGAGACCGAGAGTCCCGGAATTTCCGAGGTCGCTGCGGGGAGGTGTCGGCCGGAACCGGCACTCCCTTCGGCTCGGATGGTCCATCCGAGGGCTCCGGAACCGGAGGCACAGGCGAGCCCACGGGATCCTCAACTCCTCCCGGGGGAACCGGGGAGAGGGGAATCTCGGCTGCTAAAGGCGACAGCCCGTCCAACGGGTCGAGAAAAATCTCGACTTCATCGGTGGGAGTCTCGGTCAACTGACCTGACGGGGACACCGTGAGGCCAGTGGCCGAAGCCGAGCGGTCGACCGAAGCCGACGGTCGACGACCTGGGGAGAGGGACCTTTCCCGCTCCCAAGAGCGTCGACGGAGGGACTTACCCCTGTCCCTCTTTTTGGACCGAGAATAAGGTCCCGCAGACGTAGGCCCTTCTCCTTTAGTGGAGAGGGACAGACAAAGCTCCTTAAAAGAAGCCGTGTAAGAAGAGCCCAGAGAGAGCGGGATAAATGCCGCGGCCGAGGAAGATACGGCCCGCGCCTCCTCTTGAGCTGACCATCCGTCGAACTGATCCACATGAAACCCGCCCTGGACACCGCCAACCGGCCTCCTTGGACTTCACCGAGGGAAACGCTTCGGACGGCCCAGTTGCAATCAGGCAGCACGGTCTTCGAGGACGTAGGCCGAGAAAGATGAGCACAGATCGCAAGCCTGTGGGTCGTGCTCAAGGCCTAAGCAGTAGACACACGTGGAGTGTGGATCCGTCCGAGACATCTTCTGCCCGCATGGGCATCTCCGAAATCCGGGAGTCGATTTGTCCATCGCAGCCGCGAGGGATAGAAGACTGAAGTCTTTTTTTTTTTTTTAAATCCGCAAACGGAGAAATAGGAACCAGTCTCAAACGCAGAGCGTTAAGGAGGGAACCTGAGCTTCCAAGCGGTAAGGAAGATCTGGCGTCATGGGGCGGAGCCGAGAGTTATACCACCCGGGTGGGTGGGAGGAGCAAGCTTGAAGACCTTCCGGCAAGATTTAAAGCGGCAAGGATACCTGCCAATGAGTGTGGATGAACAACATATCCATGTCCCTAGAATTATACGTTATCTGAATCCAGAGTAATACATTTCTGGGTTAAATTAAGTAAACTCCCGAGAAAGTGTCTGTCCAGAAAGTGCCTGGAAAAAAATATATACTGGGATTCAACTGACTGTAAAAATCAAAGTGGTTAACATCTCAAATTGATACTGAAATCAGTTGGTCTCCTGTTACTGTTTGGTCTCACATTACACAGCACAGCAACTGCTGATCAATATGTCATTTATAAAAAAAAATCTATTGGTGCACAAGTATTTAGATCTGCATAATACAGCTACATCAATATTTACACACTGGCACACTAATAATGATTGTCAGCATTATTTTCATTACTATTTGGAAATACTTGAAAACCAAATTTTATGAAGAACTTATGCAAAGTTCAAAATAGGCTTCTTTAATGCTTTGACTGAGAGACTCAATAGAGAAAGTGACCCGATGCATGCTTGGTTTTACTGTAATGGAAATGAAAATGAGGATTTATCCCATGCAATACTAACATGCAGATGGTACAATGCAGCAAGAAACAAATGACTGTGTGCTGTCTTTGCTTCAGTGGGTCCTTGTTCTGAGGAAGTGATTTGAAAAATCCTATTTACTGCAGAAGATGACTATATTATAAAAAAGAAGAGCATTTTCCTGTGCAATATACAAAACATTAGGAGGAAAAGAACTGGTACTATTTTAAACATATAAGAAGCACTTTCTTCTCTTCAATAATGATTCTAGATCATAAAGTGTATATACTGTGTTTTGTCTTTTATCTATGTATATTCTATGCATAATCCATAATTATATTTTGTAACTTTGTAATGATTTTAAATGACTGAACAAATAAATTACATATATATACATACAGATATCAGTGATAAGGGAACTCTGTCATATTTTTTCTTTGCTAATACTGCACTTAAAGCACAACTGACACCATCTGGCCAAAAGCGCTACATTGCAGAATTAGAATAAGCACACCCCCAGTAAATCTCATACCAAAAACTTAATTTCTACGTTACTTCATTTTAAAGTTGAGTTATTTTGTAACCCTGATTGTATAACCTGTTCAAAATAGCCCATATCAATGAAGAGCTGCTGCTGATGTAATCTCAGGACCTCAGTCTAGTATCCTCTGTCAGCAAGCTTATAGGAACTGTATCTCTAAAGTTGTAAATATCATGTGCAATGGTTTTCACAAGTAAAACAGGCAGCACCAGTCAATAAACACTGCCTTAAAAACTGCATGTGTTTCAGGTTTTGTAACAAATCTGACAATATTTTATGTGCCTTTTTGTTGTGGTCCTTTTTTCCAGGGTTGATGGATGCTGGGTCCCAGCACAATGTTGTGAGGTTTGCACACTGAATAAGCTGCTGATGTGGTGAAAGGCTGAGATCATTCACACCTATCATTCAATTGAAGCGATGTCTAAGAAAGGCACGTTAAAACAATTATTCTATCTCCTTGTCAATTGGAGTGGGAGAGGTAATGCTGTTTCAAAAATGCACTAGGAGTTTCTAATTTAGCCAGCACAATGTGTTCTCCCTGTTAGGCTGCTTTGACATACATTCAGGCTCATCTGTGTTCTACTCTAAATTAAAAAGATCATTTCACCACAGCCAACACTTCCACCCCTAGCAGGAATTAACAAATATAAGGCTCTCTATTAAAACATATTGTAAAGCAGTCATTGACAAACAACAGTGAAGTTACCAACATTACAATACTAGCAGCACAACTTCCTAACAGGCACAGCAGAGTAGCACTCCAAATGGCGTCAGCAGCCTGTAGTCATACTGACTCAGCAACCCTTGAGAAATGGACCTCACCAAAAGGCATTACAAAATTCAGTTTTTCAACCATATTACAAAACCTAAAACACATATAGTTTTTACAGCAATGTTGTTTGAATGGTGCTGCCTGTTTTACTTTAGACAACTATTGCACATGATCTTCAGTTCAGTTTATTGACTGGCAAGACAGACTTGTCATTACAAAATAGTGTAAAATACATTTTAGCATTCATAAATATACATATAAAACATTCTACACTGTTAAAATCCATAGAGGTACAATTACCAATAAATATAGAGGGAAACTGAGTAATACAAATTAATTGATATTTCTACCAGTAAACTCATTCAGATGTTTAAACTACAGCACGTCTCTACATCTAAGATTTAGTAACAAATATAAGCGTCACCCTTATAGTAACCTCTTCCTTATTTATAATATGCAGTTTCTTATGTTCTGTCTTTTTACAGAACAATGTAACACTTTCTAATATCTCAGTATTTTGGATTTCAATAATGTATTCACTTGATGTTTAGGTTCCATGTCTAAAGTTGAAAATGCACTAACCAAGTACATATTTCTTTCCTGAATATAAAGAGGACATAAATTCTATAGATGCAATAGGTTGTCTTCCCCAAGCTGGCACTTGCAAATTTGTGTAATATTTTTTTATCACAGAATCCTCTCACATGATCTTTAAAACTTTGGAGAAACAGGTCCTATAAGCTTGCTGACAGATAATACTAGACTGTGAGGTCCTGAGATGACATCAGCAGCTCTTCACTGATACAGGCTGTTTTGAACAGGCGTGAAACCAGGGTTACAAAATAGCTCATCACTTTAAAATGAAATAACGGAGAAATCTAGTTTTTGGTATGAGATTCCTTGGGGGTATGCTTATTCAGATTTTGCAATGTTGCACTTTTCGCGTCAGAGGCTCTTTAAGTTAAGGTGATTTATAGTAACTCATTCTGCTTCAAGTGGGAGTGTATGGCGTCAAATGACCTCTCACACAATTAGCAAAGAATGAGAACAGAAGGCTTCTGTTCTCAGCCTTTGCAGATTGTGCGAGAGGCCATTTGGCACCATACACTCCTGTGTAAGGCAAAAACAGTCTAAATTCTCTCATGGTGATTTGAATACGCTTCTTATGATGCTTTGCATTATTGGGGTATTTGTGAAAATACATTTCTATGTCGAACACTGGTCTTTACTCATCACCCTAAAGACTCCTTGATCTGACACACTAGATTTTATTGCTGTTACATAGCTACTGTATCATAAAATAGGTACGGGTGTGGTAGAAAACAGTTAATGTTTAAATTCAAAAGCAGATTTGAGCATACAAACAAGAAAAACAACTTACACCCGTTATACTACAGCAAGACATACAACTGTGAGCACTACTGCACTCACTCGTTTATAGGGACGTACAGCAAGTTATAATACAGATATTGACTGCAGAGGTACACAGTAGCACATTTTCCAGTTTACCTATAAATAGAATGGAGGTACCAGATACCAATTTTTTGGCATTAAAATGCAGTTATACGAGTAGTTCCAGTTCTCTCAAGCATATGCTTAAAGCACCATTTTGATGCAAGTAACACTACTGCATCACAGTTATTCAGATGATGTGGGACTGGAATACCATCAGCATTTTCTACTTGATGCATGCTGCAGTCTCATCCACATGAAAATTCCATAGATCAAGCACCTGGCTAAAGATGGCCTTTACTGAGATACATGGAATTTTTTTTTCCAATTCTAGTGTGTATGTGACAAAAAGTACTCTGATCATGACTTTCAACAAAAGCAAAAAAACAAGCAGTTTCTATTATTTCTTTTCCAGTCTCTGTTTTTCTTGAATTTTTTGAAGTAAATACTCCATTTGAACATTCAAGTTAGGCTGTCCTTTCTTGGTCTTCTTGCTTAGTATTTTATAAGATTCTGCCTTCTTCTGCTTGTACTGTCTGATGGCCTCTTCCCTTTGCTGTCTATGTATCTCTGCATCCTGGAATTAAACAAATAAAAACACACCATTCAGAAGCAATACTGAAAACCCCAAACATGCAATTTTAATAAAAACCTATACTACCACCATCATTTGGCCTTTTGCAAAATGCACAATATTTATGTATCCTTTGCAACTGTCAGTAATTGTTTTCCACATGTGTTGTTCGTATACTGTGAGGCACTTCGGATCTTTAAATGTCTGCTGTTTTTATCCACATTTTCCAACCCTCAGTGCAGAACCTCTGTGGGTCAAGCAACTTTCTGCATGCAGATGCACAGTTATGTAATTGGAATAGTCTCCTTACCACAATCTGTTCTCTCCCCACCCTCAGAGTGACATACACACCTCTGCAACTAGCTCCCTCCATCTCCCCCTCTACCACTAATGCCCCTTATCTGATTCTCTGGACTGCCTCTACCTTTTCCTTTGTGCTGGTCCCTTACTAGAGATGTTGCAAAGTTTTATTTCACTAGCAAAGCTGGTACAAAGTGGGGAACTTTGCCTTTCGTGAACTCCCCAAACCTCAGACTTTTTCTCCCATAATTACTAAAATCCTTAGGAAACAAAAAATCACGGTTAGTGACACCCACCCCCTCCCAGCATGCTATCCAGTATTTACAGGTATTCCCCACCCTTTCCGTACTCTGTGAAGTTACATACAGTAATGCAATGTCACCTCCCTACAAACCCAAGTTCCCCCATGTCCCCCTCCCTTTCCCACCCTCTTGTGAATAAATGCTCCCTCCTCCCCCAAAGCCCCCAAAATGTATAGTTACATAAGAACATACCATAACTGTAGATCTTTGAGAGGAGCTCTTGCAGCAGGCCAACTAAGTAGGACTAAGCCGCTAGGTGCCAGGACTACATTGAAACTTTCTAGCTAGCAGTGTATAATGGGGGACCGTCCAGCGCCATCACCCCGCTGACGCTGGCCTATCCTATAATGGCAGCTGGTCCCTCACACCCTCCTTAGTTCTCCCACCAGAGACCCAAATCAGGCAGTGGAAAAAGGAACTGAGATGGTTTCCCTGAGAGCCAAAGAATGAAGAGAAAGCAGAGGACTCACTTGAATGGAAGAGGAGAGAGATAAGGAAGGCAGACAGAAAACAGGGGGAAGGAGGGAGATTAAATCGTGGCCTGCTTCAAGAGCTCTTCTCTACAAGACCTACTGTTACGATAAGTTTTTACATAACTGTACTATCTTACTTTGAGGGAGGTTCTTGCAGCAGGCCAACACCGGTAGGACTCAGTCCCAAGCAGTTCCGGCAGTACACAGGAAGGAACACTGGGAGGAGGAGAGACAGCAGCCAATGGCCTAGGAAAGAAGGCCCTGCAAAATGGCTAGGCTGAAACTGGCCCGATGCCTAAAGGCAATGTCCAGGCTGTAAAGCTTGCTGAAGGTGTGGACAGAGCTCCAAGTGGTGGCTGCACGGATGTCTGCAGCAGACACATTTCTGATGCATGCTGTGGAGGCAGCCATACACCTGGTGGAATGACCCTTGACCACTCCTGGAACTTCCTTGCTGTACTTACGGTAGCAATAAACAATGTAATTGGCTAACCACTTGGACAAACACTGTTTGGACACTGGCACACCCTTTCTCCTAGGGGCAAATGAAACAAACAACTGATCATACTTTCTCAAAGCCTTGGTCTGGTGTATATACCGTAGTATTGTAAGGTTAATGTACATCCAAAGTATGGAGCAAAGCCTCCCTCTGATTAGAATATTCTGGAAAATAAACAGGAAGGTAGATGGACTGATTCAAAGTAAATTCCGAAACCACCTTGGGAAGAAACTTCGTATTGGTAAGCAAAGACAGCTGGTCTTTGTAAAAAATCTAAATAAGGCTCCTTAGACATAAGAGCCTGAAGCTTGTAAATCCTTTGAGCAGAAGTAATAGCAACTAAAAAGAGCACTTTCCATGACAGAAAGTGCAGCTTGCACCGGTTCCAAGGGAGGTAATGTGTGCTTCTCCAACACAAAACTGAGGAGCCATGGAGAGACTGGGTCCCAAATAGGAGGTTTCAGATGCAAAATGCCCCATAAGAAAGTGCGAGCTGAGCCACAGCCCTGTCCTCGATAGGTATATGGTACGTAGAGATGACAGAAAGATGTACCTTAATGGAGGAGTAACTCACACCCATGTCCGAAAGGCAAAGAAGATACTCCAACACCTGATCCACCGGGCAGGTGAAAGGGTCTAAACAGTGTGAAGTAGCCTAAAGGGCAAAGCGCTTCTAATTCATGGCGTAAGTAGCCCTGGTAGAGATTTTTCTGGCAGCCACCAAAACAGCTGTGACCCTTGGAGACACCCCAAACTGGGAGATAGCTATGTCCTTAGGAGCCACACATGGTGGTACAGAGACTTGAGGTCTGGATGAACTAGGGTTCCCCACTTCTGGAAGAGCTAACTGAAGCACAGGAGCAAGGGGACTGGAGGTTCCACCGCCAGCTGCTGCAGCAAGGGGAACCAGATCTGACGCGGTCAGAGGGAGCTATGAGGATCATCTTTGCCCCCTCCATCTGAAGTTTGAGCAGCATCCGTTGGATGAGCAGGAAGGAGGGAAGGTGTACAGAAACCTCCCCCTTCCAGGAACGGGACAATGTACCTCACTAGAAAACTCCAGGCCTGGGATTAAACAAACAAAAAAGCAGCAGTTTTGCATTGAGTGGGGATGCTTAAATGTCCAGCTCTGGCCGACCCCAACTGTTGAAGAGGTCTTCGACCACCAGGATCAGAAACTCTCACCTTTGAGCCCTGGAACAGGAGCAGTGTAGACCGTCTGCCAGGACATTTTAGATGCCTGGAACATGGATAGCGTAGAGCTCCACACCGTGCTCGATGGCCCAATACCAGACCCTCATCGCCTGCATGCACAGGGGGTAGGAGTGAGTTCCCCCCACTTGTTTATGTAATAAACTATGCACATGTTGTCCATCTGAACTAAGAGTGGACTGGGGAGGAGAGGAATCTGGAAGGTCTGCAGAGCATACAGAATCACTCATCTGCAGGACACTAATGTAGAGCCCCTGTTCCACGCCTGTCCAGGTGCCCCGAGTCTGGAGAGTACCCAGGTTAGCCCCAAGTATCCATCATGAGGATTTGACAAGGGGCTGATATAGTAAAGGGAATCCCCGAAGCAGGTCGGCTGGCTCCAGCCACCATGACATTACTCTCTTTACCAGATTGGAGACCATGACCAGCTGGTCGAGGTTGTCCATGCATTAGTCCCATTGGTACCCTTAATGTACATTGAGAAATTCTCATGTAGTAGTAGTATATCTTTTATTCATGAATCATGAACAGGGATACAACTCAATTGAGCATAGCTCATTTCCAATGAGATCCCATTACAGTCATACAAATTCCAGGGCCACTGGAAAATTGCAGAACATTTTACCCAAAAATGCGGGGATTTTCTTGCAAAAATTGCGGGGGTTCACTATACATCCCCACTGCCCCCTAATAAATATTTTATTGTTTGCTGCAGCATGTATTGATCACATAAATTGTTAGATAAATGTATTGCCATTTGTAAATGCTTTTAATATGAAGAAAGATGTGTGTTTTTGAAATGCACTGTAAACTAATCATTATGTAGCATAACTTCTAAAAATCAAGACATCTAAGTCATGCAGTGCTAACTAAATTTTATTCAGTAATTTACAGTTAGTCTGTACTGAATACATCCTGAAACATATTTTGCCAGTTTCTAGATGTTAAATAATGAAGCCTGTTTAAACTACTTGCTTTGGCGCAAGAAAAAAATAAACAGATAACCAGGGTGCCTAATAAAGGTCTAGTAAGAAAAATATTTATTTTGTTGAAATGATTACTATTCTTAATCAGCACTGTAAGTACATTTTAAAATCACATGATAAAAGTATCAAATCATACCAATAGCTTTTCAATACATCATACAATCGTTTTTAATACATTGTACTTTTGTTCTACTCGATCTGCAGTGATTTTACTTGGGTTGCAACTATTTTGTCTATTTGAAGGTAACTATTTAACTGTACTTAACCTGTTCAGCATGTTTTCAGAAATGTTTGCTTTTTGTAGGCTTTGTATGTGAGTATACAGTTGTGGCAGACTGACCTGTAAGGAATCACTGTCACCAACCCCCTCAGAAGCACATTCAAGTTTATAATCAGCAGGGCCATCCAAACTCTTGACACATTTGTATCAAAATCCTTTCAGATTGTAAGTATTTATACAAGGAAAATCTACCCTACCATTCAAAAACAAGCACTGTGGTCAAAGCTTCATTTAGGTGAATGGGGCACTTTGCACCTCTTCTCACAACTATAGTTTCAATCTCTGTGTCAGCAAAAAGTTCTCTGTGATAGTCTGCTTTAACACAGATTTTAAGTGTTCAAGTCTACATATGCAGGACCAGAGGATTCTGAAACCAAAGCAGGGAAGTGAATCACATGAAAGCAGAGTCACATTTGACCCCTTCTCACCTCACACTGTACTGTTTTGGTCAAATCCAAGTCTGTGTACCATATCTGATTAGATTTCCTTGAGAATTTAAATATTTTTATATAATTTCAGTCAAAAATTCCATAAATGTAATAAATTGCAAGAAATTGCGGATTTTGTGTGGAGAAGGGTGAAAATTGCGGAAATTGCGGAAAAATTGTGCCCTCAATTTTCCAGTGGCCCTGCAAATTATCATTCAAGTCACAAAATCCAACACATCCTGTTGACAATTTAAATATACTTAAAAACAGGTTAAAGAGACTAACATAATACACTACAATAAAAATACATATGTTCACATTATCTAAGGGTTTATGTAATATAACAGAGGTATAACACATAAAAGAAAATACTCAGGAAATAAACAATGCAACAACATAAAATTAACAAAGGTATAATTCTTGGGTCATGGCCTTCAAGTTTCATTAAGGTCTCAGGATTAGGCAATCATGCCAGAACAACAAGGCAGTGGGACGGTTCCCTGTTCTTTAAGCCATCTTTTTAGTTGACTTAACCTAATAACATAGTTGGTCCCCGGCAGTCCTATAGGGATAGAATTCCATGAAGCTGCTCTCTTATAGGGAGTCAAGGACCTCCCGACCCTCAGATTGTAGTTGGTGACACTGTACTCCATGCCCTAGGCTGATCTCAGGCCTTGACAGTCCTAATTTTGAATAGTTTTAAAACATATTTAGGAACAGTTCCCTTCCATACCTTAAATATAAACTGTAAAAGATGCAAGTCTAGTCTGTGGTCTAAGCCAATTCAAAGTGCTGTATAATTCACAGCAATGGGTTCTTCATGGGGAATCCAGTATGTAACAGGCAAGTCTATGGAACATTACGTTCATCCTGTCTAGCCAAGACCCTGAGCTCCCCTGCATACAGTACATCCTCATAATCCAAAATTGGGACAATTAATGTGTTGACAATTCTTAATCTTACTTCCAATGACAAAGTATTTAAATTTATAGAGAACCCCCAATTTTCTGCTAATGTTACTTAATATCATATCAATGCGTTCATCCTATTTTAATGAACTGTTCAAGCAAAGCCAAAGACATTTATATCCTGTGACTTGCTGGATGTTTATCCCTTCATGAGTCTGGATGCCTAGAGTAACATTGTTTTCAGATTTTAGAGTTCTGCCAGAAATTGCAGTTTTTTTTTTTGTTTTTTTTTTTAATTATGCATTAACATGTGTGTGTGTCAAAGAAATCCTGAATCTGTGGGAATGCATTCTGTAACATGTTGAGAATATACATCGATGGAGTTTCCCCTCCACATATATCACTATATCAACTGCATACAAGTGATATTTAATACCAGATCATCAAACTGAAGTTCGTTGATGTAAATATTAAAACAAAAATGGCCACAAAATTAAGCTCTGGGGCACACCAGATTCTATGAAAACTGGAAGAGATTTATATGGGCTAATTTCCACCAGCTGTTCTCGTCCTTGTAAAAATGATCTAAACCACCTAAGCACAGCACCCGACAAGTTGATTTCCTTGAGCCTGGCCAGGAGAATATCATGATTCAGTCTATGAATAAGGCACCCACCATCATTCTCCTGTCCAGGCTCAACTGTAAATTGCTCACAACCTTTATCAAAGCTGACCGAGTACTATGGCGGGGTCTAAACCCTGACTGAAATGTGCAGATGGGCGAGAGGGACCGTGTCAATCGCCGCTGCCATGTGGCCCAGGAGGCACAGGAGCGCCCTGGCTGGGACCTGTCGGCTGGAGAAGACCAGGCGGGCCTGGTCCATCAGACGCTCCACTCTCTCCATGGGCAAGAAAGCCATGCCCTGGGCCATGTCCAGGACCACCCCTATGTACTGGAGGTGCTGATACGGAGTCAGGCAGGACGTTGGCCTGTTGATGGTGATACCCAAGGCCTGGAAAAGGCTGAAGGTATGATCCAGAATCTGGACAAGACGATCCTGGGATAGCGCCGCTAGGAGCCAATCGTCCAGATAAGGAAACACATAAAAGCCCTGTCATCTCAAGGCTGCTACCACCACCGCCAGGCACTTGGTGAAAACTCTGAGGCTGAGAACAGGCCAAAGGGGAGAGCCTGGAACTGGTAATGGGCATCCTAGAAATGGAAGTGGAGAAGTGCTGGTGAGAAGAAAAAATTACTCACCTTAGTAATGTTGTTTCTTCTAATGGAGTCTTGCTATATTATGACATATGCAGTGAGTCCCAACCTTCGAACTACTCCGGAGGTGAAAGAGTTAACTTTCCATGCCAGGCATGGAACGCTGAGCTCGAGCTCGGTTGAAACTCTGTCTGTTGTTCTTCAAACTCAAACCGTCAGATCTTTATGAGCTAAACTCACTGAGGTCCTGTGTGGAAGCTGTAAACCTACACTAGCCAACTGGCTACTAAACATAAGAACACATTTTTTGGTCCCAAAACAAGGACTCAAGTCAGGAGACCCAAAAAATGAAAAACACACCAAGTCACCCCAAAAAAGGAGGGGTGAAAACAACAAGGTGGGCATCTATTAAGTGCCAACACTGCACTGCCCACCCACATCCCAAAAACAGAGGTTCTGAGAGGGGCAGGCAGTAGGAGGAGATCATAATATAGCAAGACTCCATTAGAAGAAACAACACTACTAAGGTGAGTAATTTTTTCGTCAAACAACATGAAGTCTTGCTATATTATGACATATGCAGACTAGACAGCAGTACCTCCATGGAGGAGGGACAGAACCTACTTAGGAAATAGGCTCTGAAGTAAAGGGAGTAATGCTTGGTAAAAGTGTGAACTGTTTTCCAGGTAGCTGCTTGACATATCTCTAGAATAGGGATGTCACTGGCAGCAGCCAGGGAAGCAGCTGTACCTCTGGTAGACTGAGCCCTCAGGCCTGAGGGAGGAACCTTACCCAGCTTTTCATAACAAAATTGGATACAAGAGACAATCCACCTGGCAATGGATCTTTTAGTGGCAGGTTTCCCTTTACCAACCTCACCATAAGTGAGAAACAGTTGGAGGGAGTCAAACCTGTGACCCTTGGTACACTCTATGTAGTAACCAAGGGCTCTCTTCACATCTAAGCTGTGCAGCCTCCTCTTGCCAGAGGAGGAATGGTCAGTGAAGTACACTGGAAGAGACATAGATTGATTAAGGTGGAAATCTGAAACCACCTTAGGCAAGAACTTCCTGTTAGTCCTGAGGACCATCTTATCTCTATGAAAGAAGATAAAATCAGGCTCCACTGACAAAGCTTGTAATTCACTTATGCATCTGGCAGAAGTGATGGCTACCAGAAAGAAACACAGTCTTCCAAGTCAAGTACTTAAGCTATGCTGAAGGCAAAGGCTCAAAGGGGGGTTGCATAAGCTGAGCAATGCAAACATTAAGATCCCAGGCAGGGGCAGGTTCCCTGAATGGAGGGTTGGTGTGAAGCAATCCCTTAAAAAACTTGGGAGAATATGGGATGAGCTGAAATAGAAGAGGGTTCACCTGCTGAAATAAAAGCAGACAGAGCTGCCAAATGTACTTTTAGGGTAGCTGGTCTCAGCCCCAAAGTATTTAAATGGACCATATAATCCAGGACTGTGGGTAAATCAGCAGATTCTGGGGAAATATGCTTCCCAGAGCACCATATGGAAAACCTCTTCCATTTGGAGTTATAGGTAGCCCTGGTGGAAGGTTTCCTAGAAGTCTTCAGTATATCCATTACACCTTGGGAGAGGTGTAGATCAGCAAACTCTAACTCTTCAAGAGCCAGGCCTTGAGATTGAGAGATTTGAGGTTCGGGTACTAAACCCTCCCCTGAGCACAGGTTAACAGGTTGTAATTCCTGGGAAGACACAGGGGAAGATGGACTGCTAAGGACAGTAGGAGTGGATACCAGGGTTGTCTGGCCCAATCTGGAGCAATCAGGATCATCTTGCAGGGTTGAGATCTGATTTTGACTAGCACTTTGAACAGGAGAGGGAAGGGGGGAAAGCATAGAGAAACTTCCCTTCCCAATTAAGAACTAAGGCATCCAGAGGGACTGAGCCCAACACTGGGGGCCTGCAGCAAAAAAGGGGAAGTTGGTGATTGTCTGGGGCTGCAAAAAGATCTATCTGCGGGGTGCCCCATCTGGCAAATATCACCTCCAAGACCAGGGGGTCCAGTGACCATTCGTGATGGCCCTGGGAAATCCTGCTGAGAGCATCTGCAAAGGACATTGTTCTTGCCTGGGAGGTGAACTGCCGTAAGGGAGGTGTTCAGGGAGTAAGCCAGAGACCATAACTTCATTGCTTCGGTGCACAAGGCCGTAGACCGAGTGTCCCCTTGCTTGTTGATGTACCACATTGTGGTGGTGTTGTCTGTTCTGACCTGTACTACTTTGTTCTGAACAGATTTGGAAAAAACTTGAAGTGCTAGAAAACTGCTCTGAGTTCCAACAGATTGATGTGGAGCAGAGATTACTGAGGGGACCACAATCCCTGGGTAGTGAGGTCGCCCAGGTGAGCTCCCCACCCCAAGAGAGATGCATCTGTAGTAAGGATTAAGGAATGAGACTGAGTGACAAAGGGAACCTCTTGTCTCAGATTGCTCTGATCCTATCACCACTGTAGGGCCTGGATCAGGGTTCGAGTTACTGGGATCAATTTGGTTACAGGGTCTTTCCTTTGAGACCAAAAGGCTCTCAAATGGAACTGGATGTCCCTCATCTGAAATCTTGCTCCCTGCACTACTGCTGTAGAAGCAGCCATGTGCCCCAGGAGCTGTAGAAAATGCCTTGCTGGTCGAGAGACCTGCAGGGTGAAAGAGGAGGCCAGAGAGACCAGGGTCCTTGCCCTGTCCAAAGGAAGGTAGGCTCTGGCTTTCTCGGTGTTCAGCTCTGCACCTATGAAGGTGAGGAGCTGGACAGGCTCTAGAACTGACTTTGAAAGATTCAGAAGGAAACCTAGAGAGGTGAGCAGTTGCTGAGTTATCTGTAGATGTAACTTGACAATCTGGAGACTGGCTTACTATGAGCCAGTCGTCCAGGTAAGGGAAGATGGCAATTTTTTGCCTTCTTAGGGAAGCAACTGCTACTGCTAGGCATTTTGTGAATACCCTTGGAGCAGAGGTGAGGCCAAAGGGCATTGCTCTGAACTGGTAATGGCCTGAGGGCAGCTCAAACCAGAGGTACTTTCAATGGGAGCTTCTCATGAGAATATGGAAGTAGGCATCCTTGAGGTCCAGGGACGCTAGCCAGTCCCCTGGCCTTAGAGAGGGTAGAATAATTCCCAGAGTCACCATTTTGAATTTTGGTTTTAAAAGGTACTTGTTTAAATATCTGAGATCCAGGATGGGCCGCCATTCTCCTGTCTTTTTTGGGGTTAGGAAGTACCTGGAGTACAACCCTTTGCCCTGGTGTAGGCGTGGGACCCTTTCCACAGCTCTGAGAGCCAGGAGGGAAGAGACCTCTGCCTCTAGGGCAAGTGCCTCTGGTGGATTTGCAGGTGGAAAGGATCTGGTTCTCATCTTTGGAAATTTTTTGAAGCCGAGAACCAGTCCCTGGCTTACTACTTCCAGGACCCACTTGTCTGATGTCAGAGACTTCCAATCCTGGACAAAGTAAGCCAGCCTGCCCCCTACAGGTAGCTGAGAATCAGCCCTGCCAACCCGATCAGGGTGCCTGCTTGGCAGGGGCTTTGGGCTGAGGGGTGGAAGCAGGCCTGCTTGTACCCCGTCTGCCTCTCCCTCTAAAGAACCCCCTCTGGGCATAAGCAGAAGGAGGCGGCCTGGGCTTGGTAAAAAGGCCTATGAAAAGGCCTGCCCCTGCCCCTGGAAAGCTGCCTTTGAGGAGTGGCCTACCTTTCCTTGGCCTGTGCACTCCTACAGGTGGTCCTATACTGGTCCATTTTCTTCATGTAATTCTCTGTCTGCTCCCCAAACAGAGAATTACCCACAACAGGAAAATCCATGGCCTTAGTCTGGGTATCCTGTGACAGGCTACTATATCTGAGCCAAGCCATTCTGCGAAGTGCCACAGATGTAGCCATGACTCTTGATGACACATCATTAGAGTCCACTGCAACATGGAATTGCGCCTTGGATGCCTCAATACCATCAGCAGCCACCTGCTCCAGCTCCTTGGCAAGCTGGCCAGGGACCTGTTTTGTTAGAGCCATAACAGTATCCCATCTGGATTTCTGATATCTAGCAACATAAGCCATATAATTTGCCTGTCTGAGTCCCAAGGATGCTGCCATGTACTGTTCCTTTGCCATGGCATCAATCCTCCTGGAGTCCTTGTCAGGGGGGTGTGAGGCCAAGGGAATATTTGCCTTGTCACAGGCTGCAGCCTGCACTACACCAACACGGCTGCATTGTTGTGTAAGGAGCTCCGTATCAGAGCCTGACAATGTGTACCTCTTGTCCATTCTCTTATCCACAGGAGGTATAGTGTGAGGAGTTTTTAGAATTTTAACTGTTTCCCAAAAGATTTATGCAAAGGAATAGACAGTCTTCTCGACTCTGGGATATCCATCATTTCCACATAGTCAGGCTCCTCTTGATCATCCACAGCTTCCTCCATAGGGAGCTGGAGGGTTTCAGCCACTTTCTTATAAAACATAAAATGAGAAGGGAACTTAGAAAGCCTAGGAGGAGACACTCCTGAAGGTCTGTCTGGGGAGATGTCCAGGTCAATGGGCACATCCAGACTTTCAAATCCACATTCACTCTCCTCATACTCCTCTTCCCCCTCCTCCGGTTCATAATATTCCTCTACATCATACTCTTGAACCGGTGGAACCGGCCGAACCGGATGCTTACCTGATGGTGCGGTTGGCTGGAACGAAGCGACTGGAAAATTTTAATCGCTTTTGCTATTTCTTCAGCGGTTGGAGAAGAAAGTTTTGGCTCCACACCAGCTGATTTCCTAGTCCTTTTTGCTGGAACCAACTCCTCGGAGTCGGATCTCCTTTTGCCCGAGGAAGTCTCGCCCTGGTCAGAGGGCACTCCCTCTGGTTCGTCTGAAACCAAACCGGGATGGCCATCCGGTTCAGCAGACTTTTTGGCCTCCCTTTCCCTGAGCCTACTAACTCTCTTTTCCAGGGCAGCTGCAGGAAAATTTTTACAAATCTGGCAGTCTGCATAGAGGTGGTCAAACCCCAGACAATAAACACAGGTGGTGTGGGGTCAGCCTTGGCAAAGACTTCCCCACAGACACTGCAGTGTTGAAACCCAGTGGGCCCAGTTTTTCTTTTGGGTTTCTCAGACATTGTGCCAGTCCTAACCAAACTTACCCATTTATGGCAATCTGCCAGATAAGACCCTCTTATCTGTTCCCAACCGTGTCACGGGTCGTGGAAAAAACCGTAATAAAATCCTTTTTTTTTTTTTTGGAACCCATAAGAACCGGTAGCCACACTCTAAATGACAGATTAATATATTTTAAACAACCTGATCGGTTCAAACCGAACCGATAAACGGTTTACAAGTTCCACACAGAATATAAATCAATGTAAAACCTATCTAGTACTCACAAATACCATAGACAGAGTCTGAACCGACCGGTTGCAGTTTAAATTCAGTCGAAAACCGAGAAAGCAATACTTTAACCGACAAAATGAATCGAGCAGAAGGAGAAATCTCCGGAGCGACTGTTCAGTGAGGCGGAGTAAAGAATCTGACGGTTTGAGTTTGAAGAACAACAGACAGAGTTTCAACCGAGCTCAAGCTCAGCGTTCCATGCCTGGCATGGAAAGTTAACTCTTTCACCTCCGGAGCAGTTCAAAGGTTGGAACTCACTGCATATGTCATAATATAGCAAGACTTCATGTTGTTTGAAGGGAACATTTTGATATGTAGGTACGCATCCTGCATATCCAAGGAACAGAGCCAGTCCCCCTGGTATAGGAGGGGCAACAGATCTACAAGGGTGACTATCTGAAGTGCCTGTACACTATGAACAGACTGAGGTCACTCAGGTCCAGGATGGGCTGGAGATCCCTCATCTTCTTGGGGATCAGGAAGAAGTGGGAGTAGAACTCCCTGCACCACTAAGCCAGAGGGATGGGCTCCATGACTTTTTTGTAGGAGGGCCCCAATTTCCTTCCAAACGAGATGCACATGAGCTAGGGGGTGTAAAACAAAAAAAAAAAACGGTTGGGCAGTGGATTTTCAGGGTGCCACTCTAGCAGTTCCGGAGCATAACTGTGTTCTATTAGCTGTAGTACCCAATTGTCCAATGTAATCCCTTGCCACCTGTTGAGGTGGAGGGAGAACAGACTCCTGACTGCCTCCTACAGAGACTCTTCCGGTGGTGTCCTGCAAGGAGTCAGGTGGTAGAAGCGGGCGCCTGGAGGGTGGCAGTGGCCTCTCAAGGAGCCCTGGTGATGACTGTGGCAGAGCTGATGTTGCTTTATGCATGCCCTGACCTTTGGGGGGAGGACAGGCCTGTCTGCAAAAGGAGTGGAGAAAGGGTGGCCACTGACCTGATTTAGGCAGAGTATGGTACAAAAAGAGAACAGACCTGAAAGCCTGGCCCGACTCCTGGAGGGAGGAAATTAAATCCTGAACACCTCCCCCAAAAAGGATCAAACCCTGAAGGGGCGTGCAAGATGCTGCACTGCACATCAGAAGCAAATCCAGACACCCAGAGCCAAGAGGGGCACCAGAAACAGATGCCAGTGGCTGCTCCTCTGCCCAAGGCACTGACCGCATCATAGGCAGCCCGAAGGACATGAGTCTCTACATATGAGTCCGCCTTAAAAACCTGGGCTAACTGCTTCTTATAAGGGTCATCAGGCAAGGCCTGAACCAGCTCCCTGGCCTGGTCCCAAAGGACATTCTGGTACTGTACCATGTGGGCCAAACAGTTAATGGCCCTGATGGCCAGGGTGGAAGGTGTAAAGACCCATTTACCCAGGCTGTCCAGCTGTCTGGACTCCCGGTCCAGGGGAAGAGAGCTGAGGTGTTTTTTTTTTTTTTTGTTTTTTTTTAATTACTGTTTATATACCCCCCACCCCGTAGGCACCGCATCGTCAGGAGCGTCAATGATGTCTGTCCCCCACCTCTACCACCTTACCTGACTTCTTGGTCGACCCCCATGGAGCCTCGGATCTGCCCTCTGGGTGGGGATGAGGTGGGGCGGACTACACCCCATACAATTCTGGTTTTATTGGGGACCGTGGAGTCAGGCAGGTGAGGGCAATGAGAGGACTACCTCAACATTCTGTCTCCTCGGAGTCTGTGGGGTAGTGGCACACACCCAAACGCCAAGGCGTCACTGCTGACATCACCACTCCCCATCCCTCAACGTCAGTTCAATGCTTGCTGTGCCCCCTGCTTCCGCCAGAGGCCAGTCAAATGCCGAACAATGCCCCTCTCCCTCCTGAGAGAGGGCACTCTCTCCCCCCGCCGACCCTCGGAGCTAATGTTTCTGATGCGATCATGCACCGCACCGATGACCACTGAGTCAGCTTTAGGTTGCTCCCCTAAAAAGTGTTTACCACAGGTAAAGCCTATCTGTATACCATTGTTAGTGACAACAGCAATTCACTGTAATGGTCGCGTGGGACCCCAGCACGGCTTCTCTGGGTCTTGCACCCCCTCCTTGAAACAACTCCGACCTGGAGTCGATTATATTAAAATCCAGGGGGTGCAGGGGGCACAGTCCCCCGCTAGAAACACACAGTTTGTGTGACAGCACAATGCTGACTGCAATCGCTGTCGACATAGTGTCGTCGCTGTAATGACTGCCACCAGATTTTCTGTTGCACCAACATGGTGGAACCAAGCCTTCTTAGGCACTGTTGGGGTTGAAGAAGGATGATTCCAAGCCACCCTGGTAACATCCTAATAGGAGTCAATGAGGGGAGGAACCACCATGGGACAGCATCGGGCTGCTGCAAGTAGACGGCCAGCCGAAGTCGCTCTGGGTCCTGTTCCTCAGTCTCCCAGCCCGTGGTGGCCTGAATGTGCCTCATGATGTCCATGAAAGAGGGATCATCAGGAAGAGACTTGGGGACCATCATAGCGGGTTCCTCACCCTCAGACATGTCCCCATGAAGGGAGACTCTGTGTAATCAGAATCATCTTCATCCTCCTCATCCGGCTCACTTTTGAGCCGAGGGCACTGGTCCTAACGACCGCTGGAGCTGGTGTAGGGCTTATTCATGGCTGTGCAAGGGTTGCTAGGACCAGGCTGGACCGGGTCCAGTGGTCCCCAAGGGGCCTCAGAGGGGATGCTGGGGCCGGACCCGTAGGGGTGGAATTCTGCTTCTGCATGAAAGCCCACCAGGAGGTAAAAAGGGCAGTATAATCTACTAGTGGAGGATAGTTAGACTGGAGGATGGGGTAGGTCGGTGCTGGGTAAGGAAAAGGCGGCGGCAGTCACAAAGGGACCAGAGTCATGTATCTCAGTGGATATACGACAGGCGCAGGCTGTGGGTCAGGTGCCGGGCCTGCTGGTTGTGGCCGAGGCAGGACAGGCACCATCCCAGGGGGCACCAGCCAAGAAAGCCTGGAAGGAGTAGCCACTGGCACCGGGAGAGGAGAAACCGGTGCCTGGGGCCGGGGGAAGACAAGTACCTCCCTACTGAAGGCTGAGGCGAGACCTGACCTGGGGAGACACCAGTAGCCTGCAACGTGTGCTGCCTAGGGAACAATGCAGGTAGTGCCCTGGTCTGGTGGAAGGGGGGGTGCCAGAAGAGCCAGCACCTGATGCACCACCACTGGCCGAGCCTGCTGGCTGAGATCCTGCGGAAGTCAGGGGCCTGTGTGTCAGGGGCTGGGGAGCAGGAGACAAAGTCCCCTGCCCCGAAGAGCCACCACACACCATAAAAATAAGGGTGGGCGGTAGGATCACTGGTAGCCCTGTGGGAGTAAGGTCTGACTGGGCAGAGGACCCAGATGCATCAATGGTTTGTAAAGAGACTGCAAGTGGGAAGCAGACTGGGTCTAGTCCTGGTCCTTCTTCTGGTGCTTGTACTTCCCACTGGACTTTTCCCAGGACTGGGAAGAGGAAGAAGAAGAAGCCCTGGAGGACAGGGCTGGTGAAGCCAAAGAGCTCCTGTCCTGCAGCTCCTGTTCCATTGTGACGAGTTTCTGCTTGATGAGATGATGCTCCAGAATATTCAGGAGTCATCTCCATGTGGCCTAGTTACATTTCTGGCAGGCTTCAGTATCATGGCTGGAGCCTAGGCACAGAATACAAGCAGAATGTCCATCTTTTTCTGGAATCTGTTTGCTGCAGGCACACTTTGTGGAGCAATCGAAAGACTAGGCAGGTTGAGAAGACACAAACCTGAGTTCAGTAACATCGTATACTTGATGTTAACACTAAAGACAAATTGAAAATAAAAGCACAAAAAAGTGGGAAATGGCGGTCGACTGTAGCTGTGGCGGTTTCAGTGGTCCGACCTGCATGGGTTGATGAAGGGTAAGAACTGAGGAGGGTGTGGGGGACTGTCAACTTTTATAGGATACTCCGACATCAGCGGGGTGACTGTCGGCGGTCCCCCATGGTACACTGCTAGCTAGAAAGTTTCCATGTAGTCCTGGCGCCGGGCATCTTAGTCCTATTGGTGTTGGCCTACTGCAAGAGCCTCTCTCAAAGTAAGATCCCAGTTTCTTGTCCTCCATTCCATATACATGTAAAGAAGAAAACTGTCTTGTGGTGAAGCGAAGGACTTTTCTCTTCAGGGACCGATTCAGAATTAATGGCGAATGACGTCTGTCCTAGTAGTGATACCCGATTGGTTGGCTATTAGTCAAATATTTACGTAGAAACCAATTACAAATTTTGTTTTTGCACTGAAGATAAGATGATTTTTCTCATGGTTTATATGTCCAGAAAAATGTTCCAACATTATGTGGACAGAAAAAAAAAAAAAAAAATCACAATATCTTCTTAGAACAAGGGTAAACATAGCTGTCAAATTCAACATGAGTTACAGTATGCACACAGGAAACTGTCCACAAGCAGAGCATGTCGAACAGCAAACCACAGCTTTTTGAAAATATAAAGGCCATGATTAAAATCAAATTATTCATAAACCTTGCCTGGCTAATAGCTTTCACAATACACAGATGGATTGTTTTAAACATCTGTAAATACTGCAGTGGAAAAACAAAAGCAAAAACAAACATTTTTCAGGCCACTGTAACGGAGGTCTGTGTGCTGACAATTTTTTTTAAATATAGCAGTTTGGGGATTAAATAGAAAGCTGGACAGGGAAAAATGCAGTGCATGCACGCTAAACAGCATTACCTTTCTCTTTTGGGCTCGCTCTGTCTGTATCCTTTCGTATTCTTCTTTGGCTTTTTGGTTAGAAGTCTTTTTCTTAGAAGTCTTCTGTTTAATAGTAGATCTGCAACACAACAAAACATGCATGACATCAAAATGCTTAAAGATTTCAAGGGCATAAAAATATATTTTGTATATAAAAATAAGAGTCCCTTTACTTTTTGATGTTGTCTAAATATTATATAACAATTAAATGCATGCAACCTCTGGGAAATAACAGAGCTATGTTCACTTGGCAGGAGAATAAATGAGTTTCACTTCAATTATATTGAAGGCACACATGTTAATTTCCCTAAAATGCTGCTCGGTTGTAATATAATTTCCATTACAGTCCTGCCTGAGAACTACGCTGGGCATAATTTAATGGAAACTTTCCACTGTGTCCTGATTAAGGAAATAAAATCAGCAGCTGGGTTTGCTATTAAGTGTACTGATGTATACCCAGCTGTGAGCCTTCACTATTCACTTCCCTGCTACTGTACATTAGAAACTGGCTCTGCACCCAAGAGGTGTGATTATAGCAGAAAACAAAATTCTGAGACATGGGGCTATGCCTCGGAAACAACAGACTGCACAAATTTCTCCTATAAAAATGTCTACTCAGGGGCCAGCACACTTAATTCTCTGGTATTGTAAGCCTGACTGCTGGAACGGTTTCATAGGAGTTACTGGCCTGCCAAACAGAATTGGTTTCATTATTTATCTATTTATTGAATAAATGCAGGATCCAGGATATCATTCTTCAAGACCAAGTCTGTTTCTAGAGAGGCCCTGGAAAAGATGTGTTGGCTACAAAGAGTACAACACAGTTTTATAATTTACAACTTAACATTTTTGAATAATGAAACAAGGTAGTTCACAATGCTTAGCTCGGCAATACATGCAGCTATAAACCCTTGAATTACTGGTGTTTGACGTGTAGGATTTCATAGTTTATATGGTGTCTTGCCTGCAACCACATTACACGTTACAAATCATTTTAGCTTCTTTACGTAAGGGAGATCATGCCAGACCAACCTGATACTGTTTTATGAGTCACAAAGGTAACAGATGGAGGACAGGTGGTAGATTTGGTCTACTTCAACTTCAGCAAGCCTTTGATTGAGTACCACACAGGAGGCTGCTTGAAATATTGGTGGACTTTACGTGGGGTTTAGCTAGGTGGTTAGGAAGCTGGCTTGAGTGTAGGCAACAGAGGTTAGTGGTAAATGGGACTAAGTTGCGAGACAGGGACGTCACGTGCGGGGTGCTGCAGGGATCAGTACTGGGACCTGTTGTATTTAATGTGTTCGTAAGTGACATAGGGAAAGTTATCCAGGGGAAGTTGTGCCCCTTTGCCAACAACACAAAGCTATGCAGCAGGCAGACCATGAAAGTGGTGTGGGAGCTCCAGACAGACTACAGAAACAAGATAATCTAAGGTTTTGCAGTTAAGATTCAACACCAAGAAGTGTAAGGTAATGCACTGAGGGAGATGAAACCCACTCGAGGAATACTGGATGGGAGGGGTTAGGTTGGCCACTACAACAGAGAAGAAGGATCTTGGGTCATAAAACAGTAACTCCCACAAGCAAATGAGTCACTGCAACACAGCATCAAGGATGCTAGGATGTATAGACAGTGGCTTTAACAGTAGGAGAAGCAAGATGATTCTGCTCCTGTAAAGGTCCTGTTGAGGCCTCACCAGAGGAAAGATACAGACAGACTAGAGTTAGTGCAGAGAAAGGTCACTAACATGATTCGGTCCAGCACGACAGATCCTATGAGGATTGATGGTGGCCCTAAATATCTATCGATCAATGAAAATATTTATTTATCCAGGCGAACATCATTGAGCAAGCTCATTTACAAGATGGACCTGGTTAGCACTGGGTCCAATGGTACAATGCATACAGAGATATTTACAACAGAACCAAATAACACAAATAAATAACATTTAATGCAATTAATGTAAGTAAGTACTCAATGTTACATCAGCCATATCAGTTCAGAGTGCTTCTGTAATATTTGAGGACATAAGAGGAGGCTTAGTAGGAACTTCAGTAGGGAGAAGTGATCGGCCGCTTGTGTAGGGAGCAGTCACAAGCACAGAATTTCAAAAGTAGTGTAATCACACAGTATCCCTAAATGTAACACTCTAAACAGAAGGATAAGGGTCTTAACAGTCAAGGAGAAAACTAATTACAGTTCTTTTTTTTGGCAAATTTCAGCATAGAAGAAAAAAATTACTCACATTAGTAATTATATTTCTTCTAATTGAGTCTTGCTGCATTCTGACAATCTGCAGTTAGCTCCAGCCTTTGAACTGCCCCGGAGTGTAGAGAGTTAATTTTCTATGCAGTGCATAGAATGTTGAGCTCGAGCTCGGTTGAGGTCTCTGTCTGCAGCACTTTGAAACCCAACCACCAGATTCTTATGAGCAACCACTTACTGACTATGTGGAAATTGTAACGTTTTTAACTAGCCAAATGGCAACAGAAAGTTTGGATTCCCAAAGGAAGACTCAAGTCAGAAAACCCAAAACTAAAACCTATCTACAATAAAAGCTTATAATACAAAGCACCCAGATAAAGCAGAGGGTGTGCTTGAAGCACCCTTGGGGTGCAACACTGCACCTGCCCACCCACTTCCTAAAAACAGGTTCTGAGAGGGGAGGCAGGGAGGGTGGTCAGAATACAGCAAGACTCCAGTAGAAGAAATATAATTACTAAGGTAAGTAATTTTTTCTTCAAACAACATGAAGTCTTGCTGTATTCTGACAATCTGCAGACTACCAAGCAATACCTCTATGGAGAAGGGACAGAACCTACTTTGGGAATAGGCTCTGAAGTACTGCTGTGCCAAACCGAGCACCACTCCTAGCCTGGATATCCAGAGAGTACTGCTTGGTAAAGGTATGGACTTTTTTTTTTCAGGTGGCTGCTTGACAAATTTCTATCAGAGGGATATCCCTGGCAGCAGCCAGGGAAGCAGCTGTAACTCTTGTGGAATGAGCCCTCAGGCATGAGGGTGCAATTTTTCCCAGTTTCTCATAGCAGAATTGTATACAGGAAACAATCCACCCGACAATAGTTCTCTTGGTGGCAGGTTTGCCCTTCCCCACTTCCCCATAAGTGACAAACAACTGGATGGAATCAAACCTGTGACCCTTGATACTCTCTATACAGTAGCTAAGGGCTCTTTTAATATCTAAACTGTGTAGCCTCGACTCCCCTGAGGAAGAATGATCAGTGAAGAAAACAGGGAGAGAGACAGACTGATTCAAATGGAAATCCAAAACCACTTTGGGCAAGAACCTCCTATCGGTTCTAAGGACCATTTTATCTCTATGAAAGGAGATAAAATACAGGTTACTCACCTGTAACAGGAGTTCTAGGAATGGTGTATGTTGTTCATCCACACTGTCTGGCAGGTTCCTTGCCGCTTTAAATCTTGCAGGAAGGTCTTCAAGCTGGCTCCTCCCACCCACACGGGTGGTAAAACTCTCGGCTCCGCTCCATGATGCCAGATCTAGCCCACTGGAAGCCAGGTTGTGCGTCGAAGCCGGGGAGGTCGGGTGGTGTGTGGATGAACAACATATACCATTCCTAGAACTCCTGTTACAGGTGAGTAACCTGTATTTCTAGGGACATGGATATGTTGTTCATCCACACTGTCTGGCAGACTCCTAGCAGTTCTCCGGGAGGAGAGAGGCAAGGCGCACACCCCCTACTTAGGGAATAAAGACTGGAGAACTGAGGCCCCAAAACCAGTATCCCGGTGTGACTCAAGGTCGATGTGGTAGTGGGTGATAAAGGTGTGTGCCGACTTCCAGGTAGCAGCCCTGCAGATTTCCTGGATAGGGACGTCCCTGGAAGCAGCCACCGATGCAGCAGTATGGCAGGTAGAATGAGCTCTTATCCCTCTGGGAGGCTGCATGCCCGCCAATCTATAGCAGAGATCTATGCAGGATGTGACCCACCTGCCTATCGTCCGCTTGGCTGCAGGTCTGCCAGGTGGGGCTTCAGTGTAGGTGACAAACAGCTGGCGAACCTCTCCCCGAACTTCAGCCGTCCACTCCTTATAATAACCGAGCGCTCTTCTAGAGTCCAAAGTATGGAGCCTATATTCGGCCTCCGAGGTGTGACTGGGGTAGAACACCGGCAGAGTCAACACCTGGTTAAGGTAAAACTCTGACACCACCTTTGGAAGTAATTTTGGGTGGGGGCGCAGGACAACCTTGTCCCTGTGGAAGACCAGACAAAGAGACTCGATGGAAAGTGCCTGGAGCTCTCCCATCCTTCTGGCTGACGTGATAGCCACCAAGAAGGTGGTCTTCCACGACAGGTGAGAGATGTCACACCTGTGCATCGGTTCGAATGGCCTGCCCATGAGCTTAGCCAATACCAGCAGTAGATCCCACGGAGGTGGAGGTTCTCGCACCGGAGGGGATATGTGATCAAGGCCTTTGAAAAAGCACCTGACCACTTTCTCCTGCTCCATCGACTGCTTCCCTGCCCGTGCCCGGTAAGCAGAGATGGCTGCCAGGTGCACCTTAAGGGTCGTCTACCAAAGCCCTTGCTGAGAAAGGGACCAAAGGTAGTCCAGAATGCTTGCCAAGGAACAGGAGGAAGGATCCAGGCTCTTGCCCTGACACCAAATGGAGAATCTCTTCCACTTGAAGGTGTAGCATTTTCTGGTCGACTCCTTAGGATTTCAACGAAGTTGAGGACGTCGTCGGAAAGACCCAAGGCCTGGAACTCTAGCCACTCAGGAACCAGGCTGTCAGGTGCAGGGATTGAAAGTCCGGATGGAATACCTTCCCCTGATTGACTGAGATCAGGTCGGGCGGGCTGGAAGCTGCCTCGGGAGCCTGGAGCTGAGACTGAGGAGATCTGGATACCAGAACTGGCCGGGGCCAGTCTGGGGCTACCAGAATCACCTGCGCCTTGTCCATCCTTGCCTTGAGAAGCACCTTGTGGATTAAGGGAAATGGGGGAAGGCGAAGAAGAGGCCCGGGGTCCACGGCCTTGAGAAGGCATCCCCCTGCAGCGAGCCCTGCTGAGGGGGGCAGGCATGTAACAGTCTCAGCTTCACATTCTCCCTGGAGGCAAACAGGTCTGCCTGAGGCGTGCCCCAGAGGGAGAACAGATCTTGTACTACCTCCGGCAGGAGAGACCACTCGTGGGACGCAGCCCCTATCCGGCTTAGGGCATCAGCCAGGGTGTTGGAGGCTCCTGCCGCATGAATGGCGAGGAGATCCACCTCCAGGCTACGCACGAGTGACCAAATGCGGAGAGCTTCCCTGCACAAAGGCATGAAGCGCGTCCCACCCTGGCGGTTTAGGTAGTACATGGTCGTGATATTGTCCGTCTGGACCTGAACCACTAGACCCCGTATGTAACGTTGTGAAAAAACTATAGTTAGTAAATTATCAATTACAGATACTTAGAAAGGAGACAAACGGAGACAAGACTGATGGCGGAAGAATTTAATGATTATAATAATAATCACAGCGAGAATTACAAGTGGTACATTCTTCAAAATAACAGGATGTGCAGGCTTGCTTATATAGAGAAAAACAGTGCGTCTATTTTTATAACCTTTATGATTGGTTCAAAACAGCACAAACGTCAATTTATAAGGTAATAAGGTACTTTCTCTTGTTATGTGTATGATCTCACCCTTGGTCAGCACAAACACAGATAGTGTACATTCCATTACCACCTGCGGCTAGCAACAACTGTTACTACCAGTCACCAAGGTCCAGGAGGAAGAGATAAGCTTTAGCTTATGAATGTGCTAACAAGCATTCTGGACTGTCCATATACGGACAAGCACTAAAGTTAACTAAAAGGGGAATTTGGACACTGTCCTGTGTTCCTGCTTGCAGTCACGTAGGCCAAATATGTGCTACTGCCCACATCTACAAAGTTACAATGTTAGAAAGCACATTAGTATTGCAATTGTGGCTCAACTCTTCTCATGGCTTTATAAGCTTCATATAACCTAGCTCTATAGGCCAGAATTTGTTATACGTGCACAGAATGTTTTCAGACCGAAATGAGGTTAGGCTGCAATGTAGGGACAAACTTCTTTGCCCCTTGTTACACCGCAGAAACAGAGCGAAGGCGGTGAGGGCTAGACAAACCGCTCAAAGCTCCAGTAGGTTGATGTGGCATCGGGACTCCCGAGGGGACCAGAGGCCATGCGCTCTGTGCTCCCCCAGATGGGCACCCCAACCCACCAGAGAAGCATCGGTCGATAGAGAGACCGTCGGATCGGCGCGGACAAACAGGATGCCCTCCTGCAGATGTGCCGGAATGGTCCACCACTGGAGAGCGTTCCACATCCCCTGGGTCACTGTCAATAGCTGATCCAGCGGATCGGAGTGCTGTGACTATTGGCTGGCCAGTCCCCATTGAAGGGGACGCATGTACCAGCGGGCCCAACGGACCACGCTGGTGCAGGCCGCCATGAGGTCCAGGAGGCGCAAGAAGTCTCAGGCAGGGCGTGATTGCCCAACCTGAAATGACTGGGCAAAGGAGGAAAGAACCTCGGCCCTGTCCGCCGGGAGCCGTGCTCTGGCTTGGAGAGAGTCCAGCTCTGCCCCGATGAATTGTATCACTTGCTTTGGCATGAGTTCCGACTTGGCCTCGTTGATGAGGAGGCCAACCTGAGAGCAAACCTGGTGGGCCAGATGTCTGGACCGCTCCACCTCCGCTCTGCAGGGGGCTGCAATCAGTAAATCGTCCAGGTAGGGGTACACCTAGACCCTTTGGTGCCGCCGGAATGCTGTCACCACTGCCATGCATTTGGTGAAGACCCTGGGAGCTAGGGAAAGACCGAAGGGCATGGCCCGGAACTCGTAAAGGGATCCCTCCACTCTGAAGTGGAGGAATCTCTGTTGGGACGGACAGATTGGGACGTGAAAGAACACGTCCTGAAGGTCCAGGGAACAGAACCACATGCCTCGTTCCAAGGATGGGATTATCTGAGCCAGAGTGACCATCCTGAAGGTCCAAGACCTTAGGAACCTGTTCAGGTCGTGCAGGTCGAGAATGGGGCACCAGCCCCCTGTCCGTTTTGGGACCAGGAAGTACCTGGACACAAACCCCGGGTCTGGAGGAGGATCCGCCACCTTCCTGATCACCCCTTTTCGGGAGCAGGGTAATATCGGCTCGGCGGGCCGACAGAGAGGCTGCGGACCTCGTGGCCCCCCGAGGGGCGACGGCTCGGAAGGGTGGGGCCTGATCGAACTCCAGAGGCAGACCCTTTCCTACCACCTCCAACATCCAGCGGTCCGTGGTGATAGCGGACCAGGCGCAAAGGAAGTGGGGGAACCCAGGGGGGAGTGACGAGGCCGGGGGAGACACCCCTCAACCCGTCACTGGGCAGGCTTGGAGGAGGGACCGGCCGAGGGACCTCCTGGATCCTTACCTCCCTGCTTCCTATTGGAGGAAGCCGCGGGCTTGAGTTTGGGATGCTAAGCGCGAGCCTGCTGGCCCTGGTGATGTTGCTGTTGTGCTGGACGTGCCGCAGGCACAGAAGGGCGAAAGGACTTGTGCTGCTGCTGTCGGCAGCCTTTGTCCTTCTGGGCGGAGGTGACAGAGTCCAGAGTGGCACTGGACTTTTCGATCCGCTGGAGGTGACCTTCCACTCCAGGGCCGAAGAGGTCGGTCCCCAGGAAGGGGACATCCGCCAATTTGTGCTGGGTATCTGCCATGCAGGTGGATATCCTCAGCCATGCTCTGCAGTGCACAGCCACCATGGCCGCAACCGATCTGGCACAAGAGTCTCCTATGTCGAGAGCCGTTTGCAGCTGCTGCTTAGCCACTGCCCTACCCTGGTCCCGCACCTGCCGGACCGTGGTCTGCAGGTCGGCCGGGAGATGAGGGATTGCCTCATCCAGGGAGCCCATGAGGGCGTGGGAGAAGTGTGCCATCAGCACGGCCGAGCTAGCCTGGCGGAGCATACACCTTGCGCCCGGCGTAGTCCAGCTTTTTGGACTCCTTGTCGGGGGGGCTTGTTCACGTCCCTAGCATTTCCCGAACGCCAGAAAACGCTGTCGGTGTCCAACCCCTCGGCAGAGGGGTGTTCCAAAAGCCCGGGCAAAGAGCTGGTAGGGACCGCATACTTCCTGGCCATCCTGGCTGAAGGCGCAAGGCAGGAAGCAGGCCACTGCCAAAGCTCCAAGGCTGGGCCAACAATGGCTTAAGCCACCGGAAAGGCCTCCATGGGGGAATCCCCTCGGTCCAGTATCTCCGTCAGGGGTTACTTGGCCCATTTGGATACGGGCTCAAGCTGCATCCCGGTGGACTCTGACATGAGCCAAAGCAAACCCATGAAGAACGATGGGCTTTCGTCCAACGACTGGTCCCCGGAGGACTCCAGGTCAACGGGCCTGGAGAACAGGGAGGAGTCATCGTCGGACTCTGAGGAGTGCATGAAGAGCTGCCTGGGGCCTGAGCCACCCTCCACCTGCCGAGGACGGTCGGGAGTGAGGGTGACCGACAACCTGTGAGGGAGGCCTTGACTCGACTGAGAGTCCTTGGTCGGTGCCCCCGATTTCGGTTGTGGAGGCGGAGGTTCCACCACAATCGGTGGGGCAGCGAGTTTTGGCCGAACAACCGGCCCAGGCCTGGGCACCCGGCTACAGCGAGGGTTGTTTCAGCCAGGTGACAGCCACTTGATAGCCGGGAAGATGCACGGCACTGCTTGGTCCCAGACAGAAGTAATGCTGCCACATCAGATCCTCAAGCATTGACGCACTTGGCGCCGGTTCTCCTCTCCCGAGAGAAGATAAGGACGGAGCGGCAGCCGCCACTGTGCCGCAGACTGCTTTGTCGGGCAGGATCAGCTGGACCGAGATGAAGTCAGAGACAGAGACCGAGATCCTTGGTGTTTCAAGGATGGGTCTGGGAAGGGCCGGGGGACACCCACTCTTCCCTCGGCTCGGAAGCCTTAAATCGGGGACTGCTGCACCGGAGGCGCAGGCAGATCCTCGGTCTCCACCAGGGGAACCGGTGAAGAAGGGTTGACGGCCTCACCAGTCGACAGCCCGTCCGACGGGTTGAGAAAGATCTTGACCGCGTCGACGGGTGTCTCGGCCGGCTGGCCAGCGGCCTTAGCCGCAACCTCGACCGAAGTCGACAGTCGGCTGTCCAGGGAAGGAGACCTCTTCCGCTCCCACGAACGCCGATGATGGGACTTACCCTTTGAGTCCTTCTTTTTAGACCGAGAGGAATGTCCTGATGGCCCCTCTCCCTTCGTGGAAAGGGATTGGCAAAGCTCCTTGAACGAAGCTGAATATGAGGTACCAGACAGAGCGGGATAAATGCCACGACCGAGGAAGTGGATGATGCCCGTGGTAACCGCCCAACAGGCCTCTTTCGACTTGACCGGTGGGTAGCGCTCCTCGGGGCACCCAAGCTGTAACCGGGCAGCGCAGTCCTCCAGGATGTTGGCCGAAAAAGAACGGTCGTGTTCTAGGCCGAGGCAGTAGATGGCACGTGAAGTGTGGGTCCATCCTGGACATCTTCTGCCCACAAGGGCACCGCCGAAATCCGGGAGTCGATTTGTCCATCGCAGCCGCAAGGGAGAAAGATGACTGAAGTTTTGAAAAATTTTAAAATAAGTTTCGGGCGAACCGAAGAATTAGGATCCAGTCTATCACGCAGAGCGTTAAGGAGGGAACCTGAGCTTCCAAGCGGTAAGAAAGATCTGATATCATGGGGCAGAGCAGAGAGTTTTACCACCCGGGTGGGTGGGAGGAGCCAGCTTGAAGACCTTCCGGCAAGATTTAAAGCGGCAAGGAACCTGCCAGACAGTGTCGATGAACAACATATCCATGTCCCTAGAAATCAGGTTCCACTGACAGGGCTTGCAATTCACTGATACGTCTAGCAGAGGTAATGGCTACCAAAAACGCAGTTTTCCAAGTTAAGTACTTAAGCTCTGCTGAGGACATAGGCTCAAAAGGGGGGTTGCATAAATTGAGCAATGCAAACATTGAAGTCCCAGGCAGGGGCAGGATCCCTAAAGACAGGATTGGTATGAAGCAATCCCTTATAAAATTTACAGAATACAGGATGAGATGACAGTGAGGAAGGCTTTCCCACTGACAGGAAAGCACAGGCAGCTGAAAAGTGCACCCTGAGAGTAGCTGGTCTGAGGTCTAGGCCATTAAGATGGACCATATAGTCCAGAACTGTAGGCAATTCAGCAGTGTCTGGAGATATATGCCTCTTGGAACACCAAATGCTGAATCTTTTCCATTTGGAGTTATAAGTCTTTCTGGTGGTAGGCTTTCAAGAGGCTTTGAGAAAATCCAGAACCCATTGGAACAGATGAAAATCTGCATACTCTAACTCTTCAAGAGCCATGCCTTGAGATTGACAGACCGAAGACTGGGGTACCAGATCCTCCCCTGAGAGGAGGTTAACAGGTTGTAATCCATGGGAAGTGACAGGGGAAGATGGACTGCTAGGGACAGTAAGAGGGGGTACCAGGGGTGCATGACCCAATCTGGAGCAAGCAGAATCACTTTGCAGGGTTGTGATCTTACCTTGAACAGTAGAGGAAAGGGAGGGAAGGCACAGAGAAATTTCCTTCCCAGCTCAACGCCAAAGCATCCAGAGGGACTGAGCCCAAGACTGGGGGTCTACAACAAAACAGAGGGAGTTGGTGATTGCCTGGGGCTGCAAAAAGATCCATCTCTAGAGTGCCCCATCTTGAAAAAATCACTTTCAACACCAGAGGGTCCAGGGACCATTCGTGATGGCCCTGGGAGATCCTACTCAGTGCATCTGATAGCACAATGTCCTTCCCTGGAAGGTGGACTCTTATCAGAGATGTCTGCAGAGAATAAGCCAGGGACCACAATTTCATGGCTTCCGTGCACAAGGCTGTGGACCGAGTGCCTCCCCGTTTGTTGATGTATCATAAGGTGGTGGTATTGTCTGTTCTGACCTGAACCACCTTGTTCTGCACTGACAGAGAAAGCCTGCAGGGCCAGAGAAACTGCCCCGAGTTCCAGCAGATTGACATGAAGAAGGGATACCTGAGGGGACCACGGTTCCTGGGCTGTGAGAGCCCCCAGATGGGCTCCCCACCCCAAAAGGGAAGCATCCGTGGTAAGGACCACTGAATGAGGCTGAGTGACAAATGGGACCCCTTGCATTAAATTGTCCTGATCCTGCCACCACTGAAGAGCTTGGATCAGTGTCCGAGTCACTGGAATCAGTTTGGTAAGAGGATCCTTCCTTTGGGACTAAAAGGCCCTCAGATGGAACTGAACGTCCCTCATCTGGACTCTTGCCCCTTGGACCACCGCTGTAGAAGCTGCCATGTGGCCCAAGAGCTGAAGGAAGTGCCTTGCTAGTCGAGACACCTGAAGACTGAAGGAAGAAGCCAGTTCTATAAGAACTC
Source organism: Neoceratodus forsteri (assembly GCA_016271365.2). NCBI lineage: Eukaryota > Metazoa > Chordata > Ceratodontiformes > Ceratodontidae > Neoceratodus > Neoceratodus forsteri. The sequence continues at coordinate 1,129,790,625 of CM028131.1, forward strand.
TTGCCCTTTCCAGGGGAAGAAAGGCTCTTGCTTTGACAGTATCTAGCTCTGCCCCCATAAAGGTAAGAAGCTGCACCAGTTCGAGAACTGACTTGGGAAGGTTGAGAAGAAATCCCAGGGAAGTGAGCACTTGCTGAGTCACTTGCAGGTCTGACTTAACTTGGCCTGGAGACTGATCCACTATGAGCCAGTGGTCCAGATATGGAAAAATAGAAATCTTTTGCCTTCTTAGAAAGGCAACCACTACTGCCAGGCACTTTGTGAAAACCCTTGGAGCTGATGTTAGACCAAAGGGCATTGCTTTGAACTGGTAATGGCCTGAGGGCAACTTGAACCTGAGGTACTTTCTGTGGGAGCACCTGATGGGAATGTCAAAGTAGGCATCTTTGAGGTCCAGGGAGGCTAGCCAGTCCCCTGGCCTTAGGGAGGGAAGAATTATTCCCAGAGTCACCATCTAGAACCTTGGTTTTAAAAGATGTTTGTTCAGGTATCTTTGATCTAGGATGGGTCGCCACTCCCGTCTTTTTGGGGGTAAGGAAGTACCTGGAGTACAGATCTTTGCCCTGGTGTAGGGTAGGAACTCTCTCTATGGCTCTTAAGGCCAGAAGAGATAAAACCTCTGCCTTCAGGACAAGGATTTTGGAAAGACTTGCAGGTGGAAAAGATCTGGCTCTCATCTTCGGAAATGTTTTGAAGCTGAGAACCAGTCCCTGGCTTACTACTTCCAGGACCCACTTGTCTGAAGTAACAGACATCCAGTCCTGGACAAAGTAAGCCAGCCTGCCCCCTACAGGGATAGGAGAGTCGACCCAGGCAGACCCATCAGGGTGTCTGCTTGGCAGAGGCCTTAGGCTGAGGAGTGGATGCAGCCCTGCTCATCCCCCTTCTACCTCTCCCTCTGAAGAACCCCCTCTGTGAAAAGGGAGAAGAGGCCTGTGCTTGGTAGAAATGCCTATGAAAAGGCCTGTCCCTGCTCCTAGATTGCTGCCTTTGAGGAGTTACCTGTCTCTCCTTGGTCTATGCACTCCTATAAGTGGTCCTATATTCCTCCATCTTTTTCATGCAATTCTCTGTCTGCTCCCCAGAGAATTACCTTCCACAGGGAAATCCATGGCCTTAGCCTGGGTGTCCTGGGAGAGGCTAGTACATCTAAGCCAAGCCATTCTCCAAAGAGCCACAGATGTAACCATGACTCTTGATGACACATCACTGGGAGTCCACTGCAGCATGAAACTGTACTTTAGATGCCTCAATCCCATCAGCAGCCACCTCCTCCAGCTCCTTGGCCAGCTGGGGGATGTTCTGCCACTGCCAGTATAGTGTCCCACCTGGACTTCTGGTACCTGGCTGTATAGGCCATATAATTAGCCTGCCTGAGTCCCAAAGAGGATGCCATGTACTGTTTCTCTGCTAAGGCATCCATCCTCCTGGAATCTTTATCTGGGGGGTGTGAAGCCAAGGGAACATTAGCCCTGTCACAGGCTGCAGCCTGCACGACCCCAACATGGCTGCATTGTTGATAGAAAAACTTAGTGTCTGAGCCTGATAAGGTATACCTCTTGTCCATTCTTTTATCAACAGGAGGTACAGAATTTGGAGACTTTAAAATTTTTTGTGTCTGTTTCCCCAAAAGATTTGTGTAGGGAAATGGACAGCCTCCTGGACTCTGGGATTTCCATCATTTCAACAAAATCAGGCTCCTCTTGATCCTCTGTAGCCTCCTCCATAGGAAGCTGGAGGGTTTCAGCCACTTTTCTGTAGAACAGATAGTGGGGAGGGTACTCAGAGCGTCTACGAGGGGAAACACCAGAAGGTCTGTCTGGGGAGATGTTCGGTTCAATGGGCACATCCAGACTTTCTGCTCCATCATACTCATCATCTTGCTCATAATCCCCCTCCTCCTCAAATTCTGGTTCATAAAAATCTTCAGGGGCATAATCCTGAACCAGAGGAACTGACCGAACCAAACCCCTAGCTAACGAAGCAGGATCGGACGGAACCGGGCGAAGCGATTCAACAATCTGAATCGCTCGGGCAATCTCATCAGCGGTCGTAACACTAAAACCCAGATCCCGAACTGGCTGATTTTTCTTTACGCTTCTCTTTGTAGGAACCAACTCTCAGGATTGGTTCTTCTGCTCAAGAAGTATTGCCCTGGTCAGAGGGCACTCCTTCTGGTTCGGTCAGAACTGAACTGGGCTGGCCATCCGGGTCAGCAGACCTCTCGGCCTCCTTTTCCTTAAGTCTACCTAATCTCTTTTCCAGGGTAGACTTAGGAAAGTTTTTACATATTTGGCAGTCTGTATCGAGGTGGTCAAACACCAGACAATAAACACAGGTAGTGTGGGGACCGGCCTTAGCAAAGACCTCCCCACACACACTGCAGTGCTGAAATCCAGTGGGCCCGTTTTTTTTTCTTGGGTTTCTCAGACATGGCCAACCTAACCAAACTTACCCTCTTTTTGGCAATCGCCAGGCAAGACCCCCTTATTGGTTTCTAACTGTGTTACAGGTATTGGAAAAAAACGTTAACACACTTTTTTTTTTTTTTTAAACTGATAAGGACCGGTAACCACACACTAAAGAAAAACACACAGAACTCAAATAAGTTGGATTGGTTCAGCCTAACCGATCGAGAAAAGTTCTTTACAATTTCCACAAATAACCCAGAACTACTACCTCAAGTACTTACTGTACCGCAGACAAAGCCCTGAACCATAATACTATGGGAGTTAAGCAGAAAAGACGACAATTTAACCGACTTGAACTGAGCAGAAGGAGAAATCTCCAGAGTGACTGTTCAGTGAGGCGGAGTAAAGAATCTGGTGGTTGGGTTTCAAAGTGCTGCAGACAGAGACCTCAACCGAGCTCCAGCTCAATGTTCTATGCACTGAAAGAAAAAATTAACCCCCTGCACTCCGGGGCAGTTCAAAGGCTGGAGCCAACTGCAGATTGTCAGAATACAGCAACACATTATGTTGTCTGAAATCAGATTTATGCTTGGTTTAGAACGGACACAGAAGCAGACTGCAGGAACCAATCGGAAGCCAACGCCAAGGAGCGCTCACGTTCTGATTGAATGGCTGCTAATGCTGTGCTTTGCTAATGGAAAGTCTGAGCTTAGGTTCTCAGGCAGCGGTAGAAGCAGCGCCAACCGCCTGGTGCCCGGGTTTCCCACACCTATGGGCAGGGAGCCCATGGAGAGCATATCCTTGGCAGGGGATGGAAGAAGGGGTCGGTATTAAGTACTGGGCCACGGACAATGGAACATTTGAACCAGCAGGAGAACCAAAACAGCAGGACAACAGAATTGGTTATTCCTTGACACCTAAAGACTGGCCCAACCGCAGAAATTTAGAAAGGAGTGTAATCAAACAGAGTCTCAACTCTTGACCCTCTAAACAGGAAAAAACAGAGGTCATAACCTGCTCAATAAGTAAATACACCTCTTTTTTGTGCAAGTTTTAGACAGAAAATCAGATTTTAGCTTAGTACTGGGGGAGACACTGGAGCAGACTGCAGGAGCCCATCAGACGCCACAGCAGGAAAGCGCTCACGTTCCAATTGGGTATCGGCAATGCCGCACCTCGCTAGTAAGGAGTCTGGTTTAGGTGTCTCAGGCGGTGGCTATGGAAGCAACAACCGCCTGGTATCCTCATTTCTCCCAGTAGAGGGTTAAGGAGCCCCTCAAGGGATAGTCTACGGCAGGGAAGAGAGTTAGGGGACAGAGGAAAGAGATAGTAGGAGTGGAATGCAGTGAAAAGGAATACAAAGATGAAATAGGGCAGTTAAATGGTACAGGGTAGGAGAATAAGAGCCACAGAATAAGCAGTATGTAAAAGACAGCAGGGTAAGTAAGGTGTAGTGGCCTCAAAAGCCATGAAGAGATAACCCTACAGGGATTTCTAGAGGGGAAAAACATTTAAGGCATAAGACGCTCACAGAGTTAAGGTCACCAAAGATTACAGACAATGATAAATTCAACTACGCTCAGAGGGCAGCAGCCTGATGCTTCGGACTAAAATTAGGGGCTGGGGTAGCAACTGCAAGGCTCACACACATACTGAGAATATAGAGATTTAAAGGCATTCATACTGCAGAGGCAGCTTACTTTGAATAGTTTTTGTACTTTGTTTCACAGTGTTGGCAACAGGAACCTAATGTCCACTCTGCCATTGCAAGAAGAAGCTTTGGGGATACATAATGTGATGTAGGATGTGCGTCTTAGGGCATACGTTCCTGGCTCACTCAGTGGGAAACAGTCAATTATATATTGTGGAAGCCGCTTCAAGAAGACTCTATAAGTCCAAAGGACTGCGTTTCTATTATGCCTAAACATAAGAGATGCGGAGACCAGTAATAAACCGGATGGTCCCGAGGTAAAGCGTATCCAACTTTGCGAGTGAGACTTTAGGACATTGACTATAAAGGAAATCTGTATAATCGATCAGCGAAAGAAGAGTAGTTTGGACAAGGCGCACCTTTGCATCTATAGTAAGAAACTGGTTAATTCTAAAGAATAGCCCCAGCCTCTGCCTTAACTTCTTTACAAGGTGCTCAACGTGCTCAGTGAATGATAGATTATGGTCTAACCACACACCTAGGTATTTAAACTTTGAGACAAACTCCAGTTTCTCTCCAAGAATTGTGGTCATCTGAGACAGTGTTCCACAGCTGGCCGGATTCATCTCACAGCTATAGGGCGAGAACATTGCTTTTGTTTTTTTAGCATTTAGAAGTTTTTTTATGGAGGAGCTGGTTCTAGAGCTAGTTAAATTCCTCCTGGAGGCTAGCACAAGCAGCTTCAGGTGTCGGACGACATATATACAACCGTGTCATCAGCAAACAAGTGCATGTTGGCCTTGTTAATACTCTCATCAATGTTATTAACATAGCAAACAGTAAGGGACCAAGTATGGATCCTTGCGGTACTCCCCTCAGTAGAGGTTTGAGTGGGGATAGCTCACCCTCAGCTGTAATTTGTTGATGCCATCCTACAAGGTACTCCGTAAACCAATGCAAAGAAACTGAGTCCAGGCCTATACTCTTCAGAGAAGAGAGAAGCAGGCTATGATCCACTGTATCAAAAGCCTTACTAAGGTCTAGAAACACAGCACAGACAAAGTTTCTGTTGTCTAGTTCTTGGTATCAATCATTTGTTACTCTGGCAAGGGTCGAAATAGTGCTGTGTTTAGTTCTAAAGTCAGATTGCATAGGGTTTAGTAAATTATTGGATTCGAGGTAGTCAGTTGGTTGCTGACGATCTTTTCCAGAAGTTTCGACAAAGTTGGGAGGAGGGAAATTGGTCTATAACTGTTAAGGTTGCAAGGGTCCCCTAATTTAAACAAAGGGATAACATGAGCAATTTTCCAGATATGGGAAATAAACCCTTGGGACAATGATAAGTTAAATAAGTGGGTGATAGGAACAGCTAGGACATAATAGGCAATTTCAAGGAAATAAGGATCCAAAGAATCAGCACCAGCACTTTTCTTAATATCCAACTGGAGGATGAGGTCTTCAACCTCTTTCAGAGAGACCGGGTGGAACGAGAAGCCAGGTACAGGGGCAGGACAGTCTGAGCATGGGACACTTAATTGGGAGCGGACCAGGGATGCAGGGGAATTGTCGAAAGCTAGACCAGCTGTGGCAGAATGATTGTTAAATGCATCTAGGATTTCCAGTTTATCACTGATAGTAGTACTCCCAGTTGTAATCTTAGGTGGCAAGGAATTGCAAGGCATATATCCGGACATGTCCTTGATTGTCCTTCAGAATTTGGAGGAGCATTTTGCTGCAGAATCCAATTCGGTAAGATAAAAAGCTGCCTTAGCATCCCTGACCATTTTCGTACAAGCATTGCGTGCCCCTCTGAATTGACACCAGTCTGAGTCAAGCTTAGTCCTGCAAGCTTTTTTCCACAACTTATCCCTACCAAGCAATGCAGCTTTCAGCTCGGCAGAGAACCTTTTTTTTATTTTTTTTTGTAAAAACACAAATTTTTACCATAGGGGCATACATATTTAGGGCCCCAACAAGCATATCATGGAAAATATCATATGCAGAGTTAACCATGTTAGCCAAGTAGAAGTCTTGCCAACGTGGTGAGTGTTCCAACTCATACACATAGGCAGCCACATCAAAGTTACGATGGGACCTTTTTGTAAGAAATTTAGCTGTAGGTCCTGTATGATGCAGTGATCTGATCGCAGCAATGAAGCAATGGTCACTGACATCAGATAAAAAGGTTCCAGCATGTAAAAAGAGATGAGGCTTATCGACTAAAATAACATCCAGTGGTGTGCTGTTGCTCATGTTTTTTTTTGTTTGGAAGTGTGCGTTTGTGAATTAGTTGCGCTAACCCATGGGAATTGCAGAAAGTGTTTAAGGGTGAAGCAGTCTTCAATAACAAGTCAAAATTAAGATCCCCTAGGATGACAGTTTCAAGGTTCTCTTTCTCCACAATACAGCCAAGATGTGTAAGGAGGAGTGTACCAGCAGATGGGGGTCTATAGCAACCAATCACTCTGACGGCAAAGGAAGTAGATAAATCCATCTTCAGGGTCAAACACACAAATTCATTTTTGACAGAAGTAGAATCCAGGCAGGACGTTGTAAGCCTTTCCTTAATGTACATTGCCACACCACCTCCCCTAGTAGGCCTGTCCATTCTGAATAACTGGTAGGAAGGAATACTAATCTCCCTGTCCTGAGAGGCTGGCCTAAGCCAAGATTCTGAGATTACAAGAACATCTGTCCGAGTATGGCTGACCCACGCCAGAATCATGGAGAACTTTTTTAGGAGGCTGCAGACATTAACATGCCAGAAACTCATGCCTTTAAGACAAGCAGCAACCGAAGGGGATGTAATGATAGTGACAGGACCAGGGTTTAGCTCAATGTTACCCGAACACAACAGTGACAGAAGTAACATCATTGATAGGGCAGTGATAGTTAATTTAGAATCCTGGTCCTAGTACGTTTATAAGGCTTGCCAGGTTGGGTATATTGGGAATATGTACTTACTAGAGGTAGGGAGGAGAAGGGGAACATGACAGAAACAAATACATTTCTCAAAGGTATAAACAAAGTGAACAGTGAGAGCCAATTTGCAAGAATTAGGAAAGCAGTCACCAGGAGTCATGACCAGAGGTTTCAAGGGGGAACAAGTTCAAGAGAAATGTGAGGAAGTTCTTCACGGAGAAGGAGGTGGAACCATGGAACAGAATGTCTTCAGAAGTGGTGGGGGCAGGATGGCCCATGTAACTGTGGAAGGAACAACAGTACTTTTACAATAGTTACAGGTGGTAAATTTAGTCTTACAGCTACCTAGATTGCTTATAGCTTACAGCTACCGAGATTGCTTCCACATAGTGCATTCTCCTCCTGGCTGGAGGGAAAGAGCCTTCAACTCAGTTAAAGAGGAACTACAGAATGGAGGACCCAAAATCAGCCTCTCTGAGTCTGCAGACTAAAACTAATACATTAAAAAAGCCAGGTGCCCACACTGAAAATCTCACCAATAGGGATGCCCTTGGAAGTAGCCTTTGCCAGAGGTGGGTTCCAATACATGCAGTCATGTATTTGAGGCAAAACTGTAACAATGGACACTGCAAGACACAATCCACTAAGCAATGGTCTGCTTTGAAGCAGGATGTTCATGGTTGCACTTGAGTGTGGGTGAAGAACAAGTCATAGCAAAAAAGAAGATTGCAAGACATAAAATTTACTGAGCATCTCAGTACCAGGGCTGTTGTGAGATCAGGGAAAGAACACCAGCAGCCCAAATGTCTGGTTCATCTAGAAATCAGAAATAAGAAACCATACTGGACAAAAACTTCTTAGCATGCAGCACAACCTTGGCCTTAAAGAAAACTATGCAATCTGGGTCCATCAAAATGGCTTGCAGACACAAGTGGTTAAAATAATGATCACCAGGAAATACAGGTTACTCACCTGTAACAGGAGTTCTAGGAATGGTATATGTTGTTCATCCACACTGTCTGGCAGGTATCCTTGCCGGAAGGTCTTCAAGCTGGCTCCTCCCACCCACCCGGGTGGTAAAACTCTCAGCTCCACCCCATGACACCAGATCTGGCCCACTGGAAGCTCAGGTTGTGCTCTGCCGGGAGGTCCGATGTCATAGATGAACAACATATACCATTCCTAGAACTCCTGTTACAGGTGAGTAACCTGTATTTCTAGGGACATGGATATGTTGTTCATCCACACTGTCTGGCAGACTCCAAGCAGTTTTCCGAGGAGGAGGCAAGGCGCACACCCCAATACTTACTTGGGAAAGAGAGATTGGAGAACTGAGGCCCTGAAACCAGCATCCCGCCGTGACTCGAGGCCGATGTGGTAGTGGGTAATGAAGGTATGTGCCGACTTCCAGGTAGCAGCCCTGCAGATATCCTGGATAGGGACGTCCCTGGAAGCATCTACCGATGCAGCGGTATGGCGGGTAGAATGAGCTCTTATCCCTCTGGGAGGCGCCATGCCCGCCAACCTGTAGCAGAGCTCTATGCAGGAGGTGATCCACCTGCCTATCATCCACTTTGCTGCAGGTCTGCGAGGTGTGGCTTCAGCGTAGGTGACAAACAGCTGGCGAACCTCTCCCCGAAGTTCAGCGGTCCGCTCCTTATAATAAGCGTGCACTCGTCTAGGGTCCAAAGTGTGGAGTCTATACTCGGCCTCCGAGGTGTGATTGGGGTAGAACACCGGCAGAGTCAACACCTGGTTAAGGTGAAACTCCAACACCACCTTCGGGAGGAATTTCGGGTGGGGGCGCATGACAACCTTGTCCCTGTGGAAGACCAGGTAGGGAGGCTCGATGGAAAGCGCCTGGAGCTCTCCCATCCTTCTGGCTGACGTGATAGCCACCAAGAAGGCAGTCTTCCACGACAGGTGTGAAAGATCACACCTGTGCATTGGTTCAAATGGCTTGCCCATGAGCTTGGCCAATACCAGCAGTAGATCCCACGGAGGTGGAGGTTCTCGCACCAGAGGGGAAATGTGGTCAAGGACTTTGAAAAAGCACCTGACCACCTTCTCCTGTGTGCCACCTACTGCTTACCGGCCCACGCCTGGTAAGCAGAGATGGCTGCCAGGTGCACCTTAAGGGTCGTCGACCGAAGCCCTTGTTGAGAAAGGGACCACAGGTAGTCCAGAATGTTTGCCAAGGGGCAGTCGGAAGGGTTCAAGCCCTTCCCCCGACACTAAATGGAAAACCTCTTCCATTTGAAGGCATAGCATTTTCGGTGACTCCTTACGGGACACCTCAACGACGTTGAGGACCTCGTCGGAAAGACCCAAGGCCTGGAACTCTAGCCGCTCAGGAACCAGGCCGGCAGGTGCAGTGATTGAAGGTCCAGATGGAATATCTTCCCCTGATTGACTAAGATCAGGTCCGGGCGGGCTGGAAGCCACCTCGAGAGCCTGGAGCTGAGGCTGAGGAGATCTGGATACCAGAACTGGCGGGGCCAGTCTGGGGCTACCAGAATCACCTGCGCCTTGTCCCTCCTTGCCTTGAAAAGCACCTTGTGGATCAAGGGAAATGGGGAAAGGCATAGAAGAGGCCCGGGGTCCATGGCCTCGAGAAGGCATCCCCCTGCAGCGAGCCCTGCTGAGGGGGGCAGGCATGGAACAGACTCAGCTTTGCATTCTCCCTGGAGGCAAACAAGTCCACCTGAGGCGTGCCCCAGTGGGAGAAGAGATCTTGTACTACCTCCGGTAGGAGAGACCACTAGTGAGACGCAGCCCCTATCCGGCTTAGGGCATTGGACAGGGTGTTGGAGGCTCCTGCCACGTGAATGGCTAGGAGATCTGCCTCCAGGCTGCGCACTAGGGACCAAATGCGGAGAGCGTCCTTGCATAACAGCAAGGAGCGCGTCCCGCCCTGGCGGTTCAGAGAGTACATGGTCATGGTGTTGTCCGTCTGGACCTGAACCACTTGACCCCGTAGAAACGGAGCGAAGGCGGTGAGAGCTAGACGGACCGATCGGAGCTCCAGCAGGTTGATGTGGCATCGGGACTCCCGAGGGGACCAGAGGTCGTGCGCTCGGTGTTCCCCAGATGGGCACCCCAACCCAGAGATGCGTCGGTCGAGAGAGAGACCGTTGGCTCGGGGCGGACAAACGGGATACCCTCCTGCAGAGGAGATGGAACGATCCACCACTGGAGAGCGCTCCACATCTCCTGGGTCACTGTCACGGGCCGGTCCAACGGATCGCGGCATTGTGACCACTGGCTGGTCAGTCCCCATTGAAGGGGACGCATGTACCAACGGGCCCAACGGACCACGCTGGTGCAGGCCGCCATGAGGCCCAGGAGGCGCAGGAAGTCCCGGGCAGGGCGCAATTGCCCAATCAGAAATGATTGGGCAAAGGAGGAAAGAACCTCGGCCCTGTCTGCTGGGAGCCATGCTCTGGCTCGCAGAGAGTCAAGCTCTGCCCCGAAGAACAGAATCACCTGCTTTGGCACGAGTTCCGACTTCACCTCGCTGATGAGAAGGCCAACCTGAGAGCAAACCTTAAGGGCCAGATCTCTGGATCGCTCCACCTCCTGTCTGGAGGGGACTGCTATCAGCCAATCGTCCAGGTAAGGGTACACCCGGACCCCTCGGCGCCGCAGGAATGCTGTCACCACTGCCATGCATTTGGTGAACACCCTGGGAGCTAGGGAGAGGCTGAAGGGCATGGCTCGGAACTCGTAAAGGGATCCCTCCCCTCCAAAGCGGAGGAATCTCTGATGGGATGGACAGATTGGGACGTGAAAGAATGCGTCCCGGAGGTCCAGGGAGCAGAATCACATGCCTCGTTCCAAGGATGGGATTATCTGAGCCACAGTGACCATCCTGAAGGTCCGAGACCTTAGGAACTTGATCAGGTCGTGCAGGTCGAGAATGGGGTGCCAGCCTCCCATCCGTTTTGGGACCAGGAAGTACCTGGACACAAACCCCGGGTCTGAAGGAGGATCTGCCACCTTCCTGATTACCTCTTTTTCGAGGAGCAGGGCAATGTCAGCCCGGTGGGTCAACAGTGAGGCTGCGGACCCTGTGGCCCCCCGAGGGGAGACGGCTCGAAAAGGCGGAACCTGCTCGAACTCCAGAGACAGGCCTTTTCTTACCACCTCCAACACCGAACAGTCCATGGTGATAGCGGACCAGGCGGAAAGGAAGTGGCGGAGCCGTCCCCCCACAGAGGGAACCCAGGGGGAAGTGACGAGATTGGGGGCGGCACCCCTCAAAGTGTCACTGGGCAGGCTTGGAGGAAGAACCGGCCGAGGGACCTCCAGGGCCTTTACCTCCTTGCTTCCTGTTGGAGGAAGCCGTCGGCTTGGGTTTGGGATGCCAAGCGCGAGCCTGCTGGCCCTGTTGCTGGTGCTGCTGGGCAGGTCGAGGAGCAGGGACCGAAGGACGAAAGGACTTCTGCTGCTGACGGTGGCCTTTGCCCCTCTGGGCGGAGGTGACCGAATCCAGTGTGGCACTGGACTTTTCGATCCGCTGGAGGTGTCCCTCTACTCCAGGGCTGAAGAGGTCAGTCCCCAAGAAGGGGACGTCCGCCAACTTGTGCTGGGTATCCACCGTGAAAGTGGATATCCTCAGCCATGCCTTGCGTCGCATGGCCACTGCGGCCGCTACTGACCTGGCACAGGAATCACCTATGTCCAGAGCAGTCTGGAGCTGCTGCTTCGCCACCGCCCTGCCCTGGTCCCGCAGCTGGCAGACCGTGGTCTACAGGTCAGGTGGGAGATGAGGAACGACCTCATCCAGGGAGCCCATGAGGGCGTGGGAGAAGTGTGCCATCAGCACAGCCGAGCTGGCCTGTAGGAAGCCGAGGGAGGATGCAGCGTACACCTTGTGCCCGGCAAAGTCCAACTTTTTGGTCTCCTTGTCGGGCTTGTCCACATCCCGAGTGTTACCGGAATGTCAGAAAACGCTGTCGGTGACTAACCCCTCAGCAGAGGGGTGTTCCGAGAAACCGGGCAAAGAGCCGGTAGGGACCGCATACTTCCTGGCCATCCTGGCCGAAGGCGCTGGACAGGAAGCAGGCCGCTGCCAAAGCTCCAAGGCTGGGCCAACAATGGCCTCAGCCACCGGAAAGGCCTCCATAGGAGAATCCCCTCGGTCCAGAATCTCTGTCAGGGGATACTTGGCCCGTTTGGACACGAGCTCGAGCTGCATCCTGGTGGACTCCGAGATGAGTCGAAGCAGACCCAAGAAGGACGATGGGCTATCATCCACTGACTGGCCCCCGGAGGACTCCAGATCGCACTGCCTGGAGAACAGGGAGGAATCGTCGTCGGATTCCGAAGAGTCTGCGAAGAGCTGCCTCGGCCCTGAGCCACCCTCCACCTACCGAGGATGGTCGGGAGTGAGGGTGACCAACAACCTGTGGGGCAGGCCATGACCCGACCGAGAACTCTTGGTCGGGGCCCCCGACTTAGGTTGTGGAGGCGGAGGTTCCACCACAATCGGTGGACCAGCTGGTTTCGGCTTAGCAACCAGCCCTGGGGTGGGCAACTCGACTGGAACGAGTGGTTGCTTCGGCCATTCCGGCGACAGCCACTTGATGGCCGGGGTCAGCTTAGGCCCAGATAACAGCAACTGCTGCCACATCAAATCCTCGTAGCGCCGGCGCAACTTGTGTCGAAGCCTCTCCTCACCCGAGGAGGAGGACGAGGAAGAGCGGCGTAGCCGCTTGCTTCGGTAACGAGACCGAGACCGCCGATGATGGCGGGAACGACTGGACTGAGAAGAGGTCCAAGACCGAGACAGAGACCCCCGGGGGGACTGAGGGTGGGTCTGGGAAGGCGAGACATACTCGCTCTTCCCTCGGCTCGGAACTTTAACCGACTGCGGTCCCGAGAGAGCAGGCAGATCCTCGTATCCACCGAGGAAACGTGAAGTGGGGTTGTCGGCTTCTCCAGTCGACAGCCCATCTAACGGATCGAAAAATCTCGACTTCGTCGGCGGGAGTATCAGCAGGCTGGCCTGGCGGGGCACTGTAAGCCAGCGGCCTCAGCCGCAACCTCGACCAAAGTCGACGAGTCGGCTGCCGGGGAGGGACCTCTCCCGCTCCCAGGAAGCGTGACGGTGGGACTTACCTTCGACTCCCCTTTCTTGGGCCGGGAAGAATGTCCCGAAGGCCCCTCTCCTTTCGTGGAAAGGGACTGGCAAAGCTCCTTGAACGAAGCTGTATACGAGGAACTCCGAGAGAGCGGGATAAATGCCGCGGCCGAGGAAGAAGCTGATGCGGCCTGGGCCACTTCCTTCTCGAGGGCGATCAACTGCTCGAGCTGCTCAGCCGAGCCAGCCGCTGCGAATACCGCCCAATGAGCCTCTTTGGATTTTACCAGCGGAAAACGTTTCTCAGGGCGCCTGAGCTTCAAACGGGCAGCGCGATCGTCCAGAACACTGGCCGAAAAGGAACGGCACAACTCGCAAGCCTGCGGGTCATGATCTAGGCCCAAGCAGTAGACGCACGTGGAGTGTGGATCCGTCCTGGACATTTTCTGACCGCAGGGGCACCTCCGAAAGCCAGGAACAGATTTGTCCATCGCAGCAGCGAGGGAAAAAGAAGACCGAACTTTGGAAAACTTCAAAATCAATTTCAGGCGAACCGAAGAATTAGGATCCAGTCTCAAACGCAGAGTGCTAAGAAGGGAACCTGAGCTTCCAAGCAGTAAGGAAGATCTGGCATCACGGAGCGGAGCCGAGAGTTTTACCACCCGGGTGGGTGGGAGAAGCCAGCTTGAAGACCTTCTGGCAAGAATTAAAGCGGCAAGGATACCTGCCAGACAGTGTGGATGAACAACATATCCATGTCCCTAGAAGGTCACTTTTAGGGACAAGAACCCAGTGTACTGCACACTCATGGGATATGTCTCTCCGATGGCCGAGATGGTCTGTCAACTTGTTTACTCCCATCAGTTCTGTGGCAGACATGTGAGTATTGAGATTCACTGCCACTGTCCAAATTTTCAGGGCCTAAGTGCAGAGTCTGGAAGAATGGGATCCCCTTGCTTATTCACACAGAACATGGCTGTTGTGTTATCTGTATTGACTCAGAGTGACTGGCCATGATTGAAGGGACTATCTGCAGCAAAGGGCAAATCACCCTCAACTTATGCACAGTGATGTCCAGCTACTGTTTCTGCAGAGACCACAGCCCAGCGGTAAGCAGGTCCCCTAGGTGCTGGCCCTAACCCAAGAGGAAGGCACTGGTGGTGAGGCTCAGTGTCATGGGAGACTGGATGAAAGGAAACCAATCTATTAGTGCTCCACATCCAACCACCAGAAGATGGCATAAATCAGGATGAAAGGAAAATGATCTATTAGGTGCTCCATATCCAGCCACTAGGAGATGGCATAAATCATGACAGGCTTCACCATGCCCAGCTAGGACAGGGGTGACCACTTTTGCCACCACTGCACCTCTAGTTCCCACAGAATGACAAGTCATCAATGCCATAGAAATGAGAAGGCAAAGAAAAATATATGGCCTGTCGATTGTCCCGAATTTGAATGGAGTGGGCATACTCCAGCATGCCTGACTAGGGATGCACAAATAAGAACCGTTTAGGCCAAGGGCGCAAAAACAATTCCCCTGCTTCAATGATGGGATGGCTAGGCCCAAACTGACCATCTAGAATGTTTGTTTCTAAGTTAACACCACATGGATTGATAATGGGTTACCTGGTGCTTTTTTTGGGGAGGTCAACAGAAACTACTAAGAGACATACACTGAAGCAGTGTCAGCTGGTGGAACATGCTCAACAGTGTTTAGCTGAAGGAGCAAAGAAACTTCCTCTCAAAGAAACTGAGGCAGTTGGATGGCACTTGAGCAAAGGGCAGAGACAGCTTGGAAAACTGTCACAAAGTCAATTGAGAGATCACGGTTGATGATCTAGAGCACCCAGCAGTCGGAGTTCATTGATTACCACTGCAGAAGAAGCTCAATAAGTGGCTCACAACAGGAAAGATGAGGAAGGACTAAGATAAGTGGTCGTTGCTGCCTTGCCTGAAGTCACATGGCAGGAAAAACCAGGTTTAGCACTGTCCTTTTTTGCTACAGAGCTTTCACATTTTTCACCCTTACCTTTGTCTTAGTGTGAGTTGTAGGGCTTATTCCACTGATGTGTCCCTCAATTACTGCTACGAAAAGAAGACTAGGAAGTACACTGCTTCTGCTGAGGAGAGGACTGCACACTGGTGATAACAGACTCTGTCTAAATCAATGTCCAAGTGGCAACAGAGGCCTGGTAATACATTAAGAGCTAGTTGACTTGTGATCCAAACAGTGTAGACACAACAAAAGGGAGACTGAGGACATGGTGCAAGATCTTTGGAGAAAAGTGGGAGGAGCAGAAACAACCATATGTCCCCAAAGTTCCAGCTACTTTGACTCCTCAGGAGAGGTGAACAGGAGGGGCACCACTGGCCTTATTCTTCAGATCTGTGACACCGACCATAAGCTTGGCTAGGACCAGGTGCTCAGTGAAGGACTTAAAGACCTGTAGGGGGAACAGAAGAGCATATTGGCAATCTGGGCACAAGTCCTATCAATGCAGGATAAAAACAACTCACCCATGGGTCCATGACCGCAGCATCGATCAGGACACAGGAGAGCTAAAAAGTAAGCACATTGTTTGAAACCCTTTGAAATCTCTTGTAGGATTTTCTGGTTTTTATAGGGGGTATTGGTACAACCATTTTTTGATATAATTTATAGAATTTCTAGTTGGGAATACTAACTGAAGCAATGTGCTGCATTTTAAAGCTATAAAATATTTTTGAAGTTGCTGATTATTTCTTTAAGGCAGCAGTGCATGTTACACCTGAAATTTTATATCTGTACTGTTTGTGTGTGTGAGCCAAGGTATTTTAATCATTGTACTTCACCCAACAATTAGCATGCAGTTTTTGTCTGGACAACCAGCTGCCTTCAAAGCCAGTGCTACTCCATTGTTGGCTGGCAGGGTATGTGTAGGGCAGAGCAGACTGCACTATGTCTCCCAGTGAACAGAGTGATTCACCTCTAAAAACAAGCTAAACTCATCTTTTTGTTTTCATTATTACAGGGGATGGGGTCACCTATATGCTACAGTTACATAGTGGCCCCTCACAAGCCAGCTCACATGGTGCTTCTACCACCATGGTTAAGGCCCAATACCTGCATCACTGTACCACAGAGTGGGGTACACTTGATGATAAATGGCAAAAGAGTTGAAGAATGTGAGTGAGTGTGTGTGAAAACCACCACCAGGGACAGCCTGGGGTTAGGAAAAAGGAACTGCTGAATCAATAATGTTTAAGACCACTAGGGGTGAGGGATGGGGCGGGTGGGAGGACACTGGGCCACCTGACATTAACATTATGAGGGTTAGTGAGGTAGAAACCTCTGAAGCACCAGGGAATGTGATACAGATTTTGGAAGGTAGGGTGGACAACTCAAGTCACCAATGTGGTGCGTCACTCGACAGCACAATGGTATGCTGTGTAGTGTTCACCAGTGCATATGTGGAGCTCTCTATAGGACTTTTGTTTTGAGGACCCTGGACTTCACTTAAAAACAGGGATTTGGGGGACAGAAAAATTTCTGAGTGTCCCAGGAACATTTGAGTTCCTCTGTGTAGCAGTGGTGCACAGACTTAGTCTCCCCCACCTCCCAAAATAATACCTCTCAACAGCTGACATTTTGGGGATTTTCCTCATTTTGTCCCATATCAGTGTTGTATGCAAACTTTCTAAAAGTCAAAAACACTTGGGCCCATTTACCTAGGACAGCCCAGCTGAAATACAAGATCTTGTTTCCAGTGGGTTACTGCTGCTACCCATTTCTACAGAGGGCTGGACTGGAGCACTGGGAGGTTAAGTGACTTATCTAAGGACACACAGTGAGTATTTGGTTCTGCTGAGATTTGAACCTGTGATTTCCCAGTTCCCAAGCTGGTATTCTAACCACTAGGCCATACTGCCTCCACTGAACACAGCAAACTTCCCATCCCCACCGAACTGGGCCCCTCCACCCTCCTTGCCCAGTCCTTAAATCCCCTTATTAGACCAAATTTTCTATTACAGTTCTAATCCTCTGTCACATGCAGCAAGTGTATACTCATCATCTCACTGCCGCCAGGCCCAAATGCTGGCATTCTCAATGAGGACTGGCATGCTATATGGAACAGAGGATTAGGAAACAACTAATAAAAAATAGTCAAAAAAGGAGTTTCACAGAAAAGTATAATTTGTCAGCAGAAAAGGACTGCTTTGCCCACCCAGTTAGCCCAGATGGTCCCCATCTAGTCTGTCTCCACAGACCTCAACTGGTCTCTGGTGATTCTCCCTCCTCTCTGCCTATTTACTAATATTTCCCTATGTCTATTCCACTACTCACGCTTAAAATCCCTTACTGTTTTTTGCCTCCAGCACTTCTGCTGGCAGTCTGTTCCAGGCGTCCACCACTCTTTTAGTGAAGTACTCCCTTACATCCCTCCATTTCATCCCTATTTGCCCTCTGGTCCTAGTGTTCCTTCTCATTTCAAGGAGACTCCCCTCCTAAACCCTGTTCACCCAGTGAGACACCTGCAGGTCTCCATCATGTCTCCTCTAGCATGCCTCTCCTCCACGGTGTGCATGTTGAGATTCCTCTGACCCTCTTCATAGGGCATTTGATCCAACCCCTGCTCCATTTTAGTTGCCCTCCTCTGGACTACCTCCACCCTATGTCCATTCTGAGATGTGATTCCAGAACTGGACACAATATTCCATGTGGGGTCTCAGAACCAAGGACTGGTTGGGGATGGTGGTGAGGCTCAGATGGGCATGGATGGGTTTTACTCAATGTTAGGAGGAACAGAGAAGGCAGAAAGTGCAGGGGAGGGTGCCTTGGCCCAAGAGAGTGTGCATCTTGGGGACTCACATGGGGGTACTCTTACCCATCCTGAACCACTCACCAAGCACAAAGAATGCTGGTATCTGCATCCCCAAGAAACCTGATGTGGAAATGCAAGCAGGGCACAAACATCTGAATCACCAACCTACACTGTGCCACACTTGCAGGGGTCTCTTCCTCCCTATGCTGTGAGATGGCTTTTGTGTATGTGAATATATGCTGGGTGGCAGAACATTTCAACAGCTGCCACTGAGAACTGTGTCCCAAATCTGTAAAAATGCTGATTTATGGATCATCAACCTAGCTACCAAACCTGGAGGTGATTTATTTCAGCACCCCATTGAATATTCACACTCTTGTCAAAATGCAGTGTTTGTAATTTGTAACTGAACTAAACTCGAACATTTTTCCACAAAAGGGAAAAAGGTATGCCATCTGCTTACAGAAAAGTTTATTACAAATACAATCAAATAAAATATTACTTTTCCTTCTCTTGAGTACTTGGTTCGTTTTCTGGAAACGGCTTCCTATTTAACTTTTTCTTTGATAGCTTTTTTAACATTTCTTCTTCGACGAGATAGAGATGTTTTAGGTGTTCTGGGTACTTCTCCATGTACTGGACATCCTGCCGAGGGCATGCTTTTCTTTCTTTTCGTAACAGTTTCTTATAGTCATGCAGAATTTTCTGCTTCCTCCAAACTGCAAAACCTTTTCCTATAGTTAAAAAAAAAAAAAAAACTTAGTATAAATCAAGAAATGCACACAGAAAATGCAAGCGAGTACTGAATAAAATTTGTCAATTTTAAGATCATTTTATTTGTCTGTGACAAAGTGCAAACCGCTACAGTTTGGTACAGTTGCTCTACTATTCGTCCAGTGACTAGTGTGAAGAACTGCACCAAAGTTGCTGCTCACTGAAGATTTCCCGACTCTGTATGCCCCATGCCACTCTCTCCACTCTGCCCAGATGGGCTTACTTACGATTCCTTGTGTCAGGCTGAAATTCTCAGGGGAGAGAGCTTTTCAGGTGGCCGTTCCTGTTTTATGGAATAGTCTTCCAGCCATGGTTAGAAATGCCCCTTTCATAGACTCTTTTAAAAAGGCTCTTTAAATTTATCTTTTTACCTTAGCTCGTCCTGATAATGTGTATAGCCACCTCATATTTTTATGCTTTTAAGGTAATTTTTTTTTTTTTTTTATCATAGTATAATTTTTATTATTGTAAAAGATCTGTTCCACTTACTCGCACACATTACAGAATACATGTATATAACAATATTGCCATCCTATGGTAGCACTACACGCAGAATGTGTACAAAAGTAGGGTTCCAACAGATGATAAAGATTAATAAGAAACAAACATTCACCATATCTATCCCAAACATCGATACGTACCAGATTAAAATTCCATATTTCTTAGGTACATAAAAAAGCCCAGATAGCAAAAGAGATTATATTTAATAGATACCAGGGTGAGGATCCTATTCTGTTATAGGCAGCACCAAACAATGCAGATCCTAGATGTCATAGCTCTGCTAGTCCACGCCTAGAATTATTCACTCTGGAGTCAGTCAGTTTTTAGAGGGGAAGAGGGGGATTTCCCGGCTCGGGCAGTGGTGCTTTACAGCGTGATGAGTTTAGATACTGTATGCTCCCCATTGTTTATAATATAATGTCAGCTGTCCCTTACTAGCATACGTAAGGCTTTCAAAAGTAGCGAGGCATTCCAAAGCAGACTGCCAGAGAGCAGCGGTCGGGGGGAGGGGTTGCTTCCAATACATCAAGAGGAGTCTCTTAGCCTCCAATAATCCTAACAGGATCCAATGCCTGTGTTGCAGCTCAAGCTGCTGCATGGGTTTACTGTCCCCTCAGAGCAGCATGGGATCGCTAAGGTCCACTGGTTGCCCCAATACCCCAGAACAATCCATCGCCACTGCAGACCAGAAAGGAGCTAACATCGGACATTCCCAAAGGATATGTAGGATAGTTGCTGGACAGCCTTGGCATCTCCAGCAAGCCGCGTTTGAGAGAATACCCCATTTATGTAGGATGGCCAGAGTGCGATACCACCATAGGAGGATTTTGAGTTGAATTAGTTGACTCTTAGCCTCTTTATACGTTGTGTGTGCAAGGCGGAGACACCAAGACCAGGTCTGAGGTGTAATGGAACCTTGCAGTTCCTGGCTCCATGCCATCCTACAGGGTGCTGTGTGGACTGGCTGTGCTTCTTGCCATGTGTTGTAAAATTTACTGACTAAACCTCAGAAGGAGGTCTTCAAATGCAGTGTGGATAACCAAAGCCATTTCTGATCTACAGTGTATGTTCCATGAAGGGATTGCATCGCCTTACGCAGCTGTAGGTATTTCCAAAAGTCTTGGATCGGGAGCAAATAGCAACTCTTGAATTGTTCGAATGACACGTGTATGTGTTAGAACCGGGTAAATACATGTCTTGAACTATATGTATCCCTTTTTTATCCCAAGTAGACCAATAAATGGGTTTATGATCCACTTGCAGGGGTCTGTTATGCCACAATGCCAGATATCTAAGGGGTATCGCATACTCTTGCTTCTTGGTCTTGGCAGCTACTAATAGCGGAAACCAAGCTTTCCAAGTTTCTGCCATTACAGGCGTGAGCCTATCAGGGGGTAATGGTACCCTTATCAGAAATAAGCGGAGGGGTATCCCTTGTGCCAGCTGGGTTTCCAGTTGTACCCATAGAGCTGGTGGGGAAGAAGTGGGAAAGTACAGTTACGTAAGAACTTACCGTAACAGTAGATCTTCGAGAACAGCTCTTGCAGCAGGTTACACCATTAGAACTGAAGCCGGCAGGCGTCAGTACCCAACGGAAAAATTCTAGCTAGCTATCTTCAGCGGGGACCGCCCCCGACGTCGGTCCCGCCTCCGACGTCAGGCGTGGTACAAAAGGGGGCGGTACCGCCAGATTCCCCAGTTCTCCCGCCGGAGACTTCCGGCCGCAGGCTGACATCGAAATGGGAGACCAAGGATTCGCCGTCTGAAGACAGAAAGATATAAATCCCTGCTCAGGAAGACTGAGCCATGCCTCCTCCAAGGGGGAAGGTGGGCGGGAAGGTACTTGCTGCAAGAGCTGTTCTCAAGATCTACTGTTATGGTAAGTTCTACGTAACTGTACTATCTTACTTCGAGACACAGCTCTTGCAGCAGGTTACACCATTAGGACTGATTCCCAAGCAGTAACACTGCCAGAAATTCCGGGAGGAGGAAAATAGGAAGTACATTCCAGGTCCTGAACCTAGGACAGGAGACCCTGTAGCACCGCAAGGCCGAAACCAGCCCTTCGCCTAGAGGCGATGTCCAGGCTATAATGCCTGATAAAGATATGCACAGAGCTCCAAGTGGCTGCAGCACAAATAGCAGAGGTGGAGACGTTTCTGAGTGCTGCAAAGGATGTGGCCACACCCCTAGTAGAATGACCCCGGACCGAGCCCGGAGGGGCTTTTGTTTTATATCATAACAGTAGGAAATACACTGGACAAGCCAGCGAGACAGAGACTGTTTGGATACTGATTGGCCCATCATTCTCTCAGAGAAGGAAACAAAAAGCTGCTCAGAACTACGAGAGGGCTTAGTTCTGTTGAGGTAATACCTCAGGCTGCGGTGAACATCCAGAGTGTGGAGCAAAGCCTCTCCTCTATTTGAATAACTCGGGAAGTAGACCGGAAGGTCAATGTCCTGGTTTAGAGAGAGTGAAGAGACCACCTTAGGTAAAAACTTAGGATTCGTCCTCAGGGATACTCTGTCCCGGTGGAAAACTAAATAAGGCTCTTTGCACATAAGAGCATGAAGCTCAGAAATTCTTCTCGCTGAAGTAACAGCAACTAAAAATAACGTTTTCCACGACAGAAAACGTAGCTCGCAATCCGCGGCAGGTTCAAAAGGGGGAGCGTGAGCTGTTCCAGGACAAAGAGCAGATCCCATGGGGGCACAGGGTCCCTAATGGGAGGCCTAAGTGTAACACTCCCTAAGAAATTCTCGAGAGGCGCCCAATTGAGCTACTGTAATGGCTGACCCACCGGGAGGTGATAGGCAGAAATGGCACAGAGGTGCACCTTAATAGAGGAGTAGGCTAGGCCTGAATGAAAAGGGAGAGGAGGTAATCCAAAATCTACTCCACAGGACAACCTAAAGGGGATAGATCACGAGCTTGTGACCATAAACAAAGCAGGCGCCATTTCATGGCGTCGTCGCTATGCGTTGTCCGGCTTTCTGGCTGCAGAAAGAACCTCTGCAACCTCTTGCGAGACCCGTGGACTTAAGATGGCTATGTCTCTAGAGCCAAGCATGCAGGTTCAGAGAGCGTAAGTCCGGATGGACTAATGAACCATTCTCCTGAGACAGGAGGTGGGAGCTGAGCTGGCACGAGGCGGGGGTTCCGAGATAGTTGCACCAACAAAGGGAACCAGATCTGTCTGGGCCAGAACGGGCCACCAGGATCATGAGTGCGTGCTCCTGTGCAGTTTGAGAAGAACTCTCTGGATCAACGGAAGGAGGAAAGTGTAGAGGAATCTGTTCGCCCAGGAGAGGGATAACGGCCTTGCCAGAAAACACCAGGCCCTGGATCTAGTGAGCAAAAATTGGGCAGTTTTATGTTGGATGGGGATACTAACAAGTCTAGTTCTGAATTCCCAACGAAGAAACAGATCCTCTGCTATCTCTTGAAGAAGTTCCCACTGTGGACTACCTTATGTAATATATAAACAAAGGATGAGTAAGTCTTGCATGGAAATTTATTCATCCGGGGCTTTAAGCTAAACAAACTGGCACACGGGCTTGTAGCCTTTATAATCTTGTTTATCCTCAATGGTATATTTACAAAAAACATAGTAGTCATTTATTTCTTTATTTCTCTCGATAATAAATCAATAGGGATGGATGAGGATGGGTGGATACAGACAGATAGATACATTGGCAAACATCTGATACCGTTATAGTTCACTGATATTGTACACATGGAAGACTTTATCATTATCTATTAGGTTATATGTTATCTTATCTGAAATTTGAAATAAATCTGGATGTGAGAACTTGCAGTCGAATAAATCTCAATTTCAAATGATGCCATCCTGTGGATAACCCTGGAATCTTAGATCTGCCACCTACTGCTATCCCTGACATTGGAGATTTTTCCTACGATAATTTCCTTAAAACACCTTCAAGATCTTACCTATTGATACTAGTAAACCACCAGCACCCACAAGATGTGATGAAGGTAGATACTGAGGATTGGTGATGATTCTGACTCCAGTGCTCCTGAGTTCAGCAGCAGTCCTGCCTCCTAACACTGACACTGCCACCAGAACTACAGAACCCCAAAGAAGGAGAAAAATTTGTGTTTTTTAATGAAAAATTTACGTTCCATTCCATTACATATGAAGCAATGCAAGAACTGCGGACAGATTTTTTTTTAAAAACTTGACAAAAGGTAGAAAGTCAAAACAACATGGCACCATGGTGGATGATTGAATAAATTAAACTGGAAACTGGGTCCTAATGTGGTGTACTCTCAACCAACAGATGTATGAGCACCAAGAAAAGAAAACATGGTATACCATAAAATGTTTTGCTCTATGGATTCGCAGAGGGTAGAAAGGTACAGATATAAACAAATTCCTGGTGGAGCTTTTTAAAGACATACTAGCCCTCCTCAGGGCTATGAGACTGAGATAGAACAAACAATGGGCCCTCAGCCATAGCTCTGGACCCACACTCCATCACAGTTCATTTTCTCAAATATGCTACAAAAGCAGGACCTCCTATTTATGTATGTATGTGTACATGTATATTTCAAAAGTTTCACAAGAAAGACATACTGGATAACAGCTCATTTGTTATTGTGTCCTGGGATGTGGGAAGAGGGTAAACAATACAAGATGAACGAGTAACATATTACACAGTGTGGATGCAACCAATAAACATATATACAGTAAAATGTGTACAATAAATTAAATATACATCAGTCCACAGTCACAGTTATGCGATGCAAAGCACATTAAGAAGCAAGTGCTAAACAGTGCAGGAACCAATGCAGATGGTTGTAGGACAGTGCCACCCAGACTACAGGATGCATCTAACTAGGCAGGGGCGGAGGTATACTCAGGAACACAGATACCAAAATAGGTATTAAGGCACAGTTAGGCTAGGGGTGGAGGGTGGGAGAAAGTTGCTCACTGCCAGGGGATGGACAAAGGGGGAAGTCTACAACACAGGAGTAGGGGATACAAGAAGAAGTCAACAATAGAGGAGGTGGAAATACAAGGTCAAGGGTCAGAACAGTTGCAGGAGGGGTGCAAAACTGATGAAGAAGGGATGAGGGAAGAAAGACAGAACTGAATGGATGGACAGGAAAGGAGGACCAGAGTTTAGGGAAACAACACAAGAAGGCAGATGGCCTTTGGAAGTTTCCCTGGGAAGGAGGAAGCTTGTTCCCAGAATGGTAGGAAGAAGAGAGGGATGAATGGAGGGAAGAGAGGTAGGGAGAGTGAGCCAAAGCATAATTGGAGGTGAAGGTGGCACAGTGAATGAGACAACTCGAGAATGGGAGAAAGGGAGCAGTAGAGAACAGTGGTGAAGTATGGGGGGCAGGCCAAGGCAACACAGCAGAAAAAGAGTGGAAGACAGGATCCAGTCTGGCAAGGGAAATTTAGAACAACAATGTATATAAGTGAAAGAAATGGGAAGGACCATCTTCATGACTAACACCTAGTGGGTGAGAGGGATGCTTGCTTTGTTTTATACAGCGCACCAGTTTGGGTAAAGCTTTGATGGGCTGGTATCAATGTACTCTAGAAGTCATGGTACTGGTCAGCCAGACCCAAGGTACTAAAGTGAGGGACATCAGCAAATGTAGTACCATCAAGGGTATGGAAGAATGGGAGAGAGAGTCAGGAAGGCAGAGAGTCTGGCAACCTCTGTTGAGAACCCAAGGTCATGGAGACTATTTTCTTGGCATTGAAGGACAGAAGGGTTGTACAAAGACCAGCACTCCACACCACACGGAAACTCTTTTCGAGATGGATAATCAGCTAACAGAGGAACCAGAAGCAAACAGCACAGTGTCACCTGCATACATATGGATAGACACAATGGAACTGGCAAGAGGAGGTCATTTAGGAAAAGGGAGAAGAGTAAGGGTCCCAGGAGAGACCCTCTGGGGATGCCAGAGCAGATAGGGAGTGAAGGGGAGAGTGGGTCTCCATTACAGACAGCTTGTGACCTGACCTCAAGGGCTCCATAGCTGTGGTAACAGAAAGTTACAGACATCCTCTACAGTGACACGATGCCACCGAGTCCCCACAGTGCCACATCTTGACACCAGGGAAAACAAACTGACACTGACCCAGTTTCAAAGCAGTGGAGGCTGTGTACACCCATGCGTGGGCCTCACCACCCTACTTATTATAACTAACCCACATCACACAGCCAATTGGAAAATGGCCAGTCCTGCTGCCCCCCCACACCAGTAACACAACATGTGTCGGTGGTGAATACAACTCACCACAAGTGCAGTCGCTGCTTCTGTGTCACTGTTGGATTTGCTGTTACCCCTCAAGGAGACTCCACCAAGCCACAGTGACAGAAAGTTCACATAACATCTTCTACAGTGACACAATGCTGCGAGAGTCCCGACAGGCCGCATCCTGACAACACCCAGAAACACACGACACTGACCCAGTTTACAATGCAGCGGGAGGCTGCATCCCTATGTGGGAGCCTGTGCCCCCACCCCTATCATTATAACTAACTCCACGCCACACAGGACGTTGGAGAAATAGCCAATCCTGCTCATACACCAGTCACACAACATGTTGGTGGCGAATACAGCCTCGCCAAAGTCACGGTCACTGCTCCTGTGTTGCTGTATTGGATTAGCTGTGAACAGCATCACTGTAACAATGGTATACACCCTCAAGGTAGGAGGGGAACCAGCTGATTGAGGAGTCAAAGAGCCCTGCTGTCTTATGCTTGTCCAGGAGAAGGGAGTGAGACACAGTGTTGAAGGCTTTGACTAGGTCGACAAAGATGGTAGAGGTAATTTGGCCCTGGTCCATAGTGCACAGGATGGAGTAAGTGAGTCAGCGGAGGAGGTGGATGTGGTGTGGGAGTTCTCGAAACCAGACTAGAAAAAGTGCAAAGGTAGTCATCGAGGAAGGGTGGTTGTGAGAGGACAAGATGTTCCTGGACCGTGGCAAATGTGATGAGGAAGGAAGGACCACTCCCCTTTGGAGGGAATGACAATAACCTCTTCCAGACATCAAGGGACAGAAGAAGGAAGTTAAAGGGAATAGAATAGGGTAGACTATGACTGAATACAAAGCAGTACAGAGAGGTACAGAAACTTAGGATCAAGGCCATCGGGCTCATACCCTTGTGGGAGTTAAAACAAGGTGGACCTAAGAGGACACAGAGAGAGTAGTAGGAGAGAAGGGAAGCAGTGTAAGGGGTGAGGGAAGGGTCCGGGTGGGAAGAGTGGGAGGGAGGATGGAGGGAGGAGACAGGGTGCAGGTGGTGAAAACGGAGCTGAAAGCAGCAGCAATGCAACTGGATCAGTGATTTGGAGTTGCCAACCCTATGATGGATTGGGAGAACTAGGTGAGAGGAGAAAGGTGGACTTTCCAGAACTTGGAGGGGTGATTTAGTTTGTTATGGAGTGTGGATGAGAAGTATTCCGATTTCGCTAGCCTTGTGGCTTTGGTGCATGCATTGTGAAGGGTCTGATAATTTAACAGGGTGGTGAGAAAACCAGTGGTCTTTTAGGACCACAGGCTTGGGCACAAGCTTAAAGCAGCCAACACCCCGGCAGTGATCCAGGCAAGGTGAGAGCCTCAGACCCTGGATTTTCTTAGGGCGTGTGGTAGTCCCAGACAGTCATGAATTTGCTGCAGAAGGAGTGGGGGGCCAAGTTGACATTGGTGTCTGGAGAGATGTGGGACTGGTAAGTGAATGACAGGTCTGCATGGTGGGAGGTTAAATCCAATGACCTGAAGAGCCACAGAAGGATAATTTCAGGAGGGACGCTGGGGCACTGGATTTTACACATGTAGTAGATCATGTAATGGTGACTGAGTGCATTTGGGCGGATGCCTGCACCCACAATGAAGTGAAAGAGGAGTAGGAGCAGATGGAGGAGAGGAGTTCAGTGACTGAGGCAGGGGGTAGACCAGGGCAGCAGTACACTCCTGCAATGAAGAGAGGGACTGTATGGGGGAGGAAAAGTTTGAGGAGGAACAGGGGCAGAGACCGATAACACAGGCACAGATTGGATGCCGAGAGGTAGGTTGCAAAACCTCTGACTCTCTTGGAGCGATCCTGCTGAGGTATGGACACCATGGTCTTGAGCGGACAGCCAGGACCGAGATGACAAGAACATCTGGCTGGAGTTTCAGCATGAAAGGTTGTAATAAGATCAAGTTTGAGGCGTGAAAGGATGATGTTGAGATGGCAACCACAGTTCATGGGAAGCTGCATTTGTGAGGTAGGGGCAGTACCAGATTAATCTTGATGTTCCCCACCAGGGTAGCAAGAGAACAAGGAGTTTAAGGGAGCCACAGAGCTACTTTGAAGGAGGGGTGGGGAGTAGCAGTGGGGAGAGCGGGAGGGAGGGGGGTAGGAGGCACCAGATAGCCTCTAAGTGGAGCCAAGGGGCAGGTAAAAGGCACCAACCAGGATGCCAGGGGAGTGAAGAAGGGAGGAGGAGGATGGGCAGGTGAGGGAGGGGGAGAAGTGGAGGGAGGAGGACAGAGGAAGTGAGGGGTGGTGGAAGGAGGAAGGGAGGAGGAGATGAGGAGAGGGAGGATGGCTAGAATGAGGTGCAACATGGTGAATGGGTCAGCCCAGGTAGGGTTAAAGTCTGAAGAGCAACTTAGTGTAGATCTGAGCTACTCCCAGATAGGGTGAGAGCCTAAATGAACAAATTTGGGGGGATGCAGACTTCACCCAGATAGGGTGGGAGCTTCTGTAACAATTTAGGGGGAAGTGGGCTACACCCAGATACAGTGAGAGCCTATATAAACAATTTAGGAGGGATTTGGCTACACCTAGATAGGGTGGGAGCCTATATAACAGCTTATGAGGGATGCGAGCTATACCCAGATAGGGTGGGAGCCTATAGACAATTTAGGAGGGATGAGGGCTACACTCATATTGAGTGGGAGCCTATATAATAATATGGGGGATGTGGCTAGGCTAGATAGCTATTACTGGGCAATAGACACAAGCAATATACAACAGCAGTATATGATGAACAGCAAGACCTGTCTGTTAGCAGTAATCATCTAGCACATTACAGCTAGACAGAAAAGCAACAGAATTACATATCAGCGTGGCTCAGCTGGTAGAAAATCCACCTCTAGACCCGAAGGTTGTGGGTTCTCATCACCGCGGGATTGGACTCATACCTAAACGCTGGCACCCAAGTGCAGTATTAGGAGGTGCTGTACTGTTGGGGTGTGCCGTGCTTCAGATGAGACGTTAAACTGAGGTCCCTTCTACCTGTCCTGGTGGGTGTCCAGGTGGAAGTAAAAAAACCCAAGGCACTCTTCACAAAAGAGTAGGGGAATTTTATTGGGGGAAAAGCGAAGTAAAATACAAAACTTAACATTTCTATTTACATGTATATACAAATAATTAAATCTGAAATCTCAGTTCATAGATAAATTACTGAATTTCCTTACATAACAAGCAAGGTATCACAAGATTTCCATACTATAGACTTCTGTTTTCTAGAAAATGTATTCATATCTTCATCATATACAGTACATTTTGTAATGCAAAAGTAACATTTTGTAACATTTCTTTAGGATCTACGTTTTGCTGCTGAAGTTCCCATCTGCACCTGGCTTGCCAGATATAATACTTTAAGAAGGCACAAATCGCTTGCAACATATCTCTGTGGAAACAACTCCACTGGGGTGGGTAAATCCTTAAAACCAATATTTCACGTTACATTTCTAAACAGTGTGGCGTTCCAAGTTCTCTCTGCCAGAATCCAAAAAGTAGTAGCATATGTACATTATAAGAATAAATGGGCCTGGGTTTTTAGAAGTTTAACACAATCTGTCCTCGGACAATAACCTTCTGTGAGTTGCTTATGTTTGTTATTGATCCTTACGTTTAGTCTACCATGTTAGATAACCATAAAGCATCCCAAAAAAACTTAGGTATTCTTTATTAGTTAGCTGTGAAAGTGCTATTGGATTTTGCACTTCTGGACAACTTGGGATTATCATGGTTGTATTGCATACTGCCCCTTATATGGCATCATACACCCCTTGTCTCGTATTTACATTACCGTTCAACAATGGAACCTTCCATTGTATTAATTTTAAATCATGGGTTTTACATACCCCAGTACAATGTTTGCAGAATGTAGTATCCTACACTTATACTGTGACCATGCTGCTTTTCAGATCTCAGTCCATTCCCTTACTGTCTCTATCCACATTTTCTGCTGTACATTCCCTATGCATAACATGTTATAAAAGATAAAGGTACTATAATAAAAGACTATCAGGTTAGGCATCCCCAAACCTCCTTGTGTTGTTGTTATTGCAGGTGGTATCTCTCTATTGGGTTCAGGCAGTTGCCCCACAGGGCCTCAAAAAATATGCTATAGATCCTTGTTTCTGTTTGCAATGGGGGTGGAAACACATAGCTTACATAGAGGAAAAGTGGGAGCAATAGTGACTTAATTAGGAAGACTTCTTCAGTTTCGATATTTGCTTGTGTTTCCATTGTGCTATTAGCTGTTCTGCCTTCTGTATCCTCTTGTCCCAGTCCAGCTGGGCTAAATTACCTCGATCAAATTAAATGCCTAAGATTGGTATTGTATCCGTTGTGATTTTTATGTTTGCATACATCTGTGTCATACTGTGTCCACCGATCCCTGATATTATCCCTTTGCTTTTATTAAAATTGATTCTAGAGCCAGAAATGGCTGAAAATGTTTATATTTGCTTCTGAACTTGTATTTCTGCAGTATCCTTCCTTACTACCACCACATTGTCTGCATAGGCCAGAATTTTTAAGGCTGGACCATTTTGAGTTAACTTTATGCCTTTTATGTCTCTACTTTTGACCATGTTCCTTAAAAAGGGTCTATGCAGTACGTGTACAGCAGCGGGCTAAGGGGGCACCTCTGTTTTACCCCTTTCACTACTTCAATCGTATTCCCTGTCCATCCATTAACTAGTGGTGTGAGCTTTGCCGCTGAGTAGAAGCATTTAATCCAACTAATGAATTTCCATGGTAATCCATATTTTTCTAGTGCCAAAAACAAATAATTATGGGAAACCAAATCAAAAACTTTCTCTTGGTCAAGGCTTAGTAAGATGCCTGCTTCTGACTCATGCTGACATTTCTGAAATAATTCCCTTAACAGAATTAGGTTGTCCTGGATATTTCTCTCTGGTATCAAACGTGCTTGCACCATTCTTATTAGTTTATCTGAAACTCTGGCTAGTCTTTACGCTAAAATCTTCCCTAAAATTTTCAAGTCTGTATTGAGCAGACTTGTGGGCCTCCAATTTGATAAGTTGCTTTTATTACCTTTTTTAAACAAAAATATCAAATTCGCCTTTGTCATAGAGTCAGGCAATACTTTAGAATTCAAAATTTCATTATACAAAAAGGTTAAGGCTGGTGCAGAACCTCTTATAAAATTCTACTGTTAGCCATCTGTTCCTTGTGCTGTATTACTATGTAGGGCCCTAATTGCTGCTTTTGTTTCTTCCTCAGTTATTTGTTTAGTTAAATCTGCTTCTTGAGTTTTTGACAAAGTAGGGATTGACAAATCTTCAAAGAACAGTAAATTTTCTTGTATATCGGGGGGGGGGTCGGCCACAAAGCTGTTTACCATGTTCAACAACCCATTCTTATCCATGTATTTCTTCCCCTCCCTACCCTCTAATTCAGTAATAACCCCATGCTTTATTCTATTTTTGAACACCTAAAAAGGATCAATAGTCTGTTTTTACATTGTGTTCTGAATTTTATTTCTTGATTTAAACATTTTGCTCTGTTGTATTGTAGCTGTGCCATTTCTTTTTAGTTCAGTAATTTGTGAACTGTAATTTATTTTAAGAGTTTTTGTTTTAGAACTGAAATAATGTAACTGCTTTCTGAGGTTTAAATAATTCCAATACTGTGTAGTAGCTTACCTCCCTGCCAGTTTTTGAAAAAGTGATTTGAAATGCTGTTTAGTATCTTCCCACCACTCTGATGCAGAATCATGCATACACCTTATTGATTTTCTTGCTGTCCATAGTTTCCTGCATTCTTTTTGCATTTTTTTATTTTCCAGTAGTTCCGAATTTAAACGTCACGGTCCTTTACTGCAAGGGGGTGACACAGTTGAAAAAATATTAAACTGCATTGCCCAATGGTCTGAAAATGTCACATCCATTGTCTGTGCAGTTTGCACATTCAACAACTGTGTTAAAAAAAGAAAATTGATCCTAGTGGCATATCCCCCCATGTGAGTGTTCTCACCTGTAGAGTGTGCCGCCCTATATGCATCTTTAATTTAAGGCTTGTTTAATGGTTTTGTTTAAGGCATTCAAATCACTGAATAATTTATTTGTTAATCCCTATCTGACTGATGTAGCCCTGCAATTGAACCCCCACCCATAACACTAGTCTGGAAGTATAGAGGAATGGCTGAATTTTCCTGAACAATTCAATTCTCTGGGCTTTAGTTTGTGGAGCATAACAATTCACTAAGTGTAATTTGGTTGTACCATATAAAATATCCAGTATTAAGGCTGTTCCGGGTTCTAGATCAATCAGTCTTGTAACTTTCAAATTTGTATTGGAAAAAGAATTCCCAACCCATCACAAGCATTTTCGCCTGTCAACCAGAAGGTGGCTCCATAACCCACAATTTGGATGTCTGTGATATTTCAAACAGAGTGTTTAGCTTGGTACATCTTGCAGGCATATGATATCACTATTATACTGTTTTAACTTGGTTAGTACTGTTAGTCTCCTCTTGTTGTTTTTGATACTGTTTACATTTAGCGTGAGTACTGTATGTTAAGAGACATCATTCATGTGTTCTTCAAGGGGGTGGTCCTAACTGAAGATGTTGCTGATCTAGTGTCATTTTTTTGTTTTTAACTTATCTCCCCCACCTGCATCCTCTAACCCTAAGGAATTTCCTCTAATGGAGGAGGCAATTGCGGATGAATCAGATTCATCTTCTTCTTCCTCTGTATCTTCCCAGTTTCTTTTTTGATATAGGACTGAAAATCTGCTTCCACTTAAAACTGTAGTTTTCCCTTTTGTCACTTTTCTTTTTTTCTCCCTTGGTTCTCTGCCTTTGCTTAGTTTATTTCTAGTTTTATTTTCTTTCAACTACCTTACAGACCTCCTCTTCCCGGGTCTGAAGGGGTGGTGGTGGTGGTGGTGGTGGGCGAGGGGCATCTGTTCTTGTTCTGAGTGTCAGTTTATAGATCTTCCCTGACTTGTGAAACTTCATGTGCCATGACTGGAGGATTTGCTATGTCTTGATGTAAACCTGTTGTAACAGCTTCCTCCGGTTCAGAGATCAGTCCATCTTGTACCTCCTATTCATTTTGTTGTTGTTGTGCATTTTGCCTGTCCTGCTTGCTCTGCTGTTTTTGTTCTTTTTCCTTCTGTAGTGCAGCTAATCTAATTACTGATGCCTGGGATGACCCTTTCTTCTGGGCTTGGGTGATCAGGGGTTCGTGAGGTACTGTCTCTTCACTGTTGTGAGAGGCCCATGGGCATCTAACATATGAGAGGCCCTTCTCCTCACAAAAGTTACAACAAAATAGACTGATACAGGTGGCCGCTAAATGCCCTAGTCCTAGGCAGTACATACATCTTGGAGTATTGCACGCATTACTCAGGTGTAATTGTGACCCACACTTGTGGCATGATTTCGGCTGCCCAGGATAGAATAAGGAGACTCTGTCCCTGCCTAGGTAAAAACAGCTTGGCTAGTGCAAAATACCATTATTGTTCATTGTAAGTTTCACTTTTACTCTCCATCCCCCTGTCCATATCGGTTCTGAATCTATAATTGGAGTGGGGTGTTCTAACACCTCGCATCTCTTTTTTTAACCAAAAAAAGATATCCGATATACTCACCTCTTCATTTTTAAACAGAATAGTAGCAGTCCAGACAGCTGATTTCATAATAGGAATGGCTAAGAATGGTGTTCAAAGGAGAGTATCTTTCAAAGTATTATATTTACACCAAAATCTATCCAACCCCTCCACAGTCTTGAAACTAATATTGTAATTATAATCATATGTATGAATCAAAGCAAAAATTTCAGATGCATAACATTTTAGAGTCTTTCAGAAGTGTCCTAGTAATATAAATCATGTCTGGAGGTGCTTCTAGGCCTCCTTTATACATGAGTCGGATTGCATTTTTCCTTGGTGCTGGTTCTCCTTTTGTTTTAAATAAATCCAACATTCACATTCTAAGCATTGGTTTGTAATAAGTTTTTGTTTGGGAATCTTGCATATCTTTATTCCCCATTCCTACTGGGAGGGACAGTCTTCAGCAGAAAAAATATGTGCATTTTGTCTTGTTAATCCAGAAGTACCAGGTACAGTTGTATTAGGGGCCCCTGTCTTGGCTTGGTTCAGGTTGTCAGAATGAATGCTATTCTCCTGAACAGGTGCATTAATTACTTGTTCTTTGTAAATGTTTGTTATAGAAATGTCTGTATCACTTACTTTTTTAGGTTCCGCATGTGTCTCCCCTTTATCTGTGCATAAGATACTGTTAGCATCTTTACTACCCATATTTTGCGATGTCTGTTCAAATTTGTCCCCGTCTCATCTTTAATCTATCCTGCTCCTTGCAGTGCTCCTGCCACTGACCATTGATTGGTTGTCGGTTGTGGGATAATATCCAAAGTTTGCACCAAGTGTAAGGATTGCACACCCCTTTTTTGAACCTCTAGTCCCAAAGTCTTTCTCTGCGGGAAGCCGTTCTGTTCTTTAGTTTGTTGCACTGCTTGGTTTTCCAAGCCCTTCTTCAGTGTTGAGTTTTGCTGTACAGCTGTGTGTTCCATCTGGCTAGCTGCATCTTGTTTCAGCTCTGTGTCACCTGGCGGTTGTTCACTCGCAGGTGCTTTTAATTTCTCTGTAGTTTTTTTGTATAATTCCTCTTGTTCTTCTTCAGTTTGTTTTAGAAGTTGCTGTCACTTTTCTTCTAGAGCCCTTTTCAAAATAATTTCTGTGGCCACAATAGGATCTGTAACAGTATCCCGCGGCAAGCCCTGTATCATTGTTTCTTTCAGCACACTTACAGGTGTGCCCTCCATCCCCATGTTCGATGTTCCAGGTGTAGTCAAAGTAGATCTAGGTGCAGTCGCTGCAAGTGTAGGCAAGTCCGTTTCAATTTACACCTCATGGAATATCTCCATTTCTTTTACCTCAAGGCTAGGTTCAGTTAGCAAACTTGAACCTATAAGCAGAGAGAAGGATGACAAACCTTCCTTTCTTTCCACACCGTTGTCCTTGTCAGCCATTGCTGCTGACCATCTGGAAATGAGCAGCAGCTCCCCCTACCCAAAGAGTAGGTGACTTTCCCCAGTGCCAATATTCCCCTTCCCATTAAATGATTCATGCAGTTGTCCAGGCTGTGTGTGGGTGTTGTGCGATATGGTCGCCACTTCACTACCAGTCTAGCATTGCTTATAAAGTGCTTTGGGATACATTGTGTATAAAAACCCTTTATAAATGCTGATTCTTCTTCTTCTTCTTCCTCTACATGAATACTACCTTTATAGCTGTAAGAAGGATAAAATAGTCCCCAGTTTGTGGTGAACAGTAGGTAGATGCTGTACCTATTTAATAGGACATAGGAGTCTTCAGTGGGGTCTCACGAGAGTTAAAGTGCTAGAGGACTTCTCTGTACCAGAATGTTGTGGCAATGTATACTGTTATGCTGGAGCTTCGAATAAATGCTTGAAAACTTGAAAACGAATTTCGACTCCTATGTTCTTGTGAGTGCACACCAATTTTGCCATTTTGACTTGTATGTGGAGGTTGGCTGCCTCTGTCTGGTGTAGCACCAGTTGGATTCAGCAGAATCGCGGCAAAAAACTTTTGGTTTCTTTTCCTGTTTAATAGGAGGATCAACACATGTGGGCATGGCAAAAAAAAACTCTTCTTGCAGGACAGGCATATTTATATAGATAATGATTAACTCCCCACTCTGCAAAGATGCCACAGATGTTATATCCTGATTCTGCAAGCTTTTCATGCAAAAAAAACTCCACTTCCTTGCCCCATACCCTGCACAACTAATGATTTTCTACTCAGATGGGCCTAAATCTTATCACTCAGGAGAGGAGGTGGTAGTAGACTTAAAGGAGAGGAGCATCAAGATGGAACTTCAAAAAAATTAGTATTTCAATGCAATGTAGAACCAGCATAAAAAGAAAGCTATTTGAAAGGGCAAAAGCCGCAGATATGGAAAACATAAAAAAAAAAAAAAAAGTGTGTACCACCATTTAGGGAAAACAAAATAGACCATTCTCTGGAGGAATTTCTGGCCATTCCTATTTCACCTATGGATAGGGAATTTATAGCTTGGACAAGATTTGAGCTAACTACTTCTAAGCATACATATTTTAATAAATTAAATACAACTTATATAAACAAAATAAATCATTTATGTTGATGTAATAAAGGTTATATAGAAACATTATCTCATTTAATCACAATTTATCCACTATACAGTAAATCAAGAAACCGGACACTTCTGAAGTTCCTAATGATCTATGCCAAGGCTAACTATGACCCAGTTTTTATACTCCTTCACCCAATGTCTACAGAGGATGCAGCAATGTTATCACAATTCATAGCATCAGTGATTAAAATAAAACAACACTTTAAGATAAAAATAATACATGCTAACAGAATATCTTCCTCTGTCAGTTCCTATCTGAAGTTAATTTCCTTTGAACAATAGTTTTATAACAAATAAAGAATTCTTTGGTATATATGAACAGTGTTATTTATGAATGTATCTACTTCTCTATGAAAGTATGCTTATGATGTTTTAAAATCAATGTTTTGTCTGTCTTTTTTCTATTTTTTTCTTAATCTGATTGCGATAACTTTGGTGCTAATGTCACCTTGGTTGATTGATAAAATCTGAATTGAATTGAAAAAAAAAACAGGCGGAACTGCTTGAGTGACACCCCTCAAGATCCCAGGAACATTGCCTGTGCAGTCCCGTACTCCGACAAAGGCTATCTCTCCTCTTCAGCACCACTAACAATTCAATGGCTACGCTATAGGACACCATTCAATGTCTGCATGGCATAAGGGATGGCGCCCAGCAGCAACTGGAGTTTGATGATCCTTTCTCCTCTGCTAGAATAACTTTTGTAAGCTCCTAACATCAGGTACTGGGTGGTGGTGGTGGGGATCGGTAACTCAGGGGTCTCCTGCTTCAGTCTGAGGGGGTAGGGGTGATGAGGAGACCAGACTGCACCCAAACAATTATGGTAGCAAGGCAAGCATTTTGAATTATCCCACCACCAGCAGGTATATCTGAGCTTTGATGTTTCACAAGGTGAGTGCATTGTGCTAGAAGTCTCTGTTGACTGGTGCGAACACCAGCTCTGGGATAGGGCTCTTCCAGAATTTAGCACGGTGGGAGCATGGGCAGTTCTGTGTGAAGGTTGGCTCTCAGGCTCTTGGCTACACTTTGCATATACTAATATACCTACTAAGCACACAGGCACATGTACTGACTCATTGGATGGCAGTGGTAACTTGCAGAGTTACTTCCTGGTAAAGTCTGCCATGTGGCCTGTTGTGGGTCATGGAGGTTTCTCTCACTGGCTGCTGCCCCCCCCCCCAATGACTGAGGTAGAGGGAGTTGGGAGTGCAGAGATCCTCATGAACACCCAGGTGCCCAGGACACTGAAGTTACTTTTGTTACTGGTACAGACTAGAGGACTCTGGCTATTAGGAGGGAGCACCTCAGACCCCAGACTGACTACATATATTATGTCTTAACTGCTGACTTTGATTTATATAGGACCTTGCTGTACCACTAAGCACTATATTGTCGAGCTACAGTATATAGAGGAAATGGATATCTTGGGTCTGCAGGACCTGCCTTTGTCCTTGGATGTTGTTCTGGCTTTCTGTTTCAGACTGACACAGATTCAGCTGTTCAGCCATATGTACTGCTTGTCATACTAGTTACAGCTTCGGTATCATTTATCCTTCTATTTGCAGGTTTGGGAATTCTTTCTATGGTCATCTGACTCTTCTAGACTGCTGCTGGATATACTGTACATTAATGTAAAGACTATGTTATGTTTGCATGCTGATGGTGCTGGAGGAGGTAGTTGGTGGGAATATTATTTTTCCTATTCCCCTATTATATGTAATATGTTCTTAGTGCTGAGGCCATCAATCAACTAGTTCTACCTGGTTGGATTGTACTACTTGATTGCTGTGGTCTCATACTGTGGGAGAATTTCAGCATGGCTACATGTGTATCGATGGTGGAGGAACTTTCAGTTCAGAGACAGTAACTCGGGTAATCACCCTTTTATTAGTAAGTAATTCTCATGGAGGCCATACCCCCTTTGGGTGGGGAATATACGAACATACATATGAACATACAAAGAAGCCAGCAGAAGAAGGCCATTTGGTCTATCTAGTCTGTTCATATTGCAGGGTCCACAGCTTGAGCTACTGATCCTACCCCCCACCCCTCCTGTCTTCCTTACCCATGATCCTTACCTTCCCCCATGCCTATCCCAATCTCTCTTGATGCTGCTCACTGTCTTCAACAAGACCGTCTCTTCTGGCAGCGCATTGCAAGTGTCCACCACCCTCTCCATGAGGAGAGTAACTTGTTATGGTTCATAGTTATTTTAATGTTATACGTTTGATTCCTGTTGGTTTAGGGCATCATGTTGCGTGTTGTTGGTTCATGTTCTCTGTTTAGATTTGGAAGTTTTTTAATTATATGGTACATATAGAAACATAGAAACATAGAAGTTGACGGCAGATAAGGACCTCAAGGCCCATCCAGTCTGCCCATTTCTTTTTCTACCTTATAAATGTGCCATCGGCCTTTGCTCTGTCAGTGGCCTATCTATTCATAGTCATTTGTATTGCTCCCTTATGCCTATCCCATGCCTGTTTGAAGCTCTGCACTGTATTCATAGCCACCACTTCTTGTGGTAAGCCATTCCATGCATCCACCACCCTTTCTGTGAAAAAGAATTTCCTCACATTCCCCCTTAATCGGCCTCCCTCTAATCTCATGCTGTGTCCTCTTGTCCTGCTATTTTTCTTATATTTAAACATGTTAGACTCTTTCACATTGTTTATGCCCTTAAGGTGTTTGAATGCCTCGATCATATCACCTCTCTCCCTCCTTTGCTCAAGGGTATACATATTGAGCTCCATTAATCTGTCCTCATATGTCTTCTGATGCAGTCCTGCACCATTTTGTTGCCCTTGTCTGGACTGCCTCAATTTGGTTAATGTCCTTGTGAAGGTGTGGCCTCCAATACTGCCGCATGATACTCCAGATGGGCCTAACCAGTGTCTTGTACAGAGGGATTATTACCTCCCTCTTACGACTTGTGATACCCCTACTAATACACCCTAACACCCCCCTAGCCTTACCTACTGCTTTAGAGGTCTGCTTGGATGATTTTAGGTCGTCAGTGATGATGATGCCCAAGTCTCTTTCTTCCTTTGTGACTGCTAGCAACTCCCCTCCCAGCCTATAGGTGGCTTCAGGGTTTCTCTTCCCTATGTGCATGATTTTGCACTTCTTTGCATTAAATCCCAGTTGCCACTCTTCTGACCATTCTGCTAGTTTGTCAGATCTCTTCTCATTCTGCCCACCCCATCTGGATCATCTACTCTGTTGCAGATCTTGGTGTCATCTGCAAACAGACAAGCCTTACCCTCTAGTCCATCTGCAAGGTCACTAATGAAGATGTTGAAGAGGACTGGCCCCCAGAACTGATCCCTGAGGTACCCCACTTGTGACTTGCATCTCTTCTGACTGTATACCATTTACCACCACTCTCTGTTTTCTGCCCGTCAACCAGTTTGCCACCCAGTTGACCAACTTCTGACCCAACCTGAGCCTACCCAGCTTATTTATCAATCTTCTATGTGGA
Source organism: Neoceratodus forsteri (assembly GCA_016271365.2). NCBI lineage: Eukaryota > Metazoa > Chordata > Ceratodontiformes > Ceratodontidae > Neoceratodus > Neoceratodus forsteri. Next base: position 1,129,829,717 of record CM028131.1, read on the forward strand.
ACAGTGTCAAAGCTTTGCTGAAGTCAAGGTAGGCGACATCAACTGCTCCCCCTTGGTCCACCACTCTGGTTACCCAGTCAAAGAAATCTATGAGATTAGTTTGACAGGACCTTCCTTTTGTAAACCCATGCTGTCTTGGATCCTGTGCCCCTATGGATTCCAGGTGTTGCACTATCCTTTCCTTAAGGGTGCCTCCATAATCTTGCCCACTACTGAGGTAAGACTGACTGGTCTGCAGTTCCCGCCTCCTCCCTGCTACCACTCTTGTGGAGCAGGATCCTACCTTCTCCAGTCTTCTGGGACCTCTCCTATGCTCAGAGACTCACTAAACAATTCTGCTAATGGCTCTGCTAGTTCCTCCTTAGCTCCTAAGTACCCTGGGATGTATGCCATCAGGTCCCATTGCCTTATCCACCCTGAGCTTAGCAAGCTCTTGTAGGACCCTTTCTTTTGTGAAGGGAGTAGTGCTCACCTCCTCCCCTGTGTCCATGATGCTGAGCTGTGGGCCTGCCCACCTTCTCTTCAGTAAATACTGAGCAAAAGTATCTATTTAGGATAGATGCCTTTACAGGGTCCTCCTCCTCCATGCTCCCTTTTCTCCATTAAGCTTAGCAATACCCCCCTGGACTTTCTCCTTTCACTAATATATCTATAGAAAGTCTTGTCACCTTCTTTTACTGTTCGTGCTAGTGTTTCCTCAGTTTGGGACTTTGCCTGCCTTACCTACCTGCTTCCCTTAGGGCAGTTTGGTATGCCTCCCTATCTTCATCCGCTGTGTTCCTTATATTTCCTGAAGACCAGCCTTTTGGCTCTGACCTTTTCTGCTACTGTATTTGAGAACCAAAGTGGTTTCCTTCTTCTTTTGCACTTCCTTTTCTGTCTAACACAATGGAATGTTGCTTCAAGTAATGCATCCTTAATGCTTGCCCACTTTGCCTGTACCCCCTCACCTGTGTTTCTTTTTGCCAGGGCTAGCTTAACTCTGTTGGCCATCTTATCAAAGTCAGATCCTCTGAAGTCCCATATTTTTGCCTTGGAATGGGATGATTTAGATGTAGTAGCCAAATTGAACCATACCATGTGATGGTCACTGGCCCCCAGGTGACCTTCTACCTGGAGATCTGTGATCCCTTCTTTGTTAGTCAGTACTAGATCTAGGATAGCCCTGTCTCTTGTGGTACACTAGTGCTCCTTCCTTGCTGATTCTGTTTTTGATTCTGGGTGGGGTGTGGCATTCTCAACCCTCATGTTGGAGTGGAGTAATAGCTGGGGATATGGCCAAATCTGTTTTTCTAGACTATTGGATTTATGATGGCTTAAAACCTTGTATTTGTTATCCTTTCTTGGAATATCAATGGGCTGAATAACCTTATGAAGTAGTATAAACGTTTTAAGTCATTTAAACATTACAACACAAATATACTTCTCCTGCAGGAAACCCACTTGTCCTCAGCAGAGCACCAAAACGTAACAAAATTTAGCTTTTACTACTTAATAAGATTATTTTCTTATCAGAGAGAATGCTAATCCTTGGTAGTGACTATAATTTAGTGTTCAATATATCATTGGATACCACCCACCCCATATCCTTCAGGCAGACACCTGTACAGTGGTTATGCAGAAAGGTGGAGCAATGTTGGTGGGTGGACTCTTGGAAGGCCCTGCATCTCCAGGATGGACAATACACACACCATTCTGCCCCACATAATTCATATGTGAGAACTGATTATGTTCGTATTACCAAAAAACAGTTTACTAATATCTTAAGTTGTGTGAGACAGCCTATAACCCTAATGGATCATATCCCTCTTTGGTTGAAGGTGGATTTGGGTCACCCTTGTGGTTCTCCCTTTTGGAAGCTTAACTTGTCTCTCTTAAAAAGCCTTGAATTTGCTGAGATAGTTTAGTCTTGCACCACTCAAATTAATCAAGATAATGATATGTCTACAGTATTTCTGAGTATACTTTGGGACGCTTTGAAGACTGATTTGTGAGGGCACCTTATCTTATATGCTGTGCATCAAAAAAAGCAGATGGAATATTATTTGGCTATGATTCTGCAGCAGCTCACTGACAAACACCTTCAGCACCAGTTACAGGACCGTTCCATGAAACTGGAGAGTGACAGGTTACAAAAATGAAGTCCAAGAAATCTATAGGACGGAAATGACTTTGTGTTATTTGCCTGAGAAGTATTATGATGGGGCATACGGCATCCTATATCCTGGCAAATCATTTAAGAACGCAGGTATCTCAATATGTGGTTTCTTACATTAATGACCTCCACAGTCACTCGAACTACGCAACTTCTCAAATCGTTTCAGACATATCATGTCTCTCTATATACAGAAGAGATGTTTCCAACTGTATTTCAATGTTGACCTTTTTTTTTATTCTGTTACAGCTCCCAACAATGACAGATGAGCAGAGGCTCCCCTTACTTCAACAGTACAAGTAGTAAGCTGCACTCAAGAACAAAACCATGCTGTTGCCAATTCAAGTCAATTGTAATTTTTTATTCCAACAGTAGTCAGGAGATACACTGGAAAGATCCCCAGTGCTTCAATCACTCAAGGTCTTCCTCAGGGGGTGTGTCCACGTGAGGGGTTGAACCCCTTCTTAGCAGTGTCAGTGGTCAGTAGGTAGCACACTCGCCCTTGAGGCCAGGAGATCAGAGGGCTGTGGGTTCAGTTCCCACATCTGGCACTTGGGTTAATAGCCCAGTACTGACACTGTAATGCAGCATGAGAGGTGTGCTGCATTTCTGAGGTGCTGTCTTTCGGATGAGATGTTAAACCGAGGTCCCATCTGCCTGGATTGGTGGTAGTTCAGGTGGATGTTAAAGATCCCGTGGCACTTATCGAAAAGACTAGGGGAATTTCCCCGGTGTCCTGGCCAAATTTCCCTCATTCACTAACACCACCAACAGCTTAATCTGGTTCAAGGTCAGTTGGCATTCATCTGTATCCCCCTCCCCGGGACGTGCCTGAAAATAGGCAGGATTTGTCTAGTGCACTTACCCGGTCAACAAAAGCTAAATAAATATACTGTCTAATTGATCACATGTCATAAACATTCCGTCATGTGGAAAGTCATTACTGTGGTAACAATACATAAATCAATTAAAATTAAATCAAAAAGAATTTGCTAGAATGTTTTACAACTGCACCATAGGTATAATGCATGTATCTTAAAAAAACAAGGGACAGGCAAATTCTTAGTTAAGCTATCTAACCTAAGTCATGCGTTAAATGATAAACAGATTTGGAACTTTAGCAATTAATCATCAAGGGTATTTAATCTTTAATGTCTTTGACCAAAATTACACTATTTATGTTTTGAAAATGAATGATGAAATTCCTAGATAGCAAGCTCAAGAGGTGCTAGTCTACTTTAATTCAGCCTTAAATTATCAGACCTGTTACAAGTAATCATTCTAAATAGAATTATAGTAGTATTTAAAGTAAATATAAGTCTAACAGTGCCTTCATTTCACTTTTGGCATATAATTAGATATGTCAGCAGGTCTAAAGCTGAATAGCTGGGGTTACATAAATCTGGAGATAGAACTTAAGGAAAAGAAGATTTGGGAGGAAAAATCTTAAAGAATATTAATAGTGTTTGTACTTGATAATCACAAGGAGTCTACCACCAGGTGAACAGTGCAAGAACAAGATACAAAACTAAATTTAGGCTGTCCCCTGTAGTTTAACAAAAAGGAAGGGGGGTTGTTGCTTTAGAAAGAAAATTATTTCTGCTCTATTTGTACTCTTTATATATAGATAGATGACATATGTAGGTTAAGTGGCTATTATGCTGACAGAAAAGTTAAATCAGAAAAGCATTAAGGCAAGTCATAATTAGGAGGGAGTTAAATCAGTTCAAATCATTTCAAATTTAAATTCATTGCAATCTAGTAGATCAGTTGTTAGATTATTATGTTATTATTCTGTTAGACTGTTGTATAAAATCAAAAATCATTGTACAAATAGAATAAAGTGATCTGTAGAATTCTATAAATACTAAATTAAATCATCTTTTAGATAAGGTCTCAGGTCTAATTCTTCATTCATGCCAATCGGGTTCAAAGCTCATGATTAAACCCTTATATTGATCAAGAGAAAGATCTTTTGAATGGCATTCTTAAACTATAGGGGTCAGCCTAAATTTAGTTTTGTATCTTGTTCTTGCTGTATTCACCTGGTGGTAGACTCCCTGTGATTATCATGTATAAACACTATTAATATTCTATAAGATTTGTTCTCTCAAATCTTCTTTTTCTTCATTTCTATCTCCAGATTTATGTAACCCCAGCTATTCAGCTTTAGACCTGATAACATGTCTAATTTTGTGTCAAAAGTGAAATGAAGGCACTGTTAGACTTATATGTACATTAAATACTACTATAATTCTATTTAGAATGATTAATTGTAACAGGTCTAATAATTTAAGGCTGAATTAAAGTAGACTAGCACCTCTTGAGCTTGTGATCTAGGAACTTTATCATTCATTTTCAAAGCATAAATAGTATAATTTTGGTCAAAGACATAAATGATTAAATACCTCTGACAATTAATTGCTAAAGTTCCAAATCTATTCATCATTTAATGTATGACTTAGATTAGATAGCTTTACTAAGAATCTGCCTGTCCCTTGTCTTTTTAAGATACATGTGTTGTACCTATGGTACAGTTGTAAAAAAACCTTTCTAGCAAATTCTTTTTGATTTAATTTTAATTGATTTATGTATTGTTACCATAGTAATGATGTTTCACATGAAGAAATGTTCATGACATGTGATCAATTAGATAGTATAAAAAAAGGGGTTCAACCCCTCACAAGGACACCCCACGAAGAAGACCATGAGTGATCGAAGCGCTGGGAATCTTTTCAGTGTATCTCCTGACTACTGTTGGAAGAAAAAATTGCAATTGACTTGAACTGGCAGCAGCATGGTTTTGTTCTTGAGTGCAGCTTACTACTTGTACTGTCTACTATTCGGGCTTGCTACCCCGTGAACTGCACCAACCGACAATTTGTCTGTGCACACTCTATCTACCTTTTGAACTCCCCTTACTTCAACCCCTGATGCATGATAAAAATCCTGTCTGTGATTATGTCCTTTTAAATGGTAAAAGCCTTGGCCCAGATGGCTATAATGGCGAAACATACAAAGCAGTTAAGGAATCTTTTTCTACCTGTTTTGTCCCAGATCTTTACATCTGTTTGGGGGTTACCACATACATGGGCATACACAACTATCTGAGCCATCCCTAAACCAGGGAAGGATAGGTCTTTATGTGCCTCTTATTGCCCTATCTCTATACTAAATGTAGAATATAAAATGTTCTCCTCTTGTATGGTCAAATGATTGGAAAAGGTTTTATCTTCCTTAATTGATCTGGACCAGACCAGGTTTGTAATTGGATGCCAAACACAAGACGATATTAAAAGACCCCACCACATCATCTGCCATACTGTATTATCACTGCCAATACACCATCTATTCTCCTTAGTCTGGATGCAGAGAAGGCATTTAATAGGGTTTCCTGGAAGTTTCTCTGTTATACCCTTAAACACTTTGCCTTTTCCCTTCCTTTCATCTCATTCTTACAGGCAATTTATGCCTCTCCAAAGGCATATATCAAGCTTAATGACTGCAATTCATCCTTGTTCTCACTCTCCCAGGTACCTGGCAAGGCTGCCTTCTCACCCCACTATTTTTCACTCTCTGTTTAGAGCCACTAACACAATATCTTCAGTCACAGGAGACAGTCCAGGACAGGTGGGTAACAAATGCCACAAGTTGGTTCTGTAAGCCAACAATGTCCTTGTTTATCTGACAGCCCTAGAACAATCTCTTCCTCATCTGTGGAAGGTGCTCAATCAGTTTAGCTCCCTATCTGGCTATAGTTACAATTTAGACAAGACAGATGTTGTTTCACTCCAATGGGGGCTTTTCAGACACATTACCCCCTTTGATGGATGGGCTATTCCCTTAAATATCTTGGAGTTAATTTCCAGATTCTCTTGCCTCTTTAATTGATCTTAATTATAGGCTACTAACAACACAGATTATTCAGACCCTAGACTGCTGGAAACATGTTCCTTTATTGCTGTCACAAAGAGTACAACTATTAAAATGGTAATCTTGCCTCAGCTACTTTCTTTACTTCAAACTATATGGCTTAACCCTTCACAAGCTCTCTGTCACAAATGGTATCATCTAATATCTTGTTAACTATGGAAAGGTAGCAAAAACAAGAATTAGATATGCAGTGCTACAGCTCCCAAAAATAGAGGGGACCTAGCCCTCCCAAATCTTGTACTATACAATACAGCAGATCAACTCCATATAGGATTTTACTGGTTAGCCACAAACTATGTAGTGCATAGGAAGAGGTTAAAATTATATATCCAGAACACCTTCTCCCTCTTAAAATCCTTGCTTTCAACCTATAGATTAATCCATCCCATATTACAGATAATAATTTCACTCTGAGCACATTGCAGACCTGCCAACAGATAATGAATCAAACTGTTTAAGATGGAATTGGCTTTATTTTACTCCCACCTGTATGATTCCCCATTTGCACCTAGCCACTGGGACCATACCTTTAAGGAATGGGAGTGCTTAGGTCTACATTTTACATTTTAATTCTGGAGAACAGGGTGTTTCACTGTTTTGAATTCTTAATACAGACACAGCTTAGAAGGAGTGACCATTTCTAATATTATCAGATTAGGACGTTCCAGGCAGATAGATCCCATTTATAACATGGCAAACCCACACCTGCCATATTAGTACACTTGACACATCCAATATACTTGATCTTGTGTCTCTACTCCCTATTGCATCAACTCCAAAAAAATCTCCATTGATTATATCATAAAAGCTTGAGAAAAAGAAAACAATTTATCATACACTATGGAGCAATGGGAACCATTGGTTCAACTCACTACTACTATTACAGCCTCACAGACCTGGTGAGAATTCACCTGGAAAAACTTAACCCATTTTTTTTTTGGTACACCAGCTATTACAGACAAATTCCTTAATTAGAGGAGTGCCTTCTGTTGGAGAGCATGTGTTGCGTAGGTGTTTATTCACTTTCTGGAGTTGTATCCTGTTACAGTGGTTTTCACAACTGTTGTTATTAGAGTTAACCCAGTACTTACTGCCTGATCTACAAATGACATCAGAACTCATTTTATTTAATAATTACCTAAATTGCTACAGAAAAGAACATATTGTACATTAGCTAATATTAGGCAAGAAAAGGCAAATTTTATTTTTATGGCACCCAATCCCGGGAGCTTTGGGTGCCTAAGAATAACACAATACAAATAATAACATTTAAAAGGTAATAAAAACAAAATACTCAGATTAAACAGATATAAAATACTAAAATTTATAATCAGAAGAATAGAACTCTAATACTTTCACACAGACAGTCAGGTAGATCATATAATTCGGATGAGACGTTAAACCGAGGTCCCATCTGCCTGCATTGGTGGTAGTTCAGGTGGATGTTAAAGATCCCATGGCACTTATTGAAAAGAGTAGGGGAATTTCCCTGGTGTCCTGGCCAAATTTCCCTCATTCACTAAAAATACCACCAACAGCTTAATCTGGTTCAAGGTCAGTTGGCATTCATCTGTATCCCCCTCCCCCGGGTCGTGAATAGGCAGGATTTGTCTAGTGCACTTACCCGGTCAACAAAAGCTAAATAAATAAATAAATAATCTCCTCCAGGAAAGCCAGGCAGAAGAGGTGGGCTTTTAGTCTCTACTTAAACACCTCAATGGAAGGGGCCTCCTGGACTGCAAGTGGTAGCAAGTTCCATAGGGTTGGCCTGGTGACATTGAATGTATGGTCACCCAATGTATTGGGCTGAACCCTGGGAACATCCAGGAGGCCCCTAGATGAGGAGTGGAGGGAGCGGACAGAGGTGGCAGGTGTGAGGAGCTCAGTCAGGTAGCCCAGACCCAATCCATATAGGGTCTTAAAGGTGAGCAAGCCCACCTTGAAAAGGATCCTCCACCTGATAGGTAGTCAGAGCAGAACCTGTAGGACTGGGGTCACATGACTGGACCTAGAAAGGCCCATCAGTAACTGAGCCGCTGCATTTTGCACTAGCTGCAACCTGTGGAGGGCCCTTCCAGTGACCCCAAAGTACAAAGAATTACAGTAGTAGAGCCTCGAGGTAACAAAGGCATGCACTAGTGTCGGCAGGTCTTCAGGAGGAATGAGGGGCTTGATCCTGGCAGTGTTTCTCAAGTGGTGAAAAACACTTTTGATAACAGAAGACACCTGATCCTCATGTGTCAATCTGCTGCCCAGGATCACACCAAGCTCTTGCACCCTCAGGGAGGCCATCAACGGAGCAGACCCAGGAAAAGTCCTGTGTCAGCTTCAGGTGTTCTCCCATCACACCCATGACCCAACGTAATCACCAGCACCTCCATCTTATCTGAGTTCAGTCACAACCAACTGGAGGACATCTAGTCATTGATCTTGGCCAGGCAGTTGTTAAGCATGTCTACAGAATCAGATGTTCTAGGGGCAAATAACAAATACAGTCATGTATCATCTGCATAGCAGTGAAACTCCACACTGAATTGTCGAATGATCTCGCCCAGGGGCAGCATGTACACTGTGAATAACATCGGTGACAAGATCAAGCCCTGGGGTACTCCACATGAGAGGGGCACTGGGAAGGAGGAAAAATTCCCCATCACTATCCATTGCACCCTGTCAGAGAGATAGGACTCCATCCATTTGATGACAACACTGGTGAGTCCACAATGCTCACAGAGTTGATCAAGAAGCATGAAGTGATCCATAGTATTAAAGGCTGATGAGAGATTGAGAAGAACAAGAATTGACTTGTCTCCTCTATCTCTAGCCCTGAGCAGATCATATGTACCCTAACTAATGCTGTTCAAGTGCTGTGTCTGGCCCTAAAACCTGACTGGAATGGCTCATGGATGTCAAAGGACATGAGGTGATCCTCGAGTTGTTGCACCACAAGTTTCTCAACAACCTTGCTCAAAAATGGCAGACTGAAGATGGGATGGTAATTTTCCAGGACATCTGGGCTGAGAGATGGTTTCTTCAGGAGGGGTCTCACTAGTGCCTTTTTCAAGACTGCTGGGAAGACCCCTTCTGACACTGAGCACTGGGCAATCCTGGTGAACACTGGGCCAAGAGTCTCATCACATCTCATTAAGAAACATGTCAGAGCTGGCTCTAGTTTATAATATGTGTGCTTTAGCACTTAAAACCACCTCAATGACCTTGGCTGCCTCCACAGATTTAAACTTCTCCCAGACTGACAGAGTGACTCTGTTCCTCCTGGTACGACCACTGTGAGGCAACAATTGCCTCACTGGTGGAATCTACGACTGTATCGATGTCACTATGTCAGAGAAAAACAGAGCAAACTCTTCACACAAAGTATATTAGTATCCTTCCTGTCAAGAAAAATTTTCCCAAATTGTGGATCGCACCTAATATTTCCCAGCTGGAGATGTGGCAGTATATTATGGTGGAACAATATCCTATGGAATAGCTTACTATTGTACTGCAACAGCAACTGCCAAAATTCCTTAATATCTGGCAAAAGTGGCTACTGTACATACTGACTGAGCTTGTACCTTACATCTGGGAAGAGGCATGGCAATGATGGGGGTGGAAGGAGCTTGCTTGTCAAAATAGGAAACTGGAAATGCAGGTGGGGTGGGTGCCTAGCTCCACTGGCCAACATTCCCATGCCATCTGAAGAACCGGAGCTCCTATCAGCTGGATGCCCTGTATGCTTAGTACTTTAACTTTCCCATAGTGGCATTAGTAGCAAATGGAATAAGGATGTTTACTTTTCGACAGACTTATTTCTTACCAGCTTCTTTTCTATGCCTATAGTAGTGATGATACTGTCCTGTTATTCATGGTTCTTCCTTTGTGATTGCAAAAAAACAATAAAAACTAAAGTTTAAAAAACTAATGAAATCTCACCATTTATTTGTGAGTTGCTTTACTTGCACCTGGAGGTGTGTAAAAAAGAAGTCAGATTTAGATAAAGGCTACCCAAAACACATAACTGATGTTTCTATTTCTCTTCTCTCATTTACAACTCATTTACATCTGGAAAGAGGCAACTGTGGGTCCAGAAAGCAATCCAAGAGAGGAACATTATAAGCATTTTATTCATTCAGTTTAAAATATTTGAAAATTTGTAAGAATATAAGGGCTGCCTAGCAAATTTGATGTGAATTCTAATGTTTACTTACAAGGTTTAAATTTTAAATAAAAGTAATCAAGATATAATGCTCACTACTAGTGAAGATAAAACCCTTCTTATGGAATACACTTTTATGATCCGTGTCAGAATGAAAATGTAAGATAAATAAATGAAGCTTCTCTGAAATTTCAATGAAAATGTCTTAGATTCTTGAGCAATTTATCACAGTCAGAAATGAAGTATTGCCATTCTTTTGTAAGTTGTTTTACTTGCACCTAGAAGTGTGAAGAAGAATTAAGATTTAGACAAAGACTACCCAAAACATATAACTAATGTTTCTGTATCTCCTCACTCATTTACATCAACTCATTTGCATCTGGGAAAAGGAAAATTACATACTTTTATTTCTTCTGATGCAAATTTGTGAAAAAGTGTAGGAGTATTAGGATCAAACAAATACTGTACTATGTGTTTTCTAACGTTTGTTCACAAAGATTAGGTAACTTTAAAAAAAATAGTCAAGACACAATGCTCACTACTAGTGAAGATGGAACCCTCCTCGAGGAGCATAAATACTGGTTCCGCTATTACAGAAACTTTGCTTGCTTCAGTAGCACATATACTAAAATTGGAATGATACAGAGAAGCTTAGCATGGTCTCTGCACAATGATGACATGCAAATTCATGAATTGTTCCATATCTTTGGTGTGTACAGCTCCTTTTCATGCTCTCAGTTGTATTACACCTTCAGACATGGTTGTCAGCTTGCTGGCTTATATATAGGGTTGCCACCTTTGGATGAGGTGAACACCAAATACTAAACCACACCTCCAAACACCACCCTTAGCCCCGCCCCATTTATGACTGATGAGGGCATCACAAAGATATATTTCTGAGTGTGAATTGCTTTATTTATTCAAAATGGCAGTTGATAGTGCATTGTGTGTGATTTCTTTAAAGTATGTCATGGTTATTATTTTTGGTTTGTTTAATTTAGATTTAAATATTTTTAGTGTCACTTTTCAGTGTGTGTTAAGGTTGGGAGGGTTGGGGGATGGGGGTTCGGGAGGCTTTGCATTCTGTATAGACACACTTCTATTCACACATCAAGTGACTACCTGGACAGCTGTGGAAACAAGCTATTCTGGACCAGGTGGCCTTTTCTGGTAAAACTCGCTCACTAAATAAATAAAATAAACTACAGCAGTAATGGAGGATGGGATTTAATTACAAATCTGATCCGGCATTTTAAGAGGCACCACAGTCTGTAGTCCCTTCCCTCGCTCCACCTCTAAAGTTATTTTTAATGCCAGAAAAGTTTTTAAAAGTGATAGGAACTATTCATGCTGTTAAATACACTATTTTTCCATGTCAGATATCTCTGATAGCTTGATATGCTTTGGGAAATCTGATAAATTACCTAAGTCTGTGGTGTTCTCAAAAACTGTGTTTCTTTCACCCTATGAGCTACTGTTCTCTTTTCCTTTTTCATTTTTCTGACTTAGCATGACATTAGCCGCACCATTACATGCTTTTTATCTGAAAGGCCTGGAATGGTGTTACTGGAATGTCCAGATAATATGAAAACAGAGTGCAATATCTACTGAGATGAGAGGGAATCAATATTGTTATAAATTGAATAAAATATTAGATTATTAATTTAACAACAAAAGGAGTCTACAAATATTAAAATATAGGACATACTCTAAAAGGAAAACAGGAGAGCATATAAAAGTATAAAACTGTTCCCTATTACAGCAGTAAAAGACCGTACTCACAATGCAACATAGAAGGGATTAGATCAATTTACTGCTGCTGGCCTTCATAGCCCAACTTTAAACCTCCCAGGCTAACTCATTTACAAACAAACATCTGCATTACATCACAACATGTTTATAACCTGGACCTGCAGGTAAAACAGTGAATGAGTTAGTAGAATCTGATTTACAAGTATGTAAGCATTCAGAATGACTAATAAAGTACTACCTCTGAACAAAACTGGATGACCAGATAACGGTCTCTGAAAGCCAGATTATACAGTCCAAAGCAGGACAAGTGGCAACCAGGAGGAGGAAAGAGACAGGGAACTGAACCTGCAAATATTGACTACTGCAGGGGAGGAAAGGCAGAGAAGGGAGAGAAGGGAGAGAAGAGAAGGGAAAGGTGGTAATAGTGGGAGACTTCAACCTGCCCAAGGTAGATTGGAGGATACCAGTCAAGACGTGTTCCAAGAGTCAGGTGATCCAAGAGACACTGCAAAATGGGTTCCTGACTCAGGGCATCACCAAACCCACCAGGGAAGGGGAAATGCTTGATCTGGTGCTGACGATTGGGGACCACATCCATGATATAAAGATTGAAGAGCCCCTAGGTGGGAGTGACCATCACACAGCATAGTTTTTGTGGGATACGGGCAGGGAAATGACCCCCGCTGAGGCTAAAATCCTGGATTTTAGAAAGGCAGACTTCAGAAAGATTGACAACCTGCTAAGGGGTCACCCGGGAAACATCCAAGTGGATATGGTGGTGGACAAAATGCGGTCCATCATCAAGGAAGGAATAATAGTTGCTATGGAGGATTGTTAGGTTCAAAGGGAAAAACTCAAGGGCCAGCTGGTTTAGTACTGGGTGTAACGGGAATCACCACCTGCCAGCTATGTGTATATAATTTTGATATAAATATATGTTTTTGAATTCTGCTTGTGAAACATGGCAGTCAGCACAAGGCATCATGGGACATTGGATTTTTAAAAGAAAAAAAATATGTTCTGGCATTGCTTGCTGTGACAGCTAGCTTGTAAAAGTTGATTTTTTGGGACTATAATAAAACCAAGGTCATAAACCAACGACTGCTTTGAACCCAGGCAGCTTGTCATAAAATATTGCCTTTTACAGCGTATCAAGAGGGTAGCAGTTTCTGATAGATACCTGTGGAAATTCACCCAGCTATGAGAGGTGTTTTTGTGATGTTTTGCTAAGAGATCAAAAGGGAATGCTGTCATAAACTATACTTTGATGAAGAAGAGATTGTCTTGTTATAATTAAAAATATTGCTGCATTTGCAGATTCCAATTAAGTAGTAACCTGACCTGTTTGCCTATGCAGCTGCATATCACAAATTAATTACAGGACTAAAAGTGATCTCATGTGCTGTCACATCACAAGGAGGGTAGGACTTGAACTCTGATATTGCCAAACTGGCTGAAGGGACTGATGCACACTCTTGTTCTGAACTTGGAAGGGACACTCTCTTCTGGACTTCTAAGAGTCATCTTTGTTTCTGGACTTCTAAGGGACACTTCATCCAAGATAGGTAACAGCCCAAATCATTTGCCAACTGAAAACCTGAGGTAGAATTAGCTAAATCAGTTACACGGTGCTTTGTTTTGTAATTGTCCATTTCTTTTCTGTTTACTACAGTGCAACCCGCTTAAGTGAATAGCCTTCGTCCCACCATAATTTATGCACTTAACTGGGCTATTCACTAAAAAAGGAATTTGCCATTTTTCAGTGTTTTGCACTTAGTGTAATGACAGAAACAATAGTCAGGATACTTAATATTTTTACTTATTTTGTGTACATAATACAGTTTTTAATTTTTTCACTGTGTCAGTATTAAAATAAAGTGAAAAGACTTTAAAAGATATTTTAACACTGTTAAACACAGTTAGAAAGCATTAAATTCCTGTATTTCAGCATCTCTGTGATGGTAAGCTGTCTCTTTCTTAATGTGCAAACCTTCATACAAATGTCCTCGAGCTCATAATATGGTGTGCAATCTTCCTCCGCTGCGACATTCACCTCAGGGAATCTTGTGAGCCTCCGAAGACAGCTCTGTGTTTCAGCAATGGTGGGTACAGGCTCTGTCTGCTCATATTCATCCTCATCCTCATCATCGTCATCCTCTGCAATTTGTGAGGAAAGAAAGTGTGCCACTATGTCAGTGTCAGTAACTTCTCCATAGCAGGGAGTGTTATCATTAGAGGATACAAAAATTTCAAAAGTTACTGGGTCCATGTCTGGTGGTGGTGGGGGGTTGTAGCATTAGATGCTTCCAGTAGCTATGGCTCAGAACTGGGAACAACAAAATGTGCTTTGTGAAAGCAGTTCCAAAATCAAGACTGCCTTCACATCGTACCATGCCTGCTGCAGTAAGTGGATGGCATCAAGGATGGATAAACGCAGGCTAACTCACCAGGGTTGGCAATTTCACTGGAGTCATACCCAGCAAGGATACTGTCCAGCATTCAGCACCTGTACAGCTCTTTTAGGTTTTTTATGATTCCCTGGTCCAAGGGCTGGATAAGGGACGTCGTGTTAGGCGGAAGAAACACAACTTTAACATTTTGTAGACTCAGTGCAGCGTGAGCACTGCAATTATCCAGCAGTAGGCAAACCCTCTTTCTTTTTCACTGCATTGTCCTGTCCAGATCTCTAGCCCATTCAGAAAACAGTTCAGCCATCATCCGTGCATTCCGAATTGCTTAGTACACAACTGGCAGTTTGCTGACATCCACCCACTTAAAACATCTAGGATTTTTACTCTTCCCAATGACCACTAATTTGAGTTTCTTTGACCCATTCATGTTAGCACAGATTAAGACTGTCTGGGGTGTAATCTTCAAGCAAACTCGGCAGCACAGTTCTAACTCCGTCAACAGCAGGCAGTGAATCGGCATCCTTTTTTTCACCATGGGCTCTCTTGAAAACAATGCTGTGGCTGGATTTAAACCATGACAACCACCCATTTGTTGGCTCGAACTCCAGTTATGCAAGGCATCTGCCAGTCATTTTGCCTTATGCTGTAAGAGAGGACCAGAAACCGAGATGTCTGCAGCTCTAGCATGTTAGAAAAACATGAGTAGGGCTTCATCAACTGTGGAGTCCTTTCCTTCTCTCTTTCTTTTTTGGCTGTGGTTACAGTTGCCCTCAAAATCTGCAAGGATTTTTTCTTTGTGCTTCAGCAGCTGGCAGATCTGAAGCTGCAACCCCCCCAGTGCCAAGCCACTGCAGATTGTGTGATCCCCAGCTGTTCAAGCATTTTCAGAGCATCAATCTTCTGACATAGGGTAAGCTCTTTGTTTCTCCCCTGCTTTCATTCTGGCTCCACAGGACTAGCCATTGTCGCTGGTGGTGATTGCGTTTGTGATTGAATTGGGCCTTTCATAGCAACATCACATTAACACCTGATGCAGCTGTAAATGGGATTAGCACAGACGGCTAGGGCTGTTATTATCGGCGGGCAATTAGGACAGTTAGGGCAATCAACAGACAAAGAAGCTCAGATAAGACATTAAATAACTGAAAAAATGCTTTGCAATGACTGAAAACTCACACATTTTTATACACTTAAATGGGATTTTGTATTCATTTAACAGGTTTTTTAACAACGGGATGAACAACACAGAAATCAGGACTGCATAAATGTATTCACTAAAATGAAATATGCGCTTAAGCGATATTCACTTAAGTGGGTTCGACTGTATTTTTAAATTTTAGTAAACCTTGTTTTTTCCTTAAACCTGCCTAAGAACTGTTTCATTTTGAGTGTGAGTGGTGGGACAGTATTGATAATTCTAACATAACTGTTAAATTGCTTGGAGTGTCACCATATGCAGCTACGCTAACAAGGATCTGTGTAAAGATTCGGCAAGGTAAGAAAATACCAGCATCTCAATTGAGTCGGCAGGGGGTTGTGAACCAGGTTGGTTGTATGCCCACTGGGTCAAGTATTGTGCTGCTTTTTACGAAGAGAGTGTGATATTTGGACCTGTTACCTGGGTGTGCTAGCTAAAAAAAATGGTTCATAATTGACCCCAGGACTTGAGACTGGTAGTTTGCTTGGACCCAGAACAAACAGGAGGGTGTCCCTCTTTGTCCCCTGTTCTCAAATTGCACTTCAAGGCTGAGCACTGTGGGAGCAGAGAGCCTGATCCCTGGAGTGGATTTTGACAGATTTGGTGTGCAGCAGTGTGATCTGAAAGATTTGTTTGCATACTGTGCAATTATTTTGTGGCACGGGCATTAACAGTCCAGTGTTTTGGATTGACAAACTGTAACTGTTCACACACAAACAAGGTAGATATTTTAAAAGAAATATATAATTTTGGTTACAGTCTAAGCTCCCTACCCATTTTATTTTTGTTTCGGGTGCACGCTAGTGTAGCCGTAGATTAGGTAAGAAAATGGCTTCCAGCTACAGCAAATACACTGCAGACCACCTGTGGCAGTTGTGCCAGGAAAGAGGAGTCTGATGCGAGTGGCGAACTAAAAAGCACCTCGTGGAGGCTCTTGTGGCAGCTGATGCACAAGCGACTGTCCAGGATCTCGAGTCACAGTTGGTGACTGAAAGGTACCAGACTTTGGGTGTGGAGTGGCCAGTGTCCACCACTGTGTCCAGTCACAGGGGGAGGAGGACAGCAGGACCAGAGGGAATCCAGGACCACAGCAACAGGGGAAGGTCTCCACCATGCTGGAGCCAGAAGGGTTCAGGCTGCAGCTAGTGTTGAGGAGAATGGGGCTGGTATTCGAACAGAAGAATTTCCAGATGGAACTGAAGAAGCAGGAAAAAGAAAACCAGCTTTGGAGAGAGGCCAAGGACAGAGAGCAACAGCTTCAGAGAGAGAGAGGCAGAGTGAGAGGAGATAGAGCACCAGAGGGAGTTTGAACTGCAGAAGCTAACACTCCAGCATCCAATGCCAGAGCAGGTAAGTGGCATGGGTGAACCTGTAACTCCATGACTGGGGTACAAATTAAATTCTAAACTGATAGCTGAATTTGAAGAGAGGGAGAACAGCTCTTTTGTGTGCTTTTGTTGTTCTAAAACCCTCCCTTCCTTCCTGGGCCCTACCTACACTGTGTCTGTCCTTCCTGTCTGCAGGTGACCTGTAAACCCCCTAGGGCTGTGACCGCCATAGTGGTCAGGACCATCAGCGAGCGCCCCACAGTGCTAGGAAGCTGCAGCATCAGCCCCTGCTCTCTGATTCCCAGGTATGGAGGTCAGAGCTCCAGTCTCGGCTTCTCTGGGGAATTTTCAGGTCCACCCCCCACCCTCCCTAGGCCAAATACTTTACTCCCCACCTACCTCATATGCCTTCCTCTTTGGCTTACCTTTCAGCCTACTTTATTCTCTTCTCCTTCCCTTTAATGCTATACCTTATCTACAAGTCTTCTAATTCTCCTGGTTCAGCTACTAAACAAATCTTCCTTCTGCAAATTTCTGGACACTTTAGTCCCCTTCTCAAGTTTCCTTGCAGAATCCTACACAACTACCTACTACCAGGCAATTTAGCCATACTCACTGCAGTTGAATCTCATCCATTGTACCTCTGGACCATGGATATAGGCCGAATACTTTGGAGGTCATGGGTGCTTTTCTGCCTGTCTCTGCGCCTACTTTATCCCTTACTCTCAACTTCAGTAACTCCTGTGTCTCCCATCGAGTCGGGGAAACATCCACAAGCTGAATTGCACTGATATTTTGGGAATCATTGATTACCTCGTAGGCGTCCTCAATTCCCCCTTCCTCCTCTTGGATATATATCTAACCCGGTATAGTGGTACCCTTGTTGTATACATCAAATGACATTCATTTGTCTCCTCACTTCACTTGTTCCACTTTGTCATTTGCTGGCAAGGTACTGCTATACATAGCATTAAATAAGCTAGGCATTAGCCTCAGGGCATCTTCATGCCATAGCCACGTTCCCTATAAGTGAGAATGGATCAAGTTTTTAAAGTTACTCTTAGGACTAATTAGGAAGCTCCTGCTTCTCTTACTATTGTGCTCAGGTAATGTTGAACTGAACCCAGGCCCACCAGTATCTATTGGCTGTCCAGCAGACTTACTTAGCCTTAAAGGGTTAAGCTTTATGCATGTTAATGCATGCAGCTTGTTAAAAAAAATTACATCTATCCAGGCCTGGATATGTCATACTGCCCCTGACATATTGGTTGTCACAGAGTCCTGGCTCCGCCCGGCAACTAGCAACAATGAAATAAACCTTGCTTCTTATTCTCTGTTCCAAACTGACAGGCAGTTCAGAGGTGGTGGGGTGGCTATTTACACTAAAGACAAATTTGCTGTCTCTATTCTTGACTCAACCTCTGTCCCAATTCTCAAATGAGTTTGAAAGTCTTTCCCTGCAGGTTGAGATTTCATCTGGTGTCTCGCTCTGTGTGTCAGGCTGCTATAGGCCACCGTCTGCGGGGTTGCAGCTGTTGAATCATTTAAGCCTTATCCTTGGGGCAGATGTCCACTGAGTCTATACTACTAGGTGACCTTAACGTAGACTGGTTGTCC
This sequence comes from Neoceratodus forsteri, assembly GCA_016271365.2. Classification (NCBI taxonomy): domain Eukaryota; kingdom Metazoa; phylum Chordata; order Ceratodontiformes; family Ceratodontidae; genus Neoceratodus; species Neoceratodus forsteri. The sequence goes on from CM028131.1 coordinate 1,129,848,264, forward strand.
AATGTATCCTCTCCCCTAAAAACGCTCTGCAATTCACTCAGACTGACTCAACTCATCAACGAATCCACACACTATAATAAGACAAACCCTACTAACAGCACTTTGCTGGATATTATACTTGACAGCAAACCTAACTTATTCACCCATGCTGCTGTCTTCTTTTCAGATATCAGTGACCACTGCTTCATTGCCTGTGTGAGGTCCAACCACACTTCCCCATGTACATCTAAATTCTTTATTAAAAGGTGCCTCCAGAATTTTGATCCCTGCACTTACATCTCAGAGTTAAAACACTCTGTATACTGGTCAGATTTTTATTTAGGAAAATCAGTGACCACTGCCTATGACATTTTCCAAGACATAGGATTAGGCACTATTAATAGGCATGCACCACTAGTGAATACTGTGTAGGAATAAATCTGCGGGGGTTCACCAATGAGCTGAAGGGTGCTATGCTTAATAGGGATGTGCTGTGGAAAAAGGGCCATAAGCCCAAGCATTCGAATGACTGGAACCTATTTAGGAGGGCGAGGAACCTTTGTACCAAAATGGTCAGAGAAGCAAAGGCTAATTTCTACCACTCTCAACTTGATCTCTCAGCTAAATGCTCCTCCAAATTTTGGAAACTAATTAAAGATGTTGAAGGCCATTCCTCTGGTGCCTCCTTGCCAACAAAAATCTCAGCTGGCTCCACCATACTCACTGACAAACTGTCAATCCATGACTCCTTCAACAACCACTTCGCTACTGCAAGGCTAACCTTTGACACTTCCCTAGCCAGTATGCCTCATGCACAGCTTGCAGTGAATAACCAAGGCATCTCCTTCCCTAATCCGTCCTTCTCACTCCAGTCTACAATTCTGAAGGAAGTTGAAGACCTTTTGCTCCAGTTGGATGTTAGGAAAAGTGCTGGAGCAGACCTTATTGAACCGTACATTTTAAAGTTAGGCTACCATGTTCTTGCGGTGCCCATTACACATTTGTTTAACTTATCCCTTTCACAGGGTGACCTTCCTACCATCTGGAAAATGGCTCATGTTATTCCTTTGTTTAAGTCAGGAGATCCCAGTGACCTGAACAATTACAGGCCGATCTCCCTTCTACCAATCCTGTGTCTAAGTTATTGGAAAATTGTGAACACCCAGCTCAGGAATTACCTGGAATCGGCAAAGCTTTTCAACCCATTGCAATCAGGCTTTACAGCACAACACAGTACAATCTCATCCCTAGCCAAGGTAACTAATGATTGGCAGTGTGAGTTGGATAATAAGAACTTTGTGCTGTATTTTTGAACGCAAGCAAGGCCTTTGATACTGTCGATCATGGCCTGCTCCTCACGTCCCTCCGGCATATCAGACTGGATGCTCTTTCCATTTGATGGTTTGAGAACTATCTCATAGGTTGCACACAGCAGGTAAAAGCTGAAGGTGAAGTCTCACCCCTAAAACCCCTTCTGAGGGGAGTACCTCAGGGTTCCATCTTGGGTCCCCTGCTATTCACAATCTACAGTAACAGGATAGATGCCACTATCACAAAGGCCCAAATACACCTTTTTGCGGGTGACACAGTGCTTTATGTTAGTGGTCTCTCTCCTGAGGTGGCATGCACAGTTCTCCAGGATGAATTCAACTTGTTGCAGCACCAGCTCCTAAACCAAAAGTTGCTTTTGAATGCCAAGAAAACAAAAACAATGTTCTTCTCGCCTTTCCCCAACTCACCTAAACCAGCCTCGGTTGGGACTCCCCCCCTGATATCTACCATCCTTGGTGAACAATTGTAGTACGTAACTAAATTCAAATACTTGGGGATATGGCTTACAATAGAGTCTCCTGCCTAGTACATATAGAAGAACTGACAATGAAACTCCATCAAAGGCTAGGCCTTTTCTTTAGGATAAAAAACTTCCTCTCCATGGATGCTAAGACAAGACTAGTCCAAACTACTTTTCTCTCCCTCCGAGACTCTGCTGATTTCCTTTGTAGTCAAGGACCTGCTGGCACAATCACAAAACTTGATACGCTCTATCATAGAGCCCTAAGGTTTATAATGGATCTTCCCTACTCCATCCACCATTGCTTGTTGTATACTGCAGTAGGTTGGTCCTCTCTTAGCTTCAGATGACAAAGAAATGCCACCTTCTGGACTTATAAAGCCATTATAAACAAATTACTTGACTACGTCTCTGTCTGCTTACCGTTTTGTTCTCTAAGCAGGTACGCTTTGAGAAGTGCCTCCTATATTACCTTGAAGGTATTTAAGGCCAGATTCCACTTTGGCTGGACATCTGTTTGTCACGTGCTGCCCCAAATATGGAATAAAGCTGCAAAACACTTTGAAATTAAAGCATACCGTTAGCTTAGCAGCTTTCAAAACACTTTACTCGCATCATAAGGAATCCTTTGTTTGCTACTCCTGAACACGTGATACCCCATCCCATTGGAGCCCCCTTACTACTCTCACTTGGGCCTCTTCTCTGGTTACTGATTTCAGCTATTGTCAGGCCCTCTCTCTTCCCCTCCTCCCTTCATTGCTTCTTTTTACTCTTTTTATCCCCTGACATGAGTCTAGTTCTGCACCTGCCTTCCCCTATGCCCTGCCCCCGCTGTCTAGTTCCCCTCAAAATGCATCATACCTTACTTTTTGCATCTGCGGACTCATATTCCCTAACCACTGTTCCTTCCAGTATCTGTCCTACCCCCCTCACCCTGCTTCTTCCTCTGCCCCTAGTCCATCCCCTGATTTGTTCTCTTGGGGTTCCAGTTGGTTCACCTTTTTTTATTTGTTCCCTACTCACATTATAGTTATTGAACTTATCTAACATACTAACATACTAATTGCCAGCAGATTAGGCCTTACAGTCTATCGAGTCTGCTTGAACCTCAGATCCCTAATTGGGTACCGAGGCCCTCCCCCTTTGTGTTCCGGAAACCCCTATCATCCATCCCCACCCCCCAGGCCAGACCATCATCTGATGCATCCACTTTCTGTGTCTGCCCCACCCTCTCTTGAAGCCCTCCACTGTGGATCTCTGAACCAGCTCACCAGGCAGTGCGTTCCAAGGATCCACCACCCTCTCAGTGAAAAACTCCTCCTCTCCCCCACCCTTCCAACTTCAAACCATGCCCTCTGGTGATACCTCCCTGCTTTAGTCTAAAGATCCCTCTGTGTTTACCCTATTTTATTCCTTGAGGTACTTGAAGACCTCAATCATGTCCCCCCATCTCTCCTCTCCTCCAATGAAAACAGGCAGAGCTCCTCAAGTCTGTCCTCATCGTCAAATCCCATAGTCCTCATATCATTTTAGTTGCCCTCCTCTGTGCCCTCTCCAGGAGCTGTATGTCCCTCTTCAAGTGTGGTCTCCAGTACTGTACACAGTACTCAAGGTGTGGTCTAACCAATCCATTGTACAGCGGCAGAATCACTTCACTGCTCCTAGAGGTGATACCCCTTATGATGTATCCCAACATCCTGTTTTCTTTGCTAGCCACTCTCCTGCACTGCTTGGAGTTATTCATACATGCATCCACCATGACCCCTAGGTCTTTTTCCCCTGCTGAGGCCTCCGGCTCCTCCCCTCCCAGGGTGTACCTGTGTTTAGGGTTTCCCTGCTCAAGATGTGACACCTTGCACTTGGTGATATTGAAATTTAATTTCCATGTGTGAGCGCACCTTTCCATGGTATCCAGGTCCCATTGCAGGGCCAATCTCCCCTCTTCCCCCTCAACTACTGCTCCCATCTTGGAGTCGTCAGCAAAGAGACTCATTTCACACCCTATACCCTCCTTGATGTCCGAAATGTATGCATTAAACAGGATTGGACCCAGGACCGAGCCCTGTGGTACCCCACTACTGATCTCTCTAGGGTTCGAGAGCTCCCCACTGACCACTACTCTCTGAGTGCATCCAGCTAGCCAGTTTTCAATCCATCTGACCACCAAAAGGCCTACTCCCAACCCTGTCAGTTTCTCCACCAGACCATTGTAGGGGACAGAGTGGAACGCCTTGCTGAAGTCCAAGAATAATACATCCACAGGCTTTCCCCTGTCCAGTTCTGATGTTACCCATTCATAGAACTCCACAAGATTGGTTTGACATGATCTACCTGGCACAAACCCATGTTGCCGACTATCAGACCTCCACCTCCTCCAAGTACACCCCAATCGTTCCTTTAGTATACTTTCCATTAATTTTCCCACCACCGAGGTCAAACTGATGGGTCTATAGTTATCTGGTACTTCCTCGACCCCTTGTGGATTGGCACCATGTGCCCTCCCCAATCCTAGGTACCCTCCCTGTCTCCAAGCGACCTGTTGAAGAGCTCCACCAGGGTGCAGCCAGTATGTCCGGCCATAATTCCATAGTACTCTTGGTTGAATGCCATCTGGCCCAGGAGATTTGTCTTTCTTTAGGCCGTTAAGGGCTAACCACACCCTTTTGGTGGAGATAGCATCATCTGTCCCCTCCACTTGACTTGCTTTTTTATCCTTATCCTGATGTGACACCCCTGGGGTACCTCTCCCTCCCTCTTGCTCCATTTCTGCTGCTCCCCTGATCCCACTCACTACTGCTTCTATCCCCATTGTGCCTTGCTTTGTAGCTATCCCATTCCCCTTCCCAGTGAACACAGAGGTGTACTCGTTTAATACCTCTGCCTGGTCCCTCGCCTCTTCCACCCACCTTCCTTCTGATCTCAACCTGCTGAGATGGCCCTTAGTTTTTCTCCACTCCTCAATGTACTGGAAGAATCCCTTTTCCCTTCCCCGTATCCCCTGTGCCAGCCGCTGCTCTTTACTGGACTTTGCCCCCTGCACCATCCAGGTGACCTTTCTAGATGCAAGATGGTACATTTCCTTTTCCCTATCCCCTCTCGTTGTTTTATATTTCTTGTAGGCAGCCTTCTTTTCTCTGACCGCTACCTGAACCTCACTGGACCACCAGCATGGTTTATGTGACCTTGCTTCCTTATGCTTCACCTTAGCACAGGTCCTGACTGCCTCATGATGTCCCGGTTTTATGACCTCCCATCTCTTTTCCATATTTATCATTGTTGTAATCTCCTTCAACTGATCCTTGAGAATATTTCCCATGCCCACAAAGTCTGCCCCCCTGAAGTCCTCTGCCAGTGTCCTGGATCTCTTCCCCCCCTCCACCCATGCTTATTTGAGTCCAGACAGTATTGTGGTCACTCCCAGTCAGGGGATACTCTACAACCAGGTCCCTTACCAGATCCCCATCCAACAGAACCAAGTCCAGGACATGCCCCTCCCTTGTAGACTCCATCACGTGCTGTGTTAAGAACGCATCCTGGAAGCCGTCCAGCAGTCTCTGCTCCTTGGCCACCTTAGAGGACATGGTTCCCCAGTTTGTACCTGGCATATTAAGGTCCCCCATCAACACCACTCCTTCCCCTTTTGGTCTACACTGGGCAATGATGTTGTCCAGCAAACCATCCTCCAGAACATCACCCATCCTGGGGGCCTATATACTATACCAGCTTGACCTTACCTCCTGCCGGGGTTCGTAAGGTGACCCATAAGACCTCCACGTTTCCCTCTGCCTCTTTTACCTAGCAATTTCTATGTCATCTCCTAATGAACATAGCCCTCCATCCCCTGCCCTCCTTTCTATCCTTCCTAAGAATAGTGTACCCTACTGCGTTTGGGTCTCAGTCATGGTTTTTGTTGGCCCACGTTTCCGTGACCGCAGCCACATCCACCCCCCAAAAAGCATGGCCTGGAACTCTGGCAACTTGTTTCCCAAGCTTCTGGCATATACTAACACCACCCCCCACCCCGGATCCCCTTTGTCGAACCCCACCCAGGATCCTTATACTTTCATCCACCCTCTGCTCCTCCTGAAACCTTCTCCCCCAGTCTGTTTCCCCTCTCCCCCCCTTGGGTTTGAAGGCTTCTCCCTCATCTGGAGGAGAGGGCTCTTGTCAGCCCTCCCTTGTCCTCCCCTCAAAGTTTAAACCCCACTTTTCTTGAATGTAGTCAGCCACCCCATGTTTGAGGACTTCCTTCCCTAGCGGGCAAGATGAAGCCTGTCCTTGGCATACAGTCCCTTATCCTCCCAAACTCCTTTCCAGTTCCCTAACACCCCCGACCCACTTTCTTCACCCCACTTCCTGAGCCAGTCATTAACCTCTGTGATCTTCATTTTTTTCTCCACTGAGGCCTTTGGTACTGGCAATAGCTCTGAAAAGGAAATGTTGCCTCCATTATCCCAACAGACTCTGGCAAGTTCTCAGAACCTTGCTTGGATTTCCAAAATACTATTTCCCTCTAGACTGTTAGTTCCCAAATGCACCAGGAAATCCGGTTTCCCTCCACAATCCCTAACCAGTTCGTACACCATGAACTTTGCTCTGTGCACCGTCAGACCAGAGATACTCACTACCTTCACCTGGCTATGGCATCCACCCCCCTGTCCCTTCCAATGGATACCCTAATCATCGAGTCTCCCAATAACAGAACCTTAACACCGCCATCATCCTTAAGGTTACTTCCACTATGCGCTGTCAACCCCCCATCCTCCCCTTTATTCATGATCTCAATTCCATGGGAGTTTTCCCGCCTTATTAGAGACCCCCTTATCACCCTCTCCTTTCTGCCTCCCTTGTTATTTTGCCCACTTAACTCAGACCCCCTCCTGAATAGGTGTCCCCTTTAACCCTCTCTTATCAGAACCATTTATCGTGGCCCTGATGGTTTGCCCTTCCCACACACCACCATCCTCCTCCATTGTAATAGTAGCCCTGCCTCCAGAGGCCCTCTGTGGGTCCCCTTTACCTAGGGGCCCCATCCTTGGTACAGACACCCCCTTCTGAAGGGGGGCCCCTCCCCCACCTCCTTGTCTCCCAGTTTCTCTCCAGTAGTGCTCTCCTCCCTCATGTCTGTAATATGTTGCATCTCCCCCATCAGCTTAACATTTACGTTTCCTCTTCTCCCTCTGGGACTATTTCTGTCCTTTCTGTTGCCGGTCTGTGATGCCCTATGGGTATCAGACTCCCCCCCCCGGCCTCTGTATCAGTTTCTTCATTTCCACCAACCCCTTCCTCCCCCTTTAGGTTGCTTAGTAGCTCAAATTTATTGTAACACTTTATGCCAACCTCCATCAAGTAACCTGAGTTTCCCCTGACTGCCCCTCTAAACTGCCCCCTTCCTCCCCTCTTGCCTTGTTCTCCTTAGGAGCACTCTTCCCACAGTCTGCTCTTTTTGGCTTCCCCACAACAGCCCCTTCCTTCTCACTGTCTGCTCTTCTAGGCTTCCCCACAACAGCCCCTCCTGACTCTTCCCCCTCCACTCTCTTTATATTCGGAATGTTTACCCATAAGTTTTCCCCTTAGCGTCAACATCCCTATCTAAGGGTCCTCTGTCTCTAATATCCCCCCTCCTGCTTGGTGTAACATAATGTTCTGTAAATTCTGAGCATTGCCCCAGCCTCCCCTCAGCCCCACCCTTCTGCTGTCCATATCCACACCCCTTATCCTTGGACACACACTCCAACTCCTCCAGCTTACTCCTTAACCAATGTACTTCACTCCTGATATGAGATAGTTGTCTACAGAGTGGGTAGCATCCCTCTCTCCAGGCCCAATTGAGAATTATTGCTCCCCCACAGCCTGTGCAGCCTACAACCCTTCCAAAAATGCCTGCCATGGTGGAATGTCTGCATTACTGTTATTTGTATTTTTTTCTTTTCTGTATATTATTGCCGTATTTAACCTGTATTTCCTTACATTTGTATTTCTATGCCTGTTGTTGATCATGCCAGTGTACTGTAATTACCGTGTATTTTTGTTATCTTGTTCTTATTTCACCCAGGTCCACCTCAAAAATGAGCTCAGCTCAATGGTGATCGCCTGGTTAAGTAAAGATTTGATTGATTGATTGATTGATATGGATGCATTTTTAAATTCATTTGAAAAGGTATGCATTCAGGCAAAAATTCCCCGCGAGTCCTGGAGCTTCCAGCTATCTCTACTGCTTACTGGGAAAGCTCATGACGCACTGGGTCAAATGGACAATCAGGACAGTAATGATTATGACAAACTTAAAGCTGCATTGCTCAAAAAGTATGAATTGACAGCTGAAGCGTACAGAGGTAAGTTCCGTAAGCTTGGGAGAAGCGCTGACATGAACTATGAGGAACTATAGGCAATGGCAGTTTTTTGAAATGCTGGTGGGAGGCGGTCAAAGCAGACTCTGTAGAGAAAATTGAGGATGTGGTACTTTTGGAGCAATTCCTTTGGGCTTGCCCAGCAGAGCTGAAAACCTGGCTGGAGGACCGAGATCCAAAAACAGTAAACAACGCTGAAGAGCTCTCAGACCACTATGCCAGGAGCAGGTCTGCTCTGAAAAGGAGTGGGGCAGGTATGGTAGCACAGCAAGGGAAAAGCGCACCTTCAGGGCAGCTAAAACCCTCACTGCCTCTTCAGAAAGTGGGCAGCCCCAGGTTACAGAAAAAGGATTTGCCTAATAAAAGAAATGCTGAATGCTGGTTTTGCAAGCAACCAGGGCATCTTGCAAGTCAGTGTCCTAAAAAGGCACACAGTGCATAAAGTGGTGTTCGAACAGAGGTGGGTGTACTGTGTATCCCTGAAATCATGCCTGTAAACATGAGGGAGCACATTCACCTGGTTACTGTAAATGGGGTGCACACCCAGGGTTTAAGGGACACTGGGGCATCTCTTACTTTGGTAAAAGGGGATTTGACTGAGCCTGGACATCTTATACCTAATCAGTTCATAACTGTAAGGGAATTTCCTGGGGAGGGAAAAACCTCTGCACCTAGCAAGTGTTCTCCTGAACTGGGGTGATAGAGGAGAGAGGGTGCAGAAAGTTGGCTGTAGTCAGGGGTGGCTAAACCAGAGGACCAGACAGGCCACAGCCCCCATCCCTATTCCTGGGTGGGCCATGTATGTATATTCCCCCGCCCCCACTTTTATGACACTATGTATTTTTTTTTTATTAATGTATTTTATTAATGCATACATGGCCTGTGTATATTACTCTCAATCAATATATGCAGCACAGAAATTGAAATTTGAGTTATGTGGTACCATCAGCTGCTTATGCACACTAATTGTATATCGATATTATGACGGTAATACAATACATGTAGTTTATCTGCCTGCCAGGTTACTATGTACGTTTGAATATATATTTTGTTTATTGCTTCTCCCAGTATTATTATGGTGACAGCTGCAATCTTCAAGTAATAGTGGGGACCCAATAAATTAATTCTTCATTCAAGTCAAAGAAATATCAGCAAACAGCAGCCACTAGTTAGAGCAGAAACACAGCATACTGGTAGTTAAACTGAGTTGGTTGGCAAGTAATAGAAGTGTTAGACCTTGAGTGACTGAGGTAATAAATTCATGATCATATCCTGCCTTATTACACAAAAGTATGATCTGTTCTGCATCTGTTGCCTATTAAGAGTGGTGTGGTTCCAATTTGTGTTAGCTGTGTAATATTTTTAATTATTTGTGGGTAATCAAAGTTCCAATTCCTGCGTGACATAGGTAAATTGTCGAATCCTGCCATTTTCCACAATAGTACCTTTTGTACTGCCACTGCTGCCTATTGATTGAGAGTGGTTCGGATTAGCTTTGATAGCTAATTTAATTTTTTTTCTTTGTGGGTAATCAAAGTACTAGATCGTAGACTGAGTGACCGAGATAAATTTTCAAATTCAGCCATTTTCCGTAACAGTCTGATCTGTACTGCAGATCATACTGTTGTGGAAAACAGATGGATTTGACAACTGACCTGTCACTCATCTGCTGCTTATTAGATAAGAGTGGCTTTGATTTCTGTTTGCTGCCTAGTAATCAGTTTTTTTATTCGCAGATGTGTGAGACAGTGGCTTCACGTGGCCTTGAGACTTACTCTTATTATTTTAAGCCCTCGCCCCTTCCACGCAGATTGTTTCATGCTCAGAGCATGCTTAGCTGTAACAGGAGCTCATTTGTGTGACTTGATGATTTTATAATGTTTATGAACTATAACCTATTCGCTGTGGATGTTTTGGTGGGGTTGCTGCAGCAAACAACTCCATCTGACCTACTACTGAAGGGCTAACATGCAGTGATTATCAGCAGTTGATTAGCAAGTGTGTTTGCTAATAGATATGTGTCAGTGCCACTCTGGAGTGAGAGGGGCTACCTTTTTGATAATTAAGGAAAACAAAATCTGACACAATTGCTGGTTTTGAAGCACCCTCTATCTTCCATCTTCCTCTTGAGGCACACTGTGTTCATTGATGCCAACTGATGTAAAGTTTCTTCCTGTGTGGCAGCAGTCTGTAAATGATGATTGTGGTGAGTATGGGTAGGGTGACCAGGAGTCTAGGACAGACATTGAGAGCCCAATTTTGATATGAATACTGTCCAGAGTTTTCTACCGTCATTGTACATATATCTATGAGTTTACTGTTTCCACTGTGGTGTACTTCAAACAAAAAAAAAATCTGAGATGAAGACAGTTTGAAACTTTTTAACTGTAGCTGTTATATATGCCCATTAAATATTAAAAGCTCCTCCTGCCCCCTAACTGTTGCGTGTGGTATCTGGTAGGAGTTTTTTCTTCAAATGCTGATGGAGTTAGGAAGCTTGTGATCTATTTCTTTATGTCATTGTCCATTTTCTTGTCTCTTTAGTGACCTTGTGCTCTCCACCCTTTTCCCCTTCCATTGATCAGCCTATGTTAGTCAAGCCCACTGACCACTTGCTCCCAATCTGGTCTGTGATCTGGTCTCAGAATGTAGGAATTGTATTTGTAAATTAAAAGATGGGGAGGGAGTGTGTGTTAAGAAATGCCTTGGATCTGAGACATTGTTGAAGCTTGGCAGTTCGTCTTCTGCACACCTACAATAAAAACACTCTACCTGGCTTGGCTGGCATTGCTGGTCTCTCCTGGTACAAGAGTAATGTGAGCAATATCAGTTAACTGTTGCAGGGGGATTATATGAAATAGCATTTGTGCATGCTGGTTACAAGAAGGAATGTACTGCACAGCACCATTCATGGAAACGAGTCTAATTAGATTATTTAAGAACAAATTCTTGACATGACATAGTTTATTTTTATGAAGTAAACACTGTGAAAGATGAAAAAAAAGACACCAAAACACTTTACAAAGTATAACATATTCTTGGGGCCTAGGCGCCCCCGAGACCCTCTGCCATTTCAGTGAAGATTCTTTGCCCCCCCCACATTGAACCTAGTTGAATCACCCCTGACTGTAGCAGACAACCTCGCTCTGGATGTGATTATAGGGAATAATCTACAAGAGTGGTTGGTGTGTGTGGTTACAATCAGACAGCAAAGGCCAATTGTAGTTCCCAAAACCCTGTAGAAGCCCCTGTGAAAAACATTGGGAGGCTGGTTCCCCAGCCTGTGTCTCCTGAAAGGGAGAGTAGTGAAAGGGAGATAGAACTCTCCCAGGTAGCAGTTGACAAAACAGCTACAGAAGGTAACTCTGAGGAGGGCGGGGTAGCCAATTGTCAGAGGGTTAGGGATGGCAGTGACCCTGAATGCCCTGGCACTAGAGTTATGGACCCCAGTTTAGAGAATGAAGGGGACATGTCCCATGCCTTCGGAAAATGTGCGGATTTTGCAGCTGCTTAGAGGACTGATCCTAGTTTAGAGAGGCTGAGGGCTTGTACAGAATCTGATGGGACACAGGGAGTTGACAGGAGACATACAGTGTAGTTGGACAATGGACTGCTGTATACACAGAAAGTAAGGATAGAGGGAGGGGTGATGGGCAGGCAGCTTGTCATTCCCCAGGGGTACTGTGAGCTGTTGCTCAAGATTGCTCATGATATCTCAGATCTGGACATCTGGGAATCATGCGTACTAGGCAGCAATTGGAACAGAATTTCTATTGGTCCAACTTCACCCAGCAGGTGAAGGAATATTGCAGGTTTTGTCACCGGTGCCAAGAAATAGGGAAGGCAAGCAGTAAAAGCAAAGCTGCTCTAATTCCCTTGCCCCTTGTGAAGGAGCCATTTCAGAGGGTAGGAATGGATATTGTGGGATCATTGTTTACCACAAGCTCCTCCAGGAAGAGGTATATCCTGACAGTGGTAGATTATGCCACCTGGTACCTAGAGACAGTCACCCTATCCTCACTGAGGACAAACAAAGTGGCAGACACCTTGCTAGGGATTTTCTCCCATGTCGGGTTTCCACAGGAGGTTATCACTGATTGAGGGGGTACCTTCATGTCAGAGCTAAAGAAGTGTTTGTGGGAGAAACATGGAGTGGTGCAGAGATGCACAACACCTTATCACTTGCAGGCCAATGAACTTGTGGAAAGGTTTAATGTTACCCTTAAATTGATACTCCAAGCATTTGATGAACAACAGGGGAGGAATTGGGAGAAATACCTTCCTCACCTGTTATTCGTATACAAGGAGGTGCCCCAAGAGTCAACAGGGTTTTTGCCATTGAACTGTTACGTGGACACAGGGTGTGTGGGCCCCTAGACTTGATCCAGGAGGACTGGGAAGGCAAGCAGACCACCTAAGGAACTCCCATAGTGGGTTCCTTAAGTTTAGAGAAAAGCTGAAGGAGCTTATGGGAACAGCCCAGAGCAGCCTGGCAGCTGTCCAGTAGAAGCAAAAGGTATGGTATGACCACAGAGCCAGATTTCACTCATACACTGTGGGTCAGAATGTCATGGTCCTAATCCTGGTCTGGAAAGATAAGCTGCAGGCTCAGTGGGCAGGACCATACAAAGTAGTCAGACAGGTGAATGACGTAAATTACATTGTGGAACTGACTGACAGGAGACGTACCCAAAGGATGTACCCTGTCAACATGATGAAGCCATATGCAAATAGGGCTGACATGGTATTTGCAGTATGTAGTCCTGGGGAGGGGATGGATGAGGAAGACCCCCTTTGGGACTTGCTTGAGGAAAGCAAGTGGGAGTCCTCTGTGGATGTAATCAAACTGTCACCCCAGTTGACCCCAGAACAGACCCAGGAAGTAAGGGAGGCTTTAGCAGACTTTGCAGATTTGTTCAATGCCAAGCCTGTACTAACCCCCTTAGTGATGCATGATGTAGACATGGGGACAAAAGTGCCCATATGGTGGACAGCATACCGGGTGTCTGAGGCCACCCTAAAGGACATTAGGGGTGGAGGAATGCTGAATTTAGGGGTAATTACGAAATCCCACCGCCCTTGGGCCTCACCCATAGTCCTCGTTCCCATGCTGGATGGCTCTACTTGTTTTTGTGTGCCTATCATGGACTTAACACAGTCATGAAGTCAGATGCCCACCCAATGCCATGGACAAATGAACTACTGGACAAGTTGGGAGGGGTGACTTACCTTACCACTGTTGACCTGACAAAAGGGTATTGGCAGGTGGAGTTAACTGCCAGAGCTAGGAAGAGGTTGGCCTTCATCACTCCAATAGGGTTATTTGAGTTTAAGGTAATATCTTTCAGGATGAAGAACGCCCCTGCCACCTTCCAAAGGTTGGTGAACCAGGTGTTACATGGTACTGAAGGGTATGCCGTGGCATACCTGGACAATGCTGCCATCTTCAGTGCCAGTTGGAAGGAACACCTGTCCCACCTTAAGGAAGTGTTGGGCAGAATTCAGAGGGCTGAGCTCACTGTAAAAGCTGAAAAGTGCTAGGTGGCCATGGCTGAGGTGGCATACCTAGGGCATGTAGTAGGGCGGGGACAGCTCCGTCCTAATCAAGTTAAGGTTGAGGCAATAGATACATGGCCCAGACCTGAAACACAGAAGCAGGTCTGAAGTTTTTTAGGGACCACAGGGTACTATAGAAAGTTTGTATCAAACTACAGTGCTCTGGCAGCTCCCCTATCTGGCCTGCTAAAGAAAAGAATGCCTAAAAAGGACAAATGGGAGCCAGCCTGTGAATGAACCTTTAATTTTTTTTTACCGTATTTCTATTTTTGTTTTTTTGCTCCCCCGGATGGCCCCCATCTAACCAACTCCCCCAGCTCCAGGTCTGGGCCATGTATCTATTGCCTCAACCTTAACTTGATTAGGACGGAGCTGTCCCCACCCTACTACATGCCCTAGGTATGCCACCTCAGCCATGGCCACCTGGCACTTTTCAGCTTTCACAGTGAGCCCAGCTCTCTGAATTCTACCCAACACTTCTTTAAGGTGGGACAGGTGTTCCTTCCACCCGGAATTACCGGGGCTTACCTTACACCCAGTCTTGGAGCAGTGCCTGTGAGGAGTCAGTCATCATCCTGCCATTGTTTTTTTCATCCACTGTTTTTTCTCCCTGGGGCCCCAGAAGAAAGACGCATGTGCGTGGAGGCGCGCATGCACCTTACAGCCCCAGTAATGACCCCCTTCCACCCACCCCATTGGCCTAACACCTGCTTCCCCAGCCTGTGCAGCCTCCTGGCCTCCACCAGAGGGTAACCATTGAGTGAGGGATACCACTTATCTTCCCTTGGAGAGAAGAGCTTCCCACTGGCTGCGTCTTCCATCTCTGCCCTCCCCCCGTGCCGACCTCCAGTGACCCAGGCTCGCTCCTGAACTCAGGTTGCCAGCATGCCGTGAGGTGAGATGTCCAGTGCCTCAGCCCTCTGTGCCACCGGGCTGGTTGTGAATGAGACTTTACATGGGTAAAGGAGGCACTGTGTGGTGCTCCTGTGTTAGCCCGTCCAGATTATAGTAAACCATTTGTAGTCCAGACAGATGCCTCAGACATGGGTCTTGGGGCGGTACTTAGTCAGACTTCTAACCAAGGGAGAGATCACCCAATAGTGTACCTCAGTAAGAAATTACTTCCCAGGGAACAGGCTTATTCTACAGTGGCCAGGAAAAAGAAAATCTGTAGTGCTCAGATGTGCAGGCTCCAATGCTGCACCAATGTGAAAAACAACAGCTGCTAAACAAAAGGAAAGGTGCACAAAGAGAACCAAAAAGAAGTATTTAGTAAATGCAAAAAACAATTTATTCAGAGTGCACATACTCAAAAATGACAAAAAACGATGACCCCCATGCTTTGAGCCCTTGTGGACTCTTCGTCGGGGGGGGGGAGAAGTCAGCATGTGTGGTAGTCAGTTTTTAAAGGCTACCTCTTAAAGATACAGTATCATAATTCATTCCACACCACAAGTGATAGTGAACAGCATAATGCAAACAAATTAGTAAGAACAGAGTAGCTAAAAATCTTAGCTTGACAATAAATATTATAATACCAGGCAAAATATGGCATTACAGGGGATAAAGTATCCCTCAAAAAGTCCATTTCCTAAATAGAGAAAAAGACAACCATTATAATGGAACCATTAGTAGAATTCATTCTGGTGTGTACCTGTAAAAAGGAAAAGAGGGGAAAAAAATAAACAAACAAAAAAGACCATCATCAGGCAGATATTCATACAAGACTAATTTATCTTAGCAAATATTAAGAAATTCACTTCAAAGCAAATAAATCTTATTCAAAGAAAGGGAGTAATCTCCCAATTTTCATTCAGTTCTTCAGGAGAAGTTGCATTCAATTGAAAAATGTGTCTGCTCTCCCTCTGCAAGAGTAAATTGTATTGGTTACCTCCTCTAAGGAGAGGAGGTACATGATCAATTGCAGTAAATTTAAAAGATGACAAAACCTGCCCATGGCACATACTCCAATGTGTACCCACTGGGGTGTCACAACGTCCATGCACAATGGATCTGACATGCTCCTGTATGCATTATTTTAAAGGGCTGGTGGTCATGCCTACATACAGGGTGGGGCAATCACACTTTAGGGCATAGACCACATGTGTAGTGCGGCACATAAAATGAAGACGACTAATATTTTTTTCATTTGTCAGGCTAGTAAAGGTGTTCCCTCATTGCATGTATGTACAAATGTTGCAGTTTCCATATGGGAAAGAACCCTGTGGTTTTGCTGGGAGTAAACTCTGAGCCTGATAGGGCCCAGGGACAAAATGGCTCCTGACAATTCTATCTTTCACAGATCTGCCCTTTCGATAAACAACTCTTGGGGAATTACCAATTTTACCCAAAAAATCACTGCCAGCTTCCAAAATGTGCCAGAACTTTTTTAAGGCCCCAGCCACCTTGGGTGTCACCAAGTTAAATTCTGTGACAAAATGGATAAGATCGCCACTATGTTATTCTCTGTTTCTGGGTCTCAATAATGTTGATCTGTCCTGCCTAAGTGCATATTCCTTGGCTTCTTGCAGGATTTTCATCTCATAACCATAAGCCTTAAATCTACTGGTGAGATCCTCTGCATGTTGCATAAAAGACTCTATAGAGGAACAATTCCTTCTCAGCCTCAAAAATTGGCCCTTGGGTATTCCTTGTGTGATATGCTTTGGATGAGCACTATCAGCCCTTAGTAAAGTGTTTCCAGAGTTCAGCTTTGAAAATTCTCAGATTCAATCCTGCTATCTGGTGTGGCACACAAACACAAATCCAAAAAAGTTATGGAGGAAGGGTCAGTTAAAAAAGTAAACCGCAAATTAAAATCATTAATATTAAGCCTTCCCAGAAAATCTTCTGCTTCAAGCTGTGTGCCACACCAGATACACAGGATATCATCAATATAATGACCCCAATATTTGATCTTATTGCTAAAGGAGTCAGTCAATTTTTCTTGAAAATGTGGAAGTGGATTTCTGTCCAAAATTCTATCGTTTTCAGCATTAGATAGCTACCGGTCGGCTTCAAGCACATAATCAATGGTCTTTTGAACCACTATTTGGCCCCCCTTATCTGCTGCTTTAATCACTACTTCTTTTATATTTTCCAGTTCTTTCAATGCTTTCAGTTCCTCCACTGTAATATTGCTATTATTCTTACATGTAGGGGTAATGGTAGAAAAAATTCTGTCCACCTCCATATTCATCAGCCTCTCAAAAGTAGATATTGCTGGTGAGATAAATTTTCCAGGGCAAAAGGTAGAGGTCGGGTGATAGGCACCTTCTTCCAAGTTATATTACTTTTATAATCTTCAAAATAATCTAGGGCCCATTCTGGGTCCCTAGATGCCGGTAACTGTTCAGCCGACATAGCTCCCAGAGATGGAGTCTCTGTTCCAGCAGCACCCTGGCTTATGTTTATAGAATTAATATTAGATTGAATGGAGGAAAAGTTGGGGGTGGGGGAGAGGGTAGCCGGAGTTGAGGGATCAATCATGGGTAAAGCAGAATCAAGCCCACACATGTTTCTCTTTTGTAAGAAAAACATCTTTAAACGTAGTTTTCTATAAGTTTTTCCAAGATCCACCTGTATCGTGAATCTGTCATAATTCGGTTCAGGTACAAACGATAGGCCCTTTGAAAGTACTGACCACTAGACTTGCGGTTTGAGCCTCGCCTGAATAGTGCCTCAGCTGACGAGAGCAGCTAGACCAAAACTAAATCTGCCTGAATCGCAAGCGATAGAATTCCATCCTGTCTACCACAAGACACATAACAGCTTATTTAATGCCTCCAAAGCAAGGATTTAAAGATATTCCACCGACAGGAGGTGGGAAACAAGCTAAAAATGTCTCTGAGACTTCACAACAGGCTGCGGCCTGTCAGGCACTGGAATCTCCTGTGGCTGAAGCCAGTACTAAGGGAACCGATGTGGAGCTTGATTGCACAATCAACTCTGCAACAAATGAATGAGATCCTCCAGAGACTAGAGAACAAAGTTTCTGACCATCGACAAGATATAACTGCTTTAACTCAGAAAACCGAGGAACTTGAAACAACAGTAGCTGATTATATGCAAACAATGGATGTCCACAACACTGCCCTTCTTGAACTTAACCATCGCACTAGCATATTGGAACAGCGCTTGGAAGAACTCGAAAACAGAAATTGGAGAAACAATATCCGAATACATGGTTTGCAGGAAGGCACTGAGTCAGGGAATATGATAATCTTCATTGACTCATTTCTCCACGAAATTTTTAATATGCCCCAAGATAAGTCTCTAAATATAATCAGAGTGCACAGATCCTTGATCCCCAGGCCAAGGGATCCGAAGGCTAGGCCTAGGTCAATCATATTAGTTTTTCTGGACTATCGGGTCAAAGAAGAAATTTTATCACTTTCTTGGACAAAAAAGAGTGTGGAGTTTGGTGATGTAAGGCTTTATTTTGACCATGACTTCACCCTGCAATTACTCACTAGGAGAAGACATGTTTTAACAGTGGTAAAAATGCTTTGACAAAAAGGGCAAAAAGGGTTTGTAGAATACCCTTCATGTTTAAAGGTGCTCACAGAGAAAGGTACGGTTCAATTTCAAGAACTACAGGAGGCTGTGGAATACTTAAATCAGCATGGGATTTCCATACCTGAGCAGATGCCAGATCAGACCCAACAGCAGCTCCATAGTAGGGCCTGGATTGGAGGCGGACCAAAGAGGAGAGGAGAGAGAGAGCAAACATGAGCATTTCTAGTTTGTGGGACTCTGTCTGGGCCAAAAGAAGATCTCCAAGT
Organism: Neoceratodus forsteri; assembly: GCA_016271365.2. NCBI lineage: Eukaryota > Metazoa > Chordata > Ceratodontiformes > Ceratodontidae > Neoceratodus > Neoceratodus forsteri. Next base: position 1,129,866,725 of record CM028131.1, read on the forward strand.
CATGATAGAGAGCCACAAGATGTTGATATGCCACAAGGCATGGCTGACCAGAGGGCAGGAGAGAAAAACTTGACTTGAACTGCTGGGACAATTAAGTAACACCGAGGGATATCCCTGTTCTATATTTCCTTTTTTGAGCATATGTGTTGATGGATATCATAGTCCAAGAAGTCAGCCCCAAAACAAATCTAGACTCTGAAATGGTTACTTTACTTAATTTACAATAGCCTTAGATTTAACAAAATAAGTACTAATAAGAGATGGAGAAGATATTGGTAATCAGAATTCCAGAGCGGAAATTAAACCTAAAGTGCAGAGGTTCGTTGCTTATGGCGGGTGGCAGTATGGGGTCTGCCTCTTGGGGGGATGCCAAGCACGGGGGCATGGGGGAAGGAGCCTTACTTGATATTTGTTTTAATTTTGGCCTAATTGGGAATCTGGGATGCTGCTGGTCTCTGGGGATGAGTTCTGTCCCAAGGAGTTATGAAAATAATCCTAATGGCATTTAGGGCTTTATTGACCACTTCGATGCATCTGGTGGAAGAAAGAATACATGGATAGGTGATGAAGGATGTCCATACAGGGTTGGCTTCTTTAAGCCATCCTGGGGAGGTCCAGAACATCAGTCTTAAACACCACTACAGACCTGAGGGGTTGGCCAGATTAAACGAAGGATGGGTCAGGGTCGCACTCAGAGACCAGAACTGAATTCAGTTTGATGGGGGGCTTATTTATGTTTAATTTGCCCTCCACTACATTCATGTACTCCAAAATTAACAGCTATTGGGACATCATGTCTCCTTAGGGCCACTCCCATTTCCTACTGTTTGCCACCTGCTTGCAGCTCATGCTGGGGGGGGCAATAGTCTATTGTTGTTCCCCTGTTGGAGTGGCTAGAGCCCTGCTTGGAAATGCCTCATGAGGCAATCTACAGAATTATTGGTCGGGCATGACAATGCTCTGTCTTAGTTGAGACTGTGCCTAGTAGACTAAGTGTGCTGATAATCATTGTGTGGGTGAGTGCTCAATATATAGTGCCACCAGAGGCTTAGCTTTCCAACAGTGCTTCTGGATTAGGCACAGAGCTGGTAATTACTTATAGAAGCTCTTGGAGAGGGTCTCCTGTTGTGGGGATGTAACATACCCCTCCCTACTTACCCCACCCTTGTTAAAGGAGCAGGTAAAGATAGAGACCCACTAATTTGGGTTTTCATCATTGGAGGTCATACCTGAACGTTAAATGTTACAGAGTTTATGGCCATGTTGGCCATCATTGTTCTAAATAATGTTTGTACTTATATTCATTTCTGTAATTACTTGTTTGCAATTTACTACCAGGATCAGGAGGAGGGGATCAATAATATACCTCGGGATACAGGTTTTGCACTGTTGATTGGGAAACTGAGGAGAGGAATTAACAGTATGAGTTTATCCTTTACTAAATTATATTATGGCTAATAAGGGTACTATTATTTGTTCCTTTAATGTTAATGGTCTTACTAGTTCCATAAAGAAGCAAGATACTAAGTCAGGTGAGGAGGACCTCATTAGATTTTTTGTTGCTCCAAGAGACACACCTGTCGGCAAAAGAACATGATAAGTTTCTGGGCTTGGGCTTTAGAGCAATGGCAGCTGCACCTTATAAAAAGGGTGGAAGGTGGGGCGCTGTGGTCCTGGTTCCATCTAAAACCCAATTTGAGAAGACAGATTCAAAAGTAGATAAAAAGGGGTGATATGCAATGTTAAAAAGGCAGATATTTGGGGAATGTAGTGTCCCTGGCATAGTTTTTTCCCCCCAGGCTCAACATTTCAAGAATACCATGCCTTCCTAACTCTATTTCAGGAATGGGGGGAGGGGACTCATATGTGGAGGTGATTTCAATCTAACGTTTAACCCCCAGCTAGACTCTACTTCCCAATCAATAGGAAAAGTGCATCAGATGGCGAAGAAGGTCTATAAGTTACTGGGGGAACTTGGTCTGATAGATATATGGCACCATCAGCATGGGTGGCAGAGAGATTATACTTTTTTTTCAGCGTCTCTTAACATATACTCCATTCTGGATTACTTTTTGGTACCCAGAGAAGAGGTAAATCAGGCTTTTGACTCATGGGTGGGAAATTTCTTACATTCTGACCATGCTCCTCTTTTCATGGCAATGGATTTAGGAGAAATACGTTGAACTTCGTTTTGGGGTCTCAATGTCTTCTTGTTGGGGGATAAGAAAATAAAAGAGAAGATTATAGAGACCTATAAAATTTTCTTGGAGGAGAATGGGGGACAGGGTACCTCAAAATCGATGCTCTGGAATACTGCTAAAGCAGTGTTGTGGGGTAAATTTATACATTTAGCCTCACAAAAAAAGAAAGAAAGGGAAGCCAGGAGACAGGCTTTAAATACACACATTCAGGAGTTAGAGGGGCAACAAAAGCAAAAGATAGATAAAGAATGCATGACACAACTACAGAAATATAAAAAAGAGCTTTTGGAGCTACTAGATTACCAGGTAGAGCAAAAGCTCCTGTTCTTGTGGCAGAAGTATTATGAGGGCAGCCCCGATCCTTGAGACTTTTAGCCAGTAGGTTGGAAGCCCAGAGGGTGAGGGCTGCGATTGGGAGTATTTGGCATCCTCAAAAGAAAAAGATAGTACAGGGAGTGAATAAGATAGCAGATGCCTTTAAGGAATATTATGCAAAACTATACATGGAAGATACGAATCCCAGTACAGAACAGATACATGGCTTTTTGAAGAATCTAAAACTGCCAGGTATTTCAAAGGAACAGGGTGAGGTCTTGATGGCTCCATTGTCAACTGAAGAAATTAATACAGAAATAGGGAGACTGAAAATGGGTAAATGTCCAGAATCTGATGGTTTTCCATCAGAGTTTTATAAGAGTTTTAGAGAACACTTGCAGCCCCTTTTGAAACAAATGTTCACAGAGGTGATGTTGGGGAGGGGCCCTGTGCCTCCATCTTGGGCTAAAGCTGTTATCTCAGTGATACCCAAGCCGGGAAAGGACCCAACCAGATGTCTATCATATCACCCAATCTCATTGCTAAACACTGACTATAAAATGTTTGCTTCGATCTTAGCCAAGCATTTGCGGGACATTCTACCCACCTTGGTACATATAGATCAGATGGGATTCATACCTGGCCATCAGGCTCAGGATAATTTAAGGAGAACTACCCACATTTTTTTTTCAATTGTTTAACCAGGAGTGGCACACTAAGCTGAAAGCTTGTTTACAGGTGCATCCTGGGAGCACAGGGAAGTTAAGTGACTTGCTCAGGGTCACACAGTATGCAAGTGGGGGCAGTGAGATTCAAACCCAGGTCTCCAGATTTGCAGCTCAGAGCCTTAAACCACTGTGATATACTGCCTCCCAACATAATAGACTATATCAATGAGCAACCATATCCATCTCTGCTCGTGAGTTTAGATGCCGAGAAGGCATCTGACAGTCTCTTGGTCTTTCATGCACTGTGTCCTTTCCTGGCTTGGGTTGCTGCAGCAGTTCATTATGACCATTTTCTATGTGAGTCACCCCAGGCCTATGTCAGGGCTAATGGTCATATGTCAAATGCATTCACTTTAGGACAGAGCACCAGGCAGGGATGCCTTTTTGTCCCCTCTGTTGTTCACCCTTTATATTGAGCCTTTGGCTCAGAGTATCAGGCAGAACCCAGATATTAAGGGAGTGGACCTGGGGGGACAGTACACAAATTAGCATTGTACACAGATGATGTGCTTTTATATTTAGTGGATCCACAGACTTCACTGCCAGCTGTTTGTAAACAGCTAGACAAGTTCTCCACATTAGCTGGAAATAAGTTAAATAAAAGTAAGACTAAGATCCTAAATATGTATTACCATTTTGATATAGAGACCAGACAGAAATTTTTCATGAAATGGGACATGCTACACATGCTAGACTTAAAATACTTGCGAGTCAGAGTAGGGGTAGACAACTCTCATCTTTGGGAACAAACGTACCCACCTATAGTTAAACAACTAAAGGAAGATTTTGAGAGATGGGCACTGCTCCCCTTGTCGTTAAGAGTATAGTCTCTCAGACAGACCTTGAAGTTTGGCAGAAGCTTTTTTTTTACTTTTCTATGGGGTAGAAGTAGACCTAGAGTGCAGAGGGCTCTTTTATATCTTCCAAATGTGGAGGGAGGACTTGCATTCCTGGATCTCCAAGGATATTGGGTGGCTGCACAGATGTGGGTAGCATTAATGTCGAATAATCAGGGCTATGATGCGCATTGGAAGAGGATAGATATAAAGAAACAAGGGGACCCTCCAATTCAGGCAGTATTGTTCAAAGAGGGTGGGCCCATGGAGGTACAGGGATTCTCAAGTACTAAAGCAGTGTTGGAGGAATGGAAGAGGTGCATAAGCAGAGGAGCAACTCTTAAACATTTATGTAAATACAGATGGTGGGCCTTTGATTCAAAGTTTGTTCCAACCCAACTTGACAAATGTTTTTTTACTCATGCTCAGAAAGGGTTTCATTCTCCATATCAAATGTTAACAGGTAATATGGCCCACTCCTTCAAAACAGTCAAACAGAAATTTGGCTTAAGACCAGAGGATAGGTTCAGATATTAACACTTGAGGGACTACTTAACTAAACAGATCAACAAACTTACCCCTGCTGGGTATGCCATTACACTATTATATACTAATTATATTTCAGATCAGGAGCATTCGGCCCATTATTTGAAGCTTAGATGGAAACAGGATCTGAACATCTCATTGTCGGAACATCAATGGCCATTAATTTGGCAAAGTACATGGGCCACATCCAGTTCTCCTGCTCTTAGGGACTTTTGCTGGAAGTTGAGGGTCCGCTACTTTTTAGTACAAGTACAAGCCACCCACAGCAACAATGGATCACAACTGACTTGTTGAAGAGTCTGAGGGGAACCAAGAGCCATGCAGGCCCACATTGTTTGGTTTTGTCCTCTACTCACACCATTTTGGGAGGAGATAATCTTTCACCTTTCACATATTTTTTCAATACAAGTACCATTGGGCCCAGAGCATTTAGTACTAGGTATTATACCTAAAGAAATATCAGGCAAAGAAGCAAAATGTTTGTGGCTGATTCTGGTAGCTGTGGCCTTAAAATTGATAACTAAGAGGTGGCTGCAGGGGCCTCCACCAGACCCCTCTGAGTTGTCCTCAATAATAGAATCCAAACACCAGATGGAAAAAATAACTTTTAACCTGAGACAACAACTGCAGGTCTATCAATATAGATGGACGAGGTGGCTATTGTATGGGGCCCTTCAGCAGCCTGACTAGATGACAAGCAAACTTAGGGAACAAGGTTTTTAATACAGAGTTATGAGTTGGATAAGTAAAGATGATGGTAATAATTTTTCCTGAATAGGGTATTAAGTCCTAATATTGTTGGATGTCTCCTACCTTAGTCAACAAAAGTTAGAAAACTATGGTACCTGAATTTGTTTTATCCCAATGTTTCTGGAAATCCTGGCATAGTTAATAGTTAATAATATATTTTAATGTACTAGACTTAATAGTAAATTCATGAATTCAGACTACTGGAGTGAAACTTAACTTGTGTGTATTTCACTTATCAGTGGTCATAGATGAGTGGATATGGAAATGTATCATTGTTTACTTGTAACAATGCACTGAATGACATGAAAACTCTCAATAAAGCAAGTATAAAAAAACTAAAAGAAAGTACCGACTGCTGAAGATTTGTTAATTCGATATTTGAAAGATTTAAGATTTGCCCTTCCCCCGAAGATTGTATTGTTTCTGTTGCTTTTGTCATCATTCTGAACTGTTTCTTGGCTCCTCCTCTGCATCCTCTCCTTGTTTTCTTGCTATGGTTTTTGGCTTCGTGCCTAATCGATTGGCTGTTTCCTTGGACTGCACTTCTATGTGCTGAGGTAAATGAAACCCCACCCTCTTTGGTTCTTCCTGATTAGATTGTTTATTTACTTGCTGATTACCAATATAGTTCTTATTAGTGCTCTTGGAACGTTTCTGGAATTTATTTCTGCCACGTGGTAGAGATCTACCCCATCTTGATTCTCGGGGGCTTGATCCCATTTGTAAACCTTGTCCCAAAGCAAAATCTCTTGTGTCCCTCAGATACTTGGTTTGTTTTCTGGCTATGATTGTTTTCTCATGTGTAGCTATTTTATTTACAAGCTGAGTGTTTAATGTATCAAAATCATCGGCCGATAGGATCAGTTCCTGTTCAAGACCATGGATGTTCCCCAAAGTATCTGAGTGTTTTTCAGTGCATTGATCCACCAAAATCTCTAGGAGTGTTTCAGAACAGGTAGAGAGCCTTTTTTCACCTGTCCTGATAGCAGGGTTTATAAAACCCTCCAGATTGTCCTTTCTCAAGTTTTAAGCCACAAGGAATAAGAATAGTGTCTTTAAACTTAGTCAAACTAGATACAGTATAGTATAAATTGACTTTCGTGAATTTTAACCTCTCCAGTTTATTAAACAGGTCTCTACAGTTGTCAACAAGTTCTGGCAATGGTTTAAAGTCAAGTGAAAAAATGTCAACAGCCTGTTCACTCCGTCTCACTTGTTCTGCAGTTGTATGCAGCCCCCTTCTAGGTAAAAGATTCGGTTCGTGGCCTGCTTCAGCTAAAGTTCTTCCAACACCTCCAATTCTGAGTCACAGCTCATCCTCTATGTAAATCCACAGGGAGATGTGGGTCAAGGCCGAACTGAAGCCAAATAGTGGTGAAAACTGGTGCCTATGGCAATCCAAAATCCCAGGTAAAAATACTTTTAAGTAGTCTCGCCGAACTCAAAAAGGTACACCGTGCTAAATGCAATACAAGGGGATTAGCTATTTGGTCTGTGCACAAACCAAACACTGGGGTACTGATATAATGGGATACTGCAAGATTATTAAAAATCATACAAACAAAATTGGAGGGACATTGCCCTATATATTACTGAAAGATTAAACTCTTACAAGTTAAAAAATAACTATAATCATAGGGCAGATAGCAAGGTACTTTGGGCAAAAATAAATTGTCTTGACAAATACAAATGTATAACAATAGGGTTATGTTACTGGTCACCCAGTCTTGATGCTGCTAGTAATGAAGCATTATTGAAGTCAACTGAGGACATGAAAGATTATGATGACTACATACTTATGGGAGATTTTAACCTACTCACTATATGTTGGTCATCACTTCAAGGTAAAGGCAACCTTGATATTAGATTTATTGATATTACACTACAACATGACCTAGAGTAGCCTGTAACCAAGCCAACCAGAAATAACAATATCTTGGGCTTGATTTTGTCCAACATTAAAGATACAGGATCGGCCCCAATAATTATGGAACCACTTGGTGACAGCGACCACAACATGGTATTTTGGACTCTTAAGTGCTTTAAGCCTACAGTGAACGGCACTACTAGAATTAAAAAACTTTGCCAAAGCAGATTATGCCAAATATGGAAATTCTTGAATTCCTTGAACTGGGAAATGGAGTTGAAACATCTGGATGCAACTAGTATGTGGCAGGTTATACTTAACAAAATTAAATTCTGTATAAAGAACTGGGTTCTTGTATGAACCAAATATAATAATAATAATAATAAACAAAAGGTTCCTATATGGTGGAATAAAAATATAAAGACAACTATTAAAAGCAAAAAGAGAGCATACAACAAATGTAAGAAAAACCCGTATGTAGTGAATTGGCACAAATTCAATATCAAAACCAATAATACTAAAAAACTAATAAGACTAGCAAAACAGAAGCTTGAATATAACCTAGCTACATTAACAAAAAAAATAAGAAACCGTTTTTAATTACATAGGGTCTATAAAGGGCAATTCTGTTGGCGTAGGGCCCATATTAAAGGATCAACAACTCTTAACTGATGAGGTCCAAGTGGCTGAAGAATTGAGCACCTACTTCCTGAGTGGCTTTAAACCCAAGGATAATATAACCTTAGATAAAAGTAAACATCCAGATGAACAAATCATATTTTCCATGGAGGATATCATGGCAGCTATCAAAGCTACCACACCCAATTCATCAGCTGGATCAAATGGAATTCTAATTAACCTCATCAAGTATCTCTCGAAAGAATATTAACTTTATTATTCAATAAATCCATCATGGAGAGTATTGCTGTGTCTGACTAGAAACTAGCCACAATCACACTAACAAGGATCTGTGTAAAGATCAGGCAAGGTAAGAAAATACCAGCGTCTCAAATGAGTCGGCAGGGGGTTGTGAACCAGGTTGGTTGTATGCCCTCTGGGTCAAGTATTGCACTGCTTTCCCCCGAATAGAGTGTGATATTAGAACCTGTTACCTGGATGTGCTAGCTAAAAAAAGGGTTCATAATTGACCCCAGGACTCTAGACTGGTAGTTTGCTCAGACCCAAAACAAACAGAAGGGTGTCCCTGTTTGTCCCCTGTTCATGAATCACACTTCAAGGTTGGGCACTGTGGGAGCAGAGGGCCTGACCCCTGGATTGGATTTGTGATACTGAGCTTCCCAGGCAGTAAGAGATAAGAGGTCAGCCTACAAGAAATTCAGAAGGACCAATAGGGAGGAAGATGGAGGGATACCTGAAGATGGCTTGCGGAGCAGGTAAGGTAGTCTGGTGGGCTAAAGCTCAAAAGAAACTGCAGCTAGCTGAGGGAATTAAGAAGGGGGAAGCCTTTATTTACTTTATTAGCAAGAAAAGGGACAAGAAAGAAGGGATTATTAGGCTCAGGAAATGGGACAGGTGTGTGGAGGAGAATGGGGACAAAGCAAAGGCATTGAACGAGCACTTCTGTTCCATCTTCTCTAGGGAGAGTGCCACTAGGGGGAAGGAGAGACATGGGGGGGTTGGAGGCACAGATGTTTTGATAGAGGTAGATAGGATGAGGACAGGGCTGCTAGCATTGAGGGCAAACAAATTCCCAGGCCTAGGTGGCATACACCCAAAGGTGCTGAGGGAACTGGTGGAGGAGCTTGCAGATCCATTGGCTGACCTGTTCAATAGTTCACTAAAGTCAGACATAATACTACAGGACTGGAAAATGGCACATGTAGTGCCCCTCCGTAATAGAGGTCCCAATGATGACCAAGGGAATTACAGACTGTTCATTCTGACCTCAATCGTGTGCAAGCTCATGGAGATCATACTTAAGGACTGGCTGTTAGATTATCTAAATGAGCATTGTCTCCAGGATGAGAGAGCACAAGTTTAATGGAGGGAGGTCATGCCACATAAATCTGCTAGACTTCTTTGACTTGGTCACTAAAACACTGGACAGGGGTCATGTAGTGGACATCCTTTACCTGGACTTCAGCAAGGCCTTTGACTCTGTACCCTGCAAGAGGTTGAGCAGGAAGTTGGTGGATCTTAGGGTTGGAGAGAAGTGGACCAGATGGGTGGAAATCTGGCAGGGGGCAGGACCCAGAGTGTGGTGGTAGAGGTGAGTTATTTAGCATCACAAATGTCACCAGTGAGGTCCCACAGGGCTCAGTGCTCAGATTGATGCTGTTCAATGTCTTCATCAGTGATATTGGGAATGGCATTAAGAGCAAAATTTGCCTATTCATGTAGGACACTAAGTTCTGTGGGAGGAAAGACACAGCAGAAGGGGCACAAGACCTAAAGGAGGATCTGGAAAAGCTAGAGAGGTAGTCTGAGATTTGGCAGCTTGGCTTCAATGCAAAGAAATGCAGAATTATGCACATTGGAGCCAAGCACCCAAGGATTGAGTACAGTCTGGGAGGTGTCCAGCTATCTGCAGCAAATGAGGAAAAGGATCTGAGAGAGATGTTCACTAGTGACCTGAAGCATTTCATCCAATGTAGGAAAGCAGCAGCAAAGGAAAATAGCACGTTATTCCTCTTTTCAATTCTGGTGATCCAAGTGATCTTAATAATTATAGGCCAATCTCCTTGCTACCCATCCTATCCAAACTTCTAGAAAAACTGGTCAACTCCCAACTTAGGGATCACCTTGAATCCGCAAACTTACTGAACCACCTCCAGTCCAGATTCAGGCATAAACAGCACAGTGTCAGCTCTCGCAAAAGTTACCAATGATTGGCAAACCTCCCTTGATGTCAAAAATTATGTCTGTGCTCTCTTTTTAGATTTGAGCAAGGCTTTTGACACTGTTGACCATCAAATACTTCTAACAATGCTATATAACCTTGGGTTGGATGACGTTGCTATAAAATGGTTCTCCTGCTACCTTACTGGTAGACAGCAGAGGGTAAAAGGTCATGGAACATTCTCTCCTCTAAAACCATTGCAGAGAAGAGTTCTTCAGGGGTCCATCTTGGGGCCACTATTGTTTGCTATTTATATCAATGACATTGACTTTAATATTAACACTGCAAGCGTCCACCTCTTTGTGGATGACACTGTGCTCTACATTGCTAGGCCCTCCTTACATCTTGCCTGCCTTGAATTACAGCACGAGTTTGACTGTCTTCACCAACATTTGCTTAAACTGAAACTATTACTCAGTAGGCCGGCCCACCGGTGCAGTGGTTGAATTTCCACTCGCGACACTGACGACCCGGGTTCGGGAATGGACCCAGGGAGTCCAAGGGCCAGCTGGGGGAGAGGGATTGATCATCCCACGGACTGCTCTCCTTCTCCGGAGGTAGGAAGGGGTAGCATGTCTGGTGCTCAATGGACCCCTGGTGGAGGCCGAGGGAATCACAGGCGACTGGCACCTGCACGCTAGAGGGGTGGGGCAGACACTGGGCATCATTGCATGTCCCCGCCCCTGGGGCAGACCAAAAAAAATAGTTGGCCACTTAGGATGATGCCTACCCCAGCACTTGGCCTCTATGGCTCTCTGGCACTCTGCTGACCAATCATGGCTCCACTGCACCACCAGACCTTGAACCCTGCCCTGGGGGGGAAGCCAGGGAGGCAATGTTGGTCACTGCTGACACCTTCTCCCGCCATAGACGGGCCTGACACAGTGCCATGGCCCCATCCTGGGGGTAAGCCAGGGGATATCTGCAGAGGTACAGCTATAGGGGAGTGAAGCAGGTGCTTGGGGGCTGGAGCCAAGCAGTAGAAGTGACTGTTGGCAAAAAGTATAATAATAATAAAAAAGAAACTACTACTTAATGCAAAAAAAAAAAAACAAAGTTATGCTCCTCTCCCCTTACATCAAAGAGCCAACTCCTCACTCCTCAAATACAGATCATCACAATTCTGGGGGAACCACTAGAACTAGTAGAGAAGTTCAAATATCTAGGTTTTGGGCTAGGCTGTAAACTTTCCTTTGTTACCCATATTGAGGAATTAGCTAAAAAACTACACCAAAGACTTGGACTCTTCTACCGCATCAAGCACCTACTTACTTATGAAGCCAAAGTAAGATTGGTCCAGTCAGCTTTCCTCCTCTAATTGACTATGCAGATTTTCTCTACAGCCAATGCCCTAAAACAGTCCTCAGTACTCTGGACACACTCTATCACAGATCCTTGAGATTTATCTTAAATGCACCTTTCAACACCCACCACTGTTCCCTTTATATACAGATAAATTGGCTCACTCTCAATACTAGGAGGTGGCTCAATGCGTCCCTCTGGGTGCCTAGATCCATTACTCTGAAGCTTCCCCCCTTATATATGCAACCTATTTAAATGCTCCCCTTGCAGGTATTCCCTCAGAAAACTTTCCTATATTACATTTATACCCCTAAGATAAGAACTAATTTTGGATCTGCGGGATATGCCTTGCTCACGCTGTGGAACTCCTTACTAAAAACACTAAAATGTATGCATACTGTTGGGATGTATACCTTTAGGTCTCTGCTTAAACTCACTTTGCAGACAAAGGACAAGTGCACTTGCTTTGCAAAATAACAGGCCCATCTCCAAAAGAGGCTCTCCTGTACTTAGTGCTTCCTTGGTGGCGTTGTGTTCCACACTCTACCTGTTTTTCTTTCTTCTCCAGTGGAGGGATCCTGTAGAATATTTCTCTCATCCTAACCTGCTTCTTATACTAATCCTAAATACATTCTACTTACTCCCTATTCACTACACCTTCATTTTCCCAATTTTGCCTATCCCTTTACCATTCCACCATTTTCTACCCACCCCCTTCCCCTATCTGTCTCTTGCTCTCTCATTGCCCCTTCCCCACACTCTTACACATCATTTCAGCAACTCTTCTTGTTCTCCCACTCTTTTTAGTGTTAGTTTCCTTTCTGTAATTATTTTGAGTTGTACCAGCACAGTATCTGTCTCATATCCCTTGTACAGTTAGCATTGTTTTTTTGCATCTTCTGCCCTGATTTCTATGTATGGAACCTAATTAAGCTGTACTTGCACATTACTTGTTTTGTACCACTGGTTTTGTTACCACTGTTCTTGAATCTGCCATTGTGATTATTAATTCTGTACCTCCTATGTATGTTAGTCCTTCCTGGACTGCCTCGCAAATTAGCTGTCTCAATGGTGTTATCCTGGTAAAAATAAAATAGAATTGAATTGTATTGCCAGAGGGATCAGCAGCAAGTGAGAGGAGGTAAAACTGCCCTTGTACAGGTCCTTAGTGAGGCCACATCTGGAATACAGTGTACAGTACTGGTGCCCATACCTTAAAAAGGACATTAACTTGCTGGAGATGGTTCAAAGGGGGCAACAAGGATGATCATGGGCCAGCAGGGTAGGATGTATGAGGAGAAGTTGGATGCCCTGAAAATGTTCTCCTGGGGGGGGACATGATTGAGACCTTCAAGTATTTGAAAGGCATAAACAGGGTGAATAAGAGGGTTTCTTGAAGCTTAGTGGAAACGAAATACAAGGGGATACAGTCTTGAGTTGGAGGGAGAGGTTTAGGAGACAGACTAAGAAGCATTTCTGCATGAAGAGGGTGATGGAGTGTTGGAGAGTGCTTCTGGAAGAGGTGGTTTCATTGCAGAGAGTGGGCAGCTTCAAGAAGGGCTGAGATAGAGTTAAGGGGAAAATAAGGGTCAAAAGAAGGGAGGACAGAGGGGAAGGGCAGACTGGGATGGCAGGGTCAGTAGTTTAAGCTGAGGATCCTGCAATACAAGCAGACTAGGAAGACCTAATGGCCTTATTCTTCTGGCTTCTTCATATGTTCGTATGTTCATTACCATCATTTGTTGCCTGCTTGGATGTCATTGGTTTTTTTTAGGGATTATAATTTACCCTTCCCACACAATAACCTTCCAGTTTATTTATTTATTTAGTTTTTGTTGACTGGAAAAGGGGGACTAGACAATTCTGTCAATTTTCAGCCTTGTTCTGGGAAGGGGGGATACAGATGGATGCCAACTGACATTGAACCAGATTAAGCTGTTGGTATTTTTAGTGAATGGGGGAAATTTGGCCAGGACACCAGGGAAATTCCCCTACTGTTGCTGCAGGGGGTGCTGTCCCACCTGATACCACTATGGAGGACAACAGTATGGTTCCAGCAGTGGAGGAGAATGGACGGCTAAAGCACCAGAGCACGGGTGTTGAAAATCTTACCAAAATATCTTCAGTAGTTTCTGAATCAGCGATGGATACCTCCGAATATGTACAGCAGGGAGATGCAGCTCTCATTGCACTTCAAACAAAACTGACTATGGAGTTTAAGAAGGCAGAAAAAAACACTGCAACAAGCCCTAAAACAGAAACAATCCCTGTGTTGACAGCAGCTCCTATGGGCAGAACGGGAGTTCCTTGAAAAGACGGCCAGATTAGAGACAGAACAGAAACAGAAAAAAAGGCCGGCGGGGTCACTAGATCAGTATACTCCAAGCACGACAAAAGTTTTTGTTTTAGGTCCAGGACTATTTACAACCTGGACAGATCTCAGGCCCCTTTTTCAGCTGTGCTGACTCCACAAGTGCCTGCAGAATCAGGACAATGGTCTCCGGAGAGAGCACTGCATAATGCGGGATGGGTTCAAAATAAAGACAGATGGTGGGTTGCAGACCCAAACATACCATTGCCTGGAGATAAACTACATGCTCTAACATACATATAACCAAGTAATGCCACTTGTAATACCTTGGAGGCACCTCCACAGGAGAAACCAATGGAATGGGCAGATTCCACCGATGACCCAGGTATGATTTCCTTCTCTCTCTCCTTGATGCAGTTTCAGAAGTTTATTATGATGCACAACCTGGTGAGGAGCATACAGCTGTAGGACAATGTATTTCAGATAAATGGAGAGAGGCTGCAAAGGGGTAGTGGTTAAGACTGCTGTACCAGATGTTAATCATCCCACGTTGGACTCTGAATCAGCTGTGGGTCCCAATACCAGAGAAGCTCCCACCTATGTTAGTCTCTTCTAAAAGCCAATAGAGCTAGTGAAATGCAGAAATGTCATTAGGCTTTGTTATTTGGGAGGGCTGGAAACATCCCCAGAAAGGCACTATGTGAGGAAAATATTGATCAAGCAATCTTTGGGATTTTCACTGGCAGATGTCTATGCTCTCATTTATGCACCAGGAGAACATACATTCGATCTCAGTTTCCAGACTGCAGCCCTTCTAGAAAGATTTTGGGCTAAACACTTAACATTAAAAACAAATCCATTATGGGTACCCTTTCAGGGCATCCCTCGTACAAAACAATCATTCTGAATCATTATAGTTCCTTTTTGGAATGAGGGTGTCAGCATTCAAGATATTCTCTATTGGTTAGAGAAACAATGTGTCCAAGGTCAGCCTGATCCAATCTTGGATGGAGAGGGTTTTTGGAATGGGGTGGAGGATCAAGATAAAGTTGCATCAAGACAATGAAGAGCTGAAACATTTGCCCAACTGTTTTTATATTGGTCGAGATAAGGGGTTCATATTTTACCCAGGACAACCAAGACATTGTTACAAATGTGGGTCCCCAAGGCATATCAACATGAACTATGATGCTGTAAAATGTGTTCAGTGTGGTAAGTTGGGGCATATGGGGTATCATTATACCAGTACCCCAAAATGTAATTTGTGTAATACAGAAGGACACTCCTTTGTAGACTGTCCATGGGTGTCTCATAATACAAAAGATGCAGACTACAGGGTGCAAGATTGTTATATCTACAAGGCTGTCAGAGCATCTGCAGACTTTGAGGAAAGTGAGCCTCCATCAAGGCCCTTGAGCCACATCAGGGAGGACTTATTGCACAATAATACCTCAACAGTCAGTGACATGGAGATGAGGGAGACTCCCTACCAAAACCCTGAAAATAAAGTTTGTGTTGTCTCCCAAAGCCATGCCTCCACCTCCACCCTTCCCCCTCCCCCAATGAAGCCTGATGTTGTATCAGGTGAATCTGTGACAGTACAAGGTAAAGGAAAGGGTCCCAAATCTACCACACAAGAGGGGGATAATACTGACAGTATCCCTTTGGGCAACAAATCTGCTATCCTGCAAGATGCACACTCGGAAGAGGACAGAGGTTCTGATGCAGTTTCTCAAACTTCTTCACAAAGGGACATAATGTCAGACATGGAACAGCAGAAAGAAGTTTCTGCAAAAGACAATAAGGAAAAAAAAAAGAAACAAAGAATGGGTGTCAGAGCAGGATTTTGAAAAAGCTCTAGGACTCAAAGCACTTGATTACTTATGCTTTCCAACAACATAATCTTGTGATAGCCAGCTTGAATGCAAATAGTATTAAATCTGAAAACAATTTTTTTATCCACTTATGGTATATTTTGAAATTATGCTTATGACATAGTTTTTTTTCTGTATACCAGATTACTCTCCCTGGAAGAAATACAGGTGGCAACAGACGGGTGGATATGAGGGCCTAGCTATTGGTCTATGGGAGATGTAGCCTGCTGTGGCATTGGTATTTGTTTTATGGACCCATCGATCAAAATAATACATGTGGTAGATATTTTTCCAGGAAGGGCATTGTTACTGGATGTTAATGTTAATAATAATTTAGATTAATAAACATATATGCACCTCAAATCAAGACAGATTGAATTGCATTACTGAAATTGATTTTGCTGTATCTTTACACTGCAAGACAAATTCTTTTTGGAGGGGATTTTAATATTAGTAGGACTAAGGAAAACAAGGGAGCAAAGACATCAAAAATGTATTGTGATACTTCCTTTTTGAACCAGGTTATAGACCAAACATGACTGCAAGATGTGTTTAGAGATAGTAAGTGGAGTGCTCCCCATACGTATTTTAGGGGTACTTTGTGGACTAGACTCGACTATTGGTTGATAACTCCTTCTTTGGAAGTCAGGTTGGCTAAAGTTCACCCGGTAGCCACATTGGATCATGGGCTGCTTACAGTCTCACTGGCCAATACAGTAGCCAGAACTAAGGGTCCTGGATATTGGAAATTGAATCTTTCTTCCTTCGATAATCCATATATCCAGGAAGGTTTTCACAAAGTATTAGAAGCATGGAAATCTGTGTTTTTCTTATATGACAACAAAGCAGAGTGGTGGGAAGATTCTAAAAGGGATTTTAGGGACTATTTTCAGACTATGGGGAAGTTAAATGGTAAAATTAATCACAATAACTATAATAAAGTGAGGGGTTTATTGTACACATCATGCAGGGGATACAACTGTGTTGGAGCAAATATAGGAGGTTAAAGAAGACATAGCCCAATTTCAGTATGATAGAATGCAGACTCTTGAAATAGAACAGAGATTTGGGATGCAGGGAAGGCAGGCACAGACTAACCCCTTTGATAGCTGCATGAATCAAAGGAAGAAGAAAGACATAACACAGATCACAAAACAAGATGGGACAAAATTAATGGAAGGCAGTGATATTAGAAGAGAGGTTGACAACTTTATTGCACAATTGTTTCAACAAGACAATGCTTTAACAGAAGATAGGGTAGATGAGTGGTTAGAAATGGGAGATCTGGTACAAATACCAGACTACCAAAAATAGGGATGTTCACAAAAGAAGAATTGTACAGGGTAATCATTAATTTACATAATGGGAATGCACCTGGACTCCATGGTTTGCCCAATGAGTTCTATACTTTTTTACTTCCAGATTTAGATACAGAACTCTTATAGGTTTTTAATTTATGTTTCTTTCAACAACAATTAGCAGACAGCATGTATTAGTGATGTTGCTACACAAATCTGGTGATAAAACTTCAGACTGTAAAATTGTTATGAAACTTATCAACAATAAGATTGCTGTGGTTTTGGAAGATATCATACATCCAGATCAATTTTGTAGTATTCCTGGTAGAAAGATCTCAGGTGGTCTAATTTTGTTGAGGGAACTGATGTAGAAAGGTGAGTCAGAGGACATTATGGGGTACCTAATAAGCCTGGATCAAGCTAAAGCTTTTGATCAGGTGTCTCATATTTGTTTATGGAAAGATCTATAGAAATTGGGTTTTCCAGCTGTAATGGTACAGGGGATTCAAGCCTGTTACAAAAAAGCTGTGGTAACACCATACATGAATGGCTGGGTAGGAAAGGAGAGTAAGGTGAGAAGGTGTGTCAGACAAGGCTGTCCTCTCAGTCCTACTTTATATATTATTACTTTATAACCTTTGATTAGAAGGTTATATGCAGAGGATAGCATAAAAAGGTGTTTCAGTAGCTACAAATTATCTTGAAATTAAAGCTGTAGCTTTTGCAGATGACTTGTATCTCACATTAGCTGATGTGTCATCCAGTGTAAAGATGGAAGAAGTCCTGTTGGAATTTACTAAAGGGACAGGCTCTGAAATTAATTTTACAAACAGTGAGATGATTACCATTGGACAACAGCTAGGAGTAATTATGGAAATCATGGGGATAGCCCTTCTGGATACACCCTGTACAATTTTGGGAGTTTTCTTTGGACATGGAGACATAGGGTTTTATAATTGTGATAAACTAATTACTGAAGCAAAAGGGAAAGTGGGGAAGTGGAATGCTTGGAGAATGTCAAAACAGAAAAGGGTGTATGTGGTTAAGACCTTTCTTTTTAGTATGTTTCTCCATCTTAGTGTGGTATCTCCTCTCCCAATACAACTGGAAATTACCCTGTATAGTATTTTTTTCAGAGTATATGGGGTAGTCGTTTAAACCCAATGAAAATGGTAATTACATATTTATCAATAAAAAAGGGTGGAATAGGGAGGGTCAAACCTGTTCTTTCCTTTTTTTTTTTGTATGTTTTTATATTTAAATATTAGACCTCTTTTGCACAATATTAATAAGCCATGGTCTATATGGAGTTTAGATCAACTCAGCCCCTGGTTGCAGTCCTGGGATTTGAATAAGGCTATTCAAAAACAAAAACCCATAATGGGGTTAGCATCTTATTTTCAGTTTTGTATAGGTAAACTGAAACTATGGGCTATTCAGAAACAACTCCTTACTTTATCAAGAAAGGACCTCTATCATTTTATCTTGTCCAGACATTTCCTTGAACAACTGAGTTTTGGGGATAGAATACCACAGGATTTGACATCCATTGGGACTATGATGACTATGCCTTGTACCACGAAATATATGTGGGACATGCTTTGGCTGTGTCTGTATAGTAAATTAAATGTAAAATCCAATTTGAAACATAAAGATCAGCTAGAACGGTTCTGTCCAAGGACAGACTCATGCCCCAATAATCCAGAAACTATGGAACAGCTATATTTTCAGTGTCCATATACATTAACATTTTGGGGGATAGTTTTTGACCAGTGGGATACATTACCCTTTTTTGTTTTGAATCCAGAAATTCTTTTTTAGGTATTTTGCCAAAAACATGGGATAAATATAATAATAGCACCATGTGGATTTTTTTGATACTTTTTAAATATTATATTTGGATCAACATATGCAACTTGACTTTACAGAATCAGACATTTCCACCTGACCAATTGTTTTTGGAATGAGTACATGTTCAGTTTCTTCAACCTGTCCTCAAAAGACTTGTGATGCAATCCATGTACCATCTTTGTTGCTCTCCTCTGAACCTTCTCTACCCTGTCTATGTCCTTACGTAGGTAAGGTCTCCAGAAATGTACACTGTACTCCAGGTGGGGCCTCACTAGTGTCTTGTATAGTGGAATTATGACCTCCCTTTTCCTGCTGGTGATGCCCCTGCCTATGCATTCCAGCATGCTATTTGCTTTACCTGCTGCCTTGTCACACTGTCTCCCTACCTTGAGGTCATCAGAGATGATAACCCCAAGATCCCTTTCCT
Organism: Neoceratodus forsteri; assembly: GCA_016271365.2. Taxonomy (NCBI): domain Eukaryota; kingdom Metazoa; phylum Chordata; order Ceratodontiformes; family Ceratodontidae; genus Neoceratodus; species Neoceratodus forsteri. Next base: position 1,129,885,891 of record CM028131.1, read on the forward strand.
GCTTGGTGCATGCTATATCCTCATCCCTCAACTGATATATTGTGCCAGGGTTTTTATGCCCCATATGCATTATCTTGCATATGGTGGGAAAGATCATGGAGACATTGCTGAAAGAAAGGATAATGGCACATATGGAATCCAGTGGTGCTCAGGATCTGAGGCAGCATGGACTCATAGCAGCATGGTCATGTCAAATGAATCTAATCTTTTTTTTTATTGGGTGCCTAAGGAACACATTCAGGGAGGGGTGGTAGACACCACCTACCTAGATTTTAGAAAAGCATTAGACACCATCCCACATAGAAGGCTAAGAAGATGGGTAATCTGGGCATGGGAGACAAGGTGGTGAAGTGGGTTAGGAACTGGTTAACAGACAGAGGGTTGTGGTAACTGGGGTACAATCTGTGGAGAGGATGGTGACCAGTGGGGTACCACAGGGATCAGTACTAGGACCAGTCCTGTTCAGTGTCTTCATTTGTGACATTGCAGAGAAGCTAGAAGGAAAGGTCTGCCTGTTTGCAGATGACACCAAGATCTGCAACAGGGTGGATACTCTTGAAGGGGTGCAGAAAATGAAGAGGGACCTGGAGAAGCTTGAAAGATGTTCAGAGATGTACCAACCGAGGTTCAATGCAAAGAAGTGCAAAATAATGCACCTGAGTAGAGGGAACCTTGGGGAGAGCTACAGGTGTGGGGGGGGTGACTGTCACCAAAAAGAGGAAAGGGGCCTAGGGGTTATCTCTAATGACCATAAGGTATCAAAGCAGCATACAAAGGTGGCAGAGAGGGCCAGTGGCATGCTGGGGTGCATAGGCAGAGGTATCACTAGCAGGAGGCGGGAGGCATTAATACCATTGTATAACACATTGGTAATGCCTCACCTGGAGTGCTGCATGCAGTTCCAGAAAACACACCTGCACAAGGACATAGAGGTGAAGGCTAGGTACAGGGCCTATACAACAAAACATATGAGGAGAGACTAAGGGACCTCAATATGGTCTCATTGGAGGAAGGGAGACAGCAGGGGGCATGACTGAAACTTTGAAGTACCCGGAAAACATAAACAAGGTGCAGGTGGGGACCTTTTCCAATGTAGGAAAAAGTACTAGAACAAAGGGGCATGATAAAAAATTGGAAGTGGTAGATTAAGAGGTAATGTGAGGAAGTTTTTCTACACAGAAAGGGTAGTCGACACTTGGAATAGTCTGCCACAAGAGGTAGTGGGAGCAAGCACAGTGGAGGGGTTTAAGCATGGTTGGGACAGGCACAAAAGGGAAGCCTGAGAGGGGAGGGAGTGATGAAAAGCCATTGATCACATAGCTTTAGACAGACTGGATGAGCCAAGTAGTCGTTATCTGCTAACAATTCCTATATTTCTACGTAAACCCTGTACATAACCTGTCACTGAAATGTTGGTCATAGACACTCATAATGTGAGACAAGTCAGACACAGAAGCAGAACACTGGGGGCCAAGTGATTTAACAGCATCTGCACTTCTGGACACTAGCTAAAACCTCAACAATGGAGGGATAATGACTCCTATTTTATTTTTAATGGGGTTCCCATTTTGTATTGCCAGATAATTGCAGCTTTTAGAGAGGTGTTAATCACACCTGGTCATTTGGAACACCAAAGGAGATTATCATGAGAAGAGATTAATGAAGTAGGGACTTTTTAACTTCATTGGCATCCATGGAAACCCTGCATTGGCAAGACAGGCAAATAGAGTTAGCTGCACTAGCCTTGGTCAATGTACACTAGTTAAACAATTGACCCCAGTATATTTATTAAGGCTTCCCATGGCAGACTCAAGATGCAAAAAAGATTAATGCTGGAATAATCAAATGTATGGCTGCTTAGATGCAACGCAAACCTTATGCAAGGTTAGCGCTGCTCACCTTTGATCATTCTGAAACTATGCCATTCTTACAGAGAGCTAATGCATAAAATCAAACAAAGTCCATGCACCCCCCATTGGCAATGCAGTAATTTCACAAGGAGTGGGGGTCTCTTGGTATTCACCTCAGGGCCCTGCAGCGAAGTCACCCAACTTGCTACCACCCATCAGCTGTGCCCCTACCCTAAACGGCATCCACCTCAAATGGTTTGCATAAAAACTATAAATGGCATTGTAACGTGACATCATTCACAAATCTGGACTGTCATGTACAGTATGGGCTGCACGCCCATTGGCTCTTGCTCTGCACCAATGGGCGTGCAGCCCTACTGGGCAGTCAGTTAGCGAGGCGGCGGGCGGCAGGTGGGTGGGATGCTGCCGCCGCCCGGCTGCCGGGGAGCAGGGTGGTGGGGCTTCGTGGGTGGGGTGGGGACACTAGCCACCAGGGCTGTTCGGGGTTGTTTTATTACACATACCACCCGTGATCGGGCATTTCGTCCACTGGAACATCAGGATATGTATGGGAGGGGGTGGGATTTATTACATACTGCCCGCGATTGGGCATTTGGTCCACTGGACCACCAGGGATGTACGGAGGGGGTGGGATTTATTACACATACTGCCCATGATCGGGCATATCGGTCCACTGGACCACCAGGGATATGTACGGGAGGAGGGGGGGAACCACATTGCTGCCCGCGATCAGGCAGGTGGGGGGGTACACTATGCCCGTGATTGGGCTGCGGGGGGAGCACAGGGATTGGGTTGGGGGCCAGCCACAGGTGGCAGCTGCTGTGTTGCACCCTGCAATACAGCAGCTCACCTGTGGGTGGCCCTCGACTTAAGCCTTTTTTTTTTTGGCTCAAAGTCCTGCAGGCACAGGTTGGGGGTTGTGCCTGTACAACTCCGCACAGCCCGGCTGAATATCGGGCTGTGCAGTTTATGCATGGTTCCTCCCCCTCCAGTTCAGCATGCATTCATTTGCATTGCGCTGTTGCTCAGCATGTTTTCTGTGGCGCAACTGCCTCCTGCTGAATATCGCAGAATGGAGCAAGTTTGGACTTGCGCAGGCTCAACCCTATTGTGCATGGTGCAACCCTTTTGAATATCTGGCCCTCTGGGTTTAATGATTGGCTGCATGAGGAAGCTGCTGATTTTTTTTTTTTATTTAAGTGATACTGGTGTCACATCAGACATCTGTCTATGGGAATCATTTAAAGCGTATATCAGGAGTAAAATAATTAGCTTCTCCTCAAATAGGAAAAGAAAGTCAATGAAGCAACTCATTGAGATGGAGACCTCCTTAAAAATTTGTGAAACTCTTGACTGGACCACTGACGCAGTGGTGGGATTTCCGCTTGCGACGCCAGCGACCCGGGTTCTGGAACGGACCCGGGTCATCGGAGGGCCGGCCGGGGGAGAAGGATGGAGTGTCCTATGGACTGCTTTCCTTCTCCAGGGGGAGGGTGAGGGTAGCGCTTGGAGCACTGAGGACTCCTGGCAGAGGCTGGGAGATCCCACGCTGCCGACGCTTAACATCCGGGAGGTGGGGTGGACACTGGTGTCATTGCACGTCCCCACCTCCGTAAAGGAAAAACAGAAAAATCAGGTGGGCAGGGCCACAGTCTCTATGAAGCCCTCCCGGGAAAGACCTCAAGTGGCTACCATCGCTGCGGGTCCCCCGACTAGATACAGTTCCATGACCATGGGAAGACCGTGGCCATGGCCCTTCCCTCCAGGGGGTAAGCCGGGGGTGACTGGGGAACCCCGGCAGCCATAGATGGTGGCTGAGGTTTCCTGGGGCCGTGACCAGGGCCAAAAATGACTGGTGGCCTGGCCAAATAAAGAAAAACAAAATTTGTGAAACTCTCTATAAAACAAATCCATCCCAGAGGCATCTCAACTTAATAAGATCACAAAGCTTAAATATGAGATAAACAAGATATACTCAGCCAAGGCTGAATATGTCCTATTTCAAACCAACCCAAAGTACTGGGAGTTCGGATGGAAGGCAAGAAAATTGTTACCACATAGGCTCAAGACTAGGCAATCCTGAAACATTTTTTCTGGCATTAAGGATATTCAGTTAACAAACAGATTAATGAAATGTTAGTTAACTTTTATAAGGGTATTTGTAAAGAGCAAAAACCCCTAGAAAATGAAGCCATTGAGGAACTCTTGTCCAAAGCTAACCTACCCAAACTGACTAAACTTAGTAGATTGGAAAATACATTAACCATGGAAGAGGTCAAAGAAGCAATTAAATGTTTGCCTAAAGGGATAACGCCAGGCCCAGATGGCCTAATGGGTGAATTCTATTCTATCCTAAGCTCTGAAATCACTAAATATTGGCTTAGAGCCTTTGCATACTCTCAAATTAAATGTAAACTTCCACTCACAATGTCCCTGGCCTATATAACTTTTATCTTCAAAAATTGTTGGAGGTGAGGGAAGGAACACAACAATATGATTCATATTCTTTGGGATTGTCCTACTACTGCTGTGATATGGAACAACTTCTTTGAGGTTCATGAGGAAGTCACTAGCTAATCAATACCTAGAGCACCATCATTTTTCCTTTTGGGGATTCTACCCAATCATTTCAAAGCTCCCTACTCACAAAAAAATCAGGTTGTTAGCAGCATCATTAGGATTGTGCAAGTTATAGGCCCATATTAACTTCTTAAAAATGACTACAAAATTCTAACTAGAATACTAACTGCATGCCTCCAATTGGTAATACAAAATTTGATCAGGGAAGAGCAGGTAGGTTTTATTAAGGTGGTGCTGTCAACTTAAGAAGGCTATACAATATCATTTGGCATGCTAATAAATTGAAAATACCAGGCACCGTTATCTCATTAGACATAATGAAGGCCAGTGACTCTCTTAACTGGGATTATATGTTTAGGGTGATGGAGCACTATGGTTTGGGGATAACTTCTGTAATTGGATCAGCATCTTATATACTGTAATAGCCCCTCAGTGGAGCTAATATCTAAGGGCTATATAGCTCCCACTTTTAAGCATTTTTGTGGCTCTAGACAGGATTGCCCCATCTCATCCCACCTGTTAATCCTTTCTATTGAACCTCTAACTAGAACTGTCCATTTGTCAACATGAATACGTGGCATAAAATTGGGTAATGCATGCAATAAGGTATTCACTTTTGCAGACGACATCCTTCTTACTGTAAGTAGACCTATAAATTCTCTACTGGTTCTTAAGTGTGTGTGATAAAGGAGTGTAGTGTCTTATTAGGACTAAATCTAAACAGGAGCAAAACACAATTAATGCCCGTTTTGCCCAGAAATCTTAGAAAACTTACTGTTAGAAAGATACCAACCAGAAATGATAAAAAAGAGATAACATATTTGGGACTGAGTATCTCTAACAACATATACTGTGATATATAAAATAATATGATGCCCATTATAAAAGAAATGCAAATGGATTTTAATAAGTGGAGGAAACTACATTAATCCCTATGGGGGAAATAAATGCGATAAAAATGATTACCATTCTGAAACTCTTTTACATGATAAAAAACATTCCCAGCCTGCTAAGCGAAAAAACTACTAAACAAAATAAAAAATTCTTGTGGGAGGGTGAATCAGCAAGTCTCTCTGTAAAAGAAACTTAGGGTCCTGGTGGTAGAAGGTGACTTTGCTCTCCCATGGTGGGAGAGGAAGAATTGGGCATTCAGCATGAAGCAAGCAGTAGCCCATCTACCTAATTTTAATTATTCAGATGTACCCCATAACTAGAAGTTGAAAAATTGACAGAATTTGTTTATCCCAATAGTGGATAAGTTTAAAACACACCCAGGTTTAACAAGCTATATTAAGGTAATAAAGAAAATAATAACTTTGAAAGTGAAGATAAACCCTTGAACCTGCTGCCACTTTGGAAAACTAAGCTTATCACTCACTGGTGGTCAAAATGTGGTACCAAACCTTGGATGGTGGAATTAGGGATAATAAATTAAAATATTTAATTGACCCCAGGGCCAAAGTACTAGTGTCTTTTGATGAAGTTAGATTAACTTATAAAGCACAAAGTTTTCAATTCTGTCTGTACCTACAACTTACAGAACTGGTCACAATACATGTTACTCAGCTTGATTTATCCTTACCTAAGCCTTTAGAATGTGAACCACTTCTAAAATATGCCTATTTAAGGAAAGGAGCTAGTATGATCTACAAGCTGATTATTGATAATAACAGTTTGTGTCACAAGTAATGCAGAAGGAAATTGGGAAGAATAATTATCTCTAAGTTTACTGAATAGCCATGGGTGAAGCATGGAAAAATGCAACTAAATATCGTAGAGATGTACAGGGCAAGTTAAGTCAATTAAAGATCCTAAACCAATACTACTTGATGCCATGCAAACTAGAAAGGATGGGCCTTCTTCCAGGAGGCAGTTGTTGAAGGTGTAGGGAGGAACACACCAATATGATTTATATTCTTCGAGATTGTCCTACTATGTCTGTACTATGGAACAACTTCCTTGAGGTTTGTGAGAAAGTCACTTACTTATCAATTCCTAGAGCACTATCATTTTTCCTTTTGGGGATTCCACATGATCATTTCAGAGCCCCCTAGTCATAAAAAAACTGGTTGTTAGTAGGATCATTAGGAATTAGAAAATTGCTATTAAAGAACTGGAAGTCAGACATAGTCTATGCCTACAGTTGATGCATGGTTTTACTGTTTAAGAACAACTACCAATAATGAGAGTCTCAGCCACCAACTAATGGGCAGGCTAGATATGTTTGAGACAATCTGTGAAACCTTTATAGAGCATAAGAAATCTGTGAAGTAATATGGACTGTATATTTATTACACTGTCGCAGCATTCTGATTGAATTATTGTAACTTTACCCACTGCAAAATCTGTAGTAATGGCTGTTTTTTTAAGGTGTAGATGCCATCATTTTTTAGAGCGTCTGATAATTTTACTCTGTTGATGGTATTACTTGTTATTGCTGTAGCTTCTGAAATAACAATAAAAAGTTTGTGGCTAAGAAGGCATTTGTTAGAACGGAGGTAAGCTTTCTGTTCTGCAAAGAAGAGGCACCGAGTCTGCAGTGCATGTGTAGCAAGAAGTATTGTAAATTAGAGTACCATATACTGTAGATAGGAGAGTGCACAGTAACAGTACAGAGCTGAGCTAAGTGGAAGAGACAGGATGTGGAGCTGGCAATAATCAAAAAATTAAATATGAAAAAAGTAAAACAGAATAAAAAATGTATATAGAGGTTTAGAACTGGATTTTGCTGATGTCTGATTGCTAGACACCAATTTTGAAAATCTGTGACCTAAATGAACATTCACGATACTATAACCTGTGGCCCCAGACTCGCTGAGTACATATAGGACTGTTTGATGAGAAAAGCTCTAATACAAGGATCTTAATTATTGTTCTGCTTATTTATTCTTGTATTAGCCATCTGGCTTTTTTCAGCCAATCTGCTGCACTGGAGCTCCATCCAGAGGGGTTAAGAGGGTGTGCACGGCTTCATCTACCCACCCTTCCCCACCAATAACCATAGCAAGTGACCAGCCCAGCCCAGCAACAAGAGTGGGGCCTTCCAACTGACTACTGGCTTGCTGACATACCAATCTCCAGCAGACATCAGGACATCAGGACAATAGAGGGGCTGGTCTTATAAGCCTGCTAGACATAATTACCCCAGATTTAAGACTGCTTCCTGCATTCTTTAACTTGCCTTCCTACCTGTCTTTTTGTGGCTGGAGGGATCAAGAAGGTGTGCACAGCTTCACCTACCAACCCTGCCTCCCACTGATCACCATAGCAAATGGCCAGCCCAGTCCAGTAGCAAGAGTGTGGGACCTTTCCACTGACTCCCAGCTTGCTAACACACCAATAGCCAGTGGACATTGGGACCATGTGGCCACATGGCCATTATAAAACTCACTCTGCCCTAGCAGTCATTCATGCTAGTGATCTTCCATGCTAAGGGCTGCAGCACAAAGGGTGTTACATTGTGGTGTCAGCTATGGGAGTCAGACGTCAGCCAGCCATGCTGCCCTAAAGTGCATCTACCCTGTCTGCCTGTGTGAGACTCATAGACCATAAAAAAGGACATAAAATTGTAAATCTTGTGATTTACTGTGTTACATTGACATACAAAGCATTGTGAGAGGTTGTCTGCAAGTCACTTCCCTTTTGTAGTTTTTCAACTAGGTGGTTTCTTACTACCGTATAGCACACCCTAGCTTTATGTGATTCATTGCAGGGGTGACTTCATCTGCATACAGGACTTCTCACACATAAGTCTGGCTAATGCTTGCACCCCTAGGTATAGTCCTATAACATGCAAGCAGTCATACTACTTATGTAGTGTGACCTGGCTATTATAGTGAGCTATTAATTTATTGGTACCTTAGCCTTGCACCCACATACATAACTTTGAATCACGTGTAATCAGTACTAACAGTATTTTTCACTTACTAGTTAGTTTGTCCCTGTGTGAGCCTAATAACACCAGATCCAACTGGATCTTTCCAAGTTGTGTTAATTACCTTAACTCTGTTTGGTTGTTGATCCCTGAGAGAAGCCCTTTCAAATGTACTGCTAACAGGAGCCCCCATCACTACCTTCACAATTATTATACCATCATGGGTTTGTTTATTTGGAATGTATGGCTCTCACTTAGCCTCTGTAGTTTACTCTATTTCATTGACTCCCTTCCCCTACTGGTCATGCCTAGTGCCAAACCTTATGAATGCTTGGACTTTATTATGTCCAATCTTATAATGCACTATGCTCTCATGATATTGACTAGAGGCTTGCTGCCATCTCACTGTTTCTGTTGGATGGCAGCCATCATTAAAAAATGAAAATGGTGCTGTAACTTTTTAAGCCTGTGCTCCAGATCCTGTCCCTTTATTTACCTAGCCCTTATTGGCCTTCTACTTTCTGGTCATATGTAGCTAAATACAGGTCCTAGCTATACTAATTGTTCTTAACCCTGTGCAATGGCAAAACATTAAAGGCCTCATAGTTGTTAATATCAATATTAGAAGCCTATTTCTCAAACCTGATGAACTATCAGTGTAGGTCACACACTACCAACCTGATATCCATGGTATAATGGAGACGTGGCTAAAACCACTCACACCAGATAACCTGTGTGCTCTCCCAAGATATATTGCTATCCACTGTGATTGCCCTGGCTCTACTAAAAGGGGGAGGCACACTAATATATCATCGATCCCACTTACAGGTAATGGCCCCAGCTCACCTTCTCTCTCTAGAACCACCTGTGGAATGCTGCTGTGGTGAAACTCACCTTGGGCAGTGCAAAAAAGCTTTACTTTTTCTGTATATATATTCCTCTTACTGGATGATTGACCTTACTCCCCTCCCTATGCAAATCCATCAGTTCAGAAGTCCAAAATAATGAATTCATCATATTTGGTGACTTTAACATAAATTGGCTCAGTGACTATAGCAAAACAGTAGTACACTCCCTTTATATGCTAAACCTTATCTGGGTTATTACAGAGCCCCCTAGGTACTCCAAAAATGGTGGTACGCAGGCACTAAAACTGGACCTAGCACCTAGGCCAGATAGAATCAAAATCTCTAGAGTCCTGGCAGATAACATTAGCGACCACTCTCCCATATTTTGCATACAGCATGCAAACTACCAAAAACCTCTCCAAGAGTTGTTCATTTCTGGAAATACACTAATCTGGATCCTGAGCTCTTTAGGCTGGTGGTAACTAACACTGACTGGTCCTCCTGTATAACGTCACTGAAGTAAATCCAGCAGCTGATTTCTTCACCTCGGTATTAACAAATCTGCAAGACAAATTTGTCCCATTTACCAAAAGGAGGGTGTGTGCCCCAAGTTATGAAATGGGTATACCATGAATTACTAGCAAAATTCATTGAACATGACAGGAGATGGGAGGTCTTTAAGGCCTCCTCATTCCCCCTGAACTGGTCTGCCTATAGAAAGCTGCATAACACACGCAAAAGAGAAGTCATGAAAAACAAAAGTTATCACTGTAAAATGCTTTTTAGTGATACTGTCCCAAACCCCAGACTGTTTTGGCAGCAAAATCAAAAAAATGCTTGGTCAGCAAGGAAATTGCTCATCTAATAGATTTCCTTGACTGGGTGACCAAAGTAGTAGACCAGGGAGGGGCTGTGGATATGGCCTGCCTAGACTTTAGCAAGGCATTTGACACAGTCCCACACAGAGGATTAATAAACAAGTGAGCCAGCCTGGGAGTGGGTCCCAGGGTGGTAGCCTGGGTAACAAATTGGCTGGACAACAGATGCAGAGGGTAATAGTAATCGGCATACATTCTGAAGAAAGGGGGGGTTACTAGTGGGGTACCACAGGGTTCAGTGCTGGGACTGGTCCTCTTTAATGTCTTTATAGGAGACATTGTGGAGAGCCTGAAAGGAAAAGTATGCCTCTTTGCAGATGACACAAAGATCTGCAGCAGGGTTGATACGCAAGGAGGGCGAAAAGGATGAGAAAGGATTTGGCAAGGTTGGAGGAATGGTCAAAAGTATGGCAGCTTAGATTCAATGCAAAGAAGTGCAAAGTAATAAACCTGGGAAACAAAAACCCAGGGGAAGAGTACACAATGGGGGTGTGGGGGGAAGGTACTAACAACAACAAAAATGGAAAGAAACCTGGGCGTAGTCATGTCAGGTGACCTTAAGGTAGGCAAGCAATGTGAGAAGGCAGTAAGGAAGGCTGGGGAGATACTGGGATGCATAGGGATAGGCATCACCAGTAGAAAACAGGAAGTTGTTATCCCTCTGTATGGACAGATGGTGAGACTCTATCTGGAGTACTGTGTGCAGTTCTGGAGACCCCATCTCCGCAAGGACATAGAAAGGATGTAGGCAGTCCAGAGGAGGGCAACTAAAATGGTGCGTGTCTGCAGCAGAAGCCACACGAAGAGAGACTAAAAGAGCTTAATATGTATATCCTTGAGGAAAAGAGAGAGAGGGGGGACATGAACAAAACTTTCAAGTATCTCAAGGGAATCAACAAAGTCCAAGAGGGTAGCATCTTTCAGAAAAAGAGATGAGCAAGAACAAGGGGGCACAATTTGAAAGGTTTAGCCATAGCGCTTCGACAGTGCTAGCGCCGACATCCACTACAGCGATGACTGCAATGCCAACTGTCGGCATTGAAGCCACGGGGATGTCGGTACACACAATCGGGGGGCTGCACCCCCGAACCCCCCCTTGTGGGGGGGGGCTCCACCCCGCACCCCCCCGGTCTCTAGAGTTGGATGGGGAGAGCAAACACCCAGTGAGGCAGTCCCAATTGGCACACAGTCCACCACAGCAATGGGTGGATTTTGCCCGATTCCTGTCGCTGTGGTGGTCTTCGCTGTGCTGGAGTAGCTGCGGTAATAGTATACCAATTTGAAGACAGAGGGTCAACAGCTCAGGGGCAATGTGAGAATGTATTTTTTTATGTAGAGGGTGATGGACGCATGGAACCACCTTCCTAAGGAGGTCATGGGGTCAGAATCAGTGGGGGAATTCAAGAATGCACAGGACAGACATAAGGCAATTATAGTGGGGGGTAGGAGGAAGTAGGCTGTTGGTTAACTAGAATCTGCAGCTTATCCAATAGGTAGAGAAATGGGTAGACTGGGTGGGCCAAGCAGTCCTTATCTGTCATCAGAGTCTATGTTTCTATGTATCCCCCCGATATGTTACTAAATGGGGTGCATTGCAATAACAGCATAACTCACATTTTTCAATCATCACCTCATACTTGAGTGTCTTCTCTAATGTGCCCCTATTACCCTTCAAGCTAGCACCTGCTCTGGGTCAACACAAATCCTGTCTCAGCCTCCCTTTTACTTTAAACAGTCAGGCCTCCTGAGGTCCACAAACTCCTTTGCAGACTGTTGACTCCAAACCTGTGTGCCTGGATGGTATTGAACCCAAACTTCTGAAAATTGCCGCCAAAGAGCCTCCCCTGTAGCTAAACAAATCAACTTGTCCCATACCACATGCATAGTGCCTAATGCATGGAAAATCTCATGTGTTGTCCCAGTTTTTAAGAAAGGAGAGCACAGAATCTTAAATAACTAAAGGCTGATTGCTATTCTAACTGTTCTAAATAAAATACTGGAGAAGGTAGTGGCTTCGCAACTTACAAGTTACCTCTCTGTCCATGACCCGGTATCCCATATGCAGCACAGCTTTTGTAGAGGGCACAGCACCACCACTGCCCTCCTCACCCTCACCAACAGTATCTCCTCTGTTATGGACACTGGTAGCCTCACAGGTGCCATTTTTATTGATCTAACAAAAGCCTTAGATCTTGTCGATCACACTTTGCTCATTAGCAAACTTGTAAACCTGGGTATCTCCCAACCTGCTCTACCCTGGTTTTGTAACTACTTGGCAAACAGAACTGAAAGGGTCATGAACATGTCCTCCCTCTTATACCCCACACCTACTCTTCTGGGTGATTCCTAAGGCTCCATACTAGGCCCGCTGCTGTTTGCCCTGCACATTAACTCCATTACTCTTAGTCAGGCCCATTGCTCAGCCATACTCTATGCCGACGATCTGGTCCTTTCTACCTGCCCTCAAAACATGGATCAGATCAACCAGCTTGACAGCTGACCTACAGTCAGTTCAGACCTGGCTATCTGAAAACAAACTAATCCTCAATACCCTACCTGTTTAAAATAGCATTGCCTGAAGAGTGCCATCTAAACCGTGCTGTCAGGACCACATAATGCATGAATAGCAACAGGGGGTAGAATAGCGTATGTCAAGTATGGCTACCCCTATAGTTATTCAGGCAATGGTGAGGGTGTATAAGTAACAGAAAAGTGCACCAGCTGACTGAACTGCTCCCGTGGTGGAGAGGATTAAGACAGCAGCAGCTAGGGCAGGGTTTTTGTTACTGGTCTCCTGAAACATGTAGCTTCACCTTTTTCTTCCCACCCAAAGTGTACATTTTTTGTCTAACACCCAAGACAAAAATTACACACCCACAAGTTTCTAATTTTCCCAGAGATGTGAGCCCCCTGAGTTTGTTTTTTAAATTATGGGGGATGTGGGGGGCATAGCCCCCAGCAAAACAAAAAGTGTATACTATGTTTGTAGCAATGGTAGCAGTCGTTGGTGTGGTTTATGACTGCTACAATTGGCGCTGTTTGGAGTGATGGTGTTTTTACCTGCCGCTGTTGTTGACAGCGCTGTTTGTACTGTGCTGTTCTTGACAGAGCTGTGCTGACTTTTGTGATTCTGACCTAGTGCCCTCGATATCATCAAAACTCAGTCCATACTCCTTGGCACATCCTCCAAACTCAGAGCATGCCCATCCCCTCTATCCGTAGCATACTAAGATGGCACCTTGGTCCCCACTACTTCCTCCTTTACATATCACAGAATCACACTTGCCCCACTCTTGATTACATGTCTAATATTACAGGTGCTTGGAAATCTGTGAGCTCCATGCTTGGTGTCTCATATAAAGTGGACTGAGACCTGATACCACAGGTATGCCTTGTTATTGCCAGAAGGATGCTATTTCCTAAGCTTCTCTATGGAGCTCCTGTACCCTGCAGCCTCAAAAGCTGCCTTCCTCAAATGGGATGTCGCCTACAATAATATTTGGGTTTCATGTGTTAATGGCAATCGTGGAAAGACAATCACTGTTAGGGCAAGTGTACATTGCCAAAAATCATTTTCGGCGATGTACACTCCCGGCGCACAGCAAAAGGGCACAGGGGACATTTTTTTTGTTTTTATGCAGGGGGTTGTGGCATCCACACCTTCCCCCAGGTGCAAATTGAAAAAAAATGGCCAGGTGCAACAAAAGGAACACATGTCTGGACCTGAACCTGGCGCCTTCGCAACCCTAGCCTGCCACCCACCCACCACGCAATGGGGCCAGCTAGGCAGCTCACCACTGCACTATGCCTCACAAACCCTCCCTCCCCTTCTGCCCATCACTTAGCATGCTCGCTCCCCCTCATGCATGTGTACATATAGTGACATCCTGTCGCTATATTCATGGACCCCCCCATCCAGTCGCCTTCCGTGCCCAGTAGCCCTGTGGACAGGCACCGCGATTGAGTCACCCTTTTTGAAACCACTCAGTCGCGGTTGCCATTGTTATGGGCTACCAATATTTGCTGCTTTGCATCAACGTCACCTAGACTCATTTACCACTATTCCCTCTATGATAAGCTGGGTTGCCCCCCCGTCTCACCTGCATGACTAGTTATAGAGGTGTAATCTTTAACATATTACTACTGCATTATTTAGGCATACAAAAAATATGTAATTCCGTATCTGGACCATGGCTCCCCATTTTGGTGTTCTTATTTGAAGAAGGATATAAAACTCATAGAGAGACCCCAAAGACATCTCACTAAAATGATTACAGGATGTAGTGACATCAACTACGACTCAAGGTTAACTAAACCCTAGATAGACCTTAGACTAAAATTCAGCTCTCAATCAATAAGGCCTGCAGGCTTCTGTCCGGAGCCCCTAGCTGCACTCAGACTTGCTTGCTCTACTCCACAGAGAAACCTGCTCACCTTTGAGGAGCGTCTGTGCTACCAGACCTGCCTACTTACCAAAATATTTCTTCTAGGGCTCTCCCCCCTGGGGGTCACTGCTTCCCTACGGCATGCGTCCTTGTCTGTTGCCACCTGTAGCTCTGTCAAGGCCACCTTTCTGGTGCCCAGAACCAAGACCTCACTAGCCCAGAGGTCCTTCCATTACTGAGCCCCTGCTTGGTTCAACTTCCTCCCACCCTGCATCACAGACATTACCAAAATTGGTCCCTTCAAAATTGCCCTCTGGAACCATCTCTTCGATGCTCATTGCTGTAGATGCACCTAATTAATCCCACTGTGGGATCCTCCTGTCAGGCCTCCCTGACTTGACAATGTCCTCCAGGCAGCCTATCCTCTCCCCTCCCTCCCACCCCAGTCCACATCCCTACCTCCACCCTCTCCAGGTATTATCTAGGTATGTCCAGGGCTGTACCCCCAATGTAACCCTTGGGTACCTTGTATTTGACTGTAACCTATTATAAGTAACATTATTATGTAACTTATGTGTACTCTATGTTTAATGTTCTGCACCTGTACTGTTCTCACTGTTGTAACCACACTATATAACTCTGTCTACCCCCCCTGCGATGAGGTGCCTTTGTAAATGAGTCCATGACTCAAAGGTTGTAAATTCAACTTTTCTAATACATAAATAAAATAAACTGGGGCTATTCAGCCTCCAGGAAAGAAGGTGGAGAGGGGATCTTCTGTTTCTATGCAATATTATTCAAAACAATGAGCTCATGGAAGAAATCGGAATTCATTTAATTAAGTCATTGTGTCCTAGCCACCGCCTGGAGTCGGCAGATCAAGTGCTTGAGTGTGTCCGAAGATGAATACAGATGTCAGCTGTATAGTCCCTGTGTTGCCTTGCTACGTCTGGAGATGTCAGCAAAATATTGTAATATTATTTGCCAGCCAATCCTGCTACTGCTTATTGACCCTCTCTGGGTGATGCCCCACATTTTACACCTCCCAGGACTGGCTGGCAAGTGTTGGCTTCCCATTTGAAAAATCGTAGAAAACCCCATTTTTGTGTTGGTGTCTTCACTTTACTGCTGAATGCAGGGAAAGCTGGATCGAGCTGCCTAGCGAGCTGCCTACAACTGCAACTACAGTGTTTTCCGCTTGATATCACCTCCTCACTGTCGTTTCCAGAGGTATTTCCATTTCTCTGTTTTCTTTTCTCTGCTAGGGCTATGGTGTTTATGTGAGAGCGTGTCACCAAGAAGTCTGAAACGCCAGTAGTACTGCTTCTTGGTGAACGCGACTCTTCAACTTCACATATCTCTTGTTGTTTTTGGTGGATGTGAGTTGTTAGGGGAGCGGGCGACCATCCATGGAGCCATCCTCGTATTTTTTTAGCTACCCTGGTGGATTGCCAGCTTTTAAATGCAGGTAATGGGCATGGGGGTAACACTGTTGGCTTTCTGCGGCGGCAAAGGGGGATCATCGGTGGAAACTTATGTGAGCGGGTGACTGACCATGGAGCAGCTTTTCAGTGCAGGTGGTAGAAAGCTTCACGAGGTAACGGTCTTGGCTTTCTGTGGTGGGTTGGGGGAGTTTGTCAAACAAGTGTGCCACTGGGCTGTTCTTTTTTTTTATTTCGCCATAAAAAAGCTGATTTCTGGCATGGGTAACGCTGTTGGCTTTCTGTGCAGGGGATTCATCAAACAATGCTGCTCGCAAAAAAGAGTTCTGATGGAGTCATGTCTGTGTGGGCCATCTAGTTCAGGTAAAGTTATTTTTGGTTGTGTGTGTGTGGTGGGAGGGCTCAAACCAGGCAGATACTGGGCTGCTCATTTTTTCTTTCCCCATGGGCTGTGTACATATTTTGTGAGTGGACCTGGGGTGGGGTGAGGACATGGGTAGGGCCTGATGCACACCAGGGAATGTTTCTGTGAGATGGGATTTGGTCATGGTTTGGTTGCAACCCCTGGTGTCCAATGGATCTTCCCCCTACCCCCCTAGTGTCTAGTGGTGAGTATTTGGGACTTGATGATTTTGTTTGTGCTGGGTGTCGGAGGGTTGGAGTGGGACCACTGAACAGCAGTGAGGGATTTTTTGTATGTTGTTGGGTATGGAGAACCACTGGATCCCAGGAAATCCATTGTTTGGGATGGTGGGTGGTGTTTCGAGGTTGGGGTGGGAGAGCCAGGACACCTGGACATCCATTTTGTGTGATGACGCTGTGTGTTTGCTGGTTGAAGGGAGGCCCATGACACCAGGCAATCCATTTTTTGTGATGGTAATGGGCATCAAAAGGTGATGGGAGGCACTGAGGGTTGAGGCGCTGGACGCCACACCTCGCTCCACGCCGGCGACCTGGGTTTGGGAGCGGACTTGGGTCATTGGTGGGCCAGCCGGGGGGAGTTAGGCTTGAGCATCCCACGACAGCTCGCCTACTCCAGGGAGGGTTAAGGTTATAGCCCGGACACTTGTCTGACTCCGAGCGGAGGCTCGCAGTACTGCAAGCCCCCAATGTTAAGGGGAAGGGCTGCTGACATACAGCGTGACGTCGGCGCTCTGCGCCTTGATGTCAGGGGTCCTATGCTGTAGGGGGTGGGAGAAAAAGCGGAAAATCGCCTGCCATCGCCGGGAAGATGGAGCCTCCGGAGATGTGCCCTTGATGTGCCTTCACCTGCCCAATGGCCCCCGGACTGATGAAAGTTGATTGTTGGGGTAAGGGGGCTCTGCCCCATCCCCGCTCGGGGTAAAACCAAGCTCTATGGGGTTCCTGTGGGGTCATATGGGCAGGGTGGAAGGCAGAGGATGTCTACCTTAAGGCTCCTGAAGGGTCAGGGATGGCAGGCAGGAAGGTGAATAAAATAGTAATTTCAAAAAAAAAAAAAAGGTGATGGGATCCCCTGACAACAGGCAACATGGTTTTATGGGATGGTGCCGGGTGTTTCAACACCCGGCACCATCCCACAAACAGTGTAATGTGGTGTCTGTGTGCTCACATGCCCTCTGAGGCCTGCCACCATCGCACAAAATGGTTTCTCTGGTGTCAATCTTCTCGCCCCCACCGTCAAACACACTGCATCATCACACAAAATAGATTCCATGGGGTCGGGGGGGCATCAAAAATCCGGCAATATCTCACAAAAATTAATTTCCTAGTGTCCAGTGCATCTCATCCCCCCACTGAGTGATTCGTGGCAGGTGTTTGATCTTGGACAACAATGTACCAAAGACGATGCCGTTCTGTGATGGTGCTGCTTTTGTGTGGGGGGGCAGTGGGATTGAGTGTGCAAAAGAACAGGCTGCCTTTTGTTTCTGCTGGGTGTCAGAGGGTTGGAGTGGGACCACTGGACAGCAGCAAATGTCACCAGGTATGGAGATTGGTGTTTCAAGGTTGGTGTGGGAGAGCCCGGACACCTGGGCATCCATTTTGTGTGATGACGCTGTGTGTTTGCTGGTTGAAGGGAGGCCCGTGACACCAGGGAATCCATTTTTTGTGATGGCAATGGGCATCAGAAGGTGGTGGGAGCCCCTGACAACAGGCAATATGGTTTTGTGGGATGGTGCCAGGTGTTTCAACACCCGGCACCATCCCACAAACAGTGTAATGTGGTGTCTGTGTGCTCACATGCCCTCTGAGGCCTGCCACCATCACACAAAATGGTTTCTCTGGTGTCAATCTTCTTGCCCCCACCGTCTACCTAGTGTATTTTGTACTGAAAATAAGAGGCTCCCAGTCAAACTACTTTTTAGCTAAAGAAAATGGGGATTATTCAACAGTTCATATCCTGGTATGGATATTGTCTGCAGGTAAGTGTCATTTACTGCCCATGTGTGCCCTTCCCTTTGGACAGGTGTTTGTTTTGAATTGAATGTGGTTGCAATTTGAAGAAGGTCATGGGGAAAGGGGGTGATGTCTCAGAGGGTGGAGGGGGAAGAACACCAGGGAAGATTTTTCTTTTATTGTGTTATCCTTTTCGTGGTATGGCACTGTGTGTTTCTTGGTTGGAAGGAGGACCCTGACACCAAAGGTGGTGGGAGTCCCTGGACAACAGGCATTGCGGTTTGGGGGATGGTGGTGGGTCATGCAAGTCCTGGCACCATTCAACAAAGAGCAGTACCTGTTGTCTTGGTGACCCTCTGATGCCAGCATGCAAAATGGATTAAATGCAGTCTCGTGGTCTCTGACCTGTGGCTAGCCATTTTGTGTTGCTGCCGGGCATTGGTGGGTGGTGGGAGGGACCACTGGATACCATTGAGAATGCTGTCTGATTTGTTGGCAGATACCGTAGGGTGTGGAGACCACAGGCCACCAGGGAATCCATTTTGTGGGATGGTGTCATATGTTTGAAGGTTGGATGGAGGACCCTGACAGCATGGCAACCATTTTGAGTGCTGGTGTCAGATTTCGGAGGGGGCCAACCAGACAACAGGCACTGCTGTTTATGGGATGGTGGTGGGTGATGCAAGGCCCGGCTCCATCCAACAAAGAGCAGTACCTGTTGTCTGGGTGACCCTACTCTGAGATCTGACGCCAGCATGCACAATGGTTGCCATGCTGTCAGGGTCCTCCATCCCACCTTCAAATACCAGGAACCTTTACACAAAATGGATTCCCTAGAGTCTCGTGGTCTCTGACCTGTGGCTTGCTGTTTACAATAGAGATGTGATATAAACCGAATGCCATTTTGTGTTGCTGCTGGGCATTGGGGGGTGGGGGTGGGAACACTGAACACTGTTGAGAATGCTGTCTGATTTGTTGGCGGATACCGTAGGGTGTGGAGACCACAGGCCACCAGATAATCCATTTTGTGGGATGGTGTCGTATGTTTGAAGGTTGGATGGAGGACCCTGACAGCATGGCAACCATTTTGTATGCTGGTGTCAGATTTCGGAGAGGGGGCACCCAGACAACAGGCACTGCTGTTTATGGGATGGTGGTGGGTGACACAAGACCTGGCTCCATCCAACAAAGAGCAGTACCTGTTGTCTGGGTGACCCTACTTCCTCCGAGATCCGACACCAGCA
Source organism: Neoceratodus forsteri (assembly GCA_016271365.2). NCBI lineage: Eukaryota > Metazoa > Chordata > Ceratodontiformes > Ceratodontidae > Neoceratodus > Neoceratodus forsteri. The sequence continues at coordinate 1,129,905,389 of CM028131.1, forward strand.
TGCACAATGGTTGCCATGCTGTCAGGGTCCTCCATCCCACCTTCAAACACCAGGCACCTTTACACAAAATGGATTCCCTGCAGTCTCGTGGTCTCCAACCTGTGGCTTGCGGTTTACAATAGAGTTGGTCTTTGTGCCCAGTAATGGAGAGTGTGGAGAACCACTGTATACCAGAAAACCATTTTGTGGCATGGGGATGGGGGTTTTACATTGGGGTGGGAGAACCCAGACACCTAGGAATCCTTTTCTTGTGATGGCACTGTGTGTTTGCTAGTTGGAGGGAGGTTCCTGACACCAGGGAATTCATTGCACAGGATGGATTCTCTGGTGTGAGTGTCATGACCTCCACCTTCAAACACACAGCAACAATACATAAATTGGATTCCATGGCTTGTGGGGCCACCCCCCGAAACTGTAAAACACCCTGCAGTTTGTCTTTTACTGTACCGGGTAACTGAGCATTGTAGGTGGAACTGATGTGGGATGCAGCAAGTTTGTGTGGCTCACAGTGCAAAGATATGGCTTTATTTTTCTATTGTAGAGACTGTGCATGGACATTCCAGAGATCGTTAGAACTGCCAGAGATTGTTACAACCGCCGGAGATCGTTAGAACCTCGAGATCATTATAACCTCCAGAGAGACCATCCCGAGACAGTCTCAGAACATTGCAAAGAGCACAGAGCAATCAAACTGGAGAATATGGAGAATGACTACAATAATGACCTGCTGTGCTTGTTTGATAGCACTAGTGACAATGAGGCAGAGGACTTTCAGAGTTTGGCAGTTCTGATGATTCCGACATCCAGGTGGACTTGATGCACATGACGCCTTTGATTACACCAGATAGTGAATTCAGTGAAGAAGATGATCTGCCCCTGGCCACGTTGCGCCGGAAGAGGCACTCCTCGGAGAGCGAAGAGGATGATGTTCCACTAGCCAAGCTATGGTGGCAGAGCAACTTGAAGATGATCTCCCTTTGGCTAGACTGCAGCAAGCATGTAGCCCTGTTGAAGTGGATGCTGCTGAACAACATGAGCAACTTCTAAAACATCTGGATGCGGTTCGCAATAATGGTTGGACATGTCTGTTCCAGCCAGTGCATGTTGAAGACTTCAAGGAGCCTGTGCGTCCAGCCACAGTGATGGGTGCAGAGAAGACTCCCATGGTTTTCATGAATCTTACATTTCCACTGATTCTCTATGAACTGATAGCTGAGGAGACAAACCAGTACAGTGCCCGTAAGCAGGCAGAAGCACAAAAAGTGAACCCTTGATGGCCTCTGGTGATGGCGTGCGACATAAAATTTTTTTTGGAATATGGCTATACATGTCTATTATGAAGGCGCCACACTACCGTATGTACTGGGGGAAGCACTATCTCTATGGACGTTGTCTGATTTCAAAGATAATGACCCATGAGTATTATGAGAAGATTACGCAGTATCTACATGCCAATGATAGCACCCTAAATCCACCCAGAGGATTGGAAAATCATGACAAACTTAATCATGTGCATCCCATCCTGGAGTGCATTCAGATGGCCTGCAAGACGGAGTACCACCTACACCGAGAAGTGCCAATCAATGAGGCCATGGTAGGATTCAGAGGACAGCTCTCATTCAAGCAGTACATGTTAAGCAAGCCACAATGGTATAGAATAAAGGTGTGGGTTCTTGCAGATCCTCACAATGGTTATGTGTCAGACTTCCAAGTCTACACAGGAAAGGTTGCTGGCACTGTGGAAGTGGGCCTTGGAGAGAGGGTGGTGACAGACCTGACTAAAGATCTGCGTGGCAAAAGACACCATGTGTATTATGATAATTTTTTCACATCAGTTCACCCAGCAAAAGAACTTTTAAATGTTGGCTTGTATGCGTGTGGCACAATGCGTACCAACAGGGTTGGATGACCTGCAGAACTTAACAAAGTAGCAATGAAGAAGAAAGTCCGTGGTCATTGTGAACAGCTACAGGATGGATCTCTGGTCACCACAGCTTAGAAAGACAACAGTCCTGTTTTCCTTCTCTCAACTCATCATGACCCAGCTTTACCAGCAACATCTGTGACCAGGCGACAAAGAAATGGCACTGAAGTATCTGTTCCCTGTCCTGAAGTGCTGAAGAGTATAACATGCACATGAATGGCATGGATGTCGCTGACCAGCTTTGGGGCCAGTACCACAGTAGCAGAAAATCTAAGAAGTGGTGGATATATCTTTTCTGGTTTCTTTGGGACATGGCATTGGCAAATGCTTTTACTTTATTTCGAGAGAGTGTGCATCATGTTCAACGATCCAAGACCGGAATGGTGAACAAGCATAGGCAGCTAAATTTTCACATTGCCCTCTCGGAGCATCTGCTGGAAGGGTACACCAACAGGAGACACAGTGCCTCAGCAGCTGTAATTGAGCAGGATCCTACTTCTGCTGGACTACACTACCCAGTGAAAGGGAAGAAGGGTAGGTGCAGAAATTGTGCACTGAAAAAGAAATGTGCTGAACCATCATATACATGCCGCACATGCAATGTACACCTCTGTGTTGATTCTTTCCAGAGTATCACAACTACAGATAACGAGGCTCACACTAGCGACACAAAAGACTTGCCCCTAATAGTCCCTCTGCAGCTTCTCTGAGTGTACATGATGAGCTGCATGGGAAGCAGACAACGGTACCAGGAGGAGTTTGCGAGAGAGACCGGCGATTGAGAGTTCGAGAGAGACCAGCTATTGAGAGAGTGTGAGAGTTCGAGAAAGACACTGGCTATTGAGAGTGTGCGAGAAAGTTCGAGAAAGACCAGCTATTGAGAGTACGCGAGAAAGTTCGAGAGAGTTCAAGAGAGAGAGACCGGCAATTGAGAATTCGAGAGAGACTGGCTATTGAGAGTGTGCCAGAGAGTTCGAGAGACTGGCTATTGAGAGTGCGTGAGAGAGTTCAAGAGAGACCGGCGACCGAAAGAGAGAGAGAGAGAGAGTTTGAGAGAGACTGGCTATTGAGAGTGCACGAGAGTTCAAGAGAGACCGGCTATTGGGAGTGTGCGAGAGAGTTTGAGAGAGAGAGACCGGCGATTGAGAGTTCAAGAGAGACTGGCTATTGAGAGTACACCAGAGTGTTTGAGAGACCGGCTATTGAGAGTGTGCGAGACAGTTCAAGAGAGACTGGTGACTGAGAGAGAGAGAGAGAGAGACCGACGACTGAAAGAGAGAGAGAGAGACCGGATATTGAGAGTGTGCGAGAGAGTTCAAGAGAGATCGACGACTGAGAGAAAGAGAGAGGGAGACCGGCGACCGAGAGAGAGAGACTGGCTATTGAGAGTGTGTGAGAGAGAGAGAGAGACCGGCGATTGAGAGTTTGAGAGAGACCGGCTATTGAGAGTGCGCCAGAGAGGTTGAGAGACTGGCAATTGAGAGCGCGTGAGAGAGAGAGAGAGAGAGAGACCAGCAATTGAGAGTTCAAAAGAGACCGGCTATTGAGAGTGCGCCAGAGAGGTTGAGAGACTGGCTATTGAGAGTGCGCGAGAGAGTTCAAGAGAGACCAGTGACCGAGAGAGAGACTGGCGACCGAGAGAGAGACCAACTATTGAGTGCGCGAGAGGCCAGCTATTGAGAGTGCACCAGAGAGTTCGGGAGACCAGCTATTGAGAGTGCGCGAGAGAGAGGCTGGCTATTGAGAGTGCGTGAGAGACTTCAAGAGAGACCGGCGACAGAGAGAGAGAGAGATCGGTGACCGAGAGAGAGACAGATTGGCGACTGAGAGAGGGAGAGAGACCGGCGATCGAGAGAGAGAGGGAGAGGGAGAGAGACCGGCGATCAAGAGCGAGAGAGACCGGTGATAGAGAGAGAGAGAGAGAGAGAGAGAGAGAGCAGCTATTGAGAGTGTGCGAGAGAGTTTGAGAGAGACTGGCTATTGAGAGTGTGCGAGAGTGTTCAAGAGAGTTCGAGAGAGACCAGTGATTGAGAGTGCGCGAGAGAGTTCGAGAGAGACTGGCTACTGAGAGAGACCAGCGACTGAGAGAGACTGGCACTCGAGAGAGAACGTCGATTGAGAGTGCGAGAGAGAGAGAGAAAGACAGAACGGAAATTGAGAGAGACAGAGAGTTTGTGAGAGACCATAGAGTTTGATGCGTTGTGTGACACTAAATGTCAGACACGGTGTCATAGGCATTAATTGCCACATGTTGCTGGTTAAACAAGGTTAGGCCCGTTGGTGTTTCAGATGCAGTGCAGTAACATGCCAGTCATTGAACAGGCTGTGCCAAATGAAAATGCAAAATACTGAGCTAAAAAAGGTCTGGTGAGTGAAAGTAAAGGGGAAAAGTGACGGAAACGTTACTTTGGAGTGCCTGGGTGGTGAGAGAAAAGTGGGGGTGTTCAGAAAGAGTTATGAGTGTGGCTTCATACAGCAGATGAGTGTGAGGCTTATTTCACTCACCAGACCAAAGGGGCCAACTGAAAGTGCTAATGGAGGGCTGAAACTTGCATTACTTTGGGAGCCAGCCATCACCTTGCTATAACTGAAGTATTTCTTTTCCTTTTGGTCAGACCGGAATTGCTGTCACCTGCCATTATGTGTGACGAGCATAGCAGCTCTCTGCCTGACTGTGGACATATTTGTAATGGCCACCCACCACATCATCTCTTAGTGTACTGACAGTGTTTTCATTGAGCGATCGCAAAGATGTTGTGGTGGTGTGGTGACATAGGGGTTGATGTGTCGGTTGGCAGTCTGAGAATTGTTATGACTGAAAGGAAAAAACTTCATCAATAAGAGTGACGAGTGACTATGCCAGTGTGCCTGTTTGTCTCCAGTACCTCTTTCAGTATAATTTATGTGGAGTGGAGGTTTTAGCTCAGTATTTTTTATTTTCATTTGGCTGCCACATTGGCTGTTCTGTGTTTCGTGCTGTCCATTGTGACACCAAGAGGTGTCAGTGTGGCTCAGTTGGTAGCACATCCACCTCTGGACCAGAAGGTCCTGAGTTCTCATCCCACACCGGGATTGGACTTACACCTAAAAACAATTGTTCTTTGAGTGCAGTATTTGGGGGTGAGGTGCTGTACTGCTGAGGTGTGCCATCCTTCAGATGAGACATTAAACCGAGGTCCCTTCTACCCATCCTGGTGGGTGCCCAGGTGGAAGTAAAAGAACCCAGGGCACTCTTTGCAAAGAGTAGGGAACATTCTCGGTGTCATGGCCAACATTCCCCTTCCCATAAAACTGGTTCATGCAATTGTCCAGGCTGTGGATGGGTAATGTGTGATATGGCTACCACTACACCTTCAGTCACTTCACTACCAGTCTAGCATTGCTTGTAAAGTGCTTTGGGATACACTGTGTATGAAAAGTGCTATATAAATGCTGATTCTTCTTTCTTTGTGTGTGGTGCTGAATATTTGGTTGAAGCAAAGTCCTGCCCGGGGAGGATGAAAACCAATCACCTACAGCTACAGCAGCTGCCATAGATGGAGTGGAGATGCACACAGAGGTGGAGACAGGTGCATAGCTGAGCAGGACAGGGAAACTGTGGAGGAGAAAGAGCACTTGATGGACACCATGGTGGAAGCGAGAAATTAGATAAAATGGTTTGTAGGAATGGAGGTGGCCATGGAAACACAGCATGTGTAATCTAAAATTGCTGATATAGGTATTGGCACTTATTTGTGGAATAAACTGTGCAAAATGCGCAAAAGAAAGTCACAGAGATACAGTGTCATAGGCGGGAAACAGATTTGCGTGTGTTGGTGAAAGTAGGTTAGGCCCAATGGTGTTTCAGATGCAATGCAGTGACATGCCAGTCATTGAATGGTCTGCGCCAAATGAAAATGCAAAATACTGAGCTAAAAGAGGTCTAGTGAGTAAAAGTAAAGGGGAAAAGTGATGGAAACGTTACTTTGGAGTTCCCGGTTGGTGAGAAAAAAGTGGGGGTGTTCAGAAAGAATTGCGAGCATGGCTTCACACAGCAGATGACAGTGTGAGGCTTATTTCACTCACCAGACCAAGGGGGCCAACTGAAAGTGCTGATGGAGGACTGAAACTTGCATTACTTTGGGAGTCAGCCATCACCTTGTTATAACTGAAGTAGTTTCTTTTCCTTTTGGTCAGTCCGGAATTGCTGTCACCGGCCATTATGTGTGATGAGCTTAGCAGCTCTCTGCCTGACTGGGGACATATCTGTAATGGCCACCCACCACATCATCTCTTAGTGTACTGACATTGATTTCATTGAGCGATAGCAACGATGATGTGGTGGTGTGGTGCCATGGGGTTGATGCGTCGGCTGGCAGACTGAGAATTGTTATGACTCAAAGGATCAAAAGGAATACAAAAAAACTTCAGAAATAAAGAGTGACAAGTGACTATGCCAGTGTGCCTGTTTTTGTCTCCAGTATCTCTTTTAGTATAATTTATGTAGAGTGGAGGTTTTAGCTCAGTATTTATTTTCATTTGGCTGCCACATTGGCTGTTCTGTGTTTTGTGCTGTCCTTTGCACTGCACATTGTGCATGGCGTCAACTGTTTGGGGGAAGCCAAGTCCTACTCTACCCAGGGAAGAAAGAAGAATGGAAGAAAATATGGAAACATGTAAGATGGAGTATCACCTTCAGTTACAGCTGCTGCAGTGCATAGAGTGGAGAGACATGCAGAGGTGGTGGTCCCACAATTATGTGAAGGTGGCAGTTACAGGAACACAACAAGTGAACAGCAGAGGACCACAGAAGATGACAAATTTGCCATGGAGGACTACAGGAGCACAACTGGAGGACTTTGTAAAGGCAAATATCTGACACAGACTACAGACAATTGGTCAGAACTAATTTTTTATTTTCTCATCACAGGACGCCAAAGACAGCAGGGTAGAGGTAGGACCTTTGGTTTTCTTTTTCCTTTTATAAAAATGCCACAGACAACAGTGGAGAGGATGGAACTACTTTATTTACAGAAAGATGACACAGACAAGAGGATGGAACTACTTTATTTACAGAAAAATGACAGACAACAGAAGAGAGGTTGAAACGACACCAGGTAAGGATGTTGAAATCGCTTCAGTGCAGTGACATCATCATGGGACGCCATCTAAAAAGGTAAGAAAAATATAATTGTGGTGATTATAATAATTTTGTGGACATTTATGACATTTGTTGACATTCTGTTTTCTGTGTTGCGACTTGTAGGCATTGTGCTGAATACCATGGGTGCCGCCATGCACATGCTTGTATGTGTTGTGATGTCATGCTCTTATGCTCATTCTTACCTGTGGGTGTATGAAAGAGTGTGCCGCCATACTCCTTCTGATATTTGGGACTACCCTGTGTTGAATGTCATTGCATATGTTGGTGCGATAGAAAGACGTGAAAGATTGGTCTTTTGTACCAAAGGACTAAAGGGGTACATGATGGCTAGGGGTGTGATGCAGAATATATCTGAATGATTGGCAAGTGAGCTGGTGGAATATCATGAACGAATGATGGAGCGTAGTGATGCCATGAATGATGGTTGCATGAGTTGCCTGAGTTCACTTGCGATGAGTTCAGATCTAGTCTGTATCATACACCTGGCCATTACAGTGCTTTTATACAATAGGACTGTTTTGTGCTGGGTTTTGGTTGTTTGCAGTAATCAGTAATATATGGAGAATTACAGTGTGATATATGGAGATATCTGGAGACATTGTGACATCTGGAGTTTTCAGACTACAGTGAGAATACTTTTTCTGCTCACTCCTATTGTATAACTGCTTTTAGTTTCAGAAAACTGAATTTGTCTTTCAGGTAGTACAAAAAAATATTGATTATAACTGAATGCTTGGACCCGTTAGCAAGGTTATTTGTACTGAAGAAGTTACCTGCTGATACTTTGTCTTTCACATATAAATTAAAAGTTATGCACATTTGTTTGTGGTGGTGTGTGTGCTCGAGAGTGTGTGCATGCATGAGAGTGTGCATGAGAGTGTGTGTGTGTGTGTGTGTCTGACAGTTGTCTGCCAAGAGTCACCTAAGCAGCTTGAATAAAATGCACTTTTTTGCCACTTCAGCGGGTATAAAAAAAGTATTGGTTACAATTAATTGCATAGCACCATTGGAAAGGTAATTTTGTGCTGATCAACTTTCATGCTGATACTTTGTGTGTATCTTGTATACTTTAGGAGCTATTCGCATTTGTTTATGGTACGGTGTGTATGGCTGACATTTTTTCCATCAAGACTCACCGAAGCAGCTTGAATAAAATGCACTTTTTTGATGCTTCAGCAGGTATAAAACAAAAACCGTATTGATTACAATTAATTGCATAACACTGTTGGAAAGGCAATTTTGTGCTGATCAACTTTCTTGCTGATACTTTGTGTGTATCATGTACACTTTTGGAGTTATATGCATTTGTTTATGATATGGAGTGTGTGGTTGAGATTCATACCTCAAATCTCACCAAAGCACCTTGACTAAAATGGGGAAAATTATGTTTCATAGTAAAAAAATCTTTTTTTTACCAACCATAATAGTAAAACACCATCTAATATCTGTATACTTAATTTGGTGTTGATATTTGACATATTTTCCAATACAAAATGGCTTATGTTGTCTTTTTTTAGTGAAAAAAATATTTTTTTTTCTGGTTTCGACCTGCATAGAAAAAAAAATTACATATTATTACATGCATACCACCATTGGAAAGGCAATTTTGTGATGAATAACTCTGCCACTCATACTTTGTGTCTAGCATGTATGGTTATTGAGCTATTAGTATTTGTTTATGGATGCTGACTATGGCTTGACTTTTGGTTAGAAAGGTCCAGGATTCACTATTAAAAGTATACAGGAGATTCAGGAGACAAGTGGTGTAATCACAGAGTGAGCCTGTGGAGGCAATGAGTTAACAGCAAATCTCAGTTAAGATCACACAATAAGCAACTGTTTGTTCATAGGGCCAAAACTAACAAAAGAGCAAATTTCTTTACTATACGGGCTGCCAAACAATGGAATTCATTACCGAATTCCCTAGTGAATTCAAAGTCTTTGGATTGCATTAAACATAACCTTGATAAATATATTCTAGATTTAAGAACCGGTAATTAATCTACCTGCTGGTGGGAGACAATCTTAATGGGCTTCGGCCTTCTTTTGTCTCTGTAACCAAGAAACAAAGATACTATAACAGTCAGCCTCAATCACTTGCCTCCTTTCTCTTAATGATTGAAAATGGCTACCCCCTGAGATCTACAGAAAATGCCCTGCTTCTTACTGTCCCTACAGTTAAAACTTGTGCTGGTGAAGCATCCTTTGCCTACTCAGCCCTCAAACTATGAAGCTCTATTCCTTCTGACAACCAATGATATTCCTCTGTGCATTCCTTCTGTCTAAAGTATAATGAACATCCCCTTGGCCAGGAACTCTCCTCCTGTCATGGTATTTGAGCATCGTCCCTATTTACATTTTTTCCTAGTGGAAATTTGCTAATTCATCAGCTTTTTCAACAGCACTCTACTGACGTAATCACTATGAATATGAATTCCAACTCCCTTCCTTCTCTCCAGTGTTCTTGTGTCCCTCAATACTGAATGCACTGTTTATTATGGTTTTCATCACAGACACACTGACATATATCTACTGTGTTTTTCTCTCTCCACAGCATACTGAATGCAATGCAAATTTATGTATGTCCCTTATTGATGCATCCCCCTTCATTTCAAGACTTGTCTCTGTAACTGAGCGCACTTCCTTATTAGATGTAAAGTTCTACTTGATGCTCATTTCTTACTAATGTGTGTTACTATATAATGTATTTCTAGTGTTTGTATACTTGGTTGTTTCCTTCTGGGTCTTACCTGAAAATAGGCAGTCCATTGCCTAATTTGCTTACCTCGTAAACAAAAAAACAAAATAAAATAATTTCATGTTACATATTGTTTGATATTTTAGACTTTAATTATCTGTGTCAGTATGCAAATGTGGAGTTCAGAATCGTAGCATATTTGAAATGTCAATGAAAATGTCTTGGATGCTTGAGAGATTTATTGTAGTCAGAAATTACCAGGCCTGAGTTTGATTCTCACAACCTCCACTTGCATACTGTGTGACTCTGAGCAAATCACTTAACCACCCAGTGCTCCCAGGTCAACCCTGAAAACAGGCACTTGTGCATAGTGGGCCTTACCCGGTTGCCAAAGACTAAAATAAAAATAAATACATCTCACCATTTGTTTGCACCACTGGCTGAAATAATAAACTTCTTATTTCCTTTGTTGCAAATTTTGAAAACTTGTATGGGTATTAGAACTGCCAAACTAATGCAATGTGATTTCTAATATTTGCTCACAAGGTTATGGTAATTTAAAAAAAAAAAGCAGTCAAGGCATAATGCTACTACCACTGAAGATGGAACCCTCCTCCTGGAGTATAAGTACTGGTTCAGCTAGTTCCAAACATGTACTTGCTTCTGCAGCATATATACTTAAATTGGAATGATACAGGGAAGATTAGATGGGCCCTGCACAAGGATGACATGCAAATTCATGAAGCTTTCTATATTTTTTGTGTGCCTTCTTTCCAAACTCTCAGGTTACTTACAATTGCAGAATTTGCTGGCTTATATACAGTAGATACTCGGTGTGCAGTTCAGGATTTTGTATTCCACCTGAAAAGTGTAATTCTCCTCCCCTATGGAAAAATACAGCTGTCCCTTCCCTTAGACAATAAATCTGAAAAAGCAGAGGATTACTACAGTGCTTGAGGATGCCATTAAAGTGTTTTGAGGTTTAAAAGAGATATGTTACAGCAGAGGTAAGCTCTCTACTGCTGCAAAGAAGAGGAGCTGATTCTGCACTGCATACAGTATATAGCAAGAAGTACTGTATATATAAAGAACTACAGTACATTTCACTTGTATGCAATCTGGTTGTATGCAATATTTGTTTGTATGCACAAAATCACGATGTTCTGTTTTTTCCCAGTGTCTTCCAGCTGTTTTAAACTGGATGCATGCAACGCTTTTTTCAGTTGTATGCACAAAAACTTAACTAACTTCAAAGAGTTACTTATCTGTAGAGTGCTTAAGTTTAAATTGCTTTTTAGATCACACACATATGGAAGCTTATTAGTGGCCACGGCAACCATGATTACCCAGTCCAGGTGTTAATTGCTGTCAGCGGGGGTTTATAATGTGTGTGTGTTTTCATTCACATTGTAATCCTCTCACAATGGAGAAGGTCTCATGGAAGGTTTTGAGCATTGAGGATAAAGTAAAGTTGGTGGCCAAGTCCGAACATCCAGGTGTGACTAGAAATGAGTTGGCAGCTCAGTTTGGTGTTAACCTGTCCAGTTTCTGTCGAATATTGCAGAGCAAAGAATTGCTACATGACCACTGGAGTAATGGCTGTAACAAGTCACGGAAAAGGAAAAGAGAGGGGAAAGATGGGCAAGTAGAGGAAGCCCTGTTAAAATGGTTTTCTTTTTCCCGTGATTGTGGTGTCCCCCTGTCCGGTCCCATACTTTTACATAAAGCAAAGCAACTCACTGAGACAATGAATATCGAAGAATTTGAGCCAATGGCCGGCTGGCTATTGAGTGTACAGACTTTACTTGGTTTTATACCTTTGAGTCGCATTTAGAGGCAATTGCTGCGAATGCTTGTAAGCAAACTCAGATAACCTCGTATTTAAAAAATAACTAAAAACACTACTGTACTTGAATATTTAGTTAATTACGTGGTGCTTTATTTATTTGTATTTATTTGAGTCTTCAAACCGCTTTTAACCCATTTTAAAATTAAACGCGATAATCAAAGCTAAACAAAGTGGCATGTCATGGTTTTTTGTTTGTTTCATTTGTATGCATATTCTGCTTGTATGCACAAAAATAGAAGGTCCTGAGGGTGTGCATACAAGCGGAATCCACTGTATATACATAGCAGACTGCACAGTAACAGACAGCAGAGTTGAACTACATTGAAAAGACAGGAACTGGAGAAGATGATGGTAAAAATCTAAATGTGTAAGAAGTAAAAAGGAATAAAAAAATGTTTTAAGTGGTTTAGAATTGAGTTGAACTGAATTTTGAAGATGTTTGATTGCTAGATGCCAGTTTGAAAACTCAGTAACCTTACAATCCATTAATGATGCTGTATGTTTTTGGACATGGGCTAGCCAAACACATATTGGATTGCTTGATGAGAAAAGTTCTAATAGAGAGATCTGATTTATTATTCCACTTAGATATTCTTGATTTGTCCACTTTATTTCTTGTTCCATTTCCTTTGATACTTTACTTTTAATGATATGTGCCAGTGTGCAAATATTATATCAAGAATTCTAGAGTATCTGAGATTTCAATTAAAATATCTTGGATGTCTGAGAAATTTATTGCCATCAGAAATGAAATCTCACCATTTGTTTGTGTGTTGTTTTACGTACACCTAGACACGTGAAAATGCAATAAGATTTAGGTGAAGACTATCCAAAACACATAAATGATGCTCCATATCTCCTTTTTTATTTATGTCAACTCAGATTACATCTGGGAAAGCCATATATGATCCCAGAATGCACTGCAAGATTCAAAGAAATTATTTATTTTTTATTTCTTCCATTGTAAATGTCCAAAAACATGTAGAAGTATTAAAACTGCAAACAAATACTATGTGATTACATTTCCTCACAAGGCTTATATAATCTGTTAAAGAAGTACTCAAAGCATAACACCTCTACTAGTTAAGATGGAACCTCTACTTGTACTACAAGTACTGATACAGCCACATAAAGAAACTGTGCTTTCTTCAATGGCATATATACTAAAATTAGAATAATAGAAAGAAGATTAGCATGGACCCTGCAGAAGGATAACACACAAATTTGTAAAGTGTTCTATATTTTTGTGTGCACTCCTTTTCATACTCTCATTTCTGTTACAATTTCAGGTTTTGTTGAGAGTTTGCTGGCTTATATATAGTATATAATCGGTGTGCAGTTTTGGATTTTGCATGCCACCTGACAAATGTCATCCTCCCCTCCAATGGAAATATACAGCTGTGCCCCATTCTAGAAAATCCATCTGATTCTAATTGAGAAATACTAAAGCACTAAAGGATGCCATTGAATGGTTTTGTGATTAAAAGGTGCATGTTAGAGCAGAGATAACCTCTCTGCTGCTGCAAAACAGAGGAGCTGATTCTTCAGTGCATAAATTGCAACACATGCTGTAAATCAGAGTAATTTACACATAGAAGAGTGCACGGTAAAAGATGGAAGAGTTTAACAGACAGTGCCACGTAGAAGGGTCTTAAGCTAGCTGGAGGACATGGGGATAAGGAAGAGGGTGGTGAAGTGGGCATGGAATTACCTGAGTAATAGGACATAGAGGGTGGTGGTAAACAGTATCCATTATATCTGCAGAGGGTAAAGTGACCAGTTTGGTGCACCAGTGTTCAGTTTTGGTCTGGACATTGCAGAGGGTCTAGTAAGAAAAATTATTTCTGTTCACTTGTGACACCGAGCTCTGCAACAGGGTGGACATGTCAGGTGGAGTGCACAGAATGAGGGGAGATCTAAAGAAGCTGGAGGATTGGTCAAGGAATTAGCAACTGGGCCTGAATGCAAAAAAGTGCAAGGTATTGCACATGGGGCACAAAAACCAAGAGGCAATATATCATCTGGGGAGAGGAAATTCAGTGCTCCAAATAAGAAACAGACCACAGGTGATCATCTCTGATGACCTGAAGGTCAGTAGACAATGTGACATAGAAACATAGAAACATAGAATTTGACAGCAGATAAGGACCGCTTGGCCCACCCAGTCTGCCCATTTCCCTACCTAATGGATAAGCTGCAGATCCTAGTTAACCAGCAGCATACTTCTTCCTACCCCAACCCCCTAGAAATGCCTTATGACTGTCCCGTGCATGCTTGAATTCCACCACTGTTTTTGACTCCACAACCTCCTCTGGAAGGCTGTTCCATGCATCCACAATCCTCTCTGTGAAAAAATACTTTTTAAATTACCTCTGAGCCGCCCCTCCCATCTTCAGATTGTGCCCTTGTTCTTGCACACCTCTTTTTTGAAAGATACTACCCTCTTGGACTTTGTTGATTCCTGAGGTACTTGAAAGTTTCTATCAGGTTCTCTCTCTCCCTCCTTTCCTCAAAGCTATACATATTAAGCTCCTTAAGTCTCTCTCTTCATATGTCTTCCAGTGCAGACCCTGCACCATTTTAGTTGCCCTCCCTTGGACAGCTTCCATCCTGTCTGTGTCTTTATGGAGACTGGGTCTCCAGAACTGCACACAATACTCCAGATGGGTTCTCACCAGCTGTCTGTACAGAGGATAATAACTTCCTTTTTCTACTGGTGATGCCTCTCCCTTGCATCCCAGTATCCCCCAGCCCTCCTTGCTGCCCTCTCACATTGCTTGCCCACCTTTAGGTCATCTGATATGACTACCCCCAGGTCCCTTTCCATTTTTGTTGTTGTTAGTATCTCACCCCCCATTGTGTACTCTTTCCCTGGGTTTTTGTTTCCCAGGTGAATTACCTTGCACTTCTTAGCATTGAATCTAAGCTGCCATTTGACCATTCCTCTAACCTTGCCAAGTCCCTTCTCATCCTTTCCACCCCACCTTGTGCATCAACTCTGTTGCAGATCTTTGTGTCATCTGCAAAGAGACATACTTTTCCTTCCAGTCCCTCAGCAATGTCACTTATAAAGACATTGAAGAGGACCGGTCCTAATACTGAACCCTGCGGTACCCCACTAGTAACCCCCTTTCTTCAGAGTGGACTCCATTTATTATTACTCTCTGTGTCCTATTCTCCAGCCAATTCTTTACCCAGGCTGTCATCTTGGGACCCACTCCCAGGCTGGCTAACTTGTATATTAATCTTTTGTGTGGGACTGTGTTAAATGCCTTCCTAAAGTCTAGGTAGGCCATGTCCACAGCCTCTCTCTGATCTACTACTTTGGTCACCCAGTCAAAGAAATCTATCAGATTTATCTGGCATGATCTTCCCACTGTAAATCCATGCTGCCTTGGGTCCTGTGCCCCTCTGGCCTCTAGATACTCGACAATTCTTTCCTTCAGAAGTGATTCCATCATTTTCCCTACCACTGAGGTTAAACTAACAGGTCTGTAGTTTCCTGCTTCTGCCTTGCTCCCACTTTTGTGAAGGGGAATCACATCTGCCCTCCTCCAGTCCTCAGGTACCACCCTATCCTCCCATGATTTGTTAAAGAGGGTAGTCAGTGGTGTCACTAGTTCTACCCTTAGTTCTTTTAGAATTCTGGGATGAATCCCATCAGGCCCCATTGCTTTGTCCACCTTCAGTTTTAAGAGTTCTTTCACAACCCTTTCTTCTGTAAATGGGCTGGTATCAATTTCTGTATCCAGAGTGTTTCTACTGTTTGTTTTAGGTACCTACCCTTCTTCCTTTGTAAATACTGAGCAAAAATATTTGTTTTGTATCTCTGCCTTTTCACAGTCACCCTCTGCCCACCCTCCTTCCCCTTTATTAAGCCTCACTATCCCTCCCTTGGTCTTCCTTCGCTCCCTGATGTACCTATAAAAGGTTTTATCCCCCTTCTTAACTGAGTTGGCTATCTTTTCCTCAGTTTTGGCCTTTCTGTTCTGACTGCCTTCCCAGCTTCCTTTTGCTTTAACTGATACAGTTCTCTGTCCTGCTCTTCTGTGTTTCCTTGTACTTCCTGAATGCTTTCTTTCTCTTGAACCTTCACTGCCACTTCCTTTGAGAACCATAGTGGTTTCTTACATCGTTTCATTTTATTTGCTTCACACAAAGGCTTGTTACCTCTGTGATGGCAGTTTTATTATTCCCATTGTTCTTTCACCCTCCTTCCTGCCCATTTGCTAGTACAAACTTTAGGCATCACCATTTTGGCAAAGTCAGCCTCCTAAAGTCCAGTACTTTTGCCTTTGTATGGCTTGACTCTATTGCTGTGTTTATGGTGAACCATACTGTTCAATGGCTAGTTCCCAGATGGCTACCCACTTACATCTGTGATCCTCTCTTCATCTCCATTTGAGAGAACCAGGTCTAAGATTGCTTCCTCTTGAGTGGGCTCCAATACTAGTTGTCTAAGGCATGCCCCTGTAGGGCATCTAGAATAACCCACTCTTGAAGTGGCTGCTGCAACTGCACTCCAGTTAACATCTGGCATATTCAGATCACCATCAGCAATATCTCCTGTTTTCTGCCATTCTAAGTATACTTTCTATCATTTCTTGTCCATTTCCTCCCCCTGAGAAGGGGGTCTGTATACAACCCCTGTGCGGATTGTGGTGCCATTGCCGGTCTCCAAATTTACCCACAGTGCTTCTTCTTCTCCATTTTTCCCTTTTGTTCTGTTGCTTTGATTCCTTCCCTTATGTAAAGAGCTACTCCTCCTCCTCTTTTACCCTCCCTGTCCCTCCTGTAGATAGTGTATCCTGGTATGTTTACATCCCAGTCATGGTTTTGTGTGTACCATGTTTCTGTGACTGCCACGATATCCAGATGTTCCTCCTCCATCAAGGCCACTAATTCAGGAAGCTTGTTACTCAGACTACGGGCATTGGTACTCATTGCTTTCATTTTTGATGGCTTTACCTTCTGTTGCAGCATCCCCACTGACCTTTCTACCTCGGTCTTTTCTCATTTAGTACCCTGTTTTGTAGGGAGAGGCTGGGATTTTCCTGCTGCTTATCAGTGCCTCCCTTGACTAGTTTAAAAGCTTACAATGAAGCATTTAAACCGATTGCTCAAAAGACTTGTTTCCTTCCTGGACAGATGCACACCATCCTGCCAGTATAGGCTGGTGTCCTCCAGGTGGAACCCCAGTCCCCAGTGAAGCCAAACCCTGTGCTCCACACCATTTTTCAACCATTTATTAAACTGCATGGTGCAAAGTACCTCGCCTCACTCATGCCATTGACAGGCAGCACCTCTGAGAAGGATACTGTGTGTGCTTCTTGTCTTACACCTCCCCAGTTCTACAAAGTCCTTCTGCACTGCTCTAATCTCATGTTGAGCCAAGTTATTTGTCCCTAGGTGGACAATGATGTCCAGCTCAGACTCCCGTGCAGCTGTTCTCATGATCCTGAGGATGCACTTCCTGTCCCTCCAAGCCATGGCACCAGGCAGGCACCTTACTTCAGTTTTCCCTGCTCCCCCCAGTTCTATCCCCCTAATAATTGAGTCCCCACCAGGAGCTGCTTCCTTTCCTTGTGGTGTCCTCTGCCTCCTTCCTGTGGGCCTCCCTTGTGACAGTTGTCCTCAGTCTCCTTAGTCTCCTCTGTGGGTGCATCCATGGGGGCTATGCTCCCCAGAATGGTGTAGGGATTGTGGGTGGAACAACTGACTGGGTGTGCCTCTGTTCCACCATCCTCACCCTCCTGAGCCCACTGTGGTCCAACTGCTGTGCTTTCGCAACCTCTGAGGTAGTGGTGGTGGCTCTGGTGCTCCCTGGATGGGGGAGTTTCCCTTCCTACTGTCCAGTGTGGCCTGGGGGAAGGTTCCCTTACTACTGTCCAGTGTGGCCTGAAGATGGGCAACTTGCTCCCTCAGGGCAGATAGTTGTCTGCAAATAGGGCAGCATCTCAGCCTCCAGAAAGACTCCCAGAAGACTGCTGCCCCACAGCCATTACATTGCACTACTCCCCACATGTTTATCTACTTTTTTTGTGTGTGTTTGTGTGTGTGATTGGTTTGTTACATAGAAATATATATATTATACAACGTGTATGCTTATATTGTCCGTACAGTGTGCTAGAGAGGATATGGCAGTGATATGCACCTTGCACTCTTGAGGAAATGATGTCAGAACCCCAGGTATAAGGAACTATTTACAGGGGTGGGTGGGGTGAGGGGTGGGAAGGGTTGGCCTAAACTGTGCCCTCACAAAACAATCAGCTAAGAGCTCTGACCCACCTGCAGTGGAGTGCCTTCCTGTCAGCAAGATGCCCTACACAACAATTTGACAGAGAAAATACCCTGCTAATCAAACAGAGAAAAATCCAGACATCCAAGTCAGACACAGGTAAACCTCCCCAGCCCCAAAACAGCCTGGTGGTTTGTGCTCTGAAAGCAGTCAGCCCCAAAATAAGTCAGCTGTGCTTTAAACTCTTCCTGCACTGAAAATCTTAAGAATTGTAACAAACGTAAAGCTAGATCCACCTCCCTCTGTTGCTGGAAAGACTGTCTTTTCCTGATAATTCTAAGTTCCTTATTTCACCTTTCAGTTAGAAGTAGCCTCTACCTGCAGAATATCTGCTACAAACCAAAAACAATTGTAAGGTTCACCTCCCTCTGTTGTGAGCACAACTCGCTTTCTTGCAAATCCTATGTTCAGTATTGCAGCTTCCAGGCAGAGGTAGTTTCAGTTGAAGAATATTAGCTGTTCTGATGAGTTTGCTATAAACACTTGCTTATAATACTATTGTTCTCAGGTCTGTTACCAAAGCTATGGGCTGATAAGTAGCTATGATGTAAGCACTTCCTGACAAAGTCTGGTCTGGCCTTATAAGACGCACACAAATAAACACAAAAAAACAGTTTCCACCCCCTAGGGCACTGTCTGGGTCAAATACGCAATCTGTACCTAGGAGCAAGCAAGGCCAGCAGGATGCTGGGATGCATAGGCACAGGTATCGCCAGCAGAAAAAGGGAGGTGATGATTGCACTATATAGATCAGATCATTGGTGAGGTCAAACCTCGAGTACTATGTTCAGTTCTGGAGGCCTCAGCTATGAATGGACATTGATAGGCTAGAGGCATTTCAGAGGAGGGCAATAAAAATGTTGCAGGGAATGCATCCCAAACCCTGCAAGGATAGGCTAAGGGAATTAAATATATATTCTCTGTTGGAGAAGAGAGAGATAGGGATATGAGTGAGACATTTTAAATACCTTACATGGATAAATGAAGTGCTGGAGAATACAATCAATCAAAGAAAAAGATGATCAAGAACAAGGGGGCACAAGATGAAAGTGGAAGGAGGGAGGGAGGTTCAGTGGGGAACATGAAGAAGTACTTCTTCACAGGGAGGATAGTGGATAAATGGAACAGCCTACCAGCAGAGGTCATAGAGGCAGAAATGATTACAGGTTTTAAAAAAGGTTGGGATAGGCATAGCGGGCTGCTGATAGACAGGGAAGGGGGAACAACCTATTACCAGCAGAAATTGAAAAAGCACATTCCTTAGGGATGATAGGGCAGACTCGGTGGGCCAAAGGCCCTTTTTTGCTGACAGCTTTTATGTTTCTATGCTCTGTGTATCTTTGTTAACTAAGTGGAGAAGACAGGAAGTTGAGAAGGCAGTTCATAAGAAACTTAAATGAGGAAAATTTAAAACAGAATAAAAAATGTATAAAGAGGTTAAGAACTGAATTTTGCAGATATGGGATTGTTAGCGGTGAATTTGAAAAATCAGAAAGCTAAAAATAAATTTATGACACTATATGCGTTTGCACCAGGACTAGCTAAGTACATAGTGGACTGTATGAACAGAAGACTTCTACTACGGGGATCTGATTTATTGTTCTGCTTAGATATTCTTGTAAAATCCACATTATTTACTGCTAAATTTTTTCTGATATTTTATATTTTAATGATATGTGTCATTATGCAAATGTGGGATGAAGAATTTTAGTTTATATAAAATTTCATTGAAAATATCTTGGATGCTTGAGAAATTTATTGCAGTCAGGAAATAAATCTAACCATTTGTTTGTGTGTTGTTTCACTTGTGCCTAAAAAATTATGAACAAAAAGTAAGAGTTAGACAAAGGCTGCCCAAAACACATAACTGATGTTTCTGTATCTTGTCTCTCATTTAAATCCAATCATTTGCTGCTGGGAACAGGCAACTCATGGCCCAGAATGCATTCCAAGATTGGATAAAATTTAAACTTAGCATTTCTTTTCTCATACATTTTTGAAAACTTGTAAAACATACAAACATATGAAATGCCAGCAGAAACAGGCCTCACGGTCTATCGGATGTGCTCTATTGTGCAGCTAGCCCCTCAACTTGCAGCTGCCCCACCCTACCCTCCTCATAATCACCCCCTCGCTCTGTTCCATCATCTCTTAAATCCTCCCACCATTTTATATGATTCCACTTCCTCAGGCAGAGTGTTCCACTTGTCTGCCACCCTTTCTGTTAAAAAATGTCTTCTGAATTCCCTCCTGAATCTCCTCCCCTCCAGTCTCAGCCAATGCCCTCTCGTGTCCCTCCCCCTTCTTATCTGAAGAATCTCTTCTGTATTAATCTTGTTCATACCCTTTAGGTACTTAAAGGTTTGGATCATATCCTCCCTATCCCCCCTCTCTTCTAATTATTACATTTGCAGCTCTCGCAGCCTCTCCTCATAGGATTTTCCCTCAAGTCCTTGTATATATTCGTTGCTCTGTGCTGCACTCCATCCAGCAATCTGATGTTCCTCTTCAGGAATGGCTTCCAATACTGCATGCAGTATTCCAGGTGTGGCCTGACCAGTGACCTGCACAGGGGTAGGATCACTTATCTGTTCCTGAAGGAGATTCCCCTCACTATGCACCCCAGCATCTCGTTTGTCTTTGCAGCCACCTTCCTTCACTGAGCTGAGTGATTCATACTCTCCATTATTAGTACCTCTAGATCCTTTTCTCCACTGTGCTTTCCAACTGTGCACCTCCCAACTGATATTTCCTCCCCTGGTTCCTTGCTCCAAAATGCAGTACCTTGCACTTCTTGGCATTGAACTCCAACTACCATGTCTCTGACCATTCCTGTAGTTTGGCCAGGTCTTCCTGCAGCCCCCTCCACCCCTCTATGTCATTTACCACCACACCAATCTTAGTATCATCTGTGAACAGACTGATCCTACTCTGGATCCCGTTTGAGATATCTGCTATGAATATCCCAAACAGCACCGGTCCCAGTACTGAACCCTGGAGCCCCCACTCATAACGTCCCTTGGTGATGAGAGTTCCCCCCACCACTACTCTTTGCTGCCTACCCCTCAGCTGGTTGGTGATCCAATTGACCATTTTTGTCCCCACCCCAATGTATTCCAGTTTTTCCCCCATCCTCCCATGCAGCACTGAGTCAAAGGCCTTGCTGAAGTCCAACTATAGGACATCCACTGCATGGCCCTGTCCAGTTCCCTGGTAACCCAATCATAGTACTCAACTAGGTTCATCTGCCAGGATCTGCTCAATACAAAACCATGCTGATGGTCATCTTGGAGTCCATTGTCTTCCAGAAAGGTCTCCAGCCTCTCTTTTAGGAATGACTCCATGAGTTTCCCCATGACTGAAGTGAGACTCACCGGTCTGTAGTTGCTGGGATCATCCTTTGGGCCACTTTTATGAAGGCACCACATGGGCCATCCTCCAGTCCTGTGGCATGCATCCTGTGTCCAGTGATGTACTGAACAGGTCTGCCAGTGGTCCTACCAGAATCTCCGCTAGCTCCCTAAGAACCCCAGGGTGAATGCCATCTGGCCTCGTTGCCTTGTCCACCCTCAATGCCCTTAGTCCCTCCAGCACTCTGTCCTTTGTAATTCTGATAATAGTCACCCCTGCTCTCCCCTGCCCACTCCATCCTACCCATGGGGTATTTGCCCCCTCTTTTCTTCTTGAACACAGGGCAGAAGTACTCATTCAGTGCCTCTGTCTCGTACTCCCCTTCTCCACCCACCCCCATCTTTCTTAATCCTCACAATCTGGTCTTTGTTTCTTCTTCTCTTGCCAATGTATCTGAGGAAGTCTTTTTCCCTGTCCTTGATTCCCTGTGCCAACCTCAGCTCTCTGGAAGCCTTGCTGCTCTGACTAGCCTGGTAACCTCCCTGGACTTCTTCGTGTACTCGTCTTTGTACCCTTATCTTCCCAATTTCCTAAGCCTCAGGAACGCTTTTCTCTTGGTCTTGACCCCTTCCATTACCTCCTAAGTCAGCCAGCTCAGCTTCTTTGCTTTCCCCTTCTTGCTCCATGTCTTGGTGCAGGTCTCAGTAGCCTCTGCCAGCCCTTTCTTCATAATATTCCATTTTGGCTAGCACTCATGCATGTCTGAATTCCCCCCAGATGCTCAACCAAAATTTCCCTCATCCTTTAAACGTCTGCTCCCTTAAAATTGATCATACTGGTACCATTCCCATATTGAGTGTGAACCACACCATATGATGGTCACTCCCAGCCAGTGGGTCCTCCACTTCCAGATACCTTGCAGCCTCCCTGTTTGTTAATACCAGGTCCAGAGTCTTACCCTCCCTAGTCAGCTCACGGACCAACTACACCAGGAAGCAGTCCTGAAATGCATCTAGTAATCTCTGCTCCTTTGCACATGTAGTGGTTGGGGTGTTCCAGTCCACCCCAAGGAGGTTGAAGTCCACCACCACTATGGTGTCCCCCTTCCTACAGATTCTTCTAATCTGCTCAGCCAACTCCCTATCCAGGTCATCCCCTGAGCTGGTGGCCTGTACACTAATCCCACCCACAGTGTCTTTCTTTTAAAATCTTGAAACTGCATCCATAGGGCCTCCGTCCTGCCCTCCACCCCCCTCCTCTCTCATACACCTTATCCTCTCCTTCACATAGATCATCACGCCCCCCTTTCCCCCTAGTCCTGTCCTTCCTGAACATCCTGTACCCCGGAATCATGTCCCAGTCCTGGTTCTGGGTGGCCCATGTCTCCATGACGGCTGCAATGTCCATCCTCCCCACAGCCAGGAGAGCCTGTAGTTCGGTTGATTTGTTACCTAAGCTTCTCGCATTCAGTGAGACCACCCTCCAACCTATGACTTTGTCCCCCAACCCTGGTTTCTCCTCCCCAATCCCTCCTTGTATCTGCATCTCAAATACCTCTTTGATAGCTTGGGGAGTAGGCATGCTTGGCTCCTCTCTGGGATCCCTGCCTACTACCTGTCCTCCCGCCACCCCTCCACCTAGTTGAAATCTATCCTTGATGCTATTTACCCCTCAAACCTCTGCTTTAATGCCCCTTTCCCCTCCCCGCTCTGGCGCAGCCAATCTCCTGCATATAGATCCTTATTTTCCCAGGTACTGCCCCTGTCCCCCACTACCCCAAACCCCTTAGACTAACACCATTCCCACAGCCATTTGTTGAACTCTTCAATCCTCCCTTTCCTTCCCATACTCATGCAGGGTCCTGGGAGCACCTCTGAAAAGGCCACTGATTCCCCCACTTCCTCACATAGCCCTCCTAATTCCTCAAACCTCCTCCTCTCTATTTCCACCATCTCCCCCACCAGGTTATTAGTGCCCACATGGACCTCTACATGTGGTTTCTTCCTGCCCCTCCTTGTGCACTTAACAACCACCTGCCCCACCCTGCCGTCTTTAGCCCGGGTATAGCCTTCACCCATATTCTACTGCGCCTCTCCCCCTGCAACCCCATCTGATTCCTTTAAGTCTGGAATTGCCCAGCACTAGTACACCCCCTTCCTCATTC
Source organism: Neoceratodus forsteri (assembly GCA_016271365.2). NCBI lineage: Eukaryota > Metazoa > Chordata > Ceratodontiformes > Ceratodontidae > Neoceratodus > Neoceratodus forsteri. The sequence goes on from CM028131.1 coordinate 1,129,928,816, forward strand.
CTTTTCCCTCCCCACCCCTTTCCCAAGGTATCCAGTCTTAGAGCTTGCCAGCTCACTAACTCCACCATTCCTCCCTACTGCTGTTTCTCCCTTCTCCTCCATCCTGTCCCCTGCCACCTTCACTGCTCCCTCCCTATTCTCCACATCCCTCCCTTCCACCCTGGCCCCCCTCCTCCACTCTGTCCCTGTCATCCACTCCACCAGCAATGCCTCTCTCCTCTTCACCCGTCACCCTCCTCTGACTGACTTCTGCCCCTTGTGGGTTTCCCTCTTCCTCCCACTCCTGCTCTCCTGCTCTCCCCAGAGATCACTCCCCCTTCTCCTCCACCAGTATTGCCAGCACAGCAAACCTGTTTCCTGCTCATCCTGCCTGGCTGTGCTTTTGCTCCCTCCCCCGACTCTATCCTTCCCAATAATGCTGGGTCCCATTGTTTGTTCTGCTCCTGCACTCCCTTCCCATCACTTCCCTTGAGCTACTATTCCCCCTCATGGTGCCCTCTTGTTATTTCCTGGCTTCAGGCCCCTCCCTCCTACCCTCATCCTCTCCCACTCTCTAAAAAGCCACAACACTTCCTCCTCCAGCTTCCTCAACCAGATACAGATTGGACACCCTCCTAGCCTCCACAATATGTTAATCCAAACTGCTATCCCACATCCATTACAGCCCACTATCCTACCCATGATACCACTACTAACTACAAAATACAGTTCTATCTATAAGTTTCTAACTAGCCAGTCCCTACTTAAAAATACAATGCCAACTCCAGTAACAGAGAAGCATAAAACACTACTAACTATGATACCATGCCATCCATATGTTTCCCAGCAAACTACAGCTTGAAGTGCTACACCTAAGTACAAAACGCAGTACTATCTATAAGTTGATATCTTTTATCTCTTTGACCTGAGCTACATATCACTCCAGAACATTACAAAGAACAATCCCCTCTGTTAGGAAATGTTAGTGGATGTACCTGATTGTGCTTTCCACCAATCCCAATGCAGCACCACCCCAATAAGTGTGGACAAGCTGGAAGGGAGAGGAGGGAGGAGGGATGGGGAGGGTGGGATTAGGGCCCATGCCACTCCCATGTGAGTTAATCAGCCTCTTACACAACTGCACACCTTAGTCCCTTTTCTCAGGCAGGAGCAAACACATCCCTGTAGTTCATGCTTCTTCAGTTTCCAGCTCCAAACTGAATCAGTTTAAAATGGCTCTGGCTAATCTCCTGCCCCTCCCCAAGTCTACCTCTGCAGTTTTCTGTCTTTCAACTGGCAAAGAATTGAACTCCAAAATATAGCACTAAACCAAAAACACTGTTTAAACACCCAAATACCTATCCCTCTCCCAGTACAAGCTATTTGAACTTAAGCAAACTTAAGAAAAAAAATACTTCCCTTTAGTTTAGCCTCACACAAACACCAGGACATCCCTGCAGTTCATGCTTCTTCAGTTTCCAGCTCCAAACTGAATCAGTTTAAAATGGTTATGGCGAATCTCCTGCCCCTCCCCCAAATCTACCTCTGCAGTTTCCTCTCTTTCAACTGGCACAGAACTGAACTCCAAAATACAGTCCTAAACCAAAAATACTGTTAAAACACCCAAATACATATCCCTCTCCCAATACAAGCTATTTGAACTAAGGCATACTTAAGAAAAAAAAAATACTTCCCTTTAGTTTAGCTTCACACAAACACAAGGACACCCCCACAGTGCATGCTTCTTCAGTTTCCAGCTCCAAACTGAAACAGTTTAAAATGGTTCTGCCTAATCTCCTGCCCCTCCCGAAGCCTACCTCTGCAGTCTTCTGTCTTTAAACTGGCACAGATCTGAACTCCAAAATACAGCCCTAAATCAAAAGCACTGTTTAAACACCCAAATACATATCCCTCTCCCAGCACAAGCTATTTTAACTAAAGCAAACTTAAGAAAAAAAATACTTTCCTTTACTTTAGCCTCACACAAACACCAGGACACCCCTGCAGTTCATGCTTCTTCAGTTTCCAGCTCCAGCTACCAAACAAATGCTATGCAATTTCTAATATTTGTTCAAAAGGATTTGGTAACTTCTTAAAAGTAGTAGTCAAGGCATAATGCTCACTACTGGTGAAGATGGAAACTTCTACTTGGTGTATAAGTACTGGTTTCACAATTTAAGATATTGTGCTTGCTTCAGCAGCACATATACTAAAATAAGAATGATGCAGAGAAGATTAGCATGGCCCCTGTGCAAGGATGACATGCAAATTCATGACACATTCCATATTTTTGGTGTGCCTCCTCCTTTTCATACTCACATTTCTGTTACAATTTCAGGTTTTGTTAAGAGATTGCTGGCTTATGTACAGTATATACTCAGTGTGGAGTGCAGGATTTTGCATACCACCTGACAAGTGTCATTCTCCCCTCAATGGAAATATATAGCTGTGTCCCATACCAGAAAGTCTATCTGAAAGACATTGAGAATTATTGAAGCACTAAAGTATGCCACTAAATGGTTTTGTGGTTAAAAAGGTACATGTTAGAGCAAAAGTAAGTTCTCTGCTGCTACAAAGAAGAGGAGCTAATTCTCCAGTGTGTGAATTGCAACAAGTAATGTAAATTAAAGTACCATACACACAGAAGAGTGCACAGAAATAGACAGAAGAGCTTAACAGACAGTGCTGGATAGAAGGTTGTTAAGCAAGACAGAGAACATGGGAGTTGGGAAGAGGGCAGTTCAGTGGGCATGGAATTGTCTGGGTAATAGGACACAGAAGGAGGTGGTAAATGACATCCACTCTTTGGAGGGTAACGTGACCAGTGGGGTACCACAGGGTTCAGTTTTTGGCCTTTTCCTTTTCAATGACTTCATCAGTCACATGGCAGAGGGTCTAATAGGAACAATTATGTCTGTTTACTGATTACACCAAGCTCTGCAACACAGTGGACATGTCAGGTGGAGTGCACAGAGTGAGGGGAGATCTAAGGAAGCTGGAAGATTGGTCAATAGATTGGCAACTGGGCTAGAATGCAAATAAGTGAATGGTAATGCACATGGGGCACAAAAACCCGGCGCAATATGAAAGGACATTGATAGGCTAGAGGCATTTCTGAGGAGGACAACCAAAATGGTTCACGGAATGCATCACAAACTCTACAAGGATAGGCTGAGGGAATTAAATATATATTCTCTGGAGGAGAGGGGAGAGAGAGAGAGAGAGAGAGAGAGAGAGAGAGAGATGGGGATATGATTGAGACATTTAAATACCTTACAGTGATAAATAAAGTACAGGAGAATACAATTTATCAAAGACAAAGACGAAGAAGAACAAGGTGGCACAAGATGAAACTGGAAGGAGGGAGGTTCAGGGGGAATGTGAGGAAGTACTTCTTCACAGGGAGGGTAGTAGACAAATAAAACAGCTTGCCAGTGGAGGTTGTGGAGGCAGAAATGATTACAGGTTTCAAACAAGTTCTAGCCAGAGCTGATAGGGCTGTGAAAAGCTACCAAGTGACCAAAATTACACATGTGCATAGGACTTATTCAACGCCCGGGTGTAACTTGCCCATTTTTGGAGGTGGTGCACCAAATTTTCAACATGGCCTTTTTGGGACCCCTTCTCATGAAGAGTGCCAGTGTCATTTTGTTCAGTTATCCCGAAAGGTGATTCACAGAGCGAACATGTTATTCTGCACCACATGTGTGAAAACATATTTTGGGCAGGCTGTGGAAAATAACAGCTATACTGTTTTGAAGGACATGTACAGAAATGGCAATGTTGAAAATGTGGAGGGAAAATATAAAAAATTGGTTAAGTTAGGAGTGTGTGTAGAAACTGCACAATGCACGCTCGAAAAACAGTCATTTTTTGGAATTTTTTCATCAAATTTGCAACATGGGTTTTTTGGGACCCCACCTCATGAACAGTGGCACTGTCATTTCATGAATCTTTCCCAAAAGGTGATTCCGAGCAGCAACTGTGAAATCACCTTTTGTGACCGAGTAACAGATTGACAGTGACAGTTTTCATGAGGTGGGATCCCAAGAACCACATATTAAACATTTTGGGGAAAAATTCCCCAAAGTGGCTGATTTATCAACATGAGTTGAAAACCCCATTGAATGGTATTATAGCAGGCTTACCTTAGATTCTTCATTTTGCGGTTCGGCTTCGAAGAGTGCAGATGTGTCCTAGTCCAAAGAAGAAGACAGTGCCGACTTCCAGATGTAAGTATGGGGTTAAGGAGTATGTGTGAGGAGGTGGGTGCTCAGTGGGAGGGTGGGGATGGGGAGGAACTGGAGCAATGATGAGGGACCATTTTCTTTATATAGGAAAAATAAAATGAGTGCGCCCCGATGAGGTACCATTTTCTTTTTTGCAGAAAACATAAAAAAAATACATTTGGGCACACTGGGGTGGGCTCCCAGTGTGCCACATAAGTGTGGGGGGGATGTACAGGATGTTGACCAGGGATTGGGCACCCCGATGTCGGTGGGGGGTAGAAAAAAATTAGGCACAGTGGGGTGGGCTCCCATTATCCCACATGATTGGAGGGTTGCATATAATGCTGACACATGGATTGGGCACCTTGATGTCGGTAGATGAAATTAAACATGTTTGGGCACACTGGGGTGGGCTCCCAGTGTGCCACATAAATTGCAGTGAGTCACAGGAAAATAGTTCAGCACAATGGGGAGGGCTCCCAGTGTGCCACATGAGCTGGTGGGAGAGGGAAACAGAATGCCGTGGAGTGGATGCCAGTGATGCAGCTGCGCATGCATGGCTCTTGTGCATTTGCAATTGCGATGAATGACATTTTGACATTCACATGACAGCACCGGCAGAACTGCACATGCGCACAAGCCATGCATGTGCAGTTCATGCACTGGAATGCGGAAGTAACAGTCAAAATAGTGCAGCTTTTATTCTGTAGCAGCCGATCGTGGCAGATGGGTTCAAGCTCCACTGGGCTTTCAGAAGGATACTTCCAAATGTCCAATGGAAGGTTCCAAGATCGGCCATTTTCAAAGCTATGGAGCAATCCCAATAGTGCCGTAGGCTCGGCCCACAGCCCTAAAAAGTTTGGGATAGGCATAGCAGGCTGCTGATAGGAAGGGGAGGGAAGGGGGACAGCAGAATTTGAAAAAGCACATTTCTTAGGGATGATAGGGCTGGCTCAGTGGGCCGAAGGCCCTTATTTGCTGACAACTTTTGTGTTTCTGTATTCTGTGTTTCTATATTAACTAAGTGCAGAGGACAGGAAGTTGAGAAGGCAGTTCACAAAAAAACTTAAATGAAGAAAAAGTAAAACAGAATAAAAAATGTATAAAGAGGATAAGAACTGAATTTTTCAGATATATGATTGTTAGAGGTCAATTTGAAAAATCAGTACTAAAAATAAATTTATGAAACTATGTGTGTTTGCAGCAGGGCTAGCTAAGTACATATTGGACTGTATGAAGAGAAAACTTTTACTACAGGGATTTGATTGTTTTGTTTAGATATTTTGAAGCATTGGAGTGTTCTAAAGGCTGAGGAAAATCTATGGCAGGTTGCACTATGTCCACTGAGATCCTCATACAAAAAAGCGATGAGTTTGAAGGATAATTTAGTTCACAGTCACTTTGTAGATAAGAAAGAACAGGATACATGGTTAAATAGACCAGTGGGTTGTTTTAAGTGCCAAAATTGTGTTAATTGTAAATTTATATGTACTAGTAAAAATGTGTTCTACACAAAAGAGAGAGAGAAGGGGATATGAGTGAGATTTAAATACCTCACAGGGATAAAGTTCATTAGAATACTATTTGTCAAAGAAAAAGATGCTCAAGTAGAAGGGGCACAAGATGAAACTGGAAAGAGAGAGGCTCAGGAGGAACATGAGGAAGCACTTCTTCAGAGGAACGGTAGTGGACAAATGGAACTACTTGCCAGCAGAGGTCATGGAGGCAGAAATGATCACATGTTTTAAAAAAGGTTGGAATAGGCATGGGGGTGCTGATAGACAGGGCTGGGGGACAACTTATTATCAGCAGAAATTGATAAAGCACATTTCATAGGGATGATAAAGCAGACTCGGTAGGCTGAAGGCCCTTATTTGCTGACAACTTTTATGTTTCTATGTTAACTAAGTGGAGAAGACAGGAAGTTGAGAAGGCAGTTCACAAAATAAAAACTTAAATGAGGAAAAAGTAAAACAGAATAAAAAATGTATAAAGAGGTTAAGAACTGAATTTTGCAGATATGTGATTGTTAGAGATCATTTTCAAAAATCAGGAAGCTAAAAATAAATTTATGTTACTACATGCATTTGCTCCAGGAGTAGCTAAGTACATATTGGACTGTATGAAGAGAAGACTTCTGTTACAGGTATCTGACTTATTGTTTTGCTTAGATATTCTTGTAATATCGACATTATTTCTTGCTAAATTTCTTCTGATATTTTACATTTTAATGATGTGTGTCATTATGTAAATGTGGGATGAAGAATTTTAGTTTATATAAAATTTCAATGAAAATATCTTGGATGCTTGAGGCATTTATTGCAGGGAGGAAAAAATCTCACCATTTGTTTGTGTATTATTTCACTTACACCTAAAGCAGAATGAAAAAAACAACAAGATTTAGTCAAAAGCTGCCCAAAACACATAAGTGATGTTTCTGTATCTTGTCTCTCATTTACATACACTCATTTGCTGCTGGGATGAGGCATCTCATATCCCAGAATGCATTGCATGAGTGGATGAAATTTTACATTTAATATTTTTTTTCTTGTACATTTTTGAGAACTTGTAGAAGTATTACAACTGCCAGACAAATGCTATGCCATTTCTAACATTTGCTCAGAAGGATCTGGTAACTTTTTAAACCAGTAGTCAAGGCATAATACTCACTTCTAGTGAAGATGGAACCCTCTACTTGGAGTATAAGTATTGGTTTCACAATTTAAGATATTGTGCTTGCTTTGGCAGCTCATATACTGAAACTGGAACGATACAGAGAAGATTAGCATCATCCCTGCACAAGGATGAGATGCAAATTCATGAAGCCTTCCATAATTTTGGTGTGCCACCTCCTTTTCATACTCTCATTTCTGTTGCAATTTCAGGTTTTGTTGAGAGTTTGCTGGTTTGTATAACTTATACAGTCGGTGCGCAGTTGAGGATTTTGCATACCAGCTGACAAGTGTCATCCTCCCCCCAGTGGAAATACACAGCTGTGTCCCATGCTAGAAAATCTATCTGAGAGATATTGAGAATTACCAAAGCACTAAAGGATGCCATTAAACAGTTTTGTGGTAACAAAGGTGCATGTTAGAGTAGCGGTCAGCTCTCTGCTGCTACAAAGAAGAGGAGCTGATTCTCCAGTGCATGAATTGCAACAAGTACTGTAAATTAAAGTACCTTACATACAGAAGAGTGCACAGGAACAGACAAGAGAGTTTAACAGTCAATGCCAGATAGAAGGTTGTTAAGCAAGCTGGAGAACATGAGGGTGTGGAAGAGGGTAGCGCAGTGAGTGTGGAACTGACTGGGTAATAGGACACAGAAGGTGGTGGTGCATGGCTTTTAGCCTTCTGAGGTAAGATGATCAGTGGAGTGCCACAGGGTTCAGTTTTTGGTCTGGTCCCTTTCAATGCGTTCATTAGTGAAATTGTGGAGAATCTAGTAGAAAAAATGATATATGTTCACTGATGACACCTAGCTCTGCAACAGGGTGGACATTCAGGTGGGTGGAATAGAATGCGGTGAGATCCAAGGAAGGTTGAAGATTGTTCAAGGGATTGGCAACTGGGCTTGAACACAAGAAAGTACAAGGTAATGCACATGGGGCAGAAAAGCCCAGGGGTGATTTACCATCTGCAGGTGGGGAATTCAATGCTCCAAATAAGAAAGCAGACCTGGGGGTCATCATCTCTGATGACATGAAGGTCAGTAGAGAATGTGGCAAGGCAGGAAGCAAGGCTAGCAGGATTCTGGGATGCATAGGCACAGGTATTACCAGCAGAAAAAGGGAGTTGATCATTGCACTATATAGATCAAATCATTGGTGATGTCAAACTTTGATTTCTATGTCCAGTTCTGGAGGCCTCGGCTATGAAAGGACATTGACATGTTAAAGGCATTTCAGAGGAGGGCAAGCAAAATGTTGCAGGGAATGCATCACAAACCCTACAAGGATAGGCAGTGGGAATTAAATATGTATTCTCTGGAAGAGAGAGAAGGGGATATGAGTGAGATTTAAATACCTCGCAGGGATAAATAAAGTTCATTAGAATACTATTTGTCAAAGAGAATAAGATGCTCAAGTAGAAGGGGGCACAAGATAAAACTGGAAGGAGGATGGCTCAGGGGCAGGTCCAGATTAAGGAAACCTGTGGCCCTAGGCCCAAGAGAAATCTGGGGCTCTCTCTTGTCATGACCATGCACCTTTGCTGCAAAGGGACCCTGTCACAGACTGTAAGGCAGCTTGGGAATCCATTTAGACACAAACTGTATCTCATGTTAGGATACAGTTTGTATGTAAAGAGATATAGGCAACAGAATACAAATCAGAATTCCTACCTTTCTGCTCCCCCTCTCAAAATCATATTAGCAGCGGTGCACACCATTCTCTAGTCTCCCTTTTCCCCAAGTGTCACATATTGTTTGATTTCAGTCTGATAATCAACAGTGCACCCGTGAATATCCACCCATTTTTGTACAAGCAAAATTGGGCATATAATCAAAGGGGCAATGGAATAGCTATCATTTCGTACAAACATTAGGTGGATAATTGAGGGATCGCTGTATATGCAAAACTACTCTCAGCATACATGATTGCCACCTTTCTAATGCTATTTAACTTACTGCAAGTAAAATCTTACTTCCTGATACAGCCCCACCAACAAAATCACATAGGGAAGGGGCTATAGTGCTATTGATAGACTTATAATGATTAGGGTTAGTGGTGGCCTTCAGATACTAATTGTTTACTTTGTAGGCAATTGTATATAATGGAGGGTAGTATTGTATGTACATAGCTCCATAATATATACAATTGCCTTCAAATTAAACAAATATAATCTAAAGGCCACTGCTGCCCCTGACGGCATTGTAAGTCTATCAATAGTACTGTAGCCTCTTTGCTACTTTGTGTTGTTAACGGGAAGCTGTCATAATTATATGTTCCTCAATCCCCCCAAAGTCTTACCCCACCCCAGTTAGGAGTTTCACAATGAAAACACCTTTTTTCCAGTGTTTTAACTTATTTTATTGTTTAAAAGTCCATGATTCTGCAAAATGGCACATGTTGCGTGGTTCCATTTCAAATGAAAGTGCAGCGTCAAACCGCTCACTTCAGTACACTTGTATTGAAGTAAGCAGTGTAGCACCTCAATTTCAAATAAAATGGAACCGAGCAGCGTACACCATTTTGCTGAATCACGGTCTTTTAAACAACAAAATAAAGTAGGTTAAAACTCTGGAAAAAAGGTGTTTTCATTGTGAAAATCCTAATCGGGGTGGGGGTAATGCTTTTGGGGGCAGCATATAATTATAACGGTTTTCCTTCAAAATGTTGTTTTGTATGTGGTGTTAAAGATCAGGCTTAGCCATACTGTTTGCAACTTGCAATACAGTATTGTTAAACCCATAGAAAATGCAGCCCTATTTTTCTTTTCTTCATAACTTTGATCATTTTCATGACACTTGTCGCCCTGACCCAAACTCAACCATGAATCCTCCTGCTAATTTTCCATGGGGAGAATTGCATTTAACAATGATAATTTGATTCCAGTCAAAGTGTGTACAAATTAATTGATACATTAGGCAGTATAACCAAGTGGTTATAGCCCCAAGCCAAGAAACTGGAAAACATGTGGACTCAGAACACCTGGATTTGTGAACCTCAACCTCTGTCTGCATACTACATGACCTAGGGCCATGGTATGTCACAGAACATCCATGTACTAATGAGAGGCATCTGGAACTTGGAACAGGCTCTCTAAAAAGCAGGCTCTGCTGGCTATCTGATCCTTCCAATATGAATGATAGCCCCCCCAAATGCACAAGATGAGGCAAGTAGTGGACAAACCACTGCAGGGGGCCCCCATTTAAGATTTGCACTAGTCACTTTCCCTATCAGGAACACCAGCTGGGGAGCAGGAATATTTCTAGCTACTTCTTCCCACTTGGGATACCAGGGAAGTGAGAGACAAAGCAAAGTAAAGGGCCTGTTTTCACCATAAAGGTTGGTCTGGCAGGAGCCCCCTGAAGCTATCAGCTGTACTTAACACCTAATCAGGGAGGTGAGATTCACATCCATGCAGACAAAGAAAAGGAAAAGGACCTGTCTACACCTTAAAGGTCAATCTGTTTGGAGCCCCCAAAGCTATCAGCTGTACTTAATACCTAATCAGGAAGGTGAGATTCCCATTACAGTTCCACTCCTGCCTTATTCAGATATTCAGCAGCCAAGTCCATTATAAAAAATGCAGCTCAGGCAGAAAGAAATGGGTTATGTAGCCAATATAATTTGGGGATTGTTGGGGGGCCCCGGTAGGTGGAGGCCCCTAGGCTAGTGCCTATGTTGATTATGCCTTAATCCGGCCCTGCTCAGGTGGAACATGAGGAAGTACTTCTTCACAGGGAGGGTAGTGGAAAAATGGAACTGCTTGCCAGCATAGAAACACAGAAACATAGAATTTGATGGCAGATAAGGACCGCTTGGCCCACCCAGTCTGCCCATTTCCCTACCTACTGGATAAGCTGCAGATCCTAGTTAACCAGCAGCCTACTTCTTCCTACCCCCAACCCCCCAGAACTGCCTTATGACTATCCCATGTATGCTTGAATTCCACCACTGATTTTGACTCCACAACCTCCTCCGGAAGGCCATTCCATGCATCCACAACCCTCTCTGTGAAAAAATACTTCCTTAAATTACCTCTGAGCCGCCCCTCAATCTTCAAATTGTGCCCTCTTGTTCTTGCACACCTCTTTTTTTGAAAGATGCTACCCTCTTGGACTTTGTTGATTCCCTTGAGGTACTTGAAAGTTTCTATCATGTCCCCCTCTCCCTCCCTTTCCTCGAGGCTATACATATTAAGCTCAAGTCTCTCTCATATGTCTTCTGGTGCAGACCCTGCACCATTTTCGATCCCTCCTCTGGACAGCTTCCATCCTGTCTATGTCTTTGTGGAGATTGGGTCTCCAGAACTGCACACAGTACTCCAGATGGGGTCTCACCAGCTGTCTGTACAGAGGGATAATAACTTCCTGTTTTCTACTGGTGATGCCTCTCCCTATGCATCCCAGTATCCCCCCAGCCCTCCTTGCTGCCCTCTCACATTGCTTGCCCATCTTTAGGTCACCTGATATGACTACCCCCAGGTCCCTCTCCATTTTTGTTGTTGTTAGTATCTCACCCCCATTGTGTACTCTTCCCTGGGTTTTGTTTCCCAGGTGCATTACCTGCACTTCTTAGCACTGAATCTAAGCTGCCATACATTTGACCATTCCTCTAACCTTGCCAAGTCCCTTCTCATCCTTTCCACCCCACCTGTGCATCAACTCTGTTGCAGATCTTAGTGTCATCTGCAAAGAGACATGCTTTCCTTCCAATCCTTCTGCAATGTAAGCATAAAAGACATTGAAGAGGACCAGTCCTAATACTGAACTCCTCATGTACCCCAATTAGTAACCCTCCTTTCTTCTGAGTGGACTCCATTTACCATTACTCTGTGTCCTATTCTCCAGCCACCCTTTACCCAGGCTGTCATCTTGGGACCCACTCCCAGGCTGGCTAACTTGTATATAATCTTTTGTGTGGGACTGTGTCAAATGCCTTGCTAAAGTCTGGGTAGGCCATGTCCACAGCCCTCCCTGATCTACTACTTTGGTCACCCAGTCAAAGAAATCTATCAGATTTGTCTGACATGACCTTCCCGCTGTGAATCCATGCTGCCTAGGGTCCTGTGCCCCTCTGGCCTCTAGATACTTGACAATTCTTTCCTTTAGAAGTGCTTCCATCATTTTCTCTATCACTGAGGTTAAACTAACAGGTCTATAGTTTCCTGCTTCTGCCTTGCTCCCACTTTTGTGAAGGGGAATCACATCTGCCCTCCTCCAGTCCTCGGGTACCACCCATCCTCCCATGATTTGTTAAAAGGGTAGTCAGTGGTGTCACTAGTTCTACCCTTAGTTCTTTTAGAATTCTGGGATGAATCCCATCAGGCCCCATTGCTTTGTCCACCTTCAGTTTTAAGAGTTCTTTCACAACCCTTTCTTCTGTAAATGGGCTGGTATCAACTTGTATCCAGCGTGTTACTACTGTTTGTTTTATGTACCTCCCCTCTTCCTTTGTAAATACTGAGCAAAAATATTTGTTTAGTATCTCTGCCTTTCACAGTCTCTCTCTGCCCACCCTCCCTCCCCTTTATTAAGCCTCACTATCCCTCCCTTGGTCTTCCTTCGCTCCCTGATGTACCTATAAAAGGTTTTATCCCCCTTCTTAACTGAGTTGGCTATCTTTTCCTCGGTTTGGGCCTTTGCTGTTCTGACTGCCTTCCCAGCCTCCTTTTGCTTTAACTGATACAGTTCTCTGTCCTGCTCCTTCTGCGATTCCTTGTATTTCCTGAATGCTTTCTTTTTCTCTTGAACCTTCACTGCCACTTCCTTTGAGAACCATAGTGGTTTCTTACATCGTCTTGTTTTGTTTATTTGCTTCACACAAAGGCTCGTTACCTCTGTGATGGCAGTTTTTATTATTCCCCATTGTTCCTCACCCTCCTCCTTCCTGCCCATTTGCCAGTGCATTCCTTAGGCACTCACCCATTTTGTAAATTCACCCTCCTAAAGTCCAGTACTTTTGTCTTTGTATGGCTTGACTCTATTGCTGTGTTTATTTTGAACCATACTGTTCGACGGGGTCACTAGTTCCCAGATGGCTACCCACTTCACATCTGTAATCCTCTCTCCATCTCCATGTGAGAGAATCAAGTCTAATATTGCTCCCTCTCGAGTGGGCTCCAGTACTAGTTGTCTAAGGCATGCCCCTGTAGGGCATCTAGAATAACTGCACTCTTGAGTGGCAGCTGCAACTGCACTCCAGTTAACATCTGATATTCAGATCACCCATCAGCAATATCTCCCTTTTTCTGCCATTCTAAGTATACTTTCTATCATTTCCTGTCCATTTCCCCCCTGAGAAGGGGTCTGTATACTAACCCTGTGCATATTGTGGTGCCATTGCCTGTCTCCAAATTTACCCACAGTGCTTCTTCTCCTCCTTGTTTACCCTTTTGTTCTGTTGCTTTTATTCCTTCCCTTATGTAAAGAACTACTCCTCCTCCTCTTTACCTCCCTGTCCCTCCTGTAGACAGTGTATCCTGGTATGTTTATGTCCCAGTCATGGTTTGTGTGTACCATGTTTCTGTGACTGCTCGATATCAGGCGTTCCTCCTCCATCAAGGCCACTAATTCAGGAAGCTTGTTACCCAGACTACGGGCATTAGTACTCATTGCTCTCCATTTTTTGATGGCTTTACCTTCTGTTGCAGCATCCCCCACTGACCATTCTACCTCAGTCTTTTTCTCATTTAGTACCCTGCTTTGTAGGGAGAGGCTGGGATTTTCCTGTTGCTTGTCAGTGCCTCCCCCTTTGACTAGTTTAAAAGCTTGCCAATGAAGCATTTAAACCGATTGCTCAAAAGACTTGTTCCCTTCCTGGACAGATGCAGACCATCCTGCCAGTATAGGCTGGTGTCCCTCCAGGTGGAACCCCAGTCCCCAATGAAGCCAAACCCCTGTGCTCCACACCATTTTTTCAACCATTCATTAAACTGCATGGTGCCAATTGCCCTCGCCTCCCCCATGCTTTTGACAGGCAGCACCTCTGAGAAGGATACTGTGTGTGCTACTCTGTCTTAGGTCCCTCCCCAACTCTGCAATGTCCTCCTGCACTGCTCTAATCTCATGATGAGCCAAGTCATTTGTCCCTAGGTGGACAATTACGTCCAGCTCGGAATCCCTTGCAGCTGTTCTCGTGATCCTGAGGATGCGCTTCCTGTCCCTCCAAGCCATGGCACCAGGCAGGCACCTTACTTCATTTTTCCCAGCTCCCCCCAGTTCTATACCCCTAATAATTGAGTCCCCCACCAGGAGCTGCTTCCTTTCCCTTTGGTGCCCTCTGCCTCCTTTCTGTGGGCCTCCCTTGTGACAGATATCATCAGTCTTCTCTGCGGGTGCATCCATAGGGGAGCTATGCTCCCCCAGAATGGTGTATGGATTGTGGAGTGGAACAATTGACTGGGTGTGCCTCTGTTCCACCCTCCTCACCCTCCCTGAGCCCACTGTGGTCCAACTGCTGTGCTTTCTTTGCAACCTCTGAGGTAGTGGTGGTGGCACTAGTGCTCCCTGGATGGGGGAGGTTCCCTTTCTACTGTTCAGTGTGGCCTGGGGGAAGGTTTCCTTACTACTGTCCAGTGCGGCCTGAAGACGGGCAACTTCCTCCCTCAGGGCAGATAGTTGTCTTCAAATAGGGCAGCATCTCAGCCTCCAGAAAGACTCCCGGAAGACTGCTGCCCCACAGCCATTACATTGCACTACTCCCCACATGTTTATCTAGTTTTTTTTTATTGTATTTGTGTGTGTGTGTGTGCGTGCGTGTATGATTTGTTATATAGAAATATATATATATATTATACAACGTGTATGCTTATATTATCAGTGCAGTGTGCTAGAGAGGATATGACAGTGAAATGCACCTTGCACTCGAGGAAATGATGTCAGAACCTCAGGTATAAAGGAACTATTTCCATGGTTGGGTGAGGGTTGGGAAGGGATTGGACCTAAACTGTGTCCTCACAAAACAATTGACTAAAAGCTCTCACCCACCGCTGCGATGAGTGCCTTCCTGTCAGCAAGATACCCTACACAACAATTTGACAGAGAAAGTACCCTGCTAATCAAACAGAGAAAAATCCAGACATCCAAGTCAGGCACAGGTAAACCTCTCCAGCCCCAAAACAGCCTGGTGGTTTGTTAGCCACAAAGAAAAATCAAATATGCAGTTATTTCAGCCCTTCTGAGGATGCTGACAAGATAAGCAGTTTAAAAAAAAACCCTTTTTGAATTTAAAACTAAAACAAATACCAAGCAATGCCACTTTAAAAGTGAGGAAAACTTCTCTCAGATGTAAGCAAGAGAGAGAGAGAGTTTAGTTACAGATAATTCGCCCAAAATAGTGTATCCCACGCAGCTTCTCAGTTGTTTCCAAGCACTCCTGTACACAACTTGGAAGAAGATGGGCTAGGACATTGAGGCAGAAATGATTACAGGTTTAAAAAAAGGTGGGGCTAGGCATAGCAGGCAGCTGATAGACAGGGGAAGGAGGGCAACCTATTACCACCAGAAATTGAAAAAGCACATTTCTTAGGGATGATAAGGCAGACTCAGTGGGCTGAAGGCCCTTATTTGCTGACAATGTTTATGTTTCTATGTTCTGTGTTTCAATGTTAACTAAGTGGAGAAGACAAGAAGTTGAGAAGGCAGTTCACAAAAAACTTATATGAGGAAAATGTAAAAGAATAAAAAATGTATAAAGAGGTTAAGAACTGAATTTTGCAGATATGTGACTGTTAGAGATCATCTTGAAAAATCAGAACGCTAACAATAAATTTATGTTACTATATGGGTTTGCACTAGGAGTAGCTAAGAACATATAGGACTGTATGAAGAGAAGACTTCTAATACATGGATCTGACTTATTGTTTTGCTTAGATATTCTTGTAATATGGACATTGTTTCTTGCTAAATTTCTTCTGATATTTTACATTTTAAAGATGTATGTCATTATGCAAATGTAGGATGAAGAATTTTAGTTTATAAAAAAATTCAATGAAAATATCTTGGATGCTTGAGACATTTATTGCACGGAGTAAAAAAATCTCACCATTCGTTTGTGTATTGTTTCACTTACACCAAAAGCAGAATGAAAAAAAGCAAGAGTTAGACAAAGGCTGCCCAAAACACATAACTGATGTTTCTGTATCTTGTCTCTCATTTACATCCACTCATTTGTTGCTGGGATGAGGCATGTCTTTGCCCAGAATGCATTGTATGACAGGATGAAAATTTAAACTTAATGGCCCAGATATTCAAACTGCGCCATTCTGAGGCACAAGCCCCTGCGCTGCTCAAAATAGTTGCGCAGGGGTGTGGCCAGGGTGATATTCAAAGGAGTTGTGCTATTGAGCAACCCTTGAATATCATCACCCCCCAGCCACAAAGAGCCCCAAGATGGCGCAGTGGAACTTGGCGCCACCGCTAGTTGCCAGAGTTGAGCATTAAACTTATGTGTGCTAAGTACCATTGTGCCATGCTCAAATTTCCGATATTCAAAAGGTGACATGCAAATGGGGCCATAATTTATGCAAGGTGCAGGGGGCCATTTGCATCTATTTATATGTCCCATTTGCATGCCATTTGCATGTAGGTGCGCCCGATCCCGGGACTTGCTCCTGGACACCCTGCCAGGCAGCAGCCGTCGGGGACCGATGCACAATGCAGCCGATCGCGGGCATCACAGTTACAGAAAACCCCACACTCTCCCACAGCCCGATCGCGGGCATCACAGTTCATGAAACCCCACACATCTCCCACAGCCCGATCCGGGCATCAGGGTTCATTTACTGTTATTGCAAGGTCATGCACATAGATGGTAAGAACCCAAGAGCTGAATACAGTTGAGGGAGGCAAGATCATTGTGTCAGAGGAGGAAAAGGATCTGGGATAGCCATTACCAGCAACTTAAAGCAGGGTATGCAGTACAGAAAGGTCAAAGCCAAGGCTAGCTGAATGCTGTGAAGTATAGCTAGAGGATTCATGAGAAGAAGGGAAGATTTTGCTGCTGCTGTAGATTTTCGGTGCAGTTGTACCTGAAGTATGATGTACAATACTGGAGTCCTTACCTAAGGAAGGATATCATATCAACCAGCTCGAGGCAGTACAGAGAAGGGTGACAAAGATGGTTCAAGGACCCAGGACAAGTACATATAAGGACAGATCTGAAAAACTCAATATGAATCCACTCAGGAGAGGGGACATGACTGAGATCTTTAAGTTCAGACAGGAATAAACAAGGTGATATTAGGGACCTTTTTGCCTTAGTGAAAACAAGACAAGAGAGCAATGTCACAATTATGTGGGAGGGAGTTCAAAAGGAGGTCAGGAGAACACTTCTTTACAGAGCAGGTGTGACAGGGTGGAATGAGCTCCCATCTGAGGTCTTCAACCACAAGATGAAAGTGGTGGTGGATGAAGGGAGGGTCAGGATTAGTGGGAGGGTCCCACTGTAATCACTTCGATCAGGGCTCCACATTAAGCAGACTTGATAGACCAAATGTATTTCTTCTGCTGGCTAGTTCTTATATGTTCATACTGTCATCACAGTGGAGTATGCCACCAATCATCACATTGCAACACACACCCTTTCCAGACATGGGACCCTCTTCCCGACTTGGTATTGCATTGTTACTTGATATATTATTACAATCTGGTTTGTGTTTACAACCTGAGTTTTGCAATGTCTCTTAACTGTGTAATGCAGTGGCGGACCCCGGAATTGACAGAAGGGGGCACTTTGTTACTGAAAACAACCTCTAGGGGGTTTGGGGCATGCCCTCGGGAAATTTTGAAAATATAGCTGTGAAATGGTGCATTTGGTGCATTTTGGGCTCAGTTTCAGGAGAAAGTGTTGAGTAGCCCATCAGAAAATCTCCTAGTTTCCTTTCCATCACAGAGCCACTGCAAACAGTAATGGCTGCCTCACTTGAAGAGTATCAAGTCTGAGGGAGATGTCTGGTTATTCTGCTAGATCAACCAGACATGTCCTCATCTTTCTTCCCACCTGCTGAGGCAGCTTGTACAGAACGGATGGGAGAAACTAGGATATGGGCTGAGTAGGAGAACATGAACAGATAAAGTTATTTGGAAAAAAAACTGAACTGACAGCAGTTCGATTCAATATCAGTTCAGCTTTAGTATGTATCAGGGGCTTCAGAATTGGTTGAAGAGAAAGCTGTAGCTGGGAGTAATTTAAACAGGACACCTTCCTTATAAATCAGTTGCTTAACCTCGCCTCGACCTGCTCCATGAGCTGAATATTTTCTTCACAGTACAGTTGACTTCATAGCTTGAATTTGTGATTCACCCAATTTTAGGTGGATTTAAAATTAAATTGCAGCGTGAAAGTTGGATTTAAGTCAGACTATGTGAAGTGAACTGATAACGTGCCCACAGCATTTAGAGAGGAAGCATCCTCTTGCAAGGTTGTTTTGTTTTTTCTATTTCCACTGAACAAATTGTGAACTTGTATATCAAGATATGTTACAGTTTAAATCCCTTCCCAAAAAAATAAAACCTAGTACCATGGCATAAAAATGTCAGTTTAAACATCAAGTACTTGGACCTGATGGAGGCATTCCAAGGCGACAACGAATTCAGAAGCTCAAGCACTGGACTTGTCCTCGGGGACTGATTACCTCCAGGAAGGCCTAGCTGCCTGATTTTGCCCCCGGTCTTGATTACGTACGGCCCAAACCCTGCCCCAGCTTTCTAGCTCACTCCCACAGGCTACTGCCAGCCACAGCCACCCACCACGTCCCCGACCTCTATTAAATCCCCAAAGGGTACCACCCAGTTCTCATCTACCCTGCTCTTATTACCTGTTAATAGACTTATCCTCCAGGGCTCCCAACTCATCTGCCATGGGACACGGCTGCCACTGGGTGGATGGTGCTTCCTTAGCCGCCGCCTGAGACCACAAGCACGGACTCTTCCAGCAGAGGTACAGCAAAGTCACATTTTTTCTTCTACCAGCCCATCACCCCTTCTAGGCTCATTATTATATAAACAGCCTTCCCCACCCCTCTCTTTCTTTGGTCTACTCCTTTCTGTCTATCTAAAATGCCTCTACATCAGCAGCCTCATGAGCTAACAGCACTGCACATTACTGTTTCATATAGCAGTATAAGACCATATTGGTGCAGCCTACTTTTACCACACACATTACCATCTCATACAGTGGTGTAAGACCACATTGTGGTGCAGCCTACTTCAGCACATCCCTCCTTTTAAAGTGCCAGCTACCAAGGGAGACCGCACATCTTCAGTGATCATATAGGCTTGGTGGCATCTGCTATCTTGCTCAGCCCTGTGCAGTCCCCAAATACCTGCACACACCGACTTGTCTTGTTCTGTCTGGTGATTCTCTAGAAGTCTGTAATCCGGCTATGCCATCTACAGATAATAACATTTTGCCGTAGTCATAGCTACTATTTTTCACTATAGGGCGTCAACATGAGGGCTGATACCTGGTTCCCTCTCTTAATCTTCCTATGGCTGGTGCCTTATGTAGTGTATCACCCGGGCCGAAATAACTCACAGGGGAAGGGGGAGGCGGACCCTCTGTCACAGTGCTATTTGTACAGCAACTCATCTCATAGCTTTTGTTGCACCCCTGCGCTCCCATACTTGCACTGGGTCTGAGGTAGCTTCTGGGGGTGGGACCTGCATTTCCCTACCCTTACAGGGTATGCCTGCCTATATCCCCAGTAATAATGCCACTTGGTGCCATGTGGTAAGGGTTTTAGTAGCTGCGTCCTTAGGACAGTACTGCATTAATAGAGGCCCAGCACTCTCGTTCTGTCATTCCAAGCAGTCGTGGAAGAATTAGAGCTTTCAAATTATCTCTGTTTGCCCTAAAGAAAATTGTATTTCTCCCTATTGTACTCAGGCAATGTTGAACTTAACCTGGTCCTACAGAAGCCTTGTCATCTCCGTCTGACCTTACAAGGCTTAGAGGAATGAGCTTTATGCACATTAATGTTTGCAGGATCTAAAAGCTTACATCGATCCAGACCTGGGTCATTCATACTGGAACCATATGTGCTGGTAGTCTCAGAATCTTGGCTCAGATCTTCATGCCCCTGACAGGGGCTAACATCCCTAACTACTGACTGTTCCAGAGCTGACTAGGGGGTGGTGGGGTAGCCATTTATGTCAAGGACAAATATACCGTCAAGACCATTGATTCCTCCTGTATCACAAATGGCTTGGAATGTCCATCCCTTAAGGCTGAAACATCCTGCTCAATGGCTATCAGGGTTATAGGGTGTTACAGGCCTCCATCTGCTGAGTCCCAGCTCCTGTGTCACCTATCAATTATTATGGGACATGAGACCCTCGAAACTATTATTCTAGGGGATCTCAATTATGACTGGTTATCCAAAGCTTCTTTACCCCTCAAATCCTTCTGTGACTCTCTTGGGATCACACAACTCATTGAAGAACCTATGCATCCTAACAAGAAAAACCCCAGGAATAGCACCCTATTGGATGTCTTTCTTGCAAGCAAGCCACAGTCATTTTGCTACACTGGAATATTTTTCTCTGATGTCAGCGATCACTGCTTCATCGCCAGTGTAAGATCTGACTCCAATCCCCCCTCCACGTCTAAGTTCTCCACCAGAAGTTTCAGACACAACTTTGATGCATTTGCCTACATTGATGAGCTAAAATCATCTGTACACTGGCAGAACTTTTACTCAGCCAATCGGTCAGCATGGCATATGACATGTTTCATGAAATAGTGTCTTGTAGCATACCTAATCATGCTCCCTTGGTAAAAGTCTGAGTAAGTGTTGGAACCCACTGGAGGGAGCAGTCTTAGACCTGGTACTCTCAAATGGGGATGGAGAAAGAATCTTAGATTTAAAGTGGGTAGCCATCTGGGACAAGCAGTCACCAAACAGTGTGGTTCACGATAAACACAGCCATACAATCAAGCCATACAAAAGCAAGAGTATTGGACTTTAGGAGGGCTGACTTTGGGAAAATGAGAGAGTGCCTCAGAAAAACACTAGCAAACAGGCAAGAAGGAGGGGTGGAGGAATAATGGGGAGTAATCAAAACAGCCATCACAGAGGCAACAAGCCTTTGAGTAAAGCAAATCCATAAAACACAACGAAGGAAAAAAAACACTATGGTTCTCAAAAGAGGTGGCAGGGAAGGTTAAGGAGAAAAGGATAGCATTCAGGAAATATAAGGAAACACAGAAGGAGCAGGACAGAGAACTTTATCAGTTAAAGCAGGAAGAGGCTGGGAAGGCAGTCAGAATAGCAAAGGCCCAAACCGAGGAAAGGATAGCCAATTCTGTTAAGAAGGGGGATAAGACCTTTTATAGGTACATTAGGGGGTGAAGAAAGACCAAAGGAGGGATACTGAGGCTTAATAAAGGGAGGAATGTGGGTAGAGGGTGACAGTGAAAAAGCAGGGATACTGAATCAATATTTCTGCTCAGTATTACAAAGGAAGAGGAGGGGAGGTACCTAAACCAAACAAGAGAAACACTCTGAAGATGGGGTCTGTATACCAGTCCATTTACAGAAGAAAGTGTTCTGAAAGAACTAATAAAATTGAAGGTGGACAAATCAATGGGGTTCTGATGGGATTCTCCTAAGAATTCTAAAAGAACTAAGGGTAGAACTAGTGACACCGCTTGATTACTCTCTTTAACAAATCATGGGAAGGAAGGTGGTACTGAGGACTGGAGGAGGGCAGATGTGATTCCTCTTCATGAAAGTGGGAGCAGGACAGAGGCAAGAAAACTACAGACCAGTTAGTTTGACCTCAGTGGTAGGGAAAATGATGGAATCACTTCTGGAAGGAAAAGAATTGTTGAGTACCTAGAGGCCAGTGGGCACAGGACCCAAGGCAGCATGGATTTACGATGAGAAGGTCATGTCAGACAGATCTAAGATTTCTTTGACTGGGTGACCAAAGTAGTAGACCAGGAGGGGCTGTGTACATGGCCTACTTAGATTTTAGCAAGGCATTTGATACAGTCCCACACAAAGATTAATACATGTTAGCCAGCCTTGGAGTGGGTCCCAAGGTGGTAGTCTGGATAAAAAATTGGCTAGTTAACAGGACGGAAGGGTAGTAGTAAATGGAGTACACAGTGAAGAAAGGAGGTTACTAGCGGGGTACCACAGGGTTCAGTATTGGGACCGTCCTTTTAATGTCTTTTTAAGTGACATTGCAGAGGGACTGGAAGGAAAAGTATGTCTCTTTGCAGATGACACAAAGATCTGCAACAGGGTTGATACATAAGATGGAGTGGAAAGGATGAGAAGGGACTTGGCAAGGTTGGAGGAATGGTCAGATGTATGTCAACTCAGATTCAATGCAAAGAAGTGCAAGATAATGCACATGGGAAACAAAAACCCAGGGGAAGCGTACACAATGGGGGGGGGTGAGATACTGACAACAGTAAAAATGGAAAGGGACCTGGGGGTAATTATATCAGATGACCTAAAGGTGGGCAAACAATGGAGAAGGCAGTAAGGAAGGCTGGGGATACTGGGATGCATAGGAAGAGGCATCAATAGTAGAAAACAGGAAGTTGTTATCCCTCTGTACAGGCAGTTGGTGAGACCCCATCTGGAGTACTGTGTGCAGTTCTGGAGCCCATCTCCGCAACAACATAGACAGAGTGGAGGCTGTACAGAGGAGGGCAACCAAAATGGTGCAGGGTCTGCACCAGAAGACATACGAAGAAAGACTAAAGGAGCTTAATATGTATACCCTTGACGAAAGAAGGGAGAGAGGGGACATGATAGAAACTTTCAAGTACCTCAAGGGAATCAACAAAGTCCAAGAGGTAGCATCTTTCAAAAAGAATGTGTGCAAGAACAAGAGGGCAAAATTTGAAGATGGAGGTGGCTCTGAGGGTAATAAGGAAGTATTTTTTTCACAGAGGGTTGGATGCATGGAACAGCCTCCGGAGGAGGTCGTGGAGTCAAGAACAGTGGGGAATTCAAGAATGCCAGGACAGGCATGAGGCAGTCCTAATTAGAGGGGGTGAGGAGGAAGTAAGCTGTTGGTTAACTGGGATCTGCAGCTTATCTGTTGGGTTGGAAAATGGGCAGACTAAGTGGGCCAAGTGGTCCTTATCTGCTGTCAAATTCTATGTTCTATGTTAAAGACAGAACTGCCATTGGTTCTCTGCTGAACTCAAGGCTGCATTACTAACGAGAGAGAAACTCTAAAAAAAAGCCCACAAATCAAAAACTGCTGAGGACTGGTACCACTTCAGAAAGGCTAGGAACTCTGCACCAAACTGGTTAGGAGAGCTAAGCCAACTTCTACCATTCTGAGCTTGACTCTGCCTCAAGGTGCCCAGTTAAATGTTGATCCACAATCAAAAGAGCTGTTCAATACAGCTAGAAATGTACTTCCCTGAAAATCATCTCTGACAATGTTAATATCTGATGATAGTAAGGAGATTCTCAGGCCTTCAACAACCACTTTGCTATGGCAGGCCTAGCATTCTACATTCACCAGCATCCATGTTAATGCTCTTAGGTTAGCACAGATTCTGAACCTAACACCACTATTGCAGTCTTCATTCTTCCTGCTCGCTGAAAGAAGTTGAAGACCTCCTCACAGCTGGACACCAAGAAAGTGTGGTGCTGACTTTCTCTACCCCTGCTTCTTAAAGATTGCATACCATGTCCTAGCTGTACCAATCACACACCTATTTAACTTGTCCTGTCCCAGGAGTCTTCCACCATGGAAAATTGACCACATCATTCCTCTGTTTAAATCAGGGATCCCTGCGACCGAAATAATTACAGGCCGATATCTCTTCTACCAATATTGTCTAAACTGCTGGAAAAAATTGTGAATGCTCAGTTGAGAACCTACCTAGATAACAAGAACCTTCTAAACCCTATGTAGTCTGGTTTCAGAGCCAAGCACAGTACCATAACAGCTTTATGCCAAAGTGACTGATGACTGGCAATGAGAGCTGGAAAACAAAAAATGTGTATGTGCCGTGTTCCTGGACCTTAGCAAGGCCTTCATGACTGTCGATCACTGCCTGCTTTCCACCAAAAGTGATAGTTCTGGATCTGACCTCTGTGCTGGTTCAATAATTACCTTACAGATAGGATTCTGTAGGTGAATTCAAAGGCGCCTTCCACTCAAACCACTAAAAAGAGTATTCCACAGGGATCCATCCTGGAGCCTGTATTGTTTGCCATTTATACAAACAATATTGATGTTGGCATCAAGGAGACAATATTCACCTTTTCACTGATGATACAGTGTTGTATCTAAGTCACCAACTCTGGAAGCCACCTGTGGAGATTTACAAACAGAATTCAACTTGTTGCAGAATCAGCTCCTGAATAAAAAACTCTTACTCCATGGCAAAAACAAAAGCTATGCTGTTCTCCTGCTACTCATTAGGCGTAATCCTGCTATCTCTGGCTCCTTACCTCCCATAAACACTTTTACTAGGAGAGAGGTTGGAATTTGTTACTGAAATTAAATACCTAGGGTTCACTAGACCACAGACTCTCCTTCGTGGAGCATGTTGAGGATCTGCTGAAAAGTTCAGGCAGAGGCTTGTCTCTTCTTTAGAATAAATCGCCTCCTGACCAAATATGCCAAGATGCAGTTAGTTCAATCCATGTTTCTATCCCATTGATTATTCTGATTTCATTTGTAGTCAGTGTACGCGTCCCGTCTTACTAAACTGGACACCTTATACCACAGAGCTCTTGAGATTCATAACTGGCCTACTATCACCACTCTACCACTGCTCCTTATATGCAGCTGTGGGGTGGACCTCACTTCTACAGAAGGAATAGAAATGCAGCTGCTGGACTTCACAGAGCTATTACCAACAATTCTCCCAATACATTTCTGACTGTTTGCCATTATACGTGGTAGGTAACTACACACTGAGAAGCTATTCTCTGCTTCTACTGAAGGTACCTAGGGCCAAATACACTTTGGGAGAGTGGCCATAGGCTTTGAATGCTGCCCTCACTCTGGAACAAACTACAGAAATCTATGAAACTGAGTCTCCTTAGTGTTACCACCTTCAAGACCTTGTATGCCAAGGCTGTTAAGGAGCTATATGAGCTGTTTCCAGCATGCTTAGTGTGCTAGGTGCCTACTGCTTACCTGCCCACTACATCCACCCTAACCTGGCCCCCTGATTGTCTCCACCCATACCCCTTTTTCTGCTAATCCACTACCTTTCTTACCCTCAGACTCCTAACATTTATGTCCCCAGCCCATCTACGGTAACACCCCTCCTAGAACAGCTGCAGTCCTGTACCCCTCCCCTCCATATCTGCCCCTTAAATTTGTATATGTCCTGACCAATGATATGCCGTGCTGTTTGAAAATATTTTAATATGCTGGCTATTTCAGAATGTTTTAATTCCCTTTCTCATACCACTCTCCCTAACCTTGTTAACCCTATACCTGAAATACTTGTTATTGCTCTGTGTATTTTTTTTCTATTTCTGTATAATTATGTCTGTTACAAACTCACTCAGCAGGTCAGCCCTCTACTCCCAAAGTGCCAACCTCTGAGCACAGTCTTGTGAACAGTTAACAGAAACAGGGTAACCCTCCTGTCTGTTTTGTGGGTTCGAATCAACCTTTGGTCTCAGTTCTTGAGGGATTCAAATGGTGAACCTCTTGCTAACGTTCCCAATGCACAGGCTCAGATAATTCTGTCTTTGGGGGGCGAGACATCTTTGCCTATGGGCACCTAACCAGGTGTACAGAAATGAACCCTTAAAAACTCTAATAAAAGACTTCAGATTACTCTTACCTTTTTCTAGTTCGGTATCACCATTCAAGCTTATGCACAGTGTCTGCTTTAACCATATATAATTCACTTGTTAAAGAAAGAAATTCAAAGACAGACCAAGTAGGCTCTAAAATAGAGTTTTACTAAAATAGATAAAAGTATGTAAAATATAAAATACAGAACTATATATCACAAGAACCATACAATCTTTTAAAAGAACATTGTTTTAACAGTGCAGTTCCTACTACAGTACTTAGATTTTGTCTCTCTCTCTCCACCTGTATACTTGCTTAAAGTGCTCCAAGATGTTTCTTTGTCAGAGTGTAGAAAAAAGTCTCTGAAGGAAAACAGAATACTCTTTAAAAACTGTCTTTCAACCCCTTGTGTGAGGTCACCTAGCTCCTCCTCTGTTTATGAAAAATCATACACCCAGGATATTATTTTAAAAGGAAAGTCACTAAGGTTACATCAGTAGAAACTCCTTTCCTCATGTGACTTCCCCAATCAAGTCTGTAAATTTCATTTAATCTATGAGCAGTATCCCCTCTCACACAGACATCAAAGCATTTATGATTTTGCACCAGTGTGCCAAACCTGGTTTCTACCTCGAAACATCATAAAATGGATATTGATTTCCCTCTTAGCACTTAAAGCTATATTTAACTTAGAAAAACAGGAGATTCTTGATTAAGGCCTGTTCTAGTCTGTAATTAGCTTCTGGCCTTCCAGGTAACACCTTTTATCTAAAACCTGGGTGTGTGTCATTTCACATGCTGTCTCAGCATCTCTCATGAGAGACCATCCATAACACATTTTTATATTACAAAAAATATCATAGTGTACTCAGAACTGGCTATCCATGTGTCACAATGTCTATTTATTATCTGTACATAAAAGTGTTATTCTTGACCTTGTGTAATGCAGGTCCACCTTGTAAATGAACCTGCTCAATGGTGTTCACCTGGATAAATAAAGATGTGATTGATTGATTGATAGATAAGGATGGTCAGCCTTCAATAAATAGGTGGCATATGGTCCTAACAGACCAGCAATTCTGTGATTAACAGGGAAGGGTCCCTTCCGGTTAACCACAGAATTGCTGGTCTTTTCTATGTGCCACCTATCCTGCTAATTACAACTATTGCTCTCAGGGCAACCACTCACACTTCCATTTAGACCTGTAAATAGCACCTCAAGGGTTAAGATATGATCAAAGTCTATTTAGAATATGAAAGTAATTTGGAGCAGTCAGTGGGACATTACTTGAAGTCTGCCTGTGGTATATTTATGCTCAACTTGATCCCGATTAGGAAACCACAGTCACTGGTTGACTGACAGTCAACAGAGGATAAAGATGCCCGATGGTCACAACTGTTTTTCGGATAGTAAGTGCATGGTTTAAATTAGGCTGTATCCTTGTAGCAATATTATATGATTTCTCTTAGTCAGCTATCAAACAATAAAAGAAGACAAAAATCAAGAGGCAGCTTGCTACCACCTGCTAGAAGCCACATGGAACTTGCAGTATCACAAGCTAACAATGTTCCATGTTACCTATGAAAAGAGGCTGCAGTTCAGGAAGAGTAGGGATCACAATTTGCAGTTTGTGATTTGATATTTCAGCCCTTACTGCATGGCTTAAAATATCAAACATGAGTTTGCAGAGGTTATAACTTTGAAGTGTGTTTTCTGCTAGATTTCTGTTTGCAGTACACATTCATAGTAACATGCAACCTGTACCTGTGGCTGACCATGATGAAGTTCAGCCTGTGTACCAAAAGCATGCAGCTCCTGACAGTACAAGGAGAGAAATACCTTGGGGAGGGAGGGGACAGTCAAGCTTGCTGCTCAGTTGGAACCCAACTTCCTAACCTTTTTGCACCTTTTTTATATAGTCTGAGCAATTACATCACAGAACGCTGCAACTGGGTGGGGAGAGACCATGGCAGTGATATCTACAGGAGTGCCACTCTTATTTGTGTCTCTATTTTTTTATCCAAAAACTTCCACCAGCAGGTGAAAAGGGAGTCCAGTCCCACTTAACTTTTTACACCCAGCAAAATAGCCGAAGATACTGACATCAGTGTGAAAGGTAGATACATGCCCCACAAAAAATTTTACCCATGTTTTATCCCCATGCCCCCCCAACCCCAACATGGCACAGCCCAAGGAGGGACATCTTTCTATCTAATCCCATACCACTCTCTGACACTGCCTAGCATAGGACTAGATGTACTGTATGGAAAAGGGAAAGGGAAAATTGTTTAACCAGGAAAAGCACACTATGCCAGAGCTTGTTTCTAGGTGCAACCTGGGAGCACAAGGAGTTAAGAGACTTGCATGGGATGACACAGTATGCAAGTGGGAGCTAATGGGACTAAACCCAGGTCTCAAGGTTTGCAGCTCAGTGCCCTTAACCCCTACGCTATACTTTCATATCCTCCAGTCCACTGTGTCCTATATCCTTCATAATGCCAATGCGGGAAGGTCATGTCAGATGAATCTAATTGATTTCTTTGATTGGATGACCAAAGTAGTAGACCAGGGAGGAGCTGTGGACATGGTCTACCTAGACTTTAGCAAGGCATTTGACACAGTCCCACACAAAAGATTACTAGTCAAATTAACCAGCCTGGGAGTGGGTCCCAGGGTGGTAGCCTGGGTAAAACATTGGCTGAACAACAGGACACAGAAGGTAATTGTAAATGGAGTCCACTCTGAAGAAAGAGGGGTTACTAGTGTGGTACCGCAGGGTTCGGTACTGGGTCCAGTCCTTTTTAATGTCTTTATAAGTGACATTGCAGAGGGACTGGAAGGAAAAGTATGCCTCTTTGCAGATGACACAAAGATCTGCAACAGGGTTGATACACAAGGAGGCGTGGAAAGGATGAGAAGGGACTTGGCAAGGTTGGAGGAATGGTCAGAAGTATGGCAGCTTGGATTCAATGCAAAGAAGTGCAAAGTAATGCAGCTGATAAACAAAAACCCAGGGAAGATTACACAATGGGGAGGTAGTAACAACAACAAAAATGGAAAGGGACCTGGAGGTAATCATATCAGATGACCTTAAGGTTGGCAAGCAATGTGAGAAGGCAGTAGGGAGGGCTGGGGGGATACTGGGATGTATAGGGAGAGGCATCACCAGCAGAAAACAGGAAGTTGTTATCCCCTGTACAGACAGTTGGTGAGACTCCCATCTGGAGTACTGCATCCAGTTCTGGAGACCCCATCTCTGCAAAGACATAGACAGGATGAAGGCAGTTCAGAGGAGGGCAACTAAAATGGTGCAGGGTCTGCAAGAGAAGCCATACGAGGAGAGACTAAAGGAGCTTAATATGTATACCCTTGAGGAAATGAGGGAGAGGGGACATGATAGAAATGTTTAAGTACCTCAGTGGAATCAACAAAGTCCAAGAGGGTTTCAGAAAAAGAGATGTGCAAGAACAAGGGGACACAATTTGAAGATAGAGGGGACGGCTCAGGGGCAATGTGAGGAAGTATTTTTCACAGAGAGGGTGGTGGACTCATGGAACAGCCTTCCTGAGGAGGTTGTGGGGTCTAAAACTGTGGAGAATTCAAGAATGCATGGGACAGACATAAGGCAATTTTGTGTGGAGTAGGAAGAAATAGGCTGTTGGTTAAATAGGATCTGCAGCTTATCCTCTAGGTAGGAAATGGGCAGACTAGGTGGGCCAAGCTGGTCCTTATCTGCCATCAAAGTCTATGTTTCTATGATAGAGTTTCATCCCACCCACCCTCTTGAAGCTGGCTGTACATACTTGCTCACACAAATCGCTTTCCTCAATATGCTAGGTCTGAAACTCGAGACACAAACTTTGAATGTCAGTATAAGTCACACTTCTTACCATTTTGCCAATTCCAAAAGCAGCACTCAACAGAAACACAAACAGAAAATTTACTCAACTAAATGTCAATTTATTCAATATCACAGTGTGAGCCCCTAGTGCCTTGGCTACAAGCATACCTCAAGTGTCCCACATTATGAGGAACAGTTCCTCATTTAACCCCAGAAAAGCCCTCTGTTCCAATTGAGTGGTATCGTCCCACATTTCACGCTGAAATTTGAAAGCAGAAATTCAACCAATAAATGTGAAAATGTGCTGGTGGATAAACAGAAAGCTTTGTGAATATTAAAATACACATTTACACATGGTTCTGAGCTTCTCTTTTTATGATTTGAGAAGGTGTTCCACATTTTGCCTATTTGTTCCACATTTTGAAATACAGTGTTCCACATTTGAGGGTTGAAAGGTTGAGAGGTATGGCTACAAGCCTTCAAGGGGTATTACCATTTAGCCAGCAAGCAGCCTGCACAAACTTATGATGATAGCACGTGGGTACACATGATAATCTTGCAACTATGTTAGTCACATTTCTGAAACTTGAAAGAGAGGAATCAAAAGTTTGTCTTTTCAGGAACAGTCATGCAGTTCTGAGCTGGTAGTTTCTATGTATACAAAATGTTCATCAGCACATCTGCAGAATGAGTACAACGTCCCTGTTTCTACAGTAACTGAAGAATGTTTAGGGTCCCCCTTGTTGCCAGGGCTGCAGTCCCCCGATAGTACCTATTTTTCCACTGACTCATATGAGGTGGAAACTGCTCCAATCATGGTTCTCATTCCTGAGTGGGGGAGGGGAAATTCCTGTTCTGCTGTTGCTGTGGATGTGGATGTGGGCAGTAACTCTGCCTTAGCTCTGAACTGTGCACATCACATTACCTGTATCTATTCGCTGTACGTATAAAAAGCAAGAGAGAGAGATAAAGTAGTAACATTTACTTAACAACTGTGCTTGCCAAAGTTGGAGTCAAGAAGACACAGAAAGAAACATAAAAGTGAATTATCTGATTTGGATAGTTACATCTAGAAACATATATGGACCCTCTTCTTTTATTATTACTTTTTTCACCAGGAGAGACAACTAAGCTGAGAGCTTGTTTACCGGTGTGATCTGGAAGCACAAGGAAGTTAAGTGACTTGTTCAGGGTCACAGAGTATGCAAATTGGGGCTGTGGGATTCAAACCCAAGTCTCCAAGTGTGCAGCTCAGAGCCTTAAACCACTGTGCTATATAGCCATCATATACTGTATTTCTCCATCTACAGTACCTACCCAATTAAGTGCCATATACCTAACGATTAACCACTGCCAAATATCTAACAACTGACAAGCGCTGTAGTAATGCCTGAGAAAAACAACATGAAGCACATTCTGCAGCCTTATTAAAATGTTACAGATACCATTAGGTTTTTGCTTGGTACACAGTGAAGCAAAAAAGATAGTAACAGTATGGTCAAAGTTTGAAACATGCTGTGCTATCTTTTTTGCTTCACTGTGTACCAAGCAAAAACCTATAATCTGACTTTGCAAGCTAAACATATAAGCAGTAACTTGTGGAGTCTGACAGACAGTAGCTGCACAAATTACACATTAGTAGCCCGATCTCTCTATTACCTTGCGAGTCTGCAGACGCTCCAGATCGATTCTGACAAGGCAGTACACGGTTCGGGTCTGGAGCAGCAGCAGCAGCAAATGAGGGCCGACGACGGATGACGCGGGGCTCTGGTCCCACAGGTAGAATTTCAGGCTGAAAGCAGTAGTAGGATCCAGCAGTTCTGAAGACAATTCTCACACACCTCAGGACTGATAAGCACGCTGGTGGGAATAAAAAACATTCCACATCAAGAATCAAATTGGATTGGTCCAGTCTCCAGTGTCCACACTGTGTGCACGTGAAACACACAGAAGTGGAGTACTGGACCAATCTGGCAGAACACTTGGTTGTAAATTTGGGCTCTTATCACCTCGAGCCCAGAACACTGACACTGACCGGTGCCAACCTCTGCTGTTTTACTGTCCTGTGCAGAGCTGGTATTGTCTTCCCCCACGTAAGTGTCTGTTGCTTCTCTTTTAATTATGTGGGGGAAGATTAAGACACATACCAGGCAGCCGATGTTTGCACATTTTCCTTTTAATTTTAAAACAACTGCCGAGGAGCACGAGCAGGGTGGCGCACGCCCACTCATGAAAGGGGGATGCACACATGCGCTACTGCCTGAATTCACCACTGTAATGAATACTGTAAACTATTTCCTGTAACCTACCCTACTTCCTATTGTATACTGTTTTAACCATGTTTGTATGTTTTGTAACCTGTCTCTCCATGATGTGGAGCCTTTGTAAATGAGTCTCTGACTCAAAGGTTTGTCATTCCAATACTGTGAAATTAATAAATAAATAAAGCAGCTTTCACAATGATGATGACATCACAGTTGCCTAGTGTAGTACTGAACCCAGCTATTAAATTCAAAGAAAAATGTAAAAAACAGTTAAATCTTCAAACAAACAACATATTTAAAAGCTACAACTAGTAAATTACTGTTGTTTGCAGCAACTTTGTTAATGCTCTAGTTAGGGTAAATAATAAAGTAGGGAATGTGCATTAGGATTTCCAACCCTAAACCCCATCCTCACCCTGTACACATCAGCAAGCCTCGGGGTGCCTTGTGGTCATCAGCCCCAACACTCACTCCATTCCATAAGCAAAAAGTTGATACGGGTATAGTATAGGAGAATGGGGTAAGCGTTAGGGCTGATGATCACAAGACGACCCCAATGCCTGCTGATGTGTGCAGGGTGGGGTGGGTGTTAGGGATGGAAACCTAATGCCACATTTCCTACTTTTGTGGCTTCAACCCTAACTAGAGCATTAACAACATTTTGCAATTTATTGCATTACTTTTGAGATAGTATAATTGCATCCTTTCTGTTAGTGGGAGACATGGCCCTCTGGGCCCTGTGCCCCACCCTCCATAGACGGTATATGTATGTACTGTACCTGTGGCTCTCTGCTTCCATTTATCGGACAACAGTGACCAAATTTTCAGCATAGCTATCTTATTACCCTACCTCATGTACTCAGTACAGAAAATTTCCAGATCCCTGCCAAAATATAATTTGTGCACAACTGCAATGCCATTTCATGCCAGAAGTGCAAAAACACATTTTAGCCAGGATTTGAAAAATTACAGCTGTGACATACATGAGGTGGGGCTATGTTGGAAATCTGGGGGCAAAACAGTTAAAATTTCCATTACTGAAGCCTTTAATGTGGCATTCATGGACCTCAGCTCCATCCTACCTACTGATTATCTGTCACCACAAGCCCCCTCAGCTCCTAGACCCCACCCATCAATCCAGCCAGTGAACAATGTACCACAGTTCTATCTCAAATGCATAACTATTTCTGAGGCCAAGAAACACCTCAAAAGGGTATTGGGGAAAACACGCTTGGCCAGCCACAACATTGATATGAAAATGGCGGAACTCGCACTTGATAAGGTAATAGCCCCAATTACCAAAATCTCTAATGAGTCCCTCACACTTGGTAACTTCCTGAACCTCTGGAAAGTAGCTCTTGTCACACTAGTACACAAGAGTGGGGACCACACAAGTACCTCCAATTTCCAGCCCATCTTCATCCTATCACCATTGTCAAAAGTCCTAGAGAGGATAGTAGCAGACCAACTGAATGAGTATCTACATATATAAAACCTGAAATGCCCCCCAACAACATGGATTCTGCAAATGCTATAGTACTAACACCACCTTAATCAAGTTCTCAAACCTCCTACATGATGCAGCTGAAAGAGGCCACCTAGTGGGGTCAATTTTCATTGACCTAACAAAAGCTTTTGATTCAGTAAACCACCACCTACTGCTAGAAAAGTTACTAGAACTCAGTCTGTCCCTTACCTCTGTTGGTTGGTTTTCTAAATACCTCTCAGACAGAACACAGTGCATGAAGATAGTTTCTGTGCTGTCCAGCCCAGGAAGGTCTCACTAGGTGTTCCCAAGGGTCCATCCTGGGACCCTTGAATGTTCAGTCTATTTCTCAATACCCTCCCTGAAGCTTGAATATCCAAAATTATCCTCTACACGAACGATGCCACAATCATTAATCACAGCCCACAACTAGGTCCTCTCTCCCAGGACCTGAAAAACATTTTCTACCGGTTAGAGGACTGGTTCACCAGACACAAATTGCTGCTCAACTATAAAAATAAAATAATGCTGTTCACCAGCCCACACTTCAAAAAGAAAAGCCTCAGTCTCAACATAGTCAATAAAAAAAATGAAGCCCTTGAACAAGTAAGGACATTCAAGTACCTCAGAGTACATATCAACGACTTCCTCTCTTTCTCCTCACATATTGACAGCATAGTCAGGGCTGTCAACATCAAACTTGGAGTCCTGTATAAGCACAGGAGCCACCTAACCCCCGTTGCCCTGTGCCTTGCTGTCACCAGCTCATTCTTGCCAATTATTGACTATGGGCTGATTGTATATAGTGCTGCCACTGATATGGCCCTAAAGCATATCAGAACAGCACTCAACAAAGCCTGCTGACTTGTCCTGTGTGCCAACAGGTTCATCCACATGTGCAAGCTGTATGCTGAAACACAATGGCTAAACCTACCAGGGCAAGTAAAGTACCAAGTATGCCTTATGGGAAAGAAAGCACTTCTTGATCTCACCCTGCCTGCCATCCGCAACCTCCTGCAATTCTTGCAAACCCAGCACTGCACGATGCTCACTATCTGCACCATTCATGAGAACCTCTCTCGCTCAGCGATCTTTTGCTTAAAGAGCCACACATTGGATTAAAAACTCCCTGCCAAACTAGCCAACTCCAACAACATCAGCTCTTTTAAAAAAGACTTGAAACACTACCTAGCTACCTCCAGCAGCTGTGACTGCTAAACGACCTCAAACTCTTCACCCTCAAGACTGCTTTTCCCCCCTCTCTGTTTTAGTGAAGTGGACCTTATCCCAGGAACTCTAATCTACAATGATGCATAGCAGGGTATGCATTGTGCTGGGATGACCTCATGTCTTGGGTGGTTGGGCATGAGGCCAGAGACAGAGTGCATCCAGCACCCTAGAAGTGCAATTATCCCAGCACAACCCACACTCTAGAGTGCATTATTGCTATTATTAATACTGTGGGGACCAAAATGAGCACATGTAGATGGCTATTAGGCAGAGAACAAGTGTTGGATCATCCCTTTATGCTGGGGTTCAGTTAATTTATTTTCAGTGGAAGTCAAAACTTCCAGGAGTCAAAATCTGAAGTCATTCCAATTTTTGAAGTTAAAATACTCCAGGACCCCACCTTTGAAGTCAATATTCTATAAAGGACAAATATATGGATGCTAATATAATATATTGGTGGCAAAATACAATTTCTTTCAGAACAATCCATCATTTCTGACTTCCATGCCTGCAATTTTGGAAGTCATCTAATTGTTGGTTTTATATCTGAAGTCAACATTTTCTTCCTCTTTATTTTGGAAGTTTTATGATTTTTTGTAAAAGAGATTTCAGACATATTGGTCCTTGCAAAACAGGAGAAGATAGAAGGTTTGATACCTTCTATTGGACCAACAAGTTTCTTGTACAAAGATGGAATTACACACAAGCTTTCAGGGCCACACAGGTCCCTTCTTCAGGTGAATAGCAAAACTGAGCAACAAGCAGTATTTATATCCACTGTGGAGCAATTAAAAATCAAGAAGTGAAGTAGGAAGGTGATAAAGGGGACTACAGATGAAAGTCTAAGATGCAAAAAATAAAAACATGAAAAGAAATGGGAAGGGGGTATAGTAGGAACAGGTCAGTAGGAGATCAAAGGAAGCTAGAGGAAGACAAAAGCATGGAGATAGGATCTGAGATCAGAGGCTGGCTGAAAGGGTAGAATGGACAGAAAATGCCTAAAGATGCAAGGAAATCAAGAAATTAGGAGAAACAAAACAACAGAGGTCTAGATAAACAGAGGTGTGAAAACAAGAGGGAGTAGGTGGGACTGTGCTCAGGAGTTAATTGGAGAGGCAGGGAAGATGTAAGGTATAGGTAAACAAACAGAACAGGCAGAACTCAGAGAAAAAAAATATAATAGTCAGAGAGATACAGAACCAAAGTATGATAATAGAGACATGATTTAGTACACAATAAAAAAGAATTACAGTTTATCATAATGGGTCATGAAACCGATGTCCGATTCAGTCCAGAAATGTTAGATTTAAACTGTTTTCTGTACTTCAATTACCATGTCCTTCTGTCCTGTGTGTTTCTGAAGTTACCTCTAAGTATCAAGACAGATAAATCCAGGAGTGATCTGTTAGTGAAAATGGTTTCTTCCTGGAGTGCTGTTAATCTGTCTTACTATAGTGTGATGGTGGTGATTCATCCTGGTTTTCAGTGGTTGGCTAGTTCCTCAATATAGCAACTATTAGTGCACTTCTTGCATTGAATTAAGTATACCACATTGCTGGACTGACATGTGAACAATCCATTAATTTGTTTTATGTTGTTCTGGCTTGTCCTAATGGTGGCCTAAGCATATGTCGATGCAGGTCTTACATCTTGACATATTGCATGGTGTCGCCCTCTTGTTTTCTGGTTATTTTGATCTGCTGGGAGTTTGTTATGAATCATTATGTTCGAGAGGCTGGGGGCTGCTTATAGGCAATGACAGGTGGTTCAGGAAGATGTCTTTCAGTGTTTCATCTTCTCTCAGCATGGGTTGTAGCTTTTGATAATTTCCTGAAGGGGTTTTAGCATGGCTGTAAGTGACCACTAGGTGTGTGGTCAGTTTGATGTCTTTGCCTGTATTCCAGCAGATTGTCTCGTGGTATTTGTATGGCCCGTTGAAATTCTCTGGCAATTTTTCTTGGAGAGTGGCCCTGCTGAATTAGGGAATTCAAGTGTGGAGAGCTGTCTGTCTCTTTTCTCTCATCAGAGCAGATTTGATGGTATTTTATTTATTGCATATAATCAGAATTACAATCCTTTGAGTCACAGATTCATTTGCAAAGGCTCCACGTTGGTTACAGGGGTGGAGGGGGAACAAATACAAGCATACATACGTAGTAAAGCAGTACACAAGAAAACATACACACTCAAGTATTGCACAAACAGTACTGACAGTGCAGTCCAGTGTAATCCCTTTGTTACCCGGGGTTACTAGAATCCCAGTAAGACCTAGTGGTAGGCAAGGAAGGCAGCTTGTGAAACTCCAGTTAAATGGGTTTCACACTGTCTCACTCTGTCCTCAGTCACAGCTGAGACTTGAGAGATGACATCACTATAGAACTGTTGCAGCTGCATGAGCCACTTTGGAATCTACAGCTCAGGGAGTGAGTTTAGAACTTTGGGAATTTCAAAGTCAGTCTTCCGTTTGTCCTTAAGCAAGAAGGAAGCATCAGTCTGCTGTTTGATCTCTCACTAAGAAAAAGGAAGTGTTCCTGTGTGTTGTCTTTTTTAAAGTGGTGGAGACCGCTCCCCCGGTCTCAGTACCCCCTCCCTCCGGGGGGGGAGGAAAAGTTCTCTGTGGGTTCCAGGGGCAATCCCCTTCTCCCACCATGAAAGGAAGCTGCCTGGTTTTACTTTAGTCTGTTCTTCTATAACAGCAAAGGTTACAGTACTTTGCCTGTGGGGCACCTGCAATGAATGGGTGAGTGTCTGGCTCCATTTGAAGGGGCAAACAAATTGTTTTCTTCAGTTGGGAAATGAATGTGGACTGCTATTTGGGAGGACTATGTCAACTAGGACAAACAAATTGAGCAGTCAAACAGTTTAAAGTTTTAAATGGATTTAAAGTTCGCTGTAGAGGGGGTGCTTCAGGTCATCCACCGTTCAATCTACATTTTTAAAGTCCTAAAGTTTTCATGTGTATCCAGAGAAATGGCCAGGTATGGGCTGTGGGAGCTGGAGGTACAAAACAAATCTCTCTAGGAGCTGCAGACTCTAAGTGGTGTGGGGTGCCACAGTTTGGGAGTCTCCTTGTTTGATGGGATGTCTTTCCAAGTAAAGTTTGGGTTCATTCTTCAAGTGGACCATCAGTCAAGTGGCCAGCAGGGGAGCCGGGCCAGTCGGGCTATGTATACAAAGCGCATGCAAAGTCTGGGCTGAGTGCCTGGTGGGTCCAAAGCCAGACAACTG
Organism: Neoceratodus forsteri; assembly: GCA_016271365.2. Classification (NCBI taxonomy): domain Eukaryota; kingdom Metazoa; phylum Chordata; order Ceratodontiformes; family Ceratodontidae; genus Neoceratodus; species Neoceratodus forsteri. The sequence continues at coordinate 1,129,966,485 of CM028131.1, forward strand.
TAGTAATGTGTTCATTCTTCAAATGGACCACTTGGTTAACCTCTAATCTGCACATACAGTAATGTAGCCCTTTGGGGGACCATACAATGCTTTGTTTATGTTCAGTTAGATAATAAATAAAGCCACACTGAAAAATCCCAATTTTGGTTCTGGACATTACAGTTATTGCTTCCTGTAGTTGGATTTACTTGGTGTCCCTGTGCAGAGTAGCCAAACCTAGGTCCCTTGTGCCAGGTAACTCATCCTTCCCTGAACCCAGGTCCCCACCAGGTATTGCTGCCAATGCCAACAGCATGTCACCTGTCATTTTAGTAAAAGGCAGGGGTGGAGACCTCCGTGGTTACAAAATGGAGCACCGCTTTGGATTTGTTCGGGAGGAAGATGTTGGGCAAGTGGGCTAGCGTTTTGGCTATCTGGCAGTCGGTAGCCCAAAAAGTTGAAGCAGTTTCCTAGTGTGTTGCTGTGTGCTGTGAATCTTGTGCTGCTGTTTAAAAATGCCAACTTTTACCAAGGAGCTGTAAAGCCAAAGTGTGCTCCTTGTCCTGCATCAAAAAAGTTTGCAGCGTTTTTGTCAGTTTTAAATGAATTTCTGTGAAGAAAAGTGTGGAAAACTAGGGGTAGCAACAGAGAAATTATGCCCTGGACATTGGAAATGCTTTCTGTGCAATGCTAGAGACTGCAGAGTTAATGGCAATGTTACATGGTTGAAATGGGCTCCTTACGTAGAGTCAGTTGAAAAAAAAAAAAAGTGCATTTTTCAGTTTAAATTTGCCTGCTCGATGATCGCGTGAGGAGAGGAGCCTCGAGCAAGAAGAGGCTCATTTGCATAGCGTTGTGTGGTTGGTCAGTTTGCATTAGTCCCGCCCCTCAGCCAGTTCTTCAGAGTCTGCCTCAGCATTCGAGAGGGAGACAGAGAGTAGTGCGTGTACTGGCAGTGGAGGAGCATTCATGAAGTATTCAAGAGCTGTAAACAGTAAAAAGTGACTTTCTAGTTAAAAATCGGGCTCAACCCACATATCGATCATGGGATCAGTGAACTGTGTGGTTAAAACCACGATCGCGGAGACTGCCCGCCCGTTTGCATTCTGAGGCCTTCAAAAATCTGGCTGCAGGCCGTTTTACCCCATCGCATCAATCTGCTACAATAACAGTGAGTAAACAATTTAAAACTGCTAAAAATCAGTGATTTTCAGTAATGCCATATAAAATATGTGTGCAGCTGTATAGTCACTTTGCAAGTAGCGACTGTGTGATGTCCTGCTGGCAAGTGCAAGTCTGTAAAGCCATTAAATGTGTGCATAGCAATGAAAGTAGCCTCAGTTTAAAGTTTGCAGCCAGAGAGAGACTGTGGGTTGTAAAATGTGCAACACTAGTAGAAGCAGGTAATCCTGTGCTGAAACCTGAAGTTTTAAAGGGACTGTAATTAAATGAATGTTGCCAGCCTGTGAAAAGTCCAAGGAAAATCCTGTAAATGTGTGAACAGCCAGAACAGAGCAAGTTGCGCAGTTTGAGTAAAAGTTATTAGTTGCTGATGTAAATCGGGTGCGCAGTGGCTTGACCCAGAGTCTGAATGTTGATGCACAGGAGTGCTGCCGCCGCCATTACAGGGTGGGGTGGTAAAGTAAACACAGCAGCAGAGGAGCCATTTTAAAGCTACAGAGTGTGTTCATTTAAAGTGGGACTTTCAGTTACAGTGAACTTTTGTTTATTTTTCTGCAGTTATGGCCTCAGGACCAGCTCATTACCCGGATCATGCCCGGGTTGCAGTAACAGCAGCAGTAAATAGATTGAGAGATATTGAAAAGTAGTGCTATAGAGGGCAACTCCCTCCTGATGTGGCAATTTCTAATTATCCAGTGCGTGTATGCCAGATGTGCTTGAGTGCTGGAAGGGATGTCTTCATGATTCCTCACTGTGCTGGATGCCTTCAAAAATATAGCTTGTATAAAGCGCCTCCAATTCATTTGGCTCCCACATGGACAAAAATTCAAGAATCTGCAGTTGGCAGCACACAGCATCAGGCGGAGCCTGTGGAGGAAGGTCCCTCGGGGGAGTGTGGCACAAAGTTAGAGAGTGCAGAATTAGAGATTGAATCTGAAAGTGAAGCATTGGATGCTGGATCTCAGAAGGCAAGTTCAGATAAAGCATCAATAGACCCCTGGGTGGGGGGGCCTAGCCCAAGTCTTGAAGGTGAAGATGAGATGCGGGAGGCCGTTGAATGGGATATGTCGACCTCCACTCCCAGTGATGAATGGATAGTCTCGGGGGTGAGAACTACTGCTCACTCCTGAGCTCAGATCCTCAGTGAAGAGGAAGATGAGGGGGAACCTATGTGGCCTTGTGAGAAAGGAACGGGTATACAGCCTCAAGATCTTGCCTCGGAGGAATGTGTTCAAGAAGGTGGTGATGCCACTGCCCTGGCTTCACCAGAAGAAGAAGAAATCAGGGATCCGTTTTTAATTTCATTGAGGGTGCTGAGCTGGCAGAACCAGGACTGGCCACTCCCAAGCCAAGCCAGCGGTCTCAGATTGACCAAAGCAAGTAAAGAGAGACTGGTTCGTAGAAAGGCCAATGAAATCTTTGGTATGACCTTTCCTACCTTTCCTCGGAAAGTCTGGGAGGAGATTGTGAACTGCAGGAAATCCTGGATCTGGGATGAAGCAATGAAACATGTGCATCCTGGGGCTAACTAGCATGTAAAGAATAGACTGTTCCACGAAAAGTATACACAGTGGAAGAGAGGCAGGACACTGTTTATGGACAGAGTGAGAATAGTGGACGGAGAGGGATGTGATGTCTCCCACTGTGTGAATTATGTTCGTCCAGACAGAGTAATAATTCAAGCCCCTGACCCCCTCTACTATTGGCCTCAGTGCAAGGACCTCCCAGTAATTAAGCCAGTGCCTACAAAATGGAGAGCAGAGCAGTGGTAGTCAATACTGCCACATCTAGACTGTGAAGTGCCCTTATTGATCTGCCAATATGAAAAACCAAGGAATCAGGTGCCCCACCTTCATCAGTCCACAGTGTACTGTCTTGTTCAGCAACCATCTACTAGCCCACCAGATGACTTCAGATCCAGAGAGGACACCAGCCCAGCTGTTTTCCTGTTCATCGCCTGGTAATCAGATGATGTCGGACCAGCTGTTTTTCTTTTTGTTCCTGCTCTAAGGTTCCTTCTCCAGAGATGACATCAGCCCAGCTGTCTCCAGATGTGCCCTCCTGTGTTCCTGGAAGATGTCCGCCCAGCTGTATCAGAAGAAATGCTGCCAGGGAGAGTCTTGTCTGGTGCAGGTCGGTGCCTATTCTAATACTTCAAGAGGCTGGTAAGTCCGAAAAAATATTTTTATTCTATCTTTATGACATTGCAGTACACACCCTACACTACAGACTTCAAAAGTGTGTGAACTGTCCGCAAAGACTCTCCCCTTCGGGATTATTGCCTTAAAGAATTATGTTTCACGGGGCTCCGGCCCAGGAGAGACTCTTTAATGGACTGGCCTTCGGGCCTTGTGGTCACTAGTTGGGACTTTTAGGGCACTCCATCCCCCCCCAAAGGTGTATTGTTACCAATGTCATCATTTTACTTTAATGTAAATACTGTGTTTTTCTACCTTTTCAAAAAAAAAAAAAAAAAATGTTTTTCTTTTTTGGGATTGTTCAGTGTTTTTTCTGTATGGTAAGGGTTGTTGTTGTCATCGTTGTCATTTAGATAGACTGTGCATGCAGATTAGGATGTGTTTTTTGTCTTTCTTACAGGTGTTCCTGGAAGACAGAAGAGAAGACAAGAAGAGGAGGAGGGGCTCATCGGAGTTCCTTGTCAGTGCTTATGGTGTAGAATTTAAATGTACTGTGTTATTATTGTTAATGGTTGTAGTTGCAGGTTGCCCAAGGTCGGGGAGGTCCCCAGGTTTTTTTGTTTGGGATGTTATGTTAGAGGCAGATAGATTTTCCCTAGAGGGTTAGGGGGGATGGACAGGCTGTGGCCCTGACCTGCAGTAGGGGCCACAGTGCTGATCTATCAGGGCTATGCTCTGGATGGTTCTACCAGAGCCACTAGGTGTCCATAGTAAGTGGATAGAGTAGAGGTTGACATGTCAGCTATAGGCCTCTAGGCCCTTAGCGTTGCCTACCTGTGCTTGCACATGGTAGGAGGGGGCCTGATCACCCCCCTCTGCAGGTAGCACATAGGGTGGGATGGCCTAAGGCGGTGCATAATGACTGGGGACAGTCATTTTCCTGGTCAAGGGCGAGTGTAACCCCTTTGTTACCCACGGTTACTAGAATCCCAGTAAGACCTAGTGGTAGGCAGGGAAGGCAGCTTGCGAAACTCCAGTTAAATGGGTTTCACCCTGTCTCACTCTGTCCTCAGTCACAGCTGAGACTTGAGTGATGACATCACTATAGAACTGTTGCAGCTGCATGAGCCACTTTGGAATCTACAGCTCAGGGAGTGAGTTTAGAACTTTGGGAATTTCAAAGTCAGTCTTCCGTTTGTCCTTAAGCAAGAAGGAAGCATCAGTCTGCTGTTTGATCTCTCACTAAGAAAAAGGAAGTGTTCCTGTGTGTTATCTTTTTTAAAGTGGTGGAGACCGCTCCCCCAGTCTCGATACCCCCTCCCTCCGGGGGGGAAAGGTTCTCTGTGGGTTCCAGGGGCAATCCCCTTCTCCCACCATGGAAGGAAGCTGCCTGGTTTTATTTTAGTCTGTTCTTCTATAACAGCAAAGGTTACAGTACTTCGCCTGTGGGGCACCTGCAATGAATGGGTGAGTGTTTGGCTCCATTTGAAGGGGCAAACAAATTGTTTTCTTCAGTTGGGAAATGAATGTGGACTGCTATTTGGGAGGACTATGTCAGCTAGGACAAACAAATAGAGCAGTCAAACAGTTTAAAGTTTTAAATGGATTTAAAGTTCGCTGTAGAGGGGGTGCTTCAGGTCATCCACCGTTCAATCTGCATTTTAAAGTCCTAAAGTTTTCTGCGTGTATCCAGAGAAATGGCGGGTATGGTGTGGGAGCTGGAGGTGGAAAACCCCATCTTTAGTAACCAGGTCCACCTCTACGGATTTCTTCTGTGTTTTGCTACTTGCCTCATGCACTTGGCCAGTGATGGGGTGGGTACCCAGACGGGTCGTAACTTGAAAATCTCTCTAGGAGTCATAGTCTCTAAGTGGTGTGGGGAGCCACAGGATGGGAAAATTACTCCTTGTTTGATGGGAGTTCGATTGGAAGTACGAAAACAAATCTCTCTAGGAGTCGCAGACTCTAAGTGGTGTGGGGAGCCACAGTTTGGGAGTCTCCTTGTTTGATAGGATGTCTTTCCAAGTAAAGTTTGGGTTCATTCTTCAAGTGGACCATCAGTCAAGTGGCCAGCAGGGGAGCCGCCAGTCGGCTATGTATCCAAGTGCATGCAAAGTCTGGGCTGAGTGCCTGGGTCCAAAGCCAGACAACTGTAGTAATGTGTTCATTCTTCAAATGGACCGCTTGGTTAACCTCTAATCTGCACATACAGTAACGTAGCCCTTTAGGGACCATGCAATGCTTTGTTTATGTTCAGTTAGTTAATAAATAAAGCCACACTGAAAATCCCAATTCTGGTTCTGGACATTACAGTTATTGCTTCCTGTAGTTAGATTTCTTGGGTGCCCCTGTGCAGAGTAGCCAAACCTAGGTCCCTTGTGCCAGGTAACCTCATCCTTCCCAACCCAGGTCCCCCACCAAGTATTGCTGCCAGCGCCAACAGCATGCCACCTGTCATTTTAGTAAAAGGCAGGGTGGGGACCTCGGTGGTTACACCAGGCTTTATCTTAGTATTGAATCTCCTGACTGTAAATTACAGATTTTTTGTATGATTAGGGTGGAAGCTGAATTATGCAGGTAGTGGTGTCTGTCAGTGGGTTTTCTGTAAAGAGCAGTTTGTATATATCCATTTTAGTGACACTGACTGTGGTGTCAAGAACATGTATGCTAGTGGTGGAGTATTCAATAGTGAGATTTATGGAATGATGAAAATTGTTAAAATCATGATGGAATTTTTTGAGAGAATCTTTACCTTCTGTCCAAATCAGGAATATGTCATCAATAAAACAGAGGTAGACAGATGGATTATAAGAGTGGTGTTTAAAAAAATCCTCCTCTAAGCAGGCCATGAAATGACTGGCATATTGTGGTGCCATTTTAGTGCCCACGGCTGTTCCCATGACCTGTAAAAAGTGCTTGCCATTAAAAGTGAAGTTGTGTGTCAAAATGAATTTTATTAGGGTGCTGATGGTGGTTTCTGGAATGTCTCCTGTGGATGTGTTTTCCTTTAAAAATTTCTGACATGCTGCTATGCCATCTTCATGTGGGATGTTGGTGTACAGGGCAGTGAAATCCATTGTGGTTAGGATAGTGTTCGGTGACAGTTGTCCAATTTGTTTCAGTTTCCTGAGGAAACCGGTGGTGTCCTGAATAAAACTGTTAGTAACTCTTACTAGTGGTTTTAAAATGGATTCAATAAGTCCTGAAATGTTTTCAGTGAGTGTGCCAATGCCAGAGATGATGGGTCATCCTGGTTTCCCTGGTTTATGTATGTTGGGTAGCATATAAAATGTCCCTGGAGTAGGTTTGTTTGGAATTAGTAATTTTAACTGTTCTTGGGTGTTGTTTGGTAGAGATATGATGATTTGTTTAAGTTCTTCTGTATATTGTATAGTAGGGTCTTTGGTGAGTTCTCTATAGTAAACTGTATCTGGCAGCTGTCTGTGTGCCTCTTTAATGTAATCCTCTGTGTTCATCACAACCACAGCTCTACCCTTGTCAGCTTGTTTTATTACAATGTTATGTTTGTTACTCAGAGTTTGTATTGCCCTCTTTTCTAGTGGTGTAATATTGTACAGGAGTTTCTGCTGTTTTTGCTAAGGATTTGGGAGTTTATTCTTCCACAGAAGCAATTGATTCCAACTTGGGGTTGCACCCACTCCGAGGGGTCCAGTCTGATGTTTTCTTTGTGCTGTCATAATGTGTTGTTTGAGTGTCGTTTTTATCAAAGAAATATTCTTTCAGACGAAGCCATCTAAAAAATTCTTCTATCTCCCCACAGAATCTAATGTTATCAAATTCCTTTGTAGGGCAGGAAGTTAAGCCCTTGGATAGTACAGATGTTTCAGCCAGTGAAAGTTCTTTATTAGATAGGTTGACCACTGGTGGTTGTTGCAGTGTATTATCTTGTTCACCAGTGTTAGTGCTGTGGTTTACTTCCCTGGATGAGTCAAGATGTTGTTGTAGCTGCTGTCTTGTAGTTCTCTGGGTTTCCTCCTCTTCTGTGATAGGGCTGCCTGGAGAGCGTTTTGATAATGTGTTTGAGATCACAAGTACATCCTGGTAATACATTGCTGTTGTTTCCTTGAAGGGTGTGTGAAAGTTCAGAAAATCTGTTTTTAAGGTGAGATTTTCTAGCATAAATCTGATAAATAAGGTGATTCCTGAGATTCTCAGATGTCCTGCGGCAAAGTTGTTCTGCATACTTTGAATTGTATGTAGTTTGCAGTGGGTTGTAGATCCAAAGTCCTTTAGGAATAATGTTCTGTTTTTTGCATGCAGTTAGGAAGTAGATGTCACTGTCAAATTTGGCTTCCTTTTTCTTCATGTTGCAGAGTTGCCATTTGAGCCATTTGCGTTATCTTCCATTGTTTTGTAAAAGAGATTTCAGCCGTATTGGTCCTTGCAAAGAGGAGAAGATGGAAGGTTTGATACCTTTTTTTGGACCAACAAGTGTCTTGTACAAAGATAGAACCACACACAAGCTTTCAGAGCCACACAGGTCCCTTCTTCAGGTGAATAGCAAAACTAAGCAACAAGAGAATTTATATCCACTGTGGAGCAATTAAAAATCGGAAATGAAGTAGGAAGGTGATAAAGGGACTAGAGATCAAAGTCTAAGATGCAAAAAGTGGTTCAGGAAGATGTCTTTCAGTGTTTCATTTCTCTCTCTCAGCATGGGTTGTACCCATGCTGAGAGAAGATGAAACACTGAAAGTCATCTTCCCTGAACCACCTGTCATTGCCTATAAGCAGCCCCCCAGCCTCTCGAACATAATGATTCATAACAAACTCCCAGCAGATCAAAATAACCAGAAAACAGGAGGGACAACACCATGCAGCATGGCAAGATGTAAGACCTGCACCCACATATGCACACAGACCACCATTAAGACAAGCCAGAACAACATAAAACAAATTAACTGGATCCTTCACATGTCAATCCAGCAATGTGGTTTACCTATTCAATGCAAGAAGTGCACTAATGGTTGCTATATTGGGAAACTAGCCAACCACTGAAAACCACGATGAATCTCCACGTCACACTATAGTAAAACAGATTATCAGCACTCCAGGAAACCATTTTTCTAAAACAGATCACACTCTCCTGGATTTATCTGTCTTGATAACTAAAAACTTCAGAAACACACAGGACAGAAGGACATGGGAATTGAAATACAGAAAACAATTTAAATCTAACATTTCTGGACTGAATCAGGACATCGGTTTCATGACCCATTATGGTAAACTGTAATTCTTTTTTATTGTGTACTAAATCATGTCTCTATTATCACACTTTAGGTTCTGTATCTCTCTGACTATTATATTTTTTTCAGAGTTCTGCCTGCTCTGTTTTTTTACCTATACCCCTCTCCTGCCTCCTATAGCTCCTGAGCCCAGTCCCACCTACTTCCTCTTGTTTCATGCCTCTGTTTATCTAGGCACTGTTGTTTTGTTTCTCCTAATTTCTTGATTTCCTTGCATCTTTGACACTCTCCTGTCCATTCTACCCTTTCAACCAGCCTCTGATCTTAGATCCTACCTGCACTTTTGTCTTCCCTTTGCTTCCTTTGATGTCCTACTGACCTGATCCTACTATGCCCCCTCCCCATTTCTTCTTATGTTTTTATTTTTGTATCATAGACTTTCATCTCTAGTCCCTTTATCACCTTCCTACTTCACTTCCTGATTTTTAATTTGCTCCACAGTGGATATAAATACTAGCTTGTCGAGTTTATGCTATTCACCTGAAGAAAGGACCTATGTGGCCCCGAAAGCTTATGTATAATTCCATCTTTGTACAAGACACTTGTTGGTCCAATAAAAGGTATCAGACCTTCCATCTTCTCCTACCATATTTTTGGTAGTCAAATACTCCCAAAATGGAGTTAACTGAAGCCCTGCTTTTATGTAGAGGACATTTATTTTATAGTATCAGTTGTATACTTTTATTTTTAATTTTTTTGAAGAAACACTCCCCATGTGAAAGTACTGCATCATGGGTATGCAAATAATCAATTGTCTGGTATCACTTAGTGTGCTATGCAACACCAGGCAATTAGGTATGCATATCCATGATACAGTGCATTAATAATGGTGTGTTTCCTCATAACAAAAATAAAACTATGAAACCGATATAATAAAGAGATGTTCTCAAACTATAAAGAGACATTCTCACACCTTGTTCTCTGCCTTACTATGAAATGTTTAGCCATGACAAAAATGTTGTCCCCAACAACAATATAAATAAATAAGGTTTTTATATGAAACTAAGTTTTACAGTTGCATTTCAATTTACATCAAACTCTCTTGGTAAGAGAGGTTGTGGTTGAATTCAGTCTGTTATGTAATCATCTGTATGGTTGAATTTGATGCTGTGAGGTTGTGTTCAAATAATCTAATTGCACTAAGTGCATGCTGACCAAAGTCCAGGAAATTTTCTTTCCATTGTATAATTGACCCTTTACATTCTCCTCATCTCCCTGCCACCGCCTCCTCTTTCCTACTTCCTCTTCCTATTGTCTTTTAACCTCAACTTTCACCTTTTACCCCTGTATACCTCCCATAGAAATCTCCTCTCTAACCACCTGTACCTATCTCTCACCTTCTGGCCTCCATCCCTCACTTTACTGATGCAACTGTGACAATCCCCACATCTCTGGGTGCTGGCCATTGGATCTCCATATCCCTTATTTTATAGTTTGTCTATGTGTCATATTTTATCTTATTGTGATAGTGTTACTTGTACTTGGTTTGACTACTGATGTTATGTGCTCTGTAAAAATACTTGCTGCTGTATACCCAACATGCTTGTCTGCCATTGTATTGTTCTTGATGTGGAACCTTCATAAGATGAGCTCAAAGGCTGTATCCAAAATTTTAATAAAATAAATAAAAATCCAGCCTTGGGCTCTCCCCATAGAGTACAAGTACCTAAAGCCTTTCTAGTAACCCTTACCGTTGAGAGGTCAGAAAGCCAGCCCTTCAAAGTCCCTTATGCTGCTGTGCAAGGCCAAAGGTCATTTGCCTACACAGCCCCATCTTGTCTTAACTTCTTGTGCAATGACATCCTTGCTGAACCCAAATTAGGTCCATTTAAACTAAAAGCCTGCCAGTTACTTATAGCATAAAGTAGTTGTGATTGCTTTTCTTAGCTGGACCATGAAGGTGCACCATGGAACTCCCTCTAGCACTTAGACAATTCTGGCACTAGCCACTGAAATTATCCAGCACTTATCCTGCCCTAACTACTCCTACCCCTAATCCCTCTCACCCAAGGCTACCCAACCTTGGTCACCCCCCCTTGCAACTGCTCATACTTCCCATTATCTTCCCCTGCCACCCTAACCCCTCTCCACAGTCCCTTCCCCTTCCATTAACTAAGTCCACTCCAGCTGAGTCTCTTTTTGTCCATCTCTCCTCTAAGCCTTCCACCCCTTCCCCTCTTCAACAATGCCTCCTCTGGCTAATTCCCACACTGTCTTACCCATTCTGTAAGCTCATAATCATGCTAAGTTATCTTGCTTCGTATTTAACCATATTTACTTATTAAATGGTTTGTTTCTGTTGTATATTGTGTTACATATTGTGGTCCTTGTATATTGCTGTAATCACTCTATTCTAATTTGATTCTGTATACCTTTACAAAATGTGTGTCATGAATAATCTGTTATGTCTCTATGTCCTGTTGTTATTGTTGATGTAGAGCCTTTGTAAAAAGCTTCTAGCTCAAAGGAACAGTATTACAATTCCTAGATTTAATAAAATAAAATAAAAATAAATAAATAAAATGTCCAAAAGTACAGTGTAGTATGAAATTGCAACAAATGGTCATAGCTTTGCCATTTTCTATATTTTGATCACATTTTCAACACTAGCCTTCTTATGACCCCAGGACAGCTGTCACAAATCAAACATTGGAGGGCCAGTGCTGTGTCACAGGTAGCTACGCCAGGTACAATAAAACAAAGTCCACTTGCATCACTTTCGAAGCAAGGAATACAATATAAGCTAAATCACTGCAAAATGCATAGTTTATTGACAGGCCATGGAACTCAAGCCCAAACCCCAGTAATTCATGGTTGCCTTCATCAGGGGACATGATGCTCCTCGACGGTGACTGCCAAAGTGCTGGGGTTTGGGCTGAGAGTCATGGCCTGTCAATAAACTATGCATTTTGCAGTTATTTAGCTTGATGTTGTATTCTTGCTTCTGAGTTGTGTGAGTGAGACCTTCTTATGATCCCACCTCATGAACAAGACCAAGGAAAACTTTTCTAATCCTGCCCGAGTTGAATTGGCAGCGACAGTGAAATCACCTTGAGGTGGGAGTTGCATAATGACAGTCATATTGTTAATGAGCAGGGTCCCCAAAATGTCATGTTGAAATGTGGGGTCAAAATGTCAAAAATGACTACATTATACACCAGAGTTGAAACCTCCATTGAAATACATTAAACAGCATTTACCATAGTTTCTCATTTGGAGTGGCTGGTTCCAGCAGCAAAGCGTGTCTTTGATTGGAGAGTAGATCTCAAACCTGGGACCTGTTCATGTGAGTGAGGGTGAGGGTGTGTGGGGGTGTACTAGGGGTGTGGGGTGGTGGGGACTGAGTGGGAGGTGGGGTGGGAGGGCTGATCGGCATGGGACCGTTTTCTTTTTTTACAGGTTTAAAAAAAACATCATTGTGGGACCATTTTCTTCCTTTCAGGATTGTGCCTGAAATGGGAGGGTGGGGGTGTTACTAGACACCAGAGCTCAATGTGTAAGAACAGGGACAGTGATCGGAAGGTGGAGTGCCACTAGACACCAGGGAATTGAATAACAAGAGCGGGATGGTGATCAGCGGGTGGGTGTGCCACTAGACACCAGGTAATTGTTTATGGGGACAGTAATCAGCAGGTGGGGTGCCATTAGACACTAGGAAATTATGCCAAATGAGCCAATATTAATTTTTACATATAGCAATTGGAGCTTTTTCAGGAACTACAGAGCGGGATACATTAGTAGACTGGATTTTCACCTTTATTAATTACATTGTTTCAAGTACGTTTTGGCTTTTGAATGCTTCCTGAAGCTTGTTCTAACATATGCTAAATATTTTTACATCCATACAATGCAACTTCTTCAGTTTATTATGTACATATATGATGTGATCTCTCAGTATTAGCCCAATTTAATTTTCACACGTTCACATCATGTGATAACATTTTGCTGAATCCTGTATGGTTGCCTAGAACTCTCATAAGATTATAAGTTTAGCAGGGTTGGTCCATCTGGTGTAGCCAGAGCCAGGATTCAGTAGTTGGGGAGGTGCGGGTGGGGGCCATCACCACCTGCTGGGGCTAAGCAACAGTATACCCTTCTACCTTGTGGCAGGCATCAGGCAACTAGCCATGAGGTACCACAAATATAAACAAAACATATAACCAAATCCTGGACGTAATGGTCAGGTAATCTGCAATTGCAATCACTTGCAAATTTGACTATCAGCTTTCAAAAATGGCAAAAATTGTGAACACTGCCTGATTATCGCCCGATTGTTTTGATGCCAGTCAGCCAATGCTACAATTTACTTTATTCATTTTAAAGAAAAAAAAATCATAATCAATAATGCCCCATTCACAACAAACCAGTGCTGTAAGAAGCCTGTCACAGCGTCAAGAGAAACATTTACATTTGCACCATTTCACTGGAGATCATCCCTATAACTGAGCAGTCTCCAAGGCAGTCTTAACAGCCTTTCAAAACTACCTGTGAGCTGGGCTGAATAATGTAAGGCAGATCAGAGCTGCAGTGGCTTTAGAGGGAGTTACAGCTGGTGAGGGGCATGTACCACAAGGGCTGTGTTATTAGTTAGAATGATTTCATGTGTTTTCCTGGGTGGTTGTGGTTACTCATACTGAAAGAGTGAAAGGATGTCACATGTAAACTGTGCCAGAAGTTCTGCTACCCTGGGATGGCCATGTTAAAGTACACCCTCTGTAATGTTCAAGGCTAGTTCATACATTTGCAGAGACTTGCTGCTCAAAGGTTGTGCTGGGGTAGTGGGAAGGGTGCGGCTGTAGAGGTGGCCAATCAACTAGTGCATAATGAATAACCCTCTGTGTGTGGTGCCAAATGCCTCAACCCCTCACCACCAGCTCTGAGAAATGCCTGCATGCCAGCTATCATGACACTCTGTGCATCAGGATAAAGAACAAGAACCAGCCCTCTCTCAGATCCTTCTGTAAGCCTACTGTTGAGCCCCTCAGTTTCAAGTACAACAAAGAAGCATCCCATCCTTTCATTTTAAGACACATCCTCTAATGGACCGTGGGACCACAGTACCACATTATCAAAAAAGTGGATAGAGGAGGGTATTATTCATTTGGGTGCATATTCTATGAGAATAGTAAGCCACTAGGGAAGCAGCCATTCTTTGCTGGGACACTACAGGGGTCACCAGCCCATGCTCAAAGGGGCTCCCCTGTACCAGCTTCAGTTGCTGGCTCCAATAGCAGCTGGAACAGAACTTCATCACAGGGCAGAGGTCAGTAAAGTGAGCATTCATCCAATCTAGTGCCCCCCTCAGCATAGAGAAGGCATGGCAGCTGACACCATTGGGCTACCCAATTTTTTAGTACTTCCCCTCCCCCCACACCCTCTTTTAGGAAGAACAAATTTCACAGCCATATACAAAGTAGGAGCAGTACATTTGTTGATTTGCTAAAATGAAGCATGCAAGTATACCTCCAAATTGATGTAGAGCTGCCATAGTTTGAACCCCACAAGGACACCATGATACATAAGGATCCCAAACCCTCCCTAGTGGCAGTAATTGTCTGAAGGTGCACCTTAAGAAAATTGGAGTGAACCACTGCAAATGTTTTTTATAAAAATTTGCTAAATGGCTGGCCCAGTGGCACCGAGGGTTGAGGCACTGGATGCCACACCTTGCATCATACTGGCAACCCAGGTTTGGGCATGAGCTCGGGCCACCGGGGATCGGCTGGGGGGGTGGATGAGAAGCGGATTGAGTAGCTGGCAGGCAGTTCTCCCCCTCAAGGAGGGACGTGGGGTTTCCCCAGCTCTTGGCTGCCACTTAGTGGAGGCTAGGTGGTAGTGTCACACCACAGGGAGAACCTGGCAATAGGCTGGGAGGTCAGAAGGGGCCGTCACCTGAGCCGTGGTGCACTTGCACACCTCCACGCGCATGGGCAACTGCGTTCTGGGGCCTCGGGTAACAGGGGAGAAAAACAGAGAAAATCGGAGGCCATGGCTGGATGAAGCTCCCAGGCTGGCTCCAGTGGTCCCAGGGCATAAGAGGGAGGGTGCCTTGAGCGACCATGGTGTCCAGTATGGTCGGCCAACACAAGGCAGCCACCCACCGCAGAGGATAAACAATGGATGGAAAATAAAATTGTTAAATGGGTAAGCTCCGAGACCATCACATGTTCATTTTCAAAGAGCCCAGTTAGCCCAATACATACAGTAGCAACTCTTACCAAAGGATGCAGGTAGAATGGTGAGGCAAAGCCCTAGAAATAGCATGGAGCTCCCCCATAACAACAATGAGCAAGCATTGATAGATAAATAGCTTTTTTATTTAAATGATATGTGATTGGTTTCTGTTTGCACTCTGCATACTTACTTTGCTGACAGCAGACATGGGACCTGGATAATGTAGCTGCCAGAAACAGGTGTCTGGCTTGGTAAACTGGAGGTGTTGGTGAGGAAGCTTTTAATTAGATTTATGTACAGGAGATACATTGTTTTGCTTTTGTCTTCAACTCCCCTCCTCACCACACAGACACACACCTCATCAAACTCCTGAAATGTTGTGCAAGCTCTTGTGTATGTGTGGTTTGCCTGTCAGATGTGTGATTATTATTTTTTTTTTCCAGTTGTTTAACCAGGTGAGACACACCAAGCTGAAAGCTTGTTTACAGATGCAACCTGGGAGCACAAGGAAGTTAAATGACTTGCTTAGGGTCATGCAGTATGTGCAAGGGGGGCTGTAGGATTCGAACTCCAGATTTGCAACTCAGAGCCTTAGACCACTGCACTATGCTGCCTGTCCCTGCACATGCTCTATACCTGTTGACATCTTCTTTACAAAACATGAGGTATCATGCCTGAACTGCTCTCTGGTTACAAGGATCTGTTAAATAATACTGCAGTCACCATCCTCTGCTCAAACTGTTCGCATGCTGCTGACTGAACAGATGCGCTTATCAAACATGCGCTGAGCTGATTGCCCTTTTCACACTATAGAGGGGTGGTGGCTGGGTATTATTAAGGATTAACAGATTCTAGTAAGCAGATGGCAATTCAGGCATGACACCTCATGTTTTATAAAGAAAATGTCAACAGGCAGCATACAGTATGTACAGGAACTGAGAGTATAAACCGGCTACATATCTGAAAAGCAGGCGGCACAGACAAAACCAGTTGCACAATATTCTGGGAGAGATTTATGAGGTGTGGTGGTGGTGGTGGGGAGTGGAGTTGGGAAATACAAATCACACACATACAAACATTTGTCAATGCCCAACGTTCACTTGCAGGTATTTGCAGTGGTGTTTAGCACTTTTGGCACTAAGTGGAAACCCAGTAAGTTCAAACCCCATTGAAACACATTGTGCCACATACCTGTTTCCTCAGTTCACAGTCTGGCTTTGATAGAGTGAAAACATGTCTGCGGTCCACAGAAGATTATGGCGGTGAACCTGCTGGTGGGTTAGTTAGGGCTTTGGGGGGGGTGGAGCGTAGTGGATGGGTTGGGGGGATAATGGCACAACAGACAATGATGGACAGTTTTCTTAGTTGTAGGTGTTAGAAAGGAAAAAAAAAGAGGATTCACGCTCACAACACTGGGTGATTGGGCACTTACAGATTGTAATCAGTAAAGACTCACTACTGAGACCCTTTGTGGCCTTCATGTGTTTATTTGTTCAGGTACTAAGATTCACATACATTAAGAGCCAGCAATAGAGCAATGCCAATGTAAAGCTGCGTTCCCCCAACCACTTCTCAATATAATAGTCTATATAAAGGGCTTAAAACATAAGGATATTGAGTTTGGCTTTGAAGGCATTAATATTATTACTGTCAATAACGGACAGGATTATAAAATCCATAATCCAACATTAGTTGAGTGCAGAATCCTTTTCTTCTAGTTGTTTTCTTCTGCATTAGTGTTACAGTGTGTTGACTGCATTTAGCTTCCTATAAGTTTTGATTTGTTGACTTTCACATCCACTACTCACACAACAGCCCAGAGAGTAAAAGTCAGACTAACTAAGATATTTTGCTTCTCCTAGTGATTCAGTGCCTTAGCTTAAAAGAATGTGTTTGCAGAAGTGGTGGTTGACACATATTTTCACATCCTTTCTTTATTTTTATTTGCAGTTTCTGGGTTTTACAGATTTTCTCCCAGCCTCCCTGCATCCCTGACATAGTGTGTGCATGTGGAGGCACACTCGCGCACCCTGTACAGGACGCTTCTCCCTGCCAGTCACGCTGTTGACCGCCTGCGCTGGCACCGAACCTCCATTCAGTGACAGCGGGACTACAGGCAGGTGACCCTACCCCTTATCTGAGAGACAGTGGAGCGAACGCTCGACCCTGATCCCACCCTCTCCCCCTCCTGTGCCGGCACCCCGGCAACCTGAGGTCATTCTCAAACCTAGGTCGCCGGCATAGCACAAGTTGTGTCCAACGCCTCAACCCTCAGTACCACCGGGCTGACTTTTTCACATCCTTTCTACCACCTTTTTTCTGGAAACCTGCCCAGTTTCAAATGAGCTTCTCTTCATGTTTTAACAACATTTGTAGTGCTCCAATACTCACAGGCACCATTTAAAAATTTGGCTGGCAAACAAAACTAACTTCACTATCCATTAAGCACTTGTATGATATGCATTGTCTTTCAGGTGTTAAAAAAAAAATATTTATTTATTTATTTATATCTTTAATAACCGGGTGAGCAAACTGATCCAGAGGACTGTTTTCAGTCGTGACCCAGGCCACCAGCGTGGCAAACACAACAAACATCAGTACAATACAGAGATACAATTGTAACAAAACAGGACTGCCAAAAACAGTTGTTATGAGGTCAAATTACATAATACAAATATTTCAGAGAAATCAGTACATACTAGTGTAGTGACATACATTAATTGGCTTTGCAATATAAAAGGCTTAACATGGTGATTACGGTAAAGTATTACATGCAATGTACAAACAGTCACCAGGGAGCCAAGGAAATAAATACAGTTAAAACAAGGGTTCACTCTATCACCAGGAGTGGTATAGGCACAAGTCATAGGCAGAACTGCAACTTAAATTGCAGAACCCGCTAACAGTTCAGATAAAACAGGTAGTCATATCCAGATTGAACACAGCAGCAGACAGTGCAAGAGGGTAGGGGCACTGTAGGTAGGGTGAGGGCATGAATAGGTGCTATGCCAGAATATGGGCCCTGGTACCACCTAGGGAACAGCTGCAGGTACAAGAGGCCTCGGTCAGGAGCCACGCCCTTAAGTTTGCCTTGAAAGACTGACGGAAGGGGGATGATCGGATGGACAAAAAGTCTATTCCAGAGGAAGGGCAGAGACAGTAAAGCTTTACTACCCATGGTAGTAGTAGTAGTAGTAGTAATGCGAGGGTCTTCTAGTGGGGGAATGGAGGAGGCCCGTAGACTCCGAGAGACCACTCTGTCAGTGAGTAGGGAGGAACAGGGGGACAGCTGATGGTTCCTGAGTGCACTGTCAACGTGGCTGCCTGTAGCAAAGTCAAAATGACCCTGCAGAGACAGCCACTCTAGGGACTGGTATAGTGAGCAGTGTGAGTGGTAAAAGGGGCTTGAAGGACAAAGCGGCAGATGGAGTTGTATGTAGTATGTAAGCGGGTCCATAGGGAAGAGGACACAGTAGAGTATACGTGGGAGTAGTAGTCAAGGAGGGGCAGGAGGCTTCCTTGAGCAATGGCTAGGTGAGCTTTGGGGGACAGAGTTTTTGGCAGTAGGCTGCACCTAATGTTTGGTGGATTTTCATCACAGTGTTGCTGATGTGTTTGTTGCAAGTAAGGGAGGGGTCTAGGGTGACCCCTAGCTATTTAAAGGAAGGGACAGTTTCGAGTAGAGGGCCAGCAGGGGTAGCAATCAAAAGTGGGTTTTTTGACCTGGCTACCTTTGCTAGGAATAGCTTACAGCCAAAGAGCATTGCCTTTGTCTTTTTCTCATTAATGAGAAGTTTTCTGGAGAGGAACCAGCTCTGTGTGGACCCAAAGTGTGTTGTGAGGGTGGTGGACAAGGACTCCATGGAATTATTGCTTTGGTATATGACTAGGTCATCCACATAGATGAGGGCCTTGCAATTGATGCTTTCAGCAGGGAGGTCATTAATAAACATAGAAAAAAGTATAGGCCCCAGTATTGAGCCCTGTGGTACACCGGTGTGGGTAGGCAGTGGAGCAGAGGAATTTTTACCAATCAAGACGGACTGGGACCTGTCTGAGAGGTAACTACAGAACCACGAGACTGTGTCTGGTGAGCAGCTGAAGTTTAGCAGGGCGGAGTAGAGGAGATGGTGGTCTACGAGGTCGAAAGCCTTAGACAGATCCACAAAGACTGTGCCTGTGGCCATGCCCTTGTTCATGTTTCCAAGGATATGGTTAGAGAAAAGTGCCAAGGTGGAGGAAGTACTATGGTGTTTGCAGAAGCCATGCTGGAAAGGACACAGGAGGTGGTATTTTTCTAGATGATTGGATAGTTGGTGGTGAATGATTTTCTCAAATAATTTACTCAGGTGAGGAAGGAGGGAGATGGGCCTCTAATGTTTGGGGGCGAGGAGATCCCCAGCCTTAAATATGGGTATGACATGAGCATGCTTCTAAGAGTCAGGAACCATTGCAGACAAAAGGGCAAGGTTGAAAATGTAGGTTTGGGACCTTACAATAACTGGGGAGAGCAGTTTCAGGAAGGTGGGGTATAGTCCATTACTACTGGGCTACCTTGGGTAGGAAATGTCTTTAAGAGTCTGGCAGTGGTTTTTACACCAATGACCCTAAAGTAAAATGGAGGAGCACTTGCAGTACTAGGGGAAGGATGGGAGCATTGAGGTTTGCCATGTATGTAAGAAGGAGACTGAGTAGGGAGCTTTCTAAGATAGGGAGAGAGGTCCATAAAAATTCTGTTGAAAGTGTCCGCAATTCCACAAAGTTCAGTGATGGGACCTGAGGGTGAGTTTAGTTGTGTTATCTGCTTGTTACACTTAGGATTTAGGAGGGACCCTATTGAGGCCCAGAAACTATGTGGGTTACCGAGTGTGTCTTTTTGCAAGTTGGAATAGTATTTGCACTTTAGCAAATTAACAGCCTGCTTGCTGGAATTGCTCAGTTGTCTGTATGCATTCCAGAGCTGGGGGAGGGAGATGACTTATAGCCTTTCCAAGTTTTGTCCCTGATTTTCATATGGGCCAATACTGCTTGGATAGCCAGTGATTGCTGCCACCTCTGACCCTTCTGGTGGTAATTGGGAAATGTTTGTCCTGAAGTTTCCATAGGAAGTCAGTAAAGTATGTGACCACAGTTGAGATGTCCCTGCACGTGTAGAGTACAGACCAGTTTATAGTCCTGGAATTGGTTAGGATGGAGTCAAGGTCCTGGTGGTGAAACTTCCTGAAAGACAGGAGTTTTGGGGAAGGCCAGATTGATTTGGTGGTTAGGACAATGTAAGTAGGGGAGTGGCTGCTGATGAAGTCGGACATTGTGCCTTCCTATAGGACCAGGTCCACTCGATTTGTGATAATCCAGTCTAAGGTGGTGTGGTTGTCTGAGCGCATATTATATCTTGTGGTGGAAGAGATGAATTGTTCTAATTGGTGTGTTTTTAGGAGATGTGAGTAGTCAGGTACTGGGGTGTCAGCCCAGTTGAGGTTGAAATCTCCTAGTAGGATTGTGTCTCTGGAGGGGGAGGTGCACACAAGGCCATCCAGAAAACTGGATAGGCCCTGGATGCCCGCAGTAGGGGGGTTGTAGCAGCAGCCTAGATGATGTTTTTTTGTGGCCCCCCAGGACAATCTCAGCAATAAGCCATTCACAAGCAGAAGTGGGGGAAGAGTAAACAATTGTGATGGCTGAGATATGGTCTAGCACATACAGTGCTATGCCTCCATTCCTCTTACTTCCTGGCCTGTCTAATCATAGTATGGCATAACCAGGGAGTTGATATGAGGTATCAGTGAGGTGTGGCTTCAGCCAGGTCTCTGACAGGCCCACGATATGTGACTTATATAGGGCCACACATGCCTCAAGCTTGGAGAACTTAGATGGGAGGCTACATATATTTAGGTGTGCAATCCTGAGGCCCGAGTGACCTGCCCAGATAACATCTGTATGGTCAATGTGTGTGTGTTGGGGGTCCTGGGTTGCTTTCCACATCACTGGCGAGGAGAAGGAGTGAGAGAAAGGGACAGGAAGGGGGGAGCCAGTGGGGGGACTGGAATGTAAGGAAGTGGACAAAAAGTCCAAGCAACCGATGTTCGAGGTTTGATAGTAAGGACAGCATGGCAGAGCCCATAGGGGACGACTCATGCCAAGTTGTGCATAAGCACTATAAGCACTAACTCCTTTAGAGGTTGCTGTACCGCCTCTGGCACATCTCTTTGCTTCTTACCCTGTCAAATCAGCAGTCTGAGTCAAACAGTCATACACACCCACATACCAGAAAGCCACCACATTAATTAAAGGAATAACTATCTTTACAAAAGAAAATCCCAAGCAAGCCAGCCAGCCCATTTATGTTTTTTTTTTATAACCACCTGCACTTGGTCTCGGACGGACCAACCGAGCCAACACTCGGACACAGAATAAGTGAAGGAGAAACTGGGACCTGGACAATGCCAACATGGGTGAGTTCAGGGGCAGAAAATTGGCACAGTGAGAGGACCTGAAAGACTGGAAGGCCTGAGGGCACTGAAGCTGGGGAAGAACATTATTGGGAGGTATATAATAGCAATTGTGCCCTTTTTATGGGTCAAATGTGTGAAATAGTGGCAATGGGAGGTTCTCGCCATCGGCTACACCTCAGCCACTTCACTAGCCTGCCCCCCTCCACACCCAAAGGCATTAGCTCACATACAAGGCCTGCCTTGTGGGGCCTTACTGCTCCGGAATGAAAAGATGTTGGGATTAGTAGCCTAGTGAAAGTATATTAGTCTTCCCAACAGAGTTCTGGTTTCTGCTTTCCAAACATGAAAGATACTGCTAACACAATGACAGTCTATAACTCTGTTATAATTACTGGTTATTCCCTTTACTAACTGGATTTCAGGCACAGTAAAAATGCCGTAATAACCCGAAATCGAGTTATTACGGCGTTCACTACACTTTTTTCCACTGCTAGCATCCATCGTCTGTCACTCTAGCATTCTGAGCCACTTCATTGGCTCGCATTCTGCTTGTGGGCGGGCTAGCAGTATTTCAAAAATGGCGGCTCGGTTTTCCGTTTACCGAGGAGCCGCTTTTGTTGAATTCTCTGTCCCCTTCTCTTAACATTTGCTTATCTGGTTGATCCTGCCTTTCAAACATCAATTGAATATCTGGTTGATCCCACCGTGCCCCCGAATCGGTAGACGCGCGGACTCCTACTAAAGCCGTGGTAAGTCAAAACAGGGAAAGGGAAAGTGTGTGTGTGTGTGTGTGTGTGTGTGTGTGTGAGAGAGAGAGAGAGAGGCAGTGTGTGAGAGACAGTGTGTGTGTGAGGTGTTTCTAAATACACCATATTCTGCACCAGTAATTATAAAAATTAAAAAATAAGCAACTGCATGTATATGGATTTTTTACACATCCTCAGGGTGTGATCTCATAAACCTCTGAGCTTACCTCGAGGTTTATAGTCATCGCCCCCTTCGGGTGTGTAAAAAAAATCCATAACACACAGTTGCCTATCTATTATTCTCTATATAATGTATGGAGAGCCCTTATTATTAATTGAAATCAGGCAGATTACAACCTTGTTATGCCATTGTTATGACATCACTCTGTTGTTAACCCTTCTTAAGTATGTCACATCGATAGTATAACAAAACAGAATGCTCACAACAATCAATGTTCTAACAAAACAGAATGCTCACAACAATCAATGTTCTAACAAAACAGAATGCTCACAACAATCAATGTTCTGCAAAGTAATCCAGTAAAGTAATTCAACCTGCAATTACATAATCTTGGTAGCCCATACACTATAACATATAATGTATGATTTTTGGTTAACAACCAATCCAAAAACACTTCTTGAGGTTGCCATGACATCTGAAAACCTCTCGAGCTGCGCTCTCGAGGTTTACAATGTCATGGCAACCTCTCGAAGTGTTTACAGCATGGTTATTAACCAAAGACCATACATTATCCTCTATTTTATTGTATGAAAGTTTATCAAGTTCATTCAGGACACACTTAAAAGTTGAGAGTTTTAAATCATCACAAAGAAAAAAAGGTACTGTACCAATATTATTTATTTGTTATATAGAAGCTGCAATGTCTCATGAGTTTTGTAAAAGGATCTTAATAATACAATTAAAAACAGTTTCAGCTCCTTCCTCTCACTCGCACTTGTTGTCTTTCTCTTAGTTTCAGCTCTCTGTCATTTTGCTGTCAGCCAGCCCATCACCGAACCCATTTATGTTAGTTTTTTTTTTTTTACAGTTACCACTGGTACTTGATCTCAGATGGACAGACGGATCAAGCCCACACTCAAACGCAGGATACAGTCACCTACAAGCCAATGAAATTAACAATGAAGAACAGTCAGAAAGTGAAAACTGTATGTGCAGATAAATACCTGACTCAGACAACTTTGTTGAACTTGAATGTGCCGGTGGTTAAATGAAAATTTCAGCAGGGCAGGATGGTAAACAAGTTCAATCCTGGAAAATACAGTCCTGTATGCCACCACAACCACCACCACCCCACTGCAGAGGATGCAAGGGTGCCCTTTGGGGCCCTTCGATAGCTGGCCACATGCTAAGACCCATATGTGAGTGCTGTGGATGGATCTTAGATGCACCCAGGTGTTGCAAGCAAGCCTCGAATATGGATTTCAGGTCACAGTGCCAACACTCCACAAGATGTAAAAGTGCCCAGGAGGACTCTTTTTTGCATATTATTAACTGAAGCACAAAAAATATAGATAGGCAATGCACAAGCAGGCAGCCTCTGCAGACAGCGGGATTCTGAGGCTTGGATGTGAGCTCCAGTCTCCATTGCCAACACAATATGCCTCTTGCCACTGAGTCAGCCTAACAATGTAATTTTCACAACAGTTAAATCTTCGCTGATGTGCCTTCATATAAAATATCTAATAACAGAGGTATTTAATGATCCATGAATTTTCATACATTTTTCTGTGATTGCCATGGTTTCAGTCATTTTCTTAAGGACAATACCATGATGTTCCCCAATATTGTCCATGAAAACTAGTCACAATTGTTTGATATCCACCCCCCCCCCAATTGTGCGATCTTTCTATTTTCAAGCTGTATACAAGCTCCAGAATCCTACATGGGCTGTGAAACGCCACACTACCAAAAGGTAAAATAGACTAATAAGCAGTGAGTTAGATACTGGTGCAGCAGTGACTGTATCAAGGAAAATGAGCAACCTTTATATGCTCCACAACACACTGTACCCGGTTAAGGACAATGCCATTAGACTCACATCACTTTTTGAGAGGAGAGAGAAAAGGGTGGGGGGTAGAGGCTATTTCTTATAGTGCCATTGTTATCACATACTCTGTCAATAAAGTTTACTACTGTCAATGCATTTTGATACATATCAATATAGATAAATTCATATTTAGCCATAACATTATGGTTACAAATGTGTAATGTACATTGCTGTGGAGTTTTTGAGTTTTTTGCTACTACTTTCTTCCACCCGGCCCTGGTCAGCCTCTCATCTGGCTGCTGTCCCTAGCCTCCATCCTTCAGGCCCTCTGCCTTGTAGCCCCACAGCTTACCATCCATGATGGGGTAACAGGAAGCCCATCTCACCCGTCCATCCAGGAATATAGCTCAGGGTGTTACCTCTAGGAATGGAGCACCATGGGACAGCCAACAAGCTGCCACAACCAGCCACTAGGGTCTCTTTCTGTTTTTCTCCCCATGTGGGAGCCGGCATGCAGTGACACCAGTGACGGGCACATGCACACATCCACGTGCATCCCCGCCAGGCATTTGCCATGCTCCTGCCCCCATGTAGTGTCAGCAGTGCTGCACTGAACCCCAGCCTCCGCCAGGGGTCAGACATGCACCAACCACAGAGCACCCCCCTCCCAGTCTATTGGATGCTTGATCCAACTCTTTTCATGCCAACCCCTGGCAACCCGCGCTCTTTCCCGAACACAGGTCACCAGCGTGGCACGAGGTACAGGGACTAGCACCTCAGCTCCCAGCACCACTGGGCCAGCAACACATTGCTGTGTATTGATGGATGTGGCCTTAAGAAGCTGAATCTGTAGCAATTTAACCTCACTTGTTACACAATTCTTTGCAAAAGTGGTAAAATGACAATTCTCTAAACATAAGGAGTCAAGTATGTGAATAATACTAGTCATAGTCCATAAAGGAGAACCACATCCTTTTTCTAGTCAATATACTGGCAAGAACACTGGATAAGAAGCTGTCCTATATTCTGTCAGTTATGCCATGATATATTTAACATTCACTTACACAGTCACTGATGATAAACAGAAAGGACCTAATTTTAACATCTCAACTGAGATCACTTCCAAGCAGGGAACACCCCTAATGCTGCACTGTGGTGTCAGAACTGGGTAGTAACCCAACTTATGTATCACAGCTATCTAGTTCTCTTACATCTTTTACGAAAACAGCAGTGGCAGTACAATAACAGCCATTATATTTCAACAAAGCACCCTGTAGCTCAGAATCCTTTTAATTTTTTATGTCAAACTGATGTCAAAATCAAGATCCTCATATGTTTATTGTGGTGCAAAGTAGCTAGTGGAGATGGTTTTCTTAATCCATTATTTTCCAAATTTTCAATTTCATAGCACACTGAGAGGACATGTGTTGTAAGATACATCAGCACTCTACAAATTTAACAGGATGTGTTGGCAAAAGGTTTAGGGGATAAAAGACGAGAAGTAAAAGCATTCATAGAGCCATCAGAATGGATACAATATTCTAAGGGTATTTTTCATGATAAGTACAATACAAATACCCAAGAGCAAATCATTAATGAAGAGGTTCCACTTAAACAGAGAATAGATGAATCTGAAATATACGGGGGAGCCGGGTTTGTAAAATTTTTGGTGGGGCCCTGGGGTCAGGGGTCAAACCCCACCCCCTGACCCAGGGGTCAAAACCCCACCCCCTGACCCAGGGGTCAGAGGTGAACCACCTGGTTCTAGCAGTCAAAGCCCCATCCCATAGGCTAGGGTCAGAGGTCAACCCACCACCACCAGGGGTCTATGGTACATGACATGCAGCCTTCAGCCTACCAGATGTACTCCTCAGCAGGGCAATCGGGAACCCTGCCAACTGCTCCTTGTGGGAGTAAGCTGTGGAGGAACCTGTCTGGAAGGTGGCAATGTTGGGTGCTAGGAGCTGACTGGACTGCACAGTGCCACCACAGGAAGAGAAAAAACATACACACACACATTATATATAGGATAATGGATGGGCAACTATGTACAACCAGTGTGTTGTGCCACCGAGGGGTACTGATTCCCTGTGATCTCGAGAGTGAAGCTTGAGAGGTCAGTGGGAATGGTTCTTCAGGTGGCACAACATACTGTTTATCAAAGTTGCCCATCCACTATTCTATATAGTGTATGGGCATCAATGCCTATTTCAGACACTGCCCTTTGTTTCAGTGAACTGGAGGTTGGGGGCACTTGAGGGTTGGTGGTAGGCTCAAATTACTGACAGTGTGCTGCAGATGTTTCTGCAAGTTCAAGTTTAAAATCAAAACTTCCAGCTTAACTTGGCTTGGGAAATTAAGTATGTGGCAGCATTCAAGTTGTTCTGCTGCAGTAGTGACATCAGTACTGCACAAAACAGCATAATGATGTCACTTCTGCAGCAGAACAAGCATATTCAGGCATGGAATTCCACATAACAGCATTCATCACACACTATACATAAATCATATATATATATATATATATATATATATATATATATATATATATATATATATCTGTATGGAATACACAATGGACTGCAGTGGAATAACACATTTATCTCCACCAGTGGTGATAATACTCAAAATTCATGAGTGGCGAAGCCCGCGAGTTAGTTATAAAGTCTTACCACTCATGATGCGATAAATGTGTTCTACTGCAATCAATGTGTTTGATATATACACCATCTATAGTGTTTTATTTGGTGTTTTACTTTGTTTTAGCTTAAAACTGCCTTTCTTTCCATTGAAAGTTCCTATCTGGCCCGTTGCTCTCTGTGTTCCATTTCAAGATTCTAAATTGAAATAACATATTCTAAAGTATATAAATGGTGTTCTAAGTTATGTTAAATGAAGATAAATATTTATCCAAAATAAATCATGTTATTTACCAAATTTATTCACCACTAGTGTTATAGAAATATAAATTATTCACACACACACACACACACACACACACACACAGTCCTTTACAGCAGGATTTAATTAAGGCTGGCAGTGTAGCCTAAAGGTTCCCTTGGTACATCCAGCAGGCCTGGCTTTGCTTCCCACAATGTCCACTTGCAATCTGTAAAAACTTGAGCAAGCCAATTAATCTTCCTGTGCTCACAGAGTTAATTTTTAATGACAAGACAAAAAAAACATATTGCATCACTTCTGCACTGCACTTACATGCCCTACCAGTGGATCCATGTCTCATTATGTAATCTGATAACATCCACCAAAGCATTGTCCGTCCCGTGTTCTTCCAATCTGCCCCATAATAAAGTCCTACTGATACTTAGGCAGTGTCAGTGGCTCAGTAGGTAGCACACTCTCCTCTGAGACTGGGAGATCAGAGAGCTGTGGGTTCAGTTCCCACATCTAGCACTTGAGTTACAGCTGCTATAGACTTCTATATATTACGAGCATCCAAGAGTATGCCATTCCATCCATGTTGGGACTTTATTATCTAGCCAATGACATAATAAAGCATTTTAGCAGCAGCTGCAATAAAGTCAATCTACCCCTTCCACAGCTGCAAATACTGCCCAATGATACAACCCCCCAGTGAAAAATCTATCAGTCAACCCAATAGGATCTGAATATGATTTAATTCTGGCCCAAAGGGGTACAACTCTTAGTTCACACTCTCTCAAACACTGTAACAAGGATTTTTCCAAATTCCCACATCTTGTACAGGTAGCAGTGGGAGACCTATGCATCTGAAACCATCTCAGTGGGGTAAAATACAAATTATGTATAATTTTGAATTACATTAAATGAGATGTGTCCTATTTTATGTACTACGACAGATCCAACCATATCCTCTGCCAATTATCTGAAGACCAATTGTTGGGAACCTGGCAATAGAAAGATGCCCAACAAGCAGGCTGGGTCCAATGCCTGTAATGATTTATATAATGCTGTTACAACTGGTGTTGAGACTTGAGCAGCAACAACACTGTGCTCAAGAGCATTCAAAACTTTGCCCCCTTCATTGGGCCCAGAAGGGGGGGCAGAGACAACATGAGATAATTGCAATATGTTTAGATCATCCAGTTAGGTTAGGTTCATCAAATAATTGGAATATTCAAGAATGAGATTAAGCATCTCTCAAGTAAGTGTTGGGCCACTGAGGTAAAGGGGAACTAAAGCTAGAAATTGATCAGTTATCAGACGATAGATCATTTTAAAATTTAGACTATCAGTTTAAGATGGGCTGAAACCTCATACAAAATCAGTGGAGTCTGTGGGGATGTTGGCTCACCACATTGGCCGGGACATTATTTAGGTTAGCAGTTCTGCTGCTGCTGGCAGCTGCCTACCTTTGCTGGAGATGATGCTGGTTGCTGGCTGCTAATGCTCTCCTCCACTTGATCTGCTGCTCTGTGGTGGTGCCGCCGGCTGCCTGGACCAAAAGACCCGACCCGTCCACTTCTAAGCCTGCCTGCCTAAACCTCTCTAACCCCACGCGAGCACCTCAGTTGCCCACTCACTCGACTCTTCTGCTGCAGCACTAGTCTGCTGCTCAACCTGGCCTTCCTTCTCTTGAGTGGCTTGTTGCTGCTTGCTTAGGTTTGCTTCTCTACCCAGCACCAGTGGCCGTCCATATCGGGATCCCAGCTGTCCTGGTTCCATTCCCCGACCACTCAACCCCGGGACCTCCCTTTCCCTCCGTGCTGGACTGACCAACGACTCCTCCGACTACTATAACTGCTAGGCAGGCCTGGGCTGGCCCTGCCTGCTGCACTGCCTCGCTGCTGGTACTATGTGAAGTCCTGGACTCGCAGCCGACTGCTGACTCCCACCAGTCTTTGGCTATTCCTCTCTGGCTGGCTCAGCTGTCAGCTCCTCTCTTTTCTGGGCAAGCTGAACACCCGGCCCACCACGTCTTCTTCTATGTTGCCATGCACTCCTTCCCACCACAAGAAATGGAAAGTGTCCTCCATCTCCCGAGTCCTCTCACATACAGCCCTAGCAGCACGTGTATCATGCCCGATATAAGCCTCTTCTCTCCACCCCCGGCCAATCACAATGTGACAAATTGAAAATAGCCAACCAGAGTGACACTGACAGGCACTGATTTTTGGGGAGACAAACCAAGGGTAATGTAGGCGCGGCAAAAGGCACCAATTTTAAATAATGACAGCTGCACTTCGGTCAATGTTCCACCAAGCGCAATTAAACAGTGGGGGCAGTGGCGAGTGGTTGGGGGCACATGATCTGTCACAGTCAGCAGAGGGGCACCCATAGAAATCAACCAGGAAAAAAATATAAAAAGGCAGTAGATGTGGCAAGATATTGCTGGGGCTCAGCCCAGGTCAAAAAATATTGCTGGGGCCAATGTCCCATGGGCCCATACAACCCGGCGCCTATGGAAATATATTATTCAATTAAGAAATTTTAAAAGACGCAAGGCCCCTGGACCAGATGGCATACCTAGTGATGTTCTAATTAACCATCCAGATTTACAGATACCAATTCCGGAAAATATATTTAATTATATAGGGTAAACAGGCAAACTACCAAAAACCTGGGCTAGCTCAATTATAGTCCTTATTTTTAAAAAAGGAGAAAAAAAGGAACCAGCCTGTTATAGGCCCATAAGTTTACTGGACAATACACAAAACATTTTTACAAGAGTCTTAAACAATAGAACAATGAATTGGATAAAAAAAAGAATTTAGTAGAAGAAGCTCAGGCCAGAGTCATGAAAAGCACTCAACAATAGACCAATGTTTTGTATTGAGCCATCTAGTATACAAATGCACAGTGATTAAGAAACAGAAGTTATTTTGCACATATATAGATTTAAAAATAGCAATAGCAGAAATTTACTTTGGATGAGCTTAGAAAAACTGGGAATGGATACGGCAATGCTACACTTATTAAGGACCCGTTATAAAGATTACTAAAATTAGGTATAATAGCCAGGGTGAATATACTGAAGAATTTAAAGGTAATAGGGGAGTAAGACAGGGCTGCGTGCTGTTGCCAATATTATTATTCAATTTATTCATAAACAGAATTTTGGTTAAACTATACAATCCAGAATACCACATGCCCAAAATTGGGTAACAATATTGTACTTATTTGGCTTTTGCAGACAATATTGTATTAATTTCAACAAGTAATTTGGGAGCAAAAAGACTATTTGAAACATTCCAACGAGAATGTAAAAAGGCACAATTGACAATCAGTTCAGAGAAGATCAAACTATGGTATTGGGAAATAAGGGAAGAAAAAACATAATATAAGATTTGGTAATTACGCGTTAGAACAAGTAAGAGAGTTTAAATATTTAGGTATTGATGTGAATGAAAATTTTCTATGGAATAAGCTTATAAAAGAAATTGAAATACAAATTAAAAATGTTGTGCCAGCCATATCAAGCTTCTATTATAAATTTGGAGGTAGCTCAGTAAAAGGACTAATAAAAGTAATAAACACCAAAATAAGGTCACATATATTATATGGAGTGGAAATCTGGGGTCAAAAAATAAATGGTAAAATAGAGAAGACTATATATGTATTTTATAGGAAAGTAATGGGCCTGCCAACGGGGACTCCAGCAGCATTAATAAGAGCCGAACTAGGTCAGGTACCAATAGAATGCCTGGTACAAGAAAGAATAATTTTATACTTTTTAAAAGTATACAGGATGCCAAATTATTGACTGCCACAACAGTGTCTGGATGAGGCCATAGCCTATCATGACAAAAAAATGAATATTTCCTATAATAAAGCACTTGAAAAGTGGATTAAACCATATGGGCTTATATCAAATATCATAGATACCTATAGAAACCCCCTGGAAGAGATATATAGGGATACTAAAACTAGGATAAGGGACTTATTCAAGCAGAAGGACATTGAAAGCTGCTCAGAGCAGAACATTGGTAAATGGCTAGCTCCTAATAAGCAGGTTTTTGGCCTAGAAAAGTATTTAGATAAAATTAAAAATCCTTCTAGAAGGAATCTATTTGTAAAATACAGATTCAAATACCATAAAAGTGAGAGATTAAAACACATAGGGCCAGGGACTTAAAACTTTGCGCTGGGTGCAAACCGTTTGCATAGGGTTAGCATGGGTCCGCTATATTCTAAAGGTCAAATAGCGTGTACAAACTGCATTAGCTCCGGGTAAAATTATAATGTATGCAAGGGGCAAACTAAGGGTGTGTGTACATGAATACAGGTGCAACGCTATATTCAGTGAATAGCGCCGCACAAAGTGTCTTTGCACATCTTAGCGCAACACTTTGCATGGTGCAAATTACTGCCCAGGAAAAGGTAGTCTTAACTCTGGGAAAACCAGGTTTGCACGACTTTGTGGCATTGCGCATCACTGTGCAACTTTTGCATGGCTTTGCGCAACCCTAACCAATACGTATGACACATATAAATAAGCCAGACAGAGAGGAAATATGTTGCTCACAGATAGCATCCCTATGATGCCATCATCTGCCACCAGTCCCAGCCATGCCAGGCAGTAAGTGGTGACCCAGCTCACAGTGGACACCATGGCAGTGCGGCCATGCAGCGCACACCTGCAGACCACCCTTCGGTGGACACCAACAGATGCCAGCACACACATGCTGCACTGTGGGCATGGAGGGTGTTAAGGGGGAGGGTGTATGAGTGGCCAGGCTTCACCACAGACTGGGTGTGGCCACAAGGCTGGGACATGCCACACAGTGCACATGGGCCAGTGCTGGGAATACCCCAACACCAGTGTGCCTGTCTGATGGTATGTGCCCCCCCAGCCACATACCACATATCTATACAGACACCACAGCACACAGCCAGCCATGTATATGTCACTGTGAGCATCCCATGCCAGTGGTGCAGCATCTCTGGGTCACAAAACAGCATAATAGTAATGACCACTGTGAGTAAACACCTGCAAGTTGGACCTGTCACTGTGTACAGTGCAGTGGTCATCACTGCCCTACACACCATAGGCATTGCTGTGTCACTCACACTACTGTCCCCCTTGCTAATGTAGTGTGTGCTGTGCACTGTAGCAGGAACTACAGTTTGACACTTGCATGCAGCACCACCACCTGTGCCGGTCCTGTGTAGTCCCCTGGGGCACAATATTCTATGCTGTACTGTACAAATGTAGCCTGCAGCTACCACCATGCACTGCCAGACTGACCTTCAGGTGGAGCTGTGGGCAGACCCAGCCAGCCACTGTACTTCAAGACTGACCTACAGGTAGAGCTGTGGGCAGACCCAGCCAGCCCCTGTACTTCCAGACTGACCTACAGGTGTAGCTGTGGAACCCTGCAATGGTGCTAGGCAAACTGCATACAAATCAGGTCATAATGAAATGCTAATCTGGATGTCTGCCCACAGTCTACCTAAGTAGGCTCATTTGCATGTCACTTTTGAATATAGCAAAGTTTTGCCCCGGGCAAATATGATTGCGCTGGGCAAACAGCTTAGCTCCATGCTAAACCTGTGCAAATGTGCTTGTGCCACAGAAACATTTCAGAATCATTGTACATTTCTGCACAATGTAATTTCACATGCGCTGCTGCTTGCAGCTTTACTGACTCACTCCTTTGCTATCTTTACACCTGGCCACATAGTTCACTCTACCTTTCTTCCGTCGCTGTGAACTGGGATGTTGTTGTGGTTTGCCCTTCCTGGTTGCTATATTCAGAGCTGTCTTATTTCCAGGCTATTTTTGCACTGCACTCCCAGCACAGTTTGCCTGGCTTCCTTAGCATGCTGTATTCAGCAGGTTTAGCACCGGGGCTATCCCTTTTGAATACAGCAGGCTATTGGTTCCAGGCTAATTTAGCACACTGGGCAGTGCTAATTTAGCACCAGGGCAACGTTTTGAATATCTGGCCCATTATAAATAGAACACCAGATTCCAATGGAAAATGCAAGTGCAATTTAGATACAGATGGTATAGTGCATTTATCAATTGTATGTCCCCTCTATCAGAGGATGAGAACAAAAAATAGTGGGGCAAATTCTGGGTCAAATGGAAGGTAACCGTTAGGTTCTGACAGCTAACCTGCTGAATGCAAGAGTCAACAAAATTCTAGAAAAGGTAACGTCTTTTGTAAAGATTATTAATTTACAAAGAATACACAATAAAGAGAAATTTGATTAAATATAATCAAAGTTTAGAAAAATGGTGACCACAAACTGAGATATTAAAAGATCATAAAGAAAATTAGAATGAAAATTGAAACATGACATATTAACTAGTAAAGTGTGATTAAATAAGGAAAGTGTTAACTAAGTGCAATATGTGAAATATACTGAATTGTGCATGTTATGTTATAATACATTAAAATATGAGGATAGTTATGCATATTTTATAAGTGTAAATGTTTGTGAATGTAATATATATATGTATATATATGTTTTAATTGTAACAGCACAACTTGTTAATAAATCTTTGATGATGAACAGGATGTGTTAAATCTGTTTTAGGGTTTGCATAAAATACAAGAACAACTCAAGTAAGAGCATAAGAAACTTGTTAACTTTTTCTGTGACAGTTCAGATGCTTTGATGACATGTTTCAAGGACTAGCTTCTGCCTTGATCAAAAAGAGAAAAAAGATTGATCTGTTATGCAGTTATGCAACATTGCCCAACCCTACATTAACTGTTTCAACATCCACTCAAGTGTTCCTAACTCAGTGTTTTCTAGATGATGGTTAGATGCTTTTTGGTGTGCTGTTAGCCACTGCTAAGCAATTTAAATCACAAATTGTAGTAAAAAAGAAATAATGTGACCCTACTGAGGAATTGAACCATGTCTCCAGAATATAGTACTTACTTAGTTTGCTAACCAGTTGTTTCTCAGTGGCTAATAAAAGCAGTGGTGGGTGCAATAAACCCCGTAGAAAAAAACAGAGAACCTCAACTCCACTGTTGGTAGTCAGTAATTGAGCACCCCCCCCACACACACACATAGGCACACACTGACACACACCAACATAAATAGCCTTGTTGCCTTTAAATGGGCACTGTTGTTTGTTTCTCCTGAAGCACTACTGAAATATGACCTGGGTATGTTTTCTTCATTTTCCTTGGCTGGATTAGGAGGTTAACAGTATATCTGACAAGCTGGGAAAGGAGTAAGATTCTCTAGCAGTTCCTCCTCAGCTGATGTTCACAGCCCTGATGCCTGCACTTGTTGCTAGGAGTGCAACTGCTGCCTTAACTCCCTCCTCACAACGAGAAAACAGAGCAGCACAGCCAAGGGGGCTAATAACATATACAATATATGCAGTGTAAAATGTGGCTCTGGTTCTTTTTAATACATTTTTAGCTATATAGAGCAGTTATAGGATCCCATTGGAGCCTAACACAGCCTCTCACAAAGTGGCAGGAAATGCCAACGAAAATGGTTCTAATGCTGTACCCTGTTTATATCTCAGGGAAAAAAAATATTCTGTTACCAACATCTTTAAATTTATAATTATACAATGGGTCTCTGAATCTAAAAATCTGATTGGCTAACTGGCACCTCCCAGCCATAGTAAATTTTGACATTATACATGGAAGACATGTCAGTCAGCCACACTACAAAATCACTGCGTACTTGAAATCAAAATGTGAAACTGCCATGTTGAATTTGTTAAACCCATCACTGTCCCAGTTGCAGTTCCTCACCATTAAGCCGTCACTCATTAAACCAGTCCCCGTCCTGATTGCAGCTACTTACCATAGCCTTCACTTTCATCCAACAGCCACAGAAGCCTATTGAAAAAAAAAGAAAGAAAATCTTAACTGTTCAGAACACGGTTTTGCTGACCTCTCCAACTGACCACTGTGCTTGCTGCAGGACACTCGTACATGACTGGAACCATCCCCGCTCAGCTAAAAAAACATTTGAATGCTATTACTAATGCTGAACTGGGGAAAGTTTTTCAGAATGAAAAATGTTCTAGAAATTATGGAAATCATGTCCAAAAGGCAGAGCCATGATACCGGGCAAGTGGCCATGCATATGCATAGGTGCATGTCCAGTATCATGGCTTGGTTTTTTGATCATGATTCCCTTAACTAGTAGCACTCGTTTTTAATTCAAATACACTCTCCTCATTCAGCATTGATCAAAGTATGAAAATATTTGTTTAGCTGAATGAGGATGAAGCCTATTACTCTCTGTACCTTGCTGCAGTCCGGTAATCTTAAACAAAGAGCCTATCTGTCAAATGGGAGCGAGATCAATGATAGTTCTTTGCATGCCCAGCAACAAAGAACTATTTTTTAAGTGTAGCAATAACAGCTATAAAACAATTTAAAATACAAACAAAAAGACTTTTACTTTATTTTTGTCAACAATAAAATGAGGCCATTGTATAATCACAATAAATCACAACAGGGTGTGGGTGATGCTGGGATTTACCATGCCTGGCGAGATTGGTCACGAGGACGCATGCCAGGCCTGGGTAAACCAGCATCACCCACACCATGTCGTGTTTTTACTAATATAGAAGCCAGTTGTACAATGTCACCTGCACTTTGAACTCATCATATAATGTAAGAAATGTGGAAGACTGTAGCAAATCAGAGATTTGATTTCCTTTCCTTTTTTTAACTATAATAGAATAAATGGCCACACTTATAAGTGAATTGCAGTGCAATATTTTATAAGCTATAAGATATTGCATTGCAATTCTGAAAACATGCTACGCTGATCCACCCATGCACTGCTGATCGTTACTCTAAACCAGTGAGTTCTCAAAGAGCTAATCAATGCTTTAGGACATGGCAGGATTCTTTGAGGCTCACACAAAAATGTCTGCAGGTGGGGATTTGGGGGGCATATAAGAGTCTAATCTTGATGCACTCCGGTGATAACATAGAGCGAAGGGTCAATGTGTAAAACAAATTACAACACTGCTAGCAATGAGAGAACAGATTGGTTTGCCAACATGTTGGTTGTATCCGTTGCTAAGGGATCACTAGTATTAAATTGCTTTGTCCAAGTGAAGTAGAAGAGCTGCACTTAGAGCAGGCTGGTGCTTTAACAGATCAAAGTCGGAAAAATCAAGCAGTCAGCACCCAGACCAACGGCTACTATGCCTAGCATAAGAACACTTTTCTGTAACCAGAACCTGCCACCATAATGGTCCGAGAACCTGTTTGTTTGCATTTTTGCACTTTGCACTGTATGCTAAATAAAATGCCATTTATATGTAGCCCTTGGTCTGGGGGCTGTGACTGCTTGCTTTGTCTATTAAAATGCTCTCAAGGTTCTCTGACTTTGCCTCTGCCTCCCATCCCTGCAGACCACTGGAACGTCTCACCTCTTTGTCACTGCAGCTAATCTTGAAGTGAAGTGGGGCAGGGACTGAAGACGAGCAAGCACCAGGGAGAGTGTGGTGGATGGCAGGAGAAGCAGGGGCTAATGTTGAAGTGGAGAGGATTGAAGAGGAGCAAAGACAGGGAGAGAACAGTGGCCATAACTCCAGCCATGCACATTAGTGTGCACTCTAACATGCATGGCTGAAGTTACATCTACAGAAAGAAATGAAGCACTTCCATTGGAGCAGTTCATTTCCTTTAACTAGAGAACACGCCAAGTCAGCAAAGCAGAACTAGTGTCATGACCAGAGTTACTGGTCATTGGCGTACACTGCCAAGCCCACTGCAGTTTACACTGTAATTGACTTTGGCAGTGACACACCTCTCAAATGCCATATTGTCCCAATATGTTCCTTGCGCAAGCGTAAGTGAACACAGAAATTGTATCACCTGTACGTAAACCTACTAGAAAGCTTCTATTACCAACAACCTCCTATTAACAAATCTGGGGATTAATTTAGCTCACATTAAATACTCATTATTAGATTTCATCTTCACCCCACTGATACAGAAGCTAGAAAGTAGGATTTAAACATATGAATATAATTTCTTACAACAGGTGGTCAAAATGAATGTCTTTCCATAACTTCCTTATAAGTTGCAGGGTACTGCAGGCCTCAGTTCAGAAAAAAAATATATTGAATACAAATAGATGAATAATAAAAAAGATAATTTTATAAAAACAGAGGAGCATTGATAAATTTGAATAAATCTGAATAAAACTGAACTCCATTCACACAAGTCAGTCTAAACTACCAAACATTTGGTATTACCATTAAGCATCATTAATACATTAGATTTCAGAATATTATGATGATGAACCTTCCTGGTGGGTACATTGTGAAAGTCAGCAAACAAAGCAGCATAGCATGTACCATTTACTTTTTGCAAACATTTAAAACAGAAATAACTAAGATCCCAAACCCTTTCATTCAGGTCACTCGAGGCGTACAATTTACCATTAAAAACCAGACAAAGAAAATGTAAGGATTAATATACATGCACAGCCACATAACAAGGACTATGAATGGCACTAGGTTCAAATGCTGCCCAGTAACAAGTGTGGTCAAGAACCACACAGTAAAATAAGCAGACAATAACAGCACCTAGTTAAAGCTGTACTCAACAATAGTGCAATGGTAGCAGTCAAAATACACATGGAGGACCGCTACTGGCAAAGTAAAAAAAAATAGAAATGTGTGTTTTGCACTTTGTGTCCGTTCACAAAGTTGTGAATGACAGCATACAGTACACACTGCAAGCCCATTGGTTGAGAGTTTCTACCAATGGGTCGACAGATATACAGTACACTGTCAGTCACTGACAGCTCTGTCAGCAGGCAGCCGAGGAGGCATGCGGGTGGGCTGTGCTGACCGCCAGACACAGGGCAATACTGGGATGAGGGAAGCAGGGTGGGGTGTGAGTTCTTCAGTGGGTGGAGGGGTGGGGGTCCACTAGACCACCAGGGAGACCTGGGGATAGTTGTTCAATTTATGATCAGGCTAGGAGGGAGGACACTAGACTACCAGGGGCATCCAAAAAATATTTATTAATTGGACAGGGTTCAGGGAGAGGAGGGGGGGCACCACTGGACTATCAGGGAAGGACGGGTTGATAATGTTTAATAGTATGATCAGGGATGGGCGGGGGGTCTGTTAGACTACCAGGGAAGGAGGAGATTATTTTTTTATTATGCGATCGGGGACGGGAGGGGGGCCACTAGACTAGCAAGGATGTGATGGGTATGATTGTTGTTTATGATCAGGGCTAGGGGGATAGCCACCCAGGGGCTGGTGGCTGCTGTGTTGCACTGTGCAGTACAGCAGCCCATCTGTGGGTGGCTATGACTTAGGCATGGTTCTTCCATGTGTAACTTTGTGCGGCACATCTCCGAAATGTGCGGGCAGCTGCGCCACACATCTCGGCTGAATATTGCAATGTGCCGCATATGCAGGGGAATGCCCCCTCCAGATGCACTGCAAACATTATTTTTGCACTGCGGTGCATCTGGAATTTCGTGGCACATCCCTTCAAATATGGCACAGAGGCATAATTCGGAGATGCGCCGGCACAACTCAGTTGCACCGGGCACATCTCCTTTGAATATCTGGGCCTTAGTTTTTTTGTCTATCATTATTTTGTAAATTAGAGAGCCAGTGGAACATATTAGTTGCTAATTATTTTAGTCTTTACGGTGCGTCACTCTCACCCTCATTGTATAGTATCAAGAACTAGGTTACAAAATATAAATCAGGCATACATATGCTCTCCACAACAAAAACAACTCCCCTGAGTGGAGGTGTGGTAAAGGAACTTTAAGTAAGTAAAAGGCAATAAACTGTACTCACCGCTGCTCGGATTAAGCTTGATGAATTTATTATTTAAAAGTGCCACCAGACTGGCCCAGTGGCGCAGAGGGCTGAGGTGCTGGCACCTTACCTCAAACCACACCGGCAACCTGGGTTCGGGAATGGACTCAGGTCACTGGGGGTCAGCGGGAGAGGATGAGCATCCAAGGGACTGCTCTCCTGTCCTGGGGTGGGTTAGGGTGATGCCTTGCTCTGTAGCAGCCCCCAGTGGAGACCAGGAGCACTACAAGATGTAGCACAATGTCAGGGGTGCCAGAAAAACAGAAAAACATCCCGGACTGGCCAGGATGATGGCAGACAATCTGCCAACACCACCGAAGACTGCCTCAGCAGTGCCCCGGGGCCGAGAGAAAGAGTATGCTGGCTGCCCCACTGGTGCCTTCCCCCTCAGAGGAGGAGGACCCACTCAGTGAAGGGTTATGCCGAGCTACCCCAGGGTTGGCTGCAATATGAGGTAGGGGTTCCAAGGAGGACAGTAAGTGGATGTCGGG
The DNA here is from genome assembly GCA_016271365.2 of Neoceratodus forsteri. Taxonomy (NCBI): domain Eukaryota; kingdom Metazoa; phylum Chordata; order Ceratodontiformes; family Ceratodontidae; genus Neoceratodus; species Neoceratodus forsteri. Next base: position 1,130,005,666 of record CM028131.1, read on the forward strand.
GATCATGGCTGCCTGAAGGAAAATGGCAGATCCATGGCAGTAGGAGGAGATAAAGAAATAATGCAAAATAAAAATAAAGTGCCACCATACATAGGAAGGCACCAGCTGAACAAAGAATCCTGACTGGTTTGTGCCGTAGCCGTCCCCGATGACGTGCTGGGGTGACCTCCCTGATGATGGCTAGGGCATGAAACCAGTCAGGGATTCTTTGTTCATCTGGTGCCTTCCCTATATCTTGCACGCACAAATATCATTCATCAAGCTTAATCTGAGCAGTGGTGAGGTGGTTTATTGCCTTTTATATACATACCTGTATGCTCTGCAAAGTAACACTATGACATTGGGGTTTCAACTGCTTATGCACATTTTTATTGACCACGGTATTTGGTTATCATGACCAAATATATCTCAACATTATTGGTATGTATTTTCTTATTAATCTCAGTGGGTCTTGAGTTTTCAATGAGGAGTCTCCCCTGTTCCACACTTGTTATCTCCACCATAATTTGTTTGAAGCATATCTCTTGAAGTGCTTGCTTACAGCACATGTAACAATGCTTATAATGTTACAATGCACGCATCAGGGAGAACACTAATAATAGCCATTTGATTAAGTTGAGAATAATAGATAGGCAACTGTGTGTTATGGATATTTTTTTTACACACCCGAGGTGTGTGATAACCATAAACCTCGAGAGCGAAGCTCGAGAGGTTTATGGGATAATCACAACTGAGGGTATGTTAAAAATCCATGCCTGATTGTTATTCTTTTTATAATTACTGGTGCAGAGTGTACTCTGTGTCTCAGTATATCTGCTATTTACAAACACACACACACACAAACACACACACACTGTCTCACAGACACTCTCTCTCTCTCTCTCTCTCTCTCACACACACACACTTTCTCTTTCTCCCTTGTTCTCTGACTGACCTTTTTTTTTTAAACTGTCAGCTGTTGACTGGTACTGGGGTCCGTCCAGCATTCAACTTGGAGTTGGCGACAGCATCTCCCGATCCGGAGACACGGCAGGATCAACCAGATAGTCCTTTTGTATTTGGCAGGTGGGATCAACCAGATAAAACAATAAAATCAAATAGAGATGGGGAGGGTGGTAAATAAAAATGGCTCGTCGGCAAGCGAAAAAGCGACCGCCATTTTCAAGCTATTCGTACCGCCTACTCACAGAGCATGAACCAATGAAAGGCAGAATACAGATGAGTGACACACAAAGGAGACAGGTGGTTTCGCAAATGCCGTAATAACTCATTTTCGAATTATTATGGCGTTTTGAAGAGCCTTGAAAACAGTTTGATAAAGGGGGTCACCAGTAATTATAGAACAGTATCATTTTCATAATAAGCCTCTAAGAAAAAAGATTTTGTTACATGAGTAAACTAGAAGCATGAGACGTAGGAATAAAGAAAACAAATTCATACCTTGCTTAAGGGAAAGTTTGTCATCTCCACATGCACACATTCAGAGAATGTTGCATCAGAAAGAATGATTGAAAATAATGAAATAATTAAAAATAATATAAATCACAGAAAGATGACATGAAAACATGAGAATAAGGTATTAGCATAAAATATTGTAGAGGCTTTAGAAGGCACAGGGCAAATGGGCTAAGCAACCAGAAAAACAGGTTACTCACTTGCAACAGTAGTTCTAGGATAGGTATATGATGTTCATCCACACTTATAGCAGTGTCCTTTCCTTTAAGGCTTGCAGAAAGTCTTCAAGTTGGCTCCTCCCACCCCCCCAGATGGTAACTCCCTTGGCTCCACCCCTTGATGCCAGATCTTGCCCGCTGGAAGCAGACTGTGTGTGCCAAAGCCAGGGAAGGTCAGGTGGGTCCGTGTGGATGAACATCATATACCACTCCTAGAACTACTGTTACAGGTGAGTAACCTGATTTTCTAGGGACGTGGATATGATATTCTATCCACACTTCTGGAAGACTCCTAGCTATTGTCTGGGAGGGAGGCAAGGTGCACACCTCCTACTTGGGAACAGAGACTGGAGAACTAAGGCCCCAAAACCAGCATACGGTGTGACTCGAGGTCAATGTGGTAATGGGAAATGAAGGTGTGTGCTGACCTCCAGGTAGCAGCCTGCAGATTTCCTGGATAGGGATGTCCCTCAAAGCAGCCACTGATGCAGCAGTATGGCAAGTGGAATGAGCCCTTAGCCCTCTGGGAGGCTCCCTGCCCACCAACCTATAGCAGAGCTCAATACAGGGTACAATCCACATGCCAATCGCCCACATGGCTGCAGGTCTGCCAGGTGCGACTTCAGTGTAGGTGACAGCTGGTGAACCTGTCCCTAAACTCCAAGAATGCTCTCTTTATAATAAGTGAGTGCTCACCACAGGTCCAAAGTATGGAGCCTATGCTCGGCCTCCGAGGTGTGACTAGTGAAGTACACCAGGAGATTAATCACCTGGTTAAGGTGAAACTCGAACACAGCCTTCGGGAGGAACTTTGGGTTGTGTCACAGGGCAACCTTGTCTGTGTGGAAGACCAAGTAAGGAGACTCCACCCAAAGCACCTGGAGTGCACTGATCCTTCTGTCTGACATGATAGCCACCAAGAAGGCGGTCTTCAATGGCAGTTGAGACATGTTGCACCTATGCATCAGTTTGAATGGCTTGCCAATGAACTTTGCCAAAACCAGCACCAAGTCCCACGATGGTAGTGGTTCATGCACTGGAGGGGAAATGTGATCAAGGCCCTTAAAAAAGTGTCAGACCACCTCCTGCACCACCGACTGCTGACCGGCCCATGCCCAGTAAGCAGAGATGGCTGCCAGGTGCACCTTAAGGGTCGTCGGCTAAAGGCTCAACTGAGAGAGGGACCATAGATAATCCATAGATAATCCAGATGGCTAGCCACTGGACAGGACAAAGGATCCAGCCCCTTACCCGGGCACCCTGATGTCTGCCTCAGCCTGCAACTGTCCCTAGGATGCTTGGTACCTCCAACCCTGACTTGGACCCAGGTGTGCTCCATCCACTTCCCTATTACTAACCCCTTCCCTTGAGCTCAAATAGGAGAACCATCTACTCTTATGGTTTCCTGCATTTCAGCACTAATCATCCTTATACCGAGACAACCACCCAATGTCCTACCTTAAAAGCCCATGTGTTACACCAAGAATTGTTATTACTGTTTGTATGTTCTTACCTTGATGTATATGCTTATCTGATCATCCTGTACTTATTTGTTTCACCCTGTTCAATGCTTGTATTTCACTATGTTGTACTTGTTCTCATTCTGCTTGTAAACCTACTCTTGTAATCTCCCGGGTCACACCTGAAAATAGGCAATCTTTGTCTAGTGTGCTTACCTGGCAAACAAAAGCTAGTAAATAAATAAATGGAGAATCTCTTCCATTTGAAGGCATAGCACTTCCTGGTCGACTCCTTCTGAGATGCTTCCAAAACAGTGAAGAAAGCTTTGGAGAGGCCCAAAGCCTGGACCTCTAGCTGCTCAGGAACCAGGCTGTCAGGTGCAAGGATTGAAGGTCCAGGTGGTGTGGCTTTCCCTGATTGATGGAAACTAGGTCCAAGTGTAGGGGAAGATGCCTTGGGAACTTGCTGCTGAGGCTAAGGAGATTGGGGTACCAGAACTGACATGGCCAGTCTGGAGCCACCGGGATCACCTGTGCCTTGTCCCTCCTGGCCTTAAGCAGCACCTTGTGGATCAAGGGAATTAGAAGGAAGGCATAGAAGAGACCTGGGGTCCAGGGTCTTGAGAAGGTATCCCCCTGCAGCATTCCCTGTTGAGGGGGTGGGCACAATACAGCCACAGCTTTCTCCCTGGAGGTGAACAGGTTCACCTGAGGGGTGCCCCACTGGGAGAATAGGCTATGTACTACCTCTAGGCAGAGAGACCACTCATGAGACACCTCGCCTACCTGACTGAGGGCATCCACCAGCTGATTGGAGGCCCCTGCCACATGGATGGCTAGGAGATCTGCCTCCAGGCTGTGCACGAGGGTCCAAAGCTTCCCATGGGGCAGGGAGTGCATCCCACCCTGCTTGCTGAGGTAGTACATGGTCGTAGTGTTGTCCATCTGGGCCTGGACCACTTGACCCCAGATGTGTGGAGTGAATGCAGTCAGCACTAGCTGAACTGCACAGAGGTCCAGCAGGTTGCTGTGGCATCAGGACTCCATGGGGGTCCAGAGCAGTGTTCCACCAGGTGGGCACCCCAACCCGTGCGAGAGGCATTAGTCGTCAGGATGACCATTGGCTCTGGGCGAACAAATGGTATCCCTTCCTGCAGATGCTCTGGGACTAACCACCACTGGATGGAGTCCCACACCCAATGGGTCACGGTGACCACTAGCCGGCCAGCTCCCACTGCAGGGACTGCATTCTCCTGCTGCCACAATGGACCATGCTGGTGCAGGCTGTCATGTAGCCCAGCAAGCACAGAATGTCCTGGACAGGGTGCAATTGCCCAACCCAAAGTGATCAGGCACAGGAGGAGAGACCATCCACCCTGTCCACAGGGAGCCATGCTCTGGCTCTGCAAGAGTCGGGCTCCGCCCCAATGAGTTGATCACCCAAGAAGGCACCAAGTTCAGACTTGGCCTCACTGACCAAGAGGCCAAGGAGATGCAGGTCTGGAGGGCCAGACCCCTGGACCACTCCACCTCCTGCCTGGAGGGACCTGCGATCAGCCAGTCATCGAGGTAGGGGTAAACCCAGACCCCTTGGTGCCTCAGGTAAGCTGCCACCACTGCAATGCACTTAGTGAAGACCCTGGGGCCCAAGGAGAGGCCAAATGGCATGGACTGAAACACGTAGAGGGTTCCCTCTGCTCAGAAGTGGAGGAACCTTTAATGAGATGGACAAATCGGGGCATGGAGGAACACATCCTGAAGATCCAGGGAGCAAAACCACATGTTTCCCTCTAGAGATGGTATGATCTGAGACAGATTTACCATCCTGAAGGTGCGCAACCTGAGGAATTTGTTCAAGTTGTGCAGATCTAGAATGGGATGCCAGACCCCCCCCAATCCATTTTGGCACCAGGGAGTACCTGGAGAAAAACCCTGGGTGTTCCAGAGGATCTGCGACAGGAACCATGACCTCCTTGCAAAGGAGCTGAGCTATGTCAGCTCTGAGAGCTGACAGCATGTTTGTGGAAAATTCCTCCCATGGGGTGCACACTCAGCAATGAGGGTAATGCTCAAATTCCAGAGACAGAACCTGACCCACCACTTTGAGAACCCACCTGTCTGTGGTGACAGTGGACAAGGCAGAAAGAAAATGGCAGAGCCAGCCCCACACGGGAGAACCAAGGGGAGGTGTGATGGGCATGAAGGAGACACCCCTCATCCCATCACTAGGCAGGCTTACAGGAGGAGGAGGGCCCAGCTGAGTCACCACTGGAGCCTCTCCCTCCAGGCTTGTGGACGACCAAGGCCACCAACTTGGGCCAAGGTCACCAGGCCTGAGCCTGCTGGCCAGCCTGAGGCTGGGTGGGTTTGGCCACAGGAGTGGAGGAGGACTGAAAGGGCTTCCTTCTGCTGCTGCTTGTAGCCCTTAGTGTCCTTCTGGGCAGATGTCACAGTGTCCAAGGTGGCACTGGACTTCTCAGTACATGTGAGGTTGCCCTTGACCCTGGACCCAAACAGGTCGGTGCCCAGGAAAGGGACATCTGCCAGCTTGTGCTAAGTGCCTATCATGAAGGCCAAGGTCCTCAGCCAAGCCCTGTGGTGCATGGTCATTGAGGCTGCCACACAGCAGGCACAAGAGTCCCCAGTGCCCATGGCTGTCTGGAGCTGTTGTTTGGCTACAGCCTGGCCCTGATCCCAGACCTGTTTGACCCTGGTCTGAAGGTCCGCTGGCAGATGAGGAAGCACCTCATCCAGGGTGCCCAACAGGGCATGGGAGAAATGGGCCATGAGGAGAGCCGAACTCACCTGGCAGAGATCAAGCGAGGAAGCAAGGCAAACTTTCTTAGCAGCATGGTCCAACTTCCTGGCCTCCTTGTCAGGTGGCTTGTCAACATACCTGGTGTTGCTGGAGTGCCTAAACACAGAGTCTGCCACCAACCCCTTGGTCGAGGGGTGCTCTGTGAATCCCAAGAGGGAACCGGTAGGAACCGCATACTTGCGGGCCATCGGGCAGAAGGCACAGGACAGAAAGCGGGGCACTGCCAAAATTCCAGTGCAGGGCCAAGAATGTTTTCTGCCACCAAGAAAGCCTCCATAGTAGTGTCTCCCCCAGTCGAGGATCTTGGTCATTGGGTAATGAGCCCGCTTCTGAACAGGCTCCATTTTCATACCCATCAACTCAGAGATCAGGCAGAGAAGGCCCATGAAAGAAGATGGGCTTTCATCCATCAAGAGACCCCCACTGACTCTACGTTGACTGGGCAGGGGTGCAGGGAGGAACCCTCAGACTACAAGGAGTCATTAAAGAGTGGTCGACCACCCAAGTCCCCACTGACCCTCCACGGATGGTCAGGGGTGACGGTGACTGACAGCCAATAGAGAAGCCCCTTAGACATCCGAGACTTCTTAGTCAGTGCACTGGTCAGCGGCTGTTTAGGCCGAGACCAATTTGTTTTGCTCCATCAATGGAGAAGGCATTGGCCTTTCAGGCGACAGCAAGGTGATGGCTGGCATAGAAGCCAAAGTCAGCTTGATGCTGGTAAGCACCAACTGTTGACACATAGGATCCTCATAGCATTGATGCAATTTGCACCAAAGCCTCTTCTCACCTGAGAAGGATAAGGATGAAGAGTAGGGGCGGCATCACTTCTCATGTCACCAAGAGTGGGAGTGCTGATGTCGGCAGGAGCTGCTCAAACCATGGGAGGAAGATCGAGACCTCAACCTCAATTGCTGAGGGGACTGGCCACGGGGCTCAGAGGGAGTCGGTGAGCACCAAGGCTCCTCCAGGTCAGGGTCTGGGACCAGAGGCGGTGGGTCAATGGACTGATCTGTCCCTCCAATGGTCTGTGTCAGGACCGGAGTCCTGGACAAAGAAGCGTCATCCTCTTCAGTCGACAAGTGGTTAGTTGACTCGAGAAAAATCTCAGCTGGGACCTCAACCAGCATCTTGGCCAACAGGCCCAACAGGGTTACCCTGGAGCCTGTGATTCGACCAAAGTCAGATCTAAGAGAAGTGCAGGAATTGGAGACTTCTGACAGAGAGTGCTTCCAATCCCATGAACAATTATGAGTCCTCTCTCTTTGGACTCCTTCTTGGATTTGGATTTGTGCCCAGAGGGTCCCTGACTGTGAGTCAGCAGAGACTGGCACAATTCTTTGAAGGAACCCATAAAAGTTGAGCCCAGCTAAAGCGGCATGAAGGCAGAAGCCAAAGAGGAGAGGGATGCAGCCTGGGCCACCTCCTTTTAAAAGGCCACAAGCTGTTTGGCGGACCCCCGCAGCCATGGAGACCACCCAATGGGTGTTCTTAGATTTAACCGGTGGGTTCCATTGCACCAGGCAGCCCAGTCTAAGTCAGGCAAGACGGTCCTCAAGAACAGTCAGGTGAAATGAGCAATGAAAGTCACAGGCCTGGGGATCATGCTCATGCCCCAAGCAGTAGATGCACATGATGTATGAGTCAATTCTGGTCAGCTTCTGCCTGCAAGGGCACCGGTGGAACCCAGGAGCAGACTTATCGTCCATGATGGTCACGATCAAAGATCAAGCCAAAGACAAGACTCATGAGAGTTTTAGGTTTTAGGAAGTAAATCCGAAGATTTAAGTGTGAGGGGGAGCAGCAAGGAGGGAACCTGCTTCTTCCAATAGAAAGGGAAAGGGACATCTGCCAGCTTGTGCTGAGTGCCCATCATGAAGGCCAAGATCCTCAGCCAAGAAAGATCTGGTGTCAAGGGGAGGAGCTGAGGCAGTTACCAACCAGGTGGGTGGAAGGAGCCAGCTTGAAGACTTTCTGGTAAGCCTTAAAGGGAAAGGACACTGCTAGAAGGGTGGATAGAACATCATATCCACATCCCTAGAAGTGTTTTTTTTTTATTTTGCCTTAGAAGCACTATCTTCACAGCTCATGCGGGAACATCTGTACTTTAAAAATATGGGCATAACAATTTTTTTTTATTTACTATATATGCAAAAATGAGTCCTATATAAAGAATACGATATCAGAGATGCATGTGGTGGGACTTGCGGACTTGAGTGGGATACCTGGACACAACAGTCATCTTACCATGTGTCATATGCTAGAGAATACTTTTTTATATGCGTCAAATAAGCATGTATGTATAACCCCCTGGTCCCCTGAGGTTACTAGAATCCCATCAGTATCCATGCTAGGTAGGGAAGCAGCTGGAGAATAACTAGTTAAATAGATTTTCACCTGCTCCCTCTCTGTTTACTTGGTCTCAGCTGAGAGGAAAGAAGTGATATCATTTAGAACTCTTGCAGTAGCATAAGCCACAGTAGCTAGCTGTAAGTGGGGAGTTTTAGAACCTTCAGTGGTTGTTGGTTGGAGATCAGAGTTAGCAGTTGGAGGAATGAAGAGCTGCAGTGTGGCTCTGAGAACAGCCTATGTTTTCTCACCCTAGTGCTGAGAATCATCTGCGCCTTGTAGAAGTGGAGGAAACCATCTTACAGGAGTTCCTGATTTTGCTCATCCCCTGTGAGATTAGATGGGCTGCAGAATGGATCCAAGGGGCAATCTCCTGATTTAATCCTGGACATTTGCAGCTGCCTTTTGTTTGACAACCGTGAGTACTCTGACTTTGGCTATCCCAGGAGAAATGTACCAGTTTTTTTCTTTTGGGGTGTGCACTGACAAAGGGACCCAGGCACCCAGTTCTGTTCTGTTTGAAACTGTTCTCATCTTTTCCTAAAGTTGGCTGACAATCATGGAGTCCCCAGTGAGACTTGGTACATTGTTCAGGACTTTAAATTTACACTCCAAAGTAGTGTGTTCCTAAGGCTGAATGTGAAAGTCATTCCAAGATGTCTAGTTCTACTGTTTGCTAAATGTTGAGGTGTAACTCTGAAAGAATGGCTGGGTATGGACTGAGGAAGCAAAAGGTGGACAATCCCCCATCTGGAGTGACCAGTTCAGCACTACAGGTGGCCAATGCCTGAAGAGAACGTTTACCACCTGGTGTGGGTTCTGCTAATTTTGAGCACCAGTGTTCTCCTTCGTGGCCAGTTTCCACATTGCCAAACCTCTAAATCCTATGCCATATGGGAAATGTTCTAAGTTGTGGCCACTGCATGTTTCAACTGAGGCTTTGCCTCTGTGATTCCTGTTTGAAAATATTGTGTGGTGGACCTACATTATTAAAGTTTTATACATGGTGGAATCCAAACAGTGTCCATTTTGATTTGTTGAGCCTAACACATTATAAAAATTGGCAGTTTATTTTATAAATACAGACATGTAGTACCATTTTATGCATCACTTCATCCATCCCACCCCGAGGAAAAAACACACAACACGCACAATGATCTCAGAAAAATATTATCTATTATAAAGAAAGTCATATACCATAAACTTGGAACAGTCAATTACAATTATTTTAATTCATAGTTGTTTACTTATTTTATAGCTACCAATGGCAATTTCTGGGAACCTGAGACTAACAGCTTAATTTTACATTATAACATCTACAGACAAAATAGGAGTATTTGAACATTTACCAGAATAGTTGATGTTAGCATAAATATAGCGGGGCAGTGATCAGAAAGGTGGGGGTGCCACAAGACACCAGGGCAACTTGACACATTGCCAGGGAGGGCAATGCAGTGTGTGTGTGTGGGGGGTGCCACCAATCACCAGACAAACAGCGGCCCACAGCTTGCACTGCAGCTGGCAGTATGACTTCAGCTACAGCTGTAGAAGTCAAGAAATTCCCACTGTTCTTATATAGAGAACATAGGGAATCACTCCTCTCACTAAACTGGGCACCCAGGATAGTAGGTGCCCAGAAAAGGTATTTGTGGTCATTATATTAAAAAACAAAAACCAGCATCTAGCTAAACAGGTCCCATTTGGCTAGGTTCTGATGTTTGTTTTTTAAATCCTTGCATTTTCAAGCATTGGCCAGGTTTGTTACTTCGTGGAAAAAATCAACAAGATGGTAGCTAGCATGGCACAAAAAATGTTTGGTGCCCTGCAAATCAGGTAGTGCAAATCAAAAATGGGCATTTGCAGCATCAAATTTTTACTTTCACCACAGAACGTTATCAGAAAAACCCTACTGCGCATGCACTGGTCAGAAAACACTAAATTTTAAAGCCTTATGACTCGAGAACCCTTTAATACTTTTTCACCAGACCTGTCAAAGGCATTACCTTGGGACATGACACACTTCCACTGCAAGTTTGGGGAAAAAGTTATATTCCATGTAGGTTGTAGGGGAGAGCAAAAAAAAACATGTTAAGTATGGGGAGAAAGACATTTACAAAAAATGACACGTGCTGATCTCAGAAATCGCACAAGCTGCCATCACGAGAAATTTCACTTATCATGACCTTGCCTCCTAGACAACACATACAAAGTTCCAGCTGACTTTGTCAAACAGAGCCAATGATATTAATGTACAAAGTTAGGGGTTTAACATTGAACAGGCTACTCAACCCTAACTATAGGGTCGCTACCACGCCCCTTTAATACAATCTCCTGGCTCAGAATAGGCAGTTTATCATCACTTGAAAGGGGGCTCTACCACTCTTGAGTCATGGTTCTGCAACATCTGTTTTGAGATAACGGGGCAGATAAAAACTGTTATCTCAGGCATTGTGAAAAGATATTAATATCTTTTCATGTTGCATTATGTCATCTGGATAGCTTTCCTTGTTGCACTATGAAGAAGTAGTAGATGATCTCAAAACTAGCCAGTCCTAAACAAGCACAAATAGAATGCTGCGAATGATTATTTATTTAGCTAGTTTTTGTTGACCAGGTAAGTGTACTAGACAAATCCTGCCTATTTTCAGGCACAACCCGGGGGGAGGGGGATACAGATGAATGCCAACTGACCTTGAACCAGATTAAGCTGTTTGCGGTATTTTTAGTGAATGAGGGGAAATTTGGCCAGGACACGGAAATTCCCCATCTCTTTTCGATAAGTGCCATGGGATCTTTAACATCCACCTGAACTACCACCAATCCAGGCAGATTGGACCTCAGTTTAACGTCTCATCCGAAAGACGGCACCTCAAAGTGCAGCACCCTCTCATGCTGCACTGCAGTGTCAGTACTGGGATATTAACCCAAGTGCCAGATGTGGGAACTGAACCCACAGCCCTCTGATCTCCGGCCTCAGATTAGGTTAGCTTCTGAATTCTGCTCCCTAGCTCCAAGCCCTGCAGCAGCTATAAAAAGTAAGAATTAGATGCACATTGCAAAGTCACAAGCACTTTTACACATTCCCAGTTATGTTTAGCACAAAACATACAGTGTGTCTGTATAAACAGATGTCCTGACTGAAGATATTGGGCTGGATTCACAAAATGTTGTGGGACTATTTCCCACTCTGCAAGTCCAGTTGGGGACTGAAAGCCCCACAACTGTAGAGATTTGTATTCTCAGTCTGCCACAGCTGCGAGAGATGTTACGCCTGGTCCCGCCAATCATAAAATTTTTTCCACAGCTGCGGGGAAAAAACACATGCAAGCTGCTGTAAATTGTGGTCACAAACCGACTCCACCTTTGTGAGTACTGTGCTGCAGTAAAAACTGTGGCTCTGCAAGTGGCAACTCACTTGCCCCGGGCTTCTCCCACAGCTGCAGGATTTTTAGGGGCTTTGTGAATCCAGCCCATTATATTCATCTCCATTCCAGGCCAATAATATTAAGATCATTGGCCTCTCAGGAAGACAAATATGGTATCTTCAGTCAGGCCATGGCATATCACGTGTGTGTGTGTGTGTGTGTCTTTGTGTATATATCTATATATATTACATGGATGGAACTTTTTCTCCATCAAAAACACCATCATTTATTTTTCTATAAACCTATCAATTAAAAGTATGTACCACAGTACATTAAACCATATGGAACAACACTAGTTAACAGCAAATTGCCAAACAGATTAATCAATTTTCTCACAGTCATCCATGCACCTACAAAGCCCTTCCCCCTTCAAATATGTAAAAATAAAAAAAAAATACAGCAAAATAACACTAAAAATTGGGAAGAAGAAAACTCACCCTAGCCTGTGAGAAACAGCATAGAACAAGGGAGAAAAACAGCTTGCCAAAAACTGTCCCTCAAAGCTCAGCACACTAGATGCTGCATCCTGCAGCTTGTTCCTCCATGCTCCAGATCACACTGTTTGCATGCCACTCCCGCTCCACAAACTGAATTCTTCACATGCCACTCCAGCTGCAGCCACGCAGTCCTCCTTGCACCACTCCAGCTGCCTCAAACAAAATGTGCTGCACTCCCAACTGCACACACTGGAACTGTGGAACTGGAATCCAACAACTGAGCTAAGCAAAGGAGTACTGCCAGATATGCTCCCATATATAGGGAACCCTACACTACAGAAACCCCAACAACCCAAAAAAAACAAACACACACACACAAAGCAAAAACCCACTACATTATGGAAAGCCCCAGGGGACAAAACCAGGCAGTACTTTAAACAGCAAAATGACTACCCTGCAGGTACAAAAATAGTAATCATCTCAATATATACATAAAATAAATGGGTAATTGTACTATATAATCAGAAGTATACCCATTGAGGGGGCTAATTAGGGCAATAAAACCACTCACCTTTCAGGCTTGTGGCCTTATAGCCCCAATTAGCCCCCTCAATGGGTATACATCCTTGTATATCACACTTATCCATTAATTATTCTATATATTATAGTGACACAGTAGTACCACTATAGTTAGAGTTGAGTAGGCTGTTTAATGTTAAACCCCTTAATTTGTACCATAATAGCTTTGCCTCTACTCAACAGAATTGCATGAAATTTAGCATGCTTGGTCTGGGGTGGGTGGATGCAAGATCTCTTGACTGGCCAAGTTTTGTTCCAGTTGGAATGTGTGAAATTTGGAGATCTGGATAGTGCATGTTTAGGAAAATCTGGGGTTGTTTCTTTCTCATTGCATAGCACCAAGATGGTTTGTAAATGTGGTCTGAAATGTTCAGGGTGGAAAGGGTTTGCCCCAGAGTGGTGCCTTGCATTGGTTCGGTGAAAAGAAATATGAATGCATTCCCAAGTTATAAGTATTTGAATGTTCAGTTCTGACCATGCTCAGTAGGGTCTTTTGGATAGATGTTTGATACAAAACAAGAGTTGGGTCATACAAAAGAGGATTTCTCTTTCATGAGGAGGATAATCCTCCTTCATGTGAAAAAATTCCTCTTTCATATGGTAGCCATCATGTTTCCATTTAAAAAACATTTTTTTGAAAATCCATAAAAATTATGTCCTACAGAGACACCAACACATGTATCTTGTTAAACGAGAATGGTTTAGCTGAATTCTGGAATTAGCTTTTCAAAAAACAACCCCGAACTGTGTTTTTAAAACATTTAAAACCCCTGTTTCGTGAGACATTTTTTTCTCTCATATGGCTCACAAAAGAGAAAAGGGCCATACAAAAGAGGATTAGGGCCATACAAAAGAAGATTTTAGACTTCATTTTTTTTCTCTGAATCTTCTTTCATACGAAGGCATCTTTCCTGAGCTCACGAAAATCTGACAAAAGATGAGTTCATATGAAAGAAAATTTAACCTCACTAATACTGCATAAATATAGATAGACAGACAGAGGGATAGATATATAGATAGATAGATAAGCAGATAGACAGACAGACATACATATTATACAGGCATGGTAGTGCCAGTACATTAGGGTTGCATAGGTGTTTCTTTTAAAAAGCCAGTTTTCAAATGCTAATAAGCCAGCCATCTTATACCCTAGGACTGTAAAATTTGACTCATATCATCTCAGTCTTTGGGTCTACTAATGTAAAAAGTTTTAACAAATCTGTTATCTATTTTGGATTTGCAGAGTGTTGAATTTATATATTGTTGCCCACAAAATTATATACCTAGGGCACAGAAACACAGAGGCAGAGAATAAGATGGAGGAAGAGGTATTGATGATCACAAAACAGGAAGGAGACACTGCAGTAATTATATCTGATGCTATCAAGGTGGTGAGGCAGTACAACAAGGCAGTAGGCAGGGAGAGCGGGATGCTAGGGTGCATAGGGAGGGGTACACTAGCAGAAGGAGAGCAGCAGTGTTGCCACTGTACAGATTGTTGGTGAGATTCCACCTGGAGTACTGTGACAAGTTCTGGGGACCACCTCTCAGGAAGGACATAGACAGGGTGGAGGCTGTCCAGAGGAGGGCAACTAAAATGGTGCAGGGGCTGCATCAGAAGCCCTATGAAGAGAGATTGAAGGATCTCAGTATGTACACCATGGAAGAGAGAAGGGAGAAGGGGGGCATGATAGAGATCTATAAATACCTCAAGAGGTTGATCAAGGTACAGGTGGTGAGTATTTTCCAGAGGAGAAGGTGCATAACAACAAGGGGACATGCAATGAAGCTGGTAGGTGGAAAATTCAGGAGGAATGCAAGGAAGTACTTCTTCACTGAAAGAGTGGTGGATGCTTGGAACAGTCTTCCAGCAGAGGTAGTGGGGGTGAAAACAGTGGTGGACTTCAAGCATGCATAGGATAGGCACAAGGGAATCTTAGTTGGGAAATGGAGGGAAGGGGGTAGCCCGAGATCAGAAAGGGTCTGTGGTGCCAGTATAGGCAGGGACAAATGGGCAGAGTTGGGGAGGCCAAGCGGTCTTTATCTGCTGACCAATTCTCTGTTTCCATTTCATTTTATTAACCAAAATGTTTGCCCACGGATATAGAAAAAACTGCAAGTAGTTTGATTAGTGAAACTTACAGGTTCATTAGATGTTATGGAGGAATGGGTCCATTCGGTGATTTGATGAAAATATTTTAAATCGGTTTGAAGTTATTAACAATATTTTTTCATACATGATCAGTTTGCCAAAACAATTTATTGGGAAAAAGTCCACAGAGTTACATTTTGAAATTTACAGGTCTGTTAGATGTTATAGAACTATAGGTCCTTAAATGTTATTTCATTTTGAAGTTGTTAATGATTCATTGTTCACACATACTCAGTTCACAGGGAAAAAAAGGCACAGCTAAATACCATGTTATTTGAAAAGAACCTGTCCTCAAATAAAAGCCACCCTCAAATACAAGCTGCAGGTCAAAACGTATAAATTGAATAAAAGCCATCCTCAAATACAAGTTGCAGCTTCTAGGCAGGGTATAAACCATGTCAGATTAAACATTGGGTTCGGACTCTAATTTTGATCTGTAAATATAAACATTACTGTACTTTTTATTAAACTGATATTCTTAGTTGATCTGTCTTTTACTTATTTTGATATGAGACAGACTAATAACAATAAACGTGATCAGATCCAGGATGTGTAATATTTTCTTTTCAGCACTTAAAAATGTGATTGTTTCAAAACAAGCCACCCTCAAATACTGGCTGCCCATGGATATAAGCCACAGGTAAAAATAAAAATTTTAATAAAAGCTACACAAGGCAGTATTTAGATATCTTTTTTTCCTACAAATGTGTGTGTTATCCTTGGCTAGGGCAGACTGGCTCCATTCAGCTCTGTTCTTGGTGCCACCCACCAGCAACCACTTCCAGAGGACTCACCTCTCCGCCATGTTCCCCCATGGAATGCCCCCCCCATGGTGGGGCCAGAAGGGGGGGACTATCCTCACCTCCAGAGACTCTCATCCAGTTGCTGTTGAGAGGAGTCCTGGCAGGGTGTGGGTGAGAGGTCGGTGGACAGAATGTCGTGTACACCTACCCTGGCAACAATTTTTCTCTGCTTTTTTCTCTGTTCCCCATAGCAGGAGCACACCCATTGGTGAAGCATGTGCAGGCATGTACATGATACAGAGTCCCACAGTTCCCTCCCTTCATGCCCCTCCAGACCCACACTACTTTTGTTGCAGCTAAGAAGCCCACCCTCCCCAGGAGAGGACAGCAGTCCATGCAATGATCAATGCACTCACCAGGCTGACCCCCAGAAACCTGAGACTGCCCCTGATTATGGGTTGCCAGTGTGGTAGGTGGTACCTTTGTCGCCACACCACTGGGCTGGCCTGTATTTAGATACCTAAAAAAAATGTTTTCACAGTAATCACTCACATTTAAAAAAATAAATACATAAATATGCCTGCTGCATGAATCTTTTGAACATCTGCACAATGGTTTCCAAAATATTCATGCTGCAGTAGGGTTTTCAAATCCATGTGCTGCATGATGGTTTTCAAAATCTACTTGTGCAGTGGTTTTCATAAAACAGAAATCCCACACTAAGGTTTTGAAAATATATAGGCTGTGTGATGGTTTTCAAAATATACATGCTGCACAATGGTTTTCAAAATCTACCTGCTAAGCGATGGTTTTTCAGTTAGCGTTTAAGTTCAACATGACTAAAAACTTTAAGATAATATAACTTACTAAATACTTAAATGTTAAGGGTGGTACATTAGTGCTTGTGAGGGAGATAGAATGAGAAACACAATGACCCCCATATTATGAAGGTAAGCTCAGTATTAACAAGCATATCGCAAAGCTAACCAGATGCAGTGCATCTGGGCTAGGTGGGGACAATATCCAAAGGGTTACCTGGCTGTGCACACAGTGGATAGTGCTGATACATAGATTACATCACTATGACCTTGCCAATGTTGGTGCCCTCTTGCATACAGGATAGAATGATATATTCAAATGCTTATGTACGTGGTAACAGGCAGCTGAGGCAGCTCTAATTAATGCTTATGAAAAGAACAATTCCATAAGAACATACGATTAACAGTAGATCTTCAAGGGAACCTTTATCATCAGGTCATACCTATGGAACTTAGCTGTCAGGCATCAGGATACTATGGAAGCGTTTTCTGCAGCAGTCTACTAGGGGCCGCACACGACAACAGGCTCCAGTGTCATACACCCTATATAAGCACATCCAGCCCTGCTCCCTCCTCAGTTCTTTCCCTACCCAGAGGCTATGGGATACAGGAGGCCCACCAGGGAACTGAGGAGAGAGAAAAGTTGCCCAGCTAGCAGAAAGGCTGAAAGAACAGGACAGCCAAGCTGTAGAGAGAGAAAGATAAAAAGGGGGATGGAAGGAGGGATGGCATGACCTGATGACAAAGATTCCCTCAAAGATCTATAGTTATGGTAAGTTCTTAAGTAACTGTTCTATCTTCTTCGGGGATATCTATGTCATCAGGTCACACCTATGGAACAAGTCCAAAGCAGTGCTGAAAGCAGGGACAGTCTGGATGGCAGGAGGCCAGAGGCCTAAGAAAGACGGTCCTGAAGCACAGCTAGGCCAAATCCTGCCCTTCTTCTGGAGGCAATGTCCAGACTGTAATGATTGGTGAAAGTATAGACAGTACTTCAAGTGGCCACAGCACAAATCTCGGCTGCAGACATGCCCCTGAAACAGGCAACAGACGTGGCCATGCCCTGGTGGAATGGCCCATAACAACCCCAGGAAGTTCCTTACCATATTTCCTGTTACAAAAAAATAATACATTTGGCCAATCATTTGGACAAGCACTGTTTCAAAATTGGAGTCCCCTCTCTGTCAGTGGTGAAAGAAACAACTGAGAGGACTTCCTGCAGTCCTTCATACTGTGTGTATAGTAACACAAAATTCTGTGTACATCCAAAGTATGGCACAATGCTTTCCCTGGATTGGCATGCTCTAGATAATAAACAGGCAGGTGGATGGATTGATTTAGGGTAAACTCAGGCACCACCTTAGAAAGAAACTTAGGATTAGTAAACAAAGAGACCCTGTCTTTGTGGAAAATCAAATAAGGCTGCTCACACATGAGAGCCTGCAGCTCTGAAATTCTTCGAGCAGAAGTAATGGCAACTAAAAATAATGCTTTCCATGATGGAAAGCGCAGCTCACAAGATGCAGCTGGCTCACAAGAAGGCAGGGTGAGCTTCTCCAAAACAAAATTCAGGTACCAAGCCAGAACTGGGTTATGGATAAGAAGCTTCAAATGGAGAATGCCTCTCAGAAAACTACAGGCCACATCCAGCTGTGCCACAGTACAGCCATCAATGGATACATGAAAGGCTGATACGCTGACAGGAGCACTTTAGTAGAAGAGTATTTGATTCCTGCATCAAAATCTGGAGGTACTCCATAACCTGGTTCACTGGACAGGTCAAAAGGTCCAGGCTATGAGAAGCAGCCCATGTCACAAACTGCTTCCATTTCATACAGTACTGTAAGTGGCCCTGGTAGAAGGTTTTCTGGCAGCCACCAGGACATCTGCCACCTTCTAAGTCACCCCAAACTGAGCAATGGCTATGTCCTCAGAAGCCATGCATGCAGGTGTAGGAACCTGAGTCTGGATGGACCAGAGTCCCATGGGCCTAAGTCAGCAGGTCCCGGCAGAGAGGCAGGAGAACTGGAGGTTCCATGACCAATTGTGGCAGTAATAGAAATCATACCTGCCGAGGCCAAAACAGGGCCACCAGAATAAGGGTGCCTCCCCCCATCTGTAGCTTTATGAGAACCCTCTGAATAAAAGGGAAGGGAGGGAATGCATAAAGAATCCTCCCTTTCCAGGAGAGGGACAATGTATCACACCAGAAAACTTTAGGCACTGAATCTAGCCCACAGAAATAAATTCAGTCTTGTATGTGAATCTCTGCATTTGCAATGTGTACTTGATATATGTTATGTATATGTTATGTTTTTATTATGTTAAGTAATTGTTTGATAGCTGTATTGTAAACACTATGGGTCAACATTTTAAATGAGTTTTCTCAATGCTCTAACCCATTTAATAAAAATGAAATGAAATGAGAAAAGCAGCAGTTTGGCATTGAGTGGGGATGCAAAAAGGTCCAACTCTGGATGACCCCACCTGTCAAACAGGTCTTCTGGTGACTGAGGTCAGCAGCTCTCACTTGTGCACCTTGGACTGCAACCTGCTTAGGATGTCTGCCAAGGCATTTTGGATGCCTGGCAAATGGACGGATGACAGTTCTAGACCATAATCTAGAGCCCAGTACCAGACCCTCATTGCCTCCTGGGACAGGGGTAGGAATGGGTCACCCCTTGCTGTTGATGTAATAGACCACTCTGAGATTTTCTGCATCAGCAAAGGACCAGGAAAGATGTGGCTCTGGAAGCCTGTAAGGCATATAGAACTGCCCTCCTTTCTAAGCCATTTATGTGGAGGTGAGTCTCCCAGTGGTACCAGAGACCCTGGGTCTGATAAAGACCTAGATGGGCTCCCCAACCCAGACCCAACACATCTGTGGTGAGGATGTGGTGAAGAGTAGGTATAGGAAAGGGGACCCCCTTTAAGAGATTGGCAGGGTCCATTTACCAGTGAAGCACTTTGCATACTGGTGAGAAGACCAGGACCAGCTGGTTTAGATCATCTGAGTGCTGATCCCACTGAACCCTAAGGGTTCACTATGGAATCCTCATGTGCAATCTGACCAGAGGGACCATAACAATGACTGTCACCATGAAGCCTAGTAGCCTGAGGAATGTCCTGGCTGGGATATGATGGCTCTGAGTCACCTCATGGGCCTGGGCAATAAGATGGTCCACCCTGTCTTGAGGGAGGAAGGCCTTGCCCTGAGTAGAGTCCAGGACTGCCCCTATGTACTGCAATCACTGAGAAGGGGTCAGCACAGACCTGGGCTGATTGACAGTGATGCCCAAGGACTAGAATAACTGCAGGGTGCATTCTAGAGTCAACAATAGGAGCTCCCTGGACTTGGCTTTCAGTAACCAGTCATCCAGATATTGAAACACACAGAGGAATTAACGCCAGAGGGCTGTTGTTACAGCTGCTAAGCACTTGGTAAATACCCATGGTGCAGAGGATAAGCCAAAGGGCAATACCCGAAACTGGTAATGTTCCTCCTAGAACAGAAACAGCAGGTATAGTCTGTGAGGGGGCAAACCATGATATGCAGATAGGTATCTTGCATATCGAGGGATCATAGCCAATCACCCTGCTTGAGCAGAAGAAGAAAGCCATGCAAAGTGACCATCCGGAACTTTTTGTACTGGATAAAAAGGTTCAGCTCCTTGAATGGGCCTCAAGTCCCCTGTTGTTTTGGAAACCAGGAAGAACATTGAGTAGAACCCCTTGTTCCTTCACACCTGGGCACTGGTTCTATGACCCACTTGCACAGCAAGGTGATGATCTCCTCCATGGGGACTGGGGGAATGTCTGGAGACTGTTCTAGAAGCTCTAGAGTATGGCTCTGTTCAATTATCTGCAGGATCCAAGTATTGGTTATGATGGTTCTCCACTGGGATAGATGGAGGGAGTACCGACCTCCAACCACCACCTCCTAGCTCAGAACAAGGGGGGTCTATCAAGAAGTTAGACTGAAGCTGAACCAGCAGTCAGGGCCACACCTCCTCCTCTGGGTTGTTTGGTAGGAGAACCAGAGGCAGAGGAGGGGGCAGGCAAGGCAGAGCTGGCTCTGTGTTTACCTTTAAGCTTGGTTCCAGAACCCAACTGGAGAGAGACCTTATGAAAGGAGGGCCTTGGACTACTCCTGGGCTGGGTATGGTACAGGGAGTAGACAGCTCAAATAGCCCTGCCAGAGGCTTGAAGGTCATCAATTATATTTAGCACATCTGGTCCAAAACGTTTGTGGCCCACAAATGGGGCATTCAGCACTTTTTGTTGGACATCAGTCACAAAGCCAGAAACCCTAAGCCAGGAGTGCATTCTGAGGCAAATGCTGGAGGCAGCTGCCCTGGCTGTAGTATCAGGTAGGTAGGTAGGTAAAATTTATTTTTATACAGGTAATACATGTCATTTGGACATAATCCAGTTTACATGACAGACCTGTGTAAATTCCTAACTAGTTACATACAAGTAAGTTCCATATTAAATACATATAAATACAGACACCACAGTATACAAACAACACAGAATACCTAAAAGACTTACAATAGCTGGATTATAAAATCTCAAAATCCCAAGGAACCTTAGAGAAAAAAAAAACATTTAACACTCACAAATGTGAGCATATAGCTCCTTTATAGTGTGAGTAAACAATGAATAATTTGGAATTTCTCTTACCTCATCAGGAAGAGAATTCCAAAAACTAGCAGCCTGATATAGCAAAAACCTGTCCCAATATTTATTATAATATTTACCTACAACTATCTTATTTAAGTGAACTGGTCTTGTCAATAACCATTGTTGATAGTTATTCACTGTAAATAATATTAAAGAAATTGGATGACTTACAGATGAATATTTCATTTTGTGTATTAAAGATAACCAATGACACTTATGATTTATGTCTAAAGGTGACCAGTTCACTTTCTTCAACAATAAACGATGAATCCGATAGTGACCTTGTATTACATATCTTGCTACACAATAATAAGTTCTATCTATTCTAGACAATAGGGTTTTATTTGCAATTCTATATATTAATTCTCCATATCTTAGCACTGGAATAATTAACTGATCTGCCAGTTTTTTTCTATCTAAAAAAGATAAGCAATCAGTACTTCTTCTTAACGCCCCTACCCTTCTATTTATTTTTTTAATCAATGCAATAATATGATTCGAAAAGGACAGATGTTCATCAAATATAATCCCTAAATAACTATATTCTTTAACTTGTTCTAATTTAGTTTGATTTCCTGTATAAATGGATAAATCATAAACAAGTTCACCACTTTTTTTCAATGGGAAATTCATACACTTTGTTTTTTTTTGTGTTCATTATCAGCCCTGGCCTGGTGAACCACCCCTCAATTCTTCGAAAATCAGACTGCAAGTTGGTTTGTAATATTTCTTCCATTTTTCCAGACGCAATTATAACCGTATCATCGGCATAAAGTCGAATCTCTGATTTTTCTATAGTCGATCAGCAATATCATAGGTGGCTCTGAGGACATGCTTACTGACATCCTCCAAGGCCTGGAGCACTCTGATAAGCTCTTGTCTCTGGGAACCCTCAGGGAGGGCCTGCACTGCAGCTTTGCCCTTCCCCCAGAGGGTGTTTTGGTACTTAATCAGATGGGCCAAATAACTGGCAATCCAAAGACCCAGAGTGGCAATGGCAAAAGTCTTCTTGTCCTTGAGGTCTAGCCTCCTAGACTCCCGGTCAGGGGGCAGGGATCTAAGGTGTTTAGGGGCCTTAGTTCTGTCATGAGTGGCCTTGATAACCATTGAAATGGATTCAGGCTGGGCAGCATAAAATGGCAAACTCTGAGGTGCCTGGTAGAGCATGTCAGTCTTTCTGGGCATAGCTGGTACCATACTGGACATGGGCCTGGCCACAGTGGCAGCATCATTCAGTGCTTGCAGCAGAGTAGGAATAACTTTGGGTGGAGACTCAGGGATCTTCAAGAAGTCCACCAGATTCCTCATGGTTTCATCTTCATTCTCCATTTGAAACCCCATGGTGGAGGAGAGCTGCTTCATAATATTGAAAAAATGAGGGGTGCTCCAGGGAAGACTTGGGGGTGTGTTTGACAGAGTACTCACTCCTAGAGGAGACAGTGGACCTATCAGAGGAGTCTACTTCGATATCTTCCTCCTCTTCCTCTTCCTCAGGGAGAATGAGTTCAGGATGGTATTCCTCTTCCAAGTTGTCCTTCTCTGAGGCAGGTACCAATGGGCAGAGTACCGACAGTTCTCTGAAAGGGCACAGAGCAAATGGGTCGGACTGGCATCAACAACAAAGCAGCCATTGACAGCGAGGGTGATGATGGCCTGGGCTGTGGAAAGGATAGCATTGAGGTCGACGGAACGATATGGAATCATCATCAATACAGGTGTCGACAGAGTGGGCACATATCCCAGATCTGATGACAATGAATTGTTAGCAGCAATAGAAGTGGTTGGGCCTATCGCTTGAGGACCATGAGGATCAAGAGGTCTTGAAGGCAGGACAGAGGCCAATGATGAAGATGCTGACAGCCCCTCCTCAGACCTGTGATGGCTGGGAGGAGAGTCCTCAATGGGGGTCCTGATTGTAGCAGAGGCCTACACGGGGTGAGATGCTAACACCAAAGCAGTCAACGGGGCGATGCCTGGAGAAGAGGAGAAATCCTGGGGGGCCAGGATCACCGATGGGGGGGAATGGTCCTTTGGCTGATCCTTGTTCCATCGAGAATGTTTCCTGAGGCCTTGTACTGGGCCTTAGTTGCTTTACAGCCTGTTGAAGATTCTGTTAACTGGGCAGGGGTCTCCTACTTATTGCTCCATGAGGAACTTCTGCAGGGCTTTCTTGCATCGGCACTGGGTGATGTGGTTGAACTTCAGACAGGACTCACAGACAAGAACATTGTGGCTAGGTCCAAGACAGCAGACACAGAGCTCGTGTTCATTGGTTGAAGAAATCTTTCCGCAGCAGTAGAAAAGAGATGATGACAGGTTAGTTCTCAACATACAAAGGACAAGTGAATCATTTTAAGCTAGTAATTCAAAGGTAAGTAAAAAAAAAGATAAATAATTTTGGCAGTCGAAATGAGTGAGGTAGCTTCCATAGAACCTGTGCATGAATGGTCAATGGAGGGAAAGAACTGAGGAGGGTGCAGGGCCACCCACACTTATGTAGGGTGTGTGACATTGGAGCCTGATGTTGGTGTGGATGGCCCTAGTAGACTGCTGCAGAAAAAGCTTCCATGGGATCCTGATGCCTGATGGCTAAGTTCCATAGGTGTGACCTGATGACAGAGATATCCCTGAAGAAGATCCCTGCTTCTATCAATGTGCACAGAGGTGTATGATCCCTGCCACCCCAGCAGCACTTTTACTGGTGACCCCTGCTTCCACCCACCCACTACAGCCATGTTAATACAAAGCTACTGTATATTGTAGGTCCCAACCCTGGAACTCTAGTGGTTCCCCTGCTCCCAACTGCTGTCAGTACTGTGCAATATTAAAGATCTGAACCCTGGCAGTCTAATGGACACACCTCCCACACTCAGTCCCTGACAGTATTGTGGAACTGCACTAAAGCCCTTGCCTGGTAGTCTAGTGGACCCTCCACTCTTAACTGAGCCCTTTCAGCATTGCAGAACTATATTGAAGCCCTTCCCTTGCAGCCTAGTGAATCCCCTTTCCTCACCCAATCCCTGTCAGTATTTTGAACTGTAGATAAACATTGCCATAGCAGTCTATTGGACCTCCCTCCATCCAATCCAATATTGTGGAAAAATATACTGAAGCCCATCCCTGGCAATCTTGTGTTATCCCCTGATCCTGGCTCACCCACTGAGCACCCCCCATCTGCTCCCTAGTCACCCATCTGTCCATAGGTGGGCTACCACCTGGTCCTCAGACAATTGGCACAGACCCTCTCACCACTTTGAAGTCACTGTCTGACTGACAAAGAGTGAATGCATGCATACTGTAGAACCAACTGTTACTGCAGTACGTGCACACTCACTATCTATCAGTCAGATGCCTGAGGTGGTGAGCAGGAGGTCTGCACCACTAAATGTCTGAGGACAGGATGGCAGCTCACCTATGGATGGATGGATGAGTTAGGAAGTTACAGGATGTGGAGGTGGTAGTTGTTCAGTGTGTGGGCTGGGGAGGGGGATTTTACAGTGACTGATTGGGGGTAACACTAAACTGCCCAGGATGGGCATCAGTACATTTCCACAACACCTGATTGGATGAGGGTCCATTAGACTGACAAGAAAGGGATTTCATAGAGTTCCACAATATCATCAGGGATTGGGTGAGGTAGGGGGGGTCCACTAGACAGCTAGAGAAGGGCTTTAGTACAATTCCACAATGCCAACAGAAACTGGGTGAAGGAGGGGGTTCTGCTACATTGCCAGGGATGGCATAGGTGGGTAGGGCTCCTGTATGTGGGGTGGCTGAGGTTCTGTACAATGCCTTCCGCATTAGTGCATGGATGCATTGTACTGAACTGCTAATGGCCACATAATGACATGGAAATACACCATGTATGCCATAAGTATGTGGTCTTTAGCATGCCAGTCACAGAATATGACTCACAGAAGTGATGGTACCATTCCATTTCAAAAGGGCTATCTCCCTTGGCCCCTGGGAGCTTGATGCCAGCAGGTGCTGTGATAATGATGCACATATCCATTGTGCATGGCTCTTGCTGTGCTTGGGTCCTGACTACATAAAAATCTTGCTGCTCCCATACACTTCAGTTTGGCTGCTGTGCTCAACAGTGAATAATCACCTGGTGGTTTTCTGTGTCTTTTAGAAATTCTCAGAGAAAGGGCCTTTTGTGATATCTCTGTTGACATTTTTCAAAGGGCTGTCAACACCCATCTTTTTTCCCTGGCATTTGAGGACGCATTCTAAATATGTTAGGAATGAGAGGGAACAGCTGTGCTGTGATTTGACTTTTATAATGTTTCAAATGTTTTTAATTGATAAAATTAAATTGCACATACAGAGCTTCTAGCCTTTGGGATGAGGAGCAATATTAAATAAAATTTGCTTGCTTGCTAGAGAAGTCCAATATTTAGACAGGCATAGCAGGAAGGACAGGGCATGCTCTCTGAGTATCGCTCCCTGCCAGTCAAGTGCTATTTTTAGTGCATCATTGGGCTGGTGCAACACAAATGACTGTGAATGAGTGTTAGGGTCAGTGTGTGTGTGTGTGTGCTTTATTAAAATTAGTTGTCTTTAATTAAAAATCAAAACATCTGCACAGGAATCCTTCACAAATTTTGTCAAAATCTTCATGCTGTATGAATATTTTAACATCTATACTACAGTTTTCAAACTCTTCATTCAGTAGGACAATGTTGTTTTTTTATTATTGAAAAGGTCACCAAGAAAGGCACACTGAGCAGCAAATGCTCATTGCCAGGTGCGTCAAAGGTTTTCATAATCTGTATGCTGTACAAGGGTTTTCAAAATCTATGTGCTGCACAATGGTTTTCAAGATCTGTGTATTGCATGAGGGTTTTCACAAAATGTTCACACAGAACTTCAAGATTTTGAAAACCTACATACTGTGCAATAGTTTTCAAAATCTAGATGCTGCAAGACAGCTTTCAAAATGAATGTGTAAACCCCTGCTTTACTCTGTCTCTTGGATCCCCTGACTAGATGGCATGTAGCTCAAACAAAAGTCTCTTTCATCTGTGGCTACTGTAACTGTTCTTTCAGTTGGGGGCTAATACCACATGATAACACTCTCTTGGCATCAGGCAGAGATTAGGGGTGTGCATTGCTCCAGGGGTACCCTTCCTGTCTAATGTAGGTGGTAACAGCTCACCAGTTCCAATTAAATGCACTCAGTTTCCAGCTATTTACAGTTCCTTTCCATTCCTTTCCAGTAACTCCTTGAGCTTTTCCTGAGTCCCCTTTTGCCATGTCAGAAATAAATTACTCTGCTACATGATGGATTGTTGTCATGTTTGCTAATGTTTCTACAATTACACACATGATAACAAGACCCTAAAAAATGCTATAATTGTCAACACTGCAAGACAGGTTCTATTCTGACCCTTCCTGAACCTACAGTATGTATTTCCAGGACTGTGGATGGGAGCCTAAATGCCTCTTTATATCATATATGTACTGATAGGACTACCTTATTACAGGTCAGTAGCTGTCACCCCTGCCACACTGTAATGAATACTCTTAATGGGCAATTTATGAGGGTTAAAAGGAATTGCTCAAAGAGTGATAATTATAATTAGGCAGCAGATGAAATGGCAAGTCACCTCCGAGAATGTGGTTATGGGCTCGGTAACATTAAAAAGGCAAGAATGGAGCTTGATAGTATTCCAGAGAGTCTCGTTTGCAAGTTAAATCTGACTCTAGTGGGGCTACAAATAAGATTAGTTTTATCACTACATATTCTACTGATGAAAAAGCTGTTCAAGCCATTATTTTTAAGAACTGAGAGTCGTTGAGGGCTGAACCTAAATTGAGAGATGCTGTTGTTGAACTGCCCCGTATTATTTAATAGAACCAGGAACATTAGGGATTCAGTGGTGCACAGTGTGCAACCTAAGAAAAAAAGCAGTTGTTTCCCTTGCCAAACCCTTGATGTAAACGTTGTATTTACTGCAAATATTGCAATGTAGTGGTTACTATCAATATGTTTCCTAGTTCTAGGGATGGTAGAAGTTATTAAATATCTAGCTTGATTACATGTGATATCACAAATATAATTTATATTGCTTTGTGTAAATGTGGTATGTTCTATGTGGGGAGGACAAAAAGGAGATTTAAGGACCGTATTGGGGAACATATGAGGGCAAGTGTTAATAATAATGAGAAATATGCCCTAGCACAGCATATTAATTGGGGTGTACACTGTCCCACCTTTATCGGAATTTAAAGAGTCGGTAAAGGTCCAAGGGTTGGGGATACAGAAAAATTACTGGCCAAAAGGGAAGCGTTTTGGATCTATCAACTGGGGGCACTTCATTGGTCAGGTATTAATGATCAGATTGAGCTTGCAAAACTTTTCTGTAATTTATGTCTGGTATGATGTGCCTTGGAGTCTTTACCCCTTTTAGCTGACTGTCTGTTTTTTGATAGTCACTTAATGTTTTATGGCATTTTACTGTATTTAATATTTTGGTGGTCTGTGTCTTTAAAACATGGCATAAACTGCTAGTAACATACAATAAAGTTGTATTAAATAATTGCAGTGTCAGTAGTTTGTTGTATGATTAAATGAATTGCTAGATTTTTAAAAGATTATTTGTGCTGGCCTTGAAACTGACACTGCTTTGATTCTGCAGGCACTTTTTAATGTTTGGCATATAATCACAGGACAACAGATAATTTTTCCTTGTGTTTGTAGAGTGTTCACTAATTACTGAACTGAGCCTGCAGACACTTGTAATTAGCAGTTGGTGCCATTTTCTGGTATAAATTGATGGAATTGTGTTTTAATAATATATTAATTGATACACATTTTCATGTTTCATTGGCACTGTGTTGGGTATATATAGATATCCACATGGGTACCCTGCATCTTATTTTTTTTTCCAGAAACACTTGCCACGGTACCTAGTGAATACAACTTTCAAGCATGGGATCAACACATTTCATGATTTGTTTGGAAAGGGAGGCCCCCAGTGTGAGGTATTCTATTCTTCAACTGCCTGAGAGAAGGGAGGCATAAACCTCCCCAATTTGCAACCATATTCAGTAGCTTCTCTGCTACAAACCCTCATGTATTGGATGAACCATCAGTATAACTCACATTGGAAGCAGCTAGAACTCACCCTGAGCGATCTATTTGACCTTACAGGCTATTTGTTTGGCAACACCCCCACAGTGTATCCCACTCACTAAATTCCCTCAATATACCAGGGAACCATTCCAACAATGGTTCTCTGTTTTACATCAGTATTTAACCCCAGCAGAAGCATTCTATTTAAGAGTGTTTATACATGACTTGGCCTTTCCTCCCAGTAAAATTGATAAGGGCTTACTTAGGTGGCAACATCAAGGTTTAAGATATGTCTCTCAGTTGGTGGGACCCACTGGTATTCTCCCATTTGTGTCATTGCAAACTGCATACTTTGTTCCATAGGAATGTTTCCATTGATATGAAAGCAATAAGACACAAAAGGTTGTGGACTGTTGATTGATAAGAGCACGCCCCCAGATGCGTTGTTAGGCAGGAGGTGCTTGTGCTGAGTGACTACAGCAACCGGGTAGTGCTCTTATCAATCAACAACCCACACCCTGAAGTGTGTTATAGCGCTTATAAAATGGATAGCAACTATTTCTATAACAATCAAACAAAATTCTAGACGCATTATTAAAAATGTAATAATAGTATGTTATTTTATTTAAATAAGGTGACAAAATAGTCCCCAGACTTGGGTAAAGGAGTGGTAAAACTGGTTGAATAGCAATTCACTGAAAAATGCTAAACTAGTGAGTTGGAGGGACAGCAATGTATTATTTGAGCAGTTTGGGGTCTGCCTCTGCCTATTTAACTGTATTTTCCCACCTTTTCACTTTGTTTATAAAGTATTATTGTATTGCCTACTTTCTTCATCGTATTGTTTTTTTTTTTCTGTTTTTCCCCTCATTCAAGACATAGAATGTTTACCATGGAATACAGGGATTCAAAATTCTGCTCAATTCCGCTGGTAGAATGTTACTCTCCTAACATACTGTACACACAGACAATAAAGGCCTGTTTTAGAGTCAGTGACATAATTATCTCACTGTCAGGGCAAGCAGAAGAGATTTCCCTGATGAGCAGGTAAAGACAGAAGGGTTTTTACAGTGTAAAGGTAGTAGCCATGTTTGTGATGGAAGATCAGTTCTGGTTGCAGAGGGACTGATGGAAGATAGTTCTGGTTGTAGGAGGACTAATTTGCTCATTGTGAGATGTGGTTTAGGACCAGGATGAATGTGTGTATATAGAGATTTATTGTACAGTCAGCTGATGTCTCTTGACCAATGAGATTTCTAGATTTTTTCTTGCCATTTTATAATTGCAGTTAAAATCATACCTACAACCATCTGAGGAAGCATTATCTTGTATGGCGGAGAAGCCTCCGCTTTTGGTTTTATTGATTCAGTCTCACATGACAGGAGCCTCAACTGAGCATTCCATTAGCTCTATATACAAGGCCCTTCGGGGAGAGGCCAGTGGATTCAACTGAATCAATAAGAGCAAAATGGTCACAAGAACTACAGACTTACATATCCACCTCTGGGTGGCTCACCTCAGCTCTTCCGGCCTATAAAATTTACAGCTCTCGGTACTGGAAAGAATATGTGTGGAAGCTTAGAACTCTATTTTTTCACACCCCCTGTGATAGCAGCAAAGTATTCTGATGCTACACTTGGGAGGTGCTGGAGAGACTGTGGATGTATGCAGGCAGATCAGAGACATATTTTGTGGGCCCATGAACCCTTGGCGCCTTACTGGCAGGAGATGATTCAGGAATTAATAGCCATTTATGACTGTACAGAGTTACTTACTCCTACCTATATTTATTTATTTAGATTTTGGTGGCTGGGTAAATCCACTGAGTCCAAAGGTCCCTTTTTCAGGGGCAACCCGGGATTAGGTACATAACAGCACTTTTACATACAGTAGACAGACGTTACATACAGTAGGTGCAATACAGCAATTTTACATACAGTAAACAGAAATACAAGGTTAGAGTATCGACTGGAGAGACAGTGATTACAGGTAGAGAATCCAGTGTGTGCAGTTCTAACATTACAGAGTTTATAGGGGTCACAATTCAACATATTCATCAACAGGGCATGAGAGGTCACAATTTGTCTGGTAGGGAAAAAGGAGGGCTAGCGAGTGCAGCCACACAGGCTAAGTTCCAGCAGGTATGATTTAAGGCCAGCCTTGAATCCTTGGAGAGAAGGTCTATCAACCAGAGTAGCTGAGAGTGTATTCCATAAGTGTGGGGCAGCATATGAGAAGGAGCGCCTACCCGGGTTGGTACGTATGCGGAGGATGACTAGGAGCCAGCTGGCTGAGGACCTCATACTTCTGCATTGTACTATGGGGTTAAGCAGTCCACACAGGTGAGGAGGAGGGCTAACGGTGGTGAATCTATGAGTCAGGCAGAAGATGGAGTAGGCCAGTTTATGGCATATGGTGGGCCAGTGAAGGTCTGCAAGGACCTCACAGTGGTGTCTCCTGGGAGGAGTTAGTTGCAAAGTGTGCCACTCTATGGTAGAGCACCATGAGTTTTCTGAGTTCCCCTTCATATAGGAACTGTAGCAGGGGGGCCCCATAAAGGAGGTGGGGGAGAAGGGTGCAGTTGGAGATAGCAAGCCGCGCCTCGTCAGTAAGGGAGTTTCCCAACCAATAGAGGAGTCCAAGTCTCTGGTGGATGGACTTGGTTAATGAGTCAATATGGGGTTTGTAGGACAGTTCCTGGTCGAGAAGTATCCCAAGGTATTTGATCCTGTCCAGGACCTCGACCCATTTCCCCTGGTCCAGTTTGAGCTGGAGAAGGTCATTCCTATCTGATCCAAGGCATCTGGATCCAAACAGGAAAGCCTTTGTTTTCTCCTCATTTAATACTAGAGAGTTGGTGGAGAACCAGGCGTTTAGTGTTGTGAGACTGTGTTGCAGTTTAGCAGTGATGACACTGGGCAACGGGTCACTGCAGTAGACAACGGTGTCTTCTGCATAGAGGATGAGATTTTTCAGCCCGCAAGCCCTCTCTACGTCATTGACAAAGAGAGTGAAGAGCAGGGGGCCCAGGATTGAGCCCTGGGGTACCCCTGAGACAACTGCTCTGGCACTGGACTGCATTCCCCTCTAGCAGACTAATTGGCTTTGGTTTAGCAGATAGCTCTCGAACCAGGAGAGGGAGAGC
This sequence comes from Neoceratodus forsteri, assembly GCA_016271365.2. Classification (NCBI taxonomy): domain Eukaryota; kingdom Metazoa; phylum Chordata; order Ceratodontiformes; family Ceratodontidae; genus Neoceratodus; species Neoceratodus forsteri. The sequence goes on from CM028131.1 coordinate 1,130,037,029, forward strand.
CCGTCCAGTCTAAGGAGGTGAAGTTTGGTGAGCAGAAGGCCATGGTTGACTAAGTCAAAAGCCTTGGATAGGTCGATAAATAGTTCACCAGTCTGGGAGCCTTGGTCCATGGTGTCAAGGATATCAGATGTGAGCCAGATGAGGGCCATGTCTGTGCCATGGATTTATCTGAAGCCATGTTGCATGTCAGCTAGGAGAGAGTGAGCTCGAGGTAGTCATGCTGCTGGTTATGGGCCTGTCTCTCCTGTACTTTTCCAAGGGGGCAGAGGATGGAAATGGGCCTGAAGTTCCCCACTTTGTCCCTAGGCTCTTTTTTTATGAACCAGGACTAAGGTACATACTTTCCATTTACTTGGGACTGTTCCCTCAAGAAAGGACCTATTAATGAACCAGGTGACAGGGAGCGCAATGGCAGGAGCAGCAGCCCTCAGCAGCCTTGGTTTGAGCAGATCATGTCCCGGAGAGGAATCAGGATCAATCCTGAGCAGGAGGGGCAGTACTTCAGGAGACTTAATAAGTTTAAGATGAAACTGGGGCCGTGCACTCTCCCATGAGAAGTCACTGGAGAGGGGGAACGCCAGGTGGGATAAGGGGACAGGATCCACCTGGGTTGGAAAAGGAGACATTGAATGCCTCCGCTACTGTGGAGGGGTCGTTAGTCAGGGTGTTTTCAATGAGCATAGCTCCATCCTTTGCAAAGGAGGCACCCTTAAGCAGCAAGTTAATTTGACCCCAGAATTTCTTGGGGTCCCGGAGGTGATTAGTCTGGGTAGCACATAGGTATTTAGTTTTGGCAAGTTTGGAAGCTTTCTTACAGTGATTCCTTAGTTCTCTGTATTTCTCCCCAGTCAGTGTTACTGCCGGAGGATTTATACTGTCCCCAGGCCCTATCATGGAGCAACATACTCCATTTGAGGCCAGGACCTAGCCATTTGTGACACTTACCCTGTACCCTTAGCTCCTTTCATGGTGCATGTGCATTAGCCATGGACAGAAATGAGCAGGTGAAGTAGTCTAAGGCTTCATCTAGGGTGGGAAGAGTGAGAATGAGGTGCCAATTGATGGCACGAAGGTCTGAACAAAAGTTGTCAGTGACAAGTCTGGTGTAGTTCCTGGCCTCAATAACCCTGTCGACCAGCTTGGGGGGCTCATTGGACTAAGTACAAAAGATTTCAGAGTGGTCACTCACGGAGTCAGACATGGCCCCGGCTGTCAGAATATGGATGGGGCAAAAGACAAGGGCCCAGTCAAGTAAGGAGTGACTGCCAGTTAGGTTGGAGTCAAGGACCAGGTTTCTATTAGTCGAGGTCCCTAGGACAAGCCAATTTTGGTTAAAGTCACTGAGGAGGATGAGTTCCCCAAGGGAATGCACGGCCATGGCATGGGTTAGGGATTCAAGGGAAGTGGCAGCAGACTGGGGCAGGAGATAGACACACCCAACGTACAAGGGTTTGGTGTCTCCATGTAGCAGCTTAACGAAGATGATCTCATTTACAGAGTCACCGAGGGGAGGGAGGTCCAGTTGCATGGCATTGAGATTTATTTTGGTGTAGATGAGAACCTCACCACCTCTCCTGCCTACACAATCCCTTCTGAAGGCATTGTAGCCAAGTAGGTCTATTTCGTATGGCAGTATTTGAGGTTTGAGCCTGGTCTCCATCACTGCTAGTACATCAGGTTTGTACAATGCTGTCCAGGCTTCAAGGTCATGGATTTTGTGCCTTAGGCTGCCAATGTTCATGTGGACCAGCCAGAGACCCCTGGCCACAGCCCAGAGTGGGTTGGTAGGGTCACTGAGAGCAAGGTTGTGGGAGGAGGGCCGGGGTTAGGCTCGACATCTCCCCCTAGAGCAAGCTTGAGCCTGGCAAGGTACTTAATAATTTTAGTGGGAGAGAAGGAGTATCTCCGTCTGTCCCCCAAGTGGATACCATAAAAGAGGTTGTAGCAATTTCCATTTCGGGCTACCCCATACATAGAAAGAAGCAGTGAGTTTGTCTCCTTCATCAGGAACTCAGGGGGGGCAGTGGGGCTGACCAGAGTGCCCACCCTGATCCGGGGAACTGGGGGCCCAGGGAGAGAGCATGTCAGCTCCCAGGATAAGGGCGATATAGGCGAGGGCTACCATAGGTCCGACGCCCAGCACGGCTGCTCAAGATATGACTGGGAAGTGAGTCCGCAGCTCCAGGGGTAGGAAGCATGAGCTAGGGGTGGAGGGGCAGCTACCGTTTCCCAGAGGGATGAAGAAGTTTTGGGGGAGGGAGACTGTAGTGGAGGGGTAGGTCTGGTGATTAGCAGCAAGCAATAACAGGGTTAGCACTAAGCAAGTGCCCTGACTTAGCAGCAGGCAAAAACAACAGGTGAGGGTTACCAGCAGAGACAGCCTTGTTCAGGATTCCTTCCCTTTGACAGGGAAAGAAAAAAAGATCAGTTAAATATGCTAGGTAATCAGACTGGCAGAAAAACACAAACAGAAAAGTAGCTTAAGGCAGGCAGGCAGCGTGTCGGGAGATATGCAGTATCAATCAGCTAACATCAAGTTTAACAGACACAGCTCTAAATATATTGAAGACTATATATATATATACTTTCATACTGCCGGAGGGAGTCAGGGTTGACAAGGCTACTTATGGGCAAATTACCTTACTTGTTTTTGCCACCAAAAAAACTATAAACCAGCTATGGCACACAAACACAATCCCAGCTTGGGATGCCTGGTGTGCCCTGGCCAAGGAAATTTATGCTTTGGAAAGGCTCTCTGCTAGACTAATGGATCGAGTGGAGGCGTTTGACTTCTGATGGTGTAAATGGGTGCTGTACCAACTGGAGCACTATATGGACTTTGTGCACTAGGTAGTCAAGGGGTGTGTAGTTTTCATGAACTGGAGTTGATTTTAGTTCAAAGGTATATGGAGGGGCAGGGTAAGAGGGGCCTTTCTCTATGTTGGGGGGCTCACCCTATCCTTCACCTCCCTCTTTTTATCTGGATATGCAGCAGCGACCTCTCTTTTGGTATTATCAGTTATTTAAAAAAACATGTCATATTAGTTAATTTAGATAATATATATATAAACTTAACATAATCTTTAATACATCAGAGATGCAATAGGCATACTCAGGGAGGCTGGGACTTGTGCTTTAAGCCGCTCTTAGAATACTTGAATGACTCCTGTCTCCATGAAGAAGAGATGAAGACTCCCGTGGATGAAACATCTATAGGGAATTTGAATACTGAACTGATTTATTATAAAAGAGTCTGGGAACATTGGGAAGGGAAAGGGAACATTGTTTAACCAGTAGCACACTAAGCCAAAGCCTGCTTTCAGATGCAACCTGGGAGCATAAGGAAGTTAAGTGACTTGCTCAGGATCACACAGTATGCACTTAGGCAGCTGTGGGATTCAAACCCAGGTCTCCAGATCTGCAGCTCAGAGCCTTAACCCACTGTGCTATACTACCTCCTATATGCATGCATTAAGTTTTTTTATGATAAATTTGGAGAGAGTGAACAAGTTTTGATACCCATACATTCTGAATAATGGATGGATTTATTGTATACCATATTGATTTTATTTTACTGTTTAGTTTGTAATGTGTTCCTCTGAGACATATACAATAAAAACTGAAATAAAAAAAAAAAGATATCCAGAAGAGAGAGCCAATCATGTTGACAAAGTAGCCAGGAAGTAAATGTGAAACATTGGGCTTTTGTGGGATACCTCCTTGAGCTGTACTGGCTATGTTGAACTGTTCCTATCATATACACTTGTTAATAAATTATTTCCATGGGCACTGAGAAGCAGTGACATGTCTATCCAAACAGTATTCGTTCTACGGTGGCAGGGCTACTTGTCAGTCCGTAGCCCTGCCCCTGCTGAACTGAGCTATGTGTGTTTTTGTTTAGTAAAAGGCCTTTTGGCTGCCATAAGCTGCATCTACAGCCTGTGTGATGTAAACTGGACACCTGTGTGCCCAATCCCCCATGCCAACTAAAGCATTAATATTCTGACAATAGGGTGCCCACCTCTTCCTCCACTGCCGGTTAAGTCCCTTCCCTTTGTTTTAGGTTTTTATATGCTCCAACACCAGGGTGCCCAATCCCCAGTACTGATGATATTCCCCTGCACACCTAATTAAGATACTGATACTGGGGTGCTCAATCCCCAGTGTTGGTCACTCTGGAAAAAAAAAAAAGAAAACTGTCCCCCAAAGATTCTTTTTTGGTTAAGTCCTGAAAGAAGAAAACAGTACCTAGTCCATCTCAGACCCTTACCCCCCCATCCTCCACCCACCCCACCCTGATCCCCTACTCAGCACACACCACCCCTACTCCCCTTACTCACCTATCTTGGTTTCACCCCTGCTCTGCAAGAAACATGTCCTTCCTCAGTAACGCTGGCTGGCAACTGAAGAAACAAGGTAAGTGCCATCAATATATTTCCAAAGCATTTTTAATTTTTATGTATAACTTGGTCATTTTTCAATTTTTTTCCCCCAGATTTTCAACATGGCTTTTTAGAACTCCACTTCATGGATAAATTAGGCAAACATGCTCATAACCCACATGAAATGTGATTTCGCAGAGCAAATGTAAAATCACCTTTCAGGCGGGTTTCAAAATTTTTACTTACCAGGTCCATGAGGTGGGATCATAAGAAGGCCAGTTGAAAGTTTGGCGTCAAAATATTGCAAAACACAAAGTCATGACAGTATACTGTCATTTTTCAATGCTCTCTCATACTTTGATGATTTTCAATATTTTAACCCCAAATTTTCAACATAACCATTTTTCATACCACATCATGAACATAACAGGTGTCACTTTTCAAATCCTGGCCAGAAATGTGTTTTCACACTTATGACATGAAATGATGTTTTGGGAGGGATTTGAACATTTTCACCTACTGGGTTCATGTGGTGGGGTCATAAGAAGACTATGCTGAAAATGTGGGGTCAAAAGATTAAAAAACAACAAAGTTTTGAAGGTATGTTGAAAATGTTCGACGCGGTGCATAACTTTGGTGATTTTCAGTAATTTGACCCCACATTGTCAACATAGCATTTTTTTCACATCACCTTATGAATGTGACAGGTGTCATTTTTTCAAATCCTAGCTAAAATGTATTTTTGCACTTGTGGTATGAAATGTTTTGGTCAGTATTTTATAAATGACACCTGTAAAGCTTGGAAAGGGGTCATAAAAAGACTGCTGAAAATTTGGAGTCAGAATGTCACACACACATACACACAAAAACGATGTAACATTGTTTGCAGGGATGGCCATTGGCCCAGTGGGGACCACTCTGCTTTACCATGCCAGTGACCTGAGTTTGGGGGCAAGCTCAGTGAACCAAGGCTGAAAGGAAGGTGTTGTGGCATGCAGCACCGGCACCAGCCTGGTGAGGTACAGAGCAGTATTCTAGTGCACAGTCTTCCCTCACAAGAGGTTTCATTTTCATTTTTTATACTTGTAGGCATGATGAGCATATCTGTCCATTTTCACATGTGGCAAGTTAACAAAACAAATTATACATCGCATATACAAATACAAAACAAAAGATACATAAAGCAAAAGTTACAGTAAATACAACATGACTGACCATACAAAATCTATGTTGTAAAACAGGTACATTCATTAGAACATCAAACCAATTTCATAATATTTTTTTAAAAGTATGTACCATGGAGCAGTTAATAACACTGATAGGAAAACTATTAAAAAGGAGATTTATATAATAAAAACCTCTTACCTGAAGCTTTTTTAAAAATAGGTACAGTAAAAGTGATTCTGCTCTGGGCTCTAGTCCCACACTTATTAATAGATTTTATAAACAAAGTATTGATTGACAAAGGTAGGAGGCCCAGTATACCTTTAAAAGAAAAAAATGGTTCTAAAACATACCCTGTTGTCAAAGGATAAACAATTACCAATTTAAATAGTTCACAGTGATGCATATGGTATGTTGATCTAGTCACAAATCTGAGGATGGAGCTGTAAGTGCCCCTGAGCTTATCCAGCATTTTATCTGAGGTGACTGTGTAGATAATTAAACCATACTCCAGAAAACTTAACGGAAAACTGTGTGTTAATAGTCTCCACGATTCATTAGTCAGAAAAGGTTTAACTCTATACAATAAACCAAGTCTTTGGTTCAGGGTTTTCTTGAGGGAACTAATATGGGACTCAAATATAAGGTGCGGATCTAAAAGGATGCCAAGGTATGTAAAACTCTCAACATGCTCAATAGTATCACCGTTAAGGTCAACTATGGGGTTTACAGTTCGGGTTTCCTCTGGGCCCAGTAAAGAGCATAACCTTGATCTTTTTAGAATTAAGCACCATGCATTTAGAAATAAGTCAGTTCTGGAAATTAAGAAAGTCAGTTTGCACTTTTCTCCATTGCGGAACTTGGGTTATCATCGATGCTGTATAGGTCGATTTGCATGTCCAGGTCTGATGGTCCCATGCACTGTGTCAGGACAAAAGGGTGGCAAGAAAAATGGGATGGCAGGATGAAAGTCAGGTTACTGCAGGCCCTGCACCACTGACAGGCCCCCCTACTACTTTTTAGCTGCCCAGCCTCATCTTCCACCTAAGGAACTTTCCTTGTATCTCTGGTGCCCTCCCCCAAGACAGGGATAGGAGAGGAAGTTAGTCTGGCCTTCTTAACTCTCAGCCAGTTTGGCCATCCACAGCCCTGTTGGTGTTGCAAGGTGTGCAGAAGGTGATGACTTCATCCTGCCCTCATGGCAGTCAATGAGCGAAGCAACCCCCCCCCCGAGAAGATAGTGGGCCTGGGGATGCTGAATCCTGTCCATATCCCCCAGGTCAGCCTCAAGAGACCCAAGTCCATTCCAGAACCTGGGTCACTGCCATGGTACCAGTAACTACTCCTCCGACCAACTACAATCCCTTTCTACCCAACACAGCTGATTAGTAATTTTATTAACCATACTAACCACTCTTCACTTTATGTCTACAAGTCTGGGTGGAATAAAGAAGATGGCACAACAAGACGGTGTCCCCGGTGTTGGAGAACATTAACCACATGTGTCAAATAAGTATTGTGTTATGTTTAGGGTACCTTGTTTGTTCAAGTTAGCTACTAAAGAGCTGCAGATCCTTTGTGACCCCATTGTCATTCTTATGTTACAGGTAGAACTGGATGTTCCCTCAAGTCACCCAACCCCCATCCTATAATAACCAGGACCCGGTAAGAAATTTTTACTATCAGTACTACATCTAAGCTAGGATGGTACAGTGTTAGCTAGGTACAACACTGAAACGGCATTGGTTAGGGTGCAAAATGACCTCCTCAGGTTGAGAGATGGGGGGTACAGATCAGTTCTGGTTCTACTAGATCTCTCTTCAGCTTTTGACACCATGGATCACACTGTGTTACTAGATTGCCTTTGAGAATATTGTGGACTCACTGGTACTGTCATCAACTGGTTCGAGGCCGATCTCTCAGGCAGGATGCAATGGGTGGTGATGGGGAATTTCTGCTCCTCCAAGAAGCCTCAGGGCTTGATCTTGTCACCAGTGTTATTCACAGTGTACATGCTACCCCTAGGTGAGCTCATTAGGCATTACAGTTTGGGTTTTCACTGCTATGCAGATGATACCCAACTGTATATGTCCTTTGCCCATGGAATACACGACGTTGTGGAAGTGCATAGCAACTGCCTGTCTGAGAGCAATGACTGGATGTCCTCCAACTGGTTGAGACTGAACCCAGATAAGACAGAGGATCTTGTGATTGAGCTGGGTCATGGTTCTGATAGGAGTGCCTCCAGAGCTGCCTCAGGATTGGTCCTAGGGACTGCTCCATTGATGGCTTCCCCTAGGGTGAGAAATCTTAGCGTCATCTTGGACGACAGATTGACACTTGATGCTCAGGAGTCATCTATTGTTCAAAGTGTTTTTTACCACTTAAGGAATGTCACCAGGATTGAAACCCTAGTTCTACCCAAGGATCTGCCATCACGGGTTCATGTCTTTGTTATGTCTAGGCTTGATTACTGTAATGCTCTGTACTTCAGAATCAGTGGAGGGACCCCCCGCCTGCTTCAGCTGGTATAGAACGCAGCAGCCAGGTTACTGATGGGTCTGCCCAGGTCTAGTCATGTGACCCCGATCCTATGAGCTTTGCACTTGCTGCCTGTCAAATGAGGCTCATCTTCAAGGTGGGTTTGCTCACCTATAAGGCCCTACATGGACTGGGCCCTGGCTACCTGGCTGATCTCCTGACACCTGCCTCCTCAGTCCACTTCCTTCGCTCCTCCACCAGGGGCCTCCTTGCAGTTCTGAGAGCCAGGTTAAACACTTTGGTGACTGAGCCTTCAAAGTCGCTGGTCCAGCCCTCTGGAACTCAATTCCCATCTCCGTTAGGGAGGCCCCAACGGTGGAGGATTTTAAAAGGGGTCTACAGACTCATCTTTTCCGTCTGTCCTTCCCAGACTAATCGGAGAATTGATATTTTAAGATTATGCTTAGTGATTTTAATACTGTATTATGTACTAAATATTGTATTTGTGTGTATTTTATCCTATTTGCATTTCCTTTCCTGTTTTTATGTAAGGTGCCCAGAGCCTCTGGGATTGGGCACAATAGAAATAAATGTACCTTGCCTAACGGTGCAACTACAAGTATTAAGACACTGTTGTTGTTCACTTGTTAGTTGGTTAGTGAAGCAGGGCTAGAAATATCTCCACTATTCTGTTGATATAATTTTGTGCAGGTCCCGCTGCATGAATGAGGATGTGATTCCACCATCACAAAAAGGAAATTCATTGCAAAAAAACTACATTAATGCAGTTATTAGAGTTGAAGAATGCAAAGTATGGAAATGGAAAAACCATTAGTGTTTTGGGTCTCCAGAGTCTTTGTGAATCACTCGTGCGTTGTTCCTTGGAATTGACAACCCTACTGCCCACCCCCTCCACTGAGCAAACAAGATTAGATAGGATCTCTTTTCTTCAGACCGAGCCCTGCATGAAGAAAGCTGTGGCTGATTCTGTTAGCAACATGTGGCGAGCCATACTCCTCTACCTCTTCCTCCAAAGAGTGTATCGCTATAAGGCACTGGCCTGGGGCTGTATATTGTGCTTCAGACAGGAGACTAAGGCAGGAAAAGGGGTGAGCATTAGGTTCACAACATAGAATTTGTTAGCAGAAAAGGACTGCTTGGTCCACTTAGTCTGCCCAGATGGTCTCTGCCTAGTCTTTCTCTGGTGACCCTCCCTCCTCCCTGCCCATTTGCAATATTGCCTATGTCTAGACCATGCATGCTTGAAGCCCCTCCTGTTTTCACCACCACCACCTCCACTGGCAGTCTATTCTAGGTGTCCTGCACTCTTTCAGTGAAGTAGTACTTCCTCACATTTCTCCTATACTCCATCCCTCTCCAGCTTCATCACATGCTCTCTGGTTCTGTTGTTCTTCCTCATTTGAAAGAGACTCCCCTTCTGCACCTTGTTCACCCCTGTGAGGTACTAGTAGGTCTCTGTCATGTTATATCTCTTCCAGGGTGTACATTTTGAGATCCTTCAGTCTCTCCTCGCAGGGCTTCTCATTCAACCCCAGCACCATTTTATTTGCCTTTCTCTGGTCTTCACCCTATCTATATCTTTTCTGAGGTGCGATCTCCAAAACTGGACACGATACTTTAGGTGGGGTCTTGTCAGCGAACAATATAGTGACAACACCACCTCTCTCCTTCTGCTGAAGACACTTCTCCCTATTCATCCTACTGTCTCTATCTGCTGCTTTATCACACTGTCCTGCCACTTTGAGGGCATCCGATATGATAACTCCAAGGTCCCTTTCCTGCTTAGTGACCGACAGTATCTCCCCACCATCATATACTCTACTCTTGGGTTCCTATGCCCTAGGTACATGATTTTGCACTTTTTGGCATTGAACCCAAGGTGCCATGCTCTTTGGCCACTCCTCAAGTTTCCTCACGATCCATATGCATTCTTCTCAATCCTTTCTTATTGTTCACCCTATTACAGATTCTGGTATCATCTGCAGAAAGGCATACCTTCCCTTCCAATTTATCTGCACATTAATAACTTTGCATGTATTGTTGCATGCACAGTCTGGGGGACAAGGTCTTTTGATTTGGCAGTTTTGTGACAGTCAGATCTTCGGATTCTGAAATCTGGATAGTGCAAGTGGAAAAAAAATCTGTTTTTTGGGCCTTTTTTGTTTGCTCTCACCTACAGCCCAGACAGTTTGGAATTTTGTTCTGAAATTTTCAGGGTAGAAGGGGCTTGCAATTGAAAGAGGCCTTTTTTGATTTGGTGAAAAAATATTAATCTGTTCCCAAGTTATAAGGATTGGAAATGTAATTTCTGAACATGCTTAGTAAGGTCTTTCATTTATACACAAACATAAGAAGACAGTAGAATAAGGTCATTAGGCCTATTTAATCTGCTCATACTACAGGGTCTATAGCTTGAGCTATTGAGCCTGTCCCACCATCCTCCTATCCTTTCCACCCACCCCTCCCATGACCTCTACTTTCCTCTTACGTCTGACACCTTTTTGAAGCTGCCCACCATTGTCAACGCAACCACCTCTTTCAGCAGCACACTCCAACTGTCCATCACCATCTCAGTGAAGATTGCCTTCTAGATTCCCTTCTAAACCTTCCCCCATCCAATTTAAGACAGAGCGCCCTCATGTTATAGTTTCCACTTAGCCTAAAGAGACCCTCCTTATCCACTCTAATTATCCCTTTCAAGTATTTGAAAGTCTCAGTCATGTCCATGTTCAGGTCTCCCAACCTCTAATTTATGTACATATGTACTGTATGTCTAATGCTAAAGAATTTCTGGCTCAACAAAGAAGAGTCTTCTTTCGTGAAAAAAAAAATCATCTTTCACATGGCCACCATCTTGTTTGGCATTAAAAATATATATATATATATATATATATATATATATATATATATATATATATATAAACTCAAAAATTATGCCCTGAAGAAAAACAAACACATGAATTTAGCTAAACTGGACCCATTTAGTTTGATTCTGGCTTTTTTTTAAAAATGACCATGAAATATAGTTTTGGGACATTCCTCAGAACCACAAGACTTAGTGAGGGCTCATACGAAAGAACTGCAGTTCTTTTGTGAGCTCAATAGCGTGAGATCAACAGCAGGACTTTCTTGGTTTTTCTATCTGCAGCTGTAGTGCTACTGCCAGGTTGAGTGAGGGCAATGAGCCAGCGATCATTGCATCATACAAAGAACTATAGTTCTTGCATGAGATCAGCAGTGGGACTTTCTTGTTTTTGTACCTGCAGCAGGAGTGCTGCTGCCGGCTCGATAGTAGTGAGCTGGCAATCGCTGGCTCTCTGTCTCTTTCCTATTGATCTAAATATTAAGTGGACCAGGGTGCCCCCCTCTAGATTGCCCACCTTCCCAACGTATTGCTGGTGGCACTGGGGTGCCCATCCCCAGTATCACTAAGGGACCATTGGCTTGGGTCCCCTGAATAAAAGAAACTGTCCTCATTGTCTTTTTTTTGCTTAACCTGTAAAGAAACGGTCCCTCACTGATCTGGCCCCAGACCCCAAACATCCACCATGACTCCCCACTCTGCACCAATCCTCACCCCTAACTCACCCAAAATGTCCCACAACTTAGATCCACTCTCTGATGGAAGACATGTCTTGCAGCTGGAACTGGCAACTGTGATATGAGAAAATAAGGTAAATTTGGTTTAAAGGACACTGTCAATTGTTTTGCATATTATTTCTGGGTAAACCTCATTTTATGATTGCTTACTTTCTCTAAAATTCATTGATGTCAATGATTGTTTTATCTGCTTCCCCTGACTATTAGAACTGAAATGCACTGTAATGTAGTTATACTCAGCCTTGTTTTGCTTCAAATCACTGAACTACTTTGTTGCATACTTCCTGAACATTACAAACACCCTCAAACAGTGCATCCACTTCATGATACAATAGTCTCTACTTGCACTGCATGATGAGTGGCTAAATTGTGTTGGGGTGTTCCTGAGTCCCAGAAAGATGCAGTGGGAGTTGATCAAGAAATGCAAACAAACATGTTTTGGTGGTAACACCAGAATGGTGGGCACTCAATTTTTCATGTTTTAAGAGAAAAAAGGAATCCAAGTCAAACTACCAGCTGCATCACAAGTATATATATAGAATGTGAACAGTCTTAAAATGTTTTTTAAACCAGGGACCCTTTGAGGCTTAAGGGGGTTGACAGTGTCTCTTTACTGTAGTTCAATTGGGTTTGAACTTTCATAACCTTGCCTTTATTTTTAATTTACTGCACTTTTCTGCCCACATCCTTGACCGTCCCCCACTGGTCCAGCCCACCCACCCAGTCCTGTCTCCCATCTCTGGGACATACCTCTACCTCATGTATTCCCCCACAGATAATCCCCCCCTCTGTGGGAAGGGCTGCTGGGGCGCGGGTCCTTATTGCCTCAGCAGAGTTCAAGTGTTGGTTGACAAGGTGGGGAGCCTAATCAGCAGTGTGGAGCCTGGAAATGGGTGGTGGATGGCATCTTGCATCAGTCAACAGATTTTCTCTTTTCTAGCTCTCCCTGACATTGGGAGGGCCTTGCTGACAAAAGGCAGCTATGCAGATCTTCCTCCCTCAATCTATGGCTCCAACTGCACCTCCACCTTTGGTTAAGTGGCAGTGTTGCAGTGGAGACCATTCACTCTCCCTCCCTCCCCAGAAGAGGTGAGCATCACAGGGATGCTTAACCATCCTCTACCCAGCTGCCCCTCTGATGACCCAGGCTCGTTCCCAAACCCAGGCTGTTGAGATCACAAGCAGTAGCACTACTGCTGAGGTGGCAGGGCAGCTGCAACTTTATCAATTGTTTAATATTTATATACCAAATTTTAAAGATGGTCTTTTTGTGACCCCACCTCATTAACCAAGAGCGGTGGAATTTTTCAAACCCGCCCAAAAGATGATTCTGTTTGTTGTGTCAAATCACCTTTTGGGCAGGATTTGAAATTTTTCACTACCATGTCTCATAAGGTGGGATCATATTAGTGCAATGTTGAAATTTGGGTTCAAAATTTAAAAAACAAGAGAGTTACGAGTGTATGTTGAAATTTTTCTACACTCGCTACTAACTGGTAATTTTCAATATTTTGACCCCAAATTTTCAACATTGCCATTTTTTCACAAAACCTCATGAAAGTTATAACTATAATTTTTTTTTTTTTTTTTTTTATTCTGGGCAAAATGCACTTTCAGACCTGTAGCGCAAAATGATGTTTTGATGGGGATTTGAGAATGTGCACCTTCCTTTCATGGCCTTGAGTAATATGAAGTTTATGTTGAAGAATTTGGTGTAAAAATGGAGAAATTATCACGTTATGAGTGAGCATTGAAATATTTGAACGTTGACTCATAACTTTGCTAATTTTCAATATTTTGACACCAAATTTTCAACATAGCCATTTTTTCATACTACCTCATACACAGGACGAGTGTCGCTTTTAAATCTTGGACTTGGGCCGGCCTGTCAGTGCAGCTGTTGGATTTCGTGAGGCACGCCAGCGACCCGGTTCGGGAACTGGACCAGGTTGCTGGTGGGCGGGTCGGGGTAGGGACTGGGTCTCCTCCGGAGGGTGGGAAGTGCCCAGAGCATCAATGACCCCGCGTGGAGGCCAGGAGTCACACAGCTACCAGCACTGGCATCTACAGGAGGTGGGGCGGATGCAGCGCCATTGCCGGCCTCCTGCCTCCTGGAAAATGGGAAAGTCAGGCTGCCAGCCACCACTAATAAAGCTTGCCATGGCTTCATTAGCTCCTCAGACCAGCCCTCCCAGCCTAGTCCGGCACTGCATCTTGCAAGGGAGGCCGCAGCCCCGCCGGTGGGGGTAAGCCATGGGTATCGGAGGGCCTGAGGCCTATTTGGGGGTGGAAGTCCGTGGCCCATGACCGGGCTGAAAATATCACGCAGGCAGCTTGAAGTGAAAAGAATAAATAGAAAAACAAAACTCCTGGACTTGTTTTTGCACTTGTAGGAAATTGCATTTTGTCCAAATGCCATGATTGTAAGGAGTCATAAAATGACTGTCTTGACAATTTGAGGACAAAATAAAAGAAAATAAAAATTATTAAGAAACTTCTAATGTTTCTAATCATCACTTGATCCATTTCATTACACATCAAATTTCTAAGATAAAAACAAGTTTTTTTTTTTTTTAATTTAGATTTTATAATCCTAATTATAAATGCAGGTAATATTCATATTTCATTTGGTTAACATAGCAGTGATGTGTGTAATGTCCTCGTGAATGAGGTTGTCTTAGAATAAGTGAAGTATGTATGTTTATGACTGCTTTTCTTGTTTGTACATACCGTTTCAGTTTACGTTTTGGGTCATCTAGCAGTGTAGCAAATGCCTTTTGAACTTCTGTTCTACTAACTAGCTCTGTTGTAATGTAAGGTGCCTGTTCATGATGTTTTAAAAGATATGCAACCGTCCTCGTTTTTGCTACAGTTTCACTTGAGTTTACTTTAGTATCCCAGTGGACTTATCTATTTTTTGGGTATAGCAACTGCAGTTCATTCTAGTTTTAATGCAGGGACTGATTATTTAGGGTTTACTCTGACTTCAAGAAACTCTACAGTGAAATCAAGTTCTTGTATCACTAGTGTATAAACCTGTCAAAACCGTGGGTTTGGAAATGCTGGAGCTGGGCATGATAAAACTATTAGTATTTAATATCTATTCAAAGGTAGCCCAATAACTGCTCAAATTAGACTTCTTCCTCTTCCTTATATTGGTCGCTTGAGGAAGATTCATAGCCCAAGTTGATATCTAGTGTTAGCCTGTTTTTAGCCAGCAACAGTGGTAAGATGCAAATGTCCATGCGAAGCACATGTTTCTCGTGATACAGAGTGCTCCCACAGGTGAGCATCATTATATACATAAAGTGAACTTAAAGTAATATCAGAAAGGAAAAAAAAAGTGTGCTTTTTTCCAGCTTTTATTCCCTGTGCCTGCTGATTATATACCTGATACTCTGTCTGACAGCACTGTACTGGTCACGAGTAATTTTGCTCAGTTATCCCCTGCTTTGCTTCATTTCCTGCCACTTAAGATGTTGCACTGAACCCCTCTGCTGCCAACTGCAGATGTGTATGCTTTGCAGGACATCGGAATGGTCAGTACAGGTCCCACTGCTGTAGTCAAAACGTGATGCTACCTGAAGGAAAAGTGGCTGAAAATTAGTCAGCCACCATATTTATTGTATTGCCTCACAATTAAATAAATTGCAAATATCTCAAAACTAAAGAAGACTGAAAACAATATTTACATATATGGAACTTGAACTACAGCCACATGCTTACAGCCAAAAACAGAATTTTGATAGATCACTTGGTAGTACTGCTGCTTAATAAATACAAACATGAAAATTTAACCACTTTAAAAATACAATTGTAACTTACAGGAGAAAGTAACCTTATAGTGAGATACTGTTGACCCATAATTAAAATTGCAGCCACCTTTGCTAAATATATTCACTGGAGCTAAAAAGTCCTTTACATTTGTCTATTTTAATAATGGGGGTCTGAAATTGCCTAAAGTGGATTGGAGTGTTATCCCATGCTTTCTGGCAGGTGAGCCACTGATCTGGGTTACAGCCCAGGATGGGTTCTGCTCCAGAGGTGGCCAACTGACACAAGAGGAAGCCATCCTGGACCTAGTATTAACAAACAGAGATCTGTGTTATGACATCAGCTTGGAGAGCCTCTGAAGAGCAGTATCAACAAACAGTGTAGTTCTGCATCAGTATGGGTAAGAAACCATCAAACACAAAGATGCAATGCTTGACTTCATGAAAGCCAACTATGGCAAGATGGGTGAAATATTAAAGGGATACCTAGCTAGCCTTAAGGAAGATATGGATGTGGACCAAAGTGGACTATGATCAGGAAGGGATTATGGCAGCCACTGAAGCTGCCTTAAGCATAACATTAAAAAAACAAAGCTAGGAGACCAAGATGGTTCAACAGGGAGATGAACAAGGCAGTGAGGGACAAACAGCCACGTATGGCGTCCCAAAGGAGGAGGATGAGAGGGTATACTTAGAGGAAAGCTAGTAGGCTAGTAGGGTGGTCAGGCAGGTGCAGGCTGATAGAAAGGCGCTGCAAATTGCAGAAGTAATTTAGGAAGGAGAAAAGGTCTTCTTTAGATACATCAGCGATGAGAGGGCTATGAAGAATGGCATAGTAAAATTAACAAACTCCTGGGCAGAGCCGATAGGGCTGCAGCTGTGGAATATGGGTTAAAATATTGTAAATTACTAAGTTATAGAGTCTTTTTTTTTCTTTCAATTGTTTAACTAGTTGAGACACACTAAGCTGGAAGCTTGTTTACAGGTAAATGGGAGCACAGGGGAGTTAAGTGACTGTTGATGGTCACAGTATGGAAGTGGGGGTCTGTGATTCAACCAGGTTCCTGGATTTGCAGCTCAGAGCCTTAAACCACCGTATATACTGCCTCCCATTTGCAAATGTATGTAGGCTCATAAATGTTTTGTAATATTTTGATATCAGATTTTCAACATACTCTTAAAGATGACCCTGCCTCCTGTGTAGACGGACAGATACGTTATGTTCAGTCTCCTGCTCAAAAGGTGATTTCATGCAGGACTGTGAAATCGCTTTTGGAGGTGAAAACAGTTTGGCCAGGATTTGAAAAATGTCCTGTCACATTCATGAGGTGCTGGAAGATATAGCTGTTGTAAATTTGGTATAAATATAGTGAAAATCACCAAAGTTACAAGGCTGCATTCTGCAATGTTAAACAAAGGCTTATGACTTTGCTGTTTTTAGTATTTTACACAGCCTTTTCAACATAGCTTTGTTATGATGCTGCTTCATGAAGATGGGCAGAGAAAATCTTCAACTCCTGGTTTAAACGGCTATTTGCACAGGGACTGCAACATCAACTTTCAGGACACCAAACACATTTTGGGCAGGGGTTGAAAAATGACAGCTGTCACATATATGAGGTGTTGTAAATAAATCGGTTATGTTGAAAATCTGGTAAAATATTGAATATTACCAATACGTACGAGCCTTATTGCACAAAATTCAACATAGGCTCATAACTTTGTTGTTTTGTAATATTTTACACCCAATTTCCAACATAGCCTTTTTATGACCCCACCTCATGAACAAGGCAAAGCAAATTAATTCCTGCCTGAAAGGTGATTTCATGCGGTGACAGTGGAAATCACTTTCAGGATGTAAAAAACATTTGGACAGGATTTTAAAATGACAGCTGTCACATCTCATGAGGTACTGGAAAGTTGTATTGTGTTGTAAATTTGGGATAAACATATTGAAAATTACCAATGTTTCGAGTTGTGTTTGCAAAATTAAACATGGGCTTATAAGTTTCTTGTTTTAACATTTTGACACCAGTTTTTTCAAGATTTCTTTCTTATGACCCCACCTCATGAACAAGAGCAGAGAAATTTAACCCTGCTGAAAAGTGATTTGTGCATGGACACTGGGTGATTGGGCAACCCTAGTGTCATGTTATGCTCTGGGAGGGGTGGATGGTGGTGGTTGTGGGAGGAGAAAATATTTTTTAAAAGGACTGACAATCATGACACGGGATTCGGCACTTCCGGTGTTATTGCTATGTTTTGGGGGATGGGTTTTTGGTGCTGAGAGGGAGGGTCAGATGGGGAATTTTATAATATAATAAATAAAAAATTAAAATAGGCAGTCATGGCGGAACATGGCACACTCTGCCATGACCAAGATGGCCACCACGTGCTACAAAGCATGTACGACCACTAGCACATACGCTGTAGAGTGTGGCAGCCATCATGGACACGACGGAGTGTGCCCATGTTCTGCCGTGACCACTGGCACTGTAAAAATAGTGTAATGCTAATTCAACAGATACAACATGAGCGGAAGGCTTCACAGACGTAGAGGCGACTGTTATGCCACTCCAGCATGTTGTTCGTTTGCAAGGAATGCATTGAGTTCTTTTCTCATAGCAAAAGATATGCAGGGCTCTGCCCACTTCAGCCCTAAAAAGGGGGAATTGGCTGGTGGAAGGCAGTAAAGAGAAGGTAGAGGTGTTGAATGAATACTTTTGCTCTGCTTACTAAACAAAAGGAGGGCCAGTGCTGCAAGAGTGGGGGATATGGCTGAGACAGAATATTAGATGACAGGATTTGGAAGGGGCTCATGGTCCAAAGGTGAATAAATCCCTGGTCCAGATGGCATGCTTGCGAGAGTGCTGAGAGAACTGGCAGGAACTTTCAGGTTCGTTGGCAGATCTGTTCAACAGCTCATTAGATACAGGCGTTGTACCACAGGAGTGGAGAACCACATCTAGTACTGCTGCACAAGGTGGGCCTAGGATGATCCTAAGAACTACAGGCCAATCAGTCTGTCTTCCATTGTGGGTAATTGATGGAGGCCATTCTAGGAACGCTAGTTGGGTTCCTTGATGAACAGGCTCCAAGACAGATGACAACATGGGTTCATGGTAGGAGTTGCCTAAAACCAGCCTGATCAATGCCTTGACTGGGTAATGAAGGTGGTGGACTAAAGGCTGTAGTGAACATCTTCTATATCTAAATTTCAACAAGACTATGACTCAGTGCCTCACATGAGGTTGATTAGGAACTTGAGAGGCCTGAGACAGGAAGCTAATCAATCAGGAGGGTCATTTGTGCTATGTCTGTTTACTGTTCTCCTGACGTTGAGCTCTGTAAAGGAGTCTCTGACTCAACCAGTAGTAATTCTGATATGTTCAATAAATACAATAAAATAAATAAATTGGCTCAATAGTGGGCTATAGGGTGGTGGCGAGGACCTCAGGTACAAGGGAAGTTACCATTGGTATCTGCAGGGGTTGGTGCTCGCTAGCGATATTCAATGTGTTCCTATAAAGACACTGGGGACAACATGCTGCTAAGGTCATCCTTTCTGTAGATGACACCAGCTCTGAGAGAGGGTGGACAGTCGAGGGTACAGGACCTAAAGGGGCCCTGCAAAGCTAGAGATGGTCTGGTAGCTGGGGTTCATTACTATAGTGCAAGGTCATGCACATAGATGGTAAGAACCCAAGAGCTGAATACAGTTGAGGGAGGCAAGATCATTGTGTCAGAGGAGGAAAAGGATCTGGGGATAGCCATTACCAGCAACTTAAAGCAGGGTATGCAGTACAGAAAGGTCAAAGCCAAGGCTAGCTGAATGCTGTGAAGTATAGCTAGAGGATTCATGAGAAGAAGGGAAGATTTTATGCTGCTGCTGTACAGATTTTCGGTGCAGTTGCACCTGAAGTATGATGTACAATACTGGAGTCCTTACCTAAGGAAGGATATCATATCAACCAGCTCGAGGCAGTACAGAGAAGGGTGACAAAGATGGTTCAGGGACCCAGGACAAGTACATAAGGACAGACTCTGAAAAACTCAATATGAATCACTACCAGGGAGAGGGACATGACTGAGATCTTTAAGTCAGACAGGAATAAACAAGGTGATATTGGGGACCTTTTTTGCCTTAGTGAAAACAAGACAAGAGAGCAATGTCACAAATTAGCAGGAGGGAGTTCAAAAAGGAGGTCAGGAGAACACTTCTTTACAGAGCAGGTGGTGACAGGGTGGAATGAGCTCCCATCTGAGGTCTTCAACCACAAGATGAAAGGGGGGGGTGGCAGGATGAAGGGAGGGTCAGGATTAGTGGGGAGGAGGGGGCCCACTGTAATCACTAGATCAGGGGCTCCACATTAAGCAGACTTGATAGACCAAATGTATTTCTTCTGCTGGCTAGTTCCATATTTCATACTGTCATCACAGTGGAGTACTGCACTATTCAACACATGCAACACACACCCACTCAGACATGGGACCCCCTCTTCCCGACGTTGGTATTGCATTGTTACTTGATATATGTATTTGTACGGTTTGTGTTTACAACCCTGGTTTCTGTGTCTAATGTCCTCTTAACTGTGTAATGCAGTGGCGGACCCGGAATTGACAGAAGGGGTGCACTTTGTTACGAAAAACAACTCTAGGGGGTTTGAGGGCATGCCCCCGGAAATTTTGAAAATATAGCTGTGATGGTAATGGTGCATTTTGGGCATCACGTTTCAGGAGAAAAGTGTTGAGTAGCCCATCAGAAAATCTCCTAGTTTCCTTTCCATCACAGAGCCACTGCAAACAGTAATGGCTGCCTCACTTGAAGATATCAAGTCTGAGGGAGATGTCTGGTTATTCTGCTAGATCAACCAGACATGTCCATCATCTTCCTCTCCACTCCTGCTGAGGCAGCTTGTCACAGAACTTGTGATGGGAGAAACTAGGATATGGGCGTGGTGAAAGAACATGAACAGATAAAGTTATTGAGAAAAAAAAACTGAACACAGCAGTGCTTCAATATCAGTTCAGCTTTATATGTCATCAGGGGCTTCAGGGTTGTTTGAAAAGAAAGCTGGCAGCTGGGAAGTAATTTAAACAGGACACCTTCCTTATAAATCTATTTTAACCCCTGCTTCCGACCTGCTCCATGAGCTGAATATCTTTCTTCAGCAGATTGACTTTGTAGCCTGGTGTAATTCACACCACTAAATTTTAGGTGGATTTAAAATTAAAATTGCAGCAAGTTGGATTTAAAGTCAGACTATGAAGTGAACTGATAACGTGCCCACAGCATTTAGAGAGGAAGCATCCTCTTGCAAGGTTGTTTTGTTTTTTCTATTTCCACTGAACAAATTGTGAACTTGGTACATCAAGATATGTTACAGTTTAAAACCCACTTCCCAAAAAAATAAACCTAGTACCATGGCATAAAAATGTCAGTTTAAACATCAAGTACTTGGACCTGATGGAGGCATTCCAAGGCGACAACGAATTCACAGAAGCTCAAGCATCGGACTTGTCCTCGGGGACTGATTACCTCAGGAAGGACCTAGCTGCCTGATTTTGCCCCCGGTCTTGATTACGTACGGCCCAAACCCTGCCCCAGCTTTCTAGCTCACTCCCACAGGCTACTGCCAGCCACAGCCACCCACCACGTCCCCGACCTCTATTAAATCCCCAAGGGTACCACCCAGTTCTCATCTACCCTGCTCTTATTACCTATTAATAGACTTATCCCTCCAGGGCTCCCAACTCATCTGCCATGGGACACGCTGCCACTGGGTGGATGGTGCTTCCTTAGCCGCCGCCTGAGACCACAAGCACGGACTCTTCCAGCAGAGGTACAGCAAAGTCACATTTTTTTCGCCTACCAGCCCATCACCCCTTCTAGGCTCATTATTATATAAACAGCCTTCCCCAACCCCCTCTCTTTCTTTGGTCTACTCCTTTCTGTCTATCTAAAATGCCTCTCACATCAGCAGCTCCATGAGCTAACAGCACTGCACATTACTGTTTCATATAGCAGTATAAGACCATATTGGTGCAGCCTACTTTACCACACACATTACCATCTTATACAGTGGTGTAAGACCACTATTGGTGCAGCCTACTTCAGCAGCATCTCACTTTTAAAGTGCCAGCTACCGAGGAGACCGCACATCTTCAGTGATCATATAGGCTTGGTGGCATCTGCTATCTTGCTCAGCCCTGTGCAGTCCCCAAATACCTGCACACACGACTTGTCTTGTTCTGTCTGGTGATTCTCTAGATTCTGTAATCCGCCATGCCATCTACAGATAATAACATTTGTCGTAGTCATAGCTACTATTTTTCACTATAGGCTCACATGAGGGGTTGATACCTGGTTCCCTCTCTTAATCTTCCTATGGCTGGTGCCTTGTGTAGTGTATCACCCGGGCCGAAATAACTCACAGGGGAAGGGGGAGGCGGACCCTCTGTCACAGTGCTATTTGTACAGCAACTCATCTCATAGCTTTTGTTGCACCCCTGCGCTCCCATACTTGCATCAGTCTGAGGTAGCTTCTGGGGGTGGGACCTGCACTTCCCTACCCTTACAGGGTATGCCTGCCTATATCCCCAGTAATAATGCCACTTGGTGCCATGTGGTAAGGGTTTTAGTAGCTGCATCCTTAGGACAGCACTGCATTAATAGCAGGGCCCAGCACTCTCGTTCTGTCATTCCAAGCAGTCGTGGAAGAATTAGAGCTTTCAAATTATCTCTGGCTGCCCTAAAGAAAATTGTATTTCTCCTCCTATTGTACTCAGGCAATGTTGAACTTAACCCTGGTCCTACAGAAGCCTTGTCATCTCCGTCTGACCTTACAAGGCTTAGAGGAATGAGCTTTATGCACATTAATGTTTGCAGGATCTAAAAGCTTACATCGATCCAGACCTGGGTCATTCATACTGAACCATATGCTGGTAGTCTCAGAATCCTGGCTCAGATCTTCATGCCCCTGACAGGGAGGCTAACATCCCTAACTACTGACTGTTCCAGAGCTGACTAGGGGGTGGTGGGGTAGCCATTATGTCAGAGGACAAATATACCGTCAAGACCATTGATTCTCCTCCTCGTATCACAAATGGCTTTGATGTCCATCCTTAAGGCTGAAACATCCTGCTCAATGGCTATCAGGGTTGTAGGTTGTTGCAGGCCTCCATCTGCTGAGTCCCAGCTTCTGTGTCACCTATCAATTATTATGGGACATGAGACCCTCGAAACTATTATTCTAGGGGATCTCAATTATGACTGGTTATCCAAGGCTTCTTTACCCCTCAAATCCTTCTGTGACTCTTTGGATCACACAACTCATTGAAGAACCTATGCATCCTAACAAGAAAACCCCAGGAATAGCACCTTATTGGATGTCTTTCTTGCAAGCAAGTTCAGTCATGCTTTGCTACACTGGAATATTTTTCTCTGATGTCAGCGATCACTGCTTCATCGCCAGTGTAAGATCTGACTCCAATCCCCCCTCCACGTCTAAGTTCTCCACCAGAAGTTCCAGACACAACTTTGATGCATTTGCCTACATTGATGAGCTAAAATCATCTGTACACTGGCAGAACTTTTACCTAGCCAAATCGGTCAGCATGGCATATGACATGTTTCATGAAATAGTGTCTTGTGCCATAAATAATCATGCTCCCTTGGTAAAAGTCTGAGTAAGTATTGGAACCCACTCGGGAGGGAGCAGTCTTAGACCTGGTACTCTCAAATGGGGATGGAGAAAGAATCTCAGATTTAGAAGTGGGTAGCCATCTGGGAACAAGCAGTCACCAAACAGTGTGGTTCACGATAAACACAGCCATACAATCAAGCCATACAAAAGCAAGAGTATTGGACTTTAGGAGGGCTGACTTTGGGAAAATGAGAGAGTGCCTCAGAAAAACACTAGCAAACAGGCAAGAAGGAGGGGTGGAGGAATAATGGGGAGTAATCAAAACAGCCATCACAGAGGCAACAAGCCTTTGAGTAAAGCAAATCCATAAAACACAACTGAAGGAAAAAAAAACACTATGGTTCTCCAAAAGAGGTGGTAGGGAAGGTTAAGGAGAAAAGGATAGCATTCAGGAAATATAAGGAAACACAGAAGGAGCAGGACAGAGAACTTTATCAGTTAAAGCAGGAAGAGGCTGGGAAGGCAGTCAGAATAGCAAGGCCCAAACCGAGGAAAGGATAGCCAATTCTGTTAAGAAGGGGATAAGACCTTTATAGGTACATTAGGGAGTGAAGAAAGACCAGAGGAGGATATTGAGGCTTAATAAAGGGAGGAATGTGGGTAGAGGGTGACAGTGAAAAAAGCAGGGATACTGAACTATATTTCTGCTCAGTATTACAAAAGGAAGAGGAGGGGAGGTACCTAAACCAAACAAGAGAAACACTCTGAAGATGGGGCTGATACCAGTCCATTTACAGAAGAAAGTGTCTCTGAAAGAACTAATAAAATTGAAGGTGGACAAATCAATGGGGGTTTGATGGTTCTACCTAAGAATTCTAAAAGAACTAAGGGTAGAACTAGTGACACCGCTTGATTACCTCTTTAACAAATCATGGGAAGGGAGGTACTGAGGACTGGAGGAGGGCAGATGTGATTCCTCTTCATGAAAGTGGGAGCAGGACAGAGGCAGAAAACTACAGACCAGTTAGTTTGACCTCAGTGGTAGGGAAAATGATGGAATCACTTCTGAAGGAAAAGAATTGTTGAGTACCTAGAGGCCAGTGGGCACAGGACCCAAGGCAGCATGGATTTACGATGAGAAGGTCATGTCAGACGTATTTAATAGATTTCTTTGACTGGGTGACCAAAGTAGTAGACTCGGGAGGGGCTGTGTACATGGCCTACTTAGATTTTAGCCAGGCATTTGATACAGTCCCACACAAAGATTAATACACTAGTTAGCCAGCCTTGGAGTGGGTCCCAAGGTGGTAGTCTGGATAAAAAATTGGCTAGTCAATCAGGACGGAAGGGTAGTAGTAAATGGAGTACACAGTGAAGAAAGGAGGTTACTAGCGGGGTACCACAGGGTTCAGTATTGGGACCGTCCTTTTAATGTCTTTTAAGTGACATTGCAGAGGGACTGGAAGGAAAGTATGTCTCTTTGCAGATGACACAAAGATCTGCAACAGGGGTTGGATACATAAGATGGAGTGGAAAGGATGAGAAGGACTTGGCAAGGTTGGAGGAATGGTCAGATGTATGTCAACTCCAGATTCAATGCAAAGAAGTGCAAGATAATGCACATGAAACAAAACCAGGGAAGCGTACAATGGGGGGTGAGATACTGACAACAGTAAAAATGGAAAGGGACCTGGGGGTAATTATATCAGATGACCTAAAGGTGGGCAAACAATGTGAGAAGGCAGTAAGGAAGGCTGGGGGATACTGGGATGCATAGGAAGAGGCATCAATAGTAGAAAACAGGAGTTGTTATCCCTCTGTACAGGCAGTTGGTGAGACCCCATCTGGAGTACTGTGTGCAGTTCTGGAGCCCATCTCCATGAATAACATAGACAGAGTGGAGGCTGTACAGAGGAGGGCAACTAAAATGGTGCAGGGTCTGCACCAGAAGACATACGAAGAAAGACTAAAGGAGCTTAATATGTATATGCCTTTGACGAAAGAAGGGAGAGAGGGACATGATAGAAACTTTCAAGTACCTCAAGGAATCAACAAAGTCCAAGAGGTAGCATCTTTCAAAAAGAAGTGGTGCAAGAACAAGAGGGCAAAATTTGAAGATGGAGGTGGCTCAGAGGGTAATATAGGAAGTATTTTTTTCACAGAGGGTTTGGATGCATGGAACAGCCTCCGGAGGAGGTCGTGGAGTCAAGAACAGTGGGGAATTCAAGAATGCCAGGACAGGCATGAGGCAGTCCTAATTAGAGGGGGTGAGGAGGAAGTAAGCTGTTGGTTAACTAGGATCTGCAGCTTATCTGTTGAGGTTGGAAAATGGGCAGACTAAGTGGGCCAAGTGGTCGCTTATCTGCTGTCAAATTCTATGTTTCTATGTTAAAGACCAGAACATGCCGTTGGTTCTCTGCTGAACTCAAGGCTGCATTACTAACGAGAGAGAAACTCTAAAAAAAAGCCCACAAATCAAAAACTGCTGAGGACTGGTACCACTTCAGAAAGGCTAGGAACTCCTGCACCAAACTGGTTAGAGAGGCTAAGGCCAACTTCTACCATTCTGAGCTTGACTCTGCCTCAAGGTGCCCAGCTAAATGTTGGTCCACAATCAAAAGAGCTGTCTGGTCAATACAGCTAGAAATGTACTTCCCTGAAAATCATCTCTGACAATGTTAATATCTGATGATAGTAAGGAGATTCTCCAGGCCTTCAACAACCACTTTGCTATGGCAGGCCTAGCATTCTACAATACCAGCATCCATGTTATGCTCTTAGGTTAGTCACAGATTCTGAACCTAACACCACTATTGCAGTCTTCATTCTTCCTGCTCGCTGAAAGAAGTTGAAGACTCCTTCTACAGCTGGACACCAAGAAAGTGCTGTGCTGACTTTCTCTACCCCTGCTTCTTAAAGATTGCATACCATGTCCTAGCTGTACCAATCACACACCTATTTAACTTGTCCTGTCCCAGGAGTCTTCCACCATGGAAAATTGACCACATCATTCCTCTGTTTAAATCAGGGGATCCCTGCGACCGAAATAATTACAGGCCGATATCTCTTCTACCAATATTGTCTAAACTGCTGGAAAAAATTGTGAATGCTCAGTTGAGAACCTACCTAGATAACAAGAACCTTCTAAACCCTATGTAGTCTGGTTTCAGAGCCAAGCACAGTACCATAACAGCTTTATGCCAAAGTGACTGATGACTGGCAATGAGAGCTGGAAAACAAAAATGTGTATGTGCCGTGTTCCTGGACCTTAGCAAGGCCTTTCATGACTGTCGATCCACTGCCTGTTCTTTCCACCCTAAAAGTGATAGTTCTGGATCTGACCTCTCTGTGCTGGTTCAATAATTACCTTACAGATAGGATTCTGTAGGTGAATTCAAAGGCGCCTCCACTCAAACCACTAAAAAGAGGTATTCCACAGGGATCCATCCTGGAGCCTGTATTGTTTGCCATTTATACAAACAATATTGATGTTGGCATCAAGGAGACAATATTCACCTTTTCACTGATGATACAGTGTTGTATCTAAGTCACCAACTCTGGAAGCCACCTGTGGAGATTTACAAACAGAATTCAACTTGTTGCAGAATCAGCTCCTGAATAAAAAACTCTTACTCCATGGCAAAAAAACAAAAGCTATGCTGTTCTCTCCGGCTACTCATTAGGCGAATCCTGCTATCTCTGGCTCCTTACCTCCCATAAACACTTTACTAGGAGAGAGGTTGGAATTTGTTACGAAATTCAAATACCTAGGGGTCTAGCTAGACCACAGACTCTCCTTCGTGGAGCATGTTGAGGATCTGCTGAAAAGTTCAGGCAGAGGCTTGGTCTCTTCTTTAGAATAAATCGCCTCCTGACCAAATATGCCAAGATGCAGTTAGTTCAATCCATGTTTCTATCCCTAATTGATTATTCTGATTTCATTTGTAGTCAGTGTAATGCGTCCTGTCTTACTAAACTGGACACCTTATACCACAGAGCCTTGAGATTCATAACTGGCCTACCTATCACCACTCACCACTGCTCCTTATATGCAGCTGTGGGGTGGACCTCCCTTCACTACAGAAGGAATAGAAATGCAGCTTGCTGGACTTACAGAGCTATTACCAACAATTATTCCCAATACATTTCTGACTGTTTGCCATTATACGTGGTAGGTAACTCACACACTGAGAAGCTATTCTCTGCTTCTACTGAAGGTACCTAGGGCAATCACACTTTGGGAGAGTGGCCATAGGCTTTGTGTTGCCCTCACTCTGGAACAAACTACAGAAATCTGTGAAACTGAGTCTCCTGTTGGTCTTACCACCTTCAAGACCTTGTATGCCAAGGCTGTTAAGGAGCTATATGAGCTGTTTCCAGCATGCTTAGTGTGCTAGGTGCCTACTGCTTACCTGCCCACTACTATCCACCTAACCTGGCCCCCTGATTGTCTCCACCCCATACCCCTTTTTCTGCTAATCCACTACCTTTCTTACCCTCAGACTCTAACATTTATGTCCCCAGCCCATCTACGGTAACACCCTCCCAGAACAGCTGCAGTCCCTGTACCTCCTCCATATCTGCCCCTTAAATTTGTATATGTCCTGACCAATGATATGCCGTGTTGTTTGAAAATATTTTAATATGCTGGCTATTTCAGAATGTTTTAATTCCTTTTCATACCACTCTCCCTAACCTTGTTAACCCTATACCTGAAATACTTGTTATTGCTCTGTGTTTTTTTTTCTATTTCTGTATAATTATGTCTGTTACAAACTCACCTCAGCAGGTCAGCCTCTCTACTCCCAAAGTGCCAACCTTCTGAGCACAGTCTTGTGAACAGTTAACAGAAACAGGGTAACCCTCCTGTCTGTTTGTGGGTTCGAATCAACCTTTGGTCTCAGTTCTTGAGGGATTCAAATGGTGAACCTCTTGCTAACGTTCCCAATGCACAGGCTCAGATAATTCTGTCTTTGGGGGGCGAGACATCTTTGCCTATGGGCACCTAACCAGGTGTACAGAAATGAACCCTTAAAAACTCTAATAAAAGACTTCAGATTACTCTTACCTTTTTCTAGTTCGGTATCACCATTCAAGCTTATGCACAGTGTCTGCTTTAACCATATATAATTCACTTGTTAAAGAAAGAAATTCAAAGACAGACCAAGTAGGCTCTAAAATAGAGTTTTACTAAAATAGATAAAAGTATGTAAAATATAAAATACAGAACTATATATCACAAGAACCATACAATCTTTTAAAAGAACATTGTTTTAACAGTGCAGTTCCTACTACAGTACTTAGATTTTGTCTCTCTCTCTCTCCACCTGTATACTTGCTTAAAGTGCTCCAAGATGTTTCTTTGTCAGAGTGTAGAAAAAAAGTCTCTGAAGGAAAACAGAATACTCTTTAAAAAACTGTCTTTGCCAACCCCTTTGTGTGAGGTCACCTAGCTCCTCCTCTGTTTATGAAAAATCATACACCCAGGATATTATTTTAAAAGGAAAGTTAATTAAGGTTACATCAGCAGAAACTCCTTTCCTCATGTGACTTCCCCAATCAAGTCTGTAAATTTCATTTAATCTATGAGCAGTATCCCCTCTCACACAGACATCAAAGCATTTATGATTTTGCACCAGTGTGCCAAACCTGGTTTCTACCTCGAAACATCATAAAATGGATATTGATTTCCCTCTTAGCACTTAAAGCTATATTTAACTTAGAAAAACAGGAGATTCTTGATTAAGGCCTGTTCTAGTCTGTAATTAGCTTCTGGCCTTCCAGGTAACACCTTTTATCTAAAACCTGGGTGTGTACTTCACATGCTGTCTCAGCATCTCTCATGAGACCATCCATAACACATTTTATATTACAAAAAATATCATAGTGTACTCAGAACTGGCTATCCATGTGTCACAATGTCTATTTATTATCTGTACATAAAAGTGTTATTCTTGACCTTGTGTAATGCAGGTCCACCTTGTAAATGAACCTGCTCAATGGTGTTCACCTGGATAAATAAAGATGTGATTGATTGATTGATAGATAAGGATGGTCAGCCTTCAATAAATAGGTGGCATATGGTCCTAACAGACCAGCAATTCTGTGATTAACAGGGAAGGGACCCTTCCCGGTTAACCACAGAATTGCTGGTCTGATACCCCCATGTGCCACCTATCCCTGCTAATTACAACTATTGCTCTCAGGGCAACCACTCACACTTCCATTTAGACCTGTAAATAGCACCTCAAGGGTTAAGATATGATCAAAGTCTATTTAGAATATGAAAGTAATTTGGAGCAGTCAGTGGGACATTACTTGAAGTCTGCCTGTGGTATATTTATGCTCAACTTATCCGATTAGGAAACCACAGTCACTGGTTGACTGACAGTCAACAGAGGATAAAGATGCCCGATGGTCACAACTGTTTTTCGGATAGTAAGTGCATGGTTTAAATTAGGCTGTATCCTTGTAGCAATATTATATGATTTCTCTTAGTCAGCTATCAAACAATAAAAGAAGACAAAAATCAAGAGGCAGCTTGCTACCACCTGCTAGAAGCCACATGGAACTTGCAGTATCACAAGCTAACAATGTTCCATGTTACCTATGAAAAGAGGCTGCAGTTCAGGAAGAGTAGGGATCACAATTTGCAGTTTGTGATTTGATATTTCAGCCCTTACTGCATGGCTTAAAATATCAAACATGAGTTTGCAGAGGTTATAACTTTGAAGTGTGTTTTCTGCTAGATTTCTGTTTGCAGTACACATTCATAGTAACATGCAACCTGTACCTGTGGCTGACCATGATGAAGTTCAGCCTGTGTACCAAAAGCATGCAGCTCCTGACAGTACAAGGAGAGAAATACCTTGGGGAGGGAGGGGGACAGTCAAGCTGCTGCTCAGTTGGAACCCAACTTCCTAACCTTTTTGCACCTTTTTTATATAGTCTGAGCAATTACATCACAGAACGCTGCAACTGGGTGGGGAGAGACCATGGCAGTGATATCTACAGGAGTGCCACTCTTATTTGTGTCTCTATTTTTTTATCCAAAAACTTCCACCAGCAGGTGAAAAGGGAGTCCAGTCCCACTTAACTTTTTACACCCAGCAAAATAGCCGAAGATACTGACATCAGTGTGAAAGGTAGATACATGCCCCACAAAAAATTTTACCCATGTTTTTATCCCCCCATGCCCCCCCAACCCCAACATGGCACAGCCCAAGGAGGGACATCTTTCTATCTAATCCCATACCACTCTCTGACACTGCCTAGCATAGGACTAGATGTACTGTATGGAAAAGGGAAAGGGAAAATTGTTTAACCAGGAAAAGCATACTATGCCAGAGCTTGTTTCTAGGTGCAACCTGGGAGCACAAGGAAGTTAAGAGACTTGCATGGGATGACACAGTATGCAAGTGGGAGCTAATGGGATTCAAACCCAGGTCTCAAGGTTTGCAGCTCAGTGCCCTTAACCCCTACGCTATACTTTCATATCCTCCAGTCCACTGTGTCCTATATCCTCATAATGCCAATGCAGGAAGGTCATGTCAGACGAATCTAATTGATTTCTTTGACTGGATGACCAAAGTAGTAGACCAGGGAGGGGCTGTGGACATGGCCTACCTAGACTTTAGCAAGGCATTTGACACAGTCCCACACAAAAGATTACTAATCAAATTAACCAGCCTGGGAGTGGGTCCCAGGGTGGTAGCCTGGGTAAAACATTGGCTGGACAACAGGACACAGAAGGTAATTGTAAATGGAGTCCACTCTGAAGAAAGAGGGGTTACTAGTGGGGTACCGCAGGGTTCAGTACTGGGTCCAGTCCTTTTAATGTCTTTATAAGTGACATTGCAGAGGGACTGGAAGGAAAGTATGCCTCTTTGCATATGACACAAAGATCTGCAACAGGGTTGATACACAAGGAGGCGTGGAAAGGATGAGAAGGACTTGCAAGGTTGGAGGAATGGTTAGAAGTATGGCAGCATGGATTCAATGCAAAGAAGTGCAAAGTAATGCAGCTGATAAAACAAAACCCAGGGAAGATTACACAATGGGGGGGGTAGTAACAACAACAAAATGGAAAGGGACCTGGAGGTAATCATATCAGATGACCTTAAGGTTGGCAAGCAATGTGAGAAGGCAGTAGGGAGGGCTGGGGATACTGGGATGTATAGGGAGAGGTATCACCACCAGAAAACAGGAAGTTGTTATCCCCTGTACAGACAGTTGGTGAGACCCCATCTGGAGTACTGCATCCAGTTCTGGAGACCCCATCTCTGCAAAGACATAGACAGGATGAAGGCAGTTCAGAGGAGGGCAACTAAAATGGTGCAGGGTCTGCAAGAGAAGCCATACGAGGAGAGACTAAAGGAGCTTAATATGTATACCCTTGAGGAAATGAGGGAGAGGGGGGACATGATAGAAATGTTTAAGTACCTCAGTGGAATCAACAAAGTCCAAGAGGGTAGCATCTTTCAGAAAAAGAGATGTGCAAGAACAAGGGGACACAATTTGAAGATAGAGGGGGGACGGCTCAGGGGCAATGTGAGGAAGTATTTTTTCACAGAGAGGGTGGTGGTCGCATGGAACAGCCTTCCTGAGGAGGTTGTGGGGTCTAAAACTGTGGGAGAATTCAAGAATGCATGGGACAGACATAAGGCAATTTTTGTGTGGAGTAGGAAGAAATAGGCTGTTGGTTAAATAGGATCTGCAGCTTATCCTCTAGGTAGGGAAATGGGCAGACTAGGTGGGCCAAGCGGTCCTTATCTGCCATCAAAGTCTATGTTTCTATGATAGAGTTTCATCCCACCCACCCTCTTGAAGCTGGCTGTACATACTTGCTCACACAAATCCTTTTCCCCAATATGCTAGGTCTCAAACTCGAGACACAAACTTTGAATGTCAGTATAAGTCACACTTCTTACCATTTTGCCAATTCCAAAAAAGCAGCACTCAACAGAAACACAGACAATTTACTCAACTAAATGTCAATTTATTCAATATCACAGTGTGAGCCCCTAGTGCCTTGGCTATAAGCATACCTCTCAAGTGTCCCACATTATGAGGAACAGTTCCTCATTTAACCCCAGAAAAGCCCTCTGTTCCACATTGAGTGGTATCGTCCTACATTTCACGCTGAAATTTTAAAGCAGAAATTCAACCAGTAAATGTGAAAAAATGTACTGGTGGATAAACAGAAAGCTTTGTGAATATTAAAATACACATTTACACATGGTTCTGAGCTTCTCTTTTTATGATTTGAGAAGGTGT
This sequence comes from Neoceratodus forsteri, assembly GCA_016271365.2. Classification (NCBI taxonomy): domain Eukaryota; kingdom Metazoa; phylum Chordata; order Ceratodontiformes; family Ceratodontidae; genus Neoceratodus; species Neoceratodus forsteri. Next base: position 1,130,069,372 of record CM028131.1, read on the forward strand.
TCCACATTTTGCCTATTTGTTCCACATTTTGAAATACAGTGTTCCACATTTGAGGGTTGAAAGGTTGAGAGGTATGGCTACAAGCCTTCAAGGGGTATTACCATTTAGCCAGCAAGCAGCCTGCACAAACTTATGATGATAGCACGTGGGTACACATGATAATCTTGCAACTATGTTAGTCACATTTCTGAAACTTGAAAGAGAGGAATCAAAAGTTTGTCTTTTTCAGGAACAGTCCTGCAGTTCTGAGCTGGTAGTTTCCTATGTATACAAAATGTTCATCAGCACATCTGCAGAATGAGTACAACGTTCCTGTTTCTACAGTAACTGAAGAATGTTTAGGGTCCCCCTTGTTGCCAGGGCTGCAGTCCCCCGATAGTACCTATTTTTCCACTGACTCATATGAGGTGGAAACTGCTCCAATCATGGTTCTCACTCCTGAGTGGAGGAGGGGAAATTCCTGTTCTGCTGTGGATGTGGATGTGGGCAGTAACTCTGCCTTAGCTCTGAACTGTGCACATCACATTACCTGTATCTATTCTCTCTACATAAAAGAAGCAAGAGAGAAAGATGGAGTAGTAACATTTACTTAACAACTGTACTTGCCAAAGTTGGAGTCAAGAAGACACAGAAAGAAACATAAAAGTGGATTATCTGATTTGAATAGTTACATCTAGAAACATATATGGACCCTTTTCTTTTATTATTACTTTTTTCACCAACAGAGACACACTAAGCTGAAAGCTTGTTTACCGGTGTGATCTGGAAGCACAAGGAAGTTAAGTGACTTGCTCAGGGTCACAGAGTATGCAAATGGGGGCTATGGGATTCAAACCCAAGTCTCCAAGTGTGCAGCTCAGAGCCTTAAACCACTGTGCTATATAGCCATCATATACTGTAGTTCTCCATCTACAGTACCTACCCAATTAAGTGCCATATACCTAACGATTAACCACTGCCAAATATCTAACAACTGACAAGCGCTGTAGTAATGCCTGAGAAAAACAACATGAAGCACATTCTGCAGCCTTATTAAAATGTTACAAATACCATTAGGTTTTTGCTTGGTACACAGTGAAGCAAAAAAGATAGTAACAGTATGGTCAAAGTTTGAAACATGCTGTGCTATCTTTTTTGCTTCACTGTGTACCAAGCAAAAACCTATCATCTGACTTTGCAAGCTAAACATATAAGCAGTAACTTGTGGAGTCTGACAGACAGTAGCTGCACAAATTACACATTAGTAGCCCAATCTCTCTATTACCTTGCAAGTCTGCAGACGTTCCAGATCGGATTCTGACAAGGCAGTACACGAAGTTCGGGTCTGGAGGAGCAGCAGCAGCAGCAGCAAATGAGGGCCGACGACGGATGACGTGGGGCTCTGGTCCCACAGGCAGAATTTCAGGGTGTGAAAGCAGCAGTAGGATCCAGCAGTTCTAAGACAATTCTCACACACCTCAGGACTGATAAGCACGCTGGTGGGAATAAAAAAAACATTCCACATCAAGAATCAAATTGGATTGGTCCAGTCTCCAGTGTCCACGCTGTGTGCACGTGAAACACACAGAAGTGGAGTACTGGACCAATCTGACAGAACACTTGGTTATAAATTTGGGCTCTTATCACCTCGAGCCCAGAACACTGACACTGACCGGTGCCAACCTCTGCTGTTTTACTGTCCTGTGCAGAGCTGGTATGTGTCTTCCCCGTAAGTGTTGTTCTCTTTTTTAATTATGTGGGGAAGATTAAGACACATACCAGGCAGCGATGTTTGCACATTTTCCTTTTAATTTTAAAACAACTGCCGAGGAGCACGAGCAGGGTGGCGACGCCCACTCATGAAAGGGGGATGCACATGCTTACTGCCTGAATTCACCACTGTAATGAATACTGTAAACTATTTCCTGTAACACCTACTTCCTATTGTATACTATTTTAACCATGTTTGTATGTTTTGTAACCTGTCTCCATGATGTGGAGCCTTTGTAAATGAGTCTCTGACTCAAAGGTTTGTCATTCCAATACTGTGAAATTAATAAATAAATAAAGCAGCTTTCACAATGATGATGACATCACAGTTGCCTAGTGTAGTACTGAACCCAGCTATTAAATTCAAAGAAAAATGTAAAAAACAGTTAAATCTTCAAACAAACAACATATTTAAAAGCTACAACTAGTAAATTACTGTTGTTTGCAGCAACTTTGTTAATGCTCTAGTTAGGGTAAAGCCACAAAAGTAGGGAAATGTGGCATTAGGGTTTCCAACCCTAAAACCCCATCCCCACCCTGTACACATCAGCAAGCCTCGGGGGTGCCTTGTGGTCATCAGCCCCAACACTCACTCCATTCCATAAGCAAAAAAGTTGATACGGGTATAGTATAGGAGAATGGGGTAATCGTTAGGGCTGATGACCACAAGACGCACCCCAATGCCTGCTGATGTGTGCAGGGTGGGGTTGGGGTGTTAAGGATGGAAACCTAATGCCACATTTCCTACTTCTTTTGTGGCTTCAATCCTAACTAGAGCATTAACAACATTTTGCAATTTATTGCCTTACTTTTTGAGATAGTATAATTGCATCCTTTCTGTTAGTGGGACACATGGCCCTCTGGGCCCTATGCCCCACCCTCCATAGACGAGTATATGTATGTACTGTACCTGTGGCTCTCTGCTTCCATTTATCGGACAACAGTGACCAAATTTTCAGCATAGCTATCTTATTACCCTACCTCATGTACTCAGTACAGAAAATTTCCAGATCCCTGCCAAAATATAATTTGTGCACAACTGCAATGCCATTTCATGCCAGAAGTGCAAAACACATTTTGCCAGGATTTGAAAATGACAGCTGTGACATACATGAGGTGGGGCTATGTTGAAATCTGGGGGCAAAACAGTTAAAATTTCCATTACTGAAGCCTTTAATGTGGCATTCATGGACCTCAGCTCCATCCTACCTACTGATTATCTGTCACCACAAGCCCCTCAGCTCCTAGACCCCACCCATCAATCCAGCCAGTGAACAATGTACCACAGTTCTATCTCAAATGCATAACTATTTCTGAGGCCAAGAAACACCTCAAAAGAGTATTGGGGAAAACAAGCGCCAGCACAACATTGATATGAAAATGGCGGAACTCGCACTTGATAAGGTAATAGCCCCATTACCAAAATCTCTAATGAGTCCCTCACACTTGGTAACTTCCTGAACCTCTGGAAAGTAGCTCTTGTCACACTAGTACACAAGAGTGGGGACCACACAAGTACCTCCAATTTCCAGCCCATCTTCATCCTATCACCATTGTCAAAGTCCTAGAGAGGATGGTAGCAGACCAACTGAATGAGTATCTACATATATAACAACCTGAAATGCCCCCCAACAACATGGATTCTGCAAATGCTATAGTACTAACACCACCTTAATCAAGTTCTCAAACCTCCTACATGATGCAGCTGAAAGAGGCCACCTAGTGGGGTCAATTTTCATTGACCTAACAAAAGCTTTTGATTCAGTAAACCACCACCTACTGCTAGAAAAGTTACTAGAACTCAGTCTGTCCCTTACCTCTTTTGGTTGGTTTTCTAAATACCTCTCAGACAGAACACAGTGCATGAAGATAGGTTCTGTGCTGTCCAGCCACAGGAAGGTCTCACTAGGTGTTCCCCAAGGGTCCATCCTGGGACCCTTGATGTTCAGTCTATTTCTCAATACCCTCCCTGAAGCTTGAATATCCAAAATTATCCTCTACACGAACGATGCCACAATCATTAATCACAGCCCACAACTAGGTCCTCTCTCCCAGGACCTGAAAAACATTTTCTACCAGTTAGAGGACTGGTTCACCAGACACAAATTGCTGCTCAACTATAAAAATAAAATAATGCTGTTCACCAGCCCACACTTCAAAAAGAAAACCTCAGTCTCAACATAGTCAATAAAAAAAATGAAGCCCTTGAACAAGTAAGGACATTCAAGTACCTCAGAGTACATATCAACGACTTCCTCTCTTTCCCTCACATATTGACAACATAGTCAGGGCTGTCAACATCAGACTTGGAATCCTGTATAAGCACAGAGCCACCTAACCCCCACTGCCCTGTGCCTTGCTGTCACCAGCTCATTCTTGCCAGTTATTGACTATGGGCTGATTGTATATAGTGCTGCCACTGACATGGCCCTAAAGCATATCAGAACAGCGCTCAACAAAACCTGCTGACTTGTCCTGTGTGCCAACAGGTTCATCCACATGTGCAAGCTGTATGCTGAAACACAATGGCTAAACCTACCAGGGCAAGTAAAGTACCAAGTATGCCTTATGGGAAAAAGCACTTCTTGATCTCACCCTGCCTGCCATCCGCAACCTACTGCAATTCTTGCAAACCCAGCACTGCACGATGCTCACTATCTGCACCATTCATGAGAACCTCTCTCGCTCAGCGATCTTTTGCTTAAAGAGCCACACATTGGATTAAAAACTCCCTGCCAAACTAGCCAACTCCAACAACATCAGCTCTTTTAAAAAAGACTTGAAACACTACCTAGCTACCTCCAGCAGCTGTGACTGCTAAACGACCTCAAACTCTTCACCCTCAAGACTGCTTCCCCTCTCTGTTTTAGTGAAGTGGACCTTATCCCAGGAACCTCTAATTAAGCAATGATGCATAGCAGGGTATGCATTGTGCTGGGATGACCTCATGTCTTGGGTGGTTGGGCATGAGGCCAGAGACAGAGTGCATCCAGCACCCTAGAAGTGCAATTATCCCAGCACAACCCACACTCTAGAGTGCATTATTGCTATTATTAATACTGTGGGGACCAAAATGAGCACATGTAGATGGCTATTAGGCAGAGAACAAGTGTTGGATCATCCCTTTTATGCTGGGGTTCAGTTAATTTATTTTCAGTGGAAGTCAAAAACTTCCAGGAGTCAAAATCTGGAAGTCATTCCAATTTTTTGGAAGTTAAAATACTTCCAGGACCCCACCTTTGGAAGTCAATATTCTATAAAGGACAAATATATGGATGCTAATATAATATATTGGTGGCAAAATACAATTTCTTTCAGAACAATCCATCATTTCTGACTTCCATGCCTGCAATTTTGGAAGTCATCTAATTGTTGGTTTTATATCTGAAGTCAACGACTTCTTCCCTCTTTATTTTGGAAGTTTTTGCGATTTTTTTTGTAAAAAGAGATTTCAGACATATTGGTCCTTGCAAAACAGGAGAAGATAGAAGGTTTGATACCTTCTATTGGACCAACAAGTTTCTTGTACAAAGATGGAATTACACACAAGCTTTCAGGGCCACACAGGTCCCTTCTTCAGGTGAATAGCAAAACTGAGCAACAAGCAGTATTTATATCCACTGTGGAGCAATTAAAAATCAAGAAGTGAAGTAGGAAGGTGATAAGGGGACTACAGATGAAAGTCTAAGATGCAAAAATAAAACATGAAAAGAAATGGGGGGGGTATAGTAGGAACAGGTCAGTAGGAGATCAAAGGAAGCTAGAGGAAGACAAAAAGCATGGAGATAGGATCTGAGATCAGAGGCTGGCTGAAAGGGTAGAATGGACAGAAAATGCCTAAAGATGCAAGGAAATCAAGAAATTAGGAGAAACAAAACAACAGAGGTCTAGATAAACAGAGGTGTGAAAACAAGAGGGAGTAGGTGGGACTGTGCTCAGGAGTTAATTGGAGAGGCAGGGAAGATGTAAGGTATAGGTAAACAAACAGAACAGGCAGAACTCAGAGAAAAAAAATATAATAGTCAGAGAGATACAGAACCAAAGTATGATAATAGAGACATGATTTAGTACACAATAAAAAAGAATTACAGTTTATCATAATGGGTCATGAAACCGATGTCCCGATTCAGTCCAGAAATGTTAGATTTAAACTGTTTTCTGTACTTCAATTACCATGTCCTTCTGTCCTGTGTGTTTCTGAAGTTACCTCTAAGTATCAAGACAGATAAATCCAGGAGTGATCTGTTAGTGAAAAATGGTTTCTTCCTGGAGTGCTGTTAATCTGTCTTACTATAGTGTGATGGTGGTGATTCATCCTGGTTTTCAGTGGTTGGCTAGTTTCCCCAATATAGCAACTATTAGTGCACTTCTTGCATTGAATTAAGTATACCACATTGCTGGACTGACATGTGAACAATCCATTAATTTGTTTTATGTTGTTCTGGCTTGTCCTAATGGTGGCCTGTGCGCATATGTCGATGCAGGTCTTACATCTTGACATATTGCATGGTGTCGTCCCTCTTGTTTTCTGGTTATTTTGATCTGCTGGGAGTTTGTTATGAATCATTATGTTCGAGAGGCTGGGGGGCTGCTTATAGGCAATGACAGGTGGTTCAGGGAAGATGTCTTTCAGTGTTTCATCTTCTCTCAGCATGGGTTGTAGCTTTTTGATAATTTCCTGAAGGGGTTTTAGCATGGGGCTGTAAGTGACCACTAGGGGTGTGTGGTCAGTTTGATGTCTTTGCCTGTATTCCAGCAGATTGTCTCGTGGTATTTGTATGGCCCGTTGAAATTCTCTGGCAATTTTTCTTGGAGAGTGGCCCTGCTGAATTAGGGAATTCGGAAGTGTGGAGAGCTGTCTGTCTCTTGTTCTCTCATCAGAGCAGATTTGATGGTATTTTATTTATTGCATATAATCAGAATTACAATCCTTTGAGTCACAGATTCATTTGCAAAGGCTCCACGTTGGTTACAGGGGTGGAGGGGGAACAAATACAAGCATACATACGTAGTAAAGCAGTACACAAGAAAACATACACACTCAAGTATTGCACAAACAGTACTGACAGTGCAGTCCAGTGTAATCCTTTGTTACCCGGGTTACTAGAATCCCAGTAAGACCTAGTGGTAGGCAAGGAAGGCAGCTTGTGAAACTCCAGTTAAATGGGTTTCACACTGTCTCACTCTGTCCTCAGTCACAGCTGAGACTTGAGAGATGACATCACTATAGAACTGTTGCAGCTGCATGAGCCACTTTGGAATCTACAGCTCAGGGAGTGAGTTTAGAACTTTAGAATTTCAAAGTCAGTCTTCCGTTTGTCCTTAAGCAAGAAGGAAGCATCAGTCTGCTGTTTGATCTCTCACTAAGAAAAGGAAGTGTTCCTGTGTGTTGTCTTTTTAAAGTGGTGGAGACCGCTCCCCCGGTCTCAGTACCCCCTCCCTCCGGGGGGGGAGGAAAAGTTCTCTGTGGGTTCCAGGGGCAATCCCCTTCTCCCACCATGAAAGGAAGCTGCCTGGTTTTACTTTAGTCTGTTCTTCTATAACAGCAAAGGTTACAGTACTTTGCCTGTGGGGCACCTGCAATGAATGGGTGAGTGTCTGGCTCCATTTGAAGGGGCAAACAAATTGTTTTCTTCAGTTGGGAAATGAATGTGGACTGCTATTTGGGAGGACTATGTCAACTAGGACAAACAAATTGAGCAGTCAAACAGTTTAAAGTTTTAAATGGATTTAAAGTTCGCTGTAGAGGGGGTGCTTCAGGTCATCCACCGTTCAATCTACATTTTAAAGTCCTAAAGTTTTCTGCGTGTATCCAGAGAAATGGCCAGGTATGGGCTGTGGGAGCTGGAGGTACGAAAACAAATCTCTCTAGGAGCTGCAGACTCTAAGTGGTGTGGGGTGCCACAGTTTGGGAGTCTCCTTGTTTGATGGGATGTCTTTCCAAGTAAAGTTTGGGTTCATTCTTCAAGTGGACCATCAGTCAAGTGGCCAGCAGGGGAGCCGGGCCAGTCGGGCTATGTATACAAAGCGCATAGCAAAGTCTGGGCTGAGTGCCTGGTGGGTCAAAGCCAGACAACTGTAGTAATGTGTTCATTCTTCAAATGGACCACTTGGTTAACCTCTAATCTGCACATACAGTAATGTAGCCCTTTGGGGGACCATACAATGCTTTGTTTATGTTCAGTTAGATAATAAATAAAGCCACACTGAAAAATCCCAATTTTGGTTCTGGACATTACAGTTATTGCTTCCTGTAGTTGGATTTACTTGGGTGTCCCTGTGCAGAGTAGCCAAACCTAGGTCCCTTGTGCCAGGTAAACTCATCCTTCCCTGAACCCAGGTCCCCCACCAGGTATTGCTGCCAATGCCAACAGCATGTCACCTGTCATTTTAGTAAAAAGGCAGGGGTGGAGACCTCCGTGGTTACAAAATGGAGGCACCGCTTTGGATTTGTTCGGGAAGGAAGATGCTTGGGCAAGTGGGCTAGCGTTTTGGCTATCTGGCAGTCGGTAGCCCAAAAAAGTTGAAGCAGTTTCCCTAGTGTGTTGCTGTGTGCTGTGAATCTTGTGCTGCTGTTTAAAAATGCCAACTTTTTACCAAGGAGCTGTAAAGCCAAAGTGTGCGTCCTTGTCCTGCATCAAAAAAGTTTGCAGCGTTTTTGTCAGTTTTAAAATGAATTTCTGTGAAGAAAAGTGTGGAAAACTAGGGGTAGCAACAGAGAAATTATGCCCTGGACATTGGAAATGCTTTCTGTGCAATGCTAGAGACTGCAGAGTTAATGGCAATGTTACATGGTTGAAATGGGCTCCCGCCGTAGAGTCAGTTGAGAAAAAAAAAAGTGCATTTTTCAGTTTAAATTTGCCTGCTCGATGATCGCCGTGAGGAGAGGAGCCCTCGCGAGCAAGAAGAGGCTCATTTGCATGGCGTTGTGTGGTTGGTCAGTTTGCCATTAGTCCCGCCCCTCAGCCAGTTCTTCAGAGTCTGCCTCAGCATTCGAGAGGGAGACAGAGAGTAGTGCGTGTACTGGCAGTGGAGGAGCATTCATGAAGTATTCGAAGAGCTGTAAACAGTAAAAAAGTGACTTTCTAGTTAAAAATCGGGCTCAACCCACATATCGATCATGGGATCAGTGAACTGTGTGGTTAAAACCACGATCGCGGAGACTGCCCGCCCGTTTGCATTCTGAGGCCTTCAAAAATCTGGCTGCAGGCCGTTTTACCCCATCGCATCAATCTGCTACAATAACAGTGAGTAAACAATTTAAAACTGCTAAAAATCAGTGATTTTCAGTAATGCCATATAAAATATGTGTGCAGCTGTATAGTCACTTTGCAAGTAGCGACTGTGTGATGTCCTGCTGGCAAGTGCAAGTCTGTAAAGCCATTAAATGTGTGCATAGCAATGAAAGTAGCCTCAGTTTAAAGTTTGCAGCCAGAGAGAGACTGTGGGTTGTAAAATGTGCAACACTAGTAGAAGCAGGTAATCCTGTGCTGAAACCTGAAGTTTTAAAGGGACTGTAATTAAATGAATGTTGCCAGCCTGTGAAAAGTCCAAGGAAAATCCTGTAAATGTGTGAACAGCCAGAACAGAGCAAGTTGCGCAGTTTGAGTAAAAGTTATTAGTTGCTGATGTAAATCGGGTGCGCAGTGGCTTGACCCAGAGTCTGAATGTTGATGCACAGGAGTGCTGCCGCCGCCATTACAGGGTGGGGTGGTAAAGTAAACACAGCAGCAGAGGAGCCATTTTAAAGCTACAGAGTGTGTTCATTTAAAGTGGGACTTTCAGTTACAGTGAACTTTTGTTTATTTTTCTGCAGTTATGGCCTCAGGACCAGCTCATTACCCGGATCATGCCCGGGTTGCAGTAACAGCAGCAGTAAATAGATTGAGAGATATTGAAAAGTAGTGCTATAGAGGGCAACTCCCTCCTGATGTGGCAATTTCTAATTATCCAGTGCGTGTATGCCAGATGTGCTTGAGTGCTGGAAGGGATGTCTTCATGATTCCTCACTGTGCTGGATGCCTTCAAAAATATAGCTTGTATAAAGCGCCTCCAATTCATTTGGCTCCCACATGGACAAAAATTCAAGAATCTGCAGTTGGCAGCACACAGCATCAGGCGGAGCCTGTGGAGGAAGGTCCCTCGGGGGGAGTGTGGCACAAAGTTAGAGAGTGCAGAATTAGAGATTGAATCTGAAAGTGAAGCATTGGATGCTGGATCTCAGAAGGCAAGTTCAGATAAAGCATCAATAGACCCCTGGGTGGGGGGGCCTAGCCCAAGTCTTGAAGGTGAAGATGAGATGCGGGAGGCCGTTGAATGGGATATGTCGACCTCCACTCCCAGTGATGAATGGATAGTCTCGGGGGTGAGAACTACTGCTCACTCCTGAGCTCAGATCCTCAGTGAAGAGGAAGATGAGGGGGAACCTATGTGGCCTTGTGAGAAAGGAACGGGTATACAGCCTCAAGATCTTGCCTCGGAGGAATGTGTTCAAGAAGGTGGTGATGCCACTGCCCTGGCTTCACCAGAAGAAGAAGAAATCAGGGATCCGTTTTTAATTTCATTGAGGGTGCGAAGCTGGCAGAACCAGGACTGGCCACTCCCAAGCCAAGCCAGCGGTCTCAGATTGACCAAAGCAAGTAAAGAGAGACTGGTTCGTAGAAAGGCCAATGAAATCTTTGGTATGACCTTTCCTACCTTTCCTCGGAAAGTCTGGGAGGAGATTGTGAACTGCAGGAAATCCTGGATCTGGGATGAAGCAATGAAACATGTGCATCCTGGGGCTAACTAGCATGTAAGAATAGACTGTTCCACGAAAAGTATACACAGTGGAAGAGAGGCAGGACACTGTTTATGGACAGAGTGAGAATAGTGGACGGAGAGGGATGTGATGTCTCCCACTGTGTGAATTATGTTCGTCCAGACAGAGTAATAATTCAACCCCTGACCCCCTCTACTATTGGCCTCCAGTGCAAGGACCTCCCAGTAATTAAGCCAGTGCTACAAAATGGAGAGCAGAGCAGTGGTAGTCAATACTGCCACATCTAGACTGTGAAGTGCCCTTATTGATCTGCCAATATGAAAAACCAAGGAATCAGGTGCCCCACCTTCATCAGTCCACAGTGTACTGTCTTGTTCAGCAACCATCTACTAGCCCACCAGATGACTTCAGATCCAGAGAGACACCAGCCCAGCTGTTTTCCTGTTCATCGCCTGGTAATCAGATGATGTCGGACCAGCTGTTTTCCTTTTTGTTCCTGCTCTAAGGTTCCTTCTCCAGAGATGACATCAGCCCAGCTGTCTCCAGATGTGCCCTCCTGTGTTCCTGGAAGATGTCCGCCCAGCTGTATCAGAAGAAATGCTGCCAGGGAGAGTCTTCGGCTGCGGTGCAGGTCGGTGCCTATTCTAATACTTCAAGAGGCTGGTAAGTCCGAAAAAAATATTTTTATTCTATCTTTATGACATTGCAGTACACACCCTACACTACAGACTTCAAAAGTGTGTGAACTGTCCGCAAAGACTCTCCCCTTCGGGATTATTGCCTTAAAGAATTATGTTTCACGGGGCTCCGGCCCAGGAGAGACTCTTTAATGGACTGGCCTTCGGGCCTTGTGGTCACTAGTTGGGACTTTTAGGGCACTCCATCCCCCCCCAAAGGTGTATTGTTACCAATGTCATCATTTTACTTTAATGTAAATACTGTGTTTTTCTACCTTTTCAAAAAAAAAAAAAAAATGTTTTTCTTTTTTGGGATTGTTCAATGTTTTTTCTGTATGGTAGGGTTGTTGTTGTCCGATTGTCATTTAGATAGACTGTGCATGCAGATTAGGATGTGTTTTTGTCTTTCTTACAGGTGTTCCTGGAAGACAGAAGAGAAGACAAGAAGAGGAGGAGGGGCTCATCGGAGTTCCTTGTCAGTGCTTATGGTGTAGAATTTAAATGTACTAGTTATTATTGTTAATGGTTGTAGTTGCAGGTTGCCCAAGGTCGGGGAGGTCCCCAGGTTTTTTGTTTGGGATGTTATGTTAGAGGCAGATAGATTTTCCCTAGAGGGTTAGGGGATGGACAGGCTGTGGCCTGACCTGCAGTAGGGGCCACAGTGCTGATCTATCAGGGCTATGCTCTGGATGGTTCTACAGAGCCACTAGGTGTCCATAGTAAGTGGATAGAGAGGTTGACATGTCAGCTATAGGCCTCTAGGCCCTTAGCGTTGCCTACCTGTGCTTGCACATGGTAGGAGGGGGCCTGATCACCCCTCTGCAGGTAGCACATAGGGTGGGATGGCCTAAGGCCGGGTGCATAATGACTGGGGACAGTCATTTTCCTGGTCAAGGGCGAGTGTAACCCCTTTGTTACCCACGGTTACTAGAATCCCAGTAAGACCTAGTGGTAGGCAGGGAAGGCAGCTTGCGAAACTCCAGTTAAATGGGTTTCACCCTGTCTCACTCTGTCCTCAGTCACAGCTGAGACTTGAGTGATGACATCACTATAGAACTGTTGCAGCTGCATGAGCCACTTTGGAATCTACAGCTCAGGGAGTGAGTTTAGAACTTTGGGAATTTCAAAGTCAGTCTTCCGTTTGTCCTTAAGCAAGAAGGAAGCATCAGTCTGCTGTTTGATCTCTCACTAAGAAAAAGGAAGTGTTCCTGTGTGTTATCTTTTTTAAAGTGGTGGAGACCGCTCCCCCAGTCTCGATACCCCCTCCCTCCGGGAGGAAAGGTTCTCTGTGGGTTCCAGGGGCAATCCCCTTCTCCCACCATGGAAGGAAGCTGCCTGGTTTTATTTTAGTCTGTTCTTCTATAACAGCAAAGGTTACAGTACTTCGCCTGTGGGGCACCTGCAATGAATGGGTGAGTGTTTGGCTCCATTTGAAGGGGCAAACAAATTGTTTTCTTCAGTTGGGAAATGAATGTGGACTGCTATTTGGGAGGACTATGTCAGCTAGGACAAACAAATAGAGCAGTCAAACAGTTTAAAGTTTTAAATGGATTTAAAGTTCGCTGTAGAGGGGGTGCTTCAGGTCATCCACCGTTCAATCTGCATTTTAAAGTCCTAAAGTTTTCTGCGTGTATCCAGAGAAATGGCCGGGTATGGGCTGTGGGAGCTGGAGGTGGGAAAAACCCCCATCTTTAGTAACCAGGTCCACCTCTACGGATTTCTTCTGTGTTTTCTACTTGCCTCATGCACTTGGCCAGTGATGGGGTGGGTACCCAGACGGGTCATGAACTTGAAAATCTCTAGGAGTCATAGTCTCTAAGTGGTGTGGGAGCCACAGGATGGGAAAATTACTCCTTGTTTGATGGGAGTTCGATTGAAGCATGAAACAAATCTCTAGGAGTCGCTAGACTCTAAGTGGTGTGGGAGCCACAGTTTGGAGAGTCTCCTTGTTTGATAGGATGTCTTTCCAAGTAAAGTTTGGGTTCATTCTTCAAGTGGACCATCAGTCAAGTGGCCAGCAGGGGAGCCGGCCAGGGCTATGTATCCAAGTGCATGCAAAGTCTGGGCTGAGTGCCTGGTGGGTCCAAAGCCAGACAACTGTAGTAATGTGTTCATTCTTCAAATGGACCGCTTGGTTAACCTCTAATCTGCACATACAGTAACGTAGCCCTTTAGGGGACCATGCAATGCTTTGTTTATGTTCAGTTAGTTAATAAATAAAGCCACACTGAAAAATCCCAATTCTGGTTCTGGACATTACAGTTATTGCTTCCTGTAGTTAGATTTACTTGGGTGCCCCTGTGCAGAGTAGCCAAACCTAGGTCCCTTGTGCCAGGTAACCTCATCCTTCCCCGAACCCAGGTCCCCCACCAAGTATTGCTGCCAACGCCAACAGCATGCCACCTGTCATTTTAGTAAAAAGGCAGGGGTGGGGACCTCGGTGGTTACACCAGGCTTTATCTTAGTATTGAATCTCCTGACTGTAAATTACAGATTTTTTTGTATGATTAGGGTGGAAGCTGGAATTATGCAGGTAGTGGTGTCTGTCAGTGGGTTTTCTGTAAAGAGCAGTTTGTATATATCCATTTTTAGTGACACTGACTGTGGTGTCAAGAACATGTATGCTAGTGGTGGAGTATTCAATAGTGAGATTTATGGAATGATGAAAATTGTTAAAATCATGATGGAATTTTTTGAGAGAATCTTTACCTTCTGTCCAAATCAGGAATATGTCATCAATAAAACAGAGGTAGACAGATGGATTATAAGAGTGGTGTTTAAAAAAATCCTCCTCTAAGCAGGCCATGAAATGACTGGCATATTGTGGTGCCATTTTAGTGCCCACGGCTGTTCCCATGACCTGTAAAAAGTGCTTGCCATTAAAAGTGAAGTTGTGTGTCAAAATGAATTTTATTAGGGTGCTGATGGTGGTTTCTGGAATGTCTCCTGTGGATGTGTTTTCCTTTAAAAATTTCTGACATGCTGCTATGCCATCTTCATGTGGGATGTTGGTGTACAGGGCAGTGAAATCCATTGTGGTTAGGATAGTGTTCGGTGACAGTTGTCCAATTTGTTTCAGTTTCCTGAGGAAACCGGTGGTGTCCTAATAAAACTGTTAGTAACTCTTACTAGTGGTTTTAAAATGGATTCAATAAGTCCTGAAATGTTTTCAGTGAGTGTGCCAATGCCAGAGATGATGGGTCATCCTGGTTTCTGATTTATGTATGTTGGTAGCATATAAAATGTCCCTGGAGTAGGTTTGTTTGGAATTAGTAATTTTAACTGTTCTTGGGTGTTGTTTGGTAGAGATATGATGATTTGTTTAAGTTCTTCTGTATATTGTATAGTAGGGTCTTTGGTGAGTTCTCTATAGTAAGCTGTATCTGACAGCTGTCTGTGTGCCTCTTTAATGTAATCCTCTGTGTTCATCACAACCACAGCTCTACCCTTGTCAGCTTGTTTTATTACAATGTTATGTTTGTTACTCAGAGTTTGTATTGCCCTCTTTTCTAGTGGTGTAATATTGTACAGGAGTTTCTGCTGTTTTTGCTAAGGATTTGGGAGTTTATTCTTCCACAGAAGCAATTGATTCCAACTTGGGGTTGCACCCACTCCAGGGGTCCAGTCTGATGTTTTCTTTGTGCTGTCATAATGTGTTGTTTGAGTGTCGTTTTTATCAAAGAAATATTCTTTCAGACGAAGCCATCTAAAAAATTCTTCTATCTCCCCACAGAATCTAATGTTATCAAATTCCTTTGTAGGGCAGGAAGTTAAGCCCTTGGATAGTACAGATGTTTCAGCCAGTGAAAGTTCTTTATTAGATAGGTTGACCACTGGTGGTTGTTGCAGTGTATTATCTTGTTCACCAGTGTTAGTGCTGTGGTTTACTTCCCCTGGATGAGTCAAGATGTTGTTGTAGCTGCTGTCTTGTAGTTCTCTGAGTTTCCTCCTCTTCTGTGATAGGGCTGCCTGGAGAGCGTTTTGATAATGTGTTTGGAGATCACAAGTACATCCTGGTAATACATTGCTGTTGTTTCCTTGAAGGGTGTGTGAAAGTTCAGAAAATCTGTTTTTAAGGTGAGATTTTCTAGCATAAATCTGATAAATAAGGTGATTCCTGAGATTCTCAGATGTCCCTGCAAAGTTGTTCTGCATACTTTGAATTGTATGTAGTTTGCAGTGGGTTGTAGATCCAAAGTCCTTTAGGAATAATGTTCTGTTTTTTGCATGCAGTTAGGAAGTAGATGTCACTGTCAAATTTGGCTTCCTTTTTCTTCATGTTGCAGAGTTGCCATTTCAGAAGCCATTTGCGGTATCTTCCATTGTTTTGTAAAAAGAGATTTCAGCCGTATTGGTCCTTGCAAAAGAGGAGAAGATGGAAGGTTTGATACCTTTTATTGGACCAACAAGTGTCTTGTACAAAGATAGAACCACACACAAGCTTTCAGAGCCACACAGGTCCCTTCTTCAGGTGAATAGCAAAACTAAGCAACAAGCAGAATTTATATCCACTGTGGAGCAATTAAAAATCAGGAAATGAAGTAGGAAGGTGATAAAGGGGACTAGAGATCAAAGTCTAAGATGCAAAAAAGGTGGTTCAGGAAGATGTCTTTCAGTGTTTCATCTTCTCTCAGCATGGGTTGTACCCATGCTGAGAGAAGATGAAACACTGAAAGTCATCTTCCCTGAACCACCTGTCATTGCCTATAAGCAGCCCCCCAGCCTCTCGAACATAATGATTCATAACAAACTCCCAGCAGATCAAAATAACCAGAAAACAGGAGGGACAACACCATGCAGCATGGCAAGATGTAAGACCTGCACCCACATATGCACACAGACCACCATTAAGACAAGCCAGAACAACATAAAACAAATTAACGGATCCTTCACATGTCAATCCAGCAATGTGGTTTACCTATTCAATGCAAGAAGTGCACTAATGGTTGCTATATTGGGGAAACTAGCCAACCACTGAAAACCACGATGAATCTCCACCGTCACACTATAGTAAACCAGATTATCAGCACTCCAGGAGGAAACCATTTTTCACAAACAGATCACACTCTCCTGGATTTATCTGTCTTGATACTACAAGGCAACTTCAGAAACACACAGGACAGAAGGACATGGGAATTGAAATACAGAAAACAATTTAAATCTAACATTTCTGGACTGAATCAGGACATCGGTTTCATGACCCATTATGGTAAACTGTAATTCTTTTTTATTGTGTACTAAATCATGTCTCTATTATCACACTTTAGGTTCTGTATCTCTCTGACTATTATATTTTTTTTCAGAGTTCTGCCTGCTCTGTTTTTTTACCTATACCTTACATCCTCCCTGCCTCTCCTATTAGCTCCTGAGCTCAGTCCCACCTACTTCCTCTTGTTTTCATGCCTCTGTTTATCTAGGCCTTTGTTGTTTTGTTTCTCCTAATTTCTTGATTTCCTTGCATCTTTAGGCATCTCCTGTCCATTCTACCCTTTCAACCAGCCTCTGATCTTAGATCCTACCTGCACACTTTTGTCTTCCCTTTAGCTTCCTTTGATGTCCTACTGACCTGATCCTACTATGCCCCCCTCCCCATTTCTTCTTATGTTTTTATTTTTTGTATCATAGACTTTCATCTCTAGTCCCCTTTATCACCTTCCTACTTCACTTCCTGATTTTTAATTGCTCCACAGTGGATATAAATACTGCTTGTTGCTCAGTTTTGCTATTCACCTGAAGAAGGGACCTGTGTGGCCCCGAAAGCTTGTGTATAATTCCATCTTTGTACAAGACACTTGTTGGTCCAATAAAAGGTATCAGACCTTCCATCTTCTCCTGCCATATTTTTGGTAGTCAAATACTCCCAAAATGGAGTTAACTGAAGCCCTGCTTTTATGTGTAGGGACATTTATTTTATAGTATCAGTTGTATACTTTTATTTTTTTAATTTTTTTGTTTGAAGAAACACTCCCCATGTGAAAGTACTGCATCATGGGTATGCAAATAATCAATTGTCTGGTATCACTGTAGTGTGCTATGCAACACCAGGCAATTAGGTATTTGCATATCCATGATGCAGTGCATTTATATGTGGTGTGTTTCCTCATAACAAAATAAAACTGTGAAACCGATATAATAAAAGAGATGTTCTCAAACTATAAAGGAGACATTCTCACACTTGTTCTCTGCCTTACTATGAAATGTTTTAGCCATGACAAAAATGTTGTCCCCCCCAACAATATAAATAAATAAGGTTTTTTTATATGAAACTAAGTTTTTACAGTTGCATTTCAATTGCAATACATCAAACTCTCTTGGTAAGAGAGGTTGTGGTTGGTTGTTCAGTCTGTTATGTAATCATCTGTATGGTTGAATTTGATGCTGTGAGGTTGTGTTCAACAATCTAATTGTACTAAGTGCATGCTGACCAAAGTCCAGGAAATTTTCTTTCCATTGTATAATTGACCCTTTTACATTCTCCTCATCTCCCTGCCACCCGCCTCCTCTTTCTACTTCCTCTTCCCTATTGTCTTCCCAACCTCAACTGCACACCTTTACCCCTGTACCCTCCCCATGAAATCTCCTCTCCTAACCACCTGTACCTATCTCTCACTTTCTGGCCTCCCATCCTCCTTTACTGATGCAACTGTGACAATCCCCACATCTCTGGGTGCTGCATTGGATCTCCATATCCCTATTTTATAGTTTGTCTATGTGTCATATTTTTATCTTATGTATAGTGTTACTTGTACTTGGTTTGACTACTGATGTTATGTGCTCTGTAAATTCACTTGCTGCTTATACCCAACATGCTTGTCTGCCATTGTATTGTTCTTGATGTGGAACCTTCATAAATGAGCTCAAGGCTGTATCCAAAAATTTAATAAAATAAATAAAATCTACCTTGGGCTCTCCCATAGAGAGTACAGAGTACCTAAGCCTTTCTAGTAACCCTTACGTGTATGAAGGTCAGAAAGCCAGCCCTTCCTAGTCCCTTTATGCCACACTGTACAAGGCCAAAGGTCATTTGCCACACAGCCCCATCTTGTCTTAACTTCTTATGCAATGACATCCTTGCTGAACCCAAATTGGGTCCATTTAAACTAAAGCCCTGCCAGTTACTTATAGCATAAAGTAGTTGTGATTGCTTTTCTTAGCTGGACCATGAAGGGTGCACCATGGAACTCCCCTCTAGCACTTAGACAATTCTGGCACTAGCCACTGAAATTATGCCAGCACTATCCTGCCCTAACTACTCCTACCCCCTAATCCCTCTCACCCAAGGCTACCCAACCTTGGTCACCCCCCTTGCAACTGCTCATACTTCCATTATCTTCCCCTACCACCTAACCCCTCTCCACAGTCCCTTCCTTCCATTAACTAAGTCCACCAGCTGAGTCTCTTTTTGTCCATCTCTCCTCTAAGCCTACCACTCCCTCTTCAACAATGCCTCCTCTGGCTAATTCCCACACTGTCTTACCCATTCTGTAAGCTCATAATCATGCTAAGTTATCTTGCTTCGTATTTAACCTATGTTTATTGTAAATGGTTTGTTTCTGTTGTATATTGTGTTACATATTGTGGTCCTTGTATATTGCTGTAATCACTGTATTCTAATTTGATTCTGTATACCTTTACAAAATGTGTCATCAATTGTATAATCTGTTATGTCTCCTATGTCCTGTTGTTATTGTTGATGTGGAGCCTTTGTAAAAGAGCTTCTAGCTCAAAGGAACAGTATTACAATTCCTAGATTTTAATAAAATAAAATAAAAAATAAATAAATAAAATGTCCAAAGTTACGAGTGTGAGTAGCAAAATTGCAACAAATGGTCATAGCTTTGCCATTTTTTCATATTTTGATCCCACATTTTCAACATAGCCTTCTTATGACCCCAGGACAGCTGTCACAAATCAAACATTGGAGGGCCAGTGCTGTGTCACGGGTAGCTACGCCAGGTACAATAAAACAAAGTCCACTTGCATGGCACTCGAAGCAAGGAATACAATATGAAGGCTAAATCACTGCAAAATGCATAGTTTATTGACAGGCCATGGAACTCAGCCCAAACCCCAGTAATTCATGGTTGCCTTCATCAGGGACATGATGCCCCTGACGAAGGTGACTGCCAAAGTGCTGGGGTTTGGGCTGAGAGTCATGGCCTGTCAATAAACTTCGCATTTTGCAGTTATTTAGCCTGATGTTGTATTCTTGCTTCGAGTGCTGTGTGTAAGTGGACCTTCTATGATCCCACCTCATGAACAAGACCAGAAAACTTTTCTAATCCTGCCCGAGAGTTGAATTGGCCAGCGACAGTGAAACCACCTTTGAGGTGGAGTTGCATAATGACAGTCATATTGTTAATGAAGCAGGGTCCCAAAATGTCATGTTGAAATGTGGGGTCAAAATGTCAAAATGACTACATTATACACCAGAGTTGAAACCTCCATTGAAATACATTAAACAGCATTTACCATAGTTTCTCATTTGGAGTGGCTGGTTCCAGCAGCAAGACGTGTCTTTGATTGGAGTAGATCTCAAACCTGGGACCTGTTCATGGGGTGAGGGGGAGGAGTGTGTGGGGGTGTACTAGGGGTGTGGGGTGGTGGGACTGAGTGGGAGTGGGGTGAGGCTGATCGGCATGGGACCTGCTTTCTTTTTACAGGTTTAAAAAACATCATTGTGGGACCATTTTCCTTCCTTTCAAGAGTTGTGCCTGAAATGGGAGGGTGGGGGTGTTACTAGACACCAGAGCTCAATGTGTAAAGAACAGGGACAGTGATCGGAAGGTGGGAGTGCCACTAGACACCAGGGAATTGAATAACAAGAACGGGGATGGTGATCAGCGGGTGGGGTGTGCCACTAGACACCAGGTAATTGTTTATGGGGACAGCAATCAGCAGGTGGGGGTGCCATTAGACACTAGGAAATTATGCAAATGAGCCAATATTAATTTTTACATATAGCAATTGGAGCTTTTTTTCAGGAACTACAGAACGGGATACATTAGTAGACTGGATTTTCACCTTTGTTAATTACATTGTTTCAGGTACGTTTTGGCTTTTGAATGCTTCCTGAAAACTGTTCTAACATATGCTAAGTATTTTTTTACATCCATACAATGCAACTTCTTCAGTTTATTATGTACATATATGATGTGATCTCTCAGTATTAGCCCAATTTAATTTTCACACGTTCACATCATGTGATAACATTTTGCTGAATCCTGTATGGTTGCCTAGAACTCTCATAAGATTATAAGTTTAGCAGGGTTGGTCCATCTGGTGTAGCCAGAGCCAGGATTCAGTAGTTGGGGATGTGCGGTGGGGCCATCACCCACCTGCACATGGCTAAGCAACAGTATACCCTTCTCTACCTTGTGGCAGGCATCAGGCAACTAGCCATGAGGTACCACAAATATAAACAAAACATATAACCAAATCCTGGACGTAATGGTCAGGTAATCTGCAATTGCAATCACTTGCAAATTTGACTATCAGCTTTCAAAAATGGCAAAAATTGTGAACACTGCCTGATTATCGCCCGATTGTTTTGATGCCAGTCAGCCAATGCTTACAATTTACTTTATTCATTTTTAAAGAAAAAAAATCATAATCATAATGTGCCCATTCACAACAAACCAGTAAAAGCTCTGTCAAAAAGCGTCAAAGAGAAACATTTACATTTGCACCATTTCACTGAGATCATCCTATAACTGAGCAGTCTCCAAGGCAGTCTTAACAGCCTTTCAAAACTACCTGTGAGCTGGGCTGAATATAATGAAGCAGATCAGAGCTGCAGTGGCTTTAGAGGGAGTTACAGCTGAGGGGCATGTACCACAAGGGCTGTGTTATTAGTTAGAATGATTTCATGTGTTTTCCTGGGTGGTTGTGGTTACTCATACTGAAAGAGTGAAAGGATGTCACATGTAAACTGTGCCAGAAGTTCTGCTACCCTGGGATGGCCATGTTAAAGTACACCCTCTGTAATGTTCAAGGCTAGTTCATACATTTGCAGAGACTTGCTGCTCAAAGGTTGTGCTGGGGTAGTGGGAAGGGTGCGCTGTAGAGGTGGCCAATCAGCTTAGTGCATTAACGAATAACCCTCTAGTGTGTGGTGCCAAATTGCCTCAGCCCCTCACCACCAGCTCTGAGAAATGCCTGCATGCCAGCTATCATGACACTCTGTGCATCAGGATAAAGGAGAACAAGAACCAGCCCTGCTCTCAGATCCTTCTGTAAGCCTACTGTTGAGCCCCTCAGTTTCAAAGTACAACAAAGAAGCATCCCATCCTTTCATTTAAGACACATCCTCTAATGGACCGTGGGACCACAGTACCACATTATCAAAAAGTGGATAAGGAGAGTATTATTCAGTTTGGGAGTGCATATATTCTATGAGAATAGTAAGCCACTAGGAAGCAGCCATTCTTTGGGACACTACAGAGTCACAACCCATGCTCAAAGGGCACCTGTACCAGCTTCAGTTGCTGGCTCCAATAGCAGCTGGAACAGAACTTCATCACAGGGCAGAGGTCAGTAAAGTGAGCATTCATCCAATCTAGTGCCCCCTCAGCATAGAGAGGCATGGCAGCTGACACCATTAGGCTACCCATTTTTAGTACCCCCCTCCCCACACCCTCTTAGGAAGAACAGAATTTCTACCAGCCATATACCAAAGTAGAGGGCAATTACATTTGTTGATTTGCTAAATGAAGCTTTGCAAGTATACCTCCAAATTGATGTAGAGCTGCTGAGGTTTGAACCCCACCAAGGGACACCATGATACATAAGGATCCCAAACCTCCCTAGTGGCAGTAATTGTCTGAAGGTGCACCTAAGAAAATTGAGTGAACCACTGCAAATGTTTTTATAAAATTTGCTAATCGCTATTGAGTGGCACCGAGGTTCAGAGCACTGGATGCCACACTTGCATCATACTGGCAGCAGGTTTGGGCATGAGCTCGGGCCACAGGATCGGCTGGGGGGTGGATGAGGCGGATTGAGTAGCTGGCAGGCAGTTCTCCCCTCAAGGAGGGACGTGGGGTTTCCCCAGCTCTTGGCTGCCACTTAGTGGAGGCTTTGGGTGGTAGTGTCACCACAGGGAGAACCTGGCAATAGGCTGGGAGGTCAGAAGGGCCCGTCACCTGAGCAAGTGGTGCGCACACCTCCGCAGCGCATGGGCAACTGACGTTCTGGGGCCTCGGTAACAGGGGAGAAAACAGAGAAAATCGGAGGCCATGGCTGGATGAAGCTCCCAGGCTGGCTCCAGTGGTACAGGGCATAAGAGGAGGGTGCCCTGAACAACCATGGTGTCAGTAGGTCGGCCAACACAAAGGCAGCCACCACCGCAGAGGATAAACAATGAATGGAAAATAAAATTGTTAAATGGGTAGCTCCGAGACCATCACATGTTCATTTTCAAAACCCAGTTAGCCCAATACATACAGTGCAACTCTTACCAAAGGATGCAGGTAGAATGGTGAGGCAAAGCCTAGAGAAATAACTGGAGCTCCCCATAACAACAATGAGCAAGCATTGATAGATAAATAGCTTTTTATTTAAATGATATGTGATTGGTTTCTGTTTGCACTCTGCATACTTACTTTGCTGACAGCAGACATGGGACCTGGATAATACAGCTGCCAGAAACAGGTGTCTGGCAAAGTAAACTGGAGGGTGTTGGTGAGGGAAGCTTTCTAATTAGATTTATGTACAGGAGATCACATTGTTTTGCTTTTGTCTTCAACTGCCCTCCTCACCACACAGACACACACCTCATCAAACTCCTGAAATGTTGTGCAAGCCTGTGTATATGTGTGGTTTGCCTGTCAGATGTGTGATTATTATTTTTTTTTCCAGTTGTTTAACCAGTGAGACACACCAAGCTGAAAGCTTGTTTACAGATGCAACCTGGGAGCTCAAGGGAAGTTAAATGACTTGCTTAGAAGTCATGCAGTATGTGCAAGGGGGCTGTAGGATTCAGACTCAGATTTGCAACTCAGAGCCTTAAACCACTGCTACTGCCTGTCCCTGCATGCTCTATACCTATTGACATCTTCTTTACAAACATAGGTATCATGCCTGAACTGCTCTCTGGTTACAAGGATCTGTTAAATAATACTGCAGTCACCATCCTCTGCTCAAACTGATACGCATGCTGCTTGACTGAACAGGTAAACTTGCCAAACATACGCTGAAGCTGATTGCACCTTTCACACTATAGAGGGGTGGTGGATGGAGTATTATAGGATTAACAGATTCTAGTAAGCAGATAGCAATTCAGGCATGACACCTCATGTTTTATAAAAAAATGTCAACAGGCAGCATAGAATGTAACAGGAACTGAGAGTATAAACCAGGTACATATCTGAAAAGCAGGCGCACAGACAAACCAGTTCTACAATATTCTGGGAGAGATTTATGAGGGTGTGGTGGTGGTGGTCGGGGAGGGGAGTTGGGAAATACAAATCACACACATACAAACATTTGTCAAGCCCAACGTTCACTTGCAGGTATTTGCAGTGGTGTTTAGCACTTTAGCAACTAAGTGGAAACCCAGTAAGTTCAAACCCCATTGAAACACATTGTGCACATACCTATTTCCTCAGTTCACAGTCTGGCTTGATAGAGGTGAAAACATGTCTGCAGGTCCACAGAAGATTATGGCGGTGAACCTGCTGGTGGGTTAGTTAGGGCTTTGGGGGGTGGAGCGTAGTGGATGGAGTTGGGGGACAACGCACAACAGACAATGATGGACAGTTTTCTTTAGTTGTAGGTGTTAGAAAAGAAAAAAAGAGGATTCACGCTCACAACACTGGGCAGATTGGGCACTTACAGATTGTAATCAGTAAGACTCATACTGAGACCCTTTGTGGCCTTCTGTGTTTTATTTGTTCAGGTACTAAAGATTCACATACATTAAGAGCCACAATAGAGCAATGCCAATGTAAGCTCCATCCAACCACTTCTCAATATAATAGTCTATATAAAGGGCTTAAAACATAAGGATATTGAGTTTGGCTTTGAGGCATTAATATTATTACTGTCAATAACGGACAGGACATAAAATCCATAATCCCAACATTAGTTGAGTGCAGAATCCTTTTCTTCTAGTTATCTTCTGCATTAGTGTTACAGTGTGTTGACTGCATTGAGCTTCCTATAAGTTTTGAGTCTGTTGACTCGTCAACATCCACTCAACACACAACAGCAGAGGTAAAGTCCAGACTAATCAAGATATTTTGCTTCTCCTAGTGATTCAGTACTTAGCTTAAAAGAATGTGTTTGCAGAAGTGGTGGTTGACACATATTTTCACATCCTTTCTTTATTTTTTTATTTGCAGTTTCTGGGTTTTACAGATTTTCTCCCAGCCTCCCTGCATCCCTGACATAGTGTGTGCATGTGGAGGCACACACGCGCACCCTGTACAGGACGCTTCTCCCTGCCAGTCACGCTGTTGACCGCCTGCGCTGGCACCGAACCTCCATTCAGTGACAGCGGGACTACAGGCAGGTGACCTACCCTTATCAAGGAGACAGTGGGCTGACGCTCGGCCTGATCCCACCCTCTCCCCTCCTGTGCAGCACCCCAGGCCTGAGGTCATTCTCAAACTAGAGTGGCACGGCATAGCACAAGTTGTGTCCAACGCCTCAACCCTCAGTACCACCAGGCTGACTTTTCACATCCTTTCTACCACCTTTTTCTGGAAACCTGCCCAGTTTCAAATGAGCTTCTCTTCATGTTTTAACAACATTTGTCAGTGGCTCCAATACTCACAGGCACCATTTAAAAATTTGGCTGGCAAACAAAACTAACACCTATCCATTAAGCACCTTAAGATATGCATTGTCTCTTCAGGTGTTAAAAAAAAAATATTTATTTATTTATTTATATCTTCAACAACCGGGTGAGCAACTGATCCAGAGGACTGTTTTCAGTCGCGACTAGCTACCAGCGTGGTAAACACAACAAACACTGTACAATACAGAGATACAATTGTAACAAAACAGGACTGCCAAAACAGTTGTTATGAGGTCAAATTACATAATACAAATATTTCCAGAGAAATCAGTACATACTAGTGTGACATACATTAATTGAACTGCAATATAAAAGGCTTAACATGGTGATTACGGTAAAGTATTACATGCAATGTACAAAACAGTCACCAGAAGCCAAGGAAATAAATACAGTTAAAACAAAGGTTCACTCTATCACCAGGAGTGGTATAGGCACAAGTCATAGGCAGAACTGCAACTTAAAGTGCAGAACCGCTAACAGTTCAGATAAAACAGGTAGTCATATCCAGATTGAACACAAGCAGCAGACAGTGCAAGAGGTAGGGGCACTGTAGGTAGGGTGAGGCATGAATAGGTGCTATGCCAGAATATGGCCCTGGTACCACCTAGGAACAGCTGCAGAGCACAAGAGGCCTCGGTCAGGAGCCACCATTAAGTTTGCCTTGAAAGACTGACAGGAGGGGATGATCGGATGGACAAGGAAGTCTATTCAAGAGGAAGGAAGCAGACAGTAGCTTTACTACCATGGTAGTAGTAGTAGTAGAAAAGGAAAGGTCTTCATGGGGAAATGGAGGACCCTAGACTCCGAGACCACTCTCAGTGGTAGGGAGGAACAGGACAGCTGATGGTTCCTGAGTGCACTGTCAACGGCTGTAGCAAAGTCAAATGACTACGAGAGACAGCCACTCTAGGGACTGATATAGTGGCAGTGAGTGGTAAAAGGCTTGAAGGACAAAGCGGCAGATGGAGTTATATGTATGTAGCGGTCCACAGGGAAGGACACAGTAGGTATCATGGGAGTAGAATAAGGAGGGCAGAGGCGCCGTCGAGCAATAGCTAAAGTGAGCTTTGGGGACAGAGTTTTTGGCAGTAGGCTGCACCCAATGTTGGTGAATTTCACCAGTGTTGCAGTGTTTGTTGCAAGTAGGGAGGGGTTAGGGAACCCTAGATATTAAAGGAAGGGACAGTTTGAGTAGAGGGCCAGCAGGGCGATCAAAGTGTTTTGACCCGCTACCATAGGGAATAACACAGCCAAGAGCATTGCCTTTGTCTTTCTCATTAATGAGAAGTTTTCTGAGGAACCAGCTCTGTGTGGACCCAAAGTGTGTTGGGAGGTGGACAAGGACTCATGAATTATGCTTTGGTATATGACTAGGCATCCGCAGATGAGGGCCTTGCAATTACGCTAGCAGGAGGTCATTAATAAACATAGAAAAATATAGGCCCCAGTATTGAGCCCTGTGGTACACGGTGTGGGTGACAGGGAGCAGAGGAATTTTACCAATCACACGGACTGGGACCTGTCTGAGAGGTAACTAAGAACCAAGACTGTGTCTGTGACAGCCAGTTAGCAGAGGCGGAGTAGAGGAGATGGTGGTCTCACAGGGTGAAAGCCTTAGACAGATCCACAAAGACTGGCCTGTGCATGCATGTTCATGTTCAAGATATGGTTAGAGAAAGTACCAAGGTGGAGGAACTATGGTGTTTGCAGCTTGCTGGAAAGCATGAGAGGTATATTTTCTAGATGATTGGATAGTTGGTGGTGAATACCTTCAAATAATTTACTCAGGTGAGAAGGAGGATAACTCTAATGTTTGGGGCAAGGAGGACCCCCAGCCGTAAATATGGGAAATGACATCTTCTAAGTCAGGAACCATTGCAGACAAAAGGCAAGGTTGAAAATGTAGGTTTGGGACATTACAATAACTGGGAAAAGGTTTCAGGAAGGTGGCGTATAGCCCATTAAACTGGCTACCTGGGTAGGAAATGTCTTTAAGAGTCTGCAATGGTTTACCAATGACCTAAAGTAAATGGAGGAGCACCAGTAATAAGGGAAGGATGGGACACTGAGGTTTGCCAAGAGAAGAAGGAGACTGAGTAGGAGTCAGATACAGGAGAGGTCCAAAAAATTCTGATGAAAGTGTCCAGATTCCACAAAGTTCAGTGATGGGACCTGAGGTGAGTTTAGTTGTGTTATCTGCTTGTTACATAGGATTTAGGAGGGACCCCAGTGAGGCCCAGAAACCATGGGTTACCGATGTGTCTTTCAAGTTGGAATAGTATTTGCACTTAGCAAATTAACAGCCTGCTTGCTGGAATTGCTCAGTTGTCTGTATGCATTCAAGAGCTGGGGAGGAGATGACTTATAGCCTTCCAAGTTTTGTCCCTGATTATATACAATACTGCTTGGATAGCCAGTATTGCTGCCAAATCTGACCCTTCTGTACTAAATGTTGTCTAAGTCAGAGGAAGTCAATAAAGTATGTGACCACAGCGAGATGTCCTGCACGTAGGTACAGACCAGTTTATAGTCCTGGAATTATGAGATGGAGTCAAGGTCCTGGTGGAAACTTCCTGAGACAGGAGTTTTGGGGAGGCAGATTGATTGGTGGTTAGACAATGTAAAAGGGAGTGGCTGCTGATGAAGTCGGACATTGTGCCTTCCCATAGGACCAGGTCCACCGATTGTGATAATCCAGCCTAAAGTAGTGTGGCTGTTGAGCCCATATTATATCCTGTGGTGGAAGAGATGAATTGTTCTAATTGGTGTTTTGGGAGATGAGTAGTCAGGTACTGGTGTCAGCCAGTTGAGTTGAAATTCCTAGTAGAATTATGTCTCGAGGAGGCACACAGGCCATCCAGAAAACTGGATAGCCCTGGATGCCCGTTAGGGGGTTGCCAACAGCCTAGATGATGTTTGTGGCCCCAAGACAATCTCAGCAATAAGCCATTCACAAGCAGAAGTGGGGAAAAGAAACAATTGTGATGGCTGAGATATGGTCAGCACGACACAGTGCTATGCCTCCATTCCTCTTACTCCTGGCCTGGCTAATCATAGTATGGCACAACCGGGAGTTAAGAGGTATCAGTGAGTGTGGCTTCAGCCAGGTCTCTGACAGGCCCAATATGACTTATAGGGCCACACGCCTCAAGAGAACTTACGGGAGGCTACATATATTTAGGGTGCAACTGAGGCCAGTGACCTGCCCAGATAACATCTGTATGGTCAATGTGTGTGTTGGGGTCCTGGGTTGCTTTCCACATCACTGGCGAGGAAGGGAGAGAGAAAGGGACAGAAGGGGACAGTGGGGGACTGAATGTGAAGTGACAAAAAGTCCAAGCAACCGATGTTCGAGGTTTGATAGTAAGGACAGCATAGCAAGACCTAACTTCTTTTTCAATTTCATTATAACTCTCTCTGTATTCCTTTTCAATTTTCATTTCTCTCTCTGTATTCTTTTTCAATTACCATTTCAGTCCCTCTGTGTTTCCTTTTCAATTACCATTTTCACTCCCTCTATATACTCTTTCAATTCCATTTCACTCCCTCAGTGTTCTTTTCAATGTCCATTTCACTCTCTCTGTATACTTTTTCAATTTTCATTTTCCTCCCTCTGTATGCTTTTTCAATTACCATTTCACTCCCTCAGTGTTCTTTTTCAATTACCATTTTCACTATCTCTGTATTCCTTTCAATTTCCATTTCACTCCCTCTGTATGCTTTTCAATTACCATTTCACTCCCTCTGTATACTTTTTCAATTACCATTTCCACTCCCTCTGTATGCCTTTCAATTTTCATTTCCTCCCTCTGTATGCTTTTCAGTTACCATTTAACGCTCCTGCATGGCTTTCAGTACCATTTCCTCTCTCATGTATGCATTTTCAATTCCATTTTCACTCCCTCTGTTCTTTTTCAATTACCATTTCACTCTCTCTGTATCTTTTTCAATTACCATTTCCTCCCTCTGTTTTCTTTTCAATTTTCATTTCCTCCCTCTGTATACTTTTTCAGACCATTTTCCTCCTTCTGTATGCTTTTTCAGTGCCATTTTCACTCCCTCAGTGTTCTTTTTCAGTACCATTTTCACTCCCTCTGTATACCTTTCAGTACCATGTTCACTCTTTCTGTATATCTTTCAGTACCATTTTCACTCCCTCTGTATACCTTTCAGGACCATTTTCACTCTCTCTATATTCCTTTCAGTACCATATTCACTCCCTCTATATTCCTTTCAGTACCATTTTCACTCCCTCTATATTCCTTTCAGTACCATTTTCACTCCCTCTATATACTTTTTTAGTACCATTTCCTCCTCTGTATGCAGTTCAGTAGCATTTGATCCTCTATTATGCTTTTTCAGTGACCTTTCACTCCCTCTGTGTTCTTTTCAATTACCATTTTCACTCTCTCTCTATGCTTTTCAATTACCATTTTCACTCCCTCTATTATGCTTTTTCAGTTACCATTTCACTTTCTCTGTGTTCTTTTTCAATACTATTTTCACTCTCTCTGTATGCCTGTCAATTTTCATTTTCCTCTCTCTGTATGCCTTTCAGTTTCATTTTTACTCCCTCTGTGTTTCTTTTTCAATTTCATTTCCTCTCTCTGTCTTCCTTTCACTACCATTTTCACTCCTCTGTATACCTTTCAAGTATCATTTCCACTCCCTCTGTAGTTTCTTTTCAGTACCATTTTCACTCTCTAATACTTTCAGTTGCCATTTCACTCCCTCTGTATGCTTTTCAATTTTCATTTTCACTCCCTCAGTGTTCTTTTCAATTTTCATTTTCACTGTCTCTAACATTCCTTTCAATTTTCATTTGCTCCCTCTGTGTTCTTTTTCAATACCATTTTCACTCCCTCTGTATGCTTTTTCAATTACCATTTCCTCCCTCTGTATGCTTTCAGTACCATTTTCACTCCTCTGTATGCTTTTTCAGTACCATTTAGCACTTCCTGCATGGCTTTCAATTCCATTTCACTCTCTCATTATACATTTTTCATTTCCATTTCACTCCCTCTGTGTTTCTTTTTCAATGTACCATTTCCTCTCTCTGTATACTTTTCAATCCATTTCACTCCCTCTGTGTTTCTTTTCAATTACCATTTCCTCCCTCTGTATGCTTTTCAGACCATGTTCACTCCTTCTGTATATCTTTCAGTACCATTTTCACTCCCTCTGTATACCTTTCAGTACCATTTCCTCTCTATATTCCTTTCAGAACCATTTCACTCCCTCTATATTCCTTTCAATTATCATTTTCAATCTCTATATTCCTTTCAATTACCATTTCCTCCTCTATATTCCTTTCAATTACCATTTCACTCCCTCTGTATACTTTTCAATTACCATTTTCCTCCCTCTGTATACCTTTCAGTAACATTTCGCTCCCTCTGTATACTTTTCATTACATTTCCTCCATCTGTATAACTTTCAATTCACATTTCACTCCCTCTGTATGCTTTTTCAATTACCATTTTCACTCCCTCTGTGTTCTTTTTCAAGTACCATTTTCCTCTCTCTGTATGCTTTTCAGTACCATTTCACTCCCTCTGTGTTTCTTTTCAATTTCCATTTTCACTCCCTCTGTATACTTTTTCAATTTCCATTTCACTCCTCTCGTATGCTTTTTCAGTACCATTTTCACTCCCTCGTGTTCTTTTTCAATTTCATTTTCA
This sequence comes from Neoceratodus forsteri, assembly GCA_016271365.2. Lineage (NCBI taxonomy): Eukaryota > Metazoa > Chordata > Ceratodontiformes > Ceratodontidae > Neoceratodus > Neoceratodus forsteri. The sequence goes on from CM028131.1 coordinate 1,130,100,041, forward strand.
CTCTCTCTGTATTCCTTTTCAATTATCATTTTCCTCCCTCTGTATGCTTTTCAGTTACCATTTTCACTCCCTCTTTGATGCCTTTCAGTGCCATTTCACTCCCTCTGTATGCTTTTCAATTTTCATTTTCACTCTCTGTGTTTCTTTTTCATTTACTTTTCACTCCCTCTGTATGCCTTTCAATTACCATTTTCACTCCCTCTGTGTTTCTTTTCAGTACCATTTCACTCCCTCTGTGTTCTTTTCAATTACCATTTTCACTCCCTCTGTATGCTTTTCAATTACCATTTCACTCCTCTGTATGCTTTTCAATTTGCATTTTCACTCCTCTGTGTTCTTTTCAGTACCATTTCCTCTCTCTGTATTCCTTTCAATTCATTTTCTCCTCTATTATGCTTTTCAATTACCATTTTCCTCCCTCTGTATGCTTTTCAATTTTCATTTCACTCCCTCAGTGTTCTTTTTCAATTACCATTTCACTATCTCTGTATTCCTTTCAATTTCATTTCACTCCTCTGTATGCTTTTTCAATTTCATTTCACTCCCTCTGTATGCTTTTTCAATTACCATTTTCACTCCCTCTGTATACCTTTCAATTACCATTTCCTCCCTCTGTATGCTTTTCAATTACCATTTAACGCTCCTGCATGGCTTTCAGTACCATTTCCTCTCTCATTATGCATTTTCAATTTTCATTTCACTCCCTCTGTGTTCTTTTTCAATTTTCATTTCACTCTCTCTGTATACTTTTTCAGTACCATTTTCACTCCCTCTGTGTTCTTTTTCAGTACCATTTTCACTCCCTCTGTATACTTTTTCAGAACCATTTTCACTCCTTCTGTATACTTTTTCAGTACCATTTTCACTCCCTCAGTGTTCTTTTTCAGTACCATTTTCACTCCCTCTGTATACCTTTCAGTACCATGTTCACTCTTTCTGTATATCTTTCAGTACCATTTTCACTCCCTCTGTATACCTTTCAGGACCATTTTCACTCTCTCTATATTCCTTTCAGTACCATATTCACTCCCTCTATATTCCTTTCAGTACCATTTTCACTCCCTCTATATTCCTTTCAGTACCATTTTCACCCCCTCTATCCTTTTTAGTACCATTTCCACTCCCTCTGTATACCTTTCAGTAACATTTTCGATCCCTCTGTATACTTTTTCAGTACCATTTTCACTCCCTCTGTGTTCTTTTTCAGTACCATTTTCACTCTCTCTCTATACTTTTTCAGTACCATTTTCACTCCCTCTGTATACTTTTTCAGTACCATTTTCACTTTCTCTGTGTTCTTTTTCAGTACTATTTTCACTCTCTCTGTATACCTTTCAATTTACCATTTTTCACTCTCTCTGTATACCTTTCAGTACCATTTTTCACTCCCTCTGTGTTCTTTTTCAATTACCATTTCACTCTCTCTGTATTCCTTTCACTACCATTTCACTCCCTCTGTATGCCTTTCAATTATCATTTTCCTCCCTCTGTGTTCTTTTTTCAATTTCCATTTAACTCTCTCTGTATTCCTTTCAAGTACCATTTCCACTCTCTGTATTCTTTTCAGTACCATTTTCAGTCCCTCTGTGTTCTTTTTCAATTACCATTTTCACTCCCTCTATATACCTTTCAGTTACCATTTCACTCCCTCAGTGTTCTTTTTTCAATTTTCATTTTCACTCTCTCTGTATACTTTTTAGATTTCATTTCACTCCCTCTGTATTCTTTTCAATGTACCATTTCACTCCCTCAGTGTTCTTTTTCAATTACCATTTCACTATCTCTGTATTCCTTTCAATTTCATTTCCACTCCCTCTGTATGCTTTTCAATTACCATTTCACTCCCTCTGTATACTTTTTCAATTGCCATTTCCACTCCCTCTGTATGCCTTTCAATTTTCATTTCCTCCCTCTGTATGCTTTTCAGTTACCATTTAACGCTCCTGCATGGCTTTCAGTTACCATTTCCTCTCTCATGTATGCATTTTCAATTTTCATTTCACTCCCTCTGTGTTCTTTTTCAGTACCATTTCACTCTCTCTGTATACTTTTTCAGTACCATTTTCACTCCCTCTGTGTTCTTTTTCAGTACCATTTTCACTCCTCTGTATACTTTTTCAGAACCATTTTCACTCCTTCTGTATACTTTTTCAGTGCCATTTTCACTCCCTCAGTGTTCTTTTTCAGTACCATTTTCACTCCCTCTGTATACCTTTCAGTACCATGTTCACTCTTTCTGTATATCTTTCAGTACCATTTTCACTCCCTCTGTATACCTTTCAGGACCATTTTCACTCTCTCTATATTCCTTTCAGTACCATATTCACTCCCTCTATATTCCTTTCAGTACCATTTTCACTCCCTCTATATTCCTTTCAGTACCATTTTCACTCCCTCTATATACTTTTTTAGTACCATTTCCTCCCTCTGTATGCAGTTCAGTAACATTTTCGATCCTCTATTATGCTTTTTCAGTACCGTTTCACTCCCTCTGTGTTCTTTTCAGTACCATTTCTCTCTCTCTATACTTTTCAATTACCATTTTCACTCCCTCTAGTATGCTTTTTCAATTACCATTTCACTTTCTCTGTGTTCTTTTTCAGTTACTATTTTCACTCTCTCTGTATGCCTGTCAATTTCCATTTTCACTCTCTCTGTATCCTTTCAGTTTCATTTTCACTCCCTCTGTGTTCTTTTTCAATTACCATTTTCCTCTCTCTGTCTTCCTTTCACTACCATTTCACTCCCTCTGTATACCTTTCAGGTACTCATTTTCACTCCCTCTGTAATTTCTTTTCAATTACCATTTCACTCTCTGATTTTTCAGTTGCCATTTCACTCCCTCTGTATGCTTTTCAATTTTCATTTTCACTCCCTCAGTGTTCTTTTCAATTTTCATTTTCACTGTCTCTGATATTCCTTTCAATTTTCATTTCACTCCCTCTGTATGCTTTTTCAATTACCATTTTCACTCCCTCTGTATACTTTTTCAATTCCATTTCACTCCCTCTGTATTGCTTTCAGTACCATTTCACTCCTCTGTATACTTTTTCAGTACCATTTAGCACTCCCTGCATGGCTTTCAATTGCCATTTCACTCTCTCCATTATAATGGAAAATTCTTCCCTGTCCCTATATGGCAGATCACAAGTGATCAAAATGAATGTCCTGCACCATTTCTTGTTTGTCTTCCAGACATTCCACATCTCTATCCCACAAAGCTACTGGAAAGAGTTGCACACATCCCTCCGACAGTTTTTATGGGGTCGTAATCGGCCTAGACTTTCATATACTATGCTGACTGTGTCTAGAGACAAGGTAGAGTGTGGCTCCTGGACCTTAAAACTATCTGGCAGCCCAGGGCCCTTGTTTTTTTCCTGGATGAGGCAGAGGGTTGAATCAGGTTGGTATGCAATAGAAGGAACAGCAACCGTGGCTCCCCATCTGGATCTTAGCCATGGGTAAAATTCCTCAACCATTCTTGCACCAAGTTACAAACCCCTGGATGAAGCATACATTTTATATCCTTGTGCAACCTGAGGCATATGACAGGTACCCTAAATGAACTGGGTCCCATGTTCTTGATCCTATTTCATGCGAACTTCCAGACCCCACATTAGACAGAGGATATGGTACTGGAAGGCACAGAGGATTGTTCTGTTTTTCAACTATTGTAAGCGGGTATATGTATGAGTTTTACCAGCTCCAACAAAGTATGGCCTCCAGAGAGAGGATCATTTTAGATTCCTACAGGTTATAAATTTTATCTGCAGACTCTCACCAAACCAAAATTTTAAGACCCTGAATGGAGTTGGAAGAATTATTCTACTGGTGGGCATGACTGGAAGCTAAGATGAGGCATATCACAACTTTAAAAGCTCCTGTCAGATTTCACTCCTTCCCCTTCAGATAGATTGCATGAGGTATGGACCATAGAGGTAGGACTACCCCTTTCAGAATCTAGCTGGTCTCAGAGGATTAACAAGGGCTGGGCAGTCACCTCCTCTCCCAATTGGCAGAAGTTTAACTGGAAGATTCTAACAAGTTTTTCTCATCCCCATGCACAAAACATTTGGGTCTACTTGCACGGATAAATGTGGGAGACTCTGTGGGGGCAATGGGATCACATTGGCACATCTTTTGGAGTTGTCCAATTATAAAGCCTTTTGTAGCAGGTGCTCACCCTGCTCCAGTCCATCATGGGATTGCCATACCTTTTCACTTTTCAGGCGCTGGTCTTGGGTTTGGGTGGGGGAACTGGAGGGAGCCAAAGGTTGCCACAAGCTATTTCACATTCTTAGGCTGTCAGCCCTTAAATGTATTACAGTACTATCAAGTGGATCTCACCAGAAACCGCAGTGCTCTCTACATGGATACAGAGGGTGGAGCAGCTAGAGACCATGGAAAGGCTCATGGTCTGTCTTCATTTCTGAATGAAGATCTTTCTGGACACATGGAGACCTTGGCACTCCAGAATTCAGGATGGAGTGGGCCGTGACCATGCTGCAGACCATATCTGAGACACAGTAGACTCCACACTCTGAATGAGGCCCTCCTCACCCCTACTTACAATTCTAAGGTTTTGGACATGGGTCACACCCATGTACCTGGCAAAGGTCAGGGGGGCCATCGGTAGTAGAACTAGGTAGTCACTCAATGATCTTCCCAATAACCTTTAGTTATTGTCACTCATACTGTATGTACAATGTACCATCGAGGTAAAATTAATGACATATGGCTCGTTAGTTACGAATAGTTTAATTTATTTTGATTAACTTCTATAGTTTAATTAGCTTCAACAGATTAGTGGTGTTTTCGTATGATTTCATATTCTGATGTTTAATGAGTCCATGGTCTTAGCTTAAAATAATCTTTGATTATGACACCTTGGACATGTCATTTGTAGATATTGGATGAACAGCTCTACCTACAGCATCTGATTGTGACAGCCTATTCCAACTCCAGGGACTTCCTTGAGGACAAAACATTTTTAGCTGCATATTGTTCCTCTTGGCAGCCTGTAATTGATTGTGATGTTTGTTGAAGGATAACTCCTAGAAATGTAAAGAAAAAATGTAGAATCAATGTTTTTTTCTGTAGAAAACTACACATACCTGTATCTATAAATGATTGTATGCCTTTTTGGTGTAAGGTTTGTACATCTTGACACAGAGAAATAAAGACTGAGTTTAAAAAAAAAGCCATTCTTTGGGGCATATTCCCCAATGTTGTGTGTGCAACATGCATTGCAGACTTGCTAAATTTGGTCTTAGCACTCTGGTCCACAGAACAGGAAGAGCTTAATACTCTGGTCAGCTTGATAAAAAAAAAAAAATTTGTCAGGAGCCCATGCAATGACATCAATATTTCAAATTTATGGAGGCAATAGATGGGATTAATGCAAGGATGCCAGTTTACATGATATTGACCTGCTGGTGCTCATGGGTGAAGGTGGTTATATACCTTGCTGAATACCTTCCTTTCATTGCAGAATTCATTAGGAATACTGTATCTGATGCAGCTACTTTTGAAAAACTTAAAATGTTATTGCAAGCAGACTTAATGTACTACTAGTAGCATAAGCCACATTTGGCTGAACACTCCACTGAGATTGTCCAACTCATTAAGAATCTGCAGGTAACCACAGTACCCCAAGGTCACAGCATTTTCAATGGATTAAAACAATCTCCATTTGTTTTCTGGGTTTTGTGCCACAGCTGGAGTACAAGAATACAGGCCCTATGACAGATGAAAAGCTGTCAAATTGCCAGGAGGATGACAGAGCTCCTTGTGTCCAACTATTCCAAGTGATGTTGGCCAGCAGTAAAAATTGGACAGTGTAATTAAAGAATACCCATCTATGCATACTTTTAAAGCAGTTCATGTCTTTGATCCACTGCAACTTCCAGTGCTTGTCAAGAAAAAAGACAGCTATGTCAGTGACATACTGGGGCTTGTAGACATTTCACCATTTGAGTGGCACATTTACATTAATGTAGCAAAGTCAGTCCCATCTGACTTTAATATCATGGCATGGTGGGAGTCTCAGTCCCAATCAAACCAAACTGGCAGCACTGGTAAAATGGCACATTTGGATGCCTGTCAGTACTGCAGAAATAGAACAGATATTTTTTGTGTTTATGGACCTCCTAAAGGACAATGGAAGTCTAAAGGAAGACAATTTTAAATTGGTACTAATGCTAAAACACAATAAACAATTTGAATAAATTTGTTTTATTGCCTACCCCAGAGTACTATGGAGGATAGGTGACTTGCTCAAGCTCATACAGTATGTAAGTGGCAGTTGTGGGACTCAAATCCAGGTATGCAGATGTACTAAGCTCTAGGATATGCTGCCAGACAGATTTGCTGTTACTGTTTTCTGATGGTTTCAGACTGAGGTGGTGGGGGTAGAGTGACCAAATCTTGGAAAAATATGTGTAAATAAATTGTGTGTGTATGTATGTTTGTTAATATGTGCTAGGTGGGGTGGTGCATTAGGAATAAGGCTGGGTTTGGAGACAAAAGTAAGCGAAAATGCTGTTTGGTTGAGTGTACATCACCGAAAATGAATAACGATGATGTACACTCATGGCGACTATGAAACCAGTGACCGCATTTCTATGTGATGCCAGGGCTGTGCCCCCCCCCCCCCCTCCCAGCGAGTTCTCAATTCCAGGGGGTGCATGTCGGGGAGGGTTGTAAAACTTAAAATAAAAAAACCTGACCCAACACAAAAAGTTACTGCACACCAGAATCAAACCTGGCACCCTCCCAACCACAGCCTGCCAGCTACCCACCACACCACACAGCCAGCTCAGCAGCTGATCGCCACACTACACCCCACATACCCTCCCTCCCAATCTGCCCATCGCGTGTCGTGTCCCCCCCCACTCATGTATATATAGCGACATCCTGTAGCTGTATTCGCCTGTCTCTGCCAAGTAGCCCAGAATGCAGGCACCATGGTTGAATTACATAGATACATAGACAGTGTTGGCAGATGAGGGCCTGTGGCCCACCCAGTCTGCCCATTTGAGCTTGTAAGTTCAGTTTATGTTTTCCTAGAAGTCTGTTGCCCCTTACCCTGACCTCCAGAATTCCTTTATGTCTATCCCATGCATTCTTAAATCCGTGATTGTTTCAGCCCCACCACTTCCTCTGGCAGGGTGTTCCACTTGTCTACTACCATTCTCTGAAGAAATTCTTCTTCACATTTCCTGTGAATCATCCTCCCTCCAACTTCATCCCATGCCCTCTAGTCCTGGAACATCTTTTTGCTTAAAAATAGTGTATTCCTGCACCCTGTTCCTCCCTAAGATACTTGTATGTCTCTATCATATCCCTCTCCCTCCTCTCCTCCAGGGAGTACATATTCAGTTCCTTCAACCTGTCCTCATAGGACTTGTGATGCAATCCATGTACCATCTTTGTTGCCCTCCTCTGAACCTTCTCTACCCTGACTATGTCCTTACATAGGTAAGGTCTCCAGAACTGTACACTGTACTCGAGGTGGGGCCTCACTAGTGTCTTGTATAGTGGAATTATGACATCCCTTTTCCTGCTGGTGATGCCCCTGCCTATGCATCCCAGCATCCTATTTGCTTTACCTGCTGCCTTGTCACACTGTTTCCCTACATTGAGGTCATCAGAGATGATAACCCCAAAATCCCTTTCCTGCTTGGTGCATGCTATATCCTCACCCCCCAACTGATATATTGTGCCAGGGTTTTTGTGCCCCATATGCATTATCTTGCATGTCTTTGCATTGAATTTCAACTGCCAAACCCCTGACCATTCTTCAAGTTTCTGCAGGTCCCTTCTCATTCTGTCTACACCCTCTGGTGTGTCTACTCTGTTACAGAGCTTTGTGTCATCAGCGAACAGTGAAATTCTGCCTTCTAGGTCCTGTGCAATGTCACTGATGAAGATGTTGAATAAGACTGGTCCCAGCACTGATCCCTGTGGTACCCCACTGATCACTCTTCCCTCTGTGGAGTGACAGCCATTTATCACCACCCTCTGTGTCCTGCTGCCCAGCCAGTTACCTACCCACCACACTACTGTCCTGCCCACCCCATATTCCCCAGTTTGTGTAATAGTCTTCTATGTGGCACAGTGTCAAATGCCTTGCTGAAGTCCAGATAGGCCATGTCACTACCCTCCCTAATCCACCTCCTAGTCACCCAATCAAAAATTCAACAAGGTTGGTCTGACATGACCGCCCCCTGGTGAAACCATGCTGCCTTGGGTCCTGTAGTCCATTGACAACCAGATGTTCCACTAGTCTCTCCTTCAGTAGTGCTTCCATGATCTTCCCCACTACCGAGGTAAGGCTGGCTGGTCTGTAGTTTCCCGCTTCCTCTTTGTTCCCACTTTTGTATAAGGGGACTACATCTGCTGTCCTCCAGTCTTTGGGTACCTCCCCTGTTTCCAGTGATCAGCTAAACAGGATAGCCAGAGGTTCAGCCACCACATCTCTTAGTTCTTTAAGGACCCTAGTGCACCTCATCTGGCCCATTGCTTTATCAACTCTTATTACTTCCAGTTCCTTCAGGACCCTTTCTCGAGTAAAGGGACTTGTGTCCATTTCTGCACCATTCTCACCCCTTGTACTCCTTCAGACCCATTGCCCCCTCTTCCTCAGTAAAGACTGAGCAAAATACCTGTTCAATATGTCAGCTTTACTGTTGACATCCTCCACGCAGCCCCATCCTCCCCTTCAGTCTCACTACCCCTCCTTTGCCTTTCTTTTTTCACTTATGTACCTGTAAAAGGTTTTGTCCCCTCTACCCACTGATTTTGCAATGTGTTCTTCTGTCTGAGCTTTGGCTTCCCTTACTGACCTCCCTGCCTCCCTTTGCTTCTCCTGGTACTTCTCCCTATCCCCTTCTGCCTGTGTCTTTTTATATTGCCTGAATGCAATCTTTTTGGCTTTAACTTTCTTTGCTACCTCTTTGGAAAACCATAATGGTATCCTCTTCCTTTTCCTCTTGCTAACCTGCTTAATGCATAATTCTGTTGCACTTGTAATCCCCCATTTTAAATACTGCCCACTGTTCCTCAACCCCTGATTCCTGCCCCATTCCTCTTAATGCCTCTTTCAAGTATCTCCCCATTTTCCCAAAGTCTGCCCCCCTAAAATCCAGGATACATGTTTTTGTGGGGTTTGGCTTTGCTCTTTCTGTGATTTCAAACCAGAATGACTGGTGGTCACTGTTCCCCAGGTGCTCCCCCACTGTTACCCCCCATCACACTGTCCCTGTTTGTGAGCACAAGGTCCAGTATTGCCTTCTGCTGAGTTGGTTCCATGACCAGTTGCTTGAGGAAGGCACTCTGAATGGAGTCCAGGATAAATCTGCTCCTAGTTGATGCTGCTGCTGGGATGCTCCAGTCCACATCTGGAATATTGAAGTCCCAACCAGTACTACCTCACTTTGGATGGCTATCATCAGCTCCCTATCTGTTTCTTCCTCCTGGGCTGATGGTCTATAGACCACACCTGAGCGGATGGCTGGCCCCATTTTCCTTTCCAGCTAACCCACAGTATCTCTCCCCATTTTGTTCCTCCTAGATCTCTGTGGCCCTTATGTCATTTTTCATATACAGTGCCACTCCTCCTCCTTTTCTACCTGCCCTGTCTCTTCTGAATATGTTGTAGCCAGGTATGGCCATCTCCCAGTAGTGGTTATCATTACACCAGGTTTCAGTGATGGCCACAATGTCCAGGTCTGACTGCACCATGACAACCTCCAGATCTGCCATCTCTGCCCTTTGTAAGCAGTCAAGCACAGTCACCGTATTCACTGGATTCCCATGGTCTGTGGCGTGGATGTACCATCACACATTGATTAGGTAACATTCCAAAGCCATCCTTCTCAGTGCTTCAGAGTTTTTGATGGTGGGCAGGTTAGTGGAACATAGAGCCATGGTAGGATCCCAGGGCATGTTAACATATCCACCAGTATCAGGAAATCCAAGAAATCAATCAAAGTAAGGGCCAACTGATGGAAAAGTCAGTGTGGTCAGAACTGGGACAAACAACTGATGACTGGGTCAAAGTCTTGCCCTATCCTTAACATATGGTAATGTATCTGCCCTGTGGTTCAGCTAGCCAGTGGACAATGGAAGCCAATAGTCCTGACTTGAGCAAAATGACCACCCTCTGGCCTTGGAAGTAAAGCATGTATGATACAAGTTACCCAAAAGCATTTTAACCATTTAACTCTGTACTACACAATGTGAAATTCCTGCATTAAGATATTTCCTCTCACTTTTTATGTGTCCATATTTTCTTTCTTTACACCACTGTTTCAAGGCCATTCAACATTCCAGCTTTTGAAATAGAAGATAACCCATCATCATATAACACAGTAAGTGTATCAGATCCCAGGTTCCTTACTAGGCCTCCCACCACCCCAATGTATCAAAGTTACCACCCATTGCCAGCATTTTGTAAACAAAAAACAATTCCCCCAAAACACCCTCCTCCTCCTCCATGACACTCTTCTCTTCCCTGAAATTCAAGGCAGCAGTGGTTCAAACATTTAAAGCAGTAAGAAAAGCAACCAAAAAAATCTGTTCCTCTCCCCACCCCCACCCCTCACAACAGGTCTGCAACCTAACATTTTAGATCTGGAGCAGGAGGCTCAACTTGCAACCCCCTATCCTAATCCTTCCCACCTCCTGGAATCTGGATGGATTCACACTCCCCATGCTTGCTTCTTAAAAGGAGCTTGTGTGGTGAATTAAACCACTGTAATTAACCATAAGTGGACATCACAGTAATATACCAACAAACCATGCTTGGTATGTCAGTATTATTGCTAGCATCTCCTCCCTCTAGTGAAGAGATACTGTATATAGGACTACTGAGATATAAACTCCAAGTCTTGCACACACCACATTGCATGGCTCTCATTTTGATCTCAGCAAATGTTATTGGACACAGATAACCACTATATGTGATACAGAGAGGGATGGACATCACCCAGGGGATTCTGTCCTGTCCCCTCAAAGGGCAAGCCCCCTCCCGTAAGAGCACAAATGTCTTCTGCTCCCTACAGAATTAACCGTGCTTGCTTAGACAGTTCAGTGACAGTTCTTGTGATATAAAGTACCGGCCCTGCAGTCATCTTTAGTGTTCCTTCTGGGTTGTAAATCAACCACTTTGATGTTAATGGGTCTAGTAACTCACAGGCTGCCATGTAGTTTCATGTCTTTTGGTGTCTCCTTAAAACTACACCATTCATTTAGTGCAGTCACTAGTTTAAGGGGTGTGATAAATTGGCACCAGAGAAGATAAAAGAGAACACATGTTGTTTCTCATAGGAATTGGTCTTATGGAGCAGGGCAACCCCAACTGGCTGCAGGCAGCTAAGAAGGCTGCGAGTTGGTGCGCTGCTTGCACTAACCAAGTAGGTCCCTCTTCCCACCATTCAACCCACCATTGTATCAGCACTGGGATCCCCAAGAGCTGCCCAAGACTAACAGTAAAAATATTTGTACAGTACCAGCATCTAGTTCATATGCTCAAGCTGTTTAAATGTTGCTGAAATAAGTCCTAAGTACATTCCAGTTCAAAGGGCAGTTAGTGTAGTGGCTTAAACATCAAGCTGCCTAGGCCCTGGGGAAACCAGTCTCCCAACCATCCCAGTAAAACTCAGTGTCAAAAAGATCAAAGAGTTGCCCGTCAAGTAGTTGGGCCTTTTTCCTCTGGTCCAACCTGTCATCTTTCCAGTCAGTGCTATATCGAGGAAGTCATACACCTGATCTGGACTAGTGAAAGTTTTAGGAAGTTGGCCTTGGTGTTGTATTTTGAGATGTGAAAGATAAATATGGACAAATTGCCTGTGGTGCTCATGAAGACACTTTTGACTGGATAAATTCCTGTCAGATCATCCGTAAGTGGTGGCTATAATCAGGATAGAAGCTATGTACCTGATTGATGATCTGAATGGTGCCCTAGTTCCATGCTGCTTTCAGAACATTCTGGGGATCTGGATACCACATGAGCTTCATAAGAATAGTGTCTATGCCTTTCATTTGGAGGTGGCCTGTTGGCTCTCTAAACATCCAACACCACATTTCTATCAAGGCCCAATGTATCTGACAGCTTAGCTAAATGGAAGGGAAGGGATCTAAGCCCTTGTTCCTCTGGCAGACCAATAACCCTCACATTATATCTGCACTCATCATTTTTGTGGTTGCTGAGCATGTTGGTTGGTTCCTAGGTAGTCTTATTTGCTTCAGTTAGCTCTGCTGTGATCTCCACTGATCTTTTCTTCACTCTCAGTCATGATTCATGTTTGTCAAGGTGCTTTGCACAGGAGTCAGCTGTTTCAATGTGGACATTGATGGCTTTTGAAGATGTGCAAATAGGGCTTCAAATGATCAAATCCTGCCTGGACTTCATTTTAAATTCGGATAAAGAGACACAATAGTCTGTTTTTGAGATGGTGGCACTAACATTCAAAGGTCTGATGCTCTGTTGGATTTTCTGCTTCTGAAACTGAGTGTTTGGCTGCTCTGCATCATGAGTCAGTGGCCCCTGAAGGGCTGCTGAGGTCTTTTATCTGTTTGAACAGCAGCTCAGTCTGGCAGTGCACCAATCATCTGCTGTGACATAGATAAGTATTGAGAAACAATTTTGTGTAGTTAAAATCAATTTTCAAGCATGGATTGCAAAGATTCAGACATGATTCCACAGACCTCTAAGCTTGGACATCTATTTTGGTCCGCATCAAGACCACACACCTCCTGCATATCACCATGTGAAAATATATTTGAAGACTCTACCCAGCAAGGACATTCCAAAAATCATTAACAGACTTTTAACATTTTGATTACATAATATTGAACCAATGCTATAGAGACATTTCTAGGTTGGCTTACAAATGGAACCTTGATTGATCACATTAATATTGTCAGGATGGATAGAGTTTATCACAGTAGCTGACAATTTGAGAGCAATCCATGATGGGATGGAAATATGGCTCGTTTTGGGAGAAATGTCTACATTACAGTTTTGGTTAAACATTGGAGCAGTGTACCTTTTTAACAGTCTTAACACCAAGTTAAAACTTAATTCTCTGCTACCTGTATCCTACTGCCTTCCCCATCCTCCCACCCCTCCTTCACAAACCCTCAATCCAAACCTCCTAGTACCTTTTTCTCTAACCTCTACCTCCATTCTCCCACCCCTTAACCCATCCTGTATCTCTTTTCCTACACTGTTTATTTCTCATTCCTTCTCATTGTAGATATTGGTTGTATTCTCTCAGTATTATTTAATTTGCCAATTATTAATATTTTTGCTTGGTGTTATACATTATGCTGTCTGTATATTCAGTTGTAACTCTACTGTCCCCTTCCCCCAGGATGCATCTGGAAACCAGCTATTTCTAGCTCAGTATGCCTTTCCTTGTGAAACTTTTCAAATAAATAAATAAAAAAATAAAATGTGGTGCATGGCTAATTCAAATATCAGTCACATCCTGGAATATGAACTGGTGTCCCATCGGGTAGAGCAAGGCATAATACTGAGGTATTGTAAAATGTTCGCTATGTATATCACCATGCCAAAAAAAAAACTACATAGGGGTTTGGTACAACACACCATTAAGGATACTGTAGCTGAAAAGAAGGTCCTTCACCTTTGCTTCAACCTTAAATTTCAGCCTTCTCTTTACAAGGATGGTGACTTTAGCCTGATAATCCTTCCCTGAAATGCATGATATCCCCAAATATCATATAGGTAGTGAAAACTATGCATTGTCCCAGTTGAGACCAGATATAGTACACTAACAGGAACTATAGGGATTTGATACCACACACCATTAAGGATGCTGTAACTGAAAAGAAGGTCCTCCACTTTTGCATCAACCTTAAAGTTCAGCCTTCTTTTATGAGGATGGCCACTTCAGCCAGTAAATGTACTGTATCTGGTTTCAGCTAAGATGATACACAGTTTCACTACCTTTATGGCCTTAAAAACAAATATGTCATAAAGAATCATCATGAGGGAGACTGTAATGGCACCCTTAGATTTAAGAATCCAGGTTAGCGCAGGGTAGATTCAACAAAACTCATCAAGTCCATTAAAAAGATTCTGCATAGTTACCTACAGTAAAAAGAAAGTCACTGTTGTCCTAAAGCATTATATATCTGTAATAAAAGAACATTGAAGACTTAACAAATCTTACAACATTTTGATTCCAAACATTTAATCATCTTACATTCATGGAGAATTCTAAATAGTATAAAAGCAAACTGAGTATGTAACTCTTCTTGCAGGCAGCTAGATACCCCCATACAAGTATTTCTCTATTGTCAATTCTATAGTAAACCAAGGCTGAAATTTCTGAACCACACATCAAGGTACCTCAGAGGCTTGATAACAAAACTTATCTTTTTTTCTTACAGCCCAGAATGAGACCATTACCAGGCAAACTGCAAATGTTATCAATTTATTTCTTACAAGAAATTACATAACTTTAAGCCATAATGCATTTGTTATATACAATTCTGCTATTAGTAAATTAACTTCATTACAAACTTTTCTTTACTGTGCAGTGTATTCTCAAGATGATGAAACTGTGAATTAATAGTCTTCTGAGTACTTTATTAAGCATGTGCTATAAAATGTATTTGCATAGCTTGTATCTTGTGAAAGAGCACATGGGCTGATCAATAAAGCATTTAAATCTGAATTATTTCAGAGTACTAAATATTCTGGATTTGTTGGACAGCTAGAAAATATGCCATCACACTGTGAAGGATTTCACCTTTTACTCAAACTACCATCACTCAATCCATTGTAAGTAATAAGTTAACCTGATTAAAATTATCCATGCTGTTATAACAACTGAAATCAGAGCCCTAGATGTGTCAAGACATGCTCTTATGACACTCTGTATTGGCACATATTCATTCCAGTAACGCTTACCTTGGTTCCTTAATTACAATGTAGCTACAGTGTAACTACACTGTAGCAACATTGCAATTGTAATGCATTCACATGCAACAAAAAGTGAAACTACAGTGTAATTACCCTGCTGCATAGTGAAGTCAAGTTTGGTTTTATTGTTCAGGTGAAAAGGCATTATAATATTCTAAAACAAATAAATAGTCATTCCATGTGAATGCTCAGTGTAGGAAAACTAAATATTGCAATTAAACATATATATATATATATATATATATATATTTAATGACTAATCATGCTTGCTGATTAAATTGCCTGTTACTATGGGAAATAGAAAAAAACATTTCATATGTAGCATCTAGAAAAGGATGAAAGACAGAGGGTAAATATCAAGGTCAACCCAATTTCATACTAAACTGAGGAAGTATCAACAATCTGCAAAACCAGAACATCCTATTGTGATACACTGTTAAGATTTTTTGAATAATTTCTGACATTCAGTGTCAGTGTCAGTGGCTCAGTAGGTAGCACACTCACCTCTGAGGCCGGGAGATCAGAGGGATGTGGATTCAGTTCCCACATTTGGCACTTGGGTTAATATCCCAGTACTGACACTGTAGTGCAGCATGAGAGGGGTGCTGCACTTCTGAGGTGCCGTCTTTCAGATGAGACGTTAAACCGAGGTCCCATCTGCCTGGATTGGTGGTAGTTCAGGTGGATGTTAAAGATCCCATGGCACTTATCGAAAAGAATAGGGGAATTTCCCCGGTGTCCTGGCCAAATTTCCCTCATTCACTAAAAATACCACCAACAGCTTAATCTGGTTCAAAGTCAGTTGGCATTCATCTGTATCCCCTCCCGGGTCATGCCTGAAAATAGGCAAGATTTGTCTAGTGCACTTACCCGGTCAACAAAAACTAAATAAATAAATAAAATAAATAAACTGGTTATCTTCTGAATGACACCAGTTGCAATCAGATTCACATAATAGATAGGGCCTTCCTTACTATGGAGCATACCTGAAACCAGACCAGATGGTCACTTCCATTACATGACCTGTTTCCACCTTACAATGCATATTGCTCCATGTCTTACATGTCGTGTGGCCTAGCAGTAAATTTTAGACAGCTTTAAGCAGCACCATCCAGGTTACCCACCCCATTAAGTATACCATTACACTATTTCAGTCTGCATACTTACAATCCAGATGGGTACTTTGACCCATTTAACCACATTCCACCAATACCGGAATTTATAGAATCCAGGGGAAGATTACAACCTATCAATGCTCCCAGAGTCTTATACTTTGATGCATCTAATTTTGCTGTGATGCAGAACTTGATCCTGGTTCTATATCCATTAAACTTTTAGAATGCACTACTAGTAGAGCTTAGACACATTTACAATAGATAAGGCCTACCAAAAGTGAAGTGACCATGTCATTAGTAAACACTACAGCCCTTGCTACAAAACTGGCTTACACCATGCACTGCATACTGCTCTGTGTCATGTCTGTTCTTCACTAAGTGAACAGATTGTGACCAACTACACAGAGCAAAGTCTTTTAGTTGCCCATCCCAATGACCAATATTGAATCCCACAAATGATGACCTTACTTATTTACCTTGGAAAGTCCCAGTCAGTCTGCAACTTTAACGCTATCAGATTTAATATCTCATTTCCTCCATACCTATGACCTTTACACAGGTTATATCCTCCTTCTATCAAAGATTCATGTTAAATTTCCATATATATATATATATATTTCAGCAAGTATTATCTGACTTGTTAGTCCTTAAGATGAATTCAAGGTAAACTTTCAGAACATAACTGTCCCTAAAAAAACAGATGAAGCACCTGTCTTCATCAGACCCTCCTCAGGAGACCTTTCCCACATGAAAAGGTTAATGCCACAAATAGTTCAGTAACCACTAATTGATAGCATTCAGCCTCTACAGTGGGTACTGATTTCCTTAAGTACTTAACTAGTTACTAATGCACATAACTCCATGTCTATGGTGGAATTTATATAACAGGATTAGGAAAATATTGTTCCATCCTCATATCAGATTTTCTAATAAATAAACCTCTTTGGCAAACAAGCATCACCAAAAAGACACTATGTGCGTAGTGGTTTTACATACAACACATTATTTAAAAACACTTTAGACCATATAAATACAAACTATAGAAAATCTCAAATCATAACGTCCCTTGTAATGTTCAAAAGGCCTTTAAATAGGCCAATTTGAGGTATCTGGACATCATCTAGCAAATTTGTTAAAGAAGAAAATTCTCATACTACGAATAGACAAATTGTCTTCCAAAACTATGACATCCAGAGAGGCTTTGTATGGTATCATGTAGTAATGTGACCCAAAACAAGCGACTACAAAAATAGTGACTCATTTTGGGTGCAGTTATTCTGGCCACCCTGCAGAATAGCAGCATGGGACAATGACTATGAGGAAGGGTGAATGGAAGGAATAGCGAGGGAAGGGAGGACAGGAAGGGGTTGTCAGGAGTGGAATACATGCTGCTGCCGAGCTAGCCATGTGGCATGCTGGTGTGAGTGGCTAACTCTGGCACAGCAGGTACTGGGTTCGGGACCAGGAGTAGGTTACATTTCGCAGCAGCTGTGAGCTGCGGCACTTCATTTTTACCTGACATCTGGATTTCTCCCTCTCCCTGACATGCATCCCCCTGGAGTTGAGAATCTTAATTCATGGGGGTGTGGGGGAGGGTGTGTGGGGCAAAAACACTTTTTAATATCCAGATGTTGGATCACCTTAAAGTGTATATCGCCGATTTGCTTTTTGGCAATATACACCCACCATAATAGCGATCGCTGTTTTGCGATCGCTATTATGACGTGGAACTGCTCTGTACAAAGTCCTGCAGATTACCTCATATAACTACAACCAGATGAGTAGGCCATTTCAGGGCCATTAATAAGGAATGCTCCTAAAAGAAAACCAGATCCTCAGCTTGTGTACAGGTTTTAAAATAAATGTTGCTCCAAAAGGAGTCCAACAGATTATCACAACCTTTGACTTCCCATACATTTCTGCTAGGTAGAACCATATGTGTATGTGTATATATATATATATATATATATATATATATACTATATATATATATGCATGCCAAACAATGTAATATCATCTTTATTAGGTATATAAGAGTACACAGCTTGTCCTGAAAAGTCAAAAGTGCAAAAGGAGCCAGAAGAGGGACATACTTCAACAAAGTTAAGTCCTCAGTGCCCCAAATTACTAATAAGACACATAGAAAATCTTTACTCAGCATCTGTGTTACTGAGTTGCATCATGCCTTCCACAGTCAGTTCCAACCCTCAAACAATGCAGTCTCCACCAAACATATGAAAACCCATTGTCTTCAGGTAAAATTATGAGATATGTCAATACCAAGGGCCCACCAACAAGGCTACACATCGACATGTAAACCACTGGTGCTCATCGTCTCCCATACATGAGAGTAAGGCAAAGGCAAGCCAAGGCAAGGCAACTTTTATTTTTCATGCCCCCCAATCTCAGAGGCTTTGGTGCCGTACAATAAAAACATCAAAATTAAACATTATGAATAAGTGACATTCAATTAAAACATCATATCATTAAAAAAATATGAAATGTCAGCAAAATTCAATGCTGATAAATAAATAACTCATACATTATCTACAGAACAGTGTCTGGGAATGCCAGGCTAAGCAAGAAAGCCTTGAGGTGGGCCTTGAACACCTCCACTGAAGAGGCCCCCCTTACTGATGGAGGAAGCGAATTCCACAGGACGGGGCCGATGACACTAAAAGCTCTGTTGCTGACAGATCTTATCCTCATCCTGGGACTCACCAGGAGGCCTCTAGAGGAGGATTGTAGGGAGCAGACTGGGGCAGCAGGTGCAAGAAGGTCTGACAGGTAACCAGGGCCCAGTCCATGTAGGGCCTTAAAGGTAAGCAAGCCCACCTTAAAAAGAACCCTCCATCAAACAGGAAGCCAGTGCAGATCATGCAGCACCAGGATGCCGTGACAACATCTAGACTGTCCAGTCAACAAACTGGCAGCTGCATTCTGCACCAGCTGCAGTCAATGGAGGGTACCTCCTGAGACCCCAAGGTACAGCGCATTACAGTAGTCAAGCCTAGATGTCATGAATGCATGCACTTAGTTGGCGAGGTCCTGGGCAGAACCAAGTGCTTGATCCTTGCGATATTCCTCAGATGGAAAAAGCTGGACTGGACAACAGACAATGCCTGAGATTCAAATGTCAATCCACTGTCAAGAATAACACCTAGGCTGCACACCCCAGAGGATGCCTTCAATGGCACAGATAAAAGAAACAATCCAGTTTCTGCACAAGAGGCCATCCTATCATGCCTCCTGTTCGACTCCACTACCAGTACCTCCATCTTATCGGGGTTCAATTGCAAACAGCTGGAGGCCATCCAGTCATTAATCTCAGCCAGGTAGTTGTTAAGTATGCCCACTGCATTGGATGACTCAGGGGCGAATGATAGATACAGCTGGGTATCATCAGCATAGCAATGAAACTCCAAACTGTACTCATGACCTCAGACCGGGTGCGTAACCTGGGTGTTATTTTCGATAGCGGTTTGTTTCTGAAATCTCAGGTCTCCGCTGTCATTAATTCTTCCTTTTACCATCTAAGGAATATCACCCAGGTGAAACACCTGGTTCCTCTGGCTGACCTTCCTATATTGGTCCACACCTTCATAACCACCTGTCTTGATTACTGCAATGTGCTCTACCTAGGGCTTCCTGGGGTGGATATCCACTGCTTGCAACTGGTGCAGAAAGCGGCGGCCAGGCTTCTGACTGGTTGATCTAGGACCAGTCATATTATGCCTGTGCTGCGCAAACTGCACTGGTTGTCGATACAGTGGCGGATCACCTTTAAGATCGGCTTGCTGACCTATAAAGCCCTACATGAACAGGAACCTTGATATCTGCAAAAGCTCCTTACTCTCTACTGCCCCCACCACTCACTCCGATCAACGGATGAGGGATTGCTAGACATTCCCAGGGTTGTTTAAAAATATCTGGGGTACATGCTTTCTCTTATGCTGCTCCCACCCTGTGGAATTCTCTACCTCGTCAGTTAAGAGAATGTCTGACTGTCATGAGTTTTAAATCTGATTTTAAGACTTATTTATTTTATCAAGCTTTTTCTGTATGATTTTTATTTATATTATTTGTCTTATATTGTATTTTATTGTAAAGTGCCTTGATAATCTGAAAGGCACATAAAAAATAAATTGTACCTTACCTTACCTTATTTTCCTTTCCTAATGACTCCCGTCAGGAGCAGCATATACACGGCAGACAACATCGGAGACAAGACCAAACCCTGAGGTACTCCACAAGATAGAAGGCTTGGGGAGGAGGAGAAATTCCTCATCACAGCCCTTTGCTTCCTATTTGTGAGACAGGACTCAAACCAACAGATGATCATGCCAGTGAGTCCACAGAATTCCCTCAGGTGGTCGAGTAACACACAATGGACTACCATGTCAAAGGCTGAGGAAGATCAAGGAGAAAGAGAATTGTCCCCTCACCTAGATCCCTCGCCCTGAGGAGATCATCATGCACCTGAACTAATGCACTTTCTGTACAATGCCCGCACAAAACACAAACTGGAGCAGCTTGCAGATGTCAAAGGCTTTGAGGTGCTCTCCAAGCTGCTGCACCACAAACTTCTACAACTTTACCTAGAAATGGCAGGTTGGAGACAAGATGGTAATTTGAATTGATGCCAGGGTCTAAAGATGGCTTCTTCAGAAGGGATCTCACAAGTGCCTCCTTCAAGGCATCTGGGAAGACCCTTGACAAAGAGCACTGGACAATCAAGCAGAACACTGGGCCAACAACGTTAACACATCCCATTAAGAAACATGTTGGCACTGGGTCCAGTTCACAATATGTGTGCTTTAGCCTTGAGACAACCTCAATGACCTTGGCAACCTCCACTGGTTTGAATTCCCCTAACCAGGTGAAATGCACCGACAATCCAGGCGACGACCTGTCGGCCACATTGTGGGTCACTAGAAATTCCTGCCTGATGGTGGACACTCTATCTGAGAAGAACCGAGCAAACTCATTGCATTATGCATCAGAAAATGCTTTTCTTGGCTGTAGACAGGCTGGATATGATAGCCTGTCCACAGTCTGAAAACATAGTTGAGTCAGTTCTTCTCAGCAGTAATCTCCTGGACAGGAACACTGCCTTCCACAGTTGCCTGCCCCGGTACACTAAATAGTGTGCACACATTGCAAGCCCATCCATCTCCAGACCATTCTTCTGCCAGCAGAGCTCTAACCTCCAACCCTTGATCTTCATCACCTTGAGCTTCCCATCAAACCAAGGGGACCTCAAGTGAGAGGATCTGGGTCATATCTGAGACTGGTGCAAGGGAGTCAAGTGCCCCAGACATTGCCTCATTGTGAGGTGGTGACTGCTTCACCCACACTCCTCATGCATGCCCACACCTAGATAGATCAGCCAACACCAGAAAACCCTCCTGGGTCAAACCCTCAAAGGTCTATAGCTAACCATCTCTGCAAGGCAAGGGCTCATGGGGTGGGGGACCCTGAGCAAGAACTCCACTGTGCCATGATCAGACCAAATGATCCAATCAGTCTTGAGATTATCAATCTTAAGATCCAGCGACGAGAAGACCAAGTCCAACATGTGGCCACCCTGGTGAGTCATGGTTGAAACCTCTTGTGTCAGGCCCAGAGATGCCATCATCTGGAGGAAGTGATAACCCAATCTAGATGATTCATCATCAGCCCAAAACATTGAAGTCCCTCAGGACTAAACACGAGAACTGCCAATGTTCCACCGGCGATAAATTAGCTACTTCCTGCAGGAATTCTTCTGCTGCCCGGGGTAGATCAGGAGAATCCTGCAACCTGCACCCAGACCACCACAGATGGCCACACATTCAAATGAACTTGGTGTTCTCACTGGGTGCATGGTGAAGCCAGTTCAGATCTAAAACAGAGGGCCACACTCCCACCCCTCCTTTTCACTGTGGGGCAGTGCACAACAGAGTACCTAAGGGGGATGGCAGCCTCTAAAACTGGGCTGGCATCATCCCAAATCCAGGTATCTGTAATGCATGCCAGGTCTACTGATGAAACCAGATCCGCAATAATTGTGGTCTTATTTCTGATCGACCTGGCATTGCACAGCACCACCCTCAGGGGACTGGTGGACAGTGCAGCCCCTCTGGTTGCCTGCCACTCAGTCTCGTGGAACCCCTGGGGATGGGAACAAAACACATCTGACCTCTCTCTAGGTCCCATCAAATGCCAGTGTGCCTTCTGCACCTCACCACCTCTATTCTACCCCATCTGAACTGCATGGGGCACCCGCCAACTCCGACTAGCGTGGCCCTTCTAATCTCAACCTGTAAACAGCAGCATGCTGTGTTAGAGACAGAAAGGTCAGTGAAGGACTGCAAGTCATGGAGCTTGGATGCCCCATACACAATTCTTGCCAGAACCCACCTCTCTGGGCACCCCCAGACACATGCCAGTCAGGCTCTCAACCCAACAAAACTGACTAAATAAAGAAATAAACCACACAAGCCAATCATACACTAATATAATCAGGCCCTAAATCACACACACCACTAACTACCCCCCACCCAATCACCCTTGACAAACAAAAAAGTTAAAATAACTACAATGTGGGGAAATCACCAATGAGTAGTGTGCTACAGCAACTAAAATAACTAGGACAAATATAACATGTTCCAACAAAAAGAAACAAAACTGCCCAGTCCGATGATGCAGCCACCATCCTTGCAGCAGCTTTCAGGTAAGGGGGAGCAACAGTGTTCACCAAAGTTCCCAGGTCTGAATAATTTACACCTCTGATAACAGACAAATTCTGTCCCAGAGAGCCCCTCACAGTATCTCTCTACAAACTGCACTCCTCTCACTAGAGCGGCTTCAGATAACAAGCTTGCTTAAAAATAGTCACTCACCCCCACAAGCAGGAAAGTCAACAGATGAACACTCTCCCGCAGTCTTCAACCCCACTGGGCTTTTCCTTTTGCCCAGTTCAACAAAATCAAAGCAACAATCCACTGTTTGCCAAAAAAAGTCCAAATCCACTCAAATCTTCCAATCCAGATGACACACAAAGAAGTAGGGGGCACCTCACTCAGGCCAAGGATTTGCAACACCAATCAGTCACAAGCAGCAGGAGACAGGCGGGGTTCTACAGGGGGCAGCAGAGCTCCACCTCCTGCCTTCCACTACCCCACTGCTCAACCACCGCCCTACACTGCAGATCCCCAAAGCCCCCAAGGCAGCCACCAGCAGCAGCAAACAGTTCAACGATGCAAAAGGAGGTCCACTAGAAATCCTGCACCCAGTCACCGAAAATCCACTCAGTTGATAATCCAGTCCTTCAACGGCAACTGGCAACATCCATTCCTCTTCTCCCTGCTGTGGGTGAGAGTACACGACCAGCATTCCACTCTCAGCCATAGAACATCCAGAACCCATTCAATTGCACCTGCAAAGACAGGTAAAACAGAAAATGCTCCTCTGAACCTAGAAGCTTCGGGCCATTTTGGAATAAAGTGATAAGCCCTTTGCCACCCCCTCTAGCTGAGGATGGCATACCTTTAATTATTTATTTAAGAGCTTCTCAGCACTTTTGGTGCTATAATATAGTGCATCCATCAATTCCCCTTCAAACAGTTCATCTCAAACTCCACAGCCTTTGTTCAGCTCCCAATTCCATTACAAGCATGAGTTCATCATTAAACACTAAAAGAGGCAAGATCAACAAAGCTCTATATGTCCAAACTGTAACTATTTGTTTACTTGTTGTAAAACATGTAAAAAAGCAACGCTTTGGACTGAGGCAGACCTCTAAAAGAAATACCATTCCAAGGAGCAAAAACCAGAGCCACATGGAGTGGAGCCATAAAACTATCAGACATGGGGGAGAGTGGATTGACTCCCTCAGATTTATAAATCCAGGGTAAGTGGAATAGATCGAACAAAGCTCATCAAGTCCATTAAAAAGATTCTGCATAGTTACTTACAGCATAAAGAAAAGCACTGTCATCCTATTGCCCTATTTATCTGTACTAACAGATCATGAAGATTGAAAAGCCTTACAGCATTTTGATTCCAGACATTTAATCACCTTACATTCATGGTAGAATTCTAAGTAGTACAAAAGCAAACTGAGTATGTTCTTGTTCTTGTAGGCAGCTACTGTAGAGACTCCTATATAAGTATTTCTCTATTGTCAATTCTATAATAAACCATGGCTAACATTTCTGAACCACATCAAGGTACCTCAGAGGCATGATAACAAAATGCTCTTTTATTCCTTCAGCCTAGAATGAGACCATTATCAGGCAAACTGCAAATGTTATCAATTTATTTCTTACAAAGAAATTACATGGCTTCAAGGTATAATGCATTTATTATATAATTCTGCTATTAGTTTATTAACTGTATTATAGACTTTTCTTGTTACTGTAGCAATGTATTCTCAAGATGATGAAACTATGTTAATTGTTACTCTTCTGAGTATTTTATTAAGCATGTGCTATAAAATGTATTTAATTTGCTTATATCTAGTGAAAAGGCACATGGGCTGATCAATAAAGTATTTACATTTGAACTATTTCAGAGGTACCAAAATTCTGGATTTGCTGGACCACTAAATAATATGTCATCCCACTGTGAAGGATTTCACCTTTTACTCAAACTATCATCACACAATCCACTCACTGTAGGTTAGAAATTAACCTGAAAAAATTATCCATGCTGTTAGAACAGCTGAATTCAGACCCTAGTTGTGTCAAGGCATGCTTTTGTGGCACTCTGTATTGGCCCATACTCATTCCAGTAACACTTTAATTTGTTTCCTTAACTACACTGTAGTTACAATGTAATTGCCCTGTAACAACATTTGCAATTACAATGCAGTTAAATGCAACAAAAGTGAAACCACGGTGTAATTACCCCTGCTGCATAGTCTAGTCAAGTTTGTTTTTATTGTTCAGCTAAAAAGCCATCACAATAGTCTAAAACAAATAAATACAGTCATTCCATGTGAATACTCAGTGTAGGAAAATTAAATATCACAATTAAACATAAATATCTACACATAATTAATAACTAATCATGTTTGCTGATTAAATTTATTGTTGTGATGATAAAAATAATTCCTGTCATTTAGAAAAGGATGAAAGACAGAGGTAAATATCAAAGTCTACCCAAGTTCATAATAAACTGAGAAAGCATCAACAATCTGCAAAACCTGAGCATCCTATTGTGATATACTGTTAAGATTATTTGAATTATTTCCAGCAACTGTTTATTTTCTGAACAAGACTCAAATGGCAGTCAGATTCACATAACAGATAGGGCCTTCCTTAGTATGGCGCATTCCTGAAGTCAGACCAAATTGCCACTTTCACTACTTGACCCGTTTACACCCTGAAATGCATATTGCTCCATGTCTTACATGTTGTTTGCCCAAACATCAGTTTTTAGACAGCTCTAAAGAGCACCATCCAGGTTGCCCATCCCCATTATGTATACCATTACACCATTTCAGTCTGCATACTTATAATCCAGATGGGTACTTTGACCCATTTAACCACTTTCAATCAATACCACAATTTATAGAATCCAGAGGAAGATTACAACCTATCAAAGCTCCCAGAGTCTTATACTTTGATGCATCTCATTTTACTTTGATACATAACTTGATCCTGGTGCTATATCCCTCAAACATTCAAGATATACCACTAGTAGAGCTTAAACATATTTACAATAGATAGGGCCTACCAAAAGTGAAGTGATCATGTCATTAGTAAACACTACCACCCTTGCTACTAAACTGGCTCACACCATGCACTGCATAGTGCTCTATGTCATGCCTGTTTTTTGCATAGTGAACAGATTGTAGCCAACTATGTGGAACAAAGCCTACTGGTTCCCGGTCTCCAGTGACCAATATCGAATCCATAAATGGTGACTTTTCTTGTTTTCCCTGGATAGTCCCAGTAAGTCTGCAACCTTAACTCAATCAGATTTAATATCTCATTTCCTCTATACCTATGACCTTTATCCAGGTTATGTCCCCCTTATATCAAAGATTCATGTTAAATTTCCATATATATATATATATATTTCAGCAAGCATTATCTGAGTATTTAGTCCTTAAGCTGAATTCAAGGTAAACCATTTAGAACATAACAGTCCCTAAAAAAACACACAGATGTAGCACCTGTCTTCATCAGACCCTCATCACCAGGAAAGGGTTAACAACGCCACAAATAGATCAGAAACCAGTAATTGATAGCATCCAGCCTCTACAGTGGGTACTGATTTCCTCTAAATACTTAACTATTTACTGATTCACATAACTCCCTATCTACAGCAGAATTTATATAACAGGATTAGTAAAATATTTTCCATCATCATATCAGATTTTCTAATAAATAAATCTCTTGGGCGAATAACCATCATCAAAATACATTCTGGCCCGGATATTGAAACTCGCCAGGCTGTGGCACAAGCCTGGGCGCAGCTCAACTTTGTTGCACAGGGTGTGGCCTGGGCAATATTCAACAGAGCTGCGCTATGGCGCAGCAACTGAATGTCGCACCTGGCCACCCCACTGTGCATGGTGCAGTGGCACTGCGCCAAGCGCAAGAAGTGGCCAGAGTGGAGCATGGAGATGCGCTTAGCACAGTGCCATTGCACCATGCACAGCACCTGCGATATTCAAAGGGGACATGCAAATGGAGCCATAATTTATGCAAAGGCTACATGGGACCATTTGCATGTCATTATGGCCCCATTTGCATGCCATTAACATGCGGGTGCACCCGATCCCGATGACTTGTGCCTGGCCCTGCCAGGCAGCAGCCATCAGGGACCGATGCCCCCTGCAGCCCGATCGCGGGCATTCGTCTAAATGAAAACCCCCCTCTAATATCTCTGGTGGTCCAGTGGACCGCTATGTGCCTGATTGCGGGCATCTGCTGAAATCACACTGGTCCCCTGCAGCCCAATCGCGGGCATTTGTCAAAATGAAACCCCCCTCTAATATCTCTGGTGGTCCAGTGGACCGCTATGTGCCCAATCGCGGGCATCGGTATAAGTAACCCCATCCAATATCCCTGGTGGTCCAGTGGACGATCACTGCCGATCACGGGCATCTGTAAATCATAAAATAGTCCTTGTACCCTGGTGGTCTGGTGCCCCTCCCACCCGCCCACTGGGCCCACTGCCCCCCCGGTCAGCTGGCGGGCGGCTGCACCACCGCCTGCCGCCCTGCCAACTGACAGCTCAGTAGGGCTGCCGTCCCATTGGTTCACAGCGTGAGCCAATGGGCATACAACCATACTATACTAACACAGTCGAGATATGTGAATGAATTCATTCACATATCTGATTGAGTAGTACGGTATGGGCTGCATGCCCATTGGCTCATGCCTGTGAACCAATGGGCGGCAGCCCTACCGAGCTGTCAGTCGGTGGGCGGTGGGTGGCAGGCAGGGTGCTGCCGCCCACCGACTGACTGGGGAAAGCGGGATGGTGGGTTCAGTGGCGGGTGGGGAGGAGGTACACTAGACCACCAGGGTAATAGGACTATTTTATGATTTACAGATGCCCGCAATCGGGCAGCGATCGGTCCATTGGACCACCAGGGATATATGATGGGGGGTTACTATACCAATGCCCGCGATCAGGCACATAGCGGTCCACTGGACCACCAGGGATATTAGAGGGGGGTTTCATTTAGACAAATGACTGTGATCGGGCTGCAGGGGACCAGTGTGATGTCAACAGATGCCCGAGATCGGGCACATAGCGGTCCACTGGAGCACCAGGGATATAGGAGGGGATTTAGTTACATGGATGCCCGTGATGGGGCATGGGGGTGCTGCAGGTGTGGCAGGAACTGGGTGGCCACCCACAGGTGGCAGCTGTCATGTTGCGCCCTGCAATGCGGCAGCTCACCTGTGGGTGGCCATCATTTGTTCCTTTTTTTTTGGCTTAACTTTGTGCAGGCACAGGTAGGGGTTGCGCATGCATGACTCTGCACATCCCGGGCTGAATATCGGGCTGTGCAGGTTATGCATGAGCACGCCCCCCCACATGTGCCTGCATACATTACTGATGCTCTCCGGTGCATCGGGATTTGTGCAGCACACTTTTCCCTTTCAAATATCGTGCTGGGGCGCATCAGTGAGTTGTGCATGGCGCAACACTGTTGCGCCATGCACAACCCTTTTGAACATCTGGGCCTATGTGCCTAGTGGTTTTTCATACAACACATTATTTAAAACATTTTAGAACATATAAATACGAACTTTAAAAAGTCTCAAATCATAACATCCCATGTAATGTTCAAAAGGCCCTTAAATAGGCCAATTTGAGATCTCTGGAAAACGTCTAGCAAATTTGTTAAAAAGTAAACTTCAAAATACAAATAGACAAATTGTCTTCTTACATACAGGGTAGAATTCTAAATAGTGCAAAAGTAACGAGAGGCACAGTGCAATAAATCCAGGGTAGTGCAGGTAGATCCCACAATGCTCATCAAGTCCATTAAAAGATTCTGCATTGTTACCTACAGTATAAATAAAACCACTGGGACCAGATATTCAAACCTTTGCACTTGGCACAAACCATTTGCTCTTTGTTTGCACAAGTCCACTGTATTCAAAGGCCAAATAGCACAGGCAAACTGCATTAGCACTGGGCAAAAGTATAATGTATGCAAGGGCAAAAATAGGGTGTGTGTGTACATGAATACAGGCATGCTATATTCAGCATTAGTACCAAAAGTGTTTTTGTGTTACTTAGCATGACACTTTGTGCAGTGCAAATTACCACACAGAAGAAGGTAGTTTTAACTCAGGGCAAACCAACTTTTCATGACTTAATGGCTTTGCATGGCTTTGCACTACTTGCGTGACATAGAACCATGGTTTATGGAACTCTATAATTCACAAGTGTGAATTATGGAGTTTACAAGGGTCTGACAGAGTGGTTTAATAACCAAAAGCGGTAAATATTAAACAGAGAAAGAAACAAGACATGTAAGAAACATGCTACACACAGATGGTACCTCCTATGTTGCCATTATCTGCCACGGTCCCAGCCATGCAAGGCATTAAGTGTTGACCTGGCACCCAGTGGACACCATGGCAGTGTGTCCATACAGCACACACCTGCAGACCACCCTTCAGTGTACACCAACAGAATCCAGCACATACATGGAGCACTAGGGGCAGGTAGGGTGTTGAGGGAGGGTGTACAGGTGGCCAGTCTGCACCACATACTGGATGCTGCCACAAGGCTGGGACAGTCCATGCAGTACAAATCCAGTGTATGGAATACCAACACCAGTGTGCCTGGCTGATGGTATGTGCCCTCCAGACACATACCACACATCCGCACAGACACTACAGCATACACAGTCAGCCATGTATATGTCAGTGTGAGTATCCCCGCCAGTGGTGCAGCATCTGTGGGTTGCACAACAGCATAACAGTAATGTCCACTGTCAGTACGTACCTGAAAGATGGGCCTGTTACTGTGTAAAGTGCAGCAGTCATTGATGCCTTACACATAGGCATTGCTGTATCCCCACACTACTTACCCCTTATTACTGCAGTGTCTGCTGTGCATTGTAGCAGGAACTACAGTTTGACAATTGCATGCAGCACCACCACCTGTACCTGTGCTGTGTAGTCCCTGGGGCACAATATTCTATGCGGTTCTGTACAAATGTAGCCTGTAGTTACCACCATGAGCTTCCAGACTGACCTACAGGTGGAGCTATGGGACCCGCAGCTGGGCAAACTACAAGCAAATCAGGACATAATGAAATGCTAATCTGGATGTTTGCCCACAGACTGCCATAATAGGCTCATTTGCATATCACTTTTGAATATAGCAAATTTTGGCCCCAGGCAAACATGACAGTGCCAGGCAAAAGGCTTAGCTCTGTGCAAAACCTGTGCAAATGTGTCTGTGCTGTGCAAACATTTTGGAAACATGGTACATTTCTACAGAATTTCACATGCTCTGGTGCTTGCAACTTTAATGAATCCACTCGTTTGCTAGCACACACATTGGCCACATAGTTCATCTCTACCTTCCTTCACATCACTGTGCACTGGGCTGCTGTTGTGGTTTACACTTCCTGGTTACTATATTCAGAGCTATCTTATTTCCCAGGCTATTTTTGCACTGCACTCACAGCCCAGATTCCTTAACATGCTATATTCAGCAGGTTTAGAACTGGGGCTATCCCTTTTGAATATAGCGGGCTATTGATTCTGAGCTAATATAGCATGCCGAGCAGTGTAATTTACCCTCGGGCAAAGTTTGGAATATCTGGCCCCTGTTGTCCTAAAGCCTTATTTATCTGTAATGACAGACCATGAAGACTGAAAAGCCATGCAACATTTTAATTTCAAACATTTAATCATCTTACATTCAGAGTAGAATTCTAGATAGCACAAAAGTAACAAGAGAGGCACAGTGCTTAATCCAGGTGTATAAAACATTTGTAATCCCCACCTTGATTATGGCTCTCACTTTTGTGTCCTAACATAATAAAGGATATAAAACTTCTAGAAAACCCCAAAGAACCATCCCAGTGGCACTGAGGGTTGAGGCACTGGATGCCACACCCCGCCCGTGCTGGTGACCCGGTTCGGGAATGGACTTGAGGCACCAGGGGTCAGCAGGGGCAGAGAGGGATTGAGCATCCGTGGACTACTCTCCCTCTCTGGGGAAGGGGGGCCAACAGTTGTTGGCATACTAGCGACTTCTGGTGGAGGCTGGGGGTGGTGCACTCTCACTGCATGGGAGGGGGTGAGCTTGGGGCACAGCGCTGGGAGGGAGTGCATGCAGCGCATGCACACTCCCTCCATTGGCATCATTGATGCCCCAGCCCACACCAAACCAAGAATAGCAGAAAACATGGCGCTCCAGTCACGGTTGCTTGATGGCCATCCAAGAGGACTGCCTGGTCTTGGGGCACCATCGCTCAATACTAGCTCCTGTGTCGGTGGGGAGTAAGGGGACTCTGCTGCCCTGCCATGGTGGGCAAGCCATGGGGAAGATGGCTATGGAGGCTTCACTGGGGGCTGGGGCAGGACTGGATGGCGGGAGGAAGTGGATGGATACCGGGACGTGAACAGCAGACCGGCAGCCATACAGGTAAAAAGGATTAAAAAAAAACAAAAAAACAAAGAAGGATTACAAACATGCTACAGGGTTACCACAATCTGGACTATGGTGACAAGTTAAGT
This sequence comes from Neoceratodus forsteri, assembly GCA_016271365.2. Classification (NCBI taxonomy): domain Eukaryota; kingdom Metazoa; phylum Chordata; order Ceratodontiformes; family Ceratodontidae; genus Neoceratodus; species Neoceratodus forsteri. The sequence continues at coordinate 1,130,131,333 of CM028131.1, forward strand.
AAATTGTGCTTATTTAATTTGCAAGTGAGGAGACCGAGAGGTGGCCTCCTGTTTCTGTATAATATCCTTAAAGACCTGGACCGAATGAATGAACTAGGTATAACATTCACTACAATAAATAGCTGTCTGAGGTCCCATAATAAACAAATCAAGGTACTGGCTCAGACAAATAAAAGGTTCCATTTCATTATGGTAACAGCTGTTTGCATGTGGAATTCCTTCCTGTACCCATAGTTAACCTCCAATCCTTGGATAGCTTCAAGCGTGAACTTGACAAATTTATCATCCAGTCTAGATCCAATGACCCACCTACTGGTGGTAGACAATCTTGATGGGCTTCGCCTACTTTCATCTAAAAATACCAAGATACCAAGATACAAAAGCAAGTTGAATATGTACTGCTTCTTGTAGGCAGCTATAGGCCCCACACAAGTATTTCTCTGTTGTCAATTCTATAATAAACCAAGGTTGACATTTCTGAACCACACATCAGAGGTACCTCAGAGGCACAATATCAAAAATGAGCTTTTATTCCTACAACCCAGAATGAGATCATTACAAGGCAGGTTGCAAACATGATCACTTTATTTCTTACAAAGAAATACATGGCTTCAAGCCATAATGCATTTGTTATATACAATTGTGCAATTATTATATTAACTTTATTATAAACTTTTATTCTTACTGTAGCAATGTCTTCTCAAGATGTTGAAACTATGTGAAATGTTACTCTTCTGAGTACTATATTAAGCATGTACTATAAAATGTATTTGAATTGCTTGTATGTAATGAAAGAGCACATGGGCTGATCAATAAAGTATTCAAATTTGAACTATTTCAGAAGTACTAAAAATTCTGGATTTGCTGGACCACTAGAGAATATGTCATCCCACTGTGAAAGATTTCACCTTTTACTCAAACTACCATCACTCAATCCACTGTAAGTTAGAAGTTAACCAGATTAAAAATGATCTACATTATTAGAACAGCTGAAATTGGAGCCCTAGTTGTGTCAAGGCATGCTCTTGTGACACTCTGTAGTGGCCCATACTCATTCCAGTAACACTTTACTTTGTTTCCTTAACTACACTGTAGTTACAGTGTAACTACACTTGTAACAACGTTGCAGTTACATAGTAACAAAAGTGTAACTACAGTGTAATTACCCCTGCTGCATATAATTAATGATTACCTACCCCATATTTATAGTAAAACTGACACTTAAAATTAAGTTGTCCCTCATTCCTAAGTTACTTAAGGGCATTTTATCAGAAAACAAGACTATGGATTTCTCTAGCTCATTCTTTGAAATTTGCAGGAGGAAGACTCCTATAAATACTCCCTGTGTGAAGAACTTATCAGTATAGAAGCTAACATATGTATGTAGAAGGCACACTACTTCTCATGTCCTTGAGAAAAGAAAAACTAGACCTAAAAGGGGCTAGCCCACTGAAGATGTAACCTTACAGACAGACTCTGATACACCTATATCAAATTTCCAGGAGTAGAAGTGGAACATGCCATCACTCAGTATTATCCTAGATATTTAGAGCTGGGTAAAAGAGACACCACACTCCTTATTTATTGACTTGCATCTTAGACAACAGGAGACAGCAAGAGTGGTGCAAGTATTGCATTGCTAAAACAAGAAAAAGTACATGACTAATCTACTGTGGAAACAATTGTGAAGGTCTTTGCAGACTTTTAACACAGCAACATAGCACTGTTGTGATGGAGGAGGCATAGGGACCATTTACCCACCAACCTGCTAAACAATATTAACTATGTCTAATTTGAGTATAAACACACATCCAAACTTATCAGCTGGAATTCCACATCTCCTCATGCTGTGTAACTCCCCAAACTATCTCCTTCAGGAATCTGTCAGGTTCTACAATGAATTCCTGAATAGTGCTTGTTTCCACAACATCACTAGATAGGCAATATAACATGTTATCCACCCTCTGTGTTAGTTCATGCTTTCTAATGGTTTCCCTATTCCTACCCCATCCCTTGAGTTTTAGTGCATGTCCTAAAATTCTGTTTGTAGTCACTAGCTGAAATATTTTTTAAAACTCTATCATGTATATCCACTCTAATTCTTGGAATATCACAGTCATGTCCCCTCTATGTCTTTCTTCTCTAGGCTGAATAATTTATGTAATTACACTCTTTGTGTAACTGTTGTCCTTTAGCCCACTTGTTAGCTGGTGGCCTGATAACTTCATTATCTCTACCATGCCTTTTCTGTACTGTGATGATCAGAACTGGATGCAGTACTGCAGATATGGTCTAATTGAGGCCTTTTTGAAGGTGAGGATGCTGCTCACATGACCTGACCTTTACCACGTCCTAAGCCACTGGATCATTACATTTGCCGTTACTGTAGCACATTTTCTGTTTTGTTTCAGTCTTTTGTACAGTTACCTTAGAACATTTCCACAGTGGCACCATACCCAGACTCCTACTCTCAAGGTCTAGTACCTTGATTTTCACCATATTTCATTTTAGCCCATTTATTTCTCCACATGCAATTATAATGTGCAGGTCTCCGTAGTACATCCTCCCTCTGCTGTGTGCACACTCTATGTCAACTTCTATGCTTCTGTGTATGTTTGTTTGCCAGTTTAGTATCAGTATCAAACTTCAAGAGCTTACTGCTACCTAGAGATGTTGTAAAGTTTTAATTCACAGGTAAAGTTCCTGAGAAGTCACCAGCTTCACCTTCATGGATCAATTCATGCTTTTCTTTTGTTTACTAGGGAATTTTCCTTTTGGGTAGCATGGCACTTTAGTGAGTCAATTACAGTGACTATACAGTATTTGAGTGAATGTAATTGAGCACATTCACTTTGAGTGACTGCAGAGAAACAGTGTGTACACTAAAGAGCAAATGACATGTCAGAATAGAAGTAATTACCGCGACTTACAATTCTGGTAACTGGTTTTTAGCCTACCTCCACTATCAAGGCGTGGCGTGGAGTTATAATCTTAAAGGTGGGGAGGAGTCAGGGGCACAGCTCCCCATGGGGGGTGCAGGGGGGTGTAGCCCCCTTGCGTGACATGGGACTGCATATCGGAGGATGAGTGGATGTCCACTATTAGGATGGAACAGGTGGTGTCAGGCTCTGCAGATGGGAGTAGTCAGAGAAGATACCATGATGTAATGGAGAGGATGGTACCAGTGGTTGGTGAGTACTCCACAAGAACCAGACAGGAGTACTTGCGAGGAGTCGCATACTTTCTGCATGTACATGTCTAAGTAGTTCACATGTGCAACTCGCTCTTTCTGTTTGTGCTGTGAAATGAGGTCGACCGATCTTGCAGTCGCTTTAATTGCATGCTCTGCTTTATTATCACTTAAAATGTACTCACCCTATATTTCTCACTCTAATGACATGGAACCTTCCTTTTGAAACTTTGCCTGGCAACTTCAACTACAACTTTACTTTTGGGGTGCATTTGGATGAAGATTGCTCAGATTGAGGCTTCTGGTAAACAAGTGCCTGTAGGTAACATGGAAACAGCTCATGAAAGTCGAATATTACTTCTCTATGTACAAACGAGCCTTAGTCTTGTTTTGCAGTCTGAGTGAGTTAGTGGAGGAGGTCAGATCTAATGCTTCCAGAGGATTTAAAAAGCAACCCAAAACAATTTTACAGTTTTATTTGCTTTTCTTGTCATCTTTGTTCACATAGCATTTGCATTGAATCATTGGGCTGTTGTTTCAGTTTAATATTCACTTTTTGTTTGTTCTATTATTCTTGCTTTTACTCTTTTTTCTACTTTCTTTTTTCCCCATCTTAAAATGAGTGGGACTGGCAAGGAGGATATAGGGTAGACTGAGACTTTGACCAGTCACAGAAAGGAGAGGGCAATACAGTCAATGGATAGGACACACCATCATATCAATGTGAAGAGGCCAGCTTTGGCACCAGGAGCACAAAGAACTTGAATAGTCAGTACCCCCCATCCGCAGCATAGCACCAGCAGCAGCATTCGGTGGCACCACCACCAGTTGACCCAATTCTGATTCATCCTGTGGCCACAACATCTCATGCCCCTTTAACCCCTTGTGGTTGTATCACCACCTGAGCCTTGTGAGGAGGAGTCCCACACAGGACCATCTGGTTCCTCCCCTTGACAGCAGCAAAAGTCCCTTGTCTGGTAATTTATTGTGCTTGACCCCACCCACAACAGTGTGGTGACATGCACCTTGTGTCACACTGTTGTTTGGCATAGGAAATGGGGCAGCCATTTGGGCACTAGTAGGCAACACACCCACCATAAGGTGACACACCACCAGAAGTTAGAGGAGCAGGTGAGCAGGAGAGAGATCAGGACAACTGGGAGTGATGGAGGCAGTGGCACCTCTAGTGTTCCTTCTATGTTGTAGGGTGGACAACACATGAAATGACAATGTGGTGGGTCATCATGCAGAGCATATGTCCTGGAGGGGACAGAGGGGTCTAGGAGGGAGATGCAGCCAGACTCTGGTGCTGTGGGGTCATCTGAGAAACCAGCTTCAGAGCCTTCTTCTACATCCATCCGTCCTCAAGTTGCTCATCTGCATGGTGAGATAGCAGGCTTTCCACCAAGTTGTGACCATGAAACAAACATTGTAGGTGTTGCTCTCAAACCAATGGTGCATTCTTGAAGGGCTGGCAGAACTCCATGGTGGTGGTGGTGCACCCTCTGTCCCCAGGCTGTAGCCTTATTCTCTCTACACTCCTTCATTCAAAACTTACAATATGCTATCTATTTTACTGTCTCCTTTATTATTCACATGTTTTAAAATAAATGATAAAGTAATCACAAAAAAATGTGTACATCTTTATTTCTCTGTCCTGATTTCTGATAAAGCGTCATTCTATCTATCTAAATTCTGCTGTCAGCTGTCTTCCTCCAGCTTAAAGAAAAAAAGTCCTTGTTTCCTGTCTATATTGTTCTCTTTCTTGTGCAACTGTGCAGTCCTTATATTATCATTGTTTTCTTCTCTCACTATTTTCTCAACTAATAAAAGGAATATGTCATGCTGCCACATGGTGCTATGCTGTGTATCAGTCCTCCACCACAGTTCTTGCATTACACCGGGAGATTGTGAGAAAAGCTCTAAGTACATACATTCTGAACTCCCAGAATTTTTCTTGGCTACTAGAATACATATATCAGGATGCTGTATGCTGCTACAAGGAGATGTGCTTTGTGCCAGTTCCCCAACATAGTTCTTGTAATTCACTTTAGGGGAAATTGTGAGAAAAGCACAACATGTCCCTTTAGTTAGCTCTTGCTGTCAGAGCAAGGAGGCAACTGACAGAGGCAGCAAGAACATTTTTGCTAAAACATTTTTAACTGGGGGTAAGGTGACAGATACTATATTAGAAGTGTAGGGTCTGCAAGGTAAATTGAGACCTTCAGTCAGAGTTAAAAAAGTGCAGGATAGGTAGTTTACTCACCTGATAATGATGACTGTGGAGCACATCTCTATTGCACTCTCATTACTAACCACAAGAGTTATGTCAACCTAGTAGGCTGAAGATGCACATGTAAAATATTTGATATCCAATTCTCTTGTCTGAACTGTCTCAATAAATCTCCCATATGAGTTCTTCCATAGCTGTGAGTTAATTCTATTAGAGGGAACACTATACAAGACATAATAGTCAGAAACGTCAGTGACTAAAGAGCAATAAGGAGAAAACCTGGATACGGTGAAAAGGCCAGGAGACCCTGCTTTATTTAATTATCTTCCACAATGCTCTTGCTACAGTGCCATGTTTTGGTCATGAAAGACAACAATTGTGCCTGAAAAATACAACATGATCATCCTGTCTCGAAAGTATCTGTCTTTCTGTGGGAAGCCCTGGAGTGCCATAGAGATATGCTCTCATAATCAACATTACCAGCTGAATAAACTGTGAATAAACTACCATTATGGGTTGCAATGTCTATGGCACATCCATTCCTTGCCTCATGGATTTTAAAATGCAGTAATCAGTAGCCAGGTGGGAGAGAGAGAGTCACCATTCCAAGATTAACAAGATTTAGCAGTCCTTAGTACTGCCTGACTGGATTCGATGCTAGGTGTGACATCAGTGTCCAGTCTGAGGTGTTGATGAATGTGCTAGCTGTGGACCATGTCTTCAATGGATGTTGCATTCTTCTTCATCCATGATATAGCAACTGCCCTGATAGTGTAGACCATGATGTCTTTGGGGGCTGGAAGGTTATATGCCTTAAGTTCCAGCACTACCTCTGCCCAGAAGAAAGGGTCCAATCACACATGTTTGCAATATAAAATAAATATGTATTTCATCATACCTTTCCAAAATTGAGTGCAAAAAAAACCTCTCAACAGGGACAGAGGAGCAGCCCACACCTCCGACTGGCTTCGCCAGAGGGCATCTTCAGGGAGTGGTAACTGCCATACTGGTGATACAATTTAAATTGAATGCTTAAAGGGAAAGACACACACACACAAACACACACACACACACACACACACATATAAACTCACAGTGTTTGTATACAAGAAAACCCTAAGTGGTTTCAAAAAAGTGTACATGTACATTTGCAAATCACTGACAGTTAGAGCTTTATGTCATATTAACACCATAGACCTCTATCTAAGAAGTGCACAATCAATATCCTATGTGTATTTACTAATGTCCATTCCCCCACTGAGGGGATAAACTTAACCATATTGAAGAAACACCGTGAATAGATACATACAGACAGCTGTTGCAAATAACAGAATATTGGTGCCCAGCTTTTCTATACAGATCAGTAAGAATGGTCCCATCTTGTGCTTTAACAATTTAAATCAAAACTATGGTGTAGAAATGTGATTATTCCTCTCTATATAAGAATCTAATGGAATTAGGAGTAATTAATGGTCCAAGATACATAATAGGTCCAGTTCTGAAATAATGTTTTTGAACTCTGTATTTATAAACCTATGTAGTTTGATAAGGGTAAATAATGAAAGAAAAAACAATGAAGTAAGGAAAAGAAAGAAAAACTTTATCACTGCATTCTGTTGTACATTACTCATTGAATATCTATTTGAAGATATTTGCAACTTGTTAACTTTAAACTAATCAGTTTTTAGCACTGGTATGTATTCATGGTGTGAATCAAAGGGGTATGTGTTTCAACATAGATAAATGTACAGTCATGCACCTAGGTCCATGGAATACTGAAGATGAATATACAGTACATTACTTGGTAATACCCTATTGACAAACTGAAGAAAATACTTAGGCATTATTATCAACAAAGATCTGACTGCAGAAGCAGGCCACATGCTTGCTTATTGCCTAAATAAAAGGTGGCAGATAGGTCCATCCCAACTCAGACATGTAATGGATGATACCCAATGGAAGCGTCTTCTAAATAGGCATCAGAGGAATTTAATTCATTCAGCATGATACTATATGACCACTAAGGGGCACATAAGGTTCTCATTCAGTCATACATACATTTCTAGATAAAGTGAATCTGACTGAACTGTTCCAGGACAGTAAGCAGAGACTAGATGGGTGAATATGGCTGAGGAAGTGGAGGAGGTGATTCTATCATTTAGTAATAACAAATCTCCAGGCCCAGATGGCTTTATGACATAATTTTATAAAATCCTTTGGGACAATTTCACCTTGGTCCTCAGTACTGTATTTAATAGGGTCCACAGTGCTGGGATAATGCCAAAATTCTGGTTTGTAACACTCATAACAGTTATTCTGAAACCTGGGAAAGATAGCTCCAAGAGGAGTGCCTTTCTCCTGTTTCCTTGCTCAACCAGGATTTTACACTTTTCACCAAGGTCCTGTCAGACTCCTAAGAGAGATTAGCCATTGTATTCCCATAGAACAAACATAATTTAACCTGGGCCAGCATATTCAGGGTAAATGCTATTTGTTAAATGAGATCTTTGGGAAGAAGGGTAGCAGAGAAATAAATATAATCATAATGATTGATACTGAAAAGTCTATTGGTGACCAAGATTGGGGATTCCTTATAGCTGTAATGGGAAAAATGAGGATGAAGGCAGATGTAGTTTGTGGATTCAAGCCTCATATGCAAGACTGATTGCAAGGATGAGGGTCAATGGTACTTTGTCCAGATCCTTGAACATTAGGAGGGAGATGAATCAGGGCTGCCTACTCCTGTCTCTCCTCTATGCTTTTGGCAGAGAACACCTAGCAGCAGCTCTTAGGGCCAGGCATGACAACCCTGATATTAGAGAGGTCAAAATCGCATTATATGTGGAGGATACCTTGATCTACTTCCTAGACCCAGTGTCCTCACTTCCAGCACTCTTACAACTCTTTAAAGAATATAACATATCCTTATTAATGTATTTATTTTATTTATTTATTCAATCTAGGATTAGGATATCCTCAAGAAAAAAAGAAATCAGGAGATAACTAGAAACCTAACTTTGTTGCCAGTGCCCTTTTGGGTAACCCTTGCCTCTGTGCTTTTCTTCTGAAGTTCTTTGTCCTTTTAGCAAGGAAAACTTGAGAAAAGTTTAGCTTTGCAGTGACTCTGTCCCTTTAAATTGACTTTCAAAGGCTTTAAGTACTTGGGTGTATGTATTTTGACAAAGGAGACTGCACTTTACCTTCTTAAAGGCAAACTACACCCTCATATCTTGTAGAATGTTATTTGTTTCCATGTCAACAGACAACTCTTTTCATGTAGCTGTTAGGGATATATGTGATTATTTTTGTTTTATTTTTATTTGTTCACACTAGTCCCTGCAACTATCCAGGGGTCTCCATTTTCTGATTGTGAAATCTTATTGTCACTGAAAGCTGCAAAGTAATTAAGTACCTTGGTCCAGGCACTGAAGTATCTTCCTATACTGTATTATCTGTGTAGAGTGGAACATAATTCCTTGTTGTATGCTGTATGCTAGATCAGAAATGTACCCATGAGCATTTTTTCAGTTGTTATTTATTTTGTTCTTTTTCAGGCAATCGGGTTTTACTGGGAGCAATTACATGACCATGCATTCATGCCATTACTGATCCAGACATTAAATAAGCAGAGACACTCTACACAAGGAGACAAGTTTCTTCATTTACACATTGTGGTTGGGAGGGTGAGGGGATTTTTTGTGCATGGGTGGGTGTGATAGGGTCAGGGCCCCATCCCAGTTTGAAAATTGTGGTGATGGTTAAAGCAGCCCTGCTGTGACAAAGCTTCCTCCATGGTGCAAAACTAGGGATATTGAAGGCATAAAGTAATCCCTAGAAGTAAAATCAACTTATATATACTTTTTCTTTCCATTACGTAAGTCTTGAATAGTGATGGGCGAAATTTCCCAATTTCATTACACAAAATATTTTGTGAAATATTTTGTGGTGCAAAATGCGAAATTCTGCCAGTAAAATGCAGAATTTTGTCGATGAAATTTTGCCCATGAACAGAGAATTTTGCCACTCATGTGCAACATTCTGAATCTCTTGAGCAAAATTCTGCATTTTACCCTCAAAAATATTTTCCAGAATGCACATTCTAAAATATTTTGTGCTGCAAAATTGTAATTTTGCCAGAATTTCTCTGGCAGAATAATATTTTGCTGCATCTCTAGTTTTGAACTACACATTCTGTACTTTGGTATTTTTCTGAGCATTTCTAGCTGGCCACTATCAGGGTGTTTTTCTTCTTCTATCTAATTTTCTTCTGTATTCTGTATTCTGTGGTGCCCCCCAGTCCTCAGTACAGGTACAGTACAAGATAAAGTTTTGAGCAATAAATCATGGCAAATATACCTTTGTTAAATAGTTTGCTGTTTCTATGCTGCTGATAATTTTAGGAAACAGCAGAGGCTTTCTTCCTGTGAAGTAAAACATGCTAAAAGGAAATATTTGATAGCTTTAAAAAAGGAGATGTGTAAAAACTAAATAAACTACAAAATTACATACAGAATAACAGTTGAAACAGGTTGGGTTTTTCTCTAGGGAAAATATATACTTTTTAAAGGGAGTTTCTACCTGGAAGCTGGTAGTTCAGAAGCTCCTGGGTCTGTGTTCCTGCTGCTGCATCTTCAGCTACAGCCATTTTAGAAAGGTGTTCACTTAGGGAAGGGTGGCCCATAATTGCATTAATGTATAGGGAAGGCTTGGGTCTAATCCTGCCAGAGTGTGACTTGTCTAGAAGGAGGAACTTTCTAAAAAGGATATTTCTTTGTATTTTCTTCTGTTTATGCTTATGAAAGGGGTTTAGCATTGTGTAACAATTGCCTCTGTATATACTGTACAGTATGTCTCCTTGAAAAGAATCTGTATGAGAATTGTAAACATGGTAATCCTCTAATTATTTGTTTGTTCTCAACTTCCTTGCATCTTACAGCCTGTCTCTTCTTTCCAATCACATCTCCCACCCTCCTTCATCACACTTACTTAACATCTCCCTTTCCATCTTTCCCTCTACCTCCTCCACCCTCTACCCCACCCATACTTTTCATATACCCTCCTCTGCTTATCCTGGGTTCAGCATTCCCACTCCCCTCCTCCTCCCTGCCCACACCCACCTCTTACTTCACTTTCCTCTTCTTCAGCCTCTCCCCTCCCTATGTTTCCTACTCTTTCTTATGTAAGCTCTCACACTCTTGTCTACTCTCTCTCCCCATCCCCCTCTTTCTCCTTGCTTCACTACCACCTGCCTGCACTTGTTGCCCCACATCAGCACTTGATTGACTAGGTCTTGCTCGGACTGCTTAACTGAAACTGCAATTTTTGTCTCATGCTTATTACTTTGTTGCTTCAAGTGATTGTACAACTACATTGTCTTGTTATTCAAGTGATTGTAATCACCTTGTTTTCTACTCATATTTGTTATACCCCCTTTTCAATGTGGAAATTTTGTAAATGAACCTCTGGTTCAAAGATTATTGTAATCCTAGTACTCAATAAATAAATAAAGTAAAGAAATAATATGACATGACTGACAGATCACGACACCTGAGCTGTATATAAGGCCTGCTCAGGTAACCTACAGTCAATCTACTTTGGGCTGAGGAGCAGAGAAGGAACCTAAGGGAGAAGCAGTGTGGAGCCAGGGGAGGCCAGCCAAGGTGGGGAGAGACATGCCAGTGCTGAGTTATGGAGATCTTGGTTACCCAAAGGGTGAAAGTGAGGCAGCTGGTGGAGCTCAGGTTGAAAGTCCTGTAAAGCTTCAAAGGAAGGAGGAATCACTGTGGCCTATGAATAGCCCTGGACCTCCAAATGTCTGGTTTGGGATACCTGGATGCTAGAGGCTGCTCATCCAGAATTCACAAAGGGAGAGGACACAGAATGGTGAAAAGCTGCAGAGTCCAGAGTGTGCGGATAATCAGACTGCATGGGAATGTAGAGAAACTAAGGGGGTTTTGGTCAGGGTGGTTATACCATGTGATGGGGTCAGTTCCAGGTCTCTAGAGGGCATTGTAAGATCCACCTGCAGTGCTATAGTGAGAGGTCTCTAGCTAAGCTCCCAGCCCATCCTCTTTATTGTTTTTTATGGTATCCTGACAAAAGTCTGCATCCAAAGATATCATCTGTACATAACTGGCAACAAAACAAACACCTCAGGGTGTTTTGCATCATATTTTATGACTCCTACTGTCTTCCATAACTGAACCCTGTGACAGTGGGGTGAAGGTAAAAATAATATTTTAAGTATAACTTTGCCAGTGTAGATGGGGAGAAAGAAAAAAGGTGCTAGTGCAGGAAGGAGGGGTTTATTAGAAAAAGACTGAGAGATGAGAGGTGACTGGATCATACATCCAGAGTTGGTAGGAGGAGGGAGTTTATACCTTTTGAATGTATTTCATTACTGTCAAAGGCAGTCAGAGGTTTGCAATTTACTTTGTTCTTGGCAGCATAGTGCCCAATTTTCCATTTTCAAAGATGTTTCTTAACCTACATCCTTAGTCGACAAATACCTATCTTATCACAATTTATTCCCTCACTTTATTTCTCCAAAGGTTTCTTAGTATCCCTTCAATTTAAGAAACATACCAAATCCACTCTCAGAATTTGCAGGTGCTATGCAAAATAATATGTAAACGAATTATTGTAAATATATATTATTGTATGTAGTTAGTTAGTTAAATTTGTAACTGGGAAGGGCTCACTGAGTTAGCAAGTTAGTTATTTAGCTAGTTAAACTTGGTAAGTGGAGATGCCACTGAGTCAAGGCTCATTTCCAAGTGTGACCTTGGGAAAGAGGAAGGAGGGGGATAAGCACAATTACAAACAAAAAAACAGCCATTCATGTGATTTGGTTACAATGAGGATGACATAAACAACATCGGCTGAGTGCAGTACAGAGGAAATGGCAAAATATTGACTAAAAAAAATTAAATTGAAAAGGAATAAAGATTTTTTATATGTATGTCTCATATTGAGGTTTTTAGACATATTGCTTTTTTGATCATTTTGGATGGCTTGGGTGGTCTTTCTTGTCCTCTTCTGTTCCTGACTTACTCTTTTGGTTACAGTTTCTGACATAAGATGAAAGATCAGTTAAGCTTGGCTAGTGGAAAGGGTAATATTTTGTAACTTTTAAATTATTTCTTGTTTTGCTTTGCTTCTCAATCCTCTCAGAATTTTCCTTATAAGGCCACTCATTGTAATCCTGGTTCCCTCACTGGTCTATTTGCAACATATAACCCTGTAACACATGTAAAGCACTGACTCAACTACTTCTGAACCAGCAATACTGCCAGTTGTGCTTCTCAGAAAAAGTTACATAACTTGTCAGTAGAGGTGAGCAATGTTGGGAAATTTCTCTTTTCAAAGATATTCAAGAAATTTCCAGACTTCAGGTAATGCAAAATGTTACTTCATGTAGCTCTTCATTCAGAAAAAGGCCTTCACCTGGTGAAGTCTACTTCAAGAATATTAAAATAAGAAAATGCATTGTTTTCAATGTCTCAAATAAATTGTCAGTCAATCATGTATTACTGCTTAGGTGGATGTCATAATTCATTAATTAAAGCATTGAACAAAGAGAGTTGACAGCTCCTATGAAGGAGCACATTTCCAAAATTAGATGCAGACACTTGATATCCTTTAACTTTTGGTGGAGCTTAGGGGGAAGTAGAAGATTTGGTGCTACAGTGGGGTAGAGAGGAGGAATTCTGGTGAACTATGGGGTCCATGTCTTGACAAGGTTTGGGGGGCAATTGCTTGAGTCATTTGGAATGGGTAGGGGACAAGATTTTTTATCACTGGCTCCAATGCATTTTAATGGAACTTTGTTGAGAAACTTCACCGAGTGAAACTGGGGACAAAGTTGGAAAGTTTGCTACATTACTTGTAGTGCAAAGTTCCCAACTTCACACCAGCTCCACCAGTGAAGTTTTAATTCACTGCATCTCTATTTGCTAGCAATGCTTTACTCTGAAACAAAAAATACTAAAACTCCATTTGCTTGTTGTGCACTATAAAGTTGGGCCATCTGATACAATCTCTGTTATTATCACTGAATCATTTTTATTAAATCTGGAATCACCTTAGTATTTATAAGAATAAAAACATTTTGAGGGTCCATTTCATTCAAGTCATCTGTTGTATTTGTTTGAGTACAGTTAATTGTTTATATAAACATAGAAACACAGACTGCATCAGCACAAAATGACCCAGAGGTCCTACCAGTCTACCCAGTTCCCTGCCTAGTGCCATGCTTGGCCTAACACTGGACTGTATTTTCAGATCTGATGGCCCTACTGATTTGATCATCATCTTCTTTCCCATGTACAGTATCAATTCACCTCTTCTGCTTTGGAATCCCAAATTTCCTTATATCTGTCCCAAATGAGTTTAAAACCCAGCTACAGACTTGGTTTCCAGCCACCTCTGGTCACTCTATTCCATCTGTCCACAATTTGCTTCATAAAGATTCTGGGCAGACTAGGTGGCCAACCGGTCCTTTTCTGCCAACAGAATCTGTTTCTAAGTAAGAACTCCCTGACGTCCATCCCTGAATCTCTCCTGTTCCAGTCTCCACCCATTCCTTGAACCCACTTTGCCCTCATTCCTTGTGAGCAAGACCTTACAATACACCCTACTGATTCATTGCAACAACTTGTATGTCTCAGTCATATCACCCTATTCTCCTGGCCTCCAGTGTATACATACTATATTATGGTCTGAAAATCTTTCCTCTTAGGACTTCCCCTGCTGCTCCTAAATCATTGTTGTTGCCCTCCGTTGTATGATCTCTGTATTCCCTGCTTTCTTGAGGTGTGGTTACCTGAATGGTATGTGTGTATCCCCTCTTTCTTCCTACCCTCCACTGTATACAACACGTGTTCAAGTCTTCCAGCCTTTCTTCATCCAACTTCTGCTGCTTTCCAGGATCATAGACTTGACTTTGACTTTGACGGCAGATAAGGACCACTTGGCCCACCCAATCTGCCCATTTTCCTACCTGCTGGATAAGCTGCAGATTGTAGTTAACCAACAGCCATATTTCCTGCCACGCCCCACTACAATTGGCTTTATGTCTGTCCCATGGATGTTTGAATTCCCCACTGTTTTAGACCCAACAACCTCCCCAGAAGGCAGTTCCATGCATCCACCACTCTCTCCATGAAAAAAATGTCCTCACATTCCCTGATCCGTCCCCCTCTACCTTTAAATTGTGCCCCTTGTTCTTACACATCTCTTTTTCTGAAAGATGCTACCTTCCTGGACTTTGTTGATTCCCTTGAGGTAATTGAACATTTCTATCATGTCCCCCTGTTCCTCCTTTCATCAAGTTTACATATTAAGCTCTTTCAGTCTCTCTTCATATGGTTTCTGATGCAGACCCTTCACCATTTTAGTTGCCCTCCTCTGGACTGCTTCCATCCTGTCTATGTCCTTGCATAGATGAGGGTCTCCAAAACTGCACACAGTACTCAGATGGGGTCTCACCAACTGTCTGTACAGAGGGATAACCACTTCCTTTTTCTACTTGTGATGCCCTTCCTATGCATCCCAGTATCCCCCTAGGCTCTCCTTACTGACTTCTCACATTGCTTACCAACCTTTAGATCATCTGATATGACTACCCCAGGTCCTTTCCATTTTTGTTGTTGTTAGTACCTCCTGCTATTGTGTATTCTTCCTGGATTTTTGTTTCCCAGGTGCATTACTTTGCACTTCTTTGCGTGACTCTAAGTTGCCATATATCTGACCATTCCTCCAACCTTGCCAAGTCCCTTCTCATCCTTTCTACCCCCCTGTTATCAACTCTGTAACAGATCTTTGTGTCATCTGCAAAGAGGCATACCTTTCCTCAGACCCTCTGCAATATCACTTATAAAGATATTAAAGAGGACTGGATCCAGAACTGAGCACTGAGGTACTCCACTAGTAACCTCCCTTTTTTTGGAATGTGTTCCATTCACTATTCCCTTCTGTGTCCTGTTGTGCAGCCAGTTTGCTACCCAGGCTACCACCCTGGGACCCACTCCACCACCCTGGGACCCACTCCCAGGCTGGCTAACTTGATTATTAATCTTTTGTGCGGGACTGTGTCAAATCATCTTTGTGATCCTTGTTTATATGTCTCAATGTGGTCCCTGTCTTTTCTGAGGAGGACACCAGAACTGCATGCAGTACTCAAGGTACAACTTGACCAGGAAACTGTACAAGAACAGTAAAACCTCCTTCCTCCTACTATCAAATTTTCTTCCTACATTGCAGCATACTGCATGTCTTCCCATGTTTTGTTGCAGTAAGCAGTGGACTTGAGGATGTCACTAATGCTGACCTACCAGGTCTCTCCTAGTTATCTGTAGTACCAAGCTTATTCCAAGACCCAGTAGTTCATTTTAGAGTTTTTCCACCAATGCACATCACTTTGCACTTCTTTGCATTGAACTTTACTTTCCATTATCTGGAGGGACCACTTTTTATGTCTCATTTCATTTCTCAAAGTTCCTCCTCAGTGTTCACTCTGTTATAGGTCTTAGTGCCATCAACAAAGAGACACACCTATTCTGGACTCCTCTCCTATATCAAAATGAAAATACAGCACTGAAGAGCACTGGTCCCAGAGTGATCTTTCTGGTACCCAGCTCATGACTCACCCTACAGTCTGACTGCACCCCATTGACAACTACCTTCTGCATTCTGCCCTCTGCAGTTCCTCCTCCACCTGATCAGTGTGTCTCCTAGCCTGAAGTTGCCCAGCTTTTCTATTAGTCCTCTGTGAGGAATGCAATTGAAGGCCTTGCCAAAGTCACAGATACAATACATACACTGCTTGGTCCTGCTCCACTGCCTTTGTGACCCAAACGAAAATCAATCAGGCAAGTTTGTCTAGATATCCCTACTAGAAACTGTGCTACCTCCTGCCCTACAAACCACCTGCATGTTACTGAAGTCATGAATTAGTACACTTGATTCCTACTGTTGATTTATTTCAATATTTATGTTTTGGACCATTCTCTCTCTCTCTCTCTCTCTCTCTCTCTCTCTCTCTCTCTCTCTCTCTCTCTCTCTCTCTCTCTCTCTCTCTCTTCTCTTCTCTTCTCTCACTTCTCTCTCTTTCTCTCCCTTCCTCCTCCCAGTCTCTCTCTCATTTGTGGTCTGGTACATGAAAGAATTGCAGAGCTAAAGACATTAGGCCTATTTACCTAAAGAAGTCATGTGTAGTTCTTGAGGAGTATACTAGGAAAGATGCTGCATACTGAGTTAGTGTCTGAGCCCTATTGAGGTAGCTAAGCTCTTCTATCTATTGTATTCATTTCTGCTCATGTAAGTTGTAAAACCTGCCTTTCTTTGAATTCAGTTCTGCACTTGTAAATTGCAGAACCCGTGTGGGTACTAAGCGGGATTTTTCCAGGTATAGAAAGCCCAATTGTAATTTGATCTCCTCTCAAAAATAAAACTCACTCCACAGCTGCTAGCTTGGATGCTCGTTGGCAACAATTTATTAAGCCACTAATTAATATTTACAACCCAAAACTCCTTTATATTCAACATTACATTTCAAACAGTAAATACAAGTGTCCATCATTTCTTCTGGAACTTTCTTCCTTCCTGGTCCTCTCTTCCTGCGTGCTTTGCCTTCGGGGTCTGGATACTCAGATCCAATCCCCCACACCATCACCAGTACCAGAAACTCCACCACCCTACGTCCAGACACTATAGATCCGACCCCTAGTCTCTACCCTCCCCCACCCCCTTTATTTACATGCCTGGGTGCCATTTTCCCCCAGCACATGTTGCCCTTCCCCTCCCCATTCTGCCTACCCCATTCCCCCTCTCGTTCCCCCTTTTCTATGGACCCATCTCCTGCTAGCGATGGAAGATGGGATTCCCCCCTTGCAGGCTAGTATCTAGGACCCTCTTTTCGATCTGCCCCACCAGGTCAATCAGGGGCCTCAGAAATAGGCACATACCAAACTATGTCAGGTGCATCCCATCAGATCTGTATATCTCCACCCTCTCAAAAGATATGTCCCTGTGTTGTATATATACCCCCAATTTCAATCACTGCTCTCACCACCTTCCTATTTAGCCATTTTCTCCTCTTCTCAACCACCCTCACTTCTTTGGCACATCTCCACACCCTGCCAGATGTAATTTCGGACCAGCCAAAGACCACTCCCGGCCACCATCCTGTCACTTTTTCTAGGTGTGCTGTTATGGCCTGTACCAACATTCCCCAAGGTGTTTCCCCAGGTCATTCCCCTCCCAAATGAATGGTGAGCAAATCTGGTCTACTCCATTTTATTCAGAGCTCCTCCAGTGGTGGCATCAATTGAGCCCATCTCATGCCCCTTATTCCTTTCCATTGCACCCATTTGTGCTCCACATCTGTCTGTAGCTGAGTCCCACCACTCCTTGCTGCTGCAAATCTCTCAGCCAAATAGATAAAGGTGCCCCACCAACCAGACCTGATGTTTTCCTCCTGCAGGGGTAAGAAAAACACTGGTGAAAATACATTCTATCAATACCTCACATATTTTTATAGCATTTGGATCTCCATCTGCCCACCTGCTTCACTTCTCTCTGACCCCAGGGCAGTGGCTTCAATGCAACCCCAATGCAAAGATTTGGGGTGAATTCATTAGGGTATTCCCCGACAAAAGCGATTGCCTTCTTAAGGACACCCTCGACCTGAAAACCCATCGCTGGGCTTCCGTCCCCATGGTGGAACCAGGCACCCCCTGCTCCCCTCACCCTCCTATGTGTCTCCAATTCTGAGACAGTGCATACCTCCCCAAGTCCCTGCCTGACCAAGACAACAGCTTCACCCTGGCCCCCTTGATTTGTTTTAAATCATGACAAATGGATGACCACCTCACCCATCCACCACTCGATGTCCCCTGCCTGCAAACCTTGGGCTACCCCTGCCTTGTGCGTGGCAGCCACCTCCCCAACCCTGATAGCTTCCTTCACCATGACTGTGAAGCCCACTCTAAATAGGCAGGGTTTCTTTGCTGTGGTACATACATGCTGCAATGCACCCATTACCTTCTGGAGCAGCTGTCCCATGTTGGGCCCTCCTTCTATCCCTTCTCATCCCAGCCTCTTTGTCAACCCGTGATCATCCACCTCACCTCTCTCTCCCTGCTGTGGCATCTGGCCAGCCCCTGTCTTTACATACCCAACCTATGCTGGCCAGCTGTACCTCAGTTGTAGTATGGGCCATCCCTTACTCCCACTTTCTCACTACATACTGTTTCACTTGGTCCTCCTAAACCTGCTCCTTTATGTCCCAGCCAGCTCTGACCTGGAAGTCCTGGAACACTCCCCACACCCCCTCATAGGTCCTCAGCATGTTGGGCACCCAGGAGCTCCAGTAAAACCATCTGTCCTTTTCCCTACAATTTCCCATAGATGGTCTGGGACCCTGGTCCTGAGTACCACTTTATTTATACCAACTCCTGGAATCTGTCCAATTACAAACTGGAAAGACTGTCAGCCACGCTCATTCTGTATACCATCAATATGCTGTGCTTTAAATGACAATTCAGTTGGAGACCCTTCTGGACCAATTGACAGATGACCCTCCCACTGATTCGGTAACCCCTCCTTCTGTTTATTACCTCCATGACCCCTTTATTGTCACATCAAACAACGTGCGCTACCCCTTATCCTGTTCCCCCATAGCTCCAGAGCCACCAAGTTGGGAATATCTCCAAGAAAGTAATATCCTTCATAATACAATGGCAAGAAGGAATCCTGGATTCTGATTGGTCAGTCTGTGCCTGAGACAGTGATGATATCTCAGTAAGCATCGCTGTCATTGAATACATTAGCTTTTCCTCTTCTCTTAAGAAATAAAGATATACTGCATCACTAAAAATCTACTAAAACAATTTTTTTTATTTTGTATAACAGAAAGCTATTGTATAATAGCAATAAAGCACTCCAGGGTGTGTGTTCTTGTGTAATAATGTCACTCTTGGGGTGGTGCAAGCACTCAGCTTTGCCTCATGCTTCAACCCACCCCAGGAGTGATGTTATTGTATGATAACATGCACCCAGTCATGCTTTATTGCTTAATTTAACCCCCTCCCTCCAGCTGTCCAGCCATGCTTCTGATATCCACTCCCTTTTGAAACAGTCCCCCATAACCAGAGCCCCCGAAGCATTGGTATATAACTCCAATTCTGAGTTGTATACCCTCCTCTCCTGCCAGAATGTAGACCATTGTAGCTATCTAAGGAACTCCTCCCACACTTTCATGTCCTCCTTGCCCCTTTCATGATGTCTACCCAGTGATGGGGCATCTTTTCTTCCCGTAGCCCTCCCCAGCCTCCTGGTAAAGCTGTGCCTGGACTGATGGCCTTACAGGCAAAATTAAGGTGCCCCAGCAGCTGCTGCCCTAATACCAGTGGCACCTCCTCCTCCCTTTTACTTGATCTAACAAGCCCCTTAGTCGAGCCACCTTGTCCTCTGGCAGGTGAAAGCACTCTTACCATGTCACCTCAATCCCAAGAAACTCCAACTGGCGGCTGGTGCCTTCCCTCTTCCTCTCTGCCAGTGGAATGCCTATACACCCACATCTCTTTGAAATCTGTCAACATCCCTCTGCCTCCTTCTCACTCTCTCCCTATGAGCAGGAAATCATTCAAATAGTGGACCACTCTCCTTGCCCATATCTCCACCTGAATACCCATTGTCTCAAAGAGCTAAAAGCCTCAAAAGTTGAACAAGCTACTGAACATCCCATCGGCATGGCCTTGTTGAAATATAGCCTGCCCTCAGGACTGGGGCTCCACCTGGAGGGATGCAGGCCTATACAACCATGATGGTCTGCATCTGTCCAGGAGGGAACCAGGATCTAGATGATAGGTTTAAATGCTTCATTGGCAAACATTTAAACTAGCCAAGAAGGAGGCACTGAAAGGAGAAGGGAATCTAGCCTCCTCCCAAAATAAATCAGGGTAGTTAGTGAGGTAAATACCAAGACAGAGTGGTCAATTGGGAGAAGGACAGGGTAAATGGAGAAAAGACAAAGGCAGTAAGGACAGGGATGGGGCAAAAGAAATAAAACCATATAAAAATGGAGGGTAGTAAGTACCAATGCCCATAGTCTAGGTAAAAAGCTCCTTGAAATGGTGGCCTTGATGGATGAGGGATGCCTGGATATCATGGAAGTCACAGAAACATGGTACACAGAGAACCATGACTGGGATGCAACATACCAGGGTACACAATCTACAAGAGGGACATGGAGGGAAGAGGAGGAGGAGGAGGAGTAGCTCTCTATGTAAGGGAAGGGATCAAAGCAACAGAACTAAAGGGTAAACAGGGAGGAGAGGAGGCACTGTGGGCCACCCTGGAGACTGGAAATGGCACCACAATCCACACAGGGGTTGTATACAAACCCCCATCTCAGGGGAGGAAATGGACAAGGAAATTATAGAAGGCATCCTTAGGAAGATGGAGAAAGGGAGATACTGCTGATGGGGACCTGAATATGCAGATGTTAACTGGAGCACCTTTGTTGCAGCCACATCCAAGAACAGGGCCATTCTCGATGCCCTACAGGGAGCATGCTTCAGACAGCTAGTTTTGGAACCCTCTTGGGATGGAGCAATCTTAGACCTGGTAATCTGAAATGGGGATGGAGAGAGGATCTCTGATCTTGAAGTGGGTAGCCATCTGGGAACAAGTGACCACCAAACAGTGTGGTCCATGATTTTTTAGTTTGTTTTTTTTGTTGACTGGGTAAGTGCACTAGATAAATACTGCCTATTTTCAGGCATGACCCGGGGAAGGGGGATACAGATGAATGACAACTGACCTTGAACCTGATTAAGCTGTTGCTGTAACTTAGCTGTAGAGTCAAGCCAAACAAAAGTGAAGATACTGGACTTCAGGAGGGCTGATTTTGTCAAAATGGGAAGTGCCTCAGAAAAGCACTAACAAACAGGCAAGAAGGTGGGGTGAAGCAACAATGGGAAACATCAAAACTGCCATCACAGTAGCAACAAGCCTTTGTGTGAAGCAAATAAATCAAAATGAAAGAAAACCACTATGCTTCTCAAAAGAAGTGGGGGAGGTAAGTTAGAAAAAGATAGCATTCGGAAAGTATAAGGAAACACAGAAGAAGCAAGACAGAGAACTGCACCAGTTAAAGCAGAAGGAAGTGGGGAAGGCAGTCTGAATAGCAAAGGCTCAAACCAAGGAAAAGATAGACCAACTCAGTTAAGAAGAGGGATAAAACCTTTTATAGGTACCTTAGGAGCAAAGAAAGAGTAAGGCAGGGATACTGAGACTGAATAAAGAGGAAGGTGGTTGGGCAGAGTGACAGTGAAAAAGCAGGGATATTGAACGAATACTTCTGCTCAGTATTCAATGGAAAAGCAGGAGAGATACCTAATCCAGTCAATTGAAGCACTCTGGATAGGGTGGTTGATATTAGTCCATTCACAGAAGAAATGGTTCTGAAAGAACTCTTAAAACTGAAGGTGGATAAAGCAATGGACCTGATGGGATTCACCCCAGAATCTAAAAGAACTAAGGGAAGAACTAGTGACATCATTGACTACCCTTTTAATAAATCATGGGAGGATGGTGTGGTACCTGAGGACTGGAGAAGGGCAGATGTGATTCCCCTTCACAAAGTGGGTAGCAAGACAGAGGCAGGAAACTACAGACCTGTCAGTTTGACCTCAGTGGTAGGGAAAATGATGGAATCACTTCTGAAGGAAAGAATTGTTGAGTACCTAGAGGCCAGTGGGGCACAGGACCCAAGGCAGCATGGATTCACAGCAGGAAGGTCATGTCAGACAAATCTAAATTATTTCTTTGACTGGGTGACCAAAGTAGTAGTAGACCAGGGAGGGGCTGTGGACATGGCCTACCTAGACTTTAGCAAGGCATTTGACACAGTCCCACACAAAAGATTAATAAACAAATTAGCCAGCCTGGGAGTGGGTCCCAGGGTGGTAGCCTGGGTAAAACACTGGCTGGACAACAGGAAACAGTGGGTAATAGTAAATGGAGTCCACAGTGAAGAAAGGGGGTTACTAGTGGGGTACTGCAGGGTTCAGTACTGGGGCCGGTCCTTTTTAATGTCTTTATAAGTGACATTGCAGAGGACTGGAAGGAAAGTATGTCTTTTGCAGATGACACAAAGATCTGCAACAGGATTGATACAAGGTGGGGTGTAAAGGAAGAAAAGGACTTGGCATGGTTGGAGGAATGGGCAAATGTATAGCAGCTTAGATTCAATGCAAAGAAGTGCAGAGTAATGCACCTGGAAACAAATACCCAGGAAAAGAGTACACAACAAGGGGTGAGATACTGACAACAACAAAAATGGAAAGAGACCTGGGGGTAGTCATATCAGGCGACCTAAAGCGGTCTAGCAATGTGAGAAGGCAGTAAGGAGGGTTAGGGGATACTGGAATGCATAGGAGAGGCATCACCAGTAGAATACACAGAAGTTGTTGGCCCTCTGTACAGACAGTTGGTAAGACCACATCTGGAGTACTGTGTACAGTTCTGGAGACCCCATCTCTGCAAAGACATAGACAGGGTGGAGGCCGTCCAGAGGAGGGCAACCAAAATGATGTATGGTCTGCATCAGAAAACATATGAAGAAAGACTAAAGGAGCTTAAGATGTATAGCCTCGAGGAAAGGAGGGAGATGGGGAACATGATAGAAACTTTCAAATACCTCAAGGGAATCAACAAAGTCCAAGAGGGTAGCATCTTTCAGAAAAAGAGATGTGCATGGACAAGGGGGCACAATTTGAAGATAGAGGGGGACAGCTCAGAGGTAATGTGAGGAAGTATTTCTTCACAGAGAGGGTTGTAGATGCATGGAACGGCCTTCCTGAGGAGGTCGTAGAGTCAAAAACAGTGGGGCAATCCAAGAATGCATGGGACAGGCATAAGGCAATTCTAATGGGGGTAGGAGGAAGTCGTCTGTTGGTTAACTAGGATCTGCAGCTTATCCGTTAGGTAGGGAAATGGGCAGACTAGGTGGGCCAAGCGGTCCTTATCTGCCATCAAATTCTATGTTTCTATGTTTCTATGTCTAAAGTGAGAGGGAGACAAAAGTAACATAAAAACACTTTTAAAGAAGCAGTATGTGCTCCTAACTCTATAGTTTTCTTCAGCAATATATTTGTCTACCAAAAATATTAAGATCCCTATTTTGTCTATCATTTTATTTCATTCCTGAGACAACATACAGGATTTCCAACTTTTTAAAGTTACCCAGTCACGTGCTACATGCCCCATGAAAAAAATAAATATTGCAGCACAGTGCTGTCTGTTCTTTACCAGAGCAGAAACATTTGTTAATACCATCCCAATATATGGGGATCCTCTGAAAAGCACATTTAAAAAACTGTGAATGGTGGCCATCTTCAATGATATGAGTAATTAATTACAACATTAGCTGTAAAAGCACTTTTGACACTATCTGCTCAAAGAAAAATCAACTGAACATGATGATAAGGCAGGATATCATAGATACGATTAAAAAAAAAAGGATAGGGTGACATTTTTGGTCAACTAACAATTACTGCTGCTTTAAAAGAAATGAACTTACCATAGCAGCATACACTGTTGTCCTTTGCTGTAGTTCGGGTGACTCATGGGATTACTGGCAGCACTGGCAGGATATCTTGAAGCAGGCTGGTGGGATTACTGGTGGCACTGGCAGGATAGCTTAAAGCAGGCTGGCTGGCTGGTGGGACTAGTTGTGGCACTAGCAGGATGGCTAAAAGCAGACTGGTTGGCTGGTGGGACTACTAGTGGCTCTAGCAGTATGTCTAAAAGCAGGTTGGATGGCTAGTTGGACTACTAGAAGCACAGGCAGGATGGCTAAAAGCAGGCTGGCTGACTGCTCAGATGTATTTATATGATTGTACAGAAGTGCAGCACAACTTGGGGAAACCATTGCCAGGAAAAAATGCAATAATAAAGGAAATGATTAAATGTATAAGGAAGAAAGAAGTGATATAAAAACATTTTTTTCCTTATGTGCTGCTACTGTCATCATCCTCATCAAGGAAGCCCCTTCGCAGTCTCCCAGACTGGCATTGTCCCCACATGGGAATTCTTTCTCTACAGAAGTGCTTCATCCACCTCAATGGAATGAAGTTTGCCACTACCTCAGTGCTGTTCTGCTTTCCCTCATCCACTGCCATCACCATGTGGTACAAACTTGTCCTAGGTGGAATGTGCCTTTATTCATTTAATAACTGTTAGCATTTCTAGGGATAGATTTGTATGCCTGTCCCACACAATGGCCCCGTAAACTAAATATCCTCTTCACACTTTCATTAGAGTAGACAGCTCAGGTATTTCATTGCTGGAGGTCAGTGCTAGCCACTCACTCACCTTGCTCCTTCAGTATAGCAGAGGCTCTTCCAATATGTTCAGGTGCCTGGTGTCCGCTAAATATGCATCCACCATGCACTGTGCTGCATGCAAACCTACTGACTCATCAGCCTGCTCCACTTTTCCTCCATGTCCAAAAGTCACCTCTGATAAGGCATCCCAAAGTGGGTTGTATGGCCAATAGTGCTCCTGGAACAGCCCTGTTTTTCCATTCTGCTTAAGTGAGATAGTAGCAACACCCAGTCTGTCATCATTGCCTTGCTGTGTGTTGCAGAACTCTGCCCATAACATCTGTGATCCATGAACCTGCCTTATGAGTTGATCAGTTAGATGTACCTGATCATGCCCACCTTCAAGTATGGATGACAGCCCATTTTATTTCATGGGTTCAGCATTGTGGCAATTCCAAATTTGGGAGACTGCAGAATGGTTGGAATATGAGTATTGCAGTCTAATATTTGCAGCATGCGTTCCATTAATGCTTAGCATGACCAATCTATTCCTGCCTCCTGCACCTTCTTGGAATCAAAGGAAACAAGACACTGGAAGTATTCAAACTGTAATGTGTTTCTTTTCTCATTTGATTTCAAGTATTGCCAAGCAATTGATTTTCACTAATAGCAATGGCAGCTTTCAATTTCACCGCTCAGATGGCACTATATCTCCAAAACAGCTGGCTTCATTCAAGCTCAATGTGAAAATGTTAGAAGCCTGCTGCAGCCAGAGGTGTGCATATCATTGTAATTTTTTTTTTTTGTATTTTTGCGCCAGCCTTCCCATGTCCTCAGGTAACGTGCAATGACATCCAGCGTCAGTCCTGCCTCCCTGAACATTCTGTTGCCAGTCGCTGCAGTAACCCCTGGCCTCCTCCAGGGATCTGTCAAGTGCCGGACTCACTCCCCTCCCTCCCCACCAGAGAAGGAGAGCAGTCCTCAGAATGCTCCATCCTTCTCCCCACCGGCTGGCCATCCAATGCCCCGGGTCCACGTCCTGAACCGGGTCACTAGCATCAGGCCAGAAATCCAACCACTGCGCCCGATGGTACAGCCATCATTTTTTATTTTTTTATGCTGTTGTTTATTGCTGTCCCATGCTGTTTGCTGACCCACTAACAAAATCAAGTCAGTGACATGATATCCAACATCCTCCTTCATACACAGTGTTGTCACTTTATAAAGGTATAATATACAAATACCCTTTGTCCAGAACTGCTCAGTTACATAGATACATACACACATACAAACATAGATACATAGAATTTGTCAGCAGATAAGGACTGCCTAGCCCATCTAGTCTGCCCAAGTACATGATCATCTTATCCCTATCAGTTTGCTCTATCCATTTGACTCACAAAAGTTGTTGGTCATGGTCTATCTGTTCCCTCCCACAAACACAAACAAAAGAAATCAAGGAGAGTTTCAACTGTGGAATGTCAACCCTCACTCATGACTGAGCCTAGCTGCAACCAGTCTGAGAGGTTATAGGTCCATAGCCAAATTATCCATAAGATGCTGTTTAATGCATTGTTCAAAGCAGGGAATCTATTAGCATTAAAAATCAGCAGAAAAATTATATATATATATATATATATATATATATATATATATATATATATATATATATATATATATATATATATATATATACATACACTGAGCAAAAGATTGTTTACACAGTGACAAAAAGTGAGAAATTCAGTGTCAGGTTGAAAGCCCCTTGGACACCCAGACCACCCCCAACCAGCATTGGGGTGCGTGTTGGGGTTGTTGGCTAACTCTCACCCATCACATGTGTAAATAAGCAGAGGTATAGGAGAATGGAGTGAGAGTTAGGACTGACGACCCAACACACACCCAATGCTGGTTGGGGTGCTGGTCTGGGGGGGTCCAAGGGGGGCTTTCAACCCTAACACTGAATTTACTCACTTTTGTCACTGTGGAACAACCCTAACTGATGCATTAAATTGAGTTCTTTGCCTCTAATTTCTCTTCTTTTTGAGAATGAGGACAATAAATAGTGAATGGAATGTGGTGGCGGGAAGGGCCCCATGCTCCCACCATGTGATATCTTGTTACATAGTAACAAGAACTGCAAAACAAATGCAAGCAGCAAAGGTAATGCACATGGTACAGCAAACGTAAATGGTAAAGCAAACGTTAATAGAAACGCAAGCATAAAGTGACACCGAAGAGAACAGTGATGCAAATGGGCACACAAGCATGTATGAAAATGCAACTGGTAACACACACAGTGATGGCACCGGTACTGGAAATGAAAATGTTAAGTGTTGCAGCAAGAAGAATGCCAAAAGTAACAAATGAAAACGCAAATGGAATTGCGCACTAAGCGTGAACCCTAATCGCATGGGCATGGTACTGCAATTATAAATGCAAATGGTAAAGTTAAGATGAACAATAACAACAAAGGAAACAGAAACATAAATGTGAATGCAGCAACGTACGTAGCGCCAACCATAATGACCACGGTCACATTACCACAATTATAAAAGCAAATGGTAATGGTAACAGCAACAATAATGCCAAAGGAAACAGAAATGCAAAGGAAATACAAGCCCATATGGAAGAAGCAAACCGTAATGTGCACGAATTTTTGATAGCATAATAGGAATTGCAAATGGTAACAGTAACAGCAACGAAGAAGCAAAACGAAAGACAAACGCAAACAGAAAGGAAAGGGCTGCCATAAATGCTAATGCCAAAGCACACAGTGATGCAAACCAAAATGCAAACACAAACAGTACTGGAAATGCAAACGGTAACAGTAACACAAATGCAAGCGCAAATGAGAATGCAAAGTGTAACGCACACGGGAACGGTAATGCAAATGGGTACATAAATGCAAGTGGAAACAGTAACTGTAACATTAACAGAAGTGCATACCAGCTGCACAGAGAAACACACCATGTACAAAGAATGTATGCATAATAATGGGCCTCGGAGCTGAAAATGGTGTTGGAATACAAAATTGCTTATATCTCAGTAACCGTACCATGTAAAAAAAAAAATCACATGATTCATGATTTTCCTGGCTATGTTTTCGCTGAATTTTCACAATGAAAATTCTGTATCTTCACCGTTTTCGAGATCCCAGGCCCCGAAAGGTGCGGTGTATGCCACCATGTTAGTCTATGGAAAAAATGTCAAATTTGGAGTACTGTAACTATGCCATCCTTGCAATATTTTTCATCAAACCATGAAAAGCACATCTGTGAGATGTTGTCTGCCTTCCCCAAATTTGAGCCCAAAAGACAAACCGTTCTTTTGTGGCAGGGTAACAAGAACTCCTGTCATTTTGACCATAGTCCGGAAAAGTAGTGTTGCAATTTGCAACACTTTTCGCAACAATTTTTGAAAGTGTCACAGGTGCGACACTACTTTGCAACACTACTGTTTCCAGAAATTTGAAAAACATATTTCTGGGGTGTTTAAACCCAGAATAAAGACATGGCTAGCATCCTCAGGGTATGACTAGGTGAACACAGAAAGAATTGTGTCTCTAGAGGTTCCCAAATTTAAATGCCAAGCATTTTTCTGATCATCAACTGAAAACAAAATGGTGGATTTGCGACACTACTAGGGCCATTTGCAATGCTAAAAAGTGCATTTGCGACACTTTCAAACTTTTTGTTAACTTTTCCCTTTGACTTATAATGGGAATTTGTTTTCTGAATTAACTTTGAGACCATTAATATGTTTTCACAAAATCTTCAAAATGCACATTTGGGACCCTGGCCTCATGATCCCTGAAGTTTTGGACCAGTCACACAAACCATACTGCCTGTAGGTGAGGCAAAGCATTCACAAAAAGTGTAATTGCACTTTTGGTTGTCTTAATAACTCCACAGCTGTATATCCGACTGGTACGTAAGTTGGCAGATCCCAAGATCTACCCTGCCCAAGTACACCTGCCAAATTTCAGACAAATCCATTAAATGGTGGCAAAGTTATTAAGGCGCAACATTTCACCCTTTAACCTTAAAAGTGCTACTCAACCCTAACTATGGTAGCACTACTGTACTACCATAACATATATATATATATATATATATACATACATATACAATAGGGGTGAGTGGTAAATGAGTGAGATAAAACAGTGTATCATCCACTGCAGTGTGATATTTTATCTCTGCTCTACTGGGATGATATCAGCCATTTACATACACAGGTCACAAAAGGTCATCACACTAGGCAGTTTTCCCCTCAGCTGCAAGAAACACCTGTGGTGTTACCATAGGCACAAATGCAGAACTACTTCAGAGGTCTCACTGCTGCCTACAGCTAACTCAGTGAGCATTACAAAACACAACTATCCTCCCCCCGACCAACTTCCAGCTCATTACTGTGACTGCAGCCAGAATTCCAAACAGCACAGCTTCACAGAACAGTCTAAACTACTGCCTGCAGCTAACTCAACTACCACTGAAACGCACTCTCACTTGTTCCTCAAACTCTGATTCTCACCCATTACAATTACTGTGATACTATCAGCTTGACTACAGGCAGAATCCTAAAGAGCACAATTTCACAGAACATTCTGCACTCTGCCTGCAGCTAACTTAAAGAGCTAGTGTACTGCCTGGAAACTGCCTGCAATTAATTGTAACTTTCAGATGTAGTCAGCTATCACTTTTTATATCTCAAGTAGTTATTCTTTCCTGTTTGCTAATTAGAAGATTTTCCACCTGGCTGTACTGTGGTGATGTGTGGAGCAGCACTGTGTCTGGAGGGAAAAAAAGTCAGTTCTGTTCATCCCACTATATCAACACTGAAACCACATTGACTATGACATCACTAGTAACCAATGAGAACCGTTTCTCACTGCCAGGTTTCACTTTCACATGAAGCAACAGGGACTGGCGCTCCCTGGTTACTAGTGATGTCACAATTTCCTGCATTTTGATTTGTAGCTTGTGAAAATCACTGCTCAGGCTGCATGGATTGTGGTGCCTCAAGGTGTTTGGTTTCATTTCTGACAATGTAGTGGGAGGAACAGAACTGCCTTTTTTCCTCCAGACAGAGTGCTGCTCCACACATCACCCCAGTACTGCCAGGTGGAAAATCTTCTAATTAGCAAACAGAAAATAAAAAATACTTCAGATACTGGAAGTGATAGCTGATTGCATCTGAAAATTGCTATTAATTCCAAGCAGTACACTAGCTCTTTAATTACCACTGAAAACAGTATCAGCTGTTCTGACACTCTGCCTCTCAGCTCACTACAATTACTGTGATACTCTCAGCTTCACTGCAGCCAGAGTTATAAACAATACAGCCTCACAAAAGTATGTTTCTCACTCCTACCTAAAACTAACTCATTTAGCATTGCAAAACACACTCATGTGTCTCCCAGAGTTTATAACACTGCCAGCCCATTCAGAAAAGCTCACACACAGAATGAGCAAACACATAAACAGGAGCAGAACACAAGAGAGCATAACATAACTTCTAAAACTCTTGGCCCTATTGTATATATCGAATACATGATAGGCAGATCGTAAGCTATGGCAAATATTGTCACTCCTGCATTGTGAGCTCTGGATATCTCACTCATGCCTTCGGCACTCATGAGATATCCAGAGCTCACTCTACAGAAAGTGACAATACTACTATATCACACCTCATGCCTATCATCTATCCCTATAATAATAATAATAATAATAAACTTTATTTATATACCTTTCTCAAAACCAAGGCACATTACAATAAAATACAGAATAAAACATACTAAAACATATTAAAAAACTCAGTTGACTACAAGCAATTAATTGGCATCCAAGTTATCTGCAAATGCCTTACTCCATAAAAAAGACTTTAAGCCCTTTTTAAAACCCTCCACCATCATGCACTCTTTAATCCAACGTGGTAGAGAATTCCAGAGGGTCGGCGCCATGAGCATAAAAGCTCGGGGGCCAGAGGATTTTAAAATTACCCTCGGGATCTCTAGCAACCCCTCGTTGGCCGAGCGGAGTGGTCACTTCAGTAGGTAAGGCACCAGAAGCTCTTTCAGGTAATCAGGGCCAAAACCGTGTAGGGCTTTGTAAGTCAGAAGTCTGACTTTGAAGGTGATCCG
The DNA here is from genome assembly GCA_016271365.2 of Neoceratodus forsteri. Taxonomy (NCBI): domain Eukaryota; kingdom Metazoa; phylum Chordata; order Ceratodontiformes; family Ceratodontidae; genus Neoceratodus; species Neoceratodus forsteri. The sequence continues at coordinate 1,130,162,232 of CM028131.1, forward strand.
CCACTGAATCGGCAGCCAGTGCAGATCTCGGAGCACGGTGTAATATGGGAGGCAGGGAAGTCCCATTAACAGCTTGAGCTGCGAGTTCTGCACTAGCTGCAAGCAGCAGATATCAACCCCAGGCAGCCCAAAGTAAAGGAGTTGCAGTAGTCCAGATGCGAGGTCACAAAGGCGTGTATCAGAATGGGTAGGTCGCTGGATGGAACAAGGTGCTTGATCCTGGCGATGTTCCTAAGATGGTAAAAGGATACCTTAACAACCGCTGACACTTGCGCATGCAATGTCAGCTGATCATCAAGGATCACCCCCAGGTCTTGCACCCGTTCAGAGGTCGGGAGCTCCACATTCCCTAGGAATAAACCAGAGGTTTGAAGTGCCCCCAACCACTCAATCCGGTGGCCATGATCCACAACCAGCACCTCCGTCTTCCCTGAGTTCAACTTCAACCAACTGGACCTCATCCAATCCTGGATCTCACTGAGACAGTTATTAAACACTGAGAGTGCTCTATTCTGGTCAGGCACAAAGGACAGATAGAGCTGGGTATCATCGGCATAACAATGAAACTCCAGCCTATATCATCTTACAATGTCTCCGAGGGGAAGCACGTACACCACAAACAACATGGGGGACAGCACAGAGCCCTGAGGCACCCCACAGGTCAGAGCAGTGGGATCGGAGGAAAAAATCCCTGATACCACCCTCTGAGTTCTACCTGTGAGGAAAGAAGTAAACCATCTGTGCACCAGGCCCGAAAGACCACAGATGCATCTCAGGCACTCAAGCAACACCCCATGGTCTACGGTGTCAAATGCTGCTGACAAATCCAGAAGGACCAAAATGGACCATTTTTCCTGGTCTCTCACCATCAGGAGATCATTGAGGACCTGAACCAGTGCAGTCTCAGTGCTGTGCCTCTTTCAAAAGCCTGATTGAAGAGGATAGTAGATGTTATGGATGGTAAGATGGTTGTCCAACTGGGCTGCCACCACTTTCTCGATTACCTTCCCAACAAAGGGGAGGTTCAAGATGGGTCTGTAGTTTGCCAGGGAGTCGGGGTCCAGAGATGCCTTTTTCAACACTGGTGTCACCACTGCTTCCTTCAGGGATACTCACCAGTGTCTAGGGAACACCAGACTATACTGGCTAGAACCGGGAAGATAACCTCCCCACAGCCCATAATCAGGCCTGTGGGACCTGGGTCTAAACTACAGCTGGTGGTGCACATATCCTGGACAATCCTCATAACATCCTCGATTTCCAGCCTTATGAAGGAACTCCAGGTGAACGGTGTGCTTGTGACCATAGGCTGGAAAACCACAGCTCCCATGGAGGAGGCGGCGCAAATCTCGGCCCTAATGTCAGCCACCTTATCTGCAAAGAATCGAGCAAGCTCCACACACTGCAACTGTAAAAAGCACGATGAACCTGCAGACAGGCTGGGTTGCACAGCCTGTCTACGGTTCGAAAGAAGCTGGGCGGTTGATTCTGAGCAGCAGCAATTTCTCTGGACAGGAACACTGCCTTCTTATGAGTAATTGCTGACTGATAGAGTTATAATGCTCTAGGAGTCTAAGATGGTTGGCATCTAAGCCAGATTTCTGCCAACATATATATATATATATATATATATATATATATATATATATATATATATATATATATATATATATATATATATACACATACACACACACATATATTTTTTTTGTTTGTTTTTTAACATGGACAACTAAGTATGGCTAACCAGACATGAATAACTATGCTGCGTCTGCTACTACAGAGGCTTCTGAAAGCTGACTTTACTCTAAACAAACACCCCTCTGGTGAAAAGGTGCAGTTTGTCACTGAGTGTGATTTTCTTTATAGAAACTGTATCATCACTCTGGTGAGAGGGTTTATTTATAGCCTGTTACTAGGCAACATCAAGAGACCACAGCAGTGGGTGCTGTCTCCTGCTAGAAAGGTTTCTATACTTACAGGAGTACTGTGGGACAGTGGAGGTCTGCCTGTCTCCATAGTATGCTGACCTGGTTACTAGTGCCTGTTGATTTTGACAAGGGTTGTGACCTGCCTGCTAGGCTGCACAACACTCAAATCCACCAGGGAGGTGGTGATTTTATTTGATTTTATTTTGTTTTATTAATAAGTTGTGTTCTGTGGAACCGGAAGTGGAACGCCATGGCACTTCTGATTTTCCACTATAGAAGAATTGCCCCAAGTGAGTGGGGACATTCTGAAAGCTGACTTTACCCTGAATGAAAATCCCTTTGGTGAGATGGTGTGTTTTGTTACTGAGTGTGAGTTTCTTTATAAAAAATGCAACCTCCCTCTGGTAATAGGGTTTATTTACAGCCTGTTAATAGGCAACATCATGAGACCACAGAGGTGGGTGCTTTCTGCTTCTAGAAAGGCTCCTAGTCTTACAAGAGTGCTGTGGGATGGTGGTGGGCTGCCTGCCTCCATGGTATGCTGACATTGGATACTAGTGCCTGTGGATTTTGTTAAGGGTCGTGAACTGCCTGCTAGGCAGCACAGCACTCAAACCCACCTGAGAGGTGCTGATTTTATGTGATTTTATTTAGTTTTATTGATGAGTTGTATTCTATGGATCTGGAAGTAGTAAACCATGGCACTTCCAGTTTTCCGCTACAAAAGAACTGCCCCAGGAAAGCAGTGTGAGAACACACGTGGCCGCACATGAAGATGTGTGCTGAGACAAGCGTATCTGCATGTGTCTGCAGTGTCCACAGGGGATGGAGGGATGGGGGCTGGAACTACTGGTCTAACTGAGGTCAGTACCAATATTTAAACCTTAAAACAGATTAAACAAATTTTTACTGCAGCCAGAATTTCTTGTTCAAAAAACACAGGCCAACGCGCAAACCAGGTTGTTCCATGAATCAGCACCTAAATCAGGCAAAGTCTTCTTCAACAAAAGAAAGGTATAATCACTAAGAAAGCTCTGATATTAATAATGCATTTTATTCAGATGGACAGTACAAATTCCCCAGCGCTTTGAGGGATAATCCTCTTCATCATAGGGGTGGAGTCCAAATAATTACACCCCAATAAATACACGTAATACTAGTGATGAAATTTAAAAATCCACAGTGTCACCAATCACATTCATTTAAAGTGCTTACATCATCAAACAGGTGATCACACAAGATGCTATATAAAAATTTGAATTTGAATACAAAACTTCTAAATTTCATAGGTTTGCTCTTACAAAAAAATCATTCAAGTTTTTGACTCCTTAGCTGCTTAGCACACTCCTCAGGTGAGCTGCAGACAATTTTGATGTAATCATTCTTGTTGACTTCAATCTGCCAGGAATTCATTGGCAGACCCTCACCAGCAAAACAATCAATCAATCATCTTTATTTATTCAGGTGGAACACTGTTGAGAAGAACTCATTTACAAGGTGGGCCTGGACAGTTCAATAATGCAATAACAACATCAGTACACATGTAAGAAATAAAGAAACATTAAACACAGTACAACCTCATTTATCCAAACCTAGAGGGAGACATAACTTTTATTCAGATAAACAAGAGGTTCGGATAAATGAATGTTCTATCCAAATTAATGAGGAACAAGCAGAATGCGCAGAACTGTATGCATGATGTGTAAAATAGAAAAATCACATCAAAAACCACTTAAAACATTACTGTTTTGTGTAAATCAATAAACTTTATTAAGCGTTAAGTACTTTCATGAAATTTATAAAATAAATAAAATAATACAGTAGTGCCTAACAAGAATGTTACTTGAAATAAGATGTTATGGCACACTACTTTTTGCTATCATTCAGCTTTTTAAGAGTCTTTTGTTTCAACTGCCTAAGCAATAGAGTGTGTAGGTAGTCATAGTCGGGCTGGCTTTCTAGCCAAATGATGCAGCGCTCGAACATATCCACTGCTTCTGAGGTGATAGGTAAAACAGTATCCTCTACCTCCTCCACTTCCAAATCAACATCAAGCGAGTTTGTAGGGGCTTCTTGAGAGGTAATAGCGAGAATGTCATTGTTGGTTAGTTCCTCATGGCCCTGGTTGACGGAATCCACATTTAACCACTCCGTCATGTCAATTTCATCTAGCACAAGTTGCTCAGCAACCTGCATAAGTCCCTCAGTAGCCTCATCTTGCTGTTCCACATTTCAACTGTAGTGGGCGACAGAACTTGGGACCATGACCAGCATTTTTCAATAGTATCTGCTTGCACTTCGGACCATGATTCGGAGAGCAGATAGCAGTATCTTTAGCTGTTACACACTTTATGAGGTCTGAAAGGGTGCGGGCATCATTCTCTTCCGATAGCACATTGCTCAGCAGCTTACCCATGGGCAAATCAGCAACAATCGGTAAAAAAAAAAAAAGACTCAATTTGAAAAATGCATTTTTTGAATGGGGGACTAGGGGATACTGCAGCGGTTCAGTTAATCCCGAGATTTGGATAATCGAGGTCCGGATAAACGAGGTTATACTATACATCCAAACAATACATGTAATGTGCAGTATATTCAGTATCTACAAAAAGACAAGAATGCAAGATGCTAGGTAGTAATACCTGATGATTAGAAGGCATGGGGGATACAGTGTCTTCGACTAATGCAATAACAATGACCGTAGAGCAATTATGGTGATAACATACCAAAGATGGTGACATTCAGTTAGATAGAGTCACTGAGGAAACAAACATAATTAGGAATGATTGGAATAGGTGCATTGAGAGGGATGGGGAAGAGACCTAGAGAGGGGGCAGGAGAAAGAAAAGAACAGGGGGAAGGAGGGGTGTGGGTATATACAGATTGGGGTGTCAGACCAAATATTGTCACTTTTTCTGAAGGTGCTTTGGGGCCTGGCACCATGACCGATCTGGCAGGACAGAACAGGGTTAGGAGTAGCAATTGCAGAAGTCAATAAAATATCATCTTAAGAGTGATTTGAAGGAAGACATTTTAATTAGGGATGAGAGTTTTAGAGATTTCTGTAGATTATTCTATAGAGTGGGTAGGTAGTGGCTTAGTGAAGAGGTCCCATATTGAGTTCTGTAGCAGGGGATATCTTGACACAGATAGGAATATCTATTAAGCAAACAGGTTCTAGTGAAGTATGTTAGAAGGCCATAGGTACATGATGACAGCATACCAGATAGGGCTCTGAAGGTTCAGGTGGCCTGCATTTTTTAATGTTCTAGTTATTAAGATTGCCAGCCCAGCATAACATATAAGAGCACAATGGTGCATTCTTGGGGAGGCACTGGGTTATAAATCTTAGGGCCTTTTGTATAAGTGTGTCAAGATTTATCAGAGCTAACCCTAGAAGAAGAACATAGAAGACCAGAGAGTGAAGTGGTAGAGACCATTCCTAGAGGGTTTTCCAGTGCCACATCCATGTAGGGATGGGGGGGAGGGTTCCAGGATTCAGGGGCAATCCCCTGGTCCAGCCTGGACTGTGTTGAAGCTGCCTGAGATTCAACTGCTCTGTGAGTACCCAAGACTTTTGTGTGGAAAAGCCCTGGGGCACGTGCATTCCTGTGGTGAGTTTTTCTCTGACAAAGGGACTCTGTCACCAAGACTGTTTCTGTTTAAAAGTGTCTGCCTATATGACAGAGACTTGACAAGTACAGCACTTTTAGTTTGTGTTTCTGTTTAAAAGTGTCTGCCTACTATGGGGTCTGGAGAGAGAGTTGCCAAGTTTTAGTTTGTGTCTGATTTAAAAGTGTCTGCTGAAGTGGGGGTCGAGTGAAGAGACATTGCCAGTTACAGAACTTTTAACTTCATGAAACTGCAGAGGTTTGTAAAGTAGTATGTTAAATGTGAAAGACATTTCAAGATAGCATTTACAAGTTTTCTGAGAAGTGTGTTATTAACCAGATGAATGGCCGAGTATAAATTTGGAAGCAAAAGGTGGGAGACCCCCCCATCTAGAGTAACCATGTTTACCTCTCCGGGTTCAGTTTGGGCACCTTTGTTTTCTCTCAGTGCATTTGGCCAGAGCCTGAAGAAAATAGTTTACCCAGACGTGGGTTTTGGATTTTCTGTGAGCCTGTTGTGCTATTTGGTGGTCAAGGGTGCTACCAGTAATTCCTCATGAAATATGAGACAGTCTCCTAGTAGTGGACAAGGGTGCCTAGTCAAGGGAAGTGTACCAGATCTGGCTGTGTGTGCCAATTTCCATTCAGAACCAGAGGATTTGCTGTGTGTTTGTGCTCTGTACCTCAATAATCTGCATTACCAGTGGGAGTAGCCCTGTGTGGGTCCATCTTCGCTTTGTGATTATTCTCTGTGTACATGAATAAAAGCCACACTGTAGAAATCCCAGCCTGGTTTGGACCGTAGTGTTATTGCTTCCACTGTTTCTAGATTTACTTGGGTGCCCCTGACCAGATGTGCAAACCTAGCATATTTGTGAGCAAACATTTTCTCCCAAGGACCCAGGTTGATGGCCATGGTAAATGGCCCCCAAGGTGTGTGCCAGGTAGTTGCCACACTTGGATTGCCTGTCTGAGGATGGCAGGCTCCGATGTACTAGTAAACTGAACTGCTGTAGTGACAACCTCCATCCTTCTCATTGGGGCCATGTGTGAGAGGAGCAGCCCTACTAGTTGAAAAGGGGGGCTGGGGGGTGGGTTACAAAATGGAGGCACTGCTGAGGATGTGTTTGGAATTTGGGAGAGAACAAAAGATGTTTGCTCAGGTTGTGGCTAGCATTTTGTCTGTCTGGCAGTTTGAGCCCAAAATCAGAAGCTTTGTGCATAAGGGATTTGCCCAGAGTAGTATGTGCCACTGTGTGCCTGAACGTTTACCAGCTTTAATTTTCAATTTGTGACAGGAAAAAGTATTGAGAACTGCGGGAAACAAAGAGACATTTGTGCCCTGAAAGTTTCAAATGCTTGCTGTGAGAACTGGGGGAGTCGCTAGAGAAATTGCCATGAGAAATGGTTAAAAATGGTGCTCCCGCTGTGGAGTTACAGTTGAAAAGAAAAATAGTTGTTTTGCAGTTTAAATTTTGCCTGCTCAATGATCATTGTGGAGGAGAAGAGCACAAGAAGAGAAAGAGGCTCAGTTGCATGGCGTCTAGCGATTGGTGAGACTGCAATCAGTCCCACCCCCAAGCCAGCTTCAGAGTGCTGCCATGTGTTCGAGAGGGAGAGAGCAAGTGGTGTGCTAGCTGGCTAGCCAGGAGGATCATCACGGTGACTGCAAATGTTATAAAAGTTAAAACAACAGACTTTTTTATGCTAAATCAGGCTCAACCCATATTCCGAGCGACTGGAGAAAAAGTGTGGTGTTCATAGGGACAATCGGCAGGGTCGCCAGCCTGTTTCAACCCAGAGGCCTTCCAAGATCAGCTGTAGGCCTAGAATTTTCATGGAAAAGCCAGCTACTGATTCAGTGAGTACCATTCAGCAAAACTGAGCTCAAACTGTGTGTGATTTTTCTCAAGTCAGATGGATCTGCATGTAAACAGTGTGATTGTTTTTGCAAAGAAGGACTGTGTAAAGTAAATCAAACCCAAGCAAGAATTCTGAGCATTAGGCTATAAGCATGTATTATGGATTCAGCAACAGTGTAATTTTCTGAGCAAACAGAGAGACTGTGAGTTGTATGAGAGGCTGCAACAAACAGGCAATCCTGTTCAAGAAATACTGTGGCTGTAGTGACTTTAAGCAAGTAAAAGTGATTGAAAGCTAATGGTAAAGTACTAGAAAATCATACAGATGTGCTGAGGAAGCAAAACAGTGCAGTCTGTACAGTTTGAGTAAAATTTATCAGTATGCAGTAAATCGGATGTGCAGTGGCTTAAGTCAGAAGCGAAATGTTGATGCACCAGGAGTGCTGCCACCACCATTACAGGGTGGGGTAGTAATGTAGACAAAGCAGCAGGGATCCATTTTGTGAGACTGTTACAAGTAGAGTGAACTCAGTAATAACAGTGAACTTTGTGTGTTTTTCTACAGTCATGGCTTCGGGACCATCCCGCTACCCAGATTATGCCCGGACTATGATAGTTGAAGAGTTTACTAAGCTGAAAGAAATAGAAAAATGTTTCTATGGTGGAAGTTTGCCTCCTCATGTTGCAATTCCCGGATACCCTGTGAGAGTATGCATAATGTGCCTCAAGGCTGGAAGGGACGTTTTCATGATTCCTCACTGTTCAGGGTGCTTAGAGAAGCAAGGTCTAAATAGTGCACCTAAGATTCATTTGGCTCCCACATGGACAAAGCTTTAATATCCTGCAAATAGCAGCACACAGCACCAGGTTGAACCTGTTGGGGGAGACCCAGCAGAGTGTGGCACAATGGAAGAGGCTGTAGATGTACTGGCAGAGCAGAGTCCTCATGATGTCTCCCTGTGTTGCAGATGGACAGTGATGAGGGAGAATCAGTGGATCCATGGAGTGAGGGTCCTAGTCCTAGCCTCATGGGTGAGGATGAGGTTCGAGAAAGCCTAGATTGGAAGTTGTCTACCTCCACGCCCAGTGAAGAGTGGACTGTCTCGGGAGTGAGGATGACTGCTCACTCCTGAGCACAGGTCATAAGTAAGGAAGAGGAGGAGGAGGGAGCTATGTATCTTTACGATGAAGGTTCTAGTCCACAGCTTTGGACTCTTGCCTCAGAAGAACCAGAAGAAGAAGCTGGTGATGCCACAGCCCTGCCCCCAGAAGGAGAGGTCAGGGACCAGTTCTACATAGCTTTGAGTATGCAACACTGGCAGAACCAGGACTGGACACCCCCAAGGCAGGGTGGGGGTCACAAACTGATGCAGAGTAGTAAGGAGGAAAGACTGGTTCGTAGGAAGGCAGATGAGATCTATGGAATGTCCTTTCCTACCTTTCCTCAGAGATTCTGGGAGGAGATTGAGAAAAACTGGAGAGCCTGGCTAGTGGAAGAGGCAACCAAAAACCTGCATCCAGGTGCAACTTGACATGTCAGAGACAAAGTGATACAAGACAAACTCAAGTTTTGGAAGTTGGGCAGGACACTGTTCATAGACACTGTACGTTTTGTGGACAAAAAGAGAAATGAGACTTTCCATAATGTGAATTATGAGCACCCAGATAGGGTAATAATTCTTGCACCTGACCCATTGTGGTACTACCCTCAATGAAACCAGCTTCCTGTTAATGTGCCCATGCCTACCAAGTGGAAAGCAGAGCAGTGATAGCCAGTGCTGCCATCCAGCCATTGCCATACCCATGTTGTTCCACCAGTCTGGTATTCCAGGATCCAAAGGTGTGTCAAGATTTGTCAGCCTTGCAATGTGCCTTCCAGTTCCTTTGCCTGGCCTTCCAGATGACATCTACCAGAGATGACATCAGCACAGCTGTTTCCTGATTCATTGCCTGGGAATTTTGTATGACGTCAGCCCAGCTGTTCCTTACCTGTTCCAAGGTTCCATCTCCTAGATGACATCCACCCAGCAGTTTCCAGATGTCCATCCTGTCATTTCTAGAAGATTTCTGCCCAGCTGTATCCGAAAAATGCTGCCAGGTAGCGTCTTCAGCTGGAGATCCAGGTGCTGTTCCATTTCTCATTCTTTGAGGGACTGGTAATTCCAGACTTTTCTTACTTTATTGACATTGCAATACACATCCTACACCTGGCAGACTACAGACTGTTGAACTGTCCACAAAGACTCTCCCCTTTGGGATTACAGTACTTCAAGAACTGCTTCACCGGGCTCTGGCCCAGGAGAGACTCTTTCATGGACCTTGTCTTCAGGCACTGTTTGTCACTAATTGGGACATTTAGGGCATTCCATCCCCAAAAGGTGTATTGTACATAATGTTGATGTTTTCTACAGTTTTATACTTTTCTACGTTTTCTAAAAAATATTTTTGGGATTCTCCAGTGTTTTGATGGTAAGGGTTATGGTTGTGTACTGTGTTTGCAGATTTGGGGTATGTTTTGTCTTTTCTTTTTCAGGTGAATCGTGATGAAGACAGAAGAGAAGACAAGAATAGGATTGGAGGGACTTATCAGAGTTCCTCAGTGCTTTAAAGTGTTGTTTTTAAAGTACTGTGTAGTTGTTAACATGTGTTAACCTTTTTCCTTCCACAGGTGTAGTTGTGGGGGAGTGTAATGTTTGTGTATAGTGTTAGTTCCGGGGTTTGGTTTGCAGGTGCCCAGGGATGGGGGGAGGTTCCCCTGTTTAGGGTAGGTTTGTTATTGGTCAGATAGGTTTTTCCTATAGGGCTAGGGAGATAGACAGGCTGTGGTCCTGACCGGCCATAGGGGCCGCAGTGCTGGTCTATTAGGGTTGTGCTCTTGACAGTTCTTCCAGGGTCACTGGTTACCATAGCAAGATTGTAGCATAGGGGCTGATGCATCAGCCAATGGCCTATGGGCCCTTAGTGTTGTCTGCCTGTGCCTGGCACATGATAGGTAAGAAGGTAGCACTACCTCCCCGTAGTCAACACATAGTGTAGGATGGCCTGGTGCTGGGTAGGTAATGACTGGGGACAGTAATTTTCCTGGCTGAGGGTGGGTGTAACCTACCTTGTTCCCAGGGGTTACTAGAATCCCACTTAGAATCAGTGACAGGCAGGGAGAGGCAGCTTATGAAATGCCAGTTAAATGGATTTCATAGTGTCCCACTCTGTTTTCAGTCTCAACTGAGCTGTAGTGATGATGTCGCTTTAGAATTGTCACAGCAGCATAAGCCACATTGGAATGCTAGCTGGGGAGTTAGCTATAGAATGTTGAGTTAGAGTAGAGTAGTCTGTAGAGTGGAGAGTGAGAAGGAGGCCGCTGCCTGTGCAGCTCCTTAGTTTTAGTACCAAGACATTGCTGGTTCGGGTGCTCAATGATCTCCAGATGGCTAGAGATCAGAAGAGCCTCTCCATTTTGGTTCTCCTGGATCTCTCATTGGCATTTGACACCATGGACCATGGGGTGCTGCTTGACCACCTGAGGCACATCTGTGGACTGTCAGGAACAGTCCTCAGGTGGTTTACATCATTTCTCTTGGGAAGAACACAGAGAGTGGTGTCTGGGGTTTTCTCCTCAGACCCAGTTTCTCTGTTGTGTGGGGTTCCTCAGGGTTCAGTACTGTCGCACATGTTGTTCGCGATGTATATACTGCCCCTTGGAGACATTGTAAGAAGGTATGTGCTGAGGTTTCATTGCTATGCTGAGGATACCCAGCTCTATCTTTATTTCACACCCAACCAAGATGGAGCTCTCTCGGTCTTTAATAACTGTCTCAAAGAAATCCAGGAGTGGATGGATTCTAGCTGGTTGAAGTTGAACTCTGAAAAAACTGAGGTGCTGGTTGTGGACCCAGGTCACTGTATAGCGGGTTTAGGAGTTGGTTTGCCCTCTGAACTTTTTTCTGGGGGGCATATCACTCATGACCTCTGAACGGGTGCATAACCTGGGGATAATTTTTTATGAAGGGCTGACCCTGCATTTGCAGGTGTTGGCTGTCATCAAATCTTCCTTTTATCATCTAAGGAATATCTCCAGGATTAAGCATCTGGTTCTGTCTAGTAACCCCCTACTTTGGTCCATGTTTTTGTGTCCTCGCACTTAGATTATTGCAACTCCCTACACCTAGGGCTTCCTGGGGTGGAAATTCACCACTTGCAGCTGGTGCAGAACTCAGCAGCCCCACTTTAGATGGGATCACCTTGGTCCTGTCATATTTCACCGGTGCTGCACGATCTGCACTGGCTGTCAGTACAGTGGCAGATCACCTTCAAAGTCAGTTTGCTGACTTTTAAAGCCCTATACGGACTGGGCCCGGATTACCTAAAAGAGCTCCTGGTCCCTTACTGCCCTGGGCGATCATTCTGCTTAGCCAGTGAGGGGCTGCTAGAGATTCCAAAGGTGCATTTGAAATCATCTGGGCCAGAGCATTTATGTTCGTGGCCCCTACCCTTTGGAATTCTCTAACCTATTTGTTACGGGAGTGCACAACAGTGAAGGGTTTTAAGCAAGCCCTAAAAACATTTTTGTGGCACCAAGCATTCAGTGAATGATTAATTGATGGATGATATGATGATGTTTTGATTTTATATGACTGTTTATTAAGGTTTGACTAGTGATTTTAAAATTGTTAGGTGCCTTGGTATTTGAATGGTGCAATAAAAATAAAGTTTATTATTATTATTATTATTTAGCTCTGACAGAGAGCTACCTCTGTAGTTTGGGTAGTTTGTTCTCATCCTAGAAGGAGAACGTAGAAGACCAGAGAGTGAAGTGGTAGAGACCATTCCTAGAGGGTTTTCCAGTGCTCCATCCCCAGAGGAATGATGGGGGATTCCAGAATTCAGGGGCAATTCCCTGGTCCAGCCTGGACTGTGTTGAAGCTGCCTGAGATTCAACTGCTCTGTGAGAACCCAAGACTTTTGTGTGGAAAAGCCCTGGGGCACCTGCATTCCTGTGGTGAGTTTTTCTCTGACAAAGGGACTCTGTCACCAAGACTGTTTCTGTTTAAAAGTGTCTGCCTACAATGGGGTCTGAAGAGAGACTTGCCAAGTACAGAACTTTTAGTTCGTGTCTGATTTAGAAGTGTTTGCTAAAGTGGGGGTCTAGTGAAGAGACATTGCCAGTTACAGAACTTTTAACTTCATGACACCTCAGACTTGTGTAAAGTAGCATGTTAAATGTGAAAGAAATGTCAAGATAGCATCTGCAAGTTTTCTGAGAAGGGTGTTATTAACCAGAAGAATGGCCGAATATAAATTTGGAAACAAAAGGTGGAGACCCCCTATCTGGAGTAACCATGTTTTCCTCCCCGGGTTCAGTTTGGGCACCTTTGTTTTCTCTCAGTGCATTTGGCCAGTGCCTGAAGAAAATAGTTTACCCAGAAGTGGGTTTTGGATTTTCTGTAAGCCTGTTGTGCTCTTTGGTGGTCAAGGGTGCCACTCGTAATTCCTCATGAAATAAGGGAAAGTTTCCTAGTACTGGCCGAGGGTGCCTAGTCAAGGGAAGTGTACCAGATCTGGCCATGTGTGTGTCAATTTCCATTTAGAACCTGAGGGTTCACTGTGTGTGTGTGCTTTGTACCTCAGTAATCTGCATTACCAGTGGGAGTAGCCCTGTGGGGGTCCATCTTCACTTTGTGATTATTCTCTGTGTATGTTAATCAAAGCCACAGTCTAGAATCCCAGCCTGGTTTGTACAGTACTGTTATTGCTTCCACTGTTTCTGGATTTACTTGGGTGCCACTGACCAGAAATGCAAACCTAGCATAATTGTGACCAAACATTTTCTCCCAGGGACCCAGATTGATGGCCATGGTAAATGGTCCCCCCAGGTGTGAGCCAGGCAGTTACCCTCCCCCATCAGTGACATTTCACCAGGGAGGTCCCCAACAGCTACTACAGCACCATGCCACTGTGGGAAACCCACTGGAACCCGGCGCTGTCTGTTGGGGGGTCCTGCACCCCCAATAAGCTCTGACACGGAGTTGATAATCTTTAAGTGGGGGGTGCAGGGGGAGAAGCCCCCCTAAGAAAACAAGGATGGACAGTGCAAACCGGCAGCTCACTGCAGAATGCGGGCAACCTGCTGGTGTCACTGACAAGGCATTCAACAACAATTTTGTCAAGCTCCTGTCATGGATCCTGAGCCATGTACTTGCCACACTTGGTTTGCCTGCCTAAGGATGGTAGGCTTCGATGTACTAGTAAACTGAACTGTTGTAATGACAACCCCCATCCCTCTCGTTGGCACCATGTGTGAGAAGAGCAGCCCTGCTAGTTGAACAAGGGGGGGGCCGTGGGTGGGTTACAAAATGGTCCCAAGATTTATCCTTGGGGACACATCTGGGTAGAATTTTGAGCAGGGATAGATCTCCTTGTGCCTTAATTTGTTGTTTTCTGCCCTTTAGATAGCATGTGAACCAATTGACAGCACTAGCATTTAGACCAATGTCTTGGAGAGTGGTCAATTGTAGATCATGGTCGACTAAGCAAAAGGCTTTACTCAGATTGAAAAATAAGGTGCTGATGTAGTGCTTGGAATCAAGTGCCAGATGCCAATCATTAGTTACCTTAGCAAAGGCGGAGATCGTACTATGTTTTTTTCTGAACCCTGATTGGATGGGGTTTAATATCATAGGTGAGTCTAAATATTCTCTTACCTGGGAATTTATTACTTTTTGAGTAGTTTTGAAAGGATGGGCAGTAAGGATATTGGCCTATAATTATTGAAGTCACTGAGATCACTGGATTTGAATAGTGGGACTACATGTGCCACTTTTCAAATGGAAGGGAGTTTGCCGGAAGATAATGACAATTTGAATAAATGGGCTATCAGTGTGGTTAAAGCACGGTGGTCCAGTTTCAAGAAGAAAGGTTCTAGGTTCTCTGCTCCTGCACTTTTCCTAGGATCAAGACCCAGGAGCAGGTCCTCCACCTGTTTATAAGTAACAGGACAGAAGGAATATTTGACTTTGGGGGGAGAGGCCTTGCTAGGGTGTCTAGAAGTGGGAGGACATGAGGCTTGCTGGTGAAGTTTACTTGCAGCAGATGAATCAAAGGCTAGGCCGGCCATCGTGAAATGATTAGAGGTCCATGCATTGCCTATCTGAGGTGCTAGTATTGTCAGAGGTGATTTTGTCAGAGACTGCATTAACTGAGCAGTGTCTTCGACTTCCCTTACAGTTTTCCAGAAATCTGCAGAATTATTTGCAGCAGATGCTAATATAAATTGGAAAAAGTTTTCTTTGGCATCCCTTGTAATTTTAGTACAATAATTCTTTGATTTCCCAAAGGTTTCCCAATCTGCTGGGTCCTTTGTTTTTCTGCCCCTTTTCCAAAGGGAATCTCTGATGCAAAAGGCAGCCTTTAGCTTAGCAGAAAACCAAGGGCAAGATTTCATCCTTGTGCAGGATATAACCAGGGGAGTGTGCTTGTCTATGATTTCAAGGACTAGTTTTAGAAAGATCTCATAGACTGTATTAGCACGGGGTGTGAGGTAGAAATCCTGCCAACAAATGTTATTAAGGTCTGCTAAAAAATTATAGATATTAAGGTTTCATCTAATCCTTTTTCGTGAATAAATAGATGAGGATGGTAATCTAGGTGTGAATCGAGCACAGGCTATTGTACTGAGATCACTAATGTCATTAAAGAACACACCAGCGTGGCTAAAAAGGTGGGGTTTGTTGACTAAGATAAGGTCAAGTAATGTGCTATTATGCAGGTGTTTTAGAGTTTAGGGGGTTACTTCAGTTATGAGCTGAGTGAAACTTAACTCGTCACATAGATCATTTAGCAGTTTCGAAGAGTTGGAGAGCCAATCCATGTTTAGGTCTCCCATAATAATACTTTCAGTAGGCTGCATGTCCACAGATTTACATATTTGATACAAAAGTGTGATTCCTCCTGATGGAGGCCTGTAGCAGCCAGTGATGAAGAAGGATTTGGAGGATGGAAGGGACTGTCTAATGGAAACCCACTTGAATTCCTTTGATACTGATATAGAATCAATAAGAGAAATTGAGAATTTATCCCTGACATAGATAACTACCCTTCCCCCACCTCTGGTGGGTCTATCCACCCGGAAGATATTGTAGTTGGGGAGGCTGATTACATGGTTAGTAGGAGTGGAGCTCTTTAGCCAAGTTTTTGAGACAACCAGTACATCTGAGTCTGTGTGAGAGATCCAAGCCTGGACCGAATCCAATTTCCACAGGAGACTACACACATTAAGGTGTATGAAGGTAATACCTTTTACATATAGGATATCCAATGAGGTGGGGTTAGAGAGTGGGGGCACCTGAGTTGAGTTCAACGTTCCCTGAGCATAAGGAGGCGTAACTTTTTGAGGGCCCTGAGTAGGAGCTTAAAGAGTCTGTATTTACTACATCTGGACTGGGAAGGAGGAATTGCAGAGGTAGGATGAAAATAGAAATTATATTTTGATAGGGATGAGTAAATGTCCAACCTTATTGAGATCATCAGTGGATTTGGAGCTGGGAGGGAGGCATTGTCATTGCATTAGGGTGGGCTGTCCTCTGTGGTGTGGCTAGTGTAAGCAGTGGAGCAGCTAGGCAGCATGGTATAATTATAGAGTAATAATGTGACTGGGGGTGCAGTGGGATGCTCAGGCCAAGCTGGTAACATGGGAGCTGTAGAGGGATAGTGTAGATTCTCTAGAACAAAGAAGCCTAGGAATAATAGTGTACACATGATGGGGGAGTATGGTTATCTTATTGAAGGAATGCAGATATAACTCACACATGTGGGTGGTCAGAAGTCCAATTATAGATATGCCATACTGACTTGAAGATCAGAGGCACTGCCATTAGGAATTAGTGTACTAGGAGGAGGTTTAGACTGTTTGGGTGAGCAGGCACTTTAAGCACCTATTCAGGCTTTGACTGTAGGTTAGCACTTGGAAAATGTGCAGTGGCAACCAGTGGATGAAGGCAGAAGGAGAGGCGGAGTTTATGTGCATTTAAAGGAGGCCTGGGTGGGAGATGGGCCAAAAAATCCTCCAAGCACACCAGCTGCAGGGTCCAAGTTCCAGGGGGCTGGGGCTGAAAGCCACAGATGAATCCTGGTGAACAGAGCCAGGAAGTCAGTGCTAGGAGCTGCAGCTGGTCCAAGGAGGTGTTGCAACCAATGACCGTGCAGCTGGAAAACACACGGCCAATCAAGGAGTGGATTGGGAGTCGAAGCAGCCAATGGTATTACTGCAATTGAAGCCAGGAGCCATACCTTATTCTGTGAAGGATCCAAGGAGCAGGCAGGGATGAAGGCACATCTGGCCAAGAGCAGTGGCTGGGCCGCAAGCTGGGAGTTGGCTTTTCAGCACCCGATCAGGGAGCTTTATCTGAAAGAAAAGAGAGGAGGAGGGTTAGAGCCTATGTACTGTTATGGATGCAACCTTGAAGGAGAGGAAGGAAAAGTTAGAGGCTACCTACATAAAGGCTAACACTGGGTAGGGGAAACTGGAGTAGGGGGTGGTAGTCATGCAAAGGGGTTGGCAAAGAAACAGTCAGGAAAGTCTCAGATGCTTAGGCTCTGCAACCAGTATTTAAAAATAATAGAGGGCATTTATCTTAAATTGCCATTTAGCTAAGTGAGCGTAAGCTAAATGACTGGTGAATAGGGATTAGTCTGAGTACTGGTGGGGGTGGGGACAAGGAAAGGGGGATCAGTAGTAGTGAGCAGAAGGTGGGAGAGAAGATTTAAAAGAAAAAAGAAATAGGCAGCAGGGGAACAAGGTAAGGTGCAGTGTTTAAACAGAAGTCAAAAAATGGAATGAAAATAGTTAGGGCACAAAGGATTAGAGAGGGCCCTGCCTCTGAGTTTCACCAGGTATAGTCTCAATGATTCTGACCTGGCAGTCAAAAAGAAAAAGCACAGAAGTTGCTGGATTAACTGACTTGTGGTAACTAATCAAACAGAGCTGCTAATAATAAAAAAAAAAAAAAATCAGCTTGCTAAAAGGTACAATTACGCAGTATTACTAAATCAGGATTTTAAGTAGGGTGCTGCAAAAGCTGGCCCACAATAGATGGAATGCTAAAACACACATTTTAAGCAGGTTTCTAAAAGAAAAATGCTGTCTTGAGTATTCTGCAGCAATAAGTAACAATCAATTGGCTGAGAGCTATATACTGGCAGTAATTCCTTGAACTTCCTTAAACTGCGTTACTAGATAAGACACAATAAAACAGAAGCTAGAAATTCAGGTAAAAAAATCCTCCAAGCACACCAGTTACAGGGTTCAAGTTCCAGGTGGTCGAAGCTGAAAGCCGCAGCCGAATCCCAGTGAACAGAGTTGGGGAGTCAGTGCTAGGATCTGCGACTGGTCCAGGGAGGCACTGCAACCAATGATTGTGCAGCCGGAAAACACTCGGCCAATGGTATTGCCGCAATTGAAGCCAGTAGCTGTACCTTGAAAACTGTGCCTCTGGCCACGATCTTTTAAGAAAGGTCTCTGCATTTTTTAGATCTTGGAAGGAGTGCTGGATGCCATTTCTAGTAATGCAGAGCATCTCTGGGCACTGGTGGCTATAAAGTACCTGCAGTGCCATCAGATCATGTCTGGCAGTGGTAAATTCTTTATGGTGCTCTGAGAGCCCCAGGGAGTAGTCCTGGAATATGTAGATGCAGTGCCCCTGCCAGTGTAGAGGCTTGCATTCTCATGCCAAGGTTAGGATTCTTTCTTTGATTTGGAACCTCAGCAGTTTAAGGAAAATCAGCCTAAAAGGCAGCCCAGATTTGGGGGGGGCAAGGGAGTGGTAGGCCCTCTTGAACTCCAGTGTTGCTGGCCATTGGTGGTTTAACATATTTGGTATCATCTGTTGAAGAAAGTATATGGTGTCCTGGACCTCTAACCCCTCCAGAATCCTCACAAAATGGAGATTTTTTCACCTGCCCCTGTTGTCCAGATCATCCACTTTATCTGTCAGTTGCCTGCATCTATATTCTTGTT
Organism: Neoceratodus forsteri; assembly: GCA_016271365.2. Taxonomy (NCBI): domain Eukaryota; kingdom Metazoa; phylum Chordata; order Ceratodontiformes; family Ceratodontidae; genus Neoceratodus; species Neoceratodus forsteri. The sequence continues at coordinate 1,130,180,644 of CM028131.1, forward strand.
CTCTCATATATGTTTCCATGAGGCCTGTTACATTTCCCTGGGTCGAGATTTGCCTCTCATTGTCTGTAACTCTCTGTGAAACAGATATAATGTCTTCTTTTGTCTTAGAGTTTTGAAGCTTCAGGTCTCCTATTTTGGTCAGAAATTGGGCAAACATCCCTCTGATTTCTTTCAGGTCCCCCAGGGATGTGCTGCAAGGATCCTCCATATCTGATGCAATGCTGCTGAATTTTTCTAGCCACCTTGCTGCCAGAGGCCTCAAAACTGTCTTTCCCAGCTCAATTAAGTAACTGATCTGTTGTTCATTAACTAGTTAGATCTGCAGATGCCTCAGGTTGTGCTGAACAAGATGCTGTATGTTTGGTTTGTATAAGTCAGCCTGTATGTGTAGAATGCTGAAGGATAGGCAGGTAGGATAGGGAGCAGAAGATTTAGGCAGTCTCCATCTTGGCTTCCAAGCCACATCCTGGAAACTAACCATTCCCAAGGATATTTTTTTAAATTCCTCTGGGCTCCTCCACTGAATCTCTTTGGCCTTACAATATATTGCTTCGTCAAATGTTAATTTTGGCCAAGCATCCCAGACATCCTGCAGATGTTCTTTATTACAGTGAAAACTTACTCCATTCAGTAGGTGATGCTGGCAGCATTGGATAGTACCCAATAGATGTTACTGCTGGTATGGCAGATGAAATCATCACATTAACAGCTGTCCATCCTGGTACTTGCTGAGCAGTCACTTTTTCAAACTCAACTTCAAATAGCTTTGTTGGGCAGCATCTTAGAATTAGCCATTGCAGATCAAGGTTGGTAGCTTCGTGGCAAGCCTCAACATCAGTATACCTGTTACTTTTCCTGTTTGTGGTGCTATTTTCTTTGTTTGAGCCTGAGTGACCACTGTGCCAAAGCTGCCTTCTGGAATTGTGGGAGTCTGATGCTGATATACTACCATAGTTGTGGCATGGGTTGTGTGATTTCCATCTAACGTTTCCTCATTTATATCATTTTTCTCAGCAGCATACTTAACAAACTCCCCATACTGTATGTTTGATGGAATTATGATATTGTCCCTGTCAGCTTTTTCATGCTGATTCATTGCAATAGCTGTGTCACTTCTCTCTAGGATTTCATAACTGACACAGTGTGCTAGCTTGTGCACCATTGTTACTACCTGTTTAGAGCCTGTCATATGGCATATAGACATTGCAAGCCCAACATGTTTACATGCACGCTTTGCACCTCTGGATACTACATGAATGAAGTCCTGACCATCTGATAATATCTGTCTGTGGAGGGTCTTGTTAGTGGCTGTTACTAAAGGATTGCCATCTTCAATGGGTTCATTACCAACATCTCCTTGGAATACCCATTTCAGAAACCTATACACATTGTCAGGAATATTGTCTAATGCATTTTCTAAATTGATAGTGGAATTATCTATTGGATTGACACCCAGTCACTCACACATTTTGAGTTCACTGTGAAGGACCTGTGCTGCATGAAACAGTGTAGATGCAGTTCAATATTTATCTTTATTTTCAGAAGTAGGGAGAGGGTTTTCCTCTTTATACTGTTGCTTTGAATGCAACTGGGAAGCTATGTTGATGACATCTTCCACAGATGCAGTACTGCTATACACAAGCTCTGGTTTACTTGGATCATGCTACATTTGAAAAATGATTTGGTTACCAAAATAGTTTGTTAGTCTCTTCTTCAGCTTCTCACTTCGGCAACTCTCACTGCTAGGAACTTTGCCTTTCAGAATAGCCCAGTATCTCTATAACAGTTAAGACATGGACAAGGCTTCTCTGCTGATAACAAGGTCATTCTCAATTTCAGAGATCAGTTCACTGAAACATGCTTTGTACACAGACTCATCTTCCTTGTCACTGAATAGTGAAAATGTTTTCTCTGTGTTTCTTTTGCTGGTGAAAGTACTATGGCAGACATTGTGGTACTTTTCTTTAAATGCAGTTAAGTCCAGTCTAGATATTCACTTTAAAACTGTATCACCTTCTCTGGCTTCAGCCATATCAAGCAGAGTTTCTTGCCCTCTGAAGGTTACAATCTGTGATAGATTTTTGTCTTTTTTTGTGATACACCTCCTGGAATATTATACACAAATTCCAGTTAACAGGCTGGTGAAATGAATTGCCTAGTCTGTGAGCTTGAACATTGACTAGTATCAGTTGAAGAGCGAGGACTTGAGCTTCTTCCTCAATCTTCAAAATGCTTCAGATTTGTTTTGCTGGTGTAGGACTGATGATGTCATGCATGATAATGTATTGCAGGCAAAGTTAGTAATGTGTCAGTGTCTAAGGGCTGCAATCGCTGATAAACATGGTCTTTTGTAACAAGGCATGCATTATAAAATGTCTTTAGTCCTCCAGGGGTTGCAGTACTCAGGTGTTCCTGTGTTATTATTTGGCAGGTGATACACTTGGACCAGTCACTAGTCAGGCAGGATTTTTTGTGAGGAGCGTCAAAGTCTCAGCAGAGTCTTCAGACATTTGTTGCCTCTTGGTTGTTGTTATTACCTGAAAAAAACAGAAATGCCATTAGAAATATTTTCATTAGTACAGTACATTATTCATCTTGTAAAATGTAAAAGAAAACACCCTTTGTCCATGTTTTATCGCTGTAAAACATGATATTGAAATAAGCTATTTTTTTAAATTACATAATGTAAGTGGTTCATAAATGACACATATAGACAAAATAACAAGCAGAAAATGTATTTAAAAAAACATTGCCATAATGAAGTCGATATAGGATGAAAACATTGCCAACTTCTACACATTAAAGGAGAGTCATTATTTTGACTTATTCAAGAAATTTGTGAAGGCAATTTGACATGATTTAGAAAAGCATCTATATTTCTAAAAGTTACCACTGTATAATACCACATCCCCCTAAAATCACTCTTGGGGGTTCATCCCTTCATAAAAAAGTGTTAAACCTTTTCTTTGGGGGGGTGCTACAAACTTCAAATTTAGGTTGGGTTTTCCATTTGGGCCCCCAGGCAAAATGAATCAGACATAGAAAACTTCACACTTGAAGAAGTAAATGAAGTTATAAAATCCTTGAACCTAATTCATCTCCTGGAGTTGACAGGTTACATCCCTGCTTTCTGAAAAAACTAGTCAATAGTACATGCAAACCATTATGGATATTGTTTAATAAATCCATAAAATCAGGAATGGTTCCAACTGAATGGAAAAAGCAGTTGTCAAACCAATACACAAGAAAGGTAACAAGTCATCACTGCAAAACTATAGACCCATAATTCTACCATTGGTCCCTGGCAAGTTGATGGAAAAACTTATTATAAACAGGTTTGGAAGAAAATCCAGCACACTTGGTATACATGATGCAACCCAGCATGGGTTTCAAAAAGGCAGATCCTGCTCTAGCAATCTGATCAGTTTCTTTTTTTTGGTTATTAAACATCTTTATTAATTTCCACAAAAAACACCTCAATACAGATACATAAATGAAAGTGCGAACTGGAACGATATAAAACAACCTGACACTAGCTCACCTTTTATTGGAAAAACAAGGTCCAGCCACCCCTATTACATACATAAGCACACCCTAACTCTGCCAGCTCTGAGGTGTCTAAGGGCCAGGCCTCCAGGTCATAAGGAGCATTTCAAAAGAACTCCAAAGCACTGTGTATGCTTTCAATCTATTCTGCATACGAGCAATATGTTTTTCTAATTGTACTGCCAAAGTACATTCTCGTACCACTCCAACAAGGAGGGCTTTATCACTGGTCCAATGCCTTAAGATTACCAATTTAGCCACAGCGGATAAAAGCGACATTTGGGCCTTTTAACCTGGAAGTGCCAATTGGAAAAAGGCTCATCAGACATACCTCAGGAGTAAACAAGTTTGTTAAGCCAAGGATAGGTCTAAGAGAATTGTTGATAGCCCACCAAAGGACCTGAATTGAAGGGCATGACCATACCATGTGATATAAGTACCATCTTCCTTCCTACACCTCGTGCAGAGAGATGAATCCTTTGCCCCATATTTACACAATCGTGATGGGGATAAGCATAAGTGGTGCATTAAGTTAAAATGTACCATTCTCAACCGGTCTTGTTTACATATTTATACATTATGAGCCACAACTTCCTCCAGAGATCGGTTGCCTCAGATATTCCTAATTCCCTTGTCCAATAGAAGCAGACCCCTGGAGGAAGTCTGTGGTACCATTCCTGAAGTGTTTTATATACCTTAGAGACTGAGTTTGGTTGAGAGGCTATGGTGAGAAGCATATCGGTGTCACGGTCCCCATAATCCACTAGAGCCCTCTGAGAAAAAATGGATGTTGAGACCTTACTAATTTGCAGCCACTTAAAGAAATCCTGATCCACAACCCCGAAAACATTCACCAACTGGTCAAAAGACTGAGGACCCCCACTCACCCAAAATTCCGAGATTCTTAGGTGACTTACCTGGGGCCAAAAAGTGAGGAACAGGGTCTCACCCCCAACCCTAATGTGAAAATTCTCAAAAATAGGTTGATTGATGGATAGATGCCATTTAACTGCGGGTAATTTTGCAACTGCTGAAAGGCCTTTAACAACCATCCCATTGGGTTGTTTTCAATGATTTAGGTATATCCGATGGAAAAGCATATAACAGGGCCCATAGAGCATCACCTTCAACCTCCACTCAATGTCAACCCATAAAGGCAAGTAAGCCGACTGGACGCTCCTTGTACTCCAATAGACCAACTTGCCTACGTGCTGCGTGACATAATATAGAAAAAGAGAGGGCGCAGCTAGTCCTCCCTTTAGTTTCGGGGCGGTTAATTTAATATAAGACCTGCGTGCCCTTTTCCCCTTCCAAATAAATAGATTAAATGCCCTCTGTAAATTGGTAAACCACGTCTTCGGGAGGTATACGCCGAGCATACCCAAGGGATACAATAATCTGGGCAGAATGTTCATTTTTATGACATTCAGCCTACCCAAAAGTGACAAAGAGAGCAGTCTCCACCTGTCCATATCCCCAGAAATGGTTTTAACCAGACTACTTAGATTATTTTAATCATATAATTCAGTCCGGTGCTAATGTTTATCCGAGATCGTGAGCGACTTCACCTCCCAACATAAGCTGAACGATGATAAATCAGCCTTCCTGACATTGGTATTTAAGGGGAGAATCTTTGTTTTCATGCGATTTAACTTGTAGTATGATATTTTGGAAAAGGCATCTATTTCCTCCAAGATAGCTGGAACCGAGGTTTCTGGGTCTTCAACATGTAATAGTATATCATCAGCATATACCGAGTACATATATCTGGCACCCCCCACCTGTATACCCTTAATCAAACAGTTTCTAGCCAACCTATGTAATAATGGCTCTAAGTATAGGTTGAATAGTAACGAGGATAAGGGACAACCTTGCCTCGTGCCTCGCTCCAGTCTTACGACCAGCGACATAAACCCATTACATTTTACCCTGGCAGAAGTGGAGGAATATAGGATTTGGACCCATCTCAGGAACACATCAGGTAGACTGAAGGCAGAAAGGGTAGCAAACAAATAATCCCAGCATACCCTATCAAATGCCTTTTACATCTAATGAAATAAGTATTGCTGGGATCTCAGCTCTTAACAGCAGTAATCAGGTGCAATAACTTCCTCATATGATCTTGGGGCGATCTCCCCTCATAAAACCCACTTGTTCCCTACTAACCAACTTGTCCATAACATTGGACAACCTATTAGCTAAGATTTTTGCTAGAATTTTGATGTCCGTATTTAGAAGGGAGATAGGCCGATAACTATCCATACTGAGAGGGTCCTTCCCCTGTTTTAAAATTAAAGAAATCATCGCCTCCAGGAAACCAGGTTCTGATAATCCAATATCAAACCAGTACTGAAAGACCTCCTTTAGAATTGGGAATATCAGCGAACCACAAGCTTTGTAAAAGTTGCTAGGGAACCCATCCAGCCAGGGGACTTGTCTAGAGGCATTTGTTGGATGGCCTGCTGGATATCTAATACCATTATAGGAGCACTCAAAAAGGCTGTATCGGCCTCCGGTATTTTTGGCAACTCCACGGACCTGAGAAATAGCCTAATGTCCTCCTCCGACGGTTTACACTCTGGGTCAACCGTATATAACTCCTGAAAATACAAGCCAAAGGCATTCACCATTTCCCCTGGATCCATGCAAACCTGCTCCCCCTAGTCCCATACATATTCCCGTTATAAAGTGGGAAGAATCTAATTGACGGATGCGCATAGCGAGCAATTTCCCTGCTCTCTCCCCTATATCAAGATAATGAAGCCTAGTCCTCAAAAGGGCCAGCTCCACCTTCTGAGACATTAAGCTCGCATATTGGGCCTGCAACTGATGAAGCCTAGCCCAATCTGCTGCAGTCGAGGCACGGGGACAAGTTACTTTCTTCCACCCTAATCAAACCTAGCAGGGAATCCAATTGCGCCTGTTGCCTACGTTTCTTATTAGAGGCCAATTTAATCAGCTCTCCCCTCAGGGAGCACTTTAAAGCAGCCCAAATTAGATCCTTACGATCCACTGAGCCTTGATTACTTTTCAGGAAGTCCTTGATGAAGTCCAGAATGTGCATCAGAAAGGATTCCTCCTTCAACATCTGGCAATTTAACCTCCATTGTGGAGACCGCCTAGGCCCCATGGTTAACCTGTATTCCAGACTGACTGGTGCATGATCTGATATTACTCTAGTAGATATCTCAGCTCGAGTTACCCCAGGTATTGCAAGTGAGCTAACTAAAATATAGTCTATTCAAGAGTATGTCTTGTGTAGCGGAGAAAAAGGTATATTGACGTGACATAGGATTAATTACCCGCCAAACATCAACCAGGGCGGCCTTACTGATGAGCTCCTTCAACGCCCTCTGTGCAGGCGTTAAACCTCGCCTCTCTTTACATGATCTGTCCATATCATTCTGAAGCACAAGATTCCAATCCCCTCCTAAAACCGTAAGCTTCTCGGGGTTAGATACTACCATATTGAGTAATCTCATGAAAAAGGCTGGGGAGTCACAATTGGGGCTGTATACTGAGCCCAATAATATCGGGTAAGACTCTAACAAACCATGGGTAATAATATATCGACCCTCCGGGTCCCAAAATTCTTCCACCAATTTGAAAGGAATATTCCTAGCTATAAGAATAACAACCTCACCCCTATTCGAGGATACCCCAGTGCCAAAAACTTGTCCTACCCATGCCCTTCTAAAGTAATGGATATCACTCCTCTTCAGGTGTGTCTCTCGCAGAAAAGCAATTTGTGCTCCTAATTGACAAAGGTGCCTTAATATAATTTGTCTCTTGACCCTATCCTTGGCTCCTTTAACATTCCAACTAATGAATTTGTATGAGTTACTCATAATGCCCAACCCTCAAGCTCAATAAATGATGCAGGAAAAAAAGTTACAATCAATCGTGCTACAGCACTATTTAGATATATACAGATCCCCTGGGTTAGAAAGACCATAATAGGTCCAGACGGTGTGTAACCTAGGAACCCCACCCTCCCACTAGAGTCTAAATGACTCATAGTAAACTACCACCCAAACACCCCAAATACCCACACTAATATCCCCCATCTAACGCCCCCAACCCATAAACACACATGCCCCAGTTCCAAAAGAAACTGTCCTCCTAAATGTTCAGCCCACGTGATTCACTACTAAGCAGCCCAAACTACCAACCCCACCCCCTGGAACCCACCCCCACCCATGATCATTGCAAAAACTACCCTCTAATATCAATCGAGCTTTAACAATAGTACATAAACATGACTATGTAAATGTAAATACCCGCCCCAATATACCCGAGCTGACCCTAATCACAAAAACAACATAGTCATTAACTATACTCATCTCAGCCACATTGATAATTCCAGTCCCAAATTAATAACCACTCAAATAAATCACCGGTTCCTGTAAGAGAGAAAAGAAAAAAAAAAAAGGTGGGGAAGACCTGCAGGTTTGGCCCTGCTGATAAGTCAAATGTATATTAGGTAACTCAGTGTTCAAATGGCACCATCTGAAAGCAACGCAGAGTCCATCAGGCCTCCCTGCAGTCTCCACGGTGTCAATTAAACCACATTACAAGGCCACCATTCTTTCCATTGTCAATGTCCGAACATCCAAAGCGTGACCTCCTTCTGGAAACAATAGTACTGATATATGCTGCATCATGCAAAATAAAACCATCTAGCAAAGATGAGAAAGGACTGAAAAGCAGAACGAATTCAAACAAATCCCTCGACGTCGATTCCAGTAGCCCAAAAAGAGGGGGTTTACATACATCAAGAACAGCAGAGGTCGATCAGGACCATGACCATACGAATAGTGAATAACCCGGGTCAACTCCATCCATTTCTAGAGTTTTCATCCTAAGTAACTCTGTGCTATCTTGTACACACTAAGACAACCACCAATAGTCAGTAGCCACTGGCTAGTAATCGCCACCGAATTTCTGAGATAGCATTCCTCAGTAGATTCTCACAGATATCACAGCCCACGTGTCCAAAATTGCTCTCTGGACCCCCGAGACAGCCAACTATATCTACATTCACGACTCCTCAGCCGAGAGAACTTCCAACCCAGAATCATTTGTATAGATCTGGGAAGATGGCCTTCAGCTCTTGTGTGGCCTGCAGTGGGGAGTCGAATGACAACCATTTGTCCTCATGCTTTACCATCAATAAGGCAGGATACTTAACCCTGAATGGCTTGGAAGCTGCCACCAATTTAGAAATGACCGGGTGCAGTTCTTGTCTACTAGCTCTCTCACCGAGTATGTGCAGTCCCTACGTAATGCGAATCTTCTTACCTTCCCATGACAACTCCTTTGCCTCCTTTGCTTTAGAGAAAACATGCTGCCTGTCCAGAAAGTTCAAAAATGTCAAAATTATTGGCCTTGGTGGCTGACCCTGGGTCGGGGGTTGGCGTAGTGCTCGGTGGGCTCTCTCAATGACGTACTCCCCCCCCCCAGGAGGGGAACCAGCTATTTTGCAGCAGAGTTTCTGCAAGAAAGTGATTATAACATTTCCTTCTTCCTTTTCTGGCAAACCAATAATAACCAGATTATTCCTTCTACTACGGCCTTCCAAGTCCTCCAGCTTCTCTTGTAGCTTTTTCATTCTATGCCTCATATTAATGAACTCAGACTCGCTCCTTTCCTGCTTCCTCTCCATTGAAATAATCTTAACTTCCAAATCCCCTACCCTCCTGGACAATGCCTCCACAGCGCCTTTAATATCATGTAGATCCTGGAGATTGACTCGACGGCCGTCTGGAGGGGTTGCATAATTTCCAAAAACCTGGCTTCAGATAGGGCAGCCTCTGGTGTGGGCATCTTCAAAACGCTAGCTGCCTGCTGCTTGGCCCGCTTTGCGGCCTTCTCTTTCTCGGGAGTCCGGGAAGGGGAGGCTCGGGGTGCTTTTTTCATAAAAGCATCCATTAAATCAGCGGTTGCTAATGCAGAGGGGAGAATTACCATGTACTGCGCACAGTTGGGATGGGTTAAAGAGCTGAAATGCCGCAAATTCTGAACGAAAATGGGAAAGTGAACGCGGAGCTCTGGGAGGCGAATGTCTCCGTCTAGGCTGCCATCACGTGACCCTCAATCTGATCAGTTTCTATGAAACAGTAAGCTTAAGCTTGGACTCAGGGAAACCAACAGATGTGATCTATTTAGATTTCAAGAGGCATTCAATACAGTGCCACATGAAGAGTTACTGCTAAAACTAACAGCAATGGGGTATAGCACATATCTGACCAAATGGGTGGACTCATGGCTCCAGAGTAGAACTTAGAGGATAAGGATTATGGATCAGTTATCGAATAAGGGCCATGTTACAAGTGAGGTTCTGCAGCAGTTTGTGTTGGGCCCCTTTCTCTTCAACTGTTTTATCTAGGACTTCCATAATGGGCTTAACAACAAAACAACCAAGTTTGTGGATGACACCAAAATAACTAGTGAAGCAGACACAGAAATAAAATACCTTTCATTGGTGAACGACCTTAAACTTATTGGAAAATGGGTGCTAAAACACAAAATGGAACTAAACCTAGACAAATTTACCATATTACACCTAGAATGTCATAATCCCATACTGTCATACCACCTAATGAAGTTCAAATTGGCAACAGTGACCAATGAAAAGGACCTCGGTATCATTATTGATGTCTCCCTAAACATACACACATGTATGCAAAACCACACAAATTGCCAACACTTACATAAACATAATCAAAAAGGCATTTGTCACTAGGGATGAGCACAGTATTATCAGTCTGGAGAAATCATATGTCAGACCACACGTGGATTACGAATCTCCCTTCTGGGCAACTTATCAAATGCTAGACATTAACCTTCCTGGAAAAGGTTCAAAGAAGGGCAACTAAACTAATAACCAGTTTAAAACGTAGGCCTTATGAGAACAGGTTACATGATTTACATGTAATGTCACTGTAGCAAAGTAGGATAAGGGGAGACTATTTACATTTTATCAGTGTAACTAAGAACCAATAACTAATTTTAGCTTACAGCATCACTCTCCTGACAAGCCCACTCACCCTTAGATCTCACAACAGACAATTTGAAACACACAGAGTAAACAGTAGTAAGAGACAAAATTATTTTACCATCGGTGCACCAAGACCTGGAATAAACTGCCTCAATATCTGGTGGAACTTAAAGACTATGACCAATTCAAACGAGAACTTGACAAATACATGAGTTTCTACTGTAAGACCACACAGTGTGGCAGACAGTCTCAATGGGCTAATGCCTTCTATTGTCTACAACAAATCAAGTAACCAAGAAAGAAAGGAATGCTGGTCCTGAAATCAGCCCCCCCGAGACACTACCAAAAACATTTAATTTCAGCACAAGCATCCAACAAAAATTGTATAATTTCAATAACCAATGGTCTATACATTGAACTAGAAGATACTTTAATTTGCCACATGAATTTAAATTTTTAATTAATTATTTAATCTTATCAGCTTTTGAAACTGAAATCAAGCTGACCTAACATATAGTGCTCTTGTTCAAAAGAGAAGGCTTGATGTACATTTATTCTTTTGTAATCATCATCAATCATGTTTATTGGAAAAAAAAAGGAATGATTTCACATACTTTAGTTCTCTTCGGGCACCCTCAGTTTGGACACTGTCACATTAAAGAAAAATGTCCATGACAAAACGCCCCACCCCAGTGTGAGGAAGAGCCTGATTAGCACTATTTGACAAAAGTATATTTTTACCTCATTGGTGTTTTTATTTATTTAATAATTTATCTGGTTGATCCTGCCTCTATCTCCACAGCATTTCGTAATGCAATTCCCATAACAGTGAGCTCACAACCACCCATGGCTGTCCCAAGAATTATGCATCATGCGGGGAGCAGCTGTGGGTCTGAGAGACCGAGGCAGAATCGACCAGATAAATTATTAAATAATTAAAACAACAACATGGCAAAAAATATTCTTTTTTCTAATAGTGCTAATTGGGCCCTTCCTCACTGGTTGGGGGGGGACTCATTTTCATGGACATTTGCCTTTAAACAGGACTGTCATAACTGCAGACAACTTCTTATCCAAATAGTGCTTTTGGAAATAGGAGGGCTGTAAAAGTGTAAATCAGGGTTTCTCCTAGGTCAATTGATAACTGTGTGCCCCCAGAAACGCTCTGGCATGATATTCCTGCTAAAAGTCTTAAAGAAAGGGAAGAGAGACAGAGGGAGATAGAGAGAGAGAGTGAGACAGAGGCAAGTAAATTGGCACTTTAAGACTATCCCAAGAAAGGAGCCTTTACTAGTTTCTCTAACTAGCAGTGGTAACTTGGAGTGCAGTTTTTGATATGGAATTGTTTTACTGGCTCGAAAGCACTTTTGGTTACCTGTATCATTTTGCATTTGACAGTGTTTGATGCCATTGTGATATAACAGAAAGTAAAAGACTTTTAGAATACCCTCTATGTTGCATAAATGTTTAGGATGCTTCCATTGCGGAAATAGTGGTAGTGTTGAGAATTAGTGTACGTTAAGGCCTGAGAGCAGACTCAATGGATTTAAAGTCTTCTGCCCTTAATTTCCATGTTTCTATTTTAATGACACATCCACAGTGGTGGCACTCTCAGAGCATATATTTGTGACAAATACTGAGTCCTTATAAAGCAGTTCTCATTGTTATGCTAAAGTGGGTGTTATAACAGAAGTGTCTCCTTATCTTTGTATGGGGGGTGAATATATTTTGCAAGAACAAGAAAAGGTGGTATTTATGAAAAGTGCAGATGAGCATGGGTTCCACTCTTCACAGAGAGTGCCACCACTGGGGTTAAGTGCAGCTCAGATTTGGTTGCATGGAGATGGCAATGGTATTTGAAGTGCACAGTAGAGAGAGAGAAATCAACGTGCAGACAGAAGTGAGACAAACATTTATTGACCACATGTCTGCTTAATTTTAGAGTGCATATAAAAGTTTTAATTAGAAGTTTAGAGACTCTCATGCTTTTTTTTATTGACAGCATTGAATAAAAATCAAGCCTAATATATAAGTAAAAAATGGATTGTAGCCTCAATGAAGTTCATAAGGTGCGGAGAGCTGTTTTATTAAGTGTGGATCCAAAACAAGTTCAATATTTGGAAAACAGAAACAGCAACATGACCATTAACTCATGGGCACATTCAGCTACCATTTTCTATGACTTCTTACATCAAAAGTTCCATAAATCAGCACAGGCTGCAGGCTAGTGGCAAACACACATAGCAGTTGAATGCATTTCTTTTAGTTTTTTTTTTTTTTAAAACCAAACAGCCAAAAAGGTTTGTTAGTTTGGCTGTTTGGCTTACAGTAAAAATAAAAAATGCACTGAACTGCTATATGTGTTTGCCATTAGCTTGCTTCCTGTGTTGATTAATGGAACTTGCGATACCAGAAGTAGTAGAAGATGGAATTGAATGCACCCATGAGTTATTGATCATGTTGCTGTTTCTGTTTGGCAAATATTGAACTTGTTTTGGATGAACAGTTATAGAGATGTTGTAACATTATATTTTGCCATTGAAATTGCTGTGAAATCATCAATTTTGCCTTGCAAAACATTTCGCGAAATTCCGCCGTTCCTCAAAATTTTTCACCGGCAGAGAAGTTGCAAAATTTCACCTGTGGAACATGGAATTTCACCATAAAATGCACAGTTTCACTCAAAACAGCAAAATTTCACACCTGCAAAATATTTTGCCAAATGTGTGAATTTCATGAAATATTTTGCGGAACAAGAGTTCATAATTTAGCACATCTCTACACACTTAAACAGTTTTTCTGTGCTTTATCAACTTCATTGGCAGTTACAGTCCATTTTTTTTACTTATGTGTTGGTGCAGACCCAATTCACCTTGTGAAGTCCCTGTGCTTTTGCTGATATTTTACACTCCAGGGTATGTGCACAACCAATTGTTTGATTTAAAATATTCAGGTGTGAGCCCATTTCTGTGCTTCTGCTTGCCAGCCTAATATATATTTTAGCATAATTACTACATGGCTGTAAATGTCAGAGATGAAATAAATGATCTATATACATGCTTGAAAGATCAAGCACATTTTCCACCTGTTTGTTCAGCAATCATAATTAGCAGCACACTGTCAATGCTGTTAACATGTATGCTTGTTTTTCCACCTAAATTTCAAATTATGCTTTTGCATATGGCATTTAGAGTATACTGTATGTGTTGAACCACTCACTCCCCCAAAAATCAAAGTGATTAGGAAATTGTGGCGTGAACCACAACTTGTCTACACTGAAAGGTTCAGTTTGATGTGAACCATACAAGTAACCATTTCAGTCATTCACTAAGTTTATTTTTTCCCATGCTATTAATAATATTAAATGTCAAGGTTTGCCACAATGCATCTAGAAAATTTTGATATTATGTATATGTGTTTTTTATAGCATTGTTGTACATATCAGTGCTGACAGTGACTTCTTTTTGTAAAAGCTGATTTTCTAAACCTGGTTGTAGGTTATTTACTTTTTTTTTCTAAGAGCGGAGCTTTGTATTCTATTTTAGACTCATATTTATTTATAATAATCTATGAATGATACTTTTAATCATAAGTATGTCATTATCTGACTGCATTTCGTGGTGCAACTTCCCCCCAACCCACCCTGCCAATCATGAAGGGTCCTGAGCACATAGACAGTATTGGTTTGTGAAGTGATGTTTCATCAATAAATATTTACATAAATGCTGTACAGATTTTGTATTTTGTTGAGCTTTAAGTTTATTATTTTATTACATTTCCAGAAAGTTAGGAGATAAGTATTTTATATGTAAATGGAAGGTGTTTACATTGATATGTATTTTAATAACCTGTAAAATAGAAAATGGTTCCTCACCCATATGACTCAATAAAGAGAGAACATGAGAAAAAGAGACAGAAGTGGGAGAATAGTACAAAGGGACAGAGAAAGAAAGCCACAGAGAGAGAGAGAGAGAGCGAAAGAAAGTGTACTGTATTTTTTTGTCCAGTGCCCCACCGTCCAATCCCCATTCCATTATTTTTTATGTTTCCCTGGTGTCTATTGGCACTCGTCCCCCAAAATCCAATCACCATCACAAAGCTGAAGGTGTTTTTTTCTTTTAAATATACCTGTAAAAAAGACAACAATTCCTCACAGATCTGACTCCAGCCACCCCGACCTCTCACTCATGAGCCACCACCCCACAACCCCAGTACACCCTCTTACACACCCTCACTCACCTGAACAGGTCACAAGTGAAGATCCACTTTTTGACAGAAGAAATGTCTACTTGCAGAAACCGGCAACTACAATCTGAGAAACTAAGGTAAGTGCTGTTCAATGTATTTCAATGGGGTTTGAAATTTGATGCATGACTTTGACAGTTTTGCATATTTTCTCCCCACATTTTCAACATGCCTTTTGTGGGACCCCACCTCACAATCAATAGTGGTGTAATTATACAAATCAGGCCCAGAAGGTGTTTTCACGTTTGCTTGAGGAAATCACCTTTTGGGCAGGACTTGAAAAGTTTCACTGACCTTGTTAATTTGGTGGGGTCATAAGATGGCTACATTGATAATTTGGGGTCAAAATATTTAAAATGGCAAAATTATGAGTGTATGTTGAAATTTTTATCACACACTTGTAACATTGGTACTTTCATTATTTTGTGCCCAAAAATTCAGCATAGCCATTTCTCCACATTACTTCATGAACATGACAACTGTCATTTTTCCAATCCTGTCCAAAATGAGTTTTCACACCTGTGGCATACAATTAAGTTGTTGCTGTGTGAAATCCATTTTTGAAAAGGTTTTGAAAATGTTTCCACCCTTGTTCATGAGGTGGGGTCATAAGAAGCCCTAAGCCAAAAGATGGGAACTCTGCACCTCCCACTCTGTCAGAGGATAGCTGGCAAGCAGCTGCTCACTCCTTTCCCAGACATCCACCCCAGCTGATCCCTAGTGATCAAGCTCATTCTCAAATGCGGGTCACAGGTGTGGGAGAGGTAAGGCCCTCAAGGCACCTCAGCCCTCTGCACCACTGGGCTGGCCCACAACTTTGGTAATTTTAAGTGGATAAAGTCCCTTTAAAGCAGCACAAGTGCCTTGTTGGCACTGACCAGAAGTTGTTGTTGCTGGAGCTACAGGTAAACTTCCCTTCCCCAAAGCACACTACACTGTCGGCAACACAGAAACTGAAACTACTACTTTAAACTAGGTAAATCACAAAAAATCAAAAAATAATTGCTAATCTACAGGCACAAGACACAGCACACACTTAATGAAGTGATTTTGGACAAAGCACTCCCTATTTTAAGTGGTTTTATAAAATTTTTAGGCACACAGCACCAGAGATCTGCTAACTCCAACTATCTCTTCCTCACATTGCACTGAGTTCAGCGTATGGATGGAATAACAGACCGTGTGATCTCTTATCCCATGAATCTATGCTAACTTCTCCTTAGAATCATAATTCATAGGCAACGTTAAGCAAAGTCTCCAGTTTTTGTCATTCATAGTAGAATTTTGCATTGCGGAGTAAATTTATGAATTTCAAAAAACTGGCAAAATTCTATGTGGAGCAAATTTTTCTAACTTCACCCACAACTACTAATGGATAGGGAGGGTGCTAGAGGATTGTAAATAGCTGTTTATACAGTAGGAATGCATTTTTCCCTGGCAGTAAGATAGCATCTGGACAAGGTGGTGAGCAGAGAGTCTGTACCACTCACCATTTTTATATGACTGGGGCAACACAATTACAGTATGGATGGATGAGTCGGGGACTGATGATCAATCGGGGTGATGAGTGAGTGGGCCAGGATATGGGATGGATGTATATGTTTTAGGTGTGCCAGTGATTGGGAGGGTACTGAACTGACTGGTTTATTTATTTAGTTTTTTGTTGACATGGAAAGGAGAGCTATCTAAAGAGAAAAAGAGAAAAAGAAAGTATTCAGAAAGTACAAGGAATCACAGAAGGAGCAGGACAGAGAATTGTATCAGTTAAAACAAAAGGAAGTTGGGAAGGCAGTCAGAACTGCAAAGGTCCGAACTGAGGAAAAGATAGCCAACTCAGTTAAGAAGGGGAATAAAACCTTTTTTAGGTACATCACGGAGTGAAGGAAGACTAAGGGAGGGATAGTGAGGCTTAATAAAGGGAAGGGGGTAGGCAGAGGGTGACTGTGAAAAGGCAGAGATACTAAACAAATATTTTTGCTCAGTATTTACAAATGAAGAGGGGGAGGTACCTAAAACAAACAATAGAAACACTCTGGATACAGAAGTTGATACCAGCCCATTTACAGAAGAAAGGGTTCTGAAAGAACTCTTAAAACTGAAAGTGGACAAAGCAATGGGGCCTGATGGGATTCATCCCAGAAATCTAAAAGAACTAAGGGTAGAACTAGTGACACCACTGACTACCCTCTTTAACAAATCATGGGAGGATGGGTGGTACCTGAGGACTGGAGGAGGGCAGATGTGATTCCCCTTCACAAAAGTGGGAGCAGGGCAGAAGCAGGAAACTACAGACCTGTTAGCTTAACCTCAGTGATAGGGAAAATGATGGAATCACTTCTGAAGGAAAGAATTGTCAAGTACCTAGAGGCCAGAGGGACACAGGACCCAAGGCAGCATGGGTTCACAGTGAGAAGGTCATGCCAGATGAATCTAATAGATTTCTTTGACTGGGTGACCAAAGCAGTAGATCAGGGAGGGGCTGTGGACATGGCCTACCTAGACTTTAGCAAGGCATTTGACTCAGTCCAACACATAAGATTAATATACAAGTTAGCCAGCCTGGGAGTGGGTCCCAAGATGATAGCCTGGGTAAAGAATTGGCTGGAGAATAGGACACAGAGGCTAATAGTAAATGGAGTCCACTCTGAAGAAGGGGGTTACTAGTGGGTGCATGAGTTCAGTGTTAGGACCAGTCCTCTTCAATGTCTTTATAGTGACATTGCAGAGGGACTGGAAGGAAAAGTATGTCTCTTGCAGATGACACAAAACCTGCAACAGAGTTGATGCACAAGGTGGGGTGGAAAGGATGAGAAGGACTTGGCAAGGTTAGAGGAATGGTCAAATGTATGGCAGCTTAGATTTAATGCTAAGAAGTACAAGGTAATGCACATGGGAAACAAAAACCCAGGGGAAGAGTACACAATGGGGGTGAGATACTAACAACAATAAAAATGGAAAAGGACCTGGGGTAGTCATATCAGATGACTTAAAGGTGGGCAAGCAATGTGAGAGGGCAGTAAAGAGGGCTGGGGGGATACTGGGATGCATAGGGAGAGGCATCACCAGTAGAAAACAGGAAGTTGTTATCCCTCTGTACAGACAGCTGGTCAGACTCCATCTAGAGTACTGTGTGCAGTTCTGGAGACCCAATCTCCACAAAGACATTGGCAAGATGGAAGCTGTCCAGACGAGGGCAACTAAAATGGTGCAGGGTCTGCACCAGAAGACATATGACGAGAAACTAAAGGAGCTTAATATGTATAGCCTTGAGGAAAAGAGGGAGAGGAGGGACATGATAGAAACTTTCAAGTACCTCAAGGGAATCAACAAAGTCCAAAAGGGTAGCATCTTTCAAAAAAAGAGGTGTGCAAGAACAAGTGGGCACAATTTGAAGATGGGGGGTGGCTCAGAGGTAATGTAAAGAAGCATTTTTTCACAGAGAGGGTTATGGATGCATGGAATGACCTTCTGGAGGAGGTTGTGGAGTCAAAAACAGTGGTTGAATTCAAGCATGCATGGGATAGTCATAAGGCAATTCTAGGGGGTGTGGGTAGAAAGAAGTAGGCTGCTGGTTAACTAAGATCTGCAGCTTATCCATTAGGTAGGGAAACGGGCAGACTAGGTGGGCCAGCGGCGTTATCTGCCATCAAATTGTATGTTTCTGTGTTTCTAGCTTCAGCTGTGTCCTGGGGTGGGGGGTGGGCATGGGGATGTAGGATACAGATGTAAACAGAAAGATTGAACTAGCTTATGATGTTGGTGGTATTTTATTTGGCCAGAACACCATGAATATTCCCCTGCACTTTATGAAAAGTGTCATGGTATCTTTAACATCCCCTAGAACATCCACCAGAACAGTCATAATGAACCTCAGTTTAACATTTCATCCAAAAGGCAACATCACTGGAAGGCAGCACCCTCCATTTGCTGCACTACAGTGTCAGTATTGAGATTTATCCCAAGTTCCTGGTGTGGCAATAGAACCCAAAAACCTTCTGGTGTTTTGGTCTCACAGGCAAGTGTACAATTTGCTGAGCCACTGACACTAAACAGAACATACTGTGATTGGGGATGGGGGCTGTTGAACTATCAATACTTAGAAATTAATTTATGCTTTTCAATGGTGATTAGGATGGGAGCCACTAGACTTCCAGAGTTGATGTCACACAACTACAGGAATAATGACTGGGGAGGAGTACAATGCCACATTCATACAGCTTTGTGAAGGGTTTGTGAAGACATTAAACAGCACAGCATTAACAGCTGTGTAATGCCTCAACAAACCTTTGAGTATGCCAGAGCACCTATAGGCAAGTGTAGTCTGGTGACCTGCATAAGTGCACTGGCATACTTTAGCACCACTTGCTAATGGGTTAGTGCCTCACTAACAGTCCCTTTCAATATGGCACATTTCATGGGTACCCTGCTTTAGGGGTGCTAACCAATGTTAATGAGGCACTAACACTATTGGGGCACCCAAAAACCTTTCAAATATTCTGGCAAAAGTCTCATTCATTGGAATTTTGTTTTTGCACAAACCCCCTAGTCTTAGAGTTGCCTTATTTGCTGGAAAATATATTATTTTTAAAAGTAAGCATTAACAGAATTGTTCTGCTGATTAACTTTGTTTACAAGACTCTCTTCCATAGTGTGTAAAACTTGAACCATTGCGGGCATGAATGAGTTTACAAATTGAGGGGACTCATTGATTATTACTGGGGCATTATGTGTGCTTTAGAGTTCTTTGTTTATGGTTTCACTTTTTTTTCTTTACTAGGTTTCTTTCTCAATTCCTTCTTTATCTTTGGTGGCCACTGTCCTGTTTTGATTGTTATTCATGGAGGGATTATTCTTTGAAGAATGAATTTTTCCAGAATTCTGAAGCTTTCTGGGGCAGTGCTAAGGTCATACAATCTTGTTTCTGAATGGAAGAAACTAGAACTGTATTTTCTTTTATTTTTGGTTTTTTATTTGGTGATACAGTAGTTGATCCTGTAAGAGCATAGCTATGCACTCTGTCTTGGTGTAGAATTAAGATAGGTTTTCTCTTACTAAGAAGTTCTTCTCCAAGTATGACCATTTATTCATTGAGTAATGCAGAAGCAGAAACCAAATTATTTAAAAGACCTATGACATCTTCATTTACATTAAACGTTGAACCACTTCTGTTTACACAACAGGGCATTATATATATATATATATATATATATATATATATATATATATAAAATAATATATGTATATATATATATATATATATATATATATCATTTTGAAAAGGATTTGTTGCAATTTACTTTTTTAGGTCTTCTAATACAGCTTTTGATTCTAATAATATTGTCAGCATTTCTCAGAGTTCTTTAGCTGAAGTGATCATTGTAGAATTTAAATAAGGAGTGCTTAGTAGGGTGTCCTGAGGGAAGGAGTGCTTAAAGAACGAGTGGAACCAAAACATAGAGAAAGGAAAATGATACAAATTTTAAGAAGTAGTCAGTTGTAACTTTTCCTTTCTGAAGTAATATTCTTTTTCATGTTGGTCATTAGAAAGTTTTCTAATTGATAATATTGTGCTGGTTGTGTGGATCAGCTCTCAGCCAGGCAGCTGACATATCTATCCCTGTTCCCCCTCACTATATCATCAGCATTGTAATATTACTGACAGCGGCATCACAGGTGACTGACCTGGCAGTTACTGAGTGGCTGTTCCTAAGCAGCAGGGTGTCACAGTCAGTGAGATCACAATGCTGTATATGTAATGTTGGGGACACAGCTAGATATGTCAGCTGCTAGGCAGAGTTCTGTTCCACACAACATATCTACTGACATCAGGAAAACAATCTAATTAAAAAAGGGAAGACAAAAAGTACCTCAGACATAAAAGGTAATGGTTGACTGCTTTTAAAAACTAGTACAGTATTCATTTTAAGCAGTACACTAGCCTTTTAAACAAACAGTACTAGGTAAAAAATTGGATCTTTTGCAACATTTTATTCCCTGTGATCTGTTGAACACTTACCTGGTAATCTTTCTTGGTTTCACCATATGATCACACTGTAATTTGCACCATTTTCTTTCTTTTTGTTTTCATTTCTCCCACCCACCATGTTGACCTGAAATCTTTTGCTGACAACCGCACATGCATATGACTCACAATATCTACACAGGGACAGTGGGAACATGCAGCACAGGGACCCACTGAAGAAAACAAAAGACATGATGCAATGTGAGGGGGAGCTCAGATGCAAATTAGGCAGCAGCCATATTTTCTGTGGATCCACAACAATGGAAATTAATTTTAAATATCTTAAAAACTAAAGATGGCTAGAAAAAATATTTACAAATATGGAAACCAGAACCATGGCTGCATTCTTCCAGCCAAAAAGCAGAATTGTGATTATCACTTCCTGATTATCCAGTACTGTTGCTTTAATAGGGAGTCCTGAGTAAGTATGTAAAAACTGCTAGCCAATTATATTTTTCCTTATTCCCTTGAGTATTTCAGAAGTTAATTAAAAAAAGGGAATTCTGGACATGGTGAAATATTGTCAGTCAAGAGGGTTGAGACAAGTTAGGAGCATGCAGGACTCTAGGTGGAATTTTCAAGTTATAAAATGGGCAAAACTCTAAAATATATCTGGTGAGATTTTCAAACATCATGAAATGGATGTAACTCCTAGTTATGTCAAATTCAGTAACTCTCTGTCTAGACTTTTTTTCTATTTTGTTGGAGTGACTTTCAAAAGCTGGACTGGGATCCAGAATTTCTAGCTGTATATGGTATTGTAATTTACATTCAGATTTTGGCTAACAGCATTGTACCTATAGATATAAATGACAGACCAGGTTACGCTTGGTACGAAAACTGTGTCCTGTCACATTTACTACTATAGATTTGTACATTGCAAACTTAGCTATGCCCAGTCTTTGAAACTTGGCTATAGGATCAGATAGGTGTCATGTCCAAAGTTGTACAATAGAATGTTGCCTCTAGACACAGACATTGAACCCTCCAATCATTACCAGTGTAAAAAAGAATATTAGAACATATTCTAAGCTATTACTTCTATATGGTAACAGTTGGGTTTTATTAGGAGTAGTTTCACATTTACAGTATATGAATAGGTGTAATTACTGTTTCTGGAGTGAGACAGCCTGCTAGATATAGTCATTTTGAAGTAGAAATACTTATTACTCCCTTACTAGAATTGTAAGATGTGGAACAGGAAGTTATAATGGACTGTTTAGTTAACAGAGAATTAAGATTATTGATAGTTACTTTTCAAGAAATTGGTCCTCAGCTAGATTGATGTCAGATTTTAATTTACATATGTTCCCTATCTCTGGGCTCAAGCATACACTGAAATGTTATTTTTTGTTTTTTTGTTTTGTTATTTCATTTTTGTTGACAAGAAAAAGATGGCTAGACAATTCTGCCTAGAAGATACAGATAGAAGCTAACTGAAAATGAATCAAATCAAACTGTTGGCTATTGTTCTGCAGTTTGATTGATTCCTCATTTCTAACATTTCTAAGATGCCTGCACTTCTCAAAAGACAAGAGTCTCTAGACAACACATACAATTGGATAACAAAGGTACACACAATTCTAAAATATGAGACCTGTGGTATGATTAAAAGAAAAATAAACAATGCATAAATAATATTTCCCTATACACAATAAATGGGTATGAAAATAAATAATACATGTTTATATTATCAGATTAAACTAATGTTTGAAAAAGCTGTGTGATGTTAATAAGAGATCTACACATAATTTGGGATAGAAGTCCAGTTATGGAGATGGCTTGGAAATTTGGCTAACCAACTTCTTGCTTCTGTGATCTTTATAAGATGACAAGATCTCATGATCTAGATTTGAGCTGTCCTTTGTGATTGAAGAGTTGCTGTAGCAGCACATGTGGAAAGGGTGGTAAACAAATGCTGGGGAATTTCTTCATCTATGATGGACCATTTAGAAAGGCATAGAAATATACAGTTGTCTCTTCTCTATTGAGTGGAGGAAGGAATTAGTAAATGGGTAAAGTGATAGAAAATGTAATTTTTGAGACAAAAGCTTAATAATTCTGGAGATACAGCTGATACCAAAGAAAATGGGGAAGAGTTGGCATATTTTGATATTAAAATATTAAATGAGAGCATTAAAATATAAAATGAAGAATTTTATTGAAATCCAAATACTGCATTCACTTGTTTTAAAGTCTTTTTCCGAATAACAAAGAACAAAGAGATGTACTCTAAGAAAACTATAATAATAATACAATTACAAAACAACTTACTGTCTCATTTTGTTGGGCAGTATAAGTATTTTAAAGATAGCAATAACACCAATAAAAGGTGCAGTCATAATTAGGTGTCATTCAATATGCAATTTCAATTACAGAATTAAATAAGGATCTAAATTTAGCTGAGTCCGCAGGGTGTGCTTCTCCAGATTAGTATGTTCTAGAAATGTTAGCAGGAGATAAAATTATTTAGAAATGGGGGGGGGAAAAGGAGATGCACACAACAAACAAACAAACAGCACTGAATGCCACAGTGTTTAAAAATATCAAGAATCCAATTAATAAATAATTACAAATATCTAGCTCCAAGTAAACATTTTATTAACAAATGAAATACTACTAATGTGAGCTTATTACTATAACTAAATGGTTAGCTTAGAATGTATATAGTAACTGATGTGCTTCTATTTCCTCCTGGACAATAGAGACACTTTGGTGCAAAGTTAGTGGGGAAGCTATCGATTTTATTCATTTTTTTTCATTTTCTTACTGGTCCTAATGGCAGGAGCCTCCTTCAGTCTGCTGCTAATGCAGGTGCCTGTCTGAGGAACTCTTATTATCCTGGCCACCTGAGATACTGCTCAACCAGCAGATTGCTGCAGTGCCCTGCCTGTCTGGGCCTCAACAGCACCTCTCTCTACAATCGGATTCTGCCATGGCCAAAGGAGAAGAAGCTAAAGTGGTATAGTCAGGAGCAGGGAAGATCCCTAGTGGACCTTGAGGCAGGCAGGTCATCATCATCCCAACTCAAGACCACATTTCTTCCTTGGTGTTTCTCCAACAGACACTGCCCACAGTGGTGCCATGTGTTTGCACTCATATGACTTAGTATAAGCCCTCCCAGCTGCCTACCCTATTTGAAGGAGAGCATCCTTTGGGGTGTTCAGTACATACTCCTCTGGCCAGCCTGCATACAGAGTAATTGCCTAGAGTGTCTCTGCCACTATTTATTATCACCAGTGTCTTTCACTTTATGCCAGTTGGTTTTGCTCATCCTTCTGTTAATGATAGTGCAGAGCTGATAAACTGAGGACCCAGGTATGAATCCAAGATAAGAGGAGGCCTGATGTCATTCCTAAAATTTAAAAAACAGATGAACATTTTAAATATCATTCACAAAAGGAAATGCAGAAATTTAGACTGCAAATGCAAAAACTACTTAAAATCAAGAAAGGCTTTGCTCTCCAGATACTTCCTAATCAGAAAGAAAAATACAGACTGGTTAAGAATCATATATTTATGGTGTCTGAGCAAGCATATCAGAAAATATGAAGTAAAAATAGTGTCTTTGTAAACAGCAATTCCATCACTTCATATAAGGGCCTGGCTATGCTTTCTGGACCTAATGATGGATATTTCCATTAAATCTCAAAAAAGGTTCAAGCACAGAAAATACCTAAGAGTCAGAACAGGTCAGAGTACCACTTTGGAAGAATGGCCTTTTGTCTGTCCTCAACACCAACAGTATGTACAAAATGTTGGTCCTAGTAGCTGCTGTACTTGGCTGACAAGGATCATAGTCTATATGTATTTAGATGACTGGTGAGGCTATGGGAAAACAAGGACAGGCTTAAGCAACCATGAACCAGATGAGAGAAATAGGTTTGCCAATAAAAGGCAGCCCTAGTTGTCAGATGGCCCTTTTAAGGAAAGAGGAAGGGGGGGGAGAGGGATGAGGTCACAGAGTGTCATTTGACACAGGATGAGGAGGAACACACCATTAGCTGGGGGGAGGGGCCAGGGCAAGGCTTGGTGAAGGGGGCCTGGAGGGGTATAAAAATCTGTGCAACCCTCCAGTAGCCCTCTTTGCTGGGATTTTTTTTCTTTTGTGACATTATCTCAGCACATTCATTTGGCATAAGGTAAGGCACAGGGCTGTTGGTTACCTTGAGGTCTTCTGTCCATGTGGAGCTGAGGCTTAGATTGTTAAAAAAAAATGTTGAAATGATCAAAGAGGTTTGGCATTTTGTTTGGTTTTCCTTTCCTGTGTGGTGGTGAAGAGTAGATGGATTGGCTGGCTATACTCATCGTGAGGCGGCTGGGACTGGGGGGCCAGAGGGCCACCAGGAGCAACAGCGCAGTGTGAAGGGCTGTTTTTAGGACTTGAACAGGGTAGACTGCTGTTGGGGCAGGCAAGCAGCTCGAGGTACTTTGGGGGTGGGGAAGATGCTGTTTTGCTAGTTCTCGGCGTTAGTAGGAAGGGCAGATGGTGAGTGGAGCATTGCATTTGCTGGGGTGGCCATGAGGTGCTGGCTTCAGGCTGGAAGAGGGAGACTGTTGTTTTTGATTCAGGCAAATGGTGCTAGGTGCTCTGAGGGATGGGGAAGACACCACATCTGTGGGTTTTTGGCACTTTTGTGGTAAAGGGCAGATGGCGACTGGGGCCTTACATTTGCTGGGGTGGCCATGACAGCCTTTTTAGTGCTGCAAAAGGGAGACTGCTGTGTGGGCAGGCAAGTGGCACTAGGTACCATGAGGGGTGGGGAACATGTCACTGCTGCTGGTTCAGCATTGGTGGAATAGGGCAGATGAGGAGTGGGGCCTTTACTTTGCTGTGGTGGCCACGAGGGTGATGCGGGAGAGTGCAGTGGAGTGATGGAAGGGTCCGCATTTTGGGCCTAGCAGAGAAGCGGATGCCCCTTTTTTCAATGCTGGAATGGGGCCTAGTGGGTTCATGCAGGACAGGAGGCAATGCCAGAATGGTGGTTTGTGCAAGGCGGGCCCTGAGGCCAATCGGAGTGCGTATGAGGCCTAGCGAGGCCTAGGGGTGGCATGGAGCACAGAAGTGGGACTCAGGGAAAGGGGGGATGCATCTGCTGGCAGAAGTTGTGGTTGTGTCAGCTCTCTGGAAGCTGGAGGGAGAGAACAGACCAGCGATGGTAGGCCAGGTTCCAGGAGGGCACAGTCTGGCCCAGGACTCACAAAGACCGAAGGAGGGACCACTCTAGGAAAGGGGCCAGCAGAGGCCCAGTGTGATCTGAGAGACCATGGGGTAACATGGTGGTTGCCTAGAGAGGCTAGTGGCTTGGCACAGAGTGCGGGAGGGCTGAGAGGGGAAAGGGGTTTTGCAGACGGGGGTGGATGAAGGGTTCACTTGTGTGGTGGAGTTGTGACTAAGGCAGTGGTGGTCTCGAGACCAGGCCTGGACAGGGCCTAGGCACAGGGAAATGGAGTGAGGGGTGTTTCTGGGGCCTTGAGGGCTTGCACATGGCTAACGAAGCAGCTGAAAGAGCAAAGGGAAAACTATAGCAGCGAGGAAAGAGTATTAAAAAAAAGGAAATGTTTCAACTCTTGATTCTTATTCAAAAGGGGAAGGACTTTGGAGCAGAAGAGGGACAAGTTTCAACCAACAGAATTCAGGTAGGAAGTCAAGGAGCTATTAATGAACACATAGAACCTCAAGTAAGTTCTCAGTTTTCATGGTGGAAGGTGATGCATAGCTCAATAAAAGCAAGTCCATATGGCATTGCCATGGATAAGTTATTGGAGCCAAAAAAAAAAAGGGACAAAATGCAGCACCGGGGCTGGATGAGATCATGATGGGACCATAGTGATGCTTTAATATGGCAGATGCTGTGGTGGTAATATTCATCACCAATGAAAAGAATAAAGAAACAGATAGATGGGGGGGAGCTACGAGTAGGCTCTAGTCTCTGTCCCTAACTGTGGTAGCGATAGTCTTACCACTTTTGTGACAACTCACTGACAGGTAGAAGAGGGAGGGGAGTGCCCTGGCAGAGAAACACTCAGAGTGTGCCTGAGGGGCATGCTAGGGAGTGGGTAAGCCTGGAAAAATGGGTCTGGTTGGAAGGAAGGGGGATAGATGGCAAATCCCACTCACGGTGTCATTTCCTCTTTTGTTTGATCTTACAGCAGCATTTTAGATGGCACCAAAGAAGGCCCCAGTTTCCAGCACCAAGATATTGAGGAGGTGTCCAAACTGATGACTAAGATGATGGAGTTAGTTGAGGTGGTGAAGCGGAGAGAGGAAGAGGAGGAGGCATCGAACAAAAGGAAGGAGAAGGAACAGCAGGTGGGGGAGCAGGGGAGGATAGAGGCCATGAGGAACAGGGAGAGTACCCTCACCTGTCATGCTACTGGAGCTCGTAACAGTGCAGTCAGGGCCATGCCCAAACAGGAGTAAGGGTAACGTGGATGTTCGAGAATGAGGGCAATCTGAAGGAGCACCTGAAGGGGTTGATAGGTGATATGGGGGAAAAAGACATAGAAAAGATGAAGCAGGCATTACAAGCCATTAAGAGCGGAAATAAGGAGGGAGGAGAGGGCACAGACAACCTTCTGAGGAAGAAGAAATTGTACAATGGACCCCGGGTTTACACTTGGTGATCACACACCATCTTCACTGAAAGAAAAAATATGGAAAGGGGAGTATGTGGACATCTTTGGGCTGGCGGACAAGGACATGGCCAAAAAGTATGAGCAGAAGGAGCCAGTGGGAAAATCGGAGATGGTGGTGGTGTTAGCAGTGGTGGGACAAAAGGGAAAGAACATAGACACATCGCAGACAGCTTTCCTCATTTACAGTGTTCTGATACTGGAAAAACAGCCGGATTTTGCAATCCCCCTTTTGACGTACACGGTGATCATCAGGGATGCATATAAGGAGAAGCTTGGGGGATGGTTGAAGTATGACGAGGCATTTCAGAAATGGATGGCAGCAAAGGGTGACTTAAGATGGGATTGCACAAGTTCGGAGCTGTGGGTGCCAACTCTCTATCAGGCCCAGCAGCTGGACCAGGGGGTGAGCATAGTAAAAAGGGCACATCCACACTGGCAACGTAGACATGTTGGGGTTATAACAAGGCATCATGCATGTGGGCAAACTGTGAATTCTGGCATGTCTGCTTGTGATGTGGAGGCCCACACCCGGTGGCAAACTTCAGTTGGGGGGAGGGAAAGGAGTGTAAACTACAGGGGCAGCATCAAGAGCAGTCCTTTTGGGGGGTTGGGGAGGAGAAGGAGCAGACGGGAGGCACAGCAGGGGGTACAACTCAACTACAGGTGGAATTGACACCAGAAATGGAGGAGGGTGCTGGGTATTCCCTTAGCGTGCACCCCCATAGCATGGAGAGTGATGGAGGCCTGGACATAGGAATACCCAGATGTAGTGAGGGCAGAATTCCTGCAAAGGTTTCAAGAATTGTTTCCGGTTGGGTTTTGAAGGAAGACACATGGCAATGAGGGCAAAGGATTTGGGGTCAGTGAAAGGGAGGACATTGTAAGGACAAAAATCCAAAGGTGACGAGGGCAGGTTGGGTGAAGGGCCCTTTCACTGAACCTCTTTGCCTCAGCTCAGGGTGTCACCTTTGGGGGTGGTCCCAAAGAAGAAAGAAGGGGAATTTAGACTTATATACCACCTCTCCTACCCGGAAGGGGCATCAGTAAATGAGGGGATCCCAGATGACTTAGGGTAGTCTCATATGCATCTCTGGACCATGCTGTGGTGTTGATAAGGGCAGTGCAGGGAACATGGCTAGCTAAGATGGACATTGAATCAGCATTTAGACTATTGCCAGTGAGGCCCAAGGATTGGGACCTACTGGGTTTTCAATTTGAGGGCAGGCTATATTTCAACAAGGCCATGCCGATGGGATGTTCAGTAGCTTGTTCAACTTTTGAGGCTTTTAGCTCTTTGAGACAATGGGTATTCAGGTGGAGATATGGGCAAGGAGAGTGGTCCACTATTTGAATGATTTCCTGCTCATAGGGAGAGAGTGAGAAGGAGGCAGAGGGATGTTGACAGATTTCAAAGAGATGTGGGTGTATAGGCATTCCACTGGCAGAGAGGAAGAGGGAAGGCACCAGCCGCCAGTTGGAGTTTCTTGGGATTGAGGTGACATGGTAAGAGTGCTTTCACCTGCCAGAGGACAAGGTGGCTCGACTAAGGGGCTTGTTAGATCAAGTAAAAGGGAGGAGGAGGTGCCACTGGTATTAGGGCAGCAGCTGCTGGGGCACCTTAATTTTGCCTGTAAGGCCATCAGTCCAGGCACAGCTTTACCAGGAGGCTGGGGAGGGCTACGGGAAGAAAAGATGCCCCATCACTGGGTAGACATCATGAAAGGGGCAAGGAGGACATGAAAGTGTGGGAGGAGTTCCTTAGATAGCTACAATGGTCTACATTCTGGCAGGAGAGGAGGGTATACAACCCAGAATTGGAGTTATATACCAACGCTTCGGGGGCTCTGGGTATGGGGGACTGTTTCAAAAGGGAGTGGATATCAGAAGCATGGCTGGACAGCTGGAGGGAGGGGGTTAAATTAAGCAATAAAGCATGACTGGGTGCATGTTATCATACAATAACATCACTCCTGGGGTGGGTTGAAGCATGAGGCAAAGCTGAGTGCTTGCACCACCCCAAGAGTGACATTATTACACAAGAACACACACCCTGGAGTGCTTTATTGCTATTATACAATAGCTTTCTGTTATACAAAATAAAAAAAAAATTGTTTTTAGTAGATTTTTAGTGATGCAGTATATCTTTATTTCTTAAGAGAAGAGGAAAAAAGCTAATGCTAATCAATGACAGCGATGCTATACTGAGATATCATCACTGTCTCAGGCACAGACTGACCAATCAGAATCCAGGATTCCTTCTTGCCATTGTATTATGAAGGATATTACTTTCTTGGAGATATTCCCCAACTTGGTGGCTCTGGAGCTATGGGGGAACAGGATAAGGGGTAAGCGCATGTTGTTTGATGTGACAATAAAGGGGTCATGGAGGTAATAAACAGAAGGAGGGGTTACCGAATCAGTGGGAGGGTCATCTGTCAATTGGTCCAGAAGGGTCTCCAACTGAATTGTCATTTAAAGCACAGCATATTGATGGTATACAGAATGAGCGTGGCTGACAGTCTTTCCAGTTTGTAATTGGACAGATTCCAGGAGTTGGTACAAATAAAGTGGTACTCAGGACCAGAGTCCCAGACCATCTATGGGAAATTGTAGGGAAAAGGACAGATGGTTTTACTGGAGCTCCTGGGTGCCCAACATGCTGAGGACCTATGAGGGGGTGTGGGGAGTGTTCCAGGACTTCCAGGTCAGAGCTGGCTGGGACATAAAGGAGCAGGTTTAGGAGGACCAAGTGAAACAGTATGTAGTGAGAAAGTGGGAGTAAGGGATGGCCCATACTACAACTGAGGTACAGCTGGCCAGCATAGGTTGGGTATGTAAAGACAGGGGCTGGCCAGATGCCACAGCAGGGAGAGAGAGGTGAGGTGGATGATCACGGGTTGACAAAGAGGCTGGGATGAGAAGGGATAGAAGGAGGGCCCAACATGGGACAGCTGCTCCAGAAGGTAATGGGTGCATTGCAGCATGTATGTACCACAGCAAAGAAACCCTGCCTATTTAGAGTGGGCTTCACAGTCATGGTGAAGGAAACTGTCAGGGTTGGGGAGGTGGTAGCCACGCACAAGGCAGGGGTAGCCCAAGGTTTGCAGGCAGGGGACATCGAGTGGTGGATGGGTGAGGTGGTCATCCATTTGTCATGATTTAAAACAAATCAAGGGGCAGGGTGAAGCCATTGTCTTGGTCAGGCAGGGACTTGGGGAGGTATGCACTGTCTCAGAATTGGAGACACATAGGAGGGTGAGGGGAGCAGGGGGTGCCTGGTTCCACCATGGGGACGGAAGCCCAGCGATGGGTTTTCAGGTCGAGGGTGTCCTTAAGAAGGCAATCGCTTTTGTCGGGGAATACCCTAATGAATTCACCCCAAATCTTTGCATTGGGGTTGCATTGAAGCCACTGCCCTGGGGTCAGAGAGAAGTGAAGCAGGTGGGCAGATGGAGATCCAAATGCTATAAAAATATGTGAGGTATTGATAGAATGTATTTTCACCAGTGTTTTTCTTACCCCTGCAGGAGGAAAACATCAGGTCTGGTTGGTGGGGCACCTTTATCTATTTGGCTGAGAGATTTGCAGCAGCAAGGAGTGGTGGGACTCAGCTACAGACAGATGTGGAGCACAAATGGGTGCAATGGAAAGGAATAAGGGGCATGAGATGGGCTCAATTGATGCCACCACTGGAGGAGCTCTGAATAAAATGGAGTAGACCAGATTTGCTCACCATTCATTTGGGAGGGGAATGACCTGGGGAAACACCTTGGGGAATGTTGGTACAGGCCATAACAGCACACCTAGAAAAAGTGACAGGATGGTGGCCGGGAGTGGTCTTTGGCTGGTCCGAAATTACATCTGGCAGGGTGTGGAGATGTGCCAAAGAAGTGAGGGTGGTTGAGAAGAGGAGAAAATGGCTAAATAGGAAGGTGGTGAGAGCAGTGATTGAAATTGGGGGTATATATACAACACAGGGACATATCTTTTGAGAGGGTGGAGATATACAGATCTGATGGGATGCACCTGACATAGTTTGGTATGTGCCTATTTCTGAGGCCCCTGATTGACCTGGTGGGGCAGATCGAAAAGAGGGTCCTAGATACTAGCCTGCAAGGGGGGAATCCCATCTTCCATCGCTAGCAGGAGATGGGTCCATAGAAAAGGGGGAACGAGAGGGGGAATGGGGTAGGCAGAATGGGGAGGGGAAGGGCAACATGTGCTGGGGGAAAATGGCACCCAGGCATGTAAATAAAGGGTGGGGGAGGGTAGAGACTAGGGTTTGATCTATAGTGTCTGGACGTAGAGGGTGGTGGAGTTTCTGGTACTGGTGATGGTGTGGGGGATTGGATCTGAGTATCCAGACCCCGAAGGCAAAGCACGCAGGAAGAGAGGACCAGGAAGGAAGAAAGTTCCAGAAGAAATGATGGACACTTGTATTTACTGTTTGAAATGTAATGTTGAATATAAAGGAGTTTTGGGTTGTAAATATTAATTAGTGGCTTAATAAATTGTTGCCAACGAGCATCCAAGCTAGCAGCTGTGGAGTGAGTTTTATTTTTGAGAGGAGATCAAATTACAATTGGGCTTTCTATACCTGGAAAAATCCCGCTTAGTACCCACACGGGTTCTGCAATTTACAAGTGCAGAACTGAATTCAAAGAAAGGCAGGTTTTACAACTTACATGAGCAGAAATGAATACAATAGATAGAAGAGCTTAGCTACCTCAATAGGGCTCAGACACTAACTCAGTATGCAGCATCTTTCCTAGTATACTCCTCAAGAACTACACATGACTTCTTTAGGTAAATAGGCCTAATGTCTTTAGCTCTGCAATTCTTTCATGTACCAGACCACAAATGAGAGAGAGACTGGGAGGAGGAAGGGAGAGAAAGAGAGAGAAGTGAGAGAAGAGAAGAGAAGAGAGAGAGAGAGAGAGAGAGAGAGAGAGAGAGAGAGAGAGAGAGAGAGAGAGAGAGAGAGAGAGAGAGAGAGAATGGTCCAAAACATAAATATTGAAATAAATCAACAGTAGGAATCAAGTGTACTAATTCATGACTTCAGTAACATGCAGGTGGTTTGTAGGGCAGGAGGTAGCACAGTTTCTAGTAGGGATATCTAGACAAACTTGCCTGATTGATTTTCGTTTGGGTCACAAAGGCAGTGGAGCAGGACCAAGCAGTGTATGTATTGTATCTGTGACTTTGGCAAGGCCTTCAATTGCATTCCTCACAGAGGACTAATAGAAAAGCTGGGCAACTTCAGGCTAGGAGACACACTGATCAGGTGGAGGAGGAACTGCAGAGGGCAGAATGCAGAAGGTAGTTGTCAATGGGGTGCAGTCAGACTGTAGGGTGAGTCATGAGCTGGGTACCAGAAAGATCACTCTGGGACCAGTGCTCTTCAGTGCTGTATTTTCATTTTGATATAGGAGAGGAGTCCAGAATAGGTGTGTCTCTTTGTTGATGGCACTAAGACCTATAACAGAGTGAACACTGAGGAGGAACTTTGAGAAATGAAATGAGACATAAAAAGTGGTCCCTCCAGATAATGGAAAGTAAAGTTCAATGCAAAGAAGTGCAAAGTGATGTGCATTGGTGGAAAAACTCTAAAATGAACTACTGGGTCTTGGAATAAGCTTGGTACTACAGATAACTAGGAGAGACCTGGTAGGTCAGCATTAGTGACATCCTCAAGTCCACTGCTTACTGCAACAAAACATGGGAAGACATGCAGTATGCTGCAATGTGTAGGAAGAAAATTTGATAGTAGGAGGAAGGAGGTTTTACTGTTCTTGTACAGTTTCCTGGTCAAGTTGTACCTTGAGTACTGCATGCAGTTCTGGTGTCCTCCTCAGAAAAGACAGGGACCACATTGAGACATATAAACAAGGATCACAAAGATGATTTGACACAGTCCCGCACAAAAGATTAATAATCAAGTTAGCCAGCCTGGGAGTGGGTCCCAGGGTGGTGGAGAGGGTCCCAGGGTGGTAGCCTGGGTAGCAAACTGGCTGCACAACAGGACACAGAAGGGAATAGTGAATGGAACACATTCCAAAAAAAGGGAGGTTACTAGTGGAGTACCTCAGTGCTCAGTTCTGGATCCAGTCCTCTTTAATATCTTTATAAGTGATATTGCAGAGGGTCTGAAGGGAAAGGTATGCCTCTTTGCAGATGACACAAAGATCTGTTACAGAGTTGATACACAAGGGGGGGTAGAAAGGATGAGAAGGGACTTGGCAAGGTTGGAGGAATGGTCAGATATATGGCAACTTAGAGTCACGCAAAGAAGTGCAAAGTAATGCACCTGGGAAACAAAAATCCAGGAAGAATACACAATAGCAGGAGGTACTAACAACAACAAAAATGGAAAGGACCTGGGGTAGTCATATCAGATGATCTAAAGGTTGGTAAGCAATGTGAGAAGTCAGTAAGGAGAGCCTAGGGGGATACTGGGATGCATAGGAAGGGCATCACAAGTAGAAAAAGGAAGTGGTTATCCCTCTGTACAGACAGTTGGTGAGACCCCATCTGAGTACTGTGTGCAGTTTTGGAGACCCTCATCTATGCAAGGACATAGACAGGATGGAAGCAGTCCAGAGGAGGGCAACTAAAATGGTGAAGGGTCTGCATCAGAAACCATATGAAGAGAGACTGAAAGAGCTTAATATGTAAACTTGATGAAAGGAGGAACAGGGGGACATGATAGAAATGTTCAATTACCTCAAGGGAATCAACAAAGTCCAGGAAGGTAGCATCTTTCAGAAAAAGAGATGTGTAAGAACAAGGGGGCACAATTTAAAGGTAGAGGGGGGACGGATCAGGGGAATGTGAGGACATTTTTTTTCATGGAGAGAGTGGTGGATGCATGGAACTGCCTTCTGGGGAGGTTGTTGGGTCTAAAACAGTGGGGAATTCAAACATCCATGGGACAGACATAAAGCCAATTGTAGTGGGGCGTGGCAGGAAATATGGCTGTTGGTTAACTACAATCTGCAGCTTATCCAGCAGGTAGGAAAATGGGCAGATTGGGTGGGCCAAGTGGTCCTTATCTGCCGTCAAAGTCAAAGTCAAGTCTATGATCCTGGAAAGCAGCAGAAGTTGGATGAAGAAAGGCTGGAAGACTTGAACACGTGTTGTATACAGTGGAGGGTAGGAAGAAAGAGGGGATACACACATACCATTCAGGTAACTACACCTCAAGAAAGCAGGGAATACAGAGAGTCATACAAGCGGAGGGCAACAACAATGATTTAGGAGCAGCAGGGGAAGTCCTAAGAGGAAAGATTTTCAGACCATAATATAGTATGTATACACTGGAGGCCAGGAGAATAGGGTGATATGACTGAGACATACAAGTTGTTGCAATGAATCAGTAGGGTGTATTGTAAGGTCTTGCTCACAAGGAATGAGGGCAAAGTGGGTTCAAGGAATGGGTGGAGACTGGAACAGGAGAGATTCAGGGATGGACGTCAGGGAGTTCTTACTTAGAAACAGATTCTGTTGGCAGAAAGGACCGGTTGGCCACCTAGTCTGCCCAGAATCTTTATGAAGCAAATTGTGGACAGATGGAATAGAGTGACCAGAGGTGGCTGGAAACCAAGTCTGTAGCTGGGTTTTAAACTCATTTGGGACAGATATAAGGAAATTTGGGATTCCAAAGCAGAAGAGGTGAATTGATACTGTACATGGGAAAGAAGATGATGATCAAATCAGTAGGGCCATCAGATCTGAAAATACAGTCCAGTGTTAGGCCAAGCATGGCACTAGGCAGGGAACTGGGTAGACTGGTAGGACCTCTGGGTCATTTTGTGCTGATGCAGTCTGTGTTTCTATGTTTATATAAACAATTAACTGTACTCAAACAAATACAACAGATGACTTGAATGAAATGGACCCTCAAAATGTTTTTATTCTTATAAATACTAAGGTGATTCCAGATTTAATAAAAATGATTCAGTGATAATAACAGAGATTGTATCAGATGGCCCAACTTTATAGTGCACAACAAGCAAATGGAGTTTTAGTATTTTTTGTTTCAGAGTAAAGCATTGCTAGCAAATAGAGATGCAGTGAATTAAAACTTCACTGGTGGAGCTGGTGTGAAGTTGGGAACTTTGCACTACAAGTAATGTAGCAAACTTTCCAACTTTGTCCCCAGTTTCACTCGGTGAAGTTTCTCAACAAAGTTCCATTAAAATGCATTGGAGCCAGTGATAAAAAATCTTGTCCCCTACCCATTCCAAATGACTCAAGCAATTGCCCCCCAAACCTTGTCAAGACATGGACCCCATAGTTCACCAGAATTCCTCCTCTCTACCCCACTGTAGCACCAAATCTTCTACTTCCCCCTAAGCTCCACCAAAAGTTAAAGGATATCAAGTGTCTGCATCTAATTTTGGAAATGTGCTCCTTCATAGGAGCTGTCAACTCTCTTTGTTCAATGCTTTAATTAATGAATTATGACATCCACCTAAGCAGTAATACATGATTGACTGACAATTTATTTGAGACATTGAAAACAATGCATTTTCTTATTTTAATATTCTTGAAGTAGACTTCACCAGGTGAAGGCCTTTTTCTGAATGAAGAGCTACATGAAGTAACATTTTGCATTACCTGAAGTCTGGAAATTTCTTGAATATCTTTGAAAAGAGAAATTTCCCAACATTGCTCACCTCTACTGACAAGTTATGTAACTTTTTCTGAGAAGCACAACTGGCAGTATTGCTGGTTCAGAAGTAGTTGAGTCAGTGCTTTACATTGTTACAGGGTTATATGTTGCAAATAGACCAGTGAGGGAACCAGGATTACAATGAGTGGCCTTATAAGGAAAATTCTGAGAGGATTGAGAAGCAAAGCAAAACAAGAAATAATTTAAAAGTTACAAAATATTACCCTTTCCACTAGCCAAGCTTAACTGATCTTTCATCTTATGTCAGAAACTGTAACCAAAAGAGTAAGTCAGGAACAGAAGAGGACAAGAAAGACCACCCAAGCCATCCAAAATGATCAAAAAAGCAATATGTCTAAAAACCTCAATATGAGACATACATATAAAAATCTTTATTCCTTTTCAATTTAATTTTTTTTAGTCAATATTTTGCCATTTCCTCTGTACTGCACTCAGCCGATGTTGTTTATGTCATCCTCATTGTAACCAAATCACATGAATGGCTGTTTTTTGTTTGTAATTGTGCTTATCCCCCCCTCCCCTTCCTCTTTCCCAAGGTCACACTTGGAAATGAGCCTTGACTCAGTGGCATCTCCCACTTACCAAGTTTAACTAGCTAAATAACTAACTTGCTAACTCAGTGAGCCCTTCCCAGTTACAAATTTAACTAACTAACTACATACAATAATATATATTTACAATAATTCTTGTTTACATATTATTTTGCATAGCACCTGCAAATTCTGAGAGTGGATTTGGTATGTTTCTTAAATTGAAGGGATACTAAGAAACCTTTGGAGAAATAAAGTGAGGGAATAAATTGTGATAAGATAGGTATTTGTCGACTAAGGATGTAGGTTAAGAAACATCTTTGAAAATGGAAAATTGGGCACTATGCTGCCAAGAACAAAGTAAATTGCAAACCTCTGACTGCCTTTGACAGTAATGAAATACATTCAAAAGGTATAAACTCCCTCCTCCTACCAACTCTGGATGTATGATCCAGTCACCTCTCATCTCTCAGTCTTTTTCTAATAAACCCCTCCTTCCTGCACTAGCACCTTTTTTCTTTCTCCCATCTACACTGGCAAAGTTATACTTAAAATATTATTTTTACCTTCACCCCACTGTCACAGGGTTCAGTTATGGAAGACAGTAGGAGTCATAAAATATGATGCAAAACACCCTGAGGTGTTTGTTTTGTTGCCAGTTATGTACAGATGATATCTTTGGATGCAGACTTTTGTCAGGATACCATAAAAAACAATAAAGAGGATGGGCTGGGAGCTTAGCTAGAGACCTCTCACTATAGCACTGCAGGTGGATCTTACAATGCCCTCTAGAGACCTGGAACTGACCCCATCACATGGTATAACCACCCTGACCAAAACCCCCTTAGTTTCTCTACATTCCCATGCAGTCTGATTATCCGCACACTCTGGACTCTGCAGCTTTTCACCATTCTGTGTCCTCTCCCCTTTGTGAATTCTGGATGAGCAGCCTCTAGCATCCAGGTATCCCAAACCAGACATTTGGAGGTCCAGGGCTATTCATAGGCCACAGTGATTCCTCCTTCCTTTGAAGCTTTACAGGACTTTCAACCTGAGCTCCACCAGCTGCCTCACTTTCACCCTTTGGGTAACCAAGATCTCCATAACTCAGCACTGGCATGTCTCTCCCCACCTTGGCTGGCCTCCCCTGGCTCCACACTGCTTCTCCCTTAGGTTCCTTCTCTGCTCCTCAGCCCAAAGTAGATTGACTGTAGGTTACCTGAGCAGGCCTTATATACAGCTCAGGTGTCGTGATCTGTCAGTCATGTCATATTATTTCTTTACTTTATTTATTTATTGAGTACTAGGATTACAATAATCTTTGAACCAGAGGTTCATTTACAAAATTTCCACATTGAAAAGGGGGTATAACAAATATGAGTAGAAAACAAGGTGATTACAATCATTTGAATAACAAGACAATGTAGTTACAATCACTTGAAGCAACAAAGTAATAAGCATGAGACAAAAATTGCAGTTTCAGTTAAGCAGTCCGAGCAAGACCTAGTCAATC
The DNA here is from genome assembly GCA_016271365.2 of Neoceratodus forsteri. Classification (NCBI taxonomy): domain Eukaryota; kingdom Metazoa; phylum Chordata; order Ceratodontiformes; family Ceratodontidae; genus Neoceratodus; species Neoceratodus forsteri. Next base: position 1,130,218,837 of record CM028131.1, read on the forward strand.
AAGTGCTGATGTGGGGCAACAAGTGCAGGCAGGTGGTAGTGAAGCAAGGAGAAAGAGGGGGATGGGGAGAGAGAGTAGACAAGAGTGTGAGAGCTACATAAGAAAGAGTAGGAAACATAGGGAGGGGAGAGGCTGAAGAAGAGGAAAGTGAAGTAAGAGGTGGGTGTGGGCAGGGAGGAGGAGGGGAGTGGGAATGCTGAACCCAGGATAAGCAGAGGAGGGTATATGAAAAGTATGGGTGGGGTAGAGGGTGGAGGAGGTAGAGGGAAAGATGGAAAGGGAGATGTTAAGTAAGTGTGATGAAGGAGGGTGGGAGATGTGATTGGAAAGAAGAGACAGGCTGTAAGATGCAAGGAAGTTGAGAACAAACAAATAATTAGAGGATTACCATGTTTACAATTCTCATACAGATTCTTTTCAAGGAGACATACTGTACAGTATATACAGAGGCAATTGTTACACAATGCTAAACCCCTTTCATAAGCATAAACAGAAGAAAATACAAAGAAATATCCTTTTTAGAAAGTTCCTCCTTCTAGACAAGTCACACTCTGGCAGGATTAGACCCAAGCCTTCCCTATACATTAATGCAATTATGGGCCACCCTTCCCTAAGTGAACACCTTTCTAAAATGGCTGTAGCTGAAGATGCAGCAGCAGGAACACAGACCCAGGAGCTTCTGAACTACCAGCTTCCAGGTAGAAACTCCTTTAAAAAGTATATATTTTCCCTAGAGAAAACCCAACCTGTTTCAACTGTTATTCTGTATGTAATTTTGTAGTTTATTTAGTTTTTACACATCTCCTTTTTTAAAGCTATCAAATATTTCCTTTTAGCATGTTTTACTTCACAGGAAGAAAGCCTCTGCTGTTTCCTAAAATTATCAGCAGCATAGAAACAGCAAACTATTTAACAAAGGTATATTTGCCATGATTTATTGCTCAAAACTTTATCTTGTACTGTACCTGTACTGAGGACTGGGGGGCACCACAGAATACAGAATACAGAAGAAAATTAGATAGAAGAAGAAAAACACCCTGATAGTGGCCAGCTAGAAATGCTCAGAAAAATACCAAAGTATAGAATGCGTAGTTCAAAACTAGAGATGCAGCAAAATATTATTCTGCCAGAGAAATTCTGGCAAAATTACAATTTTGCAGCACAAAATATTTTAGAATGTGCATTCTGGAAAATATTTTTGAGGGTAAAATGCAGAATTTTGCTCAAGAGATTCAGAATGTTGCACATGAGTGGCAAAATTCTCTGTTCATGGGCAAAATTTCATCGACAAAATTCTGCATTTTACTGGCAGAATTTCGCATTTTGCACCACAAAATATTTCACAAAATATTTTGTGTAATGAAATTGGGAAATTTCGCCCATCACTATTCAAGACTTACGTAATGGAAAGAAAAAGTATATATAAGTTGATTTTACTTCTAGGGATTACTTTATGCCTTCAATATCCCTAGTTTTGCACCATGGAGGAAGCTTTGTCACAGCAGGGCTGCTTTAACCATCACCACAATTTTCAAACTGGGATGGGGCCCTGACCCTATCACACCCACCCATGCACAAAAAATCCCCTCACCCTCCCAACCACAATGTGTAAATGAAGAAACTTGTCTCCTTGTGTAGAGTGTCTCTGCTTATTTAATGTCTGGATCAGTAATGGCATGAATGCATGGTCATGTAATTGCTCCCAGTAAAACCCGATTGCCTGAAAAAGAACAAAATAAATAACAACTGAAAAAATGCTCATGGGTACATTTCTGATCTAGCATACAGCATACAACAAGGAATTATGTTCCACTCTACACAGATAATACAGTATAGGAAGATACTTCAGTGCCTGGACCAAGGTACTTAATTACTTTGCAGCTTTCAGTGACAATAAGATTTCACAATCAGAAAATGGAGACCCCTGGATAGTTGCAGGGACTAGTGTGAACAAATAAAAATAAAACAAAAATAATCACATATATCCCTAACAGCTACATGAAAAGAGTTGTCTGTTGACATGGAAACAAATAACATTCTACAAGATATGAGGGTGTAGTTTGCCTTTAAGAAGGTAAAGTGCAGTCTCCTTTGTCAAAATACATACACCCAAGTACTTAAAGCCTTTGAAAGTCAATTTAAAGGGACAGAGTCACTGCAAAGCTAAACTTTTCTCAAGTTTTCCTTGCTAAAAGGACAAAGAACTTCAGAAGAAAAGCACAGAGGCAAGGGTTACCCAAAAGGGCACTGGCAACAAAGTTAGGTTTCTAGTTATCTCCTGATTTCTTTTTTTCTTGAGGATATCCTAATCCTAGATTGAATAAATAAATAAAATAAATACATTAATAAGGATATGTTATATTCTTTAAAGAGTTGTAAGAGTGCTGGAAGTGAGGACACTGGGTCTAGGAAGTAGATCAAGGTATCCTCCACATATAATGCGATTTTGACCTCTCTAATATCAGGGTTGTCATGCCTGGCCCTAAGAGCTGCTGCTAGGTGTTCTCTGCCAAAAGCATAGAGGAGAGACAGGAGTAGGCAGCCCTGATTCATCTCCCTCCTAATGTTCAAGGATCTGGACAAAGTACCATTGACCCTCATCCTTGCAATCAGTCTTGCATATGAGGCTTGAATCCACAAACTACATCTGCCTTCATCCTCATTTTTCCCATTACAGCTATAAGGAATCCCCAATCTTGGTCACCAATAGACTTTTCAGTATCAATCATTATGATTATATTTATTTCTCTGCTACCCTTCTTCCCAAAGATCTCATTTAACAAATAGCATTTACCCTGAATATGCTGGCCCAGGTTAAATTATGTTTGTTCTATGGGAATACAATGGCTAATCTCTCTTAGGAGTCTGACAGGACCTTGGTGAAAAGTGTAAAATCCTGGTTGAGCAAGGAAACAGGAGAAAGGCACTCCTCTTGGAGCTATCTTTCCCAGGTTTCAGAATAACTGTTATGAGTGTTACAAACCAGAATTTTGGCATTATCCCAGCACTGTGGACCCTATTAAATACAGTACTGAGGACCAAGGTGAAATTGTCCCAAAGGATTTTATAAAATTATGTCATAAAGCCATCTGGGCCTGGAGATTTGTTATTACTAAATGATAGAATCACCTCCTCCACTTCCTCAGCCATATTCACCCATCTAGTCTCTGCTTACTGTCCTGGAACAGTTCAGTCAGATTCACTTTATCTAGAAATGTATGTATGACTGAATGAGAACCTTATGTGCCCCTTAGTGGTCATATAGTATCATGCTGAATGAATTAAATTCCTCTGATGCCTATTTAGAAGACGCTTCCATTGGGTATCATCCATTACATGTCTGAGTTGGGATGGACCTATCTGCCACCTTTTATTTAGGCAATAAGCAAGCATGTGGCCTGCTTCTGCAGTCAGATCTTTGTTGATAATAATGCCTAAGTATTTTCTTCAGTTTGTCAATAGGGTATTACCAAGTAATGTACTGTATATTCATCTTCAGTATTCCATGGACCTAGGTGCATGACTGTACATTTATCTATGTTGAAACACATACCCCTTTGATTCACACCATGAATACATACCAGTGCTAAAAACTGATTAGTTTAAAGTTAACAAGTTGCAAATATCTTCAAATAGATATTCAATGAGTAATGTACAACAGAATGCAGTGATAAAGTTTTTCTTTCTTTTCCTTACTTCATTGTTTTTTCTTTCATTATTTACCCTTATCAAACTACATAGGTTTATAAATACAGAGTTCAAAAACATTATTTCAGAACTGGACCTATTATGTATCTTGGACCATTAATTACTCCTAATTCCATTAGATTCTTATATAGAGAGGAATAATCACATTTCTACACCATAGTTTTGATTTAAATTGTTAAAGCACAAGATGGGACCATTCTTACTGATCTGTATAGAAAAGCTGGGCACCAATATTCTGTTATTTGCAACAGCTGTCTGTATGTATCTATTCACGGTGTTTCTTCAATATGGTTAAGTTTATCCCCTCAGTGGGGGAATGGACATTAGTAAATACACATAGGATATTGATTGTGCACTTCTTAGATAGAGGTCTATGGTGTTAATATGACATAAAGCTCTAACTGTCAGTGATTTGCAAATGTACATGTACACTTTTTTGAAACCACTTAGGGTTTTCTTGTATACAAACACTGTGAGTTTATATGTGTGTGTGTGTGTGTGTGTGTGTTTGTGTGTGTGTGTCTTTCCCTTTAAGCATTCAATTTAAATTGTATCACCAGTATGGCAGTTACCACTCCCTGAAGATGCCCTCTGGCGAAGCCAGTCGGAGGTGTGGGCTGCTCCTCTGTCCCTGTTGAGAGGTTTTTTTTGCACTCAATTTTGGAAAGGTATGATGAAATACATATTTATTTTATATTGCAAACATGTGTGATTGGACCCTTTCTTCTGGGCAGAGGTAGTGCTGGAACTTAAGGCATATAACCTTCCAGCCCCCAAAGACATCATGGTCTACACTATCAGGGCAGTTGCTATATCATGGATGAAGAAGAATGCAACATCCATTGAAGACATGGTCCACAGCTAGCACATTCATCAACACCTCAGACTGGACACTGATGTCACACCTAGCATCGAATCCAGTCAGGCAGTACTAAGGACTGCTAAATCTTGTTAATCTTGGAATGGTGACTCTCTCTCTCCCACCTGGCTACTGATTACTGCATTTTAAAATCCATGAGGCAAGGAATGGATGTGCCATAGACATTGCAACCCATAATGGTAGTTTATTCACAGTTTATTCAGCTGGTAATGTTGATTATGAGAGCATATCTCTATGGCACTCCAGGGCTTCCCACAGAAAGACAGATACTTTCGAGACAGGATGATCATGTTGTATTTTTCAGGCACAATTGTTGTCTTTCATGACCAAAACATGGCACTGTAGCAAGAGCATTGTGGAAGATAATTAAATAAAGCAGGGTCTCCTGGCCTTTTCACCGTATCCAGGTTTTCTCCTTATTGCTCTTTAGTCACTGACGTTTCTGACTATTATGTCTTGTATAGTGTTCCCTCTAATAGAATTAACTCACAGCTATGGAAGAACTCATATGGGAGATTTATTGAGACAGTTCAGACAAGAGAATTGGATATCAAATATTTTACATGTGCATCTTCAGCCTACTAGGTTGACATAACTCTTGTGGTTAGTAATGAGAGTGCAATAGAGATGTGCTCCACAGTCATCATTATCAGGTGAGTAAACTACCTATCCTGCACTTTTTTTAACTCTGACTGAAGGTCTCAATTTACCTTGCAGACCCTACACTTCTAATATAGTATCTGTCACCTTACCCCCAGTTAAAAATGTTTTAGCAAAAATGTTCTTGCTGCCTCTGTCAGTTGCCTCCTTGCTCTGACAGCAAGAGCTAACTAAAGGGACATGTTGTGCTTTTCTCACAATTTCCCCTAAAGTGAATTACAAGAACTATGTTGGGGAACTGGCACAAAGCACATCTCCTTGTAGCAGCATACAGCATCCTGATATATGTATTCTAGTAGCCAAGAAAAATTCTGGGAGTTCAGAATGTATGTACTTAGAGCTTTTCTCACAATCTCCCGGTGTAATGCAAGAACTGTGGTGGAGGACTGATACACAGCATAGCACCATGTGGCAGCATGACATATTCCTTTTATTAGTTGAGAAAATAGTGAGAGAAGAAAACAATGATAATATAAGGACTGCACAGTTGCACAAGAAAGAGAACAATATAGACAGGAAACAAGGACTTTTTTTCTTTAAGCTGGAGGAAGACAGCTGACAGCAGAATTTAGATAGATAGAATGACGCTTTATCAGAAATCAGGACAGAGAGAAATAAAGATGTACACATTTTTTTGTGATTACTTTATCATTTATTTTAAAACATGTGAATAATAAAGGAGACAGTAAAATAGATAGCATATTGTAAGTTTTGAATGAAGGAGTGTAGAGAGAATAAGGCTACAGCCTGGGGACAGAGGGTGCACCACCACCACCATGGAGTTCTGCCAGCCCTTCAAGAATGCACCATTGGTTTGAGAGCAACACCTACAATGTTTGTTTCATGGTCACAACTTGGTGGGAAAGCCTGCTATCTCACCATGCAGATGAGCAACTTGAGGACGGATGGATGTAGAAGAAGGCTCTGAAGCTGGTTTCTCAGATGACCCCACAGCACCAGAGTCTGGCTGCATCTCCCTCCTAGACCCCTCTGTCCCCTCCAGGACATATGCTCTGCATGATGACCCACCACATTGTCATTTCATGTGTTGTCCACCCTACAACATAGAAGGAACACTAGAGGTGCCACTGCCTCCATCACTCCCAGTTGTCCTGATCTCTCTCCTGCTCACCTGCTCCTCTAACTTCTGGTGGTGTGTCACCTTATGGTGGGTGTGTTGCCTACTAGTGCCCAAATGGCTGCCCCATTTCCTATGCCAAACAACAGTGTGACACAAGGTGCATGTCACCACACTGTTGTGGGTGGGGTCAAGCACAATAAATTACCAGACAAGGGACTTTTGCTGCTGTCAAGGGGAGGAACCAGATGGTCCTGTGTGGGACTCCTCCTCACAAGGCTCAGGTGGTGATACAACCACAAGGGGTTAAAGGGGCATGAGATGTTGTGGCCACAGGATGAATCAGAATTGGGTCAACTGGTGGTGGTGCCACCGAATGCTGCTGCTGGTGCTATGCTGCGGATGGGGGGTACTGACTATTCAAGTTCTTTGTGCTCCTGGTGCCAAAGCTGGCCTCTTCACATTGATATGATGGTGTGTCCTATCCATTGACTGTATTGCCCTCTCCTTTCTGTGACTGGTCAAAGTCTCAGTCTACTCTATATCCTCCTTGCCAGTCCCACTCATTTTAAGATGGGGGAAAAAAGAAAGTAGAAAAAAAAAAGAGTAAAAGCAAGAATAATAGAACAAACAAAAATGGGGAATATTAAACTGAAACAACAGCCCAATGATTCAATGCAAAATGCTATGTGAACAAAAGATGACAAGAAAAGCAAAATAAAACTGTAAAATTGTTTTGGGTTGCTTTTTAAATCCTCTGGAAGCATTAGATCTGACCTCCTCCACTAACTCACTCAGACTGCAAAACAAGACTAAGGCTCGTTTGTACATAGAGAAGTAATATTCGACTTTCATGAGCTGTTTCCATGTTACCTACAGGCACTTGTTTACCAGAAGCCTCAATCTGAGCAATCTTCATCCAAATGCACCCCAAAAGTAAAGTTGTAGTTGAAGTTGCCAGGCAAAGTTTCAAAAGGAAGGTTCCATGTCATTAGAGTGAGAAATATAGGGTGAGTACATTTTAAGTGATAATAAAGCAGAGCATGCAATTAAAGCGACTGCAAGATCGGTCGACCTCATTTCACAGCACAAACAGAAAGAGCGAGTTGCACATGTGAACTACTTAGACATGTACATGCAGAAAGTATGCGACTCCTCTCAAGTACTCCTGTCTGGTTCTTGTGGAGTACTCACCCAACCACTGGTACCATCCTCTCCATTACATCATGGTATCTTCTCTGACTACTCCCATCTGCAGAGCCTGACACCACCTGTTCCATCCTAATAGTGGACATCCACTCATCCTCCGATATGCAGTCCCATGTCACGCAAAGGCTACACCCCCCTGCACCCCCCATGGGGAGCTGTGCCCCTGACTCCTCCCCACCTTTAAGATTATAACTCCACGCCACGCCTTGATAGTGGAGGTAGGCTAAAAACCAGTTACCAGAATTGTAAGTCACGGTAATTACTTCTATTCTGACATGTCATTTGCTCTTTAGTGTACACACTGTTTCTCTGCAGTCACTCAAAGTGAATGTGCTCAATTACATTCACTCAAATACTGTATAGTCACTGTAATTGACTCACTAAAGTGCCATGCTACCCAAAAGGAAAATTCCCTAGTAAACAAAAGAAAAGCATGAATTGATCCATGAAGGTGAAGCTGGTGACTTCTCAGGAACTTTACCTGTGAATTAAAACTTTACAACATCTCTAGGTAGCAGTAAGCTCTTGAAGTTTGATACTGATACTAAACTGGCAAGAACAAACATACACAGAAGCATAGAAGTTGACATAGAAGTGTGCACACAGCAGAGGGAGGATGTACTACCGGAGGGCCTGCACACATTATAATTGCATGTGGAGAAATAAATGGGGGCTAAAATGAAATATGGTGAAAATCAAGGTACTAGACCTTGAGAGTAGGAGTCTGGGTATGGTGCCACTGTGGAAATGTTCTAAGGTAACTGTACAAAAGACTGAAACAAAACAGAAAATGTGCTACAGTAAGCGGCAAATGTAATGATCCAGTGGCTTAGGACGTGGTAAAGGTCAGGTCATGTGAGCAGCATCCTCACCTTCAAAAAGGCCTCAATTAGACCATATCTGCAGTACTGCATCCAGTTCTGATCATCACAGTACAGAAAAGGCATGGTAGAGATAATGAAGTTATCAGGCCACCAGCTAACAAGTGGGCTAAGGACAACAGTTACACAAAGAGTGTAATTACATAAATTATTCAGCCTAGAGAAGAAAGACATAGAGGACATGACTGTGATATTCCAAGAATTAGAGTGGATATACATGATAGATTTTAAAAATATTTCAGCTAGTGACTACAAACAGAATTTTAGGACATGCACTAAAACTCAAGGGATGGGGTAGGAATAGGAAACCATTAGAAAGCATGAACTAACACAGAGGGTGGATAACATGTTATATTGCCTATCTAGTGATGTTGTGGAAACAAGCACTATTCAGGAATTCATTGTAGAACCTGACAGATTCCTGAAGGAGATAGTTTGGGGAGTTACACAGCATGAGGAGATGTGGAATTCCAGCTGATAAGTTTGGATGTGTGTTATACTCAAATTAGACATAGTTAATATTGTTTAGCAGGCTGGGTGGGTAAAATGGTCCCTATGCCTCCTCCATCACAACAGTGCTATGTTGCTGTGTTAAAAGTCTGCAAAGACCTTCACAATTGTTTCCACAGTAGATTAGTCATGTACTTTTTCTTGTTTTAGCAATGCAATACTTGCACCACTCTTGCTGTCTCCTGTTGTCTAAGATGCAAGTCAATAAATAAGGAGTGTGGTGTCTCTTTTACCCAGCTCTAAATATCTAGGATAATACTGAGTGATGGCATGTTCCACTTCTACTCCTGGAAATTTGATATAGGTGTATCAGAGTCTGTCTGTAAGGTTACATCTTCAGTGGGCTAAGCCCCCTTTTAGGTCTAGTTTTTTCTTTTTCTCAAGGACATGAGAAGTAGTGTGCCTTCTACATACATATGTTAGCTTCTATACTGATAAGTTCTTCACACAGGGAGTATTTATAGGAGTCTTCCTCCTGCAAATTTCAAAGAATGAGCTAGAGAAATCCATAGTCTTGTTTTCTGATAAAATGCCCTTAAGTAACTTAGGAATGAGGGACAACTTAATTTTAAGTGTCAGTTTTACTATAAATATGGGGTAGGTAATCATTAATTATATGCAGCAGGGGTAATTACACTGTAGTTACACTTTTGTTACATGTAACTGCAACGTTGTTACAGTGTAGTTACACTGTAACTACAGTGTAGTTAAGGAAACAAAGTAAAGTGTTACTGGAATGAGTATGGGCCACTACAGAGTGTCACAAGAGCATGCCTTGACACAACTAGGGCTCCAATTTCAGCTGTTCTAATAATGTAGATCATTTTTAATCTGGTTAACTTCTAACTTACAGTGGATTGAGTGATGGTAGTTTGAGTAAAAGGTGAAATCTTTCACAGTGGGATGACATATTCTCTAGTGGTCCAGCAAATCCAGAATTTTAGTACTTCTGAAATAGTTCAAATTTGAATACTTTATTGATCAGCCCATGTGCTCTTTCATTACATACAAGCAATTCAAATACATTTTATAGTACATGCTTAATATAGTACTCAGAAGAGTAACATTTCACATAGTTTCAACATCTTGAGAAGACATTGCTACAGTAAGAATAAAAGTTTATAATAAAGTTAATATAATAATTGCACAATTGTATATAACAAATGCATTATGGCTTGAAGCCATGTAATTTCTTTGTAAGAAATAAAGTGATCATGTTTGCAACCTGCCTTGTAATGATCTCATTCTGGGTTGTAGGAATAAAAGCTCATTTTTGATATTGTGCCTCTGAGTACCCTGATGTGGTTCAGAAATGTCAACCTTGGTTTATTATAGAATTGACAACAGAAATACTTGTGTGGGGGCCTATAGCTGCCTACAAGAAGCAGTACATATTCAACTTGCTTTTGTATCTTGGTATCTTGGTATTTTTTTAGATGAAAGTAGGCCGAAGCCCATCAAGATTGTCTACCACCAGTAGGTGGGTCATTGGATCTAGACTGGATGATAAATTTGTCAAGTTCACGCTTGAAGCTATCCAAGGATTGGAGGTTAACTATGGGTACAGGAAGGGAATTCCACATGCAAACAGCTGTTACCATAATGAAATGGAACCTTTTATTTGTCTGAGCCCATTGCACCTTGATTTGTTTATTATGGGACCTCAGACAGCTATTTATTGTAGTGAATGTTATACCTAGTTCATTCATTAGGTCCAGGTCTTTAAGGATATTATACAGAAACAGGAGGCCACCTCTCGGTCTCCTCACTTGCAAATTAAATAAGCACAATTTACTTAACTTGTCACCATAGTCCAGATTGTGGTAACCCTGTAGCATGTTTGTAATCCTTCTTTGTTTTTTTGTTTTTTTTTAATCCTTTTTACCTGTATGGCTGCCGGTCTGCTGTTCACGTCCCGGTATCCATCCACTTCCTCCCGCCATCCAGTCCTGCCCCAGCCCCCAGTGAAGCCTCCATAGCCATCTTCCCCCATGGCTTGCCCACCATGGCAGGGCAGCAGAGAGTCCCCCTTACTCCCCACCGACACAGGAGCTAGTATTGAGCGATGGTGCCCCAAGACCAGGCAGTCCTCTTGGATGGCCATCAAGCAACCGTGACTGAGCGCCATGTTTTCTGCTATTCTTGGTTTGGTGTGGGCTGGGGCATCAATGATGCCAATGGAGGGAGTGTGCATGCGTCTGCATGCACTCCCTCCCAGCGCCGTGCCCCAAGCTCACCCCCTCCCATGCAGTGAGAGTGCACCACCCCCAGCCTCCACCAGAAGTCGCTAGTATGCCAACAACTGTTGGCCCCCCTCCCCCAGAGAGGGAGAGTAGTCCACGGATGCTCAATCCCTCTCTGCCCCTGCTGACCCCTGGTGCCTCAAGTCCATTCCCGAACCCGGGTCACCAGCACGGAGCGAGGTGTGGCATCCAGTGCCTCAACCCTCAGTGCCACTGGGATGGTTCTTTGGGGTTTTTCTAGAAGTTTTATATCCTTTATTATGTTAGGACACAAAAAGTGAGAGCCATAATCAAGGTGGGGGATTACAAATGTTTTATACACCTGGATTAAGCACTGTGCCTCTCTTGTTACTTTTGTGCTATCTAGAATTCTACTGAATGTAAGATGATTAAATGTTTGAAATTAAAATGTTGCATGGCTTTTCAGTCTTCATGGTCTGTCATTACAGATAAATAAGGCTTTTAGGACAACAGGGGCCAGATATTCCAAACTTTGCCCGAGGGTAAATTAGCACTGCTCGGCATGCTATATTAGCTCAGAATCAATAGCCCGCTATATTCAAGGGATAGCCCCAGTTCTAAACCTGCTGAATATAGCATGTTAAGAATCTGGGCTGTGAGTGCAGTGCAAAATAGCCTGGGAAATAAGATAGCTCTGAATATAGTAACCAGGAAGTGTAAACCACAACAGCAGCCCAGTGCACAGTGATGTGAAGGAAGGTAGAGATGAACTATGTGGCCAATGTAGTGTGCTAGCAAACGAGTGGATTCATTAAAGTTGCAAGCACCAGAGCATGTGAAATTCTGTAGAAATGTACCATGTTTCCAAAATGTTTTGCACAGCACAGACACATTTGCACAGGTTTTGCACAGAGCTAAGCCTTTTGCCTGGCACTGTCATGTTTGCCTGGGGCCAAAATTTGCTATATTCAAAAGTGATATGCAAATGAGCCTATTATGGCAGTCTGTGGGCAAACATCCAGATTAGCATTCATTATGTCCTGATTTGCTTGTAGTTTGCCCAGCGCTATTGCAGGGTCCCATAGCTCCACCTGTAGGTCAGTCTGGAAGCTCATGGTGGTAACTACAGGCTACATTTGTACAGAACCGCATAGAATATTGTGCCCCAGGGGACTACACAGCACAGGTACAGGTGGTGGTGCTGCATGCAATTGTCAAACTGTAGTTCCTGCTACAATGCACAGCAGACACTGCAGTAATAAGGGGGTAAGTAGTGTGAGGGATACAGCAATGCCTATGGTGTAAGGCATCAATGACTGCTGCACTTTACACAGTAACAGGCCCATCTTTCAGGTACGTACTGACAGTGGACATTACTGTTATGCTGTTGTGCAACCCACAGATGCTGCACCACTGGCAGGGGATACTCACACTGACATATACATGGCTGACTGTGTATGCTGTAGTGTCTGTACGGATGTGTGGTATGTGTCTGGAGGGCACATACCATCAGCCAGGCACACTGGTGTTGAGTATTCCATACACTGGATTTGTACTGCATGGACTGTCCCAGCCTTGTGGCAGCATCCAGTATGTGGTGCAGACTGGCCACCTGTACACCCTCCTCAACACCCTACCTGCCCCTAGTGCTCCATGTATGTGCTGGATTCTGTTGGTGTACACTGAAGGGTGGTCTGCAGGTGTGTGCTGTATGGACACACTGCCATGGTGTCCACTGGGTGCCAGGTCAACACTTAATGCCTTGCATGGCTGGGACCGGTGGCAGATAATGGCAACATAGGAGGTACCATCTGTGTGTAGCATGTTTCTTACATGTCTTGTTTCTTTCTCTGTTTAATATTTACCGCTTTTGGTTATTAAACCACTCTGTCAGACCCTTGCAAACTCCATAATTCACACTTGTGAATTATAGAGTTCCATAAACCATGGTTCTATGTCACGCAAAGTAGTGCAAAGCCATGCAAAGCCATTAAGTCATGAAAAGTTGGTTTGCCCTGAGTTAAAACTACCTTCTTCTGTGTGGTAATTTGCACTGCACAAAGTGTCATGCTAAGTAACACAAAAACACTTTTCACGGCACTAATGCACTGAATATAGCATTGCGCCTGTATTCATGTACACACACACCCTATTTTTGCCCCTTGCATACATTATACTTTTGCCCAGTGCTAATGCAGTTTGCCTGTGCTATTTGGCCTTTTGAATACAGTGGACTTGTGCAAACAAAGAGCAAATGGTTTGTGCCAAGTGCAAAGGTTTGAATATCTGGTCCCAGTGGTTTTATTTATACTGTAGGTAACAATGCAGAATCTTTTTAATGGACTTGATGAGCATTGTGGGATCTACCCTGCACTACCCTGGATTTATATGCACTGTGCCTCTCGTTACTTTTGCACTATTTAGAATTCTACCCTGTATGTAAGAAGACAATTTGTCTATTTGTATTTTGAAAGTTTACTTCTTTAACAAATTTGCTAGACGTTTTCCAGAGATCTCAAATTGGCCTATTTAAGGGCCTTTTGAACATTACATGGGATGTTATGATTTGAGACTTTTTAAAGTTCATATTTATATGTTCTAAAATGTTTTAAATAATGTGTTGTATGAAAACCACTAGGCACATAGGCCCAGATGTTCAAAGGGTTGTGCATGGCGCAACAGTGTTGCGCCATGCACAACTCACTAATGCGCCCCAGCACGATATTTGAAAGGGAAAAGTGTGCTGCACAAATCCCGATGCACGGAGAACATCAGAATGTATGCAGGCACATGGGGGCGTGCTCATGCATAACCTGCACAGCCCGATATTCAGGCCCGGGATGTGCAGAGTCATGCATGCGAATCCCCTACCTGTGCCTGCACAAAGTTAAGCAAAAAAAGGAACAAATGATGGCCACCCACAGGTGAGCTGCCGCATTGCAGGGCGCAACATGGCAGCTGCCACCTGTGGGTGGCCACCCAAGTTCCTGCCACACTTGCAGCACCCCCATGCCCCATCACGGGCATCCATGTAACTAAATCCCTCCTATATCCCTGGTGCTCCAGTGGACCGCTATGTGCCCGATCTCGGGCATCTGTTGACATCCACACTGGTCCCCTGCAGCCCGATCCACAGTCATTTGTCTAAGTAGAACCCCTCTAATATCCCTGGTGGTCCAGTGGACCGCTATGTACCTGATCGCGGGCATTGGTATAGTAACCCCCATCATATATCCCTGGTGGTCCAATGGACCGATCGCTGCCCGATTGCGGGCATCTGTAAATCATAAAATAGTCCTATTACCCTGGTGGTCTAGTGTGCCTCCCTCCCCACCCGCCACTGAACCCCACCATCCCGCTTTCCCCAGTCAGTCGGTGGGCGGCAGCACCCTGCCTGCCACCCACCGCCCACCGACTGACAGCTCGGTAGGGCTGCCGCCCATTGGTTCAGGCATGAGCCAATGGGCAGCAGCCATACCCTACTACTCAATCAGATATGTGAATGAATTCATCCACATATCTGGACTATCTTAGTACTAGTATAGGCTGCATGCCCATTGGCTCACGCCGCCAGAACTAATGGACGGCAGCCCTACTGAGCTGTCAGTTGGCAGGGCGGCAGGCGGTGGGTGCAGCCGCCGCCGCCAGCTGACCGGGGCGGGCAGTGGGCCCAGTGGGCGGGTGGGAGGGGTACTCAACACACCAGGGTAATGGGACTGACCCATATGATTTACGAATGCCCGTGTCGGATCGGCGTCGATCACTGAACCACCAGGGAAGACAGATGGGGGTTACCGATGCCAGCGATAGGCACATAGCGCTCACTGACTACCAGAGATATTAGAGGGGAGTCTCACCTGACAATGCCGCGCGATGGGCTGCAGGGGACCAGATGATTTCAGCAGATGCCGCCATCAGCACACAGCGGTCCACTGGACCACCAGAGATATTAGAGGGGGTTTTCATTGAGCGAATGCCCGGCATCGGGCTGCAGAGCGTCGGTCTGATGGCTGCTGCCTGGCAGGCGCCAGGCACAAGTCATCGGGATCGGGTGCACCTGCATGTTAATGGCATGCAAATGGGGCCATAATGACATGCAAATGGTCCCATCATGCGCTTTGCATAAATTATGGCTCCATTTGCATGTCCCCTTTGAATATCGCAGGTGCTGTGCATGGTGCAATGGCACTGTGCTAGCGCATCTCCATGCCCACTCTGGCCACTTCTTGCGCTTGGCGCAGTGCCACTGCACCATGCACAGTGGGGTGGCCAGGTGCGATATTCAAAGCTGCTGCGCCATAGCGCAGCTCTGTTGAATATTGCCCAGGCCACACCCCTGTGCAACAAAGTTGAGCTGCGCCCAGGCTTGTGCCACAGCCTGGCGCAGTTTCAATATCCGGGCCAGAATGTATTTTTGATGATGGTTATTCGCCCAAGAGATTTATTTATTAGAAAATCTGATATGATGATGGAAAAATATTTTACTAATCCTGTTATATAAATTCTGCTGTAGATAGGGAGTTATGTGAATCAGTAAATAGTTAAGTATTTAGAGGAAATCAGTACCCACTGTAGAGGCTGGATGCTATCAATTACTGGTTTCTGATCTATTTGTGGCGTTGTTAACCCTTTCCTGGTGATGAGGGTCTGATGAAGACAGGTGCTACATCTGTGTGTTTTTTTAGGGACTGTTATGTTCTAAATGGTTTACCTTGAATTCAGCTTAAGGACTAAATACTCAGATAATGCTTGCTGAAATATATATATATATATATGGAAATTTAACATGAATCTTTGATATAAGGGGACATAACCTGGATAAAGGTCATAGGTATAAGGAAATGAGATATTAAATCTGATTGAGTTAAGGTTGCAGACTTACTGGGACTATCCAGGAAAACAAGAAAAGTCACCATTTATGGGATTCGATATTGGTCACTGGAGACCGGGAACCAGTAGGCTTTGTTCCACATAGTTGGCTACAATCTGTTCACTATGCAAAAACAGGCATGACATAGAGCACTATGCAGTGCATGGTGTGAGCCAGTTTAGTAGCAAGGGTGGTAGTGTTTACTAATGACATGATCACTTCACTTTTGGTAGGCCCTATCTATTGTAAATATGTTTAAGCTCTACTAGTGGTATATCTTGAATGTTTGAGGATATAGCACCAGGATCAAGTTATGTATCAAAGTAAAATGAGATGCATCAAAGTATAAGACTCTGGGAGCTTTGATAGGTTGTAATCTTCCTCTGGATTCTATAAATTGTGGTATTGATTGAAAGTGGTTAAATGGGTCAAAGTACCCATCTGGATTATAAGTATGCAGACTGAAATGGTGTAATGGTATACATAATGGGGATGGGCAACCTGGATGGTGCTCTTTAGAGCTGTCTAAAACTGATGTTTGGGCAAACAACATGTAAGACATGGAGCAATATGCATTTCAGGGTGTAAACGGGTCAAGTAGTGAAAGTGGCAATTTGGTCTGACTTCAGGAATCGCCATACTAAGGAAGGCCCTATCTGTTATGTGAATCTGACTGCCATTTGAGTCTTGTTCAGAAAATAAACAGTTGCTGGAAATAATTCAAATAATCTTAACAGTATATCACAATAGGATGCTCAGGTTTTGCAGATTGTTGATGCTTTCTCAGTTTATTATGAACTTGGGTAGACTTTGATATTTACCCTCTGTCTTTCATCCTTTTCTAAATGACAGGAATTATTTTTTTATCATCACAACAATAAATTTAATCAGCAAACATGATTAGTTATTAATTATGTGTAGATATTTATGTTTAATTGTGATATTTAATTTTCCTACACTGAGTATTCACATGGAATGACTGTATTTATTTGTTTTAGACTATTGTGATGGCTTTTTAGCTGAACAATAAAAACAAACTTGACTAGACTATGCAGCAGGGGTAATTACACCGTGGTTTCACTTTTGTTGCATTTAACTGCATTGTAATTGCAAATGTTGTTACAGGGCAATTACATTGTAACTACAGTGTAGTTAAGGAAACAAATTAAAGTGTTACTGGAATGAGTATGGGCCAATACAGAGTGCCACAAAAGCATGCCTTGACACAACTAGGGCTCTGAATTCAGCTGTTCTAACAGCATGGATAATTTTTTTCTCAGGTTAATTTCTAACCTACAGTGAGTGGATTGTGTGATGATAGTTTGAGTAAAAGGTGAAATCCTTCACAGTGGGATGACATATTATTTAGTGGTCCAGCAAATCCAGAATTTTTTGGTACCTCTGAAATAGTTCAAATGTAAATACTTTATTGATCAGCCCATGTGCCTTTTCACTAGATATAAGCAAATTAAATACATTTTATAGCACATGCTTAATAAAATACTCAGAAGAGTAACAATTAACATAGTTTCATCATCTTGAGAATACATTGCTACAGTAACAAGAAAAGTCTATAATACAGTTAATAAACTAATAGCAGAATTGTATATAATAAATGCATTATACCTTGAAGCCATGTAATTTCTTTGTAAGAAATAAATTGGTAACATTTGCAGTTTGCCTGATAATGGTCTCATTCTAGGCTGAAGGAATAAAAGAGCATTTTTGTTATCATGCCTCTGAGGTACCTTGATGTGTGGTTCAGAAATGTTAGCCATGGTTTATTATAGAATTGACAATAGAGAAATACTTATATAGGAGTCTCTACAGTAGCTGCCTACAAGAACAAGAACATACTCAGTTTGCTTTTGTACTACTTAGAATTCTACCATGAATGTAAGGTGATTAAATGTCTGGAATCAAAATGCTGTAAGGCTTTTCAATCTTCATGATCTGTTAGTACAGATAAATAGGGCAATAGGATGACAGTGCTTTTCTTTATGCTGTAAGTAACTATGCAGAATCTTTTTAATGGACTTGATGAGCTTTGTTCGATCTATTCCACGCTACCCTGGATTTATAAATCTGAGGGAGTCAATCCACTCTCCCCCATGTCTGATAGTTTTATGGCTCCACTCCATGTGGCTCTGGTTTTTGCTCCTTGGAATGGTATTTCTTTTAGAGGTCTGCCTCAGTCCAAAGCGTTGCTTTTTACATGTTTACAACAAGTAAACAAATAGTTACAGTTTGGACATATAGAGCTTTGTTGATCTTGCCTCTTTTAGTGTTTAATGATGAACTCATGCTTGTAATGGAATTGGGAGCTGAACAAAGGCTGTGGAGTTTGAGATGAACTGTTTGAAGGGAATTGATGGATGCACTATATTATAGCACCAAAAGTGCTGAGAAGCTCTTAAATAAATAATTAAAGGTATGCCATCCTCAGCTAGAGGGGTGGCAAAGGGCTTATCACTTTATTCCAAAATGGCGAAGCTTCTAGGTTCAGAGGAGCATTTTCTGTTTTACCTGTCTTTGCAGGTGCAATTGAATGGGTTCTGGATGTTCTATGGCTGAGAGTGGAATGCTGGTCGTGTACTCTCACCCACAGCAGGAGAAGAGGAATGGATGTTGCCAGTTGCCGTTGAAGGACTGGATTATCAACTGAGTGGATTTTCGGTGACTGGGTGCAGGATTTCTAGTGGACCTCCTTTTTGCATCGGTTGAACTGTTTGCTGCTGCTGGTGGCTGCCTTGGGGGCTTTGGGGATCTGCAGTGTAGGGCGGTGGTTGAGCAGTGGGGGTAAGTGGGAAGGCAGGAGGTGGGAGCTCTGCTGCCCCCCTGTAGAACCCCGCCTGTCTCCTGCTGCTTGTGACTGATTGGTGTTGCAAATCCTTGGCCTGAGTGAGGTGCCCCCCTACTTCTTTGTGTGTCATCTGGATTGGAAGATTTGAGTGGATTTGGGACTTTTTTTTGGCAAACAGTGGATTGTTGCTTTGATTTTTGTTGAACTGGGCAAAAGGAAAAGCCCAGTGGGGTTGAAGACTGCGGGAGAGTGTTCATCTGTTGACTTTCCTGCTTGTGGTGGTGAGTGACTATTTTTAAGCAAGCTTGTTATCTGAAGCCGCTCTAGTGAGAGGAGTGCAGTTTGTAGAGAGATACTGTGAGGGGCTCTCTGGGACAGAATTTGTCTGTTATCAGAGGTGTAAATTATTCAGACCTGGGAACTTTGGTGAACACTGTTGCTCCCCCTTACCTGAAAGCTGCTGCAAGGATGGTGGCTGCATCATCGGACTGGGCAGTTTTGTTTCTTTTTGTTGGAACATGTTATATTTGTCCTAGTTATTTTAGTTGCTGTAGCACACTACTCATTGGTGATTTCCCCACATTGTAGTTATTTTAACTTTTTTGTTTGTCAAGGGTGATTGGGTGGGGGGTAGTTAGTGGTGTGTGTGATTTAGGGCCTGATTATATTAGTGTATGATTGGCTTGTGTGTGGTTTATTTCTTTATTTAGTCAGTTTTGTTGGGTTGAGAGCCTGACTGGCATGTGTCTGGGGTGCCCAGAGAGTAGGGTCTCGGGCAAGAATTGTGTATGGGGCATCCAAGCTCCATGACTTGCAGTCCTTCACTGACCTTTCTGTCTCTAACACAGCATGCTGCTGTTTACAGGTTGAGATTAGAAGGGCCACGCTAGTCGGAGTTGGCGGGGTGCCCCATGCAGTTCAGATGGGGGTAGAATAGAGGTGGTGAGGTGCAGAAGGCACACTGGCATTTGATGGGACCTAGAGAGAGGTCAGATGTGTTTTGTTCCCATCCCCAGGGGTTCCACGAGACTGAGTGGCAGGCAACCAGAGGGGCTGCACTGTCCACCAGTCCCCTGAGGGTGGTGCTGTGCAATGCCAGGTCGATCAGAAATAAGACCACAATTATTGCGGATCTGGTTTCATCAGTAGACCTGGCATGCATTACAGATACCTGGATTTGGGATGATGCCAGCCCAGTTTTAGAGGCTGCCATCCCCTTAGGTACTCTGTTGTGCACTGCCCACAGTGAAAAGAGGGGTGGGAGTGTGGCCTCTGTTTTAGATCTGAACTGGGCTCACCATGCACCCAGTGAGAACACCAAGTTCATTTGAATGTGTGGCCATCTGTGGTGGTCTGGGTGCAGGTTGCAGGATTCTCCTGATCTACCCCCCCCGGGGCAGCAGAAGAATTCCTGCAGGAAGTAGCCAATTTCATCGCCGGTGGAACATTGGCAGCCCCCCGGTGTTTAGTCCTGAGGGACTTCAATGTTTTGGGCTGATGATGAATCATCTAGATTGGGTTATCACTTCCTCCAGATGATGGCATCTCTGGGCCTGACACAAGAGGTTTCAACCATGACTCACCAGGGTGGCCACATGTTGGACTTGGTCTTCTCGCTGGATCTTAAGATTGATAATCTCAAGACTGATTGGATCATTTGGTCTGATCATGGCACAGTGGAGTTCTTGCTCAGGGTCCCCCACCCCATGAGCCCTTGCCTTGCAGAGATGGTTAGCTATAGACCTTTGAGGGTTTGACCCAGGAGGGTTTTCTGGTGTTGGCTGATCTATCTAGTGTGGGCAGTGCATGCATGAGGGGTGTGGGTGAAGCAGTCACCACCTCACAATGAGGCAATGTCTGGGGCACTTGACTCCCTTGCACCAGTCTGTATATGACCCAGATCCTCTCACTTGAGGTCCCCTTGGTTTGATGGGAAGCTCAAGGTGATGAAGATCAAGGGTTGGAGGTTAGAGCTCTGCTGGCAGAAGAATGGTCTGGAGATGGATGGGCTTGCAATGTGTGCACACTATTTAGTGTACCGGGGGCAGGCAACTGTGAGAAGGCAGTGTTCCTGTCCAGGGAGATTACTGCTGAGAAGAACTGACCAACTATGCTTTCTCAGACTGTGGACAGGCTATCATATCCAGCCTGTCTACAGCCAAGAAAAAGCATTTTCTGATGCATAATGCAATGAGTTTGCTCGGTTCTTCTCAGATAGAGTGTCCACCATCAGGCAGGGAATTTCACCAGTGAGCCACAATGTGGCCGACAGTCGTCGCCTGGATTGTCCGAGGTGCATTTCACCTGGTTAGGGGGAATTCAAACCAGTGGAGGTTGCCAAGGTCATTGAGGTTGTCTCAAGGCTAAAGCACACATATTGTGAACTGGACCCAGTGCCAACATGTTTCTTAATGGGATGTGTTAACGTTGTTGGCCCAGTGTTCGGCTTGATTGTCCAGTGCTCTTTGTCAGAGGGGGTCTTCCCAGATGCCTTGAAGGAGGCACTTGTGAGATCCCTTCTGAAGAAGCCATCTTTAGACCCTGGCATCAATTCAAATTACCATCTTGTCTCCAACCTGCCATTTCTAGGTAAAGTTGTAGAGAAGTTTGTGGTGCAGCAGCTTGGAGAGCACCTCAAAGCCTTTGACATCTGCAAGCTGCTCCAGTTTGTGTTTTGTGCCGGGCATTGTACAGAAAGTGCATTAGTTCAGGTGCATGATGATCTCCTCAGGGCGAGGGATCTAGGTGAGGGGACAATTCTCTTTCTCCTTGATCTTTCCTCAGCCTTTGACATGGTAGTCCATTGTGTGTTACTCGACCACCTGAGGGAATTCTGTGGACTCACTGGCATGATCATCTGTTGGTTTAGTCCTGTCTCACAAATAGGAAGCAAAGGGCTGTGATGAGGAATTTCTCCTCCTCCCTAAGCCTTCTATCTTGTGGAGTACCTCAGGGTTTGGTCTTGTCTCGATGTTGTCTGCCGTGTATATGCTGCTCTGACGGGAGTCATTAGGAAAGGAAAATAAGGTAAGGTAAGGTACAATTTATTTTTATGTGCCTTTCAGATTATCAAGGCACTTTACAATAAAATACAATATAAGACAAATAATATAAATAAAAATCATACAGAAAAAGCTTGATAAAATAAATAAGTCTTAAAATCAGATTTAAAACTCATGACAGTCAGACATTCTCTTAACTGGCGGTGAGGAATTCCACAGGGTGGGAACAGCATAAGAAGCATGTACCCAGATATTTTAAACAACCCTGGAATGTCTAGCAATCCCTCATCCGTTGATGGAATTGGTGGGGGCAGCAGTGAAGTAAGGAGCTTTTGCAGATATCAAGGTTCCTGTTCATGTAGGGCTTTATAGGTCATAAGTCGATCTTAAGCAGGATCCGCCATTGTGAGCCAACCAGTGCAGTTTATGTAGCATAGGCATAATATGACTGGTCCTAGATCAACCAGTCAGAAGCCTGGCCGCCGCTTTCTGCACCAGTTGCAAGCAGTGGATATCCACCCCAGGAAGCCCTAGGTAGAGCACATTGCAGTAATCAAGACAGGTGGTTATGAAGGTGTGGACCAATATAGGAAGGTCAGCCAGAGGAACCAGGTGTTTCACCTGGTGATATTCCTTAGATGGTAAAAGGAAGAATTAATGACAGCGGAGACCTGAGATTTCAGAAACAAACCGCTATCGAAAATAACACCCAGGTTACGCACCGGTCTGAGGTCATGAGTACAGTTTGGAGTTTCATTGCTATGCTGATGATACCCAGCTGTATCTATCTATCCTTCGCCCCTGAGTCATCTAATGCAGTGGGCATACTAACAACTACCTGGCTGAGATTAATGACTGGATGGCCTCCAGCTGTTTGCAATTGAACCCCGATAAGATGGAGGTACTGGTAGTGGAGTCGAACAGGAGGCATGATAGGATGGCCTCTTGTGCAGAAACTGGATTGTTTCTTTTATCTGTGCCATTGAAGGCATCCTCTGGGGTGTGCAGCCTAGGTGTTATTCTTGACAGTGGATTGACATTTGAATCTCAGGCATTGTCTGTTGTCCAGTCCAGCTTTTTCCATCTGAGGAATATCGCAAGGATCAAGCACTTGGTTCTGCCCAGGACCTCGCCAACTAAGTGCATGCATTCATGACATCTAGGCTTGACTACTGTAATCGCTGTACCTTGGGGTCTCAGGAGGTACCCTCCATTGACTGCAGCTGGTGCAGAATGCAGCTGCCAGTTTGTTGACTGGACAGTCTAGATGTTGTCACGGCATCCTGGTGCTGCATGTCTGCACTGGCTTCCTGTTTGATGGAGGTTCTTTTTAAGGTGGGCTTGCTTACCTTTAAGGCCCTACATGGACTGGGCCCTGGTTACCTGTCAGACCTTCTTGCACCTGCTGCTGATCTGCTCCTACAATCCTCCTCTAGAGGCCTCCTGGTGAGTCCCAGGATGAGGATAGATCTGTCAGCAACAGAGCTTTTAGTGTCATCGGCCCGTCCTGTGGAATTCGCTCCTCCATCAGTAAGGGGGCTCTTCAGTGGAGGTGTTCAAGGCCCACCTCAAGGCTTTCTTGCTTAGCCTGGCATTCCCAGACACTGTTCTGTAGATAATGTATGAGTTATTTATTTATCAGCATTGAATTTTGCTGACATTTCATATTTTTTAATGATATGATGTTTTAATTGAATGTCACTTATTCATAATGTTTAATTTTGATGTTTTTATTGTACGGCACCAAAGCCTCTGAGATTGGGGGGCATGAAAAATAAAAGTTGCCTTGCCTTGGCTTGCCTTGCCTTACTCTCATGTATGTGGAGACGCATGAGCACCAGTGGTTTACATGTCGATGTGTAGCCTTGTTGGTGGGCCCTTTGGTATTGACATATCTCATAATTTTACCTGAAGACAATGGGTTTTCATATGTTTGGTGGAGACTGCATTGTTTGAGGGTTGGAACTGGCTGTGAGAAGGCATGATGCAACTCAGTAACACAGATGCTGAGTAAAAGATTTTCTATGTGTCTTATTAGTAATTTGGGGCACTGAGGACTTAACTTTGTTGAAGTATGTCCCTCTTCTGGCTCCTTTTTGCACTTTTGACTTTTCAGGACAAGCTGTGTACTCTTATATACCTAATAAAGATGATATTACATTGTTTGGCATGCATATATATATATATGTATATATATATATATATATATATATATATATATACACATACACATATGGTTCTACCTAGCAGAAATGTATGGAAGTCAAAGGTTGTGATAATCTGTTGGACTCCTTTTTGAGCAACATTTATTTTGAAAACCTGTACACAAGCTGAGGATCTGGTTTTCTTTTAGGACATTCCTTATTAATGGCCCTGAAATGGCCTACTCATCTGGTTGTAGTTATATGAGGTAATCTGCAGGACTTTGTACAGAGCAGTTCCACGTCATAATAGCGATCGCAAAACAGCGATCGCTATTGTAATAGGTATATATTGCCAAAAGCAAATCGGCGATATACACTTTAAGGTGATCCAACATCTGGATATTAAAAGTGTTTTGCCCCACACACCTCCCCCACACCCCCATGAATTAAGATTCTCAACTCCAGGGGATGCATGTCAGGAGAGGAGAAATCCAGATGTCAGGTAAAATGAGTGCCGCAGCTCACAGCTGCTGCGAAATGTAACCTACTCCTGGTCCCGAACCCAGTACCTGCTGTGCCAGAGTTAGCCACTCACACCAGCATGCCACATGGCTAGCTCGGCAGCAGCATGTATTCCACTCCTGACAACCCCTTCCCTGTCCCTTCCCTTCCCCTCGCTATTCCCCCCTTCCATTCACCCTTCCTCATAGTCATTGTCCCATGCTTTCGCTATTCTGCAGGGTGGCCAGAATAACTGCACCCAAAATGAGTCACTATTTTTGTAGTCGCTTGTTTTGGGTCACTATTACTACATGATACCATACAAAGCCTCTCTGGATGTCATAGTTTTGGAAGACAATTTGTCTATTCGTAGTATGAGAATTTTCTTCTTTAACAAATTTGCTAGATGATGTCCAGATACCTCAAATTGGCCTATTTAAAGGCCTTTTGAACATTACAAGGGACGTTATGATTTGAGATTTTCTATAGTTTGTATTTATATGGTCTAAAGTGTTTTTAAATAATGTGTTGTATGTAAAACCACTACGCACATAGTGTCTTTTTGGTGATGCTTGTTTGCCAAAGAGGTTTATTTATTAGAAAATCTGATATGAGGATGGAACAATATTTTCCTAATCCTGTTATATAAATTCCACCATAGACATGGAGTTATGTGCATTAGTAACTAGTTAAGTACTTAGAAATCAGTACCTCCACTGTAGAGGCTGAATGCTATCAATTAGTGGTTACTGAACTATTTGTAGCATTAACCTTTTCATGTGGGAAAGGTCTCCTGGTGAGGGTCTGATGAAGACAGGTGCTTCATCTGTTTTTTTTTAGGGACAGTTATGTTCTGAAAAGTTTACCTTGAATTCATCTTAAGGACTAACAAGTCAGATAATACTTGCTGAAATATATATATATATATATGAAATTTAACATGAATCTTTGATAGAAGGAGGATATAACCTGTGTAAAGGTCATAGGTATGGAGGAAATGAGATATTAAATCTGATAGCGTTAAAGTTGCAGACTGACTGGGACTTTCAAGGTAAATAAGTAAGGTCATCATTTGTGGGATTCAATATTGGTCATTGGGATGGGCAACTAAAAGACTTTGCTCTGTGTAGTTGGTCACAATCTGTTCACTTAGTGAAGAACAGACATGACACAGAGCAGTATGCAGTGCATGGTGTAAGCCAGTTTTGTAGCAAGGGCTGTAGTGTTTACTAATGACATGGTCACTTCACTTTTGGTAGGCCTTATCTATTGCAAATGTGTCTAAGCTCTACTAGTAGTGCATTCTAAAAGTTTAATGGATATAGAACCAGGATCAAGTTCTGCATCACAGCAAAATTAGATGCATCAAAGTATAAGACTCTGGGAGCATTGATAGGTTGTAATCTTCCCCTGGATTCTATAAATTCCGGTATTGGTGGAATGTGGTTAAATGGGTCAAAGTACCCATCTGGATTGTAAGTATGCAGACTGAAATAGTGTAATGGTATACTTAATGGGGGTGGGTAACCTGGATGGTGCTGCTTAAAGCTGTCTAAAATTTACTGCTAGGCCACACGACATGTAAGACATGGAGCAATATGCATTGTAAGGTGGAAACAGGTCATGTAATGGAAGTGACCATCTGGTCTGGTTTCAGGTATGCTCCATAGTAAGGAAGGCCCTATCTATTATGTGAATCTGATTGCAACTGGTGTCATTCAGAAGATAACCAGTTTATTTATTTTATTTATTTATTTAGTTTTTGTTGACCGGGTAAGTGCACTAGACAAATCTTGCCTATTTTCAGGCATGACCCGGGGGAGGGGGATACAGATGAATGCCAACTGACTTTGAACCAGATTAAGCTGTTGGTGGTATTTTTAGTGAATGAGGGAAATTTGGCCAGGACACCGGGGAAATTCCCCTATTCTTTTCGATAAGTGCCATGGGATCTTTAACATCCACCTGAACTACCACCAATCCAGGCAGATGGGACCTCGTTTTAACGTCTCATCCGAAAGACGGCACCTCAGAAGTGCAGCACCCCTCTCATGCTGCACTACAGTGTCAGTACTGGGATATTAACCCAAGTGCCAAATGTGGGAACTGAATCCACATCCCTCTGATCTCCCGCCTCAGAGGTGAGTGTGCTACCTACTGAGCCACTGACACTGACACTGAATGTCAGAAATTATTCAAAAATCTTAACAGTGTATCACAATAGGATGTTCTGGTTTTGCAGATTGTTGATACTTCCTCAGTTTAGTATGAAATTGGGTTGACCTTGATATTTACCCTCTGTCTTTCATCCTTTCTAGATGCTACATATGAAATGTTTTTCTATTTCCATAGTAACAGGCAATTTAATCAGCAAGCATGATTAGTCATTAAATATATATATATATATATATATATATATATGTTTAATTGCAATATTTAGTTTTCCTACACTGAGCATTCACATGGAATGACTATTTATTTGTTTTAGAATATTATAATGCCTTTTCACCTGAACAATAAAACCAAACTTGACTTCACTATGCAGCAGGGGTAATTACACTGTAGTTTCACTTTTGTTGCATGTGAATGCATTGCAATTGCAATGTTGCTACAGTGTAGTTACACTGTAGCTACATTGTAGTTAAGGAACCAAGGTAAAGCGTTACTGGAATGAATATGTGCCAATACAGAGTGTCATAAGAGCATGTCTTGACACATCTAGGGCTCTGATTTCAGTTGTTATAACAGCATGGATAATTTTAATCAGGTTAACTTATTACTTACAATGGATTGAGTGATGGTAGTTTGAGTAAAAGGTGAAATCCTTCACAGTGTGATGGCATATTTTCTAGCTGTCCAACAAATCCAGAATATTTAGTACTTCTGAAATAATTCAGATTTAAATGCTTTATTGATCAGCCCATGTGCTCTTTCACAAGATACAAGCTATGCAAATACATTTTATAGCACATGCTTAATAAAGTACTCAGAAGACTATTAATTCACAGTTTCATCATCTTGAGAATACACTGCTACAGTAACAAGAAAAGTTTGTAATGAAGTTAATTTACTAATAGCAGAATTGTATATAACAAATGCATTATGGCTTAAAGTTATGTAATTTCTTTGTAAGAAATAAATTGATAACATTTGCAGTTTGCCTGGTAATGGTCTCATTCTGGGCTGTAAGAAAAAAAGATAAGTTTTGTTATCAAGCCTCTGAGGTACCTTGATGTGTGGTTCAGAAATTTCAGCCTTGGTTTACTATAGAATTGACAATAGAGAAATACTTGTATGGGGGTATCTAGCTGCCTGCAAGAAGAGTTACATACTCAGTTTGCTTTTATACTATTTAGAATTCTCCATGAATGTAAGATGATTAAATGTTTGGAATCAAAATGTTGTAAGATTTGTTAAGTCTTCAATGTTCTTTATTACAGATATATAATGCTTTAGGACAACAGTGACTTTCTTTTACTGTAGGTAACTATGCAGAATCTTTTAATGGACTTGATGAGTTTTGTTGAATCTACCCTCGCTAACCTGGATTCTTAAATCTAAGGGTGCCATTACAGTCTCCCTCATGATGATTCTTTATGACATATTTGTTTTTAAGGCCATAAAGGTAGTGGAAACTGTGTATCATCTTAGCTGAAACCAGATACAGTACATTTACTGGCTGAAGTGGCCATCCTCATAAAAAGAAGGCTGAACTTTAAGGTTGATGCAAAAGTGGAGGACCTTCTTTTCAGTTACAGCATCCTTAATGGTGTGTGGTATCAAATCCCTATAGTTCCTGTTAGTGTACTATATCTGGTCTCAACTGGGACAATGCATAGTTTTCACTACCTATATGATATTTGGGGATATCATGCATTTCAGGGAAGGATTATCAGGCTAAAGTCACCATCCTTGTAAAGAGAAGGCTGAAATTTAAGGTTGAAGCAAAGGTGAAGGACCTTCTTTTCAGCTACAGTATCCTTAATGGTGTGTTGTACCAAACCCCTATGTAGTTTTTTTTGGCATGGTGATATACATAGCTAACATTTTACAATACCTCAGTATTATGCCTTGCTCTACCCGATGGGACACCAGTTCATATTCCAGGATGTGACTGATATTTGAATTAGCCATGCACCACATTTTATTTTTTATTTATTTATTTGAAAAGTTTCACAAGAAAGGCATACTGAGCTAGAAATAGCTGGTTTCCAGATGCATCCTGGGGAAGGGACAGTAGAGTTACAACTGAATATACAGACAGCATAATGTATAACACCAAGCAAAATATTAATAATTGGCAAATTAAATAATACTGAGAGAATACAACCAATATCTACAATGAGAAGGAATGAGAAATAAACAGTGTAGGAAAAGAGATACAGGATGGGTTAAGGGTGAGAATGGAGGTAGAGGTTAGAGAAAAAGGTACTAGGAGGTTTGGATTGAGGGTTTGTGAAGGAGGGGGTGGGAGGATGGGGAAGGCAGTAGGATACAGGTAGCAGAGAATTAAGTTTTAACTTGGTGTTAAGACTGTTAAAAAGGTACACTGCTCCAATGTTTAACCAAAACTGTAATGTAGACATTTCTCCCAAAACGAGCCATATTTCCATCCCGTCATGGATTGCTCTCAAATTGTCAGCTACTGTGATAAACTCTATCCATCCTGACAATATTAATGTGATCAATCAAGGTTCCATTTGTAAGCCAACCTAGAAATGTCTCTATAGCATTGGTTCAATATTATGTAATCAAAATGTTAAAAGTCTGTTAATGATTTTTGAATGTCCTTGCTGGTACAGTCTTCAAATATATTTTCACATGGTGATATGCAGGATGTGTGGTCTTGATGCGGACCAAAATAGATGTCCAAGCTTAGAGGTCTGTGGGAATCATGTCTGAATCTTTGCAATCCATGCTTGAAAATTGATTTTAACTACACAAAATTGTTTCTCAATACTTATCTATGTCACAGCAGATGATTGGTGCACTGCCAGACTGAGCTGCTGTTCAAACAGATAAAAGACCTCAGCAGCCCTTCAGGGGCCACTGACTCATGATGCAGAGCAGCCAAACACTCAGTTTCAGAAGCAGAAAATCCAACCAGAGCATCAGACCTTTGAATGTTAGTGCCACCATCTCAAAAACAGACTATTGTGTCTCTCTTATCCGAATTTAAAAATGAAGTCCAGGCAGGATTTGATCATTTTGAAGCCCTATTTGCACATCTTCAAAAAGCCATCAATGTCCACATTGAAACAGCTGACTCCTGTGCAAAGCACCTTGACAAACATGAATCATGACTGAGAGTGAAGAAAAGATCAGTGGAGATCACAGCAGAGCTAACTGAAGCAAATAAGACTACCTAGGAACCAACCAACATGCTCAGCAACCACAAAAATGATGAGTGCAGATATAATGTGAGGGTTATTGGTCTGCCAGAGGGGAACAAGGGCTTAGATCCCTTCCCCTTCCATTTAGCTAAGCTGTCAGATACATTGGGCCTTGATAGAAATGTGGTGTTGGATGTTTAGAGAGCCAACAGGCCACCTCCAAATGAAAGGCATAGACACATTCTTATGAAGCTCATGTGGTATCCAGATCCCCAGAATGTTCTGAAAGCAGCATGGAACTAGGGCACCATTCAGATCATCAATCAGGTACATAGCTTCTATCCTGATTATAGCCACCACTTACGGATGATCTGACAGGAATTTATCCAGTCAAAAGTGTCTTCATGAGCACCACAGGCAATTTGTCCATATTTATCTTTCACATCTCAAAATACAACACCAAGGCCAACTTCCTAAAACTTTCACTAGTCCAGATCAGGTGTATGACTTCTCGATATAGCACTGACTGGAAAAGATGACAGGTTGGACCAGAGGAAAAAGGCCCAACTACTTGACGGGCAACTCTTTGATCTTTTGACACTGAGTTTTACTGGGATGGTTGGGAGACTGGTTCTCAGGGCCTAGGCAGCTTGATGTTTAAGCCACTACACTAACTGCCCTTTGAACTGGAATGTACTTGGACTTATTTCAGCAACATTTAAACAGCTTGAGCATATGAACTAGATGCTGGTACTGTACAAATATTTTTACTGTTAGTCTTGGGCAGCTCTTGGGGATCCCAGTGCTGATACAATGGTGGGTTGAATGGTGGGAAGAGGGACCTACTTGGTTAGTGCAAGCAGCGCACCAACTCGCAGCCTTCTTAGCTGCCTGCAGCCAGTTGGGGTTGCCCTGCTCCATAAGACCAATTCCTATGAGAAACAACATGTGTTCTCTTTTATCTTCTCTCTGGTTGCCAATTTATCACACCCCTTAAACTAGTGACTGCACTAAATGAATGGTGTAGTTTTAAGGGAGACCACCAAAAGACATGAAACTACATGGCAGCCTGTGAGTTACTAGACCCATTAACATCAAAGTGGTTGATTTACAACCCAGAAGGAACACTAAAGATGACTGCAGGGCCGGTACTTTATATCACAAGAACTGTCACTGAACTGTCTAAGCAAACACGGTTAATTCTGTAGGGGCAGAAGACATTTGTGCTCTTACGGGAGGGGGCTTGCCCTTTGAGGGACAGGACAGAATCCCTAGGTGATGTCCATCCCTCTGTATCATCACATATAGTGGTTATCTGTGTCCAATAACATTTGCTGAGATCAAAATGAGAGCCATGCAATGTGGTGTGTGCAAGACTTGGAGTTTATATCTCAGTAGTCCCATATACAGTATCTCTTCACTAGAGGGAGGAGATGCTAGCATAATACTGACATACCAAGCATGGTTTGTTGGTATATTACTGTGATGTCCACTTATGGTTAATTACAGTGGTTTAATTCACCACACAAGCTCCTTTTAAGAAGCAAGCATGGGGAGTGTGAATCCATCCAGATTCCAGGAGGTGGGAAGGATTAGGATAGGGTTGCAAGTTGAGCCTCTGCTCCAGATCTAAAATGTTAGGTTGCAGACCTGTTGTGAGGGGTGGGGGTGGGGAGAGGAACAGATTTTTTTTGGTTGCTTTTCTTACTGCTTTAAATGTTTGAACCACTGCTGCCTTGAATTTCAGGGGAAGAGAAGAGGTGTCATGGAGGAGGAGGAGGGGTGTTTTGGGGGGAATTGTTTTTTTGTTTACAAAATGCTGGCAATGGGTGGTAACTCTTGATACATTGGGGGTGGTGGGAGGCCTAGTAAGGAACCTGGGATCTGATACACTTACTGTGTTATATGATGATGGGTTATCTTCATTTCAAAAGCTGGAATGTTGAATGGCCTTGAAACAGTGGTGTAAAGAAAGAAAATATGGACACATAAAAAGTGAGAGGAAATATCTTAATGCAGGAATTTCACATTGTGTAGTACAGAGTTAAATGGTTAAAATGCTTTTGGGTAACTTGTATCATACATGCTTTACTTCCAAGGCCAGAGGGTGGTCATTTTGCTCAAGTCAGGACTATTGGCTTCCATTGTCCACTGGCTAGCTGAACCACAGGGCAGATACATTACCATATGTTAAGGATAGGGCAAGACTTTGACCCAGTCATCAGTTGTTTGTCCCAGTTCTGACCACACTGACTTTTTCCATCAGTTGGCCCTTACTTTGATTGATTTCTTGGATTTCCTGATACTGGGTGGATATGTTAACATGCCCTGGGATCCTACCATGGGCTCTATGTTCCACTAACCTGCCCACCATCAAAAAACTCTGAAGCACTGAGAAGGATGGCTTTGGAATGTTACCTAATCAATGTGTGATGGTACATCCACGCCACAGACCATGGGAATCCAGTGAATACGGTGACTGTGCTTGACTGCTTACAAAGGGCAGAGATGGCAGATCTGGAGGTTGTCATGGTGCAGTCAGACCTGGACATTGTGGCCATCACTGAAACCTGGTGTAATGATAACCACTACTGGGAGATGGCCATACCTGGCTACAACATATTCAGAAGAGACAGGGCAGGTAGAAAAGGAGGAGGAGTGGCACTGTATGTGAAAAATGACATAAGGGCCACAGAGATCCAGGAGGAACAAAATGGGGGAGAGATACTGTGGGTTAAGCTGGAAAGGAAAATGGGGCCAGCCATCCGCACAGGTGTGGTCTATAGACCATCAGCCCAGGAGGAAGAAACAGATAGGGAGCTGATGATAGCCATCCAAAGTGAGGTAGTACTGGTTGAGACTTCAATATTCCAGATGTGGACTGGAGCATCCCAGCAGCAGCATCAACTAGGAGCAGATTTATCCTGACTCCATTCAGAGTCCCTTCCTCAAGCAACTGGTCATGGAACCAACTCAGCAGAAGGCAATACTGGACCTTGTGCTCACAAACAGGGACAGTGTGATGGGGTAACAGTGGGGAGCACCTGGGGAACAGTGACCACCAGTCATTCTGGTTTGAAATCACAGAAAGAGCAAAGCCAAACCCACAAAACATGTATCCTGGATTTTAGGGGCAGACTTTGGGAAAAATGGGAGATACTTGAAAGAGGCATTAAGAGGAATGGGGCAGGAATCAGGGGTTGAGGAACAGTGGGCAGTATTTAAAATGGGGATTACAAGTGCAACAGAATTATGCATTAAGCAGTTAGCAAGAGGAAAAGGAAGAGGATACCATTATGGTTTTCCAAAGAGGTAGCAAAGAAAGTTAAAGCCAAAAGATTGCATTCAGGCAATATAAAAAGACACAGGCAGAAGGGGATAGGGAGAAGTACCAGGAGAAGCAAAGGGAGGCAGGAGGTCAGTAAGGGAAGCCAAAGCTCAGACAGAAGAACACATTGCAAAATCAGTGGGTAGAGGGACAAACCTTTACAGGTACATAAGTGAAAAAGAAAGGCAAAGGAGGGGTAGTGAGACTGAAGGGGAGGATGGGGGCTGCGTGGAGGATGTCAACAGTAAAGCTGACATATTGAACAGGTATTTTGCTCAGTCTTTACTGAGGAAGAGGGAGGCAATGGGTCTGAAGGAGTACAAGGGGTGAGAATGGTGCAGAAATGGACACAAGTCCCTTTACTCGAGAAAGGGTCCTGAAGGAACTGGAAGTAATAAGAGTTGATAAAGCAATGGGGCCAGATGAGGTGCACTCAGGGTCCTTAAAGAACTAAGAGATGTGGTGGCTGAACCTCTGGCTATCCTGTTTAGCTGATCACTGGAAACAGGGGAGGTACCCAAAGACTGGAGGACAGCAGATGTAGTCCCCTTATACAAAAGTGGGAACAAAGAGGAAGCGGGAAACTACAGACCAGCCAGCCTTACCTCGGTAGTGGGGAAGATCATGGAAGCACTACTGAAGGAGAGACTAGTGGAACATCTGGTTGTCAATGGACTACAGGACCCAAGGCAGCATGGTTTCACCAGGGGCGGTCTGTGTCAGACCAACCTTGTTGAATTTTTGATTGGGTGACTAGGAGGTGGATTAGGGAGGGTGTGGACATGGCCTATCTGGACTTCAGCAAGGCATTTGACACTGTGCCACATAGAAGACTATTACACAAACTGGGGAATATGGGTGGGCAGGACAGTAGTGTGGTGGGTAGGTAACTGGCTGGGCAGCAGGACACAGAGGGTGGTGATAAATGGCTGTCACTCCACAGAGGGAAGAGTGATCAGTGGGTACCACAGGGATCAGTGCTGGGACCAGTCTTATTCAACATCTTCATCAGTGACATTGCACAGGA
The DNA here is from genome assembly GCA_016271365.2 of Neoceratodus forsteri. Lineage (NCBI taxonomy): Eukaryota > Metazoa > Chordata > Ceratodontiformes > Ceratodontidae > Neoceratodus > Neoceratodus forsteri. The sequence continues at coordinate 1,130,252,975 of CM028131.1, forward strand.
CCTAGAAGGCAGAATTTCACTGTTCGCTGATGACACAAAGCTCTGTAACAGAGTAGACACACCAGAGGGTGTAGACAGAATGAGAAGGGACCTGCAGAAACTTGAAGAATGGTCAGGGTTTGGCAGTTGAAATTCAATGCAAAGACATGCAAGATAATGCATATGGGGCACAAAACCCTGGCACAATATATCAGTTGGGGGGTGAGGATATAGCATACCAAGCAGGAAAGGGATTTTGGGGTTATCATCTCTGATGACCTCAATGTAGGGAAACAGTGTGACAAGGCAGCAGGTAAAGCAAATAGGATGCTGGGATGCATAGGCAGGGGCATCACCAGCAGGAAAAGGGATGTCATAATTCCACTATACAAGACACTAGTGAGGCCCCACCTCGAGTACAGTGTACAGTTCTGGAGACCTTACCTATGTAAGGACATAGTCAGGGTAGAGAAGGTTGAGAGGAGGGCAACAAAGATGGTACATGGATTGCATCACAAGTCCTATGAGGACAGGTTGAAGGAACTGAATATGTACTCCTGGAGGAGAGGAGGGAGAGAGGGGATATGATAGAGACATACAAGTATCTTACAGGGAGGAACAGGGTGCAGGAATACACTATTTTTAAGCAAAAAAGATGTTCCAGGACTAGAGGGCATGGGATGAAGTTGGAGGGAGGATGATTCACAGGAAATGTGAAGAAGAATTTCTTCAGAGAATGGGTAGTAGACAAGTGGAACACCCTGCCAGAGGAAGTGGTGGGGGCTGAAACAATCACGGGATTTAAGAATGCATGGGATAGACATAAAGGAATTCTGGAGGTCAGGGGTAAGGGGCAACAGACTTCTAGGAAAACATAAACTGAACTTACAAGCTCAAATGGGCAGACTGGGTGGGCCACAGGCCCCTATCTGCCAACACTGTCTATGTATCTATGTAATTCAACCATGGTGCCTGCATTCTGGGCTACTTGGCAGAGACAGGCGAATACAGCTACAGGATGTCGCTATATATACATGAGTGGGGGGGCACACGACACGCGATGGGCAGATTGGGAGGGAGGGTATGTGGGGTGTAGTGTGGCGATCAGCTGCTGAGCTGGCTGTGTGGTGTGGTGGGTAGCTGGCAGGCTGTGGTTGGGAGGGTGCCAGGTTTGATTCTGGTGTGCAATCGCTTTTTGTGTTGGGTCAGGTTTTTTTTTTTATTTTAAGTTTTACAACCCTCCCCGACATGCACCCCCTTGGAATTGAGAATCCCGAAGTGGGGAGGGGGGGGGGGTACAGCCCTGGCATCACATAGAAATGCGGTCACTGGTTTCATAGTCGCCATGAGTGTACATCATCGTTATTCATTTTCGGTGATGTACACTCAACCAAACAGCATTTTCGCTACTTTTGTCTCCAAACCCAGCCTTATTCCTAATGCACCACCCCACCTAGCACATATTAACAAACATACATACACACACATTTATTTACACATATTTTTCCGTTTGGTCACTCTACCCCACCACCTCAGTCTGAAACCATCAGAAAACAGTAACAGCAAATCTGTCTGGCAGCATATCCTAGAGCTTAGTACATCTGCATACCTGGATTTGAGTCCCACAACTGCCACTTACATACTGTATGAGCTTGAGCAAGTCACCTATCCTCCATAGTACTCTGGGGTAGGCAATAAAACAAATTTATTCAAATTGTTTATTGTGTTTTAGCATTAGTACCAATTTAAAATTGTCTTCCTTTAGACTTCCATTGTCCTTTAGGAGGTCCATAAACACAAAAAATATCTGTTCTATTTCTGCAGTACTGACAGGCATCCAAATGTGCCATTTTACCAGTGCTGCCAGTTTGGTTTGTGATTGGGACTGAGACTCCCACCATGCCATGATATTAAAGTCAGATGGGACTGACTTTGCTACATTAATGTAAATGTGCCACTCAAATGGTGAAATGTCTACAAGCCCCAGTATGTCACTGACATAGCTGTCTTTTTTCTTGACAAGCACTGGAAGTTGCAGTGGATCAAAGACATGAACTGCTTTAAAAGTATGCATAGATGGGTATTCTTTAATTACACTGTCCAATTTTTCACTGCTGGCCAACATCACTTGGAATAGTTGGACACAAGGAGCTCTGTCATCCTCCTGGCAATTTGACAGCTTTTCATCTGTCATAGGCCTGTATTCTTGTACTCCAGCTGTGGCACAAAAACCCAGAAACAAATGGAGATTGTTTAATCCATTGAAAATGCTGTGACCTTGGGGTACTGTGGTTACCTGCAGATTCTTAATGAGTTGGACAATCTCAGTGGAGTGTTCAGCCACAAATGTGGCTTATGCTACTAGTAGTACATTAAGTCTGCTTGCCAATAACATTTTAAGTTTTTCAAAAGTAGCTGCATCAGATACAGTATTCCTAATGAATTCTGCAATGAAAGGAAGGTATTCAGCAAGGTATATAACCACCTTCACCCATGAGCACCAGCAGGTCAATACTGCGTAAACTGGCATCCTTGCATTAATCCCATCTATTGCCTCCATAAATTTGAAATATTGATGTCATTGCATGGGGCTCTGACAAATTTTTTTTTTTTATCAAGCTGACCAGAGTATTAAGCTCTTCCTGTTCTGTGGACCAGAGTGCTAAGACCAAATTTAGCAAGTCTGCAATGCATGTTGCACACACAACATTGGGGAATATGCCCCAAAGAATGGCTTTTTTTTTAAACTCAGTCTTTATTTCTCTGTGTCAAGATGTACAAACCTTACACCAAAAAGGCATACAATCATTTATAGATACAGGTATGTGTAGTTTTCTACAGAAAAAAACATTGATTCTACATTTTTTCTTTACATTTCTAGGAGTTATCCTTCAACAAACATCACAATCAATTACAGGCTGCCAAGAGGAACAATATGCAGCTAAAAATGTTTTGTCCTCAAGGAAGTCCCTGGAGTTGGAATAGGCTGTCACAATCCTAGATGCTGTAGGTAGAGCTGTTCATCCATATCTACAAATGACATGTCCAAGGTGTCATAATCAAAGATTATTTTAAGCTAAGACCATGGACTCATTAAACATCAGAATATGAAATCATACGAAAACACCACTAATCTGTTGAAGCTAATTAAACTATAGAAGTTAATCAAAATAAATTAAACTATTCGGTAACTAACGTAGTGCCATATGTCATTAATTTTACCTCGATGGTACATTGTACATACAGTATGAGTGACAATAACTAAAGGTTATTGGGAAGATCATTGAGTGACTACCTAGTTCTACTACCGATGGCCCCCCTGACCTTTGCCAGGTACATGGGTGTGACCCATGTCCAAAACCTTAGAATTGTAAGTAGGGTGAGGAGGGCCTCATTCAGAGTGTGGAGTCTACTGTGTCTCAGATATGGTCTGCAGCATGGTCACGGCCCTCCATCCTGAATTCTGGAGTGCCAAGGTCTCCATGTGTCCAGAAAGATCTTCATTCAGAAATGAAGACAGACCATGAGCCTTCCATGGTCTCTAGCTGCTCCACCCTCTGTATCCATGTAGAGAGCACTGCGGTTTCTGGTGAGATCCACTTGATAGTACTGTAATACATTTGAGGCTGACAGCCTAAGAATGTGAAATAGCTTGTGGCAACCTTGGCTCCTCCAGTTCCCCACCCAAACCCAAGACCAGCGCCTGAAAAGTGAAAAGGTATGGCAATCCCATGATGGACTGGAGCAGGGTGAGCACCTGCTGCCAAAAAGGCTTCATAATTGGACAACTCCAAAAGATGTGCCAATGTGATCCCATTGCCCCACAGAGTCTCCCACATTTATCCGTGCAAGTAGACCCAAATGTTTTGTGCATGTGGGGATGAGAAAAAAACTTGTTAGAATCTTCCAGTTAAACTTCTGCCAATTGGGAGAGGAGGTGACTGCCCAGCCCTTGTTAATCCTCTGAGACCAGCTAGATTCTGAAAGGGGTAGTCCTACCTCTATGGTCCATACCTCATGCAATCTATCTGAAGGGGAAGGAGTGAAATCTGACAGGAGCTTTTAAAGTTGTGATATATGCCTCATCTTAGCTTCCAGTCATGCCCACCAGTAGAATAATTCTTCCAACTCCATTCAGGGTCTTAAAATTTGGTTTGGTGAGAGTCCTCAGAATAAAATTTATAACCTGTAGGAATCTAAAATGATCCTCTCTCTGGAGGCCATACTTTTGTTGGAGCTGGTAAAACTCATACATACCCGCTTACAATAGTTGAGAAAACAGAACAATCCTGTGCCTTCCAGTACCCATATCCTCTGTCTAATGTGGGGTCTGGAAGTTCAGATGAAATAGGATCAAGAACATGGGACCCAGTTCATTTAGGGTACCTGTCATATGCCTCAGGTTGCACAAGGATATAAATGTATGCTTCATCCAGGGGTTTGTAACTTGGTGCAAGAATGGTTGAGGAATTTTACCCATGGCTAAGATCCAGATGGGGAGCCACGGTTGCTGTTCCTTCTCTATTGCATACCAACCTGATTCAACCCTCTGCCTCATCCAGGAAAAAAACAAGGGCCCTGGGCTGCCAGATAGTTTTTAAGGTCCAGGAGCCACACTCTACCCTTGTCTCTAGACACAGTCAGCATAGTATATGAAAGTCTAGGCCGATTACCACCCCATAAAAACTGTCGGAGGGATGTGTGCAACTCTTTCCAGTAGCTTTGTGGGATAGAGATGTGGAATGTCTGGAAGACAAACAAGAAATGGTGCAGGACATTCATTTTGATCACTTGTGATCTGCCATATAGGGACAGGGAAGAATTTTCCATCTGGTCAGGTCCTGCTTAAGGGTATGGAATAGCTTTAAATAATTGTTGGAGAACATTTGTTCAAGTTGACCGAAATTTGGACCCCCAAATATCTGATTGTGTTTTTTGGGCCCAAGTAAATGGGAAGGATGCCTTAAATTTGGGGGGAGGAGAACCACTAAGGGTAAGGGCATCTGATTTGTTAAGATTTATTTTATAACAAGCCAGTTTATGAAACTGCTCCAAGACTTGAAGCAAGTGAAGGAGTGGCGTAGAAGGGTTCCCTAGAAAATTAGTGGATCATCTGCATATAAGGCAAATTTCTGCCCCCGCCAATATACCCTGAATATAAGGGTGATTTGGGATCTGTACTGCCAAAGGTTCAAGTGACAGGGTGAAGAGCAGTGGAGAGAGGAAGAGCCCTGCCAGGTTCCTCATCCCAGACCAGATCTCTCCAACAAACCACAATTGACCATTACCACTGCCTCTAGCCCCTCGTACAAAGCTGTTATAGCCCCCACAAATTGTTCTCCTAGGTCAAACATGATCAGGACTTGTTGGAGGAAGAACCAGTCAACCAGATCAAGGGCCTTTTCTGTGTCAACCCTAATGGCTATTTGGAAATGCTGGTGCTGTTTCTGAGAAGAAATGATATTGAGAAACCTCCAGATATTGTCCTGTATGAGTCTACCTTTTATAAAGCCTGTCTGGTTATGGAGTACTAGACAGCAGTTAACTGGTTGCAGCCTTGAGGCCAAAATACCTGTGAAAACCTTAAGATCTGTGTTTAATAGGGAAATGGGCCTGTAAGAGTCACATTCTTGGGGGTCCTTGCCCGGCTTCGGTAAAACAGTAATTTAGGCATATTTCCAGGAGGGAGGGATAGGCTCTGCATCTCTTATGATGGACTTGAGGGCTCTTTGAAGAGGGGGGAGTAAGTCAGTAAAAAAGATCTTATAAAATTCGGCCTGGTAGCCATCCATCCCTGGAGCCTTGGAGTTTTTAATGAGGTGATGTGACTTTTAAGCTCCTGCTCAGTGATGGGAGCTCCAAGCAGATTAGCCTTGTTCTTTTAGGGAGGGTAATGTGATGCCTTCTAGCTGTTCCTGCACTTCGAGGCATGTAATGGACCCTTCGGGACTATACAGGGCTTTGGAAAAGTCTGCAAATTGTTGTGCTATTTCTTTAGGTTTAGCTGTAAACTCCATGGTTGATCCCTTCGAACCTTAAGGACTGTCCTATTGACCACCTCTTTATGCAGCAGAGCTGCTAGCAATGTACTAGCCTGTTCAAGTTCAAGTTTATCATAGGAAAACTCCACTGAGCAAGCTCATTCACAAGGAGGTCCTTTGACACAGACAGATAGTTACAGATCGCATAATCGATAAAACAGCACAAATTCAAGTACAGAATTATGGGCAAGCTTTAACATGTTGCCCGATTCATAATAAAGTTGTCTGGCATACCTAAGCTTCCCCTCAATTTTGTTCTCCAACAATTTCCTCAAGCCTTCCTAGCTTCCTGTAATTGTGATTTACTTGTAGGGGTCAGATCCGATTTGTGCTGTGCTTCTAAGGAAGCTACGGCTTTTTCTAGCTCCTCTGTTGAAGTTGGATGTTATCTTTCTTAAGTGAAGTCATGAAGGAAATAATTTCCCCCTGCAAATAGGCCTTTAAGGTATCCCAAATATGGAAACTGAAGTGCCCTTTAGGGAATTTAGTTCTAAAAAAGATTTTATCTCACTTTTAATCATTTCCTTGCAGTCCACCCTATTTAAGAGACTGGCATTAAGACACCACGCAGAGACTTCCACTGGAGGATCGATCACCATATTTAGGCTGACAGGGACATGGTCCAAAATGGTTCAAATACCAGTCTTGGATGTCTCCACCACTTGGGCCCACTCTGTTGATATTAAGAAATAATCCAGCCGGGAGTACTGGTTGTGTCTTGGTGAATAAAAACTATAGTCTTTCACACTTGGATTCAAGTATTGTCAGATATCCAGCAGGCCAAACTCAGACATAATTCTGGCTAATGTGGTTGAGGCTTTAGAATGTCTCACACTTCCCTACCCCATTCTATCCTGGGTTGGAGATAAGGCTGTGTTAAGTCCTCCTAAGATGTTTATAAAGGAGGCTTCTAGTGCAGCTTGTGCTATTGTATCTGAAAAGAAGGTAGACCTCAAATGCTCTTCATTTGGGGCATAGATGTTGAGCGATTTAAGCTGGTGCACTCCTAATTCTCCTCTTATCTTAACAAATCGGCCTTCTGGGTTGGTAATAACATCTGAGATCCTGAGTGGTACATTCTTCCTTACTAACATCGCCACTCCTCTTTTATATGGACTATCCACACAACATGAGGCAAAAACCTTCCCCACCCAGGACCTTCTAAGTTTCAGGTGTTCTTCAGTGCTGAGGTGGGTTTCTTGCAAAAAAGCAGTGTCAGCCCCTAGCCTATTTAATTTCTGCAATAGCCTAGAACATTTAATAGGGCTATCAAGGCCTGTACATTGTATGTAACTAACCGTAATCTCCCCATGGTGAAGGTCCTGAGCGTGGGTATCCAATTATATTCCATCTGGCAAAATGACATACAGTACTTTATTTAACAACAATAAGAACAGTGAACTCCATGATGGATTTCAAAAAACTCCAACAATGAGACATTAACATGTGTAGTGAATCAACTAGTTAACCTTTAGAATGAGAAATGGATATTTTCAACCTTTAACAATATACAAAAAGGAAAAACAAAAGGGGTTTAAAAAATATATAAAGAACTGAATCACTTCAGTGAACCAGCACTAATGACCTCAAAGTGTTTTCACCCCATAACCTCTCCCTCACTACAATGTGGGAATGTTGGGGAGAGGGGAGAGATGAAGCAAACTCTTTCTTGGTGTAGCCTACTGCTGTCTGCACAAACTAAGATGGTCAGAGGGGTTAGTCACCTCTACCTATCTCTTCTCATCCCTTCAGGGATCTATAGGATGAGAGAAGAGCAGAACCTCAGCCCCACTTTTAACCCAGGTTGTAATACAGTCAGCTTATTTTGAAGGAAAATGAGAAGGTGTCACTCCTCATCTAAATATGGATCCTGCTTTGATATTCACCACCCTGAAACATTTCCTCAAATGAGGTGCTTAATTCCTCCTTTCCTCATTTCCCCCCATGCTCAGTGAGTAAATAATAAATGGAATAACACCGAACGGGGGGGGGGTGGAGAACCCACTGTCTACAAGAAGTGTAGTATTCAGAATCCCCAATAGGCACATGGGCTCCATATGTCTTCTAAAGTAAATAATCTCCTGGTCTATCATAAAAGACCAAATATTTCTGGGTTTGTGGATTCAATGAGGAGTAAAACAAAACATCTTACATCTTTGATTAGAGGTAGCTAATCATGAATGCAATAAAGAAAAGTCCTCCATCCATTTTGAACATTAGAAGATAAGCCTGCCCTCTAACCCAACAGTATAATCACTAAAACAGAATCAAACTCATTTAATTTTCTCCAAAAATTGAGGAGAAAATATAAAAGTGGAAATGCCACATGCCAGCACGGTCCCGTTCACTCTCTCCGTCTCCTCGGGTTATTTTCTGCATCATTGAATTTTAGGCCAACTTATCTCTGGCTGCTGTGAAGGCCTCTTTGTGGCCGGGTAGTTCTGAACCTTGCTCCATACTTTCTGTTGCCATTTCTTCCACTGCCGAGGTCCTGTCTTGGTTTGCCACTCCATTTGTAATAAGTATCTCTCTAGAAACCTCGATAAAGCCTTGTTTAATGAGATGCCCAATGTTGAAAGAAAGTCCATAGCCTCCGGGAGCTCCATAAATCTTTTCGTGCCTTCCTGGGTCACCACTCTAAGTTTAGTGAGGTACTTCAAAAAAGCTTTCGTACCTTTGTCCCAGAGCAGTCTCTGGATTGCCAATACTTTTCTACGCTGCATCACCATGGAGGGAGTGAAACTGTTTTAGAAAGGGGCATTGCTCTCCAAAGAAAACCTCTTTCTTGCTCCAGGTTGTGCACAAAACTTGCTCCTTGACTCTATAATCTAGGAAAGCCATGACAATTGATCTAGTCCTGACAGTTGGATCTTTTGGGGGTGTGATCAGAGATCTATGCACTCTGATAATATTGAATTGTAGGTCTGTCAGCAAAGATAGTATCTCCCTCAGCAGGCTCTCCACAAATTGTGACATTTCTCCCAATTTGACTTTCTCTGGTAAGCCATGCAGCCTTATGTTGTTTTGCCTATGCCAGTTCTCTAGTTCCTCCATATGAAATTGAAGCTCCATTTCCTGGTGGTTTAGGTTGAGTAATGCAGTGTTATGCACATCCTTTGTATGGGCATAGTCTGTTATGGTGTTCTCGAGTGATGCAGTGCACTGGTCTATAGCCTGAATATCCTGATGTTCTGTGCCACACTGTTCATCCCTCCCCCATATCAGAGGCCAGAACAATTTTTGCAATGTGTACCAGTCTGCCAGGCCCGTCCCTCCACCCTCCATTAATGATAAACCGCAGAAGCATGGTATGGACCAAGTAGATTGACATACATGTGGCAAAAAATTGTTCTGTGCCAGCCTACCCGTCCACCCCTCCCTCCTCCATTACCAGAGGCCAGAACAATTTTTTTCTGCACATGTACCATTCTGCTATGCTTGTCCCTCCAACAACCATCAATAACAAACCACAGGAGCATGGCATGGACCAAGTGGACTGATATACATGTAACAAAAAATGTTCTGTGCCAGTCTTCCTGTCTGCTCCTCTCCTCCATCACCAGAAGCCAGAACAATTTTTTTAGCACATGTACCAGTCTACTAAGCCCATCTCTCCACTGACCATCAAAGAAAAAACACAGAAGCATTGCATGGACTAAGTGGACTCATATACTTGGGAAAAAACTTGTTCTGTGCCAGTCGGCTCATCCACCCCTCCCTCTTCCATCACCAGAGGCCAGAACAATTTTTTTCAGCATGTGTACCAATCTGCTAAGCCCATCCCTCCACCAACCATCACCAACAAACCACTGGAGCTTGGTACAGACCAAATGGACTAATATGCACATGACAAAAAACTGTTCTGTGCCAGTTTGCCCATCTGTCCCTGTCTCCTCCATCATCAGAGGCCAGAACAATTTGTTTCAGCACATGTACCAGTTTGCTAAGCCCGTCTTTCCACTGACCATCAATAAAAAAACACAGGAGCATGGCACAGACTAAGTGGACTGATATACATGTGGAAAAAAACTTGTTCTGTGCCACTCTGCTCATCTGCCCCTCCCTCTTCCATCACCAGAGGCCAGAATATATTTTCAACAATTGTACCAGTCTGCTAAGACCATCCTTCCATCGACCATCACCAACAAACCACTGGAGCATGGCACAGACCCAGTCAGCTGGCATACATGTTTAAAAACATTGCTCTGTGTCACTCCATTTGTCTGTCCCTCCTTCATAGCAACCAGAGGCCAGAACAGTTTTGTATAAACATGTGTGCCAGTCTGCCAGGCATGTCCCTCCACTCTAATCAACTACAGACCACAGTAGCAAAGGACAAACCTCGCCTACAAGTAACCAAAAAAAAAAAAAAATTTTTTTTTTAAGTAAGCATGCCAGCTCATGCACTGCCCCCACCTATGCCATCCTCCTTTCCTTGCTTTCCCATTCAAACAACAGCAGTGCTGTCCAGAAAAAAAAGACTTACAAGGCTCTGGTAGGCACTCAGAAAAGCAGTTGTCCTGTGGCAGCAGATGGCAAGGCAGGTCAGTAGCAGCACAGTTGGCAGCTTGGCAAACCCACAGGTTGGCAGGATGGCAGTCTGGTCTTCAAATATAGTTTGTAACACCACCTGGAAGCAAGCTGAAAGTGCAGGATTGCAGGACTGTAGGTGGCCAGGATGACAGGTCAGCATGTTGGCAGGTTGGCAGGTTGGTGAACGATGAATCCTTCTGGTGAATGAATTACAGTTCCTTTAGGGATAAAGCCAGCTGATAATGTAGTTGTGTCCCCCTCCAAACCTGCCTTAGTTAAAAGGCTTAGGAAGACTAGAGGGGGAAACTCTGTAACTACAAATGGTGACAAATTCAACCAAATTCAATGCTGGTGGTGTTCCACCCCTTTTATGATGTCAATCTCCAATGCAAATGGGGTGGAACAGCCTTACCAGCTGGGGTGAACTGTTCTCAAATGCTGCAAAGCCACACAGGCTATTATGTTTTTTGGTTTTTTTTTCAAAAGTGCTGTTTAGTTTGCTGAACATCTGAAGAGCCCAGATATGATGGAAGAGTCACGGAGGGGGGAGGCAGATAACCACAACAATTGTGGTACAGTGGTGCTCTCAAATTTGCAGTAGCCCTTATAATAACTCAATGCAGAATTATTTTATAAAAAAATGACCTAGTCTGTATTTGAATTCCAGCTTTATTTTAATTGAAATTTTTTCAAGGGGCATGGACTTCCATGGTTTAATCACATGCTGTGTAAAAAAGAACTTTCTTTTGGTTGTTCTGAATGTTTCACCTTTTCTTTAAAGCGGATGTCCTTTAGTATTTTTTGTTGTTTGTTTAAAAAGGTAAATTCAGTTTAGTCAAGAGATAAAGATCTTGCATAATATTGCACATGGTGAGTAAGTCACCTCTTTATCGATACTGCTCCAAGGACATTAAATTTAGGTAACTGAGGCTGGATTCATATGATAAATTACATATGCTATAAATGGTTTTGGTGGCTTTCTCTGAACCCTTTAAATCCACTCAGTTTCTTTGCATTTGTGTGGGAATCAAACCGGAGTGGCATAATTAAGATTAGGTCACACATCCGCTCTATAAAGAGGGAAGATAACAGTCATGTGTCTTGATCGTATATGCCTCTTTATAGCCTACAGTGTTCTATAAACATGAGTGATAAAAAGGGATGACTGAGATTTGAGTTAAAATTTATTATCAATGACTATTCCCAGGTCCTTTTCATTACTGTTTTCAAAGAACTGTTTACCACATAGTATATTGGGATACATCATGTTTTACTACCTAACTTCATCACTGCATTTATCTGTATTAAATCTCATTTCCCATTTGGAAACCCAAGTTGTTAGTTTATCAAGGTTATCCTGAATTAACATATAATCTTCTTAGTCAGGCATTTACCCTCTAATTTCATGTCATCAGAATATTTGAGTACTCAAGATGTTAAACTCTTTGTTAGATCACAAATGAATATATTGAAGAGCATTCGCCCCAGTACCCATCCCTGTGGAACCGCTCTAGTCAAGTAACCACTATTTGAGATATGCCCTCTAATTATTACATACTGTTCTCTATCAATGAGCCAATTGGTTATCCATTTTATAAGCTTATTACTAAGTTTTTCTTCATTCAGCTTATGAATTACAGCCCAGTGTGGCACAAAATCAAATGCTTTAGGAAAGTCAAAATATATGATGCCATACAATATGCCTTAATCTAAAGAGCTACTTACATTTGCATAAAAACATAGCATATTTGTAATACATGATTTACCAGGAGTAAATCTGCATTGTTCCATATCAGTATTGGTAGAACAGAGGATATGTTTTTTTATAATGCATTCTAGAATTTTTCCTGGGATGGAAGTAAGTCTTTTTGGCCTATAGTTGTTAACATCAGACGCGTTACCCTTTTTGTAGATTGGTGACAGAGACATTTGCCTTTTTCCAGTCAGCTGGCCTTGGCCCAGAGGAACCACATAGGGCAAAGTACAACAATCCTCTGTATCACCTGGGAGTTCTAGTGGGCAAAAAGACTGTAGCTCAAAATTGGAAGCTGGCTAAGGCTCCTAGTGTGGCCCAATGGGTGACAACTTTCTAGACTGCATGAAACTAGAAAGAGCACAATACCATTCCTTGAATAAAATTTCAGTATATAAAAATGTATGGTACCACTTGGAACAAGTGGTAGATGCTCTTGGTTTCCAGATTTTAAAATATAAGATGTTGTTTTCTGGGGCAGAGAAGGGCTCTGGTGACAATGCTTAACATTTTCTAATTGTTGTACCTGTATTGTTAAACTCAGGTAGGGGTAGAACCAGCTTGTATCATAAAATCTTAAATTGCAAACACAAGTACAATGGTATGTAGATGTCGTCGTCGAGTGTCTCAGGGAAGAGATCACTCTGAATCAAATACTATGTCCATTCATCCAAGTGTATCTGTTGTATCATGATATAATTTATTGTAAAAATGTACTGACCATTGCCTGCCAATAAAGATTTTACAAAAAAGTGGTGATATGCCACCTACTGTACCTGAAGTATTATAGTGTAAAGTATAGTGGTAGCCATAGAGCCTAGGCTAGTATTTGGTGGCAATTGTCAAATTTGCTTGACCCCCCCCCAAAAAAAAAATCTGTGGTATCCTGAATGAAACTGTTGATACTGTAGCTATCACAAGAAGTTGTAGAGCAGATTAACTAAGTCCTGAAATGTTCTTAATGAGTTTGCTAAATCAAAAGAAAATCAAAAGAAAATGGATTCCCCTGAGTTTTTAGCACTTGCCTAAAAGACCTACATTTTACATCTGAAGGCCTGTTTCTTTACTGTTGTTTACAGTATGGACCTTTCTAACATTTCTCACCTTGTTTATACAACATTATCATAAATTATATTGAAACAAGATACACTTAGGTATGAAGTTAACATCTTTGGTTTAGATTGCTATACCACCTGTTAAATGGAGCTGTGTGATTACAGAAGCTTATATTCTATAATGTCTTTGTACTGCAAGGATCAGCTTGCATCAGAGAAAAAAAAAACTTTAAGTCACTATTAAAATCTGTTTCTGTCAAAAGAGAGATAGCCATAAAAGTGATCTGGTCTGTAAAAACAGTAAATGCTTTCATGTTTACATTGACAAAGACTCTGGCCCAGCTGCTTACAAGCAACTAGATGTGGTAAGTTCCAGCAGCAGACAGAAATCTGATATTTATAAGTAGACAACTAGGGCAGGATTCACAAACCTCGGGGAAGGTCCCACAGCTGTGGGAAAACCTCTGCGCAAGAGGGTTGCCACTTGCAAATCCGCAGGTTACCCGGAGCGGCAGGTATTCACAAAGGTGGAGCTGGATTATGACCAGCTCCATGAATTATGGCAGCACTCAGGTGCTGTTGCCAGGGACAGCACCACAGCTGCAGGAGGCTGTTATGGACAGTGGAACCCATTGTAACACTCTCAGCAACTGTTGCGACTGTGAAATGGGCGCTCCTCAGCTGCTGCGATTTCAGAGCACCATTGGGGTTGTGGAGTGGGACTTAGTCACAAACCATGTTGTGAGCCCTGCTCCTGGTGTTTTGTAGGGGAAGGAGAGGAGAGGATCAGTCTGCAAAATAAAGAGTTAGTGGAAGCAGTACAAATGTAGCGGATGAGTTCTGCCCAGGAACTGAGTACAGTAGGAAGTGATGCCTTTTAAGAACCCACCAGTGCCTAGCCCAAAATCAAAGCACGTCTATGTGATGAACATAAAGGACAAGGCATAAGTCTAGAGATCTTGTTAGTCCAACAAGGCTCACCAGTGATGCATGGCTGAATGGAATGTGAGAGAGAAAGATTGAAGAAATCAATAGATAAGGATAACAAAAACAGCAGATGGAGACACTATGCAGGATAGCCTGCAAAATGGCAGTACCATTTCTTTAAACCCAGCCCATTCACATGAGCCACAGGGAAGAAGCATACTTACTAGCTAAAGACTCTACTTCAAAGCTCAATGCACCTGTGCAACTGATGATTACATTCTTCTTGCTTATACAATTTGTTAAACTGTCTTTATTTCAATAAAAAGATTAACCACAAAAAAGAAGCTCAATGCACTTTTCTTACAATCAAAATTTGTCAAAGACCCAGTGATGACATCAGCACTCACTAGAAATTGTGATTCACACTTGTGTGAAAAAAGCTTAATTCAGTTACAGTGCCATGCACCCAGTGAAGGTGACAGAGGGGATAAATACAGTAAAAGAGGGCCACTTTTGAAGAAAGACATGATTCAACAGGTAACACACACTATTACCAGCAAAGACTAAGGGTCCCATTTTCAGAGCTAGCTGGCTGTGCATGCAAACACGTGCGCTGCATGAAAAAATAGGGCCGGCTGCCTCAGGCGCCATATTCAAACAGATAGCGAGATCCAAACTTACTGCACTATCTTTTTGCTTATCAGACCCTGATAGCATGTTTAACAGCAAATGATCACCATGTTTGGTGCAGAGCTACCACAGAGCAGGGCTGAAGATGCCCTCAGGGGTTAAGTGCAGTGCACACTGGTTAGCACTGTAGCCCCTATGGGTGATATTCAGCTCAAAGATACAAATAAGCCCATTGAGAATGCACAACAATAAGGGTCCATTTGCATACCCATTATGGGCTCATCTGCATGTGAGTGCCCAGCCCGAGCTCACAGGACCAGGTCCCTTCCCCCACCACGATCCCTGTCCCCATATATAAATATAATATCAGTGGTGCTTCAGTGGTCCTTCCCCTGCCCAGATGCCCAGATCCCTGTCCTCATATATAAATATAACATCAATGCTGATCCAGCAGTCCCTCCCCTGCCCCGATCCCTGCCCCTATATAAAAAAAAAGTATAATTGGTGGTCCAGTGGTCCCTCCCCCTTCCCTGTTTTCCAATTGCTCCCCCGTTTTATATAAATGAATCCTCAGTGGTCCAGTGCTCCCTTCCCTCTTCCCTGTTTTCCAATCCCTGTCCAGACTCAAATAAATAATTTCCCTGGTAGGCTAGTGGCCCCCCAGCCCCCAACTCTGGTCAGTAGTGACCCACCACCATGCTCCCCCCACCTGACCCATGAGAGTGACTGGCACAGCCCTCCTCACACCACCACAGCCAGCCACTGACTGAACTGTCAATGAGCATGTACAGTATATAGTATGCACTCATTGACTGAGTGGTCATTTTCTTTCTCAAAATGTAAGCAAATTAGTGTCAAAAATCTTTGTTAATGCATCAGTTATGGTTCATATTAAAGGAACAAAAGTATGAAAATTCGGTGTTAGGTTTCCAACCCTACCACCCCACCCCACCCCCACCTCCACACACCAACAGGCATCAGGGAGTGCTCCTTGGGGTCATTAGCCCTAATGTGACAGAGGTCTTTAAAAGATACTTCCTTAAATGCAATCAATAATTTAGTTTACATTAACATAGACACATAGACCATGATGACAGAAAAAAAACAGAGGTCCATCCATTCTGCCCATATTCCCTATAATCCCTGGAACCTTCCTTGGAACCTAGTGTTACTCCAGGGTACTAAGCCTGCCCATCCTATCCTCGTTCTCCTCCCCCTGGTCTTGTTGGCCCGGGAGACCACTATTCCCTTCATTCTATCCCATGCCTGCTTGAATCCCCTGACTCTGTTTGCATCCACCACCTCAGTCAACAGACTGTTCCAAGGTCCCACCACCCTTTCTGTAAAGAAGTACTTTCTCATGTCCCTCCTGAACCTTCCTCTGTTAATTTCCACTTGTGGCCATGTGACCTTGAGTTGGTATTTGGGGTAAATAATTCATCACAGTTTTCCTTTAAGGAACTTGAAGGTCTCTATCATAGCTTCCCTCTCCCTTCTGGTTTCCAGTGAGAACATATTTAGTGCCTTGAGGGGCTCCTCATAGGATCTTCCCTACAGGCCATGAAGCAGTTTTTTACTCTGTGTTGTACTGTTTCCAACCTATCCCTGTCCTTTCTGAGGTGAGGATTCCAGAACTGAATACAGTACTGCAGGTGAGGCCTCACTAGGGATCTGTTTTGGGGAAGAATTCTGCTACCAGTACCCTTCCAAATACATCACAGCATCCTGTTAGCCTTGCTATAGGCCTTGTTGCACTGACTTATTCATTTATGGGAGTTACTGATGATAACGCTAGATCCTGTTCCTCTTCTGTAGTGCTAAGTCTCTCCCCACCCATCCAGTACTCTGTCTTGGCATTCATCCATTCTTCCAGAAATGATGCATAATCTTTTCTATAAGCATTTAATTAACTAACATTCTCTGTAGGTGAATTTTGTGAGTTTTTCTAACTCAACTGTTTCAAGCAGTTTTATACACATTAAATGCATTTGAATTAAAGAAACTAATTATAAGTTATATTTCATTATTTTCATGACTTCCAATGGGATTTCCAGTTACTCTCCAAATAATTTCTGCATCCAGAATATCATTATCAAAAACTAATTTAAAATAATAATTCCAAATACTAGAAGACATATGGGAAAATCACCGACTACAAAAGTGTTTAGGTCCCTTCAAAACCAGAAGCCAGAATTATTGGGGAATCATTCACCATAGAGATTTTTAAAAGATACATCCATAACTTCAGTGATAATTTAATTTACTTTATTCTAGAAATTATTTATACTCTTTTCAATAAGCAGTTAACTAACATAGATACCCTCTAAGAAAATGTTGCAAGTCTTTCTTATGCAAGTGTTTAAAGCAGATATATGGTTCTTACAGGCATCCCAGCTCTTTTTCATGGGTTGAGCCAACCCATTGCTAATATTTGCAATTCAGAATTAAAACTGCTGCTCATTTACTGCAAACTGTATTCCCATATTTCATATATAACAGTGGTTTAATTTTTCCAATTAATTATTTCAGTAAATCAAAATTCTTTCCCGGTGGCTTGTTTGTATTAATAAATTTGTTACTTGAATGAAATGATCTGACTCAATAATTTGATTCAGATTACCCTCTACCTAGTTTTTCCAATGTAATCTTTTCTGTTTCTAATAGTGAGGTTTGTTTGATCAAGGCATTCAAACTTCATCCATATAGGTTAGGGAAGCAGTATAGCGCGAGTGATTTAAGGCTCTGAGTTGTAAATCTGGTGACATCCAGCAGACCAGACCTGGGTTTAAATCCTACAGCTTCCATTTGCAGACTGTGTGACCCTGAACAAGTCACTTAATTTCCCTGTGCTCCCAGGTCACACCAGTAAAAAAAGCTTTCAGCTTAGTGTGCTAGTCCTGGTTAAACAACTAACACAAAACAAAAAAAAAAAGATCAGAATATTCATACTTCTATCAATAATAATAGGAAATGGTCACTATTTGTTTTATGTTAGCCTTGAACTCATTTTTTTACAGTTCCAAAAGTGTAGTTGTTTTCATAACCAGTTATTGAGGCAGAATTTAGGCCAAGTTAGGGAATAACTCCAGACTGATCAGTCGGTAATCTTCTGTTTAAAATTCTCAGTACATTTTCAACCAATAATTTCATTAACCTAATACCATGGTGATTTGAAAACTTATCTTGGGAGGTCCAGGCAGAGACCTTTTCTATTTTGAATGAATAGTACATACTGTATCAGTATCTACAAGGTTATTAAATAAACCCACCCAAGCATTAAAATCTCATACAGTACCACAGTGACAGCCACATTTGGTTACTGTACAGTAAAAATGTATTGCCAGAAGCTTCAATGATCAAAGAGTATACAGATGGATTATAATAGTTAGTAGCTATAGGAGGAATATAAACATTTCCTGTCAAAAGGTATTCTGTATTCTATCCAAACACTATTAACAAAACTGTTTTATAAACAACCAAATTCTCTACCAGTTTAAACACAGAGGTTACCATAAACCCAATGAGTAACCCATAACTTGACCAACCATATTTCATGTATTTCTAGGCTGGGACCATAACTTCAATAAAACAATTTAAAACACTGTTTCTTTTTATGTGGTTAAACAACTAACACAAAACAAAACACAAACAGAAAAATATCATATTGAAAACTTAATTAAAAAAATCATTATCAGTCAGTTTTCTTTTCAGGCCCATTGTGTTCCAAAGACAGATTAACTACAGTCTGATCTGATTCTTTTCTTCTTTTTTTTTTATTAATAAAGTATTTATTGTACATATGCACACTAAAAAGCCTGCATGAAAAACTAATACAACATATAACAATTTTTGCTAGTAAACATAGACTGACATTTCTCTGAACTCTTGAACAGATTAAAGATTGACTCTAATTAACAGAAATAAGTCAGAGGGTATATCAGTAGACATTTAAGTAGTTTACAGAAAATGGAACTTACACTGAGTCTTTTTCTATGCAACAAATAGAATAATTGGTGAGGCTGCATCATTTATGAGGCTATAATTTCATCAAAGGATTCAGGTAAGATCATAAAAATAAGTGCAAAACTCAAGTGTTCCATGAACTCACCAAAATCATGAGATGGAATTATTATCAAGTGAAGAAGAGAAGAATCAGCATTTATGTAGCACTTTTCATACATCCAAAGCGCTTTACAAGCAATGCTAGACTGGAAGTGAAGTGACTGAATGTGTGGTGGTGGCCATATCGCACATCATCACCCACACACAGCCTGGATAATTGCATGAACTGGTTTTATGGGAAGGGGAATGTTGGCCAGGACACCGGGAATGTTCCCTACTCTTTGCGACGAGTGCCCTTGGTTCTTTTACTTCCACCTGGACAACACCAGGATGGGCAGAAGGGACCTCAGTTTAACATCTCATCCGAAGGACAGCACACCCCAGCGGTACAGCACCCCCCAATACTGCACTCGGATGCCAGCGATTTTTTAGGTGCAAGTCCAATCCCAGTGTGGGATGAGAACCCATGACCTTCTGGTCCAGAGGCAGATGTACTACCAACTGAGCCACACTGACCACCATTGAAGGAAGTTTCCTTGTTTGTTGTTTTGTAATACAAGAGTTAAAACTTTTTTAGAAATCCTCTTTTGTTATTCCTAGCTCCCCTCTACATTCTCAGTTTGAAACTGTGTGACATGTTTTGTAAATTTAAATTCACTTTAACAAACCACCCCACTGAGTACTTTCTCCTTCCCAAGTTTGCACTTTGATCTTAATAATTTGTACCATGTTTAGATTGATTATGGGTCATTCTGGCTTTCTGGTATGAAGTGCTGAATAGTGTATTTGTCTAGTGACATTTCAACCATATGTACCAACACTGTATTTCAAATGTCTTTATGGAAAATTGCTATTCTGTACTTGAAACCAAAACTGTAGTGGTACTGACTTAAATGAATCAACTAAGATTGAAATGTGATTTCTGTAGGGAAGCACTCAGATTATTGTTTGGTTTGGGGGAAATTCAATTTATAAAAAGAAAATGCTGCCAAGTGTACAATTTGGAGTGTGGGAGGGCAAGGCAAATACTAAGAAAAATATTACGAACTGTGTAGAAAATGGCTATAATCAAACATTTTCTAATCACAATGTTCTATCTTGTAATACCAGTAATGATGCCCCAGATTCATAATATTAGCACTTTCCAATGGCACACCAACCACATTATGATATTGTAGTGTCATTCTTTTCCTATGAGAAAAACTGACTACTCATTTACTACATAAAAATAATTCCTCGATACAGGAGTTTACATTAGCTTGGAAAGGTAATTGCCATACCATATTCTAGCAGTTACAGTATTCCTGACATCCTTAGATTTGCTACTGCAACTGTTTTTGTTTTATTCAACAATTTTAAAATGTGTTATTAGTTCTGCAATTAGTGTGAATATTCCATAAAGATGGCAGCCCAGATTTGTTTTAATGATCTTCCCTAACATCTCCTTTACACATAAGAACTATCTCAATCCACCCCTCCACTTCATGATTTTGTACATGAACCTAAAGTTTGTAATGGGTTCCTATGGAAATTAACTGAATGTGTACTTCTTATTTGTATATACTTGAGACTAAATAACTAGTGGCAATCTAGGTAACCCACAGTTATAGACACTGACGTGGTTGGATATTACCTGATTTTTTCAATATCTCTAGAGAAATTCCCAGCCTGCCTGCAGTACCACTGTAGGATTCACACAGAGTTTTTCTTTCAAAATATCACCCAATATCTGGAAATACCCAGATAAGTTGATGATTTCAACTGCACATTGTGCCTGCTACTGTATGGTCCCCCCTAGGGCCCACTTGAAAACTACGTGTTACACTTTAATCTGTCTATCCTAGTGTAAAAAACATACTAAATAAATAAAATATTCAGATTGCACATCTGCCTATGTGGATCAATATTATGATTATGATTATATATCATCCCATCTCCCTCCTTTCTTCCCTTTGCAACATAGAGGTAAAACTCCTTTCACAGGTCTCCTTCTTGCTTGATTTTTTCCTATCCTTTTTACATTCTAATCTGGCTTCTGCAAACAGCACTCCATAATCCTTGCCTCATCTGTGTAATTGAGTCTGTTCCTAAAGGGACCCTGAGGTCTCTTTTTAGCTGTCAAAGCTGTATTAAGAGTATGCATATGTCTTTGTGGAGCAAGGTCATTTTTATGATAATTGGCACCCTAGCCCAACCATAGCTAACTTTTTCTTATCAAGGTGGGCCTGACAAGGAAACAGGAGCTTTTAAAAATGTCAAAACCATATAATGTGCACTGAGAATGAAATAAAATGGTTGGCTAAATTGGTGCCTTTATATTTTATTTGTTTTTGCTGCTGACAAGGTTATTGCATTTTTTTGTTTGTGTTTTTATCATGAGCAGCTAATTCAAAATCCCTGATGAGTATTGGACAAGTTTCATATATATGTTTTGTTTATCATTATGATTAGTTTTTATTAAAAACAAATATTTTAATCTGACCACTGTTGCTTGTCTTTGTCCCTCAGTAGTTCACACATCAGTTAAAGGCCCTCTGATTGATCTGCCCCAGCCTGGTAGTAAATTTTAAATTTAAGAATCATCTCTGGTAATACATGTTAAGGTTGATGGTTCACTGATGTATCACCTGTTGCTCAAAAATAATTAATTTGATATAGTATTGAGAAAACCATGGAAGAACAATATAAATGCTGGTCCAATGAAAGGTATCAAAGTATAAAATAGCATGTATTTATGCAAATTATTTAGAATGCATAGTTACTGTACATCTCTGTTACAAAAGTCTTCAAGGTAAAATCTGAATAATAAAATATCTATCATCATTACAGTTTTTAAATTAGTTGTTAATTGCTCATATAATCAACACACAATTTGAAAATAGTGTTTATACATCTGAAAACACTACCAGTGATGCATACAACTTCTTGTTAATCCTGCTATTGAAATTAATTAGCCTTATGCTGCTTTTTAATTTTGATGGGGCTACTCATGTCACAAAAAGTGAACTTAGTACAACCCAGATGTCTGGACATAATGAGATCACTGTTGCTGAATTACTTAGCCATGATATTAATTTTGAACTAGCAGCATGAATCTGGACAATGTAGCAGAGTCGCCTGGTATTATTGAAGGCAATTTGCCATCTAATAGGGGAAAGAAACAGCTGGTAAAGCAAATTCTGCTTTGTGTAATATGTCCTGCCTAAACAATATTCAGGAAAGAGGTGTTGTCAGAACTCTTAGAATATGGACAATTTCAACCACAACTGGTGCCATGCCAGTATGGAAATGTGGTTATGGCTTCTTCCCTTGAAATCACACTCAGATTCTGCTGAATAGTGCCTTTAAATGTGTACTATTTATATTCATGTATTAAAATGAACAAGTTATATAACTGCTTGGTGAGATGGAGTTTCTTATTAGGATTCTGAACTGAGAACCTAGAAAATATGACAGGAAAATATTACAGTTTTTGATTTCCTAGAGCAGGAATCTCAAGAAGTAGATTTATTTGCCAGTTACTGAAACAGTTTTGGCTCCATACATTCTGAGACATACTCTAAATGGAGTAAAACATATTTACAGAGCTGTTAGTACCAAGTATAACAGCGAGATGATGTTATAAATGTTTACAAGTAGCCAGTTGTTACTTTTATTTCTGAAGAATTTTCTTTCTTCCTGTTTCTAATTAGAAGATTATCTAACTGGTAGTATTATTATTTTGCATGCTGTGAAGAGAAGGGATAGCATTTTGAAAGGCTCACATTCATTTCTTGTATGCGAGTACAGAATTCCACTCAAATAGTTAGACTACAAAAAGGTATCCAGTGAACACGGCAAACGTGATTGAGCAATTACAAAAAGGTTGAATCAATCATGGAGCTCATGTTCTAGGCTACCTGGCAGGGTAGTGACAGGATACAGGATAGGCAACTACAGTGACAGGATGTCGCTATAGATACATGCATGGGGGGATCATGCCTCATGATGGGTAGAAGGGGAGGGAGGGTATTTGAGCTATAGTGCAATGGCCAGCTGCCAATCTGGCTATGTGGTGTGCTGGATAGGGTGTCAGGCTAAGGATGGGAGGGTGCTGGGTTCGGTTCTGGGGCAGGTGTCTTTTTTGCATTGGCTAGTGATATTTGTTTTAAAGTTTTACACCCCCCCCGACATGCACCCCCTGGAGTTAAGAATCCTTAAGTAGGAAGGTGCGGGGTGCAGCCCCACCCCCAGCATATTCAGAAATCCCATTGCTGGTTTTGTGGTCGCTTGCAAGTGTATATCGCCGAATTGCTTTTTGGCAATATACACTCGCCATAATAGTGGTCGCTGTAATGCATTCACTATTATGACATAGAACCCTACAAAAAGTTGTTCTAACTTTCAGTACAGAATCCCTCAGTGGCATCTGACAAACAGATATGAGTCTGACAGTTGTGGCAGAAATTGCCACAAACTATGAGAAGTGTTGCACATCCTTGCAGATGTCCATGAATAGGATGCAGACATCTGGACAGATCTACGTAGATTCAGCATGTGTCCAAAATATGAATGCAAGTGCTGTGTTCACCAGATAGAAAATCCTGCTTTATCTGGAATTTGACATATCTATTTATATTTCCCTATGTACCTGATCAGTGCACTATACTAGTGCTGTGCAAAATAAAATTCTTCCAATGAAATTATCATAAAGTCAGTCTTTCACTTCCGTGAAATTTCAGAATGCAATTTGGCAACTTTTGTGAAATTCTAACTTATAACAGTGGAATGAATGTATAAATTACAGACTGATGTATTAAACTGCATAGTACAATTCTGCAGAACTGATCACTTAACTGCAGAATGATGGCATGTATTGTGGATTGAAGTATTAAACTATGGAATGAAATGCAGCACAACTATCATTCCACATTCTTCAATTCAGCCAGAAAATTTATCGATTGGGACAAAATTCACAAAGCACAATCTAATGATTCAGATTTCAGAAAATTTGTGAAATTTTGCAAAATCTCTGAGAATTTAAAATCTGCAGTTTCCAACCAGTACTAACTATGACTGACTCACTGTGAACTCAGAAGTGACAAATCACACAGATGGTGAATAGTTCTTTTTGGTCAGTTGTGATGTCACATACAGTGAGGTGACAATGCTGATGAGGTATGAAGGGGAACAGCACTATAGTATATACAGTATTTCAGTCTTCAATTTAAGTACTGTTCCACAAATAACATATTGTACTTTCCAGGAAAAAAAATAATTATAAAAAAGGCAAAGAAAAGTACTTCTAGTGTAAAAATAACAGGTGACTAATTTTAAAAGGTGGTGTTGATCTTAGGCAGTGTACGCAGATTAACCCTATTACCAGCTTCATCCTAATGCAGTAAGAAACCCCCAGGAATCAGTACTAGGGCCATTTTTTTTTCAAATATGTATAGCAGATTAAATAGCAATATCAGTGATTGGATTATAAAACATGCTGATGACATCAAGCTTGTCAGACCAGCTCACACTGACAGCAACAAGAAAAGTATTCAGGATGGCCTAGATAAAATAACAAACTGAGCATTTAAATGGGACATGAAATTCAACCTTGATCAGTGCCAAATTATCCACGTAGGCAGCAGAAATGTACTGCAACAGTTCACTTTATGTGATACTATACTACAATCCTCTGATAGTGGTAATGACCTAGGTATTACTGTAAACAGAACCTTAGACTTCAAAGAACAATGTACGGAAGCATTCACAAAAGCTAACAGGATTCTAGGAGCTTTAAAAGGAATATTTCCTGCGGAAAGGCAGAGTAATAATGCCATAATTGTATGATGGAATGCTGTTAGCGTTAAAAATCGGTCACTTTCGAAATGTTGCTGTGCTCTAGTAGCTAATGCAATCGCAGCTGTTATGCTGCACTAGCTGCATAGCTGCTACATCATAACAACATCGAACGCCTAATGCATGTGCATTTTTATGACCAGGAAATGGCCTCGGTGGTGAAAACAACAGTGAAGCGAGCGGCACAGTGGAGAAAAAGAAAACAAAGTAAGTCACTCAAATAGTCATGTGTCATAGCAGTTGGCATCCTACACTATAAAAAACCATGGATAACCAGCTAATGATAACTAGATGAGTTAGTTCATGTTGAGGTTGTCCATGGTGACCAAACCTCTTGAGCTATGATCTCGAGGTTCAAAATGGCCATGGCAACCCTCAATGAACTAACCAGCTTACTCGATAACTAGGTATCCATTATTCTGTATGTATCACCCATATAAGAGACCACTGTTAGAATGTAGTAGTCAGGTTTAGTACACATACAAGAAAAATTATATCACCAGAGTGGAAAAAATATACAAAAGAGCCACTACGAGTATTCATAAGCTAAAATATACACCTTAATCATACAGACTACAGACTTTAAATTTATACTCACTGGAGAACAGGAGAAAAAGAATGGACATGCTACTGATGTATGACATTGTACAAGACCCCTACTTACCGACTGAGTTAAACTTAAAATTTCAAGATCATGAAAAAGCACAAGGGGTCACCTCTACAAATCATCCCAACAAGGTTCAAAACTGACAAGATAAAATTTTACTTTGAAGAAGGTGTAATACATCCCTGAAATAATCTATGAGAATATGTCATAATAAGCAAAAACAAAACCTAGATTAATGTATTCTGGAAGTGGCAATTTAAATTACTATATATAAACTACAGGAGCAGCCATAGACAAACAGTCTTTTAGCTCCTTGAAACCTTTGTGAATTTTGTGAAGAAACAATTGGTTAAACACACATTTAGATAAACAATTTTTAAATGATAAATGTATTGTATGTATGCCTTGAGCAGCTTCCCAGATTCAATCACACATAAGATTGGAAGTTTTCCGCAGTGTCCTGACAAACATTTTTCTATCAATAGACCAGGCCCATGTAATCCCCTCCCCACCCACCCATCCATTGTTGCACCTCTAAATCAGTGATGCTTTTTGGTGAAAAGTTACAAATACAGTGACTAAGTAAATGTTCTTTAGGAAAACTGGTCTAGCCTTTCCTAACAGCAAATATTCTCCCATGATTGCTCAGAATCTCAGCATATTAATCTGGTTTGGTAATCCTAAAGCTTAATCATGTATTTAATGGCACCTTTTGATTATATATTGTAATAGTGAAGGTGTGCATATTTATTGAGTGTATGTATATACAGTGCATATTGATGAAAACTGAAAATTAATTCACTGGCTTTATTCAGATGGTTAATTGATTACAATTCTTGAGGGAAAACATGGAAGTACGTTATCTTTCTGTAATGTTGATCTAGCTAATTCATTGATTTTCAAGCACCAGATGATATGGCCTCAAATTGTGGCCACCATAACCTGGTGGTAAACTAAACAGAATAGGATAATTTATCTATTTTGTGAAAAAACGACACACTAAAACACTATGGCCCAGATGTTCCCCACTGATGCACCCTGGCGCGATATTCAAAAGGGGAAAGTGTGCGGCACAAATCCCGATGCGCCGGAGTGCATCAGTAATGTATGCAGGAGCAGGTGGGGGGGTGTGCCCATGCATATTCTGCACAGCCCGATATTCAGCCTGGGATGTGCAGAGCCATGCATGTGCAACCCCTACCTGCACCAACGGAGCATGGGGATCAGTGGGCAGGTGGGGAGGGTCCGCTGACCACCAGGGATGATAGGTTTCGATTAATTCTACTGCAGCCCACAATTGGGCATACAGGTCCACTGGACCACCAGGGATATTGGAATCATCATTACTTTACTTAGCCCGCGATCGGGCACACAGGTCCACTGGACCACCAGGGATATTGGAATTATCATTACTTTACTTAGCTCACAGTTGGGCACACTGGTCCACTGGACCACCAGGGATATTGGATTTCTCATGTATTTACTTAGCCCGCGATCGGGTGGGCAGCGGTCCACTGGACCATCAGGGATTTGGGAAATTTCTTTATTTACTTAGCCCGTGATCGGGCAGGCAGCGGTCCACTGGATTATACTATCTTTTACTGCAGCCATGATAGACTCTAGCAGGGCGCACTATGCCGCCTGCAGGGGCATCGGTCCCCGATGGCTGCTGCTTGGCAGGGCGCCAGGCGCAAGTCGCCTGGGATCGGTGCACCTGCATGCAAATGTGGGCATAATGACATGCAAATGGCTCCATTTGCACCTTGCATACATTATGGTCCCATTTGCATGTCAAGCTTTGAATATCGCAGTTGCTGCACTTTGTGCAATGGAACTTGTTCTAGTGCATCCCTATGCTTCACTCTGGCCATTGGCGCTGGTGCAGTGCCACGGCGCCATGTGCACTGCAGGTGGCCAGGGAGCGATATTCAATGACGCTGAGCCATGGCGCACCTCAGTTGAAAATTGCCTGGTCAACACCCCCCAGCCAAGTTTTGCTGCACCCAGGCTTACGCCACAGCCTGGCACAGTTTGAATATCTGGGCCCATGTGTTTTTAGACCATGAGTGTGCAGATGAGTAAATGACAAAAAGTCAGAAAAAATATATGAATAAACACAAGATCTTATTTTCATTTTAATTGACTTCCAAGTCATTCATAAGATTAATAAGATTACGTTCAGGTCATATCAGCGTTAGCCTTTGAAGACATGCACTTTCTATAACTTCAATTTGTAGCATCTTTCTGCATAGTAATTATCCATTGCTAGTTTGAATTTCATCCATGGTTTTGCCTGAGACTATAGTGTCAGACTTCAAATTCAAGCAAGCAACAACTCTTTGGGAAAACCAGTTTCCTTTATGGTTCCTCTCGTAGTGTTCACCCCTAAGCTGTACTGAGAGCTTACACAAACATGTCTGCTGTGTTTTAAAGCCCAGTCCTAGGCATTCTCTGATATCCTCATTTTTTACTGCTGTCTGAACCAGTCACATCTCCTCTCTAGTTCTTCTATTTCTTCTATATTGCAGTCAAAATAATCCTAGTTCCTTTAGTCTGTCCTCATAGTTCTTATCTTTCATACCTGCTATCCATTTTGTTGCTCTCCTTTGAACCCCCTCCAGTCTCCTCACATCCGTCTTGTAATGGGGTGCCCAAAAGGGTCCACAATACTCAAGATGCAGCTGCACCAGTGACAAATGCAATGGCATGAACACTTCCCTCATCAGGCTTTTAATATTCCTACTGATTGCTTCCAGGACACTGTAACCCTTTCTTTCTACCGTAGCACAGTGGTTAGAGAAGCTAAGAGTATCCACTATACTACAGTAGCAAAAAAGGGTTAATGAATCAAAGGAAAAACCTCATATTTACCCTGTCCACCACCAGTAGCTTTCCCAGCACTATAAAGATACCGGTAGGTTAGTGCCCAACCCCACCACTGATAACCCCTGCACCTCCAACTGTATGAAAATCTGCAGTCAGGTGCACAGCCCTGCTGCCTGTACTTCTTGATACCTCCAACACTATGGAATCCATCAGTTAGGTACCCAGTCCCACTGCCAGTATTCCACCACACCAATTATTGAATTACTGGTGTTCAGGTGTTCAACCCTGTCACCAGTATGCACCAAGCCTAACAATTAAAATACTGGTGGTTGGGTGCCCAACCCCACAGCTGGTACCTCCACCTGAAATCACTAAAAGTACCAGTAGTTGGGTGCCCAACACCACTGCTGTTACTCTTCCCATGATAACTAAAATTACCAGCTGTCCATGCCAAACCTCACCATCAATATCCACACTACAGCACAAAAATAATTTCCTCCTCACTGCAGAAAGCCCACCACCTTCTTCCCACATCCATCCCATTGAATCTAAAGCACTCCTTCCCTTACCCACTCTCAGGCAGTCATCCCACCCTCCCCTCCATGACCACAACAATACATGTATATCTGAAGGGTTCCATGGTCTGCAAAAGACAGCACTCCCTCCACCTCATCTGGCCATTGTCTGCTGCTCCAGTTGACTACTGCCATTTGGTAACCTAATAAAGTATGGTTAAAAAAAACTACATCCCAAAAATGACTATATGGCACATGTGCAAAAATGCCATTTTTTAAGCCCAATAAAATGTTAAATTGATGTCCTCAAAAACATATTTCAGTCTGAATTAAAACCACAAAACTGTGTGGGCATGATGGGAGAGTGGTGGAAAGCACCCTGGCTCTCAAATATGAAAACCATTTTTTTTCCACAGGACCCTGTGCAAAACATGCTACAAATCTGGTGCCATTCCCTACAGAACTGGTGCCTCATATAGGGCCAGCAGGGCCCTACACAAAACAAATTATAGGTCTGCTATTATCTTGATGGGTCTGCTGCTTCAGTTAAGGCCCATAGAGCCCTGTGTGAGCAATCCATGTGTCTGACCCCATACTTAATCTGTCTGCTACTCTGACTAGGGCACACAGGATCGTGAGATGCAGGTATGGTGCCCTGCCTCATGGGTATGATACTTTATGTAGGGCCCTGCATGAAGCAAGCCACAGGTCTATATGCTCTTGTCTCATAGCTCTGCTGCACCAAGAAAGCTTTAGGTGTCAGTTGTTATAAGTTTTTTCAGAAATTAACAATATTGGTGGCTATGCACTACCATACACTCGGTAAGTGCATGAGGCTCGTAGCTAACTGCATAGCTCCACACCTGCTAACAGGTGTACAGGACTCAGCATGCATGAATGCCAGCCACCATAAGGTGCCTATCCATCGCCCCACCCCTCCAACCCACTAGGTGTGTTGGGGTGCTGGTTAATCAGTGGGCATGGGCAAGCATCAAATCAGATACCCATCCTGGTCATAGAGTGGATCCCCTGCACTTCACAGAGCAGGGGGATTGTGGGCCAGTATATGATCTGTAAAATAAAGTTGTCAGGCGAGTGTCCAAATGGCTGCCCCCAAGACCTCTCCACTTGACCAGAGTGTTGGTGTGGCATTACAGGTGTATTTTGTTTTCCTGCTACAGCAGGTGAGTGTACATTGTGGTAGATGCCCGGTGGCTACAGAAGTGTTCCTGCCCATGTAGCCTGTGCCCCCCCCATGCCTGACACGCTAGGCCTTTGTGAATGATGTGGAGTGTGGGCACACACCTGAATCATCTGTGCTCATAGCTGTACAAATGGCTGGTGAATTGAGTGTGGAGGGGGCAAATGCACCCTTCATGGATGCTGCTGGGGGTCCACAGGACTCCTGCTGTGTGGCTTTCCAACTTAGGGTTGCCTACGCATTATGGATATGTAGCGCTTAGGCAATTCATTTTTTGCACATAGCCCCCAGTAATTGCAAATCAGTATTACAATGCATCTGTTAGGCTTGAAAGACAAAACATACAGTAAAAATTAGGGAAATAAGACATTATGGGAAAAGTCCCCAGAGCCTTTGTGAATCTGATTTGTGGAATGCCCTCATAGTTTGAATGATAAAGTAATTCAACATTATTATTACCCTTACTTCAGAACCCCATATCCAAACATTGCTGTATTGGTATTTTACTTTGACAAGACAGGGAAAGCTAGGGTAACAATAATACTGCATTGCATGATCAGTCAAACCCCAAAGAACACCAGACCACAGAATAATGAAAGCTTCAGTGTCTCTTTCCCTATATTTTATTTCACTACATGTTATATTTTTCCTAACAGATGCATTAACATAGTTTCTATCAATTAATTTCATTACGATTTTTAAAAGATATACAACTAATGACACCTATAAGCTTCTTTGGGTCCGTAGAAGACCCATGACACAAGGGGCCACACCTGTAGCTTGCTTACTATGTGCAGGGCCCTGCATGTTTAAATAAGGTAGCAGATCTGTTGGGAAAGTCACTAGACACAGAGCTTGCTCTGCACATATATCAGGGCCCTGTGTAAAGCTTCAAACCCATAGAGAACAGCAGCAGATCTGTATCATGCTTTTCAAAGGACCATGCAGGCCCTATGAAGCACAAGGCAATTGGGCAGATCTGAAAGCTGCCACACTGGTGGTCATAAGGTGGATGGTAAGTAACTCATCCCTAAAATTTAGGTTTAAAACATTAAAACATGCTGCAGTTATGGTTGATAAAAAAAAAAATAAAAAAAGAAACAACTCTCAGTACATCCACAGTTCATGTTGTTTAGTACTTTGTTTTTTAAGGTTTTTTTTTTAATTCATCCATATTTTTGGTATTAAAAAAATCTAATTTGAGGGTCTGGGTGTTTATCAAACCCCTGTTCCCCAGTGATCACACATTTTGTGGGTTTAAATTTAGTACTGAAATGCCTTTTTGGTGCCATTAATTTCAACCCTTTTTGGGCCTTTTAAAAATTAAGTCCCTATATATGTGCAGTGCATTTTCTAGTTACTTCATTTTTTAGCAGTTTTTTTTTATAATTTAGGCTAGCAAACAGCAATGATGGACCTTTGCAAAACACCACCACTAACTGAGGAGGGGAGGCTTGGCGGTTGACAGCTGATGCACCTTTCCTGCTGGATGAACCAGGGTGACTTTGTGGGTGGGGTGACATGCATTCTAGACTGTGGGTAACAGTGGATGTTCTTTTAAAACTATGGCTTGGTAGGGAGGAGGAGGGTTTGGGGACTTCCTGGACAGTGCTGGGGAAAGGGTTTATGTGTTGAGATGCAGGATAGTGTCAGCAGGATGGGCACACAACCACTGGTAATTTTAGTGGCTGTGGAATGGGGGTACTGGTGATGATGTTAAGTATCTGATCACTGGTAATTTTTGCGATATAGAGTTTGGCTACCAGCAGCAAAGTTGAGCAACTGACTATTGCAATGCTCAGTGATCTGGGGTGGTGAAGAATCCTTAGTAGGACTGGGCACTGGAATGCCAATTTCCATACTGCTGGGGGGGTAGAGGCAGAGGGACTGCAGATACCCAACAGCTGGAAATTTAAGTTATCATGGGTGGGAGGGTACTGTCGGCTGGGTTCTGTACCTGATCACCAGTGTCTATGGTGTTGGGGTGATGCAAACTAGGTACTGGTGGTGGGCAGGAGGAAACACAAGAGGTGTTTTTGTTATTCATGACTGACTGTTATGTTTTTTCATCTAGTCTTTCTGCTTTTTTTTGCATGTGTGCATGTTCCACGCCTAAAATACATAGCTTTTGATGTGACCTTTTCATCACAAAACAAATAAAATGTCCTGTTCTATACCAACATCTAACAAACCTGAAAATTTCAGATTTTAAATGGTGTACTTCTTTATCTGTGTATAAAGGATGTCTTAATTTAGGTGTATGTTCCTCATTTCAGCACTTCACAGTGATTGAACTATCGAGAATGCTGCAGCCTACTAGTTAGAGTGCACAGTAGTAGGCCCCATGTTTGAATCCCACCACCACCAGCTATTCACACTGTGTGATCTTAAGCAAGTCATAAAATCTATCTGTACTTTAACGCTCTCTTTTTCTCATACTGTGTTATATCCTGGAGCTTTCTAATTCCTCCTCAGTCTCACTTTAAGGGACACTGTCAACCTCTCAGAGGCCACCAATTGCCCATAGTTTGAAATACGCATTTTAATGGGCAGACTAGGTGTGCCAAGCAGTCCTTATCTGCCATCAAAGTCTGTTTCTATTGAACCAATTCTTAAGAAAACTGACATGTGGTTTGCTTCCTCTAAGGTTCAAAAGTCTCATGCCAGTTTTCAAAACCTCAGTCTTAAGATGGTTGTAAGCTTGAAAGAATGGGGCTTTTTACTAGGGTTGTGCAGTGGTCCGCATCAACGAATCCTGGAAGGAATGGATATTCGCTCTGTTCTGGCAGACCAGAATCGGACCACAGCTGGTTTGACCTATTTACAACCTGCCCACTGCTGTGCTGTCTTATTTATGATCATTATAACCAGATTTCTTAAATGTGACAGGGCACTAGGGCTCACAGAATCCTCTCTCTCTCTGCTTTAGTTGGTGGGGTGGGGGAGGGATAGAGAGAGAGCAATTAACACACACAGACAGTTAGAGGGGTCATATATATGGCCATTATGGCTAAATTATTTATATCATGATATGGCAGGGCATGGCAGTGAACAAGGGTCCTGAAGAGTCCTCTTTTCTGAATTGGTTGACAAAGTGAGAGGGGGAGGGAGAGAGAGAGAGAGATGAGATGTCCCCTGGTGTTGCCACATTGGGAGGCAGGAAACAGAAGTCCTAGCTTGGGCAGCCAGTTGCTGGTGACTGGGGAGACAGTTCTATTGGCTATGGGCAGCAGAAGGTATAGTTTGGGGGAACAGGGAAGTGACAGACTTCAGAGGAGTAGCAGACACTAGCACTGGCATGCTGCGGGCAAGCGAAGGTGGTGTAACTAGTCTGAAGGCGGTGGAGCCCAGCAGCTGTGGTGGAACTGGGATTGGAATGAGGACAGTAAACACAAAACAAATCACTCAACACCTTTGTGAGAATGGGGGCATTCAAATGAGCTCAGTGGTGTTTGTCCGGGGTGAGATGGAGGATCACAATGGTCTTAACTGAATGGCTGGCTGACTTCTGAGGGGTGGAGCTTGGCAATGTGTGGGAGTCAAGTCATAAGTTGCAGGAGCAGGCATCACAGACAGAGAAGGAGCTCACTGAGAAAGGACTGAGACTGAGAGACTGAAACAGTGCTGGTCAACCTGGTGGCTGCAGAGGACATTTGAATTTTAAACTTCAAAGACAATCTTTTGCTAAACAAAAACTGCAGTGCACAAATACCTAGCTTTCAAAAATTAGAGCCTACTGGTGGAGCAGTAGAGTGTATGCCTGGTAGGCTATCCAGGACAAACTCTGGGCACTGGGCATTGGGTGCAAGGGGACTACAGCAGAACTGCACTGAAAAAAATGCCAGTTGAAATAAAAATATATTCTTACAAAAATCAAACAGACAGACTGGAGCAGACTGGGGTCAGGCAGCAGTCCACACAGTGGCGTTGGGCACCTGGGTCAGTGGCAAAAGGCTACAGCTAAACTGCACTGAAAAATACCTGAAGAAATATATTTTTAAAAAGTCAAGAGACAGAGACTGGAGCAGAAGTAAGGCCTGGTAGGAGGCAGTCCAAAGTGATTCAGGACACTGGGCATGGAAGAGTTAGAGCTACACTGTATTGAAAAATACAAAAAATATTTTAAAAAGTCAAGACACGGAGAATGGAGCAGAAGCATGGCCTGGAAGGTGGCAGGGCAGCTGTGTGCCTGTGCAGGAGAGGAATAGAGTTAAACTGCACTGAAAATAATACCTGAAAGAAAATATGTGTTCTGCTCTGTCACAGTTGCCCAAAGGGGCAGTTGCAGTTTGAGCACTTGGGTATTTTACCTAAAAAAAATAAATATATGGGACAAGTCGTTCAGTGTACAATAGTATGGGCTGGCAATATAGCCTAGAGGTTAGAGGAATGAGGTATGAATGAGCTTGGTACATCCAACAGACCAGACCTGAGTTTGATTTTCACAACCCCCGCTTGCATACTATGTGACTCTGAGCAAGTCACTTAACTGCCCAGTGCTCCCAGGTCGCCCCTGAAAACAAGCACTTGTGCCTAGTGGGCCTTACCTGGTTACCAAAGGGTAAAATAAAAAAAAAGTATGCCTCCACTTGTTTCAACCTGGAGTGCCTTGCCTGTTGCTGTCACTTGACACTTCCACTTGTGTACTGCTCTACCACAGTTCCCCAAAGGACAAGTGGCAGTTTAGACACTTGTCTATTTTTTCTTTAAAGAAAAAAAAAATAGTAGGACCAGTCAGTCAGTGCAGTATGCTTCTGCGTGTTGCCTTGCTGCTCACTGTTACTTCCACTTGTCTACTGCTCCATCACAGTTGCCAAAAGGGCTAGTTACATTTAAAGCACTTGCCTATTTTTTTCATTAAAAATAATTATTAGCCCCAGTCAGCCTCTGTAGAATGCCTCTGTTTGTTGCCACCTTGCATGTCTGTCTGTCAGCTGTCACATCCTGTTGTGTACTACTTGGGCTGGCCTGCCAGAACAGCAGTAGCACTACCGCTTATGGTGCCAACAGCTCGAGAGTCAGAGGGTCGGTCGGGGGAGGAGGATCAGTATCCCAGGGACTGCTCTCTTCCTCCATGGAGGGGTTGGATCAGTGTCAGCCTTGCTCCTAGTGGTGGCTTTGGGTTTGTACACGAGGCCACACACAAGGGAGAAGTGGAGGTGGGGAAGATGCCCAGTGTGCTCTGTAAGGAAACTGCATAGTATGGCCATTGGCATTGTTACACACCACTTCCTCTGCATCGAGAAGAAAATTGGAAAAATGCCAACTGTCAGGATGACACTGATCTCATGCAGACCCCACACCTAGCTTTCTGGGCATGTCCACAGAAACTGGATCCTCCTCCTCCCAGTGGAGCTTTCAGGGGGGACACATAGACCCTACTGGGGGGGAGTCCTGGGGGTAGACTTGGAAAGATATGTTCCAGAGGATACTGGGGTGACAGGGCTGGGGAGACTGGGGTTTGGGGGCCAGACGGCAGGGGGGGGAATCATATAAACTTAAAAAAATAAGTTGTGTACTGCTCTGTCACAGTTGTCTGAAGGGTTAGTTGCATTTTAAGCAGTTGGCTTTTTTTCCTTTAATGAAATATTTGTAGGACCATTCAGTCAATGTAGTATGCCCTTGCATGTTGCCACCTATCATGCCTGGCTGCCTGCCTGACATCTTGTCCACTTATGTACTCCCTGTCACAGTTGCCCAAAGTTGCATTTTCACCAGTTGGCTATTTTTCCTTTAAAAAAAGTAGTAGGACTAGTCAATCAGTGTAATACACCTCTGCTTGTTGCCATCTATCATGCCTGGTTGCCTGCTCTGATGTCCACCTGTGTACTGTTGTGTCACAGTTGCCCAAAGCGCTAGGTGCATTTTAAGCATTGGCCACTTTTCCTTAAAAAAAAAGAGTAGGACCAGTTGGTCACTGTAGTACACCTCTGCTTGTTGCCATCTAGCAAGCCTGGTTTTACTAGGATTACTAGGAGAGTAGGACTTAAGGGAACACATAGGCCCATTGAAAATGTCCCCCACACGTCGGTCAGTTATTCCAGTCTATAATTTGTGTAATAAAGTTCATCCAGAGCTTTTTTGAAACAATCAAAATGTGATGTCAACAACATTTTGTGGAGTCTATTCCATTCTTTAATAGTTCTGATGGTATAAAAATGGTCTCGTTATTGGTTATAGCCCTAGGAACCATAAGTTTCTTGTTATGGGACATTAGGTTTCATCTGGTCATACTAAACTATAACTCACAGTTGGCTATCAGTTCAGGGATTGCAATATTGTGTAAAGAAATAATAAACCACCCCTCTGCCACCTAGATTGTAGAGTGAAGACCGGTCTCTAGTATCCTTTCTTGATAAGGTTTATTTTTTAACCTAGGGATGAATTTGGTAACTGACCTTTGTACACCTTCTAACTGATTTAGATCCTTAACTAGGAAGGGAGACAAACCTGGGACCCATACTTAAGTATTGGTCATACATAACTTTTGTAAATTGGGAAAATGAATTGCTCGGTTTTACACACAAAGGAATGTTTGATTCTATGAACCATACCCTTGGCTCTTTTTGATACAGAAATACAGTGGTCAGATGAAGTCAGTTTATTGCTGATAAAAATCCCAAGATCTTGTTCAAGGTTGGAGCTCTTGAGGATACTTTGATTGAGTATATAAGAATTGTATGGATTAGTATAACCAAAATGCATAACTGCACATTTGTTGGTATTGAGGGATATACCATTTCTAGTAGCCCAGTTCTCAATTTTACCAAGGCCAGTGATCAGGAAAGGTGTTTACCTAATGTATCAATTTCACCCCCAAGTTTGGTCATCAGCAAACTTAATGTTGTTATCAAGTCCTTATTCATATCACTGACATAGATGTTAAACAGTGTAGGGCCTAGGACAGAGCCCTGGGTGAGACCACTTCCTACAATACTCTTGCTTGATATTGTGTGATTAATATGCACACATTGAAATCAATCCTGAAGCCAGCTGTTAACCCATCCAACAAGACTCCTGTTTATTCCAAAGTCTAAATGTTTTAAGATCAGGTTGTTATTGGGCACTTTGTCGAAGGCTTTTGTGAAATCAAGTAAGATGACATCAGAAGGGGTGCCATTGTCGAGACTCTTATTGATCTGATTGTAAAATACAATCGAGTTTGATGAACATGACTTCCCTTTTTTAAAGCCATGTTGATTTTTATCACTAAGCCCTAGCTGGTCCATAGACAGTTCGAGCCAACTTTTTATTAATCATTCCATTAATTTACAGCAATGTGAAGTTAGGCTTATTGGCCTATAGTTTTCCACTTTGCCTCCATTGCCTTTTTGAAAATGGGAACAATGGTAGCATGGTGTCAATTGCATGGTACATTACCCTCTTTCAGAGAGAGATTAAAAATAACTGATAAGGGATATGCCAAGAAATAGGCTGTATTTTTTAGGAGTTTAGGATTCATGTTGTTGGGTCCAGGACTAGAAAAGCTGCTAATTTTAATTAGTTCAAATTAGACCTCATAGGTGGAAAAATGATAATCAGTATCCAAATTATTGTCTATAATTGTCATTCCTTGGGATTTGGAGTAAAAAAACAGAGCAAAGTATGTATTAAGTTTATCTGCAATAGTTTCATCTGCTGTCGGTTTCTGTTGCTTGCTATCACATTGACTTTTCACTGCCCTGTCACAGTTGCCCAAAGGACTAGTTGCATTTAAGCACTTGGCTATTGAAAGAAATTTACATACAGACACTACTGCTTGTATCTATCTTTTGCAAATCTTTCATTCCTCCCTTAGAGGCTGAACTGACAAAGCCAATGTTGCACCTGTGTGAGACTGTACAAGTGGAGCAAGTGAGGAGAGAGAACAGATGGTGAAAGGAATGATGCCACTATTTCACATCAGCTTTTTCAGTTCAGCAGACCCTGATCTACTTTATAACATTATTGTTGTGTTTTTCATTGATTGCACCACTAATTATTGCTATATAATAACGGAGTGCTGTTTTTCCCATAGGGAAACCCGGTTATAATTTGCTGTTATAACCAGCTGGTTATAATGATGAACATGAGCCAGGTTTCCCTGAGTGTAGGCATGCATACAATGCTTTATCTCATTACACTCCTAGGTCCACATTTTAAATTTGCACAGTTTCACCCTACTGTTAACTGATGCATAACTGTACCTGAGAGATGAAGGGCACCTCAATACAAATTGCCACAAAATGTAGCTGCCTTTTGTTAGCTGTTATACAGTTCCAGATCACAAAAATAAAAATATTCACTGAAAACAAAAAGTGCCTTTGAGGATCTGTGAAGTAACACCTTAGCCTCATCACATGGTACTACCCTCAGCAACCTCAACCATGCCTTCTACTGGAAGACCATTATTTGAAAAAAAGTAAAAATACAACAAAAACACAAAAAGAGGAAGCAAAAAGAATTTTCTCTTTCATTTACTAAGTGTGATGTGCCCAGCACCATCATGTGGCCATTGAGTTTCTACACACAAAATGAAATCCTAGGCGAAAAAACAGCCCCAGTAGTTATATAAAACAGTACTTGGAGTAATGTGTAACACTTGAATTTTATACACACTCTAAGTGTGGGATGCTTTTATAAACCCCTTGAGCTTCACTCTCAGGATTTATGTAGCATCCCAGACCTCAGGTGTGAATAAAAGTCTTACCATGTATTATTCTATATATAATAACTTGGTCATCATTTTTCCCATACAAAAAACATGGTGTTATTTGCTGTAATAAAGGAGTGTTTATTATGGCAGACACATGCATGATTTTCCTCATTCTGCTCATGTGCCCACTACAGCTCTTCCTCCCGGACTGCTGTCCACCTCGTCTTTCCCTCGGAGACAGAACTGCCACTCTGATACAGTGGTAAGTCACTACCAGAAACAAAAACAAGAAATGTTAACATAAAACATAACATTCCTGCTCTGAGCACAAATAAATGTATTTAGAAAGTTTTAAAAAATAAATAAAAGTGACCACAGACCACACACTCAAATCTAAGTGTACCGCATCCTCACAGGGGCATCTTTTTTATTTTATATAATTGCTGTGGAGAAAAATGAAAATACAGCAATTATTCAAAATAAAATTTGGGGTGGTGTGTGTAAACTTGAAGTTTATATACACCCTCAGGGTTAAATGGTTTTACAAACCCCTCGAGCTTCACTCTCGGGGTTTATGTAGCATTCAACCCCTCGGGTGTGTGTAAACTTCTTGTTACACACAGAACTCCATACTTTATTCCATATATTATTGCACTTTTTGTTCTGGTACTGGTTTTTGTTCTGGTCCTGATTTGCCTGACCTGACCCAGTCAAACCCGGCAGAACCAGAAAATCTGACCCACACACCATTAGTTTTTACACAAGCACTTACTCAACCCTGACACACTGGCAAAACCATGCCCGTATAATACAGGATGAATGTGGATTTCAAAAGAGTTGAACACAGATGCAAATGCTGGCATCCATCCACTTGCATCCAGACAGCTTTGTTGCTGTTTTCAGACATTGTGTCTCTTTATGACAGAAAGTCAGAATTTGTGGCAGAAAAACAGAGATTGGACACAAACTATGGACACCATTAGATCATCTAATATATGGCCTAACAGGTTTGGATACCAGTCACATCTTGACAGATCCTCTGAAAATTCCACACATTATATATAAAATATACATTGCAAAAAATCTTCATTAATGCACTAGTTAGGGTAAAAGAGACAAAAGTAGGAAAATGTGGTGTTATGGTTTCCAATCCTAACACCCCACCCTGCAGACAGCAACAGGCATGGGTGTGCTTTGTGTTTGTCAGCCATTATGCTCTCAACCAAAGTCATAATAAAAGGATGAGATGGAGTATATGATAATGGGGTAAGCGTTAGCGTTGACAACCCTAAGGTACATCCTATACCTGTAGCAGCCTGAAGGATGGGGATGGGGTTTAGGATTGGAACCCTAATGCCACATTTCCCAACTTTGTCACCTTACCCCAACCAGTATATTAACAAAGATCTTTGCAAGGAATTTCCTTACTTTTGAGATAGTATAATCGAATCCTTGTTTGCCTCCCATCCCTCCAAAATTGTATCCTTATTTTGTGAAGAAGTGCAGGGCCTCTGGGCCCTGTACGCCCATCCCTCCATAGATGCATACAGTATGTATAGGAAGACAAAAATCTTATCATTCTGTAATTTAAAACAAATAAATCATCAACTTCCTTTATTTCTATCTAACACACTCATATACATTCAGGCTGCCAAGTTATTATTTACAAAAATTAGATTTTTAATCTAATACTGTTGATAGCTATTTTTTACTCTAACCTTTCCCATACAGTATATCAAAAAAGGAGGATTCAAGCAACACCACTAAGCAGTACAGAAAGACTAAGCAAGATATTTTTTTTTAAATTCTGAAGCCTAATGACATGTTAATAGTTTAATTTAGACCATTTATGGTTAGTGAGCTCGTTCTAAAAATCCATACAGATTCATGCTGTTAAAAGCTTAAATCTCAATGTCCATCTTTTGGATGATGTGGTATATGAACCACAACTGTAAGTTTAAAAGAGCTTGGATCACTATTGTGAAATGACTTTAAATGATGCACCAATCAACTGCCACATTTTTCACTATTTATAGACCTTAGAATTTCTTGTATTCTTAATTTACTTTGCTGATATAATCCTTTTTCCAACAGAAATATTGAACACAGGGAGCATAGAATACAGGGAGAAAAACATGTAAGAACTTAGAGAAAAAAATATGAAAAAAAAAAAAACAAATCAATGGAGAAGGGGTCATTACATAGCATGGCAAATGTTACTTAGCTTAATCAATGCTCCATCCTTTTGTTTTTCTCTAGAGAGGAGCTAACGGTCCATCCTGTGCATACTGCTTTACAGTGCACAGATGTTCTGCAGCAGAGCTCCTCAAGAAAGTGGAAGCCTTACAGTCCTTACAAGAGCAATCTTTACAATGAAGCACATTCTAAATGATTC
This sequence comes from Neoceratodus forsteri, assembly GCA_016271365.2. Lineage (NCBI taxonomy): Eukaryota > Metazoa > Chordata > Ceratodontiformes > Ceratodontidae > Neoceratodus > Neoceratodus forsteri. The sequence continues at coordinate 1,130,293,969 of CM028131.1, forward strand.
ATAAAAGTGATAATGTCTTTCCATGCAGAAGGTTTCGATACATAGCCTTTTATATCTCCCAACGGAGGATAAGAAGTAATGTAACCAACAGTACAAAATACAATAATTAGCACTGCTGTTAAGGAAAAAACTGAAGGCAGTTATTTCCAAGACAGAAGCAAGAGATGGCAATTACAAATCCCTTCAGAGCAACATTCAGCAAGCCCTGAGTATAGAGGGAGCAATTGTATTTATGTGTGTTTGGTGTAGCACTACAGTAAGAAGAGAGACAGCAGCAACTGAATCTGACTGAAACATTCATGATGTGTGTTCATGACAATAATTCTAATTTATTTAGCATGCTGTGTGTTTGTGTTTGGGGTGGGTCCCATTACCTCTTAATTGAGGGTCACCTACTCACATTGTCAGAGCACCCTATCTGTCAGAAGTTCATTATTCCCTCCCATATGCTAATTCCATGTTTTGATTCAAACTAACAGTGTGTGTGTGTGTGTGTGTGCTGCGCGACACGTGCTCAAGCACGTGCTTGTGCCTGTGCATGTGTATGTGTGTGTTGGCTTGAAACCCAATTGCTGACTCCTGGTGCTGATGTGTGACTGGCTGCTTGCAGCTGTGGTGTTTGGTAAAAAGCATTGACAATGGCACTGAGCTCCTGCCAGAGGCTTGCTGTGAGTACGGAGGATTTCATTCTTATTTCCCCTCGGTCTGTCCTCTGCTATATGTGAATGAGGAGGTGTAATGAAATGTTTGCACAGAGACTATGCAATAGATTGCAGAACAAATGTGCACACCTTTTACACAAAATAATAAGAAAAGGAGGATAGGGATGGCTGCTTAAATTGTGAGGGCATCCAATTCAAATTCCTCACCTCCAGTTACTGTACTTTGCCCTTGTCCTTCTGAAATCCTGAGGGAACCTGGCACTTAGAGTTGGCACTTCCTCTAAGAAATTTTGCTGGGTGTTTCCTTATTCAGCACTTATTAATTCCACTAAGCAGCTGAGAGAAAGACTTTGGTAGAGAACACAATAAAATACTCCGTGAGACAAGTGATAATTTCCTCATTGAGGAATGTGCAGGGCATTGATAAAATGAGAATGCTAACAGCGTAATATATTGCTCAGGGTTTTAACATCCTACATTTGGAGTGGCTGCATGTCTTATCTATGGCTGAAATTTGCACACACAGTGGAGAGAGGATTGTTGGAGGACATTCCCAACATATACTCAGCCAGTGTATCCCACTCACTGCTGATCCCCACAGCTCCCATACCCAGGGATTCCCCATGAGCAGCTCCATCACTGTTTGGAGACCTCTTGCTGGTTTTATTGGGTGGGAGAGTGGGGTGGATGCAGGGCTTTTGGGGGGTTATAAAACAAACTGCAGAGCTGTTCAATAACCTTTAGTAGGCAGATACACACATAGCAACAGAAATCCTTAGTGCAATAGTAGAATTAAGATGGTCCTGTGGGGCTAGGTGTGTCTTGAACCAAGGTCTGAAAGGGGGATGGAGTCTACCGTGCTGACGCTGAAACACACTTGGGGATGCAGTGCTCCTGAGGGGGTGGTAGAAACTGCAATATGCAGCTGCATATATAGAAACAGAAATCCACAGTTAATTAAAATATTTACTGTATTTGTTATATTAAATTCTGATTATATTCCATGAAATTATTAAATATGTATTACCGGTAATATAGTAATAATTGATGTATTATGTCCATATGTAGGTTTCCAATGCATCTGCACATAATATGGATCAAGATATGCAGCTGGTTGCACAAGAATTGATAGACATGAGTCAGGTTCAAGACATGCAATCTACATCGATGAATATGACAACATCTGCATGCAGTTCTGAACATGATGACACCTGGTATTGCAACTGAAATTATTCAGTAAGTATCCATGTATGTCAATTTTCTTATTCTGGTGGGGGTGATGATAGGATAAGTATGATGTGGTTACATCTTAGCAATTTGTAAATATGAACTTCCCTTACTATTTTGACTTGAACTAATGTATGTCAAACTAGGACATAGTGATGACCTTTTCTATTTTATATACTGTTGTCTTTAGTTATTTATGGGGATATACACATGATAATTACCACCAGATACATCCAAGCTGCATGTTGACAATATAAGCAATAATATCCAACAGGGTGGGCAGTATTGGGAAATACCAGACTGCCCAGGGGCATAATGAGGCCCTATACCAGAGGCAGAGGCCCTTATAGCCCCTGGAAGGTCTGGTATTGCCCATACCACCCACCCTGGATGGTGTTATTGTGATTAGAAAGTGGGCACTGTAAAAGAAAATAGGTTTAACAAAGTAATGTAAATAAACAAAAAGTTGAAAATACATGGGTAATGCTTGGTTTATTCATGCCTGTCATGGTTTTGTCATGAGGCCACAGGCTGAGTGATTAAACCTCAACAGGCATGGGTAAATCCCAGCATAACCTACATCATGGAGTGGTTTATTTAAGCAAATATACCACAAGAAAGTGTGGGCGATGCCTGGATTTACCCACACCTGGTATGTTTTTCGGTCATGAGGCATGGCTGATTGACCAACAACACACCAGAAGTGGGTAAACCTGGCATTATGCACACTCTTAATGAGTATATTGAGATAATGCAATGTGTCTATTTTTTTTAGATGGGAATATATATAAATAAAGTAGTTTTGGTGTATTTTGATTCATTTTTATAGCAATTTTTTAGTTCCAGAAAAACAGATGACAGAAAGTGTGTGCTTCTGGCATCAGTTTTCAGTTAGGTCACATGGTAGTGCTACAGAAAGTAATTTATTTTATGCAGTTTTTGCTATTTAGTTTGTATTTTGCTGTAATTCATGGTAGTGCCTTATTGATAATATGAAAACATCTTCACAAAGAAACACTTCCTATTATATGAAAATATTATTATCATGAACATGCAACCTTGGTCATTTGTTTTTAAATAAATTAGGAATGTTCAGTTACCTCATTTCTGAGGATGTTAGAGAATGAAGAAACTCAACCACCTAAACAGTCAAAGAAATGCAGAGCCACAACACTAAGTATTAGAATGGATCCACCAGACAACTTGCAGGTATAAGAACAGTCTATATAAGGGAAATGTAATATAAGTTTTCACAGTTTGTAGCCTGTTTGCTTTACTGTTAATATATGTATTGTTATGTGGTCACCACAAGGACAACATGTGCTGTCTCGGCTCATAGGTCAAATGCACGAAGAATAACAAGAGAATTTCAACCAGAACAAAAAGTACACAAGTCAATAGATCAAGCTTGTTAGTTTCTAATTTTTGTCAAACTGACCCCGTGCCCATAACCAAAACCAGAGAAGCTAAGACATTTGAAGATAAAGGCAGATAATGCAACTTGTGCAATTGCTATGAAATGCATAGTTCAACAAATTCTTCTTATTCCGAATCAGGAGATGATGAAGATAATTTTTTTTTTCAAATCAAAGTTTATTGGTTTTCCAGTACAGAGAACAGATCCAGTATACATCAGGAATATCATACAATGAGTCAAGGACATAATAATCCTATATACATTGGAACTGTGCCCAACCCATCTAAACCCTAAACCCCCACCCCCTAAAAACACCCTCCCACCCAATTTAGCACAGTCTACCTCATCCATGTATTCTACTGACTCTGTTCCTAACATGCAACCTTACATATTAAGAGTAAACAGCATATGAATAGGTTCCCATATCCTTTTATATCTATCCATTCTATTATTGAGACTAGCCACTGCCTTTTCCGTTCTGAGGTTGGCAAGTAGCTCTTTCAACCATTCAGAATATGAGATGATGACGATTATGTCAGTAAAGACCCAGAATGGTTCCCGAATGAGTCAGAAGATGAAGCGGTAACTGAAACATTGGATACTATGTCTACTGATACTGATGAGTTACATACAGCATCAACATTTCAGGAGGAGAGAAAGTTTATTGTATATGAGACATGCCTTGCAGCTCTTTTGGCAGTCTGTCCACAGTGCTTCTCCCTATGTCGACTGATTGTGACATTTCTAGCTGGAACCTTCATGACCATAGAGAGGAATTATAAAAATGGACATAGCATATCTTGGTCAAATGAACCAAAATATGGGATGCTGCCAGCTGGCAACTTAGAACTGGTGTCATCAATATTTTTGTCTGGTGCTGCGCCCTGCAAAGTTATCAGTTTATTCACTTCCATGAAGATGCCTGTCATCTCATATTGGACATACACAACAATCCAAAGATTGTACATTGTACCAAATATTCATAAGTATTGGGGAAGACTTCAAGACACTATGTTCAACTCCAAGCTGACTCCCAGTATTGACATCGGAGGAGATGCTAGATGTTGCTCACCAGGACACTCGGCCAAATATGGAAGCTATACTTTTCTGGATTTAAGCATTAACAAGGTCCTTCATGTAGAGCTAATCCAGGTACAAGTAAAAGATGTCTGTGATAATAACTTGTTATTTACATAAAACCATTTCTGATACAAGATGTAAGTTTCTCATGCGATCTGTATATTACAGAGCAATGAGGTCAGAAATTCTAATGTTATGGAGTTGGAAGGATTATGGCGTGGACTTGTACACTTAAATGGAAAGGGAATTAAGCTGTCTAGTATAACAACAGATCGACATCCTCAAGTCAGGAAATTTCTTCGAGAACACTACCCTGGTATTAAACATTGGAATGATGTATGGCATGTTGCAAAAGGTAATCCTTAAATATAGTTATATAGGAATATCCATCATAGTGTTACAGATAGTTAATTAATTATTTTGTTTGTTTGATTTGTGTGTAGGTATAAAGAAAAAAATTAGAAATAAAGCATGCATGATGTCATGTCTTGATCTTGGCCCTTGGGCATCTTCAATTTCAAACCATGTGTATTGGTGCACTGCATCTAGTAATGGGAATGCAGATTTAGTTTGAGCAAAGTGGGTCAGCATTAATAACCATGCAGTGGATAAACATGACGGCCATGGTCAACTTTTTCCTAAATGCCTGCATGGAGACTTAGAAGTAAGGAATTGGATTGTTGAGGGTATGTTGGCAAGTGAATATCATTTGTATATTGAATATAATGATTGACAGAGTGATTTCTTGGAATTTGTTTAAGCATCATTCAGTGTCTGGTTGGCTAGTTGGGTGACAAAATAACTACATTGAATACAGCAGATGGTGGTGGTTGCAGATGAACTGTTATACTAATTACACTGTTTATTCTGTTTCTTCAGTTAGAGTTTGAGTCTATTTAGAGCCTGTTTACCCTGTTCCATCAGTTAGAGTTAAGTGTCTATATAGTGCAGGGCTGTTTGTTGGAAGAAAACATGACTGATCTAGCCTGTATCTTCAGTTAGTGATTAAGTGGCTCACTTAAAAACCTGTTTATCCTGAATCATCAGACAGAGCTTAAGTGACAATCTTGAGCTGAGTTGTATGTCGAAGCAAATATGGCTGCCCTAGGATATCCCAGTATGGCCACTTGGAGGGGAAGGAGGAGTAGTAATCCAGGGGGAAGGGAATAGGAAAAGGAGGAAGTATCTATAAGGAATAGAGGACGACAAAATGGGTGGCTGATTTCCATGATGGCAGGCATCTTCAGAAGGGTTGTAGGATACACAGACTGTGGGGTGGCAATAATTCTAAAGTGGGCCTGGAGAGACGGAGGCTGCCCTTTGATAGTCAGATGGATAGGAAACTGGCTAGCTGGTCACACACAGACAGTGGTGATCGGTGGGCAGCTCTCAAACCCTAGAGAGGTCAGTAGTGGAGTTCCGCCAGGGCTCAGTCATGGGACCGATCCTGTTTGATGCATATATATCTGACATGAGGGTGGGTATAGGTTCCCAACAGGGGATCTGAGGTTCGAGCAGACTCGATAGACCATAAGACCTAATCTGCTGGCATTTAGTATGTTAGTATGTTATCCCAAATAGCATTGATGAACGGGGTTCCGAATGTCCATCGACTGGGATCCATATTATTTGATATATTTAGTTAGGTATGAAAAACATTTACAATCACTGTATATATTGTATGGTGTTGAACCAAGTGTTTTTAGATTCATTATTTGTATTTAGATTCCAAACCTCATAAAGAGATGAAGATAATACTATATAACAAGCAACTTATAAGCGATATTGGTCAGTTGTCACCATCTAACCAAACAGCATGTGTGGAGGCATTCCACAAGGTCATTATACATTTTGCTCCTAAGTCCTTACATTACTTTTATCCCTACATGAAGGCAAGGTATGTGAAGTGTTATCAAATGTCATGTTGTAAGAGGTTGATCTCTATAATAATTCATAACTTAATAACCATTTAAATCAATTCAGTTTTGTATTCTACATGATAGGAATTCAGAATCATCTATAGCTAATATATATTGGTTAAGTGATGCCCTGAGTCAGTAATGTACTCTGCAATCCTTCCAGGATCACCTGACTCCTAGCACATGTATCCACCTCACATTCCTCCTACTACTCCCTTATACAAGTATTGCAAGGTCCCAGTCATGGTCTGATGTTGCCCAAGTCTCATGGACTGCAGCTATGACCACCATCATGACTGTTTATAGTGTCTGCAGGTTGTACATCTTGTTTCCAAGACTCCACACATTCAGTGGCACAACCATCCACATTGGATATAATTTTCCTTCTATTCACCATATTTTGGTCCATACCTGTATTTGCTCTGATGTCCACCATAAACTTCTTTGTTACATTTATGCAATAAATTATAGTAAGATATTGGTTTGATAAACAATTTCACTCATAACATTCTGCAATAAGTAATTTGTCCTGCTAAGGTGATGGATATTGTTTAGTAATTGAAGCATGTATTACTGTATATTGTGTTTGAAGACTACTGTTATCAGCAATACATTTCAATGAGAACTTGGTGAGAGAACAAGCAAAATGTAAGGATGGTACAGCAGAATGGAGGGTCTCATATCCAAAATACAAACATGGAGAAGGAGTAATTAATGAAGTAAAGATTCCATGTACATATAGTATGTATAACACTCCTCCTCTTTTTTTCTTGTTGGCATTGTGAAGCATGACATTTGTCACTCTAGAGTTAACACATTACTGTAACACAAATGTATTCTATAAATGTGTATGTCTATGCATTACAGGCACTGTCCATAAGTAAAAAAAGTATTAACCTCTTAAATAATAACATAGAGGATAATATATGGTTTTTGGTTATGGGAAATATCAACTGCTTAATCCAATGTTATAAGGTTGTAAACTGCTTGATTTCAGTTAACAATAAGAGCTCCCCATATATTACAATACTGTTATGCAGTAACATAGAGGAATAGCCAATGGCAAAACTGAATTTAATTATCCTTTATTTGCCTTCCATGTAGAATATGTTGAAGAACTTACGTATGAGATTTACAGTCACTGTCTTCTATGGCCATTGTATAAAGAAGCGACAACATTTTAAGAGAATACAGAAAAAAGTCATCCTCTGAGCTTATCAGCATCAGTTAATAAAGTTGAGAAGCTTGAACTACTGGACAAATTCAAATGCAGATTTAACAAAACTGTATAGATTTCTTGCCATGTACTTAAAGTACGTGTAGTGTAAATACATAGAGAATGGATGGTGTGAAGGAAGGGGGATGGGGTAGTTTTTATCATTAGAGAGAGCATATGGATAAGCAGAATTGAGAAAGCAGGGGATCAGGTGAAGGCATTATGGATCACCCTTATGGGTCACACTGCATACACCAGGGAGAAGATAGAGAAGATGGGAGTAGTAAACAGACCACCCAGTCAGGGGGAGGAGCATTGGGAAGGCCTGATAGCTATCCTGAGGGATCACTGTTTAATTAATTTATTTATTAGGAGTTTGCAGTATGGGTGAGGGCTGAATTATGGTGCTGGTAGGCATGAATATGCCAGGACCTATGTAACCCCTCCCTGCAGTAGAGATGGATACCTCATAACTGAAGGATGGCACACATTGCACCTGTACATAAAGGTGTTTCGATGCCATATCACAGACTACTGGAGAATCGGAAGGATATGGGGTTGGGGAAGGGGGCAGATGGCCATGTGGATAGGAAACTGGCTATCGAGGCACATACAAAATGTTGGGAGGGGGGTCTCATCCTCTAGGAACCAATAAGTATACTTGTACTTGGACATCATAACAACTGATATAAATAATACAGCATATAAACTGAGTAACACTATCTTACCTGTAGTTATTATCAATTAGTTATTTATAATTAAAGTGTTTATTGAGACTTACAATATACAGGTTCAACATATTTAACAATGTAACATTTAAAGAAAATACTAATAAAAAATACATAGGCATCTGCTTTATGGAGCTTTGTATATAATAAAAATGATTTAATCACTGAGCAGGCACAATACTTGCAAGAATATGATTTCCATCATTAAAATGTAGGGACAATGTCCCAGTCCGGGTATTTGAACCCACAGTACTGTTCTGAAGGGAATTTCGAACGTATGGCTGTCACAATGCATGATCGTTTTACTCTTCTGATTTTTCGGCCAAGGCGTTCAAAAACCCAACGTGCAAACTTTCTGTAAGCCAAATAGCTATATGTCCTGTATAATATAAAAAAAGAGAGGGTGACAATGATTACATCCTTAATCAAAATTCAAGTTGACTATGCCTTGATCTCATATATACCTACATGGTTAACGTACATCAACCAATTATTTATGCACCACTAGGTGTTAGATGAACAGTACTCCAGATGTAGTCTCATCAACTGTCTGTACAGAAGGATAACAATGTCCTGTTTTCTACTGGTGATACCTCTCCCTATGCATCACAGTATCACCCCAGGCCATCTCCACAGCCCCTCCCTGGTTTACTACTTTGGTCACCCAGTCAAATAAATCTATTAGAATCATCTGACATGACCTTCCTGCTTTGAATCCATGCTGCCTTGGGTCATGGCAATGGTGGCCTTTCTGTTCCTCTCAGTTAAGTGTCAGGGACACAAACAGTTGCCTACAAGCATGTGGTCTATGCCACCCTACACACTGGGGTGCCATGAACATAAGCAGCAAGGAGGAAGTTCTCTACAAACATCATGAATTTGTTCCTCACAGAAGGAGTGGAGGACCATTGTAACAGCCTACCTAATAGGATATGGCGATCTACAGTACACTGTCGGGGGATTCAAGAGTGCATGGGATAGACATAAATGAGAAATGAATACAAAATGGCAACTAGAGTTTCACAATAGCTTTTTTAAAAATGGGCAGAATAGATGGACATAGCTGTCTCATTCTGCCATCAACTTCCATGTTTCTATGTCTATTAATAGTTAAATATTTGTCTCATATGAGAGTAATGTGGCCATGTATACCACCATTCTTTTTTTTTTATTCCAAGATGTCAGTCCACATAGCCCCACCACCACTACATCCAATATGGTGACATCAGTCTCACAACCCCCCTCCCCCAAATTTCTATTGACAGTATGGACCACTCATAACCATGTATGACCCAGTCTGGTTCATGTTCATAGTCACATTAGTCAGGATTCGAGCAATATATTTACAAATTTTATTTCATGTATGAATAAACACATACTCATTGATTGGCTCTTCATTTCCTCTGGTCCATCATTCTGAACAAATTCATAATATGCAGTCTCCAATGAGTAAATGTTCAAACAGTTAACTTCAAATCCAGGGTGCAATGTTATGCATGACAGACTGAACTCATTAGTTCTCAATCGAACTGCCAGATATGATTTGCAGCATTTATTTTCCAAGGAAGTAGGCATCAGTGTACATTTACTGCAAGAACACCTAAATATGAACATAAAATGGAAGTGCTGTAATGGTAGCAATTGACTTCTAAAAATCATTGGCCCAGATATTCAAAAGGGTTGTGCCATGCGCAACAGGGATGTGCCAGCACAAGTCCGAAAATGTGCCATTTTGCTATATTCAGCTGGAGGCAGATGTGCCCCCCAAATCACACTGCGCAAGAGCTCAATGATAATGAATGCATGCGCAACTGAAGGGGGAGGAACCATGCATAAATGGCACAGTGCAATATTCAACAACATGCGCCATGCGCAATAGGGGAGCAAATGGAAGTTGCGCGATAGCGGAAATGATCCAAAATAAAAAGGAACAAGAGAGAGGCACAAGAACTCTACAGTGAAGCCACATGTTGGTGAACTGCAGGCAGCCACACAGGCACACAGAAACTGGGAGCAGGACAGGGCAGGAGCAGGACAGAGCACCTGGAACCACCAGGAACAGGGAAGGTGTGGGGAGCCTGTGCCACAGTGCTGGACAAAAGGGGGAAGTGCCACACAGCACTGAGGGCACAGATAGTGGACAGCACGGCCACTATAGAAGGATTGTTCGTGCATGGGGAGTAGCAGCAAGGACTGCGGGGAACAGTAAAACAGCTGCCGGGGGTTACACAAGCCAGGGACATGGCCAGTGCCACCATCCAGATGGAGGCAGTTATGAGGGTGATAAGGCAGGCAGCAGGGGCGTGGCCATGGAAGGGCCCATCGACGTATGCCCCAATAGGCAGTACCGAGCCCTTTCCAGCTTTGAGCTGTACACTGATACTGGATCGTGGGCCAGTACCGCTTGAACCGCGGTGATCCTGAGGTGGCTCTGAGCTGTGCAGTGATGTGATGCAGGCACCCACATGACGGAGCCATGCTCTGTCAGTGGAGACCAAAGTTACAGCTGTCATGTGCCTGCTTGCCACGGGTACCTTCCAGAGACCAACAGGGGACACGACAGGCATAACCCAGTCAGCTGTGTCATGCTTCCTCACCCAATTCCTCAGCGCACTGCTGCCACATGCTGTGGAGTACATCTGTTTCCCCAGCACACCGGTGGAGCACACAGCAAACATACAGGAGTTCCACAGGGTAGCACATATGCCTGGCATGCTCAGGGCAATAGACTGCATCCATGTGGCCATCCGCATGCCACCTGGCCCCGAAGGGGCTGCATACATGAATCGGAAGGGCTATGCAAGCATCAACTGCCAGGTGGTGTGCGATGCCAGGGGGCACATAATCAATGTCTGTGCCACGACCTGGGGAGCACATGATGTCTTCATCTGGCACCAGTCTGCACTGTGCCACAGGTTTGAGAGTGGGGACATCCCCACTGGCCACCTAGTGGGTGAGTATGCAAATCATGCAGAAAGACATGGAGCTTGGGAGGGGCATAGTCAGAGGTGACATGGGTACTGGCCTAGATGGCCCATGGCAGGGTGATGCTGATCACCAAACAAATGTCCACCCTCTACACACAGGTGACAGTGGATACCCACTCCGTCCCTGGCTACTCACACCATACCGGCGGCCCACGACCCCATCGCAGCAATGCTACAATGAGGCACATGCCACCACACACAATGTCATCAAGTGGGTGTTCAGGATGCTGAAGGCACATTTCCATTGCCTGGACACATCTGGTGGTGCCCTACAGTACAGCCCCTCAAAAGCCTGCAGGCTATTCCTGGCCTGTTGCATCCTGCACAACATGGCCAACGACTGTAGGATAGCGGACAGGTCAAAGAGGGGACAGCGATGGGGACGATGAGGACGCCTGGTGAAGATGGTGATGGCAGCCCCCCTGGTCAAAGGGACCCTGACTGATCTGGATGGCACAGCTGCACTGGGACACCATCACAGAGGAGCACTTCAACCAACCCAGGTAAGTAATGGGGCCACTGCAACCACCAGTGGCAAGGGCACAACCCACAAACACGCATGGACAAACCCCAGGGGTGCATGTCGTTAAGGGAATTGGCTGAGCATGGACCCACAGACGCCGTCAGGGATGGGAAAGGTCTAACACAGCACACGGTCACACACACACACACACACACACATATACCCACCCACAAGACATGTACAAAGGGTAGAAGGCATGCGACCAGAACCGCCACCCCTAGCCACACACATCCACAGACCACCACTCCCAGTGCCTGTCATTGTGCGTGTGTCAGACGCTGGGCACCATTGCACAGTGGCAGACAGCGCAACGCAGGCATCATCATGCACACGCCACAGTGGACAGCAGCCGGGAGGGTGTGCAGATGGAATGTGTGTGTGTGTGTGTGTGTGTGCAGGGCCAGGTACTCCACCCGTACATTGCACGTTGAACAGCACAATGCACACAGGGCAGCATCAGACAGTAGCCATGGTGGGAGACAGGTCAGTCATGTGCCACAGTGCCACGGCCACCATGGATGCATGGGTGGCCCCGCTGAGACCCGCCAGCAGTGACAGCTGAGCAATGGCCTCATGGGGTGGCACCGACGGTCCCCCAAGGGTTCTGCTGCATGAATGTGACTGTGCTCACGCAGGGGTCTGCAGCACACTGAACATGCCTGTGCCAGGCATGCTCGGGATGCCCACAGCTGAACCCGGTGTCGACAAGGAGGGTGTCGCACGACGCCTGGAGTGGGGGGGTGGACATTGCACTGCGTGGTGTCTGCGATGCATGGGCAAATAACTGTGTGCCCACTGTGGCCATGGTAGCTGTGATTGTCTGTGTCAGCCTGTCAATGGTAGCGGGTCACATCCTCCCACATCCGGTCCATCCCTGCCAGGAGCAGAGCGGTGTCCCTGCTGCACCACTCCTCTGCCTGGTGCAGAGCCGCACTGAGTGTATCCACCGCCGTCACAAGCCGCAACTGCTGATCGACTGATTCTTGGAGTATGCGGGTGAAATCTTCTAAGAGGTCATCTGCCTGATTGGCCTGCTGTCCCTCACGGTGTTCATGGCCCTGATGGGCAGCACCCCTTGAGGGTGGGCGCTGCACACCAGGGCCAGGCCTGGGCATGTCCACAGGTGGTGCACTGATGCCGCCCCTGACACTGTACCCCCATGGCCATTGGCCAACTGCTGACACTGGCCCTCCAGCTGCCACTCTCCAGGGCTCAACAGTGCCACCACAGCGGCCTGCAACAGCCCCACTGTCCTGGACACACACCAGTGCTGCCTTACTGGTGCAGACATGCACAGGCTTGGACTGTGATGTCATGCAGGCCTCCACGGTGGCACCACCCACGGCCATGCTCGTGATGTCACCTGCTGTGTGTCCATCCTGCGGCCCACACGTATCACTGTCCATGAAGTAAGCTCCATCATCATCAGTGACGGATCCAGCACCAGCCCACGTCTCAGCATGCTGGCATCCATGGACGCCGGCATGCTGGGACAAGGGAAGGGCCTCCTCTGCACCTGCTCCACCAACATCAGTCCAGACAGCCAGGTGGGCTCACTGTCACCCTGACCCTGGGACACCTGTGGAGGTGGACAGACCCTCCTCTGTCTCCATGGTATCACCCTCAGTGGACAAGCCCACCACTGCTGACCCATGTAGATGCTCAGGAGCTGTAAGGGAACACAGTAGCATTAATGTATCTGCCTACCCTGTCTCCCCTCCATTGACAGACCAGGACCTACCATGCAGTGATGGGCTACCACCCGTCTGGAATCCACCACCTTGAACACCCTCAATGGGACAACACCACATGCTGCCAGAAACCAGCTCTTCTTTTGGGGTCAGGAGTTGCACGGCTGGCTGTCCCCCACCGGTCGCAGCCCGTGCTGCCCTGATGGCAGCCACCTTGTCCTTAATCCTCCACCTGTCCGTGCCCATCTTCTTTTTGCACTCCTGCATGGACCTCTGGTGGCTACCATGCAGGTTGACAGCATGTGCCACCTCTTCCCATGCAGCAGCACGGGCCTGTGGTGTTCCCCACTGTTTGCTGAGCAGCGGCTCCTGGTCGAGGTAGGCCTCAAACAGGGCATCTGTTTCTGCCTTTGTGAAGTCAGGCCTCCTCTTCCTCCCACATCTCTGTTCCTCTTTCTCCACCTCAAGATCACTCATTCTTCATCCTGTGGGAATGACAGGTGTTACCTGTGACTGTGCAGTCCCATGCATGTCCCACACACCACAGTCCACACTCCCAAACAGCATGCAACTCACCACAATAGACTGCAATAACAGACTATAACTAACACACTGCAGCGCAATGTCGCATTTTTATAGCGCAATGCATGCAAATGAGGTGAAGCGCAATTATAAGTGGATGCAAATGCAGTATCTGCACCATTGAATGGCTGATTAACTGATTTGCATATGCCGCCTGAATATCGTGCTGTTGCGCTTTGTGCAATTGTGTTGAACGTGCTCAGGCAAGGGTGCATTTCTGTGACATGCGCAGTGGACGCCGAACTGCTCATGCCCGGGGTGATGACACTGGCGCCTGCCACGCTGCTGACGTGCTGTGTAGGAGGCAATGCGAGGCACGACCACCATTGTGCCAGTGGCACTGCATTGTTCACATGTGGCACTCTGGCACTGGGGCACACGTGGGTGCTGGGTACCCTGGCCCAGCGCTGGCCACCACAGAAAGTGGCATACAGGTGCCCTACCACACTCACACGCAGTGAGTACCAATCGTGCTGTGGTGGTCCATGCACAAGAGACATCTGAACCTGTGCCGACCTTTGCCCCCAGGTGCCATGCGTCCACATAGGTGCACCTCTATCACGCTGTTCAGTGACAGTGCAATGAGGAATGACAGCACAGTACCATGCAGTATCCGTACGTGGTGAACGTGTGCTACAGAGCTCCATTTTAAAACCAAAACTGTACAGGATGGCGAGGGGAAGGGCACCCATCTGGAGCCAACTTGAACTGGCCAATCTGATCCAGTTGGTGGAGCCCCACACCGCTGCCCTATTTGAGAAGGCACCCCTGGACAGGGCCAGGAATGCGGTGTGAGAGGAGGTGGCGGTGGCCCTGGAGGAGGCCACAGGAATGGAGAGGATGGCGGAGCAGTGCAGTCACCTCTCTGGTGACCTGCAGCAGCAGACGCAGACAGGCTTGCCTGCCTGTGGGCACGTGCCAGGAGGGGCATGGTGCACAGCCAGGTAGGTGCCCCATCCATACACTGTTAATGTCCATATGGGTATCATGGTGTCATGTGTCCAGCACATGGGGGTGTCCAGTGTTGGCCGTGGTGGAGGTATCGGGGTGGGGGAGGATGGGTATGGCTGTGTGGGATTACACATACATGGGGCGGGGACTTTGCTACCGGTTTGTATTGATGTTCCTCTCTCCATGTTTGCACCCTAGGCCCAGAGGAGTGCTGGCGGGTGAGGGAGGGGAGGCAGTGCTGAGATGAACAGCAGGCTGGGAGGGCTGCCAGACAAGACAGGGGCAGGGACCATCCTGATGATGGTGAGTGCCTTACATACATGATTACTATTGCATGCTGTGTAACAGGGTGGGCAGCGAGGCATGGCCACCATCCATTGACACCACTGCCATGCACACAACTTGTTTCAGTCAGCACTGTCCAGTGGCACTGCATGTCTGGGAGTGCATCAATGGTGGTCCATGTGTGCACCGGGTACATGGCTGTACCACTGCCTTCACACCGCGCCATGTCCCTGAACAGCCATGGTGGTGCTGTGCAGGACTTGGCTGGTGGGTGTGTGCAGCAGTCCACATGGCTGTGTGCACCTGGGAGGGCAGGTCTTGTGGACGCGATCACTGTGGGTGGTCACACACCATCACAGAGGCATGTCTCATGGCCGTATGCCATGCACAGTGGGTGGGCTGCATGGGGCTGTGCATTCACACCTATTGACTCTGCTCCCTTGTCCTAGGAGGACAGCAGTTGCAGGAGATCAGTGTGGCACTGTGGGAGATTCTCCAGGTAGCCAGGGCATCACTGGAGATACTTGAATGCCTGGACAGGCTCGGTGTCTGAAGACGTCATGGCGAGAGGAGAAGCCGGAGTGGGGAGAGGGGCTCCCACTGAGCTTGGCAATGCCCCTGATTTCCTCTACCCTCTGGACACACCCTCAAACCCTCCTTCCCTCTACGTTTGTTCACCCGCCCTTACCCACCCCCCACCTTTTTGTGGCCTCCCCAAACCTTTGTAAATACTTGTATATAGTTTTGTTAGCTGTTTTAAATACATTTCCTTTGATATGCCTACTGTGGTGGTCTCTGATTTGCACCAGGCTATGGGTTCTCAGCTGCAGTGGTGTGCATGGCATTGGGGTGGTGCAGTCATGTGCGTGTGTGTCCATGGGGAAGTGAGTATGGTGTGGGAGTGGCTATCAGTCACTGTCTGTGGTGTGTGTGTGTTGTTCCCTGTGCACTGGATGACTGTGTGCAGTGGTTCACGGTGCATGCTCTGTGTCCATGGTGCACCTGTCAGACCATCCATGGCCTGTGCAGCTGAGACCCTTGCATGTCTGTGACTGGCACAGTCTGCTGACGTGTCAGTGGTGGCTGTCCATGCAGGACAGCCACTGTACTTGGCACATTGCTGGGTTACCTCCTGTCACTGGTGTGGTGCATGTCTGCCTCGGGTGACACGGTGGCCTCCTCTGTTGTTGTCCCACCTCCATGCTGTTGCTTGTGTGTGTCACAGGGAATGTGCACCACTGTCTGTCACTATACAGTCTGGGCAAGATTGCTGGTGACAGCTCCACGGCATCAAGAGGTGGCTGGACACTGTGCCATGGAGGGGTGCCGTCATGTGTACTCAGTTTCTGTAACCACATGCTGGGGGGCTTGCCGTCTGCTACTGTGTCCCTGTGTTGGTGTGCCCTTGGGTATGGGTGGGTGTTGTCCATGCACTGTGTTGCATCCTGTGCAGTGCATGCTTCCATGCACCACTGGTGGGTGTCTGCGCTGCCTGTTGTAGCCAGTGCTGGGTCGGGGTGTGTCCTTGGGAGGATGTTCAGGGTGCTGTACCACTGGTGGTGGGGTCTGGGGCATGCCCTGACACATCTGGGGTACCTCGTGTGCCGACGCATGGTTGGTCTCTCAGCTGTACCTTGGGGGGGGACGTGCATGGTGGCATTATGTATGCAGTCGTTGCATCGCTGTGTGCTGCCACCTGCTGAAAGGTGCTTGTGCTGGGGCTGTCTTGCATGGTTCTGTGGTGCACAGGGTTGCATTATCACAGTGGGGGTTGTGGCACGCATGGGGTATCCTGCACTGGTGGACGCTGCTCCTGGGCAGGGTGTCTGGGAGTCACAGTGCAGGGTGTGCTCTGCATTGGTGGGATGGTGTGGCATGAGGTGGTCAGCTCTCCTTGTGTGCCAGTCACAGCTTGCCAGGTGGTGTGCTGGGGCACCATGCCCCGGCTGTGGGTTGGTTGCTGGTATCCATGGGCCAGTGGTTATTCCGGGTCTCCACTGGTTGTGCAGTGCATGGGGTGTGGGGGCAATGTCTGTTATGCTGTGTGCTCTTCTGCCCATCTGTGGCATGGGTGGTGGGCCCCTGTATCCTGTCCCTGCGCATCCCTGGCTGTGCTATTGCACTGCTGCCCTGCTCCACGGGGCATCCCTGGTTGCACTATGGTGCATCTGGACTGCTCCACTGAGCATCCCTGGTTGCACTATGGTGCATCTGAACTGCACAACTGCACATCCCTGGTTGTGCTATGGCGCAGGTGGCATGATATTCAGTTGTGTGCTGCAGGCGCATCTTGACCTGTGCAGTTTTTGAATATCGCACTTCTTGCGCATGGGCACAGTGGACTTGCGCTTGCTCCTACTGTTGCACACTTTTTGGGCGCAGTTTGAATATCTGGGCCATTGTATTCATTACTTTAAAATGTTTATGTATAATGTGCTCGAAAATTTACTCTAGTAGATTACAACATTATTTTTTCTTTCAGTGGAAGTGTCGCAATACCAAACATGAGTAAAACCACATCCAAATAATTCAGATGTGTGTTTTATGAAAAAAAAAAAATATATAAATAATTATATTGCTCTGTCAATAGATATCAGTACCCTTACAGAATAATATAAACCTGCTGACAGAGTTGTCAATGAGTGCCTACAGAAATGTGAACATGTTGCACACAATACAGTAGGCACTCTATGACAGTTCAGTTAGCGCTGGACATGGGGGAGAGGAGGGATGTACCACTGGGGAGAGAAATGTAATGATCAGGGAAGGGAGGGTGATACATATGCTGCAAGGGTGGAAAGGGAGCCATATCCTGTGCAACTAATGCGAAAAAGATGCAAGATGGGTTTAGGTAGCGTTTGTTTGGGGTGGGGGGAGTGGAGAGCAAAGGAGTCAATAAGTGATTCATATGAGTGGAGTGTATGCCAGTTATGACTAGTGGTATAGTTGGGCATTGTGTTATGAGGCATGAGAGAGGACTATGAGGTGGTACTCTCACTCATGCTAAAAGCATATGGAATAAAGTCCCAGACCAGGTATCCTACATAATGGATGACAAACTGGACATTGTAGCACCATTGAAACATGACATACTGTAAACCATTACTGGGATGCATCTGTACCAGGCCATACTCTGTCTAACAAAGACAGGTGGGCCCAAAAAAGAGGAAATGGCCCATCATATCTAGGAGGGTATTAAGGCTACAGAGGATTACGGAATGATGGGGGTAGTGGACATTCTTTCGTTCACCCTTGAGACTGGCAATGGCAATGCAGTTCACACATGAATGATATACAGACCTCTAGCACAGAATGTGGGGCATGTGGACAGGGTTCAAGTAGAATCCATCCACACAATGACAGCAAAAGCTGAGGTGCTGCTATAAGGTGATTTCAATCTGCAAGATGTGGATTGGAACATCAAACTCACCTCCAATAACCACTGCCACCTGCTTAATCTGATACAGCTCTGTTGCCATTAACCCCTCCTATCCAAACTAGTTGAGTAATCAAGTTTCAGATAGCTGGATACCAATGCATGTAGGACATATGGATTTAGGACACCTATACACAGTGGTGGAGTAGAAAGAATAGATAAAAGAACTTCTTCAGATACAGTGGTGAAAAAGGGAAAACCAAGGATCAAATTATGTAGCGTATGAAGGATGGAGGCTGGGTGGAGAAGGGAGTGAACCAGGCAGAGGATCTTAATAAGTACTTCTGCTCTGTATTCATGAAAGATAAAGGGGGTGGACACCTCCTGTGACAGGAAGAGTGGACGGGGGGGAAGGGGGTGGCTGATATAGAGATTACTGAGGATAGGTTGATGAAAGGTTTGGGGCAATGAGGAGGTATAAGGCACTGGCTCCAGAAAGTATTCACCTTAGGTTACTCAGGGAAGTAGCAGAGGTCATGGCGGGACTGCTGGCTGATCTGTTCAATATCTCTCTGGATGCAGGATGCATACAACAGGACTGGAGGATGGCTCACATCGTGCCCATTCACAGAAGTGGTACTATGGATGAACCAGGCAAATACAGACCAGTGAGCCTCACCTCAACTGTGGGAAAACTCAAGGAGACAATCCTAAACGAGAGACTAGTGGTCTTCTTGGAGAACAATGGTCTACAGGATGGTCAGCAGCATGGGTTTGTCTCAGGTAGATCCTGCCAGACAAACATGATTAAATAATATGATTAGGTGACAAGAGAAATGAACAAAGGCCATGGAGTGGATGTCCTGTATCTGGATTTCAGCAAGACCTTTGAATCCATGCCACATGGGAGACTGAGAGTGAAGGTTGAATTTATAGTGGTAGGAACAAAGATGGTTAATTGGATCACCAATTGGCTGAGGGGAAAGGCAGCAAATGGTGGTGGTGGGAGTGAAGCTCTCATAGCCAAGGAATGTGACAAGCAGGGAACTACAGGGATTTGTATTGAGACTGGTGCTGTTCAGGATTTTCATAGCTGATATATCCTATGGGGTCTGAAGCAAGATCAGTCTCTTTTCGGATGACACAAATATGGGAGCGGTGGTGGATGACAGTGATTGGTGGAGGGGACAGCAGAAGGATCTGATCAAACTAAAGGGGAGGTCAGATGCATGGCAGATGGTGTTTAACATCAAAAAGTGCAAGATATTTCACTTTGGTGCTAAAATGCAGGAGAGAAGCCTCCAGCTGGGGGGGATGGAGGGCAAAGTTTGAAAGCACAGAGGAGGAGAAGGATATAGGTGTGATTATAATGGAGAGTATGAACAACTCATTGTAGTGTAGGAAAGCCAAGAGGATGCTGGGATGTTTCACGAGGGGAATGTCCTCCAGAAATAGAGAGGTGATCCTGTCCCTATACAGTTCACTGGTCACACCGCACCTAGAGTGTGCAGTACTGGTGACCATTTCTGAAGAAGGACAGCAGATTCTTGGAGGGTGTAGAGTGGAGGGTGTCAAAGATGATCCAAGGATTAGAGGGAAACCTCTATGAGAAGAGGCTGTGCAAGCTGAATAAGAATACCATGTAGGATCAGAAGGATGGGGGCACATGATCATAACCAAGGCGTGCATATATCAGAGCGTGACCACACACCCCAGATTGGTTATCTATCTTGTAAAATGGCAACATTGTTTTTGGAGGGGGGGGGAGGCAGGTGTGCTGTAACTCTCTGATATACACACGGTCATGCTTGGCCCCATACTGACACCACCCCCAAGACATATGACACACCAATTCACCCATCCACCCTATGCTATATGTCCTGGCACTTTCCCACCAAAACTATGACACTACCAACTGATTCCACAGCACCAGACACAAATTCCCATTCTTTTTTATTGCCCCTAACATTAGTTAACCTCCTCAACATCCCCCCTCCCTCTATGGTCCTCAGACACTGCCCACCATCCCTCCACAGCTCTGGACAATGCCCACCATTCCTCCACGAAATTGGACACTGCCTACCATCTTTTTGCCTTTACTGCTGCTTTCTTGCACTGCAGGGACTCAGCGCACTGCCTGCTACATGTGGATATCAATGTGGTTGATTCTGGCTCTCAGAGTTACAGGAGGCGAGATCAACATTATTCTGCCCATTTTATATAAGGTAACATTTCAGTAAGTACATCAGGCTATTCAGTGCAAAATATAATGTTACTAAGAATCATTCAGAACAAGGACTTCACACCAACTTTCCAGTATCATCTGTATACTTTGAAATAAATAAACCAAAATCATCACTTTTGATAAGTGCAGCTAGTAGCTTAGGGGATTGGGAATTAGACCTTAGTACCAAAGGTGCAGGGTTTAAATCTGAATGGTGAAACTTTTGATTCATCGGCCCAGATATTCAAACTGCGCCCGGCTGTGGCGCAAGTTTGGGCACAGCTCAACTTGGCTGTGCAGGGGTGTGGACTAAGCGATATTCAAAGGAGCTGTGCCATGGCTCAGCAGCTTTGAATATCGCACTCTGGCCACCCCCAGTGTGCATGGTGCAGTGGCACTGCACCAGCGCAAGTGGCCAGAGTGGAGCATGGAGATGCGCTAGTGCAAGTTCCATTGCGCCCTGCACAGCAACTGCGATATTCAAAGTTGACGTGCAAATGAGGCCATAATGTATGCAAGGCACACATGAGGCCATTTGCATGTCATTATGGCCAAATTTGCATGCAGGTGTGCCGATCCCCAATGACTTGCGTCTGGCACCCTGCCAGGCAACAGCTGTTGGGGACAGACACCCCCTGCAGCCCGATCTCGGGCATTTTTTTAAAGAAAGATCCCTGTCCAATATCCCTGGTGGTCCAGTGGACCTTTATCTGTCCGATTGTGGGCATTTATTTAAAGAAAGATCCCCATCCAATATCCCTGGTGGTCCAGTGGACCTCTATCTGTCCAATCGTGGGCATTTGTTTAAAGAAAGATCCCTGTCCAATATTCCTGGTGGTCCAGTGGACTCCTATCTGCCTGATCGTGGGCATTTGTATAAAATAGAATAAGTCGTCCTATATCCCTGGTGGTCCAGTGGACCGCTCTCTGCCTGATCTCAGGCATCTGTAAAAAATCTTATAACCCTGGTGGTCTAGGGTACCCACCTCCCCACCCACCCACTGAGCCCCACCGCCCACTCCCCCATCAGCCGGGCGGACAACAGCACCACCCGCCTGCCACCCCGCCGCCCGCCCGACTGACACCTCAGTAGGGCTGCACACCCATTGGTTCTGGCGTGAGCCAATGGGCGTGCAGCCCTACCATACTACACATTCCAGATATGTGAACGCTGTGAACCTAGCGGGCGCAGCCCTACAACGGTGTCAGTCGGGCGGGCGGCAGTCGGTAGTGCTGCTGCCCGCTGGCTGACCGGGTGAGCGGGCAGGCTTTAGTGGCAGGTGGGGAGGGGTACTTAGTCCACCAGGGGTATAGGACTTTTTTTCACAGATGGCCGAGATCCGGCAGAGCGGTCCACTGGACCACCAGGGATATAGGGACTAATTATTCTATTTTATACAAATGCCCATGATCAGGCAGATAGGGTCCACTGGACCACCAGGGATATTAAGTCTGCTTTTACAAATGCCCACGATCGGGCAGAAAGCGGTCTGCTGGACCACCAGGGATATTGGAAGTCTTTCGTTTTTACAGATGCCCATGATCAGGCATGGGGGGGCGCCGCCAGGTGGAGCCAGAACTCGGGTGACCACCCACAGGTGGCAGCTGCCGTGTTGCACCCTGCAATGCGGCAGCTCACCTGTGGGTGGCCATCAGGTGTTCCTTTTTTTTGGCTAACTTTGTGCTGGCGCAGGTAGGGGTTGCACATGCATGGCTCTGCACATCCTGGGCTGAATATCGGACTGCGTAGATTATGCATGGGCACGCCCCCACCTGGGCCTGCATACTTACTGATGCACTCCGGCACATCGGGAAAGGCGCGCCTTTTCCTTTGAATATCACGTCAGGTTATCAGTGGCTGTGCATGGTGCAACACTGTTGCGCCATGCACAACCCTTTTGAACATCTGGGCCATCATGTTTACAACTTTCTTTTTTTTTTTCAAATTTAAAACAAAAAAAACATGTATGCAAATCACATCAATATGCATCCTCTTATTTGGGCAGTTAAAAAACATAATCCAGAGTGTAGAAAACATTATTTATAGGTCACCAATGAGCAGATGATGCAGCACAGTGTCATAACTTTTTCATTCAGTTGACAGTGGCAAATGGAGAATAAATGAATGTGGTAAGCCACCTCACACAGCCATACAGTCTGCTCTGTGCAAGATATGATGTTAGTAAAAATCATTCAGAATGAGGGCTTTGCACAAACTTTCCAGTGTTATCAGGGTAATTTGAAATAAATAAACCAAAATCATTAATTTCAATAAGAGGTGCTAGTGGTTTAGGGGACTGGATATTTGATCTTGGTGTCAAGGACACAGGGTTCAATTCTTGCTCCTGCATGTTTTCATTTGTTTACTACACTCTTTTTTTTCCTAAACATGACTGCAAATCACAGATTTGTAAATCGTCAGTTATGTGTACTAATAAAAACTGATGATGCTGACAGGTAAATGTGACATTCCTTTTGAATAACTTTTAGCACTATATTTTAAAAACAAGGAAGCAAACGGGAATCAACAGCAAACTACAAACCAAGATGGTTAAATTGAATGTTGTCAAACTCATCATGCTAGCATGAAACAAATATGTTACAGTATTGGGACCATGGTTAGCAGATGTTCCGGGAAAATTAGTAAAAACCAAGGCTATCCCTTTTCAAACAGTCACAACATGAGCCCATACCCACTCGCACAAACCCAAGCCACACTGCCAATCACTATAAAGTTCCAACCAAACAAATGTTGTTTAGCGAGAGTCCCAAATATACTTTTTTTGCTGCAATTCAAAATCATAATAAGCAGCCAGTCATTTGAAGAGAAAAAAATCAGAATAACATATTTATTAAAATGAAAAGAGAAATGGTCATTTCTATCTAGTGTCAAGTCTCATCAACAAACAGTGTGCAGAAAATAAACATTAATGAGTATGATTTACCAAGCCAAATCTAAAAAATCAGCAGCTGGGTTTCTGTGCAGTTCATCATTTGAATCATCATCAGAGGAGCTCTCAACACCTTCACTGAGTACCAGTGTGTTTCTATTTCTAACCATCGGCTCAAACATATACGGCATAACAACATGCTGAGATGGCTGAAAGGCATAAAGATTTCCACCATCGGTATCACTGTCAATATCGCTGTCTGAGTAATGACTCTCTGAGAATCCTTCAGCCTTTGCCATAACTGTCTTCAGAGTCATGCACATCATTAGCATAATGAAGCCTCGCGCTAAACTTTCACTGAAACTGCCAGCCTGCCACGAATAAATGAACAGAATGCCATTAAGAAAAACTCAAAGATACATGATTTTTACACAAAGATGTTTTTATTGAACCATGTTTTAGCACTGTCCTTTACCTGAATATCACATTTAAACTGCATTTTACACAATTTTTTTCCTATCTCCTTTAAGCTGATTCTGGAATCCCAGGTGCCATCTGTAATTAGGGGTTGGTTATACAATTGTCATATTTCACCCTTTTTGTGAACCAACAATGCAAAAGCAGCTTTGCAGACCTATGCTATCCCAGATTATGTAGGGTGCTCATCCAGATGAGATACCAGCAGGTGTATATACTGACTGCTACAGCTTATCTCATTACTCAGGTGCACTGCATCTTACACAGTACATAAGGATTTTATTTTGCTAATTGGCTTACCCCCTCCACACATGCTAGCTTTTTCATAATCATTATGCTTTTTTTGGAATTTGACTGTGTGAGTGTTTATAGAAACCGCACACATTGAAAACTGCCTGCCTTCAGGAGGGCTATGGTTTGGCCACCAAGGAAGATGGCCACTTAAATCAGTGCTTTAGTTCTTCCCCATCATAAACTGATGAAATCCATGAAACTCATAGACTCCTGCCCTGTTATAACAGTAGAATCTGATTCTGCTCACCACCATGGCCTGATTGAGTCACTTTTGAGAAATGCAAATTGTATAGTTTGAAAAATATGTCCCTTTCAAAATTGGGCCTATTCCTGTAGTTTACACTGAAACCTACTAGAAAATTCCAGCCAAGTCAAGTGTCAACACTAGTGGCAATCCAGCCTTCATCAAGTCAATGTTCAGACAGCTACTCCTGAAAATAGGAGGGGTCTGTGGAGCTTGTGCAAAGATCTCACAGGGTGTTTAATTGTTAAGCAAGTGGATATCAAATGCAAAATCACTTATTACCCAGACAAAGGATATGGTAGATAACCTACAAAGCATTTGAGAGAGCAGGAGTGCATGTTGTGTTTGCTTTGAACATTATTGAAGACCTGGAAAATTGGGGTCACTGAAAAAATATATGTTTCATTGGTTTCCAAGAGAGCAGTGAATGTAAAGACTGTGCCTGTTTCATTCATCTGTGCTGCTAGTGCTACTTAAAATACAAGGAATGGAAGATCTAGAAATTGAATGGGCCCTTGAGTGTTAGCCTTGAGACATGTGCAATGGGAATGACCTAGACCTATCCTTGCCAATTTCCTGAGGTACCAGATTAATGAAGAACTGCTAGGGCTAGTGAGAGAGAGAGGCCCCTTGATATGGCAGGGGTAGAAAATTCAGATATTCCAAGACTTTTCATAGGACGTTTCCAAATGGAAAAGGGCCTTCATGGATGCTTAAAGATGGCTTTTCTCACTGAGTGTGGTATACAGTATGCCCTACCCAGGAATCCTGTGAGTCATTCACAATGGAGTACCAGTGGATTTTAATAACCCAGCAACCACTGAACAGTTTCTTGTTGAACAAGGCCCCATAAAACTACAGTGGGCTCTCTCCCCTTACAGACCCCAGTGAGGCTGGGTATATGGGCACAACTCTGGTGCCTGATCTGGAAGAGAACCCAAGCTAAGACTACTCCAGACACCCCAGCTATAAAGAGGATTGTTTGAAGACAGTTAGGAAAAACAGGTTAAAAAAGCCACAAAACAGAGGAAACCACAGACAAGACAACAGAATTGTTCACCATCCACCAATCCAGTGCCTCACAGCAGGACCAGCAGTGAGGACTCCTGGATCTCCTCAGAAAATATCCTTTGTTGTCTGAGTCTAACAGAAATGCTGCTGCATGACTGCCGTCACCGAGCAGGTTGACAGACTATTCTCCGCTATCACTGCTACAACCTTCTACCAAAAAACGGAACCACTGTCCATATCTTGGGCAGTGGGGGTGGCCTGCTCTGTATTGCTGGCAGGGAGCTCCTTTGCAACTGATGACACAGGCCCCCTCCACAAACTCTGCGGCAGTTGTCTCTACTGATGTTAGTGCTAAACCAGAAGACTGAGTCCTCCTTAGCTGTTACTATTTGTGCTGCAATGTGTGAATCAAGTAATCTTATATTGTTTTCTTACTCTCTCGCTACCTAGTGCATACTAGCTGTGATCCTATGAAACAAAGAAACATAGAATGTGTCAGTAGGAAAGTAAGTAAGTAAGGCTTTATTTATATTTTGGTGCCCAATCCTGGAGGATCTGGGCACCATTACAGATACAATCAAGGTCGAGGCAGCATAAAACAATACAATTACCTATCCTATCCTTCAAAGGATCAATTGGCCCACCCAGTCTGACCACATGGTCCCTGCCTAATGTGTTCCTGCAGACCCTAACTGATCTTCAGTGACCCTCTCTCCTACTTTCTATTTAATAATATTCCTTTATATCTATCCCATGCATGCTTGAAGCCACCTATTGTTTTCACCTCCACCACTTCTGCTGGCAGTCTATTATAGCCATCTACCACTCATTCAGTGAAGTAGTACTTTCTCACACCCTTCCTAAACTCCCCACCTCCGCTTCATTGAAAGTTCTCTAGTCCTGATGTTTTTCTTCATGTAAAAAAGACTTCCCTCCTTCACCCTGTTCACCTCTGTGATGTACTTGTAGGTCTCTGTCATGTTCCCCTCTTGATCTCCTCCAGGATGTACATATTGAGATCCCATAGTCTCTCCTCATAGAGTTTGGATGCAAATCCTACATCATTTTAGTTGCCCTCTTTTGGACTTCCTCCACTATGACTATGCCCTTTCTATGGTGTGTCCTCTGGAATTTGACATAATACTTCAGGTGGGGTGTCACCATTTAGTAATACAGTGGCAACACCACCTCCCTCCTTCTGCTGGAGTTTCCTCTTCCAATGTATCCCAGTACTGCACTGTCCCTACCCACTGCTTTGTCTCTGCCCAGACACTTTGAGGTTGTAAGATATGATAACCCCAAGGTCCCTTTCCTGCTTTTTATGTATTTTTATTTTATGTATTATTTTTTTTTTTTTTAGTTTTGTTGACCAAGGAGAACTAGGCAATTCTGACTAACTTCAGGCTCATCTTGAGGGAGCGGAGGATGCAGATGGATACCAACCAACCAACTTTGAACTAGATTAAGCTGCTGGAGGTATTTTTAGTGAATGGGGGACATTTTTCCAGGACACCGGGGAAATTCCTCCATTCTTTTTGATAACTATCATGGGATCTTTAACATCCACCATCCTGAACAACCATCAGAACAGGCAGATCAGGCCTTGGTTTAACATCTCATCTAGAAGAAGACACCTGAGAAGGACAGTATCCCCATTCATGCTGCACTACAGTTCCTGGTGTGGGGATGGAACCCACAGCTATCTGATCTTCCAGCATCAGAGACAAGTATGCAACCTGCTGAGCCACTGACACTGCTTAGTGACTGACAGTCAAAGTAGGTTAGTGGTGCACACAGGACTGGTAGTGCTGATACAAATCAGCCAGCTTGCAAATACTATAAAGAAAAGAATTCAGCGCTCACTTTCAGTAGATTCTAAGTACAAAGGTACAAATTTTATTCCAGGAAAGGTGCCTCGTACAACCTTAGCCCTGCACTTCAAGCTTCAAGCAGGCCTTCTTTAGGGGTGGGGATGTGACCTGCCCCTAAATAAGGCCCACTTGAGGGTTGAAGAGCAGGGCTAAGGCTGTAAGAGGCACCTTTCCAGGAATAAAATTTGCACCTGTGCACTTAGAATCTACTGAAAGCAAGTGCTGAATTCTATTCTTCATAGTGAATGACAGTACCTATCCTCCATTCTGTACTCAGTTCCTGGGTTCTTATGCCTTAGGTGCATGATTTTGCATGTTTTGGCATTGAACCCTAACTGCCATCTTCTTGACCACTACTCAAGTTTCCCAAGCTCCCTACAAATTGTTTCTGACCCCTCCTGATTATTCACCCTATTCCAGATTTTGGTATAATCTACAAAAAGGCATACTTTCCCTTCAAGTTAATTTGCAATATCACTTATGAAGACATTGAAGAGGATCAGTCCCAGTACTGAGCCCTGTGGCACCCCTCTATTCACTTTTACATCATTACAGTGAATGCCATTAACCACCACCCTCTGGCACCTATCCATTAACTATTTTTTCTAACCCAGTTCCCCACTTTGGATTCCATCCCTAGGCTACTCCATTTTATAATCAGCATCCTGTGCAGCATCATGTCAAAGGCTTTGCTAAAGTCTAGCTAGGCCATGTCCACTGCCCTCCCAATCTATTTACCTGGTCACGTAGTCAAAGAAATCAATCAAGTTAATCTGGTATGATCTGCCCCGATGAGTCCATGCTGCCTTTGATTTTGCTGCTCTTTGGATTCAAGATGCTTACTTGATTGATTGATTGATTGACTTTCACTATGGTAACCAGGTAAGTGCACTGGCACCAAGTGCTTTTTTCAGTCAAGCTCCGGGTGCAATTGCACAGTCATTTGAAGACATACATACAAATGTTTGGGTACTCGTTGCAGAAAATGAAACATACACACATCGACCGAAAATTACTTAACTGATTACATGCTTGTGGCACATAGAAAGTGCAGCTGATTAGTGCAGATACTACACCGAGTGTAGATGCATGGGGGTATGAACAAGGGGTATTTACACAAAGCAGTCACAAACACTGAGTGATAGATAAAATTCTTTCAGATTGCTGGAGAAAGCAGAGATAGTTGATGGTTCTCTAATGGGGGAGGGCTTGTATTCCATAGTGAGGAGGCACGGTAGCTGAAGGAGCGTTGTCCAGTGTTTGTTTGAAAAAAGGGAATTTGTAAGTTATTTTTTCAGGTGGATTAAGAGAAGGGCAAGTTGACAAACTCGAATTGTTCAACTAAATAGATGGTGGAATTTTTAACCATAGTTCTTTTAATAAATCCTGCGAGTATTAGATTGGATTTGAGCTCTGGTGAGAGCCAGTTTAAAGTGTTCAGAGAAAGGCAGTGATGTGTCTTGCTATCTCTACTGTTGCAAATCTGGCAATCTTGTGATAGCGAGTGTGCTTCTTCTGTAGCATAGCTTTGTTAACAGCATCAGTGACCAAGGAGCTGTAGTCCAGTATAGGGAGCAGATTTGCCTGTGCTATTCTGTGTCTGGATTTGGGTGTTAGGTACTTGTGAATTCTGTACAGAGAGCCAAGCTTTTAGTGAAGCAAGTTGGTAGTGTTTTGAATGTGGGTATCGAAGGTAAGGGTAGAGTCTAAGTGTACTCCAAGATACTTAAAGCAGCTCAGTTTTTCCAGGAAGTTCCTATTATTTGCATTGATGCAGAACTTGGGGGCTGTGTTTTTCAAATAGTAGTTAGAACCAAACTACATTGATTTGGTTTTCAGTAGGTTCAGGTCCATTTTTTTTTTTAAATTGTACTTTATTCCTCCTCCAGAGCTACTCTGAACCCCACTCCATCAGGAGTCACACATGGTGTCTTTCCCAGCTTCTACACCTTACCAGAGTCCTCCAGTACCCCCATGAAGACGTGTCCCCCCCCAGGTGGGGACAAGGTAGGGCGTCTTCACCTCAATCTGTTCAGGTTTTGTCAGGTCTGGCAGGGTCAGACAGGTGTGAGCTTAAGGGGTCTGCCCAAGTGCTCCATCTTCTTGAGGCTCAGATAGCCATTTTCTCTTTTTCCAGGGACATGACTTGTGCCTTGATGTCAAGGTGGACCCACCAATGTCTGTCATGTCCCTCCACCACATTGCCTCCATCTGGGGCCAGTTAAGCGCTGAGCCTCTATCCCCCCTCGCTCCCTCCCTGGAGAAGGCCTGCAGTCCCTGTGATGCTTAGCCTTCTCTTCCAGGTTGGCCCTCTGACTCCATGAACTCATTCCTCAACCTGGGTCATTGGCATCACAAGCAGTAGCGCTACCGCTGTGCCAGTGGGCTGGCCTCTTAATGTCCATTTTTTCTAGAATGAACCATCCCTACAAGTTTGTGAAGCTGTTTCCCAGTATATGATTGATTTTATTGATGTCTTTGCAATGTGTGTGTATAGACCTGCATCATCTGCTTAGAGAAGAGTATGTAAAGGTTTGCAGATTGTTGGCAAATTGTTGATGAAGATTGAAAACAGAAGAGGCCCCAGTATGGAGCCTTGAGGGACCCCACTGTGAATTACATTGGTACTTGAGACCGCATTACCGATTTTCACACTCTGTTTTCTATGGTTCAGATAATCACTGAACCAGGCCAGAGAACGGGATCCAAAGCCAAGTTCGAGTAATTTGCTAGGGTTTTTTTTTAAATTCTATTTAGTCCATACTTACTCCACTGAACTCTCTCCAACAACTTCCTCAGCCACCGTCTCTACCTCCCTGCATGACCCAGCTACCCCTTTCACTCCTCTCCGGCACTGGGCATCCCCCATGTCTGCACTCCAGGGAAGGGTCACCCCTGCCCAGGGCACTGTTTCTTATAGTATTGAGCCACTGGGCCGGAGAGGGGGAGGGAGAGGGAGAGCAGAGGGGACCAAGACTGACTCCAGGAATGTGGACCGTGGATGGGAGGCACCATCGCCTATCAGCAGGAGGAGGGGGAATTTTTTTAGTATGTGAACCAGTGTGGAGCCCGGCTGTCATGGCAACATGCTGTTGTGGCTCCACCCCCCAGGCTTATGCCATGATACTTTTGGCTACCCCCAGCCACTGCCAGAAGGCACTTCTTGAGTGAGCATTGTGCCCTAACCCTCCCTGAGAAGAGAGAGCAGTCCTCCAGATGCTCAATCTCTTCCTTCCCCCGACGACCCCCAATGACCCGGGATTGTTCCTGAACCTGGGTCACCAGCATTGCATGAGGTGTGGCATCCATGCCTCAGCCCTCAGCACCACTGGGATGGCATTTGTTAGTTAATATGTCGTGGCCAACCAAATCAAAAGACTTGGTCAGAGCCACGAACACAGCTCCAGTCAACAATTCCATATCTGTTGCTTGATAGATTACATCTGTGAATTTGACCAGGGCTGTGTCAGTGCAGTGACATCTTCTGAACATGTGTTGTTCCTTGAAAATTAGATTATGTTGTTCAATATATTCTGTTAGTTTTGTGTGCACTATTCTCTCTCTTGCAGTTTGGCTAGAGCTGACAAAAATAGAAATATGGCGGTAGTTTTCCAGTAGCGTCTTCTTCCCTTTCTTCTCTAACAGGACAACTATAGCTGTTTTCCAGAGGTCTGGTACGGTGTGGGTCATGAAAAATAGGTTGAAGATTTTGGCTATGGGTAGGGATATTTGAGGGGCAGCAAGTTTGAAGAACTTTGGGAGAAAAGCGTCTGATCCAGCTGATTTGTTTATTTTTACGGAGGCAATTAATTTAACAACTTCTGAAAATGTGACCCTTTTGAGATGGAACCTGGGCCAATTCAGGATCTCTGCTTCCTTAGTAGATTTAGGTTTAGGGTGTCAGGGGTGGTCTGTATTTATTCAGATCATAGAATAAATAATTGAAGAGGGGTGCTATTTTAAGAGATTCAGCACAGATGTCTCTGTCCAGGTTGACTGAGACAGGTGAGGATTGTGTTTTGGTGTTCAGCAAAGAGTTTATGATCTGCCAAAATTTTTTAGGATCACCCAAGTTTGCAGTTTGCTATTTTTTAAAATACTTACTTTTCGCCTGGTGTATTGCCTGTTTGTATTTGTTTTTAGTTGTCTGTATGTGTTCCAATCCAATTCAAGTTTGGTTTGTTTGTACTTATCCCAGGAGTCATCTCTTTTTTGAATGAGAGTGAAAATATCACATGTGAGCCAGTTGGATCTTTTGTGCATTACCCTGTACACGGGCGAGGGAGGGTTTTCTCCAGTACTGTTATAAATTTTTGATGAAGAAGTCCAAGTCGGAGTTTGCATCTTGTGTTGTGTCTAGGTAGGTCCAGTCAATTAGTGATAAGTCAAACAGAAAAGATGCCTTGCTGAAATTGGTGCAGCTTTTGCAGGTAATCAGCCTAGGTGGAGAGTTTTTTGGTGCACTGTTGTGCCAGAGGCATTATGTGGCTAGTGATCACTGACTGAGTCACTTAAGGTTCCCAAAAGAAAAATTCTATCTGCTTTTCCTTTTCTTTTTTAGTTCCCACATGTAGACCAGCCCCCATCAGCCCGGCCTCACATAAAGCCCTGTCATTTGTCTGCCCAGGTCTTACCTCTCCTGGTGTTCCTCCCTGACTTATCCCCTAGGTTGAAGCCTTTGGGGGGCCATCCCAAGTGGACCTTCAGTCCACAGAGCTCAGTCAACAGTGCAGGGTCTGCAGTGTGAGGTGGGTGACAACCTGTCTGGCATTTTCCCCTTTTTTGTCTCCAGGAGATGTGGCATTCAATGATGTTGCAGCGCATATGCCAACATCTATCCTTCCTCCCCAATCTGCAAGCTCTGGCTGCATCTCCTCCAGCTTCCACCAGGGTCTGGTTGAGCACCAGACACTTCCCCACAACCCCAGAGGAAAGCAGTATCTAGGATGCTCAGTTCTCTTCCTCTCAGATGGCCCCCAACACCTCAGGCCTACTTTCAATCCTGGGTCATCAGCATCACCAGCAGAAGCACTACCACTGCACTGGCATGCTGTCCCTACCAACCTTTCCTTTATCAGTGTTTCCATTAATTTCCCCACCACTGAGGAGAGGCTCACTAGCCTACAGTTGCTAGTCTCTTCCATGCTGCCATTCTTACGTAGAGGGGCCACATCTACTCTCCTCTATTCAGGGCCAGATTTACATATATGCAAACTATGCTTGTGCTTAGGGCCCAGTATTTACTGGGAGCCCACTTCAAAGAGAAGGGGCGTAATACTCTTGTCATATAAGACTGTAACAAAGTGTTTGGCTTGACCACTTTGCCCCAGTCCTTCACTAGCAACTCTGTTGTGTTTTGTACAATGGAATAGTGAGCCTTTTTCTGCATGATTGCTATTGACATTGCAACCATGTGGAGGAAAGGAGCAGGGGTAACCATGCAAATGGCTTTCAGGACCATGCACAAAGCATCATAAATCTGGCAGTGGTGGGCACAGAGTTTCCCTAAACTCACTCTCTGTGTTATGCTGTTTGGATGAAATAACATACAGTCTGGCTTTTTATGCTGTTATTGAATATACACATGACACTGCATTATTTAATATATAGATCTCAAGTTGTTTTCTTATAGGTCTTTTTAGAAATGAGCATGTGTTAGGATTTGAAATAGCCAGATTTGTTTGTGACTCTAGGTAGTTTTTTAAGCACTCAGAGAAAATATGCACTTTTGGAATTTTTTATTATACTGGTATAACACTTTAATAAGCACTGTCTCTTTAACTGTGTGAAAGACACTTTATATGTAAGTGTTTTGAAGTGAATATAAGCACTTTATCCATGTGGGGGTGTACACTTTGACAAAGCCCACTGGGTAAAATGTCCGTTGTTAAAGATTTTTATTATTAGTTCACACAGGACACACCAAGCAAAAATATAATATTGAAAGGTTACATGCAACCATACCGCAACATTGGTACAAGCATCAGAGATACAACATGATGGATACCAAGAAATGGAATAAAAAGCACTGTCATAGGTAATGTTCCAAACCTACCTAGGCCCTCCCACCCCATAGAATGGAAGCCATGGGATATAAACTGAAGGACCCAGAAGAAAAAAAAAAATAACAATAGCATATAGGGCCCAGGGCAGCGTTTGGTAGACGGGGTTGCATCCTGGATCAGGCCTAATACTAATTGGAACTATATACACCATAAACAGGAAAACCAAAAAGGCAAACTGATTCTGAGATAGAAGAAAATACCTTGATAAGCACTGCGTAAAATGTCAGTACTGTTTTGTTCTTCTGTATGAAGGTGCCTTATGGGTTCCTGCAAAAAATTGCTGTATTCTTGGAACAAACTTGGAAGTGTAGACAGCAGATTTATTGTGAGACTGGTGAGTTCCTTGGATTTTTTTTGCTTGAGTGTCTGTAGAACCCATACAGCTTGGTAATATGGATCTGTGGCCTATCCTGTAGGTAGGGAAATGGGCAGACTAGATGGGCCAAGCGGTCCTTATCTGCCGTCAAAGTCTATGTTTCTATGTTTCTATGGGTGTTGGAATTCTACATCTTACCACTCAGGAGCCAGCAGTGCTCAGATGTCAGTGAGGGACCAGACAGTAACAAGTAGTGAACAGGGGGAACTGGGCTAGTGAGGTGGTCCCACCTGATACCAAGGACTGTTCTGGGGCTGTGATTAGGGGAGGGCACTGAACCATAAGAAGAGTACCACAGGACAAAAGAAAAATAAAAATCTCAGCAGCCTCAAATTTGACCTTAAGGTGAGAACTGAGTAGATAGGGGTAAATATCATGCTAGATCCCTGGAGCCTGAATCATGACAAAGCACCCTAGGACTGATGCTATGTAATGCCAGGACCTTTGTGAGTGGTACAATTCAGCATGATAGCATGCAGAAACCCTGACTGCCCCAACTAACAATGGCAGTCACATTTGCATTACAGTTTAGTTGCCGGGGGTCCTACTAAATGTTGTGCATGGGGCCCAATATTATGCAACTCCAGCCTGCCCCCAGTCCTCCAGAACCATGCCCAATTCCAGTCAGCTGTTGAATATGTCCATCAGTGGGGCAGCCAACACCTCTATGAGTTCTTTTAGTACTTGTGGGTGCATCACAGCTGGTTCCATAGCCATGTTCACTGACTCTTTCCTGCTGTTCCCTGGTGATCTATCTCTACTCCCTCCAATGTAAAGACTGAGCAGAAGTACCTGTTCAGGATGTCTGCTTTTTCTTGGTCCCCACCTGCACAGTCTCCCTCTGCCACCCTCCTTATCCTCAATATACTTCAACTTGCTTTCCTCTTCTCACTTACGTACTTGAAGAATGTCTTATCTCCACTTGTTACCCCTTTGGCAATCCTTTCCTGTGATGACTTATTTTCAAGGAACATGCTCCATGCATTTAAATATGAATGTGAAGGTTTAAAGTATTTTTTTTTCAATCTGCACTAGGCTACTAGTATGGCCCATAGATGATTACTTAAAGCAGGTCACTCAGTGGTGGTGGTGGGGGGGGAGGCTGTCAGTATGATATATCAGAGGCAGAATAAGAGAATTTAGCCCCTACTCTTTCTGCTGAAGCTTTTGCCCATGGCCTGTCTCTCGACCTCTATGCTTATCTCACTGCCCTTCACCCCTGTACTTAGTAGTGTTTTTGTACTTCTGTCAGATTGTAGCTGTTGCCCTGCATGAGGGGGCCCAGGATTCATATGAGAGTCCACTGCTGCTTAGTTTAGTTTTTAAGTACTGAGAGACATATTAAATCCTGTGGCTGATATATAAGTTCACAATTGAAAATGGCACCCATGAATCATTGTTGTATGAGATGTCTTCTGCTTTCCTAGCTGCCTGTGTTTCACACCTTCTCCTACCACTGTGCTACCACTGTGTCATAGCCTTTTTCACAAGGCTTAAGTGATCTCAGGGCTTACATTGAGTGTTCTTTCACCACAGTAAGAGGCCTATGACTAATTCAACTGCTCCCTTGTAAGTCACTCAC
Source organism: Neoceratodus forsteri (assembly GCA_016271365.2). Classification (NCBI taxonomy): domain Eukaryota; kingdom Metazoa; phylum Chordata; order Ceratodontiformes; family Ceratodontidae; genus Neoceratodus; species Neoceratodus forsteri. The sequence continues at coordinate 1,130,329,648 of CM028131.1, forward strand.
ATCTGAGGCCAAGTAACATAATATTTTTTCTTCCCTGAGTAGTACTGTCTATCATTATGTTTTGGACACTGTTAAATAGATGTTGGTACTTTTATAGGAAATAGGCATTAGGTTCATTTGTGCAGCCAGGGCTGGGAGGGCTCCTGGGTTAATGCAAAACATGTGGGGCTGTCGCCAGTAGCATTATGTCAAAATTGACTCCCTGACATGCAGAATATTTTTGGTTTTCTCAATGTCCAGTCTTCAGTTCTTGGTGGGGGGGCAGGAGGACACTACTGAAGTCAGGCATCATGTACGCTCAACTATGCAAATGTTTTTGCAAATGCACTCCATTGCTATGCATAGTGTCTGGCTGCTGCTAGTACAGCATTGTATGGTTCAATTTGTTTGTTTAGTAATGTATTTATTGGAGCAAGAAGGTCCTTCCAGCCCTGTCAGTGTCAATGCCACCTTGCTGGTCCAATCTCTCATCCCACAAGGGTTTAATAAACTTGGGTTGCCCCTTCTACAAAGGAATTATCCATATTCATAGGAAAAGAACCTGTGACTGGTCCAATGTACCCTCTCTAGAGTGAGCGACTAATTCATCCAACCATTGTGCTCATAACCAGTGGTTCAATTTGGCCAATCCAACTTAATGGCAGTATTCACTGCTAAAAGATGTCGAGGGGGCAGGGCCTCCATCCTTAACATCTTAGCCCATAAACTTGTCTTACTCTTAGCTAAAAGGTGAATTTTTCCTTTCATCCTGTATATATCTACAGCTGAGGATACCTGGCCACCATTTCTCGGGCAACAGTGCTGTGTGAAAATAAAATTTCACTTTCAAAATTACTGTGACTGTCAGAATTTTGCTTCTGTGAAATTTCTGAATGCACTTTGGCAACTTTTGTAGAAATTCTGACTTAGAACGGTGGAATGAATATATGAATTGCAAATGAGTCTATTAAACTATGAAAAAAATTATGCAGAACTGATCACATTCAGTGTAGTGTTGCACATGCTGAGATATTTAGAATTTATAGTAGTTGAACCTTCTACTGGGAAGGTTTTATCTTTACTGAGATGACATTTGACCTTGAAGGCATCTCGGCAAATAGCAAACTGGTGAGGTCTGGTTCAACTGTTTCTAACTTCAGTGATAGTTTAAATGAGCATTTTAAATAAATGAGAATTATTTCTGGGTTTTTATTATGTATGATCTGGATGTTAATAGTATGTGAGTTTCTGAATAACAGCCATATGCTTCGGAGGAAGGACTTTGTTAGTCCGTAAGCTTATGCACTTTGTTCTTTTGGTAACATCTATGTTGGTCCAATAAAAGGTATCAAACCATTTGCTTCTGGATTGTTTCTGTAGTTTAATACATTAGAGACCAAGAGGTAGTGTATCAAAGTGCTAGCTCAGCTGTTAAGAATGTCTTGCTTAAACTGTGTACCTCCTGTGTGAGAAAGAGACACTAATCTGTGCGGTATCATGATACATAAATTGTGGAGTACAATTTTTTTAATTGAATTCTGTATATATGAGCACACTTGTGTCCAGTGATCCCCTGAGCACTTCCTGATATGTTTGCAAAGATTTTCCTGTTGTCCAGTGATCCCAACCCCCTCCTGTAAGTTAAGATCCCACCACCCCCACCATGTTCCCAACACTGAACCACAAGCCCATCAAACCACAGTGCCACACCCCCTGTTGGCCATCAACACAGACCCTCCCACTCACCAAAGGTGCTGATCATGCACCAGCCGTAATCAGAGAATAGTAAGGTGCATGATTGCCACCTAACAACTGGCCATGGAGGTGAGTGGCAAGTCTGTACCTATTACTGACAGGGGTGCCCCTAGATTGGATGGGCTTGTGGGTGAGTGTCAGCCATATGGGGGAGGGTGCAAGGGAAAAGTCAGGTGGAAGTGCGAATAGTGGGATTTAAACCAGTGGGGCAAGGGGTGACCACTGGACACCAGGGAACAACTTTGCAAATTTAATGGGAAATGTTCAGGGGTGCAGGACCACTGCACACCAGAGGAAACTTTGCAAACATATCAGGAAGAGTTTGGTGGTGGGGGGCACTGGATACCTGAGAAAAAAAAAATTGCAAATATATTGAGTAGTGTTTGTGGTAGGGGGACCACTGGACACAAGGGGAAAAACTTGCAAACATGCAGACAAGTGTTCTGGCGGTGGGAAATACGTTGCAAACATACTGAGAAATGTTCTGGTGTGGTGGAACCACTGAATAATTCAGGGAACACATTGCAAACATATCAGAACATGTTCTTCAGGTGGTAGGACCACTGGACACTAGGGAAAAACATTGCAAATATATTGGGACGTGTTTGGGTTGTGTGGGGACCACTGAACACTGGGGGAAAACTTTGCAAACATATTAAGAAAGTTTTCAGGGGTGGGGGGGCCCCTGGACAACAGGGAAAACCTTCTTAATCAGCAGTTCATGTATCACAATTCATACATTCATTCAGCAGTTCACTGAACTGCTGAATGAATGTATGTATGAATTGTGGATTGTTTTATACTGCAAAAATAAATTCTGCAGAACTGATTACTGAATTGCTGAATGATTACATGTATTGTGGAGTGATGTATTGAACTGCAGAATTAAATTCCTCAGAACTGTCAATTGTTCATGTGTATTATTCCATAATTCTGGCAGAAAAGTTCATGGGAATGGGATGAAAATTCACCAAACACATTCACAAGACTGGAATTTTCTCATGGTAGGAATTTCAGAAATTTCCACGGAATTTGCAGAATTTTTGCAAAATATCTGTGAATTCAGAATTCCCAGATTCTGCTTGGCTCTGTCATGGAAGAAAGCATGACTGGTGTGCAGGGTCTAGGGATCAGGTGCACACAGTCGTACAGTTATCGGGAGCTGCCTCCCCCATGATCTAAAGAAAACTGGAGTTTGATTTGCTATTTTTTGATGTACCAGCACTACCCAGTTATAGGGGTTTACTCACTTCTTTCTTTATTTACCTCAATTTAAGGGGGATTTCTGCTGCCCATGGTAATCCTGTTCTCTACTATGCTACTACTGATGACATGAGGGCGAGTGTTCCTGTATTGGCCAATGGAGGGGTAAGCTCATTTTTTTCTTTTCTTTTTTACCTCACACTAGATACTGTCCTGGTTTACCCTGTGGATAGGCTCCCTTAGTACCTATACTGGTTCCAGTAGCTCTTATAATGCAACTCCAGGGGCCATGACCCCACCGTGTTCTAACTTTTGTCCCTCACCTTTGCACTTTCAAAGGTGGTCTGTTGAAATGTAACCTGTGACTGCAACCCTTCTTGTGTAGGGGAGTTACCAACATCATTAACAACAATTCTTATAGGGGCTGTGAGGGTATCACAGTGGGTGAAGGAAAAGCACAAATATAATTACTTTTGTTTCTTTTACATTTTAGCTCACCACGGTCTGCACTTTCCTCACTTAGAGTGATCATCTCTGTGGATGGGGAAGCGCTGACTTACCTGCTTGGGAAGGAGTTCATGAGGGGAAGAATAACCACAGTTTTCACAGCTCTATTGTAGAAAATTAATTTAGGATCATATGTATTTTACTGTACATAGTTATTTGGATTGAAATGTTGACTTTAACCTGGCCTACATGTGCAGTATGGGTTTATCTCATTTCCTTTTTGAGGCAACAGCAGTTTTCATGCCCAGGTAATTAATTAAAGTGACATAAGGGACTGTTCTATTCTGCTGTATAATCCACTCCTAATCTCCACAACTCTCCTGGGCACTCAAATATTAAAGAGCAGCAGGCACTTTCAGGAGAACTTTAAGAAAACAAATTATTTAGACTCAGTTCAATTTAAACTTCAGATTAGTTCTCAATTTATCCTCCCTGTTTTTTTTTATTACTGAGGTAATTTGCATGAAAACAGGATCTTTGCTTCTGACGAATTCATTGATTCCTGTTGCTTATTCCCTATATGATGTCATAATGCACTGCTTGTGACATCAGTTATTCCCATGGCAACAGATTGTAATGTCACAACAGTGGAGTATGACTTGCAGTAGGGTGTTTGCTATAGATGCCAGATGAAATCTAAAGGACACAGATCATTGGGGTGATTCTCAAAGGGTTGGCGCATGTCATGCCAAAGACAGCTTGCACTGATTGCAGATACGCTATGGATCTTGCGCCCAATTCTCTATTGAGTAGGGTTGCAACGGCTAAGTCCCTCCGCATGCGGCAAACTTGTCCATGTGCCACACAGAGGGCACAACAGGAAGGTTTTCCACAAGCCGTGAGTTGGCCCTGTGGCAATAGCACCATGGACAGGTGCCTGGTATGTAGCACCCCCTGCAGCCCTGATCCCCAATCCCTATGTAAAACATATGTATAAATTACCCTGTAGGTCTAGGGCACCCCCCCATCAGCCCTGATTCCCTTGTAATAATAAGTAAAGTAACCTGGTAGTCTAGTGGTCCTCCCACCCCCTGAAACCCAGGTGGCAGTGCCTCTTTTACCTCGCTCTCCACCATCCTCATGCCGGCAACCAGCACAGTCCTCCTCACACCTCCACAGCTGGCCACTGACTGAACTATCAACAAGCACATACTGTAGAGTAAATGCTCATTAATAACTCAGTTGGCTACCAGCTACAGAGGTGTGAGAAGGGCTGTGCTGGTCGCCAGCTCAGGGATGGGGGCAATGGGTTGGTGGGGCACTGTCACCTGTGGTGGGGGGGTTGGGGACCAGTAGACTACCATGGATATATTTGTCATGTTTTTCATGGGTATTTTGGGACCTGGGGCTTGGGGGACAACCAGATCACCAGGTTACTTTAATTATTATTACAAGGTAATTTGGGATTGGGGCTGTTGGGGGGTGCCCTAGACCTACAGGGTGAAGTATACGTATTTTATTCAAGGGGATTGGGGCTATTGGGGGGGTGCCCTAGACTACCTGGATGGCATGTGCTACAGTGGATCATGACCCTGGTGGCACATCGGCACAACCCACAGGGGACACCTAGGTACACTTAGACCAGCCCCTGGCTTGTCTAAATGTACTGAAACAGTTGTCCTCTGCAGGTGTTTTTTTTTTAATACTGATTTAGGGGATGTGGCAATTCGCATCTGCCACAAGCCCTCAGTGCCATGCTGCAGTCCATTTTATGGGGCAAGGCTGGTACAAGCCTCCTTTGCCACAAGCAGCCTGTGTTTGCCACAGGCTGCTTTTGAGAATGGCTTGGGGTGCATTGTTTGAGGCAAGGTGCCACTTTCATCATTTATGTTTGATGCAGGCACCTTGCATCACTCTAAGATCTTTTTTTTTTTTTAATTTACTCTTTTTTTTCCATTCTGGGCTCCGTATTCCTTCTGCCCTTGTCACGGCACCCCGGAGACCTCCACCACCGCCTATGGCTGCCAAGATCCCCAGTCACCCCTGGCTTGCCCCCAGAGGGCGGGGCCATGGTCACCTTCACCTGAACTCATGGGCCTTATGTCTGGTCGGGGATCCGTGGCGGCGGTGGTGTCTTGAGGTCCTCCGGGAGGGCGCATGTGCACATTGCCCTCGCCTCGGTTTTGTCCTGAGGAGGCGGAACATGCACGACGCAGCCGCCTGCCCCGCCCAAACCTGGCTTTGCCGGTCACCTGAGGTCCCCTAGCCTCCGCTAGGAGCCCTCGTGTGCCAGTGCTTCCCACGCCTCCCCAGAGAAGGAGACCAACTTGGATGGTCTATCCTTCTCCCCGCCGCCCTCCGACGATCTGGGTCCGCTCCTGAACCTGGGTCGCCGCATCAGGAGTAGAAATCCCACCGCTGCGCCAATGGGCCGCCACTCTGAGATCTTTGAGAATCAGTCCGCATGTATTCATGCAAATTTCTCACTAATAACTAATGGGAGGAGATTTTAAGGCAAGATATATGAAATAGGATGTCAGTCCCCATGTCTGCATTATGTATCCCCAACCCATGTGCAACACAGGGAGCCCACCCCAATGTGTCCAAATGTATGTGGCCCAATGCAGACAACAGGGTGCCCAATCCCTGTGTTGGCATTATGTCCCCTAACTCATGTAGCACACTGGGAGCCCTTCCCAGTGTGCCCAAATGTATGTTTTTTTTATTTTTCCCATGCTGACATTGGAGTGCCCAATCTCTGTGTCGGCATCATCTACTCATCGATCATGTGGCACACTGGAAGCCCTCCCAGTGTGCCCAAATTTATGCTTTCTTCCTGCAAATAAAGAAACCACCCTAATGTGTTTTTTTCCTGTAAAAAGAAAATGGTCCTCATCATTTCCCCAGTCCCCTTCTCCCTTCCCCACCTCCCACTGAGCACCCACCTCCCCACACACCCTTACCCCATACTTACCTCCAGAGGTTGGTGCTGTCATTTTCTCTGACTAGGACATGTCTGCACTCTTCAGAGGTGAACTACAAACTGAAGAATCAAAGGTACCATATAGCAGTATAGCTAGTGGTTTAAGGCTCTGAGCTGCAAACCTGAGACCTGGGTTTGAATCCCACAGCCAGGGGAGCAGATGGGGAGATGAGGGAGAACTGTCCCAGGCCCAGAGGCTCAGGGGTCCTAAAGGGGACCCATGGGGGACCTATAACATGGGATGTGTGAGGCTAAGAGGGGCCCTAGTCCTAAAGGTATGTCCTGGGCCCAGGAATTTCTATTGGCACCCTGCCCACAGCCCCCACTTACATACTGTGTGACCCTGAGCAAGTAACTTAACTTCCTTGTGCTCCCAGGTCACACCTGTAATGTCTCTCTTGTAAAAAAAAAAGTTAAGCTTGCTATACTGGCAGTCAATGGGGTTTTCAACTTATGTTGATAAATCAGCCATGTTTTGGGATTTTGGACCCAAATTTTCAACATGGGGTTCTTGGGACCCCACCTCATGAACACTTTCACTGTCCTTTCATTACTCTGTCCCAAAAGGTGATCTTGAGGCTGTAGTGCAGAATCACCTTTTGGGACTGATTAGCAAAATGACAATGCCACTGCTCATGAGGTGTGGTCCCAAAACTCCCATGTTGAAATTTGGTGAAAAAATTCCAAAAAATGACTGCAGTATGAGTGTGCATTGTTAAGTTTCTATGTATGCTCCTAACTTCGACAATTTATTATTTTTTTTATTTATTATACTTTTTGGTGGTTCCCATCATCGGTACTATCTGCCCTGGTCATGGACTCCACAGACCTCCACCCCAGTGATGCCCTGAGTTCTCCCAAGTTACCCTTGACTTACCCCCAGAGGGTGGGGATGAGACACCAACCCCCTTAACGCCACAAGTCCAATATCTAGTCAGAGGGGAGCAGGCATTGAAGGCAATGAGAGGTCCGGGAACAGGGCACTACAGAGATGATCTAGCACTAGTATTTTTTTAGACCCTGTAAGCAGGGGTGGGGATTGCAATGATGTCCTGCGTCTGCCCGGCCAGAGATCAGGCATCGGTGTATGCAGCCAGCCACCCAGCCTCGGCTGGTGTCACTCAACACCGAATACACATTCCCCCTCCACCTAGAGCAGGATAGAAGTGAAAAGATGCTTGATTCTTCTCCCCAGTTGGTTTCTCCAATGACCGGTCCGTTCAACATCGGTCATCACCGGGCGCCTCAAGAGAAATCCAACCGCCAAGGCCAAGTACAGCTTTTCACCACAATTTTAATATTTTCACTCCAGATTTTCAACATTGCTATTTTGGATACCTTCTTTAACAGTATAGCTGTCATTTTTCACATCCTGCTCCAAATGTGTTTTCACTTCTGTGGCACATAATGGCATGGTTGCTCTGCAAAATCACCTTTCAGGACAAGTGAATAAAATGACACTGGTACTTTTCATGATGTGGCATCCCAAAAAGGCCATGTTGAAAATTTGGTGGAACATCTCCAAAAAATGGTCAAGTTACACCCGGGTGTTCAATATTTTCTAGGCCCACATGTACCTTTGGTCATTTTGTAGCTTGTCACAGCCGTATTGGCTCTGGCTTGACTTTGTTATAACAAGGTAGGCAAATCCTAACAGAGAGACAAAAGCACAACCTACAGACACCCTTGTAAATTTTGTAGTAGCCTACAATGTTTTCTATGGGTCTCAATTTATTTGTGGATATAGATATTCCCCTATACAGCTTCCAATCATGGTAAAGGATACACACGGCAGTGAGATGGCTAAAGAGTTGTGCAAATAAATACATTTTGAAATAAACCACCAACACCAGGTGAGATCAGATCAATGGCCATGAGTTCAGGGTACACGCACAGCATGAGCACGCGTATGACAGCTGACATTTCAGCTACACATTCCTCAGAGTGGAGGAAGGCATAAACAAAATGTCAGCTGGCATACACGTGCCCATACTCTGCATGTACCTGACATTCTGGCCACTGTTCTGGTTATCAGCATGTCTCCCACGCGTGTTGGCAGTTTCTTTCAAAATGTATTAATCTGAAAAACTCTTCAGGCCATTTACTGCCATGTGTCCACCTTTACCCTGCTTGGAAGTTGCATGGGGAAATGTTTATAACCACAAATAAATTGGTTGACCTACGGAAAACAAGGTAGGCCACCACAAAATTTACAAGTGATGTCTGTCTGTTAGTGCCTCTGCCCCTCTAGTGGGATTCGCCTACCTTGTTTATGCAACTGTGTCTCTGTTAGCAGTGAGCACTAGCCTGGAAACTCTGGTTGAGGAGTAGAGCCCTTCTTGTCTACACTGTTTAAATTTTATAATCTCTGCCTGCATAAACCACTTGACCACTTGAAAGAATAGCTGAAAAAGCACAATGTGTTAAACTTTTGTACAAATAAAAACTTTAACAACTAAAGGTAAAAAACGAACACTTAAAGTGACACTGTCAGCTTTTGACTGCCATTTTGTACCCCATTACAACAAAAGTGCCTGCACTTCCTGATGCATTCTTAATGGCTGCATAATGTGTATAACTGCAAGGCAAGTCTGAAAATTACCTATTGTTCTCATTTTTGAATGTACAGTGAAATTCTGGTGACCCACTCTGATCAGCAATTACCCAATGTTTATACATGCTCACATATGTAAATGGTGCCAAGGCACCATCAGCCTTGTCCATGGATGGGTTTTCTCAATTTGAAGCCCATGAGACAAGCACTGATCTTTATAATATAATGAATGCAGAATTTACTAGAGTAATTCTTTTTTGGAATGAGGAGTGTATCAAGTGTAAATAAAAGCCAAGCAGTGACACTGGGCATGCACAGGCTGATGCACATGCCTAGTGGCAAGGCTTGACTTTCAAATGTCGATATACCTGTGATACACCCCTCATTTCCAAAAAGAATTACAATAGTAAGTCCTGTTTGTGTTATATTACAAAGATCAGTGTTTGTCCTCATTGGGCTCCAAGCTGAGACAACTTTCTCATGCACGAACCTGCTGGTGTCTTGATGCCATTTACATATGTCAATGTGCATACGCATCAGGTGGCTACTGATAAGAGCAGGTCACCAGGATTACACTGTACATTCAAGAATGAGAAAAATAAGTAATTTTCAGACTTCCTTTGCAATTATGCATTATAGAGCCACAACGAAGGTAACAGGGAGTGCAGGCACTTTTGTGGTAAAGGGGTAAAAAACAACAGTCATAATCTGACAGTGGTGTCCCTTAAAGTCCAAAGGATGACAATCTAAACTGACTTTCAACAAAAAAATTAAATACAGTACGTATTTTAATTAAAAAAATAGATACACTCAGCATTTTAATTAGAAAAATTAATGTTTGCAATTGCCTGAAAACAAACATCTAGATGGACTCTAATGAACTCAGCTCATGCACAAAATACTGTATAGAATGTGCACTTCGTAAAACATGACAAAAAAAAACACAGACATAAAAACATTTAAACATGACTAAAAATAGAAAAATACACAATTTTATTTTTCCTGTTCATGTGTTTCTATGAGAACTGTAGAAAAAGTCATAAAACTATTAATAAGTAATATACAGACAAAATGTTTAAAGGCTCAAAACACATGAGTCAAGAACACAGTGAAAAGACAATTGTGTACATTTTTTACTACAATTAAAGTCATGCATGAACAAAATATCACAAAACTTATTACTCATCTCCTGCTTTGCACAGGGGCCAAAGGGCATGGCACAAAGCAAGTTAGGACTATCTTGTCACTTCATGAAGGGCCCTGTGCAAGGCATGTTACAGACTCATTTTTCAGGCCCTGCAATGAGCAAGCTAGGACTCACCTCATGCTTTGGGCAAGGCCCAAAGGACTCTGCATGAGTCACGTTAGGACTACCTCTGTTGATTCATGCAGGGTCCCAAGGGCCCGTGTGAAACAAGTTAGACTCATCTTCTCAGGCCCTAAGCAATACAAGTTATAACTCTTCTTTCTCAAAAGCAAGGACATTCATTGCAAGAACTATGTTAATGCAATGTTAGGTTAAAAAGCCACAAAATGAGGGAAATATGGCATTAGTTTTTTCAACCCTAACACCCATCCACTACCCCACCACAAGCTTCATGGCCCAAAGCCAAGCTATAGGTCTGTGGATGTACCCCGTGGGTCTGCTGCTTCAAGCTAAAGGTCTGGAGTCCTGTGTATGGTTATGCAGAATGTGGAATTCCACTTTTGAAACTGGGTCAGAATGGAACTTCCTCTTCTAAAATACTTTTTAGAATTTAATTTTAAACTCCATGAAATTCTGAAAAGCATGTCTGTGCAAACTGTGGAAACATTTTCTATGGATCATGTTAACCACATATTATTGTTTGGCAGATTGTGGAAAAGAATCTTTAGTTTATGTAAACTGCAAATTATTATTCCAGGAAAACCAATTCACATGCAACTGTCAGAATTCCATAACTGATGAAATTCCATGTAGTTTTCCAAATTTTTTTCAATTTATCAAATGTTTTAAAATAGTTTCAGATGCAAGACCTTGTTGGAATCAATATGTTATTTTCTTGTGTTGTTCTCTACAAAGCACTTTATTATATATATATGATTGCCTAGGTGGCTAGTGTATAGTATGGCATAGTATATTAATTTCAGTGGACAGGAGGGCTGAACTTGCACCCAATTGACTGAGTACTCAAAACAATTCACAGGGTAATAGCAAGAAAAACTAGAGCACTAAACCAGACCAGAACTGATGCCAAACAGTGAGTTTAATGGTGCAGTGTAATTACAAATACAGTACCGGCAGAAGTGACAGCAGTGGGCAAATGTCAAACATGAGCCCCAGCACTTCAAAGTACAAACCTCTTTTCGGCATTAGTTGGATGAGTGTTTGATTGTCCTGGCTGTTATTATTTTAGTGGCCTTTCTAGTATTGCAACCTGTGATTAAATCCAGTACAAGCTGTATCCTTAAGACATTTATTTGGGATTTCTCAACTAGGTGATAGTGGACGATAGCCCACATTAAAAAATATACAACTTACAATGTTTGACTTAATCATACATCTTCATGAGATTGTTTAAGACTTTGTGAGCTTGATCAGTAAATTACTTTCCCACCTTTTCAATGGTGGTTCCTCCAGGTCCACCTTACAGTGCATTTACAGAGTGGTATGAGGGAGTCAGCGGCAGTCTAAAATTTTCAGCACAACTGCCACTTCTTTGTCTGACTTGTGGATAAACCAAACACTGTTTTCAATGTTATTAAAACAAAAACATTAGTATATGAACAGTGCCACAAATCTGAAGAATCCATATTTTTACAAGAAATAACAAAACTCAGTGTCTCAAGTGACTTATCAGGGTTCTATGTCATGAGGGCTATTGCTGAACAGTGATTGTACTTATGGCAGTATACATTAAAATTCAATTTCGTGATGTGCAACTCCAGCACCAGTGAAAGCTGCACAACAACTTGTATTTTTTCTTTTATGTGAGGGGCTGTGCCCCTGCACCCTCTGGTGGGGAGCTGCAACCTCTGCACCCCTCTAAATTTAGATTCTCAACTCAGGGGTGCATGTTCGGGAGGGGGTGCATCCACTGCAAAAAAAGAAACCCTGTCTCGGGCCAGGAGCAACCAAAAGCACCAGTGCCCAGTCCCGAACCCTGCATCCCTGCCACCCCAGGCCAGCATCCACCCCACCACCCATGACACTAGCTAGGCAGCAACCTGCAGCACCACCCTCACAAACCCTCCTGCCCCTCACTCAGTGCATGCACTCCCCCCATACATATATACTTGCAATATCCGTCACCTTTTCATGACCTCCCCATCCAGTCACCCTCCCTACGCCTTCGCCATCGGGTCAGTTGCCACAAGTGGGTCACTGTTTTGGTAGGCGCCCACTTGCAGTAAGTACAAGTTACAGGATACCACTTGTCAGAACTCAATACTATATTACTGAATTTTGTCACAGAACAAAGCCACTTGTATACAGAACTTGCAAAATGTTGTGGCAGATTTCTATTTTAAATAAAAAATGGAGCCAAGTAAATGTTCCCTGTACAAATAAGTGCCCACATTAGCAAGCCAGCCATAAAAAAAGCTCATTTCAGTGCTGTTGCTGTTTTTAACAAAACCATTCTTTTTAAGGAACCCCTGATGGCATTGTGACAACTTTGAACAAATCTAACACTTAGACACAATTTAGCTTACACGTATAAATTGTTTATTTTATTTTCTGTAATTCTCACTCATACTTCTTTATCACTAAGGATATTTTCATATAAGCAAGATCATTGCCCTATATGTTCTGGCTGCTTGCCTATACCTGACATTACAGTTCTGTTTATGACATCACAATCTGTTGCTGAGGGGATAATTATGATGCCATAAACAGTGGATTATGATGTCAGCTGTAGGCAAGCAGAAAGTACAGATAAAGTCTAAGGGGCCAGTATTCCTCTTTCATGCAACTTTCATCAGCAATAAAGAACAAAATAATTATAGAAAATATATGAAATACATCAATTGTGTCTAAATCTCACTTTTTTCACATTTTTCTAATGTTCAAAATACAAACATATAAATAAATCAGCAAATGCATTAAAATGTGGCAGCTTGGAAAAACAGAGTGGACTGGATATTCAAAAGGGTTGCGCAATGCGCAATAGGGTTGCACCAGCAGTCAGAAATGCGCCATTCTGCGATATTCAGCAGGAGGCAGTTGCTCCACTGAAAACATGCTGAGCAACAGCGCAATGATAATGAAGGCATGCACAACCGAAGGAGGAACCATGCATAAAGAAATGGTCACGATGTTCAAAGACTTGCGCAATGTGCAATAATGGAGCAGGCGGAAGTTGTGCCATAGCGGAAATGAGCCAAAATAAAAAGGAGCAAGGAAGAGGCGCAAGAACACTACAGGGAAGCCGCATGAGGCAGGGGGAGAGACAGGCACGGGAAAGCAGCACAAAAGAGGGCAGACCAGGGAAACCACACCACACAAGAGGGGCAAGGGAAGGTGTGTGGGGCCACACAAAGCAGATGCCAGTAGGTGTACCCGGTGCAGGGGAGGTAGCAGTCAGGACAGCGGGGGGAACAAAGCAACAGCTGCTGGGGGGAAACCACAAGCCAGAAACATGGCCAGTGCCACCTTCCACATGGATGCCATAATGAGGGGGGTGAGAAGGCATGCTGCAGGGGGACGTGGCCATGGAAGGGCCCGTCGGCGGTATGCCCCCAACAGGCAGTACCGAGCCTGCACCAGCTTTGAGCTGTACACAGATATCAAGATTGTGGGCCAGTACCACCTGAACAGGGCAATACTGAGGCGCCTCTGTGAGCTGTGCAGTGATGTGATGCAGGCACCCACACGACGGAGTCATGCTCTGTCAGTGGAGACAAAGGTAACAGCCTGCATGTGCTTGCTCACCATGGGTACCTTCCAGAGACCAACAGGGGACACCACAGGCATAACACAGTTGGCCACGTCACGCATCCTCACCCAATTCCTCAGCATACTGCTGCCACATGCTGCGGAGTACATCCATTTCCCCAGCACTGCGGCGGAGTGCACAGCAAACATACAGGAGTTCCACAGGGTAGCACATATGCCTGGCATGCTAGGGGTGATAGACTGCACCCATGTGGCCATATGCACACCACCTGGACCCGAGGGTGCCACCTACATGAACTGTAAGGGATATGCCAGTGTCAACTGCCAGGTGGTGTGCGATGCTAGTGGGCGCATCATCAATGTCTGTGCCACGCACCCTGGGGGAGCACATGATTCCTCCATCTGGCACCAGTCGGCACTGTGCCACTGATTCGAGAGTGGGGACATCCCCACAGGTCATCTAGTGGGTGGGTGAGTATGTATGTAGAACTGACATATCATGGGCAAGGGGGGGTATGGCCAGAGGTGCCATGGGTGTGGCCCACAGGGCTTGAGGCAGTCTGCAGCTGAACAAGACACTAACCTCCACTATCTTCACCAGGTGACAGTGGATACCCACTCCGTCCCTGGCTGCTCACACCCTACCAGCGGCCCACGACCCCATCGCAGCAACGCTTCAATGAGGCACATGCCACCACATGCAACATCATTGAGTGGGTGTTTGGGATGCTGAAGGTGCGTTTCCGTTGCCTGGACACCTCTGGAAGTGCCCTACAGTATAGCCCCTCAAAGGCCTGTGGGATATTCCTGGCCTGTTGCATCCTGCACAACATGGCCAAAGACTGTGAGATAGCCATACAGGTTGAAGAGGGGGACAGCGATGGGGACGATGGTGACGCTGGTGATGATGGGATGGGTAGACCCCCCTTGGCCGACGGGACCCCCGACTGATCCAGCTGGCACAGATGCACTGGGACACCATCACAGAAGAGCACTTCACCCAACACAGGTAAGTCATGGTGCCATGTGCAACCACCAGTGGCTAAGGCACAACCCACATACATGCATGGAAACACACCAGGGGTGCATGCTGGCAAGGGATGGGTCAGGGCACAGAAGCACACACATACAACCAGGGAGGGGTGAACAGTAACACGCCACATGGACAGACAGACACACACACAATAGGCACAAAGTGCACATGGGTCAGGTGCAAAACCAAGCCGGAACGCAAACACTAGCAACACACATGTCCTCAGGCCACCATGTCCACTGACTGTCCATGTGCCTGTGTCAGATGCTGGGCACCATCACACTTTGGTGTACAGCGCAATGCAGGCATCATCATGCACACGAACCTGTAGACAGCAGCCAGGAGGGTGTGTAGGTGGACCGTGTGTCTGCATGCAGGGCCGGACACCCACCCGTGCACTGCCCACCGAAACACACAATGCACACAGGGCAGCACCAGACAGTGCCCAAGCTGGGAGACAGGTCAGACTTGCGGCACAGTGCCACGTCCACCTCAGATGCATGGGTGGCCCCGCCAAGACCCAGCAGCACTGGCAGGCTGACCACGGGCCTCATGGGGTGACACCGATGGTCCACCAGGGGTTCCACTGTGTGAACGCGACCGTGCCCGCACAGGGGTCTGCAGCACACCGAACATTTCTGCACCAGGAGTGCTCAGGATGCCCACATCTGAACCCGGTGTCGACAGGGTGGGTGTCGCATGACGCTGGGAACAGGGAGTGACAGCGACTGCATGGTGTGAGCAACACATGGGCACCTGACTGTGTGCCCATTGTGGCCATGACAGCAATTAACGGCTGAGCAAGCCTGTCAATGGCAGCGGTCACATCCTCCCGCAAATGGTCAATCCATGACATGATCCTATTGGTGTCCCTGCTGTGTCGCTCCTCGGCCCACTCCAGAGCCACACACAGTGCCTCCATGGATGTTGCAAGCCACATCTGCTGCTGTACCGATGCCTGCAGTAGGCGGGTGTGCTCGTCAAAGAGGTCGTCTGCCACCTCGGCATCCCGTCCCTCAGGGTATGCAAGGTCCTGATGTTCAGCACCCCTTGAGGGTGGGCGCTGCTCACCAGGACCAGGTATGGGCAAGTCCACAGGCGGTGCATGGATGCCACCACTGAACCCTGAACCCCCAGTCCCGGTGGGCGACTGCTGCTGCCTCTCCTCCACCTGCTGTGCCCAAGGGATCTGTTGTGTCTCCGCTGTGGCCGCAACAGTCCCACTGTCCTGACCAGCCACCGGTGCTGCCCCACTGGTGCTGATAGGCACAGCCTGGGACTGTGCTGAAACACTGGCCCATGCGTCGGCACCAGCCAGGTCCATGGGCGTGAGCTGACCTGCTGTGTGTCCATTCCGTGGCACACACATGTCACTGCCCATGACGGTCATGTCTTCATCATTGGTGCAGGTCTCTGCCCCAGCCACAGCCACAGCATGCTGGCATCCTTGGATGCCAGAACGCTGAGACACAGGGAGGGCTTCCCCCACACCTGTCTCAACGACATCAGTGTGGACAGCCAGGTGGCCCCACTGTTGCAATGCTCGACGTATACCAATGGAGGTGGATGGTCCCTCCTCCAACTCCAGATGACTGTCCGCAGTGGACAGGCCCTCCACCACTGACCTCTGCAGACATGCAGGATCTGTAACAGAAAGTAGAGTGTCACGTTATTGCTGTGACCTACCCTGCCCCCAGACAGACCATGACTTACCATGCAGTGATGGGCTACCACCCGTCTGGAAGTCACCTCCTGGAACTCCCTCTATGGCACTGCACTGCATGCTTTCAGCAAGCCTGTCCTCTGTTGGAGTGAGCTGCACCACCTCCGGCTGGCCCCCGCCTGTTGCAGCACATGCCGCCCTGATGGCAGCCACCTTCTCCTTCACCTTCCTCCTGTCAGTACCCATCTTCTTCTTACACTCCTGCACGGAGCGCTGGTGGCTGCCGTGCAGGTTGATGGCACATGCCACCTCCTCCCATGCAGCAGCACGGGCCTGAGGGGTGCCCCGCTATCCACTGAGCAGTGGCTCCTGATCAAGTTAGGCCTCGAAGAGTGCCTCCATCTCGGCCTTTGTGAAATTGGGCCTCCTTCTGCCCACCATCGTAGTCCCCATCACCCAGACCTCGACCGTCATTATTCAGACTGTAAGGATAACAGTGGTTACCAGTGACTGTGCAGTACAAAGCATGTCCCTGATACCACAGTCCAGACCCCACACAGCATGCAATCTCACCCATAAACTGCAGTAACCGAATATGGCCACTGCAGAACATTGTCACATCTATATAGCGCAATCCATGCAAATTAGGTGAGGAGCAACTTTAATTAGATACAATCACGCTGCGCGCTATTGAATGGCTGATCAGATGATTAGCTTATGACGGCTGAATATCACGCCGCTGCACTTTGGCGCAATTGTGTTGAACGCTGGAGCCAATGGCGCAGTTCTGTGGCATGCATAGTATACCTCACTGTGCATGCCCAGGTAGCTTACGCAGGCGTCTGCCGCGCTGATGACATGCTGTGCACGGTAGGCAATGCAGGGCATGGCCACCATTGTGCCAGTGGCGCTATAGCAAGGGTCACTACATGGCGCTGTGGCACAACTGCGTGATAGTTCGCTGTGGCGCTGGCACACAGGCAACCAATCACGCTAGATGCATAGTCGTCCGATGGCACTGTGTGTGGCCTTGCGCCAGAGACCCATGACCCTGTGCCCGACCTTTGCCCCTTGGCACCATACGTCTGGCATGGCTGCACCTCTATCACGCTGTTCGGTAACAGCGTGATAGGGAATGGTGGCACTGTACCGCACAGCATTTCCATGGGGTACCGTGCTGCAGAGTGCCATATTGCCTACTATAGTGGATGAGATGGCATGCAGGTGAGCCCCACAATGGAGTGCCATTGAGTTGGCCAACCTTGTGGCCATTGTAGAGCCACACTATGGGCCCCTGTTTGGTAATGAGGCACTGGACAGGACCAGGACCCAGGTCTGGCAGGAGGTGGCTACTGACCTGGAGGCGGCCACTGGATGCAGGAGGACCTCAGAGCAGTGCAGGCACCATTATGGGGACCTCAGGAGGAGGGAGTCAGAGCTACTTGCCCGCCTGCAGTCCGTGCCAGGAGGGGATGGTGCCTGGTCCAGGTGGGTGATACGCCTACACACTTGTATTGTCCTTATGGGTAACACTGTCTTATTTGTCCAGCACATAGGGAGGGATAGTCTAGGGTTGGCTGTGGTGGTGTTTACAGGGTATGGGGTGGGTGGGTCTGGCTGGGTGGGTAGGCACACACATTTGGGCAGGAAACTTTGCTTTGGGATTGTACTGATGTTTTCTCTCCTTGTTTCTCCCAGGCGTGGATGAGAGGCGGTGGATGGGGAGCAGCAGCAGAGGAGGATGATGCAGTGCACAGGAGAGTCGGGAACCAGCACCACCGACATCACCGGCACAATGAGGGTGAGTGCCATGACACCATGATTACTACTGCATGCTGTGTAACAGGGTGGGAAGCAGGGCATGGCCACCATCCATGGACACCACTGCCATGCATGCGACTTGTGACAGTCAGCACTGTCCAGTGGCACTGCATGTCTGGGAGTGCATCAATGGTGGTCCATGCATGCACTGGGCACATGGCTGTGGCACTGCCTGCACACCGCATAGCCACATTACTGTACGGACTTGGTGGTGCTGTGCAGGACATGTGCGCTGGGTGTGTGCAGTGGTCCACATGGCTGTTGCTGCCTGGTTGAGCATGTCTTGTGGACACGGTCACTGTGGGTGGGCGCACACCATCACAGGAGCGTGGCACATGGCTGTATGCCATGCATAACGAGTGGGCTACAGGGGGATGGACAGTCACACCTATTGACTCTGATCCCTCATCCTAGGTGAACTGCTACTCCTGCACATACAGCAGGCTGTGCAAGAGCTGCTGCAGGTGGCAAGGGAGTCCCTGCAGATCCTAAGGGACATGCACCAGCATGTGGTGAGGAGGAGGAGAAGGGCCAGACGACAGCACCAAGCGGAGGAGGACCAGGCCGGCCACTGATATCCCCATGCACTTAACAACACCTTTCCCCCTTTTACCAACCTCACACCCCGCCTTCCTTCTCCCATATGTTCACTGCTGCCCTTACCCACCCCCATCTTGTTTCTGTCCCTCCCCATATGTACATAGTCCTGTATATAGTTTTGTTTTATATGTTGCAATATAAATATTTTGATATGAATACTGTGGTGGTCTCTGATTTGCAGCTGGCTATAGGTGCTCAGCTGCAGTGGTGTGCATAGCACCTGGGGTGGTGCAGTCATGGTGTGTGTATGTGCATGGGAAGTGTCTATGGTGGGAGTGGCTATCAGTCAGTGTCTGTGGTGTGTGTGTTGTTCCCTGTGCATTGCATTACTGTGTGCAGTGGTCCATGGTGCATGCTTGCATGCACAGGGTGAAATGTTACCCTGTGCCATGGAGGCTGCAGGCTGCGTGTGCTCAGTTTTCATGGGCCTACACTGGGGCTTGGTTGCACACTACTGCATCCCTGTGTTATTGTCCCCTTGGGTATGGGTGTGTGTTTGCCCCTGCACTGTGTTGCATCTGGTGTGATGCATGCTTCCATGCACCACTGTGGGTGTCTGTGCTGACTGCTGTGGCTAGTGGTGGGTTGGGATGTGTCACTTGTCTACTGTGCAGGGTGCTGTATCAATGGTGGTGGTGTCAGGGCATGCCCTTTCCCATGTGGGTACTCTCTGTGCTGACGCATGGTCGGCCCTCAGCTGTGCCTCAGGAGGATTGCAGTATGTTGGCACTGTGTCTGCCATTGTTGTATTGTTGTGCTGCCAGCCACTGCTGGGTGCTCATGGTGGGGCTGGCTTGTATGGTTCTGTGGTACACGAGGTTGCAGTGTGACAGTGGGGGTGGTGGTATGCATAGGGTTTCCTGCAGTGGTGGTCACTGCTCATGGGGGGGTGTCTGGGGGTCACGTTGCAGGGTGTGCTGTGCACTGGGAAGGCTGGTGTGGCACGGGGTGGTCTGCCCTCCTTGTGTGGCAGTCTCAGCTTGCCAGTGGGTGTGCTGGAGCACCATGTCCCAGCTGTGCATTGTTTGCTTGTCTCCATGGGCTGGTGGATATTCTAGCCCTCCCTAGTTGTGCTGTGCTTGGGGTGTGGGGCCATTGTCAGTTCTGCTGTGTGTTCCTGTGCCCATCTGTGGCATGGGTGGTGGGCCTCTACCTCCCTGGTTGTGCAGTTACATTGCTCTGCTGCTGGGGGGCTCCCTGCTTGCACAATGGCACCTCTGGGCTGCTCAGCTGGACATCCCTTGTTGCGCCATAGCGCATCGTATCTGCTCAGCTTCCCTTCCTTAGTTGCGCTATGGCGCAGGTTGTGCAATATTCAGATGTTGGCTGTTGGCACAATTTGACTTGCTCCTTTTTTGAATATCGTGACTATTGTGCCGGGCGCAATGGACTTGTGCTTGCTCCTGCTATTGCGCACTTTTTGAGCGCAGTTTGAATATCCAGCCCATTGTGTCCAAATGCTTTTTAACTGAGTCTCCTAATCAATAAAAAGATGAATTGCTTATAAACATATAATGTTATGGGGAAAATGAGACCCTCAGTCCATTGAGGTATATAAATTACTTCTAGATGTTGTGCACTTTGACTGTGATGGGACTCTTTCTATATTCTGTGGTATGTTGTACAGAAAAAAGTTAAGCAATGGAATTCCAGACAAGCCTGGATAATGATGGATGGGTGAAATTTCAGAATGGGGCTCCACAAAGTTTTCATTAAATGTCTATAAATTGCTTGCATCTGGTTTCTGCTCCATTGGCCATTTATGGTTTGGATGGTAGGGAGACAGCATATTCTGTCTTCTAGGAGCTATAATTTTGTATGATGAGCTATCTTCATTCAATGTGACATGAACCATGTCCCTTTGGGACAATTGCTGTTTGAAAAGATGCAAAGAACTTCTTCTAACTCCTCCAAGTATATCTGTTATGCCCTATATGGAACAAAACATCACTATTTATTTTACAAACTTCTTGTTTTCTCTTACTGTATGAGTGAAAGAAAATTCTGGTTACTATTTGTTAGAATACTAGAATTTGATAATGCAGAAAATATCAAATTAGCTACGCAAAACAAAGTGTCCTGTAATAAGAAGTTGTTAAGTCATATGTTAATATAATTTCTCTGTGTGCATTCTCCACTTTACAGACATTGCTATTCAATATAAATGTTAATGCTCCTTCAGAAATTGTATTTTGTACTAACGGCATCTCAACATGAATTGAGAAAAAAAAAACAGGGACCTCCAGATGATCCCTAATGCATTTCTTATTTTTACACTTCCTCAAAGGTCTTTCTTGTCCATTTTTGTAGTGAGCAGACATCTTATCAACTTCCACTGCATGCAACAGTGACAGTAAAAGCTAAATCAGGGCTGGCAAGAGGCTGCTGTGAATGTTCAATCTCTTTAGCAAGTTTTGAAATCTAAGCATTATTGACTTAGTTTTGGTTGCATTAATAAGCAGGCAGTTGTTGATGAAGTAGAATGAGACTGTGGTGAAATCAGATTAGGTTGCTGAACTAACCTTGGATATTGTCAAGATGAATGATATCAGAACATTGATAGTATACCTGGATTCCATATTGATTATCAATATTAAGAAAAGTAAAGTCCTACAGTAATTCATGGCTCCAATTATACAAATTTAATTTAGTATAATAACAGTAGGAAACTAGGAAATGTAAAATAATTCATGTATGTAGGCCTGACGTTTAGCTGTAACTGCAAATGGATGAAGCACATCAAATGACTACCACTGCAATGAAACAGGTGATACATTTTAATGAACAATATGGAGGGAATACTGTTAGAGCTGCATTATTAGCTTTAATGCAGAGTTGAATGCAAGTGGCATATGCTGCTGCAGAAGTTTGGAGGAACTCCAATATACTAGAACAAGTCTCTTCTGTTCTGTTTCTTTTATTTTCCTAAGTATTTTATGAATGTGTTTTTCATCTTTGCAGCATTATTAAGGGCAGCATTTGGGACCACAAACTTAGTAATATTAGCAATAGTACTGTAGTATATTGTCCAAAATAACAATTATGACTGACATAGAATAACTTTAAGTTTCTTACAGGAGAAACATGCAATGCTTTTGGGAAAGAAATTCACACCACAGACTTCATTTATTGTCAAAAATTACCTTCATTACATCTGGGAAAAATCTTTGCAAAGTTAAACTACAGACCTCTCAGTTACAATAAAAATAGGTTCCTGGATATTGGAAAATAATACTATAGCAGGAGTGGGGAATTCACGTTATAGCTCCTGGCTAGCCTGCAAGAAATTAATATATGACTTTAAGTGCATTTAGATTGTCTGACAAACCCAATTGAAAGGAATACATTAACTCATTTAAAGCTTAATACTTATAAAATACATTGTTAGAAGCATGTTACACTTAGAACTCAGCTTGCTTGACTGATTGATTGATTGAATGATTGACTGATTTGAAGTTAATTCAACTGTGATATCCCCATGAGACGCAGCATCTTATTTTCATAGGGATCTTTAGGAGGATAGCAGTAGTCAATGGATTAACATAGGCTAGTAGAAATAGTTACATACAGACTACAATATACTTGCTGTAGAATATAAAACAGTTAAGGTAAGTGCATCCAAACAGTAATCCAAGCAAACTAACAAAGTGGAGTCACCACAAACAAGAAGCATGACCGATGTTATGTAACAATCATGGTCAGGGAGCCGGGGGAATCTGGACCAAAATAAATACATGGAATTCTAAGGTGGCTGGAAATACTGGATTTAAACATTTGCAAGCCATAAGCATTACTCAGATGGAGAAAGAGTTTTTTTGAGGTGTTTGGTGCTGCAAATGCACATGTCTTTCTACCAGATTCACATTTCATCCTGGGAACAAGGAAGGTAAGTGTTGCTGTTAAGTGAGTAGGAACTGCTCGACAATGTGAGG
Source organism: Neoceratodus forsteri (assembly GCA_016271365.2). NCBI lineage: Eukaryota > Metazoa > Chordata > Ceratodontiformes > Ceratodontidae > Neoceratodus > Neoceratodus forsteri. Next base: position 1,130,352,494 of record CM028131.1, read on the forward strand.
TGGTTAGGAGATAATTAGGGGCATTTCTGCACATTTGTACAACAAAGAAAGCCAGTGGTAATCATGCTTGCATGAGGGACTTGTACAGTTAAGCTGCTCATACAGCAGGCAATTAGGGCAAAACATCACCAAAGAGAACAAACCTGTTCAACTTGTTGTACAAAGCATCAAGGGCAGCAGAGTGGTTTTGTTTGCACAGCAGTATACAATAGGTCCATATAGTACATTTGGGGTACTACATATAGACAATAAAAGGAACAGGAAGTGGAAGACTCCTGCTCCTCATGTCACTGCTGAGAAAATGTTTAGACCTGTAGAGAAAGTTGAACTTGGGCCCTAGAGATGTTAAGATGTGATCAATGTGTCTACTGTATGTACAGTAAGTGATGCATCAAGTCATATTCCTAGATATTTGAATATGTTGACTTGCTCAGTAGTGTTGCCATCTGATGTTACATAGAAACATAGAATTTGTCGGCAGAAAAGGACTGCCACGCCCTTCCAGTCTGCCCGTTTACCCTACCTGTAATGGCGACCAGTGACAATAGTTGGTCATTGGCTTTAGCTATTTCTTCTCATTTCAATGGTTCCCTTATTCCTAACCAATGCATGCTTTAATCCTCCCACCATGCATGCCCCTACCACCTCCTGAGGCAGGCTATTCCATGCATCCACCACCCTCTCAGTGAAAAAGAACTTCCTCACATTTCCTCTTTACAGCTCCCATTCAATCTTATACATGTCCTCTTGTTGTAGTACTCATTTTATACTGGAATATGTTTTTAATTTTCACCTTATGTATGCCCTTGAGGTACTTTAATATTTCAGTCATATCCCCATTCCTCCTCTGCTCTAGCATATACATATTGAGGTCTATTAACCTTTCTTTATATGTCTTATGCTGTAAACCCTGCACCATCTTAGTCACCCTCCTCTGCACCATCTCCATCCTGTCAATGTCCTTACAAAGGTGTGGCTTCCAGAACTGCATGCAATATTCCAGATGAGGCCTTACCAGAGTTTTGTACAGTAGAACCAGTATCTCCCTCCTTCAGCTTGTGATACCCCTTCCTGTACAACCCAACATCCCACCGTCCTTCCCCACCACCTTTGCTGCCTCCTTGGTGGCTTTAAAGTCGTCTGTGATAATGACCCCCAGATCTCTTTTTATCTTTGATGACTAACAGCAGCTTCCCCACCCATCCTATAGCTCTCTCAGGTTTCTACTCCCACATGCATGATTTTGTACTTTTTAAATCTCAGTTGCCACATCTCAGACCACCTTTCCAACTTTTCTAGGTCTTTTCTCATCCTTACCACTCCTCTGAGTATCAACTCTGTTGCAGATCTTGGTGTCATCTGAAAACAGACAAACCTTCCCCTCCAGCCCTTCTTCAATGTTGCTGATAAAGACATTGACAAGGACTGGCCCAGAACTGAACCCTGAGGTACTTCCATGGTCACCTCCGGTTCCTCTGACTGGGTTCCATTTACTGCTACCCTCTGCTTTTTGCCCCTCAGCCAGTTACTAACTCAGTTCACCACTTTGTGTTCCAAACCCGGACTACCCAGCTTATTGACCAACCTCTATGTGGAATGGTATAGAAGGCTTTGCTGAAATCTAGGTAGGCGGCATCTACTGCTCCCCTTGGTCCACCACCTTTGTCACCCAGTCAAAGAATTCATTTAAATTTGTTTGACAGGACCTTCTTGCTGTATGTCCATGTTGCCTCGGATCCTGCACCCCTATGGATTCCAGTTGTTCTATAATCCATTTCTTAAGGAGTGTCTCTATGATCTTACCCACTACTGAGGTGAGATTCATCTGCCTGTAGTTCCCTGCCTTCTCCTTGCTGCCGCTCTTGTGAGGAGGGACCACACGTGCCCTTCTCCAGTCTTTGGGGACTATGCCAGTGTTTAGGGACTCAGTGAACAGGATCGCCAATGGGGCTGCCTGCTCCCTCCTTAGTTCCTTCTGAATCCTGGGATAAATACTATCTGCACCCATAGCTTTGCCCACTTTTAGCTTTGTAAACTTTTTTAATACCCTCTCCTCTGTAAAAGGACTGGTGTCCACTTCCCTCCCCTCTATGCCTATGTTGTCTAACTGTGGCCCCTGTCCCTCCCCTTTAACTGTGAAGACTGAGCAGAAGTATTTGTTTAAAATTGATGCCTTATCTTTCTTGATCACCCTCTACACTCTCTCCCTTGTCCCTTCTGAGTTTAGCGATTCACCCTCCTGCACTTTCTTCCCTCACTAATGTACCTGTACAATGTCTTATCCCCTTTCTTCACTGATTGAGCTAATCTTTCCTCAGTTTGCATCTTTGTGCTCCTTACAGCTTGTCCTGCCTCTCCCAGACAATTCTGGTACTCCTCCCTATCTTCATCCTTTTATGTCTCCTTATATTTTCTGAAGGCCACCCTTTTGGCTCTTACCTTTTCTGCTACAGCCTTGGAGAACCAAAGTGGCTTTCATCTTCTCTTCTCTCTTTGTTTCTCACCTTAACACATTGTTCTGTGACCCCGATAATGGTCTCTTAAATATGTGCCCATTGCTCTTCAACTCCCTCCTGTCTTTCTCTATTCAAGGGTTTCTTTAACACTTGCTCCCATCTTGCAGAAGTCAGCCCTTCTGAAATCTAAGATCTTTGCCTTTGTATGGCTTGACTACATCCCTGAGTTGAATTTGAACTGTATCATGTGGTGGTCACTGGACTCCAGGTGCCCCTCCACTTGGATATCTGTGATTCTGTCTCCATTGATCAGCACCAGATCCAGGATTGCCCTGTCTATGATGTGCTGCCACACCAGTTGTCTGAAGCCCACCACCTGTAGTGAGTCCTCGCTGTCTTGGGTCCTGGCCGAGGCCCCTGCTGGGATGGACGAGTCCATGTCTGGCATATTAAAGTCACCCATCAGCAGAACCTCACCTTTTGTCATCATATTATGTATATTCTCCAGCAATATAATGTCAACTTCCTCCCCAGGAGCTGGGGATCTGTAGACCACCCTGCCTGAATCGCTGTTCCCTTTCCTGTCTCAAGGGTGACCCATCATTCTTCTACCTCCTTGCAAGAGGGTGACGTGTAGTCTTACATTTTCTTTTTCCATTTCAAGTCTGCCGCAACAGCATTTCTCTCTGTGCTATTCTTTTGTACCTTTATTTCTGTGTTCTCTGCTCCAAGCTTAATTTCCCCAGTCTCCGGTAGGCCACCGGCAGCTGTTCTCTCTATTCTTTGTCTCTTTTTCATGTAAGGTTGCACATAAAACCCCGTTAATGTGCGCACTTGCGCATGACCACACACTCACACACACATTTGTGCAGTCCCTTGCGAATATGCGCACACCTCCACTTAAGTTCTGGGAGTAGGCAATCAGAAAGAAAAGTGACTCCCTGAGGTATTAAGTGTGTAAAAAATCACTTCTGTTGGGAATAAACAGATATACTTTGTGCTGCACTAGAATGAGGACCTTTAGCCTTTTTGTATGTAAAATCAAAAACAATACCAGGGCTTGGTTTCTCTACAGCCACTTGTCTACAGCCACTTGTTCCTGCCCTCAGCTGTAAAAGTATAGCAAGTCCCTGTAAGAAGCTAAGTCAGGGACTCCTGCTTACTTTTTCATCCCTGCTTTGTTTTTTTCAAAACAGGGTGCTAATGTTAATAGGAAGCTTTTTACTTTAATGAAAATGTATTATAGAATACAAAAGAGTCTGAAACAAAGAGACTGTGTTAGTTTAAGTAGGCTTGCTTTTGAAACAGAGAAAAACACCCAGAGTAAAGGAAAGCAAAAGGAGTTGCTTGCCTGCATTACAATGCTGGAATGCTTGTTGCAGCCTCTGTAGTTTGTGCTCTGGACACATCCTCTGATCTGGAAAGCGCTTTAGAGCTGGCCAGCCATAATCTTGCTATCTTTATGCTGCAGACCAGGAGGCGTGGTCACTTGCTGTGCTTTCCTTGATGAAACTTTGTTTAACTGTAATATTATTGTGTTAGAATGTATTAGGGATATGTTGAATGTAACTGAATTATGGATTGAATGTATGAAGAATTATTTTAAGGGAAATAAAGCATTTTTCACTTGTACTAAGAGAAAGGGGGTGGAGCTACGCACATCACATGACGTGGTCTGTATATAAAAAGAGGACCTTCTCAAAGCTTAGTTAGTTGGTGCTGGGGTGCTGACCCTAGCTGTGTCCTAGAGAGCCTGCTAGGATATCTACCCAGTGATGTAACTGTGGAGAATTTTGTTTTGCTTTGATTCTATTTTATTTTTGTTTTGTTGTTTGAAGTCCATTTTTGTTTATTCCACTGCAATAAATTTCTTGTTTTTGAGACACTACCTATCTTGTGGACATTCCATCCTTATCCGACATCCTCACACTCCTCATGTCTGCCCTGTATTGCAGTTGCTTTGATGTTCTCTTGGACGTAAGAGACCCCCTTATTGCCTATTCTGTCCCTTCTGAACAAAGCATAACCTTATTGCAAGTGGATTAACTGAATCAGTTAACAAGTTCTGAAACCTAAACACTATTGACTTAGTTTTGGTTTATGGAGAAAGCAGCTGTTGATGGAACAGAATGAGATTGTGATGAAATCAGATTAGGATGCCGAACTATTCTCAGATATTGTCGAGATAAATTATATCACAACATTGATAGTATGTTTGGATTCCATATTAAATATCAATATTAAGAAAAGTAAAGCCATAGTTCTTGGATTCAATAATACAAACTTAATTTGGCATATTAACAGTAGGAAACTAGAAACTGTAAAATAAGTCATGTATGCAGGCCTGACGTTTAGCTGTAACTGTAAATGGATGAATCACATCAAAATGACTACCACTGCAATGAAACAGATTTCACAGTTTTAATGAACAATGTGAAGGGAATACTGTTAGAGCTGCATTATTAGCTTGCAATGCATAGTTGAAAACAAGTGCGTACATGGTGTTGCAGAATTTGGAGTAATTCCAGTATCCTAGAATTAAAGAAAATAATAATTGATGGGCAACAAGTCTTTCTGTCCTACTTTTTATGATCCTATGTATTTGATAAATCTATTTTACATCTTTGCAGCATTATTAAGGGCAGAACGCGGGACCACAAACTTAGTAATATTAGTAACAGAACTGTAGTGTATTGTCTAAAATAACAATCATGATCAACATAGAGTAACTTTAAGGTGCTTACAGGAAAAACATACAATGCATCTGGGAAATAAGTTCACACCACTGACTTCATTTATTGTCCATAAATTACCTTCATTATATCCGGGAAAACTCTTTGCTAGGTTAAACTATAGTCTTCTCAGATATGTATACAATAAAAAATAAGTTCCTGGATACTAGAAAAAATAATAATGTGGCTGGAATGGGGAATTCACATTATAGCCCCTGACTAGCCTGCAAGAAATTAAAATATGACTTTGAGATATATCAAGATAGTCTGACAACCAAAATTGAAAAGAATACATTTATTTCATTTGAAGTGTAATACGTATAAAATAAATTGTTAGTAGCATGTTACCACTATAACTAGCAAATGCTTTTATTTAATAACAAATGTGCATGTGGCATGAGCAGAGATGTAACTCTCACATGTTATATTAATAGACTATGATATTTAAAAAAACAGAAATATAAGGCTAAGTACAATTCTTAAAGATGTCTATTTGAATCCTGAAGACTGCACATTTCCACTCTACTTCATCTTCTGAATTCATTCTTAATTTGTTGTAGTTAAATTAATTAATATCTTGTCACATTTGAAAGAAAACATGCTGTAAACTGAAATTTTTACTCAGTGCCATATTTTTAATTAGTCTCATTAATCCTTCTAGGAAAGTAGTTTTACAGCTAGAATATGCTTGTGTTAAAAGGTATCCTTATAATCTTTCTGGACTTAAAATGAAGTACATATGTTACTGAGCAAACTGTTTAAACCACAATTTCTAGTATTCCTATTAAGTACAGTACTACTGTATATGACTGAGTACCAGGTCAATATAGACTGCTGAAACAGTGTATGAATAATTGCACTGCACAAGGGGTGAAAGTTTTACAGCAACCGGGTTTCTAAGCATGCAGTAATAATTGCTGCCCCTGCCACTGTAGGCTCACATGGGGGAGTGTCAAGGAGGCTGCTGGTGTGGTGCGTGGTCGAGCCACTGCTGTGGTGGAGTGGCAAGAGCACCAGCACCAGGCAGCATAGTGGACTGGAGGCAGCGGTTCGGTTCTCCCCAGGTCACATAATGTTGCAGCTCCCCCCAGAAAAAGTCCCCTTCAATGTTTTGCCCTGTCCCCAAAGTCCACACCCACTCAGAATTAGATATAGTTAGTGGGGTGGTGGGAGAAAAGCCCCTCAATAAAAACAGATAGTGCTACTTGTTGTTACGGTGTGTGCTGTTCCTGCTATGGTCAGTGTTTTCCTGACCTTTTAGTGCACACCATTTTGTCTGTGGCATTGTTGTTCTGCATGTTTTCCACTGTGACATTATGACCCCAGGCTGTATGACTCAGGTGAATTTCTACTCGGTCAGCTTTGCTGGATTTTGCATCAGTATTAAAGTGGTCATTGTCCGTACCATTCATGTTGAATAAGATCCCCAGATTATGCTTTTTAACCAAGGACTTTAATTGTCAAATTACTAAAATGTGAATCTTGTTTATACTGTATGTGATAGGTTTCTAGAATGTGTATTTCACTGTCATGTTATAAGGTGTTGATCAATAAACTTATTGACCAGACTTACCTGCAATGGCATTACCAGTTTTGGAAGCCACAACTTCCCAATAATAATAAAAAAGGGAGTATCCATATATCATAATTTTGTTTGACATGCTCATCCTATGGTTTAATATGTTGAATTCAGAAGAGCCACTGGTTGGAGAGGAGAGGATGCAGAAGAATAAACAAAAGGGCATGAGGAAATGAAATGGCACCTGTTCTGGTGTTTGGAGGAAGTGGGCAGAGAATGAATTCCCTCCTGTCAACCTGATATATCAAATGCCCTCTCAACTTAGTGTGTCAGCACTCGGCATGCAACAACATTGTTTGAAATGTTTTGTGCCATTTTACACTATAGCTGCTTCACCTCAGTCTCACAACTGAGATTATTTTCCACCAGTTTTGCCATAGAGCTCAGCCCATGTTTCTGAAGTGCCCCAGTATAGGCACTACAGAGACTCTGCCCAAATAGATAAAGCAGACACTTCTGGGATACGATTAGTCCTAATTCATCACTCCTCAATGGAGCATGATAAAATGGCATGTACAAATAGATAGATATTTTGGAGATCATGATCCTTACTAGCGCTTGTATAATTATGGCATTTTGCAGACAGAAAAGGTCTCCTCCATGGAGAAAACCATTGTGAATCAAAGGTTTTAGTTCACCTTTGATCCGGGAAAATGATATCTGTATGTGATAAAGGGCTGAGGGAATGCAAATCCCCCTACTACAAAAATAAAAAAATAAAGCAATGGCATCAAAGGAAGTAGACCTCAGCCAGCCATGTTACAAATGAGACAAACTAGGAGTATGAGCCCCAGAGGTGTAGATGCAAGGAGACCATCCCAGCCATGGTGTGAAACCAGACAAATGCAGGCTTGGAGATCAGAACAGAATGTGGCACAAAGTTTCCAACTAGAGTTGTAGCCATCATCAGCAAAGATTGCAATCAATACAGTGCACCATGATGCAATAGCAGTCACTATCACAGAAATGCAAATTAATGCTTTGTGAGTGATAGTGGCCACTATTGGTATTGCGGTAGCAAATGCCATGGTGACTTTTTATTGTGAATGGTAATAGCTGCCACTGTGGAAAAAGAAGATGGTGACCCTTTGATTGCTGGGTCATAAAGTACCAGATGACTAAGACATGGAGTGCAAAAGCAAGAAAGGCACTGCATTCCTAGATTACTGGGTTTGGAACTCAAAACAAATGAGTGATCAGTGGGTTCCACAATAACAAGGTTGATTCAGGGTCTAACAGGGTGGCAATATCACAAAACCTGCATCATGGCTTCTGAGGAGGATCAAGCATGGCGACACAAGCCACAAATCAGGAAGGTCAAGGTCTATATGCAGAGCCCAACCAAACATAAAGGTAAACAAGGCATGCAAGAAGAGTGGCTGAAATGATCCCCAGGTGAAGGGGTGTGGTGATTAAATGATGGGATACTGTTAAGACACTGGAAGAGAAGGGAAGCACCAAGTTTGGTCGACAGTAAATCTGTCGACCACCCGCATTGAGACAGCACAATACCAATGCAGGTATTGTGCCACCCAAGCCCCCACTGTTTTCTGTGGGGAGCTGTGCTCCCCAGGCCCCCAAGCAGGAGGCTCTGCCCCCGCACCTCCGGACTTTAGGTTCTCAACTCCAGGTCAGAGTTGGTCCAGGGAAGGGGCAGGACACTGGGAGAAAGCTAAACACGGAAACGGACCATTACAGCGACTGCCACTGTAGTGGTCATTTTCTGAGTTTTGCCATCGGGGTGTTGGGCAAAAGGGGGCCACCCAAGGGGAAGATAGTTTACATTGCCCACCACCCCCAAAACTATTGCAGTTTCTGATAAATGGTGCTTATTTTGTACTCCCGTGCAAAGAATATACTTAAATTGGAACATATAGTAAAATTCCAAGGTGCTTTTCCTGGAGAAAATCATTAAATTTGTAAATAATAATAAATAAAAGTTGCACTAACATAGACATCAGAACATAATTGTAAGGTGCATTGTCTAATGGCTTTTGTTGGCCCTAAGTATAATTCAAAAGCTCTGTGTACCCTTCAAGTAGCAGTAAACTGTTCTTAAAATTCACTACAGTGTTAGACATGGGGTGACACAACATGCTGCATTACTGTGGTTCTAGTGTTTTCATAAATCATGGGGAAAGTGGAAGACTGGCTTTGAGAAGCAATCAAATGCTGTTATTTTATTAACCCATGTCATGTCTATACTTGATAACATACTAAAGAAATTCAAAAGAGAAGGCAGGACTTCATAGTACTTTTTTGATGCCATATTGCAGCAAACAAGAGGAATGTTCAATAAACATGATTTTCTGACTTCACTTAGGGCCTGATTCAGAATTGGGCCAGCATACGCATGAGTCATGCGTTGCTGACCTGTAGTGCTCTACTCTCCAAAGCCACTCCATAAGCCCCAAGCATTCGCATCCCCTGCTGCTCTTGTCTACCATCCCTGAGCTCCTTGCAGGGATAAGGGTCTGTCAAGAGAGAGAGAGATGAGACTGGCCAGACATTGTGCTTACAGTACAGAGCTTGGCACAGTCCTCCAGTGAACAGAGTAGAGGATTATGAGACATGGCAATCTAACTAGGACTGCTTTATCCCTCTCACAGCTGTCAGCAATGTTTTTAAAACATTAAAAATAGGGCCTGCTGTACCTCATAGTATTCCACTGTTACAGAGTGTTGAGGAACATTATAGGTGCCAAACTGGGGCCCAAAACTCTATTTGGGACAATGGCAGGAGGTAAACAGTCAGTATATCAGGGATCCCGGCATAGCCCTGCACCCCTGGTACCAAAAGCTTCATAAAACTGGCTTTGGGGATGCCATGTAGAATCATGCCCCTCCCTTCTTGTCCTGACCACTGACATAGTTCTGATGACAGAACAGGACCAAGTCATTGGCCGATGAACATGGGAAGGAGGATTTCTGGGCCATGGGGCCCTGCCTGTACAGTGAGGTGCCTCCATAGTTCTGGGGCTGTCCTATTTAATCATATAGGGTGAGTGGGACATTAAGGATTGGGCCCTTAGAAAATCTACATTTTTTTCAATCCACTTATCTCAAGATGCTGGAACCTTCTCATTTCAGTGTTTTTATTGACTAAGACACAGCAATTGCTGAATAACTTAGCCTATAAGAGGTACATCATCATACAGTATCTTTTCATTGCATTATATCCATGATATAAAAGCACTTTATGGAACAGTGAGCTTTTTTTACATTAAAACATGGTTGAACAATCTCTGGGGAAGATTGGTAAACTTTTAGCTATCCTTTCAGAACTGTTTTCCAAGACATCTCATCAAGATTGCTTGCCAAACTTTCCCTGTGAATCCTTAGTAAAGGCTGGTGTGCTTTGTCTAAAAATTAGAGAGGTTGTCATGTTGTCTCTGGCTTCAGTATACAGTACTAAGACTGGAATGATTGATGTAACAGGTAATATTTCCCAGTGGTTATGGGAACAGAATTGTACACTTAATTTGCTGACTTGCTTGATCTTCTCCACTAGAGTAGATGACACTCTCACCCCATCTCTGTTTCCTCTATGCAATGACTGGAAAACATGAGGAAGCATCCCTTAAGTTGGGAGAGACTTGGCTAGCTTCATGTATCTTGTCATTAAAAGAAGTTAACTTTAGAACTGTAATTTTGGCATGATCTGCTTCCCAGATGAGAGACTCACTTCAAATGTTCTGGGTGTAACACAAAAATAAAGAGGGCAAACATGGTAACAGGTCACTGAAGACATTCCAAAACATGATAATAATCATCATTTCTAATATAAGGTCATATTAACCTCAGTGGATCTGTTATTTACTGGTGCGATGATCAAATAATGACTCAAATATAACTTAACCTACTGTGCACCTGCACTTTAACAAAATAAATCAGTTTATTCAAGGTTACTTAGAATGTCATGTAAAATTAATTTGTTGGTTGTTCTCTTGTTTTATAAAGCCTTTCTGATATGTATTCCTAACTGTATTATTACAACAGATGCTAAATGATTGCATCCATTCAAGAAAAGTCACACATTTTACTGCTTATACTTATTGCCATCTACTGATCACTTTAGAGTACTGCATCATCATGACTGCAGGTACAGAGGAGAAACCTGGATTTGAACCATTTTCTAGCTTCAACACAAGAATTCAAACTAAAAGAGAAAACATGCCCTGCCAAACTGTCAAGGAAGGCTAGTTTGTATTATTTTACAGTTTATTTACTGAAGGATTATCTACAGTAGCTGAGGTGTAACGTCTTGTTTTCAGTACACAGTTTGCTGTTTGGAGGAGAAAGCCCACAAAAGGTTCAGTAAGTGGTTTGTTAACAGTCATCAAGATGTGGTTCTGGTGGGATATGAACTTGTGATCGCCTGCTCCACAGGGCTCAAAACATTCTTAAACACGATACTGTACAAATGTAGCAAGGACAAACAACAAATAAAAAACAATCTACTGCAGGTGATAAAGGAGTTTTTGACTGAAATGATAACCCACCAAGAAATATATAAATGTGTACAGAGATAGCTCAGGACCAAATTAATCAGTCAGGTTAAGAAAAGAAAAAATGTTTTCTCTATTATAGAAGAAGGCAAATGGAAGGTCATAATTATTAACATGGGTACACATAAAATCTTGAGATGTAGCACAACTACTGTGTGTACAGTACTATTTTTAGAGTGGTGATCACGATAATACAGTAGCTGTGATTGCAGCAGTGGTGGTGGGCATTAATTGTCGTGCAGGTCATTGAGCCAGGAACATCGTAGCAGGCTAGCAAGTGGAGAACTGACTATTCCAGAGGATGATCTTCTCCTGGCAGTTGTAGGACAGTATCTTGTACAAAAAAAGGGGTGACTGTGTATTTCCTAAGCTGTTAGATGGACCACCTTAATGAGCCAATGCTCTGCTTACTTTTCTAACATTATATTCATATGAATACACCCACTGCAAGACTGACACCTACTGTGGGTGACTGCAGGTAGCATTTCAGTTAGGTGTGAGTGAATTGGAGATACATGAGCCAGGCAAGTTTGTGTCAGGGTGTCCCTACATCCTTGAGTGAGGGGCTTGAAGGAGAAAATCTGAAAAAAATGAGGTAGCCCTCATCTAGGCACATTACTAAGACCTCATCCCTCCACCCCTGAGAATGGCCTCAGACACATCTTCACCTCAGTATCGGTGACTGATTTTGTGGGTATCACCTACTGAGGAGCTACAGCCAGGGTTCTAACAATTGGGGCACCATGGTGGTGACAGGTCATGTGGTGCCCTACAAAATCCAAGATTACATATCATATAGCACCTTTTACACACAATGGTAGTGGCAGGATCAAAAAGGGCCCCATGTAAGGAACGTGGATAGTAAAAAGAGAGCTAGAAAAGGTAGATGTGGTGGCATTAATAACTGGGTTAATTGACAGCCTATGAGGACTAACTAACTAAAAAAAGTAATAAAGGAACCTTTACAATTATTTTTTGAGCCATGAAAATCAGAGCTGGTACAAGCATGACCCTACATAGCACACTACATACAGAACTTTATAAGGAGAAGTGTTCAAAGTCACAGCCAGTGTTTAAATAAAAGTCATTCATGAATAATTATCATGTGACTTGAACATCATGAGTATATCAGCAGTACCATAGCAAGGGTGGGCAGGTGGTGCCCCCACACTGGGCGCAAGCCCAAGGGCCAATTTCTATCTGAAGCGATTTTTGTATTCACTTTGTGGTGGCGCCACCGCTTTAAATTTTTATTTTGGGGTTCTGACTGTAATTATATCAAGTTGTCAGCAGGGGTGTGCCAGTTGAAGATAATCAAGGGGGTCAAACGAGCTGCACTGCTGTAGGCAAAAATAATCATGTGGTGAATGAGTGGTGCATGCATTCAAGAAGGAAAGAGAAACTGTGAGGGGTAATCCAGCGGCATGCTGCCGCACATTAGTTTAAAAGGTACGGGAGGAGCACATGGCATGGCACTGAGAGTGAGAGGCGATTCAGTTGGAGAGAGAGACAGTGGAGCCAGGAATAGTTGTATTTCAGTAAATAGAGACTGACAGCAAAACAAACAAAAGTAAGAGTGTAGAGAGAGATGAGTGCAGTGCTTGTGTAGTGACGAGAGAAGGCAAGAGTGAGATCTGATCTGATAAGTCACTCAGAGCCATCTTAATAAAGTGTAAAGCAATGCATCATTAGCAAAACAAGCAATTAGTCATCCCATCCCATCTCCCGCCAACCTGAATTTTCTTGTTTTAAAATGAAAATTCAATGTGACTGTGTCCTGTTCATGTTCATGGCTGTTGTTGAATGAGATAGATGTGAGTGAGTGTATGTGGTGGTGCCGGGGAGGGGGGCGATCCTTGTTAGGAAAAGAAATGCACTGCTGCACTGTCTGATCAGGAGAATTGGGAATGAAAAGGAAACGAAATCTAAATCTGTCTGATTTCTGAAGTTGTTTTCATTCCTTGAATTGATTGTGATTGGGCCTGCACTGGCTCGGCTGGCAGGCGGCGGGATGGTATGGCGACCTGGCTGCTGTAATAGTTCTGTTCACGGGACTGTCTTGGATGGGAGTGAAGAAGTTGCCGCCCCCCCTCTGCCTTGGGCTGAGACTGACTGCCCCATGCTGCGGGTGGGCTGTGCGGCACAATCCTTCCTGCCCACCACATCATTTTCTCTACATCCTCCTCTTCTTGACCCACATCCCCAGTCCCTCCTCATTCCACACAGGCCAGGCAGGCTCCCCCATGACCCGAGCTGCTTTCTTTTTCCCAATACTTCACTGAGTTCAGGCACTTGGGCAGGTCATGGGCGGCGGGCCTGGCCATCACAGACATTCCCACCCAAGTAGAGCCTGCCTGACTGCCTGCCTCGAGCCTCCAGTCAGACCCCGAGATGGCAGAGTATGCGCTAGTCATACTGCAGCTGCAACTCCTCCACTCACTAGTCTGTGACTACTATTAAAGAGGACCAGCAGCCCATAACAGTAACAGACTACTGAGAGAGTTTTTTGGACGTGGGGATTGTTTTGCCAGGACAAGTGGTTTGAGTCTGACTGGATACAAGATTAGTTGGGACAAACAAAGTGTTTGCTAAAACACTTCTAGGGTTAGAGGGCATGATACAGTGTGTGCAGCAGTACTTCAGTTGTCTTTAAATTACAAATAACACTTACTGATCATCAGATCATCACAGATGTTTAAACAGTTGTATCTGCAATGATACCATTTTAGAAAGCAAAAGCCTTTACAGTTCTGAAAGTATAGTATATTACTTATTGACTGCAATAAAAGCTGAGTGAGACATTTTGATTTTTTAAATGGAAAATGATTAAAATTATTTGGAACACATATGTTCCTGTCAGTACCGTAGCAAGGGTGGGGCGGGTGGTGCCCTGCACTGGGAGCAAGCCTACGAGGGGTGCAATTTCTATCTGAAGCGTATTTTTTGTATTCACTTTGCGGTGGCGTTACTGCTTTAAATTTTTTTTTTTGGGTTCTGACTGTAATTATATCTAGTTGTCAGCAAGGATGTGCCTGTTGAAGATCATCAAGGGGTCAAATGAGCTGCGCTGCTGTAGGCAAAAATAATCATATGGTGAATGAGTGGTATGCATTCGAGAAGGAAAGAGAAACTGGGGTAAGCTAGCGCCGTGCCACGCATACTAGTTTTAAAAGGTACGGCAGGAGCACATGGCATGGCACTGAGAGTGAGAGGCGGTTCAGTTGGGGAGAGACAGTAGAGCCAGCAATAGTTGTATTTCAGTAAGTAGAGACTGACAGCAAAACAAACAAAAGTGAGAGTGTAGACAGAGATGAGTGCAGTGCTTGTGTAGTGACGAGAGAAGGCAAGAGTGAGATCTGATCCGATTAGTCACTCAGAGCCATCTTAATAAAGTGTAAAGCAATGCATCATTAGCAAAATAAGCAATTAGTCATCCCATCCCCTCTCCCGTCAATCTGAATTTTATTGTTTTAAAATGAAAATTCAATGTGACTGTGTCCTGTTCATGTTCATGGCTGTTGTTGAATGAGATAGATGTGAGTGAGTGTATGTGGCGGCACCGGGGAGGGGGGCGATTCTTGTTAGGAAAGGAAATGCACTGCTGCACTGTCTGATCAGGAGAACTGGGAATGAGAAGGGAACAAAATCTAAATCTGTCTGATTTCTGAAGTTGTTTTCATTCCTCGAATTGATTGTGATTGGGCCTGCACTGGCTCGGCTAGCAGGCGACGGGATGGTATGACGACCTGGCTGTTGTAATAGTTCTGTTCATGGGACTGTCTGGGATGGGAGTGAAGAAGTTGCCACCCCCCCCCGCCTTGGGCTGAGACTGACTGCCCCATGCTGTGGGCGGACTGTGCGGCACAATCCTTTCTGCCCACCATATCATTTTCTTCACATCCTCCTCTTCTTGACCCATATCCCCAGTCCCTCCTCATTCCACACAGGCCAGGCAGGCTCCCTCTACTGAGAGAGCTTTTTGATGTGGGATTGTTTTGCCAAGACAAGTGGTTTGAGTCTGACTGGATACAAAATTAGTTGGGACAAACAAAGTGTTTGCTAAAACACTTCTGGGGCTAGAGGGCATGATACATTGTGTGCAGCAGTACTTCAGTTGTTTTAAATTACAAATAACTCTTACTGATCATCAGATCACCACAGATGTTTGAACAGTTGTATCTGCAATGATACCATTTCAGAAAGCAGAAGCCTTTACAGTTCTGAAAGTATAGTATATTACTTATTGACTGCAATAAAAGCTGAGTGAGACATTTTGATTTTTTAAATGGAAAATGATTACAATTATTTGGAACACACATGTTCATGTTGCCTAGGATATGGATGGTGTTCAGATTTCCCACTCACACTTTTCATGGGCTCAGGGTTGATGATATGGTAACATAGGACACTGGTCTGCTCATGAGGTTCAGGATGTTTGGGTAAAATCCTGCATGGGATCCCTCAGCTGCTGAGGCATCATTGGATACTGAACTTTATACCTCTTCAACCTTTTTAATGCTTCTCGGCTAGCTCATCCTGCCATAAATGGGTTTATTTCACAATAAAATAAATTACCAGCTTGATTTGCTATCATGACATGGTTGCTTTGAGTTTATTAGTTCAGTTAACAAGACAATAAATAATATTTCATTGTCTTGTTTTATAGTTAGCAGTAGAAGCCTATTGCAAATTTCTGTGGTACTACATGGCAGACTTCCTCAAGTTGGTTGGGATCTGCTTTTTCTGCTTTACCCGGTGGGTGGCAGGTTATAATACTGGCTGCAGAGTTGGACTGTGGTCTCTGAATGGCCGCATGACCCCTAGAGATGGTCAGACTTCTCTCTCTTCTTCCACTTCTTTAGCAACAGTCAGATACAGTCCAGAAGTAGCTGTGTAAACTAATATACAGTTAAGTCAGATTCCTATATCTTCAAAACTGAGAGACATAAGAACTGGGTACACGTGTATTTTCTTATGTCTCAGTTTTGAAGATCTAGGAATCTGACACAACTGCATATTAGTTTACATACAGTGTTTTCTGACCAGCCAGCCTAAGCACATTCAAATGTTCAGTATGCAGAATGGAAAAATAGTTTTTCATCACTCATACACACCCATGCTGCTGCAAGAATGCATCTGCATTGCAATGCTTTTAATACATTATCAGACTACCATCCCCCAAAATAGATTGAATCTATTTTGGGGGAGGTTTGATTGACCCAGTTCCAGTCTTCCAGGGACCACACCCTAGACCTCAAAAACATAGCTGCTACTGCAATGCCATTGCCATGCCTCCTCCAGTAAACTAAAAAAAAATAGTGCCTGTCTGAATGTACTACCTGAGTGTAATGATTAAGAAGTTGAGGTAGTCCGGATATAGTTCAGTTATGGTCTCTAGGGGCAGGGATTTTTTTACTTTGGTGATGTTGCCAGCCTGGACCCCATCTCCTACTACCAGTACTCAGTACCAGACCACTCACTGCTACTTATACCCAATACATACATAGATACAATACAATTAAAAAGTATGTGCACACTGTAATGTTTCCAGCCCCTCAAAAACATATATGGTAGCTGAATGACCTGCTCCAGTGTTGAGGGGTATTAAAAATACCATGCACTTTAGTCCAGTAAAACAGTTACAGGACCCCAATGTGTACCCCAGGAAAAACAGTCTCTTCCTGAACCTGCTGACATACCCATAGGCAGGCACCCACATCCCCCTTTTGTGATGTCAGAAAATGACGGCTGTGCCTGTATGTGTTCCAGTGACTGCCTGGGGGCATGTCAGCAGGTTCAGGAAGCAGCTCTGTTTTTCCTGGGGTATGCATTAGGGGTCCTGCAACTTTATTACTGGACTGAAGTGCATGGTATTTTAATACCCCTCAGCACTGGAATAGGTCAGCTACCGTTTATGTTTGTAAGGGGCTGGGAACATTACAGTGAATACCTGCTCTTTAAATTAATCAATAATTTTTTTTCCTCACTCAATTAGCCTCCCTGTCTGCAGATTTCCCTCTTCCCTGATGCCACATTGTCAGCTAAGATGGCAGAGTCCCTCTGTCATCTTAGCTGTTAATGTGGCGTCAGGGAAGAGGGAAGTATAGACTAGTAGAAAATGTTATTTGTTGAAACTTGATTAGCAAAAGAAAGCTTCAGTTTTCTTTTCCCTAAAGGAAGCTAAGCTCAGCTGTATGTATGTGTAGTGTAAATAATATTTCTTAGAACTGCTCTAGTCATCACATCAATTCTGTAGTGCGAATGTACTGTTTCCCCTCCTGATTTACCAGCTTATGTTATATTTTAATGTATATCTATTTATAATAGATGGCATTGTTGGTCAGCCACTTGTCCACAACAATTGTGGCTGTACACTTTGATGCCAGCCAGCCAGCCACAGTCTCCCACATCTCATATTCCATGGGAGCAAAATAGTCCCTGAAATCAAAGGTAGGGAACATGTAACAAAAGTATATTTTATCTTCAAGAAAAGCCCCAAAACTCACCACAGACCATGTAAACCCCTCAGAGCTTCTGGGGGCCTTGCCCCCAGACCCACAGCTTTTTTCTGGGGGGAGGGGGCGCAAAATTAGCCTCTTGCCCAGGGCACCAAAATGCTTTCCTACGGCACTGTATATCAGTATAAAAAGTGTTTGCAAACATTACATAAATTAACTTTTCTTCAAGTACAAATGTATCAAAAGCAGGTTAAACAGCATGCTATGATTATACAATTTATACAAATTATTTTCTTTACCATTGTCCTATATAGAACTAAATAACTATGTTTTTATTAAATTATAAATTATTAGAAGGTGGACAATGAATTGTATGTGCTAAAATTTAATTGGAGCCATGAGCAGCAACCAACAAGTTATTCTGGTGGGACTCAAAATTTGAGTCTCACAAAGGAACCTAAAACTGAGCAGTATTTTCTCTAGCGACAGCCCAGTGTCACTTCAGTTCCTCTCTGCTGCTCCAACAACAGAGGCCACCTCAAAAAAGAATTACAAAAAAGAGGTGTGTGAGAAACACAAATGAAAGGTGAAAAAAAGAAAAGGGACCACTGAAAAGGGAACGGTGGAAGGAAATATAAACAAAATGTGACATGAGACATAAGGAAATAAAGATGTACAGAGAGCATACAGACTAACACAGGGAAGGAGGAGGGGAGAGGTAAGGGGTGGATTTTCATTCGATTTAATAGTCTTTAATAGTACTTTATCGGAACATTAAATCCATACATTGTTATCACATCACATATTCAGCAGTAGCAGTTTAGTTTAATATTTGACCCACAAAAGACCTTCCCCAATAAAAATAGTGCATATCATGTAGACAATTCAACATATCCTATCCCAGGAATGGTTTGTAATCAGTTTCTAAGGATTATAATGCATTCAGATGAGATATCCAGTATGACTCATACTGGATGGGAATGCATGTCCTACCCCTCTGTAAAAGCTGCTGTATCTGTTCTAGGGCCCTAAATAGGAATCCAGTTAGATCATAGTTATGGTGACTCCTAAAGTGAAAATCTAGTGCATTACTTTCTTCCCCTGTGTAATTTTCCTAACGTGTTCTTGCACACGTCTTTAAGGGATCTGATGCTTCTACCCACATACATAGCCACATGTACACCAATCCACATACACTGTAAAAGGTGTGCAACAATCAATATACTGCCTCAAATCAAATTTTTCTACTGTCTTTTGATGCACAAAAAGGACCAGTAGTTGCAAATTTTCACATTACATTTATTGCAACAAACGAACCCAGTGCTATTTCATTTTGTTTCTATTCTCAAGTCTGCAAAACAACTGTGGTTTAAGTAATCCATCAGATTTTCCCTCCATCTAAATGTAATATGTGGGTGAGTGCCCACTAGCGGTCCCAGTTCAGGATCTCTTGCCAAGATTTTTCACCTTACCTTAATAATTTTTTTCTGATCTGACTTAATTCCTTGTTAATTCTTAGCATCACTGTTACCTTGCTATTTTCTGACATCTTGGACCCTTTGTTTTTTTTAAACTTGGGGCAGTCACTTTTTTCAGCCTTTTGATGGGCTTTTTCCACAACACTTTTCTTAGAACATGGCTGACAGCACCCCAGTGTCCCTTTCATAAACTTCTTTCTGTGAAGTGTTCCTCTCAATTCTAAAAAAAAATGGGCATATGGGATGCTATTGACCAGGCTTCCTTGATGTGAGCTTTCTGCCCTTAGGAGACAGTTATCTGCAATTGTTTTCCTAAATGAAGAACAGATAACACTATCTTTTTCACTCACGCCCAACTTAGTGTATACATACTCAATTTCTTTGACAATTGCATTGTATGTACACAGTAGGTGGAGCTGATTACAGTTTTGCCATTGTACAAAATAGGGAATCTCCTGTAAACCCCCACTGTAGACACACACACACACATGATGGTGGCAGGTCATGTGGTGCCCTGCGAACTTCAAGATCACATATCAGTTTCAGCAACTCAGGCTAAAGTATGGCCTCCCTAACCTGCAACACTGGAGATATTTACAGTTACACCATGTGCTAAAGGGCACACTGGGATGGGACTTGGGGGAACATGATAATAACCCACTGGACTTTATCCTATGGCTGGCAAGGGGAAATACACCAGAGGCAGTGATATCTATGCTCACTTGCTGAACTGCAACACGTATGTATCCAGGGGTGTAAGGTATAGCTTGCCTGAAGAACTTCAGACTGAAATCACACCAGTCTTTTGGGATAAAAGCTGGAGGGACCTGCAATATGCAAGGAAGGGTACATGACAATTTGCTCCCATGAATTAGCCCCACAACCGCTCCCGACAATACACTCCCTGCCATTCTCACTCCTTGCAAATTCAACCCCTGTCAACTCGCCTCCACATCATTTTTGCTCTGTATCAGTGCTTGCTGCTTAAGTGTTTATCGCTTCCAATATAGATCTTCAATCTGCAATGGTATAGAACAACTCTTGTTTATTTAAATGTTTATCACTCACTCCCAAACACCACAACTGTATTTTAAGATCCAAACTATAAGCTTACATTGCAGTGCATAGTTGCCAAATAGGAAGAAAGCACGACAGAGGAATTTCTGCCAGATGTGGCTCACACGTTTGAATACTGACCACACTGAATAAGAGCTTTTAACTTTTTGAAAGAAGATTATAAGCTTTTAATTATTTGAAATAAAGGAGAAATTATTCTAACTTTTGGAAATAAAGGAATAGTGGTTTTACCAGCGTGCAAAGATTTCTTGAGCAAGGTAAGCATCGATGTTGGATCTTAAAATAACAGTCTTAAATAAAAGTACTGCTGTTTGGGAGTGAGCAATGGAAAAATTAAGCAGAACAGATCTTTGCTTCAGTAATGTAAGCTGCTGATTTGAATCTTAAATAAAAGTACTGCTGTTTGGGAGCGAGCGATGCAAAGTTAAGCAAAACAGACCTTTGCTTTAGTAATGTAAGCTGCTATTTTGAATCTTAAATTAAAGTAATGCTGTTTGGGAGTGAGCAATACAAAGTGCTCAATTTTAGATTGAGGAGCGAGTTGACAGAGAGGCTGAATTTGCAAGGAGCGAGAATGGCGGGGAGTGTATTGTCAGGAGTGGGTTGTCCGGGAGTGAATTTGCCGGAGCGAATTGATGTGTTGCTGCAGTGAAGGATACCAAGAACAGGTTAACTCAACTCAAAATTGTACATAGATGGCACAGGCACCCAGCAAATTAAAATCTTTGGGCCTCCTACCCACTGACAAGTGCTGAAGTTGCCAATCGGAAGGAAGAAAAATCTCACACATACAGTGGTGTCATCCAGGATGAAACACACATTTATCGCACTCTGCAGTATGCTGCAGCAGACCTACTGAATAAAGCAATGTAATTTCAATGGCAATTAGTCCCCTATGACATGCAGGAAACTGTGGCATTCACTTCATCCTGTCAGTGTCACATTTTCCTGAATGATAAAGAGAACTAATTACCATTGAAATTACATTGCTTTATTCAGTAGGTCTTCTGCAGTATTCTGCAGAGTGCTTCAAAATTCTGCAGAATTGCGTTTCATCCTGGGGGACACCACTGTACAGTACTCTGGAACTGCCAAAGCCTTACAGCCTATTGGCAGGAAGTAAGAAAGGGTGTGCAATGAGATTTTAGGCTGCAACTAACTGTAACCCCTGCTAGTGCTGTTAGGAGTTCTCCAAGACTCAATCCCAGGCAACAAACTACCAAAATCACATACATTATGACTTCTGGGTGCCCTTATAACAGCAAAACAAATTCTTTAAGGCACTGGAGAAACCCTAGACCCCCTAACATTAGGGAATGGCTCAAAGAATTGGGTAAGGTGGCCAGCTATGAAAGGGTGATGTATGCCACACAAAATAGATCACGAGTTTTCACTGAAATCCGAGGCCTGTATCTGAACTCCAACCACTGTAGATTACCTAGCTGCAACTTCCTTCCAGTCCCTGTAAACCTGCAGGATAATGGCCTGGGGCAGGGATTTGGAAATGGCAGTCCAGATTAGGAAGAATAGGTTTAGGTCACCCCCGCAGAAGACCATAAAGCAACACCCTAGCTCAGAAAGGTCAGTAGGGTACCTCCCCAGGCCCCATAACACAGGATGGTTACTAGGAACATCACAGCAGGAATTATGTGGAAGATCACAATAGTGAAGGTAGAATCCTCCCCTCTTTTAATTTCCCCCTAAGAGGCAGATGAATGGCAGAGGCAAATGTGTAGTACATAAATAAATGAGGAGTTGTATTGGCTGAAGCTTCATCAATCTGTGAGCTATTGTATAACAAAAAATTTAAAAAAATTAAGTAGAATGTATTTCCAAGGGATTATTCCCAGCCAGGCACATCTAAGACAGAGTGTACTATAAATATGAAGTGTAATTTAAAATCTATTCTGATATGTTCCAGTATGCTTACTGTTGAATAATCAATACAATTTTATTTTTTTTATCACTGCTTTGTTTCTCCTCACTCCGTGTGGCCCCCATCTGACCAACTCCACCAGCTCCGTCCCCCAGAATTACCGGGGCTTACCTTATACCCAGTCCAGGAGTGGTGCCTGTGGAGAGTCGGTCGCCATCCTGCCGCCGGCTGCCTTTTTCCATTTTTCTCCACTTATTTGTCCTGAGGACCCCAGGAGAAGGACACATGTGTGTGGAGGCATGCATGTGCCTTTCAGCCCCGGTAATGTCCCTCCTCCGCCCACCCCATTGGCCTATCGCAGGCACCCTCACTTGTGCAACCCCTCAGCCTCCATTGGGGGTAGCCATGAGGTTGGGATACCACCCCACCTCCCCGGAGAGGAGAGCTGCCTTACAGCTACTCCCATCCTGCTCAGCCCACCCCCCCCCCATGCTGACCTCCAATGAACCAGGCTCGCTTCCCAACTCAGGTCACTGGCATACCGCGAGGTGAGATGTCCAGCGCCTCAGCCCTCTGCGCCACTGGGCTGGATCAATACAATTTTATTTACAAAAAAGATTACATATCAAATAGCACCTATTACACACAGTGGTAGTGGCAGGGTCAAAAAAAAGCCCTGTGTAAGGAACCTAGACAGCAAAAAAGGAGCTAAAAAATGTAGATGTGGTGGCATTAATAACTGAGACAATTGACAGCCTATGAGGACTCATAAACTGACTGGTAGTTTTCATCATACAAATATAAAATCCATAAGATGAAATCAGAGCAACAGTCAATGTAGTTCAACCTGCCCTCATTGCAGTTGCAACCATGCTATTCCAAAATTCATTTAAAATCGATGTTCAAGGCTGTTCAAATATCTAGTGATACTTTTCTCAATAGAAATGTACGCATGCCCGTGATGCTTTGCAGTGTGAGGATTATTGTGTCCTCTCATCTTGACTACTGCAATGCTCTATACCTAGGGTTACCAGGGGTGGATCTCCGTCACCTGCAGCTGGTGCAAAATGCAGCAGCCAGGCTGTTGACAGGGCAGTCAAGAACTTGCCATGTCATGCTTGTGCTGCACAAATTGCACTGGCTGCCGGTGCAGTGGAGGATCACCTTCAAGGTCGCGTTGCTGACCTACAAGAAACTACATGGACAGGGACCAGGTTACTTGCATGACCTCCTTTCAGCCTTACCGCCCCCTCCATCCTCTCTGCTCCGCTGACAAGGGTTTGCTAGAGGTTCCCACGGTCTGTCTTCAGACATCAGGCGCTAGGGCTTTGCTTTGCAGCTCCACTTGTGGAACTCTCTACCTCATCGGGTTAGAGAGTGCCTCTCCACTGAGATGTTTAAATCCTCTTTAAAATCATATTTATTTGGCCTAGCATTTGGGGAGGATGCTTAGTTTTATTTCTGCTGCCTTTTAATTCTGTGTGTTTTAACTGTTTAATGATTGTTTTAATATTGTATATGCGCTTTGATTTCAGAAAAGCACTTTAGAAATAACATTTGATTTGATTTGATTTATTTTGTTTATAAGTGAGTGTGTGTGTGGGGGGAGATACTGTATACAGTAACCAAACAATACTGGACCTTATGACTTGTATTTTAAAATTATTGGGGCTGTGCAATGCAAATACTATTTGTGGCAAATGTGCACACATACTGCACTTTTGCAAATATAAATGCCACTCTTAAAAATTTGTGTTAGATCATATAAAGATGGATTACACCAGTGCTGAGGTTCAATGACACACACTTGTGACTACAACTGCTCACTGCATGAATGCATTCTTTTACTGATAAAGCTACATGTTTATTGATAACTCTTAACTCCTTTGCTGTGGCCACCGTAAACAACATAGCCAAGCCTTAAATGTAAAATATTTACTTATTTAGTTTTGTTGACCAGGTAGTTGCATAGACAGCAAAGCTGCTATTTTCAGGCATGACCTGGGAGGTTACATACATGGGTAGGAAATAACAGTGAATGCAACAAACTAAAATTAGTAGACATCAAGCAGCAATTAGCCAATAGCACACAGTCATGGTAACAACAAAATGAAGCCAGAGTCAAGCAATAAAATAATACAAATGTAGCACAGTACAGTGGCATAGACAAAGTTTCATAGGGTTAGAGCCCTGTACATGACATTATCAACATTCTACAAATGTTGGGCAGGGTGGGGTGGCCAAGGCCATGGGACTGGATGGACTGCATCTGAGGGTGATCTGGGGAGCAAAGAGATGAGTTGGCTGCCCAACCGGTGAGGCTATTCAACTTGTCCTTGGACATTGGAAGGGTGCCAGAGGGCTGGAGGACAGCTAAAGTCATGCTGATACACAAGGAGAGCAGCAGAGAGGTGAGGGAGCACAATCGTCAAGTCAGCCTCACTGCAGTGATGGGGAAGGTCATGGAGGCACTCATTTGCAGAGGCTGCAAGTGGGAAAAATGTTGCTACTTCTCCCAGTGGAAGGGAGCAGTGTTCTTTGACATGTTTTTTCATACATTTTTAAGCACGAAGCTGCAAGTGTTGCTGGAACCCTGCTTGCCAAGTCAGAAGTAGGAAGAGAAGCTGGGTAGTTCATTGCAGAACAGGAATGAACTACCAGCTTGTTGGGACTAAATTAAACTAATTTTGGGAGGGCACATATTGCATTACAGCATGCCAGGGCCACATATGAGTGGTCTTCACCGTATTTTAAGGTGTTTTAATCGTGGGTGATTTTGCACAGAGCTGTGACCCCTGAGTGTTTTCTGGGTCACCAGCTCCTTATATTCAAGCCCTGCTGCGAGCAGGGTGAGCTGAGCAGGGTGTGCATGGCTCTGTGAGCAGAGGCACATGCTGAGACAAGCGGCTTAGGTGATCGCCAGGCGTGTCCGTCTGGACAGACACAGGGCTCTTAATGGATCCGCTAAGGTAGGCTGAATCCAATGTTTGCTTATTAGATATATTGGGGAAAGATTCAAAGCTAGTGGCAACCTAACTTGGTATCACTGCACCTACTATCAGATTATAGTTTAAAATGAGCATATCTGCAATGAAACAGGGGCAGGCTATCAATCAGTCATCAGATGTAGGGACTGCATCCACACAGCATATTAGCTACAATATATTAAACAAACCAGTCCTACAATGAGGCAATGTAATACGTGCCTAATGAATACCAAGGACACTCCTTTACAAGATTTTTAGTGTGATAAATGTCTCTTAATTGTCACCTTGTATAAAGAAATTGAAAGTCTACAAAACAGAACAAACATACAATCAGAGATTAGCCTACTCTTGGATTTTATAGACAATGCCTCAGCCAATATAATTCAGCCCTCATTATCAGAATTCCCAAGGTACCCTGAACCAACAACAATAAGGAAGCAGGAAAGCACAGTGCTTGTGGGAACCACAGATTGCCAGACAGAACAGGAAATGGAGGACTGGTGCACTGCTCAAATAAGATCAGTAAAAAGGAGGGGAGGCCAGATTTTCAATAGTGCCTCATTAGAACTACATAACAAATATAGTTTATTGGAGCATCACAAGGCAAAGGATTCTTATGCATATTGGAATCAAGAATCCCAGGACAGAGTACTACCTGGATAGAGTCCGAGTATCTACATCAGAGGAGAAGAAGGACCTGGGAGAGATAATCACTAGTGACCTGAAGCACTCCACACAGTGAAAGAAAGCTGCAGCAAAGGCAAACAAGATGCTGTGATGCATATCTAGAGGGATCAGTAGTAGGATAGAGGAGGTTATACTGCCCTTGTACAGGTCACTGGTAAGGCCGCATCTAGAGTATGGAGTTCAGTACAGGTGCTACACCTCAAAAAGGACATTAACCTGCTGGAGAAGGTCCAGAGGAGGGCTACAAATATGATAACTGTTTAACAGGGTAAGGCATATGAGGAGAGGTTGAGGGCACTGAACATGTACTCCCTGAAAGACAGAAGAGAGACAGAGGATATGATTGTGACCTTCAAATACTTGAAAGGGATAAATAAGGTTGATAAGGAGAGTCTTTTTAAGATGAGTGGTGACCATAACATGAGGGGGCACAGTCTTAAGCTGGAGGGTGGGAGGTTTAGGAGGGAGGTCAGGAAGCACTTCTTCACGGATAGGTTGCTGGACACTTGGAATGCGCTGCCGGAAGAGGTCATCTCATTGAAGGCAGTGGGCAGTTTTAAGAGAGGCTGAGATAGGCATGGGGAAGGTAAGGATCATGGGTAGGGAGTATGGGAGGAGTGGAGGGAGGGCAGGGACATTAGCACAAGCTGTGGACCCGCAAACGAGCAGACTTGATAGACCAAATGGTCTTCTTCTGCTGGCTTTTTCATATGTCCGTATTCTCAGGAAACAAAAGTTACACCTAAGGTACAGCTGACTAACATGAGGAAATATGGACAGGTACTAAATCAACAGCATAATGGTTCCCAGGCTCGGGAATTTAATAACACAGACAATGAGAGTATGAATAGAGGGCAAAAGAAAGAGGCAGACAAAACATGAATTGAAATGGAAGTAAATACCCATGGGAACAAACACAGGGACGAATTCCTGATAGGGGATTCAATAACAAGGGGCATTGACTCAATTTTGTGTAAGGGCAGACATGAATTTATGACAGCACCTTACCAGGGGCTAAGATATCAGGTGTAAAAACTATGCTAAATGACCTGATGGCAAATCTTAACAAACCACTTGTACTCATTCACATAAGGGTCAATGATGTAGGCAGAAGGAATCTCGATGACATCTATGATGATTATGAGACAGTGATCTCAGAAATTAGCAATGGGTGGAAACATTATAATGTCAGGAGTGCTGCCAGTCAGAGGAGGTACTACAAAAGAAAACAGGCAAATTAGAATGCTTAAAAGTTGGCTTGGGAATGGTGTCTGGTAAGGGGTATGACTATTCTGACAATTGGAGCATGTTTGGAGACAGGAGGCTAATGAACCCTGATGGGTTACACCTAAATAAAATGGGATCTAGAAGGCTGGCCAGAACATTCGATGATCATATCAGCACCCATTTATACATGTAAATGGGGGGCAAGGAGGGAGAAAGCAGAGCCCTAAATAAAATACAGCCACCAACTAATCAGGCAATAAATGATACAGGGTGGAAAAGCTTACTAAGCATGGCAGGAGTGTGGTTAACAAGTTTGAAAAGTTGAAATTCATCTTGGAACCGGCAGTATATTAAATCTGCTTATTACAGAGACACAGTGGGATGCTAACCATACATGGGAAAGGAAATAAAAGGCTTTAACCTCTCTCTAAATCAAGAGATAGAAGGAATGGAGGAGGAGTAGCTGTACATAGCTGAGGACATACAGGCAGAACAAGTATCCATAGACAGAAATGAGGTTGAGCAGCTCTGGATAAAAATAACCCCAGCAAGTCTCCTAAATACGTTATTAGGGTAGTATATAGGCCCACATCCATCACAAAAGAAGACAGCATTACTTTACAAAAATAAATTATAGATCTCAATCCAGCTGACACAGTTATATTACTAGGGACCTCAACTTGCCTTGGGTTTGCTGGAATACCCTAAAAGGCTCATGTAGAACAGAGAGGACTTATTTGGATGTCTTTAATCAGGTGGAACTGGAACAAACTGTTAATCCGAAAATGAGAGGGGAAACACTTTGGACATAATCCTTACGAACATAAAGACTGATATACAAAATTGCAAAGTTATAACACCTCCTAGGTGACAGTAGAGATGCAGCGAAATTTAATTTAAGCAGCAAAATTCTGGCAAAATCACCAGTTTCACTGCATGAAACAGTTCACAAAATTGGGCACTTATGGCAACATTTTGCCAGTAAATTTCTGCCAAAATTTCTCTGTCAATTTTGCCTTTCACCAACACATGTCACTGTACATTAGAATCAGGCAAAATTAGGAAAAAAAATGCTGTCACATGACTCACTCTCTCTAGCAGACTGCAGGTCACATGGGTGACTGCACTTAGGCAGGAAGCAAGACTAAATCTACTTCCTTTACAGCTTTTGCTGACTAGTAGGCTGTAGGACAAAGGAGACAGTAGCAGGAGCTGGAGCTTAGAGAGCTTTGTTTTTCACAAAAACAGTGGTTAGTATTTGTGTGTGTGTAGTGTGTTATTGAAATCTGTTCCCCACTTTATTTTAGAAAGTAAACAGTTTCTGTTAGGGCATTTTATTTAGTGTTATTTATTTATCATTATAGTTTGTGTGTGTGTGTGTGTATGTGTGTTTGACTCCCCATCCCCCAGTCCCTCCCTGTATCTTTCCTTCTTTTTCATTTATTTTCTTTAGTTTTATATTTAGAAAAGTTTTGTTTATGGTGGAGAGGGAGACCGGGAGTGTTCCACCAGCAGCAGCAGGAGGATCTGCTGTCCGCCCTAACAGGCAGGCATTTTCCAAGCTCCTCCCTAAAGAGAAACATGTGCCATTGCCCCCAGAAGCAGCAGCTCCCCCACTGCCAGCAGCAGCAGCAGGAGCACCTTGCACCCACCCCCCAGCTGCATGTGCCCCACCACACAGCAAGAGCAGCAGGAGCCCGTTGTACCCCCAAAGAGCATGTGCAGCCCATGCCCCCAAGCAAGAGCAGCAGCGGCATTAGGGTCTCGGTGTTGGATGAGGGCTGCAGAGAGATCAGCTGATGAGCCCCCTGAGCTCCCCAGAAGGTCTCTCCAGTTTGGAGTTTTTTCCCATAAAGTTGGAATTGACAGTATTGTCATCTGCAACCTTGTGGCAAAGATGTCAGGCATGGGAAACAGGGTTCCACTTTGGGACGGGCAGACAGAGGAGCCACCTACGGTACCACCACGCTGCAGAGTGGCTCTCCAGCAACAAGAAGCTACATCAGAAGGCAGTGATGGGGCCGAGCATGAGAAGGGCATCCAGCAGCCTAGGAAGTGCTCAGTAGCAGCAGCAGGAGGAGTGATCCACCCCACACCCACTGCTGCAGCCATGCTGCAAGTCTGACATCATAGCCTGCAGCAGCTTCGTCAGCAGGTCACATCAGCATGGAGGACCTTGAGACCGTGTGCCAAGATGTGGTGGCAGTGCACACAGAGTTGCAAGGATGCCAGCAGCAGGTGGACCAGTTCCACCAGGAGGTCAGGGAAGAACTTGATAAAATAAGGAGGACCAAAAGAAGGTCTTGGACCTTCTGGCAGAGCTGGGTCGTGGGGTAGTGGTGTTTTCGGAGACAGTGGCACTGGTACAACTGATTAGTGCTATCTGTGCACCAATTATTTTCTTTCCTTTGTCTTTCGCCAGTCTTGCTCTTTTTTCCTCTGCACCCCCTTAAAAAAAGAGAAACACCAAAAAAAAAGAAGTAAAAAAAAAACACAAACAATCTTTTCTGTCCTCTTTCTCTTCTATTATAGATCCTCTTTGTTCTTTTTCTTGTCCAGTGCTTTTCTATCTGATATGTTATGTTTTATGGAATGTTTATGCTCCCTCCTTTTTCCCTCTGTCTCATATAAACTGAATACCCTTACCCTGACTGAGTCTAACCCTGCATGTCCCCCCAAGTACTATGCCCATAAACTGTGTACCTTTTTGCTTGTTTTATGTTACTCCTTCTTTGTTTCCTCCTATCTACAAATGTCAAGTATTGTAATTTGTTCATATGAACAAAGATTTTTTCCCAGAACTATGTGATGTTGTCTGTTGTGTGTGCTAAGGGCTGGTGACAGTTGCTTTGGCTGTGTGCAGCTTCAGTCCGAATACGTACACAACAGTCATAGAAATAGTTACATACGCACTTTTATTGTGAAGTTAAACATGAACGTTTTGCTCTGCTGAACAACACATGTCCCCCTGACCTTGCCACCTCCACAAATGTTAACTTGGTGTCCCTCCCCTCCTCTAGACATGATAATGTTTTATTAGTGCTTCACCACATGGTCACGGCCCAGGTCCAAAATGTGTACTTTGGCCACAGTTTAGACTAGTCTCTTGCTGCCATACTGTGCAGAGCAAGCATGGTAAAAGGAGAAATATGACAGGAGAAAATTTTGATAAAACTGAGACATAAATCTGGTCTGAATCATTATGTGAAGTGGTCTCTCCCCACCACCACCACTACCAAGAGATGAAATAGCTATTTTGGTCCTCTTTGCCAAGTTTTTCAGCCAGAATCTTGGCATTGATCATGCCAAACAGGACCTACAAGTCCAGAAATGTTTCCCAAAAAATGTTACAGTAAATTCAGACAGAAATCAGGTCTCAGCCAGGTTGTTATATGGCGCCCCAACCACCACACAAACCAAACCATGGTCTTTGGTCCACTGTTTTAAAGCCATTTCATGCTGAATCTTGTTTCTGCCAGCGCAAAACAGGCTGTACATGTCCAGAAATGTGACAGGAAAAATGGTAGATAAAATTGAGACAGAAATATGGTCTGAGTCAGTATGTGATGTGGTGCCCTCCTCTCCCACCACCACCACCCAGACATTAAATTGCTATTTGGGCCGTGTTTAGCAATCATTTCAGCATGAATCTCAGTGCTGCTTATGCCAAACAGGGCCTACAAGTCCAGAAATGTTTCCTCAAAAATGTAACATTAAATTCAGACAGAAATCATATCTCAACCATGTTGTTATATGGTGCCCAAGCCACCATCCGAACCAAAACATGGCCTTTGGTCCACTGTTTACAAGTCATCTCATGCAGAATCTTTGTTCTGCATGAACACAGAACAGGCTGTACATGTCCAGAAATGTTTCTCAAAAATGTCACATCAAATTGAGACTCAAATCTGGTATCAGTCCTGATGTTAAATGCTGCGCCACCACCTCATGGACCTGAAAAGGGTGCCATGCAGAGAAAATGAATTTTCCTGCAAAATGCTGCTACTCACAATTGTTTCCTCATGCTGCTGCTTTTCAACTGATTGAGATACTGTAGACATGTAGTAGAATTATCATTTTCTATGCTGCTGTCCTGATTGGCTGTGTTGACTGACATACAAACATAGAAACATAGAATTTGATGGCAGATAAGGACCGCTATGGCACACCTAGTCTGCCCATTTCCTATCTGATGGATAAGCTACAGATTCTAGGTAATCAACAGCTTACTTCCTCCTACCCCATTAGTTCAAGTTCAAGTTCAAGTTTATTGCAGGAAAACTCCATTGAGCAAGCTCATTCACAAGGAGGTCCTGTGACATAAACACTAAAGTACAAACACAGATAGGTAATAACAGTATATGCATGAAATACCGTTACATGATGCAGGCTGGATATACATACAAGGTACCACACAGGGTGACCGCCGGGTGGTAAACATTGATATGAGACAGGAAGCACTTATAGGTCATACTGATAAATGAAACATGATGACTGGTGTGATTAGATTTAATCAAATCAAATCAAATCAAATATACAGTATTTTGGCAGCTAGAACAAACAACAGTCTACAACTGATATGGGAGGGAGAGAGATTTGATAGAGTAGCAGTGGAGCGTAAACAAAGATAAAGCCAGGAGTAGAAAGGAAGGAAAGCAGTTAATATGACAAATCAATTATACCTTACCAGTGGATAAATATGGTACACATGGGGAAGGAAGAGACTTAATGACAGTTACAGGTGTCTTTTATTTTGGCTGAACTTAGCGATTTGTAGAAGTTTATTGAAACTGTGCTAGTTAGTTTCATGCACGGTTTGTAATTGGTTCCAAATGGAGGAAGGGCATATGCAAAGCACGCTACTAAAGGAAGTCCGTGTCCTTGGTATGTCAAGCATAATAAAGTCAGATTTTCTTAACGAGTATGCACTATGTGAGATACTAATAAGGGAAGAGAGATAGTTGGCAATTTCTGCAGGAGCAGTTTAAGAGTCCATAGCCCAGCATGGAGCAGGCGTCTAGTCGTAGGGATGTCCAACCAACAGCTGCATATAAGTCACAGTGAGTGCGACGTAAGGAGTTGGTAATGAACTGTAGCGACGGTGATAAAGGATGTCCAGTTTACTTAGATTTGCAAGAGTGGTGGAGGAATAGATTACATCGCCATAGTCGAGTAGGGGAGAAAAGTGGCCTGTACAAGCTTGTTTCGAGTTTCAAGGGGAAAAGGGCCTATTTCTGTAGAAGAAACCTAACCTTGCTTTTAACCTTCTAGCGACATCTTGATGTGGTCACTGAAAGATAATTTATTGTCCATCCAGATACCTAGATATTTAAATTTGGTTACAACTTCAGAGGCTCGTTTAGCGTGGTGACAATGAAGTCTTGGGCAAGAGTATTGGGGCCTGAGACAGCACTGGAGAATATCATCGCTTTAGTCTTCTTGGCATTGAGCAGAAGCTTTGCCTTTATTAAATTATGCTCTGTTGTGCGAAGTCCGCTTGAAGTACCCTTGACTTCAGATAACGAAGAGCCAGAAGTATACAATACAGTATCATCTGCAAAAAGTGCAGATTGGACGTGATATGTTAACATCTAAGTCATTGATGTACAGAGAAAACAAGATAGGGCCTAAGATGGATCCTTGGGGACTCCTCTTGCAACTGGCAAGGCAGCAGAAAAAGCCTTCCGCCTTTACTTTTTGGAATCTTCCAGTTAGGTAGCTAGAGAACCACTGGGTGGTATGGTATGTGGCACCCAACTTTGCAAGGCAATTGACTAATAGTTTGTGATCAACAGTATCAAAAGCTTTGCTGAGATCCAAAAAGACTGCACCAGTTACCTTCTTAGCATCTATAGCAGAGATCCAATCGTTGGTTACTTTTGCTAGTGCAGTGATTGTGCTATGATTAGCCCGGAAGCCAGATTGAGCTGGGTTAATGAGAGAGAAGGTTTCCAAGTGAGATTTTAACTGAATATGGATCAGTTTTTCGAGAACTTTAGAAAGGATAGGCAATATGGAGATAGGCCTATAGTTGTTTACATTGCATGGGTCACCAGATTTAAATAGAGGAGGATATGTGCTGATTTCCAGCAGGACGGCACAGCAGCAGATGTAATGGAAAGATTGAAGATGTGGAGAATTGGGGCAGTGAGATGGGCATAGCCTGACCTTAGGAAAAGGGTTCAAGCCATCGTCCCCTACACTTTTTGGTGTCTAAGTTAAGAAGAGAATCTTCTACTTCTTTATAAGTTATCTCGCCAGTTGGAAGGGACTGGGTCCAGGACTAGATGTATGGAGGGGTATGCTGGCTCACCGCAGCACCAGCATAAGGTGACAAGTCAAAAGCTAATCCAGCTGTGGCAAAGTGGGAGTTAAGTTCCTCCAGGATTAGGGACTTGTTTTCCACAATCTTGCCGCTATGCTATCTTTGTTGGGACAGAGGGGCATGGGCCGTCTTTCTATAGCTTTGATAGTCTTCCATATTTTATGAGGGTTACCTTTAGCTTGTTCGAGAGTAGAAATATAATAGTTAGCTTTAGCAGAGCAAAGTTTTTTCACACAGTTATTCCTGGCTGTTCTAAAGGCCTGCCAATCCGAAGATTCTTTGGAATGTCTAGCTTTAGCCCAGAGCTTATCTCGAGCTATAAGGGCTTCTTTTGAGATCCGAGGTGAACCAGGGATTGGAATTGTTCCGCACTTACTTTGATGAAAGGGCATGCTTATTTATTATTGTAGTGAGTTTGTCATTAAGGATGCAAGCTGCCTTGTTGACATCTTTGGCTAGGTAAAGATCTTGCCATCTGATCATGCTCAGGTCAGATAAAAAGTTTACTGCACTGAATTTGCGAAAGGATCTTTTTGTTATAAAGATGGGTTGCGGCCGGGCCTTAATTTGAGATCTTATGCAAGCAACAATTCCATGATCGCTCATGTCGTTAGGAACACTGCCAAATGAGATATTTTGTGGATGGGTGGTTAGTACCACATCTAGAATGGAACTGTTGGCAGTATTTAGAGTGTTGTTCCCGTAGGTTCTCTGACTAATTGCCCAAGACCTAGCTCGCCACAAAGGGATTTGAGGCCATGTGATTTAGGTGACAGCCAGTCCATATTTAGATCTCCTAGAAATATTGTTTCAGTTTTGCATCTACGAACATGGATTTCAAAAGATTAAGGACTTCATCACCACCAGACGGGGTCTATAGCCACCTAGGATAGTGATACATTCCGAGGAGGGAGATGAAGGCTCAATGAAACTAACTCAAATTCCTTGGCTAGAGATTTGCAACTAATATTGGTGACCAAGTACTTAGATTTGGCATAGATAACCACACCCCGCCTCTAGACTCTCTATCTGCTCTAAATAAATTGTAGCCCTGCAGTGATATTTGTTGATCAGTGTTCGTCTTTTTTAACCACGACTCAGTAATTATGATAAGGTCTGGGTTAACGTGTGCAGCCCAGGCTTGCAGCTGTACAAGTTTTTTAGGCAGGCTTAAAATGTTGACCATCATCATTTTGAGACCTGTGGCCTCAGCAAAATCGATAGGCGAGGTAAGTTGTAGGGGTGGGGGCCAGGGTTGAGCTCCACATTTCCTGAGCAGAGAAGAAGCAGAAGTATAACCTTCTTTAAGGAGCTTATAAGAATGGAGACTGCTTTTTTATTTCTTTGCGGCAACCCATATCGTGCTGCGCAAGAGGCGGTGCCACTGTAATGACAGTTGATTGTGATCAGTGTAAGTGCTTGGGTAGACATAGGTGAGGACAGTAGCAAAGGGTGTGAGGCTAACGGGGAATAGGCTAAAAGGGAGAGGAGAATGACAGAGTGTCTGCACGGTAGACTGTTATAACATTAGGTATTGATAAGGTACATTGAGAACTGAATTGCATTGAGGTACTTGAATTGCACTGTTTTGCTGAAAACTCTGCACCTTAGGAGCAATAAAAACACAATAAGGAGAGCCATGGTCCCAGATTGAGTGGTCTCGTGATTTGTATTAGTGCAATATTTTCTAGGCAAGAAATTTGCCTGCCTAGGTACCCATTTAAAACCTAGATGAGAAAATACAGCAGAAAGGGGAACAAGGAGATCAGGAGCAGCTTAGTTAGTGGCCATCCACCCATTAGAATTGCCTTATGCCTGTCCCATGCATTCTTGAATTCTCCCACTGTTCTTGACTCCACAACCTCCTCAGGAAGACTGTTCCATGCATCCACAACCTCTTTGTGAAAATATACTATCTAACATTACCTCTGAGCTGTCCCCCTCTATCTTCACATTGTGCCTCCTTGTTCTTGCACATCTCTTCTTCTGAAAGATACTACCTCTTGTACTTTGTTAATTCCTTGAGATACTTGAAAGTTTCTATCATTTCCTCCCTCCTCCCTCCTTTCCTCAAGGGTATACATATTAAGCTGCTTTAGTCTCTCCTTGTATATCTTCTGGTGCAGACCCTGCACCATTTTGTTTGCCCTCCTCTGAACAGCCTCCACTCTGTCTATGTCTTTGTGGAGATGGGGTCCCCAGAATTGCACACAGTACTCCAGATGGGGTCTCACCAACTGTCTGTACAGAGGATAACAACTTCCTGTTTTCTACTGTTGATGCCTCTCCTATGCATCCCAGTATCCCCCAGCCCTCCTTACTGCCTTCTCACATTGCTTGCCCACCTTTAGGTCATCTGATATAATTACTCCTAGATCTCTTTCAATTTTTGTTGTTGTTATTAACTCACCCTTCATTGTGTACTCTTCCCCTGGGTTTTTGTTTCCCAGATGCATTACCTTGCACTTCTTTGCATTGAATCTGAGCTGCCATATATTTGACCATTCCTCCAACGTTGCCAAGTCCCTTTTCATTCTTTCCGCCCCACCTTGTGTATCAACCCTGTTGCAGATCTTTGTGTCATCTGCAAAGAGACACACCTTTCCTTCTAGGTACTCTCCAATGTCACTTATAAAGACATTAAAGAGGACTGGTCCCAGTACCGAACCCTGCGGTACCCCGCTAGTTACCTTCCTTTCTTCACTGTGGACTCTATTTACTATTACCCTTTGCGTCCTGTTGTCCAGCCAGTTTTTTATCCAGGCTACCACCTTGGGACCCACTCCAAGGCTGGCTAACTTGTTTATTGATCTTTTGTGTGAGACTGTGTCAAATGCCTTGCTAAAATCTAGGTAGGCTGTAACTTGCCTGCCTGGCGGTGGGGAGGAAGTGAAGGACATTTTGGGGCACTGTACTGTAGATTGCTGTCTGCTGCTGTCTCTGACTACTACTTGACAAGTTGCCAAAGGAAGTACTGTTTTGGATGGTTGATGGTGGATCATTTTCACAGAGTCCATACTGCTGCTGCTGAACATGTATCTGTCTTTATTTTTTTTTCCTGTGCAAGAAAATGGTATTGGTGGGTCGGTATTGTGGCATCTTGAGTTCTAATATGTTTGTACTGCTTTTATATTATTTTTCAGTGTGCTGTGGATGACGTCATCATGCCAGGCCTAGATTAGGATCTAGGGATGTTGGAACACACCACATTTCCAATCCCAAGGCAGACGGCAAGCATTTAATTTTTTCATTACTGGTGGGGTACTTCAGTTACTGTCATCTGGGTGTCTGAGTTTGATAGTAATTATGTTCTTTTTTGCTTTTGTCAACTTCAGGAATCTCGGTTAAGTCTCACTCCTGCTGCCGCTGCTGCTGCTCAACCAGACCTGGGGATTTATTTAATTGTGCAATGGTTCCACTTTCACAGTCCCTGAGGTAAGTATTTCTTCATTTTCTTGGTCTTCTGTGTGGGGCTTGGGGGAGAACTGGAACTTTTTATAATGCTCAAAATGTGTTCTTCTTTTTATCTTATTTCCAGGTATGCAATACTGTAAGGGGAAGGGGAATGCCTGCTGCTGTGCTGCATCATGGTCTGGAATCATTTGCACCGCCCAGCATGTTCCTTCTGGGGGCGATTTCCTCAGTTTAATGACATTACGGGTTATGGTAAGTGTACATTTTTTTTCTTTGCTTGTTCCAATCTGCTTGCTAAATCCAGGTATGCAGATTGACGAGTATTCGTCATTTTTCCTTATCTTTGGTCTTGCCTGGGTCATTTTCCTATGTTGAGGTTTCATCATATCTCTGTGTGATGACTACATCCATCCAGGCCCTGCAGAAGCTGTATTGCAATTTGCGTGCAAGACAGAGGGTGTTGCTTGGACTGCAACATTGGCCACTGGTGTCCATACCATTAATGAGTAAACACCACCCACATCCAGGGAGGAACTATATGTGGAAATGGATGGTTGAGATGATGTTTAGTAAATAATTTGGTGGAGGGGGCTAAGGTATTGCCTAATCATTTGAGGTGGCAGAGCTGCAGTAATCATAAAAATTTGGAATCCAAACTGAGGGCAGCATACATCTCCCCCTGCCCTCTCCTGACCCCCAGGAACCATCACAGTTTTGGTACAAGAACTTTAACCTGGTAGTATAGCATAAGTAACATTTTGGGGGTAATTGGATGTTGCAAGTTGTTAAGCTTTTTCGTGATTACTTTTGTAATTAATGACTAGTATTATTGAAGATGGCCACCATTCACCATTTCTCAAAATTTGTTCAACTTGTGGTGTTAGCAGTTGAATGAGCGTGTTACATTCATATGTGACTTTTACTAGAGCCAGGGTTCTTCAACATGTCATGAATAGTATGTGGCAGAAAATACTTTTGGGGTCGAATGGAATGCATGGGTGTGTCAGGTGGTGAAAAGGAGGAGGGGGCGGTGTGGCATGTGCCATCATGGGCACATTTAAGGACATTAAGACAACATATCTTGCTGTAAGATGTGGTTAATAGTCAAAGTGAAAAGTAACATGTGCATCTTGATATTTTTTGCTGTGAAACATTATAACTGTAATCATGCAAAATCTGTATGGTTTACGGTTATGTATTGCTACTGCTTTATATAGGCTGGGGGACTGGGGATCAAACAA
Organism: Neoceratodus forsteri; assembly: GCA_016271365.2. Taxonomy (NCBI): domain Eukaryota; kingdom Metazoa; phylum Chordata; order Ceratodontiformes; family Ceratodontidae; genus Neoceratodus; species Neoceratodus forsteri. Next base: position 1,130,390,538 of record CM028131.1, read on the forward strand.
CATTTTATGGCAAAGGGTGATCAAATGGCTCAACCTTGACAGTTGCCTCCAGTATCAAGTATGCATTCTCGCCAAGAAGTCTATGTTAGGACTTACCACCCCAGGCCTGCAAAGCCTCCTTAGCCGACCTAATTCAATCAGATGCACTAGGGGTACAAACAACTCAGCTCTCTGCATCCCTTTCCATAGAACCATACAAGGCCAACGGTTCTATGGGCACCACTTTGGCTTAATGCGTCTGACCTAGGCATCACAAAAGAGGACAAAATAGGCCATTTTAAAGATAAACTCCGAGTGGCCCTCGCCACAAACAGGAACTGTGACTGTGAGACCTGAACTCCCCCACACTCTCCCCTCCTCTTTCCTGCTACCCTCATTCTAACCTGCACCGTTGCCTCTCCTCTCTTCTTGTGAACTAACACTCCCATAGTAGGCTCCACGTCCCCGACTCAGCACTCCCCCCCCAGTGAGTCTAGCCCTCCTTTATAACTACACTCTTTAGTGCTTATGACAAAAGAACTGCTGCCCATCAAGTTCTTGCCTCCTTGCGTATAGTATTAGTTAATTATTTTACAGACTATATCATCCTCTGCTCCCTACCTGATTCACTCTATATCCTGTAGAATCTCAAGTTGTTCACTTAACAACCTGTCAGCCTAGCTTGCTTTAAATTATGTGTCTGTATATTATTACTTATGTACTCCCTGTTATTGTAATTATGTAACCTCTGTAACCTGATGTACTCATGTCTTTCTAGGCATGGAACCACCTTGCATCTGCTTATGTACTTGTAACCATTGTAAATGATGTAATGCCCATGTATTACTACGATGTGGAACCTCTGTAAAAGAGCCTTTGGCTCAAAAGTAGTTCCTAGAAATAAATAAATAAAATAAATAAATAAATAAAATGAAAGTGATTCACACTGCAGCAGATAACACGTAACCATAACCAATACAATGGTACATAGCTAAAAATAAGTTATGAAACTATACTGAGCTGAAAATGTTTGGGGGGGAGGGTGGCCTTTGAGTAAACTCAGCCTTTTTCCACTTCCACATCATCCAAGAAGCACCCCTCACAGTCTTCAAGACTGGAGTTGTCACCAGGTGGGAATTCTCTCACCATTGCTGCTTCGTCCACCTCACTGCTGGTGGATGCTTTAGTGAAGGGATTGTCATCATTCTCATCACCAAGACACAATTCCTGTGGCAACACCACTGACATCACTGTGTTGTGTGGAATGTGTCTTTCGTTCATGTTGATGAATGTTAGTATGGACACATTTTTGGGTGACAAACTGGTCTTACGGTCACTCACAATGGCCCCAGCCACACTAAACTCTCATTCCACACTGACACTGGATGGTGGGCAGCTCAAATATTTCACAGTAACCGATGTTAGTGCTGGCCAGTTAGTCATTTTGCTGCTCCAGTACAGCAGTGGCTCATCAGTAATGGCAAGGTGCTTTGGATCTCCCATGTAGACCTCCACCATTCATTCTGCTGCCCTGAGTTCAGCTGCCACATCCGTTTCCTCCTCCTTTTCCTCCATATCTTCCAGTCCTACCTGAATGAGGACATCCCAAATGGGATTGCTTGCTGCTTTCTTCTCTGCCTTGCCCATTTTCTCTGATTGGGTTGCCTGTGAGCTGCTGGTGGTGGTAGCAACACCCATTTTCACTGCAGTGCGTGCCTGTTTCATGTGTGCAGCACATACCATTCTAATGAGGTTCGCTGTCAACTTTTGCACTGGATGAAGCTTGATGTTGTGACCAGGTGGACCTCCACACTGTACATGCTTGAGCAGCTATATGAACAGTATAAGGCTGTATCAGAATACCTGCTGATGCACACCACCCGTGACAGTGCTGGAGTGTCTATCATTTCAACAACAGAGCAGTGGCACCAAATGGATGGACTAATATGCATTTGCCATCCATTTGAGCATGCTACACAGGCAGTGAGTGGGGACACTGCTAATATAAGGCAATCCATACCACTCACACATGTGTTGAGGCAGACACTAGTTAATGTGCGACACCAGATGGAGACAGGTGGGGATCATGGCAGTTGTGATGTAATGGATCACATGCTCCACATGCTGGGCACAAATACCCATGTATCCAGCATTTTACAGTTGGCTGACTTTGCAATCGCCACCATGCTGGATCCACGCTACAAACATGACCTGCCTTCTATAATTGAAGGAGGTCGTCAGTGAGTACACAAGTTGGATAAGAACAAGTACCAGGGCATAAATAGATAAGAGGGTCAGGCAAGTGAGAGGATACACCCCCCAAAGGAGCAGATTTAAGAATTAGCAAGTACCTTATGGAGTTCCTGCTTAAAACTCAGGGGAGATTTGGGATACCCTGAGTGCCAGCGAAAGGGAGTTCCACACTTTTGGAGTACTGACAGAGAAGGTGTTTTCACCCATTATTTGTGTTACACTTCAGTTGGATAAGGTAGGACTTATCAGTGGATCTCAGGGGGTAGGCAGAGTGAGCAGATTTTATCAGTAAGGCCAGATTGTCAGGTTTCTGGGAGACAATGATGTTTTTGATGAAACAAGTGGTGGTGTATTGCCAGAAAGCCTTGAGGGCTAGTCAGCCCAGGATGGAGTATAGTGAGCAGCGGTGAGTGAGCTTGGGTACCCACAGAGCAAAGCGGCATATGTTATTATAGCAGGTGTCCCACTTGTGGAGGATCCCTCTTGAGGATTCTGGAAGGGCAATCAATCCATAGACCAGTTTAGATCTCAGAACCCCTTGAGTGATAGCCAGCCTCATCGAAGATGTGAGGCTGTGCCTAACTTTATACGCAAGACCAAGTTGTATGTTGATTGATTTGATAGTAGTAGTGAGGTGCAGATCATAGTCCAGGGCCAGATCCAGGGTGACTCCAAGGTATTTAAAAGAGGAGACAATGTTGAGGGGGAGGGTGTCATTGGATGCTATGATGCATAGTGGCTGGTGACAGGCCCTGGTTTTAAGTCCCGAGCTGAAGAGCATGGCAACTGTATTTTTTTGTTGTGGATGAGATTATTGTGCTTCAACCAGTGTTGGAAGATGTTAAAGTTGGGGTTTAGGTTCTGGTTTATGTCGGATATGTCATAGGAGCTTGAGAAGACTACCAGATTGTCAGCATATAACAGGGCAGAGCATGGGCTGGACAGTGGTGAAAGATCATTCATGAAGACTGAAAACAGTAGGAGGCCCAGTATGGATACCTGAGGAACTCTGATCCAGGTGTGGGAGAGAGAGGACTTGGCATTTCTGATCTGCACGAATAGCTGACGCTCAGAGAGATAATTATAGAACCATGTGGTTGCAGAGCTGGAGAAGATGAGGGTGGACAGCTTTGCTAGGAGCAGCACGTGGTCCACCAACTCAAATGCCTTCATGAGATCTACGAAGATCGCCCTGTGAGACAGCCTTTGTCCATAACGCAAGCCTGACATATCGTTAGTGAACTGGATAATAGCAGTGGAAGTACTGTGCCCTCGGAAAACCATGTCAATCCAGAGTGAGAAGACTGTGTACATGGAGGTGGTCCAAGACCTGGGCAGCTAAGATTTTCCAAGATTTTGGATAAGGTCAACAAAATGGCAATAGGGCAGTAGTTGTCCATGTTTGTGGTGTCACCCTTTTTGTAGACAGGGACAATGCATACAGTCTTCTAGGGGGAAGGAACATGACCTGTAATCAGAGACAGATTGAAGAGGCATGTAGCTGGAGAGGCAATGTCGGGGGCAAGGGATTTCAAGAATTTGGGTAGTAGCCCATCAGCCCCAGTGACCCATAGGGAGGAATGGAGTTTAGAAGGTGTCAGACTTCAGGTACTGTGACCAGGTGGAGGTTAAAAGGAGGATTGATCGGTTCCCTGTTGTCGAGAGGTGGTCCAGATGAAGGCGCAGGGGGTGATGTATTGGCAGAGAGGTTCAAGAAGTGAGAGTTTAAAGCATCAGTGATGATGAGAGGATTATTGCAGCTTATTCCATTTAAGACCACTTCAGTTATTGTTTCACTTTGTCTCTCCCAAAATCGATAACGTTAATCCAAAACCCTAGAGTCACTTACAAAGGTGTGAAGAAGCTTCCAGTAGTAGGTGCTCTTGGCAGTGCTTATGGATGTTTTACAGAGGTTCTTGAGCCTTTTGTACCCAGCCCAGTCAGCAGGGGACTGAGACAGCTTTGCTTTGATCCAGATTTTGTCCCTCTGTTTGATAGAGGCCATAAGCTCAGAATGTAGCCAGTGGGTGGCAGCTCCTCTAATTCGACACCTTTTCAGTGGGACATACTTCGTCCTGCAGGTAGGGATGCAGCAAAATATAATTTCGCTGCGAAGTTCCAAAAATTAGAATTTCACCCCAAAATATTTCATGAATTTCACACATTTTGCTGAATATTTTGTTGGTGCAAAATGCAAAATTCCACCCACAAAATTAAATTTCATCCACAAACAGTGGAATTTTCCATGCAGGTGGTGAAATTCCACCATTTTCAAGCAAAATTCTGTATTTTGAGGGTGGAATTTCGCATTTTACACCCTCGAATATAATAATTCATAAAATTTCACGAATGAAATTTGCAGATTTCACCCAGTATGTTCAGTGTCGGAGGTCTGGTACAAAGGTGCCCAGTCCATATTTCTAAGGTCAGAGATGAGAGTTGTCTTATCCAGTATAGAGAAGTCCCATAACTGAATTTCTCTGTCTGGGGATTTGGGGGCCCTAGCGTACCAGATAAAGTAGACAAGAGAATGATCACTGATAATCTGATAAGACATCCATGGCACTGATCCTATCAGGTCTGTTAGAGATTATCCAGTCAAGAAGAGACTGGAGACTGCTGTTGCTAGTCAGCCTGGTCAGAGAAGATGTCAACTGAGTCAAGTGGAGTCTTCCCAACTGAGTAGCATACAGACCAGAGCTCTTGCACAGACAGTCCAGGTTTAGATGACCTATAAAAACAAGTTCATGTTTGCCTTTTAATGAGGCAAGATAGCTGAGTACATTAGTAAGACCAGCTAGGCCAATTTTTGAAGGGGGGGGGTGCGGTTGTAGATGCACGCAATGTTCAACTTTTTAGATTGTTCAATATCTTTTTGGTAAGCATGAAAATGCATAGAGATACAAATGCATATATGAGAGACACAAATATAAATACCAAAAATCATTGCTGTGAACAGCCACTCTAATTATCCATACTCCCTGCTTTTTACAGCCTTTTCTGACTGCCAAATCCATAGGCTCACTACACTTTGATTACACATTGAGAAAAACTATTATGATTGATATGAGAAATGGTGATCACCAGATACTGGCAAGGTGGGCTAGCTGACATTGTAAAGACTTCTTAAAGTGGGCAGTATTATTCAGGTTTCTTACAGGAAACTGCTGCCTCAGAGTCGAGCGGACATCTTGTGAACTCGGACGGCTTCCACCGTGAAGGTTATGCTAATGAGCACTACCAAAAATGGCAGATGTTGGTAGCCCTCATTAAGCATAATCTTCAAGAACTACTTCGGTGGTGCGCTAGATGTCCACCAGGATCTGCAACCATTGTGGACAGAGGGATCTTATTTTTTAATTCTCTTTCATCCACCTGGGTACCAGGCCAGCATCCATCCCAGCAACCCATCCAGCCCTGTACCCTGACATCAGGCTGCTACCCTCTTCCTCCATGGCTTACTCCCCCATGACAGGGCAGCAAGGCCTCCAAAAGCTCTACTCACCTCAAACAGGATCCAGTTCAGGGCCCCATTCAGGTCTGAGCCTGTGGTGGGTGTCTGCCTCATCAAGCGAACTGAGACTGTATTTTCTCATTTTCTCCCAAGACTAGGGCATGCAATGCGTCAGGGAGGGCTCGCATGCATCCGCATGCTCCTCCTGGCATCTATCCCACTCAGTTACTTGCTTTCAGTATCAATGCTCTGTCCCCAACCACCGCCAGGGATCAGAGAACACACTGACAGCTGGAATCTCCCTCTCCAGAGAGGGAGAGTAGTTCCTTGGGTGCCTGATCCCTCTCCACCCCTGCTGACCCCCAGTGACCCATGCTCACTCGCAAACATGGGACACCGGCATAGCACAAGGTAAGGTGACCAGCACCTCAGCCCTCAGGGCCACTGGGCCAGCACCAGAGGGGATCTTTTTAATTAAAATTCTGAGACAGCAGGTAAATAAAAAATTTACTTTTATTTTAAAAGCCCAAATTAGGCATTTCTGCAGCTGCTGCTACTACACTTAGGGACTCTATAGGAGCTTCTCTTTATGAACACTACCAAGTTTTGTCATGTGATGGGGCAGGATAGCAAATGTCTTTCCCCATTTTTGACATTAGTTTGGATAGTTTCAGAAGCTGCTACTCACTGGAGCACAGGTAGAATCAGTTTTCTAGGATATTCAGTAGCATGAACTGTGAGGCTGTTGCTTTGTTTCTGAAAATAAATTATGTCCAGACCCACTGTAATGGTGTTTGTCTAAAGGAGGATGAAGCCCAAAACTTAATACAGTAGACAGTGATGAGTGAGTCTTGGGAAATCTGAGCAGATGTCATTGTAACGTTATTCAGTTTTGAGAGGTCTGTAAATCAGAAACAGCACTGAAAAGCATATACTGTAGTTCAGGATGGGAAAAGTGTGCAGAAAGCCATGTTCATGTTCTGTCTTGAGACTACGTTTTATTCTATGTAGGATACCATGTTTGGGATATATTGTACAGTACATTGTAAGGCTAATTACATATTAAATAGGTATGTTGCTCTCTGAGTGGTTCCTGGATCGATCATTAACATCCAGTTAATGATTGATTCAGATGTGTAACTAGCACAAGAAACCCCTTCACACATGTCCAGGATTTAACCGCAAAGGAGGCACTAGACGGCTTACCACAGAACCCGATTCCATTTAGCATACATACGTGGTGACAGTAAAATAAAAAACGACACAAATACAGCGATCGGAATTCAAAATTGGGTACAAGTACCTACTGACAGCTAGGGTCACAAATCAACTTACAAGGTACAATCACATTTGGAGCTCTTGACAGGAACAGCAGCTGAGTGAAAGCAGTGGTACTTAAAGTGACAGAGCTGCAATTCCTCGATCGCATAGATTATCCACAGTAAAAAAAAAAAAAAAAAACAGAATCCAGTAATAAACTCTCCAGTTGCAAGGTTTAATCAATAGATAAAAAACACAAGTAACCAAAAAAGTAACAGCGACCTCCTTAACTCCACATGATCACACTACTTTACCACAGATTGGCAGCATGCCAGATGCATACAGCATCACGAAGATGTAACCAAATTGCTACAACAACACAGACTCGTGCGCCCACTCAGCAGACTCCAAACAGCCTAAAACATTAAGTTAGGAAGCCTATTTTATTTAATTTTTTCAAATAAATGCAGTTGTAATTACCCTCATAATAATGATAACAACCTTGCTGGTGGTCATTTCCTGTGGATTAATGACGTTTAAATGGTGGTTGCCCTATTGTACACCCACATGGTCATTAATCCCAGGAAATGACCACCAGCTCATTTGTTATTGCTTAAATAGAGGATTTTGATGCTACAACCCAAGTATTTAAGTGTGTCATATCCACTGAAATTCCTTCATCTTGCTCCTTTGTTACCTCTTAAAGAAGCCAGCCAATTTAGTTTGGACTTTTTTGCTGTTATCTCAGCTATATTTTTGTTTGATTATTGCTTCAAACTTGTTGCCTGTAATCAACGTCAGGCATGGTGACTTGTAGTTTTCAGGTCACCATACTTTAAATAAAGGGATGGCACTAGCCCTCCTCCAGTAAGCAGGTACCTTCTCTATTTGTAGCAGTTTCTAAACAAGCATTTGTCAATGCCAAATGTTCACTTGCAAGTATTTGCTGTGCAGATGTTTAGTAATGATAATGCCACCCTCTTGCTGTAGCAATACATTACCCTTTTTTTCTTTTCAACTTGATCAGGTCCCTTAAGTTCTCGGATCTGAATATTAAACATCCACATTAAAGTACTTTTAGTTAAAAAATGCTCTGGTTGTCTACTTTACAATACAAATGTGGTGTATCATTGCTTCTTCTTATGGGGCTGCACCATTATAAATGTGGTATTCATAACATTAAGTACTTCTAAGATGCCACCATCTACTCAGTGTTACTTAATGGCAAAATGGACAGCGGCTTTAAATAAATTAACATCTTGTTTCTTCTTCAAGTTGTATTATTGCTGCGATCAATGCACAGATGGACATCTGGCCCTCTTGATCACTCCTGCTCTCTCTCCGCCAACTAAGTGCTGACTCCATTCTAACAATGATACTGCCACCCTCCAAAGTCACCCTTCACCACACACACAAGCAGCTTCCAAGCTCCCCTAGCCAATTGATTTTCCCCTATCCAAAACCCATTTCCTAATATTTTACTTGCCACAGAAAACTGTTTGTTTTTTTTAGTCCACCATGGCCATGTTGACTGTGCTGTTCCCCAGGAGTCTGCGAAGGCATCACTGTATTCCTGACTACAAGTAAACAAAAGCCAATATGAAGTTTTAGCAGATTAATACAATTTTTTTTAACAAACACGCTACTGCCAACAATCAGAGTCAGGTAAAGTGCTTAACTTAGGTGTGTAAACCTTAAACTGGCAACATTTCAATTTCTGTGTCAGTTGTTTTTACTGAAACTTAAGCCCTGTTTACACAGCTGGTTCGCTCCTTTGGTGGAGCGTTGCAGCATGATCCCAACCAAAAAAGGTGGTCTGCTTCCATGTCCACATCCCCTCTCAGTTCTGATGCAAGACATGTTGCGGGTCTCAAGTAGAGGTGTTCGGTCAAAAAGAAAAAAGGTGACCGCAAGGTCTGGCATGTGGGGAGCATGCAGCCTGTCCATAAGGCCACTTAAACTGTTCACTCAGAATGCTTTCCACATTTGATGAGACTTCGGGAGTTGAGTAAGGACTGACTGGCTTGCAATCCGATAAGTGTCTACATGGTGGCATTGCTGTAGCAACCTGGGCGCTCGGGTTGCTGGTGGTCCTAATATGACTGTGTAAACAGGGCTTTAGACATGCTGCTGAAAATAATGGTAGGCAGCTGTGCCTAAACTGTTGCTGGATCATAGTCCTCAGTTTACCAAGACAGACTGTCCGTGCCTAGGATTTCGATGATCTGTGCTTTGGGGAGGGGCAGCTGAAGAGACCGTGAATGTGTGTGTGTGGGGGGGTACAACAGTAGGTAGATGGCACAGCAAACAAAAAGCAGCACTCTCTACTGGCAGATGTACCAGTGGAGGAACTATTTTACCAAAGAAATGTTTTTTATTTTTAAAGTATTTTTTTTTGTTATCTAAGAATGCAAACTCCGGATTTCAATAGCAAGCCAATATTAGCAATCTAGATTTAAGACATTTTAAGATGTTAGTAACAGCATAAAAGTGTAACAAATACCAAGAGTAGGTAAAGTGAGACCTGGAAACATTTAAGACCCCCACCACCACTTTTATCACTGAAGTTCTAAGAGCTTTTGCCTACTTAACTGAAGTGAGTAGCATTATGCATCATCTCTCAAAGGGTGCCCTGCAAAACCTGCTTCACCCAGAGAGCCAGGAACAGGGAGATTATTGAAAGTAGATGCATCAGTCCTAAGTATATAGACAGTGCCAAACCCTTTCTTATGAAGTTGCCCTGGATAACCGTTCCCAGTTCTAAAGCTGGGGTTCAGTTTGAATAGCCTTTTCCTTGGTGCTCTAACTGGCCTGAATCCCAACTTCTTGTCCCCTAGATGCTGCCTGCCTGTCGATTTGGAATCTGCTCCCTCACCTGTTACCTGAACTGCAGACAGGGGTTTGGTTAATTTAAGAAAGGAGGGCTTGTAACAGCATATATGGTAAGTGTCTCTCAACCCCACTGGCCTCCTCCTGGGACTGTAGTGCTGTGTCTGTCCCATCGCTGCACATGACCGTGTAAACTGTGCTGACTCCGCAAAGCAGACGTCCTCCATTTCCATCCCCCCATGATCTCCATTTAACTGGTACCCTACCACAGAGGTTACACAACACATTGTCAGTTAAGCTGTGGCATTTCATTTAATTGCTGTTCTTTGTGTTTCTGTATGTCAATCTTGCAGGCTCTGTTCTGGGGACTGTAGCACTGTGTGTGTCCCATGGCAGCATATGAGTGTGTAAATTGTGCTGGACTACTGCTGTCAGTCAGACATTAAGTATTTTACCTTTGTCTCATTTCTTTATTAACATTTTGTCATCTAATTAAAAAGACAAAATCACAGTATATTTTACATACTTTGAAATGCAGACACAGTGACAAGCAGATTGTGACAGGTAGTGCAGAAGTCCTGGACTGTGGTGTCTGTCTCTGTCTCTATTTCTCTGTCACTGTCAATGATGAGTGTTTATCGCTCAAAGTATATACCAGGAGGCAGGGGCTTGGGGCTGTATGGGTATACCAGGAGATAGGGTTCGGGGGTGGCATGGAGGTGAAGTACAGGTTTTGTATACAGCCAGAAACACAACACGAAATCAAACATATGGCTAGTTGTAAATCCTCAGCCCCTACTGCTGCCTTCCTTCCTGCTTCCCCCCCCAAACTGTAGACCTGCCCCAAATATGCAGAACAAACTGCAACTTTTGCTACTGTACCTGTATATTACATGCTGTACAGTATTTTGCTTGCTTGTGTTTGCACTGATAGTGTAGAGGTGATAATTAATTTCAACCGGCAAGCAGTCACTCCTCTTTCTGAGATGGAGCAAGTGGCATTGTACTTCCTTTCCCATGCCAGCTTGCCTGGAAGTGAGCGTGGTATCATTAGTGAAAAAAACAAGGTTTGGTGTGACTCCTTTCAGTTGTTTGCTGGGCAGTGTCATGTAAATGAAAGGAGACAGCCGCTGTTTGATAAGAGTGGCTGATTTCTTTCAAGTACACAAGGTTTCCGACCAACAAATACTGAGTAGTGTAATAAGCAGTGTGGCTACTCATTGGTCTGCACTGCTGAGCCCCTTAGAGCTTCAGCTGCAATTGACTCGGCAGAGACAGAGCTCCAAAATTCTGTTTCTTGTAGAAAGACATTCCTTGCACAAGCACAAGTGAACATAAGAAATACAGTGGCATTTACTGCTGTCTTTCTTTTACAACGCTTTCAGTATCCCAGAATGTCCTGTGACCTTAATTTTTGCTAACTGCTCTGCAACTATCTTGGCAGATATTCTAACAGTACAGCAGCTGTCCTAATCTGCATCAATATATAGTGCACCTTATTGGTACCTACCCATTTAAGACATGTCCCCACCTCTTCACTGGTGAAGACAGAAAGTGAAGTACTTGTTTAGCCTTTCTGCATCCATGCTATCTTTTGCTACTAGAGATGCAGTGAATTTAAATTCCATCGGTGATGTGCCCATGAAGTGGGCAGTTAGCAGTGTCACTCTGCTATGTGAAGTGGCCAATGCAAAGGCTCCGCCTATGTAATTACTTCATGTTGTCATTCCACCTTGTAAGCGAAGTGACAACAATAATAGCAGCCCTTCACACACACAGTCACCAAAATTAATCGCATCCCCAAAATGCTCATGTCTTGTGTCCAGAAAACTCCCAGTGCTGATGAAGTGTAATGAGAGCAGAAGAAATGCAAAGTCTCCCAAAATGAATAGCGACTCAGACATCATGAGTGCAGTAGTCACACACAGTCACAAGAATTAATGTGTATCCCCAAAATGCTACTGTCTTGTGTCCAGAAAATTCCCCAGATCTGATGAAGTGAAATGAGAATGTAACAAGAAATGCAAAGTCTCCCAGAATTAATGGTGCACTCAGTCATGCATGCATTGGTCACACACAGTCACCAGAATTAATGTGCATCCCCAAAATGCTACTGTCTTGTGTCCAGAAAATTACCCAGTGCTGATGAAGTGAAATGAGAGGGTAACAAAAAATACAAAGTCTCCCAGAATTAAAGGTGCACTCCATCATGTGTGCAGTGGTCACACACAGTCACCAGAATTAATGTGCATCCCCAAAATGCTACTGTCTTATGTCCAGAAAATTCCCCAGTGCTGACAAAGTGAAATGAGAGTGTAACAAGAAATGCAAAGTCTCCCAGAATTAATGGTGTACTACAAATGCACAGACAGATTAAGATTGCGCTGCACACTCAAGAGATGCAGACGCAAAGGCACAATGACACCTAACCAGTGCTCACAAGTCACAAATCTAAATCTGGAAAAGAATACCTTTTGCTGGTTGGGGGGAGAGTAGTGCATGGCAGTAACAGTCCACTACCAGTAAAGATACCACAAAGCAGTATAAAAAATTCATGCAGGTGCGGTGGATAGCAGGTTCACACTGCTGCAATTACTCTGTGGCACAATGAAAGGTGTCTGATTTAATGGCATGCGTTGCAAACACTCACACACACTGCAAGTAATGCATAGCAAATTGAAAACCTTTAGTAATATAACCAAATGTTTTAAACAAACTGAAATTATACACTGCTGCACCACAACAATCAGCAAAAAGTCAAGAATACTGAAAATATTACTGTGCGTACATTAACAACAGTTATACAAGAAAAATAAAATCAAAACAGAAAAACTACCTTTTTCTCCCAGTTAATCTACCTACATCACGGATCGCCCTCCCCACAGCACACTTCACAGCACACAGACTGACTGTTCTAAATTAACTTTCAAAATCCACACACAGACAATAAACACTTGATGATATGAGCACAGGAGGGTTTCCTATAATCGATGTACTAAATTGTGAGCAAAAAAAAAATAGCTCAAAAAGACTTTTTTAACAGCTTTTAGAGGATTTGAATCGCAGAGCTCTGAGAGGAAACTGTCTCCATCTTCCACTACACAGAACTGAGGTTGTGAAGAACAATCTAGGGCCCATGTGACGTGCAATCCCAAAAAGCACTGCAGAATTCGCCTTTGGAGCTCAAAAACAAGGCGAAGTGAGGCAAAGTACATTGATTTCAATGTACTTAAGCCTTAAACTGATAGAAGTGGTTTGGGGAAGGCGGAATAAATACAAAGTATTATTTCAATGGACTTCCGTTCCCCATTATAGTCAGAAGTACTCCGCTTCGTTGCGAATACTTAAGCAGATTCAGCGTTACTCCGTGAATCACTTTGCAGAGTGAATTTCGGCCACTTCACCCACCACTATTTGCTACCATACCCCACTTATCCTCATATTCAGCACCCTTGTATTGTCTCTAACAGTTTTCTCTGTCATTTATAACTAAAAAATATTTTCTTATCCCTGTACCTTTAACCCCTTTCTAAACGATTTTCATTTTCCTGCTTACCCTTCCTTAAACACATCTGAAGATTTTTTTTTCCCTGTTGTAAACTATCATTTTTTTCCCTTAGTTCTCCCCTGCACTGCCCAAGTCCTTCTCTTTCATTAATTTTATTTCTATCATACTCACTCACATTGGCTATTGTGTGCTGTAATGTGCTTGGTAGCCTTACCCATACATCTACTGTCCATCCCAGCCTATGGAATTGTGCCAATTTGTCTGCTTTTTTTTCCACAGTAACAAGAGACCTTCATCATGTGTGTATTACCTGTTCATAAATTTTAATCTTGTATGTTTATTTCATTTTAGTTTTGCATTGTTTTAAGAGGTTCTGTTTAAAAAGGCTTAAATCTTATAGGACATATCTTATGTACACAAAACATTAAATAATCTAGTGAATGGCTATCATGAAAGAGATATTTACTTCTTCAAGCTCATCCACCTTTATTTACCTTCTATGTCTACCTTCTAATCATGTCCCATATATATTCTTAAGGAGCTACAGACGTCTCAAAGCAAACTTAAAAAAACACAATAATTAGGTACCATTTTGCTTGCATTCCACTTATATTTTATAAATTTCTCCTCCCTGTTATTTATTATTAATGAAATGTGTATGAATATATGATCATTGTCCCTTAGAGTTTATTTTCAGTTCATCTGCCTCTATAGCTACTCCCTACTCCAAGTCATAATCCTCTGTTGTGACATCACAGTCTGTTGCCATTGAGTAACTCTGAGGTCAAAGAAGTGCTCTATGACTTCAGGTAGGGAGAAGCAGCTAGAATAGATAAAGTCTTCAGGAGCAGAAATCCTGTTTTCATGCAAATGACCTCAGTAATAAATAATGGAGGAGAAATCAGAACTAATAGGAAATACAAGCTGGACTGTGTCTAAATATTATGTTTTATTAAACTTCACCAGAACATGTCACCAGCTCTTTAATGATAGCCCTTCTGAAGTTCAAAGTTAGGATTCTGGTTTGAATTGCTTCCCTTCCTCTGCAATTTTCAATTACAGTTTGCCTTGTCCCCATAACCAACAATCAGGATCACAATAGCATCACCCTTTCTCAGACTTAGAGGGCAGGCGAGCAGATGCCTTTACAACCAAATATCAATGCTGTTCTGTGATCAGCTTGCAGAGGGGGCATCAATGCTAGACAGCCTATAACCTGCCTTGTTTTAATTTTATTTATTTATCCGGGAGGAAGACTGGATTACCAAGATCTGTTTTCAGTAACCTGTTGGAAGCAGAGGGCTTCACCTCCAAGATATGCTGAGTCCCCAGCCAGATCTAATATAGGATTCCAAGCCACAGGGCCATCTTACATTTCTCAAAATGACTGTTGTGATCATTAGATCTCATCTGCTCTCCCAACTTGTCATATGTAAAGTTTGTTACTTAACATTAAATATAATATAACCCCCTCTCTTGTGTCCTCACTAACCTGCTGTACAGTATTCATTTAGCACTTCCCAGAATGTGTGAGCTACAGTCTATTAGGATTTACTTTTCATGTCTCAGTCTTTTTCAAGATAGGTTAAGTACCCTATTATTATTGATCTGTCATTGCTGTCTTCACGACTTCTGCCCCTACCTCCTGACTGATCACCTCCTATTGATCTGATGAACTGTAGTATATTGTACCCTTTCTTTCCTAAGCTGTTTCCACCAAACTAGACCCTCTTCAGCATCATTAATATCCTCCCGTTCCCTAGGCCATACTCAAGGCCTCTGGTGCTCTGCGGCAGAAGTTTCTGATTTCTGCAACAGGGCTCTTTGGCTTCTGCGGCAGCATTTTCTGATATCTGCGACATGATTTATTCACTTATCTGGCAGAACGCAGTCCTGTCATTGGCTAAATATGATGTGATGTCATCAATGACATCATATGCTGAGCATAGAGGAAGAGCTTCAGGATTAACGAGATGGGAAAAGAAAGGCTGACACTATGGAAAAACAGTATATTTAAATGAAAATTCACCAAAACAATGAATTCTGCAGCAATATATATATATATTCTGTGGCATGATGCATATTCTGCGGAAAGTTCCACAACCACAGAATTCCAGGGCCTTGACCATACTCCCAGATTTAGGTATATAGTCACACTAACTTGTCTTACTACAGTGCCTTATGAATAATCTATATCCTTCTATGCTAATCTCTTATAGATTGGTTTCTTCCACCATGATTCTATAATCCCATCAGTATCATACCTATCTATCCAAACTATGCTTCTCAATTCTTCAGTTTTCTTGGGCGCCTCACATTCATTCTACAACAGTTCCATCTCCTTAATAAATTCTGCCTTCCCTGTGTAGCTCTCATACTAGCCTACTTAGCATTCTTCTGGTCTATTATGCATTAAGTTAAATTCTGTCTACACGTTCTGCCTGACTTTCAAAATAGTTTTGCAAGCTATTATTTTACTTTATGATTTATGGTTAGCCCTGTTGTCACTCCCCCTTATGCCCATACTGCCTGGGTGATTTCACACCTTCCCCAACCACCCAATGTCTAGGTTATATACCCCTCACGCTCTGTTTCTCCTACTCTCCTGGATAACCATCCACTTTTGTTCAGATGAAGCCCATTATAGCATTAGT
Organism: Neoceratodus forsteri; assembly: GCA_016271365.2. NCBI lineage: Eukaryota > Metazoa > Chordata > Ceratodontiformes > Ceratodontidae > Neoceratodus > Neoceratodus forsteri. The sequence goes on from CM028131.1 coordinate 1,130,406,475, forward strand.
CACCCAGTGACTTAGGAACCTTGAGTTTTATTCCTTTTACCACCCTGAGCTTTGTGTATGCCTTCCAAATGTGCTCTCCTCACATCCCTTGAGCATGGCACATGCAATATCTCCAAGAATGCCATATGGAAGATTTGTATCTTAATTTGCTTCTCAGTTTTAGATCTCATGGCCTCAGACATGAATTATGCTGTGTCAATAGAGCCCACATGCACTACAATTATGGGAGGATGTGTAATCTTGTACAGATTGTGTGAGAGGTCTTTTGGCACCATGCATTGCTGCTTAAAGTAGAACCAGCCTAAATTTTCATGGTGATTTATATGTACTGTATATATTTTTTTCCAATTGTTTAACCAGGTGAGACACACTAAGCTGAAAACTTGTTTACAGGTACAACCTGGGAGCACAGGGATGTTAAGTGACTTGCTCAGGGTCACACAGTATGCAAGTGGGGGCTGTGGGATTCAAACCCAGGTCTCCAGATTTGCAGCTCAGGCCTTAAACCACTGCGCTATACTGCCTCTCCATATATCCTATGATGCTTTGCATTCTTGGCATATGTGTGATTTTGTATTTCTTTAAAGCCTGACTTTGCTGCCTATGCCCTTTTGGTAGCTCTTGTCTGAGTACTTTTTGTGCTGAGGGTTCTTTGTCTTCTTTGTCTTTTTAGCTTGTTTTCTTTTATTGGGCCTACCAGGGCTCAAACCTGAAAGACAACATTAGGGCTGGTTCGTTATCCCTGAGGTGAGAAACAGATGAGGCACACAGATAAATCCTGTGTAGGACAAAACATTTGTCAGTGTCTTCTGTTTTATCCTTTACAGATTGTGTGAGAGGCCTTTTACACCATGCATTCCTGCTTAAAGCAGAACCAGTCTAAATCTGCATGGTAATTTGCATATGTCCTGTGATGCCTTGTGTTATAGGAGTATGTGTGATTTTGTATTTATTGAAACCTGGCTTTGTTGCCAATGCCCTTTTTGGATAACTCTTGCTTCAATGCATTTGTACTGAGGGTCTTTGTCTTTTTAGCTTACTTTCTTATTTTGGGTCCTTCATGACCCAAACCCATGCTGGTTTGTAATCCCCTGCGGTGAGAAATCGATGATGCACACTGATCAGTCCAGTGTAGGATGAAACCAATTCTGTGTCTTCTGTTCTTACCCTTTGCAAATTGTGTGAGAGGCCTTTTCGCACCATGCATTCCTGCCTAAAACAGAACAGGCCTACATTGTCATGGTGATTAGCATATATACCCCATGATGCTTTTAGAGATGTTACAAAATTATATTTTGCTGGTGAAATTCCCACAAAATCAACAATTTCACCACACAAAATATTTTGCTAAATTCGCCCATTACACAAAATATTTAATGGGTTGTGAAATGCAGAATTTCACCCACGAAATTTTGCTGGCAAAGCGAAGAAATTTCACTGGCAAAATTTTGCCATCCGTGGGTGACATTTTGCATTCCAAGGGTGAAATTCTGAATTTTGCTTCCACAAAACATTTTTGAAATGGATGAATATTGCAAAATAGTTCACGTAATAAAATTTGCCAATTTCACACATCTCTAAATTCTTTGCATTGCAGGGGTATGCGTGATTTTGTAGCTCTCTACCCTACAACATCTGGATCCTCCCCTCCTAGCATGTTATTCACCAAGAGGATGAGAGTTCCACCTTTACACCAGAGAAGCAACAAACTAGTCAGTTCTCATGACCCCAGCTCCACAAGACACTCCCTACAGACATTGCACCTTAGTGTGAGATCTCTTACCACAGTATATCTGCTGCCCATGCCCTTCCCTCTCTAGCAGGCTGCAAGAGTGTTCTGATGCCTGGTATCTGTTTGCCTGACTCTGATGCCTGATTGTTTCTACCCCATAGCCTGTATCATCTCTGTTTTGTGAAAACATAAAGGCTATGCCTACACTTCAATGGTGGGAGCTACAGTACCAAGCCACCCCTCCTGAGCTATTTAAACCAGCTTCCTCTGGCCTCATTCAGAAGCACTGTGTTTTGCTACAGCTAGAGGTTCTGCTCCACCTTTTCTCCCCATGATTGTCTGCTGTTTTCCCTTTGTCCTTTTGGGCTTTCTGTTCGGTTTGTGCCTTCAGCAGCTTTCTAGGTCAGTATTTTGTTTTTCTACTGTGTACCTTTCCCAGTTGCAGCTTGTGTTTCCTTCTTTCTCTCAGTCATCTACTCCCTTCTGCACTCTGTCCTCATGTAACTCTTGCGTTTCTTTCTGTTTTGGTTCTTGGTGTGCTTACTAGTTTCGGCAGTTTGCCCTACCTATATAATTCTGTGGTTTTGGCTTGTACTGGTTCAGGCTTTCCATTTTGTTGTTTATACCAGGCCCCTTGCAAACTTCTCAGTTCAACTGCACTCCTTCTATGTTGCTTTCACCTGGCTTCAAAGCAAGGCAGCCTCTCCCATGTCATTTTAATTAGTTTACTCAGTCCGCTTCAGCATTTACCACCCAAGACTTAGTGTATATACAGCTTCCAGCCTTTATATGCTCGCATTCAATACATTTTCAGGTATTGTATTTTCCATCAGTATCAATCATGCCATTCAGCAGTCACTGTTCAGTTAGAATCTGCCCTCAGAGTTCTCCCTGTAGATAGACAGCTGTTGCTCCCTTGAAGTCTGCATCTTGAGAGTGAGTCCTTTTTCCTCAGGCAGGGTCCTTTTGTGTAGGCCACTTGTCTTCCTTTGTACCTCCCAGCACTCTCACTGAGTGGTAATGTCCAATGCTCCAAGGGAAGTTTTAGCCATGCAGATCTTTGGTTGATAGTGCCTGAAGGTGTAGCATTTAAGACTTCATCTGCCTGAGGGTGGTGCCAAACCAAAGGGGTCCCTCTAGCTATACAGTTCATGTCAGCAGCACATCTAAAAGCTAATCTCCTGGTGTCTGCCTAAGGTCCACTAGTCTCAATCCTTATCCCATTCCATAGTTTCCATTCAGGGATAATACACTTCATGGTCTTGAGGCTGGGTGATAGCCTTTCAGCAGTTGCTGCTCTCCTTATTCCATGCTTTAAAGGGTGGGCCTCCTTTACAGGGAGCTTCTTTAACTGCAGAGATTGCCTTGTGGCACCCCCAGCATTATTCTGTTATGGGCTACAGAGAGAGTCATCCCTCCGAAAGCTTCACCTCAATTTCAAACTCCAAATTAGCATTCTGAACTGTCACAGTAATAAGTTCCCATGCCAGATGATATGGTGTCCAATGCCATGGATCTAAGGAGATTTCCTCCACAGGGTTCTTTTTTCTCTCCTGAGTGCAGAAGGCCATAATGTAATATATGCATTTAATGTTTACCCTTGCAGTAGGTTTCAGCTGTGAGCTGGGGTTGGATAGTGGCTCTCCTACCCTTCAGTCCTCCTGTTCACTCTATACTTACAGAAGTCATGCCTCTGTCTGCTGTCAGTTACCAGCTACCATCTGTCATTGCTCTAGTCAGTGTCTGTTATTAGTCATTACCAGTTGCTGCCAGTGAGTACTCCACTCAGTCTCTGTATTCGCCACCTGCTGTGCAGTACTTTTGGGTTCCTCACTAAGGTACCTTTAGCCTAAAGGAATTATGTTCCTGCAGCACATTTAGAGGTGGAACTCTCCTCAAGAGGGTTCTTTCACCTTCAAGATAACCCAACAGGGTGGTAGTCCCCTATGGGACAGAGAGTGTGAATGGCCAAAGTATCCATGTTTGACAGTCAAACAACACATTCATATAACTACCTTCAGACTATCAACAATGTTGTATAAGCATAATTCCTCATTAAGTTGCATATGCCCATTGAACGTAAAGGCAATGCCTGCAGTTTATTGGGCAGGAACTACCAACCATCCCTCTTCCTGAACTCTTTGAGCAAGCCCCTTCTAGCCTCATTCAGAAGTGCATTTTCTTTGTCGGCCATCCTTCCCTCCTCCTCCAGCAGCTCACCTCTCTTTGGGCCCCTTCCTAAGATACCTTTAGCCTAAAGGAATTATTTTCTCATAACTTCTAGGAGGATACCTGGCTTCATGGTACCCTAACAGGGTAGCAGTCCTCATGGGACAAAGCGTATGAATGGCCAATGTATCGATGCAAAACAGTCAAACAACATATTCAGTCAACTGCCTTCAGACTATCAACAACGTTGCACAAGCATAACTCCTCATTATGTTGTGAATGCCCACTGAACCAAGGAATTTACTTAAATGTTCTGACATTAAAGAAACTAACTAGATAATTATGGACAGATAATCAAGCTGTCTGGAAACCATGTTTCATAAAGGAAAGACTGATGGAAAGTTTCTTACTAAAGTGAAAAATCTGTTAAATGATGACTGAACATAAACTTGGAAATGTGAAGGAACTCATAAATTAAGACAAATGAGATGTGGGATTTCTCTGCCCTTTGGGAAGTAATGGATTGGCTTTGTATGAAGATATAAAAAAGTTAATGCTTCTAATAAAGTCACTGCTGAAAGCTATTCTTGACAGATTTGAAGATATGTCTAAGGAGATATGTAACAGATGTTGCAATAGAGAGCAAGCCCTCCAAGCCTAAACCTCACTCTATTAGGTAAGCAGTTCATTTCCAAAGGAATTCCATTACTAATCTATTAATTTTTTCATCAACTGATATTTTTTTCTTCTTGTATCAAATAATGTGGATATGGAACATACCACAGAGGAGAATTTAAATTAGATAATTTATGGTAAGTAAAAATGAAACTAAATGTTTATTCACCCATGCATTGCAACCCAGTTGTTGAAGTTTATTACAATCCTGAACTCTACATTCACACTTGTATTACTGTTGTGCACTATACCACAGGACAATATTATAAACACACAACAAAACAATCAACAAAGAAATCAGGGTGCATTAAAAAAACAAGTTATCAAAAAAGTCATCCATGGATTTAGACATCAGTAAGGAGGTAAAAGAGGGGGAGCTGCTGGCCCTCAGCTCCTTTAAACCCTCTCCCTCCACCCCTCCTCGGAAAACCACCACTCTGTGAGCAGCCCCTGTGGTTTCTTACCTGGTGTCCCCAGGGTTTGTTCTCCAGCTAGGAGAATGATCCCTTTTCTCTAGCCCCCATGTCTGGGGAGGAAGGGCTCCAGACAAATGGCTGGTTGCAGCAATTCTGTTGCAGCCTATATCTAAAAAGTGTTGTCACTAGTGGGTTTAAACATGTGGCAAACTTATCATTCCATTATATTTTCTATAACTGTGTTTTACTGTATGTTTGAAACCTTTGCTTTTAAAGATTATGAAATAAAAATGACAGATTCTGAAACGTGATTTGCCTAGAGGTAGTTTCAGCCATGCTGGTATCACATTACAATAGCATGGCTAAAACTTACTTCCAGCCAAAAAGGTTTAACACTCACCATGATCCATCCAACTGTTCCACATGATAAAGCCCCACAGAAAGATGGCTCCCCTAGCTTCATGTGGCCTGCTGATGTAAAGTCCACCCCCCCCCCCCGGCATGATGCAACCAGTGCACAACCGGTTTCTTCTATCCTGAACCACACCTAACAGCTGCTGCCCAACTCCTGCCAATCATTGTTTCCAAATGCCTGATGGGACGTATAATAATGTACTGCCAAACACTATGGCTGCATCAGTGTTCTGAACACATTCGTTGGCCTTCCTGCCAGTGGCTTCACTGAACTGCCACAGACATTTTGTGGCCTTGCCTATACTGCTACCAACTGCAGTTTCTCCACCATCACAACAATGCCTGGAACTTAACTGTAAACTGTCTGTGCAACTGCCACCAGTCATGCAGCACTTGGCAAATGGCCCAATAGCACCACTGAAACTGCCACTGAATGTGCAACATACATTTACACAACTCCATTCATGGTATCATGCAAGCACCCTGATGGCCATTAAACAATGCAGTTTCTTAAAAATTGTGGTGGCTTACAGCAACTCTTCTCATAGAGCAGACCTGACAAGCCCTCTTCCCACTATCCCTGGTACCAAGTCACTGATCCACTTTTATTAGCAATTAGTGTTGCTCAGATAGTGCTTTTGTGCATCCTACCACTATCTGTCAGATAGTGCTGGTATCCTACCTGGGATCGTACCAGAAATCATACCAAAGGCAGATGTAGGATCCAGGCTCAGATAGCGATGGATCCTAGGTCAGATTGTTAGGATCCAGGGTCCGATAGCGATGGATCCTGGGATTCTAGGTCAGATCCAGGGATCTTAGGTCAGACAGTTAGGATCCAGGGTCAGATAGCGATGGATCCTAGGTCAGATTGTTAGGATCCAGGGTCAGATAACGATGGATCCTGGGATCCTAGGTCAGATCCAGGGATCCTAGGTCAGATAGTTAGGATCCAGGATAAGATAGCAATGGATCCTACAGGGTTTTATTTAACTCTAAAAATTTATTTATTTATTTATTTCGATTTTGTTTACCGGGTAAGTACACTAGACAAGTATTATGCCTATTTTCAGGAACGACCCCGGGAGAGTACAACATGAGGAACAACAGTCAAGGAGACATGGCAAAGAGAGTACAGTTTTTTGTCACAGTAAACAAACATGTGGGAAATACATCATTTGACGCTAGGGGAAACATACAGTAGTAAGCACATTTCAGATTATACACTCTAGACTAGCTAGTTCAACTGACAGATATATACAGGTCATCATACATAGGAGTTGAGCATAGCTCAAGGACTGGATTGGTCATAATATAACTTATAACATTGTCGTATACACCCCCTAGGATAGTTGGATCATGGACAGGTATATACAGCTCATCACATTTTTCTAAATATGCATGTTAGACAGAAACAGAAACACTTGGTAGTACAAGTTTCTACCAAGTGACCAAGGTGCAATATGTCATGGTTAGCCTATGACCGTGGAGCAATAATGGTGTAAAATGCCCAAGGCTTTTTAGGCAGGAGTAGTCAGAAGTCATTGATACAGTGGGAAAATATCTCCAGTAATTCAATGGAGACACCCTGGGAGGTTCAGACAAAACAATTGATTAGCGTTTGCTCAGAAGTGCTAAAACATTATGAAAATGCAAAGCACTTGCCTCACTGTGTTTAACAAACATAACACTTCTAGAAAACCTATATGAATACTTTCTGTACAGTTAGTATTGTCCCAAGGAAAGAAAATGCTAATCAGTTATTTAAAACCCTGATCCTGGGTCAGATAGTTAGGATCCAAGCTGGATCTGTTGCTAGGATCCATAGGATCCACAACATTTGTAGAATCCATGGACTAGATCCTAGAAGGTAGGATCCATGGTCAGATAGTACTACTATCCTACCACAGCAACTATCTTGCCAAATGGGAGGTATCTGTTGGTATCCTAATTTCTAGGATACTACCTGCTGCAACACTACTAACAATGTGACGATTTACTGTAACTCTCTAATGGAGCAGTTCTGACAAGACCTCTAAACATCACCCCTGATGCCACTTTGCTGATTCACTGTGCATATGCATGTGCACACATACACACACCACACACACACAACCCATGCTTTGCCCTTACATTGACATTCTAAACCAGCACATACAGCTATTGTCAGCACAGCACCATCTTGTGGGCAACCACTACAACTGCTTGAATCTTTTTAAAGGCAATCTTAAAAGCCAAAAATAGTAATTTTTAGTTCAGAAACTGTTTTTGTTTGATGATTTTATTTACTTCTCCTCAACAGAATTGAACAAGTCCATTTCATATTTGCAGTTATAAATTGTTTATGTGATTTAAGCTGCTCAGCACTAAGAATTGCAGTGCCTCTTAGCCTGCCTATAGTTGCCATGTCTTGCAACAATGTTCAAGTGGAACATTCCACTTCAATAGCAGAGGAAATGCATTACATTCTTTTTTATGAAGCAAGCAAATGTAATATTAAATAAACTTATAAATAACTAGCTCACTTAAGCTATTTACAATTATAAAACAACAGCTAGAATTGGAGCATTCTGATTGGCTGACAGCATTCTAAGAAAGTTATGTACAGTGCTGGAAACCTTCATGAACAGCAAAATAATCAGAATACTTACCATTAAAGCAGCCAGTTAAAAAATGTAAACACTGTAATTTAATATTAGCATTACGGCACTCCAGGAGTTGGGTTACCTTTGTTAATCTAACCCTGGGATAAAGACACTTCCTATGTCTCATATCTAGGGATGTAAGTTTGTCATGGCAGTCATACACATCATTGTTTCCATGACGTTTGATCTTTATTCAGGACTTCCATGACTTTCACTAGTGTTATCTGAATGTAGCAATGATGACAGTGCCACAACATTTATTACTGTTTACTAATGATTTCATGAACAAACAATGAGTCATTAAAACCTCATCCATGAAAAACTTACATCCCTACTCATATCTAATGACCCCCTCCCCCCAAGGTTAGATTGACCACTGATAATCCAACCCCTGGTCTTGCCTTACTGTCTCATAGGTGCTCCAAGATGTGCGTCTTATTCTGGAAGAGAATCATGTCACACACTTTGTGCAGACAGAACTGCTCTGCTTTACATTGGAGTCCTCTCACCCAGACTTCCCTTGATGATACCCTTATACAATGAAACATATCTTGGAGTGCAAATAAGTTTAAAGAAGGCACTCCATGGTGTACATTGTGGTGGAATAACAGCCCTATCTGGTGATGAAAGCACTTGACTACACATTGCTCTTCAATACCCATGATATGTGTTGTTAACCCACCGCAGTGCACACCTTGGAGTGTTTTATTGCATATTAAACAACACAACATCTAAACAAATACCATGCATTTGATTTGAGGAATATTAGTCATTGCCCTTTCCCCATAAACACACATATATGGGGCACTCAGTGGTTAGGTGATAGTCATTACTGATGTCTTATATCAAAATGTACAGTGTTTGCTCTCAGCAGTGACCAAACTAACCTTTCTAGGAGCAACTGATTTCCAAGGCACAGACTAATATAAAGTCCAGCTTCAAAAGCTAGTGCAGCTAAAACTCAAATCTGAAGCAAATTTCAGTCTACAACTAGTCTAGTTACTTGCAACATTAATGTATTAGTTATTGCTACAGTGAGGGCTCTGAGAGTTTTTTTTTAAGTGTTTTTCCAGATTACATGAAAATGTTTTAAAAAATAATATTCAGACACAAATAAACTTGTATTTCATTGTTTTCTGTATTTATGTTCCTTAATCCTTTATCACTGAGGACATTTGCATGAAAACATTATCTTTGTCTCCCACACTTCATTTCTTTCTCCAGCTGTTTCCCCACTGAACTCATAATCCTGTTTGTGACATCGCACATTTGCTGAAGAATTGATTCAGCAGAGGAGCAGCAGGTGTATGAGATGAAGCCTGAAAACCAAGATCCTGTTTTCTTCAGCAATAAACACTGATGGGACATAGATATAGAAAATGAATTAAGTCTGCACATAACTGTTGCAATATTCCAATTTAACAAGTTTACCTGGAAACTGGAAAAACACTTGAAGGATGTTCCCCTGGTGTTTCAGCAACCCCAAGTCAATTTCATAATTATGTTGCCCAGAACATGATGGACATCCAAATATTTAAAATCCATAACAAAAAACATGGGTTGCCATGCATTTTTTTAAGTTACGAACTTAATCTTTCTTTATGGAAAAATGTATACGATGTCAGATTGTTTTATGGAGTTATAACATCAATATTTTATGTGTCAACATGAGTGTGAAAGAAAAAGTAAAGCAAGGACACATCATTTTTCAAGAGGGATCGTCATTTTTCCACAAATGCAAAAGTGAAAAGAACATCATTAATACAGTACTATGACACACTCTTGAATAACATTCCCCAAAACAGGGGAAATATTTGTATGTTTTTATGCATAAAACCATTTTAATCCCATGTCATTTTCATAAACCTTTTTATAGGTGTAGAATAATCCAGTCACTAGCCTAATTGCCATGTGTGCCTCATGAATTCATATTAATCATGCTGCAAGCTCTCCTGTTCTTAGCTTACCATCCCTCAACATGTATGCATAGCCTTATTCTACTGCAAGTTCTCTTTATCCTCATATAATATTTTTACCAATTATTTTATCAGGTGAGACACACTAAGCTGAAAGCTTGTTTGCAGGTGCAATCCAATCACCATGTAAGCTGTACCATTCTCTTACAATTGTATTGTTTTCTTATAATGTCCTGTTGCAGTGTGCCTATCATGGTTACAAAAACTTCAAATAAAATAAATAAAATATGGGTTGTGAATATAGCAAAAAAAGAAATGTAGGTGTTACCATGCTTCTTTACGTTATATTGGCTTTCAGAGTTGCAGTTTCAGAGGTGGTTGGCTCCAAACAAAAATAATTGAAAAATCCAGTATCCAATTAAAAAATAAAACTTGACAGAAAGTTATTCAAACAATTCAAAAGTACATGCAGAATGACAAGAATGTTAATATAAAAGAAACAGAGTAACCAAAGATAGCCAGACATGTACGTAAAGCACCTTGAATGATGCCAATGACTGCAATTGTAGGAGCTACTTTCCTTGCTGCCGTTCTATATTTATTCTTAGTGGGACATGACATATTAGGAAAAATCATTATTCTAGCAATGCTTCAATATATTTTAGAATGTTCTGTGCCAATAAACAGCCATAAAAATGTTTTTGGGTATATCACAAAATGATAATTTGAAACACCAGGGAATATCTTAATATACATTTAAGGACCTTGCGGTTTGATCTTGTCATGACCAATCAGGTTTGAACCACTGAAGAATGCACAACAGTACATAGCATTGCAAGACTGTGCTGCCCTAGAAGGAACATTTCCCAAGGGTTCTGTTGCACACATCCAATGCCTTCACTGATCCAAAGGGAAAAGTGGTAGCTGAACCAAGCTGTGCACATTAGGCATCAATAAGGGAGTTCATTTCAGCATGACATATAGCTGGGTGCTAACCATCCTCATTAGAATAGAAAAATATGTGCACTCATGTCACGGTGTGAATTTGCCAGTACTACACAGCAAAGAATGCTCATATCAGACCAAAGTACTTATATCCGTGTGTTTTAATTACAATGTTCCATGTGCAGGGTTCACCCCAATTGGTGTGACAGTCATTTTGTCAACACAGATATGACCACAGGCAGCATGCTGCCTGGCTCTGCAGTACCAGGCATTGCAACTCCCTCGAGCCAGAGTGCCAAAGTGCCATCCAGCAAAACATTCCTGCACCCCCCACAACTAAATATAACAAACTGTTGGGCAGGCTTGCCCTGATAGGGAGGAAAATTGTTAGAGCACCAAAGGTTATATGAGTGCTGGGCAATCAAAAATCAAGATCATAGCTGGCCCGGTGGTGCAGAAGGTTGAGGCGCTGGACGCCACACCTCACGCCACGCTGGTGACCCAAGTTTGGGAATGGACTCAGGTTGTAGTGGGTCAGCAGGGGAGGATCAAGATCGAGCATCCATAGACTGCTGTCCTGATCCTGGGGAGGGTTGGGGAAATCCACCGTGCAGTAGCAGCCCCTAGGGATGCCCAGTGGCACTACAGGCTGGTGGATACATGAGCGGAGCATGGCAGACATTGGCACATCAGCCCTGACGTCATTGCACATCTGTGCTCCAGTGGAGCCAAAATTGGGTGAAAATGGCTGGGCGTGACTGTGCTGCTTGATGACTGTGCCCTGCCTCATCAGAAGAACTCGTGGAATCACACTGAGGGGTCCAAGGTCGGCCTGGCTGGACAAGGTATGGGAGACCTTCCAGCAGATTGGCAACAGCCGTGCTGGATCCCTCATCATGTGAGTGAGCCTGGTGCTCTCCCAGTGGGCATGGCCAGCGGCTGGATGCCCCCACCTGTAGTCGCCGCAGCAAGTGAATAAATAGGAATAATAAAAAAAATAATAAATCAAGATCATGCCTGTCACTCTCACCCTTGTTGTGGTGCCCTAATTGCCATGCCAGAATTCAGTCACCATGTTAATTGGCTACCCATGTGCAGTAAAGTATAAATCAAAAATGGAGACCAGATATGGCAGTAGTAGTAGTAGCAGTAGTATATTTATTCTTAGGGGCCTGATCCTGCAGGCTCTGGGTGCCTTACATGTCAATAAAAGACAACAACAGCAGCATAATAAATTAACATCTATAAATAATAATATTATAAAACAGGTAAGAAATCACTAGGGAAAGCTCTTATAAAAATATGGTGATTTAGCCCCTGGTTAAAATGTTCAATTGAAGGGTCCTCCTGAAACCCTTGCTGCGGCTGATTCCAGAAAACTGGAGCAGCCATCACAAAGACATGATCCCCAGACAGCTTCAGATGGGATCTGGGGACATTCAAGAGGCCCACCTAAGAAGAGCGGAGAGGGTGGTTAGGAGCCTATGGACACAGGAGCTCTTTTAGGTAGCCAGGACCCAGATTATGTAGGACTTTTTACATTAACAGCCCTATCTTGAAGGAGATGTGCCACCTCCACAGAGCCAGAAGGACATGCTTGGAGCAAGAAACTCCAGCAATCAATCTAGCCATGGCATTCTGCACCAGCTGCAAATGGTGCATTAAACCTCCAGATAGCCTGAAATACAGAGCATTACAACAGTCCAGCTTAGATCTCACAAAGGGGTATACCAGGGACTTCATATCCTAAGGGTTAAGCAAGGGCTTGATTTGGGCAATGTTTCTAATGTGAAAGAAACCACTACAGATCATAGCAGGTACCTGATATTCCATAGTCAGCATGTGGTCCATAAGGACTCCCAAACTCTTCACCCTATTTCTAGCTGTAGGATGAGTTAGCCAGAGATATGATCCAGCCACCCTTCAACCCAGTCCAGCCACCCTATGGATTCCCAACTCCACCAGTAGCACTTCAGTCTTGTCCGGGTTCATCCTTAGCCAGCTGAAGGACATCCAGTCATTGATCACAGATAGGCAGTCATTAAGCATGCCCACTGCTTTTATCTTACTGGGGGTAACAGATAAAGCTGTGTATCATGTGCATAACAGAGAAACTGTAAACTGTAGCTCCACATCATTTCTCCAGCAGCAGCATGTACACCAACAAAAGCATGGGAGATAGCTCAAACCCTGAGGGAATTCACAGGTCACGACAGCTGACTGAGAGAGAAAATTCCCATCTGCTACATGCTGCACACTACTGGAAAGGAAGGACTCAAACCATCTCAACACAACCTGCCCAGTCCCACTAGGGTCCTCAGTCAAGCTGTCAAAATCCCATGATCCAAAGTGTCAAATGCTGATGAGAGATCGAGGAGAACTAGAATGGAACATTCCCTCTATCTCTAGCTAGAGACCATTCTGCACCCTAATAAGTACAGTCTCCATGCTGCAATGCCTTTTGAATCCAGACTCGAATGGCTCATAGATAGAGAAAGCCTCCCGGTGCATCTCCAGCTGCATTGCAACCACTATCTCAATAACTTTTTCCAAAAAGGGAAGGCTAGAGATGGGCTTATAATTTGCCAAAACACTCAGGTCCAAAGAGGGCCTCCTGAGAAGGCATCTCATGACAGCTGTTTTCAAGGCCACCAGAAACACACCCGTCCCAAGCAAGCACCAGCAATCACTGAACCAGTAGACTCCCAGCAGTCTAACAAAAGCCAGGTTGGTCCAGGGTCCAGTAAACAGAAGACTGGACGCAGCTTTATCATCACCCAGAGAATCTCTTCAGCTGGCACAGGGTAAACTTCCTCCCAGACTGACTGAAGGCCTCTGGTATTCATAGACTGTACCATACTGGGCCATGACAGCCAACCTGAGGAGGCCAAACTATGAATGGAGGATGCCCTATCAAGGAAAAACTGGCCAGACTCCTTGCATCACTTGCGTGTCACAACTCCTCCAGTCTGTAGACAGGCTTGATGGAACAGACTGTTTACAGTAAGGAAAAGCTGGGCAGGCCAGTTAACTCCTGCAGCTATCACCTGTAACAGGAACTCTTCCTTTCTTAGAGTGATGATACTCTTTATAATGGGTTCTCAGTGTTAATCTATCCTCCAACAAGCCTGATCTCAACCAAGAATGCTGCAATCTCTGCCCTTTGCCCTTCAACCATCTCAGCCCCTCACAAAATCAGGGGGAACTCTGTTGGGAGAATCTCAGGCATACATGAAAAGGTGCAACTGTGTCGGGAGCTGCAGCAACAGCCATATTATAAGCTTTCACTGCATTTTGACCCATCAGCAACACACTGCAATAGGCCCGAGCAGTCAGATACTAACAGGAACCTGCAAAGGTCCACATTTCTTAAAAGTTGGTATTATACTAACTCCACCAGGGGTTAAATACATTTTAAAGGGGCCCTGATCTTAAAGCTCACAGTGTAATGATTTGACCAACTGACTGGGCCATCCTCAACATTAAAATGTCATGCAACAGTGGAAAATCAGGTCCAAGGTGTGGCCAAATTCATGAGTAGCAGAGGTAACAACCAGTGTGAAACCCAATAGTTATATCTGTCAGAGGAATTGCTGACCAGGCAAAAGAGATTCATCATCAACCCAAATATTGAAGTCACACAGCAAAAAGCCACCTAAGGTTCTCCAATATCAGGGAACAACTCACTCACCAAATTCCTGAAGAAATCCACTCTCACAACCATAAGGACAGTAAATTAAAAGGATCTTGCCCCCCAACACCTGCATCACTCTTGACGGCCACAGATTCAAATGATCTGGTTTGACCCATTGGGTAGGCTGCAAATGTCATGCCATATCTACAACAGATAGCCCCCCCCCCGTGCTCCCACCTAGGGCAGTGCTACACCATATAGCCCTATGAAATGGCCATCTCCAGTGCAAGGTCAGAGTCCTCCCCCAGCCAGATCTCAGGGGTGCACACCAGGTCCACCAAGGATTCTGTGACAAAATCTGCTATTATTGTGGTCTTATTCCTGATGGAAATGGCTTTACAAAGAATTGCCCTTAGGGGAGGAGCCACCATATCCAATGACATTTCAGGAGCCCTCCAGATATAAATATTTTGTAGGCTAGTGTAAGTCACTGTGCCACAAACTAGTCCACTATTCAAGCTAGATAGCCCTAGTGCATTGCTCTGATGAGCTTTGTCGAGGGGCTTTGCTGACCATCCCTATACCTGCTGAATGAACATTTGCACCCAGATCACCACAAAAGAGAACTGCAGTAGAGTTGCTTGTAAATAAACCGCCACGTGAGTTACTATGCATGAAAACATTTATTGCCACTGCATCTCTTCCTGCATCCTTTTTTCACTCCCTCAAGACACAATCACATCCTGTAGCATTTAGTCCAAAAGTCTGGACACAGTTTGTGGATACAACTCAAGCAAGTACAGAACTGATTGGAGACTAAATACTGTTATGGATGCAGCATTACTGACTTTCATCCCTCTCTTGTGACTCCTGAGTTGTGAGTACAAGAGGGGATTGAACCAACATCCAGAAGACTTTTCCACTTGCTGAAGGAATTTGCACCAGTGTGCTATAGATTAGTTGTGTGCTAAATTCATAAATCCCGTTAGTAACAGAATTCTGTGAACAACTTAACATTTCTGTAGACTGCAGACTCAGTCAAAAATCTGGTGGAAATACGGGAATTCCAGAAGACGAATGCAAAAATCTATCCAGTGTCACCGGTAAAATTCATAATATTGCCTGCTGAATGCAAAATTCCTGTTACTTCCACTGGAGGAATGCAAATTCTGTTCATCGGAAATGTGAATGTGGAATCTTGCAATTCACTGAAATTCAAAGAAGCAGAAACAAACTGGTTCCACACAGAGCCCAGTCCATGTTGAGTGTACATTTCCTGCAGTATTAGATTCAGAGCAATTTATGCAATAAAAACATACAAATCTGTTGCATAAACCAATAACATTCCACATACTACTCTACTCTGTAGCATACAGTAAACTGGCATGCATGTTACAAACACTAGCTTGTTGTTCAAACCAGTGTGGTATAACTTTTTATCATTTCTCGGGGAACATTTTAACAAGTTATGCTACATCATATGTGTGACACCATCCTGGATTTAGTTCTTGCCAGTTTGGAGATAGTGGGAGTAGTTAGTGTCAGGGAGCCTCTTGGGTCCAGCGATCATAGTACTGTATGAGTGAAACTAACAGAAAGCAATACTGGCCCTCCCTCAAAATCATTGGTCATTGATTTGAGAGCAGATTTTGGGAAAAGGAGGGTATTATTGAAAATCTGACAGATATGAACTAGATTGAGGAGGTGAAGGAACAATGAAGCAGGTTCAAAAGTGCAATCCTTGAATGTATACTATAATGTAATACTTGAATGCAATACCTGAATGTAATACTTGAATGTAATACTTGAAGCAATAGAGACGTGCACAAAAGGTCACATAAATAAACAGGCAAAAAGCACCAATATGGTTGTTGAAGAGGATGAGTAGTAAGAATGAAGAGAATTGCCTTCTTTCAATACAAAAGGGCAAAAGGAGAGGAGATCTGGCTAATTTAAAAAGCCAGGTTGGATGTTAAGACGCAAAGAAAGATACTGAACTGAGGATTGCTAAGAGAGAAAAGGTGGAAAAATAAATTCTTTAGAAACATTAGTGATAACAAGCATTTGTCAATGCCAGATGTTCACTGCTGGTATTGATGCTGTAATAGGTCTAGGAGCATATCCCCATGCCAGAAGATTAATATGAGCTGGGCTTGGGATGGGATGGGCATGTTACAGCGGGGCAGCAACAGAATCTCATTTAAATCAGAAATGACATGCACAAGGCTGAAACTGAACTAGATAGCAGGGGAATGTAGACTAGCAATTTTTGCATTAGCCACTGAGCCACTTAACTTTACTTTCTAATTGCTGTGATATACACACACACTGACTAATACATAAACACACATATGCATATATATTCCAGTGAGAATAACATAGCAGTGCACCATCTACACACATGTTTGCAGATTAAAAGAAAAGATACCAGGGGACCTTTTTCTTCTTTTCATGCTCTGAGGGACATCAGAGGGTGGAGAGTTACCACTAGACACCTCAGTTAAATAAGCAATGACATGCAGAAGGCTGAAACTGATCTAGATAGCAGTGAAATGTAGACTAGCACTTTCTGCACTAACCAAAGAGACAACTAACTGCATTTCTAATTGTTGTGATACACACGCTGACTAATACAAATAAGCATATGCATATATATGTATTACAGTATAACACAGCAGTACACTGTCTGCACACATAGAACATTGCCACATACACACACACACACACACACACCGCGCACACACTAACACATATACACTGCCTTATATGGGGTATACCATTTGAACATCGAGGTTTCGACATCGACTCCCTGACATTGAAACCTCGACATCAGTGGACTTTGCATCGATGGGGAGATTTTTCATCAATGGTGGTAAGCATCTAACTCCACTGTCTGTGTAACATGGAGTTAGATATATAAATTGTGGGGGAGGTACGGGCGGGGTACACAGCCCTCCCACATTGATACAGTTAAGTGTGGTGGTCAGTGTCAGTGTGTTGCAGGTCATTGTTGGGATGCATTGGTGATGTCAACGGGATTGCATCTATGTGAAGGATTGCGGTGAAATTTCCATCACTGTGGCTTGGTGGAGCCATTATATGGCATTTTTTTTTCTTATTCATCTAAGCCTAACTTTTACTGTATTTTGGATAAGCACTGTGTTTTGCACTAACTCATTGTAATAATCTCCTGCATGACTAAGTAAGTAAGGTAGGACCAGGGAGGTGCAGTGGATGTGGCTTATTTGGACTTCAGAAAGGCCTTTGACACCATCACTCATAGAAGGCTGATTAACAAACTGCACAGCCTAAGGGGGATCCTAGAACAGTTCTTTGGGCAGGAGAACTGGCTGAATGGCATAAGTCAGAGGGTTGTGGTAAACAGAGTACTCGAGAGGAGAGAGGGATGAGCAGGGTGCCGAGGGGTTGGTGTTGGGGCCAGTCCTCTTCAATGTCTTTGCTGGGGACATTGCAGAGGGACTAGAGGAAGCATTTCTTTGCAGAGGATACAAAGGTATGCAATAGGATGGACATGCCAGGGGTGTTGAAAGAATGATGGAAGACCTTAAAACTGGAGAGCTGGCCTGGTGGCTCTGAGGGTTGAACCACTGGATGCTACACCTCATGCTATGCTGGCGAACTGGGTTCGGGAGCGAGCCCGGGTCATCAGAGGCTGGCTGGGGCAAGGCAGGGAGCAGGACTGAGCAGCCACAAGGCAGCTCTCATCTTCTGAGGAGGGACCCTGTCACTCCCCCCCCCCCGCAATCCAACTGCTCCCAGGTGGAGACCTAAGGGTAGCACAGGCAGGCAGGTGGCAAGCAGAGGGAGGGTGCTGCAGAACCACAGCATGCACATGCCTCCACAGGTGCATGCACTGCTGCAGCATGGGGAGTCGGGCAAAAATAAGGGAAAAACGGGGGCATAAACACAATAAAAAAACTGGAGAAATGGTCTGAATAATGGCAGCTGGGATTCAATGCAAAGAAGTGCAAGATCATGCAGACATGGTACAAGAACCCAGGGCAAAGCACAAACTATGTGGGGAGGTGCTGACAGTCACAAAGCAGGAAAGGGACTTGGGAGTTATCATCTTGCAGGTCCTAAGAGAAACTAGGCAGTGTGATAAGGTGGCAGGAAAGGATATCCAGATGCTTGGATGCACATGGAGGGTAGCAGGAGTATAAAGAGGAAGGTCATCTTGCCCTGTATAAGACACTCATGAATTGCACCTGGAATAATGCATCCAGTTCTGGAGGCCCCATCTGAAAAAACATAGACAAGGTGGAGGTGGTGCAGAGGAGAGGCAACAACAATGGTGCAGGGCATATGGGATAAGATCTATGAGGAAAAACTAGCCAAGTCGATATTTAAAATATTTATTTCATTTGGGTAAAGCATTTAAACCATTTTAAATATTAATTTTACAGGATATGCCAGCTGAGATTTGATATATGATATAACTCTCAGCTGACATATCCTGTAAAATATCACTTATAGTGTGGTCATGCTTTTACCTATTATTTCTAATGAATTTGCACAATGCAGATCTGATGACAGGCAGTTTTAATGTTGTCTTCCTTTTACATATTTTTACAATGTGTTTTCCTAGAAAATGCCTGTTGATTGCTATATATTTTGCCTGGATAGTTCACAGAAGACATGGCATCTTATTTTCAGTGGGGCTCTACATCTACACAATATTATACTGCATTGCGTAAAATCAGAACACTCTAAAAACAATATTTTACATCTAGACTAGGCCACCCTGAATAAATACATTATAAAAATTGTAAAATCATAACCCTACTGAAAACAAGATAGTGCATCTAATCTGGGACATCCTGAGAAAATATAGTGCAAACATGTGTAAAATGAAGACCCTAAGAGAATGAGATGTAGCATCTCCTGTACTATCAGGATACAAAATATACTGTAGGATAAGAAGTATGTAAAGGAAATCTACTGTAAACTGAACTTCATTGTGTTCCACAAAACCAAGACTGATATGAACAGTTTCTTTATTAAAGGAATAATGTCCGACAAGGTGGGTGTTATGCTGTGATAACATCCTACCTCGAGTGATTAAAGGTATAAGCTGCAGGCTGAGGTGTCCAACACCCAGGAGCGGTGTTATCCCAAAATAACACCCACCCTGGAGGGCATTATTCCTGTTATAGAGATTTGCTGTTATATACAAAATAAAAAAATAATAATTTAAAAGAATGTTGTTGTTAGTGTGTAAAAATATTTTAGTTCTTAAGAGAATATGCCAATGATGAGTATACTAATAATCAACAGAGATGTTATGCCAGAAACATCCCTGTTGTGGTGTAACTGACCACTAAGAAGCCAGGCTTATTTCTTGCTATTGTATAATGTTTCATAACATATTAGATTGCAGTATTTATTTCAAATGTTGTGCCATGAGGATGGTGTGTACAGTGTGTGTGTATGTTTCCTGTAGCTCAATATAAATATTTATTTCCCAAAAAGCATAGTAAATGGAGTAACAAATGATACCATTCCTTACTTGTCTTAGGGGTTAAAATAGCAGCTGTTTTCTACTATACTAACACGCATTCTAGATACTGCTGGTTGTGCTAAGCA
The DNA here is from genome assembly GCA_016271365.2 of Neoceratodus forsteri. Lineage (NCBI taxonomy): Eukaryota > Metazoa > Chordata > Ceratodontiformes > Ceratodontidae > Neoceratodus > Neoceratodus forsteri. Next base: position 1,130,426,628 of record CM028131.1, read on the forward strand.
CTTAGATTTGAAATTAGAAAAAGTAGCTGTTTTCAGGGCTAAAAGTTTCATAATATGTTTGCCATCTAAAGCCCAATATAAGTATTTTTTCTCCAAAAAGCATAGTAAAATTAGTAATAAAAGATACCAGTTCTTTACAGATGTCTTCTGCTATAATAAACTATGTCTGAGACAGTGTTCATCAGATAGTGTCTTAAGAGGTTAAAAAAACTGTAAATCTTTTTAGGTGATTCCTTGCTTGGAAAGGGTGACATTTATGAGGTATGAATACCTGCTCACCTGAAACTAGTAGCAAGGAAATGTTTAAATGCTAAATATTTAAATGCGTAAGTTGTTGCATTTTGAAGGGGGGGTAAACCAGTCTCCAGTTTAATAGGCAACCAATATTTAACAAGCTATTTCAGTTTCCATTGCTGTAGTGTTGTGAGGAGGAAGGAGCAGGCTAAGAGCACATGATGAGATCAGCTGTGCTTGCTGAAAGAGCTGATTTATGATTGTGTCTGTCAGCACATTGTTTTGAAGTCCATGCACTTTCATGCCTGAACAGTGTCATAATCAGGCTTGCTGGTTATTGGTCAAGCCCCTTGCAGAGTCTCCTGCACTGGATCACCGTGACACACCTCTCAAAACCCTGTCATGTAGCAAAATGTTCAACTTGCAGAAGTGCACCACGTGAACAACAAAAAAAAAATATATGGGGGTAGTTAGGATAGTTGAGGGAGGGAGGGATGGTAATTAGGGTCTGCTATTGGTAATTGCCAGTATGGGTATAAAAAGCTGACTCTAGGGAGGGGGCACTGTGGAGCCCGAGCTAAGAAGCAGCAGTCTTTGGGAGCTTCTGACAGAATTTGTATATTTTGTTTAAAAAAAACATATTTTAGAGCTGAATAACTCAAATGTTGGTGCTAATATCGAAAAGAACACCCTTGAAATAGCTAAAATGGGCAACCCGAAGAAAGAAAAGCAGCAAGGTGGAGTGGACAGGAGCAAAGGAACCAGTGGGGCCTCGCAATTCGAATCTGTTCAGCAGGAAACTATTGCATATCTGGGGCAAAAACTCCAGAATTTAATTGCTTCAGTCTCTACCCTAAATTAAAAGGTGGATGACTTCAATGGACAGGTCCTAATGGTCGAAAATGTGGTGGATGGAATACAAAAGAACTTGCAAGATGTCCGACGATAAACTGACTCTAACGCCGCCACCAATGCCCTCGTGGTGAAGGAGAATCAACATCTCCATGCCCACTTGGAGCCTTAGAGAACCAAGCAATTCAGGGAACATCAGGATAATTGGCCTCCTGGAGGGTATTGGGGGATCATCCTATGATGTATATCCAGGAATCTCTATCGGATAAGCTTGTGCTGGAGGGTGATGATATCTTGTGGGACATTCAAAAAGTTTATCGGATTAACACTAAAGGCCGACCACAGAACTTGGAGGAACCCCGTACAGTGATGGTAGTCATTTTGGGAGTGGGAGTCCATGACCACATCCTCCGATTTGCATGGAGAGCCAACCCTATTATGCAGAATGACCACTCGATTCACCTTTTTCCTGACATCAGCTTCTCTACGCATCAGCTAAGAAAACATTTTGATAGGGTGCGGAGGACATTGAGGGATGCTGACGTAGTACACACCATGATCTTCTCAGCAAGGCTCACTCACCAGGGGAAGGTTTTCCTGTTTTTGGACCTGTTGATGCTGGTAAATGGGCCACTCCAGTGGCTGCCATTTCCAGGAGTCTAGGAGAAGCCACTGCAAGTGATGACTCAGAGGGGAACACTTGAACGAGAGGCCATAGCATTTGGCCACTCACAGCTTTCTTTTGGTGGATAAGCTAAGTGACTTAAACTACCCTGGGTCCCATAGAAAGTTAGAAACGAGACTTTGATGGAAGATAAGGACCGGCTTGGCCCACCTGTCTGCCCATTTCCCTACCTACAGGATAAGCTGCAGATCCTAGTTAATCAACAGCCTAGTTCTTCCTACCCCCCACAAGAATTGCCTTATGTCTGTCCCATATATTCTTGAATTCTCCCACAGTTTTAGATCCCACAACCTCCTTATGAAGGCTGTTCCATGCATCCATCACCCTCTCTGTGAAAAAATACTTCCTCACATTGCCCCTGAGCCGTCCCCCCTCTATTCTCAAATTGTGTCCCCGTGTTCTTGCACATCTCTTTTTCTGAAAGATGCTACCCTCTTGGACTTTGTTAATTCCCTTGAGGTACTTGAAAGTTTCTATCATGTCCCCTCTCTTCCTCCTTTCCTCAAGGGTATACATATTAAGCTCCTTTAGTCTCTCCTCGTATGGCTTCTCTTGCAGATCCTGCACCATTTTAGTTGCCCTCCTCTGGACTGCCTCCATCCTGTCTATGTCCTTGTGGAGATGGCGTCTCCAGAACTGGATGCATTACTCCAGATGGGGTCTCACCAACTGTCTGTACAAAGGGATAATAACTTCTTGTTTTCTGCTTGTAATGCCTCTCCCTGTACATCCTAGTATCCCCCCAGTCCTCCCTATTGCCTTCTTACATTGCTTGCCTTAAGGTCATCTGATATGATTACCCCCAGGTTCTTTTCCATTTTTGTTGTTACTAACTCCCCCTCATTGTGTAATCTTTCCATGGGTTTTGTTTCCCAGGAGCATTATTTTGCAATTCTTTGCATTGAATCAAGCTACCATACTTCTGGCATTCCTCCAACCTTGCCAAGTCCCTCTCATCCTTTCCATGCCTCCTTGTGTATCAACCCTGTTGCAGATCTTTGTGTCATCTGCAAGAGGCATACTTTTCCTTCCAGTCTCTCTGCAATGTCACTTATGAAGACATTAAAAGGACTGGACCCAGTACTGGAACCCTGCGTACCCACTAGTAACCCCTCTTCTTCAGAGGACTCCATTTACAATTACCTTCTGTGTCTTGATGTCCAGCCAATGTTTTACCTAGGCTACCACCCTGGGACCCACTCCCAGGCTGGTTAATTTGACTATTAATCTTTGTGTGGGACTGTGTCAAATGCCTTGCTAAAGTCTAGGTAGGCCATGTCCACAGCCCTCCCTGGTCTATTACTTTGGTCACCCAGTCAAAGAAATCTATTAGATTCATCTGACATGACCTTCCCGCTGTGAACCCATGCTGCCTTGGGTCCTGTGCCCCACTGGCCTCTAGGTACTCAACAATTCTTTCCTTCAGAAGTGACTCCATCACTTTCCCTACCACAGAGGTCAAACTGACAGGCCTGTAGTTTCCCGCCTCTGTCTTGCTCCCACTTTTGTGAAGGGGAATCACATCCGCCTTCCTCCAGTCCTCGGGTACCACACCATCCTCCCATGATTTATTAAAAAGAGTAGCCAGTGGTTTCACTAGTTCCCCCCTTAATTCTTTTAGAATTCTGGGGTGAATTCCATCAGGTCCCATTGCTTTGTCCACCTTCAGTTTTAGGAGTTCTTGCAGAACCTTTCTTCTGTGAAAGGGCTGGGATTGGCCCCCCTATCAAGAGTGCTTCTGTTAATTGGATTAGACACTTCTCCCTCCTCTTTTATGAATACTGAGCAGAAATATTCATTCAGTATCCCTGCTTTTTCACTGTCCCCCTCTGCCCACCCACCATTCATTCTATTCAGCCTCACTATCCCTTCCTTTGTCTTTCTGTATAAAATGTTTTATCCCCCCTTCTTAACTGAGTTGGCTATCTTTTCCTCAGTTTGGGCCTTTGCTATTCTGACTTCCCTCCCTACTTCCTTCTGCCTTAACTGGTACAGCTCTCTGTCCTGCTCCTTCTGTGTTTCCTTATACTTCTGGAATGCTATCTTTTTCTTCCTGACTTTCACAGCCACCTCTTTTGAGAACCATAGTGGCTTTTTCTTTCGTTTTGATTTGTTTCTTTACTTCACACAAAGGCTTGTTGCCTCTGTGATGGCAGTTTTGATGATTCCCCATTGTTGCTCCACCCCTCCTTCTAGCCTCTTTGCTAGTGCTTTTCTGAGGCACTCTCCCATCTTGCCAAAGTCAGCCCTCCTGAAGTCCAGTACCCTCACTTTTGTATGGCTTGACTCTGTAGCTGAGTTTAACATGAACCACACTGTTTGATGGTCACTTGTTCCCTGATGGCAAACCACTTCTAGATCTGAGATCCTCTCACTGCCCCCATTTGAGAGTACGAGGTCTAAGATTGCTCCCTCACGAGTGGGTTCTGAAACTAGCTGTCTGAGGCCTGCCACCTGTAGGGCATCAAGAATGGCCCTGCTCTTGGATGTGGCTGCAGCAAATGTGCTCCAGTTAACATCTGGCACATTCAGGTCTCCCATCAACAGTATCTCCCCCTTTCTCTGCCATCCTAAGAATGCCTTCTATCATATCCTTGTCCATTCCCTCTCCCGACATGGGGGTCTGTACATAACCCCTGTGTGGATTGTGGTGCCATTTTCAGTCTCTAAGGTGACCCACAGTGCCTCCTTACCTCCCTGTTTACTCTTTTGTTCCATTGCTTTTATCCCTTCCCTTACATAGAGAGCTACTCCTCCCCCTCTTCTCCCCCCTCCCTGTCTCTTCTGTAGGTTTTGTACCCTGGTATGCTAACATCCCAGTCATGGTAGCCAGATATGTTCTTTTAAGGATAACCCATAAGGACTGAGAGACTATAACAAGTTTTACTGCTCTTTCAGATAGCTCTTTTGGGTCAAAATATTTACCAATACTGTCTTCATGTTGTACTTTATCTCTGGTATCTAGTTATGGGGAGGTTTAACATAGATATTTTCCAGTTGCTGGGATAGTACTGCTGAGGGGGATTTTTAAATCTTTGTTCAATGTTTATTGGAAGTTAATGGAACAAACTGCTGCAAGTTGTCTTATTTTAGAGATGTTTTTATTACATTTAGGTGGAGTACATGGCACCTTAAGTCCCACAGAGGGACTTGTTTCCTTTAATTAGGCTGGACACTGATGGACAATCCTATTATTAATAGTTTGCCATGTCGCTCATGGGTTCACCTAAAGAACATAATCAGGACTTTTTGTTTGATATAATTAATATGCTTCCCCCATGTGATGTAACACTACATAGTGGATGCAAACTTTGTATATCCTGTATCACAGGAGATTTGTTTCCAATGGTTTATTATGTACTTATGATTTATTCAATATATGCTATATATATTGTCAAGATATATGATATAAAATTAAAAATAAAGTTTAAAAAAGCTGACTCTTAAAACAAAACTATCACACAGGAATTAAAGGTCTACAAAGTGTCCCCTCAAAAAAAAAAAACAGAAAGCAAGATAGTGCCTATACTGTCTTGCATAAAATAGACCAGGTATGTTTAATTTGTATGTTTCTAATTTTAGAAAACATTACACTGAACTTCCCTTACCTTGCTCAGTATACACTATGCTGCTAAAAGATGCTGAAGTCCTGAATGCAAAAGTTTTCAAACTTTATTTGTACAAAAACATGTAAATAGCATAACATGACATGGCACATAGTGAATACTGAGCAGGGTGGGGAATGTCTGTGCATTTCTAAAATTAGAGAATTACTATGATGTTAAGGTTGCATGAGTTAAAAGATGAGGTGACAGAAACAAGTTCTGAGATAGGAGCTGCAATCCTGCTGGGGATGTTAATTTGTATGTTGAATTTATAATGTATATCCTATATGATTCATTGTATTATTAAGTATATTGCTGCAATTACCAGTGTTTCTATACAATAACATTTTGAATCATTCAGCTTAGACATATAATCATCCTTTCAATGATCCACCATTTAGTTTTTATGGCCCGCACAATTTGTGATTTGGTTGTGGTATCTCTGGTTTGGGGGAGGCATTTGAGCTTCTCAGGAGTTCTCAACCCCTCAGGAAGGAGACTGCCACCTAGCTGATACCAGTTGGAAATATCCTGCAATTTACAAAGTATTTTTTAAATAACAGTATTGGTCATCCACGCCATCACCAACTCCTCCACCATCCACAATCCTGACCCTTACACAGATACAGTGAGTGCCCCTCCCCTGGAGGAGAGAACCATTCTTGCCAGCACCCACTCATGATGTGCTGGTCTGTGAGTGTGAACATGGATCAGTAGTATGCCATAGCAATGTGCCATGACTTGCACCACTGAACTAAGTGTAAAATATTTGTATTAATGGCTGCATTGCTGAGCTTACCAAGTACTCAACCCATTGTAATGGCTGTACTACAGTTACTAGTCTTGTTAAGTCTAAGTACTTTGAATCCACATTCCAAAACAACCATTCAATGCTCTGTAATGTTATCCGTGGCCTGTTTCTCATCCAACTCAATCCCTCAGCCCTATCATCAAAGTTTGCAGCTCTCCTATCCCAGATCCTGTTTCTGTCACCTCATCTTTTAACTCCTTTTTCACCTCCTGTGCCCTCTTTCTCTTTCATTCCTTCCTTCTTTCCTCACCCTCACCCCTCTCCCCCTAAAACCACACCCCTTCCCTAATGACATGAGTATTTATGGTCTTGACACCAGAGTACTACTTCTTTCTCATGTAATTGCTCTCCTCTCTCCTAGCTTGACAGCAGTTCTAAAGCTATCCAGATTTTAGATTCACTATCAACCCCACTGCTATCAGCCCCAGGGGTCCCAAGAGTCTGTCATTGGCCCAGTTGCCTTTTCTATCTTCTAGAAGGACCAGCCCACTGCCTGTTCCTCTTAGTCCATCGACATGTACACAGATGATGATACTTTTGCCTCCTTCTCCTGCCTCGAACCACACTGCTTCACTCCAAATGGACCTTACCAATATCCAGCACACATTCTTGGCTAATAAGCAGTCCTCCAATGCCAAGAAAACAGTGTATGTGACCTGCAATGCTCACCACTGTCCCCTTCTTCCACAGAAGCTACCTCCTAACATGGTACACTTTACAGGAATAAAGTGACTCTCTGCTTCCTTCACAATGGTATTTTATCTCTAATATGATACTCCCCATCTTCAGATATGGTGTCATTATTTGCAATTCTGCTCCCAAACCCCAAATGCCAAGACTGGTCCCCCATTTCACTCCTTCTGCCTTTTTGATTGGCCTTTCCTTACCAGACCCACCACTGCTCACAGTACTCTTCTCTCTATTTCCCTCCCCTCCCTTGATGCCTGGTGCCACTACCATTCTCCTTCATTTAAATGTAAATTCTTGTTTGTCTGTCTCCCCCCATATCTTATCTCCCTCCTTACTCACCCCCACTAACTAGCTAATTCTCCATGCACAACTCTACATCTTGCACTGGCTGGCCTGTGCCCTGTGTGCACACTCCAGATATCCACCACCTGACTCCTGGCCCCAGCACCCCTGCCGCAGCATTGGTGGCCATTGGCTGCTGCCCTTGTGGCACAACAACACTTCCCTTGTCTCAGTACCTTCCTGTTGGTGCCATGGCTCAGACAGCCAGCAGCACAGCCCTCCTCACACCACCTCGGCTGCTGAGTTGCCCAACTGATGCTGGGAGCATGATGGCTGTATATAGCAGCATGCCCCAGCATCAGTTGGTCGGCCAGTGGCCGAGGAGGTGAGCAGGAGTATGCCGATGGCCATCCAGTGCTGCAGCACCTACTGGAAGGTATGAGGTCTAGGGGTGTTGCTGGTGCCGCATGGTGGGGGCACTGATCATCGCTTCAGGGCAGGAGTCATCTATCTAGCATAGGGGTTGGGTGAACCTGCCTTACGTGCCATGCACAGGAATGCACTGTGTGCAGGGAGGGTGTGTGGATAACATTACCATCACTGGGACAGGCCATCTGTGTGTGGTGGGGGTTGCATATCGTGTCGAGGGTTGGGGCACCACTGTGAGCTGGGGGTCATGCAGTATACTTTCTCGAGGTGTGGGCCACCTGTGTGTGTCAGGGGTGGATGTCAAGTGCCTCCACGGGTGGGGGCACAGCTGTGTGTGTGTTGGGGGTCCAGACAGGAGCCAGTGGGCTGTGTGCATAGGACTTGGCGTGAGGGGCAATTACAGCAGGGTTCCCTGACCAACAGGCATCCCCAATGCCCCCAGTGTGCAGCACTACTCGTCTTAGTGCATGGTGCGTGGTGCTAACATGCCCCCACCGCTCCCGATCGTTGCTGTCTGCGCAGTTGATGGTTCAGGTTTGTGGGGTTGTGCACCTATTTAGTGCATCCTGCATGGGAGCTGCTATAGGTGTGGAGTGGCTACATGCCATGTACACTCCACACATTCTTGCATAGGCCCCAATGACAGCACCATGGTCAAATATCCATACAGCTGGTGGGAAGGCATGCATATGGGTTACAGCAGGGTCTCTGCCCATGTAGCCTGTGCCTTCTTCAACAGGACTTCATATTCCAAATTTGGATTAATGCAAGGCAAGTATCCATGTTCCATCCCTGGCCACCCATCTATTGTTCCTCACACATATCTCTGTAGCTGAGCAGAGGACAAGTGGTAAAGGGGTGTGGGCCTCTTTAGTGAATGCAGGGCATCAGATGGGACCCCCTTTGCTCTGAAAGTACATATGATGATGCCAACACATCACGCATATGTGGCTTGTAGGTTTGCATATAGGGTCCATTGTATTTTGGTTACTTTTTTATAGCTGGAAAAAAGAGTCATAAGCCAGTGTTTGGCAACACTACTTAGGTGGGAATATATGCTCAGTTACCAATGGTAGTAAAGTGAAAAAATTATTAAAAGGGTGTTTGAAATGGAGACATTTGATTGGCTGATGAGATTAAATTAGCCCTATGTTAATCTTTAATTAATACAGTTGTAGAACCTGATTACTGCAGTTGCGATTCAACCAGACATATATTTTAAGCATTCTATTAACAGAACTTAGAGTCACCCTTAAAACTACCAGTAGACCTACCAGCAAATATAAACCTAGAGGCAACAAAAACATCTAAATTGCTGTTAGCAGTCTGTCTCCTCACCCCACTGAAATTCAAACTGTAGTCTGTGTTACTTACTGAAAACCCCATGAGCTGAATGAAGAAGTGGCCATTTTAACTACAAGCATCCGTATCATATTCCAAACAAGCCAGTTCATGCTGATGTAAAGGAGCACTGTTCCTTCCCAAATAATACCCACTCCTCCAGAGCCACCAGGGCCAGTTGTGCAATGGAAGGAAAGCACTCTTTCTTCTCTGAGGCAGGAAATGTAGACCATAGACAATGACAGCAGAAAAGACCAGTGGTTCATCCAGTTTGCTGAAGTTCCCCATCTAGCCCTGGAACCTACTGACCCTCTAGGATCCTAGCTGCCCCATCATTCACCCCCACTCTCTCCCCTGATTGTGCCACCCCAAGCAGACACTATACCCTTAATTTTATCCCAACCATGCCTGAATCCACCCATGGTTTTTGCACCCACCACCTTGGCTGGCAGATGGTTCCATGGCTCCATTACCCATTCTGTAAATTAGTACTTTGTCATGCCCCTCCTGCACATCTTTCCTGTTAATTTTCATTCATGTTCATGTGACCACAAGCTAGAATTCAAGCTAAATGGTTCTCCACAGTTCATATAGTCATTTCTGCTACCTGTTCCTCCAATCATACCATGAGGGCTGGTGGTATGTGGGGTCACGTCAGACTGGTAGGTCCCTTAAAAAATATGTTGGTCCTGGGAGGATGGACCTTATCCTACAATCCTTTCTATGCATGGCGCAAGGGATCTAGTGTGCTGGTTGGCAGGCCATCTGATTAGATGGCCAGCATTGATTGCCTGGCTACTGGTACCACTCCTCCTGACACTTTGCACATCTTCCCTACAATGTGTGTATGCAGAGGAAGCAGGGTAAGGTAATGTAAATGTAATGTAAAATTTATTTATATAAGGTGCCCTTCCTGAGCTCAGGACGCCCTTACAATAACCATCACATTAATTTAAAATCCACAATCATTATAAAAACATACATAAACATATATCAAGTGTCATAAAATGCTTGAAGAAACAAAAAGGTTTTAAGGGATTTTTTTAAAACTTTCTACAGTTAGGCCATCTCGTATCTCACCAGGCAGATCAGCATAGTGCATAATTTCTTGAGTGTGCTGATCTGCATGTGTGAAGTTCCATGGCCTGGGTTCACAACTTTGGCATATAACTAGGCCACTATCATGCATAGAGTCCATTATCTGTAATATTTAGATTAATTTGTTACAAGCACATTTTCTTTTCTATACATACTGTATACACTGCCAGCAGAAAAAGACCAAAAGTCCATCCAGTCTGCCCGAATAGGTATCCCTACCTCACCCCATGACATAATGTCCAGATGAGTTTTCCACCCTACACCACCCATTAAATTCCCTACCTCCTTAGTTCCCTTGGCAGAACAGTCAGTCCCTGTATCCTATCCTAGCCATGCTTGAACCCTTTTGTAGTTCTTACCCAGTCAACTCAACCACACACTCTTAGTGAAGTAGAACTTTCTCACATCCCTCCTAAACTTCTCCCACCAGATTTCATTTATACCCCCCTCATTACTGTCACCCTATTTCTGTTGTATAGGATCTCACTTTTCACTCTATTTATTCCCCCTTAGTAACATGTAGATCTCTGTCATATCACACTTCTCACTCCTGGCCTCCAGTGAGTACATGTTCAGGGCCTGTAGACATTCCTCATACAATCCGCCCTGCCAGTCTTTAATCATCTTGGTGATCTTTTGCTGCACTAACTCCAGCCTACCCTGTCCTTTCTGAGGTGTGGCCTCCAGAACTGAAAACAGTGCTGTAGATGGAACCTCATCAGTGACCTATACAGAGGAAAAAAATTACTTCCTTTCTCCTTCTGTCAACCCCCTCCCCTCACCCCATACACCCTCAGCCTTCTTGTTACCTTACTGCAGGCCTTACTTAAGCAATAAGGTCTTACAGGGAATGCAGTGAGCTGGGATAACGGCATGTCATGAGTGGGTTGAAGCACAAGGCCGAAGGTCAGGTGCTTTCACCATCGGAGAAGTGCTGTTATCCCAGCACAGTCGACACTCTGACGTGCCTTATTAAGCAATAAGGTATGTCTGAGAGTTATTTTAATGGCCTGTTAATCACATTCTCGGGGTGTAATGTGGCACGAGGCAAAGCTGAGTGCCACATGTCCTCAGGGTGTGATTAGCTGGCCATTAACATAACCCTTAGATATACCTTATTGCTATTATAGTAATGAGGGAACATTATTTTATGCCTAACATCATGTTATGTTGCTTATTTTTACTTTTTCTGGTGGAAACAGTACTGAAAAGTTCCTCCACAGTCAACCCTGGTCATTGCAGTGCATGGGTTGGACAGTTACCGTGAAACAGTAACCTTATATTGCTGTAACAGGAGTTTTGTACTCTCATGATAGTGTGGGGCCATGAGTCATTCTGGCCTATATATCTTACTGCTTAATTTCAGAATGCCTGCCATAGGCTCTCTTTGTTTATGCAGAAGTTCATTTCGCATATGCTACTGATTGTACTGGATGAAAAGACGAGTTACATGCCCAGTCCCCACTATACCGACATACACACACACACATCAGCATTATCAAAACACCAACTTAGGTAGATTGCAGGTACGACACAGTTCCGTAATTTATGAATTGTTTCATTTTTTTCTTATACTGTTTTATTTAAGACTGGCTAACAACAGTTTTACCTTACCTGTTCTGCCAGCACTGAGGTCTCTAGCATGCATGCTTGATCTTGAGGCAAATCACTTATATTGGATACTATTGCTGTTTCACTGGGCTCACAAACTGCCATTTCTTTGTTGTGTGGTCTTTGTGGGCTGGGATGCGAGAGGCTCTGGAAGCTTTGGACACCGCAGTACATGGCTCAGGATTTTCTTCCTGGTTAGCCACAGTGGTCACAATGCCTTGCCTGGTACCAGCTTGTTTGGCTACAGAGAACATCTGTCTTTGGCAGGTGATTCAGCTACAGTATTCACTTATTCTATTACTGAGTTCATAACATTGGCTGACCAACAGTCAAAGTCAGCTGAGTCACGGCTGTCATTCGTCATGATACTTTGAAAAAAGTATCAGTACCAAGTGGATGAGTGGCAAAATATTAAACAACAGGTCAATTTAAAAAAAAAACTTGTCACTGAAACTGAAACTTTTTTTGGGGGGGGGTCAGTTGCAGTTATTACTTGTATTTGTGAACTGGTATTGTGGTCCTATGTAAAGAAATTGCTGATCATGATCACCAAGTTTTCAATGGTGGGCAGGTAGTCCATTTTGGAATTCTGTTTAGAATTCAAAATGTGGCTCTACTAATTACAGTATATCAATGCTCAAGTGAAGTGGCTTTGCAGGTACATTAATAAAATTAATGTAAGGCTACTGCAGTACAGTGGCCAATCAGGATGAAGAGATTACAACACCCTTACTATAACTGCAACTATGAAATGGATTATGAAGCATTTTATTTAAAACAAACTTTTTGTAGTACTGGCATTAGAAAAAATAAAATAACTAAAGAAAAGAAGTCTTTGTTGTAAAGAAGGAAATGTCCCATTGTTACATGGATTGTTGGCTGTAGGCCAGTAGATACTTTCAATACTGCATATGAACAGCTGTGTTTTTTGTCCCTAAATGTAGGGGCAAATGTAGGTCAAGGCATGACTTTAAGGAGAAGGGTTGGTTACGTCTGCTTGCTGGCTGTGGAGGAGATCTTTGTAAGTTTTGCTATTGTTTTTTAAACTACAGGAGTGAAGGATTAATTAATTCTACTTGCTGTTGAGGGAGTTAATGTATAGAGGATTTTTGTAAGTTTTGATATTGTTTAATTTTCTTTTTAATTTAGCTTAAAGTAGAATTTAGTATGAAGTCTTTTGTGGCTGTAGTGACTGTAAAAGCCTTCCCTACCCACATCTTCCACCAGCCTATCTAAAATACTGAAATAATACTGGGGGTTGGGTTTGAAGGCTGTGAGGAGGAGCTTGGGGAGCTACAAACTGATCTGAGCCCTCAGAACAGGCCAGGAAGGAGGGAAACAAGGAACAGCCATATAAGCTAAGTCTTAAGGACATATAAATATATAAAACGTGTGAGTAGATCTATAGTCCTTATGAGTAGGATTGTGGTTTCCAGTTAGTACTATAGTTGGCTGTCTTATGCTGCATGCAGGGCATTTAGGATAACAATTTATGTTAGAGGCTGGGCTAGGATTAGTTAATTCTACTTGCTGTAGGGAGAGTGGTGTGGAGAGGCTGTATAGGTAGTGTGGACCACGAGTAGGGCTGTAGAGTTCAATGGTTGTGGGGCAGCAATGCAGATGGACATACTGTGGGAGCTGGGAGGGTGCCCAATATGCCACAGGCTAAGGAGGCTTGAGGAAGAGGTTCAGTTGCTTGGCTGGGAGCTGGGAATGTTGAGGGAGGAGGGAGGATAGCTCGGTAGGAGGGCTGACATCTGACAGTATTGGGGTCACCACAGAGAAGGAACAGTGGGGCAAGGAGAGGTCAGGGAAGGAGGCACAGTAGACAGGAAGCCAGTTGATGAAGGGTGGACTCTAGTAGGACCTAGAAAAAGAGGAGCAGCAGTAGGCAGGAGGGAGGAGAAAACGCACAGTAAGGCAAGGGGAGGAGGGAACATGTTTGCTGTACTAGCACCACATGTGAAAGAGAACACAGGAGGAGATTGCACAAGGGATAGTACTCACAAAGAGAAGGGTGAGAGGGCCATAGTGAAAAGACTGAGTATGGCATGGCAGAGGGAGGATAATACTCAGAGAGTGAGGAGGGAGGCGGAAGGTTGGCAGTCAAACAGGAGGAGGGAGGGTCTCAACTGAGAGGCAGGGAGAGAGACACTGGGACACACTGTAAAGCACCATCTTGGTGGCCCCAGAAATGAGAATCTGGGTGGGGGGTGGTGATGGGCACAAGGAAAGAGGAGGAAGTGTACTAGTGTTGAGGGACTCCATATTCAAGGGTATCAGATGGGGCAGCAAGGGGGAGAGGCACAGTCAGATATGGGAGGAGTCCAAACATTGTGGTACATGTGGGGACAAATGATCTAGTGGGGGGAAATGGTGGAGGTAACAAAGGAGAAGACTGAGGAAGTGGGAAGGTTTTGTGAGGAGACTGTGGAGTCTGTGGCATTCTCTGAAGTGCTCCCAGTACCCTGCACAAGCACAGTGAGAAAGGAGACGATTAGGGAGTTGAACACGTGGTTGGTAGAATGGTGTCAAACTAAGGGATATGGGGTTGTGGGTGGCTAGGGCAGTACCTGGGATAATAACAATCTGTCTGCAAGGGATAGGCTGCACCTGAGTGGGGAGGGGAAGGATGTGTTAAAGCAAGCACTGGGGAGGTATATTGTGACAAAGGTGGATTTAAACTAGATGGGGGGGTGGCAAGTGGACAGCAGGTAGGCAGGGATCTGATAGAGTGGAGTCACAGCCTACCCCCCCCAGGCTAGCAGGGAAGGACTTGGGGCAGCTGAAAAGGAGGGATTAGAAGGAAGGAAATGGAGGCAATGAAGGGAGGGAGCAGGATGGAGGGTGGTTTCACTGAATGCGAGAAGCTTAGGCAACAAATCAGCTGAGCTACAGGCACTCTTAGCAGTGTGGAGGTGGATATTGCAGCTGTCACAGAAACATGGGCAACTGAGCACTGGGACTGGGATCTGGCAATTCTAGGATACAAAGTATACAGGAAGGACCTTAAGAAAGGGAGGGGGCAGTGGGGTGGCAGTCTGTGTGAGGGCAGGATAAAATGCAAAAGGACAAGGGGAAGAAAGTAGAATCAGACAATCTGGTTGCAGCTTCTAGACTCAAGGGTAGGAAACTGAGGTTTGGGGTGGTATGCAGGCCACCGTCCCAGTCTGAGGAGCTTGACGAGGAATTGCAGGACAAATCAGAAAGGTATGTAGAAAAGGGAGGGTGGTCATTGTGGGGGATTTCAACTTGCCAGGGGTTGACTGGAGCATTCCAGTCACCTCCAGTGCTAGGAAACAAGTGCTCCTGGATGCAATACAGGATGGTCTCCTGAAACAGTTGGTTAGTGTACCTACTAGCCTAAAGAACACTTTAGATCTGGTGCTGTTGTTGAATGGAGAGACAGTAAGGGAAATAAAGGTGGAGGACCCACTAACCGAACACCAAATGCCATGGTTTAATATCACGATGTGCGGGGAGCCAGAGAAATCAGTTACTCAGGTAGTAAACTTCAGGGGGGCAGACTTTGGGAGGATGCAGGAAGAACTGAAAGGGAAACTAGAGGGCATAAGGCAGGAGATGGATGCAGAGAAGAAATGGGATATTATTGAAGGGATTACAGAGGCAACAGAAGCCTGCACCAAGACACAGAGTAAGAGGAGCAGAGCAAGAAAACCATGCTGGTTGAACAGCCAGGTAGTGGAGGTCATGAGAGTAAAATGATTGGCGCACCAGAGGTATAGAAGGACTGGGAAGGAAGTGGACAGGGTGGACAGGGAGGAGTATGCAAGACGATCCAGGGAGGTGACCAGAAAAGTGAGAGAAGCCAAGGCCCAGAGGGAGCTGAGATTAGTGCAGGGAATTAATGTGGGGGTACTTTCTCAGATAATCAGGGAGAAAAGGAAGTGCAAGGAGACAATAGTGAGGATAACAAGCATTTGTCAATGCTGAATGTTTGCTTGCTGGCACTGGCATTGGTAGTGTAGAAGTTACAGAGCTGCATAATAGGAATGGCAGCGTAATATTGACAGAAGCCAATCCCACCACTACCCTGCAGAGAGTGGCAGGCATTGGGGTGTGCCTTTGGGTCATCAGGCATAACGACCACGCCATTTCACCACACCTACCCTGCAGACACTGACAAGCATCATGGTGTGCCTTGGGGTCTTTGGCCCTTATGCGCACCCCATTCCATCAGGAAATATGGTGAGATGGGTGCGGTACAGGAGAATGGGGTGAAGTTTGGGCCTGAAGAGTCCGAGGCACACCTTGATGCCTCTCACTGGCTGCAGGGTGTGGGTGGGGGTGGAATGGTATGAGCATGACAGGCAAGAATCCCAAGTCACATCCCTGATGCCTGTCATACTCTACAGGGTGAGGCGTTATGGTGGAAACCCCTAGCGCCTCAGGCGTCGGTAGTATTTTCACTCCAAATTTTCAACATGGTTTTTGTGACCCCACCTCATGAACAGTGGCAATATCAGTTTGTTAGCGAAAACTGCTTTTGCACAGTGACTATGGCATTTGCACCACAGGTGCAAAAACACATTCGAACAGGATGTGAAAATGACAGTGGTACTGTTCATGGGAGGTGTAAAAATGTAAATGTTGAAATCTGCTATGAAAATCTTAAAAAACTGGTGAAGTCACGAGTGCATAGAAACTGTGCAACGACACCCGTAATGTAACTAGTTTGGGATTTTTACAGTAGATTGTTAACACAGGCATTTTGGACCTCCGATCATGAACAGTGTCAGTGTGATTTTCTTTATCTGTCCCGAACAATGATTTCCACAGCGACCACGCATCTCTGACTGAAAGTGTGAAAACACATTTCGCCATGTTGTGGAAAATGGCAGCGGTACTGTTTATAAGGAGGTGTGGAAAAATGCCACTGGTGAAAATCTGGACTGAAAATATTACAAATTCATGAACCTATGAGGGTGCGTGGAAACTGCGCAATGCTCACTCGTAACACAGTCATTTTATGGAGTTTTGTCACCAAATTTTCAACATAGCCATTTTAAGACCTCTGCTCATGACCAGTGTCACTGTGATTTTCTTAATCTGTCCCAAACATTGTTTTCGCAAACCGACTGTACCATTGTGTGCTGCATGTGCGGAAACACATTTTGGGCGAGATGTGAAAAATGGTAGCTGCACTGCTCATAAGGAAGTGCGGTAAAATAGCACTGTTGAAAATCTGGTGTGCAAATATTACAAATTCGCAAACTTGCCAGCATGCATAGGAACTGCGCAACGTGCGCTCCTGAAACAGTCATTTTGGGGAATTTTTTCACCAAATTTTCAACATAGCCATTTTAACACCTCTGCTCATGACCAGTGTCACTGTGATTTTCTTAACGTGTCCCATACATTGATTTCACACACCGACTGCGCCATTGTGCGCTACATGGGCAGAAACACGTTGTGGGTGAGATGTGAAAAATGACAACTGTACTGCTCATAAGGAGGTGTGGTAAAATGGCAATGTTGAAAATCTGGAGTGAAAATATTGAAAATTTGCGAACTTACGAACGTGCATAGGAACTCTGCAATGCACGCTCGAAAAACAGTCATTTTTAGGAAATTTTTCACCAAATTTTCAAAATAGCCATTTTAAGACATCTGCTCATGAACAGTATCACTGTGATTTTCTTAATTTGTCCCGTACATTGATTTTGCACACCGACTGCGCCATTGTGCACTACATGGGTGGAAACATTTTGGGTGAGATATGAAAAATGACAGCTATACTGCTCATAAGGAGGTGTGGTAAAATGGCAATGTTGAAAATCTGGAGTGAAAATATTGAAATTGCAAACTTATGGCGTGCATAGGAACTGCTAGCATGCGCTAAGTAAAACAGTCATTTTAGGAATTTTTCACATTTTTCAACATAGCCATTTTAACACCTCTGCCATGAACAGTGTCACTGCAGTGTCACTGATTTTCTTAATTGTCCCGTGCATTGATTTGCATACACCGACTCGCCATTGTATAAGCTACATGAAGCGACACACATTTTGGTGAGATGTGAAAAATGACAGCTGTACTGCTCATAAGGAGGTGTGGTAAAATGGCAATGTTGAAAATCTGGAGTGAAAATATTGAAATTCGCAAACTTATAGCGTCACGTAGGAACTGCATAGACTTGACTTCGTCAAAACAGTCATTTTAGGAATTTTTCCAAATTTTCAAATAGGCTTTTTGAGAGCCCACCTTATGAACACTGGCAGTGACATTTCATTAATCATTCTGGAAGGTGATTTTGCACAGTGGCTCTGAAATCACCCTTTGGGCACTAATAGCGCCATGACAGTGCAAGAATTCATGAGGAGGGTCCCAAAACCCCATGTTAAAAATTTGGTGCAAAAATTCCAAAAATGCCTGAGATATGCAACAAAGTTGAAAACCCTATATATCCCATTATACAGCTTACCAGCATTTCCTCAGTTCGCGATGCGGCTTTGAAGAGTGCAGGTATGCCCAGTCCACGAAGATCGTGGCGGGACTCCGGTAGTATGGGGTGGGGGGTGGGGAGGCAGGGTGCGCAGTGGGTGGATGCGGGTTGTGGGGGGCAGGGAGACTCACGAGGGACCCGCTTTTTTCTTTGGGTTTTTTTTGAAAAAGCGGCGATGGGATGTTTGCCATGCTGGGGTGGGCTCCCAGCATGGCAGAAGATGGCTGGGGGCGTGGAGCTGATGGGGATTGGGCACCCCCATCAGCCATGGCATCTGTTGCCACACTGGGGTGGGCTCCCAGCGTGGCACCCTGTACTCAGGGGGGGAGACAGTGAAGCCGATGGGGGATTGGGCACCCCCGTTGGCCATTACATCATTCTGGCATGCTGTGGTGGGCTCCTAGCGTGGCACCTGGATGCTTTAGGGGGGTGTGGAGCCGACGGGGGATTGGGCACCCCCATTGGCCGTACAGTGTGGAGGGGGAGGGGGAAGGTGCATGAGCACGCGGTGTCCGTGTGTGCGTGTGTATGGGAGGGGAGCTCTGCTCACTCAAGTGGAGCTCTCCCTTTCAACTGTATGCCACTGCATTTTCAGCTGTCATAGACAGCTGGAGCAGTGATTGGTGCTCTCGTGACTCGCCTGCAAATACACTGACTGAATTGGAAGGGCTGACACACCTCTGGAAAACTCATGTATGTTGGCACTATGTTTCTTGCACATGCGTGCAAGCAAACATAAAACAGAGTGGAGAGTGAATGGAAAGGGTTTGGAGCAGGCAGAAGCACTGAATGAATACTTTGTTCAGAGTTCACAGAAGAAAAGGGGACCGCTACCACCATGGGCTGGGAGGGTGGGGACAGGGGAGAAGAGGCAACAGATGGAAGGAATTGAGGCAAGTAGAGTCCTAGGGGACTGAGGGCACTGAAGGAAGACAAGGCTCAGGGCTGACGGTATCCACCTCAGGGTGCTGAGGGAGATGATGGAGGTGTTAGGCGGACGCTGGTGGATCTGTACAGCACATCACTGGAGTCGGGATGTGTGCCACTGGACCGGAGGATGGCACATGTAGTACTATTACGCAACAGCAGACCAAGGGATGAACTGGGTAGTGATCGTCGGGTAAGTCTCACCTTCATAGTGTGCAAACTCATCAAGACAATACTAAAGGAAAGACTGGTGTCGTGCCTGGAGGACAATGGCCTCCAGGATGTGAAGCAACATGGGTTTGTTTCAGGAAGTCTTGTCAAACCAACCTGATATAATATTATGACTGGGTGACAGGTGAGCTAGATAAGGGTCATGCAGTGGATGTTCTTTACTTGGACTTCAGCAAGGCCTTCAATTCTGTGCCTCATAGGTGGCTTGGGAAGCTAACTGGTGTGGGGTAGGGGAAAAATGATGAACTGGATTACAAGCTGGCTGAGTGGGAGGCTGCAACGGGTGGTGGTGAGAGGGGAGCTCTCAACTCCAAGGTTGGTGATAGGTGGGGTGCGGGCTCTGTGTTGGGGCCAGCATTGTTTGGGCTCTTCATATCAGACATTGCATATGAGGTGGTGAGCAAGAAAAGTCTGTTCGCTGATAACCCCAAAACTGGAGCAGTGGTGAATGGAGAGGAGGGATGGAAGCAGCTGCAGGGGGACCTAAGCAAGCTAGAGGAGTGGTCAGAGAGGTGGCAGCTGTGGTTCAGTGCAAAGAAGTGTAAGGTTATGCACTTTTGGGTGAAGAATCCAAGGAGAGATTACTGGCTGGGAGGGTTTAAGCCAGGAATCACTGAGGAGGAGAAGAAGGACCTAGGGGTAATGATAACAGGTACCATGGACAACACTGCCCAGTGCAGGAGTGTGGCTGCAAAAGTGAACAAAATGCTGGGGTGCATAGCAAGGGGGTTTTCATCCAGGCAAAGAGAGGTGATCTTGCCTCTCTACAGCTCGCTGTTAAGGCCGCACTCAGAGTATTGTGTGCAGTTTTGGAGGCCATACCTAAAGCGTGATATCAGGCTACTGGAAAGGGTGAGGAGGAGGGCAACAAAGATGATATGTGGAATGGAAGGGACAGACTATGACAGCAGGCTGAGCTATCTGAATATATGCACCCTGGAGGATAGAAGGGACAGGGGGGATGAGAAGACATTCAAGTACTGAGGGGTGTAACAGGGTCCTGTTATGAAATGAAATATCAAGAAATTACAAGATACCCCCCTTTTCAATTTTCACTCTATCCTGTCTGCTTCTATATTCGTATCTATCCTAATTTTCTTGTAAGGGTGGCCAACCTGGCAATCTTTAAACCTTTCTTTACTGTTCCTGATAATCTTTAAAACAATCTGGCATCCAAATCTTGATAAGCTGAAAAGTAGTTGTTTAATTATGGAGTAGGACTTTAATAAAGAGTATTTGCTTAAAGTATCTAGCCCAGCAAAAGTATTGTTGAAAGTAAAGGAAACAATATTGTTAAGAGCTTCCTGCTCTCTATTTAAGGGCTGTTTATAGTGTTGTAAGTCTTTGGTTCAGGGTTTTCTTGAGGGAACTAATATGGGACTCAAATATAAGGTGAGGATCTAAAGGATGCCAAGGTATGTAAAACTCTCAACATGCTCAATAGTATCACCGTTAAGGTCAACTATGGGGTTTACAGTTCGGGTTTCCTCTAGGCCCACTAAAGAGCATAACCTTGATCTTTTAGAATTAAGCACCATGCATTTAGAAATAAGCCAGTTCTGGAAATTAAGAAAGTCAGTTTGCACTTTTCTCCATTCGGAACTTGGGTTATCATCAATGCTGTATAGGTCAATTTGCATGTCCAGGTCTGATGGTCCCATGCACTGTGTCAGGACAAAAGGGTGGCAAGAAAAATGGGATGGCAGGATGAAAGTCAGGTTACTGCAGGCCCTGCACCACTGACAGGCCCCTACTACTTTTTAGCTGCCCAGCCTCTTCATCTTCCACCTAAGGAACTTTCCTTGTATCTCTGGTGCCCCCCCAAGACAGGGATAGGAGAGGAAGTTAGTCTGGCCTTCTTAACTCTCAGCCAGTTTGGCCATCCACAGCCTTGTTGGTGTTGCAAGGTGTGCAGAAGGTGATGGCTTCATCCTGCCCTCATGGCAGTCAATGAGGAAACAACCCCCCTCGAGAAGATAGTGGGCCTGGGGATGCTGAATCCTGTCCATATCCCCAGGTCAGCCTCAAGAGATCAAGTCCATTCCAGAACCTGGGTCACTGCCATGGTACCAGTAACTACCCCTCCAACCAACTACAATCCCTTTCTACCCGACACAGCTGATTAGTAATTTTATTAACCATACTAACCACTCTTCACTTTACGTCTACAAGTCTGGTGGAATAAAGAAGATGGCACAACAAGACGGTGTCCCAGTGTTGGAGAACATTAACCACATGTGTCAAATAAGTATTGTGTTATGTTTAGGGTACCTTGTTTGTTCAAGTTAGCTACTAAAGAGCTGCAGATCCTTTGTGACCCCATTGTCATTCTTATGTTACAGGTAGAACTGGATGTTCCTCAAGCCACCCAACCCCATCCTATAATAACCAGGACCGGTAATAAATTTTTACTATCAGTACTACATCTAAGCTAGGATGGTACAGTGTTAGCTAGGTACAACACTGAAACGGCATTGGTTAGGGTGCAAAATGACCTCCTCAGGTTGAGAGATGGGGGTACAGGTCAGTTCTGGTTCTACTAGATCTCTCTCAGCTTTTGACACCATGGATCACACTGTGTTACTAGATTGCCTTTGAGAATATTGTGGACTCACAGGTACTGTCATCAACTGGTTCGAGGCCGATCTCTCAGGCAGGATGCAATGGGTGGTGATGGGGAATTTCTGCTCCTCCAAGAAGCCTCAGGGCTTGATCTTGTCACCAGTGTTACTCACAGTGTACATGCTACCCTTAGGTGAGCTCATTAGGCATTACAGTTTGGGTTTTCACTGCTATGCAGATGATACCCAACTGTATATGTCCTTGCCCATGGAATACAAGGCGTTGTGGAAGTGCACAGCAACTGCCTGAGAGCAATGACTGGATGTCCTCCAACTGGTTGAGACTGAACCCAGATAAGACAGAGGATCTTGTGATTGAGCAGGGTCATGGTTCTGATAGGAGTGCCTCCAGAGCGGCCTCAGGATTGGTCCTAGGGACCGCTCCATTGATGGCTTCCCTAGGGTGAGAAATCTTAGCATCATCTTGGACAGATTGACACTTGATGCTCAGGGTCATCTATTGTTCAAAGTGTTTTTACCACTTAGGAATGTCACCAGGATTGAAACCCTAGTTCTACCCAAGGATCTGCCATCACGGGTTCATGTCTTTGTTATGTCTAGGCTTGATTACTGTAATGCTCTGTACTTCAGAATCAGTGGAGGGACCCCACGGCTTCAGCTGGTATAGAACGCAGCAGCCAGGTTACTGATGGGTCTGCCCAGGTCTAGTCATGTGACCCGATCCTATGAGGCTTTGACTGGCTGCCTGTCAAATGAGGCTCATCTTCAAGGTGGGTTTGCTCACCTATAAGGCCCTACATGGACTGGGCCCTGGCTACCTGGCTGATCTCCTGACACCTGCCTCCTCAGTCCACTTCCTTCGCTCCTCCACCAGGGGCCTCCTTGCAGTTCTGAGAGCCAGGTTAAACACTTCTGGTGACTGAGCCTTCAAAGTCGCTGGTCCAGCCCTCTGGAACTCAATTCCCATCTCCGTTAGGGAGGCCCCAACGGTGGAGGATTTTAAAGGGGTCTACAGACTCATCTTTTCCGTCTGTCCTTCCCAGACTAATCGAGAATTGATATTTTAAGATTATGCTTAGTGATTTTAATATTGTATTATGTACTAAATATTGTATTTGTGTGTATTTTATCCTATTTGCATTTCCTTTCCTGTTTTTATGTAAGGTGCCCAGAGCCTCGGATTGGGCACAATAGAAATAAATGTACCTTGCTCTAATGGTGCAACTACAAGTATTAAGACACTGTTGTTGTTCACTTGTTAGTTGGTTAGTGAAGCAGGGCTAGAAATATCTCCACTATTCTGTTGATATAATTTTGTGCAGGTCCGCTGCATGAATGAGGATGTGATTCCACCATCACAAAAGGAAATTCATTGCAAAAACTACATTAATACAGATATTAGAGTTGAAGAATGCAAAGTATGGAAATGGAAAACCATTAGTGTTTTGGGCCTCCAGAGTCTTTGTGAATCACTCATGCGTTGTTCCTTGGAATTGACCACCCTACTGCCCACCCCTCCACTGAGCAAACAAGATTAGATAGGATCTCTTTTCTTCAGACCGAGCCCTGCATGAAGAAAGCTGTGGCTGATTCTGTTAGCTACATGTGGCGAGCCATACTCCTCTACCTCTTCCTCTTCCTCCAAGAGTGTATCGCTATAAGGCACTGGCCTGGGGCTGTATATTGTGCTTCAGACAGGAGACTACAGGCAGGAAAAGGGGTGAGCATTAGGGTTCACAACATAGAATTTGTTAGCAGAAAAGGACTGCTTGGCCCACTTAGTCTGCCCAGATGGTCTCTGCCTAGTCTTTCTCTGGTGACCCTCCCTCCTCCCTGTCCATTTGCTAATATTGCCTATGTCTAGACCATGCATGCTTGAAGCCCCTCCTGTTTTCACCACCACCACCTCCACTGGCAGTCTATTCTAGGTGTCCTGCACTCTTTCAGTGAAGTAGTACTTCCTCACATTTCTCCTATACTCCATCCCTCTCCAGCTTCATTGCATGCTCTCTGGTTCTGCTGTTCTTCCTCATTTGAAAGAGACTCCCTTCTGCACCTTGTTCACCCTGTGAGGTACTAGTAGGTCTCTGTCATGTTATGTCTCTTCCAGGGTGTACATTTTGAGATCCTTCAGTCTCTCCTGCAGGGCTTCTCATTCAACCCCAGCACCATTTTATTTGCCTTTCTCTGGTCTTCACCCTATCTATATCTTTTCTGAGTGCGATCTCAAAACTGGACCACGATACTTTAGGTGGGGTCTTGTCATATAAGTGACAACACCACCTCTCTCCTTCTGCTGAAGACACTTCTCCCTATTCATCCTACTGTCTCTATCTGCTGCTTTATCACACTGTCCTGCCACTTTGAGGGCATCTGATATGATAACTCAAGGTCCCTTTCCTGCTTAGTGACCGACAGTATCTCCCACCATCATATACTCTACTCTTGGGTTCCTATGCCCTAGGTACATGATTTTGCACTTTTGGCATTGAACCCAAAGTGCCATGCTCTTGGCCACTCCTCAAGTTTCCTCGATCCATATGCATTCTTCTCAACCCTTTCTTATTGTTCACCCTATTACAGATTCTGGTATCATCTGCAGAAGGCATACCTTCCTTCCAGTTTATCTGCACATTAATAACTTTGCATGTATTGTTGCATGCACAGTCTGGGGACAAGGTCTTTTGATTTGGCAGTTTTGTGACAGTCAGATCTTGATTCTGAAATCTGGATAGTGCAACAAGTGGAAAAAAATCTGTTTTTGGGCCTTTTTGTTTGCTCTCACCTACAGCCCAGACAGTTTGGAATTTTGTTCTGAAATTTTCAGGGTAGAAGGGCTTGCAATTGAAAGAGGCCTTTTTGATTTGGTGAAAAATATTAATCTGTTCCCAAGTTATAAGGATTGGAAATGTAATTTCTGAACATGCTTAGTAAGGTCTTTCATTTATACACAAACATAAGAAGACAGTAGAATAAGGTCATTAGGCCTATTTAATCTGCTCATACTACAGGGTCTATAGCTTGAGCTATTGAGCCTGTCCCACCATCCTCCTATCCTTTCCACCCACCCCTCCCATGACCTCTACTTTCCTCCTTACGTCTATCTGACAACTTTTGAAGCTGCCCACCATTGTCAACGCAACCACCTCTTTCAGCAGCACACTCCAACTGTCCATCACCATCTCAGTGAAGATTGCCTTCTAGATTCCCTTCTAAACCTTCCCCATCCAATTTAAGACAGAGCGCTCTCATGTTATAGTTTCCACTTAGCCTAAAGAGACCCTCCTTATCCACTCTAATTATCCCTTTCAAGTATTTGAAAGTCTCAGTCATATCCCGGGATACATGTTCAGGTCTCCCAACCTCTAATTTATGTACATATGTACTGTATGTCTAATGCTAAAGAATTTCTGGCTCAACAAAGAAGAGTCTTCTTAGTCATTCTTATGAAAAAAAAATCATCTTTCATATGGCCGCCATCTTGTTTGGCATTAAAAATATATATATATATATATATAACTCAAAAATTATGCCCTGAAGAAAAAACACATGAATTTAGCTAAACTGGACCCATTTAGTTTGATTCTGGCTTTTGTTTTTGTAAAAATGACCATGAAATATAGTTTTGGGACATTCCTCAGAACCACAAGACTTAGTGAGGGCTCATATGAAAGAACTGCAGTTCTTTTGTGAGCTCAACGACATGAGATCAACAGCAGGACTTTCTTGGTTTTGTATCTGCAGCTGTAGTGCTACTGCCAGGTTTAGTGAGGGCAATAAGCCAGCGATCATTGCATCATACAAAGAACTATAGTTCTTGCATGAGATCAGCAGTGGGACTTTCTTGTTTTGTATCTGCAGCAGGAGTGCTGCTGCCGGCTCGATAGTAGTGAGCTGGCAATCGCTGGATCTCTGTCTCTTTCCTATTGATCTAAATATTAAGTGGACCAGGGTGCCTCCCTCTAGATTGCCCACCTTTCCCAACGTATTGCTGGTGGCACTGGGGTGCCCATCCCCAGTATCACTAGGACCATTGGCTTGGGTCCCCTGAATAAAGAAAACTGTCCCTCATTGTCTTTTTTTTTTGCTAACCTGTAAAAAAAACGGTCCCTCACTGATCTGGCCCCAGACCCCAAACATCCACCATGACTCCCCACTCTGCACCAATCCTCACCCCTAACTCACCCAAAATGTCCCACAACTTAGATCCACTCTCTGATGGAAGACATGTCTTGCAGCTGGAACTGGCAACTGTGATATGAGAAAATAAGGTAAATTTGGTTTAAAGGGACACTGTCAATTGTTTTGCATATTATTTCTGGGTAAAACACATTTTATGATTGCTTACCTTCTCTAAAATTCATTGATGTCAATGATTGTTTTATCTGCCTCCCTGACTATTAGAACTGAAATGCACTGTAATGTAGTTATACTCAGCCTTGTTTTGCTTCAAATCACTGAACTACTCTTGTTGCATACTTCCTGAACATTACAAACACCTCAAACAGTGCAGCCACTCATGATACAACAGTCTCCTCTACTGGCACTGCATGATGAGTGGCTAAATTGTGTTGGGTGTTCCTGAGTCCCAGAAAGATGCAGTGGGAGTTGATCAAGAAATGTAAACAAACATGTTTTGGTGTGGTAACACCAGAATGGTGGACACTCAATTTTTCATTTTTAAGAGAAAAAGAATCCAAGTCAAACTACCAGCTGCATCACAAGTATATATAGAAAGTGAACAGCCTTAAAATATTTTTTTTAAACCAGGGACCCTTTGAGGAAGAGGGGTTGACAGTGTCTCTTTACTGTAGTTCAATTGGGTTTGAACTTTCATAACCTTGCCTTTATTTTTAATTTACTGCACTTTTCTGCCCACATCCTTGACCATCCCCCACTGGTCCAGCCCACCCACCAGTCCTGTCTCCCATCTCTTTGACATACCTCTACCTCATGTATTCCCCACAAATAATCCCCCCTCCGTGGGAAGGGCGCTGGGGGCCGGGTTCTTATTGCCTCAGCAGAGTTCAAGTGTTGGTTGACGAGGTGGGGAGCCTAATCAGCAGTGTGGAGCCTGAAATGGGTGGTGGATGGCATCTTGCATCAGTCAACAGATTCTTCTCTTTTCTAGCTCTCCCTGACATTGGGAGGCCTTGCTGACAAAAGGCGTCATGCAGATGTTCCTCCCTCAATCTATGGCTCCAACTGCACCTCCACCTTTGGTTAAGTGGCAGTGTTGCAGTGGAGACCATTCACTCCCTCCCTCCCCAGAAGAGGTGAGCATCACAGGATGCTTAACCATCCTCACCCAGCTGCCCCTCTGATGACCCAGGCCTGCTTCCCAAACCCAGGCTGTTGAGATCACAAGCAGTAGCACTACTGCTGAGGTGGCAGGGCAGCTGCAACTTTATCAATTGTTTAATATTTATATACCAAATTTTAAAGATGGCCTTTTTTGTGACCCCACCTCATTAACAAGAGCGGTGGAATTTTTCAAACCCGCCCAAAGATGATTCTGTATTTGCTGTGTCAAATCACCTTTTGGGCAGGATTTGAAATTTTTCACTACCATGTTCATAAGGTGGGATCATAATAAGCGATGTTGAAATTGGGTTCAATAAAAAACAAGAGAGTTACAGTGTATGTTGAAATTTTTCTACACTTGCTACTAACTGGTAATTTTCAATATTTTGACCCCAAATTTTCAACATTGCCATTTCTCTAAAACCTCATGAAAGTTATAACTATAATTTTTTTTTTTTTTTTATTCTGGGCAAAATGCACTTTCAGACCTGTAGCGAAAATGATGTTTTGATGGGATTTGAGAATGTGCACCTTCCTTTCATGGCCTTGAGTAATATGAAGCCTATGTTAACAATTTGGTGTAAAAATATGGAAAAATTACAAGTTATAGTGAGCATTGAAATATTTGAGCGTTGACTCATAACTTTGCTAATTTTCAATATTTTGACACAAATTTTCAACACAACCATTTTCATACTACCTCATACACAGGACAAGTGTCGTCTTTTAAATCCTGGACTTGGGCCGGCCTGTCAGTGCAGCGGTTGGATTTCCGCATGCGGCGCTAGCGACCAGGTTCGAAGAGCGGACCAGGGTTGCTGGAGGGCGGCTGGGGTGAGAAGGATAGAGCATCCTAGGGTGGGGAAGTGCCCAGAGCATCAATAACCCCGGTGGAGGCCAGGAGTCACACAGCTACCAGCACTGGCATCTACAGGAGGTGAGGCGGATGCAGGCGTCTTGCCGACCCTGCCTCCCTGGAAAAATGGGAAAAGTCAGCTGCCAGCCACCACTAATAAAGCTTGCCATGGCTTCGATTAGCTCCTCAGACCAGCCCTCCGACCTAGTCCGAAGACTGCATCTTGCAAGGGAGTGCCGCAGCCCCACCGTGGGGGTAAGCCACAGTGTATCGGAGGGCCTAAGGCCGATTTGGGGGTGGAAGTCCGTGGCCCATGACTGGGCTGAAAAAATATCAGGCACGCAGGCAGCAGGGCGGAAAAAGAATAAATAGAAAAACAAAACTCCTGGACTTGTTTTTTGCACTTGTGGTGTGAAATTGCATTTTGTCCAAATGCCATGATTGTAAGGAGTCATAAAATGACTGTCTTGACAATTTGAGGACAAAATTAAAAGAAAATAAAAATATTAAGAAACTGTCACTAATGTTTCTAATCATCACTTGATCCATTTCATTACACATCAAATTTCTAAGATAAAAAACAAGTTTTTTTTATTTTTTTAATTTAGATTTTATAATCCTAATTAGCAAATGCAGGTAACATTCATATTTCATTTGGTTAACATAGGCAGTGATGTGTGTAATGTCCCGTGAATGAGGTTGTCTTAGAATAAGTGAAGTATGTATGTTTATGACTGCTTTTCTTGTTTGTACATACCGTTTCAGTTACGTTTTGGGTCATCTAGCAGTGTAGCAAATGCCTTTTGAACTTCTGTTCTACTAACTAGCTGCTGCAAGTAAGGTGCCTGTTCATGATGTTAAAAGACATGCAAACTGTCCTCATTTTGCTACAGTTTCTTACTTGAGTTTACTTTAGTATCCCAGTGGACTTATCTATTTTTGGGTATAGCAACTGCAGTTCATTCTAGTTTTAATGCAGGGACTGCTTATTTAGGGTTTACTCTGACTTCAGAAACTCTACAGTGAAATCAAGTTCTTGTATCACTAGTGTATAAACCTGTCAAAACCGTGGCTTGAAATGCTGGAGCTGGGCATGTGATAAAACTATTAGTATTTAATATCTATTCAAAGGTAGCTAATAACTGCTCAAATTAGACTTCTTCCTTCCTTATATTGGCACTAAGGAAGATTCATAGCCCAAGTTGATATCTAGGGGTGTTAGCCCAGTTTTAGCCAGCAACAGTGGTAAGATGCAAATGTTCCATGCGGAAGCACATGCTTTCTCAATGCATACAGAGTGCTCCCCACAGGTGAGCATCATATACATAAAGTGAACTCTTAAAGCAATACTGTGAAAGGAAAAAAAAAAAGTGTGCTTTTTCCACTTTATTCCCTGTGCTCTGCTGATTATATACCTGATACTCTGTCTTGACAGCACTGTACTATCACGGAGTAATTTGCTCAGTTATCCTCTGCTTTTGTTTACATTTCTGCCACCAAGCATGTTGCACTGGAACCCCTCTGCTGCCAACTGCAGATGTGTATGCTTTGCAGGGACATCGGAATGGTCAGTACAGGGTCCCACTGCTGTAGTCAAAAACGTGATGCTACCTGAAGGAAAAGTGCGGCTGAAAATTAGTCAGCCACCATATTTATTGTGCCACAACAATTAAATAAATTGCAAATATCTCGAAAACTAAAGAAGACTGAAAACAATATTTACATATATGGAAACTGGAACTACAGCCACATGCTTACAGCCAAAAAACAGAATTTTGATAGATCACTTGGTAGTACTGCTGCTTTAATAAATACAAACATGAAAATTTAACCACTTAAAAATACAATTGTAACCTACAGGAGAAAGTAACTCTTATAGTGAGATACTGCTGACCCATAATCAAAATTGCAGCCACCTTTTGCTAAATACATTCACTGGAGCTAAAAGTCCTTTTACATTTGCTCCATTTTAGGTACTCCATGGGCTGGATATTCAAACTGCACTATTCTTAGGCGCAAGCCCTTGCGTTGTGCAAAATAGTTGTGAAGGGTGTGGTCAGCGCAATATTCAAAGGAGTTGTGCTATTGAGCAACTCCTTTGAATATCACCCGACCACAGCCACTGTGCATGGCGCAGTGGAACTTCGCCACCGCAAGTGGTCAGTGGAGCATTCAAGTTGCGGTGGCGCCAAGTACCATTCGCTTATCATGAATTTCCGATATTCAAAGGTGACATGCAAATGGGGCCATAATTCATGCAAGAAGCGCAGGGGGCCATTTGCATCTATTATAACCCCATTTGCATGCCATTAGCATGCAGGTGCATGATCCCGGACACACCTGGCGCCTGCCCAGGTAGCAGCCGTCAGGACCGGCAGCCCCCCTGCAGCCGATCACGGGCAAGTGTAAAACATCTCCCCACCCCTCCCAACTGGCTCGTCGTGGGCAGATGCTTAAATAACCCCCCACCAGCCCGATCGCGGGCAGCAAAGTGTGCCCAGACATATCCCTGGTGGTCAGTGGACGCTAAACCCGATGGTGGGCTGAAGAAGTTTAAACCCACCCGAGCGTATCCCTGGTGGTCAGTGGACGCTAAGCCCGATGCGGGCTGCATAATGTGTGACACAACCCCCTCCCCCAAGACCACATCCTTGGTGATCTGTGTCCCCCCACCCCACCCTCCCTTGAAGCCCCATCACCCCCCACTCCCCGGCAGCCAGCAGCATCCCACCCACCCGACTGACGCGGTAGGGTTGCCGTATTGGTGCAGATTCATTCACATATCTGGACTGCTTTGTCAGTATGGGCTGCCGCCCATTGGTGCAGAGCAAGGCCAATGGGCGTGCAGCCCTACCGGAGCAGTCAATCGTGAGTAGTGGGATGCTACCAGCCGGGGGTGGGGTGAGAACTTTGTGGTGGAGGCACTAGATCACGGAGATGTGAAGTGGTGTGGCCGTGCAGCCGGTCGGAAGCGGTCACTGAACCACCAGGCGCCGGCCAGCTACCTCTTCGACCAGCGAAACAGCGATCACTGAACCCCGGTTCGAGGGCTGCTTGCTGCCCGTGGTTGGGCTGATGAAAGTGCTAACATCTGCCGGTAAAGGCCGGTCGAGGGAGGGACATGTCTTTTGCCTGCGGCGGGCCAGTGAAGTGGGAGGATGTTGTCCACTTTGCACGTAATCGGGCTGCAGGGGGCACATGGAGTAGATCGAGGCCAGCCACAAGTGGCACCTGCTGTGTTGCGCCCTGCAATGCGGCAGCTCACCTGTGGGTGGTCTCGACTTACTCCTTTTTTGGGCTCAAAGTTGTGCAGGCGCAGGTTGGGGTTGCACCTGCACAACTCTGCACAGTCCACTGAATATCGGGCTGTGCAGTTTGTGCATCGTTCCTCCCCTCCAGTTGCGCATGCTTTCATTTGCATTGCGCTGTTGCACTGACCGGGGGGTGCAACTACCTCCTGCTGAATATGGCAGAATGGCACAATTTCAGACTTGGCATGCGCAACCCTATTAGCATGGTGCAACCCTTTTGAATATCCAGCCCCATATTTTAAGAAATGGAAGCTTAATTTACAGGCACTTAAGGATTCAAAATACAGGTTACTCACCTGTAACAGGAGTTCTAGGAATGGTATATGTTGTTCATCCACACTATTGGCAGGTTCCTTGCCGCTTTAAATCTTGCGGAAGGTCTTCAAGCTGGCTCCTCCCATCCACCGGGTGGTAAAACTCGGCTCTGCCCCATGGCCAGATCTGGCCCGATGGAAGCTCAGGTTGTGCGTTGAAGCGGGGAGGTCGGGTGGAGTCGTGTGGATGAACAACATACCATTCCTAGAACTCCTGTTGAAAGGTGAGTAACTGTATTTCTAGGTCATGGATATGTTGTTCATCCACACTTAATGGCAGACTCCTAGCAGTTCTCCGGGAGGAGGAGCAAGGCGCACAACCTACTTAGAGAATAAAGACTGGAGAACCGAGGCCCCAAAACCAGCATCCGGCGTGACTCAAGGTCGATGTGGTAATGGGTAATGAAGGTGTGTACTGACTTCCAGGTAGCAGCCCTGCAGATTTCCTGGATAGGGACATCCCTGAAGCAGCCACCGATGCAGCAGTATGGCGGGTGAATGAGCTCTTATCCCTCTGGGAGGCTCCATGCCCGCCAACGTAACAGAGATCTATGCAGGAGGTGACCCACCTGCTTATCATCAACAGCTGCAGGTCTGCCAGAGTGCGGCTTCAGCGTAGAGTGACAAACGGCTGGCGAACCTCTCCTCGAATTTCAGCGTGCGGCTCCTTATAATAAGGGCGCCCTTCTAGGGTCCAAAGTATGGAGCCTGTATTTGGCCTCCGAGGTGTGATTGGGGTAGAACACGGCAGAGTCAACACCTGGTTACGGTGAAACTCCGACACCACCTTCGGAAGGAATTTCGGTGGGGCGCAGGACAACCTTGTCCCTGTGGAAGACCAGGTAAGGAGACTCGATGCAGAGTGCCTAGAGTTCACACCTGTGCATTGGTTCGAACGGCTTGCCCATGAGCTTGCCAGTACCAGCAGTAAATCCACGGAAGTGGAGGTTCTCGTACTGGAGGAAATGTGATCAAGGCCTTTGAAGCCAGACCACCTTCTCCTGCGCCACCGACTGCTCCCTGGCCCACGCCCGTAAGAAGAGATGGCTGCCAGGTGCACCCTTAGGGTAGCCGACCTAAGCCCTTGACTAGAAAGGGACCATAAATAGTCCAAAATGCTTGCCAAAGGACAGGAGGAAGGGTCAAGCCCTTGCCCTGACACCAAATGGAAAACCTCTTCCATTTGAAGGCATAGCATTTCCTGAGTCGACTCCTTGCAGGGCGCCTCAACAACTAGAGGACCTCGTCAGCGGAAAGACCCAAGGCCTGGAACTCTAGCCGCTCAGGAATCAGGCCGTCAGGTGCAGGGATTGAAGGTCCGGATGGAACACCTTCCCTGATTGACTGAGAGCAGGTCCGGGCGAGCTGGAGCTGCCTCGGGAGCCTGGAGCTGAGGCTGAGGAGATCTGGGTACCAGAACTGGCGGGGCCAGTCTGGGGCTATCAGAATCACCTGTGCCTTGTCACTCCTTGCCTTGAGAAGCACCTTGTGAATCAAGGGAAATGGGGAAAGGCGTAGAAGAGGCCCGGGGTCCACAGCCTCGGAAGGCATCCCCTGCAGGAGCCCTGCTGAGGCGGGCATGAAACAGCCTCAGCTTTGCGGAGTTGTGTCCCAGTGGGAGAACAGATCTTGTACTACCTCCAGCAGGAGAGACCACTGCGTGAGATGCAGCCCCTATCCGGCTCAGGGCATCGGCCAGGGTGTTGGAGGCTCCTGCCACATGAATAGCTAGGAGATCCGCCTCCAGCTGCGCCACAGTGACCAAATGCAGAGCTTCCTTGCATGAAGCATGGAGCGCATCCGCCCTGGCGGTTTAGGCAGTACATGGTCGTGGTATTGTCCATCTGGACTCGGGCCACTTGACCCGGAGACACAGAGCAAAGGCGGTGAGAGCTAGGCAGACTGCTCGGAGCTCCAGCAGGTTAATGTGGCATCGGGACTCCACCGGGACCAGAGGCCGTGCACCGGTGTTCCCCAGATGGGCACCCCAACCCATCAAAGAGGCATCGGTCGACAGAGAGAGCGTCAGCTCGGGCGGACAAAGCGGGATGCCCTCCTGCAGATGAGATGGAATGGTCCACCACCAGAGGCGTTCCACATCTCCTGGGTCACCATCACTAGCTGGTCAATGGATCGCAGCGTTGTGACCACTGGCTGGCCAGTCCCCACTGAAGAGGCGAATGTGCCAGCGTGCCCAATGGACCATGCTGGTACAGGCCGCCATGAGACCCAGGAGGCGCAGGAAGTCCCGGGCAGGCCCGCGATTGCCCAACCAAATGATTGGGCAAAGGACAAGAACCTCGGCCCTGTCCGCCGAGGCCCGTGCTCTGGCTCGAAGAGGTCGAGGCTCTGCCCTGATAAACAATCACCTGCTTGACTCGAGTTCCGACTTGGCCTCGTTGATGAGAAGGCCGATTTGAGAGCAAACCTGGAGGGCCAGATCTCTGGACCACTCCACCTCCTGTCTGGAGGGTCTGCTATCAGCCAATCGTCCAGGTAAGGGTACACCGGACCCCTCGGGCCCGCAGGAAAGCTGTCACCACTGCAATGCATTTGGTGAAGACCCTGGGAGCTGGAGACAGGCCGAAGGGCATGGCTCGAACTCGAAGAGGGATCCCTCCGCCGAGCGAAGGAATCTCCGATGTGACGGATGGATAGGGACGTGAAAGAACGTGTCCTGCAGGTCCAGAGAGCAGAACCACCGCCGTGTTCCAGGGATGGTATTATCTGAGCCAGAGTGACCATCCTGAAGGTTTGAGACCTTAGGAACTTATTCAGGTCGTGAAGGTCGAGAATGGGCGCCAGCCCCCATCCGTTCGAACCAGGAAGTACCTGGACACAACCCAGGGTCTGAGAGGGTCCGCCACCTCCTGATCACCTCCTTCTGGAGGAGGAGGCGAAGTCAGCCCGGCGAGCCGACAGTGGGCTCGCGGACCCAGTGGCGGCTCTGAAGGCGCGGGCCTGCTCGAATTCTAGAGGCAGGCCTTTTCCCACCACCTCAGTACCCACCTGTCCGTGGTAATAGCGGACCAGGTGGAAGGAAATGCCAGGCCGTCCCCACAGGGGAACCTGGGTTGAGTGGCGGGGTTGAGGCGACACCCCTCAGCCCGTCACTGGGCAGGCTTAGAGGAGAGACCGGCTGAGGGACCTCCTGGGCCTTACCTCCCTGCTTCCTGTTGGAGGAAGCCCGGCTTGAGGTTTGGGATGCAAGCCTGAGCCTGCTAGCCCTGGCGTTGCTGGGCGGACGCGCCCGTGGCGCAGAAGGACGAAAGGAGCTTAGGCTGTGGTTTGCGGCCTTTGTCCTTCTGAGCGGAAGACTGAGTCAAGGTAGCATTGGACTTCTCGATCCTCTGCAGGTGACCTTCCACCCCAGGGCTGAAGAGGTCAGTCCTCAAAAGGAACATCCGCCAACTTGTGCTGGGTATCCAGAGTAAAGGTGGATATCCTCAGCCAAGCCCGACGACGCATAGCCACTGCGGCTGCCACAGACCTGGCACATGAGTCCCAATGTCTAAAGCAGTCTGGAGCTGTTGTTTGGCCACTGCCTGCCCTGGTCCCGCGCTCGCCTGACTGTGGTCTGTAGATCCGCAGGAAGATGAGGGGCGACCTCATCAAGGAGCCAACAGGGCATGAGAAAATGTGCCATGAAGGCGGCCGAACTGGCCTGGCGAGAGCCAAGAGGACGCAGCATAGACTTTTCGCCTGGCATAATCCAATTTCTTGGATTCCTTGGGAAGTTTGTCCATCCCTAGCGTTCCGGCACGCGGAAGCGTGTCAGTAACCAACCCCTCAGCCGAGGGTGTTCAAAAAACGGACAGGGTACGGTAGGGACCACATACTTCCTGGCCATCCTGGCTGAAGGCGCAGGGCAGGAAGCAGGGTGCTGCCAGAGCTCCAAGGCGGACCCACTGGCCTCGGCTACCGGAAGGCCTCCGTGGAGAATCCCTCGGGTCCAGAATCACGTGAGGGATACCTGGCCTGCTTAGAAGCGGGTTGAGCTTCATCCCAGTGGACTCGAGATGAGCCAAAAGCAATCCCAGAAAGGACGAAGGGCTATCGTCCACCGACTGTCCTCCTGAGGACTCAAGTCCAATCGCTTGGAGAAAAGGGAGATCGTATTCGGTTTGAGAAAGAGTCCTCAAAAAAGCTACCTCGGGCCTAGGCCACCCTCCACCTGCCGAGGGGTCGATCGGGAGTGAGGGGTGACAGACAGCCTATGGGGCAGTCCCTGAGCCGATCGAGAATTTTGGTCGGAGCCCCAACTAATGGCTTGAGGCGAGGTTCCACCGGAATCGTGAGGCAGCTGGAATTGGCCAAAAACGGCCTGGGAACAGGCTCCTTGGCTAAAACGAGGGGTTGTTTTGCCGCTCGGTGACAGCCACTTAATGGCGGGGAAGACGCAGCGCCGGCTTATTCCTGGTCAAAAGGAGCTGTTGCCACATGAGTTCCTCATACCTCCGGCGCAACTTGCGCCAAGCCTCCTCGTACGAGGAGGAAGAATAGTGGCCGCGCCCGCTTGCCGCGGGTGCGGGGAGCCGCCTGGCGACGATCGGCTGGACCCAGCGAACGTCCGAGAACCTCGGCTAAGCCGAGGCAGTGCGAGGAGATGGACGGGAATCGGCACTCCTCGGTTCGGACGATTCAGCTGAAGGCTCTCGGAACCGGAGGCACAGACGAGCCGACGGGATCCTCAACTTCCCACCGGGGAACCGGGAGAGGGATTCTCAGCTTCTCAGCCGACAACCCGTCCAGCAGGTGAAAAATCTCGACCGTGTCGGCCGAGGTCTCGATCAACTGGCCTGGCCAGGGGACACGTGAAACCAGTGGCGAAGCGAGAGGTCGACCAAGTCAGCACCTACTAGGGAGGGATCTTTCCCGCCTCCCAAAAGCATCGACGGCAAACTTATCGTCTCTCTTTTGGACCAAGAAGCGGTCCAGAAGAAGTTGGACCCTCACCTTTTGTCGAGAGGGTCAGACAAAGCTCCTAAAGGAAGCGAATAAGAGGCACCGAGAGATATAGCGGGACAAATGCCGCAGCCGGTAGAAAGCGCACGCACTTCTCCTCTTCAGGCGATCATCTGCTCGAGCTGATCCGCCTGAGCCCGCCGTGGACACCGCCGGGATTGGGCCTCTTTGACTTTACGGAGGAAATCTCTTCTCGGGGCGCCCCAGTTGTAGCGGGCAGCACGGTCTTCGGGGCGTGGGCGAAAAGGAAGAGCACAGGTGCGAAAGGCCTGCAGGTCGTGCTCAAGGCCCAAGCAGTGAGCGCCCGCGTGGAGTAGCGGATCCGTCGAGACATCTTCTGCCCGTAAGGGCATCTCCGAAACCGGAGTCGTTTGTCCATCGCAGCCGCGAGGGAGAGAAGACCAAGTCTTTTAGCAAAACTTTTTTATTTTCAAGATTCAAGAATTAGGAACCAGTCTTATACGAGAGCATTAAGAAGGGAACCTGAGCTTCCAAGTGGTAAGGAAGATCTACGCATGGGTGGAACAGTTTTACCGCCTGGTGTGGTGGGAGGAGCCAGCTTGAAGACCTTCCCGGCAAGGAACCTGCCAATAAGTGTGGATGAACAACATATCCATGTCCCTAGAAAGTCAGTTTCTTATAAAGGCTTCTATCTTCCTTCCACTGTCATGAGGGTTTACAAGTATCAGCACTTGGTGGGATTCAAACTTGTTCCACACTAAACAGATTTTTCCTTAGATTACATACATATGAAGAAGCCAGCAGAAGAAGGCCATTTGGTCTATCAAGTTTGCTCATACTGCAGGGTCCACAGCTTGAGCTAATGTCCTTGCCCTCCCTCCTCCTCCCTACCCATGATCCTTACCTTCCCCTATGCCTAGCCCATCCCATCATCTCTTAAAACTGCCCACTGACTTAACGATGACTTCTTCTACAGCACATTCCAAGTTTCCACTACCTCTCTGTGAGAAGTGCTTCTTGACCTCCCTCCCTCCCTCCCACCCTCCAGCTTAAGATTGTGCCCCTCATGTTATGGTTGCCACACAGCTTAAAGAGACTCTCCTTATCAACCTTATTTATTCCTTTCAAGTACTTGAACATCCCAATCATGCCCCTCTCTCTTGTCTTCCAGGAGTACATGTTCAGTGCCCTCAACCTCTCCTTGCATGCCTTACCCTGCTGACCAGTTATCATCTTTGTGGCCCTCCTCTGGACCTTCTCCAGCAGGTTAATGTCCTTTTGAGGTGTGGCACCAGTATTGAACTCCATACTCTAGATGCGCCTTACCAGTGACCTGTACAAAGCAGTATAACCTCCTCTCTCCTACTACTGATCCACCTAGATATCCATCCCAGCATCTTGTTTGCCTTTGCTGCTGCCTTCTTGCACTGTGGGAGATTATTTATGACAAAGGCACAGCGGAATATATAAGAGCTGTAGAGATAGCATAAAGGAAAAGTGAGATACTGGTGTTTTCAGTACAAAATGAGTACAAACCAAACAGTTCACCAAGCCCTCTTGGAGATGTCATTGCTTCACACTTATAAATCCACATGGATTCACATCTCAGAATAATTTATCCAGAACCCTTGTTTCGATGGAAATACTTTCTCTATCCTTCTGAACTTGAACTGGTGACTCCTCCGCCATCTGATAGCCATCCCAGTTAATACCGGTAAAAAAGGCAGAGGCAATGCAAGGTATTTTTCCAAATAGAGGTTGTGGATACATGGGACAGACATAAACAATTCTTGTGGGGGTAGGAGGAAGCACGCTGTTGGTTAACTAAGCTCTGCAGCTTATCCAATAAGTGGGAAATGGGCACATTGGGTGGGCCAAGCGGTCACTTATCTGCCATCAAAGTCTATGTTTCTGTGTGAAGAAAACCTTCCCTCAATGTCTTTTTCCGACCTATGGAAAAAAAAAAAAAAAAGATCCTTGCCGTTCTGAACTCCCAACCTGACCTCCCACTGAGTACTCACCACCCCGCACCCCCTTCACACACACACACACACACACACACACACACACACACACTCACCTGAAAAGTCCCAAAGTCAAGATCCACTCTCCAATCAAGACATCTTGCTGCTGAAACAGCTGACTACTAAGATAAATGGGGTTCAATGTATTTCAATGGGGTTTTGAACTCTGATGTATAACTGTCAGTTCTGCAGATTTTTTAATTAGATTTTTATTAAGTGAAGCATGTATAGTATATTACAGCATGCAATCATATAACAATGGTTGTACAATAAATGGAATAACCAAATGAAGACATCCTCATAATTTAAATCAGTCATTTACACTCAAATTCAAATCAATGAATATAGGGAGGGACAGGCAGACCATGTTACATGAAATCACTTCCACAGAACCGATTCCACTAGTAAAGCAATTAAACAGGTGTGGGAAGCAAGCCCCCACCCACAACACCATCACATCTTGTCAGGACAATTTCAAGGTATAAACTCAGGTCCACTGAAACCATATACCACACCCAGCATTGCCATTCTGTATTACATTCATTAAGTCTATCATGTATTGCTGCAGTTAATTTTTCCATTTGATAGATATCCAATATTGTCTCACCACTCTAGAACTATGGGGATCTAAGCGACATCCATCGTCTTGTTACTGCCTTCTTGGAAGCCAGAATATATGGTAATAGTAACGTTTTAGACTGGGGATGATGCCTAGGAAGAATCAAAATAAGACTAATTTGACTATTAGGTCAATTGGTTCACCAAGCAATCTTCCAATTCCTTGAGATGGCTTGCCAAAAAGGGACTATAACGGACAAGACCAGAAAACATGACCTTGGTTAGCTCGTTGTACCCACATCCCCACTGACAAGCACCATAAGATTCTGGCATGTACTTTATTAATACCGCTGGAGTTTGAAAATATCTATACCTGCACTTCCGTGCATATTCCCTCAGGAACTGGAAGTAGTTATTTTAACTGCAGGGACTGCATATTTCAACTAGAATTACGTAAGGTACAGAGACGATCAAGTTCTTGTTCCAATTATACTTTTGCAAATTTTGACCCCAAATTTTCAACATGGCTTTTCTGGGACCCCACCTCCTGACCAATGTTGGTGGAATTTCACAAATCAAGCTCAAAAGGTAATTAAGCAATTGCTTGGTGAAATCACCTTTCAGGCAGGATTTGAAAATTTTATTGGTTACTATCACGAGGTGGGGTCATAAGAAGCTATGTTCAAAATTTGAGGAAATATATAAAAATGGCAAAGTTATGCCTATATGTTGAGATTTTTCTAGGCTCACTCATAACTTTAGCAATTTTAAATATTTTGACACCAACTTTTCAACACAGTCATCTTTTATACCACCTCATGAATGTCACAGCTGTCATTTTTCAAACCCTGGCCCAACTGTGTTTTCGCACCTGTAGCATGCAATGGCATTGCAGTGGCACAAAATCACATTTGGCAGGGATTTATAAGATACAATTATACTAACTCAAAAGTAAGGACATTCTTTGCAAAAAACATTGTTAATTAAGCTAGTTAGGGTTAAAGTGACTAAAGTAGGGAAATGTGGCGTTAGGTTTTCCAACCTAACACCCCTACCCTACAGGCAACAATAGGAAAATCATTATGGGTTTCCTCTCTTGCCTCTTTGCAAATCTGGCATGGGGTGTGCCTTGGGGTTTCAACTAGCAGCTCACCCCATTCTCATATACTGTACCCATGTCAGCTTATTTACTGATGGAATGGGGTGAGCGTTAGCGCAGACAACCCCAAGGCACATCCTCGTCTGACTAGCGAAGAAGCAAGAGAGGTGAAACCAAAATGTTTTTTCCTGTTGCTGCCTCATGGGGTGTTACTGTTAAAAATCCTAATGCCACATTTTCTACTTTTGTCACTTTAACCCTAACTAGTGCATTACGCTTTTTTTGCACGTGGTTAGCAGTTTATTTCCCTGTATACGCAATTGAGATCAAAACTATCAGTAGCCATCCAAATGTATTATTAAAATAAAATATGGATAAGTCTGCTATACTCTAAAATAAACCCACTGAGGGCTAAGCAGATCATAAAGCCACTCACCTTTAGGGCTCTTGGTTTTATGATCTGGTTATCCCCTGATGGGTTCATCTCCTTGTATACCACACTGACACATCATTTACCTACCACATCAGCCGGTAAGCTATTCTATGGCTCCAACCACTCTGTTAGTAAAGTAAAACTTTCTCACAACCTCTTGAATCTCCGTCAGCTTCCGCTCATGTCCTCATATTGAACTCACAACTCCCAGCTGAATAGTTGACAGTTTACCTTATTCATTCCTGTCAGGAACATGAGCGTCTACATCATGTCTCCCTGCTCCTTTATGGTCTCCAGTGAATACATCTTCAATGTATAACCGCTCCTCCTAGGATTTGCCCTACTGGCTCAGAATCATTTTGTTACCCTATGCTGCATTGTCTCCAGCCTGTCTATGTCTATCCTTAGCTGGAGACTCCAGACTTTGCATGGTATTCTAGACTAGGCATCACCAGTGTTCTAGAAAATGTAGCATTGCATCTTTCCTCCTGTTATCAGCCCTCCACTACACTCCCAACATTCTGGTCTCCTTGCCGTAGGACTTGATGCATTAGCTGGATTGTTTTAGGGGTTTCTTATAACTCCAGGCCCTTTCCTCAGAAGTAGTGTCCAGCCTAACCTCTCCCATCCAGTCTTTCATCCTGGTGTTCCTATGTGCATCACCTTGCACTTGTTGGCATTCAATTTCAATTGCTGACATGTATGAAATCAGTCTCTCTTCTTGGGCAGATGCACCTCCAGATTTTGCGAGACTCAAACCTGTAACTCAAAGTTCCAAAAGCAGGAGCACTAACCATTCAGCTACTGAAATCCTTCCCCATCTGGTCACTAACCTAACTGTGACCATGCGGGGAAAGGTGCAGCAATGCAGAAGGTGTGTTAAGAGTCTTGCCCAAAGAACAACAACCCAATAATTCCATTCACAAAGTTACTGACACCTTATACCTGAAGAAATGTTACAGGCAGGTGGTAGAAGTCCTGCTAAATAATCACTGAAACATTTGGAGCCAGGAGGCGACTGTGATCAACCAGGGATCACATTGCATAGGGACAGGACTTTGTTACACTGGATGCCAGGGACTTTATTTGGACTTAGGGGCAGCTGAGGCACTGTGGTCAGAACAGATCCCTGGTACATCAACCCACATGCAGGCCTAAAAGTCTGGGTTGGGCAGACACCAACAGCTGTAGCACTGGGTATGATGGACTGGCACTCATGCACAAAATTTCATGGATCTTGTTAATTATGTGTTTTGTCCATAAACCCTGCTTGCACACACTAACATCTGGAATGCCAAATCTGCATCCCAGCTTGATTGCAGTGGCAACCCTCCCCACTAAATCGACCCTCTGGGCATAGACAAGTGTGTGGTCACAACACAGCAGCTCTCTGCCCCTCCCATCCTGATTTGCAACACCAAAATCAGTGACTGCATGCTGGGTACTATCTTTTAAGCCTTTTAAACCTACTAGAATGGTGAGGTGTCTAATTAAGAAAAACAGTACATATTTGTACATGTCCAGTTTTGTTTCCAAGGCACAGTACTGTATTGTTTTACATAGTCTGAAGCCTACTAACAAC
Organism: Neoceratodus forsteri; assembly: GCA_016271365.2. Classification (NCBI taxonomy): domain Eukaryota; kingdom Metazoa; phylum Chordata; order Ceratodontiformes; family Ceratodontidae; genus Neoceratodus; species Neoceratodus forsteri. The sequence continues at coordinate 1,130,468,879 of CM028131.1, forward strand.
ATACTCATAAAATATTTTCTTCAAATATACTGGGCACTATTCTTTGACTGTAATGCGTGGTGCCAAGTATTTGATCTGACCACCTAGTGCCACTGGTAATTTAAGAGACATCACACAGTTGCAAATGGCACCGCCATTGTGCAGGAGAAGCATGGGGACTCCATCAGGTTCAAAAGGGCAGGACTGCTGCGCAAATGGCCTGCCAGGTCATTGACAAAGGCATGGTAGCCTTCCCTGGATTTTTCTGTTAAAACCAGGTGTGCATGGTAAAGCAGCTCACTGGAAGGCTTAGTCAGCCAGCGGCTGCAACAGGGATCGGGACATGGGCTGAAGAGCAGGTGAGAACTGTCCAGAAAGTGACCATCAGGCCATTGGGGCAGATTCACCAGCCCAACAGGATTCTCAAAGCATGAGAGTTCAGGAGGAGATATGCCAGGGTGTGACGTTCTGTCGGGCAAGCATTACCAGCCCACAGCATGATGCTGTACCATGGGAATGGGGCAATGCCATGCTGTAACCCAACTGCAGCATCACCTCACCATGTTAGCTTCTGCAACCTAATTAGCAAGATCTTTCATATGCATTGCATCTCTTGTTATGGTGGGGGGAGGGCTTTACCCCTAGCAACAAGTAAGTCTTGTATACATTTGAATAAAGCATGTGGTAGCTCAACAGGGAAATCAGTTTTCCACTGTTTCATAACAAAAAATGGATTACAAGCAGCAGGAATGTCTAACTGAAATTAATATCAATTCTTTAATCTGACACTCCTCTGTAAACACCTATAAAAATATACATGTGCAAATGTTCAGACTTTAGTACAGTATATGAAATATCAAGCATAAACTTCTGATACAAAAAATACCAGTTTTACATGCATATCAACAGAACGTACATTTTTGTTTTACAGCTGTCTGATCCTGATACTGCCTTTAAAATTATAAATGCACAAGTACTGTTTCTTCAAAATATCGTTCATTCTTTTCTGCTTTCCAAAACTTCTATTTTTCCCTTCACTCCATGAGCTTTAGGCAGTCTAAAGTTGCCTGTTGTCACTTCCCAATCACATCATCGTCATCATCTTGTAAGCAGTCTTCCTCGAACTGGATTCCTCTGAGCAACTGTCATCTGAACCACTTAGTTCCACCAGAGACACATCCTACAGTACAATGCAAGGGTCTATTAGCAAATGCACATAGTTGTGATAGTAGTACATAAAGTAATAAAAAACAAGAACTTTACCTCATGATGCCTAGAATTTGCATCACTGCTTTTAATTTCTTTTATTTACTAGTGTTGAGCCCTGAATATGGCACTTCTCCTTCCTATGGTACAGCTTCTCCTTCAGCCCCAAAGAGACCTTTATTACTTTTTGGGTCACGGCAAGAAGACAGCATCTTCTCTGGAGTCATCATTAATGCATGCCCCACTTTAGCACCCGCCTCTCCCCGACTGATACCGCTCTTTGCCCCACTCAACCAAACCATCATGAGAAACAGTATACGGACACTGGTGCCCTGGCTGTCAAGGATCCTCAGGTTTGTCTGATAGGGGCTGCTTTCAAGTGGGCCAATGAATCCTCCCTGTCTGGAGCTTAAGTATCACCAGCCCAGGTCTTCTGCATGGCAGAGAAGCATACTGCTGCCACACTGCTGTGCCAGCATAGCTTGTTAAAATAGAAAATTCTACAGAAGTTCCATTTCCAAGGATTCTTGATGATATGAAACAACTTCACGGCAGAAGAGGCTGGTCTGAGCAAATATCTTAACTTTTAACTCATCTGATGGAAGGGTTGTTGCACCTTCAAACTATATAGCTAGTTTTTATGTACCAATTAAAAAATTAATTTACCTTTCTCTTGCTATTATTTTTGGCCCATAGCCTTCCTTGTTCCAGCAGTACTAGAGGCTCCATAAAACCTAACCTCATTTAACTGCTTTCTCTGCCTAGACTGGGTGGGTTAAATGTTTTCTCAAACAAGGTTTTTAAAGGCGTAATGAATGTCAGTCTCATATACCCATACACTATGATATAGTTTAGGGCTGCTGTGAATCCGATTAAGGGCGGTTTAAAAATGGTTGCAATCTATCATCACTATAGCGGCAGACTTAGTCATTGACATCTCTGGACTGTTGCTAACTACTGGTACAAGGGCATAAATCAGTTTAGCAAAGACTGCTAATCAGGTTTCCAAATCAGCAAAATTTTGATTAGCAACCAGACAGATTTGAGGAACAATTTCACTAAATGGTTATTTTACCTGTAAGATACTGTCAATTAAAACTGCAAGAACAATTTCTGCAATTCTGTACTTTTTATACAACTGCAGGACAATATTATGTAAATCTGGAAATTTTTACTCAGTGTGGAAAAATCAGATGATCAGTAACTTCTGCTAATCAAGCCTGCACTTGGCTAGCAAATAGCATTTTGAGGCGCAAACTACTATGTGAACTCACTTATTTTATCACATGCCCCACAATGCAAAGCATCATGGCTGCATATGCAAATCACCACAGAATGTTATGCTGGTCCAACTTTAAGCAGAATTGCATGGTGCCGAAAGGCCTCTCACACAGTTTGCAAAGGGTGCTAACAGAAGACATAGACACGTGTTTCGTCCTACCAGGACTCATCAGTATGCCTCGCCTGCTTGACACCCCAGTGGAATGGACCAGCTACCCTTAAGGCAGTGTGCCTTGGATATTGTGGTGAACCCATTAAAATAAAAACTTAAAGTTGGACCAGCATAACATTCTGTGGTGATTTGCATATGCAGCCCATGATGCTTTGCATTATGGGGGGCATGTGTGATTTTGTATTTTCTTGAAACTTGGCTTCCCAACCAAATGCCCTTTAAGGTAACCCTTGCCTCAGTGTTTGCGCACAGAGGTTCTTTGTCACTTATTTTATGCCTTGTGGTAAACCAATACCTCATTTAATAGTTTTTCATGGGCATTCTAAATGCGATGACATAAATGTTACTCTTTATATCACATGAGAAGTGGGCGAATCCCACATTGAACCATGCTCTGTTTACCACGAAAAGCAGAAGGAAGCAGGAAAGGTAGTAAGTTGTGCAAAGTTACAAATGGAGGAAAGTTTAGCTGAAGGGTAACTAAAGGAGGCAAGACCTTTCTCAGAGAATAAGCAAAAGGGAAGACAAAGGGAGGATTGTGAAGTTAAGAAGGGTAGGCGGGAGATTGTGCAGAGAAGGATCAGGAACAGATACTTCTGTTCAGTCTTCACCATGAAGGGAGGATCACACAGGCAGCAGGAACACGGGGTGGGGGGGTGGGGTGGTGTATGGACACAAGTCCTTCACAGAGAAAGAGTCCCAACAGGACTTGCAAATCTGAAAGTGGATAAGACTATGGGATCAGAAGGGGTACATCCAAGGGTGCAAGGGAACTCAAAAAGTACTGGCTGCCCTCAGAGCAGCCCTATTCAACAATTCAGTGGAAACTGGAGTGGTTTCAGAAGACTGGAGGAGGGCAGATGTAGTCTCACTTCATAAAAGCAGCAGAAGGGAGGAGGCTGACAACTACAGAATGGACAATCTAATATCAGTGCTGGGGATGCTAAAGAAAACACTATTGAAAGAAAGGCCAGTGCAGTATTTTGAAACCAGTGGCATGCAAGGCCCAAGGTAGCAGGCTCACATGAGGGAGGTCATGTCAGACAAACGAGATTGATTTCTTTGACTGGGTGACCAGGAAATAGATCAAAGGTGGGGCAGTGGACATGGCTTACTTAGACTTCAGCAAGGCCTTCAACACTGTACCACACAGGAGGCTCATAAGGAAACTGGGCAGTTTGGGGTAGGACCCAAGGTAGTAAACTGGGTAAGGAACTCATGAAAAGAAGTAAAATCACCTGCATTCATGCTACTGGATACATGATTGCTATAGCGCCACTCCCTTACAGCAGAGATGACTTGGCCAGGAACTCACACAAGAAGAATGCACTCGTACTGGGAGGTAATGCTTGAGAAGAATTTATTCAGAGTTAAAAGCAACCTACGGACAGATGTAACAAGCATCAGGCTCCAGCATTTTGTTGCTTTAACTCTGAATAAATTTTCTCAAAATTACCTCCCAGTGTGCAGTAAACTATTCTTCTCTTATGAACTGGTTATTGGACAGGCAACAGGGTGGTGGTAAATGGCACTCACTCTAGTTTGGGGACAGTGACCAGCAGTACATCAGGGCTCAGTGCTGGGACCAGTCTTCTTCAATGTCTTCATAAGCAGCACTCAGAAGAGCTGGAAGGAAGGTATGCCTCTTTGCAGAGGACACAAAAATCTGCAACAGGGCAGATACTCTGGAGTAGGTGGAGAGAATAAGTAGGGACCTGAGAACTTGAAGAGTGGTCGAGAGTATGGCAGCTGGGTTTCAATGCAAAAAGTAGACAATCATGCACCTAAGGCACAGAAACCCAGGGTGGCGTACAAAATGGGGTGGGAGAGGTACTGATGGTCACAAAGCAGAACAGAGACCTTGGAGTTCATCATATCTAATGACCTCGAGGTGGCGGAGCACTGCATCAAGGCAGCAGGCAGGGCAAGCAGGATGCTGGGTTGCACAGGGCGGGAATCACCACAGAAGGTGAGAGGTGGTGTTACTACTGTATCAATCACTGATTAGCTCCAACCTGGAGTACTGTGTCCAGTTCTGGAGACAACATCTCAGGAAAGACATAGACAAGGCAGAGGCTGTCCAGAGGAGGGCAACTAAAATGGTGCAGGGGTTGCATCATAAGCCCTATGAGGAGAGACTGAGGGATCTCGATATGTACACCCTGGAAGATAGTGGGGGAGACATAACAGAGACCAGTAAGTACCTCATGGGAGTGAACAAGGTGCAGAAGGGGAGTATTTTCAGAAGAGTGCACTAGGACAAGAGGGCATACAATGAAGCTGGAATGGGAATTTAGGAGGGATGTGAGGAAGTCCTTCTTTACTGAAAGAGTGGTAGACACCTGGAACAGTCTTCCAGTGGATGTGTTGGGAGCCAAAACAGTGGAGGGCTTCAAGCATGCATGGGATAGGCACAAGTGAATCTTGGTAGGAAAGTGGTGGGGAAGTAGCTGGATATCAGGTAGGGTCTGCAGCAATAGTATAAGCAGGAGCAAACTGGATGGCCAAGCGGTCCTTATCTGCTGACAAAGTCTAAGTTTCTATGCCCTAAAGTGCCTTGCTACAATTACAAAATGGACCCATCTATAAAAAAAATGCACAACATGAAGTACATTCTAACAAAACATCTGTTATTAAAAAGGCAATAAAGCATGATGTGGTGCATCTCCAAATCAAAGTAATTCAAAATTCAACAGCTGTGTGCTCACTGCTGACTGAGTATTGTGTCACAGAAGGATGTCTCCTGAACAGATTTAACCATCCTGCATTCAATACATTGCTTTTAACAACCATAGGAATCTTGAACTGGGAATATATAATTTTTTATGTGAATGCTTGAAGTGAAGTTGGCATGACTGTGTCATATGGATGTAGTTTTCATCACTAATGCACACCAAATCACTTGCAAGTTGTTAAATGGAGTTGGACAGTGCTTGATATAATATTAACTGTGCATCAGAATATACTAGTGGTATTCTGTCAGGAGAACCCAACCTATTATTTTCTAGTTTTGTTATAGTCTCTCCCTGTTCCATATTTCCCCACCACCTGGGTCGCACCTGGAAATGAGCGATGGCTCAGACTGCCTTTCTGGGTCAATGAATTCTAAATAAATAAATATATAATATGTTTAATTGGATCTCAAAGCAGTGCAAGAGAGAACTCTGTCTCAAGCTGTTCATCTCACCAGGCAAGTGGCAGTGGTTGCTTCATGGTATCTGGGCTTCAGAAACCTCCATTCTGGGATGTCATTTTTCCAGCCTCCTGACTATTTCTGACATCCCTGATGTGTTGGGTTCCATCTGGGAGGAAACAGTACAGCCTGTAGACTCCCCATTAACTGAAGGCAACTTGCCTAGTCGTCAGGTGTTAGTATCTCCTGTGTTCAGCCAGGTGGACTGGGTGAATATGAACTATATGACATCCATGTTTTATCTGAACATGCAAGGGGACCCTGAGGGGGAAATGAACATCTGCTCTCTAATGGTTCTGAACATATGACCCTTGTCTGTAAAAATTTGACAAACTGCATCATAACTCTTGTGAATATCTACTGGAATTACAACAATTTACCATCTCAACAAATCTGTCAAGGTTGTCCGCCAGTTTTCAATGTCAAACTGTGTAGCTGGAGTAGTTTCCATCTGTCGTCTTAGTTCTTCATTTGCATGCGCTATATGTGGCAGAAAACTCTGCACCCTATCAAGGACTGTACAAAACAATTTGGTTAAAAGCACGCATGAGACTAATAATAATAAAAGAGAAGTGATAACCATTTTTAAATGTGATGCTGATATACAGGACAAGCAATTTAAATATCAATTTTCTTTTTGATTGCAAAGTTAACCATTAATAACATTTTGGTGGCAGACCACCATACTACTCTAACCTTGTGTTTGGGATCTAGGTTCTAACACGAAGCCTATTCTTTGACCGATAATTGTCTCAGTGGCCAAAGTTAAGGAGCTGTGCTCAGTACTTCGTGGAATGTGCTTCTCCATTTATTTTGGGCAGGATTGAGGGATTCTAGCTGGTAAATTGGTGATAGAGTGTTGGTAATTGGCTGTGTCTGAATGTTAAGTGCAGCCATCATATTAAAGGGATTAGTGTAGTTTGAATTTGAAGTCTTTCTTAACTGCCATTTCAGTGTGCTTCTCCATTTAGTTTGGGCAGGATTGAGGGATTCTAGCTAGTAAGTTGGTGACTGTGTGTTTGTAACTGGCTGTGTCTGGACCGCAGTAAGTGGAGTGAGGAGCCACTGCCAGAGGACTCCTTGGCTGACTGTTTCTGGACACAGCCTGTGGTGTAATCCCACCCGCAACCCACCCACCCCAGGGCTCACCCTACCGTTATAGGATAGGCCCCATAGGGCCTTGAAACATCTTGCACCCATACAGGAAGTAGCAAAGAAAAAAAACTTTGGGAGATAACGAACAGGCATCTTAAGCAGGCAGTAGATTGAGGAGGGAAATGGACATGATGGGAATGGTGCAGTGGTTGTGGAGCAGCAGTCTTCAGGAGGCGTTCTGGAGGCTGCAATGCTGCTATCTGCAGGCACCTCTCTGGGCTGGGGAGGAGGTTGCTCGTCTCCATGCAGAGCTGGCCAGGCTGCAGGCGGTATCCACCCCACCCACAGACCACCAGGTCTACAGCCCGAACTCTCAAAGGATGCCCGGAAGAAGAAGAGTGATTGGACCACGGTGGGCTCAGGGAGGTGAGGGGGTGGTCAAAACAAATCTTCCTAACCAGTCCTACTTAGTAACTCCTACACTGTTTTGGAGGAACATGAAAGCCCCATTCAGGAACCCAAAGCTGGGATCAGGGGATTGGCAGGTCCCTAGGATGGAGTCCCAGGAAGGGAGGCAGGGGACCCGGAGGAGGGAAGCCTCCTCTAGTGAGGGACTCTGTTGTCCAGGAGTGGAGTTAGGGACACCAAACAGGGGCAAGAGGGAGGTCAACTGCATCCTGGATGCGCTGCATCCATACCTTCAACTGCTGGTTGAAGGACTGGTATGGAAGGAGGGTTTTGGCTTCATGGGGACTGAGGCTCGATCTGGACAGATCAGAGCTTATATAAGGAGGATGGTCTGCATCTGTCTGAGAAAGTTACCTTGGCCTTAGTGAGAAGTTGAAAAGCTTCAGCTGCAAGCATTTAAACTGGCCAAGGTGGAGAGCCAGAAGGGTCAGAAGGCTTAGGAGCACCCCCATGGGAACATGCAGGAACATAAGTTGCCAATAGATACAGCTGAAGCAGGCAGGGAGGGGCAAGGTGGGCAAAGAGTGTATAACAAGTGATACATGAGGAGCACATAGGAAAGGAAAGCGGAGGTGGGGTGGGAAGGACGCTAGAGAGGAGGGAGAGGAGCAGAGGGGCGCAGACTGTAAAACATGGAAGGTCATGTTAACAGATGCCCGTAGATTAGAAATAAGGTTACAGACTGGGAATCCTTGTTGGCGGATGCAGACCTTGACATCGTAGCAATAAAGAGAGGTGGTACTCTGCTAATCATGGCTGGGAAGTCAATGACAGGAGGGTAAAAGCGGTGGGGGCGGGGCCTGTACATCAGAGATGGTACAAAAGCTACAGAAGTTCAGGAAGACGGGAGGCCAAGGCAATATGGGTCAGCCTGGAGCCAGGGAATGGAACAGCAATATGCAGAGGGTGCACCACAGACCTCTGACATGGAGGGAGGAAGATGACAGGAATTAGTGGAGGACATACACAAATGGCAGCTGAAGGTGAAATCCTGCTACTGGGGATTTCAATATGCCCAATGTGGATTGGACCACCCAGGTGGTTGCTTTAGCCAGAAGCACAGCCATCCTAGAATCCCTTCAGGGGTTGGACTCAGGCAGCTGGTGCATGAACCAACCATGGACAAGTCAATTCTGGACCTTGTATGGACCAATGGGAACAGAGTCAAAGAAATACAGGTTGAAGGGCAGCGCTAGGGTCCAGTGACCACTGCACAGTGTGGTTCAACATGGACTCAAGTATGCCACACAAGGGCAAAAGTATCAGATTTTAGGAGGGTGGATTTCACTGAAATGGGTAGATGTATACAAGCTGTCCTGGGAAGGAGAGGTAATAGAGGGATGGACGAACAATGGGAGAAACTGAAAGGGGCCATAGTGGGCATAACAAACCAATGCATTAGGATAGTGACCAAATGGAAAAGAAGGAAACCACTATGGTTCTCTAAGGAGGTGGCGGACAAGGTCGGGGCTAAAAGACAAGTTTCAGGAAATATAAGGGGACCCAAAGGAGAGGCAGGAAGTGTATCTTGAATGTCTAAGGGAAGCAGGGAGGGCTGTTTGAAGAGCTAAGGTGCAGACAGAGGAGGGTTTAGCACAGTCTAGAAAAAAGGGGACAAAGCATCGATGGTACATCAGCGAAAGAAGAAAACAGTGATGGGGGACTGTGAGGCTCAAAGGGAGGAGGGAAGGAGGGAGGTGTAAGGAGGGTGATCTGGACAAGGCAGAAATACTGAACAAATACTTCTGCTCCAGTATTCACTAGGAGGGAGGTCAAGGACCACAGATGATTAGCAGAGGCAATGGTGGTGGGAGAAGTGGACACCAGTCCATTCACAGTGGAGAGAGTTCTGGAAGAACTCACAAAGCTGAAGGTGGATAATGCCATGGGGCAGACGGCATCAGAGGATATTAAGGAGCTGCGAAGGGAAATGGCAGCACCTCTGGCAGCCCTGTTCACAGAGTCACTCAACCCGGGTGTGGTTCCAGAGGACTGAAGGAGGCACATGTGGTCCCACTGCACAAAAGCAGCAGTAGGGAGGAGGCGGGAACTACAGGCCAGTCAGCCTCACCCTCAGCGGTGGGAAAGATCATGGAGACACTGCTGAAAGAAAAGGATTGTGGCACACCTGGAATCCAGGGGTGCCAGGATCTAAGGCAACATGGATTCACAGCAGAAGGCCATGTCAAAGCGAATCTGATAGATTTTTCTGATTGGGTGACTAGGGAAGTAAATCAGGGAGGGGCAGTAGAGCGTCGCCTACCTAGATTTCAGCAAAGCCTTCAACACCGTCCCACATAGAAGGCTGGTTAACAGGATGGGTAGTCTGGGCATTAGAGACAAGGTGGTGAACTGGGTTAGAAAGTACAGTTACGTAAAAACTTACCGTAACAGTAGATCTTCGAGAAATGAAAATCACGTACCTCACGTAATTCTTGATCTTCTTAGACAGTCTCCACCACTCATTCACGAGTGGGATTAGCGCGGAGGCACTAGGACCATCGGAGCAAACTTTTGCTGGAGGTGGGGGCGAGAGGCGATTACACATAAGCAATGGCTCGAGCAATGACCATCTCGGCGACGACCCCCAACCGCCTCAGTACCCTTTTTACCAAGGAGGTGCAGCTAAATCAACGAAAGAGTAAATCTAACCTTAAAACGGACATAAGATAGTCCGCACGACCTGTAAGAAGGGTCAGCAAAGAAGTCTTCATGGCCTAAAGATTTGAGGGAGTGAAGACCAAACAGCAGTGAGCTTGGGGGATGGAGGGTGGGCGTGTGAATGAGTGGTGGAGACTTGTCCAAGAAGATCAAGAATTACAGTAGGTGCGAATTTTCATATCTTCCTGGACATAAGTCTCCACCACTCATTCACACTAGTGGAGAGTACCAAGCTGATAATCCCAAAAGGGCGGCAGGAGAGCCAGAGCTCACGCGACTAAGATAGAAGTCCATTAGGATAGTTCTGCCGAATGCAGAATGCCTACAGCATGAACATCCAGTGCATAATGCTTGAAAGGTATGCACTGAGCTCCAGGTGGCAGCGTTGCAGATATCTGCAATTGGAACATTGCGAATTTCGCTAGGGATGCCGCGAACCGCCCTAGTAGAGTGAGCGACACCTACCTTCTAGTTTAACTTGAGCCATGGAATAGCAATGTCAAGGCATGCCACTAACCATGATGAATGCATCTGATAGCGACAGGTTGACCCAGCCGGTGTCGCTGAAAGAAACAAACAGTTGCTGAGTCTTGCGAAAATTCTTGGTTCTATCTAAATAGAACTGCAAGTCTCTTAACATCCAAGGAATGAAGAGCTCGTTCCCTTCATTTTGGAAATTAGCAGTAAGAGGAAGTACCAGAGGTTGGTTTAGATGGAATTCTGACACAACCTTGGGAATAAATTTAGGATGAATACGGAGAACTACCTTGTCTTTATGGAATACAGTGTACGGAGGGTCCGTAACCAGGGCATGTATCTCAGAGACCCTGCGGGCTGAGGTAATGGCCACCAGGAAGGCAGTCTTCCAGGTAAGAAATTTTAGCTCACAGGTAGCTAGGGGTTGAAAGGCTTCCGAGTGAGCATGTCCAGCACCAGGTTAATGTCCCAGGCTGCAACTGGATGCTTAACAGGGGTCTGGTATGAAGAATCCCCTTAAGAAATCTCTTCACTATAGGTAACTGAGCCAGAGTCAAGGAAGAAACCGCACATGGAAGCTGAGATGGCACTAAGGTGAACTTTAACTGTGGAGTACTGGAGACCTGAGTTTGATAGGTCAAAGATACTCCAGAACCTTGTCAGGAGGACAGGAAAAGGATTCAAGAGGACTTTGACACCAGAGAGAAAACGTTCCATTTGGGCGTCGTTTTCGGGTGGCTGGCTCGAGCAGCCAGAAGGATGTCTAAGACTCTGAGAGACGTTGAACCGATTCACTTCTACCTCTTCAGGAGCCAAGCATGAAGGTGAAGTGATTTCAGGTTGGATGGACCACGAACCCTGAGTCAAAAGATTGATTTGCAAGGAAGTGGTCTCGGAGAGGCTGCCAACATACTGTTGAGTAGAGAAACCATAGTTGCGAGGCCAGAAGGAGCAATGAGAATCATTTTGGTCCCCTGAGACTCGAACTTGAGGAGTACTCTCTGGATTAGAGGAAGCTGGAAAAGCGTAAAGCGTTTTGCCCACCGCAGCCTGACCGCATCCTGACAGAAAATGCCAGGCCCTGGATTTCTGGAGCAGAAGAGAGCAGTTTTGCGTTGGTGGGGATGCAAAAGGTCAGGTCTGGAGTCTCCCACTCTTCGAACAGTGACCGAGCTATGGCTGGATCGAGACCACTCATGAGGGTCTGCCTCCGTTCTGCTGAGGTGATCTGCTAGGTCGTTTTGTATACCCGGCAGATAAACCGCTTGAATCAGAGACTTGTGCTCCAAGCACCACTCCCACACCCTCATTGCTTCCCTGCAAAGGGGATAAGAATGAGCACCACCTTGCTTGTTGATGTAATACATCACAGCTTTGTTGTCCGTTTGAAGGAGAATGTTCTTGTGACAAAGGACATCCTTCAGAGCTCGGATCGCATAGAGGACCGCCTCATCTCCAGGACATTTATGTGGAGATGAGTTTCGAACTGAGTCCATACACCTTGAGTGTGGAGGGGTGACAGTGAGCTCCCCATCCCATGCGATCGTCTGTGGTGATAGAGATCTGATGATCCGGGGAGCAAAGGGGAATCCTTCCAGGAGACTGCTCTCTTGAGACCACCAGGTGAGAGACCTTCAAGGGGCTCCGCACCTTGATGGGATAAGTCTGCGGGTGAGAGGTCGGAGACCACTGGTGGAGAGCATCCATTGGGTGGTTCTCATGTGCAACCGGGCCAGGGTACAGTGAACACCGAGGCGCCATGAGACCCAACATGCGTTGCATCGAGAGAGCTGTAACCGATTGGTTCTCCCGATGTAACGGGCCATCCAAGGATGTCGAGTCTTCTGTCCTCTGGAAGGAAAGCCTTTCGAAGAGGTGTCTAGAAGCGCCCCTATGAAAAGGAGCCTCTGGGAGGGCTGCAGTTGAGATTTTTTCAAATTCAGCAGAACTCCCATGGACGAAGAAGATGAGAAGTCGCTTGTACGGCGTCCAAAGTCCCTTGGCTGGAAGGGCTGCTAGAAGCCAATCGTCCAGGTAGGGAAACACTGGAGTCCGATCTTCCTGAGATGCGCGTGAACTGCACAACACTTTGTAAAACTTGTGGTGCCGAGATAGCCAAAGGGCAGGACTCTGAACTGATAATGCTGACCCAAAGCTACAAACCTGAGGAACTTGCGGTGGGTCGGGTGGATGGGGATATGCTGGTAAGCATCCTGCATATCCAGGGAGGCCAGCCAGTCGTGCTGATGCAGCAAGGGTAACAGGGTACCTAGAAATCATTTTGAATTTCTCCCTGGGGAGAAATTTGTTTAAGTTTCTGAGGTCTAGAATGGGGCATCCCCAGATTTCTTTGGAACCAGAAGTAATGGGAGTAGAACCCTGTGTTTCAGATACTGGGGCACCAGTTCTATTGCCCTGTTGTTTAGAAGGCCCTGGATCTCGGGTGAGGAGGTCTGACTGAGAGGCCGACAACCTGGGTATGTCGTCTGGGAGGACAATTGGGGGTTTCCAAGAAATTGAGAGAATAACCCTCGCGAATTATCCGAGGACCCATTTGTCGAGTTATGGACTTCCACTGGTTGTAGAAGTACATCAGACGACCTCCACCGGAGGAGAAAGTTCCACCTCGGGCAGTGTGGATGGAACTTGGGCCAGCAATTCATAAGGTGGCGCTGGGGCTTTAGGCGCCCGCGCTTTCATGCGTCTTCTTTTGAGGTTGGGCAGGTTGGCTTTTATGGAAGCTTCCTCTGCCTCAGAAGGACTGACGACTATGAAACTGACGCTTTGTTCACATGCCCCCGAGAGGGGCAGGCGGAGGTCTGGCTAATTTAATGGCCGATCTAGTCTTCTGAGTGGCCTCTAAGGCTTGCTCCACCTGAGGGCCAAAAGATAGGAGCCATCAAAAGGCAGCGCCATTACCTGCTGCTGAGCATCATTCGATGAAGCCAGAAGTACGCAGCCAGGAATGGCGCGAGTACAAATCCTGCGGCTGCTGAGCGAGAAGCAGTGTCGAGCGTCCATGGCGGCTTTGACCTGTTGGTTATTGGGCTCAATACCTCTAATAACGGTCGAAGAAGCTCTGACTTGAGTCCGAATCTGGAAGAGCTTCAACCATTCTTTTCATAGAGTGCCACAGGATATACTCATACTGAGAAAAATAGCCTTGATAACTGGCATACGCATACTTAGAGTGGAGGCAGCAAAGACTCTCTTACCTAATGTATCAATCTTACGAGACTCTTTGTTAATAGGTCGAGCTGTAGTAGTTTGAGGAAGAACAACCTTGTCATTCTCTGCCAGGACTACAATAGGATCCGCAAAGGCTTGGGATGCCAAAATGGGCGATCCTTGGGAGCTGAATACTTCTTATCAATGGATTTAGCCACTGAGGGAATAAGAGCAGGATTATTCCATACCATTTGAGACAGCGTCTCGAAGGAAGGCTGGATCGGAGGAGTCAAATCCGTAGGGATCTCCGAGCATGAAGATACTGGAGTCTTAATATCTTCACAAGATCGATGTCTGTAGTCTGGAGAGAGAAGGGATCTCGCTCTTCAATAGAGACTTAAAGGACAGGTCCTCGACCACAGGCTCTGTAGCAAAGAAAGATCCTGTTTCTTCCACTTCATCACCTAACCGAAGGTCTGGGTCAGGCTCAACATCATCTCCTGATGGTCCAGGAAGGAATGTTTGGACAGGAAAGGAGTGAAAATTAGGAGGAGGAAATAGCAGAAAAAAAAGGAGAGTCCCGAGGGCCCGGCACCGAGAAGGCAAAACGGGTTGAAAACGGCACCGAGGAGGTGCACGGGCGCCGAAGAGGCATGCGCCCTGCAAGTGGCACCAGCAATTCTTGGTGGCGCCAAGAAGAGTGCACGGCGCTGTAAACGCGCCCCGCCAACAGCACCGCTAGACAGCGGGCGCCGCCAACGGCACCGCCAGACCAAGCGGCTCCGCAGATGGCACCGCAGACCAAGCGGTTCGCAGATGGCACCGCCAGACCTGGCGGCATCACGGTGGCGCCTGCAGACCACACGGCGCCGCTGGACGGTGCCGGCAAGACCCAGCGGCACCAAAACGCGCCCGACAAGCCAACAGACCCCGCGGAAGGCGCCAGAAATGCCCCAGGAACCAGGAAAGCTAGAGAAGGAAAAACAGGAGATAAGGGCATCGTGTGGGCCCCATGCACCGCAGCCATGTGAGGGGGAACACTTGATAACGGAGTCGCTGGCATCAAGAAGGCGCCCATGACTAGGAAGGTCCAACCACCCTACCTGATCGCCGGAGGAGCCAGAGGGCCCGTGGCAACCGAGCCAGGCAGAAGGACCAACCTCCGAGCCCATCGCTCCATAAGAGCGCCCACTGATGAAACTGCTCATCTGGAGCCCTACCTATAGCGGGAGGGCTCTGATGTCGAGGACGACGGTTACCGGAAGTTGGCGACTCAAGAAGGAGACCGGCAACCAGCAACGATAACCAACTGTCGACGCTACAGACATACCAGAGGGCGACCTCGAATGATGCCTTCTTTTGACCTGTGGGTCGAAGAAGAGCTCGAGGCCGAACGGTGCCGAGAATGCGACAGTTTATTTTATGCTAACGGGGACCGCCATCCCCTGGGCATCGGAGTGACCTTGTTGGAACCCCGCTGAGGAGAAGGAGGCTGACGGACCCAGCCCAGCTGACTGAACAGCTTTCACCGAGTCTCCCTACCGTCACCTGACCTGCTCATGGTCGACTCCGTCCAGTAGGCGAGACTTCTTCAAGTAAGTTAAATTTAAAATATTAGAAAATTTAACAAAATAGAATAAAATTAAGCGATACTACTATCGTGATAATGTTACAAAAATAAACTGAAAACTATGCGCTAGTTTGAAGTTTGACTCCAGACAGGCGGCGGCGTTGTCACTGAAGCGTTCGCACTGCGGGAAAAAGAACAGAAGCGGTTGAAGGGTCGTCGCCGAGATGGTCATTCCCGCTCAAGCCGCTGCTATCAGCGCGTGCCTCGCGGCGCCGTCTCGCGCCGACCCTCCAGCAAAAGTTGCTCGATGGGTCCTAGTGCCTCCGCGCTAATCCCACTAGTGTGAATGAGTGGTGGAGACTTATGTCCAGGAAGATGAGATCTTGCAGCAGGCAACACCATTAGGACTATGCCTCCAAGCACTAAGGCCCCACGGAAAATTCTAGCTAGCAATCCAAGGTGGGGACGCCCCTGATGTCAGCCCCCTCCGACATCACCAATGGTATATAAAGGGCGGTCCCCGGCACCACCTCAGTTCACCCTCGGAGACCCAGCTAGCATAAAGGATAGGGAACCGAGGAGATTCTGACATCCCTCAAAGAGAAGAAACTTGCAGGGTATTAAACAAGCCAAAAAAATTGATTAGTAATTTTACATGTGAAAGTGCTAATGAACTGTAAAATGCATAGCACTTGGCACAGAATGGTTAGCAAAATTCAAAAATATATATAATTTTATTAATATTTTCTACTGTGCCATAGACTCACTGAAAAAAAAATGGCTAGAAGTCTACTGCTACGTATTTTGGAAATGGTTAACATTACCTCCTGTTTTGCGTAGCATTTGCTATATTATATCAGCTAGTTAAAACTCTGAACATGTATAACCACGGGAGGGAGGGAGGGAGGGAAGCATACCTGCTTCAAGAGCTTTTTCAAGATCTACTGTTACGTAAGTTCTCATGCAACTGTACTATCTTACTTCATGATAGAGCTCTTGCAGCAAATAACACCATTAGAACTGAGTTTCAAGCAATACAAGGATAGAATCCAGGTCAGAAGGGTTGTGCCATAACAGCAGTAAACCACTGGTACTCTCAAGAGAGTAGTCCCTGGAGAACGGCAAGGCCAAAATCTGGCCTTCTCCTTGAAGCAATGTCCAGACTGTAGTGTTTTACGAAAGTATGGACTGAACTTCAAATAAGCAGCTGCACAAAATCCGCTGCTGAAACAATCCTCAGGGATGCAAATGAAGTGGCAATGCTCCTAGTGGAGTGACCTTTAACTGGTCCTGGTAAAGGTCTGTTGTACTTTGATAGCAGAAAACAATACAACTGACCAACCATTTGGCCAGTGTCTGCTTAGTCACTGGTGCCCTAACATTCTCTGGTCAAAGGAGACAAACAACTGGTCTGTCTTCCTAGAAGACTGAGTAAGATCTATGTAGAAATGGAGAATTCTGTGAACATCCAGAGTATGTAACAGTGTCTTCCCTTTGTTTGAGTACTCTGGGTAATAACCTGGAAGTTGAATGTTCTGATTAAGAGTGAACTTGGACACTATCTTTGGGAAAAACTTAGGATTAGTATGCAGGGATAGCCTATCCCTGTGAAAATCAAATAAGGCTCTTTACACCTCAAAGCTCGAAATCCTCTGGGCAGAAGTAATGGCAACTAAAACCAATAGTTTTAAGCTAGAAGTGTAGTTCGCAACTTGCGGCTGGCTCAAAGGGAGACAACGTAAGCTTTTCTAATATAAATAAAAAGATCCCATGGGGAATGGGGTCCCTCCTGGGAGGCTTGATATATATATATAATATTGTGCAAGAAGGTCTTGGACAAATCTAATTGTGCCAGGGTCCTGCCATCCAATGGTCCATGGTAAGCTGACAGTGCAGAAAGGTGTACCTTTATGGACGAACAGCTGTGACCCTTGACAAATAGAGAAAAAGGTACTCCAGGACTGAATTCACCAGACAGGTGAATGGATACAGGAGGCAGGGATGACTCCCACAGGCAGAAGCGTTTCCATTTCATGGCATATGTGGCCCTAGTTGAGGTTTCCTCAAGGCCACTAGGACCTCCGTTACCCTTGGAGACACTCCATATCTGTCCCCAACTAGGTATGTAGAAGTCATGCATGCAGGTGCAGAGACTGAAGATCAGGTGTACTAGAGTTCTCTGCTCCTGGGAGAGTAAGTGAGGAGACAGGGACAAGGGAATTGAAGGTTCGATGCCAACTGTTGGAGCAATGGGAACCAAATCTGTTACGGCCAAAATGGCACTAAGAATCATGACAGCTCGTTCTGCTTGTAACTTGAGTAGTACTCTCTGAAGCAGTGGGAAGGGAGGAAAGTCATACAGGAATCTCCCTGTCTAAGAAAGGGACAACACGTCTCACCAGAAAACACCAGGCCCTAGATCTAACAAACAGAAGTTGGGCAGTTTGGCGTTGAGTGGGGATGCAAAGAGGTCAATTCTGAAGTCCCCACCTTTCGAAAAGATCATCTACTACATCCTGTAGTAGCTCCCACTCGTGAGCCTGAGACCTAGAGTGGTTGAGGCTGTCAGCTAGGGTGTTTGGACTCCTGGAACATGAACCACTGTGAGTTCCTGGTTGTGCTCCACTGCCCAGTACCAGACTCTCATGGCTTCTCTGCAGCGGGGCAAGAGTGTCTGCCCCTTGCTTGTTGATGTGAAAACCACAGACATGTTGTCCAAATGAATCAGTAGGGTCCTGGCAAGAGAGTCATCTGAAGCGCCTGTAAGGCATAAAGAACGGCTCTCATCTCCAACACGTTTATGTGGAGACTGTGCTCCAAAGAGGTCCACATCCCTCTTGTCTGATGGTCTCTGAAATATGTGTCCCACCCTAGTCCGAGGCATCCATTGTCAAGATCTGCTGAGGTCATGGGCTTTGAAAGGGAACCCTGGATTCTAGCCTGGAAGGGGTGAGCCACCATTCCAGAGTCTGACACACAGTTTTGGAGACTTGGTCTGGCTGTTCGACGTCGTCCAAGTGCTGGTCCCACTGAACCCTGAGGTTCCACTGGAGAACCTCATGTGCAGACAAGCTAAGGTACTGTAACAATGGCGGCTGCCATATGGCCTAGTAGCTGCAGTACCATTCTGGCTGGAATCTGATTTGTGGAGATGACCCTCCGAGCCAGTGCCCTTAGTTGATCTGCCCTGTCTGAGGGAAGAAAGACTCTCCCTTGGACAGTGTCCAAGACTGTCCCATGTTCTGTAACCTCTGAGTGGGCCAGGGAATGACTAGGGAAGGTTCAAGGTAACCCCCAGATCTTGGAACAGTTGGAAGGTGTCTTCCAGTGAGTGACACAGCTGTTCCCTTGTGGGGAGCTAGCCAGTCGTTGAAGTAGAGGTGAGACATAATGTCCCTGCTTCCGAGAGCTGCTGCCACCACTGCCAAGCACTTGGTGAACAACCTGGGTGCGAAGAAAGGCTGAATGGCAGCACTCTGAACTGGTGGTGCTCTCCTGGAAGGTAAAGTGGAGGTACTTTCTGTGGGACCGTGGGATTTTTATATGCCTGTAGGCATCCTGCATGTCCAGGGAGCATAGTCAATCCCCTAATGAGGCATGGGCAGCAATCCCGGCAGTGTCACCATCCTGAACCTTTCACAGTCAATGAAATTGTTCAGTTGACTGAGGTCCAGGATGGGACGAAGTCCTCAGTCTTTTCAGGACTAGGAAGAAGTGGAGTAATACCCCTTGCCTTTGACTTGGTGACACTGCTTGGATCACTTTCTTGTTCAAGAGGACATGGATTTCTGCCGGATGAAGTCCGCATGGGATGGAGAGCAATGGGTGGAATTAGTGGGTTGTCTGATGGAATCTGGGAGAATTCCAGTGTGTAACCCTTTCTATGATTTGGGTACCCACTGATCTCTGGTAAAGGAGAATGTCCCTCCTACTGTCTCACCCTGTAACTCCGCCAGAGGAAGGGGGTGTAGGCAGTCATGCTGAGGTTGTTGGAGTGGGCAAGAGCTCTGGCATTCTTAGTGTTTTTAGGTCCCTGTGCTCTGGGACTGGAAGGTACCTTTCCTTTTGCTGCCCCTCGTTGCTGTTGTTGCCTACCTTGCTGGCCCTGATGCCTGCAAAGAGCGATGCCTGGGCGTGGCTGGTTTGGATTTATACATTTTGTGGACTTCCAAAACTGCTTTTCCGAATCCTGTAAGCCAGTTACAAGCTTTTGCCCTCCTGGCGAAATGAACTGGCCCTTGGAAAGGTGTGTCCAGGATGGTGTCCTGCAGACCCTGAGACCCTCAGCCAGGAATGGTGCCTTAGGCATATCCCTGTGGCTACTGCTCTAGCGGCAGTGTCAGTTGAGTCATCACGAGAACCTCAAGATGTGCTTGCTAACGTCGGTCCTGGACTGGAGAATAGCTAGCAACTCAGACTTATTAGTCAGGTTGTGCCCCAGCTAGGTCCATGGCCTTATTCAAGAGTGATTTTTTTTATATTTACTTTATTTTCCATGATATAAAAAGTTACATGTAACAAATTCACATCTTCCCATTTTACATTCCTAACAATCAAATTTCTTTACATTTATTATAGCCTTATCTCTTATTCTGGCACATTTCAACTCTTGATCTAATAGTATGTTATCTCTTTATATGTTGAACTCCAACGAGAAACTACTACTGATAAGGTTACCTGCTTTGTTCTTTTTTTCTTCTGTGAGTCAATGTAACACAAACATTATTACTTGATCAGAGCCGTGGCAGTATCTTTCCCAGACCTCAGGTGATTAATCCTCCTCCACTGAGAGGGGTCGAGAGCAAGGTAGGGCCACTCTCCCTGTTTATTTTTGTCTCTCCCTTGACCTCTTGGTTTGTTCCTTTGTGTTCTGGGGCTGTGTTCCTATTCTTGATCCAGAGCCATTTTGTCCATCTCTCCATAAATGTATCCATCTTGTCTTGCGTTTGGTATGTCAATTGTTCCATATCCTCTGTCTCATTTATTATTGTTTCCCAATCTTCTTGTGTCGGCAGGTCTGGAGTGAGCCATCTCCTTGTTATTGCTTTCCTTTGCCCCTATGCATATGTTCCATACATATTAAGTTTAACTCCCTTTACTTCCTTAGGTGGCAGACCCAGTATCACATGTTGTATTCCCAGTGGTATGGCTATCTGAAATATGTTTGCGATCGTGTCCTTAACATCCCTTATAAAATTTCCTAGCACTGGGCACTGATAAAATATGTGTTCATGACCTGCCTCTTTCCCAGCAATTTCTCCAGCATTGTGGGATCCACTCCTGTCCCAGTTAGCATGTGTGTTTGGTGTGAGGAAATATCGTGTTTTAACCTTCCATGAAAATTCCTTCCATCTTGGTGCCGATGTTGTTTTAAGCGTTCCTCCTATACGTTTCCCATTCTATCTTAGTCAAGTGGATCCCTCCAGTCTCCTCCCATCTTTTCATTATATGTTTCATGCCTTCTGTTTGTGTGCATTCAGGAACTTGTAAATCTTTGTTATTGCCCCTTAGGTGTGGCTGTGTTTATCATATCTTCTAGTCTAGGGCTATCTGTAGTAGGTTCTAGTAGGTTGGAATGTTTCATCGGTGTGTAATATAGTGTCTAATTTGAAAGTACCTTAATCTGTCATCTCCCTCCACCCATATCTAGTGCCACATTCCTCAAAGGTCAGTGGTGTGCCCTCAAAGGAGCTGTGCTGGGCAGTGGATTCCCACCTGGGCCCATCTTTTGTACCAGGGATCTAGTGCTCCCAGCAAAACTGTGGGTTCCACATTAGCCATTTGTACCACCAGCCATCTTGCTTGACAATCAGATATTGCTGAAACCGCTGCCAAGCCCTGTCTGTGACTCTCAGGGCATTTACCATTCCTCTTTAATTTGGTTATCTGTTATTGGGTTAAACAGAATGGAGCTCAATGGTCTATCCCCATCCTTGCCCCTCCAGATCTCTAGTGTGCCTTTGGGAATGCGTGTCCCCACTTGAGTGCCCATCTTATCTGTGTGCTAGCCACTATTCTTTTAACCTTGGCACTCCCCAGTCCCCATTTCTTCCTTATAGTCAGCACCTGACTTCTCACCAGAGGTTTTTAATTTGACCACATGAAGCTATATAGCAATTTTTGGGTCTCCTTTATCCAATGATTAGTTATTTTAACGGTACACATTGGAATATGTATAGGTATCTGGGCAAGAGATTAATTTTCTCTGTCTGAATCCTATCACACTTCAGAGTGATTCGATACATCACCATGTGTCCAGAAAGTTCAGTGACCAGACTGCACAGGTGGCTAAGGAATACACTTGTGTCCCAAAATGTCCAATTTCTTGGACTCCTTATCCGTGGCTGGGCACTCCTATGCTTCAGCTACTGGGTTCTCACATGAGCTTCCATGAGGATCAGAGTCCGCATTAGGCAGCTCACTCAAGTGTGGTTCTTCCCTTGGTGTCCTATACAAGTGGTAAGCCTTTTAGGGACCACTGAGGTTGTGGAAGGATGCGTCCATGCTACTTTTGTAATGTCCTGGAAGGGTTCCACTAATGGAGGGATAACCAAATGTTTAGGGTCAGTGGCCCCAAGGAACTTTATCAGGCAGCATCTCTCGGAGTCTAACTCTCTCGTTTCCCATTGACTGAGAAACTGGATGTGTCTCATCACATCCAGGAAGAAGAGTCGTCTGGAGGAGACCTTGGGAGTCTCTCTGTGTATCCAGGGATGGGAGAGACAATTAATTATCTGAGGAATCATAGGAGGAGAAGCCTCTGGAAGGTCTGTCTGAGGATATATACTGGCATCCCTGGAGGAAGATCTGGATGATGGGTGGCAACCATGCCTCCATTGTTTGGGTGATCCATGTCCATCACCCCTGGAGTTGGATGGGCCAGCGTTGGGGGTGGGAGTTGGGTGTCTGGGCATGGCCCCATAGGGATGGGGCTGGCTCCGTGGCCTAGGTAAAGAACTCCCTTAATGGTGTTCCACCAACTGTTAGACAGCTCCAACATCAGCCAAAAGGATGACAGGTCCTGTTCTGAGGTGCTGGCGTACCACAGGGCCTGGCTCCAGACCTTGGGATAAGGTCTCCTCTGGCGTCTGGTCTGACAGTACTTTTTATCGGGACACCGGCCCTGGCAGAACGGTGTCCTCTGGCACTGGGTGCCCTGATGTTTGATCATCAGGCTCCCGAGGGGAGGAAGAGGTGAAGAGGGTGTCGCCCAGTTAGTTGTATCCTGAGGCAAGAGTCAGGTCCACTGGCGTTTGGTCTGTAGTCAGACCTCGTCCAGGCCCTGTAGAGCAGATGGCAGTCTGACAGGTGGCATCTGGTCTGGCTCTGTAGTGGAGTCAGAGGGCGTTGAGGCCTGACATCGGTCAGAAGCCCTGCCGATGACTATCTGGAAAGCGGCGTGGTTTCTTCGGCATTTCGAGATCCTGATGTCTCCTGGTGTCATCCAACTCCGCTGCCCTGTCTGACAACCCAGAGACTAAGGCCATGCAGCTGGCAGATTCTGACCTGTCACCAGGCGAGGAAAGTGTTGGTCCTGCGACTGAGACCCTAGTGCATGCTTGTGGGGTCAGACAGCCAGGGACTGAGGGCATGAGAAGCCCAAGCCAGAAGACTCCCACTGTATGCCTGAGAAGAGCGGAGCTTCCTCAATAGTAACCCCAGGAGGGCCAGGGATACCGGAGGGGCGAGTCTGATCTTGTGCCAGTGGCAGAAAATCTGGAAGTCTTGTGTGGGGACCTAGGATGGGATTCTGACTTGGACCTGTCCTTGTCCTGGTGATGGTGCTTCCTGCTCGATTTCTTCTCTCTGGGGAGTCCTTAGAGGAGGAGGGAGACAATCTGCGCCTCAACTGGGTCTTCTGCATGTCATCTGCTTGCTGTTCAAGGAGGTGTGCTTTCAAGATCTTCAAGCGATGGATTCAAGCCCTCATGTTGAAGCTAAGGCAGTGCGGGCAGTTGTCCGGCCTGTGATGGGGCCTAGACAAAGCAGGCAGGCCATATGGCAGTCTTTGCCAGGACCTGCTTGCCACATGCGACTTCAATTTCCACCACTCTGATGATGAAGAAGGCTGAGTAGAAATACACGATGAACTCAATTTCAAGTAGAAATGGTTAAAAAAGAAAAAGTAACTGTGTGAAGATGCGGTCAACTGGAAGCAGGAGAGTCCATGGAGCCAATGTACATGGGTCAACAGTGGGAAAAAATGGAGGTGGTGCCGGGGACCGCCCTTTATAGCACTGGTGACGTCGGAGTGGGGCCGATATCAGGTGGCAGTCCCCTGCCTTACACTGCTAGCTAGAATTTTTCCGTGGGGTCCTAGTGCCTCTCGGCATAGTCCTAATGGTGTTACCTGTTGCAAGAGCTCTATCTCAAAGTAAGATCTGGTTAACAGACAGGCGACAGAGGGTGGTGGTGGTAAATGGGGTACAATCTGGGGGGTGACCAGCAGGGTACCGCAGGGATCAGTACTGGGACCAGTCTTGTTCAACGTCTTCATTAGTGACACTGCTGAGTGTCTGGAAGGAAAGGTCTGTTTGTTTGCAGATGACACCAAGATCTTTAACAGGGTGGATACTCCAGAAGGGTGCAGAAAATGAAGAGGGACCTGGAGAAGTTAGAACGATGGTCAGACATGTGACAACTGAGCTTCAATGCAAAAAGTGCAAAATAATGCACCTGGGTAGAGGAAACCATGGGGAGAGCTACAGGTTGAGGGTGTAGGAGCTGAATGTCACCAAAGAGGAAAAGGACCTAGAGGTTATCATCTCTGATGACCTTAGGGATCAAAGCAATGTACAAAAGGTGGCGGGGAGGGCCAGTGGCGTGCTGGGGTGCAGAGGCAGGGGTATCACTAGCAGGAGGTGATGTCATTGTATAAAACATTGGTAAGGCCTCACCTGAGTACTGTGTGCAGTTCTGGAGGTCAAACCTGCACAAGGACATAAAACAAGGTGGAGACTATCCACAGAAGGGCAACAAAGATGGTGCAGGGCTTGCACCACAAAACATATGAGGAGAGACTAAGGGACCTCAATATGTACTCACTGGAGGAGAGGCGGGAGGCATGATTGAAATGTTCAAGTACCTCAAGGGTATAAAGAAAGTGCAGGTGGAGCCTTCTCCAATGTAGAAAAATTACAAGAACAAGGGGCACGATATGAAATTGGAGGGTAGATTAAGAGGTAATGGAGGACGTTTTCTATATAGAAAGGGTAACTTGATGCTTGGAATAGTCTGCCACAGGAAGCAGTGGGGCAAGCACAGTGGAGGGTTTAAGCATGCCTGGGACAGGCACAAGTGGAACCATGAGAGGAAGGGAGATGAAAAGCCATTGATCACATAGGGTTAGTAGCCATATAATGCATAGGGCCTACGGGCAGACTGGATGGGCCTGGCGGTCCTTATCTGCTGACAATTTCTATGTTTCTGTCATCTGCAGGGATATCTCGAGCCTAGGGCTGCAGGATTATTGTCTATTTTGAAACCTGAACTACATTTAGTTTTTCTTGGCTGCCAGCAGTTTTATTCCATTTGTACTGAAGTAATAATGACTGAAAAAGCAGGCATTTCCAGGGATAAATGCCTGGTTGGGAGGGTGATAAGTACGATTACAAGTCTAAATTTTGATTTATAATCCCCCAAACATGCTCTGCAGTCCTCCGAGCTGTACCGAATGTCTGGACAGCAGCCAACTGCATTCGCCTCATGAGTAATTAATTAGGCTTTTAACAGATGGGCAAGCAATGTGAGAGGGCAGCAAGGAGGGCTGGGGGATATTGGGATGCATAGGAGAGGCATCACCAGTAGAAAACAGGAAGTTATTATCCCTCTGTACAGACAGCTGGTGAGACCCCATCTGAGTACTGTGTGCAGTTCTGGAGACCCAATCTCCGCAGATGACTAGACAGGATGGAAGCTGTCCAGAGGAGGGCACTAAAATGGCAGGGTCTGCACTGAAGTCGATGAAGAGAGACTTAAGGAGCTTAATATGTATAGCCTTGAGGAAAGGAGGGAGAGGGGGACATGATAGAAACTTTCAAGTACCTCAAGGGAATCAACAAAGTCCAAGAGGGTAGCATCTTTCAAAAAGAGGTGCAAGAACAAGAGGGCACAATTTGAAGATTGGGCGGCTCAGAGGTAATTTAAGGAAGTATTTTTTCACAGAGAGGGTTGTGGATGCATGGAACGGCCTTCGGAGGAGGTTGTGGAGTCAAAAATCAGTGGGGGAATTCAAGCATGCATGGATAGTCATAAGGCAATTCTGGGGGTGGGGGTAGGAAGAAGTAGGCTGCTGGTTAACTAGGATCTGCAGCTTATCCAGTAGGTAGGAAATGGGCAGACTGGGTGGGC
This sequence comes from Neoceratodus forsteri, assembly GCA_016271365.2. Taxonomy (NCBI): domain Eukaryota; kingdom Metazoa; phylum Chordata; order Ceratodontiformes; family Ceratodontidae; genus Neoceratodus; species Neoceratodus forsteri. Next base: position 1,130,494,499 of record CM028131.1, read on the forward strand.
CAAGCGGTCCTTATCTGCTGTCAAATTCTATGTTTCTATGTTTCTAATACTGATTAAACTCAATTATACAATGGACATCGAGAATGTGTAATTTGACTGACTGACAGGCACTTTTAACAGTGGGTAAATCTGACAACAACTCGACATTATGTACCAGCCAGACAATCACAGACGATCAAAACAAAAACCCTACACTAGATGCATGCCCACTTTCAATATCAGTCTCACCTCACCCGTGACGCTAACATCAACAGCAATCAGAAAACAGTATGGATCAACATACTGTTAATTTTGACTTTGGAACACCAATACAAATTGAGGAGATGATTCAAATAATCGTCCCATAGTCAGAACAAAGTAATAATCCGTCCAGCTTCACTTACCTGACAATACAGACATTGCATACACATTTCTCCAGCTGAGGAAAAACAAACTGTTGTTTCACTTCTGATCGTGCACATTGCCGTTTTGCAGCAGTTTGCTATTTTGGCTACTACTACTACTACTGGTAGTTACTCACTTGTCTTACCAAAAAAAAAAAAAAATTTCAAAATGTTTGAAAATATCTTTTTTGTTACTCACTTGTTCATTATAAAACAAGTTACAAAATGTGCTGGGGACACTGTGAGTCCAAGCAAGATGGAAGCCAAGGCTTACAGAGATTTATCAGTGCCAACAACCCTATTTAAGAGCTTTTGAGTTAAACTTTTTCAGACAGTTTTGGAGAAAGGATTGCCGGATGCTCAGTCGCCATGATGGGAAATCCTGTAAAGATAAGGCAATGTCCAATGGGGCAAGAAGTAAAAATCAGTCAGGAGCTCCCACCACAGAGTTGTACCTCAGAGATGCCAGAAAGCCCTGCCGAGGAAATGCTGTAAACACTTGGGGTCAAGATACTGAAAACAGACTTATTCACAGTGTTACAGGTCTAGCAGATACATTTGATAACCTCACCCATCACGATGTTGGCCTTGAAAAACTGTGGAGTCCATCCAGACTGCAACAACTGATGCTGCTAAGAGAGCAGATGCAGCCCTTGGGACTGCTGCAACATACAAGGAGAACACTCATCTATGTTCTCGCCTAGAGACATTGGAGAACCAAGCTCGTGCTGCAAATATGCGGATCTGGGAATGCTCGAGGCATTAAGGATGATTCCTGGTCCTCTTCCCACGAGACTGGCTGATACAGCAATTCCAGAGAGGCTATATTGGCCCGATCCTTCACCATTCAGAAAGCTTATAGGGTCACCCCTTGTGGCTGGCCGACAATCCTGATGCCACATGTGACGATAAGTACAGTTACGTAAGAACTTACGTAACAGTAGATCTTCGAGAACAGCTCTTGCAGCAGGTTACACCATTAGACTGAAGCCGCAGGCGTCCAGGACCCCACGGAAAACTTCTAGCTAGCTATCTTCAGCGGAACCGCCCTGACGTCAGGTGTGGTACATAAGGGGCGGTCCTGCCAGATTCCCCAGTTCTCCTGCCGGAGACTTCCGCCGCAGGATGACATCAGAATGGGAGACCGAGGATCCACCGTCAGAAGATAAGGGAAAAAATCGTAAGAAAAGGCTAGCTTAGCGCCTCCAAGGGAAGGTGGGCATGACAGGTTTGCTGTAAGAGCTGTTCTCGAAGATCTACTGTTACGGCAAGTTCTTACGTAACTGTACTATCTTACTCGAGACACAGCCTTGCAGCAGAGTTACACCATTAGACTGATTCCTCAAGCAGTAACGCTGCCAGAAATTCTGGGAGGAGGAAAAATAGGAAATACATTCCAGGTCCTGAACCTAGGACAGGAGACCCTGTAGCACTGCCAGGCCGAATCGGCTCTTCACGAGAGGCGATGTCCAGGCTATAATGCCTGATAAAGGTATGCACAGAGCTCCAAGTGGCTGCAGCACATATAGCAGAGGTGGAGACGTTTGGAGTGCTGCAAAGGAGGTGGCCACACCCTAGTAGAATGACCCGGACTGTTCCCGGAGGGGCTTTTGTTTGAAATCATAACAGTATGAAATACACTGGACAAGCCAGTGAGACAGGGACTGTTTGGATACAGATTGGCCCATCATCCTCTCAGAGAAGGAAGCAAAAGTTGCTCAGAACTACGAAAAGGTTTAGTTCTGTTGAGGTAATACCTCAGGCTGCGGTGAACATCCAGGGTGTAGAGCAGAGCCTCTCCTCTATCTGAGTAGTTTGGGAAGTAGACTGGTAGGTCAATGTCCTGATTTAGAGTGAGTCAAGAGACCACCTTAGGGCAAAAATTTAGGATTGGCCTCAGGATACTCTGTCCCGTGGAAAACTAAATAAGGCTCTTTGCACATGAGAGCGTGAAGCTCAGAAATTCTTCTTGCTGAAGTAACAGCAACTAAAAATAACGCTTTCCACGACAGAAGCGTAGCTATAATCCATGGCAGGTTCAGAGGGGGGCGTGAGTTGTTCCAGGACAAAGAGAGAATCCCATGGAGGCACAGGGTCCTTAATGGGTGGCCTAGGTGTAACACCCTCTCAGAAATTCCCGAGAGGCGTCTAATTGTGCCACTGTACGATGTCCCACTGGAAGGTGGTAGGCAGAGATGGCACAAAGGTGCACCTGATAGAGGAGTAGGCTAGACCCGAGCGAAGAGGGAGGCAGGTAGTCAACACCACTCCCACTGGGCAACCTAAAGGGAAAAATCACGTGCTCGCGACCATAAAACAAAACGGCGCCATTTCATGGCATATGTCGACATGCGTTGATGGCTTTCTGGCTGCAGAAAGAACTCTGCAACCTCTGCGAGACCCCGCGGTGCAAGATGGCTAAGTCTCTAGGAGCCATGCATGCAGGTTCAGTGGCGTAAGTCCGGGTGGACTAGTGAACCTTTCTCCTGAGACAGGAGATGGGAGCTGAACGGCAAGGAGCGGGGTTCCGGGATAGCTGCATCAGCAAAGGGAACTAGATCTGTCTGGGCCACAGGGCCACCAAGATCATGACTGCATGCTCCCTCGCAGTTTGAGAAGAACTCTGGATCAACGGGAAAGGAGGGAAAGCGTGAGGAATCTGTCCGCCCAGGAGAGGGACAACGCGTCTTGCCAGAAACACCAGGCCCTGGATCTAGCGAGCAAAAATTGGGCAGTTTTATGCTGATGGGGATGCGAACAAGTCTAGCTCTGGAGTTCCCATCGAAGAAACAGATCCTCTGCTACCTCTTGAAGAAGTTCCCACTCGTGGACTCTGGCCTGGGAGTGACTCAGACCATGTGCAATAGTGTTGTCCACCCCGGGAACATGCACAGTGATCAGATTCGCCGTGTCCACTTACTCCAATCCCACACCCTCATGGCTTCCCTGCAAAGGGGTAAGAATGTGCGCTCCTTGTTTGTTGAGGTAATACATCACCGCCGTGTTGTCCGTCTGAAGCAGAAGAGTACACGGTGGGATTACTGACTGAAAGGCCTGCACGGCATAGAGAACCGCCTCATCTCGAGAATGTTGCTATGGAGATAAGCTTCCATCGGGGTCCACGCATTCTGGGACTTTACCCTGTCCAGGTGTGCCCCCACCCTAGACCTGAGGTGTCTGTGGTGAGGGTTACCTCAGGGACGGCGCTACTGAACGGGCGCCCATGGAGGCGACCCTGGGACTAGCCACCACTGCCAGTCTCGATTCACGGTGTTCGTGATCCTGACGGATGCTGCAAGTGGTCTTGCCTTTGGTCCCATGCACCTTGAGCAACCACTGGAGTTACCTGCATGTGGAGCCTTGCGAAGGATGATAGGAATGGCCGCAGCCATGTGTCTGAGCAAGCGAAGGACCGACCTGGCAGAGACGGTCTTGTTCGATGATAACTCCATGATGAGGGATCTGATGCGCTCCGCTCTGTCGTCTGGAAGAAAAGCTCTTCCCTGAACGGTGTCCAGTACTGCACCTATAAACTGCAGTTTCTGCGACGGTACCAGGAGAGACTTCTCATAGTTTATTAGGATGCCCAGAGATCGGAACAGGTCCTGGGTGCTCTGGACCGAAATAACAGCCTCTCTAGAGGCGGCCATGAGAAGCCAATCGTCCAGGTGCGGGAACACATAATGGCCCTGTCTCCCTAGAGACACTGCCACGACTGCCATGCACTTGGTAAAGACCCTGGGTGCAGATGACAGTCCGAATGGAAGGGCTTGGAATTGAAGGTGGTGGTCGGGAACTCGAGCGCAGGAACCTCTTGTGGCCTGAGCTATAGGGATATGCAGTGTCGTCCTGCATGTCTAGAGACGCTAAGAAGGCGCCTTGTTTCAGCATGGGAATAAGACCCGGAAGAGTCACCATGCAGAATCTCTTGTAGGCGACCGACACGTTGAGGTCGCCGAGGTCAAGTGGATGGAGGTCTCCTGTTTTCTTTGGAACCAGGAAGAAGTGGAATAATATCCTTGTCCTCTCTGGTTCTCGGGATGTACTCTATCGCTCTCTTTTGCAAGGCGAGTACTTCTTGCCAGATCAGAGATTTGTGCTGACCTGGATACTGGGAGAGCAAAGGAGGCCTCGGGGGTGGCTTTTCTGTGAATTCTATATAGTGGCCTCTTCCAGCCAACTGAAGAACCCACCTGTCGGTGGTTATAGCCGCCATCCTGCAGGAAGTTCGCAAGTGACCCCGACCATGATTTCCGTTGATCCTGGGGCGGAGGATGGAAAGGAGTCAGGCTGTGGTGGCAGAGGGTCCCGCTGGCTGGGCGGCTTGAGGATCATACGCTTTGGCGGTGGGCTGTTTCCCTGGGCTCTCTGGAAGCCGGCCCCTCTGTTGTGTAGCAGAGCGGGACTGCTGCCTCTGCATCCGCCACGTCCGGCTTTGGTTCCTACGAAGGAACTAAGCCTGGGTTGGTACATGGCCTGAACCGACCTCACCGCCTTCCCGGCCTCTTGAAGTCTGGTAATAATCTTCTCTGAAGGTTCACCAAACAAGACTTCTCCTCGAATGGAGCGTCCATGATATTCTTCTGGACGTCTGGGGTAAAGTCGGAGACGCGTAACCAAAAGTGCCTCTGGAGGCATACGCCAGAAGCTGCTGTTCGGGCGATGAGTCCGCCGGAGTCGTGTGCGGCTTGTAGCACTTGGGTTCCCACGTCTGAACCCGTGAGGAGGAGCTGAAGCATCTCCTCCTTCTGCTCACCTTCCGTAGTTTTTCAGCCGCTTCCAGACCCTGTTCCCACAAGGCGTTCAGAACTTAACCATGTGGGTCAAATAATTCAAGGATCTGATGGGCGAGGTAGCGGAAGCATCGGCGCCTACCCATAGCGCTCCAACTGCTTGGACTCTGGGTCCGTGGCAGGGTGCTCAGATGTTGCGCCCCGTGACCGGTTATGTGAGGCTGTGATGACCAGAAAGTCGGCCTGAGGCTGCTGAGTCAAGTACTGGTCTTCGAGAGCCTTGTACAAGCCGATCAGCTTTTTCGGCATCACCAGGAGCGAATGTGGCGCTTCACGCTGCCTTGGTGACGTCCACGAAAGTGTCAACCAAGGGTGGCACCACCACAGGCTTAGGGTCCTTCTGCCAAAGATATTTGGCTAGGCGTATCCTTTCGGGTCTAGCTCTTCCGCATCCCATCCATGTTCTCTTGGATGTGTCTCATAATATCCGAGAATGAAGGGTCGTCCGGAGGAGACTTCAGCATCTCACGGGTCCGGAGAAGGGATGGAGAGGGGAGATGGGGATCTGGATGATGAGTACTCTGATCCCATGTCCTCCGTCAAGGCGATCATCAGTGTCTCCTGGGTCTCTTGTGGCTGGGTGACCTAGAAGAGGATTTAGACGGAGGTCTCTGTTTTCTGGTCTCCCCTGAGAGGTTCCGTATTCCCGGAGGAGGTAGGCGGCCTGCCGACCCGATGGCGAGGGGGTGCAGGAACCGGAGGAGGAGGAAGAGTGGAATCATGTCCTTCTTTATGGTGTCCCACCAGTAAGTGAAGAGGTCCTTCACATCCACTAAAGAAAGGCCCGACGAAGGTCCGTGCGCGGTGGACGGTCGTCTGGTCCAGCGAGGGTTCCTGGGAGTCTCGACGAGACCGGGATCGCCGTCTGGTCCTCGGCTGCGTCAGATCCTCCTCGGTTAAGGTCTCCTGACCGATGTCGGTCGGGCGTCAGGCCCTCTTCTCAGGAGGAGGCGGGCGCGGTCCCCTACCGCGTCCACTGAGGAGTTAGCTTAGCCCGGCGTGGCCGCTGGCCGACGGCGGCTCCAGGGATGCATGACGAAGAGGCCGACGACGGACGCACCGGGTTGGATCCTGAGGTCTCTTCAAAGAAGTAAGCTCCAACGTCTTGCGAGGAGGCAAAGAAGACCTGACGCCGGGTTCCAAAGGCGGGAACCCGACTTATGATGATGATGATGGCGATCCCAGACTTCACCAAGGCCCTGGAGGATGAAGGCAGGTGCGGCCTGGCGGACTTGGCCTGAGAAGAGGACTTCCTGACCACAGCCAGGGAGGCTGAGAGCTGGCCCTGGAGGGGCGGTCGGACCTGGAACGGAGCTGCAGAGTCCGAGCCCTGGAGGGTGACCTGGAGGGGCCTTCTCCCTTCGTTTTCCACGTGCTTGTGGGTCTTTTTAGAAGATTCCCCTTGGAAGACATGGTCTTTAGCTTCTCTTCCAGTAAGAAAGCTTGAAGGGCCTTCTGCGTCGGATCTGGGTTGACTGTTAAACTCCTGGCAGAAGGAGCAGGCCGGGTATCGTGGGTCTGGGCCTAGGCACGGGCGCGGGCCGTGTGGAGATCCTTGAAGGGGATCTGTTTCCCGCAAGCACACTTGGAGGGTGACCCGGAGGTCGGAGAGGACATCAGCGAAACTTGCTAGAAGAAATCCAAAATTCCCGAAGGAAAGAATTTAACCTCGCGTTACGACTAGACTGTAACCGAAGGGTCGAGACATGAAAATGGTAATGGAGGAAAGAACTGGGAATCTGGCGGGACCGCTCCCATATACACCAGCCAGCCGCGGGGCGGGACCGACGTCGGAGCGGTCCCCGCTGAAGATAGCTAGCTAGAATTTTTCGTGGGGTCCTGACGCCTGCCGCGCCAGTCCTAATGGTGTAACCTGCTGCAAGAGCTGTGTCTCAAGTAAGATCGGATGTCATTGGAACCCGGGACTTTATACTGGCTTTGGCCTGAAGGCATAATAATAAATAATAAAATAATAACTTCTTTATTTCACACAAGCACCTTTCAAAATATCAAGGAGCTTTACAAAAGATTAAAAATAAGAATGATAAAATCAATAAATACAGTATAAAACAATAGCAATAATCTGACAGGGTTCAATCATTCAGTGCCATTAAAGGCCTGGAACCATAAAAGTTTTTAGTGCCAGTTTAAAGCCTACCACTGTCGTGCACTCCGCAGCCTGACGCGGTAGAAAATTCAGAGGGTAGGGTGATGTACATGAATGCACAGGCCCAGAAGATTTCACAGACACCCTCGGGATCTCTAGCAACCTCTTGTTGGCTGAACAGAGCTGTAAGCTCTGGGTGATAGGGAACCAGAAGCTCTTTCAAGTAGTCAGGGCCAAGTCCATGTAGGGCTTTATACGTCAGTAACCAACTCTTAAAGGTGATCTGCCACTGAATTGGCAGCCAGTGCAGACTCGCGAGCAAATGGGTAATATGAGATGTCAGGAAGCCCTCTCAACAGTCATGCTGCCGCATTCTGCACTAGCTGCCAGTGAGTGGATTACAACCCCAAGAAGCCCTAAGTAAAGGGAGTTGCAATAATCAAGGCACGAGGTCACAAAGGCGTGGACCAGTGTGGAAAGATCTCCAGACGGAACAAGGTGCTTGATCCTGGCGATGTTTCTAAGATGGTAAAGGAAGACTTGATGACCCGACGACACTTGAGATCATAAGGTCAGCCCATTGTCAAGCACCACCCCAAGTCTCGCACTCATTCAGAGGTAAGGATCTGGAGCTCCCTAGATAAATTCCAGAGGGCTGACCAGTCCTTGGCCCTCTTCTCGGTGACCGGCTACACAACCATCACCTCAGTCTTTCCTGCATTCAGCTTTAGCCAGCTCGAATTCATCCAGTCTTGGATTTTAGCAAGGCAATTGTTAAATACCGACATAGAGCAATCCAGTGGGTACAAAAGATAGGGAGGCCTGAGTATCATCAGCATAGTAGTGAAACCTCAGCCCATACCATCTTACAGCGCTCTGAGGGCAGCATATACACTGCAAACAACATGGGGAAAGCGCTGAGCCCTGAGGCACCCCACATGGTGGAGAGAATGGGTCAGAGGAAAAGACCCCGAAACACGACTCTGAGTTCTGGCATGAAGAAGATGCAAACCACACCTGAGGGACCATATGTGTCAGGCACAGATGGATCTCGGGCCTAACCAGTACCCATGGTCCACAGTGTCTAAAGCTGAAGAGATCAAGGAGCACCAAGATGGAATGGCTTCTCCGATCTCTTGCCATCAGGAGATCACTAAGCACCCGAACCAGCGCAGTCTCGGTACTATGCCTCTTTCGAAAATCAGACTGGAGAGTGTCGTGGATATTATGGATGGTCAGGTGGTTTCTCCAGTTGTACCACCTAATACTCTCAATAACCTTCTATTAAAAGGCAGGTTAGAGATTGGTCTGTAGTTAGCCAGAGAGTCAGGGTCCAAAGCTTTCTTCAGGAGAGGTGTTACCACCGCCTCCTTCAGGGAGCTTGGGAACTCACCCGATCAAGGAGCACGGACTATCTGAACCAGGACCGGGACAATGATATCACAACATCCCATAATCAGGAAGCTGGACCTGGATCCAAACTACAGCATGTAGGGGCACATACTCTGGAAAATCTGCACGACTTCTGTGAACTCCGGCAGGTCAAAGGAACTCCAGGAAACATGAGTGAGGTGACCAGGCACCAATCAACAGCATCCCCACAGAGCGAAGTCAAGAGGATCTCCGACCTAATGTCGGCCACCTTATTCTCAAAGAATCAAGCAAGCTCCATCGCAATCCACTTGCAAAAAGGTCTTCGGAGCTGCAGACAGGTTGGGTTGCACAATCTGCCCACAGCTTGGAAGAGCTGAGCTGGTCGGTTCTGAGCTGCAGCAATCTCCCGGACAGGAATTCTGCCTTCTTATGGAGATCACTGATTGGTAGAATCTGATAATGCTCTACCAATCTAAGGTGATCAACATCCAGAGCGGATTTCTGCCAATGTCGCTCTAACCTCACATCCTAGTCACCGCAACTCCCCCAAGGACCCATCAAACCAGGGAGCCTGAGGGCAAGGGGAGAGGACGAACATGGACAGAGCATCAGGTCCAGGGCCACGGAGATGGCCTTATTATAGGCAAAACCAAGGCCTCTGGACTCATGCTAACTATGGGAAACTCCGAGAGTCAAATCACCACCGCCAGACCTTCAGGACTCACTTCCATAAGGCGATGGTGACAATCTCCACAGGGGCAGGCCTACGAGAAGGGGTGCAAAGTTGATCCTCATGGTGTACTGATCGGACCATCCGACAGGTTCAACCCCATTAAAGTCGCCCAGACCATCAATCTGGGTGACTCCAGTGCCATGTCGACGAAGAAATCCAAGAGACAAGAGCTATCCTACAACCCATACCTGCCACCACGGTATACACAAAAGATTCGCTTCTTCAGCTGATACACTTGTAAGGCCCAACACGGTCTTGAAAGAGACCGCTAACCTCACCCCCCAACAGTTCAATCTCGAGCAGTGAATCACTGAGCACCCGCCTGGAAATGCAGCTTCCAATATAGAGCAGCATTTTCGGTCCAGCCAGGTGTCAGTGATACAAGCCAGATCAACTGTTCAATAAAACGCTAATAATGAAGGGGCATGGCCTAGCTACAGAGCAAGATGGACATATAATCCTAGAGCTCTGACATAATCTGCTGAATATCTCCTCCATCCCATTATTTTTCCAGCGATTCTATAAAATGTTGGTACTGTGTGATCCAGATGTCTATACTGGCAAATCCATAAGAAACAGTAAAGGAAACTGACCTTTGGCAAGGCGAGGAACCAGGACGGCTGGGAGAGGTCTGCCAAATACTCCAGCAACTGGAAACCACCAAGACTCACCAGAAAACTCCCTGGGCCCTCGAACAGGCAAGTGGACACTAGTGGGAAATGGTGGAGAGTTATCAGGCCATTGAGCCGTCTCATGGGATCTCAAACATGACTTGGGCACCTGAATGGAAACAGGTTTCAAAAAGTAACCTCACAACTCAACATCTACAACAGACTGTTAACTCTGTATCACAAACAGTGGAGGCTCAGGAGAATCGGCTGGGGAGTTGGAAGCCGAGTTAGCTCTCAGCAAGATACTAGTGAGACAATGAATACAGACTTGCAAAAAGCGCTGAAAGAAATAGAGAAACTCAAGCAAAACATAGATGACCACGAGAATAGAGAGAAAGATGTACTATCCAGAAAATTGGATTACCTGAATCCGATGGAGGGCGAGACTGGGCTTCGAGCATGCAGATGTGGTTGCGGCAATCCTTGCAGCTCTCACCGAAACCCAGCTTGAGATTCAACTGGCGACAGGGTCACGGGGCTAAACCATCCGACTCAACGGCCCAGACATGTAATTATAAAGTTCCTCCAGTACCAGAGACCGACAAAAGGTCTTAGAAGCAGCGCTGAAGCAAGCCCGTGATAGTACAGCAATCACGGGTGAGCATATTTCCGACTACTCATATCAGCTGCAGCAGCAGAGGCAGGCTTACTCAGAGGTAAAGAAAAGACTGCATTCAGCTAAAATGTCAGTTCTCGTTAATATATCCTACACTTTTTATTAGTGAGAACCCAGGGTGCAAACCAGCGATTGTTCCTATCACGGAGGCTGCTTTAAATGTGAAAGATTCGAGGAAGGAAGGAGGCAGCGAGATGGCTAAATGGGGTAACACAGATTATTAAAATACTGGGACAATGGCAACAGTGATTAGAAGACGGGACCTTAAAAGAATGAAACTGTGGGACTAGTAAATTTAATATAATGTGGTCTCAGAGGTCCGAAACACCAGTTGGTGGCCTATAATGGCTAGATCAAGAGACCCTTGGCCCCAGCCTGGAGATTTCCTGCAGGACAGTTCGATTGACTTAAGTGAGTGATTTAAAGATAACTTAGACCCCTCAAAAATACGGTCTGTTAACTCAAGAAGTCAGTATTAAATAAATGTGTACAGAAATGGTTAATGACCAGGCAGTGGGGAGAGAAAAGTAACTGAGGAATATAGGCGACATGGAGTTAATAGGAGTAGCGAGGAAGAAGCCATATGGTTAATAGCCATGTAGTTAACTTCAACTGGATATGTTTATATGCCCTTAGCCTCCAATAATTTTTTGCCTTCGTTTAGTATTTATATTACAGGACATAGGTGGATGGGGCAGTTTAAAACTGTTTTGGAAGCAGGAGGTCCAGGCATTTAATTACCTTGGCAGCAAGAGCAATCGAGGTTAATCTGTAAAAGCCTTTATAGGGAAGACCTCCTTTCCCACGGTGCTTCAGTTGGGGAGTCCTAGTGTTGGACCTCTGGGAGAGTTCTTAAAGGTATGCTCCATGGGGGGTGCATATATGTATATTAGTGGATTTCTCTCCACATTTAATTCCTACATGGTTCTCTTTATAAACTGCTAACTATTCTTTTTCCTTTTCTTGAAGTACTGTTCTGATGAGAGGGATGGGGGGTGATGTATTTTCAAATTTGATAAAAATATGGATAACAGCAGATTAAATAACTCAATCCATGAAAGGATAAAGAATGTATAGGTTGGGGAAGGGGGAGGCAAGCGGAAAGTTGCGAAACAAATTGAGTGGTTGTGTTCATCGCCTTCATGTTGGAGAGGTTTTATAACAGTTGGGTTAGTGGGTATATGGTGGGGGGAATGGTTGGGGATGTTAAAGTTATGGTTATGTTTTTACAGTACACAGAGAAAGTCTGAGGTTCTCTATTTCTCACAGAGGTACAAAGATTTGACTTTAATACAAAAGTATGGCTCAGATTAGTTTTATATCATGGAATGTTAATGACTAAAACAGTTATCAAGAGGAAAAATGTGTGGTCATTAATTAAAAAATGAAAGGGATGTTATTTGTTTACAGGAGATCCATATGGACAAGTAGGAGGCACAAGGCTTAGAGGAGTCATGGGGGCCCTTTTAGTTTCCCATTTACATCAAAAGCGAGGGATTAGCTATCTGGATCCGTCCGGGGTACCCATAGGGTGATTTCAGTTATATCAGACCCACAGGGTAGATATATCTTGGCAGAAGTAGAGATGGGCCCAAAGCGCCTAACAATAGGTTCAGTATATGGGCCAAATTTTGATTCACGGACTTCTTCACCAGGTTAGGGGTGCCACTAGGTTCTTGCTCAGACAATATAATTTTGGTAGGGATTTTAATGCATATTTGGACCCTCAGTTGGACCACTCGAGGGGAAATGGACCCCGCCCACAAGTACAGCGGCACTTAGGATATGGTGAAAGGGAGGACTTGTGGGAGACCTGGAGACATTATCATCCACGGGTTAAGGAATATTCAGTTTATTCGCATGCACATGAAGTGTATACCAGACTGGACTACATTTTGTCCTCGGTATGCTGGGAGAAATTATAGAGACTTCTTATGGCCCGATGGTGGTCTCAGACCACGCCCTTCTTGGAGTGATTATGGGTATGTACAAAAGCCCCGGGGTGGTCCAGTGGAGGATGGATCCAGTCCTTTATTGGACCCCAAATATCTGGATCAGATTAAAGAAAAATAGAGGAATTTATACTATTAACCCCCCAGATCTTCTAGCATAGGGACTGTATGGGACTGCCTTTAGCTTTTATACTGGGGAGACCATATCCTATGCAGCGTATAAAAAAAAGACCCTGAAGCAGGAGAGGCTAACCTGGAGGAGGACACAGTACATCTTGAAAGTCAGAATATGGTTAATTATTCCCTATATTAGCTCAAAATTAAAGACACTTAAAGGTTGACTTAGTCAACTTACATCCAGGGATTTAGAGGCAATTGATAATTACAAAATCACACATATTTTGATGGGGACAAAGGGGAAAGTGGCTGTCGAACTTGATCAAGGGTAGGAGGGTGAAAGGACTATTTTATCATTGGCGGTGCCCAGGAAATCTCATTTATAGCCAACAAAAAGTAATAATGCTTTCAAAGCATTTTACTCCTCCTTGTATACAAGTGAGTTCCCAGATAGGGAACATAAGTTCTTATTTAGATGGAGTGCAGCTACCTTCACTTACCTTAAGTGAAGCGAGGGACACTGACGCACTGATCCTGTTACCCGAGGTTAAGAAAGCGGTCTGGAAGACTAATACGGGAAAGGCACCAGGTCTGATGGTATTCCGATCGAATTTCAATAAACATATGTGGGAATCCTAGGTCCTCTTATGTGTTGCATGACACAGGAAACTCTAAAGAAAGGAGCTCTTCCCCTTCCCTTCTTATGGCTACAATAACAGTGCTGCCAAAACCAGGGAAAGATCCTACTCAGTGTGGATTCTATTGTCCTATATCCTTATTAAACTCAGACTATAAGGTGATTACTAAAATTCTGGCTTCAGAATGGAACAGTACCTTTCAAAATTAATCCATATGGACCAAGGGGCTTTGTGAAAGGCAGACAGGCTAAGCATAATTTAAGAAGAGTGATTAACATCATGCATCTATGGAGAAGAGAGGGGATTATTGGCCCTAGATGCAGAAAAGGCCTTTGATAGGGCTGAGTGGCCTTTATGATGGCAGTTCTGCATAAATTTGGATTTGGAAGGGAATACTGGGGTGGATTCAGGCCTTATATATTAACCCACAAGCTCAAGTTTTAACTAACAACACTGTCTCGTCCCCTTTGTGTTGACTAGAGGAACGAGACAGGGGTGTCCCCTATCTCCCTATTATTTGTGTTAACCATTGAGGCACTGGCGGAGCTATTAGACAGGAGGAATCAGTGACGGCATTGCTCTGGAAGGGGAAAAAGAATGTATATCTTTATTTGTGGATGACATCCTTCTTTTTAAATAACCCGGATAAAGCACTTTCAGCATTATTCAATATATTTAGAATCTATGGACCATTGTCGGGTCATAAGATAAATTGGACAAAATGTGAATGGATGCCTATGGGTAAGATTAAGCGTCCATAGCCCTGGGTTCGTGGTGGTTCCCCATCTGCTTCAATTAAGTATTTAGGAGTAACATTAATGGCCAAGATGTCCAATAGCTAGATTCAATCTTTCCCATTGATCCAAAAATAAAAGAACAATGTATTAATTGAGAGCTTTACCTTTGTCTCTAATCAGCTGGGTTAATTTAGTGAAGATGAGTATTCTTCCACAAATTTTATATATGTTTCAATTGTTACCAATGGGTATCCCAAATAAATACATCAAAGCACTGGAAGGAGCTATAACTCAGATGTTATGGCAAGGTAAGCATTCGTGGATTACAAAAGAGATTCTTTGGCTGCCAGGGAGTAAGGGAGGCCTGGGGCTACCGAGTGTCAAGCATTATTATATGGCTGCACAACTGGCACATGTAGGGATATGATAGGGGAGGAAAAGGCATGTCCAGGGTGGGTTGAATTGGAAAGTTCATGCTATAGTTCACTGTATAATTGCTTAATGGTGAGACAACTATGTGATGGATTAAGCGTGAAACTTTCTAATCCTTGTTTGAATAATACTTTCAAAGTCTGGGTGGAAGCCTATAAAATCCTTCAGCATCAGCAGTCCCTCTCCTGATACAGATATAAGGGCCATGCTACAAGGAAGGTTAACATCTCTGTCCAAGAATGTCAGATACTTAAAAATGGGAAGTCACGGTCTCCATATGGTAGGACAGGTATGGGATGATGGGGAAATGGTTCCATTTAGGTTCTACTGAAAAGATTTAATCTGAACGCATCCCATTTCTTCTTGTGGGCCAGAATCCAAAATAAGTTAAGAATTAGATGGGATAAGGAGACACCTTTATCAGTTCTCCACTGGAGGAGCTTTTCATAGGTCGGAAAGCATTTAAATATAACCTTCAAGACCCTGAGAAGTAGTTATAAATTGTTACTGGGGACACTTGAATCCCTGGAAAATCCTTCTTTCCAAATGGGAAGAGGATTTGCTGCAGGATGGCCTCACGGGGACTGGTTGTATATCTTCAAAAGCCTTTTAAAAGGATCTGTCAATAACAAGGTTCGAGCCATTCAGTAAAACATATTTACTCGAGCTTACTGTACCCCAGAACTGGTAAAAAAAAAAAAAATGGACCTACTAGCCTCGGAATTTTGTCCCAAGTGTAGTATCAAGGTTGGAACTTTCTTTCATATGGGAGTGCCCGAAAATACAGAAATTTTGGGCGGCATATTAGATCTTTTAACGCAAATTTTGGGTTATCCCCTGGGTCTGGACCCCATGGAGAATATTTTGGGACCCCCAGGATTATGGAGCAGATAAACGCCCACATAAGAGCTTAAATAGACTGGGGAGGGTGGTGGCTCAAAATATTGTAAGACACTGGATGGCTACAGATACCCTACAGTGACTGAATGGTTCATTGTTAGAATGTATGAAGATGGAAAAGTTACAATACAAAGTGAGAGAACAAATGGACAAATACGAAGATATGTGGGGACAACTGGAATGGGCAATACAACAAGATTGGTTTCAATGTTTAGAGACAATCGGCAGTGAGTAGTGACCATGTCCCTCTGTAACTTGAAGGGATAGTGAATAGGATATAACTAAATGTATGATAATATATATAAAATGTATTCCTCTGTATAAACCATGGAATGATACTCTGTGAACAAAAAAATAAAGTTTATTAAAAAAAAAAAAAAGATCCGCAATAATTGCAGTCTTATTTTAAACAGATCTGGCATTGCATAACACCGCTCGAGGTTGGACAGATTTTGAGGGCCGCCTTGGCTACTTGACCACCAAAAGTGGTGGTGCCCTTGGGTATGGAGACTAGACATGGTGCACCACGCTCCAGACTCCATTTCGCACCAGGGCATCTTCTAGACCCAACGACCCTGATGTGAGACACACATTCATTCGTCCTCTGATGTCCGCCCGGCCCCCACCGAACAATACCCAGCGCCAGACAATGCTGGTAAGTTGACAACATCAACGGGGTGTGTGTGTGTGTGTGAATGAGCGGAGGAACAGAGGGCAGAGGATGAATAGCGCACGCCTGGGGAGGTCTACACATCATACAAGCTAATCAAAATCAGATTACACAACACCCAAGCACCTGACCCAGAAGTCAACCCAACAGTAAATAAAATTACCCAAACAAAACAAAAACAGAACAAAAATAAAATAAATCAAAAACCTCCCAAACAAATAAAACACAATAAAATTTAAACCTAACCCTACACAATGTGGATACTTTAATCCAAAACTCAGCACATGGAAAATATAAAACAAAAGTAATAACAATAAATAAAACCAGATAAAAAAAGATATCCTGCAGACAAAATGTACCCCCAACAAACCCAGGTCCTCTTACAGCTTGGAAATGGGAGAAATCAAGGCAATCTGGCTGCCCAAAATTAAAAATCCAGAGTCAGCTCAGAACAGGTCATCACAGAATTAAAAGTCCAGAAAACGAAAATCTTCTTTAAAAAGTTTAAACAAAGACAAGTAAAATGTGGACACCCATGTCCTCTCACTGTGACATGTGGACAGCCAGTTCTGAGTACACTATGACTTTTGTAATATGAAAGTGTGTAGTGGACGGTCTCTCATAAGAGATGCTGAGACAGCATGTGAGATCACACACACACACACACACACACACACACGGTTTTAGATACAAGGTGTTACCTGGAAGGCCAGGAGCTAATTACAGACTAGAACAGGCCTTAATCAAGGATCTCCCATTTATCTAAGTTAAAAATAACTTTAACTGCTAAGAGGAAATCAATGTCCATTTTATGACGCTTACAGGAGGAAACCAGGTTATGGCACACTGGTGCTAAATCATAAATGCTTTGATGTCTGTGTGAGAGAGGATACTGCTCATAGATGAAAGGAAATTTACAGACTTGATTGGGGAAGTCACATGGGGAAAGGAGTTTCTGCTGATGTAACCTAATTAACTTACCTTCTAAAATGATAAAACATCCTGGGTGTATCATTTTTAATAAACAGAGGAGGAGCTAGGTGACCTCACACAAAGGGGTTAGCAAAGACAGTTTTTAAACAGTATTCTGTTTTCCATTTTGAGACACGAATGTTTGGACTCTGAAAGCTACAAACATGCTAACAGCACTTTAAGAGATACATTAGATAGATCAAGTCTAACTGTCTGGTGGTAGGATATTTTGTCTGCACTTTAAACCTGTTTGTGATATATGGTTCTGTATTTAGATTTTACTTTTTTTTTTTTTTTAATCTATTCTGAAGTAAACCTCTACTTTAAAGATTACTTGGAGTGCCTTTGAATTTACTTTTTTGACAAGGGAAGCATACACGTTAAGCTGACACTGCACAAACCTTACTGGTTTTGCCAAACTGGGAAAAGGTAAGAATTTATTCTGAGATCTTTAATAGAGTTTTAAGGGTTCATTTTGTACACCTGGTTAGGTGCCCATAGGCAAAAGATATCTGGTCCCCAAGAGCAGAATTATCTGAGCCTGTACATTGGTACGCTAACAAGAGGTTCACAGTTTGAATCCCTCTAAGACTTGAGACCAAAGGTTGAATTCCAGCCCACAAAACAGACAGGAGGGTTACCCTGTTTCTCTTAGTGTTCATAAGACTGCGCTCGAGGCTGGCACTGTGGAAGCAGAGGGCCTGATCTGCTGAGTGGGTTTGTGACACTCACCACCGAAAAACTACAGAAAGGACACTCTCACTGTCCGAAAACAGAAATGAATTGTAAATCCAGGCCGAGTCATATAAAGATCCAGGAGTGCAGGTAGTCCAGAAGGCAATCTAATTTCGATGAAAAACAGCCAAGGATCCGTCAGCCATAAGCAGCAAACACAGGCTCACCAGGCTCCGCTCCCAACAACCACAACGAAATAATTGCTGGGGCACCTCAATGCCTGGGGAATAACCAGGCCATGGCCAAACCCCGAGGATCTAGGGGAGCAACAGACTCGCCGGCCAGTTCCCTGGCTGGTCTAGAGCCCAGTCCCCTGTCAACAGAAATCCGCCGTTGATGCCGGCAGAGTCAAGCCGACCCCACAACACAATTCTAAGGTCCCCACACAAGCTCTGTGCCAGCAGTCGGGCAAAACGCACCACACAGCCCGAGCAGTCATAAATTTGGCCAGTTCATCCACAGAAAAATCCACTGAAGTGCAGGCTTGCACCGCAGCTTCCAACCAGCTGCTCTCCCTCCCTCTCCTCAATTTTCCAAAATTCCAAGTTTCCAGCCATGAAACAACAAAAGCCACCTCTTATCCACTCAGCAAAATAGATCAAGGCAGACAAACTGATTTAAATGAGTGTCCCGATGGAGTCTGGGCGGTAGCAAAGCTGCCTAAATGGCTCTAATGAACACCGCAAGGCGTTCCGGAGGATCCGTTAGTGTACAAAGGACCGCTATCTCACTCAAAGGCCCTGAGCCAACTAGCACACCTAACTTATATAAAACAAAACTTAATCTTATTTAAAGCGAAATGCAAGAAAACGAATAAAGAAAACAAATAAAACAGGTAAAAAGTTAATAAAGGCAGTTCAAGACAGTTCAAAAACTGAAATTATAGAGAGCAACACAAGTGTGCTCACCGTGGCCATCTGAGACACTCTTTCACACAACATAGCTCTATGGCAGTTGCCATAATACTCTGCTTCAAGATGGACAATCCATTCGCTGTATCCTGACCTTAGCTATGCCACATGCCAAAAGAAAAAGAGGGTCTGAGCCATGTTAAGTTGGCAGATATCAGCCACAGGATAGTCTTTCACGCCCGCCTGAGAAATCGCCCATCGAGCAAGATTTTTCTTTTCCGACCCTACTGACACACAAAATGGGCCCAGAAATTTGATCCTCTCGCCACTGCTGGGAAGAACTTGAGGATCCCACTGAAGATGATCCCAAGGGAATGTTTGACTTTGGCTCTGCTGAACTCATTTATTAATCTTGTGTTTTGAGGGTGTGGTAGGCAAGTGGTGGATATTTCAGTGTAATATTTGTTTATATTCAGGTTACTGAGTCTCTGTTATAAGCCATGATCACTGAATCCACCCTCCACGTAGCACATTATTGCAATGTATGTTTAATTAATCTCATGGCTGTCCACAAATTTACAAACACATTTATTTTTTCAAGTTTGGCTTGTATCATGTTCTGGGGGTTCACACCTTATTCCCTTGGGAGCTCTATAGTAACCCGTGTCATTCTGTAAACAGATGTGTGCTAGTCAGCACACCATTTAAAATGTAGTGCATGGTGTTAGTGTCTGTACCTTCTCACGCACGTAGGACAGATAGATTTAAAACATACTGATGTTAAATTCTACGAACTTTTTCCATGCTGCTCACAGACTCATTAGGCAGCAGTACTTATAAATTGTTTGGTTAACCTTACAAAAACAAAAATGGTCTTATCCCCAGTTGTATCATAATAGCATGAGTCAGGTTCTATAGTTAATATTAAGAGGAGTGGTGCCCTCATGGTTTCAATGAATAAGTTGTATGTACCATGCTTGAATGTCTAACTGTATGTTTGTTTCCAGAACAAACAAACAAAGTTAAAAAACAAAATGGGCTTCCTAATACACATTAGAAAATAACTACTTTTTTCAGTGCAGGGAATATTAGCTATCCCTGCATAATAATTACCAAAAAACTTTTCCTATTTTGACTTCTTGCTTATCAATCATTTTATAGTACCTACAAGATCACTACATAAATCATAATAATCCACTCCAGGGTGTGGGTTGTTGTGGGATTTACCACACCCTGTCATGGCTTACTGTTTAAACAAACAATACACAGAAGCTAGACGAGAAAATAATGAAGACGTACATACAACTAATACAAGCCATACGGATTACGGTAAATACAAAAAGATGAACTCATTTTTAAAAGAAAACAAAACAAACAAAACAAAAGTCATCTCGTCAGTGATGTTCCTATTTATTTCCTAAGTAGGCTGTACCTTTCCCAGAATATTTAAGTTGTTGGTGTTATATTGGCTAGTCCTTCCACAGACGGGCACCACAAGACTGGTGACAACCAACCTACTGTATATGGGAGACAAAACCAAATCCTTTTATGTAAGGCTTCTGTATTTGAGGATTCAGAACTCGATGCAGCTCCTAACCCAACCCCCAAGGACTGGAAGTTGCTTGAATTCAGCACAGACCCGTGCTATGAGGCAGGCCAACAAGAACCAATCATGAGTAAGTCCGGCAAGCATGGGGTTGCAGTGTGATACAGTATCCCAGAAGGCTGCATGTGTTGCATTCACAAGAGGCTGCATGGGTAAAATAAGGAGGAAAATCTCTGTAACCTGATTGGCTTTGTTAGTAGCGAGCTAGCTAGCCAATCAACCAAAATAGTGTTTTACAATAAAAAAAACAAATGCCCCGTAACAAACTTAGTGTAGTGGTTACATGCAATGCAAACAGCACTAACGAACCACGATGCCCCCACAGTCACACACAGCACTGATGATTCTCTTTTATTGAGTTTTAAGTTTTTGTCCAGTGATAAGGGAGGGCTAGGAAATCCTTTCTGTTATCAGACTTCTCTGGGCAGTGGTTAGATACACACATGCAAACAGACAGATACTGAACCAGGTCAATCTGTCGGATGTCTCCGTGGACGGGCAAGAGATTTGGTCAGGACACCAGGAAACCGCCTACTCTTTCAAGATGTGCCATGGATCTTTAACATCCACCTGAACAACCACTAGAACAGACTGACTGGACCTTGGTTTAATGTCTCATCAGAAGTACTGCACCTCTGACAGACAGCACAGTGCCCTCAAAACACCATACTGGGGCATCCATATGGTTGCTTTTAACCAAGGGAGAGTCCCCCTGCAAAGCTATAGTATCACTTCCTGCAGCACCTGGTGGTCACTTGAGGTTTCCCATCCTACTACTGACCTGCTTCAACCCTGCTTAGCTTCTGAGATTGGACAGGTTCAGGCTTAAAGGTGGTAATGCTGCGGCAACAGCACCGACAGAAAGAGACCCCTGCAGTAATTACCTTTTCCTTTAGGAGCATCACAAAACAGCAAAACTGAATACAGCACACCAGCAATACAACTATCAGTTCACACATTAGTACCACACAGTACACCCACACTAATGTTTTCTGAGGCCGCCACCAGCGGACAAACTATTTTGTATAGTATTGCTCACTTTAACCCCCCTTTATTTTTTTATTTGCTTAGAATTGCTTCTCAAAACCTAAGTTTAATAAGACACTTTAGGGTGGTGGTTGTGCTGGAATAAACACAAGGGCTCCCTGGACATGCTGTTATCCCAGCATAACCAACACACGGTCATGTTTTATTGCTTACAGGAGGCAATGTGGCCAAGTAAATAAGGTGCAGTCTTAATTCATTTGCTCCCGATGGCCATTTTGGGTCAGATCTAGCAATGGATGGTTCCAAGTCATATGGTGTCTATGGGAACAAATGTGTTGTAACACAGAAACATAGAATTTGTTGGCAGATATGGACTGCTTGACCCACCCAGTCTGCCCATTTTTCCCTGCCTATAATGTCATTGCAGACACTACCTAACCTCCAGCTACCTCTCCTCCCACTGCTTCCCAATGAAGAGTCCCTTGTGCCTATCCCATGCATGCTTTAAGTCCACCACTGTTATCCCCATTATCTCTGCTGGAAGACTGTTCCATGCATCCACCACTCTTTCCCTGAAGATTGTGGGCAGACTGGGTGGGCCAAGCAGTCCTTATCTGCCATCAAAGTCTATGTTTCTATGAAGTGCTTCCTTAGATCTCTCCTGAATTTAGCCCCCATCATCTTTACTGCCATGTCCCTTGTTCTCATGCATCTTTTTTTGAAAATACCCTCCTCTACCTTATTTGCCCCTGTTAAGAATTTATAGGTCTCTAATATCCCCCTCTCCCTCCTGTCTTCCAGGGTGTATATATTGAGATCCTGTAGTCTCTCCTGAGAAGGCTTTGATTCAACCCTGCACCATTTTAGTTGCCCTCCTCTGGATAGCCTCTACCCTGACGTACTCCTCGAGGTGTGGACTCCAGAACTGGACACAGCACTCCAGGTGCAGTCTCACCAACAATCTATACAGTTGCAACATCACCTCCCTCATTCTGCTGGCGATACCCTCCCTATGTACCCCAGCATCCCATTGGCCCTACCTACTGCCCTGTCGCACTACCTCACCACCCTGAGGTCATCAAATATATGATTATCCATGGTTCCATTTTCTACTCTGCCACTCAGCTTCTGCCTATGGTAAGGAGCGCTATAGAAATAAAGTTCCTATCCTATCCTTCTGTGCCCAACGTGCTGATTCTGTACTTATTCGCATTAAAACCCAGTTGCCATACTCTTGACCACTCCTCAAGTTTCCTCAGATCTCTGCAGTCTCTCTACCCCATCTGGAGTGTCCATGCTATTGCAGATTTTGATGTTAACTGCAAAGAGCATACCTTCCCTTTCAGCTATTCTGCAATATCACTTACACAGACATGGATTTTTTTTCATTCAATACCAATTTATTAAACAAAACCATTTTGAATAGCAACAAAATCACAAGCCACATCTCCTAAGAGCTTCTGCAAAAAGAGACACTGACCGCACTGAAAGAAAGATGCACAGGAGGAGAGAACGCAACATTATAATACACCTTAGGACAAATGACCTTATGGACCAAACGATACAGGAGACCAAGAGGCACCTAGCCCAGCTGAGTGACAGGCTGGCCACTTTTGTCCACCCTTTCTCAGAAGAACCACCAGTATGGGGAAAGGGGGGAATACTCAGAATCAGAGAAAAGGAAATCTCTGAACTAAACACATGGCTGCGTGGATAGTGCTAGTCTAAGGGTCACCACTTCCTTGGTGACTGGCAGGACATCTGGGAGAGAGAGCTTTTTTTTGTACGACGGTTCCATCTGACAAAGGAGAGGATGAGGGCACTTGGCCAGAAATTTGATGTCTACGGGATATTTAAACTGAAAAATGAGAGATGGTGGCAGCACTCTGACACACTAGCTAGCCAGTCGCCACTCCCCACGCATATAAAACAAATAGGCCAGCACAAGTGTTGTAGAAGTGCAGCAACATGTGTGTAAGAACTCAAAGCATGTTCAGAAAAAAAAAGAGGGGAAACACCATAAGGGATAAACATACACCATGAAAGGGAGAGACAGGTAATGGCAGGCAATGGTTACAAATGTACAGAGCCTGGCAAACAAAATCTCGTATCTCATAGACACAACGGAAGAGAATAGGTTGGACTGGGTGGTTGTGACTGAAACATGAGTTCACGTGAAACCCATGTCTGGGACAGCCATCCTGGGTTTCAAACTATTTAGGAGGGACAGGAAGTGAAGAAAGGAGGCAGGGTCGCTTTCACATCAGAGACGGTATAAATGCAAGGGAGTTGCAGGTGACCCAAGAGGAGTCAGAGGCCCTGTGGATAACAAGTGGAAAAGGGACAGCAGTTCGAATAGGCATTATCTACAGACCCCCAGCGCAGGGGACAAAGGGGGATATAAAACTAATGGAAATTATACATACAATGGCAGACAAAGGCAGGATGATATTGGTGGGGACTTCAATTTGCTGGATACAGATTGGGGCCCATACAGTGGCATCAACAAGGAGCAGGGATTTTCTGGCAGCCCTGAGGAGGCAGGTCTGAAGCTGCTAGTCAATTCATCAATGGGGGTGGGGTGGGGAGAGCTGTCCTGGACCGGATACTTACTAACTGCGATAAGGCACACAATGTAGAAGCAGGAAACCATCTTGGTTCAAGTGATCACCACTCAACATGGTTCAAGGTCAACACACTAGAGGATGACAGTCACTCAAAACAAAGGCCTTAGAAAGGCAGATTTTCAAAAAATGAGGGTCTGCCTGGTAGGTAACCTAGACTGCCAAACAGTGGGGAAGTGGGGGGGACATGGACTAACCTGAAGAAAACAATAAAATAATCATAGATGAATGCATCAAGAGGGTAAGTAAAGCTAAAAAGAGAGAGACATGCTTTGGTTCACAAGGAAGTGGCAACCAAAGTGAGGGAGAAAAGCAAGGATTCAGAAAATTCAGGAAGTCTGGATGTGAAGAGGACCAAGAAATGTACAAAGAAAAACTGAGGGAGGCAGGTAAAGAAATCAGGAAAGCTAAAGCATAAACAGAACTAAACATAGCACGGGAGTAAAAAGTGGGGACAAACTTTTTTAGATATATCAGAAAGAAGAAAAGAAATAGCAGAGGCACTGTAAGACTCAAAAAGAGAGGGGGCTAGTGGAGGAGGACAGTAAAAGGCAGAGGTATTAAACAAGTACTTCTGCTCAGTTTCATGAAGGAAAAAAGAGATATGGACCTGCACTAATGAAAAGGACATATCAACATCAGGGTAGATACAAGCCCATTCACGAAAGATCAAGTGCTAACAGGGCTAAACAAGCTAAAGGTAGATAAGGCCATGGGCCCAGATGAGATGCATCCAAAAGTCTTGAAAGGAGGCTGGCCTGGTGGCGCTGAGGGTTGAAGTGCTGAATGCCACATCTTGCACTCACTGCGACCTGGGTTCGGAACGGACTTAGGTCTTTGGGGGAGGGGAGGGCGAGGAACTGACTGAGCCACCACTTGGCAGCTCTCACCTTCAAGATGACATCTGGGGATCCTTAGGGTTCAGCTACCCCTGGTGGAGGCTGGAGGACAGCATCATGCCAGGGAGCCCTGGCGGTAGGCCAGGGAGGGCAGATGAGACTGTGGACTAGAGCTGCGTGTGCTTGCACGCCCACGCCTACGCGCCACTGCTACCGCACCTCAAAGAACAGGCGAAAACAAGAAAATACCCCAGTGGATCAGTGGAGTGAAGGGGACCCTGGGAACCAGTACCACATCCCTCTGCCAGACCAGCCCTTTCACCGGTTCTTCTGACTCACCCTGGTCCCGACCGTCCCTCTAATCACAGGAAGGCTGCCAGGTAGGACAAGCGGCCCTCCCCAGAGGTGATCAGGGGCTGGACGAGTCTGGAAAACCAGGAAGAGGACCAGTGGGGTGATTTCAGGCTGGGAGTAGAGGCAGGGTCGATGCCCTGATCCTCTGGAGATATAGAGTTAAAACATAAAAGTTTAAGGAACTAGCACAAGAACTGCAGCACTCTGGCAGAACTATTTACCAAGTCCCTAAAGAGTGGGGTCGCCCCAGAGGACTGGAAGAGGGCAACTGTTGTCCCTCTCCTAAGTCAGGAAGCAGGGAGGACTGAGGGAATTACCGGCTGGTGAGCTTCACTTCAGTGGTGGGCAAACTGAAGGGAGTATAAGCTGAAGGAAAGGATACTAGAGTTCCTGGAAAAAAGTGAGCAGCAGAATACAAAGCAGCACAGCTTCATGGCAGGCAGATAATACAAACAAACCTGATTGACTTCTTCAACTGGGTCACCAGAGTAGTGCACCAGTGGGGCAGTGGATATAATCTACCTGGACTTTAGTAAAGCATTCGACTCTGTCCCACAGATGGCTGATAAATAAGCTGGAAAGCATGGGAGTAGGGCAGGGGTAGTAAAATGGATAAAAACTGGCTGAGCAGGAGGATGCAGAGGTGCAGGTGAATGGTGCTTTGTCTGATGAGAGAGGTGACTAGTGGAGTGTTCCAGGGTCGGTGTTGGGACCTCTCCTTTCAATGTCTTTATTAGAGACATTGCAGACGGATTGAAGGAAGGTATGTCTATTCGTGGATGACACCATGATTTGCAATAGGTAGATACCCTGAGGGGTGAAAAAATGGAATCAGACCTAGAGAAGCTGGAAAAGTGGTTAAGTACATGGCAACTGAAATTCAATGCAAAAATGTTCAAGGTGATGCAGACAGGAGAGGCAACCAAACAAGGAAGTATTACCTGGGGGAAAAACGGCAGCAACCAAACAGGAAAGGGACCTGGGTGTCATTATATCAGAGGACTTGAAAGTGGCAAGACATTATGAAAAGCACCACTGAAGGCCAGCGGGATGCTGGGATGCATCAGGAGGGGTATAATGAGCAGATGGAGGGAGGTAGTACTGCCACTGTACAGGTCCCTGGTGAGACCCCACCTGAGTACTGTGCCCAGTTCTGGAGGTCGCGCCTCAGAAAGGACATAGGCAGACTGGAGGCGATGCAGAGGAGGGCTAAAAGATATTTATTTAGTTTGTGTTTACTGGTAGGTGCGCTAGCCATAACAATGACTATTTTCAGGTACGACCGAGAATACAAAACAAACTTCTGGAAACCAACAGTAACAGAACATTCTTAGAAATAGACAAAGTAATGGGCACATACAAGCAGGTAACAACATAGGTAATACAGACAAAGAACCTCTGTGCGAAACACTGAGGCAACGGTTACCCCAAAGGGCATTTGACTGGGAAGCCAGTTTCAAGGAAATACAAAATCACACGTGCCCACACAGTGCAAAGCATCATGGGCTGCATATGCAAATCACCACAGAATATTATGCTGGTTCAACTTTAAGCAGAACTGCATGGTGCCGAAAGGCCTCACACAGTTACAAAGAGTGCTAACAGATGACACAGGTAATACAGTGTCACAGGCGAGTGTGAACACCACAGACAACTGCAAGAAAAATTAGGGCTTATACTAACATAAGGAGGAAATAAATTACAAAAATGCAGTGTCACTTTAAATAGACAATAACTGGGTAGATTAGAGAGGAAGGAATGGAAACGTCACCTTTCGACGACCAGAGCAGGTTTAGAGAAAGAAGAAAGTTAGGGAAGTAAATAGTAGCAAGTTGTAGTGGAGGGAAAAGATAGAGGGGTGTGAAGGAATAGGATTAGGAAGTGCAAAAACAGCAGGGTATATAAGTAACCCTGGCAGATTGAAAGAAAGTGCTGAGGCAGGACTGTGGTCAAAGTTAAAAGGGAGGGAGTCAGAAAAACCTTGTGCCTATGGAGGTTTGAAACAGGAGCAAATGCAGGAAGATATGAGATGGTGGCACAGTTCTTTCTTAAAGCAGTAGCGGAAGAGGCTTGATGAATGGTTAGAGGGAGGGAGGGTGCCCAGTACTGGGGCCTGACAGGCAAAAGCACTAGAGCCCTTAGTGGTAGCATATTTAGGATACAGACAGGGGCATTGTCAGCAGAGCGAAGGTCTGGCTTTGGAAGAGTACCACTAGGATTTAGGTATCAGAGTCCTAATTATATTGTCAATGAGGGAGCCGAAAGAATAAAGCCTCGATGCCTGAGGAGGAAGCCAACCAAGATCAGAGTAGAGGAGGCAGTGGTGTTTCAGCCGATGAGAGGAGGATGCATAGTGACAATATATTGTAGGTAACATCCCATTTGTGAAGACTGATTTGCTTGCAGAAATATAGGTAGCTGCCCCATATAGTTAAGTGATGGTGTAGTATTCCACGGGCTACAGCATGCCTGGTGGATGGGGTAAGGGTGTAGCTGTTTTGACAGGCAACTCCAAGTTTAGAGTTTACAGATTTGCAGGTCCTCTGAATATGGAGATCATAGTTTAGTAGTGGATCCAGTGTGACCCCAGATACTTAAAATAGTTAACAACTTCTACTGAGGAGCCACTGATCGAGGAGACTTTAAAATTGTGCTGGGAGTGTTGAAGTTTAAAATTGGATCCGAAGAGCATAGCTTGGGTCTTTGTTTCGTTTAGGACAAGTTTGTGTCTAACCAGCCATTGCTGGAGTAGTTGGAAGTCATGGGAGAGCTTCAGATTTATATCCTCAATGCATTTGGCTATATATGTCATATGTATACAACAGGGTGCTGGTTTTCATGAGGTTTGAGGTGATGCTGTTTATAAAGATAGAAAAGCAAAGGCCAAGTATGGACCTCTGGGATACTCCGATGTTTGTTGTGGCTTTGTCAGAGAGGGTGGAGTTGTACTTCACAAATTGTGTTCTGTCAGTCAGGTAGCTTTTGAAACAGTTCATAACGTTGAGTAGAAACCTAGTCATTGAAATGTGACGATGGAGATGGGGTGGTCAACTAGGTCAAACGCCCTGGTCATATCGATGAAAATGGCCCCTGTGAGAGAAGCCGAGTCCATGGCCATCAAGGCATCGGATGTGAATTTGAGCAAAGCAGTGGTAGTACTATGGCCCTTATGGAAGCACATGCTGGGCAGAGTTTAATAGGTAATTTTTCTGGAGGAACTCAATAGTTTAGTTAGCTACAAGCTTTTTAAGGATTTTACCGAGAACAGACAGGATAGCAATTGGTCTGTAGTCTGAGGGTCCTTTGGGTCACCTTTTAAACAACAGGGTAATCCTTGCCATCTTCCAGATATCTGGGACATGTCCCTGGCATAAGGAGAGGGTAAAGATTTTGGCTAAGGAGCAGCTATGAACAGCGAGCTAACTTAAGAAGTCTGGGTTCAAGATTGTCAGAACTGGCAGCTGTATTCTCAGAGATGATATTAAGCAATTTCAGTACATCAAATCTGGAGACAGATTTAAAGAAAAGTTTGACAGTAGCATTTGTTGGATATGCTAAGGGTCAGGTTGGAGGAAAGCAGAGGTATAATTAGGTCAGTGAATTTGTCATTGAAAAAGTTGGCAATAGTGCATAAATTGTTACAATGGACTCCATTTAGTACCATTTCATTCGGGTGGAGGATAAGTTTGAGCCAAGGAAACCTTAATGTGGGACCAGAATTTTCTGGAGTCACCACAGTTCATTAAGAGGTCCTTGCAGTAGGTGCTTTTGGCCTGTTTGATCTCCTTTTGCAGCATTACGATAGTCCTGTAAGTGATAAGGTCAGTAGCTAGGCCAGTGCGCCTGAAACGGAGCCAACTTTTATCTCTCTGGTGATGTTTACTGAGTTGATCAGATTTTAGCCATCAGGTTTGCCTGTTTTTCACCAGATGCATTACTATGTGACAGTGCTTGTCCTGTAGTGCCAGGAAGTGGGTCAGAAAGAAACCAAGAGCAGATTGGGTATCACTAGACTCATAGAGAGGACAAATCAATGCTAGCGATGCTCTGTAAGAACGCCTAACAGTCAAAATGGGCACAGTTGCAAAGGAGATGTACCTGTGCTGAGTAGGTTCTGTCCTCCCTTACCCCAGATACAGAAAGTGGGGAGTGGTCAGTGATGGCATCAGCTAGTACTCCTGAGTAGACTATGTGTTCGGGTGATTAGTCATTATTCAGTCCAGTAGTGTTCTGGTGTTGGAGTGGGTGACTGTCCTTGTGAGTTCAGAGATCAGTTGTGCAGGTTTGAACTTTGTAATTTGGATAGGGACAGGGCTTGGGAGCGCCTCAGCCAGTTTATGTTTAGGTCTCCGAGTACGAGAACTTCATTTCTTCCGGATAAGAGTGAGGTTTGAGCCAGTAGTTCATACAGGCCTCTTTGGCCACTTTTAGGGGTTGTAAACGAGACGATATGGAGTAGTTTGGTCCCGAGAGTGAGACGGGCATGAAGTGCTTCACAGTGCAGAAGGGAGTTGCTAATAACAGAGAGCTGAAAGTGATTTTTAAAATAAATAGCTGTGCCACCACCCTCTTGGCTGCAGGTCGGTCCTGTCTTAGAAGATTGTAGGATGGGAGAGATCAACTAGTATCAGGGGTGGAGGGTTTGAGCCAGGTTTCAGTTAGGCAAATGATGTCAGGATTGTAGAAGAAGGACCAAGGTTCTAGTTCAGAGAAATTGCGCTCAAGGCTCCTGATATTATGGTGAGCAATTTTAGGCCTTTTGTATTGCTAATAGGTTGGGTGCGTAGGTTAACTGGCCTTGGGTTAGTGAACATCATCAGAGAGCAGAATTGCCATAAGGAGCAAATACCAAAGTTTGAGGCAGGAAAGGGAATAGGGTCTGCAAGGTGGTAATTTTTAAGATCTGCAGGACAATGTTGAACCAAGCCCCACGTAGTAGAAAGGCAATGGAATCACAGTAAGATTGGCACCACTAAAAGGTTAGAAAAACAGAAATCATGGGAAGGGAAGGGAGGGATTACTGAGTAGCTGGGGTATATTTAATAGCAAAAGGTGGAGTAATGGGATAGAGGAGACAAAGAAGACCAGCATAAGGCACTGAGTCATTTTAGTCTGCAGGAATGATGAGGTGGTATGCCTCAAAAAATCTGTTATATTCGGGAGAAAAAGACAAAGATTGTGGGAAATAGAGATGGGACTGAGGTAAACAGATACTATTTGTCAGTACCCAGGTAATATCGACAGGAAGCTTGAGGAAAAGACAGACTACCAGGGAGAAAAGCTGGTAGAGAGGGCAGAGCTACTGATTCAGCAACTCACAGCTACTCAATAGCCGCCAAAGATGAACTGCGGAGAAGTGTGGTGTAGATGCAAAGGCAGGAGGGGCATGATTAGGAAGACTGGAGAGTGGCCCACAAAATCAAGTACCTTAGTCCAGTAGTAACCCAGCCTGCCAGCACATTAGAAGAGATGTAGGGAGGAGAAACAGAGCCAGTGACCCAATGAAGGAGAGCTATAAGAGAAGGGTGGGGCTGGGAGACTATTTAAAGGAGGCCTGGGAGGGGTGGAGGAGGGAGAAAATGAGGCTGTTCTTAGCAGTTAGGAGAGTAAAGAAACAATGGTGCTGAAGGGTAGAAAGGCCCAATCAGGAGAAGTCCGAGGCAGGCTGGACCAATCAGGTCTCGTAGCACAGCGCCACCAATCAGGAGGCAGCCGCCTCAGCGCTCAAGCAAGCAACAGCAACCGCATTTGATGAGGGATCCAGCTTGGGAACCAGGAGGGCGGGTAGAATGAGTGCATCCAGATGGGCGGCAGCTGTGGGTGGCCGTAAGAGAAGCAGCCGAGTTACTGAGGCTGCTCGGGCGCTGGAGTCCTAGGGGAGCAAAGAAAGGGAGATTAAGTAATATCAGCAGGAGGGGTGGGGAAGAGGCAGATGGCAGATAGACAGCAGGGGTAGGGCAATCAAGCGCTTAAACAAAGGTAGCCAAAGTAAGAATAGAGTTTGGGTGGGATTAGTGAAAGACAAAAGGTGATGTCAGAGCAGCTTAGAGAGAGACTGAGCGGGGGTTGTATGAGGCCAGCTAAGAAAGTCCCGAGAAATCAGGGATAGGGTGGATCAGCTTAAAATGAGACAGAGAATTTGTTTAGCCAGAGAAAATTACAAGGAGGGTTGACAGAAAAGAAAGTAAAGCACAAAGTAAAATGTAAGCAGCAGTGTAGAACGTAGCTTGTCAGTCCTATCTGCTAGAGAGCAGTAAACTGTAATGACAAGTAAGATTATAAAGGTTCAGATAAGATCATGCTTTCAAATCAGTGTAGGTACAAACAAGCAAACAGGCAGATATCTTAACGCGCATCAAATCTCGGCAGTTAAATTTTAGAAATGAGGCTGTACTTAGCAGTTAGGAGAGCAAAGAAACAATGGTGCTGAAGGGTAGAAAGGCGCCCTATCAGGAGAAGTCTGAGGCGAGGCGACCAATCAGGTTCCGCAGCACAGCGCCGCACTCAATCAGGAGGCCGCCGCCAGCTGCTCAAGCAAGCAACAGTGACCGCACTTTGATGTGGGATCCAGCTTTGGGAACCAGGAGGGTGGGTAGAATGAGTGTGTCCAGGTGGCCGCTGGTGGTCAACAGGAGCTGCCGAAGCTACTGAGGCGCCAGGCACGGAGTCCTTAATGAGATCCAGCTTTGGGAAGCAGGAGGTGGGTAGAATGAGTGTGTCCAGGCGGGCAGTGGTCGCGGTGGCCATAAGAGGAGCTGCAGAGTTACTGAGGTACCGCCTGGGCGTGAGTGATGATTCAGGGCTGCACCAGAGGCCATATGATGAGAGACTGGGAGAACTTAACTTGTACTCCCTCAAGCAAAGAAGAGAGAGAGGGAGATATAACAGAGACATTCAAGTACCTCAAGGGAGTTAATAGGGTACAGGTGCAGGACCTCTTTCAGGCCAAAGACTGCATGGAACCAGGGGACACAACATGAGGCTGCACAGTGGAAAATTCAGGGTAATATGAGGAAGTACTTTTATACTGAGAGGGTGGTGGAATCCTGGAACAGCTTGCCCCAGGAGGTCGTGGAGGCTAAACGGTTATGGGATTCAAGAAAGTGAGGGACAGACTCAAGGCTGTCATCAGGACATAAGTCCTATAGGGAGGGGTAGGAAACTGGCAGGCTAGATGGATCAAGAGGTTCCCATCTGCCGTCACATTCTAAGTTTCTATGTTTATTTCGAACTTCAAAATAATTGGGACTGCTTATGACGATCACCGCATCATCAGCATAAAGAAAATGTGAGTACAGTGGATTCCACTTAAGTGCACATTGGATAAGTGCACCTTCCTGATAAGTGCACATTTTCCAGTTTCCAATTTTTTTACTGTTCACATAGTGCAAAAATCTGTTATGCACACTGATGAGTGCACATTTTGGCTAAATGCACAGTTTCACAGTTCACCAACACATCTCCTTAGATAGTTAGCACCTTAAGTCCATAGGTGATTCTAAGGAGCTATGAAGCAGCATTTAACACTTTATATCACTCAGCTGGCACTGAAAATTGCAAACAGACTAAGATCATTTCCTTTTGGGTCCACAAGCAATGCAGATAATGCGGACAGATGACTGGCTTTGATATTTAAGCAATAAGGCATGACAGGTGTGTTATCTGTAATAATGTCACTCCTGGGGTGGGCTGAAGCACGAGGCAAAGCAGAGTGCTTCCACCACCCCAGGAGTGACGTATACAATATAACACACATCCCTGGAGTGGCTTATTGCTATTATACAATGGCTCATTTTTTTTTTTTTTTTTTTTTAGAAAAAGGAGAAAACAACTTTGAGCTTTTTTTTCCTTCATTTTTCCTGTGTGGAGGCACATGTTTGAAGAAAAGTCCATTATAGCTTTCTACCAGTAGGTGGAGCTGTTCTCATAATGATGCTTTGCTAGGGATGTATGTATCTTCCGGTGTTGTTTCTGCAGTCGTATCCTCAGTTGTCACAATCTTGGTGCTCAAAGGGAGAAGGAAAAGCAGTTTCGTTTTCTTTACGATGATTTTTTTTGGTACTTTTTTTTTGTAAAATGATGTTTGGCGGCGTGGTGGCTGAGCTCGAGCATCTGTAGTGTGGTATGTGAAGCGCCACAGCATGTAACGGCAGTTGAGGTACGAGTTTGTTTTTTTAAAGTTGTAGGCAGAGTAACAGGGTGGAGGGGAGAGAACATTTGTCGCTTTTATGGTGCTGCTCGGTTAACGGATCAGCAGTCAGATCGCCACACTGTAAGGTTTTAGTCGCAGGCTGGCCAGTGAGGATGTGGTTTTGACGGAGAGGCGAGCTGTGACGGCCACGGGACACTTAGAGGAGGGATCCTTGTGCAGTGCGGTTACCTTTTGTAAGTCTTGATTCAGATACAGTGATGTTATAGTGTAATATCATCACTGTGTCTGGGGCTCATTAGCCAATCAGCATCCAGGAAATTACCTTGCCATTGTATAATTTTTATAACATTGTGCTTCATTAAGTTATTTTTAATGCTGCACAGTAGCACATTTTAGCATTTTTAACATGTTTTAGTATATTGCTATGATAAATACATGTGAATACCATTACAGTGTCAGGTCTCAGTTGTTTTCTGTATGTTGCATTGTAAACATAGGAGTTTGGATAAATGCACATTCCTCTTGAATGCACATGAGTGGAAAACAAATAATATTGGTGGTGATATTCATGAACCTGAAGTCCACCCCATTATTCCCCACTGTAGGGTGAGGGCTAAGGTTAAATAGATAAGAAAGGAGTTTACCAAGAACCCTAAAGTAAAAATTATAAAGCAAGACACATATGCCTTCCTCCAGTCCTCTGAACTACTCCTATTTCCAGTGAGTTGTTGAATAGGCCATATTTGTTCATGATATCCTTTCCTGATCCTCCTCTGTACAGTCACCCTCTGCCCTTCTTAAACTCATAATCCCTCCCTTGTCTGCTTTTCTCACTTGTGTACCTAAAAAGGACTTGTCCCCTTTAGCTACTGTACCCTTTAGCTATCCTTTACTTAGTATGTGCCTTTGTGCTTCTCAGTGCTTTCCCATTCCTCTGTTTCTGCTGGTACACCATCTTCTTCCCTCTGCATCTCTGTACTTCCTGAATGCTATCATACTAACATACTATTTGCCAGCAGATTAGGCCTTATGGTCTATCAAGTCTGCTCGAACCTAGATCCTTAGTTGGGTGCCGAGACGCTCCATCCCTTGTGCTCCAGAAACCCCTATCATCCATCCCACCCCCCACCCCGGACAGGCTATATCATCTGATACATCCACTTTCTGTGTCTGTCCCACCTCTTAAAGCCCTCCACTGTGGATCTCTGAACCAGCTCACCAGGCAGAGCATTCCAAGGGTCCACCCACCCTCTCAGTGAAAACCTCCTCTTTTCCCCTCACCCTTCCACCTTCCAACTTCAAACCATGCCCTCTGGTGATGCTCTCCTGCTTTAGTCTAAAGATCCCTCCATGTTTTGAAGACCTCAATCATGTCCCCCTGTCTCTCCTCTCCTCCAATGAAACAGGCAGAGCTCCTCAAGTCTCCTCGTAGTCAAACCCTAGTCTCAGATTATCCTTTGTTGCCCTCCTCTGTACCTCTCCAAGAGCTGTATGTCCCTCTGCAGTGTGGTTCCAGTACTGTACACAGTACTCAAGGTGTGGTCTAACCAGTCCATTGTACAGCGGCAGAATCACTTCTTGCTCCTAGAGGTGATCCCCTCATGGTGCATCCCAACATCCTGTTTGCCTTTGCTAGCTGCTCTCTGCACTGCTCAGAGTTATTCATACATGTATCCACCATGACCCCTAGGTCTTTTTCCCTGTTGAGGCTTCCAGCACCTCCTCCCAGGGTGTACCTGTGTTTAGGTTTCCCGACCAAGATGCAACACCTTGCACCTGGTGATATTGAAATTTAATTTCCCATGTGTGAGCCCAGCTTTCCAGGGGTGTCCAGGTCCCTTGCAAGGCCAACCTCCCTCTTCTCCTCAACTACTGCTCCCATCTTGAGTCATCCGCTAAGAGACTCATTTCACACCCTATACCATCCCTGATGTCCGATATGTATGCATTAAACAGGATTGACCCCAGGACTGAGCCCCCTGTGGTACTCACTACCAACCTCTGTAGG
This sequence comes from Neoceratodus forsteri, assembly GCA_016271365.2. Taxonomy (NCBI): domain Eukaryota; kingdom Metazoa; phylum Chordata; order Ceratodontiformes; family Ceratodontidae; genus Neoceratodus; species Neoceratodus forsteri. The sequence goes on from CM028131.1 coordinate 1,130,529,750, forward strand.
GTTCGAGAGCCCCCCACAGACCACTACTCTGAGTGCGCCCAGCTATCCAGTTTTCAATCCATCTGACCATCAAAGGGCCTACCTCCTAACCCCATCAGTTTTCCACCAGACCATTAGGGGACAGAGTCAAACGCCTTGCTGAAGTCCAAGAATAATACATCCACAGGCTTACCTCTGTCCAGTTCTGATGTTACCCATTCTAGAACTCCACAAGGTTGGTTTGACATGATCTACCTGGCACAAACCCATGCTGCCAACTATCCAGACCTCCCACCTCCCCAAGTAAACCCCAATCGTTCCTTTAGTATACTCTCCATTAATTTTCCCACCACCGAGGTTAAACTGATGGGTCTATAGTTTCCTGGTACTCCTTCTCGACCCCTTTATGGATTGGTACCACATGTGCCTCTCGCCAATCCCTAGGTACCCCCTGTCTCAAGTGACCTGTTGAAAAGCTCCGCCAGGAGTGCAGCCAGTATGTCCGCCAATTCCCTAGTATCCTCGGATGAATGCCATCCGCCCAGGAGATTTGTCTTTCTTTAGGCCTTGAGGGCAACCACACCCTTTTGGTGGGGATGGCATCATCCGCCCCTCCACCTTACTGGTCTTTTTATCCTTATCCAGATGTGACACCCTGGGGTACCTTTCCTCCTTTTGCTCCATTTCTGTTGCTCCTGATCCCACCCCTGCCGCTTCTATCCCTTTGTGCCTTGCTTTGTAGATATCCCATCCTCCCTAGTGAACACAGAGGCAAAGTACTCATTAAATACCTCTGCCTGGTCCTCGCCTCTTCCACCCACCTCCTTCTGATCTCAATCTGCTGAGATGGCTCCTTAGTTTTTCTCCGCTCCCCAATGTACCGAAGAACCCTTCCTCCATGTATCCCCTGTGCCAGCCGTTGCTCTTTACTGACTTTGCTCCCTCACCATATGGGTGACTTTTCTAGATGCAACTGGTACATTTCCTTATCCCTATCCCTCTTGTTGTTTTATATTTTTGTAAGCCGCCTTCTTTTCTCTGACTGCTACCTGGACCTCACTGGACCACCAGCATGGTTTATGTGACCTTGCTCCCTTACGCTTCAACTTAGCGCAGATCCTGACTACCCATGAAGTCCCCGCTTTATGACCTCCCATCTCCTTTCCACACTTGTCGTTGAGGTAATCCCTTCAAGTGATCCTTGAGAATATTTCCCATGCCCATAAAGTCTGCCCCTGAAGTCCACTGCCAGTGTCCTAGATCTCACCCCACTCCCCCAATGCTTATTTGAAACCAGACAGTATTGTGGTCACTCCCAGTCAGGGGTCCTGTACAACCATGTCCTTACCAGATCCCCATCTGCCAGAACCACATCCAGGACATGCCCTCCCTTGTGGGCTCCATCACATGCTGTGTTAAGAACACATCCTGGAAGCCATCCAGCAGCCTCTGCTCCTTGGCCACCTTAGAGGACATGGTTCCCCAGTTTGTACCTGGCATATTAAGGTCCCCATCAACACCACTCCTTCCCTTTTGGACCACACTGGGCAATGATGTTGTCCAGCAAACCATCCACTAGAACATCACTCATCCCGGGGCCTATATGCTACTCCCAGCTTGACCTTATCTCCTGCTGGGATCGAGGTGACCCATAAGGCCTCCACGCTTCCTCTGCCTCTTCTACCATAGCAATTTCTATGTCATCTCTAATAGACACAGCCACTCCACCCCTCTGCCCTCCTTTCTATCCTTCCTAAGCATAGTGTACCCGTACATTTAGGTCCAGTCATGGTTTTGTTGGCCCACGCTTCCGTGACTGCCGCCACTATCCTCAGCCATAACCTTTTCAGCTACTTCCTTCACGAACCACATCGGCCTTTTTCCTCACTTCTTTATGCAAAGGTTTGTTGCCTTCACTATACCATCCCTAACGTGGCCCACTGTTCATCCATCCCAACCAGGCTATCCTCCTTAGTAGTCTCTGAGGCAGTCACCCATTCTTTTTAAAAAGACACCCTTCTGAAGTCCAAGACCCTCATCTTTGTGTGGCTGGCTTCTGCTGCCATCCTTATGTTGAACTACATGGTACAGTGGTCACTGGTCCCCAGGCGGCCTCCTACACTGACATCTGCAACACTGTCCCGGTCTGTGAGCACCAGGTCCAGTATTATCCAACATGAGCGGGCTTCCTAACTAACTGCCAGTGAAACGTGCCCCGCCTCCACAGGAAGTCTAGGATGTCCTCTTCTTAGCTGTAGCCTAGGGTGGGAGGCTCAGATCTACTGTACATCTGGCAAAGTCTACCACCAGCAACATCTCCCTTTTTCTGCAATTGTTCTGCTGGCTTCCTCCAGTTTCATCATCAGACCTTGTCCCCAGGACCCAAAACTTCAGAAGAGTGAACTTGCCAAGATGGAGGATCTAGTGGCCAAGGGTTTGGACCAGCTGCAGCCAGCCCTGACATCAGTGCTAAGTAAAGCCATGGAATTCATTATCAAGGGCAGAACAGCAGCAGAGTTCAGAGCTACCCAACTGTGAATTAATTGAACCCAAAACTAAAATGATTTTTATTTACTGAATTGGTGGAATCATAACACAGATAGAGTGAACCATAAAGAACTGTTTTTAAAATTATCACTGACTGAAATTACTTGCACAATCAACCCGATAGGGAGCAGCAACCATACAATAACCACACAAGCCACAGTGAAAGCACATAAGGAGCAGTAGGGAGCCAACAAGGACTCAGACAGCCCACACATCTGACGCCAGCCTTTAACCCTCAAGTGCAGCTTCACTGAAGGCTTTACAGACTATTAATAAAAGCTGGAGTATTCCTACAAAATCGGATGTTATGGAAACAAAGGTCACAGAAGCAAACAAACAATGAAACAAACAAAACAAAATATATATATATATATATATATATATATATATATATATATATATATCGCCACACAAACAGCGAGTGGGCCATGATCACTCATCCAGCCTCATAAAGGAGAACACAGTACTGGACATCGACTGGAACATTTAGAAAAATAGGCACGAGCCATCAATATCTGGATGGTTGGCATCTCGGAGGAAGTTAATGGTGAATCCACAAAACTTCTGTGACTCCCTGATGTGGTAGCTTTTCCCAGTTACTGACTCCCTGCAATACAGAAAGCATACTGGATCACACCTCATGAGGCCCACAATACACCCCTGGCCCCACAAACTATCCTAACATTTGTGGCAAACAGAGTGGTGTGGGACACTCTATAACAATAGCAAAGAGACTAGGAGCGCGAAGACAGTTGAATTTATCTGTTCCATGACTTAAGTTATGCCACATGGCAACACCGCTAAAGTTTCACGAATGTCCATGCCCAACTGGGGGTTCATCATATCATGCTCCTACCGGCAGCCTAAAAATCACTTACAGCAGTAAGTCTCATCAGTTCAACGATCCAGTGGAAGCAGGGAAGATGCTTTTCAAAATAGAAAAAGAATTCATGAGACGGGAGACTGACAGATCTACCAGTGAGAAGGAAGCTTATGGTACCTGTGGCAATAATTAGAGACCTGGGCAGCTGTAAAGGAAAAGACAATTGGAAGATCAAATATAGACATAACATTTTTCACAAGCCAGATCTGTGACTTAGTTGAAAGTTTGATAGTTGGCTCCATGGCGAAAGTGATGGTGCATCGCCTCGACACGCTGGCAATCTGGGTTTGCGACCCGAGTCCAGATGACAGGGTGGAGGCTGGCAGGGGAGGGAGTAGAACATCCCTCAGATGCTTCCCTCCTGGGAGGTGGGTTATGGCATTCTGCTACTAGAGCGGCCCTGTTGCGGCCTAGTGGAGGCGTTCTTGGAAGCTGGTGACCACGTGCTTACTGAACGCCCCACCAACATGCAAATGTGGGAGGTGGGTGGGGCCCCAGAAAAAATAAACTGTTGTCTCAGCCAGCCAGATGATGGTCACTACATCCCACCATGCCACAGTCCCCAGGTGTACCACGCCTGTCATCCTGAGGGTCAAAGCCTGTTACTCCTTCCTCCTGTGCCCTCCCTTGGGAGAGGGGCCCTCCAACAGGAATACACCGGAACCCTCTGGACACAGGTACAGTGTGGGAATCAGGTGGCAGGAACTGGCGCGGAAGGGTGAGACTGGTGGCAACAGGGAAAATGTGCGGCCTGAAGCAGTGGCGGCAAGGGAAGCGGGGAGTTGATAGTGGCTGAGACAGAAAGGTGCATGTTCTTGTGCTAGAAGTTAGTCTACTTCTTCCTGCAGTTTGTCCAAAATGGATGCCAGAAGTAGTTTTGGCATCAGTCCATGAAACTGGACACCACCTTCATTTTGGGACTAATGTTTCAATTTCTATTGTTGACCGCCGAGTGTTGAGGTAGCCAGGACTCCGACAAATGGTTTTCAATGACTGGGGTCACGAGTAAACATCTTTAAGTGCCATGCAGTATTAAATAGCAGGTTGCAGTTTATTCACGCACTGTTTAACACTATTGTACTTAACTGTCTGATTTGGGATTTAAATCGGATGATAATGTATGTTAGTTGAGACAGCAGAAGCATTTTCTTTCTTGGCTTACAAAGCCAGTTCAAATGTTTCTCTTATATTCAATAAGAGGTTTCTAGTTCAATGCTCAGTAAAATATTTATTTAAAATAGCAGCTGGGGAGCAAATATCTGCTGCTAATACATATTGTTGATAGATTTTTCTTTGTAAGCAGAGGAACTTAAACCTTATTGTAAAGGTGCTTTTGTAGCTGCAGTCTTTTCAGGGAATTTCAGTTTATGGCAATTACTGTTCTTTTCGTGGAATGTTTACAAATTGGGCCCCCATATGAAGTAACATTGCAGTGGTATATACAATTCATGCCAGGAAACGTGATAAGCAAAAAATGTAACCTGATCTTAAAATGTACCCTGTGTATCAATTCATATTGCTTTGATATAAAAGCTAATGAAATACAATTAAAAAAGACACCAAAAGGACAGAACAATGGATTACTTCATTTGAGGTCAAGGTTCTCTCCCCCATCAGCATGGCTTTAACATGGCAGATTTTGCTAAAGCAACCTGATCATGGAACATGGATAGCTTACTGGGGTAAGGAGATACCTGTATTCTAAATATTTAGCAAAGACAGGGAATGGTGTAGAGGAGGAGGAATAGCTATGTACATTAATAACAAAGAACGTTCCATCTTTAACTGGATTTAAACCATAGTATTATCGAGACACTTTGGTGGACATAACAGGGCTAAAACGCAAGAAATTTAAAATAGTCATTTTTATAGGCCACTGATAACACAGTACAAGATACAGAAACATTTATAGAACACATCGCTGATGTTGCAGAGGAGACTATGTACTGGTAATGGGAGATTTAAACTTACCAGATCTAGATTGGAGGGATTTCTGCCTGGCTCCAACCACATACCTGAAGTTCGCAAGCTACTTAACTCCTTCCAGCACGCTGGGGTCAAGGGCCTGAGGGCATCCATCCTTGCATACTTAAGCAGTATGCACTTGGCTGACCAGCCCTATCACCTGGCTTTTAACCTCTTGATTCAGACGTCTACTGTCCCATCCACCTGGAAAACTGCCAGAACCATCCCTATACACAAAAAGGGCGATGTCAAACTCATGTCCAACTACCACTCCCTATATCTCTTCTGCCCACTCTCAGTAAGCTGCTTGAAAAAATAGTCCACCGCCAGCTTGCTGCTCACCTTGACATGTTTAATCTTCAAACCCCGTGCCAACATGGTTTCGCCCGGCTCACAGTACCATCTCTGCACTTACACAACTTACAAATGACATCAGAAATAATATGGACTGTGGCCTACTCACTGGGGTCGCCTTATCGACCTGTCTAAAGCCTTCGACATGGTACACCATCCTCTCATGCTAAAGAAGCTCTAATCCATTGGAGCATCTGACCAAGCCCTCCTGCTTCCATAGCTATCTTGACAATCGGACTCAGTGCGTAGCATTTCACAAGGCCCTTTCCTCCCCAAAACATCTCCCGTGGAGTTCCCCAGGATCCACTCTGGACCTCTACTCTTCCTCTTCCCAATGATATTCCCACCATGTCCTGCATAGCTGCACCTCTATGTCAGATGACCTTGTTCTCTACTCTGGGTCAAAATCGGGTTGCTGCCATCAACTCCATTCTCACTAATGTCTTCCAATTCCTGCAGACCTGGCTCTCTAGCAACCACCAAGTCCTGAACCTAGAAAACCTGTGCTATGCTATTCGATCCTCTAACAAACTGTCTGCCCTGCAACAGGCTCGGGTTCAATGCCTTGATGGCTCCTCTATCTCAAACACTGAGTCCTTCAAGTACCTTGGGGTCACTTTGATCCCACACTGACCTGTCTCAACATGTCAATATGGTGTGCCGTGCTGTCAATGCTAAAATTGGCGGAGCTTACCACGCGCGCCACTCCTTCCGCTAGACTTTCTGTTGCGAGAGGTATTCTCTCACCCCAGCTCCAATATGCTCTGCCTCCTCTTTGCTGCAAACTCTGCTACACTCCACAAATGGGACACTGTCTACAACAACATCTGTAGATTCGCCTTAACTGCCACATCGCCTTACCCATCATTGTCTCCTTTACGCTGACTTAAATTGGCTGTCACCTAAGGAAATTCGAGCCTACTCCTGGGCTGCTTTATCGACTCCCTGTCTAGAACTCTGCCCTGTCCATCTTGCCAACCTCCTGACTCCTGCCTCACACACCCGCTACCCTCAGGTCTTCCTCTGTCCCCATGCTCTCCACTAGACCTTTGCATGACAAAATGGGTGAACAGGCATTTGCCCATTTTGCTCCCCAAATTCTGGAACTCACCCCCTTATGGTGAAACTTCAGCCTCCCATCGAGAATTCAAACTCGCTGTTCACCCACCTCCCAGCCTCTGGCCAATGCAAATGCTCTTAATTTGCTTTGTCCCACTGCAGGCTGTCGGGTCTGACCCTGAGTACTACACTAATGTTCTCCCATGCAATACGTTGTCTAGGTGGCTATGAACCTTGATGTCTTTACTGTCCTCAGCTGTCTTATGGTTACCCTAATTGCTTTATTTTACATCCTTATTATGATCTATGCCTAAAATGTACCCTTATGTAACTATTACTGTGCTAATTGTATATCTTGTTTTGCTCCTGTACACCTATATTATGTCTGTGCATTTCTCATATTGTAACTAATGTCCTGTGCTCTCCCAGGTGGTGCTCTGAAAATAGGTAGGTCTGTTACCTAGCACACTTACCTGGTTACCAAAAGCTAATAAATAAATAAATAAATAAAACAAAAATTCCTTAGAAAGTAGAGTTCAATCTATCCTGCTGGCTGCAGGCGTTGAACAATGCATAACATTGCCTACCCTTGCCATAATATACTGAATGTAATATTAACTGATGTAGTACTGGCATCCTAAATATCACTTCAACCCCTCCAGGCAGCAATGACCACAACATAATTAAGTTTGAACTTAATAAAGTCAGAAGATTTACAATGGGAACAACTGAATATAAAACTATGCTAGGTAGACTTTGAAGCAATGAGGAAGGAATTAACTAAATTGGACTGGAAGGGATTAACTAGAGACTTAATGTCGAACAAACATGGAAGTTACTAACCCAGGCCACTTTTGCCCTAGAGTCCATGTATGTCCCTGCAAAAAAGTTTACAACAAAGGACATAAGAAACCCGTGTGGTTTAGTAACATGGTCAGAAATGTTATAAGTAAAAAAAAAGATTTAGTAAGATGAAAAGAACCCCACTGCCTAGAAACATTACCAATTATAAACTGGTGTTGAAACAACTTAGAAATGAGATTAATAATCTAGAGCTAGCACTGAGTTCAGGCTAGCTAACAGCAAAAACGACATCAAGGGATTTTCTCCTATGTAAATGACAAAAGGAGTATTGACAGGGTGATTGGATAATTAATTATGGATAATACAACTTACAACAATCCAGAGGACATGACCAGGAATTCAACAATTACTTTGGTCAGCCTTTAATGCAGCTGAACAAAGTGTAAGTTTCCAGCATATGAAGTAAACACATTGGACCCCAGCAGAATTATTACAACCAATAATGTCCAAAAGAGGTTAAAACACTTAACATAAATAAATCTTCTGGACCAGATGGTCTACATCCTAGGCTTTGAGGGAACTGGCTAGCGATTGACACCTATTATAGCTGATATAGGCCAGAGGTCACTACTAGAGGAATATGTACCCCTAGACTAGCATAGAGCAGTGGTGATACCTATCTACAAAAGGTAGCAAGGAGAACTCAGCAAATTACTGACAAACAAGCCTAACTTCCATTGTGGTAAGATAATTGAGGGCACAATTAAGGATGAGCTATCCAGAATACTGGTTGATCTAGGACACGTTGACTTAACACAACATGGTCATGCATAATGAATTAATTTATTTATTAAATTTTGGTGACTGGTAGGTCCACTGGCCCTGGAGGGCCCTTTTCAGGGGCGACCTGGGAATTTAAAGGACAGTAGGATATAGCTGTAGTACAATAAATAGGTCATAACAGATACAATTCAACTCATAGCAATTGCATATTATATAACAGGTTACAGATTTAGCAACATTTTGATCACTGAAAGGAAAAACAAGCCAGCGATCACACATATGTTAAGGTTAACAACATCGAGCATTTGTTTAGTGGAGAGCTCAGGTAAGGAAAGGGTAAGAGCGCCCAGCTTTAGTTAGGGCGAGGCTTGTACTTGGAAGGGCAGGATGGGCGAGAGGAGGTGTTAGGTAACATGGCATTGACATTGGCTCATAGCGAGCATGTGTGCCTTGAGCCTTGTACAGAAGATCTTGATTGAGCTGGCTTCCTGCACCTCAGGTGGAAGTTTGTTCCACAGGAAGGGGCAGTGTAGGAAATGACTTGCCCTTGGTCCTCACCCTTGAACTTCTAGAAGAGTTTAGCTTGAGGTCCAAGGTTGTGAGGGTGCTTGGCAGCAATGAGTTCGGAGAGACTAGGAGGAGGGGATGAGCTAATTAACTTGTATGCTAGGCAGAGCAGCGTTACCAGAGGCGAGCTCAAATGAAGGTCAACTGATTAGTATTAGGAGTCACAGTGGTGGCTCCTAGAGTGTCACTGAGTGGCAAAGCAGACCACCTTGTTGTACAAGACCTGTAACTTATTGATCTTGAGCTTTGCCATACCCTGAACTATCGAGGCGGCATAGGTCAGTGTTAGCAGGAGGACGCAGAGGCAATAGCAATCCTAGCTTCAGGGATCAGCTGATCCTTGAGGCGGTAGAGGGTACCAAGTTTCCCATGTATGACTTTGGTAATTTGGTCAACATGAGTCTTCAGTGTGAATCCTTGGTCCAGAGTGAGGCCTTAGTATTTTATGGAGGCCACCACTTCTATACAGTTCCAAGAACTGGAATTTAATCAGCTTTTATGACTATGTCGGACTGTGACAGGTTGAATAGGACCCTGTCTCAGTTGTTATGGAGAGTTTGAATACAGGGATCAGTTACAGTATGTTCTTTCCTTTCCTGTCTCTTGTCTGTCTGGTTGCGAACCAAATGTTCTTTGAGACCTAGGATTTGATCACCCTGTCAGTCTCACAATTCTCTGCCTCTCACTGTCTCTCAACCTTCCCTTGCTGTTTCTGTCTTTTCGTCTCTTGCATATCTGCTGGTATAAAATATATGCAAATCATTACGTGGAAATGTATCTGATATTGGGATCCCTTTGTTTAGAAATATATAGTATTACTGTTGAAATGCATATAATTATAGTTTGAAATTATTGCAAAAAGCTATTGGGAACGCAAGGGTTAACCGAAATGCAATTTTTAAGCCTTTTGCCAAAGCTGTGGAAAATGGGCCTCAGTTCTGGGACACTGTGTTCTGCTGCACCTGCCTGAAATATACAGGAACATTTTAGAAAAAAACAGGATGCTTGTTAAGGGAGGGAGGGGTTGCAAGGACTTATAAAACAGAGCTGCAATTTCTTGCAAGAGAGAAGAGAAATTGACAGAGATTGAAGGAAAACTCAGATGGAACTTCTGTTTATTCTGTCTTTGTAAATAGTTATTCTGAACAATTTTATTTTGTTTTATGTTACTGCTAGTACTAATAAACACTTTTATGAATTCTACAACTGCTCCTGTTTTTTCCTATGCTTTCTGACCTGTGCCTTGGCGACAGATGGTGTCAGCCAAGTGGAATTTACACCATGCATAACCTAAGCCAGGAGTTTTATGTATGGGTACTGGACCTAGTACCAGGGAAGCATAGAGAAAGGTATGGATTCTGCAGCAGCAAGTCCGCTAGAGAATGGCAGCCAAACTAGCAGAGACAGAAGTCTGCTGCTAGACTGTGCAGCCAGCACAAGTTATGGGAAAAGAACAGGCAGTGACAGAATCTGAAAGCCTGATGGACTTTTGAAATGGTGGGCTATACAACAAAGAGAGACAGAGAAGCAGAGAGAAAGAGAAATTCAACATTTAGAAGCACAGAGGAGAGGAGAGAAGAGATGCAGTGACAGAAGCAGCAGAGGAGAGAAGAAATGCAGCGACAGGAGAAGCGATGGCTGGATGCAGGGGTCAAATAATCACCTGTCTGCCTGTCCCAGATACCCAGTTATCCCAGGAGAGCTGGTTTCATCTCCTGCCTGTCTCTGGGACAGGCACCAAGTGAAAAGCATTAGCAGGCACTAGGACCCAGCAGATGCTGCCACCTGAATGGTTAGGCTATGCATGACCCAGCTGTCATTAAGAAATATTCATTCAACTCAGTATCCCATGATGGGCTCTTTTGTGCAGTTGCAGGTTTTGTCAAGCAGCAGAAATGGAAACAGTACAATGGTAAGACTAGACTGCGCATGTGTTGTTATTCTGCATGTGCAGTGGCCAGTCTTTTTTACTTTCTGCACTGCATACCTCATTTCTTTGTTTGCTGTTGTGCAGTAGCAGCCCAAGACTAGCTTTTGTTCACAGGCAGCAGAGTTTTGTGGATGCAAATTAAAACCCTTTTCAGGGCTATCCACTAACTGCAAGTGGCCTGGGGAAGTCTAATGAAGAGCCATTTTAAGTGCTAGAAAATGGTATATGACTGCCCTTTTCAGGATAGGCAGTCAAAGCTGAAAGAGAGGGAGACTCAGTATTTAGAGATAGGAGACAAACTAGAGGGCTGAGGCAACTATTTAAACCTCCTGTCCAGGGCATGAAGGGCTCCAGAGACAGGAGATGGGGAGGTTGGTTAAAAGCCTTGTCAGGGTTACAAAGCAGGGAGATACTTTTATTATCCGAGCACACATAGGAGCAGAGGAAGCTGACTGGCTTATCAGGGCAGAGCAGAAAGGAATTAAGGGCCCCAGTCAGGGCTACTACTGAGCAGCAGGGTGAAGTAAATTAAAACCTTAGGGCAGTGAACTGGGGACGCCTTGTTCCAGTGGGTAATATTTAGTAACCCTTTAGGCACATTACAAGGGCACTATCTGTTATTAAGCTCTTTTCAGGGCATTGTGCCAGCTAGGGTACACTAATTATTAGCCTATATTCGGAAACAAAATGTAAAATTAGTAAACAAAATCAACAGGACAAGTACAGATTCTGTGGGACAGTCAAAATGAATACCGACCTGTCCCTTGGAGAGCCATCTACAAAAAATTATTTCTAGCCCTGGCTGGATGCCTTGCAAGCTATCAAAGGCAGAGGATTGGACACAGATCCAGATGATCAACAGGACACAAGCTACTTAAAAGCCATTAAACTTACAAAGTTGTGCCCTATGGATGATATTGAGGCATACCTGACAACTTTTAAAAGAGCTGCCACAGCCTACCAATGGCCAAAACAGCAATGAACAATCAGACTGGTACCTTACCTGACAGGAAAGCCCAACTTGCCTACAGCAATATAGACACTGCACAGTCAGAAAACTATGACCTGGTGAAAAGAGAAACCTGAAAAGGTAGGACATCCCAGGCAGAGACCTATAGGCAGAGATTTTGATCTCAAAAGTACAACTCGTTGACAATCCTGGAGAAGCCTTCACCCGACTCAGAGAACTCCTGATAAAATGGCTCCAATCAGAGGGCAAAATAGTCCCACAGATCATCGATACATTTGCCACTGAGCAATTCATCAACATCCTACCTACAGATGTGCAGCTTTGGTAAAGGAACATCGACCAGAAAGAAAAAGTTACTCACCTTAGTAATGTTGTTTTTCTAATGGAGTCTTGCTATATTATGACAATTGCAGTTTGTCCCACCATTAGAACTGCTCCGGAGGTGAAAGAGTTAACTTCCATGCCAGGCATGGAGCTTAGAGCAGGCTGTTAGAGAAGCTCTGTCTGGATAATTTCAAACTGAAACTGTCAGATCTTTACGAGCAAAAACTCACTAAGGTTCTGTGTGGAAGCTGTAACCTACACTAGCCAACTGGCTACCTAAATATTAACACATATTCCTGGTCCCAACACCAAGACTCAAGTCAGGGGACCAGAAAATAAGATAAGATAAAATAAAAACACAGCACCCCAAAACCCCAAAGAAGGGTGGAAACATACAATGGGCATAAACAAGTGCCAACACTGGACTGCCCACCCCATACCCAAGTAGAAGTTCTGAGAGGGCAGGTTGGGGGAGGTTATAATATAGCATGACTCCATTAGAAGAAACAACATTACTAAGGTGAGTAATTTTTCTTCAAACAACATGAAGTCTTGCTATATTATGACAATTGCAGAATACACAGCAGTACCTCCATGGAGGAGGGACAGAACCTACTTAGGAATAGGCTCTGAAGCACGGCTGTGCTAAACCGAGCATCCCTCCTGGCCTGGATATCCAGGGAGTAATGCTTGGTGAAAGTGTACCTTTTCCAAGTAGCTGCTTGACATATCTCTAAGATAGGGATGTCTCTGGCAGCAGCTAGAGACGCAGCTGTACCTCTGGTAGAGTGAGTCCTCAGGCCTGAAGGGGAACCTTTCCAGTTTTTGATAACAAAATAGGATACAAGAGACAATCCACCTAGCAATGGATCTCTTAGTGGCAGGTTTATTTTCCCAACCTCACCATAAGTGAGAAAAGTTGAGGATTCAACCTGTGACCCTTGGTACGCTCTATATAGTAACTTAGGCCCTCTTAACATCTGTTGTGCAGCCTCCTCACCAGAGGAGGAATGGTCAGTGAAGAACACTGAAGTGAGATAGATTGATTAAGATGGAAATCTGAAACCACCTTAGGCAAAACTTCCTGTTAGTCCTAAGGACTACCTTATCCCTGTGAAAGGAAATAAAGTCAGTCTCTACTGACAAAGCTTGTAACTCAGTTATGCGCCTGGCAGAAGTGATGGCTACTAGAAAAACAGTTTTCCAAGTCAAGTACTTAAGCTCTGCAGAAGACAGAGGTTCAAAGGGGGTTGCATCAACTGAGCAATGCAAACATTAAGATCCCAGGCAGGGCCGGGTCCTGAAAGGTGGATTAGTATGAAGTAATCCTTTGAAAACTTGGAAAATACAGGGTGAGTGGAAAGAGAGGAGGGCTTTCCTGTTGAAATAAAAGCAGAGACAGCTGCCAAATGTACTTTCAGGGTAGCTGGTCTCAGACCCAAAGAATTAAGATGGACCATATAGTCCAAAACAATGGGCAAATCAGCAGATTCTGGGAAATATGCTTCCCAGAACACCAGATGGAAACCTTTTCCATTTAGAGTTATAAGTAGTTTCTAGTGGAAGGCTTCCTAGAAGCCTTCAGGATTTCAAGAACACCTTGAGAAAGGTGTAGGTCAGCAATTCTAACTCCTCAAGAGCCAGGCCTTGAGGTTGAGGGATTTGAGATTCAGATACCAAACTCTCCCTGGGCACAAGTTAACAGGTAGTGATTCCTGGGAGACACAGGGAAGATGGACTGCTAAGGACAGAAGGAGGGGTGCCAGGGCTGCCTGGCCCAATCTGGAGCAATCAGAATCATCTTGCAAGGCTGGGATCTGATTTTGACTAGCACCTTGAATAGGAGAGGAAGGGGAAAGGCATATGAAACTTCCTTCCCAATCTAGGAGAAAGGCATCCAGGGGACTGAGCCCATCACTGGAGGCCTGCAACAAAACAGTGGAAGTTGGTGATTGTCTGGGCTGCGAAAAGATCTATCTGAGGGTGCCCAAACTGGCAAAAACTATCCCAGTACTTGGGATCCAGTGACCATTCGCGATGGCCCTGGGAAATCCTGCTGAGAGCATCTTCCAGGACATTGTCCTTTCCTGGGAGGTGAACTGCTATGAGGGAAGTGTCCAGGAAGCCAGAACCACAACTTCACAAGGGACGATCTGTAGTAAGGGTCAAGGAGTGAGATAGAGGGATGAAGGGGACCCTAGTCTCAAATTGCTCTGATCCTGCCACCACTGAAGGGCCTGGCTCAGGTTCGAGTCACTGGGATCAACTTGAAAGGGATCTTTCTTTGAGACCAAAAGGCTCAAGTGAAACTGAATGTCCCTATCTGAAATCTTGCCTTGCACTACAGCTGTGGAAGCAGCCATGTGTCCTAGGAGCTGTAAGAAGTGCCTTGCTGGTCGAGAGACCTGCAGAGGAAGGAGGAGGCCAGGGCCACTAGGTTCCTTACCTCTCTAGGGGCAGGAAGGCTCTGGCCTGCTTTGTGTCCAATCTGCACCTATAAAGGTGAGTACCTGGACAGGTTCCAGAACTGACTTTGGAAGATTGAGAAGAAACCCAGAGAGGTGAGCAGCTGCTGGGTAACTTGCAGGTGTGATTTGACCTGGTCTGGAGACTGGCCTACAATGAGCCAGTCGTCTAGGTAGGGAAAGATGGCAATCTGCCTTCTTAAATGAGCAACTGCTACTGCTAGACATTTTGTGAATACCCTTGGGGCAGAGGTAAGGCCGAAGGGCATTGCTCTGAACTGGTAATGGCCTGAGGGCAGTTCGAATCTGAGGTACTTTCGGTGGGAGCTCTGATGAGAACATGGAAATAGGCATCCTTGAGGTCCAGGGAAGCTAGCCAGTCCCCTGGCCTTAGAGAAGGTAAAATCATTGCCAGAGTCACCATTTTGAATTTTGTTTCAAAAGGTGCTTGTTCAGATATCTTAGGTCCAAAATGGGCCACCATTCTCCTGTCTTTTGGGGTAAGGAAGTACCTGGAGTACAGACCCTGCACCCTTGCCCTGGTGTAGGGAGAAACCCTTTCTACAGCTCTGAGAGCCAGGAGGTTGAGACTTCTGTTTCTAAGGCAAAGGTCTCTAGAGGATTTGTGGTGGAAAAGATCTGATTCTCATCTTTGGGAATTTTTGAAGCTGAGAATCAGACCCTGGCTTACTACTTCCAGGACCCACTTGTCTGATGTCAGAGACCCCAGTCCTGAACGAAGTAAGCCAGCCTGCCCCCTACAGGTAATGGAGAACTAGCCCTGGGCACCCCATCAGGGTGCCTGTTTGCAGGGGCTTTGGCTGAGGGGTGGGAGCAGACCTGCTTGCACCCCGCCTGCCTCTCCCTCTGAAGAACCCTCTCTGAGCATAAGCAGAGGAGGCCTGGTCTGGTAAAAAGGCCTGTGAAAAGGCCTACCTCACCCCTGGGGTTCTGCCTCTGAGGAGTGGCTTGCCACCCTTGGCTTGTGCACCCTATAAGTTGTCCTATATTCATCCATTTTTCATGTAATTCTCTGTCTGCTCCCCAAACAGAGAATTTCCTACCACAGGAAAATCCATAGCCTTAGTCTGGGTATCCTGTGACAAACTAGTACACCTGAGCCAAGCCAACCTACTAAAGGCCACAGATGTAGCCATGACTCTAGAGGATACATCATTAGAATCCACAGCAGCATGGAATTGCACCTTGGATGCCTCAGTACCATCAGCAGCCACCTGCTCCAGCTCCTTAGCAAGCTGGCCAGGGCCTGTTTGCCAAAGCCATGACAGTGTCCCATCTAGATTTTTGTATCTTGCCACATAACCATGTAATTTGCTTGTCTGAGTCTCAAGGACGCTGTCATGTATTGTTTTTAGCCATGGCATCAATCTTCCTGGAGTCCTTGTCAGGAGGATGTGAAGCCAGGGAATATTAGCTTTATCACAGGCTGCAGCCTGAACTACTCCAACATGACTGCATTGCTGTGAAAGAAAATCTGTATCAGGACCTGACAAAGTGTACCTCCTGTCCATCTTCTTGTCCACAGGAGGCACAGAATTAGGAGCTTTAAACTTTTATTGTTTGTTTCCAAATGATTTATGTAAAGGGTAGACAATCTCCTAGACTCTGGGATATCCATCATTTCCACAAAATCAGGTTCCTCTTGCTCATCCACAGCCCTCTAATGGGAGCTGGAGGGTTTCAGCAACTTTTATAAAACAGAAAGTGAGAAGGGACTCAGAAAGCGAGGGGAGATTCTAAAGGTCTGTCTGGGAGATGTCCGTTCAATGGGCACATCCAGACTCTCAAAGTCACATTCACACTGTTTATAATCATCCTCCCCTCCTCTGGTTCATAAACTCTTCAATATCATATTCTTGAACTGGTGGAACCGCCAACCAACCTTTTACCAGACAGTGGCGGTTCGGACGGAACCGGAGAAAGTGACTGGACAATTTGTATAGCTTTTGCTATCTCTGCAGCAGTTGGAGAGGGATTTTAGACTCCACACCTGCTGATTTTCTAGGTTTCTTTGCTGAACTGGCCTCAGAGTCAGCTTTACGCTTGCCTGAGGAAGTCTTGCCCTGGTCAGAGGGCACTCCTCTGGTTCGGTAGGCACCGAACCGGCTGGCCATCCGGTCAGCGGACTTTTGGCCTCCTGCTCCTGAGCCTGCCAACCTCTTATCCAGGGTGGCTGCAGGGAAATTCTTACAAATCTGGCAGTCTGAATTGAGGTGGTCAAACCCCAGACAATAGACATGTGGTGTGGGTCAGCCTTGGCAAAGGCTTCCCACAGACACTACAGTGTTGAAACCCAGTGGTCCGGTTTTTTTGGTTTCTCAGACATGATGCCAGCCTAACCAAAACTTGCTCCTTTAACAGGCAGTGCAAGACACCCTTATCGGTTCCCAACCGTGTCACGGGTCATGGAAAAACGTCATGAAATCTGTTTTTTTTTAACCGATAAGAACCGGAACCGCACTTAAAGCTTTTAAATGCTTGATTTTAAAGTTTTAAATAACCTGATCGGTTCGAACCGATAAACATTTACAAGTTCCACACAGAAATAAACCTGTCTATTACTTACAATACCACAGACAGAGCTTGAACCGATCGGTTTATGTTAAAATAATAATACTCACGATTTAATTTAATTGAGAAAATACTGTTTAAACCGAGAAATGAACCGACAGTAGAAGAAATTCCAGAGCGACTGTTCAATGAGGCGGAGTAAAGAATCTGACAGTTTCAGTTTGAAATTATCCAGACAGAGCTTCTAACCAAGTCAAGGCTTAAGCTCCATGCCTGGCATGGAAGTTAACTCTTCACCTCTGAGCAGTTCTAATGGTGGGACAAACTGCAATTGTCATAATATAGCAAGACTTCATGTTGTTTGAAGTGGGGAAAAGGCTGTTTCTTTGGCGAAGACTACCAAATGGCCAGACAGATGCTACAGCACTGAAGTAACAGCCAAGCACCGTAAGACACTCTTTTTCATTTAAACCCAAATATGATCAGAACTCTGGTGGGGTAACGATTCATGCACAAAGACGTTATTTGCTATAACTGTAACAAGCCAGGTCATATTGCAAGAAACTGCTATAAGAAGACTGACACTGGAGTAGATTTGTCCTTAGCAAATTGGGGCAAGTACTTAACAGATGTAAAGGTGGGGATAAGACTGTAAAGGGACTCACTGATTTGGGAAGCAGACAGACCCCAGTGCATGTTGAGGTGCTGGAAAACACTGTGCACAAAGACTAGGTACTGGTGTCATCTGCATCCACGGGACACTCGCTACTATCCCACCACCCAAGAGACTCTAACCATTAAGGTGTGTCGCACAAATGAAAGTGGGGTAGTACCTAAGTTACCTGTACCTGTGATTATTGGAAATGACCATCCAGGATGTACCGAGTTAATCTCAGAGGACCTGAACCCTGCAGTTTCAGCAGCAGTGGTAACAAGAGCTCAGGCAAAGTAAATCTCAAATGGTGGGGACACTTTTCCTTTCAGTGACTTTGATTTGTTGTCAGTGTCAGTGGCTCAGTAGGTAGCACACTTGCCTCTGAGGTCGGAGATCAGAGGGCTGTGGTTCAGTTCCCACATCTGGCACTTGGGTTAATATCCCAGTACTGATACTGCAGTGCAGCATGAGAGGGCGCTGCACTTGAGGTGCCTCTCGGATGAGACGTCTAAACAGAGGTCCCATCTGCCTGGATTGGTGGTAGTTCAGATGGATGTTAAAGATCCCATGGCACTTATCGAAAAGAGTAGAGAATTTCCGTGTCCTGGCCAAATTTCCTCATTCACTAAAAAAATACCACCAACAGCTTAATCTGGTTCAAGGTCAGTTGGCATTCATCTGTATCCTCCTCCCGGGTCGTGCCTGAAAATAGGCAGAATTTGTCTAGTGCACTTACCCGGTCAACAAAAGCTAAATAAATAAAATTCAGACTTGTTTGAGCACAGCTCAAGATCTGGAAATCCAGGAAATAAAGATGATGCCTGAAGAAGCTATGGCAACAAATGACTGATGGACATAAGGGTTAACATATGAAAATGCTGAAATGAAACTGATAACAGATGAAAAATTACTCACCTTAGTAATGTTGTTTCTTCTAATGGAGTCTTGCTATATTATGACATATGCAGTATAACCCCATATTAGAACTGCTCCGAGGTGAAAGAGTTAACTTCCATGCAGGGTGAGCTCAGTTGAATACTCTGTCTGTTGAAGCTCAAACTTAAACTGTCAGATCTTACTGAGCAAAAACTCACTAAGGTTCTGTGTGGAAGCCGTGAACCTACACTAGCCACTGGCTACTAACTACAAAAACACCTTTGATCTTGATCCCAAAACAAAGACTCAAGTCGGGGATTCAAGAAGAAACTTAAGCACAACACCTAAGCACTCTAGAAGGGTGAAATGAAGTGGGCATCAAAGAAGTGCCAACATTGCACTGCCCACCCACATCCCAAAAACAGAGGTTCTGAGAGGGGCAGGTTGGGGAGGTCATAATATAGCAAGACTCCATTAGAAGAAACAACATTACTAAGGTGAGTAATTTTTTCTTCAAACAACATGAAGTCTTGCTATATTATGACATATGCAGACTACACAGCAGTACCTCCATGGAGGAGGGACAGAACCTACTTGGGAAATAGGTTCTGAAGCATGGTTGTGTAAATCGAGCATCACTCCTAGCCTGGATATTCAAGGAGTAATGCTTAGTAAAAGTGTGAACTGTTTTCCAGGTAGCTGCTTGACATATCTCTAGGACAGGAATGTCCCTGGCAGCAGCCAGAGATGCAGCTGTACCTCTGGTAGAGTGAGCCTCAGGCCTGAGGGAGGAACCTTACCCAGTTTTTCATAACAGAATTGGATACAGAGACAATCCACCTGGCAATGGATCTTTAGTGGCAGGTTTCTTACCAACCTCACCATAGGTGAGGAACAATTGAGGGATTCAACCTGTGACCCTTGGTACGTTCTATATAGTAACTAAGGGCTCTCTTGACATCTAAACTGTGCAATCTCCTCTCACCAGAGGAGGAATGGTCAGTGAAGTACACAGAGAGAGACATGGATTGATTAGGTGAAAGTCTGAAACCACCTTAGGCAAAACTTCCTGTTAGTCCTAAGGACTACCTTATCTCTAAGAAAGGAGATGAAATCAGGCTCCACTGACAAGGCTTGCAGCTCACTTATGCGCCTGACAGAGGTGATGGCTACCAGAAACACAGTTTTCAGTCAAGTACTTCAGCTCTGCTGAAGACAATGGCTCAAAAGGTTGCATAGCTGAGCGATGCAAATATTAAGATCCCAAGCAGGGGCAGGATCCCTGAACGGGGATTGGTGTGAAGCAACCCTTAAAAACTTGGAGAACACAGGGTGAGCTGATAAAGAAGAGGGCTTACCTGCTGACAAGAAGACAGACACAGCTGCCAAGTGCACTTTTAGGTAGCTGGTCTCAGCCCCAAGGAATTCAAATGCACCAAATAATCCAGGATCGTGGCACACCAGCAGATTCTGGGGAAATACGCTTACTAGCACACCATATGGAAAATCTTTTCCATTTTGAATTATAGGTAGCCCTGGTGGAAGGCTTCCTCAGAGGCCTCCAAGATATCAAGTACACCTTGAGAAAGGTGTAGGTCAGCAAACTCTAACTCTTCAAGAGCCAAGCCTTGAGATTGAGAGATTTGAGGTTCGATACCAAACTCTCCCCTGGGCACAGGTTAACAGGTTGTGATTCCTGGGAAGGCATAGGGAGGTGGACTGCTAAGGCCATGAGGAGGGTACCAGGCTGCCTGGCTCATTCTGGAGCAATCAGGATCATCTTGCAGGACTGAGATCTGATTCTGACTAGCACTTTGAAAAGAAGAGGAATTGGGAAAGCATAGAGAAACTTCCTTCCCAACTGAGAAGGAAGGCATCCAGAGGGACTGAGCCCAACACTGGGGCCTGCAGCAAAAGGGAAGTTGGTGACTGTCTGGGGCTGCAAAGAGATCTATTTATGAGTGCCCCATCTGGCAATATCACTCCAGTACTAGATCCAGTGCCCATTCGTGATGGCCCTGGGAAATCCTGCTGAGAGCATCCGCTAGGACATTGTCCTTGCCTGGGAGGTGAACTGCCTGTAAGGGAGGCGCTCAGAGAGTAAGCCAGAGACCACAACTTCATTGCTTGGTACAAGGCCGTAGACAGAGTGCCCCTTGTTTGTTGATGTACCACATTGCAGTGGTATTGTCTGTTCTGACCTGAACTACCTTGTTCTGGACAGATGTGGAGAAACCTGAAGTGCTAGAAAAACTGCTCTGAGCTCCAGCAAATTGATGTGGAGCAGGGATTCTGAGGGGACCACAGCCCTTGGGTGGAAAGGTCGCCATGTGAGCTCCCACCCCAGGAGGGATGCACCTGTAGTAAGGGTCAAGGAATGAGACTGGGGTGAAGGGAACCCCTGTCTCAGATTGTTCTGATCCTGCCACCACTGAAGGGCCTGGATCAGGTTCGAGTCACTGGAATCAATTTGGTTAGGGATCCGTCCTTTGAGACCAAAAGGCTCTCAAATGGAACTGAATGTCCCTCATCTGAAATCTCGCCCCTGCACTACTGCTGTAGAAGCAGCCATGTGCCCCAGGAGCTGTAGGAAATGCCTTGCTGGTCGAGAGACCTGCAGGGTGAAAGAGGAGGCCAGAGACACCAGGGTCCTTGCCTCTCCAGAGGAAGGAAGGCTCTGGCTTTTTTGTGTTCAGTTCTGCGCCTATGAAGGTGAGAAGCTGGACAGGCTCCAGAACTGACTTTGAAGATTGAGAAGGAAACCTAGAGATGTAAGCAGCTGCTGGGTTACTTGCAAATGAAGTTTGACTTGTTCGGAGACTGGCCTACAATGAGCCAGTCGTCCAGATAAGGGAAGATGGCAATCTTTGCCTTCTTAAATGAGCAACTGCTACTGCCAGGCGTTTTGTGAACATCCTTGGAGCCAAGAGAGGCCGAAGGGCATTGCTCTGAACTGGTAATGGCCTGAGGGCAGTTGAATCTGAGGTACTTTCATGGGAGCTTCTGATAAGAACAAGGCAGTAGGCATCCTTGAGGTCCAGGAAGGCTAGCCAGTCCCTGGCCTTAGAGAGGGTAAAATAATCCCCAGGGTCACCATTTTGAACTTTGGTTTTAAAAGGTGCTTGTTTAGATACCTGAGATCCAGAATGGGCCACCATTCTCCTGTCTTTTGGGGTAAGGAAGTACCTGGAGTACAACCCTTTGCCCTGGTGTATGGGTAGAACCTTTCCACGGCTCTGAGAGCCAGGAGGGCAGAAACTTCTGCTTCCAGGGCAAGAGCCTCTGATGGGTTTGCAGGTGGAAAAGATCTGGCTCTCATCTTCGGAAATTTTTGAAGCTGAGAACCAGTCCCTGGCTTACTACCCCAGGACCCACTTGTCTGATGTTAAATACTCAGTCCTGGACAAAGTAAGCCAGCCTGCCCCTACCAGTAGTGGAGAATCGGCCCTGGCTACCCATCAGGGAGCCTGTTTTGCAGGAGCTTTGGGTTGAGGGGGCAGCTAAGTAGAACCCTTCTGCCCTTCCTCTAAAGAACCCCTCTGGGCATAAGCAGAAGAGGAGGCTTGGGCTTGGTAAAATGGCTTATGAAAAGGCCTGCCCTGCCCCTGACATGCTGCCTTTGAGGAGTGACTTGCCTTTCTTGACCTGTGCACTCCTATAGGTGGTCCTATACTCATCCATTTTCTTCTATATAATTCTCTGTCTGCTCCCCAAACAGAGAATTTCCCACAACAGGAAAATCCATAGCCTTAGACTGGGTATCCTGTAGACAGGGCAGTACATCTGAGCCAGGCCATTCTGCAAGAGACACAGATGTAGCCATAACTCTAGATGAAACATCATTAGAGTCTACAGCAGCATGAAATTGCACCTTGGATGCCTCAATACCATCCGCAGCCACCTGCTCCAGCTCCCTGGCAAGCTGTTCGGGGCCTGTTTTGCTAGGGCCAGGACAGTATCCCACCTGGATTTCTGGTACCTAGCTGCGAAGCCATATAATTTGCCTGTCTGAGTCCCAAAGATGCTGCCATGTACTGCTTTTTTGCCATGGCATCCATCCTCCTGGAATCCTTTTTAGGAGGGTGAGAGGCTGAGGAATATTAGCCTTGTCACAGGCTGCAGCCTGCACTACCCCCACATGACTGCACTGCTGAGATAGAAACCCATATCAGAGCCTGATAAAGCATACCTCTTGTCCATCCTTTTATCCACAGGAGGATAGAATGAGGAGTTTTCAGAATTTTTACTGTCTGTTTCCTAAAAGATTTATGCAAGGAATAGACAGTCTCCTAGACTCTGGAATATCCATCATTTCCACAAAATCAGGCTCTTCTTGATCAGCAACAGCTTCCTCAACAGGGAGCTGCAGAGTGTCAGCAACTTTCTTGTAAAACAAAAATGAGAAGGGGACCAGGCAGCCTAGGAGGATACTCCTGAAGGTCTGTCTGGAGAGATGTCCAGTTCAATGGGCACATCCAGACTGTTAAAATCACACTCACTCTCCTCCTACCCCTCCTCCCCTTCCCTGGTTCATAAAAATCTTCAAAATCATAATCTTGAATCGAGGAACCGACCGAACCGGCACTTACCCAATGGTGCCGGTTTGGACGGAACTGGGAAAAGAGACTGGACAATCTGAATAGCTTGGCTATTTTCAGCGGTTGGAGAAAGAACTTTGGCCCCAAACTAGCTGACCTTCTAGCCCTTTTAGTTGGAACCTGCCTCAGAGCTGGCTCTTCTTTGCCCGAGGAAGCATCGCCCTGGTCAGAGGGCACCTCAGGTTTCGTTGAACCGAACCGGGCTGGCCATCCGGATCAGCAGACTTTTGGCCTCCCTTTCCTGAGCCTACCAACTCTTTTTCCATGGTGGCAGCAGGAACATTTTTACAAATCTGGCAGTCTGCATTGAGGTGGTCAAACCCCAGACAATATACACATATGGTGTGTGGGTCAGCCTTGGCAAAGGCTTCCCACAGAGGCCACAGTGCTGAAACCCAGTGGGTCCGGGTTTTCTTTGGTTTCAGACATAGTGCCAGCCTAACCAAAACTTGCCCTTAACGGCAATCCACCAGCAAGACTCTCTTATTGGTTCCCAACCGTGTCACGGGTCAGTGGAAAAAACATAATAAAACTGCTTTTTAGAACCAATAAGAACCGGAACCGCACTCTAAAGGGCTAGAAAGTAATTTTAAACCCCTCTGATTGGTTCAAACCAAACCGAAAAGACGCTATAAGTTCCACACAGAAGAAAATAAAAAGTAAGCCTATCTATTACTTACAATACCACAGACAGAGCTTGAACCGACGACAGTAATAAATTTCGTAAATAAACCGAGAATTACACTTAAACCGACAAACAAACCGAGCAGCAGGAGGAATCTCCGGAGCGACTGTTCAGTGAGGTGGAGTAAAGAATCTGACAGTTTAAGTTTGAGCTTCAACAGACAGAGTATTCAACCAGTCACAGCAAGATTCCATGCCCTGCATGGAAGTTAACTCTTTCACCTCGAGCAGTTCTAACCTGGGGTTATACTGCATGTGTCATAATATAGCAAGACTTCATGTTGTTTGAATGTGATTTTGTTTCAGAGCAAGCTAACAATGTTTCTCCAGGTTATTATAAGCAGCTGGGGTGAAACCAAAACAGGATTTATTTCTTTAAGAGTTTAACCAGGCAGACATGCTGAGTGGAGAACCACTGTTTCCAGATGCAGCCTGGGGAGGTAGGGTACAGGGCAACAAGAAAGAAGTTTCAAATAGTACAGTATATACAATTAAAGTGCAGTTATCTTGCAGCAATGAGTCTAGTAGTGCAGCAGTAGATTAAAGCCTTGGTTAGCGGGTATACAGGAAGCACAAGTGACAATATTACAGGCAGTCAGGATACACTGGTTTTATTTATTTATTTTATTTTTTAAGAGTGTAATCGGATTAGTAGTGAGGGCCAGGGGATCACACAGCACAGAGGCAGTAGTAGCGAGATAGGCCTGAAAAGGCAGAGAGATGGGAGAATCGCCAGCATAGCCTGTATAGAAGCGACATGAGGGCTTTGGGCTACTGGTAGTTAAGAGCAGGTGCATGTGGAGGCGAAGTGCATAGAGGAGCGGGTGGAGGTGTCTGGGGTTTGAGGAGCACCTGATGTCTGCAGGCAAGTCATTCCATAATTTTGGCATGTATATTGGAAAGCAGATTGGCCTTTGGATGTGCGATGTATGGGTTTGGAGAAGCCTGGAGTCGTGCTCTGAGGGAGTAGGCCGGGAAGGTGGAACCGCTATGGAGGAGATGAGATAAGGGGAGGGGTCTGGGAACAGAATTTGGCAATGACTCTGGAGCAATGGATCCGCTCATGTCCAAGAGTGAGGGCAGGGCTAGGAGCTATATAGGTCACAGTGGTGGGTCAATGGTGTATAATCCAGGATGAATCGACAGAATGAGTGGAAAAGTGTGTCCAGGCTGGCCAGGGATGGGGAGCAGTCACCATAGTAGAGTATTGGGAGAATCATTTTTGTACAATTTTTTCTGGACCAGAGTGGGCAAGCATCCTTTGTTGCAAAAAGGTGCCAGGTTTGGGGTGGAACTTTGTGTAAAGATTCGATGTGAGTAGAGAAGTCTAGGTGTTGATCCAGCCAAAGCCCCAGGTATCTAAACGAGGTGCAGGACTCAAGGAGGTACCGATCTAGGGTACGGAATGAGGGGCGAGCGGCTAGGCAGGAGAGGCGCGACTGTGAGCCAAAGGTTAGAGAGACTTTTTTTTTTGCGCTTAGGACTAGTTGGTTGGACCGAACCAGTGCTGTACCGCTGAAGTCCTGCTGTAGGACACTGGACACTGTACCAGTGGATGGGCCTGAGGCGACAGTACGTGTCATCCGTATACATATGGATAGATGAATGTGCAGGCCAATGGGAGATCATTCAGGAATATTGAGAAGAGTAACAGGCCAGGACTGAGCCTTGGGGACCCCATAGCGACTGGGAGGGGGTCAAGATGTGGCGGCTGATTTTCACCGCTTGTAGTCTGCCTACCAGATAAGCATGACACCAACTTGTGGCATGACCAGAGAGGCTGGCATCATTTAGTTTGGCTAGTAGCATAGGTGGGAGACGGTATCGAATGCCTTGGCCAGGTCTATAAAAATGGCCGAGGTGATATGCCTTTGTCCATACCTGCGATCAGTGAGCCTTAAAAGAGAGGTGATAGTAGTGTGATTTCTGGAACCCAGACTGATAAGAGGTGAAGAAGAAGGCAGTTCTAGGTATTGTGATAGTTGGGTAAGAGCAAGGTGTTCCTGTATTTTGGCCAGAATTGGGAGGAGGGAGATGGGGCGATAGTTGCCTGGCAATGAGGGGTCACCGCCTTAGGGAGGGAATAAAACCGCCTTTTCCATGCGGCTGGAATTTTGGCCAAGGAAAAGGGAGAGGTTGAGGAGGTCAGCTAGTGGTGCGGCTATGACGGGGCAGATAAGGAAGCAATCTGGCATCCAAGCCAGAGGGCATTTGCTTTGTTAGTTGAGAGCCCTCAGGGCTTGGAGCACTTTGGACGGGGTGACTGGGCAAAAGAGATGCTGGTGGAAAGGGAGGAGTTTTGAGGATTCGTGAGGTGCTAGTGTGTGTATGTGTGTGTGTGGGGCCTGATAGTAGAGGTACTGCAGCTGGTGAAGAAGGTATTGAAGGCAGAGGTTACTTTCCAGGGTTGGTGATGGTCGTGCTTAGGATGGATAGGGTTGGGGATGGTGGTTGCACAGGCGGGAGAGGAAGGATTTGATAGTTTTCCAAAGTTTGTGGGGTGGTTAAGGTTTGAGTACACAGCCGATGTGAAGTAGTTCTTTTGGCCTGGCGATAACTTTGCTGCAGGTGTTCGAGGATACGGTAGCTTTGTAGGGATACTTGGGATGTCTGTTGCCTTATGTTTTTCCATGCCAGATCCCTGGTATGGCATAGGCTTATGATGTCGGCTGAGACCCAAGGAAGGTGGGAGCCCCTTACTTTGTCCTTCTTAGAGGGGCACGGGAGTCCCACACTGTGAGAAAACTGTCCTTGAATGTTTCGAAAGCATGGTCGATGGAAGGAGCCATCGCTATGAAGGACCAGTGAACGTGAGCCAGGTCATGCAGGAGAGAAGGAAGAACTAGGGATTTGTATGATCTTGTGAGAAGTGTCCTTGAGGGGGTGCTGTGGGTCTGTGTACTTTCCTGACCATGTAAATCACGTGGTGGTCGCTTAGGAGTCATAGAAACATAGACTTTGATGGCAGATAAGGACCGCTAGGCCCATCTAGTCTGCCCATTTCCTACCTACAGGATAGGATGCAGATCCTAGTTAACCAACAGCCTACATCTTCCTGCCCCCGCACAAGAATTGCCTTATGTCTGTCCCATGCATTCTGAATTCTCCCACAGTTTTAGACCCACAACTTCCTCAGGAAGGCTGTTCCATGCATCCACTACCTCTCTGTGAAATAATACTCTCACACTGCCCTGAACCGCCTCCTTCTATCTTTAAATTGTATCCCTTGTTCTTGCAAGTCTCTTTTCTGAAAGATGCTACCTCTTGGACTTTGTTGATTCCTTGAGGTACTTGAAAGTTTCTATCATGTCCCCTCTCCTTCTTTCCTCAAAGTTATACATATTAAGCTCCTTTAGTCTCTCCTCATACGGCTTCTCTTGCAGACCCTGCACCATTTTAGTTGCCCTCCTCTGACTGCCTCTATCCTGTCTATGTCCTTATGGAGATGGGGTCTCCAGAACTGGACACAGTATTCCAGATGGGGTCTCACCAACTGTCTGTACAGAGGGATAACAACTTCCTGTTTTCTGCTGCTGATGCCTCCCTATACATCCTAGTATACCCCAGCCCTCCCTACTGCCTTCTCACATTGCTTGCTAACCTTAAGGTCATCTGATATGATTACCCCAGGTCCCTTTCCTGTTTTGTTGTTGTTACTACCTCCCACCCATTGTGTATTCTTCCTGGGTTCCTGTTTCCAGGTGCATTATTTTGCACTTTTTGCATTGAATCCTAGCTGCCATATGTCTGACCATTCCTCCAACCTTGCCAAGTCCCTTTTCATCCTTTCCACGCCTCCATGAGATCAACCCTTTGCAGATCTTGTGTCATCTGCAAAAGGCATACTTTTCCTTCCAGTCCCTCTGCAATGCCACTCATGAAGACATTAAAAGGACTGAACCTAATACTGAACCCTCAGTACCCCACTAGTAACCGCCCTTTCTTCAGAGTGGACTCCATTTATAATTACTCTCTGTGTCCTGTTGTCCAGCCAATGTTTTACCCAGGCTACCACCCTGGGACCCACTGCCAGGATGGTTAATTTGACTAATAATCATTTGTGTGGGACTGTGTCAAATGCCTTGCTAAAGTCTAGGTAGGCATGTCCACAGCCCCTCCCTGGTCTACTACTTTGGTCACCCAGTCAAAGAAATCTATTAGATTCTGTCTGACATGACCTTCCCGCTGAGAACCCATGCTGCCTTGGATCCTGTGCTCCACTGACCTCTAGGTACTCAACTATTCTTTCCTTCAGAAGTGACTCATCACTTTCCCTACCACAGAGATCAGACTGACAGGTCTGTAGTTTCCTGCCTCTGTCTTGGTCCCACTTTTGTGAAGGGGAATCACATCCGCCTTCCTCCAGTCCTCGGGTACCACACCATCCTCCCATGATTTATTAAAAGAGTAGCCAGTGGTTTCACTAGTTCCTTCCTTAATTCTTTTAGAATTTGGGGTGAATTCCATCAGGACCCATTGCTTTGTCCACCTTCAGTTTTAGGAGTTTCTGCAGAACCCTTCTTCTGTGAAAGGACTGGGATCACTTCTATCAAGAGTGCTTCTATTAATTGATTAGGCACTTCCTCCTCTTTGTGAATACTGAGCAGAAATATTCTGTTCAGTATTCCTGCTTTTTCACGGTCGGGAGAAGGCCAGCATTAATAATCCTGTGTGGGTGGGAAGTGAGGGCCCAGTCCAGGAGGGAGTGGTTTAGGCCTTAGGGTTTAGCCAGGTGGGTTGGGAGATTAGCTGGGAGAGGTTTAAGGCATTTATTTTGTATGTAGTTTGGAGCAGTCTTGGCAAGCCAGTTGAAATTGAAATTGCGTGGAGGATATGGAGCTCACCAGCTGTGACAGATGACTTTAGTGAGGCCAGGTGGTCTAGGACGCTGGGCAGTGGGGTGCTAGGGGCACAGCAGGAACCTGCAACATGCACAGTGGTGGAGTGGGGAGTGCTAGTTTGATTAGTAAGGTCTCTATTTCTGGTGAAGGAGCGGGATCTGAACCAGGTGAACTGTAGCCTGGTGGAGATAAACATGGCAATGCCACCTCCTCTCTTGCTCTTAACGGTCTTGCCTGATCAGCATGTATCCAGGGATGGCTAAGGCAGAATCGGCGTGGTGGCTTTAACCAAGTCTCTGATAGTACGAGGACGCCTTGTCGAGTGATAGGGCAGTAAGTTGAAGTGCTGGTATTTTGTTCAGAATGCTACAGATGTTGAGGTGCAGTAATCTGAGGCCCTTGGGAAGAATCAGAGGGCAAGTGGACTGGGATGTAGGACCAGAGTTGTTTCATGTCCCCTGCTAGCAGAAGAAGCAGTATTAGAAATTGTTTGGTTTTGTATCAGGAAGGTCTAGACATAAGGCTGGAGATGGGTTTGTGAGATGTAGGCACAGTGAATACAGCGTTAAGGTTACATAGGACAGATTGCCCTGGGTGAAAAGAAGGAGGAAGGATGGTTGCACCAAGTGCCCAAGTATGTAATGAGCCATATGGCAGCTTTTGTAGGAGGGTGGCTGAGGGAAGGGGCAGGAGTTGTGAAGGTGTAATAGGAGGATGGTTTGGGTCCCATTGTGGTTGGGTAGCGGAGGGAAGGAGGCTAGAGGAAATGACATGGAAAACAGTGGAAGGGAAGGAAAAGAAGTAACATTATGCCTATTGAAGTAACAAGCAGGGTTGAGGTAGCGGCCACTAGTGGAGACAGCAGATAAACTGCTAATGGGAGAATGGGCTGATTGGCTAAAACGCGCATGTGTCTACTACTATAAGAGTAGAAGCCGACCAAGGGTGGTGGTGGGGGCGGTAGGAGCCAGTGCACAAGCGCTGGCAGGGTCAAAAGACACGCCGACTGCAAATCTGTGGCGCAGATCCAGAGAGAAACGATAGTCCGCACCTTTCTCACTGGGGGCTGCTTGATGCTCTGGTGGGAGGGCAGGCACTTTGAGGCCCTCATGACCCCTCAATGTCCTTCTGGGAGGGCAGTTTCAGGCCCTCTCGACCCCTACAGCTGAGAGAGAAGGGAGAAATTTATACAGATGGAGAGGCGGGCAACGCTACAGGTAGGCTCCTATAGGCCTGAGTTTTACCTACGCAGCACAGTTGTGAGAAACGTGGCTAGCTTCTAGTTTTAGAAAAGGCAATGCTCTTAAAGTAAAAATGGAGGCTATCAAATAAAACAGAGATACCTGTAATATAGTGGTGGCTAACAGGACTATTAAGTATAGGCAGTGCAAAATCTATCTTTAGTAAAGGCAATGCTCTAAGGTAATGGTGGCTATCTTATGTAAATGCAGAGATAACTGTAAAATGCTGGTGTCTAGCTAGACTTTAAAGCAGTGCAGCAACTAGGCTAGGCAAATTGTCTTAAGGCAGTGCAGGGATATCAGAAGGCTTCTGGTTGCTTGGAGTACAAAAATACTTAAAAGAAACTATCTGCACAGCTAGGCCAACACAAAAGGCAAAGTTTATTTATTTATTTATTTTAAATCGGAATGCTTTGCGCCAAAAGCAGAAGTAAGAGCGAGCACATGCCGACTGCAAGTCTGTGGCACAGATCCAGAGAGAACGATCATCCTGTCACCTTTCTGCTCCGGGGAGGCTGCTCGATGCTCCGTGGGAGGGCAGGCACTTTGGAGGCCCTCACGACCCCTTGATGTCCTTCTGGGGAGGGCAGCATCTTCCAGCCCTTCATGGACTAATGTTTAAAAATTTAATGGGTTACTGTACAGAGTT
Organism: Neoceratodus forsteri; assembly: GCA_016271365.2. Lineage (NCBI taxonomy): Eukaryota > Metazoa > Chordata > Ceratodontiformes > Ceratodontidae > Neoceratodus > Neoceratodus forsteri. The sequence continues at coordinate 1,130,560,456 of CM028131.1, forward strand.
TGGGTTAAACCTCAGACACAGGAGCAGACAGAACAATTGGTTATACCACGAAGCATAGAACCGAGTTGTTACAGATAGCACGATAGTCCAATGGTTGGTCACCAGGGAGGGATCACACCTTGCCAGACTGCTGTATAGATTTTACTGGCCTGGAATTCATGAAGATGTTGTTACCTACTGTAATTCCTGTGCTGAGTGTCAAGTAGTACCACTCACTAGAAAAGACAAGGTGCCCTGGTGCCCACCCTTGATAGATGTGCCTTTTGAGAGAATTGCAATGGACGTGGTTGGTCCTTTAAACAAAAGTAAAAAGGTAATAGCTTTATCCTGGTAGTATGCAACTATGCTACTCGACACCCAGAAGCATTTCCAATGCGTACTGTCACAGCATCAAAAGTGGCAGCAGAGCTTGCAAATATTTTCAGCAGGGTGGGCATACCTAAAAATTATTACTGATCAGGGTAGTAATTTTGGTGCTGCATTACTTAAGGAGCTGTACCGACTACTAGGTATCACTGCCATAAGAACCTCCCCATCACCCTCAGACAGACGGTCTTGTTGAGTGTTTTAACCTAACCCTAAAATGCATGTTGAAAAGGTTTGTAAAGGGAAGGAAAGACTGGGACCAATACTTGCCTTACCTACTTTTTGCCTGCACAGAAGTGCCACAGGCATCAATAGGTTTTCACCATTTGAAATGCTGTATGGTAGGCAGCCAAGAGGGCCACTGGATGTGATAAAAGAAAGGTGGAAGGTAACCCCACTCAGGAACAATCTATAACATCTTATACGTGTGCCTAAGAAAGAAGTAGGCAAAATATGTTGAAATTGCCCATAGTAATCAGGAAGAAGCCCCAAATCGGCAGAAAGTATATTATGACCTTGGGGTAAAAGAAAACATTTTTGAGCCAGGTGAAAGTTTTGCTACTGTTACCCACAACAGAAAATAAACTGTTAATGAAGTGACAAGGGCCTTATAGAGTGCGAGATGTACTGGCACCATTAACTATGAGATTGAGACCCTGACAGGAAAAATCTTACTAACATATACCATGCTAACCTCCTCAAGAAATGGGTTGTAAAAAATGACAAAGCTGCTTTGCTAGTTTTGCCAGAAACTGCTAAAGAAGATATTGATGTAGCTTATGACAAACTGGAACAAACTAACTGCTGATGCTGTAAAGGTGAATGTTTCTAACCTCATAACAACTGTAGAAATGTGCAATGTGCTAAAGACATTTGACAGTACTTTTACCACAATACCAGCCGAGCAAAAGGGTTGAGCACGTAATAGTATCAAGAATGCTCGCTTCTATTAGGCAAAAACATACAGGTTACCAGAGCGTGTTAAGAGCTGACATAGTTAAGGAAATACAAAAATTAAAGAATCGGGTATCATAGAAGAGTCGAGGAGTGCTTAGTCATCTTCAATGGTAATTGTAAACAAAAAAGAAGGGATGTTAGAATCTGCCTTGATTTTAGGAAACTTAATCAAGTGTCAGAATTTGACAGTTATCCTATGCCCAGAATAGATGATTCGGTGGATAGACTGAGAGTGCAAAGCATATCAGTACCCTCAATCTTACCAAGGGTTACTGGCAAACTTTATCTAAACAATCCAGAGACAAAACTGCATTTGCCAGTCCTGTTGGATTCTATCAGTTCACCACCATGCCATTTGGTTTACATGGTGCCAGCTACATTCCAGCAGTACATGGATGCAAGTTTATCCTCATACTGGTTATTGTGCTGCATACCTGGATGATGTTGTGGTGTACAGTCCAGACTGGAAAAGTCACCTGGAACACCTATGAGCAGTTATCCAATCAATCATAAAGGCAGGTCTGACAATTAATCCTACCAAGTGTGCACTGGGCATGCAGGAAACCAGATATTTGGGCTATGTGTTGGGAAATGGAGAAGTTGTCAGAAATTTCTGAAATAAAAGCTGAGCTAACAGTCCTGTCCCTAAAATAAAGAAACAGGTCAGGTCATTTTTAGGGCTAGCTGGTTATTACTGGAGAATTATTCCCAACTTTGCTGAGTTAGCTACCCTCACTAAACTCACGAATAAACGGTACCCAAATAATGTGAACTGGACCTCAGAGTGTGATGAAGCTTTTCAAGCCATTAGGGCTGCATTATGTTCAGCCCTGTTTTAAGAAGCACAGATTTTGCCAGCCCGCCAGCACAGCGTGGATTTCCGCCAGTGACGCCGGCGCACCCGGTTCGGAACGGACCCGGATCGCTGGAGGGCGGGCCGGGGAGAAGGAAGAGCGCCCCATGGACTGCCTCCTTCTCCGGGAGGGATGGAGGCGATCGGAGCCTGCATGACTCCCTGGCGGAGGCTGGGAGTCGCACGGCTGCCAACATTAACAGTTCGTGACTGGAGGCGGAGCAGGACGCTCACGCCATTGCATGTCCCTGCCTCCCAGAAAAAGGAAAATGGGGGAAAGCCGCGAGAGCCATTAATGAAGCCCATCAGAGCTTTAATTAGCGACCCAGGCCAGCCCTCTGACCTAGTCCCATGTCTGCGCATGTGGGCCCAGTGCCGCAGCCCCACCGTGGGGGTAAGCCACGGGTATCAGGAGGGGCCCGAGGCCAATGTGGGGGTGGAACGTGAGTGGGCTGATGTCGTGGCTCAGCTGAAGGCGTAAAAGAAAATGGAAAAAAAAAAAAAAAGCACAGATTTTGAGAAACCATTTTGTTACAAACAGATGCATCAGAGGTAGGCTAGGTGCAGTCCTGAGTCAAAATATAGATGGGACAGAACATCCTATTCTTTACGAACTAGGAAGTTACATGACAGAGAGAAAAGGTACTCCACCATTGAAAAGGAATGTTTAACAGCAAAGTGGGCCATGGAGTCCCTTAAGTTTTATTTACTAGAACTGACTCTGTACTTATAACAGATCACAATCCTCTGTTTGGCTTAACCAAATGAGAGAGACAAATTCCAGAATCACAAGGTGGTACCAGGCACTACTGCCATTTAAATTCAAAGTGATACACAAATCTAGTAAAGAGAATAACAATGCTGATTTTGTGCCAAGATATGGATCAGGAATTGAGAGTTCTGAAGGTTGGAAAACAAAATGAACGAGTTTAAACTTTACTGTTTGCTGTACTGTTATAGAAAAAAACTGCACATGTGCTTAATTTCTGAACATTAGAAGCTAATGTTAGCACAAAATTAATAGAAAGTTTTGGAAACCTGTTTGATAAAACAGGCTCCTCTTAAGGAGGTGTGTTGTGACAGGGTTGAATAGGAACCTGTCCCAGTTGTTATTGAGAGTTTGAATGCAGGGACCTGTTCTGTTCTTTCCTCTCCTTTTCTCTTGTCTGTCTGGTTGCGCACTCCAAGTTTTCCTGTGAGACCTAGATTTCATCACCCCGACAGTATCACAATTCTTTGCCTCTCACTGTCTCTCAACCTTCCTTGCTGTATCTGTCTTTTCCTCCTTGCATATCTGCTGGTATAAAATATATGCAAATCATTATGTGGAAATGTAACTGATATTAGGATCCCTTTGTTTAGAAATGATATAGTGTTACTGTTGAAATGTATAAAATTGTAGTTTGAGATGATTGCAAAAAGCAACTGGGAACTCAAGGATAACCTGAAATGCAATTTTAAGCCTTCTGCAGAAGCTATGGAAAAGGGCCTCAGTTCTGGGACACTGTATTCTGGCTGCACCTGCCCGAAATATACAAGAACATTTTAGACAAAACAAACAAAAAAACGAAAAAAAAAAAACAGGATGCTTGTGAAGAAGGGGAGGTTGCAAGAACTTATAAATATAGAGCTGCAATTCTTGCAAGAAAGAGACTGACAGATTGAAGGAAAACTCAGATGGATTTTCTGTTTATTCTGCCTTTGTAAATAGTTATTCTGAACAATTTTTTATGTCACTGCTAGTACTAATAAACAGTTTTGCAAATTCTACAACTGTTCCTGTTTTTCCTATGCTTCCTGACCTGTGCCTCGACAACATGGATGTAACTTGGATCAAGGTAGGAAGTGAATGCATTGATACTTGACATCTGGAAGACATTTGATACCGTGTCGCACAACATCCTGGTATCAAAGCAATTAGGAGTCGATCCTCCATTAGTTAAATGGATATAGAACTGGCTGTCAGACAGATGCCAGACTGTAAGAATTAATGGATATATGTCACACAAGGTAGGGGTCACTAGTGATGTGTGCCAGGGATCTGTGCTGGGCCCCTCTTGTTCAGTGTCTTTACAGCGACCTCAGAATTAATAATGGTAACAAGTTGATTAAATTTATGAACATATGAACATATGAAGAAGCCAGCAGAAGAACGCCATTTGGTCTATCAATTCTGCTCGGTTGAGGGGTTCACAGCTTGAGCTACTGTCCCTGCAACCTCTCCCCATGTCCTCCCTACCCATGACCCTTACCCTCTGTCATACCTGTCCCAGCTTCTCTTAAAGCTGCCCACTGTCTTCAACAAGATTACCTCTTCTGGCAGTGCATTTCAAATGTCCACCACCCTCTTTGTGAAGAAGTGCTTCCTGACCTCACGCCTAAACCTCCCACCCTCCAGCTTAAGACTGTGCCCCTCAAGTTATGACTGCCACTCTGCTTACAGAGACTCTCCTTATCAACCTTATTTATCCTTTCAAGTACATGAAGGTCCCAATCATGTCCCCCCACTCCTGTCTTCCAGGGAGTACATGTTAGTGCCCTCAACCTCTCCTTGTATGCCTTACCCTGCAGTCCAGCTACCATCTTTGTAGCCCTCCTCTGGACCTTCTCCAGCAGGTTAATGTCCTTTTGAGGTGTGGGCACCAGTACTGAACTCCATACTCTAGATGCGACTTACCACTGATGTGGTACAAGGTAGTATAACCTTGTGTCATCCGTGAATAGGCACATTTTGCCCTTAATGGCATCTCCAATGTCACTGATGCAAACACTGAACAACACCGCCCCAGCAGCAAGCTCCTGCAGGACCCCACTGGTTACCTCTCTTGTGCCAGATAACTCTCCCCACAACCACCCTCTGGGTTCTGTCCTTAGCCAGTTTTCCACCCATCTGGCCATCTTTTCCCCAACCCAGAGATCCACCAACTTCCTGATCAACTTTTTGTGGGACCCAGAGTGAAAGGCCCTGCTGAAATCAAGATACAGGATGTCTACCGCTTGGCCCCCCTCTACTGTCTTAGTGACACAGTCAAAGAAGTCAATCAGATTTGTTTGACATGATCTCCCCATGAACTCATGCTGCTTCACATCCTGGAGACTATGTTCCTCTAGATATTCCACCAACCTTTCCTTTAGTATGGTCTCCATGAGCTTGCCCACAATGGAGGTCAGACTGACTGGTCTGTAATTCCCTGGGTCATCCTTGGTACCGCTTTTGTGGAGCGGCAGTATATGTGCTGTTCTCCAGTCCTGCAGTACATGCCTGCCTCTAGTGAACTATTAAACTGGTCTGCCAGTGGCCCTGCCAGCTCCTCAGCCAGTTAACATACTAACGTACTAGACACCAGCAGAAGAGGCCTATTGGTCTATCAAGTCTGCTCGTGCTTCAGCACCCTGATTGGGTACCGTAGCCTCTCATCTGTCTCCTTCCACTGTTACTCCATTCCTTTAGTATCCCTGGATGTACTCCATCTAGGCCTGGTGATTTGTCCACCTTCAATGCCAGCAGCCCTCCCTCACTCTATCCTCCTCTATCACTACATCCATGTTCCCCTCTCCCTCCTCCTCTTTTCCTCCTGAAGGCACTGGTCCATCCTTCCTCCTGGTGAAGAGAGAACAGAAGTATTAATTTAATATCTCTGCTTTCCCCATTATCCCACACCCACTCCACCCCTTCTTAAGCCTAACAATCCTTCCTTTTGTCCCTTTTCTCAGTTATACAGGAAAGAAAGCATTCTCCTCCTTCTTAATTCCTTCAGCTATCTGCAGCTCCTTCTGTGCCTTTGCTCACCTGACTTCCTTACTTGCCTCGCTAGCCGACCTTAGGTAATTTTCCTATCCACCCTCTCTTGGTCTTCCTGAATTTTCTATAGGCCAACCTCTTTTCCTTACTGCCTGGGCAACCCCAGAACTGAACCAGGTGGGCGCTTTGGCCCTTGTGTTCTTACCCCTGAGCCTACACACCATCTGTGGCAACCAGTATCCTTCCTTAATGATGGACCACCTTTGGTCCACCCCATATCTGCTCTGATGCCCACCAGATGGCTCCTTAACACTTCGCCTATTTTCCTGATGTCCGTCCTCCTGAAATCCAAGATTTTGGTCTTAGTCGGGATGCTTTCCTGCCCATATCCAACTGGAATCACACTGTGCAATGATCACTTCCTCTCATTTGCAGATGATACAAAGCTAGGTGGTTTTGTGGACACAGAGATGCACAGAAGCAGGATGCTGAGGAACCTAGAGGACATTATTAATTGGGTGAATAAAATAAGATGCAGTTCAATTTAGATAAATGTATTGTACTGCATTTCGTAGGAATAAAACCAAACAGGATTACCACATCCAAGGGGATAAACTGAGAATAGTCAGTAATGAAAGAGATCTAGGAGTGTATATCAGCAGAGACCTTAAAAATTGGACCCAATGTAAACAGGTAGCAAACAAAATGAGATACCTTATTGTGTATGTAGGTCTTTCTTTTCTAGTTTGGAATCAGTGCTCCTACCCTTGTATAAAACATACATCCGCCACATCTAGATTACTGCTCTCAGCATTGGAGTCCCTATCTGAAGAAAGATGTGAATATGGAGGAGAGAGGTCCGACAAGGTTTACCAAACTGACCTCCTGTTGTAGGAATAGACCCAAGGAGGATAGGCTTAAGGACTATGGCACTTAACCCTGAGATGTACAAGGGTGACATGCTACTCAGGTACAAAATATTGGAGGACCAAATATTACTGGAGGAATTAGAATTAGTGTACAAGGATCGTATATATGATCTAAGGGGACATAAGCGCCAATTGGCGGATGTAGTACCTAAAACCGAACTAAGGAAACATGCTTATGTTCCAAGAGCTACAAGATTATGGTACCAGTTACCTGGGGATCTGACCCAAGCACCAAACCTTTCCACGTTCAAGACAAACCTGGACAGTTACATTAGGGATGGTAACACTGGTTACCACCACTGAGTACTGGGGACAGCACTCATGGGCCTTGGCCTTTGTTGTCCTAAGATCAAGTATTAACCAAAGTATAACCACTTTCTCTTTGAGGGGTGACCAGGGAGATGAACAGGGTAGGGCCCCTGACATTATCTGACTTTAGCAAGGCCCCTCACATGGCCTTGCACGATATGATTCTGGTCAAAGTACACAATACATCACAGCATTATGCAAGAGGCACACCCAAGGTGAACTGCAAACAGGCTTGGGGCAGGAAGCAGAGGGCTGTGGTTGACGGGCACTATGTTGAGTAGGATGCATAGGGAGGGGATAAGCAGTGGGGGAGGGTGATCTCTCTGTACAGGTCACTGGTACAGCCGCACTTGAATACTCGCAGGTACTGGAGCCCACACCTGAGAAAAGACTGCAACAAGGTGGAGGTAGTACAGCAGGGCAACTAAGATGGTGGGATTTGACATGTAAGGAAAAGGCTGCAGGACTTAAAGATGTAGACCCTGGAGAAAAGAAGGGAACGGGGTGACATGACTGAGATATACAAGTACTGTGCTACCTGCATGGGAGAAACAGAGTAGACCCAAGGAGCTATCCTCCTTAAGTTCAAACACAGGAACAAGATGGAAGTCACTAAAGCTGGTGGGGAGATTCAAAAGCTTGCACGGAAGCATGTTTTCATGGAAAGGGTGGTAAATAAGTGGAATAAGTTACCAGAAGAAGTGATATAGGCAAAGTCAATCAGCAGCTTCAAGCAGGGATGGGGCAGGCAGAAACATAGAAATTGTCGGCAGATAAGGACCGCCAGGCTCATCCAGTCTGCCCGAAAGCCCTACACTAGTTTGTGGCCTCAGAACTTAACTGGTCAATGGCTTTTCACCCACCTTCCCACCGCTAAGGATGAAGAACTCTGGAGACTGGGCATTTGAGAGTAGCTGTCCCGGCTTTATAGAATTCATTGCGGGAACCCGGGAGGCACTATTGATTGAAATATTTAAACACCAACTGAAATCATTCTTGTTTGCACAAGTTTTTGGGGTCTGAGGGGTTGCTTACACCTGAATGGCTTCAGCTGTTTTAACTGTGTTTGGGATTTTATATGCATATGTTTTTATTTACTGTTCCTGTTCTGCTATTTATATATGTACTGATTTATAATCTTATTGTAGGTCGCACCAAACAAATAAAATCTACTACTACTACTTATGCCTGTCCCATGCATGTTTAAAACCCTCCACTGTGCTCATCCCCACCACCTCCTGTGTCCACCACCCTCTTGGTGAAGAAAACTTACTTACATTTCCTCAGCCTGCCACCTTCCAATTTCATATGATGCCCCTTGTTCTTGTACATCTCTTATATTGGAAGATGTCCCCCAAGACACCTTGTTTATGCCCTTAAGGTACTTGAATGTTTCTATCATGTCCCCCATCCTCCTCTCCTCCAGTGAGTACATATTGAAGTCCTTTAGTCTCTCCTATGTTTTCTGGTGCAAGCCTTGTACCATCTTAGTTGCCCTTCTCTGGACTGTCTCCACCCTGCCAATGTCCTTATGAAGGTGTGGCCTCCAGAACTACACAAGTACTACTCTAGGTGAGGCCTCACTAGTGTTTTGTACAATGACATCATGATCTCCCACCTTCTGCTAGTGATACCTCTGCCTATGCATCCCAGCATGCCACTAGCCCTCCATGTGGCCTTTGTACCTGCTTTGACACCTTTAGGTCATCAGAAATGATAACCCCCAGCTCTCTTTCTTTCTTGGGGACAGTCGAACTCCCATCCCATCCTGTAGCTCTCACCAGGGTTCCCTTCCCAAGTGCATCATTTTGCACTTCTTGAACTGAACGTCAGTTGCCACACCTCAGACCATTTTTCAAGCTTCCTCAGCTTCCTCATCATTCTCCACTCAGTCTGGAGTACCCACCCTGTTGCAGATCTTTGTGTCATCTGCAAACAGGCAGACCTTTCCTCCAGTCCTACCGCAATGTCATCAATGAAGACATTAAATAGGACTGGCCTAAGAACTGATCCTTGCGGTACCCTACTGGTCACCACCTCTCCCAACTGGATCCCATTTACCACTACCCTCTGCCTCCCATCAGTTAGCCAGTTCCTAACCCAGTCTACTACCTTGTGCCCCATGCCCAGACCACTCATTCTGTTGAGCAGCCTTTATGTGGGACAGTGTTGAAGGCTTTGCTGAAATCGAGGTAGGTGACATCTACCATCCCCCACCCGATTTACTTCCTTGTCACCCAGTCAAAAAATCTAATCAGATCTGGCCTGACATGACCTTCCTGCTGTGAATCCATGTTGCCTCGCATCCTGGGCACCGCTGGATTCCAGGTGTACCACTATTCTTTAAGCAGTGCCATGATCTTACCCACTTCTGAAGTGAGGCTGACTGGCCTATAGTTCCCTGCCTCCTCCCTACTAATACTTTTGTGTAGAGTGACTACTTGTGTCCTCCTCCAGTCCCAGTGGAACCACTCCTGTGTCGAGTGACTTGGTGAACAATGCTACCAGAAGAGCCACTAGCTCTCTTCACAGCTCCCTTAATATCCTTGGGTGTATGCCATTTGGCCCCATTGCTTTATCCGCCTTCAGTTTTGAGAGCTCCTCCAGGACTCTTTCCACTGTGAATGAACTTGTGTTTACCTCTCCTCCTTTGTGTCCATTACCCAGCTGTGGTCCCTGACCCCCAGTGAATACTGAACAGAAGTGTTTATTCAGTATTTCTGCCTTTTCCATGTCTCCTCCTTATACTCCTCTATATCCCCTTTGAGTCTTACATTCCACCCCGGTCTTTCTTAATTCGCTAATGTAACTATAGAATGCCTTGTCCCCTTCTTCACTGTTTTCACTAATCTGTCTTCAGTCTGTGCCTTTGCTCTCCTTACAGCCTTCCATGCTTCCCTTAAGATTCCTTAGTACACCTCCTGTCCTCCTCCCTTATATTTCCTGAAACCTGCCCTGTTGGCCCTTACTTTGTCTACCACCTCTCGAGAACCACAGTGGTTTCCTCCTTCTCTTGCCATTGTCTACCAACATGATGCATTGACTCGTCACCTCCTGTATGGGTCCCTTCAGTTGTTCTCACTGCTCATCAACTCCCCTCCTGTCTCCCTTCTTGCCAATGCCTCTTTGATACAACTCCGCATTTTAGCAAAATCCACCCTCCTAAAATCTAAGACCTTTGCCTTCTGGTGACTAGACTGTCTCTGTCCCTATGCTAAACCACACTATGTGATGGTCGCTGGAACCAAGATGACCCTCCACCTGGATGTTTGTGATTGTGTCCCAACAGGTCAGTACTAGGTCCAGAATTGCCCTGTCTCTGGTGGGATCAGTCACTAGCTGTCTTAGGCCTGCCCCTGTTGGGAATCCAGGATGTCTCGGCTCCTGGTTGAAGCAGCTGCTGGGATGGTCCTGTTCAGGTCTGGGATACTGAAATCAACCAGCAGTAATACCTCACCTTTGCTGCCATCACGTGAATTTGATCCCCAGATCCCTATCCAACTCCTCCTCTGTGCTGGAGGCCTGTAGATCACCCTGCTTGGATTGTTGTGCCATTATTGCTTGGCTCAAGGGTGACCCACAGTGCCTCGGCCTTCCTGCTCACCCAGTACCTCCGCTGCCTTTATAACCTCCCTAACGCTCATGCCCACACCGCCTCTTTTACACTCCTATTCCTCCTGATAGAGCATACCCGGTACATTAACATCCTAGTCATGATCTGTGGTGCACCAGGACTCTGTTATTGCCACTATGTCCAGGTCTACCTCTACTAACAATGCTTCCAGGTCTGAGATTTTATTTCCCAGGCTGCAAACATTTGCAACCATGGCCTTCCATGTTTTGCTGCCTATCTACCTCTACTCATGCCACAGCTCTGCTGCTTCCTGCCCCTCCCCAGTTTACCTTTTATGCTGCCTTCCTACCTCTGCTTTTCCTCTTTGTCTAATTTAGGTGATTCTGTCCGCATCTTGTCTTCCTGATCCTCCTTTCTGGCTTCCTATATGTGGGCAGGTGGGCTTAGTTAGAAAAGGTGAGACCGTAAAAAATAAAAATAAAAAATAAAAAGGTATGCCACTAGGCAAGGCAGAATAGTTTGGTAGGTTGGGCAGATTGGATGGGCCAGAGCATATTTCTGCCGTGAATATCTATGTATGTATGTATCTGTGGAGAGAGGTATTCATCCAAGTCCATCAGGGATTGATGTAAAGTGCCCCATTTCTTATCAAATTTGACCAACTGATCGTTCAGTGATACAGCAAGCTTTTCTGTTCTAAGAATATCTAAGATACTATTTCTCCATTCTGTATCGTAAGGATTTTGTCTTCCAGCCAATATTTCAGAATGATCTACCTGACAGCCACCCAAATTAACATAAGAGAATTCTTTTGTTCATATGACCAGGGCTGTGCAGACAGACTAATTGCCCCAGACATTCCTTCTTAATAATCAGTAATTAAATTAAAATCAGTTTGCCTGGCTATGTGATATAAACATTCCTACCCTTTTCTTTCTCTTTAACTGGGCACCCTTAAGTCCTTATGTAACCTTAATGAACTGTTCATCGAATGGTAAGGTATGATTTTTCAGTTTTCTCCTATATGAATGAATATATTTTTTTCAGGCGGAGAATTCTGTTCTTGAATGATTAACTTAGAACTGGTTATAATTTACTGGTGTTCATACCTTGTTTAAATAGTTTATTGTATATGTTGAAAGAGTTTATGCATTTACTAAAATACCATTAGTATTTGCCTAATTTTATTTGCATATTATTTATGTAATGTTTCTATATTTGAATACTTTTAATAAAAATATATTGACACAAAACAAAGTCCATCAGGGATTAGTACTGGAGCCACATTTTCATCAATGAGCTGAAAGACTGCCGCCCAGTGGCGTGGAGGGTTGAGGCATCATGCCTTACCTCCTGCCACGCCGGCAACCCGTGTTCGCAGTGTAAATGGGTCATCAAGGGTTGGTTGGGGGTGAGAGAACAGAATGTCTAGAGGACAGCTCTTCTCCCAGGAGGGAGGGACTTAGGGACCAGTGCCAGTCTGACACCTAGTGGTGACTGGGGTGTCACGCTAGGCCCCTCAAACATGCTGGGCTGAGGGAGGAGGTGCCCATCTCCATGCAGAACTGGCCAGGCTGCAGGCAGCATCCACCCACACAGACCACCAGGTCTGCAACCTGAACCTCAAAGGATGCCGGGAAGAAGAAAAGGATCACCAAGGGGGCCCGGGAGGGAGAGGTGGTCAAAAACAAATCTTCCAACCGTCCTACTTAGTAACCCTACACTGTTTTGAGGACATGAAAGCCCATCAGGAACCCAAAAGCGGACCAGGGGATTACAGGCCCCTAGATGGAGTCCCAGGAAGGGAGGCAGGGGACTCGGAGAGGGAAGCCTCACTGAGGGGACTCTGTTGTCAGAGGTGGAGTTGGGACACCAAACAGGGCAAGAGGAGGTCAACTGCATCCTGGTGATGCATACCCTAAACTGCTGGTTGAGGACCGGTATGGAAGGGAGGGTTTAGCCTACAGGGACTGAGGCTCCACCCGGACAGACACGAGCTTATATAAGGAGGATGGTCTGCATCTGTCGGAAAGTTACCTGGCCCCAGTGAAGTTAAAAAGACTGCAAGCATTAAACTGCCAGGTGGGAGAGCCAGAAGGGTCAGAAGGCTAGGAGCACCCCATGGGAACATGCAGGAACATAAGTTGCCACAGATACAGCTGAAGCAGGCAGGGAGGGGCAAGGTGGGCAAAAGAGTAACAAGTGACACATGAGGAGCAATAGGAAAGGAAACTGAGGGGTGGAAGACGCTAGAGAGGAGGGAGAGGGCAGAGGAGGGCAGACTGTAAACATGGATACGCAGAACAGATGCCCGATTAGAAATAAGGTTCCAGATCAAACCTTGTTGGGGATACAGACTTGACATAATAAATAACAGAGAGGTGGTACTCAATCATGGCTGGAAGTCAATGCAGGGAGGGTAAAACGTGGGGGGCCTAACATCAGAGATACAAGGCTAAAGTTCAGGGAAGCGGAGAGGTGGGCAGCCTGGGGCCGAGAATGAACAGCAACATGTAAGGGGTGCGCTAGACCTCTGGCATGGAGGGAGAAGATACAGGAATTAGTGGAGGACACACACAAATGGCAGCTGAGGTGAAATCCTGTACTGGGATTTCACATGCCCACATTAGTTGGACCACACGTGGCTGCTTGCCAAAGCACAGCCCTAAAGAATCTCAGAGTTGAACTCAGGCAGCTATGCATGAACCAACTACAAGTCAATTCTGACCTACATGGACCAATGGGAACAGAGTCAAGAATAGGTTGAAGGGCAGCTAGGGTCCAGTGACCACTGCACAGTGTTCAACAGGACTCAAGTATGCCACACAAGACAAAAGTATCAGATTTTAGAGGGTGGATTCCCAGAAATGGGTAGATGTATGGTGTACAGGAGGGAGAGTAATAGGATGGACGAACAATGGAGAAACTAAAGGCCATAGTGGCATAAAACCAATACATTAGGATAGTGGCCAAATGGAAAAAGAAACCGCTATGGTTCTAAGGAGGTGGACAAGGTCGAGCAAAACAGTTTCAGAAATAAAGAAACCCAAAGGAGGAGGACAGGAGGTGTGAATGTCTAAGGCTGTTTGAAGAGCTAAGGTGGCGACAGAGGAGGTTTACTAATCTGCGAAAAAGGGGACAGCATTTTATAGGTACACAGCGAAGAAGAAAACAGTGATGGGGGACTGCAAGGCCCAAAAGGGGAGGGGAAGGAGGAGGTGTAAGAGGGTGATCGGACAAGGCAGAACACTGAACAAATACTGCCAGTATTCACTAGGGAGGGAGGGTCTAGGACCACAGATGAGTAACAGAGGCAATGGTGGGGAAAAGGAACCAGTCCATTCACAGTGGAAAGTTCTGGAAGAACTCACAAAGCTGAAGGTGGACATGCGGGACAGACAGCATCCAGGGATATTAAGGAACTCCTAAAGGAAAAGGGCACCTCTGCAGCCCTGTTCACAGAGTCACTCAACCAGGGTGTGTGCAACAGAGGACTGGAGGGCTCATGGTCCACACACAAAAGCAGGTAGGGAGGAGACGGGAACTACAGGCCGAGCTCTCCCACCTCAGCAGTGGAAAGATCATGAACACCGCTGAAAGAAAGGATTGTGGCACAACTGGAATCAAGGGTGCCCAGGATCAGGCAACATGGATTCACACAGAAGGTCTATCAAATGAATTGATAGATTTTTATTGAGTGACTAGGAAGTAACCGAGGGGTAGAAGCCTACCCAGAATTTCAACAAAGCCGACAACATCCCACATAGAAGGCTAGTTAACAGGATGGGATCTGGGCATTAGAGACAAGGTGGTGAACTGGGTTAGAAAGTACAGTTAGTAAAACTCACCTAACAGTAATCTTCGAAGAGATCTTCCAGAACAACATTAGGACTATGCCCTCCAGCACTAAGGCCACAGAAAATTCTAGCTACCAATCAAGGTGGGGACGCCCTGATGTCAGCCCACCTCCAACATCACAATAAGATAAAGGCGGGTCCCCGCACCACCTCGTTCCCCACGGACCAAGCGCATAAGGATAGGGAACCGGGGTTCTGAATCCTCAAAGAGAAGAAACTGCAGGCTCAAACGAGCCAAAAATTGATCAGTAATTTTTAAACGTGAGTGCTAATCAACTGTAAAATGCATAGCACGGCATAGAATGGTTAGCAAATTAAAAAATATAATTTTATTAATTTTTCTACACCGCCATAGACTCAAATGGCTAGAAGTCTACTGCCACGCATTTTTGAAATGGTTAACATTACCCCGTTTCTGTGAATTTGCTATATTATACCAAAGTTAAAAACCTGAACATGTATAACCACGGGGAGGGAGGAGGAAACGACACCTTCAAACTTTTGAAGATTACTGTTACGTAAGTTCTCATGCAACTGTACATCACTTGATGAGCCTGGCACAAATAACCAACAGAACTGAGTTTCAAACAATACAAGATGAACCAAGCCAGAAGGGTTGTGGCCATAACAGCAGTAACCACTGGTACTCAAGAGAACTGGAGAACAGCAAGGCCAAAATCTGGCCTTCTCCTCGAAGCAATGTCCAGATCAGGTTTACTAGTATGATGAACACAAATAACGCTGCACAAAATCAGGCTGCGGAAACAATCAGGATGCAAATGAAGTGGCATGCCCTAGTGGAGTGACCTTTAACTGGTCCTGTAAAGGTCTGTTGTACTTTGATAGCAGAAAACACACAACTGACCACCATTTGGGCAGTGTCTGCTAAACACTGGTGCCCCAAATTCTCTGTCAAGGAGACAAACAATCATCTGTTTCCCAGAGATTGAGCACATCTATGTGAAATGAAGAATTCTGAACAGGTATGCAACAGTGCTGCTGTTTGAGTAATCTGGGTAATAAAATCAAGTTGATGTTCTGATTAAGAGTGAACTTGGACACTATCTTCAGGGAATAGGATTAGTATGCAGGATACTATCCCTCAAAAATCAATAAGGTTTTACACATCAAACCAAAGAAATCCTCTGGGCAGAAGTAATGGCACCAAAACCAATACTTTGCTAGGAAGTGTGTCGCAACATGCTGGCTCAAAGGGAACAATGTAGCTTTTCTAACACAAATAAAAGATCCCATGGGGGAATGGGTCCCTCCTGGGGGCTTGATATATATATATATAATATTATGCAAGAAGGTCCTGACAAATCATCGTCCAGGTCCAACCACCCAATGGTCCATGGTAAGCTGACAGTGCAGAAAGGTGTACCTTTTGGACCTAACAGCTGTGACCCCTTGACAAACAGAGAAAAAAGGTCTAGGACTGAATTCCCAACAGGTGAATGGATAGGAGACGGGATGACTCCAGGCAGAAACGTTTACTACACATGTGGCCTAGTTGAGGGTTTCCTCAAGGCCACTAGCACCTCAGGTACACTTGGAGACACTCCATATCTGTCCCCCGACTACAGGTAGAAGGCATGCAGGTGCAGACGAAGATCAGGTGTACTAGAGTCTCTGCCCTGGGAGCAAGTAGGAAACAAGGACAGGGAATTGAAGGTCCATGCCAACTGTTAGACAATGAGAACCAAATTTATAGCCAAACGGCATACAGGACTCATGACAGCTCGCTCTGCTTGTAACTGGTAGTACTCTCAAGCAGTGGGAAGGAGAAAGTCACATAGAACCTCCTGTCTAAGAAAGGGACAACAAGTCCCCACCAGAAACACACAGGCCCTAATCTAACAAACAGGTTGGGTTTGGTGGGAGTGGGGATGCAAGAGGTCCAGTTCTGTCCCCACTTGAAAAAGATATCTACCACATCCCAGGTAGCTCCCACCAGGCCAGGACCCAAGTGGCTGAGGCTGTTGCAAGGGTTTTTGGACTCTGAACATGATCACTGTGAGTTCCTGGTTGTGCCCCTGCCCAGTACCAGACTCTCAAGCCTCTGAGGGGGGTAAGAGTGTCACCCCTTGCTTGTTGATGCAAAAAACCACAGACATGTTGTCCAAATGAATGAAGAAGTCTGCAAGAGGTGTCCAACGCCCAAGGCAAAAACGGCTCATCTCCAACACGCTTATATGGAGACAGGCTCCAGAGATCACATCCCTGTCTGATGGTCTCACAAATATGTGTCCCACTAAACCCGGGCATCCATTGTCAGGACCTGCTGAGGTCATGGGCCTGAAAAGGAACCTGGATTGGCGAAGGGGTGACCACCATTCAAGTCTGACACACAGTTTTGGAGACACCGGTCGTGTTCGACGCCGTCCGTGCTGGGCCCATGACCCTGAGGTTCCACTGGAGAACCTCATGTGCAGACAAGCTAGGGCACTGTACAGCCAGTGGCTGCCATAGCTAGTAGCTGCAGTACCAGGTGGCTGAATCTGATTTGGAATGACCCTCCAACGGCATGGTTGATCTGCCCGTCTGAGGGAAAAAGCCCTCCAGACAGTGTCCAGACATCCCAGTTCTGTACCTGAGGCCAGGGGAATGACAAGGTTCAAGGCAACCCCAGACTTGGAACAGTTGGAAGGTGTCTTCCAGTGGTGACACAGCTGTTCCTGTGGGAGCAGCAGTCATTGAAGTAGAGCCAACATAATGTACTGCTGCCACCACTGCCAAGCACCAGTGAACAACCCAAAAGCAAAAAAGGCTGAATGGCACACTCTGAACTGGTGGTGCTCTCCGGAAGGTAAAAGGAGGCACGGACAGTGAGTAGACTGTATTACCTGGGCATCCCGCAGTCCAGGGAGCACCGTCAATCCCCAACAAGCATGGGCAGCAATCCCGGCAGTAACACCATCCTGAACCTTCTATTCAATGAAATGTCGAGTCGACTGAGAATCAGGACAGAATGAAGGTCCCGATCTTTTCAGACTAAAGAAGTGGGAGTAATACCTTTGCCTTAACTTGGTGACACTGCTTGATCGCTTGTTCAGAGGACATGGATTGCCCGGACGAAGTCCACGGGATGGAGAGCAATGGGTGGAATTAGTGGGTTAATTCATGAATCAGAGAATTCCAGTGTGTAACCTTTCCATGATTTGAGTACCAGTCTCTGGCAAGGAGAATGTCCCCCCACTGTCTCACCCTGTAACTCACCGGAGGAAGGGGGTGTAGGCAGGAGCCAAGAGGTTGTTGAGGACAAGGAGCCTGGCATTCTAGTGTTTTTAGGGTCCCTGTGCTTCTGCAGACGGAAGGTACCTTTCCTTTGCTGCCCCTCGTTGCTGTTGTCGCCACCTTGCTGGCCCTGATGCCCAAAGCGATGCCTGACGTGGCTGGTTTGGATTTACATTTGTGGACTTCCAAACTGCTTTTCCGGAGTCCTGTAAGCCAGTTACAAGCGCCCTCTGGCGAAAAGAACTGGCCTTGAAAGGTGTCAGGATGGCGCCCTGCATCCTGGTGGAATCTAAGACCCTCAGCCAGGAACGGTGCAGGCATATCCTGTGGCTACTGCCCAGCCGGCAGTGCTGAGCCACGAGAACCTCAAGATAATCGCTGGCGCCGGCCCGGACTGGAGAATACAAACTCAGACCCACTAGTCAGGTTGTGCTCCAACTAGGTCCATGGCCTCGTTCAAAGTGATTTTTTTTTATATTTACTGTTTTCCATGATATAAAAAAGTTACATATAAAAATTCACATCTCTCCATTTAACTACCTAACAATCAAATTTCTTACATTTTATAGCCTTCTCTTATTCTGCACATTTCAACCGAGATCTAATATATGTTATCTCTTTATATGTTGAACTCAAGGAAACTACTACTGATAAGCACCTAAGTGTCTTTTTATTCTTCTGTGAGTAACACAAACATTATTACTTGATCAGAGCCGTGCAGTATCCTTCCCAGACCTGGTGATTAATCCTCCTCCACTGAGAGGGAAAACAAGGTGAGGCCATCTCCCATGTTTTTTTGTCTTTCCTTGACCTCTTGGTTTGTTCCTTTGTGTTCTGGGGCTGTGTCTTATTCTTGATCCAGAACCTTCTATCCATCTCTACAAAACTTATCCATCTTGCTGCCTTTGGTATGTCAATGTTCCATATCCTGTCCTGTATTATTGTTTCCCAATCTTATTGTGTCGGGGTCTGGAGAGACACCCATATTATTGCTTTCCTTTGCCCTATGCATATGTTCATGCATATTAGGTTTAACCACTTTACTTCCTTAGTGGCAGACCCAGTATCACATGTTGTATTCCCAGTATGGCTATCTGAAATATGTTACGATCGTGTCCTTAACATCCCTATAAAAATTCCCAACTGGGCACTGATAAAACATATGGTCGTGACACCGCCTCTTCCCGCAATTTCTCCACATTGTGGGATCCACCAACTCCTAATTAGCATGTGTGTTTGGTGTGAGGAAATATCGTGTTTTAACCTTCCAAGAAAATTCCTTCCATCTTGGTGCAACTACTTTTAAACGCTCCTCCATACCTTTCCATTCTATCTAGTCAAGTGGATCCACTCAATCTCCTCCATCTTTTCATTATATGTTTGCTTCTCTTTGTGTATCCAGGAACTTGTAAATTGTTATTGCCACTTAGGTGTGGTAAACACGATCTTTAGTCTAGGCTATCTGTAGTAGGTTCTAGAGGCTGGAATGTTTCATCGGTGTCGTAATACAGTCTAACCCCAGTACCTACCTGTCGCCTCCCACCCACTCCAGTGCCATAACTCAAGGTCAGTGGTGTGCCCCTCAGCAGCCAAAGGGCAGTGATCTACCTGAAACATCTTTGTACCAGGGATCTAGTGCCCCAGCAACTGTGGGTTCCACACATTTGTACCTCCAGCATCTCGCATGACAACGGATATTGAACACACAAGCCCTGCTTCGACTCTGAGGCATTTACCATTCCTCTTAACGGAGTTATCTGTTATTGCAAACAGATGGAGCTCAATGATTATCTCCATCCTGCCCTCCAGATCTCCAGTGCCTTGGGCATCCGCAGTCCCCACCGAATGCCCATCTGTGACTAGCCAGTATTCTTGGAACCTAGCATCACAGTCCCCATTTCTTCCTTATAGTCAGCACTGACTTCTCCCAAAGGTTTGTTGCCACATGAATGAATAGCATTTTTTAGTCTCTTTTATCAATGATTAGTTATTTTAACTGTAATTGGAATAATGAAGATATCTGGGCAAGATTAACTTTCACTGTCTGAACTATCACACTTCAGAGTGATTTGATACATCACCATGTGTGCCAGAGTTCAGTGACCAACTACAGGTATAAGAACACCTTGTCCCAAATGTCAATGCTTGCCCTTATCCGTGGCTGGGCACCCTATGCCTAAGCTAATACTCACATGAGCCCCATGAGGACCAAAGTCCATGAGAGCCCAGCCACCCAAGTGTAGTTCTTCCCAGTGTCCATACAGGTAAGCCTTTTGGGACCATTGAGGTTGTCAAGGATGCCACGCTACTTTTATGTCCGAAGATCCACTAATGGAGGATAACAAATGTTTGGTCAGTGGCCCAGAACTTTATCAAGCAGCATCTCGAGTCTAACCCCTCGCTTCCCATTGACTGAGAAACTGATGTGTCTCATCATCCAGGAAGAAGATCGCCTGAGAGACCTGGGGAGTCTCTGTGTATCCAGGACAGAGACTAATTATCTGAGGAATCAGAGGAGAAGCCTTTGGAAGATCTGTCTGAGGATATACTGGCACCTGGAGGAAGATTCGATGATGTGGCAACCATGCCTCAGTTGTTTGGGTGATCCATGTCCATCACCCCTGAGTTGGATGGGCCAGCGTTGGGGTGGGAGTGGCGTCTAGGCATGCCCCATAGGGATGAGGCTGGCCAGTGCCCTAGGTAAAGGACTCCTTAATGGTGTTCCACCAACTGTTAGACAACCCCAACATCAGCCAAAGGACGACAGGTCTGTCTGAGTGCTAAATACAGGGCTGGCCCAGACCTTAGATAAGAGCCCTCTGGCGCCTGGTCTGACAGTACTTTTAGCCGGACACGGCCCTGGGGAGGACGGTCTCCTGGGCACTGGGTGCCCCATGTCATCGCCAGCTCGAGGAAGGGAGGAAGGTGGCCCATTAGTTGTATCGAGGCAAGAGTCAGGTTCACTGACGCTTGGTCTGTAGTCGATCTCGCCCAGGCCCTGCAGAGCAGATGGCAGTCTGACAGGTGGCATCTGGTCTGGTTTCAGTGAGTCAGGCGCTTGAGGCCTGACACCGGTCCGAGCCTCGGCGATGACCATCGGAAGCAATGGTTTCTTTACAAAATGAGATCTGATGTCTCTGGTGTCGGCTCCAACCCGCTCCTGTCTGACAACAGAGACTAAGGCCATGCAGCTGGCAGATTCTGACCTGTCACCAGATGAGGAAAGTGTTGGCCTGCTGACTGAGAACAAAGTGCATGCTTGCGGGGTCAGACAGCCAGGGACACAGGGGTGGCCAAACCGAAGACTCCCGCTGTATGCCTGAGAGAAGCGGAGCTTCCTCAAAACCAACCCGGAGGGCCAGGGATACCGAGGCAGGTCTGATCTTGTGTAGTGGCAGAAAATTTGGAAGTCTTGTGGGGACCCAGGATGGATTGACTTGGACCTGTCCTTGTCCCAGGATGCTTCCTGCTGATTTCTTCTCTCTGGGAGTCCTGAGAGGAGGAGGAAGACAATCTGCACCTCAACTGGGTCTTCTGCATGTCATCTGCTGCTGTTCAGGGGGTAAGCCAACGTCTAGCGACGATTCGACCCTCTTTGCGGAAGCTGAGGCAGGTGGGAAGTTGTCGACTGTGATCGGGCCCAGACAAAGCAGGCAGGCCAGATGGCAGTCTTTTGCCAGACCTTTGCCATGCGACTTTGTTCCACCACTCTGATGAAGAAGACTGAGTGAAATACGATGAACTTGATTGAAGTAAGAAAGCTAAAAAAAAAAAACAACTGTGTGAAGTGGCGTCAACTGAAGCAGGAGGTGTCCAAGGACCCGATGTACCGGGCCGACAGTGGGAAAAAATGGAGGTGGTGGGGGACTGCCCTTTATAGCACTGATGACGATGGAGCGGGGCTGATGTCAGGAGCAGTCCCTGCCTTATACTACTAGCTAGAATTTTTCCGGGGGGTCCTAGTGCCTCTCGGCATAGTCCTAATGAGTTACCTGCTGCAAAAACTCTATCTCAAAGTAAGATCTGGTTAACAGACAGAAGCACAGAGGGTGGTGGTGGTAAATCAGTACAATCTGGAGGTGACCAGCAGGGTACACGCAGGGATCAGTACTGGGACCAGTCTTATTCAACGTCTTCATTAGTGACACTGCTGGTGTCACTGAAGGAAAGAGTCTGTTTGTTTGCAGATGACACCAAGATCTTTAACAGGGTGGATACTCCAGAAGGGGTGCAGAAAATGAAGAGGACCTGGAGAAGCTTGAACGATGAAGACATGTAGCAACTGAGCTTCAATGCATAAAAAGTGCAAAATAATGCACCTGGGTAGAAACCATGGGAAGAGCTACAGGTTGAGGTGTAAGCAGACGGTCACCAAAGAGGAAAAGGATCTAGGGTTATCATCTCTGAGGACCTTAAGGATCAAAGCAATGTACAAAATAGCGACGGAGGGGCCAGTGGCGTGCTGGGGTGCACAGGCAGGGGTATCACAACAAGGAGGTAGTGATGTCATTGTATAAAACATTGGTAAGGCCTCACCTGGAGTACTGTGTGCACAGTTCTGGAGGTCAAACCAGCACAAGGACATAAAACAAGGTGGAGACTATCCACAGAAGGGCAACAAAGATGGTGCAGAGCGCACCACAAAACATATGAGGAGAGACTAAAGGGACCTCAATATGTACTCACTGGAGGAGAAGCGGGGAGGCATGATTGAAAATGATACCAAGTACCCCACAGGGTATAAAGAAAGTGCAGGTGGGAGCCTTCTCCAATGTAGAAAATTACAAGAACAAGGGGCACGATATGGAAATGGAGGAGGGTAGATTAAGAGAGGTAATGTGAGGAAGTTTTTACATAGAAAAGGGTAACTTGATGCTTGGAATAGTCTGCCAGGAAGCAGTGAGGGCAAGAAGTGGAGGGTTTATGCATGCCTGGGACAGGCACAAGTGAACTCCCGAGAGGGAAGGAGTGATGAAAAACCATTGATCACATAGAGTTAGTAGCCACATATAATGCATAGGGCCTACGGGCAGACTGGATGGGCCAGGAGGTCCTTATCTGCTGACAATTTCTATGTTTCTGTCATCTGCAGGGTTATCTCGGAGCCTAGGGCTGCAGGATTATTGTCTATTTTGAAACCCTGAATTACATTTAGTTTTCTTGGCTGCCAGCAGTTTTATTCCATGTGTACTGAAGTAATAATGACTGAAAAGCAGGCATTTCAAGGGGATAAATGCCTGGTTGGGAGGGTGATAGTACGATTACAAGTCTAAATTTTGATTTATAATCCTCCCCCCCCTCCCCAAACATGCTCTGCAGTCCTCCGAGCTGTACCGAATGTCTGGTACAGCAGCCAACTGCATTCACCTCATGAGTAATTAATTAGGCTTTTAATACTGATTAAACTCAATTATGCAATGGACAACGAGAATGTGGTAATTTGATTGACTGACAGGCACTTTTAACAGTGGGTAAATCTGACAACAACTCGCACATTATGTACCAGCCAGACAATCACAGACGCATCAAAACAAAAATCAAAACAAAATCCCTACACTAGATGCACGCCCACTTTCCAATATCAGTCTCACCTCACCCGTGGACGTAACATCGCGGCAATCAGAAAAACCCAGTATGGATCAACATACTGTTAATTTTGACTTTGGAACACCAACATAAATTGAGGAGATGATTCAAATAATCATCTCACAGTCAAAAACAAAGTAATAATCCGGTCCAGCTTCACCCACACCTGACAATACAGACATTGCAGCCACACATTTCTCCAGCTGAGGAAAAAACAAACTGTTGTTCCACTTGATCAATAAAATACCGTTTTTGCAGCAGTTTGCTATTTTGGCTACTACTACTGGTAGTTTACTCACTTGTCTTACAAAAAAAAAATACTAAAATGTTTGAAAATATTTTTTTGTTACTATCACTTGTTCATTATAAAACAAGTTACAAATGTGCTAGGGGCACTGTGGAGTCCAAGCAGATGGAAGCCAAGGCTTACAGAGATTTATCAGTGCCAACAACCTATTTAAGAACTTTTGAGTTAAACTTTTCAGACAGTTTTGGAGAAAGGATTGCGGATGCTGAGTCGCCATGATGGAAATCCCTGTAAAGATAGAGCAATGTCCCAGGAGCTAGAGTAAAAATCAGTCAGGAGCTCCACCACAGAGTTGCACCTCAGAGATGCCAGAAAGCCCTGCCGAGGAAATGCTGTAAACACTTGGGGTCAAGATACTGTAAAAAGACTTATTCACAGTGTTACAGGTCTAGCAGATACATTGATAACCTCACCATCACGATGTTGGCCTTGAAAAAACTGTGGAGTCCATCCAGACTGCAACAACTGATGCTGCTAAGAGAGCAGACGCATGCCCTTGGGACTGCTGCAACACTTAAGAGAGAACACTCATCTATGTTCTAAGCCTAGAGACATGGAGAACCAGGCCGATGCTGCAAGTCCGGATCTTGAGAATGCTCGGGGGCATTAAGGATGATTCCTGGTCCTCTTCCTACGAAACTGGCTGATACAGCAATTCAGAGGCTATATTGGCCCGATCCATCAACATTCCAGAAAGCTTATCAGAGGCACCCTTGTGGCTGGCCCGACAATCCCTGATGCCACAAGGGCTACTGTGACGATAAAAAGTACAGTTAAGTAAGAACTTACCGTAACAGTAATCTTCGAAAACAGCTCTTGCAGCAGGTTACACCATTAGGACTGAAGCTGGCAGGCGCCAGGACCCCACAGAGAAAAAGTTACATCAGCTATCTTCAGGCAGGGACCTCCCCCAAACATCAGGCGTGGTACATAAGGGGGCGGTCCAGCCAGATTCCCCAGTTCTCCCGCCGGAGACTTCCGGCCGCAGGATGACATCAGAATGGGAGACAGAGGATCCACCGTCAGAAGATAATAAGGGAAAAAAGTCCCTGTAAGAAAAGGCTAAGCCATGCCTCCTCCAAGGGAGAAGGTGGGCATGAAGGTACCACTGCTGCAAGAGCTGTTCTCGAAGATCTACTGTTACGGTAAGTTCTTACGTGACTGTACTATCTTACTCGAGACACAGCCTTGCAGCAGAGCCACCCATTAGACTGATTCCTCAAGCAGTAACGCCGCCAGAAATTCTGGGAGGAGGAAAATAGGAAATAATCAGGTCCTGAACCTAGGACAGGAGACCTGTAGCACATAAAGGCGAAACCGACTCTTAAGAGAGGCGATGTCCAGGCTATAATGCCTGATGAAGGTATGCACAGAGCTCCAAGTGGCTGCAGCACATATAGCAGAGGTAGAGATGTTTGGTGCTGCAAAGAGTTAGCCACACACTAGTAGAATGACCCGGACTGTTCCAGGAGAGGCTTTTGTTTGATATCATAACAGTATGAAATACACTGGACAAGCCAGCGAGACAGGGACTGTTTGGATACAATTGGCCCATCATCCTCTCAGAGAAGGAAGCGTGAAGTTGCTCAGAACTACGAAAAGGTTTAGTTCTGTTGAGGGTAACACCTCAGGCTGTGGTGAACATCCAGGGTGGAGCAGAGCCTCTCTCTATTCAGAGTAGCTCAGGAAGTAGACTGGTGAGTCCAATGTCCTGATTTAGAGTGAGTGAAGAGACCACCTTAGGCAAAAATTTAGGATTACGTCCTCAGGGATACTCTGTCCGGTGGAAAACTAAATAAGGCTCTTTGCACATGAGGCGTGAAGCTCAGAAATTCTTCGCTCAGTAGCAGCAACCAAAATAACGTTTTCACCACGACAAGCGTAGCTCGCAAGATCCACGGCAGGTTTGAAGGGAGCGTGAGTTGTTCCAGGACAAAGCGAATCCCATGGAGGCACAGGGTCCTTAATGGGTGGCCTAAGGTGCAACACCCCTCTCAGAAATTCCCGAGAGGCATCTAATTGTGCCACTGCAATCTCCCACCGAAGGTGGTAGGCAGAGATGGCACAAAGTGCACCTTGATGAGAGAATAGGCTAGACCCAAGCGAAAGAGGAGAGCAGGTAGTCAACACCACTCCCACTGGGCAACCTAAAGGGAAAAATCGCGTGCTTTGCGACTACAATAAAAAAAACCATTTCATGGCGTGCACGCATAATAGATTGATGACTTTCTGGCTGCAGAAAGAACTGCAACCTCTTCGGCGAGACCCGTGACGCAAGATGGCTATGTCTCTAGGAGCCATGCATGCAGGTTCAGTGAGCGTAAAAGCCGGGTGGACTAGTGAACCTTTCTCCTGAGACAGGAGATGGGAGCTGAAACGACTAACAGGGGCGGGGTTCCCAGGATAGCTGCATCAGCAAAGGAACCAGATCTGTCTGGGCCAGAGCAGGGCCACCAGGATCATGATTGCATGCTCCCCGCGCAGTTTGAGAAGACCCTCTGGATCAACGGGAAGGAGGGAAGCGTAGAGGAATCTGTCCGCCCAGGAGAGGGACAACAGCGTCTCACCAGAAAACACCAGGCCCTGGATCTAGCGAGCAAAAATTGGGCAGTTTCGTTGGATGGTGATGAGACAAGTCTAGCCTGGAGTTCCCATCGAAGAAACAGATCCTCTGCTACCTCTTGAAAAGTTCCCACTCGTGGACTCTCGCCTGGGAGCGACTCAACCGTCTGCAATGTCGTTGTCCACCCCAGGAACATGAACAGTGATCAGATTCGCCGCGTCCGCTTACTCCAATCCCACACCCTCATGGCTTCCCTGCAAAGGGGGTAAGAGTGTGCGCCCTGTTTGTTGAGGTATTACATCACCACGCCGTGTTGTCTGTCTGAAGCAGAAGAGTACACGGTGGATTGCAACTAAAAAGGTCTGCAGGGAACAGGAGAACCCCCTCATCTCGAAAAATGATCTCGTTGATATGGAGATGAGCTTCCATCGAGGTCCATGCCCTGGGACTTCCACCGTCAGGTGTGCCCCACACCTGAACCTGAGGAGTCTGTGGTGAGGTTACCTCAGAGGACAGCGCTACGAACAGGACGCCCATGGAGAGCGACCCTGGGACTAGCCACACCACTGCCAGTCTCGAATCACGGTGTTTGTGATCCTGACCCGATGCTGCAAGTGGTCTTGCCTTTGGTCCCATTGCACCTTGAGCATCCACTAAGTTACCATGTGGAGCCTTGCAGAAAGGGACGGCAGGAATGGCGCAGCCATGTGTCTGAGCAAGCTGAAGGACCCACCTGGCAGAGACGGTCTTGTTCGATGATAACCCATGATGAGGGATCTGATGCGCCCGCCTAGTCGCCTGGAAGAAAAGCTCTTCCCTGAACGGTGTCCAGTACTGCACCCATAAACTGCAGTTTCTGCGACGGCACCAGGAGAGACTTCTCATAGTTTATTAGGATGCCCAGGGAACAGACAGGTCCTGGGTGCTCTGGACCAGAGTAACAACGCCTCTCTAGAGGCGGCCATGAAAAGCTAATCGTCCAGGTATGGGAGACACATAATGGCCGTCTCCTAGAGGCATGCTGCCCACACTGCCATGCACTTGGTAAAGACCCTGGGTGCGGATGACAGTCCGAATGGAAGGGCTTGGAATTGAAGGTGGTTGTTGAGGAACTCGAAGCGCAGGAACCTCTTGTGCGCCTGAGCTATAGGGATATGCAGGTATGCGTCCTGCATGTCTAGAGACGCTAAGAAGGCGTCTTGTTTCAGCATGGGAATAAGAACCGGAAGAGTCACCATGCGGAATCTCTTGTAAGCCGACCGACACGTTGAGGTCGCTGAGGTCCAGAATCGGATGGAGGTCCCTGTTTTCTTTGGAACCAGGAAGAAGTGGGAATAATATCCTTGTCCTCTCTGGTTCTCCGGGGACGTACTCTATCGCTCCCTTGCAGGAGCGCGAGTACTCTTCGCCAGATCGAGAGATTTGGTGCGACCCAGATACTGGGAGAGCAAAGGAGGCCTCGGTGGCTTTTTCTGTAATTCTATATGAGTGGCCTCTTCCGACCAACTGAAGAGCCCACCGTCGGTGGTTATAGCCTGCCCATCCACGGCAGGAAGTTCGCAATGCGACCCCCGACCATGATTTCCCATTGATCCTGAGGGGCGGGGGCCGGAAAGGAGTCAGGCTGTGGCGGCAGAGGGTCCCGCTGGCTGGGCCGGCTTAGGAGTACGCTGGCTTCAGCCGGCGGGCTGTTTCCCTTGGGCTCTACGGAAGCCGGAGTCCCTCTGTTGTGTAGCGGAGTGGGACTGCTGCCTCTGCATCCGCCCATGAATTCGGCTTTGGTTCCTACGAAAGGAACTAAGCCTGGATTGGTACATGGCCTGAACCACTTACGCCTTCCGGCCTCTTGAGAAGTCTGGTAATAATCTTCTCTGAAGCTTACCAAACAAGACTTTCTCCCTCGAATGGAGAGATCCATGATATTCTTCTGGACGTCCTGGGTAAAGCCGAGACGCCAGTAACCAAGAGTGCCTCCAGAGGCATACGCCAGAAGCGGCTGCTCGGGCCCATGAGTCCGCGAGCTGTACGCTCGTACACTGGGTTCCCACGTCCGAACCGTGCGGGAGGAGCTGAAGCATCTCCTCCTTCTGCTCACCTTCCGGCAGTTTTCAGCCGCTTCCAGACCCTGTTCCCACAAGGTGTTCTGGAACTTAACCATGTGGTCAAATAATTCAAGGATCTGATGGGCGTAGGTGAGCAGAGCTTGTCGTGCAGCCTACCCATAGCGTCCCAACTGCTTGGACTCTGGGTCACGGTGGCAGGGTGCTCAGATGTTGCGGCCTCTGTGACGGGTCATGTGAAGCTGTGATGACCAGAGAGTCGGCCTGAGGCTGCTGAGTCAAGTACTGGTCTTCTGAGGAGCCTTGTACAAGCGATCAGCTTTTTTCGGCATCGCCAGGAGCGAATGTGGACGCTTCCATGCTGCCTTGGTGACGTCCACGAAAGTGTCAACCAAGGGTGCTTCCTACCAAGCTAGGGTCCTTCTGCCGAGAATATTTGGCTAAGCGTATCCTTTCGGGGTCTAGCTCTTCCGCATCCCATCCCATGTTCTCTTGGATGTGTCTCATAATATCCGAGCGAAGGGTGCGTCGGAGGAGACTTCAGCATCTCACGTGGGTCGGAGAAGGGATGGAGAGGAGATGGGGATCTGGATGATGAGTACTCTGATCCCGATGTCCTCCGTCGAAGAAACGTCGTCGTGTCTCCTGGGTCTCTTGAGGCTGGGTGACCTAGAAGAGGATTTAGACGGAGGTCTCCGTTTTCTGGTCTCTCCCCTGGGAAGTTCCATATTCCAGGAGGAGGTGGCGGCCTGCCGACCCCGATGGCGAGGGGTGCGGGAACTGGAGGAGGAGGAGGAAGAGGGGAACCATGTCCTTCTTTATGGTGTCCCACCAGTAAGTGAAGAGGTCCTTCACATCCGCTTAAAGAAAGGCCCGACGACGGTCCAGGTGCGGTGGGCGGTCGTTGGGTCAGCGTCGGCTCCACAAGGGCTCGGGTAAGCGAGGGTTCCTGGGAGTCTCGAGCGAGGACCGGGTCGCCCGTCTGGTCTCGGGCTGCGTCAGATCCTCCTCGGTTAAGGTCTCCTGACCGGCGTCGGTCGGGCGTCAGGGCCCTCTTCTCAGGAGGAGGGCACCGGTCCCCACGGCGTTCACTGGGGCAGTTGAGCATTGGCGGCCGGGACGGTCGTCTGGCTGACGGCGGCTCCAGGGATGCATGATGAGAGGCAGACGACAGACGCATTGGCGTTGGATCCTGAGGTCTCTTCAAGGAAGTAAGCTCCAACGTCTTGCGAGGAGGCAAAGAAGCTGACCTGACGTCGGGTTCCGAAGGGCGGGAACCCGACTTATGATGATGATGATGGCGATCCCCAGACTTCGCCAAGGCCCTGGAGGATGAAGACGAGGACGGCCTGGCGGACTTGGCCTGAGAAGAGGACTTCCTGACCGCAGCTGGGGGCTGAGAGCTGGCCCTGGAGAGGGAGCGGTCCGGACCTGGAACCGGAGCTCACGAGTCCAAGCCCTGGAGGGACCTGAAGGCGCCTTCTCTCCGTTCGAAGCTCCCGTGCTTGTGGGTCTTTCAGAAGATTCCCCTTGGAAGACATGGTCTTTAGCTTCTCTTCCAGTAAGAAAGCTTGAAGGGCCTTCTGACGTCGGATCCGGTTAGACTGTTAAACCCCTGGCAGATGGAGCAGGCCGGTATCGTGGTCTGGGCCTAGGCACTGGACGCAGGCCGTGTGGGGATCCTTGAAGGGGATCTGTTTCCTGCAAGCACACTTGGAGGAGTGACCGGAGGTCGGAGAGGACATCAGCGAAAAACTTGCTAGAAGAAATCCAAATTTCCTGAAGGAAAGAACTTAACCACATCGTCGCGCGCTAGACTGTAACCGAAGGGTCAAGACATGCAAGTCGACGGCGGGAAAGAACTGGGGAATCTGGCGGGACCGCCCCCTTATGTACCACGCCTGACGTCGGGGGCGGGACCGACGGGGCGGTCCCCGCTGAAGATAGCTAGCTAGAATTTTTCCGTGGGGTCCTGACGCCTGCCAGCGTCAGTCCTAATGGTGTAACCTGCTGCAAGAGCTGTGTCTCGAAGTAAGATTGGATGTTATTGGAACCCGGGACTTTATACTGGCTTTGGCCTGAAAGCATAATAATAAATAATAAAATAATAACTTCTTTATTTCACACAAGCACCTTTCAAAATATCAAGGAGCTTTACAAAAGATTAAAATAAGAATGATAAAATCAATAAATACAGTATAAAACAATAGCAATAATCTGACAGGGTTCAATCATTCAGTGCCATTAAAGGCCTGGAACCATAAAAAAGTTTTTAGTGCCAGTTTAAAGCCTACCACTGTCGCGCACTCCCGCAGCCGACGCGGTAGAGAATTCCAGAGGGTAGGGGCGATGTACATGAATGCACAGGCCCTAGAAGATTTCACAGACACCCTCGGGATCTCTAGCAACCTCTTGTTGGCCGAACGGAGCTGTCGCTCTGGGTGATAAGGAACCAGAAGCTCTTACAAGTAGTCAGGGCCAAGTCCATGTAGGGCTTTATACGTCAGTAAACCAACTTTAAAGGTGATCTGCCACTGAATTGGCAGCCAGTGCAGACTGCGCAGCAATGGGGTAATATGAGATGTTCGGGAAGTCCTCGTCAACAGTCATGCTGCCGCATTCTGCACTAGTTGCCAGCGGTGGATTTTAACCCAAGAAGCCCTAAGTACAGGGAGTTGCAATAATCAAGGCACGAGGTCACAAAGGCGTGGACCAGTGTGGAAAGATCTCCAGATGGAACAAGGTGCTTGATCCTGGCGATGTTTCTAAGATGGTAAAAGGAAGACTTGATGACCGCTGACACTTGAGATCATAAGGTCAGCCCATCGTCAAGCAACACCCCCAAGTCTCGCACTCATTCAGAGGTAAGGATCTGGGAGCTCCCTAGATAAATTCCAGAGGGCTGACCAGTCCTTGACCCCTCTTTCCGGTGACCCAGCTACACAACCATCACCTCAGTCTTTCCTGCATTCAACTTTAGCCAGCTCGAATTCATCCAGTCTTGGATTTTAGCAAGGCAATTGTTAAATACCGACAGAGCAATCCTGGTTGGGTACAAAAGATAGGTAGAGCTGAGTATCATCAGCATAGTAGTGAAACCTCAGCCCATACCGTCTTACAGTGTCTCTGAGGGGCAGCATATACACTGCAAACATGGGGGAAAGCGCTGAGCTCTGAGGCACCCCACATGGTGGAGAGAATGGGTCAGAGGAAAAGACCCCAGACACCACTCTCTGAGTTCTGGCAGTGAAGAAAGATGTAAACCACCTGAGGACCATATGTGTCAGGCCACAGATGGATCTCAGGCCCCCAAGCAGTACCCCATGGTCCACAGTGTCAAAAGCTGAAGAGAGATCAAGGAGCACCAAGATGGAATGGCTTCTCCGATCTCTTGCCATCAGGAGATCACTAAGCACCCGAACCAGCGCAGTCTTGGTACTATGCCTCTTTCGAAAATCAGACTGGAGAGGTTCGTGGATGTTATGGATGGTCAGGTGGTTCTCCAGTTGTACCGCCAATACTCTCAATAACCTTCCCTATTAAAGGGAGGTTAGAGATTGGTCTGTAGTTAGCCAGAGAGTCAGGGTCCAAAGAAGCTTTCTTCAGGAGAGGTGTTACCACCGCCTCCTTCAGGGAGCTTGGGAACTCACCTGAATCAAGGGAGCAACGGACTATCTGAACCAGGACCGGGCCAATGATATCACAACATCCCATAATCAGGGAAGCTGGACCTGGATCCAAACTACAGCATGTAGGGCACATACTCTGGAAAATCTGCATGACATCTGCGAACTCCGGCAGGTTAAAGGAACTCCAGGAAACACGAGGTGAGGTGTCCAGACACCAATCAACAGCATCCCCCATAGAGCGAGTCAAGAGGATCACCGACCTAATGTCGGCCACCTTATTCTCAAAGAATCAAGCAAGCTTATCGCAATCCACTTGCAAAAAAGGTCTTCGGAGCTGCAGACAGGTTGGGTTGCACAATCTGTCCACAGTTTGGAAGAGCTGAGCTGGTCGGTTCTGAGTGGCAGCAATCTCCCCAGACAGGAATTCTGCCTTCTTACGGGAGATTGCTGATTGGTAGATCTGATAATGCTCTACCAATCTAAGGTGGTCAACCTCCAGGGCGGATTTCTGCCAATGTTGCTCTAACCTACATCCTAGTCGCCGCAACTCCCTCAAGAACTCATCAAACCAGGGAGCCTGAGGGCGAAGGGGGAGAGGACGAACATGGACAGGAGCAATCAGGTCCAGGGCCGTGGAGATGGCCTTATTATAGGCCAAAACCAAGGCCTCTGGACTCATGCTGGCCATGGGAAACTCCAAGAGGTCAAATCACCACTGCCAGACCTTCAGGACTCACCTCCCGTAAAGGGCGGTAAGTGACAATCTCCACAGGGGCAGGCCTACGAAGGGGGCTGCAAAAGTTGAACCTCATGGTATACTGATTGGACCATCCGACAGGTTCAACCCCCATTAAAGTCGCCCAGAACCATCAATCTGGGCGACTCCAGTGCCATGTCGACGAAGAAATCCGCAAGACAAGAGCTGTCCTACAACCCATACCTGCCACCATGGTACACTCAAAAGATTCATCCTCCTCAACTGATACACTTGTAAGGCCCAACTCGGTCTTGAAAGAGACCGCTACCCCCCCCCAACAGTTCAATCTCAAGCAGTGAATCACTGAGTACCCGGCTGGAAATGCAGCTTCCAATAATATAGGGCCAGCATTTTCATCCAGCCAGGTGTCAGTGATACAAGCCAGATCAACTGTTCCAATAAGAGCCGCAATAATGAAGGGGGGCATGGCCTAGCTACAGAGCAAGATGGACATATAATCCTAGAGCTCTGACATAATCTGCTGAATATCTCCTCCATCCCATTATTTTTCCAGCGATTCTATAAAAATGTTGGTACTTTGTGTGATCCAGATGTCTAATACTGGCAAATCCATAAAGAAACAGGCAAAACTGACCTTTGGCAAGACAAGGAACCAGACGGCTGGGAGAGGTCTGCCAAATACTCCAGCAACTGGAAACCACTGAGACTCACCAGAAAACTCCCCGGGCCCCTCGAAGAGGCAAGTGGACACTAGTGGGTAAATGGCGGAGAGTTATCAGGCCATTGAGCGACTCATGCAGGATCTCAAACATGACTTGGGCACCTGAATGGAAACAGGTTTTGAAAAAGTAACCTCACAACTCTAACATCTACAACAGACTGTTAACTCTGTATCTGAAACAGTGGAGGCTCATGAAAATCGGCTGGGGGAGTTGGAAGCCCGAGTTAGCTCCCAGCAAGATACTAGTGAGACAATGAATATAGACTTGCAAAAAGCGCTGAAAGAAATAGAGAAACTCAAGCAAAACATAGATGACCACGAGAACAGAGAGAGAAGATGTACTATCCAGAAAATTGGATTACCTGAATCCGTGGAGGGGTGAGATTAGGCTTCGTACATGCAGATGTGGTTGCGGAATCCTTGCAGCTCTCATCTGAAACCCAGCTTGAGATTCAACTGGCGCATAGGTCACCGGGCGCTAAACCATCGTCCGATCAGCGGCCCAGACATGTAATTATAAAGTTCCTCCGGTACCAAGACCGACAAAAGGTCTTAGAAGCAGCGCTGAAGCAAAGCCCGTTGATGGTACAGCAATCACGGGTGAGCATATTTCCCGACTACTCATATCAGCTGTAGCAGCAGAGGCAGGCTTACTCAGAGGTAAAGAAAAGACTGCATGCGCTAAAATGTCAGTTCTCGTTAATATATCCTGCACTTTTATTAGTGAGAACCCAGGGTGCAAACCAGCGATTGTTCCTATCACCGGAGGCTGCTTTAAAATTTGTGAAAGATTTCAAGGAGGATAGGAGGCAGCGAGATGGCTAAATGGGGTAACACAGATTATTAAAATATGGGACAATGGCAACAGTGATTAGAAGACGGGACCTTAAAAGAATGAAACTGTGGGACTAGTAAATTTAATATAATGTGGTCTCAGAGGTCCGAAACACCAGTTGGTGGCCTATAATGGCTGGATCAAGAGACACTTGGCCCCAGCCTGGGGATTTTCCTGCAGGACAGTTCCGATCGACTTAAGTGAGCGATTTAAAGAGAACTTTAGACCCTTCAAAATACGAGGGTCTGTTAACTCAAGAGTCAGTATTAAATAAATGTGTACAGAGGGAAATGGTTAATGACGAGGCAGTGGGGAGAGAAAAGTAACGAGGGAATATGGAAGGCGACATGGAGATTAATAGAGGGTAGCGAGGAAGAAGCATATGGTTGATAGCCATGTAGTTAAGCTTCAACTGGATATGTTTATATGCCCCTTAGCCTCCAATAATTTTTTGCCTTAGTTTGTGTTATGTTACATGGGACATAGGTGGATGGGGCAGTTTAAAACTGTTTTTGGAAGCAGGAGGTCCAGCACATTTAATTACCTTGGCAGTAAGAGCAATCGAGGTTAATCTGTAAAAGCCTTTATAGAGAAGACCTCCTTTCCCACGTATGCTTCAGTTGGGGGGGGAGTCCTAGTGTTGGACCTTTGGGAGAGTTCTTAAAGGTATGCTCCATGGGGTGCATATATGTATATTGTGGATTTCTCCACATTTAATTCCTACATGGTTCTCTTTATAAACTGCTAACTATTCTTTTTCCTTTTCTTAAGTACTGTTCTGATGAGAGGGATGGGGGGTGATGCATTTTCAAATTTGATAAAAATATGGATAACAGCAGATTAAATAACTCAATCCATGAAAGGAAAAAGAATGTATAGGTTGGGGAAGGGAGGGGGGAGGCAAACAGGGAAAGTTGGCGAAACAAATTGAGTGGTTGTGTTCATCACCTTTCATGTTGGAGAGGTTTTATAACAGTTGGGTTAGTGGGTATATGGTGGGGGGGGAATGGTTGGGGAGGTTAAAGTTATGGTTATGTTTTTTACAGTACACAGAGTAAAGTCTGAGGTTCTCTATTTCTCACAGAAGTACAAAGCATACCTCTCAACCTGGCAGGACCAAAATCAGGGACACCCACCTAGAAAATCAGGGACACCAATTTTTTGGACAGCGTGGTGGCGGGCACTGGTCTCGCGCCCACACATGTGAACTGCATATTAGTCAAAATACTGAAGAATCACTCTTAACGCATATGCAAGCATGTATATTAACTTTATTGAACAGTAAAGCCATCTTTACAGATTCAAAATATAATTTCATAGAACTGTAATCTAACACACATCTGTATGTATTGCATTTTTGCTAGCAGTACCAAAAAGACTACTTTCCATACCTTTAAACACCTACACCTATCCTTGACCTCACCCTTAAATATAAAAACACAAGTGACCAAATTCTATAGTTTCGATCAATTGATCAGTCTATAATGTATACACATAGTCATGCACAGACACACACATATATTTACATTATTGCACAAACTGAAAAAAAAACTCTTTTATTCCTTCACAGTCCCATCCAGCCCACATAACCATTTCCGCCGAGGTTCACATTGCAATTAATGTCACATCAGAGTCCCAAACTCATTGTTGCACTCCATACACACATCCCTAATGGGTAAACTTTAGTGTCATTTTGAGGTGCCATCATGTTCTTAGTAGAAGTGTGTTGCCTTCTTAGCTGCTTCAAGGACATCCTTGGAGTGCTGTACATCAAAACATTCTCTGTCTTCATTAAACTTTATGGCAAGTAAGGAATTTAGAGTTTTGTATTTAAAGAATGTCTGAGTTCTGTTTTCACCTTCCTTACCATACTGAAAGCACGCTCTGGTTCTGCATTTGAGTGTGGTAAGCACAGCACTGTCTGCATTAACCGTCTGAACATTGGTATGTTTTATTCAGACATTCCAGTGAGTTGGCAAAGAACCTTCCCCCAGTATTTTAGAGCAGAGGCGTTTGTGGCAATGTTGGCTGTCCTCCCTGAAATGTTTCAGCAAACTGATATATGCCAAACTCATCTAGCAGCTGGTCACATTCAGTTGATGTAGTGCAAATGCCCAGCTGCCTTCCCAAGTCCACAACAACCATCCCTGACATCTTCAGTTTTAAAGCTGGATTGCGTAGAGTGGACCCACTTTTCAAGAGCTTGCTGTTCAATGGAAATTTGGTCAGCATTTTTCTCAGAACTGCTGTGTAGAAAGCTCTTGCCTTCCTGTATATGTTGGTTTCAGCTGGTTCCAGCAATAGCATCCTCATTTTCTTTGATGAAATCTTCCACTTCTGGTCCAACCCGAGTTTCCTGAAGGGGAGGAAATTTCTGCCTATCGAGAAATGTAGTTTGCATTCATTAAATAAACTGACTGCTGCTTCGGGAAGAAGAAGTCTGCTAGAATACAACTGAACCATTTTGCATTTCCCCATGAAGAGTCATTAGCTGACTCTCCTGCTATGTAGCTTTTGTTAAATTGGCATAGGGGCACCATTGCATATTTTAAGAAAAGAAAAGTCATCCTCATTTCCTGACTGCTTAACCGCTCTGCTATGAGTTGGACTTTTGCACCTCGGGGCTCACATGACATAAAGTAGGACAGCAGAGCTGGCCACATGTCCACCATTCGCTGCACAACCTTGCTCAAGCTGAGCCATCTTGTAGGCACATGTTTGATAATTTTCAAGGGCTCAATGTCCACAAACAAACTGAACTCCTTTAACTGCTGTTGCCTCTGAGAACTTGAAGAAAGATGGCAGTAAATGTCTGAAATTAACTCTTCAACTGGTGATGAAATTGCTTTAACGGCGGATTTGGTGCACAGGTCTGCCAGATGGCAAAGACATCCCATGTTTATGATATTTGGGCAGACCTGCTTCAGCCTAGAAAGCAGAGAATTGTTTTTCCTGATCATAGCAGAAGCATTATCGGATGAGAATGCACTTCAGATTGGTTAGTGGGATATGGAAGTGCTCTAAGGTTTTCATCACAATGTCAAACATTGCCTGCCCAGTTCCAGATACACAAGAAGGCATGTCCAGGAAGCGAATGACATTTGTTTCCCAACTTCATGTCATAAAAGCCCACCAGAATAACCAATAACTTTTCATCCCCGATGTCTGTGCTTTGGTCGACATACAAGCAGAATGGAAGCTGGCGACACTGGGCAGCTGCATCCTCCTGATACTTTGGCCCAAGGACTTCCCATGCAATGCATGCAGATTTGGTTGATCCACAGGTTATTTTTTTAACCACCTCTTGGTCTGTGCAGTGCTTCCTCATAAATTTCAAGATGTGGTCAGCACAGGAAAAGGAGAGATTGTGTTCTGCTAAAAGATTGACGAAGGCCACCTCAGCCTCCACAACCTTTGTGGAACTTTGAGCTTGAAAAAAGTGGCTCAGCTTCTTCCCAGAAGCATGTTTCACATTCTGCTGGTGCTTGTGTGATGATTCGTGGCGCTGTATATCGTTCCTTCCTCCATGGCTCACGCTGATGTCAGATGCACACACTTTGCAGAATGCATACAGGGCCCTTTTTTGCTGGCTGCTACCCATTCAAATGTAGTCTTCCATGCAGTCTGGAACACAGCATTTCTTCGACTTCTTGGTTGGGGTCATGTTACCTCCACTGCAGATGTCATCCTCGGAGAAAGTGTTGTCATCATGGTCCATTTTCTAATAAAATTGCAACAAAGACAAAATGCAGAACAAGTTACCCTCAGGTGCAGGACCTCTTTAAATGAGAGAAATCTCCTGCTGGCAACTGCAGGCTGAATCAGCTCTCCCGAGTCCACCTTTATGTTTTCCAGCTCTGATACATTATCCAGGCTAATTCTTAAACTGTTGTGCTGTCCCATAGTTTCTTCCATTATGTGCACATAAAGACTTGCTAATGTATCAGGTGTGGTCTGAGCCTTTCTCCAGCCCTACAAGTGTACCAGAAGCATACAAACAATGAGCTGCTAACAAGTCTGGAGTTCTCTGTATCTGTCCAACAGCT
This sequence comes from Neoceratodus forsteri, assembly GCA_016271365.2. Lineage (NCBI taxonomy): Eukaryota > Metazoa > Chordata > Ceratodontiformes > Ceratodontidae > Neoceratodus > Neoceratodus forsteri. The sequence goes on from CM028131.1 coordinate 1,130,598,745, forward strand.
TATGCTAAGTAAATTAAGAAGCTGTTAATGTTGCCTAAATGACACATTCACAGTACTTACAAACTCTCCCATTCTTGCTGATTAAGGCTTATGCAGCACAATGGTTTATCTAGCTTACATTTTATATTAATCTGTGTGGCGTGCCATGCCATGGCAGTACCAAGTAGACTAAACACACACACACACACACACACACACACACAAAAAGATAATGCGGTTCCAGGGAGAGAGCAAAACAGTCAGATTCATGCCTGCAGCAATCCTTTCCCCCAAGCACAAATTATATGACAATATCTTTTGTCTTTTAAACAGTGCCCACAGGGGAGGGCTTTGATGCAGTGGCACTGCTTCTTACCAACGCTCCCCTAAGACCACTGGGCTCAGTCAGCTCAGACTAGGCAGCAATCCTTTCCCCCAAGCACAAATTATATGACAATATCTTTTGTTTTTTAAACAGTGCCCACAGGGGAGGGCTTTGACGCAGCGGCACTGCTTCTTACCAACGCTCCCCTAAGACCACTGGGCTCAGTCAGCTCAGACTAGGCAGCAATCCTTTCACCCAAGCATACACATAATACCTTTCAAGTGTCCTGGATTGTCCATGAAGCCCCAGTCAGACTCCAGCTCTACAATTATCTGCCAGACTCTACAGATCTACAATTATTAAGTAGCAAAGGGGGAATGGGGGGGGGCTTTGTGATTGTCTGCCTGAAGAATGAGGGAGGTTGTTTACTGCTGGTCAGACAAAATGACAAGACAGACAAGTGCTGCTCAAGTGCTCAGTCAGTGCTTGTGGCTGCCCAGTCTCAACACTCCACTGCACTGTTGCTGCTCCGTCCTCGGTCCAGTCTTCTACACTTCCTCCGCAGTCATTTCAAGCCAGGAGGAGCCATGTGGTGGTGAATAGATGCTGGATTTGCTGGCTGCTCCCCTTTTACAGTTTACTTTTCACTGATACATCAGTGATACAGCTCTTTTTGGGGTGATTTGTTGCAGCAGCAGTCCAGCAGCTGGCCTGGCTCCCTCTGAGTGACTGCAGCCCACACAGCTCAGGCCAGGCTCCGCTTGACAGACATGCGATGGGCACCTTGAGTGGTATACCGGCTAGCATCTCTCTGCCTCATCTCAGTTTTCTCTTCCGTGCTCTGGAACTCTGGAGGGATTCTTTGACAGTTTGATTCTCCTGCCTCAGACCCAAGGAAAGACACACTTGAGACCCGTGGGTGCCTTCGTTCTGACTGAGTTGCACTGACTGACATAAAGAGCAGTACTGTCTGTCTACATAATCTTTAAAATACAATAAAGAGTCCTTGGCAGACAACTAGGAGTATTCTTTGATAGCCTCACAAGAGAGCATGTACTGACTGAGTACTAGTGTTTGTACTGCAAAAAGAAAATAAAAGTCCCAATAACATCTACAGAAATTTCTTCAATAATTGTGCAAGCCAGGCACATCACCCAACACTATCGCTATCTTTGATAAACATCTTGGGAACCTACTTAACACCAAAAGACTGCAATGCATGCATGCAATATAAAAAAATATAACCAGCAACGTACGTAGACTGAGGAGGGTGGACTGACTGACTGATATGCAAGAGACACTGAGGACCAGAACTCCACTGGCACGGACCTAATAAATGAACTAGAACTGGCATGACAGAGATAAAATGCAGCTTGTATTTAAAATACAGTGACACTAGTGTCCCCACATTCATTTGGCAGATTACCTGCAACTCCACAGCAATTTTTCTGTCACTAAGCATGCCACTGACTTAAGTGAACTGTTGACCGCAGTATCGAACTCCGTAAAATATTAGTATTTAGAATACCACCACAAAGCACAAGTTACAACTGGGAGTAGACACAGACAGTACACCCAAAAATCAAGTTAAGCTCCCCTCTAATGTGCTCCAATTTAAAAGGAAAAAAAATCCACCAACTCTATGATAATTAAGGGTCAAATGAGCTCAGATCTGGCTGGCAGCTGCTATTTGCTTACGCTTTATTAGATTTTGTATCAAACAGCACAATTCATGCCTTCCAGATACTGTTTATAATACATTTCCAGGTACATCATTTTTAAAAAAGGATACAGTAAGTTCCTGCAGTCAGTACTACATGGGGGGGGAGATGACTAAAATATTATCCTTTTCATTTTACTTATACCAAACAGCTAAATGCTACCATAAGCCGTGAGCCCGTGACCCCTAAAACCTGCATACTGCATAGTACTCCTTTAATACAGGGATAATGCTCCCAAATCTTTAAAATAAGAAATATATATACCTAAAGAAAGCTGTTCTAAACGGCAACTAACACAGACAACTGATGCTGAAAATCAACTACTGTTTGCTAAAAATTGCTAGGGAATGCATAGCCCTTAATAATAATGCAGGAATCTGTTTACCTCAAAAGGTCCCCTTCGGTTCATTGGATGGACTAGACTCTGTCTGGACTGGAGTGGAAGTGGACTGGAAGATCGGGTCTCGAGTGGCACTACTGGAGGAGTCGGGAAGTCAAGTTCAAGCCTCGGTCTCTCTGTCTCGGTCGGGTAGGCGGCTGCCGGCTGCAGGGTCCTCAGGGATGGATGCAGGAGCCGGAGAAATAAAGCAGATGGATGGCAGGCAGGGCGGCAGTGCGGCACAAGTTCTCTTGCTTGCTGGAGGAGCTCCGAGCTGCTGCTAATTTCTCGCGCTGGAGACCTGGAGTCTGGACTTCGGCTCGTCGCCGTCGGCAGTCACAATCCGGCAGCTTCTTTCTTCATTCTCAATCTCTGGTCTGAAGTTCTGCTTCGTTCATCATCAGAGTCCCAGCTGAGTGTGCGCCAAGTACTGCCGGAGAGCTGCTTTTAAGCAGCACTTGCGGACCTGAGTGGGAAGGGGACACGGGAATCGGGGCCCTCGGGGGCTGGGGGGGGGCTAAAAATCATGTCAGTCTCAGTTGGGCAGGGGTGCCAAAACAGCAAGGGATGCCGAATACACCCCATGATTGGTGGAGTGGTCCCTACGTCACCACATGTGACGTATACAGGCCCCGGTGGTGCAGCAGTAAAATGTAGACTGAGGGAAACAGTCCTCATTTGGCTTTGGAGACCGCGTGGCTGAGAGGAGTTTGCGTTCTCGGGACAATGGCGTGGGGATGCGGGACGGCGGAACGGTCACCTCGAAACCGGACTTCACAGGACAATCCGGGACACTTGAGAGGTATGGTACAAAGATTTGACTTTAATACAAAAGTATGGCTCAGATTAGTTTTACATCATGGAATGTTAATGACTAAAAACAGTTGTCAAGAGGAAAAAGGTGTGGTCATTAATTAAAAAAATGAAAGGGGATGTTATTTGTTTACAGGAGATCCATATGGACAAGCAGGAGGCACAAGGCTTAGCGGAGTCATGGGGGGCTCCTTTTTAGTTTCCCCATTTACATCAAAAGCGAGGGGATTAGCTATCTGGATCCGTCCGGGGGTACCGCATAGGGTGATTTCAGTTATATCAGACCCACAGGGTAGATATATCTTGGCAGAAGTGGAGATGGGCCCAAAGCGCCTAACAATAGGTTCAGTATATGGGCCAAATTTTGATTCACCGGACTTCTTCACCAGGTTAGGGGTGACACTAGGTTCTTGCTCAGACAATATAATTTTGGTAGGGGATTTTAATACATATTTGGACCCTCAGTTGGACCACTCGAGGGGGAAAATGGACCCCTGCCACAAAGTACAGCGGCACTTAGAGATATGGTGAAAGGGAGGGACTTGTGGGAGACCTGGAGACATTATCATCCACGGGTTAAGGAATATTCATTTTATTCGCATGCACATGAAGTGTATACCAGACTGGACTACATTTTTGTCCTCTCGGGTATGCTGGGAGAAATTATAGAGACTTCTTATGGCCCGATGTGGTCTCAGACCACGCCCCTCTTGGAGTGATTATGGGTATGTACAAAAGCCCCCCGGGGGTGGTCCAGTGGAGGATGGATCCAGTCCTTTTATTGGACCCCAAATATCTGGATCAGATTAAAGAAAAAATGGAGGAATTTATACTATTAACCCCCCCCCCCAGAGCATTCTAGCATAGGGACTGTATGGGACTGCCTTTAAGCTTTTATACGGGGGGGGGGAGACTATATCCTATACAGCGTATATAAAAAAGACCCTGAAGCAGAAGAGGCTAACCTGGAGGAGGACATAGTACATCTTGAAAGTCAGAATATGGTTAATTATTCCCCTATATTTGCTCAAAAATTAAAGACACTTAAAGGTCGACTTAGTCAACTTACATCCAGGGATTTAGAGAGGCAATTGATAATTACAAAATCTCACACATATTTTGACGTGGACAAAGGGGGAAAGTGGCTGTCGAACTTGATCAAGGGTAGGAGGGTGGAAAGGACTATTTTATCATTGGCCGGTGCCCAGGGAAATCTCATTTATAGCCAACAAAAAAGTAATAATGCTTTCAAAGCATTTTACTCCTCCCTGTATACAAGTGAGTTCCCAGATAGGGGGAACATAAGTTCTTATTTAGATGGAGTGCAGCTACCTTCACTTACCTTAAGTGAAGCGAGGGACACTGACGCACTGATCCTGTTACCCGAGGTTAAGAAAGCGGTCTGGAAGACTAATACGGGAAAGGCACCAGGTCTGGATGGTATTCCGATCGAATTCAATAAACATATGTGGGAATCCCTAGGCCCTCTTATGTGTTGCATGACACAGGAAACTCTAAAGAAAGGAGCTCTTCCCCCTAACCTTCTTATGGCTACAATAACAGTGCTGCCAAAACCAGGGAAAGATCCTACTCAATGTGGATTCTATTGTCCTATAGCCTTATTAAACTCAGACTATAAGGTGATTACTAAAATTCTGGCTTCCAGAATGGAACAGTACCTTTCAAAATTGATCCATATGGACTAAGGGGGCTTTGTGAAAGGCAGACAGGCGAAGCATAATTTAAGAAGAGTGATTAACATCATGCATTTATGAAGAGGGAAAACAGAGGGAGGATTATTGGCCCTAGATGCAGAAAAGGCCTTTGATAGGGTTGAGTGACCTTTTATGATGGCAGTTCTGCATAAATTTGGATTTGGGAAGGGAATACTGGGGTGGATTCAGGCCTTATATATTAACCCACAAGCTCAAGTTTTAACTAACAACACTGTCTCGTCCCCCTTTGTGCTGACTAGAGGAACGAGACAGGGGTGTCCCCTGTCTCCCCTATTATTTGTGTTAACCATTGAGGCACTGGCGGGAGCTATTAGACAGGAGGAATCAGTGACGGCATTGCTCTAGAAGGGGAAAAAGAACGTGATATCTTTATTTGTGGACGACATCCTTCTTTTTTTAAATAACCCAGATAAAGCACTTTCAGCATTATTCAATATATTTAGAATCTATGGACCATTGTCGGGTCATAAGATAAATTGGACAAAATGTGAATGGATGCCTATGGGTAAGATTAAGCGGTCCATGGCCCTGGGTTCGGTGGTGGTTCCCCATCTGCTTCAATTAAGTATTTAGGAGTAACATTAATGGCCAAGATGTCCAATATGGCTAGATTCAATCTCTCCCCGTTGATCCAAAAATAAAAGAACAATGTATTAATTGGAGAGCTTTACCTTTGTCTCTAATCAGCTGGGTTAATTTAGTGAAGATGGAGTATTCTTCCACAAATTTTATACATGTTTCAATCGTTACCAATGGGTATCCCAAATAAATACATCAAAGCACTGGAAGGAGCTATAACTCAGATGTTATGGCAAGGTAAACATTCGTGGATTACAAAAGAGATTCTTTGGCTGCCAGGGAGTAAGGGAGGCCTGGGGCTACCGAGTGTCAAGCATTATTATATGGCTGCACAACTGGCACATGTAGGGGATATGATAGGGGAGGAAAAGGCATGTCCAGGGTGGGTTGAATTGGAAAGTTCATGCTATAGTTCACTGTATAATTGCTTAATGGTGAGACAACTATGTGATGGATTAAGCGTGAAACTTTCTAATCCTTGTTTGAATAATACTTTCAAAGTCTGGGTGGAAGCCTATAAAATCCTTCAGCATCAGCAGTCCCTCTCTCCTGATACAGATATAAGGGCCATGCTACAAGGGAAGGTTAACATCTCTGTCCAAGAATGTCAGATACTTAAAAAATGGGGAAGTCACGGTCTCCATATGGTAGGACAGGTATGGGATGATGAGGAAATGGTTCCATTTAGGGTTCTACTGAAAAGATTTAATCTGAACGCATTCCATTTCTTCTTGTGGGCCAGAATCCAAAATAAGTTAAGAATTAGATGGGATAAGGGAGACACCTTTATCAGTTCTCCACTGGAGGAGCTTTTCATAGGTCGGAAAGCATTTAAATATAACCTTCAAGACCCTGAGAAGTAGTTATAAATTGTTACTGGGGACACTTCGGAATCCCATGGAAAATCTTCTTTCCAAATGGGAAGAGGATTTGCTGCTGGATGGCCTCACGGGGGGGGGGGACTGGTTGTATATCTTCAAAAGCCTTTTAAAAGGATCTGTCAATAACAAGGTTCGAGCCATTCAGTCAAACATATTTACTCAAGCTTACTGTACCCCAGAACTGGTAAAAAAAATAAAAAATGGACCTACTAGCCTCGGAATTTTGTCCGAAGTGTAGTATCAAGGTTGGAACTTTCTTTCACTTGAAATGGGAGTGCCCGAAAATACAGAAATTTTGGGCGGGCATATTAGATCTTTTATCGCAAATTTTGGGTTATCCCCTGGGTCTGGACCCCATGGAGAATATTTTGGGACCCCCTCAGGATTATGGAGCAGATAAACGCCCACATAAGAGCTTAAATAGACTGGGGAGGGTGGTGGCTCTCAAAAATATTGTAAGACACTGGATGGCTACAGATACCCCTACAGTGACTGAATGGTTCATTGTTAGAATGTATGAAGATGGAAAAGTTACAATACAAAGTGAGAGAACAAATGGACAAATACGAAGATATGTGGGGACAACTGGAATGGGCAATACAAGAAGATTGGTTTCCAATGTTTTGAGACAATGGCTAGTGAGTAGTGACCATGTCCCTCTGTAACTTGAAGGGATAGTGAATAGGATATAACTAAATGTATGATAATATATATAAAATGTATTCCTCTGTATAAACCATGGAATGATACTCTGTGAACCAAAAAATAAAGTTTATTAAAAAAAAAAAAGATCCGCAATAATTGCAGTCTTATTTTTAAACAGATCTGGCATTGCATAACACCGTTCGAGGTTGGACAGATTTTGAGGGCCGCCCTGGCTACTTGCCCACCAAAAGTGGTGGTGCCCTTGGGTATGGAGACTAGACATGGCGCACCACGTTCCAGACTCCATTTCGCACCAGGGCGTCTTCTAGACCCAACGACCTTGATGTGAGACACACATTCATTCGTCCTCTGATGTCCGCACCGGCCCCCCCCCAACAATACCCAGCGCCAGACAATGCTGGTAAGTTGACAACATCAACGGGGGGTGTGTGTGGAATGAGCGGAGGGAACGGAGGGCAGAGGATGAATAGCGCACGATCCGGGGGGGGGTCTACACATCATACAAGCTAATCAAAATCAGATTACACAACACCCAAGCACCTGACCCAGAATCAAACCCCGAACAGTAAATAAAAATTACCCAAACCAAACAAAAAACAGAACAAAAAATAAAATAAATCAAAAACCCTCCCAAACAAATGAAACACAATAAAATTTAAAACCTAACCCTACACAATGTGGATACTTTAATCCAAAACTCAGCACATGGAAAATATAAACAAAAAAGTAATAACAATAAATAAAACCAGATAATAAAAAAGATCTCCCGCAGACAAAATGTACCCCCCCCAACCCCAGGTCCTCTTACAGCTTGGAAATGGGAGAAATCAAGGCAATCTGGCTGCACAAAATTAAAAATCCAGAGTCAGCTCAGAACAGGTCATCACAGAATTAAAAGTCCAGAAAACGAAAATCTTCTTTAAAAAGTTTAAACAAAGACAAGTAAAATGTGGACACCCATGTCCTCTCACTGTGACATGTGGACAGCCAGTTCTGAGTACACTATGACTTTTGTAATATGAAAGTGTGTAGTGGACGGTCTCTCATAAGAGATGCTGAGACAGCATGTGAGATCACACACACACACACACACACACACACACGTTTTAGATACAAGGTGTTACCTGGAAGGCCAGGAGCTAATTACAGACTAGAACAGGCCTTAATCAAGGATCTCCCATTTATCTAAGTTAAAAATAACTTTAACTGCTAAGAGGGAAATCAATGTCCATTTTATGACGTTTACAGGAGGAAACCAGGTTATGGCACACTGGTGCGAAATCATAAATGCTTTGATGTCTGTGTGAGAGAGGATACTGCTCATAGATGAAAGGAAATTTACAGACTTGATTGGGGAAGTCACATGGGGAAAGGAGTTTCTGCTGATGTAACCTTAATTAACTTACCTTCTAAAATGATAAAACATCCTGGGTGTATCATTTTTAATAAACAGAGGAGGAGCTAGGTGACCTCACACAAAGGGGTTGGCAAAGACAGTTTTTTAAACAGTATTCTGTTTTCCATTTTGAGACACGAATGTTTGGACTCTGAAAGCTACAAACATGCTAACAGCACTTTAAGAGATACATTAGATAGATCAAGTCTAACTGTCTGGTGGTAGGATATTTTGTCTGCACTTTTAAACCCGTTTTGTGATATATGGTTCTGTATTTACATTTTACTTTTTTTTTTTATCTATTCTGAAGTAAACCTCTACTTTAAAGATTACTTGGAGTGCCTCTGAATTTATTTTCTTGACAAGGGAAGCATACACGGTTAAGCTGACACTGCACAAAGCTTACTGGTTTTGCCAAACTGGGAAAAGGTAAGAATTTATTCTGAGATCTTTAATAGAGTTTTAAGGGTTCATTTTGTACGCCTGGTTAGGTGCCCGTAGGCAAAAGATATCTGGTCCCCCCGAAGAGCAGAATTATCTGAGCCTGTACATTGGGTATGCTAACAAGAGGTTCACAGTTTGAATCCCTCCAAGACTTGAGACCAAAGGTTGAATTCGAACCCACAAAACAGACAGGAGGGTTACCCTGTTTCTCTTAACTGTTCATAAGACTGCGCTCGGAGGCTGGCACTATGGAAGCAGAGGGCCTGATCTGCTGAGTGGGTTTGTGACACTCACCACCGGGAAAAACCACAGAAAGGACACTCTCACTGTCCGAAAACAGAAATTAATTGTAAATCCAGGGCCGAGTCATATAAAGATCCAGGGAGTGCAGGTAGTCCAGAAGGCAATCTAATTTCGATGAAAAACAGCCAAAGGATCCGGTCAGCCATAAGCAGCAAACACGGGCTCACCAGGCTCCGCTCCCAACAACCACAACCGGAAATAATTGCTGGGGCACCTCAATGCCTGGGAATAACCAGGCCATGGCCAAACCCCGAGGATCTAGGGGAGCAACAGACTCGTCGGCCAGTTCCCTGGCTGGTCTAGAGCCCAGTCCCCCGTGTCAACAGGAAATCCGGCCGTTGGATGCTGGCAGAGTCAAGCCGACCCCACAACACAATTCTAAGGTCCCCACACAAGCTCTGTGCCAGCAGTCGGGCAAAACGCACCACACAGCCCGAGCAGTCATAAATTTGGCCAGTTCATCCACAGAAAAATCCACTGAAGTGCAGGCTTCGCACGCAGCTTCCAACCAGCTGCCTCACTCCCTCCCTCTCCTCAATTTTCCAAAATTCCAAGTTTCCAGCCATGAAACAACAAAAGCCACCTCTTATCCACTCAGCAAAATAGATCAAGGCAGACAAACCGATTTAAATGCGTGTCCCCGATGGAGTCTGGGCGGTAGCAAGGCTGCCTAAATGGCTCTAATGAACACCGCAAGGCCGTTCCGGAGGATCCCGTTAGTGTACAAAGGACCGGCTACCTCACTCAAAGGCCCTGAGCTAACTAGCACACCTAAACTTATATAAAACAAAACTTAATCTTATTTAAAGCGAAACGCAAGAAAACGAATAAAGAAAAAACAAATAAAACGGGTAAAAAGCGAATAAAGGCAGTTCAAGACAGTTCAAAAACTGAAATTATAGAGAGCAACACACAGTGCGCTCACCTCAGTGGCCATCTGAGACACTCTTTCACATAACATAGCTCTATGGCAGTTGCCATAATACTCTACTTCAAGATGGACAATCCATTCGGCTGTATCCTGACTTTAGTTATGCCACATGCCAAAAGAAAAAAAGGTTTGATGGGGTCTAGGCCATGTTAAGTTGGCAGATATCAGCCACAGGATAGTATTTCACGCCCGCCTGAGAAATCACCCATCGAAGCAAGATTTTTCTCTTTTCCGACCCTACTGACACACAAAAATGGGCCCAGAAATTTGCTCCCTCTCGCCACTGCTGGGAAGAACTTGAGGATCCCACTGAAGATGATCCTGAAGGGAATGTTTGACTTTTGGCTCTGCTGAACTCATTTATTAATATTGTATTTTGAGGGTGTGGTAGGCAAGTGGTGGATATTTCAGTGTAATATTTGTTTATATTCAGGTTACTGAGTCTCTAGTTATGAGCCACGATCACTGAATCCACCCTCCACGTAGCACATTATTGCAATGTATGTTTAATTAATCTCATGGCTGTCTAAAAGTTTACAAACACATTTTGTTTTTTCAAGTTTGGCTTGTATCATGTTCTGGGGGGAACCTTATTCCCTTGGGAGCTCTATAGTAACCAGTGTCATTTTGTAAACAGATGTGTGCCACTCAGCACACCATTTAAAATGTAGTGCATGATGTTAGTGTCTGTACCTTCTATGTAGGTAGGACAGATAGATTTAAAACATACTGATGTTAAATTCTACGGAACTTTTTCCATGCCGCTCACAGACTCATTAGGCAGCAGTACTTATAAACTGTTTGGTTAACCTTACAAAAACAAAAATGGTCTTACCCCACGGTTGTATCATAATAGCATGAGTCAGGTTCTATAGTTAATATTAAGAGGAGTGGTGCCCTCATGGTTTCAATGAATAAGTTGTATGTACCATGCTTGAATGTCTAACTGTATGTTTGTTTCCAGAACAAATAAACAATAAAGTTAAAAAAAAGTAAAATGGGCTTCCTAATACGCATTAGAAAATAACTACTTTTTTCAGTGCAGGGAATATTAGCTACCCCTGCATAATAATTACCAAAAAACAAGTTTTCCTATTTTGACTTCTTGCTTATCAATCATTTCACAGTACCTACAAGATCACTACATAAATCATAATAATCCACTCCAGGGTGTGGGTTGTTGTGGGATTAACCCACACCCTGTCATGGCTTACTGTTTAAACAAACAATACACAGAAGCTAGATGAGAAAATAATGAAGACGTACATACAACTAATACAAGCCATACGGATTACGGTAAATACAAAAAAGAGGAACTCATTTTTTAAAAGAAAACAAAACCAAAACAAAACAAAAAAGTCATCTCGTCAGTGATGTTCCTATTTATTTCCCTAAGTAGGCTGTCCCTTTCCCAGAATATTTAAGTTGTTGGTGTTAGATTGGCTAGTCCTTCCACAGAAGGGCACCACAAGACTTGGTGACAACCAACCTACTGTATATGGGAGACAATACCAAATCCTTTTATGTAAGGCTTCTGTATTTGAGGATTCAAAACTTCAATGCAGCTCCTAACCCCACCCCCAAGGACAGGAAGTCGCTTGAATTCAGCACAGACCCGGTGCTATGAGGCAGGCCAACAAGAGACAATCATGAGTAAGTCTGGCAAGCATGGGGTTGCAGTGTGATACAGTACCCCAGAAGGCTGCATGTGTTGCATTCACAAGAGGCTGCATGGGTAAAATAAGGAGGAAAATCTCTGTAACCTAATTGGCTTTGTTAGTAGCGAGCTAGCTAGCCAATCAACCAAAATAGTGTTTTACAATAAAATAAAAATAAATGCCCCGTAACAAACTTAGCGTAGTGGTCACATGCAGTGCAAACAGCACTAACGAACCATGACCCTTCCCCCCCCGCAGTCACACACAGCGCTGACAATTCTCTTTTTATTTAGTTTTAAGTTTTTTTGTTCAGTGATAAAGGAGGGCTAGGAAATCCTTTCTGTTATCAGCCTTCTCTGGGCAGTGCGGTTAGATACACACATGCAAACTGACTGACACTGAACCAGGTCAATCTGTCGGATGGCTCCGTGGATGGGCAAGAGATTTGGTCAGGACACCAGGGAAACCGCCCTACTCTTTTCAAGATGTGCCATGAATCTTTAACATCCACCTGAACAACCACTAGAACAGACCGACGGGACCTTGGCTTAATGTCTCATCAGAAGTACTGCACCTCTGACAGACAGCACAGTGCCCTCAAAACACCATACTGGGGCATCCATATGGTTACTTTTAACCAAGGGGAGAGTCCCCTGCAAAGCTATAGTATCACTTCCTGCAGCACCTGGTGGTCACTTGAGGTTTCCATCCTACTACTGACCTGCTTCAACCCTGCTTAGCTTCTGAGATTGGACAGGTTCAGGCTTAAAGGTGGTAATGCTGCGGGCAACAGCACCGACAGAAAGAGACCCCATTGCAGTAATTACCTTTTCCTTTAGGAGCATCACAAAACAGCAAAACTGAATACAGCACACCAGCAATACAACTATCAGTTCATACACTAGTACCACACAGTACACCCCACACTAATGTTTTCTGGAGGCCGCCCACCAGCGGACAAACTATTTTGTATAGTATTGCTCACTTTAAACCCCCCATGTTATTTTTTTTATTTGCTTAGAATTGCTACTCAAAACCTAAGTTTAATAAGACACTTTAGGGTGGTGGTTGTGCTGGAATAAACACAAGGGCTCCCTGGACATGCTGTTATCCCAGCATAACCAACACACGGTCATGTTTTATTGCTTACAGGAGGCAATGTGGCCAAGAAAATAAGGTGCAGTCTTAATTCATTTGCTCCCGATGGCCATTTTGGGTCAGATCTAGCAATGGATGGTTCGGAAGCCATATGGCGTCTATGGAACAAATGTGTTTTAACATAGAATTTGTTGGCAGATATGGACTGCTTGACCCACCCAGTCTACCCATTTTTCCCTACCTATAATGTCATTGCAGACACTACCTGACCTCCAGCTACCTCTCCTCCCACTGCTTCCCAATGAAGAGTCCCTTGTGCCTATCCCATGCATGCTTGAAGTCCACCACTGTTATCCCCATTATCTCTGCTGGAAGACTGTTCCATGCATCCACCACTCTTTCCCTGAAGATTGTGGGCAGACTGGGTGGGCCAAGCGGTCCTTATCTGCCATCAAAGTCTATGTTTCTATGAAGTGCTTCCTTAGATCTCTCCTGAATTTAGCCCCCCATCATCTTTACTGCCATGTCCCCTTGTTCTCATGCATCTTTTTTGTTGAAAAATACTCCCCTCCTCTACCTTATTTGCCCCTGTTAAGAATTTATAGGTCTCTAATATAACCCCCCTCTCCCTCCTGTCTTCCAGGGTGTATATATTGAGATCCTGTAGTCTCTCCTGAGAGGGCTTTTGATTCAACCCCTGCACCATTTTAGTTGCCCTCCTCTGGACAGCCTCTACCCTAACGTACTCCTCGAGGTGTGGACTCCAGAACTGGACACAGCACTCCAGGTGCAGTTTCACCAACAATCTATACAATTGCAACATCACCTCCCTCATTCTGCTGGTGATACCCCTCCCTATGTACCCCAGCATCCCATTGGCCCTACCTATTGCCCTGTCGCACTACCTCACCACCCTGAGGTCATCAAATATATGATTACTCCATTGTTCCATCTTCTACTCTGCCTCTCGGCTTCTGCCTATGGTAAGGAGTGCTATAGAAATAAAGTTCCTATCCTATCCTTCTGTGCCCAACATGCATGATTCTGTACTTATTTGCATTGAAACCCAGTTGCCATACTCTTGACCACTCCTCAAGTTTCCTCAGATCTCTGCAGTCTCTCTACCCCATCTGGAGTGTCCATGCTATTGCAGATTTTGATGTTAACTGCAAAGAGGCATACCTTCCCTTTCCAGCTATTCTGCAATATCACTTACACAGACATGGATTTTTTTTTTCATTCAATACCAATTTATTAAAACAAAACCATTTTTGAATAGCAACAAAATCACAAGCCACATCTCCTGGGAGCTTCTGCAAAAAGAGACACTGACCGCACTGAAAGAAAGATGCACAGTGAGGGAGAGAACGCAAACATTATAATACACCTTAGGACAAATGACCTTGTGGACCAAACGATACAGGAGACCAAGAGGCACCTAGCCCAGCTGAGTGACAGGCTGGCCACTTTTTGTCCACCCTTTCTCAGAAGAACCGCCAGTATGGGGAAAGGGGGGGGAATACTCAGAATCAGAGAAAAGGAAATCTCTGAACTAAACACATGGCTGCGTGGACGGTGCCAGTCTAAGGGTCACCACTTCCTCGGTGACTGGCAGGACATCTGGGAGAGACTGCTTTTTTTTTTGGTACGACGGTCTCCATCTGACAAAGGAGAGAATGAGGGCACTTGGCCAGAAATTTGATGTCTACATGGGATATTTAAACTGAAACATGGAGAGATGGTGGCAGCACTCGTACACACTAGCTAGCCAGCCGCCACTCCCCCACGCATATAAAACAAATAGGCCCAAGCACAAGTGTTGTAGAAGGCGTGCAGCAACATGTGTGTAAGAACTCAAACAAAGCATGTTCAGAAAAAAAAAAAAGAGGGGAAACACCATAAGGGATAAACATACACCATGAAAGGGGAGAGACAGGTAATAGCAGGCAATGGTTACAAATGTACAGAGCCTGGCAAACAAAATCCCATATCTCATAGACACAACGGAAGAGAATAGGTTGGACTGGGTGGTTGTGACTGAAATATGGTTCACGGAAACCCATGTCTGGACACAGTCATCCTGGGTTTCAACCTATTTAGGAGGGACAGGAAGCGAAGAAAGGGGGCAGGGGTCGCTTTCTACATCAGAGACAGTATAAATGCAAGGGAGTTGCAGGTGATCCAAGAGGAGTCAGAGGCCCTATGGATAACAAGTGAAAGTGGAAAAGGGACAGCAATTCGAATAGGCATTATCTACAGACCCCCAGCGCAGGGGACAAAAGGGGGATATAAAACTAATGGAAATTATACATACAATGGCAGACAAAGGCGGGATGATATTGGTGGGGGACTTCAATTTGCTGGATACAGATTGGGGCCCATACAGTGGCATCAACAAGGAGCAGGGATTTTCTGGCAGCCCTGAGGGAGGCAGGTCTGAAGCAGCTAGTCAATTCATCAATTGGGGGGGGGAGCTGTCCTGGACCGGATACTTACTAACTGCGATAAGGCATACAACGCAGAAGCAGGAAACCATCTTGGTTCAAGTGATCACCACTCAATATGGTTCAAGGTCAACACACTGGAGGATGACAGTCACTCAAAAACAAAGGCCTTAGAAAGGCAGATTTTCAAAAAATGAGGGTCTGCCTGGTAGGTAACCTAGACTGCCAAATGGTGTGGGGAAGTGGGGGGGGGGACATGGACTAACCTGAAGAAAACAATAAAAATAATCATAGATGAATGCACCAAGAGGGTAAGTAAAGCTAAAAAGAGAAGAGACATGCTTTGGTTCACAAGGGAAGTGGCAACCAAAGTGAGGGAGAAAAAGCAAGGATTCAGAAAATTCAGGAAGTCTGGATGTGAAGAGGACCAAGAAATGTACAAAGAAAAACTGAGGGAGGCAGGTAAAGAAATCAGGAAGGCTAAAGCATAAACAGAACTAAACATAGCATGGGGAGTAAAAAGTGGGGACAAAACTTTTTTTAGATATATCAGGAAGAAGAGAAGAGAAGAAATAGCAGAGGAACTGTAAGACTCAAAAAAGAGAGGGGTGGGCTAGTGGAGGAGGACAGTAAAAAGGCAGAGGTATTAAACAAGTACTTCTGCTCAGTTTTCATGAAGGAAAAAAGAGATCTATGGACCTGCACTAATGAAAAAGGACATATCAACATCAGGGGTAGATACAAGCCCCTTCACGAAAGATCAAGTGCTAAAAGGGCTAAACAAGCTAAAGGTAGATAAGGCCATGGGCCCAGATGAGATGCATCCAAAAGTCTTGAAAGGAGACTGGCCTGGTGGCGCTGAGGGTTGAAGTGCTGAATGCCACATCTTGCACCTCACTGGCGACCTGGGTTCGGGAACGGACTTGGGTCTTTGGGGGAGGGCGAGGAACTGACTGAGCCACCACTTGGCAGCTCTCACCCTCAAGATGACATCTGGGGGGCTCCTTAGGGTTCAGCTGCCCCCTGGTGGAGGCTGGAGGACAGCATCACGTTCAGGGAGCCCTGGCGGTAGGCCAGGGAGGGCAGATGAGACTGTGGACTAGAGCTGCGGTGTGCTTGCACGCCTCCACGCCCATGCGCTACTGCTACCGGCACCTCGAAAGAACAGGCGAAAACAAGAAAATACCCCAGTGGATCAGTGGAGGTGAAGGGGACCCTGGGAACCAGTACCCACATCCCGCTGCCAGACCAGCCTTTCACCGGTTCTTCTGACTCTCACCCTGGCCCCAGGACCGTCCCTCTAATCACAGGAAGGCTGCCAGGTAGGACAAGCGGGCCCTCCCCCAGAGGTGATTCGGGGGCTGGATGAGTCTGGAAAACCAGGAAGAGGACCAGTGGGGTGATTTCAGGCTGGGAGTAGAGGCAGTAGGTCACATGCCCTGATCCCCTGGAGATATAAATAGAGTTAAAAACATAAAAGTTGAAGGAACTAGCACAAGAACTGGCAGCACCTCTGGCAGAACTATTTACCAAGTCCCTAAAGAGTGGGGTCATCCCAGAGGACTGGAAGAGGGCAACTGTTGTCCCTCTCCATAAGTCAGGAAGCAAGGAGGACGCAGGGAATTACCGGCTGGTGAGCTTCACTTCAGTGGTGGGCAAACTGAAGGGAGTAGCTGCTTAAGGAAAGGATACTAGAGTTCCTGGAAAAAAAGTGAACAGCAGGATACAAAGCAGCACAGCTTCATGGCAGGCAGATAATACAAACAAACCTGATTGACTTCTTCAACTGGGTCACCAGAGTAGTGCACCAGTGGGGCGCAGTGGATATAATCTACCTGGACTTTAGTAAAGCATTCGACTCTGTCCCACACAGATGGCTGATAAATAAGCTGGAAAGCATGGGAGTAGGGCAGGGGGTAGTAAAATGGATAAAAAACTGGCTGAGCAGGAGGATGCAGAGGGTGCAGGTGAATGGTGCTTTGTCTGATGAGAGAGAGATGAATAGTAGAGTGTTCCAGGGGTCGGTGTTGGGACCTCTCCTTTTCAATGTCTTTATTAGAGACATTGCAGATGGGTTGGAAGGAAGGTATGTCTATTCGTGGATGACACCATGATTTGCAACAGGGTAGATACCCCTGAGGGGGTGAAAAAAATGGAATCAGATCTAGAGAAGCTGGAAAAGTGGTTAAGTACATGGCAACTGAAATTCAATGCAAAAATGTTCAAGGTCATGCAGACAGGGAGAGGCAACCAAACAAGGAATTATTACCTGGGGGGAAAAACCGGCAGCAACCAAACAGGAAAGGGACCTGGGTGTCATTATATCAGAGGACTTGAAAGTGGCAAGACATTGTGAAAAAGCACCACTGAAGGCCAGCGGGATGCTGGGATGCATCAGGAGGGGTATAATGAGCAGATGGAGGGAGGTAGTACTGCCACTGTATAGGTCCCTGGTGAGACCCCACCTGGAGTACTGTGCACAGTTCTGGAGGTCACACCTCAGAAAGGACATAGGCAGACTGGAGGTGATGCAGAGGAGGGCTAAAAGATATTTATTTAGTTTGTGTTTACCGGGTAGGTGCGCTAGCCATAACAATGACTATTTTCAGGCACGACCCCGGAGAATACAAAACAAACTTCTGGAAACCAACAGTAACAGTACATTCTTAGAAACAGTCAAAGTAATGGGCACATACAAGCAGGTACCAACATAGGTAATACAGACAAAGAACCTCTGTGTGCAAACACTGAGGCAATGGTTACCCCAAATGGCATTTGGCTGGGAAGCCAAGTTTCAAGGAAATACAAAATCACACATGCCCACACAATGCAAAGCATCATGGGCTGCATATGCAAATCACCACAGAATATTATGCTGGTTCAACTTTAAGCAGAACTGCATGGTGCCGAAAGGCCTCTCACACAGTTTACTAAGAGTGCTAACAGATGACACAGATGACACAGGTAATACAGTGTCACAGGCGAGTGTGAACACCACAGACAACTGCAAGAAAAATTAGGGCTTATACTAACATAAGGAGGAAATAAATTACAAAAAATGCAGTAGCAAATGATTTGATACCTTTTAATGGACCAACATAGATGTAACAACAAGAACAAAGTGCTCTAGCTTTCGGACCAACCAGTCCTTCTTCAGAAGCTCATGGCAGTTGTTTAGAAAATACAATACTTATAACAGCTAGATAATGCAGAGAAAAACAGAAAAAAATCCCCATTGGTTTAAAATACTCGTAACAGAAAAAAAAAAAAAAAACACAGATGATGATGACAGAGAAGTTTAACAGTACAATACTGCCCTCAATCCGAAAGAACCTTGGGTTCAGATGTGCTTGGTGCAACACACATACAAAGAATCCTACTGCACATAAATTTAATTGACATAAGATAACACTGCTGAAGCAGATAACTCCCAAATCAAGCCATGAGTGTCAGTCAGTATAAGGATGTGATTACTGAAAGGCAACCCCCCACCCAGCTCAAAGACAAACTAAGATAGTTACAGGGCTCATGAAATTACAATGTATGCATTAAAGACAAGAATTACCAGTAAAGTTGTCTAAAAAAAACATCAGTGCACATTGCGTGATGTGTAAAACCTAGCTGGACATGTCACCCAGCTGTATTCTCAAGCTAAATAAAAGGCCCAAGAAATTACAAAAACCTCAGGACTATATAAATGATAATTTAAATATAAATTGATAATATTAGTGTCAAACAAAAAAACTCTAGTCGAGGAACCTCAAGGAATTGAGACCATGTAGCCTGATATGTACTGATGTCAATATATACTGAGAATGTAGCAACTTGATGTACCACAAGTGTCTAGGAAATCTGAAAAAGAGATAAAAATGTAATTTATCTCCTCCTTTTCATACAAACAATACAACCTAACCCATCCCACATCACAATAATATGGGTGGGGGAGATACACAGCTTAAAGGAGATGTTGTCTCTCTCTCCCCCCCCTCCTTTTTTTTCTCTCTCTCACACACACACACACACACACACACACACACACACACACACACACACTCTCCTAGTGAACCTATATTAACTTCAGTCACTGCAGTTGTTCCCCAAAGGAATACAATGTCACTTTAAATAGACAATAACTGGGTAGATTAGAGAGGAAGGAATGGAGAAAGTCACCTTTCGACGACCACAGCAGGTTTGAGAGAAAGAAGAAAGTTAGGGAAGTAAATAGTAGCAAGTTGTAGTGGAGGGAAAAGATAGAGGGGGGTATGAAGGGAATAGGATTAGGAAGTGCAAAAACAGCAGGGTATATAAGTAACCCTGGCAGACTGAAAGAAAGTGCTGAGGCAGGACTGTGGTCAAAGTTAAAAGGGAGGCGAGTCAGAAAAAACCTTGTGCCTGTGGAGGTTTGAAACAGGAGCAAATGCAGGAAGATATGAGATGGTGGCACAGTTCTTTCTTAAAGTAGTAGCGGGAAGAGGCTTGATGAATGGTTAGAGGGAGGAGGCGTTCCAGTACTGGGGGCCTGACAGGCAAAAGCACTAGAGCCCTTAGTGGTAGCATATTTAGGGATACAGACAGGGGCATTGTCAGCAGAGCGAAGGTCTGGCTTTGGAAGAGTACCACTAGGGATTTAGGTATCTGAGTCCTAATTATATTGTCAATGAGGGAGCCGAAAGAATAAAGCCTCGACGCCTGAGGAGTAAGCCAACCAAGATCAGAGTAGAGGAGGCAGTGGTGTTTCAGCCGATGAGAGGAGGATGCATAGTGACATATATTATTGTAGGTAACATCTCATTTGTGAAGACTTGATTTGCTTGCAGAAATATAGGTAGCTGCCCCATAGTTCAGTGATGGTAGTAGTATTCCACGGGCTACAGCAAGCCTGGTGGATGGGGTAAGGGTGTAGCTGTTTCGACAGGCAACTCCAAGTTTAGAGTTTACAGATTTGCAGGTCCTCTGAATATGGAGATCATAGTTTAGTAGTGGATCCAGTGTGACCCCCAGATACTTAAAATAGTTAACTTCTACTGAGGAGCCACTGATCGAGGAGACTTTAAAATTGTGCTGGGAGTGTTGAAGTTTAAAATTGGATCAGAAGAGCATAGCTTGGGTCTTTGTTTCGTTTAGGACAAGTTTGTGTCTAACCAGCCATTGCTGGAGTAGTTGGAAGTCATTGGAGAGCTTCAGATTTATATCCTCAATGCATTTGGTGCTATATATGTCATATGTATACAACAGGGTGCTGGTTTTCATGAGGTTTGAGGTGATGCTGTTTATAAAGATAGAAAAAAGTAAAGGGCCAAGTATGGACCTCTGGGATATTCCAATGTTTGTCGTGGCTTTGTCAGAGAGGGTGGAGTTGTACTTCACAAATTGTGTTCTGTCAGTCAGGTAGCTTTTGAAACAGTTCATAACGTTGAGTGAGAAACCTAGTCATTGAAATGTGACGATGGAGATGGGGTGGTCAACTAGGTCAAACGCCCTGGTCATATCGATGAAAATGGCCCCTGTGAGAGAAGCCGAGTCCAAGACCATCAAGGCATCAGACGTGAATTTGAGCAAAGCAGTGGTAGTACTATGGCCCTTATGGAAGCCATGCTGGGCAGAGTTTAATAGGTAATTTTTCTGGAGGAACTCAATAGTTTAGTTAGCTACAAGCTTTTCAAGGATTTTACCGAGAACAGACAGGATAGCAATTGGTCTGTAGTTTGAGGGGTCCTTTGGGTCACCTTTTTTAAACAACAGGGGTAATCCTTGCCATCTTCCAGATATCTGGGACATGTCCCTGGCATAAGGAGAGGGTAAAGATTTTGGCTAAGGGAGCAGCTATGAACAGCGCAGCTAACTTAAGAAGTCTGGGTTCAAGATTGTCAGAACCGGCAGCTGTATTCTCAGAGATGATATTAAGCAATTTCAGTACATCAAATCTGGAGACAGATTTAAAGAAAAAGTTTGGGCCAGTAGCATTTGTTGGATATGCTAAGGTCAGGTTGGAGGGGAAAGCAGAGGTATAATTAGGTCAGTGAATTTGTCATTGAAAAAGTTGGCAATAGTGTATAAATTGTTACAATGGACTCCATTTAGTACCATTTCATTCGAGGTGGAGGATAAGTTTGAGCCAAGGAAAACCTTAATGTGGGACCAGAATTTTCTGGAGTCACCACAGTTCATTACGAGGTCCTTGCAGTAGGAGCTTTTGGCCTGTTTGATCTCCTTTTGCAGGCAGCACTATAGTCCTGTAAGTGATAAGGTCAGTAGCTAGGCCAGTGCCTGAAACGGAGCCAACTTTTTATCTCTGGTGATGTTTACTGAGTTGATCAGATTTTAGCCATCAGGTTTGCCTGTTTTTCACCAGATGCATTACTATGTGACAGTGCTTGTCCTGTAGTGCCAGGAAGTGGGTCAGAAAGAAACCAAGAGCAGATTGGGTATCACTAGACTCATTGAGAGAGGACAAATCAATGCTAGCGACGTTCTGTAAGAACGCCTAACAGTCAAAATGGGCACAGTTGCAAAAGGAGATGTACCTGTGCTGAGTAGGTTCTGTCCTCCCTTTACCCCAGATACAGAAAGTGGGGGAGTGGTCAGTGATGGCATCAGCTAGTACTCCTGAGTAGACTATGTGTTCCGGGTGATTAGTCATTATTCAGTCCAGTAGTGTTCTGGTGTTGGAGTGGGTGACTGTCCTTGTAGGTTCAGAGATCAGTTGGTGCAGGTTTGAACTTTGTAATTTGGATAGGGACAGGGCTTGGGAGCGTCTCAGCCAGTTTATGTTTAGGTCTCAGAGTATGAGAACTTCATTTCTTCCGGATAAGAGTGAGGTTTGAGCCAGTAGTTCATACAGGCCTCTTTGGCCACTTTTAGGGGGGTTGTAAACGCAGACGATATGGAGTAGTTTGCTCCCGAGAGTGAGACAGGCATGAAGTGCTTCACAGTGCAGAAGGGGAGTTGCGTTAATAACAGAGAGCTGAAAGTGATTTTTAAAATAAATAGCTGTGCCACCACCCCTCTTGGCTGCAGGTCGATCCTGTCTTAGAAGATTGTAGGATGGGAGAGATCAACTAGTATCAGGGGTGGAGGGTTTGAGCCAGGTTTCAGTTAGGCAAATGATGTCAGGATTGTAGAGGAAGGACCAAGGTTCTAGTTCAGAGAAATTGCCAAGGCTCCTGATATTATGGTGAGCAATTTTAGGCCTTTTGTATTGCTAATAGGTTAAAAGTAGGTTAACTGGCCTTGGGTTAGGTGAACATCATCAGAGAGCAGAATTGCCATAAGAGCAAATACCAAAGTTTGAGGCACAGGAAAGGGAATAGGGTCTGCAAGTTAAGGTGGTAATTTTGAAGATCTGCAGGACAATGTTGAACCAAGCCCTACGTAGTAGAAAGGCAATGGAATCACAGTGCGCATTTGGCACCACTAAAAGGTTAGAAAAACAGAAATCATGGGAAGGGAGGGGGGAGGATTACCGGAGTAGCTGGGGGTATATTTAATAGCAAAAGGTGGAGTAATGGGATAGAGGAGACAAAGAAGACCAGTATCAGGCACCGAGTCATTTTAGTCTGCAGGAATGATGAGGTGGTATGCCTCAAAAAATCTGTTATACTCCTGGGAGAAAAAAGACAAAGATTGTGGGAAATAGAGATGGGACTGAGGTAAACAGATACTATTTGTCAGTACCCAGGTAATATCGACAGGAAGCTTGAGGAAAAGACAGACTACCAGGGAGAAAAGCTGGTAGAGAGGGCAGAGCTACTGATTCAGCAACTCACAGCTACTCAATAGCCGCCAAAGATGAACTGCGGGAGAAGTGTGGTGTAGATGCAAAGGCAGGGAGGGGCATGATTAGGAAGACTGAGAGTGGCCCACAAAATCAATTTATCAAGTACCTTAGTCCAGTAGTAACCAGCCTGCCAGCACATTAGAAGAGATGTAGGGAGGAGAAACAGAGCCAGTGACCCAATGAAGGAGAGCTATAAGAGAAGGGTGGGGCTGGGAGACTATTTAAAGGAGGCCTGGGAGGGGTTGGGGGGAGGGAGAAAATGAGGCTGTACTTAGCAGTTAGGAGAGTAAAGAAACAATGGTGCTGAAGGGTAGAAAGGCACTCCAATCAGGAGAAGTCCGAGGCGCAGGCTGGACCAATCAGGCTCCGGTAGCACAGCGCCGCACCAATCAGGAGGCAGCCATCCCTCAGCGGCTCAAGCAAGCAACAGCAACTGTACCTTGATGAGGGATCCAGCTTCGGGAACCAGGAGGGCGGTAGAATGAGTGCATCCAGATGGGCGGCAGCTGTGGGTGGCCGTAAGAGAAGCCGCCGAGTTACTGAGGCGCTGCTCGGGCGCGGAGTCCTAGGGGAGCAAAGAAAGGGGAGATTAAGTAATATCAGCAGGAGGGGGTGGGGAAGAGGCAGATGGCAGATAGACAGCAGGGGTAGGGCAACTGCTGCTTAAACAAAGGTAGCCAAGGTGAGAATAGAGTTTGGGTGGGGATTAGTGAAAGACAAAGGTGATGTCAGAGCAGCTTAGAGAGAGACTGAGCGGGGGTTGTATGAGGCCAGCTAAGAAAGTCCCGAGAAATCAGGGATAGGGGTGGATCAGCTTAAAATGAGGCAGAGTATTTGTTTAGCCAGAGAAAATTACAAGGGGAGGGTTGACAGAAAAGAAAGTAAAGCACAAAGTAAAATGTAAGCAGCAGTGCAGAACGTAGCTTGTCAGTCCTATCTGCTATGAGAGCAGTAAACTGTAATGACAAGTAGGATTATAAAGGTTCAGATAAGATCATGCTGTCAAATCAGTGTAGGTACAAACAAGCAAACAGGCAGATATCTTAACTTGCATCAAATCTTGGCAGTTAAATATTCGGAAAATGAGGCTGTACTTAGCAGTTAGGAGAGCAAAGAAACAATGGTGCTGAAGGGTAGAAAGGCGCTCCAATCAGGAGAAGTCTGAGGTGCAGGCCGGACCAATCAGGTTCCGGCAGCACAGCGCCGCACCAATCAGGAGGCGGCCGTCGCTCAGCGGCTCAAGCAAGCAACAGTGACCGTACCTTGATGTGGGATCCAGCTTTGGGAACCAGGAGGGTGGGTAGAAAGAGTGTGTCCAGGTGGCCGCGGGTGGCCGTAACAGGAGCTGCCGAGTTACTGAGGCGCCGCTCAGGCATGGAGTCCTTGATGAGATCCAGCTTTGGGAATCAGGAGGGTGGGTAGAATGAGTGTGTCCAGGCGGGCTGCGGGTGGCCGTAAAAGGAGCTGCAGAGTTACTGAGGTACCGCTCGGGTGTGGAGTGATGATTCAGGGGTTGCACCACAGGCCATATGATGAGAGACTGGGAGAACTTAACTTGTACTCCCTCAAGCAAAGAAGAGAGAGAGCGGAGATATAACAGAGACATTCAAGTACCTCAAGGGAGTTAATAGGGTACAGGTGCAGGACCTCTTTCAGGCCAAAGACTGCATGTGAAGCAGGGGACACAACATGAGGCTGCACAGTGGAAAATTCAGGGTAATATGAGGAAGTACTTTTATACTGAGAGGGTGGTGGAATCCTGGAACAGCTTGCCCCAGGAGGTCGTGGAGGCTAAAACGGTTACGGGATTCAAGAAAGTGAGGGACAGACTCAAGGCTGTCATCAGGACATAAGTCCTATAGGGAAGGGGGTAGGAAACTGGCAGGCTAGATGGATCAAGAGGTTCCCATCTGCCGTCACATTCTAAGTTTCTATGTTTATTTCGAACTTCCCAAAAATTGGGACTGCTTATGACGATCACCGCATCATCAGCATAAAGAAAAATGTGAGTACAGTGGATTCCACTTAAGTGCACATTGGATAAATGCACATTCCTGATAAGTGCACATTTTTCCAGTTTCCTAATTTTTTTTTACTGTTCACATAGTGCAAAAAAATATGTTAAGTGCACACTGGATAAGTGCACATTTTGGCTAAACGCACAGTTTCACAGTTCACCAACACATCTCTCCCTAGATAGTCAGCACCTCTTAAGTGCATAGGTGATTCTAAGGAGCTGTGAAGCAGCATTTAAACACTTTATATCACTCAGCTGGCACTGAAAAATTGCAAACAGACTAAGATCATTTCCTTTTTTGGGTCCACAAGCAATGCAGATAATGCGGACATATGATTGGCTTTGATATTTTTTTATAACATTGTGCTTCATTAAGTTATTTTTTAATGCTGCACAGTAGCACATTTTAGCATTTTTAACATGTTTTAGTATATTGCTATGATAAATAAATGTGGAATACCATTACAGTGTCAGGTCTCAGTTATTTTCTGTATGTTGCATTGTAAACATAGGAGTTTGGATAAATGCACATTCCTCTTGAATGCACATGAGTGGAAAACAAATAATATTGGTGGTGATATTCATGAACCTGAAGTCCACCCCATTATTCCCCACTGTAGGGTGAGGGCTAAGGTTAGATAGATAAGAAAGGAGTTTACCAGGTGTAAGAACCCTAAAGTAAAAATTATAAAGCAAGACTACATCTGCCTTCCTCCAGTCCTCTGGAACTACTCCTATTTCCAGTGAGTTGTTGAATAGGGCCATATTTGTTCATGATATCCTTTTCCTGATCCTCCTCTGTACAGTCACCCTCTGCCCTTCTTAAACTCATAATCCCTCCCCTTGTCTGCTCTTCTCACTTGTGTACCTAAAAAGGACTTGTCCCCTTTAGCTACTGTACCCCTTTAGCTATCCTTTACTTAGTATGTGCCTTTGTGCTTCTCACTGCTTTCCCCATTCCCCTCTGTTTCTGCTGGTACACCTCCCCATCTTCTTCCCTCTGCATCTCTCTGTACTTCCTGAATGCTATCCTTTCAGCCATAACCTTTTCAGCTACTTCCTTCACGAACCACATCGGTCTCTTTTTTTCCTCACTTCTTTTATGCAAAGGTTTGTTGCCTTCACTATACCATCCCTTAACATGGCCCACTGTTCATCCATCCCAACCAGGCTATCCTCCCCTGTTAGCAGTCTCTGAGGTAGCTACCCATTCTTTTAAAAAAAAGACACCCTTCTGAAGTCCAGGACCCTCATCTTTGTGTGGCTGGCTTCTGCTGCCATCCTTATGTTGAACTACATGGTACAGTGGTCACTGGTCCCCAGGTGGCCTCCTACACTGACATCTGCAACACTGTCCCGGTCTGTGAGCACCAGGTCCAGTATTATCCAACATCAGCGGGCTTCCTAACTAACTGCCAGTGAAACGTGCCCCGCCCCTCCACAGGAAGTCTAGGATGTCCCTACTTCTAGCTGTAGCCTAGGGTGGGAGGCTCAGATCTACTGTACATCTGGCAAAGTCTACCACCAGCAATATCTCCCTTTTTTCTGCAATTGTGCTGCTGGCTTCCTCCAGTTCCATCATCAGACCTTGTCCTCCAGGACCCAAAACTTCAGAAGAGTGAACTTCGCCAAGATGGAGGATCTAGTGGCCAAGGGTTTGGACCAGCTGCAGCCAGCCTGACATCAGTGCTAAGTAAAGCCATGGAATTCATTATCAAGGGCAGAATAGCAGCAGAGTTCAGAGCTACCCAACTGCGAATTAATTGAACCCAAAACTAAAAAGATTTTTATTTACTGAATTGGTGGAATTGTAACACAGATAAAGTGAACCGTAAAGAACTGTTTTCGTATCACTGACTGAAATTACTTGCACAATCAACCCGATAGGGAGCAGCAACCATACAGTGACCACACAAGCCACAGTGAAAGCACGTGAGGAGCAGTAGGGAGCCAACAAGGACTCAGACAGCCTACACATCTGATGCCAGCCTTTAACCCTCAAGTGCAGCTTCACTGAAGGCTTTACAGACTATTAATAAAAGCTGGAGTATTCCTACAAAATCGGATGTTATGGAAACAAAGGTCACAGAAGCAAACAATGAAACAAACAAACAAAAAAAATATATATATCAGCCACACAAACAGCGTAGTGGGCCATGATCACTTCATCCAGCCTCATAAAGGAGAACACAGTACTCGGACATCGACTGGAACATTTAGAAAATAGGGCACGAGCCATCAATATCTGGATGGTTGGCATCTCGGAGGAAGTTAATGGTGAATCCACAAAAAACTTCTGTGACTCTCTGATGTGGTAGCTTTTCCCAGTTACTGACTCCCCTTCAATACAGAAAGCATACTGCATCACACCTCATGAGGCCCACACTACACCCCTGGCCCCACAAACTATCCTAACATTTGTGGCAAACAGAGTGGTGTGGGACACTCTGTTAACAATAGCAAAGAGACTAGGAGCGCCAAGACAGTTGAATTTATCTGTTCCATGACTTAAGTTATGCCACATGGCAACATCGCTAAAGTTTCAAGAATGTCCATGCCCAACTGGGGGTTCATCATATCATGCTCCTACCGGGCAGCCTAAAAATCACTTACAGCAGTAAGTCCCATCAGTTCAGTGATCCAGTGGAAGCAGGGAAGATGCTTTTCAAAACAGAAAAAGAATTCATGAGACGGGAGACTGACAGATCTACCAGTGAGAAGGAAGCTTAACGGTACCTGTGGCAATAATTAGAGACCGGGGCAGCTGTAAAGGGAAAGACAACTGGAAGATCAAATATAGACATAACATTTTTTCACAAGCCAGATCTGTGACTTAGTTAAAAGTTTGATAGCTGGCTCCATGGCGCCGAGTGATGGTGCATCGCTCTGGCACGCTGGCAATCCGGGTTTGCAACCAGAGTCCAGATGACAGGAGTGGAGGCTGGCAGGAAGGGAGGGAGTTAGAACATCCCTCAGATGCTTCCCTCCTGGGAGGTGGCGGCATTCTGCCATCAGAGCCGCCCTGTTGCGCCTAGTGGAGGAGTTCTTGGCAGCGTGGGTGACCACGTGCTGCTGAACGCCCCCGCCAACATGCAAATGTGGGAGGTGGGTGGGGCCCCAGAAAAAAATATAAACTGTTGTCTCAGCCAGCCAGATGATGGTCACTACATCCCACCATGCCACAGTCCCGATAGAGAGGTCACGTGATGGCATCTAGCTAGATAGCAGCTGGGATACTGAGCTCCCCCCGCTGGCCACCTTTTCTGATCGTTTAATTAATCATCCTGGTTCTTTTTTGATAAATCTGCCCAATAAACGTCTGGTGAAGGTACCTGCTACTACTTAACGATCGCTGTTGAAGAAAGTATTGCTTGTAGGATCACGATGGAGGTGGATGGGAAGCAGGCCTCAGTCAGGCATACACCCCTGCATCCCCGGAGAAGGCTGCCAAGAAACAACGGAATCAGGCCCCTACTAAAGGGGATCGAAGTGGGGACAGAGTGCAACAGGCTACTCCACTAACGGAGGATAGGTTCCTCCAAGAACTTACTCCTTTAAAAGATATCTTGAAAGAATTAACTGGTGAGCTAAAATCCTTCGTGAGTTTATCTTTCCTCTGTCTCCATTAGAGTCTCAGATATGGAGACCAGAATAACCTCGTCAGAATTGTGGAGGTCCAGAACCAAAATGGAGATTACTGAACTCAGGCAACAAATAAAGAAATTACAGGCCAAGACTGAAGATTTGGAGGGGCGTAACCACCGAAATAATCTTTTAATCATGGGCCTACCTGAGTTGGAAGAAGACCCAGACATCGTGGCCTTCCTGCAGAAGTTTTTATGCAAGGTGGTAGGCCCATCCCCTATTAGCCCCTCTTATCACTTAGAATGGGCACATCATTCTTTGAGACCTAGGCCTGCAGCTGGGTTCCCCCCACGCCCTATCATAGTCAAGTTTTTGAGTTATGTGGAGAGACACCACGTCTATACGAAGTCCCGTGAACTGAGCGAAATCCTGTGGGAAACATCCAAAATCCGGATTACTCAGGACCTAACTAAAGAGACCCAAGAGAAAAGAGCAGCCTATCACCCAGTGGTGCAGAAACTAATAGCTGCATCTATTCCTTTTAAGATGGTCTACCCAGCGACTCTGAAAATTACCATCAATGGCACCACTGCTAGTTTCAATTCCCCGGAGGCTGCCCGCAAGGACCTGGAGGCTAAGTTGCCAGAGTTATTCAAAGCGCAAGGCTGAGAGACCTGTAACTGTTATTACCGGGGCTTTTGAGCCTTATATTCTGGCTGAACTAAATTTGTATCAGTTTTAGTAGTGATGTTTACTTATCGGTAACGGTGCTGTACCTCCTTGCCTTTGCTTTCTTTCTCTGGTCTCCTCTCTGTTGTCCCTGCTGTTTCTCCGGTTTCTCTGGTCCCTTCTTCTCAGTCCCCCTGTTTTGGATTTTCTGGCCCGGTTTGGGTGGTGGTGGGCGAGCTCTGGACTCGCAGTGCTCCCCATTCCCGTCCATGTACCCTCCCGATGGAACTATATTCTGGCGGTAGTTGTTTCCGGGTGGAGACTTCCTGGGAGGCGGACCTTTTTTGGTCCCTCTGCCTTTTGGTTCCCCTTGGAAACAGCGGCCTTTAGACGGGTCTCGCCCAGATGTACTGCCTGCATGGGGATTTCCTCGACTTTCGTTGGCTCTCTGGACTCCCTACTTCATGTGGCCTGTATGGACTCGGGTAGGGGTTTTCCTTTCCTTCCTTCTCATACTGGTTTCACCGGTGAAGACATTTGGGGGGATCATTCGTCGGTTTAGATTGGGGTAATGGGTTCTCTGTGGCTGGGTGGCTGTGTTGGCACCCATGCTCCTCACTCGACTGTTCCCTTCCTATCTTCTTTCCTTCTATCTGTTCATGATACTGGTATTGGGTTTCTGGGGAGGGGTGGCTGTGTGTGGGGGTTTGGGCTTGTGTGCTTGCTCGCTGGATGTGGAATCGCGAGCCGTACATGGGGGGGTTGGCTGACCTCCCCCTGGTGCTGGGGCTTTTTGGGAGTATGAGCCTGTATGTGTTGGTCTGCATTCTCCTGGGATTGCGCCTGGCTTTATTGGTTTGTTGGCACTGGCGCCCAGCTCTGGGGGTTTGGAGGTTCGGGGGTTCGAGCCTTTGGACGCTAGGTTATTTTTCGGGCTACCCTGGCTCGACTCTCCCGTTGTATATACTTATTTTTTGATTTGTATGGGATATTGGCTGCTGGGGGGGGGTTGGTTATGGGGGACTTAGTTTTAAATACTTTATGCTATGGGGATTTATGGTCGTTGGGAAGGGGGATGGGATGATTTTCTTGCAAAATTGGATCTCTTTAATTTTCTGGTTTCTGGGTCCTGGGTGGGTGTGGGGGTTGGGGATTAATAATTAATGACCCAGATGTTTTGTATGGTTTCTGGTTTGTTGCGATAGCATATTTCTGGGGGTTTGACTGTTCAAATGTTCCAGGGGTTTTAGGTTGGGTGATTGCCTCGGGACCAATTCTGTCTGGCTTGGGTCTCACGGCTGGGTTTGCCTACTTTGCTGGTGTGGGCCTTGTTCCTACCCTGGCTGGATGAGCCGGATAAGGTTGATTGCGATTGAGTCCCAGGCCAGAGCAGTTCTGGGTGGATACTGGGTCCCGGGCCTTTATGCGGGGGTGCACCTTGTTTCTGTATATTATGATGGTTTTGTCTGGATATCTAGTTGTTTTATCATGTTTTTAAAATGGCTATGAATACAGTCAAAATAGCATCCTGGAATGTTAGAGGGCTTAGGGATCGGGTCAAACAGGTGCAGGCCTTTAACCATTATTCA
Source organism: Neoceratodus forsteri (assembly GCA_016271365.2). Taxonomy (NCBI): domain Eukaryota; kingdom Metazoa; phylum Chordata; order Ceratodontiformes; family Ceratodontidae; genus Neoceratodus; species Neoceratodus forsteri. The sequence continues at coordinate 1,130,629,735 of CM028131.1, forward strand.
TTGCTTCACATTGATATTCTTTTTTTACAAGAGACACACTTATGCCATGATGATGTTAGGTTGCTTTCCCGATCTGGCTTTTCCCAATCTTACCTTGCCGGAAATTCCTGCTTTAGTAAAGGGGTTGCAGTTCTTATTAAAAGGCATGTATTGTTTACCAAAGAGTTGACTGTCTCAGACCCAGAGGGGAGATTCGTCCTGGTGAAAGGTACTCTGAATGGCGACAATGTGGTCCTTGGTTCTGTGTACGGTCCGTTGGGGGGGAACCCCGTTTTCTTCATGACTTTGGCGGATAAGTTGGCTGGCTTTCTTCCCGCTCAATTTATATTGGGAGGGGACTGGAATATGCCCTTCTCATCTACTCTGGATAGGGAACCGCAGGATAAACGCCCTTCTTCTCCGGCTCAGCGGGCCTTTTGGGATTTGTCCTCGATGCTGGGCCTATGTGACCCTTGGCGGCTCGCTAACCCTTCTTGTCGTGCCTTTTCCTTTCAATCTCAATCACACGGTACTAAGTCGAGGCTAGATATGGTTTTAGTCAGTCTTCCCTTCCTCCCGAACATCTCTCTGTTTGGTATCGAGCCAATCATTGTGTCGGACCATGCTATAGTCTGGATATGAATGTCTTTAAACCCTGATTATTCTTGTGACTCTATGTGGCGGCTAAACACACAGTTGTTAAAAGATCATCAATGTGTTTCAGAAATTAGTTCCCGGATTTCCCTTTTTCTGGCTGATAATTTGAATTCTACCCCTAGGGTTGACATGGTATGGGGCGCTCTGAAGTGTTATCTTAGGGGCGAACTCATTAAGATGGCCTCCTTTAGGAAGAAGACACGGTTGGCTAGGTCCTTGGCCCTGATGAACAAACTAAGGGAGTTAGAAGCTAATTATTCTATAACTTCTTCTATAACGGATCTTAAGGAGCTTTTGTTAACTAGGAACGAATACTCGGACCTTTTGAAAGAAAAAACAGAATATTGTTTGATGAAAACCCAGGCTAGGTATCTGGATCTTGGCGAAAAATCTGGTAAACTGCTGGCTTTGCGTTTGCATACACTTGAGAGCTCGAGGATCATTCCTTCCTTGTCTTCTCCTTCTGGTAGTGTAGTTTCCTCACCTAGGGATATTGCGCACATCTTTAAGGAATACTACTCGGGCCTTTATAGTCGTTCCTCGTCACCCCATCCCATCTCGGCCTTTAGGGAGTATGTAAGAGGAACAGGTATCCCTTGTATATCAGAGACCCAGCAAGCGAGCCTATTAACCCCTATTTCAGCTGAAGAAATAAGGAGCACCATTGCTTCCTTGGTCCCAGATAAGGTGCCGGGACCGGATGGTTTCCCGGCAAACTTCTATAAGGTATTTTCTAAAGATTTGATCCCTGTTCTTCTTAAATTATATAATTATCTGCCGGTCTCCTCTGAGCTTGATCCTGCTCTGTTCGAGGCTACTATAGTTTTAATTCCCAAAGCGGACAAAATTCTCACTGATCCGCTACTATCAGTCCCATCTCTCCAAAACTACGATATCAAAATTCTAGCTAAAATACTTGCTGAAAGGATCAAGAAGTCTGGTTGGAGCTGTTGAGCCCTGAGCAGGCCGGTTTTGTACTGGGAGGTCGGCGTGCAGACCACTTGAGGACTCTGTCGATATTTCTCAGTACGCCCAAACTGCCATATGTCCGTTGTTTGGTCTCTTTGATGCTGAGAAAGATTCGACCGGTTGATTGGTCCTTTCTGTGGACAGTAATGGAGGAAATGGGTTTTCCGCTCCTTTCTGACTATGATTCAGACTTTTACAGTTGCCCTTCTGCTAGGATTTACTGCAATGGGTTTTCTTCTTCCTTCCGCCTTTTCGCTGGTACCAGGCAAGGCTGCCCTCTTCTCCTTTACTATTTAATCTATTTTGGAGCCTTTGCTGGTTAAACTCAAGTCGCCTCTTCAGGTGAGAGGTATTATGTTACAGCAACGGAATTGGTTCTCTGCATTTGCAGATGATGTCTTGTTGCACTTAACAGATCCGTGACATCTTTAAAGGCCGCTTTTGATATCATTATGCAGTTTGGTTCCTTTTCTCGCAAAACTGAATATCTCTAAATGTGAGATTTTCCCTAAATAAGTATACGAATAAACAGGACTTTCTTTCCTTTGGAATGAGATGGACTTCCAGATCAATTAAGTATCTGGGAATCCATTTTTCCACTGATCTTTCCCTTTCGAAAAAACTAAATCTGGTCAGAGTTAGAGACTCGATCAGTCAGGATTTACAGCGTTGGTCAACCCTCCCTATCTCACTTTGGGGTCGAGTCAACATTATTAAAATGAATGTTCTTCCCCGGATCTTTTATCCACTGAATCTGACCAATCTGGATTCCCTTTCCTTTTCCAGCAGCTTCATCGGTTGTTTTCCAGTTTTATTTGGCGGGAAAGGTGTGCGACTTTCCTATGCCAACCTCTCGCCCCCTAAAGACAGGGGTGGTTTACGGCTGCCCAATCTCCTGCTGTACTACTGGGCGGCTCACCTTCTAAGTTAGGAGATGGTTCTCCATGAGTACAGAGAACCCGGTCCAATTTGGCTCCAGCTGGAGCGGCTTTTTTCTGAACTTGGACTGGACATGTCCGCTTGTTTTATTTGCCCTGAAGGCTCTTTCACAGTTGGTTCGAACAACACGGTGTTAGGCTCTCTAGGTCATGGGCACAGTGTCTTAAGTTCTTCGATCTCTAGTGAACTGGACCTGGGACAGCCAGTGGTCCTAAACCCTAACATTAGATTGGGGAATTCTTGGATCACGCCAAACTGGCTCCCTCAATTTAAAGATGCCAGAGAGGAACATCTGTTTAATCAAGATTCGCTTCTTACATCGGATGATATTCTAACGAAATTTGATATACCAAGCAAAGGGATTTTTAAGGTCTTCCAACTTCGGCACTTAGTGGGTAATAAATTCGGCATCACCTTTAGACAGTCGGTTGTACATCCCTTTCTATTCAATATTATCAGTCTTGCTTCCCAGTCCCACTCCATCTCGTCAATTTATTCTTTTCTCCTAAATTTTAATTCACAGGAGGATGCCGAGGCCCTTCGGTCTGGACAAATCTTCTCCTGAGGTAGTCCCGTCTGGACTAACATTTGGCATAATTTACATAGATATCACACTCAGGATGAGTTGTGATTAACACAGTATTACATTGTGAATAACCTTTACTATACTCCTTAAACTCTTTCAGCGTAAGATGGTTTCCTGTTCGGACTGTTTCAGGTGCTTACAAGCCGAGGGCACTTTAATTCATATTTTTTGGGAATGCTCCAAAGTTGCTCCATTGTGGTCCCTGATCCGGGAGAACTTGGATCCTCTTCTGGGTCTGAGCAGGTTTTTTTGTCCGGAAGTTTGTGTTTTGGGTGATTTTTCCTATGTAGATAGTGTGGAGCGTCGATATCATATGGCTTTAGTGTCCATGGCGGTTAAGAAGCTGGTCCTAAGACATTGGAAGGACCAATTGGTTTTATCATATGCAGACTGGTTGAAGGAGATAATGTCCTATCTCCAATCAGAGAACCTGATTGCCAGCTTTAAAGATCGTATGGATTTGTTTCATAAAAGATGGGGTAAACTCTAAACTTTATGTTTGTCTTAATATCAAGGCCTGGCGACCCGACCCTTTTGCCCTCACATAATATTTATTTCTGCTTAGTTGTGGATTCTAGATCTTCCTTTTTTGTTTTTATGTGATCTATAATGTTTAAAACTAAGGTACCTTATTACAGGCACACAGTGATATCCAGAATTAATGGGGTTCTTAGATCTTTGTTGGTGCACCCAATTGGGATTGGGAGGGGAGGTTGTTTTTGAGGGGGGTTCTTTGGTTTCTTAGGTTGTACGATATATGTACTATTTCTCTGTTTACATATTTCTGGAGTGTTGTGTGTTTGTTTTGGGGAGGGGGGGTCTTGTTTTTCTCTGTTTCAGTGTTTTTTCTTTGTTGTATTTGTTTTTTGGAAACTAATAAACTTTAATTTCAAAAAAAAAAAAAATGCCACAGTCCCCCAGGTGTACCACGCCTGTCATCCTGGAGGGGTCAAAGCCTGTTACTCCTCTCCCCTGTGCCCTCCCCCTTGGGAGAGGGGGCCCTCCAACAGGGATACACCGGAACCCTCTGGACACAGGTACAGTGTGGGAATCAGGTGGCAGAAACTGGCAGCGGAAGGGTGAGACTGGTGGGCAACAGGGAAAATGTGTGGCCTGAAGCAGTGGCGGGCAAGGGGAAGCAGGGGGGGGAGTTGATAGTGGCTGAGACAGAAAGGTGCATGTTCTTGTGTTAGAACTTCCCTGCAGTTTGTCCAAAATGGATGCCGAGAAGTAGTTTTGGCACCAGTCCATGAAACTGGACACCACCTTCATTTTGGGACTAATGTTTCTAATTTCAATTGTTGACCGCTGAGTGTTGAGGTAGCCAGGACTCCGACAAATGGTTTTCAATGACTGGGGTCACGAGTAAACATCTTTAAGTGCCATGCAGTATTAAATAGCAGGTTGCAGTTTATTCACGCACTGTTTAACACTATTGTACTTAACTGTCTGATTTGGGATTTAAATCGGATGATAATGTATGTTAGTTGAGACAGCAGAAGCATTTTCTTTCTTGGCTTACAAAGCCAGTTCAAATGTTTCTCTTATATTCAATAAGAGGTTTCTAGTTCAATGCTCAGTAAAATATTTATTTTAAAATAGCAGCTGGGGAGCAAATATCTGCTGCTAATACATATTGTTGATAGATTTTTCTTTGTATGCAGAGGAACTTAAACCTTATTGTAAAGGTGCTTTTTGTAGCTGCAGTCTTTTCAGGGGAATTTCAGTTTATGGCAATTACTGTTCTTTTCGTGAATCTGTTACAAATTGGGGTCCCCCCCCCATATGAAGTAACACTGCAGTGGTATATACAATTCTGCATTGTGAAACGGTGATAAGCAAAAATGTGTAACCTGATCTTAAAAATGTACCCTGTGTATCAATTCATATTGCTTTGATATAAAAGCTAATGAAATACAATTAAAAAAAGGACACCAAAAAAGGACAGAACAATGGATTACTTCATTTGAGGTCAAGGTTCTCTCCCCCATCAGCATGGCTTAACGTGGGCAGATTTTGCTAAAGCAACCTGATCATGGAACATGGATAGCGACTGGGGTAAGGAGATACCTGTATTCTAAATATTTAGCAAAGACAGGGAATGGTGTAGAGGAGGAGGAATAGCTATGTATGTTACTAATAACAAAGAACGTTCCATCTTTTAACTGGATTTAAACCATAGTATTATCGAGACACTTTGGGTGGACATAACAGGGCTAAAAGGCAAGAAATTTAAAATAGTCATTTTTTTATAGGCCACCTGAGAGCACAGTACAAGATACAGAAACATTTATAGAACACATCGCTGATGTTGCAGAGGGAGACTATGTACTGGTAATGGGAGATTTAAACTTACCAGATCTAGATTGGAGGGATTTCATTCTGGCTCCAACCACATACCTTGAAGTTCGCAAGCTACTTAACTCCCTTCCGGCACGCGAGGGTCAAGGGCCTGAGGGCATCCATCCTTGCATACTTAAGCAGTATGCACCTTGGCTGACCAGACCTATCACCTGGCTTTTTAACCTCTTGATTCTGTACGCCTACTGTCCCATCCACCTGGAAAACTGCCAGAACCATCCCTATATACACAAAGAGGCGATGTCAAACTCATGTCCAACTACGTCCTCTATATCTCTTCTGCCCACTCTCAGTAAGCTGCTTGAAAAAATAGTCCACCACCAGCTTGCTGCTCACCTTGACATGTTTAATCTTCAAACCCTGTGCCAACATGGTTTCCGCCCGGTCACAGTACCACCTCTGCACTTACACAACTTACAAATGACATCAGAAATAATATGGACTGTGGCCTACCCACTGGGGCTCCTTTATCGACCTGTCTAAAGCCTTCGACATGGTACACCATCCTCTCATGCTAAAGAAGCTCTAATCCATTGAGCATCTGACCAAGCCCTCTCCTGGTTCCATAGCTATCTTGACAATCGGACTCAGGCGTAGCATTTCACAAGGCCCTTCTCCCCAAAACATCTCCCGTGAGTTCCTCAGGATCCACTTGATCTCTACTCTTCTCCTCTTCCTAAATGATATTCCCACCATGTCCCGCATAGCTGCACTCTTATGTACGCAGATGACCTTGTTCTCTACTCTGGGTCAAAATCGGTTGCTGCCATCAACTCCACTCTCACTAATGTCTTCCAATTCCTGCAGACCTGGCTCTCAGCAACCACCAAGTCCTGAACCTAGAAAAACCTGTGCTATGCTATTCGATCCTCTAACAACTGTCTGCCCCTCGAACAGGCTCGGGTTCAATGCCTTGATGGCTCCCTCATCTCAAACACTGAGTCCTTCAAGTACCTTGGGGTCACTTTGGATCCCACACTTGACCTGTCTCAACATGTCAATATGGTGTGCCGTGCTGTCAATGCTAAAATTGGCGGAGCTTACCATGTCGCCACTCCTTCCGCTAGACTTCCTGTTGCGAGAGGTATTCTCTTACCCCAGCTCCAATATGCTCTGCCTCTCCTCTTTGCTGCAAACTCTGCTACACTCCACAAATGGGACACTGTCTACAACAACATCTGTAGATTCGCCTTAACTGCCCCACGTCTTACCCATCATTGTCTCCTTTACGCTGGCTTAAATTGGCTGTCACCTAAGGAAATTCGAGCCTACTCCTGGGCTGCTTTATCGACTCTCTGTCTAGAACTCTCTGCCCTGTCTATCTTGCCAACCTCCTGACTCCTGCCTCACACACCCGTACCCTCAGGTCTTCCTCTGTCCCCATGTTCTCCACTAGACCTTGCATGACAAAAATGGGTGAACAGGCATTTGCCCATTTTGCTCCCAAATTCTGGAACTCACTCCCCCTTATGGTGAAAATTTCAGCCTCCCATCGAGAATTCAAAAACTCGCTGTTCACCCACCTCCTAGCCTCTGGCCAATGCAAATGCTCTTAATTTGCTTTGTCCCACTACAGGCTGTCGGGTCTGACCCTGAGTACCACACTAATGTTCTCCCATGCAATACGTTTGTCTAGTGGCTATGAACCTTGATGTCTTTACTGTCCTCAGCTGTCTTATGGTTACCCTAATTGCTTTATTTTACATCCTTATTATGATCTATGCCTAAAATGTACCCTTATGTAACTATTACTGTGCTACCCAATGTATATCTTGTTTTGCTCCTGTACACCTATATTATGTCTGTGCATTTCTGCATATTGTAACCAATGTCCTGTGCTCTCCCAGGTCGTGCCTGAAAATAGGCAGGTCTGTTACCTAGCGCACTTACCTGGTTACCAAAAGCTAATAAATAAATAAATAAATAAAACAAAAAAATTCCTTAGAAAGTAGAGTTCAATCTATCCTGCTGGCTGCAGGCGTTGAACAATGCATAACATTGCCTACCCGTGGCCATAATATACTGAATGTAATATTAACTGATGTAAGTACTGGCATCCTAAATATCACTTCAACCCCCCTCCAGGCAGCAATGACCACAACATAATTAAGTTTGAACTTAATAAAGTCAGATTTACAATGGGAACAACTGAATATAAAAACTATGCTAGGGTGGACTTTGAAGCAATGAGGAAGGAATTAACTAAATTGGACTGGAAGGTATTAACTAGAGACCTTAATGTCGAACAAACATGGAAGTTACTAACCCAGGCCACTTTTGCCCTAGAGTCCATGTATGTCCCTGCAAAAAATAGTTTACAACAAAAGACATAAGAAACCTGTGTGGTTTAGTAACATGGTCAGAAATGTTATAAGTAAAAAGAAAAAGATTTAGTAAGATGAAAAAGAACCCCACATCTAGAAACATTACCAATTATAAACTGGTGTTGAAACAACTTAGAAATGAGATTAACAAATCTAGAGCTAGCACTGAGTTCAGGCTAGCTAATAGCAAAAACGACATCAAGGGATTCTACTCCTATGTAAATGACAAAAGGAGTATTGACAGGGTGATTGGATCATTAATTATGGATAATACAACTTACAACAATCCAGAGGACATGACCAGGGAATTCAACAATTACTTTGGTATCCTTTAATGCAGCTGAACAAAGTGTAAGTTTGCCAGCATATGAAGTAAACACATTGGACCCCAGCAGAATTATTACAACCGATAATGTCCAAAAGAGGTTAAAACACTTAACATAAATAAATCTTCTGGACCAGATGGCCTACATCCTAGGCTTTTGAGGGAACTGGCTAGCGTACTGACACCTATTATAGCTGATATAGGCCAGAGGTCACTACTAGAGGAATATGTACCCCTAGACTAGCATTGAGCAGTGGTGATACCTATCTACAAAAAGGGTAGCAAGGAGAACTCAGCAAATTACTGACAAACAAGCCTAACTTCCATTGTGGTTAAGATAATTGAGGGCACAATTAAGGATGAGCTATCCAGAATACTGGTTGATCTAGGACACGTTGACTTAACACAACATGGTCATGCATAATGAATTAATTTATTTATTAAATTTTGGTGACTAGGTAGGCCCACTGGGCCCTGGAGGGCCCTTTTTCAGGGGCGACCTGGGAATTTAAAGGAGAGTAGGATATACAGCGGTAGTCCAATAAATAGGTCATAACAGATACAATTCAATCATAGCAATTGCATATTATATAACAGGTTACAGATTTAGCAACATTTTGATCACTGAAAGGAAAAAACAAGCCAGCGCATCACACATATGTTAAGGTTAACAACATCGAGCATTTGTTTAGTGGAGAGCTCAGGTAAGGAAAGGGTAAGAGCGCCCAGCTTTAGTTAGGGCGAGGCTTGTACTTGGAAGGGCAGGATGGGCAAGAGGGAGGTGTTAGGTAACATGGATTGACATTGGCTCATAGCGAGCATGTGCCTTGAGCCTTGTACAGAAGATCTTGATTGAGCTGGCTTCCTGCACCTCAGGTGGAAGTTTGTTCTACAGGGAAGGGGCAGTGTAGGAAAATGACTTGCCCCTTGGTCCTCACCCTTGGAACTTCTAGAAGAGTTTAGCTTGAGGTCCGAAGGTTGTGAGGGTTTTGCTTGGCAGCAATGAGTTCGGAGAGACTAGGAGGAGGGGGATGAGCTAATTAACTTGTATGCTAGGCAGAGCAGCGGTTACCAGAGGCGAGCTTCAAATGAAGGTCAACTGATTAGTATTAGGGAGTCACAGTGGTGGCTCCTAGAGTGTCACTGAGTGGCAAAGCAGACCACCTTGTTGTACAAGACCTGTAACTTATTGATCTTGAGCTTTGCCATACCCTGAACTATCGAGGCGGCATAGGTCAGTGTTAGCAGGAGGACGCAAGAGGCAATAGCAATCCTAGCTTCAGGGATCAGCTGATCCTTGAGGCAGTAGAGGGTACCAAGTTTCCCATGTATGACTTTGGTAATTTGGTCAACATGAGTCTTCAGTGTGAATCCTTGGTCCAGAGTGAGGCCTTGTATTTTATGGAGGCCACCACTTCTATACAGTTCCAAGAACTGAATTTAATCAGCTTTTATGACTATAGTCGGACTGTGACAGGGTTGAATAGGACCCTGTCTCAGTTGTTATGGAGAGTTTGAATACAGGGATCAGTTACAGTATGTTCTTTCCTTTCCTGTCTCTTGTCTGTCTGGTTGCGCAACCAAATGTTCTTTTGAGACCTAGGATTTGATCACCCTGTCAGTCTCACAATTCTCTGCCTCTCACTGTCTCTCAACCTTCCCTTGCTGTTTCTGTCTTTTCCTCTCTTGCATATCTGCTGGTATAAAAATATATGCAAATCATTACGTGAAATGTATCTGATATTGGATCCCTTTGTTTAGAAATATATAGTATTACTGTTGAAATGCATATAATTATAGCTTGAAATGATTGCAAAAGCTATTGGGAACGCAGGGTTAACCGAAATGCAATTTTTAAGCCTTTTGTCAAGTTGTGGAATATGGGCCTCAGTTCTGGGACACTGTGTTCTGGTTGCACCTGCTGAAATATACAGGAACATTTTAGAAAAAAAAAAACAGGATGCTTGTTAAGGGAGGGAGGGGTTGCAAGGACTTATAAAACAGAGCTGCAATTTCTTGCAGAGAGAGAGAAATTGACAGAGATTGAAGAAAAACTCAGATGGAACTTCTCTGTTTATTCTGTCTTTGTAAATAGTTATTCTGAACAATTTTATTTTGTTTTATGTTACTGCTAGTACTAATAAACACTTTTTGCGAATTCTACAACTGCTCCTGTTTTTTCCTATGCTTTCTGACCTGTGCCTTGGCGACAGATGGTGTCAGCCCAAGTGGAATTTACGCCATGCATAACCTAAGCCAGGAGTTTTACGTATGGGTACTGGACCTAATACCAGGGAAGCATAGAGAAAGGTATGGATTCTGCAGCAGCAAGTCCGGGAGTGCTTACCAGGAGAATGGCAGCCAAACTAGCAGAGACAGAAGTCCAAGCTGAGATTGTATAGCCAGCACAAGTTATGGGAAAAGAACAGGCAGTGACAGAATCTGAAAGCCTGATGGACTTTTTGAAATGGTGGGCTATACAACAAAGAGAGACAGAGAAGCAGAGAGAAAGAGAAATTCAATGTTTAGAAGCACAGAGGAGAGAAGAGATGCAGTGACAGGAGCAGCAGAGGAGAGAAGAAATGCAGCGACAGAAGCAGCGATGGCTGGATGCAGGGGTCAAAATAATCACCTGTCTGCCTGTCCCAGATACCCAGTTATCCCCAGGGAGAGCTGGTTTCATCTCCCTGCCTGTCTCTGGGACAGGCACCAAGTGAAAAGCATTAGCAGGCACTAGGACCCAGCAGATGCTGCCACCTGAATGGTTAGGCTATGCATGACCCAGCTGTCATTAAGAGATATTCATTCAACTCAGTGTCCTGTGATGGGCTCTTCTGTGCAGTTGCAGGTTTTGTCAAGCAGCAAATGGAAACAGTACAATGGTAAGACTAGATCATGATATGTGTTATTGTCTTCGTGCATGCAGTGGCCAGTCTTCTTTACTTTCTGCACTGCATACCTCATTTATTTGTTTGCTGTGGTGGCAGTAGCAGCTCAAGACTAGCTCTGCTCAGGCAGCAGAGTTTTGGGGATGCAAATTAAAACCCTTTTCAGGGCTATCCACTAACTGCAAGTGGCCTGGGAAGTCTAATGAAGAGCTATTTTAGTGTTAGAAATGGTATATGAATGCCCTTTTCAGGATAGGCAGTCAAAGCTGAAAGAGAGGGAGACCAGTATTTAGAGATAGGAGACAAACTAGAGGGCTGAGGCAACCACTTAAAACCTCCTGTCCAGGGCATGAAGGGTTCCAGAGATAGGAGATGGGGAGGCTGGTTAAAAGCCCTTGTCAGGGTTACAAAGCGGGGAGAGACTTTTATTGTCCGAGCTACACATAGGAACAGAGGAAGCTGACTGGCTTATCAGGGCAGAGCAGAAAGGAAATTAAGGGCCCCAGTCAGGGCTACTACTGAGCAGCAGGGTGAAGTAAATTAAAACCCTTAGGGCAGAGAAATGAGGATGCCCTTGTTCCAGTGGGTAATATTTGTAACCCTTTAGGCACATTACAGGGCACTATCCGTTATTAAGTTTTTTCAGGGCATTGTGCCAGCTAGTACACTAATTATTAGCCTATATTCGGAAACAAAACTGTAAAATTAGTAAACAAAATCAACAGGACAAGTAACAGATTCTGTGGGACAGTCAAATGAATACGCGCACCTGTCCCTTGGAGAGCCATCTACAAAAAATTATTTCTAGCTTCTGGCTGGATGCCTTGAAGTTATCAAAGGCAGAGGATTGGACACAGATCCAGATGATCAACAGGACACAAGCAACTTAAAAGCCATTAAACTTACAAAGTTGTGCCCTATGGTTGATATTGAGGCATACCTGACAACTTTTAAAGAGCTGCCACAGCCACCAATGGCCAAAACAGCAATGAACAATCAGACTGGTACTTACCTGACAGGAAAGCCCAACTTGCCTACAGCAATATAGACACTGCACAGTCAGAAAACTATGACCTGGTGAAAAGAGAAATCCTGAAAAGGTAGGACATCCCAGAGAGACCTATAGGCAGAGATTTTGATCTCAAAAGTACAACTCAGTTGACAATCCTGAGAAGCTTTCACCCGACTCAGAGAACTCCTGATAAAATGGCTCCAATCAGAGGGCAAAATAGTCCCACAGATCATCGATACATTTGCCACGGAGCAATTCATCAACATCCTACCTACAGATGTGCAGCTTTGGTAAAGGAACATCGACCAGAAAGAAAAGTTATCACCTTAGTAATGTTGTTTTCTCAATGGAGTCTTGCTATATTATGACAATTGCAGTTTGTCCCACCATTAGAACTGCTCCGGAGGTGAAAGAGTTAACTTCCATGCCAGGCATGGAGCTAGAGCGAGCTAAGTTAGAGAAGCTCTGTCTGACAATTTCAAACTGAAACTGTCAGATCTTTACGAGCAAAACTCACTAAGGTTCTGTGTGAAGCTGTAACTCTACACTAGCCAACTGGCTACCTAAATATTAATATATTCCTGGTCCCAACACCAAGACTCAAGTCAGGGACCAGAAAATAAGATAAGATAAGATAAAATAAAAACACAGCACCCCAAAACCCCAAAGAAGGGGTGGAAAACATACAATGGGCATAAACAAGTGCCAACACTGGACTGCCCACCCCATACCCAAGTAGAAGTTCTGAGAGGGGCAGGCTGGGGGGGAGGTCATAATATAGCATGACTCCATTAGAAGAAACAACATTACTAAGGTGAGTAATTTTTTCTTCAAACAACATGAAGTCTTGCTATATTATGACAATTGCAGAATACACAGCAGTACTCCATGGAGGAGGGACAGAACCCACTTAGGAATAGGTTTGAAGCATGGTTGTGTTAAACCGAGCATCCCTCCTGGCCTGGATATCCAGGGAGTAATGCTGGTGAAGTGTGTACTGCTTTCCAAGTAGCTGCTTGACATATCTCTAAGATAGGGATGTCTCTGGCAGCAGCTAGAGACACAGCTGTACCCCTGGTAGAGTGAGTCCTCAGGCCTGAAGGGGAACCTTCCCAGTTTTTGATAACAAATTGGATACAAGAGACAATCCACCTAGCAATGGATTTTTAGTGGCAGGTTTACCTTTCCCAACCTCACCATAAGTGAGAAAAGTTGAGGTTCAACCCGACCCTTGGTACGCCTATAGAACTTAGGGCCCTCTAAAATCTGTTTGCAGCCTCCTCACCAGAGGAGGAATGGTCAGTGAAGAACACTGGAAGTGAGATAGATTGATTAAGATGGAAATCTGAAACCACCTTAGGCAAAACTTCCTGTTAGTCCTAAGGACTACCTTATCCCTGTGAAAGGAAAGTCAGTCTCTACTGACAAAGCTTGTAACTCAGTTATGGCCTGGCAGAAGTGATGGCTACTAGAAAAACAGTTTTCCAAGTCAAGTACTTAAGCTCTGCAGAAGACAGAGGTTCAAAGGGGTTGTATCAACTGAGCAATGCAAACATTAAGATTCCAGGCAGGGCCGGGTCCCTGAAAGGTGGATTAGTATGAAGTAATCCTTTGAAAACTTGGAAAATACAGGGTGAGTGGAAAGAGAGGAGGGCTTTCCGTTGAAATAAAAGCAGAGACAGCTGCCAAATGTACTTTCAGGGTAGCTGGTCTCAGACCCAAAGAATTAAGATGGACCATATAGTCCAAAACAATGGGCAAATCAGCAGATTCCGGGAAATATGCTTCCCAGAACACCAGATGGAAACCTTTCCATTTAGAGTTATAAGTAGTTCAGTGAAGGCTTCCTAGAAGCCTCTCAGGATTTCAAGAACACCTTGAGAAAGGCGAGGTCAGGTTTCTAACTCCTCAAGAGCCAGCCCTGAGGTTGAGGGATTTGAGACTGGATACCAAACTCTCCCTGGGCACAAGTTACCAGGCAGTGATTCCTGGGGAGACAGGGGAAGATGGACCGTTAAGGACAGAAGGAGTGGGTGCCAGGGCTGCCTGGCCCAATCTGGAGCAATCAGAATCATCTTGCAAGGCTGGGATCTGATTTTGACTAGCACCTTGAATATGAGAGGGAAGGGGGGAAAGGCATATAGAAACTTCCCTTCCCAATCTAGGAGAAAGGCATCCAGGGGGACTGAGCCCATCACTGGAGGCCTGCAACAAAAACAGTGGAAGTTGGTGATTGTCTGGGGCTGCGAAAAGATCTATCTGAGGGGTGCCCCAACTGGCAAAAACTATCCCCAGTACTTGGGGATCCAGTGACCATTCGCGATGGCCCTGGGAAATCCTGCTGAGAGCATCTGCCAGGACATTGTCCTTTCCTGGGAGGTGAACTGCTATGAGGGAAGTGTCCAGGAATGTCAGAGACCACAACTTCACAAGGGACGATCTGTAGTAGGGTCAAGGAGTGAGATAGAGGGATGAAGGGAACCCTAGTCTCAAATTGCTCTGATCCTGCCACCACTGAAGGGCCTGGCTCAGGTTCGAGTCACTGGGATCAACTTGAAAGGATCTTTCTTTGAGACCAAAAAGGCTCTCAAGTGAAACTGAATGTCCCTCATCTGAAATCTTGCTCCTTGCACTACAGCTGTGGAAGCAGCCATGTGTCCTAGGAGCTGTAAGAAGTGCCTGCTGGTTGAGAGACCTGCAGAGTGAAGGAGGAGGCCAGGCCACCAGGTTCCTACCCTCTAGGGGCAGGAGGCTCTGGCCTGCTTTGTGTCCAATTCTGCACCTATAAAGGTGAGTACCTGGACAGGTTCCAGAACTGACTTTGGAAGATTGAGAAGAAAACCCAGAGAGGTGAGCAGCTGCTGGCAACTTGAAGGTGTGATTTGATCTGGTCTGAGACTGGCCTACAATGAGCCAGTCGTCTAGGTTGGGAAAAGATGGCAATCCTTGCCTTCTTAAATGAGCAACTGCTACTGCTAGACATTTTGTAATACCCTTGGGGCAGAGGTAAGGTCGAAGGGCATTGCTTTGAACTGGTAATGGCCTGAGGGCAGTTCAATCTGAGGTACGCTCAGTGGGAGCTTCTGATGAGAACATGGAAATAGGCATCCTTGAGGTCCAGGGAAGCAGCAGTCCCCTGGCCTTAGAGAAGGTAAAATCATTGCCAGAGTCACCATTTGAATTTTGGTTTCAAAAAGTGCTTGTTCAGATATCTTGGGTCCAAAATGGGCCGCCATTCCTGTCTTTTGGGGTAAGGAAGTACCTGGAGTACAGACCTCGCCTCTGGTGTATGGGAGAAACCCTTTCTACAGCTCTGAGAGCCAGGAGGGTTGAGACTTCTGTTTTAAGGCAAAGGTCGCTAGAGGATTTGTAGGTAGGAAAAGATCTGATCATCTTGGGAATTTTTTGAAGCTGAGAACAGACCTCTGGCTTACTACTCCAGGACCCACTTGTCTGATGTCAGAGACTCCCCAGTCCTGAATGAAGTAAGCCAGCCTGCCCTCACAGGTAATGGAGAATCAGGCCCTGGGCACCCCATCAGGGTGCCTGTTTGGTAGGGGCTTTAGGCTGAGGGGTGGGAGCAGACCTGCTTGTACCCCTGTCTGCCTCCCTCTGAAGAACCTCTCTGAGCATAAGCAGAGGAGGCCTGTCTGTAAAAGGCCTGTAAAGGCTCCCTACCCCTGGGGTTCGCCTCTGAGGAGTGGCTTGCCACCCTGGCTTGTGCACCCTATGTTGTCCCTATATTCATCCATTTTCTTCATGTAATTCTCTGTCTGCCCTCAAACAGAGAATTTCCTGCCACAGGAAAATCCATAGCCTTAGTCTGCATCCCAGACAAACTAGTACACCTGAGCCAAGCCAATCCCACGTAAAGGCCACAGATGCAGCCATGACTCTAGAGGATACATCATTAGAATCCACAGCATGGAATTGCACCTTGATGCCCCTCATCATCAGCAGCCACCTGCTCCAGCCTCCTTAGCAAGCTGGCCAGGGCCTGTTTGGCCAAAGCCATGACAGTGTCCCATCTAGATTTTTGGTATCTTGCCACATAAGCTTCACGAATTGTTTTGTCTGAGTCTCAAGGACGCTGCCATGTATTTTTTTAGCCATGGCATCAATCTTCCTGAGTCCTTGTCAGGAGGATGTGAAGCCAGGGAATATTAGTTTTATCACAGGCTGCAGCCTGAACTACTCCAACATGACTGCATTGCTGTGAAAGAAAAATCTGTATCAGGACCTGACAAAGTGTACTCCTGTCCATCTTCTTGTCCACAGGAGGCACATAGAATTAGGAGCTTTTAAAATTTTTATTGTTTGTTTCTCAAATGATTTATGTAAAGGGATAGACAATCTCCCAGACTCTGGGATATCCATCATTTCCACAAAATCAGGTTCCTCTGCTCATCCACAGCTCTCTAATGGGAGCTGAGGGTTTCAGCAACCTTTTATAAAACAGAAAGTGAGAAGGGACCTAGAAAGGTAGGGGAGATTCTAAAGGTCTGTCTGGGGAGATGTCCGTTCAATGGGCACATCCAGACTTCTCAAAGTCATATCACACTGTTCATAATCATCCTCCCCCCTGGTTCATAAAACTCTTCAATATCATATTCTTGAACTGTGGAACCGGCTAATCCAACCTTTTACCAGACAGTGGTGGTCGGACGGAACCGAGAAAGTGACTGGACATTTGTATGGCTTTGCTATCTCTGCAGCAGTTGGAGAAGGATTTTAGACTCCACACTGCTGATTTTCTAGGTTTCTTTGCTGAACTGGCCCTCAGAGTCAGCTTTACGCTTGCCTGAGGAAGTCTCGCCCTGGTCAGAGGGACTCCTCCGGTTCGGTAGGCACCAACCGGCTGGCCATCCGGTCAGCGGACTTTTTGCCTCCCGCTCCCGAGCCTGCCAACTCTTATCCAGGGTGGCTGCAGGGAAATTCTTACAAATCTGGCAGTCTGAATTGAGGTGGTCAAACTCAGACAATAGACATGTGTGTGGGTCAGCCTTGGCAAAGGCTTCCCACAGACACTACAGTGTTGAAACCCAGTGGCCCGGTTTTTTTTGCCTCTCAGACATGATGCCAGCTCACCAAAACTTGCCTTTAACGGTTATGGCTGTGTGGGCAGGCACTCTACTGGGGGCAGGGGGCACTTGTTTTGAGTCACACCGATGTTTGTCTCAACATATGTCTCCCACAGGCCGGAATTTGAGGACGCCGGGCGAGGTGAGGTGGATCATGCCAGGCCCCGTGCCAGGGGTGCTGTGCCCAACCGCAGCAGCAGCAGCGTGCAGACCCAGCTGCTGGAGGAGGTGGAGTATCATTACTTATGGATGCTGTTGCATGCTGGGGGGCAGATCACCAGCCATGCACAACACAACCAAAGGGAGGTCATAATTCCACTATACAAGACACTAGTGAGGCCCCACACTGAAGTACAGTGTACAGTTCTGGGAGACCATACCTACGTATGGACATGGACTGGGTGGAGAGGGTTCAGAGGAGGGCAACACGGATGGTGCATGGATTGCATCACAAGTCCTATGAAGACCGGTGAAGGAACTGATGATGTATTCTGGAGAGGGAGGGAGAGGGGATATGATGGGGACATACAAGTATTTACAGGGGGAATAGAGTGCAGGAAAACACTATTTTGGGCTGAGAAGATGTTCCAGGACTAGAGGGCATGGGATGAAGTTGGAGGGGACGATTCAGAGGAAACATGAGAAAGAATTTCTTTACAGAACGGTGGTGGACAAGTGGAACACCCTGCCAGAGGAAGTGGTGGGGCTGACTTGGTCACTGGATTTAGAATGCATGATAGCTATGCAGGAATTCTGGAGGTCGAGTAAGGTGCAACAGACTTATAGGACAACAGAGTGAATTTATAAGGTCAAATGTGTGAGACTGGGTGACCCATAGGCCTTATCTACTCTACACTGTCTATGTATCCATGTATGCAGGCACGACACAGGTGACATGCATCACAGTGCAGTATCAGCACGCCTGTGTATGGGCCACTGGTGGTCCAGGTATGCACTGGGCACATAGCTTATGCATTGCATCGCGATCATTACTGCCACATCACTCTGCCAGCCTAGTTTGTACCTGTGATTGACGTAAGTGTGTGTGTGGGTGGTGGAAGTGAGTAGCTGAGTGCCTGTTTGTGATGGCCATGCATGTTCACTGTGGGTGGGTGCATGCCATCACAGGTGCGGGACATTGGGCCATAGCTTGTAGGTTGTGGTGTCTAGGGTTGTGGTCAGTCACAGCCATTGACTGTGTTCTATTTTCTAGGCCCCGAGGTTCTATGAGGATGCAACAGGATGTCCGTCTTGCACAGAGGTCAGCATTGCAACCACAGGATCCTGTAAGCCATCCGGAGGCGTGGACACCATCAGGGCCTGGATGGAATGCGGGCACCAGCGGGGGGACCAGGGCTGCTGGGCCATAGCTCGCATTTACTCTTCCATTTCTCCATCCCTACCACCCCTGCCTCTTCCTCTCCAAGTTTTTTAATCCTCTCTTTGAACACCCCCTTCCTTGTACCCGCCTCTTGTAAATAATAGTTTTTATTGTTCTTGTTGAAATATGTTTATTATACATTTCATTTTGATATATGAATACTGTGTCGGTTCTGTTTTGTATCTGGCTGGGGTGGTGCTTAGGTGTGTACATGCCATCTGGGCTGGTATGGTCCTGGGTATGTGTGTGTGTGTGTGCATGGGAGGCATCCAGCATGGCAGTGCTTTCGTGTTGGTCGCCATCTGCTGTCTCCAGTGCTAAGGAGTACAGGGTGTGTCTGGCTTGTAGGCTTCTGTGTTGCATAGGGGCTGATGAGTACTGGGGACTGTATAGTTTCCTGCAGTGCCAGGCACTTCACATGGTGGTGTCTTGGGGTCACAGTGCAGGTGTACAGTATACGGGGCTGATGCACTGTGGTTGTTCAACCCTGTGTGGTGGCCCTCTCGCCTGCCAGTGGCTTGTGCTGTAGGGTGTCAGGGCTCTGCTATGCTTTGCTGGCTTGTTCCCATGGGCACGGATCATCCATCCCACCCCAGTGCTGCTGTGCTTGGGGTGGGCGTGGGTTCCCAGTGTGGCCCTGTGCCATGTGTGGCATACTGGCAGTGGGGCCCTCAGCCTCGTCTCTCTGGATGTGCAGTTCCATTGCCCTGGGGGGCTGTGCTTGCGCCTATGGCAGCTCTGGACTGCTCAGCTGAGCCTTGGTTTGCGCCATGCGCAACATTTTAGCCTCAGCTGCTCCTTCCTGGTTGCCGCGAGGCGCGGTATGGTGCTATATTCAGTTGGTTGCTTGGGCAAGTAATGCCTGCCCATGTTTGAATAGTCGGCACCTGCTGCGCATTTGGCGCAAACTGGTTTGCTTGTTCCTGCTGCTGCGCCCAGTTTTGAGCGCAGTTCTGGAATATCCAGTTGCCCAAGTTCACATCAATTCTGTGCATCTACCACTGTGGTCAACTTAAATAATTTCTGTAATGTAATTGCAGCATCAGTCATGATTTACCTTAATTTTTTCTATTTACTTGGTTCTTAGGTAACCAGGTAGGCTCCACTAGGGCACAGATGCTTCCTGTTTTCAAGGGTAAACTCAAGAGCACTGGGAAGTTGAGTGACTTGTTCAGAGTCACAGTATGCAACTGGAGGTTGTGAACTCAAACCCAGGCTGTCTGCTGGATGTACCAAGCTCCGTTCCTCTAACCTCTAGGCTATACTGCCAATTTTGTTCTCCTTTTACAGGTGCCTAGTATGCAACAATGGCCAAACAGCGTCCACATATTACTCTTATCTTCACAGGTGATGTGTAGTTAGTAAGGCATGGGTCTATAATGTCAGTTCTGTAGGTCTCATCACAGTGGTTGAATGTGCCAAACAATTTATCTTTTCCTTCAGAGGCAGTGACTGTTCTGACGTAGGAACTGACACTTGGATACAGCATGCAGGCAGGTCACAGTGTGTACTGAGTAAAGGATAAATTATATTTTCTTGCCTTCACCGGTTAACTGTGCTGTTGACTCATCAGGATCCAGTAATCAAGTCATCACTATCTTCCAAACTCCAGTCGGACAACATTGTGAGATAAATCAGCTGCTAACAAGCATTTGTCAATGTCGAATGTTTGCTTGCTGGCATTGGCATTGTTGTAGAGCATAGAGCCATAGCAGGAATGCAGGAAGCATCGAACTGAAGCCATCCCCACCACCCCTGCAGAGACTGACAGGCATTGAGGTGCCCCTTTGGGTCATCAGGCATGGCTATGTTATTTCACTCACACCCTACCTCTGCAGACACCAAGTGTTTTGTGTGCCTTGGGGTCTTGGTCTTATGATTTCACCCCATTCCATCAGGAAATATGGTGAGATGGGTGCTGTATAGGAGAATGGGGTGAACTTTTGGGTCAAGATCCCAAGGCACACTTCATGCCTCTCACTGGCTGCAGGGTGTGTGTGTGTGGGGTGAATTGGTAGCATTACTTGCTTACAATCCCAAGTCACACCCTGATGCCTGTCAGTCTCTACAGGGTGGGCATTATGGTCAGAAAACCTAAAGCCTCACGGATTCGTTGATATTTTCACGACAAATTTTCAACATTTTTTTTTTTTTTTTTATGACCCCTGCTCCTCATGAACAGTGGCACATTGAGTTCTAGCTGAAAGCTGATTTTGCACAGCAACTATGCCATTTGGCACCACGGTGCGAAACACATTTTGGGTGAGGTGGAAAATGACAGCTGTACTGCTCTACAAGTAGGTGTGGTGAAATGGCAATGTTGAAAATCTGGAGTGAAACTTAAAATGTGCGAACGCATTTAGCATGCATAGGAACTGTGAAACGACATCAGAATCAGACATTTTTTGATGCTGATTAAATTTTCAACATAGGGTTTTTGTACCTAACTCATGAATTGTGATACTGTCATTTCAGACTGTCCCAAAAGGTGGTTCCATGGCGACCAAAGAAATCACCTTAGCTAATTAACACCATGACAGTGCCAGAATTCATGAGGAGATGTCCCAAAATCCCATGTTGAAAATTTGTTAGTATTCCAAAAATGCCTAAACCCTCTTATTCCATTATACAGCTTATCGGCATTTCTTCAGTTCACTCATCAGCTTTGAAGAGTGCAGACATGTTACTGGTCCACCAAAGATTGTCTCATTGCCACCAGAGGTAAGTATGGGGTGAAGTGGGGTGGGGAGGTGATGCGCAGAGGATGGGCACAGTTTTGTCAAGACAATCAATGAGGGACCTTTTTTTCTTTTCAGGTGTTTTCTTTTAGGAAGACGACGGGACTTGTGTCACGCCAGTGGGCTCCCAGCATGGCAGCCAAAGATTTTTCGTGGGGCTGGGGAGCGATGGGGATTTGGGCACCCCCCATTCTGTACATGTGCCACACTGGGGTGAGCTCCCAGCATGGCAACTGGAAGTCTGTTTCTTTGGGGTTAATTCAGCTGACAGGGGATTGGGCACCCCTGTTGCTATTCTCACTTATGCTATGCTGAGTTGGGCCCCGCATGGCACCTAGAACTCTAAAGGAGCCGATGGATTGGGCACCCCATCAGCTGTATACTCGTGTGACGGGGCGCCATTCAGAGACACTCAGAGGGTTGTGAATATTATTACAGTACTGATCAGGTGCCAACAGATCTACTAACTGCATCTACTTTCAGTCTCATTGGGTTTCTGTGTTCCTGCTTTTGTCATGTCACTCCTACCCTAAATTCTGACTCAACATTCCAAGGATGGCAGTTAGATCTTTTTGAAAACATTCCAAGGATGTCATTTTAGTCCAGTTGCCTCCTCCCGAAAGATAGTCCAGGAAAAGTTCACTTCAAATTGAATTTATGTTCTAGGAAGAGAAAGCAGAGACGTATACAAGCAGGATTGCCGGCAATATGCTAATCAACACTATCTAATCACTGCTAACTGAAGCAGTCTCTCCCTTTCAACTGTACACCACCGCATTTTCAATTGCTGTCAGACAGCTGCAGCATTCATTGGTGAACTGTGGCCGCACCTGCAAACACACTGACTGAACTGGAAGACAATCTCACAGAACATGACCAAACACACACACACACACACACACACACACCGGCCAGCAACTGTCACAAGCAGCACACAGCTGCGGCACTGAATGAAATCCTTCAAACTGAGATCACCTGTGGGCATCAACACACTTTACCACAGCAAGATAGAGAACTTGTCTTTCTTGGTCACTGTTTTCCCCAGTTTTGTCAACATCATCATCAGCAGAACCACCAGTACTTAACAGCAGCAGTTCAACTTCTCATTATTAGACATCCTGAGAATTTATCAACACAAGATGGTGAATTTTCCTTCTCGTCCACTTTTTTCATGCATTTTCCCAGCAGCAGCACCAGCATGAAGAATGTGCATGTTGTTGACATCCTTTGACAGTTGCACACCACTGCAGCATCAGCCAGCAGAACAGAGGTTTGGGGCTTGGGCCACTACTTGACATTTGTGAATAGAGAATAAATCTTCCAGACAAGGCAAGAAAGAGTTATGTTTATGACTCCAGGAAATTTTAAAGTTTTATTTTGGTCCAGCTTTTGGCAATGGCACACAACACTGCAACAGCATCACCTAGCTGCAGGAAAGAAGTTCTTTACTGAGGCCATTACTTGACATTTGTTGCTATTAGAGACATCTTAAGCTACTTAAAACAAGAATTATGTTTTTTACTTCTCAAGAAATGTTCATGGGATTCTTGTTGACTTCTCTGTACAGTTGCACACCACTGCAACAGCATCACCTATCCTCAGGAAAGCAATTATTCACTGGGGAGACTACTTGATATTTGTGGTTAGCAGGAGACATCCTTAAACACTAAAACAAGAATTATGCTTCACTTCTAGGAAAGTAGAAAAAGAAGGATACAACAGGATGAAATGAAAATTCAGGTATTCAGAACTACTGGCACCGATTATTAAGTCACGACCACTGCAGAGATCAGGGCTTCAGCTCAGGATCCCTCCTGAGGCACAGTATTTTTTTCCCCAAATCTCTTTGTGCTTCTCTGTGCTTTTCAATTCTCTTTGTGCTCTCCTGCTGTGGGGGATCTGTGTCCCCATTTCTGCCCTGATAAGTGGCCCTCTCAAGCTCCCCCCCGACCTGACCTCTGCCATGACTGTGTGATGGCGAGCTCCTGGTGGGGGACAGGAGGGGAGACCAAGATCACCCTTGAGCCCCTGCCCTGACTTAGGCCAGGCTTTGTTAGGACAGGGGGAAGTGGAGGTCCATCACGGGCATCACTGTGCATGCTACAGACAGGTGTTTTCCATGGTTGTTTGCCTCTGGAGGCACAGATGTCCAATGACATCCAGTGTGTGATGGGCACACTACCGCACCTGTCCACAGGTTGTCCGCCATTGCCTCCACCCCTTCTGAGTGTCCCACAGCTACAGCACTCCCAGTCTCTGCTAGGAACTGCTAGATGCCAGGGATCCAAAAGCCACCCTCCCAGGAGAGGGAGTTTCGGATGCTCAGTCCTCCTTTCCATCTGAACCCCGTGGCCGAAATTCCCTCCGAACCCAGGTCACCAGCGTGACACAAGGTAAGGTGGATGCCTCTCACCTCAGTGCCACCAGGCCGGCTGGAGGCACAGTATTAGTGAAGTGTTTATTTTTTTTTACACGTTTGTTAACGGTTCAACCTCCAGTGTAGCTAGCATCACAGAATTACGGTGGTCCTTCTTCCTCGGGTGACTGCTCAACCCACAGGAATATATCACACTTTGTCTTTTCCCAGACTGTTGCTCATATGTTTGGAGATGTAATAATCTCAGAGTTCACAACCCTGTGAGCGTTTAGAATGTAGCCTAAATGATATGATACACATGTCATTTAGCTCATTCTGTAAAAATGGCACTGCATGGGAGATTATTTCATCTCCATAGATATAGGCAACAGTCCGAAGTGGCAAAGGCATGTCCTATTCCCGCATGATTAGCATCCCCATCTCAGGGAGGAAGGACCACCATAGTACCATAAGATGATGGCTGTACTGCAGGTTCAGGTAGCTTTATGAGCGTTATGTAAAAAAAAGAACACTGTGCTTACTACTGTGCCTCCGGGGGGGGGATCAGTGAACTGAAGATATGATCCCTGCAGCAGTCGGGGCTTCATCAGTGCTCATAGTTATCCTTTAACATATAAAGTTGGAAAGGGTAAAAGAAGGATAGCACAGATTCTTGGGGGTCAATTTCTTAAACTTTTATTTATTTTTGTAATGTGAAAAGGTGTGTATGAAATGGAATTAAAAAAAGATTACCCAACTAAGGATCTAGGTTCGAGCAGACTCGATAGACCGTAAGGCCTAATCTGCTGGCAAATAGTATGTTAGTATTATATGAAAGGAGGATGAGAAAGGGGTACAGATTACAAAGGGATAACAGTGCCATGTATTTATTAAATGGCATCATAAGCACCATGACGAATCTCCTACAATATCTCCAGCTGATAGTCCTGGTTAGCATGGACCTGTGTGACACCATGCTGGAGCTACATCACCAGGTGACACAGCTCTACAATTTCCCGTTGCAGTGCATCCAACTCATTTGATGGTGCTGGTGTTGCCAGTACTGCTACTTCTTGGAAGTTTACTTACTAAGGAGGGCAACTGCTGGTTCTGTTTGCCCTGTGCTGTGTGACGATGATGGGCAGCAATTCTAACATCTGCACTAATTACCCCACTAATGCACTGATGGACCACCATCTTCACCAGCCCCACTTGAGGCAACTCTCAATGCATCCTGCCATGCCACATGGTGGTTAGTAAGGAATGTAGACCTATGTGCACTGATGAAAGGAGTCTAGAAAATAAAATCCCAGACATAGAAGACATCATGGAGAAGACTAACTTAGATTTTTTTGGTCACAACAGAAATAAAATCATGCGCATGGGCCAGCTCCCACTGCAGGAGGCACATTTGTCTGTGGACCCACTGACATCGCTGGTGCAGGACACCATGTACCCCAATAGCCACAGGAAGTCCTGAGCAGGGCACAAGTGCCCAACCTGAAATGATCAGGCAAAGGAGGAAAGATTTACTGCTCAGTCTGCTGGGAGCCAGGCCTTTGCCTGGAGAAAAAAGTAATTGAGCTCTGCCCTGAAGAAGTGGATGATTAGTGAGAAGTTAAATTCCAACTTTACTGGGTTGAAGGAGACCCAGGGATAAGCACATCTGGAGGGTCAGGTCCCTGGACCACTTCACTGCCTCCTGAGGTGAACCGGCAATTGGCCAGACATCCAGGTACAGATACGCCTGAACCCCTCAATGCTGGAAGAAGGCTGCCACCACTGTGATGCACTTGGTGGAGAACCCTGGAGGCTGAGGAGAGACTGAAAGGCATGGCCTGGAACTCAAATTACCTTCTGTGCAGTACCAAAGGTACTGCCAGTGGATTGGACAAACAGGGATGTAGCTATAAGTCTCTGCAGGTGCAGGGAGTAGAACACATGCCCTGCACCGAGATAGGATTATTTGATTCATAGTGACCATCATGAACTTGTGCCTCCTCAGAAACTGATTCAGATCATTAAGATTCAGTGTGAGGAGCCAACCCCCCTCAGTTTGGAGACCAGGAAATATCTGAATACAAAGCCCTGGCCAGCCATGGCATCAATGGCATGGGCTACATCTCCTTTCTCCAGGAGCAGACCAATATCCTACCTGGGGGTGGACAGCATGTTCCAAGGCACTGCAGACAACCGTAGTGCATAGGCTCAGTAGGGCAGTAGAGCCTCGAAGTTGAGATGCAACCCACAACCACCACACATCCACCACCCACTGGTCAACAGTAATGGTGGACCAGGTGTGCAAGAAATGGCAAAACTGACCCCACAGGATGCTGAGGCAGGAGCCTGACGGGTGGGAGGAAGACACCACAGGAACCATCACTAAGAAACCTTGGAGGCCCTGATACTAGCTATCAGGAAGGCATAGCCACCCTGACCTATGGGTTTCTTGCAGCCCTAACTGGTAAACTGACTTAAGTCACCAGACCCGAGATTGCCCCAACTGGGGCTGCTGCAGTTTTGGCAGCTGGTACAGAAATGGCCCAAACAAAAAGGGCTTTTTCTTCAGTTTCTGTCCCTTGGGGTCCTTTGTGAGGACATGACTGAATCCAGGGTGGCACTGGACTTCAAGCCTGGAGAAGTGTCCATCCACCACTAGCCCAAACAGGTTGGTGCCCAGGAAGGGGACTTCCAACAGTTTGTGCTGGGTGTCTACCATAAAGGTGGAAATCCACAACCAGGCTCTACAGTGCATAGCGACCACTGCCACCATGGACTGGGCAAAGGAATTGCCTATGTCTAGGGCCATCTGAAGCTGGTGCTTGGCAAGGGAGCAACATTGGTCTCTTACCAGTCTGACTGCCAACTGCAGGTAAGCAGAAATGTGGGGAAGGGCATAGTCCAGGACCCCAATAAGGACATGTCTGCAGATGGCCATTATCACAGTGGAGCTCACTTGATGGAAACCCAGACAGGATGCAGTGTAGACCTTTTTTACTGCATGGTCTAGCTTCTTGGAATCTTTGTTGTGGGGCTTGTAGACATCTGTGACATTACCAATCTTGTGAAAGATGGAGTCTGCCACCATCCCCTCAGCCAAGGGTAGGTTCAAGAAACCAGGAACAGAACCGGTCAGAACCACATACTTGTGGACCATTTGGGCCAATAGCATTGGGCACGAAGCCACATGCAACCAAAGCTCCTATGCGAGACCCAAAATAGCTTCCATCAGTGGGAAGGCGACCCCTGGGGAGTCATCCCAGTCAAGAATTTCAGTAAGGAGTACTTAGTCTACTTCTGACTAGCTCCAGGGGAATCTCCATCATTCAGAGAGGAGACAGAGCAAAGCCCTGAAGGAGAGTGGACCATGGTCTGTAGTGAGCTCTTCAGTTGACTCATGGTTGAAGCCCAGAGTCCTAAAGAACTGCATGGAGGAACCATTGGACTCTGACAACTCTTCAACCACCTTTTGATGCTTCTCTCCATAGACCACCCTGGACTCATCCGAGTGGGTGATCTGAATGAGCAACCGAACAGAAAGACTGGTAGCAGAGCTGAGCAGCCTTATATGCCACCTCACTGCAAATGTTTCTGGTGGACGCTCTATGTAAATTGGTGGAGAAGCCAGTGTAGGCTTGACCAGATAGGGCCAAACCAGAACAGGTGCACCAGGGAAGACCAGAGGAGCACTGGTGTCTGTCTAAAGGGCCTACCATGGCCAAAGACCCATTGCTGCCACTTCAGCTCCTCATAGTTCCTGCACAACTTGCAATGGAGTCTCTCATCATGTGAAGACAATCAGGAAGAGAAGCATTGACAGCCTTCCTAATCAAAGGCTGAGTGTGGGAATACACAGATGGGGACCTCAACCTAGACCTCTACCAGCAACAAGAGAGTTGATGGCAAGAGGATGCGGGAGGTGGAAAGGCCTGGTACTCGGCTACATAGGCCAGATCCTGCCATGGAACACCCAAAGGGTTTATCTCTTGGGAAGAGGCAGTCTAGTCAGCTGGCTTATCGTACTCCTCCAGAGAAGGCTGAAAGGACTGGGAGTTCCAGAAATCAAGTCATCCTTGATTTCTTCAGACAACAGGTCGACCGGGTCAGAAAAATCTTCACTAGCTGGTCAGCCCACATCTTGGCCAAGAGACATGATGGGGTTACCATGGAGCTACTGGCCTGGCCTTTGACCTAAGGCGGTTCGGCCAAGCCAAGAGCTTGCCAGTCATCAAGTGGTCAAAGGAATTGCTAGAGCAGGAAAGCATGCTCATTCCCCAGTCCCACAATTGACGGCAGGTCCAATAAGACTTTTCTGACTTATCACCTGAGAAGGGCCTCCCAAGGGTCTACAGGGACTAGCACATTGCTTCTGAACACTCTATGAAGAAAGCTCCAATGCTGATGCCCGTGAGCAACATGAGTGCCAGGGATGAAACAGCCACAGCCTGAGCCATCACCTCTTCAAAGGCCACAAACTGGGAGGTCAACCACCCCTCCTGCCACCAAAACCGCTTTGCAGGGGTCCTTAGAGTGGACCAGTTCATCTGGGCAACCCAGGAGGAGACAGGTGTACTGGTTCTCAAGAGAAGAAGGTAGCAGAGATGTGCAAAGCCCACAGGCAGTAGATACATAAGTTGTGTGGGTAAGTATGAGACATTTTCAGATTGCAGGCAACGCATCTCTTAAAACCGGGACCAGTTTTAGGTTTGTCGTGTTCCATTCTTGAGAAAAGCAGGCAACAACTCAGAATTTCACTTGAAAATGATTGAATAAAAACTGCCCTACACTGCACAAATGGAGCTGCGAAAGAGGAGACCCGATTCTTTCAGCAGAAAGATCTGAAATCATGGGGCAGACCCTTGGAGGATAACACCCAGGTGGGTGGGAGGAACTTGGCTTGAAGATGTTCCAGCTAGACTTAAAGGGAAAGGAAGATTGCCTAAGTGTGAATAAGTGCATCAAATCCACATCTCTAGAACCCTTTTGTACATCTTGTTCTGTGATTAGAAGATGACCTATTTATTGATTATGTTTCAGATTCCAACCACTGCCAGTTGGTCACAGACAGTTTCTCTCCCCAGAAACACAGTCTGCAATGCTGCCAGTTTTCACAGCCCTTCAGATGCCTGAATGGGTCACCTTGGTATTCCACCACCACTTTGCATGACTCACTCTGTATCTCTAGGTCTGAATCCCACTAGATTCCTTGCTCATACAGAACAGTGTTATTTCCCAATGGGCAAATGTTCCATCCCTTGTCACAGCTGAAAACACTTTGCTTTAAAAATGGTATTTTTTGGAAAAGTAGATGATATTTGAGTAACAATGATCTGTAATGATGCAGTACAAACTTACTGTGTTCTCTGTGTTATATAATGTATGAGTAGTATCTATACCTGCAGGAAATGGCAAGTTTACAGGCTTGTAATGCCACTGTCATGATGTCAGAACCTTGTTAACCCCTCGCATGGACGTCACGGTAGTGGGATTACAACATTGAATGCCTGTAGTCATCAATATTCTAAACACTCAGAACATGATCGCTAGTCTCAGTACACAATTCAAACAACATTCCTATTCTTACAGTTTACTATTACTGAGTCTAGCAATCACCATGTCAGAAAGATTTCAACTTGTATGTTATTTCAGTTATTTAGATTACCTCACTCACTCCTTTGGCCAAGGAGATCCTCTAGAGTCATCGGATGTTTGGACCCGAGCTGAGGACACAGAGTCTCTACCCACATTTCTCCTTTTCACCTGTCAACGTGACCTCATCTTGTCAACTAAATGTTGTTTGGCTGTTTTTTATTTTTTTTTTTCCATTTAACTCCTTTCAAAAAAAAAAAGGCCGTGTTCACAGGTGTGAATGGATTTTCCTGTTTAAATTTTGTGACTTGTTTTCTGTATTGTAGCAAGTTACTTAAGCTTAGAGTTGTGAAGAAATTGAGTTTCAGTGCCATTCAGCCTGTGTATCTAAATATTTCTTTTTTTTGTATGAACATATATGGTGCAGATTCATTCATAAGGCAAGGCATTTTACTTGTGCTGGGTGGAAACTTCACAGGTCGAGTCAGACACACTATAAATGACAATGCCCATTTACAGGTGATAACCACATCTGTAATCACCTCTCACGGTTGCGAGGGCAATGTTAAACCTCTTGAGCTGTGCTATTGAAGTTTACTGATGCTGTAGCAACCACTCGAGGTGATTACAGCACGGCTATCACATGCACACCAGGTAATATCCTCTATGTTTGTTGTTAGTTACAAAGTCTGGTCCATGTTAGGTAAACGTGCATGTTTCACTATAATACGCAACATAATATAGTAATGAATAAGATGTGTAATCAGTGTAAAACTAATGTATTCATAACTGAAGCTCTACATCCACACAAGTGTCTGTAATGTTAGTCTGTTTTTGTTTTTATGAAAGACTTATAATACACAAAGTTTGAAAAAAGAAATGGTAACTTTATAGCCTTCCACTTCAGAAGCAGATCAGACATGCCAGTTTACCACTGGTTATGTATACCTAAAATGACGCAGTCACAGAAAGCAGGAAGTGTATAAAAATCATATTTAATATTCCACAATATTTATGTACATTACAGGATAATAAACACCTAAAACTATGATGGGATACAGAATTTTGGCAGAGATAAACATAAATGCACTTGAAATAAGAGGTCACACAGAAAAACCTAACTCAGTGCTATCTAGATTCTAAGTAGATCAGAAGGAGCTTACCCTTTAACTGGGAACTGGTGAGTTATAACAGACTCAACCCCATGATGTTCCTAGTTCAAAATCCCAAACATAATGAGACTCTCTTTGTAAACATCTAACAAAAGTTTCTTTGACTGGCTGGCCCACTACACCCACATCATCATACATGCTTCTCTGACATCACAGGCTGAACCATTCCATTGACCTTTGTGGACCACCCTTTTCAAAGAAGGGGTCCAAACTGATTTTGTGGATTGAAGCCTGGCCCTTTTGTTGTCCTGACTGGCCAAACCAGCAGGAAATCATATCAATCTGCCTTAACCCTGTTTACATTCAAAACATTTATTTTTTGATAAACTTCAAAGGACTGAGTCCCTTTTATGAAAAAGAAAAAAAGCCTTCTACTGGACAGGAAAAAGACTGCTTACACAAAGGTCTCCCTAGCTGAGTGCCCCAAGGCCTCAAACTGCAATATAAAGCTATTTTCAATTCGACTCCATAAATCCCACAACTAAAATATTTTACAGGCAATGTAACCAGTAAGATAAACAAAACAATGTCTGGGTGTTACATCTGTTAGTGTACCTGTAGCATTAGCACAGCTGTAGTGTTAGCTTAGCTGTAGCCTTAGAGTAGCTGTAGCATCAGTATAGCATTAGCATACCTGTGGCTTTAGCATAGCTGTAGCATAAACTTAGTGGCATCATTGGCATTAGCTGTAGCATTAGCATCATCTTAGCTGTACCACTGCTGTAACTTAGCTGTAGCATTAGCATACGTTATAGTATAAGCTGCAGCATTAGTTTTAGTGCAAGCGTATGCTGTAGCATAAGTGCAAGATGTAACCCCCAGGAAATGTTTTCATTAGCTTACTAGTTATGATACCTATAAAATTTTGTAGTTGTGGCACACAGAGAAAACTGAAAATTGCCTCATATTGCAGCCCTAGGTCTTTTGTGTGAGCATTACTGGGTTCTCACAGAGGTTGGGCGGGGACTTCAACTGTACCTGTCCTGTAAATGGTTTTTAATTTGGTTAAACTTCAAAGGGTCGACTCATTTTCATAAAAAAAAATACATGTTTTGAAAGTAAACAGGGTCAAGGCAGAGTAAGACATTTTTCTGCTGGGTAGCCAGCTAGGATGGCAAAAGGCAATCCACAAAATCAGTTTGGCCATGTTCTGGAAAAGGGTGGTTGCCAGAGATTAAAGGAGACGGTACAGTGTGCGATGTCAGAGAGGCATATATGATGGTGATGCAGGTGTAGTGGGTCAGCCAACCCAAGATATTTTTGTGTGTATTTGCTCTTAGAGTTATGTTTGAAATTTTGATTTACCAACATCACGGGTTCAAGTCCGCCATAACTAATCAGTTCCCAGTTGGGGGTAAGCATCTTCTACTATTCTAGTTAGAACTTACAGTAGATAGATGTATTTAAGTAACACCTTGGGAAACATATCTGGAATTTCAGCTTAGTTCACCCTTTGAAAAACACTTTGTTTTTTTTAACTTGGGCACTTATAGACCTTCAGAGGACACACTGAGGAACATGTACAGCATCTGGAATTTCTTGTGTATACCACAAGAAAAATCAGTTAATACTGCTTCGGTGATGTTTGTCATGCAAATGCTGAGGATGTGAGGAGACATTCTAGCTGCATGTTCCCTAACATCCACCACACAGATGCATCACTTAAAAACACTTTACTGAGTATACTATACAGAATAAATATACACAGACACTAGTGGTACCATTAAATATATATTTGGTTATAGTTATATAATATATATTTTCTTGTACTGTATTTTAATCCAAGTGCTGTATTGTAGTTTACTTTTTATTTCTTTTTGTTTATTTCTAAAGTTATACAGTGGCTAGGCCAGTGTGGTTCACAGGATCCATGACTCCCATCCATTACTGTTGGTCTGAAAGACAGACGATGAAGATATGTTTTTATTACTGGGCACTAACATTTCAACATGCACACAATATATTACTATTGTCAGTACTCAGGGTGCCCTACAACCTGCCACTCCCTGTTGTGGGGGTCCACATAGTGGTTCCTTTTGTGGATCAGTGTTGGTTGCAGTGGAGTGCCATCTACCAGCACTGGGCAATGCTGCCCTCTTCCGACTGTGCTCCTTCCTCTTGGGATCTGTCTTATAGTGGTGGCCAACCATCCTGAAATGAAACAAGACTGAACATTTTTTTAATCTGTGCATTGCATATTACATTCACAGTATTACAAATGATAAATATCTAAAACGTGCATGTACTGTACTGACTGTTAAAATTCGGGACTTACACTGTGTGGATGCAGTGAACACCCACCCCATGGGCCAAGTAATCCCATTATGAAGTGGCTTGGAGGTGATGGTAGTCTTGCTTCAGCAGTTTTTAAAACACTTGTACTGTGCAGTATGTTCTATGGTTCTTATTCCTGGGCTTTACCTTTCATAGGGGGAATCAGAGGGTGTTCACCACAGTAATATTCATATCAATAGTGTCAGTATTTGCCCAGTTTTAGTCTTGGGATATTGTGTGCATGTAATTAGTTAACTGTCCTAGTCACATGACTTTTGTACATAAGCATGTAAGTGCACATGTATTTCATCTAGTCATAACCAGACACCCCACACCACCAGTGACAGTGCACAAAGTACTGTACTGTAATTTGGGTGTGGCCTTAAAGTTTCATGAAAGGGATTTTATGCCACAAAATAGTATAGCATTCAACAATCAGAATTTTCTCTCTGCCCTGGCTGAACTCGGACCTCAACCTTGTCCTCAAACATTTAAGTATTGTGCCCTGCTCATGTGCTC
This sequence comes from Neoceratodus forsteri, assembly GCA_016271365.2. Classification (NCBI taxonomy): domain Eukaryota; kingdom Metazoa; phylum Chordata; order Ceratodontiformes; family Ceratodontidae; genus Neoceratodus; species Neoceratodus forsteri. Next base: position 1,130,662,885 of record CM028131.1, read on the forward strand.
ACTTCCCACATTTACTCATTTCATAAGTCTGTGGGCCTGTCATTAAAATCTAAATAAGGTGACAAATGCTTTGCCTCACCCTTACCACATTGTGATGTTGTCATGGTAACAAGGTGACAATCTGTTTCTTGGTGGTTGGAAACTCCAAGTCATCCTACTGGAATTATCCCAGCAGGGATGGAAATTTCTAGTTGGAGACGCTCCTTACATCTAAATAAAGTACTGTACATGTTTCCTTGTTTTAGACAACTCAGTACATTATGGCTAGGCAGTGCAATTTCACAATATCCCTTCCTCCTGGCAGCACCTGATGTACTCACTGGGGCCAAACCGCTATGTTACATGATGGTGTTTTATATGGTACACACTTCAAGTGCTTGGTTGTTTTATCACATTACGTTTGGCCAGGTTGCGTCATTTCTCAACTTCCAGGCACTCTGAAGAGAAATAAAATGGCAGTGGCATAATTCTTTGGGAAACCATGGCCTTGAATGTGTCCCTCTTCTTCCCAGAAGTGCTTAATGAAATGTTGCCACCACACAGTTTGAACTGTTTAGTGTATCTGTGATGTACTGTAGTTTGTGACTTAGGCTTACTTGCACAGTGCATGATGTGCACATGAATTGGGCTTTGTTTATGAAGTACAGCACATGTGTAAGGGTCTTATAAAAGTGCTACAAGTTTTTGTCAGACAGTGTCATTTCACAACATCCAGGCACAAAGAAGTGTTATTTAAAAAAAAAAAAAAGCAGAGGTAGAAGTCTCTGGGAAACCAAGTTTTTGGATGGGTTTCTCTTCCTCCAAGAAGCACTTAATGAAATGTGGCCACCACTCGGTTTGAACATCAGTTTAGTGTGTGTGTGTGTGTGTGTGTGTGTGTGTGTGTGTGTGTGTGTGTGTGAGTGAGTGAGTGAGAGAGAGAGATTCTGTAGTTTGCAGCTGATGCTTACTTACACAGTGCATGACGTATGCCTGAAAATGTCTGTGGTTTAGGCTTTGACAAAATACAGCCGATGTGTGAGGGTCTTATAAAAGTGCTATACATTTTTGCTAGATCTTTCACACAACAAATACAGCTAATGACTATACTCTACACATATGTGATTCACATTCCTGATCCTGAAATGAAAGCTTTAGGAAACAAAACATGGATTATAACATCTAACTGCATGTGATAATGAAAGATAAAACTATCTTGATAATCACCTTATTTGGGTGGCTTTACCATACCTACCCATATTTCCATCCCATCTGGCAGCACATTCTCTTTACAGAGGAAACAGATGCCACTACCCCCTGTACATTATCCAGACATTCTACAATTTCCATCACAGCAGTCTCATTATCCTCATTTAGCATACTGTCAACAAGTAGCATTGTTTCCCCATGTGCAGAAAGAACAGTAATGTCAGGCGGATAAAATAAACAGGTAGACAGTAAACTACAATACTGTAATGTTCTAATACTATAGTATATCGTATAGTGTATAATTGGGTGAATAACAGTGCTAATTAGTACTGTATGGCATAAAATCTAAGGTGTGCACCTGGAGCAGACAGTAGGCCATGGGCCACACGGAGCTGTGACAGTGCATTTCAAGTGTGCCATCAGTCCACTATCTGTAAAGGAGATCCCAGTGCTCTTCAGAAACAGATCTTTCTGATGCTTTCTTCAGCCATCATCCTCCTGTTGCCTGCTCTGATATCTGCCATTTTCTTCAGCATTGTCACTGGCAGATGTGATTACAGCAAAGGAGTGCCCAGCTGTGGAAGTGCATCACTTATTTGGAAATATGATGCAGGAAAGCACCTATAAGATGTTCATGCCAGGGGCTGTATCACCAGATGCCATCTGTACTCAAAACTACATGAGGCCCAAAAAAGTGCCATAATGACAACTGTACTGTACATTTTCTGAAGAACTGTCAGTGGGGTTGCAGCAGCTGAGCAATGCAAACATTAAGATCCCAGGCAGGGGCAGGGTCCCTGAATGGTTGAAAAACTTGGAAAATACAGGGTGAGCAGAAAGAGAAGAGAGCTTCCCTGCTGAAATAAAAGCAGAGACAGCTGCCAATTGCACTTTCAGGGTAGCTGGTCTCAGTCCCAAAGAATTAAGATGGACCATATAGTCCAAAACAGTGGGCAAATCAGCAGATTCCAGGGAAATATGCTTCCCAGAACACCATACGGAAAACCTTTTCCATTTGGAGTTATAAGTAGCCCTAGTGGAAGGCTTCCTAGAAGCTTTCAAGATTTCAAGAACACCTTGAGAAAGGTGTAGGTCAGCTAACTCCAACTCCTCAAGAGCTAGGCCTTGAGGTTGAGGGATTTGAGATTCGGATACCAAACTCTCCCCTGGGCACAGGTTAACAGATTGTGGTTCCTGGGGAGACAGGGGAAGATGAAACATAGAATTTGACGGCAGATAAGGACCACTTGGCCCACCTAGTCTGCCCATTTTCTACCTAACAGATAAGCTGCAGATCCTAGTTAATCAACAGCTTACTTCCTATTACCCACCCCTAGGACTGCCTTATGCCTGTCCCACACATTCTTGAAGTCCCCCACTGTTCTTGACTCCACGACTTCCTCAGGGAGGCTGTTCCATGCATCCACAACCCTCTCAGTGAAAAAATACTTTCTCACATTACCCCTGAGCCGTCCCCCCTCTACCTTCAAATTGTGCCCCCTTGTTCTTGCACATCTCTTTTTCTGGAAGATGCTACCCTCTTGGACTTTAATTCCCTTGAGGTACTTGAAAGTTTCTATCATGTCCCCTCTCTCCCTTGTTTCCTCAAGAGTATACATATTAAGCTCCTTTAGTCTTTCTTCGTATGTCTTCTGGTGCAGACCCTGCACCATTTTGGTTGCCCTCCTCTGGACTGCCTCTACTTTGTCTATGTCTTTGCGGAGATGGGGTCTCCAGAACTGCACACAGCACTCCAGATGGGGTCTCACCAACTGTCTGTACAGATGGATAACAACTTCCTGTTTTCTACTATTGATGCCTCTTCCTATGCATCCCAGTATCCCACCAGCCTTCCTTACTGCCTTCTCACATTGCTTGCCCACCTTTAGGTCATCTGATATAATTACCCCAAGGTCCCTTTCTATTTTTACTGTTGTCAGTATCTCATCCCCCATTGTGTACGCTTCCCCTGGGTTTTTGTTTCCCATGTGCATTATCTTGCACTTCTTTGCATTAAATCTGAGCTGCCATACATTTGACCATTCCTCCAACCTTGCCAAGTCCCTTCTCATCCTTTCCACTCCATCCTGTGCATCAACCCTGTTGCAGATCTTTGTGTCATCTGCAAAGAGACATACTTTTCCTTCCAGTTCCTCTGCAATGTCACTTATAAAGACATTAAAAAGGACCGATCCCAGTACTGAACCCTGCGGTAGCCCACTAGTAACCCTCCTTTCTTCACTGTGTACTCCATTTACTACTACCCTTTGTGTCCTGTTGTCTAGCCAATTTTTTTATCCAGGCTACCACCTTGGACCCATTCGAAGGCTGGCTATCTTGTGTATTAATCTTTTGTGGGGGACTGTATCAAATGCCTTGCTAAAATCTAGGTAGGCCACGTCCACAGCCCCTCCCTGATCTACTACTTTGGTCACCCAAAGAAATCTATTAGATTAGTCTGACATGATCTTCCCATCATGAATCCATGTTGCCTCGGGTCCTATGCCCCAATGGCCTCTAGGTACTCAACAATTCTTTCCTTCAGAAGCGATTCCATCATTTTCCCTACCATTGAGGTCAAACTAACTGGTCTGTAGTTTCCTGCCTCTGTCCTGCTCCCACTTTTGTGAAGAGGAATTACATCTGCCCTCCTCCAGTCCTTGGGTACCACCCCATCCTCCCATGATTTGTTAAAGAGAGTAGTCAGCGATGTCACTAGTTCTACCCTTAGTTCTTTTAGAATTCTTGGGTGAATCCCATCAGGCCCACTGCTTTGTCCACCTTCAATTTTATTAGTTCTTTCAGAACCCTTTCTTCTGTAAATGGGCTGGTATTGACCCCTTGCCTCAGAGTATTTCTCTTGTTTGGTTTAGGTAACCTCCTCCTCTTCCTTTGTGAATACTGAGCAGAAATATTCATTCAGTAACCCTGCTTTTCACTGTCACCCTCACCCAGATTCCCTTCCCTTTATTAAGCTTCAGTATCCCTCCTTTGGCCTTTCTTCACTCCCTAATGTACCTATAAAATGTCTTATCCCCCTTCTTAACAGAATTGGCTATCCTTTCTTCAGTTTGGGCCTTTGCTATTCCGACTACCTTCCCATCCTCTTTCTGCTTTAACTGATAAAGTTCTCTGCCCTGCTCCTTCTGTGTTTCCTTATATTTCTTGAATGCTGCCCTTTTCTCTTTAACCTTCCCTACCTCTTTTGTGAACCATAGCGTTTTTTTCCTTCGTTGTGTGTTTTTTGTTTTTTTTTTCCAACGCAGAGGCAGAGGCTTGTTGCCTCTGTGATGGCTGTTTTGATCACTCCCCATTGTTCCTCCACCCCTCCTTCTTGCCTGTTTGCTAGTGTTTTTCTGAGGCACACATTTTCCCAAAGTCAGCCCTCCTAAAGTCTAGTACTCTTGCTTTTGTATGGCTTGATTGTATGGCTGTGTTTATCATGAACCACACTGTTTGGTGGTCACTTGTTCCCAGATGGCTACCCATTTCTAAATTTGAGATTCTTTCTCCATCCCCATTTGAAAGTACCAGGTCTAAGATTGCTCCCTCCCGACTCGGTTCCAATACTAGCTGTCTGAGACATGCCCTGTAGGGCATCAAGAATGACCCTGTTTTGGATGTGCCTGCAGCAAAGGTGCTCCAGTTAACATCTGGCATATTCAGGTCCCCATCAACAATATCTCCCTTCTGCCATTCTAAGAAAGCCTTCTATCATTTCCTTGTCCATTCCCTTCCCGAGATGGGGGTCTGTATACAACCCCCATGCGGATTGTGGCGCCATTCCCTGTCTCCAGGGTGACCCAAAGTGCCTCATCTGCTCCCTGTTTACTCTTTAGTTCTGTTGCTTTGATCCCTTCCTTTACAGAGATAGCTACTCCTCCTCCTCTTTTACCCTCCCTATCCCTCCTGTAGATTGTGTATCCTGGTATGTTGACATCCCAGTCATGGTTCTCTGTGTACCATGTTTCTGTGACTGCCACAATATCCAGGCAACCCTCTTCCATCAAGGCCACTAGTTCAGGGAGCTTGTTACACAGACTGCGGGCATTGGTACTCATCACCCTCCACTTTTTGATAGCCTTGCCCTTTAGCCCCATTTCTGTCCTTACTGCCTTTGCCTTTTTTACATTTAAATCTGTTCTGCTCCCTAATAACTTCTGTACCTTGGTGTTTACCTCACTAATCACCATGTTTTGTGGGGGGAGGCACGGATTTTCCAGCTCCTTTTCAGTGCCTCCCCCCTTGGCTAGTTTAAATGCTTGCCAATGAAGCATTTAAACCTCTCACCTAGGATCCTGGTCCCCCCCCCGGACAGATGCAGACCATCGCACCAGTATAGGTCTGCATTCCTCCAGGTGGCTCCTCAGTCCCCAATGAAGCCAAAACCCTGAGCTCCACACCAGTTTTTCAACCACTCATTGAATTCCCTGGTGAGAGGTGCCCTAGCATCTCCCTTGCCATAGACAGGTAGCACCTCCGAGAAGGTTACCGTATGCGCTACTTGTCTAAGGCCCCTTCCCAACTCTACAAACTCCTCTTGCACTGCTCTGATCCCATTCCTAGCCAGGTCATTTGTCCCCAGGTGGACAACGACATCCAGCTCCCTCCCAAGTGCAGCTCCTCCCATGATCCTGAGGATTCGCTTCCTGTCCCTCCAAGCCATGGCGCCAGGAAGGCACCTTACTTCCCTCTCCCCATCCTCCCCCCTAATGATAGAGTCCCCCACCAGGAGTTGTTTCCTTCCCCTGTGGGGTCCCATGCCACCCTCCTTTGGGTCTCCTTTGTGAAGGTTCCCAGCATCCTCCTTGGTCTCCACTGCAGGTGCCTCCATAGAGGAACCACTATCCACCAGAAGAGTGAATGAATTGTGAAGAGGTACAGCTGGAGGGATGCAACTCTGTTCCACCACCCTCTCCCTCTTTGAGCCCATCCTGGTCCAGCCACTCCTCATTCTTGGCAACCTCTGAGATAGTGGCATTGGCCCTGGTGGTCCCTGGGTGGGGGAGGAGGTTTCACGAATCCTGGCCAGGTCAGCCTGGAGACGGGCAACCTCCTCTCTCAGACCAGAGAGGTGCCTGCAAATAGGGCAGCACTGCAGCCTCCAGAATGTCTCCCGGAACACTGCCGCCCCACAGCCATTGCACTGCACCACTCCTATCATGTCTTATTTTGTGTCCCCTTTACTGTTTCTCTGGATGCTTACTCTCTCCTCTCCCTACAACTCACCCCCTTCTTGTTCTGGGACAGCAACTTCCTATCTTCTTCAGTAGTCTCCTTCTTCCTTGCTCAATATCAAACTACCAGCAGCTGGGGGAAGAGAGAGTGAACTACTTTTTCTACTTCAGGGTTGACAAAACCAATGTTTCTCTATGATCCTTTTCTTCCTACTGCCAAATAGGAAGTTCCTGTTGACAGTTAAATCCAGTGGCTATAAAAGTAGAACTGGCTTTGGGTGGGTGGAGGGCAATTGGTAAGAAAAAAGGTTAGCAACAGGAAGTTGTAATTTGACTCACCTGCTTTTCTAGTGTCTAAACCACACCCCCAGGTAAACTATTTCCTCCTACTGGTTTAGCAAAGTCACCTGATACAGTACCTTTCCCTGCACAGAACACACACTGCCTTTTTCTTTCTTTTTTTTTTTTAACCTTAAATAAGACCCCTTCTACTTCTAATAAAGTTATCTGTCTACTTAATCTTAACAGACACCGACTCCTACTGAGATAGAAGTTTTAAATTAAGAAGAAAATGTAGCTTCTTTTAGCTGCTTTCTGCTCTACAAGCAAGGCTAGCAACAGCTAGATGGACTGCTAAGGACAGAAGGAGTGGGTACCAGGGCTGCCTGGCCCAGTCTGGAGCAATCAGAATCATCTTGCAGGGCTGAGATCTGATTTTGACCAACACCTTGAACAGGAGAGGGAAGGGGGGGAGAAAGCAGACAGGAACTTCCCTTCCCAACTGAGAACTAGGGCATCCAGGGGAACTAAGCCCAACACTGGGGGCCTGCAGCAAAAGAGAGGAAGTTGGTGATTGTCTGGGGCTGCAAAAAGATCCATCTGTGGGGTGCCCCATCTGGAGAAAATCACCTTCAAAATTAGGGGACCCAGGGCCCATTCGTGATGGCCCTGAGATATCCTGAGAGCATCTGCAAGGACATTGTCCTTGCCTGGGAGGTGTACTGCTGTAAGAGAGGTGTTCAGGGAATAGGCCAGAGACTACAACTTAACTGCTTCGGTGCACAAGGCCGTAGACAGAGTGCCCCCTTGCTTGTTGATGTACCACACTGTAGTGGTGTCTGTCCTGACCTGTACCACTTTGTTCTGAACAGATGTGGAAAAAGCTTGAAGTGCTAGAAAAACTGCTCTGAGTTCCAACAGGTTGATGTGGAGCAAAGATTCCTGAGGGAACCACAATCCCTGGGTGGTGAAATCACCCATGTGAGCTCCCCACCCCAAGAGGGATGCATCTGTAGTAAGGGTCAAGGAGTGAGACTGAGGGATGAAGGGAACCCCCAGTCTCAAATTGTTCTTGTCCTGCCACCACTGAAGGGCTTGGATCAGGGTTCGAGTTACTGGGATCAATTTGGTTAGAGGGTCTCTCCTTTGAGACCAGAAGGCTCTCAAATGGAACTGAATGTCCCTCATCTGAAATCTTGCTCCCTGCACTACTGCTGTGGAGGCAGCCATGTGCCCTAGGAGCTGCAGAAAATGCCTTGCTGGTCGAGAGACCTACAGAGTGAAGGAGGAGGACAGAGAAACCAGGGTCTTTGCTCTTTCCAGAGGGAAGGCTCTGGCCTGTTTTCTGCTCAGTTCTGCGCCTATGAAGGTGAGTAGCTGAACAGGTTCTAGAACTGACTTTGGAAGATTGAGAAGGAAACCTAGAGATGTGAGCAGTTGCTGAGAAGCCTGAAGGTGTAATTTGACTTGGTCTGGAGACTGGCCTACTATGAGCCAATCGTCCAGGTAAGGAAAGATGTCAGCTCTCCTTTTGCCCGAGGAAGTCTCGCCCTGGTCAGAGGGCAGTCCCTCCGGTTTGGTTGGCACCGAACCAGGCTGGCCATCCGGGTCATCGGACTTCTTGGCCTTTCTTTCCCTGAGCCTACCAATTCTCTTATCCAGGGCAGCTGCAGGAAAATTCTTTCAAATCTGGCAGTCTGCACTGAGGTGGTCAAACCCCAGACAATAAACACATGTGGTGTGTGGGTCAGCCTTGGCAAAGGCTTCCCTACAGACACTACAGTGTTGAAACCCAGTGGGCCTGGTTTTTCTTTTGGGTTTCTCAGATATAGTGCCAGCCTAACCAAAAACTTGCCTGTTTATGGCAATCCGCCAAGCAAGACCCTATTATCGGTTCCCAACCGTGTCACGGGTAGTGGAAAAAAACGTAATGAAATCAGCTTTTTTTTTTTTTAGAACAGATAAGAACCGGGAACCACACTCAAATACAATTTAAATGTAGTTTAACAACCTGATCGGTTCAAACCGAACTGATAATACCGTTTGCAAGTTCCACACACAAATTAAATGTAAAACCTATTACGATACCACAGACAGAGCTTGAACCGACCGGTTGTGGTTTAAATTTGGTTAAAAAAAATGAAAAACAACTTTAACCGACAAAATGAACCAAGCAGAAGGAGAAATCTCCGGAGCAACTGTTCAGTGAGGCGGAGTAAAGAATCGGACAGTTTTAAGTTTGAAGAACAACAAACAGTTTTCAACTGAGCTCGCGCTCAAGATTCCATGCCTGGCATGGAAAGTTAATTCTTTCACCTCCGGAGCAGTTTGAAGGTTGGGACTCACTGCATGTGTCATAATATAGCAAGACTTCATGTTGTTTGAATTGCCATTTCCGGATTAATTTGTCCTATGGTATCCTTTCCGATGTTCCCCATCTAAATAGTCAGTCTTATTTTCCCATTTCTCTTCCTGTTTTCGTTCAAATTGTTTGATAATATCTAGTAATCTAACAAGATTTTAATCTTGTTTCCCTAGACTCCTCAATTCTTTCAACTTTGGTTACTTCTAACCCTTTCTTAGTTTCTGGAGTATTTTGGATCTCCATAAGTGGGACAATTTGTGTTGGCATAATATGAAGTCCTACTGATTTAAAAATTTTCCACTTCATTCCAAATATCCTCCAGTAAATGTCCTTTTTTGGTATAAATCAATACGCAATCTTGAAAGGACTTGAGTGCTCTCATCGTATAGATTTCATCTTTAATAGAAAAGTCAAGGTGGAGAATCTCAATAATCCAACCCTTCAATTTCCCCATTTTCCATACCCAATCTAGGTGCTCCATACATCTCAAGTAAATACTCCATATTTGTTCCCTCTAGATCAACAAATCTATTCTTCGTTGCTATAATCCCTTTCCTAGGTGACTTCATGGCAATCTTGACCTCCCCCTCTTTTTATTCATCACCTTTCTTTCATTCTGTTCTTTACACTTATCAGTTGTATCCATTTTTCCTTTGTTAGTCTCAAAAATCAAATCCTGTGTTAGTATCTCAGTTATTTCTTTAGTTAAGAGTGATTTCCTTTTATATGCATTAGCTTTCTTTCTTTCTGCATTATGTTCTGATCAAGCCTATCCTTTTTCTCACCAAAGATTTCACTGGACGGATCCTGTATTTTCTCATTAGTGCCTTTATTTGGAAGTATTTTACTTTTCCCTTTCTGGTTTATTTTTAATAAACCTTGTATATATTCTTCCAAAAATCACCTTATTCCTTTGTTTAGGGGTTGACTTTTCCTCATTTAGATTGTAACTGGGTGGTTCTTATTTTATTATCCTTGCTTTCCATTAGCACTTCTTGAATAATTGATTCAAAATGACAGGTGCAAGGCTGATTCTTATCAAAAGATGGTGGCAAATAATACCTGTACGGCTTTGTTTTCCCATTGCCCAAGATTCTACGGGCTCAACCTTTCTTTAAAACAATTACCATGCTTAGGTGTCCTATTTCTTTGGAGCTCTGACTTAACTGTAATTCAGAATATTATATAACTTAACTGCTTGGTTATAGCTAATAATGGTGAGTGATACAATAGCACCTGTGTTTGTTCACTACTAGGGGCTAAAGGGTCTCTAATACTCTACTGCTTTATATTTTTATCTAGTGACCCTTTGCTCTTGTAATATTGAAGAGACAGTTTTCAGAATTTGGGGATTTACTTTTAGTTTTATCTAAATGTTTTAAACCATCAATTATAACACGGACTCTTTTATACTCTGAATTTCAGTTTCATTTTTATCATTATTCCCCTTACTGTAAGATCCCCATTTATTCAAAGTAGTCTCTTTTCCTAACATTTTGCCTGGCAGTCTTTCTGAGATTTGACCATTTCTACTATGAATACTTGCAAGAGAAAAGCTTGCCTCTTCATAGTCATCTCTACTATCACTATTATAAGATACATAAGAATCATAGGACTTTCCACTATGAAGATGTGGGGTCATTTGATCTAAACTTATGACGGACGAGGGAAAAACTGGTGGTGCAAAGGTATTCCATTCATACGCATCAATCGTGATGCCCTCAGTAGGTCCTAATGGAGTTGAGGTATTTACCCCTAACAAGGAGTTAAAATTCCCCATATTAACTCTTCCCCCAACAGCCTGTTTCCAATTTCTTTTTGAAATGTTCTCAGTCTGTTTTAATTTGTCATCTTTAGGGTCTCCCTCTTTACTGACCACGCCTTAATGGTAGGCCATATTTCTGTTAATTTAGTTTGCAGGGGATCTTCTCTAGAAGCTTCCCTGCATCCATTAGTAACCTTCTCTTCCCTTGGCCTTACCGGTATTAAACCAATTTATTTATTCCTCTTCGTACCACCATGCCTCCCTCGTTTCCCTCTAGTTGCCTTATCCATTATGGTACTAATTTTGCCACTTCTTGTTAGAACCATACTTAATTAGGCACAATAATAGGAAATAAAATATAATTGCACAATTTTCAGTTGACAAAGAATTATTTTTAAACTCACCAAAGATGGTCAAGTAAAAACAATAGGACTATATTTGTCGCCAAATTAGTACAGTGCCCAGTCAGGAATAGTAAGTAAATTTTATGGGCTTGCGCACAAAGCGCATCCCAGTAACCTTAAATATCCTCCCGAGCAATTTAAATTAAGACCAATTATCTCATCATAGGGGAGTATTCTTATAAATAACCAGAAGTACTAGGTACTAGATCAGACTAATCAAGCTAATCAAATTAAATCTGAAAATAAATATCCAGGATTAAACACGTTAAATATTTAACCTAATAGACTATGCAATAAAAACATTTAGTTCACAAAAACAGAAATGCTGGCATATATTAAGCTAGTTAGTAATTTTTAAGTACACCTTATATTGTCCTTAAAACAAACCATAAGTTACTAGGAATGTCTTTTAAAACAGCCCGTAGATCGTTTCTTGACCAACCAAAAAGTCACAAGCTCTGTCAAAGTTCCTTGATATCGTCTCCTTGGTGTCCATCGCCAATGCAGGAAAAACAAATCTTCAATCCCCAGGGATGGTATCCCAATCAATGTCAAAACAAGGCTGCAATACAAACTCCCATGTGAAAGCACGAAAGTAGATTTTCCAACTTTCCAATATCTGGCCGAGGTTTGTATATCAATACTTCTATCCCTCGGAAGGATCCCCACTATATTAGATAAAAATAAAATCTTACAAGTAAAAATGTTTAAACATCTGAATATCTAATAGTCTAACAACCTACTAATCTTCACTTATCCTAACTTATACTAAGCAGATACATAGACCGTGTCAGCAGATAAGGGCCTATGGTCCACCCAGTCTGCCCATTTGAGCTTGTAAGTTCAGTTTATGTTTTCCTACAAGTCTGCTGCCCCTTTGTTTGAGTTATTTTAACTTGGGTAATTATTGCTGGGGTTGTGCGCACTGCCGAGGGAATTTGCCTTTTGGAGTATATAAAAAACAACACATGACCCAGCATGAAATACATGAAAATAATATAATCAATACACTGAAAAAAAAAAAAAAGTTAACTGTTTACTGGGAAGAACTCGAGTTGCTGAACGTTGAGACGCTGTATGCAGAGCAGGAGAACAACACCAACAGCCAAATCGTTTTAAATAAATATGGTAATGAAACCCAAATCTGTATCTAGAGAATAAAACATGAAAAATAAAAATACTCACTTTCAGTCCACGAGGAGTTTTGGATGAAGTCAGAAAGTGAAGAGATTTCCTTATTTTAAGCAGACGTAGTCAGGGATAAGCTCACCCAATGTTGCAAAAAGTTTAGTCTCAGATTTTTATAAAGTTCCCAGGCTAAACCGCTTGGAATTCAATATCACAATACAAGTAAACTGAGAAACTGGTATAGCTGATGCACTTCCTTTGTTCAATACAACCTTCTTTCCCTCGAGTGTTTCCTGCGGTTATAACATTTCTAGTTGCTCTGCCTCTATCAGGCTATGAGACTGACTATGAGTGAACAGCTCATTGGTGGGTTTAGCTTCAAAACTGATGCTTTCCCATCACACAATCAGCAGTCTTATCTTGGAAACAGCATGAGGAAAAGCGAGTCCCTCACCAATTAATTTGGGACCAATTGATAATTTCAATTGACCCAAATTATTGGAAGGAATACAAAAGAGATGCTTCAGCTTACAAAACAGCCTTGTTAGACACAAGGGCTAATCAATTTAATTGCTCTATTCTTAAACTAATCTTATTAGTCAGGTAATCAGCTGTTCGGCTGTTCTGCTTAGTCCCAATCGTAACCTAAATGCGATACAGATTGCAATTCAAATATTCCAAATAATTTAAATAAACTTTCCTTCCACAATAAAAACAAATTTCAAAAAGGTTTCTAAAGGTGCACATACAATGTCAGAACAAGCACATCTGCACTCGAAAATGCTCCAAAAGGCAAAATCCCCTCAGCAGTGCGCACAACTCCAGCATTAATTACCCAAGTTAAAATAACACAAACAAAAACTAAAACTCTAATTATTCACTGTGGGTATATAAAAACCAACATATGACCCAGCATGAAATACATGAAAATAATATAATACACTGAAAATATCTTTTTTAAATCCTAGGAAAATGGAGAGGCTAGAAATGCTTTAGGGCTTAGGACTTTAGAACTTTAAAATCGATATATTTACTACAGTTAGATGGTTTACTAAACAAAGGACATTTGCCATTTCCTTTGTAAATAAATATTAGGGTTGTCCTGATGCAACCTCTCTCGTAGGCGCCCCGAAGAGCACCAGCTTGGGACAAACCCCTGAACTTAACAGGACTCCGAATCTCCGGAGGTCACAAGCAAGCACAGTGGCCATCCTGAATTGAAGGAGAGAGTGGCAAAAACAAAAATGTGCCGGGGACAAGACCCACTGAGTTCATATAGAGAACTCAGGCAACGATGGCATACCCGTTATAAACTCTGGGTAAGCTTCTCGGCACTCCTGCTGCCTCTCTTTTCTTCCTCCTCACGGAAATCAGCAGTAACTTATCGCATACAGCGTCTCAACGCTCAGCAACTCTAGTTCTTCCCAGTAGACAGTCCTCTCAAGCACACCCAACAGCAAAGCAGAAATCTGGACCCTGTTGGTAGGCTGGGATTTTTGTTCCTAGTAGGAGTGGTGTGTGGTTTTTAGTTACCAAAGAAAACAAAAGAATCTGTCATCAGAAAACAGAAACTGTTGGCGGTAAAGCACTGGGGGAAGTCATTCAGACCTCCCTCAATTGAGGAGGGGCAATCATCCCCACCTGAGCTGTATTTTCCTCTGCAAAAGGGGTGTAGGCCATTGCACTTGAACAACCTTATATCCCTCAAGGAGTGGTTCCCAATCCCTCATCCCTGCACCACTCCTTCAGTCATGCATTAAAGAAAATGTTCAGAAGAATCCTTCCCTAATCTGACAGGACCCCAGGACAGGTCAATGAGGCTGCTGCCAGCCTCCCTTAGCTTTCTTAAGCTATCTTTATCCTCCTCCAGGGGATTGCAAGCCAGGTTAGTCGCTAGATGGACAATGATATCAAGCTAATCAATCCTTCCCACTCTCCTAATAATTCATTCCACCCTGTCAGCATCCCTAACTGAAGCCCCTGGAAAGCACCTAACCATGCTGTCTCCCTTCTCCATAGCCCCCACTACCCCTTCCTTCCCACTTATGATGGACTCTCCTATCACAGGCACATTCCTGGTCATCTCTTTCCCCATGGACTCTCATCGCATGCCAGGCGCCCTATTAGAGACAGACCTGGTCAGCTGCATGACTACACATTTTGGTCTTCCAACTGGGGTGACTGCACCACCCAAATCAAACAGGGGAAAAATCTGTTTACGGTTACTATTTCTTGGTCCTCACCCACATGGACTCTTGTTCCCCCCCCCCAAATCTGTACCGTAGATGTCTACTGAAGAAGAGACAGTGTCTACTTGCACCAACAATAGCTAGGACCTGCTCTGCAGAAGAATGAGTACAGCCTCTACACCAGTCAGCTTTGCAGTGAACCCTGGAAACCTGCTGCACACTGAGCAATTCTGCTGCCACCAAAGGACTTCCTTGAAGATGACTGCATCACAGGTGTTATGAACGTACAAAAAATGCAAGATGCAGGCCCTTGGGTCTATCGAGTGTACAGCTACCCAAGTTTACTCCACAGCTGTTCCCCCCTCCCATTCCACCAGTTCCCCTTCCCCTGATCCTGTCCCACCCCTCTTATTCACCAATTTCAGTGACTACCTCTTTGGGAAGTGCGTTCCACCCTACCACTCTCTGTGAAGTAGTGTCTTCTCAACTACCTCCTGAATTTGCCCCCTCCAGTCTCAGATTATGCCCCCTAGTGCCCTCTCTCTTTAATCTAAACATCTCTTCTGTGCCGACTCTGTTTATGTCCTTCATATATTTGAAGGTCTTGATCATAGCAAAATTTCCCTCATTCACTAAAAATACCACCAACAGTTTAATCTGGTTCAAGGTCAGTTGGCATTCATCTGTATCCCACTCCCTGGGTTGTGCCTGAACATAGTCAGGATTTGTCTAGTGCACTTAGCCGGTCAACAAAACTAACTAAATAAATCACCCCTCTCTTCCAGGGAGTACATGTTGAGCTCTCTAGGTCTTTCCTCGTAGGGTTTCTCCTCCATTCCTGTTATCTTGGTTGCTCTGTACTGGACTACCTCCAGCAGTCTAATATCCTTCTTTAGGAAGGGACGCCAGAACTGCATGCAGTACTCTGGATTTGGTCTGACCTGTGACCTGTATAGTGGCAAGATAACCTCTCAAGGCGATTCCCCTGGCAATACACCCCAGCATCTTGTGAGCTTTAGCTGCTACCTTCCTGCACTGTGCTGAATGATTTTCTTGCCCTGTTACAAGTACACCAAGGTCCTTCTCGGTCCTTCTCCTCTGCAGTGCCCATCTTATAAGGCCCCCCTCACCCCTGCTACATTGTCCTCCCGCAGCTCTCCAGGTTTTAAAGACTCCCTTATACCCCGCTTTGCCTATATGTGATGGACCATATCCATAGTACTTCACCAGTGCTGCTGAAATGGTTTCCAGGACAGAAACCCTTTTGTCAGGGTACTCCAGATAGGATCTCTCTAGGAGTCCTTTAAACATCCAGAATCTTCACCACCCTCTATCAGTCCTCCCAGATCACTCCTCTGTATATGTCCTGACCCTTTCTTAATCCCATTTTGCCCCACCAATTTGCTGACAACACACAGAAACTACCGTTTGTCAGTTCCTTAAATTCCCACAGGTTCACCATGCATGTAGAGCAAAGCTCCCTCTGTGTCTTACCTGTGTTCCTCATCTACTCTGGGCAGAGTCCCTTGCAGAACTGTGAACTACCTGTGGATGCCATCCTCCTTCTCGTGGTCCTTACCCTAGGGATCATTAAAGTGAGGGGTCAGTTGGACTTGTGGTCCCTTGTGTACCACCACAGGCTTGTTAAACCTTCATAAATCAGGTGGCCTGTTATGCTTTGTCCCCTATTCAGGCCAGGAGCATAAACTGTCCCAAATATGGGAGGAGACACCCAACGCTGGCCAATCCACTGACAAATTTGTGCATTGACACCGATATCAGAAGAGTGAGAAGCTCTTCAGTGTACATGTCTGTCCTATCCTCCTGGGATACCAGAAGTGTCACTAACCCTCTCCAAGAAGAACAAACTGCACTTGGCCCACTTCCTAGCTAGACTGGAACTGTGCGATGTGCTCATACAGCAAGGAAACAAATGCCTCCATGAGCAGGATCCCAAATATCTCTCGGATCTGCTGACTGACCTCTTACGCCTGCAAATTTAAAACTTTTAGCTGTCCCTAAATACCATCTAAAACTGCTGGTTGTAGGGCTGTTGCCGTTAGGGCTCTGTTATGGAATGCCCTCTATCCAGTCCTTAAGCAAAGTGACCCCCTAGACAGGTTTATGTCTTCTCTGAAGACACTGATAAATTTGCACACACATTTAACATTTCATGAACCTAATGTAGCCAAGCTGTTTACTACAATGTTTACCTAACTGAGTAGTGTACTGTTTCAAACTGTTTATCAAATCATTTACACGTTCTGTCATTTTGCATGTGTGCTTAAGTCTGTGTATGTCTTATTGAATAATTTTTAATTTTTTGTGGGATGCCGACAGGGAGCTCCAGTCCTTCTCTCGGAGGGACTAGTCCTCCGACCTGGTATAGTCGGGTCATCATAGATACTGTCAGCTCCCAATTTTACTGTTTTGCCCTGGGCCCACGGTCGTGTAATGAGTGGAGTGGCTGGCTCCACGGAGGCAGTCTAAAGCCCTGGAGGTGGGTCTGCCTGCTGACAAAGCAACAAAAAAGGACACGGCACTAACACTTCTGTAACAAATCAATATTTTACCCACATGAGTGTAGAAAGAGTAAAATACAGTGGCGCCATGCAAGGTGACAACAGCTCCCAGAACACACAAACAGTCAGACCGGTTTCGCACTGAAAGCGCTCCTCAGGGTGTCAGTGTACAGCATGCTGCTTAATCCTCCCGCAAGGAAGGAATGCTGTTCATTGACGCCAATCTTTTCAACCCCCGACACTTAAGAGCAACAAAATTCAGAGTCTGTTACCGAATCCTGATTGCCGATGTGGCTAAAAATGTGACGCTCAGTGCCTCAACTCAGTGAAACCGGCTGGCCTAATGTTTTGCATTTTAATACAATATGTCAGGTATGATCACTTTAGCCGTACAGTCCTCAGAGCTTGTTGGATGAGACCTTTATAAATTAAGCTTGATCGGACTGAACTCAACCATAGGAACACCCAACTGGCCCAATCCAGGAACTTTAAAAGTGATCACTCCTTTGTCATCCAGTGTCCCACAGTTAGCCTGTCACACTTCCATGAGGGTAACCAGAATTTAAGATCATCTGAGAAGCAAGGTTTGTGAAATTATAAACAAAGCTTATTTTCCCCTTTTCAGTCAACCCAGGATAGTCCGTCGGATACACAATATCCTGTTTACAGTGGGGATCTAGTTTACAGTGGGGTCTTATTTGGTAGCTTGAGGCAAAGGGAGGCCAAGTGACTTACTCAAGGTCAAGTTTCACTTTTATTGTTAGTGTCTGCTATACAGAAAAAAACATTCATTATTATACACTGCATACATTTCAACTAGAGGATGCATATAGAGTATCTTGTTTTAAGAGAACCAAACCAGTTCTCTAAAAAAGCACTGTACATTTTGTACATTTCAAAGAGTGGAAACACCAAGAATATTAGAGATAGCATTAGGAGTTCTAGGAATGGTATATGTTGTTCATCCACACTTATTGGCAGGTTCCTTGAGCTTTAAATCTTGCTGGAAGGTCTTCAAGCTGGCTCCTCCCACCCACCCGGGTGGAAAAAACTCTCTGCTCCGCCCCATGACGCCAGATCTAGTCCGCTGGAAGCCAGGTTGTGCGTCGAAGCCGGGGAGGTCGGGTGGGTCGTGTGGATGAACATACCATTCCTAGAACTCCTGTTACAGGAGAGTAAAGTACAGTTACGTAAGGACTTACCGTAACAGTAGATCTTCGAGAACAGCTCTTGCAGCAGGTTACACCACTAGGACAGATTCCCAAGCAGTAACGCTGCCAGAAATACCAGGAGGAAAAAAATAGGAAATACATTCCAGGTCCTGAACCTAGGACAGGAGACCCTGTAGCACCGCAAGGCCGAAACCAGCCCTACGCCGAGAGGCGATGTCCAGGCTAGAATGCCAGATAAAGGTATGCACAGAGCTCCAAGTGGCTGCAGCACAAATAGCAGAGGTGGAAACATTTTTAAGTGCTGCAAAGGATGTGGCCACACCCCTAGTAGAATGACCCCGGATAGAACCCGGGAGGGGCTTTTGTTTTAAATCATAACAGTAGGAAATACACTGGACAAGCCAGCGAGACAAAGTCTGTTTGGATACTGATTGGCCCATCATTCTCTCAGAGAAGGAAACGAAAAGCTGATCAGAACTACGAGAGGTTTAGTTCTGTTGAGGCAATACTAGCCAAGCTGGGTGAACATCCAGGGTGTGGAGCAAAGCCTCTCCTCTATTTGAATAACTCGGAAGTAGACCGGAAGATCAATATCTTGGTTTAGAGTGAGTAAAGAGAACACCTTAGGTAAAACTTAGGTTATCATCCTCAGGATACTCTGTCCCGTGGAAAACTAACTAAGGCTCTTTGCACATGAGAGCATGAAGCTCAGAAATTCTTCTCGCCTGAAGTAACTGCTAACTAAAACAACGCCTTCCACGCATAGAAACGAGCTTCGCAATCCCGACAGGTTCAAAGGAGTGAAGTATGAGCTGTTCCAGGACAAAGAGCAGATCCCCATGGAGGCAATAGTTGTCTCTAATGAGAGGCCTAAGGTAAACACTCTCAAGAAATTTTAGAGGCGCCCAACTAAGCTATATTGTATCGATGTTCCCCATCGAGGTGATGGGCAGAAATGGCACAAAGGTGCACCTTAATAGAGGAGTAGGCTAGGCCTGAATGAAAAAGGGAGAGGAGATAGTCCAACACTACTCCCACAGGACAACCTAAAGGGGAAAGTCACAAGCTTGTGACCATAAACAAAAATGGCGCCATTTCATGGCATACGTCGCATGCGTTGCCGGCTTTCTGGCTGCAGAAAGAACCTCTGCAACCTCTTGCGAGACCCTGTAACGAAAGATGGCTATGTCTCTAGGAGCCAAGCATGCAGGTTCAGAGAACGTAGGCCCAGATGGACCAATGAACCTTTCTCCTGAGACAGTAGGTGGGAGCTGAGCGGCAACGGGAGCGGGGGGTTCCCGAGATAGTTGCACCAACAAAGGGAACCAGATCAGTCTGGGCCAGAATGGGGCCACCAGAATCATGAGTGCGTGCTCCCTGCGCAGTTTGAGAACTCCTCTCTGGATCAACGGGAAGGGAGGGAAAGCGTCGAGGAATCTGTTCTTCCAGGAGGGGGATAACGCTGTCATGCCAGAAAACACCAGGCCCTGGATCTAGCGAGCAAAAATTGGGCAGTTTTGCATTGGATGGGGATAACAAGTCTAGTTTTGGAATTCTCAACGAAGAAACAGGTCCTCTGCTACCTCTCTTGAAGTGCTGCTGGAGTTCCCAGGCTTGCCTGCAACCGTAGGTTCGTTCACATCGGAACATGCAGTGATCAGATTTGGCGCTGCAGTCGGATTACCCAACCCACACCGTGGCCTCCCCTGCAGCGGGGTCAGAGTGTGCGCCTCCTTGTTTGTTGAGGTACTACATCACGCCGGCCGTGTTGTTTCGTCAGAAGCAGGAGAGTACACGGGGATTACTGACTGAAAGCATGCCTGCAGGGCAGCAGAGAACCGCCTGATCTCTAAGACATTGATATGGAGATGAGCTTCCATCGGGTCCACCGATTCTGGGACTTTTACCTCGCCCAGGTGCGCCTCACCCAAGACCTGAGGCGCCCATGGTGAGGGATTACCCGAGACGGAGCTACAAACGGACGCCTTGGAGAGCAACCCGGGACTAGCCACCACTGCCAGTCTCGATCACTGTCTGTGATCTGACCGGATGCTGCAAGTGTCTTGCCTTTGGTCCCATTGCACTTTGAGCATCCACTGGGCTACTCTGCATGTGGAGCCTTGGCAAAGGGACAGTAGGAATGGCCGTGCCATGTGTCTGGAGGCGAAGGACCCACCTGGCAGGCACAATCTTGTTCGACGACAAGTCCCTTATGAGGGATCTGATGCCCGCTTCTGTCGTCCGGAAGAAAAGCTCTTCCTGAGCAGTGTCCAGTACTGTGCCTATAAACTGCAGTTTCACATTTGCATTTCAGGAGAGACTTCGCACTCTACGAATGCCCAGAGATTGGAACAAGTCCTGGTGCTTCTGGACTGTGAGTGCAATAATGCTCTTCTGAGGCGGCCATGAGGCCAGTCGCTGAGGTAACTGAACACATAGGCCCAGTTCTCTCAGAGACGCTGCCACTACTGCCATGCACTTGGTAAAGACCCTTGGTGCGATGACAGACCTAACGGAAGAGCTTGGAACTGAAAGTGGTGGGTCGAGAAACGGGTTTAGGAACCCTGGTGCGCCTGAGCTATAGGGATTTGCAGGTATGCGTCCTGCATGTCTAGAGACGCTAAAAAGGCATCTTGTTTCAGCATGGGAATAAGGCCCGGAAGAGTCACCATGCGGAATCTTTTGTAGGCGACAGACACATTGAGGTCGCCGAGGTCCAGAATCGGACGGAGGTCCCTTGGTTTCTTGGGAACCAGGAAGAAGAGGGAATAATATCCTCGTCCTCTCTGGTTCTCCAAGACATACTCTATCACTCCTTTTCTTAGGCGCGCGAGTACCTCTTGCCAGATCAAATTTGTGTGCTGACCCAGATACCGGGAGAGCAAAGGAGGCCTCGAGGGTGGCTTTTCTGCGAATTCTATAAAGTGGCCTAGACTGACCAACAGCAGAACCCACCTGTCGGTGGTAATGGCCTGCCATCCCGGCAGGAAGTTCGCAATGCGACCCCCGGAAAGGAGTCAGGCTGTGGCGGCAGATGGGCCCGCTGGCTGGGTCGGCCTAGAGGAACGCTGACCTCAGCTGGCGGGCTGTTTCCCCTAGGTTCTACGGAAACCAGAGCCCCTCTGATGTGTAGCGGAGCAGGGCTGCTGCCTCTGTGTCCGCCCATGAAAACGGCTTTGGTTCCTACGAAAGGAACCAAGCTTTTGGTTGGTATATGGCCTGAATCGACCTTACCGCCTTCCCGGCCTCTTGAAGTTTGGTAATGATCTTCTCGGAAGAATTACCAAATAAAACTTCTCCCTCGAACGGAGCGTCCATGTTTTTCTAGACATCTGGGGTAAACCGAGACACGTAACCAGGAGCCGCCTCCGGGAGGCATAAGCCAGAAGCTGCTGCCGGGCCGATGAGGTCCACAGAGTCGTACGCGGCTCGAATCACTTGGGTCCCCACGTCTGAACCCGTACTGAGGAGCTGGAGCATCTCCTCCTTCTGCTCACCTTCTGGCAGCTTTTCAGCCACCTCCAGACCCTGTTCCCACAAAGCATTCTAGAATTGAACCATGTGGGTCAGGTAGTTAAAGGATCTGATGGCGCAGGTGGCGGAAGTGTACATGCGCCTGCCCAGTGCGTCCAACTGTTTGGACTCTGGGTCCAGTGGCAGGGTGCTCAAATGTTGCGGCCTCTGTGACCGGTCGTGTGAGGCTGTGATGACCAGAGAGTCGACCTGAGGCTGCTGTGTCAAGTACTGGTCATCCTTAGGAGCCTTGTACAGACGATCAGCTTTCTTCGGCACTGCCAGGAGCGAATGTGGGCGCCCACGCTGCCTACCACCACAGGCTTTGGGTCCTTCTGCCGAAGATATTTGGCTAGCGTAACCTTTCGGGGTCTAGTTCTTCTGCATCCCATCCCATGTTCTCCTGGATATGTCTCATAATATCCATGAACGAAGGGTCATCTGGAGGAAGTCTCGGTGTCTCACGTGGGTCTGGAGAAGGGATGGAGAGAGGAGATGGAGATATAGATATAGAGGAAGAGTAGACTGATCCAGTGTCCTCCGTCGACGGCGAACATCGGTGTCTCCTGGATCTCTTGGGGCTGGGTGATCCAGAAGAGGATTTCGACAGAGGTCTCCGTCTTTTCTGATCTTCCCCTGGGAGAGGATCTAGGCTCCCGGGGGGGAGGTAAGCGGACTGCCAACCCCGAAGGTGAAGGGGGGGCAGGTACCGGAGGAGGGGGAAGAGGAGGAGCGGTGGGGACCATGTCCCTTTTAATGGTGACCCACCAGTAAGTGAAGAGATCCTTCACTTCCGCTAAAGAAAGGCCAGATGACGGCCCAGGCACCGGTGGGCGGTTGTCGGGTAAGGGCGAGGGTGCTCTGTGAGTTTCGGCGAGGCCGGGGTCACCCATCTGGTCCTCGGGCTGCGTTAAGTCCTCCTCAGTCAACGTCTCCTGACCGACATCGGTCGGAGGCGTGGGAGCCCTCTCCTCAGGAGGAGCGGACGTCGGTCCCCCTACCGGCGTCCGCTGGGATGGCTTGGCAGATGACGGCTCCAGGAGAATGACGATGGCCGATGACTGTCGAGCCGGCATCGGGTCCACAGGTCTCTTCAAAGGTGTGAGCTCCAAGGTTTTGCGAGGAGGCACAGAAGAAGACCGGACGTCGGGAACCGAAGGGCGGGAACCAGACTTGTGGTGATGGTGCTCCCCGGACTTCGCCAAGGCCTTGGAAGAGGAAGACGATGACAGCCTGGTGGACTTGGCCTGAGAAGAAGGTTTTCTTACTGCAGCCGAAGGAGGCTGAGAGCTGGCCCTGGAAGAAGAGCAGTCAGACCGAGAACCGGAGCTGCGGGACTCTAAAGCCCTGGAAGGGGCCTACTCCCATCTTTTCTCCGTGTGTTTGTGGGATTGGACGAAGATTCCCCCTTGGAGGACATGGTCTTCAGTTTTTCCTCCAACAAAAAAGCCTGGAGGGCCTTCTGACGTCGGATCCTGGTTAGACTGTTGAACCCCTGAAAACGGACAGGCCCGGGTATCGTGGTCTGGGCCCAGGCACCTAATGCAGGCCGTGTGGGGGTCCTTGAAGGGGATCCGTTTCCCGCAAGCACACTTGGAGGGATGACTGAAAGTCGGAGAGGACATCAGCAACAATCTTGCTTGAAGAAAAAGGAATTTCCCGAAGGAAAGCTCTGAACCATGCGTCGCGAGCTAGACTGTAACTGAAGGGTCGAGACATGCAAGTCGATGGCGGGAAAGAACTGGGGAATCTGGCAGGACCGCCCCCTTATGTACCACGCCTAACGGAGGCGGGACCGACGTCGGGGGCAGTCCCCGCTGAAGATAGCGAGCTAGAATTTTTCCGTGGGGTCCTGACGCCTGCCGGCTTCAGTCCTAATAGTGTAACCTGCTGCAAGAGCTGTGTCTCGAAGTAAGATCCTGTATTTCTAGGGACATGGATATGTTGTTCAATACACACTTATTGGCAGACTCCTAGCAGTTCTCCGGGAGGAGGGAGGCAAGGCGCACACCCCAGATACTTTGGGGGGGGAGACTGGAGAACCGAGACCCCAAAACCAGCATCCCGGCATGACTCAAGGTTGATGTGGTAGTGGGTAATACACGTATGTGCCTACTTCCAGGTAGCAGCTCTGCAGATATCCTGGATAGGGACATCCCTGGAAGCAGCTACCGATGCAGCGATATGGCAGGTAGAATGAGCTCTTATCCCTCTGGGAGGCTCCATGCCCGTCAACCTATAGCAGAGATCTATGCAAGAGGTGACCCACCTGCTTATCGTCCGCTTGGCTGCAGGTCTGCCAGGTGCGGCTTCAGCGTAGGTGACAAACAGCTGGCGAACCTCTCCCCGAATCTTCAGCCGTCCGCTCCCTTATGATCATTGCGAAGCGCTAGTCTAGGGTCCGGGCGATGGAGCCTATATTCGGCCTCAGAGGTGTGATTGGGGTAGAACACTGGCAGAGTCAACATCTGGTTAAAGTAAAACTCAGACACCACCTTCGGAAGGAATTTCGGGTGGGGGCGCAGGACAACCTTGTCCCTGTGGAAGACCAGATAAGGAGACTCGATGGAAAGCGCCTGGAGCTCTCCCATCCTTCTGGCTGACGTGATAGCCACCAAGAAGGTGGTCTTCCACAACAGGTGTGAAATATCGCACCTGTGCATCAGTTCGAATGGCTTGCCCATGAGCTTGGCCAATACCAGCAGTAGATCCCAAGGAGGTAGAGGTTTGTTTGTTGAATTTTGTTGACCCGGTAAGCCCACTGGGCCTAGAAGTCCCTTTTTCAGGGGCGACGGGGGGGGGGAGGAGAATACAGATGGTAAGCAACTGAAATTGAACCAGATTAAGCTGTAGGTGGTATTTTTAGTGAATGAGGGAAATTTGGCCAGGACACCGTGGAAATTCCCATACTCTTAAGTGCCATGGGATCTTTCACATCCACCTGAACTACCACCAATCCAGGCAGATGGGACCTCGGTTTAACGTCTCATCCGAAAGACGGCACCTCAGAAGTGCAGCACCCTCTTGCACCGGAGGGGAAATGTGGTCAAGGCCTTTGAAAAAGCACCTGACCACCTTCTCCTGCACCACCGACTGCTTCCCGGCCCGCGCCCCGTAAGCAGAGATGGCTGCCAGGTGCACCTTAAGGGTCGACGACCAAAGCCCTTACTGAGAAAGGGACCGCAGGTAGTCCAGAATGCTTGCCAAGGGGCAGGCGGAAGGGTCTAAGTCCTTCCCCTGACACCAAATGGAGAATCTCTTCCATTTGAAGGCATAGCATTTCCTGGTCGACTCAACGACGTTGAGGACCTCGTCGGAAAGACCCAAGACCTGGAACTCTAGCCGCTCAGGAACCAGGTGCAGGGATTGAAGGTCCGGATGGAATACCTTCCCCTGATTGACTGAGATCAGGTCCGGGCGGACTGGAAGCCGCCTCAGGAGCCTGGAGTTGAGGCTGAGGAGATCTGGATACCAGAACTGGAGGGGCCAGTCTGGGGCTACCAGAATCACTTGCGCCTTGTCCCTCCTCGCCTTGAGAAGCACCTTGTGGATCAAGGGAAATGGGGGAAATGCGTAGAAGAGGCCCGACGTCCACGGTCTCGAGAAGGCATCCCCCTGCAGCGAGCCCTGCTTGGGGGGGGGCGGGCATGGAACAGACTCAGCTTCGCATTCTCCCTGGAGGCAAACAGGTCCACCTGAGGTGTGCCCTAGTGGGAGAACAGGTCTTGTACTACCTCCGGCAGGAGAGACCACTCGTGAGACGCAGCCCCTATCCGGCTTAGGGCATCGGCCAGGGTGTTGGAGGCTCCTGCCACGTGAACGGCTAGGAGATCCGCCTCCAGGCTGCGCACGAGGGACCATATGCAGAGAGCTTCCTTGCATAACAGCATGGAGTGCGTCCCGCCCTGGCAGTTCAGATAGTACATGGTTGTGGTATTGTCCTTCTGGACCGGAACCACTTGACCCCGTAGAAACGGAGCGAAGGCAGTGAGAGCTAGACAGACCGTTCGGAGCTCCAGCAGGTTGATATGGCATCGGGACTCCCAAGGGGACCAGAGGCCGTGCGCTTGGTGTTCCCCCAGATGGGCACCCCAACCCATCAGATATGCAGCGGTCGACAGACAGACCGTAGGCTCGGGGCGGACGAACGGGATGCCCTCCTGCAGATGTGCCGGAATGATCCACCATTGGAGAGTGTTTCACATCTCCTGGGACACAGTCATGGGCTGGTCCAACGGATCGCAGCGTTGAGACCACTGGCTGGCCAGTCCCCAAGGAAGGGGACGCATGAACCAACGGACCATGCTGGTGCAGGCCGCCATGAGGGCCAGGAGGCGCAGGAAGTGCCTGGCAGGGCGCAATTGCCCAACCAGAAATGATTGGGCAAAGGAGGAAAGAACCTCGGCCCTGTCCGCCAGGAGCTGTGCTCTGGCTTGTAGAGAGTCGAGCTCTGCCCCAATGAATTGTATCACCTGCTTTGGCACGAGATCCGACTTGGCCTCGTTAATGAGGCCAATCTGAGAGCAAACCTGAGGGCTAGATCTCTGGACCGCTTCCGCCTACTTCTGAGGGGCTGCAAATCAGCCAGTCGTCCAGGCAGGGGTACACCCGGACCCTTTGACGCCACAGGAACGCTGTCACCACTGTCATGCATTTGGTGAAGACTCTGGGAGCTAGGCAGAGGCCGAAAGGCATGGCCCGGAAATCATAAAGGGATCCCTCCTCTCTGAAGCGGAGGAATCTCTGATGGGACGGACGGATTGGGATGTGAAAGAACGCATCCTGGAGGTCCAGGAACAGAACCACGTGCCTCTTTCCAAGGATGGGATTATCTGAGCCAGAGTGACCATCCTGAAGGTCCGAGACCTTAGGAACTTGTTCAGGTTGTGCAGGTAGAGAATAGGGCGCGAGCCCCCCCCGTCCGTTTTGGGACCAGGAAGTACCTGGACACAAACCCCAGGTCTGGAAGAGGATCCGCCACCTTCCTGATCAACTCTTTTTCGAGGAGCAGGGCAATATCGGCTTGGCGGGCCGACAGCGAGGCTACGGACGCTGTGGCCCCCGAGGGGCGACGGCTCGAAAGGGTGGAGCCTGCTCCAACTCCAGAGGCAGGCCTTCTCCTACCACCTTCAACACCCAGCGGTCCGTGGTGATAGCGGACCAGGTGGAAAGGAAGTGGCGGAGCCGTCCCCCACCGGGGGGGACGAGGCTGGAGGCGGCACCCGCAACCAGTCACTGGGCAGGCTTGAAGGAAGAACCGGCCGAGGGACCTCCTGGGCCTTTACCTCCGTGTTTCCTGTTGGAGGAAGCTGCCGGCTTGGGTTTGGGACGCCAAGCGTGAGCCTGCTGGCCCTGTTGCTGGTGCTGCTGGGCTGATAGAGATGCAGGGGCCGAGGGACGAAAGGACTTCTGCTGCTGACGGCGGCCTTTGTCCCTCTGGGCGGAGGTGACAGAGTCCAGGGTGGCATTGGACTTCTCGATCCGCTGGAGGTGTCCCTCCACTGCAGGGCTGAAGAGGTCAGTCCCCAAGAAGGAGACATCCGACAACTTGTGCTGGGTATCCGCCGTGAAGGTGGATCTCCTCAGCCACGCCCTGCGGCGCATGGCCACCGCAGCCACTACTGACCTGGCACAGGAATCACCCATGTCCAGAGCAGTCTGAAGCTGCTGCTTCGCCACCGCCCTACCCTGGTCCCGCACCTGGCGGATCGTGGTCTGCAGGTCAGTCAGGAGATGAGGAACAACCTCATCCACGGAGCCCAAGAGGGCACGGGAGAAGTGTGCCATCAATACGGCCAAGCTGGCCTGTTGGAGGCAGAGGGAGGACGCAGCGTACACATTGCGCCTGGCAAAGTCCAGCTTTTTGGACTCTGTCGGGGGGGCTTATCCACATCCCGAGCGTTACCAGAACTGCTGGAAAATGCTGTCGGTGACTAACCCCTCAGCAGAGGATCTGAGAAACCGGGCAAAGAGCCGGTAGGGACCGCATACTTCCTGGCCAAGGGCGCAGGACAGGAAGCAGGCCACTGCCAAAGCTCCAAGGTTGAGCCGACAATGGCCTCAGCCACCGGAAAGGCCTCCATGGGGGAATCCCCTTGGTCCAGTATCTCCATCAGGGGATACTTGGCCCATTTGGACACGGGCTCGAGCTGCATCCCGGTGGACTCCGAGATGAGTCAAAGCAGACCAGAGGACGACGATGGGCTATCGTCCAATGACTGGCCCCCGGAGGACTCCAGGTCGACCTGCCTGGAGAACAGGGAGGAGTAGTCGTCAGATTCCGAAGAGTCTGCAAAGAGCTGCCTCGGCCCTGAGCCACCCACCACCTGCAGAGGTGGGTCGGGAGTGAGGGTGACAGACAACCTGTGGTGCAGGCCGTGACCCAACCGAGAATCCTTGGTTGGTGCCCCCACGACTTCAGTTGTGGAGGCGGAGGTTCCACCATAATCGGTGGAGCAGCTAGTTTTGGGCGAGCAACCGGCCCTGGAGTGGGCAACTCGACTGGGGCGAGTGGTTGCTTCAGTCGTTCAGGCGACAGCTACTTGATGGCCGGGGTCTGGACTGGGGTCGGCTTAGGCCCGGACAACAGCAACTGCTGCCACATAAGCTCCTCGTAGCGCCGGTGTAATTTACGCCGAAGCCTCCCCTCATCCGAGGAAGAGGACGAGGAGGAATGGTGCAAACGCTTACCTTGGTATCGAGACAGAGACCGCTGATGTCAGCAGGAACGGCTAGACCGAGAAGAGGTCCGAGACCCTCGGGGGCGAGGTGGGTATGGAAGGGGCGGGGACACCCGCCTTCCCTCAGCTCGGGCACTTTAACCGGGGACTGCGGCCCAGAAGGCACAGGCAGATCCTCGGTAGCCACCCAGGGGACCGGTGAAGGAGGGACGTCTGCTTCTCCAGTCGACAGCCCGTCTAATGGATTGAGAAAAATCTCGACTTCGGCGACGGGAGTCTCGGCAGGCTGGCCTGACAGGGGCAACGTGAAGTCAGCGGCCCAGCTGCAACCTCGACCGAAGTAGACAGTCGGCTGTCCGGGGAAGGGGACCTCTCCTGCTCCCACGAACACCGACGGTGAGACTTACCTTTTGACTCCTTCTTGGGCCGAGAAGAATGTCCCGATGGCCCCTCTCCCTTCGTGGAAAGGGACTGACAAAGCTCCTTGAACGAAGCCGAATACGAGGAACTCCGAGAGAGAGTGGGATAAAAGCCGCGGCCGAGGAAGATGCGGCCTGGGCTGCCTCCTCCTCGAGGGCAATCATCTGCTCGAGCTACTCAGCCGAGCCAGATGCCACAGCACTGCCCAACAAGCCTCTTGATTTTACCAGCAGGGAACGTTTCTCGAGACGCCCGAGCTTCAATCGGGCCGCGGGATCGTCCAGGATGTTGGCAGAGAAAGAGCAGCACAACTTGCAGGCCTGCGGGTCATGATCTAGGCCTAGGCAGTAGACGCACGTGGAGTGTGGCTCCGTCCTGGACATTTTCTGCCTGCAAGGGCACCTCCGAAAGCCAGGAATAGATTTGTCCATCGCAGCCGCGAGGGAAGATGAAGACCGAAGTTTAGAAAACTTCAAAACTAGTTTCGGATGAACCGAAGAGTTAGGATCCAGTCTAAAACACAGAGCGCCAAGAAGGGAACCTGAGCTTCCAAGTGGTAAGGAAGATCTGGCGTCATGGGGCAAAGCCAAGAGTTTTACCACCCGGGTGGGTGGGAGGAGCCAGCTTGAAGACCTTCCAGCAAGATTTAAAGCAGCAAGGAACCTGCCATTAAGTGTGGATTGAACAACATATCCATGTCCCTAGAAATGTAATTTTTTGATATTTATTGCAGATATCACATAGAATATTAATGTTAATCTACGAACAAAGTCTGAAAGAAAATGTAACAATGGTACATATAAGTAACCATAAACGAAATGAAGACAGACTGAAACGGGACTTCACTGACAAAACTTCACTTTGTGGCTGGGAATAATACAAACAGAGAACCTTACAGACTTTATAGGTTTTGAATTTAATAATTACTATGCAACTAATTTTATAATTAAATTTATATTCAGAACAAAAAAACAAAGCACCTATATCAGCACACAGTTCCTGAATTCATTTTGAATCAGTCAGGTGAGAACAGTGAACCTGTCACTCTTTCCACAAAAACCAACTCTGTGATACAGACCACCATGACTGCATAAGGCCTAGTGCAATCCTCTGAAGCGAGCTTCAATTTGTTCTAGGGTCTTTCCTTTTGTTTCAGGAACACAGACACAAGTAAAGATGACACTCAGGGCACAGAAACTGGAGAAGAGCCAAAACGTTCCATAGGAGCCGAGGAGATCCTAATGACAATATATGAGAAAAAAAAAAAAAGTGGTTTTGAAAAGCAATGAAATAAGCCTCAAAACAACAACGTAGGTCATTTGCTACCTTTTATTGGACCAGTAATTATTTTTTATATTTGTATGTACACATGCCCAGCAAACATTGTTATAAGAATGGCATTTCAGAGGTGTGTCACAGTTGGGTCAATGCAGCTCAAGTTACAGTGGCTCGACAGTCGCAGGCCAATGATCAGCGCAGATGATCGTGACACTGTTCAGCACTTGCAGTGCAGAAACGCCCTGTAGTTGAAAGGACTAAGCTGCTCCCATGACAGAGCAGCTCGATGCTTTCACCTGCATGACACCACCTGGCAAGCAGCTGAGTGGAGTCATCATCAGCCTAGCTGATCGGCGTCCCAAGACCCATTACGAATCGGCATCTGCAATGTAATCACACACCCCCGTGCAGTATTCCCCTCACCACTTCATGTGCAGACACTGGTGTGCCCATCCCCGGTTCCACCATGCCGTTGAGACACGGAATTTGCAGACCATCGGCACAGCGACGGCACAACACCACCAACTGGTGCTGTGCTGTCATTCGGAGAACTTTCGTTTTCTGTGGGAGGCTTTGCCCCCACAACCCCCATACTTAAATTAACCAACTCCAAGTCAGAGCTGGTTAGGGGAAGGGGCAAACACCCCGGAGACAACAGTGCTGGGAACCCAGCGGACCATCACAATGAACTGCCAAAAATATTGCTGTGATGGCCTTTGCTGTATTCCCGTCACAGTTGTAACGTGTTACCCCCATCCCAAACCCACAATACCACATCTGTAATACTAACATACTAAAATGCCAGCAGAATAGGCCTAACGGTCTTTCGTGTCTGCTCGTTTGGTCAGTCCCCAACCTGGGTGCTGACCTTGCTGTCCCCCTCGCCTTCTCTGGCTTCTCCCTTCCCAGTTCCGGATATTCTTGCTGCATTGGATTTTGCTTCCAGAACCCTTCCCCTGTACCTGTCCCACCCCCTCTTGAACCCCTCCACTGTGTCTGCCTCCACCAGCCCCCTAGGCAGTGCATTCCATGGCTCCACCACCCTCTCAGTGAAGTAGCACCTCCTCCTTTCTCCCCTGAATCTTCCCCCCTCCAGCTTCCAGCCATGCCCTCTAGTGGCCCCTTCCTCCGAAGCACCCCGACTGTTCCTCCCCTATTTACCCTCTTCATGTACCTAAAGACCTCTATCATGTCCCCCCGGTCCCTTCTCTCTTCCAATGTGTACATATTTAGCTCTTCGAGCCTCTCCTCAGGGCTCCTCCCCCAAGCCCCAAATCATTTTGGTTGCCCTCCTCTGGACCCTCTCCAGGAGGTTAATGTCCCGCTTTAAGTGTGGCCTCCAAAACTGCACGCAGTACTCAAGGTGCGGCCTCAAGCAGTTATACAGAGGGAGCATCACTTCCCTCCTTCTGGAGGTGATCCCCCTAGCGATGCATCCCAGCATCCTGTTGGCCTTGGCTGCTGCCCTCCTACAAGTCTCAGAGTTGTTCATCTTGACATCCACCACCACCCCCAGGTCCCTCTCAGCCATCGAGACTTGTAGCATTTCCCCCAGGGTGTACACTTGACCTGGGTTTCTGGCCCCCAGGTGGAGTACCTTGCATTTCCCTGCATTGAACCTCAGCTTCCACTTTCTAGACCATCTTTCCAGAGCCTCCAGGTCCCCCTGTAGGGCCACCCTTCCCTCCTCCCCATCCACCAGCGCCCCCAGTTTCGAGTCATCTGCAAAGAGACTCATCTCACTCCTGATTCCTGTCCTTATGTCAGATACGTAGGCGTTGAACAGAAGGGGCCCAAGGACTGATCCCTGTGGGGCCCCACTAATGACCCTCCTTGGGGATGAGACTATCCCACCAATTACAACCCTCTGGGTCCGGTCCTGGAGCCAATTGCCTATCCATCTGATCATCTGGTTCCCCACCCCCATTCCTCCCAGCTTATCCAACAGGCCCATGTGAGGAACAGAGTCAAATGCCTTGCTGAAGTCCAGAAAGAGGACATCCACTGGTCTACCCAGGTCCAAGGCACTTGTCACCCAGTCATAGAACTCCACCAGGTTTGTCTGACACGATTTCCCCGGGATGAATCCATGCTGTCAATCGTCCAGGCACCCTGACTTATCCAGGTCCCCCCCTAGCCTCTCCTTGACAATGCCCTCCATCACCTTGCCCACCACCGAGGTCAGGCTGACAGGCCTGTAGTTCCCTGCCACCTCCCTTGATCCCCCCTTGTGGATAGGCACTATATGCGCCACCTTCCAGTCTTGGGGCACCCACCCTGTCCTCAGAGAGATGGTGAAAGCTCTGCCAGGGGTTTTGCCAGGACATCTGCAAGTTCCTTCAGCACTCTGGGATGTAATTTATCCGCCCCGGTGCTTTCTCCGTCTTAAGGGAGCTGAGGGCTTCCTCACTCTCTCAGCTGTGATTTCCCTCCTGCACCCTTCTCCTGCTTAGCCCTCCCCACCTGCCAGTGATGCCTCCCTCTCCCAGACCTGCCGATCGGTAAGGGTCCCCTCCTTAGTATCTGTCTCCTCCCATGTATGATGCAGCACCCCATTTTCCCTGGTGAAAACTGAGGTGAAGTACTCATTTAGTACCTCAGCCTGCTCCCCCGGGTCTTGTGCCCATCCCTCCCGATTTAATCCTGCTAATCTGCCCCTTCACCCTTCGTTTTTCCCCAATGTATCTAAAGAACCCCTTGTTCCCTCTCCTAATTTCCCTGGCCAGGTTCTGCTCCTTCCTTGCCTTAGCCGCCCTCACCACTCTAGTGGCCCTTCTAGCCATCAGCTCGTACTGTAATGTAATGTAATCAACCCCCCACCCACTTCATGTGTGTGGACCCTAGGGTGCCCACTCCCAGTGCCGCCATACATTTACGACAGTGGGGTGCACAATCTCCAGTATCACTCTTACACCAGTAACAAAAAAAAAAAAAAAAAAAAATTCCCTTTTTTTTTTTTTTAATTAGTAACTGTAACCTGAAAAGCAGAAAACCATCCATTCTAGTCTATTGTTTTGCCCAGGGTTCCCATCTTGGTAGGTGAACATTTTCAAATCTGGCCTAAAAAGTGACTTTGCAGTCACTCTGTGAAACCACATTTCAGGCCAGATTTTGAAAAATGTCACCTACCAAGCTCACAAAGGGGTTTCATAAAAAGACTGTTAAAAATCTGGATTCAAAATCTTAAATGCCAAATTAGGAAGGTACAATGAAAATTTTCTTCACTCATAGCTTTGGTAATTTTCAATATGCATTATACGATATGTACTACACATACATTTAGTGTGTGTCCCAAATGTGGTCTCTCTAAGCACTCAAACAATGGGCATTGACAAACGCTTAATATTCAAGCGTTCTAGCCTACACACAGGGCCTTCTTCAGATAAAAAAAAAATTGCTGTTATTTACTAATATAGACTTTTTTAGCTGTAAAAAAACACCCTGAGCCAAAGCTAATTTCCAGGTGTCACTGGGGACCACAGGAAGGTTAAGAGACTTGCTCAGGGTCGTAAAGTATGAATGGGATGGTTATGGGATTCAAACGAAGGTCTGCAGGGTTTCCAGCTTCATAACTCAGTTCTCTAATTATATCAGCTATACTGCCTTTACAAAAAGCAAAACAAACTTGCTTTTGTAAAAACTACCACCATTTGACGAACAGTCTGTTTAGACCTGAAAGCTTGTGTACTAAAATATGATTAATGGGTCCAATAAAATCTCTCATCACCTAACTGTTTGTACAAGGACCAACATGGTTACAAGCATTTCAGTCCCTCAAAATTATCAGAGGGACCTTTCATAGGCCTCATTATGCAGTCAGTCACTTTATATTAGCATCAACAGATTTTGAGAAGCACAAAACAGCACAGTTCCTTTGTTACAGATATTTATTTATTGTCTCAGATTGCAACCTTTGAGTCGAGAGGTTCCATTTCAAGGTTAAAAAAAAGAGCAAAGACATGACAATACACAGCAGTACAGAATATTGGAAAAAAAAAAAACAAACCATAACATACCTAAGATAGAAACAGTATCTTCTAACAGTACGGCAGAACCATTACATGCTGGGCCAATTTTTTTTTTTTTTTACACACACACTTCTGCAGACTGAGGCAGAACCATTTGAAAGCAATCAGTTTGCACTTTCATGTGGTACAATAGCTTTTTAATCAGACAGAGAATAACTAACCCCACTCGATGAAGAACAGGCTGGTAGCTTCACACCAAGTGAGTGCGGTGACACCATGGCACAAGATCAAAGCTAGGATGCCCTTATGATGTCACCACACTCATGAGGTGTGAAGTCAAGAGTTCTTCATGAAGATTTTTTTGTTTTGTTTTTTCCCATTACTTTATTATATATAATATTTGAGCAGAGTCCAGCAAAGTGGCTCGAAGGACTAAAGCGCTTGTGTGTTTCCTGCTGCCATGCTGACAACCTGGATTCAGGAATGACCTCAGCTTGCTGGGGACTAGCTTTGGGGGGGGGGGGGGTCAGTGTCCAAGAGACAGCTTTCCTCTCCCAGTGAGGAGTGGCCAAGCCATCTTAGCCTTTGACTGTCACCAGATGGAGGCCCAGGGTAGTGCAGGTTCTGAAAGGCTTCTAAGGGTGGGATCTGCAGTTCCGCAGTACATGCGTGCCTTCATACACTTACATGCTGTTGTAGCGGGGGAGAGAATGAGGAAACAATGAAAATTGAGTCAGGTGGGATTACTGAAGCCCCGCCCACTCTCCCTTCACCCGCACCACCATTCAGTCCTGAAAGTTTCCCCTCCCCACAGGATCTGCTGCCCTAATCAGCTGACACTTCAAGTCGTGTATCTGGATGGCTGGAGAGAGAGAGTCTGATTAGGGCAACTGTGTAGAGAAATAATTCACATTCTAAACTATGACTGCTTTCTCAGAATGTTCCAAGCAGTTTGAGTTTTGAAAATGCATCCGAAATAAGCTGATCCTATATTATAATGTAAACCCCTCGATGGAAACACAGTCTTCTTGTGCATGGTTACTCATGCATTATTCCCTATGTGCGAATAAATTGTACTTGTACATAACACATCATGGTGATGAAAGGATGTAGAGTCCATCTTGTCCACCCTTCCTGCTGCATGGCATATAAGCATAACCAATGACAGGACATGCTTTCTTAGTAAATCGAATGCCCCAAGTGCACTGTAACACAAGAAGCTGAAGATCAAGTGTCCTTCAAACACCTGAGACGTGCATTAATTCTAACAAAACACATGCCTTGTGGGTTATGGCACTTATAAAATGGGTACACAATGAGTGATAAAAAAAACACCGGAAATATGCTGATATTTAGGTAAAATGAAGATGTCTTGTGATGCAAACAGAACTAGATAGATTCCTGTGGAAACTGAGGTTTACATAGCATGAGAAAGGGTAGCACTCTGGCCGATAAGCTTAAATGAGTCTCTTAGGTCTGAAAAGACCTAGGAATCCTACATACATCATTAGTTGGTTAATAAAACACATCACATGACTAATGTATTAATTACTATGGGCCACACACACATACCTCGGGGCATTTGGTCATCCCAGCAGAACCACACATCAAAGCATGTTCTATTATTTTACCACTAGATCCTGTCCACAGTTGCACTTGACTACACAGGGTGTAGGTATGACCAAGATTCTTTGCTCCTGAGATGTACTGCCTTACATTTCCTCATATTAATTCTAAGCCTCCATTTCTTAGCTCATGTCGTTATTAATTTACTGGATTTTGTTACTCTGAGCTCACCAAAACAAATAATCCTTTATGAGCAAGTTCTAATTTTAAGTGATTGCAAGACGGATCATTCATTCCACTGACCCAGCCACTCTTAAAATATGGCACTGCCTAACTCATTACTTATA
The DNA here is from genome assembly GCA_016271365.2 of Neoceratodus forsteri. Lineage (NCBI taxonomy): Eukaryota > Metazoa > Chordata > Ceratodontiformes > Ceratodontidae > Neoceratodus > Neoceratodus forsteri. The sequence goes on from CM028131.1 coordinate 1,130,698,846, forward strand.
CACCAATGACACCGTCTAATTTTATTAAATCAGGATCCTGAAGGATTGGGATGAGACCACGGGCTGTGGACCCAATTTGCTACATAAGCAAAACCCTTTCCTTGCCTAGGCTTCTTCACACAATTCATCCCCACTTGGTGGCATACTCTCCTCTCTTCCCCAATGTACATTATAGTACATGATAGTACACAATAATATAATTTTTCATCACTGCGTTTATTAATTTCATCCCTCTTGCCACCTACTCCAATACCATGACTGGGAAAAAAAAAAAAAAAAGTCTTTTGGGGGGGGGGGGTGCAATGGAATAACGCACAGCACTGTAATTCTTCTCCAAAATAAACTTTATTCATATTTCTTTATGGCCCATTGCTCAACATTTCACCTACACCATGCAGGCTTCATCAGGAGGTGCCTCCTAATATCTTTATCAATGGCTTGGCTTCACTGTCATAAAAATTCTCTCCGAATGGGGATAGGTCAATCCTGGTTGTTATTTTGATAAAGACTTTCCTTTATATTTGCCGTTTCATTTTCCTGTTTTAACCTTTTTATCCTTCAAGGGCTTCTTTCAAAACAAACCCTTACTATTTGCTTCAGAGCGCCACTAATTCTTTTACATGTTCTACTGTAGCTTCTCAGGACATACTATCCAATACTGTGACTGCCATGGCTCCACCTTCCTGTGGCCAGGGGATTGGGCGAGTTGCTGCCTTCACAGCCAAAAAAGTACAGTTATGCAAGAACTTACCATAAGAGTAGATTTTCAAGACAGGATCTTGCAGTAGGTAATCACCTTGAAGACTGTGCCTACTGGCATCAGGACCACACGGAAACTTTAGCTAACAGTGTAACGGGTGACTGCCCACCTGACGTCATGTGACGGATGTCAGCATGACACTATATGGTGGGTAGTCCCCACGCCCACCTTCCAGTTCTCCCACCAGAGACATCCAAGGAGGTGCGACAGGAGAAAGGAAGCACCTGGAGCTTGAAACGAGCTGATGCAAGAGTTTCTCTCAAAGATCTATTGTTACGGTAAGTTCTAAAATAACAACTGTACTATCTTACTTTGAGAGGGCTCTTGCAGTAGGTAATCATTTTGAGAACAGAGACCCAAGCAGTGTGAATCAGAAGAAACTGAAACATGGGAGGCAGGAAAGGCTGCAGAAAAAGTAGGAAGCTCAGGACAGGAGACCCTGAAGCACAGCTAGGCCAAAACCCGCCTTCACCCAGAGGTAATGTCCAGACTGTAATGTTTGGTGAAAGTGTGGACAGACTCCAATTAGCAGCCACACAAATATCAGTGGCTGACACATTCTTGAAACAAGCAGTAGAGGCATCCATGCTTCTAGTGTAATGCCCCTTAACTTCCCCAGGAGAGACTGCCCATATTTCTGGTAACAGAAAACAATACAGTTTGCCAATCACTTAGACATTGCTTGGAAACTACCACGCCTTCTCTCTGTAGCGTGAAAAACATGACAAGCTGGTCCAACTTTCTAACAGACTTGACACTATTAGTGTAATACCAACTTCTGTGAACATCCAAGGAATGCAGAAGTGCTGCGCTGCACCCCCTCCCCCCCAAATTAGAATGCTCAGGGTAATAAACTGGCAGTTGAATTCACTGGATTAACAAATTTAGATACCACCTTTGGTAGAAACTGAGGGTTTGTACGCAAAGCCACCCTATCCTTATGAAAAAAAAAAAAAAATCAAACAAGGCTCCTACACATCTACACATCAGGGCCTGAAGCTCAGAAATCCTCCAAGTGGAAGTGACAGCAACCAAATACAGTGCTTTCCAAGACAGCGCATATCACAAGAACCGCCTGGTTTGAAGGGAGGTAGGGTCAGTGTCTAAAATAAAATTAAGATCCCATGGCGGCACAAGATTGCGCACTGGGGGTTTCAAGTGGAGGACCCCTTTCAGAAAGGGATTAGAAACCTCCAACTTGAAGACACAGTTTTGTCTTCCACCAGGGTGTGGTAGAAACATAGAATTTGACGGCAGATAAGGACCACTCTGCCCACTTCCCTACCTAATGGATAAGCTGCAGATCCTCGTTAACCAGCAGTCTACTTCTTTCTATCCCCACCCCCTAGAATTGCCTTATAGCTGTCCCATGCGTGCTTGAATTCAACCACTGTTTTTGACTCCACAACCTCCTCTGGAAGGCTGTTCCATGCATCCACAACTCTATGAAAAATAGGGTTACCACCTGTCCCTACTTTTGCAGGACAGTCCTGATTTGGGCAGCTGTGTCCTGCGAAAAAACATGAAAAATACTAAATGTCTTGACATTATAGTACAAAAGAATATTTTCAGACTTTCCTCTAAATGCTGCAAAAACTACAGTACCTTAACTAAAATACCTTAAAATGATTAGAAACACTAGGGAACATCTAAAAAACGGCAACACTTGGACTTAATTCTGATTATTTAGATAAAAAATATGTTACGTTGGTTGAGGTCACATATTGTCCTGCGAAAAGTCATATTTCAGTAAGAAATGTCCCACTTTGGGCTTCTTAAAAGGTGGTAACCCTAATGAAAAAATACCAGTAGGGCTATGGTAGTGTACACATAGCCGTTGCCTTCAGAGTGTTGAAACCCCCTTGTGAAAACCTCCTTTTTCATCATTTGTAAAAAAAAAAAAGTTCAATATTTCTATTTTGTGACTGCCACAAAGTGCTTATGCACACATGATGAACCCCAGCACGCATCCCCACTCATCATCTGCTGTTAATCAGTGCCAGTAAGATGACTGGAGCTGCTTTTTTGAGTCTTTGTCAGCACTGTCCCCCTATGGCTGGCTGGCCAATTGCAGCTCATGACAGCATCATGAATGTTACTGGAATACAGCATGGCTGCTGCCCACAATTCACACTGTCAGCTGGCACTCAAGGAAGATGGAGCATGGCGGCAGGCTCAGAGACGACATCTCCCGGAGCGGGGAGTAGAGGACCTAGACTTACAAGTTTACCAGTCACTGGCAGATACATTTTGCTGCCCATAATTGCCAAATGTGTGTCCCTTATTAACTGCATATCAAGGGATAGGCTGTGCAGAACTGGGCAAAGGAGCTTTTCAGATGGGTGGGCTGAAGATTTAGAAATAAATTACTTAAATCCTCCTCTATACAAAATTCAAAGTTGTCACGTTTCATATGCCTGTTTTAACTTTTCATAAATTAAGCAAAAGAGGTACACAGTGGAAAGGCAATGCAAGTGTTTGAAAGGGACTGGCTGGGATCTACACTGCCACCTCACTAATTGTGCTGTTCAGAGAGGTCTTCGCTGTGGTCCCATTTTTATTGGCATTCAGTTCCACTTTTATCTGTGCCAGACAGTTAAAACAAATATGTTGTGATAAGTATTTTCTCCAGATGATCTCATGTGTCAATAGGATGGCGTTTGTTGCTACAGTTCAGTGTTACGATCATACCCACTATACTTTTGGAAGTATGGTGGGGGTGGGCATTTAGGAGATGGTAACTTTGCACTGGGAATCCCCGCCACTGTCAAATTACCATTCCCCCAACTCCCACGGTCATGCCTACCACACTGGAGAATGAAGTGGGGGCAACAAGTGTAGTACCCAATACTGAACTAAGAATTAGGTTACAGATTTTTATTTTTTTTTTTCAAGCAGGGTGCTTGGTATAGAAACATAAGTGATGGCAGAAAAAAAAAACCAAAAAAAAAACAAACAAACAAACAGAGTTCCATCCAGTCTTCCCAAGTTCCCTATAATCCCTGGAACCTACCATTTGTCCAGGGTACTAACCCTCTCCATCCTCTTTCTATTCTCCTTTTTCCTGTTGCCCCTGGTAACCATTATTCACTTCATTATGTCCCAGCCCTGCTTGAAGCCTCTGTTTTTACACCCACCAATTCGCTGACAGACTCTTCCAAAGTTCCACCACCCTTTCCGTAAAGCAGTACTTCCGCACATCTCTCCAGAACCTACCTTCTGTTAATTTCCATGTGTCTCCATGTGACCATGAATCGGTACTCAGGCTAAATACTATCCCACAGTTCACTTTGTTAATTCCTTTAAGGAACTTGAAGGTCCCCATCACATCTCCTCTCTCCCTTCTGGTCTTTAATGAGTACATATTTAGTGCCTTGAGGCACTCCTCATAGGATCTGTCCTGCTGTCCCTGAATCATTTTAGTTACCCTGTGCTGCACTATCTCCAATTTATCCTTATTTCTGAGGTGAGGACTCCAGAACTGGGCACAGCACTCTAGGCGAGATCACACCAGGGATCTGTAGAGAGGAAGTACTATCTCCTTTCTTCTGCTATTAATACTCCTACTGATACATCCCAGCATCCTGCTAGCCTTGCTATAGGCCATGTTGCACTGACTACTGCTTAAATGGTATATTGAGTTGGGGAGGATTGGGGGTTACAGCAAGGAGTAGAGAGCGCTCAGATATGAGTAATATAGGCTTAAAATAAGCCATGAAAGAGCACCACAGAGCATACCATAACCCATACTTTCTGGGGGGGACATACTATATCTGAGACAATGCCTTAGGTCAATAGTTCTCAGACTTTGTCACAGTGAGCCTCCCCCAAAAACTGAAATAATCTTGGGCCTCCCCAAAGAAAAACACTGTACTTTGTGCAGTACACCATGAATAAACAAACCCCTTTGAGTACTTGGTTCACATTCAGTTCTCTGTCTTATACTGACATGGAACCTTTGAAAAAGAGCTCATGTGCTCAAAGGTGTTATCTAAATAACAAACAAAATAAATACTATTCAGTTTACTGTACCCCCCCCAAAAACAGGCCAGCCTACATGCTCCACTATTTTCATTCTTGAACCATTGTTACCCCTCGTTGCAGTCCCTTCATGGGTCACACTACTTTCTCAGTTTTCTCCTGAAATGAGCCTTGGCTCATTCACCTTCCTTTGCACATATTAGTAAATAAATACATAAAATTCACCTACTATTATTCTCTTTCAGTTTACTTCATCTCTTCACACACAAAATATATAAAACTCAAAATGTAAATACAGTACATTTTCAGACTTGCTTGAGCCTCCCCTGGAACAAGTTGGGGCCTTCCCAAGGAGACTGGCCTCATCATTTGAGAACCCATGCCTTAGGTATATTACAATAGCAACATCTTGCTGCCCTCTGGTACTGAATACACAGGGGTGTAGAAGGTCTCAGATATTTCTTTAGCTTCAAAGTAAGCCCTAAATTGATCACATGGCTTCTGGCGGCCCTAAGACCCACAGCTTTTTTTTTTTTTTTTTTTTAATAAAGGTTGCAGACTGCATAAAAAGAACCACCCCTGTGAAAATCATAGCAACAGCCCTGGTGTACACCATGAAAAGAGACATAATGATTTTAATATTAGTCCTTGCTCCTATGGTTTGTTTTCACATATGGACTCATGCCTTTTACAGTATTTTGTTCTTTATGCAACAAATGGTTTACTTACTGTGAACTACTAAACAGTTATAGGGACCAAGAACAAAAAGCGACTTACATCAAATAATCTTCTGAATCACTTGCAGACGTTGGTTCGTCATTAATCCTCTCGGCTGAACCCAAAAGTGGTTTATATTCTTCTGAAGCCATTCTTCTGTTGTCCACCATACAAAAACAAATCAGAATCTCAATTTTAGAGCTGTCCAAGTCAAATCTATAACTATGAATTTTCAAGCATTTTGTTGGGCGATTTAGATTAGGGGACACATAGTAACCTGCAACTGGAATGCTGCGGATTATGATAGTCGTCCCTTGAAACGGCGGTAATTATCCACGCCTCCTTTTTTAACGTCAGTTCTCTCTCCCGAACAAATAAGTAACTTGAAAGCATGACTCATTCTTTCTGTTATGCTTTTTTTTTTTTTTTTTATTATTAGGTTTAACACTGAAAGCAAGAATATTTTACCTTACGATTTACACATCCTCATTTACACATTTTGGTCGTTCGTTCTGTGGGGGCGCTCCGGCCCCCAAGGTCCAGGAATATGTTGAAACAATTAAACTGAATATTTTACGTTACGATTTACACATCCTCAGTTTAAACTAAACCACACATTTTGGTCATTCTGTGTGGGCGTGACTCATCAGTGACTGCGGCCCTATTTCTCACTAGGAGCACTCGCTTCCAAGGTGTGTCCCCTAAGATAAATATATGCCTTTTATTGATACCGACTTATTTGGATAAGACTGTAAACAATGCCAGCGGTTAATACTCTATGCGTGCAATAAGTATTAAGAAATTAGCCAATTAAGCTTACCTGTGTCAGACAAATACGCTCAAAATACATCTTCCAGTTACTGTACCGCGGCCTGGCCCATTCCGCTCGTGAAATCTTACAACAAAAAAAGCTGATAACCGGCTTCATGTGTCTCTCATGTGAAAACACAACACCTGCCTCTTGCAGCTTTGGTTAGCTCGGTTTTGCCGGGTCGTACTAAAAAGTTTACAGCATTATGCTTTTCCAGTTCGGATTTATCTTCCTGAGTGTTGAAGGACCGCCTAGTACGCTCAGCAGCCGGAAAAGAAATGGCGCACAAGCTTTCAAATCTTAGGTTACATCGGAATTTAAAAGCTAGACACATTATGTGACGTCATATCCGTCACGCCATATCCGGCAAGGGTCGGTAACCCGAACAGATGTTTGCAGGCACAAGAAACGAGAAATGGTTTCCGGTTGAATTTAATTAGCCCGTTTTCAGGTAAGGGGTTTAAATGAAATGAAGAAGTGAAGTTTTCAGCTGTGCTAGAATTATGTTTTAGACAAACCGAAATAATCATCTCTTATTAAAGAAAAAAAGTGCCCACTCACTCTTTTACAGGGCATATATTTACTTTAGGGAACACATCCTTAATCCGCAATCTTGCAAGAGATGTATTTGGGGGCGGGGGAACTGACGTTGGAAAGGGGGCGTGGCTAACTGTCGCCGTGTGGAAGAACAAGTACCGTAATCTGCAGAATTACAGAACGAGGGCACTGTGTGTCCCCTATTATAAATAATCGCCCAGCAGCCGTCCTTACCTAACGAATAACATTTTCCCCGGCTGTTCCGTCCGCTACACTACCCGCTGTTGGTAAGCACTGCAGTCGCGCTGTCTGCTTTCATCACTCTCCCATGTCGCTGATTTTTTTTTTTTTTTTAGTTACACACGTTCCTCCAGAAACAAATCGAGTGACGTCAGTAGAAGGGCGCCCCGCCCCATCCCAACCGCGCGTGCGCTCTCTGTTAGCTTGGTAAGGTATGGTGGTTTTACAAGTTGTAGTTCTAAAACAATGAGACTCCCGTACGTGACCTCTGACCCACGGCAATCTCCCTGTGACGTCACACGGGGATCAACATGTTGGATGTACTGTAGACTGCAGAGTTCTTGGTAAAAAGGAAAGGTAACACACGGTGAGAAAAGAAAAGGAGACGTGCAGATGTGAGCAGTAGCCCAGGACGGCGCGATCCAATGAACTGTTGTTCGTGGGTAACGGGGCAGGTGAAAACAAATAATATTTGCTAAAAAAAAATCAATGGAGCCACAACTTCAGGTAAACGTGGACCCACAAGTCTGGAGCGTGACAGCAATGATTATTGAATGGTGCACATGCCTCCTTGTAGGATGTGGATATCTCCCCCAAACTCTTGTCGGAGGATATATCTCTCCCCAAGATCCGTGGCGTCAAATCGGACCGGCCCCTGTGGGTTGCAAAGCATTCAGGGGTTAAACTGCAAATGTTTAGGTGGGGAACTCGGGGAAGATTTATACGTGGTGGAATTGTCATTTCTAGGTAGTGAAACTCTCCTGTAGTAGCTAACGGGGAAAGACAGAGGTGGTAGAACTGTCATATAGTTTTTTTAAGAGGTGACGGAACTGAGTTTCTGTGGGCTCCTGCTTAGTTTAACCCCTGAAGGCATTTACTGTACCCAGGCTGGGCCGAGTTATTTAGAGTGTGTCCCTGTACCTTTCTTGCACCACCTGCTGCCTCTGAACTGGTGGTAGTGGGCAACACAGAATTTGTCTTGCTTTGTGTAGAAGCATAGGACAGACTAGTACTGATGCAGCTCCAGCTCCATCCCTATGGATTGCAGTCAATCAAGTATAACCAACAGAAGCGGAATGGGTGTACTGCCCCGTCCTGGCAGAACACGGAAAACCAAGTGAGGGTGCTTTTGTGCACCCACCCCAGATATGGCCCTCCGCTGCATGACCATCTGTGAGAAGCCAGACACTGAAACAGAAGTGGCATTGAGGTAGGTAACCCTACATAGCGCATAGTTACTGCACATTTTTCATAGCTCAGTTTGAAGTATTTTACACCCAACTTCACATTTTCTCTACAGAGATTTACTTATGTTCCTCATAATGGAGCCTGTACACTATAGCGGGTACTCACGCCCACTCACATACTTGGACCAGAGTGCAGGACTCTTTATTCACCATTGGTAGCTGCCTGCTCCCCCCCCAAGCACAGAGAAGCACAGCAAGGACAAGGGGTAGGGTGGGACACGTGGGTATCCATTCAGCTGCCTGCTGTACTGCCCAACTGGATCCCCTGCTCCATGTGGAGCAAGGGATTATGGGACATGGTGGGTCCTTTCATCCCTTAAATGGGCAGAATTCTGTGCAAGTGCCCCAAAGGTGGCCTCTGCAGTCATTGCAGGTCTAGAGGGCTTGGGGGGGGTCACTCGCCTCTGCAAGCTGGAGAGGGTGCATACAGCTACGGCAGGATCCCCTCCCGTGTAGCCTGAGCCTCCCTCGTCCAGTACTCCATGCCTTGGTGCATGGCATGGAGTGCAGCTCTGCTCTCTGTCTCTCACCTGGTCCATTAGAGCACATGGGGCATTGACAAGGGATCCCGTGCACAAGGGAGGTACACCCCTTTGGTGAAGTGGTTAGTTTTGGGGAAGCCTATGTGACACATGGATCTACCTGTTCTCAGTGCCACCCCTCCCACTACCTCTCTAGAAGGTTCCTGTAGAATCACCGGAAATCCAGTTTGGCTTGTAATTGCACTTCAATCAATCAATCAAACTTTATTTAAACAGGCAGTTACATCGTTGAGCAAGCTCATTTTAAAGATGGTCCTGGTCACAAGGGACAGAATGTTTACAGTAGACAACACATCATATTACAATATAAGTCAAATGCAGGATAATATAGTATACAATTTGGTTGTAGCAGAACATGTAAGGTAAGTGCAAGTACAGACATTTAAAGTACAGCGTAACAGATTCTAGATTGTAGAGTACAAAACAGGAGAGGAAGAGAGGATATAGATGAGGGAAGTGATAAGAAGGTGTAAGATACATAGTGGGAGAAGGGAGGAAAGAGGGCAGCCTACTGGAGGAAACCCCCAGCGAATGTAATTAGAGATGGAGGAGGTGTAGGGGCGGTAGATGCCTTAGAGAGACACTGGCCGACGGGGAATAAGGTGGCCAAGGGTATCAGAAGTTAGGGGATTTAGCTCAGTAAGGTAAGTGCTTTACTTGAAACACTCACACGTCGATTTCAGATATCTGTAGAGCAGCCTCCTGAATGTATAGTGGTAGGGCATCAGGGACATTTTAAGTACTTTTTGTATGCTATTCCAAAGCATGGGTTAGAAGGAGTTGAGCCAAGACGTGTCCTTGACCGAGGTAGCTTAAAGAGGACAAGGGAGGAGTTCCTTAATCCGTATGTAACCAGGGGTTGGGTTGATATTATTTTTTGTTTTTTTACGCGCAGTGCCTCCATTTTTGTAACCTGCTGCTTGGGTTCAGGGAGAAGACTGTTGCTTGGCATTTTGGCTAGGTTTGAAACTTCTGCACAGAGGCACCTAAGTAATCTGGACAGAGGAAGCAATAACTGAAATGTCCAAACCAGGATTGGGATTCTAGAGTGTGGCTTTTATTCACAACAACAACAACAGAATAATAAAGCATAGATGGACCACCATGGGGCTACACTCCCTGGTAATGCAGATTAACGGAGACTAGAACACATCTTCTTCACAACACTGTAACCCTCAGGTTCTGAACACATTGGGCTCTCAGCCTGAACTGTTACTCTTCTCTTGGATTCCCTGGCGTGGCACCTCGGCCAGCACTGGGACATTTTTCCATATGGCATGGATATTGATCTGGTGGCTTCCTCAACCAACCATGACCTTTTCCAAGCTCCATGGGGAAAACATCATCCTCAATCCCACATCTAGGTACTTTCTGTGAACACTGGCCAAGTGCCTGGATGAAAGCTATAGGTGCCCAAAGTGAACCCATGGTGGTAAATCTGGTTACTCTAGATGGAGAGGTCTCCCACCTCTCGCTCCCAAATCCATACCTGTCCATTACTTTGGAATCAACACCTTTCCTTGTGAACCTCTCTGGTTGTAGAATGCTATCTCAAACGTGTATCACATTTAACACTCTACTCTTCATGAACTGGTGTCCTGACTTGTAATGTTCTTTAGGTGGCTATGTCCACTCCTGTGGACCCCATTGTTTAGATGCATTTTAAGTCATACACAGACTTCAAGTACTGTACTTGGCTGTCCTTCCCTGACCCCACAGTATCAGATACTTTACACACTGTCTTGGTGAAAACATGGGCTATATACAGAGCAGACACACCAACTGGTTTGCAGGTGCCCCAGGGCTTCTGGCAAAGAAAACACATCTTGGTACCGCAGTACTTGCTCTACAACTCATCAAGCAGCTTTCCCTCCTTCAGCTGGGCCAGGGGATTGCCCCTGAATTGCTGAACTCTTCCCCCCCATCCCTCCAGGGATGGGGCACTGGAACAAGCTGGGGAGCGGTCTCTACCACTATGTTAGGTTTCTTCTGTGTCCTTCTCTAGGGCGAGAACACACACATCCTCTACCTCTGGGTAGCTCTATTTCAGAGCTTTACTCTGAGGGGCTGCCACCTGCAGCACATCTCCTTCACTCTCAACCCTCCTCTGCAGACTGACTAAATTCCCCAGCGTTCTAAGCTAACCCCTTGCTGCAGCATTCCAATGTGGCTTATTCTGCTGCGAGAATTCTATATGATGTCATCTCTCCAGCACAGCTGAGACTGAGGACAGAGTGAGACAGTGTGAAGTAAGCAATAAGACACGACATGGTGTGCATGGAACAGATTTTACTGCATGTCCAGGGGCATAATAAGGCACGAGGCCTTGGCTGAGTGCCTTTAGCCCCTGGCGTCCGGTAAAATCTGTTCCTTGCACACACCTGGAGTGTATTTTTGCACTTATAAAATGGTCTACTTTAAAAAAAAAAACCTTTTATATTTAGAAAATGTATTTTTATATGTGGTAATTATCATTAGTTTGTGCTGATTTAAGATAAAATAATCCTTCCGCCTACTACAAAATGACGTAATGCTGCTGTCTCTAGCTCTGTGAGAAATGGATAATCAGAAATTGAAACTCCCTCAGTTGACAAAGTGAGTGGTAATGAAAATATGAACCCCATGTTGCAGTGAGCTGGTATAACTCATTGTGGCAGCAGTCAGCTCGCTCCCAGGTTCTCTATTCTCACACAATAGTTTCTCGCATGCTGATGACCGCCTAGAGCCGCTCTCTCCCCCAGCTCGCACTGCCCGCACCCCTCAAATGTTGCTCTCCCCATGTCCTCGCGAGCAAGTCCGCCCAACTCCCCAGTGGCCAGCTCTGCCGACAGCGGGGCGGACAGCTTGCTCAGACAGTGAGACTGCGCGCACGAAGAGCTAAGTGAGCAGTCATACTCTTTGGCTTCCAGAGCACACAAAACATCACAGAAGCGGCATGCAGCTCACTTCACTTTCCAGCCCGACCCAGCACCAACTCAGTCTGGTGAGCAACACAACATACTAGGAATCTTTTGTGCTGGTTGAAACAGGGTTAGAGCACATCGGACACCTGTACTTTGTGGTCATAGGAGCTGACAGTTTTGTACTATATGCAGGAGAGAGTGCTTTTAGTGAGGAACGACAATGGCTGCATTTTTAAATGCCAACGCTCTAAGGCTTACTGATTTTAGCCTTTTTACTGCCATCCTTTTTTTTTTTTTACCCATGCATGGAACATATTTCATGCATGGGTAACTGGCCAATCACTGTGCTTGATTTTAGTCTACCCATTTTATAAGCCCATTTAACTGGTGTCTCACAAGCTGGCTTTCCCTGCCTGCCACTAAATCTAAGTGGGATTCCAGTAATACAGGGTGACGGTGGGGTTGCACCTAGCTACCTTTTGAGTGCTGAAATAGGTGACAGATATAGGGTGGTAGTTTGTTAGATGAGACCCAGGGAAGCCACATGAGAGTGTTTCTTTGTCTCCTCATGAAGAGGAATGGCGAGTTTAAAGCTTGGTACAAAGAGCAGTGGTGAGTCTGTAAAGGCAAGTTAAGAATAAATCTCAGTGTGCAATGATAGAGGGTATCGAGCCTATGGAGCGCATACTGTGACAGTGGCTGTATAGGAAGTTGGCGTAGTCAATCAAAGGAAGAAAGGTTGTTTGAACCAGCTATTTTCTAGCTTCCAGGGTGAGTTGGCACTTATGCAGTAGAAAATACAGAGGCACATAGATACATAGATACATAGACAGTGTCGGCAGATAAGGGCCTATGGCCCACCTAGTCTGCCCATTTGAGCTTGTAAGTTCAGTTTGTTTTCCTAGAAGTCTATTTCCCCTTACCCCCGACCTCTAGAATTCCTTTATGTCTATCCCATGCATTCTTGAATCCCGTGATTGTTTCAGCCCCCACCACTTCCTCTGGCAGGGTGTTCCACTTGTCCACCACCGGTTCTGTGAAGAAATTTTTTCATGTTTCTCTGAATCGTTCCCCTCCAACTTCATCCCATGCCCTCTAGTCCTGAAACATCTTTTTCGTTTAAAAATAGTGTTTTCCTGCACCCTGTTCCTCCCTGTAAGATACTTCTATGTCTCTATCATATCCTCTCTCCTCCTCTTCTCCAGGGAGTACATGTTCAGTTCCTTCAACCTGTCTTCATAGGACTTGTGATGCAAACCCATGCACCATCTTTGTTGCCCTCCTCTGAACCTTCTCACCCTGTCTATGTCCTTACGTAGGTATGGTCTCCAGAACTGTACACTGTACTCCAGGTGGGGCCTCACTAGTGTCTTGTAGCGGAATTATGACCTCCTTTTCCTGCTGGTGATGCCCTGCCTATACATCCCAGCATCCTAGTTGCTTTACCTGGATGCCTTGTCACACTGTTTCTCTTACTTTGAGGTCATCAGAGATGACAACCCCAAGATCCCTTTTCTGCTTGGTATGCTATATCCTCACCCCCAACTGATATATTGTGCCAGGGTTTTGTGCCCATATGCATTATCTTGGCACTTCTTTGCATTGAATTTCAACTGCCAAACCCTTTGACCATTCTTCAAGTTTCTGTATATCCTTCTCATTCTGTCTACACCCTCTGGTGTGTCTACTCTGTTACAGAGCTGTGTCTCAGCTTAACAGTGAAATTCTTGCCTTCTATATCCTGTGCAATGTCACTGATGAAGATGTTGAATAGGACCGGGTCCCAGCACTGATCCCTGTGGTACCCCACTGTCACTCTTCCTCTGTGGAGTGACAGCCATTTACCACCACCCTCTGTGTCCTGCCACCCAGCCAGTTACCTACCCACCACACTACTGTCCTGCCCACACCCATATTCCCCAGTTTGTGTAATAGTCTCTATGTGGCACAGTGTCAAAGGCCTTGCTGAAGTCCAGATAGGCCATGTCCACTGCCCTCCCCTGATCCACCTCTCTAGTCACCCAGTCAAAAATTCAATGAGGTTGGTCTGACATGACCTCCCCTGGTGAAACCATGCTGCCTTTGTCCTGTAGTCCATTGACAACCAGATGTTCCACCAATCTGTCCTTTAGTAGTGCTTCCATGATCTTTCCCACTACCGAGGTGAGGCTGACTGGTCTGTAGTTCCCTGCTTCCTCTTTGTTCTCACTTTTGCATAAGGGGACCACATCTGCTGTCCTCCAGTCTTTGGGTACCTCCCTGTTTCCAGTGATTTGTTGAACGGGATAGCCAGAGGTTCAGCCACCATTCTCTTAGTTCTTTACGACCCTGGGTACCCCATCTGGCCCCATTGCTTTATCAGCTTTATTACTTCCAGTTCCTTCAGGACCCTTTTCGTGTAAAAGGACTTGAGTCCATTTCTGCACCATTCTCACCCCTTGTACCCCTTCAGACCCATTACCCCTCTTCCTTAGTAAAGACTGAGCAGAAATACCTGTTCAATATGTCAGTTTACTGTTGTCATCCTCCACGCCGGGCTCCCATCCTCCCCTTCAGTCTCACTATCCCTCCCTTTGTCCTCTTTTTTCACTTATGTACCTGTAAAAGGTTTTGTCCCCTTAACCACTGATTTTGCAATGTGTTCTTCTGTCTGAGCTTGGCTTCCTCACTGACTTCCCTGCCTCCCTTTGTTTCTCCTGGTACTTCTCCCTATCCCTCTGCCTGTGTCTTTTTGTATTGCCTGAATGCAATCTTTGGCTTTCACTTTTTGCTACCTCTTTTGAAAACCATACGGTCTCTTTCTTTTCCTCTTGCTAACCTGCTTAATGCATAATTCTGTTGTTCTTATAATCCCATTTAAATACTGCCCACTGTTCCTCAATCCCTGATTCCTGTCCCATTCCCTAATGCCTCTTTCAAGTATCTCCCCCATTTTCCCAAAGTCTGCCCCCCTAAAATCCAGGATACGTGTTTTTGTGTGGTTTGGCTCTGCTCTTTCTGTGATTTCAAACCACAATGACTGGTGGTCACTGTTTCCCAGGTGCTCCCCCACTGTTACCCCCATCACACTGTCCCTGTTTGTGAGCACAAGGTCCAGTATTGCCTTCTGCCGAGTTGGTCCCATGACCAGTTGCTTGAGGAAGGCACCCTGAAGGGAGTCCAGGATAAATTCGTTCTAGTTGATGCTGCTGCTGATGCTCCAGTCCACGCCTGTATATTGGAAGTCTCCAACCAGTACTACTCACTTCTTGTCTGCCATCCTTTGATGGCTAGCATCAGCTCCCCATCTGTTTCTTCCTCCTGGGCTGGTGGTCTATAGACCACACCCTGTGCGATGGCTGGCCCCATTTTCCTTTCCAGCTTAACCCACAGTATCTCTCTCCCATTTTGTTCCTCCTGGATCTGTGTGGCCTTTATGTCATTTTTTCACATACAGTGCCACCCTCCCTTCCTGCCTGCTCTGTCTCTTCTGAATATGTTGTAGCCAGGTATGACCATCTCCCAGTCATGGTTATCATTACACCAGGTTTCAGTGATGGCCACAATGTCCAGGTCTGACTGTACCATGACAGCCTCCAGATCTTCCATCTTGTTGCTAAGGCTCCTGCATTTGCACACATGGCTTTCCATGATTTGACCTCCTAGACTGCTTCACTGTTCTACTCCAGCCCTTCCTTGGTTGTCATTTATCCCTGGTTCTCCTTGCTGTCTGCCCTTCTGCTGAATTTTGCCCCTATTCTGCTTATCCACCTTGGACACTAATCTCCATCTTTTGCACACTGCTTTGCAGAGATAGCTACTCCTCTGGTTCACTGGTTCCATTACTTAGCTGTGGGGTGAGCAAGTAGGTATCATCTTGCTGGCTCTGTTACCCTTTGCTAGTTTAAATGCTTGTCAATGTAAAGATGAACTTATCATTGAGTGCTTTGATTCCTCCAGGATGGATGCAGGGGTCAGGCTTGAACAAACCTCCATCCCTCCAGATGGGTCCCCAGTCACCAATGAATCCAAAACCTTTCTCTCAGCACCAGCTTCTTCAACCATGAGTTAAAGTTCCTGGCATGCACTCCTATACCTCCTTGCCTCTCACAGGTAGTACTTGAGAAAGTGACAGAAGTAGCTACTTGCTTGAGACCCTCCCCAGTTTCCTAAACTTTTCCTGAACTTCCTTTGGCTCCCCATTTGCCAAGTCATTAGTACCTAGGTGGATAATGACATCCAGCTCACCCTCCTGTCTTGCCTTCCCAGTGATCCCCAGTATTTCCTTCCATCCCTCCATGCCGTGGCACCTGGTAGGCACCTCACCTCCCTGTCCTCCCCTCCTGTGTTCCTAGCTGGATCCTCTTATGATGGAGTCCCCACCAGGATTCGGCCCTCCTCCTCTGGGGTCCACTGCTTTCCCCACTGAGGTCACCTCCTTGCCTAACCTCCACATCCTTTCCTCCCACTTCCTGGGTACCTTGTTTGGTTGTCCCTTTCCACAGTGTGGCATAAGTGAGTTCTTGAGAAGAATAGATCTGGGATGTGCCTCTGCCTGACTGCTCTAACCCTCCCTGAGCCCACTGTCATCCAAGTGCTCCCTCGCTCTCGGCATCCTTTGAGGCAGCTGCATTGGACTGGGTGGTTCCCGGACAGGGGTGATGGTACTCCTGACCCAGTTTACTCGTTCTCTTGAGTCTGGCTACCTCATCCCGCAGTCCTGAGAGATGGCGTGTAGATAGGGCAGCACCTCAGTGTCCAGAAGGTCTGCCTGAATATGGCTGCCCCACAGCCACTGCATTGCACCACTCCTCACATTATACTGCGTACTTTCACTACTTATCTGCTACTGAAGCCCTCTCTTGTATTTCTCTTTTATTTATTTACAGTACTAAAAATCCTGTAACTGATCCTCAGATATATATTTTTTTAAGGAAAAAGAAACCAATAAATAAAATAAATGAGTCAAAAATCCTTGTGCTGAGGGTGGTCTTCTTTCCCTTATGCCCCTCCTACTTCACATCTCTTACTATACCCTGTGTTTAGCTCCTGTCAATCAGATTTATCAGGCATATAATTAAGAGTTGGGGGAGGTGTTGAGGGGGGCGTAAAATTTGCAGCAATTAAAGACAGCACAGAATTACACCACCACTATTTTTGAATTTTCAACAGCCCAAAAACAATTATAAGTAAAGACAACAGAAAGAAAGTATAGTGTCACTACAAGCCTACAATCTAAGTTTAAAAGAAAATACCAGTTACCAGTTACTCTGAAGCACTGGAATTGAATATGTTTCCTTCCTTCACCTTCTGGCTTCTTCTGAGAAGATGAACTTTGTTTGTTGCTTTAACTGTGACTAAGCCCCACCTCCAGTTATCACGTAGCTGAGGTCAGAGCCAGACAATTAACACCCTTCACCCAGCTACAGGACAGTCAGACGATCCAAGATAAAATTTGGTAGCAATTAAAGACAGTACAGAATTACACCACCACTATTTTTAAATTTTCAACAGCCCAAAACAATTATAAGTAAAGACAACAGAAAGAAAGTAGTGTCACTACAAGCCTACAATCTAAGTTTAAAAGAAAATACCAGTTACCAGTTACCTGAAGCATCTGAATTGAATATGTTTCCTTCCTTCACCTTCTGGCGTAGTTTTTTTGTTAACTCATTTAGATGCTCAGCGAAGGTGAGTTTGTTATCCAGCCAGACTCCCAGGTATGTAAATTTGTTCACTAGGTTTAATGGTTTACTGAGGAGGGTGGTAATCTGCGGACTACTGGGTATCACTGTATTGTGGGATGGGGAGATAATCATGGCTTTTGTTTTTTTGGCATTTAGCAGGAGCTTCAGATGTAGTAGGTTGTGTTGGAGGATGATAAAATCCTGCCCTAACTCCTTGAACGCAAGGTCCAAGGAGGGGATGGTTGTGTAAAGGACTGTGTCATCTGCGAATAGATGAACATCTCCTGCAACCAAACCAGAGTTGATGTGGTTGATGTACAGGGTGAAGAGGATGGGTCCCAAAATGGAACCTTGTGGAACGCCTCGGGGCAGTAGTTTTTAGTGGGGAGAAGTCACTTTGAGCTTTAATCTGCTGCTTGCGATTTGTGAGATAGCAGGAGAACCATTTTACTGCAGCTAAGTCTAACTGATGCTGCCCAGAGTCTCACGGGTATGGAGTGATCAACCGTGTCAAAAGCTTTGTTGGAGGTCAAGGGAAGATTCCAAGATGTGTTGTTTACTGTCCAAGGCTTTGAGCCAGTCATTTGACACGTTAGCAAGAGTCAACACAGTACTATGCAAAGGTCTGGACCCTGAGTGGACTGGATTGAGGATGTTTTCACGATCCAAGTACTCCATTAATTGAGAGTTGACAATTTTTTCAAATAGTTTGGATAACACAGGAAGCAACGAGATAGGCCTATAGTTATTCAAGTCAGTAGTGTCTCCTGACTTGAACAAGGGGATAATGTGAGTGGTTTTCCAGCTAGGCGGTAAATCCCTTTGGCATAGTGAACTATTAAATAGGTGGGCAGTTGGAGCTGTCAGATAATAAAAGCCTGCTTTTAGGAAGAAGGGTTCTAGCGAATCAGCAGCAACGCTCTTTTTGGTATCCAGTGAAAGGAGAAGGCCCTCCACCTGTTTAAAGGAAATGGGCTGGAACTTAAAGAGGGGGCGGCCGGTGTAGGAGGCTGTGGTAGAGCTAGTAACTGTGCTTGGCGGTACTTGTAGTGTTCAGTTTACTTTCTGGAGACGTATCAAATGCAAAGCCTGCTGTAGCAAAGTGGTTATTGAGCTGATCAAGAATGTCAGACCTGTCTGTGAAGTGGGTGTTATTTACGACAATTCTGGCTGGGAGAAGGGTGGCTGGGAATGTACCTTGACCTCTATCAGGATCTGCCAAAATTTGGCAGAACAGTTTTTATTTATCACCAGGGCAGTGTGGAAATACCGTTGTTTTTCTAGCCTTACCAACTTGTTGCAGGCATTCCTGGCTACCCGGAAGGAAAGCCAGTCAGAGTCTATCTGAGACTTCCTAGCCCTTTTCCAAAGGGTGTCTCTATACCGTAAGGCCCTCTTCAGTTGTGGACTAAACCAATCGGAAGCATGTTTCCTGGATTTAATTTTCCTTAAGGGTGTGTGTTTGTTGATAATGTTTAAGAACAAATCCTGGAAGATACAGCATGCATCAGACACTGAAGGTGTGAGGTAGAAATCCTGTCATTTTATGTTCCCAAGATCCTTCAGGAAGGCAGGTAGACAGAAGTTTTTTAGGCTTAGTTCTGGCATCCTCACTGTCCTATGGTTTGGTGGGCTCTAGTTTCTTAGCTTGTTCTGCTCAGGACCACAATTTTGTCATATGCCAGGGGTAGAATTTAAGAAAAAAGGGGTATTCTTGGCAGAATACCAGATTCAGAATTTTGGTATCCCACCTGGAAATCTGCTATTCCACCTAAATTCAATGGGTTTTTATGTTACGCATGTACGTAGAAAATTTTGAACACCCGCATGTAACTTGGCCATTTTTAGGAGTTTTTTCACCAAATTTTACAACATGGCCTTTTTGGAACCCAACCTCACGAAGAGCGTCACTGTCATTTCTTTCATTGGTCCCGCAAGGTGATTTTGCACAACGCATCGGCCCCTCCCTCCCCAACAGAGGATAACTTCCCTGGCCACAACCCAGACACCTCTGCCCAATCGGAGCAGGTGATCTGAGGGAACCATAGGAACGGTTCCTCCAACTGCTAACCTGCCCTCCACTGTTCCTCACCTGGTGGAAGGCACTGCATACTGCCGCTCCGGTTTTATTTAACTCTAAAAATTGATTAGTGTTTCGCTCATAAAAGTTTTAAAACATTGTGAAAATGCATGGCACTTGCCTCACTGTGTTTAACAAACATAACATTTCTAATAAACCTATATAAATACTTTCTGTACAGTTAGTATTTTCCCAAGAAAAACTGCTAATCAATTATTTAAAACCCTGCCGCTTCCAATTCGGAGGAAATGCCGCCACCCAGAACTGAAAAGTGCTGCTCCTGCTGGCCCACATCGACCCCTGAAGGAGCTGCTAAGAACACTTCTGCGCCTCCCTCCCAGCCAGAGGATAGCTTCCCCAGCCGCAACCCAGGTAACAGCAACCTGCCGGCAATCGTGCTCTCATTGGAGCCATGAATTTCACCCTGTTTTAAGTTAAATTTTGGTGCTCCACATAGCCTTCTGCGCCCGGTTCCTGATTCGTGCCTTGCAACCTTTTCAGGCCTGCTGATTGGCTCTCCTTTTAGACACTCTCAAGCTGGCTGTTTGGAGGCTTCTCCACAACTGCTTTGCTTATATCTACTTACTGTTTGCGCTTGTTTATTGTTTGAATTAAATCTACGGTCACATTAATCTGTGAAGTAATTCTTATTAATCAATTGCTGTAATGTTTGAAATAATTCTTATTAATGAATTGCTCTCAATGTTCGCAATCAGATTGCTAGCAAACTGCATTTTTAGTTTTAATTTAAGTTTAAAGTAGTTTAATTTAAGTTTAAAAATTAATTTTGTCTGCTTCAATTGATTTTGCTGACTGTTGAAATCCCTGTATTCTGCTCACTATCTCACTCTCCTCTACCTTAATGCCACTTGCTTGTCCTGTCCCCTCCTAACCTACCTCTCCTTACCTCTACTGTATATCTCTCCTACCTAGCTCTCCCTCTCCTGACAACACCTCACTCGCACCCCGTTTTCTCTGCCCACACCCATTCTCTTTGTCTCTACCTAATCCCACCGAGTTTCCCCCCTATTAATACCATCCCTCCTCTCTTCCCCAGACACCTCTGCCCAATTTGGGCAGGTGATCCGAGGGAACTGCAGGAGCAGTTCCTCCAACTGCTGACCCAAGCTCCTCTGTTCTTTGCCTGGCAGGAAGGCACTGCATACTGCCACTTCCAATTCAAAGGAAATGCCGCTGCCCAAAACCAAAAAGCGCTGCTCCGGCTGGCCCACATCGACCCCTGAAGGAGCTGATCAGAAATCTTCTGCGCCCTCCATCCCTGACATAGGATAGCTTCCCGGGCCGCAACCCAGGTAACGGCAACCCGCCGGCAATTGTGCTCTCATTGGAGACGTGATTTCACCCTGTTTTAAGTTACATTTTGGCCCTCCACATAGCCTTCTGTGCCCGGCTCCTGATTACGCCTTGCAGCCTTTTCAGGCTTGCTGAGGGGCTGTCTTTTAGACACTCCTCAAGCCGGCTGTTTTGAGGCTTCTCTGCAACTGCTCTGCCTATATACTTTACTGTTTGCACTACTGTTTACCCGCCCACCCTCCTGACTCTTGTGCTTATATAGGTACTTGACTGTCGCAGTGTTTTGTCTAGCAGTCCATTTTCCAACTAAGCTCCTTATACTAACTCTCCACCAGGGGGCTCTCTTTGTTCTCTAGTCAGTGAATCAGCTGTTCCGCCTTCTCCAATACCAGCTACTGCTCCCTTGCCCTGTTATTTCTCTTATAATTATTTCCTCCTAACTCATTTTGCCTCTTAATGGCTGCACAATTTCTCAGCATCATCGGCTACTCCCTTGGCCTGCTCCTTTTTGCACTAATTACGTCTGGTCCAGGACCCCATGTGATGGCAGGGTCCTCTCTAAATTTAACAGATTTTTCATTCTCCAGTACGATTGCAGGACGCTCCACACTAAGTGATTTCACACCTCTGCTACTCCCAAGCTCTACTTTTTATAGTGTCGGTGTCTTGATTGTGTGTTACATCCGTGACTACTTATCACTTTGCCTACCTTTTGCCAGTCGTAAGCTCTGCGTACCTGTTGCTCCTGTTGTCATGTGTGACATTGACTTGAACCCAGGCCCCTATCAAATGCCGCACAAGACAGTTCATTGGGCCCATGTCCATGGGTATGTGCTTTATGCATCTAAATATAAGGAGCTTCCAGCACAACTTTGTTCAACTAGAGGCATGGGTTGAAGTGCATCAGCCTGATGTTCTCTGCCTAACAGAGACTTGGTAAACCCTCCACCCCAAATTCTGCCTGCTCCTTGTCTAACTATAACTTGATTAGACAGGCTAGATTATCACCAAAGAGAGGTTTGGGGTTACATCTACTACAAAAGCCCATATGAGCCTAACAATTTTATACCTAGTACCACTGTCTCTACCTGTGAATCTCTGCATGCCCTATTGTTATTGGGCTGCAAAAACTACATATCATATGTGGTTATAATCTGCCAAAATCTGGTTTCAAGAGGACTTAAGGAGCTCATAAATATGTCAGCCACTGCTGCTGGACACAATGAACTACTGATCCTGGGTGATATGAACCAGAATTGGCTGGACACTCCAAATATCCTTCTCACCCTAACTGAGTCATAACCTACACCAAATCATAACTGACCCCATTAGGGTTTCATCTTCCTCAACTTCCAGCACCCAGATTGACTGGATCCTTACAAACCAAGTACATAGGATCATGGCTTCAGGTACATTACCTGATGCTATTAGTGACCACAATCCAGTCTACTGTATCTGGGGTCCCTCCAAAATCCCCTCTCTCCCACCATGGTATACCTTTTGGAGCTACGCCAAACTGGACACTGTTAAATTCTTACAAGATGTTTCCTGAATAGACTGGTCCCTTCTCTATCAGGCTAAGGATGCTCAAACTGCATTCCACCTTTTTTCATCCAGCTTTGTGCCCATCCAGGATGCATGTGCACCTTATTGCACAAGAAGGATATGCGGCAACCAGACTAAGGGCCTGCTCGGGCAACTCTGTTATCGGGACAAGTGCTGGAGAAAATACAGAAAGTCTGGTCTCTACCAGAGTATGAAATGTATAGAGCCCAGAGAAACCTATGTAAACATAAAATTAGGCTGGCTAAGAGCTCCTATTGCAAAGGCCTGCTCATGGATGCATCCAGTGACTCCAAAAAAACTCTGGTCTCGTATAAAAACATTCCTTGGTGCTACTCAGTCCCACACAGTGAATGATATGGTAATTGATGGTGCTCATTGCAATGACCCGAACATGATTGCCAACTCCTTTAACAGACTTTTCTCTGACCTCTGAAAATATACTACCTCTTTCCCAGATGGCATGGCTAGCCTGCCTCTCCCGAAGCCTCCCGACTCTGGGTCTAGTCATCTCCCTTTCTACTTTAAGGTTGTTACTACATTGGAAGTTCTCAAACTGCTTGGGAATATATCAGAAAGCACTAGCATTGGCTCTGATGGCCCTGAGACAAGGCTACTAAAGCTGGCTGCCCCTATTATTGCCTCCCCCTTGGCCAGAATATTCACACTGTCTCTATGCCAAGGTCACGTTCCTGACATTTGAAGATTGCTAGGATTAGACCGGTCTTCAAAAGGGGGGGGATAAAATCAATCAATCAATCAAAATCTTTATTTATCTAAGCATAACAGTGAGCAGAGCTCTTTGCAAGATGGACCTGGTTAGAACAAGGTCAGGGTCATGTAAGGCATCAAAAAAATATATATATATATATATATATATATATATACACACACACACATATATGTGTGTATATGTATATATATATGTGCAAATGAATACTAAGAAGTTCTAATAACAAGGAAAAAAAAAAAAGGAGCAAGAAACCATAACAGAGGACAATCCAATTACAAAAATTCAGAGACACTTTTAGTAATATTAAATACATAAATATAGTTTCATATAATCCATATACATTGCAGAACAGTACCAATGAGTCTACTTGCCAGGGACGATCATAAATCTAGCCATGAAGAGTCCATGACAAGAACAGCCAGCTAATGGAAGATGGGGGTACCAGGAGGGGAGTATAATGTGTAAGCGAGGGACTTCAAGGTGAGGGTAACTCCCATAAACAAGGATATGATAAAGAGGAACTGGCAGAGGCTCATGGAGGGGCTGGGGACTGATGAAATTTGATTAGGTGATTATAGTAAATCTACCCTGTAAGGGGGTTAAAGAGAAGGCTCAAGTGAGCCATAGCGAAAAAAGAAACAGACACAACACATGTGGAACAGATTAAACATGACAACAAATTAGAGTCGTGGAAAACAGTTGCACTGTTCATTTCCAAGACGGGAGTATAAATACTTGAAGGTAGAGATGCTGATGGATGTCCTTAATTTTAGCTTTTTTTTTTTGCAGTTTGTTCCACAGGGAGGGCAGTGCAAAGCTTTTAGCAGCCCGGCCAAAGCGAGAGTTAACTTTGGGAACCTTCAATAAGACAGATGTGCAACTTCTCAGGGCATATTTGCCTATAGAGTTTAGAGGAAGGCAGTCTGTAATATTTTGGGGAAGTTTTTTAGAGATAGCTCTCAGGTTCCATAAGGCTGCGTTTCTATCGCACCTGTATTGTAGAGAAGTCCACCCCATTGCTTGATATAAGGAGCAGTGATGTGCAGAGTAGGGAAGACCTGTGATGAACCTCAGAGCTCTATGATAGAGCTTGTCAAGTTTAGTGAGGTAGGGTATTGACTGTACAGGAAGTCAGCATAGTCTGTTATTGAGAGAAAAGTTGCTTGGACCAGCTGCAGTTTAGCATCTCTAGTTAAGAAGTGGGCTATCTTGAAGAAAAGGCTGAGTCTCTGTCATAGTTTTTGAGTAGTTCTTAGATGTGCTCTGTAAATGAAAACCTATGGTCCAGCCATACTTCCAGATATTTGAATTTAGAGACGAATTTCCAACTTTTTGCCTAGAATTGTAGTAATCTGTGGCACAGGTTCTGATGAGGCCAACTTTGCCACATGAACAGAAGGAGAAAAAACATTGCTTTTGTTTTCTTGGCATTAAGGAATAGTTTTTTATTTAGAAGTTGATATTGCAACAGGTTGAATTCAGATTGAAGGTCGTTACATGCAGCTTGTAATGATGTGCGGCTCACGTAAAGAACTGTATCATCTGCAAACAGATGGATGTTGGCCTTGGTTATGCTTGATGTAGATTGTGAATAAAAGGGGGCCTAAGACAGAACCTCGAGGGACACCTCTTAAGAGGGGTTTGAGAGTTGAGAGATCTCCCTTGGCTTTGACCTGCTGGAAGTGGTCAGAGAGGTAATTGTTGAACCACTGCAGAGATAATGGGTCCACACCTAATGAGTTCAGGGAAAGACATCGCAGCTACCGACGCATTGCGATGCTGTCTGTCCTGAGTAAGTTGCTTGAGAAGCTGGTATCCTTGCATGTTACTGACTTCCTCACCAAATACAATCTACTGTCAGCTAACCAGCATGGCTTCCGGAAGGGTCATAATATTAGCGCCTCCACTTCCCTTGTTCAACTTACTAATGATATACTGTGTGCCATGGATGACAGCCGACTTACAGGAGCCGTCTTTATAGATTTGACTAAAGCCTTCGATCTCGTTGATCACCCTCTCCTCTAGAAAATCTCCTATCCCTGGGCTTCTCAACACAGTCTGTAGCATGGTTCCAAAACTACCTATCCAATAAGGTACAAATGGTTAAATTCAATAATGCCCTTTTCGAACACTCGATACCAACACTGGTGTCCCTCAGGGCTCTCTCTTGGGCCCTCTCCTATTTACTGTCTTCGATAATCCCATATCCCTCAGCACCCAACCCTGCACCTCTATCCTCTATGCAGATGACCTGGTTCTTTACTCCAGTGCCAGCAGCGTGACTGCTATCAACTATAACCTCTCTATGGTCTTTCAGGAAATCCAGTCCTGGCTAACCAGAAATAAGTTAGTTCTCAATGTGGCTAAGACTCAGGCTATGCTTTTTGGTTCAGCTGCCAAACTAAAAGATTGCCATGAGCTCTTTACCGTAACCTGTGGCAATGGTTCTTCTCTCACGGCTGTCACCTCCTTTAAATATTTCGGAGTTCTCCTTGACGACGCACTCAGCTTTGACCCGCATATTCAGACCACTTCTAAATTGGTAACTAGCAAGCTGGGAATGGCCTACAAAACCTGTTATGATCGCTTACCCTCAGCTAGACTTGCGATTACCCGTGGAATTCTTCTTCCATCCTTAACCTATGGATCTATAATCTACATGAACACTTCCAATGTCACTCTCCTTAAATAGGATGTTACCAACGATAACATATGTCACTATGCCTCCACATCTCTTTGACTCAAACACCACTGTCAGCTTTATGCTGACCTCAATTGGGCCTCTCCCCACTCCTCTCGGTTACTGGCCCTAGGATCCTTCCTGGATAGTATTATAAGATCTAATAATCCGCTGTCACTTGACTCCCTGCTGACCCCTCAGTCCTCCCCGTATGGCCTGTGCTCCTTGAACTTATTCTTGCTACAAGTCCCTAGAAGCAAATCTGTTAAAGTCCCTTATGCATTTTCTTGTGCAGCTCCTAAATGTTGGAACTCCTTGCCGCTTGAGATATGTCAGCTGCCAAGCCATCACATCTTCATAAAAATACATCGAAACCTACTTGATGAGCTTGCCATCTGCACTTGTTTTAACCCAGCCTAGACTTCCCGCTCTCTGAACCCTGCAAGACTCACTGCCCTCAGAACCATGCATGCTCACCTAGTTTTCTGCTCCTCTACTTCACTACCTATTCATCCTATTCCTTCCCTCACCCTACCTTAACTCATTCCTCCATCTAATAGGAGCCCCAGCTGCCCCACTCCGTGCCCCTCATCCTCTGCATTTATTAGTCATTTGTCTTATTCTCTAGTCCTGTGTACTGTGCTCCTTTCTAAATTATACTCACTTTATTTTAATTTTATTTTCCCTAATTGCTCAAATTGGCTTTGAATTTCTCATAGTGTTTCCCTCAATTCTAACTGCTTCCTTTATCCTATCTGATTGCACTGATGCTTTGATTTGATTTGTTTGCTGTTCTGTATCTGGACCTGAATTGTTTGTAGCTAATTGCTGCCCATCCTATGTATTATCATCATTTTTATGTTGCTTGCATGCATGTGCAAGAAACATAGTGCCATCATCCAAGTTTTTGGAGGTGTGGCAGCCCTATTCCAATTCAGTCAGTGTGTTTGCAGGCGCAGCCGCAGTTCTCCAATCAACGCTGCAGCTGTCTGTGACAATAGTTAAAAATGCAGTACTGTACAGTTCAAAGGGAAAGCTACACTTCAGTGAGCAGCGATAAGATCGCGTGCTCATGCACGCTCCACACACACACACACACACACACACACACACACACACACACACGCATACTGCGTGCTTGTGCTTCCCCTCATGCACACACTGTATAGCCGACAGGGGTGCCCAATCCCCTGCTGGCTGTGCTGCGCTCCCCCCCCAACAGAGTTCCAGGTGCCACGTTGGGAGTCCACACCAGCGTGGCAGCAGTCTGTATGGCCGGGGGTGCCCAATCTCCCATCGGCTCTACTGTCTCCCCGAGACTAGCGGGTGCCACACTGGGAGCCCACCCCAGCGTGGCAACAGGTCCTATGGACGATGGGGTTGCCCATTCCCCCATCAGCTCCACTACCCCCCAAACAGCCTTCCAGCTGCCACGCTGGGAGCCCACCCAGCGTGGCACAAGTCCAGCCGCCCAGTAAAAAAAAAACACCTAAAAGAAAAAAACCTTCCCTCGCAGACTGTCCTGACCCCCCCTCCCGCCATCTGCACCCACCTTCTGTGCATCTACCTCCCCACACCCCCACTGCACCCCATACTTGCCTCTGGAGTCTGGCGCAATGATCTTGGGTGGACCAGGAACATGTCTGTACTCTTCAAAATCGACCGCAAAATGAGGAAATGCCGGTAAACAGTATAATGGAATAAATAGGGTTTTTTTCAACTTTACTGCATATCTCTGGCATTTTGGGGAATTTTTCCACCAAATTTTCAACATGGAGTTTTTGGGACCCCACCTCATGAATTCTGTCACTGTCATGGCGTTAATCGGCCCCAAAAGGTAATTTCGCGGTCACTGCGCTGAACCACCTTTTGGGACCGATTTACAAAATGACAGTGTCACAGTTCATGAGGTAGGCCCCCAAAAACCCTATGTTGAAAATTTGGTATAAAAATTCCCAAAAAATGACTGTTTTTTGAGCATGCGTTGCGCTGTTCCTATGCACACTCGTAAGTTCGCGAATTTTCAATATGTGCACTCCAGATTTTCAACATTGCCATTTTACCACATCTCCTTATGAGCAGTATAGCTGTCATCTCTCACATCTCGCCCAAAATGTGTTTCCGCGTATGTAGCACACGATGGCGTAGTCAGTGTGCAAAATCAATGTTCGGGACAGATTAAGAAAATCACAGTGACACTGTTCATGAGCAGAGGTGTTAAAATGGCTATGTTAAAAATTTGGTGAAAAAATTCCCAAAAATTACTGTTTTACAAGCATGCGTTGCAGTGTTCATTCGCACGCTCGTAATTTTAATATTTTCACTCCAGATTTTCAACATTGCCATTTTACCACACCTTCTTATGAGCAGTACAGCTGTCATTTCTCACATCTCGCCCAAAATGTGTTTCTGCGCATGTAGAGCACAATGGCGCAGTCGCAGTGGCAGAGGAAGAGAAAGTTGGGCCCCAGTGCCGGTTGTAATTTTGGGCCCCCAACCCTATACTGGCACCTCAACTCCCCTTTTTTTTTACCTGTTTATGGTCACCCACCTCCTTCACATCTCAAAGAATATAACATAAACATGAATCGATCCCATACTCCCCCACCAGTCAGGTAGCGGAACATAAATAAATAAAACAATCACGTAGGGTGAGAGTCCTCCCAATCCCAACTCAACTAATGCTGCAGCTAGCCTGCGAAAGACAAGTCACCAAGTCACAAGTGCTCAGCTGCTGGGGGGAGTCGGGAGGGACCGGGTCATCTCACAGCCAGGCAGCCAAAACTTAGAAGCAGAGACTCACACACTCACTTAGTCTCTGGAGACAGACCGGATTAAGTCTAAGACAAGTTAGAACACAATACAACAGCCACTATGGGCATTATTGGGCAAGGCAGCAAGGCAGAAAAAGAACAACCAACAACAAGCAATACGGGCGGCAATTTAAACTTATGCAGTTGCTGTCGCAATGCTTGCAAGCAGTGTGAAATTGTTAGCATCTGACCTGATCCTCCTCCTCGCCTCCGGCTCCAACCAGCCTCCAGTCCCAGGCTCCAGCTTGCCCTCCACACACAGCAACAGCATCGATTCGCGATCGCTGCCATGGTCAGTCTGTCCCCCTTTTCTTTCTTTTTTTTTTTTTTAAACATACTTTAATTGTTTTTAGTTTTACTTGTTATTGTTTGTGTAGGGGGGCAGGGTGGCGAGGGGTGCTGCTGCTGCCTATGTGTACAGTGCGCGACGGCAACACATCACATCCCAAGGCTCCAGTTAACTCCCGCAACTCTGTGGTCAGTGCTGCCATCTGCAGTTGGGGGTTGTGGTGGCAGCAAGCATGGCAGGTGGGAGTCAGTCACACTAGTGTCAAAAAAGACAACGCAAATATGCGATCCACGATTACTGAACAAATTAAATAAATGAAATGCTTGATTTTTACTATGGGCCCCTACGTGTGTCGGGCCCCTGTGCCACTGCACCGGCTATTCCTCCGCAACTGCACAGTCGGTGTGCAAACTCAATGTATGGGACACATTAATAAAATCACAGTGACACTGCTCATGAGCAGAGATCTTAAAATGGCTATGTTGAAAATTTGGTGAAAAAGTTCCCTTCAGCTGTTCTGCAATGTTACTAATTAAGACATTGAACAGGACTGGCCCCAGGACCGATCCCTGCAGCACCCCACTGGTCACCCCCTCTCCCTAGACTGCACCCCATTTACCACCACTCTCTACCTCCCGTCTGTTAGCCAGTTTCTAACCCAGTTTACCACCCTTTTCCCCATGCTCAGCCTACCAGCTAGTTTATCAGCCCCCTATGTGGGATGGTGTCAAAGGCTTTGCTGAAATCAAGATAAGCGTTGTCCACTGCCCCACCCTGATTCACTTCCTTTGTCACCCAGTCAAAGAAATCAACCAGATTTGTCTGACATGATGTCCCCACTGTGAATCCATGTTGTCTATGGTTCTGGGCTCCGATGGCTTCTAGATGCCCCACTATCCTTTCTTTAAGCAATGTCTCCATGATCTTCCCCACTACTGAGGTGAGGCTGAATGGTCTATTGTTCCCTGCCTCCCCCCTGCTGCCAGACTTGTGTAGAGGGACCACATGTGCGCTTCTCCAGTTCAGTTGTGTTGAATGACTCAGTGAACATGGCAGCCAGAGGTACTGCTATCTCCCTTTGCAGTTCTCTTAATATCGTTGGGTGTATGCCATCTGGTTCCATCGCTTTGTCCATCTTCAATTTAGTGAGCTCCTGCAGGACTCTTTGCCTTTGAATGGACTATTATCCACCCCAGCAACTGCTGTGGTCCTTGCTCCTCCCACTCTTCTGTGAATACTGAATGGAAAGACACAGTGCATGTCTTGGGAGGAAGGCATGGAACTATCACTTCAAATACCTAAACAGCACATACAAGCAAGCAACATTCTGCATTGATAAATGCTTGTTGTATCCTGAGGTCACCGCTGTCTGTTTTACCTGTAATGTCTTCCTTTAACCTTCCAGGTCGTGCTGAAAATAGTCATCTTTATGGCTAGTGCACCAACCCGTTAACAAAATTGAAATAAATAAAATAAATTCTGCACCACAAGTGTGAAAACACATTTCAGACAGGATGTGAATAATGACAGCTGTACTTTTATGTGGGTTGTGAAAAATAGCAATGTTGTGAATTTGGAGTGAAAATATTAAAAATTGCCAAAGCGACTTGTTGCTCAGTGTGCCTTCCTGGTGAAACATTTCAATAAATAAATAGGCGGCCCGGTGGCGCTGAGGGTTGAGGCGCTAGACGCACACCTGCACCACGCCGACCCGGTTCGGGAACAGACTCGGGTCGCCGGGGGTCGGCCGGGGAAGGAGGATTGAGTGTCCCAACGGATGCTCTCCTCCCTCAGGGATTCTCAACCTGAGAATGCGGTGGAAGCACCGCTCCAGGGGTTGAGGCCTGCTATCGAGTCCGGGAGGGGGACGCCATTAGGCGCTTGAGGGAGGCGGCGGCTACATCGCGGCCTCTAGGACGACGCCCTTAGTGCCGAAGGCCCCAGGGGTGGGGGAAGTGGGGAGAAAAGCGGAAAATGGTAGTCCTCGGTGTCCCTAGATGAAGACTGCCCCATCCAGAGAGTCCACCTAGGACAGACCCCGCTGTGCAGGAGAAGGAGAGGTAATGGCACTCTAGGGACAGATCCTGAAAAGGGGGCTACGGGGATATGTGCAGTCGGAAGGAGGGGGACACCGGGGACAGGAAGGAGAATAAAGAAATAAAGCAAAAAATAAATAAATAAGTTAGGAATGTGCGAGAAAACTTTAATGATCATGAAAATCTAGTCCATTTTCAATATTTTGTACAGATTTTCAACCTGGCTTTTTGGGATCTCATTCTCATGAACACTGGCACTGTTGTTTCGTTACTCTGTCCCGAAAGGTGATTCTGTGTAGCGAGTGCAAAATCACCTTTCGGGACCGAGTAATGAAATGACAGCATCAGTGTTCATGAGGTGGGGTGCCAAAAACCCCATGTTGAAAATTTGGTGCAAAAATATTGAAAAATGGCCAAGACATCAATATAAGTTGAAAATGCCGCTATATAGCACATAGCTTGATTCTTCAGTTTGCGGTTTGGCTTTGAAGACTGCAGACGTGTCCCACTCCACAGAAGATGACAGCCGCCGACCCGGATAAGTATAGGGCAGGGGGGGGGGAGTTGCTCAGTGGGAGGGTCAGGATGGGGAAGGGGATGGGGGGAAGATGAGGGACGTTTTTCTTTTTTTAAAATGGAAGGGATTACTTGAACATTTCGGGACACTGGGAATGGGATCCCTAGTATCCCAGAGTACTGGGAAGGAGGGACATGCACTGACACGGGGATTGGGGCCCCCCATTGTTGGGTTCAGTGCAGAAAAAATCGGGGGCAGACAAGCACTAACATGGGGATTGGGCCCCCCCCCCGTTGGGTTGAAAAATCGGGTATCTCCTGCGGAGCACCAGGGCTCGAATTGTGGTATTCCAGTACGAAATTTGATACCCAGAATGTACCGGAATACCGTTAAAATTCGAGCCCTGTATGCATATACTGTTTTAACTGCTGTGACTTTTACTTTACGTCACTATATCCACTGGGTCTTGTCTGAAAATAGGCAAATGTATGCCAAGTGCACCTTACCCAGTTAAAATAAACAAACTAGTGTAATCCCTCTTTCCAATTTGGGGTTTACTGTAATGTCTTCCTGCTCTACTCAATGCCCACTGCCAGGCTGGTGTCCCGTCCCAGTGTGATTCTGTTTATGTGCGTGAGAGTGCCATGCTGAGCCTCTGTGTTTGTCCCTTAAAGAGGCTAGCAAATCTATGTGATGGAATGGTCTGAGCTGGTCCAGGTGATTTAGGGCTTCAGACCGCCAGACACCGCCTAGTTTGCGCCATTCTGCAGTTGATATTTGAGCAAAGGGAACCTGTATAGGAACTGTGCTTATTTACTGTTATCTTTGAAGTAGAGATGTTTGTCTAACCTGCTTTCCTTGCAGCTTATGTCTAGGAATGAGAGCCACCATGTTAGGTCTGGAACTTCCAGCACTTAGACCAGTAGAACTTGGAGACCTAAAATGGATCCTTACCCCAGTGTTTCGTGGGAAGGAAAATTTGTAGTTTTGTAATTTTATGTTTGCTTGCACGCATGTGCAAGAAACATAGTGCCATCATCGGAGATTTCTGAGGTGTGTCACCTCCTCCAATTCAGGCAGTGTGTCGTCATAGTGCTGCCTCTTGTATTAATGCATTTTTGGAGCTGTCTATGACACGCCCAAAATGCAGTGGCATACAGTTGAAAGGGAGCTACGCTTGAGTGAGCAGCGATAAGAAGCTGCTCACGCAGCTCCCCCGCCGCAGGCGGCGCGCGCTTCAAGACGCAGTGTATAGCCGACTGTGCCCAATCCTCGCCGGGCTGAGCTGCATCTGTCTCCCCCAGAATTGATGCCACGGCTGGGGCTGAACGCCTCTCAGCTTGTGCTGACGCTTTGAGCCACCCCAGCGTGGCAAACGGTCCCGCTGCATTTTTTCCAACGGGGTGCCTAATCCTCGCCGGCTGAACGCCTCAAAGTCCTTGTGCCACGCTGGGAGCCCACCCCAGCGTGGCAAATGGTCCCGCCGAGGTTTTTTTGATTTATTTTGCCGACGGGGTGCACAATCTCCGCCGGGCTGAACGACTTCCAAAGTTCTTGTGCCACGCTGGGAGCCCACCCCAGCGTGGTAAATGTCCACCCACGCTTTTTTTTTTTTTTTTTTTTTTTTACCTGTAAGAAAAAACGTCCATCGGGTGCGCCTCCTGACCCCCTACAACCCGCACTCCACCCACTGGCACAGACATAGCTCTCCTCCCACCCCTCACCCCATACTTACCTCCGACTCCGGCGCGACGATTTCGTGGACCGGGAACACGCTTCACATTCTTCAAATCTGACCGGAACTGAGGAAATACCGTAAGCGTATAATGGGCTAGATAGGAGGGTTCAACTTTATTAGACATCTCTGAAGAGTTTTGGATTTGCACCACCAACATGGTTTAGATTCTTCATGAATGATGTCGTTACAGTCTGCTCAAGAGTGATTTCGCCGCAGTGACTGCGAAATCACCCTTCGAGCCCTAATACCGCCATGACAGTGACATCATTCATGAGAAGGGGCCCAAACCTCCATGTTGAAAATTTGGTGCCAAAATTCCAAAAATGACTGTTTAACGAGCTGCAATGCTATGCAGTTCCTACACAGGGTTCGTAGTTCAGCAAATTTCAATATTTTCACCCAGATTTTCAATACTGCCATTTCACCACACCTTCTTATGAGTAGTACAGCTGTCATTTTTCACATCTCACCCAAAATGTGTTTCTGCCCATGTAGCTTAGAATGGCTGAGTCAGTGTGTGAAATCAATGTATGGGACAAATTAAGAAAATCACAATGACACTGTTCATGAGCAGAGATCTTAAATGGCAATGTTGAAAATTTGGTGACAGAATTCCTAAAATGACTGTTTTACTTAGTGTGCGCAGTACAGTTCCCACGCGACGTCAGAGGTTTGCGAATTTTCAATATTTCCACCCAGATTTCCAACATTGCCATTTTTCCACACCTCCTTATGAGCAGTACAGCTGGCATTTTCACTCCTGCCCAAAACGTGTTTCCCCATGTAGCGCATAATGGTGCAGTCGGTGTGCAAACTCAATGTATGGGATACATTAACAAAACCACAGTGACACTGTTCATGAGCAGAGATCTTAAAATAGCTGTGTTGAAAATTTGGTGAAAAATTCCTAAAATGACTTTTACGAGCGCATGCTGCACAATTCCTATGCATGCTCGTAAGTTTGCAAATTTAATATTTTCATTCTAGATTTTCAACATGTCCATTTTATTAAACTTCCTTATGAACAGTACAGCTGCATTTTTCATATGTCACCCAAATGTGTTATCGCGACAATGTAGCTAATGGTGCTGTTGGTGTGCGAAAGCAATGTTTAGGACAGATTAAGAAAATCACAGTTACACTGTTCATGAGCAGAGGTCTTAAAATGGCTATGTTGAAAATTTGCTGACAAAAGTCCATGAAATGACTGTGTTACGAGTGAGCATTGTGCAGTTTCCACGCCTTCCTCGTTAGTTCATGACATTGTAATATTTTCAGTCCAGATTTTCACTAGTGGCATTTTTCAACACTTCCTTATGAATAGTACAGCTGCTATTTTCACAACATGGTCAAGTGTGTTTTCACACTTTCAGTGCAGAGATGCTGGTCGCCAGGGAAATCATTGTTCGGCACAGATAAAGAAAATCACAGTGACACTGTTCATGATCGGAAACCAAAATGCCTGAGTTGACAATCTGCTATAACAAATCCTCAACCTAATTATATAACAGGTGTGCTGTAATAGTTTCTATGTACGCTCATGACTTCACAATTTTTAAATATTTTATCTACACATTTGCAACATAGCCATTTTTACACCTCCCATGCAAGAGTACAGCTGTCATTTTTTACATCCTGTTCGAATATTTTTGCACCTGTGGTGCTAAATGCCGTAGTCACTGTGCATAAGCAGCTTTGCTACTAAACTGATATTCCCCTGTTCATGAGGTGGGGTCACAACACAAAACATGTTGAAAATTTGGAGTTAAAATACCAACTAATGCCTGAGGTATTAGGCTTTTCAACTAAATCGCCCAACCCTATAGAGAATGACAGGAATCAGGGTGTGACTTGGGATTCTTGCCTGTGATGCTCATATGATTCCACACCCTGCAGTCACTGAGAGGCATCGAGGTATGCCCTTGGACTCTTCGCCCCAAATTTCACCCCATTCTCCTATATCGCACTCTATCTCACCATATTTCCTAATGAAATGGGTGCGATAAGGGCCAAAGACCCTAAGGAACACGTGATACTTGTCAGTCTCTGCAGAGTGGGTTGTGGTGAAATGGCGTGGCTGTATGCCTGACGACCCAAACGCACACCCCAATGCCTGTCACTCTCTGCAGGGTGGTGGTGGGGTTGGCTTCAGTTCAATACTTCACTGCCATTCCTATTACGCAGCTCTGTAACTTCTACACTACCACTGCCAATGCCAGCAAGCAAGCATTCGGCATTGACAAATTCTTGTTAGGTGAGTGCCAAATTAACCTGGAGGGGGAGCCCTAACTGTGACTGACAGCTTCCTCAGCCAATCTGCATGCTGGATCGACAAGGGAAATCTCCAGTGTGCCAAGAGATAGTGGATCAGTTAGAGTTGGAGTCTGAAGTGTGAACAGCTCAAGCCTTCGAGCAGCTGCTCCCTGAAAGGAGCATAGGGGAATCGGTGAGAAGAGGCCTACCTTGCCTCCCTGCCACATTTCTCCTGCTTTGGGACTACCTATCTCAGAAGTCAGAACTTTCTGATTAAAGTTGGAACTGCGGCAAAAGACAGAAAGAAGTGTCACCAGCGCTACTTGTGATTTGGACCGAAGATTTGCTCCTGTGAAGCTATCAGCCCAGCTTGTGCGCAAGATGTGCTTGGATCAAAAGGTTTGGTCAATAAAGCTGCTGAATTGCAACTGGGCTATATCTGAACTGTTCAGAGTAGTAGTTGCCTATTTTAAATGTGCTGAAATGTGTTACATGAGTAGAGACCTGCTTGCCCACAGCAAGACCTGTTATGCCAGCTGGAGGCTTCGCCAGCAGAAGATCACTAACTTTGCCACTCTGTCCTCTTCCTACCTGGGCCTTGCACAATCCGGCCCAGACTGAAATTCCTGTACCAAAGACTGTTTCAGGAGAGTCCAGCTTGGATTCAACCCCAAGAATAACAGCTTGCAGGTTGCAGCCACCTGGAGGGAAAGGTTGTAAAGAAGAGGTGCGTCTGGTCAGCTCTTATGCTCATTGGTAAACACCACGAGGTCTCTATTTCCTGCATTCCAGCAGAAATCTGATAGCTGTGACGATCATGTAGCTCCATGCAACTCTTATTTAGATCATCTGCTGTACTATCTAATTGCTTCTATTTTCTGGGTTTTGCAAGAGACTGAGTCCTCCAGCGTGATTACAAATAATCATGTGGTTGTTTTGCATGTTAACTGCCTCTTCTTTCCATCAAGGGCCCCACTAGCATTAGCTGGGTAACGCCAGCCACCGCTCTCTGGCTATCCAGACTTTCCATCCTGGTACCCAGTGTTGGTGACTGTATTTTGGGACTAAAAGTGCATGCCAAACTGAACCAAATCAGACTGCTAATCATTTGACTAAATATTGCCCCTTCCTTGTTCACACCCCAAATAAACCTGATTGTCTTTTTTCATGTTTGTTGGCTACTGTGCATATTATAAGTTGGGTTATAGTGTTGGAAAGTGTGCAACTGTATTGCTAACTTTATTTTTACAGTGGGTCTCCAGGGACATAGCTACAAGTCCAACCTCTGTGGTACGTGAAGGTGTGTACATTATTACTGTTCTGTACTGACTGTGGTTATTGCTGTGTCAGGTACTGGGCCACTAGGGAGGGTTGGTGGCTGTTATAGCTTCAGACGGCTATAGCAGAGCTGGTAAACCTCTCAATATTATCTTTGAATGGAGGCACCTTATTACTGAATCCAGGCCCTTCAACCTGTGCATAGCCATACAGGCAGGGGTGTAGCCCTTGGAATAGCGCCTTGGGTTACATTATAAATAAATATGTATTGTCTTTGTACTGTTAAAATTGCATACCTGCATATTTTAGAACTGCCTGGGCTTATCTGAAAATAGGCATTTATTTGTCTAAGTTTGCTTACCTGATCAGTAAAAACTAAATAAATAAATAGACCCCAATATTAGAGCTATTGTTGGACACACAAACGCTTAAAGAGCAGCGACACCTTTGGGAATACTTTGGAAAATAATATTTAGACACACTTCAACTTGTACTTCATATATTCTGTAGATTTTCCTCTTCATTACTTGCTGATGAAGAAATTCCTACAAAAACATGATCTTTATCCTTTAGAGTTCATCTGCCTCTATAACTTATTCCTCTATTTTCAAATCATAATGCTCTGTTCTAACATCACAGTCTGTTACCATGGAATAGCTGTGATGTCACAATCAGAGTATTGTGACATCAGGTTGGGAAGAAGCAGTTGGAGCTGATAAGCTCTCATAGGAACAGCTATCCTGTTTTCATGCATGTACCCTCAGTAATAACTAATTGGTATGAGAAATACAAGGCATACAGACATTTCATTGTGGCAAATTTTGCTGCCGAGGCAATGTAGCAGACAATATGCTGAAAATCCATGATGCCGCCATTACAGAGGTCATGGTCAAAATGTCAATATCGCGACCTAATACTGCCAAGCATAATTGCGACTTTTATCTTCCCATCACTGCAGTAAGAATACTTGAACTGCCTTGTACATCCTCTATTACCTACAGTATTTGTCAGTTTTTTAATTTATATTTTATGCTTCCTGGCTTACTGATTAGTAGTTGCATGCAGCTTCTTCGGTAAGGTGCTGAAGACAGACTGAGTCTGGGAAGGAGAGAGTTTATTTGTGTCAGTGAGGCAAAAGTGGAGTGCTGAACTAGCCCAGGTAATGTGCTGCTGAAACTGGGCAAAGATGTGAGCAGCTTGTTTTGGGGAGACAGCTTCTATAGAGCATAGCACCGCATTGTCTTACATCGGGGATGGCGGGCAGCAGAGATGTGAGCAGCTTCGTTCAGTAATGTGCAGCTGAACGTGGCTCAGGGAGATAGCTTCGTTTGGGAATGTGCTGCTGAACTTGGGCAAGGAGGTAAGGTGCTGCCAGAGGATAACTGGACTTGGGCAGATATTTGAGATGCCAGTTTCACACTGTCTTATGTCGGGAGGGCGGGCAGTGGGGGGAGACAGCTTCTGATGCTTGGCCGGTTAATGTACTGCTGAACTTGGGCGGAGATGGGAGTTTTTTTCATGTCAGCAACGCAAAAGTGGAGTGCTGAACTTGACCAGGTAATGTACAGAGATGTGAGCCGCTTGTGTGGGGGAGACAGCTGGTTCTGGGAGGGAGAAACTAGATTTAATAATTATTGTTTGTTTATTTTTCCTCATGTCACATATAGATTGTGTCGGTGACCATTTGTCCAGTAATTTATTTCTCAACAAATTGTCCAGCATCTCAACATACTGGCAACAAATGTCGTAACTATATTTTGTCCTTGTGGCATATTGTCCACAACATTATGTCTGGGAACGTAAGTAAGGTCCATACATGGAAATACAGAGCTAATGAGAAATAAAAACAGTATTGTGTCCAAATATTATGTTTTTTAAAGTTATTCTCAAGGCATCTGTGGCTCTTAACAATTTTAACTAACTTAATAGAAATTAAGCAGATATGATGACTAGGTTATAAGACATAGTTCTGTTAATCACCTTCTAGAGGGGTACTGTGGCACGAGGAGTAGCCGAGTGCCACATGCCCCTAGAGGGTGATTAACTGACCATTAACATAATCCCTGGGAGTGCCTTATTGCTATTATATTAAAAAATGTTTTTAAACAGTGTTAAACCTTATTCAGCATAAGGTTAAGCTCTACATGTATGTTAATAAAAGATTAACATAAGGCTGTTAGAATGTTTGCAGCCAATCAGAAAGCTCCATTTCTCAGACCCTTTTTGTAATAATCATTAAGTCTAAGATTGTTCCCACAATTCCTAACCTAATTATTTTTTAAAGTAACAGTGTGCTGTAAATTCTAACCATTGCTGTTCTCTGCACGGTTTACATTGGTAAACCATTTCCCAATTTGCTCTGCATTTTAAAGGACAATGTTACACATTTTAATGCTAAGAGGTGGAGAGGTATGCCCCCATGGAGCTAGGGAATGAGCAGGGAAATGTGAGGGTTTTGGACTTCAGAGGGATGGACTTGACAGCATGAGGAGAAGGAGGATAGTTAGGGAAGAAACGGCAGGGACTGAGAATTTAGGGCATGTGGAAGAGCTATGGGAGGCCATCAAAGGAGGGGTACTAAAAGCTATGGAAATTTGCATAAAGAAGGTGAGAAAGGAAAAGAAATGGAGGAGGCCACTCTGGTTTACAATGGAGGTGGCTGAAGCAATCCGGGTAAGGAGGGCTCTTCATGAAATATAAAAGACACACGGGAGGAGAACAAGGAGGCTTATAGAGAAAACAGGAAGTTAGCAGAGCAAAAGATAAGTAGGGTTAAAGCAGACATGGAGGAGAAGATGGCTAAATGGCCAAAGGGGGACAACACTTTTTTCGTATGTGGGGAAAGAAGGAAGGCAAAGCAGGGATAGTGCGGCTGAGGGGGAGGAGGTTACAACTGGAAGGGGACTTTTTTTTTTTTTTGTTGTTGTTTATTATTAGCTTGTTTCTTTCCCCAGCACTGGAACTCTCTTGAACCTCACCTCTGGCTTAATACACTCTACCACCCGCTGTGGACCCTGCCTTCTTCAAAGACATTACTTTCTCCCGAGCCCTGGGCAGCATATGGACCGAGGAGACCAAAGTGGCAGAGGCAGGGAACCAGCGTTGGGCGTGTGGTGGAGCGGCGCTGGGAGGGTCATCGCCTATCCGGGCTGGAGGGGCTTTTCTGTACTGTGTCCCCAAGCTCCCTCCTCCCCCTGAGCGTAACAAACCCTGACGTCATAGCACACTTCAACCCTGCCCACGTCTGCCACGCTCACCCATTTGTGTGGTCCGCATCCTGCAGTGCCCCGAATCTCCACCTGGGGTTGCTTGATTCCAGACAACCCATCACCCCCCGGAGAGAGAGCAGCCATCGGATGCTCAATCCTCTCTCTCTCTCTCTCTCTCCTGTGCTGACCCCCTGTGCCCAGGCTCGCTCCCAAACTCGGGTCACCGGCGTGGCATGAGTTGTGGCATCCAGCACCTCAACCCTCCATGCCACCGGGCTAGCTGTGGAGGGGGACTTTGAGAAGACTGAATTACTAAATATATACTTTTGCTCAGTCTTCATGGGGGAGGTGGAGAAGGCCTGAGCTGAAGGGTAAGGGAAGGGAAGGGGGGCACATAAAAGTAGATCCTAGCCAATTCAGCATAAACAGGGTTAAGGAGGAACCAGCCAGGTTACAGGTGGACATGGCAATGGGGCAAGACGGCTTGTGCCCGAGGGTACTTAGGGAACTGAGGCAAGTGCTGACAGCCCCACTAACAACACTTTTTAACTTATCAGTGGATACAGGGTGGGTGCTGGTGTACTGGACGAGGGCGAGTGTAGTGACGTTGCACAAGAGGGGACAGTAGGGAGATTGTGGAAAACTATTGCCTGGTCTGCCTCACCTCAGTGGTTGGAAAGGTGATGGAGGTATTCATAAAGAAAGGGTGGTGAACTGCCTGGTGGGTAGCGGTCTGCAGGATGATAACCAACACAGATTCACAAATGGGAGGTCATGCCATACCAACCTGATTGACATTTTCAATTGGGTGACGCATGCAGGTGATTGCCCAGGGAGGGGCGGTGGGCATGGCCTATCTGGACTTCAGTAAGGCCTTCGACGCCATCCCTCACTGAAGGCTAGTAAATAAGCTGGATAGCTGGATAGCTTAGGGGTAGGAAGAAAAATAACTGGGTGGAAAGCTGGTTGGAGGGTAGAAGACAGAGAGTGGTAGTAAATGGGGTGCACTCCAGAGTGAGGGGGGTGACGAGTGGGGTGCCCCAAGGGTCAGTACTCGGGGCCGCTCCTTTTTAATATTTACATCAGTGATTTAGCGGAAGGGCTGGAAGGAAGGGCGTGTGTCTGTTTGCGGACGATATGGAAATTTACAATTGGGTGGACACCCCGGGGGGTGGAGGCTAAGAGGCAGGACCTGAAGAGAATGGAGGGGTGGTTGGAAACTTGGCAGCTAAAGTTCAGTGCCAAAACGTGTGCTGTGATGCACTTAGGATGTAAAAAACACACAAGCAGTATACACTCTAGGGGGGAGGAATCAAGAAAACAGAGCAGGAGAAGGATCTAGGGATCATACTGATCCAGAAACCTCAAGGCAGGAGACCAATGCAGCAAGGCAGTGGGAAGGCAAACAGAATGTTGGCATGCATGGGGAGGCATCACTAGCAGGGAGAAAGGTGCATGATGCCTGTTTGCAAAGCCATGGTGAGGTCACACTCAGGTACAAGGTAAACAGTTTGGAGACCGCAGCTATGCAAGGACATAGATGGAATAGAGAAAGTTCAGAGAAGGGCAACCAAAATGGTGCACGGTATGCAGGGGAAAACATACGAGTAGAGGTGTAAGGAGTTGGACCTGTACACACTGGAGACCAGGAGTGAGAGTGGGGACATGATTG
This sequence comes from Neoceratodus forsteri, assembly GCA_016271365.2. Classification (NCBI taxonomy): domain Eukaryota; kingdom Metazoa; phylum Chordata; order Ceratodontiformes; family Ceratodontidae; genus Neoceratodus; species Neoceratodus forsteri. Next base: position 1,130,740,425 of record CM028131.1, read on the forward strand.
AAACTATTAAATACATAAAGGGGATCAATAAAGTAAAGGAGGAGAGTTTACTTAAAAGGAGGAAGGGGGCTATGACAAGAGGGCATAGCCTAAAATTAGAGAGTGGAAGATACAGAGGGAATGTGAGGGGATGTTTGTTCACGGGGAGGGTGGTGGAGACCTGGAACAATCTGCCAGAGGAGGTGGTGGGGGCTGATACGGTGGAGGGATTCAGGAAGGCATGGGACAGACATATGGGGTTGAGAAGTGGGGAAGGGAGGGTCAGTGGCAAGGGTATGACTAAAGGGGGATGCAGGGCAGACTCGATGGGCTGCTGAGTCCTTTTCTGCTGACGTGATTGTATAATAAGTGGAGTAAAGGAGCATTTTACTTCATACTTCTAAAAAAATATATAAGTATGAGCCTCCAAAAATAGAAATGAAATTTAAACACAACAAATGTACGGGCCTTCATTTTGTTAGGAATAATCCGTCATATCCCTACACTTTAAATAGTGCACTGATATGGGCAGTGAATAAAGAACATGACATAGAAGTTATAATTAGCAATAAAGTATCAGTTTCTGATCACTGCAGGAAACTTACTCAAAGAGCAAATAGGTTGTTTAATACTGTACGACAATCATTTGTATCCAGCAGTGAACACTGTACCCTTCCTTTGTATCGAACATACATGAGACCATATTTAGACTATGGGTCCTCCTTTTGGAACCCATATTTAAGGAGAGATATCGATTTGGTGGAGAGGGTTCAGAGATGGGCAGCCAGGTTAATCATGCGGTTAAGATATATGACCTACGAGGATAGACTAACTGAGACTGAACTATTTAGTGTGGAGGAAAGAAGGCAAAAGGAGGAGCTACTCCTGTTATTCAAACTACTAAAAAAATTCTGAATTATCATCCCAGTGTGGCCTTGATTTCTGTGTCAGAATAACCAACCTAAGGTCACGCAATAAGCAGCTTATTATCTATAAAATAAATATTAAAAAAATAGATCATTATTTTACTATACGAGCTGCTAGAGCAAGGATTAAATTGTCCCAAGAGTTGGTGGATCTAACATTTATTACTTAAGCAATATACCATGACAGGGAGTGGGTATATGGTGAATTTACCATACCTGGTGTGGTTCGGTCACAAGGCGCAGCCGAGTGACTTAACCACACCAGAAGTGGTACATCCACACATGTACCCACTCCCTCGTCATGTTATATTGCTATTATCTAATGTTCAACTTGTTTTTGATTTTATAGTGATATAAAACTTTTACAGTGGGTATACTGGAGGATTTATCACGGTCATGTGATGTGTTTGACCAATGATATTACAGGATTTCATACCCCATTGTATAATAGTTGATTTATTACTACATCTTGATTTTAATAATTTGTCCCCTTGCACAAAAAGTATATTTGGTACACGTTAGTGATGCTCGGCTAGTGCGTTTCACTATGCTAATGGATCTGACAGATAGTCCATCTATCTAACCCAATTCAGATTTCAGATCCAAAGGTCGGATTGCAGGAGCAGGGGTCTGATGTCTGCCTCAGCTCACAGATAGTCACATTGGGTCATTGGTATTCTGTTGGATCCTGTGTGATAAGACCAGTAGTCCGATACTAGCGGTATCTAGAGAAAACATAGAAACACAAAATTTGATGGCAGATAAGACTGCTTCACCCACCAATTTGGCCTTTCTCCTAAGTACATCATTACTGCATTACATTTATTTTCATATTTTAAAATGTGGTAACGGGTAACTCCGAGGACATTAAATGCCTATGTTCATTGAGGCCCCGGACACAGAACAGAAATTACAAACAATGAATAACAAAACATCCAGTATAATAAGTAGTGGATGAAATACAACATACATTTCTATTTCTTGGTCACGTCCTAACGATCCTCCGCTGCAGTCCTTGTGCTAAAGGGCCGCAGCTTAGGAGCGTCATACTGTTGGCATCAGCTGGTAGATGCTGTACCCTCAGTAAGGTAAATAATTTATACATTAGCTGTTCACATGGGGTGTATGCACGAATCTTGTTTTAGTTGTTCTGCAATGTATTCATGTGTATTCTTTACAATTGTATGTTCTAGAGTGCAAAGCTGTTAGTGTAAGTGCCAAATCGTTTAATTGACTATCTACTAAAGTTGCGTTCTGATTGAATACTACTGAGTTTTGTGAAGTATAGCTATACTGTCTGTTCTGTAGTTTAATCTTAATGTTCTGAGCTACTTAACTGCTCTTATAACTATTAGTAATATTATCTAGGGCCCGTACGGTTTATATTGATTAAATAGTTAATGTTCATACATAGGGGAGGTCTAAGTGCAGGTTGAATAACCAGGACTCTGGGATATAATAAGAGGATCGTACATAAGGCTAGCAGGGGAGTATGTGGGAGCAAAGGAACTGGAGCAGGCATCAAGATAGCTGTGAGGCCCAAAGGTGGAGTGGGGGTGGAACTGGCATGACGCGGGGGGAGCAGGGAGGGGTGCGGTGGTCAGTTGTAATGGGTGTGGGGCTGCTGTCATTTTACAGTGGTAGGTATCTAAATGTTTCCTACCTCGAGATACCTCAAGGTACCACTGAGGCAATTTACATTGTCTGTAATGTGATCCTGCTTCATTCTGCCTCAGTATAGTCAAATGTATGGCAGCTTTGATTCAATGCTAAGAATCAATACTAAGAAGTGCAAGGTAATGCACCTGGGAAACAAAACCCAGGGGAAGAGTACACAGTGGGGGGTGAGATGCTAACAACAACAAAAATGGAAAGGGACCTGGGGGTAGTCATATCAGATGACTTAAAGGTGGGCAAGCAATGTGAGAGGGCAGTAGGGAGGTCTGGGGGGGGGATACTGGGATGCATAGGGAGAGGCATCGCCAGTAGAAAACAGGAAGGTGTTATCCCTCTCTACAGACAGCTGGTGAGACTCCATCTGGAGTACTGTTTGCAGTCCTGGAGACCCAGTCCCCACAAGGACATAGACAAGATGGAAGCTGTCCAGAGGAGGGCAACTAAAATGGTGCAGGGTCTGCACCAGAAGACATATGAAGAGAGAGCGAGACTAAAGGAGCTTAATATGTATAGCCTCGAGGAAAGGAGGGAGAGGGGGACATGATAGAAACTTTCAAGTACCTCAAGGGAATCAACAAAGTCCAAGAGGGTAGCATCTTTCAAAAAAAGAGGTGTGCAAGAACAAGGGGCACAATTTGAAGATGGGGGGTGGCTTAGAGGTAATGTAAGGAAGTATTTTTTCACAGAGAGGGTTGTGGGTGCATGGAACGGCCTTCCGGAGGAGGTTGTGGAGTCAAAAACAGTGGTTGAATTCAAGCATGCATGGGACAGTCATAAGGAAATTCTAGGGGGTTGGGGTAGAAAGAAGTAGGCTGCTGGTTAGCTATGATCTGCAGCTTATCCACTAGGTAGGGAAATGGGCAGACTGGGTGGGCCAAGCGGTCCTTATCTGCTGTCGAATTCTATGTTATACCCAGGTATAACTCGGTACTGAGAAACTTTTCTATGACTACCACTGTAGGTACAATGTGGAGAGGAGGAGGTTGTCAAGTATGTAGACAGCTTGAGCAGATTAGGGATGCAATATGGAGACTGAGATGGGAAGTGGGACAGGGAGGGAGCGAGGGTCTGAGGGGAATCTCATATGTGGAATGGTCAGGGGTTGACACTTTCTAACAGCATGGTAGGTACTCTCAGGGCAGAACCAAGGAGAACAACACAGGGATTGGGGGCATTCTCACCAAAGTGTCAACGAAGAAACAAAGTGGATAACTGTCAGGAGGTGAAGGGTAGAAGCAGGTAAGGAAAGGTTTCTGGGCAAGGATGGCAGAGTAGGGATAATGGAGGGAAATTGGAAGTTAGTCTTGTCAAGGGAGGGCCTTCCTTGAACAGGGTCACTATATTGCCTGGTTTGGAAGAGCAGGGGGAAGATCAGGTGGCCAAGGATCACGAAGGGGTGGAGTCTAGGAACAGAGCAAAGGGGAAAAGTGGGGCAGGAGGGGATGTGGCGAGGTGGATCAGTGGCAGTGGTGAAAGGGATGGAAGATACACGGGGGGAGGATGAGAGACCTAGTCTGGGAGGCGACCAGTGGGAGGAGAAAGGGTAGACAAAGGAAGGCAAACCTGAGCGAAGCAGGTGTATAGGAGGTACTGGGCTCTGGGATATGCACAGCTAGATATGCAAAAGAGAAGGGGAAGGCAGAGGATTGTTATATTGGGAGACTCGGTACTAAAGGGTGTGAGATGGGGGGAAGGGTGCAGGGAATAGCAAGCAGTAGGTGGGTACAGTGTATGTCAGGCATGATGACAGGGAGGGTAGGACCTCTTATTCCAAAGTCTGTGGGAAAGAATAGGGAGTTACCTCACATTGTGGTGCATCTGGGTACCAATAACCCTGAAGGGTTTGAGGTAGAACAGGTGCAGTATAGGTTTAAGGTGGTAGGAAAGCTCTGTAGGGAAGCAGGAAGATCAGTTTCATTCTTGGAGGTTCTTCCAGTCCCTAGGGCAGGTATTGTTAGGAACCAGACGATTAAGGAGTTAAACACTTGGTTGAGGGGGTGGTGTGTGTCTAATGGGTACAGACTGGTGGGTGACTTGAGAGAATAAGAGACCTGTATACACAGAGACATGGGCATCTCAGTACCAGGATTGGGATCTTGTGATCCTGGGTACAGATTGTACTGGAAGGACGGGGGCCTTATTCATAAGGGAAGGAATAATATGCTCCAGGGAGGAGCAGGAGGAAGGCAGAATAGAAGCCTTATGGGTAACACTCCAGAACAAGAAAAGGAGAAGGCTTTGATTGGGGGTGGTGTACAGACCACTGTTACAGAATGTGGAGACGGGGAATCAAATCAGGAAGTTAGGAGATACAGGAAACCTTGCCATAACAGGTGATTTTAACCTGCCAGGAATAGATTGGAGTACCCTGGCTACCTGCTGTTCTAGAGAAAATGTCTTCCTGGAAGTTTTCCAGGACTGTTTCCTAGTGCAGGGGGTCACCCAGCCGACCAGGGATGGTGCCATACTAGACCTGGTGTTGTCAGACAGAGAGCACGTCCAAGATATAGCAATGTAGGAACCCCTTGCGGGTAGTGACCACCGCACAGTGTGGTTTTACCTCAATATGGGTAAAGAAACAGCTAAGACCAAGATGAGTGTGGCGGACTTCAAGAGAGCGGACTTTAGAGGAATGGAGGACATACTTGTAGAGCATCTTGCAAAAATCTGGCTGGGGATGGATCTGGAGCAGAAATGGTCCGTCATTAAGTTGGGTCTGAATGAGGCCACAAAAGACTGCACAACACCCAGAGTAAAAAGTTCAGGATAAAGAGACCAAGCTGGCTCAAAAAGGATGTGGTAGAGAAGGTGAGGGAGAAGAGGGCAGCCTTTCAGAAGTACAGACGTACTATGAGTGAAGAGGACAGGGAGATTTAGTCAGGGGAAATACGAGATGCAGGAAGAGTGTCCAGGCAGCTTAACCTGCAAAGGAACTAAGGCTAGCACAGGGGATCAGGGAAGGGGAAAACGACTTCTTCAGGGGTGTGTATGTATATGTTGATGTGTGTGTGTGTGTGTGTGTGTGTATATATATATATATATATATATATATATATATATATATATATATGTATATATATATATATATATATACATAAGTAAGCAGAGGATTGTTAGGATCAGGAAGGGAAGGATGGGCGGAAACAGTGAAGAATGGTCCGAGGCACTGAACTAGTACTTCCGCCTGTATTCACTAGGAAAAGGACAGACCTATGCTGTAGGATATTATAGAGTTGGGAATGGAGGAGATGAAACAGATGGGGTGATCAAAGTAGACAGGGTCTTAGAAGGTCTCTGAGCCCTTCAGATGGACAAGGCACCTAGCCCAGATGGCATGCAGTGAGAGTCTTGAGAGAACTGGCAGAGGTATTGTCGGTTCCCCTGGTGGATCTGTTTAACACCTCGCTAGAGACTGGGTGTGTGCCTGAGGACTGAAGAATGGCTCATGTGGTGCCACTCCACAAGAGTGGTCCCAGAGATAAACCTGGTAACTACAGACTGGTCAGTCCAACATCCATTGTAGGCAAATTAATGGAGACCATTCTAAAAGAAAGGCTGGTAAACTTTCGGAAGGTTAACGGTGTCCAGGACAATGGGCAGCATGGGTTTGTCATGGAAGATCCTGCCAGATGAACATGATAGAATTTTGGACTGGGTCACAAGGTTGTTGGACAGAGGCAGGGCAGTGGATGTACTGTATCTGGACTTCAGTAAGGCCTCTGACTCAGTGCCACATGGAAGGTTGCTTAACAAACTGATTAACCTGGGAGTCTGGGATAAGCTGCTGGGGTGGTTCAGGAGCTGGCTGCAGGAAAGGAAACAGAATGACACTAGGGGGTGAACTATCCAAGCTTAGGCCTGTAACCAGCAGGGTACCACAAGGATCAGTACTTAGTCCAGTGCTGTTCAACATCTTTCAGCGAGATAACGGTAGGGGTCAAAAGTAAGGTCTGCCTTTTCGCAGATGATACTAAACTCTGTGGGAGGGTGGACATAGAGGAGGGGAGATAGGAACTCCGGGAGGATCTGGCCAGACTAGTGAAATGGTCTGGCATCTGGTAGTTGGGGTTCAACGCTGAGAAGTGCAAGCACCTAGGAGCTAGGAACCCAGGAGCCAGTTACTGGTTGGGAGGTGTACAGGTGCTCAGCTCAAAGGAGGAAAATGATCTAGGGGTAATAGTCAGTGGTGACATGAAACACTGTGCACAGTGTTGTAAAGCAGCAGCCAAAGCAAATAAATTGCTGGGATGTATCACCAGAGGAATCACCTCTAGGAGGGAGGAAATCTTTCTGCCCTTGTACAGGTCATTGGTTAGAACACACTTGGAGTACTGTGTGCAGTAGTTCTGGTGCCCTTATTTGAAGAAAGACATCAAACTGCTAGAGGGGGTCCAGTGCAGGGCGACCAAGATGATCCAGGGCATGGGAGACAAACCATATGATGAGAGGTTAACGGAGCTCAATATGTGTTCCTTGGAAGACAGAAGGTAAGGGGGATATGGTAGAAAACTTCAAGTACCTAATGGGTATAAACTGGGTTGGAGTGGAGGGCATTTTAAACTTAAAAAGGGAGGGGAACACAAGGCACCACATTCTGACACATGTGGAGGGTAGATTGAAAAAGGAAAGGAGGCCAGTCTGCCAGTTGAGCGGTTGGATTTCCATTTGCTATGTCGGCGACCTGGGTTTGGGAGCGGACCCAGGTTGTTGGAGGGCTCAGTGTGGAAGGTGATCGAGCATCTTGAATCGCTTCCTTCCGGGAGGGAGTGTGTGTGCAGCGGTGTGTGTGTGTGTGTGTGTGTGTGTGTGTGTGTGTGTGTTAGGTGTTTAGCAACACCCAGCGGAGCCTGGGTTGCCACAAGCACACAGACACCTGGATGCCTCAGGGGCGGGGCGGACGCTGGCCATCATTGCACGTCCCTGCCCTTGCTTACAGGGGGAAGAAAAATTTGGGCCTGGATCATCTTCATGATGCCCTGCCCCCGGCCTTTCATCACCTCTGATGCCGGCTCCCCCCGACCAGATACTAGATTTGTGTCATTAAGGGCTGGTGCCGCAACCCCTCCCTCTGGGGGGCAAGCCAGGGGTGACTGGGGGAAAAGCACAGGCTATGATCTGAGGTGGAGGTTCCGGGGGTCCGTGATCAGGGCAGATACTTCTGACAGCCAAGGTACCACCAAAAAGTGTTGTCAATTTAAAAAAAAAAAAAAGGAAAGGAGGAGGCACTTTTTCACGGAAAGGGTGGTGTCAAAGCAGAATGAACTGCCTGAGGAGGTGATATAATTGAAAACAGTGGGAAGTTTTAAAGGGGCATGGGACAGGGTAAAAAGAGTGGCAATGGGAGGGGAGGATCGCTCTGAAGTGATGTAGTCAAAACTCCAAATTCTTGGCTCCATGAAAGGAACTGCACAGAATGTTGTTTTCCATATAAAGAAAACAATACAAAATGCAGCTGACAGCTTTAGCTTTTTTGTTCAGGTACAGTTAAATGGGGATTCTTTAGAGATGTGACTATAATTTATGAAAATAGAGAAATTTCAAACAACTGCACATAAGTAATCAACTCTTGTCCCCTTTAAAGTCTTACTGCAAACTATCAATGGAGGGTTTCCAATAGTTAAAACTGAGGGGCGTCCATGAGGTTTAAATTAATTTCGTTTTTAAACCAGGATCAATAGCCAGGAGATGGACATCTTATTTGCATAGGAGTCCCGTAAAAATTGTGACAGGTAACTGCAAAAGTTTATGAAATGAGCTCTGATAGACACATGATCATATGGCAGTAATGCTTAACGCACAGTTACAGGTTTTGGTTTCTGTTTACATGCAATATTTTGATAATTAAAGACAAATTTTTATAAGTGCAATAATACACTCCAAGGTACACATAGATGCATAGAATTTGAGGGCAGATGAGGACCGCCTGGCCCATCTAGTCTGCCGATTTACCTTACCCCCTTGGTGTCCCTCGTTGCAAGGGTTCCTTTGTGTTAAGCTATTTATTTATTTCAAAAGTTTCACCAGGAAAGACATACTGAGCTTGAGTAACAGCTCATTTCAGATGTGTCCTGGGGAGGGGTAAGGAGATATATACATATAGTATTTACAGTAGATAATCTGAATAATTGTACAATGAAATGACATAGAGCATTAACAATGTGTAATAAACAGAGTGAAAGCACAGCAGAAAAACAGTATGCTGTATTGCTGAATTAAGCTTTAGTGTGTCACTTCCTGCCCTGGTATTTGAGAGCACTTGCGCGATCACAGCATCCTGGTCTGTGTGGTGATCTAGCTAAATGAACACCATTTTGCATGTTTGTTGCTTATTTATAGAAAATCAGCCAGACTACATAAATTTTCTTGATATTGTTGTACTAAGGTAATATATTGTTATTGAGTGCTGTAGGCTGAACACTACAATTACAAGAGAAACATCATGTAGCCCTTACCAATACAAGTAGCGGCATCATGCACTGAGTTTTAAAGAGCAATCAGTTCAGTAAGGACAACTTTTGTTAGGGACCTGCAATTGAGCTTTTATTTTATAAATTTTGACCAGGAAGGGCACACTGAGTTGAAGTTCATGTCTGATGCATCCTGGGAGCACAGGAGGTGAAGATACTGCTTTGTTCCACCCATTATTCAGCGGGGTTGTAAGTTTCAAACCCAGGCGTACTGGGTTTCCAGCTTGGTGCTTTAACCCTCTAGGCTATACTGCCTTTCCTATTTTACATTTGTGTGAATCAGGATCTCTGTCGCGTGGTCTTCATCTGCTCTTGCTGCTCAGTTACAAGAGGGTGACACTGCAGCTGCTTGCTGTGGAGATGGTTATGATGTTGCAAGAGAGGACTGTTTGAGCAGTGTATATGCAAACACACAGCCAGAGCAGATGAAGGCCAAAAGGCATTGGTGAAAGTAAGTCCTGGGGACATCGGAAGTATTACTGTCTGAATATTATATTTTCAAAATTAATCCCATGACCTCAGAGTCGGTCCTTCAAGGTAGCAACTACAGGTTGTTTAAATTCCAAGAATTTCGAGCTGCTCTGATATTTGTTTCAAGGGCAAAATCAGAGAGGTTTTGTGGGAAGCATGATATAGTTCAGTTTCCTTAGCTCTGTCTCAATATGTTTTTAATGGATTCATTTTATTGAACATGCCTGTGTTTTTGTTTTCTACAGGCATCCATGATAAACTGCTACTCAACCCAAAACATTCTCGCCAGAGTGGTGTTTTGCAGACTGTCAAGATTGCAAGAAGTGGTAGTGAGTATATACTGTATTTACTTTTTTGTCTTCAGCTCAGAAGTGGTCTGAGGTTTATATTGGAGTTTTGCAATATCACAGTTGTATAGAAACGTACAATATTAATATTGTGCAGTATTTAACTGCTATACTATGGTTTTCAGGCTGCAAAGCTTGAGCCCTCCCAACTTCAAACTCTTAGGTCCTTGTCTGTCTTGATTTGCCAGTTTGTTGCCCTTGCCTGGTGTGGTAGCCATTGGGCATTCTAAGAAGAGACTGTCCTGCCACACTGTACAGCGATAGCCTCTATAAATTCATCCTGGTCCAACATGTAATCTCACTGTTGTGACGTCATATCATTCCCCAACAGAGCATCTGTATTACCCTCTTGTTCTCTTTGAATTTATTAACCATGTAAATATTTTTCATCCTTTCTGTTTGAAACACCCTGGAACTGACCTGGGATCCTCCTTCCATCTACCTCAGGATTACTTTAACCACCTTTGAACTCTAAGGGATGACACTCTTTGCCTTTGTTCACTCCTAGAGGGTCCCAAGGGTGGTAAAGGGACCTTGAGGGAGACACAGGGTGCCATGTGGCTAAAATGGGGTCGTCAGGGAATTCTGATGGAAAGGGGCTCACCCACCCCTTTGACCCTGACAGGCAACGTCAGATCACACCCATCTTTCTTTTTTTTTACCCTATTCTAAGCATGTGGTGCTTCCATATGATAGTACGTTAAAAGGGCAAAACCAGAATAGCGACCGCTAAAATGGCTTATGGATAATGCCGAGTGACAAATTCGGTGATGTCCCTGTAACCTCTCCCCGAGGCCCCCTTCCCAGAGTTGGTATACTTAGTAAGGGGGTGTAGGGTGCATAGCCCCTCCACAAAAAAGGACATTGACAAATTTGCCATTCAGCATTATCCATAAGCTGATTTAGTGGTTGCCATTCGCTTTCGCCCATTTGACATGGAATCCTTCCATATAACATGCTAGGCAAATGGGTACATGCCAATGTAAAACCGCTCTGTGAGGGACCACTCATTTCTCTTGCATGGCATTTACCATCCCTGGGCCACCAGAGGTGGTCATTCAGCAAAAAGAAGTTCTCTCCCTCTTGGAGGAGGGCGGTGTCCAGAACCCCGCCTCACTAGTAAGCACCAGACCGCTTGGGCTTAGGATGTAAACCCAGGTTATCTGGATGGCAAGCAGTAGTGCTACTACTGTGGTAGCCAGACAGTCCAGTTGCCATATATTGTGGGCTTTTGTCCAGTTCTCTTCTCCCTGACTAGACCACGACACGTCACCCTCCTTCCGTCCTCTGGTGACCACCCAGCCCCAGCTGCCTCTAACCTAATCTCTTCTGTCAGCTTCCATGGTGACTCGGCCAGAATCCAGGGCAGTATGCTGTGCAGACATGTTCTAATTTTAAAGAAGTTCCCTTTCCACCCTACTTAAGAGGGTATCCAGTAATTCCCCTTATAAGCATAAATTTGTTCAGGGTTCCCTTGAAGGGCTGTATTGTGCTCATGCCCACTGCCTCTGCAGAGAGGCTGTTTTGTAAATTTACCATCCTCCGGGGAAAAGGGCTTCCTAACATTACCCCTGACTTTACTGCCTGTGAGCATCAGGACATGTCCCCATATCCTGCTGGAGGACACCAGCTCAAATGCCTCTTATCTTATTGATAGCTTTTAAGTGTGGGTCAAACTAAGGTCATGTCCTCTCACAGCCTCCTGTTCTCCCAGATAAACCTGTTAAAGGCCACCAGCCTGTTCTCATAACTTTAATCTTCTACATCCCCTAGTCATTTTGGCAACCCTGTGCTACACCCTCTTGACTGCTTCGGTGACATTTTTGTGTTTAGGAGCCCCCCCTTTATGCAACACAGCATTCTGCTGGGCTGTTTGACAGTGGCTGCACCTAGTGCTTGTCTTGTTTCAGCCCCTTGTCTTTTAGGACCCCCAGGTCCTTTTCCTCCTGTACTGCAGCAAGAGGATCCACGTACAGTGTATAGGTCCTACCTCGGGTTTTTCTCCCCACATGTAGCATCTTTCATTTGGCAGCTTTGAATCTGGGGCACAGGATTCAGCAAATCATCTGGCTTATTCAGATCCTTCTTAAGTTTGCCCCCCCAAAGGAGGCCACCACCCAAGCAGGCTTAGGGTCATCAGTGAACTTAAGTAGCCTGCTAGAGACCCAAGCTGCCAGATGATTGATGAAAATATTGAACAACAGTGACCCCAGCACCAGCTACTGAGCTATGGTACTGCCCTTCTACAGTTGGAGTAGTTCCTGTCCGCCACAACCCTCTGCTTCTTGCCCCCCCAGGCCAGTTAGCAGTCCACCATGTGAATACCATATTTTTGTACATTGCCAAGCTTGTCATGTGCCAGTGACTGAGGCAGAGTGAGACAAACTGGGTAGCCAGGTGTTCAATGGCCACTAAAAAATTGGTTTGGCTAGTAGACTTTTAAATTTACCAGTCAACTGGCTACCTGCTCACAAAGTGATTTTTGAGCCCTTAAAAATGATAGCCACTAAAATATTGATTTGGCTACTACAGTTTGAAAGCTTGTGGCCAAACTGACCACCAGCACTAAACTGATTTGTCCCACCCTGGTCAGAGGCCTTACTAAAGTCCAGATGTACTACATCAGTGGCCCTGCCCTTGCCAACCTCCCTGGTCACGACCTCAAAAAAGGTGGTCAAGTCAGTTTGGCACAGTCTGCCCCCTTATAAAGCTATGCTGAGACTTGGCCTCAACCAACCATTATTATGTCCTTGATAATGGCTTTCTGGGCCTTGCACAGCACTGATGTTAGGCTTGCAGGCCTCTAGTTTCGGGATCTGATCTTGCCATATTTTTTTGTAGCTGGGGACCATAGTGGCCACTATTCAGTCTGACACCACACTTGTCTGGATAGACTCCTGATAGATTACTGCAAGCAGCCCTACCGATTTTTCATTTAGCTCTACTGTGATCCTGGAGTTTATCCCATCTGCCCTGTGAGACTTAACTGGCTTGATCTTCGCCAGCTAGTCAGCTACCAGGGTACGGGTGATGTCTGCAGGCTGCATGATGGCTACTATTCCTGTTGCCATGGGCCCTCCCAGTGAGCACCATATTTCCTTGGGGACTACTTGGTGAACACGTAAGTGAAGTATTCATTCAGCATCTCGCCCATCACCCCTGGCCCTCTCACAGCCACCCCCCCAATCCCTGTTTGCAGAGACTCATTTCCCTCCTTGACCTTCTTCCTTCCATTTATGTATTATTTATTTTTTTTTTTTTTTTTGGTAACAGAGTAGGCCTGCTGGAACCTTCCAGTCCCTTTCTCAGGGGCGACCCGGGTTTAGTTACATGTACCTAGAGGGAGGGAAAAACCAATGTATTGGAAGATGGTTTAGGTGTTGGCAGCTCTTGCTGCTATCCTGAATATCATCCCAGACTAATAAGTCTGGTGCAAACATGTACAAATGTATATAGATACCCTACCCCCTTTAGGAACTCATGAAACCCTGTGGTTCCCTTGAGAAATTTGTTCAGGCTTACCTTGAAGAGTGGTAGTGTTCATAGTTACTGTCTTTACTGGTAGACTGTCCCATAGGTTCACCTACCCTCTGGGACAAATGGTGCCTGCTAGTGTTATCCCTGTTTTTCCCTCAACAATGCATTTTGGTCCCTGAGCCACAGCCTCCTCCTGCCAGTTAAGTCTGCTTTGCACTGTTGGTGACTGCTCAGCCCCATCAGCCTCTCCATAACCGTCCAGCCAGTGGGGATCTAAACAGGATAGGACCTGAGGGTACTGATGACCATCATTTAGACTACTTGGTGCACATAATGTTTATCTGCGGTTTCTCCCCAAAGTCCCTCCCATCACCCCATGGTGGGAGTGTTGCCTACGTGAGCCTCAGATATTACAGCATTCCTGTGTCAAGAGGCAGGCTCCCTGGCTAAACTGCAGGGAGTCATGGTGCGAACTTGCCACCAACCCTCCCAACTGAGGCGCACCGCTGAGCTGCAGCTATCTTAACGTGGCCTGTCCCCCGACATGGTGGCCTGAGTTTGCTTCCAAACTTGGGTCGCCTGCATGGCAGTGTGACACACACACACTGCTCATGGTGATCTGTTTCCCCTGTATTTACCACCTCTGAGCTTCAGGGCATGTCCTTGTATCCTGTCATAGCAAAACAGATTAAACATCTCTGCCTGCTCTCTTGTATATATCCTTGAGTGTGCAGATGATTTAAACCATGTCCGTCCCTCGCCTTCTTTTCTCCGGAGTGTACATGTTAAAGGTGTCCAGCCTCTTCGCGTAGCTTTTGTCCTCCATACTCCTAATCATTTTCGTGGCCCAATGTTAAACTTTCTTTACTGTCTCAATGTCCTTTTTTTGCACTGAGCCCAACACTGCATGCAGTTTTTTCTGTTGCTCTGGCCAGGCCAGACCTTGTGTAGTAACAGGATTACTTTCAGTGCTGTACTGGTCACCCTCCCCCCGCTTTTTTTTTTTTTTTTTTTTGATGCACCCAGCATTCTACTGTCCTTTTTTTTATATATATATATATATATATATATATATATATATATATATATAGCTTTTTACTCCAGTACTGAGTCACCCAGCTTTCCAGTACCGAGTAACCCTGCCATCCTATTGGGGGTCTCCCCGCGGCCTCCTAGCCACATTGTCTACTACCATGCCATCCTCCCAACGGAGGTCAGCTTGGAGCGGGACCCAAACGTGCCATAGACAACACTGGGGTTTTTCTTTGTTTATGCCCCAGTACACCCACCTTTCTGTGCAGTGCTGTGCCTTCATCCTGGCAGGCACACAGCAAACCCATGCAGAGGTGCAAGTTCCCTGTACCACCACAGGAGGTCATTGTGGTAGCAGAACCAGATGCCACCTCATCTCAGCTGGGAGTGCTGTGGCATGATTGCACCTCCCCAGCCTTTCGTGCCTCCTGAGTCCACTTCCAAACCCAAGCTGCAGGCATGGCAGCGCTCTGAGCAGTTAGGTGACTTACTCTACCTGCCCTTTTAACAGCTGTGCACTGCATGGTATGCTTTAGCCCCTTATCTGTTTAGACCACCAGATCAATTTGATCTTACTTCGATGGTGTTCCTTCAGTAGGTCATCACATATAGGACTGGCGCCACCTGGTGTCGAGCTGCACGGCAGACTTTTCTAGCAATCCCTGATGGGGACCACCCACCCGACGCCTCATGACTGAGGGTGGGTTGTCTGGAATCCAGCAACCCCAGGTGGAGAGGTGAGGCTGCAGGATCAGGACCACCCGATGGGTGGCGTGGCAAGCGGGCAGGGTTGAAATGTGCTATGGCGTCAGGGTTTATTACGCTCAGGGAGAGGGAACTTGGGACACAATACAGAAAAACCCCTCAGCCGGATAGGCGATGACCCTCCAACAGCTCCACCACAACAACACTGGTTCCTTACTCTGCACTTTGGTCTCCTCGGTCCATATACACAGGCTCAGGGATAAAATAATATCTTTGAGGCAGGGTCCACAGCGCGGGGCGGTAGAGTGCATTAAGCCAGAGGTGAGGTTCAGGGTTCCAGTGCTGGGGAGAAGAAACATAGCTAATAATATGAAACAAAAAAAAAAAAAAAAAAAAAGTCCCCTCAGTTTAACCCCCCCCCCCCTCAGCCACTATCCTGCTTCCTTCCTTCTTTCCCCCAAATGAAAAAAAAGTGTTGTCCCCCCTTTTGGGTTCAATCTTCTCCTCCGTGTCCGCTTTAACCCTACTTATCTTCTCCTGCTAACTTCCTGTTTTCTATAACCTCCCTGTTCTCTCCATTGTGTCTTTATATTCTAAAACCCCCCTCCACCCAGATTGCTTCTGCCACCTCCATTGTAAACCAAGTGGCCTCCTCATTTCTTTTCTTTCTCACCTTCTTTATGCAAATTCCATAACTTTTAGTACCTCCTTTGATAGCCCACAGCTCTTCCCAACCCCTAATTCTCAGTCCCTGCCGTTTCTTCCAACTATCCTCCTCCTCATGTCAAATCCATCCCTCTGAGTCAAAACCCTCCATTTCCATGCTCTTACCTCAGCCCAGGGGACCTTCTCCACCTCTTAGCATTAAATTGTGTAACACTGTCCTTAAATGCAAACAAATTGGGAAATGGTTTACAATGTAAACCATGGAGAACAACAATGGTTAGAATTTACAACACCTGTTACTTTAAAAAAATTAGGTTAGGAATTGGGAACAATCTTAGACTTATATTATTACAAAAAGTCTGAGAAATGGAGACTTCTGATTAACTGCAAACATTCTAATAGCATTGTAATCTTTTATTAACATACATGGAAAGCTTAAACATGCTGAGTTAACACTGTTTAAAACATTTTTAATATAATACAATAAGGCCTCCAGGGATTACAGCACAGTCAGTTAATCACCCTCAGGCATGTGGCACCCAGCACTCATTACAGACCCCTCTAGAAGGTTAACAAACCATAACTAGTCATACCTATCTGTAATTTCTATTAAGTTAATTAAAATTGTTAAAGAGCCACAGATTTAAGAATAACTTAAAAACATAATATTTGGACAAAAACTGTTGTTCTCATTAGTCTGTTCCATATACGGACCTTACACCACGTTCCCAGACATAATATTGTGGACAATGCACAGGACAAAATATAATTCGACATTTGCCAGTATGTTGAGATGCGGACAATTTGTTGAAATAAATTACTGGACAAATAGTCACGACCATTCAATATATATGACTGACAGGAAAATAAACAAACAATCATTATTAAATCTAGTTTCTCCCTCCAGAACCAATGTCTCCCCACAAGCGGCTCCATCTCTGTACATTACACAAAAAGTTCAACACTCCACTTTGCATTGCTGACACAAACAAAACTCATCTCACCCAAGTTCAGCAGTGCATTACCTGGCCAAACATCAGCTGTCTCCCCTGCCGCCCCCGACATAAGACAGTGTGAAAACAGCCAATATCTGCCAAATTCAGTTATCCTCACAGCAGCACCTTACCCCCTGCCCAAGTTCAGCATTCCCAAACGAAGCTATCTCCGGAGCCAAGTTCAGCAGCATTACCAGAACTACTCACACATCTCTGCTGCCAGGCATCGATGTAAGACAATGCAGTGCCATGCTCACAAACCATCTCCCAAAACAAGCTGCTCATCTTTGCCCAGTTTCAGCAGCATTACCTGGGCAAGTTCCACTCACTTTGCCTCACTGACCAAATAAACTCACCTCCCCTGACTAGTCTCTCCTCAGCACCCATCAAGAAGCTGCATGCAACCACTAGCAGTGTGTCAGAAGCATAAAATATAAATTAAAAAACTGAAAATACTGTAGGTAATAGAGGATGTACAAGACAATTCAGTATCCTTACTGCAATGATGGGAAGTAAATGAGCATTAAATGCAGCCGGTATTGCGATATTGACATTTGACATGACCCCCATAGCGACATCATGGATTTTCAGCATATTGTCTGCCACACTGCATCACAACAAAATTGCCAAACGAAATGTCTGTGCCTTGTACTTCATACCAATTAGTTATTACTGAGGTACATGCAAGAAAACAGGATAGCTGTTCTATGAGAGCTTATCAGCGCCAACTGCTTCCCAACCTGTTCACAGACTCTGATTGTGGCATCACAGCTAACATGGTAACAGACTGTGATGTTAGAACAGGCATTATGATTTGAAATAGGAATAAGTTATGAATAGATGACTCTAAAGGATAAAGTCATGTTTTTGGAATTTCTTCAGTAACAGAAAGAGGAAAATCTACAGACATACAAGTACAAGTTGAAGTGTATTAAATTATTTTCAAAATATTCCCAAAGTGTCAGCTGCTCTTTTAAACGTTACAATAGCTCTAATATTGGGGTCTATTTATTTATTGGTTTTACTGATCAGGTAAAACTTAGACAATTAAATGCCTACTTTCAGATATGAAGAAGTTTCAAAATATGCAGTATGCAATTTAACAGTACAAAGACAATACATATTTGATTATTAACCCCTAGGCGGGCGCTATTCAAGACCACCATCCCCGCCTGTGGCTATGCAGGTTGAGGCCTGGATTCAGTAATAGGTGCCTCATTCAGGTAATCATATTGAGGGGTTTACCAGCTCTGCTATAGCCGTGAGAAACTAACCACCCACCAACCCTCCTAGTGGCCCAGGCAGTACCTGACACAGCAATAACTTCACAGTCATACAGAACAGAAAACATGCATGCACCCTTCACGTTACCAGGGTTGGACTTGTAAAACTGTCCAGAGACCACTGTAAAATAAGGTTGCAATACAGTTGCACACTTTCAACACTTAGAACATAAACAGTGCAAGTTAACATGAAAAAAAAGACAATCAGGTTTATTTAGGGAAGTGAACAGGAAGAACCAAACATTTAGTCAAATGATTGCAGTCAGTTTGGTTCACTTTTGGCATCACACAGTCCCAAAGATCACACAACACTGGGTGGATGGAAAGTCTGGATAGCCAGAGTGGTGGCCGACGTGCAACTGATGCTGTGGGGCCCCCGATGGAAGAAGGGCAGTTAACATGCAAAACAACATGTTGTTGTAATCCGCTGGAGGCTCAGTCTCTGCAAAACCAGAAAATAAAACAATTAGATAGTACACAGATGATCTAAATAAGAGTTGCATGAGCTACGATTGTACTCACGCTATCAGATTTCTGCAGATACAGGAAATATAGAACCTCGTGGTGTTTACAAATGAGCATGGGAAGCGAGCTGACACAACGCACATCTTCTTCGCTTTCCTCCAGGTGGCTGCAACTGCAAGCTGTTGTTGCGCAGGTTGAATCCAACTGGGCTCTCCCAACAGTCATTAAAGTAGCAGAATTTCAGTCAGGAAGGTTAGCAAGGCCAGGGGAGGACAAGTGGCAAGTTAGTAATTCTGCAAGCGAAACTCAACTGGTATAACAACACTTGCTGCAACAACAGGTCTCTACATGCAACATTTCAGCACATTAAAATAGGCAACTACTATAGACAGTTCAGATATAGCCCAGTTCCAATTCAGCAGCTTACTGACCAACCTTTGATCAGCACATCTGCACAAGCTGAGCGATAGCTACAAGGACATCTTGGTCAAATCACAAGTAGCGCTGGTGACACCCATTTACCATCTTCCTAGCAGTTCCAGCTTTAATCAAGTTCTGACTTTGGATCGGTGATCCCAAAGCAGGAGAAATGGCAGGAGGCAAGTGAGCACTCTTCTCACCGATTCCCTATGTCCCTTTCAGAGCGGCTATAAGCTTGAAATGCACACTTCAGACTCAACTCTAACTGATCCACTATCTCTTAGCACACTGGAATTTCATATCGATCAGCATGCAGACTGGCTGAAAGCTGTCAGTCACAGTTGGGGCTCCCTCAGGTTAATTGGCCACCTAAAATTACAAAACTGATTTTCCTTCCCACGAAACCTGGGGTAGGATCATTTAGGTCTCAAGTTCTACTGGTCTAAATACTGGAAGTTCCAAACCTAACTGACTCTCATTCCTGGACACAACTGCAAGAGCGTGAAAAATCTCTACTTAAAATAACAGTAAATAGCACAGTTTCTATACAGGTTCCTTTGCTCCAATATCAACTGCAGAATGGAGCCAACTAGGCGATTGTCTGGCCAGTGCAAACCCTAAATCCTGGACCAGCTCAGACCATTTACATCACATGGTTGACAGCCTCTTTAAGGGACACACAGGCTCAATAGCACTCACATGAACAAACACACTGGGGACGGGACACCAGCCTGAATGGGCATTGATAGCGGAAGACATTACAATAACTAAAGTGGAAAGAGGTTACTAGTTTATTTATTTTACTGGTAAGGTGCATGGCATACAGTTGCCTATTTTCAGACAAGACCAGTGGATATAGTAGCGTAGTAAAAGTCACAACAGTTAAAACAGTATATACATACAGACTCAAATTTAGCAGTATTCCGGTACATTTTGGGTATCAAATTTAGTACTGGAATACCACAATTAAACCTAATTATCTCTGAAGATACCCCGATTTTCAGCTGATGGGGGCCCAATCCCCATGTTAGTGTGTCACCCCAGATTTTGCTGCACTAGACACAATGAGGCTGATCACGTGCAGCGTGTCCCTCCTTCCCAGTACTCACCATGCTGGAGAACACCCAGTGTCTGAAATGTTCAGTCCTTCCATTTAAAACGTCCCTCATCTCCCCCATCCCCTGACCACCCCACTGAGCACCCACCCCTCGCCCTATACTTATCCAAGATCGGCGGTCATTCTGTGGAGGGACACGCCCGCAGTCTTCAAAGCGAACCACAAACTGAGAATCAACTCATGCCATAAGCAGCTTATATTGATGTCTCGGGCATTTTCAATATTTTGCACCAATTTTCAACATAGGGTTTTGGCCCCACCTCGAACACTGATGCTAACATTATTACACGTCCCGAAGGATTTGCACCGCTACAGATCACCTTCGGGACAAACAAACAACAGAGCCAATGTTCATGAGGTGGACCCAAAGCCAGGTTAATCTGTACAAAATAGTGAAAAATAGCGAAGAAAGCTACAGTCGCTAAGTTTTCTACCATTCCTAACTTATTTATTTATTGATGTCTTACCAGGAAGGCACACTGGGCAACAAGTCGCTACGGAAGTTTTTAATATTTTCCTCAAATTCACAACATTGCTATTTTTCACAACCCAATAAAAATACAGCTATCATTCTTCATCCTGTCACAAATGTGTTTCATACTTGTGTCCAATTTATTTTATTATTCAATTTTATTAACAGGTTGGTGCACTAATAACAAGACTATTTTCAGCACGACCTGGAAGGTTACAAGGAAGACATACAGGTAAAACAGACAGCGGTGACATCAGGATACAAGCATTTCAATACGAATGTTGCTTGCTTGCATACTGTTGGTGTTGGAGTGATAGTTCATTTGCTTCCTCCAAGACAGCCACTGTCTTTCAATTAGTCAAGAACAGTGGGAGGCAGGGCCACAACAGTACAGCAGTTGCCATGGGGTGCAGAGTGAAGGGTGGATAATAGTCATTCCGGCAAAAGTCTGCAGACTCACTAAAATTGAAGGTGGACAAGCGATGGAAAGATGGCACCCAAGGATATTAAGAAACACCAAGAGACAGCAGACCTCTAGCAGACATATTCTGGGTCATTCAACATGAGTGAACTGGAGGAGGCAATATAGTCCCTCTATACAAGTCCAGCAGCAGGGGAGGCAGAACAATAGGCCCTTAGCCACCCCAATGGGGAAGATCAGAGACATTGCAAGAAAGGATGGTAGGGCATCTAGAAACCGCCAGACTAACACAGCAGCATGGATTCACAGTGGGACATCATCAGACAAATCAGTTGATTTCTTGACTGGTGACAAGGAGTAAATCAGGTGGGGCAGTGGACAGCATACGATTTCACAAAGCCTTTGACACACCCCATATGGGCCGATAAAGCTAGCTGGTAAACAGGCAGGGGGAAAAGGGGGTAAACTGGGTTGAAACGGCTAACAAGGAGAGGTAGAGAGTGGTGAAGAGGTGCAGTCTAGGGAGAGGAGGGACCAGTGAGGTGCAGGGGATGGTCCCACGGCCATCCTGTTCAATATCTTAATTAGTAGCTGTTACAGAACGGAGGAACTTTTCACCGTTATAACATAGCCATTTAGTCTCTGCTCAGGCAGTGTCCTGTGTTTATTAATGTGTCCCACATGAGTTCGCACAACGGCGCAGTTGCAGAGAATAACCACTGCAGTAGCACAGGCCCGACACAGTAGGAGCCACAGTAAAATCAAGTTTCATTGTTAATTGTTCAGCAATCGTGGATCGCCAATGGTGTCTTTTTGACACTAGTGTGACTGACTGCCACTGCCATGCTTGCTGCCCCGACCAACTGGATCGCAGCACTACCACAAGTTGCGGGAGTTAACTGGAGCCTAGGAATGTGATGTGTTGCCGTCGCGCTTTTCTGCTACATACGCAGCAACAGCACCCTAGCCACCCTACCCCCCGTGCACAAACAATAACAAGTAAAACTAAAAACAATTAAGTATGTTTAAAAAAAAAAAGAAAAGGGGGACAGACTGACGTGGCAGCGATCGCGATCGATGCTGTTGCTGTGTGTGGGCACAGCTGGAGCCTGGGACCTGGAGAGAGCTGGTTGGAGCCGGGCCCGAGGAGAGGATCAGGTCAGATACTAACCAATTTCTACTACTTGCAAGCATTACGGCAGCAACTGCCATAAGTTAAATTGCCAGCCCGTATTGCTTGTTGTTGGTTGTTCTTTTTTCTTTCTGCGGCTCCTTGCCCAATAATGCCCATAGACTGTTGTATTGTGTTCTAAATTGTCTTGGACTTGATCGGTCTGTCTCCAGAGACTAAGTGAGTGTGAGTCTCTGCTTCAAGTTTGGCTGCCTGAATGTGGGACGACTGGTCCTCCCAACTCCCCCAGCTGAGCACAGGACTCGGTGACTTGTCTTTCCTGGCTAGCTGCAGCATTAGTTGGAGTTGGGATTGGGACTCTCACCCTATGTGATTGTTTTGTTGACATTCCCTACCTGACTGGTGAGAGTATGAGATCGATTCATGTTCATGTTATATTCTTTGAGATGTGAGATGGGTGACCGTAAACAGGTAAAAAATCGGAAGTTGGGTGCCAGTATAGGGTGGGGTCAAAATTACAGCGGCACTGGGCCCAACTTTCTCTTCCTCCCGCCACTGTGACTGCGCCATTGTGTGCTCTACAGCAAAACACATTTAAGTGAGGATGTGGAAATGACAGCTGCTGCTCGCCAGAAGGTGTGGTAAAATAGCAATGTTGAAAATCGGAGCTGAAAATATTGAAATTACGAGCTACTAAAGGAACACTGCAACGCATGCTAAGAAAACAGTAATTTTTTCACCAAATTTTCAACATAGCCATTTTAACACATCTACTCATGAACAGTGTCACTGTGATTTTTCTTAATCTGTCCAGAACATTGATTTTGCACACGACTGCGCCACCACCGTGGTGCTACATGCCGGAAACACATTTTAGGCGAAGAGATGAGATGACAGCTATACTGTTCATAAGAGGTGTGGTAAAATGGCAATGTTGAAAATCTAAAGTGCACATATTGAAAATCGCGAACTTACGAGCGTGCGTAGAGAACAACAACACATGCTCATAAAAGTCATTTTTGGGAATTTTTACAAATTTTCAACATGGGGTTTTGAGGCCTACCTCATGAACTGTGACACTGTCATTTTGTCATCGGTCCCAAAGGTGGTTCAGCGCAGTGACCACGAAATCACCTTGGGGGTCGATTAACTCCATGACAGTGACAGAATCATGGTGGGGTCCAAAAACTCCATGTTAATTTGGTGGAAAATTCCCAAAATGCCAGAGATATGCAGTAAGTTGAAAAAAAACCTATTTATCCCATTATACAGCTTACTGGCATTTCCTCATTTCGCAGTCGATTTGAAGAGTACAGACATGTTCCTGGTCACCCAAGATCATCGCGCCAGACTCCGAGGCAAGTATGGGGTGCAGTGGGAGTAGATGCACAGAGGTGGGTGCAGGTGGGAGAGGGTCAGGACAGTCTGCGAAGGTTTTTCTTTTAGGTGTTTTGTTTTACTTGGAAGAGCTGGACTCCAGCCACCAGGTGAGCCCCCAAGAGTGGCAGCAGAAAGACTGTTTGGGGTGGGGCAGTGAAGCTGATGGGGGAATAGGCAACCCCATCATCCACAGGACCTGTTGCCACGCTGGTGGGCTCCCAGTGTGGCACCCGCTAGTCGGGGGGAGACAGAAACCGATGGGATTGGGCACCCCGGCCATACAGACTGCTGCCACGCTGGTGTGGACTCCCAGCGTGGCACCTCGAACTCTGTTGGGGGCGCAGCACAGCCAGCAGGATTGGGCACCCTGTTGGCTATACAGTGTGCGTGAGGAAGCACAACCACACGCAGTATGCGTGTGTGTGTGTGTGTGTGAGCGCGCGCATGAGCATGTGATCTTATCGCTGCTCACTGATGTAAACCCTTTCCAACTGTACGGCACTGCATTTTCAACTGTTGTCAAAGACAGCTGCAGCGTTGACTGGAGAACCGCGGCCGCTACTGCAAACACACTGACTGAATTGAAGAGGGTTGCCACACCAAAACTCGATGATGGGTACCCGTGTTTCTGCACATGCATGCAAGCAACATAAAATGATGATAATACATAGGATGGGCAGCAATTAGCTACAAATAATTCAGGTCCAGATGCAGAACAGCAAACAAATCAAATCAAAGCATCAGTACAATCAGATACGGACAAGGCAAACGGTTGGAATTGAGGGAAACACTATAGAAATTCAAACCAATTTGAGCAATTAGAAATAAAAGTAAAATAAAGTGAGTATAATTTAGGAAAGACACAGTACAAGGACTAGAGAATAAGACAAATGACTAATAAATGCAGAGAGATGAGGAGCACGGAGTGGGGCAGCTGGAGCTCCTATTAGCTGGAGGGATGAGTTAAGGTAGGGTGAGGGGAGGAAAAGGATGAATAAGTAGTGAAGTAGAGGAGCAGAAAACTAGGTGAGCATGCATGGTTCTGAGGGCAGTGAGTCTTGCAGGGTTCAGAGAGCAGGAAGTCTAGGCTGGGTTAAAACAAGTGCAAATGGCAAGGTCATCAAGTAAGTTTCGATGTATTTTTATGAAGATGTGATGGCTTGGCACCAGAATATCTCAAGCGGCAAGAGTTCCAACATTTAGGGCTGCATAGGAAAATATAAGGACTTTAACAGATTTGCTTCTGGGACCAATTCAAGGAGCACAGGCCATAAGGAAGGACTGAGGGTCAGCAGGGAGTCAAGTGACAGCGGATTATTAGATCTTATAATACTATCCAGGAGGGATCCTAGGGCCAGTAACCAAGAGGAGTGGGAAGAGGCCCAATTGAGGTCAGCATAAAGCTGACAGTGGTGTTTGAGTCGAAGAGATGTGGAGGCGTAGTGACATATGTTATTGTTGGTAACATTCTATTTAAGGAGAGTGGCATTGGAAGTGTTCATGTAGATTATAGATCCATAGGTTAAAGATGGAAGAAGAATTCCATGGCCAATCGCAAGTCTAGCTGAGGTTAAGCGATCATAACAGGTTTTGTAGGCCATTCCCAGCTTGCTAGTTACCAATTTAGAAGTGGTCTGAATATGTGGGTCAAAGCTGAGTCGTCATCAAGGAGAACTCAAAATATTTTAAAGGAGGACAACTGGAGAGAAGAACCATTGCCATAGGTTACAGTAAAGAGCTCATGGCAATCTTTTAGTTTGCAGCTGAGCCAAAACATAGCCTGGGTCTTAGCTACATTGAGAACTAACTTATTTCTGGTTAGCCAGGACTGGATTTCCTGAAAGACCACATAGAGAGGTTATAGTTGATAGCAGTCACACTGCTGGCACTGGAGTAAAGAACCAGGTCATCTCGTGAGATAGGGAGGTGCAGAGATTGGGTGCTGAGGGATATGGGATTATCGAAGACAGTAAATAGGAGAGGGCCAAGAGGGAGGCCTGAGGGACACCAGTGTTGGTATAGGAGTGTTGAATAGGGCATTATTGAATTTAACCATTGTACCTTGTGGATGGGTAGTTTTGGAACCATGCTACAGACTGTGTTGAGAAGCCCAGGGATAGGAGATTTTCTGGGAGAGGGTGATCAGCAGTTGAAGCTTTAGTCAAATCTATAAGAGCGGCTCCTGTAAGTCTGCTGTCATCCATGCACACAGTATATCATTAGTAAGTTGAACAAGGGAAGTGAGGTGCTAATATTATGACCCTTCCGGAAGCCATGCTGGTTAGCTGACAGTAGATCAGTATTTGGTGAGGAAGTCAGTAACATGCAAGGATACCAAGCTTCTCGAGTAACTTACTCAGGACAGACAACGCATCGACAATATGTCGGTAGCTGGCGATGTCTTTCCCTGAACTCATTAGGTGTGGACCCATTATCTCTGCAGTGGTTCAACAATTACCTCTCTGACCACTTCCAGCAGGTCAAAGCCAAAGGAGATCTCTCAACTCAAACCTCTCTTAAGAGGTGCCCTCAGGGTTTATCTTAGGCCCCTTATTCTCACCATCTACATCAAGCATAACCAAGGCCAACATCCATCTGTTTGCAGATGATACAGATTCTTACGCTGAGCCAGCATCATTACAAGCTGCATGTAACGCACCTTCAATCTGAATTCAACCTGTTAGAATATCAACTTCTAAATAAAAAACTATTACTTAATGCCAAGAAGACAAAAGCAATGTTTTTTCTCCTTCTGTTCATGTGGCAAAGTTGGCTTCATCAGAACCTGTGCCACAGATTACTACAATTCTAGGCAAAAAGTTGGAATTCGTTTCTAAATTCAAATATCTGGGAGTATGGCTGGACCATAGGTTTTCATTTACAGAGCATGTCGAAGAACTACTCAAAAAACTACGATAGAGACTCAGCCTTTTCTTCAAGATAGCCCACTTCTTAACTAGAAATGCTAAACTGCAGCTGATCCAAGCAACTTTTCTCTCATTAACAGACTATGCTGACTTCCTGTACAGTCAATACCCTACCTCACTAAACTTGACAGGCTCTATCATAGAGCTCTGAGGTTCATCACAGGTCTTCCCTACTCTGCACATCACTGCTCCTTATATCAAGCAATGGGGTGGACTTCTACAACACAGGTGCGATAAAGCACAGCCTTATGGAACCTGAGCTATCTCAAAAAACTTCCCAAAATATTACAGACTGCCTTCCTCTAAACTCTATAGGCAAATATGCCCTGAGAAGTTGCATCTCTTATTGAAGGTCCCAAAGTTAACTCTCACTTTGGCGGGCTGCTAAAAGCTTTTACACTGCCCTCCCTATGGAACAAACTGCAAAAAAAAAAGCTAAAATTAAGGACATCCATCAAGCCTCTACCTTCAAGTATTTATACTCCCGTCTTGGAAATGGACAAGTACAACTGTTTTCCATGACTCTAATTTGTTGTCATGTTTAATCTGTTCCACATGTGTGTCTGTTTCTCTTTACTGCTATGGCTCCCTTGAAGCCTTCTCTTCTAACCCCCTTACAGGGTGAGATTTCTATAATCACCTAATCAACCTCATCAGTCTAGCCCCCCTCCGTGAGCCCCTGCCAGTTCCTCTTTATCATATCCTTGTTTATGGGAGTTACCCTCACCTTGAAGTCCCTCGCTTACACATTATACTCCCCTCCTGGTACCCCCATCTTCCATTAGCTGGCTGTTCTTGTCATGGACTCTTCATGGCTAGATTTATGATTGTCCCTGGCAAGTAGACTCATTGGTATTGTTCTGCAATGTATATGGATTATATGAAACTATATTTATGTATTTAATATTACTAAAAGTGTCTCTGAATTTTTGTAATTGGATTGTCCTCTGTTATGTTTCTTGCTCCTTTTTTCTTTTTTTCCTTGTTATTAGAACTTCTTAGTATCCATTTGCGCCAATATATATATGTGTGTGTGTGTACATTTGATGCCTTACTGTACCCTGACCTTGTTCTAACCAGGTCCATCTTGCAAAAGAGCTCGGCTCACTGATGTCCGCTTAGATAAATAAAGATTTTGATTGATTAATTTTACCCCCCCCCGCTTTGAAGACCGGTGTAATCCTAGCAATCTTCAAATGTCAGGAACGTGACCTTGGCATAGAGACAGTGTGAATATTCTGGCCAAGGGGGAGGCAATAATAGGGGCAGCCAGCTTTAGTAGCCTTGGCTCAGGGCCATCAGAGCCAATGCTAGTGCTTTCTGATATATTCCCAAGCAGTTTGAGGACTTCCAATCTAGTAACAGCCTTAAAGTAGAAAGGGAGATGACTAGACCCAGAGTCGGGAGGCTTCGGGAGAGGCTGGCCAGCCATGCCATCTGGGAAAGAGGTAGTATATTTTCAGAGGTCAGAGAAGAGACTGTTAAAGGAGTTGGCAATCATGTTTGGGTCATTGCAATGAGCACCATCAATTACCATATCATTCATTGTGTGGGACTGAGTAGCACCAAGGAATGTTTTTATACGAGACCAAAGTTTTTTTTTTGAGTCACTGGATGCATCCATGAGCAGGCCGTTGCAACAGGAGCTCTTAGCCAGCCTAATTTTATGTTTACATAGGTTTCTCTGGGCTCTATACATTTCATACTCTGGTAAGAGACCAGACTTTCTGTATTTTCTCCAGCACTTGTCCCGATAACAGAGTTGCCTGAGCAGGCCCTTAGTCTGGTTGCTGCATATCCCTCTTGTGCAATAAGGTGCAAATGCATCCTGGATGGGCACGAAGCTGGATGAAAAAAGGTGGAATGCAGTTTGAGCATCCTTAGCCTGATAGAGAGGGACCAGTCTATTCAGGAAACATCTTATAGAATTTAGCAGTGTCCAGTTTGGCGTAGCTCAAAAGGTGTACCATGGTGGGACAGAGGGGATTTTGGAGGGACCCCAGATACAGTAGACCGGATTGTGGTCACTAATAGCATCAGGTAATATACCTGAAGCCATGATCCTATGTACTTGGTTTGTAAGGATCCAGTCAATCTGGGTGCTGGAAGTTGAGGAAGATGAAACCCTAATGGGGTCAGTTATGATTTGGTGTAGGCTGTGACTCAGATAGGGTGAGAAGGATATTTGGGGCGTGCTCCAGCCAATTCTGGTTCATATCACCCAGGATCAGTAGTTCATTGTGTCCAGCAGCAGTGGCTGACATATTTATGAGCTCCTTAAGCCCTGTGAAGCCAGATTTCAGCGGATTATAGCCACATATGATATGTAGTTTTTTGCAGCCCAATAACAATAGGGCATGCAGAGATTCACAAGTAGAGACAGTGGTACTAGGTATAAAATTGTTAGGCTCATATGGGCTTTGTAGTAGATGGACCCCCCCAACCTCTCTTTGGTGATAATCTAGCCTGTCTAATCAGGTTATAGTTAGACAAGGAGCAGGCAGAATTTGGGGTGGAGGGTTTTAACCAAGTCTCTGTTAGGCAGAGAACATCAGGCTGATGCACTTCAACCCATGCCTCTAGTTCGGCAAAGTTGCTCTGGAAGCTCCTTATATTTAGATGCATAAAGCATATGCCCTTGGACATGGGCCCAATAGTACTGTCTTGTGCGGCATTTGATAGGGGGCCGGGTTCAAGTCAATGTCACATGACAGCAGGAGCAACAGGTACCAGAGCTTACGACTGGCAAAAGGTAGGCGAAGTGATAAGTAGTCACGGATGTAACACACAGTCAAGACACCGACACCATAGAAAGTAGAACTTGGGAGTAGCAGAGGTGTGAAATCACTTAGTGTGGAGCGTCCCGCAATCGTACTGGAGAATGAAAAATCTGTTAAATTTGGAGAGGCCCCTGCCATCACATGGGGTCCTAGACCAGACGTAATTAGTGCAAAAAGGAGCAGGCCAAGGGAGTAGCTGATGATGCTGAGAAATTGTGCGGCCATTAAGAGGCAAAATGAGTTAGTGGCAAGAAATAATTATAAGAGAAATAACAGGGCAAGGGGAAGCAGTAGCTAGTATTGGAGAGAGCGGAAAAACAGCTGATTCACTGACTAGCAGGGAACAAAAGAGCCCCCCTAGTGGACAGTTAGTATAAGGAGCTTATTGGAAAATGGACTGCTAGACAAAAACACGACAGTCAGTACCTATATAAACGCAAGAGTCCAGAGAGGGTGGGCGGGTAAACAGTAGCGCAAACAGTAAGTAGATATAGGCAGAGCAGTTGCAGAGAAGCCTCAAAACAGCCGGCTTGAGAGTGTCTAAAAGAGAGCCCCTCTCAGCAAGCCTGAAAAGGCTGCAAGGCGCCAATCAGGAGCCGGGCGCAGAAGGCTATGTGGAGGGCCAAAATTTAACTTACAAACAGGGTGAAATTCATGTCTCCAATGAGAGCACGATTGCCGGCGGGTTGCCGTTACCTGGATTGCGGCACGGGAAGCTATCCTATGTCAGGGATGGAGGGCGCAGAACAGTTCTGAGCAGCTCCTTCAGGGGTCGATGTGGGCCAGCCGGAGCAGCGCTTTTTGGTTTTGGGCATCGGCATTTCCTCTGAATTGGAAGTGGCAGTATGCAGTGCCTTCCCGCCAGGCAAAGAACAGGGGAGCTTGGGTCAGCAGTTGGAGGAACTGCTCCTGCAGTTCCCTCGGATCACCTGCCCAAATTGGGCAGAGGTGTCTGGGGAAGAGAGGAGGGATGGTATTAATAGGGGAGAAGCTCGGTGGGATTAGGTAGAGACAAAGAGAATGCGTGTGGGCAGAGAAAACGGGGTGCGAGTGAGGGGTTGTCAGGAGAGGGAGAGCTAGGTAGGAGAGATATACAGTAGAGGTAAGGGGAGGTAGGTTAGGAGGGGACAGGACAAGCAAGTGGCATTAAGGTAGAGGAGAGTAAGACAGTGAGCAGAATACAGGGATTTCAACAGTCAGCAAAATCAATTGAAGCAGACAAGATTAATTTTTAAACTTAAATTAAATTACTTTAAAATTAAATTAAAACTAAAAATGCAGTTTGCTAGCAATCTGGTTGCGAACATTGAGAGCAATTGATTAATAAGAATTATTTCAAACGTTACAGCAATTGATTAATAAGAATTACTTCACAGATTAATGTGACCGTAGATTTAATTTCAAACAATAAACAGCAGCGCAAACAGTAAGTAGATATATGCAAAGCAGTTGTGGAGAAGCCTCCAAACAGCCAGCTTGAGAGTGTCTAAAAGGAGAGCCAATCAGCAGGCCTGAAAAGGTTGCAAGGCACGAATCAGGAGCCGGGCGCAGAAGGCTATGTGGAGCACCAAAATTTAACTTAAAACAGGGTGAAATTCATGGCTCCAATGGGAGCACGTTTGCCAGCAGGTTGCTGTTACCTGGGTTGCGGCTGGGGAAGCTATCCTGTGTCTGGGAGGGAGGCGCAGAAGTGTTCTTAGCAGCTCCTTCAGGAGTCGATGTGGGCCAGCAGGAGCAGCACTTTTCAGTTCTGGGTGGCGGCATTTCCTCCGAATTGGAAGCGGCAGGGTTTTAAATAATTGATTAGCAGTTTTTTCTTGGGACAATACTAACTGTACAGAAAGTATTTATATAGGTTTATTAGAAGTGTTATGTTTGTTAAACACAGTGAGGCAAGTGCTATGCATTTTCACAATGTTTTAAAACTTTTATGAGCAAAACACTAATCAATTTTTAGAGTTAAATAAAACCCTGAAGCGGCAGTATGCAGTGCCTTCCCACCAGGTGAGGAACAGTGGAGGGCAGGTTAGCAGTTGGAGGAACCATTCCTATGGTTCCCTCAGATCACCTGCTCCAATTGGGCAGAGGTGTCTGGGTTGTGGCCAGGGAAGTTATCCTCTGTTGGGGAGGGAGGGCGCGGTCGTTGTGCAAAATCACCTTGTGGGACCAATGAAAGAAATGACAGTGACACTCTTCATGAGGTTGGGTTCCAAAAAGGCCATGTTGTAAAATTTGGTGAAAAAACTCCTAAAAATGGCCAAGTTACATGCGGGTGTTCAAAATTTTCTACATACATGCGTAACATAAAAACCCATTGAATTTAGGTGGAATATCAGATTTCCAGGTGGGATACCAAAATTGTGAATCTGGTACTCTGCCAAGAATACTCTGGTATTCTGCCAAGAATACTCATTTTTTCTTAAATTCTACCCCTGGCATATGACAAAATCGTGGTCCTGAGCAGAACAGGCTAAGAAACTAGAGCCCACCAAACCATATGATGGTGAGGATACCAGAACTAAGCCTAAAAAACTTCTGTCTACCTGCCTTCCTGAAGGATCTTGGGAACATTAAATGACAGGATTTCTACCTCACACCTTCAGTGTCTGATGCATGCTGTATCTTCCAGAATTTGTTCTTAAACATTATCAACAAACACACACCCTTAAGGAAAATTAAATCCAGGAAACATGCTTCCGATTGGTTTAGTCCACAACTGAAGAGGGCCTTACGGTATAGAGACACCCTTTGGAAAAGGGCTAGGAAGTCTCAGATAGACTCTGACTGGCTTTCCTTCTGGGTAGCCAGGAATGCCTGCAACAAGTTGGTAAGGCTAGAAAAACAACGGTATTTCCACACTGCCCTGGTGGTAAATAAAAACTGTTCCGCCAAATTTTGGCAGATCCTGACAGAGGTCAAGGGACATTCCCCGCCACCCTTCTCCCAGCCAGAATTGTCGTAAATAACACCCACTTCACAGACAGGTCTGACATTCTTGATCAGCTCAATAACCACTTCGCTACAGCAGGCTTTGCATTTGATACGTCGCCAGAAAGTAAACTGAACACTACAAGTACCGCCAAGCACAGTTACTAGCTCTACCACAGCCTCCTACACCGGCCGTCCCCTCTTCAAGTTCCAGCCCATTTCCTTTAAACAGGTGGAGGGCCTTCTCCTTTCACTGGATACCAAAAAGAGCGTTGCTGCTGATTCGCTAGAACTCTTCTTCCTAAAAGCAGGCTTTTATTATCTGACAGCTCCAACTGCCCACCTATTTAATAGTTCACTATGCCAAGGGGATTTACCGCCTAGCTGGAAAACCACTCACATTATCCCCTTGTTCAAGTCAGGAGACACTACTGACTTGAATAACTATAGGCCTATCTCGTTGCTTCCTGTGTTATCCAAACTGCTTGAAAAAATTGTCAACTCTCAATTAATGGAGTACTTAGATCGTGAAAACATCCTCAATCCAGTCCACTCGGGGTCCAGACCTTTGCACAGTACTGTGTTGCCTCTTGCTAAAGTGTCAAATGACTGGCTCAAAGCCTTGGACAGTAAACACCACATCTATGCAATCTTCCTTGACCTCAGCAAAGCTTTTGACACGGTTGATCACTCCATACTTCTTGAGACTCTGGGCAGCATCGGATTAGACTTGGCTGCAGTAAAATGGTTCTGCTGCTATCTCACAAATCGCAAGCAGCAGATTAAAGCTCAAGGTGACTTCTCCCCACTAAAAACTACTGCCCAGAGGCATTCCAAGGTTCCATTTTGGGACCCATCCTCTTCACCCTGTACATCAACCGCATCGACTCTGGTTTGATTGCAGCAGATGTTCATCTATTCGCAGATGACACAGTCCTTTTACACAACCATCCCCTCCTTGGACCTTGCGTTCAAGGAGTTACAGCAGGATTTTATCATCCTCCAACACAACCTACTACATCTGAAACTCCTGCTAAATGCCAAAAAAACAAAAGCCATGATTATCTCCCCATCCCACAATAAAGGGATATCTGGTAGTCCGCAGATTACCACACTCCTCAGTAAACCATTAGAGCTAGTGAACAAATTTAAATACCTGGGAGTCTGGCTGGATAACAAACTCACCTTCGCTGAGCGTCTAAATGAGTTAACAAAAAAACTAAGGCAGTGCCTCGGTATTTTCTACTGCATAAGTGCCTACTCACCCTGGAAGCTAAACAATAGCTGGTTCAAACAACCTTTCTTCCCCTGATGGACTACGCCGACTTCCTATACAGCCACTGTCCACAGTACGCGCTCCATAGGCTCGATACCCTCTATCATTGCGCACTGAGATTTATTCTTAACTTGCCTTTACAGACTCACCACTGCTCTTTGTACCAAGCTTTAGACTCGCCATTCCTCTTCATAAGGAGACAAAGAAACACCCTCATGTGGCTTCTCTGGGCCTCGTCTAACAAACTACCACCCTATATCTGTGACCTATTTGAGCACTCAAAAGGTAGCTACGTGTAACCCCTGTCACCCTGTGTTACTAGAATCCCACTTAGATCTCGTGGCAGGCAGGGAAAGGCAGCTTGTGAGACACCAGTTAAATGGGCTTATAAAATGGGTAGACTAAAATCAAGCACAGTGATTGGCCAGTTACCCATGCATGAAATATGTTCCATGCATGGGCTAAAAAAAAAAAAGACGGCAGTAAAAAGGCTAAAATCAGTAAGCCTTAGAACGTTGGCATTTAAAAATGCCGCCATTGTTGTTTCCTCGCTAAAAGCACTCTCTCCTGCTTATAGTACAAAACAGTCAGCTCCTATGACCACAAAGTACAGGTGTCCGATGTGCTCTAACCCCGTTTCAACCAGTACAAGAGATTCCTAGTATGTTGTGTTGCTCACCAGACTGAGTTGGTGCTGGGTCGGGCTGGAAAGTGAAGTGGGCTGCATGCCACTTCTGTGATGTTTTGTGTGCTCTGGAGGCCAAAGAGTAGGACTGCTCACTTAGCTCTTCATGCGTGCAGTCTCACTGTCTGAGCAAGCTGTCTGCCCTGCTGTCGGCAGAGCTGGCCACTGGGGAGTTGGGCAGGCTCGCTAGCGAGGACATGGGGGAGAGCAACATTTGAGGGGTGCGGGCAGTGCGAGCTGGGGGAGAGAGCGGCTCTAGGCGGTCATCAGCATGCGAGAAACTATTGTATGAGAATAGAGAACCTGGGGGCGAGCTGACTGCTGCCACAATGAGTTATACCAGCTCACTGCAACATGGGGGTTCATGTTTTCATTACCACTCACTTTGTCAACTGAGGGAGTTTCAATTTCTGATTATCAATTTCTCACAGAGCTACAGACAGCAGCATTATGTCATTTTGTAGTAGGCGGAAGGATTATTTTATTTTAAATCAGCATAAACTAATGATAATTACCACATATAAAAATACATTTTCTAAATATAAAAGGTTTTTTTTTTAAAAGTAGACCATTTTATAAGCACAAAAAACCACTTCAGGTGTGTGCAAGGAACAGATTTTACCGTACGCCAGGGGCTAAAGGCACTCAGTCAATGCCTCGTGCCTTATTATGCCCTGGACATGCAGTAAAATCTGTTCCATGCAACCATGTTGTAAGTCTTATTGCTTACTTCACACTGTCTCACTCTGTCCTCAGTCTCAGCTGTGCTGGAGGGATGACATCATATAGAATTCTCGCAGCAGAATAAGCCACATTGGAATGCTGCAGCAAGGGGTTAGCTTAGAACGTTGGGGAATTTAGTCAGTCTGCAGAGGAGGGTTGAGAGTGAAGGAGGTGTGCTGCAGGTGGCAGCCCCTCAGAGTAAAGCTCTGAAATAGAGCTACCCAGAGGTAGAGGATGTGTGTGTTCTCGCCCTAGAGAAGAACACAGAAGAAACCTAACATAGTGGTAGAGACCGCTCCCAAACTTGTTCCAGTGCCCCATCCTTGGAGGGGGGGGGAGAGTTCAGCAATTCAGGGGCAATCCCCTGGCCCAGCTGAAGGAGGGAAAGCTGCCTGATGAGTTGTAGAGCAAGTACTGAGGTACCAAGATCGTGTTTTCTTTGCCAGAAGCCCTGGGGCACCTGCAAACCAGTTGGTGAGTCTGCTCTGTATATAGCCCATGTTTTCACCAAGACAGTGTGTAAAGTATCTGCTACTGTGGGGTCAGGGAAGGACAGCCAAGTACAGTACTTGAAGTCTGTGTATGACTTAAAATGCATCTAAACAATGGGGTCCACAGGGATGGACATAGCCACCTAAAGAACATTACAAGTCAGGACACCAGTTCATGAAGAGTAGAGTGTTAAATGTGATACACGTTTCGAGATAGCATTCTACAACCAGAGAAGTTCACAAGGAAAGGTGTTGATTCCAAAGTAATGGACAGGTATGGATTTGGGAGCGAGAGGTGGGAGACCTCTCCATCTAGAGTAACCAGATTTACCACCATGGGTTCACGTTGGGCACCTATAGCTTTCATCCAGGCACTTGGCCAGTGTTCACAGAAAGTACCTAGACGTGGGATTGAGGATGATGTTTTCCCTATGGAGCTTGGAAAAGGTCATGGGTGGCTGAGGGAGCCACCAGATCAATATCCATGCCATATGGAAAAATGTCCCAGTGCTGGCCGAGGTGCCACGCCAAGGAATCCAAGAGAAGAGTAACAGTTCGGGCTAAGAGCCCAATGTGTTCAGAACCTGAGGGTTACAGTGTTAGTGAAGAAGATGTGTTCTAGTCTCCGTTAATCTGCATTACCAGGGAGTGTAGCCCATGGTGGTCCATCTATGCTTTATTATTCTGTTGTTGTTGTTGTGAATAAAAGCCACACTCTAGAATCCCAATCCTGGTTTGGACATTTCAGTTATTGCTTCTTGTGTCCAGATTACTTGGGTGCCTCTGTGCAGAAGTTTCAAACCTAGCCAAAATGCAGAGCAACAGTTTTCTCCCCGAACCCAAGCAGCAGGTTACAAAAATGGAGGCACTGCGCATAAAAACCAAAAAATAATATCAACCCGACCCTTGGTTACATACGGATTAAGGAACTCCTCCCTTGTCCTCTTTAAGCTACCTCGGTCAAGGACACGTCTTGGCTCAACTCCTTCTTACCCATGCTTTGGAATAGCATACAAAAAGTACTTAAAATGTCCCTGCTGCCCTACCACTATACATTCAGGAGGCTGCTCTACAGATATCTGAAATCGACGTGTGAGTGTTTCAAGTAAAAGCACCACCTTACTAGGCCAAATCCCTTAACTACTGATACCCTTGGCCACCTTATTCCTCGTCGGCCAGTGTCTCTCTAAGGCATCTACCGCCCCTACACCTCCTCCCTCTCTAATTACATTCACTGGGGGTTTCCTCCAGTAGGCTGCTCTCTTTCCTCCCTTCTCACACTATGTATCTTACACCTTCTTATCACTCCCCTCATCTATATCCTCTCTTCCTCTTCTGTTTTGTACTCTACAATCTAGAATCTGTTACGCTGTACTTTAAATGTCTGTACCTGCACTTGCCTTACATGTTCTGCTACAACCAAATTGTATACTATATTATCCTGCATTTGACTTCTATTGTAATATGATGTGTTGTCTACTGTAAACATTCTGTCCTTTGTGACCAGGACCATCTTTAAAATGAGCTTGCTCAACGATGTAACTGCCTGTTTAAATAAAGTTTGATTGATTGATTGATTGAAGTGCAATTACAAGCGAAACTGGATTTCTGGTGATTCTACAGGAACCTTCTAGAGAGGTAGTGGGAGGTGGCACTGAGAACAGGTAGATCCATGTGTCACGTAGGCTTCCCGAGACTAACCACTTCACCAAAGGGGTGTACCTCCCTTGTGCACGGGATCCCTTGTCAATGCCCCGTGTGCTCTAATGGACCAGGTGAGAGACAGAGAGCAGAGCTGCACTCCATGCCATGCACCAAGGCATGGAGTACTGGATGAGGGAGGCTCAGGCTACACGGGAGGGGATCCTGCCGTAGCTGTATGCACCCTCTCCAGCTTGCAGAGGCGAGTGACCCCCAGCCCTCTGGACCTGCAATGACTGCAGAGGCCACCATTGGGGCACTTGCACAGAATTCTGCCCATTTAAGGGATGAAGGGACCCACCATGTC
Organism: Neoceratodus forsteri; assembly: GCA_016271365.2. Taxonomy (NCBI): domain Eukaryota; kingdom Metazoa; phylum Chordata; order Ceratodontiformes; family Ceratodontidae; genus Neoceratodus; species Neoceratodus forsteri. The sequence continues at coordinate 1,130,777,675 of CM028131.1, forward strand.
CCATAATCCCTTGCTCCACATGGAGCAGGGGATCCAGTTGGGCAGTACAGCAGGCATCTGAATGGATACCCACGTGTCCCACCCTACCCCATGTCCTTGCTGTGCTTGGGGGGGCAGGCAGCTATCAATGGTGAATAAAGAGTCCTGCACTCTGGTCCAAGTATGTGAGTGGGCGTGAATACCCGCTATAGTGTACAGGCTCCATTATGAGGAACATAAGTAAATCTCTGTAGAGAAAATGTGAAGTTGGGTGTAAAATACTTCAAACTGAACTATGAAAAATGTGCAGTGATTATGTGCTATGTAGAGTTACCTACCTCAACGCCTCTTCTGTTTCAGTGTCTGGCTTCTCACGGATGGTCATGCAGCGGAGGGCCATGTCTGGGGTGGGTGCACAAAAGCACCCTCACTTGGTTTTCCGTGTTCTGCCAGGACGTGGCAGCACACCCGTTCCGCTTCTGTTGGTTATACTTGATTGACTGCAATCCATAGGGATGGAGCTGGAGCTGCATCAGTACTAGTCTGTCCTATGCTTCTACACAAGGCAAGACAAATTCTGTGTTGCCCACTACCACCAGTTCAGAGGCAGCAGTTGGTGCAAGAAAAGTACAGGGACACAATCTAATAACTCGGCCCAGCCTGGGTACAGTAAATGCCTTCAGGGGTTAAACTGAGCAGGAGCCCACAGAAACTCAGTTCCGTCACCTCTTAAAAAACGATATGACAGTTCTACCACCTCTGTCTTTCCCCGTTAGCTACTACAGGAGAGTTTCACTACGTATAAATCTTCCCCGAATTCCCCACCTAAACATTTCCAGTTTAACCCCTGAATGCTTTGCACCCCGCAGCGGCCGGTCCGATCTGACGCCACGGATCTTGTGGAGAAGTATATCCTCCAAGAGTTTGGGGGAGATATCCACATCCTACAAGGAGGCAAGTGCACCATTCAATAATCATTGCTGTCACGCTCCAGACTTGTGGGTCCACGTTTACCTGAAGTTGTGGCTCCATTGATTTTTTTAGCAAATATTTGTTTTTACCTGCCCCGTTACCCACGAACAACAGTTCATTGGATCGCGCCGTCCTGGGCTTCTGCTCACATCTGCTCGTCTCCTGTTCTTTTCTCACCGTGTGTTCCCTTTCCATTTTACCTAGAACTCTGCAGTCTACAGCACATCCAACATGTTGATCCCCGTGTGACGTCACAGGGAGATTGCCGTGGGTCAGAGGTCATCTACGGGAGTCTTATTTAGAACTACAACTTGTAGAACCACCATGCCATACCAAGCTAACACAGAGCGCACGCGCGGTTGGGATGGGGCGGGGCGCCCCTCTACTGACGTCACTCGATTTGTTTCTGGAGGAACGTGTGTAAAAAAAAAAATATATTTAAAATCTGCGACATGGGAGAGTGATGAAAGCAGACAGCGCGACTGCAGTGCTTAACAACAGCGGGTAGTGTAGCGGATGGAACAGCTGGGGAAAATGTTATTCGCTTATTTATATTAGGAGAAATACAGTGCACTCGTTCTGTAATTCTGCGAATTACGGTACGTGTTCTTCCAAACTGCGACAGTTCCCCCGCCCCCAAACACATCTCTTGCAAGATTGCAGATTAAGGTACGTGTCCCCTAAAGTAAATATATGCTCTGTAAAAAAGTGTGAGTGGGCACTTTTTTTCTTTAATAAGAGATGATTATTTCGGTTTGTCTAAAACGTAATTCTAGCACAGCTGAAAACTTCACTTCTTCATTTCATTTAAACTCCCTACATGAAAACGGGCTAATTAAATTCAATCGGAAACCATTTCTAGTTTCTTGTGCCTGCAAACATCTGTTCGGGTTACCGACTTCTGCCGGATATGACGTGAAGGATGTGACGTCACATAATGTGTCTAGCTTCTAAATGCCGATGTAACCTAAGATTTGAAAGCTTGCGCGCCATTTGTTTTCCGGTTGTTGAGCGTAGTAGGCGGTCCTTCAACACTCAGGAAGATAAATCCGAACTGGAAAAGCAGAATGCTGTAAACTTTTCAGTACGACCCGGCAAAACCGAGCTAACCAAACCTGTAAGAGACAGGTGTGTTTTCACATGAGAGATGACATGAAGCTGGTTATCTGCTTTTTTCTTGTTGTAAGGTTTCACGAGCGGAATGGGCCCGGCCGCGGTACAGTAACTGGAAGATGTATTTTGAGCGTATTTATCTGATACAGGTAAGCATAGTTGGCTAATTTCTTAATACTTATTGCACGCATAGAGTATTAACTGTTAGCATTGTTTACAGTCTTGGCCAAATAAGTCGGTATCAACAAAAGGCATATATTTACTTTAGGGGACACACCTTGGAAGTGAGTGCTCCTAATGAGATATAGGGCCGCAGTCACTGATAAGTCACGCCCACACAGAACGACCAAAATGTGTAGTTTAGTTTAAACTGAAGATGTGTAAATCGTAACGTAAAATATTCGGTTTAATTGTTTCAGCATATTCCTGGGCCCGGGGGGCGGAGCGCCCCCACAGAACAAACGACTAAAATGTGTAAATGAGGATGTGTAAACTGTAACCTAAAATATTCTTGCTTTCAGTTTTTAAACCCCCCCAAAAAAAGGCATAACAGAAAGAATAAGTGAGTCTCGTGCTTTCAAGTTACCTATTTGTTCGGGGGGGGACAGTACAGTAACATGGGCATGGAGAACTGCCGTTAAAAAGGGGGGCACGGCTAATTACCGCCGTTTCAAGGGATGACTACCGTAATCCACAGAATTCCAGTTGCAGGGCACTATGTGTCCCCTAATCTAAATAATCGCCCAACAAAATGCTTGAAAATTCATAGTTACAGGGTTTTAAATAACTATAAAAATTGATTAGCGTTTTGCTCATAAAAGTTCTAAAACATTGTGAAAATGCATATCACTTTCCTCACTGTGTTTAACAAACATGACACTTCTAGAAAACCTATATAAATGCTTTCTGTACAGTTAGTATTGTCCCAAGAAAAAAACTGCTAATCAATTATATAAAACCCTGAGTTATACATTTGACTTGGATAGCTCTAAAATTGAGATTCTGATTTGTTTTTGTATGGTGGACAACAGAAGAATGGCTTCAGAAGAATATAAACCACTTTTGGGTTCAGCCGTGAGGATTAATGATGAACCAACGTCTACGAGTGATTCAGAAGATTATTTGATGTAAGTCGCTTTTTGTTCTTGGTCCCTATAACTGTTTAGTAGTTCACAGTAAGTAAACCATTTGTTGCATAAAGAACAAAATACTGTAAAAGTCATGAGTCCACATGTTCAGGTTTATTGCAGGAAAACTCCATTGAGCAAGCTCATTCACAAGGAGGTCCTGTGACATAAACACTTAAAGTACAAACACAGATAGGTAATAACAGTATATACATGAAATACACGTTACATGATGCAGGCTGGATATACATACAAGGGTACCACATAGGGTGACCGCAGGTGGTAAACATTGATATGAGACAGGGAAGCGACTTATAGGTCGCATACTGATAAATGAAACATGATGACTGGTGTGATTTGATTTAATCAAATATACAGTATTTTGGCAGCTAGGACAAACAGTCTACAACTGATATGGGAGGGAGGAGAGATTTGATAGAGTAGCAGTGGAGCGTAAGCAAAGATAAAGCCAGGAGTAGAAGGGGAAGGAAAAGCAGTTAATATGACTAATCAATTATACCTTACCAGTGGATAAATATGGCACACATGGGGAAGGAAGAGACTTAATGACAGTTACAGGTGTCTTTTATTTTGGCTGAATTTAGCGATTTGTAGAAGTTTATTGAAACTGTGCTAGTTAGTTTCAGTACGGTTTGTAATTGGTTCCAAATGGAGAGAAGGGCATATGCAATAGCACGTTTACCAAAGGAAGTCCGCGTCCTTGGTATGTCAAGCATAAAGTCAGATTTTCTTAACGAGTATGCACTATGTGAGCTACTAATGAGGGAAGAGAGATAGCTTGGCAATTTCTGCAGGAGCAGTTTGAGTCCATAGCCCAGCATGGAGCAGGCATCTAGTAGTAAGGGATGTCCAACCAACAGCCGCATATAAATCACAGTGGTGCGAACAGTAAGGGGAGTTGGTAATGAACCGTAACGCACAGTGATAAAGGATGTCCAGTTTACTTAGATTTGCAAGAGTGGTGGAGGAATAGATTACATCGCCATAGTCGAGTAGGGGGAGAAAAGTGGCCTGTACAAGCTTGTTTCGAGTTTCAAGGGGGAAAGGGGGCCTATTTCTGCAGAAGAAACCTAACCTTGCTTTTAATCTTCTAGAGACATATTCAATGTGGTCACTGAAAGATAATTTATTGTCGATCCAGATACCTAGATATTTCAATTTGGTTACAACTTCCAGAGGCTCGTTCAGCATGGTGACAATGAAGTCTTGGGCAAGAGTATTGGGGGGGCCTGAGACAGCACTGCGGGAGAATATCATCGCTTTAGTCTTCTTGGCATTGAGCAGAAGCTTTGCCTTTATTAAATTATGCTCAAGTTGTGCGAAGTCCACTTGAAGCACTCCCTTGACTTCAGATAACGATGAGCCAGAAGTATACAACACAGTATCATCTGCAAAAAAGTGCAGATTGGACGTAGATATGTTAGCATCTAAGTCATTGATGTACAGAGAAAACAAGATAGGGCCTAAGATGGATCCTTGGGGGACTCCTCTTGCAACTGGCAAGGCAGCAGAAAAAAAGCTTCCGCCTTTACTTTTTGGAATCTTCCAGTTAGGTAGCTAGAGAACCACTGGGTGGTATGGTATGTGGCACCTAACTTTGCAAGGCAATTGACTAATAGTTTGTGATCAACAGTATCAAAAGCTTTGCTGAGGTCCAAAAAGACTGCACCAGTTACCTTCTTAGCATCTATAGCAGAGATCCAATCATTGGTTACTTTTGCTAGTGCAGTGATTGTGCTGTGATTAGCCGAAGCCAGAGTGAGCTGGGTTAATGAGAGAGGAGGTTTCCAAGTGAGATTTTAACTGAATATGGATCAGTTTTTCGAGAACTTTAGAAAGGATAGGCAATATGGAGATAGGCCTATAGTTGTTTACAATGCATGAGTCACCAGATTTAAATAGAGGGAGGATATGTGCTGATTTCCAGCAGGACGGCACAGCAGCAGATGTAATGGAAAGATTGAAGATGTGGAGAATTAGGGCAGTGAGATGGGCATAGCCTGACCTTAGGAAAAAGGGTTCCAAGCCATACGTCCCCTGCACTTTTTGGTGTCTAAGTTAAGAAGAATCTTCTACTTCTTTATAAGTTATCTCACGCAGTTGGAAGGGACTGGGTCCAGGACTAGATGTGGCGGGAGGGGTATGCTGGCTCACCCAGCACCAGCATAAGGTGACGAAGTCAAAGCTAATCCAGCTGTGGCAAAGGGGAGTTAAGTTCCTCCAGGATTAGGGACTTGTTTCCACAATCTTGCCACTTCGAACTATCTTTGTTGGGACAGAGGGGCCATGGGCGTCCTTCTATAGCTTTGATAGTCTTCCATATTTAATGAGGGTTACCTTTAGCTTGTTCGAGTAGAAATATAATAGTTAGCTTTAGCAGAGCGTTTTTTCACACAGTTATTCCTGGCTGTTCTAAAGGCCTGCCAATACGAAGATTCTTTGGAATGTCTAGCTTTAGCCCAGGGCTTATCTCGAGCTATAAGGGCTGCCTTGAGATCCGAGGTGAACCAGGGATTGGAATTGTTCCGTACCCTTACTTTGATGAAAGGGGCATGCTTGCTTATTATTGTAGTGAGTTTGTCATTAAGGATGCAAGCTGCCTTGTTGACCTCTTTGGCTAGGTAAAGGTCTTGCCATCTGAGCATGCTCAGGTCAGATAGGAAGTTTACTGCACTGAATTTGCGAAAGGATCTTTTGTTATAAAGATGGGTTGCGGCGGCCTTAATTTGAGATCTTATGCAAGCAACAATTCCATGATCGCTCATGTCATTGTGAAACACTGCCAAATGAGATTTTGTGTGGATGGGTGGTTAGTACACATCTAGAATGGAACTGTTGGCAGTATTTAGTGTTGTTCCTAGTAGGTTCTCTGACTAATTGCCCAAGACCTAGCTCGTCACAAAGGGATTTGAGGCCATGTGATTTAGGTGACAGCCAGTCCATATTTAGATCTCCAAGAAATATTGTTTCAGTTTTTGCATCTGCGAACATGGATTTCAAAAGATTAAGGACTTCATCACCACCAGACGGGGGTCTATAGCCACCTAGGATAGTGATACATTCCGAGGAGGGGAGATGAAGGCTCAGCTAAAACTAACTCAAATTCCTTGGCTAGAGATTTGCAACTAATATTGGTGACCAAGTACTTAGATTTGGCATAGATAACCACACCCCCGCCTCTAGACTCTCTATCTGCTCTAAATAAATTGTAGCCCTGCAGTGATATTTGTTGATCAGTGTTACTCTTTTTAACCACGACTCAGTAATTATGATAAGGTCTGGGTTAACGTGTCAGCCCAGGCTTGCAGCTGTACAAGTTTTGAGGCAGGCTTAAAATGTTGACCATCGTCATTTTGAGACCTGTGGCCTCAGCAAAATCGGGAGAAGCGTAAGTTGTAGGGGGGGGGCCAGGGTTGAGCTCCACATTTCCTGAGCAGAGGAGAAGCAGAAGTATAACTTTCTTTAAGGAGCTTATAAGAATGGAGACTGCTTTTTTATTTCTTTGCAGCAACCCATATCGTGCTGCGCAAGAGGCAGCGCCACTGTAATGACAGTTGATTGTGATCAGTGTACGTGCTTGGGTAGACATAGGTGAGGACAATAGCAAAGGGGTGTAGGCTAACCGGGGGGGAATAGGCTAAAAGGGGAGAGGAGAATGACATAGTGTCTGCACGGTAGACTGTTATAACATTAGGTATTGATAAGGTACATTGGAGAACTGAATTGCATTGAGGTACTTCGAATTGCACTGTATTGCTGAAAACTCTGCACCTTAGGAGCAATAAAAACACAATAAGGAGAGCCATGGTCCCAGATTGAGTGGTGAAAGCAAACCATAGGAGCAAGGACTAATATTAAAATCATTCTGTCTCTTCTTCATGGTGTACACCAGGGCTGTTGCCATGATTTTCACAGGGGTGGTTCTTTTTATGCAGTCTGCAACCTTTAAAAAAAGCTGTGGGTCTTGGGGCCGGCAGGACCCCAGAAGCCATGTGGTGAATTTAGGGCTTACTTCGAAGCTAAAGAAATATCTGAGACCTTCTACACCCCCGTGTATTCAGTACCAGAGGGCAGCAAGATGCTGCTATTGTAATATACCTATGGCAGGGATTCTCAAATGATGAGGCCAGCCTCCTGGGAGGCCCCAACCTGTTCCAGGGGAGGCTCAAGCAAGTCTGAAAAGGTACTGTATTTACATTTTGAGTTTTATATATTTTGTGTGAAGAGATGAAGTAAACTGAAAGAGAATAATAGTAGGTGAATTTTATGTATTTATTTACTAATGGGTGCAAGGAAGGTGAATGAGCCAAGGCTCATTTCAGGAAAAACTGAGAAAGTAGTGTGACCCATGAAGGGACTGCAACAAGGGGTAACAGTGGTTCAAGAATGAAAATAGTGTAGCATGTAGGCTGGCCTGTTTGGGGGTACAGTAAGCTGAATAATATTTATTTTATTTGTTATTTAGATAACACCTTTGAGCACATGAGCTCTTTTTCAAAGGTTCCATGTCAGTATAAGACAGAGAACTGAATGTGAACCAAGTACTCAAAGGGGTTTCAGTTTATTCATGGTGTACTGCAAAGTACAGTATGTTATTTTTCTTTGGGGAGGCCCAATATTATTTCAGTTTTTGGAGGAGGCTCACTGTGACAGTCTGAGAACTATTGACCTAAGGCATTGTCTCAGATATAGTATGTCCCCCCAGAAACTATAGGTTATGGTATGCTCTGTGGTGCACTTTCATGGCTTATTTTAAGCCTATATTACTCATATCTGAGCTCCCTCTACTCCTTGCTGTAATCCCCAATCCTCCCCAACTCAATATACCATTTAAGCAATAGTCGGTGCAACATGGCCTATAGCAAGGCTAGCAGGATGCTGGGATGTATCAGTAGGAGTATTGATAGCAGAAGAAAGGAGATCGTACTTCCTTTCTATAGATCCCTGGCGTGATCTCACCTAGAGTGCTGTGCCCAGTTCTGGAGTCCTCACCTCAGAAATAAGGATAAATTGGAGATAATGCAGCACAGAGTAACTAAAATGATTCAGGGACAGCAGGACCGATCCTATGAGGAGCGCCTCAAGGCACTAAATATGTACTCATTAGAGACCAGAAGGGAGAGAGGAGATGTGATAGGGACCTTCAAGTTCCTTAAAGGAATTAACAAAGTGAACTGCGGGATAGTATTTAGCCTGAGTACCAATTCATGGTCACATGGACACAAATGGAAGTTAACAGAAGGTAGGTTATGGAGAGATGTGCGGAAGTACTGCTTTATGGAAAGGGTGGTGGAACTTTGGAAGAGTCCGTCAGCGAATTGGTGGGTTTAAAAACACAGGCTTCAAGCAGGGCTGGGACATAATCAAGGCCCCTGGAATTCTGCGGTTGCAGAATTTGCATCATGCCGCAGAATATATAGAGTGCCGCAGAATTCGTTGTTTTTGGTGAATTTTCATATAAATATACTGTTTTCCATAGTGTCAGGCTTTCTTTCCCACCTTGTTTATCCTGAAGCCCCTCCTCTAGGCTCAGCATATGATGTCATTGATGACATCACATAATATTCAGCCAATGACAGAACTGCATTCTGCCTGAGAAATGAATAAATCATGCAGCAGAAGTCAAGGAGCCCTGCTGCAGAAATCAGAAAATTCTGCTGCAGAATACCAGGGGCCCTGGACATAATGAAGTGAATAATGGTTACAAGGGGAAACAGGAAAACGGAGAATAGAGGGAGGATGGGGAAGGTTAGTACCCTTGACAAATGGTAGGTTCCAGGGATTGTAGGGAACTTGGGAAGACTGGATGGAACTTTTTTTTTTTTTTTCCTGCCATCACTGTTTGTTTCTATACCAAGCACCCTGCTTGAAAAAAAAAAAAATCTAATATAATTTCTTAGTTCAATATTGGGTACACCACTTGTTGCCCCCACTTCATTCTCCAGTGTGGTAGGCATGACCATGGGAGTTAGGGGAATGGAAATTTGACAGTGGCAGGGATTTCCCAGTGCAAAGTTACCATCTCCTAAATGCCCACCCCCACCATACTTCCAAAAGTATAGTGGGTATGATTGTAACACTGAACTGTAGCAACAAACGCCATCCTATTGACACATGAGATCATCTGGAGAAAATGCTTATCACAACATATTTGTTTTAACTGTCTGGCACAGATACAAGTGGAACTGAATGCCAATAAAAATGGGACCACAGCGAAGACCTCTCTGAACAGCACAATTAGTGAGGTGGCAGTGTAGATCCCAGCCAGTCCCTTTCAAACACTTGCATTGCCTTTCCACTGTGTACCTCTTTTGCTTAATTTATGAAAAGTTAAAACAGGCATATGAAACATGACAACTTTGAATTTTGTATAGAGGAGGATTTAAGTAATTTATTTCTAAATCTTCATCCCACCCATCTGAAAAGCTCCTTTGCCCAGTTTTGCACAGCCTATCCCTTGATATGCAGTTAATAAGGGACACATATTTGGCAATTATGGGTAGCAAAGTGTATCTGTCAGTGACTGGTAAACTTGTAAGTCTAGGTCCTCTACTTTTTTTTTTTTTCCGCTCCTGGAGATGTCTCTGAGCCTGCCGCCATGCGCCATCTTCCTTGAGTGCCAGCTGACAGTGTGAATTGTGGGCAGCAGCCATGCTGTATTCCAGTGACATTCATGATGCTGTCATGAGCTGCAATTGGCCAGCCAGCCATAGGGGGACAGTGCTGAAAAAGACTCAAAAAAGCAGCTCCAGTCATCTTACTGGCACTGATTAACAGCAGATGATGAGTGGGGACGCATGCTGAGAGAAAGTGCTGGGGTTCATCATGTGTGCATAAGCACTCTGTGGCAGTCACAAAATAGAAATATTGCACTTTTTTTTTTTTTTTTACAAATAATGAAAAAAAGGAGATTTCATGAGGTTCTTTGAACCCCCCAGGCAACAGCTATGTGTACACTACCACAGCCCTACTGGTATTTTTTTCATAGAGAGTTGTGGATGCATGGAACAGCCTTCCAGAGGAGGTTGTGGAGTCAAAAACAGTGGTTGAATTCAAGCATGCAGGGGATAGAAAGAAGTAGACTGCTGGTTAACTAGGATCTGCAGCTTATCCATTAGGTAGGGAAGTGGGCAGAGTGGTCCTTATCTGCCGTCAAATTCTATATTTCTACCACACCCTGGTGGAAGACAAAACTGTGTCTTCAAGTTGGAGGTTTCTAATCCCTTTCTGAAAGGGGTCCTCCACTTGAAATCCCCAGTGTGCAGTCTTGTGCCGCCATGGGATCTTAATTTTATTTTAGACACTGACCCTACCTCCCTTCGAACCGGGCGGTTCTTGTGATATGTGCTGTCTTGGAAAGCACTGTATTTGGTTGCTGTCACTTCCACTTGGAGGATTTCTGAACTTCAGGCCCTGATGTGTAGATGTGTAAGGAGCCTTGTTTGATTTTTTTTTTTTTATAGGATAGGGTGGCTTTGCGTACATACCCTCAGTTTCTACCAACGGTGGTATCTAAATTTGTTAATCCAGTAAATTCAAGTGCCAGTTTATTACCCTGAGCATTCTAATTTTTTTTTGGGGGGGGGTGCAGCACAGCACTTCTGCATTCCTTGGATGTTCACAGAAGTTGGTATTATTACACTAATAGTGCCAAGTCTGTTAGAAAGTTGGACCAGCTTGTCATGTTTTTCACGCTACAGAGAAAAGGTGTGGCAGTTTCCAAGCAATGTCTAAGTGATTGGCAAACTGTATTGTTTTCTGTTACCAGAAATATGGGCAGTCTCTCCCAGGGAAGTTAAGGGGCATTACACTAGAAGCATGGATGCCTCTACTGCTTGTTTCAAGAATGTGTCAGCCGCTGATATTTGTGTGGCTGCTAATTGGAGTTCTGTCCACACTTTGTCCAAACATTACAGTCTGGACATTACCTCTGGGTGAAGGGCAGGTTTTGGCCTAGCTGTGCTTCAGGGTCTCCTGTCCTGAGCTTCCTACTTTTTCTGCAGCCTTTCCTGCCTCCCATGTTTCAGTTTCTTCTGATTCACACTGCTTGGGTCTCTGTTCTCAAAATGATTACCTACTGCAAGAGCCCTCTCAAAGTAAGATAGTACAGTTGTTATATAAGAACTTACCGTAACAATAGATCTTTGAGAGAAACTCTTGCATCAGCTCGTTTCAAGCTCCAGGTGCTTCCTTTATCCTTTCTCCTGCCGCACCTCCTTGGATGTCTCTGGTGGGAGAACTGGAAGGCGGGCATGGGGACTACCCACCATACAGTGTCATGCTGACGTCCGTCACGTGACGTCAGGTGGTCATCACCTGTCACACTGTTGGCTAAAGTTTCTGTGTGGTCCTGATGCCAGTAGGCACAGTCCTCAAGGTGATTACCTACTGCAAGATCCTGTCTTGAAGATCTACTCTTACGGTAAGTTCTTACATAACTGTACTTTTTTGGCTGTGAAGGCAGCAACTCGCACAATCCCCTGGCCACAGGAAGGTGGAGCCATGGCAGTCACAGTATTGGATAGTATGTCCTGAGAAGCTACAGTAGAACATGTAAAAGAATTAGTGGCGTACTGAAGCAAATAGTATGGGTTTGTTTTGAAAGAAGCCCTTGAAGGATAAAAAGGTTAAAACACGAAAATGAAATGGCAAATATAAAGGGAAGTCTTTATCAAAATAACCAGGATTGACCTATCCCCATTCAGAGAATTTTATGACACAAAGTGAAGCCAAGCCATCGATAAAGATATTAGGAGGCACCTCCTGATGAAGCCTACATGGTGTAGGTGAAATGTTGAGCAATGGGCCATAAAGAAATAAGAATAAAGTTTATTTTGGAGAAGAATTACAGTGCTGTGCGTTATTCCATTGCGGGGCCCCCCAGACTTTTTTTTTTCCAGTCATGGTATTGGAGTAGGTGGCGAGAGGGATGAAATTAATAAACACGGTAATGAAAAATTATATTATTGTGTACTACCATGTACTATAATATACATTGGGGAAGAGAGGAGAGTATGCCACCAAGTGGGGATGAATTGTGTGAAGAAGCCTAGGAAAGGGTTTTGCTTGTGTAGCAAATTGGGTCCACAGCCCGTGGTCTCATCCCAATCCCTCAGGATCCTGATTTAATAAAATTAGGCGGCGTCATTGGTGTAGAAGTAGTGAGTTAGGCAGTGCCATATTTAAGAGTGGCTGGGTCAGTGGAATGAATGATCCGTCTTGCAATCACTTAAAATTAGAACTTGCTCATAAAGGATCATTTGTTTTGGTGAGCTCCGAGTAACAAAATCCAGTAAATTAATAACGGCATGAGCTAAGAAATGGAGACTTAGAATTAATGTGAGGAAATGTAAGGCAGTACATCTCGGGAGCAAAGAATCTTGGTCATACCTACACCCTATGTAGTCAAGTGCAACTGTGGACAGGATCTAGTGGTAAGTAATAGAACATGCTTTGTGTGGTTCTGCTGGGATGACCAAATGCCCTGAGGTATGTGTGTGTGGCCCATAGTAATTAATACATTAGTCATGTGCTTTATTAACCAACTAATGATGTATGTAGGATTCCTAGGTCTTTTCAGACCCAAGAGACTCATTTAAGCTTATCAGCCAGAGTGCTACCCCTGCTCATGCTATGTAAACCTGTTTCCACAGGAATCTATCTAGTTCTGTTTGCATCACAAGACATCTTCATTTTACCTAAATATCAGCATATTTCTTTTTTTTTTTTATCACTCGTGTACCCATTTTATAAGTGCCATAACCCACAAGGCATGCGTTTTGTTAGAATTAATACCACGTCTTAGGTGTTTGAAGGACATTGATCTTCAACTTCTTGTGTTGCAGTGCACTTAGGGCATTCGTTAATACCTAAGAGACATGTCCTGTCATTGGTTATTGCTTATATGCCATGCAGCAGGAATGGTGGACAAGATGGACTCTACATCCCTTTCATCACCATGATGTGTTATTATGTACAAGTACAATTTATTCGCACATAGGGAATAATGCATGAGTAACCATGCACAAGTAGACTGTGTTTCCATCGAGGGGTTTACATTATAATATAGGATCAGCTTATTTCAGATGCATTTTCAAAAATCAACAAACTGCTTGGAACATTCTGAGAAAGCATTCATAGTTTAGAATGTGAATTATTTCTCTACACAGTTGCCCTAATCAGACTCTCTCTCCAGCCATCCAGATACACGACTTGGAGTGTCGGCTGATTAGGCAGCAGATCCTGTGGGGAGGAACTTTCGGGACTGAATGGTGAGTGCGGGTGAAGGAGAGTGGGTGGGCTCAGTGTTCCACCTGACTCTTTAAATTTTCCATTGTTTCTCATATCTCTCTCCCCGCCATAACAGCATGTAAGTGCATGAAGGCACGCACTACCCCAGGGCCTCCATCTGGTGACAGTCAAAGGCTAAGATGGCTTGGCCACTCCTCACTGGGAGAGGAAAGCTGTCTCTTGACACTCATGGCTGCCCCTCCCGAGCTAGTCCCCAGCAAGCTGAGGTCATTCCTGAATCCAGGTTGTCAGCATGGCAGCAGGAAACGCACAAGAGCTTTAGTCCTTCGAGCCACTTTGCTGGACTCTGCTCAAATATTATATATAATAAAATAATGGGGGGGGGGGAACAAAACAAAAAAATCTTCATGAAGAACTCTTGACTTCACACCTCATGAGTGTGGTGACATCATAAGGGCATCCTAGCTTTGATCTTGTGCCATGGTGTCACCATACTCGCTTGGAGTGAAACTACCAGCCTGTTCTTAGAGTGGGGTTAGTTATTCTCTGTCTGATTAAAAAGCTATTGTACCACATGAAGGTGCAACAGGATTCCATGTCCTTTGAACTGTAATACAACAACTTTTAGTTAGGATGGAAATCCATACACGACAGACGTTAACCACATATGGTATTTTTAAATTAGTAAAGAAGAAAATCAGAACACTCATCCCCCTCATAGGAACAGGTAGTAGCAAAGCTGTAAGGTGCTTTAAACAAATTTATCAATGCGTAGTTTGTGAAAAATGCATGCTGCATTGTGCAGTAGATACACAGTGACACTCTTAATGGTGGGCCTGATAGATTTTGCTAGAGAACCCTTTTTCAAAGGATCCACCTCCATCCTTACCTCTAACACTGTCAACCCCTTAGACCTCAGTATTTTTAGTGTAAAAAAAAAAAAAAAAAAAGTACGATTGCCTTTTTTTTTTTTTTTTTACCAGATTGCTGATGTGTTTGATTTTTGGTTCTGTTTTGCTTGTGAAAAACAGGCTGCCCATCATACTGCATCTTTTCTGGACTTGGGAACACCACCAACACAGTTCAGTTACGCATGAAGCAGTGGGAGGAGATTAGACTACTGCATCATGTGTGGCAGAACTGTTTAGGGGTGTTCCTAATGTTCAGTAAGTATGCAATAAGAGTAGATCAAACCAAACAAGGCTGGGTATAATTACACTATTAGCATGCCTGCAATGTATAGGCGCTCTATTGGTTACCATCTTGGGGAAAGCTTTTCTTCCTTCAGACAGGGCAGAGCGCATCCAGGCTCTGGCATCCCAAAGCCTCTGTGGTTTCCACCAGGTCCATTTTCAGGCTTCTGGGTCACATGGTGGCCACCATAGTCTTGGTTCCCTTTGCCAGATTGTGCGTGCACACCATTCAGTGGGCTTTCAGTCCAGTGGGACCAGACCAGGGTCGACTTGGACTTGCCGGTCAGGATTTTTGGAGCCAATTCGTCGCGAACTCCGCGGGTGCGCATCTCCCCAGCATCTCTGCCGAGAACTCCTGTTCCAGATGGAAAGCCCTGTCCAAACACTCACTACAGATGCTTCTGGGACAGGATGGGGGGGCTCACCTGGGGACCCATAGGACGCAGGGGCTGTGGTCCCCATTAGAAGAGAATTTGCGTATCAACGTGCTCAAGCGTGGAGCGGTCCTGTACTCCCTACAAGCACTAGCTCCTTTTCTTTTGCCTGGTCACCTCCTTATTCAGACGGACAACACCTCGGTGGTGTTTTTACATCAACAAGCAGTGAAGTACGCAGTCTTACCCCCTTTGTCGATGTCATCAGGGTGTGGGACTGGGTGGTGGAGCACCATCTCCATCTTTCAGCAGTCCACGTTCCGGGCTCCATGAACATAGTCGTGGGTGCCCTGAGCCGGGGGGAAACTGCTCTATCACGAGTGGTCCCTGCTACAGTCTGTAGCAGACAAGCTTTTTGCAAGATGAGGAATGCCGAATTTGAATCTGTTTGTGTCTCAGAAATGCAAAACTGCCCAATATTTTGCTCGCTCGATCCTGAGCCTGGAGCTTTCTGGCAAGATGCATTGTCCCTATCTTGTAGTGGGAGGTTTCTTTACGCCTTCCCTCCCTTCCCCCTCTTGCAGCAGGTCCTCCCCCAAGCCCAACTGGAGAGGGTCGTCATGATTCTGATAGCCCCTCTGTGGCCCAGGCAGATATGGTTCCCACTTCTCCGGCATCTGTGCAAGCTCCGTGGCCTCTTCCCCTTTCAGGTCAGTTACTGTCTCCGCAGCAGGGGACCTTGGTTCATCCCAACCTGCGCTCCTTCACCCTGCATGCTTGGCTCCTGCGGACCTAGCAAAGCTTCACTTTGGACTTTCTGATGACATTGCCCAGATTTTGGTGGAGGCTTGGAAGCCCACTACCAGGGCCACTTACGCCATGAAGTGGGAACGCTTTTGTCTCTGGGCCGCAACCAGGGGACTTGACCCTCTCGTCTGTCCGGTTAACTCGGTTTTATAATACCTGCTGTCCATGTCAGTCGGGTCTCAGCTGCTCTTCCATTAAAGTGCACCTGGCCGCTGTTTCTTCCTATCACCACTGTATTCAGGACAGTGGCTCAATTGGAGGTGGTTAAAACCTTTCTGAAGGAGATCTTGCATCTCTGTCCTCCAGTCCGGGACCCTGTTCCCCCTTGGGACTTATTGTTTGTTCTAGAGAGGCTTATGCTTCCTCCCTTCGAACCGGCCATGGCTTGTGAGCTTCGCTATCTCTCTTGGAAGACTTTGCTTCTGGTGGCGGTCACCTTGGCTCGACAAATTTCAGAGCTTCATGCCCTAATGTGTCGGGAGCCCTATCTTATTTTCCATAAGGATTGGGTAGATCTCTGCACTAATCCGAAATTTCTTCCCAAGGTAGTGTCTGAGCTCACTCTTAACCAATCGGTTCAGCTCCCAGTGTGTTATCCGGAGCATTCCAGTTGGGGAGAAGCGCTCTTGCACACCCTTGATGTACACCACACCCTGCGATGTTTCTTGTCCAGAACAAAGGGAACCAGGAAACTGGACCAGCTATTTGTATCTTTTGCAGATAGGTCCTTGGGGTGCCTGGTTACAAAACAAATGCTGTCATGTTGGCTGGTAAACTGTATATCCTTCTGTTATCAGCAGGCTAACAAGACCCTTCTGGGCTCCTTTAGGGCTCTTTCCACCAGAACGGTGGCTACCTCCTTTGCAGCTCTTCAAGAAGGTGTCGGCGGCTGACATTTGTGCTGCCGCCACCTGGCACTCTGTTCATACTTTCATCAGGCACTGCAGTCTGGACATCGTTTCCAGACGTCACGCAGGTTTTGGCCTGGTGATACTCCAGGGCCTTCTCTCCTGAGAGGTCTTGTCTCCCGAATGGTTCCCTGCCTCTCCTTTCTTCCACTCGTGGTTGTCTTAAGTTCAGACCTTGAATGTGTTCTGTGTATTTGACTCCCCTTCCCAGGAGTTGTCTTAAGTTTATAACCTGGGAGCTTTGTCTATTCTTTTCCCCCACCCTTTCCCAGCGGTTGTCTTCAGTTTATACTGCTTGGGAATCCGTCCTATATATGCATTACCTGCTGCAAGAGCTTCTTGTCTAAGTAAGATGGTACAGTTATGTAAGAACTTACCATAACAGTAGATCTTCGAGAGAAGTTCTTGCAACAGGTATGATTTCCTTCCTTCCTTCCTTCCTTCCCTTCCTTCCTTCCTTCCTTCCTTCCTTCCTTCCTCCGGAAGTGGGTCTTACTATCTGGGCTAGTTCAGCTAACTGCGGACACTTGCAGTTTATAGTTTTCTGTAGGATTTTCTTCTCCACAGGCGTTATTTAGCTTGTCTTTGGCGTGCAAGAACTGGAGCATGTGGAGACCGCCTATGCCCTTTATACTATGTGACGTTGGGGGTGGGGCCGACGCCGGGTAGGCGGTCCCACCTCGGCACTGCTAGAGAAAGAGAAATGCCAGGATCTGCCACCAGGTGGCATCAGTCCTATATATGTGTTACCTGCTACAAGAGCTTCTCTTGAAGATCTACTGTTACGGTAAGTTCTTGTGTAACTGTACTTTCCATGACGTCTGTTCCCTGTTGTGTTAGTACCTTGTTGATGATGGTGATGTAGTCCTTTTTAATTTGAAGTTTTGTTGTTCTCTTCAGGCACGTTTACATGACCTGATCTGCATCATTGCGAGTGGTGCAGATCAGGCTATGTAACCTGCCTGTGGAGCATTGTAACTCACTCTGTTATGATGCAGGATGGCCCCTGGTTTTGTGGGTTTTGCCTACCAGTGCATTTTATTTTAACACAGTGTGGAAATTTTTGGTTCTTTTAAAATGCTAACTGCATTTTAGTGCACCATGACCCCCAAAACCTATATTGACTGTGGCCTCCTGTAATAGGATGAGTCTGTAGCTTTATCATAGCAATAACTCAAGTCTTAAATGTGTAGGTTTTCATTTTAGCCTTTTTGAATCGTTTATAAGGCCCTAATACGTGGGTACAAATTAGGTTTTGCAGTCACTAGCCAGCAGGACTGTAAAATGGGTCTATGGATTGCATCACAAGTCCTTGAGGGACAGGTTGAAGGCACTGAACATGCACTCCCTGGAGGAGAGGAGGGAGGGATATGATGGAGACATACAAGTATCTTACAGGGAGGAACAGGGTGCAGGAGTGCACTATTTTTAGAAAAAAAGATGTTCCAGGACTAGGGCATGGGATGAAGTTGGAGGGAGGGACAGATTCAGAGAAGCGTGAGGAAGAATTTCTTCACAGAATGGGTGGTGGACAAGTGAAACACCCTGCCAGAGGAAGTGGTGGGGGCTGAAACAATCACGGGATTTAAGAATGCATGGGATAGACATAAAGGAATTCTGGAGGTCAGGGGTAAGGGGCAACAGACTTCCTGGAAAACATAAACTGAACTTACAGACTTAAATGGGCAGACTGGGTGGGCCATAGGCCCTTATCTGCAGACACTGTCTATGTATCTATGTACTATAAAAAGTTTAGCAGTGCAGTTACTGTTCCTAATCCACACTGCTTTGGGACCTTCTCTGCAAGTCGGGAAGCAGGATTCTCCCTCCCCATTTTTTATAATTTTTAGAATACTGTCAACATTTGAAAATCCAATGGCCCCACCAATTTTTCACTAGCCCAACTAGTGTAATTCTTGAACTATTAACTTTCCTAGTTTTAAGGGAAATATTATGGGCCCTGTCACCAACTAGTTCTCATTCAGAACTCTGTCCCCACTTCAGGCAGTTCTCACAATCCTTCAGATGCCTGAATGGTCACCTCAATGTGCTGCCACCACCCAGCTTGACTCTCACTCAGGGTATTTCTTGGGTCAGAATCGACCACACCAACTGCTCACCACTACAGTAAACTTTCCCAGAGGGCAAATGACCTAACCCTTTAGTCACAGTTGAGAACACTGGTTTAGATGGCTCACAGACCTGCCACTTGCCGCACGTAATTTATAAAATTCAATCATAGAAAGCATAGAGTATATAAAACTAGCGTATAAACTTTACTGTATTTACATATGCTACAGGATTTTATACAACGTGTGTGTCTGTCTGTGTCTCTTTTCAGGAAGGTAAAAGAGATATCTCACTGACCACACTTGATGCATCACTTTTTACACAGTTGGTTTTGTCACATTGGATATCTTGGCCAGTTGCGTATGTCACAAAAGGTTCGGAAAGAATGTTCAGCCTCAGTAGCAGTACTTAACTGTAGACAAATGCAAATAACTTTTAAAACTGAAAAAAGTCACAATTGTTTAACTCGAATATGACATGGGTGGTAGTGAGATAGCAGAAATATCTCCACTTGCTGTCATTGAGCTCTAGATATCCCACTTGTGGGACACTATGTTCCCGCTAGTCATTCACCACGTCACTACCAGTGATTGTTTTTAGTGTGTGGCTAAAATTCTAATGATTTTTAAGTTACAAGTCACAGAGTCTAAAATCATCTTCTATTCATGCTGTTTTGCAATAGCATAGTACATGGTTTAAAATAACTAATTTGGCAGTGTATCATGATTCCATGGTGGCTGAACAGTCTCAGGACAATTTAGCCACAGTGGTTAGCATTTGAAAATCCTAGAGAATGGAGGATATCAGAGTTCAATGAGCATCGTCGAGATATTCTGCTATCTACCTCCAAATGTCATATCCCATATATACCCACTAGATTATGGAAAATACAGTACACTACAGAAATGGAAAAAATGGCTGTCCCGGTGCTGAGGCCTTGGACGCCTTGCCTTATGCTATGCCTGCGACCTGGGTTCGAGAACGACCTTGGGGAGCCAGCATGGGGGGGTGGTTGGAGCGGGATTGAGCTGTGGTAGGTAGCTCTCCCTTCCCGGGGTGTCTGCTCCTTCTATAGTTCCGCTCCCACCAGGTGGAGGTCCAGTCGGAAGCAGTGGCAATAATGCCAGGGGTGGGGTGCAAGGGACCAAGCCGGTGCCCAGTGTGCGCCTACATGCATGTGCGTATCTACTGGGGTCCTAGGTCGGGGGTAAAAGGGGAAAATTTAAAAATGTTTATGGAAAAATAAAACATTTAAATAAGGTAGAATTCATGCAGAATAACCTAAGTTCTGACCAAATTCTAAGTAGTAGACAGTTTTAGCTTACTCCCAACTGGGACCTTGTGAATTATGGCAGACTTAGATACAGTACTTGATGTTAAAGTTCAGTGTCCCAACACTCAACTGACTGACCCATCAGCACTGTCTCTCTGACATCACACCCCAGACACTCTCCTGATAGAAGACCAACCTCCGAGAAAACTAGTCCGAGGCTACTAATGTATATTCACCTCACTTGCATTGTTATCATGGCTGTCTGCTCGGCAGAAACATCTAACTTTGGCTTGGCCATTGTTTACGCACCAAAGCATCGAGTGTTTTAGATGAAAGGATTCTGCTGTTTTGTTACCTTTTTCAGGTGAGTGGAACTCTGCCGTCCATACCCAACTTGCACTCCAGCCTAGTACATTAAATTTGAAATAAAATTTAATTGCAGTCCTCACCTTCCTCCCACGTCCACTAAAATATTTTCTAGAGAAACTAGATAAAAAAAAAAAATATATATATATAAAATATTTATTTTCTGGGTGTTGCATCTCCATCTCTCAGAGACATGAAAGGGTATCTTTAAGTAACCCTAAAAGATGATGTTTTTCATGTTAGGTTTGGTCTACCTGCTATGCCCCAGTTCTCTCTTCTTTTGTAGTCCCCCAAAATTCTTTTTACTTGCTCTGCTGGGCCACAGAGAACTCTCTCATGCATCCACCATCCTCGTCTCTACCTCAGGCCTCAAAGCTCTCAGCTTTCTGGCACCAGCTCGACTATCCCAAGATGGGGCCGCCCCATCAGCGCCCAGGGTGCTCTATCTGTAATTTGGGCCAGACTAGGCTCAGCCCAGGAACTGGAGGAGTCTGGCCAGAGGAATGTGGTCGAGGGGCGGTGCGTTGCCTGTCTCCAGGAGTGGGGATTTTTCTTACGACTGTACATCTCCCCGGCCAGGGCTTGGACGTGCAATGGTGCCAGGCACACCTGCCCACTTGTCTGTGTCCCCTCTAGCAAGCCCTGGGCATTGCAGCCTCCTGCCGCCACTGGGGCTGCTGCAGTGCTGGGCAGAAGCCTGGGTCCCCTCCCCGAGAGAGGAGAGTGTCCTCCAGGCCTTGTGCTAGGGAGAGGATCTGGAGGTCAGACTGACCCTTTCTTCAAAAAAGTAGGGGACCAGAAGACAAAAAGTTGAGGTCACTGCCTCAAAATTGTGATTTGCCATAAAATAAATAAAATAGTTAAATATCTGTGATTTAAAATGTATTACAGGTGTCTCACACTTGTCTGTGGGTGGAAAACTATCTGCCTTTTGTCCCTTTTGAATTTCTGTCCAAAATAAAGTAAACTCTGTATTCATATGCAATATGATATTACTTTTCATTTTCATGTTACAAAATGTTATTTGAATTTGTATCTGCCTTTGTGTTGTCTTTCTTTTCTAGTTTGGTGCAATCTTGCATGATACACAACAGAAGTCAGAAAGATTGTCACGATCATTCATATATGATAGCCATAACCAGAGACAGCGTGTGTGATTACAAAATAATACAGTATTACAAAGAGGTGCTACAGCCTGCAGGAAACACATCAGTAAAAGTATATTCAATGAAATACTATTCTTACTTTTTATTTCTATTGTCAGGCAGGGCAGATGCTGTCTAAGTTCAGAGTGAGAGGCAGTAATTTAAGGCGGGTGCAAATAAATACAGTGACAAATCATATGGCCAGTGCACCTTACCTACACCCCAAAAAGGAAACATCTTTTCTTAGTGCCTTGGTGTGGTGGTGTTAATTTAATTTCAGCCTCAAGATCCCCATGCAGGAATACGTGCTCCCCGATATCCATGAGGCCAGTCACATCTAGCCATAGCATGTCCACCTGTTTGCCGTTCACCTGAAACTCCCCCCCACACACAGATTAATTTATTTTGTTCCATCCAACCCATTACCTTTCATGACCTGAACCGCGAACAAACCATGATTCTTCTCTGTGCTGCCTTTTTCACGATTCCACTCTCTCACCCAGTCGAGATTCAAACTTCTTCCACTGCCTTGATGGGCTGTGTCTTCCTTTACCAGTGCCAGCTGTACCCATCCCTCTCTTCTACACACAAAAATACAGAACAACAATTGCACAAAAATACTACTAGTACAGCATGAGACCGTTGTAAACTAACAAATGCCAATCTCACGCTCCTCCTGGCTACTCAACAAAACGCTGCCCATGCTGTGATTTCTTGCACTCTGAGGATGGGTCCCCCCCCTTAATTCATTACTACCACCTCACCAATCCTGCTGTGATATAGAGGGAAACTGATCCATCCTCCTCTCATTGGTGTCTACGGAGAATCCCAAGTGTGACCGATCCAGTGCTTAAAGTGAGCAAATCAGATTTAAAAGTGACACTACGATTTGTGGCAGGCAGTGAATCGGAACAGCAAAAGGGCTACGTCAGATACAGAACATTTTAGACAGTTGTCAAAAATTGGATTTTTATGAGGGAACGTCGGTAGTGCGCGTTAGCAGCGAAGCGCTGCCTCGGATGCTCAATATCCCCCGCTGATCACCGGTGGCGGGATAGTTCCCAATCCGAATTCGCCGCATGGTGCAAGGTGTGGCATCTAGCACCTCAACCCTTGCGCCACCAGGTCATATTCTTTTAGCAGTTTATTAGTTGTTTAATCAGCATTACTATGTGATCTACTTTTTTTCTTTTTAGCTGTAATGTATTCCTGATAATCTTAATTCTTTGTTGGAATATTTTAATTCATTCAGCTGTTTTTGAAGACAGTGTTTGATTACAAAATTTGAATTTATGTGGATCTCCAATAAAGATGGCAGCACCAGCATAATTTAAATCTCATCCCTGGAGGTCATTTAACTGCTCTAACTATTAATAATGCACATATGTCTGGTTATTGCCGCATATGTTCTGATAACAAAAAGAGCCAACATAGCCCTGTCTGTATCCATAAGATAAACTTGGCAAGGAGCAGAACTTTTAAAAACAGATCATCTCTTGCCTCAGGATAAAAAAAAAAAACAAAGAAGTTGGATATATTGATGTTTGGTTTGTCCTAACTACAATTCAATTTGACATTTTGTTAACTGGTAATGTATTTAAGGCACCCCTCTTTCTTACAGATCCTAGTTGCACCTAGACAAACAATCTGCTGCCATGCTGTCACCCACTGTAGTGCCTAATGTCCGTGTTGGAGACTGCAGCACAGGCTCCATCTTAATTTTGAGATTTGCCACTGGTCTATGGAGCCATGTTGACGTGGTTATTCGGTGACCAATATGAAACGCATCCTATACAAATATGTCTTAAGTCTTCGACCCAGACTGTACTAGACACCCCCTTCTTAATTGGCATAGGCATCATTTCTGGGCAGACTTCCTGCTGTAGTACATCGCGTTCTCCCATATCTTGTCCTGACTCAATTCCCCTTTGTGTGTGACCAGTTACATCCCATGTGCACAGTGGACTTTGAGACTAGTCAGGCTGGTCCAGATGCTACCAGTTGTTAGAATGCTGTCTAAAGTATGACCAAGTGAACTTTTGCATTTTTCTTTATAGGAGAACAGTCTTTGACCTGCTGCTGACACAAAGTTTCCACCTATACAGCTCCTTTGCAAATCCTCAATTCCCTTCCTCTCTTACTCAGTTGTGGTGGCTACGGTCCTATAGTCTCAGTTTTAGCTCAAGGCCAGATGTGTCCCTCCTTGCTCTGTGCCAAGATACGACCTCTGCCAGCCCTATACAGCACTGCCACCTTGAACTGCCAGCCCTGCAGCTTTCAATTGACAGAAGCTCTGTCACATCCCAAACAGTCCTCCATGTCTGGTTGTGGCGGAGTATAGTCCATACACTAGGGCAAAGTCTCCTGTCTCAGATGAAATCGTCCAGGCCATTGAAAGCGGCTATTAGATTCTTCATACTAAATGGCATTAACCGAAACTTGAATAGGCCAAATGGACTGACAAGGCTGACTTTCTTTTTCTCTCTACCCCCGGTATCACCAATAGCTCCTCTCTCTCTCTCTCTGGGTCAGGTACCAATCAATTGAGTGTATCTAGTTCAGATGATCATTAATAAAGCTTTTACTACTTACTACTACAAGTAACCCGTCATGCCTGTGGTAGTGGTACAACTCCTTCAAATTATTTATTACTTTAGTAACGGGTAGGTGCAGTGATCCCAGGGACGTTTCAGGCCACACCCACAATCAGGTCCATGATCTTCGCCAGTCCCCAAACAAAAAATCAACTACCTCCATCACAACGCTGCCAATACCCCCATTGACCAGGTCCAACCAAATACTGGCAATATAATGACAATGCCCTTTTTACAGGGCAGCAGCATCTATCAAGGTTGTCAAACAAAATTGGTCTGCTGTACAGAGACAGGCACTGTAGCCAGGTGCCCTTGTCACAGCGTCACCAGTTCCACACTGTCTTGTCATCATTTATGGCCTGATAATTTATGGTTCCATCAGACACCACCCTTGAATCCATACTACTTTAAATCATGCTGGTTGATAAGCAAACATACACATGACCTCTACTCTAGTACTAACTGGCTAAACTTCAAGATTAGGCTCTCCTGCCACACTGGTTTAGTCACTAAAAAAATCAGCTTAGGACCAAACCGCACCCTCTGCCAACCTTTCTCAACCGGTCATTAAAGCCCATGGTACCAATGTGGCACCAAGTCTTACCAGACTCATTTGGCGCACCTCCAGGCCCAACGGTCTTTAAAATACCGGGCTCCCAGTCACTAATGCCATTGCCCCCGATGTCCTTGTACCCCTACTCTGGGCACCTAGCGGATACTAAAGGAATACCTTATGACGCTCAGAATAGGCAGCTGTCCCACAGCCCACCTCTCCCTCTGGATTACCCTGACAAGTTCTGCATCAGTTGATGCTCTTTAATGGTTATGCCTCATCTGCAAATGTATACTATGACTGTAACTGCCTTTGTCTGATGTTTCTAGCGAGATCAGTATCAATTGATTGCTTTCAAATGGTTCTGCCAGTCTGCTCAGAGTGTGTGTGTGTGTGTGTGTGTGTGTGTGGAAAAAAAAAAAAAATTAGTAGAAGATATTGTTTCATCTTAGGTATATTATTATGTTTTCTTTGCAATACTCTGTACTGCTGTGTATTGTCGTCTTTTGCGCTTTTTTTTTTACCTTGAAATGGAACCTCTGTAAGTTCTAAACTCAAGATTGCAATCTGGACAATAAATAATATCTGCAACAAAAGGAACTGTGCTGTTTATGCGTCTCAAAATCTGTTAATAGTAATATAAAGTGTCTGACTGCATAACCAGGCCCTATGGGGCTCTAAAATAATTTTGAGGACAAATATTTTGTAATCATATTGGTGTACAAACTATTAGGTGATTTGAGATATTTTATTGGACATTAATCATTTTAGTGCAACTTTCAGGTCTACACAGACTGTTAGTCAGATGATATTTTTACAAAGCAAGTTTGTTTGCTTTTGTAAAGGCAATATAACTGATATGATTGAGAACTGATTATGAAGCTGGAAACCCTGCAGACCTGGGTTTGAATGCCATAACCATCCCATTCATACTCTGACCCTGAGCAAGTCCTGTGATCCCAGTACACCTGGAAATTAGCTTTGGCCCAGGGTGTCTTTACAGCTAAAAAGTCTATATTGGTAAATAAAATAACGCATTTTTATAAAGGAAGAGGCCCTCTGAGCTAGAAAGCAGATATTAAACATTGTCAATGCCACTGTTGAGTGCTTAGAGACCCATTGGGACAACACTAAATGCATAGTACATATCGTATATACATATAGAAAATTACAAAAGCTATAGTGAAGAAATTTTATGTACCTTCCTAATTTGGCATTTAAGATTTTGAATCCAGATTTTAACATGTCTTTCTAGAAACCTTTGTGAACAGTAGGTGACATTTTCAATCAGCACGAAATGTGGTTTGAGTGACTGCAAAGTCACTTTTAGGCAATTTGAAAATGTCCTAGATAAAACCCTAGGCAAAACAATAGACTAGAATGGATGGTTTCTGCTTTTCAGTTAATTACTAATTTAAAAAAAAAAAAAAAATCTTCACAGGAACTTTTTTTTTTTTTTTCCTGTTATCTGGGTGTAAGAGTGACACTGGAGATTGTGCACCCAACGTCGTAAAATGTATGGCGGCACTGGGAGGGGCACCCAGGTCCACACACAGGAAGTGGGGGGGTTGATTACAGCCAGATGTGGCAATTGTGGGTTTGGGATGGGGTAGCAGCTACAACTTAACAGAATACACCGAAAACCATGCAGCAATATTTTGGCAGTTCATTGTGATGGTCCGCTGAGTTCCGGCACTGTTGTCTCCAGAATGTTTACCTCCCAATCCAACTCTGACTTGAGTTAGTTAATTTAAGTATGGGGGTGTGGGCAAAAGCCTCCCACACTCAAGTTCTCTGAATGACAGCACAGCACCAGTTGCGACATTGCGTCACTGTCAGATGGTCTGCAAATTCAGGTCACAGCGGCATGGTGGAACCGGGATGGGCACACCAGTCTCTGCACATGAAGTGGTGAGGAATACAGCACGGGTGTGAAATTACATTGCAGATGCCGACTCATAATGGGTCTTGGAACACCCGATCAACTAGGCTGATGATGACTCCACTCAGCTGCTTGCCAAGTGGTGTCATGCAAGTGACATCAAGCTGCTCTGTCATAGGGCGGCTTAGTCCTTTCACTACAGGGCATTTCTGCTGCAAGCGCTGAACAGTGTCCAGTCATCTAAGCTGATCATTGACTTTGACTATCGACCACTGTAACTTGACTGCATTGACCCACTTGACACACCTCTAGTCATTCTTACAATAAAATGTTTGCTGTACATACAAATATAAAAAATAATTATTGGTCAATAAAAGGTAGCAAATGACCTACATTGTTGTTCTAGGCTTATTTCATTGCTTTCAAAACTTTTTTTTCATCTTTTATCATTAGGATCTCTCAACTCCTATAGAACATTTGGCTTTTCTCAGTTTCTATGCCTAGTGTCATCTTTACTTATGTTGTGTTCCGCAAACAAAGACCCTAAAACAAATTGAGCTCGCTTCAGAGGATTAACTAGGCCTTATGCAGTCATGGTGGTCTATATCACAGAGGTGGTCTTTGGAAGGAAACAGGTTCATTTCTCCCAACTGATTCAAAATAGATTCAGGAACTGTGTGCTGATATGGTGCTGTTTTTGAGCAGAGGTTGAATATAAATTGATATAAAATTAGTTACATAGTAATTATTAAATTCAAAAACTATAAAGTCTGTAAGGTTCTCTGTTTGTATTATTCCTAGACAAAAAGTGAAGAGTTCTGTCAGTGGTATCGTTCAATTCATCTTGTTTATGGTTACTTATATGTACCATTGTACATTTCTTTCAGACTTTGTTCATAGTAACATCGATATTCTATGTGACATCTACAATAAACATCAAAAATTACATTTCTAGGGACATGGATATGTTCAATCCACCCAATAGCAGGTTACTTGCTGCTTTAAATCTTGCCGGAAGGTCTTCAAACTGGCTCCTCCACCCACAGGTGGTAAAACTCAGCTCTGCCCCAGCGCAGATCTTCTTACCACGGAGCTCAGGGACCCTTCTTAGCTCGTTTAGATGGATCTAACTCACGGTTCATCGAGCTAGTTTGAAGTTTTCTAAACTTGGTCTTCATCTTCCTAAATAATGCGATGGACAAATCTATTCTGGCAGGACAAGGGCAGAAAATGTCAGGACGGATCCGCCTCCGTCGTCTGCCCAGCTTGATCACAACCCAGGCCTGCAAGTATGCTGCTCTTACTCTACCAACATCCTGGACTATCAAGCACGATGAGCTTGGGCGTCCAGCGT
The DNA here is from genome assembly GCA_016271365.2 of Neoceratodus forsteri. Lineage (NCBI taxonomy): Eukaryota > Metazoa > Chordata > Ceratodontiformes > Ceratodontidae > Neoceratodus > Neoceratodus forsteri. Next base: position 1,130,805,657 of record CM028131.1, read on the forward strand.
TTCACGGTAAAATCAAAGAGCTCTTCGACAGTGCCATGACTGGCTCAGCTAAAATGTGAGCAGATGATCGCCCTTGAGGAGGAGGCAGCCCAGGCATCTTCCTCGGCCGGCTTTTACTCTCTGAGTTCGTATCGAACCCCGCTCAAGAGCACCAGTCCCACCCACGAAGGAGAGGGGCCATGGGACATCTTCCCGCCAGAAGGGCTCAGCAGATCCCACCGCCGTTCGTGGGGCCAGAGGTCCTCCCCGGACAACCGACATCTACTTGTCGAGGTTGCAGCTGGGCCACTGGCTTCAGTGCCCCGCCAGACAGCCTGCGGGCTCGTCGGCAATCGAGATTTTCTCAATCCATTAGGCAGACTTTATGCGACTGGAGAAGCAGGCGTCCCTCATTACCTACGATCTCGGGTGGCTACCGAGATCGCCTGTGTCTTCCCCGGCCACAGTCCCGGTTAAGTGCCGAGCCGAGGGAAGAGTGACCCACGCCTTCCCATACACGCCGGTCCCAAGGTCTTGGACTCTTCTCGGTCTAACCGTTCCCGCTGACATCAGCGGTCTCGATACAGAGGTAGCAACGACACCCGTTCGTCCAAGTCCTCTTCCTCGGATGAGGAAGCCGGCATAAATTACACCGGCGCTACGAGGGCTTATGGCAGTTGCTGTTGTCCGGGCTAAGCCGACCCGACCATCAAGTGGCTGTCACGAGCGACCCCGAAGCAACCACTACGCCAGTCGAGTTGCCGCTCAGGGCGGTTGCTGCCCAAAACCAGCTGCTCCACTGATTATGGTGGAACCTCCACCTCCACAACCGAAGTCGGGGCACAACCAAAGATTCGGTTGGGTCTGCCTACCACAGGTTGTCTGTCACCCTCATTCCGACCGTCCTCCAGGTGGCGGGTGGCTCAGGACTGAGGCAGCTCTTTGCAGACTGCCGTATCTGTGACGACTCCTCCTATTATAGGCAGGTGAGCCTGGAGTCCTCCGGGGCCAGTCATTGAATGATAATGTCGTCCTTCGGGTACATCGACTCATCTCCAGAGTCCACGGGATGCAGCTCGACCCACGTGTCCGGCAGATAAGTATCAGTGGAGTTACTGGCCGAGAAGTTCCCCACCGGAGGCCTTTCCGGTGGCTGGGGCCATTGTCTGCCCAACCTTGGAGCTTTGGCAGCGGCCTGCTTCCTGTTCTGCGCCCTTAGCCAGGATGGCCAGGAAGCATGCGGTCCACCGCCCGCCCCGGTTTCTCGGAGATCCTGCTGAGGGTTGTCACTGACAGCGCTTCCAGCGCCCGCAACCTTTCGGGATGTGGACCCACGCAGGTCAAAAGCTGGACTTTGCCAGGCGCAAGGTACCATCGTCCTCCTCGACTTCCGACGAACAGCTGGCCGTGCTGATAGCACACCTCTACATGCCCTCTTGGCTCCTGGATGAGTTGTTCCTCATCTCCTGACTGACCTGCAGACCACGGTCCTGAGGCGGGACCAGGGAGGCGGTGAAGCCCGAAACAGCAACCAGACTGCTCTGGACATGGTGATTCTGTGTCAAGGTCAGTAGTGCTGTGGTGGCGCGCAGGAAAACTGAGAATATCCACCTCAGGGATACTGCACAAGTTAGCGATGCCCCCTCTTGAGGACCCACCTCTTCAGCCCGGTGAGGGACACCCAGCGGTCGAAGTCCAGTGCCACCCTGGACTCTGTCACCCCCCGCCCAGAGGAAGAAGGCTGTCAGCAGCACCAGCAACAGGGCCAGCAGGCTCGGCTACGCCCCAAACCCAAACCCGGCTTCCTAACAGGAAGCATGGGTAAGGCAGGAGGGTCCTCGCCCGGTTCTTCCTCCGCCTGCCCAGTAGCGGGTTGACAGGTGCGCCCCAACCTGTCACTCCCCCTGAAGGCGGCTCCACACTTCCTTTCCACCTGGTCCGCTATCACCCGGCCGCTGAGTGTGGAGGTGGTAGAAGGCCTGCCTCGGTTAGAGCAGGCTCACCTTCGTGCCGTCGCCCGTCGGGGCACAGGGTCACAACCTGTCAGCCCGCCAAGCGATATGCCCTGCTACCGAAAAGAGGTGATCGGAAGGTGGATCCTTCTCCAGACCGGGGTTTGTGGAGCTTCCTGGTCCCAAAGCGAATGGGGGGGCTCGCGCCCCATTCTCAACCTGCACGACCTGAACAAGTTCCTAAGGTCTTGGACCTTCAGGATGGTCACTCTGTCAGATAATCCCATCCTTGAAAAGAAGTGGTTCACATCCTGGACCTCAGGATGCGTTCTTTCAATTTATCCGTCAATCCCATCAATTCCTCCCTTCAGGCGGAGGATCCCTTTGAGTTCCAGCCATGCCCTTGACCTCTCAGCTCGAGTCTTCACCAAATGCATGGCAGTGTTGACAAGCGTTCCTGTAGGCATAGAGGGTCGGGTGTGCCTCTACCTAGACGACTGGCTGATTGCAACCCCCTCCAGAGTAGAAGGCGGAGGTCCAGAGATCTGGCCTCAGGTTGCTCAGATTGGCCTCATAATCAAGCCAGAGTGAACTAGTGCCAAAACAGGTGATACAATTCATTGGGGCGACTGACTCTCTGAGCCAAACACGACTCTAGCGGACAGGGCAGTTCTTTCCTCCTTTGCCCAATCATTTCTAGTTGGGCAATTGCACCCTGCCAGGGACTTCCTGCGCCTCCTGGCCCTCATGGCGGCCTGCACCAGCATAATCCATTGGGCCCGTTGGTTCATGCGTCCCCTTCAGTGGGGACTGGCCAGCCAGTGGTCTGCGCTGCGATCCATTGGACAGCCCTGACAGTGTCCCAGGAGTGGAGCAGCTCTCCAACGGTGGATAGTTCGGCACATCTGCAGGGGCATCCGTTAATCGCCTGACCTACGGTCTCTCTATCGACTGCTACGTATCTGATGGGTTAGGGTGCCATCTGGGGAATACCAGCGCATGGCCTCTGGTCCCTAGGGAGTCCATGCCATATCAACCTGCTGGAGCTCGAGCAGTCTGTCTGCTCTCACCGCCTTCGCTCCATTCTCACGGTCAAGTGGTTCTGGTCCAGATGGACAATACCACTATGTACTATCTGAACTGCAGTAAGACGCACTCCACTGTTATGCAAAGCTCTCATATGGTCCTAGTGCGCAAGAGGCGGATCTCCTAGCCATTCACGTGGCAGGGCCTCCAACACCCAGCCCAATGCCCTAAGCCGGATGGGGCTGCGTCTCAAGTGGTCTCTCTGTGGAGGTACAAACCTGTTCTCCCACTGGGCCGCGCCTCAGGTGAACCTGTTTGCCTCAGGGAGAATCCGACTAGTCTGTTCATGCCGCCCCCCTCAGCAGGGCTGCTGCAGGGATGCCTTCGAGCCGTGGACCCCGGGACTCTTCTTGTTCCCATTCCCCTTGATCACAAGGTGCTTTTCAAGGTGAGGGAGGACAAAGGCGCAGGTGATTCTGTTGGCCCCAGACCGGCCCATGGTGGTATCAGATCCTCAGCCTCAACTCAGGCTCCTGAGGCGGCTTCCAGCCACGGACCTGATCTCAGTCAACCAGAGGTTTCCATCCGGACCCCCAGTCCTGCACTGGCCTGGTTCTGGCGACTAAGTTCAGGCCTTGGGTCTTTCAGCGAGGTCCCAACGTCATTGGGCGTCCCGGGAGGAGTAGACGAAATACGCCTTCAAATGGAAGAGATTCTCCATTTGGTGTAAGGGAAAGTTTAGACCCTTCCGCCCTTAGCAAGCATTCTGAACTACTGTGGTCCTTTCTCAGCAAGGGCTTTGATCGACGACCCGTGGGTGCACCTGGCAGCCATCTCTACTTACGAGGCGGATCGGAAGCAGTCGGTGGTGCAGGAGAAAATGGTCAGGCGCTTTTCAGCCAGACCACATTCCCCTCAGTGAGAGAGGGTGCTACACTTCAGAGGTGCGTCTTCGGATGGGGCGTTAAACCGGTCCCATCTGCCTAGTTAATGGTAGTTCAGGTGGGTGTGAAGATCCCATGCCGCATCGAAGAGATGAAATTTCCCGGTGTCCGGCCAATGCCCTCATTCACTAAAAATACTACAGCTTAATCTGGTTCAATTCAGTTGAACACCATCTTATTCAATGAACACGAAAGGACTTCTAGGACCAGTGGGCTTGGTCAACAAAATTAACAGACAAACCTCTACCTCCGTGGGATCTACTGCTGGTATTGGCCAAGCTCATGGGCAAGCCATTAGAACTGATGCACAGGTCGTCTTCACACCTGTCGGTAGACTCCGCTTCTTGATGGCTATCCTGTCCAACCAGAGGATGAGGAAACTCCGGCTCCATCGGAGTCTCATATCTGGTCTTCACAGGGACAAGGTTGTCCTGCGCTTCACCAATTCCTTCGAAGGTGGTGTCGAGTTTACCTTAACAGATGTTGACTCTGCCAGTGTTCTACCCAATCACACCTGAGGCGAAATATAGGCTCCATACTTGGACCCTAGGCGGCTAAACATATTATAAGGAAGCGGACGGCTGAAGACAGAGAGGTTCGCCAGCTGTTGTCACGTCGCTGAAGCCGCAACTGGCAGACCTGCAACAGCGGACAATAACCAGTGGGTCACCCTCTTGCATAGATCTCTACTATAGGTTGGAGGGCATGGGCCTCCCAGAGGATAGGCTCATTCTACCTGCCATACGCTGCATCGGTGGCTGCTTCCGGGATGTCCTATCAGGATATCTACAGGCTGCTACCTGGAAGTCTGCACATCGTTTATTACCACTACCACATCAACCTTAGTCATGCCGGGATACTGGTTTGGGACCTCGGTTCTCTAGTCTCCCCCAAGTAAGCATCGAGGTGTCGCCTTACCTCCCTCCTCCGGAGAACTGCTAAGTCTGCCAATAGTGTGGATTGAACATATCCATGTCCTAGAAATACAGGTTACTCGCCTGCAACAGGTTCTAGGAATGGTATATGTTCATCCACCACGACCCTCGACACCCCAGCTTTGGCCGCACACCCTGGCTTCCAGTGGACTAGATCTGGCATCTCAAGGCAGACCCGAAGTTTCCACCCGGTGGGTGGGAGGGCCAACGAACCTTCCAGCAAGATTCATGACAGGAACCTGCCAATAAGGTGGATGACAACATATACCATTCCTAGAACTCCTATTACGGTGAGTAACCTGTATTCTTAGCGTTTCACTCTTTGGAAATGTACAAAATGTACAGTGCTTTTTTTAGAGAACTGGTTTGGTTCTCTTAAAACAAGATACTGTATATGCATCCTCTAGTTGAAATATATGCAGTGTATAATAATGAATGAGTTTTCTTCTGTATAGCAGACACTAACAATAAAAGTAAAACTTGACCTTGAGTAAGTCACTTGGCCTCCTTTTGCTTCAAGCTACCAAATAAGACCCCACTGTAAACAGGATATTGTGTATCCGACGGACTATCCTGGGTTGACTGAAAAAGGGAAAATAAACTTTGTTTATAATTTCACAAACCTTGCTTCTCAGATGATCTTAAATTCTGGTTACCCTCATGGAAGTGTGACAGGCTAACTGTGGGACACTGGATGACAAAAGGAGTGATCACTTTTTAAAGTTCTGGATTAGGCCAGTTGAGGTGTTCTATGGTTGAGTTCAGTCTGATCAAGCTTAAATTATAAAGTTCTCATCCAACAAGCTCTGAGGACTATACGACTAAAGTGATCCATACCTGACATTTTGTGATAAACTGCAAAACATTGAGCAGCCAGTTTCACTGAGAGTTGAGACACTGAGCGTCGCATTTTTTGCCCTAAACAATCAAGTTCAGGAACACAGTCTGGTTGCTCTATTGTAGAGAGGGAGTTGAAAAGATTGGCGTCTGTAGACGCATTCCTTCCTTCTTGAGGAGGGATTGCAGCATGCTGTACACTGACACCCTGAGGCGCTTTCAGTGCGAGCAGTCGGACTGTTTGTGTGTTCAGGGAACTGTTGTCACCATACATGGCGCCACTGTATTTACTCTTTCTACACTCGTGGTAAAATATTGATTTATTACAAAACATTAGTGCCGTGTCCTTTTTGTTGCTTTGTCAAGCAGGCAGACCCACATCAGGGCTTTAGACTGCTTCCGTGGAACCAGCCGCCCTCATTACGGACCGTGGGCCCAGGGCAAAACAATAGGTGGGAGCTGACAGTATCTATGATGACCCGACTATACCAGGTGGAGGACCGAGTCCCTCCAGAGAAGGACTAGAGCTCCTGTTGGCATCCCACAAAAATTAAAAATTATTCAATAAAAGACATACACAGATAGACTTAAGCACACATGCAAAATGACAGAACATGTAAATGATTTGATAAACAGTTTGAAACAGTACACTACACAATTAAGTAAACATTGTAGTAACAACGGCTACATTAGGTTCATGAGAATGTTAAATGTATCAAATTTATCACTGTCTTCAGAAGACATAAACCTGTCTAGGGGGTCACTTTGCTAGGACTGGATAGAGGGCAGTCCATAACAGAGCTCTAACGGCAACAGCCCTACAACCAACAGTTTTAGATAGTATTTAGGGACAACCAAAAGTTTTAAATTTGCAGGCATAAGAGAGGTCAGTCAGAAATCAAGAATATTTGGGATCCATGCTCATGGGCATTTGTTTCCTTGCTGTATGAGCACATCGCACAATTTCAGCCTAGCTGAAGTGGGCCAAAGTGCAGTTGTTCCTCTTGGAGAGGTTAGTGACACTCCTGGTATCCCAGGAGGCTAGGACAGACATGTACACTAGAAGCTTATCACTCTTCTGATATCTGTGTCATTGCACAAATTTGTCAGTGGATTGGCCAGCGGCTGGTGTCACCTCCATATTTGGGACAGTTTATGCTCCTGGCCTGAATAGGGGACAAAGCATAACAGGCCACCTGATTATGAAGGTTTAACAAGCCTGTGGTTGTACACAAGGGCACAGGTCAATTGACCCCTCACTTTAATGACCCAGGGAAGGACCACAAGAAGGAGGATGGCATCCATAGATGGTTTCAGTTCTGCAGGGACTCTGCCCAGAGTAGATGAGGAACACAGGTGAACACAGAGGATCTTTGCTCTACATGCATGGTGAACCTGTAGAATTTAAGGGGCTGACAAACAGTAGTTTCTGTGTGTTGTTGTCAACAAATGAGCAGGGCAGAATGGGATTAGAAAGGGTCAGGACATATACAGAGGAGTGATCTGGGAGGACTGAGAGGGTGGTGAAGATTCTGGACGTTTAAGGACTCCTAGAAATCTATCTGGAGTACCCTGATAAAGGGTTTCTGTCCTGGAAACCATTTCAACAGCACTGGTGAAGTACTAGTGGATATGGTCCATCACATATAGGTAAGCCAGGGGTATAAAGAGTCTTTAAAACATAGGGGACTGCGGGAGGACAATGTAGCAAGGGTAGGAGGCCTTATAGATGGGCACTGCAGAGAGAAGGACCTTGGTGTACTTGTAACAGGGCAAGAAAATCCCATTCAGCACAGTGCAGGAAGGTAGCAGCTAAAACTTACAAGATACTGGGGTGTATTGCCAGAATCACCCGAGAGGTTATCTTGCCACTATACAGGTCAGACCAAACCCAGAGTACTGCATGCAGTTCTGGCGTCCCTTCCTAAAGAGAGGATATTAGACTGCTGGAGGGTCAGTACAGAGCAACCAAGATAACAGGAATGGAGGAAAACCCTACGAGGAAAGACTGAGAGAGTAGCGTGTACTCCCTGGAGAGAGGAGAGAGAGAGGGTTATTTATTTGTTAGTTACTTTTTATTGACCGGCTAAGTGCACTAGACAAATCCTGACTATGTTCAGGCACAACCAGGGAGTGGGATAAGATGAATGCCAACTGACCTTGAACCAGATTAAGCTGTTGGTATTATTTTAGTAAGATGAAATTTTGCCATGATCAAGACCTTCAAATATATGAAGGACATAAACAGAGTCAGCACAGAAGAGATGTTTAGATTAAGGGAGAGAGGGCACTAGGGGGCATAATCTGAGACTGGAGGGGGCAAGTTCAGGAGGGAGTTGAGAACTACTTCACAGAGAGAGTGGTAGCAGGGTGGAATGCACTTCCCAAAGAGGTAGTGTCACTGAAATTGGTGAATAAGAGGGGTGGGACAGGATCGGGGAGGGGAACTGGTGGAATGGGAGGGGGGAACAGCTGTGGAGTAAACTTGTATAGCTGTACACTCGATAGACCAAGGCCTGTATCTTCGGCATTTTTGTACATTCATAACACCTGTGATACGTAATCTTCAAGGAAGTCCTTTGGAGCAGCAGAATTGCTCAGTGTGCAGCAGGTTTCCAGGGTTCATTGCAAAGCTGACTGGTGTAGGCTGTACTCATTCTTCTGCAAGACAGGTCCTAGCTATTGTTGGTGCAAGTAGACACTGTGTCTCTTCAGTAGAACATCTGATACAGATTTAGGGAATTGGGGGAACAAGGTACATCGTGGTGTAGGGGACCATGAAATAGTAACTGTAAACAGATTTTTCCCTGTTCGATTTGGGTGGTTCCAGTCACCCCAGTTGGAAGACCAAAATGTACAACATGCAGCTGACCAGGTCTGTCTCTAACAGGGAGCCTGACATGCAATGAGAGTCCATGGGAAAAAGGCGACCAGAATGTGCTCATAGATAGGAGAGTCCATTATAAGTGGGAGGAAGGAGTAGTGGGGGCTATGGAGAAGGGAGACAGCATGGTTAGGTGCTTTCCATAGGCTTCAGTTAGGGATGCTGACAGGGTGGAATGAATTATTAGAGGAGTGGGAAGGATTGAATTAGCTTGTTGATATTGTCCATCTAAAGGACTAACCTGGACTAATCCAAGGGCCAGTAAAGATAGCTTAAGAAAGCTAAGGAGGCTGGCAGCAGCCTCATTGACCTGTCCTGGGGTCCTGTCAGATTAGGGGAAGTCTTCTGATCATTTCCTTTATGTACGACTGAAGGGTGGTGCAGGGATGAGGGATTGGGGTACCTAGGAAGTTGGGGAACCACTCCTTGGGGATATAAGGTTATTCAAGTGCAATGGCTAACCCTTTTGCAGAGAAAATACACAGCTCAGGTGGGGATAATTGCCCTCCTCAATTGAGGAGGTCTGAATGACTTCCCCAGTGCTTCACCGCAACAGTTTCTTTTTCTGATGACAGATTCTTTTGTTTTCTTTGGTAACTAAAACACACACCACTCCTACTAGGAACAAAAACCCAGCCTAACATAACATGGTCCAGATTTCTGCCTTGCTGTTGGGTGTGCTTGAGAGGACTGTCTACTGGGAAGAACTGGGTTGCTGAGCGTTGAGGCAGCTGTATGCGATAAGTTACTTATTTCCGTGAGGAAGAAGAAAGAGAGGCAGTAAGTGCCGAGCTTACAGTTATATCGGGCATACCATCGTTGCGGAGTTCTCTATATGAACTCAGTGGGTCTTGTCCGGCACATTTGTTTTATCTCAACTTCCAATTCAGGATAGCCACTGTGCTTGCTTGTGACCTCGGAGATTGAGTCCTGTTAAGTTAGGGTTTGTCCCAAGCTGGTGCTCTCAGAGCCTACGGAGAAGGTTGCATCGGGATAACCTAATATTTATTTACAAAGGAAGCGGCAAATGTCCTTTGTTTAGTAAACCATCTAACTGTAGTAAATTTATTGATTTAAAGTTCTAAGCCCTAAAGCATTTCTAGCCTCTCCATTTTCCTAGGGTTTAAAAAAGATATTTTCAGTGTATTATATTATTTTCATGTATTTCATGCTGGGTCATATGTTGATTTTATATACCCACAGTGAATAATTAGAGTTTGTTTTTGTTTGTGTTATTTTAACTTGGGTAATTAATGCTGGGGTTGTGCGCACTGCTGAGGGATTTTGCCTTTTGGAGCATTTGAGTGCAGATGTGCTTGTTCTGACATTGTATGTGCACCTTTAGAAACCTTTTTGAAATTTGTTTTAATTGTGGAAGGAAAGTTTATTTAAATTATTTGGAATATTTGAATTGCAATCTGTGTCGCATTTAGGTTACGATTGGGACTAAGCAGAACAGCTGATTACCTGACTAATAAGATTAGTTTAAGAATAGAGCAATTAAATTGATTAGCCCTTGTATCTAACAAGGCTGTTTTGTAAGCTGAAGCATCTCTTTTGTATTCCTTCCAATAATTCGGGTCAATTGAAATTAATTGGTATCAATTGGTCCCAAATTAATTAGTGAGGGACTCTCTTTTCCTCATGCTGTTTCCAAGATAAGACTGCTGATTGATGGGAAAGCATCAGTTTTGAAGCTAAACCCACCAATGAGCTGTTCACTCATAGCCTGATAGAGGCAGAGCAACTAGAAATGTTATAACTGCAGGAAACACTCGAGGGAAAGAAGGTTGTATTGAACAAAGGAGGTGCATCAGCTATACCAGTTTCTCAGTTTACTTGTGATATTGAATTCCAAGCGGTTTAGCCTGGGAACTTTATAAAAATTTGAGACTAAACTTTTTGCAATATTGGGTGAACTTATCCCTGACTGTCTGCTTAAAATAAGGAAATCTCTTCACTTTCTGACTTCATCCAAAACTCCTCGTGGACTGAAAATGAGTATTTTTATTTTTCATGTTTTATTCTCTAGATACAGATTTGGGTTTTGTTATATTACCATATTTATTTAAAACGATTTGGCTGTTGGTGTTCTCCTGCTCTGCATACAGCGTCTCAACGTTCAGCAACTCGAGTTCTTCCCAGTAAAAAATTTTCAGTGTATTGATTATATTATTTTCATGTATTTCATGCTGGGTCATATGTTGATTTTATATACTCCAAAAGGCAAAATCCCTCGGCAGTGCGCTCAACCCCAGTATTAATTACCCAAGTTAAAATAACTCAAACAAAGGGGCAACAGACTATAGGAAAACATAAACTGAACTTACAAGCTCAAATGGGCAGACTGGGTGGACCATAGGCCCTTATCTGCTGACACTGTCTATGTATCTTCTTAGTATAAGTTAGGATAAGTGAAGATTAGTAGGTTGTTAGACTATTAGATATTCAGATGTTTAAACATTTTTACTTGTAAGATTTTATTTTTATCTAATATAGTGGGGACCCTTCCGAGGGATAGGAGAAGTATTGATACACAAACCTCGGCCAGATATTGGAAAGTTGGAAAATCTACTTTCGTGCTTTCACATGGGAGTTTGTATTGCAGCCTTGTTTTGACATTGATTGGGATACCATCCCTGGGGATTGAAGATTTTTTTTCTGCATTGGCGATGGACACCAAGGAGGCGATATCAAGGAACTTTGACAGAGCTTGTGACTTTGGGTTGGTCAAGAAACAATCTACGGGCTGTTTTAAGAGACATTCCTAGTAACTTATGGTTTAAGGACAATATAAGGTGTACTAAAAATTAATAACTAGCTTAATATATGCCAGCATTTCAGTTTTTTCGAACTAAATGTTTTTATTGCATAGTCTATTAGGTTAAATATTTAACCTGTGTTTAATCTTGGATATTTATTTTCAGATTTAATTTGATTAGCTTGATTAGTCTGATCTAGTACCTAGTACTTCTGGTTATTTATAAGAATACTCCCCTATGATGAGATAATTGGTCTTAATTTAAATTGCTCGGGAGGATATTTAAGGTTATTGGGATGCGCTTTGTGCAAAGCCCATAAATTACTTACTATTCCTGACTGAGCACTGTACTAATTTGGCGACAAATATAGCCCTATTGTTTTTACTTGACCATCTTTGGTGAGTTTAAAAATATAATTCTTTGTCAACTGATAAAATTGTGCAATTATATTTTATTTCCTACTATTATTGTGCCTAATTAAGTATGGTTCTAACAAGAAGTGGCAAAATTAGTACCATAATGGATAAAGCAACTAGAGGGAAACGAGGGAGGCATGGTGGTACGAAGAGAAGTAAACAAATTGGCTTAATACGGTAAGTCCAAGGAAGAGAAGGTTACTAATGGATGCAGGGAAGCTTCTAGAGAAGATCCCCTGTAAACTAAATTAACAGAAATATGGCCTACCATTAAGGGTGTGGTCAGTAAAGAGGGAGACCCTAAAGATGACAAATTAAAACAGACTGAGAACATTTCAAAAAGAAATGGGGAAACAGGCTGTTGGGGAAGAGTTAATATGGGGAATTTTAACTCCTTGTTAGGGGTAAATACCTCAACTCCCTTAGGACCAACTGAGGGCATCACGATTGATGCATATGAATGGAATACCTTTGCACCACCAGTTTCTCCCTCGTCAGTCATAAGTTTAGATCAAATGACCCCACATCTTCATAGTGGAAAGTCCTATGATTCTTATGTATCTTATAATAGTGATAGTAGAGATGACTACGAAGAGGCAAGCTTTTCTCCTGCAAGTATTCATAGTAGAAATGGTCAAATCTCAGAAAGACTGCCAGGCAAAATGTTAGGAAAAGAGACTACTTTGAATAAATGGGGATCTTACAGTAAGGGGAATAATGATAAAAATGAAACTGAAATTCAGAGTATAAAAGAGAGTCTTAGTGTTATAATTGATGGTTTAAAACATTTAGATAAAACTAAAAGTAAATCCCCAAATTCTGAAAACTTAGTCTCTTCAATATTATTACAAGAGCAAAGGGTCACTAGATTAAAATATAAAGCAGTCGAGTATTAGGAGAGACCCTTTAGCCCCTAGTAGTGAACAAACACAGGCGCTATTGTATCACTCACCATTATTGGCTATAACCAAGCAGTTAACTGTAATTCAGAATGATATTACATAACTTAAGTCAGAGCTCCAAAGAAATAGGACACCTAAGCATGGTAATTGTTTTAAAGAAAGGTTGAGCCCGTAGAATCTTGGGCAAAGGGAAAACAAAGCCGTACAGGTATATTTGCCACCACCTTTTGATAAGAATCAGCCTTGCACCTGTCATTTTGAATCAATTATTCAAGAAGTGCTAATGGAAAGCAAGGATAATAAAATAAGAACCACCCAGTTACAATCTAAAGGAGGAAAAGTCAACCCCTAAACAAAGGAATAAGGTGATTTTGGAAGAATATATACAAGGTTTATTAAAAATAAACCAGAAAGGGAAAAGTAAAATACTTCCAAATAAAGGCACTAATGAGAAAATACAGGATCCGTCCAGTGAAATCTTTGGTGAGAAAAAGGATAGGCTTGATCAGAACATAATGCAGAAAGAAAAAAAGCTAATGCATATAAAAAAGGGGAAATCACTCTTAACTAAAGAAATAACATACTAACACAGGATTTGATTTTTGAGACTAACAAAGGAAAAATGGATACAACTGATAGGTGTAAAGAACAGAATGAAAGAAAGGTGATGAATAAAAAGGGAGGTCAAGAGTGTGTGTGTGTGTGTGTGTGTGTGTGTGTGTGTGTATATTTGATGCCTACGTATTCCCGACCTTGTTCTAACCAGGTCCATCTTGCAAAGAGTCTGCTCAATGATGTCCGCCAGATAAATAAAGATTTTATTGATTGTATCTCCCCTTTGAAGACCGTAATCTCAGCATCTTATGTCAGAACGATCTGGCATATGGACAGTGTGAATATTCTGGCCAAGGAGGCACATAGACAGCAGTTTAGTAGCCTTGGCTCAGGCCACTGAGCCAATGCTAGCTTTCTTGATATGTTCTCAAGCAGTTTGAGGACTCCAACTAGTAACAGCCTTAAAGTAGAAAGGGAGATGACTAGACCCAGAGTCGGAGGTTTTGAGGCTGGCTATGCCATCTGGGAAAGAGGTAGTATATCAGAGGTCAGAGAAGAGTCTGAGTTGGCAATCATGTCTGGGCATGTAATGAGCTCCATCAATACCATATCATTGTGTGTGGACTGAGAGCACCAAGGAATGTTTTATAAGAGACTGTTTTTTTGGAGTCACTGATGCATCCATGAGCAGGTCGTTGCAATAGAGCCTAGCGTGCCTAATTTTATGTTTACATAGGTTTCTCTGGGCTCTATACATTTGCCTGGTAGGAGACCAGATTTCTGTATTTTCCAGCACTTGTCCCATAATAGTTGCCGGCAGGCCCTTAGTCTGCTGTCGGACATCCTTCTTTGTGCAATAGTGCACATGCATCCTGGAGGTACCTAAGCTGATGAAAAAAGGTGAATGCAGTTTGATATCCTGTTTGATAGAGAGGGGACCGTTATTCAGTGAAACATCTTGTAAGAATTTAGCAGTGTCCAGTCTGGTGAGTTCAAAGGTGTACCATGGTGGAGAGGATTTGGAGGACCCCAGATACAGTAGACTGATTGTGGTTACTAATAGCATCGGTAATATACCTGCTATGATCCTATGTACTTGGTTTTTAAGGATTCAGTCAATCTGTGCTGGAAGTGAGAAGATGAACCTCACTGGGCTGTTATGATGGTGGTTGTGACCAGTTAGGTGAATGATATTTTGCGTGTTAGCCATTCTGTTTATATCACCCAGGATCAGTAGTTCATTGTGTCCAGCAGCAGTGGTTGACATATTTATGAGCTCCTAAACCCTGCTAAGCTAGATTTCATGGATTATAGCCACATGATATGTAGTTTTTTGCACAACAATAGGCATGCAGATTACAGGTAGAGACAGGGCTAGGTATAAAATGTTAGGCTATATGGGTTTTGTGTAGATAGCAACCCTCAACCTCTCTTTGTGATAATCTAGCCTGTCTAATCAGGTTATAGTTAGACAAGGAGCAGGCAGAATTTGGGTGGAGGGTTTAACCAAGTTCTGTTAGGAGAGAACATCAGGTTGATGCACTTCAACCCATGCCCTAGTTCGCAAATTGCGCTGGAGCTCCTTATATTTAGCATACAGCATATGCCTTGGACATGGGCCCAATAGTACTGTTTTGTGCGCATTTGGGGGCGCGGTTCAATCAATGTCGATAAGTAGGAGCAACAGGTACCAGAGCTATGACTGGCAAAAGGTAAAGTGATAAGTAGTCACGATGTAACACACAATAAGACACTGACACTATAAAAGTAGAACTTGGGAGTACAGAGGTGGAAATCACTTAGTGTGGAGCGTCCTGCAATCGTGTCCTGAGAATGAAAATCTGTAATTTGGAGAGACCCCTCACATGGGTCCTGACCAGACGTATTAGTGCAAAAAGGAGCAGGCCAAGGAGTACGATGATGCTGAGAAATTGTGAGTCATTAAGAGGCAAAGTGAGTTAGAGGAGAGAAATAATTATAAGAGAAATAGTAGGGTGTGTATATATATTGAGAGAGGAAAACAGCGATTCACTGACTAGCAGTAACAAAGCCCCTAGTGGAGAGTTAGTATAAGGAGCTTATTGAAAATGGATCTAGAGAAAACACGCAACAGTCATTTGTTATAAACGCAAGTCCAGAGAGGGTGGCAGGTAAATGTAGCAAACAGGTAGATATAGGCAGAGTAGTTGCAGAAGCCTCAAAACAGTCGGCTGAGAGTGTTCAAAGGGCCCCTCTCAAAGCCTGAAAGTTGCAAGGTGTAATCGGGCAGGCGCAGAGGCTATGTGGAGGGCAAATTTAACTTAAAAACAGGGTGAAATTCATTTCTCTCAATGGGAGCCCGAGGCGGTGGTTGCCGTACCTGGGTTTGTCTGGGAAGCTATCCATGTCAGGGATGGCGCAGAAGAGTTCGATAGCCCTTCAGGGTCGATGGCCAGCCGAGCAGCTTGGTTTTGGCAGCGGCATCTCGAATTGAAGTGTGGTGCAGGCCTTCCGCCAGGCAAACAGGAGCTTGGTCGCGTTGGAGGAACTGCCTGCAGTTCCTCGATCACCTGCCCAAATTGGGCAGAGGTGTCTGGGGAAGAGGAGGATGGTTATTAGGAGAAACTCAGGGATTAGTAGACAAAGATAATGGGTAGAGAAAATGTGCAGGAGGGGTTGTCATGAGAGGGAGAGTAGGAGGGATATACAGAGGTAAGGAGGTAGGTTAGAGGACAGATGCAAGTGGCATTAAGGTAGAGGAGTGAGATAGTGAGTGAATACAGATTTAACAGTCAGCAAAATCAATGAAGCAGACAAGATTAATTTTAACTTAAATTAAATTATTTAAACTTAAATTAAACTAAAATGCAGTTTGTTAGCACCTGATTGGTAACATTGAGAGCAATTCATGAGAATTATTTCAAACATTACAGCAATTGATTAATAAGAATTACTAATATTAATGTGACCGAGATTTAATTTCAAACAATAAACAGCAGCGCAACAGGTAGATATACGCAGCAGTTGTGAGAAGCTTCCAAACAGCCAGCTTGAGAGTGTCTAAAAGTGAGCCAATCAGTAGGCTCCAGGTTAAAAGGCACCTAATCAGGAGTCGGCGCAGGAGGCTGGGTGTGGAGCACCAAAATTTAACTTTAAACAGGTGAAATTCATGGCTCCAATGAGAGTACTGCTGCAGGTTGTTGTTACCGGGGCGGTTGGGGAAGCTGTCCTCTGGAGGGAGGCGAGAAGTGTTCTAGCAGCCCTTCAGGGGTCGATGGGCCAGCAGGAGCAGCACTTTCAGTTCTGGGTGTGTATCTCGAATTGAAGGCAGGGTTTTAAATAATTGATTACAGTTTTTGGGACAATACTAATTGTACAGAAAGTATTTATATAGGTTTGAAGTGTTATGTTTGTTAACACAGTGAGGCAAGTGTTATGCATTTCACAATGTTTTAAAACTTTATGAGCAAAAACACTAATTTTTTAGAGTTAACAAAACCCTGAGTTTATAGTATGCAGTGCCTTCCCACCAGGTGAGGAACAGGAGGGTAGGTTACAGTTGGAGGAACTGCTCTTTGTTCTTCAGATCACCTGTCTAATTGGGCAGAGGTTCTGGTGCCAGGGTTATCCTTGTTGGGAGGGTATGCAGTTGTTTGTAAAATCACTTGTGGGACCAATGAAAGAAATGACAGTGACACTTTCGTGAGGTTGGTTCCAAAGGCCATGTTGTAAACTTTGGTGAAAACTCCGCAAAATGGCCGTTACGCGGTGTTCAAAATTTCTACATACATGTAACATAAAACCCATTGAATTTAGGTGGAATACTGATTTGGTGGGATACTGCACTTGAATCTGTATTCTGCCAAGATTACTCGTATTCTGCCAAGAATACCATTTTTCTAAATTCTACCCTGGTATATGACAAAATCGTGGTCCTGGAGAACAGGCTATGAAACTAGAGCCCACCAAACTATGATGGTGAGGATACCAGAATCCGCTCAAAAACTTCTGTTACCTGCCTTCCTGAAGATCTGGGAAATAAAATGACAGGTTTTCTACCCACACCTTTGTGTCTGATGCATGCTGTATCTTCCGTGATTTGTTTAAACATTATCAAAACACACACTTTAAGGAAATTAAATCCAGGAAACATGCTTCCATTGTTGGTCCAACGGAAGAGGCTTACGTATAGAGACACCCTTGGAAAGGGTTGTAGTCTCAGATAGACCTGACTGGCTTTCATTCCGGTAGCCAGGAATGCCTGCAACAAGTTGTAAGGCTAGAAAAAATCTATTTCCACACTGCCCTGGTGGTAACAAAACTGTTCCAAATTTTGGCATCCTGACAGAAGTCAAGGACATTCCCTGCCACCCTTCTCCGCCAGAATTGTGGTAACAGCCACTTGTCAGACAGGTCTGACATTCTTGATCAGCTCAATAACCACTTCACAGTGGCTTTGCATTTGATACGTCGCTAGAAAGTAACGAACACCAAGTACCTACACAGTTACTAGTCACCATGCCTCCCACACTGCTGTCCCTACTTCGTTCCAGCCCATTTTAAACAGGTGGAGGGCCTTCTTTCACTGATACCAAAAGAGTGTTGCTGCTGATCGTTAGAATTCTTCTTCCCAGCAGGTTTTTATTATCTGATGCCCAACTGCCCACCTATTTAATAGTTCACTATGCGTGGGATTTATTACCAGTTGGAACACCACATTTTTCCTTGTTCGGTCGGAGACACTACTGACTTGAATAACTATAGGCCTCTCTGTTTCCTGTCCTCAACTGTTTGAAAATTGTCAACTCTCAATTAATAGTACTTAGATCGTGAAAACATCCTCAATCCAGTCCACTGGGTCCAGACCTTGCACAGTACTGTGTTGCTCTGCCAAAGTGCAAAATGACTGGCTCAAGCCTGGACAAACACCACATCATGCATCTGACCTCAGCAAAGCTTGACAGGGATCACTCCATACTTCTGAGACTCTGGCAGCATCGGATCGACTTGGCTGCAGTAAATGGTTTTGTTGCTATCTCACAAATCGCAAGGCAGATTAGCTCAAGGTTTCCTCCTACTTAAAACTACTGCCCCTGTATGCCCACAAGGTTCCATTTTGGGACCCATCCTCTTTCCCTGTACATCAACCGTGACGACTTTGGTTTGATTGCAGGAGATGTTCATCATTCGAGATGACACAGTCCTTACACATCCCCTCCTTGACCTTATGCTGCTGAGCAGCAGATTTATCATCTCCAACACAACTACTACATCTAGCTCCTGCAATACAAAAACAAAAGTTTATGATTATCTCCCATCCACAATACAGGATACCAGTAGTCCGCAGATTACCAATTCTCAGTGAACCACGACCTAGTGAACAAATTTGCTACCTGAGTCTGGTTGGCAACAACCACCGCTGAGTATCTAAATGAGTTAATAAAAACAAGGTGTGCCTCGGTATTTCTACTGCATAAGTGCTACTCACCCTGGAAGCTAAAATAGCTGGTTCAACAACCTTTTCCTTTGATTACGCCCAACTTCCTATATAGCCACTGTCCAGTATGCGCCCATAGGCTCGATACCTCTATCATTGCGCACTGAGATTTATTCTAACTTGCCTTTACAGACTCACCACTTTCCTGTACCGTTTTTAGACTCGCTATTCCTTCATGAGGAGACAAAGAAATGCCTCATGTGTTTCCTGGCCTCATCTAACAAAGCAATCCTGTATCTGTGACCTATTTGAGCACTCGGTAGTACATGTAACCTCCATCACCCTGTGTTACTAGAATCCCCTAGACTAGTGGCAGGCAGGTAGCTTTTGTGAGACACCAGAAATGGCTTAAATGGGAGACTAAAATCAAGCATATGATTGGTTATTACCTATGCACTATGTTCCATGCATGGGTAAAACGTAAGGACGGTAAAAGCAAAATCAAGTTTTAGAACGTTGCATTTAAAACCGCCATTGTTGTTTCCTCGCTAAAAGCATTTCCTGCTTATAGTGCAAAATGTCAGCTCCTAGACCACAAAGTACAGGTGTCTGGTGTGCTCTAACCCCGTCAACCAGCAGAGAGATTTCAGAGTGTTTCACTAGACTGAGTTGGTGTTGTCGTTGAAAAGGAAGAGCTGCATGCCACTCTGTGATGTTTTGGTGCTTGGAGGCCAAAGAGACTGCTCACTTAGTTTTCCTGCGTAGTCCACTGTTGATAGTTGTCCACCTGCTGGTGGGTGCTGGCCACTGAGTATGGGTTCGCGAGGTGACATGGGAGAGCAACATTTGAGGGTGTGGGCAGCTAGTTGGGGAGAGAGTGCCTATGTCATCAGTATGCGAAACTATTGTGTAGAATAGAGAACCTGGGCGAGCTGACTGCCACAATGAGTTATACCAGCTCACTGCAACATGGGGTTCATATTTCATTACCACCACTTGTTAACTGGTGAGTTTAATTTCGATTATCCATTTCACAGAGCTACAAACAGAATTAGTCATTTTAGTAGTGAAGGATTATTTATTTTAATCAGCAAACTAATGATAATTACCATATAAAAATACATTTTCTAAATATAAAAGTTTTTAAAAAGTAGACTATTTATAAGCACAAAATACACTCCAGGTAAGGAATGATTTCACTGCGCCAGGGGCTAGCGCCTCAGCCATGTCTCATGCCTTATTGTGCCCTTGACATGGTAAAATCTGTTCCATGACACCATGTCGGTCTTATTGCTTTCTAGTCTGTCTCACTCTGTCTCAGTCTCAGCTGTGCTGAGGGATGACATCATATAGAATTCCTCAGCAGAATAAGCTACTTAATGCTGCAGGGTTACAGATCGATGGGGAATTTCAGTCTGTGAGGAGGGTTGAGAGGAAGGAGGTGTGCTGTGGTGGCAGCCCTCAGAGTAAGTTGAAAGAGCTACCCAGAGGTAGAGGATGTGTGTGTTCTCCCCAGAGAAGGACACAGAAGAAACCTAACATAGTGGTAGAGACCGCCCAGTTTGTTCTAGTGCCCCATCCCTGAGGGATGGGGGAAGAGTTCAGCATCAGGGCAATCCTGGCCCAGTTGGAGGAGGGAAAGCTGTCTGATGAGTTGTGAGCAAGTACTGAGGTACCAAGGTGTTTTTGCCAGAAGCCCTGGGCACCCAAACCAGTTGGGAGTCTGCTCTGTATAGTCCATGTTTTCACCAAGATGTGTGTGGTATTGCTACTGGGGTCAGGAAGGACAGCCAAGGTCAGTATTTGAAGTCTGTGTATGACTTTAAATGCATCTAAACAATGGGTCCACAGGGATGGAGTAGCTACCTAAAGAACATTACAAGTCAGACACTAGTTCTTGAAGAGTAGAGTAATGATACACGCTGAGATAGATTCTTGAACCAAAGAGGTTCACAAGGAAAGGTTGATTCCAGTAATGACAGTATGGAATTGGGAGCGAGAGGTGACCCTCCATCTAGAGTAACCAGATTACCACCATGGGTTCACTTTTGGGCACTATAGCTTTATCCAGGCACTGTAGTGTTCAGAGTACCTAGACGCGGATTGAGGGATGATGTTTCTCATGGAGCTTGAAAGGTCATGGTGGTTGAGGAGCCACCAGATCAATATCCATGCCATATGGAAAATGCCCAGTGCTGGCCGAGGTCCAGCCAGGAATCCAAGAGAAGAGAATATTCGCTGAGAGCCCTGTGTTCAGAACCTGAGGGTACAGTGTTGAAGAAGATGTGTCTGTTTCCTTATTCTGCATTACTAGGAGTGTAGCCCCATGGTGGTCATCTATGCTTTATTATTCTGTTGTTGTTGTTGTTGTTGTGAATAAAAGCTACACTTTAGAATCCTAACCTGTTTGGACATTTCAGTTATTGCTTCCGTGTCCAGATTATTGTGCCTGTGCAGAAGTTTCAAACCTAGCCAAATGCAGAGCAACAGTTTTCCCCAACCCAAGCAGTGGGTTACAAATGGAGGTTTATGACAAAAACAAAAATATTATCAACCTGACCCTGGTTACATATGGATTGGAACCTCCTTGTCCTTTGTTACCTCGGTCAAGGACACGCCTTGCTCAACTCTTCTTACCCATGCTTTGAATATATACAAAGTATTAAAATGTCACAAGGTTCTCACCACTATACATTCAGGAGGCTGCTTATAGATATCTGAAATCGACTTGTGAGTGTTTCAAGTAGCACTACTTTACTGAGCTAACCTCTTCTGATACCCTGGCCACCTTATTCTCGGCGGCCAGTGTCTCTCAAATCACTTCTCACACCTCCCCTCTCTAATACATTCACTGGGGTTTCCAGTAGGCTGCCCTTTCCTTCTCCCACATGTATCTACACCTTCTATCACTTCCTCATCTATATCCTCTCTCCCTGTTTTGTACTTGCAATCTAGAATCTGTTACGCTTGTACTTTAAATGTTGCACTTGCACTTACCTTTACGTTTTGGTACAAACAAATTGTATACTATATTATCCTTATTTGACTTCTTTAATATGATGTTGTTACGGTAAACATTCTGTCTGTGACCAGACTATCTTTAAATGAGCTTGCTCAACGATGTAACTGCCTGTTTAAATAAAGTTTGATTGATTGATTAGGTAATTATGTTTAAACTGATTTCCGTGATTCTGTGGAATTTTCTAGAGAGGTAGTGGAGGTGCACTGAGAATGGTAGATCCATGTGTCACTTTGGGTTTCAAGACTAACCACCACCAAAGGGTACTTCCCTTGTGCACGGGATCCCTGTCATGCCCTGTGTGCCTAATACTGTAGACAGAGGAGTTGGACTCCATGCCATGCACCGGGCATGGAGTATTGATAGGGAGGCTCAGGCTACACGGGAGGGATCCTGCTGAAGGTATGTATCTCTCCAGTTGCAGAGGCGAGTGACCCCCCAGCCCTCTGACCTGCAATGACGAGCCACCATTGGGGCACTTGCACAGCCTTCTCATTTAAGGGATGAAGGACCCACCATGTCCCATAATCCCTGTCTACATGGAGCAGGGATCCAGTTGGGCAGTACAGCAGTCATTGAATGATACCATTTGTCCCACCCTACCCTGTCCTGTGCTTGGGGGTAGGCAGCTACCAATGGTGAATAAAGAGTCCTGCACTCTGGTCCACGATGTGAGTGGGCGTGAGTACCGCTATAGTGTACAGGTCCATTATGAGGAATAAGTAAATTGTAGAGAAAATGTAGTTGGGTGTAAAATACTTCAAACTGAACTATGAAAATGTGCAGTAATTATGTGCGCTGAGGGTTACCACCCAATGCTCTTCTGTTTCAGTGTCTGGCTTTCACGATGGTCGCAGCGAGGGCTATGTCTGGGGTGCACAAAGCACCACTTGGTTTTCTGTGTTCTGCCAGGCGGGGCACCCATTGGCCTGTTGGTTATACTTGATTGACTGTAACCAGGGATGAAGCTGAGCTGCATCAGTACTAGTCTGTCCTATGCTTCACACAAGGCAAGACAATTTGTGTTGCCCACTACCACCAGTTCAGAGGCAGCAGTTGCAAGAAAAGTACAGGGACACTCTCATAACTCGGCCCAGCCTGGGTACAGTAAATGCCTCAGGGTTGTGAACGAGTGAGCCTACAGAAACTCAGTTCCATACCTTAAAAACTAATGACAGTTCTACCACCTCTGTCTTTCCCTCTAGTTACTACAGGAGAGTTTCACTAAATAGAAATGACAGTTCCACCACATAAATCTTCCGAATTCCCCAACTAACATTTGCAGTTTAACCCTGAATGCTTTGCTTCGAGGGGCCGTCCATCTACGCCATGGATATTGGGGAGAGATATATCCTCCCCAAGAGTTTGTGGAAGATATCCACATCCTACAAGGAGGCACGTACTATCAATAACTGCTGTCATGTTCCGGACTTGTGGTCCATGCTACCTGAAGTTGTGGCCCATTGATTTTTTAGCAAATATTATTTGTTTTACCTGTCTCTGCTACCCATGAACAATGTTCATTGATCGCGCTCGCCCTGGGCTTCTGTCGCTTCCTGTTCTTTTCACCGGTGTTTTTTCTTTTACCTGAACTTGCAGTCTACAGCACATCCAATATGTTGATCCCTGCGGTGCTTCAGGAGATTGTCGGGTCAGAGGCGCACGGGAGTCTGTTTTAGAACTACAACTTGTAGAACCACCATGCTATACCGTTAATACAGAGCGTCGCTGTTGATTGGCGCTACGCCTTCTACTGACGCTACCGATTTGTTTCTGAGGACCTGTAAAAAATAAATTTTAAATCAGCTATGGGAGAGTGATGGGCAGACAGCGCCGATCGTGTGTTACCAACAGCGGTGTGTAGCGATGGAACAGCGGAAAATGTTATCCGTCAGGTATGATGGCTGCTGGCTTGTTTATTAGGGCATACAGTGCCCTCGCTTGTGAATTACGGTATTGTTCTTCCAAACTGCACAGTTAGCATGCCCCTTCCAACGCCTGTCTCCGCCTCAAACACATCTTGCAAGATTGTGGATTAAGGTACGTGTTTCCGAAGTAAATATATGTTTGTAAAAGAGTGTGAGGGCACTTTTTCTTTAATAAGAGATGATTATTTCGTTTGTCAAAACATACTTCTGGTACAGCTGAAACTTCACTCTTTCATTTATTAAACCCTCACCTGAAAACGGCTAATTAAATTCAACCGAAACCATTTTCTCTTGTGCCTGCAAACATTCGTTCGGTTACCGACCTCGCCGGATATGACGCGACGGATATGACGTCACATAATGTGTCTGGCTTCAAATGCCGATGTAGCTTAAGATTTAAAAGCTTGCGCCATTTGTTTTTCGCTGTTGAGCGTAGTAGCGTCCTCAACACTGAAGATAACCAACTGAAAGCAGAATGTTGTAAACTTTTCAGCATGACCCGCAAAACCGAAGCTAACCAAAGCTGTAAGAGACAGGTGTTGTGTTTTCATGAGAGATGACATGAAGCCAGTTTTCTGCTTTTTTGTTGTGAGATTCATGATGAATGGCCCGGCCAGGTACAGTAACTGGAAGATATTTTGAGCTTATTTATCTTACACAGGTTATTAATTGGCTACTTAATACTTATTGCAGGTATAGATATTAACTGTTGCATTGTTTACAGTCTTATCCAACAAGTCGGTATCAAAAGGCATATATTTACTTTAGGACACATCTTGGCGGAGTGTTCTAGTAAAATGTCGATCACTGAAATACGCCCAAACAGAATGACTAAATGTGTAGTTTAAAACTGAGGATGTAAATTGAACGTAAAATATTCAGTTTAATTGTTTCAACATATTCCTGACCCCAGTGGGGGCCCCATGATCAAACGACCAAATGTGTAAATGAGGATGTAAATCGTAATTAAAATATTTTGTTTTCAGTGATACCTAATTAAAAAAAAAAAGGCAGAATGGTAAGAATAAGTATCTCGTGCTTGTTACCTATTTGTCGGGGACAGTAACATGGGCGTGAGAACTGACGTTAAAAAGGGGCATGGCTGCCACTGCTTAAGGGACTCACTGTAGTCCCAGAATTCCAGTTGCAGGGCACTATGTGTCCCTGCTTCAAATAATCCCCAACAAATGCTTTAAAATTCATAGTTACATTTGACTTGGATATTTCGTGTTGAGATTCTGATTGTTTGTATGGTGACAACAGAAGAATGGTTTGAAGAATAAAACCACTTTGGGTTCACTGGAGATTAATGATTTAACCAACGCCTGTGAGTGATTCAGAAGATTTTTAGTCGCTTTTGTTCTTGTCCCTATAACTGTTTAGTAGTTCGCGTGGGTAAACCATTTGTTGTATAAAACAAATACTGTAAAAGTCATGAGTCCACATGTGAAGCAAACCATAGATATGACCATAAAATCATTCTGTCTTCTTCATGGTGTGCACCAGGGTTGCTGCCATGATTATTAGGTGGTTTTTTTTTATGCAGTCTGCAACCTTAAAAAAGTTGTGGTCTTAGTAGCTAGGACCCCAGAAGCCATGTGGTGAATTTAGGCTTACTTTGAAGCTAAAGAAATATTGATCTCTCCACCCTGTGTATTAGTATAGAGGGCAGCAAGATGCTATTGTAATATACCCAAGGTAGGGGTTCTCAAAGATGAGACTAGCCTCCTGGGAGGCCCCAACCTGTTCCAGGGGAGGCTCAAGCAAGCTGAAAAGGTACTGTATTTACATTTTGAGTTTATATTTTTTGTGAGATAAAGTAAACTGAAAGAGAATAATAGTAGGGAATTTATGTATTTATTTACTAATAGGTAAGGAGGTAATGAGCCAAGGCTCATTTCAGGAAAACTGAGAAAGGGTGACCTATGGTTGACTGCACCGAGGGACAATGGTTCAAGAATGAAAAATATGGAGCATGTATGGCCTGTTTTGTGAGGTACAGTGTTGAATAATATTTATTTTATTTGTTATTTGATAACACCTTGAGCACATGAGTTTTTTTCAAAGGTTCCATGTCAGTATAAGACAGGGAACTGAATGTATCCAAGTACTAAAGGGGTTTATTCATGGTACGTGAGACAGTATGTTATTTTTCTGAGGCCTAATATTTCAGTTTTTGGGAGGCTCACTGACAAAGTCTGAACTATTGGACCTAAGGTATGTCCAGATATAGTATGTCCCCAGAAACTATGGGTTGTGGTATGCTCTGTGGTGCACTTTCATGGCTTATTTGCCCATATTACTCATATCTGAGTTCTCTACTCTTGCTGTAACCCCAATCCTCCCCAACCTAGTATACCATTTCCAATAGTCGTGCAACATGGCCTATACAGCAGGATGCTGGGATGTATCAGTAGGAGGTTGATAGCAGAAGAAAGGGATATACTCTTCTGGCTGATCCCTGGTGTGATCTCACCCAGAGTGTTGTGCCCAGTTCTGGAGTCCTCACCTCAGAAATAAGGATAAATTGATAGTGCAGCCAGAGTAACTAAAGATCTGGACAGCAGGACAGATCCTATGAGAGCTCTTGGGCACTAATAGTGATTATTAGAGCAGAAGGAGAGGAGATGATAGGGACCTCAAGTTCTTAAAGAATTAACAAAGGAACTGCGGATACAGATTATTCGAGTGCCAATGCATGGTCACATGGACAAATGGAAGTTAACAGAAGGTAGGTTATGAGAGATGTTGGAAGTACTGCTTATGGAAGGTGGTGAACTGGAAGAGTCGTCACGAATTGGTGGTTTTGAAAACAGAGGCAGGGTTGGACATAGTCAGTTCTTGAATTTGTAGTTGCAGAATTTGCATCATGTCACAGGAATATATAGAGGCCAGAATTGTTGTTTTGGTGAATTTTCGTGATAACATACTGTGTTTCCATAGTGTCGGGCTTTTCCACCTTGTTTATCCTGAAGCCCTCTCTAGTTGCATATGATGTCATTGATGATATCACAATATTCAGCCAATACAGGACTGTATTCTGTCAGAGAAATGAATCACATGCCAGAAATCAGAAAATGTGGCGAGAAGCATGTAGCCCCGTTGCAAAATGAGTGGCTTTGCTGCAGAATACCAGGGCCCTGGATAATGAGTGAATGGTTCCAGAGGCAACAGGAAAAGGAGGATAATAGAGGGAGGTTATACCCTGGACAAATGGTAGGTTCAGGGATTGTAGGAACTTAAATTGATGGAACTTTTTTTTTTTTTCCCCGCCATCACTGTTTGTTTTATACCAAGCACCCTCTTGGGGAAAAAATCTAATATAATTTTAGTTCAATGGTACTACATTTGTTGCCCCCATTTCATTCTCCAGTGTGGTAGGTATGACCGTGGAGTTGGGGAATGGAATTTGACAGTGCGGATTCCTAGCACAGTTACCATCTCCAATTCTACCTCACCATACTTCCAAAAGTATAGTGGTATGATCGCACACTGAACTGTGGCAACAAACGCCATCCTATTGACACATGAGATCATCTGAGAAAATGCTGTCATGTTTGTTTTAACTGCTGCACAGATAAAAAACTGAATGCCAATAAAAATGGGACCACAGCTAAGACCTCTGAACAGCACACTTGTGAGGTGGCAGTGAATCCCAGCCAGTCCCTTTAAAACACTTGCATTGCCTTTCCACTGCAATTCTTTTTGCTTAATTCTAAAAAGTTAAACAGGCATATGAAACATGACAACTTTGAATTTTGTATAGAGGAGGATTTAAGTACTATTTCTAACTCTCAGCCCACCCATCTGAAAAGCTCCTTGTCTAGTTCTGCGTTGGGTTTCTCTTGATATGCAGTTACTGGGGACACATATTTGGCATTAGGCAGCAAATGTATCTGCCAGTGACTGGTAAACTTGTAAGTCTGTGGTCCTCTACGTTTTTTTTTGTTTTGTTTTTGGCGCTCCCCATGCCATCTTCCTTGAGTGCCAGCACAGTGTGAATTGTGGGCAGCAGCCATGCTGTATTCCAGTGACATTCATGATGCTGTCATGAGCTGCATTGGGCCAGCCATAGGGGACAGTGCGGAAAAGACTCAAAAGAGCCCAGTCATCTTACTGGTACTAATTAACAGCAGATGATGAGGGGACGCATGCTGAGAGAAAGTGCTGGGTTCATCATGTGCATAAGCACCTGTGGCAGTACAAAATAGAAATATTGAACATTTTTTTTTTTTTTACAAATAATGAAAAAGGAGATTTCATAATGGGGGTTCTTTTCAACCCCCCAAGGCAACAGCTATGTGTACACTACCATATCCCTACTGGTATTTTTTTTTTGAGAGTTGTGATGCATGGAACAGACTTCAGAGGAGGTTGTGAGTCAAAATGTGGTTGAATTAAGCATGCATGGATAGCTATAAGGCACTTGTGGGTGGGGATAGAGTAGTGACTGCTGGTTAACTAGGATCTGCAGCTTATTCATTAAGTAGGTCGGGCAGAGTGGTCCTTATCTGCCGTCACTCTGTTTCACCACACCCTGGTGGAAGACAAACCGTTCTTCAAGTTGGAGTTTTAACTTTCTGAAAGGGGTCCTACTTGAAACCCCAGCGAGTCTTGGGATCTTAATTTTTTTTAGACACGACCTCCTCCTCTCGAACCAGGCGGTTCTTGTGATATGCGCTTTTCTTGGAAAACATGATTTGGTTGTTGTACTTCCACTTGGAGGATTGAATCAGGCCCGATGTAGATGTGTATGGTTTGTTTGTTTGTTTTTTTTTTTTTCCCATAAGAATAGTGGCTTTACGTGCATACCCTCAGTTTCTACCAAAGGATATCCAAATTTGTTAATCCATAAATCATGCCAATTATTACCCGGAGCATTCTAATTTTTTTTGGGAAACAGCATTTGTATTCCTTGATGTCGCTGGAGTTGGTATTATTACACCATTATGCCAAGTCTGTTAGAAAGTTGGACCAGTTTGTCGTGTTTTTCACGCTGCAGAGAGAAGGTGTGGCAGTTTCAAGCTATGTTGTTTAAGTGATTGCAACTGTTTGTTTTCTGTTACCAGAAATGTGGGCAGTCTCTCCGAAGTATAAGTATTACACTAGAAGCATGATGCTTCACTGTTTGTTCAAGAATGTGTCAGTCGTTGATATTTGTGTGGTTACATTGGAGTTCTGTCCACACTTCACCAAA
Organism: Neoceratodus forsteri; assembly: GCA_016271365.2. NCBI lineage: Eukaryota > Metazoa > Chordata > Ceratodontiformes > Ceratodontidae > Neoceratodus > Neoceratodus forsteri. The sequence continues at coordinate 1,130,834,409 of CM028131.1, forward strand.
CATTACAGTCTGACATACCCTGGGTGAAGGCAGGTTTTGGGCCAGCTGTGCTTGTGGTCTCTTTGTCCTGAGCTCACTTTTTCTGCAGCCTTCCAGCTCCCCATGTTTCAGTTTTTCGATTCACACTGTTTGGTCTGTTCAAATGATATCTACTGCAAGAGCCCTCTCAAAGTAAGATAGTGTAGTTGTTATATAAGAACTTACTGAATAATAGATCTTGAGAGAAACTCTTGATCCGCTCGTCAAGCTCCAGGTGCTCTTTCTTTCTCCGTCGCACCTCCTGATGTCTCTGTGGAGAACTGGCGTGGGCGTGGACTACCACCATATAGTGTCATGCTGACGTCTGTCACGTGGCGTCAGGTGGTCATCACCTGTCACACTGGTTAAAGTTTCTGTGGTCCGATGCCAGTAGGCACAGTCCTCAAGGTGATTACCTACTGCAAGATCCTGTCTTGAAGATCTACCTTCTGTAAGTTCTACATAACTGTACTTTTTGGCTGTGAAGGCAGCAACTCGCACAATCCTCGGCCACAGAAGGTGAGTTTGGAGTCACAGTTGGTATGTCCTATAGTTACAGTAGAACATGTAAAAGAATTAGTATGCCTGAAGCAGGTTTTTTTTGAAAGAAGCCCTGAAGGATAAAAAGGTTAAACACGAAATGAAATGGCAAATATAAGGAAGTCTTATCAAAATAACAACCAGATTGACCTATCCCTATTCAGAGAGAATTTTATGACACAAAGTGAAGCTATTATTGATAAAGATATTAGAGACCTCCGATGAAGCACATGGTGTAGGTGGAAATGTTGAGCAATGTGTTATAAGAATATGAATAAGTTTATTTTGAGAAGAATTATGGTGTTGTGTTATTCCATTGCTGGTCGCGCCCTTTTTTTTTTCCAGTCATGGTATTGGGGTAGGATAGGGGATGAAATTAATAAACACGTAATGAAATTATATTGTTAGGTACTACTGTACTATAATGTACATTGGAAGAGAGGAGAGTATGCCACCAAGTGGAAATGAATATGTGAAGAAGCTTCAGGGCAAGAAAAGGGTTTTTGTTGTGTAGCAATTTGTCCACAGCCTGGGGTCTCATCCCAACCCTCAGGATCCTGATTAATAAAATTAGCGTCATGTATAAGTAGTATTAGGCAGCCATATTTAAGAGTGGTTGGTCAGTGGAATGAATGATCCGCTTTGTAATCACTTTTGATTAGAATTGCTCACAGATCATTTGTTTGGTGAGTCTGGTGTAACAAAATCCAGTAAATTAATAACTGCATGAGCTAAGAAATGGAGGTGTGAATTATGTGAGGAAGTGGGCAGTACATCTCGGGAGTAAAGAATTTTGGTCATACCTACACCCTATGTAGTCAAGTGCAACTGTGGACAGATCTAGGGTAAGTAATAGAACATGCTTTGTGGTTCTGTTGATGACCAAATGCCCCGAGGTATGTGTGTGTGTATATTAATAATACATTAGTCATGTGATGTGTTTTATTAACCAACTAATATGTATGTAGATTCTAGGTCTTTTCAGACCCAAGAGACGCATTTAAGCTTATCAGCCAGAGTGTACCTTCTCATGCTATGTAAACTTTAGTTTCCACAGGAACTATCTGTCTTATTGTATCACAAGACATCTTCATTTTACCTAAATATCATATATTTTTTTTTTAATCACCATCGTACCCATTTTATATGCCATAACCCATAAGGCATGTGTTTGTTAAATTAATGTATGTCTTAGGTGTTGAAGGACACTGATCTTCTGCTTTGTGTTACAGTACTTTGGTGATCATATTACCTAAGAAACGATGTCCGTCATTGATTATTGCTTATTGCTTATATGCCATGCAGCAGCGGTGACAAGATGTACTTTACATCCTTTCATCACCCATGTGTTATTATGTGCAAGTACAATTATTCAAGACATAGGGCTAACGATGAGTAACCATGCAAGTAGACTGTTTCCATCGAGGTTTATATTATAATATAGGATCAGCTATTTGTGATGATTAAATCAACTGTTGGAACATTCTGAGAAAGCATTCATAGTTTAGAATGTAATTATTTTGATAGCTGTCTTTAATCAGACTTCTCCAGCCATCCAGATACACGACTTGGAGTGTCGATGATTAGGCAAATCCTGGTAGGGGGAACTTTGACTGAATGTGTGCGGTGAAGGAAGAGGGTGGGGCTTCAGTAAGCCCACCTGACTCACTTTCCATTGTTTCTCCTCTCTCCTCTGCTATAACAGCATGTAAGTGCATGAATGCATGTACTGCGGAACTGCAGATCCCATTCTTTAGAAGCCTTTCAGAACCGGGCACTACCCCTGGCCTCCATCTGTAACAGTCACAGATGGCTTGCACCCTCACTGGGAGAGTAAAACTGTCTCTGGACACTGCCCCCGAGCTGTTCCCAGCAAGTGAGGTCATTCTGAATCCAGGTTGTCAGCATGGCAGAAACGATGTGCTTTAGTCCTTCAGCCACTTTGTTGGCTTCCTGCTCAAATATTATATAATAAAATAATGGGAAAAAACAAACAAAAAAATTCATGAAGAACTCTTGACTTCACACCGTGAGTGGTGACATCATAAGGGGATCTTAGTTTTGATCTGTGCCATGGTGTCACCATACTCACTTGTGTGAAGTTACCAGCTGTTCTTCATCGAGGTAGTTATTCTCTGTCTGATTAAAAAAAAAACTATTGTACCATGCGAAGCAACAGGATTCCATGTCCTTTGAACTGTACATAACAACTTTTTGTTAGATGAACTATACATTGGTAAGCATTAACCACATATGGTATTTTTAAATTAAAATCTGTACTCATCCCCTCAGGAACAGGTAGTAAAGCTGTAAGGTGCTTTGAACAAATTTATCAACAGTAGTGTGAAAATGCATGCTGTGTGCAGTAGATACAGTGACGCCTTAATGGTGGGACTGATAGATTTTGCAGAGAACTTTTTCAAAGGATCCACCTCCATCTTACCTCTAACACTGTCAACCCTGTCTTATTTTTGTTTAAAAAAAAAAAGTACTATCTTACTTTTTTTTCTGATGTAAGTGTTTGATTTATTTCGTTTTGCTTGTAAAAAGTGAAAACAGGTTGCTCATCATACTGCATCTTTTTGATTTGGGAACACCACCAACCTAGTTCAGTTATGCATGAAGCAGGAGGAGATTAGACTGCATCATGTGCGGCAGAACTGTTTAGTTGTTCAATGTTCAGTAAGTATGCAGTAAGAGTAGATCAAACCAAACAAGGCTGGGATAATTACACTATTAGCATGCCTGCAATGTTAGCGCCTATTGTTACCATCTTGGGAAAGCTTTTTCTCAGACAGGGCAGACTGTATCCAGCTCGGCATCCCAAAGCCTCCGTGGTTTCCACCAGTCCATTTTCAGGCTTGCCCATGGCGTCCATTATAGTCTTGGTTCCCTTTGCCAGATTGTGCATGTACACTATCTGTGGGCTCCGTCCAGGACCAGATAGGTCAACTTGGACTTGCTGGTCAGGATTTTTGGAGACAATTCGTCGCGAACTCCGCGGGTGCGCATCTCCCCAGCATCTCTGCCGAGAACTCCTGTTCCAGATGGAAAGCCCTGTCCAAACACTCACTACAGATGCTTCTGGGACAGGATGGGGGGGCTCACCTGGGGACCCATAGGACGCAGGGGCTGTGGTCCCCATTAGAAGAGAATTTGCGTATCAACGTGCTCAAGCGTGGAGCGGTCCTGTACTCCCTACAAGCACTAGCTCCTTTCTTTTGCCTGATCACCTCCTGGATTCAGACGGACAACACCGTGGTGTTTCTTTTACATCAACAAGCAGTGAAGTACTAGTCTTACCCCTTGTCGATGTCATGAGGGCGTGGGACTGGGTGGTGGAGCACCATCTCCATCTTTCAGCAGTCTGCGTTCTGGGCCTCCATGAACATAGTCGGGTGCCCTGAGTCGGGGAAACTGCTCTATCACGTAGTGGTCCCTGCTACAGTCTGAGCAGATGCTTTTGCAAGATGAGGAACGCCTAATTTGATCTGTTGTGTCTCGCTGAAATGCAAAATTACCCAATTTTTTGCTCGCTTGCGATCCTGAGCCTGGAGCTTCTGGCAAGATGCATTGTCCCTATTCAGTGGAGGTTTTACTTCCTCCCTTCCCCTCTTGCAGGTCCTCCCAAGCCTAACTGGAGAGGGCGTCATGATCCTGATAGCCCTCTGTGGCCCAGGCAGATATGGTTACCTCTCCGCATCTGTGCAAGCCCGAGCGCTCTTCCCTTTCAGATTAGTTACTGTCTCACGCAGCAGGGGACTTTGGTTCATCCCAACCTGCCCTCCTTCACCTGCATGCTTAGCTCTGCAGGACCCAGAAAAGCTTCACTTTGGACTTTCCTGATGACATTGCCCAGATTTTGGTGGAGCTTGAAGCCCACTCACCAGGGCCACTACGCCATGAAGTGGAAACGCTTATGTCTCTGGGCCGCAACCAGGGGACTTGACCCTCGCGTCTGTCCGGTTAACTCGGTTTTATAATACCTGCTATCCATGTCAGAAGTCGGTCTCAGCTGCTCTTCCATTAAAGTGCACCTGGCCGCTGTTTCTGCCTATCACCACTGTATACAGGACAGGACAGTGGCTCAATTGGAGGTGGTTAAAACCTTTCTGAAGGGGATCTTGCATCTCTGTCCTCCGGTCCGGGACCCTGTCCCCCTTGGGACTTATTGTTTGTTCTAGAAACATAGCTTCACCCTTTGAACCAGGCCATGGTTGTGAGCCGCTATCTCTTGGAAGACTTTGCTTCTGGTGGCGGTCACTGCCTCACTACTTCAGAGCCATGCCCTAATGTGTCGGGAGCCCTATCTTATTTTCCATAAGGATTGGGTAGACCTCTGCACTAATCCGAAATTTCTTCCCAAGGTAGTGTCTGAGCTCCCAATGTGTTATCCGGAGCATTCCAGTTGGGGAGAAGCGCCCTTGCACACCCTTGATGTGCACCACACCCTGCGATGTTTCTTGTCCAGAACAAAGGGAACCAGGAAACTGGACCAGCTATTTGTATCTTTTGCAGATGGGTCCTTGGGTGCCTGGTTACAAAACAAATGCTGTCCGTTGGCTGGTAAACTGTATATCCTTCTGTTATCAGCAGGCTAACAAGACCCTTTGGGCTCAGTTAGGCTCCTTCACCAGAACGGTGGCTACCTCCTTTGCAGCTCTTCAAGAAGGTGTCGACGGCTGACATTTGTGCTGCCGCCACCTGGCACTCTGTTCATACTTTCATCAGGCACTACAGTCTGGACATTGTTTCCAGACGTCACGCAGGTTTTGGCCTGGCGGTACTCCAGGGCCTTGTCTCCTGAGAGGTCTTGTCTCCCGAATGGTTCCTGCCTCTCCTTTCCTTCCCACTCATGGTTGTCTTAAGTTCAGACCTTGAATGTGTTCTGTATTTGACTCTTCCCAGGAGTTGTCTTAAGTTTATAACCTGGGAGTTTTGCTCTTCTTTCCCCCCACCCTTTCCCAGCGGTTGTCTTCAGTTTATACTGCTTGGGAATCAGTCCTATATATGCATTACCTGCTGCAAGAGCTTCTTGTCTAAGTAAGATGGTACAGTTATGTAAGAACTTACCGTAACAGATCTTCGAGAGAAGTTCTTGCAACAGGTATGATTTCCCTCCCTCCTTCCTTCCTTCCTTCCCCCGGAAGTGGGTCTTTCTGCTCTGGGCTAGTTCAGCTAACTTTGCGGGCCTTGCAGTTTTATAGTTTGCTGTGGGATTTTTCTTCTCCCACAGCGTTATTTGGCTTGTCTTTGGCGTGCAAGAACTGGAGCATGTGGGGACCGCCTATGCCCTTTATACTATGTGACGTTGGGGACGGGGCCGACGCTAGGTAGGCAGTCCCACCTCGTACTGCTAGAGAAAGAGAATGCTGTGATCTGCGCACCAGGTGGGCATCAGTCCTATATATGTTACCTGCTACAAGAGCTTCCTCTTGAAGATCTATTGCTACGGTAAGTTCTGTGTAACTGTACTTTCCATGATGTCTGTTCCCTGTTGTGTTAGTACCTTGTTGATGATGGTGATGTAGTCCTTTTTAATTTGAAGTTTGTTGTTCTCTTCAGGCATCGTTTACATGACCTGATCTGCATCGTTATGGTGGAGATCAGGCTATGTAACCATCATGAAGCATTGTAACTCACTCTGTTATGATGCAGGATGGCCCCTGGTTTTGTGGGTTTGCCTACCAGTGCATTTATTTTTAACACAGTGTGGAAATTTTTGGTTCTTTTAAAATGCTAACTGCATTTGGTGCAACCATGACCCCAAAACCTATATTGACTGGACCTCCGTAATAGGATGAGTCTGTAGCTTTATCGCATAGCAACAACTCAAGTCTTAAATGTGTAGGTTTTCATTTTTAGCCTTTTGAATAGTTTATAAGGCCTAGTACGCGGTACAAATTACGTTTTGCAGTCACTAGCCAGCAGGACTGTAAAATGGGTCTATGGATTGCATCACAAGTCCCATGAGGACAGGTTGAAGGCATTGAACATGTACTCCTGGAGGAGAGGAGGAGAGGGATGTGATAGAGACATACAGTATCTCACAGGGAGGAACAGGCAGGAATGCACTATTTTTAAGTGAAAAAGATGTTCCAGGACCAGAGGGCATGGGATGAAGTTAGAGGGAGATTTCAGAGGAAACGTGAGGAAGAATTTCTTCACAGAACGGGTGGTGGACAAGTGAACAACCGCCAGAGGAAGTAGTGGGCTGAAACAATCACGGATTTAAGAATGCATGGGATAGACATAAAGGAATTCTGGAGGTCAGGGGTAAGGGGCAACAGACTTCCTGGAAAACATAAACTGAACTTCACAAACTTAAATGAAGTAGAGTTGGTGGGCCATAGGCCATATCTGCTGACACTGTCTATGTATCTATGTCACTATAAAAAGTTTAGCAGTAGTGATATTGTTCCTAATCCACACTGCTTTTGAACCTTCTCTGCAAGTCAGGGAAGCAGGATCTCTCCTCTCCATTTTTTATAATTTTATGAATACTGTCAACATTTGAAAATCCAATGGCCCCACCAATTTTCACTAGCTCCAACTAGTGTAATTTCTTGAACTATTAACTTTCCTAGTTTTAAGGGAAGTATTATAGGCCCTGTCACCGACTAGCTCATTCAGAACTCTGTCTCCCACTTCAGGCAGTTCTCACAATCCTTCAGATGCCTGAATGGTCACCTCAATGTGCTACCACCACAGCTTGACTCTCACTCAGGTATTTCTTGGGTCAGAATCAAACACACCAACTGCTCACCCACTACAGTAAACTTTCCCAGAGGGCAAATCACCTAACCCTTTAGTCACAGTTGAGAACACTGGTTTAGATGGCTCACAGACCTGCCACTTACCGCACGTAATTTATAAAATTCAATCATAGAAAGCAGAGTATATAAAAATAACATATAAACTTTACTGTATTTACATATGCTACAGGATTTTATACAACGTGTGTGTCCATCTGTGTCTCTTTTCAAGAAGGTAAAAGAGATATCTCACTGACCACACTTGATGCATCACTTTTTACACAGTTGGTTTTGTCACATTGGATATCTTGGCCAGTTGCGTATGTCACAAAAGGTTCGGAAACAGTGTTCAGCCTCAGTAGCAGTACTTAACTGTAGACAAACGCAAATAACTTTTAAAACTGAAAAAAGACACAATTGTTGTATAACCCGAATATGACATGGGTGGTAGTGAGATAGCAGAAATATCTCCACTTGCTGTCATTGAGCTCTAGATATCCCACTTGTGGGACACTATGTTCCCGCTAGCCACTCACCACGTCACTACCAGTGAGTTGTTTTTAGTGTGTAGCTAAAATTTCTGACGATTTTTGCTACCAGAGTCACTGAGTCTCAAAAATCTTCTTCTGTTCATGCTGTTTTTAGCAATAGCATAGTACATGGTTTAAAATAACTAATTTGGCAGTGTATCATGATTTCACATGGTGGCTGAACAGTCTCAGGACAATTTAGCCACAGTGGCTAACATTTTGAAAATCCTAGGGGGAATGGAGGGATATCAGAGTTCAATGGTAGCTCGTGGAGATATTTCTGCTATCTCACTCTCACCCATGTCATATCCCCATATATACCCACTAAAGATTATGGGAAATACAGTACACTACAGAAATGGAAAAATGGCTGTCCCGGTGGCGCTGAGGCCCTGGACGCCTTGCCTCGTGCTATGCCTGCGACCTGGGTTCGAGAACGACCTTGGGGAGCCAGCATGGGGGTCGGAGCGGATTGAGCTGTAGTAGCCTCCCCTCCCGGGGTTGGTTGTCTGCTCCTTCTATAGTTCCGCTCCCACCAGGTGGAGGTCCAGTCGGAAGCAGTGGCAATAATGCCAGGGGTGGGGTGCAAGGGACCAAGCCGGTGCCCGGTGTGCGCCTACATGCATGTGCGTATCTACTGGGTCCTAGGTTGGGGGTAAAAGGGAAAATTTAAAAATGTTTATGGAAAAATAAAACCTTTAAATAAGGTAGAATTCACGCAGAATAACCTAAGTTCTGACCAAATTCTAAGTAGTAGACAGTTTTAGCTTACTCCCAACTGGGACCTTGTGAGTTATGGCAGACTTGAATACAGTACTTGATGATAAAGTTCAGTGTCCCAACACTAACTGACTGACCCATCAGCACTGTCTCTCTGATATCACACCCCTAGACACTCTCCTGATAGAAGAGCCAACCTCCCGAGAAAACTAGTCCGAGCTACTAATGTCTGTTCACCCTTACTTGCATTTGTTGTCATGGCTGTCTGCTCGGCAGGAAACATCTAGCTTTTGGCCAGGCCATACTGTTTCGTACCAAAACTTGAGTGTTTGAGATGAAAGGACTCTGCTGTTTTGTTACCTTTTTCGGGTGAGTGGAACTCTGCCGTCCATACCCAACTTGCACTCCAGCCTAGTACAGTAAATTTGAAATAAAATTTAATTGCAGTCCTCGCCTTCCTCCCACGTCCACTAAAATATTTTCTAGAGAAACTAGATTATATATATTTTTTAATCTTATATATAATTTATTTATTTTCTGGGTGTTGCATCTCCATCTCTCAGAGACATGAAAGGGTATCTTTAAGTAACCCTAAAAGATGATGTTTTTCATGTTAGGTTTGGTCTACCTGCTATGCCCCAGTTCTCTCTTCTTTTTAGCAGTTTTTTTTTTTTCCCCTAGAATTCTTTTTTACTTGCTCTGCTGGGCCACAGAGAACTCTCTCATGCATCCACCATCCTCGTCTCTACCTCCAGGCCTGAAACTCTCCAGCTTTCTGGCACCAGCTCAACTATCCCCAAGATGGGGCCGCCCTATCTGCCCAGGGTGCTCTATCTGTAATTTGGGCCAGACTGGGCTCAGCCCAGGAACTGGAGGAGTCTGGCCAGTGGAATGTGGTCGAGGGGCGGCGCCGTTCCCTGTCTCCGGGAGTGGGGATTTTCTTGACTGTACATCCCTTCCTCCATCTCTTCCCACGGCAGAGCTCGGATGTGCAATGGTGCCAGGCACACCTGCCGCGACTCTGTGTCCCCCCTAGCAAGCCCTGGGCATTGCAGTACCTCCAGTTGCCACTGGGGGCTGCTGCAGTGCCGGGCAGAAGCCTGGGTCCCCTCCCCCGAGAGAGGAGAGCAGTCCTCCGCAGGCCTTGCGCTAGGGTAGAGAATCTGGAGGTCAGACTGACCCTTTTCTTCAAAAGTAGGGGGTCAGAAGCCAAAAGTTGGGGGTCACTGCCTCAAAATTGTGATTTGACGCAAAATAACTAAAATGTTAATGTCTGTGATTTAAAATGTATTACAGGTGTCTCACACTTGTCTGTGGGTGGAAAACTATCTGCCTTTTGTCCTTTTTTGAATTTCTGTCCGAAAATAAAGTAAACTCTGTATTCATATATGTAATATGCTTGTTACTTTTCATTTTTTCATGTTGCAAAATGTTAACTGAATTTGTATCTGCCTTTGTGTTGTCTTTTTTTTTTTCTTTTTTAGTGCAATCTTGCATGATACACAACAGAAAGTCAGAATATTGTCACCGATCATTCATACTAACGTGCTTCCTGTAGGGCTGACGTGTGTGTGATTACAAAATAAATACAGTATTACAAGAGGTGCTACAGCCTGCAGGAGGCACATCAGTAAAGTATGTTCAATGAAGCACTGTTCTTACTTTTTCTTTCTATTGTCAGGCAGGGCAGTGCTGTCTAAGTTCCAGAGTGAGAGGCAGTAATTTAAGACGGGTGCAAATAAATACAGTGACAAAATCATATGGCCAGTGCACCTTACCCTACACCCTTCCCCCCCAACAAAGAAAAAAAGGAAACATCTTTTTTCTTAATTGCCTTGGTGTGAGTGAGCGTTAATTTTAATTTCAGCCTCAAGATCCCCATACAGGAATACACGTGCTCCCCCCCCCGATATCCGCAGAGCCAGTCACATCTGCGCCATGGCGTGTGTCCACCTGTTCTGCCGTTTCACCTGAGAAACTCCCCTGACCCACACACACATTAATTTTATTTTGTTCCATCCGACCCCATTACCTTTCATGATCTGAACCCCCGAAACCGGGCACGATTCTTCTCCTTGTGCTGCCTTTTTCATGAGTTGTCACCTCTCTCCTGGCTCAGTCGAGATTCAAACTTCTTCCACTGCCTTGTGATGGGCTGTGTCTTCCTTGCACAGGTGCCAGCTATTGCCATCCTCTTCTACCACACACAAAAATACAGGGCAACAATTGCACAAAAATACTCACTGGTACAGCACGCCGAGAGAGACACTATAAACTAACAAATGCCAAATCTCCTAACTCCTCCCTTGGCCTCAACAAATCGCTGCCCATGCTGTGATTTCTTGGCCACTCCTGCACAGATGGGTCCCTTCCCCCTTAATTCATTACTATCACCTCACCAATCACTGCTGTGGTAAAGAGGGGGGGGAAACGGGTCCAATCACCACTCCTCTCATTGGTGTCTTACGGAGAATCCCAAAGTGTGACCGATCACAGGGCTTAAAGTGGAGGCAAATCAGATTTAAAGCGACACTGCACGATTTGTGGCTGGCAGTGAATCGGAACAGCAAAGAAGGGCTGCGTCAAATGCAGAGCATTTTAGACAGTTCGTCAAAAATTGGATTTTTGCCCAAGGGGGACGTCGGTAGTGCGTTAACGCGAGCCCTGCCTCCGGATGCTCAATATCCCTCTCCCCTGCTGATCACCCAGGCCGAGGCTCCCAATCCCGGGTCGCCGGCATGGTGCAAGGTGTGGCATCTAGCACCTCAACCCTTGGCGCCACCAGGCCGGCTATTCTTTTTAGCAGTTTATTAGTTATTTAATCAGCATTACTAATTAGTTGGCAATAATGTCATCTTACTCTTTTCTTTTTTAGCTGTAATGTATTCCTTATCTTAAATTCTTTGTTGGGGTATTTTAATTCATTCAGCTGTTTTTGAAGACAGTGTTTGATTACAAAATTTGGAATTTGTGTGGATCTACAATAAAGATGGCAGCACCCAGCATAATTTAAACATCTCATCCCTGGAGGTCACATTTTTAACTGCTCCCCCTTTATTAATAATGCACATATGTCTGGTTGTTGCTAGCATATGTTTCTGATAACAAAGAGCACAGCATCGCCCTGATCTGCTTATATCCATGATGGTAAACTTGGCAAAGGAGCAAGAACTTTTAAAACAGAATCCTCTCTTGCCTCTCAGGATAAAAAAGCAAAAGAAGTTGGATATATTGATGTTTTGTTTGTCCTAACTGCCAATTCAATTTGACATTTTGTTAACTGGTAATGCTGTTTAAGGCACCCCACCTGTTTCTTTACAGATCCACTGTTACTGCCTCAGACAAACAATCTGCACTGCCATGTTGTCACCCACTGTGGTGCCTAATGTCCATGTTATAGGACTGCAGCACCAGGTTCCATCTTAATTTTGGGATTTTGCCACTGGTCCTATGGAGCCATGTTGAGGTAGCTGTTGTCGGTGACCAGTGGAACGCATCCATACAAATGTCTTCAACGCCTCAGACCCAGACTGACTAGACACCCCCTTCTTAATTGTGGCATAGGCACCATTTCTGGGCAGGAGCTTCCTGCTGTGGTACATCACTGGGTGTTCCTCCCATATATGTGTGTGTCCTGACTCAGAATTCCCCCTTTGTGTGTGACCAGATACATCCATGTGCACAGTGGACTTTAGAGACTACTCCAGGCTGGTCAACACAGGTGCTTTTCACAGTGCCGCCTTCATAGAAACATAGAAGTTGACAGCAGATAAGGACCGCAAGGCCCATCCAGTCTGCCCATTTCTTTTTCTACCTTATAAATGTGCCATCGGCCTTTGCTCTGTCAGTGGACTATCTATTCATAGTCATTTGTATTGCTCCCTTATGCCTATCCCATGCCTGTTTGAAGCCCTGCACTGTATTCATAGCCACCACTTCTTGTGGTAAGCCATTCCATGCATCCACCACCTTTCTGTGAAAAGAACCTCACATTCCCTCAATCGGCCTCCCCTAATCTCATGCTGTCCTCTTGTCCTGCAATTTTCTTATATTTAAACATGTTGGACTCTTTCACCTTGTTTATGCCCTTAAGGTGTTTGAATGCACGATCATATCACTCTCTCCTCCCTTTGCTCAAGGGCATACATATTGAGCTCCGCTAATCTGTCCTCATATAATCTTCTGATGCAGTCCCTGCACCATTTTGGCTGCCTCTCTGGACTGCCTCAAGTTTGGTTAATGTCCTTGTGAAGGTGTGGCCTCCAATGCCACACAGTGCTCAGATGAGGCCTAACCAGTGTCTTCGTACAGAGGGATTACCTCCCTCTACGACTTCAGATACCTCTACTAATACACCCTAACACCCCCCTAGCCTTACCTACTGCTTTAGAGGTCTGCTTGGATGATTTTAGGTCATCAGTGATGATGATGCCAAAGTGTCTTTCTTCCTTTGTGACTGCTAGCAACTCCCCTCCCAGCCTATAGGTGGCTTCAGGGTTTCTCTTCCCTATGTGCATGATTTTACACTTCTTTGCATTAAATCCCAGTTGCCACTCTTCAGTTGTTAGAATGCTGTCTCACAGTGACCCATCCAGTGAACTTTTTCTGCATTTTCTTTATAGGGAGATTGGACAGTGCTTTGGCCATGCTGCTGACCACAAGAGTTTCTTACCTATGCAGCTCCCTTTGTAAATCCTCCAATTCCCCTTCCTCTCACTTACTCACTTGTGGCTGCGGCCCATCCCTGTATAGTCTGTTTTTACTGGCTCAGGCCAGATGTGTCCACTCCTTGCTCTGTGCCCAAGATATGACCTCTGCCATCCCTATTCAGCACTTCTTCACCTTGAACTGCCAGCCCTGCAGCTTTCAATTGACAGTAGCTCTGTCACATCCCTGACTTGATCCTCCCATGTCTGGCTGTAGGCGGAAATGTCGTCCATGTACACTAGGGCAAAGTCTTCTGTCTCAGATGAAATGCGATCCATGAGCCATTGAAAGGCGGCTGTTAGATTCTTCATCCTCAATGGCATTATTCGAAACTTGAATAGGCCAAATGGACTGACAAAGGCTGACTTTCTTCTCCCCCCCCCCCCGAGGTATCTACCAGTAGTGCTCCTCCCTCCTCTCTCTCTCTCTGGGTCACAGGTACCAATCAATTGAGGTATCCTAGTTCATATGATCATATGAATAAAGCTTTTACTGCTTACTACTACAAGTAGCATCACATGCCTGTGGTAGTCGGGCACATGGCTCCCTTCAAATTATTTATTACTTTGGTAACCGGGTAGGTGCAGTAATCACAGGGACCGTTTTCAGGCACAACCCACGAATCAGGTCCATGATCTTCGCCAGTCCCCAAAACAAAAATCAACTACCCTCTCCATCACAAACGCTGCCAATACCCCCATTGACCAGGTCCACACCTTCAAATACCTGGGCATTACTCTTGACAGTGCCCTTTTTTACAGGGAGCATGTCAGCGTCCTATCCAAGGTTGTCAACACAAGAATTGGTCTGCTGTACAGAGACAGGCACTGTATGACACAGGATGCCTTGTCACAGCCGTCACCAGTTCCACACTGTCTTGTCGTCATTTATGGCCTGATAATTTATGGTTCCATCACAGACACCACCCTCACGCCAATCCATACTACTTTAACCAAATCATGCTGGTTGATCGCTGAGCCCTTAAACATACACACTTGTGACCTCTACTCTAGTACTAACTGGCTAAACTTCAAGGGTAGGCTCTCCCACACTGGTTTAGTCACTAAAAATCAGCATGGGACCTAGCTGCACCTCCTGCCAACCTCTTCTCAACCCGGTCACTAAAGCCCATGGTACCAGGAGGGCACCAGACTCCATTTTTGGCGCACCTCCCAGGACCACGCTCTTCAAATACCGGCTCCCAGTTCTTAATGCCATCCCCCGATGTCCTTGATACCCCTACTCTGGGCACCTTTAAGCGGATGCTAAAGGAATACATTGTGACGCTCAGTAGGTGTGACTGTCCCACCTAGCCCACCTCTCCACTCTGGATTACCTGACAAGTTCTGCATCAGTTGAATGCTCTTTAATGGTTATGCCTCATCCTGCACAAATGTACTAATAAGACTGTAACTGCCTTTGTCTGATGTTTCTGACGAGATCAGTATCAATTGATTGCTTTCAAATGGTTCTGCCTCAGTCTGCACAAGTGTGTGTGTGTAAAAAAAAAAAAAAAAAATAATTTGCCAGCGTGTAATGGTTCTGCTGTACTGTTAGAAGATACTGTTTCTATCTTAGGTATGTTATTCTGTTTTTTTCCAGTACTCTGTACTGCTGTGTATAGTCATGTCTTTTTTTTTTTTTTTTACTTTGAAATGGAACCTCTGTAAAAGAGTTTCTGTGACTCAAAGATTGCAATCTGAGACAATAAATAATAATATCTGCAAACAAAGGAACTGTGCTGTTTTATACTTCTCAAAATCTGATGGTAATATAAAGTGGCTGACTGCATAATGATACCTATGAAAGGTCTCTGATAATTTTGAGGGACTGAAATGTTTGTAATCATGTTGGTCCTTGTACAAACTGTTAGGTGATTTGAGATATTTTATTGGACCCATTAATCATTTTAGTACACAAGCTTTCAGGTCTACATAGACTGTTCGTCAGATGATAGTTTTTACAAAACCAAGTTTGTTTTGCTTTTTGTAAAGGCAGTATAGCTGATATGATTAGAGAACTGAGTTATTCAGCTGGAAACCCTGCAGACCTGGGTTTGAATCCCATAACCATCCCATTCATACTCTACAACCCTGAGCAAGTCTCTTAACCTTCCTGTGGTCCCCAGTCACACCTGGAAATTTAGCTTTGGCTCAGGGTGTCTTTTACGGCTAAAAAAGTCTATATTAGTAAATAACAGCATTTTTTTTTTTTATCCGAAGAAGGCCCTGTGTAGGCTAGAAAGCTTGAATATTAAGCGTTTGTCAATGCCCACTGTTTGATGCTTAGAGAGACCACATTTGGGACACACACTAAATGCATGTGTAGTACATATTGTATAATGCATATTGAAAATTACCAAAGCTATGAGTGAAGAAAATTTTCATTGTACCTTCCTAATTTGGCATTTAAGATTTTGAATCCAGATTTTAACAGTCTTTTATGAAACCCTTTTAGAACTTGGTAGGTGATATTTTTCAAACTGGCCTGAAATGTGGTTTCACAGAGTGACCGGTAAAGTCACTTTTAGGCCAGACTGAAAATGTTCACCTACCAAGATGGGAACCCTGGGCAAAACAATAGACTAGAATGGATGGTGTTCTGCTTTTCAGGTTACAGTTACTAATTAAAAAAAAAAAAAAAGTCTTACGAGGGAACTTTTTTTTTTGTTTGTTTTGTTACTGGTGTAAGAGTGATACTGGAGATTGTGCACCCCACTGTCGTAAATGTATGGCGGCACTGGGAGTGGGCACCCCAAGGTCCACACACATGAAGTCATGAAGTGGTTGGGGGGTTGATTACATTACAGATGTGGTATTGTGGGTTTGGGATGGGGTAACACGTTGCAACTGTGACGGGAATACAGCGAAGGCCATCACAGCAATATTTTTGGCAGTTCATTGTGATGGTCCGCTGGGTTCCCGGCACTGTTGTCTCCAGGGTGTTTGCCCCCTCCCCGAACCAGCTCTGACTTGGAGTTGGTTAATTTAAGTATGGGGGGTGTGGGGGCAAAGCCTCCCACAGAAAACGCAAGTTTTCCGAATGACAGCACTGCACCAGTTGGCAGTGTTGTGCCGTCGCTGTGCTGATGGTCTGCAAATTCCGTGTCACAGCGGCATGGTGGAACCGGGGATGGGCACACCAGTGTCTGCACATGAAGTGGTGAGGGGAATACTGCACGGGGGTGTGTGATTACATTGCAGATGCCGACTCATAATGGGTCTTGGAACGCCGATCAGCTAGGCTGATGATGACTCCACTCAGCTGCTTGCCAGGTGGTGTCATGCAGGTGAAAGCATCAAGCTGCTCTGTCATGGGAGCGGCTTAGTCCTTTCAACTACAGGGCGTTTCTGCATTGCAAGCGCTGAACAGTGTCACTATCGTCTGCGCTGATCATTGGCCTGTGACTGTCGAGCCACTGTAACTTGAGCTGCATTGACCCAACTGTGACACACCTCTGAAATGCCATTCTTATAACAAAATGTTTGCTGTGCATGTGTACATACAAATATAAAAAATAATTATCGGTCCAATAAAAGGTAGCAAATGACCTACGTTGTTGTTTTGAGGCTTATTTCATTGCTTTTCAAAACCACTTTTTTTTTTTCATCTTTTGTCATTAGGATCTTCTCAGCTCCTATGGAACGTTTTGGCTTTTCTCCAGTTTCTGTGCCCTGAGTGTCATCTTTACTTGTGTTTGTGTTCCTGAAACAAAAGGAAAGACCCTAGAACAAATTGAAGCTCGCTTCAGAGGATTGCACTAGGCCTTATGCAGTCATGGTGGTCTGTATCACAGAGGTGGTCTCTGTGGAAGGAATGACAGGTTCACTGTTCTCACCTGACTGATTCAAAATGAATTCAGGAACTGTGTGCTGATATAGGTGCCTTTTTTTTTTTTTTTTGAGGCAGGGTTCTGAATATAAATTTAATTATAAAATTAGTTGCATAGTAATTATTAAATTCAAAAACTATAAAGTCTGTAAGGTTCTCTGTTTGTATTATTCCCAGCCACAAAGTGAAGAGTTCTGTCAGTGAAGTGTCATTTCAGTCTGTCATCATCTTGTTTATGGTTACTTATATGTACCATTGTTACATTTTCTTTCAGACTTTGTTCTTAGAATATCGATGTTAATCTATGTGACATCTGCAATAAACATCAAAAAATTACATTTCTAGGGACATGGATATGTTGTTCAATCCACACTTAATGGCAGGTTCCTTGCTGCTTTAAATCTTGCCGGAAGGTCTTCAAGCTGGCTCCTCCCACCCACCCGGGTGGTAAAACTCTTGGCTCTGCCCCATGACGCCAGATCTTCCTTACCACGTGGAAGCTCAGGTTCCCTTCTTAGCGCTCTGCATGCTAGACTCGATCCAACTCTTCAGTTCATCCGAAACTAGTTTTGAAGTTTTCAAACTTCGGTCTCTTCATCTTCCTCGCGGCTCCGAGCGGACAAATGTATTCCTGGTTTTGGAGGTGCCTCTTGGCAGAAAATGTACAGGACGGATCCGCGACCACGCATGCCACTGCCCAGGCTTCAGATCATGACCCCAGGCCTGCAAGTTGTGCTGCTCTTTCTCTGCCAACATCCTGGACGATCACGGCCCGAATGAAGCTTGGGCGTCCCGAGAAACGTTTCCTGACGGTAAAATCAAAAGAGGCTTGTTGGGCAGTGCCGTGGTGACTGGCTCAGCTGAGTAGCTCGAGCAGATGATTGCCCTCGAGGAGGAGGCAGCCCAGGCCGCATCTTCCTCGGCCGCGGCTTTTATCCCACTCTCTGTGAGTTCCTCGTATTCGGCTTCGTTCAAGGAGCTTTGTCAGTCCCTTTCCACAAAGGGAGAGGGGCCATCGGGACATTCTTCTTGGCCCAAGAAGAAGGAGTCGAAAGGTAAGTCCCACTGTCAGTGTTCGTGGGAGCGGGAGAGGTTCCCTTCCCCGGACAGCCGACTGTCGACTTCGGTCAAGGTTGCAGCTGGGCCGCTGGCTTCACGGTGCCCCCGTCAGGCCAGCCTGCCGAGATTCCCGTCGACGAAGTCGAGATTTTTCTCAATCCATTAGACGGGCTGTCGACTGGAGAAGCAGACGTCCCTCCTTCACCGGTCCCCCGGGTGGCTACCGAGGATCTGCCTGTGCCTTCTGGGCCTCAGTTCCTGGTTAAAGTGCCCGAGCCAAGGGAAGAGCGGATGTCCCCACCCCTTCCCATACCCACCCTCTGTCCTCCCCGAGGGTCTCGGACCTCTTCTCAGTCTAGCCGTTCCCGCTGACATTGGCGGTCTCAGTCTCGATACCGAGGTAAGCAGCGGCACCGTTCCTCCTCTTCCTCGGATGAGGGGAGGCTTCGGCATAAATTACGCCGGCGCTACGAGGAGCTTATGTGGCAGCAGTTGCTGTTGTCCGGCTAAGTCACCTCGCCATCAAGTGCTGTCACCTGAACGCATCAAACAACCACCGCCGCAGTCGAGTTGCCCGCCTCCAGGGCCGGTTGCTCGCCCAAACCCAGTTGCTCCACGATTTATGGTGAACCTCCACCTCCACAACCAAGTCGGGGCATCAACAAGGATTCTCGGTTGGGTCACGGCCTGCACCACAGGTTGTCTGTCACCCTCACTCCTGACCGTCCTCTGCAGGTGGCGGGTGGCTCAGGGCCGAGGCAGCTCTTTACAGACTCTTCGGAATCTGACGACAACTCCTCCCTGTTCTCCAGGCAGGTCGACCTGGAGTCCTCCAGGGGCCAGTCATTGGACGATAGCCCATCGTCCTTCTCGGGTCTGCTTCGATTCATCTCGGAGTCCACCGGGATGCAGCTCGAGCCCGTGTCCAAACGGGCCAAGTATCCCCTGATGGAGATACTGGACTGAAGGGATTCCCCCACGGAGGCCTTTCCGGTGGCTGAGGCCATTGTTTGCCCAACCTTGGAGCTTTGGCAGCGGCCTGCTTCCTGTCCTGCGCCCTTGGCCAGGAAGTATGCGGTCCCTACCGGCTCTTTGCCCAGTTTCTCGGAGATCCTCTGCCGAGGGGTTAGTCACTGACAGCATTTTCCAGCGCTCCGGTAACGCCCGGGATGTGGATAAGCCCACCGACAGAGTCCAAAAGCTGGACTTTGCAGGCGCAAGCAGGCACGCGATGCCTCCCTCGGCCTCCGACAGGCCAGCTCGGCCGTGCTGATGGCACACTTCCCATGCCCTTGGGCTCCTGGATGAGGTTGTTCTCATCTCTGACTGACCTGCAGACCACGGTCCGCCAGGTGCGGGACCAGGGTAGGGCAGTGGCGAAGCAGCAGCTTCAGACTGCTCTGGACATGGGTGATTCCTGTGCCAGGTCAGTAGTGGCTGCAGTGGCCATGCGCCGCAGGGCATGACTGAGGATATCCACCTTCACGGCGGATACCCAGCACAAGTTGGCGGATGCCCCCTTCTTGGGGACTGACCTCTTCAGCCCTGGAATGGAGGGACACCTCCAGCGGATCGAAGTCCAGTGCCACCCTGGACTCTGTCACCTCCACCCAGAGGGACGAAGGCCGCCATCAGCAGCAGAAGTCCTTTCGTCCTTCGGCCCCTGCATCTCTACCAGCCCAGCAGCACCAGCAACAGGGCCAGCAGGCTCGCACTTGGCGTGCCAGACCCAAGCTGGCGGCTTCCTCCAACAGGAAGCATGGAGTAAAGGCCCAGGAGGTCCCTTCGGCCAGTTTTTCCTCCAAGTCTGCCCAGTGACGGGCTCACACAGCCCCAGCCTCGCCACCCCCGGCGGTTCCCCCCCCTGCGGGGACGGCTCCGCCACTTCCTTTTCCACCTGGTCCGCTATCACCACGGACCGCTGGGTGTTGGAGGTGGTAGGAGAAGTCCTGCCTCTGGAGTTAGAGCTGGCTCCACCCTTTCGAGCCGTCGCCCCTTGGGGGGCCACAGGGTCCGTAGCCTCACTGTCGGCCCGCCAAGCCGATATTGCCCTGCTCCTCGAAAAAGAGGTGATCAGGAAGGTGGTGGATCCTCCTCCAGACCCGGGGTTTGTGTCCAGGTACTTCCTGGTCCCAAAACGGATGGGGGGGCTCGCGCCCCATTCTTGACCTGCACGACCAGAACAAGTTCCTAAGGTCTTGGACCTTCAGGATGGTCACTCTGGCTCAGATAATCCCATCCTTGGAAAGAGGCATGTGGTTCTGTTCCTTGGACCTCCAGGATGTGTTCTTTCACATCCCAATCCGTCCGTCCCATCAGAGATTCCTCCGCTTCAGAGCGGAGGGATCCCTTTGAGTTCCGGGCCATGCCCTTCGGCCTCTCCCTAGCTCCCAGAGTCTTCACCAAATGCATGGCAGTGGTGACAGCATTCCTGTGGTGCCAAAGGGTCCGGGTGTACCCCTACTTGGACGACTGGCTGATTGCAGCCCCCTCCAGAGTAGAGGCGGATCGGTCCAGAGATCTGGCCCTTCAGGTTTGCTCTCAGATTGGCCTCATCATCAACGAGGCCAAGTCGGAACTCGTGCCAAAGCAGGTGATACAATTCATTGGGGCAGAGCTCAACTCTCTACGAGCCAGAGCACGGCTCCTGGCGGACAGGGCCGAGGTTCTTTCCTCCTTTGCCCAATCATTTCTAGTTGGGCAATTGCGCCCTGCCAGGGACTTCCTGTGCCTCCTGGCCCTCATGGCGGCCTGCACCAGCATGGTCCATTGGGCCCGTTGGTTCATGCGTCCCCTTCAGTGGGGACTGGCCAGCCAGTGGTCACAACGCTGTGATCCGTTGGACCAACCCGTGACAGTGTCCCAGGAGATGTGGAACGCTCTCCAATGGTGGATCGTTCCAGCACATCTGCTGGAGGGCATCCCGTTCATCCACCCCGAGCCTACGGTCTCTCTATTGACCACTGCATATCTGATGGGTTGGGGTGCCCATCTGGGGGAACACCAAGCGCATGGCCTCTGGTCCCCTCGGGAGTCCCGATGCCATATCAACCTGCTGGAGCTCCGAACGGTCTGTCTAGCTCTCACCGCCTTCGTTCCGTTTCTACGGGGTCAAGTGGTTCTGGTCCAGATGGACAATACCATGACCATGTACTATCTGAACTGCCAGGGCGGGACACACTCCATGCTGTTATGCAAGGAAGCTCTCTGCATATGGTCCCTCGTGCGCAGCCTGGAGGTGGATCTCCTAGCCATTCACGTGGCAGGAGCCTCCAACACCCTGGCCGATGCCCTAAGCCGGATAGGGGGTGCGTCTCACGAGTGGTCTCTCCTGCCGGAGGTAGTACAAGACTTGTTCTCCCACTAGGGCACGCCTCAGGTGGACCTGTTTGCCTCCCGGGAGAATGCGAAGCTGAGTCTGTTCCATGCCCGCCCCCCCCAGCAGGGCTCGCTGCAGGGGGATGCCTTCTCGAGGCTGTGGACCCCGGGCCTCTTCTATGCATTTCCCCCATTTCCCTTGATCCACAAGGTGCTTTTCAAGGCGAGGAGGGACAAGGCACAGGTGATTCTGGTAGCCCCAGACTGGCCCCACCAGTTCTGGTATCCAGATCTCCTCAGCCTCAACTCCAGGCTCCTGAGGCGGCTTCCAGCCCGCCCGGACCTGATCTCGGTCAACCAGGGGAAGGTTTTCCATCCGGACCTTCAGTCCCTGCACCCGACGGCCTGGTTCCTGAGCGGCTAGAGTTCCAGGCCTTGGGTCTTTCCGACGAGGTCCTCAATGTCGTTGAGGCGTCCTGTAAGGAGTCAACCAGGAAATGCTACGCCTTCAAATGGAAGAGATTCTCCATTTGGTGTCAGGGGAAGGGCTTAGACCCTTCCGCCTGCCCCTTGGCAAGCATTCTGGACTACCTGTGGTCCCTTTCTCAGCAAGGACTTTGGTCGACGACCCTTAAGGTGCACCTGGCAGCCATCTCTGCTTACCGGGCGCGGGCCGGGAAGCAGTCGGTGGTGCAGGAGAAGGTGGTCAGGCGCTTTTACAAAGGCCTTGACCACATTTCCCCTCCGGTGCGAGAGGGTGCTGCACTTCTGAGGTGCCGTCTTTCGGATGAGACGTTAAACCGAGGTCCCATCTGCCTGGATTGGTGGTAGTTCAGGTGGATGTGAAAGATCCCATGGCACTTATCGAAAAGAGTAAGGGAATTTCCCGGTGTCCTGGCCAAATTTCCCTCATTCACTAAAAATACCACCTACAGCTTAATCTGGTTCAATTTCAGTTGCTTACCATCTGTATTCCCCGGTCGCCCCTGGAAAAGGGACTTCTAGGCCCAGTGGGCTTACCGGGTCAACAAAATTCAACAGACAAACCTCTACCTCAGTGGGATCTACTGCTGGTATTGGCCAAGCTCATGGGCAAGCCATTCGAACTGATGCACAGGTGCGATATTTTCCACCTGTCATGGAAGACCGCCTTCTTGGTGGCCATCACGTCAGCCAGAAGGATGAGAGGGCTCCAGGCGCTTTCCATTGAGTCTCCTTATCTGGTCTTCCACAGGGACAAGGTTGTCCTGCGCCCCAACCCGAAATTCCTTCCGAAGGTGGTGTCGGAGTTTTACCTTAACCAGATGTTGACTCTGCCAGTGTTCTACCCCAATCACACCTCGGAGGCCGAATATAGGCTGCATACTTCGGACCCTAGATGAGCGCTCGCTTATTATAAGGAGCAGACGGCTGAAGTTCGAGGAGAGGTTCGCCAGCTGTTTGTCACCTACGCTGAAGCTGCACCTGGCAGACCTGCAGCCAAGCGGACGATAAGCAGGTGGGTCACCTCTTGCATAGATCTCTGCTATAGGTTGGCGGGCATGGAGCCTCCCAGAGGGATAAGAGCTCATTCTACCCGCCATATCTGCATCTGTAGCTGCTTCCAGGGATGTCCCTATCCAGGATATCTGCAGGGCTGCTACCTGGAAGTCATCACATACGTTTATTACCCACTACCACATCAACCTTTAGTCATGCCGGGATGCTGGTTTTGGGGCCTCGGTTCTCCGGTCTTTCCCCCCCCAAGTAAGTATCTGGGGTGTGCGCCTTGCCTCCCTCCTCCCGGAGAACTGCTAGGAGTCTGCCAATAAGTGTGGATTGAACAACATATCCATGTCACTAGAAATGAAGGTTACTCGCCTGTAACAGGAGTTCTAGGAATGGTGTATGTTCATCCACACGACCCACCCGACCTCCCAGGCTTTGACGCACAACCTGGCTTCCAGCGGACTAGATCTGGCGTCATGGGGCAGAGCCGAGAGTTTTTCCACCCAGGTGGGTGGGAGGAGCCAGCTTGAAGACCTTCCAGCAAGATTTAAAGCGGCAAGGAACCTGCCGATAAGTGTGGATGAACAACATATACCATTCCTAGAACTCCTGTTACGGGTGAGTAACCTGTATTTCTTGGCGTTTCCACTCTTTGAAATGTACAAAATGTACAGTGCTTTTATAGAGAACTGGTTTGGGTCTCTTAAAACAAGATACTGTATATGCATCCTCTAGTTGAAATGTATGCAGTGTATAATAATGAATGAGTTTTTTTCTGTATAGCAGACACTAACAATAAAAGTAAAACTTGACCTTGAGTAAGTCACTTGGCCTCCCTTTGCTTCAAGCTACCAAATAAGACCCCACTGTAAACTAGATCCCCACTGTAAACAGGATATTGTGTATCCGACGGACTATCCTGGGTTGACTGAAAAAGGGAAAATAAACTTTGTTTATAATTTCACAAACCTTGCTTCTCAGATGATCATAAATTCTGGTTACCCTCATGGAAGTGTGACAGGCTAACTGTGGGACACTGGATGACAAAGGAGTGATCACTTTTAAAGTTCCTGGATTGGGCCAGTTGGGTGTTCCTATGGTTGAGTTCAGTCCGATCAAGCTTAAATTATAAAGGTCTCATCCAACAAGCTCTGAGGACTGTACGGCTAAAGTGATCATACCTGACATATTGTATTAAAATGCAAAACATTAGGCCAGCCCGGTTTCACTGAGTTGAGGCACTGAACGTCACATTTTTTTGCCACATCGGCAATCCAAGTTCAGGAACAGACTCTGGTTGCTCTGGTGTTGGGGGGGGGGTTGAGAAAAGATTGAGCGTCCGTAGACAGCATTCCTTCCTTGCGGGAGGGGGATTGCGCAGCATGCTGTACACTGACACCCTGAGGAGGTGCTTTCAGTGCGAAACCGGTAGAACTGTTTGTGTGTTCTGGGAGCTGTTGTCACCTTGCATGGCGCCACTGTATTTTACTCTTTCTACACTCATGTGAGTAAAATATTGATTTGTTACAGAAGTGTTAGTGCCGTGTCCTTTTTGTTGCTTTGTCAGCAGGCAGACCCACATCCAGGGCTTTAGACTGCCTCCGTGGAGCCAGCCACTCCACTCATTACACACGACCGTGGGCCCAGGGCAAAACAGTAAAATTGGGAGCTGACAGTATCTATGATGACCCGACTATAACAGGTCGGAGGAAGAGTCCCTCCGAGAGAAGGACTAGAGCTCCCTGTCGGCATCCCACAAAAAATTAAAAATTATTCAATAAAAGACATACACAGATAGACTTAAGCACACATGCAAAATGACAGAACATGTAAATGATTTGATAAACAGTTTGAAACAGTACACTACACAATTAGGTAAACATTGTAGTAAACAGCTTGGCTACATTAGGTTCATGAAATGTTAAATGTGTGTGCAAATTTATCAGTGTCTTCAGAGAAGACATAAACCTGTCTGGGGGGTCACTTTGCTTAAGGACTGGATAGAGGGCATTCCATAACAGAGCCCTAACGGCAACAGCCCTACAGCCAGCAGTTTTAGATGGTTTTTAGGGACAGCTAAAAGTTTTAAATTTGCAGGCATAAGAGGTCAGTCAGCAAATCCGAGAGATATTTGGGATTATGCTCATGGAGGCATTTGTTTCCTTGCTGTATGAGCACATCGCACAGTTTCAGCCTAGCTAGGAAGTGGGCCAAGTGCAGTTTGTTCCTCTTGGAGAGGGTTAGTGACACTCCTGGTATCCCAGGAGGATAGAACAGACATGTACACTGAAGAGCTCATCACTCTTCTGATATCTGTGTCATTGCACAAATTTCTCAGTGGATTGGCCAGCGCTGGGTGTCACCTCCCATATTTGGGACAATTTATGCTCCTGGCCTGAATAGGGGACAAAGCATAACAGGCCACCTGATTATGAAGGTTTAACAAGCCTGTGGTTGCACACAAGGGACCACAAGTCCAATTGACCCCTCACTTTAATGATCCCTAGGGTAAGGACCACGAGAAGGAGGATGGCATCCGCAGGTAGTTCAGTTCTGCAAGGGACTCTGCCCAGAGTAGATGAGGAACACAGGTAAGACACAGAGGGATCTTTGCTCTACACGCATGGTGAACCTGTGGGAATTTAAGGGACTGACAAACGGTAGTTTCTGTGTGTTGTTGTCAGCAAATTGGCGGGCAAAATGGGATTAAGAAAGGGTCAGGACATATACAGAGGAGTGATCTGGGAGGACTGATAGAGGGTGGTGAAGATTCTGGACGTTTAAAGGACTCCTAGAGAAATCCTATCTGGAGTACCCTGATAAAAGGGTTTCTGTCCTGGAAACCACTTCAGCAGCACTGGTGAAGTACTATGGATATGGTCCATCACATATAGGTAAAGCGGGGTATAAGGGAGTCTTTAAAACATGGAGAGCTGCGGGAGGACAATGTAGCAGGGGTGAGGGGGGCCTTATAAGATGGGCACTGCAGAGGAGAAGGACCTTGGTGTACTTGTAACAGGGCAAGAAAATCAGCACAGTGCAGGAAGGTAGCAGCTAAAGCTTACAAGATACTGGGGTGTATTGCCAGGGGAATCCCCTTGAGAGGTTATCTTGCCACTATACAGGTCAGACCAAACCCAGAGTACTGCATGCAGTTCTGGCGTCCCTTCCTAAAGAAGGATATTAGACTGCTGGAGGGAGTCCAGTACAGAGCAACCAAGATAACAGGAATGGAGGAGAAACCCTATGAGGAAAGACTGAGAGAGCTCAACATGTACTCCCTGGAAGAGAGGAGAGAGAGAGAGGGGTTATTTATTTATTTAGTTAGTTTTTATTGACCGGTTAAGTGCACTAGACAAATCCTGACTATGTTCAGGCACAACCCGGGGAGTGGGATACAGATGAATGCCAACTGACCTTGAACCAGATTAAGCTGTTGGTGGTATTTTTAGTGAATGAGGGAAATTTTGCCATGATCAAGACCTTCAAATATATGAAGGACATAAACAGAGTCAGCACAGAAAAGATGTTTAGGTTAAAGGGAGAGGGCACTAGGGGCATAATCTGAGACTGGAGGGGGCAAATTCAGGAGGGAGTTGAGAAGACACTACTTCACAGAGAGTGGTAGCAGGGTGGAACGCACTTCCCAAAGAGGTAGTGTCACTGAAATTGGTGAATAAGAGGGGTGGGACAGGATCAGGGGGAGGGGAACTGGTGGAATGGGAGGGGGGAACAGCTGTGGAGTAAACTTGGATAGCTGTACACTCGATAGACCCAAGAGCCTGTATCTTCTGGCATTTTTTGTACGTTCATAACACCTGTGATGCAGTCATCTTCAAGGAAGTCCTTTGGAGGCAGCAGAATTGCTCAGTGTGCCGCAGGTTTCCAGGGTTCACTGCAAAGCTGACTGGTGTAGAGGCTGTACTCATTCTTCTGCAGAGCAGGTCCTAGCTATTGTTGGTGCAAGTAGACACTGTCTCTTCAGTAGACATCTACGGTACAGATTTGGGGGTGGGGGCCATGAAATAGTAACTGTAAACAGATTTTTCCCCTGTTCAATTTGGGTGGTGCAGTCACCCCAGTTGTAAGACCAAAATGTGTAGTCATGCAGCTGACCAGGTCTGTCTCTAATAGGGCGCCTGACATGCGATGAGAGTCCATGGGGAAAGAGATGACCAGGAATGTGCCTGTGATAGGAGAGTCCATCATAAGTGGGGAGGAAGGAGTAGTGGGGGCTATGGAGAAGGGAGACAGCATGGTTAGGTGCTTTCCAGGGGCTTCAGTTAGGGATGCTGACAGGGTGGAATGAATTATTAGGGGAGTGGGAAGGATTGATTAGCTTGATATCATTGTCCATCTAGGGACTAACCTGGCTTGCAATCCCCTGGAGGAGGGTAAAGATAGCTTAAGAAAGCTAAGGGAGGCTGGCAGCAGCCTCATTGACCTGTTCTGGGGTCCTGTCAGATTAGGGAAGGATTCTTCTGATCATTTTCTTTAATGCATGACTGAAGGAGTGGTGCAGGGATGAGGGATTGGGGTACCTAGGAGATTGGGAACCACTCCTTGAGGGATATAAGGTTATTCAAGTGCAATGGCCTACACCCCTTTTGCAGAGGAAAATACAGCTCAGGTGGGGGATAATTGCCCCTCCTCAATTGAGGGAGGTCTGAATGACTTCCCCCAGTGCTTTACCGCCAACAGTTTCTGTTTTCTGATGACAGATTCTTTTGTTTTCTTTGGTAACTAAAAACCACACACCACTCCTACTAGGAACAAAAATCCCAGCCTAGCAACATGGTCCAGATTTCTGTCTTGCTGTTGGGTGTGCTTGAGAGGACTGTCTACTGGGAAGAACTAGAGTTGCTGAGCGTTGAGACGCTGTATGCAATAAGTTACTGCTGATTTCCGTGAGGAAGAAAAGAGAGGCAGTAGGAGTGCCAAGAAGCTTACCCCGAGTTTATAACGGGTATGCCATCGTTGCCTGAGTTCTCTATAATCAGCGGTTCTCAAATGGTGAGGCCAGCCTCCCTGGGGAGGCCCCAACCTGTTTCAGGGGAGGCTCAAGCGAGTCTGAAAAAGTACAGTATTTAAATTTTGAGTTTTATGTATTTTGTGTGAAGAGATGAAGCAAAATGAAAGAGGCTAATAGTATTTGAATTTTATGTATTTATTTACTAATAGGTGACAAGGGAAGGTGAATGAGCCAAAGCTCATTTCGGGTGTACCCTGGGAAGGGTAGGTAGTGAATATATTTCAAAAAGGTAACTGCAAAACAATCAAGAAATACACAATGAACAATAGCGCAAACAAATATGAACAATAAATTGATAATGAGTGGTGGTCATTGATCAATTTGTAAACTGATGGCAGAACAGCCCAAATACAAGGGTTGAGCATAGAAGTGCTAAGAGCAACAGCAGGAAGGAGCAAAGTAATCCCAGAGAAGTTGCTGAGCAGCAGGGAAGGAAGGGGAGAGGCAAAGTATGTACGAAGGTAATTTCATAAGAGGAAACAGAAAGTAGTCTGAACCATGAAGGTACTGCAACAAGGGGTAACAATGGTTCAAGAATGAAAATAGTGGCGCAAGTAGGCTGGCCGGGGGGGGTACAATAAACTGATTAATAATATTTGTTAATTTTATTTATTTGTTATTCAGATAACACCTTTGAGCACAAGAACTCTTTTTCAAAGGTTCCACATCAGTATAAGACAAAGAACTGAATGTGAACCAAGTACTCAAAGGGGTTTCAATTTATTCATGGTGTGCTGCGCAAAGTACAGCATGTTATTTTTCCTTGGGGAGGCCCAAGATTATTTCAGTTTTTGGGGGAGGCTCAGTCTTTTCCATGGATTTGGGGAGGCTCACTGTGACAAAGTCTAAGAACCATTGCTCTATATGAACTCAGTGGGTCTTGTCCCGGCACATTTTTGTTTTTGCCACTCTCTCCTTCAATTCAGGATGGCCACTGTGCTTGCTTGTGACCTCCGGAGATTCAGAGTCCTGTTAAGTTGAGGGGTTTGTCCCAAGCTGGTGCTCTTCGGGGCGCCTACGGGAGAGGTTGCATCGGGATAACCCTAATATTTATTTACAAAGGAAACGGCAAATGTCCTTTGTTTAGTAAACCATCTAACTGTAGTAAATTTATTGATTTAAAGTTCTAAAGTCTTAAGCCCTAAAGCATTTCTAGCCTCTCCATTTTCCTAGGGTTTAAAAAAGATATTTTCAGTGTATTTTATTATTTTCATGTATTTCATGCTGGGTCATATGTTGATTTTATATACCCACAGTGAATAATTAGTTTGTTTTTGTTTGTGTTAATTTAACTTGGGCAATTAATGCTGGGGTTGTGCGCACTGCTGAGGGATTTTGCCTTTTGGAGCATTTTCGAGTGCAGATGTGCTTGTTCTGACATTGTATGTGCACCTTTAGAAACCTTTTTGAAATTTGTTTTTATTGTGGAAGGAAAGTTTATTTAAATTATTTGGAATATTTGGATTGCAATCTGTGTCCCATTTAGGTTACGATTGGGACTAAGCAGAACAGCCGAACAGCTGATTACCTGACTAATAAGATTAGTTTAAGAATAGAGCAATTAATTTGATTAGCCCTTGTATCTAACAAGGCTGTTTTGTAAGCTGAAGCATCTCTTTTGTATTCCTTCCAATAATTCGGGTCAATTGAAATTAATTTATCAATTGGTCCCAAATTAATTAGTGAGGGACTCTCTTTTCCTCATGCTGTTTCCAAGATAAGACTGCTGATTGTCTGATGGGAAAGCATCAATTTTGAAGCTAAACCCACCAATGAGCTGTTCACTCATAGTCAGTCTCATAGCCTGATAGAGGCAGAGCAACTAGAAATGTTATAACCGCAGGAAACACTCGAGGGAAAGAAGGTTGTATTGAACAAAGGAGGTGCATCAGCTATACCAGTTTCTCAGTTTACTTGTATTGTGATATTGAATTCCAAGCGGTTTAGCCTGGGAACTTTATAAAAATCGGAGACTAAACTTTTTTGCAATATTGGGTGAGCATATCCCTGACTGTCTGCTTAAAATAAGGAAATCGCTTCACTTTCTGACTTCATCCAAAAACTCCTCGTGGACTGAAAGTGAGTATTTTTATTTTTCATGTTTTATTCTCTAGATACGGATTTGGGTTTTGTTATATTACCATATTTATTTAAAATTATTTGGCTGTTGGTGGTGGTCTCCTGCTCTGCATACAGCGTCTCAACGTTCAGCAACTCGAGTTCTTCCCAGTAAACAGTTTAAAAAAAAAAAAAAAAAAAAAATTTTCAGTGTATTGATTATATTATTTTCATGTATTTCATGCTGGGTCATATGTTGATTTTATATACTCCAAAAGGCAAAATCTCTCGGCAGTGCGCACAACCCCAGTATTAATTACCCAAGTTAAAATAACTCAAACAAAGGGGCAACAGACGTATAGGAAAACATAAACTGAACTTACAAGCTCAAATGGGCAGACTGGGTGGACCATAGGCCCTTATCTGCTGACACTGTCTATGTATCTTCTTAGTATAAGTTAGGATAAGTGAAGATTAGTAGGTTGTTAGACTATTAGATATTCAGATGTTTAAACATTTTTACTTGTAAGATTTTATTTTATCTAATATAGTGGGGACCCTTCCGAGGGATAGGAGAAGTATTGATACACAAACCTCGGCCAGATATTGGAAAGTTGGAAAATCTACTTTCGTGCTTTCACATGGGAGTTTGTATTGCAGCCTTGTTTTGACATTGATTGGGATACCATCCCTGGGGATTGAAGATTTTTTTTCTGCATTGGCGATGGACACCAAGGAGGCGATATCAAGGAACTTTGACAGAGCTTGTGACTTTTGGGTTGGTCAAGAAACAATCTACGGGCTGTTTTAAGAGACATTCCTAGTAACTTATTGTTTAAGAACAATATAAGGTGTACTCAAAAATTAATAACTAGCTTAATAATATATGCCAGCATTTCAGTTTTTTCGAACTAAATGTTTTTATTGCATAGTCTATTAGGTTAAATATTTAACCTGTGTTTAATCCTGGATATTTATTTATTTTCAGATTTAATTTGATTAGCTTGATTAGTCTGATCTAGTACCTAGTACTTCTGGTTATTTATAAGAATACTCCCCTATGATGAGATAATTGGTCTTAATTTAAATTGCTCGGGAGGATATTTAAGGTTATTGGGATGCGCTTTGTGCGCAAGCCCATAAAATTTACTTACTATTCCTGACTGAGCACTGTACTAATTTGGCGACAAATATAGCCCTATTGTTTTTACTTGACCATCTTTGGTGAGTTTAAAAATATAATTCTTTGTCAACTGATAAAATTGTGCAATTATATTTTATTTCCTACTATTATTGTGCCTAATTAAGTATGGTTCTAACAAGAAGTGGCAAAATTAGTACCATAATGGATAAAGCAACTAGAGGGAAACGAGGGAGGCATGGTGGTACGAAGAGGAGTAAACAAATTAGTTTAATACCGGTAAGGCCAAAGGAAGAGAAGGCTACTAATGGATGCAGGGAAGCTTCTAGAGAAGATCCCCTGCAAACTAAATTAACAGAAATATGGCCTACCATTAAGGGTGTGGTCAGTAAAGAGGGAGACCCTAAAGATGACAAATTAAAACAGACTGAGAACATTTCAAAAAGAAATGGGAAACAGGCTGTTGGGGAAGAGTTAATATGGGGAATTTTAACTCCTTGTTAGGGGTAAATACCTCAACTCCCTTAGGACCAACTGAGGGCATCACGATTGATGCATATGAATGGAATACCTTTGCACCACCAGTTTCTCCCTCGTCAGTCATAAGTTTAGATCAAATGACCCCACATCTTCATAGTGGAAAGTCCTATGATTCTTATGTATCTTATAATAGTGATAGTAGAGATGACTACGAAGAGGCAAGCTTTTCTCCTGCAAGTATTCATAGTAGAAATGGTCAAATCTCAGAAAGACTGCCAGGCAAAATGTTAGGAAAAGAAACTGCTTTGAATAAATGGGGATCTTACAGTAAGGGAATAATGATAAAATGAAACCGAAATTCAGAGTATAAAAGAGAGTCTTAGTGTTATAATTGATGGTTTAAAACATTTAGATAAAACTAAAAGTAAATCCCCAAATTCTGAAAACTTAGTCTCTTCAATATTATTACAAGAGCAAAGGGTCACTAGATTAAAATATAAAGCAGTCGGTATTAGGAGAGACCTTTAGCCCTAGTAGTGAACAAACACAGGCGCTATTGTATCACTCACCATTATTGGCTATAACCAGCAGTTAACTGTAATTCAGAATGATATTACATAACTTAAGTCAGAGCTCCAAAGAAATAGGACACCTAAGCATGGTAATTGTTTAAAGAAAGGTGGAGCCCGTAGAGAATCTTGGGCAAAGGAAAACAAAGTCGACAGGTATATTTGCCACCACCTTTTGATAAGAATCAGCCTTGCACCTGTCATTTTGAATCAATTATTCGAGAAGTGCTAATGGAAAGCAAGGATAATAAAATAAGAACCACCCAGTTACAATCTAAAGGAGGAAAAGTCAACCCGTAAACAAAGGAATAAGGTGATTTTTGAAGAATATATACAAGGTTTATTAAAAATAAACCAGAAAGGGAAAAGTAAAATACTTCCAAATAAAGGCACTAATGAGAAAATACAGGATCCGTCCAGTGAAATCTTTGGTGAGAAAAAGGATAGGCTTGATCAGAACATAATGCAGAAAGAAAGAAAGCTAATGCATATAAAAAATGGGAAATCACTCTTAACTAAAGAAATAACTGAGATACTAACACAGGATTTGATTTTTGAGACTAACAAAGGGAAAATGGATACAACTGATAGGTGTAAAGAACAGAATGAGAGAAAGGTGATGAATAAAAGGGAGGTCAAGATTGCCGTGAAGTCACCTAGGAAAGGGATTATAGCAACGAAGAATAGATTTGTCGATTTAGAGGGAACAAATATGGAGTATTTACTTGAGATGTATGGAGCACCTAGATTGCATATGGAAAATGGGGAAATTGAAGGATTGGATTGTTGAGATTCTCCACCTTGACCTTTCTATTACAGATGAAATCTATACGATGAGAGCACTCAATAAGTCCTTTCAAGATTGCGTATTGATTTATACCAAAAAAGGACTTTTACTGGAGGATATTTGGAATGAAGTGGAACATTTTAAATCAGTAGGACTTCATATTATGCCAACACAAATTGTCCCACTTATGGAGATCCAAAATACTCCAGAAACTAAAAGGGTTAGAAGTAACCAAAGTAGAAAGAACTGAGGAGTCTAGGGAAACGAGAGGAAAATCTTGTTAGATTACTAGATATTATCAAACAATTTGAACGAAAACAGGAAGAGAAATGGGAAAATAAGACTGACTGTATTTAGATGGGGAACATCAGAAAAGGATACCATAGGACAAATGAATCCGGAAATGGCAATTCAAACAACATGAAGTCTTGCTATATTATGACATATGCAGTGAGTCCCAACCTTCGAACTGCTCCGGAGGTGAAAGAATTAACTTTCCATGCCAGGCATGGAATCTTGAGCGCGAGCTCGGTTGAAAACTCTGTCTGTTGTTCTTCAAACTCAAACTGTCAGATTCTTTACTCCACCTCACTGAACAGTCTCTCCAGAGATTTCTCCTTCTGCTTGGTTCATTTTGTCGGTTAAAGTTATTTTTCATTTTTAACCGAATTTAAACCACAACCGGTCGGTTCAAGCTCTGTCTGTGGTATCGTAAGTAATAGGTTTTACATTTCATTTGTGTGTGGAACTTGCAAACGGTATTATCGGTTCGGTTTGAACCAATCAGGTTGTTGTTAAACTACATTTAAATTGTATTTGAGTGCGGTTCCCGGTTCTTATCAGTTCTAAAAAAAAAAAAAAAAACTGATTTCATTACGTTTTTTTCCACTACCCGTGACACGGTTGGGAACCGATAATAGGGTCTTGCTTGGCGGATTGCCATAAACAGGCAAGTTTTTGGTTCGGCTGGCACTATGTCTGAGAAACCCAAAAGAAAAACCAGGCCCACTGGGTTGCAACACTGTAGTGTCTGTGGGGAAGCCTTTGCCAAGGCTGACCCACACACCACATGTGTTTATTGTCTGGGGTTTGACCACCTCAATGCAGACTGCCAGATTTGTAAGAATTTTCCTGCAGCTACCCTGGATAAGAGAGTTGGTAGGCTCAGGGAAAGAGGCCAAGAAGTCCGCTGACCCAGATGGCCAGCCCGGTTCGGTGCCAACCGAACCGGAGGGAGTGCCCTCTGACCAGGGCGAGACTTCCTCGGGCAAAAGGAGAGCTGACTCGGAGGAGTCGGTCCCAGCAAAAAGAAGTAGAAAATCAGCAGGTGTGGAGCCAAAATTCCCCTCTCCAACCGCTGAGGAGATGGCCAAAGCGATTTAAAATTGTTCAGTCGCTGTCCCTGGTCCCAACCGAACCGGCACCATCAGGTAAGTGTTCGGTTCGGTCGGTGCCACCGGTTCAAGAATATGAATTAGAGGAATTTTATGAACCGGAGGAGGGGGTGGAGGAGTATGAAAAGAGTGAATGTGATTTTGAAAGTCTGGATGTGCCCTTTGAACCGGACATTTCCCCAGACAGACCTTCAGGAGTGTCTCCCCCTAGGCTTTGAGTCCTCTTTTCATTATAAATTAAAAAAAAAAAAACAGTGGCTGAAACCCTCCAGCTTCCTATGGAAGAAGCTGTGGAGGATCAAGAGGAGCCTGACTCTGTGGAAATGATGGATATCCCAGAGTCTAGGAGACTGTCTATTCCCTTACATAAATCTGTTAGGAAACAGTAAAAATTCTAAAAGCTCCTCACACTATACCTCCTGTGGACAAGAGGTACACATTGTCAAGCTCTGATACGGAGTTCCTTTCACAACAATGCAGCCATGTTGGGGTAGTGTAGGCTGCAGCCTGTGACAAGGCAAATATTCCCTTGGCTTCACACCCCCCTGACAAGGACTCCAGGAGGATTGATGCCATGGCAAAGAAACAGTACATGGCAGCATCCTTGGGACTCAGACGGGCAAATTATATGGCTTATGTTGCAAGTTATCAGAAATCCAGATGGGATACTGTTATGGCTTAGCAAAACAGGTCCCTGGCCAGCTTGCCAAGGAGCTGGAGCAGGTGGATGCTGATTGGTATTGAGGCATCCAAGGTGCAATTCCATGCTGCAGACTCTAATGATGTATCATCAAGGTCATGGCTACATCTGTGGCATTTGTAGAATGGCTTGGCTCAGATGTACTAGCCTATCACAGGATACCCAGGCTAAGGCCATGGATTTTCCTGTTGGGTAGCTCTCTGTTTGGGGAGCAAACAGAGAATTACATGAAGAAAATGGATGAGTATAGTACCACCTATAGAGTGCACAGGCTAGGAAAGACAAGCCACTCCTCAGAGGCAGCTTTCCAGGGGCAGGGGCAGACCTTTTCACAGTCCTTTTTACCAAGCCCAGGCCTCCTCTTCAGCCTATGCCCAGAGGGGGTTCTTTAGAGGGAGAGGTAGACGGGGTACAAGCAGGCCTGATTCCACCCCTCAGCCCAAAGCCCCTGCCAAGCAGGCACCCTGATGGGATGGCCAGGTCCGATTCTCCATTGCCCGTAGGGGGCAGGCTGGCTTACTTTGTCCAGGACTGGAAGTCTAACATCAGACAAGTGGGTCCTGGAAGTAGTAAGCCAGGGACTGGTTCTCAGCTTAAAAAAATTTCCAAAGATGAGAACCAGATCCTTTCTACCTGCAAATCCATCAGAGGCTCTCACCCTAGAAACAGAAGTTTCAACCCTGCTGGCTCTTAGAGCTGTGGAAAGGGTTCCTCCCCTACACCAGGGCAAAGGATTGTACTCCAGGTACTTCCTTACCCCAAAAAAGACTGGAGAATGGTGGCCCATCCTGGATCTCGGATATCTAAACAAGCACCTTTTAAAACCAAAATTCAAAATGGTGACTCTGGGAATTGTATTACCCTCCCTAAGGCCAGGGGACTGGCTAGCTTCCCTGGACCTCAAGGATGCCTACTTCCATGTTCTTATCAGAAGCTCCCACTGAAAGTACCTCAGATTTGAACTGCCCTCAGGCCATTACCAGTTCAGAGCAATGCCCTTCGGTCTCACCTCTGCACCGAGGGTATTCACAAAATGCCTGGCAGTAGCAGTTGCTCATTTAAGAAGGCAAAAGATTGCCATCTTTCCTTACCTGGACGATTGGCTCATAGTAGGCCAGTCTCCAGACCAAGTCAAATTACACCTTCAGGCTACTCAGCAACTGCTCACATCTCTAGGTTTCCTTCTCAATCTTCCAAAGTCCATTCTAGAACCTGTTCAGCTACTCACCTTCATAGGCGCAGAACTGAGCACAAAACAGGCCAGAGCCTTCCTCCCTCTGGAAAGAGCAAAGACCCTGGTTTCTCTGTCCTCCTCCTTCACTCTGCAGGTCTCTCGACCAGTATTATAAAACAGTGATGGGTTTTGCTGACCAATCAGCTCTGAGGAAGGCTATCGCCGAAACGTCAGCTGATTTTCCCGTGCGTCATCACGCACGTGGGCTGGTCTGCTCGGCTGTCCCGGTCAATGTAACAATATGCACTGTTTGCGATGTTAAGTTTTTATTTATTTATTCCACCCGGTTAAGTCGCTGCACCTCGCATGTTGCTGTGTGAAAATTAACTGTGACCAGAATAAAAGTTGAAGACATGGTAAACTGTGCCATATATGCTTTATTTTCACAAAGTGTTTCGGTCTGTGCATTCGGGTTGCTTCTTTGAAAGCGCGTGGGTTTTGCATTGTTTTCTCTGTGTCCGAATTAGCACCAGGTCAAATTGTTCTCATTTAGAGTGAACTTGAGCACCTCGAGGTTCGTTTTGTTTCACTCTCGACCAGCAAGGCATTTTCTGCAGCTCCTAGGGCACATGGCTGCCTCCACAGCAATAGTGCAGGGAGCAAGATTTCAGATGAGGGACATTCAGTTCCATTTGATAGCCTTCTGGTCTCAAAGGAGAGACCCTCTAACCAAATTGATCCCAGTAACTCGAACCCTGATCCAAGCCCTTCAATGGTGGCAGGACAAGAACAATTTGAGACAGGGGGTTCCCTTCATCCCTCATTCTCACTCCTTGACCCTTACTACAGATGCATCCTCTTGGGGTGGGAGCTCACGGGTGACCTCACCACCCAGGGATTGTGGTCCCCTCAGGAATCTCTGCTCCACATCAACCTGTTGGAACTCAGAGCAGTTTTTCTAGCACTTCAAGCTTTTTCCACATCTGTTCAGAACAAAGTGGTACACGTCAGGACAGACACCACTACAGTGTGGTACATCAACAAGCAAGGGGGCACTCGGTCTATGGCCTTGTGCACCGAAGCAATGAAGTTATAGTCTCTGGCCTATTCCCTGAACACCTCTCTTACAGCAGTACACCTCCCAGGCAAGGACAATGTCCTTGCAGATGCTCTCAGGATATCTCGGGGCCATCACGAATGGTCCCTGGGTCCCCTAATTTTGAAGGTGATTTTCTCCAGATGGGGCACCCCACAGATCTTTTTGCAGCCCCAGACAATCACCAACTTCCTCTCTTTTGCTGCAGGCCCCCAGTGTTGGGCTCAGTTCCCCTGGATGCCCTAGTTCTCAGTTGGGAAGGGAAGTTCCTGTATGCTTTTCCCCCCTTCCCTCTCCTGTTCAAGGTGTTAGTCAAAATCGGGTCTCAACCCTGCAAGGTGATTCTGATTGCTCCAGACTGGGCCAGACAGCCCTGGTACCCTCTCCTGTTGTCATTAGCAGTCCACCTTCCCCGTCTCTTCCCAGGAATTACAACCTGTTAACATGTGCTATGGGGAGGGTTTGGTATCCGAATCTCAAATCTCTCAATCTCAAGGCCTGGCTCTTGAAGAGTTAGTTTGCTGATTTGCACCTCTCTCAAGGTGTTATGGATATCCTAAAGGCTTCTCGGAAGCCTTCCACCAGAAACACTTACAACTCCAAGTGGAAAAGATTCTCTATATGGTGCTCTGGGAAGAATATTTCTCCAGAGTCTGCTGGCCTGCCCACAGTCCTTGACTATATGGCTCATCTTAATAGCTTGGGACTCAGACCAGCTACACTAAGAGTGCATCTGGTAGCTGTCTCTGCCTTCCTTTCAGCAGGCAAGCACTCTTCCCTTTCAGCTCGTCCTGTTTTCTCTAAATTTTTCAAGGGATTGCTTCATACCAATCCTCCATTCAGGGACCCTGCCCCTGCTTGGGACCTTAATGTTTGCATTGCTCAACTTATGCAACCCCTTTGAGCCTTTGTCCTCAGCAGAGCTCAAGTACTTGACTTGAAAACTGTTTTCTTGGCCATCACTTCTGCCAGACGATAAGTAAGTTACAAGCCCTGTCAGTGGAGCCTGATTTTATCTTTCCATGGAGATAAGGTGGTCCTCAGGACTAATAGGAAGTTTTTGCCTAAGGTGGTTTCAGATTTCCACCTTAACCAGTCTGTCTCTCTTCCTGTTTTCTTCACTGACCATTCCTCCTCTGGAGAGAGGAGGCTGCACAGTTTGGATGTGAAAAGGGCCCTTAGCTACTACATAGAGCGCACCAAGGGTCATAGGTTTGACTCCCTCCAACTGTTCCTCACTTATGGTGAGGTTGGCAAGGGAAAACCTGCCACTAAGAGATCTGTTGCCAGGTGGATTATCTCTTGCATTCAATTTTGTTATGAAAAACTAGGTAGGACTCCACCCTCAGGCCTGAGGGCTCACTGTGCCAGAGGTACAGCTGCTTCCCTGGCTGCTGCCAGGGATATTCCTATCCTAGAGATTTGTCAAGCAGCCACCTGGAAAACAGTACACACTTTTACCAAGCATTACTCTCTGGATATCCAGTCTAGGAGTGATTTTGGCACAGCAGTGCTTCAGAACCTATTTCCTAAGTAGGTTCTGTCCTCCTCCATGGAGGTACTGCTTGGTAGTCTGCAATATGTCAGAATACAGCAAGACTTCATGTTGTTTGAAGACAAAATTACTCACCTTAGTAATGTTGTTTCTTCTAATGGAGTCTTGCTGTATTCTGACCTCTCCTCTCAGAACCTTTGTTTTTGGGATGTGGGTGGGCAGTAGCAGTGTTGGCACTCAGTAGGTGTCCTCACCCCTTATTTTCTCACCCCTTTGGTTTGGGTTTGGAGTTTTCTGACTTGATTCTTTGTTTTGGGACCAAAAAAATCTGTTAATTATATTTAGTAGCCAGTTGGCTAGTGTAAGTTTACAGTTTCCACACAGGACACCCGGTGAGTATAGCTCGTAAAGATCTGATGGTTTGACTTCAAACGGCAACAGACAGTCTCAACCGAGCTCGAGCTCAGCGTTCCATGCCTGGCATGGAAAGTTAACTCTTTCATCTCCGGGGCAGTTCAAAGGTTGGACATCACTGCAAAATGTCAGAATACAGCAAGACTTCATTAGAAGAAACATTTCTAAGGTGAGTAATTTTTCTTACAGGCTACTGATGACAAACTGGTCAGTAGGTTGACATTTTGTTCCAGTTACACTTCTTGTAAATGGTACCACAATAGCTCATGCTCAATCTCCTGGCGCTAACCCTTATGCTAGACAGTGCATAAAGATTTTCACAAAGTCTTCACTAGCTTCAGTAGAACAAAAGAAGCAGCTGTCTCAGGAAGGTCAGGGTGCAGGTATGGGTGGCTAACTCAGGCAATCTATAGAATACAAAGGAACTGCACACTGGTAGCAAATTAATAAACAGGAACCAGAAGTAAAGAAAATGAATTTAAGTTTATTGCTTAAAACTCAGAGGGCTCACTAGCCCCTAGTGCCTCATTCTCCCTTGAGAAGACCTGCATAGGCCTGGCAAGGGGCAATATTTATTGGCTCAGTTTTATTTCACCAGCATGCTGCAGAATCATGCTTTCTTCTTTTGAAAGGTCTGTGACAACGTTGTGCCCAGTATGAATCGAAATGGGCCTTCTTTGACATTTCAATGTCATCCAAGGAATTTGGCTTCCCCATCGAGAGGGCTTTTTTTTGGCTCACGACATAGAAAGGGTCCAGCAGATGGTGAGAGTGGCACTATAAAATCAGCAGCAAGCAAAGCTGTACAGTCACGATGGGCCATAATTAGAAAAGCTAAAGAGCTGTATAAATTCTGCCATGCAACATTGACTAGAGAGCATGACAGAAGGGTGCAGCAAACGTTTCAGACGTACATTTTTCTGGGTTGATGAAAATGAAATTAGATCTAGGTTAAGTACAGTCACAGAGGACTGTACTTGGCCCCTTGAGAAAAGCAGACCCAGGAAACATCTGGTAGGAGATTTTGGGGGCTCTGACATGCACTGCAGGCTGTTGAATCTCACACTGCTGCCTACTGCTCTGATGTTGACTGCAGGGCATTCTTGGAATTGTAGTGACGGGGGAAGTCAGCCTAGAACTGGGTAGAATTGGTCTGATGCAATCTGGTGTATTGCAGTGAACAGTAGGTGGGCCGGAGTGTTTCTGCATACGGAGTGCACATTGAGACCAGCCCCACACTTTAGTGTGGGGGCTATTTGTGCTGATGGTTCCTCTTTAGTGCATATATATATATATATATATATATATATATATATATATATATCATCTCATATATTAGTGTTTATACTACTGCACCACTGTATATGGAGACCTACTTGCTGTATGTCTATATATCTCATGCACCCTTTTGCACAGAACACACACTTGAACAAGAACTGTTCAAACAACATGAAGTCTTACATATTATGACAGTAGCAGTTTGATCCAGCTCTAGAACTGTTCGGAGGTGAAATGGTTAATACCATTCCAAAATAGAACTTTGAGCACGAGCTCTAAGAAGCAGCTCTATCTGTGTAATTTCAAACCTGAACTGTCAGATTCTTTACCTCGCCAGTGAACAGTCGCCCGAGATTTCTCCTACTGCTCGGTTCATTTCTCGGTTTAAACAGTGTTTTCTCGGTCCGATTCAACCGAGAATAGTTTTATTTAACCAAAAACCGTTCGGTTCAAGCTCTGTCTGTGGTAATCGTAAGTAATTAAAAGGTTTTGTCTGTGTGGAACTGTAAGTTTATCGGTTCGGTTTTGAACCAATCAGCTGGGTTTAAAACTCATTAATTTTAAAGTTTAACATTTTAGAGTGCGGTTCCCGGTTCTTATCGGTTCTAAAAAAAAAAAAACGGATTTTATTACGTTTTTTTCCAATACCCGTGACACAGTCAGGAACCGATAAGGGTGTCTTGCCTGGCACTGCCGTTTAAAGGGCAAGTTTTCTGGTTAGGCTGGCATTATGTCTGAGAAACCCAAAAGAAAAACCGGGCCCACTGGTTTTCAACACTGTGATGTCTGTGGGGAAGTCTTTGCCAAGGCTGACCCACACACCACATGTGTCTATTGTCTGGGGTTTGACCACCTCCAGTCAGACTGCCCGATATGTAAGAATTTCCCTGCAGCCACCCTGGAAAAGAGATTGGGCAGGCTCAGGGAACGAGAGGCCAAAAAGTCCGCTGACCCGGATGGCCAGCCCGGTTCGGTGCCAACCGAACTGGAGGGAGTGCCCTCTGACCAGGGCGAAACTTCCTCGGCCAAAAGAAAAGCTGGTTCTGAGGAACCAGTTCCAGTAAAGAAAACAAAGTCGGCAGGTTTGGAGTCCAAAATCCTTTCTCCAACTGCTGCAGAGATAGCAAAAGCCATACAAATTGTCCAGTCACTGTCTCAGGTTCCGTCCGAACCGCCACTATCTGGCAAAAGGTCAGTTCGTCCGGTTCCAGTGGTTCAGGAATAAGATGTTGAGGAGTTTTATGAACCAGAGGAGGGGGAGGATGATTATGAACAGTATGAATGTGGCTGGGAAGGTCTGGGTGCCCATTGAACCGACATTTCCCAGACGGACCTTTAGAATCTCCCCTATGCTGTCTGAGTCCCCTCTCATTTTATGTTTTACAAAAGTTGTTGAAACCCTCCAGCTTCCTTGGAAGAAGCTGTGGATGAGCAAGAGGAGCCTGATTTGTAGAAATGATGGATATTCCAGAGTCTAGGAGATTGTCTATTCCTTTGCATAAGTCTTTAGGAAGCAAACAATAAAATTTTAAAAGCTCCTAATTCTGTGCCTCCTGTAGATAAAAGATGGACAAAAGGTACACATTGTCAGGTCCTGATACAGAATTCCTTTCTCAGCAATGCAGTCATGTTGGGTAGTTCAGGCTGCAGCCTGTGATAAAGCTAATATTCCCCTGGCTTCACATCCTCCTGACAAGGATTCCAGGAAGATTGATGCCATGGCGAAAAAACGGTATATGGCAGCCTCTCTGTGACTCAGGCAAGCAAATTATATGGCTTATGTAGCTAGGTATCAGAAATCTAGATGGGATACTGTTATGGAATTAGCCAACCAAGCCCATGGCCAGCTGGCTAGCGAACTAGAACAGGTGGCTGCTGATGGCATTGAGGCTTCTAAGGTACAGTTTCATGCTGCTGTGGATGTTAATGATGTTTCCTCTATGGTCATGGCCACATCTGTAGCTTTTCATAGGTTGGCCTGGCTCAGGTGTACTAGCCTGTCACAAGATACCCAGACTAAGGCTATGGATTTTCCTGTGGTGGGAAATTCTCTGGGGAGCAGACAGAGAATTACATGAAAAAGATGGATGAATATAGGACTACTTACAAAGTGCCTCAAGCTAAGGAGCGGCAAGCCACTCCCCAGAGGCACTCCCAGGGTAGGGGTAGCCCTTCACAGGCCTTTTATCAGACTCAGGCCCTCTGCCTATGCTCAGAGGGGCTTCTTCAGAGGCAGACGAGGGTGGCAGGCCTGCTCCCACCCCTCAGCCTAAAAGCACCTGCTAAGCAGGCACCCTGATGGGGTGCCCAGGGCCGAGTCTCCTTTACCGGTAGGGGCAGGCTGGCTTACTTCAGTCAGAACTGGGCTTCTTTAACCTCAGACAAGTGGGTTCTGGAAGTAGTAGCCAGGGTCTGGTTCTCAGCTTCAAAAGTTTCCAAGTTGAGAACCAGATTTTTTCTACCTGAAGTGCTTCAGAGACCCTTGCTCTAGAAGCAGAGGTCTCAACCCTGTTGGCTCTCAGAGCAGTGGAAGGTTCCTCCTGAACCAGGGCAGGGTCTGTATTCCAGATACTTCCTTACCCCAAAAAGACAGGAGAATGGCGCCCATATTAGATCTCAGATATCTGAACAAGCATATTTTGAAACCAAAGTTCAAAATGGTAATTCTGGCAATGATTTTACCCTCCCTAAGGCCAGGGGACTGGTTAGCCTCCCTGGACCTCAAGGATGCCTATTTCCACATCCTAATCAGAAGCTCCCATTGAAAGTACCTCAGATTCGAACTACCCTCAGGTCATTACCAGTTCAGAGCAATGCCCTTCAGCCTCACCTCTGCCCCAAGGGTATTCACAAAGTGTCTGGCAGTGGCAGTGGCTCACTTAAGGAGGCAAAGGATTGCTGTTTTCCCTATCTAGACGATTGGCTCATTGTAGACCAGTCCCCAGAACAGGTAAAATTCACCTGCAAGTCACCCGCAGCTTCTCACCTCCCTGCTTTCTACAACTCATCAAAGTCGGTTCTGGAACCAGTCCAGGTACTCACCTTTATAGGGGCAGAGTTGGACACAAAGCTAGCCAGAGCTTTTCTTGCCTTAGAAAGGGTGACGAATTTAGTGGCTCTGGCCTCCTCCTTCACTCTGCAGGTCTCTCGACCAGCAAGACACTTTCTGCAGCTCCTGGGGCACATGGCTGCATCCACAGCTGTTGTGCAGGGAGCAAGATTTCAGATGAGAGACATTCAGTTTCACTTGAGAACCTATTGGTCTCAGAGGAGAGACCCCCTTTCCAAGTTCGTCCCAGTGACTCAAACCTTGATCCAGGCCCTCCAGTGGTGGCAGGATCACAGCAATTTAAGATTGGGGGTCCCCTTCATTTCCCCTGCTCACAATTTGACTCTCACTACAGATGCTTCCCTTCTGGGTTGGGGAGCCCACATGGCCGACCTTTCCACTCAGGGAGTGTGGTCCCCAGGAATCTCTGCTCCACATCAATTTGCTGGAACTCAGA
Source organism: Neoceratodus forsteri (assembly GCA_016271365.2). Lineage (NCBI taxonomy): Eukaryota > Metazoa > Chordata > Ceratodontiformes > Ceratodontidae > Neoceratodus > Neoceratodus forsteri. Next base: position 1,130,878,499 of record CM028131.1, read on the forward strand.
GCTGTCTTTTTAGCTCTTCAAGCATTTTCTGCATCTGTCCACAACAAGGTGATATAAGTCAGAACAGACAACACCACAACAATGTGGTACATCAACAAACGGGGGGGCACTCTGTCTTCGGCCTTGTGCACCGAGGCAATGAAGTTGTGGTCTCTGGCCTATTCCCTGAACACTTCCCTCATAGCAGTTCATCTTCCAGGGAAGGACAATGTCCTCACAGATGCTCTCAGCAGATTTCCCAGGGCCATCACGAATGGTCCCTGGATCCTCAAGTGCTGGGATAGTCTTTGCCAGATGGGGCACCCCTCAGATAGATCTTTTGCAGCCCCAGACAATCACCAACTTCCTCTGTTCTGTTGCAGGCCTCCAGTGTTGGGCTCAGTCTCCCTGGATGCCCTTCTCCTGGATTGGCCGGGGAAGTACTTCCCTCTCCTATTCAAAGTGTTAGTCAAAATCAGATCTCAGCCTTGCAGGGTGATTCTGATTGCCCCGGATTGGGCCAGGCAGCCCTGGTACCCACTCCTTCTGTCACTGACAATCCATCTTCCCCTTTGCCTCCCCAGGAATCACAGCCTATTAACTTGTGCCCAGGGAAGGGTTTGGTATCCAGACCTCAAATCCCTCAACCTCAAGGCCTGGCTCTTGAGGAGTTAGAGTTTGCTGATTTACACCTCTCTCAGGGTGTTCTTGAAATCCTAAAGGCTTCCAGAAAGCCTTCCACTAGGGCTACTTATAGTTCTAAATGGAAAAGGTTTTCCATTTGGTGTGCTGGTAAGAATATTTCCCCAGAATCTGCTGATTTGCCCATTGTATTAGATTACATGGTCCATCTTAATTCCTTGGGTCTCAGACCAGCTACCCTGAGAGTCCATTTGGCAGCTGTATCTGCTTTTGTTTCAGCAGGAAAGTCATCCCCTCTTTCCACTCACCCGGTGTTTTCCAAGTTTTTTAAGGGATTACTCCATACTAATCCACCCTTTCGGGAACCGGCCCCTGCCTGGGACCTTAATGTTTGTATTGCCCAGTTAATGCAACCCCTTTGAACCTCTGTATTCTGCAGAGCTTAAGTATCTAACTTGAAAACTGTTTTTCTGGTGGCTATCACTTGCTAGACGATAAGTGAGTTGCGTAGCCTTTCAGTAGAAACTGACTTTATTTCTTTCCACAGGGATAAGGTAGTCCTTAGGACTAATAGGAAGTTTTTACCTAAGGTGGTTTCAGATTTCCATCTTAACCAATCTATCTCCCTTCCAGTATTTTTCACTGATCACTCCTTCTGGTGAGAGGAGATTGCACAGCCTGGATGTTAAGAGAGCTCTTAGTTACTATATAGAGCATACCAAAGGTCACAGGTTTGAATCCCTCCAACTTTTCCTTACCCATGGTGAAGTTGGGAAAGGCAAGCCTGCCACTAAGAGAGCAATTACCAGGTGGATTGTCTCTTGTATCCAATTTTGTTATCAGAAACTGGGTAGAGATCCCCCCTCTGGCTTGAGGGCTCACTCTACCAGGGGTACAGCTGCGTCTCTAGCTGCTGCCAGAGACATCCCTATATTGGAGATATGCCAGGCTGCTACTTGGAAAACGGTACACACTTTCACCAAGCATTACTCCCTGGATGTCCAGGCCAGGAGAGATGCTCGGTTTGGCACAGCTGTTCTTCAGAGCCTATTCCCTAAGTAGGTTCTGCCCTCCTCCATGGAGGTACTGCTGTGTAGTTCGTTCTGTCATAATATAGCAAGACTTCATGTTGTTTGAAGAAAAATTACTCACCTTAGTAATGTTTCTTCTAATGGAGTCTTCATATATTATGACCCCCCAGCCTGCCCCCTCTCAGAACTTCTACTTGGGTGGGGTGCGGGCAACTTAGTGTGGGCACTATCTTGTGCCCTTTTAGCGTTTCTCCCCCTGTTGGGGGTTTGGGGTGTGTGTTATTATACTGTTGTTAGAATTGTATTAGTAGTTCTGGTCCCCTGACTTGAGTCTTGGGTGTTGGGACCAGCATTGGTTGTTAGTATTTAGGTAGCCATTTGGCTAGTGTAGGTTACAGCTTCCACACAGACCTTAGTGAGTTTTTGCTCGTAAAGATCTGACATGGGGGCGGGGCCGACGCCGGGTAGGCGGTCCCACCTCGGTAGTGCTAGAGAAAGAGAAATGCTAGGATCTGCCACCAGGTGGCATCAGTCCTATATATGTTACCTGCTACAAGAGCTTCTCTTGAAGATCTACTGTTACGGTAAGTTCTTGTGTAACTGTACTTTCCATGACGTCTGTTCCCTGTTGTGTTAGTACCTTGTTGATGATGGTGATGTAGTCCTTTTTAATTTGAAGTTTTGTTGTTCTCTTCAGGCACGTTTACATGACCTGATCTGCATCGTTGCGAGTGGTGCAGATCAGGCTATGTAACCCGCCTGTGGAGCATTGTAACTCACTCTGTTATGATGCAGGATGGCCCCTGGTTTTGTGGGTTTGCCTACCAGTGCATTTATTTTTAACACAGTGTGGAAATTTTTTGGTTCTTTTAAAATGCTAACTGCATTTGGTGCACCATGACCCCAAAACCTATATTGACTGGCCTCCTGTAATAGGATGAGTCTGTAGCTTTATCGCATAGCAATAACTCAAGTCTTAAATGTGTAGGTTTTCATTTTTAGCCTTTTTGAATCGTTTATAAGGCCTAGTACGTGGGTACAAATTAGGTTTTGCAGTCACTAGCCAGCAGGACTGTAAAATGGGTCTATGGATTGCATCACAAGTCCTATGAGGACAGGTTGAAGGCACTGAACATGTACTCCCTGGAGGAGAGGAGGGAGAGAGGGGATATGATAGAGACATACAAGTATCTTACAGGGAGGAACAGGGTGCAGGAATGCACTATTTTTAAGCGAAAAAGATGTTCCAGGACTAGAGGGCATGGGATGAAGTTGAAGGGAGGACGATTCAGAGGAAACTTGAGGAAGAATTTCTTCACAGAACGGGTGGTGGACAAGTGGAACACCCTGCCAGAGGAAGTGGTGGAGGCTGAAACAATCACGGGATTTAAGAATGCATGGGATAGACATAAAGGAATTCTGGAGGTCAGGGGTAAGGGGCAACAGACTTCCTGGAAAACATAAACTGAACTTACAAACTTAAATGGGCAGACTGGGTGGGCCATAGGCCTTATCTGCCGACACTGTCTATGTATGTATCTATGTAGTTCAGGTTTGAAATTACACAGATAGAGCTGCTTCTTAGAGCTCGTGCTCAAAGTTCTATTTTGGAATGGTATTAACCATTTCACCTCTGGAGCAGTTCTAGAGCTGGATCAAACTGCTACTGTCATAATATAGCAAGACTCCATTAGAAGAAACAACATTACTAAGGTGAGTAATTTTTTCTTCTTAGTTCACTGTGCCCTTTTGGACAACAGATATAAAAAGAAACAAATTATAATTTCAATAAAGTTCACCAGATAAATTGTGGTTATGTGAAAGTTTCTTTAATTCAAACACCAACTTGTTACATCCAAGTGTTATACATATGGCTTGTTACTGGCAAGTCCTACCAAAGTAGGCTTTATAAGGTGCAATATAAAGACATTAAAAGCTAGTACTACTGTAAGATAAATCAAGTAAGTTCAGATGAAATTGAGACCACAAGTCAATTATTAGGCATGGACCTTTCACTTAATAATGGCCACCATGCTGCTGCAACTCTTCTGTAGGAGAAACAAGCCTTACAGATTTACTAATATGGTCTATGTGTTCAATAGTTCCATTACAGCATAGGTTGACTCATTTGTGCACTAAGGTTAACTGAGGTAAAGCGCATAGTGTATTACTGGATCATTTTACTCTTGATGAGTGATCTTAAAATAGCATTGGATTAAAAGTCCTGAGACCCCTACTCTTTGTAAACGCTTTAACTTTAGTTCAAAATGCTGGTGTCTGTTTACTTCTAAGGCTGAGGTTTTTACATTTGTAACAACAGTCGCTTTTAACAAAATTAATTTTTTTTACTTACAGCATCAGTAACTTTATTTTACACAAAGATTTGTTTATATGGCATGTCACCATTTTAGAACTGTCATTGAAATAATCAGATGCTGTAACTTGTTCCCCAAAAGTCCATGGTGTATGGAACTGATGAATTGTTGCCTAATTTTCAAACACACTTGAATTTCAAGAGTCATTAAAAATAAAATTGGTACAGTTTCCTCAGTATATAATGCAAGCCTAAGTCTAGTTCAGACATCCATGCTACTAATGTTTAAGCCTTTGGAATTGTTGTCATTAAATGGTAGGCTTGACCAGAAGTATGGGCACTTCACTACATTACTTACAACCCACTTTAGTGCTATTAACTCATATACATGTTATGATATGTAACTCATTCTTATTTAATGTCTGTTTTCACTGTTGTTTGTATGATTTTGCCCATGGTTGCCAACAAGGCAAATGGGCATTTTGTGTCCATAGGCTTTTGTTTAAACAAAAATGAACTGTAGACCCCTGAATGCATTTGCATCCTTAGACTTTGCTGTACACTTTGCTGAAGCCCACTGGTTAATATTCATAGAGCTGAAAGTTGCTCAGAAGTGCTAAAGAATAGTGTGTGGCCTATGTTTTTCAAAGTGAGCTCATTGGAATGTGTGCTGCTCACAACATACAAGATAAATAGGCACCACTAGAACCCATACAGCAGACATGAGAAGGCACTCATGATTCATTGATCTGGTGTTCGCTGCAGTCCATCACAGCTTGTAATTAAAATGCATCATGTAAACTGATGGGGACCTTTCAAATATCCTGGCCAGGTCCAGGGCTTTGTTGTCCAATGCTTGAAAATGTAAAGATCCTTGAATCAACAAAGTCATGGTCCAATCCTACACCATCATTATGCTGCGTGGTTAACACTGCTTTCCACATGGTGTGCTTTTTTTTCTTTTCTGAGCTGTTTGGGTACAGTAAACTGTCCTTGGGGCATTTGAACACAATCTACACTTGTTTGAGGTTTGCAATGCAAACTAGACACTGCATGCAGTGTTGCTAGAACAATTGGGTTGTCATTAAACTCAGAACAACCTAGGGTTTTTGGACCTGTAGTGAGTGCATCATAATGATAATATGTATAACTACCATATTCTTAATGGTTATGAATAACAATTGCATATGATGAATTCAGCTTGCTATGTATGTAAATATGTACATGTGTACCAGATAGTCCTCTAAAGGGTGTGTGATCATGCTCTGATATGCACACACCTTGGTGTATATAACTGATGAAATGGCTAAAACTGTTTTGGAGGGGGGTAATGCATGGCCATGTGGTGTTTCATCAAATCGGGAGACAGCATTTTAGCTGATTTTTCTCATCTGTTTTATAAATGCATGTATAGTGTGTGTGTGTAAAACATAATGTTAAATTCATTATTTTTCCTCTGACATTACCAAAATGAAGACAGCCTGTTTATTTCCATTTTGTAAAGGTCATCAGCATTTATTTCCACTTTGGATAGGTCACAAAGGAACACCAGACCAATACTTGAGGACAGAACAGTAGCCTTTATTTTACCCAAAACACAGTAGTGAAATTGAACAGAAATAGTAACATCTTCATTATTATATAAAAGCAAATTTAAATCTTGGCAGTGTAAAATACATTGCATAAACTGACACAATGGTCTCACTGACCATGTGTTAATTATCATCTCCCATGAGGAAGCAGGGTTTTTAAAACTCACGTTTTCATCACTCAAGAGTTACAATCCTGTGCCCTCATTCGAGAAGATACAAAGCTGTCATATTCTGAGTACTTCCATTGTGTATCCCCTATATATAATTCATCTATTTAAAAAAAAAAAAGTAAAAGCATGTTTCTCTGACAGCGCTACAGTCAGTTTGTGGGACTGAAAGCCAGAAAACATGCTCATTGGCACCAAATTCAGCAGAACTAGCAGTCTGAAGGTCTTTAATGTTTTACTTCCTGATGTATACCTCTTACCACCACTAGGTATGACAGCATACCACCCACCTGTAAATAGTTCCAGTTATAAACCTGGCGTCAAAAGGTATCAGTAAACTGAGGGCATGATGAGAGATCAGAAGCATCTTTCTGTTTTGCTGAAGGAAAGGCAGTTCAGCCTGTGATAAGTGTTTAATTTACCCAGGAAATCCCAACTGAGCAAAGTCATACTATTTTCAGTGGGTTCTTCCTGTTTCTGCCCATGTTTACAGCCACAAGGACTGAAGAACTGGGAGGTCAAGTGCCTTGCTCAGCGTCATATTTGAACTTTTACTTCCTAAACTAATGATGTCATTTGGCACTCCAAGCTTTAGATAACACTGTCTTCTTGTTTTTCACAGTTAAATGTAGATGTCAGTAGGTAGCACACTCCTCTCTGGGGACAGAAGATCTGATGGTCATGGATTCTAATGCCGCCACCAGGCACTTGGGGTAGTACCCATAAATGACACTGTAGTGCAATATGAGGGGGTGCTGCACTGGAGAGGTGCTATACTTCTGATGAGATGTTAAACCGAGGTCCATTCTGCCCATCGCTGGTCACGCCCAGATGAAGATTAAATATCCCATGGCACTTCTCATAAGAGCAGGGGATTTTTTATTCAAATGTAAACAAGACAGAACATAGTCACAAGAAAATACAGCAAAATATATACAGCAGTTCAAAATAACAGAAACGGAGAATGAAAGAAAAGCAAAATTCAGCAAATCATAATAAAAAATTCAAAACAAGAAATCTAAAGATAGAGAATCATAAGGAAACATGTAGATATGTGATCATCACCCAGACCAGTTAGGCTACCATATGTACATCATCTGGTTATAACTGTCTGAAAAAGAAATGATCATAGAATATGGACCCATAACTTCTGAAGTTGCAAACTAGAATATGTCTCACTATCATCTGTGTAAAGTTTACCAAAAGCCAAAAAAAAAAAAGTATGAAATAAATCTACATATGTGATAACCTTCTGTTGTAGGGTATAGGCACAACAAGCCTGCCATAAATAAAATTTGAAAATTATGAAAAGCATCCCCAAAGTATCCATATGCCTTCTCAGCGGGAAGGTCATGCCAGACAAATCTGATAGATTTCTTTGACTGGGTGACCAAAGTAGTTGATCAGGGAGGGGCTGTGGACATGGCCTACCTAGACTTTAGCAAGGCATTTGATACAGTCCCACACAAAAGATTAATATACAAGTTAGCCAACCTGGGAGTGGGTCCCAAGATGACAGCCTGGGTAAAGAATTGGCTGGAGAATAGGACACAGAGGTAATAGTAAATGGAATCCACTCTGAAAAAGTGGGGTTAGTGGGGTACCGTGAGGGTTCAGTATTAGACTCGGTCCTCTTCAATGTCTTTATAAGTGACATTGCAGAGGGACTGAAGGAAAGTATGTCTCTTTGCAGATGACACAAAGATCTGCAACAGAGTTGATGCACAAGGTGGGGTGGAAAGGATGAGAAGGACTTGGCAAGGTTAGAGGAATGGTCAAATGTATGGCAGCTTAGATTCAATGCTAAGAAGTGCAAGGTAATGCACCTGGGAAACAAAACCCAGGGAAGAGAGTACAATGGGGGTGAGATACTAACAACAAAAATGGAAAGGACCTTGAGGTAGTCATATCAGATGACCTAAAGGTGGGTAAGCAATGTGAGAGGCAGCAAGGAGGGTTGGGGGATACTGGGATGCATAGGAGAGGCATCACCAGTAGAAAACAGAAGTTATTATCCTCTGTACAGACAGCTGGTGAGACCACATCTGAGTACTGCAGCAGTTCGAGACCCAGTCTCCGCAAAGACATAGGATGGAAGCTGTCCAGAGGAGGGCATTAAAATGGTGCAGGGTCTGCACCAGAAGACATATGAAGAGAGACTTAAGGAGCTTAATATGTATAGCCTCGAGGAAAGGAGGAGAGGGGGACATGATAGAAACTTTCAAGTACCTCAAGGAATCAAAGTCCAAGAGGGTAGCATCTTTCAAAAAGAGTTGTGCAAGAACAAGGGGCACAATTTGAAGATAGAAGGGGCAGCTCAGAGGTAATTTAAGGAAGTATTTTTCACAGAGAGGGTTGTGGATGTATGGAACGGCCTTCCAGAGGAGGTTGTGGAGTCAAAAACAGTGGTGGAATTCAAGCATGCATGGGACAGTCATAAGGCAATTATAGGGGGTGGGGGTAGGAAGAAGTAGGCTGCTGGTTAACTAGGATCTGCAGCTTATCCATCAGGTAGGGAAATGGGCAGACTGGGTGGGCCAAGCGGTCCTTATCTGCCGTCAAATTCTATGTTTCTAAGACCACCCCAAAACAATGTTAAAATGATACCTGGAACATGAAAGCTTCACAGTGTCAAGTGTGCAACAGAAGGTGTGGTGGTAACAAGAAACGTGACTTGTTTCTGCACACACTGTGCTCATGAAGATGGACCCTGCGAAAATGTACATCATGCTGAAAACTGGAAGGTTAAAAAACTAACTGCTTCCGCATCATACAGAATGTTGTCTTCAGATGCCAACGCCGAACCCATTGGTCCCTCTGCTCCTGCGCACACAACAGCTTCCCAGGCTGCTGCCTCGCATGTCAACACAACCCATGACTTGCTGGCCCAAGTGATCCTCATGCTGGAGTCTCAAACAGCCTGCAATGAGACTCTAGCGCCTGCTGCGGCCATACCTGAAGAATCCACAGGCAATGATGGTGCACATGACAGTGAGTCAAAGGTTGCTGAAGAGGATGCCACCAGAAGTGAAAGCACTACAATCACCACTGATGCTTCAGCTCCATTACCCATGAAACACACAGTCCTTAAAAAAGCGGAGAACTTTGCTAGACCCACAAATGATACAGACCAATCAGTATTACGCTGTGTACTACTCAAAAGAATATTTTGTGGGGCAACTAACTGCCGTGGATCCTGTGGGACAGTGGTACTCACTGAAGTTCATGAAACAGCATGGAAATATCTTTCAAACAACATGAAGTCTTGCTATATAGACAATTGCAGTTTGTCCCACCATTAGAACTGCTCCGAGGTGAAAGAGTTAACTTCATGCCAGGCATGGAACTTAGAGCACGAGCTCAGTTAGAAAAGCTCTGCCTGGAATATTTCAAACTGAAACTGTCAGATTCTTTACTCCGACTCACTGAACAGTCGCTCCGGAGATTCCTTCTACTGCTCTGTTCATTTCTCGGTTTAAAAGAGTTTTTCTCGTTAAATCAACCGCGATTATTATTTTAACCGCAAACCGATCGGTTCAAGCTCTGTCTGTGGTATTGTAAGTAATAGACAGGTTTATTTCTGTGGAACTTGTAAATGTTTATCGGTTCGGTCTGAACCGATCAGGTTGTTTTAAAACTTTATTCTGAAGCATTTAAAAGCTTTTTAGAGTGCGGTTCCCGGTTCTTATTGGTTCTAAAAAAGATTTCATTACGTTTTTTTCCATGACCCGTGACACGGTTGGGAACCAATAAGGGTGTCTTGCCTGGCACTGCCAGAAAAAGGGCAAGTTTTTGGTTAGGCTGGCATTATGTCCGAGAAACCCAAAAGAAAAACCGGGCCCACTGGGTTTCAGCACTGTAGTGTCTGTGGGGAAGCCTTTGCCAAGGCTGACCCACACACCACATGTGTTTATTGTCTGGGGTTTGACCACCTCAATGCAGACTGCCAGATTTGCAAGAATTTCCCTGCAGCTACCCTAGATAAGAGAGTTGGTAGGCTCAGGGAACGAGAGGCCAAAAAGTCCGCTGACCCAGATGGCCAGCCCGGTCTGTGCCAACCGAACCGGAGGGAGTGCCCTCTGACCAGGGCAAGACTTCGGCAAACGAAGCTGACTCGGAGGAGCCAGTTCCAGCAAAGAGAACTAGAAAATCAGCAGGTGTGGAGTCAAAAATTCCTTCTCCAACTGCTGCAGAGATAGACAAAGCAATCCAAATTGTCCAGTCACTTTCCCCGGTTCTGTCTGAACCACCACTATCTGGCAAAAGGTCGGTTCGGCTGGTTCCACCAGTTCAAGAATATGATATAGAGGAGTTTTATGAACCAGAGGAGGGGGAGGATGATTATGAACAGTGTGAATGTGACTTTGAAAGTCTGGATGTGCCTATTGAACCGGACATCTCCCCAGACAGACCTTTAGGAGAATCTTCCCCTAGGCTTTCTGAGTCCCCTTCTCATTTTCTGTTTTATAAAAAAGTTGCTGAAACCCTCCAGCTTCCATTGGAGGAAGCTGTGGATGAGCAAGAGGAGCCTGACTTTGTAGAGATGATGGATATCCCAGAGTCCAGGAGATTGTCTATTCTTTACATAAATCATTTAGGAAACAATAAAATTTTAAAGCTCCTAATTCTGTGCCTCCTGTGGATAAAAGATGGACAGGAGGTACACTTCATCAGGTCCTGATACAGAATTTCTTTCACAGCAATGCAGCCATGTTAGTAGTTCAGGCTGCAGCCTGTGATAAGGCTATTTCCTGGCTTCACATCCTCCTGATAATGACTCCAGGAAGATTGATGCCATGGCTAAAAACAATACATGGCAGCGCCTTGGGACTCAGACAAGCAAATTATATGGCTTATGGCAAGATACCAGAAATCTAGATGGGATACTGTCATGGCTTTAGCCAAACAGGCCCCTGGCCAGCTTGCCAAGGAGCTGAAGCAGGTGGCTGCTGATGGTATTGAGGCATCTAAGGTGCAATTCCATGCTGCAGTGGATTCTAATGATGTATCCTCTAGAGTCATGGCTACATCTGTGGCTTTTCATAGATTGGCTTGGCTCAGGTGTACTAGTTTGTCACAGGATACCCAGGCTAAGGCTATGGATTTTCCTGTGGTGGGAAATTCTCTGGGGAGCAGACAGAGAATTATATGAAAAAAATGGATGAATATAGAACCACTTATAGGAGTGCACAAGCCAAGAACGGCAAGCCACCCCAGAGGCAGCCCCCAGGGTAGAGGAGGCCAGGCCTTTACCAAACCCAGGCCTCCTCTTCAGCTTATGCTCAGAGGGGTTCTTCAGAGGAGAGGCAGACGTGGGACAAGCAGGCCTGCCCCCACCCTCAGCCTAAAGCCCCTGCCAAACAGGCACCCTGATGGGATGCCCAGGGCCAGTTCTCCATTACCTGTAGGGGGCAGGCTGGCTTACTTTGTCCAGGACTGGGAGTCTTTAACATCAGACAAGTGGGTCCTGGAAGTAGTAAGCCAGAGTCTGGTTCTCAGCTTCAAAAAATTTCCAAAGATGAGAATCAGATCTTTTCCACCTGCAAATCCTCTAGAGACTTTTGCTTTGGAAACAGAAGTATCAACCCTCCTGGCTCTCAGAGCTGTAGAAAGGGTTTCTCCCCTACACCAGGGCAAGGGTCTGTACTCCAGGTACTTCCTACCCCAAAAAGACAGGAGAATGGCGGCCCATCCTGGACCTAAGATATCTGAACAAACACCTTTTAAAACCAAAATTCAAATGGTGACTCTTGGGAATGATTTTACCCTCCCTAAGGCCAGGGACTGGCTAGCTTCCTGGACCTCAAGGATGCCTACTTCCATGTTCTTATCAGAAGCTCCCACTGAAAGTACCTCAGATCGAACTGCCCTCAGGCCATTACCAGCTCAGAGCAATGCCTTTCGCCTACCTCTGCCCCAAGGGTATTCACAAAATGCCGGGCAGTAGCAGTTGCTCATTTAAGAAGGCAAAAGATTGCCATCTTTCCCTACCTAGATGACTGGCTCATTGTGGGTCAGTCTCCAGACCAGGTCAGATCACACCTGCAAGTTACCCAGCAGCTGCTTACCTCTCTGGGCTTTTCTCAATCTTCCAAAGTCGTTCTGGAACCTGTCCAGGTACTCACCTTATAGGTGCAGAACTGGACACAAAGCAGGCCAGAGCCTTCCTTCCCCAGAAAGGGTAAGGACCCTGGTGGCCCTGGCCTCCTCCTTCTCTCTGCAGGTCTCTCGACCAGCAGGGCATTTCCTACAGCTCCTAGGACACATGACTGCTTCCACAGCTGTAGTGCAAGGAGCAAGACTTCAGATGAGACATTCCGTTCCATTTGAGAGCCTTTTGGTCTCAAAGAGATCCCCTATCCAAGCTGATCCCAGTGACTCGAACCCTGATCCAGGCCCTTCAGTGGTGGCAGGATCAGAGCAATCTGAGACAAGGGTTCCTTCGTCCTCTGTCTCATCCTTGACCCTTACTACAGATGTGTCCCTTTGGGATGGGGAGCTCACATGGGCGACCTCTCCACCCAGGGATTGTGGTCTCCGGGAATCTCTGCTCCACATCAATCTGTTGGAACTCAGAGCTGTTTTCTAGCACTTCAGGTTTTTTCTGCATCTGCTCAGAACAAAGTGGTACAGGTCAGAACAGACAACCCCACTACAATGTGGTACATCAACAAACAAGGGGCACTCAGTCTTCAGTCTTGTGCACTGAGGCAATGAAGTTGTGGTCTCTGGCTTATTCCCTGAACACTTCCCTCATAGCAGTTCACCTCCCAGGTAAGGACAATGTCCTGGCAGATGCTCTCAGCAGGATTTCCCAGGGCCATCACGAATGGTCACTGGATCCCCGAGTACTGGGGATAGTTTTTGCCAGATGGGGCACCCTCGATAGATCTTTTGCAGCCCCAGACAATCATCAACTTCCACTGTTTTGTTGCAGGCCCCAGTGTTGGGCTCAGTCCCCTGGATGCCTTTCTCCCTCGATTGGGAAGGAAGTTTCTCATGCCTTCCCTTCCTCTCCTGTTCAAGGTGCTAGTCAAATCAGATCTCAGCCCTGCAAGATGATTCTGATTGCTCCAGACTGGGCCGGGAGCCCTGGTACCACTCCTTCTGTCCTTAGCAGTCCATCTTCTCCATGTCTCCCCAGGAACCACAATCTGTTAACCTATGCCCAGGGGAGAGTTTGGTATCTGAATCTCAAATCCCTCAACCTCAAGGCCTGGCTCTTGAGGAGTTAGTTTGCTGACCTACACCTTTGTCAAGGTGTTCTCGAAATCTTGAAAGCTTCTAGGAAGCCTTCCACTAGGGCTACTTATAACTCCAAATGGAAAAGGTTTTCCATATGGTGTTCTGGGAAGCATATTTCCCCGGAATCTGCTGATTTGCCCACTGTTTTGGACTATATGGTCCATCTTAATTTTTGGGACTGAGACCAGCTACCCTGAAAGTGCATTTGGCAGCTGTCTCTGCTTTTATTTCAGCAGGGAAGCTTCTTCTTCCTACACCCTGTATTTTCCAAGTTTTCAAGGATTGCTTTACATTAATCCACCATTCAGGGACCCTGCCCTGCCTGGGATCTTAATGTTTGCATTGCTCAGCTACTGCAACCCCCCTTTGAACCTCTGTCTTCGGCAGAGCTTAAGTACTTGACTTGGAAAACTGTTTCTAGTAGCAATCACTTCTGCCAGGTGCATAAGTGAGTTACAAGCTTTGTCAGTGGAGACTGACTTTATTTCCTTTCACAGGGATAAGGTAGTCCTCAGGACTAACAGGAAGTTTTTGCCTAAGGTGGTTTCAGATTTCCACCTTAATCAATCTATTTCTCTTCCAGTGTTCTTCACTGACCATTCTTCCTCTGGTGAGAGGAGGTTGCACAGCTTAGATGTTAAGAGGGCCCTAAGTTACTACATAGAGTGTACCAAGGGTCACAGGTTTGACTCCCTCCAACTATTTCTCACTTATGGTGAAGTTGGGAAAGGGAAACCTGCCACTAAGAGATCCATTGCCAGGTGGATTGTCTCTTGTATCCAATTTTGCCATCAAAATCTGGGTAAGGTTCCCCTTTCAGGCCTGAGGGCTCACTCTACCAGAGGTATGCAGCTGCCTCTAGCTGCTGCCAGAGACATCCCTATCTTGGAGATATGTCAAGCAGCTACTTGAAAACAGTACACTGTCACCAAGCATTACTCCTGGATATTCTAGGCCAGGAGGGATGTTCGGTTTGGCACAGCTGTGCTTCAGAGCCTATTCCTAAGTAGGTTCTGTCCCTCCTCCATGGAGGTACTGCTGTAGTTTGCATTGTCATATATAGCAAGACTTATGTTGTTTGAAGAAAAATTACTCACCTTAGTAATGTTGTTTCTTCTAATGGAGTCTTCATATTATGACCTCCCCCAGCCTGCCCTCTCAGAACTTCTACTTTGGTATGGGTGGGCAGTCCAGTGTTGGCACTTTATTGATGCCCATTTTATGTTTTCCACCCCTTCTTTTTGGGGTGTTTGGGTGTTGTGTTTTATTTTATCTTATTCTATTTTCTGTCCCCTGACTTGAGTCTTGGTGTTGGGACCAGGAAAATGTGTTAATATATAAGTATCAGTTGGCTAGTGTAGGTTACAGCTTCCACACAGAACCTTAGTGAGTTTTGCTCAGAAGATCTGACAGTTTCAGTTTGAAATATTCCAGACAGAGCTTTTCAACCGAGCTCTGTTTTCAAGTTCCATGCCTGGCATGGAAGTTAACTCTTTCACCTCCGGAGCAGTTCTAATGGTGGGACAAACTGCAATTGTCATAATATAGCAAGACTCATTAGAAAAACAACATTACTAAGGTGAGTAATTTTTCTACATGGCCATGGCATCAGAACAGTGACTGTGTTTGAAGAAGATGACTTTTCATGTGCCAATTCAGTTTTTGCAGGAAGGTGGGACCTTTGAAATTAACAATGGTGAACTTGGTGCAATCAGTGAGAAGTTCTGTACACTTCAGGACAAATGGAATTAAAAGGACTATCTTTTTCAGTGTACAGTGCTGAACTCCAAAAAAAAATATCGGTTCCAGTTTGCCAAAAAATTCATAATAGTGTGTTTGTATAGGGATAGTGTAGCCTTGTAGTCGTAGTTGAGTAGCCTTGTAGTTATAGTAGAGTAGCCTATTGCTTTATGTAGAATTATTTATTTTTTGTAATACTTGAGTGCTAATGTTGTAAATCTAACATTTTTATTTTTATATGGTTACATGTTTGGTTGTATTACCCATTTGACTTTTTTTTTTTTTTACCTTGAATGATAAAAAATTAGAAAATTGAACAGGTATTCTGTCTTTTATTACATCCTGTTGTATGTATCATGTCCCCAGTTACATGGGCAGTCACTTTCATGTCCCCCTCACACATGCAGCCCTAACTTTCATGTCCCCATTACACGTCTGACTTTGAGGAGGCTTTTTCTCAGGATCTGAAATGGGAGTTATTCTTCGGCATACCACATATTTATAAGGTAAGTCACAGCATAAAAAAATAATCATTGCTATTTTTTTACTTTTAAATTTTACTCCAGTGCCACACTTTGGTACCCCTTTTTCATGCAGAGCCATTTACTGTATGTAATGTGTCCTGAGCCTCAGGTAGAGGGTGCAGTACAACTAAAACTACTACTATTAATATCTTGGATGCAGAAAGAAGATAAAGTAACTGTACTGTACATTTGCCCTTGACCATTTGTTGTCTTATCCGTTGATTTGCTCCATTTGCATTTATTCATTCTTTCAAAGTTCTCCTTCCCTGTGGCAACCGACAGCCTGTTCATAGGGAATATCTTATTTGCCAGGTCAAGACTTCTTTTTAGTGGCAGAGATGCTGCTTCATGGGATTTAAACCCAAAGAGAATAATCTTTCCATGGTGCAGTAGTTAAATGAAACCGCACTGACAATTCTTCAGAAAATGTACAGTACAGTTGTCATTATGGCACTTTTTTGGGCCTCATGTAGTTTTGAGCACAGATGGCATCTGGTGATGCAGCCCCTGGCCTGAACATCTTATAGGTGCTTTCCTGCATCATATTTCCAAATAAGTGATGCACTTCCACAGCTGGGCACTCCTTTGCTGTAATCACATCTGCCAGTGACAATGCTGAAGAAGTTGGCAGATGTCGGAGCAGGCAACAGGAGGATGATGGCTGAAGAAAGCATCAGAAAGATCTGTGTGTTTCTGAAGAGCACTGGGATCTCCTTTACAGATAGTGGACTGATGGTACACTTGAAATGCACTGTCCCAGCTCCGTGTGGCCTATGGCCTACTGTCTGCTCCAGTTGCACACCTTAGATTTTATGCTATACAGTACTAATTAGCACTGTTATTCACCCAATTATACACTATACGATATACTATAGTATTAGAACATTACAGTATTGTAGTTTACTGTCTACCTGTTTATTTTATCCGCCTGACATTACTGTTCTTTCTGCACATGGGGAAACAATGCTACTTGTTGACAGTATGCTAACGTAGGATAATGAGACTGCTGTGATGGAAATTATAGGATGTCTGGATAATGTACAGGGGGTAGTGGCATCTGTTTCCTCTGTAAAGAGAATGTGCTGCCAGATGGGATGGAAATATGGGTAGGTACAGTAAAGCCACCCAAATAAGGTGATTATCAAGATAGTTTTATCTTTCATTATCACATGCAGTTAGATGTCATAATCCATGTTTTGTTTCCTAAAGCTTTCATTTCAGGATCAGGAATGTGAATCACATATGTGTAGAGTATAGTCATTATCTGTATTTGTTGTGTGAAAGATCTAGCAAAAATGTATAGCACTTTTATAAGACCCCACACACCAGCTGTATTTTGTCAAAGCCTAAACCACAAAGACATTTTCAGGCATACGTCATGCACTGTGCAAGTAAGCATCAGCTGCAAACTACAGAAAATATCTCTCACACACACACTAAACTGATGTTCAAACTGAGTGGTGGCCACATTTCATTAAGTGCTCCTTGGAGGAAGAGAAACACATCCAAAAACTTGGTTTCCCAGAGATTTCTACCTCTTCTTTTTTTTTTTTTAAGTAACACTTTTGTGCCTGGATGTTGTGAAATGACACTGTCTGACAAAAACTTGTAGCACTTTTATAAGACCCTTACACATGTGCTGTACTTCATAAACAAAGCCCAATTCATGTGCACATCATGCACTGTGCAAGTAGGCCTAAGTCACAAACTACAGTACATCACACATACACTAAACAGTTGTTCAAACTGTGTGGTGGCAACATTTCATTAAGCACTTCTGGGAGGAAGAGGGACACATTCAAGGCCATGGTTTCCCAGAGAATTATGCCACTGCCATTTTATTTCTCTCCAGAGTGCCTGGAAGTTGAGAAATGACAACCTGGCCAAACGTAATGTGATAAAACAACCAAGCACTTGAAGTGTGTACCATATAAAACACCATCATGTAACATAGCGGTTTGGCCCCAGTGAGTACATCAGGTACTGCCAGGAGGAAGGGATATTGTGAAATTACACTGCCTAGCCATAATGTACTGAGTTGTCTAAAACAAGGAAATGTGACAGTACTTTATTCAGATGTAAGGAGTATCTCCAACTAGAAATTTCCATCCCCGCTGGGATAATTCCAGTAGGATGATTTGGAGTTTCCAACCACCAAGAAACAGATTGTTACCTTGTTACCATGACAACATCACAATGTGGTAAGGGTGAGGTAAAGCATTTGTAAACTTATTTAGATTTTAATGACAGGCCCACAGACTTATGAAATGAGTAAATATGGGAAGTGAGCACATGAGCAGGGCACAATGCTTAGATGTTTTAGGACAAGGTTGCAGTCCGAGTTCAGCCAGGGCAGAGAGAACATTCTGATTGTTGAATGCTATACTGTTTTGTGGCATAAAATCCCTTTCATGAAACTTTAAGGTCACACCCAAATTACAGTACAGTACTTTGTGCACTGTCACTGGTGGTGTGGGGTGTCGGGTTATGACTAGATGAAATACATGTGCACTTACATGCTTATGTACAAAAAGTCATGTGACTAGGACAGTTAACTAATTACATGCACACAATATCCCAAGACTAAAACCGGGCAAATACTGACACTATTGATATGCATATTACTGTGGTGAACACCCTCTGATTCCCCCTCTAGGAAAGGTAAAGCCCAGGAATAAGAACCAAAGAACATACTGCACAGTACAGGTGTTTTAAAAACTGCTAAAGCAAGACTACCATCACCTCCAAGCCACTTCATAATGGGATTACTTGGCCCACGGGGGTGGGTGTTCACTGCATCCACACAGTGTAAGTCCCAAATTTTAAGTCAGTACAGTACATGCACGTTTTATATATTTATCATTTGTAATACTGTGAATGTAATATGCAATGCACAGATTAAAAAAAACAATGTTCAGTCTTGTTTCATTTCAGGATGGTTGGCCACCACTATAAGACAGATCCCAAGAGGAAGGAGCACAGTCGGAAGAGGGCAGCATTGACCAGTGCTGGTAAATGGCACTCCACTGCAACCAACACTGACTCACAAAAGGAACCACTATGTGGACCCCCACAACAGGGAGTGGCAGGTTGTAGGGCACCCTGAGTACTGACAATAGTAATATATTGTGTGCATGTTGAAATGTTAGTGCCCAGTAATAAAAACATATCTTCATCGTCTGTCTTTCAGACCAACAGTAATGGATGGGAGTCATGGATCCTGTAAACCACACTGGCCTAGCCACTGTATAACTTTAGAAATAAAAATAAATAAGTAAAGTACAATACAGCACTTGGAATAAAATACAGTACAAGAAAATATGTATTGTATAACTATAACAAATATATATTTAATGGTACCACTAGTGTCTGTTTATATTTATTCTGTAAAGTATACTCAGTAAAGTGTTTTCAAGTGATGCATCTGTGTGGTGGATGTTAGGGAACATGCAGCTAGAATGTCTCCTCACATCCTCAGCATTTGCATGACAAACATCACCGAAGCAGTATTAACTGTGATTTTTCTTGTGGTATACACAAGAAATTCCAGATGCTGTACATGTTCCTCAGTGTGTCCCCTGAAGGTCCATAAGTGCCCAGGTTAAAAAACATTAAGTTAAAGTGTTTTTCAAAGGGTGAATTAAGCTGAAATTCCAGATATGTTTCCCATGGTGTCACTTAAATACATCTATCTACTGTAAGTTCTAACTAGAATAGTAGAAGATGCTTACCCCAACTGGGAACTGATTAGTTATGGCGGACTTGAACCTGTGATGTTGGTAAATCAAAATTTCAAACATAACTCTAAGAGCAAATACACACAAAAATATCTTAGGCTGGCTGACCCACTACACCAGCATCACCATCATATATGCCTCTCTGACATCGCACACTGTACCGTCTCCTTTAATCTCTGGCAACCACCCTTTTCCAGAACATGGCCAAACTGATTTTGTGGATTGCCTTTTGCCATCCTAGCTGGCTACCCAGCAGAAAACGCCTTACTCTGCCTTGACCCTGTTTACTTTCAAAACGGTCTTTTTTTTTTAATGAAAATGAGTCGACCCTTTGAAGTTTAACCAAATTAAAAACCATTTACAGGACAGGTACAGTTGCAGTCCCCGCCCAACCTCTGTGAGAACCCAGTAATGCTCACACAAAAGACCTAAGGCTGCAATATGAGGCAATTTTCAGTTTTCTCTATGTGCCACAACTACAAAATTTTATAGGTGGTATAACTAGTAAGATAATGAAAACATTTCCTGGGGGTTACATCATGCACTTATGCTACAGCATACGCTTGCACTAAAACTAATGCTGCAGCTTATGCTATAACATATGCTAATGCTACAGCTAAGTTACAGCAGTGGTACAGCTAATGCCAATGATGCCACTAAGTTTATGCTACAGCCAAGCTTATGATACAGCTATGCTAAAGCCACAGGTATGCTAATGCTATACTGATGCTACAGCTACGCTAAGGCTACAGCTAAGCTAATACTACAGCTGTGCTAATGCTACAGGTACACTAACAGATGTAACACCCAAGACATTGTTTTGTTTATCTTACTGGTTACATTGCCTGTAAAATATTTTAGTTGTGGGATTTATGAAGTTGAATTGAAAATAGCTTTATATTGCAGTTTGAGGCCTTGGGGCACTCAGCTAGGGAGACCTTTGTGTAAGCAGTCTTTTTCCTGTCCAGTAGAAGGCTTTTTTCTTTTTCATAAAAGGGACTCAGTCCTTTGAAGTTTATCAAAAAATAAATGTTTTGAATGTAAACAGGGTTAAGGCAGATTGATATGATTTCCTGCTGGTTTAGCCAGTCAGGACAACAAAAGGGCCAGGCTTCAATCCACAAAATCTGTTTGGACCTGTTCTTGGAAAAGGGTGGTCCACAAAGGTCAATGGAATGGTTCAGCCTGTGATGTCAGAGAAGCATGTATGATGATGTGGGTGTAGTGGGCCAGCCAGTCAAAGAAACTTTTGTTAGATGTTTACAAAGAGAGTTTCATTATGTTTGGGATTTTGAACTAGGAACATCATGGGTTTGAGTCTGTTATAACTCACCAGTTCCCAGTTAAAGGGTAAGCTCCTTCTGCTCTACTTAGAATCTAGATAGCACTGAGTTAGGTTTTTCTGTGTGACCTCTCTTATTTCAAGTGCATTTATGTTTATCTCTGCCAAAATTCTGTATCCCATCATAGTTTTAGGTGTTTATTATCCTGTAATGTATATAAATATTGTGGAATATTAAATATGATTTTATACACTTCCTGCTTTCTGTGATCAGGCTATTTCAGGTATACATAACCAGTGGTAAACTGGCATGTCTGTGATCTGCTTCTGAAGAGGAAGGCTATAAAGTTACCATTTCTTTTTTCAAACTTTCTGTGTATTATAAGTCTTTCATTAAAAAAACATAGACTAACATTACAGACACTTGTGTGGACGTAGAGCTTCAGTTATGAATACATTAATTTTCCACTGATTACACATCTTATTCATTACTATATTATGTTGCATATTATAGTGAAATATGCACGTTTACCTAACATGGACCAGACTTTGTAACTAACAACAAACAACATAGAGGATATTACCTGGTGTGCATGTGATAGCTGTGCTGTAATCACCTCGAGTGGTTGCTACAGCATCAGTAAACCTCAAGAGCACAGCTCAAGAGGTTTAACATTGCCCTAGCAACTGTGAGAGGTGATTACAGATGTGGTTATCACCTGTAAATGGGTATTGTCATTTATAGTGTATCTGACTCGACCTGTGAAGTTTCCACCCATCACAAGTAAAATGCCTTGCTTTATGAATGAATCTGCACCATATATGTTCGTACAAAAAAAAGAAATATTTAGATACACAGGCTGAACGGCACTGAAACTCAATTTCTTCACAACTCTAAGCTAAGTAACTTGCTACAATACAGAAAACAAGTCACAAAAGTTAAACAGGAAAATCCGTTCACAGCTGTGAACACTGCCTTTTTTTTTTCTTTTTGTAAAGGGGGTTAAATGGAAAAAAAAAAAAACGAAAAAAATAAACAGCCAAACAACATTTAGTTGACAAGATGAGGTCACGTTGACAGGTGAAGAGGAGAAATGTGGGTAGAGACGCTGTGTCCTCAGCTCGGGTCCAAACATCCGATGACTCTAGAGGATCTCCTTGGCCAAAGGAGTGAGTGATGTAATCTAAATAACATACTAGTTGAAATCTTTCTGACATGGTGATTGCTAGACTCAGTAACAGTAAACTGTAAGAATAGGAATGTTGTTTGAATTGTGTACTGAGACTAGCGATCATGTTCTGAGTGTTTAGAATATTGATGACTACAGGCATTCCCATTTTGTAATCCCACTACCATGACGTCCATGCGAGGGGTTAACAAGGTTCTGACATCATGACAGTGGGATTACAAGCCTGTAAACTTGACATTTCCAGCAGGTAATAGATACTACTCATACATTATATAACACAGAGAACACAGTTACAGTTTGTAATGCATCATTACAGATCATTGTTACTCAAATATCATCTACTTTTCCAAAAATACCATTTTTAAAGCAAAGTGTTTTCAGCTGTGACAAAAGGGATGGATCATTTGTCCATTGGGAAATAACACTGTTCTGTATGAGCAGGGGGATCTAGTGGGATTCAGACCTAGAGATACAGAGTGAGAGTCATGCAAAGTGGTGGTGGAATACCAAGGTGACCCAGTCAGGCATCTGAAGGGCTGTGAAAACTGACAGCATTGCAGACTGTTTCTGGGACAGAAACTGTCTGTGACCAACTGTTTGGCAGTGGTTGGAATCTGAAACATATTATCAATAAATAGGTCATCTTCTAATCACAGAACAAGATGTACAAAAGGGTTCTAGAGATGTGGATTTGATGCACTTATTCACACTTAGGTAATCTTCCTTTCCCTTTAAGTCTAGCTGGAACATCTTCAAGCTAAGTTCCTCCCACCCACCTGGGTGTTATCCTCCAAGGGTCTTCCCCATGATTTCAGATCTTTCTTTCTGCTGAAAGAATCAGGTCTCTCTTTCGCAGCTCCATTTGTGCAGTGTAGGGCAGTTTTTATTCAATCATTTTCAAGTGAAATTCTGAGTTGTTGCCTGCTTTTCTCAAGAATGGAACACCAAAACCTAAAATGGTCCCGGTTTTAAGAGATGCATTGCCTGCAATCTGAAAATGTCTCATACTTACCCACACGACTTATGTATCTACTGCCTGTGGGCTTTGCACATCTCTGCTACCTTCTTCTCTTGAGGACCAGTACACCTGTCTCCTCCTGGGTTGCCCAGATGAACTGGTCCACTCTAAGGACCCCTGCAAAGCGGTTTTGGTGGCAGGAGGGTGGTTGACCTCCCAGTTTGTGGCCTTTGAGGAGGTGATGGCTCAGGCTGTGGCTGTTTCATCCTTGGCACCCATGTTGCTCACGGGCATCAGCATTGGAGCTTTCTTCATAGGCGTGTTCAGAGCAATGTGCTAGTCCCTGTAGACCCTTGGGGGAGGGCCCTTCTCAAGGTGATAAGTCAGAAAAGTCTTATTGGACCTGCCGTCAATTGTGGGACTGGGAATGAGCATGCTTTTCCTGCTCTAGCAATTCCTTTGACCACTTGATGACTGGCGAGCTCTTGGCTTGGCCGAACCGCCTTAGGTCAAAGGCCAGGCCAATAGCTCCATGGTAACCCCATCATGTCTCTTGGCCAAGATGTGGGCTGACCAGCTAGTGAAGATTTTTCTGACCCAGTCGACCTGTTGTCTGAAGAAATTGAGGATGACTTGATTTCTGGAACTCCAGTCCTTTCAGCCTCTCTCTGAAGGGGTACAATAAGCCAGCTGACTAGACTGCCTCTTCCCAAAGATAAACCCTTTGGGTGTTCCATGGCAGGATCTGGCCTATGTGTTGAGTACCAGGCCTTTCCGCCTCCCGAGATCCCCTTGCCATCAACTCTTTGTTGCTGGTAGAGGTCTAGGTTGAGGTCCCCATCTGTGTATTCCCACACTAGCCTTTGATTAGGAAGGCTGTCAATGCTCCTCTTCCTGATTGTTCTCACATGATGAGAGGCTCCATTGCAAGTTGTGCAGGAACTATGAGGAGCTGAAGTGGCAGCAATGGGTCCTTGGCCATGGTAGGCCCCTTCGACAGACACCAGTGCTCCTCTGGTCTTCCCTGGTGCACCTGTTCTGGTTTTGCCCTATCTGGTCAAGCCTACACTGGCTTCTCCACCAATTTACATAGAGCATCCACCCAAGAAACATTTGCAGGAAGTGGCATATAAGGCTGCTCGCTCTGCTACCAGTCTTTCTGGTGGGTTGCTCATTCAGATCACCCACTCGGATGAGTCCAGGGTGGTCTATGGAGAAAAGCATCAAAAGGTGGTGTTTGAAGAGTTGTCAGAGTCCAATGGTTCCTCCATGCAGTTCTTTAGGACTCTGGGCTTCAACCATGAGTCAACTGTAGAGCTCACTACAGACCATGGTCCAGTCTTCTTCAGGGCTTTGCTTTGCTCCTCTCTGAATGATGGAGATTCCCCTGGAGCTAGTTCAGAAGTAGACCAAGTACTCCTTACTGAAATCCTTGACTGGGATGACTCCCCAGGGGTTGCCTTCCCACTGATGGAAGCTATTTTGGGTCTTGCATAGGAGCTTTGGTTGCATTTGGCTTCGTGCCCAATGCTATTGGCCCAAATGGTCCACAAGTATGTGGTTCTGACCAGTTCTGTTCCTAGTTTCTTGAACCTCCCCTTGGCTGAGGGAATGGTGGCAGACTTCATCTTTCACAAGATTGGTAACGTCACAGATGTCTACAAGCCCCACAACAAAGAGTCCAAGAAGCTAGACCATGCAGTAAAAAAGGTCTACATTGCATCCTGTCTGGGTTTCTATCAAGTGAGCTCCACTGTGATGATGGCCATCCTCAGACATGTCCTTATTGGGGTCCTGGACTATGTCCTTCCCACATTTCTGCGGACCTGCAGTTGGCAGTCAGACTGGTAAGAGACCAATGTTGCTCCCTTGCCAAGCACCAGCTTCAGATGGCCCTAGACATAGGCAATTCCTTTGCCCAGTCCATGGTGGCAGTGGTCACTATGCACTGTAGAGCCTGGTTGTGGATTTCCACCTTTATGGTAGACACCCAGCACAAACTGTTGGAAGTCCCCTTCCTGGGCACCAACCTGTTTGGGCTAGTGGTGGATGGACACTTCTCCAGGCTTGAGAAGTCTAGTGCCACCCTGGATTTAGTCATGTCCTCACAAAAGGACCCCAAGGGACAGAAACTGAAGAAAAAGCCCTTTTTGTTTTGGCCATTTCTGTACCAGCTGCCAAAACTGCAGCAGCCCCAGTTGGGGAAATCTCAGGTATGGTGACGTAAGTCAGTTTACCAGTTAGGGCTGCAAGAAACCCATAGGTCAAGGTGGCTATGCCTTCCTGATAGCTAGTATCAGGGCTCCAAGGTTTCTTAGTGATGGTTCCTGTGGTGTCTTCTCCCACCCATCAGGCTCCTGCCTCAGCATCCTGTGGGGTCAGTTTTGCCATTTTTGCACACCTGGTCCACCATTACTGTTGACCAGTGGGTGTTGGATGGTGGGTTGTGGGCTGCATCTCGACTTCGAGGATCTACTGCCCTACTGAACCTATGCACTACGGTTGTCTGCAGTGCCTTGGAACATGCTGTCCACCCCCAGGTAGGATATTGGTCTGCTCCTGGAGAAAGGAGATGTAGCCCATGTCATTGATGCCATGGCGCCAGGGCTTTGAATTCAGATATTTCCTGGTCTCCAAACTGAGGGGGGTTGGCTCCTCACACTGAATCTTAATGATCTGAATCAGTTTCTGAGGAGGCACAAGTTCATGATGGTCACTATGAATCAAATAATCCTATCTCTGGTGCAGGGCATGTGGTTCTGCTCCCTGCACCTGCAGGACACCTTATTTCACATCCCCATCTGTCCATCCCACTGGCAGTACCTTTGGTACTGCACAGAAGAGGTGCTTTGAGTTCCAGGCCATGCCTTTCAGTCTCTCCTCAGCCTCCAGGGTCTCCACCAAGTGCATCACAGTGGTGGCAGCCTTCTTCCAGCATTGAGGGGTTCAGGCGTATCTGTACCTGGATGTCTGGCTGATTGCCGGTTCACCTCAGGAGGCATTGAAGTGGTCCAGGGACCTGAACCTCCACATGTGCTTATCCCTGGGTCTCTTCTTCAACCCAGAAAAGTTGGAATTTAACTCCTCACTAATCATCCACTTCTTCAGGGCAGAACTCAATGACTTTTTTCTCCAGGCCAAGGCCTGCCTCCCAGCAGACTGAGCAGTAAATCTTTCCTCCTTTGCCCGATCATTTCAGGTTGGGCACTTGTGCCCTGCTCAGGACTTCCTGTGGCTATTGGGGTACATGGTGTCCTGCACCAGCATTGTCCAGTGGGTCCACAGACAGATGTGCCTCCTGCAGTGGGAGCTGGCCCATGCGCATGATTTTATTTCTGTTGTGACCAGAAAATCTAGGTTAGTCTTCACCATGATGTCTTCTATGTCTGGGATTTTATTTTCTAGACTCCTTTCATCAGTACACATAGGTCTACATTCCTTACTAACCACCATGTGGCATGGCAGGATGCATTGAGAGTTGCCTCAAGTGGGGCTGGTGAAGATGGTGGTCCATCAGTGGGGTAATTAGTGCAGATGTCAGAATTGCTGCCCATCATCGTCACACAGCACAGGGCGAACAGAACCGGCAGTTGCCTTCCCCTTCGTAGGTAAACTTCCTGAAGTAGCAGTACTGGCAACACCAGCACCATCAAATGAGTTGGATGCACTGCAACGGGAAATTGTAGAGCTGTGTCACCTGGTGATGTAGCTCCAGCATGGTGTCACACAGGTCCATGCTAACCAGGACTGTCAGCTGGAGATATTGTAGGAGATCCGTCATGGTGGTGCTTATGATGCCATTTAATAAATACATGGCACTGTTATCCCTTTGTAATCTGTACCCCTTTCTCATCCTCCTTTCATATAATCTTTTTTTTAATTCCATTTCATACATACCTTTTCACATTACAAAAATAAATAAATAAAAGTTTAAGAAATTGACCCCCAAGAATCTGTGCTATCCTTCTTTTAACGTTTCCAACTTTATATGTTAAAGGATAACTATGAGCACTGATGAAGCCCCGACTGCTGCAGGGATCATATCTTCAGTTCACTGATCCCCTTGGAGGCACAGTGTTCTTTTTTTACCATAACGCTCATAAAAACTACCTGAATCTGCAGTGCAGCCATCATCTTGTTGTAGTATGGTGGTCCTTCCTCCCTGAGATGGGGATGCTAATCATGTGAGAATAGGACATGCCTTTGCCCTTCTCGACTGTTGCTTCATATCTATGGAGATGAAATATCTCATGCCTAGTGTTATTTTTTGAATGAGCCTAATGACATGTGTATCATGTCATTTAGGCACATTCTGTAAACATCGCACTGGGTTGTGAGATACAGAGATTATTACATCTCCAAACATATGGGCAACAGTCTGGAAGGGGCAAAGGTGTGATATGTTCCTGTGGGTTAGCAGCAGTCTTGAGGAAGAAGGACCACCGTAATTACATGATGCTAGCTACACTGGAGGTTCGGGCAGTTGTTATGAGCATTGTGATAAAAAATAAACACTTCACTTAATACTGTGCCTCCAGCCGGCCTGGTGGCACTGAGGGCAGAGGCATCCACCTTACCTTGTGTCACGCTAGTGACCTGGGTTTGGGAGTGAATTTCGGCCACCGGGGGTCAGATGGAAAGGAGAGGATTGAGCATCCAGAAGACTCCTCTCCTGGGAGGGGTGGCTTTTGGATCCCTGGCATCTAGCAGTTCCTAGCAGAGACTGGGAGTGCTGTAGCTGAGGAACACTCAGAAGGGGTGGAGGCAATGGTGGACAACCTGCGGACAGGTGCGGTAGTGTGCCCATCACACACTGGATGTCATTGGACATCTGTGCCTCCAGAGGCAAACAACCATGGAAAAACACCCCTCTGTAGCATGCACAGTGATGCCTGTGATGGACCTCCACTTCCCCCTGTCCTAACAAAGCCTGGCCTAAGTCAGGGCAGGGGCTCAAGGGTGATCTCGGTCTCCACTCCTGTCCCCCACCAGGAGCTCCCCATCACACAGTCATGGCAGAGGTCAGGTCGGGGAGAGCTTGAGAGGGCCACTTATCAGGGCAGAAATGGGGACACAGATCCCCCACAGCATGAGGAGCAGGAGGAGCACAAAAGAGAATTGAAAAGCAGAGAAACACAAAAGAGAACTGGGGAAAAATACTGTGCCTCCAGGAGGGATCTGTGAGCTGAAGCCCTGATCTCTGCAGTGGTCGTGGCTTAATCATCAGTGCCAGTAGTTCTGAATACCTGCATTTTTCATTTCATCCTGTTGTATCCTTTTTCTACTTTCCTGAGAAGTGAAGCATAATTCTTGTTTTAGTGTTTAAGATGTCTCCTGCTAGCCACAAATATCAAGTAGTCTCCCCAGTGAATAATTGCTTTCCTGCGGATAGGTGATGCTGTTGCAGTGGTGTGCAACTGTACAGAGAAGTCGACAAGAATCCCACATGAACATCTTTCTTGAGAAGTAACATAATTCTTGTTTTAGTGCTTAAGATGTCTCCTAATAGCAACAAATGTCAAGTAATGGCCTCAGTAAAGAACTGCTTTCCTGCAGCTAGGTGATGCTGTTGCAGTGTTGTGTGTCATTGCCAAGCGAAGTTGACAAGAATAAAACATTAAACTTTCCTGCGAGTCTAAACATAACTCTTTCTTGCCTTGTCTGGAAGATTTATTCTGCTATTCACAAATGTCAAGTAGTGGCCCAAGGCCCAAACCTCTGTTCTGCTGGCTGATGCTAGCAGCTGCTGCAGTGGTGTGCAACTGTCAAATGATGTCAACAACATGCACATTCTTCATGCTGGTGCTGCTGCTGGGAAAATGCATGAAAAAAGTGGACGAGAAGGAAAATTCACCATCTCGTGTTGATAAATTCTCAGGATGTCTAATAATGAGAAGTTTCAATGAGAAGCTGAACTGCTGCCTTTAAGTACTGGTGGTTCTGCTGCTGTTGATGATGTTGACAAAACTGGGGAAAACAGTGACCAAGAAAGACAAGTTCTCTATCTTGCTGTGATAAAGTGTGTTGATGCCCACAGGTGACCTCAGTTTGAAGGATAACATTCAGTGCTGCAGCTGTGTGCTGCTTGTGACAGATAGTTGCTGGCCGGTGTATCTGTACTCTTACTACCAATGGTACTTTTTTTTTTGTGTGTGTTTGGTCATGTTCTGTGAGATTGTTCAGGAAATTTTAACTTACTGTGTTTGTAAACATCTCGTGTTGCTGTTTTCTTGCAGTGAATTATCATGCAGATTCACTGCTGCTGCTGGAGGGGTGTGTTGGCCACGATGCTTTCCATTTGGATTGTTGCCTAGTATGGAAGGGCAAGTTTTTTTTTATTGGGGGATCATTTGTAACCATTCTTTCATACTGTTTGTATTTTTCCATTTTCTGGTCTTCTCAACAGAGCAATGAAACCATGTTGCTGCATTGGTCCAAGCTGTGTTTTTTGGGGGCAATTCATCCAGTTTTCCAACTATGAAAGGTAAGTATTCTTTTGGGAGGGGTGGTTGGATTCTAAAAAGCTTTGCATCATGCTAACTGTTTCATTTCCTGTTGCTCTTTTTTCATGTACTTTTTATGTTTGCTTGCACGCATGTGCAAGAAACATAGTGCCATCATCCGAGTTTTTGTAGGTGTGGCACGCTGTCTTCCAGTTCAGTCAGTGTGTTTGCAGGTGCGCCACAGTTCACCAATGAATGCTGCAGCTGTCTATGACAGCAATTGAAAATGCAGTGGTGTACAGTTGAAAGGGAGAGACCGCTTCAGTTAGTAGCGATTAGATAGTGTTGATTAGCATATTGCTGGCAATCCTGCTTGTATACGTCTCTGCTTTCTCTTCCTGGAACATAAATTCAATTTGAACTAAACCTTTCCTAGGACTATCTTTCCAGCAGGAGGCAAGTGACTAAAATGACATCCTTGGAATGTTTCCAAAAAAAGATCTAACTGCCATCCTTGGAATGTTGAGTCAGAATTTAGGGTAGGAGCGGCATTGACAAAAGCAGGAAAACAGAACCCCAATGAGACTGAAAAAGTAGACGCAGTTGTCG
Source organism: Neoceratodus forsteri (assembly GCA_016271365.2). Classification (NCBI taxonomy): domain Eukaryota; kingdom Metazoa; phylum Chordata; order Ceratodontiformes; family Ceratodontidae; genus Neoceratodus; species Neoceratodus forsteri. Next base: position 1,130,907,952 of record CM028131.1, read on the forward strand.
TCTCTTGGCACACCTGATCAGTATTGTAATAATATTCCCCAACCCTCTGAGTGTCTCTGAATAGCACCCCCCCATCACACACAGTATAGCTGATGGGGGTGCTAATGCTAATACTACAGCTAATGCCAGTGCTACAGCTAAGCTAATGCTACAGCTCTACTTTTGCCACAGCTATGCTGAGGCTGCAACAAAGCTAACACTACAGCTAATGCTAGTGCTTATGCTTACATTAAAACTGTTTATAGTACAGTTTGTGCTTATGCTACAGCTCATGCTTGTGCTTATGCTTCAGCTCGTGCTAATGCTACAGCCTACGCTTACGCTATAGCTTATCCTTGCACTAAACCTAATGCTTCAGCTTATGCTACAACTTACGCTAATGCTACAGCTTATGCTAAAGCTACTGCTAACGTTACAGCTAATGCTACAGCATCCACTTACACTAATGCTACAGCTTATGCTAAAGGTACAGCTAAGTCCACAGTAGTGCTACAGCTAAGCTAATGCTAATGCCAATGCTACAGCTAAGCTAATGCTACAGCTATACTTTTGCCACAGCTATCCTGAGGCTACAACGAAGCTAACACTACAGCTAATGCTAGTGCTTATGCTTACATTTAAACTGTTTATAGTACAGTTCGTGCTTATGCTACAGCTTACTCTTCCACTAAACGTAATGTTTCAGCTATGCTACAACTTGGGCTAATGCTACAGCTAATGTTACAGCTAATGCTACAGCACTCACTAACGCTACAGCCTACGCTAGTGCTACACCTAAGTCACAGTAGTGCTACTGCTAAGCTAATGCTACAGCTAATGCCAATGCTACAGCAAAAGCCAGTGCTACAGCTTAGCTAATGCTACAGCTATACTTTTGCCACAGTTATGCTTTCACCAAAACTATGCTGAGGCTCAGCAAAGCTAACACTACAGCCAATGCTCATGCTTATGCTTACATTAAACTGCTTTATGCCACAGCTCGTGCTTATGCTACAGCTTACACTTGCAATAAACCTCAATGCTTCAGCTTATGCAACAGCTTATGCTAATGCTACAGCTAAGTCCACAGTAGTGCTACTAGCTCTACATAAGCTCGTGCTTATGCTACAGCTCGTGCTTATGCCACAGCTCGTGCTTATGCTACAGCTTATGTTTATGCTACAGTTTACTCTTGCACTAAACGTAATGTTTCAGCTTATGCTACAACTTATGCTAATGCTACAGCTTATGCTAAGGCTACAGCTAATGTTACAGCTAATGCTACTGCTTTCACTAACGCTACAGCTTACGCTAGTGCTACAGCTAAATCACAGTACTGCTACAGCTAAGCTAATGCTAATGTTACAGCTAATGCCAGTGCTACAGCTAAGCTAATGCTACAGCTCTACTTTTGCCACAGCTATGCTGAGGCTACAACAAAGCTAACACTACTAATGCTAGTGCTTATGCTTACAGTAAAACTGTTTATAGTACAGTTTGTACTTATGCTACAGCTCATGCTTATGCTACAGCTCATGCTTAAGCTACAGCTCATGCTAATGCTACAGCTTATGCTACAGCTTATGCTTGCACTAAACCTAATGCTTCAGCTTATACTGCAACTTACGCTAAAGCTACAGCTTATGCTAATGCTACTGCTAACGTTACAGCTAATGCTACAGCTTATGGTAATGATAGAGCTAAGTCCACCGTAGTGCTACAGCTAAGCTAATGCAAATGCCAATGCTTCAGCTAATGCCAATGCTACAACTTACGCTTATGCTAATGCTACAGCTAATGTTACAGCTAATGCTACAGCATTCACTAACGCTACAGCTTACGCTAGTGCTACAGCTAAGTCACAGTAGTGCTACTGCTAAGCTAATGCTAATGCTACAGCTAATGCCAATGCTACAGCAAATGCCAGTGCTACAGCTTAGCTAATGCTACAGCTATACTTTTGCCACAGTTATGCTGAGGCTACAACAAAGCTAACAATACAGCTAATGTTAGTGCTTATGCTTACATTAAAACTGCTTATGCCACAGCTTATGCTTATGCTACAGCTTACTCTTGCACTGAACCTTATGCTTCAGCTTATGCAACAGCTTACGCCAACGCTACAGCTAATGCTAATTATAATGAATCAGTAGCTAGCACACTCGCTTCTGAGGCCGGAAGATCAGAGGGCTGTGGGTTCAGTTCCCACATCTGGCGCTTGGCTTAATATCCCAATACTGACACTGTAATGCAGCAGGAGAGGGGTGCTGCATTTCTGAGTTGCCGTTTTTCAGATGAGACGTTAAACCGAGGTCCCATCTCCCTGGATTGCTGGTAGCTCAGGTGGATGTTAAAGATCCCATGGCACTTATCTAAAAGACTAGGGGATTTCCCCAGTGTCCTGGCCAAATTTCCCTCATTCACTAAAAATACCACCAACAGCTTACTCTGGTTCAAGGTCAGTTGGCATTCATCTGTTTCCCTTTCCCCCGGGTCGTGCCTGAAAATAGGCAGGATTTGTCTAGTGCACTTACCCGGTCAACAAAAGCTAAATAAATAATAAATAAATAATTCTACAGCTAAGATTACAGATAATGCTACAGCATCCATTAACGCTACAGCCTACGCTAGTGCTACAGCTAAGTCACAGTAGTGCTTCAGCTACGCTAATGCTAATGCCACTGAAAATGCCAGAGCTACAGCAAAGCTAATGCTACAGCTGTACTTTTGCCACAGCTATGCTAAGGCCACAACAAAGCTAACGCTACTGCTAATGCTAGTGCTTATGCTTACATTAAAACTGTTTATACTACAGTTTGTACTTATGCTACTGCTCATGCTTATGCTACAGCTCATGCTTATGCTATACTTCGTGCTTATGCTTCAGCTTGTGCTAATAGTACAGCTTACGCTTATGCTACAGCTTATGCTTGCACTAAACCTAATGCTTCAGCTGATGCTACAACCTACGCTGATGCTAGTGCTTATGCTAATGCTACTGCTAACGTTATAGCTAATGCTACAGCATTCACTTACGCTAATGCTACAGCTTATCCTAATGCTACAGTTAAGTACACAGTAGTGCTACAGCTATGCTAATGCCAATGCTTCAGCTAATGCCAGTGATTCAGCTATGCCAATGCTACAGCTAAGCTAATGCTACAGCTAAGCTATTGCTACAGCTAAGCTAATGCTACAGCTAAACTTTTGCCACAGCTATGCTGAGGCTACAGCAAAGTTAACACTACAGCTAATGCTAGTGCTTATGCTTACATTTAAACTGTTTATAGTACAGCTTGTGCTTTTGCTACAGCTTGTGCTTATGCCACAGCTCATGCTTATGCTGCGGCTCGTGCCTATGCTGCAGCTCGTGCTAATGCTACAGATTACGCTTACGCTATAGCTTATGCTTGCACTAAACCTAATGCTTCAGCTTATGCTACAACTTACTATAATGCTACAGCTTATGCCAAAGCTACTGCTAACGTTCCAGCTAATGCTACAGCATTCACTTACACTAATGCTACAGCTTATGCTAATGCTACAGCTAAGTCCACAGTAGTGCTACAGCTAAGCTAATGCCAATGCTTCAGCTAATGCCAATGCTAGAGCTAAGCTAATGCTACAGCTATATTTTTGCCACAGCTATGCTGAGGCTACAACAAAGCTAACACTAGAGCTAATGCGGGTGCTTATGCTTACATTTAAACTGTTTATAGTACAGCTCATGCTTATGCTACAGCTCGTGCTTATGCCACAGCTCGTGCTTATGCCACAGCTCGTGCTTATGCTACAGCTTATGCTTATCCTACAGCTTACTCTTGCACTAAACGTAATATTTCAGCTTATGCTACAACTTACGCTAATGCTACAGCCTATGCTAATGTTACAGCTAATTCTACAGCATTCACTAATGCTAGAGCTTACGCTAGTGCTACAGGTAAGTCACAGTAGTGCTGCAGCTAAGCTAATGCTAATGCTACAGCTAATGCCAATGCTACAGCAAATGCCAGTGCTACAGCTAAGCTCAAGTTACAGCTATACTTTTGCCACAGCTGTGCTGAGGCTACAACAAAGCTAACACTACAGTTAATGGTAGTGCTTATGCTTACATTAAAACTGTTTATAGTACAGTTTGTTCTTATGCTACAGGTCATGCTTATGCTACAGCTCGTGCTTATGCTTCAGCTTGCGCTAATGCTACAGCTTACGCCTACGCTACAGCTTATGCTTGCACTAAACCTAATGCTTCAGCTTATGCTACAACTTACGCTGATGCTACAGCTTATGCTAATGCTACTGCTAACGTTACAGCTAATGCTACAGCATTCACTTACGCGAATGCTACAGCTTCTCCTAATGATACAGCTAAGTCCACCGTAGTGCTACAGCTAAGCTAATGCTAATGCCAATGCTTCAGCTAATGCCACTGCTTCAGCTATGCCAATGCTACAGCTAAGCTAATGCTACAGCTGTACTTTTGCCAGAGCTATGCTGAGGCTACAAAAAAGCTAACACTACAGCTAATGCTAGTGCTTATGCTTACATTAAAACTGTTTATAATACAGTTTGTACTTATGCTACAGCTCATGCTTATGCTACAGCTCATGCTTATGCTATACCTCATGCTTAAGCTACAGATCATGCTTATGCTTGAGCTCGTGCTAATGCTACAGCTTACGCCTACGCTACAGCTTATGCTTGTACTAAACCTAATACTTCAGCTTATGCTACAACTTATGCAAAAGCTACAGCTTATGCTCATGCTACTGCCAACGTTACAGCTAATGCTACAGCATTCAATTACGCTAATGCTACAGCCTATGCTAATGCTACAGCTAAGTCCACAGTAGTGCTACAGCTAAGCTAATGCCAATGCTTCAGCTAATGCCAATGCTAGAGCTAAGCTAATGCTACAGCTATATTTTTGCCACAGCTATGCTGAGGCTACAACAAAGCTAACACTACAGCTAATGCGGGTGCTTATGCTTACATTTAAACTGTTTATAGTACAGCTCATGCTTATGCCACAGCTCGTGCTTATGCTACAGTTTATGCTTATGCTACAACTTACTCTTGCACTAAACGTAATGTTTCAGCTTATGCTACAACCTACGCTAATGCTACAGCCTATGCTAATGCTACTGCTAATGTTACAGCTAATTCTACAGCATTCACTAATGCTAGAGCTTATGCTAGTGCTACAGCTAAGTCACAGTAGTGCTGCAGCTAAGCTAATGCTAATGCTACAGCTAATGCCAATGCTACAGCTAAGCTAATGCTACAGCTATACTTTTGCCACAGCTATGCTGAGGCTACAACAAAGCTAACACTACAGTTAATGGTAGTGCTTATGCTTACATTAAAACTGTTTATACTACAGTTTGTACTTATGCTACAGCGCATGCTTATGCTACAGCTCGTGCTTATGCTACAGGTTGTGCTTATGCTTCAGCTCGTGCTAATAGTACAGCTTACGCTTATGCTACAGCTTATGCTTGCAACAAACCTAATGCTTCAGCTGATGCTACAACTTACGCTGTTGCTAGTGTTTATGCTAATGCTACTGCTAACGTTACAGCTAATGCTACAGCATTCACTTACGCTAATGCTACAGCTTATCCTAATGCTACAGTTAAGTACACAGTAGTGCTACAGCTATGCTAATGCCAATGCTTCAGCTAATGCCAGTGATTCAGCTATGCCAATGCTACAGCTAAGCTAATGCTACAGCTCTACTTTTGCCACAGCTATGCTGAGGCTACAACAAAGCTAACACTACAGCTAAAGCTAGTGCTTATGCTTACATTAAAACTGTTTATAGTAGAGTTTGTACTTATGCCACAGCTCGTGCTTATGCTACAGCTCGTGCTTATGCTTCAGCTCGTGCTAATGCTGCAGCTTATGCTTGCACTAAACCTAATGCTTCAGCTTATGCTACAACTTGCGCTAATGCTACAGCTTCTGCTAATGCAACCGCTAATGTTACAGCATATGCTACAGCATTCACTTACGCTAATGCTACAGCTATGCTAATGTTACAGTTAAGTCCACAGTAGTGCTACAGCTAAGCTAATGCTAATGCCAATGCTTCAGCTAATGCCAATGCTTCAGCTAATGCCAAAGCTTCAGCTAATGCCAATGCTATAGTTAAGTTAATGCTACAGCTCTAGTTTTGCCACAGCTATGCTGAGGCTACAACAAAGCTAACACTACAGCTAATGCTAGTGCTTATGGTTACATTAAATCTGTTTATAGTACAGTTTGTACTTATGCTACAGCTCATGCTTATGCTACAGCTCATGCTTATGCTACAGCTCGTGCTTATGCTACAACTCGTGCTTATGTTTCAACTCATGCTAATGCTACAGCTTACGCTTATGCTACAGCTTATGCTTGCACTAAACCTAATGCTTCAGCTTATGCGACAAGTTACGCTAATGCTACAGCTTATGCTAATGCTACTGCTAACGTTACAGCTAATGCTACAGCATTCACTTACGCTAATGCTACAGCTTATGCTAATGCTACAGCTAAGTCCACAGTAGTGCTACAGCTAAGCTAATGCTAATGCCAATGCTTCAGCTAATGCCAATTCTTCAGCTAATGCCAATGCTTCAGCTAATGCCAATGCTACAGCTAAGCTAATGCTACAGCTCTACTTTTGCCACAGCTATGCTGAGGCTACAACAAAGCTAACACTACAGCTAATGCTAGTGCTTATGCTTACATTTAAACTGTTTATAGTACAGCTCATGCTCATGCTACAGCTCGTGCTTATGCTACAGCTCGTGCTTATGCTACAGCTCGTGCTTATGCTACAACTCGTGCTTATTCTTCAGCTCGTGCTTATGCTTCAGCTCATGCTAATGCTATAGCCTACGCCTACGCTACAGCTTATGCTTGCACTAAACCTAATGCTTCAGCTTATGCTACAACCTGCGCTAATGCTACAGCTTATGCTAATTCTACTGCTAATGTTACAGCTAATGCTACAGCATTCACTTACGGTAATGCTACAGCTTATGCTAATGCTGCAGCTAAGTCCACAGTAGTGCTACAGCTAAGTTAATGCTAATGCCAATGCTTCAGCTAACGCCAATGCTTCAGCTATGCCAATGCTACAGCTAAGCTAATGCTACAGCTTTACTTTTGCCACAGCTATGCTGAGGCTACAGCAAAGCTATCACTACAGCTAATGCTAGTGCTTATGCTTACATTTAAACTGTTTATAGTACAGCTCGTGCTTACGCTACAGCTTACTCTTGCACTAAACCTAATGCTTCAGCTTATGCAACAGCATACGCTAATGCTACAGCTCATGCTAATTATAATTAATCAGTAGCTAGCACACTCGCCTCTGAGGCCGGGAGATCAGAGAGCAGTGGGTTCAGTTCCTACATCTGGCACTTGGGTTCAAACAACATGAAGTCTTGCTATATTATGACAATTCAATTGCAGTTTGTCCCACCACTAGAACTGCTCCGGAGGTGAAAGAGTTAACTTCCATGCCAGGCATGGAGCTTAGAGCGCGAGCTCGGTTAGAGAAGCTCTGTCTGGATAATTTCAAACTGAAACTGTCAGATTCTTTACTCCGCCTCACTGAACAGTCGCTCCGGAGATTTATCCTACTGCTCGGTTCATTTCTCGGTTTAAACAGTATTTTCTCGGTTAAATTCAACCACGAGTATTATTATTTTAACTGCAAACCAATCGGTTCAAGCTCTGTCTGTGGTATTCTAAGTAATAGACAGGTTTATTTCTGTGTGGAACTTGTAAATGTTTATCGGTTCGGTTCGAACCGATCAGGTTATTTTAAAACTTTAAAATAAAGCATGTAAAAGCTTTTAGAGTGCAGTTCCCAGTTCTTATCGGTTCTAAAAAAAACGGATTTCATTACGGTTTTTTCCATGACCCGTGACACGGTCGGGAACCGATAAGGGTGTCTTGCCTGACACTGCCATTAAAAGGGCAAGTTTTTGGTTAGGCTGGCATCATGTCTGAGAAACCCAAAAGAAAAACCAGGCCCACTGGGTTTCAACACTGTAGTGTCTGTGGGGACGCCTTTGCCAAGGCTGACCCACACACCACATGTGTCTATTGTCTGGGGTTTGACCACCTCATTTCAGACTGCCCGATTTCTAAGAATTTCCCTGCAGCCACCCTGGATAAGAGAGTTGGCAGGCTCAGGGAACGAGAGGCCAAAGTCCGCTGACCTGGATGGCCAGCCCAGTTCGGTGCCAACCAAACCGGAGGGAGTGCCCTCTGACCAGGGCGAGACTTCCTCGGGCAAACCTAAAGCTGACTCTGAGGAGCCAGTTCCAGCAAAGAAAACTAGAAAATCAGCAGGTGTGGAGTCTAAAATCCCTTCTCCAACTGCTGCAGAGATAGCAAAAGCTATACAAATTGTCCAGTCACTTTCTCTGGTTCCTTCCGAACCGCCACTGTCTGGTAAAAGGTCGGTTCGGCCGGTTCCACCAGTTCAAGAATATGATATTGAAGAGTTTTATGAACCAGAGGAGGGGGAGGATGATTATGAACAGTGTGAATGTGACTTTGAGAGTCTGGATGTGCCCATTGAACCGGATATCTCCCCAGACAGACCTTTAGAATCTCCCCTCCGCTTTCTGAGTCCCTTTCACTTTCTGTTTTATAAAAGGTTGCTGAAACCCTCCAGCTCCCATTAGAGGAAGCTGTGGATGAGCAAGAGGAACCTGATTTTGTGGAAATGATGGATATCCCAGAGTCTAGGAGATTGTCTATCCCATTACATAAATCATTTAGGAAACAAACAATAACAATTTTAAAAGCTCCTAATTCTGTGCCTCCTGTAGACAAGAAGATGGACAGGAGGTACACTTTGTCAGGTCCTGATACAGATTTTCTTTCACAGCAATGCAGTCATGTTGGAGTAGTTCAGGCTGCAGCCTGTGATAAGGCTAATATTCCCCTGGCTTCACATCCTCCTGACAAGGACTCCAGGAAGATTGATGCCATGGCTAAAAAACAATACATGACAGCGTCCTTGGGACTCAGAAAAGCAAATTACATGGCTTATGTGGCAAGATACCAACAATCTTGATGGGACACTGTCATGGCTTTGGCCAAACAGGCCCCTGGCCAGCTTGCTAAGGAGCTGGAGCAGGTGGCTGCTGATAGTATTGAGGCATCCAAGGTGCAATTCCATGCTGCTCTGGATTCTAATGATGTATCCTCTAGAGTCATGGCTACATCTGTGGCCTTTCATAGGTTGGCTTGGCTCAGGTGTACTAGTTTGTCACAGGATACACAGACTAAGGCTATGGATTTTCCTATGGTAGGAAATTCTCTGTTTGGGGAGCAGACAGAGAATTACATGAAGAAAATGGATGAATATAGGACAACTTATAGGAGTGCACAAGCCAAGGAGTGGCAAGCCACTCCTCAGAGGCAGACCCCCAGGGGTAGAGGTAGGCCTTTTCACAGGCCTTTTTACCAGACCCAGGCCTCCTCTGCTTATGCTCAGAGGGGGTTCTAAGAGGGAGAGGCAGACGGGGTGCAAGCAGGTCTGCTCCCACCCCTCAGCCTAAAGTCCCTGCCAAACAGGCACCCTGATGGGGTGCCCAGGGCCGGTTCTCCATTACCTGTAGGGGGCAGGCTGGCTTACTTCATTCAGGACTGGGAGTCTCTGACATCAGACAAGTGGGTCCTGGAAGTAGTAAGCCAGGGTCTGGTTCTCAGCTTCAAAAATTCAAAAGATGAGAATCAGATCTTTTCCACCTGCAAATCCTCTAGAGACCTTTGCTTTAGAAACAGAAGTCTCAACCCTCCTGGCTCTCAGAGCTGTAGAAAGGGTTTCTCCCCTACACCAGGGCAAGGGTCTGTACTCCAGGTACTTCCTTACCCCAAAAAAGACAGGAGAATGGCGGCCCATTTTGGACCTAAGATATCTGAATAAGCACCTTTTGAAACCAAAATTCAAAATGGTGACTTGGCAATGATTTTACTTTTCTTCTAAGGCCAGGAACTGGCTAGCTTCCCTGGACCTCAAGGATGCCTATTTCCATGTTCTCATCAGAAGCTCCCACCGAAAGTACCTCAGATTCGAACTGCCCTCAGGCCATTACCAGTTCAGAGCAATGCCCTTCAGCCTTACTCTCTGCCCCAAAGGTATTCACAAAATGTCTAGCAGTAGTAGTTGCTCATTTAAGAAGGCAAAGATTGCCATCTTTCCTACCTAGACGACTGGCTCATTGTAGGCCAGTCTCCAGACCAGGTCAAATCACACCTGCAAGTTACCCAGCAGCTCACCTCTCTGGGTTTTCTTCAATCTTCCAAAGTCAGTTCTGGAACCTGTCCAGGTACTCACCTTTATAGGTGCAGAATTGGACACAAAGAGGCCAGAGCCTTCCTGCCCCTAGAGAGGGTAAGGAACCTAGTGGCCCTGGCCTCCTCCTTCACTCTGCAGGTCTCGACCAGCAAGGCACTTCTTACAGCTCCTAGAACACATGGCTGCTTTCACAGCTGCAGTGCAAGGAGCAAGATTTCGATGAGGGACATTCAGTTTCACTTGAGAGCCTTTTGGTCTTAAAGAAAAGATCCCTTCCAAGTTGATCCCAGTGACTGAACCCTGATCCAGGCCCTTCAGTGGTGGCAGGATCAGAGCAATTTGAGACTAGGGTCCTTCATCCCTCTATCTCACTCCTTGACCCTTACTACAGATGCTTCCCTTCTGGGATGGGAGCTCACATGGGCGACCTCTCCACCCAGGGAGTGTAGTCCCTCAGGAATCTCTGCTCACATCAATTTGCTGGAACTCAGAGCTGTTTTTCTAGCACTTCAGGTGTTTTCTGCATCTGTTCAGAACAAAGTGGTACAAGTCAGAACAGACAACACTACTACAATGTGGTACATCAACAAACAAGGGCACTCGGTCTTCGGCCTTGTGCACCAAGGCAATGAAGTTGTGGTCTCTGGCTTATTCCTGAACACTTCCTCATAGCAGTTCGCGCCTCCCAGGAAAGGACAATGTCCTGGCAGATGCTCTCAGCAGGATTTCCAGGGCCATCACGAATGGTCTCTGATCCCCTGGCACTTGGGATAGTTTTTGCCAGATGGGCATCCTCAGATAATCTTTCCACAGCCCCAGACAACGCTAACTTCCACTGTTTTGTTGCAGGCCTCCAGTGATAGGCTCAGTCCCCCTGGATGCCTTTCTCCTAGATTGGGAAGGGAAACTTCTATATGCCTTTCCCCCTTCCCTCTCCTATTCAAGGTACTAGTCAAAATCAGATCCCAGCCTTGCAAGATGATTCTGATTGCTCCAGATTGGGCCAGGCAGCCCTGGTACCCACTCCTTCTGTCCTTAGCAGTCTATCTTCCCCTGTGTCTCCCCAGGAATCACAACCTGTTAACTTGTGCCCAGGGGAGGGTTTGGTATCCGAATCTCAAATCCCTCAACCTCAAGGCCTGGCTCTTGAGGAGTTAGAATTTGCTGACCTACACCTTTCTCAAGTGTTCTTGAACCTGAAGGGCTTTCTAGAAGCCTTCCACTAGGCTACTTATAACTCTAAATGGAAAAGGTTTTCCATCTGGTGTTCTGGAAGCATATTTCCAGAATCTGCTGATTTGCCCATTGTTTTGGACTATATGGTCCATCTTAATTCTTGGGTCTGAGACCAGCTACCCTGAAAGTACATTTGGCAACTGTGTCTGCGTTTTTATTTCAACAGGAAATCTCCTCTCTTCTGCTCACCCTGTATTTTCCAAGTTTTTCAAAGGATTGTTTCATACTAATCCACCTTTCAGGGACCCGGCCCTGCCTGGGATCTTAATGTTTGCATTGCTCAGTTGATGCAACCCCTTTGAACCTCTGTCTTCTGCAGAGCTTAAAGTACTTGACTTGAAAAACTGTTTTTCTAGTAGCCATCACTTCTGCCAAGCGTGATAAGTGAGTTACAAGCTTTGTCAGTAGAGACTGACTTTATTTCTTTCACAGGATAAGGTAGTCCTTAGGACTAACAGAAGTTTTTGCCTAGGTGGTTTCGATTTCCATCTTAATCAATCTATCTCCCTTCCAGTGTTCTTCACTGACCATTCCTCCTCTGGTGAGAGGAGGCTGCACAGCTTAGATGTTAAAAGGGCCCTAAGTTACTATATAGAGCGTACCAAGGGTCACAGGTTTCGAATCCCTCCAACTTTTTCTCACTTATGGTGAGGTTGGGAAAGGTAAACCTGCCACTAAGAGATCCATTGCCAGGTGGATTGTCTCTTGTATCAAATTTTGTTATCAAAAACTGGGAAAGGTTCCCCTTCAGGACTGAGGGCTCACTCTACCAGAGGTACAGCTGCGTCTCTAGCTGCTGCCAGAGACATCCTTATCTTAGAGATATGTCAAGCAGCAACTTGGAAAATGGTACACTTCACTACATTACTCCCTGGACATCCAGGCCAGGAGGGATGTTGGTTTGGCACAGCTGCTTCAGAGCCTATTCCCAAGTAGGTTCTGTCCTCCTCCATGGAGGTACTGCTGTGTATTCTGCAATTGTCATAATATAGCAAGACTTCATGTTGTTTGAAGAAAAAATTACTCACCTTAGTAATGTTTCTTTTAATGGAGTCTTGTTATATTATGACCTCCCCCCCAGCCTGCCCCTCTCAGAACTTCTACTTGGGTATGGGGTGGGCAGTCCAGTGCTGGCACTTGTTTATGCCAATTGTATGTTTTCCACCCCTTCTTTGGGGTTTTGGGGTGTTGTGTTTTTATTTTATCTTATCTTATCTTATTTTCTGGTCCCCTGACTTGAGTCTTGGTGTTGGGACCAAAAAATATGTGTTAATAATTAGGTAGCCAGTTAGCTAGTGTAGGTTACAGCTTCCACACAGCACCTTAGTGAGTTTTTGCTCGAAAAATCTGACAGTTTCAGTTTGAAATTATCCAGACAGAGCTTCTCTAACCGAGCTCGCGCTCTAAGCTCCATGCCTGGCATGGAAGTTAAGTCTTTCACCTCCGGAGCAGTTCTAATGGTGGGAAAAACTGCAATTGAATTGTCATAATATTGCAAGACTCCATTAGAAGAAACAACATTACTAAGGTGAGTCATTTTTTCTTAATATCCCAGTACTGACACTGTTATGCAGCATGAGAGGGGTGCTGCATTTCTGAGGTGCCGTCTTTCGGATGAGACGTTAAACTGAGATCCCATCTGCCTGGATTGGTGGTAGTTCAGGAAGATGTTAAAGATCCCATGGCATTTAACGAAAAGAGTAGGGAAATTTCCCCAGTGTCCTGGCCAAATTTCCCTCATTCAATAAAAATACCACCAACAGCTTAATCTGGTTCAAGGTCAGTTGGCATTCATCTGTAAACCTCTCCCCCGGGTCGTGCCTGAAAATAGGCAGGATTTCTCTAGTGCACTTACCCGGTCAACAAAAGCTAAATAAATAATAAATAAATAATTCTGCAGCTATGATTAAAGCTAATGCTACAGCATTCACTAACGCTAGCGTTACAGCTAAGTTACAGTAGTGCTACAGCTAAGCTAATGCTAATGCTACAGCTAATGCCAGTGCTACAGCAAAGCTAATGCTACAGCTCTACTTTTGCCACAGCTATGCTGAGGCTACAACAAAGCTAACACTACCGGTAATGCTAGTGCTTATGCTTTCATTAAAACTGTTTTTAGTACAGTTTGTACTTATGCTACAGTTCATGCTTATGCTACAGCTCAAACTTATGCTACAGCTCCTGCTTATGCTATAGCTCGTGCTTATGCTACAGCTCGTGCTAATGCTACAGCTCATGCTAATGCTACAGCCGCACGCTTACAGCTTATGCTGGCACTAAACCTAATGCTTTAGCTTATGCTACAACTTACGCTGATGCTACAGCTTATGCTAATGCTACTGCTAACGTTACAGCTAATGCTACATCATTCACTTACGCTAATGCTACAGCTTATGCTAATGCTACAGCTAAGTCCATAGTAGAGCAACAGCTAAGCTAATGCTAATGCCAATGCTTCAGCTAATGCCAATGCTTCAGCTAATGCCAATGCTTAAGCTAATGCCAGTGCTACAGCTAAGCTAATGCTACAGCTATACTTTTGCCACAGCTATGCTGAGGCTACAACAAAGCTAACACTACAGCTAATGCTAGTGCTTATGCTTACATTTAAACTGTTTATAGTACAGCTCGTGCTTATGCCACAGCTCATGCTTATGCTACAGCTTATGCTTATGCTACAGCTTACTCTTGCACTAAATGTAATGTTTCGCTTATGCTACAACTTATGCTAATGCTACAGCTTATGCTAATGCTATAGCTAATGTTACAGCTAATGCTGCAGCATTCACTAACGCTACGGCTTAACTAGTGCGACAGATAAGTCACAATAGTGCTACTGCTAAGCTAATGCTAATGCTACAGCTAATGCCAATGCTACAGCAAATGCCAGTGCTACAGCTTAGCTAATGCTACAGCTATACTTTTGCCACAGTTAAGCTTTCACCAAAACTGTGCTGTGGCTACAGCAAAGCTAACACTACAGCTCATGCTAGTGCTTATGCTGACATTAAAACTGCTTACGCTACAGCTTTCTCTTGCACTAAACCTTATGCTTCAGCTTATGCAACAGCTTACTCTAATGCTACCGCTCATGCTAATTATAATTAATCAGTAGCTAGCACACTCGCCTCTGAGGCCGGGAGATCAGAGGGCTGTGGGTTCAGTTCCCACATCTGGCACTTGGGTTAATATCCCAGTACTGACACTGTAATGCAGCATGAGAGGGGTGCTGCATTTCTGAGGTGCCGTCTTTCAGATGAGACGTTAAACAGAGGTCCCATCTGCCTGGATTGGTGGTAGTTCAGGTGGATGTTAAAGATCCGATGGCACTTATCGAAAAGAGTAGGGGAATTTCCCGTGTCCTGGTCAAATTTCCCTCATTCACTAAAAATACCACCAACAGCTTAATCTGGTTCAAGGTCAGTTGGCATTCATCTGTATCCCCCTACCCCGGGTCGAGCCTGAAAATAGGCAGGATTTGCCTAGTGCACTTACCCGGTCAACAAATGCTAAATAAATAATAAATAAATAATTCTACAGCTAAGATTACAGCTAATGCTACAGCATTCACTAACACTACAGCTTACACTAGAGCTACAGCTAAGTCACAGTAGTGCTACAGCTAAGCTAATGCTAATGCTACAGCTAATGCCAGTGCTACAGCTAAGCTAATGCTACAGCTCTACTTTTGCCACAGCTATGCTGAGGCTACAACAAAGCTAACACTTCAGCAAATGCTAGTGCTTATGCTTACATTACAACTGTTTATAGTACAGTTTGTACTTATGCTACAGCTCATGCTTATGCTACAACTCATGCTTATGCTACAGCTCGTGCTTAGCTACAGCTCGTGCTTATGCTATAGCTCGTGCTTATGCTATAGCTCATGCTTATGCTTCAGCTCATGCTAATGCTACAGCTTACGCTTACGCTACAGCTTATGCTTGGACTAAACCTAATGCTTCAGCTTATGCCAATTACGCTAATGCTACAGCTTATGCTAATGCTACTGCTAACGTTACAGCTAATGCTACAGCATTCACTTCACGCTAATGCCACAGCTTATGCTAATGCTGCAGCTAAGTCCACAGTAGTGCTACAGCCAAGCTTAATGCTAATGTCAATGGTTCAACTCATGCCAATGCTCAGCTAATGCCAATGCTACAGCCAAGCTAATGCTACAGCTTGCTAGTGCCACAGCTATACTCTTGCCACAGCTGTGCTGAGGCTACAACAAAGCTAACACTACAGCTAATGGGGGTGCTTATGCTTACATTTAAGCTGTTTATAGTACAGCTCATGCTTATGCTACAGCTCGTGCTTATGCCACAGCTCGTACTTATGCTACAGCTTATGCTTATGCTACAGCTTACTCTTGCACTAAATGTAATGTTTCAGCTTATGCTACAACTTACGTTAATGCTACAGCCTATGCTAATGCTACAGCTAATGTTACAGCTAATGCTACAGCATTCACTAACGCTACAGCTTACG
Organism: Neoceratodus forsteri; assembly: GCA_016271365.2. Taxonomy (NCBI): domain Eukaryota; kingdom Metazoa; phylum Chordata; order Ceratodontiformes; family Ceratodontidae; genus Neoceratodus; species Neoceratodus forsteri. The sequence goes on from CM028131.1 coordinate 1,130,923,970, forward strand.
CTAGTACTACAACTAAGTCACAGTAGTGCTACTGCTAAGCTAATGCTAATGCTACAGCTAATGCCAGTGCTACAGCTTAGCTAATGCTACAGCTATACTTTTGCCAAAGTTATGCTAACACCAAAACCATGCTGAGGCTACAACAAAGCTAACACTACAGCTAATGCTAGTGTTTATGCTTAAATTAAAACTGCTTATGCTATAGCTCATGCTTATGCTACAGCTCATGCTTATGCTACAGCTTACGCTTACAGTACTGCTTATTCTTGCACTAAACCTATGCTTCAGCTTATAACAACTTACGCTAATGCTACAGCTCATGCTAATTATAATGAATCAGTAGTGAGCACATTCGCCTCTGTGGCGGGACATCAGAGGGCTGTGGGTTCAGTTCCCACATCTGGCACTTGGTTAATATCCCAGTACTGACACTGTAATGCAGCATGAGAGGGTGCTGCATTTCTGAGGTGCACGCTTCGGATGACGTTAAACCAAGGTCCCATCTGCCTGGATTGGTGGTGTTAGTTGGCTGTTAAAGATCCCATGGCACTTATCAAAAAGAGTAGGGTACTTTATTAGGCAAGAAACACAACATCACACAAAATGGAAATATAACAGGTGAAACAGAAAGAATTACAAAAGCATATCATAAGGTGTCAAAGGAAACAAACTAGAAAATTAACAAAAAGAAAAACCTTTCCATAAATAATTAACATAAGATGTAGAATATTTTTTCCCATCCTGAAATCGAATAGATTGTAAGTCAGAAACAACAGCAGATAGGATAACATCAAAATCCGTATGGAGTTGTTGCAACACAAAATAACAACAAGCTTGCCATAAATAATACTGTAAGAGTGCAAGAAAAACATTCAACGTACTTCTATGGTAACAGCCCCAGTCTTCAGAATAATCACCCAATACCAGAGTACAGTAAGAAATGGACCGTAGGTGTGGCAGATTCCAGTGTCTAGCTGCAAATTCCCCAAACCTCTGACTATCAGGACATTCAATAAAGAAATGAGACTGACTTCTTCAACATTAATACAATCATGTTTTAAATAATATTTATCAGTTACTGGTTTGTACTTTAGATTTCCTCTAACACCTAAACAACCATGAGCAGAGATCCATATAATATCCCATATTTTAACCAGAATTCTATTGTCAGTTAATTTACTGAATACATATTTCATATTTGATGGGGAGCAGGATGGAAAAAGTAATATTACTTTTTGCACATCATACACAATGAACTCATAAAAGGATTTCCTGGTTAAAGAATGCAATTTATGCAAGGGAATCTTCCATTGATACAATTTCTTTAAGGCAGAGATGCCATATTGTGGTATACCATCTGATAATAAAACTCTAGGAGGAAGAAGAGACCATTTAAAAAAATATTTGTGCCATACAGATTTAACCCAGAATTGCTAAGGAAGAGAAGGTATGCCAAAATGAATGAAAAGAAGAAAATAAAAACACAGAATGAAAAAAAATAACAGGATTAATCATATGTAATCCACCTCTCTATATCTGAGGTACATATATTCTCTCTTACAGGGTTTAATCTATTGCCCCATAACATCTGGAAAAATACTATAAATCCTAGTTTCCAAAGAAAGTGGAGGTGGAAAAAGGTGACTTAAATAAAGAAAAATGGGCAAAACAAATTTTTTATAATCAAGACCCTTTTTTCTTTCCAAATTTCCAGTGTTTCCACTGATTGACTTTAGTTTCACCCAACCTAACTGCTTTTCCCAATTATAAATTTCCATATTATCTATCCCAAACCAGACACCCAGTATTTTCTGAGGCTCAGTCACTAGGGGAATATCAAAACAATTAGATAAATCCAGAACTAACTGACCATTTGTATAACAAAAACTTTTGTTATATTAAGAGATGCACCAGAGTATCTACTAAATGAAAGAAAAACTCTAAAGCTTTCTGCAAAGATGATGAGTCAGCTTAAAAGAAGAGTTACTCATCTGCAAAAGCAGTAACTTTAACCATTTCCAAGTTCGGAGAAGGAGCAATACCTGAAATAGAGGTGTCGCAAATAATGCTTCTAATCACTGGATCCAGAATGAAAGTGTATAATAAGGGGCTCAAGGGACATCCTTGTCTCGACACCTCGAAATCATAACTTTCTCCCCTAATAAGCCATTCACTATGGGAACAGAAACTGGAATTATACAACTGAGAAATCCATTGTACAAAAGTATCAGGAATTCTGTAAGCAGAAAGAACGAAATACAAATAAGAATGGCTGACTCAGTCAAACGCTTTGGATTGATCCAAAGCTGCTATTAATTCTGATGAAGAAAAACTAGCTGACATGCAAAAGATCTCTAAGCAAATAGGTTGTGTTGGATTTTCCTATTTTTTATTGCACGCTTGTGCAGGGTGAATTAAAATTCTAGCTAATTTCTCCAACCTATTATTCAAAATTTTGGATAAAATCTTATAATCACTATTTAACAAACAGATTGGTCTCCGATTTGAAAGTAACTCTTTATCTCCTTTTTTATAAATAAAGGTCATTAAGGACATTGAAAATTCTTGGCAGGAGATCCCTGATGATAAATAAGAATTAAACACAATGGGAAGAAAGAAACCCATATATTCTATACATTTTTTTGTAGAACTCATTAGGTATCCCGTCTTTGCCAGGGGAAGATCCGATCTTTAATTGTTTAATGACCTCAGTCACCTCAGAGGATAAAATAGGTAGTCGTAAAGACTGAACCAGATCACAAGGCATATGGGGAAGAGAAAAGAAAACCGTACTTGGGAAAGAATCTGTAGGAAGTACCTGTGCAGATGAAAAATAATCCTGAATATAGTGCTGTATGACATGTAGCATACCTACATCAGCGGTAATGAGATCATTATTTGAGTTGAACAAACCAGTCATGGTAGTGTCCCTTAAGTGTGTTTTACATGCTTGAAAGGGATCAGCCATTGGAGAATTTTTGAAATTAAAGCGAAATTCCAAATCCAAAGATTTAGCTCTATTGTATTGGTATGTTTTCATTTGCTGTTAACGTTTTTATTTAGGAAAGAAAGAGGTCATGGTTGTTTGGAGGGAATGACATGAGCCTATATAATTGGTTTCTAAGAACCAAATATTTCCTATATTCCTCCTGTACCGTTGTCTTACCCCAGGTCTGAAACAAATGTTTAACCTCAATCTTAAACTGTTTCCACCACCTATATGGGATGAAAATAGAGCCAAAGTAGAGGACTTTGCAGCTAAGAAAAATTCCAGTTTAGAGAAATGAATAGGGTCTGATAGAAAAGAAGTATTTAACCTCCATCGTGATATACGAGAATGTAATCTAGGAGGAAGATGCCGTAGAGATAGAGTACAAAATAATATATGATGATCAGAGAATTTCACCGGAACTGCAACACAAGACAAAACCTGGAAATAGTGTGAAATAAAAAACATATCTATCCTAGTGGCAAATGTATGTCTGTGATAAGTGTTACCACCTGTAGGGTGTAAGCTACGAAAAGCGTCCGTAAGCCCAGCATCTGTTACAACCTTTAATAATGCATTTGAGTCACAGTAAACCTTTTTCCCATTTAATTTACAGAGTTGAATATCAAGGGAACAGTTAATATCCCCTCCCCAAATTAATGTTTCCTGGTGAATAAAAAGGGCTTAATCTCTGTAAATAAAGCAATACGGCCTGCTTTAGTCTGAGGGCTATAAACATTAATAAGGCGAAAAAAATATTCTCCCCATGAACAGTCTAATATAAGAGCTCTGCCAGGTGACAAATCTATAACTTTCGAGATTTTAAAAGAGGAATTACCAAACAATATAGCTACTCCATCTGCGATTTAAGTACTAAAGGACCAAAAGGATGGGCCATAAGTCCATTGTCTTTTTAATCTTTTTTCCTCAGAAATGGAAGAAACTCTGGTTTCTTGTAAAAATATAACATCTAACTTCAGGGATGTGAGATATGAAAATATGGATATCTGCCTATGAAACGTTTTCAGGCTACACACATTAAAAGAAGCAAACTTCAAAGAGGCCATGAAAATATTCAAGAACTATGTTTTTGGCTCACTTTCCTTTTTTTACCTTTTTTCCTTTCCTATCTTTAGCAAGCTCTGTAGATTTACTTTCTTCTTTGTCCGTTATAATTTCAGAGAGATGAGAGGCCTCAGACTCTATGTCCGAGTCTCTAACCTCATCCTGAAGGGGGGAAAATAAATTCTCAGTCACTACCGGACTAATCTGGGACTGCTTTGAGGATGCTCTAGTGAACCTCCTGCCTTTAACGGTTTCAAAAGGGGATGGCATGATAGAAACCGGACCCTGTCTGTCTCTGATTGAGGAGGGACCTGGTTCTATAGTATCCTGAGGGTCATTAACCACAGGTGATACAGGTTTAACTGCATCTGGAAATGAGGGGTAAAACAGGTTCTTGCCTTGGGGGGGAGATCTTTTCGCTCAGAGTTTGTAATTTGGCTTGGGCCTTACGGAGCAAACCGTCCTGGTCTAAACCTTCAGAGCAATTATGCCTAGCCCAAGGACACTGATGAAAGGCATGGCCTTTCTCTTCACAAAGGTTACATTGAAAGATGTTGGTACACATATCAACAGAATGCCCAAAACCCCCACATAAAGGACATTTCATCATGTCACAAACAGTACTAATGTGCGTTCTATCCCCACATTTGTAACATGCTTTAGGCTGCCCCCATAGAAACAAACCCTCTATCCTTTCCCAAAAAAAACTATTCGGCAAATGAATCTGGAATTAACTTGTAACAATTTTACTTTAAATTTCCATCCCCGGTCCAAATGCCTTCTATATCCAGAAGGGCTTCAGGTGGCCCCAATACCTCACATTTGGATTGCAACCAGCGGTAAATATCACTCACATTAACTCCCTCGTTTCTGAACATAATTATGACAAACCTAATTAATGGTCTAGTTAAAGCAATTACAAAAAAAGGTAGCCACACAGGATGATTTTTTTGGTGAGCATATTTGTCCCAGAATTTGTCCATAAGGGCAGTAGCTTGAAAACTAATATCAAAGGAATCCTCCCCAGACACGTGAATGAGGGCATAAATATCCTTGGCACAAAAACCCATTGAAGCCTTCAAAAGTTGTTTGAAAACATAGTATCTATCTGGATGTTCTTTCAAACCACCTCTATATTTCAGACGCACAGCGTTGCGACGAGGTGCTTGTTCCAATTTTGACTTAAACAAATCAGACATTGTTGGTGTGGGGGTGTGGCTTGCTAAGGAAGTAGTAGATCCAGTAATAACAGTGTCAGGGGTAGTATTAGGTAGTTCAGTCACAAGTCCACCCCTACCCTCCCTCGAAGTAGATGGCTGAGGGGAACGTTGTAAAACAGGATCAGGTGTCTTCCTACCTGAAAGCGGAGTCCATTCTAAGTCAGGAATCCAAACTCCCGAATCATTCCTCTTCCAGCCGGCTTCCATAAGCGCCACTTCTTCCGACCAGTACTGCTGTTGCCTCCTTCTTCCTGTAGCCCGAATTGTTGTTGCACTAAATGCATCGTTCGTGGTCCGACACTATTTGCGGTCCTCCCGGAAACCATGTCCTGTAAGGGCAGTTCCTGTTTCTGTATTAGTGGCGTATCGAGATCTCCGGTGGTCAAATCTCCATTGCAGGGCAAACCAGGAACAGGCAAGGGCTCCGAAATAAAAGGCACCACAGAAAGTGGACCAGAAGGCTTGCTATCTTGAGTAACTGGCAACAGGTGTAAAGTCTGAGCATCAGGAAGCGAACTTGCAATAACGTTGTCCCGTAATATAGTAACAGCAACAGAACTCTCTCTCCTGCTTTCTTCCACCTCCTCCTCCATCCCGACCTCAGGAACGTCTGCCATGTCAGGTTCTGACATCAGCCAGAGTCCCCACCAGCCACTGACCAGCAGCCAGTAGGGGAATTTCCCCGGTGTCCTGGCCAAATTTCCCTCATTCACTAAAAATACCACCAACAGCTTAATCGGGTTCAAGGTCAGTTGGCATTCATCTGTATCCCCCTCCCCTGGGTTGTGCCTGAAAATAGGCAGGCTTTGTCTAGTGCACTTACCCGGTCAACAAAAGCTAAATAAATAATCAATAATAAATAAATAATTCTACAGCTAAGATTACAGCTAATGCTCAGCATTCACTAATGCTACAGCTAAGTCACAGTAGTGCTACAGCTAAGCTAATGCTAATGCTACAGCAAATGCCAGTGCTACAGCAAAGCTAATGCTACAGCTCTACTTTTGCCACAGCTATGCTGAGGCTACAACAAAGCTAACACTACAGCTAATGCTAGTGCTTATGCTTACATTAAAACTGTTTATAGAACAGTTTGTACTTATGCTACAGGTCATGCTTTTGCTACAGCTCATGCTTATGCTACAGCTCATGCTTATGCTACAGCTCGTGCTTATGCTTCAGCTCGTGCTAATGCTACAGCTTACGCTTACACAACAGCTTATGCTTGGACTAAACCTAATGCTTTAGCTTATGCTACAACTTACGCTAATGCTACAGCTTATGCTAATGCTACTGCTAACGTTACAGCTAATGCTACAGCATTCACTTATGCTAATGCTACAGCTAAGTCCCCAGTAGTGCTACAGCTAAGCTAATGCTAATGCCAATGCTTCAGCTAATGCCAATGCTTCAGCTAATGCCTATGCTACAGCTAATGCCAATGCTTTAGCTAAGCTAATGCTACAGCTATACTTTTGCCACAGCTATGCTGAGGCTACAACAAAGCTAACACTACAGCTAATGCTAGTGCTTATGCTTACATTTAAACTGTTTAAAGTACAGCTCATGCTTATGCTACAGCTCATGCTTATGCCACAGCTCGTGCTTATGCTACAGCTTATGCTTATGCTACAGCTTACTCTTGCACTAAACGTAATGTTTCAGCTTATGCTACAACTTACGCTAATGCTACAGCTTATGCTACTGCTACAGCTAATGTTACTGCTAATGCTACAGCATTCACTAATGCTACAGCTTACACTAGTGCTACAGCTAAGTCACAGTAGTGCTACTGCTAAGCTAATGCTAATGCTACAGCTAATGTCAATGCTGCAGCAAATGCCAGTGCTACTGCTAAGCTAATGCTACAGCTATACTTTTGCCACAGTTATGCTAACACCAAAACTATGCTGAAGCTACAGCAAAGCTAACACTACAGCTCATGCTAGTGCTTATGCTTACATTAAAACTGCTTATGCTACAGCTCGTGCTTATGCTACAGCTTACACTTATGCTACAGCTTACTCTTGCAATAAACCTAATGCTTCAGCTTATGCAACAACTTACGCTAATCCTACAGCTCATGCTAATTATAATTAATCAGTAGCTAGCACACTCTCCTCTGAGGCCGGGAGATCAGTGGGCTGTGGGTTCAGTTCCCACATCTGGCACTTGGGTTAATTTCCCAGTACTGACACTGTAATGCAGCATGAGAGGGGTGCTGCATTTCTGAGGTGCCGTCTTTCGGATGAGACATTAAACCAAGGTCCCATCTGCCTGGATTGGTGGTAGTTCAGGTGGATGTTAAAGATCCCAAGGCACTTATCGAAAAGAGTAGGGGTACTTTATTAGGCAAGATACACAACATCACACAAAAAGGAAGCAAAAGCAGAACAGTTGAAATATTACAAATACAGATCTGATAGTGTCAAAGAAAACAAATAAACGAAATTAACAAAAGGAAAAATTTTTCCATAAATAATTAACATAAGATTTAGAATATTTTTTTCCATCCAGACAATGAACAGTTTGTAAATCTGTAACAACAGCAGAAAGAATAACCTCAAAATCTGTATGAAACTGTTGCAACACAAAAGAACAACGAGCTTGCCATAAGTAATATTGCAAGAGCACAAAAAAAAATTCAAAGTACTTTTATGATATCTGTCCCAATCACCAAAATAATCACCTAATACCAGAGTACAGTAAGAAAGGGACCGTAAGTGAGGCATATTCCAATGTCGAGCTGCAAAGTCCCAAAACTTCTGACTATGAGGACATTCAATAAAAAAATGCAACTGACTTTCTTCGGTATTTGTACAATCTTGCCTTAAACAGTATCTTTCAATTACTGGCTTATACTTCAAATTACCTCGGACTCCTAACCTACCATGAGCAGATATCCATATAATGTCCCAAACTTTGAAGGAAATTCTTTTGTCAGTTAATTTACTGAGCACATACTTCATATTAGATGGGGAGCAAGATGGAAAAAGTAATATTATTTTCTGCACATCATATACAATGTATTCATAAAAGGATTTCCTGTGCAAAGATTGTAATTTTGTAAGGAATCTTCCATTGATGCAATTTTTCAATGCTGAGATACCATATTGTGGAATATCATCTGATAACAATATTCTTGGGAAGAAGAGACAATTTAAAAATATTTATGCCATATGGATTTGTTCCAAAATTGCCAAGGAAGAGACGTGTGCCAACAAATGAATGAAAAGGAAGAAAAAGAAAGACGGAATGAAAAAAAATTATAGGAGTAATCATATGTAATCCTCCCTCTCGGAATCTAAGGTACGATATTCTCGCCTCACAGGGTTTAATCTATTACCCCACAACATCTGAAAAAATACTGTAAATTCTTGTTTCCAACGAAGCGGAGGTGGAAAAAGGTGACTTAAATAAAGAAAATGGCAGAACTAATTTTTTATGATCAAAACTCTTTTCTTCTTCCCAAATTTCCATTGTTTCCACTGATTAACTTTGGTCTCCCCCACTGCTAACTGTTTTTCCCAATTATAGGACTCCATGTTATTCATCCCAAACCAGACACCCAGAATTTTCTGAGGCCCGGTTACAAGGGGATATCAAAACAATATGATAAATCTGGAGCTAACTGACCCAGTTGCATCACAAAACTTTTTGTAATGTTAAGAGAGGCACCAGAGTATCTACCAAAGAAAAGAAAAAACTCTAAAGCTCTCCGTAAAGAGAGAGAGTCAGCTAAAAGAAGAGTAACGTCATCTGCAAAGGCAGTAACTTTAACCCTTCCAGACCTACAGAAGGAGCAATGCCTGAAATGGAGGTGTCACCAATAATACTTCTAATTACTGGGTCCAAAACAAAGTGTATAATAAAAGGGCTTAAAGGGCATCCCTGCCGGACACCTCGGGAAATCATAACTTTTTCTCCTAATAGGCCATTCACTATTGGAACTGAAACTGCGGATGTGTACAACTGTGAAATCCACTGAATAAAAGTATCAGGAACTCCATAAGAAGAAAGAACAAAATACAAATAGGAATGGCTGACTGCATCAAATGCTTTGGATTGATCCAAAGCTGCTATTAATTCTGAGGAAAAGAAATTAGCTTGACAAGCAAAAAGATCCCTAAGTAAAAAGAGATTGTATTGTATCTTCCTATGTTTTATCGCACATGTTTGTGCAGGGTGAATCAAAAACCAGGCTAATTTTTCTAAAAAAGTATTCAAGATTTTAGATAAAATCTTGTAATCACTGTTTAGTAGACAAATTGGTCTCCAATTTGAAAGTGATGTTTTATCCCCTTTTTTGTAAATGAAAGTCATCAAGGACATCGAAAAATCTTGACAGGGGATTCCTGATGATAGGTAATAATTAAATACAATGGGAAGAAAAAAACCCATAAATTCTATACACTTTTTGTAAAACTCATTAGGTATCCCATCTATACCAGGGGAGGATCCGAGCTTCAGTTGTTTAATTACGTCAATCACTTCAGAAGAGGTGATTGGTAATCGTAAGGACTGAATCGAGTCATGAGGCAGTTGAGGAAGATGAAGAAAAAAACGTGCTTTGAAGAGAATCTGTAGGTAATACTTGTGGGGATGAAAAACAATTCTGAATGTAATGTTGCACTACCTGTAACATACCTACATCAGTGGTAATTAGTTCATGATCTGTATTAAGTAAGCCAGTCATGAGGGTATCTTTAACATAAGTTTTACATGCATGAAAAGGGTCAGCCATGGGGGGCATCTTTGCAGGTAAAGCGGAATTCCAAATCCAAGGATTTAGCTCTGTTATATTGGTAAGTTTTCATTTGTTGTTTAATATTCTTAATTTGAGAGAGAAAATGAACATGATCTTTCGGAGGGAGTGACATAAGCCTATATAATTGGTTCCTTAGAACCAAATGTTTCCTATATTCATCCTGTACCTTTGCTTTACCCCAGGACTGAAATAAATGTTTAATCTCAGTCTTAAATTGTCTCCACCATTCATATGGGGAAGGAAATAGGTCCAAAGTGGAGGATTTTGCAGCTAAAAAATATTCAAGTTTGGAAAAATGAACTGGATCTGAGAGAAAGGAAGTATTTAATCTCCAGCGTGATATACCTGAACATAATCTAGGGGGAAGATGTCATAAAGATAAGGTACAAAATAAAATGTGATGATCAGAGAATTCCACTGGAACAGCAACACAAGACACAACCTGAAGATAGCGTGAAATAAAGAACATATCAATCCTAGTGGCAAAGGTGCCTATGATAGGTGTTCCCACCTGTAGCATGTAAACTACGGAAGACATCCAGAAGCCCAGCATCTGTTACCACCTCTAATAGTGCATGTGAATCACAATAAACCTTTTTCCCTTGTAGTCTATGGAACTGGATATCAAGGGAGCAGTTAAAATCCCTTCCCCAAACTAAATGTTTCCTTGTAAATAAAAAAGGCTTAAGGTCTGTAAATAAAGAAATACGGCCTGTTTTAGTCTGTGGGCCATAAACATTAATAAAGCGAAAAAAATATTCACCCCACGAACAGTCCAATATAAGAATTCTGCCTGGTAACAAATCTGTCACCTTCGTAATTTTAAAAGAAGAGTTACCAAACAATATAGCCACTCCATCAGCAATTTCAGAACTGTAAGACCAAAAAGAAGGGCCACAAGTCCATAGTCTTTTTAATCTTTTTTCTTCCGAAATGGAAGACACCCTTGTTTCTTGTAAAAAAATAATATCCAACTTTAAAGATGTAAGATATGAAAATATGGATATCTGCCTATGAAACGTCTTTAAACTGCATATATTCAAGGAAGCAAACTTTAAAGCACCCATGAAAATACTTATGAGCTATGCTTTTGACTCACTTTTCTTTTCTTTCCTTTTTTCCCTTTCCTATCTTTAGCTAGCTCAGTAGATTTGCTGTCTTCGTTGTCTGTCACAATTTCAGAGAGATGAGAGGTCTCAGATTCCATATCTGAGTCTCTAACCTCATCCTGAAGGGGGGAGAAGAAATTTTCAGTCACAACCGGACTGATCTGGGCCTGTTTCGAGGATGTTCTGGTAAACCTCCTGCTTTTAACAGTTTCGAAAGGGGGGGGCATAATGGAGACCTGACTCTGACTATCTCCTGATGGAGGAGGAGCTAGAGGCATAGTATTCTGAGATTCATTAGCCACCGTTTGTACTGGTATAGTAGTACTCGGGAATGAGGGGGATGGTACATGGTCTTGTCGTGGGGGGAGGGGGGGTTAACTCTTTCACCTGGGATTTGCAATTTAGCCTGAGCTTTTCGAAGCAAACCAACTTGGTCCAGACCTTCAGAGCAATTATGACTCGCCCACGGACACTGATGGAAGGCATGACCCTTCTCCTCACAAAGGTTACAGCGAAAAATATTGGTACACCTGTCCACAGAATGCCCGAAACCCCCACATAAAGGACACTTCATCATATCACATACACTACTAATATGCATTCTATCCCCACATTTATAACAAGCTTTAGGCTGTCCCGCATAAAAGCATACCCCTCTGTCTTTTCCTAGGAAAAAACTGTTCAGCAGATGTACAACCTCCGAATTAACTTGTAACAATTTCACTTTAAATTTCCACCCCCCTGTCCAAATGCCCTCTATATCTAAGAGAGCTTCGGGTGACCCCAACATCTCACATTTGGATTGCAGCCATCTATAAATATCACTAACATTCACCCCTTCATTTCGAAACATAATGGTAACAAACCTAATTAATGGCTTGGTTAAAGGGATAGCAAAAAGGCAGCCACACCGGTGATTTTTCTGATGAGCATATTTGTCCCAAAATTTGTCCATAAGAGCAACAGACTGAAAGCTGATGTCAAAAGAATCCTCCCAGAAACATGAATGAGGCATATATGTCCTTAGCACAAAACCCCATTTTGGATTTTAAAAGTTGCTTGAAAACATAATATATATCGGGGTGTTCTTTTAAGCCACCTCTATATTTTAAACGCACAGTGTTATGACGAGGGGCTTGCTCCAACTTCGCTTTAAATAAATCCGACATTGTGGGTTTAGAAGGTCCACTTGAGAAAGGGGTTGTACCACCCAAAGAACCAGTCAAAATAGAATCAGGGGGCACAGTGGAAAGTTCAGACCCAGGACCACCCCTACCCTCCCTCGAAGTGGATGGTTGAGGGGAACGTTGCTGTTCAGGGTCAGGAGTCTTCCTACCTGAGAGCGGAGTCCAATCTAGATCAGGCACCCAAGCTCCCGACTCATTTCTCCGCCATCCTACCTCCAGAAGCGCCATCTCTTCCGACCAGTCTGTAGAAACCTCCTGACTTCCTCCTTCCTGTAGCCTGAATTGTTGTTGCACCAGAAGCGTTGTACGCGGTCCGGCGTTATTTGCAGCCCTCCCGGAAACCGTATCTCGAAACAACAGGTCCTTTTCCAAAGGTAGCGGCGTATGAAGATTCCCCTTTTCAGTATCTCCGTCGCTGAGTAGAGCAGGGCAGGCAAAGGCTCCGGAATCGAAGGCGCCGCAGTAAGTAATGCAGTCTCACATGTAGAAGCAACTGGTAACTGGGGTGAAGTAGCGAACATAACAGATGAACTCCCATCAATATCAGCAAAAGGCTCCTTGAGAGCAATAGCACTCTCCCTCCTGTGCTCTTCCACCTCCTCCTCCATCCCAACCTCAGGAACGTCTGCCATGTCGGGCACTGACGTCAGCGAGAGTCCCCACCAGCCACTGACCAGCAGCCAGTAGGGGAATTTCCCCCGGTGTCCTGGCCAAATTTCCCTCATTCACTAAAAATACCACCAACAGCTTAATCTGGTTCAAGGTCAGTTGGCATTCATCTGTATCCCCCTCCCCCGGGTCATGCCTGAAAATAGGCAGGATTTGTCTAGTGCACTTACCCGGTTAAGAAAAGATAAATAAATAATAAATAAATAATTCTACAGCTAAGATTACAGCTAATGCTACAGCATTCACTAACGTTACAGCATACGCTAGTGCTGCAGCTAAGTCACATTAGTGCTACAGCTAAGCTCATGCCTATGCTACAGCTAAGCTAATGCTACAGCTAAGCTAATGCTACAGCTCTGCTTTTGCCACAGCTATGCTGAGGCTACAACAAAGCTAACACTACAGCTAATGCTAGTGCTTATGCTTACATTAAAACTGTTCATAGTACAGTTTGCGCTTATGCTACAGCTCATGCTTATGCTACAGCTCGTGCTTATGCTACAGCTCGTGCTTGTGCTACAGCTCATGCTAATGCTACAGCTCATGCTAATGCTGCAGTTCATGCTTATGCTTCAGCTTGCGCTTATGCTACAGCCTACGCCTGCACTAAACCTAATGCTTCAGCTTATGCTACAACTTAAGCTAATGCAACAGCTTACGCTAATGCTACAGCTAAGTCACAGTAGTGCTACAGCTAAGCTAATGCTAATGCCAATGCTTCAGCTAATACCAATGCTACAGCTAAGCTAATTCTACAGCTAAGCTAATGCTACAGCTATACTTTTGCCACAGCTATGCTAGCACCAGAGATATGCTGAAGCTACAACAAAGCTAACACTACAGCTAATGCTAGTGCTTATGCTTACATTAAAACTGTTTATAGTACAGCTCGTGCTTATGCTTCAGCTTTTGCTTATGCTACAGCTTACTCTTGCACTAAACCTAATGCTTCAACTTATGCTACAACTTACGCTAATGCTACAGCTTATGCTAATGCTACAGCAAATGTTACAGCTAATGCTACAGCATTCACTAACGCTACAGCTTACGCTAGTGCTACAGCTAAGTCACAGTAGTGCTACAGCTACAAATGCTAACGCTACAGCTAATGCCAATGCTACAGCGAAGCTAATGCTACAGCTATACTTTTGCCACTGCTATGCTGAGGCTACAACAAAGCAAACACTACAGCTAATGCTAGTGCTTATGCTTACATTAAAACTGTTTATTGTACAGCTCATGCTTATGCTAAAGCTCATGCTTATGCTACAGCTCGTGGTAATGCTACAGCTTACGCTTAAGCTACATCTTTCGCTTGCACTAAACCTAATGCTTCAGCTTATGCTAATGCTACAGTTAAGTCCTATACTTTTGCCACAGCTATGCTGCGGCTACAACAAAGCTAACACAACAGCTAATGCTAGTGCTTATGTCACAGCTCGTGCTTATGCTACAGCTTATGTTTATGCTACAGCTTACTCTTGCACTAAACGTAATGTTTCAGCTTATACTACAACTTACGCTAATGCTACTGCTAACGCTACAGCTAATGCTATAGCATTCACTTACGCTAATGCTACAGCTTATGCTAATGCTACAGCTAAGTCCACAGTAGTGCTGCAGCTATGCTAATGCTAATGCTAACGCTACAGCTAATGCCAATGCTTCTGCTTATGCCAATGCTTCAGCTAATGCCAATGCTACAGCTAAGCTAATACTACAGCTAAGCTTAACACTACAGCTGTCAATGCCATTATTCTTTTCATGACAGCCATGCTAACAGGAGCTATATGCTGAGACTACAACAAAGCTAACATTACAGCTAATGCTAGTTCTTATGCTTGCATTAAAATTGTTTATAGTACAGTTTGCACTTATGCTACAGATCATGCTTATGCTACAGCTCATGCTAATGCTACAGCTCATGCTTATGCTACTGCTCATGCTTATGCTATTGCTCGTGCTTATGCTACAGCTCGTGCTTATGCACCAGCTCGTACTAATGCTACAGCTTGCGCTTATGCTACAGCTCGTGCTTATGCTACAGCTCTTTCTTAGGCTACAGCTCGTGCTAATGCTACAGCTCTTGCTTATGCTACAGCTCGTGCTAATGCTACTGCTTATGTTTATGCTTGCTCTAAACATAGTGCTTCAGCTTATGCTACAACTTACGCTAATGCTACAGCTTATGCTAATGCTACAGCTAACGTTACAGCTAATGCTACAGAATTCACCAACGCTTCAGCTTATGCTAATGCTACAGCTTATGCTAATGCTACAGCTAAGTCCACAGTGGTGCTACAGCTAAGCTAATGCTAACGCTACAGCTAATGCTAACACTACAGCTAATGCCAATGCTTCAGCTAATGCCAGTGCTTCAGCTAATGCCAATGCTACAGCTAAGCTAATGCTACAGCTATACTTTTGCCACAGCTATGCTAATGCTATAGCTATGCTGAGGCTACAACAAAGCTAACACTACAGCTGAGCTAATGCTACAACTACACTAACAGATGTAACTCCCAGGAAATTTTTTTTAAACTTTGTTTATTAGTTTACAATAGACATACAGTCGTAAAAGTGTCCGGAGACTGTACATTAGGATAAAACATAAAGAAAATACCACAGAAAGGTGCCACCCCTCCAAATACACACAATTTAAAATGAATACTTTGTACTGTTTCAATTAGATACAGCTTTAGGAGGCTATCAGTAAAAACAACTTAATCAAAAATAGTCCCTTGTAGATATAGCTGTTGTTTAAGCCCATGAGCTGCATGATACAGTGGGATTATTTGGAAGTCCATATGGCTTACGAACATCTTCTCCCTCCTGAGAGAAAGACAAAAAAAATGTAGAAACAATTTAGGTACCTTATAGGTAACAATTACCATAAATGTCTAAACAAACCACCCTCTTCTGTACTAATATCTGACTCTCTGGCAACTTTGACATGCTACAAACTGAAATGGTTATAAAAATATTGTTCAGAGGCAATAAAGTACCCCTTAAACCCCATTAACAGCATGGAAAGAAAACTTTTCTGCACCCAGACTTGAGCATAAATTAAAACAGGCATCGTAAGACATTTCTACAGGAAGCCTTACTGGCTTAATAAATCCCCATAGAATAAACACATTTATTAAATGTTCTTGAACCTAAACAGTTTTTCAGAAATCCGCTGTACTGCAAGGGATCCAGCGTGCCTTCACAAGGCCACGGACCCCTCGATTTCTGAAACCTAAACAGTTTTTCAGGAATCCTCTGTACTGCAAGGGATCCAGCGTGCCTTGACCAGGCCACAGACCCCTCAATTTCTGGAACCTAAACAGCTTTTCAGAAATCCTCTCTAGTGCAAGGGATCCAGCGTGCCATGACCAGGCCACTAACCCCTTGATATCAGGAACCTAAACAGTTTTTCAAGAATTCTCTGTACTGCAATGGATCCAGTGTGCCTTGACTTGGCCATGGCCCCTCGACTTCTGGAACCTACAATTTTTGAGGAATCCTCTGTTTGCAAGGGATCCAGATTGCCTTGTGCAGGCCATGGACCCCTCCATTTCTAGAACCTAAACAGTTTTTCAGGAATCCTCTGTACTTCAAGGGATCCAGTGTGCCTTGAACAGGCCATGCACCAGTTGATTTCTGGAACCTAAATAGTTTTTCAGGAATCCTCTGAACTGCAAGGAATCCAGTGTACATTGAGCAGGCCTCGGACCCCTTGATTTCTGCAACCTAAACAGTTTTTCGGAAATCCTCTGTACTGCAAGGGATCCATCGTGCCTTGACCAGGCCACGGACCCCTCGATTTCTGGAACCTAAACAGCTTTTCAGGAATCTACTGTTTGCAAGGGATCCAGCTTGCATTGACCCCTTGATTTCTGGAAGCTAAACAGTTTTTCATGAATCCTCTCTACTGCAAGGGTTCCAGCACGTCTTGACCAGGACACAGACTAATCGACTTCTGGAACCTAAGCAGTTTTTCAGGAATTCTCTGTACTGCAAGGGATCCAGCGTGCCTTGACCAGGCCATGGACCCATCGATTTCTGGAACCTATACAGTTTTTCAGAAATCTTCTTTTCCACAAAGGATCCAGCATGCCTTGACTAGGCTACGGACCCCTTCGATTTCTGGAACCTAAACAGTTTATCAGAAATCCTCTGTACCGCACGGGATCCAGCAAGTCTTCACCAGGCCTCGGACCCCTCAATTTCTGCAACCTAAGCAGTTTTTCGGAAATCCTCTGTACTGCAAGGGATCCAGCGTGCCTTGACTAAGCCACGGACCCCTCAATTTCTGGAACGTAAAGTTTTCCAGGAATCCTCCGTACCGCTAGGGAATCCAGCATGCCTTGACCAGGCCACAGATGCCAGCTATTTCTGAAACCTTAGCAGTTTTTCAGAAATCCTCTGTACAGCAAGGGATCCAGCATGCCTTGTCTAGGCCACGGACCTTTCGATTTCTGGAACCTAAACAGTTTTTCAGGAATCCACTGTTTGCAAGGAATCCAGCATGCCTTGACCAGGCCACAGATGCCTCTATTTCTGAAACCTTAGCAGTTTTTCAGAAATCCTCTGTACTGTATGGGATCCAGAGTGATTTCACCCGGCCATGGACCCCCTTGATTTCTGGAACCTAAACAGGTTTTCAGAAATCCTCTGTATTGCAAGGGATCCAGCGTGCCTTCAGCAGGCCACAGGCCCCGCTGTTTCTGGAACCTAAAAGGTTCTTCTGAAATTCTCTGTACTGCAAGGGATCCAGCATGCCTTCACCAGGCCACAGACCCCTCTATTTCTGGAACCTAAACAGCTTTTCAGAAATACTCTGTACCGCACGGGATCCAGCGTGCTTTCACCAGGCCGTGGACTCCTTTATTTCTGCAACCTAAACAGCTTCTCATAAATCTTCTGTACCACAACAGATCCAGTGTGCCTTGACAAGGCCACGAACTCCTTGATTTCTGTAACCTGAACAGTTTTTCAGGAATCTTCTGTTCTGCGGGGGATCTTGGGTTCCATGACCAGGCCATGGATCCCTCAATTTCCAGAACCTAATAGGTTTATCAGGAATGCTGTCTACTGCAAGAGATCCAGCGTGCCATGACTAGGCCACGGATCCCTCAATTTCTGGAACCGAAACAGTTTTCCAGGAATCCTCTCTACTCCAAGGGATCTGGCGTGCTTTCAGCCGGCCATGGACCCCTCGATTTCTGCAACCTAAACAGCTTCTCAGAAATCCTCTGTACCACAAGGGATGCAGCATGCCTTCCCCAGGCCACGGACCCCTCGATTTCTGGAACTTAAACAGTTTTTCAGGAATCCTCTCCACTGCAAGTGATCCAGCGTGCCATGACCAGACCACGCACCCCTCGACTTCTGGAACCTAAACAGCTTTTCAGAAATCCTCTGTTCCGCACGGGATCCAGCATGCTTTCACCCGGCCGTGGACCCCTCGATTTCTGCAACCTAAACAGCTTCTCAGAAATCCTCTGTACCACAAGGGATACAGCGTGCCTTCCCCAGGCCATGGACCCCTCGATTTCTGCAACCTAAACAGCTTCTCAGAAATCCTCTGTTCCACAAGGGATGCAGCGTGCCTTCCCCAGGCCATGGACCCCTCGATTTCTGGAACCTAAACAGCTTTTCAGAAATCCTCTGTATTGCAAGGGATGCAACGTGCCTTCACCTGGCCATGGACCACCCGGTTTCTGGAACCTAAACAGTTCTTCAGAAATCCTCTGTACAGCAAGGGATCCAGCATGCCTTCTCCAGGTCATGGACCCCTTGATTTCTGCAACCTAAGACGTTTTTTCAGAAATACTCTGTACCGCAAGGGATCCAGCGTGTCTTCACCGGCCACAGACCCCGCAGTTTCTGGAATCTAAACAGTTCTTCAGAAATCCTCTGTACTGCAAGGGATCCAGCATGCCTTCACCTGGCCACGGACCCCTCGATTTCTGCAACCTAAGCAGTTTTTCAGAAATCCTCTGTACCGCAAGGGATCCAGCATGCCTTGACCAGGCCACGGACCCCTCGATTTCTGAAACCTAAGCAGTTTTTCAGAAATCCTCTGTACAGCAAAGGAACCAGCATGCCTTGACTAGGCCACGGACCTTTCGATTTCTGGAACCTAAACAGTTTTTCAGGAATGCACTGTTTGCAAGGGATCCAGCTTGCCTTGACCAGGCCATTGACCCCTTGATTTCTGGAACCTAAAGAGTTTTCAGGAATCCTCTCTACTGCAAGGGTTTCAGCACATCTTGACCAGGCCACGGACTAATCGACTTCTGAAACCTGAACAGTTTTTCAGGAATTCTCTGTACTGCAAGGGATTCAGCGTGCATTGATCTGGCTACGGACCCCTCAATTTCTGGAACCTAAACAGTTCTTCAGAAATCCTATGTACTGCAAGGGATCCAGCGTGCCTAGACCAGGCCATGGACCCCATGGTTTCTGGAACCTAAATAGTTCTTCAGAAATCCTCTGTACTGCAAGGGATCCAGATTGCCCTGACCAGGCCATGGACCCCGCGGTTTCTGGAACCTAAACAGTTCTTCAGAAATCCCTTGCACTGCAAGGGATCCAGTGTGGCTTTACCAGGGCACTGACGCCACGGTTTCTGGAACCTAAACAGTTCTTCAGAAATCCTCTGTACTGCAAGGGATCCAGCGTGCCTTCACCAGGCCACATACCCCGTGGTTTCTGGATCCTAAAGAGTTCTTCAGAAATCCTCTGTACTGACAGGGATCCAGTGTGCCTTCACCAGGCCATGGACCCCTTGATTTCTCAAACTGAATGATTTCTTCAGAAATCCTCTGTACTGCATGGGATCCAGTGTGCCTACACCAGGCTATGGACCCCTCAATTTCTGGAACCTAACCAGTTCTTCAGAAATCCACTCTACTACAAGGGATCCAGTGGGCCTTGACCAGGCCATGGACCCCGTGGTTTCTGGAACCTAACCAGTCCTTCAGAAATCCTGTGTACTGCATGGGATCCAGCATGCCTTGACTAGGCCACAGAACCCACAGTTTCTGGAATGTAAGCAGTTTTTCAGAAATCCTCTGTACTGCAAGGGATCCAGCATGCCTTCACCATGCCATGGACCCCTCAATTTTCTGGAACCTAAACAGTTTTTCAGAAATCCTCTGTACCACAAGGGATCCAGCGCGCCTTGACCAGGCCATGGACCCCATGGTTTTTGGAACCTAAACAGTTTTTCAGAAATCCTCTGTACCACAAGGGATCCAGAGTGCCTTGACCAGGCCACGGACCCCTTGATTTCTGCAAGCTAAACAGTTTTTGAGAAATCCTCTGTCCCGCACGGGATCCAGCATGCCTTGACCAGGCTATGGACTCCTCAAATTCTGGAACCTAAACAGCTTTTCAGAAATCCTCTGCACAGCAAGGGTCCAGCATGCCTTCACCAGACCACAGACCCTGTGGTTTCTGGAACCTAAGTAGTTTTTCAGGAATCCTCTGTACAGCTAAGGAAACAGCGTGCCTTGACCTGGCCACGGAGCTTTCGATTTCTGGAACCTAAGCAGTTTTTCATTACTCCTCTGTACTGCAAGGGATCCAGCATGCCTTGACCAGGCCATGGACCCCTCAATTTCTGGAACCTAAACAGCTTTTCAGAATTCCTCTGTACCGCAAGGGATCCAGCATGCCTTGACCAGGCCATGGACCCATCGATTTCTGGAACCTATACAGTTTTCAGGAATTCTCTGTTCTGCAGGGGATCTTGGGTTCCATGACCAGGCACGGGACCCTTTATTTCCAGAAGCTAAACGTTTTTTCAGGAATTCTCTCTACTGCAAGGGATCCAGCATGCCATGACTAGGCCATGGAACCCTCAACTTCTGGAACATTAACCGTTTTTCAGGAATCCTCTCTACTGCAAGTGATCCAGCGTGACATGGCCAGGCCATGCACCCCTCGACTTCTGGAACCTAAACAGCTTTTCAGAAATCCTCTGTACCACATGGGATCCAGCGTGCTTTCACCCGGCCGTGGACCCCTCAATTTCTGCAACCTAAACAGTTTTTCAGAAATCCTCTGTATTGCAAGGGATGCAATGTGCCTTCACCTGGCCATGGACCGCCTGGTTTCTGGAACCAAAACAGTTTTTCAGAAATCCTCTGTACTGAAAGGGATCCAGCGTGCCTTCACCAGGCCATGGACCCCTTGATTTCTGCAACCTAAGACATTTTTCAGAAATATTCTGTACCTCAAGGGATCCAGCATGCCGTCACCAGGCCTCAGACACCGCGGTTTCTGGAACCTAAACAGTTCTTAAGAAATCCTCTGTACCGCAAGGGATCCAGCGTGCCTTGACCAGGCCAGGGACCCCTCGATTTCTGGAATGTAAACAGTTTTTCAGGAATCCTATATACCGCAACGTATCCAGCATGCCTTGACCAGGCCAAGGATGCCTCAATTTCTGAAACCTAAGCAGTTTTTCAGGAATCCTCTGCACAGCAAGGGATCCAGCATGCCTTGACTAGGCCACGGACTAATCGACTTCTGGAACCTAAGCAGTTTTTCAGGAATTCTCTGTACTGCACAGGATCCAGCGTGCCTTCACCAGGCCATTGACCCCATGATTCCTGGAATGTTAGCAGTTCTTTAGAAATCCTCCATACAGCAACAGATCCAGCGTGCCATCACCAGGCCATGGACCCCACGGTTTCTGGAACCTTAACAGTTCTTCAGAAATCCTATGTACTGCAAGGGATCCAGCATGCCTAGACCAGGCCACGGACCCCACAGTTTCTGGTACCTAAACAGTTCTTCAGAAATCCTCTGTACTGCAAGGGATCCAGAGTGCCTTGACCAGGCCATGGACCCCGTGGTTTCTTTAACCTAAACAGTTCTTCAGAAATCCTCTGTACTGCAAGGAATCCAGCGTGGCTTTACCAGGGCACTGACACCACGGTTTCTGGAACCTAAACAGTTCTTCAGAAATCCTCTGTACTGAAAGTGATCCAGCGTGCCTTCACCAGGCCACATACCCCGTGGTTTCTGGATCCTAACCAGTTCTTCAGAAATCCTCTCTACTGCAAGGGATCCAGTGTGCCTTGACCAAGCCAAGGACCCCGTGGTTTCTGGAACCTAACCAGTTCTTCAGAAATCCAGTGTACTGCATGGGATCCAGCATGCCTTGACCAGGCCACGGACCCCACAGTTTCTGGAACCTAAGCAGTTTTTCAGTAATGCAAGGGATCCAGCGTGCCTTCACCAGGCCATGGTTCCCTCAATTTCTGGAACCTAAACAGTTTTTAAGAAATCCTCCCTACTGCAAAGGATTCAGCGTACCTTGACCAGGCTATGGACTCCTCAAATTCTGAAACCTAAACAGCTTTTCAGAAATCCTCTGCACAGCAAGGGTCCAGCATGCCTTCACCAGGCCACAGACCTCATGGTTCCTGGAACATTAACAGTTCTTCACAAATCCTCTGTACTGCAAGGGATCCAGAGAGCCATCACCGGGCCATAGACCCCACAGTTTCTGGAACCTAAACAGTTCTTCAGAAATCCTCTGTACTGCAAGGGATCCAGCGTGCCTTGACCAGGCCACAGAGCCCTCGATTTCTGGAATATAAACAGCTTTTCAGAAATCCTCTCTACAGCAAGGGATCCAGCGTGCCTTCATCAGGCCACAGACCCTGTGGTTTCTGGAACCTATATCGTTTTTCAGGAATCCTCTGTACTGCAAGGGATCCCCCATGTCTTTGCCCAGGCCATGGACTCCTCAACTTCTGGAACCTGAACAGTTTTTCAGGAATCCTCTGTACTGCAAGGATGCAGCATGCCTTGACCAAGCCACGGACCCCTCAACTTCTGGAACCTAAACAGTTTTTCAGAAATCCTCTCTACCACAAGGAATCCAACGTGTGTTGACCAGGCTACGGACCCTTCGAGTTCTGGAACCTAAACAGCTTTTCTGAAATCCTCTGTACTGCGGGATCCAGCGGCATTGACAGGGACATGGATCCCTCGATTTCTGGAACCTAAACAGATTTTCAGCAATCCTCCCTACTGCAAGGATCCAGCATGCCTTGACCAGGCCATGGACCCTTTGATTTCTGGAACCTAAACAACTTTTCAGAAATCCTCTGTACTGCAAAGGATCCAGCATGCCTTCACTAGGCCATGGACCTTTTCATTTCTGCAACCTAAACAGTCTTTCAGGAATCCTCTCTACAGCAAGGGATCCAGCGTGCCTTGACTAGTCCATGGAACCCTTTACTTCTGGAACCTAAACAGCTTTTAAGGAACCCTCTGTACTGCAAGGGATCCAGTGTGCCTTGAGCAGGCCATGGACCTCGCAATTTCTGGAACCTGAACAGTTTTTCAGAAATGCTCTGTACCACAAGGAATCCAGCGAGCCCTGACCAGGCCATGGACCCTTCGATTTCTGGAACCTAAACAGTTTTTCAGAAATCCTCTGTACTGTAAAGGATCCAGCGTGTCATGATCAGACCATGGAACTTGCGATTTCTGGAACCTAAACAGCTTTTCAGAAATCCACTGTACTGCAAGGCATCCAGTGTGCCTTGACCAAGCCATGGACCTCACAATTTCAGGAACCTGAACAGTGTTTTTAGAAATCCTCTGTACCACAAGGTGCCTTCACCAGGCCACAGACCCCGTGGTTTCAGAACCTAAATGGTTCTTCAGAAATCCTCTGTGCTGCAAGGGATTCAGCATACTTTGACCAGGCCACGGACCCCTCAAATTCTGGAACCTAAACAGTTTTTAAGAAATCCTCTGTACTGCAAGGAATCCATTGTGCCTTGAGCAGGCCATAGGCCCCTCAATTTCTGGAACCTAAACAGCTTTTCAGAAATCCTCTCTAGTGCAAGGGATCCAGCTTCCCTTGACCAGGCCACTAACCCCTCGATTTCTGGAACCTAAACAGTTTTTCAAGAATTCTCTGTACTGCAATGGATCCAGCATGCCTTGACTAGGCCATGGCCCCTCGACTTCTGGAACCTACAATTTTTCAGGAATCCTCTGTTTGCAAGGGATCCAGATTGCCTTGTCCAGTCCATGGACCCCTCCATTTCTGGAACCTAAACAGTTTTTCACGAATCCTCTGTACTTCAAGTGATCCAGCATGCCTTGAACAGGCCACGCACCAGTTGATTTCTGGAACCTAAACAGTTTTTCAGGAATCCTCTGAAATGCAAGGAATCCAGTGTATATTGAGCAGGCCACAGACCCATCGATTTCTGGAACCTAAACAGCTTTTCTGAAATCCTCTGTACTGCCAGGGATCCAGCGTGGCTTTACCCAGGGCACTGACACCACGGTTTCTGGAACCTAAACAGTTCTTCAGAAATCCTCTGTACTACAAGGGATCCAGTGTGCCTTGACCAGGCCATGGACCCCATGGTTTTTGGAACCTAAACAGTTTTTCAGAAATCTTCTGTAATGCAAGGCATCCAGCGTGCCTTGACCAGGCCATGGACCCCTCATTTTCTGGAACCTGAACAGCTTTTCAGAAATCCTCTGTACTGCAAGGGATCCAGCGTGCTTTAACCACGCCACAGAATTCTCTATTTCTGAAACCTAAACAGTTTTTCAGGAATCCTCTGTACTGCAGGGGATCCAGCATGCCTTGACCAGGCCACGATTCCCTCGATTTCTAGAACCTAAACAGTTTTTCAGGACTCGTCTCTACACCAAGGGTTCCAGCGTGCCTTGACCAGCCCATGGACCCCTCGACTTCTGGAACCTAAAGAGTTTTTCAGAAATCCTATGAACCGCAAGGGATCCAGCGTGCCATGACCAGGCCATGGATCCTTCAACTTCAGGAACCTAAAGAGTTTTTCAGGAATCCTCTGTACTGCAAGGGATCTAGTGTGCCTTGACCAGGCCTCGGACCCCTCGATTTCTGGAACCTAAACAGTTTTTCAGAAATCCTCTGTACTGCAAGGGATACAGCATGCCTTGACCAGGCCATGGACTCCTTGATTTTTGGAACCTCAACAGTTTTTCAGGAATCCTCTGTTCTGCAGGGGATGTAGAGTTCCATGATCAGGGCACAGATCAGTCAATTTCTGGAACCTAAATGTTTTTTCAGGAATGCTCTCTACTGCAAGGGATCCAGCATGCCATGACCAAGCCACAGATCCCTCAATTTCTGGAACCTAAACAGTTTTCCAGGAATCCTTTGTACTCCAAGGGATCCAGTGCATCTTGACGAGGCCATGGATTCCCCCGATTTCTGGAACCTCAACAGTTCTTCAGAAATCCTCTGTACAGCAAGGGATCTAGCATGCCTTCTCCAGGCCATGAACCCCTTGATTTCTGCAACCTAAGCAGTTTTTCAAAAATCTTCTGTACCGCAAGGGATTCAGCGTGCCTTGACTAGGCCATGGACCTTTCGATTTCTGGAACCTAAACAGTTGTTCAGGAATTCTCTGTACTGCAAGGGATCCAGCATGCCTTCACCAGGCCATGGACGCCTCGATTTCTGTAACCTAGGCAGTTTCTCAGGAATCCTTTCACTGCAAGGATCCAGCATGCCTCACCAGGCCATGGACCCCTTCTAACCTAAAGAGTTTATCAGGAATCCTCTGGACCGCAAGGGATCCAGCATGCCTTGACCAGGCCACGGACCCCTCAATTTCTGCAACCTAAGCAGTTTTTCAGAAATCCTCTGTACTGCAAGGGATTCAGCGTGCCTTGACTAGGCCATGGACCTTTCGATTTCTGGAACCTAAACAGTTTTTCAGGAATTCTCTGTACTGCAAGGGATCCAGCGTGCCTTGACCAGGCCACGGATGCCTCAATTTCTGTAACCTAGGCAGTTTCTCAGGAATCCTCTCTACTGCAAGGGATCCAGCATGCCTTGACCAGGCCATGGACCTTGCAGTTTCTGGAACCGAAACACTTCTTCAGAAATCCTATGTACTGCAAGGGATCCAGCAAGGCTTAACCAGGGCACTGACACTGTGGTTTCTGTAACCTAAACAATTCTTCAGAAATCCTCTGTACTGCGAGGGATCCAGCGTGCCTTCACCAGGCCATGAACCTCTTGATTTCTGGAACCTAACTAGTTCTTCAGAAATCCTCTGTACTGCAAGGGATCCAGTGTGCCTTGACCAGGACACAGACCCCGTGGTTTCTGGAACCTAACTAGTCCTTCAGAAACCCTCTCTACTGCAAGGGATCCAGTGTGCCTTGATGAGGCTGCAGACCCCGTGGTTTCTTGAACCTAACTAGTTCTTCAGAAATCCTCCGTACTGCAAGGGATCCAGCGTGCCTTGACCAGGACACAGACACCGTGGTTTCTGGAACCGAAGCAGTTTTTCAGAAATCCTCTGTACTGCATGGGATCCAGCATGCCTTGACCAGGCCACAGACCCCACGGTTTTTGGAACCTAAACAGTTTTTCAGAAATCCTCTGTACTGCAAGGGATCCAGTGTGCTTTGACCACGCCATGGACTCCTCGATTTCTGAAACCTAAACAGTTTTTCAGGAATCCTCTGTACTGCAGAGGATCCAGCATGCCTTGACCAGGCCACGGTTCCCTCAATTTCTGCAACCTAGGCAGTTTTTCAGGAATCCTCTCTACTGCAAGGGATCCAGCATGCCTTCACCAGGCCACTTACCCCACGATTCCTGGAATGTTGACAGTTCTTCAGAGATCCTCTGTACTACAAGGGATCCAGCGTGCCATCACCAGGCCATGGACCCCGCAGTTTCTGGAACCTAAACACTTCTTCAGAAATCCTCTGTACTGCAAGGGATCCAGCATGGCTTAACCAGGGCACTGACACCGTGGTTTCTGTAACCTAAACAATTCTTCAGAAATCCTCTGTACTGTGAGGGATCCAGCATGCCTTCACCAGGCCATGGACCCCTTGATTTCTGGAACCTAAATAGTTCTTCAGAATTCCTCTGTACTGCACGGGATCCAGCATCCCCTCACCAGGCCACGGACCCCTCGATTTCTGGAACCTAACCAGTTCTTCAGAAATCCTCTGTTCTGCAAGGGATCCAGCGTGCCTTGACCAGGACATGGACCCCGCGGTTTCTGGAACCGAAGCAGTTTTTCAGAAATCCTCTGTACTGCAAGGGATTCAGCATGCCTTGACCAGGCCACAGACCCCATGGTTTTTGGAACTTAAACAGTTTTTCAGAGTCCTCTGTACTGCAAGGGATCCAGCGTGCTTTGACCATGCCACGGACTCCTCGATTTCTGAAACCTAAACAGTTTTTCAGGAATTCTCTGTACTGCAGGCGATCCAGTATGCCTTGACCAGGCCACGGTTCCCTCGATTTCTAGAACCTAAACAGTTTTTCAGCAATCGTCTGTACTGCAAGGGATCCAGCGTGCCTTGACCAGCCCATGGACCCCGACTTCTGGAACCTAAACAGCTTTTCAGAAATCCTCTGTACAGCAAGAGATCCTGCGTGCCTTGACCAGGCCACTGACCCTCAACTTCTGGAACCTGAACTGTTTTTCAGGAATTATCTGTACTGCAAGGATGCAGCATGCCTTGACCAAGCCATGGACCCCTCAACTCCTGGAACCTAAACAGCTTTTCAGAAATCCTCTGTACTGCAGGGATCTAATATGCCTTTGAATTAGGCCACAGACATTTCGATTTCTGGAACCTAAACAGTTTTTCAGAATTTCTGTGCTGCAAGGATCCAGCATGGCTAGAGCAGGCCACAGACCCCTCTATTTCTGGAACCTAAACAGTTTTTAAGAAATCCTCTACTGCAAGGGATTCAGCGTGCCTTCTCCAGGCCATGGACCCCTTGATTTCTGGAACCTAACCAGTTTTTCAGAAATCCTCTGTACTGCACAGGATCCAGCGTGCCTCGACCAGGCCATGGACCCCTCGATTTCTGTAACCTAAACAGCTTTTCCAAAATCCTCTGTACTGCAAGGGATCAAGCAAGCTTCACCAGGCCAGTGACCCCACGGTTCCTGGAACGTTAACAGTTCTTCAGAAATCCTCTGTACTGCAAGGGATCCAGCATGCCTTCTCCAGGCCATGGACCCCTCAATTTCTGGAACCTAACCAGTTCTTCAGAAATCCTCTGTACTGCACGGGGATCCAGCATGCCTTCACCAGGCCATGGACCCCTTGATTTCTGGTACCTAACCAGTTCTTCAGAAATCGTCTCTACTGCAAGGGATCCAGTGTGCCTTGACCAGGCCAAGGACCCTGTGGTTTCTGGAATCTAACCAGTTCTTCAGAAATCCTCTGTACTGCAAGAAATCCAGCGTGCCTTGACCAGGCAGTGGACCCTGCAGTTTCTGGAACCTAAACAGTTTTTTAGGAACCCGCTGTACTGCAAGGGATCCAGTGTGCCTTGACCTGGCCACGGACCCCTTGATTTCTGGAACCTAAACAGTTTTTCAAGAATTCTCTGTACTGCAAGGGATCCAGCATGCCTTGACCAGGCCATGGACCCCTCGATTTCTGGAACCTAAACAGTTTTTCAGAAATCCTCTGTACAGCAAGGGATTCAGCGTGCCTTCACCAGGCCACAGACCATGTGGTTTCTGGAACCTAAACAGTTCTTCAGAAATCCTCTGTAGTGCAAGGGATCCACCGTGCCTTGACTAGGCCACGGACTGCTCGATTTGTGCAACCCAAGCAGTTTTTCAGAAATCCTCTCTACTGCAAGGGTTCCAGCATGTCTTGACCAGGCCACGGACTCCTCGTCTTCTGGAACCTGAACTGTTTTTCAGGAATCCACTGTACTGCAAGGGATGCAGCATGCCTTGACCAGGCCACAGACCCCACAACTTCTGGAACCTAAACAGTTTTTCAGAAATCCTCTGTACTGCAAGTGATCCAGCGTGTCTTGACCAGGCCATGGACCCCTCGATTTCTTTAACCTAAACACTTTTTCAGGAATGCTCTGCACTGCAAGGCATCCAGTGTGCCTTGACCAGGCCACAGACCCTCGAATTTGTTTAACCTAAACAGTTTTTCAGGAATTCTCTGTACTGCAAGGGATCCAGCGTGTCTTAACCAGGCCATGGACCCCTCGATTTCTGGAACCTAAACAGTTTTTCAGAAACCCTCTGTACTGCATGGTATCCCACGTGCCTTGACCAGGCCATGGACCCTCAATTTCTGCAACTTAAACAGCTTTTCTGAAATTCTCAGTATTGCAAGGGATCCAGCATGCCATCACCAGGCCAAGGACCCCACGGTTTCTGGAGCCTAAACAGTTCTTCAGAAATCCTCTGTAATGCAAGAGATCCAGCATGCCTTCTCCAGGCCATGGACCCCTCGATTTCTGGAACCTAATCAGTTCTTCAGAAATCCTCTCTACTGCAAGGGATCCAGTGTGCCTTGACCAGGCCATGGACCCCGTGGTTTCCGGAACCTATCCAGTTCTTCAGAAATCTTCTGTACTGCAAGGGATCCAGTGTGCCTTGACCAGCCCATGGACCCTGTGGTTTCTGGAACCTAAACAGTTTTTCAAGAATCCTCTGTACAGCAAGGTATCCAGCATGCCTTGACCAGGCCATGGACCCCTCAATTTCTGGATCCTAAACAGTTTTTCAAGAATCCTCTGTACAGCAAGGTATCCAGCATGCCTTGACCAGGCCATGGACCCCTCAATTTCTGGAACCTAAACAGCTTTTCAGAAATCCTCTGTACTGCAAGGGATCAAGCGTGCATTCACCAATCCACAGTCCCCGAAGTTTCTGGAACCTAAACAGTTCTTCAGAAACCCTCTGTACTGCATGGGATGCAGTGTGCCTTCACCAGGCCATGGACCCCGTGGTTTCTGGAACCTAAGCAGTTCTTACGAAATCCTCTGTACTGCAAGGGATCCAGCCTGTCTTGACCAGGCCACAGACCCTGTGATTTCTGGAACCTAAATAGTTCTTCAGAAATCTGCTGTACTGCAAGTGATCCAGCGTGCCTTGACCAGGCCATGGACCCCGCAATTTCTGGAACCTAAACAGTTCTTCAGAAATCTGCTGTAGTGCAAGGGATCCTGCGTGCCTTGACCAGGCCACAGACCCCTTGATTTATGGAACCTGAACAGTTCTTCAGAAATCTGCTGTACTGCAAAGGATCCAGTGTGCCATTACCTGGCCATAGACCCCGCATTTCTGGAATCTAAACTGTTCATCAGAAATCCTCTGTACTGCAAGGGATCCAGCGTGTCTTGACTAGGCCATAGATCCTTCAATTTCTGGAACCTAAACAGTTCTTTAGAAATCATTTGTACTGCAACGGATCCATCGTGCTGTGACCAGGCCATGGACCCCATGGTTTCTGGAACCTAAACAGTTCTTCAGAAATTCTCTGTACTGCCAGGGATCTTGCCTGCCTTCACCAGGACATGGACCCCGTGGTTTCTGGAACCTATCCAGTTCTTCAGAAATCTTCTGTACTGCAAGGGATCCAGTGTGCCTTGACCAGGCCGTAGACCCTGTGGTTTCTGGAACCTAAACAGTTTTTCAAGAATCCTCTGTACAGCAAGGTATCCAGCATGCCTTGACCAGGCCATGGACCCCTCAATTTCTGGATCCTAAACAGTTTTTCAGGAATCCTGTGTACTGCAAGGGATCCAGCATGCCTTGACCAGGCCACGGACCCCTTGATTCTGGAAGCTAAACAGTTTTTCAGAAATCCTCTGTACTACACAGGATCCAGCGTGCCTTGACCAGGCAATGGACCCCTCAATTTCTGGAACCTAAACAGCTTTTCAGAAATCCTCTGTACTACAAGGGATCCAGTGTGCCTTCACCAGGCCATGGAGCACTCAATTTCTGGAACCTAAAATGCTTTTCAGAAATCCTCTGCACCA
The DNA here is from genome assembly GCA_016271365.2 of Neoceratodus forsteri. NCBI lineage: Eukaryota > Metazoa > Chordata > Ceratodontiformes > Ceratodontidae > Neoceratodus > Neoceratodus forsteri. The sequence goes on from CM028131.1 coordinate 1,130,954,789, forward strand.
CAAGTTATCCAGCGTGCCTTCACCAGGGCACAGACCCCTCGATTTCTGGAACCTATACAGTTTTTCAGAAATCCTCTGTACAGCAAGTGAACCAGTGTGCCTTGACCAGACCAAGGACCCCCTCAATTTCTGGAACCTAAACAGTTTTTTTAAGGAATCCTCTGAACTGCAAAGGATCCAGTGTGCCTTGACCAGGACACAGCCTTCTCAATTTCTGGAACCTAAACAGTTTTTCAGAAATCCTCTGTACTGCAAGGTGCCTTGACTAGCTCATGGATCCCTTGATTTCTGGAACCTACAGTTTTTCAGAAATCCTCTATACCGCACGGGATCCAGCATGCCTTCACCAGGCCACAGACCCTGAGGTTTCTGGAACCTAAACAGTTCTTCAGAAATCCTCTGTACTGCAAGGGATTCAGTGTGCCTTGACCAGGCCATGGACCCCTCGACTTGTGGAACCAAAACACTTTTTCAGGAATCTTCTGTGCTGCAAGGGATCCAGCATGCCTTCACCAGCCCACAGACCCCTTGACTTCTGAAACCTAAACAGTTTTTCAGAAATCCTCTGTACCACAAGGGATCCAGCGTGCCTCCACCAGGCCACAGACCACTCGATTTCTGGAACCTAAAGAGCTTTTCAGAAATCCTCTGTACAGCAAGGGATCCAGCATGCCTTGACTAGGCCTAGGACCTTTTGATTTCTGGAACCTAAACAGTTTTTCAGGAACCCACTGTTTGCAAGAGTTCCAGCTTGCCTTGACCAGGCCATGGATACCTCAATTTCTGGAACTTAAACAGTTTTTCAGCAATCCTCTCTACTGCAAGGGTTCTAGCATGTCTTGACCAGGCCACAGACTCCTTGACTTCTGCAACCTGAACTGTTTTTCAGGAATCCTCTGTACTGCAAGGGATGCAGCATGCCTTGACCTGGCCATGGACCCACAACTTCTGGAACCTAAACAGTTTTTCAGAACTACTCTGTACTGCAGGCCATGGACCCCACAGTTTTGGGTACCTAAACAGTTCTTCAGAAATCCTCTGTTTAAAAGGGATCCAGCTTGCCTTGACCAAGCCATGGACCCCTCGATTTCTGGAACCTATACAGCTTTTCAGAAATCCTCTGTACTGCAAGGGATCCAGCATGCCTTCACCAGGCCACAGACAATGTGGTTTCTGGAGCCTAAACACTTCTTCAAAAATACTGTATACTGCAAGGGATCCAGCGTGCCTTGACCAGGCCATGGACCCCTCAATTTCTGCAACCCAAGCAGTTTTTCAGAAATCCTCTGTACAGCTAGGGAACCAGTGTGCCTTGACCAAGCCACGGAGCTTTTGATTTCTGGAACCTAAACAGCTTTTCCGAAATCCTCTGTACTGCAAGGGATGCAGCGTGCCTCACCAGGCCATGGACCCCTATGGTTTCTGGAGCCTAACCAGTTCTTCAGAAATCCTCTGTACTGCAAGGGATCCAGCATGCCTAGACCAGGCCATGGACCCCATGGTTTCTGGAACCTAAAGAGTTCTTCAGAAATATTCTGTACTGCAAGGGATCCAGCATGCCTTGACCAAGCCATGGACCCCTCAATTTCTGGAACCTAAACAGTTTTTCAGGAATCCTGTGTACTGCAAGGGATCCAGCATGCCTTGACTAGGCCATGGATCCCGTGATTTCTGTAACCTAAGGAGATTTTCAGAAATCCTCTGTACTGCAGGGTGCCATGACCAGGCCACGGAACCCTCGATTTATGGAACCTAAACAGTTTTTCATAAATCCTCTGTACCACACGGGATCCAGCATGCCGTGTCCAGGCTACAGACCCATTCCATTTCTGGAACCTAAACAGCTTTTCAGACATCCTCTGTACTGCAAGGGATCCAGCGTGCCTTGACCAGGCCATGGACCCCTCAACTTCTGGAACCTAAACAGTTTTTCAGGAATCCTCTGTACTGCAAGGTATCCAGTGTGCCTTGACCTGGCTACAGACCCCTTGATTTCTGGAACCTAAACAGTTTTTCAAGAATCCTGTGTACTGCAAGGGATCCAGCATGCCTTGACCATGCCTCAGACCCCTCAATTTCTGTAATGTTAACAGTTTTTCAGAATTCCTCTGGACCACAAGGTGCCTTGACCAGGCCATGGACCCCTTGATTACTGGAAGGTGAAAAGTTTTTCAGAAATCCTCTGTACTGCACGGGATCCAGCGTGCCTTCACCAGGCCATGGAACCCTCAGTTTCTGGAACCCAAAAAGCTTTTCAGAAATCCTCTGTACTGCAAGGGATCCAGTGTGCATTTACCAGGGCACTGACACTGTGGTTTCTGGAACCATCCAGTTCTTCAGGAATCTTCTGTACTGCAAGGGATCCAGTGTGCCTTGACCAGGCCACAGATCCTGTGGTTTCTGGAACGTAAACAGTTTTCAGGAACTCACTGCAAGAGATTGAGCAGTTTGACCAGGCCATGGATCCTTCATTTCTGGAACCTAAACAGTTTTTCAGAAATCCTCTGTACTGCAAGGTGCCTTGACCAGGCCACGGACCCCTTGATTTCTGGAACCTAAACAGCTTTACAAAAATTCTCTGTACTGCCAAGGGATCCAGCGTGCCTTGACCTGGCCATGGACCCCTCGATTTTTGGAACCTAAACAGTTTTTCAGAAATCCTCTGTACCATAAGCAGGGACCCTGGTTTTCCATTTTTACCGGTAACACCGGTAACAATCACGGAATCCTGCTTGGTATGCGGATTTTGAATTCTTGTACCGGTGCCTCACGGAAATTGCATGACTCTGCACAGAATCTCTAAGATTTCAGCATCTTTTTAATTTTTTTTTTTTTCTCTTTCTATGTCCCCTTCTCATAGCATCAGTCTCCACTTTTCAGAGATCCCTAGGCTGGGTATCCCCTAGCTTCACCCCAGGTAATGCTCAGGAGCTCCTGTGGGCCTGCCCTATCCTGCCTGGATTGTACCCCCAGGTGGGAGAGAGAGACCCCAGGTCACCCCTTCACATTCTGTTAGTGTGGTGGGCAGCTCAGTGGGTCCCTCTTGGTGCCTGGTTATGAAGTCTGGGGCACCTGGGTCCCTTCTGCCAGTGACCGATGTACAGTGATTGTTCCTGGTTTTCTGTTCTCTGTCCCTGAGGGCATCTGCACTAGAGGAGTTCAAAGGAGGTAGGTCACATAGAGACATGCCACTGCTCCAGATCCTGGCTAGCGTCCTCCCCTCCTGATCACTCTGCAGCACCATTGCACCACCATCCATGGTCACACAGGTGGTGGTAAAGCAGCAGGACCTGCAGCCCACCCTTCCTGGAGGAGGAGAGCATTCCCCCGGGTGCTCGATCCTACTCCCCTGGCCAGACCTCCAGCAAACCGAGTTCACTTCTGACCCTGGGTCACTGGCATTGCAAGCAATAGTGCTACTGCAGCGCCAGTGGGCCAACCCAGATTTCAGCATCTTAAAATGAATGCTGATGTGCTTTGCATTCTTCCTGCTTTGCTGCATATAGAGTCAGTATGAAATTATCTGCACTGCTTTGTCGTAATCAGCCATTCAGTTTAATCACCCATGCCTAGTGGTTAGAGTAACAAACAGTGATTGAACTGGGTACATCCAGCAGTCTTGGGTTTGATTCCCAACCTCCACTTGCATACTGTGCGACTCAAGCAAGTCACTTAACCTCCCTAGTGCTTCTAGGTCACTCCTGCAAACAGACAGTTCTGCCTAGTGGGCCTTACCTCCTTTACAAAGAATATAAAAAATACCAATATATGTTTATTATATCATAGAATAGTAGTCAGGGTACCACGTAATTTGCTCAGTGTTACTTGGACTGCAATGATTTTGTATAGTAAAAGGTAAATGTTCAGATACATTTGTATGTTTTATAAGCTTGTTTTAGATTTTAGTCAGGTTTTCATTGTATTGTTTGCATATGAGCATCTAGATTGTAGATTGCTAAACATAGGATCACTGTTACCAACTAGCTTATTCAAGTTTATACTGTAATCAGTAGGGCCATCCAAAATCCTCAGTTGTTTGAATGAAAACTAGTCTGAATGAAAATATGTTCACAAAGAAGAAAATGCTTACTACTTACTGAAAGACTTCACAGTCAGCACCCCATTTAGGTGAATTGGATGATTTGCCTCTTTTTCTCCCACCTGCTGTTTCAGTCTCTGTGACAACAAAAGTTTTCTGATGACTGCTTCAACAAAAGCAAAAGTTAAGTATTTAAGTGTACATATGTTTGGCCAGTGGATTGAAGCACAGTCAATGACACACAGAAGGTAAGACCTCAGGGGCTGTATGATGCTGGTGGGCAGAGTGGTGCTCAATCTACATCTGAACAAAGACATGAAAACTGGGAGACACCTTTTCATGGACACCAAATAAAAAACATCCACATGTCTGGGAGATGCATGAATCCATTTGAAGGTCCTCCACTAATCACTTGTGGATTTTAGGTGAAGACAGTTTATTTCAAAAAGCAAATTCAAGCAGTTTTGTTTATCTCCTCCTACCCCTGGCCATCCACTCCTTCAGGCCTGCCAAGACCCCCTTCCGACCACCATCCACTGCCCTTTAATGCTGTGCTGCCAGTAACCAAGTAACCCTTCATTGAGTGGGCCCCTACCCTGTGGGAGGCTACCAGGAAGGAGAATTATCCCAAAGAGCTTCCTGTATCCTTAGCATGGCAGGGGTCAGAACGGACACACATCTGGGGCTTCCAGTTTATGGAGGGACCAACAGCTGTCCTTCAGTTGGCCAGCAGTGTTTTCCCATTTTCTTGACAGGCCACATGATGTCAAGGCACAAGCCGATGTCAGTCATGCTCCTCCTGCAGTGAGGGCTGGCATGTTGTTGTGCCTCTGGCCTCCACCAGGGCCAGCAAATGCTGAGCGTGAACCCACCCTCCTCCCAGGAGAAGGTGCATGGTCGTTGGACAATCAAGCTTTCACCCACCAGCTGGCCCTCCAACACCCAAGTCTGTTCCCTAACCCTGGTCAACGGTGTCACAGGCAGAAATCCAATTCAGGCAGTTAAATTATAGACAGGAAAAAACAAAGGTAGTCCACCTTAGGGTGATGGTTCAGACTAATTCACAGCTGAGTTCTAACAAGCAAAGAGACCAAGTCATTTGTAACTTGTGCATGTGGGTGTTGAAGAAAGGGGATCATAGTGCTGTCACTACTGCCATCACCTGAGGGATGCCGGACTGCATGTTGCTACTGCCATCACACAGTGGTGGGGCTGTAGTGATTCTGCCATCACCACTGGTGGATGGGGGAAGTAGTCTGCCTTGTGATCACACACCTAGGGATGGGGACCACAGTGCTACTGCTTCTATCACGCCTGAGGGAGGGAGGTCATAGTGATGTTGCTGCTGCCATCACCCCAGAAGGATGGGGGCCGTAGTGCTGTTGGTGCTGCCATCACACCTGAGGATGGGGACATAGTGCCGTGTTGGTGCTGCCATTGCATCTGAGGGATGGGGCTGTAGTGCTGCTTCCATCACACCTTAGGGATGGGGCCTGTAGTGCTGCTGCTGCCATCATATTTTTACCTAAAATAACTTTAAATTGGTACAAGGATGGAAGGATGTGCAACAGTGAGGTCAAAATTGCTAAAATGCATGTTAACAGAGTTAAAAATTGTTAAATAAAGTACAGAGAACCAAATACCGGTAAAACCGGATTTTGGCTTAGCAGACACCGGTGACAATACCGTTTTTTACAATGCGCAAAATGGAATATGTCCTTTCTCAATCCCGGTAAACCAGTGTCCCTGACCATAAGTGATCCAGCGTGCCTTGACCAGGCTATGGAACCCTCGATTTCTGGAACCTAAACAGCTTTTCAGAAATCCTCTCTTCTGCAATGGATGCAGCGTGCCATGATGAGGTCACACACCCCTCGGTTTCTGCAACATAAACAGTTTTTCATAAATGCTCTGTTCTGCAAGGGATCCAGTGTGCTTTCACCAGGGCACAGCCCCCGTGGTTTCTGGAACCTAAACATTTATTTAGAAATCCACTGTACTGCAAGGGATCCAGCATGCCTTGACCAGGCCATGGACCCCACAGTTTCTGGAACCTAAACAGTTCTTCAGAAATCCTCTATATTTCCAGTGATCCTGCATGCCACCATTAGGCCATGGACCCCCTGGTTTCTGGAACATAAGCTGTTCTTCAGAAATCCTCTGTTCTGCAAGGGATACAGCATGCCTTGACCAGGCCATGGACCCCTCATTTTCTGGAACCTAAACAGTTCTTCTGAAATTGTCTGTACTGCAAGGGATCCAGTGTGCATTGACCAGGCCACGGACCCTGCATTTACTGGTACGTAAACAGTTCTTCAGAAATCTGCTGTAGTAGAAAGGATCCAGCATGCCTTGACCAGGCCATGGACCCCGTGAGTTCTGGAACCTAAACAGTTTTTCAGAAATCCTCTGTACTACAAGGGATCCAGCATGCCTTGGCCAGGCCATGGACCCCTCGATTTCTGAAACCTAAACAGCTTTTCAGAAATCCTCTGTACTGTACGGGATCCAGTGTGCCTTGACCTGGTGTTGGACACCTCAATTTCTGGAAGCTAAACAGTTTTTCAGAAATCCTGTGAACTGCAAGTATTATAGTGTACCTTGACCAGGCCACAGACCCCGCGGTTTCTGGAACCTAAACTGTTCTTCAGAAATCATATGTACTGCAAGGGATCCAGTGTGCCCTGAACAGGCCACAGACCCCGTGGTTTCTGGAACCTAAATAGTTCTTCAGAAAACCGCTGTACTGCAACTGATCCAGCGTGCCTTGACCAGGCCATGGACACCTCGATTTATGAAACCAAACAGTTTTTCAGAAATCCGCTGTACCTCAATTGATCCAGCATCCCTTGACCAGGCGGTGGACCCCTCGATTTCTGGAACTTAAACAGTTTTTTAGAACTCCTCTGTAGAGCAAGGGATCTAGCATGCCTTGATCGGGCCACGGGCCCGTCGTTTTCTGGAACCTAAACCATTTTTCAGAAATCTTCTATCAAAAGGGATCCAGCATGCCTTGATAAGGCCATGGACCCCTCGATTTCTGGAACCTAAACAGTTTTTCTGAAATCCTCTTTAACCGCAAGGGATCCAGCGTGCCTTGACAAGGCCTCAGACTTCGTGAATTCTGGAAGCTAAACAGTTATTCAGAAATCCTCTGTACTGCAACGGATCCAGCGTGCCTTGACCAGGCCATGGACCCTGCAGTTTCTGGAACCTAAACAGTTCTTCAGAAATCCTCTGTACTTCAAGGGATCGAGCATGCCTTAACCAGGCCACAGACACCACGGTTTCTGGAACCTAGACAGCTTTTCAGAAATCCTCTGCACTGCAAAGGAATCCAGTGTGGCTTCATCTGGCCATTGACCTCGTGGTTTCTGGAACCTAAACATCTTTTCAGAAACCTCTTTACTGCAAGGGATCCAGTGTGCCATGACTAGGCCACGGATCCCGTGATTTATGGACCTTAAACAGTTTTTCAGAAATCCTCTGTATTGCAAGGGATCCAGCATGTCTTGATCAGGCCACATACCCCGTGGTTTCTGGAACCTAAAGAGTTCTTCAGAAATCCTCTGTACTGCACAGGATCCAGCGTGCCTTCCCCAGGCCATGGACCCCTCAATTTCTGAAACCTAACCAGTTCTTCAGAAATTCTCTCTACTGCAAGAGATCCACTGTGCCTTGACCAGGCCATGGACCCCGTGGTTTCTGGAACCTATCCAGTTCTTCAGAAACCCACTGTACTGCAAGGGATCCAGTGTGCTTTGATGAGGGATGAACCCCTTGATTTCTGGAACCTACACAGTTTTTCAGGAATCCTCTGCACTGCAAGGGATTGAGCATGCCTTGACCAGGCCATGGATCCCTCGATTTCTGGAACCTAAACAGTTTTTCAGAAATCCTCTGTACTGCAAGGTTCCTTGACCAGGCCACGGACCCCTCAATTTCTGGAACCTAAACAGCTTTTCAGAAATCCTCTGTACTGCCAAGGGATCCAGTGTGCCTTGACCTAGTCACAGACCCCTCGATTTCTGGAACCTAAACAGTTTTTCAGAAATCCTCTGTACCACAAGGTGCATTGACCAGGCAGCGGCCACCTCGATTTCTGGAAGCTAAACTGTTTTTCAGAAATCCTTTGTACCGCACGGGATCCTGCATGCATTGACCAGGCTACGGACCCCTCGATTTCTGGAACCTAAACAGCTTTTCAGAAATCCTCTGTCCCGCATGGGATCCAGCATGCTTTCACCAGGCCACGGAGCACTCGATTTCTGTAACCTAAAAAGCTTTTCAGAAATCCTCTGTACAGCAAGTTATCCAGTGTGCCTTCACCAGGCCACAGACCCCTCAATTTTTTTAACCTATACAGCTTTTCAGAAATCATCTGTACTGCAAGGGATCCAGCGTACCTTGACCTAAAAGGTTTTTCAGGAACTCTCTGTCCTGTAGTGGATTCAGCGTGCCTTGCGTAGGGCAAATTCCCCTTGACTTCTGGAACCTAAACATTTTTTTCAGGAATTCTCTGTGCTGCAAGGGATCAAGCATTCCTTGGCAAGGCCATGGACCCCTCGATTTCTGTGACCTAAACAGTTTTTCAGAAATCAACAGTAACCACAAGGGATCCAGCATGCCTAGACCAGGCCTCAGACCTTGTGAAATCTGGAACCTAAACAATTCTTCAGAAATCCTCTGTACTGCAATGGTTTCAGTGTGCCTTGACCAGGCCATGGACCCCGCAGTTTCTGGAACCTAAACAGTTCTTCAGAAATCCACTGTCCTGCAAGGGATCCAGCGTGCCATGACCAGGCCATGGACCCCACAGTTTCTGGGACCTAAACAGTTCTTAAGAAATCTGCTGTACTGCATGGGATCCAGCATTCCTTGACCAGGTCATGGACCCCTCGATTTATCTAACCAAAATAGGTTTTCAGAAATCCTCTGTACTGCAAAGGATCCAGTGTGCCTTGACCACTCAATGAACCCCTGGATTTCTGGAACCTAAATAGCTTTTCAGAAATCCTCTGTACTGCAAAGGATCCAGTGTGCCTTGACCACACAATGAACCCCTGAATTTCTGGAACCTAAATAGCTTTTCAGAAATCCTCTGTACTGCAAAGGATCCAGTGTGCCTTGACCATGCAATGAACCCTTGGATTTCTGAAACCTAAATAGCTTTTTAGAAATCCTCTGTACTGCACGGGGATCCAGCGTGCCTTGGCCAGAACATGGACAGCTTCATTTCTGGAAGCTAAACAGTTCTTAAGAAATCCTCTGTACTTAAAGGGATCCATTGAGCCTTTACCAGGCCATGGACCCCGCGGTTTCTTGGAACCTAAACAGTTCTTCAGAAATCCGCTGTACTGCAATTGATCCAGCGTGCTTTGACCAGGCCATGGACCCCTCTATTTCTGGAACCTAAACAGTTTTTCAGAAATCCGCTGTACCGCAATTGATCAAGCATGCCTTGACCTGGCGACAGACCCCTCAATTTCTGGAACCTAAACAGCTTTTCAGAAATCCTCTCTACTGCAAGGGATCCAGCATGCTGGACCAGGCCACATTCCCCCATGATTTCTGAAACCTAAACAGTTCTTCAGAAATCCGCTGTATGGCAAGGGATCCAGCGTGCCTTGACCAGGTGACGGACTCCTCGATTTCTTGAACCTAAACAGTTCTTCAGAAAGCCACTGTACTGCAAGGCATCCAGTGTGCCTTGACCAGGCCACAGACCCCTCGATTTCTGGAATGAAAACAGCTTTTCAGAAATCCTCTGTAATGCAAAGGATCCAGCATGCCCTGACCAGGCAACGATACCCTGGATTTCAGGAACCAAAACAGCTTTTCAGAAATCCTCTGTACTGCAAGGGTTCCAGTGTGCCTTGACCAGAACATGGACACCTTGATTTCTGGAACCTAAACAGTTCTTAAGATATACTCTGCACTTAAAGGGATCCATTGTGCCTTGACCAGGCCATGGACCCCGCGGTTTCTGGAACCTAAACAGTTGTTCAGAAATCCAGCGTACTGCAAGGGATCCAGCGTGCCTTGATCAGGTCATGGACCCCACAATTTCTGGAACCTAAGCAGTTCTTCAGAAATCTGCTGTACTGGAATTGATCCAGTGTGCCTTGACCAGGCCATGGACCCCTCTATTTCTGGAAGCTAAACAGTTTTTACGAAATCCTCTGTACTGCAAGGGATCCAGCATGTCTTGATCAGGCCACAGACCCCTCTATTTCTGGAACCTAAACAGTTTTTCAGAAATCCTCTGTACCGCAAGGGATCCAGCATGCTTTGACCAGGCCATGGACCCCTCAATTTCTGGAACCTAAACAGCTTTTCAGAAATCCTCTGTACTGCAAGGGATCAAGCATGCATTCATCAATCCACAGTCCCCGAAGTTTCTGGAACCTAAACAGTTCTTCAGAAATCCTCTGTACTGCATGGGATCCAGTGTGCCTTCACCAGGCCATGGATCCCGTGGTTTCTGGAACCTAAACAGTTCTTACAAAATCCTCTGTACTGCAAGGGATCCAGCCTGCCTTCACCAGGCCACAGACCCTGCGATTTCTGGAACCTAAACAGTTCTTCAGAAATCTGCTGTACTGCATGGGATCCAGCATCCCTTGACCAGGCCATGGACCCCGCGATTTCTGGAACCTAAACAGTTCTTCAGAAATCTGCTGTAGTGTAAGGGATCCAGCATGCCATTATGTGGCAATAGACCCCATGATTTCTGGAACCTACACTGTTCATCAGAAATTCTCTGTACTGCAAGGGATCCAATGTGCCTTGACCAGCCCACAGATCCTGTGTTTTATGGAACCTAAACAGTTCTTAAGATATCCTCTCTACTACAAGGGATCCAGTGTGCCTTGACCAGGCCATGGACCCTGTGATTTATGGAACCCAAACAGTTCCATAGAAATCTGCTGTACTGCAAGGGATCCAGCTTGCCTTCACCAGGCCAAGGACCCCTTGATTTATGAAACCTAAACAGTTTCTCAGAAACCCACTGTACTGCAAGGGATCCAGTGTGCCTTGACCAGGCCACAGACCTCTTGATTTCTGGAACCTAAACAGTTCTTCAGAAACCGCTGTATGGCAAGGGATCCAGCGTGCCTTGACCAGGCGACGGACTCCTCAATTTCTGGAACCTAAACAGTTCTTCAGAAAGCCACTGTACTGCAAGGCATCCAGTGTGCCTTGACCAGGCCATGGACCCGCGATTTCTGGAACCTAAACAGTTCTTCAGAAAGCCGCTGTACTGCATGGGATCCAGCATGCCTTGACCAGGCCACAGACCGCTTGATTTCTGGAATGAAAACAGCTTTTCAGAAATCCTCTGTAATGCAAAGGATCCAGCATGCCCTGGCCAGGTAACGATACCTTGGATTTCAGGAACCTAAACAGCTTTTCAGAAATCCTCTGTACTGGAATTGATCCAGCGTGCCTTGACCAGAACATGGACCCCTTGATTTCTGGAACCTAAACAGTTCTTAAGAAATACTCTGTACAGCAAGGGGTCCATCGTGCCTTGACTAGGCCACGGACCCCTCGATTTCTGGAGCCTAAACAGTTTTTACGAAATCCTCTGTACTGCAAGGGAACCAGCATGTCTTGACCAGGCCACAGACCCCTCTATTTCAGGAACCTAAACAGTTTTTCAGAAATCCTCTGTACCGCAAGGGATCCAGCATGCTTTGACCAGGCCATGGACCCCTCAATTTCTGGAACCTAAACAGCTTTTCAGAAATCCTCTGTACTGCAAGGGATCAAGCGTGCATTCACCAATCCACAGTCCCCGAAGTTTCTGGAACCTAAACAGTTCTTCAGAAACCCTCTGTACTGCATGGGATGCAGTGTGCCTTCACCAGGCAATGGACCCCGTGGTTTCTGGAACCTAAACAGTTCTTACGAAATCCTCTGTACTGCAAGGGATCCAGCCTGCCTTGACCAGGCCACAGACCCTGCGATTTCTGGAACCTAAACAGTTCTTCAGAAATCTGCTGTACTGCAAGGGATCCAGTATGCCTTGACCAGGCCATGGACCCTGCAATTTCTGGAACCTAAACAGTCCTTCAGAAATCTGCTGTAGTGCAAGGGATCCTGCGAGCCTTGACCAGGCCACAGACCCCTTGATTTATGGAACCTGAACAGTTCTTCAGAAATCTGCTGTACTGCAAAGGATCCAGCATGCCATTATCTGGCCATAGACCCCGCAATTTCTGGAACCTAAACTGTTCATCAGAAATCCTCTGTGTCTTGACTAGGCCATGGATCCCTCAATTTCTGGAACCTAAACATCTTTTCAGTAATCCTCTGTACTGCAAGGGATTCAGTGTGCTGTGACCAAGCCATGGACCCCTCAATTTTAGGAACCCAAACAGTTCTTCAGAAATCTTCTGTACTGCAAGGGATCCAGCGTGCCTTGCCCAGGTCATGGACCACTCAGGTTTTGGAACATAAACAGTTCTTTAGAAATCATTTGTACTGCAATGGATCCATCGTGCCGTGACTGGGCCATGGACCCTATGGTTTCTGGAACCTAAACAGTTCTTTAGAAATCCTCTGTACTGCCAAGGATCTTGCCTGCCTTCACCAGGACATGGACACCATGGTTTCTGTAACCTAAAGAGTTCTTCAGAAATCTGCTGTACCACAATTGACCCAGCATTCCTTGACCAGGCCACGGACCCCTCGATTTCTGGAATGAAAACAGCTTTTCAGAAATCCTCTGTACTGCAAGGCATCCAGCATGCCTTGACCAGGCCATGGACCCCGCGATTTCTGGAACCTAAACAGTTTTTCAGAAATCCTCTTTATTGCAAGAGATCCAGCATGCCTTGACAAGGCCATGGACCTTTGAATTCAGGAACCTAAACAGCTTTTCAGAAATCCTCTGTACCGCAAGGGATCCAGCATGCTTTGACCAGGCTATGGACCCCCTCGATTTCTGGAACCTAAATAGCTTTTCAGAAATCCTCTGTACTGTAAGGGATCCAGCATGCATTCACCAAGCCACAGTCCCTGCAGTTTCTGGAACCTAAACAGTTCTTTAGAAATCCTCTGTACTGCAAGAGATTCAGCTTGCCTTCACCAGGCCATGGACCATGCAGTTTCTGGAACCTAAACAGTTCTTCAGAAATCCTCTGTACTGCAAGGGATCCAGAATGCCTTGACCAGGCCACAGGCCCCGTGATTTCTGGAACCTAAACAGTTCTTCAGAAATCTGCTGTACTGCAAGGGATCCAGCGTGCCTTGACCAGGTCATGCACCCATCAATTTCTGGAACCTAAACAGTTCTTCAGAAATCTGCTGTACTGCATGGGATGCAGCGTGCCTTGACCAGGCCACAGACCCTGTGATTTCTGGAACCTAAACAGTTCTTCAGAAATCTGCTGTACTGCAAAGGATCCAGCATGCCATTATCTGGCCATAGACCCCGCAATTTCTGGAACCTAAACTGTTCATCAGAAATCCTCTGTACTGCAAGGGATCCAGCATGTCTTGACTAGGCCATGGATCCCTCAATTTCTGGAACCTAAACATCTTTTCAGTAATCCTCTGTACTGCAAGGGATCCAGTGTACCATGACCAAGCCATGGATCCCTCAATTTTAGGAACCCAAACAGTTCTTCAGAAATCCTCTGTACTACAAGGGATCCAGCGTGCCTTGCCCAGGTCATGGACAACTCAGTTTTTGGAACATAAACAGTTCTTTAGAAATCATTTGTACTGCAACAGATCCATCATGCCGTGACCAGGCCATGGACCCCATGGTTTCTGGAACCTAAACAGTTCTTCAGAAATCCTCTGTACTGCCAGGGATCTTGTCTGCCTTCACCAGGACATGGACACTGTGGTTTCTGTAACCTAAAGAGTTCTTCAGAAATCTGCTGTACCAGAATTGATCCAGCGTTCCTTGACCAGGCCACAGACCCCTCGATTTCAGGAATGAAAACAGCTTTTCAGAAATCCTCTGTACTGCAAGGCATCCAGCATGCCTTGACCAGGCCATGGACACCTCGATTTCTGGAACCTAAACAGTGTTTCAGAAATCCTCTGTACTCCAAGGGTTCCAGTGTGCCTTCACCAGGCCATGGACCCCACGGTTTCTGGAACCTTAACACTACTTCAGAAATCCTGTGTACTGCAAGGGATCCAGCGTGCCTTGACCAGGTCATGGACCCCGCGATTTCTGAAACCTAAACAGTACTTCAGAAATCCACTCTACTGCAATTGATCCAGCGTGCCTTGACCAGGCCATGGACCCCTCTATTTCTGGAACCTAAACAGTTTTTCAGAAATCCTCTTTATTGCAAGAGATCCAGCATGCCTTGACAAGGCCATGGACCTTTGAATTCAGGAACCTAAACAGCTTTTCAGAAATCCTCTGTACCGCAAGGGATCCAGCATGCTTTGACCAGGCCATGGACTCCCTCGATTTCTGGAACCTAAACAGCTTTTCAGAAATCCTCTGTACTGCAAGGGATCCAGAATGCCTTGACCAGGCCACAGACCTGCGATTTCTGGAACCTAAACAGTTCTTCAGAAATCCGCTGTACTGCAAGGTATCCAGCGAGCCTTGACCAGGCCATGGACCCATCGATTTCTGGAACTTAAACAGTTCTTCAGAAATCTGCTGTACTACATGGGATGCAGCGTGCCTTAACCAGGCCACAGACCCCTCAATTTATGGAACCTAAACAGCTCTTAAGAAATCCACTGTACTGCAAGGGATCCAGCATGCCTTGATGAGGCCACGGACCTGGCAGTTTTTAGAACCTAAAGAGTTCTTCAGAAATCTGCTGTACTGCAAAGGATCCAGTGTGCTGTTATCTGACCATAGACCCCACAATTTCTGTAATCTAAACAGCTTTTCAGAAATCCTCTGTACTGCCAGGTATCCAGCATGCATTGACCAGGCCACAGACCCCTCGATTTCTGGAACCTAAACAGCTTTTCAGAAATCCTCTGTACTGCAAGGAATCCAGTGTGCCTTGACCAGGCCATGGACCCCTTGAGTTCTGGAACCAAAACAGCTTTTCAGAAATCCTCTGTACTGCAAGGGATCCAGCGTGCCTTGTCCAGGTGATGGACCACTCAATTTTTGGAACATCAACAGTTCTTTAGAAATCGTCTGTACTGCAACGGATCCATTGTGCCTTGACCAGGCCATGGACCCCATGGTTTCTGAAACCTAAACAGTTCTTCAGAAATCCTCTGTACTGCAAAGTATCTTGTCTGCCTTCACCAGGACATGGACACTGTGGTTTCTGTAACCTAAAGAGTTCTTCAGAAATCTGCTGTGCTGCAAGGGATCCAGCATGCCTTGACCATGCCATGGACCTGGCGAGTTCTGGAATCTATACAGTTCTTCAGAAATACGCTGTACTGCAAGGGAGTCAGGGTACCTTGACCAAGCCATGGAGCCCGTGATTTCTGGAACTTAAACAGTTTTTCAAAATCCGCTGTACTGTAAGGGATCCAGCTGCTCTTGACCAGGCCACATACCCTCATTTCTGGAACCCAAACAGCTTTCAGAAATCCTTCACATGCAGGGATCCAGTGTGCCTTGACCAGGCCACGGACCCCTTGACTTATGGAACCTAAACAGTTTTTCAGAAATGCGCTGTACTGGAAGGGATCCAGTGTACCTTGATCTGGCCATGGACGCCTCTATTTCTGGAACCTAAACAATTCTTCAGAAATCTGCTGTAGTGCAAGGGTTCCTGTGTTCCTTGACCAGGCCATGGACCCCTTGATTTATAGAACCTAAACAATTCTTAAGAAATCCACTGTGCTGCAAGGGATCCAGCGTGTCTTGATGAGGTCACGGACCTGGCGGTTTTTGGAATATAAAGATTTCTTCAGAAATCTGCTGTACTGCAAAGGATCAGTGTGCCGTTATCTGGCCATAGACCCCATGATTTCTGGAACCTAAACTGTTCATCAGAAAATCTCTGTACTGCAAGGGATCCAACGTCCCTTGACCAGGCCACAGACCTCATGATTTCTGGAACCTAAACAGTTCCTCAGAAATCTGCTGTACTGCAAGGGATCCAGTGTGCCTTCTTTTGGATGAGACGTTAAACCGAGGTCCCATCTGCCTGGATTGGTAGTAGTTCAGGTGGATGTTAAAGATCCCATGGCACTTAACGAAAAAAGAGTAGGGGAATTTCCCCAGTGTCCTGGCCAAATTTCCCACATTCACTAAAAATACCACCAACAGCTTAATCTGGTTCAAGGTCAATTGGCATTCATCTGTATTCCCCTTCCCCCAGGTCGTGCCTGATAATAGGCAGGATTTGTTTAGTGCACTTACCCGGTCAACAAAAACAAAATAAATAAAATAAATAAGCCACGGAGCCCGTGATTTCTGGAACTTAAACAGTTTTTCAAAAATCGTCTGTACTGTAAGGGATCCAGCTTGCCTTGACCAGGCCACGGATCCCTCGATTTCTGGAATGAAAACAGCTTTTCAGAAATCCTCTGTACTGCAAGGGATCCAGCATGCTTTGACCAGGCCATGGACCCCTTGATTTATGGAACCTAAACAGCTTTTCAGAAATCCTCTGTACTACTTGGGATCCATCGTGCCTTCACCGGGCCATGGACCCCGCAGTTTCTGTAACCTAAATAGTTCTTCAGAAATACTCGGTAATGCAAGGGATCCTGCATGCCTTCACCAGGCCATGGACCATGCAGTTTCTGTAACCTAAACAGTTCTTCAGAAATCTTGTGTACTGCAAGTGATCCAGTGTGCCTTGACCAGGTAATGGACCCCTCCATTTCTGGAACTTAAACAGTTTTTCAGAATTCCTGTGTACAGCAAGGTATCCATCGTGCCTTGATGAGGCCACGGACCCCTCAATTTCTGGAACCTAAACAGTTTTTCAGAATTCCTCTGGACCGCAAGGTATCCACCATGCCTTGACCAGGCCATGGACCCATTAATTTCTGGAACCTAAACAGTTTTTCCAAAATCCTCCTTATCACATGGGATACAGTGTGCCTTGACAAGGCCATGGACAACTCAATTTCTGGAACCCAAACAGCTTTTCAGAAAACTTTGGGAACCACAAGGGATCTGGCGTACCTTGACCAGGCCTCAGACCCCGCAATTTCTGGATCCTAAACAGTTCTTCAGAAATCCACTGTATTGCAAGGGATCCAGCATGCCTTGACCTGACCACGGACCCCGCAGTTTCTGGAACCTAAACAGTTCTTCAGAAATCTTCTGTACTTCAAGGGATCCAGCATGTCTTGACCAGGCCACAGACATCACGGTTTCTGGAACATAAACAGTTCTTAAGAAATCTTCTGTACTGCAAGGGATCCAGTGTGCCTTGACCAGGTCATGGACACCGTGATTTTTGGAACCTAGACAGCTTTTCAGAAATGCTCTGTACTGCAAGGGAACCAGCATGCCTTGACCAGGGCATAGACCCCTCAATTTCTGGAACCCAAACAGTTCTTCTGAAATCCATTGTACTGCAAGGGATCCAGTGTGCCTTGACCTGGCCACGGACCCCCACTGTTTCCAGAACCTAAACAGTGCTAAAGAAATCCTCTGTACTTCAAGTGATCCAGTGTGCTTTGAACAGGCCATGTACGCTGTGATTTCTGGAACATAAACAATTCTTCAGAAATCCACTGTACTGCAAGGGATCCAGCATCCCTTGACCAGGCCACTGACCATGCAGTTTCTGGAACCTAAACAGTTCTTCAGAAATCCGCTGTACTGCAAGGGATCCAGCATGCCTTGACCAGGCCATGGGCCTCGCGATTTCTGGAACCTAAACAGCTTTTCAGAAATCTTCTATACTGCACAGGATCCATCGTGCCATGACCAGGCCATGGACCACTCAGTTTCTGGAACCCTAACAGCTTTTCAGAAATCCTCTCTACTGCAAGGGATCCAGCATGCCATGACCAGGCCATTGACTACTCAGTTTCTGGAACTAAAACAGTTCTTCAGAAATCCTCTGTACCCCAAGGAATCCAGCATCCCTTGATCAGGCCACGGACCCCTCGATTTCTGGAACCTAAACAATTTTCCAGAAATCCTCTGTTCTGCAAAGGATCCAGTGTGCAATGAAAAAGGCCATGGACCTCACTGTTTTTGGAACCTAAACAGTCTTTCAGAAATCCTCTGTACTGCAAGGGATCCAGATTGCCTTCACCAGATCACGGACCTCAAGGTTTCTGGAACCTAAACAGTTCTTCAGAAATCCTCTGTACTGCAAGGGATCCAGTGTGCCTTGACCAGGCCATGGACCCCGTGATTTCTGGAACCCAAACAGTTCTTCAGAAATCCCCTGTACCACAAGGGATCCAACATGCCTTCACCAGGCCACAGACTCCTCAATATGTGGAACCTAAACAGTTTTTCAGAAATCCCCTGTACCGCAAGGGATCCAGCGTGCCCGTACCAGTGCCACGGACCCTTTGATTTCTGCAACCTAAACAGTTTTTCTGGAATTAGCTCTACTGCAAGGGATCCAACGTGCCATGACCAGGCCATGGACCCATCGATTTCTGGAACCTAAATAGCTTTTCAGAAATACTCTGTACAGCAAGGGATCCAGTGTGCCTTCACCAGGCCATGGAAACCGTGGTTTCTGGAACCTAAACAGTTCTTCAGAAATCAACTGTACTGCAAGGGATCAAGTGTGCCTTGACCAGGCCATGGACCTCGTAATTTCTGCAACCTAAACACTTCAGAAATACGCAGTACTGCAGGGATCCAGTGTCTTGACCAGGCCACAGACCCTTGATTTCTGGAATCTAAACAGTTCTTCAGAATCCACGGACTGCAAGGGATCCAGGTGTGCCTTGACCAGGCCACGGACCCCGCAGTTTCTGGAATGTAAACATTTCTTCAGAAATCCTCTGTACTTCAAGGGATCCAGCTTGCCTTCACCAGACCATGGACCCTGTGGCTTCTGTAACCTAAACAGTTCTTCAGAAATCTTCTGTACTGCAAGGGATCCAGTGTGCCTTCACCAGGCCACGGACCCCGCAGTTTCTGGACTGTAAACATTTCTTCAGAAATCCTCTGTACTTCAAGGGATCCAGCTTGCCTTCACCAGACCATGGACCCTGTGGCTTCTGTAACCTAAACAGTTCTTCAGAAATCTTCTGTACTGCAAGGGATCCAGTGTGCCTTCACCAGGCCATGGACCCGTATTCTGGAATGTAACATTTCTTCAGAAATCCTCTGCTTCAAGGATCCAGTCATTTTCACCAGACCATGGACCCTGTGGCTTGTAACCTAAACAGTTCTTCAGAAATCTTCTGTACTGCAAGGGATCCAGTGTGTCTTGACCAGGCCATGGACCCCATGATTTCTGGAACCCAAACAGTTCTTCAGAAATCCTTTGTACTGCAAGGGATTCAGCGTGCCTTGACGAGGCCATGTACCTCGCGATTTCTGGAACATAAACAGTTCTTAAGAAATCCACTGTATGGCAAGGGATCCAGCGTGCCTTGACCTGGACACAGGGCCCGCAAATTCTGGAATGTAAACATTTCTTCAGAAATCCTCTGTACTTCAAGGGATCCAGCTTGTCTTCACCAGACCATGGACCCTGTGGCTTCTGTAACCTAAACAGTTCTTCAGAAATCTTCTGTACTGCAAGGGATCCAGTGTGCCTTGACCAGGCCATGGACCCCATGATTTCTGGAACCCAAACAGTTCTTCAGAAATCCTTTGTACTGCAAGGGATGCAGTGTGCCTTGACGAGGACATGTACCCCGCGATTTCTGGAACATAAACAGTTCTTAAGAAATCCACTGTACGGCAAGGGATCCAGTGTGCCTTGACCTGGACACAGGGCCCGCAAATTCTGGATCCAGCGTGCCTTGACCAGGCCACATACGGCACAATTTCTGGAACCTAAACAGTTTTTAAGACATCTGCTGTTCTGCAATTCATCCAGCGTGCCTTGACCAGGCCACGGTACCCCTCGATTTCTGGAACCTAAACAGTTTTTCCGAAATGCTCTCTAGAACAAGGGATCCGTCGTGCCTTGACTAGGCCACGAACCCCTCGAATTCTGAAACCTAAACTGTTTTTCAGAAATCCTCTGTACTGCAAGGGATCCAGCATGCCTTGACCAGGCCACAGACACCTCAATTTCTGGAACCTAAACAATTTTTCAGAAATCCTCAGTACCACAATGGATTCAGCATGCCTTGACCAGGCCTTGGCCTCATGAATGCTGGAATCAAAACAGTTCTTCAGAAATCCTCTGAACTGCAAGGGATCCAGCGTGCATTGATCAGGCCATGGACACCGTGATTTTTGGAACCTAGACAGCTTTTCAGAAATGCTCTGTGCTGCAAGGCATCCAGTGTGCCTAGACCAGACCATAGACCCCTCGATTTCTGGAACCCGAACAATTCTTCAGAAATCCTCTGTACTGCAAGGGATCCAGCGTGCCTTGAGTGGGCCATGGACCCTGCGAGTTCTAGAACCTAAACAGCTTTTCAGAAATCTGTGCTGCATGGGATCCAGCGTGCCATGACCAGGCTATGGACCACTCAGTTACTGGAACCAAAACAGTTCTTCAGAAATCCTCTGTACCACAAGGGATCCAGCATGCCTTGACTACGCCATGGACCCCTCAATTTCTGGAATGAAACCAGCTTTTCAGAAATCCTCTGTACTGCAAGGGATCCAGCATGCCTTGACCAGGCCATGGACCCCTTGATTTATGGAACCTAAGCAGCTTTTCAGAAATCCTCTGTACTGCAAAGGATCCAGCATGCCTTGACCAGGCCACGAACCCCTGGATTTCTGGAATCTAAACAGCTTTTCAAAAATTCTCTGTATTACTTGGGATCCATCGTGCCTTCACCGGGCCATGGACCCCGCAGTTTCTGTAACCTAAATAGTTCTTCAGAAATCAGCTGTACTGCAAGGAATCCAGCATGCCTTGACCAGGCAACAGACTCGGTGGTTTCTGGAACCTAAACAGATCTTCTGAAATCCATTGTACTGCAAGGCATCCAGGGTGTCTTCACCAGGGCCACAGACCCCGTGGTTTCTGGAACCTAAACAGTTCTTCAAAAATCCGCTGTACCGCAATTAATCCTGTCTGCCTTGACTAGGCCATGGACTCTGCAACTTCTGGAACCTTAACAGTTCTTCAGAAATTCGCTGTACTGCAATTGATCCAGCGTGCTTTGACCAGGCTATGGACCCCTAGATTTCTGGAACCTAAACAGTTTTTCAGAAATCTACTATACCGCAATTGATCCAGTCTGCCTTGACCAGGCGATGGACTCCTCAATTTCAAAAACCTAAACAGTTTTTCAGAAATCTGCTATACTGCAAGGGATCCAGCATGCCTTGACCAGGCCACGGACCCCACAGTTTCTGGAACCTAAACAGTTCTTCAGAAATCCTCAGTACTGCAAAGGATCCAGTGTGCTTTCACCAGGGCACAGACTCTGTGGTTTCTGGAACCTAAACATTTATTTAGAAATCCACTGTACTTCCAGGGATCCAGCATGCCATCATTAGGCCATGGACCCCCTGGTTTCTGGAAGCTAAACAGTTCTTCAGAAATCCTCTGTACTGCAAATGAAT
The DNA here is from genome assembly GCA_016271365.2 of Neoceratodus forsteri. NCBI lineage: Eukaryota > Metazoa > Chordata > Ceratodontiformes > Ceratodontidae > Neoceratodus > Neoceratodus forsteri. Next base: position 1,130,976,427 of record CM028131.1, read on the forward strand.
CTAGTGTGGCTTCATCTGGCCATTGACCTCGTGGTTACTGGAACCTAAACAGCTTTTCAGAAACCTCTGTACTGCAAGGGATCCAGTGTGCCCCTGACTAGGCCATGGACTCCACGATTTATGGACCTTAAACAGCTTTTCATAAATGCTCTGTACTGCAAGGGATCCAGCGTGCCTCAACCAGGCCATGGATCCCTCAATTTGTGGAACCTAAACAGTTTTTCAGAAATCCTCTGTACCGCAAGGGATCCAGCGTGCCTTGACCTGGCCATGGACAGCTCAATTTCAGGAACCTAAACAGTTTTACAGGAATCCTCTGTACCATAAGGGATCCAGCGTGCCTTGATGAGGCCATGGATCCCTCAATTTCTGGAACAAAAACAGTTTTCAGGAATCCTCTATACTGCATGGGACCCAGTGTGCCTTGATCAGGCCCACAGACCCCGCGGTTTCTGGAACCTAAACAGTTCTTCCGAAATCCTCTGTACTGCAAGGGATCCAGCGTGCCTTGACTAGGACAAGGACACTGCAGTTTCTGGAACCTAAACATTTCTTAAGAAATTCTCTGTACTTCAAGGGATCCAGCTTGCATTCACCAGATCACAGACCCTGTGGTTTCTTGAAGCTAAACAGCTTTTCAGAAATCCTCTGTACTGTAACGGATTCAGTGTGCCTTGACCAGGCCATGGACCCCGTGACTTCTGGATCCAAAACAGTTATTCAGAAATCCGCTGTATTGCAAGGGATCCAGTGTGCCTTGACCTGGCCGCGGACCCTGCAGTTTCTGGAACCTAAACAGTTCTTCAGAAATCCACTGTACTGCAAGGGATCCAGCGTGCCTTGACCAGGCCACAGACCCCGCAGTTTCTGGAACCTAAGCAGTTCTTCAGAAATACTATGTACTTCAAGGGATCCAGCATGCCTTGACCAGGCCACAGACACCACGGTTTCTGGAACCTAAACAGTTCTTAAGAAATCTTCTGTACCACAAGGGATCCAGCGTGCCTTGACCAGGCCATGGACACCGTGATTTTTGGAACCTAGACAGCTTTTCAGAAATGCTCTGTGCTGCAAGGCATCCAGTGGGCCTAGACCAGACCATAGACCCCTCGATTTCTGGAACCCAAACAATTCTTCAGAAATCCTCTGTACTGCAAGGGATCCAGCATGCCTTGAGCAGGCCATGGACCCTGTGAGTTCTAGAATCTAAACAGCTTTTCAGAAATCTTCTGTGCTGCTTGGGATCCAGCGTGCTGTGACCAAGCTATGGACCACTCGGTTACTGGAACCAAAACAGTTCTTCAGAAATCCTCTGTACCACAAGGGATCCAGCATGCCTTGACTATGCCATGGACCCCTCAATTTCTGGAATGAAACCAGCTTTTCAGAAATCCTCTGTACTGCAAGGGATCCAGCATGCCTTGACCAGGCCATGGACCCCTTGATTTATGGAACCTAAGCAGCTTTCCAGAAATCCTCTGTACTGCAAAGGATCCAGTGTGCCTTGACCAGGCCATGAACCCCTGGATTTCTGGAATCTAAACAGCTTTTCAAAAATCCTCTGTACTACTTGGGATCCATCGTGCCTTCAATAGGCCATGGACCCTGCAGTTTCTGTACCCTAAATAGTTCTTCAGAAATCCTCGGTAATGCAAGGGATCCTGCATGCCTTCACCAGGCCATGGACCACGCGGTTTCAGTAACCTAAACAGTTCTTCAGAAATCCTGTGTACTGCAAGTGACCCAGTGTGCCTTGACCAGGTGACGGATCCATCCGTTTCTGGAACCTAAACAGTTTTTCAGAATTCCTGTGTATAGCAAGGGATACAGCATGCCTTGACAAGGCCACAGACCCCTCAATTTCTGGAACCCAAACAGTTTTTCAGAAAACCTCTGTAACCGCAAAGGATCCAGCGTACCTTGACCAGGCCTCAGACCTCACGAAATCTGTAACCAAAACAGTTCTTCAGAAATCCTCAGTACTGCAATGGATTCAGCGTGCCTTGACCAGGCCATGGACCCCGCAATTTCTGGATCCTAAAGTTATTCAGAAATCCGCTGTATTGCAAGGGATCCAGCGTGCCTTGACCTGGCCATGGACCCTGCATTTTCTAGAACCTAAACAGTTCTTCAGAAATCCACTGTACTGCAAGGGATCCAGCGTGCCTTGACCTGGCCATGGACCCTGCATTTTCTAGAACCTAAACAGTTCTTCAGAAATCCACTGTACTGCAAGGGATCCAGCGTGCCTTGACTAGGCCATGGACCCCGCAGTTTCTGGAACCTAAACAGTTCTTCAGAAATCCTCGTTAATGCAAGGGATCCTACGTGCCTTTGAAAGGCCACTGGACCACGCTGTTCCTCTAACCTAAACAGTTCTTCAGAAATCCTGTGTACTGCAAGTGATCCAGTGTGCCTTGACCAGGTCATGGGCCCCGCGATTTCTGGAACCTAAACAGTTCTTAAGAAATCTTCTATACCACAAGGGATCCAGTGTGCCTTGACCAGGCCAGACACTGTGATTTTTGGAACCTAGACAGCTTTTCAGAAATGCTCTGTACTGCAAAGGATCCAGTGTGCCTTGACCAGGCCACGGACCCCGCAGTTTCCAAAATCTAAACAGGTCTAAAGAAATCCTCTCTACTGCAAGGGATCCAGCGTGCTTTGAACAGGCCACATACGCCTCGATTTCTGGAACCTAAACAGTTTTTCAGAATTCCTCTGTATAGCAAGTGATCCATCGTGCCTTGACTAGGCCATGGACCGCTCAATTTCTGGAACCTAAACAGTTTTTCAGAAATTCTCTGTACTGCAAGGGATCCAGCATGCCGTGATCAGGCCACGGAACTCTCAATTTCAGTAACCTTAAAAGTTCTTCACAAATCTTCTGTACTGCAAGGGATCCAGCCTGCCTTGACCAGGACATGGACCTCGCAGTTTCTGGAACCTAAACCGTTCTTCAGAAATCCTCTCTACTGCAAGGGATCCAGCATGCCTTGACCAGGCCACGGACCCCTCAATTTCTGGAACCTAAACAGTTTTTCAGAAATCCTCTGTACTGCACGGGATCCAGCATGCCATGACTAGGCCATGGACCCCTCGATTTCTGGAATGAAAACAGCTTTTCAGAAATCCTCTGTACTACTTGGGATTCATCGTGCCTTCACCTGGCCATGGACCCCGCAGTTTCTGTAACCTTAATAGTTCTTCAGAAATCCTCGATAATGCAAGGGATCCTGTGTGCCTTCGCCAGGCCATGGACCACACAGTTTCTGTAACCTAAACAGTTCTTCAGAAATCCTGTGTACTGCAAGTGACCCAGTGTGCCTAGACCAGGTCACGGACCCCACGATTTCTTGAACCTAAACAGTTTTTCAGATATCCGCCAAAATTGCATCTGATCCAGCGCGGCTCTTCACCAGGTAGACGACCCTCCATTTTTCGAACCTAAACAGTTTTTCAGAAATCCTCTGGACTGCAAGGGATCCAGCATACCTTGACCAGGCCTCAGACCACGTGAAATATGTAACTTAAACAGTTCTTCAGAAATCCTCTGTACTGCAAAGGATCCAGTGTGCCTTGACCAGGCCACGGACCCCGTGATTTCTGGATCCTAAACAGTTCTTCATAAATCCTCTGTACTTCAAGGGATCCAGCATGCCTTGACCAGGCCACAGACAGCACGGTTTCTGGAACGTAAACAGTTCTTAAGAAATCTTCTGTACCACAAGGGATCCAGCGTGCCTTGACCAGGCCACGGACACCATGATTTTTGGAACTGAGACAGCTTTTCAGAAATGCTCTGTACTGTAAGGGATCCAGAGTGCCTTGACCAGGCCATAGACCCATCGATTTCTGGAACCCAAACAATTCTTCAGAAATCCACTGTACTGCAAGGGATCCAGCGTGCCTTGACCAGGTCATGGACCCCCAATTTCTGGAACCTAAACAGTTTTTCAGACATCAGCTGTACCGCAATTGATCCAACGTCCCTTCACCTGGTGACAGACCCCTCAATTTCTGGAACCTAAACAGTTTTACAGAATTCCTTTGTACAGCAAGTGATCCATTGTGCCTTGACTAGGCCATGGACCCCTCGATTTCTGGAACCTAAACAGCTTTTCAGAAATCCTCTGTACTGCAAAGGATCCAGCGTGCCTTGACCAGGCCATGAACCCCTGTGTTTCTGGAACCTAAACAGCTTTTCAGAAATCCTCTGTACTACTTGGAATCCATCATACCTTCACTGGGCCATGGACCCCGCAGTTTCTGTAACTTAAACAGTTCTTCAGAAATCCTGTATATTGCAAGTGCTCCTGTGTGCCTTGACCAGGTCATGGACCCCGCGATTTCTGGAACCTAAACAGTTTTTCACATATCCACTGTACCGCAATTGATCCAGCGTGCCTTGACCAGGTGACGGACCCATCCATTTCTGGAACCTAAACAGTTCTTAAGAAATCTTCTGTACTGCAAGGGATCCAGAGTGCCTTGACCAGGCCACAGACACCATGATTTTTGGAACCTAGACAGCTTTTCAGAAATGCTCTGTACTGCAAGGGATCCAGCGTGCCTTGACCAGGCCATAGACCCCTTGATTTCTGGAACCCAAACAGTTCTTCTGAAATCTGCTGTACTGCAAAGGATCCAGTGTGCCTTGACCAGGTCATGGACCCCGCGATTTCTGGAACCTAAACTATTCTTCAGAAATCCTCTGTACTGCAAGGGATCCAGCATGCCTTGACCAGGCCACGGAACCATTGATTTCTGGAACCTAAACAGTTTTCAGAAATCCTCTATACCACAAGGGATCCAGTGTGCCTTGACCAGGCCACAGATCAATCGATTTCTGAAATCTAAACAGTTCTTCAGAAATCCACTGTACAGCAAGTGATCAAGCGTGCCTTGACTAGACCACGGACCCTGCAGCTTCTGGAATCTAAACAGTTCTTTAGAAATCCCCTGTACTTCAAGGGATCCAGCATGCCTTGACCAAGCCACAGACACTATGGTTTCTGGAACCTAAACAGTTCTTCTGAAATCCTCTGTACTTCAAAGGATCCAGTGTGCCTTGACCAGGCAAAGCACACCCTGATTTCTGGAACCTAGACAGCTTTTCAGAAATCCTCTGTACTGCAAGGGATCCAGTGTGCCTTGATCAGGCCATGGACCCCATGATTTTTGGAAGCTAAACGGCTTTTCAGAAACCTCTGTACTGCATGGGATCCAGAGTGCCTTGACCAGGCCATGGACCCCTCGATTTCTGAAACCTAAACAGTTCTTCAGAAATCCTCTGTACTGCCAGGGACCCTGCATTCCTTCACCAAGCCATGGACCCAGTGGTTTCTGTAACCTAAACCGTTCTTCAGAAATCTCTCTGTACAGCAAGGATCCAGCTTGCCTTCACCAGGCAATGGACAGCGCAGTTTCTGGAACCTAAACAGTTCTTCAGAAATCCTCTGAACTTCCAGGGATCCAGCGTGCCATCACTAGGCCATAGACCCCGTGGTATCTGGAACCTAAGCAGTTCTTCAGAAATTCTCTGTACTGCATGGGATTCAGCGGGCCTTGACCAGACCATGGACCCCTCAATTTCTGGAACCCAAACAGTTATTTTGTAATCCTCTGTACTGCAAGGGATTCAGCATGCCTTTACATGGTCATGGACTCCCATGATTTCTGGAAGCTAAACAGTTCTTCAGAAATCTACTGTACTGCAAGGAAACAGTGTGTATCTGAGGCCATGGACCCTGCATTTACTGGAATGTAACCAGTTCTTCAGAAATCCACTGTACTGCAAGGGATCCAGCATGCCATGACCAGGTCACGGACCACTCGGTTTCTGGAACCTTAACAGCTTTTCAGAAATCCTCTGTACCACAATTGATCCAGCGTGCCTTCACCAGGCGATGGACCCCTCGATTTCAGGAACCTAAACAGCTTTTCAGAAATCCTTTGCACCCCAAGGAATCCAGTGTGCCTTGACAATTCCACAGACCCCTCAATTTCTGGAAACTAAACAGTTTTTCAGAAATTCTCTGTACTGCAAGGGATCTATCGTGCCTTTATCAGGCCATGAACCCCTTGATTTCTGGAACCTCAAACAGTTTTCAGAAATCAGCTGTACCATAATTGATCCAATGTGCCTTCACCAGGTGACAGACTCTCGATTTCTGGAACCTAAACAGTTCTTCAGAAATCCTCTTTACTGAATGGGATCCGTGTGCCAGTGCACCAGGCCTATGGACACCTCGATTTCTGGAAGGTAAATAGTTTTTCAGAATTCCTCTGTACAGCAAGGGATCCATCATACTTTGACTAGCTATGGACTCCCTTGATTTCTGGAACCTAAACAGTTTTTCTGGAATCCTGTAGCTGCAAGGGATCCAGTGTGTTGACCAGGCTATGGACCTCACTTGCTCGAACCCAAACAGTTCTTCAGAAACCTCTTAACTGGATGGGATCCAGTGTGCGATGACCAGGACACAGTCCTACAGTTTCTGGAACCCAAACAGTTCTTCAGAAATCCTCTGTACTTCCTGTATCCAGCTGCCATCACTAGGCCATGGACTCCATGCTTTCTGGAACCCAAACAGTTCTAAGAAATCTTATACTGCTAGGGATCCAGTGTGCCTTGACCAGGCCAGACACGTGATTTTGGAACCCTAGACAGCTTTTCAGAAATGCTCTGTACTGCAAGGATCAGTGTGTTTGACATGTCACGGACCCGCAGTTTCCAAAATCTAAACAGTTCTAAAGAAATCCTCTCTACGGGATCCAGCATGCTTTGAACAGGCCATATTCGCTGCGATTTCTGAACCTGATCAGTTTAGAAATTCTCTGTACTGCAAGTGGATCCGGAGTAAAATTGACCAGTCCATAGATCAATTGATTTCTGGAACCTAAACAGTTCTTCAGAAGCCACTGTACTGCATGGGACTCGCGTGCCTTGACTGAGGCCATGGACCCCACAGTTTCTGAATCTAAACAGTTCTTTAGAAACTCCTGTACCGTGATCCAGCTGCCTTTGACCAGGCATGGACCATGCAGTTTCTGGAACCTAAAGAGTTCTTCAGAAATCCTTCTGTACTAGGGATCCAGCGTGCCTTGACCAAGCCACAGACACCACGGTTTCTAGAACCTAAACAGTTCTTTCTGAACCTCCTCTGTACTTCAAGGGATCCAGCGGTCTTGACCAGGCTTGGCACACCCTGATTTCCTGGAACATAGGCAGCTTTTTCCAAAATCCCTCTGTACTGCAAGGGATCCAGTGTGCCTGATCAGGCCATGGACCCAATGATTTCGGGAAGTTAAATGGCTTTTCAGAAACCTTCAGTACTGCACGGGATCCAGCGTGCCTTGACCAGGCCATGGACCCCTCGATTTCTGAAACCTAAACAGTCTTTTCAGAAATCTCTGTACAGCCAGGGACCCTGAATTCCTTCACCAGGCCACAGACCCCGTGGTTTCTGTAACCCAAACTGTTCTTCGAAACTGTATAAGGATCCAGCTTGCCTCTTACCAGGCCATGGACAGCGTGGTTTCTGAACCCTTAACAGTTCTTCAGAAATACCTCACTGCTATAATCCAGCATGCCTTGTCCAGGCTATGGACCCTGCAGTTTCTGGAACCCAAACAGTTCTTTGTAATCCTGTATGGCAAGGGATCCATGCCTTGACCAAGTTGCTGGACCCCAAGATTTCTGGAAGCTAAACAATTCTTCAGAATCCACTTGTACCGGCAAGGAAACAGTGTGCTGACCAGGCCATGGACCACTCGGGTTTCTGGAACCTAAACAGTTTTTCAGAAATCAGCTGTACCAGCACTGATCCAACGTGCCTTCAAGAGGTGACGGACCCTCGATTTCTGGAACCTAAACAGTTCTTTCAGAAATCCTTTTTACTGGATGGGATCCAGTGTGGCATGATCAGGTCATGGACCTCACCCTGGAAGGTAAATAGTTTTCAGATTTCCTCGTAAGGATCCATCATGCCTTGACTAGGGCCACAGACTTTCGATTTCTGGAACCAAAACAGTTCTTCAGAAACTGGCTGTACTGCAATTGATCCAGCATTCTTGACCAGGCTTTTGACCCTCGATTTCTGAACTAAACAGTTTTCGAGAATCCGCTGTTCCGCATTGATAAAGCGTACTTTGGACCAGGTGACAGATCCCTCAATTCTGGAATCTAAACAGTTTTTCAGAAATCCTCTGTGCTGCAGGGGATCCAGCGTGCCATGACCAGGTTAAGCACCCCTCAATTTCTGGAACCAAAACATTTATTTTGAAATCGATTGTACCTGTAAGGGATCCAGCATTGCTTGACCAGGCCACAGACCCTGCAGTTTCTGAAACCTAAACTGTTCTTTCAGGAATCCTCTGTACTTCCAGGATCCAGCATGCCATCATTAGGCCATGGACCACCTGGTTTCTGGAACATAAGCAGTTCTTCAGAAATCCTCTGTACTGCAAGGGATACAGTTGCCTTGACCACGGCATGGACCCCCGATTTCTGGAACCCGAATAGCTGTTATGAAATCCTTCTGTACTGGGTAAGGATCCAGCATGCCAGCCTGGCCATGGACCTCATGATTGGAACCTAAGCAGTTCTTCGATAATCCTCTGAACAGCAGGGATCCAGCTTACTTTCCACCACCACAGGCCCCATGATTTCTGGAACCTAAACAGTTCTGCAGAAACCTGCTGTGCTGCAAGGGATCCAGTGTGCCTGACTAGGCCATGGATCCATGAGTTCTGAACCCAAACAACTTTTCTGAAATCTCTGTGACTGCAAGGGTTCAAGCATGCCTGTCCAGGCCATGGACCCTCAACTTCTGGAACCTAAACAGTTTTTTCAGAAATCCTCTCTGCAAGGGATCTACGCATGATGAGGCCACACACACCCATCAGTTATTTTAACATAAACAGTTTTCAAATGCTCTGTGTACTGCAAGGGACAGAGTGTGTGTTGCACAGGCCTCGGACCCCTATTTCTGGAACCTAAACAGCTTTTCTGGAATGCGCTTGTACTGCATAGTATCCAGTGTGCCTTGACCAGTCCATGGACACCCATTTTCTGGAAGCTAACAGCCTTCAAGTTCTCTCTACAGCAGTGATCCAGTGTGCCTTGATCTGGACATGGACCCCTCGATTTCTGGAATCAAAACAGTTTTCAGGAATCCTCTGTTCTGCAAGGGATCCCAGTATGCCATCACTAGACCCATGGATCTCTAGTTTCTGGATGCTCACACTTTATCAGAAATCCTCTGATGGCAAGGATCCAGTATGCCTTGACCAGGCCATGACCCTCAGTTTCTGGAAGCTAAACAATTTTCAGAAACTTCTGTACTGCAAAGGATCCAGCGTGCCTTGACCAGGCCATGGACCCCTCAATTTCTGGAACCTAAACAGATTTTCAGAAATCCTCTGCACTGCAAGGGATCCAGCATGCCTTGATAAGGCCACGGATCCCTCAATTTCTGGAACCTAAACAGTTTTTCAGAAATCTTCTGTACTGCAAGGGATCCAGCATGCCTTGACCAGGCCATGGACCCCTCAATTTCAGGAACCTAAGCAGTTTTTCTGAAATCCTTTGTACTGCAAGGGATCTAGTGTGCCTTGACCATCCCACGGACCCCTCATATTCTGGAACCTAAAGAGTTTTTCCGAAATCCTCTGTATTGCAAGTGATCCAGTGTGCCTTGACCAGGCCACGGACCCATCAATTTGTGGAACCTAAACAGTTTTTCAGAAATCCTCTGTACTGCAAGAGATCCAGCATGCCTTGACCAGGCCATGTGCCCCTCAATTTCTGGAACCTAAACAGTTTTTCAGAAATCCTTTGTACTGCAAGGCACTAGCCCTGACTTTTGGATTTTGTACCAGTGGAAGCTGATTTCCAAGTGGCCCACACTATCTCCTGCTGAACGCATCTCTAACTACTGTATCTCCCTCTGTGTCTCTAGTTGAATTTATATGCCAGGGTTTAATAATTTGTTGAATACTTAGTCATTTTAAGTTCTGAGTTGATATTAGTAGTGAATTTTGAGCCTTTTTTAAACTTAACTTTTCCATTAGCAGATTATATCCTCTCACCACTAGAGGGCTATATCTCTATCTGTATCTAGTATGTAAGCCTTGTGGGTTCTCTCTGCCTTTCTCTCACCTCTCCTCCTCGCCCTGCCCTTCTCTTCTCTTTCTGTGGTCCTTGCCACCCCCAGCCCCACCACCCTCTACTCTGGTTTCCACTGCTACTCCAAGGGAACTCTCCACTTCAACTCGAGACTTGTTCTTGGTGCACTGTTTGGATATTCCTGGTTACTTAACTCGACCACTACTCTCAACAAGTGTGGCCACCTCTCTACACTGTACCACCTTGCAGTCCGTATGGGATACTGCCTGGAACCTTGCAACCTCTACTCCCGGAGCTGCAACTCTGCTCCTTAAAACTCCTACTCCTCCTCCTTCTCATCTCAGACAGTGTCCATTACAATCGTGGCTCTAGGAGCTCAGGCCTCACACAAACTCCAGGTGCCCTTATCCTTGCAACCATTAATATCTGCAGCCTACTACCAAAGCTGGATGCTCTCCAAGCCTTCATATGCCAACACAACCCTGACATCCTTGCAGTGGTGGAAACTTAGTTGACACCTAAAGTTTCTGACTCAGTAGTAACAATACAGGGCTACAATGTCCACAGGCTGGACCAGATATCCAAAAAAGGTGGTGGTTGTGCAATCTATATCAAAGACTCCCTGTCTTGGCACTCTGTAGCAACTCCATCACTTTCTGCCTCTGCCCAGATTCTGCTAATAAAAATCATCCTAGGTCCCCACCATAAAGCCTTGACTATTGTCTCCATATACATCCTGCCCAGGGACCATAAACATGGCTTCAACAATGTCCTAAACTTTATCAACTCTCATCATCCTGAAGCTGAACTTATTCTACTAGGGGATTTCAACATAAACTGGTTAGCATCGAGTGCCAGTGCCTATAAAGACTCCATCTCAGCTGCTAACCTCGTGCAAATGGTAAACTCCCCTGCTAGGATTAACTACAAGACTGGCACCAGTACCCTCTTGTATTGGGTCCTCACCACTCACCCCACAAGGATTTCTCATACGACCGTTCTCCCAGACTCTCTCAGTGACCACTCCCCAGTCAGGTGTGCATGGTCTAACAAATTCCTTAAGCCTCCTCCCAAAATTATCACTAGCAGAGTCCTTCCTCATGGATAACTTCCACATCTCAAACAATACCTGCTTCTACAAGACTGGCTACCCATCTGTGAAGCAACAGATGTTAACCTGGCTCTTGATCACTTCATCTCAATTTTCAACAAAGCCTGTGACCTCTTTGCCCCTGCTAAAAGGTGCAAAACAAAATCTCTCTCTAACCCATGGGTCACCTGGCTGTTCTCTCACAGCTGAAACTAACAGATCACCTCTAGGCAGTTGCCCGGGCCACTGGCAAACAACTGGACATCCAAAATTACAAACAAGCATGAAATGCCTGCACAAAAGCCATACAGCTAATGACATCCACCTATTACAAAGACGCTGTCACCAATACATGGGGAAATGGTCATACTTTCTGGGACAATATCAAGGATATCACAGGGAAGCAGCCAAAAACCTCTCTAGCCATGTTGATGGATCTCAACCTCCGACCCCAAGGTGATCGCAAACATCTTTAACATGGCTTTTCAGACCTCAGTACTGTTCTACCCCATGACTTTTTGAAAACAGGGCCTACTCCCCAAATACCTCAGCCCCTCAGTCTAACCATCCTCTTCTACTTCAGGAGGCTGAATGAAGCTCACCACTATATTACTGCAGCTATCTCTAAATCTAGATCTAGTAGTGACACCCTGGACCATAAAACTTCTGTTGCTCACCCTCGATGAGGTAATTCATCCATTAACAAAAATCCTAAACCTCTCTCTCAGCTGTGGAAAATTCCTGGACATATGGATAACAGCCACCTGTGACACCAGTCCATAAAAGTGGGGATAAGATGAATCGCTCAAATTATCACCCTATCTCCATACTGCCCCCACTCTCTAAGGCACTTGAGTGCATCGTGGCTGATCAACTTACTGACCACTTGGATAAATACAATACACCTTGTCCACAACAACACGGCTTCTGGAAAGATCACAGCACCACCACAGCCCTTCTTGAGTTCACTGGAGCTCTGCACAAATCCTTTGACAATGGCCTTCTCACAGGGGCTATTTTGTCGACCTCTCCAAGGCCTTCAATACAGTACACCATGGACTACTAATTCACCTACTACTGAATGCCAGGCTGTCACCTGACTCTTCTTCTCTGGTTCAAAAGCTACTTAGAAACTGGTCGCAGAGAGTAAAAATTGTGGACACCCTGCCTGTTCACTCGGGTGTTCCACAGTGATCCATACTGGGCCCACTCCTTTTTAGCCTTTTCTTAAACTCTCTCCCTCCCTTACCACTGCTCTGAGCAGATCATACTATATGCCGATGATGCTGTTGTGTTCTCCATTCACAAAGATCCTGCAACTCTTCAACACAATCTTCAACTTGGTTTCAGTTCTGTAGAGACATGGTTTCTTAATCATAAACTGGTCCTCAATGACAAGAAAACCAAATCTATGCTCTTCTGCAGCTCTCATAACCAACACAGGCTACACCACTTGGCTATCTCCACCACCCAGGGAACATTCTAGGTCAGATGGGGTCCTTCAAATGCTTAGGATCCAGCTTGACCCTAATCTCCTATGGACTTCATGTAGATAAGGTAGCTAGAGCTGTTAATACATGGCTTGGTCTCTTCTACAAACACAGACCACACCTCATGCCAGAAGCTTTGAAGGTTGCAGTCCTGAGCTCTGTGATCTCTGTAATAGACTATGGTCTCATCAATTATAGCTCAACCACAACCCTTAGATGCTTCTCAACTGCCTTAAATTAGGCATGTCGGCTCATCACTGGTGCTCACCGTCTCACCCACACATGTGACCTGTACACTCAGACCGGCTGGCTCCAACTATCAAACTGCATAACGTTTCTCACCTGCTCCATGGTGAAAAAAATCTACCTTGGCCTTGCACCTTCTGGGGTCTCAACTCTGTTACAACACCAAATTAACAAATGGTGCCTTAGGAGATCCATGCTACAGCTACTGAAAGTCCCCCACTGTCATACTTCACAGGGACAATGCTCTTTTGCTTATCAAGTGCCACTCTGGTTCAATGGCCTCAGCCCCACCATCTCCTCTTCCCCAACAGTTGGTATGTTTAAAACTAGGCTCCAGGACTATCTCACTACCAACAGCTCCTGTGACTGCCCAACTTAACCTTGTTTCTCCACTTCCCTTCCTGCTCTAGTGGCCCCTCCCTCCTCACTGGATTCTACCTCCATCTTGGTATACTCAATGCTGCACTTCTCACCCTCTCCCCACCCTTCCTACATTCCTTCTCCCTCTCCCTCTTCCTCTCCCTATGCCTCTGGCACTTCTTATCTGTTGTCTATTTTTCTGACAAATGCTGCTGGCTGCCTTGTTACAATGATACCCTTGAATTGTATTAATCTGTACTCTGTTTGCAATGTCCACATTGTTATAATATCTGTCTTAATGTTCCCCATAATTTGTATTTCTCTGACGTGGAACCTTTGTAAAAGAGCCAAGGCTCAAAGGTATTTGTAATCCTAGACTTGATAAATAAAATGAATAAATAAAACATGTATGGTGACTGGAGGAGGGTGAATGTAGTCCCTCTCTACAAAAGTGAGAGTAGAGAAGAGGATGACAATTATAGGCCAGTCAGCCTGACCTCAGTGGTGGGAAAAATGAATGGAATCACTACTAAAAGAAAGGTCTGTGATATATCTCAAATTCAGTGGAGCATAGGATCTAAGGTAGCATGGAGTCACAGCAGGAAGATCTTGTCAAACAAATCTGATAGATTTCTTTGACTGGGTGACTAGGAGGTGGATCAGGGAGGGCAGTGGATGTGGCCTACTAGATTTCAGCAAGGCTCTTCAACATCATCCCACATAGGAGGCTAGTAAACGTTGGGCAGCCTGGGAGTGTGTCTGAGGGTGGTAACTGGGTCAAAAATTGGCTGAGCAATAGGACACAAAGGGTGGTGGTGAACAGAGTTAAATCTGAAGAGGGGGGTGACCAGTGGGGTCCCACATGGATCAGTGCTTGGACCCGTCCTTTTTAATGTCATCATATCTTATAGATTTCATAGATTTATACAAGCTACTAGACTTATGTCCTTAATGCATGCCATAACTCCAATTTTATACTATATCAAATTCATTTTTGTAAAAGTTGACCAGTCTAATCTTAAAAGTGTCCATAGTTTCACTATCTACTACTTCCTTTGGTAAGCTATTCCACAGTGTTATGCCCCTCTGACTGAACCAGTTTTTTCTTTTAAGCATCCTCCATTTATCCATTTCTAATTGTAACCTATGTCTTCTGCTCCCATAACCATATTCCCTTTTGATTTTAAGGCCGAAATTACTGCTCATTTGTTTATCCTGTTGTGCCTATAAATCATACACATATCCCCTAGTCCTTCTATACTGTAATGCACATAAACCCAAGTCTTGAAGTCAGGAAATAACAGAATATTTCCCAACCTCTAAAGGTATCAAACAGGGATGTTTACTAGCTCCCTATTATTCAATATCTATATAGATACCTTATTAGATTATGACTTAAATGATCAGTGGACTCTCCAAAATAAAAGATTAACACATACACAACCTAGCATATGCAGATGATCTAATTCTACTATCACTGACCCCTAAAGGACTAGAATTAAAATTTAAATCTCTTGTGAATAAATGTAAAGAATTGGAATTGAGAATAAAGCTAGACAAAACAAAAATAATGATCTTTGGAAATCTGTCATCAAAACCAAGGATTTTCTACAATGATGCCCCTATTGAAATAGTGACATCTTATAAATACCTTGGTATAACATTACACTCTAGAAACTTCTGGGCACATCATATTAAGGAACAGATTAATAAGGCAAAGTATGGAGCAAAAGCACTGCAAAGATTTAACCTTAAATATGGAGGTTTTAAGGTAATACCTGCTATTAAAGCAGGGAGGCAAAATTACCCCACTACTATTATGTGAAGTGGAAATCTGGGGATATAATCATTATCCACAACTGAAACCCTCTTTTATATTATTATGAATATATTTTACAAGTTCCCACTTCAATGGCTGGATCAATAGTTAGAACAGAATTAGGTAGATTACCTTTGATT
Source organism: Neoceratodus forsteri (assembly GCA_016271365.2). Lineage (NCBI taxonomy): Eukaryota > Metazoa > Chordata > Ceratodontiformes > Ceratodontidae > Neoceratodus > Neoceratodus forsteri. The sequence goes on from CM028131.1 coordinate 1,130,991,704, forward strand.
TCCTTATTAACCTAAGGATAGTCACGTATTGGTTGAGATCAATAAATAATATAAATAATGTTATGCCATTGAACTGTATAACGGAAAAGGAATCCTGGCATAAAGAAGGTTTATGGTTTATAAATGGCTCTCTATGGTTAAAATCCCTTTTCAAATATTACACAGTATAGAGTGAACTCACCTATGGAATGATTGGCAAGCAGAAATAAAAATACACGAAAGCTGTTAGTTAATTTAAAAAAAACACTTTTTACAAAAGCCACACAAATTCAGATGAATCAAGTAAGGAGCCAAAGACAAGCCCTGTGGTTTGCTCAAAATAAAATTGATTCCAACATGGAAGAATACTTTGACTTCCTTTATCACCATACATACGTAAGCAATAACCTGGGAGAGATTTGAACTTATTACATCAAAATACATTTACTTTAATAAATTAAAATTAAATGAATCAACTCAGGATAAATGTCCTTGCAATAGAGGATTCACTGAATCATTAAAGCATGTATTAATTCAATGCCCTTTATTTAATTATATTCGTTTTAAATATTTGGGGAAAATTCTTAGTAAATATGCAAATTTAACATATGATGTGATATTCATATTGATGCACCCAATGACTGTTCAAGATGCAATACTGGTAGGGAATTTTATAATGTCTATAATAAGTGTTAAGAAAAAGCATACCGAAAGTGGCTCAAAGATAAATTAATTGTTTTTTATACAATCTGAAGAATTTTAACCAGCATACTTTCTTATGAGAGTTATTATAATGAGATAGGGAGTCTGTTTAATCATATTTTTAATTTATTTCACATTTTGTATTTTTAAATTTAAAAATTGTAATGTCCAGAAATTTTTCTAATTTATTGGAAGAACAATAAACTTGACTTGAAGTCTTGAAGTCTCTTTTGGTAACTTTTATTCTCCATCCCTCTAATTCTTTTTGTCGCTCTTCTCTGTACACCTTCCAACTTCCCGATGTCTGACCTTAAGTATGGTGACCATACCTGTTCACCATACTCCAGATGCGGTCTAACCAAGGCCTGGTAGAGTGGCAGGATCACCTTGCTATCCCTGCTCCCAATATGTCTAAATATGCAATTTAATACTTAATACTTGTCATGTGACATTGCAGTGGGACATGAAGGGAAGGTGTGTCTCTTTGCAGATGACACAAAGATCTGCAACAGGGTTGACACTCCAGGAGTGGTAGATAAAATTAGAAGAGACCTAAGCAAGCTTGATGAGTGGTTATGGGTGTAGCAGCTAAGAGTCAATGCAAAGATGTGCAAGATCATGCACTTGGGCACAGAAATGTGAGGGGAGTACATGATGGGGGTAGGTACTGATGGCCAACAAACGGGAAAGATACCTGGGAGTAATCATATCTGATGATCTAAAGGTTAACAAACAATCTGAGAAGGCTGTGAGGAGAGCCAGTGGAATGCTGGAGTGCACAGGGAGAGGTATGTCCAGAAGAAGGAAGGAGGTGGTGATATTACTGTATATAACATTGGTGAGACCTCATCTAGAATACTGTGTCCAGTTGTGGAGGCCACATCTCCAGAAGGCCATAGACAGAGTAGAAGTGGTTCAGAAAAGAGCAACAAAAATGGTGCAGGGGCTTCACCAAAAATCATGTGAGGAGAGACAGGAGGACCTCAATATGTATTCCCTGGAGGAGAGGAGAAAGAGGGGGGATATGATTAAGACTTTCAAATACCTCAAGGGTATAAATAAGGTACAAAAGTGTTGCATCTTTAAAAAAAAAAAAAAGATGTTCAAGAACAAGGGGCCATGATATGGAAATAGAGGGAAGTAGACTTAGGGGTAACATGAGAAAGTATTCTTCACGGAAAGGGTGGTGGATCCATGGAACAGCCTCCTGGCAGTAGGGCAAAATGGTAGTGAAATTCAAAATGCATGGGACAGACATAAAGGAACTCTAGTGATAGGAAAGAGAGGGTAAGCTGCAGATCATTTAGGATCTGTTTATATATGAAACCGTAGGGAAATGAGCAGATTAGGTGGGTTAAGTGGTCCTTATCTGCTGCAAATTCTATGTGTTTGTGTTTCTGTGATGTGGGTGTAAACTAGCCAACCAAAGATACTTTTGTTGGATGTTTACAATGAGAGTCTAGTTGTGTTTGGGATTTTGAACTAGCAACATCAGGGGCCTGAATCTGCGATAACTCACCAGTTTCCAGTTAGGGTTAGCTTCTTCTACTCTACTTGAATCATAGTATAATGTATGGTAAGTGCTCTTAACCACCATAATCAGCAGTTACACAGCTTTGTTATGCACTGTTTAGAATTTTAAAAGTTATTAACCACACTTCGGAACTTCCAAACAGTGGCAAAACAAAAAAGAAAATGCACCAGAGTTCCATAATTCTCACACACAGAATGCAGTGTTTTTTTGATCATACACTATAAAAGATGATGGCTGGTGATTGGGTGACAACCACACTGAAATCACCTCTCGTGGTTGCTAGGGCTACAGTAAACCTCTCGAGCTGCGCTCTCAAGGTTTACCATGTTGCCCTAGCAACCACTCAAGGTGATTACAGCATGGTTATCACCTGATCCCTGACATTATCCCTTTGTTGTTAGGTTTTCTGTGTGACCTCTATTTTTTCAAGTGTATTTATTTTATCTCTGCAGAAATACTATTTTCCCCATAGTCTTAAGTGTGTATTATCCTGTAATCTACATAAATATTCTGAGTATTAACATTTACTGTTACATTAATATGCTTAATGCTTTCTGTGACTGAATCATTTCAGGTATAGATAACCAGTGGTAAATTGGCAAGTCTGTGATTTGCTTCTGAAGAGGAAGGCTATAAAGTCACCATTTCTTTTTCAAACTTTCTGTATATTACAAGTTTTTCATAAAACATCGACTAACATTACAGACACTTATCTGGACATAGAGATTCCATCATGAATACATTAGTTTTCACTGATTACATATCTTATTCATTACATATAGAATAAGGTATGGGTCGGGTGTAATAAGAAGTTTACATATCCCGAGGGTGAGATGCTACATAAACCCGAGAGCGAAGTTCAAGGGGTTTATCAAAAGCATCTAACCTCAAGGGTGTGTGTACACTTGACCCATTTTTATTTTCTATGATTGTTGGGTTTGCCTTTATAAAACAGAGGTTCTGGCAGGGTGCCAGTCTCGTTTCGTTTGGTGACCGTGCATGTGGGTTTAAAATCTTAAAAGATGTCCATTTGTCCCCCTTACTGTTGAATTTGCCCAGACTTCTTAAAAAAATAATATAACTTACTGCTGGGTTACTGTGTCAGACGGCAGTTGACTTTTCTCCGAGAGAGCAAGTGTGGTCAGGAGGTGGTGGACTGTGGCGGGCACATGTGCTGAGAGAGGGAAACTGTGCATGTGTTTGCCATTATAAATGCTCCTTTATAATGGCAAATTACGCCACGGTTTCCCTATGGGAAAAAGGCGGAGCCGGTTATTATTATAATATATTGCATTGCTCATTATAGTGGAACATGCACTGTTACCGAACATGGACCAGACTTTGTAACTAACAACAAACAGCATAACATAGGACACACAGTTACATTTTGTAATTCATCATTACGGATCATTGTTACCCAAACATCATTTACTTTTCCAAAAATACAATTTTTAAAGCAAAGTGTTTTCAGCTGTGACAGAAGGGGTGGGTCATATTGCTCTTTGGGAAAGATCCCTGTACTGTGAGCAGGGTCTTTAGTGAGATTCAGCCTAGAGATACCCTGAATGAGATTGCAGATGGGTGGTGGCAGCATACCAAGACAACTCTTTCAGGTGTCTGAAGGGTTGTGAAAACTGGTAGCAGTGCAGACTGAGTTTCTTGGAGAGAAAACGTCTGTGACAAACTGGTTGGCAGTGGCTGGGATCTGAAACAGATCATCAATAAAAAGGTTATCTTTTAATCACAGGACAAGATATACAAAAGAGGTTCTAGGGACATGGATATGGTGCACTTATCCACACTTAGGCAGACTTCCTTACCTTTAAATCTAGCTGGAGCATCTTCAAGCTAAGCTCCTCCCACCCACCAGGGCATTATCTTCCTTGACTCCTCCCTGTGATGTCAGATCTTCCTTTCTGCTGGAAGAGTCATGGCTTCTCCTTCACAGCTCCATGTGTGTGGTGTAGGGCAGTTTTTCTTCAGTTGTTTTAAGTGAAATTCTCGTGTTGTTACCCACGTTTTTAAGAATGGAGCATGACAAACCTCAAACTGGTCCCAGTGTTAAAAGATGCATTGCCTACAATCTGAAAATGTCTCCTACTTACCCACACATCTCATGCATCTACTGCTTTGGGGCAGAGAATGATCTCCAGGCCTGCAGGCTTTGCATGTCCCTGCTACCTTCCTTTCTTGAGGACCAGTACACCTGCCTTCTCCTGGTCACCTAGATGAACGAGCTCTTCTGGTCCACTCTACACCTGCAAAGTGGTTTTGGCAGCAGGGAGTTCAGCCTCCCAACTTGTGGCCTTTGAGGTGGTGGCATCTCAGGCTGTGGAGGTTTTGTCCTGAGCACCCACATTGCTCATAGTGGGTGCCAGCAATGGGGCTTCTTTCTTGGGCACATTCAGAGAACTATGCTAGTCTCTGCAGACCCTTGGAAAGGACCCTTCCCAGGGTGATGTCAAAAAGTCTGAACAAGCCTGCCATCGGTCGTGGGACTGGGAACAAGCATACTCTTCCTGCTCCTGCGATTCCTTTGATCACTCAATGACTGTCAAGCTCTTAACTTTGACAAAATCTCCTCAGGTCAAAGGGCAGGCTGCTAACTCCACGGTAACCCCGTCATGCTTGCTGGCTGAGATGCAGGCTGACCAGCTGGCCAAGATTTTTCTGATCTGGTTGACCTGTTGTCTGAAGAAATCGAGGATGACTCAATTTTTAAAGCGCCGGTCCTTTCAGCCCTCTCTCTAGAGAGGCACGAGAAGCCAGCTGACTAGACTGCCTCCCCCCAAGAGCCAAATCCTTCAGGTGTTCCATGGCAGGACCCAGCCCATATCAGTTACCAGGCCCCTCTCGCATCCCCTTGCCATCAATGCCATTGTCGCCAGTTGAGGTCTAGGTTGAGGTCCCAGTCTCGTTCAAGATCGCGGTCTTGGTAATCTGTACATTTCCACTCTTGGCCTTTGACCAGGAAGTGCTGGCAATCCTCCTATTCCTCATTGCCCTTGCATGATGAGAGGATCCACTGCAAGCTGCGCTGCACTATGAGGAACTGATGTGAAAGCAGTGGGTCCTCAGTCAAGGTAGGCCCCTTCCAAGGACACCTGCTCCCTTGGTCTTCCCCAGTGTGGCCTGCTCCAGTTTTGCCCTATCTGGTCAAGCTTTCACTGACTTCTCCACTGATTTTGGTGGAGCCTCTGCTGAAGCAGCCCTTGCATTGGAGACCATCTAAGGCTGCTCACCCTGATACTAGTCTTCTCGTTCAGTTGCCCATTTAGATCACCCACTCAGATAAGTCCAGGGTGGTCCATGGAGAGAAACATCTGAAGGCAGTGTTTGAAGAGTTGTTGGGCTCTGATGGGTCCTATATGTGGTCCCCTTGGACTCGAGGCTTAGACCACGAGTCAGCCGAAGAGCTCACCATAGACCATGGTCCAGTCTCCTTCCTGGCTTAGCTCCATCTCATCTCTGAATAATGCAGATTCCCCTGGAGCTGATTCAGAAGTGGGTTAAATACTCCCTTACTGAAATCCTTGACAGGGATGACTCCCCAGAGGTGTCCTTCCCAATGGTGGAGGGTATTTTGTGTCCTTTATTTGAGCTTTGGCAGCATTTGGCTTTGACTGGTGCCATCAGCCTATATGGTCCACAAGTATGTGGCCCCAACCAGTTATTTTCCAGGTTTCTGGGCCTCACTTGGCCAAAGGGTTGGTGGCAGACTCATCTTTCACAAGATGGGTAATATCAGGGATGTCATCAGCCCAACAACAAGGAGTCCAAGAAGTTGAATCATGCAGCAAAAAGGTCTGTGCTGCATCCTTCCTGGGTCTCTGTCAGGTGAGCTCCACTGAAATGATGGCCAACTTGGACACGCCCTTATTGGGGCCCTGGACCATGCCCTCCCTTTGTGGACCTGTAATTGGTGGTCAGAGTGGTCAGAGACCAGTGTTGCTCCCTTGCCAACCAGCTTCAGACGGCCTTAGTCTTAGGTGACTTCTGTGCCCAGTGCATGCACAAACTGGTGGAAGTTTCTTCCTGGGCACCAACCTGTTTAGGCTGGGGAGGATGAACACTTTTCCAGGACTGAGAAGTCCAGTGCCACCCTAGAGTCAGTCATGTCCTCACAAAATAACCCCAAGAGACAGAAGCCAAAGAAAAGCCCTTTTCTTTTCATCCTTTCCATCCCAGCAGTCAAAACTGATGCAGGCCTAGTTTGGACAATCTCAGCTCTGGTAACCTAAATCAGAGTGTGCCAGTTAGGGCTCCAAGAAACCCAGAGGTTGGGATGGTGGTGCCTCAGCAGCCATTACTGGAGCCTCCAAGGCTGCTCAGTGGTGGGTTGAGGATGTCTGCCTCCTGCCCATCGGGCTCTTGCCTCAGCATTCCATGGGTTCAGCTTCACCATTTTGGCATGCCTGGTCCACCATTACTATGGACCAGTGGATGTTAGACGTGGTGGGTTGCTGGTTACTTGACTTTAGGCTGTCCTACCTACCAAGCTCATGTCCCATGGGAGTCTGCAGTGCCCATGCTATCTGCCCTCAGGGAGATATAGATCAGCCACTGGAAAAGGAGGTGTAGCTCATGTTGTGGATGCCACGGCCAGGCAGGGCTTTGTGTCTAGGTATTTCCTGGTCCTCAAACATAGGGGTTGGCACCCTGTACTGAGCTTCACAATCTGAACCAGTTCCTGAGGAGGCACAAGTTCAGGATGGTCACTCTGAATCAGATATTCCCATCTCTAGAACAGGGCATGTGGTTCTGCTTCCTGGACCTCCAGGATGCCTCCATTCACATCCCACTCTGTCTGTCCCACTGGCAGTACCTTCAGTTCCACACAGAAGGGTGCTTTATGAATTCTGGGTCATGCCTTTTGGTTTTTCAGCCCCAGGTTCTTCATCAAGTGCATTACAGTGGTGGCAGTCCTCCTGTAGTACCTAGGGGTTCAGGTGTATCTGTACCTAGATGTCTGGCTGATTGCTGGTTCATCTCAGGAGGCAGTGGAATGGTCCAGGACCTGACTCTCCAGATGTGCTTGGCCCTGGGTCTCTCATCAACCCAGACAAGTTGGATACAACCAAAATCCAAAAAGACCAACACTCAGGAGCAAGAAGTGACTATAGATGCAAGGATGTCGTTTTTAAAGGCTAAGTTGCCATTTATTTAGCCACTTCCTCAAAGTAAATCAAAATGACAAGATTCAATCAATCAGAGAGTCAAACACTACATACAGCACCTGGGGCAGTGCGCATTTGTATGTAGTGTTTGATTTAGTTTGAGGAAGTGGCTAAATAAATGGCAACTTAGCCTTTAAAAACTACACCCTGTTATCTGTAGCCACTTCTTGCTCCTGAGTGCAGGTCTTTTTGGATTTTGGTTTACTTTCGGGGGAATACATCCCAGACTCTGCTCCTGCTCATTATCCCCATCCAGCTTTCCTTCATTAGTCTTAAATCGGAACTCAACCCCTGGTATATCATCCACTTCATCAGGGCAGAGCTCAATGACTCCCTCCCAGCCAAGGCCTGATTCCCAACAGACAGAACAATGGATCTTTCCTCTTTTGCCCAATCATTTCAGGTTGGGTGCTTGCCTCCTGCTCAGGACTTCCTGTGGCTGCTTGAGGTACATGGCATCCTGCTCCAGTGTGGTCTGGTGGGTCCACTAGAAGATGAGTCCCTGCAGTGGAACTGGCCCACCAGTGGTCTCAGCGCCTAGGTCATCAGGACCAGCCAGTCATGCAGCCAGTGTGTATTTGAAAGTATTGGGTTTAAGCTTGGGCAGTGACACCTACAAATTGATCCAGTTTCCCCTATCTCCTCATTCAGAAAAGAGACAACTAAAAGAATGAGCTCTGTGTCTCATTTATGTTTTTCTGATGCTTAGTATGTTGTTTGGTGGCATACTTCCTGAAAAAATGTAGAAAATATATTAAAAAAAGGCACAATAAAGCATGAAATTATACTGTGGTAACTGTCTTGAGTGCTTTATTTCTTGTCATCAGACCAGCCCTCCTCAGTCCTGTCACCTTGTACAGCTCTGTCAACTGCCATCCTTGTTACTTACCTCAAGTCTATTCCTGTATGGATTGCCCTCCAAGGCATGGCCCAGCTTGCTATGGTGAACCAGCCAATGTGGGATGACATACCATGGTGATTTAGGGGGTCTAACAGTAATGTCAACTGTGTGACAAAATGTGGCGTTGAAGGTGTGTTGTCTTCATTAGGGATATTGTTTTGTATAGGCATTAGAGATTCACATTCCTTATGAAAGCATGTTCTCCTGCGGCATCCATGGGGTGGTGGTGATGGAGAACTTTGAACAACTGTTTTTCACCTCCTTTGAACACCTATGTAATCCACACCAGGTGAATACCTTTTTGAATAGTTCATACTAACATACTATTTGCCAGCAGATTAGGCCTTACGGTCTATTGAGTCTGCTCGAACCTAGATCCTTAGTTGAGTCGAGACCCTCTCATCCCTTGTGCTCCAGAAACCCTATCATCCATCCCCACCCCCAGGACAGGCCATCATCTGATACATCCACTTTCTGTGTCTGTTCCACCTCTCTGAAGCCCTCCACTGTGGATCTCTGAACCAGCTCCCCAGGCAGTGTATTCCAAGGGTCCACCACCTCTCAGTGAAAAACCTCCTCTTTTCCCCTCACCCTTCCACCTTCCAACTTCAAACCATGCCTCTGGTGATACCTCCTGTTTTAGTCTCCAAAGATCCTCCATGTTTACTCCTATTTATTCCCTTGAGGTACTTGAAGACCTCAATCATGTCCCCTGTCTCTCCTCTCTCCAATGAAAACAGGCAGAGCTCCTCAAGTCTGTCCTCATAAGTCAAATCCCTAGCCTCGTATCATCTTTGTTGCCCTCCTCTGTACCCTCTCCAGGAGCTGTATGTCCCTCTTCAAGTGTGGTCTCCAGTACTGTACACAGTACTCAAGGTGTGGTCTAACCAGTCCATTGTACAGCGGCAGAATCACTTCCTTGCTCCTAGAGGTGATCCCTCTTACGATGCATCCCAACATCCTGTTTGCCTTGCTAGCTGCTCTTCTGCACTGCTCAGTTATTCATACATGTATCCACCATGACCCCTAGGTCTTTTTCCCTATTGAGGCCTCCAGCGCCTCCTCCCAGGGTGTACCTGTGTTTAGGAGCTCACCAAGATGCAACACCTTGCACTTGGTGATATTGAAATTTAATTTCCATGTGTAAGCCCAGCTCCAGGGTGTCCAGGTCTGCAGGGCCAACTCCTCTTCTCCTCAACTACTGCTCCCATCTTGGAGTCATCCGCAAATAGACTCATTTCACACCCTATACCCTCCCTGATGTCCGATATGTATGCATTAAACAGGATCGGACCCAGGACCGAGCCCTGTGGTACCCCACTACCTACTCTCTAGGTTCGAGAGCTCCCCACAGACCACTACTCTCTGAGTGTGTCCAGCTAGCCAGTTTTCAATCCATCTGACCATCAAAGGGCCTACTCCTAACCCCATCAATTTCTCCACAGACTATTGTGGGGACAGAGTCAAGCCTTGCTGAAGTCCAAGAATAATACATCCACAGGCTTACCCCTGTCCAGTTCTGATGTTACCCATTCATAGAACTCACAAGGTTGGTTTGACATGATCTACCTGGCACAAACCCATGTTGCCAACTATCCAGACCTCCCACCTCCTCCAAGTACACCCCAATAGTTCCTTTAGTATACTCCATTAATTTTCCCACCACCGAGGTCAAACTGATGGGTCTATAGTTCCTGGTACTTCCTCGACCCCTTTATGGATTGCACCATGTGCTCTCGCCAATCCCTAGGTACCTTCCTGTCTCAGGTGACCTGCTGAAAAGCTCCGCCAGGTGCAGCCAGTATGTTCGCCAATTCCCATAGCACTCTCAGATGAATGCCATCCGCCCAGGAGATTTGTCTTTCTTTAGGGCCTTGAGGGCTAACCACACCCTTTTGGTGAGATAGCATCATCTGTCCCTCCACCTTACTGGTCTTTTATCCTTATCCAGATGTGACACCCTGTGCATTTCCTCCCTCTTGCTCCATTTCTGTTGCTCCCCTGATCCCACTCCCTGCCACTTCTATCCCCTTCGTGCCTTGCTTTGTAGATATCCCATCCCCCTCCCTAGTGAACACAGAGGCAAAGTACTCGTTAAATACCTCTGCCTGGTCCCTCGCCTCTTCATGTTTATCCTTCTTCTGTCTCTGGTCTCAATGGCATACTCTCAGCCCCACCACCCTCTCATATCATGTAATTACAGTTTAACCACCAGTTATACATAGTAATGTTTGTCATTGGCTTGCCACGTTGGGTCATGTGGGTGATGCAGTGTGAGCCAGGGTATATTCCTAATTGTTTTCTTCTCACATGGAGTCTGTGTGCAAGGTGGTTATGCATGTGCACAGTGGCACACCTGCTTGCTGCATCAACATACCCTCCCACATCTACTACTACAGCTGGTGCTCCCATGGCCTACACTACCTGGAAGTCAAGTTGCTGAGGTCTGGAATCCCACTCCCTGATGGTGGAGAGCTGTTCTTGGACTCCCAATCCTCATTCTAACAGATGTCCCCTAGTGATCCAGGTCCATTCGTGAAACAGGGTAGCAGGGTTGAGGTAAGGTGTCCAGTGCTTTAGCACTCTACGCCATCGGGCACAGTAAAAAACAGAGAACTCCCACGATTGTTTTGCACCTGTGCAGGTGCTTTTCAAGGGTTATGTTGTCAGATATCACTCACAGGTATTTATATCTCCATACATTCACAATTAACACATGAACATTTCTTGCCACATAATCAAATGGCTATATAAATCTTGACATTTGTGTAATATTAAATATTTCTAGCAGTACTATGGTTGTCCTTTCTAGTGTTGGCTTCCAATTGGGGAACGGTTTTGCCTGTGCCTTCCGAAGATCACGCATAGGTGTAGTGAACGTGACTGGTGTCAGGCAAAGGTTGTCAGTGTCATACCTGTCAGATAGCTGACAATTTTTTTTGTGTGGTGCTACTCAGTCACAGAAGTACAGTCAATGCAATAATAAATTGCTGTTATGTATATTGTGTTCTCACTGCTTTTACACATCAGATAGATGGAAGTGTATAACAGAGCCACACTTTCATAATTAAAAAACAACAGTTGAGGCAGTCTGTATACGACTTTTCCATATATCTGACTGAACCATTGTGTATTGATTTTTTTCATAGCATCTGTGGTATGCAGTTAAAGTGCACAGTTTAGCAATGAAGTCATCTGCATTATAAAACTGAACTATAGTGATTAATGAGGAGTCTGTGGAAGTAATGTGTGTTTGTTGAAGATTGTGTGCCACCAGCATTTGTACACACATATATGCATACACGTACATATATATAATCTACTTTAGGTAGTTACTGAAGTCACAGCCACTTTGTTATTGTTACATAATTTTTGCAGATGTTGCACAGGTTTTTGGATTATGAATTTGCATCAAGTTTGTATTGTATTGTTTCATCAATGTCACAGATATTGCACTGTTATTTGAAATAAATCATCTGTTGTTTTTTTTGTGTGAGTGTATTTCAACATACCATTTTGTGGTGTGATATCTAGGCTGGTAATTGGTAGTGTTTTTCACATACTTAATCTGCCATGGTTAATTACTGTGTAGTTGCCAATTGTAACAATAAACCCTCAGAAGAGGTGTCACTTTTTCAATTCATTTAGCAGACGGTAAATTCAGCTACACCACCACTGACCATGTAATTGAAACCACTACAATGCAGGCAGGATAGAAGTCCATAAACTTTATTTTTGAAACAAACCACCAGCAATAAGTTGCAAATGCCCCTCCCCATGAGACAGCAAAAAGTTTTCTGCGTGTGAACAGCACTTTCTCAAGGCTGGGGTGGTATTCAGCATTGCAGTTAATAAAGGCAATCATTTAAAGTGACAGTCTATATGTAATCCTCACACTTAAAATCACATGCTCTGTAAAGTGCTATATATATATATATGTGTAGTTATATAAAGAAAACACAACTGCACATACCCTAATAATGCAAAGCATCATGGGAACCATATGCAAATGCCCATGAATTATTTTAAACTGGCTCAACTTTAAGCAGAATTGCATGGTGCCAATAGGCCTCACAGTACAATCAGCAATATTGAGAACAGACACACACATGTGTTTCATCCTCATCTGGACTCATCAGTGTGCACATGTGTATCTCAGCTCAGGGAGAGGGAGCCAGCCACCCTATAGGGGATCTTATTTGGTTGGGTCTTGGGCAGCCCAAAGTAGAGAGAGAAGAGAACTACAAAAGAGCCCCAGAGCAAATGCACTGGGGCATTGATTATCTTGGAGGATATTGGCTATACAGCCAAATTTTTAAGAAAACACAAATTGCACATAGCCCAATAATTTTGAAGTTATATAAAGTGCAATTGCCATAAAGTGCAACATATTATTATTATTATTGCACCTATAAGATGTGAAAATAATTTTAACATATTAGGAATACCTTCAGTGCCACTTAACAAAGCAGGTAATGTGAATGAAAACACAAAACATAATTTAAAACCAGATTAAAATGAGTGGTTCCTTCATACTATCATATGATATCTACCTTCTTTCTTTCATAATATTCATTATATTTATTAAACTTAAAGCAAAATTTTGATTTTGACTTTAAACTTCTATTCATTTATTCATAATTCATGTGATATTCATTAGATAAATTCCTTGTGGATATCACTTTTTCAATTCCCTGTCGGGTGACATCACCAGAGCAATTCCAAAAGTGAGTACAGTTTGTATTCCTGCACAGTGTATGGGATTGACAGTCAGCTATATCTCCAGCTATATGCTCCATGCATTTCACCGAAAACTGCTTTCAAAATCACATGCAGTTTAAGATGAAATTCAGCAAGCGTGTCAGGCTGAATAAAGATGCGGTACCATCAGTCCATCTGGTCTGTCCTAAGAAGCCAACAACCAGTGAGAATCCATATAAGTGTATCTTCACAGGAAATGTCCCATCTGAAAGTGCATGCAAGTGATGGAGTTAATCTTTGACGAAGCTTAAACTGCATGGGTGAGTTGTAAAATTTTACTTCAGTGTGTCAGATGTTGTATGTGATATATGCAATGCATGTAGCCAGTGCTACTTTTAATTGTCCCATATTTGTAAGAACCACGTCCTTCAGTGGGTAATGATGAAGTCACTGGAAAATTATATTTCCCATGCTGTGCACCATCTCAGCTATGCATGTTTTCCTCCAGACACATTGTCTCCATAAGAGAGCACAGTACTGTAGGTGTCTTATGAACAGTCACCTATACAGAGGTAATACCAAACCCCTCTGTCTGCAGGTGTTACCTCTCCTATTGCACCCTAGTAGCTCTCCATACTGACTTTTTTGAGTGGTCACCCTTTTGAGCAGCCCATCTGAGTATTCACAGGTCTTCAGGAGACAGTATATTGCAGTGGTTTACAGCTCTGATCTGCATACCTGGAGATCTGTGTTTGAATCCCATGTTCCCCACTAGCATACTGTGTGACCCTTGAGCTAGTCACTTAACTTCCTTGTGCTTGCAGGTCACCCCTGGAAACAGTCTTTTGCTTACTGTGCCTCTCCTGCTTTAAGAATTTGATCCTACCCTTCCACCATTTTTCCTGCATCCTGTTTGTCTGTTCATATAAGGCCATTTTGTATTGTCCGTCCAGTTCTGTGCCGTTCCACCTTTTGGTTTTTTTTGGGGGGAGGGGCAGTATTTTCATGGTCTGGTCATAGGTTTTTATATTTTTCTTTACTGTTTGAACAACTTATTCTGGTACTTCCTGATCTGTCATCAGCTTTTGACACCGTGGACCATGGGGTACTGCTCGAGCACCTGAGATTCATCTGCGGGCTCTCTGGTTTGGTCCACAAATTGTTTACATCATTCTTCACTGGTAGAACTCAGAGGGTGGCGTTGGAGGTCGGTGCTGTCCCCCATGTTGTTTGTGGTGTACATGCTGCCCCTCAGAGACATTGTAAGATGGTATGGGCTGAGGTTTCACTGCTATGCTGATGATACCCAGCTCTACCAATCCTTTTGCACCCAACCAGGATGGAGAACTCTCAGTATTTAATGATTGTCTCACTGAAATCCAAGAGTGGAGGAAGTCCAGCTGGCTGAAGTTGAACCCTGGGAAGCACTGAGGTGATGGTTGTGGATCCAGGTCACTGGATAGGGGGTTTGGGGAGGTCAACCTCGAATATTCCTGGGGATTCCAAGCTCCATACCTCTGAACAGGTGCAAGGCCTTGGGATGATACTGATGAAGGGCTGACACTTCGATCTCAGGTGTCGGCTGTCATTAAGTTATCCTTTACCATTTGAGGAACATTGCTAGGATCAAGCACCTTGTTCCAGTCCAGTGAACTCCAACACTGATCCATGCCTTTGTGACCTCGCATCTGGATTATTGTAACTTGGGTGGGGGACACTAGACACCAGGGAGATGTTTGGGGGTTGTCACTGGACATTCTGCCTGCGATCGGGCATTACGGTCCACTGGACCACCAGGGAGATATCTCGGGTTGGGGGTCTTTTTATTCTGCCCGATCGGGCATTGGGAGCTGTTTGGGCGGAGGGTTTCATGATACTTCTCTGCCCGCAATCGGGCATTGGGAGATGTGTGGGGGGGTTTATGTTCTGCCTGTGATTGGGCTGGTGGGGGCACAGGGACTGAGTTAGCCAGTCATGGTGGCTGCTGCTGTGTTGCGCCTGCAATACAGCAGCTCACCTGTGGGTGGCCCTCAACTTGATCCTTTTTTTTTTGGCTCAAAGTTGTGCAGGCGCAGGTTGGGGGTTGCACATGCACAACTCTGCACAACCCGCATGAATATTGGGTTGCGCAGTTTATGCATGGTTCCTCCCCCTTCTGTTGAGCATGCATTCATTTGCATTGCGCTGTTGCTCAACCTGTTTTCAGTGGCGCAACTGCCTCCTGCTGAATATCGTAGAATGGTGCAATGTAGGACTTGCGCATGCGCAACCCTGTTGCGCATGGCGTAACCCTTTTGAATATCTAGGCCAAGGTCTTTGACTATACCAAGTATCAGATCCACTGTCACAACAGAGGAATGCAGTAATGTGACACATGCAGTAAGTGTTCAAACATACGTACAGTAAATCTGTGCAAAAAAAAAATAAAGTAATGCTGACAGGATGGTACCTTTTGAATGTTCAGTATGATAATTGGAATTGTTTGTTTTCAACAGGGTCTGTGAAGCGACTTCTACTGCAGTTGTTTCAAGTGTCTCATCCAAGGATGCTCAGGAAGAACTCAGACAACAACTGAAAGGAGAAAAGCAGCAGCACCACCACCACCACTTACTGCAACCCACAGTCACTTGATCATGAAGAGGTGAAGTCCCGTATTTCAGCAGGTTTAAAAGTACCGGTCAGTACTGCCAGTGCACACTGCTGCCAACTTCAGTGACACCACTGTGTCAGAACTGTGACCAACACATCAAATGTGCACTGTCTTTGAGGAGATGTAACCCATATGCTAGGAAACCATCTTTTCAACTAATGCATCCTGTACAACCTCAGTGAGGGTGAAACTGTATAATAATAGAGACACACCACATAGAATGTTTACTCCATTATTTGATAAACTTTGTACATGTCATAATTTGTCATTATAAGTAAGCAATAATATTGCTATATGTATACAGTACTGACCTCCAGGCGTAACGAGGTCCGACGCCAGGCAGGAGGGCCTTATAGCCCCTGAAGGTCCAGATAGCATAATACCGCCCACCCTGGAGGGTATTATTGGCGCTAGAAATGGGTACTGTAAAAAAATAAGTTCAATAAAAGAAAATTAATAAAAATTAGTTTAAAGTAATTTTGTAAAAAATAGTTCCTCCGCCTGCATTAGAATGATGTTGTTTTTTTTTTTTTGGAGTTAGGGTCTTTGTCCTACTGGAGACTCTAAGTTTAAAAAAAGTCTCTCTTGGGAGCTATATATGCAGCAGCAGGTCACCCATCAGCAATTGTTTTTTGTGTGTCTTTAGTTCCTGTCAAATGCTGATCTTCCTCGATTCAGCCAAAAGTAACATTTCAGCAGGCATGCCGATTCACCATTCCTAGTCCCATCTCTGGTCTCACTAGTGTCTTATTCCAAGACTCATAATTTGCTTACTTATCGTAGCTGCACCTGCCCCTGCCTGTCTGGGGTAAGAGCGGGCGGGGAGCAGAGAGGAGGAACTGGAGAACTGCTATGTACAGGAGGACTGCGCGCGTTTTTTCCAAGCTCGGACATAGTAGCGGATCCACGGCTCATTTCAACTGCTGCTGTTGGATTTCTGAGGGAACGCTCCAATGCGTTACATTTCATGGATACGGGAACGCCCTCCTTTTTTTCATGGCGCCAAGAGACGGGTACGAGGAGAGGGAGGCGGCAGTGAAGGCCCTGCAGAATGCGGCACGCTGGAGGGGCTGCGACTCCAGATTGTCTCAAGCTTTGGTGCCAGGTAAGACCGCAGCATTGGTGTTTTCTACATGTTGGCCCTTTATGTACAGGAAGAGGAGCGACAGCTAGGGACTAATCAGTTGTAGGTCCTGATTATTATTCAGAACAAGCTGCCGGTGTAGGGGATGTATTGGCGGTTTACGATCGTGTCGTTATTTGTTTACTGCTCAACTGGTAAACAGTATACTGATTTGCACTGCTTATGGTTTATTAGGCTTCTTTGGTTGGCACTGTGTTGCGGTGGGATGAAGGCCTAGGGACGAGTGACAAAGACAGCTAGTGTGTTGATTTCTGACACGGAGCGAGAATGAAGCTGCATTTACTTATTTGGGGACTTTGTAAGACAACTTTGCTGTTTTACGGAGATGGATATTTCTGCTGTGGATGTTTCATCTTTTTACATTGGCAGATGGCTGGCAAGTTTCATAGGGAGGGAATGCTGATTCACGGTCTCGCTAAGCGTGTTGTGCAAATGGCGCAAGTTTGAAATTTTCCATTCACGATTTGGCCAATTGGGAAGCAGGGTGGGTGCTGTGATAGTTCAGTGGGTGAAGGGGCACTGTGGCCTGGCTCTCGTTTTTAGGTGGGCATCTATTGTCTGATAGATGCCCACCTAAAGATGTGTGTCAGCCAATCGGGTAAGGGGTTTTTCTTTGCCCATTTTCTAACATGGATTAGAATGATACAATGATCCAAGTGGTGGAACAGCACCATGTGACCATGGATTATAACCCTAGGCACAGAGAAATATCCCAGTAAAAGAGAGAAAGTGAAAAGTAACCCCCCCCCCCATCAGCCTGGGACATTGTGACAGATGCTGTGCATGTTAAGCAGAACATTTAATCTACTGTCACATAATGTTCACATCCCCCGTACACATGTTGCAGTGTTACTGGGATCCATTCCTGGGAGTCTGGAAAAAGAGCAAGACATGGCAGAACGGGGGGGGGCATTACTGAGAGGTGTAGTTATTGGCAAGAGATGTAGTGACAGTACAGGGCTGATAGTGCAAGACAGAGAGAGAAAGACAGTGACAATGAGAGCCAGAGATATAAAAAACACTTGCTGTACTGTCTGTATGTCTGTCCGTGACAAATCAATGGCACGTACCTTGTTTTTCCTGTATCGCACAGAGCCCGGCATGGAGAGAGAGAGATGCACACGAGAGAGTGAGTCACCTTGCTGAGAAGGTAGTGAGTGTTTTCCAAGTGCCTTAAAATGTACTCGGGAGAAGGTAGTGACAGCAGGTCACAGCTATGCAGCAGAGTATATGTAATTTTGGAGACAGCTGTGACCCACTGTCACTCTACTACAGAGGGAACAGAGAAGCCAGGGCACAGGAGCTGCATGAGAGACCAAGTCCGTTGGATAGTGTGTGATAGAGACTTGTTATGTTTCCCTGAATTGTGCTCAAAATGGCTGTACAGTGCATTGGTATGTTGCCACAGTGTTGTGCAGTTCACAGACCATTGGACATGAGAGAACCAGAGACAGTGAGAGAGAGCGTGTGTGTGCTTGTGATAGAGAAACATCGCCAAAGTCAGCCACCCCCAGCTACACAAAAATGGCAGGCACAGTGTTGAAATGGGTACAGGACATCATTACATGTCACTGTCTACACTTGTATTTATATGGGTTGGGGTAGGGGCTGGCACCATAGCACCGGCCCTTGGCAGCCTGACACAATATTTCATGTCTCCAAAGTGACAAATGCAGTTTGTACTCTTGTTGTGACAAGTATGTGCACATAGTGAGACTCACAGAGTGCCCAAGAGAGAGACAGACACAGCGAGCAATAGCCCTCCTTGTCATTGGGGAGCTGCATGTCAGTGTGTGCCTGTTGCATGGGGGGTGGAATTAAATGTCACGGGCAGGGTGCCACACAATGTTATGCAGCAGAAATGTCACAAATCATGGCAGTAGTGCACCTGTGACATTTCTATGTGTATAACAGCAATACAGTATGCATTGTTTGTTAGGGAATATTTCCCAAGGTGGCAGGATACAGTACCTTTATTTAGTGCCTTAAAAAGGGAAAACACCTTTCTTGGGGGTTTTACCCAGTGCTGCACATAACCCATGTTTTATGTGCAATAATACATGATGGTATGGGGTTATAGGCATTTATTCCATGCCTGGGGCACTGTGAGGATACTTGGCCTGTGGCCTCGTGCCTCACAGTGCCTCACAGGTTTGAATTAAATGCCTATAACCACATACCCTGTCAGGGGTTATTACTAACTTATGTCAGCAAGTAAAAATGTCACATGGAAGACACGGTGGTGTGTTGCAGAACTGCAAGTCAATTATTTTGTTTGGTACATGCTGTCTGCCACCAACATACAACCAGATTTATGAGATATGTAACTGTGTGTCTGACAACCTGATCAGCACTCCACATTTACTATCATTCAATTAATACATTCCATCTTCCAAGCCATCCATTGAGATCAGCCCATGGTACCGGCACAGGAACTTACTTGATCCCATGTTATTAAGCAGTAATGCGAGTGCGTTACCAATACTTTTGTCACTATTTGTACCTGTATCCACATTGCTGTGATTACCGTCTTATGATCAGGACACGGATCATTACAGCTCCTCTTCCACCAGCCGTACGCGCACTCCATAAACACCTGTCTGTAACAGAACATGAAAAGTCAACCTATCCCATATATTTGTCACAGGTTGACTGGCAGTACATACGCCACATGTCCATTGATTTCTGAGGAGTGTTACGCACTTCAACTTATGCATGACGGCAGCACAGAGAATACCGATATGGATGAAGGTGGGGTGGTCAGTGCTGCATAGCAGTGTGTCCACCATAAGACATAGCTTGTGAAACTGCTAGAGTCAGGACCATGCATCTGTGGCATTATTGCTTGATATGTCAACCCAGAAGAGAGCAAGTCAAATTAGTTGGTCCAATGGCAATGATGGGAGAGGCAGTGTATGCCACAACTCGTGCCATGCCATAGACCCCTGTTTCGTACAGAACTGCTGCGGCCAGATGTTGCTAGGGTGGATATCTGGGATTTGATTGTAAGTGGTTGCTGTGCTGCTCTCATTCACTAGCTGGTGAGGTGTAGTCCATCACTCACAGCTGACACCCAGTGGGCGCCAAGTGTTACAGTGTATTTTGCGTGTGTATGGGGCACATAATATAGTGGTGCATCGAAGTGGTGGTCTGCTTCCAAGAGCGAGTGGATGCCCACTCAAGCATAGGTTACATGTGAATTTGCCTGCAGAAAACAAATCCTACCTCCACCTAGTCTGTCCTAAAATTCCCTGTATACTGTGTTACTGAAGGTCACATTTGATCTCCACCCCCGCCACACACACACACATGCACAGCCATGTTACTGTGATTCCCTTGTGTATCTCCCATGCATGCTTGAAACCTGCTACTGTGTTTGTACCCAACACCTTGACTGGGACTTGGTTCAAGGAGTTCACCACCATTTATGTTAAGAAGTACTTCCTCACATCACCTCTGAGCGTAATCCCTTTCGAGATTCAAATCAAGTGCCTTTGCCCTTGATCAACTCTAAGTAAAATGCTACCCTCCTGTACCTTCTGAATACCACTGAGATATTTTAATGTTGGCATCATGTGTCCCCTTTCCTTCTGTCCTGTATAAAGTACATATTTGTCTGACTTTTCCTCACTGGCTTTTAAATGCATGCAATGCATACCCTCACTGAAGTGGAATGCTAAATTTAGTCTTAGAGCAGTAATTAATTACTCTTTTAAGACTAAGTTTTGTCATTTTTAATCTTCTGTAATCATCTGAAGAAGAATACTGCCTGTAGGATTACTTAATTCTAAGAAGTATTCAGCTGTGATTGTTTTTTAAGAGTAAATTATTACTGAATGAATATTATACACAGATTTTAGAAGTACAAATTGTGTAATGCTTTTGAATGATAAATGAATACTTTTCAATACTTCTGTTTGTTTTATATGCAAGCTTGTTAATTTTCATTCTGATCACTTCTTTTACAGTAAGATTTGCTCTATCAAGAATGCTAAGAAAGATATTAATACAGCTCTGTCAAATACATAGATACATGTATGCATGTATGCATACATACATTCTCAGTTGAAGAGTTTTATACAATTACTTATTGCGCCCTTTATGTGCTTTTAACTTCTCAGATACTTTAGCTATTTGGAGGCCATTCCCTCAGTAGGAGTGACCAGAGTATCTCTCATGGTTGAAAAGAATCTTAGACAGAAAATTACAAAACATGTCCCTGTACTGTGTCAGGTACAAGATCAGTTACTCTAACCTGCACCTGTTTTGACCCCACCTAGCTACCGCTACCCCTGCTGCCTAACTCTTGCCTGTACTACCCATCCTGGTATCTGTATCCACTGCTGTGATCCAACCCTGCCCACCTTCCCATCCCTACCTCCCTTTGTAATGCTATGTAGATCCTATCTCAGGTTAAATGTTTATCCTTTATATGTACTGCCAGTTATATGCCTTACGCTATCTCAATGTGATCAGATCCACTTTATGTTATTGTTGCTTACTTATATGTATTATCTTCAGAACTGTCTCATCCTCATGTATTTCAACTGCATATGCAATGTACTTGTCTAACAATTTTGTATCTGCTCTCCCAGGTCGTACATGAAAATAGTCAATTTTGAATAGTGCACCTCCCTGGTTAACAAAAACTAAATAAATGAACTTGAATAGAGTATGGGCCCCATTTTCATAATGGTTGCGTGACATGATGTACCTTTTAAAGATCATGTGCAATGGTTTTGCATATTTTAATAAAAGCTTTAAAGCTGAAATTCAAGTCCTTGTGTCATGATTAAAGTTTCCTGAAAATTTCATGCAGTTTGATTTTGTGGTTTTCTTTAAATCAGCATTTGTTAACTTGCTCTACAGTGGCTGAAAACAGTAGTTATTTCTGTCCTCTCAGTCAAACTTAGAGAGTGATGACATCATTTTGGAGTAGCTTGCTGTTTCAGATTCCCAATCAGAGCAGCACTCTGTACAGTTTATGGTTTGCTGAGCTCTCCAGGTTCCTTACAAACCCAGTATCTGGTTTAAGATAGATCAGCTTAAAATACATAATTCTCTTCCTTTACAAAGCTGATCATTTCAGTTCCAATGCTGAATTGAAGTAGCGGAAATCTTTTTCTGTGAGAAATCAGCTTGTCTGTATCACAGCTCTGTTCTTTCTAATCAAACCTCAATTCTTTTCTAACTATATAACACAGGGCTGTTTAATGAATATAAAATAAATCTAAATTTTGTTCATTCACAGAAACAGTTAGTCTTTGATGTAGCCTTCATAAATACAATCACTTAACATTTTTTTCATGTCAGATTGACAGACAGGTGCTTGTTGCACTCTGCCACAGTATTTCAAGCACATATACTGTCAGAACTCACAAATTTAAGCTCTTGGTGGTTTCTGTGTGAAAATACATCATGTACGTGTACAACTAGAACCACACTGTGGCATCCTGATGCACTGTGTCTCTGCCCACAGTTGAGGCAGCTGCAGTCTACTGCCACCAGTCCCCACCCCACAAGCCCCTGCCTTCTGCTCCACATTCGAGGCTGCTACACCTGCTGCCCACTGTCTTCCCACAAAGTCATGGATTGTGCACCCTGCTGCCTCCATCCCTTGCCTAAAGAATCAGAAGTACTGTACACTGCTGATCCCTGCCCAAACAATTGGGGATGTTGAACTCTGCTCCCCTATCTCCCCGCCTCACAGTTAGGAAGCTGCACCTGTTGCCCCTGTTCCTGTCCCCACAGTCAAGGTTGCTGAAAGGCGCTAGGCCCTAAAGTGCCATGTTCCATGCCTCCATGGGCAGGGCTGCTGCACCAAGTGTACCCCATCTCACAGTCAGGGTTGCTGTACCCTGATGCCCCATGTGTCCTGCCCCACAGTTGAGGTTTCTGCACCATGCTGTTTTCTATCACCTAGCACCACAGACAGGGCTGCTGCACCCTGCTCCTTTCAACACAGTTGTAGTTGCTGTGGCCTGCTATGCCCTAGAGTACCATGCCTCTGCAATTAGGGCTGCTGCACCATGCTGCCACTTGCCACAAGATTCAGGGCATTTGCTGCATCCTGTTGCATGCCTCCACAGTTGAGGCAGTTGCACCCTGCTGTCCCCCTCCCACCAGAGTCAGATCCTTTGCTACACTCTGCTTAGACAGGAACAGGGAGCACCATGTGCAATGTCCCTGACTGTGAGGGTGAGAGAGAGAGAGAGTAATAGGGTGCAGCAACCCCAACTGTTTGGGAAGGGTGCAGCACAACAGTAAGGGCATTTGCTGCACCCTTTCCCCTTCCTGTGGAGGCAAGGGCTGTGGTGCAGCAGAACACAACGGTGGCAGGGGACAAAGGACAGCATGGTGAAGAAGCCTTGACTGTGGGGCAGGACACAGGTAGACATCAGGATACAGCAACCTTGACAGTGGTACAGGAGTACATTGTGCAGCAGCCCAGCCCATTTGGGGCAACAGAAATGTGTAGCAGGGCCTCAGCAGCCCCAAATGTGGATGCAGGCAGCATGAGACTCTAGGGATGTAGCACAGCCCAGCAGCCCTGACTGTGGAGATAGGGACAGGGGCAACAGGGTGCCATGGCCCTGACTGTGAGCATGGGGACAGAGGGCAGCAGAGTGCAGTAGCCCTGAATGTTTGGGCAGGAGAGAGGGGGCATCAGGCTACAGCAGCCCAAACTGTGGGATAGGGTGCAACAGCCATGCCTGTCTGGGACAAGGAATGTGGGAAGCAGGGTATAGCAAAGGATCTGACTCTGGTGGCGGGGACAGCAGGGTGCAACTGCCTCAACTATGGAGGCATGCAACAGGGCACAGCAAATGCCCTGCATCTTGTGGCAGTGGCAGTAGGTGCAGCAGCCCAAACTGCAGCGGCATGGGGAACTAGAGCACAGCAGGCCATGGCAACCCCAACTGTGTAGAAAGGAGCAGGTGCAGGAGCCCTGTCTCTGGTGACAAGGGATAGAGGACAGCATGATGCAGAAGTCTCGAATGTGGTGTAGAACACAGGGGCATCAGGCACAGCAGCCCTAACTATGAGATGGGGTACAGATGGTGCAGTAGCCCTGACCATTTGGGGCAATGGAAGTGGTAGCAGGTTGTTGCAAAAGCCCCACCTCTAGTGGCTAATACAGCATGGTACAGCAGCCCCAGCTGTGGAGGCAGGGAACCTGGCACACTAGGGCTTAGCTAGCACAGCAGCCCTGACTGTGGAGACAGGAACAGGGGTCAACAGGTGCAGCTTCCTAACTGTGAGGGAGAGAGGGCAGCAGGGTGCCATCCCCAACTGTTTGGGCAGGGGTGGCAGGTGCAGTAGCCCTGATTCTTTAGGCAGGGGTGGAGGTAGCAGGGCACACTATCCTGATGTGTGGGAGAAGACAGTGGGCAGCAGGATGCAGCAGTCTCTATGTGGAGCAGAAGGCAGGGGCTTGTGGGCAGGGACAGGTGGCAGTAGACTGCAGCTGCCTCAACTGTAGGGCAGAGACACGGTGCATCAGGATACCACATAGTGTTTCTAGTTGTACACGTATATGATATATTTTCACAGAAACCACCAAAGAACTGAAATTTGTGAGTTCAGACAGGTGCCTGTCACACTCTGCTACAGTATTTCAAGCACATGTACTGTTTGTCAATCTGACATAAAAAAATGTTCTTACGTGAACATATTTATGAAGGCTACATCAAAGACAAACCATTTCTGTAAATGAACAAATTTTGATTTTGTATTCATTAAACAGCCCTGTGCAATATAGTTAGAAAAATCAGATTTTGATTAGAAAGAACTGAAAGCTGTGATACAGACAAGCTGATTTCTTACAGAGAAAGATTTCTACTACTTAATTCAGCATTGAAATTAAAATGATCAGCTTTTTATCAGAAGATAATGATATGTTTTAAGTTGATCTATCTAAACACAAACCAGAGACTGGGTTTGTAAGAAACTTGGAGAGCTCATCAAACCACTAACTCTACAGGGTGCTGCTCTGATTGGGAATCTGAAACAGTAAGCAACTATAAAATGATGTCATCACACTCTAAGTTTGACTGAGGACACAAAATAACTCCACTGTTTTCAGCCACTGTAGAGCAAGTTAATAAATGCTAATTTTAAGATAACCACAAAATCAAACACGTGAAATTTTCAGGAAACACTAATCATGACACAGGGACTTGAATGTCCGCTTTTCAAGCTTTTATAAAAAATTTGTAAAAACCGTTGCACATGATCTTTAAAGTAGAACAGCACTGGCTTTGGTGGGTGTGGGCATCTACAAAGATAAACTAAGTGTGGCACTCTCCCATGAGTGCTAGCAGTTAGAATGTAGTACTGTGCCGCTGCAAATGAAAAATCCCTGACATGTGGTACTTTTAAGTAGCCAGTGTGGTAAATGGCTGCTTGCTGTGGCTCATAACCATGATGAAACACTGCCCTTAACTGTGCACAGTTGTGGTGAGCCCCTTGGACCATGTCCATGAACTGTTATGATCAGTGTCTGTGTTGGTCCATCAGTTTTCACTAGTTACAATCCCTGTGATGTTTTATAAAAAAACGTCATTTTGGTACTGTAGTGGTCCTTCCCTGAGCCCCAATATCCATCAATGTAAAAAAAAAAAAAAGAAATCATCAGTGGTGGACTAGTGGTCCTTCCCCAAGACTTGATCCCTGTCCTGCTTTCAAAGACCATCCTTGGTGGACCAGTGGTCCTTCCAGAGTCTTGATCCCCATCCAGTTTTATGAAAAACGGTGTTGCTGTATCAGTGGCCTGTGTTCAAGCCCTGATCAATGTCCAGCGCTCACAGAACAGCATTGGTGGGTCATCAGTTTACTCCTAGCTCCAATCCCTGTGTGAATACATACTGTCCCCACCCTGTTACTGTACTTGTCCCTTTCTGAGTCCTGAACTCAGCCTTCTAAAAATTAAAGTAGCATCCCTTTCAGTCTAGTGTTTCTCCCTGTGTTAAGCTCTGACCCTGTCCTACCTGTGAGGAGACAACCTATATCATTGACCAATTCTTCCCATAGAAAGCAAAGCAAAATTAATATTATGGTCCATTATCAACAGATTACGTTATATGAAACACTCTCTTCATAACAGTTTGGTAGCTCACAGATAAAGCTGTTGCCTCCACATTCCAGAAAGCAGCAAACTGATACAATTGAAGTGACTGGTATAGCTGTTACTTGACCCCAGCATGGTCTAACAACATGAATATTGTGTTCATCAGAGTATGTTTTAGAATACTCAAATGGGATCAGTAGTGCAAGGTTATGCACAGATGATGAAATGTCTACTGCTTGTATAAATGTCACAACTCTTCCAAAGAAAGTCTTTCCTTGTTCTTCATACTTGATATTATTCTGATCCCTTCTGACCATTTTACTATAATCACTGCCATAGACATAACAATGCTGTTTTTTTAAAACTGATCTTTGTGTAACATTTGATTTCAGATGGCTCTACATACAAATTGATACTTTTTTGCATAGCCAGTATTGCTTTGAATGTAACCAATGCGAAAGCAATCAGATGAGATTTCCTCCTGCTCCACTCTTGCAGACGAATCACAAATTCTTTCAAGCTTACTTTCAGTTGTTGTATCAAGGATACACCTTGCTTTCAATGAAGGAATTAGTTGAATCATATTCACTGTGTTAAATATCTGCATATTTCCACAGCCTAAGAACTTGTGAGGTGTGATATGAGGAAACCATTGAAATCTTCAGAAATAAAGCAACTGTTTGTGAACAGTGGTCCATTGAAGCTCACACAGTCAGGTGTATCAATTGGTATATAGTCATTGTCATAAATCTACAGTCATACAACCCTTCAAATGACTTGACAAAAGTGTGCAAGTATTTTTCAGATTTGTCCATGTCATCTGGTATTATCTTCTCTTTACAGAGCAAATACACCGCTTTCAAGACTAGGCCAAAGTGAACTAAAAGGTTGTGGGACAAGATATCATGCAATACCGGAAATCCCCAGTATAGTAAAAAGTTTCTAAACTCTGATGTTTTCCAAATGTTCATGTCAGTGCTGCTCCTTGGTGGTGGTGTGATAATCTTGGGTGGTTTAATACTCTGCAGTCTTTATCAACCTTGTCTCTATGTTGGAAAGAGGACATTTTTTCCTTTTGAAACTGTTTCTCCAAACCATAAATTCAGCAATAGTTTTACAACACCTACACAAACACCTATCCATGTAGTCCAGTTGAAACCTTCAATAAGTTTAACGTATTTCAACCACAGGAACTGAAAGGTCCCTTTACTCCTCTGGTCACATAGTTTTTATCACCCTTTTCTATTTTTTTTTTAAAGCTTCAGAAATGTCATGTTTCAAATTATCAACTGTTTATGATGGTCCTTTTGGATCACTGCTATTGTATGGGAACACATGAAAGTGGCCCTTTCTGGTTTTACATGTGTGCCCTGGTTGTACTTACCACCAGCAGCTATACTCCCCATTAAACTGCCTGCCATTACAAACCAAGCACCGTGCTGGAAGATCACAGGTACAATTCAGTAGTGCAGCTTGACAAATAAATTATCCTGTGTGGCCTGCAACCTGCCTTTTCTAGAAATGTTAGCTCCTCTGTAAATGGTTTTAAGACGTGACCACATGTATGGTTTTCACTCCAATCCAAATCCCATAAAGAAGCATGTTTTCTCGAGCTTTGCATTGAGTAATTGGTAGTTCATGGATCATTAAGTACACAGGCCATATTGATATACTGCTGCTTTTAAATATTGCAACTCCATCAGTATTTAGTGTGAATTAAATGTTATTTTCATTCTTCAGAAAACCTCTGTCAAAGAGTGTCTTGTAAGTAATTCCATCATATACATCTTCCATTACAGAAGCATTTTTGGCTTGAAAATGTCAGAATCTATGAGAATGAATATTTTTTGTAAATTCTATCCTTTTGAACAATGTAAGTGAGAAATAATGGACTGTTTCATGAAATAAGCTACTGATCCGGGTTCTGTCAGATCATGTAAACAACAGTTTTTGCACACTTTGCAGTCTTTTTCTACAAGTTCATAACAAAAAGCACAATAGTAGGTAATGCTAGGCATTGTTATGTACTTCTTAATATACCCTTTCAATTTATAGAATTAATTTATCATTCTATTTCCCACAGGCAAAATATAACAAATAAGATCAAGCAAAGCCCCTGTAGCTGCATCTGACAGCTTGTAACATACTGTAAAGCAAATGGGCCGCAAGATAACAGTTGCAACAGAGTATGGTGAACCTTCAAATATTTCCTGGTCCTCTTCTGTCCTGAGATGTCTCAATATTTTCACTTGTCTGAGTGGTGCTGTCTGGTGCAATTTTCATTGTTTGTGGTTCTTGATCCATCATTTCTAGAATATCATCTTCTAATATTGGGTCTTCAGAGAAATTATTTGCCAACATGGCATCTGCTTCTTCTTCATGAAAATCATTCCATAACTGGTCAAACAGTACATCTTCTGAATCATTCACTGGAGGGCATGTACTGTTTTGCTCTATGATCCCTTTAAGTGTATCCAGCACGTCAGTGGTAGTATCCAAGAATGATGATGATACAGCTGGGTGGGACTCTTCAGCTGTAGAGAGAAAAAAATTGTATTTGTTTTAATGCTTTTGTAACATATTCCTTCAATGGCCACCCACATGTTACTGTGTTGGTGGCATTTCTGCCATGCCACAACACAGTCCTCAACTGTTTGTGCAATGTGGGCTGATGAGGGGCTAATTTTGTGATCAGGGACTGCAAGGGCTGGGAGGAGGGAGACCCCGAGAGAGTGAAAGATAGGGAGGGACATAGGCAGAGGAGGAGCAGACCACGTGACTCGGCTCAACCACTAGGGAGGCTGGAGTCTACTTATCACTCCCGGAAGCCCAAGCGACCCCTCACGTGAGTGACAAGACGCAGGAGTGTGGCATCTTGAGTGGTGTCTGCAGGGTGTCAGCAGGGAGGACTTTATCCAGTGTTAACTGCTCACCCTTGCTTATTCACAAACTATACTGTGTGAATGAGCAAGGGTGAGCAGTTAACACTGGATAAAGTTTGTAAATTGAGAAGTATAGCTTTCATTTAGCTAGCTCCCACCAGTTACCTGCACATTGGCTGGGGACCACACTTAATTAAGCCAATTTTAGGCTGATGCACCCATAGAAAGGTAAGCCATAGAGGCAGATGCAGTTTAGAGTATGGACCCAGCTGATGGGAGGTCTACCTGAATGTTGGTAGCTGGGTGCCTTCACAACAGGGCCCTTAGGTGAACACACAAGAGACCCCACCTTTTGAAATCAAATAAGTTGCCAATCCAGGCTGAAAAATGTTTGTTGACATTGATCCGGGGGGTCAGGGTCAGGTTTGCTCTGACTTTTTTGCGTCAGCAGGTGGCAGGCCATGCCGGTTAACAGCAGGCACAGGGAGCAGTACGTGTTGCAGAGAACCTATAGAGAGGAACACACCACAATAGGAAAGGGGCAGAAGTGCCTAAGGGATACAGGGAGGATGTGGAGGCCAGGGCAAGGAGGCAGGTGTATGAATGAGGAGGACAAAGGAGGGGTAGGGGAAACTGGGGTGGGGCCACAGGGAGGCAGAAAGGGTATTGAACTGCAATGGGTGTAGGCAGCACTGTTCCTGGGAAGCTGGTGGAAGGTGGTAGGGTGTCGAGTGTTCAGGCTGTTAAGACAGCTGATGCTGGAAAATAAAGCTTGAGATGGGAACTGGGGGAGTGGTGGGTATCAGAGGAGAGGAGAAGGGGCAGGAGGGCTCCATTGCAGGAAGACAAGCTACCACAGGCCAAATGGGGCACTCAGCCAGGGAAGCCAGAGGGGCAATTCCACAGGAACCAGGTAGTGTAGTAAGGGAGAATGGGCAGGTGGTAGGGAACGAAAGGAGGGAAAAGAATAGAGGCAGGCAAGGGTCCAGGGTAAGTAGACATGGGGGTTTCAAGGGGGGGCATGGGCAGGGGGTTGGAGACAGCAAACAGGTATGCAGTACTGGTGAATGAAACAGACCAGGAGGATGGGAAAGCAGCACAGAACAGGGACAGGGGACCATGAGGAAGGGAGAATTACAGGAGCAAGGAGAGAGGGAATACAGAGGGAAGAAGCTGGTAGGGGCAGGGAAGTGGGTGGGTAGGCACGAATGGACTACCTAAAGGAGGAATGAGGCCAAAACACATAGGGCAGGGTGGGGAGGGAGGCACAATGATTGGGATAGTGAGGGTACGCACATTAGTGGTGGGGGAGGTTGTGAAAGTGAAGGAGTGCAGAAAAGACAGAGGAGGAAGACAGCAGGTGGAGGTGCATTCGTGTGGGAAGGAGGGGAAACATCAAGGCATTAGAGAAAAGGACTTTGTGGAAAAGGGGCTCGTAGGTAGGCAAACCATAAGGAAGTTGCAGGAAATGGAGGATCTTGTACTTATTCTAAGGGATTCTAAGATTGGGGGGTGAGATGGGTTGGGGGGAGCAAGGAAAATCCAAACCTTGTTGGACTGTATGCCAGGTATGACAGTGGAGAGAGAGTAGGGCAGTGCCTTCAGAACTGTGTGGAGAAGGTGGGAAGGAAGTCTCCTGTCATAGTGCATCTAGGAATAAATGACCTAGAGGCAGTACAGTGGATGAGGTGCACAGGATGTTCAGGGAGGTGAGAGTATCTGCAATCACGTGGGAAGTTCAGTAACATTCTCTGAGGTACTCAGGGAAAGTACCACTAGGAAGCTAAGAATACAAGAGTTCAATAGGTGGCTGAAGGGGTACTGTGCAGGAATGGGGTACAGGGTAGTAGGGGAGTGGGGTGAGACACGGAATAATAAGGGGCTTTATGACAAGGATAGGCTGCATCTCAACAGCAAGGGTACAAGGACATTGAACAGGGACTGGACAATTACATTAAAACAACATAGATTTAAACTGAGGGGGGGATGTCAGTCAGCAGGGGAGAGTCACCTTCCAGAGGAGACCAGAAGATCTCACCCCAGAGAGGAAGAGGAGGAGAATGAGTGGAAGTTACCAAGGCAGAAGTATAGGGAGGAGGGATGGGGGGTAGGACACAAGGTGGACTGTTGTATCCTTGAATGCAAGGAGCTTGGTAAACAATGTGGCAGAGTTCCAGGCATTGATGGTGGAAGGGAAGGTAGATATTGCAGCCATCTCAGAAACCTGAGCTACCCAATACCATGACTGGGATCTCACAATCCCAGGTTACAAAGTGTACTGTAGGGACTGGGAGGGGGGAAGGTGGGGAGGATGGTTATTTATGATAGGGACGGGATACTGTGTACCAGGGAGGAGGGGGAAGAGGGGAAGCCAGAAACCATATGTCTAGTGCTCCAAAGCCCTAAAGGTGAGAAGCTCAGGATGGGGGTGATGTACAGGCCACCCTCACAAAGCAAGGAGGTGGATAGGGAGCTGGGGGAGCAAATCAGGAAGGTCAGTGGCAAAGGGAATACAGTTATAGTCGGGACTTCAACCTACCTGTGGTTGGCTGGTGGATGATAACAGCAATGAACACAAGGAAACGGGTACTTCTGAAGGCTATCCAGGACAGCTAACTAGCACAAGGAGTGACAGAGTCTACTAGGAAGTGGAACATACTGGACATTTGCTACAAATGGCAACCAAGTTTAGGATGTGGTAGTACAGGATCCTCTAGCAAGAAGTGACCACTGCTCAGTGTGGTTCCTCCTCAACATAGGGACGGAGTTAGCGAAGACCAGGACAAGAGTGTTACACTCAGAAGGCAGATTTTGCCAAATGGGCAGCATCCTAGAAGGGTATCTAGCTGAAATTAGGCTGGATGCTGAACAGAAGTGGGCAATCATTAGGAGGGACTGAATGAGGCCACAAACATGTGTGCCAAGTCTCAGAGTAAGCAGTCCAGGTTAAAAAAAAACTAGCTGGCTCAACAAGGAAGTGGTTGGGAAGGTGAAGGACAAAGAGTGGTCTTCATTAAGTTCAAAAATCTGGGAGTGAGGAGGACAGGAGGTGTTCACAAGGGCATCTAGGGAGGTTAGCAGGGCAGTTAGGGCAGTCAAGGCAGCAAAGGAGCTAAATTGGCTCAGGGTATCAGAAAGGGGAAAAGGGGTTCTTTAAATACATATGAGAGAAGAGGAGTTGTAGGGATGACACTGTTAGAATCAAAAAGAAGGGCAATGGGCAGAAAAATGGGAAGACAAGACAATGGCACTCAACGAGTACTTCTGCTCAGTGTTCATGAAAGAAAGGGATGGCCCAGTACCACAAGGGAAAGGGGCAGGGGTGGGGGCACAGAGATAACAGATGGGTTCATCCAGGAGGATAGCGTTCTGAAGGGCCTTAAAGCCTTGCGGGTGGACAAAGCACCAGAACCTGATGATGTTCACCCAAGGTCCTGAAGGAACTGGCAGAGGTGTTGGCAGGCCCTCTGACAGACCTGTTTAACACCTCTTTGGAGATACAGAATGTACCCAGGGACTGGAGGATGGCTCATGTGGTGCCCCACCACAAGAATGGACCCAAGGATGAACCAGACAATTACAGGCCAGTGAGCTAGACTCTATAGTGGGGAAGTTGATGGAAATCATTCTGAAGGAGAGGTTGATAACCTTTCTTGTTAGTAATGGTCTACAGGATGAGAGATAGCAGGGGTTTGTCTCAGGAAG
Organism: Neoceratodus forsteri; assembly: GCA_016271365.2. Taxonomy (NCBI): domain Eukaryota; kingdom Metazoa; phylum Chordata; order Ceratodontiformes; family Ceratodontidae; genus Neoceratodus; species Neoceratodus forsteri. Next base: position 1,131,024,149 of record CM028131.1, read on the forward strand.
ATTGTGCCAAATTAACTTAATCAGCTTCTTTGATTGGGTTCCTAGGGTGATTGACAAAGGCCATGTTGTAGATGGCCTGTATCTGGACTTCTGCAAGGCCTTCAACTCGGTGCCACATGGGAGGTTATAGAGCAAGCTGAGGTACTTGAGGGTGTGCCAGAAACTGGTGGGGTTGAGAGCTGGCTACAGGCAGACAACAGAGGGTGGTTGTGGGGGGAGAAGTCATCCAAGTCAAGGCCAGTAGCTAGTAGGGTGGTGCAGGGTTCAGTGCTGGGCCCTGTTTTGTTCAATGTCTTCACTGGAGACATTGCTGAGGAGTCAAGAGTAAGATCAGCCTGTTTGTCGATGACACTAAGATTTGTGCAAAAGTGGACAGTGAAGAAGGGAGGCAGGCACTCAGGGAGGATCTAACAAAACTTGAACACTGATCTAAGGAGTGGCAGATGGAGTTTAACATGAAGAAGTGCAAGGTCATGCACCTTGGGGACAGAAATTCAAGAACCAGCTACTGGCTGGGGGGAGTGCAGGTAGCAGTTATGGAAGAGGACAAGGATCTGGGGGTAATAGTCACAGGGGACATGAAGGTATCAGCACAATGTAGGAGGGCAGCAGCATGGGCAAACAGGATGTTGGGGTGCATTGCTAAAGGGATCACCTCTAGAAAGAAGGAGGTCATCCTGCCCTTGTATAGATCACTGGTGAGGCCGCACTTGGAGTTCTGTGCACAGTACTGGTGCCTGTACCTCAAGAGGGATGTGAGATTACTGAAGGGAGTGCAGCGATGGCCACAAAATGATCATGGGACTTGGGCAGTTGCCTTTGAGGAAAGATTGAGGAAGCTTCACATGTACTGTACTCATTGGAGGACAGAAGGAAAGGGGACATGACAGAGACTTTTAAGTACTTGAAGGGCATAAACAAAGTCAGGGAGGAGGGATTTTCCATTTAAAAGGGGAGTAGGGCCACTAGGGGCACAGTCTGAAGCTGGAGGGGAAGGTTTAGAGGAAATGAGGAGGCACTACTTCACAGAAGGCGGGATGGAATGCTCTGCTGGAGGAGTTGATCAAACTGAGAACAGTGGACAGCTTTAAGTGGGGTTGGGATAAAGTCAGGGCAGGGTTAGTACAGACAAGAACACAATGGGGGAAGGACCTGAGAGAGGATGGAGGGAGGGAGGGAATGGGGGGGGGGCAGCTGCAGTGGTATTAAACTGAAAGCTGTACAATCAGGCAGACTTGACAGACCTGTGGGACTTTTTCCATCAGCAATTTTGTATGTTTGTATGTTCATAACACCTGCTGCCATTGTCCAAAAAAATATGAATGTAGCCTACTACAACATACTGTATGAGGAACAAAGCATAATCAGTAGAATGGATACATTATCAGGAAGGTGAATGAAGTATTCATTCGCCCCCAATGTGACCTAGTACACCTTGGTGCTTACAGCACTCACAGCACAGTACTGTTTGTAATGCTGCAGAGGCAATCTTGTCTTGAGCATTAAGAGAGACACGACAATGAGATGCCCTAGAATCATACTAGGGCAATCCAGGTTGCAATTGCATTGGCAACTAGATTTTAAAAATGACTGTTCACCTTGGCCACTTGTTTATAATAAGCAACAAGTAGCACAAGGTGGCGATATGTCCAGGTAGGCCTGTTATCGCACTGACTTGCCAGGACTGTTACTTTTACTGTCAACCCCATCCTTTACAGATCGTCCATGGATGAGGTTTGATTATATTCTTTCTTTTTGGTTCAAATTTACAGTGGGTGATTGTTGTATGGTTGCCAATTCATGCCTCAAGTAAGAATTGTGGAGAGTTGCGATTTTCTTTAATTGTTTCTTGCATTAAACTGTCATTAAAGCAAGTCATGAAATTCCTTACTGTAACATTCAGAATTCCTGCCCTCATCAAAAGTGGCACTCTCTGCTACTTTTGGCTTTGGGTTTTCACGATAAGACTTGCTGCCACCTCCTTCTCCTCAAGGTCCAGTGGTTGCAGCTAACACTGGAATGCAACATAACAGTTACATAACTGAAGCACTTCTATGAAAGGTATTATAGAAATGAAATAATCATACTTCAGAATGATAAAATGTCATATTTTACCTCCACCTGCCGTTTATGTGTCCCTCTCCCGCGTCCCTTTCTTCACGTCTGTGATTCTTCTATTGTGACTGTAGTGAAGACAGCTTTATTCAGTATTTTTGATACAATGCATCATTATCTTGATCATCTTGCTTAGAAACGCAACTATGCTATGGTTCTGGATATGCACACAGGAGCTCAATAGCAGTGAAATGATTTTTGAGGTACCTGCTCCTCACCGCGTGTCTGCTACATCTCATCACCTATCATGTGCTGCTGTCTGACTCAATGCCATAGCAACATACAGCATAACATCAGAGGACCAGAGGTCCTACCAGCATGGCTGTATTCTTTATAAACCCATGAAACTTACATGTAGCCTATTGCACTTCCATGGTACTAACCTTCCCAGATGGTGATTCCATCTGTGGACTCCCACCCCACCCTGGGTGCTTGGGAACTGTATCTGGAAAAGCAGAGGAAGGTGGAGAAAGTAGTCAGGCTTGCAAAGTTGCATACATAAGAAAAATAGCCTATTTACTAATAAAAGGGTAAAATAACTTTTCTGGTATGTTACTGAAAGAAGATAGAATGAGGGTGGGATTATAAGATTAAAAGGTAAGGAGTGAATTATGCAGAGGGGAGCAAGAAATAGCCGAACTTCTGAACAAGCATTTCTCTTCAGTATTCACAGAGAAAGGGAAGGAAGGACCAAAGTTAGGCAATGGAAGCAGCACTGGGAGGAGGTGGAGACCAGTCCAATTAAGGAGAAGAGAGTCTTAAAGGAATTTGCTAATTGTAAAGTGGACAAGCCAATATGTTGGATGGGATACATCCCAGAGTATTAAGAGACTCTCAGGGAGGTGCTGGCAGCACCTCTGGCAGCCCTCTTGTACACTTAGTTTGAAACAGGCATGGCACTGTTGTAGCACCAATGTAGTCCTGGTTCACAAATATGGATAGGAAGTAGGTTGCCAATTACAGGCCAGTCAGTCTGACCTTTATTTATTTATTTTTGAAAGTCGGATTTACAACCTTGAGTCAGGGACTCATTTACAAAGGCACCTCGTAGGAGGGTGGTAGACATGGTTACAGTGTGAGATACAGCAGTGGTAACGTACAGGTGCAATACAGATAACAAAAGAACACAATATAACAGTGGTTTTCGGAATAAAGTTACATACAGTAAATAGCAATCATATAAAGTATAATAATAGTAGAAGTCACAACCCTGGTCATACCGGGGAAATACCTATGTGGAAGGGTGGGGGGGGAAACGGGTGAGGAAAAGAAAAAAAAATGCAGTCCAACGGACTGGGAGGGAGGTGGACATTGGTGGTATGGAAAGTAATGGAATCACTTCTAAAAGAAAGGTTTGTGATGTATATCTGGAATGCAACAGGGTACAGGAGGAGAGTCAGCATTGATTGACAGCATGAAGAAGTTGTCAAACTTATACAATAATTAATGAAATGAGCAGACTAGAGGGCCTAGTGGTCCTTATCTGCCATCAAATTCTGTGTTTCTGCCAGGTAAGGACTGCTTGGCCCATACATTTTGACCATAAGTCCTACACTTGTTTGCTGCAAATGTGAGGCATTTTTTGAGTGTTTGATTAGGAAGGGGCGGTGGATGTGGCTTACGTGGATCTCAACAATTAAGGCCTTGGACACCGTCCACACAGAAGGCTAGTGAACCAGCTGTGCAGTCTGGTAATGTGTCACAGGATGGTAAACTGGGTCAAAAATAGGCTGAGTGGTTAGAAACAGGGTGATGGAGAACAAGTACAATCCAAAGAGAATGGGTTGACCAGTGGTATTCACCAGGATCAGTTCTTGCCGCAGTCCTGCTTAATGCCTTCATGTTTACACTGCATAGGGATGGAAGAAAGATGTGTCTCTTTAAGATGACACAAAGATCTGCAACATGGTTAACACTCTAGAAGGGGTAGAGAAATGAGAAGGTAGCTACAACTTTGATGATTGTTCAAGGGTATATCAGGTAAGATTCAATAAAAAGAAGTGCAATATCATGTACTTGTGGCACAGAAATGCAGGAAGAGTAGTATATGATGGTGGTGAGGTACTGATGGCCAACAAACAGGAAAGGTACATGGGGGAGTATCTGATGATGTAAAGGCTACCAAACAATATGTGAGAAGGCTGTGAGGTGAGACAGTGGAATGGTGGGTGCACAGGAGAGGTATCTGCAACAGAAGGAAGCAGGTGGTGATGTATAGAACATTATTAAAGGGACACTGTCAACCCCTTAGGCCTCAAGGTATCTCTAGTTTAAAAACACATTTATGATTGTTCACATTCTATAGAACTTCTAGTCTAGCTGGTTGTCTGATTCAGATTCCTTTTCCTTTTAAATTAAAGTGAAAACTAAGTGCCTACTATACTGGTGTTACCACACCAAAACATGTTTGATTACATTTCTTGACCAGCTACAACTGAATCTTTCCTGGACTCAAGAATGCCCCAACACTATTTAGATACTTATTATACAGTGGGAGTATAGGAGACTATTGTATCACAAGTGGCTGTACTGTTTGAGGGTGTTTCTAATGTTCAGGATGTATGCAGTAAGCCTAGTTCAATGATTTGGAGCAAAACAAGGCTGGGTATAACTATACATTCCCATGCATTTCAGTTCTAATAAACAAGAAAGCAGATAAAAAGTGCCTTCCAATCTGTCCTGACCCACATCCAGCAACATTCTGCCAAGGCAGAAATCGTTGAACTTGCTGATTGTAATATCAATTGGCTAGCAGACGCTGCCACCCCCCCCCCCAAAAGGATGCTGCTGCTGCCCTCAACCTGTCTCAAATTGTGCCTTCTACCACACAACACAATAGAAACATAGAAACAATCCCAGAACTAGTACCTCAAACCTCATCAATCTGTTTCTTACAGATCACCCCAACAAATTCACTCAGGTTTCAGTGCTATCTGATGCATTGAGCGACCACTCGCCAGTTCTCTGTCGATGGTCCTACTTGGCAAAAAAGCCCTCCAAAGTTATCCACCAGCAACTCCTCAAGCCAGGAAAACTACAGCTCCTGAAACACCGCCTCCTCACATGGGACTGGTCACCCATTGCTGCCTCACCTGATATTGACTGGCTCTGGAGTATCGGGGGGCTATGGCCTGGTCTGGTACACTGATGCCTTGCAGCATGGGCATTTCTAAAGGCTGCCTGGGTTCCCAAAATCACGGTGTCCATGGCCTGGTCAAGGCACGCTGGATCCTTTCGGTACAGAGATTTCTTAAGATGTGTTTGGGTTCAGAAACGTGGTGTCTGGCCTGGTCAAGGCATGCTGGATCCCTTTGTACATAGTTTTGAAGACTGCTTAGTTTCCAGGAAACTGTGGGTCTGTGACCTGCTGGCGCATGCTGATCCTTGCAGTACAGTGATTTTGAAGAACTGTTTAGGTTCCAGAAGCTGCAGGGTCCGTGCCAGGTCAAGGCACACTGATCCCTTATTACAGCGGATTTCTGAATAACTTTTAGATCCAGAAATCGCGGGTCCATGGCCTGGTCAGGCACACTGAATGGGTTACAGTACAGAGGATTTCTGAAAACTTTTACCAAGAAACCACAGGTCTGTGATCTGGTGAAGGCAAGTTGGATCCTTTGAATTATGAGAATTTCTAAAATGTTTGGGTTCCAGAACTGGGTATCCATCGCCTAGTCATGCATGTGGATCCTGCAGTACAGAGGATTTGGAAGAACTGTTTGGGTTGAAACCGGGGTCTGTGGCCTGATCATCATACTGTCCCATGCAGTATGGAGGATTCCTGAAAACTGTTTTGTTCCAGAAATTGGGGATCCATGGCCTCATCAGGCACGCTGATCCCTTATGGTACAGAGGATTCCTAAACTTTTTAGTTCCTGAAATTGGGCTGTCCTTGGCCAGGTCAAGGCACGCTGATCCTTTCGGTACAGGATTTCTGGCTTCTTTTGTTCCACAAATTGGGGTCATGGCCTGGTCATGGCCGCTGGATCCTTGCATCTGTATATTTTGAAAATGTTTGCTGTCCATAATCCGGAGTCCATGGCTAGTCAGGCGCACTGGACCTTTGCGGTACAGAGTTTCTACGTTGTTGGGTTCCAGCAACCACGAGGTCATGACCAGATGAAGCCACACTAGATTCATTCTTACAGAGGATTTCTGAAGAACTGTTTAGCTTCCAGGGGCAGGGTCCCTGGCCTAATGATGCATGCTGGATCCCTGGCAGAGTGGATTTCTAAATAATGTTTGGTCCAGAAACCACAGAGTCTGTGCCTGGTGAAAGCACACTGGTCTTGCAGTATTGAGTTTTTGAGAACTGTTTAGGTTCCAGAAACTGTGTCTGTGGTCTGGTCAAGGCATGCTGGATCCTTGCAGTATAGCAGATTTCGAAAACTGTTTGGGTTTGAGTTGGGGGTCATCGCCCGTCAAGGCACACTGATCAATTGTATAGTGGATTTCGAAAACTGTTTGGGTTCCAGAAATCTAGGGTCCCTAGCCTGTCAAAGCACGCTGGATCAGTGCAGTACAGCGATTTCGAAGAACTGTTTGGTTCCAGAACCAAGTCCATGGCTAGTAAGGCAGACAGGATTAATTGTGGTACAGCGGATTTTTGAAGAACTGTTTGGGTTTCAGAAACCACGGGTCTGTGGCCCTGTGAAGACACCTGGATGCTTGGAGTACAATGGATTTCAGAAGATCTGTTTAGGTTCCGGAAACCACGTGTCTGTTGCCTGGTCAGGGCATGCTGGACTTTGCATTTCAGCTGATTTCTGAAGAACTATTTAGTTACAGAACTGCGGGTCCATGGCCCGTGCAGGCATGCTGATGTCAAAGTAATCCAGAGGTTTTTGAAATGTTTAGATTCCAGAAACCAGGGTTCTTGGCCTGGTCGAGGCATGCTGGATCCTTTGCAGTACAGAGTCTTAAAACTGCTTGGGTTCCATAAATCAAGGGTCCATGTCTGGTCAAGGCATGCTGGATCCCTTGTGTACAGAGTTTCGAAAAGTTGGTTCATTCCAGAAATTGGTCCCTGGGCGTGGCTGGCCATGCTGGATCCTGCGGTATAGTTTCTGAAGACTGTTTGGTTCCAGTAACTGAGTGGTCCATATCCTGGTCCTTGCGCTGGATCCTATGCAGCACAGAAGATTTCTGGTTGTTTGGGTTCTAGAACCACAGGGTCCATGGCCCACTCAATGCCTGGATCCCTTGTAGGCAAGAGTTTTGAAGGGTGTTCTGGTTCAGAATCCGGGGGTTTATGGTCTGGTTCAGGCACCGGATGCCTTGCACTGAGCATTTAAGAACTGTTTTGTTCCAGCATTCGAGGCCAAGGCCTGGTCAAGGTATGCTGAACTATTGTGGTACTGAGATTTCTGAAAAATTGTTTAGGTTTCGAGTGAGGTGTCTGTGGCTGGTCAAGGCATGCTGGATCCTCTGTGTACAGAGGATTTCTGGAAAACAGTTTAGGTTTCAGAATTCAGGTTCATGGCCTAGTCATGGCAACGGCGGATCCCTTGTTCTGAGAGCATTCTGAAAACTGTTTAGTCTCAGGAAATCGGAATTGGCACTGGCCTGGTTGAGGGTACGCTGGATAAATTGCAGAACAGCAGATGTCTGAAAAACTGTTTAGGTTCCAGAAATTGTGCCGTATGTGGCCTGGTCAAGGCATGCTGGATCCAGAATTTGTGGGCCCTGTGTCCAGGTCAAGGCACGCTGCATCCCTTGCAGTACAAAGGATTTCTGAAGAACTGTTTGGGTTCCAGAAATCATGGGGTCCATGGCCTGGTCAAGGCACACTGGATCCCTTGCAGTACAGAAGATTTCTGAAGAACTGTTTAGGTTACAGAAGCCACAGGGTCCATGGTCTGGTGATGAAGAAGCTGGATCCCTTGCAGTACAGGGATTTCTGAAGAAATGTTTATATTCCAGAAAGCTGTGGGGTCCGTGGCCTGGTCAAGGCACACCTGTACTGTTTGCAGTACAGCAGATTTCTGGGAACTGTTTAGATTCCAGAAATCATAGGGTCTGTGTCTGTCAAGCACTGGATCCTCTGCAGTACAGCGTATTTTGAATTGTTTAGGTTGCAGAAATCATGAGGTCCGCTGTACCTGGTCTAATGCACATTTGACCTCTGCAGTACAGATGATTTCTGAAGAACTGTTTAGGTTCCAGAAACCAGTTTCCATGGCTGCAAGTGAAGAGCACACTGTGATCTTTGCTGTACAGAGTATTTCTGAAAAGCTATTTAGGTTCCAGAAATCGATGGGTCCATGGCCTGGTCATGGCACGCTGGATCCCTTGCAGAGCTGATTTCCAGAAAAACTGTTTGGGTAGAAATCAAAGGGTCCATGGCACTGGTACGGGCACACTGGATCCCTTGCGGTACAGGGGTTTCTGAAAAACTGTTTAGGTTTCCACATATTGGTGAGTCTGTGGCCTGGTCATTGTCTTGGATCCCTTGTGGTGCAGGGCATTTCTGAAGAATCTGTTTGGGTTCCAGAGGCAGCGAGGTCCATGGCACTGGTCAAGGCACGCTGGATCGCTTTGCAGTACAGAGGATTTCTGAAGAATCATGTTTAGGTTCCAGGAAACCTTTGGGTCCATGATCTGGTGAAGGCAATCGGGATCCCTTGCAGTACAGAGGATTTCTAGAAGACTGTTTAGGTTCCAAAAACAGTGAGGTCCATGCCTTGTCATTGCAATGCTGGATCCCTTGCAGAACAGAGGATTTCTGAAAAATTGTTTAGGTTCCAGAAATCGAGGGGTCCGTGGCCTGATCAAGGGATGCTGGATTCCTTGGGGTACAGAGGATTTCTGAAGAACTGTTTTGGTTCCAGAAACTGAGTAGTCAATGGCCTGGTCATGGCATGCTGGATCCCTTGCAGTATAGAAGATTTCTGAAAAGCTGTTTAGGTTCCAGAACTCGCGAGGTCCGTGGCCTGGTCAAGGCATGCTGGATCCCTTGCAGTACAGCAGATTTCTGAAGAACTGTTTAGGTTCCAGGAACTGCGTGGTTTGTGGCCTGGTCAAGGGACACTGGATCCCTTGCAATACAGTGGATTTCTGAAGAACTGTTTGGGTTCCAGAAATCTGGCAGTACATGGCCTGTTCAAAAGCACGCTGGGATCATTGAAGTACAGAGAGTTTCTTTAGCACTGTTTAGGTTCTGGAAACAGTGGGGGTCCGTGGCCAGGTCAAGGCACACTGGATCCCTTGCAGTGCAATGGATTTCAGAAGAACTGTTTGGGTTCCAGAAATTGATGGGTCTATGCCCTGGTCAAGGCATGCTGGTTCCCTTGCAGTACAGAGCATTTCTGAAAAGCTGTCTAGGTTCCAAAAATCACGGTGTCCATGACCTGGTCAAGGCACACTGGATCCCTTTTGTAGAAGATTTCTTTAGAACTGTTTATGTTCCAGAGCGTGATGTCTGTGGTGGTCAAGACATGCTGGATCCTTTGAAGGCTAGAAGTTTTGAAGAACTGTTTGGGTTCAGAAACTGCAGGTCTGGTCAGGTCAAGGCGCGCTGGATCCCTTGCAATACAGTGGATTGAAGAACTGTTTAGATCTGAAATTGCAGGGTCTGAGGCCGGTCAAGTTATGGATCCTTGTGGTTACCAAGGTTTGAAAGCTGTTTGGGTTCCGGAATTGAGGTGTCCATGGCCTTGTCAAGGCACGCTGTATCCCATGTGATAAGGAGGTTCTGGAAAACTGTTAGGTTCCAGAAATTAGCGGGTCCATGGCCTGGTCAAGGCATGGTGGATACCTTGTCAGAGAATTTTAAAACTTTTTAGGTTTCAGAATTGGGGGGTCCGTGGTCTCATCAAGGCCGGTGGATACCTGCTGCTACAGGAATTTGAAAACTGTTTGGTTCAGAAATGAAGGGTCCGTTACCTGTCAAGGTACACTGGATCACTTGGTACAAGATTTCTGAAGTCTGTTTGTTATAGAAACTGTATGGTCCATGGTCGTCAAGGCACAGGATCCCTTGGGTTACCGTGTATTTTGAAGAACTATTTGGGTTACGAAACTATGGGTCCATGGGCGAGGTACGATGGATCCCAGTGGTGCAGAGGATTTCTGAAAGTTGAGTTCCAGAACTAGGTTCATGGCCTGGTCAAGGCCGCTGATCCTTTGCAGTACAGAGTTTCTGAAAAGTTGTTTCATTCAAAATCGGGGGATCCATGGTCTGTCAGGGCAAGCTGGATCCCACAGTACAGACGATTTTTGAAAGCTGTTTAATTCCGAAATCACGTGTCTTGGGTTATTTATTTTATTTATTTTGTTTTGTTGACCGAAGTGCACTAAACAAATCCTGCCTATTATCAGTCGCGACCTGGGGAAGGAATACAGATGAATGCCAATTGTGTTGTCAGATTAAGCTGTTGGTATTTTAGTGAAAGTGGAAATTTCCAGGACATTGGGAAATTCTCCTCTTTTTAAGTGCTATGGGATCTTTATCCACCTGAACTACCACCAATCCAGGCGGATGGGACTCGGTTTAACGTCTCATCCAAAGGACACACTGATCCTTGTAGTAGCCAGATTTTTGAGGAACTGTTTGGTTCCAAAATCATGAGGTTCTGGTCAAGGACGTTGGATCCTTGCAGTGCAGTTTTTGATGAACAGTTTGGTTCAGAAATCGGGGTCTATGGCCAGATAACGCACACTGGATCCTTTGTAGTACAGCAGATCAAGAAGTCTTGGTTCAAAACTGGATGCTGTGACCTCATCAAGTAGCTGATCCCTTGCAGTACAGTGGATTTCTTAGAATTGTTTAGGTTTTATAAATCAAGGGTCATGGCCTGGTGGTGACACAGGAACCCTTGCTCTAGCAGATTTCGAAAATTGTTTAGTTCCAGAATAGAGGTCCATGCTGATCAAGACCCTGGATCCTTCAGTACAGCGATTTCTGAAAACTGTTACGTTCCATAGTCAAGGGTCCGGCCTGGTCAGGCACACTGATCCTGCAGTACAGAGTTTCTGAAGCTGTTTGGGTTCCAGAAAGTGAGGTGTGGCCTGGTCGAGACATGCTGGATCCCTATAGTACAGCGGATTTTAAAAACTGTTTAAGTCTAGAAATCACGGGCTCTATGGCTTGGGTTGGTACTTGCTCCCTTGCAGTACAGCATCTTTGAAGAACTGTATATCCAGAACTGCTGGGTCCATGGCATGGTCAAGGCATGTTGGATCCCTTGCAGCCATAGTTTTGAAGAGCTCTTTAGGTTACAGAAACCACGGTGTCCATGTCCTGGTGAAGGCAGACAAGATACTTTGCAGCAGAGGATTTCTGAAGAACTGTTTAGGTTTCAGAAACCATGGGGTCCATGGTCTTGCAAAGGCACAATGATCTGTCGTACAGGCTATTTCTAAAGAACTGTTGATGTTCCAAAATTGTGGTCCATCACCTGTGGCACGCTGATCCCTTGCAGTACAGAGGTTTCTGAAAGCTGTTTTGTTCCAGAACTCAGGGTCCATGGCCTGTCAAGGCCGCTGATCCCTTGCAGTATAGAGTTTCGAAAAAGCTTGGGTTCAGAACGGGGTCCGTGGCCTGGTCAATGCATGCTGGACCTGGCAGTACAGAGATTTCTGAAAAGCTTTTTAGATTACAGAAATTGTGGTGTTCTTGAATAACCTTTTACTGGATCCTTTCAGTACAGTTATTTTAAAGGTTCTTTTGGTTCTAAAACGCCAGTCTGTGTTCTCATCAAGCCTGGGTCCCTTGCAGTCATTGATTTTTAGAACTTTTGGGTTCCATAAATCAAGGGTCTGTGGCCTGGTTGCACGCTGCATCCATGCAGTACAGGTTTTCTGAAGAACTGCTTAGGTTCCAGAAATCGATGTGTCCATGGCTTGGTCAAGGCATGCTGGATGCCTTGCAGTACAGCGGTTCTGAAGAACTGTTTAGGTTCCAGAAATCACGGGTCTGTGGCCTGTTCAGGGCATTCTTGATCTCGGTACAGAGGTTTCTGGAAAGCTGTTTAGGTTCCAGAAATGGGGAGTCCATGGCCTGGTCAAGCATGCTGGATCCCTTGTGGTGGAGGATTTCTGAAAGCTGTTAGGTTCCTGAATTGAAGGTCCTTGGCCTTGTCAAGGTCTTTCTGATCTTGCCCACAGAGGTTTCGAAAACTGTTTGGGTTCCAGAAATGGGGTCCATGGCCTGGTCAGGCACGTGGATCAATTGCAGGGCGGTTTCTGAGTACTGTTTGGGTTCCAGAAATCATGGAGTCCATGACCTGTCAAGGCCGCTTGATCCCTTGCAGTGTTGGTTTCTGAGTAGTGTTGGTTCCAGCCATTGTGTCATGGCCTGGTGAAATCTGGGGTTCTGAGAGGACTGCTCTGGGTTCCGAAATCAAGGTGTCCATGTCTGGCTGGCATGCTGATGCCTTGTAGTACTGATTTCTGAAAACTGTTTCATTCCAGGGTGGGGTCCGTGGCTGGTCAAGGAATGCTGGATCAATTGCGTACAGCAGATTTCTGAAGACTCTTTAGGTTAAAGAAACCATAGTGTCCATGTCCTGGTGAAGGCAGACAAGATCCCTGCATACAGAGATTTGAACTGTTTTGGTTCCAGAAACCATGGGTCCATGGCTGGTCACTGCATGATGTATCCGTTTTGCATAAAATGATTTCTAAAGAACTGTTTATTTCCCAAAACGGGTGGTCCATGACCTGAGCAAGGCACGCTTGGATCCCTTGGAGTGAAGATTTCTGAAGACTGTTTGGGTCTTAAAATTGGGGGTCCATGGCCTGGTCATGGTACACTGGATCCCTTTGAGAGGATTACTGAAAGATGTTTGGTTCCAGAAATAGGGATCCATGGCTAGTCAAGACCGCTGGATCCTTGCAGTACAGAGTTTTTGATTAGTTTGGGTTCCAGAAATCATATGGCTATGGGCAGATAATGGCATGCTGGATCCTTTGTAGTACAGCAGATTTCAAGAGCTGTTTAGGTTCCATCAATCGGGGGTCTGTGGCTTGTCAAGGTATGTTGATCCTTGCAGTACAGTGGATTTCTTAGAACTGTTTAGGTTCCGTCGTTCTGGGGTCTGTGTCTGGTTAAGGTCGCTGTTTCCCATGCAGTACAGCAGATTTCGAAGAACTGTTTAGGTTCGAAATGGTGGGCTATGGCCTGGTCAAGACATGCTGATACCTTGCAGTGCAGTTCTGAAGAGCTTTGTTTGGGTCTAAAATCAGGGTCTGTCCTGGTCAGGCATTCTGGTCCTTGCATGGAGGGTTTTCTGAAAAGCTGTTTGGGTTCCTGATTGAAGGTCCATGGCCTTGTCAAGGCTTGCTGGATCTCTTGCAATAAAGTTTTTGAAAACTTGGGTTCCGAAATAGAGGTCCATGGCCTGGCTGGCACGCTGATCAATTAGTGGGGCGGTTCTGAAGTACTGTTTGGTTCCAGAAATCACGGGTCAGTGACCTGGTCAGGCCTCGCTGATCCTTGCAAGGGGATTCTGAGTAGTGTTAAGGTTCCAGAGCCTGTGTTTGTGGCCTGGTGAGCACTGGAACCCTTTAGTGGAGGATTTCTGAACACTGTCTAGGTTCCAGAAATCGAGGTGTCCATGGCCTGTCAAGGCATGCTGATGGCTGTACAGAGGATTTCTGAAAGCTGTTTTCATTCCTGAAATCGGGGTCCATGGCTGGTCAAGGAGCGCTGGATCAATTCTGTACAGCAGATTTCTAGAACTCTTTAGGTTGCAGAAACCACGTGTCCATGTCCTGGTGAGGGTAGACAGATCCCTGGCAGTACAGTTTCTGAAGAATGTTGTCTAGAAACCATGGGGTCCGTGCCTGGTCGTGCATGATGGATCCGTTGCAGTACAAATGATTTCTAAAGAACTGTTTATGTTCCAAAAACTGAGGTCCATGACCTGGGCAAGGTACGTTGATCCCTTGAGTAAGATTTTTGAAATTTGTTTGGGTTCCTAAAATTGAGGGGTCATGGGTTGGTTGTACACTGGATCCCTGCAGTACAGAGGATTACTGAAAAGATGTTTGGTTCTGAAATTGGGGATCCATGGCCTGGTAAGCCATCTGGATCCCTGTGGTACAGAGGATTTGATGAACAGTTTAGGTTCCAGAAATCTGGGGTCTAGCCAGATAATGTACGCTGGATCCTTTGTAGTACAGCAGATTTCTGAAGAGCTAGGTTCCATGAATGAGGGTCTGTGGTGATTAGGCATGCAGGATCCCTTGCACTACAGCTGATTTCTGAAGAACTGTTTGGGTTCAGAAATTGCGGGTCCATATTCTGTCCAGGCATGCTGTATCCCTTATATACAGCAGATTTCTGAAAAACTGTTTGGGTTCCAGAAGTCACAGGGTCTGTGGCCTGGTAAGGCAGGCTGGATCCCTTTGTACAGAGAATTCTGAAGAACTGTTTGGTTCAGAATCGAGTCTGTGGCCTGGTCAGGCCGCTGCATCCCATGCAGTACAAGATTTGAAGAACTGTTTGGTTCCAGGGTTGATTCCCATGGTCTGGTCAAGGCATGGATCCCTTGTGCAGCAATTTCAAGACTGTTGGTTCCAGGAACTGGGGTCTGTGGCCTGTTCAAGGCATTCTGATCCCTTGTAGTACAGAGGTTCTGAAGACTGTTTGGTTCAGAAACTGCATGGTCTATGGCCTGTACAAGCTGAATTTTACATTTGATTTCGAAGAACTGTTTGGGTTCCAAACCCAGGGTCTGTGGCTTGTGCATGCTGATCCCTACGGTACAGAGGATTTCTGAAAGCTGTTTAGTTCAGAACTCGAGGCGGCCCATAGCCTGGTAAAGCATGCGGACTTTCTGTACAGAGGATTGAAAAGCTGTTTAGGTTCCTGAATTGTGTTGTCCAGGTCGGTCAAGGCACGCTGCATCCCATGCAGTACAGCAAATTTTGAAGAACTGTTTGGGTTCCAGGGTGATGGGTCCATGGCTGGTCAATGCGCTGGACCTTGTAGTACAGCGGATTTTGAAGAACTGTTTGGGTTCAAGAAATCGGGGTCTGTGGTTTGTTCAAGCATTCTGGATCCCTTGCAGTACAGAGGATTTCAAGAACTGTTTAGGTTCCAGAAACTGTATGGTCCATGGCCTGTGAAGGGGCTGAATTTGCAGCATGAGGATTTTAAGAACTGTTTAGGTTCGTGAAATCACAGGTCTGTGGCTGGTGAATGCATGCTGGATCCTTACACAGAGGATTGAAAGTTGTTTGGTTCCAGAAATCGGGGGTCCATAGCCTGGTAAGCATGCTGGACCTTGTGTACAGAGGATTTCTATGCTGTTTGGGTTCTGAATCAGGGTCCATGGCCTTGTCAAGGCGTGTGGATCTCTTGCACAAAGAGATTTCTGAAAACTGTTTAGGTTCCAGAAATCGTCCTGGCCTGGTCAAGCACGCTGATCCCTTTGCAGAGGATTTCAGTAGAGGTTCCAGAGCTGCGGGTCCAGCCTGGTGAAGGCACTGAACCCTTGCAGTCTGAGTTTTGAACACTGTTTAGCTTCCAAATCCTGGGGGTCCATGTTCTGGTCAAGGCACACTGGATCCATGTATAAGAGGATTTCTTAAAAGCTGTTTAGTTCCAGAAGTTGGGGTGTCCATGTCTGGTCAGGTATGTGGGTTGCAGTGGAGGATTTCTGAAAAGCTGTTTCATTCCAGAAATCTAGGGTCCGGTGGCTGGTCAAGAATGTTGATCAATTCGTACAGCAGATTTGTCCTTTAGGTTAAGAAACCACGTTGTCCATGTCCTGGTGAAGGTAGTGAGATCCTTGGCAGTACAGAGGATTTCTGAAGAACTGTTTGTTCCAGGCACTTGGGTCCATGGCCGGTCATGGCGATGGAGCCGTTGTAGTACAAATGATTTCGAAGAACTGTTTCTGTTCCAAAACTGGTGGTCCATGACCTGGTAGGGCACGCTGATCCTTGATACAGAAGTTTTCTGAAGAACTGTTTGGGTTCCTAAATTGAGGTCCATGGCTTTGTCAGTGCACACTGAATCCTTTGCATAGAGGATTACTGAAAAGATGTTTAGGTTCTAGAAATTGAGGGATCCATGTTTCAGTCAAGACACGCTATCCTTGTAGTGAGAGGATTTCTGATGAACAGTTTAGTTCCAGAAACGCTGGGTCTATGGCCAGATAATGGCATGGATCCTTTGCAGTGCAGTTTCTGGAAGAACTGTTCAGGTTCCATAAACCTGTGTCTGTGTTCGGCCAAGGCACGAGGATCCCTTTGCACTACAGCAGATTTCAAGAACTGTTTAGGTTCAGAAATTGCAGGGTCCATGGCCTGTCAAAGCATGCTGATCCTTGGTGGCAGATTTCTGAAGAACTGTTTGGTTCCAGAATCACAGGGTCTGTGGCCTGGTCAGGCAGGCTGGATCCTTGTGCAGAGGATTTTGTAAGAACTGTTTAGTTCCAGAAACTATGGGTCCTTGGCCTGGTGAGGCATACATCCATGCAGTACAGAGGTTTCTTGAAGAACTGTTTGGGTTCCAAAACTTCAGGAATCGTGGATAGTGAATGCACGCAGTCCCTTCCAGCACAGAGGATTTCTGAAAGCTGTTTAGGTTCCAGAAATTGAGGGGTCCATGGCCTGGTCAAAGCATGCTGGATCCCTTGCTGTACAGAGGATTTCTGAAAAACTGTTTAGGTTCCTGAAATAGAGGGGTCCGTGGCCTGGTCAAGACATGCTGGTTCCCTTGCAATACAGAGGATTTCGTAAAAACTGTTTAGGTTCCAGAAATCAAGGGGTCCGTGGCCTAGTCAAGGCACGATGGACCCCTTGCTGTACAGAGGATTTCTGAAAAACTGTTTAGCTTCCAGAAATAGAGGGGTCCATGGCCTGGTCAAGGCACACTGGATCAATTCCAGTACAGTGGATTTCTGAACAACTGTTTAGGTTCCAGAAACCGTGGGGTCCGTGGCCTGGTGAAGGCACAATGGATCCCTTTAAGTACAGAGTATTTTCTTAAGAACTGTTTAGGTTCCAGAAATCAAGGGGTCCATGTTCTGGTCAAGGCACGCTGGAACCCTTGCAGTACAGAGAATTTCTGAAAAGCTGTTTAGGTTCCAGAAATCCAGGGTATCGTTGCCTGGCCAGGGCATGCTGGATCCTTTGCATTAGAGAGGATTTCTGAAAAGCTGTTTTCATTCCAGAAATCAAGCGGTCCATGGCCTGGTCAAGGCACACTGGATGCCTTGCAGTACAGCGGCTTTCTGAAGAACTGTTTAGGTTCCAGAAATTGTGGAGTTCGGTCGCCGGTCGGATAACGCCATCCCTTTTATTACATAGCTGATTTCTAAAGAACTGTTTGAGTTCCAGAAATCAAGAGGTCTGTGGCCTGGTCGAGCACACTGGATCCTTGCAGTACAGTGAGTTTCTGTGAGAAACTGTTTAGGTTTCATCAACTAAGGGTCCTTGGCCTGGTGAAGGCAAGCTGGATCCCTGCAGTACAGTGATTTCAATGGAACTATTTAGTTCCATAATCACAGGGTCCATGGCCTGGTCAAGGCAACACTGGATCCCTTGCAGCAGAGAGGATATCTTAAGAACTGTTTAGGTTCCATAAAACACAGGATCTATGGGCTGGTCAAGGCACATTGGATCCCTTGCAGTACAGAGGATTTCTGATGAACAGTTTAGGTTCCAGAAATCATGGGGTCTATTGCCACATAATGGCACGCTGGATCCTTTGCAGTACAGTAGATTTCTGAAGAACTGTTTAGGTTCCATAAATCGAGGGGTCCATGGCCTGGTCAAGGCATGGCAATCCCTTGCACTACAGCAGATTTCTGAAGAACTGTTTAGGTTCCAGAAATCGCAGGTCCGCGGCCCGGTCAAGGCTCGGATCTCCCCAAGTATGTACAGCAGATTAGATAACTGTTTAGGTTCCAGAAATTGGCAGGGTCTGTGCCTGGTCAAGACATGCTGGATCCCTTACAGTACAGCCGGATTTTAAAAACTGCTAAGTTCCAGAAATCACGGGCTCTATGGCTTGGTCAAGGTACCCTGACTCCCTTGCAGTGCACAGCTTATTTCTGAACTGTGAGGATCCAGAACTCGCCAGGTCCATGGCATGGTCAAGGCATGCTGGATCCCTTGCAGCACAGCAGATTTCTGAAGAGCTCTTTAGGTTACAGAAACCACGGTGTCCATGTCCTGGTGAAGGCAGACAAGATACCTTGCAGTACAGAGGATTTCTGAAGAACTGTTTAGGTTTCAGAAACCATGGGGTCCATGGCCTGGTCAAGGCACAATGGATCTGTTGCAGTACAGATGATTTCTAAAGAACTGTTGATGTTCCAAAAATTGAGTGGTCCATCACCTGGGTAAGGCACGCTGGATCAATTCCAGTACAGCGGATTTCTGAAGAACTGTTTAGGTTCCAGAAATTGTGGGGTCCATGACCTGATCAAGGCGCGCTGGATACCTTGCAGTACGCTGGATTTCTGAACAACTGTTTAGGTTCCAGAAACCGCTGGGTCCATGGCCTGGTCAAGGCACAATGGATCCTTTAAGTGCAGAGAATATCTTATGAACTGTTTGGGTTCCAGAAATCAGGGGTCCATGTTCTGGTCAAGGCACACTGGAACCCTTGCAGTACAGAGGATTTCTGAAAAGCTGTTTTGGTTCCTGAAATCCAGGGTATCGTTGCCTGGTCAGGGCATGCTGGATCCTTTGCATTACAGAGGATTTCTGAAAAGCTGTTTTCATTCCAGAAATCGAGGGGTCTGTGGCCTGTTCAAGGCACACTGGATGCCTTGCAGTACAGTGGCTTTCTGAAGAACTGTTTAGGTTCAAGAAATTGAGGAGTCCATCGCCTGGTCAAGGCACGCTGGATCCCTTGCCATACAGCGGATTTCTGAAGAACTGATTAGGTTTCAGAAATCATGGGGAATGTGGCCTGGTCCAGCACGCTGGATCCCTTGCCGTACAGAGGATTTCTGAAGAACTGTTAAGGTTCCAGAAACTGTGGGGTCCATGGCCTGGTGAAGGCAAGCTGGATCTCTTGCAGTAGAGAGGATTTCTGAAAAGCTGTTTAGCTTCCAGAAATTGAAGGGTCTGTCGCCAGGTCAAGGCATGCTTGATCAATTGTGGTACAGCGGATTTCTGAAAAACTGTTTAGGTTCCAGAAATAGAGGGGTCCATGGCCTGGTCAAAGCATGCTGGATCAATTGCAGTACAGCGGATTTCTGAAGAACTATTTAGGTTCCAGAAATCGTGGGGTCCGTGACCTGGTCAAGGCACACTGGATCCCTTGCAGTACTCAGGATTTCTAAAGAACTGTTTAGGTTCCAAAAACCGTGCGGTCCATGGCTTAATGAAGGCTCGATGGATCCCTTTAAGTACAGAGGATTTCTTAAGAACTGTTTAGCTTCCAGAAATCAAGCTGTCCATGTTCTGGTCAAGGCATGCTGGATCCCCGTGCAGTACAGAGGATTTCTAAAAAGCTATTTAGGTTTCAGAAATCCAAGGGTTCGTTGCATGGACAAGGCACACCGGATCCTTTGCAGTACAGAGGATTTCTGAAAAGCTATTTAGGTTCCAGAAATCCAGGGGTTCGTTGCGTGGTCAAGGCACACTGGATCCTTTGCAGTACAGAGGATTTCTGAAAACCTATTTTGGTTCCATAAATCGAGGGGTCCATGACCTGGTCAAGGATCGCTGGATCCCATGCAGTACAGCAGATTTCTTAAGAACTGTTTAGGTCCCAGAAACTGCGGGGTCCATGGCCTGGTCATGGCATGCTGGATCCCTTGCAGGACAGTGGATTTCTGAAGAACTGTTTAGGTTCCAGAAACTGCGGGGTCCATGGCCTGGTCAAGGCACACTGGATCCCTTGCAGTACAGCGGATTACTGAAGAATTGTTTAGGTTCCAGAAATTGCGGGGTCCGTGGCCTGGTCAAGGCACACTGAAACCATTGCAGTACAGAGGATTTCTGAAGAATTGTTTAGGTTCCAGATTTCACAAGGTCTGAGGCCTGGTCTAGGCATGCTGGATCCCTTGTGGTTACTGTTGATTTCTGAAAAACTGTTTAGGTCACAGAAATCGAGGGGTCCATGGCCTTGTCAAGGAAAGCTTGATCCCTTGCAGCACAGAGAATTCCTGAAAAAACTGTTTAGTTTCCAGAAGTCAAGGGGAATTTTCCCTATGCAAGGCACACTGAATCCACTACAGGACAGAGAGTTCCTGAAAAACCTTTTAGGTCAAGGCATGCTGGATACCTTGCAGTACAGATGATTTCTGAAAAGCTGTATAGGTTAAAAAAATTGAGGGGTCTGTGGCCTGGTGAAGGCACGCTGGATCCCTTGCAGTACAGAGGATGTCTGAAAAGCTGTTTAGATTCCAGAAATGGATGGGTCCGTAGCCTGGACACGGCATGCTGGATCCCATGTGGTACAGAGGTTTTCTGAAAAACTGTTTAGGTTCCATAAATCGAGGGTTCCGTGGCCTGGTCAAGGCACCCTGCAGTACAGAGGATTTCTGAAAAACTCCTTAGGTTACAGAAATCGGGATCCATGGCCTAGTCAAGGCATGCTGGATCCCTTGCAGTACACAGGATTCCTGAAAAGCTGTTTAGGTTACAGAAATCGAGTGCTCCGTGGCCTGGTGAAAGCATGCTGGATCCCATGCGGGACAGAGGATTTCTGAAAAGCTGTTTAGGTTCCAGAAATCGAGGGGTCCGTAGCCTGGTCAATGCACGCAGGATCCCGTGCGATACAAAGGATTTCTGAAAAACTGTTTAGCTTCCAGAAATCGAGGTGGCCGCTGCCTGGTCAATGCACCTTGCGGTACAGAGGATTTCTGAAAAACTGTTTAGGTTCCAGAAATTGAGGGTTCCATAGCCTGGTCAAGGCACGCTGGATCCCTTACGGTACAGAGGATTTCTGAAAAACTGTTTAGGTTCCAGAAATCGAGGGGTCTGTGACTAGGTCAAGGCACACTGGATCCCTTGGCAGTACAGAGGATTTCTGAAAAGCTGTTTAGGTTCCAGAAATTGAGGGGTCCATGGCCTGGTCAAGGAACCTTGCAGTACAGAGGATTTCTGAAAAACTGTTTAGGTTCCAGAAATCGAGGGATCCGTGGCCTGGTCAAGGCATGCTCGATCCCTTGCAGTACAGAGGATTCCTGAAAAACTGTTTAGGTTCCAGAAATCGAGGGATCTGTGGTCTGGTCAAAGCATGCTCGATCCCTTGCAGTACAGAGGATTCCAGAAAAACTGAGTAGGTTCCAGAAATCAAGGGGTTCATCCCTCGTCAAAGCACACTGGATCCCTTGCAGTACAGCGGGTTTCTGAAGAACTGGAGAGGTTCCAGAAACCACAGGGTCCATGGCCTGGTCAAGGCACAGTGGATCTCTTGCAGTAGAGAGGATTTCTGAAGAACTGGTTAGGTTTCAGACATTGAGGGGTCCATGGCCTGGGGAAGGCACTCTGGATCCTATGCAGTACAGAGGATTTCTGAAGAACTCTTTAGGTTCCAGAAACCACGGGGTATGTGGCCTGATCAATGCATGCTGGATCCCTTGCAATACAGAGGATTTCTGAAAAACTGTTTAAGGTCCATAAATCACGGGATCCATGGCCTAGTCATGGCACACTGGATCCCTTGCAGTAAAGAGGTTTCTGAAAAGATGTTTAGGTTCCAGAAACCACGAGGTCAATGGTCAGATGAAGCCACACTGGATTCCTTTGCAGTGCAGAGGATTTCTGAAAAGCTGTCTAGGTTCCAGAAACCATGGTGTCTGTGGCCTGGTTAAGGCATGCTCGATCCCTTGAAGTACAGAGGATTTCTGAAGAACTGTTTAGGTTCCAGAAACTGCGGGGTCCATGGCCTGGTCAAGGCACGCTGGATCCGTTGCAGTACAGAGGATTTCTGAATAACTGTTTAGCTTCCAGAATTCACGAAGTCTGAGGCCTTGTCAAGGCACGCTGGATCCCTTGCGGTTACAGAGGATTTCAGAAAAACTGTTTAGGTTCCAGAAATCGAGGGGTCCATGGCCTTATCAAGGCATGCTGGATCCCTTTGATAGAGGATTTCTGAAAAATGGTTTAGGTTCCAGAAAACGATGGGTCCGTGGCCCGATCAAGGCATGCTAGATCCCTTGCTCTACAGAGGAGTTCTAAAAAACTGTTTAAGTTCCAGAAATCAAGGGTCCACCGCCTGGTCAAGGGATGCTGGATCAACTGAGGTACAGTGGATTTCTGAAAAACTGTTTGGTTTCATAAATCGAGGCGTCCATGGCCTGGTCAAGGCACACTGGATCAGTTGCAGTACAGCAGTTTTCTGAAGAACTATTTAGGTTCCAGAAACCATGGGGTCTGTGGCCTGGTTAGGGCACACTTGATCCCTTGCAGTACATATGATTTCTGAAGAACAGTTTAGGTTCCAGAAACCGTGGGGTCTGTGGCCTGGTCAAGGCACACTATAATACTTGCAGTTCAGAGGATTTCTGAAAAACTGTTTAGCTTCCAGAAATTGAGGTGTCCAACACCAGGTCAAGGCACGCTGGATCCCGTACAGTACAGAGGATTTCTGAAAAGCTGTTTAGGTTTCAGAAATCGAGGGGTCCATGGCCTGGCCAAGGCATGCTGGATCCCTTGTAGTACAGAGGATTTCTGAAAAACTGTTTAGGTTCCAGAACTCATGGGGTCCATGGCCTGGTCAAGGCACGCTGGATCCTTTCTACTACAGCAGATTTCTGAAGAACTGTTTACATACCAGTAAATGCAGGGTCCATGGCCTGGTCAATGCACACTGGATCCCTTGCATTACAGACAATTTCAGAAGAACTGTTTGGGTTCCAGAAAATGAGAGGTCCATGGCCTGGTCAAGGCATGCTGTATCCCCTTGCAGAACAGAGGATTTCTGAAGAACTGCATATGTTCCAGAAA
Organism: Neoceratodus forsteri; assembly: GCA_016271365.2. Taxonomy (NCBI): domain Eukaryota; kingdom Metazoa; phylum Chordata; order Ceratodontiformes; family Ceratodontidae; genus Neoceratodus; species Neoceratodus forsteri. Next base: position 1,131,047,132 of record CM028131.1, read on the forward strand.
CCAGGGGGTCCATGGCCTAATGGTGGCATGCAGGATCACTGGAAATACAGAGGATTTCTGAAGAACTGTTTAGGTTTCAGAAACTGTGGGGTCCATGGCCTGGTCAAGGCATGCTGGATCCCTTGCAGTACAGTGGATTTCTAAATAAATGTTTAGGTTCCAGAAACCGCGGGGTCTGTGCCCTGGTGAAAGCACACTGGATCCCTTGCAGAACAGAGCATTTATGAAAAAACTGTTTATGTTGCAGAAACTGAGGGGTGTGTGACCTCATCACAGCACGCTGCATCCCTTGCAGAAGAGAGGATTTCTGAAAAGCTGTTTAGGTTCCAGAAATCAAGGGTTCCATAGCCTGGTCAAGGCACGCTGGATCACTTATGGTACAGAGGATTTCTGAAAAACTGTTTAGGTTCCAAAAATCGAGGTGTCCATGGCCAGGTCAAGGCACGCTGGATCCCTTGGCAGTACAGAGAATTTTTGTAAAGCTGTTTAGGTTCCAGAAATCAAGGGGTCCGTGGCCTAGTCAAGGCACCTTGCAGTACAGAGGATTTCTGAAAAACTGTTTAGGTTCCAGAAATCGAAGGATCCATGGCCTGGTCAAGCCATGCTCAATCCCTTGCAGTAGAGGATTCCTGAAAAACTGTTTACGTTCCAGGAACCACAGGGTCTGTGGCCTGGTCAAGGCACACTGGATTCTCTTGCAGTACAGAAGTTTCCTGAAGAACTGGATAGGTTCCAGAAACCACGGTGTCAGTGCCCTGGTAAACGCACACTGGATCCCTTGCAGTACAGAGGATTTCTGAAAAGCTTTTTGGGTTCCAGAAACCGAGGGTTCCATGGCCTGGTGAAGGCACGCTGGATCCCGTGTGGTACAGAGGATTTCTGAAAAACTTTTCACCTTCCAGTAATCAAGGAGTCCGTGGCCTGCTCAAGGCACCTTGTGGTACAGAGGAATTCTGAAAAACTGTTAACATTACAGAAATCGAGGGGTCTGAGGCATGGTCCAGGCATGCTGGGTCCCTTGCAGTACACAGGATTCTTGAAAAACTGTTTAGGTTCCAGAAATCAAGGGGTCTGTAGTCAGGTCAAGGCACACTGGATACCTTGCAGTAAAGAGGATTCCTGAAAAACTGTTTAGGTTCCAGAAGTTGAGGGGTCCATGGCCTGGTCAAGGCACGCTGGATCCCTTGCAGTACAGAGGATGTCTGAAAAGCTGTTTAGGTTCCAGAAATGGATGGGTCCGTAGCCTGGACACGGCATGCTGGATCCCGTGTGGTACAGAGGTTTTCTGAAAAACTGTTTAGGTTCCATAAATCGAGGGTTCCGTGGCCTGGTCAAGGCACCCTGCAGTACAGAGGATTTCTGAAAAACTCCTTAGGTTACAGAAATCGTGGGATCCATGGCCTAGTCAAGGCATGCTGGATCCCTTGCAGTACACAGGATTCCTGAAAAGCTGTTTAGGTTACAGAAATCGAGTGCTCCGTGGCCTGGTGAAAGCATGCTGGATCCCATGCGGGACAGAGGATTTCTGAAAAGCTGTTTAGGTTCCAGAAATTGAGGGGCCCATAGCCTGGTCAATGCACGCAGGATCCCGTGCGGTACAAAGGATTTCTGAAAAACTGTTTAGCTTCCAGAAATTGAGGTGGCCACTGCCTGGTCAATGCACCTTGCGGTACAGAGGATTTCTGAAAAACTGTTTAGGTTCCAGAAATCGAGGGTTCCATAGCCTGGTAAACGCACACTGGATCCCTTGCAGTACAGTGGATTTCTGAAAAGCTTTTTGGGTTCCAGAAACCGAGGGTTCCATGGCCTGGTGAAGGCACGCTGGATCCCGTGTGGTACAGAGGATTTCTGAAAAACTTTTCACCTTCCAGTAATCAAGGGGTCCGTGGCCTGCTCAAGGCACCTTGTGGTACAGAGGAATTCTGAAAAACTGTTAACATTACAGAAATTGAGGGGTCTGAGGCATGGTCAAGGCATGCTGGGTCCCTTGCAGTACACAGGATTCTTGAAAAACTGTTTAGGTTCCAGAAATCAAGGGGTCTGTAGTCAGGTCAAGGCACACTGGATACCTTGCAGTACAGAGGATTCCTGAAAAACTGTTTAGGTTCCAGAAGTTGAGGGGTCCATGGCCTGGTCAAGGCACGCTGGATCCCTTGCAGTACAGAGGATGTCTGAAAAGCTGTTTGGGTTCCAGAAATGGATGGGTCCGTAGCCTGGACACGGCATGCTGGATCCCGTGTGGTACAGAGGTTTTCTGAAAAACTGTTTAGATTCCATAAATCGGGGTTCCGTGGCCTGGTCAAGAGCACCTGCAGTACAGAGGATTTCTGAAAAACTCCTTAGGTTACAGAAATCGTGGGATCCATGGCCTAGTCAAGGCATGCTGGATCCCTTGCAGTACACAGGATTCCTGAAAAGCTGTTTAGGTTACAGAAACCGAGTGCTCCGTGGCCTGGTGAAAGCATCCTGGATCCCATGCGGGACAGAGGATTTCTGAAAAGCTGTTTAGGTTCCAGAAATCGAGGGGCCCGTAGCCTGGTCAATGCACGCAGGATCCCATGCGGTACAAAGGATTTCTGAAAAACTGTTTAGCTTCCAGAAATTGAGGTGGCCACTGCCTGGTCAATGCACCTTGCGGTACAGAGGATTTCTGAAAAACTGTTTAGGTTCCAGAAATCGAGGGTTCCATAGCCTAGTCAAGGCACGCTGGATCCCTTACGGTACAGAGGATTTCTGAAAAACTGTTTAGGTTCCAGAAATCGAGGGGTCCGTGACTAGGTCAAGGCACACTGGATCCCTTGGCAGTACAGAGGATTTCTGAAAAGCTGTTTAGGTTCCACAAATTGAGGGGTCCATGGCCTGGTCAAGGAACCTTGCAGTACAGAGGATTTCTGAAAAACTGTTTAGGTTCCAGAAATCGAGGGATCCGTGGCCTGGTCAAGGCATGCTCGATCCTTGCACAGAGGATTCCTGAAAACTGTTTGAGGTTCCAGAAATCGAGGGATCTGTGGTCTGGTCAAGCATGCTCGATCCCTTGCAGTACAGAGGATTCCAGAAAAACTGAGTAGGTTCCAGAAATCAAGGGGTTCATCCCTCGTCAAAGCACACTGGATCCCTTGCAGTACAGCGGGTTTCTGAAGAACTGGATAGGTTCAGAAACCAGGGTCCATGGCCTGGTCAAGGCACAGTGGATCTCTTGCAGTAGAGAGGATTTCTGAAGAACTGGTTAGGTTTCAGACATTGAGGGGTCCATGGCCTGGGGAAGGCACTCTGGATCCTGTGCAGTACAGAGGATTTCTGAAGAACTCTTTAGGTTCCAGAAACCACGGGGTATGTGGCCTGATCAAGGCATGCTGGATCCCTTGCAATACAGAGGATTTCTGAAAAACTGTTTAAGGTCCATAAATCACGGGATCCATGGCCTAGTCATGGCACACTGGATCCCTTGCAGTAAAGTGGTTTCTGAAAAGATGTTTAGGTTCCAGAAACCAAGGGTTCCATGGCCTGGTGAAGGCACGCTGGATCCCGTGTGGTAGAGAGGATTTCTGAAAAACTGTTTAGGTTCCATACATCGAGGGTTCCGTGGCCTGGTCAAGGCACCTTGCAGTACAGAGGATTTCTGAAAAACTGTTTAGGTTCCAGAAATCGAAGGATCCATGGCCTGGTCAAGGCATGCTCAATCCCTTGCAGTAGAGGATTCCTGAAAAACTGTTTACGTTCCAGGAACCACAGGGTCTGTGGCCTGGTCAAGGCACACTGGATCCCTTGCAGTACAGAAGATTCCTGAAGAACTGGATAGGTTCCAGAAACCACGGTGTCAGTGCCCTGGTTAACGCACACTGGATCCCTTGCAGTACAGAGGATTTCTGAAAAGCTTTTTGGGTTCCAGAAACTGAGGGTTCCATGGCCTGGTGAAGGCACGCTGGATCCCGTGTGGTACAGAGGATTTCTGAAAAACTTTTCACCTTCCAGTAATCAAGGGGTCCGTGGCCTGCTCAAGCACTCTTGTGGTACAGAGGAATTCTGAAAACTGTTAACATTACAGAAATTGAGGGGTCTGAGGCATGGTCAAGGCATGCTGGGTCCCTTGCAGTACAGGGATTCTTGAAAAACTGTTTAGGTTCCAGAAATCAAGGGGTCTGTAGCCAGGTCAAGGCACACTGGATACCTTGCAGTACAGAGGATTCCTGAAAAACTGTTTAGGTTCCAGAAGTTGAGGGGTCCATGGCCTGGTCAAGGCACGCTGGATCCCTTGCAGTACAGAGGATGTCTGAAAAGCTGTTTAGGTTCCAGAAATGGATGGGTCCGTAGCCTGGACACGGCATGCTGGATCCCGTGTGGTACAGAGGATTTCTGAAAAACTGTTTAGGTTCCATAAATCGAGGGTTCCGTGGCCTGGTCAAGGCACCCTGCAGTACAGAGGATTTCTGAAAAACTCCTTAGGTTACAGAAATCGCGGGATCCATGGCCTAGTCAAGGCATGCTGGATCCCTTGCAGTACACAGGATTCCTGAAAAACTGTTTAGGTTCCAGAAATCGAGTGCTCCGTGGCCTGATGAAAGCATGCTGGATCCCTTGCAGTACAGAGGATTCTTGAAAATCTGTTTATGTTCCAGAAAGTGAGGGGTCCATGGCCTGGTCAAGGCATGCTGGATTCCTTGCAGTACAGAATATTTCTGAAGAACTCTTTAGGTTCCAGAAACCATGGGGTCCATGGCCTGGTCTAGGCATGCTGGATCCCTTGCAGTACAGAGGATTTCTGAAGAACTGGTTAGGCTCCAGAAACCATAGGGGTCCATAGCCTGGTGAGGCATGATGCATCCCTTGCAGTACAGAGGATTTTGGAAAAGCTGTTTAGGTTCCAGAAATCGAAAGCTCCATGGCCTGGTCAAGGCACACTGGTTCCCTAGCTGTACAGAGGAATTCTGAAAAACTGCTTGGGTTGCAGAAATCGAGGGGTCCATGGCCTGGTCAAGGCACACTGGATCCCTTGCAGTATACAGTATTTCTGAAGAAGTGTTTAGGCTCCAGAAACCACATTGTCTGTGGCCTGGTGAAGGCATGCTGGATCCCTTGCAGTACAGAGGATTTCTGAAAAGCTGATAGGTTCCAGAAATTGAGGGGTCCATAGCTTGGTCAAGGCAAGCTGGATCCCTTTTAAACAGAGGATTTCTGAAGAACTGTTTAGGTACCCAAAACCGTGGGGTCCATGGCCTGCAGTACAGAGGAGTTCTGAAAAACTGTTTAGGTTCCAGAAGTTGTGGGGTCCATGGCCAGGTCAAGGCATGCTGCATCCCTTGCAGTACAGAGGATTCCTGAAAAACAGTTCAGGTTGCAGAAGTCAAGGAGCCTGTGGCCTGGTCAAGACATGCTAGAACCCTTGCAGTAGAGAGGATTGCTGAAAAACTGTTTAGGTTCCAGAAATTGAGGTATCCATGGCCTGGTCAAGGCAAGCTGGAACTCTTGGAAACGGTGGGTTCCTGAAAAACTGTTTAGGTTCCAGAAATCAAAAGGTCCTAGGCCTAGTCAAGGCATACTGGATCCCTTGCTCTACAGAGGGTTTCTGAAAAGCTCTTTAGGTTCCAGAAATCAAGTGGTCTGTGGCCTGGTGGAGGGCACGCTGGATCCCTTGTGGTACAGAGGATTTCTGAAAAACTGTTTAGGTTTCAGAAGTCAAGGGGTCCGTGGGCTGGTGAAGGCATGCTGGATCCCTTGCAGCACAGAAGATTCCTGAAAAAGTGTTTTGGTTCCACAAGTCGAGGGGTCCATGGCCTGGTCAAGGCACACTGAATCCCTTGCAGTACAGAGGATTTCTGAAGAACTGTTTAGGTTCCAGAAACCTCAGGGTCTGTAGCCTGGTGAAGGCATGCTGGATCCCGTGCGGTGGAGAGACTTTCTGAAAAACTGTAGGCTCCAGAAATCGAGGGATCCATGAGCTAGTCAAGGCACCTTGCAGTACAGAGGATTTCTGAAAAACTGTTTAGGTTCCAGAAATTGAGGGGTCTGTGTCCTGGTCAAGGCACACCGGATCCCTTGCAGTTCAGAGGATTCCTTAAAAAAACTGTTTAGGTTCCAGAAATCGAGGGGTACTTGGTCTGGTCACGGCACGCTGGTTCGCTTGCTGTACAGAGGATTTCTGAAAAACTGTATAGGTTCCAGAAATTGAGGGGTCTGTGCCCTGGTGAAGGCACGCTGGATAATTTGTGGTGCAGAGGATTTCTGAAAAGCATTTTAGGTTCCAGAAATTGAGGGGGTCCATTGCCTGGTCAAGGCACGCTGGATCCTGTGTAGTACAGAAGATTTCTGGAAAACTGTTTAGGATCCAGAAACCACAGGGTCTATGGCCTGGTCAAGGCACACTGGATCCCTTGCAGTACAGAAGATTTCTGAAGAACTGGATAGGTTCCAGAAACCACGGGGTCCATGTCCTGGTGAAGGCAGGCAAGATCCCTGGCAGTACAGAGGATTTCTGAAGAACTGTTTAGGTTCCAGAAACCATGGGGTCCATGGCCTGGTCACGGCACGATGGATCCGTTGCAGTACAAATGATTTCTAAAGAACTGTTTATGTTCCAAAAACTGAGTGGTCCATGACCTGGGCAAGGCACGCTGGATCCCTTGCAGTACAGAAGATTTCTGAAGAACTGTTTGGGTTCCTAAAATTGAGGGGTCCATGGCTTGGTCACAGCACACTGAATCCCTTGCAGTACAGAGGATTACTGAAAAGATGTTTAGGTTCCAGAAATTGAGGGATCCATGGCCTAGTCAAGACACGCTGGATCCCTTGCAGTACAGAGGATTTCTGATGAACAGTTTAGGTTCCAGAAATTGGGGTCTATGGCCAGGTAATGGCACGCTGGGTCCTTTGCAGTACAGCAGATTTCTGAAGAACTGTTCAGGTTCCATAAATCAAGGGGTCTGTGGCCTGGTCAAGGCATGCAGGATCCCTTGCACTACAGCAGATTTCTGAAGAACTGTTTAGGTTCCAGAAATCGCAGGGTCTGTGGCCTGGTCAAGGCAGGCTGGATCCCTTGCAGTACAGAGGATTTTGTAAGAACTGTTTAGGTTCCAGAAACCACGGGGTCCATGGCCTGGGGAAGGCACACTGCATCCCATGCAGTAAGCAGAGGGTTTCTGAAGAACTGTCTACGTCCCAGAAACTTCGGGGACTGTGGATTGGTGAATGCACACTTGATCCCTTGCAGTACAGAGGATTTCTGAAAAGCTGTTTAGGTTCCAGAAATTGAGGGGTCCATGGCCTGGTCAAGGCATGCTGGATACCTTGCTGTACAGAGGATTCTTGAAAAACTGTTTAGGTTCCAGAAACCACAGGGTCCATGGCCTGGTTAAGACACGCTGGATCCCTTGCAGTACAGAAAATTCCTGAAAAACTGTTTAGGTTAAACAAATCGAGGGGTCTGTGGCCTAGTCAAGGCACACTGGATGCCTTGCAGTGCAGAGCATTCCTGAAAAAGTGTTTAGGTTAAAGAAATCGAGGGGTCCATGGCCTGGTCAAGACACGCTGGATCACTTGCAGTACAGAGGATTTCTGAAAAACTGTTTAGGTTCCAGAAGTTGTGGGGTCTGTGGCCTGGTCAAGGCATGCTGCCTCCATTGCAGTACAGCGGATTCCTGAAAAACAGTTCAGGTTCCGGAAGACGAGGAGTCCATGGCCTGGTCAAGACATGCTGGAACCCTTGCAGTAGAGAGGATTTCTGAAAAACTGCTTAGGTTGCAGAAATCGAGCGGTCTGTGGCCTGGCCAAGGCACAGTGGATCCCTTGCACTACAGAGGATTTCTGAAGAACTGTTTAGGTTCCAGAAACCACATGGTCTGTGGCCTGGTGAAGGCACGCTGGATCCCTTGCTGTACAGAGGATTTCTGAAAAACTGCTTAGGTTCCAGAAATCGAGGGGTCCATGGCCTGGTTAAGGCATGCTGGATCCCTTGCAGTAGAGAGAATTCTTGAAAAACAGTTTAGGTTCCAGAAATCAAGGGGTCTGTGGCCTGGTCAAGGCACACTGGATCCCTTGCAGTACAGCGGGTTCCTAAAAAACTGTTTAGGTTCCAGAAACCGCAGAGTCCACTGCCTGGTCAAGGCACGCTGGATTTCTTGCAGTACAGAGGATTTCTGAAGAACTGATTAGATTCCAGAAACCACAGGGTCCTTGGCCTGGTCAAGGCACACTGGATCCCTTGCAGTAGACATGATTTCTGAAGAACTGGTTAGGTACCAGAAATCAAGGGGTCCATGGCCTGGTGAAGGCATGCTGCATCCCGTGCAGTACAGAGGATTTCTGAAGAACTGGTTAGGTTCCAGAAATTGAGGGTCCATGGCCTGGAGAAGGCATGCTGAATCCTTGCAGTACAGAGGATTTCTGAAGAACTGTTAACGTTCCAGGAACCGTGGGGTCACTGGCCTGGTGAAGCTTGCTTGATCCCTTGCAGTACAGAGGATTTTGGAAAAGCTGTTTAGGTTACAGAAATTGAGGGGTCCATGGCCTGGTCAAGGCACGCTGGATCCTGTGCAGTACAGAGGATTTCTGAAAAACTGGTTAGGTTCCAGAAATCAAGGGGTCCATGGCCTGGAGAAGGCACACTGAATTCCTTGCAGTAGAGAGGATTTCTTAAAAACTGTTTAGGTTCCAGAAATAGAGGGGTCTGTGGCCTGCTCTATGCATGCTGGATCCCTTGCAGTACAGAGAATTCCTGAAAAACTGTTTAGGTTCCAGAAATCGAAATGTCTGTGGCCTAGTCAAGGCATGTTAGATCCCCTGCAGTACAGAGGATTTCTGAAAAGCTGTTTAGGTTCCAGGAGTTGAGGGGTCCGTGGATTGGTCAAGGCATGCTGCATCCCTGCAGTACAGATAATTCCTGAAAAACAGTTCAGGTTCCAGAAGTTGAGGGGTCAGTGGCCTGGTCAAGGCACGCAGGATCTCTTGCTGTACAGATGATTGCTGAAAAACTGTTTAGGTTCTAGAAAGCGAGGGAACTGTGGCCTGGTCAAGGCATGCTGGAGCCCCTGCAGTACAGAGAATTCCTGAAAAACTGTTTAGGTTTCAGAAATCGAGGAGTCCCTGGCATGGTCAAAGCACACTGGATCCCTTGCAGTACAGAGGACTTCTGAAAAACTGTTTAAGTTCCAAAACCACGGGGTCTGCGGCCTGGTCAAGGCATGCTGGATCCCTTGCAGTACAGAGGATTCTGAAAAACTGCTTCGTTCCAGAAACTGCGGGGTCCATGTCCTGGTCAAGGCACGCTGGATCCTTGCAGAACAGAGATTCTGAAGAACTGGTAGGTTCCAGAAATTGAGGGTCCGTGACCTGGTGAGGGGACGCTGGATCCCGTGCAGTACAGAGGATTTCTGAAGAACTATTTAGGTTCCAGAAATCAAGGGGTCCATGGCCTGGTGAAGGCATGCTGGATCCCTCGCAGTACAGAGGATTTCTGAAGAATTGTTTAGGTTACAGAAACTGCGGCGTCAGTGCCCTGGTTAAGCCATGCTGGATCCCTTGCAGTACAGAGGATTTCTGAAGAAGTGTTTAGGCTCCAGAAACTGCGGGGTCCATGGCCTGGTGATGGCAGGCTGGATCCCTTGCAGTACAGAGGATCTCTGAAGAACTGTCAACATTCCAGGAATCATAGGGTAAGTGGCCTGGTGAAGGCATGCTGGATCCCTTGTAGTAGAGAGGATTCCTGAAAAACTGCCTAGGTTGCAGAAATTGAGGGAACCGTGGCCTGGTCAAGGCATGCTGGATCCCCTGCAGTACAGAGGATTCCTGAAAAACTGTTTAGGTTTCAGAAATCGAGGAGTCCATGGCGTGGTCAAAGCACACTGGATCCCTTGCAGTACAGAGGATTTCTGAAAAACTGTTTAGGTTCCAAAAACCGTGGGGTCTGTGGCCTGGTCAAGGCATGCTGGATCCCCTGCAGTACAGAGGATTTCTGAAAAACTGCTTCAGTTCCAGAAACCACGGTGTCTGTGTCCTGGTCAAGGCACGCTGGATCCCTTGCAGTACGGAGGATTTCTGAAGAACTAGTTAGGTTCCAGAAACCACGGGGTCTGCAGCCTCGTCAAGGCACACTGGATCCCTTGCAGTAGAGAGGATTTCTGAAGAACTAGTTAGGTTCCAGAAACCATGGGGTATGTGTCCTGGTCAAGGCATGCTGGATCCCTTGCAGTACAGAGGATTTCTGAAGAACTAGTTAGGTTCCAGAAATCAAGAGGTCCATGGCCTGGTGAAGGCATGCTGGATCCCTCGCAGTACAGAGGATTTCTGAAAAATTGTTTAGGTTACAGAAACCACAGTGTCAGTGCTCTGGTTAAGCCATGCTGGATCCCTTGCAGTACAGAGGATTTCTGAAGAAGTGTTTAGGTTCCAGAAACTGTGGGGTCCATGGCCTGGTCAAGGCATGCTGGATCCCTTGCAGTAGAGAGGATTCCTGAGAAACTGCCTAGGTTACAGAAATTGAGGCGTCCGTGGCCTGGTCAAGGCACGCTGGATCCCTTGCAGTACAGAGAATTCCTGAAAAACTGTTTAGGTTCCAGAAATCGAAAGGTCCATGGCCTAGTCAAGGCACGCTGAATCCCTTGCAGTACAGAGGATTTCTGAAAAACTGCTTAGGTTGCAGAAATTGAGGGGTCCGTGGCCTGGTCAAAGCATGCTGGATCCCTTGCAGTCCAGAGGATTCCTGAAAAACTCTTTAGGTTCGAGAAATCGAGGGGTCCATGGCCTGGTGAAGGCATGCTGGATCCCTTGCAGTACAGAGTATTTCTGAAATACGTCTTAGGTTGCAGAAGTCAAGGGGTTCATGGCCTGGAGAAGGCATGCTGGATCCCTTGCTGTACAGAGGATTTCTGAAGAACTGTTGAGGTTCCAGAAACCGCGCAGTTCATGGCCTGGTGAAGGCACGTTGGATCCCTTGCAATACAGAGGATCTCTGAAGAACTGTTAACGCTCCAGGAATCGTGGGGTTAGTGGCCTGGTGAAGGCATGCTAGATCCCTTGCAGTAGAGAGGATTCCTGAGAAACTGCTTAGGTTACAGAAATCGAGGCGTCCGTGGCCTGGTCAAGGCACGCTGGATCCCTTGCAGTACAGAGAATTCCTGAAAAACTGTTTAGGTTCCAGAAATCGAAAGGTCCATGGCCTAGTCAAGGCACGCTGAATCCCTTGCGATACAGAGGATTTCTGAAAAACTGCTTAGGTTGCAGAAATCAAGGGGTTCATGGCATGGAGAAGGCATGCTGGATCCCTTGCTGTACAGAGGATTTCTGAAGAACTGTTGAGGTTCCAGAAACTGCGCAGTTCATGGCCTGGTCAAGGCATGCTGGATCCCTTGCAGTACAGAGAATTCCTGAAAAACTGTTTAGGTTTCAGAAACAGAGAATTCCGTGGCATGGTTAAAGCATGCTGGACCCCTTGCAGTACAGAGGATTTCTGAAAAGCTGTTCAGGTTCCAGAAAATGAGGGGTCCATGGCCTGGTCAAGGCATGCTGGATGCCTTGCATTACAGAAGATTTCTGAAAAACTGTTTAGGTTCCAAAAACCGCGGGGTCCATGGCCTGGTCAAGGCACGCTGGATCCCTTGCGGTACAGAGGATTTCTGAAAAACTCTTTAGGATACAGAAACCATTGGGTATGTGGCCTGATGAAGGCACACTGGATCCCTTGCAGTACAGAGGATTTCTGAAGAACTGTTTAGGTTCCAGAAACCGTGGTGTCAGTGCCCTGGGTAAAGCCACGCTGGATCCCTGGCAGTACAGAGGATTTCCGAAAAACTGTTTAGGTTCCAGAAACCAGGGTCCATGGCCTGGTGAAGGCATGCTGGATCCCTTGCAGTAGAGAGGATTTCAGAAAAGCTGTTTAGGTTCCAGAAATCGATGGGTCCGTGGCCTGCTCAATATACACTGGATTCCTTGCATTTCAGAGGATTCCTGAAAAACTGTTTAGGTTCCAGAAACCAACTGGTGCATGGCCTGTTCAAGGCACGCTGGATCACTTGAAGTACAGAGGATTCCGGAAAACTGTTTAGGTTCCAGAAATGGAGGGGTCCATGGACTGGACAAGGCAATCTGGATCCCTTGCAAACAGAGGATTCCTGAAAATTGTAGGTTCCAGAAGTCGAGGGGCCATGGCCTAGTCAAGGCACGCTGGATCCATTGCAGTACAGAGAATTCTTGAAAAACTGTTTAGGTTCCAGAAATCGAGGGGTTAGTGGCCTGGTCAAGGGACGCTGGATCCCTTGCACTAGAGAGGATTTCTGAAAAGCTGTTTAGGTTCCAGAAATTGAGGGGCCTGTGGCCTGCTCAAGGCACAATGGATTCCTTGCAGTACAGAGGATTTCTTAAAAACTGTTTAGGTTCCAGAATTCGAGGGGTCCGTGGCCTGGTCAAAGTATGCTGAATCCCTTGCAGCACAGAGGATTTCTGAAGAACTGTTTAGGTTCTGAAACCACAGGGTCTGTGGCCTGGTGAAGGCACCTTGTGGTACAGAGGATTTCTAAAAAACTGTTCAGGTTCCTGAAATTGTGAGGTCCATGGCCTGGTCAAGGCACACTGGATGCCTTGCAGTACAGTGGATTTCTGAAAAGCTGTTTAGGTTCCAGAAATCACAAGTTCCATGGTCTGATCATGACACGCTGGATCCTTTACAGTACAGATGATTTCTGAAAACTGCTTGGGTTCCAGAAATCGAAGGGTCCATGGCCTGGTCAGGGTCGCGGATTCCTTGTGGTTACAGAGCATTTCTGAAAAACTGTTCAGGTTCCAGAAATTACAGGTCCATGGCCTGCTCAAGGCACACTGGATCCCTTGCAGTACAGAGGGTTCATAAGAGCTGTTTAGGTTCCAGAAGCAAAGTGGTTCATGGACCAGTCAAGGCATGCTGGATCCCTTGCTGTAGAGAGGATTCCTGAAAGACTGTTTAGGTTGCAGAAATGAAAAGGTCCATGGCCTAGTGAAGGCATGCTGGATCCTTTGCAGTACAGAGGATTTCTGAAAAGTTGTTTAGGTTCCAGAAATCGAAGGTTCCATGGCCTGGTCAAGGCATGCTGGATCCTTTGCAGTAGGGAGGATTGCTGAAAATCTGTTTAGGTTCCAGAAATCGAGGGATCCATCTCCCTATCAATGCACGCTGGATCCCTGCAGTACAGAGGATTTCAGAAAAGCTGTTTAGGTTCCAGAACTCGAAGGGTCCGAAAGCCTGGTCAACACACGCTGGATTCCTTGTGGTAGAGAGGATTTCTGGAAAACTGTTTAGGTTCCAGAAGTTGAGGGGTCCGTGGCTTGGTCAAGGCATGCTGCATCCTTGCAGTACAGAGGATTCCTGAAAAACTGTTCAGGTTCCAGAAGTTGAGGAGTCCATGGTCTGGGCAAAGACATGGGGGATCCCTTGCAGTACAGAGGATTCCTGAAAAACTGTATAGGTTCCAGAAACCACAGGGTCTGTGGCCTGGTGAAGGCACGCTGGATCCCTTGCTGTACAGAGGATTTCTGAAAAGCTGTTTATATTCCAGAAATCAAGGGCTCCGTGGCCTGGTCAAGGCATGCTGGATCTCTTGCAGTACAGAGGATTTCTGAAGAACTGTTTAGGTTCCAGAAACTGTGGGGTCTATGGCCTGGTGATGGCTCTCTGGATCCCTTGCAGTACAGAGGATTTGTGAAGAACTGTTAATGTTCCAGGAACCATGGGGTCAGTGGCCTGGTGAAGCCACGCTGGATCCTGTGCAGTACAGAGGATTTCCGAAAAACTGGTTAGGTTCCAGAAATCAAGGGGTCCATGGCCTGGTCAAGGTACGCTGAATCCCTTGCAGTAGGGAGGATTTCTTAAAAACTGTTTAGGTTCCAGAAATCAAGGGAACCATGGCCTGGTTAAGGCACGCTGGATCCCTTGCATTACAGAGGATTTCTGAAAAACTGATTAGGTTCCAGAAACTGTGGGGTCCGTGGCCTGGTCAAGGCATGCTGGATCCCATGCAGTACACAGGATTTCTGAAGAACTGGTTAGGTTCCAGAAACCACGGGGTCCGTGGCTTGGTCAAGGCACACTGGATCCCTTGCAGTAGAGAGGATTTCTGAAGAACTGGTTAGGATCCAGAAACGGGTATGTGGCCTGGTGAAGGCACGCTGGATCACTTGCAGTACAGAGGATTTCTGAAGAACTGTTTAGGTTCCAGAAACTGTGGTGTCAGTGCCCTGGTAAAGCCATGCTGGATCCCTTGCAGTACAGAGGATTTCTGAAGAACTGTTTAGGTTAAAGAAACCACGGGGTCCATGGCCTGGTCAAGGCACTCTGGATCCCTTGCAGTACAGAGGATTTCTGAAGAATTGTTTAGGTACCAGAAACCGTGGGGTCCGTGGCCTGGTCTAGGCATGCTGGATCCCTTGCAGTACATAGGATTTCTGAAGAACTGTTAAGGTTCCAGAAACCGTGGGGTCCATGGCCTGGTGATGGCACGCTGGATCTGTTGCTGTACGGAGGATTTCTAAAGAACTGCTAACATTCCAGGAATCATGGGGTCAATGGCCTGGTGAAGGCACGCTGGATCCTGTGCAGTACAGAGGATTTCTGAAAAACTGTTTAGGTTCCAGAAATCGAGGGGTCCATTGCCTGGTCAAGGCAAGCTGAATCCCTTGCAGTACAGAGAATTCCTGAAAAACTGTTTAGGTTCCAGAAGTCGATTAGTCCGTGGCCTAGTCAAGGCATGCTGGATCCCTTGCTGTACAGAGGATTCCTGAAAAACTGCTTAGGTTTCAGAAATTGTGGCATCCGTGGCCTAGTCAAGGCATGCTGGATACATTGCGGTATACAGGATTCCTGAAAAACTGTTTACGTTCCGGAACTCGAAGGGTCCGTAGCCTGGTCAACACATGCTGGATTCCTTGTGGTAGAGAGGATTTCTGAAAAACTGTTTAGGTTCCAGAAGTTGAGGGGTCCGTGGCTTGGTCAAGGCATGTTGCATCCTTGCAGTACAGAGGATTCCTGAAAAACTGTTCGGGTTCCAGAAGTTGAGGAGTCCATGGCCTGGGCAAAGACATGGGGGATCCCTTGCAGTACAGAGGATTCCTGAAAAACTGTATAGGTTCCAGAAACCACAGGGTCTGTGGCCTGGTGAAGGCACGCTGGATCCCTTGCTGTACAGAGGATTTCTGAAAAGCTGTTTATATTCCAGAAATCAAGGGCTCCGTGGCCTGGTCAAGGCATGCTGGATCCCTTGCAGTACAGAGGATTTCTGAAGAACTGCTTAGGTTCCAGAAACTGTGGGATCTATGGCCTGGTGATGGCTCTCTGGATCCCTTGCAGTACAGAGGATTTGTGAAGAACTGTTAATGTTCCAGGAACCATGAGGTCAGTGGCCTGGTGAAGCCACGCTGGATCCTGTGCAGTACAGAGGATTTCTGAAAAACTGGTTAGGTTCCAGAAATCAAGGGGTCCATGGCCTGGTCAAGGCACGCTGAATCCCTTGCAGTAGGGAGGATTTCTTAAAAACTGTTTAGGTTCCAGAAATTGAGGGAACCATGGCCTGGTGAAGGCACGCTGGATCCCTTGCATTACAGAGGATTTCTGAAAAACTGATTAGGTTCCAGAAACTGTGGGGTCCGTGGCCTGGTCAAGGCATGCTGGATCCCATGCAGTACACAGGATTTCTGAAGAACTGGTTAGGTTCCAGAAACCACGGGGTCCATGGCTTGGTCAAGGCACACTGGATCCCTTGCAGTAGAGAAGATTTCTGAAGAACTGGTTAGGATCCAGAAACAAGGGGTATGTGGCCTGGTGAAGGCACGCTGGATCACTTGCAGTACAGAGGATTTCTGAAGAACTGTTTAGGTTAAAGAAACCACGGGGTCCATGGCCTGGTCAAGGCACTCTGGATCCCTTGCAGTACAGAGGATTTCTGAAGAATTGTTTAGGTACCAGAAACCGTGGGGTCCATGGCCTGGTCTAGGCATGCTGGATCCCTTGCAGTACATAGGATTTCTGAAGAACTGTTAAGGTTCCAGAAACCATGGGGTCCATGGCCTGGTGATGGCACGCTGGATCTGTTGCTGTACGGAGGATTTCTAAAGAACTGCTAACATTCCAGGAATCATGGGGTCAATGGCCTGGTGAAGGCACGCTGGATCCTGTGCAGTACAGAGGATTTCTGAAAAAACTGTTTAGGTTCCAGAAATCGAGGGGTCCATTGCCTGGTCAAGGCAAGCTGAATCCCTTGCAGTACAGAGAATTCCTGAAAAACTGTTTAGGTTCCAGAAGTCGATTAGTCTGTGGCCTAGTCAAGGCATGCTGGATACATTGCGGTATACAGGATTCCTGAAAAACTGTTTACGTTCCGGAAATCGAGGGGTCCCTGGCCTGGTCAAGGCACACTGGATTCCTTGCAGTACAGAGGATTTCTTAAGAACTGTTTAGGTTCCAGAAACCACAGTGTCTGAGGCCTGGTGACAGCATGCTGGATCCCTTGTGGTACAGAGTATTTCTGAAAAATGTCTTAGGTTGCAGAAATCAAGGGGTCCATGGCCTGGTGAAGGCACACTGGATCCCTTTCAGTACAGAGGATTTCTGAAAAACTGTTTTGGTTCCAGAAACCAGGCGGTCCATGGCCAGGTGAAGGCACATTGCATCCCTTGCAATACAGAGGATTTCTGAAAAACTGTTTAGGTTGCAGAAATCGAGGGGTCCATGGCCGGGTGAAAGCACACTGGATCCCATGTGGTACAGAGGATTTCTGAAAAGCTGTTTAGGTTCCAGAAGTCGAGGGGTGCATGGCCTGGTCATGTCATGCTGGATCACTTGCAGTAGAGAGGATTCCTGAAAAACAGTTAATGTTCCAGAAATTGAGGGATCCATGGCCTAGTCATGGCACACTGGATCGCTTGCAGTAGAGAGAATTCCTGAAAAAACATTTAGCTTCTGGAAATAGAGGGACCCATGCCTGGTCATGGAACCCAAGATCCCCTGCAGAACAGAGAATTCCTGAAAACTGTATAGGTTCCAGAAATCAATGGGTCCATGGCCTGGTAAAGGCATGCTGGATCCCTTGCAGTACAGAGGATTTCTGAAAAGCTGTTTAGGTTCCAGAAATCAAGGGGTCCTTGGACTGGTCAAGGCACGCTGGATCCCATGCAGTACAGAGGATTTCTGAAAAGCTGTTTAGGTTCCAGAAATCGAGGGGTCCATGGCCTGGTCAAGGCATGCTGGATCCCTTGCAGTACAGAGGAGTCCTGAAAAACTGCTTAGGTTCCAGAAATCGAAAGCTCCATGGCCGGGTCAAGGCATGCTGGTTCCTTAGCTGTACAGAGGATTCCTGAAAAACTACTTAGGTTCCAGAAACCACAGGGTCTGTGGCCAGGTGAAGGCATGCTGGACCCTTGCTGTGCAGAGGATTTCTGAAAAGCTGTTTAGGTTCCAGAATTTGAGGAGTCCATAGCCTGGTCAAGGCACGCTGGATCCCGTGCGGGACAGAGGATTTCTCAAAAACTGTTTAGCTTGCAGAAATCGAGGGGTCTGTGGCCTGGTCAAGGCACTCTGGATCCCTTGCGGTACAGAGGATTTCTGAAAAACTGTTTAGGTTCCATAAACCGAGGGGTCCATGGCCTGGTCAAGGCACGCTGGATCCCTTGTGGTACAGAGGATTTCTGAAAAACTGTTTAGGATCCAGAAAATTGAGGGGTCCATGGCATGGTGAAGGCATGCTGGATCCCTTGCAGTACAGAGGATTTCTGAAAAACTGCTTAGGTTCCAGAAACTGCGGGTTCCGTGGCCTAGTCAAGGCATGCTGGATCCCATGCAGTACACAGGATTTCTGAAGGACTGGTTAGGTTCCAGAAACCACAGGGTCCACGGCCTGGTCAAGGCACACTGGATCCCTTGTAGTAGAGTGGATTTCTGAAGAACTGGTTAGGTTCCAGAAATCAAGGGGTCCGTAGCCTGGTGTAGGCACACTGGATCCCGTGCAGTACAGAGGATTTCTGAAGAAATCATTCAGTTTGAGAAATCAAGGGGTCCATGGCCTGGTGAAGGCACACTGGATCCCTGTCAGTACAGAGGATTTCTGAAGAACTCTTTAGGATCCAGAAACCGCGGGGTATGTGGCCTGGTGAAAGCACGCTGGATCCCTTGCAGTACAGAGGATTTCTGAAGAACTGTTTAGGTTCCAGAAACCATGGTGTCAGTGCCCTGGTAAAGCCACACTGGATCCCTTGCAGTAAAAGGGATTTCTGAAGAACTGTTCAGGTTCCAGAAACCGCGGGGTCCATGGCCTGGTCAAGGCAATCTGGATCCCTTGCAGTACAGAGGATTTCTGAAGAACTATTTAGGTTCCAGAAACCATGGGGTCCGTGGCCTGGTCTAGGCACGCTGGATCCCTTGCAGAACATAGGATTTCTGAAGAACTGTTTAGGTTCCAGAAATTGAGGGGTCCGTAGCCTGATCAATGCACGCTGAACCCCTTGCAGTACAGAGAATTCCTGAAAAACTGTTCAGGTTTCAGAAGTCGATTAGTCCGTGGCCTGGTTAAGATGTGCTGAAACCCTTGCAGTAGAGAGGATTCCTGAAAACTTTTAGGTTCCAGAAATCAAGGGTCAATGGCCTGGTCAAGGCAAGCTGGATCCCTTGCAAACAGTCATTCCTGAAAAACTGTTTAGGTTCCAGAAATCGAAAGGTCCGTGGCCTAGTCAAGGCATGCTGGTTCCTTTGCTGTCCAGAGGATTTCTGAAAAACTGCTTAGGTTTCAGAAATCGAGGGGTCCGTGGCCTGGTCAAGGCATGTTGGATCCCTTGCTGTACAGAGGATTTCTGAAGAACTGTTTAGGTTCCAGAAACCGGGTGGTCCATGGCCAGGTGAAGGCACGTTGCATCCCTTGCAATACAGAGGATTTCTGAAAAGCTGTTTAGGTTCCAGAAATCGAGGGGTCCATGGCCTGGGGAAGGCACGCTGCATCCCTTGTGGTACAGAGGATTTCTGAGAAGCTGTTTAGGTTGCAGAAATCGAGGGGTCCACGGCCGGGTGAAAGCATGCTGGATCCCGTGCGGAACAGAGGATTTCTGAAAAGCTGTTTAGGTTCCTGAAGTTGAGGGTTGCGTGGCCTGGTCATGGCACGCTGGATCACTTGCAGTAGAGAGGACTCCTGAAAAACTGTTTAAGTTCCAGAAATCGAGGGGTCCGTGGCCTGGGGAAGGCACGCTGCATCCCTTGTGGTACAGAGGATTTCTGAGAAGCTGTTTAGGTTTCTGAAATCGAGGGGTCCACAGCCGGCTGAAAGCACGCCAGATCCCTTGGAGTAGAGAGGATTCCTGGAAAACTGTTTAGGTTCCAGAAATTGAGGGATCCGTGGCCTAGTCATGGCACTCTGGATCTCTTGCAGTAGAGAGCATTCCTGATAAGCCGATTAGGTTCTGGAAATTGAGGGATCCATGGCCTGGTCATGGAACCCAAGATCCCCCGAAGAACAGAAGATTCCTGAAAAACTGTTCAGGTTACAGAAATCAAGGGGTTTGTGGCCTTGTCAAGGCACGCTGGATCCGTTGTGGTACAGAGGATTTATGAGAAGCTGTTTAGGTTGCAGAAATAAAGTAGTCCACGGCCGGGAGAAAGCACGCTGGATCCCGTGTGATACAGAGTATTTCTGAAAAGCTGTTTAGGTTCCAGAAATAGAGGGGTCTGTGGCCTGGTGAAGGCATGCTGGATCCCTTGCAGTACAGAGAATTTCAGAAGAACCTTTTAGGTTTCAGAAACAGCGGGGCCTGTGGCCTGCTGAAGGCACACAGGATCCCTTGCAATACAGAGGATTTCTGAAAACCTGTTTAGGTTCCAGAAATCAAGGGGTCCATGGCCGGGTGAAATCACTCTGGATCCCATGCAGTACAGAGGATTTCTGAAAAACTGTTTAGGTTCCAGAAACCGCGAGGTCAATGGCCTGGTCAAGGCAAGCTGGATCCCTTGCAAACAGTGGATTCCTGAAAAACTGTTTAGGTTCCAGAAATCGAAAGGTCCATGGCCTAGACAAGGCATGCTGGATCCCTTGCTGTACAGAGGATTTCTGAAAAACTGCTAAGGTTTCAGAAATAGAGGCATCTGTGGCCTGGTCAAGGCATGCTGGATTCCCTAGCAGTACGGAGGATTCCTGAAAAACTTTATGTTCCAGAAATTGAGGGGTCCGTGGCTTAGTCAAGGCACGCTGGATCCCTTGCAGTACAGAGGATTCAAAACTGCTTAGGTTGCAGAAATTGAGGGGTCCGAGGCCTGGTGAAGACTTCTGCTGATCCCATGAGGTACAGAGGATTTCTGATAACTGTTTAGGTTCCAGAACGAGGGTCCATAGCCTAGTCAAGGCACGCTGGATCCTTTGTGGAAAAGAGGATTTCTGAAAAACTGTATAGGTTCCAGAAATCGATGGGTCCATGGCCTGGTCAAGGCATGCTGGATGTCTTGCATTACAGAGGATTTCTGAAAAACTGTTTAAGTTCCAGAAATTGAGGGGTCCATTGCCTGGTCAAGGCACTCTGAATCCCTTGCAGTACAGAGAATTCCTGAAAAACTGCTTAGGTTCCAGAAGTCGATAAGTCTGTGTCCTGGTCAAGACGTGCTGGAACCCTTGCAGTAGAGAGGATTCATGAAAAACTGTTTAGCTTCCAGAAATCAAGGGGTCAATGGCCTGGTCAAGGCAAGCTGGATCCCTTGCAAACAGTAGATTCCTGAAAAGCTGTTTAGGTTCCAGAAATCGAGGGGTCCGTGGCCTGGTCAAGGCACGATGGATCCCTTGCGATACAGAGGATTTCCGGAAAACTGTTTAGGTTGCAGAAATCAAGGGGTCCGAGGCCTGCTCAATGTACACTGGATTCCTTGCAGTTCAGAGGATTCCTGAAAAACTGTTTAGGTTCCAGAAATCAACTAGTGCATGGCCTGTTCAAGGCACACTGGATCACTTGAAGTACAGAGGATTCCTGAAAAACTGTTTAGGTTCTAGAAATGGAGGGTCCATGGCCTGCACAAGGCAATCTGGATCCTTGCAAACAGAGGATTCTCAAAATTGTAGGTTCCAGAAGTCAAGGGCCATGGCCAAGTCAAGGCACACTGGATCCATTGCAGTACAGAGAATTCTTGAAAAACTGTTTAGGTTCCAGATATCAAGGGGTTAGTGGCCTGGTCACGGCACGCTGGATCCCTTGCACTAGAGAGGATTTCTGAAAAGCTGTTTAGGTTCCAGAAATTGAGGGGTCCGTGGCCTGGTCAAGGCACGCTGGATCCCTTGCAGTACAGAGGATTCCTGAAAAACGGTTTAGGTTTCAGAAATCGAGGGGTCCATGGCCTTGTCAAGGCACGCTGGATCCCTTGCAGTACAGTGGATTTCTGAAAAACTGTTTAGGTTCAAGAACATTTAATAAATGTGTTTATTCTATGGGGATTTATTAAGCCAGTAAGACTTCCTGTAGAAATGTCTTAAGATGCCTGTTTTAATTTATGCTCAAGTCTGGGTGCAGAAAAGTTTTCTTTCCATGCTGTTAATGGGGTTTAAGGGGTACTTATTGCCTCTGAACAATATTTTTATAACCATTTCAGTTTGTAGCATGTCAAAGTTGCCAGAGAGTCAGATATTAGTACAGAAGAGGGTGGTTTGTTTAGACATTTATGGTAATTGTTACCTATAAGGTACCTAAATTGTTTCTACATTTTTTTGTCTTTTCTCAGGAGGGAGAAGATGTTCGAAGTTTTATGGACTTCCAAATAATCCCATTGTATCATGCAGCTCATGGGCTTAAACAACAGCAATATCTACAAGGGACTATTTTTGATTAAGTTGTTTTTACTGATAGCCTCCTAAAGCTGTATCTAATTGAAACAGTACAAAGTATTCATTTTAAATTGTGTGTATTTGGAGGGGTGGCACCTTTCTGTGGTATTTTCTTTATGTTTTATCCTAATGTACATTCTCCGGACACTTTTACGACTGTATGTCTATTGTAAACTAATAAACAAAGTTTAAAAAAATTTTCCTGGGAATTACATCTGTTAGTGTAGTTGTAGCGTTAGCTTAGCTGTAGTGTTAGCTTTGTTGTAGCCTCAGCATAGCTGTAGCATTATTATAGTTGTGGCAAAAGTATAGCTGTAGCATTAGCTTAGCTGTAGCATTGGCATTAGCTGAAGCACTGGCATTAGCTGAAGCATTGGCATTAGCTGTAGTGTTAGCATTAGCTGTAGCGTTAGCATTAGCATTAGTTTAGCTGTAGCACTACTGTGGACTTAGCTGTAGCATTAGCATAAGCTGTAGCATTAGCATAAGCTGAAGCGTTGGTAAATTCTGTAGCATTAGCTGTAACGTTAGCTGTAGCATTAGCATAAGCTGTAGCATTAGCGTAAGTTGTAGCATAAGCTGAAGCACTATGTTTAGAGCAAGCATAAGCAGTAGCATTAGCATGAGCTGTAGCATAAGCAAGAGCTGTAGCATTAGCACGAGCTGTAGCATAAGTGCAAGCTGCAGCATTAGTACGAGCTGGCGCATAAGCACGAGCTGTAGCATAAGCACGAGCAATAGCATTAGCATGAGCTGTAGCATAAGTGCAAACTGTACTATAAACAATTTTAATGCAAGCATAAGAACTAGCATTAGCTGTAGTATTAGCTTTGTTGTAGTCTCAGCATAGCTCTGGTGTTAGCATAGCTGTCACAAAAGAATAGCTGTAGCATTAGCTTAGCTGTAGTATTAGCTTAGCTGTAGTATTAGCTTAGCTGTAGCATTGGCATTAGCTGAAGCATTGGCATTAGCTGTAGCGTTAGCATTAGCATTAGCTTAGCTGCAGCACTACTGTGGACTTAGCTGTAGCATTAGCATAAGCTGTAGCATTAGCATAAGTGAATGCTATAGCATTAGCTGTAACGTTAGCAGTAGCATTAGCGTAAGTTGTAGTATAAGCTGAAACATTACGTTTAGTGCAAGAGTAAGCTGTAGCATAAACATAAGCTGTAGCATAAGCACGAGCTGTGGCATAAGCACTAGCATTAGCTGTTGTGTTAGCTTTGTTGTAGCCGCAGCATAGCTGTGGCAAAAGTATAGGACTTAACTGTAGCATTAGCATAAGCTGAAGCATTCGGTTTAATGCAAGCGAAAGATGTAGCTTAAGCGTAAGTTGAAGCATTACAACGAGCTGTAGCATAAGCATGAGCTGTAGCATAAGCGCAAACTGTACAATAAACAGTTTTAATGTAAGCATAAGCACTAGCATTAGCAGTAGTGTTTGCTTTGTTGTAGCCTCAGCATAGCAGTGGCAAAAGTATAGCTGTAGCATTAGCTTCGCTGTAGCATTGGCATTAGCTGTAGCATTAGCATTTGCTTAGCTGTAGCACTACTGTGACTTAGCTGTAGCACTAGCGTAAGCTGTAGCGTTAGTGAATGCTGTAGCATAAGTTGAAGCATTAGGTTTAGTGCAAGAGTAAGCTGTAGCATAAGCAAAAGCTGAAGCATAAGCACAAGCTGTACTATAAACAGTTTTAATGTAAGCATAAGCACTAGCATTAGCTGTAGTCTTACCTTTGTTGTAGCCTCAGCATAGCTGTGGTGTTAGCATAGCTGTGGCAAAAGTATAGCTGTAGCATTAGCTGTAGTATTGGCATTAGTTGAAGCATTGGCATTAGCTGAAGCATTGGCATTAGCTGTAGTGTTGGCATTAGCTTAGCTGTAGCAATACTGTGACTTAGCTGTAGCATTAGCATGAGCTGTAGCATAAGCACGAGCTATAGCATAAGCATGAGCTGTAGCATAAGTGCAAACTGTACTATAAACAGTTTTAATGTAAGCATAAGCACTAGCATTAGCTGTAGTGTTAGCTTTGTTGTAGTCTCAGCATAGCTGTGGCAAAAGTATAGCTGTAGCATTAGCTTAGCTGTATCATTTGCTGTAACGTTAGATGTAGCATTAGCATAAGCTGTAGCATTAGCGTAAGTGAATGCTGTAGCATTAGCTGTAACTTTAGCAGTAGCATTAGCATTAGCTGCAGCATTAGTGTAAGTTGTAGCAGAAGCTGAAGCATTAGGTTTAGTGCAAGCGTAAGCGTAAGCTGTAGTGTTAGCACGAGCTGTGGCATAAGCACGAGCAGTAGCATAAGCATGAGCTGTAGCATAAGTGCAAACTGTGCTATAAACAGTTTTAATGTAAGCATAAGCACTTGCATTACCTGTAGTGTTAGCTTTGTTGTAGCCTCAGCATATCTGTCGCAAAAGTATAGCTGTTGCATTAGCTTAGCTGTAGCACTGGCATTAGCTGTAGCTTTGGCATTAGCTGTAGCGTTAGCATTAGCCTTAGCTTAGCTGTAGCACTACTGTGACTTAGCTGTAGCACTAGCGTAAGCAGTAGCATTAGTGAATGCTGTAGCATTAGCTGTAACATTAGCTGCAGCATTAGTATAAGCTATAGCATTAGTGTTATTTGTAGCGTAAGCGTAAGCTGTAACATAAGCTCGAGCTGTGGCATAAGCATGAGCTGTAGTATAAACAGTTTTAATGTAAGCATAAGCACTAGCATTAGCTGTAGTGTTAGCATTGTTGTAGCCTCAGCATAGCTGTGGTGTTAGCATAGCTGTGGCTAAAGTATAGCTGTAGCATTAGCTTAGCTTTAGCATTAGCTTAGCTGTAGCATTGGCATTAGCTGAAGCATTGACATTAGCATTAGCGTAGCTATAGCACCACTGTGACTAAACTGTGGCAATGGCATAAGCTGTAGCTTTAACGTAAGCTGTAGAGTAGGTGAATGCTGTAGCATTAGCTGTAATGTTAGCTGTAGCATTAGCGTAAGTTGTAGAATAAGCTGAAACATTAGGTTTAGTGCAAGCGTAAGCTGTAGCCTAAGCGCACACTGTAGCATTAGCACGAGCTGTAGCATAAGCATGAGCTGTAGCATAAGCATGAGCTGTACTATAAACAGTTTTAATGTAAGCATAAGCACTAGCATTAGCTGTAGTGTTAGCTTTGTTGTAGCCTCAGCATAGCTGTGGCAGAAGTATAGCTGCAGCATTAGCTTAGCAGTAGCACTGGCATTAGCTGTAGCATTAGCATTAGCTTTAACTTAGCTGTAGCACTACTGTGACTTAGCTGTAGCACTAGCGTAAGCTGTAGCATTAGTGAATGCTGTAGCATTAGTTGTAATGTCAGCTGTAGCATTAGCATAAGCTGTATCATTAGTGGAAGTTGTAGCATAAGCTGAAGCATTAGGTTTACTGCAAGAGTAAGCAGTGGCGTAAGCGTAACCTGTAGCATAAGCACGAACTGTAGCATAGGCACAAGCTGTACTATAAACAGTTTAAATGTAAGCATAAGCACTAGCATTAGCTGTAGTGTTAGCTTTGTTGTAGCCTCAGCACAGCTGTGATGTTAGCTTAGCTGTGGCAAAAGTATAGCTGTTGCATTAGCTTAGCTGTAGCATTACTAAGCTGCAGCATTGGCATTAGCGAAGCATTGGCATTAGCTGAAGCATTGGCATTAGCAGAAGCATTGGAATTAGCAGAAGCATTGGCATTCGCTGAAGCATTGGCATTAGCTGTAGCATTGGCATTACCATTAGCTTAGCTGTAGCACTACTGTGGACTTAGCTGTTGCATTAGCTTAAGCTGTAGCATTAGTGTAAGTTGTAGCATAAGCTGAAGCATTAGGTTTAGTGCAAGCGTAAGCTGTAGCTTAAGCGTAAGCTGCAGCATTAGCACAAGCTGTAGCATAAGCACGAGCTGTAATATAAGCATGAGCTGTAGCATAAGCACGAGCTATAGCTTAAGCATGAGCTGTAGCATAAGCGCAAACTGTACTATAAACAGTTTTAAAGTAAGAATAAGCACTAGCATTAGCTGTAGTGTTAGCTTTGTTGTAGGCTTAGCTCAGCTGTGGCAAAAGTATAGCTGTAGCATTAGCTTAGCTGTAGCATTGGCATTAGCTGAAGCATTGGCTTTAGCTGAAGCATTGGCATTAGCATTATCTTAGCTGTAGCACTACTGTGGACTTAGCTGTAGCATTAGCATAAGCTGTGGCATTACCGTAAGCTGTAGAGTTGGTGAATGCTGTAGCATTAGCTGTAACGTTTGCTGTAGCATTAACATATGCTGTAGAATTAGCGTAAGTTAAAGCATAAGCTGAAGCATTAGGTTTACTGCAAGAAAAAGCGCATAAAGCGCGAGCTGTGGCATAAGCTACAGCTGCAGCATAGCACGAGCTGTAGTATAAGCATGAGCTGGCAGCATAAGCACAAGCTGTAGTATAAGCGCAAACTGTACTATAAACAGTTTTAATGAAAGCATAACTACTAGCATTAGCTGAAGTGTTAGCTTTGTTGTAGTCTCAGCATAGCTGTGGTGTTAGCATAGCTGTCGCAAAAGTATAGCTGTAGCATTAGCTTAGCTGCAGCATTGGCATTAGCTGAAGCATTGGCATTAGCATTAGCTTAGCTGTAGCACTACTGTGGACTTAGCTGTAGCATTAGCATAAGCTGTAGCAGTAGCGTAAGTTGTTGCATAAAGCAAGAGCATTGGGTTTAGTGCAAAGCATAAGCTGTAGCATTAGCGTAAGCTGTAGCATTAGCACAAGCTCAGCATAAGCGCACGAGCTGTAGGATAAGCAGGAGCTGTAGCATAAGTACAAACTGTACTATAGACAGTTTTAATGTATGCATAAGCAATAGCATTACCTGTAGTGTTAGCTTTGTTGTAGCCTCAGCATAGCTGTCGCAAAAGTATAGCTGTAGCATTAGCTTAGCTGTAGCACTGGCATTAGCTGTAGCATTGGCATTAGCTGTTGCGTTAGCATTAGCTTAGCTGTAGCACTACTGAGACTTAGCTGTGGCATTAGCATAAACTGTATCAGTAGCGTAAGCTGTAGCGTTGGTGAATGCTGTAGCATTAGCTGTAATGTTAGCTGCAGCATTAGATTAAACTCTAGCATTAGCATAAGTTACAGCATAAGCTGAAGCATTAGGTTTAGTGCAAGCGTAAGCTGTAGCATAAGCGTAAGCTGTAGCATAAGCACGAGCTGTAGCATAAGTACAAACTGTACAATAAACAGTTTTAATGTAAGCATAAGCACTAGCATTAGCTGTAGTGTTAGCTTTGTTCTAGCCTCAGCATAGCTGTGGCAAAAGTATAGCTGTAGCATTAGCTTAGCTGTAGCATTAGCTAAGCTGTAGCATTGGCATTAGCTGAAGCACTGGCATTAGCTGAAGCATTGGCATTAGTAATAGCTTAGCTGTAGCACTACTGTGGACTTAGCTGTAGCTTTAGCATAAGCTGTAGCATTAGCGTAAGTGAATGCTGTAGCATTAGCTGTAACGTTAGCAGTAGCATTAGCTGTAGCATTGGCGTAAGTTGTAGCACAAGCTGAAGCATTAGGTTTAGTGCAAGCATAAGCTGTAGCGTAAGCGTAAGCTTTAGCATTAGCACGACCTGTAGCATAAGCACGAGCTATAGCATAAGCATGAGCTGTAGCATAAGCATGAGCTGTAGCATAAGCATGAGCTGTAGCATAAGTACAAACTGTACTTTAAACAGTTTTAATGTAAGCATAAGCACTAGCATTAGCTGTAGTGTTAGCTTTGTTCTAGCCTCAGCATAGCTATGGCCAAAGTACAGCTGCAGCATTAACTTAGCTGTAGCACTGGCATTAGCTGTAGCATTAGCTTTAACTTAGCAGTAGCACTACTTTGACTTAACTGTAGCACTAGTGTAAGCTGTAGCGTTAGTGTATGCTGTAGCATTAGCTGTAATGTTAGCTGCAGCATTAGCATTAGCGCAAGTTGTAGCATAATCTGAAGCTTTAGGTTTAGTGAAAGGGCAAGCTGTGGCGTAAGCGTAGGCTGTAGCATTAGCTGAGCTGTAGCATTGGCATTAGCTGAAGCATTGGCATTAGCTGAAGGATTGGCATTAGCATTAGCTTAGCTGTAGCACTACGGTGGACTTAGCTGTAGCTTTAGCATAAGCTGCAGCATTAGTGTAAGTGAATGCTGTAGCATTAGCTGTAACGTTAGCAGTAGCATTAGCATAAGCTGTAGCTTTAGCGTAAGTTGTAGCATAAGCTGAAGCTATTAGGTTTAGTGCAAGCATAAGCTGTAGCGTAAGCGTAAGCTGTAGCATTAGCATGAGCTGAAGCATAAGCACGAGCTGTAGCATAAGCATGAGCTCTAGCATAAGCATGAGCTGTAGCATAAGTACAAACTGTACTATAAACAGTTTTAATGTAAGCATAAGCACTAGCATTAGCTGTAGTGTTAGCTT
Source organism: Neoceratodus forsteri (assembly GCA_016271365.2). Lineage (NCBI taxonomy): Eukaryota > Metazoa > Chordata > Ceratodontiformes > Ceratodontidae > Neoceratodus > Neoceratodus forsteri. The sequence continues at coordinate 1,131,075,368 of CM028131.1, forward strand.
TGTTGTAGTCTCAGCATAGCTGTGGCAAAAGTAGAGCTGTAGCATTAGCTTAGCTGTTGCACTGGCATTAGCTGTAGCATTAGCATTAGCTTAGCTGTAGAACTACTGGGACTTAGCTGTAGCATTAGCGTAATCTGTAGTGTTAGTGAATGCTGTAGCATTAGCTGTAACATTAGCTGTAGCATTAGCAAAAGCTGTAGCATTAGCATAAGTTGTAGCATAAGCTGACACATTACGTTTAGTGCAAGAGTAAGCTGTACCATAAGCATGAGCTGTAGCATAAGCACGAGCTGTGACATAAGCATGAGCTGTAGCATAAGCACGAGCTGTACTATAATTAGTTTAAATGTAAACATAAGCACTAGCATTAGCTGCAGTGTTAGCTTTGCTGTAGCCTCAGCACAGCTGTGGCAAAAGTACAGCTGTAGCATTAGCTTAGCTGTAGCATTAGCTTAGCTGTAGCATTGGCATAGCTGAAGGATTGGTATTAGCTGAAGCATTGGCATTAGCATTATCTTAGCTGTAGCACTAGTGTGGTCTTTGGTGTAGCATTAGCATATGCCATGGCATTACCGTAAGTGAATGATGTAGCATTAGCTATAACGTTAGCAGTAGCATAAGCATAAGCTGTAGCATCAGCGTAAGTTGTAGCATACGCTGAAGCATTAGGTTTACTGCATGCATAAGCTGTAGCATAAGCGTAAGCTGTAGCATAAGCATGAGCAGTAGCACAAGTACAAATTGTACTATAAACAGTTTTAATGTAAGCATAAGCACTAGCATTAGCTGTACTGTTAGCTTTGTTGTAGCCTCAGCAAAGCTGTGGAAAAAGTAGAGCTGTAGCATTAGCTTAGCTGTAGCACTGGCATTAGCTGTAGCATTAGCATTAGCTTTGCTGTAGCACTAGCGTAAGCTGTAGCGTTAGTGAATGCTGTAGCATTAGATGTAACATTAGCATAAGCTGTAGCATTAGCGTAAGTTGTAGCATAAGCTGAAACATAACGTTTAGTGCAAGAGTAAGCTGTAGCATCAGCATAAGCTGTGGCATAAGCATGAGCTGTGGCGTAAGCATGATCTGTAGCATAAGCACGAGCAGTACTATAATCAGTTTAAATGTAAGCATAAGCATGAGCTGTAGTGTTAGCTTTGTTGTAGCCTCAACATAGCTGTGGCAAAAGTATAGCTGTAGCATTAGCTTTGTTGTAGCATTGGCATTAGCTGAAGCATTGGCATTAGCAGAAGCATTGGCTTAGCTGTAGCACTACGGTGGACTTAGCTGTAGCTTTAGCATAAGCTGCAGCATTAGCGTAAGTGAATGCTGTAGCATTAGCTGTAACGTTAGCAGTAGCATTAGCATAAGCTGTAGCTTTAGCGTAAGTTGTAGCATAAGCTGAAGCATTAGGTTTAGTGCAAGCATAAGCTGTAGCGTAAGCGTAAGCTGTAGCATTAGCATGAGCTGAAGCATAAGCACGAGCTGTAGCATAAGCATGAACTGTAGCATAAGCATGAGCTGTAGCATAAGTACAAACTGTACTAAAAACAGTTTTAATGTAAGCATAAGCACTACCATTAGCTATAGTGTTAGCTTTGTTGTAGCCTCAGCATAGCTGTGGCAAAAGTAGAGCTGTAGCATTAGCTTAGCTCTTGCACTGGCATTAGCTGTAGCATTAGCATTAGATTAGCTGTAGCACTACTGTGACTTAGCTGTAGCATTAGCGTAATCTGTAGTGTTAGTGAATGCTGTAGCATTAGCTGTAACATTAGCTGTAGCATTAGCCAAAGCTGTAGCATTAGCGTAAGTTGTAGCATAAGCTGAAACATTATGTTTAGTGCAAGAGTAAGGTGTAGCATAAGCATGAGCTGTAGCATAAGCATGAGCTGTGACATAAGCATGAGCTGTAGCATAAGCATGAGCTGTACTATAAACAGTTTAAATGTAAGCATAAGCACTAGCATTAGCTGCAGTGTTAGCTTTGCTGTAGCCTCAGCACAGTTGTGGCAAAAGTACAGCTGTAGCATTAGTTTAGCTGTAGCATTAGCTTAGCTGTAGCATTGGCATAGCTGAAGGATTGGTATTACCTGAAGCATTGGCATTAGCATTATCTTAGCTGTAGCACTACTGTGGTCTTAGGTGTAGCATTAGCATATGCTGTGGCATTACCGTAAGTGTATGATGTAGCATTAGCTATAACGTTAGCAATAGCATTAGCATAAGCAGTAGCATCAGCGTAAGTTGTAGCATAAGCTGAAGCATTAGGTTTACTGCATGCATAAGCTGTAGCATAAGCGTAAGCTGTAGCATAAGCATGAGCAGTAGCATAAGTACAAATTATACTATAAACAGTTTTAATGTAAGCATAAGCACTAGCATTAGCTGTACTGTTAGCGTTGTTCTAGCCTCAGCATAGCTGTGGCAAAAGTAGAGCTGTAGCATTAGCTTAGCCGTAGCACTGGCATTAGCTGTAGCATTAGCATTAGCTTTGCTGTAGCACTAGCGTAAGCTGTAGCATTAGTGAATGCTGTAGCATTAGCTGTAACATTAGCATAAGCTGTAGCATTAGCGTAAGTTGTAGCATAAGCTGAAACATTACGTTTAGTGCAAGTGTAAGCTGTAGCATCAGCATAAGCTGTGGCATAAGCATGAGCTGTGGCATAAGCACGATCTGTAGCATAAGCACGAGCTGTACTATAATCAGTTTAAATGTAAGCATAAGCACTAGCATGAGCTGTAGTGTTAGCTTTGTTGTAGCTTCAGCATAGCTGTGGCAAAAGTATAGCTGTAGCATTAGCTTAGCTGTAGCATTGGCATTAGCTGAAGCATTGGCATTAGCTGAAGCATTGGCATTAGCATTAGCTTAGCTGTAGCACTATGGTGGACTTAGCTGTAGCTTTAGCATAAGCTGCAGCATTAGCGTAAGTGAATGCTGTAGCATTAGCTGTAACGTTAGCAGTAGCATTAGCCTAAGCTGTAGCCTTAGCGTAAGTTGTAGCATAAGCTGAAGCATTAGGTTTATTGCAAGCATAAGCTGTAGCGTAAGCGTAAGCTGTAGCATTAGCATGAGCTGAAGCATAAGCACGAGCTATAGCATAAGCATGAGCTGTAGCATAAGCATGAGCTGTAGTATAAGCATGAGCTGTAGCATAAGTACAAACTGTACTATAAACAGTTTTAATGTAAGCATAAGCACTAGCATTAGCTGTAGTGTTAGCTTTGTTGTAGCCTCAGCATAGCTGTGGCAAAAGTAGAGCTGTAGCATTAGCTTAGCTGTTGCACTGGCATTAGCTGTAGCATTAGCATTAGCTTAGCTGAAGCACTACTGTGACTTAGCTGTAGCATTAGCGTAATCTGTAGTGTTAGTGAATGCTGTAGCATTAGCTGTAACATTAGCTGTAGCATTAGCAAAAGCTGAAGCATTAGCGTAAGTTGCAGTATAAGCTGAAACATTACGTTTAGTGCAAGAGTAAGCTGTAGCATAAGCATGAGCTGTAGCATAAGCACGAGCTGTGACATAAGCATGAGCTGTAGCATAAGCACGAGCTGTACTATAATTAGTTTAAATGTAAGCATAAGCACTAGCATTAGCTGCAGTGTTAGCTTTGCTGTAGCCTCAGCACAGCTGTGGCAAAAGTAGCATTAGCTTAGCTGTAGCATTAGCTTAGCTGTAGCATTGGCATAGCTGAAGGATTGGTATTAGCTGAAGCATTGCCATTAGCATTATCTTAGCTGTAGCACTACTGTGGTCTTAGGTGTAGCATTAGCATATGCTATGGCATTACCGTAAGTGACTGATGTAGCATTAGCTATAACGTTAGCAGTAGCATTAGCATAAGCTGTAGCATCAATGTAAGTTGTAGCATACGCTGAAGCATTAGGTTTACTGCATGCATAAGCTGTAGCATAAGCATAAGCTGTAGCATAAGCATGAGCAGTAGCATAAGTCCAAATTGTACTATAAACAGTTTCAATGTATGCATAAGCACTAGCATTAGCTGTACTGTTAGCTTTGTTCTAGCCTCAGCATAGCTGTGGCAAAAGTAGAGCTGTAGCATTAGTTTAGCTGTTGCACTGGCATTAGCTGTAGCATTAGCATTAGCTTTGCTGTAGCACTAGCGTAAGCTGTAGCGTTAGTGAATGCTGTAGCATTAGCTGTAACATTAGCATTAGCTGTAGCATTAGCATTAGCTTAGCTGTAGCACTACTGTGACTTAACTGTAGCACTAGCGTAAGCTGTAGCGTTAGTGAATGCTGTAGCATTATCTGTAACATTAGCTGTAGCATTAGCATAAGGGGTAGCATTAGCATAAGTTGTAGGATAAGCTGAAACACTGCGTTTAGTCGAAGAGTAAACTGTAGCATAAGCATAAGCTGTGGCATAAGCACAAGCTGTGGCATAAGCACGAGCTGTACTGTAAACAGTTTAAATGTAAGCATAAGCACTAGCATTAGCTGTAGTGTTAGCTTTGTTGTAGCCTCAGCGTAGCTGTGGCAAAAGTAGAGCTGTAGCATTAGCTTAGCTGTTGCACTGGCATTAGCTGTAGCATTAACATTAGCTTAGCTGTAGCACTACTGTGACTTAGCTGTAGCATTAGCGTAATTTGTAGCGTTAGTGAATGCTGTAGCATTAGCTGTAAAATTAGCTGTAGCATTAGCAAAAGCTGTTGCATTAGTGTAAGTTGTAGCATAAGCTGAAACATTACGTTTAGTGCAAGAGTAAGCTGTAGCATAAGCATGAGCTGTAGCATAAGCACGAGCTGTGAGATAAGCATGAGCTGTAGCATAAGCACGAGCTGTACTATAAACAGTTTAAATGTAAGCATAAGCACTAGCATTAGCTGCAGTGTTAGTTTTGCTGTAGCCTCAGCACAGCCGTGGCAAAAGTATAGCTGTAGCATTAGCTTAGCTGTAGCATTAGCTTAGCTGTAGCATTGGCATAGCTGAAGGATTGGTATTAGCTGAAGCATTGGCATTAGCATTATCTTAGCTGTAGCACTACTGTGGTCTTGGGTGTAGCATTAGCATATGCTGTGGCATTACCGTAAGTGAATGATGTAGCATTAGCTATAACGTTAGCAGTAGCATTAGCATAAGCTGTAGCATCAGCGTAAGTTGTAGCATAAGCTGAAGCATTAGGTTTACTGCATGCATAAGGTGTAGCATAAGCGTAAGCTGTCGCATAAGCATGAGCAGTAGCATAAGTACAAATTGTACTATGAACAGTTTTAATGTAAGCATAAGCATTAGCATTAGCTGTACTGTTAGCTTTGTTGTAGCCTCAGCATAGCTGTGGCAAAAGTAGAGCTGTAGCATTAGCTTAGCTGTAGCACTGGCATTAGCTGTAGCATTAGCATTAGCTTTGCTGTAGCACTAGCGTAAGCTGTAGCGTTAGTGAATGCTGTAGCATTAGCTGTAACATTAGCTGTAACATTTGCATAAGCTGTAGCATTAGCGTAAGTTGTAGCATAAGCTGAAACATTACGTTTAGTGCAAGAGTAAGCTGTAGCATCAGCATAAGCTGCGGCATAAGCATGAGCTGTGGCATAAGCACGATCTGTAGCATAAGCATGAACTGTACTATAATCAGTTTAAATGTAAGCATAAGCACTAGCATGAGCTGTAGTGTTAGCTTTGTTGTAGCCTCAGCATAGCTGTGGCAAAAGTATAGCTGCAGCATTAGCTTAGCTGTAGCATTGGCATTAACTGAAGCATTGGCATTAGCTGAAGCATTGGCATTAGCATTAGCTTAGCTGTAGCACTACGGTGGACTTAGGTGTAGCTTTAGCATAAGCTTCAGCATTAGTGTAAGTGAATGCTGTAGCATTAGCTGTAACGTTAGCAGTAGCATTAGCATAAGCTGTAGCTTTAGCGTAAGTTATAGCATAAGCTGAAGCATTAGGTTTAGTGCAAGCATAAGCTGTAGCGTAAGCATAAGCTGTAGCATTAACATGAGCTGAAGCATAAGCACGAGCTATAGCATAAGCATGAGCTGTAGCATAAGCATGAGCTGTAGCATAAGTACAAACTGTACTATAAACAGTTTTAATGTAAGCATAAGCACTAGCATTAGCTGTAGTGTTAGCTTTGTTGTAGCCTCAGCATAGCTGTGGCAAAAGTAGAGCTGTAACATTAGCTTAGCTGTTGCACAGGCATTAGCTGTAGCATTAGCATTAGCTTAGCTGTAGCACTACTGTGACTTAGCTGTAGCATTAGCGTAATCTGTAGCGTTAGTGAATGCTGTAGCATTAGCTGTAACATTAGCTGTAGCATTAGCAAAAGCTGTAGCATTAGCGTAAGTTGTAGCATAAGCTGAAACAGTACGTTTAGTGCAAGAGTAAGCTGTAGCATAAGCATGAGCTGTAGCATAAGCACGAGCTGTGACATAAGCATGAGCTGTAGCATAAGCATGAGCTGTACTATAATTAGTTTAAATGTAAGCATAAGCACTAGCATTAGCTGCAGTGTTAGCTTTGCTGTAGCCTCAGCACAGCTGTGGCAAAAGTACAGCTGTAGCATTAGCTTAGCTGTAGCATTCGCTTAGCTGTAGCATTGGCATAGCTGAAGGATTGGTATTAGCTGAAGCATTGGCATTAGCATTATCTTAGCTGTAGCACTACTGTGGTCTTAGGTGTAGAATTAGCATATGCTATGGCATTACCGTAAGTGAATGATGTAGCATTAGCTATAACGTTAGCAGTAGCATTAGCATAAGCTGTAGCATCAGCGTAAGTTGTAGCATAAGCTGAAGCATTAGGTTTACTGCATGCATAAGCTGTAGCATAAGCGTAAGCTGTAGCATAAGCATGAGCAGTAGCATAAGTACAAATTGTACTATAAACAGTTTTAATGTAAGCATAAGCACTAGCATAACTGTACTGTTAGCTTTGTTCTAGCCTCAGCATAGCTGTGGCAAAAGTAGAGCTGTAGCATTAGCTTAGCTGTAGCACTGGCATTAGCTGTAGCATTAGCATTAGCTTTGCTGTAGCACTAGCGTAAGCTGTAGCGTTAGTGAATGCTGTAGCATTAGCTGTAACATTAGCATAAGCTGTAGCATTAGCCTAAGTTGTAGCATAAGCTGAAACATTACGTTTAGTGCTATAGTAAGCTGTAGCATCAGCATAAGCTGTGGCATAAGCATGAGCTGTGGCATAAGCACGATCTGTAGCATAAGCATGAGCTGTGCTATAATCATTTTAAATGTAAGCATAATCACTAGCATGAGCTGTAGTGTTAGCTTTGTTGTAGCCTCTGCATAGCTGTGGCAAAAGTATAGCTGTAGCACTAGCTTAGCTGTAGCATTGGCATTAGCTGAAGCATTGGCATTAGCTTAGCTGTAGCACTACAGTGGACTTAGCTGTAGCTTTAGCATAAGCTGCAGCATTAGCGTAAGTGAATGCTGTAGCATTAGCTGTAATGTTAGCAGTAGCATTAGCATAAGCTGTAGCTTTAGCGTGAAGTTGTAGCATAAGCTGAAGCATTAGGTTTAGTGCAAGCATAAGCTGTAGCGTAAGCGTAAGCTGTAGCATTAGCATGAGCTGTCGCATAAGCACGAGCTGTAGCATAAGCATGAGCTGTAGCATAAGCATGCGCTGTAGCATAAGTACAAACTGTACTAAAAACAGTTTTAATGTAAGCATAAGCACTAGCATTAGCTGTAGTGTTAGCTTTGTTGTAGCCTCAGCATAGCTGTGGCAAAGGTAGAGCTGTAGCATTAGCTTAGCTGTTGCACTGGCATTAGCTGTAGTATTAGCATTAGCTTAGCTGTAGCACTACTGTGACTTAGCTGTAGCACTAGCGTAATCTGTAGCGTTAGTGAATACTGTAGCATTAGCTGTAACATTAGCTGTTGCATTAGCAAAAGCTGTAGCATTAGCGTAAGTTGTAGCATAAACTGAAACATTACGTTTAGTGCAAGAGTAAGCTGTAGCATAAGCATGAGCTGTAGCATAAGCACGAGCTGTGGAATATGTACGAGCTGTAGCATAAGCACGAGCTGTACTATAAACAGTTTAAATGTAAGCATAAGCACTAGCATTAGCTGCAGTGTTAGCTTTGCTGTAACCTCAGCATAGCTGTGGCAAAAGTATAGCTGTAACATTAGCTTAGCTGTAGCATTAGCTTAGCTGTAGCATTGGCATAGCTGAAGGATTGGCATTAGCTGAAGCATTGGCATTAGCATTATCTTAGCTGTAGCACTACTGTGATCTTAGGTGTAGCATTAGGATATGCTGTGGCATTACCATAAGTGAATGCTGTAGCATTAGCTGTAACATTAGCATAAGCTGTAGCATTAGCGTAAGTGAATGCTGTAGCATTAGCTGTAACGTTAGCAGTAGCATTAGCATAAGGTGTAGCATTAGCGTAACTTGTCGCATAAGCTGAAGCATTAGGTTTAGTGCAAGTATAAGCTGTAGCATAAGCGTAAGCCGTAGCATTAGCACGAGTTGAAGCATAAGCATGAGCTGTAGCATAAGCATGTGCTGTAGTATAAGCATGAGCTGTAGCATAAGTACAAACTGTACTATAAACAGATTTAATGTAACCATAAGCACTAGCATTAGCTGTAGTGTTAGCTTTGTTGTAGTCTCAGCATAGCTGTGGCAAAACTAGAGCTGTAGCATTAGCTTAACTATAGCATTGGCATTAGCTGAAGCTTTGGCATGAGCTGAAGCATTGGCATTAGCTGAAGCATTGGCATTAGCATTAGCTTAGCTGTAGCACTACTGTGGACTTAAGTGTAACATTAGCATTAGCTGTAGCATTAGCGTAAGTGAATGCTGTAGCATTTGCTGTAACGTTAGCAGTAGCATTAGCAGAAGCTGTAGCATTAGCATTAGCTTAGCAGTAGCACTGCTGTGACTTAGCTGTAGCACTAGCGTAAGCTGTAGCTTTAATGAATGCTGTAGCATTAGCTGTAGCTTTAGCATAAGCTGTAGCATTAGAGTAAGTTGTAGCATAAGGTGAAACATTACTTGTAGTGCAAGAGTAAGCTGTAGCATAAGCACGAGCTGTGGCATAAGCACGAGCTGTACTATAAACAGTTTAAATGTAAGCATAAGCACTAGCATTAGCTGTAGTGTTAGCTTTGTTGTAGCCTCAGCATAGCTGTGGCAAAAGTATAGCTGTAGCATTAGCTTAGCTGAAGCATTGGCATTAGCATTAGCTTAGCTTTAGCACTATTGTGGACTTAGCTGTAGCATTAGCATAAGCTGTAGCATTAGCGTAAGTGAATGCTGTAGCATTAGTTGTAACGTTAGCAGTAGCATTAGCATTAGCATTAGATTAGCTGTAGCACTACTGTGACTTAGCTGTAGCTCTAGTGTAAGCTGTAGCGTTAGTGAATGCTGTATCTTTAGCTGTAATCTTAGCTGTAGAATTATTGATTTATTATTTATTTAGCTTTTGTTGACCGGGTAAGTGCACTAGACAAATCCTGCCTTTTTTCAGGCACGACCTAGGGAAGGGGGATACAGATGAATGCCAACTGACCTTGAACCAGATTAAGCTGATGGTGGTATTTTTAGTGAATGAGGGAAATTTGGCCAGGACACTGGAGAAATTCCCCTACTCTGCTGGCACTCTGTGGCCAGTAGAGGTCTAGCAGCATGTCTTGCTGTGTCAATTGAGGTCTGCTCCGGGGAGAGGATGGACGGTGGAGCAGTGAGAGGACTGGATCCTGCTAGAATGGAGAAAGAGAGTGAGAGAAATGTACAGGTGCTGTCTGTACCGGTTCCGATGGGAGTTTCTACTAATGAAGCTATGGGTAATTGTCCAGAAGATCTATCCATCGTGGTCATATTAATTCATCAAGTACTGTTGCCTTTGAGTGTCCTCACCTGATTCAGGGGGCTTCTGAAAAATTGGCAGCTTTGCGACATGAACAAGCGAGAATGCAGGAGGAGACTTCCAAATGGGAGTCAGTTTCAGCCACTACTTCTCCCGTTCACGAGGTGGGCGAGGTTGAGGTACAGAGGAGAAGAAATTCTGCACCTGAGGACCAAGAAGAGCAGTCTGGACTCTATGAGGACCCGAATGGAAACATTGATAGAGGTAGTCGGCGATGCTGTGCCTGCAATAGTTCCTGGTTTGAGGTCTGTCGGCGGTATGACGTGCTCAAGATGCGACGGAACATCTAAGACCGCTGTGGTAGTCAATTCGAGTAGTACGGAAGTTCTTTCCAGTGGCAGTAGGTCTAGAGTAAGCTCTAGAGCTTTAACAAAGGATTCTGGATTTGTTTTTCCGGGGTTGGACGCATGGTGTGTGGAAGCAATCCCTTGTATCTTCCAGACGGACCCGAATCATCAGGAGGGGGTGTCGGAATTCACCTTCATGAAACGTTTGGTGACTGGTAAGGAGAGATCTGGGGAAGAAGGGAAGGAGAAGTGGGCGGCTGTGATATTTGCCAAACGCAATATTGATTGCCCTATTTCAAGTAAGGGACTAGTGACTGAATCTTGTCAGCATATTGAGAGGGTACCAGTATTAAATGACTATGCAAAGGCCTCAGAGCCTGAGATTTGGTCACCTGAAAGGGCCCTGCAGGACGCTGGCTGGACTTTGAATAAAGGTTCTTGGCATCCCACCCAGGACTGGGATCCTAAGCTAAATTTTTCACAAAATGTGCCTGGCTGGCAACCTGTTTTACCTGTGGTTACAAATGTATTGGGAAGTGATGTGTGGAGTGAGGTACAGGGAGCAGTTCCTATTCCAGAAGCTAAGGGGATTCCTGGATGTGGTCCTGACCTTACTCTGGAGGTAGGGTTGGAGTCTCTTGGGGCTGGCACAGAAGCACTTCCCAATATTAGATGTCCTCTTATGTCTGATTTATTTTCCTTGCAGAAAAAGGAAGCGGGCCCTCGTAGAAATGTGGTCCGCATACGATATAAAGGGGGAATGGACATTAGACCTGACAGAGTGTATGTGGGCAAGCAGTTATTGAAGGATTCTTTACACTTTTCCCCTCGGGAGGTATTTGCATTCATCAATATATCGGGGGAGGATAATTTTGACGTTAGTTTTCGTTCTGCATCTGCACTAGATTTGTTTTGGGAAAGGTATAATCAAGTCAAGTTTTCACCCATCTGGACACCTTTTTTTGTTATTCCCTTAACGAAACCTTTAATTAGGTTTGTAACGGTCATGTTTCGAAATGAGGGTGTCCACGTGGATGACATTTCTTACTGGCTTGACCAAAAATGTGATGTCTTGGGTGCTCCCGAGGCCATTTTGAACTCGGAGCAATTTTGGACTGGAGGTTGGAAATTTAAGGTCAAACTACGACAAACGGACCAGGGGATAGTGCATATCCCGAATTCCTTCCTTCTGGGGAGGGATAGAGGGGTGTGTTTCTATGCGGGTCAGCCTAGGGCATGTTATAGATGTGGAGTGAGGACACATTTGTCAAGTTCATGTGATAAACCGCGGTGTGATCATTGTGGGGAGGTGGGCCATGGGATGTTTCAATGTACGAATCTTACGAAGTATGATTTATGTGATGGAATGGGACATACTTTTTCAGACTGTGTTTGGGCAGCAAGAAATAAAACTGTAACGGGAAGCCCGGAATTACTAATTCAAACAGCTCAGGGTAAAATTGTTCAGTCGGAAGTTTCTGAGGGTGTCACCGTGGTGGGGCATGGGGTATTACAGAATAAGGGATCTGATGGTATAAAGCAAAAAGAGGTTCCCGAAGACTCTCTTCGGGATGTTCCGGAAGTGGGTTTGGAGGGTCACATCACCCCGATTAGTATAGGGGTTGAGAAAGTTTTGAAACCTGCGATTTTGATCCTTGTATGGTGTTCTTCCAGGAACACCAAAGCTAGTTCTGGGACAAGTCCATTGGAAATGGAATCCAATAACCCCTTTGCAGTCTTGGCTGCCTCTTGGGGGGAATCAGAAATGGATGGCCTAGAGTTAGATTCCCAATCAGTTCCAGATAGCCCGCCATCTCCGTCACGTCCTCAGGAAGGGTATAAGGGAAAGAAGAAAAAAAGGAGGAAAAAAGATGGCTGATTGGGGTTGGGCCTTTGCTAATGGTAATTAAATTAGGATCAGTAAATGTTCATAGTTTGTTGAACTTTAAGAGACGTAGTATATTTATGATTATATTCATTTTCAAGCTTTTGAAATTTGCCTTTTACAAGAAACATGGATGTACTCACTTGATCAAGCAAGATTTTTCCAGAAAGAATGGTGTTGGGGCCCATCATACTGGTCGTTCAGTCAGCAAACGGCTGATGGAATTGGATTTCTGTTCAACTCCTTCAGATTTTCCTTAATTAAATTGATGGACATAATACCAGGTAGATTAATGATCCTGGATGGGGTTCTGGATACTATGATATGTAGATTTATAAATGTTTATTGCTCACAAATTAAAGCAGAAAGGGTAGAGCTATTCCGGAAGATTAAACCTTTTTTGTGCACTACACATTCCATTTTTCTTTGTGGGGATTTCAATTGTGAAATAAAACATAAACTTGGTGCAAAGGTTCCAGAAGGGAACAAAAAGATTTATTGTGACTCCATTGCATTGACGGAGTTGATACACTCTTCTGGCCTTGTTGATGCACATAACCAACAGCAAGGAGGGTTGAGTTTTACTTATAGAAAAAATCTATATACGTCTACTATCGATTATATATTTTTATCGGATAATTTGGCCTTTACATTTTCATCATTTCTGGTTTCATTTTCTGACCATTTACTGCTACATTGCATCATTGGAACTGACCACCTCCCTCCTAAGAAAAGACCCAGGTGGAAACTGAACGCATCTTTATTAGACTGTCCTGAGATAATGGCCAAATTTAAAGTTTTACTACATGCAAGGTTATCTGTGGCTTTTTTGTACGATAATTTGGGAGACCGGTGGGTAGATTCTAAACATGATTTTGGTACATTTTTTAAGAATATAGGGTGCACTAAAGGGAATGAGAAGTTGCTTAGATATTTATCATTATGACAGCAGTTATACACCTTGATCTCCTCAGCTAACACTTACAATAATAAGGATTTACTTTTAATAGATCAAACTAAATCACAACTTGAGGAATGGCAATATGATAGAGCTAGTACCCTACAAGCTTTATATTTGTATGGGGATAAAAAGAGCCCAGCTGGGGATCCTTATGAAGCCTTTAAAGCATATAAGAAAAAAACTTCGATTTTCGCATTAAAAAAGGCAGATGGGGCTATTATTACGGATCCAGATGGCCTACAGTCTTTAATCAAACAGTTTGTCATCTCTCATGAACCTAAATTTCCTCCACATCTTTTTGAGATACGAGATTTCTTGAAGAACATTAAAATCTCAAATGTTGGAGTACAGGATGGGCCCTTAATTGAACCTATCACTAAATTGGAAATCATAGAAGCAATTAAAAAAACGAAAACTGGCACTTCACCGGGGATGGATGGCCTTACGATAGAATTGTATAAAATATTTCCAGACGAATTTGCAGTGGGGTTAGAATTAATATTTAATTTCCTTTTAGACGTAGAAAACTTCCCTCAATGGTTTACTGAAGGGATACTGATTTTTTTGTTTAAAACCGGTGACAGTTTTTTGTTGGAAAATTGGAGACCTATTACCTTATTGAATTCCGATTACAAATTATTGGTAGGCATTCTTAATGCAAGGTTAAAAGAAATGGCACGATTGGTTGTATCTCCCAACCAATATTGTGCAATACAAGGGAAAACTATATTTCAAGCTCATAAGGTAATTAGGGATTGGATTGAATACATTAATATACAGAAATTATCAGGTTGCAACATGTCGGTAGATCAACGGAAAGTGTTTGACAGGGTATATCATCCCTTTCTGTTTTTAGTGTTGCAACATTACGGAGTACCGAAAAAATTTGTTAATTGGATCAAAGCAATATATGGGAGATCTTCGACATTTCAGGTCGTTCAATTTCAGTTTGGAGATGGATTCCATGTTACTACAGGGGTACAACAAGGATGCCCGCTTAGCCCATTATTATACGTTTATGCGATTGATGTATTAGTTCAGTATTTGTCACAAATAGCATTCTGGGAAGGAATTACGGCCCCGCCTTTGGTGCAGGAAGTCAGGGTCCAGGCGTATGCGGACGATTTGTGCTTATTCTTTACTCATAATCATGAGGTACTGGTGTTTTTGGATTGTATGGAGAAATTTGCAAGGATTTCCAATGCACAATTGAATACTGCTAAAAGCCAGGGTTTGTTTATTGGGGTTAATCTCCCAGAGTCTGTAGTAGTTCAAGGTTTGAAAATTTCTTCGGACCCTATTAAGATTTTAGGTTTATGGTATGGCTCCCAAAATTCATCTAGTCTTAATTGGGAAACAGGTTTGACAATAGTGGAACATAAAATTAATATATGGAAGCGTTGGAAGTTGTCTAAAATTAAGAGGGTTGTAATATTAAAAAGTTCGTGGTCCCTGTTTTATTATTTATTGCACATATTTTTCCACTTCCCATAACTCTGGAGACCAAATTGTATAGTCTGTTTTTTCAGATGGTGTGGGGTAATAGACTTAATCTCATTAAACGACATTACACTTATTTGGCAAAGGCCCAGGGTGGGTTGGGGATGATTGACCCTGTTATTTTTTTTCAACCTTGTTTATAGCATTTAATTTTAAAGGCGGATGGACGGTGACATCTACAAGTGACAGTCTTCTCCTGCAAACCGTGTTATTCAGATATCTTTCGGTTTGGACGACGGATCCTCCGAAACCGATCCCTACCCTATTCATACCAAGTTTATTTCTTCCTATTGTTAAGAGATTATTTCGGTGGAAATTGTCGGCACTCATGATACGGGATGGTACAGGGAGATGCCTATATGCTAAAGTTATGTCAGAGCTTTATCCTACAGAACCGGCTTTTAAAAATTGTCCATCTGGAGACATACAATTGGTCATGCTTCGGTTAAACAATTTAAGATTACCAATTTATATGTGGGAAGGGATATGGCTGAAATGTTATGGAAGGTTGGGGGTGAGGGGCAATGCTAAATATAAAGCAAAAACTGAACGGAATAGTCCTTATCTGGGTTGTATTGATAAAGAAGAAACAATGGAACATTTTTTCTTCGATTGTAATTTTGCCAATTCTCTTTGGAAATTCTTGGCGAAGACATGGAATATGAAGTGGTTATGTAACCTTAATTATGATATCCTGGTTCTGGGGAAATTTGCTCAGATACAAATGAGCTATTGTATTGATACATTGAACATTTTATGTTGTGCATAGATTTATTATTTATGGCAGGCCCGCTGTCAATGGATTCTATATCAGAGACAAATGCCATATGAAACTGTGAATTTGTTAATTAAAGGGGCTATGCAGAGGGGATATTTTACAGATATAAAGTTTGCATCCACCAAACGGGTTAGGTTTTGGTGGCGTGGTTTGACTTTTTTCATTAAATATAAATAGTTTAGGGTGATGATGTAATTCTTTTCGACTATTACTTGAAAATGGAAATATGAGAACTTATGTAACCACAGTCTATTTATTTTATGTAAACTGACCACTGTTTTTAGGTTTTGTATGTTTCAATTTATTTTTTTGTATCTTTCATGTGCCTGCTTGATGTTTTAATTTCCTTTTTTTTTTGGTTTTTCTGGTCAATGTATTGTTAGGAGTACATTAACACTGTTGTTGTTATCTGTTTCTGATGCTGTTATAATAAAAAATTCCCCTACTCTTTTCAATAAGTGCCATGGGATCTTTAACATTCACCTGAACTACCACCAATCCAGGCAGATGGGACCATGGTTTAACATCTCATCCGAAAGGCGGCACCTCAGAAATGCAGCACCCCTCTCAAGCTGCATTACAGTGTCAGTACTGGGATATTAACCCAAGTGCCAGATGTGGGAACTGAACCCACAGCCCTCTGATCTCCCGGCCTCAGAGGCCGGTGTGCTAGCTACTGATTCTTTATAATTAGCATGAGCTGTAGCATTAGCGTAAGCTGTTGCATAAGCTGAAGCATTAGGTTTAGTGCAAGAGTAAGCTGCAGCATAAGCATGAGCTGTAGCATAAGCACAAGCTGTGGCATAAGCCGTTTTAATGTAAGCATAAGCACTAGCATGCGCTGTAGTATTAGCTTTGCTGTAGCCTCAGCATAGTTTTGGTGAATGCATAACTGTGGCAAAAGTATAGCTGTAGCATTAGCTAAGCTGTAGCACTGGCATTTGCTGTAGAATTGGCATTAGCTGTAGGATTAGCATTAGCTTAGCAGTAGCACTACTGTGACTTAGCTGTAGCACTAGCATAAGCTGTAGCGTTAGTGAATGCTGTAGCATTAGCTGTAACATTAGCTGTAGCATTAGAGTAAGTTGTAGCATAAGCTGAAACATTACGTTTACTGCAAGAGTAAGCTGTAGCATAAGCATAAGCTGTAGCATAAGCACGAGCTGTGGCATAAGCATGAGCTGTGGCATAAGCACGAGTTGTAGCATAAGCACGAGCTGTAGTATAAACAGTTTAACTGTAAGCACAGGCACTAGAATTAGCTGTAGTGTTAACTTTGTTGTAGCCTCAGCATAGCTGTGGCAAAAGTATAGCTGTAGCATTAGCTTAGCTGTAGCATTGCCATCAGCTGAAGCATTGGCATTAGCTGAAGCATTGGCATTAGCTGAAGCATTGGCATTAGCATTAGCTTAGCTGTAGCACTACGGTGGACTTAGCTGTAGCATTAGCGTAAGTGAATGCTGTAGCATTAGCTGTAACGTTAGCAGTAGCATTAGCATAAGCTGTAGCTTTAGCGTAAGTTGTAGCATAAGCTGAAGCATTAGGTTTAGTGCAAACATAAGCTGAACCATAAGAGTAAGCTGTAGCATTAGCACGAGCTGAAGCATAAGCATGACCTGTAGCTTAAGCCCGAGCAGTAGCATAAGCATGAGCTGTAGCATAAGCATGAGCTGTAGCATGAATACAAACTGTACTATAAACAGTTTTAATGTAAGCATAAGCACTAGCATTAGCTGTAGTGTTAGCTTTGTTGTAGCCTCAGCATAGCTGTGGCAAAAGTATAGCTGTAGCATTGCTTAGTTGTAGCATAGGCATTAGCTGAAGCACTGGCATTAGCTGAAGCACTGGCATTAGCATTAGCTTAGCTGTAGCACTACTGTGGACTTAGCTGTAGCATTAGCACAAGCTGTAGCATCAGCGTAAGTTGTAGCATAAGCTGAAGCATTAGGTTTAGTGCAAGCATAAGCTGTAGCATAAGAGCAAGCTGTAGCATTAAGCACGAGCTGAAGAATAAGCACGAGCTATAGCATAAGCATGAGCTGTAGCATAAGCTTGAGCTGTAGCATAAGTACAAACTGCACTATAAACAGTTTTAATGTAAGCATAAGAACTAGCATTAGCTGCAGTGTTAGCTTTGTTGTAGCCTCAGCATAGCTGTGGCAAAAGTACAGCTGTAGCATTAGCTTTGCTGTAACACTGGCATTAGCTGTAGCATTAGCATTAGCTTAGCTGTAGCACTACTGTGACTTAGCTCTAGCACTAGCGTAAGCTGTAGCATTAGTGAATGCTGTAGCATTAGCTGTAATCTTAGCTTTAGAATTATTTATTTATTATTTATTATTTATATAGCTTTTGTAGACCAGGTAAGTGCACTAGACAAATCCTGCCTATTTTCAGACACGACCTGGGGGAGAATGATACAGATGAATGCCAACTGACCTTGAACCAGATTAAGCTGTTGGTGGTATTTTTAGTGAATGAGGGAAATTTGGCCAGGACACCGGGGAAATTCCCCTACTCTGATGGTGCATGGCCGCCAGCAGGAGTGCTGGTCAGCTTTCCAAGATGGACGCTGTAGAGGAGCTACAGCAAGTTCAGTCTGCAGATGTGAAGGAGACCATAAACAAGGATTCTACAAAGGTTAATTTTCCTTCAGCAGAGCTGGAAGATGCAGAGTTATTTCTGGATACCTTATCTTCTTCTGAGGATTCAAAAGTTCCTGTAAGCCCTACAGAGCCTGAAAAGTAAAAATGCTGCCTTTAAAGTCTGTTCAGCTACTTTCTTGTACAAAACCTATAGATGGTGTTGCCCTTTAAGACCTGCACTGCCTGTGGATGATGTCATGCTACTGAACACGGAAGGATTCAGCTTGAGAATGGTGTTTCTGCTGTTTGCAGGAGCAATGGCAGTTCAAAGATCGAAAACTTTCTGCTCCAGCACAAAAACAGGTCAGTTGGGGGGCTCCCTGCCTAGCACTGAAGCGCTACTTGTTTCCAATAGTTTGGGGGATTTGTTGGAAGTGGGGAAAACGGACTGCAGCAAGATAAACAAAGAAACTGAAACCAGGGAAAAGTATGTGGTGGGAACTGCTCCAACACTGACTAAACAAGCAGGGTTTGTTTTTTCTTCTTCCACTGCTCAGATTATTTATCAAAAACAGCCAAATGAACAGGAGGAAGCAACTGTTTTTTCTTTTGGTGACCGAAATATGGGGAATGCTTCTACATCTTTGCAGCAGGTTAAATGTTCTGTTCCTCAGCCCATTATGCCTAATTCTGATATTTTGGCTTCCTCTTCTACTCATGAGGTGACTGGACTCCTGCTTCAGCTTTAATGGCAGCAGGGTGGAAACAAACTCCTTCGGGAGAATGGGCTGCTGACTTAACCTGGGATTCTTCATTTGACATAAACTCTCATTCCCCTAAGTGGAACCCAGAAAAGCCTGTTCAATCTGCTGAAAAAGGGGGCTCGGACTCTAGGGATTTGGTTCATAATATCTCTAATGATACTGTTAGTCATGTTTCTGCAGAGTCTCATAATGCTGTATCTGATAAAAGACCTTTATTATCTGACTTATTTGCAAAAAACAAACGTGAATCCGCTCCCAGGCAGAATGCGGTGCGCATTAGATATACAGGGGGCATGGCTGAAAGGCCTAATAGAAACTATGTTGGGAGACATTTAATTAAGGAATCCTTGCATTTTTCTCCTAGAGATGTGTTTGCCATCATCAATATTTCAGGAGAGGATAATTATGATATCAGTTTTAGATCAGCTGCCTTGTTAGAATTATTTTGGATTAGGTATTCCCAGGTAAAGTTCTCTCCCCTTTGGTCCCTGTTTGTGATTATTCCCCTCTCTCAACCAGCCATCAAGTTTGTTACAGTAATGTTCTGCAATGAAGGGGTGTCAGTGGATGATATTACATATTGGTTGTCGAATAAATGTGATGTACAGGGGGATCCAGAGCCTATTTTAGACTCAGAGGGCTTTTGGACAGGTGGATGGAAATATAATGTCAAATTATGACACAATGAACATGGTTTTGTGCATATCCCAAACTCCTTCTTACTAGGCTGTGATAGAGGTGTTTTTTTTTTGTTTTTTTTTAAACTTCTTTATTGAAATTTTAATGCAAGATACATACACACATACATACAACCCAAGCAAAGAAAAAAAGACTAGGCCCGCACCCCGAAACTGGGTGTGGAAACTATGTACACCCCCTTAACTATATACAATCACAGTTACCAAATCAAACACCAAACCCAAGCTCCCAACACATTATGGTGGACAAAAAATGTATGCGCTACCCCCGACCAAATTAGGTCTGGTTATACCCTTCTACTAACCACCTAAATTTAAATAAGGTGGAAAGAGAAAACTAAGAACACTAACCCAGCCCACCCATAGGTAACTGTGTCTCTAGGAAAGAGAGAGAACCCCATATACCCGACCGCGCAGCAGAAACCTAACAATTAAACAAACCCCATATCAGAGAAAAAGTAGAATCTATATAAGGCCTTTCAAACCCTCAACGCCAGGTTCCATCACCAAAAGCCCCATAAACCCTACAACCTAGAAGATATTTCCACTACTCCTCTTCAGACAGACAGACCGAACCCTTGGACCTTTCAGCTGGATTGCATAGACCACCTCTAAGGTCCTCCAAATCTGATTATAGAACCTTCTCCTTCCAGTCCATCAGCATAAATAATCTAATCCTCTTTAAGGCCTGTGAAGGTCCTCACCCACTGGTCGTGATACGTAAGCTAAATCTTCCTTCAATATTGCAAAACAAATGCTTTAACCACCGCTGACAGAAGGGAGAGATGATGCGCCACACTCCCCCAATCCTTTCCAGGTCCCCTAGAATACATATCTCGGAGTAATATATTCTGAATAATCTAGCACGGGTCCATTTTATCAAAATTTGACCCCAAAGTGGCTGAATCGAGAACAATTCAAAAATGTGCAAAGGTCCCTGGGAGCAAACCACAGCGAAAACATAGGTCTGTCTGTCTGAGATTTCTGGAGCATAATTTAACAGGGGTATAGTAAATATTTGAACAAATAAAAAATTGCATCGTATTAAACTTCGGTATAGGCAGGACATTCATATGTTTCCAAACTTCAGACCAGTTAGGCCTCTGGGGGAATAAAGCTTTCTCCCAATATACAATTTGAGACTCTGTATCTGAACCCATATAGTCTATTAATACCTTATAGACTTTGGAGAGAGGGTGCTGAAAGATCCAATCTCTTTTAAATTAACCCAAGAAACACGGACTCTTCCCCTATCCTTGTGATCCCGTAAAAACTTCTGAAGTAAGTTGGTGATCTGGAACTTCTTAAAAAATCCCAACCATTAGCTTGAGTTGGCAAAAAAACTTTACCCTCAACTACCAAATCTGCGACAGAGAGATCCTGAAGCATTAGTTCCCACTGACCCCTCAAGATATTATTACCCAGGCAAAAATTAGGATTTCCCACCAGGGGCTGTTCCTCTGCTCTTTTCTGAGCTTTCTTCTGGGCTGGAGAGGTGTTTGTTTTTATAGTGGTCAGCCAAGGGCCTGCTATACATGTGGCTCACGGACGCATTTGTCTAGTGTTTGTGATAGTCCTAGATGTGACAATTGTGGTGAAACTGGGCATTCACTAATTCAATGTTCTAACCCAACGAAATGTGATTTATGCGAGGGTAGTTCTCACACATTCAACACATGTCCGTGGGCTGCAAAAAACAAAGTATCAGGGAATTGTACTGAACAGTTTTTACAGAAAGCACAGGAAGACCTACTCTCATTCACCTCCCACTTTCCTGGGAACCCCCTCTTGATGTAAGAAAACCTGTAACTCCTGTGACAATGAATTTAGTTCTCCCCTCCCTCTTCATCATTGTCAAGGCCTGTACAGCCTAATAGTTCCGCTTTGCAGGACCCTCTGCTTGTCCCAAGTGTGAAATCGGGTGGTATTGCTAAGACTTTAGATCAGAGCGTAGAACCCCCCCCCCAAATTGACCCCTCTCTCTCTGCCTCCTAGAAGGTCCATGAGGAATGTGAAATCAGTACCTGATGCAGTTACAGATTCAGTGGAAACTTCTAATCCTTTCTCTCTTCTTTCTTCTTGGGGGGATACAGCAATGGATGTTGTGGATTCGGATTCCCAAGACCCCATGGAACCTTCCCAAGGTTCTTATAAGGAAAAGAAAAAGAAAAGAAGAAAAAAATAAAATAAATTCCTTCTTTGTTTTGGTACTCATATGGGTTTTCTGTGGGCTTCTTTGAATGTTCATAGCATTTTAAATGGAGCTAAACGAAAGGCTATTTTTCATATGTTGCATAATTCTAGAAGTACTGTTTGCTTTTTACAAGAAACTTGGATGTTCTCTAAAGAACATGTTACTGCCTTAAAAAGGATTGGCCTTGGGCCCTTCATATTGGTCATTTGGTCAGGATAAGCTGACGGCATTGGTATTCTTTTTCCACCTTCCAGTTTAAACTTCATAAATTAATAGACTGCATTCCAGGAGGGTTTTGATTGTGGACTGTATTCTTGAATCTGTCCTATAGACTTATTAATATTTATAATCTACGGTAAAAACAGCCAGAATAAAGTGTATGAAAACTATGCAACCTTTTCTGCTCACTACCAGGCCAGTACTGTGGGGTGGGGATTTCAACTGTTCTCTTACTGACAGGAGATCTAGTGGAAAAAAAATGTATTGATGCTAACTTTTACAATCTGTTATTAGAGAGGCAGACCTCAGAGTCTCTGCAATACTTAGAATCCAACCCTCTAAAATACATTTTATAAAGGGAAGACTGGTACCTGTATTGATTACCTTTTCACCTCCAAAAATATATATATTTCACAGTTTTCTAGACAGCCTTTTGAATTTCAGACCATCTCCTACTTAAAATTGCAATAGAAATCCCAGTAAATTATAAGCCCTACAAAAGTAGATGGCGACTAAATACCTCATCATTACAAAATGACTTTGTCAAACATTCTATAGTTCAAATTCTAACTGCCGCCTATAGTTGCAATGTTTATATTCGGACTTAGGGATCTGGTGGGAAGAAACTAAACTAGACTGCATGGATTGGTTTAGAACTTATGGACAAAAAACCCAAACGATAATTTTCTTCATTACCTCACATTACGTTCAAAATTACAGTCTCTATTAACTAGAGCTAACACTTCTTCAGAAGATTTATCTCCTTTAATTAAGCATGTTAAATTACAGATGAGGAAGTTTCAATATGATAGAGCCAGATCCTGCAAGTCTTAATTAACAACTACACGTCCAAAACTGTGATAGGGGACCCTATAGTTTGTGTAAAACCATACGAGAGATAATTCTACACTAGATTGTTTAGTCAGTAATTCACAGTATTATACTGACCCTTCGGATATAAGTCATATTATATTCCGACATTTCAAAATTTGGTCCTCATATAGACTTACAAACTGGCGTCTTTCAGGATTTTCTGAAAGGTGTTACAGCCCCTGTCATTGATGCCTCGATGGCAGCTGTTCTTTCTCTGAACCCTTCTCTTTACAAGAAACTGTGGATGTTATTTCTAAACTTAAGCAATGTGTCTCCTGGGGTAGATGGGTTATCTAATGCCTTTTATAAAACTTTTGCAAATGAGCTGGTTCCCTGTTTAGTTGGTGTTTTAATTCCTTTCTTTCTGGAAGACAGATCTATCCTGCATTCACAAAAGGTTACAAGTTTATATCTTTAAAAACAGGAGATAGAAGTGAGATCAAAAACTGGAGACCTATCACATTGTTAAATTCTGACTATAAAATCTTTGCGATGCTGCTTAATAACAGACTTCAATCTTGGGTACTCTAGTGATTTCTCAGTTCAGTTCTGTGGTGTTTCTCAAAGACGAATACATTCGGTACTTTGTTATATTAGAGATTTATTGAAATATTACATCACAGCAAACAAACTGGTATTCTACTATCATTAGACTTAGAAAAAGCCTTTGATAGGGTTAGTCATTCATTCATTCCTTTTCCAAACCTTGGCCTTTTTAGGAATGCCCCCTGAGATTCTTACAATTTTACAAAATTTATATTCTAATTCAATAATCTGTCCAGTTATTAAAGGGAAAATTGGGAAAGGTTGGACGCTAAAAGCTGGTGTCAGGCAGGGCTGTCTGCTGAGCCCTTTATTATATATATTTGCTCCTTAGAACCCCTTATTAGACATTTACAGTCGGTTTCTGGTTGAGGATCAAACATTCCTTTCTGACTCCTTTAGAAATATACAAGTTTTACGGATGACATCTGTTTATTTTTAAACAACAAGGCCAGCTGGAAGTTTTCTTTAAGTTATTTCACAGGTATGCGACCTTGTCAAATGCCAAAATTAATTTTCAAAAATCTAAAGGGTTGTTAATAGGAGCGAATACATTAACCCCCTTTGTGCACAGAACTATTTCATTCACTACAACACCTATTTCCATTTTAGGGGTTCTGTTCGGTTCCCAAAATTTAACTTAGCTTAGCTGTTGCACTACTGTGGACTTAGCTGTAGCATTAGCATAAGCTGTAGCATTAGCGTAAGTGAATGCTGTAGTATTAGCTGTAATGTTAGCAGTAGTATTAGCATAAACTGTATCTTTAGCGTAAGTTGTAGCATATGCTGAAGCATTAGGTTTAGTGCAAGCATAAGCTGTAGCGTAGGCGTAAGCTGTAGCATTAGTACGAGCTGAAGCATAAGCATGACCTGTAGCTTAAGCACAAGTTGTAGCAAAAGCATGAGCTGTAGGATAAGCATGAGCAGTAGCATAAGTACAAACTGTACTATAAACAGTTTTAATGTAACCATAAGCACTAGCAGTAGCTGTAGTGTTAGCTTTGTTGTAGCCTCAGCATAGCTGTGGCAAAAGAATAGCTGTAGCATTAGCTTAACTGTAGCATAGGCATTAGCTGAAGCATTGGAATTAGCTGAAGCATTGGCATTAGCATTAGTTTAGCTGTAGCACTACTGTGGACTTAGCTGTAGCATTAGCATAACCTGTAGCATCAGCGTAAGTTGTAGCATTAGTACGAGCTGAAGCATAAGCACGAGCTGTAGCATAAGTATGAGCTGTAGCATAAGTTCAAACTGTACCATAAACAGTTTAAATGTAAGCATAAGCACTAGCATTAGCTGTAGTGTTAGCTTTGTTGTAGCCTCAGCATAGCTGTGGCAAAAGTATAGCTGTAGCATTAGCTTAGCGGTAGCATTAGCCTAGCTGTAGCATAGGCATTAGCTGAAGTATTGGCATTAGCTGAAGCATTGGCATTAGCTTAGCTGTAGCACTACTGTGGACTTAGCTGTAGAATTAGCATAAGCTGTAGCATCAGCATAAGTTGTAGCATAAGAAGAAGAATTTGGTTTAGTGCAAGCATAAGCTGTAGCGTAAGAGTAAACTGCAGCATTAGCATGAGCTGAAGCATAAGCACAAGCTGTAGCATAAGTATGAGCTGTAGCATAAGTACAAACTGTACTATATACAGTTTTAATGTAAGCATAAGCACTAGCATTAGCTGTAGTGTTAGCTTTGTTGTAGCCTCAGCATAGCTGTGGCAAAAGTATAGCTGTAGCACTAGCTTAGCTGTAGCATTAGCTTAGCTGAAGCATTAGATTAGCTGTAGCATTAGCTTAGCTGTTGCATTGGCATTAACTGAAGCATTGGCATTAGCTGAAGCATTGGCATTAGCATTAGTTAAGTTGTAGCACTACTGTGGACTTAGCTGTAGCATTAGCATAAGCTGTAGCATTAGCGTAAGTGAATGCTGTAGCAATAGCTGTAACGTTAGCAGTAGCATTAGCATTAGCTGTAGCGTTATCGTAAGTTGTTGCATAAGCTGATGCATTAGGTTTAGTGCAAGAATAAGCTGTAGCGTAAGCGTAAGCTGTGGCATTAGCATGAGCTGAAGCATAAGCACGAGCTGTAGCATAAGCACGAGCTGCAGCATAAGCACAAGCTGCAGCATAAGCATGAGCTGTAGCATAAGCATGAGCTGTAGCATAAGTACAAACTGTAATATAAACAGTTTTAATGTAAGCATAAGCACTGTCATTAGCTGTAGCGTTAGATTTGTTGTAGCCTCAGCATAGCTGTGGCAAAAGTATAGCTGTAGCATTAGCTTAGCTGTAGCATAGGCATTAGCTGAAGCATTGGCATTAGCTTCGCTGTAGCACTACTGTGGACTTAGCTGTAGCATTAGCAAAAGCTGTAGCATCAGCGTAAGTTGTAGCATAAGCTGAAGCATTAGGCTTAGTGCAAGCATAAGCTGTAGCGTAAGAGTAATCTGTAGCATTAGCATGAGCTGAAGCATAAGCATGAGTTGTAGCATAAGCACGAGCTATAGCATAAGCATGAGATGTAGCATAAGCATGAGCTGTAGCATACGCATGAGCTGTTGCATAAGCATTAGCTGTAGCATAAGTGCAAACTGTATTGTAAACAGTTTTAATGTAAGCACAATTACTAGCATTAGCTGCAGTGTTAGCTTTGTTGTAGCCTCAGCATAGCTGTGGCAAAAGTACAGCTTTAGCATTAGCCTTGCTGTAGCACTGGCATTAGCTGTAGCATTAGTATTATCTTAGCTGTAGCATTACTGTGACTTAGCTGTAGCACTAGCATAAGCTGTAGCGTTAGTGATTGCTGTAGCATTAGCTGTAATATTAGCTTTAGAATTATTTATTTATTATTTATTTAGCTGTTGTTGACCGGGTAAGTGCACTGGACAAATCCTGCCTATTTTCAGGTACGACCCAGGGGAGGGGGATACAGATGAATGCCAACTGACCTTAAACCAGAATAAGCTGTTGGTGGTAATTTTTAGTGAATGAGGGAAATTTGGCCAGGACACCAGGGAAATTCCATACTCTTTTCGATAAGTGCTATGGGATCTTTAACATCCATCTGAACTACCACCAATCCAGGCAGATGGGACCTCGGTTTAACGTCTCATCCAAAAGGCGGCACCTCAGAAATGCAGCACCCCTCTCATGCTGCATTACAGTGTCAGTACTGGGATATTAACCCAAGTGCCAGATGTGGGAACTGAACCCACAGCCCTCTGATCTCCCGGCCTCAGAGGTGAGTGGGCTAGCTACTGATTCATTATAATTAGAGGGAGCAGTAGCATTAGCGTAAGCTGTTGCATAAGCTGAAGCATTAGGTTTAGTGCAAGAGTAATCTGTAGCATAAGCACGAGCTGTAGCATAAGCACGAGCTGTGGCATAAGCAGTTTTAATGTAAGCATAAGCACTAGCATGAGCTGTAGTGTTAGCTTTGCTGTAGCTTCAGCATAGTTTTGGTGAAAACGTAACTGTGGCAAAAGTATAGCTGTAGCATTAGCTAAGCTATAGCACTGGCATTTGCTGTAGCATTGGCATTAGCTGTAGCATTAGCATTAGCTTAGCAGTAGCAGTACTGTGACTTAGCTGTAGCACAAGCGTAAGCTGTAGCGTTAGTGAATGCTGTAGCATTAGCTGTAGCATTAGAATAAGCTGTAGCATTAGAGTAAGTTGTAGCATAAGCTGAAACATTAGGTTTAGTGCAAGAGTAAGCTGTAGCATAAGCATAAGCTGTAGCATAAGCACGAGCTGTGGCATAAGCACGAGTTGTGGCATAAGCATGAGCTGTGGCACAAGCATGAGCTGTATTATAAACAGTTTAAATGTAAGCATAAGCACTAGCATTAGCTGTAGTGTTACCTTTGTTGTAGCCTCAGCATAGCTGTGGCAAAAGTATAGCTGTAGCATTAGCTTAGCTGTAGCATTAGCTTAGCTGTAGCATTGGCATTAACTGAAGCATTAGCATTAGCTAAGCTGTAGCACTACTGTGGACTTAGCTGTAGCATTAGCATAAGCTGTAGCATTAGCGTAAGTGAATGCTGTAGCATTAGCTGTAACGTTAGCAGTAGTATTAGCATTAGCTGTAGCATTGGCATAAGTTGTAGCATAAGCTGAAGCATTAGGTATAGTGCAAGCATAAGCTGTAGCGTAAGAGTAATCTGTAGCATTAGCATGAGCTGAAGCATAAGCACGAGTTGTAGCTTAAGCACAAGCTATAGCATAAGCAGTAGATGTTTCATAAGGATGAGCTGTAGCATAAGCATGAGCTGTTGCATAAGCATGAGCTGTGGCATAAATACAAACTGTACTGTAAATAGTTTTAATGTAAGCATAAGCACTAGCATTAGCTGCAGTGTTTAGCTTTGTTGTAGCCTCAGCATAGTTTTGGTGAAAGCAAAACTGTGGCAAAAGTATAGCTGTAGCATTAGTTAAGCTGTAGCACTGGCATTTGCTGTAGCATTGGCATTAGCTGTAGATTTAGCATTAGCTTAGCAGTAGCACTACTGTGACTTAGCTGTAGCACTAGCGTGAGCTGTAGTGTTAGTGAATGCTGTAGCATTAGCTGTAGCATTAGCATAAGCTGTAGCATAAGCACGGGCTGTGGCATAAGCATGAGCTGTGGCATAAGCATGAGCTGTGGCACAAGCACGAGCTTTACTATAAACAGTTTAAATGTAAGCATAAGCACTAGCATTAGCTGTAGTGTTAGCTTTGTTGTAGCCTCAGCATAGCTGTGGCAAAAGTATAGCTGTAGCATTAACTTAGCTGTAGCATTAGCTTAGCTGTAGCATTGGCATTAGCTGAAGCATTGGCATTAGCTGAAGCATTGGCATTAGCATTAACTTAGCTGTAGCACTACTGTGGACTTAGCTGTAGCATTTGCATAAGTGAATTCTGTCGCATTAGCTGTAACATTAGCAGTAGCAATAGCATTAGCTGTAGCGTTAGCGTAACTTGTAGCATAAGCTGAAGCATTAGGTTTATTACAAGCATAAGCTGTAGCGTAAATGTAAGCTGTAGCATTAGCACGAGCTGAAGCATAAGCACGAGCTGTAGCATAAGCACGAGCTGTAGCATAAGCATGAGCTGCAGCATAAGCATGAACTGTAGCATAAGTACAAACTGTACTATAAACAGTTTTAATGTAAGCATAAGCACTAGCATTAGCTGTAGTGTTAGCTTTGTTTTAGCCTCAGCATAGCAGTGGCAAAAGTATAGCTGTAGCATTAGCTTAGCTGTAGCACAGGCATTAGCTGAAGCATTGGCATGAGCTGAAGCATTGGCATTATCATTAGCTTAGCTGTAGCACTACTGTGGACTTAGCTGTAGCATTAGCATAAGCCATAGCATGAGCGTAAGTTGTAGCATAAACTGAAGCATTAGGTTTAGTGCAAGCGTAAGCTGTAGCATTAGCACGAGCTGAAGCATAAGCATGAGCTGTAGCATAAGCACGAGCTGTAGCATAAGCTTGGGCTATAGCACAAGCATGAGCTGTAGCATAAGCATGAGCTGTAGCATAAGCATGAACTGTAGCATAACTACAAATTGTACTATAAAAAGTTTTAATGTAAGCATAAGCACTAGCATTAGCTGCAGTGTTAGCTTTGTTGTAGCCTCATCATAACTGTGGCAAAAGTACAGCTGTAACATTAGCTTTGCTGTAGCACTGGCATTAGCTGTAGCTGTAGCATTAGCTTGGCTGTAGCACTACTGTGACTTAGCTGTAGCACTAGCGTAAGCTGTAATTTTAGTGAATGCTGTAGCATTAGCTGTAATCTTAGCTGTAGAATTATTCATTTATTATTTATTATTTATTTAGCTTTTGTTGACTGGGTAAGTGCACTAGACAAATCCTGCCTATTTTCAGGCATGACCCGGGGGAAGGGGATACAGATGAATGCCAACTGTCCTTGAATCAGATTAAGCTGTTGGTTGAATTTTTAGTGAATGAGGGAAATTTGGCCAGGACACCGGGGAAATTCCCCAACTCTTTTCGATAAGTGCCATGGGATCTTTAACATCCACCTGAACTATCACCAATCCAGGCAGATGGGACCTCCGTTTAATGTCTCATCCGAAAGACGGCACCTCAGAAATGCAGCACCCCTCTCATGGGCATTACAGTGTCAGTACTGGGATATTAACCCAAATGCCAGATGTGGGAACCTAACCCATAGATCTGTGACCTCCTGGCCTCAGAGGCGAGTGTGCTAGCTACTGATTCATTATAATTAGCATGAGCTGAAGCATAAGCTGAAGCATTAGGTTTAGTGCAAGAGTAAGCTGTAGCATAAGCACAAGCTGTAGCATAAGCACGAGCTGTGGCATTTGCAGTTTTAATGAAAGCATAAGCACTAGCATGAGCTGTAGTGTTAGCTTTGCTGTAGCTTCAGCATAGTTTTGGTGAAAGCATAACTGTGGCAAAAGTATATCTGTAGCATTAGCTAAGGTGTAGCACTGGCATTTGCTGTAGCATTGGCATTAGCTGTAGCATTAGCTTAGCAGTAGCACTACTGTGACTTAGCTGTAGCACTTGCTTAAGCTGTAGCGTTAATGAATGCTGTAGCATTAGCTGTAACATTATCTGTAGCATTAGCATAAGCTGTAGCATTAGAGTAAGTTGTAGCATAAGCTGAAACATTACATTTAGTGCAAGAGTAAGCTGTAGCATAAGCATAAGCTGTAGCATAAGCACGAGCTGTGGCATAAGCACGAGCTGTAGCATAAGCACGAGCTGTACTATAAACAGTTTAAATGTAAGCATAAGCACTAGCATTAGCTGTAGTGTTAGATTTGTTGTAGCTTCAGCATAGCTGTGGGAAAAGTATAGGTGTAGCATTAGCTTAGCTGTAGCATTGGCATTAGCTGTAACATTGGCATTAGCTGAAGCATTGCCATTAGCTGAAGCACTGGCATTAGCATTAGCTAAGCTGTAGCACTACTGTGGACTTAGCTTTAGCATTAGCATAAGCTGTAGCATTAGCATAAGTGAATGCTGTAGCATTAGCTGTAACATTAGCAGTAGCATTAGCATTAGCTGTAGCGTTAGCGTAAATTGTAGCATAAGCTGAAGCATTAGGTTTAGTGCAAGCATAAGCTGTAGCGTAGGCGTAAGCTGTAGCATTAGCACGAGGTGAAACATAAGCACAAGCTGTAGCATAAGCACGAGCTATAGCATAAGCACGAGCTATAGCATAAGTATGAGCTGTAGCATAAACATGAGCTGTAGCATAAGCATGAGCTGTAGCATAAGTACAAACTGTACTATAAACAGTTTTAATGTAAGCATAAGCGCTAGCATTAGCTGTAGTGTTAGCTTTGTTGTAGCCTCAGCATAGCTGTAGCAAAAGTACAGCTTTAGCATTCGCTTTGCTGTAGCACTGGCATTAGCTGAAGCATTGGCATTAGCTGAAGCATTGGCATTGGCATTAGCTTAGCTGTAGCACTACGGTGTACTTAGCTGTAGCATTAGCATAAGCTGTAGAATTAGCGTAAGTGAATGCTGTAGCATTAGCTGTAACGTTAGCAGTAGCATTAGCATAAGCTGTAGCTTTAGCGTAAGTTGTAGCATAAGCTGAAGCATTAGGTTTAGTGCAAGCATAAGCTGTAGCGTAAGCGTAAGCTGTAGCATTAGCACGAGCTGAAGCAAAAGCACGACCTGTAGCTTAAGCACAAGCTGTAGCATATGCATGAGCTGTAGCATAAGCATGAGCTGTAGCATAAGTAGAAACTGTACTATAAACAGTTTTAATGTAAGCATACGCACTAGCATTAGCTGTAGTGTTAGCTTTGTTGTAGTCTCAGCATAGCTGTGGCAAAAGTACAGCTGTAGCATTAGCTTAGCTGTAGCACTGGCATTAGCTGTAGCATTAGCATTAGCATTAGCTTAGCTATAGCACTACTGTGACTTAGCTGCAGCACTAGCATAAGCTGTAGCTTTAGTGAATGCTGTAGCATTAGCAGTAACTTTAGCTGTATCATTAACATAAGCTGTAGCATTAGCGTAAGTTGTAGCATATGCTGAAACATTACGTTTAGAGCAAGAGTAAGCTGTAGCATAAGCATAAGCTGTAGCATAAGCACAAGCTGTGCCATAAGCATGAGCTGTGCCACAATCACGAGCTGTGGCATAAACATGAGCTGTACTATAAACTGTTTAAATGTAAGCATAAGCACTAGCATTAGCTGTAGTGTTAGCTTTGTTGTAGCCTCTGCATAGCTGTGGCAAAAGTATAGCAGTAGCATTAGCTTAGCTGTAGCATTGGCATTAGCTGAAGCATTGGCATTAGCTGAAGCATTGGCATTAGCATTAGCTTAGCTGTAGCACTGCGGTGGACTTAGCTGTAGCATTAGCATAAGCTGTAGCACTAGCGTAAGTGAATGCTGTAGCATTAGCTGTAACGTTAGCAGTAGCATTAGCATAAGCTGTAGCTTTAGCGTAAGTTGTAGCATAAGCTGAAGCATTAGGTTTAGTGCAAGCATAAGCTGTAGCGTAAGCTGTAGCATTAGCACGAGCTGAAGCATAAGCATGACCTGTAGCTTAAGCAAGAGTTGTAGCATAAGCATGAGCAGTAGCATAAGCTTAAGCTGTAGCATAAGCATGAGCTGTAGCATTAGTACAAACTGTACTATAAACAGTTTTAATGAAAGCTTAAGCACTAGCATTAGCTGTAGTGTTAGCTTTGCTGTAGCCTCAGCATAGCTGTGGCTAAAGTATAGCTGTAGCATTAGCTTAGCTGTAGCATAGGCATTAGCTGAAGCATTAGCATTAGCATTAGCTTAGCTGTAGCACTACTGTGGACTTAGTTTTAGCATTAGCATAAGCTGTAGCATCAGCGTAAGTGTAGCATAAGCTGAAGCATTAGGTTTAGTGCAAGCATAAGCTGTAGCGTAAGTGTAAGCTGTAGCATTAGCACGAGCTGAAGCATAAGCACGACCTGTTGCTTAAGCACGAGCTGTAGCATAAGCTGTAGCATAAGCATGAGCTGTAGCATAAGTACAAACTGTACTATAAACAGTTTTAATGTAAGCATAAACACTAGCATTAGCTGCAGTGTTAGCTTTGTTGTAGCCCCAGCATAGCTGTGGCAAAAGTACGGCTGTAGCATTAGCTTTGCTGTAGCACTGGCATTAGCTGTAGCTGTAGCATTAGCATTAGCTTAGCTGTAGCACTACTGTGACTTAGCTGTAGCACTAGCGTAAGCTGTAGCGTTAGTGAATGCTGTAGCATTAGCTGTAATCTTAGCTGTAGAATTATTTATTTAGCTTTTGTTGACTGGGTAAGTGCACTAGACAAATCCTGCCTATTTTCAGATATGATCCGGGGGAAGGGGATATAGATGAATGCCAACTGACCTTGAACCAGATTAAGCTGTTGGTGGTATTTTTAGTGAATGAGGGAAACTTGGCCAGGACACCAGGGAAATTCCCCTACTTGGCTGCTGTTCTGCTGCCAGTAGGGGGACAGGTCATTTTCCAAGATGGCCACTCGAAGTGTTACAGAGAAGGAGGAGGATGACTTCAGAGTGGGAGAGGAAGCCTCGGCTCCTGCTCTTGGTGGACTAGAGGCGTCCGCCTTGGTAAGGGCTGATTTTGAAACAGAAGTGGAGCTTCAAACAGACGTTATAAATTGGGAGTTTTCAGAGGATAATGCAAAAGAAACTTAAAATATATCTGTTGAAACCAAATCCGCAAAAGAAAAGGAGCATTTAGATGTGGGCTCTTTTAAAAAGATTGAAGAAGAAATGTATATGCGACAGAATTACGGACCGAACCTTGGAAATGTGTTGTCAGTTTCTCGGAATCCAGTAAATGAGTCAGCAAAAACCAGCAAAGACGTAGAGCAAGACACCGGAGCTAAACCTTGGTCTGAAAAGCTGGAAGGCTTCCTTTTGAGCACCAGAGAAACAGCGCTCAGAGAAGAAACTGAAACCTTAACAGGTACTGTGTCTGCACTGAATTTGTTTAATGTGGAGGCTAAACATGCAGGAAGTGCGGTTGCTGCCAAACTGAATAAAGAAGCTCCCCTCAGCTGTCTGACACTCTGCGGCTTTTTGCTGGTCAGTTTGACAGTGAGACAGCAAATTATGTTTGCCGAACTGAAACTGACTTGCAGGTTGAATCGAGAGACGAAAGAAGTCTCTCCAAACTGAGCCCAGAAAGGAAAAGCTCCGGTTATGTTATTAAAAACTCGGACCTGTCATTTGAATCAGAGCAGACTGGCAGTTTAGACGCTACTTCTAGCGAGTGCCTACAGCCTGAAATGCCTTCAGCAAAGCAATGTGCTGATTTAAATACAAGTCACAAAAAAGTGTCTGCCAACTTGATTACAACTTTCAGTATGAATGAAACTTCTCCTCTGAATAAATCAACTGGTTTTGTATTAAAGCATTTAAAACAAGAGGATCCCTCAGCTGCTCAAGCTGTGATTTATCAAGCTACCGAGGGTTCACAAGCTGGGATGACTGATTTCTTTTTCCCAGTTAAAAATAGTTTAAAAAAAAATCCCTTTTCAAATTTTAAAATACAGGATGAAAAGATAGAGCCTCCCTTGTTAATGGAGGATGATGAAATAGATGCTTGGTCACCAGATAAAGCATTAAGTAAAGCTGGATGGGTTCAGACTGATACAGGAACATGGAAGCCTGATTCAACATGGGATTCGCAACTTTCTCTGTCCCAACAATCACCAGTGTGGGCCCCTGTTGTTCGGCAGCAGGAAAGGAGGTTTATTAAGGAAAGTAATAAAACAGAAAATGAGGTTATAGATTCTGTGTGTAGTCCTACTGATTTGATAGAACCTTGCAATGCACCACAATCTCAGAAGATGCATATGCAGGATACCTTACAGAAACCCTCAAAAGAATCTCCTTTACCCCCTTCTACACCTCCAGCTCAAAAACCCCTAATGTCTGAACTTTTTTTGAACTCACATAGAGAAGCAGCACCCAGGCGGAATGCTGTACGTTTAAGATATAAAGGGGGCTTAGAGGTGAGGCCTGATAGGCATTATGTGGGAAAAACATTATTAAAAGACTCATTACATTTTTCCCCTCAAGATGTTTACGCCTTTATAAATATTTCAGGGGAGGACAATTATGATGTGAGTTTCCACTCTCAACATGCTCTAGATCTTTTTTGGATAAGATATGGCCAGGTTAAATTTTCACCTTTATGGGCCCCCTTTATCATCATTCCCCTATCCAAGCCTTTGATTAAATTTGTTACTATCATGTTTCGAAATGAAGGTGTTTGGGTAGAAGACATAACCTTTTGGTTGAAGAAAAGGTGTGAAGTTCTGAGTGAACCAGAGCCCATTTGGACTCAGAGAACTTCTGGACAGGAGGTTGGAAATACAAAATTAAGTTAAGACAGACTGAAGCTGGGATTGAGCATATACCAAACTCTTTTCTGTTGGGGAAAGATAGAGGAGTGTGCTTTTATAGTGGTCAACCTCGTGCATGCTACAAATGTGGAGCCAGAACACATCTCTCCAGCGTGTGCGACCAACCTAGATGCGACAATTGTGGGGAGGTTGGGCATTTAACAATGTTTTGTACTAATCAGTCTCGTGATCTATGTGAATCAAAGGGCCATGTTTTCAAAGTTTGTCCCTGGGTTGCTCATAATACAACATCTTGTTCTGGTTCTGAGGTTTTCATACAGAAAGCTCAGGAAGCTACAGCTCAGTTTTTTCCCTCAGCTAAGTGTCCCCCTCCTCCTGTTATTATTCAAGCTAAAGCATCTAGTGTTAAGAAACCTGCTGAATTCAAAGGGGAGGCTAAAGATATAAGTAAGACATCACTGGAGAACAGTAGTGCAAAACAAGGGCAAGCTATACAAATGGATGGTGCAACAAAGACTAATATGGGTCCCCCTAACATTTTAAGTATTCCTCCAGTTTGTTTTTCAGACGAGGTCACAGAGAAGGTAGAAAGCTCTAATACATTAAATGAATCTTTGTTAGTTTTACCTCAAAGATCATCAACCAGAAATCTGCATCCCAAACCTATTCCCCCACCCCCCACAGCTATGCAAATTGAGACAAGCAACTCATATACGGCCCTGTTTTCCGCATGGGGGAATACGGAATTAGAAGTTGAAGATTCTGATTCTCAAAAATCTTCCCTTTCAACCAGGTCTCAGGTAAAAGATAATTACAAAGATAAAAAAAAAAAAAGAGAAAAAAATAAGGGTTTGAGCATCATAAAACAAAAATAAAGTTAATTTGGGGCTCTTTGAATGTTCACAGTTTACTGAATGCAGTTAAGAGACAGGCCCTTTTCCACTATATTCATGATTATCCCATTTCAGTTTGTTATTTGCAGGAGACTTGGATGTACTGTATAGAACAGTTGGTAGCTTTTAAAAAAGAGTGGATTTGGGGCCCATCCTTTTGGTCTTTTGGGGAAGACTCTGCTGACGGTATAGGTATTGTGTTTAATTCCTACATTTTTCAACTACAAAATCTGATAGACCTGATACCTGGGAGGGTGTTAATATTAGACGGGTTGTGGTTAGGTATAAATTTCCATTTTATTAATATATATAACCCTCAAACTAAATCGGGCAGAGTCAGCTGCCTAAAAATGGTACAGCCTTACCTATTAACAACAGCCAGAGTTTTATGGGGAGGAGACTTTAATTGCCCAATTCCTGCCCTCTCCCCAAAAAAAAAATCATAATAAGAAAGTGTATTGTAACTCAAATGCCTTAAGTAAAATCATTAAAGAAGCTGATCTTATAATTTGCAATGATTCTTTAAAAGCTGGAGATAGTTTTTCTTTTAATAAAGGGAAATCCTTTACTTTAATAGATCACATGTTATTTTCACCAAATATACGAATGGAACTTTTTAAAATGTTCCCATGTGAGTTTTCTGATCACTCCTTTTTATTAAGTTATTTTAGTCTTTCAGACGAACAAGAGAGGAAGCATTTAAGATGGAAGTTGAATAATACTTTACTAGAATCTCCCTTTATTCAATCAGAGGTTAGAAATCTGTTGAGGGCCAGACTATCAGTGGCCTTTCTCTATTTAGACTTAGGGGTCTGGTGGCAAGAGACAAAGGCTGATCTAAGAAACTGGCTTAAAACCCAGGGAAGTAAAATTAAAAATGAGAAATTTCTACATTATTTAGGCTTAAGACAACAACTACAGAGACTTGTAACTATAGCTTACTCTTCCAAGCGGGATTATTCAGAACAAATCTCTTTAATAAAGGAGAAAATGAGGGACTTTCAATATAATAGAGGAAAAACTATGCAGGCGATACTAGTTAATGGAGTTACAAAATCACCTATAGGAGACCCATTTTTGATGTGTAAAGAGTTAAGAGAGTCAATGAGATTAGAGGAACTTAAAAAACAGGATGGAAGTTTGGCAACCTCGGTGGTGGAACTACGAGAGGTTATAGTGGAACATTTTAGTACATTAAATCCTTGTGAGACAATTTTAAAAACTGATATGATGGACTACATAAAACAGATAGCTGTACCATTTAATAGGGCCAAAAGGTCAAAGCGTTGGGGTGCCTTTACTCAAATAGAGATCCAAGAAACTATTAAGTCTTTGAAACTGAATATTTCACCAGGAATAGACGGCCTTTCAAATAACTTGTATAAATGCTTTTCAGAAGAGTTTAGTCAATGTTTGGGGCTGTTGTTTCAGTTTTTCTTAGATAAAGCAGTTATTTACCATTCATTTACAGAAGGATTATTGACTTACATATTTAAATCTGGAGACAAACAAAATATAGCTAATTGGAGGCCAATCACATTATTAAATACTGATTACAAAATTTTCGTAAGCATTCTAAATAATCGGCTCAAAAGATGGGCAGAAGTTGTTATTTCATCCTATCAATACTGTGGTTTGCCAGAAAGAAGGGTACAGTATGCTCTCATGTTGATTCGGGATGTGATTGATCATCTGACAGAAATAGGACTAACTGGTTGTTTGGTTGCTGCAGACTTAGATAAAGCATTCGATAAAGTGCATTTACCCTTTCTGTTTCTTACGCTTCGGCATTATGGAGTCCCATTGCAATTAGTTGAATTAATAGACAAGTTATACAATAAAGTTATGGTATTTCCCTTTTTGAAAGGTGTTCAGGTGGAAGGATTTCAATTAATTACAGGTGTTCGTCAAGCATGCCCTCAGTCTACTTTTATATACTTTTGCTATAGATCTTTTTTTACAATATGTGTTATCAGCTAAAAAATGGCAGGGAATTCCTCTGAATGACTGTAGTAACTCACAGCTAATGATACAGGCATATGCTGATGATTTGGTGTTTTATTTTGAAGATTATACCTATATTTCTCACTTCATGATGGCCTTTGAGGCCTTTGCTAAAGTATCAAACGCAAAATTAAATGTAAAGAAAACTAAGGGGTTATTTATAGGTGCAAGCAGTGTTGAAGAAATATGGCAGGAAGGTATTCATATAACTAGGAATCCGATTAAAATTTTAGGAATTTTATTTGGTCCCCAGAATATGCCTAATGACAATTGGGAAGTTGTTATTGCAAAAATAGAGAGAAAAGTTAATATGTGGAAACAATGGAGGTTACCCAAATTAAAAAGAGTACATATAATTAAACAATTTCTTCTTCCCATTATACAGTTTGTAGCTATGATTTTCCCACTTCCGACGGAATTTGAGTCTAAAGTTTATAATATGTTTTTCCAGATTCTTTGGGGTAACCGCTTAAACCCAGGCTTGGTATGATTGATCCTGTAGTTTATGCACATGCTTTTTTGATATCAAATTCAATTAAAGATGGGTTGAAAGCGGAATTAAGGGGAGAGGCTTTGTGGAATTTAAAAACAATGAGTAAGTATTATAAGAATTGGTATTTATTACCTCCAAAACTTAATAGGTATTTGTATATTCCAGAGCATTTTAGGCCTAAGGCTCAGAAGTTATATAAATGGAAAATGCAGAAACAGACTGTATTGCCTTATAATACAAAAGGTTTGTATAAATATTTGATGTTAAAACTATATCCTCAGGAGCCAGGATTTAAAAATTGACCTGTACATCTACAACCCAAGGTTTTGGCGCAATTAAATAACCCGAGGATGCCTAAGAATCAATGGGAAGTACAGTGGCTAATTTTTTATGGTCGGTTAAATGTCAGGGGAAACGCTAAATATAAGACCTTACAGGAGAGGTTATGCCCCTACATGGAGTGTATAACTATGGAGGAAACTATGGAACATTTTCTATTGAATTGTACTTATACCTCAGGATTGTGGGATTATTTAGCAAACTTATGGGGTTTTAAGTGGATGCATAATATGTCATATGATTTTCTTACTTTGGGTAGTAGTCCACTTGTCATATTAGGTTTTCATGAAGAAACTTTAGCTTTATTTTTAGGTTGCCTACGATATTATTTATGGCAAGCAAGAATTCAGTGAGTATTATATAAACAGAAAATGCCCTATTTTAGTGTTAGTAAACTAATAGTAAAAGAATTGGAGAAAATCTACACTCTAGATGCTTTAAGAGTGACACCTAGGACTTTACGTAAATGGTGGAAAGGTTTTTTACATTTTATTAAGTTTAAATAAAAGGATTAGAATTAATATCAAAGTTTGGGATTGAAAAGTATGTAAAAATGTTAGTAGAGAATATATGGTATTTTATTATTCTCTTTAACAATTCAACTTAGTAGGTATATTACTAGACATGTTCCTTTGTTATGTTTTTCATGTTTGCTCTTGATTAAGAATTTCCTTTTCTTGATTTTTTCAGAACAAGTGTTGTTGTATATGTTTATTTGCTAATAAAAACACCCTACTCTTTTCGATAAGTGCCATGGGTCCTTTAACATCCACCTGAACAACCACCAATCCAGGCAGATGGGACCTCAGTTTAACGTCTCATCCGAAAAACTGCTCCTCAGAAATACAGCACCCCTCTGATGCTGCATTACAGTGTCAGTACTGGGATATTAACCCAAGTGCCAGATGTGGGAACTGAACCCACAGCCCTCTGATCTCCCGGCCTCAGAGGCAAGTGTGCTAGCTACTGATTCATTATAATTAGCATGAGCTGTAGCATTAGCATAAGCTGTTGCATAAGCTGAAGCATTAGGATTAGTGTAAGAGTAAGCTGTAGCATAAGCACGAGCTGTAGCATAAGCACGAGCTGTGGCATAACCAGTTTTAATGTAATCATAAGCACTAGCATGAGCTGTAGTGTTAGCTTAGCTGTAGCTTCAGCATAGTTTTGGTGAAAGCATAACTGTGGCAAAAGTATATCTGTAGCATTAGCTAAGCTGTAGCACTGGCATTTGCTGTAGCATTGGCATTAACTGTAGCATTAGCTTAGCAGTAGCACTACTGTGACTTAGCTGTAGCACTAGCGTAAGCTGTAGCATTAGTGAATGCTGTAGCATTAGCTGTAACATTAGCTGTAGCATTAGCATAAGCTGCAGCATTAGAGTAAGTTGTAGCATAAGCTGAAACATTATGTTTAGTGCAAGAGTAGGCTGTAGCATAAGCATAAGCTGTAGGATAAGCACAAGCTGTGGCATAAGCACGAGCTGTGGCACAAGCACGAGCTGTGGCATAAGCACGAGCTGTAGCATAAGCACGAGCTGTACTATAAACAGTTTAAATGTAAGCATAAGCACTAGCATTAGCTGTAGTGTTAGCTTTGTTGTAGCCTCAGCATAGCTATGGCAAAAGTATAGCTGTAGAATTAGCTTAGCTGTAGCATTAGCTTAGCTGTAGCATTGGCATTAGCTGAAGCAATGGCATTAGCTGAAGCACTGGCATTAGCATTAGCTTAGCTGCAGCACTACTGTGAACTTAGCTGTAGCATTAGCATAAGCTGTAGCATTAGCGTAAGTGAATGCTGTAGCATTAGCTGTAATGTTAGCAGTAGCATTAGCATTAGCTGTAGCATTAGCGTAAGTTGTAGCATAAGCTGAAGCATTAGGTTTAGTGCAAGCATAAGCTGTAGCATTAGCACAAGCTGAAGCATAAGCACGAGCTGTAGGATAAGCACGAGCTATAGCATAAGCATGAGCTGTAGCATAAGTACAAACTGTACTATAAACAGTTTTAAT
This sequence comes from Neoceratodus forsteri, assembly GCA_016271365.2. Classification (NCBI taxonomy): domain Eukaryota; kingdom Metazoa; phylum Chordata; order Ceratodontiformes; family Ceratodontidae; genus Neoceratodus; species Neoceratodus forsteri. The sequence continues at coordinate 1,131,115,580 of CM028131.1, forward strand.
GTAAGCATAAGCGTTAGCATTAGCTGTAGTGTTAGCTTTGTTGTAGCCTCAGCATAGCTGTGGCAAAAGTACAGCTTTAGCATTAGCTTTGCTGTAGCACTGGCATTAGCTGTAGCATTAGCAATAGCTTAGCTGTAGCACTACTGTGACTTAGCTGTAGCACTAGCATAAGCTGTAACGTTAGTGAATGCTGTAGCATTAGCTGTAATCTTAGCTGTAGAATTATTCATTTATTATTTATTTAGCTTTTGTTGACCGGGTAAGTGCACTAGACAAATCCTGCCTATTTTCAGGCACCACCCGGGGGAGGGGGATACAGATGAATGCCAACTGACCTTGAACGAGATTAAGCTGTTGGTGGTATTTTTAGTGAATGAGGGAAATTTGGCCAGGACACCGGGAAATTCCCAACTCTTTCGATAAGTGCCATGGGATCTTTAACATCCACCTGAACTATCACCAATCCAGGCAGATGGGACCTCCGCTTAACATCTCATCCGAAGAGCGGCACTCAGAAATGCAGCACCCCTCTCGTGCTGCATTACAGTGTCAGTACTGGGATATTAACCCAAGTGCCAGATGTGGGAACTGAACCCACAGCCCTCTGATCTCCCGGCCTCAGAGGCAAGTGTGCTAGCTACTGATTCATTATAATTAGCGTGAGCTGTAGCATTAGCAAAAGCTGTTGCATAAGCTGAAGCATTAGGATTAGTGCAAGAGTAAGCTGTAGCATAAGCACGAGCTGTGGCATAAGCACGAGCTGTAGCATAAGCATGAACTGTACTATAAACAGTTTAAATGTAAGCATAAGCACTAGCTTTAACTGTAGTGTTAGCTTTGTTGTAGCCTCAGCATAGCTGTGGCAAAAGTATTGCTGAAGCATTAGTTTAGCTGTAGCATTAGCTTAGCTGTAGCATTGGCATTAGCTGAAGCATTGGCATTAGCATTAGCTTAGCTGTAGCACTACTGTGGACTTAGCTGTAGCATTAGCATAAGCTGTAGCATTAGCGTAAGTGAATGCTATAGCATTAGCTGTAAAGTTAGCAGTAGCATTAGCATTAGCTGTAGCGTTGGCGTAAGTTGTAGCAAAAGCTGAAACATTGGGTTTAGTGCAGCGTGGCTGTGGCGTTAGCACGAGCTGAAGCATAAGCACGAGCTGTAGCATAAGCACGAGCTATAGCATAAGCATGAGCTGTAGCATAAGCATGAGCTGTCGCATAAGTACAAGCTGCACTATATACAGTTTTAATGTAAGCATAAGCACTACCATTAGCTGTAGAGTTAGCTTTGTTGCAGCCTCAGCATTACTGTGGCAAAAGTATAGATGTAGCATTAGCTAAGCTGTTGCACTGGCATTTGCTGTAGCATTGGCATTTGCTGTAGCATTGGCATTAGCTGTAGCATTAGCACTACTGTGACTTAGCTTTAGCACAAGCATGAGCTGTAGCGTTAGTGAATGCTGCAGCATTAGCTGTAACATTAGCTGTAGCATTAGCATCAGCTGTAGCATTAGAATAAGTTATAGCATAAACTGAAATGTTACGATTAGTGCAAGAGTAAGCTGTAGGATAAGCATAAGCTGTAGCATAAGCATAAGCTGTAGCATAAGCATGAGCTGTAGCATAAGTACAAACTGTACTATAAACAGTTTTAATGTAAGCATAAGCACTAGCATTAGCTGTAGTGTTAGCTTGGTTGTAGCCTCAGCATAGCTGAGGCAAAAGTACAGCTGTAGCATTAGCTTTGCTGAAGCACTGGCATTAGCTGTAGCATTAGCATTAGCTTAGCTGTAGCACTACTGTGACTTAGCTGTAGCACTAGAATAAGCTGCAATGTTAGTGAATGCTGTAGCATTCGCTGTAATCTTAGCGGTATAATTATTTATTTATTATTTATTTCACTTTTGTTGACCGGGTAAGTGCACTAGACAAATCCTGCCTATTTTCAGGCATGACCCGGGGGAGGCGGATACAGATGAATGCCAAATGACCTTGAACCAGATAAAGCTGTTGGTGGTATTTTTAGTGAATGAGGGAAATTTGGCAAGGACACCGGGGATATTCCCCAACTCTTTTCGATAAGTGCCATGGGATCTTTAACATCCACCTGAACTATCATCAATCCAGGCAGATGGGACCTCGGTTTAACATCTCATCTGAAAGACGGCACCTCAGAAATGCAGCACCCCTCTCATTCTGCATTACAGTGTCAGTACTGGGATATTAACCCAAGTGCCAGATGTGGGAAGTCAACCCACAGCACTCTGACCTCCTGGCCTCAGAGGCGAGTGTGCTAGCTACTGATTCATTACAATTGGCATGAGCTGTAGCATTAGCGTAAGCTGTTGCATAAGCTGAAGCATTAGGTTTAGTGCAAGAGTAAGCTGTAGCATAAGCACGAGCTGTGGCAAAAGCACAAGCTGTAGCATAAGCATGAGCTGTACTATAAACAGTTTAAATGTAAGCATAAGCACTAGCATTAGCTGTAGTGTTAGCTTTGTTGTAGCCTCAGCATAGCTGTGGCAAAAGTATTGCTCTAGCATTAGCTTAGCTGTAGCATTAGCTTAGCTGTAGCAATGGCATTAGCTGAAGCAGTGGCATTAGCTGAAGCACTGGCACTAGCATTAAGCAACTGTAGCACTACTGTGGACTTAGCAGTAGCATTAGCATAAGCTGTAGCATTACCGAAAGTGAATGCTTTAGCATTAGCTGTAACGTTAGCAGTAGCATTAGCATGAGCTGTAGCGTTGGAGTAAGTTGTAGCATAAGCTGAAGCATTAGGTTTAGTGCAAGCGTAAGCTGTAGCATTAGCACGACCTGAAGCATAAGCACGAGCTGTAACATAAGCATGAGCTGTAGCATAAGTACAAACTGTACTATAAACAGTTTTAATGTAAGCATAAGCACTAGCATTAGCTGTAGTGTTAACTTTGTTGTAACCTCATCATAACTATGGCAAAAGTATAGCTGTAGCATTAGCTAAGCTGTAGCACTGGCATTTGCTGTAGCATTGGAATTAGCTGTAGCATTAGCATTAGCTTAGCAGTAGCGCTACTGTGACTTAGCTGTAGCACTAGCGTAATCTGTAAGCGTTGAAGGTGAATGCGGCAGTAAGCTGTAACATTAGCTGTAGCATTAGCGCAAAGCTCTAGCATTAAGCGTACGTTGTAGCATAAGCTGAATCATTACGTTTAGTACAAGAGTAAGCTGTAGCATAAGCATAATCTGTAGCATAAGCACGAGCTTTGGCATAAGCATGAGCTGTAGCATAAGCATGAGCTGTACTATAAACAGTTTAAATGTAAGCATAAGCACTACCATCAGCTGTAGTGTTAGCTTTGTTGTAGCCTCGGCATAACTGTGGTAAAAGTATAGCTGTAGCATTAGCTAAGCTGTAGCACTGGCATTTGCTGTAGCATTGGCATTTGCAGTCGCATTGGCATAAGCTGTAGCATTAGCAATAGCTCAACAGTAGCACTACAGTGACTTAGCTGTAGCACTAGCATGAGCTGTAGCGTTACTGAATGCTGCAGCATTAGCTGTAACAATAGCTGTAGCATTACCATAAGCTGTAGCATTAGAATAAGTTGTAGCACAAACTGAAACATTACGATTAGTGCAAGAGTAAGCTGTAGCATAAGCATAAGCTGTAGCATAAGCATAAGCTGTAGCATAAGCACGAGCTGTGGCAAAAGCACTAGCTGTGGCATAAGCACGAGCTGTGGCATAAGCATGAGCTGTAGCATAAGTACAACTGTACTATAAACAGTTTTAATGTAAGCATAAGCACTAGCATTAGCTGTAGTGTTAGCTTTGATGTAGCCTCAGCATAGCTGTGGCAAAGGTACAGCTGCAGCATTAGCATTGCTGAAGCACTGGCGTTCGCTGTAGCATTAGCATTAGCTTAGCTGTAGCACTACTGTGACATAGCTGCAGCACTAGAGTAAGCTGCAATGTTAGTGAATGCTGTAGCATTCGCTGTAATCTTACAGTAGAATTATTATTTATTATTTATTTAAGCTTTTGTTGGCGGGTAAGTGCACTAGACAAATCCTGCCTATTTTCAGGCACGACCGGAGAGAGATACAGATGAATGCCAAATGACCTTGAACCAGATAAAGCTGTTGGTGGTATTTTAGTGAATGAGGGAAATTTGGCCAAGACACGGGATATTCCCAACTCTTTTCGATAAGTGCCATGGGATCTTTAACATCCACCTGAACTATCACCAATCCAGGCAGATAGGACCTCGGTTTAGCGTCTCATCGAAAGCGCCTCAGAAATGCAGCACCTCTCATGCTGCATTATAGTGTCGGTACTGGGATATTAGCACAGTGCTAGATGTGGGAACTCAACCCACAGCCCTCTGACCTCCCGGCCTCAGAGGCGAGTGTGCTAGCTACTGATTCATTACAATTGGCATGAGCTGTAGCATTAGCGTAAGCTGTTGCATAAGCTGAAGCATTAGGATTAGTGCAAGAGTAAGCTGAAGCATAAGCACGAGCTGTGGCATAAGCACGAGCTGTACATAAGCATGAACTGTACTATAAACAGTTTAAATGTAAGCATAAGCACTAGCATTAGCTGTAGTGTTAGCTTTGTTGTATCCTCAGCATAACTGTGGCAAAAGTATAGCTGTAGCATTAGCTAAGCTGTAGCACTGGCATTTGCTGTAGCATTGGCATTTGCTGTAGCATTGGCATTAGCTGTAGCATTAGCATTAGCTTAGCAGTAGCACTACTGTGACTTAGCTGTAGCACTAGCATGAGCTGTAGCGTTAGTGAATGCTGTAGCATTAGCTGTAACATTAGCTGTAGCATTAGCATGGCTGTAGCATTAGAATAAGTTGTAGCATAAACTGAAACATTACGATTAGTGCAAGAGTAAGCTGTAGCTTAAGCATAAGCTGTAGCATAAGCACAAGCTGTGGCATAAGCACGAGCTGTGGCATAAGCATGAGCTGTAGCATAAGCATGAGCTGTAGCATAAGTACAAAGTGTAATACAAACAGTTTTAATGTAAGCATAAGCACTAGCATTAGCTGTAGTGTTAGCTTTGTTGTAGCCTCAGCATAGCTGTGGCAAAAGTACAGCTGTAGCATTAGCTTTGCTGAAGCACTGGCATTAGCTGTAGCATTAGCATTAGCTTATCTGTAGCACTACTGTGACTTAGCTGCAGCACTAGAGTAAGCTGCAATCTTAGTGAATGCTGTAGCATTCGCTGTAATCTTAGCGGTAGAGTTATTTATTTATTATTTAATTCACTTTTGTTGACCGGGTAAGTGCACTAGAGAAATCCTGCCTATTTTCAGGCACGACCCGGGGGAGGTGGATACAGATGAATGCCAAATGATCTTGAACCAGATAAAGCTCTTGGTGGTATTTTTAGTGAATGAGGGAAGTTTAGCCAGGACACCGGGGATATTCCCCAACTCTTTTCGATAAGTGCCATGGGATCTTTAACATCCACCTGAACTATCACCAATTCAGGCAGATGGGACCTCGGTTTAACGTCTCATCCGAAAAACGGCACCTCAGAAATGCAGCAACACTCTCATGCTGCATTGTAGTGTCAGTACTGGGATATTAACCCAAGTGCCAGATGTGGGAACTCAACCCACAGCCCTCTGACCTCCCGGCCTCAGAGGCGAGTGTGCTAGCTACTGATTCATTACAAATGGCATGAGCTGGAGCATTAGCGTAAGCTGTTGCATAAGCTGAAGCATTAGGATTAGTGCAAGAGTAAGCTGTAGCATAAGCATAAGCTGTAGCATAAGCACGAGCTGTAGCAAAAGCACGAGTTGTAGCATAAGCATGAACTGTACTATAAACAGTTTAAATGTAAGCATAAGCACTAGCATTAGCTGTAGTGTTAGCTTTGTTGTAGCCTCAGCATAGCTGTGGCAAAAGTATTGCTGTAGCATTAGCTGTAGCTGTTAGCTTAGCTGTAGGATTGGCATTAGCTGAAGCATTGGCATTAGCTTAGCTGTAGCACTACTGTGACTTAGCTGCAGCACTAGAGTAAGCCGCAATGTTAGTGAATGCTGTAGCATTCGCTGTAATCTTAGCAGTAGAATTATTTACTTATTATTTATTTCGCTTTTGTTGACCGGGTAAGTGCACTAGACAAATCCTGCCAATTTTCAGGCACGACCCGGGGGAGGGGGATACAGATGAATGCCAAATGACATTGAACCAGATAAAGCTGTTGGTGGTATTTTTAGTGAATGAGGGAAATTTGGCCAGGACACCGGGGATATTCCCCAACTCTTTCGATAAGTGCCATGGGATCTTTAACATCCACCTGAACTAACACCAATCCAGGCAGATGGGACCTCAGTTTACGTCATCAGAAAAAGGCACCTCAAGAAAGGCACACCTCATGCGCAATATAGTGTCAAGTACTGGTATATTAACCCAAGTGCCAGATGTGAGAACTCAACCCACAGCCCTCTGACCTCATGGCCTCAGAGGCGAGTGTGCTAGCTACTGATTCATTACAATTGGCATGAGCTGGTGCATTAGCGTAAGCTGTTGCATAAGCTGAAGCATCATGATTAGTGCAAGAGTAAGCTGCAGCATAAGCATAAGCTGTAGCATAAGAACGAGCTGTGGCTTAAGCACGAGCTGTAGCATAAGCATGAACTGTACTATAAACAGTTTAAATGTAAGCATAAGCACTAGTATTAGCTGTAGTGTTAGCTTTGTTGAAGCCTCAGCATAGCTGTGGCAAAAGTATTGCTGTAGCATTAGCTTAGCTGTAGCATTAGCTTAGCTGTAGCATTGGCATTAGCTGAAGCACTGGCGCTAGCATTAGCTTAGCTGTAGCACTACTGTGGACTTAGCTATACCATTAGCATAAGCTGTAGCATTAGCGAAAGTAAATGCTTTAGCATTTGCTGTAACATTAAGAGTAGCATTAGCATTAGCTGTAGCGTTGGAGTAAGTTGTAGCATAAGTTGAAGCATTAGGTTTAGTGCAAGCGTAGGCTGTAGCATTAGCACGAACTGAAGCATAAGCACGAACTGTAGCATAAGCATGAGCTGTAGCATAAGTACAAACTGAACTATATACAGTTTTAATGTAAGCATAAGCACTAGCATTAGCTGTAGTGTTAGCTTTGTTGTAGCCTCAGCATAACTGTGGAAAAGAATAGCTGTAGCATTAGCTAAGCTATAGCACTGGCATTTGCTGTAGCATTGGAATTAGCTGTAGCATTAGCATTAGCTTAGCAGTAGCACTACTGTGACTCAGCTGTAGCACTAGCGTAATCTGTAGCATTAGTGAATGCTGTAGCATTAGCTGAAACATTAGCTGTAGCATTAGCATAAGCTCTAGCATTAGCGTAAGTTGTAGCATAAGCTGAATCATTACGTTTAGTACAAGAGTAAGCTGTAGCATAAGCATAAGCTGTAGCATAAGCACGAGCTGTGGCATAAGCACGAGCTGTAGCATAAGCATGAGCTCTACTATAAACAGTTTAAATGTAAGCATAAGCACTAGCATTAGCTGTAGTGTTAGATTTGTTGTAGCCTCAGCATAGCTGTGGTAGAAATATTGCTGTAGCATTAGCTAAGCTGTAGCATTAGCTTAGCTGTAGCATTGGCATTAGCTGAAGCATTGGCATTAGCATTAGCTTAGCTGTAGCACTACTGTGTGGACTTAGCTATAGCATTGGCATAAGCTGAGCGATGGCGTGGTAAATGCTTCAGCATTGGCTGTAACTGGCAGTAGCATTAGCATTAACTGTGGCATTGGCGTGGTTGGAGCAAAAGCTGAAGCGTGGGTTTAGTGCAAGCGTAAGCTGTAGCATTAGCACGAGCTGTAGCATAAGTATGAGCTGTAGCATAAGCACGAGCAACAGCATAAGCATGAGCTGTAGCATAAGCATGAGCTGTAGCATAACTACAAACTGCACTATATACAGTTTTAATGTAACCATAAGCACTACCATTAGCTGTAGTGTTAGCTTTGTCGTAGCCTCAGCATAACTGTGGCAAAAGTATAGATGTAGCATTAGCTAAGCAGTAGCACTGGCATTAGCTGTAGCATTAGCATTAGCTTAGCAGTAGCACTACTGTGACTTAGCTGTAGCACTAGCATGAGCTGAAGCGTTAGTGAATGCTGCAGCATTAGCTGTAACATTAGCTGTAGCATTAGCATAAGCTTGTAGAATAAGTTGTAGCATAAACTGAAGCGTTCACGATTAGTGCAAGAGTAAGCTGTAGGATAAGCATAAGCTGTAGCATAAGCATAAGCTGTAGCATAAGCACGAGCTGTGGCATAAGCACGAGCTGTGGCATAAGCATGAGTTGTAGCATAAGTACAAACTGTACTATAAAGAGTTTAATTGTAAGCATAAGCACTAGAATTAGCTGTAGAGTTAGCTTTGTTGTAGCCTCAGCATAGCTGTGGCAAAAGTACAGCTGTAGCATTAGCTTTGCTGAAGCACTGGCATTAGCTGTAGCATTAGCATTGAGCTGGCTGTAGCACTACTGTGACTTAGCTGCAGCACTAGAGGTAAGCTGCAATGTTAGTGAATGCTGTAGCATTCGCTGTAATCAATGGTGGGAATTATTTATTTATTATTTATTTCACTTTTGTTGACCGGGTAAGTGCACTGGACAAATCCTGCCTATTTTCAGGCATGACCCGGGGGAGGCAGATCCAGATGAATGACAAATGACCTTGAACCAGATAAAGCTGTTGGTGGTATTTTTAGTGAATGAGGGAAATTTGGCAAGGACACCGGGGATATTCCCCAACTCTTTTCGATAAGTGCTATGGGATCTTTAACATCCACCTCAACTATCTCCAATCCAGGCAGATGGGACCTTGGTTTAACATCTCATCCGATAGACAGCACCTCAGAAATGCAGCACCCCTCTCATGCTGCATTACAGTGTCAGTACTGGGATATTAACCCTAGTGCTAGATGTGGGAACTGAACCCACAGCCCTCTGACCTCCTGACCTCAGAGGCGAGTGTGCTAGCTACTGATTCATTACAATTGGCATGAGCTGTAGCATTAGCGTAAGCTGTTGCATATGCTGAAGCATTAGGTTTAGTGCAAGAGTAAGCTGTAGCATAAGCACGAGCTGTGGGAAAAGCACAAGCTGTAGCATAAGCATGAGCTGTATTATAAACAGTTTAAATGTAAGCATAAGCACTAGCATTAGCTGTAGAGTTAGCTTTGTTGTAGCCTCAGCATAGCTGTAGCAAAAGAATTGCTCTAGCATTAGCTTAGCTGTAGCATAGCTTAGCTGTAGCAATGGAATTAGCTGAAGCACTGGCACTAGCATTAGCTTAGCTGTAGCACTACTGTGGACTTAGCTCTACCATTAGCATAACCTGTAGCATTAGCGAAATTGAATGCTTTAGCATTAGCTCTAACGTTTGCAGTAGCATTAGCATTAGCTGTAGCTTTGGAGTAAGTTGTAGCATAAGCTGAAGCATTAGGTTTAGTGCAAGTGTAAGCTGTAGCAATAGCACGACCTGAAGCATAAGCATGAGCTGTAGCATAAGCATGAGCTGTAGCATAAGTACAAACTGTGCTATATACAGTTTTAATGTAAGCATAAGCACTAGCATTAGCTGTAGTGTTAGCTTTGTTGTAGCCTCAGCATAACTGTGGCAAAAGTATAGTTGTAGCATTAGCTAAGCTGTAGCAGTGGCATTTGCTGTAGCATTGGAATTAGCTGTAGCATTAGCATTAGCTTAGCAGTAGCACTACTGTGACTTAGCTGTAGCACTAGCATGAGCTGTAGCATTAGTGAATGCTGCAGCATTAGCTGTAACATTAGCTGTAGAATTACCATAAGCTGTAGCATTAGAATAAGTTGTAGCATAAACTGAAACATTACGATTAGTGCAAGAGTAAGCTGTAGCATAAGCATAAGCTGTAGCATAAGCATAAGCTGTAGCATAAGCACGAGCTGTGGCATAAGCACGAGCTGTGGCATAAGCATGAGCTGTAGCATAAGTACAAACTGTACTATAAACAGTTTTAATGTAAGCATAAGCACTAGCATTAGCTGTAGTGTTAGCTTTGTTGTAGCCTCAGCATAGCTGTGGCAAAAGTACAGCGGTAGCATTAGCTTTGCTGAAGCACTGGCATGAGCTGCAGCATTAGCATTAGCTTAGCTGTAGCACTACTGTGACTTAGCTGCAGCACTAGAGTAAGCTGCAATGTTAGTGAAATCTGCAGCATTCACTGTAATCTTAAGCGGTGAAGTATTTATTTATTATTTATTTACCTAAGCAGTTTTCTGAAATCCTTTGTACTGCAAGGGATCTGTGTGCCTTGACCATCCCACGGACCCCTCATATTCTGGAACCTAAAGAGTTTTTCGAAATCCTCTGTATAGCAAGTGATCCAGTGTGCCTTGACCAGGCCACGGACCCATCAATTTGTGGAACCTAAACAGTTTTTCAGAAATCCTCTGTACTGCAAGAGATCCAGCATGCCTTGACCAGGCCACGTGCCCCTCAATTTCTGGAACCTAAACAGTTTTTCAGAAATCCTTTGTACTGCAAGGCACTAGCCCTGACTTTTGGATTTTGTACCAGTGGAAGCTGATTTCCAAGTGGCCCACACACTATCTCCTGCTGAAGCATCTCTAACTACTGTATCTCCCTCTGTGTCTCTAGTTGAATTTATATGCCAGGGTTTAATAATTTGTTGAATACTTAGTCATTTAAGTTCTGAGTTGATATTAGTAGTGAATTTTGAGCTTTTTTAAACTTAACTTTTCCATTAGCAGATTATATCCTCTCACCACTAGAGGGCTATATCTCTATCTGTATCTAGTATGTAAGCCTTGTGGGTTCTCTCTGCCTTTCTCTCACCTCTCCTCCTCGCCCTGCCCCTTCTCTTCTCTTTCTGTGGTCCTTTCCACCCCCAGCCCCACCACCCTCTACTCTGGTTTCCACTGCTACTCCAAGGGAACTCTACACTTCAACTCGAGACTTGTTCTTGGTGCACTGTTTGGATATTCCTGGTTACTTAACTCGACCACTACTCTCAACAAGTGTGGCCACCTCTCTACACTGTACCACCTTGCAGTCCGTATGGGATACTGCCTGGAACCTTGCAACCTCTACTCCTGGAGCTGCAACTCTGCTCCTTAAAACTCATACTCCTCCTCCTTCTCATCTCAGACAGTGTCCATTACAATCGTGGCTCTAGGAGCTCAGGCCTCACACAAACTCCAGGTGCCCTTATCCTTGCAACCATTAATATCTGCAGCCTACTACCAAAGCTGGATGCTCTCCAAGCCTTCATATGCCAACACAACACTGACATCCTTGCAGTGGTGGAAACTTAGTTGACACCTAAAGTTTCTGACTCAGTAGTAACAATACAGGGCTACAATGTCCACAGGCTGGACCAGATATCCAAAAAAGGTGGTGGTTGTGCAATCTATATCAAAGACTCCCTGTCTTGGCACTCTGTAGCAACTCCATCACTTTCTGCCTCTGCCCAGATTCTGCTAATAAAAATCATCCTAGGTCCCCACCATAAAGCCTTGACTATTGTCTCCATATACATCCTGCCCAGGGACCATAAACATGGCTTCAACAATGTCCTAAACTTTATCAACTCTCATCATCCTGAAGCTGAACTTATTCTACTAGAGTTTCAACATAAACTGGTTAGCATCGAGTGCCAGTGCCTATAAAGACTCCATCTCAGCTGCTAACCTCGTGCAAATGGTAAACTCCCTGCTAGGATTAACTACAAGACTGGCACCAGTACCCTCTTGTATGGGTCCTCACCACTCACCCACAAGGATTTCTCATGACCGTTCTCCCAGACTCTCTCAGTGACCACTCCCCAGTCAGGTGTGCATGGTCTAACAAATTCCTTAAGCCTCCTCCCAAAATTATCACTAGCAGAGTCCTTCCTCATGGATAACTTCCACATCTCAAACAATACCTGCTTCTACAAGACTGGCTACCCATCTGTGAAGCAACAGATGTTAACCTGGCTCTTGATCACTTCCTCTCAATTTTCAACAAAGCCTGTGACCTCTTTGCCCTGCTAAAAGGTGCAAAACAAAATCTCTCTCTAACCCATGGGTCACCGCGGCTGTTCTCTCACAGCTGAAACTAACAGATCACCTCTAGGTAGTTGCCCGGGCCACTGGCAAACAACTGGACATCCAAAATTACAAACAAGCATGAAATGCCTGCACAAAAGCCATACAGCTAGTGAAATCCACCTATTACAAAGACGCTCTCACCAATACATGGGGAAATGGTCATACTTTCTGGGACAATATCAAGGATATCACAGGGAAGCAGCCAAAAACCTCTCTAGCCATGTTGATGGATCCTCAACCCTCGACCCCAAGGTGATCGCAAACATCTTTAACATGGCTTTTTCAGACCTCAGTACTGTTCTACCCCATGACTTTTTTGAAAACAGGGCCTACTCCCCAAATACCTCAGCCCCTCAGTCTAACCATCCCCTCTTCTACTTCAGGGAGGTAAGGCTGAATGAAGCTCACCACTATATTACTGCAGCTATCTCTAAATCTAGATCTAGTAGTGACACCCTGGACCATAAAACTTCTGTTGCTCACCCTCGATGAGGTAATTCATCCATTAACAAAAAATCCTAAACCTCTCTCTCAGCTGTGGAAAATTCCTGGACATATGGATAACAGCCACCGTGACACCAGTCCATAAAAGTGGGGATAAGATGAATCGCTCAAATTATCACCCTATCTCCATACTGCCCCCCACTCTCTAAGGCACTTGAGTGCATCGTGGCTGATCAACTTACTGACCACTTGGATAAATACAATACACCTTGTCCACAACAACACGGCTTCTGGAAAGATCACAGCACCACCACAGCCCTTCTTGAGTTCACTGGAGCTCTGCACAAATCCTTTGACAATGGCCTTCTCACAGGGGCCATTTTTGTCGACCTCTCCAAGGCCTTCAATACAGTACACCATGGACTACTAATTCACCTACTACTGAATGCCAGGCTGTCACCTGACTCTTCTCTCTGGTTCAAAAGCTACTTAGAAAACTGGTCGCAGAGAGTAAAAATTGTGGACACCCTGCCTGTTCACTCGGGTGTCCCACAGTGATCCATACTGGGCCCACTCCTTTTTAGCCTTTTCTTAAACTCCCTTCCTTACCACTGCTCTGAGCAGATCATACTATATGCCGATGATGCTGTTGTGTTCTCCATTCACAAAGATCCTGCAACTCTTCAACACAATCTTCAACTTGGTTTCAGTTCTGTAGAGACATGGTTTCTTAATCATAAACTGGTCCTCAATGACAAGAAAACCAAATCTATGCTCTTCTGCAGCTCTCATAACCAACACAGGCTACACCACTTGGCTATCTCCACCACCCAGGGGAACATTCTAGGTCAGATGGGGTCCTTCAAATGCTTAGGGATCCAGCTTGACCCTAATCTCTCCTATGGACTTCATGTAGATAAGGTAGCTAGAGCTGTTAATACATGGCTTGGTCTCTTCTACAAACACAGACCACACCTCATGCCAGAAGCTTTGAAGGTTGCAGTCCTGAGCTCTGTGATCTCTGTAATAGACTATGGTCTCATCAATTACTGCTCAATCACAACCCTTAGACGCTTCTCAACTGCCTTAAATTAGGCATGTCGGCTCATCACTGGTGCTCACCGTCTCACCCACACATGTGACCTGTACACTCAGACCAGCTGGCTCCAACTATCAAACTGCATAACGTTTCTCACCTGCTCCATGGTGAAAAAAATCTACCTTGGCCTTGCACCTTCTGGGGTCTCAACTCTGTTACAACACCAAATTAACAAATGGTGCCTTAGGAGATCCATGCTACAGCTACTGAAAGTCCCCCACTGTCATACTTCACAGGGACAATGCTCTTTTGCTTATCAAGTGCCACTCTGGTTCAATGGCCTCAGCCCCACCATCTCCTCTTCCCAACAGTTGGTATGTTTAAAACTAGGCTCCAGGACTATCTCCTACCAACAGCTCCTGTGACTGCCCAACTTAACCTTGTTTCTCCACTTCCTTCCTGCTCTAGTGCCCCCTCCCTCCTCACTGGATTCTACCTCACATCTTGGTATACTCAATGCTGCACTTCTCACCCTCTCCCCACCCTTCCTACATTCCTTCTCCCCCTCTCCCCTCTTCCCTCTCCCTATGCCTCTGGCACTTCTTATCTGTTGTCTATTTTCTCTGACAAATGCTGCTGGCTGCCTTGTTACAATGATACCCTTGAATTGTATTAATCTGTACGCTGTTTGCAATGTCCACGTTGTTATAATATCTGTCTTAATATTCCCCATAATTTGTATTTCTCTGACGTGGAGCCTTTGTAAAAGAGCCAAGGCTCAAAGGTATTTGTAATCCTAGACTTGATAAATAAAATGAATAAATAAAACATGTATGGTGACTGGAGGAGGGTGAATGTAGTCCCTCTCTACAAAAGTGAGAGTAGAGAAGAGAAGAGGATGACAATTATAGGCCAGTCAGCCTGACCTCAGTGGTGGGAAAAATGAATGGAATCACTACTAAAAGAAAGGTCTGTGATATATCTCAAATTCAGTGGAGCATAGGATCTAAGGTAGCATGGAGTCACAGCAGGAAGATCTTGTCAAACAAATCTGATAGATTTCTTTGACTGGGTGACTAGGGAGGTGGATCAGGGAGGGGCAGTGGATGTGGCCTACTAGGATTTCAGCAAGGCCTTCAACATCATCCCACATAGGAGGCTAGTAAACAAGTTGGGCAGCCTGGGAGTGTGTCTGAGGGTGGTAAACTGGGTCAAAAATTGGCTGAGCAATAGGACACAGAGGGTGGTGGTGAACAGAGTTAAATCTGAAGAGGGGGGTGACCAGTGGGGTCCCACATGGATCAGTGCTTGGACCCGTCCTTTTTAATGTCATCATATCTTATAGATTTCATAGATTTATACAAGCTACTAGACTTATGTCCTTAATGCATGCCATAACTCCAATTTTATACTATATCAAATTCATTTTTGTAAAAGTTGACCAGTCTAATCTTAAAAGTGTCCATAGTTTCACTATCTACTACTTCCTTTGGTAAGCTATTCCACAGTGTTATGCCCTCTGACTGAACCAGTTTTTCTTTTAAGCATCCTCCATTTATCCATTTCTAATTGTAACCTATGTCTTCTGCTCCCATAACCATATTCCCTTTTGATTTTAAGGCCGAAATTACTGCTCATTTGTTTATCCTGATGTGCCCTATAAATCATACACATATCCCCCCTAGTCCTTCTATACTGTAATGCACATAAACCCAAGTCTTGAAGTCAGGAAATATCACAGAATATTTCCCAACCTCTAAAGGTATCAAACAGGGATGTTTACTAGCTCCCCTATTATTCAATATCTATATAGATACCTTATTAGATTATGACTTAAATGATCAGTGGGACTCTCCAAAAATAAAAGATTAACACATACACAACCTAGCATATGCAGATGATCTAATTCTACTATCACTGACCCTAAAGGACTAGAATTAAAATTTAAATCTCTTGTGAATAAATGTAAAGAATTGGAATTGAGAATAAAGCTAGACAAAACAAAAATAATGATCTTTGAAATCTGTCATCAAAACCAAGGATTTTTCTACAATGATGCCCTATTGAAATAGTGACATCTTATAAATACCTTGGTATAACATTACACTCTAGAAACTTCTGGGCACATCATATTAAGGAACAGATTAATAAGGCAAAGTATGGAGCAAAAGCACTGCAAAGATTTAACCTTAAATATGGAGGTTTTACGGTAATACCTGCTATTAAAGCAGGGGAGGCAAAAATTACCCCACTACTATTATGTGAAGTGGAAATCTGGGGATATAATCATTATCCACAACTGGAAACCCCTCTTTTATATTATTATGAATATATTTTACAAGTTCCCACTTCAATGGCTGGATCAATAGTTAGAACAGAATTAGGTAGATTACCTTTGATTTCCCTTATTAACCTAAGGATAGTCACGTATTGGTTGAGATCAATAAATAATATAAATAATGTTATGCCATTGAACTGTATAACGGAAAAGGAATCCTGGCATAAAGAAGGTTTAAGGTTTATAAATGTCTCTCTATGGTTAAAATCCCTTTTTTAAATATTACACAGTATACAGTGAACTCACCTATGGAATGATTGGCAAGCAGAAATAAAAATACACGAAAGCTGTTAGTTAATTTAAAAAAAACTTTTACAAAAGCCACACAAATTCAGATGAATCAAGTAAGGAGCCAAAGACAAGCCCTGTGGTTTGCTCAAAATAAAATTGATTCCAACATGGAAGAATACTTGCGACTTCCTTTATCACCATACATACGTAAAGCAATAACCTGGGCGAGATTTGAACTTATTACATCAAAATACATTTACTTTAATAAATTAAAATTAAATGAATCAACTCAGGATAAATGTCCTTGCAATAGAGGATTCACTGAATCATTAAAGCATGTATTAATTCAATGCCCTTTATTTAATTATATTCGTTTTAAATATTTGGGGAAAATTCTTAGTAAATATGCAAATTTAACATATGATGTGATATTCATATTGATGCACCCAATGACTGTTCAAGATGCAATACTGGTAGGAATTTTATAATGTCTATAATAAGTGTTAAGAAAAAACATACGAAGTGGCTCAGAGATAAATTAATTGTTTTTATACAATCTGAAGAATTTTAACCAGCATACTTTCTTATGAGAGTTATTATAATGAGATAAGAGTCTGTTTAATCATATTTTTAATTTATTTCACATTTTGTATTTTAAATTTAAAATTGTAATGTCCAGAAATTTTTCTAATTTATTGGAAGAACAATAAACTTGACTTGAAGTCTTGAAGTCTCTTTTGGTAACTTTATTCTCCATCCTCTAATTCTTTTGTCGCTCTTCTCTGTACACCTTCCAACTTCCGATGTCTGACCTTAAGTATGGTGACCATACCTGTTCACCATACTCCAGATCGATCTAACCAAGGCCTGGTAGAGTGGCAGGATCACCTTGCTATCCCTGCTCCCAATATGTCTAAATATGCAATTTAATACTTAATACTTGTCATGTGACATTGCAGGACATGAAGGAAGGTGTGTCTCTTTGCAGATGACACAAAGATCTGCAACAGGGTTGACACTCCAGGAGTGGTAGATAAAATTAGAAGAGACCTAAGCAAGCTTGATGAGTGGTTATGGGTGTAGCAGCTAAGAGTCAATGCAAAGATGTGCAAGATCATGCACTTGGGGCACAGAAATGCGGAGGAGTACATGATGGGGTAGGTACTGATGGCCAACAAGCGGAAAGATACCTGGAGTAATCATATCTGATGATCTAAGGTTAACAAACAATCTGAGAAGGCTGTGAGGAGAGTCCAGTGGAATGCTGGAGTGCACAGGGAGAGGTATGTCCAGAAGAAGGGAGGAGGTGGTGATATTACTGTATATAACATTGGTGAGACCTCATCTAGAATACTGTGTCCAGTTGTGGGCCACATCTCCAGAAGGCCATAGACAGAGTAGAAGTGGTTCAGAAAGAGCAACAAAAATGGTGCAGGGCTTCACAAAAATCATGTGAGGAGAGACAGGAGGACCTCAATATGTATTCCCTGGAGGAGAGGAGAAAGAGGGGGGATATGATTAAGACTTTCAAATACCTCAAGGGTATAAATAAGGTACAAAAGTGTTGCATCTTTAAAAAAAAAAAAAAGATGTTCAAGAACAAGGGGCCATGATATGGAAATAGAGGGGAAGTAGACTTAGGGGTAACATGAGAAAGTATTCTTCACGGAAAGGGTGGTGGATCCATGGAACAGCCTCCTGGCAGTAGGGGCAAAAATGGTAGTGAAATTCAAAAATGCGTGGGACAGACATAAAGGAACTCTAGTGATAGGAAAGAGAGGGTAAGCTGCAGATAATTTAGGATCTGTTTATATATGAAACCGGTAGGGAAAATGAGCAAATTAGGTGGGTTAAGTGGTCCTTATCTGCTGACAAATTCAATGTTTTTGTGTTTCTGTGATGTGGGTGTAGTGGGCCAGCCAACCAAAGATACTTTTGTTGGATGTTTACAATGAGAGTCTAGTTGTGTTTGGGATTTTGAACTAGCAACATCAGGGGCCTGAATCTGCGATAACTCACCAGTTTCCAGTTAGGGTTAAGCTTCTTCTACTCTACTTAGAATCATAGTATAATGTATGGTAAGTGCCTCTTAACCACCATAATCAGCAGTTACACAGCTTTGTTATGCACTGTTTAGAATTTTAAAAGTTATTAACCACACTTCGGAACTTCCAAACAGTGGCAAAACAAAAAAGAAAATGCACCAGAGTTCCATAATTCTCACACACAGAATGCAGTGTTTTTTTGATCATACACTATAAAAGATGATGGCTGGTGATTGGGTGACAACCACACTGAAATCACCTCTCGTGGTTGCTAGGGCTACAGTAAACCTCTCGAGCTGCGCTCTAGGTTTACCATGTTGCCAACAACACTAAACGATACAGCATGGTTATCACCTGATTCCCAGACATTATCCTCTATGTTGTTAGGTTTTCTGTGTGACCTCTATTTTTTCAAGTGTATTTATTTTTATCTCTGCAGAAATACTATTTTCCCCATAGTCTTAAGTGTGTATTATCCTGTAATCTACATAAATATTCTGGAGTATTAACATTTACTGTTACATTAATATGCTTAATGCTTTCTGTGACTGAATCATTTCAGGTATAGATAACCAGTGGTAAATTGGCAAGTCTGTGATTTGCTTCTGAAGAGGAAGGCTATAAAGTCACCATTTCTTTTTTCAAACTTTCTGTATATTACAAGTTTTTCATAAAAACATTGACTAACATTACAGACACTTATCTGGACATAGAGATTCCATCATGAATACATTAGTTTTCCACTGATTACATATCTTATTCATTACATATAGAATAAGGTATGGGTCGGGGTGTGTAACAAGTTTACACTCCCGAGGGTGATGCTACATAAACCCCAGAAGAGAGTTCAAGGGGTTTATCAAAAGCATCTAACCCCAAGGGTGTGTGTACACTTTGACCCATTTTTTATTTTCTATGATTGTTGGGTTTGCCTTTTTATAAAACAGAGGTTCTGGCCGAGGGGTGCCGGTCTCCGTTTTCGTTTGGTGACCGTGCATGTGGGTTTAAAATCTTAAAAGATGTCCATTTGTCCCCCTTACTGTTGAATTTGCCCAGACTTCTTAAAAAATAATATAACTTACTGCTGGGTTACTGTGTCAGACGGCAGTTGACTTTTCTCCGAGAGAGCAAGCGGTGTGGTCAGGAGGTGGTGGACTGTGGCGGGCACATGTGCTGAGAGAGGGAAACTGTGCATGTGTTTGCCATTATAAATGCTCCTTTATAATGGCAAATTACGCCATGGTTTCCCTATGGGAAAAAGGCGGAGCCGGTTATTATAATATATTGCATTGCTCATTATAGTGGAACATGCACTGTTACCGAACATGGACCAGACTTTGTAACTAACAACAAACAGCATAACATAGGACACACAGTTACATTTTGTAATTCGTCATTACGGATCATTGTTACCCAAACATCATTTACTTTTCCAAAAATACAATTTTTAAAGCAAAGTGTTTTCAGCTGTGACAGAAGGGGGTGGGTCATTTGCCCTTTGGGAAAGATCCCTGTACTGTGTGAGCAGGGTCTTTAGTGAGATTCAGCCCTAGAGATACCCTGAATGAGATTGCAGATGGGTGGTGGCAGCATACCAAGACAACTCTTTCAGGTGTCTGAAGGGTTGTGAAAACTGGTAGCAGTGCAGACTGAGTTTCTTGGAGAGAAAACGTCTGTGACAAACTGGTTGGCAGTGGTTGGGATCTGAAACAGATCATCAATAAAAAGGTTATCTTTTAATCACAGGACAAGATATACAAAAGAGGTTCTAGGGACATGGATATGGTGCACTTATCCACACTTAGGCAGACTTCCTTTACCTTTAAATCTAGCTGGAGCATCTTCAAGCTAAGCTCCTCCCACCCACCAGGGCATTATCTTCCTTGACTCCTCCCTGTGATGTCAGATCTTCCTTTCTGCTGGAAGAGTCATGGCTTCTCCTTCACAGCTCCATGTGTGTGGTGTAGGGCAGTTTTTTCTTCAGTTGTTTTTAAGTGAAATTCTCTGTGTTGTTACCCACGTTTCTTAAGAATGGAGCATGACAAACCTCAAACTGGTCCCAGTGTTAAAAGATGCATTGCCTACAATCTGAAAATGTCTCCTACTTACCCACACATCTCATGCATCTACTGCTTTGGGGCAGAGAATGATCTCCAGGCCTGCAGGCTTTGCATGTCCCTGCTACCTTCCTTTCTTGAGGACCAGTACACCTGCCTTCTCCTTGGTCACCTAGATGAACGAGCTCTTCTGGTCCACTCTACACCTGCAAAGTGGTTTTGGCAGCAGGAGTTCAGCCTCCCAACTTGTGGCCTTTGAGGTGGTAGCATCTCAGGCTGTGGAGTTTTGTCCTGAGCACCACATTGCTCATAGTGGGTGCCAGCAATGAGACTTCTTTCTTGGGCACATTCAGAGAACTATGCTAGTCTCTGCAGACCCTTGGAAAGGACCCTTCCCAGGGTGATGTCAAAAAGTCTGAACAAGCCTGCCATCGGTCGTGGGACTGGGAACAAACATACTCTTCCTGCTCCTGCGATTCCTTTGATCACTCAATGACTGTCAAGCTCTTAACTTTGACAAAATCTCCTCAGGTCAAAGGGCAGGCTGCTAACTCCACGGTAACCCCGTCATGCTTGCTGGCTGAGATGCAGGCTGACCAGCTGGCCAAGATTTTTCTGATCTGGTTGACCTGTTGTCTGAAGAAATCGAGGATGACTCAATTTTTAAAGCGCCGGTCCTTTCAGCCTCTCTCTAGAGAGGCACGAGAAGCCAGCTGACTAGACTGCCTCCCCAAGAGCCAAATCCTTCAGGTGTTCCATGGCAGGACCCAGCCCATATCAGTTACCAGGCCCTCCCCATCCCCTTGCCATCAATGCCATTGTCGCCAGTTGAGGTCTAGGTTGAGGTCCCAGTCTCGTTCAAGATCGGGTCTTGGTAATCTGTACATTTCCACTCTTGGCCTTTGACCAGGAAGTGCTGGCAATCCTCCTATTCCTCATTGCCCTTGCATGATGAGAGGATCCACTGCAAGCTATGCCAGCACTATGAGGAACTGATGTGAAAGCAGTGGGTCCTCAGTCAAGGTAGGCCCCTTCCAAGGACACCTGCTCCCTTGGTCTTCCCCAGTGTGGCCTGCTCCAGTTTTGCCCTATCTGGTCAAGCTTTCACTGACTTCTCCACTGATTTTGGTGGAGCCTCTGCTGAAGCAGCCCTTGCATTGGAGACCATCTAAGGCTGCTCACCCTGATACTAGTCTTCTCGTTCAGTTGCCCATTTAGATCACCCACTCAGATAAGTCCAGGGTGGTCCATGGAAGAAACATCTGAAGGCAGTGTTTGAAGAGTTGTTGGGCTCTGATGGGTCCTATATGTGGTCCCCTTGGACTCGAGGCTTAGACCACGAGTCAGCGAAGAGCTCACCATAGACCATGGTCCAGTCTCCTTCCTAGCTTAGCTCCATCTCATCTCTGAATAATGCAGATTCCCCTGGAGCTGATTCAGAGATGGTTCATACTCCTTACTGAAATCCTTGACAGGGATGACTCCCCAGAAGTGTCCTTCCCAATGGTGGAGGGTATTTTGTGTCCTTCATTTGAGCTTTGGCATTTGGCTTAGTGACTGGTGCCATCAGCCTATATGGTCCACAAGTATGTGGCCCTAACCAGTTATTTTCCAGGTTTCTTGGGCCTTACCTTGGCCAAAGGGTTGGTGGCAGACTCCCTCTTTCACAAGATGGGTAATATCAGGGATGTCATCAAGCCCAACAAGGAGTCCAAGAAGTTGCATCATGCAGCAAAAAAGGTCTGTGCTGCATCCTTCCTGGGTCTCTGTCAGGTGAGCTCCACTGAGATGATGGACAACTTTGGACATGCCCTTATTGGGGCCCTGGACCATGCCCCCCCCTTTTTGTGGACCGGTAATTGGTGGTCAGAGTGGTCAGAGACCAGTGTTGCTCCCTTGCCAAGCACCAGCTTCAGACAGCCTTAGTCTTAGGCGACTTCTGTGCCCAGTGCATGCACAAACTGGTGGAAGTTTCTTCCTGGGCACCAACCTGTTTAGGCTGGGGGAGGATGAACACTTTTCCAGGACTGAGAAGTCCAGTGCCACCCTAGAGTCAGTCATGTCCTCACAAAATAACCCCAAGAGACAGAAGCCAAAGAAAAAGCCCTTTTCTTTTCATCCCTTTCCATCCCAGCAGTCAAAACTGATGCAGGCCTAGTTTTGGACAATCTCAGCTCTGGTAACCTAAATCAGAGTGTGCCAGTTAGGGCTCCAAGAAACCCAGAGGTTGGGATGGTGGTGCCCCTCAGCAGCCATTACTGGAGCCTCCTCCAAGGCTGCTCAGTCGTGGGTTGAGGGATGTCTGCCTCCTGCCCATCGGGCTCTTGCCTCAGCATTCCATAGGTTCAGCTTCACCATTTCTGGCATGCCTGGTCCACCATTACTATGGACCAGTGGATGTTAGACGTGGTGGGTTGCTGGTTACTTCTTGACTTTAGGGCTGTCCTACCTACCAAGCTCATGTCCCATGGGAGTCTGCAGTGCCCATGCTATCTGCCCTCAGGGAGGATATAGATCAGCCACTGGAAAAAGGAGGTGTAGCTCATGTTGTGGATGCCACGGCCAGGCAGGGCTTTGTGTCTAGGTATTTCCTGGTCCTCAAACATGAGGGGTTGGCACCCTGTACTGGAGCTTCACAATCTGAACCAGTTCCTGAGGAGGCACAAGTTCAGGATGGTCACTCTGAATCAGATATTCCCATCTCTAGAACAGGGCATGTGGTTCTGCTTCCTGGACCTCCAGGATGCCTCCATTCACATCCCACTCTGTCTGTCCCACTGGCAGTACCTTCAGTTCCACACAGAAGGGGTGCTTTATGAATTCTGGTCATGCCTTTTGGTTTTGGCCCCAGGTTCTTCATCAAGTGCATTACAGTGGTGGCAGTCCTCCTGTAGTACCTAGGGGTTCAGGTGTATCTGTACCTAGATGTCTGGCTGATTGCTGGTTCATCTCAGGAGGCAGTGGAATGGTCCAGGGACCTGACTCTCCAGATGTGCTTGGCCCTGGGTCTCCTCATCAACCCAGACAAGTTGGAATACAACCAAAATCCAAAAAGACCAACACTCAGGAGCAAGAAGTGACTATAGATGCAAGGATGTCATTTTTAAAGGCTAAGTTGCCATTTATTTAGCCACTTCCTCAAAGTAAATCAAAATGACAAGATTCAATCAATCAGAGAGTCAAACACTACATACAGCACCTGGGGCAGTGCACATTTGTATGTAGTGTTTGATTTAGTTGAGATGGCTAAATAAATGGCAACTTAGCCTTTAAAAACTACACCCTGTTATCTGTAGCCACTTCTTGCTCCTGAGTGCAGGTCTTTTTGGATTTTGGTTTACTTTCGGGGGAATACATCCCAGACCCTGCTCCTGCTCATTATCCCCGTCCAGCTTTCCTTCATTAGTCTTAAATCGGAACTCAACACCTGGTATATCATCCACTTCATCAGGGCAGAGCTCAATGACTCCCTCCCAGCCAAGGCCTGATTCCCAACAGACAGAACAATGGATCTTTCCTCTTTTGCCCAATCATTTCAGGTTGGGTGCTTGCCTCCTGCTCAGGACTTCCTGTGGCTGCTTGAGGTACATGGCGTCCTGCTCCAGTGTGGTCTGGTGGGTCCACTAGAAGATGAGTCCCCTGCAGTGGGAACTGGCCCACCAGTGGTCTCAGCGCCTAGGTCATCAGGACCAGCCAGTCATGCAGCCAGTGTGTATTTGAAAGTATTGGGTTTAAGCTTGGGCAGTGACACCTACAAATTGATCCAGTTTCCCCTATCTCCTCATTCAGAAAAGAGACAACTAAAAGAATGAGCTCTGCATCTCATTTATGTTTTTCTGATGCTTAGTATGTTGTTTGGTGGCATACTTCCTGAAAAATGTAGAAAATATATTAAAAAAAGGCACAATAAAGCATGAAATTATACTGTGGTAACTGTCTTGAGTGCTTTATTTCTTGTCATCAGACCAGCCCTCCTCAGTCCTGTCACCTTGTACAGCTCTGTCAACTGCCATCCTTGTTACTTACCTCAAGTCTATTCCTGTATGGATTGCCCTCCAAGGCATGGCCCAGCTTGCTATGGTGAACCAGCCAATGTGGGATGACATACCATGGTGATTTAGGGGGTCTAACAGTAATGTCAACTGTGTGACAAAATGTGGCATTGAAGGTGTGTTGTCTTCATTAGGGATATTGTTTTGTATAGGCATTAGAGACTCACATTCCTTGTGAAAGCATGTTCTCCTGCGGCATCCATGGGGTGGTGGTGATGGAGAACTTTGAACAACTGTTTTTCGCCTTCTTTGAACACCTACGTAATCCACACCAGGTGAATACCTTTTTGAATAGTTCATGTTTATCCTTCTTCTGTCTCTGGTCTCAACGGCATACTCTCAGCCCCACCACCCTCTCATATCATGTAATTATAGTTTAACCACCAGTTATACATAGCAATGTTTGTGATTGGCTTGCCACATTGGGTCATGTGGGTGATGCAGTGTGAGCCAGGGTATATTCCTAATTGTTTTCTTCTCACATGGAGTCTGTGTGCAAGGTGGTTATGCATGTGCACAGTGGCACACCTGCTTGCTGCATCAACATACTCCCTCCCACATCTACTACTACAGCTGGTGCTGCCCCATGGCCTACACTACCTGGAAGTCAAGTTGCTGAAGTCTGGAATCCCACTCCCTGATGGTGGAGAGCTGTTCTTGGGACTCCCAATCCTCATTCTAACAGCTGTTCCCCTAGTGATCCAGGTCCATTCGTGAAACAGGGTAGCAGTGGGTTGAGGTAAGGTGTCCAGTGCTTTAGCACTCGTCATGGGCACAGTAAAAAAAAACAGAGAACTCCCAACGATTGTTTTGCACCTGTGCAGGTGCTTTTTCAAGGGTTATGTTCTCAGATATCACTCACAGGTATTTATATCTCCATACATTCACAATTAAGCACATGAACATTTCTTGCCACATAATCAAATGGCTATATAAATCTTGACATTTGTGTAATATTAAATATTTCTAGCAGTACTACGGTTGTCCTTTCTAGTGTTGGCTTCCAATTGGGGAACAGTTTTGCCTGTGCCTTCCGAAGATCACGCATAGGTGTAGTGAACGTGACTGGTGACAGGCAAAGGTTGTCAGTGTCATACCTGTCAGATAGCTGACAATTTTTTTTGTGTGGTGCTACTCAGTCACAGAAGTACAGTCAATGCAATAATAAATTGCTGTTATGTATATTGTGTTCTCACTGCTTTTACACATCAGATAGATGGAAGTGTATAACAGAGCCACACTTTCATAATTAAAAACAACAGTTGAGGCAGTCTGTATCGACTTTTCCATATATCTGACTGAACCATTGTGTATTGATTTTTTTCATAGCATCTGTGGTATGCAGTTAAAGTGCACAGTTTAGCAATGAAGTCATCTGCATTATAAAACTGAACTATAGTGATTAATAAGGAGTCTGTGGAAGTAATGTGTGTTTGTTGAAGATTGTGTGCCACCAGCATTTGTACACACATATATGCATACACATACAGATATATAATCTACTTTAGGTAGTTACTGAAGTCACAGCCACTTTGTTATTGTTACATAATTTTTGCAGATATTGCACAGGTTTTTGGATTATGAATTTGCATCAAGTTTGTATTGTATTGTTTCATCAATGTCACAGATATTGCACTGTTATTTGAAATAAATCATCTGTTGTTTTTTTTGTGTGAGTGTATTTCAACATACCATTTTGTGATGTGATATCTAGGCTGGTAATTGGTAATGTTTTTCACATACTTAATCTGCCATGGTTAATTACTGTGTAGTTGCCAATTGTAACAATAAACCCTCAGAAGAGGTGTCACTTTTTCAATTCACTTAACAGACGGTGAATTCGGCTACACCACCACTGACCATGTAATTGAAACCACTACAGTGCAGGCAGGATAGAAGTCCATAAACTTTATTTTTGAAACAAACCACCAGCAACAAGTTGCAAATGCCCCTCCCCATGAGACAGCAAAAAGGTTTTTGCGTGTGAACAGCACTTTCTCAAGGCTGGGGTGGTATTCAGCATTGCAGTTAATAAAGGCAATCATTTAAAGTGACAGTCTATATGCAATCCTTACACTTAAAATCACATGCTCTGTAAAGTGCTATATATATACATATATGTGTGAGTTATATAAAGAAAACACAAACTGCACATACCCCAATAATGCAAAGCATCATGGGAAGCATATGCAAATGCCCATGAATTATTTTAAACTGGCTCAACTTTAAGCAGAATTGCATGGTGCCAATAGGCCTCACAGTACAATCAGCAAAGATTGAGAACAGTAGACACACACATGTGTTTCATCCTCATCTGGACTCATCAGTGTGCCACATGTGTATCTCAGCTCAGGGAGAGGGAGCCAGCCACTATAGGGGATCTTATTTGGTTGGGTCTTGGGCAGCTCAAAGTAGAGAGAGAAGAGAACTACAAAAGAGCCCCAGAGCAAATGCACTGGGGCATTGATTATCTTGGAGGATAATGGCTATACAGCCAAATTTTTAAGAAAACACAAATTGCACATAGCCCAATAATTTTGAAGTTATATAAAGTGCAATTGCCATAAAGTGCAACATATTATTATTATTATTGCACCTATAAGATCTGAAAATAATTTTAACATATTAGGAATACCTTCAGTGCCACCCTAACAAAGCAGGTAACATGAATGAAAACACACAAAACATAATTTAAAACCAGATTAAAATGAGTGGTTCCTTCATACTATCATATATCTTCTTTCTTTCTTTCTTTCATTCTTTCTTAATATTCATTATATTTATTAAACTTAAAGCAAGACATTTTTGACTTTTGACTTTTAAACTTCTATTCATTTATTCATAATTCATGTGATATTCATTAGATAAATTCCTTGTGGATATCACTTTTTCAATTCCCTGTCGGGTGACATCACCAGAGCAATTCCAAAAGTGAGTACAGTTTGTATTCCTGCACAGGGTATGGGATTGGCAGTCAGCTATATCTCCAGCTATATGCTCCATGCATTTCACCGAAAACTGCTTTCAAAATCACATGCAGTTTAAGATGAAATTCAGCAAGCGCGTCAAGCTGAATAAAGATGCGGTACCATCAGTCCATCTGGTCTGTCCTAAGAAGCCAACAACCAGTGAGAATCCGTATAAGTGTATCTTCACAGGAAATGTCCCATCTGAAAGCGCATGCAAGTGATGGAGTTAATCTTTGACGAAGCTTAAACTGTCATGGGTGAGTTGTAAAGTTTTACTTCAGTGTGTCAGATGTTGTATGTGATATATGCAATGCATGTAGCCAGTGCTACTTTTAATTGTCCCATATTTGTAAGAACCACGTCCTTCAGTGGGTAATGATGAAGTCACTGGAAAATTATATTGTGATTGGTTGGCATCCATGGCACTCCAGACATTACCTCATGGGTTTCAGCCCACCTGATAGGCTAGTGATGCACTGACCCAGATCAAATTTCCAGCATATCCAGGTCCCAGAAACCCCTGCTTCTCCAGTTTTGAATCGTGCATCTGAACAAGGCAGTACACCAGGAACCCTATCTGCTCTTCAAGGTAGGAACCTAATTTAAAAAAAAAAAAAAAAGAGTTTGAGTTTTATCTCTTTGGCTAAGAAACTGTAGATGCCATTGGCTAGCACTGCTGCTGCTTAGGGCAGCTAATTGTCTTTAAATTGCTCAAATTGCCTTTAATTGTGCGTTAGTTCCCTTCTATTTGGCGTTTTCTGTGCCTGATAAGCCGCGTGGTCTAGCGTTGGGTTCCCCCCCCAACTTATATCCCTTCCAGCGTTTGTTCCCTTTCCTGGGAAGAGCTCCCGCCTGCAGCGGGACCCAGCTCCTGCGTTTTTTTGGCTATTCGCAGCATTCAGGGTGTTCTGCCCAGGCCGCAGGCCTTTACAGCATGGCCACCATGCGGTCTCCCCTTCAGGCCAATGCTTCACTCCCTCCCCCTGTATCTTCCACTGCCCGATGGCGGTCGCCATTTAGCGCTGCTGCGCTTCTCCTCCTCGGCGCCGTTGTGCCGCGAACAGCCGTGCGGATGGACTCAGAGTGAGAGGGGCTCGAATCTCTAGGCCTCGCTTGGGGCCTCACCCCTCTCGCTCCGACGCACCCGCCTAGGCTCCGCTAGGCCTTCCGGTGCGTCGGCCAGACGTCCCCTGCGCCTCTTCCCTCGCTCCTGCGAGAAGGCCTCGCCACTCCTCACGTCGGGGCGCTGCTCCTGGCAATTGCTAGCGCAAGTGAGGTCTCTCTCTCTCCCCTCAGCTCTCTCTCTTGAGCGCCGGACTCCACTCGCTCCCGTGGCATGTGGGGTGGTAAGGGGGTGCCCTCCCTGGCCTGGAAGAGGTATAGGGAAATAGAAGAGAGAGAGAGAGGAAAAAGTAGAGAGAGAGAGAGAGTTGGAAGGATGGAGACAACTGAAAGCTAGGCCACTGGGCCACACGGACGCTTTCGGGGGGGAGAATGGCATAATACACCCTAGGGTAGCATAGAGCTCTGTGCACCCACAGTGCCTTTCTCTCACTCTTCTCCCATCCTAATGCCTACCATCGTGGGTCGGCTCTGTATCAGTTTTTAAAAAAATAAAAAAGAGAGAATTTTGTGTGTTCCTGACACAGACGACTGAGAAGGATCGGGGCCTGCTTCCTCTCGAGGGTCCTCTCCACCACCGGGTCCCTCACGCAGCGACCCGGTAGGTGTTCTCATCTCAGGGTCATCTGGTGCCTCAGCTACCTCACATAGCGGGCCCTGGCACCAGACCACCACCCGACGTTGCGGGGGTCCTCACACAGCACCCCCCAGCCTCGGGCCACCATCTGCAGCCTTTGTGATGTGGTAGACCTCATCATCAAAAAAAAAAAATATATAGAAATGTGGGGGGCGAAAGAACCAGACGGCCTCCTAAATCTACCTCTCTATTCCAGATGGTGAAAGCAAAGAAATGCTCCAGCGTGCAGCACCATCCTCCTTCCCCAAACCCGGGCCCCGCTCACGCGTCTGCGCCTTTAGCAGCGATGGCGCCTCTTCATTAGAGACGGACACTGCTTCTAGCCCCAGTAGCCGGGCCCTAGCAACTCTTCCTGGATGGATCCGGGCTCCCTCCTGATCCAGAATCAACAGGCCGCAGTGGCCATGATGGAAAGCCAGCAGAACTTTATGCTGAGGATCATGGAGAAGCTGGAGTCCCTTACTCAGAGTAGGGTGAGACCTTCCAAACCAGAACCTGAAAAGATGGGGGGCCAGCCAGAAGAATGCCCGATCCCTGAGGACCCTATCCCGATCATCCCTGTCGACTGCTCGCATGAGGACGGAGAGAGAGACGACGCGGGGAACGAGGAGGATGCGGAGTCTGACACTGAGGACACCGAACTACAGCTGGCCCCTTCACTAACTTCAAAGTTATGCCCCTTCGACACTATCCCAGGGCTCATGAAGGTGATCAAGGCAACTATGGGATTCGAGTCTGAGGAAACCGACGAAGGCGGACCAGAATCAAAGCTCGACCCATTGATTCAGCTAAGACCGGCCACCACTGAAACTTTCCCTGTCTGCCCGGCCATTGAGGACATGTTTAACACGGAATGGCAATCATCGGACCCGGGCAGGATGCCAAACCGAAAGAACCTGGACAGGATGTACCCAGTACAAGGGGAAAGATCAGACACTTGGTGCAGGGCCCCCACCATCGATCCACAGGTGGCGGCACTCAGCAAGAAGACCGTGCTTCCTTGCGGCACGATAGCTCTCAAAGACCCTGCGGATAAAAAGGTCGAGGACATGTTGAAAAGGGCCTTTGAAATTGGGGGCATAGCTGCCAAGGCAGCTACCACAGCCATTTACACTTCTCGGGCACAAATCCGTTGGCTCGAAGAACTCCAAGAACAGGCTACCCCTAAGTCAAGGGAAGCTGAACTGTTAGAGTGCACCCTGGATGCAGCCAGGTACCTGGCAGACATGGCAGTGGACTCCCTGCATCTCCAAGCTAGAGCCACCGCTATCACAAACCGGGCTCATAGGGCCCTGTGGCTGAAGCTCTGGGATGCAGACCAGGAATCAAAATCTTTGTTACAGAATTTGCCCCTACGGGGGAAACATGTGTTCGGGGAGGGGTTGCAGACTACCTAAAGCAGAAGGAGGAGGGTAGCGACCTCCTCAAGAATAGATACAGGCCTGCTTACCCAGCCTCTTCTAGACAGAGATCTCGAGGAGGGAACAGATCCTTCCAACCCCGCCAAGACTCACAGAGGTCCCAGCTCTTTCAAGGAAGAAGCTCCTCCACCGGGTTCCGCGGCCTGTATACTCAGAGTTTCCAACCGCCAGCATTCCGAGCTCGGACCCAAAGACCAGGAGGGAGAGGTCGAGGATTCAGGGGGAAACAGCAGTGACTGCCCCCCACCCCTGGCACAAAGCCAAGACCCTTACCCACCGGTGGGGCAAAGACTGGCCCTCTTCGCCCACCGATGGATGACCACGATGTCGGACAGATGGGTTTGAGATGTGGTTTCAAAGGGCTACTCCATAGAGTTGACCCGCACACATATGCCTCACAGGTTCATCTCTTCCCCCTTAGCCAGGAGAAGGGCATCCCCCCACCAGGTCCAGCAACTATTATCCGAGCTGATCCGAAACCGGGCCATTCAACCTGTACCGACTCCGGAACAAAGAGAAGGAATCTACTCCATCTTTTTTCTCATATCCAAAAAGACGGGTGAGCTCAGGCCAATCCTAGACCTGAAGTTCCTAAACCAATACATAGTCCAACACCGGTTCAAGATGGAGACCATAAGGTCCACGCTTCGTTACATCCGGGTGGGTGACTTCCTGACATCGATTGACTTGAAGGACGCCTATCTACACATTCCCATCATCCAGAGGCACAGACAATTCCTCCGTTTCCACATACTGGGCCATCACTTCCAGTACAGGGCGCTTCCCTTCGGACTGTCATCGGCCCCCAGAGTCTTCACCAAGGTCTCGATAACCCTGGTGGCCAGACTCAGGGAACAGGGACTGGACATCATCCCGTATCTAGACGACTGGCTCATTCGTGCCCGATCCGAGGTTCTCGCCCGGACGCACACGGAGATTGCCATCCGGGCGCTGACGGACCACGGCTGGGTGGTGAACACAGAGAAGAGCCACCTCAGCCCCACGCAACAGATCGAGCATCTGGGGGCTATCATCAATTCGGCCGAAGGATGGGCAAGGCCGGCACCAGCATGAGTCTCCAACCTGAAAGAGCTAGCGTGCAAGATGAAGGCCAGTCCACATTCCACAATGGGAAAGGTCGCCCAACTGCTGGGCTGTATGGCCTCCTGCATAGACCTGGTGCCTTGGGCCAGGTGGCACATGCGCCCGCTCCAAAACCACGTCCTATCCAGAGGAGCGCCGGGCGAGCACAACCTCCACTGCAGGGTGCCTCTTCCCCAGGTGGTGAGAGCCTCCCTAACCTGGTGGACGCTGGAGAGAAATCTGAACAAGAGAGTCCCCCTCAAGCCACCCCGCCCAGTCGCCATAGAGACGGACGTGAGCCTTTCAGGGTGGGGAGCTTGTCTGGGAGAATCAACGGCTCAGGGCCGATGGTCACCAGTGGAGGCGAGCCTCTCCATCAACATCCTGGAGATGAGGGCCGTGTTCCATGCGCTGAGGGCATTCAGGCACCTGATCACCGGTCGGGCGGTATTAATCCGCTCTGACAACCGCGTGACGGTAGCCTACATATCGAAGCAGGGCGGGACCAGGAGCAGGGCCATGATGAGGGAGACAGCGGCGGTCCTCAACAGGGCACAGACTCACCTCATCCACCTGAGCGCAGTCCACCTCGCAGGAAAGCTAAATGTCAGGGCGGACTGGCTCAGCAGACAACAAATACACCCGGGGGAATGGTGCCTACACCCGGCGCTATTCCAGGAAATCCAGGCAGCATGGGGCCCTGTGTCCATGGACCTCATGGCGTCCCGGGAGAATGCCCAGGTCAGCAAATACTACTCATGCTTCAAAGACGGTCTCGCCCGAGGGACGGACGCCCTGTCACAGACCTGTCACATGTTCCCTCCTCTTCCCTTGATCCCCCAAGTCCTGGCCAAGATCCAGGAAGCGGCCCTCACGGTCATCCTGGTGGCCCCATACTGGCCACACAGAGCATGGTTCACTGCTATGCGAGAGATGACCGTGGACAGTTTCAGGATACCCTACCGGCCAGACATGCTGTCGCAGGGACCGGTGCTGCACCCAGCTCCTCGGACCATGAAACTCACGGCCTGGCTCCTGAAAGAAGGAGACTGACAGCAACGGGGTACCACGCTTCTGTGATCAGTACCCTACTTCAGTCCAGATGGACCTCCACCACGTCCACATACAGAAGGCAATGGGCCGCCTTCACGCGGTGGTGTCGAGAACAGGCGACGGTGCCCTAACAGACTAATCTGGCCAACATCCTGCTGTTCCTCCAGCAGGGAGTGGACAAAGGCCTGGCAACTTCGTCCCTCAGAGTGCAGCTCTCGGCCATAGGAGCAGCCATAAGCCTCATAGAAGGGTACCCCCCGGGCGCACACCCGGACTCCATTCGCTTCTTGAGGGCAGTGGAGATAATGCGTCCGAGAACTAGGACAGTGATCGCCCCGTGGGACCTCCCATTGGTTCTGGAGTCCCTCAAGTCGGCACCCTACGAACCCCTACAAGAATCTGATCTTTTTTGGGCCGGCCTCAAGGCTTGCTTCCTGGTAGCCATCTGCTCGGCCAGGAGGATTGGAGAGCTTGGCGCACTGTCCTGTGCCAAACCCTATACGGTTTTCATGCCACGGGGGGTTAGCCTAAGGACGGTCCCGGCTTTTCAACCGAAAGTTCCTACCAAATTTCACAAGGAGCAACCTATCGAACTACCCATGTTCGCCGAGGACATTACACAGGGTGAAGGCGGGACCCCTCACCACCTCGATGTGGGATCCACTCTCGCGGTGTACCTGGCCAGAACACGCCCCATCCGCAGGACAGAGAGGCTGTTCATCATTGCTAGGGGCCAGAGATAGGGGCTCGCCGCTTCAAAGTCAACCATTGCTGGATGGCTAAAACAGGTCATCCAGAATGCTTACACAGCCAGCCAAATGATCCCACCACAGGGGATCAGGGCCCATTCCACCAGAGCGATGGCCACCTCCTGGGTGGAGAGAGCCAGCGTATCCACGGAGGACATCTGCAGGGCGGCCACCTGGTCCTCCATTCACACCTTTGCCAGACACTATAGGCTGAAACAGCTTCGGGCCGCTCATCCCTCCTTCGTGACCCAGGTTCTAGCTGCAGCTTCCTCAGCCAGTCACTCATAACCACTCTTACCCTCCCAGGGGATTAACTGCTTCTTATCTACCCATGAGGTAATGTCTGGAGTGCCATGGATGCCAACCGATTACAATGGGTGTTTACTCATCTGGTAAAGGTGATTGTGTTGGTTGGCATCCATGGCACTCCAAGGCCCTCCCTCAGAGCGGCTAGAGTGGCCGGAGACGGGAAGGATAGGGATTACCAGTATTCAGAGTTCATTGGGGATCAGACAACTACTGTTGACTAACAAGTGACATGTCGAACTCCCGGGTTCGAATTAGATTGTTCAAAGAGGGAAATAAAGTTCGGGCCCCCAGGCCCATTTTTTCTATCACATCGTAATCTGACTCCCCTTTTTTGTATCCTGTGGTCACTTCTGGTATCTATGCCAAATGTCATGTTGTATGTCTTGCTGTATCCTAATTAACCTTAATTTCAGCTATGGAAGATTCGAACTCGAGAAGCAGGGGTTTCTGGGACCTGGATATGCTGGAAATTTGATCTGGGTCAGTGCATCACTAGCCTATCAGGTGGGCTGAAACCCATGCGGTAATGTCTGGAGTGCCATGGATGCCAACCCAACACAATCACCTTTACCAAGTGAGTAAACACCCATTTCCCATGCTGTGCACCATCTCAGCTATGCATGTTTTCCTCCAGACACATTGTCTCCATAAGAGAGCACAGTACTGTAGGTGTCTTATTGACAGTCACCTATACAGAGGTAATACCAAACCCCTCTGTCTGCAGGTGTTACCTCTGTATAGGTATATTGCACCCTAGTAGCTCTCTATACTGACTTTTCTGAGTGGTCACCCTTTTGAGCAGCCCATCTGAGTATTCACAGGTCTTCAGGAGACAGTATATTGCAGTGGTTTACAGCTCTGATCTGCATACCTGGAGATCTGTGTTTGAATCCCATGTTCCCCACTAGCATACTGTGTGACCCTTGAGCTAGTCACTTAACTTCCTTGTGCTTGCAGGTCACCCCTTGAAACAGTCTTTTGCTTATGTGCCTCTCCTGCTTTAAGAATTCGATCCTACCCTTCCACCATTTTTCCAGCATCCTGTTTGTTTGTTCATATAAGGCCATTTTGTATTGTCCGTCCAGTTCTGTGCCGTTCCACCTTTTTTTTTTTGGGGGGGCAGTATTTTCATGGTCTGGTCATAGGTTTTTATATTTTTCTTTACTGTTTGAAAAACTTATTCTGGTACTTCCTGATCTGTCATCAGCTTTTGACACCATGGACCATGGGGTACTGCTAGAGCACCTGAGATTCATCTGCGGGCTCTCTGGTTTGGTCCACAAATTGTTTACATCATTCCTCACTGGTAGAACTCAGAGGGTGGTGTTGGGGGTCTTTTTCTCTGAACCTATCTCTCTGTCATGTGGGGTTCCTCAGGGCTCGGTGCTGTCCCCCATGTTGTTTGTGGTGTACATGCTGCCCCTCAGAGACATTGTAAGATGGTATGGGCTGAGGTTTCACTGCTATGCTGATGATACCCAGCTCTACCTGTCTTTTTGCACCCGACCAGGATGGAGAACTCTCGGTATTTAATGATTGTCTCGCTGAAATCCAAGAGTGGAGGAAGTCCAGCTGGCTGAAGTTGAACCCTGGGAAGCACTGAGGTGATGGTTGTGGATCCAGGTCACTGGATAGGGGGGGTTTGGGGGAGGTCAACCCTCAGGAATATTCCTGGGGGATTCCAAGCTCCATACCTCTGTACAGGTGCGAGACCTTGGGATGATACTGGATGAAGGGCTGACACTTCGATCTCAGGTGTCGGCTGTCATTAAGTTATCCTTTTACCATTTGAGGAACATTGCTAGGATCAAGCACCTTGTTCCGTCCAGTGAACTTCCAACACTAATCCATGCCTTTGTGACCTTGCATCTGGATTATTGTAACTCCCTTTACTTTGGGCTACCAGGGGTTGATATCTGCTGTTTGCAGCTGGTGCAGAATTCTGCAGCATGGTTGTTGATGTGGACTTCTCGGTCCTCTCATATCACACCAGTGCTGCGGAAACTGCACTGGCTGCCAGTTCAGTGGCAGATCACCTTCAAAGTTGGATTACTGACATATAAAGCCCTACACGGACTGGGCCCTGACTACCTGAAAGAGCTTTTGGTTCCTTACCACCCTGTGCATCCACTCCGCTCGGCTGACAAGGGGTTGCTGGAGATTCCGAGGGTTTCTTCAAAATCTTCAGGTGCACAGGCATTTATGTTCATGGCCCCAACCCTCTGGAATTCTCTACCCCATTGGATAGGGGAGTGCATGACTGTGGGGGGATTTAAACAGGCATTAAAGACGTAGTTATGAAGTATGGCATATGGTAATGTGGAAAATAGTTTTTAAATTGTATAGTACTGTATATTTATTATTGTGGTGTAGCATTGTTTTAAACTGTTTTAACTTGTACTGCACCTTGATATTTGAAAGGCACATTAAAAATAAAGGTTATTATTATTATATTCCCATGGCCCCAGAACATGGAAGCTAACAGCCCCAGAGACTCAGTTCCTTCCCCATGATAGGAGAGCTGCCAGAATCCAGCTCAATTCAGATCTTCTCAGTCAACAGGAGTTCATTCCCGAACTTGAGATGCTAGAGTGGTGCGAGATGTGGTGGCCAGCGCCTCAACACTCTGTGCCACCGGGTTGGCCCCTGCCAAGGACTTTGAAAGTATTTCTACTACATTACCAATGTGTCATGCACTTGATCATCCCTAATTTTTCATAAGCCTTACTGGCACTTGAGGTACATTGCTTGTAGTCAGCTCATCCCACCAGTAAGGACCAATGTAGGTAAATATGCACAGGCCTTTGTTTTACAATGCCCATCACTGTTTAGTAAAGGTAGTGTAACCAGTGCCTTCTTGTGCTCTATCAATTCAATTCCGTGCTGTAAATCTTACTTATTGAATGTCACGTTCCGTACATTTGTTGTCATATGAAGGAATGTTTATGTTTGCAGGAACAATGTTGAAAGATCTTGAAAATCCATTTCACACCCATTTATTTGTATCAGCAGAGCATGACATCACAGCAGCGGTCATTCATTGCCAGTGACTCTGCAGGTGATTACAAAGCACACAATATTATACAGTGCAAGTGGCGATGGTGAGGTACTCAGTCCTTCTCCCTGAGTGTTGTACTGTTCAATAAATAAGACATGCAGCATGCATTGCTGCTTCATATTTGGACAAACTTCATTAAGTACAGACAACTGAAGCAGGGCAAGTTGCACGGTGGGTTGAGGCAAGTATGCCTCACTGCTGCCACACCAGCTACACCACATCTGCAAGGGACTTGAGTCTCTCCTGTACTCGGTTGTGTAGGGAATAATGAGAATGTTCAGGACACCTATCTTTCTTCATGGAAGTGTGTTTCTGTGACAATCTCCTGAACTGCCAGCTGGAGTTATTTGTATGGGAGCATGTGCTTGGTCATGTACATTGTGGAAGGACAGGTGTGTGGAGTGCTGAGGGTGCCTCCATTGACGTGGAGCATGCAGGGACCATCCGTTGCACGTCTGTTGGTACCACTGCATAAAAGGACGCCCAGTGGAGGTTAGTGCTGAATGAAGCCTTCCCCATATGCCCGTACAGCCTTCCCAGTCTCAGAGGACTATTGCAGACATGGGACTGGTGGAGTAACAAGGCTCAGAGCTGACACTGCCAAACCACCTGCCATGACAGAAGTAAGCAGTAACCTACAATAGGCTATGGAAGTAATTGTTCATTGACCCACACCAGGGGTGGTTGTGAGGCATGAGACCACAGGCCAACTGTCCTTGCAGTACCAAGTGTGTGGACTAATGAAAATTGTAACATGGGTTGAGAACAGGTAAAACTGATTGGCCGAACAGCATCACCTGGCCATGGATTAAATTCACTATTTAATCCAGAGTTGGGGTGAGTTGACTGGCCAGCAAGATCCATGGATAGAGTGGGACTTGTTATTTGTGTTAGAATTCATCACTGACATGCAGCAATTAAAAAGGTGCCTAAGTGGCAGAGACCTGCAGCAGTAACCTGGTGGCTGCCTGTCAGTGCTGCACCCAGTCGTGGGGAACATAGTTGTGTTCTGCCTCTGTTACCCACCCTGTGTGTGGGTAGCAGAGAATCCTAGTCAAGAGACAGACTGTGGACTGAACCCTGAACCTGTGTTGCAGGGTCGTGCAGTTGAGAAGTATGGGTAAGACAAAGACAGAGAGCGTTCACCCCCCCACCCACCAAACCTCATCCAGCCAAGACCACAACACTGATTTTGTCCTCTGTGTGTCTATCTGAAGAAGGTCCAAGTTCTGAATGCCGCTCATGGCACAGCTGTCCCCCTTACCTGTAGGACACAGCAGCATGCTGTTGGCCATACCTAGTCCTTAATTAATTGTACCCACCCTGCTGCTTCAGTCAGAGAGACACTGACTGCATAAGAGAGCGACAATGGCTCAGACAGAGCCCCACTACTTTTCAGTGCAGACTGCCGCTAATGCCAGTGCTGCCTCGTGTGGTCAAAGTGCATGCCAGCAACCTGTTGCCTCTTACAAGGCAATGTTTTCATGTCCCCCACCACAGCTGTACCGAGCCCTGCACATCCTCTTAGCGAGAGTGAGGGAGAGAGACATTGACAGCAGATGGACACTGTGAGTTAGCAAGAGGGACAGAGAACCACTGACAGCACAGACACACCGTGAAATGTAATTGCGATGTCCTGCAGTGTACTAACTGTGTGCCTGTGCCTGTCTCTGTCACTTTTAAGCCATGCACTTAGCCAAAAAAATGACTCTTCTGTCTCTCCGGTGTGACTTCTCTCTCCTTCTGGTCAATGACGGCAACAGTGTACCTCAGTGTCAGTCGTAGTAGCATGGCTGGGGTCAGTGTGCCATCCTTTGTAATAGTAGATCCCAGCACATTAGAGAGAGAGAGACAGAGACAGACAGAGAGCAAGCAGGGTACGAGACAATTTTACCTCTGTCTTTGACGCTGATTGGCAACTTTGCAGCTTCACCAGTCAGCAGATCATTCCCTTTGTGCTCTGAACTGCATATGTGTGTGTGTGTGTGTGTGTGTGTGTTTTGGGGTTGGGGGGGCAGCAAAGTCAACCATGTTGGTAGTATAGCAAAGCATATTGTACACAACAAATGTCAGAAATCATGCCAGCACTGTATTTCTGTCATTTGTATATGCATAGAAGCAGTCACATAAGGAGTATTTGTTGGGGAGTTTTTCCGGGTGGCAGGATACAGTCACTGTTTAAGTGTTTATTTGGGAGAAACCATTTTTTTATGTTTTTTCCTTGTTTTGAATATAACCCAGGTGATACGTGCAGTAACTCACAACAGGGTATGGTGTTATATGCATTTAATTCATGTCTTGGGTGCTTTGCAGACACTTGGCATGTGGCCTCATGCCTCTCAATGCTCCTGAGACGTGGATGAAATGCCTATAACCTCATACTCTATCGTGTGTTATTGCTAACATAACCACATAGCCATTCATTATTTGTTGCAGTTATAATATGGGTTATTTATCATTAAAAACAAAATTAAAAGATTGGTTTGTCTCACTTTCAAATCTTCCTCCCCCTCCAGACACACAGTCTTCCCATGAAGGGTGATCATGCTGCGTGTGTCTCTATCTCCCCTTCCATTGGCGAGGTGTTGGTCTCTCTGTCTGTTTCCATACCATGAGTGTAGACTGTGGGTGGGGCAGGGTGGTGGTGGTGGGGAAGCAAATGCAGGACAGTGTTACTAGATTCCATATGACAGGTAGTGTACATCATTGTGGGTGTGGGGACCAACACCGGACACACTATCAGGACCGTGAAAGTGGATTGTACTCCATCCTGTGGATGTCTCATTCATTGGTGACCTGCTGTTCTATCTCTGTCTCTCTCCACACTAGATGGGACATTGTGGGAGGGGGAGCAGACATAAGGCTACTTTGAGACTCCAGAGTATGGTGAGTGGACATTGTCAGGGTGGTGGGAACAAAACGGGGCATGCTGTCAGGCCCCACGAATGCAGCTCAGCATGATGTAATGCAGTGGATTGACTGCTTCTGCCTTTCTCCACTCTTTTAATGTTATATTTATAATATTGTATGTCATTATTCTCTAAAACCACTGTATATGTGGGTGGCTCTTATGATGCCCTCTTATGTGCACCATGGTGACACTCAGCTTGTTTGTGGCACCACAGGGCTGCGAGTTCAATGTAATAATTTTAGTGACAATAGCTATGCAGGATCCCGATATTATGATACATAGATACATAGACAGTGTTGGCAGAAAAGGGTCTATGGCCCACCCAGTCTGCCCATTTGAGCTTGTAAGTTCAGTTTGTTTTCCTAGAAGTCTGTTGCCCCTTACCCCTGACCTCCAAAATTCCTTTATTTCTATCCCATGCATTCTTAAATCACGTGATGGTTTCAGCCCCCACCACTTCCTCTGACAGGGTGTTCCACTTGTCCACCACCTATTCTGTGAAGAAATTCTTCCTCACTTTTCCTCTAAATCATCCTCCCTCCAACTTCATCCCATGCCCTCTAGTCCTGGAACATCTTTTCCACTTAAAAATAGTGTAATTCCTGCACCCTGTTCCTCCCTGTAAGATACTTGTATGTCTCTATCATATCCCCTCTCTCCCTCCTCTCCTCCAGGGAGTACATATTCAGTTCCTTCAACCTGTCCTCATAGGACTTGTGATGCAATCCATGTACCATCTTTGTTGCCCTCCTCTGAACCTTCTCTACCCTGTCTATGTCCTTACATAGGTAAGGTCTCCAGAACTGTACACTGTACTCCAGCTGGGGCCTCACTAGTGTCTTGTATAGTGGAATTATGACCTCCCTTTTCCTGCTGGTGATGCCCCTGCCTATGCATCCCAGCATCCTATTTGCTTTACCTGCTGCCTTGTCACACTGTTTCCCTACCCTGAGGTCATCAGAGATGATAACCCCAAGATCCCTTTCCTGCTTGGTGCATGCTATATCCTCACCCCCAACTGATATATTGTGCCAGGGTTTTTGTGCCCCATATGCATTATCTTGCACTTCTTTGCATTGAATTTCAACTGCCAAACCCCTGACCATTCTTCAAGTTTCTGCAGGTCCCTTCTCATTCTGTCTACACCCTCTGGTGTGTCTACTCTGTTACAGAGCTTTGTGTCATCAGCGAACAGTGAAATTCTGCCTTCTAGGTCCTGCACAATGTAACTGATGAAGATGTTGAATAGGACTGGTCCCAGCACTGATCCCTGTGGTACCCCACTGGTCACTCTTCCCTCTGTGGAGGGATAGCCATTTACCACCACCCTCTGTGTCCTGCTGCCCAGCCAGTTACTTACCCACCACACTATTGTCCTGCCCACACCCATATTCCCCAGTTTATGTAATAGTCTTCTATGTGGCACAGTGTCAAAGGCCTTGCCAGAAGTCCAGATAGGTCATGTCCACTGCCCTCCCTTATCCACCTCCCTAGTCAGACAGTCAAAAATTCAACAAAGATTGGTCTGACATGACCTCCCCTGGTGAAACCATGCTGCCTTGGGTCCTGTAGTCCATGAGTTGCTTAAATGGATCTGGAAACATGTTAAAACAGCTGTCAGTGAGTCATATGTGCTGCAGTCATAGAAGTGGTATGTTTTTTTCGCTTTACACAGGACTCAACTGAAAATTCAGGTATTTCTTCAATGTGACGCACCACAGAACCCCCAGAATCTGCAGTCTCTACTTGTAATGACTGTACTGATGACTCAATAACTGTTGTGAGTCAATCAGTCGATCTTGGTATTGCCAGCAATGTTGAGGTGCCACCTACTGATGAAACCATCAGTTCCCTCCATTCACCAATGACCACTGTAGCTTCAGAATGCTCCTATATTCATCTTCCACCTACAGTATCTCCACATGCAGTTGAAGGGAGAAAACATCTGTGAAGATGTTCGCAAGGACAAAAAGTTTACATGTTTCCTTTTTTGTTATTTTTTACTTACAGATACATGTTGCTATAGTCAAATCTGCTTTACGCAATTGTCAATGATTTATCCTTCCTGTCATGTACATCAGGCAATGCACACCTGAAGGGTTAGGTTCCTATTTTCTTGTTTTTCATCACTTATGATCATTCCATGGTTATTATAATGAAATCGAGAGAGTGTGTTTCAGTCATATAGTATCACACTTATTTTGCAGTTGAAGGCACTAGGCTCTGCATTGTGCATGCCGACACACATGTTGTGAGTGGTACTATACCACTACTGCACAGCATGTCATGTGTTATACTGTCATGAAAGCAACTGCTGTTCTCTTCCTCTGGACATATTGTTTATGTATGTAATGTTTTCCATTGTGATGTGCCTTGGCATGT
The DNA here is from genome assembly GCA_016271365.2 of Neoceratodus forsteri. NCBI lineage: Eukaryota > Metazoa > Chordata > Ceratodontiformes > Ceratodontidae > Neoceratodus > Neoceratodus forsteri. The sequence continues at coordinate 1,131,157,582 of CM028131.1, forward strand.
ATGGTATGTGTACACACGCACATTTGGACAAATACAGCACTGCAGTACTATAGTAACGACTGTGTATACCTAAATTTGTAATGTAAAATTTCATTCCTCACAGATTTCTGTACTTATAAGTAACACTTCACATGTAATGGATGTTGTTATCCTTTATTTTTGTCCTTTTTGGGTTCTAGCAACCAACACAAAGCCAAGGGAAATGTATTCTGTTGGAGTGTAGTACAGCTTGCTTCAGCCTGAACCTCTCGCTTGTTCTACACCCATCAGCAGTCCTGCCAACAGTGATCTGGATGATGATTACCCCCCTGAATATGTCCCCTGAGAAACATCCATAGTGGCTACAGAGAAGGAGATGTACCAACACAAGCCAAAGTATGTGTCATAACCTCATGTTATCTGCATGTTTGTTATGCTCACACTTGTAAGCATGGCGATATCCAGCATTTTCTATGAGTTCAGTTTCCTGTTCCGGCATTCTGTATCAGAATCTCACATGTGATGTTTATTTGCATCACCATAGGAGAGTTGATGCCAATCAGAAAAAAAGTTGTGCAGAAGATGAAAAATACATTGTGACATGAAGTTCCCTACTGGAGCCATTCAACAAATGTGACCGATGTAGGGAACCATGTACTGTGGTCTTCTCCATTGATGACCCACAGAGAAGAAATAGCACATTTCTTGTGGTCATATCACAGTATGTTAAATACTGTTACTGCAAGGTTTGTCAAAACTAGACTGCCACTGGATGGTATGATATTATGCTACAATTAACATGTTGCTCTCTACGGCCATATTGACCTCTGGATGTTTGGTATCAAAGGCTCTCCGTATTTTCAAACTTTTAAATGTAGCTTGAGTGAGCAGGAGCACCATGCAGAACCACATCACAAATACTGTATCACCAGTTTTGACCAACCTGTGGCAGGAAGAGCAACACCACATGATTCAATCTTTGAAATCAATGGAGTGTGGACTCATACTTTGAGGATATGGGTGGGCTGATAGCCCGGGATACAATGCCAAGTGTGGCTCATACTTTTTCATGGAGCAATACATAAACAAAGTGGTTGAAGTCTGTCTTGTTCAGCTATAGTACACTTTGACACCTGAGAAAATTGTTGTTATAACTCACTATTGACTCCTCCCACTTCACGTTTACGAGGATAGCTCTGTTATTTAATAGGTGTACTCTGCTACTTTGACAACAGTTTCACTGTCATTTCCATCCTTTTTGCATTCCTCAGAACAATGAAGTCAAGAATTCCTCCTGGATGGGGACTGAGGGACTTAAAAGAGGTTTGGAATTCCTGGTCACCAATCACAGAGTCAGGATTGACGCACTAATTTCGGACAGGCACAGACTGATCAATGCCTGGCTGGCAACAACACCATTGATGGCAGGCGCCAAACACTTCTATGATGTTTGGCATGTGGCAAAAGGTAAGTGTCATTCTTATACTACACCATTACTGCCTGTTATTCTTCTTTCTGTTTTTCTTCGTGCTCTGTTTAATGCACTGTACACAGGTATTAAATATGTCACCCAATTTTTTTTTGGGTAACCATGTATGATGTTTATTGCATGGTGATGGAGTATTAGAATTTTTTCACTGTGCAAGGTGACTGCACCGTTACACTGTGCTTGCCGCTAAGACAAATATGGTGTTAGTGCTATGACTTGCTCGCTTTCTAAAGCTGTGCAGTCCTGTAACACCAAGTTTTGAATATGTGGCTAAGATACATACCACATTTTCCATCCTGAAAGACTGTTGAGAACACATATGCAAAAGTTTTAATATGTGGCTCCTGATGTTATGTTTCAACTGTAGATAACTACTTCCATGTGTATAGACAGACAAAGGGAGGGATAGTGAGACTGAAGGGGGAGGATGGGAGCCGCGTGGAGGATGACAACAGTAAAGCTGACATATTGAACAGGTATTTCTGCACAGTCTTTACTGAGGAAGAGGGGGGTAATGGGTCTGAAGGGAGTACAAGGGGTGAGAATGGTGCAGAAATGGACACAAGTCCCTTTACACGAGAAAGGGTCCTGAAGGAACTGGAAGTAATAAGAGTTGATAAAGCAGGGGCCAGACGGGTGCACCCAGGGTCCTTAAAGAACTAAGAGAGGTGGTGGCTGAACCTCTGGCTATCTTGTTTAGCTGATCACTGGAAACAGGGAGGTACCCAAAGACTGGAGGACAGCAGATGTAGTCCCCTTATACAAAAGTGGAAACAAAGAGGAAGCAGGGAACTACAGACCAGTCAGCCTCACCTCAGTAGTGGGGAATATCATGGAAGCACTACTGAAGGAGAGATGGTGGAACATCTGGTTGTCAATGGACTACAGGACCCAAGGCAGCATGGTTTCACCAGGGGAGGTCATCAGACCAACCTCATTGAATTTTTGACTGGGTGACTAGGAGGTGGATCAGGGAGGGCAGTGGACATGGCCTATCTGGACTTCAGCAAGGCCTTTGACACTGTGCCACATAGAAGACTATTACACAAACTGGGGAATATGGGTGTGGGCAGGACAGTAGTGTGGTGGGTAGGTAACTGGCTGGGTGGCAGGACACAGAGGGTGGTGGTAAATGGCTGTCACTCCACAGAGGAAGAGTGACCAGTGGGGTACCACAGGGATCAGTGCTGGGACCGGTCCTATTCAACATCTTCATCAGTGACATTGCGCAGGATCTAGAAGGCAGAATTTCACTGTTCGCTGATGACACAAAGCTCTGTAACAGAGTAGACACACCAGAGGGTGTAGACAGAATGAGAAGCGACCTGCAGAAACTTGAAGACTGGTCAGGGGTTTGGCAGTTGAAATTCAATGCAAAGAAGTGCAAGATAATGCATATGGGGCACAAAACCTGGCACAATATATCAGTTAGGGGTGAGGATATAGCATGCACCAAGCAGGAAAGGATCTTGGGGGTTGTCATCTCTGATGACCTCAAAGATAGAAACAGTGTGACAAGGCAGCAGGTAAAGCAAATAGGATGCTGGGATGTATAGGCAGGGACATCACCAGCAGGAAAAGGGAGGTCATAATTCCGCTATACAAGACACTAGTGAGGCCCCACCTGGAGTTCAGTGTACAGTTCTGGAGACCATACATACGTAAGGACATAGACAGGGTAGAGAAGGTTCAGAGGAGGGCAACAAAGATGGTGCATGGATTGCATCACAAGTCCTATGAAGACAGGTTGAAGGAACTGAACATGTACTCCCTGGAGGAGAGGAGGGAGAGAGGGGATATGATAGAGACATACAAGTATCTTACAGGGAGGAACAGGATGCAGGAAAACACTATTTTTAAGTGAAAAAGATGTTCCAGGACTAGAGGGCATGGAATGAAGTTGGAGGGAGGACGATTCAGAGGAAACATGAGAAAGAATTTCTTCATAGAACGGGTAGTGGACAAGTGGAACACCCTGCCAGAGGAAGTGGTGGGGGCTGAAACAATCACGGGATTTAAGAATGCATGGGATAGACATAAAGGAATTCTAGAGGTCAGGGTTAAGGGGCAACAGACTTCTAGGAAAACAAACTGAACTTACAAGCTCAAATGGGCAGACTGGGTGGGTCATAGGCCCTTATCTGCCGACACTGTCTATGTATCTATGTATCTATGTATCTATGTATATTGACATCACGCATTCGCTTGCCAATCATTTCTTAAGTATTGCGACTTTGTTAGGTGCACATTGCCGTTTGTTGCGTGATATGATGTAGAAATGTATGAGCAGTTGCAATGAGGATGTGACTTATAGTGGGAATACAGCAACATGACAGCTTTTGTTCTGTTTTCCTTTGCAGTTGGCATGACACCTTCAGTTCTGTGGAAGAAAATACAGAGCCTTTCATAGCAAAGAGACATGGAGGCAATAGCTCTCTGAAAAAAACAATAAATAATCATGTGTACTGAGTGGCTTCATCATCCCCAGACAGTGATGTGGAGGTAATGACTGGTAAATGGACTGGACTCATCAATCACCTGCAGAACATACATGACGACACAGTACCGCATTTTTTTTAAATTAAGTATGCTTTATTGTTCCATTCCAAAAAACAGTGGATTTACCGTACAATATGCAGATCTCTTGTACAGATACTAGGTAAACAACCACTGATATATATCAAGGCAATATACATCTAGTTTAAAACGCAGATTGTAGGGTACAAGAATTGCCCACTTCAGTAACCAGGGACAGGTAATATTCAGTAAGTTTGCATTTATCTAACAGAAGTATCCGACTCCACTGGTATAATACAATACAACCACAAAAACTAATAAACCCTTATATACCTCCCCAACCCTCCTCTTCGCCACTGTAATATGTAAAGGAAAAGAATTCCCTTTGAGACAGCGAGGGAATAGCCACCCACCAAGTAAGGAAAAATGAGAGGGGACTGAACTAATGACCATCACCAAACTATATCAAGGTCAGATCCAGACCAGGATGCTCCTATGTGGATAACAGGGTATGTAGAGGTGCCCATATTCTCTGGTATTTTTGCTACGCTTAGACATATTGGCAATAAAATATTCTGCTTGCAAAGCAAACAATATCTCTTTATGCCACTCCATGTATGAGGGGATTTGCTGGTCTAACCAGTGGCGCAATATGATTTTTTTGGTGCAGAGAGATATCAGCGTCATATGTTTCCTTTGGTTACCTACTAGAGTGTCACCTGAGTCACCTACAATGCAGATTTCGGGCTTAAAGGCATCTTGAAGCCCAAGCATAGGATTCAATTTAGATCTGATGGCAGCCCAAAATGGAATGACTTTGTCACATTCCCAGAGGATATGGAGAAGTGTACCTCTTTGTGAGCCACACCTGGTACACAGTTTCAATGTATGGTGCCCCATCTTGTTAAGTTTTACAGGCGTGTAATATAAGTCATGCAGTACATAAAATTGGAGCAGTCTGTATCGGTCCCACCTGATATCCTTATACAGCCTTTTCCAGATTTGCTGCCATTGGCGGGGTGTTTGGGAGGCAGAGAGGAGGGACCGATCCCACGTATAGTGCTGTACGCTCTCTTGTTCGTTACTACTTATTTGAAGTGCCTTATAATAGAAAGTGACGTAATGAGACGAAGGTCTCCCGGAAAGTGAGTTAAGTATAGGACCAGTCATATACCGACTCCAGAGGCCATTACCAAAGTGCTGTGTTAGCACGTGGGCTATCTGTAGGTATTTAAAACAAAAGGAAACAGGTAATTTATACTTTACACCAAACTCTGAGAATGTAAGTAACTTACCATTTTCGATTAAGTCGGCCACTGTGATTTCGCAATCCAGCGGCTAAAATGATGCGGCAATAACTTTACCCCCTATTTTGAAACTGGGATTTTTGAGGAGGGGTTGGGACACATCCTTCGATAATAAAAGCCCGAAGGTTTTATTCAGTTGAGCATGTTTCCGTACCGAAGTCATAATTGGCGTGGATTTACATAATTTGGGAACTTTATTAGCAGTAAGATAGGGAAGGCACTTGATATCAATTCCTGCAGCGCAGCATATTGACTGTTCTATTTGTAACCATAATGGGGGATCCTTTGTGGGTTTTAGCCATCGATAAACTATGGCACAATTGATGGCCAGATAGTAATAGTAAATGTTGGGGACTTGCAATCCACCATGCTCCTTGGCCCTCTGCAGTTTAGCAATTGCCCTTCGGGGCAATTTATTTCTCCAAATAAATTTAGAGATAATACTATGTACCTGATGAAACCAGGAGTGAGGAAGAAATAAATTTAGCATCTGAAGGGGGTACAGTAAATGGGGCAGGACGTTCATTTTAATGATACTGATACGTCCCCAGAGAGAAATAGGGAGCGATACCCAGCGATCAAGGTCTGTTTTAATGTGTATAAATAACTGGTCCAGGTTATATTGTTGCATTTTGCTTGGGGATTGTGACAGGAATATGCCCAGATATTTTATTTTATCCCTTACCCAAGTAATCCCTAGGTGTTCCAAATCTGTTTTTAAAGTACGATTGTTTAAAACTTCCGTTTTGGCTGCATTTAACTTATAATTGGAGATTTCCCCAAATTCTCTGATGATGTTGAGAGTGGCTGGTATAGACGTAGCTGGATTTGTGACATGAAGCATGATGTCATCGGCGTACACCGATAATTTGTATTGAAGTCGACAAATTGGGATACCAGATACTAAAGCGGATTGATTGATCCTCCTGATAAGAGGCTCTAAAAATAAATTAAACAAATAGGGGGACAGGGGGCAGCCTTGCCTCGTGCCTTGCTGAAGAGGGAAGGGTTGTGATATGACCCCATTACACAGTACCTTAGCGGATGGGTGGGAGTAAAGGATTTTGATCCATCTTATAAATTGTGAGGGGATTTTGTATTTAGGTAATAGTTTGAATAAATAATCCCACGAGACACGGTCAAAGGCTTTTTTGGCATCAAGGGAAACTAAGGCTGCTGGGGTGTCAGAGTCCCTTGATGCCGAAATAAGGTGGAGGATTTTCCGTAAGTGATCCGATGACAGACGCCCGGCCACAAAACCAACCTGCTCAGGGCTTACTAATGATAGCCAGACCTTGGCCAATCTAATAGATAGGATTTTGGCAAGAATCTTCATATCCACATTTATCAGTGAAATTGGACGATAGCTTGATACTAAGGTGGGATCTCTGTCTGGCTTAGGGAGCACCACAATAGTAGCCTCAGTGAGACTGAGGTCTGAAAGGCCGTGATAGTAAATATAGTTATATGTATCAAGCAAGATAGAGCTCAGCTGAGCTTTGAATGCGTTATAAAAATTAGATGTGTAGCATCCGGCCCAGGGGCTTTGTCAGCAGGCAGGGCATCAATAGCCTCATGCACTTCACTTATATTTAAGGGAGCTTGTAAAAGGGCTATTTGATGCTGGGATAGATTCGGAAGGTCTATATCCCTTAGGAAGCGGTCTAATGTGGTATTGTTAGAGAGTTGAGGGGGACAGGAGTATAGAGATTGATAATATGCTTTGAAGCACGAGACAATTTCCTCAGGAGTAGTATAGTATTTACCCCTCGGTTCTTGTATAGTAACTACCATTCTATCCGACATCTGCGATCTGAGCCTAAGGGCCATTAGTTTCCCTGCCTTGTCCCCCTGATCGAAGTAAGTAGCTTTTGTTTTGAAATGGAGATATTCCACCTTATCTCTGAGTAGAGTATTGTATTGGAAACGAAGGCTTTCCAGCCTTTCAGATTCAGTGGGGCATGACTGGGGGGATAGGGTTTGCTCCAAACTTCTAATTTGCTGCAGGAGTGAGGAGGATACTGATGAGATTTTTCCTTTTTCTAATGGAGGCCAGTCGAATAATTTCACCTCTTAGCGAGCATTTCATGGCCCCCCAGAGCACATCTAATTTCGGCATGGACCCAGCGTTAGAGTCCAGGAAGTTTGTTATGTATTTTTGCAGAAGGTCAACTATACTCTGGGATCTGAGTAATTGAGGATTAAATCTCCAGATTTTAAAATAATTAGCTGGGGGAGGTATGGACCATTGCAAGATAGTTGGGTGATGATCAGAAATCACTTTGGAAGAGTAGGCACAGCCCTGAACTCTCGCAAGGTGCTCAATCCCCAGCAAAAAGAAATTGATTCTTGAGAGTGTATTATGGGGGAGGGGCTGGAATGAGTAATCTCGGGTGGAAGGGAAAAGAGTCCTCCATGGATCCACAAGGCCCAGAGTATTCATAAGGTCTTTGAGGGCCAGCTAAGCTGGGGTGTATGGGGCGTGCCTTGTTTTTGACCTATCAAGGCTGTTACTGAGAATCAGGTTCCAGTCTCCCCCAAGTAAGATGGGGAGGCTAGACCATGTTGCCAGATCAGATATGAGAGCTGTGAAAAATTGGGGGTCATCACCAACTGGTCCATAAACAGACCCTACTACCATTTCGGTATGGCCTAATATGGCTCTTAAGAGTATATATCTGCCTTGCGAATCACCCATCGATTGAAACAACCGAAAAGGTGTACGCCGCGCAATTAATACCGCCACCCCATTTCTACGGGAATCTAGCCCATTACCAAATACACGTCCCACCCATGTTCTCCTTAAACTATTAATTTGTGGTCCAGATAGATGTGTCTCTTGGATAAAGGCTACATCTGTATTAAGTTTGTGGAGGTGCAACAGAATCTTGGACCTTTTGTTAGGAGATTGAGCACCTTTGACATTCCACGAGCAAAACCTCAGCATAGTTGCCATAACCAAGCAATAATCAGTAAAAGCCCAATATCATCTGATTCCTCCTCTAGAGGGAGTCATATCCAGTGTACTATTCCATACCTACTTAGTGGCGAACCCCAAACCATTCCCTCCCTCCCTACAACTACCCCTCATTTATTCACAAATCCCTCCCTCCCTACTACACCACCCCATTTGTTCAGTCCAAGCCCCCAACCTTAAACTTGTACTCTACCTCATAAAGATTGTTAAGTGTAGGAGGTTGAAGTATAGAATTACTACCCATCCCCGCACCCATTCTTAGTAATTTGATACTTTCTTTTCCTCTGTATTGTCCCACCCCCCATATGATCCCTCAACCCACTACGGGATCAGAACAATGCCTGGAACAAGAAACAAGATTATGGACCAAAATATTTCGTCCTTCAGAAATGAGAAATATTATTAATACAGTGTTATAATTCTAACTCCCAACAACCCAGTGGGCGTATGTCCCACCTATGCCAGATCATGATGTACTGAAATAGACTGCCAGACTATCCAGAGCTTCCTGCCCTGCTCCGGTCCTCCAACCCAGTGACCTGAATATGACACTATTTACACCCATCTATTAGGCGTCCTGAAGAAAAAAAAGGGGAGGGTCTAAGCCCTCCTGTTCCCCTCTAGTATGAGCATTTAACACATGTCTATTTGTAGAAGCGTCTTCAATTCTCTTCCTCAGGAGCTGCGAAGTAATAACATGTAGAAATCTAGATCCTTCCGCACCATATAGTCGTAGTTGCTCAGGGCTTAGCTCTATATATAACCACTTCTAATCACCCATTAGTCATGACGTTCAGCACATGTCCATGTGAGACATTTCAAGATCACTTCAATAGGAGCATCAATACACAAAAAAAAAAGAGGGGCTTCAGTTCTCAGCACAGCAGACATAGTCTAGGTTCCACTTGAGTGGTTGCAGGTGCTCTCATACTTAAGCGTGGAGATCTATTGCCCTCGTGTGGTGCTTTTAGGTAATGCGAAAAGATCAGGGATTTCCTTTCAAGCAGTTGCTAATTTTATAATGATGTAATAAGTGACAGTTCAGTAGTTATCCACTTTGGGTACAGCGCTCCATATCCAATCATTTTTATTAAAACACCCCATCCTTTGAGAGGGCATGAATTAGTGAGTGGTTACAGGGGACCTCAGCTTGAGAAACAGGTCAGGATACATCTGGTGTAGTGCAGTGCTGGCTAACTGTGCATTATCAAAGGAGTGCCACGAATCTGCATGCATAACCATCAGTCTGGAGGGATATTGAACTTTATATCTGATACTTGCAGCAATTAATTTTGATACTATGGGGTGATATTCTGTGCGGCGTTGTCTCACTGTGGCAGGGATATCTTGAGCCAAACGAAGCTGCTGGCTCTCCCAAGTAATCTGTTGCAGACCCCTAACCTGTTCCAGAATATGTGATTTATCCAGATAATTTAGTAGTTTGATAATGATTGTTCTCGGAGGCCTTCCATTTGTGGGTTTAAGTTGTAATGACCGGTGAGCCCTCTCTATTATATATGATGGGTTATTCGGAGAAGGACCAGCTATCTTAGCTAGCAGCTTCTGACAGAATAAAATGGGGGGCTGTTCCTTCTGCCTCCTCGGCAAGACCAAAAATAACAATATTGTTCCTCCTACTGCGGCCCTCCAAATCCTCTAGTTTAGATTCTGCCTTGTGCAGCCTTTGCCTTAGAGAAACCACCTCTGGGTCCATCTTATTTTTCCAGTTCTTTAGTGAAGCTGTACGAGCCGAAACATCCAAGATAGCACGATTTGTATCAGCTAATTCACTCCTGAGAGACTTGATTTCTCTAGTTATTTCTTGCAGTGCGGATTTAAAAGGTTGCAATTCTTCCAGGAACTTCTGTTCTGATGGGGGGGGGTCGCAGTTGGTTGAGATGCCATGGGAGTGGGGGATTTAGCAGGGCCTCCAGTCTGGCTTTTGGATCTTTTCAATCCTTTCTCAGGGGTTTGTGGGGGCATATGGCGTGGAGGCGCCTGGCGCATTTCAGCCTCTATATTCCACTAGGCCCTTAGTCTTTCTGGATCAGCGCTTGGCTACTAGTAAAGAACGGAGGTCCCAAAAGCCACTAATATGTTACGCACGATGCTTCGCGATGGAGCCCCTTTCTAAATTAATGTCAGAACGCCAGTATCTGCGTGTTGTAAGCGCTTGTAGAGGGATCGAAGCGGGAGCTAAACTCTGGAGCAGCTAACCTCACAGCAGCATCATGTGATCTACAGTACCGCATTTAAAAAAATTTGCACATGGACTTCTGGAATGGAGGGAGAAGCAAGAAAGAAGTGGCTAAAACCCAGTAAGTGAAGCCTTAAACACCCACCCTTTTGACTGCTTCAGTTATTAGAGGTGCATATAACACAGACTGTAGTGAAGGTTCATAAATGGCAGTACAAAGGGGTGTAGTGTGTTGTTTTTTGGATGTAAGAAGTACCTGACAAGTTATGACACCTTGTGACATTGTATTATCTATAAAATATGGTATATGATGTCTACTGCAAGAGGGCAAAAGGAGTATGAGTAGTCATGCTGATCTCATTGATAGTGTTTCTGCTGTCCTGCAAAACATTTCCTCTATATTTTGCAATTTAGGTGTAAAATGACAGTTGTCAGTACCCCATTCACTCTGATGTCTTTCTCTTTATAACTCCAGGTGTGAAGGCATGTCTTGACAACTTAACATATTTAATTTTTGTACATTAACAGGCGAGGTTCCAATGGAAAACTAGTGGCACTTCTTGAGGACCGTCAATTGATAAAGGACATTACTCATCTCACACCATCAGACACTGTTAGTGGAGTTTTTCCATAACACGATTATCAGCTTTGCTCCTAAAACACACCATTTTTTCTTTTGATGGAATGAACTGCAGGTAACGTATTAACTGAACATATTTATCCATTAAAGTATACAGTATGGCAACCTTGGGTAAATCTGTCTTTAAGGTCTCCTTCATTTTCTTTTGATGATCTTTTCATGAAAGTGATCATAATGTGTTACACATGCAGCAGCAGTACAAGACAACCATTGAAGTCACATGTCTGAATTTTGCAAAAGCAGTTAAGTGATGGCTGCAAAAGTTCTGTTAATTGAGCATTAGTATATGCATAAATCGCAATCATGCACATGCAGTATCAAGTCATTATTTCCAAGATCTCAGAACTATGCAGACAGATGTCACATGCCTCACCTATGTTCCTGTTGAAGTTGTTTGTGAACTTTGTAACACCTGTGCAACAAAACAAAGGCATACTGGGTCAGGAGGTACACAGTGGGCCATTAAACGTGCAAAGTCTCCAGAGGGAGTGATGTATGTTGGAGGCAGACATGACAATCCATCCATATGTTTCCAACATCCAATTGCTGATGGAGACCAGAGAGGAACAATATAAGTAGGTGTTATTGGGGCACAATTGGTGGACAAGCTGATGATTATCCACGTACCAACTCTGTAGCATGTTATTGTATTTTTCTTTGTTTGCTTATTTATTTTGTTCTTTGGTAACTTATTAAGGCACACTGACCATAAATTACTCTATTCTGGGGTGACCAGGGAGCACTGGGGTGGTTCATTGACTTGGCCACAGTCATACATTATGGAAGTCCAGGTCATGAATGAAACACAGGTCTTCTGCATGTATCAACGTCATCCACATCTCATTATCTCATCCTCTAGGGTATACTGCCTTTTATCAGTCCTAGAGGTGTAATCTGTTTGACACCGAACCATTTCACTGCATCCTGAATGTCTTCTTTCTTTTTTTATTTTAGGCTGCATTTCACTTCAATGAAAACAGTGGAAAACCAGTGAACCTCAAACCTGATGGTCAAGCAAAGCTGGAAGTGTACTTCAGCAAATCCAAAAAAGGAGAAACGTCAGTGAGAATGGCGAAGGAACATATGATTGAGTGTTCATGGAACACAACACAAAGCACATGTCAGCGGTGATGCCTTATGCTCACATGTTGTGTTACATTGCATGTGGTTTCCATTGTCAATCAGCTGTGACAGTCATGGCAGACAGCTATTGATAGCATCCTCGATGTGAGAAAGCAGCAACAAGTTGTCATCAAGGATACTAAAGGTTCCCCCACCCCAAAAATGAAACAGATGTGACATGGAAGCAATAAGACATGAAGGGGTGAGCATTACACAGTTCTAACACACAGCCAGGGGGCGTATTGAGGCATGAGGACACAGGCTCATTGTGTAGTCACATAGCCATATGTTAGAACTGTCTAACACACATCCCTGTAGTGATTTATTGCGCTTATAAAATGGGGCTTTATATTCTAGGTTAGGTTTCTAGTTTTAGCCACGTGATAGACACTTGCAATGCATGACTAACAACCAGTAAGATTGCTTGAAATCATTTATCAATTTTACAATTGTGTTTCAATCAAACAGTTGGTAGCAATGTTAACTATGGCAGGTACATATACTGTCAGTTTAGTTGTTGTTTGAACATTTTTATTGTGTACTTAAAAAGGTTGTACGCTTTCTTCATGTATGTATATGTCCTCCAGCATAGAAACCAGGGACAAGTGCCCTGTCAACAGGTAACAAGCACTTTACATACAGAAGACAGATGGGTTCTTACAGTACACAATGCATGGACAAATGTTGACCACTGACGTTGTTGCAAGCATTACTGTGTGTTGCTACTTATTTTCCCTCTAACTGTTTTGAATCCAGTTGTCATGACAATACACATACACAGCCACAAGCGTATATATTACGTTGTCTTCCAGAAACGTTCAACACACTGGGTCCTGTTCTGCTGTCCCTTAGAATCGGAGGAAAACAGTGTTGTCCACAATTCATATCAGAAGTCCACCCACTTGTCAATGACATCACATTTTTGAGTACTGCAGTTGTTGTGTGCTGCAAGAGACACAGTCATGTCTCTTGCCATAGTACAGCACAGTGCTGTGTCAGAGGCTCACAAATGGCCCAAAACTGTTATCAGTTGTTTATCACTATACTAATTGTGTTACATAGTCATCAACTCTCACCATGTCATACAGTAACAATTTGGAATATTTGCCACACTGAAGTGTTACTCAGACAAGACTCGTTGAGTAATGGTGCACAACTTTACTGAGGCATGCAATGCATCAGTTGTCGCTAAACACAGATTTGGTTTCAGGAGGAGACATATACGTGTGTGAGTACTAATTTGTTGTGTCAAAATTACTTGTACACAATGTCTTTGACTATACCAAGTATCAGATCCACTGTCACAACAGAGGAATGCAGTAATGTGACACATGCAGTAAGTGTTCAAACATACGTACAGTAAATCTGTGCAAGAAAAAATAAAGTAATGCTGACAGGATGGTACCTTTTGAATGTTCAGTATGATAATTGGAATTGTTTGTTTTCAACAGGGTATGTGAAGCGACTTCTTACTGCAGTTGTTTCAAGTGTCTCAACCAAGGATGCTCAGGAAGAACTCAGACAACAACTGGAAAGGAGAAAAGCAGCAGCAGCACCACCACCACTTACTGCAACCCACAGTCACTTGACCATGAAGAAGTGAAGTCCCAATATTTCAGCAGGTTTAAAAAGTACCAGTCAGTATTGCCAGTGCACACTGCTGCCAACTTCAGTGACACCACTGTGTCAGAACTGTGACCAACACATCAAATGTGCACTGTCTTTGAGGAGATGTAACCCATATGCTAGGAAACCATCTTTTCAACTAATGCATCCTGTACAACCTCAGTGAGGGTGAAACTGTATACTAATAGAGACACACCACATAAAATGTTAACTCCATTATTTGATAAACTTTGTACATGTCATAATTTGTCATTATAACATGGATTAGAATGATACAATGATCCAAGTGGTGGAACAGCACCATGTGACCATGGCTTATAACCCTAGGCACAGAGAGATATCCCAGTAAAAGAGATAAAGTGACAAGTACCCCCCCCATCAGCCTGGGACATTGTGACAGATGCTGTGCATGTTAAGCAGAACATTTAATCTACTGTCACATAATGTTCACATCCCCCCCCCGTACACATGTTGGAGTGTTACTGGGATCCATTCCTGGGAGTCTGGAAAAAAAGCAAGACATGGCAGAACGGGGGGGGCATTACTGAGAGGTGTAGTTATTGGCAAGAGATGTAGTGACAGTACAGGGCTGATAGTGCAAGACAGAGAGAGAAAGACAGTGACAATGAGAGCCAGAGATATAAGAAACACTTGCTGTACTGTCTGTATGTCTGTCCGTGACAAATCAATGGCACGTACCTTGTTTTCCTGTACCGCACAGAGCCCGGCATGGAGAGAGAGATGCACACAAGAGAGTGAGTCACCTTGCTGAGAAGGTAGTGAGTGTTTTCCAAAGTGCCTTAAAATGTACTCGGGAGAAGGTAGTGACAGCAGGTCACAGCTATGCAGCAGAGTATATGTAATTTTGGAGACAGCTGTGACCCACTGTCACTCTACTACAGAGGGAACAGAGAAGCCAGGGCACATGGGCTGCATGAGAGACCAAGTCAGTTGGATAGTGTGTGATAGAGACTTGTTATGTTTCCTGAATTGTGCTCAAAATGGCTGTACAGTGCATTGGTATGTTGCCACAGTGTTGTGCAGTTCACAGACCATTGGACATGAGAGAACCAGAGACAGTGAGAGAAGCGTGTGTGTGCTTGTGATAGAGAAACATCGCAAAGTCAGCCACCCCAGCTACACAAAAATGGCAGGCACAGTGTTGAAATGGGTACAGGACATCATTACATGTCACTGTCTACCATGTATTTATATGGTTGGGGTAGGGGCTGGCACCATAGCACCGGCCCTTGGCAGCCTGACACAATATTTCATGTCTCCTAAGTGACAAATGCAGTTTGTACTCTTGTTGTGACAAGTATGTGCACATAGTGAGACTCACAGAGTGCCCAAGAGAGAGACAGACACAGCGAGCAACAGCCCTCCTTGTCATTGGGGAGCTGCATGTCAGTGTGTGCCTGTTGCATGGGGGGTGGAATTAAATGTCACGGGCAGGGTGCCACACAATGTTATGCAGCATAAATGTCACAAATCATGGCAGTAGTGCGCCTGTGACATTTCTATGTGTATAACAGCAATACAGTATGCATTGTTTGTTAGGGAATATTTCCCAAGGTGGCAGGATACAGTACCTTTATTTAGTGCCTTAAAAAGGGAAAACACCTTTCTTGGGGGTTTTACCCAGTGCTGCACATAACCCATGTCTTATGTGCAATAACACATGATGGTATGGGGTTATAGGCATTTATTCCACGCCTGGGGCACTGTGAGGATACTTGGCCTCCTGCCTCGTGCCTCACACAGGCTTGAATTAAATGCCTATAACCACATACCCTGTCAGGGGTTATTACTAACTTATGTCAGCAAGTAAAAATGTCACATTGAAGACACGGTGGTGTGTTGCAGAACTGCAAGTCAATTATTTTGTTTGGTACATGCTGTCTGCCACCAACATACAACCAGATTTATGAGATATGTAACTGTGTGTATGACAACCTGATCAGCACTCCACATTTACTATCATTCAATTAATACATTCCCTCTTCCAAGCCATCCATTGAGATCAGCCCATGGTACCGGCAAAGGAACTTACTTGATCCCATGTTATTAAGCAGTAATGCGAGGTGCGTTGCCAATACTTTTGTCACTATTTGTACCTGTATCCACATTGCTGTGATTACACGTCTTATGATCAGGACACTGATCATTACAGCTCCTCTTCCACCAGCCGTACGCGCACTCCATAAACACCTGTCTGTAACAGAACATGAAAAGTCAACCTATCCCATATATTTGTCACAGGTTGACTGGCAGTACATACGCCACATGTCCATTGATTTCTGAGGAGTGGTACGCACTTCAACTTATGCATGACGGCAGCACAGAGAATACCGATATGGATGAAGGTGGGGTGGTCAGTGCTGCATAGCAGTGTGTCCATCATAAGACATAGCTTGTGAAACTGCTAGAGTCAGGACCATGCATCTGTGGCATTATTGCTTGATATGTCAACCCAGAAGAGAGCAAGTCAAATTAGTTGGTCGATGGCAATGATGGGAGAGGCAGTGTATGCTGGCTTCGTGCCATGCCATAGACCCCTGTTTCGTACAGAACTGCTGCGGCCAGATGTTGCTAGGGTGGATATCTGGGATTTGATTGTAAGTGGTTGCTGTGCTGCTCTCATTCACTAGCTGGTGAGGTGTAGTCCATCACTCACAGCTGACACCCAGTGGGCGTCAAGTGTTACAGCGTATTTTGTGTGTGTATGGGGCACATAATATAGTGGTGCATCGAAGTGGTGGTCTGCTTCCAAGAGCGAGTGGATGCCCACTCAAGCATAGGTTACATGTGAACTTGCCTGCAGAAAACAAATCCTACCTCCACCTAGTCTGTCCTAAAATTCCCTGTATACTGTGTTACTGAAGGTCACATATGATCTCCAACCCCGCCACACACACACACACACACACACACACACACACCATGTTACTGTGATTCCCTTGTGTATCTCCCATGCATGCTTGAAACCTGCTAATGTGTTTGTACCCAACACCTTGACTGGGACTTGGTTCAAGGAGTTCACCACCATTTATGTTAAGAAGTACTTCCTCACATCACCTCTGAGCGTAATCCTTCGAGATTCAAATCAAGTGCCTTTGCCCTTGATCAACTCTAAGTAAAATGCTACCCTCCTGTACCTTCTGAATACCACTGAGATATTTTAATGTTGGCATCATGTCCCCTTTCCTTCTGTCCTGTATAAAGTACATATTTGTCTGACTCTTTCCTCACTGGCTTTTAAATGCATGCAATGCATACCCTCACTGAAGTGGAATGCTAAATTTAGTCTTAAAGCAGTAATTAATTACTCTTTTAAGACTAAGTTTTGTCATTTTTAATCTTCTGTAATCATCTGAAGAAGAATACTGCCTGTAGGAATACTTAATTCTAAGAAGTATTCAGCTGTGATTGTTTTTTAAGAGTAAATTATTACTGAATGAATATTATACACAGATTTTAGAAGTACAAATTGTGTAATGCTTTTGAATGATAAATTAATACTTTTCAATACTTCTGTTTGTTTTATATGCAAGCTTGTTAATTTTTATTCTGATCACTTCTTTTACAGTAAGATTTGCTCTATCAAGAATGCTAAGAAAGATATTAATACAGCTCTGTCAAATACATAGATACATGTATGCATACATACATTCTCAGTTGAAGAGTTTTATACAATTACTTATTGAGCCCTTTATGTGCTTTTAACTTCTCAGATACTTTAGCTATTTGGAGGCCATTCCCTCAGTAGGAGTGACCAGAGTATCTCTCATGGTTGAAAAGAATCTTAGACAGAAAATTACAAAACATGTCCCTGTACTGTGTCAGGTACAAGCTCAGTTACTCTAACCTGCACCTGTTTTGACCCCACCTAGCTACCGCTACCCCTGCTGCCTAACTCTTGCCTGCCATACTACCCATCCTGGTATCTGTATCCACTGCTGTGATCCAACCCTGCCCACCTTCCCATCCCTACCTCCCTTTGTAATGCTATGTAGATCCTATCTCAGGTTAAATGTTTATCCTTTATATGTACTGCCAGTTATATGCCTTATGCTATCTCAATGTGATCAGATCCACTTTATGTTATTGTCACTTACTTGTATGTATTATCTTCAGAACTGTCTCATCCTCATGTATTTCAACTGCATATGCAATGTACTTGTCTCACAATTTTGTATCTGCTCTCCCAGGTCGTACATGAAAATAGTCAATTTTGACTAGTGCACCTCCCTGGTTAACAAAAACTAAATAAATAAACTTGAATAGAGTATGGGCCCCATTTTCATAATGGTTGCGTGACATAATGTACCTTTTAAAGATCATGTGCAATGGTTTTTGCATATTTTTAATAAAAGCTTTAAAGCTGAAATTCAAGTCCTTGTGTCATGATTAAAGTTTCCTGAAAATTTCATGCTGTTTGATTTTGTGGTTTTCTTTAAATCAGCATTTGTTAACTTGCTCTACAGTGGCTGAAAACAGTAGAGTTATTTCTGTCCTCTCAGTCAAACTTAGAGAGTGATGACATCATTTTGGAGTAGCTTGCTGTTTCAGATTCCCAATCAGAGCAGCACTCTGTACAGTTTATGGTTTGCTGAGCTCTCCAGGTTCTTTACAAACCCAGTCTCTGGTTTAAGATAGATCAGCTTAAAATACATAATTCTCTTCCTTTACAAAGCTGATCATTTCAGTTCCAATGCTGAATTGAAGTAGCGGAAACCTTTTTCTGTGAGAAATCAGCTTGTCTGTATCACAGCTCTGTTCTTTCTAATCAAAATTCAATTATTTTCTAACTATATAACACAGGGCTGTTTAATGAATATAAAATAAATCTAAATTTTGTTCATTCACAGAAACAGTTTGTCTTTGATGTAGCCTTCATAAATACAATCATTTAACATTTTTTTCATGTCAGATTGACAAACAGGTACTTATTGCACTCTGCTACAGTATTTCAAGCACATGTACTGTCAGAACTCACAAATTTAAGCTCTTTGGTGGTTTCTGTGTGAAAATACATCATGTACGTGTACAACTAGAACCACACTGTGGCATCCTGATGCACTGTGTCTCTGCCCCACAGTTGAGGCAGCTGCAGTCTACTGCCACCAGTCCCCTACCCCACAAGCCCCTGCCTTCTGCTCCACATTCAGGCTGCTACACCTGCTGCCCACTGTCTTCTCCCACAAAGTCATGGATTGTGCACCCTGCTGCCTCCATCCCTTGCCTAAAGAATCAGAAGTACTGTACACTGCTGATCCCTGCCCAAACAATTGGGGATGTTGAACTCTGCTCCCCTATCTCCCCCGCCCTCACAGTTAGGGAAGCTGCACCTGTTGCCCCCTGTTCCTGTCCCCACAGTCAAGGTTGCTGTGCTGCGCTAGGCCCTAAAGTGCCATGTTCCATGCCTCCATGGGCAGGGCTGCTGCACCAAGTGTACCCCATCTCACAGTCAGGGTTGCTGTACCCTGATGCCCCATGTGTCCTGCCCCACAGTTGAGGTTTCTGCACCATGCTGTTTTCTATCACCTAGCACCACAGACAGGGCTGCTGCACCCTGCTCCTTTCAACACAGTTGTAGTTGCGTGGCCTGCATGCCCTAGAGTACCATGCCTCTGCAATTAGGGCTGCTGCACCATGCCACTTGCCACAAGATTCAGGGCATTGCTGCATCCTGTTGCATGCCTCCACAGTTGAGGCAGTTGCACCCTGCTGCCCCCCTCCCACCAGAGTCAGATCCTTTGCTACACTCTGCTTAGACAGGAACAGGGAGCACCATGTGCAATGTCCCTGACTGTGAGGGTGAGAGAGAGAGAGTAATAGGGTGCAGCAACCCCAACTGTTTGGGAAGGGTGCAGCACAACAGTAAGGGCATTTGCTGCACCTTCCCCTTCCTGTGGAGGCAAGGGGCTGTGTGGTGCAGCAGAACACAACGGTGGCAGGGGACAAAGGACAGCATGGTGAAGAAGCCTTGACTGTGGGGCAGGACACAGGTAGACATCAGGATACAGCAACCTTGACAGTGGTACAGGGAGTACATTGTGCAGCAGCCCAGCCCATTTGGGGCAACAGAAATGTGTAGCAGGGCTCAGCAGCCCCAAATGTGGATGCAGGCAGCATGAGACTCTAGGGTGTAGCACAGCACAGCAGCCCTGACTGTGGAGATAGGGACAGGGGCAACAGGGTGCCATGGCCTGACTGTGAGCATGGGGACAGAGGGCAGCAGAGTGCAGCAGCCCTGAATGTTTGGGCAGGAGAAAGGGGTGGCATCAGGATACAGCAGCCCAAACTGTGGGATAGGGTGCAACAGCCATGCCTGTCTGGGACAAGGAATGTGGGAAGCAGGGTATAGCAAAGGATCTGACTCTGGTGGCAGGGGACAGCAGGGTGCAACTGCCTCAACTATGGAGGCATGCAACAGGGCACAGCAAATGCCCTGCATCTTGTGGCAAGTGGCAGTATGGTGCAGCAGCCCAAACTGCAGCGGCATGGGGAACTAGAGCACAGCAGGCCATGGCAACCCCAACTGTGTAGAAAGGAGCAGGGTGCAGGAGCCCTGTCTCTGGTGACAAGGGATAGAGGACAGCATGATGCAGAAGTCTCGAATGTGGTGTAGAACACAGGGGCATCAGGGTACAGCAGCCCTAACTATGAGATGGGGTACAGATGGTGCAGTAGCCCTGACCATTTGGGGCAATGGAAGTGGGTAGCAGGTTGTTGCAAAAGCCCCACCTCTAGTGGCTAATACAGCATGGTACAGCAGCCCCAGCTGTGGAGGCAGGGAACCTGGCACACTAGGGCTTAGCTTAGTACAGCAGCCCTGACTGTGGAGACAGGAACAGGGGTCAACAGGTGCAGCTTCCCTAACTGTGAGGGAGAGAGGGCAGCAGGGTGCATCATCCCAAACTGTTTGGGCAGGGGGTGGCAGGGTGCAGTAGCCCTGATTCTTTAGGCAGGGGGTGGAGGCAGCAGGGTACACAATCCCTGATTGTGTGGGAGAAGACAGTGGGCAGCAGGATGCAGCAGTCTCGTATGTGGAGCAGAAGGCAGGGGGCTTGTGGGGCAGGGACAGGTGGCAGTAGACTGCAGCTGCCTCAACTGTAGGGCAGAGACACGGTGCATCAGGATACCACATAGTGTTTCTAGTTGTACACGATATGATATATTTTCACACAGAAACCACCAAAGAACTGAAATTTGTGAGTTCAGACAGGTGCCTGTCACACTCTGCTACAGTAGTTCAAGCACATGTACTGTTTGTCAATCTGACATAAAAAAAAATTTCTTACGTGAACATATTTATGAAGGCTACATCAAAGACAAACCATTTCTGTAAATGAACAAAATTTTGATTTTATATTCATTAAACAGCCCTGTGCAATATAGTTAGAAAAAATCAGATTTTTGATTAGAAAGAACTGAAAGCTGTGATACAGACAAGCTGATTTCTTACAGAGAAAGATTTCTACTACTTCAATTCAGCATTGAACTTAAAATGATCAGCTTTTTATCAGAAGATAATGATATGTTTTAAGTTGATCTATCTAAACACAAACCAGAGACTGGGTTTGTAAGAAACTTGGAGAGCTCATCAAACCACTAACTCTACAGGGTGCTGCTCTGATTGGGAATCTGAAACAGTAAGCAACTATAAAATGATGTCATCACACTCTAAGTTTGACTGAGGACACAAAAATAACTCCACTGTTTTCAGCCACTGTAGAGCAAGTTAATAAATGCTAATTTAAGAAAACCACAAAATCAAACAGCGTGAAATTTTCAGGAAACACTAATCATGACACAGGGACTTGAATGTCCGCTTTTCAAGCTTTTATAAAAAATTTGTAAAAACCGTTGCACATGATCTTTAAAGTAGAACAGCACTGGCTTTGGTGGGTGTGGGCATCTACAAAGATAAACTAAGTGTGGCACTCTCCCATGAGTGCTAGCAGTTAGAATGTAGTACTGTGCCACTGCAAATGAAAAATTCCTGACACATGTGGTGCTTTTAAGTAGCCAGTGTGGTAAATGGCTGCTTGCTGTGGCTCATAACCATGATGAAACACTGCCCTTAACTGTGCACAGTTGTGGTGAGCTCCTTGGACCATGTCCATGAACTGTTATGATCAGTGTCTGTGTTGGTCCATCAGTTTTCACTAGTTACAGTACTTGTGATGTTTCATAAAAAACGTCATTTTGGTACCGGAAAGTGGTCCTTCCCTGAGCCCCAATATCCATCAATGTAAAAAAAAAAAAAAGAAATCATCAGTGGAGGACTAGTGGTCCTTCCCCAAGACTTGATCCCTGTCCTGCTTTCAAAGACCATCCTTGGTGGACCAGTGGTCCCTTCCAGAGTCTTGATCCCCATCCAGTTTTATGAAAAAACGGTGTTGCTGTATCAGTGGCCTGTGTTCAAGCCCTGATCAATGTCCAGTGTTCACAGAACAGCATTGGTGGGTCATCAGTTTACTCCCTAGCTCCAGTCCCTGTGTGAATACATACTGTCCCCACCCTGTTACTGTACTTGTCCCTTTCTTTGAGTCCTGAACTCAGCCTTTCTAAAAAATTAAAGTAGCATCCCTTTCAGTCTAGTGTTTCTCCCTGTGTTAAGCTCTGACCCTGTCCTACCTGTGAGGAGACAACCTATATCATCGACCAATTCCTTCCCATAGAAAGCAAAGCAAAATTAATATTATGGTCCATTATCAACAGATTACGTTATATGAAACACTCTCTTTCATAACAGTTTGGTAGCTCACAGATAAAGCTGTTGCCTCCACATTCCAGAAAGCAGCAAACTGATACAATTGAAGTGACTGGTATAGCTGTTACTTGACCCCAGCATGGTCTAACAACATGAATATTGTGTTCATCATAGTATGTTTTAGAATACTCAAATGGGATCAGTAGTGCAAGTGCACATATGATGAAATGTCTACTGCTTGTATAAATGTCACAACTCTTCCGAAGAAAGTCTTTCCTAGTTCTTCATACTTGATATTATTCTGATCCCTTCTGACCATTTTACTATAATCACTGCCATAGACATAACAATGCTGTTTTTTTAAAACTGATCTTTGTGTAACATTTGATTTCAGATGGCTCTACATACAAATTGATACTTTTTTGCATAGCCAGTATTGCTTTGAATGTAACCAATGCGAAAGCAATCAGATGAGATTTCCTCCTGCTCCACTCTTGCAGACGAATCACAAATTCTTTCAAGCTTACTTTCAGTTGTTGTATCAAGGATACACCTTGCTTTCAATGAAGGAATTAGCTGAATCATATTCACTGTGTTAAATATCTGCATATTTCCACAGCCTGAGAACTTGTGAGGAGTGATATGAGGAAACCATTGAAATCTTCAGAAATAAAGCAACTGTTTGTGAACAGTGGTCCATTGAAGCGCACACAGTCAGGTGCATCAATTGCTATATAGTCATTGTCATAAATCTACAGTAATACAACCCTTCAAATGCCTTGACAAAAGTGTGCAAGTATTTTTCAGATTTATCCATGTCATCTGGTATTATTTTCTCTTTACAGAGCAAATACACCGCTTTCAAGAGTAGGCCAAAGTGAACTAAAAGGTTGTGGGGCAAGATATCATGCAATACTGGAAATCCCCAGTATAGTAAAAAGTTTCTAAACTCTGATGTTTCCAAATGTTCATGTCAGTGCTGCTCCTTGGTGGTGGTGTGATAATCTTGGGTGGTTTAATACTCTGCAGTCTTTTATCAACCTTGTCTCTATGTTGGAAAGAGGACATCTTTTCCTTTTGAAACTGTTTTCCAAACCATAAATTCAGCAATAGTTTTACAACACCTACAAAACACCATCCATGTGTCAGTTGAAATCCTTCAATAAGATTAATGATTTCAACCACAGGAACTGAAAAGGTCCCTTTACTCCTCTGGTCACATAGTTTTTATCACCTTTTCTATTTTTTTTAAAGCTTCAGAAATGTCATGTTTCAAATTATCAACTGTTTGTGATGGTCTTTGATCACTGCTATTGTATGGGAACACATGAAAGTGGCCCTTTCTGGTTTTACATGTGTGCCCTGGTTGTACTTACCACCAGCAGTATACTCCCCATTAAACTGCCTGCCATTACAAACCAAGCACTGTGCTGGAAGGTCACAGGTACAATTCAGTAGTGCACTTGACAAATAAATTATCCTGTGTGGCCTGCAACTGCACTCCTTTCTCTAGAAATGTTACTCCTCTGTAAATGGTTTTAAGGCGTGACCACATGTATGGTTTCTACTTCCAATCCAAATCCCATAAAGAAGCATGTTTTCTCGAGCTTTGCATTGAGTAATTGGTAGTTCATGGATCATTAAGTACACAGGCCATATTGATATACTGCTGCTTTTAAATATTGCAACTCCATCAGTATTTAGTGTGAATTAAATGTTATTTTCATTCTTCAGAAAACCTCTGTCAAAGAGTGTCTTGTAAGTAATTCCATCATATACATCTTCCATTACAGAAGCATTTTGGCTTGAAAATGTCAGAATCTATGAGAATGAATATTTTTGTAAATTCTATCCTTTTGAACAATGTAAGTGAGAAATAATGGACTGTTTCATGAAATAAGCTACTGATCCGGGTTCTGTCAGAACATGTAAACAACAGTTTTTGCACACTTTGCAGTCTTTTTCTACAAGTTCATAAAAAGCACAATAGTAGATAATGCTAGGCATTGTTGTGTACTTCTTAATATACCCTTTCAATTTATAGAATTAATTTATCATTCTATTTCCCACGGGCAAAATATAACAAATAAGATCAAGCAAAGCCCCTGTAGCTGCATCTGACAGCTTGTAACATACTGTAAAGCAAATGGGCTGCAAGATAACAGTTGCAACAGAGTATGGTGAACCTTCAAATATTTCCTGGTCCTCTTCTTCGTCCTGAGATGTCTCAATATTTTCACTTGTCTGAGTGGTGCTGTCTGGTGCAATTTTCATTGTTTGTGGTTCTTGATCCATCATTTCTAGAATATCATCTTCTAATATTGGGTCTTCAGAGAAATTATTTGCCAACATGGCATCTGTTCTTCTTCATGAAGATCATTCCATAACTGGTCAAACAGTACATTTTCTGAATCATTCACTGGAGGGCATGTACTGTTTTGCTCTATGATCCCTTTTAGTGTATCCAGCACATCAGTGGTAGTATCCAAGAATGATGATGATACAGCTGGGTGGGACTCTTCAGCTGTAGAGAGAAAAAAAAAATTGTATTTGTTTTTAATGCTTTTGTAACATATTCCTTCAATGGCCACCCACATGTTACTGTGTTGGTGGCATTTCACTACCATGCCACAACACAGTCCTCAACTGTTTGTGTGCAATATGTGGGCTGATGAGGGGCTAATTTTGTGATCAGGGACTGCAAGGGGCTGGGAGGAGGAGGACCCGAGAGAGTGAAAGATAGGGAGGGACATAGGCAGAGGAGGGCAGACCACGTGACTCGGCTCAACCACTAGGGAGGCTGGAGTCTACTTATCACTCCTGGAAGCCCAAGCGACCCTCACGTGAGTGACAAGATGCAGGGAGTGTGGCATCTTGAGTGGTGTCTGCAGGGTGTCAGCAGGAGGACTTTATCCAGTGTTAACTGCTCACCCTTGCTTATTCACAAACTATAGTGTGTGAATGAGCAAGGGTGAGCAGTTAACTACTGGATAAAGTTTGTAAATTGAGAAGTATAGCTTTCTCATTTAGCTAGCTCCCCACCAGTTACCTGCACATTGGCTGGGGACCACACCTTAATTAAGCCAATTTTAATCTGATGCACCCATAGAAAGGTAAGCCATAGGAGGCAGATGCAGTTTAGAGTATGGACCCAGCTGATGGGAGGTCTACCTGAACGTTGTTAGCTGGGTGCCTTCACAACAGGGCCCTTAGGCGAACACCAAGAGACCCTCACTCCTTTTGAAATCAAATAAGTTGCCAAACCAGGCTGAAAAAAATGTTATTGTTACATTGATCCGGGGGTCAGGGTCAGGTTTGCTCTGACTTTTTTTTTTGCGTCCAGCAGGTGGCAGGCCATGCCGGTTAACAGCAGGCACAGGGGCAATACGTGTTGCAGAGAACCTATAGAGAGGAACACACCACAATAGGAAAGGGGCCAGAAGTGCCTAAGGGATACAGGGAGGATGTGGAGGCCAGGGCAAGGGCAGGTGTATGAATGGGGAGGACAAAGGAGGGTGGGGAAACTGGGGTGGGGCCACAGGGAGGCAGAAAGGGTATTGAACTGCAATGGGTGTAGGGCACTGTTCCTGGGAAGCTGGTGGAAGGTGGTAGGGTGTTGAGTGTCCAGGCTGTTAAGACAGCTGATGCTGGAAATAGAAAGCTTGAGATGGGAATTGGGGGAGTGGTGGGTATCAGAGGGAGAGGGGGAGATGGGGCAAGGGGGCAGGGAGGGCTCCATTGCAGGAAAGACCAAGCTATCACAGGCCAAATGGGGGCACTCAGCCAGAGAAGCCAGAGGGGGCAATTCCACAGGAACCAGGTAGTGTAGTAAGGGAGAATGGGCAGGTGGTAGGGAACGAAGGAGGGAAAAGAATAGAGGCAGGCAAGGGTCCAGGGTAAGTAGACATGGGGGATTTCAAGGGAGGGCATGGGCAGGGGGTTGGAGACAGCAAACAGGTATGCAGTACTGGTGAATGAAACAGACCAGGAGGATGGGAAAGCAGCACAGAACAGGGGACAGGGGACCATGAGGGAAGGGAGAATTACAGGGAGCAAGGAGAGAGGGAATACAGAGGGGAAGAAGCTGGTAGGGGCAGGGAAGTGGGTGGGTAGGCACGAATGGACTACCTAAAGGGGGAATGAGGCCAAAACACATAGGGCAGGGTGGGGAGTGGGAGGCACAATGATTGGGATAGTGAGGGTACACACAATTAGTGGTGGGGGGAGGTTGTGAAAGTGAAGGAGTGCAGAAAAGATGGAGGAGGAAGACAGCAGGTGGAGGTGCATTCGGTGGGGAAGGGAGGGGGAAACATCAAGGCATTAGAGAAAAGGATTTTGTGGAAAAGGGGCTCATAGGTAGGCAAACCATAAGGAAGTTGCAGGAAATGGAGGATCTTGTACTTATTCTAGGGGATTCTAAGATTGGGGGTGAGATGGGGTGGGGGGAGCAAGGAAGATCCAAACCTTGTTGGACTGTATGCCAGGTATGACAGTGGAGAGAGTAGGGCAGTGCCTTCAGAACTGTGTGGAGAAGGTGGGAAGGAAGTCTCATGTCATAGTGCATCTAGGAATAAATGACCTAGAGGCAGTACAGTGGATGAAGTGCAGAGGATGTTCAGGGAGGTGAGAGTATCTGCAATCACGTGGGAAGTTCAGTAACATTCTCTGAGGTACTCAGGAAAGTACCACTAGGAAGCTAAGAATACAAGAGTTCAATAGGTGGCTGAAGGGGTGCTGTGCAGGAATGGGGTACAGGGTAGTAGGGGAGTGGGGTGAGACACGGAATAATAAGGGGCTTTATGCCAAAGATAGCAAGGGTACAAGGACATTGAAACAGGGACTGGACAATTACATTAAAAACAACATAGATTTAAACTGGGGGGGGGGCTAAGTCAGTCAGCAGGGGAGAGTCACCTTCCAGAGGAGACCAGAAGATCTCACCCCAGAGAGGGAGGAGGAGGAGAATGAGGGGAAGTTACCAAGGCAGAAGTATAGGGAGGAGGGATGGGGGATAGGACACAAGGTGGACTGTTGTATCCTTGAATGCAAGGAGCTTGGTAAACAATATGGCAGAGTTCCAGGCATTGATGGTGGAAGGAAGGTAGATATTGCAGCCATCTCAGAAACCTGAGCTACCCAATACCATGACTGGGATCTCACAATCCCAGGTTACAAAGTGTACTGTAGGGACTGGGAGGGGGGAAGGTGGGGAGGATGGTTATTTATGATAGGGATGGGATACTGTGTACCAGGGAGGAGGGGAAGAGGGAAGCCAGAAACCATATGACTAGTGCTCCAAAGCCCAAAAGGCAAGAAACTCAGGATGGGGTGGTGTACAGGCCACCCTCAGCAAAGGAGGTGGATAGGAGCTGGGGGAGCAAATCAGGAAGGTCAGTGGCAATGGGAATACAGTTATAGTCGGGACTTCAACCTACCTGTGGTTGGCTGGTGGATGATAACAGCAATGAACACAAGGAAACGGGTACTTCTGAAGGCTATCCAGGACAGCTAACTAGCACAGGGAGTGACAGAGTCTACTAGGAAGTGGAACATACTGGACATCGTGCTAACAAATGGCAACCAAGTTTAGGATGTGGTAGTACAGGATCCTCTAGCAAGAAGTGACCACTGCTCAGTGTGGTTCCTCCTCAACATAGGGACGGAGTTAGCGAAGACCAGGACAAGAGTGTTACACTTCAGAAGGCAGATTTTGCCAAAATGGGCAGCATCCTAGAAGGGTATCTAGCTGAAATTAGGCTGGATGCTGAACAGAAGTGGGCAATCATTAGGAAGGGACTGAATGAGGCCACAAACATGTGTGCCAAGTCTCAGAGTAAGCAGTCCAGGTTAAAAAAAAAAAAAACTAGCTGGCTCAACAAGGAAGTGGTTGGAAAGGTGAAGGACAAAAGACTGGTCTTCATTAAGTTCAAAAAATCTGGGAGTGAGGAGGACAGGGAGGTGTTCACAAGGGCATCTAGGGAGGTTAGCAGGGCAGTTAGGGCAGTCAAGGCAGCAAAGGAGCTAAAATTGGCTCAGGGTATCAGAAAGGGGGAAAAGGGGTTCTTTAAATACATATGAGAGAAGAGGAGTTGTAGGGATGACACTGTTAGAATCAAAAAAGAAGGGCAATGGGCAGAAAAATGGGAAGACAAGACAATGGCACTCAACTAGTACTTCTGCTCAGTGTTCATGAAAGAAAGGATGGCCCAGTACCACAGGGAAAGGGGCAGGGTGGGGGGCACAGAGATAACAGATGGGTTCATCCAGGAGGATAGCGTTCTGAAGGGCCTTAAAGCCTTGCGGGTGGACAAAGCACCAGAACCTGATGATGTTCACCCAAAGGTCCTGAAGGAACTGGCAGAGGTGTTGGCAGGCCCTCTGACAGACCTGTTTAACACCTCTTTGGAGATACAGAATGTACCCAGGGACTGGAGGATGGCTCATGTGGTGCCCCACCACAAGAATGGACTCAAGGATGAACCAGACAATTACAGGCCAATGAGCTAGACTCTACAGTGGGGAAGTTGATGGAAATCATTCTGAAGGAGAGGTTGATAACCTTTCTTGTTAGTAATGGTCTACAGGATGAGAGATAGCAGGGGTTTGTCTCAGGAAGATTGTGCCAAATTAACTTAACTTAATTAAAGGAGGCAGTATGGCGCAGTGGGTTAAGGCTCTGAGCTGCAAATCTGGAGACCTGGGTTTGAATCCCACAGCCCCCTAGGTGCATACTGTGTGACCTTGAGCAAGTCACTAAACTCCCTTGTGCTCCCAGGTTGCACCTGCAAACAAGCTTTCAGCTTAGTGTGTCTCACCTGGTAAAATAATTGGTAAAAAAAAAAAAAAACTTAATCAGCTTCTTTGATTGGGTTCCTAGGGTGATTGACAAAGGCCATGTTGTAGATGGCCTGTATCTGGACTTCAGCAAGGCCTTCAACTCGGTGCCACATGGGAGGTTATAGAGCAAGCTGAGGTACTTGAGGTGTGTCAGAAACTGGTGGGGTGGGTTGAGCTGGCTACAGGGCAGACAACAGAGCGGTGGTTGTGGGGGGAAGTCATCCAAGTCAAGGCCAGTAGCTAGTAGGGTGGTGCAGGGTTCAGTGCTGGGCCCTTTTTTGTTCAATGTCTTCACTGGAGACATTGCTGAGGAAGTCAGAGTAAGATCAGCCTGTTTGTCGATGACACTAAGATTTGTGCAAAAGTGGACAGTGAAGAAGGAGGCAGGCACTCAGGGAGATCTAACAAAACTTGAACACTGATCTAAGGAGTGGCAGATGGAGTTTAACATGAAGAGTGCAAGGTCATGCACCTCGGGGACAGAAATTCAAGAACCAGCTACTGGCTGGGGAGTGCAGGTAGCAGTTATGGAAGAGGACAAGGATCTGGGGTAATAGTCACAGGGGACATGAAGGTATCAGCACAATGGAGGAGGCAGCAGCATGGGCAAACAGGATGTTGGGGTGCATTGCTAAAGGGATCACCTCTAGAAAAGGAGGTCATCCTGCCCTTGTATAGATCACTGGTGAGGCCGCACTTGGAGTTCTGTGCACAGTACTGGTGCCTGTACCTCAAGAGGGATGTGAGATTACTGAAGGGAGTGCAGCGTCTGGCCAAAAAATGATCATGGGACTTGGGCAGTTGCCTTATGAGGAAAGATTGAGGAAGCTCAACATGTACTGTACTCATTGGAGGACAGATTGAAAGGGAGACATGACAGAGACTTTAAGTACTTGAAGGGCATAAACAAATCAGGGAGGAGGATTTTTCCATTTAAAAGGGGGAGTAGGGCCACTAGGGGGCACAGTCTGAAGCTGGAGGGGGAAGGTTTAGGAGGGAAATGAGGAGGCACTACTTCACAGAGAGAGAGTGGTGGCGGGATGGAATGCTTTGCTGGAGGAGTTGATCAAACTGAGAACAGTGGACAGCTTTAAGTGGGGTTGGGATAAAGTCAGGGGCAGGGTTAGTACAGACAAGAACACAATGGGGGAAGGACCTGGAGAGGAGATGGAGGGAGGAGGGAATGGGGGGAGGGCAGCTGCAGTGGTATTAAACTGAAAGCTGTACAATCAGGCAGACTTGACAGACCTGTGGGACTTTTTCCATCAGCAATTTTGTATGTTTGTATGTTCATAACACCTGCTGCCATTGTCCAAAAAATATAGAATGTAGCCTACTACAACATACTGTATGAGGAACAAAGCATAATCAGTAGAATGGATACATTATCAGGAAGGTGAATGAAGTATTCATTCGCCTCTATGTGACCTAGTACACCTTGGTGCTTACAGGACTCACAGCACAGTACTGTTTGTAATGCTGCAGAGGCAATCTTGTCTTGAGCATTAAGAGACACGACAATGAGATGCCTAGAATCATACTAGGGCAATCCAGGTTACAATTGCATTGGCAACTAGATTTTAAAAATGACTGTTCACCTTGGCCACTTGTTTATAATAAGCAAGTAGCACAAGGTGGCGATATGTCCAGGTAGGCCTGTTATCGCACTGACTTGCCAGGACTGTTACCTTTACTGTCAACCCCCATCCTTTACAGATCATCCATGGATGAGGTTTGATAATGTTCTTTTCATTTTGGGTTCAAATTTACAGTGGGTGATTGTTGTATGGTTGCCAATTCATGCCTCAAGTAAGAATTGTGGGAGAGTTGCATATTTTCTTTTATTGTTTCTTGCATTAAACTGTCATTAAAGCAAGTCATGAAATTCCTTATCGTAACATTCAGAATTCCTGCCCTCATCAAAAGTGGCACTCTCTCTGCTACTTTTGGCTTTGGGTTTTTCCACGATAAGACTTGCTGCCGCCTCCTTCTCCTCAAGGTCCAGTGGTTGCAGCTAACACTGGAATGCAACATAACAGTTACATAACTGAAGCACTTCTATGAAAGGTATTATAGAAATGAAATAATCCTACTTCAGAATGATAAGATGTCATATTTTACCTCCACCTGCCGTTTATGTGTCCCTCTCCTGCATCCCTTTCTTCACGTCTTTGATTCTTCTATTGTGCGACTGTAGTGGAAGACAGCTTTATTCAGTATTTTTTGATACAATGCATCATTATCTTGATCATCTTGCTTAGAAAGCATAATTATGCTATGGTTCTGGATATGCACACAGGAGCTCAATAGCAGTGAAATGATTTTAGGTACCTGCTCCCTACAGTGTGTCTGCTACATCTCATCACCTATCATGTGCTGCTGTCTGACTCAATGCCATAGCAACATACAGCATAACATCAGAGGACCAGAGGTCCTACCAGCATGGCTGTATTCTTTATAAACCCATGAAACTTATGTAGCCTATTGCACTTCCATGGTACCAACCTTCCCAGATGGTGATTCCATCTGTGGACTCCCACCCCACCCTGGGTGCCTGGGGAACTGTATCTGGAAAAGCAGAGGAAGGTGGAGAAAGTAGTCAGGCGTGCAAAGTTGCATACATAAGAAAAAATAGCCTATTTACTAATAAAAGGGTAAAATAACTTTTTCTGGTATGTTACTGAAAGAAGATAGAATGAGGGTGGGATTATAAGATTAAAAAGGTAAGGAGTGAATTATGCAGAGGGGGAGCAAGAAATAGCCGAACTTCTGAACAAGCATTTCTCTTCAGTATTCACAGAGAAAGGGAAGGAGGGACCAAAGTTAGGCAATGGAAGCAGCACTGGGAGGAGGTGGAGACCAGTCCAATTAAGGAAAAGAGTCTTAAAGGAATTTGCTAATTGTAAAGTGGACAAGCCAATATGTTGGATGGGATACATCCCAGAGTATTAGAGACCTCAGGAGGTGCTGGCAGCACCTCTGGCAGCCCTCTTGTACACTTAGTTTGAAACAGGCATGGCACTGTTGTAGCACCAATGTAGTCCTGGTTCACAAATGTGGGATAGGAAGTAGGCTGCCAATTACAGGCCAGTCAGTCTGACCTTTTATTTATTTATTTTTGAAAGTCGGATTTACAACCTTTGAGTCAGGGACTCATTTACAAAGGCACCTCGTCGCAGGGAGGGTAGACATGGTTACAGTGTGAGATACAGCAGTGGTAACGTACAGGTGCAATACAGATAACAAAAGAACACAATATAACAGTGGTTTACGGAATAAAGTTACATACAGTAAATAGCAATCGTATGAAGTATAATAATAGTAGAAATCACAACCCTGGTCATACCGGGGAAATACCTATGTGGAAGGGTGGGGGGGAAACGGGTGAGGAAAAGAAAAAAAAATGCAGTCCAACGGACTGGGAGGGAGGTGGACATTGGTGGTATGGAAAGTAATGGAATCACTTCTAAAAGAAAGGTTTGTGATGTATATC
Organism: Neoceratodus forsteri; assembly: GCA_016271365.2. NCBI lineage: Eukaryota > Metazoa > Chordata > Ceratodontiformes > Ceratodontidae > Neoceratodus > Neoceratodus forsteri. The sequence goes on from CM028131.1 coordinate 1,131,190,488, forward strand.
TGGAATGCAACAGGGTACAGGAGGAGAGTCAGCATTGATTGACAGCATGAAGAAGTTGTCAAACTTATACAATAATTAATGAAATGAGCAGACTAGGAGGGCCTAGTGGTCCTTATCTGCCATCAAATTCTGTGTTTCTGCCAGGTAAGGACTGCTTGGCCCATACATTTTGACCATAAGTCCTACACTTGTTTGCTGCAAATGTGAGGCATTTTTTGAGTGTTTGATTAGGAAGGGGCAGTGGATGTGGCCTACGTGGATCTCAACAATTAAGGCCTTGGACACCGTCCCACACAGAAGGCTAGTGAACCAGCTGTGCAGTCTGGTAATGTGTCACAGGATGGTAAACTGGGTCAAAAATAGGCTGAGTGGTTAGAAACAGGGTGGTGGAGAACAAGTACAATCCAAAGAGAATGGGTTGACCAGTGGTATTCACCAGGATCAGTTCTTGCCGCAGTCCTGCTTAATGCCTTCATAAGCGACACTGCATAGGGGATGGAAGGAAAGGTGTGTCTCTTTTAAGATGACACAAAGATCTGCAACATAGTTAACACTCTAGAAGGGGTAGAGAAAATGAGACGGTAGCTAAGCAACTTTGATGATTGTTCAAGGGAATATCAGGTAAGATTCAATAAAAATAAGTGCAATATCATGTACTTGTGGCACAGAAATGCAGGAAGAGTAGTATATGATGGTGGTGAGGTACTGATGGCCAACAAACAGGAAAGGTACATGGAGGGGGCTAATATCTGATGATGTAAAGGCTACCAAACAATATGTGAGAAGGCTGTGAGGTGAGACAGTGGAATGGTGGGGTGCACAGGGAGAGGTATCTGCAACAGAAGGAAGCAGGTGGTGATGTATAGAACATTATTAAAGGGACACTGTCAACCCCCTTAGGCCTCAAGGTGTCTCTAGTTTAAAAAACACATTTTATGATTGTTCACATTCTATAGAGACTTCTAGTCTAGCTGGTTGTCTGATTCAGATTCCTTTTTCCTTTTAAAAAGTGAAAAACTAAGTGCCCACCATACTGGTGTTACCACACCAAAACATGTTTGATTACATTTCTTGACCAACTACAACTGAATCTTTCCTGGACTCAGGAATGCCCCCAACACTATCTAGATACTTATTATACAGTGGAAGTATAGGAGACTATTGTATCACAAGTGGCTGTACTGTTTGAGGGTGTTTCTAATGTTCAGGATGTATGCAGTAAGCCTAGTTCAATGATTTGGAGCAAAACAAGGCTGGGTATAACTATACATTCCCATGCATTTCAGTTCTAATAAACAAGAAAGCAGATAAAAAGTGCCTTCCAATCTGTCCTGACCCACATCCAGCAACATCCTGCCAAGGCAGAAATCCTTGAACTTGTTGATTGTAATATCAATTGGCTAGCAGATGCTGCCACCCCCCTCCCAAAAGGATGCTGCTGCTGCCCTCAACCTGTCTCAAATTGTGCCTTCTACCACACAACACAATAGAAACATAGAAACAATCCCAGAACTAGTACCTCAAACCTCATCAATCTGTTTCTTACAGATCACCCCAACAAATTCACTCAGGTTTCAGTGCTATCTGATGCATTGAGCGACCACTCGCCAGTTCTCTGTCGATGGTCCTACTTGGCAAAAAAGCACCGCCCCCAAAGTTATCCACCAGCAACTCCTCAAGCCAGGAAAACTACAGCTACCTGAAACACCACCTCCTCACATGGGACTGGTCACCCATTGCTGCCTCACCTGATATTGACTCGGCTCTGGAGTACTTTGTCAACTCCTTCAACACCACCTGTGACCTCTTTGCACCCTACTGCAAATGGGTCATCAAAGGAGTCGACACCCACTGGTTGTCGCAATCCCTGCTGGACCTAATGCATAACCGTGACAATCTCTGGCACATTGCACTGGAGACTGGAAGGCCTGCTGACCGGCAGCACTATTGTGAGGCCAGCAACCACTGCACCTGGAGGATCCGACAAGCAAAAGCTGAGTACTTTCGAGCTGCACTCACTGCCTCCTGGGGCGTGGGATGCAAATTCTGGGACTCCCTTAAGGAACTCAGTGGCAGAACCTCTACTGCCCCAGATGTCTGTCAATGGCAGTATCTCCACGGACCCCGAGATGATAGCTAACACATTGAATTCCGCATTCTCGGACCTCAGCGGTGTGCTTCCATCCAACTTCTTCGCACCCACCCCCATTATAACCCCCTGCCCTCCCAAGTGCCACCTTTTTGCTTCAGAGTTTTTTCCCAGCGTGATGCTGTCCCCCTTCTGCTAAGGGCACTCAGCAAATCTAGGTTCAGCAATGACTCTCTTGACCTTGACCCTCTCAGAAGTACTTTACCCCCTCACTGCACTGCTGAATCACTCCCTGGCCCTTGGTCAGTTCCCCTTCATATGGAAAATGGTCTCATCACCCCTATCCTGAAGAGTGGTGACTGCACTGTGCCTGGAAACTATCCACCCATTTCAATTCTACTCTCTCTCTCTCTCTCTCTCTCTAAGGTGCTCAAAAAGGTAGTCACTACCCAAGTCACAGACTACCTTGCCCAATACAACCTCCTCTTCCACAAACAGCATGGTTTCTGGAAAAGCCACAGCACCAGAACTGCACTTTTGGAATATACCAACACCATTCACTCCTCTCTTGATGCAGGCTAGATAGCTGGTGCTGTCTATATAGATCTTTCCAAAGCTTTCAACACCATTCATCACATGCTTCTCATAAACTCTCTAACCCAAATAGGTTTCTCAATGGATGCCACTGCCTCGTTCTTGGACTGTCTCTCTGACAGATCCCAGAGAGTCAGAATAGCTCAAACCCAGTCATCTCCCCTCAAAGTCATGTCTGGGGTCCCTCAGGGGTCAATCCTTGGCCCCCTGCTATTTACTCTATTCCTTAACTCCCTTCCCAAGGCCTGCATAGGGAACCTTCTCTTATATATGGATAAACAAAGCAAAAGGACTAGCGCACACCCTTCCCCCACACATAGCATAACATTTAAACTTTCAAATGCCAAAATTGGCTATATTTACTTTCAAGCTCCATGTGAGGAGAGGGTCCTCTTAGTTTCAGATTGGAATTCCAATTTGAGTAAGCTAAATCACCAAACGTCAAGGTGGGACTCTTCGATTTAGTCCCTAACTTTACAATGCCTCAATGGCTACTAGCTAACTGCTTTTATACTGTGCTCCCAGCAGGGATCTTACACAGGTAATTTAACTTTCAAATGCCTAAATGGCTACTGTGCTCCCAGAAGGGATATAACACAGATATTTTAAAGGGAGCATGCTTTAGAGGAGCACCATAAACTCCCCAAATTCAAGTAAAACCATAAAAACAAAAAATAGCTGCTCAAACCTTTAAATTACTACACACTGGAATTCACATTTCTTATAAGCGGTGCTGCTAGATGGTAGCAAATAACAAACAAAGCAAAAGGACTAGCGCACACCCTCCCCCCCCCATAGTATAACATTTAAACTTTCAAATGCCAAAATTGGCTATATTTACTTTCAAGCTCCATGTGAGGAGAGGGTCCTCTTAGTTTCAGATTGGAATTCCAATTTGAGTAAGCTAAATCACCAAACGTCAAGGTGGGACCCTTCGACTTAGTCCCTAACTTTACAATGCCTCAATGGCTACTAGCTAACTGCTTTTATACTGTGCTCCCAGCAGGGATTTTACACAGGTGATTTAACTTTCAAATGCCTAAATGGCTACTGTGCTCCCAGAAGGGATATAACACAGACATTAGGGACTAAATCGAAGGGTCCCACCTTGACGTTTGGTGATTTAGCTTACTCAAATTGGAATTCTAATCTGAAACTAAGAGGACCCTCTCCTCACATGGAGCTTGAAAGTAAATATAGCCAATTTTGGCATTTGAAAGTTTAAATGTTATGCTGTGGGGGGGGAGGGTGTGCGCTAGTCCTTTTGCTTTGTTTGTTATTTGTTACCATCTAGCAGCACCCCTTATAAGAAATGTGAATTCCAGTGTGTAGTAATTTAAAGGTTTGAGCAGCTATTTTTTGTTTTTATGGTCTTATATAAGGATGATGCAGTGCTTTACAGCACCCACACCAACCCTGCCACCCTCCAATCAATTCCACAGAGATCACTTAATGAGGCTGAATCCTTGTTTGCTGACCATAGGCTAGTCCTGAACTATAAAAAATACAAAGTCCATGCTGTTTGCCCATGCCCAAAATAAGATCAGGGGCCACCCCCTGCTCATCCAGAACTCCCGTAATGAAACCCTTGAACAAGTTTCTACTTTTAAATTCTTAGGTGTTACCCTGGACTCTGGGCTCACCTCCCACGAGCTAATCTGTTATCTTAGCATGGCTGTCAACGTGTGTATTGGTCTACTCCACTAGTACAAGCATTGTCTCCCCCCGAAGCCCGACAACTAGCCATCTCATCCTCTGTCCTGTCTCTCATAGACTACAGGAACATTATGGGGCTGCTGACACCACATCCCTCAACAAAATTAGGGTTGCTCTGAACAAAGCCTGCAGGCTGGCTACTGGCTGTGATCGGCTCACCCACGCCTGCACCCTCTAACGCGAGGACCAAATGGCTAAATCTTGACCACTGCCTAAAGTTCCAGACCTGTCTTTTTGCCAAGAAAATCTCAGCTGGCCTCACACCCACTGCCCTTGCTGCCCTACTCCCCCCGCTTACTACCTCCAGACGCACTCGTCACTCTGAGAATACCAACTACCAGGTCCCCCTTTATAAAACCTCCCTGGGACAGAGAACCTTTAGGTACCATGCTCCCCTTTGGCTGAATTCCTTCCCAAACCAATCTTCAGGGCACCTACTCAGGGACTGTTCAAATCCTTCCTCCGAACACTCTTCTCAGGACTCAGCCTGTGACTGCACCTGACACCCCCCATAACCCTATCAGATATGACAATGGACCCTCACTTGGTCCTGCCTCTCAGAGAACTTGTCCCTGGCCTCTGTCTCTACCTCAGGCCATGGACCAACTGTCACCTATAGCGGCTGTTTGCACATGCTGTTCAGATATGCAAATTAAGTAACAACTGCTGTATTGTCTGTTACTTTTGTACAATGTATATGCCACTGCACTGCTTTGTCTAACTGCTGTAATATATTGTACCACATTTGCCTGGATGTACTATACCCTGTATTTTGTATGATATGATATTTTCTTGCCTTTCATTGCACTGTAATGCCTGACACTGTATGCTTTGTATTGTATTCTATGACGTGAGTCTTTGTAAAGGAGTCTCTGACTCAAAGGTATTAATTATGATATGTTTCACTAAATCTATAAAACAACCTAGCAACATCAATGAATTTTAGAGAAGGTAAGCAATCATAAATGTGATCTTTACCTAGAAATAATATGATGCAAAAAAGGTTAACAGTGTCCCTTTAACTCATCTACTGTGTCCAGTTCTGGAGGCTGCATCTCGGAAGGACATAGAGAAGTAAATGCAGAGAAAGGGTGACAAGAATGGTGCAGGGCTATTCACAAGTCATATAAATAATATGTATTCCCTGTAGTAGAGAACATGGGGGGTATGATAGAGACTTTCATATGCCTCATGGTTGCAGAGCCAGAGGAAGGCATTTTGGTGCCCTGGGCAAGAGACTAATTTGGCGCCCCCCACCAGAAAAGTTGGGGTGTAATACAAGGCCTCAGAGTTTCCGAGGGGTTTACATGCTCTGTGGTGAGTTTTGAGGCTTTTCTTGAAGAAAAAAAAACACACACACACTTTTGTTGCATGTGCCCTACCCCTGATTTCAGGGAATACTTTGCTCCTCTACAATATGAGATGTGGGAGACTGCTGGCTGAAAAGGAAATGAAGCTCTCTTTGCTAGTAATTAGTTTCCAACAAACAACATTTACTAATAGTCTACACTTCCTCTCTTCCCTGATGCCACATTGCCAGCTTATATGGAACCAAAATTGCAATAGCCCTGAGCATAAAATGTAGTGTGTGTTGTGAACATAAAACATAGCCTCTACTTTAAAGTGACCAGATTCACAAGCTCACAAGCCAAGATCCCATCATTGTTAGAATTTTAATGTATTAAACTCGCTGAAGACCAGTGGGTGTTCAGAAAATTGTTTTCAGAGAATCCAAGTTCTACACACACACACACACACCCACCACCCCACCCCTTTAATTTAACTCACTAAAACTGTTTGAAACTTTTGTACAATTTCACAGACCTACTATATGACTTTCACTGTGGACTTCTGTACCCATGTATGCACTCTGTACCATACTAGTACCAGGTCATGCCTGAAAAATCAATCTTTATGTCACCAGTGTACTCAGTCAGATGATTAATAAAATAAACATAAGCTTGGACACCTTATTCCAAACGTCTGATCCCATACACAAAACATGAGACTTTCAGACCCTTACAGAAAACATCAGAACCAGCCACAAAACTTAAACCAGCAGTGCAATGTGGGTAAAACAAGTGATGACTCCCATCTTTTTTCTAATATAAATTTCAGGCACCTTCCAGTTTCATTTGGTCATAAAATGCTGTAGTTGCACCATTTTTTTTATTTTATAAATGTTTTAATTAAGTATTTTTCATCCCCAAGACAAAAAGATGGCCAACACATTTGACTTAGGAATAGCATTGAGGCCTCATAAGTGTTAAGAACAAGAAAATAAATAAAACTCATGGTGTGAAACCTAGGAGGTACCTAACTGTAGCAGCCTGAATCTAGCGTTTGGAAAAAAAATTTTTGTTGCACTGCTGCTGTAAGCTCTGCACCTCCTAACTACAGCGTAGGCACTCTGCATCCAAATCTTTTGAAAATTCACCAAGCACAAAGTGCAAAATTCAAGAACTGATGTACATTTATTTGTTGCAACCATAAATACCTTTTGATTCCTTGGAAACTGGATTTTTCCCTCCCTCGAACAAGGAGGAGGAGGAGGAGGAGGACTCGAATAAGGCTTCCAGGGAGCAACTGGGTGGGCATTACAGAACTGAAACAGCTAAGCCTCATGCGTCCCTGACCCCAGCTGGTGTGCTCGAGTCACCTGACCCACTCGGTCCTCCACTGCTCGACTCTTCTGAGCAGCACCCACTGCTATTCCGCTGCTCAGCCTGCTGGCCTTCCTGCAACTTGCTACTTGCTGCCTGGTGGTGTGGTGTGTTCGGACTCCTGACTGGACGACCACCAACCCGATCCTAGACTCTTTTCTCAGCCGATTGACAGCTCCCAAGTCCCACCACATCGGTTTGGCACTTGATGGCTACTCTCCTCTCCTCTCTTCTGGCTGGCTGGGCGCCTGGTCCACCAGCTCTCCTGACTCCTTCAACTTTCTAGGCCATCCTGCCACACACACGACATGGTGGAAGGACCTCCTCACTACAGAATCGAGTAGACAACTGAGCGATGCATACCGCCAATAAGCCCTCACCTCTGGCCAATCACAGTATGGCAAGTTGAAAGCCACTTGCCAAACCAGTCAAACATATTAGATTTTCTTGGGGGAGACAAACTAAGCAGGCAACAGGCACCATTGGTGCCAAATTAATTGTAAATAATGCCAGTGCCACCAGCCAGTTAAAGAGCTGCCAGGAGGGGCGAGGTGGTGCGGTCACAGTCAGCAGAAGGCACATGCACAGAGAAACCAAACAACCAGGGGAAAAAAGAAAAAAAAATGCAACATGTGGCAAAATATTGCTGGGGCTCAGCTCAGGTCAAGAAATAAATAAATAAAATAAAAAAAGCTTCACAGATGAAAATTGTGCCCCTCGGAGGCTGGCGCCCAGTACGGGGGCACCAACCGCCCCACCCTTCCTATGGTACTGCATGGTTGTAAACAAGGTACAAGATGACAGCATGTTTAAAAAAAAGAAAAGATGCTGAAGAACAAAGGGCCATGATATGACAATAAACGGGGTTACACTTAGTGGTAATGTGAGAAAGTATTTATTTCACAGAACTTGTGCTGGAGCCATGGAACAGTCACCCGGCAGACGTTGTATGCGTAGAATTGGTAGGGAAATTCAAAAACTCATGGGACAGACATAAAGGAAATGTATTTTAGGAAAGAGAAAGTAAAAGCCCCAGATTGTGTAGGATACAGTATGAAACCACTACTGAAGTTTGGAAGAGTAAGGTGGCCAGTCTAAAACTATTAATTTACTGGTGTCTGCTGCTAAATGACCTGTGCAGGCCTGATCTAAAACTAATGAATTGGTGGCTGCTGATACATGCCTTGTGGGGCCCCATCTAAAACCATTAATTAACTGGTGGTTGCTATCACATGCCCTATGCAGGCCCCATCTAAAACTATTAATTTACTGGTGGCTGCTATTACATGCCCTGTGCAGCCATGTCTAAATCCAGTAATTAACTGGTGGCTGCTGCTATGTGCTCTGTGCAGGCCCCATTTAAAACTATTAATTATACAATGGCATAAATCCAAATGCCAGAATCCTCAAATCTGATTGGCTGGCTGGCACCTTCCCAGCATGATAAATCATCCAGTGTACCCACTGGAAAAGGTGCCAACTGATCTTAACCCAAATCAGTCTGACCCAGAAAATCAAAATCTACGGCCTCGATATTGCTCACCCACTAAGCGAGGCAAAAGCAGGACTTTCAAACACCCCTGACATCAAAGACTAAATCTGCCAAACCCCTTCACTGAACTGCTAGATACACAGCTCCACACACAAAGCTGTAAACCCCGTCCACCAAAAGTCTCCTAGTGACCATTTAAAGAAAAAAAAAATCACTTCTATGCCAGCTAACTCAGCAGTGCTGCACGCACTGTCCCTCTTGCTGCTCACAGCGTCCTCAATTTCAGTGAATGACCGACTCTACAACACAAACATGCGGTCGTAGCCCATACACAACCTATAACTTTGGACCATCTCCCGGAACATGAACCAGACTGCAGAAAAAGTAAACTTCTACTTTGTTTCGGGACAGGGCCGGTGAGCGAGTGTTTTTTTTACTGTGCGACAGCAACCACACTGTTGCGCATGAGCACAGTGCATCAGAAGTGGACCCAGTCGTTCATACTCGAAAGCAGAGCATAGACTGACTTCAAAAGACTGTCCAGACTCCGATAATAAAAATGGATCCAGGAGAGAGTGAACTGCTAACAAAGAGGCGCAGCAGTAATGATTTCCCGGCTCCGCAAAAAGCATCCAGACCGGGAATACCAAATGACTCTCATGCATGTGCAGCAAAGGGGATCCCTTGCAAACCAAGACTGCAGCCCTAGCAACTCAGAGCTACTTTTTTGTCACACAGGAATAAACTCGATAAAAATAACAAAAAATGCCCCCCCAAAACCCTAATTTTCTATATTTTTTTCTCACCAAAAAAATCCCACATTGTATAATAGCAATATGCCTGTGGCCTCGTGACCAAACCACATCAGGCATAGTAAATTCACCAATATACCCACACCCGTTGTGGTATATTGCTTAATTAACTGGTGGCTGCTACTACATGCCCTGTGCATGCACTGTCTAACTCCAATAATTAACTGGTTGCTGCTACTATATGACCGGTGCAGGCCCCATCTAAAACTAATTAACTGGTGGCTGCTGATACATAAAGGAGTGCTGACGGGGTTAGGCAGCTAGGACAACTGTCCGGGCCCAGAGTGGCTCAGGGCCCAAATTTTACACACTTACATATCTTGGGGATAGGAGGGGCCCAGAGACCTAAAGGTGTGTCCTGGGCCTGGAAATTTCTATCGACATCCCTGGATACTACGACATACGAAATGCCAGCAGAAACAGGCCTTATAGTCTATCAAGTCTGCTGGATTGTACAGCTAGCCTCAATTTACAACTGCCCTACCTCCTTTCCCTATCTGTATTTACCCCTCACTCTGTTCCTTCCTCTTAAAACCACCCACCATTCTACAGGATACCACCTCCTCAGGTAGAGTGGTCCACTTGTCTACCACCCATTCCATGAAAAATGCTTCCTGATTTCCTCCTGAATCTTCCACCCTCTGATCTCAGCGTGATGCCCTCGTGTCCCTACCCTAAAACATTTGCATTAGATCAGGTAAGTTTTCCTTAGATTTGACCCAGTTCCTGATGCTTTTCCTGTATGAAAATAATAGTCCTCTGCTTAGATAGCAGAATAGTGTCCATGGAAATGAAGACAAAGGAAAAGATATAATTTAATGAAATGTCTTCAGCAATAAAATGGAAAAATCCTGAATTCACATTTATGGTAAATCTTAACTGATATGTACAGATATAATTTCTTGGTTGGAAACTAGAAAATCATCGTTATGTGACTTGTTATGAACCAGCATGTTATCTCAACTGCGTTGGCATCCCAGGCTCAGGAACGAGCCTGGGTTTCATCAGGGGTTAAATAGGGATCACACTGAGAATTGAACATCTCAGGCAATCAGCTGCCTTGTACACTTACACGTCAGTACTGCAGGGAGCATTGCAAACTGTGACTGCGCACTGTGTCAGTGGCGGGGGGGCTTACCTGGGAGAAATGCCAGCACTGCAGGGAACATTGCAAACTGAAACTGTGACTGCACACGGTGTCAGTGGGGGGGGGCTAACCTGGGAGAAATGCCAGCACTGCAGGGAGCACTGCAAACTGTGACTGTGCAGTGTGTCAGTGGGGGAGGGCCTTACCTGGGAGAAACGCCAGCACTGTAGGGAACATTGCAAACTGAAACTGTGACTGCACACAGAGTCAGTGGGGGCGCTTACCTGGGAGAAATGCCAGCACTGCAGGGAGCACTGCAAACTGTGACTGTGCAGTGTGTCAGTGGGGGGGGCTTACCTGGGAGAAATGCCAGCACTGCAGGGAGCATTGCAAACTGTATGGCACACACTGTCAGTGACGGTGGGGGATTTACCTGAGAAATGCCAGCACTGCAGGAGCATTGCAACTGTGGCAGTGCACTGTGTCAGTGAGGTGGGGGGACTTACCTGGGAGAAATGCCAACATTGCAGGGAGCATTGCAAACTGTGGCAGTGCACTGTGTCAGTGACGTGGGGGGGACTTACCTGGGAGAAATGCCAACATTGCAGGGAGCATTGCAAACTGTGGCTGTGCACTGTGTCAGTGAGGTGGGGGGGCAGACTTACCTGGGAGAAATGTCAGCACTGCAGGGAGCATTGCAAACTGTGGCTGCGCATGGTGTCAGTGAAGGGGGGTCTTACTTGAGAGAAATGCCAGCATTGCAGGAAGCATTGCAAACTGTGGCTGTGCACTGTGTCAGTGAGGTGGTGGTGGTGGTGGGGAATTACCTGGGAGAAATGCCAACATTGCAAGGAGCATTGCAATCTGTGGCTGCACACGGTGTTAGTGAGGTGGGAGGGGGGACTTACTTGGGAGAAAAACAAATCAGAGTTAAAACCCTGCTCCAGTGCGGATGATACCTTCCATCTTAAACTCCACTGCCACAGATCCCCTGGTGCTTAAACTGAACTCTGTTGGCAGATGGCCACTGTGGGACAGCACTGGGATGTCACCTTGACAGAAAGACAGGCTGAGCAGGAAGGAATAAAAACCCATAGAAAAAGTGATTAAAACAAACACAGACTGGGAACTGATGACACAAAGAGGTTCCCCATGTGGCTATTGAAGGTTCATATATTTCAGTGCAACTTATTCTGTGTGTGTGTGTGTGTGTGTGTGTGTGTGTGTGTGTGTGTGTGCGACAGCACATGCATGAAGGTGTGTCTGTGTGCCAGCACAAATGTGTGTGCTTGCTAACATGGTGTGTGTGTGTTGGTATGTGTGTGCATGGTTAGGAGTGTGTATATGTGTGTGTGTGTGTGTGTGCACGTGGAAGGGGGTGCATTAGCACAACCGCATGTGCTTGTTAGTGTGTTGTGTGTGTTCACGAATGTGTTCATGTCCTTGTTAATATGGTGTGTGCATGTGCACAAATGTGTGTGTGCTTGCTAATGCGCTGTCTGTGTTGTGTATGAATGTGTACATGTGCTTGTGAATGCAATGTATGTACTGTATGCAGATGCATCCATTTGTTTTTTTTTGCTTATATGTGCATGCTTGCATATGTGCCTTCTAAAAGCTTAAAATGATGAGCAACCCCTGTCACAGACTGCACGGCAACCTACCTCTTAAATGTCAAATCGGGCAGGCAGCTCGGATCATCGTGGACAAACAGGTAACCCGTAGGTTTGTAATAATCCACCATCACATTCCTGCAAGATGCAGCATCTGCTATTACATCATACAGGGAACGTGGAATGCCTGAAAGGAGAGCCAACAGATGGCATTAATGTAAACATTCGTTTGTGTTCACCTGTTCAGGTTATTTTCAGGTATGTTTTCCCTGTGATTTCCCCCTGTGACAACAGTGACAACTCAGGCAAATTACAGGTGGTTATTCCCTGTGGGATTTTCATACTTGACACCATGTAACCAGTTAAAAAAATATTAAGGGTGTATTTCGTGTAGGATTTACATGTGACACTCTGTAGTCAATTAAGCTTAAATCTCTGGGGGTGTATTCTTATAGGATTTTCCCATGTGATACCCTCGCAACCAGTTAGGTAAATCTCAGACATAACTGTACATTCCTATAGGATTTCCCCATTTTCATCCTTTAAACAGTAAGGTAAATCTTGGTGTGCCTTTTCCTTATGGGATTTTCTGTCTGACACCCCTTGACACGTTAGGTAAATTTAAGGTGTTTATTCCATGGTGCGATCCCTATGCGATACTCCTAAGCAGTTAGGAAAATCTTAGGTGTATATTCCATATGGGATTTCCACAGGTGACACTCAGTGACTAGTTAAATAAATCACAGGAGTGTATTTCTTTTTTTTATTTACTATTTTCTGTTTTTTTCTCCTTTATCACCCTTTCCCGTGTGCATCCGGGGCACTGAACGTACGCACGTGGAGGCACACGCATGTCAGGCACTGTGGAGCACCCCACCCTGCTAGCTGCCCTCCCACCTGCGCCACCACCGGATCTCCACGCTGTGGTGATGGGACTATGGGAGGGACAGCATCCACCCGAGGAGAGGTCAAACCTGCTCCTTTGCCCCCCGGCCGGCTCCCTGACAACCTGAGGTCATTCCCAAACCCTGGTCGCTGGCGTGATGCGAGGTAAGACTAGATGCCTTAACCCTCTGTGCCACCAGGCCAGCTCACAGGAGTATATTTCTTGGGGACTTCCACAGGTGCTATCCTGTGATCAGTTGCACGAATTTCAAGTGCCTTCCTGGAATTTCCCCAGTTAACACCCTGAGGTGAGTTGCAACCCATGAGTCAGTATTCCATGTAGGATTTCTCCAAGAGATACTTGTTAGCTAAACCTCAGCTGTGTATTTTTTGGAGGATTTCCACAGGTCACACCCTGTGACCATACAGCTAACTCTCAGGTACTTATTCCCCTATGGGATTTCTCCATGTGACACCCTGTGATAACTCACATAAACCTGATATATTCCATGCTGGACTTCCCCTAGGTCACACCCTGTGACTAGTTTGGTTATTCTCAGGTAAGTATTCCCTGGGGATTTCCGCAGCTGATTCCTTGACATGAGTTAGGTTAGTTAAGTTTCAGGTATGTGTTCCCTGGAGAATTTCCCCTTGTAATGTCCTATGAAACCAAGTCTCTTACCTCAAGGTGATTATCCGGTAGGGGCTTGACAATGTCTACCACTGGTTCTGGGAACACCAACTGGTTCTAAACTCAAAGAGGGCCATTGCTATGAGACTTAGCACCCTACACAGTTCCCAGTTAGAAATGTCTCAACATAGAATTACCTACTTGGAATCCACTAATGTTAGTCTGATTACAAAACTCAAAGTCCTATATAAAGGAATGCAGCCTGCCTCCTATTGTTTGAACCTTGTGAAATCCTGCCAGACTGTGGGGAGGCTGTCTATGGCTCTGCCTCCAGCTCCTCTCTGATCAGACTGTAATCCCTGTACAACTCTTTCTGCTGCTTGCCCTTGAATTGCCCCCCATGCACCCATCACTATACCGCCTTGCACAGTAGTTTGGGTTGACCTTCTCTGGAATAGATAAGGCTTTGGCCTAGCACCACACTCATTTCCAAATATTAGATTAACAAGCTATCTGATTATCTCATCCTTTCCTGTCTCCGTCACTTTTATGATATGATTCACTTATTGCTAAGCACTCTGAACCTTTGGGGATATGGCGCTATAAAAATTTGCCTTCTTTTGTCTCATTATTCTCAACAGGGAAACAAGCAAGAATGACTGAGCCCAATTATCTAAAAGTGATTTTTGGTTATCCATAAATAGGTAGGGCAGTGCAGACATCCCCTACAGAGCTGGATGCTGAGTAGGGCAAAAGATGGTAGGTCGAAATCATATCCCAGACCCAAAACCAAGTTGGGCGCTTTTTTTTTAGGAGCAGGGGCTGGCCTCAGATCAAAGGAATGTCCATGGTGTGATGTAATAAAGGCAGGGCAGATGATGCTTCTGGCACAGATATGTATGTGCCTGCATTTCCCTGAGACCCTTTGTTGTATTTTGGGAATTGATGCACCGACATCTCTATCAGTACTATTATGACTCTCAGAAGACCCCTGTTGAGGGTAAGCTTAAACTATCTATTTGGAATCTAGTTTAGGCTTAGTGAGATTTATCCCATTAGCCTTCTATCTGTTCAAATGTTTTGTTTTCCATTTCTGTAGTGTACTGTATTAATTATAGACTTTAGTGTGTATAAGTCTGTACCATGTGTAAATATAGAGCATTAATTATTATTTTTATATGTGTTGTGCTCTCTGTGGCTGTATTTTTAAGGGTATAGATAAACTGGTGTAAATGGCAAGGCTGTGATCTCTCTTAAAAGAGACAGGCAACTAAACTGTTCGCAGCACACCTGATCATTATAAAGGGCATGTAAAAGAGTGTCCCCAGCTGTGGTTATAGGGGTGGGTTGTCTGTTCTTGGGAAAGGACATTGTATTATGTGAGCAGTGGCTGGTGGAGGAAAGCAAACCAAAATATAAACTGAGTAAGAGTCAAGTCATTATTGAGGTGGCCCTTCTGGAGGCTGAAGAGTCATGAAAAACTGGTTGCACTGTGGGGACTGAGTTTGGGGAGGACTGAGAGCCCCACACTATTCTCTCTGCAGTATGCACCTGTAATAGACCTAGCTAGCTCAGGGATCTCTTCTGACCAAAGATTGTAATTAAATAAAAGCAAAACTGGGTCTGAAAGTCAGTGATTTATAAAGAAGCTCTTTCTTTACCAATGGCACCAGCTAAAATAGTAAACAGTCCATATTATGCAGTAATGTTCCAAACTATTGAGTCAGAGTTGACCTCAGTACAAAGCTAACAGACTACAGGCGTGCCATTGCTGAATCAAACTAGTTGGAGGCTTGCTGTGGCTTGGTGGGACAGCAGGACACTCAACACTGTTCTCCTTGACTGAGTGACACTGAAGTGCACATGCATAAACACCCTTAGGATGCTCATTTGGTTTTGGTTCCAGCATCCTTCTCTCCTCATCCAGTGGCACCTCACTCTCTTGGGAATTTATGGACATTTGTTCCTAGGGTGCCTTGGTCCAAAGAGACTTCATCCCAGCACACCTCAAGGGGTGGAACCCCACTCAAGAGGGTTTCATTATCTTCACAGCACCCAAAGAGGTGGTATTCTCTCTAGCAGGGACCAGGAGTACATGCACCAAATGTATGTTGCAGAAGCAGGCAGACCTCCTAGAATACAACTACTGATTCCCTCAAAACTTCAATACAAATATAGCGAGTTCCTAACATTAAAATCAGTCATCTCACCAATCATGTCTGCTGAATAGAAAGTCTAACAGCATGGAAAGGCTGCAGCCCGTGGTTCAGTAGGGCAGCCCATGAGGGGTTTGTCCCACTGAGACACAGTACAAATCATACAAACCAGCCAGGCTAATATAATTGAGTACCTCATGTACGGTGGAAACATACAAGCAAAATATTGAACAGCACTTTGTAAAAGCAGAAATCAGGGGCTGCTGCTGTGAACCGTTACTATGTTGCCTGAGCAATCCTACACAAGTCGCCCAATGTCCCATGAATTAATCACTTACTGTGTCTCTCCTTTCCAGTCCTGTGTCCAAAGCCCAAATTTTAGAATATCACTAATATCGCCCAACAGGTTATGCCATGCTGGGATAATGTCACTCAGGTGGTTGGGCACGAGGCCATAGGCTGAGTGCATCCAACACCTAAGGTGTGATGTTATCCCAAACGACACACACCCTGGAGAGCATTATTACTATTATACAATGGCTCATTGTTATATATAAAATAAAAAATAGTTTTAAAGAATGTTTTTATTAGAGAGGAAAATATTTTTGTTTCTTAAGAGGAGATGCAAAAAAAAGAGATCAAGGTCATCTGACATAAGCTCATCTCCAGGTTCACAGTAAGGCTGAGACTAGACCCGTGATGTTATGCTGAGATAACAGCACAGGTCCAGTCCCAGACTGACCAATCAGAGAACAGGTTTTTTCCTTGCCATTGTATAATGTGCAGTGGCAGGCTGCTCACAGTTTGGGCTAGTGTCATGTACACCAACAAGTGTCCTTTACAAGTCTTTGATTCTGTCCCCAAATCCATCCATGTAATGGGGAATTATTCCCCAAATGGTTTATGTCTTTATTTGTTAAATTATAATCAGTGGCTCATTTCTATGTTGTGGTACTACCTTTAATGGGCTCGTTCATCTCTCTTCAGTCTTGAATGTTTTTCTTAATTCAAGTTTCTATCCCAGCTATAACCATCTTTTCTTATCGGGGCTCAATTGGTGGCTCTTCAGCCATCGACAGCTACTACACAGCCACACTGTTCTGGGTCTGAGAGTAGCAGCAACTTTCATTCAGTTATGGCACTTTTCTCCCCTTTTTTCTTCTTCCACCCTCCTCCTGCATGGCATCCCTACATGACCCTTACAGCTGCTCCCTGTGAAAGTGGTGGAGAGAGCTACCTCCTTATATCAATTAATTAATCAATCAATTCTTTATTTATAAAAAGGCACCTTTCTAAAACCAAAGCACCTGTACAATACCAGTTGAACAGATTAATAAATAACAATATAAAATTAAAATAATAAATACAGCATCAGCTTTAAAAATCTGAAAATGCCAGGCTAAAAAGATATGTTTTCAGGGCGGTCTTAAAACTTTGGACAGTCAGGCAATCTCGCACCCTACGAGGTAGAGAATTCCACAGGGTTGGGGCTAGAAAACAAAATGATCTTGCTCCAGATGTTTGTAAACGAACCCTGGGAATCTCTAGCAATCCCTCATCGTTGGATTGGAGAGGGTGGGGGGGGGACAGTAGGGATGAAGGAGATCTTGCAGATAACTGGGTCCCTGATTGTGTAGGGCCTTATAGGTCAGCAAACCGACCCTGAAGGTGATCCACCACTTGACTGGCAGGCAGTGCAGTCCGCGGAGCACAGGCGTTACAGGACTGGTCCTGGAGGTACCAGTCAGAAGCCTGGTTGATGCATTCTGCACCAGCTGAAAGCGGCAGATATCAACCCCCAGAAGCCCAATAAAGGGGCACTGCAGTAGTCAAGATGGGAGGTAATGAAGGCATGGACCAAAGCTGGAAGATCATCTCTGGAGGAACCAAGTGCTTTACCTGGACGATATTCCTCAGATGGTAAAAAGAAGTTTTGACAGCCACTGACGCCTGTGATTTTAGGGTCAGACAGTCATCAAACATAACGCCCAGGTTCCGCACTCGGTCCGAGGTAGTTAGCTGGACACCTCCAAGCCATAGCCCTGAAAGCAATCCAGCCAACTCACCCACCCACCTCTCGAAGACCTGGGTCCACAACCAACACCTCAGTTTTCTCTGGGTTTAACTGCAGCCAGCTCACATTCATCCAGTCCTGGATCTCAGCTAGTCAGCTATTAAAGATCAAGACAGCGTCATTCTGGCCAGGCACAAAGGACATTTACAGCTGAGTATCATCTGCAGAGCAGTGAAAACTCAAGCCGTACTGCCTCATAATCGCTCCTAATGGCAGCACATATAGCACAGACAACATGTGCACCAAGATGGAACCCTGCGGCACCCCACAGGATAGGGAGAATGGAGCTAAGGAAAAAAAAAATGGACACTACCCTCTGAGTCCTACCCTCGAGGAATGATCGAAACCATCTGAGGACTGTCCTCAAAAGTCCACAGATGAACCTCAGGTGCTCCAACAGCATACCATGGTCCACGGTGTCAAATGCCGCAGAGAGCTCTAAAAGGACCAAGATGGAATGGGTCTTTTGATCTCTCGCTATTAGGAGGTCATTTAGTAACCAGACAAGGGCTGTCTCAGTACTATGTCTCTTCTAAATCCAGACTGGAGAGAATCATAAACATTGTGGCTGGTCAAATGGTCCTCCAGCTGCAACACCACCAGTTTCTCAATAACCTTACCCACGAAGGGTAGGTTAGAGATAGGTCTGCAGTTAGGCAGACAGGATCCAAGGAGGGCTTCTTAAGAAGGGGCCAAACCACACAGAAACATAGATTGTGATGGCAGATAAGGACCGCTTGGCCCATCTAGTCTGCCCATTTTCCTACCTAACAGATAAGCTGCAGATCCTAGTTAACCAACAGCTTACTTCCTCCTACCCCTCACTAGGACTGCCTTATGCCTGTCCCATGCATTCTTGAATTCCCCCACTGTTCTTGACTCCAGGACCTCCTCAGGGAGGCTTTTCCATGCATCCACAACCCTCTCTGTGGAAAAAATACTTCCTCACATTACCTCTGAGCCATCCCCCCTCTATCTTCAAATTGTGCCCCCTTGTTCTTGCACATCTCTTTTTCTGAAAGATGCTACCCTCTTGGACTTTGTTGATTCCCTTGAGGTACTTGAAAGTTTCTATCATGTCCCCTCTCTCCCTTTTTTCCTCAAGGGTAAACATATTAAGCTCCTTTAGTCCTTCTTCGTATGTCTTCTGGTGCAGACCCTGCACCATTTTGGTTGCCTTCCTCTGGACAGCCTCCACTCTGTCTATGTCTTTGCGGAGATGGGGTCTCCAGAACTGCACACAGTACTCCAGATGGAGTCTCACCAACTGTCTGTACAGAGGGATAACAACTTCCCATTTCTACTATTGATGCCTCTCCCTATGCATCCCAGTATCCCCCCCAGCCTTCCTTACTGCCTTCTCACATTGCCTGCTCACCTTTAGGTCATCTGATATAATTACCCCCAAGGTTCCTTTCCATTTTTACTGCTGTCAGTATCTCACCCCCCCATTGTGTACTCTTCCCTTGGGTTGTTGTTTCCCAGGTGCATTACCTTGCACTTTTTTGCATTGAATCTGAGCTGCCATACATCTGACCATTCCTCCAACCTTGCCAAGTCCCTTCTCATCCTTTCCACTCCATCTTGTGTATCAACTCTGCTGCAGATCTTTGTGTCGTCTACAAAGAGGCATACTTTTCCTTCCAGTTCCTCTGCAATGTCACTTATAAAGACATTAAAAAGGACCGGTCCTAGTACTGAACCCTGCTGTACCCCGCTAGTAACCCTCCTTTCTTCACTGTTAACTCCATTTACTACTACCCTTTGCGTCCTGTTGTCTAGCCAATTTTTTATCCAGGCTACCACCTTGGGACCCACTCCAAGGCTGGATAACTTGTGTATTAATCTTTTGTGCGGGGACTGTATCAAATGCCTTGCTAAAATCTAGGTAGGCCATGTCCACAGCCCCTCCCTGGTCTACTACTTTGGTCACCCAGTCAAAGAAATCTATTAGATTCTTCTGACACGACCTTCCCATTGTGAATCCATGCTGCCTTGGGTCCTGTGCCCGTACTGGATGTTGTACTGTAAGAAAATCAAGGGAATTTTTAGATGATATAGCATCTTGGAATGCCCGAAGGAGATAAACATCAATTTCCTTCTTAAAGTCCAACGTGGGATCTTTTTCCAAAGGTCTATAAAAAATATCATTGTCCAACTGACGATGTACTTCCTGTATATATAGTCCTGGGTACTGAGCACCACCACAGCTCCACCTTTGTCTGCCGGTTTGATGGTAATTAAGAAGTTATTCTCCAATTCAGTTAGCGCTTTCTTTTCATCATTATTTAAGTTACAAAACGAATAACTGTTCTGTTTCTTAAACATGGAATCTATATCATTCAAGCATGCAGTTTCAAACACCATGATTGCAGCTGAAGGCGGTGGATTAAAAGTGGATGGACTTTTAAAATGCTGAAGATGTCCCTCCTGCTGTTGTGTCTGAGTTAGCACTGTTTCAACCCCTCGCGACTGCTCAGCCAAATGTTCACTATTACGCATATTGAAAAAAGATTTTATACTTAATTTCCGAGTAAACCTCTTGATATCCAAGAAGATGTTAAACTTGGAGGTACAGCATGAAGGAATGAATTTTAGTCCCTTCCCTAAAACAGAGACTTGGTTGTCAGTCAGTAAAACATCAGACAGGTTTAAACATTCAGTGTATCGACCTCCCTCTGAACTTCTGTGAGGTTCTCGGCATCATTACTGGATATCGTTTGCCTCCAGAGGTTTTTGTTCTTACATCTCCTTCGCCCACCTCGCCGTGTCTTTGATCCACCTTGAACCTTACCAATCGTTCCGAGCGGCGCGGTTGGCTGTTGTTCACCGTGCCGATTTCTTCCAAAGGGTCTTCAGATGACTCTGATGTAGAATGGAAACTGCTGTCAATACTATTATTGTTAGTGCATAAAATCGATTTATTCTGTTGTTGCTTATTTTTAACTGTACTTTGTTTATGCTTTCCAGTAGGCTCAGACCCCTTCCACATAAAGACTCTATTCAGAGCATAATGCTGGCGATCTCGTTCAAACTTTCACATTTTTATAGCTTTTAAACGAACATCTTGTTTGGTGATTGCCAAGCGTAGCTTATTTTCAAGCTCTTTAAAGTCTGGATCAGCACTATAACTGGCAAAAACAGACTATTTTTCTTTAACAAGGGGCTCAATCTGAACCTTCTGTGCTCAATAGTCTCTTATTAAGCACTCCTGAAAAAGCAAAGAGGCTGCTTGCATCTGATTAGTCCAATCATCTTTAAAGCCTTGTCGTTCTAAACCGTATCCAGGCCATTTAATTACTCTAAGTCCTCTCGGGACTCGATTCACCTGTACATATCCCTCAAGGCTAGTAAGGTTCCAATAGATGCACCTTGCTTTAAGTGATAATTTTTCCAGCTTAAAATAAGCAGTAAATATACTGGGTACTGGCTCACGATTTGGAGTGTCACCAACAACTATATTGTTTGGTAGAGACACAGCAGTGTCAGGATCCGAACTTACAAACGGATTTGGTGTCCCTATGCCCAAAACCAAAAACTTGATAAAAGTCTGGGAGCCATCGCCTCCTGCATACAAATCTTCTATATTAGAAGATATGATGAAAGAAAAATGCAGGCTGTAGAGTACCAAACCACAGGCTGCAAAAAGGACCGTAATACTAATAATTAAAATGGTCACATATATTCTTTACGGCGCCAACAAAGAAGTTGAGCTGAGCCTGCTTAAAACAATACACAGCTACACAAAAAAGCGGCTCCAGTTCAGGTTGTGCCAGTGTAAATGGATAAACATATGATCAAAATAAACACAGCACCAACACTTTGAAAAATAATTGCTGTATTAAACTCACATATTAAGGATGAAAACAGATGAAATACAGTGGCGCTATGCAAGGTAACAACAGCTCCCAGAGAACAAACAGCCCGACCGGTTTTGCACCAAAAGCGCCTCCTCAGGGACTAATTTGGTAATCACAAAAAACCCTTTAAATAAAAAATACCACTTAAAGTGACAGTGCAACATTATCAAAAATATTTTTTTAAAGATTTTTTACCACCAATAATACCAAACCAAATTTATTCTAGTATTCATACAATAACCTCGAAATTTAAAATTTTTTAGTAGTAATCATTTAATTACAGGATGTGGTATGTTAGTATATAAAGATTCAATATCCACTGATACCAATAGCCAGGACTGCTCAATTTGTAAGTCCTCCAGGAATTAATATACAAATGTGGTATTATGTGTCATTTATAGTGTGTTTCCTTTTTTCAGGTTGAAGCTTCTTCAGCAACTTTGGTATATAATGTACTAGTGATTCTTACTATTTTTGAAATGCCCATTGAGAGAATTATTTGCTAATTCAGTATTCCCAACTTGCAGTATGAATGTTTACTACTAAAAAAATTTAAATTTCGAGGCTATTGTATGAATACTAGAATGAATTTGGTTTGGTATTATTGGTGGTAAAAAATCTTTAAAAAAATCTTTTTGATAATGTTGCACTGTCACTTTAAGTATTTATTTTGATCATATCCTCTCACTGCCCCCATTTGAGAGTACGAGGTCTAAGATTGCTCCCTCACCAGTGGGTTCCGAAACTAGCTGTCTGAGACCTGCCACCTGTAGGGCATCGAGAATGGCCCTGCTCTTGGATGTGGCTGCAGCAAATGTGCTCCAGTTAACATCAGGCATATTTAGGTCTCCCATCAACAGTATCTCCCCTTTCTCTGCCATCCTAAGAATGCCTTCTATCTGGGATCAATATATTCCACAATTCTTTCCTTCAGCAGTGATTCTATTAACTTTCCCACCACTGATGTCAGACTGACAGGTCTATAATTGCCAACCTACTCCCTACTACCACTTTTGTGTAGTAGGACTATATCTGCCCTTCTCCAGTCCTCCGGAACCACTCCCACTTCCAGTAAGCTGTTAAAAAGAAGTGTCAGAGGAAAAGTCTGTATTTTCCTGAGCTCCCTCAATACTTGGATGTGTAACACCATTTGTTCTTGATGTATTTCCATATTTTTAAAAAGAAAATCCTTTTAAAGTGTTGCATTCTCCTAAAATGCACTCACCCCCTAGTTTCAACCCGATTCTAAACTTAAAACTGATTTTGGCTCTGCGAGGCCTCCACCTCTCCCACTCTGTGAACTCCTTTACAGATTGTGGGAAAGGGGGCAGGGGGTTAGACTTTTAAGTAAGCTGGCAGCACAACGTGGAATATTGCATTTAAATCCATCAAATACTGGGCAGCTGATCACACGTACTCCACACAGCATTCCCTTACCAACAGCAACTCTGCTTCTTGTGACCATGTGCATCTGCTCATTCATCAAACCATTCTCGCATGGAGCCACAACACAAAGAGACATTAGGACTGTTATAACATACTTTCAACATTATTCCTGAGAATTTTTAACACCAGCAGCTTCCCTGCATATACCTCATATTTAGCAGCTCCATCACTGAGTGGGAGGCTGTCATCATCCATGATGCAGCTCCATCAGTGAGCGGGAAGCCATCATCATTTACAGTGAACGGCGGGTGGGGATAGAAATGGCACACTGTGCAACTCCATCACTTAGCCAGATGGCCTCCTTGTCTAGTACACAAAGCAAGCAGCAGACGGGGGAGGAAATGGCAATTACAAACCTCCAGCACCAATATTCAAATCAACAGGAGGAAAAAGTAGATTCACAGTGCTACCTGCTCTACCTGTTAGATCAATGCAATACTAAACAGGAACTTTTTACAGAAAAACAAAACTTATTTTCATTTCAAACATTTAAGACTATTGTTTTTCTATTTACAAAAACACTTTTTTTTCATATCAAAAAGAACAAACAAGCCATTTTAAATCAGCACAATAAGCCACTCTGGGGCGCGGTCGGAGTCAGTATGGTGGCAGTGAGCAGCATTTGTGATGAGCTCCATGTCGGTGATTTATTCAAAAGACAAAAGGTTTGAGTATCGGTTAACTTTCCTGACTATAAACACATGGCTGATAAATGGAAAGCGTTTTCCTCCACATCGTCAGAAGAGTTTGCATCTTCAAAAGTGAACCTGCCAGAAAAATTCTTCTGTATCAAAATTGGCAAGGAGGGCGTTCACAGAACCGGTTGTGAACCAGTTTCGAGACTCGGTGAAGAGCTTCTTGGCTCGAAGACGCAAACTCTGACTGCCTGCTGGCAAGGGCAGAACTCTAAAGCTGATACCAAGTGTACAAAATCAGATAAACCCATCTCCACGAGTAGCACTGTTCCTGGATCAGCCCTAGCTACAATATCAAAGGAAGCTACAACTATGATTCTACCACACGGGATTGAGTCGTACAGACCAGAGTCTATTCCTGAAGCAGTCAAAAACCCTGTTGGAACTCCCATTGAGCAGATGGGATCCCCCAGCTGGTAAGAAATACATGACAGACTCCCTAGGGGAAATTTTGGAAAAGCTTATGGGGTGGACCTAGACTTCTGATAGCAGATTTAATGCACTATCTGAGAAAGTGGATTTTCTGCAGAAGGAATGGCAAGCAAAATCGTGAAAGGATTGAAGAAGTGAATAAGGAACTTGGACAAACAAAGACAGAGGTTGAAAAAGCTTCAAATAAAATAAAAGGGGTTGAGGCAACAACAGCTAGTCTTTTGAAAGATAACTTTATGTCATGTACAATAGAAATTTTGGAAAATTAACAAATACAGAAACTTTAGTTTTTTGGGTTTGCCTCCCCTGTTGGATAAGGAATTTCAAACTACAAGGGACCGGATTAAAGACATCTTTATAAATGTATTTGAATTGCCAGAGGAAAATCTCCCATTTATTTCTCAGTCGTTTAGAATACCTGCTAAAAGAGGAGCTCCCCCACACATAGACACGGAGAAGAAATCTACAGTCTTTATTACTTTGGCTTTTGAAACTGATCAGGACTTAGTAATGAGTCTCTCAAGGTTTAAAGCCCCTCTTCTTTATAAAAGAGATAAACATTCAATATTTCCAGATTATTCTTTCGCTACACAACAAAGAAGAAGGAGATTTTTGGTCTATAGATAGGAGCTCCTAGAAATGGGAGCCAAATTTCAATTTTTGGCACCAGCAAAGCTACGGGTTAAATATAACGAGACTCTAATATGTATTTTTTGATCCTGATCAACTCGTAGCCTTTATTAGACAGCAGACACAAAACAATAGTGAGGGTGCAGAATTAATGACTTTATCCAAAGAAGAAATGAAAAATATGTAATTGTAACAGACTTCAAATTGTATATTGTGGTAGAAATAATCATTGTTTTAATTTAATCAGGAAATTAGTGCGCTATGGGGGGCGAGGAAGAATTTTTTTTTTTTTTTTTTTTTTTTTCAGTAGTAAACAAGAATGAGACTATATGGCCTTTTTCCGACAAGAGAAACTTAATGTCTTTTTCTAATTCTGGATCAACCAAGGCTTTGCTGCTATTACTGTGTGTTAGAAACATAGAACATAGAATTTGACGGCAGATAAGGACCGCTTGGCCCACCCAGTCTGCCCATTTCCCTACCTACTGGATAAGCTGCAGATCCTAGTTAACCAGCAGCCTACTTCTTCCTACCCCCACCCCCTAGAATGGCCTTATGACTGTCCCATACATGCTTGAATTCCACCACTGATTTTGACTCCACAACCTCCTCCGGAAGGCCGTTCCATGCATCCACAACCTCTCTGTGAAAAATACTTCTTAAATTATCTCTGAGCCGCCTCTATCTTCAAATTGTGCCTCTTGTTCTTGCACACCTCTTTTTTGAAAGATGCTACCCTCTTGACTTTGTTGATTCCCTTGAGGTACTTGAACATTTCTATCATGTCCCCCTCTCCCTCCTTTCCTCGAGGCTATACATATTAAGCTCCTTTCTTTCCTCTCTTCATATGTCTTCCATTGCAGATCATGCACCATTTTAGTTGCCCTCCTCTGGACAGCTTCCATCCCGTCTATGTCTTTGCAGAGATTGGGTCTCCAGAACTGCACACAGTACTCCAGATGGGGTCTCACCAGCTGTCTGTACAGAGGGAAATAACTTCCTGTTTTCTACTGGTGATGCCTCTCCCTATGCATCCCAGTATCCCCCCAGCCCTCCTTGCTGCCCTCTCACATTGCTTGCCCACCTTTAGGTCATCTGATATGACTACCCCCAGGTCCCTTTCCATTTTTGTTGTTGTTAGTATCTCACCCCCCATTGTGTACTCTTCCCCTGGGTTTTTGTTTCCCAGGTGCATTACCTTGCACTTCTTAGCATTGAATCTAAGCTACCATACATTTGACCATTCCTTTAACCTTGCCAAGTCCCTTCTCATCCTTTCCACCCCACCCTGTGCATCAACTCTGTTGCAGATCTTTGTGTCATCTGCAGAGACATACTTTTCCTTCCAGTCCCTCTGCAATGTCGCTCATAAAGACATTGAAGAGGACCGGTCCTAATACTGAACCCTGCGGTACCCCACTAGTAACCTTTTCTTCTGAGTGGACTCCATTTACTATTACTCTCTGTGTCCTATTCTCCAGCCAGTTCTTTACCCAGGCTGTCATCTTGAGACCCACTCCCAGGCTGGCTAACTTGCATCTTTTGTGTGGGACTGTGTCAAATGCCTTGCTAAAGTCTAGGTAGGCCATGTCCACAGCCCCTCCCTGATCTACTACTTTGGTCACCCAGTCAAAGAAATCTATCAGATTCGTCTGGCATTACCTTCCCGCTGTGAATCTGTGCTGCCTAGGGTCCTGTGCCCCTCTGGCCTCTAGATACTCGACAATTCTTTCCTTCAGAAGTGATTCCATCATTTTCCCATCACTGAGGTTAAACTAACAGGTCTGTATTTTCCTGCTTCTGCCTTGCTCCACTTTTGTGAAGGGAATCACATCTGCCCTCCTCCAGTCCTCGGGTACCACCCATCCTCCCATGATTTGTTAAAAGGGTAGTCAGTGGTGTCACTAGTTCTACCCTTGGTTCTTTTAGAATTCTGGGATGAATCCATCAGGCCCCATTGCTTTGTCCACCTTCAGTTTTAAGAGTTCTTTCAGAACCCTTTCTTCTGTAAATGGCTGGTATCAACTTCTGTATCCAGAGTGTTTCTACTGTTTGTTTTAGGTACCTCCCTCTTCATTTGTAAATACTGAGCAAAAATATTTGTTTAGTATCTCTGCCTTTTCACAGTCTCCTCTACCCACCCTCCCTCCCCTTTATTAAGCCTCACTATCCCTCCTTGGTCTTCCTTCGCTCCTGATGTACCTATAAAAGGTTTTATCCGCCTTCTTAACTGAGTTGGCTATCTTTTCCTCGGTTTGGGCCTTTGCTGTTCTGACTGCCTTCCCAGCCTCCTTTTGCTTTAACTGATACAGTTCTCTGTCCTGCTCCTTCTGCAGATTCTTGTACTTCCTGAATGCTTTTTCTCTTGAACCTTCACTGCCACTTCCTTTGAGAACCATAGTGGTTTCTTACATCGTTTTGTTTTATTTGCTTCACACAAAGGCTCATACCTCTGTGATGGCAGTTTTATTATTCCCCATTGTTCTTCCACCCTCCTTCCTGCCCATTTGCTAGTGCATTCCTTAGGCACTCACCATTTTGGCAAAGTCAGCCTCCAAAGTCCAGTACTTTTGCCTTTGTATGGCTTGACTCTATTGCTGTGTTTATTATGAACCATACTGTTCGATGGTCGCTAGTTCCCAGATGGCTACCCACTTCTACATCTGTGATCCTCTCTCCATCTCCATTTGAGAGAACTGGGTCTAAGATTGCTCCCTCTCGAGTGGGCTCCAATACTAGTTGTCTAAGGCATGCCCCCTGTAGGGCATCTAGAATAACCCCACTCTTCGAAGTGGCTGCTGCAACTGCACTCCAGTTAACATCTGGCATATTCAGATCACCCATCAGCAATATCTCCCCTTTTTCTGCCATTCTAAGTATATTTCTATAATTCCTTGTCCATTTCCTCCCCTGAGAAGGGCTTTGTATACAACCCTGTGCGGATTGTGGTGCCATTGCCTGTCTCCAAATCTTCTACTCGACAGTGTTTCTTCTCCTCCTGTTTACCCTTTTTGTTCTGTTGCTTTTATTCCTTCCCTTATGTAAAGAGCTCCTCCTCCTCTTTTACCCTCCCTGTCCCTCCTATAGATAGTGTATCCTGGTATGTTTACGTCCCAGTCATGGTTTTGTGTGTACCATGTTTCTGTGACTGCCACGATATCCAGATGTTCCTCCTCCATCAAGGCCACTAATTCAGGAAACTTGTTACCCAGACTATGGGCATTGGTACTCATTGCTCTCCATTTTTTGATGGCTTTACCTTCTGTTGCAGCATCCCCCACTGACCTTTCTACCTTGGTCTTTTTCTCATTTAGTACCCTGTTTTGTAGGGAGAGGCTGGGACTTTCCTGCTGCCTATCAGTGCCTCCCCCTTTGACTAGTTTAAAAGCTTGCCAATGAAGCATTTAAACCGATTGCTCAAAAGACTTGTTCCCTTCCTGGACAGATGCAGACCATCCTGCCAGTATAAGCTGGTGTCCTTCCAGGTGGAACCCCAGTCCCCAATGAAGCCAAACCCCTGTGCTCCACACCATTTTTTCAACCATTCATTAAACTACATGGTGCTAATTACCTTCGCCTCCCCCATGCCATTGACAGGCAGCACCTCTGAGAAGGATAATGTGTGTGCTACTTGTCTTAGGCCCTCCCCAACTCTACAATGTCCTCCTGCACTGCTCTAATCTCATGATGAGCCAAGTCATTTGTCCCTAAGTGACAATTACGCCCAGCTCAGACTCCCTTGCAGCTGTTCTCGGATCCTGAGGATGCGCTTCCTGTCCCGCCAAGCCATGGCACCAGGCAGGCACCTTACTTCAGTTTTCCCAGCTTCCCCCAGTTCTATCCCCCTAATAATTGAGTCCCCCAACCAGGAGCTGCTTCCTTTCCCTGTGGTGTCCTCTGCCTCCTTCCAGTGGGCCTCCCTTGTGACAGTTGTCATCAGTCTTCTCTTCGGGTGCATCCATAGGGGAGCTATGCTCCCCCAGAAAGGTGTATGGATTGTAGAGTGGAACAATTGACTGGGTGTGCCTCTGTTCCACCATCCTCACCCTCCCTGAGCCCACTGTGGTCCAACTGCTGTGCTTTCTTCGCAGCCTCTGAGGTAGTGGTGGTGGCGCTGGTGCTCCCTGGATGGGGGAGGTTCCCTTCCTACTGTCCAGAGAATTAAGAATTCCTAAAGATAGCCCCCCATTTATGTATGGTCTAGACACGGCTTATATGCAATGATGAATGTTTTCTTTTTCTTGTTTGTATTATGCTGCATACCTTAGCTAAATTGTGTGTGTGTGTATGTGTATAATCAATAAAAAATATACTATGATAAAAAAAAAGAAGCCACTCTGGGGTGTGCATTAAAGGATTAATAATCACTTCTCAGATGCGTAAGGACACTTGGCTTCAGCCTCCTACCTTATTATGCCCCTAGTGCATCCATCGTTAATCCTCTGATGCACACTCCATCATGGCTTATAGCAACATAAGAAAATAGGACAAAGCGAGCAGAATAAGTCCATTAAGTATATCTAGTCTGCTCATGTAGCAGGGCCCTTAGCATAAGCTACTGACTCTGCCCCCCTCACCTTCCTTTCCCTTGACCCTTATTTTCTTATTAATTCTAGCCTAGCTTCTCTTAAAGCTGCCAACCATTTTCAATCCAACCACCTCTTCTGGAAGTATGTTTCAAACCGCCACCTCCTTCTAACCATAGAAATACCTCCTAGACTCTGTTCTAAACTTCCCCCCTTGCAATTTAAGACTGTGCCCCCACGTGTTATGGTTTCCACTCAGCCTTAAGAAACTCTTGTTGTCCACCCTATTTATTCCATTCAAAAACTTAAATGGAAAGTCCTCTCAGCCTATTTTATGTATACTTGTGTAGTTTGTAGGCATGAACAATGATTCCTACTTTTGCATCACCCTAATGTCATCCTGATTTAAATATAAATGAGGCTGCTTCACTCACTCAGTTTTGCCCTAGTGTAAAAAACGGTTTATCTCCATTCCAAATGTCATGACCCCACTCATGCAAGGCATCATGGGAGAAGATGTGTACGTGCACAAGCCAGCAGACGTTATGTTCTCTTTCAGTTCTGTTACATGTCTTGAAGTCCCTATATTCTCTAAAAGCATTTTTTTCTAAGTCATTTACACTTTTAAACTACTGAAAACAGCAGGGCACTTAACAAAACTTGAAAAGTTTCATGGCCAGCATAAGACAAGATCATAGGGACTGCAGAGGACAGCAACACCACTGACTTGTACAGTGCAACTACTGCAGGCTTTAGCACCAAAACATCATAAAATTACAGGATGCCTTACATGAGTCAGGTCATGACCTTTTCAATGGAGTCAAGCAGCTTTTCATACCAGACTTAAAGAGCACCTTTCCCATTCTTTTCGACTTTCATGCATAAATTATTCCTTCTTGCATTAATTCTGGAATTGTATTTCATTACTGTCCTCTGCAGTTAGTTTTTGCATTGAGCTGCTAAGAACTGCAGGGTGTACCATTGCTTCTAAAGCAAGCCTGGTGCTGCTGTGGATCCAGGGCTGTACTGTTGACATCATTATAGGGCAGAGGAGTGACTCACATTGTGTAGTACATACAATGCACTCGCAGCAGTTTTATGAGGGAAAACTACCAGTACTCAATGTACATACTGTGTTTCCCCTTCCCCAAGACATCCTGCTAGCAATGCATTATGCTAAAATCCAAATGCCTTGTCAGTATACTAACATACTATTTGCCAGCAGATTAGGCCTTACGGTCTATCCAATCTGCTCGAACCTCAGATCCCTAGTTGGGTGCCGAGGCCCTCCCCTCCCTTGTGTTCCAGAAACCCCTATCATCCATCCCCACCCCCCTGGGACAGGCCATCATCTGATACATCCACTTTCTGTGTCTGTCCTGCCCTCTCTTGAAGCCCTCCACTGTGGATCTCTGAACCAGCTCGCCAGGCAGTGCATTCCAAGGGTCCACCACCCTCTCAGTGTAAAACCTCCTCCTCTTTTCCCCCTCACCCTTCCTCCTTCCAACTTCAAACCATGCCCTCTGGTAATACTTCCTGCTTTAGTCTAAAGATCCTCCATGTTTACCCTATTTATTCCCTTGAGGTACTTGAAGACCTCAATCATGTCCCCCTGTCTCTCCTCTCCTCCAATGAAAACAGGCAGAGCTCCTCAAGTCTGTCCTCATACGTCAAACCCCTAGCACTGTATCATCTTAGTTGCCCTCCTCTGTACCCTCTCCAGGAGCTGCATGTCCCTCTTCAAGTGTGGTCTCCAGTACTGCACACAGTACTCAAGGTGTGGTCTAACCAGTCCATTGTACAGTGGCAAAATCACTTCCTTGCTCCTAGAGGTGATCCCCTTATGATGCATCCCAACATCCTGTTTGCCTTGCTACCGCTCTCCTGCACTGCTCAGAGTTATTCATACATGCATCCACCATGACCCTAGGTCTTTTTTCCCTATTGAGGCCTCCAGCTCCCCTCCCAGGGTGTACCTGTGTTTAGGGTTTCCCCGCCCAAGATGCAACACCTTGCACTTGATGATATTGAAATTTAATTTCCATGTGTGAGCCCAGCTTTCCAGGGTGTCCAGGTCCCCTTGCAGGGCCAACCTCCCCTCTTCTCCCTCAACTACTGCTCCCATCTTGGAGTCATCAGCGAAGAGACTCATTTCACACCCCATGCCCTCCCTGATGTCAGATATGTATGCATTAAACAGGATCAGACCCAGGACCGAGCCATGCGGTACCCCACTACCAACCTCTCTAGGGTTCGAGAGCTCCCCACAGACCACTACTCTCTGGGTGCATCCAGCTAGCCAGTTTTCAATCCATCTGACCATCAAAGGGCCTACTCCTAACCCCATCAGTTTCTCAACCAGACCATTGTGGGGGACAGAGTCAAATGCCTTGCTGAAGTCCAAGAATAATACATCCACTGGTTTTCCCCTGTCCAGTTCTGATGTTACCCATTTGTAGAACTCCACAAGGTTGGTTTGACATGATTTACCCAGCACAAACCCATGTTGCCGACTATCTAGACCTCCCACCTCCTCCAAGTACACCCCCAATCGTTCCTTTAGTATACTCTCCATTAATTTTCCCAGCACCGAGGTCAAACTGATGGGTCTATAGTTACCTGGTACTTCTCTTGACCCCCCTTTATGGATTGGCACCACATGTGCCTCTCACCAATCCCTAGGTACCCTCCCTGTCTCAAGTGACCTGTTGAAGAGCTCTGCCAGGGGTGCAGCCAGTATGTCCGCCAGTTCCCATAGTACTCTCGGTTGAATGCCATCTGGCTCAGGAGATCTGTCTTTCTTTAGGGCCTTGAGGGCTAACCACACCCTTCTGGTGGAGATAGCATCATCCGTCCCCTCCACCTTACTGGCCTTTTTATCCTGGTCCAGATGTGACACCCCTGGGGTACCTCTCCCTTCCTCTTGCTCCATTTCTGTTGCTCCCCTGATCCCACTCACTGCCGCTTCTATCCCCATCGTGCCTTGCTTTGTAGATATCCCATCCCCCTCCCTAGTGAACACAGATGAAAAGTACTCATTAAATACCTCTGCCTGGTCCCTCGCCTCTTCCACCCACCCTCCTTCTGATCTCAATCTAATGAGATGGCCCTTAGATTTTCTCCTCTCCCCAATGTACCAGAAGAACCCCTTTTCCTCTCCATGTATCCCTGTGCCAGCTGTTTTACTGACTTTGTCCTTCACCATCCGGGTGACTTTTCTAGATGCAAGATGGTACATTTCCTTTCCTATCCTCTTCTTGTTTTACATTTTTGTAGGCCGCCTTCTTTTCTCTGACCGCTACCTGTACCTCACTGGACCACCAGCATGGTTTATGTGACCTTGCTCTTTATGTTTCAACTTAGCGCAGATCCTGACTGCCTTATTAAGTCCCCGCTTTATGACCTCCCATCTCCCTTCCACACTTGTCATTGATGTAATCCTTCAAGTGATCCTTGAGAATATTTCCCATGCCCACAAAGTCTGCCCCCTGAAGTCCACTGCCAGTGTCCTAGATCTCCCTCCCCATGCTTATTTGAAACCAGACAGTATTGGTCGCTCCCAGTCAGGGGTCCTCTACAACCAGGTCCCTTACCAGATCCCCATCTGCCAGAACCACGTCCAGGACATGCCCCTCCCTTGTGGGCTCCATCACACGCTGTGTTAAGAACACATCCTGGAAGCCGTCCAGCAGCCTCTGCTCCTTGACCACCTTAGAGGACATGGTTCCCCAGTTAGTACCTGACATATTAAGGTTCCCCCCTCAACACCACTCCTTCCCCTTTCGGTCCACACTGGGCAATGATGTTGCCCAGCAAACCATCCTCTAGTACATCTCTCATCCCAGGGGGCCTATATACTACACCCAGCTTGACCTCATCTCCTGCTGGGGACCATAAGGTGACCCATAAGGCCTCCACGTTTCCCTCTGCCTCTTCTACCCTAGCAATTTCTATGTCATCTCTAATGAACATAGCCACTCCACCCCTTCTGCCCTCCTTTCTATCCTTCCTAAGCATAGTGTACCCCCGCATGTTTAGGTCCCAGTCATGGTTTTGTTGGCCCACGCCTGCTGACGCCACATCCACCCCGAACAGCATGGCCTGGAACTCTGGCAACTTGTTTCCCAAGCTCCTGGCACTTACTAACACCAACCCCACCCCTTATCCCTGATCCCCTTTGTTGAACCCCACCCAGGTTCCTTATACTTCCATCCTCCCTCTGCTCCTCCTGAAACCTCCACCCCAGTCTGTTTCCCCTCCCCCCTTGGGTTTGAAGGCTACTCTCCTCATCTGGAGGAGAGGGCTTCTGGTCAGCCCCTCCCTTATCCCTTCCCCCCTCACACGTTTAAAACTCACCTTTCTTGAATGTAGTCAGCCATCCCCTGTTTAAGGACTTCCTTGCCTAATGGGGCAAGATGAAGCCTGTCCTTGGCATACAGTCCCTTATCCTCCCAAACTCCTTTCCAGTTCCCCAACACCCCCAACCCACTCTCTTCACCCCACTTCCTGAGTCAGTCATTAACCTCTGTGATCTTAATTTTTTTCTCCACTGAGGCCTTTGGTACTGGCAATATCTCCGAAAAGGAAATGTTGCATCCATTATCCCGACAGACTCTGGCAAGTTCTTGGAACCTTGCTTGGATTTCCAAAATGCTATTTCCCTCTAGATCGTTAGTTCCCAAATGCACCAGGAAATCCGGTTTCCCTTACAATCCCTAACCAGTTCATACACCATGAACTTTGCTCTGTGCACTGTCAGCCCAGAGATACTCACTGCCTTCACCTGGCTATGGCATCCACTCCCCTGTCCCTCCCACTGGATACCCCTAATCATCGAGTCTCCCAATAACAGAACCTTAACACCGCCATCATCCTTATGGTTACCTCCACTATGCCCTCTCAGCCCCCCATCCCCCTTTATTCATGATCTCAATTCCATGGGAGTCTTCCTGCCTTATTAGAGACCCCCTTGTCACCCTCCCCTTTCTGCCTCCCTCATTATTTTGCCCACTTAACTCAGACCCCCTCTGTATAGGTGTCCCCTTTAACCCTCTCTTATCCGAACCATTTATCCTGCCCCTGATGGTTTCCTCTTCCTCACACCACCATCCTCCCCCCTTGTAATAGTACCCCTGCCTCCAGAGGCTCTCTGTGTGTCCCCTTTAGCTAGGGCCCCATCCTTGGTACTGACCCCCTGCTGAAAGGGGGGCTCCTCTCCACCTCGTCTCCCAGTTTCTCTCCAGTCATGTCTCCTCCCTCATGTCTGCAATATGTTGCATGTCCCCATCTGCTTAACATTTATGTTTCCCTTCTCCTCTGGGACTATTTCTATCCTTTCCATTGCCGGTCTGTGATGCCCTATGGGTATCTGACTCCCTCCCCAGCCTCTGTATCAGTTTCTCATTTCACCAACCCTTCCTCCCTCTAAGTTGCTTAGTAGCTCAAATTTATTGTGACACTCTATGTCAGCCTCCATCAAGTAACCAGAGTTTCCCCTGACTGCACCTCTAAACTGCCCCTCTTCTTCCCCTCTTGCTCTGTTCTCCTTAGGAGCTCCGTTCCCACAGTCTGCTGTTTTAGGCTTCCCCACAACAGCCCCTCCCTTCTCAATGTCTGCTCTACTAGGCTTCCCCACAACAGCCCCTCCTGACAGTATGTTTTTGTAAAATTGACGTGTGTGTGTGTGTGTGTGTGTGTGTGTGTGTGTGTGTGAGAGAGAGTCACTCATCTGCCATACAGTAATGTGAGCAGTACAGCCCTGGGTCCACAGTAACACCAGGCTTGCTACAGAAACTCTGGTACATCCTTCAGTTTTTAGCAGCTCAGAATGCAACAACTGCAGAGGATAGTAATAAAATGCAATTCCAGAATTAATGCAAGAAGGGGTAATATATACATGAAAGTCAAAAGGACTGGGAAAGTGCTCTTTAAATCTTAATCTCTCTCCATCTCTCAACAAAATATTGCTTTTTTTTATAAGATGTATTTTCCCTGCAGTTGAAACTCTGCCTCCTGTTCTTGTAAGTTTCATGTCCTGTTTTTCACAAAATGGGGTAATTTATGCAAGAGAGTCAAAAGGACTGGAAAAGGTGCTGACAGCAACCCTATCTTCTCTCAATCCCCAAGCTTTATTACAGAGGCGCGGAAGTAAGTCAATTTTACAGGGAAAAAAAATACTGACAAGGCATATGGATTTTGGCACAATATACTGCTAACAGGGTGCCTTGAGGAAGGGGGAACACAATATGTACATAGAGTACTGGTGGTTTCCCTTGCAAAACAGCTGTAACTGCACTATACTATACAGTGTGAGTCACTCCTCTGCCCTATAGTGATGTCATCCGGAGCCAGCTGCTGAACAGCAAAGGCAAGTGCAGCAGGGCTCAAAAACAAATCCAAATTATGGAAGGTAGAGTAACCATGGCCAAAAATAACAAATGCACACACCCTTTCAGGTCTAGTACTGCATATAATGACTACAAGATGTAACTTTTTGGACCATCATGAAAGGAGCTCTTTAAGTACCTCCATTTATGTGCTGGGGTTGAATAAGACCTTGTCTCATTTGTTATGCAGAAAGAGTTAAAAGCAAGGATCTGTTCTATCCTCTCCTTTTGTGCCTCTTGTCTGATTGCACAGATTTTCTTGTGAGACCTAGGAACTGATCAGAGTCTATTTCCCCCATCTCGCTATCTCTCTGCCTTCACTTGCTGTTTCTATCCCCCCCCCACTTATCTGTGGTTATAAAAATATATGTAGAGCTTTACGTGAAACTGGGTTCTCTGCTTTGAAAATGTATACAATTATACTGTTGAAATGACTGCAGAAAGATACTTGGAACTCAATGGGTTAACCTGGAGATACAGTTAAACCTCCATAAACTCTCCTGCAAAGTTCTCAGTAAGAGATCAGTTCTGGGACACAATGTTCTATTTTGTTGCACCTGCAAGGAAAGAAACATTCTCAGGGCTAGAATTTAATGGTATTCTGCCCTGTTCTGCATACCAGTTTTCTAGGCGAAATACCATTTTTTTTCATGCTGGTATTCCGACTGTGATACCACTTCTCCTGGCCTCCACTTTGCAGTTTAATATATTGCATGCTCTTTTGGATAGATGGAATACCAGAGTTTAAAACGGAATACCAAACTTGGGCTTTTGGTATTCTGCCTCCCACACCAGATTATTTTCTTAATTTTTACCCCTAGTTCTGATACATTTTGTGAGAAACAGGAGGTATGTTAACAAGCTCAGGATGCAGAAATTAACTGCCAGGCAAAGACTTCTTATAAGAAGACAGCAATCTTTTGCTGGAGAGAGAGAGAGAGACTGACATTTAGAGAGAACCCTCACACGAAGGGTTTTGTTTTGAACTGCCTGTATAAAAGCTATCCTGCGTAATTTTATTTTATCGATAATAAAAAGCTACTTGCGAATTTTATAATTGCTCCCGGTTTTCCTATGCTTCCTGACCTTTGCTTCGATGCAATTTATATTTAAATATTGATAAAATTAGGAGGATGATGTAGGGGCAATCACTGTGCATGTCTACAAACTACACAGGGACACAATAAAAGACTGAGGGGACTTTTTCTTTGAAAGGTCTCAATCATGTCTCGTCTCTCTCTTTCTTCCCCCTCTCTTCCAGGGAATAGATGTTCAGTGCCATCAACCTTTCCTCGTATGCCCTACCCTGCTAACCCATAATCATTATTGTGGCCTTCCTTTGGACTGTCTCCAGCAGTTTTATGTCCTTTTAAGGTACGGGCACCAGAACTACACACTGTATTCCAAATGCAATCACACTAATGACCTGTACAATGGCAGTATTACCTCCTCTCACCTACTGCTGATCCCTTTGGCAATACAGCCCAACATTTTATCTGCCTTTGCTGCTGCCCTCCTACATTGTGTGGAGTACTTTAAATAATTAGTTATAATTTCTAGGTTCTTTTCCTCCCCTGATGTTGAAACCCAGACTCCTCTCAGGTTGTATTCAGTCCTCGGGTTACTGGCTCCAATGTGCATAACTTTGCACTTCTTTGCACTGAACCAAGCTGCCAAATTCCAGACCACCTCTGTGGCTTTTTCAAATCCTCCTTTAGGTCTTATAACCTTCTACTGTGGCCACCCTCCCACACAGCTTGGTGTCGTCTGCGAATAGACACATTTTGCCCATAATGCCATCTACAATATCACTAATATAAACATTGAACAGCACTGTTCTAAGCACTGAGCCCTGTGGGACCCCACTGGTGACATCCCTGATGCTGGAGAACTCTCCTGCCATCATCACACTCTGGGTCCTACTCCTTAGCTAGCTTTCTACCAACCTGGTCAATTTCTTTACAATCTCCAGATCTGCCAACTTCCTTGTCAACTTCTTGTGCTGTATAGAGTCAAATACCTTGCTGACGTCCAGGTTAAGGATGTCTACCACTTGGACCCTGTCCACTGTTTTAGTAACCCAGTTAAAGAAATCAATCAATCAGATTTGTTTGACATGATCCCACAAACCAATGCTGTCTCTCATCCTGGAGATCCTTCTCTTCCAGGTACTTTACTAATCTTTCCTTAAGTATGGTCTCCATGTGCTTACATACGACTGAGGTTAGACTGACCGGTTTGTATTTCCCTAGGTCATTCTTGGGGCCACTCGTATGGAGTGACACTACATGTACCTTTCTTCATTCCTGTGGTATCACAGCCAATTCCAGTGAACTATTCAACATGTCTGCCAAGGGATCTGCAAGTTCCCCCGCCAGCTCCTTCAATACCCCTGGGTGTATGCAATATGGGCCTGGGGACTTAACTTACCCTCAAAGATAGCAAACCCGTTTTCACTCTGTCCACCTCTATCAAAACACCTGCTACACTTGCCCCCTCTTTCCCCCAGAGGCACTGGTCCGTCTCTCTCTGGTGAAGACGGAACAGAAGTACTCATTAAGTACCTCTGTTTTGCCACCATTCTCCTCCACCCACCCATTCCCTTTCCTGAACCTAAGAACCCCATCTTTTTATCCCTTTTCTCACTAATATACAGTAAAACCCCAGTTATCTGAACCCTGGTTTTCCAAAACTCTCAGTTTTCCAAATCAGAGTCTTGTCCCCCACACCTAACCTGATTTTTCTGCCTTAACAGCTGAACCGTGCTGACAGCGTGATTAGCACTTGCCTTAAACTGGTCATTAGCAGGCTCATTATGTGTTTGGTAATTCTTATACCCCATTGTTAAACTTTTACACCTGCTCAGGGCTTACTACAGCCTGTCTTTTCTTTTCAGTGTCAGTCTTTGAAACCCCCAGACTAGTGTAAAATAATCAACAAATATAAGGTGCACAAAAGAAGCAGGCAAATGCCAAGATATATATGTTATAAGTGCAACATTTTTTGGAGTCGGGTGAACACAAAATGACAACACAAACTCCCTGGCGCTTTGGATTACACTGATCCTTCTTCAAGGGGGTATATATATATATATATAGGCATTTGCCCGCTTCTTTTGCGCATCTCACATTTGTTTTTGTATACTTTTTTTGGAGTGCAGCATCTTGTCCTTACTTGCACCAGGAGTGTTTGCTTGGATTTGTACCATAAGTGTAACATAGGAAATGGCAAACCCCATCCTGTACCTTGTGAAGTAAACTGAACCTCCTGTAGCACTGAAGTCACTGTTATTTCACCACAACAGTTTCCCCTGCTGAACCCGCTGCTGTGCTCGTGCTTTGTCTGTCTCTCTCTTCCCGGTCACAAGAGTGGTATGGCACAGTATTCCCGTACACAAACGTGCATGCATGTGGCATCATTTGGGGGTCTCTTCCGTGCCAAATCTGCTGCAGCACTGAAGTTCGAAATGAGCAAGTTGCAAAGTTTCTGTGCTCATGCTCTCCCTCTCCCCTTTATCCTGATACCATTTCTAAGGGCAGAGTTATTTCAATGCAGTAGTTGCCTTTCTCTCTCTCTCGGTCTCCCCAAGATTATAACCATGGTACAGTATTCCTGGTCACAAGCATGCTTACATACGGCAGCATTTAGAAGGTCTTTCACTCCTCACTGAACAAATAAATACCATTTACACCACCGGCTTTGCAACACATCAACAGATGTGCTCCGGTTGATGCGCTGCAAAGACGGTATTGTGGACACTCACCACATCGCCATAAATGTTCCACAGTGCCAGTTTTCAAACCGATGAAACTGTGGTGATGCGAACTGGATCGAGCGCATTACCTCACAATGTAAACGACCAATGCGCTCGACCCGCTGTGTCCCTCTATGTCCAGGATGAGGATGTCATTATTTTTAACCCCGCCGCACTCCTTCAGCACGATCTGTGGTGCATCAGGCTCGAGAGTGTAAACAAAATGCTTCCAGTGCAAGTTGCAGCGCAGTGAGAAGGCAGTGCAGCAATAGTGAAGCGTGGCTGTTGTGTAAACAGAGTAAAAGTCTCTCCTATCTCTCCTCAGGGTATTAACTTCAGCAGCACTTCAGTGAAAGAAAGAATTAAAAGCCTGCAAGTTAGTACTGTACTGTGTTAAGTATAGGAACTCCATTAAACTCTGTTTATCAGAATAATTTAATGTCCCCCATAACATTCGGATAAACTGGGTTTTTACTGTAGTGACAAAAGACTGTTCCTTCTGAGCTTTAGTTCACCAGACTACCTTATCTGCTACTTTAGCCATATAAGGTACTCTTCCTCCCTCTGGCTCCTCTTGAATTTCTTGTAGGCCGACATCTTTTTCCCCTACTGTGTAGACGTCAGTGCTAAACCAGCTGGGTGCTTTAGCTATAGAGTTCAATTTGAGCCTAACACACACCACTGTGTCAACCATTATTCCCTCCATGATGATGGACACCTTTGGTCCACCCCCATATCAACTTGGATGCTAGCCAGATGACTCCTTCAGCATTATTATTGCTTACTTATTCTATGTATGTGTTACACCCTGAAATGCACCAGATGTCATGCCTCTTTAGTATGGTTTGCTATTAAATATACTGTAATAAGCTTGGCAGACTCCACCCCAGGTCATGACCCTGGGCCGGGGGGGAGGTCCACACCCAAATACTACTTTTTTACAGATTCCTTACTAAGGTAATTTTAAAGACTATCCAACTCGCACCCTTAAATTTATAATCTGAACAGTATTTCACCCAATACTGAAGTTGGAAAAATTGGGCTTGTTCAGCAGATATCATTTTGAAGATTATACAAATTACACGAAGGGAATAGTGTCCAAGAATAACTTGGCAGACAGCACTCCTTGAGGCAGAAACCAGTTTTAATCTAATAAAAACTCACCTTGGTTTACTGACATAATCACTGCTTACTGACACTGAAGGGTTAACCCTCTACTCACTCAACTGTCAGTTATTACAGGGTGTACTTGTTTTGAATAAATACTACCTGTTAGTTTTTTTGTTTCGTTTTTTTTTAACCAATGATGGTGATTTATTTTCTGCTTATCCTTACTGGGATTCTTCTCCAACATCTGGAAATAAATGGACAGATTCAAATATACAAGCACTATGTGCTGAATCTTCTCACATACATCAGAAAAGATTGTATATGTAAGTGTTAATGTTCTTTTTTGTTTGGTTGTTGTTGCTGGTCACAAACCTTCCACAGGATAAGGCACAGTTGGTAGTTCGGGATAGGAAGTTTCTTTGCATTTATTTATATACTAACACACTAAAAGCCAGCAGAATAGGCCCGGTGGTCTGTCGTGTCTGCTCGGTAGCCAGCCTCCTAATGGGTGCTCGCTTTTCCACCCCCCCCAGCCCCAGAGAGGGTCATCTTCGGCTTCAGTTTTCTTTTGTACCTTCTCCAATCCCTTCTTGAAGCCTTTCACAGAGCCCTCCTCCACCAGACTTCTGGGCAGTGCATTCCATGGCTCCACCACCCTCTCAGTGAAGTAATGTCTCCTGCGTTACCCCCTGTAAATTCCCCACTCCAGCTTCCACTCATGCCCCCTGGTTGTCCCCCCTTCTTTAGTCTGAACATCTCTTTGGTTCTGCCTTTTTTCATTCCTTTTACATATTTGAAGACCCCTATCTCTCCTTTCCTCCAGCGAGTACAGCCCAAGTACATCCAGCCTTTCTTCATAGGGCCTCCCCCCCCATGCCCTGAATCATCATGGTTGCTCTCCTCTGGACCCTCTCTAGCAGTGCTATGTCCTTCTTGAGATGAGGTCTCCAGAACTGCACACAGTACTTGAGATGCGGTCTAACCAGGGTGTTATACAGAGGGAGGATCACCTCCTTCCTCCTGGATGTAATCCCCCTGGCTATGCAGCCCAGTATCCTGTTTGCTTTTTCCGCAGTTCTTCTGCAATTTTCAGTATTACTCATTCTGACATCTACCACCACTCCTAGGTCCCTCTTGCTCGATGTGGCTTACAGTGAGACCCCTCCCGGGTGTATACAGGGCCCGGGTTTCTGACCCCCAGATGAATCATCCTACACTTCCCTGCATATATCTGAGTATGGATTGTGATACCCTTCCCCCCCCATACTGACTGTTGTGTACTGCCCTGTGACATACTCGGTAACACCAGGAGCTGAAGCATTAACAATCGTGATGGGGCGATGTACTAAAAGGAGGGAAAGGCGCACTCAGGCTATAGTATATAGTGCTCTGATCTTCTACTAGCTCGGCTGCTCTTATAGCTTGGGGGTAAAGTCCTGGGTTGGGAGTGTGAAGGTTACAAGTTCAAACCTCTAGTAACCTGGTGTTGAAAAGGAGGCCTCTGTACAAGAACTAACTCAGAAGCTGGCATCAGTGGGGAAACCTAAGTATGTGGCATCAACAGCATGGTCCTGAACCAGAACCTGGACAGAGGGTAAGCTGGGTAAGTTAAAAAAAAAAAAAGTCCTCCTCTCGAGGAAGAGAAGGAGGAGGGAATGTAATGTGGTGATATAATGTTACATGTTAACTACAACTCCGTGCTTAAGGCTTACACACTCCCAGATCTCTAAATTATACAATGGGACTCCAGAATGCTGCTGTCTGCTGCTTCTCCTCTCATATATTAGAAAATACAATCATATCACCCCATTCTCAAAGATCTACATAGGTAGTCTTATCAAATTCTCAATTCAGTATAAAAATGCACTTATGGTATTTCAAATTGGTCATGGTAATTCATCTTATTACTTACCGGATATTATACACCTTTACTTTCACCTTGATCATGACCCTCATCTGACACTTACTGTTTCACAATGCAAAACCATGAACCCCAGAACGTTTCTTTTTCTCTGCTGAACTTTCTGTTTGGAATAACGCTCCTGTTTGTCTCTGTGTACTGGACTCACTATAATGTTTCAAATCTCAACTAAAAATGTATCTTTTCTCACATGTTTCTAATCTTTAAATACTAGTTCTCAAGTATTAAGAATTCAATGCAAATCGCTACACGTAATCTACCCTTTTTATGTGATATTTGTAATCTAGCTATTGTCCTCTTCTGTGATCTCTTCTCTATTGCATGTTTACCCTGATAACCTTGGTCAGCAGTCTGGCCTGCCCGTCTGCCTCACAGGCCTTGCCCTGCTCAGTGCTGATGCCGAATCGCAACCACATAGGGAAAAGCTTCATACAGCAGGACCCTAGCTGGTGAGCGATTACCCTGGACAGACCAAAGTTTTGCCATCTGAACAGAGATGGGCAAGGGGTGCATTGATAGGGTGGAGACATGAGGCTTGACACCAGTGATACCCATCAATTACAATGACTTTTTAATAGAGAAATTAAAGGTCAGAAGGGACTCTAGCTCCATCATACCCATCCCTACTCCATGAGCAGGGATGAATACACAAGGAGTAGTAATTTTGGCTGACTTTATCTCATTATTGGGAATCAAATATATAAAGGTTAGACCAGTTTGGTTTCCTTACTTTTACTGGTGCTGACCCACCTCTGCAGAGCAGAGAACTGTTTGTTACCGAATTTGAAACAGCACTTCATGGTAAAAGTGCACACAGCATCTTGTGAGCCCTCTTTTTCTAGCAGTTTTCCAGACTGTAGAAAGCTATTTGGGTTTCTTAAAAAGGTGACAATCTGTAATACATGGAGTTGACCTTGAGATGTCTTTTGACCTCCACAAGCTTGTTAACAGAACTGTGCTGATCCACAGGCCAGCATGATCAAAGGGACGAGGATTACTCAGGTTTGTTGTATTGGCTTTGCAATTTCTGGCTCTGTTTACTTTTTAAAAAAATATGCTCAGATGTAAATTAATTGGTGAGCTAACACAAGCAAAAAATATTGTTAATATTCAAAGATTTTTTCAATCAGTGAACACCGAGCAATCACATCCAAAGATAAATCTAACAAAAAGAAAGAAAACAGAACACAGTAATAAGAGTATGGACTCTACAGAATCCAAAAGACAGCAAAAAAATAAAAAATAAAAAGGCTGGGGTGAGGGCT
The DNA here is from genome assembly GCA_016271365.2 of Neoceratodus forsteri. Lineage (NCBI taxonomy): Eukaryota > Metazoa > Chordata > Ceratodontiformes > Ceratodontidae > Neoceratodus > Neoceratodus forsteri. The sequence goes on from CM028131.1 coordinate 1,131,234,325, forward strand.
CAATATAAGATGCAGCCTGGACTAAGATAACATAGGATAAAACAAAAATCTACGCCAGCCCCAGTGCAAAATTCAATTCAAAAATCCCCTGTGGCTCTGACACAAATTCCCACTTATAACAGATATTCAGCACTGGATGTTCAAGTTGTAAATGATAACTTGGGTGAATCAGCCCCTCTTACTAAGCTTGTACTCCCAGAAAGACTGGCCATTAGATTCACAGATTCCCACATTTGTAAAACTGCCAGAGAAACTAGAATAGCATCATGTCTGCCTGGAGAGAAAATTAAAAATGTGGCAGATGTTTTTAACACGATAAAACTACCTGAACAAACTGTGGTCTTTCTGCATGCTGGTATTAACAATACAGACAAAGCACATGAAAAAGGACATCTGTACAGTTACTTGACTTAGCTCAAATATAAAAATAAGGGGCACAAAATAGCTCTCTCAGGAATTCTACTTACGCTTATGTCACACCATCAAAAAAATCTGACAATTCAAAGAGTGAATACAAGATTGCAAAACTGACGTAAAAATGGTGATATAGCTTTCACTGATAAAACCACGGTAGAACCAGCAAGCCATGTTGGTGGACCAGGGAGGTGCAAGAGGTGGTGAGGGAACAAAAGGCTGCCTACACACATTTTAAATGCTCAAGGCGGGGATAAGGAGTGAGGAGAGTATGAACTGATGGCCAGGAGGGTTACCAGAGTGGTGAGGAGAGCCAAGGCAGGGATGGAGCAAAACCTGGCTAGGGATATCTGGGGGGTGGAATTCTACAGATATATAAGAGAGAAGAGAAAAGCGAGGACACAGATCAGCAGGATTAAGACTGGGGGGCATGGGCTCAGGAAGCAGGGGAACAGGCAGAGGTGCTAAATGAGTACTTTGCCTCAATCTTTACAGAGGGAGACAACGGATCCGTATAGCCTGATTGGGGGGGAAGAGGAGCCAACAAAATTGAGGGGTCAGTCTGAGACCAGAGGACTGAAAGAGACTAGGGTACAGGCTGGGCCAGACCCAGAAGGGGTGGGGCGGCTGCATGAGAGGGAGGACTGGGGGTGGAAATCACAGTGGATAGGGTGAGGGAGGCCCTTTGGAAGCTAAAAACTGATAAGGCACTGGGGCTGGACGGGCTACATCCTAGGGTTATGAAAGAACTGGCGGAGGAGCTGGCAGCTCCACTGGCTACAATCTAACACCTCTTTGCAGACAGGATGGGTGCCCCAAGACTGGAGAGTGGCTTATGTAGTGCCTATCCACAAAGGGGGGGTCTAGAGAGGAGATGGGCAATTATAGGCCTGTCAGCCTAACGTCTGTGGTAGGCAAAACAATGGAGGGCATTATCAAGGAGAGGCTTGGGAGGCAGCTGGAAAGGTTAGGGCACCAGGATGATAAACAGTATGGCTTCGTCCTGGGGAGATCATGTCAGTCCAGCCTCATAGAGTTTTATGACTGGGTGATGGGGGTCCTGGACAGACAACAGGCCGGTGGACGTCCTATACCTGGATTTCAACAAGGTGTTTGACTTGGTACTCCATAATGGACTGATAGCAAAGCTGGGGGAGATGGGGTGGGAGGACAGGTGCTCAAGTGGGTGGAAAATTGGCTTTCGGGGTGAATACAGAGAGTAATGGTCAGTGGGATAGTCTCCTCCACCAGGAAGGTAATCAGTGGGGTCCCCCAAGGTTCAGTATTGGGGCCACTCCTGTTCAATGCCTATGTCTCGGATGTAGGGAGTGGGGTTAGGAGTAGGCAGAGTCTTTTTGTGGATGACTCCAAACTGGGACAACTGGTGGATAGGGAAGAAGCGAGAGAGACAGTCCAGGGGGACCTGGATACCCTGGAGGGGTAGTCAAGGAGGTGGGGATTGAAGTTTAATGCTGGGAAATGTAAGGTACTTCATTTGGGGGTCGGAAATCCGGACCATGTATACACCCGGGAGAGGGGGGGTCCAGACTGCAAGCCATATTGAGTGAGAAGGATCTAGGGGTGTGGTAGATGTCAAAATGAATAACTCCGAAACTGTAGAAGAACCGCAGCCAAAGCAAACAGGATACTGGGCTGTATAGCCAGGGGAATTATGTCCAGGTGGAGGGAGGTGATCCTCCCAATATATAATGCCTTGGTCAGGCCGCAGCTCGAGTACAGTTCTGGAGACCTCATCTGAAGAAGGACACAGCACTGCTGGAGAGGGTCCAGAAGAGAGCGACCAGGATGATTCAGGGCATGGAGGGGAGGCCCTATGAGGACAGATTGGGAGAGCTTGGGCTGTACACACTGGAGGAGAGGGGAGAATTATAACTTGGACCACCTCTCTAACCTCTGCAGGTCCTCTGCAACTCCCTTACACCCTCTTGTCTGTCTACTCTGACAAACAGCTTAGTGTCATCTGCAAAGAGACACATCTTGCCCCATATTCCTTACCCTACGTCACTGATGAACTTATTGAAACGAACTGATCCCAGGATCGACCCTATCTGCATCCCTAATCATGACCTTACTCGCCACCCAATTTGACCTCATTTTCTACCACTCTCTACTGTCCCCCCCAGCCAACTTTCCACCCATCTAGCTAGGTTCTTCATTGCTCCCAGATCCTCTAACTTCCTCAGCAACCTTCTGTGTGGTATAAAGTCGAATGTCTGGATGAAGCTGAAGTAGGGTAAATCCACTGCTTGTCCCTTATCCACTGCCCTTGTTACTGAGTCAATGAATAACATCAGGGTGGTCTGAGAAAGACCTCCCTGCCAAAAACCCATACTACTTTCTATCCTGGAACACATTTCTCTCCAGGCAGTCTACTAGGTCTCCTAAGACTACTGCCTCCTTCAGTTTAACTACAATGTAGGTAAGTATAGGACTGCAGTTACAAAATTACTTCTTGTCCACTCCCTTGTAGAACACAGCCATGCCTGCCACCCTCCAATTTCTTGAACCACCCCTGAATGTAGTGGGCTATTAAATAACTCTGCTAGGGGTTCAGCCAGTTTGGAGGCCAGTTCATCGAGCACCCTGGGGTGCATCCGATCCAGCCTTGAGCCTTTTCTGTTTTCAGGGTTGTAAGCCCTTTTGTAACCTTTTCTCCTGTAAAAAGCCACCTGCATTTCTGGTATCCCCTTCTAGCAGCCTTTATGCCACTTTCTGGCAAAGGCTGCCTATGCTTCACTATGAATACTAAGCAGATGCGGTCATTAAGAATAGCTACCATCAGGGGTGGGGCTAGCAGCCCAGCCAAGCGGTAGTTTTCCTGTACAGCTCCCTATACAGAGCCATATTTCATTTTAAAGAATGGCTACCTGCTGTCTGTACATTTCTATTATCTTGTCCCCTCTTATCAGCCTTACAATTCCCTCTCTCATCCCCCCCCCATGCACCTGAAAAACTGATTTCCCCTCTGCAATATGCAGCTCTGAGTCACGGGCTACTTTTGTTTGGCCTACCTCATCTACAGTACACCTTGCATTTGCTCCATTCCTTCTCTGCCATTGATCCTTGCAGCCTGTGAAGGTCTTTTTTATGGCTCTCACTGTCTCCCTTGGTCTCTTGTGCCCTTGGTAACCATTCTCAAGCATGACATTGTTGCTTCAAGAATGGCCCCTTTAATTACTCATCATCTCACTCCCCCCACCTTGATTTTGTCCACTTTAGTGAATTACCCTTGATTAATTCCCTCATCTGGTTAAAGCACGGTGGGAGAAGTTAGGTTGTCAGGTGGCCAATAACCACAAAAAGAAATTGGTTTGGCTACCAGATTTTGAAAAGTTATCAGCCAACTGACAACCTGCCCATGAAGTGACCTCTGTTCCCTTAAAAATGATGGCCACTAAAAATATTGATTTGGCTACCAAAATTTGAAAACTAGTGGCCAAAGTAACCACCATTTCACAAACTGATTTGTCCCACCATGGGTCAAAGTCTGCTTGTTTGAAATCCAGAACCTCAGCCTCTGAAGAGGGCATACTGATACCCAGGGCTAACAAACCATATGGTGTTATAGTAGGGCTAACTTAAACCATATGGTGTTATGGTCACTAGACCCTATTGATTCCACAACCCACACTCCATCTACCATTTCCGCTTTGATGAGCACTACGTCAAGATTGGCAGCCATCTCATGGGTTTCCCTGAACAGCTGCACCAGCAGGCAATCATGTAATTTCTCTAGCATGGCCTGACTTCTGGTGCTCTTAGTTGCTGGAAGGTCCTGATCTATGTCTGGCAGGGAGGGAGTATTTTTCAGAGGAAAAGATGCATGAGAACAAGGGGACATGTACTGAAGCTGGAAAGGGGTAAATTCAAAAGAGTTGCGAGTAAGTAGGTCTTCACTCAAAGAGTGGTGGATACCTGGAACAATTTTCCGGTGGAAGTGGTGAAGGCGAAAACAGTGGTGATCTTCAAGCATGCATAGGATAGGTACAAAGGAATCTTAGTGGGAAGCAGGTGGGGGGAGCCAGAGAACAAGTAGGGTCTGTGGTGACAATATAGGCAGAAAAAAAAATGGGTAGACTGGGTGGGACAAGCAGCCATTATTTGCTGTCAAATTCTATGTTTCTACAGTAGACTGAGATCCCTTACCATCACTATCTTCCCCCTTTGTGGCCTCCATCCTAGTTTCTGTCCTTAGTTCCATATGACCCTCATCTCTTTGTCCCAGCTGTCTACAGACCACCCCAATGTGGAGTTTCTTATCCGATGCTGTCTTGAGCTGTACCCACAGTGAATCAGTCTCCCAACCCCCCCAATGGATCCAACCCATCTACCACTGTTATGTCTTTTTTGACATAGGAGGGCTACACCACCTTCTCTTACCTTACCCCAATCTCTTCTATACATAGTGTTTCCCCAGTACTGCCAGATTGCAGTCGTTCATTCCAGTGGCCCATTATTTCTGCAACAGCTACGAGTGCTAATCCTGCATCTGCCACCACTGTCTGGAGCTCACTAATTTTGTTTCCTAGACTCCTGGAATTTAAGCAGACTGCCTTCCACCTTGTGCCTTTACCTTTCATCTTCATCAACTCATCTCCCTTTGTCTTTCCCTTCTCTCCTAGTTTTCCTGCTCCTGCTGGTATGCGTTGAGCCCTCCTCCCTGCACCCTTTCTTAACTTATAATGGACCCTGCTTTGCTGCTTCCATCCCATTGCTGCTAGTCTCCATTTTAAGGATTCCTAGCTAGGTTACTCTTTTGTTCTCCATCCCATGTGTTCCTCCCAGTCTCTTTCTCCACACCACTCACTTTAAATGTCCACCTAAGCAGACCAACTTCTGCCAACATGCACTGACCTCCTCTCATCAGGTGAAGGCTGTCACCCTTGAAAAGCCTCCTGTCCCATAAGTCCCCCGTCTTCCACAATATGGCACCCCTCCTCCAGACACCATCCCATCAAACACCAATTACCATTCCTCTATCTTCTCTGTCCTTACTCTGTCATTTCCAGTCCTCCTACCCCCCACAGGGAGGACATGAGCCCGCAATCTGTCCCCTTCCCCCTTCCTCTCATCTTCACCATTCTAATAATAGAGTCCTCTACTACTAGGATACTCCTTCCTGTTCACTCACCTGGGTTCCACCATGTCATCCTGTTCACCATTCCCTAACAGCTCAGTCCTTCCCCCCACCAAAAAAAAAAAAAAAGAAATCAGGCACTTGCACCTCCTCCTCCAGTGATGCACAGCAATCTGCATTAAGATTTGGTAAGTTTGGATGACTTTCTTGCCACTGCCCCTGCCACCCCTCCCTATCACTCTCCAGCCGCCAGGCCAATGGGCTTCAGGGACAGCGGGGGTGTGCCTGTGAGTACCAGCCTAACTGGTGACACAGAATGGCTCCCTCTTCCTAGGCTACTACCAACTGTACCTGTAGCTCCAGAAATCTCCTATTTACTGGGACAGTGCCAAGACCTCCAGAGTGTAACTCATGGGAGTGGAACACCAGAGTTCCTGCCACTGACTATCTCCCCACTGATTCTGTGCTCCATACTGCCTGCCACACTAAAACCTCACCAGTTTTAGAGGAGTGAAACTAAATTTGGATGAGTACATAATCACAAAAATATATTACCAAAAACATACTCAACCAAGAAATTGTATGCATCCAAATTTAAGTTTACTCACCTCATTTTAAAAATGCGAGTACAACACTCAGTAAAATACTCCCTGGAGCACCGAATACAGTGATTTCCTAGTAGCTGCTCCTTTGACTTGCTAGTAAATACTGGGTTATGAACAAGAGAGTTAAAATTCAGGTTCCCTGGTCTTGAGAAATGAGGATGTAATACCAGAACTACTCAGCAGGCAGCATCAGTTTGGGGGGGGGGGGGTCCTCACAATTTTTGCAACCAGGATGGGTGTAGGGCATAGTGCTCTGGGAAACATGAATACTGAAAGTCATACCCAGACTGCCAGGGACCCCATGAATTCACTTTGCTTGCCACTATAAATTCATTTGTGATATCTCTAAAGATGGTATGTTTGGGGCTGGCTCAGAAGGCACAGCAGCAGCTTGAAGTCCCACTTTTTCTGCCCTAGATCTGAGGGTTCAAGTGGCTTGAGGAGGTGAGGTAGCATCATGTCAGTCCCCTCTTCACAAATGGAGAAAATGTGTGGCCACACTAAACCACCCACTCATATCTCTATGTCTATAAAGAACTTTTTAACAGACTTTTTTTTTGGTTAGTGTTATTAGTCTCAACGGTTGGGTACTGGAGAGAAAATGGAATCAGATAACCTGATAACCACACCATGGTGGTTGAGAGGCTTCTGGACAAGGCAGAAAGAGAAAAGGAAATTTGGATTACATTATCAGTACTGTAAAAGCGTTTGTGTGGAAGACCGAGACAAATAGGTAAAAGCTGGTGGAAATGCTGCAGACTCAAAAGACATGGCTTCCACAGTAAAGGTAAGCTCAGCAACAACTTCTCAAGAACCTGCCACCAGCACCATTCTGTATCCCCCATCATCCGTTATTTATAATCACAGAGGAGAATACTATGAATGCAAATGTTCATTATGTCTCTAAGCATTTTAATTTCTCTAAAAAACAGTAGAGTTCAAAATCAACACATACTGTAACTATAGAATAAGAACTGGGACACTGGAGGGAGTCTGTAAGTGTAACAACATGACACTAGCAAGACAGGTGCAATGGAGTTTTATTTATTTATTTTTTGTTTTAAGAACTTCCGTAACCATGTTAATCTCACCTTCTTCATAACATTATAAACTGAAATGCTTGAAAAAAATTGATACCCTTATGGAGCTAACTTTGAGGCTGAACTTGATGCAGAGTGGGATAAATGAAAACCAGAAAAGTGCTTCCTACGGATATGACCATTAGTGCAAACATGAAATGTAAGAGAATAGTATAAAATGAATGGGAACGTATGAGTGCATCGACTCACAGTTGGTCTGCGGGGTGTAATACTAATTTTTTTTTTTTCCAGTATTTTAGGATTCCTTAGATATGCATTGCAAATTCAACAGAATAATGTATACAGAATCAAGATTAGAATCTGAAGCAGCAGAAGCATTCATGAGGCACTTAGGAGGATCTGGCTGCCTGCTCTCACCTTTCTGATATTCTCTCACATTATTTGTTATTAATAGCTTCTTAGTTGCAACACTGACAAGAGTTCGATTCTGCAAGAAGAAACAGTTGCTCCTTTTCAAGTATATGATATTTTTGAAAACAATAGTGACAGCAGAGATTTATTGCTAACAAGAAAATCTGATGGAGCCAGTGGTCCCATATCTCTGTCTGGAATGAATAGAACCCTCATGATGACAGTGGAACACTAACCGCTGGGAATTTTAGCAGAGGATCACCCAAAGCACTTGGTTTCAATAATAATGCAGCTGAACATTCCAGATCATGGAGACATACTGTGGAAGCAACAATGGGCCCTAAACGGCACAATTATAATGCTGAACAGACAAAATCTTTCAAATTTATGAGTGTCTGTTAACAAAACTAAAATACTTCATTGCGTTTGCCCTACCCCGAGCCAAAGATGGGATGATGTCCCTCTTGAGTTGGCCTACTTAACAGATGCTGTCAATCCTTCAAGACCCCAAACATCCTCTGTAAATAGAAATCCAGGAAGTGATATGCCATAAACCACAGCATTAAGTCTTTTTTTTCTCTTTTTGAAGCTCAAACTTTTCTTCAGTGAGCTAATAAAAAACAAATGGCATGCTAGCATTATTTAAATATTGCAAAATTAAGTATATTCAGTTCAGATGGATGAAGGCATGAATTTAAGAAGAGTCAAAATGCCACACCATTATCTTAAAACAACTGCGAAAGGGCTTCTGTCCTTCAGGCTTATGAACTTAGTTAGGCTGGTTACTAAATGCAAAGTGGCACCTGGATTTTCCCCATCTGTAAAAGCAACATGCAAACCAGCTGTCTGTTGTCACACTCCTTTTCTAGTCCTAGATGCAGACAAATGTCTTCACTGATGAAAACAGCTATTCTTTGGAAATGCTTTACAACTGAGCTTTGTGCACCAAGGAACTTGGCATATTAAACAGTGCTGGGCTTAGCAATGATCCATGTGGCACTCCACTTGTGACCCCCCTGACCTCTCAATTTGCTACCCACCTGGTTATCTGTACCTGCCCCTAGGTCCTGCAACTTTAGAACAAGCCTACTGGGGATAATTCCTCAGAGGAGAAAAATTGCAGCTCTGACCTAAATGATAAGGACTGGACAATAGTGATGGGACTAAAAAGTGCTGAAAGGGTAAAAGTGGCAGAAGGCTACCTGCTTTAGTGTTCTTGCCTCAAGTGAAGAGGAAGCAATAGAAAGAGGAAGCACAGATGAAAAAGATACTACACCTAGCACTAGGGAGAGGTTATCTTTGGATGAGGAAGTTGCAGAAAAGGAGCCAGTCAAGCCAGGGAAAAATATCCTGTTCCTGGGGGACTCTATCCTACACTTTACAGACTCAATATGCAGAAACAGGCAGGAGAGGGCAAAGGTATACTGCCTACCAGGTGCTAAGGTTGCTAAAATTCATGAAAATATTTAGATGACACATTAGTGGTGCTACAAATGGTTGCGGACATTAAATAAATGAATGCATGGCTGAGAATATGGTCAAAAGAGACGGACCTACTTCACATGAAATCTAAAACACTTTGAGAGCCAACAAGCGCTATTCAGGTGAGTGAATAAACTGGCAAATATCGAAACAGATAAACTAAACATGAAGTGAAAAGGAGACGAATTAAACATGGTCGCTAATGAGAATGATGGTAAAACCAAAATAGGGAGAAAATACTGGTCACAAGGGAAGTAGGGTAAAGATGGTAAAAGTAAACAGCTCATGGCACTGCCTGCTATAAAATGAGCACGCCAATAATGCATTAAAGGTAAAATGGGGGAATATGGGCTGGCCCAGTGGCACAGCAGTAGTGCTACCACCCACTACACCAGTGACCCAGGATCAAGAGCGATCTTGGGTTGCCAGAGGTCGGCCTGGGGTGGAGAGGACTGAACGTCTGATGAACTGTTCTCCTCTCCCGGGGAAGGAGAATTGTCTTTTGTGCCAAATGTCTGCCACCAGGTGGAGGCTTGATGATAGTGCGGGTCTGGAGTGGCAAAGAAGGTGGTTGGGAGGAGGGGTGCACATGTGCCTCCACATGTGGGCTGGACAGTCTATACTTGATTTCAGTGACACAGTGAACATGAATGACTACACCAGAACTGATAATAGCTCCATATACTGTACTGCTAAACACTATACACTCTTCCGCGGCTGATCACCGGCTCTGATGTCAGATGTGGGAGGCTCTGGAATGCGTCCCAAGTGCCACTTGTCATGAAATGCCGTTGGGAGGGATGGCAGGCTCAATCAGATGAACTTAAAATAATACACCATGCCAGAAAGTAAACTTTTCATTTTAGGCAGAAAACCTAATTCGGGGCTGCCCCACACTATAGTGTGGGGCATTTGCAAGTGGACATTTCCCCTTTAAGATATGCAGTCCATCATCACCTGTGAGGGGGTAGGACTTTCATAACTTACTCAAGGCTCTGCCATTCATGAGTTGTAGTCCTGTCCCCCAACAACTGGAAGGCAAACTGCATCTTTTGAATCAGACCATTTCATAGTGCTTATATTCAAGTCATCTCTGATTTCTCAGAATTGTTAGGCAAAAAAACTGCACAATAAAAAGTCTAAGGGACTGCAATTACTGTATTAGCTTCAAGTTTTGAGGAAATTGAGCGACTGATTTTTTAAGTAGGCCATTTTTAGAATTGGAATTCTTATCCTACCAGGGTTTTTGAAGATTGTAAGGGTGACTATATAAACCCCGATTAGGAAGTATTTTTATTTTTTTTATTTCTAAATGTGAGTACACCTGGGGAATGCAGAAATTTAATCTTAACACCTTAGTTTTGTTTCTTGGGTTATTAGTTTTAGTCCCCCAAAATCACAGTATTGGGTAATACGGCTTTATCTTCCTCATATTGCATGGCTCTCAGTAGTTTTCCCCCACCCCAAGAGTCCTGGACTCCCAAAGTAAAAGAAACAGAGTTACTGGACCAATGTGCTGCCAGTTTTGTTGGTGCCCGGACCAGCTATAGGTCCTAAAAGGACATGGTGTCACATGTCCCCAACAACCATGCTACTGAAATGGCATGGAATAGAAGAAAGCTATTAATATTCATACAAGTCCGGCTTGCTGCAGAATTTTTTTTTTTTAAACTTAGCAATGTGTCCACCTTTCTAAATAAGTCCACAATGGTTGGTAAAATTATTTTGGTTCAACCACATAATGCAGGTTGATTTTGTAAAAGGTGTTTAAATCTCACCACAAAAAATGCTCTGTTGGTGTGCAGTGTACTATTTTGGAGCACATGCCCAGTGCAAACCTGGAAGTGTGCAATCTGCTGCAGGGCTTTTGGAGATGCAGGTGCCCATGTCCTTTAGGGCACAATCAGTTCAGGATGCAGGTGATTCTCTGATGTCTATCCCAAAGACACATGGCAATTCCCCTCTATTGCATTAGATTTTTCTTCAGTTTGGTACTTAAATTATTTCCAAATATCTGCAGTAAAAAATGGTTGAAATGCAGTTGCGTTCCACAATTTGGCACTTTTTGCCATAATCGGTTAATCTTAAAATAAAGAGAAGTTTCTCATCACAGATTTTGCTGGGAGACTCACACATTTTCTATGTACCCCCCCTTTTTTCTAAAGGGCCCTCAAAATGAAATTCCACCAATGTTTTGAAGTTACAGTTTCACAAAGAACTGACATGAATCTTTTGTTTGCAAGAAGTTATTGATTCTGGCACATAACCAGCAATGATCACATATGCTTAGATTGAATTCAGAAATGGTGCCAGTGCTGCCACTTATAATAACTGTGACCCCGGTAAGGGCCCTGAGCATGGAGGGCTCGCAGAGTAGAACTTAGTCTCAGAAGACATGCTTCTCCTCTGGATGGAAGGACAATGCTGTCCGTCATCAATGTGACCCCACATGTTGGTACAGCCAACATTACAAGGTATATTCTTCATGGTAAAAGCACAAGGACATTAGTCTTCAGACTTGCTAGTACCTGATGAAGCCCTGCTGGGTGCTCTCGGGGAAGGACCAGAAAATGGGAACACAACTGCTGACTAGGCAGATGAAGTCCAGCCTGATCCCTATGTCCCGGAATGATCACAGAAGCCCCCTCTCCCCCATCACTACAGGATTCTGGGTCAATGCCTTCTGAGTTGCTGAACAGGCGGGCCCCACCTCAGTGGGGACTCAGATGAGGCACCATGGTGTTGAATCTCATGGGTACATCAGGAAGCAGCTCTGAGGCCAGGCAAGAGGTATCAGATGGCTGTTGTGGAAGGAGGTTCCAAGTTAGTGGAAGACCAGAGAAAAAAATGTAAAAAAAAACTGAGCCCAGTGTACCAGTGACATATGCTCATGCCAGGGGCACACAGCATTTGGCAGCAGGGTACAAGGAGGGTGACCAACTCAGATACCTCCTGCCTCAAGGAGAGCAGTAGTCTCCTGCTGCTGTATGCCTGCTCCCTGATGGGATCTGAGGAGGGGGGTGGGTTGTCCAAACAGAAATACACGCTTCAAGGAGTAAAGCTGGCCACAGTGGATACTGTTGTAGATGACAATGGCTGCAGAGACATCCATCATCAACTCAGAGGCTGGTGCGGTTCTAATGGACAATGGACTGTCTCAGTCAAATAGTCCCAGACATCAAGACATGCTACTAGATATACCCCGCTCTTATGGCACTGCACTGTTTGGAGACTTTCTATAATTAGTATAGTACCCTGCAGTTAAAAACTCAAATAAGTTAAGTTGCTTGAGGCACATTCTTAGCAGACCATTGCAAACAATCAATTTCTGATGTACTGTATGCACATGCTTGGGACAGAGAGGATAATGTATGGACAGCCATAAACAACAAGCCTGTGTCTGCATCAAGAGTTTCTTTATGGCAGCCAGGAACCTTGAGAGGAAAGCTTGAGTGGTTCACTTGATGCCACAGAAAGCGCAAAATGAAGACACAGGCTTGTCTGTGTATGGATGCTCATACATTATCTTTTATAGTGCATAGGCATCCATGCCCATTTCAGATGCTTAGCTCCAGTCAGTGAACTGGGGGTTGGGGAAGAGGCACATGAGAGGGTTGACGAGACGCTCAACTTACTGATTAAATGTGCTCCAGCTTGTTCAGTGAAATATGATAAAAGGAAAGCAGTTGTGTGGCAGCATTCTAAGTTGTTTTGCTGCAGTAGTGACATCACTACTGCAGCACAACAAGCATATTCCTGGCATGGAATTCTATGCATAACAGCATTCCATCACAGCCTATATAAAGAATAATGTATGGGCAACTATAGAAAACAAGGCTGTGCTTCCATTGAGGGACTGAGATGATAGCATATGAACCTTGAGTGCGAAAGCTCGAGAGGTCCATGCTGTCATCTCAGCACCGAGATAGAAACACATGCCTGCCGAGTTGTGTGTGGTTGACCATATTTTATTTTTTTTATAATATACATGTTTTTTTTTTTTTTTTTTACACTAGAGCAACAGAACCCCCACTGAAGTGAAAACAAAAAAAACATGCCATTTCTTTGTTCTACTTACATATCAAAATCAAATTTCCAGACTTTTGAAAGGTAAAAGGTATGACTTTGGGCACTGGGTGGTTAGTAAGTAGCTAGGTGTAGAATAAATGAGAAATTTAAAATTGTATGACCTTTGAACTATGCATAACAACTGTTCGGAATGCGCATAACAACACTTTAGAATGCGCATAACAAGGATTTTGAGCAGGCTGATTTATTTATTTATTTGAGTTTTGGTGACCGGGTAAGACCACGGAAACAACAACAGTCCCTTTTTCAGGGTCGACCCGGGGTTTCAATAAGAAGAACAGAAACAGTGCAAAATACAGAAGAGCAACACAACATGTCAAAAACTGACAAGAGCACTATAATATATACAAAGTATAACAGAGCACAGCAAAAAGTTGGCAACATGGCAAAAACTGAAAGAGCATAACAATATATACAAAGTATACCAGAGCACTGAGTGCAAACTTTGATAATAGCATCATGTACCGGACATATACAATTAAGAATATAGGTCTAATGAACTAGTAGCATAGAGCAAAATATGGGAAGGGAGGGGGAATGAGGCAACGACAAAGGAGTAAGAACTGAGGGACAGAAGGAGGGGAACAGGTTGTAGTTAGGGAAAGGCAGGAGGAGGGGAGGGAAAGAGGGCAGGGAGGAAGTATTATCAGTGGAAGCAGAAGCAAGATGTGGAGGCTGAGATAGAGGCATACAGATTTGTTTGGAACAAGGGGAAAGAGGAATAGGACAAGACTAATTGGGGGTTCCAATCAAGAGACAGCTGCAAAAGAGAATGATTCACAGGCAATGGCTAGTCGCAACTTAGGCAGGACTAAAAGTGGTAGGAAGGCAGAACAGAGGGCATGTGGAGCACATCTTAGGCGTATCTGCTCACTAAGGCATGGAGGTGGGAATTTGTGTACAAGCTTGAAACATGAGACTTAAGGAGGAATACCTTAGTTTAGCTTCATATGGCAAACAGCCCAGAGAGGACAGGAGAAAACACAGTGGTGAGTATGGGCTTTAGCCCCCAAGGCAAACCTACCGACCCTATGGTAAGCCAAGGATAGGAGAGTGTATGAGGAGGAGTTAGAAGAGAGCAGCAAAGTAGCTTCACAGGTTAGGAAAGGAAGAAGGGACGATTAAGCGATCTGAAGACAGAAGGCAGAGGTAAGAATAGGGCAAATACAGTAGAGGAGTCCAAGTTTCTGATTTAGAGATTTAGCAACGTCGGAGACATGCGAGTTAAAGGAGAGTGCAGAGTCCAAGGTGATGCCCAAGTATTTATATGAATGGACTGACTCTAGGATATCACCACTGAGAGAGAAAATGCTGAGGGGAGGGAAAGTATACTTTGAGGAGGGACGGTGGGAGAATAGCATACATTTGGTGTTCTTAGTATTGAGGACAAACGATTTCAGTTAAACCAGTCCTTGAGGGAAGCAAAGTCAGAGGCAAGTTCTCTGTTAATCAGATCAAAGTGTGGAGAGGAGCGATAAAGGATGGCATCATCCACATAAAGGTGCACAGAGGCCGCTCCTCAGAAGTTGGGTAAGTCATTAATGAAGAAAGAGAATAGCATAGGACCCAGTACAGACCCTTACGGGACACCATGAGCTATGGGCCTAAGATCGGAAAGGGAACTCTTCCACTTAACTCTTTGGGAGCGGCAGGACAAATTGCTTTTTACCCAATTCAGTGCACTGGAATCCAGCCCAAAAGCATGAAGCTGATGAAGTACAAGACTATGGTTCACCAACTCAAACACTTTAGCGAGGTCCACGAAAATGGCACAGCCCTGGTCCATTGCATGGAATATGCCAGTTGTCACGTTTATCAGAGCAGTTAGGGTACTGCAGTTCCTTCTGAAGCCATGCTGGTATGGGGATAGCAGATTGTAAGATTCCAGGTATACCTCAAGGTGGTTATAAACTATTCGCTCTTAAATCTTTGCCAAACGGCAGAGGATGGATATCAGTCTATAGTTGTCAACCATGGAGTTAGGACCACCCTTATGCACTGGGAATACTACTGCCACCTTCCATTTATCTGGAAGAGTGTTAGAGATGAAAGAGTGATTGAATAAATCTCGGACAGGGCGAGCAAGGGCTGAGGCACCTAACAGAAGGAATTTTGGCTCAAGGGAGTCATGGCCAGGAGAGCAGTCTGATTTTAGGTTCAAGAGAAGCTTCTGTACCTCTTTAAGGGTAGCCAACTGCAGGTGGAACTCTGGACAAGCTTCAGGGGTGTCTGGAAGGAATTGGGTAGAGGGGAAGAGGAGGAGTATTGGAATAGCGAGGTATATTTGTGAAGATCAGTGAAAAAGTTATTAAATCCAGATGTTATGAATGAAGAATCAGCCAGGGTGGAGCCACTGTAAGTGATGGAGCTCGGGGTTTCGGCAGTCTTCCCTTTTACCAGGGAGTTAACTTGCCTCCAGAATTCCTTTGGGTTACAAAGGTGCTCATTTTGTAGGGACTTAAAATGGTGGCGTTTGGCTTTGTTCAGGGAACTTTTGCACTTATTTCGAATTTGTCTATAGACTTGCCAGTCAGAGGGAAGTCCTCTTTTTTTTTTTAATAGGTCTGCTAAGCTTTATCACGGTGGGCCACGAGAGACCCGATTATCCTTAGTGAGCCAAGGAGCCTTGATACCCTTTGACCTATATTTTTTATGGGGGGGCATGGCGGTTTACTATTTGAGTGAAGGTAGATATTAGCAAGCCAGGGATTGATTGAAGACAGTAAAAATCGGAGTGGTGTATAGACCCCCTGCCCTGGCAGAGGAGCTGGAGGAGAGTCTGGTGGCAGATGTTGGGAGACACTGCAGACTGGGCAGAGGAACGATGGTGGTGTTGGGGGACTTAAACATGCCAGGAACAGACTGGGAGACTATGACATCCTCTGTGACCAGGAACAGAGGTTGTTGGATGTCTTTCAAGACGCGTTCCTAACTCAGCAGGTGGGGGAACCGACCAGGGAGGTGCGGGTACTGGATGTGGTCCTGGCAGACAGTGACCAGATTGGGGGCCTGGAGGTAAGGGACCCATTGGCGGGGAGTGACCATGCCACAGTCTAGTTCTGCCTGGACCTAGGAGGGGTAGAAGGCTGCAGAAAGACAGAGGTAACTGACTTCAGGGGGACAGATTTGAAGGAAATGGGAAGGATCCTTAAGGAGCATTTGGATGTGATTGGGTCAGACATGGACGCTAATAGTAGGTGGGAAATCATCAGGAGAGGGGTGCAGGATGCTACCAGCACCTGTGCAAGAGTAAGACAAAAATGCGGTAGGGCCGAAAACCTGCTTGCTGGTGGACCAGGGAGGTCCAGAAGGTGGTGTGGGGAAAGAAGGCAGGCCTGGAGCAGTTCAAGTGCTCCAAGGAGTGAAAGGGATCAGGGGAGTACTGAAGCGATGGCTAGAAGGGCCACTAGGGTGGTGAGGCGTGCCAAGGCAAGGAAGGAGCAGAACCTGGCCAGGAAATTAGAGAGGGAAGAAGGGGTTCTTTAGATACATTGGGGAAAACAAAGGGTGAAGGGGCAGATTAGCAGGATTAAAACAGGGAGAGATGGGCACAAGACCGGGAGCAGGCTGGGGTACTTAATGAGTACTTCCACCTCAGTTTTCACCAAGGAAAATGGGAGTGTTGCATCATACATGGGAGAAGACAGGAGATACTGGGGGGACCCTACCGATCGGCGGGTCTGGGGAGAGGAGGAGGCATCACTGGCAGGAGGGGGAGGGGTAAGCAGGAGAAGAGGTAGCGGAAGGGGAAATCACAGCAGAGAGAGTGAGGAAGCCCTCAGGTCCCTTAAGATGGAGAAAGCACCGGGCCGGATAAATTACATCCCAGAGTGCTGAAGGAACTATGGATGTCCTGGCTAAACCCCTGGCAGAGCTTTTCACCATCTCTCGAGGACAGAGTGGGAGCCCAGGACTGGAAGGTGGCACATAGTGCCTATCCACAAGGGGGGATCAAGGGAGGTGGCAGGGAACTACAGGCCTGTCAGCCTGACATCGGTGGTGGGCAAGGTGATGGAGGGCATTGTCAAGAAGAGGCTAGGGGGGACCTGGGAAAGTCAGGGTGCCTGGACGATAGACAGCATGGATTCGTCCTAGGGAAATCGAGTCAGACAAACCTTGTGGAGTTCTATGACTGGGTGACGAGTGCCTTGGACCTGGGTAGACCAGTGGACGGCCTCTTTCTAGACTTCAGCAAGGCATTTGACTCTGTTCCTCACGTGGGCCTGTTAGATAAGCTGGGAGAAATGGGGGTGGGGAACCAGATGATCAGATGGCTAGGCAATTGGCTCCAGGACCGACCCAGAGAGTCGAAGTGGGGGATAGTCTCATCCCCAAGGAGGTCATTAGTGGGGTCCCACAGGATCAATCTCTGGGCCCCTCCTGTTCAACGCCTATGTCTCTGACATAAGGACAGGAATCAGAGGAGATGAGTCTCTTGCAGATGACTCAAAACTGGGGGCGTGGTGGATGTGGAGGGGAGGGTGGCCCTACAGGGGGACCTGGAGGCTCTGGAAAGATGGTCTAGAAAGTGGAAGCTGAGGTTCAATGCAGGGAAATGCAAGGTACTCCACCTGGGGGCCAGAAACCGGGCCAAGTGTACACCCTGGGGGAATGCTACAAGTCTCGATGGCTGAGAGGGACCTGGGAGTGGTGGTGGATGTCAAGATGAACAACTCGGAGACTTGTAGGAGGGCAGCCAAGGCCAACAGGATGCTGGATGCATCGCATAGGGTATCACCTCCAGAAGGAGGGAAGTGATACTCCTCCGTATAACTGCTTGGTGAGGCGCACCTCGAGTACCATGTGCAGTTTTGGAGGCCACACTTAAAGAGGGACATTAAACTCCTGGAGAGGGCCCAGAGGAGGGCAACCAAAATGATTTGGGGCTTGGGGGACAAAATCTATGAGGAGAGGCTTGAAGAGCTAAATATGTACACATTGGAAGAGAGAAGGGACCGGGGGGGGACACGATAGAGGTCTTCAGGTACATGAAGTGGGTAAATAGGAGAGGAACAGACCGGGTGCTTCGAAGGAAGGAGGAGGGGGCCACTAGAGGGCATGGGTGGAAGCTGGAGGGGGTAAGATTCAGGGGAGAAAGGAGGAGGTGCTACTTCACTAAGAGGGTGGTGGAGCCATGGAATGTGCTGCCTAGGGGGCTGGTAGAAGCAGAGACGGTGGAGGGATTCAAGAGGGGTGGGACAGGTACAAGGGAAGGGTTCTGGAAGCAAAACCCAATGCAGCAAGAATATTCGGAACTGGGAAGGGAGAAGCCAGAGAAGGCGAGGGTGGCAGCAAGGTCAGCACCCAGGGTGGGGGCTGACCAAACGAGCAGACATGAAAGACCGTTAGGCCTATTCTGCTGGCATTTTAGTATGTTAGTATGATTTATATCGGGGAGTGCTTGAATAGAATCCCAGTCAGTATTATTGATGGAGGTATTAAAGTTACATGCATCAAACAGAGATGACATGTCCCAGACCAGGGAGATCTGGGGTGGGGGGACAATTGTTTCTCCACACACAACAAGTGGGGGAAATGATCGCTTATACAGTCAGAGAGGACACCCACAGCTTTGATCTTCTGAGGCAATTGGTGACCATACAATCAAGCAAAGAATGTTTTCAGGACTTGGTGTTATACACATTGGTTCCTGGAGGAGTTGAGCTAAGTTGAGTGGGTAAGTGAGGCACTTTTTAACAGCATCCTGGTGGGCAATCTAAGTGAACGCCACCAAAGAGTCTAAGGTCGTGACAGGGAGGTTAGCTATGGAATCTAGGAGGGAAGGCAGGCAGAGGAAAGCTTTAGTAGGGGCAGATAAACACACCCAATAATGAGTTTAACATTTCCAAGGGTTAGGGAGACGAGCAGGGATTCTATAGGGGATTAGCTCATGTCATGATTAGTGATTTCAAGGACGCTGAGATCTGACCTGAAGTAGATGAGAACACCTCCAGCCCTCTTACCCAATCTATCTTTTCTGAGGCAATTATATCCAGCTAGAGCCACCTCATGCTGTTTAGTGGCCGGTTTAAGCCAGGATTCCGATATACATAAGATGTCAGGGGATTCTGAAGGACCCAAGCCTCAAGTTAAGCCATTTTAGGGCGGAGACTGTGGACATTCATGTGAGCAATTTTAAAGGCCTTTTGTCAGGGGTATGGAATTTGTAGAAGGGGAATGGGCAGGCACAGGACGAGGGGGGTCCAGGGTTAGACTCAATGTCCCTGGCACAGGCCAACAGGAGGACGACAGAAGTATGGACTTAAGGTGAGGCACAGGAAGAGAGCAATTCTAGGACAGTTCTCACATTAGGTATATATATTTATTTATTTAGTTTTTGTTGACCGGGTAAGTGCACTAGACAAATCCTGCCTATTTTCAGGCACGACCCGGGGGAGGGGGACACAGATGAATGCCAACTGACCATGAACCAGATTAAGCTGTTGGTGGTATTTTTAGTGAATGAGGGAAATTTGGCCAGGACACCGGGGAAATTCCCCTACTCTTTTCGATAAGTGCCATGGGATCTTTAATATCCACATGAACTACCACCAATCCAGGCAGATGGGACCTCGGTTTAACATCTCATCCGAAAGACGGCACCTCAGAAGTGCAGCACCCATCTCATGCTGCACTACAGTGTCAGTACTGGGAACTGAACCCACAGCCCTCTGATCTCCTGGCCTCAGAGGCGAGTGTGCTACCTACTGAGCCACTGACACTGCTAATAGTCATTTATTCATAATAAGCATTTGTGTAGCCAGAGCCCAAGTACAGCAGTGCCTGGCTTGGGAAGACAAGGAATGTATAGGAGCAAAAGAGAGGATTCTAGCCAGATATGACACAGAGGGGGAGGGTAACTATTAGAAACATGGCAAAGAAGAGATTTAGTGTTAAGTTGGTCAGCGCAATAACTAAGGAAAAAAAGGCAGCCCAGAGAAACTACCCAGTCTAAGCAGACCATGGTGAATATACTAATGGTAATAATGGCAATAGCTCAGGAAGACCATCAGGGTATGGCAGGGCAGTAAGGGTACAGAGGGGAAAACACTCCAGAAGACGACGGACAACAGGGTAAGGGGGTTGGCATATAGTGGTTAGCTAAGATAAAGCCTTAGTCCAACGTAAAGGCAGTGTGGTGTCTGCAGTAATAATAATAATAAATTTATTTGATATAGCGCCTTTCACATATCAAGGCGCTGTACAATTGAATAAAACCAAACACAATAAATACAGATAAAATCAAGAAAATACAGAGTAGGCTTTTCCCCACAAAAAGGTCTTCAGTGCCCGCTTGAAACATTCCGCTGTCCAGTAGGTCAACTTTAGAGTAGGCAGCAGCCATCTTAAGAGAGTGGGATGACTTAGGCAGGTCAGCTGCTTGGTAGACAGTAGTAGCCATCAACAGAGAAGGAGGAGGTGGGTTATAAGTGTATTTAATAGAGGCCGGGGTCGCAGAGGGCGGGAGGGACGAAAATACCCTTCCCAAAGTCAGCAAAAAAGCCGTGTAGTCAGAAAAGTCATAGAAGCCGGCAGAAATACAAGGAAAAGCAAGGGAAAGCTGTAGACCAATCCCAGTGAGAGCAGTAAAGCATCATTCAATCGGGTGCAGGCAGAACAGCACAGTGGCCAACTGGAGTTCAGGAAGACTCCCCGGTCGTACAGGCAGGCTTACCCAGGCACAAAAGCACTAGGGACAGACCGAGGAAGGAGCACAGCCAGCTGGCTTATCCAGCTGCAGACGCCAGGGTAGCGAGCGGTTCACCCGGTTGAGGGCACCTGGGCACAGAAGCACTAGAGATGGGCAGAGGAAGAAGCATAGCTGGCTGGCTTATTCAGTCACAGACACCGGGGTAGTGAGCGGTTCACCCGGTCGAGGGCACCCAGGCACAGAAGCACTAGAGATGGGCCGAGGTAGGAGCATGGCCGGCTGACTAATATATAACAAAGGATAACCATATATTATATAGAGGATTGTGTATGAGCAATCATACACAACAAGGCAGTTGTACGATCAAGAGGTTTTCATGGTAACCAGAGACCTCAAGAGCGCAGATAGAGAGGTCTATTGAGATCGTACAACTGCTTTGTTTGTGTATGGTTGCTCATACACAATCTTTTATAGTGTATGGGCAACCATAAGTGGCACTCCTTGATCCCCAAAACAGGTCGCACAGTACAAACAAAAAAAAAAGGCTTACATCTGCTTGCACAGCTGTATCAGTTTGTTCCAGCACCACGTCCTCAATCGCCATGCTCGTTTAATTGCGCCTGCGCGCCCATGTTCGATGTTGTGCTGCACTAGTGACATACTCATTGCAGCACAAAAACATCATGATGCACCGAGTGCAGCACAACAACGCTGTTCCAGGCATGGATTTCCATATGGAATGGCGTTCTTCCATACACTATATCCCATTTTTGTGCATACATCCAAAATGGAATACAACCGAAACTGTACTGAAATCAACGGAACCACTCAGTAAAATGCACTTTCACCTTCATTGTGTGCGCATCAGGCTCACTTAAAATGTACCAATTCATCAAATGTTGCACACACTGAGCTATTTTCAGCTGTTTGTTTTCTCCATGGCTGCTAGCTCTAACAGGTTGAAACTAACTCAAGCTTACATGGGTGTGAGTGACAGCAGGAGAGTCTGGAAGGAAAAAGTGTGTATACAATGGAAATTTGGTGTGTGTATAAGCCCTTTTTTTTTCTCTCATGAAATACATTGTACTGGGACAGGGACGTGTAACATTCTGTGCATGTAACAGGATTGTGCTTACATCCCATGTGTGAACAAGTGGAATGCACTGTACGTAAAAATGTTTTAAAAGGTTTGCACACCTAACTGTTTAATCAGAATAACAGTTCAAACCCAGTTACTGTATATGTAGACTCATTAAATAAGTTTATTCTTATGCTTCCTTAGAAAATGGGCTTTTTATTTCCTGGGCTCTGACTGGATAGTACCCTTGCCAGGAAGGTACATTAACTTACAATAGATGCCCAGGAAATAAAAAGTGCCAGCCCAAATGCCTCTTCACCCATACAAGTATCTTTGTGCCCACCCTAACTGATGATTGGCTAAAACCACACCACTGAATTTCAAATAACCGCCATTTTTTTTCTCGCTTAGTGAGAAATACTGGCACCCAACACTCGGTACCACCTGTGAAATCACACATAATCCTCTACTCCACTGGGCTCATTTATGACTTTTTTCCTGTCTTTCTTTAACCCTGACCCCCCTCCAAACTGAAACTACACATTAAAGCAGCGCCTACAGTATGTATGTCACCATCGCCGCCCGATTCTCCAACTGGGTTTCCTTCATTCACTGCGCTGTTCTAATTTTACAGCTTAGTCGATGAGCAGGTAGGCTGTATACCTGTCAATGTTTTCTTGTGTTTCTTTTTCTGTTTTATTATTCCCTCAGCTCTACATCTTGTACTCCTGCCAGCATCCACAGTGAGATCTGGGTCTTTCACCAGCACCGGGTTGGGGAAGCAATAGTGAGAGGCGTCGATCACTCCCGAGTCCTGAGTTGTAAACAGCTCTTACAACAATTGAAAAATATTGCAGAAGGAGGAAGTTAAGTGGGTCTAGCTGCCGAAACGCTGTTTTCTCTAAAGGAAAAAAAAGTGCTGGCACTAACATAACTGAACATCCACAGATACCTTCTCTATTCATTTACAAACAACCGCATAGTGTACCTTCAGCCACACCAGTTTATTTGCCATGGTTTGTTCCCCCCCAACAACAAAAAGCACATGTGTTAACTATTTACCGCTCCTTTAGGCAGTGACTGACAGTCTGCATGATCTGCTCCCCCCGCCTGCCTGCCATGAAAGAGTTACTTGGCAACAGCTAACAGCTGCAAGGTTCATTCCGACAACTCAGCAAGGTAAGGAAAGAAAAAAAAAATCAATCATATGGCCGTCCACCTTCTCAGCCTTCTCCCACACTATTCCCTGCCTTGTCAGTCTGTTTAGTTTTATTTAAAAACTAGCAACTCGCCAGGGCTGGCGCAGCAGTTGGATTTCCGCTTGTGATACCAGCGACCCGGGTTCAGGAATGGACTTGGGTCGGAGGGCCGGCCGGGGGAGAAGGATTGAGCATCCTACGACTGCTCTCCTTCTCCGGGGGGGCAGGTGAGGGTAGTCTGTCCATGGGGGTTCCCTGGCGGAGAGCAGAGGTGCCACAGCAACCGATGTCCACAAGGTTCCTGGGGCCGGGATGGATGATGGCGTCACTGCATGTTCCCGCCCCCTTACAGAAGGGGAAAAAATATGACTGCTCCGCCTGCCTAAATGAAGCCCGCCCCTGCAGCTGTAATCAGCTCCCCAGGCCGACTCCAGCCCTATCCCGTTGTTCGCGGACCCTATAGGGCCGGGGTGCCACGTCTCCGCCCTGGGGGTGTAATCCAGGGGGTCCTAGGAGTGCGGCTCATCTGGGGACACCGCAGCTGAGGGGTCCGTGACCAGATGGATGCCCGGCATAAAGCGGAGCAGGCACCATACAGAATAAAAAAAAAAAAAAAAGAAACTAGCAACTCGCACCTGATCGCTGGCGAGCTCCTAATGCTCCACTCCCTCGTCCCTCTCAACGCACTCGCTGTCTCTTGCCACTACCAGAACTCTAGCAGGAGCAAGCAAAAAAAAAAAAAGATAGAAAGAAACCACAGAACACAATTTTCCAATCCATCTGATTTAATATAGGCTTGTTCCCTTATCAGGTATACCAGTGATTCTATGCTCTGTTGGGGGAAGGGGGAGGGGAGAGGCAGAGTAACAAGGACCAAATGCTTAAACTACAGAGGCTGTAGAAGGACAGTATTAGTGGAGGGAACTATTTTATTTCAAAACATATATTAGTCTAATTTTTTACTAACTTTTTTTACTAACCTTATTTTTGTTCTAACATGCCCATTTTCTAAATGCAATAACACTCTCCAGCGTGGGCGGTATGGGCAATACCACCTTCCAGGGGCTATAAGGCCCTCCTCCTGTGGCATCAGGCCTCACTACGCCCCCCCGGGGGGTCTGGTATTGCCCAACACCGCACACCCTGTCGGGTATTATTGCTTGCATGGATACCATATATGACTTTGCTATTAAAATATATTTGGCAATTAGATCCATAACCCGTGAGATTTTATATAAAATGCAGTTGATGCTAAAAATTATTTAAGAACCAAAAACCAATTTACTGGGTAATCATGGGTTAACTGCAATACATATATGCCCATAGCTTGGTAAATATGCAGAAAGGACAGAATGCACAGTCAGTCAATGAGGTCGAACTTTCAACTGAGGGGTTGAATTTATCAAATACTCCAACTGGTAGAGCCCTAAAAACAAGGCTTCACCAATCAAATCAAGATAACCCCTATCTTACCATGTAATTCAGATTTGTATTGGAGTTTCTCCTAGATGGCAACAGATCTGTCGGTAGTGGTGTCTGACATTACATATGTCACTATAGTCCAATAGTTCTCAGACTTTGTCACAGTGAGCCTCCCCAAATCCATGGAAAGGATTTTGAGCCTCCCCCAAAAACTGAAATAATCTTGGGCCTCCCCAAAGAAAAATAACACACTGTACTTTGTGTGGCACACCACGAATCAATTGAAACCCCTCTGAGTACTTAGCTCACGTTCAGTTATTTGTCTTATACTGACTTGGAACTTTTGAAAAAGAGCTCCTGTGCTCAAAGGTTTTATCTGAATAACAAACAAATAAAATAAACAAATATTATTATTCAGCTTATTGTAACACCCCCACAGGCCAACCTGCTTGCTCTGCTATTTTCATTTTTGAACCATTGTTACTCCTTGTTGCAGTACTTTCATGGGTCAGACTACTTTTTTCTGTTTCTTCTCTATATGAAATAACCTTCCTACATACTTGCCTCTCCTCTCCTTTCTGCTCCTAAGCAACGTCTCTGGGATTACTTTGTTCCTTCCTGCTATTGGTTTTAGTACTTCTATGCTCAACCCTGGTATTTAGGCTGTTCTGCCATCAGTTTACAAATTGATCAATTACCACCACTAATTATTAATTTATTGTTCACATTTATTTGCACTATTGCTCTTTGTATATTTCTTGATTGTTTTGCTGTTACCTTTTGAAATGTATTCACTCCCTACCCTTCCCCGGGTACACCTGAAATGAGCCTTGGCTCATTCACCTTCCCTTGTCAACTAGTTAATAAATATATAAAATTCACCTACTATTATTATCCTCTTTCAGTTCGCTTCATCTCTTCACACAAAATATACAAAACCCAACATTTAAATATAGTTCTTTTTCAGACTTGCTTGAGCCTCCCCTGGAACAGGTTGGCGCCTCCCCAGGGAGGCTGGCCTCACCATTTGAGAACCCCTGCTATAGTCACATGACAAAGCTACAAGTGGTAATTTCGAATTAATTTTTTCTTAGACTATTTTAAATATATCAATTATGAGAACTACAAATGAGATGAGAGTCCAGAATCAATTATTAAATAAGAAGTACATGAGCTGGTTCAGATTTCAAAATCAGAAACTGAGTCTAACCCCTTTAATATGGATAACAAACAAGTGTGGTGCTCTGATGATGGTAAGGAACACCAGGGTCCAAATGAATTAGGATAGATGATAGTTATCCAGACAAGGAGAGGCAGAAGTCGTCCAGAGAGTTTGATGCCTGTTGGGCTTTATTCAGTAACAATGGGGTGGGATGACACAGTCACAGGAGGGGTAAGCAAGACCAAAACACGACCATGACTAGTCACTTTTTATCTAACATTACTTAGAAAAACTAAAAAAAAAAAAAAAAAATATGCTGAGGTGCACCTCGACCTAATGCCACTATACTTCGTTACTTTCTTAGAATCAATTAGTACAGCAATATAATATCCAGTGTCACTTTAGTACTGTCTAAGCTATCAGATAATCACTATCCCTTGGAAAACTCTTACAGTGCTGACCCAGGTCTATTACAGAAACGTCCATACAATGATGGTATAGAGTCCAGTTGTCGCTGAAGTCTTTGTGCACACCGTCGAATACAGTTGGTAGCTACAGGGATAGGCAGAAAGAAATCTATGACACTCAGATATTGGTCCCAGCACAGACCTAGCTAAGGCCACTAGGGTGGTGAGAGGCTTTTTTTAAACAGACCATATGTTTCTCTGCATAAAACCCACTCTCTGAGGCTGCCCGCAAGAAAGAACCAGAGAAGCTGGTTCCTGTTACAAACCCACCTAAGGGCTGTTGGACTAAAACTAGATGCAGAAAGTTCCTTGCCCAAAAACCATTTTGAGGCCGCCAAGAATGGAGGAGAACCAGAAAGATGCTTGGTGATGAACCCACTGGAGGATTACCAAGGACTGGACAATGCTGCAGCGCTTCAGATGCCAGCAGGAACTAGAAGAATCTGAGGTAACGATAGATATCCAATGCAGCCAGGAACCAGAAGAATCTGAGGTGAAGTCGGTTGATTCTTGAGTGTCGACACAAGAAATTGGAACAAAACAATACTCTACTTGCGGCAAACAACCAGGGGATACAGACAAGGTTCTTCCAGGACAAGCACACTCTTCTGAGGGCAGCCAACTTCGGGACATCCGGATCAGGAACCAAGAGATGACACTGGCATGGCGGACATGATGCATTTGAACTTCAGTGTTCTTGACTTGGAATTCAGGAACACAACAAATGGCAGGTGCAACTTGCACAGGTTTCGACAGACTCGACTTCGGCAAACTCTGTGGACGTGGTCGATGATCTTCTGGGTGGAAACCTTCTGGAGAAGAGAGATGATGAAAGACGTCTTCCTCCGGTTTGAGATGGATTCCGTATGAGTAGAATGACAGACAACACTATGGAACAATATCTTGGCAGAAGATTGAGTCTATCCACATGTGTTGGCAATACTGGAGCTGGTAGATACACGCTCACACTACACCAAGAAAACTGTTCATTACTAGGGTAATTTGCCAGGAACAGGGGCAAATTCCCAAAATGCGGGACACTTGTTCATTGCAGGGGCAATCTGCCAGGAACAGGGGCAAATTCTCCAAATCCGGGGCAATTGTTCGTTGCAAGGGCAAATAACTGCAGTCTCAGGGCAAGTGTTTGTTGCAGTGGCAACTAACCAGAAACAGGAGCAAATTGTCTGTTGCAGGGGCAAATAACCAAAATCCCAGTAATAACACAGTCTTGGTACTTTGCAATCAACATGACAGTTCAGGTACACATTTCAGTATTTGACAGTCACTAAATAGCAGTTGTGTACTAAGCACCTTTCTTTTTCTTTCCTCACTGACCCTTCCCAAGATTACTGTTGTTGTGGGTCCTTCAATTCCAGGATCTGGCTAACCCTAGCATATCTTTGGGTCAATGCCCTCTCTTTACTCTGGGGTTCCTTGCCCTCGTAATTGCTGGCCTACTGGCAGAGCGCCCCTTTAATTACTGCAGACCCAATGTGGCACCTTTTAATCTAGGGCCTATGATGTCCTTCTACCACCTGGGCCTTCTTTGCCCTTTTCTATATTACTGTAGGACCCCTCGTTTGCTCAATGGGCCTAACTTACCCCTTTAATTACTTGGGCCTGGCATTGCCCCTTTAATTGTAGACCTGATCAAGGCCCTACTGTCAATCACTCCAGGCTGATCCTGTCCCTCATGAATAATTAAATATTTCCCTTTTGGGCCTTTATATCTGGCTCCTCCCCATGGGCAGCGCTGCCCAAAATATTTAAATTTCTAAGCTGGCCCTAAATTGCCCGCTCCTTTGGTGGCGCTCCGATTGCCCAATGAATTAGACTTTTAAAATTTAATTAAACTAGGTGGTCAGCACTCTTTAATGTACTGCCTCCTGACTCACCGCCCGGCCCGGGGTGAAGCAGCTGTACAAAGAGGCAGGAGGTCTCCGACAGTGGGAGGGAACCGTGAGAGGAGGAGGTGGCAAGCGAGCGGTGGGCAGCAGGGGGCCTTGTGGGTCTCCTGACACCCGAAGGTCAACAATGTGGCTCTTCTCTGCTGCCAACGAGAGACTGGAACACTGGGGCGCGCAGGAGAAGAAACAAACAAAAAACCAAAGCAAATGGGGCTTAACAGAGTCCACAACGCCACAGAAACAGAATTTTCTTCTTCTCGGCGATGACGACCGCCGGACTCGACTGTAGACTGAAACAGGAGCAGCAGCCTGAACATAAGTCTTCACTAGCTGGAAGGGGGGGGGTACCAGCGCAGCGGCAACAAGACAGCTTCAACCTACAGGTAAGCCCCTTGTCTCTCACACTCTCGAGGTCCCCCCCTCTTCACTCAACAGCCCAGCACGAACTAACTTAAAACAGCTTCACTAGGTTTGAAAAAGGGCTTGGGGTGCTTATTCCAGAATCCCGAGTCCGTGCCAAATCAAACGGCCAGGGATTCAAATGGGCACTGCTGCTGGACAGAGACAGTGGTCCCAGCGGTGGGTGCCTACCCTCATGCTGCTTGCTCTGGGGGGTGGAATGGAGAAGGCAGCAGACAGGAGGGGGAACTTTTTCTTTTCTCTTTTTTTCTTTTACACAAAGTGCCCTGTCTAACAATGTTCTGGGGATGGGGGGGTTTAGACACTACAAAGGGCTCCCACAACTCAAGCCCTCATACCTCACAACACCACAGGGTCCCTGGGGCAGTCTAAACCCTGCTGCATTTCTGTGATGCCCCCATTGTTTTACCCCCTTACTTTGGGGCATTACACAAGCATTACTTGACGCCATTCAGAACCTCCCATAGATGTACAGATATTTTATTGTCAAGAATTTATACATCCAAAATTAAAATAAAACTGAATCAAAATTTACCAAATGTTAATAGCGACTCTGAACAATATGGATTAAAACTGCCTCACAGAACAGAAGCAGATTATAGATTTTGAAATTCTGCCAGAACTTCAAAGAGACTATGGCTGAAAATATCAACTCCTAATGCTTTCAGACTTTAATAAACTTTATAGTCCACCAACAGTCACAAGATATCCAGCTCTTTCTCCTTCTAAAATAACCCAGTCGAAATGTGTTCTCTCATCTCTCAGAATCCTTCCTTCCTATGTTTTCCTACACACATCAGGCTTAGGGCACCATAGGTTCTAACATTCACATAATCCAGCATTTCATTCACGGAAGACTTCAATTAATAGTATAAATTTGCCTAAAAGATTAAAAAATGAAGTGCTCTCTTGCCAGTCCTCACACCACATCTGCCTCAGTCACTATCTCATTGGCACACCTTGCTGTGGGTGGGTAGAGTAACACAGTTATCATAGTAATCACTGAAATACAGAATATTGCAAAGCAAAACTTCAACAAAGGTAAATGTGGGTAAACAAAAACAAACAAAGTGTATGGTCATAAATTTAATGAATATACTCATTAGCATATATTACATTTTGTTTACAGTTAATTTGATACATTTTTTAGAACAGGAGCAATATAATATATGTCTGCTCATGTCGCTACATTCTCACGTCAAGTCGCGAAACAGAGGATTTGAAGAGCTAGTAATGCCACATTTAGCAGACCAAAAATGTTAGCAATTTTTATAAGCAGTTGTTGCTTTTTTCTTAAGTATTATGATTACCTTTAGCAGGGTTGAAGGTACAGTATTAGATGCGATACATGTGAACACTCTCATTGGAAGCTGACATACCTAGTTCTACTCCTCTTCGCACCTCATCAGCATTGTGACTTCACTCATTGTGTGGCATCACTTCTGAACAATCGGGCAGAATGCAAGTGGCTCTTTTTGATCAGCTGTGATGTCACAATCACTGTCCAAGTTTCCATTTAAACGTGACTGTCTGAAATACATTTGAGAAGTAACCACCTACAAGTAACGTATAAATGATTGTGTCTGAAGCCATGCACTATGTTCACAGTGCTCATAACTTGTAAATGTTATGTGGCACTGCAACTCTTGTTTTCTGAGACTACGTTGACGTTCCATGTATACCCCAGGCATGGCTGAAAACAGGACGAATGACCTATCCATTTTCTGGCAAAACAAATAAATGCATGCTGATGAGGAATGGAGGGGAATCAAACTAAAAACGTATAAACTGTTGGCAGATAAGGACCGCTAGGCCCATCTAGTCTGCCCTAACCCTACACTAGTTTGAGGCCTCTGACTCTAAATACGGCAAACTACAGGTAGAGAAATGTACCACATGTCATATCTAGTACTGTTGGGCAGAAAATACTCTAATTAGCAAAAGTGAAAAAATAAAACGCACTTCCGGTACAAAATAAAAGTTGACTACTTTCAAGCAGTGTTCTAGTCCCATAGCCACCATATGGTGTTGGAATCATGCACTGCTGAACCCAACCCAAAATGGTCACCGAGAAAGAATGAGTTAATATGTGAGGGACATTTGTTGCAGAAAGTTAGGACTACCCTTTTAGAATACAGCCTGAAAAAAAAAAAAAAACTGAAATCTGTGGTAATGAGGAGAAATGTAAGTGTACAGACTGGAGTTTCTTAAGGAGTAAAAGGAGAAGGGTAGTACAAAGAGAGGACAGATATGTCCATCAGCTGTTTGACGTAGAGAGGAACTGTAAGATTTTTTTGTGAAAAAGAGGATACTGCACCAGCCTTTAAACTACTGATGTTGCCAAGCGATAGCTGGAGAGACTCAGCAATAAATCAGTAACCAAAGTTTGAATCACAAGTCTCTCTGGATGGCTGGACTTAATTTTTGTATGTGTACAAGAATTCACCAAATAAATTTCCCCCCAGAGCTTTTCATAATCCTACACAGAATTTAGCTTAAAGAAGGTAAAGAAACAGAACCCCAAATCAATGTACTATAACTGTGCAGTCCTGGATCAGAAAACAATTGTTTTAGTACCTTACTTGTGGTTATATTTTGTTCAAATAGAAAGTGATACACAGGTGCAACTAAAGTGTGTAGATACTATACAGAATAATGTGAATGTGGAAAGGGAAAACATGCACAAGACTAGGAGCAGTATAATCAAAGCATTTGCGCCAGTGCAAACACTGTTTGCATGCGCAATGTGGTTTGCACTGCACCATAGAGGCACCCCAGGTGTATCTCATTACCATGTGCACACTGGGGTAGTCTGCCAGAGCAGGCTACTTACTGCAAGCAAAAATCACCTCTTAATGTGAGCACAAAACACCAGCCAACAACACCTTAGCCACCCCCTCCCAGTGATGGTGGAGGGTGCTCTGTGCTCCATTACCCCCCCCATTACAATAGCCTCCCCATCATCCAGTGGTCAAAGTCCCTCACCCAGTCCCTGAATCTTATAAAA
Source organism: Neoceratodus forsteri (assembly GCA_016271365.2). Taxonomy (NCBI): domain Eukaryota; kingdom Metazoa; phylum Chordata; order Ceratodontiformes; family Ceratodontidae; genus Neoceratodus; species Neoceratodus forsteri. The sequence continues at coordinate 1,131,265,777 of CM028131.1, forward strand.
ATAAACATCCCATGGTTCCCCTCCTTCAACCGATCTCCTGAGTCCCAGGAAAATAAGTATCCCTGGCAACCTGTGGCCCCTCCTCTAGTGGCCTCCCCGTGTTCTATACATAGTAATATTTATATAGGAGCCCTACCCTGGTCCCATTCCTGAAATATAAAACATATTACACCCCACCCACCTGGTCCCATTTAACAATAAGCTCCTATACACCCACTAACACTCAGCACCTTCCCCCCACCAATCACCTAAAGGATACTGTCATGTCTGAAGAACCTTTAATACAGAAAATTGTCCCCCAAAGTGACAGCTGACCAGCCTCTTGCATCACTGATTTATTGTGCACTGAATTAATTGGTGCTGCTGTGCTGGTAATACAAGGTCAGTATCATGGCGTGGTGTGAGGCAACTATTATTACCCTCTTCATCTGTTGCTGTTCCAGTCAAGCTCGCCACCAGGTCCCAGAAGGAATGGTGAGACATTAGGGCAGCCCCCGGCATGGCAGTGCCAACTCTGGGAACTGTCATTGTCCCAGCCACACTCAATGCTGCCACGCTGCCTGTGGGTGTTGCCCCTGCTGTGGGAAACAGCCGGTGGCCCTGGCGAAAAGCTGAGTAAGCCCAAGTCAAGCAGGAATCCCGTAGCCATAGCAATTACGGCAGCTACCCTTGTCTGCGCCTCCCCACTAAGTAGGCAAGGCTATCGTCCATGTTGTGTGCTACACTTCTCAGCGATGAGCCATGAGTGGAGAGAATCAGTTGGTGGGTGGGAGTGGTTGCATTTTATGAAGCAGGTGTCATGGCGTACAGGAAAAAGTACTGCCGACAGGAATACCATCATGGACGGGAACATCGTCAGTGCCATAAATGTATGTCTGTCAGTCAGTAAATTTGACCAACAACTCAGACAATTTTGTTTAGCGGGGGCCGCACCCCCCCATAAGTAAATATAATCAACTCCAAGGTCACACAATATTGAAGAAATAAATACAGAAGTCGGCATTTAATGTGAAGGTGCGACCTCAAGAGTTTTCACTGATTCAGATCACCTAGCAGATATTCACACAGGACGCAACTGCAGACCGTCGGACTTGAACCCCTATCACTATCCACATCCTGCTTGGTTCATAGCCTACTGCCTTAGCCACTATGCTAAATGAGCAGCTGCCCAGACAGGCTCTGCCTCGCAGCTTTGTAGTTTCAAAAAGTGGGTGGTGATCTGAGCAGCGCACGAGTAGTCCTGAGCAGAAATCTTGAGCAGCACGAGACTCTCGTCCGCCATACCACTTCAGCTGTAAGGTGTCCGCCATGACACCTGCAGCATAAAGTGCAAGCGAGCACATCTGTGCTCCAACTGGGAGGGTTGCAAGTGGCTGTCTTCACAGACATCATCAATAATGCTCCATGGACAGTGGGCAGGAGGTGTGCCAATTCTGGATGACACTCCATAATCCACAGGATCAACCTGCTTACAACCACAACATACTTGGCCTCCAGGCAGGCCAACTGTGGAATTTCAGGACTCAAAGATAAACCTCAGTCCCGGATAGTACTGCTTCAAACCACAGCTTTGTTCCCGGATTTGTTCACATTATTGATGCAAAATGGGGCTAGATGGGGGTTACCATACCTCTCAACCTGCTAAGACCAAAATCAGGAACAAAGGACCAAAATCAGGGGCACCGTATTTTACTCAGTGTGACACTGTGCCATCACATGACATGTACATCACGCAATGTAGTACTGTACATATGTAAAGTACCTTTAGTTAAAGGGGAAGTCTCCTGTAGTTCTCCACCAATATTTTCCCAACTCCTTATGTGTAACTGTTGTATGTCTCCTCCAGTTTCCAGCAGTCCTATTGCTGTCCAAATCTAGATTATAAATAAAAATATACAGCCCCCAAAGTTATCAAAGTGTTTGTCCTCCATTTTACCATCAATGTTGCTGGAAGATGATGTCATCAGAGCAACAAATAATGGTGCTGCACTAAATGCAATTCCACCAGTAAACCAAACCCATAATGTTTGGTTCCCCACTTGAGTAATGGAGGAACCCTTTAAGTGTTGTGCACCTCCTGAAGTGCAGGTCTAATAGGGACTAGGACCATGTGAGTGTGATGCAGCACTGATTTGAGTTATATACAGTATTCATATAAAGAACTGCCTGTATGTGTTGTGTTACTGTTAGCAAAAACAGTTTACCCAATAAATGACTCTGGGTACAACAAGAGTTTTAAGTGGTATTATACAGATGTTGTATTATGTTGTGTGTGTGTTAACATTCTCTGTTTTGACAGACACCAGCAGTGAGAAACAATTTTGCAAATAGGCCCCTTTCCCTTTGTAACTAGGCAGTCAGTGATTGGATGGCTGCTGTAAGGCAATAAAGAATTCAGCTATAACAAGGAATAGGTTACCAGGAAAGCATCAGCTGCAGCATATGGAAGAAAGGTAATCTAGTGATCAAAGCACAGGCACAAGCACTGGGGGACTCTGGTTCAAATCCTACTAGAGTCCCTTACTCTCTAACCCCTAAGAAGTTCCCCTAACTTCCTTGGAAACTGTGATGGTCCTTCAGGTCCATGACTTAAAAAATGCCCCAATTCCCATTATAAATCATTAGCAGTGATGTGAGAGCTATAGCACTTCACTTTCAAGGTACTAAGGATAAGCTGTGGCAGCCACCCACCGCTTTGTAATGCCAGCATTTGAAGTAGAATGTCCCTCACAAATCAGATGCTACAGCTCAGCTGTTTTAGGTAAAGAAACTAATCAGTCTCAGTGTTTGTAGTACTCTGTATTTGCTTAGCTCACTCCTCTCAAGTCATATGCATCCTGTGTCTTGGTATTTCCAGTCAGAAACTCAGATTTTTCCACATTTAGACTCTGCTGGGCACCCTATCTTAATTACCTTAAAGGCGTCCATCCACAGACAGGCATAGGATGGACCCTCCTTGAACCATCTGTGGGTTATGAGGTGCTTGACTGGGAATGTCAGCAGTTGACCAAGTATTGTGCAAAGTGGTTATTGTTTCCCCCCCCCTCCCCTCAGTGGGAATCTGACTTGATAAGAACACCACGCTATCAACAGGTTAAACCGGCTGTACCCTGCATGTGGTATTTCTACTATAATGTATATATACAATTTCAGTGGTTACAAGACCGACAGCAATCTGCTTACAACTGAAGATCTTGCTAACTTGATGTCTGACCTTTCTTCTTGTGTACTGTATGTATAATTGTCTGCATACCTTCTGAGAGAATAATTATTGACGTCTGTATTACTCCCTAACCCTCTCTTATCCAAACTGTATATTCCCCCCCCCACCTGTCCTTTTCCTCCCTCTTTACCCAGCTACATTTATCTTCCCTATGCTTCATGGACATTTGTACACGTGCATTGCTAACTGAATGATTAATTATATGGAACAGAATCTCTAGATGTATACTGTATCTTGCATACCTTTTATCAGAAAATAAATTTTCAACACAAAAGAAACTCAGATTTAAGAAGCATTTAAAATGTAAAACAACACACTTTATAAAGTAAATGATCTAGCTCTCCACTTTCAGGCTGCTGAAAGAGGATGTGTATAAGTCAGTCTTGTGTGATCCTTTGGTAAACTGCCCAGGTTCCCCTTCTAATGAATCTTCTCAAGGGTATTGACCTGGTTCAATACAGAGTGACTGAATGACTGCTCGATTGATTGGTTGGTTGATTGAGTGATTCAGTCTACTGCGTTCCACAACATGTTACAACTGTCTCACAGAGAGAAATGAGCAGTACAAAGAAATAGTTTTTGTTTCCTGCGAATGAAATACTATTAAATGTATCATTTGCTCTACACATACAGTATTAAGGCTACAAGTACTACACCCTGTGAGAATTGTATGACAGAACTGCCTTAAGCCATTGCAAACAAATTAAAATCAGGCTAGACAGCATTGATACACTTATGTTTTTGTAAACCCCCTGCAAATGGGGATTCCCAAAAGTCTTCCAGGAACTTGCCTGAGTGCTTCAGGTCTGGGCGACGTTCAGCGAAATGCCATTTAAATGTGGGCGCTGTGAGTGCTTTCAGAGCCTCGGCGTACTGTCTAAGAGCTGTCTGCTTGCAGACATAATTAGTTTGTATGGGGGAACCATGTGTGTTTATGCCAGAGTCTGCCCGGCTGCTGCCTAAGTGCTCCATTTCTGCCGTCACTAAGTCTGCAGAGGGAGCCCTTCTGAAAGCTGTAATTAGCCATGGGAAAAATGCAGAGTAAATGTAAAAATACAGTTTGTTCTAACCTGTATTCCTGCAGTATGAACTGTTTCTGTTGTGCCCTCCATTTTGGTCCTGAACTGCCAAACTGGACAAATCCGTTGGGGGGGGGGGACCTTTAAAATGGAGCCTGTTTGGGCGAATCACAACTTGGACTCACATATGGAGCCTGCTATAAGGGAGCTGTATGACCGGTGCTTCTGGGAATTGTAGTTTGGACCCCGGCACCTTTTTTGCACCAACAGAGGGAGCCCTGCAGTGACTGACAGCCGAATCAAACAACCAACCTTGTGTGGGTCTGAAGGAAATGCCCTGGACTGTTGCTGGCAAGCCAGACTCTAGGTGGATGTGAAAGGAGAAGGAGCTCTGCTTTGTTGCGGTGTGTAGTTAGCGCAGGCAGAGCGTGGAAGGCCCTGAAGTCGGCCTGCAGCCATTAGTGAGTGTAAGTTCGGTCTGAATCCGAGTTTTGAGGAGGAAGGAGAAGCAGAAGTGTGGGAACCAGGCTTAACCTGAAGAAGACCGAAAGTTTGCTGAACGCGATCGACCTGTCAGGGACTGCTGATGCTGTGTGTGCTCCCGGGTATTTTGCAGTAATTGCGATCGGGATCGTGGGACAGTCTGCTTGGTACAGTACTTTCCTTTACATATAGATGTGCTTTAAGTTGGAGGGAGATTGCAATCTTAATTTCCCTCACTTTGTAGTGCGTGCTGAATGCTGGAGACCCAGAAACAACACCATTCATCCTGAAATCTGTATTGGGTATCATGAGTACAATTCAGGGCAACCCCCTGCAACAATTTATGAATCAAAAGTGTGCCATCTGATTTATTTGTGCTTTCTTTTTCCTGAACTGAGCCTCTGCTCCGGATCACAATTTTGTTGTGCATGGCTCTTTTCTTTAGGGCCCCAACCAGTTGCACCAGCCGGCCATCCCCAGGCAACGGACCTGGCTAGCCCCCCCCATCCTGGGTACCCACAGAGTGTCACATTTGGACCCTAAATTGCATGCACAGTACTGTGATTAGTGTGCTTACTGCCAATCAACCTGATTCCCCCTTCCTTGTTACTTCCCCTGAATAAATCAAATTTATGTTTGTTGAACTATATCCTATGTGTGGTGTCCGTACCTACAGCAGAGGATGTTGCATAACTGCGGTGGCATTGACTACCCTTATTTTACAGGGAGTCCTCAGGGACGTGCTGCAGAATCGGTCCTGAGGGTAAGTGGGTACTGTATGTGTAATGAGTGTGCATATGTGGGGTGTTGGTAAGGTAACTCCTGTGTACCGTGTGGGCCACTAGTGGGAACAGGGGGCCACAGTGTCCCAGAGGGCTGTGCCCAAGCTAGTTTAACCACTAACAACTCTGACCTCTGGGTGGAGGCACCCGTCACTGGACCTAGGGCCCCTTAACCTATCACTAGCCATACAGACAGGGGTAGTAGCCCTTGAGATAGCGCCACCTAGGGATTACATTTTGTTCTGCAGTGACATCAAGGAATGGGAGGGACTGTATTATAAGTGACTCATTTGCATTTAAATGGAGGCTTGCTTGACATTTTACTACCCTGTGTCAGAGCCTCAAACTCTAGATATGTGTTGCAACAGAAGAAATGGCTGGTCTCTTATTGACATATGTACAGTACTTGATGTATTGTATAATAAACGCAGCAGACATATCCAAATCATACATATACAGGAATCTTCTCCTTTAATGCTTTTTAAATGTCTAATTCAGCTGCATTCTATCAAATGGCACAATAAAAACACAGGCAAATGTTCCGCATGTTTATTCTGTAATTTTTTTTCCATCTACATACTTGAAAATAAAGTGGAACATTGGCACTTCTAAATAATCTTTTTTTTTTTTTTTTTTTAGGATCCAATGTTAAGTTAATTCCCAGGCTTTTTAAGAATCCTCTGTTATTACTTTCCAGACTTAAAGGAGAACTACACTGAATCTATAGGTCATTTCCCCCCAGTAGAAACTGTTTTTTTTTTTTTTTTTTAAATACTGCTTCAAATTATGTTATTGCTCTAACTATTCAGACTTTTCAGCTATCCTAGTGGATATTTCTGATTTACATGCTGCTGGTAAACACTTCAGAATTGTATGATGTAGTTTATGTCCCTATTCTACTCTTCTATTGTTGACACAATGCATCTGTGTTCTACTATAGAACTCTGTGGCTGAGAGGGACATAAACTACATCATACAGTTCTAAACTGACAACACCAGAGTGTAAAGCAGAAACACCCACCAAGGTTTCTAAAAGGCCTGTATAGATGGAACAATGTCATGTCAATTAAAAGCAGCTCCAATACTTTTCTGACATGCAAGATAAATTCCAATAATGGTAATCCAAATAAACCAGCACTGACAAATGATCCAAGATCAAGACAAGATTTATTCTTGTGACAAGTCCTTGTAAATACAAGTCCAGCACACCATGCCTGTTACAGCAGCCGTAAGTTCAACCCACTAGTGGCCCCACTATAGAGTGCATTACTATAGATGGAACAATAAAAGAAATTTAACTAGCACTTAAAAAAACAGCTTCTATTGGGAAAAATGACTTACAGGCTCAGTGCAGTTCTCCTGACAAGAAATATACTGTATCAGAATACTGTGTGTGTGTGTATATATATATATATATATATATATATATATATACACACACATACTGTATATGTACACACATACACACACACACACACACACACACACACACACACATATACACACACACATATACATAGACACCCACGTTTCATTCCAGAAACTAAGCCTGTGGAATGCAGGGGGAGGGCTGCCTCCTCCAGACTGCTGTTATCTGCTTAGTTTATTCTGTGTTGCTGGCTGATACAGAATTCCTAGACTTGCTAATTCTTTTGGTAACTTAAGAGTTAAACAACACACTGCCTTCAAAAAAATCCGTGATAGAAGCAATTAATTCGTGACCGCGGAACAAGCAGTCTAAACTCGTGGAAAATCCAGGACACTTGAGAGGTATGGTTACTGGCGGGGGAAGTTCAATCAGAAGTGACACTTGTTGCTTAGTCTCTCATTCAGACATGGAAAACGCACCTTCCCAATGTCAGATGAAGGCCCCCCATCTTCACCAACAGGTCTCCTGTGTGGTGGGACCCTCTTCCCCGGTAGCCTGCTGCAGCTAAAGGCCACGCAGGATTTCCCTCTCTAGTCCGTCCACAGCCTCAAGAACTTACCTTCCTTGACGCTGCCAAGGAAATTTTTAGAAGCGTCCAGTTTCCATTTTCGCTTTTTTGTTATAGCTTGTGTCATACCTCTCAACCTCCTGCCTCATAAATCAGGGACAAGGCTTAAAAAAATCAGAGACAAAGGACCAACATCAGGGACACTTCTTTAAAATTGGAGATAACCACTCAGGAAGCCAGTAGAATAAATAGCTTAGTGTAAAATTCATTTTTTAAGGAACAAGTCTGTAACTTTAATATTTGACATTATTTTATGCTTGTAACCACCGCTGTTTGGTCACAAAAACACAGTTTTTAGAAGGGACAGAGTAAAATTTTGAGGCAACATCAGGGACAGTTGAGAGGTATGGCTCGTGTGCTTGTTCCTTGCCTTTGTTCTTTCTCTGGATCCCGAACTTCGGTGTATTCGTGTTACTTGCCTGGCTCACAGGTGCCATGACCTCTCACGCTGAGTTGGTCTTCCGCCGCGAGTCGCACTTCTGACGTCACCAGCTCACATCCAGACTGAAGAAATAGATCGATCGCTAGGAAAGGCTTACGGTGGGTGCTGGTCGGCTGATATAAAGATGAAATCGCTAATGCTTTTACTGTATCTTTAATCTACGCATGAAATCGGGCGCTTTATTTAACAAGCCCTTAATACGGCTTCTTAGTGCATATTGTATTAATTTTTCTACCTGGAAGACAAATGACGACTTCCTAGTTTGAGGTTTTTTTTTGGGGGGCTGTTTGTTCTGCATGAGCGATGCATACTGTCTGGGACTTTATGAGTGCGTCATCAAGTCGCGCGTATGTGTAGTGTGTATAGTTTGAGAGGGTGTATGATCAATGCTGTAAACTGTGTGTGTAACTCTTACACAGTTATAAATTAACTGGTAATGTTGTAACTCTTGTACACCGCTTGCTGACCACCCGTGTCCACGATGCGCTCTTTGCCGTTAGATAATATAGACATAGAAATCATCAAGAGCAAGTTGAACGCTCTGAAGGATTTCCTGATTGCCTGGTTGAAGATCTGTAACGCGAATACTGTTGACTTTTACACTAAAGATATCTGGAACAAGTTTATGGCTGTGTCACCCGAAACAGCCCTGTCTGCTCTTAGGAGTCTGGACTCCGAAAACATTTCTGGTGAGAACATTAATTTGAGGAAATGGAATTCAGGGGATAGTTGAATGCATTCTTTTATGTTGTGTGGGCAGCTCTCCGTGGTACAGAGATGCTGGGCCTTATGGCCCAATTTGTTTTGTATTAATCTCCTGCAGACCCCCACCCAGTTACCTGTTCACATCCTTTTTATTGCCCCTGTTGGGCAGATTGGACTGTTACTGCGCTGCTTTTGCATCTTTTGACTGATTTATTAGGTAAAGAGCTTCTCTGATATTTTGCCTGGGGGCGTGCAGGTTTGCCACTTCGACTTCCAAGAGTATGTCATACATATCTCTGGTGTACCCGGATCACGGGGGGTACTCGAATGGTACTGCATCTGGTCGTTGCACAGGAGGTGCTCCCAACCCCTATGGCTGACACTGCATTGGTTGCCTGGAATGTTAAAGGGCTTAATTCTCCTGTCAAGTGCAAAAAGGTCCTCACCCAGCTGAAAAACTTAGGAACCAAAGTTGCATTCTTGCAACAGACCAAGTTATTTACCCTAAAAGTGGAGAAACTTAAGAGGAGGGCAACCTTCTGGCCAACCATTAGCTGGTTAATCTGGGCAAAAAGAAGGCGGTATCTTTACTAGGGGCATGAAGACTTAATCATAATGATGGGACTTTAGGGAGTTGAAAACATACCTGCAACCCACCGCATTTTGGTATCAGCCTGCTTGGCCAAAGTACTGCAACTCGGGTTCTTGTGCCACAGGATAAAGATCTTTTCCCTCCCCACCACTTGGTGTCATAGAGGAACTATTCTCTGGGGGGGGGGGGCTTCTTAGCCTCACATAGGAACTGATGCTCGACAGATGTGGGGTGCAGGGAGGACTGCAACAATGCTCCCAGGCAGTCTTAAAGGATTGAATATAAGAGTTTGTGTGCACCAATATCTGGTGGCTGGTACGCCCTAGAGTGAGAGATTACTCTTACTATTCCCAGGTTCACCATTCCTTTAGTAGACTGGATTTTTGACTCTGCTCACTCCATATCACCCAGGTGGTGGTAGACACAACCTTACATACCATTGTGATATCTGACCATGCCCTCCTTGGGGGCCTCCATCACACGAGATGGCCACCTGGAAACCTGACCCCTGTTTCTCAAGGATCTCAAAATTTGTTCCGTGGGTTAAGTGTGAGTTACATGATTTTCTGCTACATAACGATAATTGGGAAGTGTCCCATATGATCCTATGGGAAACTTGGAAGGCCTTTGTAAGAGGTTGGGTGATGAGCTTTGTGGCCCACAGGAGACAGTTAAGGGAGGAACTAGGGGAAGTGGAAGCCAAATTGAAAGCAGATGCCTCCTCTAATCCTCACAGAGTCCTCCAGCTGTGGGATAAGCTTAAGCAGCTGTATTCCTGCAAGACAGAATTGGCATTGCTTCGGTTTCACTGTAGGTTCTTTTGAGGGGGGGGAATCCACCAAGATCTTCTTTTATAGAGTCTGCAAGATGCAGTCTGAATGACACATCCCTTGGTTCCAGGGCCCCTTGGGCATCTTGCACACAGCCCTGCCTTGAACAAGTTAACAAGGGACTTCTACTGTACCCTGTATTCCCCTTCCCTTCCTCAGATGGAATCATAGAGCCTGCGGGCTATGAACTTGCTGTCAGTTCCCCCTGCTCATATAGAAGCCCTCGAGGCTGCTATTAAGCAGGAGGAGATCAAGATGGCAATCATATCCGTGGACAAGAACAAATCTCCAGTTGGGGATGGGATACCAATAGACCTGTACCAGTTGCCTTCACTATTGACTTCAAGAAGGCATTTGATTTTGTTGAATGGGTTTACCTTTCCAAAGTCATGTGTAACATGGGATTTGTCCCACTGTTCCTGAGAGCAGTCAACTCCCTGTATGAAAGATCTAGAGGCAGGGTTCTTAAAAAAAGTACCCTCACTGGTTCTTTCCCACTCTAGCAAAACATCCACCAAGGATGCCCTCTCTCACCCCTACTTTTCCTACTAGCCATTGATCTGCTGGTGATGGGCCCACCACCATCTTTTTGGGATTGTTTTGGGGGATGAGGAACACAGGGCACTTTTTTATATGTGGATAAAATTTTCATTCTTCTGGCGGATGTCCCCTCTGCTACTACCCCTCTGCAAGAACTCTTCATAACTTTTACCAGTGTGTGATTGCTTTGAATTAACCATTCCAAATCAGAGGGCTTCCCTGTTAGCTCCCTTTGTATTAAACAGTCCCTGGAGAGCTTCTTAGGCATGGAAGGACTCTGGTATCCCCTACCATAGGGTGTCACAACCAAGCAGTCTGACCTGTGTAAAGCTAATTTTATCCCCCTTCCCCCAGCGAGGCTTCAGAGTGATACTGAGAGGTGGAAGCGCCTTCACCAATCCCTAACTGGTAGGTTTGCTGCAATCAAAACTGCGCTGTCACCTAAAGTTTTCCACTTCCTAGCTCATGTGCCCATTGAATCCCCACTATCTAGTTTGCAAAAATTGACGCTCTAATAGGTTATTTTTTGTGGGAGGGAAAGCAACCCTGGTTCAGTAGGGCAAGGCTTAAGTAGCTGGTCCAGAGGGGGATGGGTCTCCCAATTTCTCCCAATACCACATGACTTTTGATCTAGCTCAAGTAAGACAAGTTCATTTATTGGAAAGCAATTGAGAGTACACTCTCATTTACAATTGGGTCCAACATATAACAATTAATGATAAACGTTACATGTAATACAAATAAACATAGCTTGTAACAACAATCGAATCATACAATTTATAAAATACAATAGCTTATCCATGACAATCACATTTATGAGTTACAAGACTTTTAATACAATTTTTAAAATGAGAAAGTGATACAAGTGATACCATTTTGAGTTTCTTTTGGACAGCAACCCAAGTATGAGTAACAGTATTGCCAAAGTATTGTTTCCATAGTTTGTTTTTATGCCTAGGCATCAAATACTGGGGCAGATCAGTGGATCTTAATGCATATTTATTAAGTTGTTTCAGATGTAGTAGTTCCTGCAGATAAGGCAGTGTTTTTATGACAAACCTATAAATAAAAATTAACCAATGACTTTGTCTCCGGTCTGCTAGGGACTGCCATCCCACTGCAGTATATAACTGCAATTATGGGTTCTCCATGGCAGGCCAGAGACAAACTTCAGAGCGCTGTGATGCAGTGGGTCAATTACCTTTAGGGCCGCATCAGACGTCTTCATGTATATACAGTCTCCATAATCAATATATGACATAGATAACTAATTATTTATGTATGGAAAAACTAAAACTAGTCCTGTTTCTATAAAAAGATAGCTTCTTGAGTTTTACAGACAAATTTTCTATATGCTGACTAAATTTCAGATTCATCTAAATGTATACCCAGATACTGGGTATACATTTATAATGTTTCCTCCTGGAGCCAGCTCTACAGCCATCATGGGTGGCCATTGAGGGCTACGCATGTGCGTCCCCCACAGTGAACCAGTATGGTAAGTCAAATATTAGGGTACATCACCCCACCATCCCCATTTCGTGTTGGTAATGGTCCCAAATGTCCCAGTTCTGGGAATCCCTGCTCCACCAGTTACCTATGCCCCCTTATGGAACAATAAATATCTCAGGATAGAGAGATCCCCTATACCTGGTGGAAAATGGCAGTGTTATGGGGTACCCTATGTCCAAGATCTCTTTCCACACGTATGCTATTACATGCACTTTTTTGAGGATCTGAGCACCCTTTATTCCTTACTGAGGACAGACTTCTGGCTTTATTTGACCTTGTGGTCCCTCCTAACACCCTCCCTCAAAAACAAGGGAATATCTCATCCCCTAAACAGGTTGTTCCCCTAAACAGGTGGTTAAGTATGCCCAAAGGTGTGGCAGGTGACATTATAAGGCCCTTTGGAATGCCTCCTCCACTACAACTGAAGGGATATGCCAGAAATGGCAGGAGGAATTGGGAATAACTATTTCTCACTGGCAGTGGAAGGCGGCCTAGTATCAGATGTACACTTGTTGTTTTGACACCAAGATCCAGTTCATACAGCTAAAAATATTGCACACGTGGTACAGGTCTCCCTGTGTTTTAAAATCTGTGGGTCTCCTTCCTTCTGATTCCTGCTGGAGATGCCACTCCCACCCAGGGAGCTTGTTCCACATTCTGTGGCACTGTCCAGCTATTAAAACATTTTGGACAGATGTCCTCTATTTCTGCAGATCTATCTGTCCACTCGAGATACTCTTTGGCCCTGCACTTTTTCTGTTGTGGTTAATGCACAACCAGGTACCCAAGTCTCACCTTCTGGTGAAGAGGGCAATTGTAGCCACTACTGTGGCTAAATATCTCCTGCTTTGATGATGGAGAACAACAGACATTCGCACCTACCAGGAATGACTGTTAGCCATGGACCAGGCCTCCACCTTTGTACATCTGTCCCAGGTGGCAGTGGACAAGCTGGAGACTAACAAAAATGTTTGGGCATAATTTCTGGAACTTCAGGCTCCTCTTCAGCCCCTACAATTACCACCATAGCTGGAGAGGAGTATTAACCCATTGGAGTGGGTCCCTTCACCATTACTACAGTAATTGCATTACTCCTGCCTAGGGCATAATGGGGGACTATTTCCCCTCCTTCTCTAGAGTCCTGTCCATCACTTCAGAGTGCCCCAGTAAGGCATTTAATTTAGGTATTTTCCCTTGCTCAAAGATCTGCATAATTTGGATAATATATCTGGGTATGTTAGACATGTGACTGTGAATTATGAGTGTACTTCTTGTCCGCTCCTTGTACATTCCAAGTAGCTCTTACTGTGTTAAACCACAATGCATTCGGTTCTGGTGTAGTTTTTAGTATTTTGGTTAAATTTATTTACTGTTGTATTGTTTTATGTTTGGAAAGTGCAATAAAAAGTCTAATGTCCAAAATAAAATCCTTATCCGTCCTTAAAGGAGAATTGTATTGAATATATAAGTTCTGGAAGACATATGCCATATAAGCCATGGCTTACAAGTTTAGAGAGGGGTGAACATTTTTCAGCAGTTTGGGGACTTAAACTCAATCACTGAAAATTTGAATCTCAGTGGCCCGATATTCAGAAGCAGCCATATCACCATGAAAAATATAGCACAGCTTATGAAATAGCATACTGCTGTCAGGGCAGCATATTCATACAGATAAATTGTGCCCTGTTCTGGCTGTGGCAGCACCGGCCAAAGTGCATATGTTTGGCGCTGCCAGAGCCCCTGTTGGCAGTAGACACCCAGGTGCTAGGGGGGTTAGAGTGTCCTAAATGGGATAGCACCTTTGCTCCTGGGTGCTATATTCAGCAGCCTGCATGCTTATGACCACATATGGCATGTAAGGTACTAAATGGGTAATTTGCATGCCATTATGTAGCCATTAGCAGCTTTGCGCAATGAGGCATTGCACAGCATTTCAGTCATTGGCTCCAGCCTTACCAATTCTCATACAGTAACTTAATAGCTGGCAGTCTAACAGTATCCCCTCCCGCACTCTATCTCCTTTACACTGTGACACCCCCCAGCCCTCCCTTTCAGCACCCATCCCTGTTCAGTATTGACTTAATTTACGAAACTCAATCTAGGACTGCTGGCAGAGCTGGAGACGGAGACCAGTACAGACCCTGGTCTCATCACCCCAGATGGCAGCCATCTGAATGACTGTGACTGAGCTCATGTGTACTGTAGAATCCGCTACAACTGGAGTACAACTGAATTACCTTTTTACATCAGTGTTCAGGGTGGGAGGGGTAGTACCACTGGACTACTAGGGAATCGTAGTACGTGCTGTCATTGGGGATCAAGGAGGGAGGTAAGTACCACTAGACTGCCCAGGATGTTTCTACTTTCAGAGGGGATAAGGGCAGAATGGGGTTTCCACTGGACTACCAGGTAATTACGTAGTTTCATCAGGGATGTGGAAGGGAGGTACCCCTGGACTACCAGCAAATTAGTTTCATCAGGGATTGGGGTAGGAGGGGGCGTACCACTAGGCTGCACTGCACTGTGCTTCAGTGGGGATCAGGGCTGGAGGTGGATGGTGTCACTGGCACCACTGCTGCTGGGGTGTGTAGGTTTGTGTGGGTGTGTGCACACGTGCACCACTGTGTACATTGATAAAATTAGGTTTTGGAAGCAGTAAATTGCAGTGCCTTGGCAGTTTTTGGTGCTTCCAAAACCCTTTGACTGTACCACTGCACCCTGTAGGTAAGTGGGCACCTTTATTTGCTTGGGCACAGTGGTGTAGTTAGCACATTTGTGCTTTTCATATAGTGCCACGCTGTGGGCACCATTGAACATGGCCACGCCCTGTTCAGCCATGCTGTGTCTCATTAGCAGCACACTGTTTATAGAAACGTAGACACATAGATGTTGTTGTCAGATAAGGACCTCTTGGCCCACCTAGTCTGCACTGTTTTCCTTACCTATAGTGCCACCATAGACCTAACTTGGTCTCCGGTTTGCACCCCCCCCCCCCGCTTTACTTCTAAGATCCCCTTGTGTCTATCCCATGCTTTCTTGAATCCTCTAACCATTTCAGCCCCAACCATCTCCTCTGGGGGGGCTGTTCCAAGCATCCACCACACTTTCTGTGAAGATGTACTTCCTCACATTTCCTCTCAGCCCCCCCCCCCCCGAACTGTATAGTGTGACCCCTTGTCCTCGAGCATCTTTTTGTCTGGAAAATGCTCCTTTCCTGTACCTTGTTTATACCTGTGAGATATTTGAATTCTTCTATCATATCCCCTCTTTCCCTCCTTTCTTCTAGGGAGTATATATTTAATTCCTTAAGCTTCTCTTCATAGGGCTTCTGTTGCAGGTCCTGCAACATTTTGGTTGCCCTCCTTTGTACCGCCTCTACCAAGTACTGTGTCCTTTTGGAGATGGGGCCTCCAGAACTGGACACAGTACGTGAGGTGGGGTCTCAGTAGTGATCTATACAAGGGTATTATTACTTCCCTGTTTCTGCGGGTAATACCTCTGCCTATGCATCTGAGCTCACTAGCTTATCCCACTGCCTTGTCACACTGTTTACCTACCGTCAGGTCATCAGAAATGATTACCCCTGAGTCCCTTTCCTGTTTTGTGACTGTTAGTACTTCTCCTCCCAGTTGAATATGTTGTCCCTGGATTTCTGTGCCCCAAGTGCATGATTTTGCAATTTTTGCATTATGAAGCCCAGCTGCTAAGCCCGTGACCATTCTTCCAGCTTTTTTTTTTTTTTTATATCTTCTCTCATTCTTTCCACCCCCCCAGTGTGTCTACTTTGTTGCAGTTTTTTGTGTCATCTGCGAACAGGCATACCTTCCCTTCCAGTCCTTCAGCAAGTGTAGCTTATAAAGAAATTGAAGAGGACTGGGCCTAGTACTGACCCTTGTGGCACCCTACTTGTTAATTTACTCTCTCCAGAGTGAACACCATTTACCACCACCCTTTGATTCCTGTTGTCCAGCCAGCTCTCTACCCATCTTACTATGTTAGGACCCACTCCCCGCCCGGCTTCTCAACTTATGTTTGTGCCGTGCTAACCTTCTGAATATCTGGGTCCTACACTCTTTAAAGAGCAGCTGAAACTTTCAGGAAAACTTTAAGAAAACATAATATTTAGATGTAGTTCATTTTGTATTTCACATTAGTTCTATATTTTTGCTTTCCTTTATTTATCATGTGCATGAAAACAGGATGTTTGCTGCTGAAGAGTTCATCAAGTCCTGTTGCTTGCCCCCTACCTGAGATCATAATGCAGGGCTTGTGACATCACAGTTACTCCCATGGGAACAGATTGTGCTGTCACAACAGAGGATTAAGACTTGAATTAGGGAGTAAGCTATAAAAGCAGATAAAGATCACGTATTCAGGCAAATTTCCTCACTACTGAACAATGGATTAAAGAAATCTAAAGTATATATGGAATGCAGTCTGAATTGTACCAAAATACTATATTTTCTAAACTTGTCATTGAGGTGTCTACAAGCTCTTTAAGTCCCCAAATTGTGGTACAATCTTCCTGCAATTTCAGGACTTCAGCTGCTGCAGGAGACAGTCAGGTATTTTGGCTACCTGAAATTTCATTTTGTCTAGTAATATTATTTTGGTTGAGGGCCAGGGTGATCACCTAGCACCGTGCAAGTGCAACCTTACCAGTGCCTATAAAGGGTCAGAATTACATTGCTGTTAGGCCCCCATATTCAGAGTCGGCTGATAGCTCTGCGCAGCCAATAACGCTGCAGACAGCGTGCTCCAGTGGAACGTGCTAACAATGTGAATGTGGGGTATGCCAGCGCAGCGCACTGTAACTGCGCTATGCTAACACAGTTCAGGGTTTAATACGTCCTACAAGGGGGCCCACTAGAGATAGCACTGCCCAAAACAGATAGCTCCAGGGGGCCAAATTCAGCTGTAGCATGCAGATGAACCCATTGCACATGCAAGGCACTAAAGATCCATTTGCATGCCTATTATGGGCCCATTTGCATGCCATGCAGCATCACCTAGCACCCATCTAGGAGGGTGTAAATGCACTCCGTGGCATGTAGTGGCCCCCTTTTCCCCGAACTCTTATGGTCTGAAACCGTGTGTCTGTCCCTGGTAGTCTAGTGGTCCCGCCTCCACCCAATCACCCATGTTTCAAAGCAATCTCTCATTCCCAAGTAGACCATTATTCCCCCCAATCCCTCCCCGATCGCCTATGATTTAAAACAGTCTGTCCATTCCTGGTGGTGTAGTGGTCTCCACTAACACCCGTGGTGTGAAACAACCTGTCCGTTCCCTGGTAATCTAGCAGATCCTCCCCAAATAAGTGCCATCTCATCCACCTGCCCTCACTCTGAGGACTCCCTGCCATGCAGCCCCCTACCTCCAGTCACCAGTTTGTCTATAAAAGATGGGCCACTGGCACAACCCTCTGCTCATCTCCTCAGCTGGCTGCCATCTGACAGAGGGCTATAGCGAGATCTGTAGAAACAGCTGTGTGTAGATGTATATCAACACACGCTCTTATATATTCCTTGCAAAGAACTGTATTAATGCACCAGTTAGGGTTCAAGTTAATGCCACAAAAGTAGGGGAATGTGGCATTAAGGTGACTCTCCACCCCCCCCCAAAAAAAAACAGCAAAAGGACAAGACCACACAAGCAACCATGGACAGCCATCACCAGGTAAGGCAAACAACATACAGCTGTTTACAGATGATATAAATACAGTAGCACTAATGTGCTAGGTTCATGGATTTGTGTCTGCTGCATGCACACTGCAAGGCATAAACACTCATTGCTGGCTGCAGATAGAAATCCACAGTCCTCAATTAAAGAACTGTTTCTGTCTGCAGAAGCACAGGCCCCTGCAGCCACCAATACAAATCCATGGTACCCAGGTTACAAGAGTTCTTTTGTCTGCAGTAGCGCACGCCCCTATGGGGCCAGCCCTTTTGTAGCCACATGTACTCATACACACCGTATGACGTACAGTTCTGGATGCAGAAGCACAGGCCTCTAAGGGGTCTGTGTTTCTGCAGCCGCTGGTGTAAACATACACACTGAACTCTGACTGTAGAAGAACAGGCATCACAAAATCATGATACCCAAATGACAATACTATTTGTCTGCAGTGTTGCAGGTGTGTCAGGGTCCTGCGATTCTGCAGTGACATTGCAGAGGAGCTGGAAGGGAAGGTTTGTCTTTTTGCGGATGATGCAAAAATCTGTAACAGAGTGCACACTCAGGAGGGCGTGGAGAGAATGCATAGTGATCTGTGGAGGCCGGAGAAGTGGTCTAAAGTGTGCAACTAGGTTTCAATGCCAAAAAGTGCAAGGTCATGCAACTAGGGCAGAGAAACCCAGGAACTGTGTATAGGAGCAGTGGGCGGGGAGGTACTTTCAATCACCAAGCAAGAAAGAGACCTTGGGGTCATCATATCTAATGTCACTAATGTGTGAGGAGCCAATAGGCTGTAGCCCAAAAGCAGGTCCTATGATCCGTAGTAGTATTTAAGCTTTCCACCCTATATGATGAATTTATCTTGTTTTATTTTAAAAATTGTCTTGCTCTCACTTATTATTATTATATCCTCAGGGAGACTGTTTCAGAGGTTTGCTACTCTCTCTGTAAAGAAATGCTTCCTTTTGTTGGTTCTGAATCATCTACCCGTCACCTGTAGTGCATACTCCCTTGATTTTGAGTTAAAGTCTTTAAGGTTAATGTTAGATTAATTCGTAAGGCAGGAGTCATTCATCACTTTGTAAAATAACAACAGATCCCCTCTTCTCCTACATTCCTCCAATGTGTAAAATTTCAGGTTTTTTAAATGTTCTTCATGTGGTTTATCCTTTGTTTCCAACATAACTATTAGGCATTCTGTGTTGTACTCTTTCTATTCTGTTTATGTCTGACTTCCTGTTATGGGCTCCAGAGTTGACTGCAAAAGTTGAGATGGGGTCTTATGTACAGTAGGATCTATATAGTGGCATTAGGACCTCAGCCTTATGACGTTTTATGTTTCTCTTTATAGCCCCTAGTCCTCTGTTTGCCTTTGATACAACACTGACACATTGCTCATCATAGCTTAGGTCATTATCTATGAGTACTCTCAGATCTCTTTCTCTGTTGGTGGATTTTTAAAATTGTGTTACTTACTATGTACTGGTAAGAGATGCTGCTTCTACCTAAATGCACAACACAGCATTCGTCCATGTTAAATGACATTCTCCATTTAAATGTCCAGTCTGTTATTAAGTCCAGGTCTGTTTGTAACCCTTTGATTTTTTCCAGTGTACCACTAGGGCTTCTGAGTTTTGTATCTGTGTATTTTGTGATGTGGTTCTGAATGTTGTTACTTAGGTCTGCTATAAATAGTTGAAATATTACTGGACTCAGTATGGAACCCTGAGGCACTCTGCTTCCCACCCCCAGACAAGTAACTGTTCATTGTCACCTCTGGTTCTACCAGCAAACCAGTTACCTATCCACCTTAGCCAAGTTTTTTTCTGTATCGAGTTTAGTTCTTCTTTTTTTTTTTTTTTACCACCCAGTGTGGTACAGTATCAAAAGCTCTACAGAAATCCAGCAGGATCACATCAGCTGCTCCCCCCCATATCCAGCGTTTTACTGATGTTTTCAGAAAACCATATGAGGTTTGTGATGCAAGAGTGGCTGTGGTGAAGCTGTGTTGATGCATGTGTAAAACATCCCTTGATTTCACGTGTAGAATGAGTCTATCTTTTATTATTGATCCTAGAATCTTGCTAGGCACAGATGTCAAACTAATAGGATGATAGTTACGAATGTCCTGCCTTTTCCCCTTCTTGTGAACTGGAGTTGAACTGGATTTATCTTTACAGTTCTCCAGTCTTTCTGGACATCCCCTGTGTTTGGTAATTTTTCAAATAGTATTTTCAACAGGATACTAATGCTGTACGAGCATACGAAATTTGCTAGCAGATAAAGGCCTAGAGGTCTATCAGGTCTGCTCGAATGTGCAGCTAGCACCCCTTATTCTGCAGCTGCCCCTCCCTTCCACCCTTCCCCTTCATTAACACTCCCCCTTGTCCTGTCCCATCCTCGTTTGAAGCAGTCCACTGTTCTACTGCATACCATTTCTGCAGGTAATGCATTCCACCCAGCCACCACCCTCTCTGTAAAAAAGTGTCACCTCATCTCCCTCCTGAACCTTCCTCGCTCCAGTCTCATATCATGGCCCCTGGTGGCCCTCCCCTCCCTTACTTTGAACAGCCCCTCTGTACCCATCTTGTTTATTCCTTTCATGTATTTGAAGGTTTCAATCATGTCACCCCTGTCTCTCCTCTCCTCCTCCAGTGAGTACATGTTCAACTCCTTCAACCTCCTCTCGTATGATAAGTCCCCTGCCCTTGATCATCTTTGCTCTGCGCTGCACCCCTCCAGTAACTTAATGTCCTCTTCAGATACGGACGCCAGTACTGCATGCAGTACTCCAGGCGTGGTCTAACTAATGACCTATACAGTGGCAGAATCACCTCCTCGAGGATATACCCTTGCAATACAACCCAGCATTTTGTTGGCCTTTGCAGCTGCCTTCCTACATTGTGCCGAGTTGTTCATTGACCCTGTAATGAGCACACCCAGATCCTTCTCCTCCTCTGTCTGGGCTAGCTGCACTCCCCCTAGCTGGTAACTCCTCCTTGGGTTCTTCATCCCAAAATGTAGCACCTTGCACTTTTTGGCATTAAACCCCAGTTGACAGGTGTCTGACCAGGTTTCAAGTTTTGCCAGATCATCCTGCAACCCTGCCATCCCCCTAGGTCATCCACCACTGCGCCAACCTTGGTATCATCAGCAAACAGACTGATCTTGCTCTTGATGTCCCATGATATGTCTGCAATGAATATCCCAAACAACACTGGTCCCAACATCGAGCCCTGTGGGACACCGCTCGTCACTGCCCTTGGGTGTGAGAGCTCCCCACCCACCACCACACTCTGTTGCCTTCCCTGCAGCCAGTTTCCTACCCATCTCACCAGCTTTGCACCCGCCCCTGTGCCTACTAACTTCCTTCCCAGCCTTCCATGTGGCACCGAGTCGAATGCCTTACTGAAGTCCAGATACAGGACATCCACTGCATGGCCCCTGTCCAGCTGCCTAGTTACCCAGTCATAGAACTTGACCAGGTTGGCAACTGTCTCATTAGTTTTAACATTTGAGGCGTTATGTTATCTAGGTCAGATGCACTGAATTGTTTAAGCCTGTCTATTTTCTTTACTGTTTAGTTTATTGTTATACTCTGGTGATTATGCAAGCAGTAACACACGATGAGGTGTGGTTTATCGCCTGATAAGAGCACGCCCAGGGGTGTACTAAGGCACGAGGCGCTTGCTCTAATCAGGCGATAAACCACACCTCGGAGTGTGTTATTGCGCTTATAAAATGGGCCCTTCAATTAATGGATCCTTATGTAAGTGATTAAAAAAGAAGAGAGGAAAAACAAATCTAGAAAGGAAGTCTGAATAGGAGAAATAGAAAAAAAATAGTCCCATTTGGAAACTGTTTCCTTAGTAGCAGAGGGCTGGCTATGTATTTCTTACTATATTTTTCAAGTGGTTTAGTAGCACCCCACACACACACATTCTTTTTTTGTTTTGTAGTGTGTTAAGGACAAGTGCTCAGAGTCTCCTTTTGCTTGAGAGGAAATGTAGGCTTTACTGAAAATTAGCTTGTAACTGAGTCCTTTCTAAGAAACATCCTGTGTATTTAACAAGTTGTATTTTGCGTTAGGTTTTTTTTTAGAAGGTGCTGACATCTGAATTGCAAGAGGAAGAGAGAGTACAAGTCAGAAATCGTCGCAACCAGGAGTGAGCATTGCCATGGAAACAGATGCTGCGGTTTGTAGGATTGTGACCATTGGACTCTCTCAGTTCCTGGGCATTTAAAAAGTTTCATTTTTGGATTATCTTTACTTGTTTTGGGTCTAACAAGGTGCTGAGAGTCAAAATCCATCAGGGAGAGTCCAAAGTTCAGAAGTGAGTGGAAGTCCGAGCGAGTGTTGCCATGGCAATGCACGATAATGTTTGTCGGCAGTTTTTTGAAAGTATGACTCTTAATTTGATACTCCTTTTTGTAGTGTTGGGAGTTTCAGAACACAGAAAAAAGATGAGAGGCTCAGAAAAAGAGAGAGATTCTTCAGTGTAAAAAGTCTGTCCGTGTCACTCTGAATGTGAGGGAATCGAGTGTAGAGAAGGAAAATTACAGGATTTAAACGGAGGAGCGGAGTGGTAGCCAGCAAAAAAAAATAAAAGTATGTGCATATTAGCTTATTAGGGTGCATGTGAAACACTTTGTTGGTTGGATTTTGATTCCCCGAGTTGAGCTCTGATGAATGAGTTCTGGTTTTGCGATTGGGTTGTGATAGCAGCGTGCAGTTTGAACAGCTGTCAGTGCGGACTACTGATTTCCAGCTGCTGCTCACTGAGCTGTGCCAGGCTGTCTTTTTGTTTCTGCTTGGCACAGCTCAGTGATTTGTTGTTGTTAAGGGGCAGACTGGCAGACGTTAGTGCCGGTTGGGTAAAATATAATGGATTAAGGACACGGCTGGGAAGCTGAAACAGCCAATCAGTGGCTCACATTTTTAGCCCATTTTATAAGATTTGTTGTCATATTCTGTTTGTAAATAGTACTAGATTTTGAATAGATAGAACAAAAATAATCGTTAAATATGTTAGCCATCTCTGTCTGATCTGAGATGGTTTTATTTATTTTTTTTTTCTGTGATTGCTGTTAGTCTGGAGTATGATTTCCTTAGAGAATTAATGTATACATAACACTGTTTACTGTTCCCTTTGGTTGCTGTTTTTGCTAATTTAATTTCCATGTCTCTTTTTGCTTTGCTTATTGCATTTTTACAAGCTTTGTAAGCTTTTTTAAATGTTTCCCATGCTAGTATTGTGTTGTTCTGTTTGTAGTGTGCGTCTCTTGATTTTTTTTTCATTAGTTTCATTATCTTTTTATTTAACCCTTTCAGCTTGAACCCTTTACTGTTACACTTTTTTACACATTTGATGTGTTTGTTACAAGTGTACAGTATATGATGTTTTATGTATTCCCAACACTACTTAGTAGATTTGTCTTTAAGAAGGATGTTCCAATTGGTCTGGGCATGCTCTGAGTTTATTTCTTGCTTGTTGGCTGTTTCATATAAGTAAATTTCCGTGCAGACTCTTAGTTTATGGTATGTACACTAGATACTAAAGTATATGCATGAGTGGTCACTATGACCTCAAGGTGGCTGGTCAGTGTGACAAGACAGTTGGAAATGCTAGTGGGATGCTGGAGTGCATAGGGAGGGAATTTCTAGCAGGAAGAGAGCGGTGGTGTTGCCACTGTATCTCTCACTAGTGAGACCCCACCTGGAGTACAGTGTCCAGTTCTGGAGGCTGCACCTCTGAAAGGACATAGGGTGGAAGTGGTACAGATGAGGGGCACAGAAATGGTACAGGGACTGCATGAGAAGCCATATGAGGAAAGGCTGCAGGTTCTCAACATGGTCTCCCTGGAAGAAAGGAGAGCAAGAGGGAACATGATTGAGATCTAAACCTCATAGGGGTGAACAAGGGTCAGGTTGGCTGACTCTTTCAGAGAAAAGGCAACAGAAGATGGGAGCAAGCAGTGAAACTGTGTGGGGAGTTTAAAAGGGATGTGAGGAAATACCTTGTCACACTGAGAGTCGTGGACTGCTGGAACCATCTACTGGCAGGAGTTGTGAGCCTAAGACTATAGGAGGCTTCAAGCATACATGGGACAGGCATAGGGGAAAACTAGTTAGTGGAAAGGGAGGCGGGGGTACACTGGTGACAAAGAAGGATCAGAATAGACAGGGAAGATTGGGGCAAACTAGATGGGCCAACAGGTACTTTTCTGCCGGTAGACTCTATGTTTCTTTCTTTCTTTTTTTTTTCCATAAAGCTTTTTCTGGCGGAGCTGGCAGGCAGCTATGGCTCCCCCCACGGGGGAGCTCATCTCTCTGGCCCCAACCTGCCGCACTGACCCTCCCCATGACAGGGTTGGAGGCAAAGAGTGCCGGCTTTCTCCCCTCCCCCAGATAGGCAACATCAGGACCCTGGGGCTCGGCGCAGGCATGGTGGGGACCATCACGTAGCTCCATTTTCACATTTACTCCTGTTCCCCCTCCCTGTCCATCTGTGAATGTCGACGACATGCTGTCCTACCCGAATTCTCCTTCAGCCATCGCTAGAGGGCGATCAGTGGCCGGGACGACAAAGAGGGTACCTATCCCCTTACACAAATCTTTGGGGAAGCAGACACAAAAAATGTTACAGTTTCCTACTTCCATTCCTTTTGTGGAAAAAAGAATGGACAGGAGGTATGCTTTGTCGGGTCCAGGGACGGAATTCCTTTCAAATCATAGCAGCCATGTTGGGGTAGTACCAGCTGCAGCCTGTGTCAAGGCTAATAGTCCCCTGGCATCTCACCTCCCATATTAGGATTCCAGGAAAGTGGATGCCATGGCAAAATAACAGTACTTCTCTCTACTGGGCTGGTCTCCGGGCTTCCTTACTCCTGGGTTGTTCTTCCTGATGTCAGTGATAGGCAGGTTCAGAACTGTGCAGCAGGGGAGTATAACAAGCCCTCCACATCCGGAGATAGTCAGTCTACTTCCTGCCTTTGGCGAAGCAGGTACTCTGCAGCAGAGCCCTGTCACATGTGGCAGGGCTGAAGATTTCTTTGAAGTAGAACAGAATAGGCTTCTTTTGGGGGATCGACGACACTGTAAGTGCTCTCTTCTCTTTAAAAGTGGAAGTAGCCTCTGTGAGATCCAGCCTTAGCCCTGCATGCTACACAGGCTGGTCTCATCTCGCAACGGCCTCCGAAGCAGTGTTTTTCCCACGCGTTAACCCCGACAGGCACAGGTAATATTGCACAAGACCCCTACAACGAGCTGGAGGTGCCTTTTGGCTGAAGTTCCATCACGGTCGCTAAGGAGGCATTTTTTCGCATCGCGATGCGATTCCCCTGCCGTTTTTAAGTGGTCGGAGGAGCTGGAAAGACCGCTCGTGCTACCTCATGCCCAGGGGTTTTGTTTCTGGCACCAAAACATCAGAGGGATAGCGCTTCCACACGCTAGGCTGTTTTTAGCTAGAGGACCTTCATTAGGGGGCAGGCTGTACTTGAGGGCTTAGACACCGTCCCCCCCCCCAGCCAATAAAGCAACATACGCAGAAGAAGTGCCTAGAGGCTGAAGGGCCCATCGCTAAGGGGCCTTCACGGCAGTGCTTAAAGGGGCCATCATATCCTTCACAGCAGTACTGAAAGCCAACAACAGAAGGCATACAGTGCCTTAAGGCTTAAAAGGGCCATCACAGAAGGCATACAGTGCCTAGAGTCTTAAAGAGGACATCGCTAAGTGGCATTCACGGCAGTAGTTAAAGGGGCCATCATATCCTTCACAGTAGTACTTAAAAGGGCTCCTTGTCTGTTTTATTCAGTTAGTGCCCAAAGGACTGTTTTTTTCTTCCTTTCGCTCTGACCCCACAACAAGGGGGAACTACAGAAGATGACCTCAGAAAAATCAAGCCCAGGGAAAAAATGCCTGCACTGTAAGTCCCCTCTCCTGATTTACCTTTGCTGACTCACTCTGCCTCACATGTGAGAAGGCAGTGGCAGCTAGCGGGGACAGCACAATGGACATCTTATCTCAAGCAAACGGTCAGGAGAGGTCCGAGAATGCACAGTCAAGTGTTCCAGAAAGGTCCGACCGGCTTGCTGCCTCGAGGTCTGAGTGGGGCGCAACATCCAGGGACCCTCCCTTGACCCCGAGCTCATAGACAGGTTGAACAGAGCTTTTGCTCTGGACCCCTCTTCCTTTGAGTGGCACCCTCCAGGATCACCAGATGGGAGACCACACAGGAAAGCCAGGAGAAAAAGGACCCCCTCCTCATCCTCTTCCGAAGAAGGGGGGCTTTCCTGTCATCGCTCCTGCCCCAAGAAAAAATTTAGAGACGAGGACAGATCTCCATAGGAGGACGGTCACCATCATGCTAGCCACAGGCGAAGAAAAAGGTCTCGTTCACGGAGCGGAACAAGGGGCGGATACAAGGGCAGACGTCACAGGGGATACTCCTCGGGCTCCTCAGTCAACAGCTCTTCCACCGAAGAGGGAGAGATGGTAGATTTCTCATCAGATCCTGATGACTCCCTGTTCAGAAATTTTGACCTAGAGGACCTAGACTTCTTTATCAAAAAGGTCATATCCGAGATTCACCTCGGCCCCCCCTTCCCACCAGTCTCCACACAACCAAAACAGGTTTTTCGTTTAGCGTCCGCCTTTAGACCTGCTACAGCCTTCCCCATCCCTCCCGCCATTGAGGACTTGCTAAAAGAAGAATGGCAGGGTCCGGAGCATGCATATCCGGTTCCCAAACGGATCTCCAAACTTCTGAGGTTTGACAAAAAACAATCCGAAAAGTGATTAGACTGCCCCAGAATTGACCCCTTGATTTCCACCCTGACCAAGAAAACTGTCATCCCAGCCAAGAGAGGGGCTTCGCTAAGAGACCCAGTGGACAGAAAGGTGGACTCATTGCTCAAAAAAGCCTTTCAAGCTTCAGCAACCTCCCTTAAGGCCGCCACGGCAAACCTATTCTCTGCCAGAGCCGCCTTATCTTGGGCATCGGATTTAGCTTTTCAGTTTGCAGATTATCCAGAAAAGAACTCTCCCATTATCCAGCAGCTACAGTTAATGGGATTGGTCCCCGCCTATGCAGCGGATGTATCAGAAGAGGCGGTCCGATGTGCCGCACGGATCATGTTTTACCAAACCTCTGCTCGTCGCAACTTATGGCTCCGAGAATGGCACGCAGATGCTTCCTCAAAAGAGCCATTTGGTGAATGCACCATACGAAGGCAACCTCCTGTTCAGGTCTGTGCGGAAGGAGGCGGTGAAGGAATCTGGTGAAACAGCAAAGGTGCATATGCCCCAGTCTAGGAGCCGGGGCAAAGCCTGGCCTTCAGGCGCAAGGCGTAATTTTCGTGACAGAGGTTGCAACAAGGGATAGAATCCCAGTTCTTCAGGAAAAAGGCCATGGTTCTCCTGACACCAGCGGACTTTTAGGGGAGGCGGATCAGGCGGAGGGGGAAATCCCAGGGACACAGGAAACAGCAACAAGAAAGCACAATGAGGAAATGCGGGCTCATTCTGGAGTAGGGGGCAGACTTTCAGATTTTCTCGAGGAAAGGGTGCAAACAATGTCTGACAGATGGGTGTTAGACATTAACCGCCAGGGATACTTAATAGAATTCGAGTCCAAGCCCCCATTACCGCATGTTGTGCCCTCTCCTATTTCAAACAACTCGTCAAAAAGACAAACCACACTGTAGGCCATCACGGATCTTCTGCAAGCCGGGGCTATCGAACAGGTTCCTCCCACAGAGCTCAACCGGGGGTCTACTCTCTGTTTCTCATTGTGCCCAAGTGCACAGGAGGTCACAGACCAGTCCTAGACCTCAAGTTTCTAAACCGCTTTGTGCGCAGCAGACCATTCAAGATAGAAACATTGGCCTCAATTGCCAAGGAAGTGCTACAAGGAGACTTTCTAGCATCCATCGACCTGCAAGATGCCTATCTACATATACCGATTCATGGCCGGCACAGGCAGTATCTGAGGTTCAAGCTGGGCAGTCGTCACTTCCAATTCAAGACTCTCCCGTTCGGACTGTCCTCAGCCCCAAGAACCTTCTCGAAGGTCCTGGTAGCAGTACTAGCCTACCTACGGAACCGGGGGATCCAGCTATTCCCTTATCTGGATGACATCCTCATCAAGGCTCCGTGGCTCGACCAAGCGGTACAGGCAGTGGTGGATGTAGTCCACTGCCTCATGGCTCATGGTTTTCTAGTCAACCGGAAGAAGAGTTCCCTAATTCTGAGTCAGAGCCTGAACCACCTGAGAGCGGAATTCAGGACGCAGGTCAACAAGGTATTCCCCCCTGACTCAAAGTTCAGGGACCTGTTAAAACTCATCAGCAAATTCCAAAGGAACAGTCAACTGCCGGCTCGGTCCTTTTTACAACTTATCGGGACACTAGTGTCACTGCCAGACTCAGTCCCATGGGCTGTGGTGCACATGCGGCCCATTCAGATGCACCTGCTCAAGCTGTGGTCCCAGTCCAGGCACTCTCAGCTCCACCTCATCCCAGTGTCACAGCAAGTAAAAAGCGCCCTGGCATGGTGATCTCGGAGAAAAAATGTGATGAGAGGTGGAGACCTAGGCCATCCACATCAGATAAGAATCACAACAGATGCAAGCCTCAGGGGGTGGGTGCTTACCTACAACAGATGTCAACCCAAGGCAAGTGGTCCCTGATGGAATCGAGGTACAGCATAAATGTCCCAGAGATGAGGGCAGTTCATCTAGCCCTGCTGCACTTCCATCAGCAAGTGCGCACCAGGGATGTGTTGATTCTAACAGACAATCGAACAGCAGTGGCCTACGTCAACCATCAGGGCGGCACAAGAAGCTCAGAAATGCTTCGGAAATCTCTTCTCCTCTTTCGCTGGGCAGAGAAGCACCTGGCAAGCATAAGGGCAGTGTACATACCAGGTCAGGAAAATATCACAGCAGACTGGCTAAGCCGCAAGGACGTTCTCCCGGGAGAATGGGAACTGAAGGACGCTGCCTTCCATCTCCTCGTACAGAGGTGGGGCATTCCACAAGTGGATCTGTTTGCATGCCGACAAAACTCAAAGGCTCCGCAGTTCTGCTCCCTAGCCAGAGACGATCTAGCATTAGCTCAGGATACCTTCTCCCTAAACTGGGGTCGCCTCGGCCTCCTGTACGCTTTTCCTCCAATCCCACTTCTTTCCAGGGTCCTGCACAAAGTGGCCAGAGACAAGGTGGAAATGATCCTAGTCTGTCCCAGGTGGCCACGCTTCCCCTGGTTCCCTCTACTCATACAGCTGTCAAAGACACAACCTTTCATTTTCCAGCCCTCCTCAGACCTTCTTCATCAGGGTCCAGTCTTGCACCACAATCTGAGCAATCTATCCCTCTCAGCTTGGAGATTGAGTGGGAAACTTTGAAAGAGTTAGGTTACACTGCTCCAGTTATTGAAATGATGGTCAGCTCCTGACGTGCCTCATCCTCCAGGGTGTATTATAGGATATGGAGAAGATTCTTATTCTGGCTCCACTCCAAAGACATACAGGATCATCCAATAACCCTCCTTTTACAATTTCTCCATGAGGGATTCGACAAGGGGTTGCAGCCAGCCACCTTGCGAGTTCAAGTTTCGGCACTGGGGGCGCTTTTGTTCGCCGACTCAGGGGATACGCTGGGGTCTCGCCCTCATGTCAGGAGGTTGAGGTTTTTAAGGGCAGCAATGTTAAAACGCCCCCCAATTAAGCCAATTGTACCACCTTGGAAACTTAATCTGGTCCTCAAGGCCCTCAAAAAAGTGCCATTCGAGCCCTTGAAGGAAACATCAGTCATGCATCTTACTATGAAAGTGGTTTTTCTGGTGGCCATTACGTCAGCCAGGAGAATCAGTGAACTGGGGGCGCTGTCAACCAAAGAGCTCTACACGGTTTTTCATTCGGATTCGGTGGTACTTAGGACGGATCCAGGCTTTTTACCAAAGTTCATGTCTCTCTTCCACTGTAACCAAGAGCTTATACTTCCTTCTTTCTGCCCTCACCCGAAAAACGAAAAGGAAAGAGAGTTTCACACTCTAGATCCGAGGAGAGCAATCAAAA
The DNA here is from genome assembly GCA_016271365.2 of Neoceratodus forsteri. Classification (NCBI taxonomy): domain Eukaryota; kingdom Metazoa; phylum Chordata; order Ceratodontiformes; family Ceratodontidae; genus Neoceratodus; species Neoceratodus forsteri. The sequence continues at coordinate 1,131,295,651 of CM028131.1, forward strand.
TCTATATTAAGAGAACAGACACTTTTCGCAAAACATTAAGCTTGTTTATTTTGACTGCAGGCCAAAATATGGGTAAAAAAAGCATCAAAAGACTCTATAGCCAGATGGATTAGATCAGTAATCACCATGATGTATGACAAGGTGGGAGTATTTCTGCCTGGTCCAGTGAGAGCCCATTCCACCAGAGCGATGGCCACGTCATGGGCAAACTTCAGAGAGGCATCTCCAGCAGACTTATGCAGAGCAACCACGTGGTCATCCATTCATACTTTTACTAAATTCTACAAACTGGATGTCATATCCTCGGCAGAAGCATATTTTAGCCACCGAGTGTTTCAGACAGTGGTGGAACCCTAAGAACACTTAACATTCTTCCCACCCGGGATATCTAGGGATGCACTGCTTTTGGATATCCCAGGAGTAAGGAAGCCCGGAGACCAGCCCAGGAGAGAGAAACAGAAATTTGGGTACCTGTAAATTTTCTTTTTCTCCGACAGCTGGTCTCTGGGCTTCGGATGCCCTCCCAGAATGTATATAGTTGGTGGGCCTCCGGGCCCTAATGCCGTAACTGCTCATGTTCTTTGTTTCCTAGTTCTCATAGTATTGCCTCAGGGGAACTGCATTGAAAATGACTGATTATCTCCAGATGTGGAGGGCTTGTTATACTCCTCTGCTGCACAATTCTGGACCTGCCTGTCACAGACATCAGGAAGAACAGCCCAGGAGTAAGGAAGCCCGGAGACCAGCCGTCGGAGAAAGAAAATTTACAGGTACCCAAATTTCTGTTTGGCATTCTCTTTGGGACTCAAATTTAATTACATGTCATACACAGCCAGGTACCAGAAATCTATGTGGGATACGGTTCTGGCACTGGCTAAGGATGCCCCTCCCCAGCTAGGCAAGGAGCTGGAGCAGGTGTGTGTAAATGGTATAGAGGCATCTAAGGTGCAGTTCCACGCTGCTGTTGATTCCAGTGATGTTCATTCCAGGGCCATGGCTACATCTATCTCCATGAGGAGATTTGCTTGGCTTAGGTGTACCAGTCTCTCACATGATACCCAAGCTAAGGCCATGGATTTTCCTGTAACTGGTAATTCTCTCTTTGGGGACCAAACAGAGAACTACATGAAAAAAATGGACGAGTACAGGACCATCTATAGGAGTGCTGCAGCAAAAGAGAAGCGGACCACTCCTCAGAGGCAGAAGTTCAGGGGCAGGGGTAGGCCTTTTTACAGGCCTTTTTACCAAGCTCAGGCCGCCTCCTCCTCTTTTTAGCAGAGGGGGTTCTTTAAGGGAAGAGGTAGACGTGGGTAACTAGGACTCCATCTAACTCAGTCCGAGCCCTCTGCCAAGCAGACACCTTGAGGTGTCAGTCAGGGTCGCCTCCCCAATCCCAGTAGGGGGCAGGCTGACTCACTACTCCCAGTCCTGGGAGTCTATTACTTCAGATAAATGGGTCCTGGAAGTAGTGAGCCAGGGACTTGCTCTCCATTTCAAAAGGTTCCCAAGAATGAGAGCAAAGTCTTTCAGTCCTCCCTCTCCCTTGGAGACAAAGGCCTTAGAGGCAGAAGTCTCCTCTCTTCTGCTTCTGCAAGCAGTAGAGAAGGTACTCCTTGTCACAGGGGAAGAGGACTGTATTCAAGATGCTTCCTTACCCCCAAAAAGACAGGGGAGTGGCAACCCATATTGGATTTAAGGTACCTGAACAAACATTTGACAAAACCAAAGTTCAGAATGGTAACTCTGGGAGTAATTCTTCCCTCTCTGAGACCAGGAGACTGGCTAGCCTCCCTGGATCTCAAGGATGCCTACTTCCACATACCTATCAGACATTCCCACAGAAAGTACCTCAGGTTTGAGTTGCCCTCAGGCCACTACCAATTCAGGGCCATGCCCTTTGGCCTAACATCTGCCTCAAAGGTGTTCACCAAGTGACTTGCAGTGGTGGAGGCATTCCTCAGGAGGCAGGGCATCCTTCTGTTCCCATACCTGGATGACTGGCCTCTAGTGGGCTAGTCCTCAGACCAAGTCAAGTCAGCTTTAGAGGTCACCCAAAGACTTCTAGAATCCTTGGGCTTCATTAGAAATTTAGAGAAGTTTGTTCTAGAGCCAGCCCAGCTTCTCACGTTCATAGGGGTGGAAATAGATACAGGTCAGGCAAGAGCATTTCTTCCTCTTTCAAGGGTTCAGCCAGTGGTCACTCTGGCCTCCTCTTTTCGTCCATTAGTGTCTCGGCCAGCCAGACACTTTCTACAGCTGCTGGGCCACATGGCAGCTTCCATAACAGTAGTTCAGGGAGCAAGATTTCAGATGAGAGAGATTCAGTTTCATCGCAGATCTTTCTGGTCTTAGAAAAAGGACCCTCTCTCCAAACTGGTTCCAGTCTCCAAAACCTTGGTCCAGGCCCTTCAGTGGTGGTTGGAGGAAAACAATCTTTGTCAAGGAGTCCCCTTCATCAGTCAGGTCCCTTCTGTGATTCTTACCACAGATGCCTCCCTGTTGGGGTGGGGGGCCCACCTAGATCACCTCACAGCTCAGGGAACTTGGTCACACCAGGAGTCCCTTCTGCACATAAATCTTCTCGAGTTAAGAGCTGTCTTCCTGGCTCTTCAGACATTCTCAGCGGTTGTCCAAGGGAAAGTGGTGCAGATCAGAACAGACAATATCACAACCATGTGGTACATCAACAGCAAGGGGGGGGGCACTCGGTCTTCGGCCTTGTGCACAGAGGACATGAAAATTTGGTCTCTAGTTTATTCCCTTCAGGTTCCTCTGATGGCTGTGCATCTCCCAGGGAAGGGCAACATTCTAGCAGATGCCCTCAGCAGGATTTCCCAGGGTCACCACAAATGGACCCTGAACCCTGTCATTCTTCAAGTCATTTTCAAGAGATGGGGCACCCCAGAAATAGATCTCTTTGCAGCCCCGGACAATCAGCAACTCCCTCTTTATTGCTGCAGACCACCCCTTCTGGGTCCTGTTCCCCAGGATGCTCTTCTACTAAATTGGACAAGCAGGTTTCTGTATGCATTTCCTCCTTTTCCTCTGATATTCAGGGTCCTGATAAAAATCAGGTCTCAGCCCTGCAAGGTGATTCTGGTAGCTCCAGACTGGGCCAGACAGCCTTGGTATCCTCTACTGTTGTCACTGTCAGTAACACTGCCCTTGTGTCTTCCCAGGCAGTACAATCTTCTCACCTCCTCTCAAGGGAGGATTCTGTACCCCAACCTTCAGACTCTCAGGCTCAAAACCTGGCTCTTGAAGAGCTAGAATATACAAGTTTGCATCTTTCCCAATCAGTTTTGGATATTTTAAAAGTTAGCAGGAAGCCTGCTACTAGGAAGACTTACAACTCCAAATGGAAAAAGTTTGTTTTGATGTTCCAGTTGGCATATTAAGCCAGAGTTGGCTGACATTGCCACTGTTATGGACTATTTGGTACATCATAACAGTTCAGGCCTCTGGCCTACTACTCTTAAAGTGCATTTGGCAGCTGTGTCTGCCTTTCTTTCATCTGGTAAGGGCTCTTCTCTAGCTTCTCATCCAGTTTTCAAGAAATTCTTCAAAGGCTTAGTTTATGTCAATCCTCCCTTTCGGGAGCCTACTTCTTCCTGAGATGTGAACATCTGTAGTGCACAGCTTATGCAGCCCCCTTTTGAACCTTTATCTTCAGCTGAGATTAAATACGTGACTTGGAAAATTGTATTCCTGGTGGCCATTACCTCTGCTAGGAGGATAAGTGAACTACAGGCCTCATCAGTGGAACCTGATTTCATTTCCTTTCATAGGGATAAGGTGGTTCTCCACACCAGTAGAAAGATCCTTCTCAAGGTAGTGTCAGACTTTCATCTGAACCAGTCTATGTCTCTGCCTGTCTTTTTCACTGATCATTGATGAGGGGAGGTTTTACATAGTCTGAATGTGAAAAGGGCTCTTAGTTACTATATTGAGCATACTAAGGTCCATAGGAAGGATTGTTCTCAGTTGTTTCTCACTTATGGTGAGGTGGGAAAGAGCAAGCCTGCTACCAAGAGGTATGTTGCCAGGTGGATTGTCTCTTGTATTCAATTCTGCTATTCTAAACTTGGGAATGAGCTTCCCCCAGGCCTGAGGGCTCATTCTACCAGAGGTATAGCTGCTTTGATCGCAGCAGCTAGATATATACCTTTAGTGGATATATGTAAAGTAGCTACCTGGAAATCTGTTCACACCTTCACCAAGCATTACTCTTTGGACATTCAGTCACAAAGTGATGCTAGGTTTGGTACAGCTGTGCTGCAGAGCCTGTTCCCAAAATGGGTTCGGTAACTCCCTCCTCCAAGGGGGTACTGCTTAGTAGTCTGCATATAGTGAGAATACAGTAAGACTTCATGTTGTTTGAAGAAAAAATTACTCACCATTGCAATGTTGTTTCTTCTAATGGAATCTTGCTGTATTCTGACCTCCCTCCCTCCCCTCCTGGAACCCAGTAGTTTTGGGATGTGGTGGGGCAGGCACAGTGCTGCATCCCAGAGGTGCTCCGGACATGCCTCCATCTCTTGGGGGGGGGGGGGTTCTCGTAGTTTGGTGAATCACTACCTTTTATGTTCTTTTGGGGGTTTTTCGACTTGAGTCTTTGACCCTAAAACCTTATTTTGCCACTTGGCACGAACATTTTGAAACAATTTCTTACTTTGAGTTACTTAGTTTAGGGCTCATAATAATCTGACATTTACACTTCAGAGTACCACAGACAGAGGTTTGAAAACCGAGCTCGAGCTCAACGTTCTATGCCTCATATAGTCAGAATACAGCAAGACTCCATTAGAAGAAACAACATTACTATGGTGAGTAATTTTTACTACTGATCCTTTGAATCCCGTGTTCCAGTTTTGATCTTATTTTCCACCCAGAAGGAAGTAGAATGGTGGAAGGATCATCAGAATCTCATGAGAGGCTCTTCTCTAGCATTTTAGACCAAGGTAATGCTCACAATAAGTAGATGACTGCCCTTTTTGGCTAGGAAAATATTCTGTGTGGGACACAGATAGTGCTGTTTTTTTTTTTTTTTTTTAAACAAGGGTCAAATCAGACCCACTGGAGTAAAATACTGCAAGTGGTTCAAAACGGTAAATGACTGGGTCAGAACTAATCAAAAGTACAAATTAAAAGTACAATAAGTAAAAATTGTCTGAAAACAACGTACATATTTTGGATTGTCTTTTCATTTCTTTAATATTGATGTAGACCAAGTGCATCAGTCTAGATCCACTGGCATGTGGAAGGGAGGCATTCCTGGGAAGCTGCAACTATTGCCCTCTTGATGCATGTTAGCACTGTCCTTGAAAGGGATTCTGGTCCAGAGTGCTTGGGCTTTGGAGAAGGAAGATTTGCAGATAAACATTTTAGAGGCTAGCACAATCATTCTTGTGCCCTTTCATTAAACCTCCAGTCAGTCACAGTCATATTAGACATTGAAGCAGCATCCATAAACAATATGGCTTAAAAAAGCAAAAATCATGTTGACTGTAGCATGCAAGGTGTTGAAATGGGCAGAACCTAATCTGGAATCCTTATAGTAATCCTAGTAGGAAGGTTAAATTTGCTGACTGATTGGCCCAGTCAGCAGGTTTTGAGTACAGGGGAGCAGTCCCTGAGGAAGCAGATATTACAACATCTGTGCTAGAAATTGGAAAACCGGAAAATTGATCAGTTTATTTCCATGAAGAACTTATAACTTGCGAAGTTCTTAGGTTCAGGTGTGGAAAAGCAGAGGCAATAGAGGCCTTCATTTGCAGAAATACTTGTGATCATGAACACAATTTAAAGTTTTTGTTAACTGGGTTAGGTGTGCTAACCAAAGTTGACTATTTTCAGGCACGACCTGGGAGAATACATACCTAAAATGAAATAAGATTATACAATACATAGTATATAATACAGGTACATAGTATTTAGTACAGGTAGGTTAGAATACAGATCAAGTCGGACAGTACTCGAGATAATACATATAGCTATGCAGAGATGACAAAGGTGACATTAGTACGTGCAAATAACAGCTGAAACTGGGCTAAGTGGCAGCTATAAAGACATTTTATAGCAAAGCTTGTTTAGAAGTGCAGCAAGTGTCTTGGGAGAAATAGGTTGGTTAGCTGTGAGGTATTAAGTGGGATCAAAGCATGTGCAGGGGTCCCAGGATAGGTGGCGATATAATTCTTTTTTGAAGATTGGGTGGGAGTTAGCCTGCCTCAAGGAAGGAGGGAGGGAGTTCCAGGTGGCCGGGGTGGTGCAGTGAAATGCTCCAGAGCCTTTTGAAGTAATACACCTGGATACGGTAAGTAGAAATTTGTTTGCCGAGCGTAGTCCGTGGGCAGGTGTCTGTGGTACAAGTAGAGCTGCAAGGGAGGAGGGGGTTTGGTTATGGATTACAGAGTCTGTGAGGGTCCCTAGGGAGTATAGTCAGTAGGAAGTTGGGGAGAGCCAGCCTAGGTCGCTATACAGTGTGCAGTGGTGCTTGAGGCGATGGGAAGAAGAGGCATACCAACAAATGTTGTTATAGGTGACATCCCATTTATGGAGAGCAGTCTTATGGGCATTAGCAAAAGTGGAGACACCATATGTCAGCGCTGGAAGCAGAATATCCTTTTTTTGCCATTAACACTTTATTCAGTTTTAGTTACAGGGTTATCATGCGTACATACATCAAGTCACACAGCGTTAATACATGTAAATAGACATTCCACAACAGGTGACCCTGTAACAAACCCCCCCACCCAACCCAATACCCCCGCCTCCCGCACAAGTCTGAGGAGATAGGGTGGATTCAACCCAAACAGCATCACAGGCCTCAAATAGAATAACATGCGTAAAAGGGACCCCAAATTTTTTCGAACCTGGAGAGCTTATTCTGAAGGATAGCCGTCATCCTCTCAATCTTCAAACAAGCTAACAACTCCTCCAGCCATTCCTTATAGCTTAGTACCACCGAGTCCTTCCAATGCCTGAGTACCACCCTCTTAAGCGTAGCCGCAATCAGGACTATGTAAAACCTCTTACTCTTAACAGGGATGCCCGAGACATCACCCAATAGGCATATCTCTGGTGTAAAAAGATCCCCGAGACCCAGCAACGGATTAACCCTCCTTTAATATCCCCCACAACGGAGCTATTTTGACACTGCCAAAAAATATGCATCAAATCTCCTTCCTCTCCTTGACACCTAAAACACCTCGAATCCTTTGCCAGCTTCAACTTCTCTAATTTCTGTGGAGAATAAAAAATGTTATGAAGGATTTTAAACTGCATGAGCCTCAATCTGCCCTGTAACAAAAATTTATGACAGTTCACCCATAGTTTCCTCCAATGAAGTGCAGAGTTTGGAAAAACAGAAGTCCAATACGAACCCTGGATGGGGTCAGAGGAGTAGGCCCACTCAAATAGTACCCGATAAATTTTTGAGATCGCATGCCTTAACCCTACCAATGGGCACAGACCATCACAAAATTCCACTCTCTGTTTCTGCACTACTCCGTTACCCAATTGTGCAATCATAAGGTGTCTAACCTGGTAAATCCTGAAAATAGCCTTAATGGGTAGCCCAAATCTACCCAATATGACATCCGAGGGGAGAACCGTTCCCTCTGTCGAGAGAAGGTCCCTCACACAACATTCCTCGGGTAAGGGTAACCACGAGTAATCCAAAATCCTACCATCTAGTACAAAACGTGGGTTTCCCCAGATAGGCTGCGCCCAATCTTTAAAGTGATCATACTGCAAGAAGCCAGAGAGTTGAACATGAGCTCTCATTGCGGTCCCAATTGGTGAGTTACGCAACCGAACGGGCAGCCATTTTGGCTTGAGATAAAGTAAGGCCTCTGGCCTCAGACCAGCGTCCTTAATCAAAGTAAGTTCTATCTGTAGCCAAAGCGGTGTATAGGCATGTTGATTTGAATCGTCACTTCCTTTCACCCATCTCATATATTTACTGGCGTGAGCTGCCCAGTAATATAAAGCAAAATGCGGAAGTCTGAGCCCACCCATTTCCTTAGGTGACGCCAGCTTCGAATAGGCCATACGTGACTTCCTATGACCCCATACAAAGTTGGCAATCATATTGTGCACCTTCTTAAACCATGTAAATGGTATCCAGATACTCAGCATGTTCAGGGGATAGAACAACCTAGGAAAAATATTCATTTTAACAAGACTAACTTCCCCATAAGGAGATTGGGAGTTTCACCCATTTCTCCAAATCTGGTGCTATGGTCCTTAGCAACAGGTCAAAATTCAGCTGAAAAACCTTAGAATCACCCCTGGCCATGTTGAGACCCAGATACCTTATGAAATTCGATTTCCAGGACAATCCTAGCTCCGCCACCTCATGCCTGAAAACAGAGCTATTAAGGAGAAACACCACCGACTTATCCAGGTTTAATCTATAATTGGCCAAATTCCCAAACTCCTTAATAACCTTCAGCAATGCTTGTATGGAAGCTCCTGGGTTGGACAGGTAGACCAACAAATCATCCATATGCTGCTGTAATTTTAATAGTATATTCTTTAATATTACTACCTCTATTGCTCGATTAGCAACAACTGCCTTATAAGAGGTTCCAGGTACAGGTTAAAAAGGAGAGGGATAAGGGACATCCTTGCCTAGTGCCCACATGTAAGCAAAATGGGTCTGAAAATGCAATCACATAACCAACCCTTGTGGTGGGACAGGAATAAAGAGAACTAATCCAATCCCTAAAAGATCCGGGAACCCAAACCTCTCCATCGTCATAACAAAACCCCAGTGCACCCTATCAAAGGCTTTCTCAGCATCCAAGGACAGTAAATATAGGCTCCTCGCTGTCCTCGAGACCGAAAGCGGAGCCAAGGTCCGAACATGGTCTGCAGATGATCGCCTCCTCATAAAACCAACCTATTCTGAACCAATGAGGTCGGGTAGGACCAGACTAATCCTCTCAGCCAATAATTTAGCTAAGATCTTAATATCATAATTGAGCAGCGATATGGGCCTATAACTTGAGGGCTCCTCCAAAGGCTTGCCCTGCTTAGGAATCAATACAATTAGTGCTTCAAATAAGGACTGATTTTGAACCTGGTGAGACAAGATGTGCTGAAATAAATTCAGGAGCAAAGGGGGATAGGAGCTTAGCAAATTTTCTATAGAAATTTGCCGACAGACCGTCCGGACCCGGCATTTTGTCTAGAGGGAGACTTTCTATTACTCTTTCAATTTCACCTTGAGTAATATCCACCGTTAGTTGTTCTTGCTGAGACTCAGATAACGATGGGATATCCAACCCCTCAAAAAAGGAAAGAATCTCCTGTCTAGAGGGGGGAGACTCCATTTTACCATACAAGGACTTAAAATAGTTCCTAAACTCGAGTATTATCTCCCCCGGGGTAGTCTTAATCAATCCATTCACCTCCGACCGGATCCCTGAAATTAAGCGTGATGACTCCAACTGTTTGACCCTCCTAGCTAAAAGTGACCCCGCTTTCTCCCCCTGATCCTGATAGTTTGCCTTGGTTTTAATTAGAGCCAGCTCTGCTTGTTCCCCTAACAGTTTCAAATATAGGTCCTTCAGCCTCACCAACTCCAACTTATCATCCTCATCCACCTGCCCATCCACCATACCTTCTTTATCTCTGATCCGAGCCAAAAGCTTGGTAAGTACCCGAACTCGCTCCTTTTTCCTATGAGAAGCCTGGGCAATCAAAATCCCCCTAATGAAGGCTTTAAATGCTCCCCAGACCATGTCCGGTCTAGAATTGGCCCTGAGATTGTTGGCTATAAATTCCACTATATGTTCTGTCACAAGCTTTGTGACCTGAGGGTTGCGAAGCAACTGATTGTTAATCCTCCACCTATTTCCTCTTATAGGTAAGGTTGATAGGAGGATGGATACAACCACCACTGCGTGATCAGAAGGCGGTCCCGGCATAATTTCTGCCTCCAGTACCCCAGACAGGAGGTCTCTGGAAACAAAAATATAATCTATTCGGGATTCCGATCCATGCACTGCCGAGGTGAACGTATATTGCCTGTCTTGGGGATGAATCACTCTCCACACATCCACCAGACCATATTGATCCAGCACCTCACAAAAGGCCCGCCGAGCAGGCGATAATCTCAGCGTCTTACCCCCAGATTTGTCCATAAGTGGATCTAAAACCAGATTTAGATCCCCTCCTAAAATCATGGGAATCTGCACAAAGGGGGCTAACATTCCTGAAAGCTTAAGAAAAAACTCCTGAGAGTCTACATTGGGGCCATAGATCGCCCCAAGTACCACCTCCACATTCTGGAGCATGCCCCTTACCAACACAATTCTCCCGTCCTCATCCTGGACAACCTGTAGTGGGACGAAGGGCACAGACCTGCCCACCAAAATCATTACGCCCCTACTCTGTGTGTTACCTTGTGAGGCAAAGACTAACCCAATCTGCCTACGTCTCATAGAATTACACTCCGATTGGAGAAGGTGTGTCTCCTGTAAGAACGCAATATTTGCCTTTAAAACCTCCAGGTGTCTCAAAAGGCTATATTGCTTAGCTTTCTGGCGTGCACCTTTTACGCCCACCAAGCAACCTTAAAGGCCCCATACATTACCACACGCTCCTAATTGGTAGTATCGAAGTACTCAAACAAATCATACCCCTATCCCCAACAATACAGACTTGTGCCCCCACCTTCCCAAATACATCCAGTGAACAGTATAATATCTACCCCACTAAACCCTTGCTCCACCCTCCCCGCCCCTTGCCAAACTTGAGTCTTATAATTAACTCCTATACCAACCCACCCCCACTACCATGCCCAGCCACAACCAACCCTACCCCCTGCCAAAATTCCATTTACCTACTACAAATCCCCCACACCACCCCTTCCACACTCCATTGGTCCACATGACATCCCAGCTCCACTCACCCACCTCCCTTTCCTCCCTCTCACACCTGACTCCCCCATTTCCATCTACCATCCCCTTAATCCAATTCACCGGTTACACCAAGTAATATAAACCGGTTCTTGGATGTCCCCGAAAGCCCCTGACCACCAATCCATCCAGTACCCAACATATATGGTAACTGATAATTGATATCAACACTGTATCTTCAACCCCAACGTTCCCAAAAGGCCATGATAGTAAGAGAGAGATGAAGAGGAATACAGTTAGCCACATAACGTTAACCCCAACCCCCCAAAACAGACATCCATGATTCCATGGCACCAAATGGCAAACTACAACCTCTACTCGCAAATTCTATATTATGTACACAAAATCAATCACTCCAAAAATACCAAAAAAGAAAAGGAAAAAAGGGGAGGAAAAGGTGGGGAGGGACTGAAACCCTATCTCTCCCTTCAGCTGGCGATCACAGCACTGTCCATAATCCAGAGTTCGTAATCCAAAGTTTAGGCCCCGACAAAACAAAACTGAAAAAGTCCAAAATCAGTCTATGGGGCCAAACAAAAACCATGTGCTTCATCCGCGTACGATGTCAGTCCCATTTAATATCCTCTATTTATAATAACCCAAAATGAAAGACAAACGGCATCCTGCTGCATAGCGTCCATCTTCCATCCAAAGGTCCTTGGCACAATTCTCAAATGCTGTAAACATTCCATCCAACTTCAGGGATCCTTAAATAGATTAGGTAGGGCCATTTGTAATGCCGACCGGGCAACCTCCACTGTGTCATATTGCTTCCACTCCCCTTTTATCAGGACTTGGAGTTTGGCCGGGTAGCCCATTTTAAAACGCACACCCGCCGCTATCAGCTTGTTGATCAGGGGGTTGAAGGCTGCTCTCCTTTGCCTCACAGTAACAGGAATGTCCTGCGCAACCCTAATCCTGACACCTTCCCAATACAAATCCTTATTCTCCCTTGCTTTGGCTAGAAACAGTTGTTGTTCCAAATAATTAAGGAATCGAAAAATCAAGGGGCGAGGTGGTGAATTAGGCGGAGGCATTGGCCTTAAAGCCCGATGAGCCCTCTCGATTATATAGGCCAGTCCATAAGGAGAAGGGCCCACTATCTTCTCCACAAACTTCTGGATGAATTTGATTGAATCTGGGCCTTCCTCTTTTTCCGGTAGCCCCAAAATTACAGCATTATTGCGGCGAGACCTCCCTTCAAGGTCCTCGACTTTGGCTTCCAGCTTGGCAATCTTTTGCTTCAACATGACTGCCCCTTCATCCACCTTTCCTATATGCCCTTCCAAAGAACAGATTCTCGTTTCACTGTCTGTCACTCTCCTGGCAAGTACTTCCAACGTTCCAGACAAGCATTTAATTTCTGTGGCCAGTTCTTTCATCTCCAATTTAAATGGCCCTAAACTCTTCCAAAAATCTCGCCAGCGTCAAAATCTCAGGTTCAGACTCCTCCATCGCCGCCCCCTGCGGCTGTTGCCCAATTGAGGCCCTTGCTTTTTTCGGGGCCTTCTCCGGGGATACCGGAGGTGTATGTTTTGGGGGATTTTTCCGCATTTCGGTATCCATGCGGCACAGAACGGGTCTCTGCAGTTTCCTAGAGCTGTTTAAAATTGGCACGATCTTCTTAGCCACACAAAACCGACACAAATACGCTGATAATATCAGGAGGCAAACGGAGCAAACAGGGAACGCGGCTACCCCGTGCTCTGCATCACGTGACTCCCCGGAAGCAGAATATCCTTGACAATTGCCAATTTGGCGGATGGTGTTTGCAGGTGACAAGTCTTATCGGTGATTCCCAAGTTTGGCATTTGTTGCTTTATAGGTTGATTGGATGTGCAGACTGAAATCAAGGGATTTATCAAGGAGGACTCCCAGGTATTTGAAGGATGTGACACAGTCGATGAGAGACCCCCCCAGAGTCATGGACTAGGAGGGGTTCCTTACAGGCCCTGAGTTTGGAGGCAGTGCCAAATAGCATGGCTTGGGTCTTTTTTGTGTTGAGGATGTGCTTATTAGCATTTGGCCATGTTTGCACATTCCTGAAATCCGAGGAGAGGTTTTCGTTAATGATAACTTTGTCAGCATTAGAGTAGAGGATGAGATCATCAGCGTACAGGATAGCTGAGCAGGAGAGTATGGCATAATCTATGTTGTTGATTTATAGCGAGAAAAGAAGCGGTCCCAGTATGGAGCCCTGGGTACTCCGATGTCAGTGCTGGTTGTATTCGAGAGAGCGGAGTTGAATTTAACAAGTTGTAATCTGTTTGATAGGTAGTTGTTAAACCAGTCAACTACTGAGGATGAGAAGTTAAGTCTATGCAGAGTTCAGGGAAGCAGGGTATGATCAACAAGATCGAAAGCTTTGGTAAGATCGATAAATACTGCTCCAGTGAGTAGGCCTTTGTCCATGTTGCAGAGTACATTGGTGGAGAATTTGAGAAGAGCGGTTGAGGTGCTGTGTTCTTTTCTGAAACCATGCTGAGTGTCTGAGAGAAGGTTGTTCTTTGTGAGATAGTGAATGGTTTGGGTTGCAACAAGCTTCTCCAGTGGCTTGCTTAGCACAGAGAGGATGGCTTTGGGCCTGTAGTTGTTGATATTCTTTGGGTCTCTTTTTTTTAAGGATAGGCGTAACTCGGGCAATTTTCCAGAGATCTGGGACAACGCCAAGAGAGAGAGACAGAGTGAAAATCTTGGCCAGTGGCTAGGCAATCAGTGGTGCCGCTAGCTTCAGGAGTCGTGGCTCGAGTGAATCTGAGCCGGGGCTAGTGTTGTCGGATATGTTTTGTAATAGCCTATGGACCTCTGATCTAGATATTGCTTTAAAGTGGAAAGGGGTGTAGTAGTTAGTTGGCAGTGGTCAGCACCAGATGCAGATCTCTGAGGTGTGCAGTAATGCTGAGAGGCTGTGGGAGGTGAAGCGAAGGACGAGATGTACTGTGACAGGCCCGTGAATAATCTGTTTAAAGGCATTTGCTGTAGTGTTTGAGTCATTGCATTGCACACCGTTTAGGATCATATCCCCTGGGGTCGATGACTAGGCAGCCCCAAGAAAGGTCTTGATGTGTGTCCAGAATTTTCTAGGGCCACCAGCCGAGTTTGTGAGCAGTTCCTTGCAGTAGATGCTCTTTGCTCTTCTGATTTGTTTTTTACAGGTGCTCCAAGAGGCCCTGTAGGTATTGTAATCCTCCGGTAGTCTGGACACTTCATACTTCTTCCAGAGTTTGTCCCGTGTGCGCAGGTTAGCCAGCAGGTCCTTGTGTAGCCATCTTGTTTGTTTACCCCGACCCTTCTGGTGACCTTCGGGGTATGTTTATCCTGAAGTGCTTTGAAATTATCAGTGAAGTTATCAAGGACTATTTGAACATCATGGGAGTGATAGATGTCAGACCAGTTGATACAGGATACATCATAGAGGAAAGCTTCCATGTCCAGTTTGGCAAAGTTGGTAATTGTGATGTAGCGTGGAGGGGTTGGGGGAGCAGTCTCTGGGCTCCATGCACAAAAAGTGGAGGAGTGGCCTGTGATAATAGTGTGATACTCTAAAAATTTGCTAGGAAAAAACTGCAGATTCAGCCAGAGAGCCTACATCCTGTTTGAGTACCTTGGAGCTCAGGCTCTGAGGAATTTTTGTGAACTTTGTGTAAAACGACTCCTGGGGAAAAGGACTCTTTAATTCTTTAAATTGCAACAGTTTACTGTCTGAATGGCAGTGGGCCCCTACAGTACTAGCCAGTGACCCCCAACTTGGTGTGGCATCCACCGCAGCTAAGAGAAGTGCTCTCCCAAAAGGGCCTTGGTGGAAAAAGTCAGGTGCACCTACCCTGGTGAATCTCGGACTGAGGTGGGTGGGCTCATGGGATTGTTATTTAGAGCATAGTTTTGCTGCTACCCCATTGCTTTCTATTTTCCTTGTGCACCTTTTTTCTTTCCTTCCCTTTTAAATAAAGTGTTGTTAAATTGCATTTTAGATTGGGTATATTAGTAATATCTTTATAGTGTCAGATTTGATTTCTGTGGAGCAAAGAACACATGTGGCCAAGCACTCCTTTCAAATGAAAGATTTATTTAGCTAAAGTGCACAGTGCATCTTAGATAAAAATGATAAACCGTGAGACCATAAACAATTTTTTGTGGTGCATACTGTTGTGTGGGAGGGAGATCCTAATAATTTCCTGGGGGGGGGGGGCCGGTATTCATCAGTATATTGCTCAGGTATTTTGGAGGCACCCTGCTATTCATTTCCTGATTGCCTGAAACCTAGAGAACCCAGGCTGGCCCTCTTGGGAGAGGTACAAGTGAAGGAGAGTTGGGGCTCCCTCCTCCCAAGTGTCTATTCAGCACACACATCTGGACAGTATCGGATGGAGGCAGGTTGCTATTTTGTGTCCTGAAACAGCAGAGATATGCATCTGAGAAGCCAAAAACAAACACAAACTTAAACTGCGTGTTGACACGAGAACGCAAAAGACAACACTGACATGTGCCCCGGTGCTTCAACTTGTACTAGGTCTTCGTCAGGGGAGATGAGGAAGACCTATTGCAGGTCAAAGGGCTGGGGCACAAGTCAGTGTCTTCTGTGTTCTTTTGCCAACAGTAAAGCATTTTCTGCATATATGGCAGTTCAGGTTTAGACTGGATTTGTCTTTGGCTTCTTGAGTGCATTTCTCCACTTTCATGTCTTCGAATCAGGCTGGCTGCCCTGGATTGCACAGGTGCTCACTTTCCTGGACATGCTCTCTTTGTTTGTTTCTCTGCTATTTTGTTTCCTTGCAGTGTTCATTTTGCAAGGTATTGTCACAGGGCCTTGTGTTTTAAAAGCTTGTTGCTGTACTTTTGTGAGTAACTTATTACATGTATATGAAGACCAGAACTCCATTACCATAAGTATAACCTGCTAAAATGGCAACAAGATTAATTATAGTGGAAAAATGATTATAGCCATCTTGCAACACTTCCCACAACTGTCGGCAGCATTTATGAGAGCCTGTTTTACATCTATCCATGTAACTTCACACTGCATTAGTAATGGTAATGTCAAGGTTGTGTGCATTCCATTTTTTTCTCTCTTCAGTTTATCTTATTATTAGTGGCATGCTTAAAGTCATTCTTCAGTAAATCCTTACTTGGCAGCTGTTAGACTACTATCAGTTTTCGCCAAGTCACCAAACCTGAGAGATGGCAGCCAGAGACTTTCATGCATCCAGCAAAATGCTTTACAAGTCGCTTTATCATCACACTCTGCCTCTGTTGGTAAACAAGCTGATAATGGATTATGTAAAACATTAACATTTTGCATAAAACTAAACAGAGCCAGGAACAACTTGTCTGCAAAAGTTTATTGTTTAAAACTGCAGAGTTTTTCACCATGTAGTTTTGCATTGTTTAAAACTGCAGTGTTCGTTAGTCACCATGTAGTTTTGCATTGTTTAAAACTGCAGTGTTCGTTAGTCACCATGTAGTTTTGCATTGTTTAAAACTGCAGTGTTTGTTAGCCACCATGTAGTTTTTTCCCCACAGTAATATATTTCTGGCAAAACGCATTAATATACCCATTTTCTTTTGTCTTTCATTCTTGAACTGAGAGAAAGGATTTTAAAGCTGTTAAAAGTTCCTACTCCCGTGCTGTGCTCACAATTAAAAAAAATTTAAAATCTTGGCGTGGGTCTATGCTGTTTAACATCCAAAACATGTAGTTAGGAGCATTCCAGTATAGCCACAGTATGAATCTAATATGTACATTCAAAGGATAACCTCAGTGGAAGAGAGATTGTAAAATTGCAAGTGATGGCCATTTTTAATGACTTGTCATTAATTGCAAAATTAGTTGCAAACATTTTTCAAAATATCTGAGAAATTTGAAATCAGGGCTGAACTTTAATGGTACAGTATTCTGCCCTGTTTTGCATACCAGTTTTCAAAGGTGGGATACCATTTTTGTCATGCTGGTATTCTGACTGGGTCACTCCTCCTGGCCTCCACTTTGCAGTTTAATCTATGGCATGCTCTTTTGGATAGATGTAATACCAGAATTTAAGATGGAATACCAAACTTGGGCTTTTGGTATTCTGCCTCCCACACAAGCTTATTTTCTTAATTTTTACCCCTGGAACTACTCTGCTGATGAACTCTAATGATGTCAGAAATACATTTTTGCTAAAAACAAACAAACCAAAAAAAATTCTATGCAGACTAACAGATACTGCTGCTTTTAGTTCTGCACGCCAGCTTGTTACTTTGTGTTAAATAAGTAAACAGTAAGATACGATGGGGTGTGCATTAGACAGTTCTAATGCACTGCTAGGGGGACGTACTGAGGCACGAGGCCACAGGCCGAGTGCGTCCAGTCCCCTAGCCGTGCATTAGAACTGTCGGATGCACATCCCCAGAGTGGCTTATTGCGCTTATAAAATGGGCCTGTGCATTCTAAATGGGGGGTTCTAGTTTTAGCTGTGCATTAGACACATCTAATGCATGGCTAACAACCAGTCAGATTGCTTGAAATCCTTTACCCATTTTATAAATGTATATATCTGGTTGCTGATCATCAGTGGATGCCACTCTGTACAAATTTGTACTGTACCAGGCTTGTGGTAATCAGAATACCAGTGTACTTAGTCAGTTCATTAACTAACTCCCTGCTGGATTGCCATCAGTCATTCAAGGAAGCCATGCTTGGATATTTGAGTTTTGGCTTTCTTCCACTGCTCTTTTTATTTGGATACTAGCAGTTTCATTTATCCTCCTGAGGCCCATGTGTAAAGTTCTTGGAGACAACCACAGCAGGGCTGCAGTCTGCTGCTTTGAGCGTGCATTTTTCTTTTAGCAACTTTCATCGTTCATCGTGTGGCATTTCCTTGGACTCACATTGTCAGTCTGTGCACACTGGTGGTTTGAGTTGGAACTGTCAAGGGAACAGAGACTTTTATTCTGCCAAGCCCCATCCTGGTCTACAATTGAACAACAGCCAGTCACAGTTGGTTATGTGTGTCATAGAATAAATGTGAAACATAGCCTTTTTTGGGAAAGTTTGTGAACGGCCTATTGCATTGCACACCCCAGGTCTACAAAAGGTCTTTGTCTGTTTCAGTTGCACAAAACATAGCAATGCAAACTGACTTCCTGGGTGTTTCCCTTTCTTATAGTCCACCTAAAGTGAAAGAGAGCAAGAATACATGCGTTGCCATCCTCATTTATTTTTATGAAGCAAACTAAGAGTGAGTTTTGAAGGTTTTGCCCTCTTGTGGTGTGATCAAATGGGTTTTGAATCAAAATTCAGAAGCAGTCTTATTTATACAGTCCGTTTTATACTTATTCAGTTTTAAGGGTGTTACTGGTTGCTGCTGCTTTGAGGGAGACAAAGGAACTTTGGGGAGAAGTGCAATATATAGGGCTGAAAATGTCTTTATCTATTGTCCTTTGTTTTAATAGTGCATTCTTAGTGCTTTTAAAATAAAAACCGGTTTTTGATTCTGTCCTGAGTGCATCAGTATTTTATTTATTTAAACTTTTCTAAACAAGAAGACACATAGGGCCCATTATTGAGTTGGGTGGAAAGCGCAGCACATATGTTTGTGCTGTGCTTTGTAATTGCCAAGGGGCCCCAGGATGGTATATTCAGTCGGGTGCTAACTGACTGAATATAAGGCCATGTTGAGGCAGCGCTAAGTCGGGTAGCACCGCCCCAACATTGCTCCAGACGTTGGCCCCAAGAGTTGATAGCTACGGAGCACGATCTGCAGTTTTCAAACAGACCTATGCCAATAAGCCCATTGGGCATCCAAGGCACTAAGGGGCCATTTGCATGCCCATTATGGGATTATTTGCTTGCTTAGCGGAGGCAGGTCTCAGGGCGCCACCCTCCATTACCTGATGGCCATAGCTATCCCTGATGTTAGTGGGCCCCCCCCCCCAAAATCACCAGCCCCAACGTTACAGTACTATTCTCTGGTACTATTGGTAGTCCTGTCATCTGATCACCAGCCCCTCCATGACACAAAGAATCCATGGTACCAGTGGGCCCCCCTTCTCCCACCATTTGCAAGCCTGGAAGTACAAAACAGAAACCTCCCTCGCATCCAGTGGTCCCTCTCCACCACCACCCCGTGGCACCGGGCATACTCCCCCCACTCACCTTAGCATTATCAGGAGCATAGGTGACTAGTGCAGCCTCCTGATGTCTCCTTGGCTGGACGTCAGAGGACAGGCAGGAGTTTATCTTCATTTATAGACCGGTGCCTTGTCCATAAATAAGAGGCGCACTCTGCCTGTACGTTGGTGGCCGACTGAGGAGGTGTGAGAGTGAGTTGTGCTGGTCGCTGTATACCCTCTGGCACTGTGGAATGATGCTAAGGTGAATGGGGTTATATCGTGCCGCTGGGGAACTGGGTCACCTGGGAGGTTTCTGGGCTTGTGATCAGCGGGTGAGGGACCACTGGCATTGGGGATTCTTTATGTCATGCGGAGGGGCTGGTGATTGGGGGCACTAGCACCACGGAATTTTATTCCAATGTATGGGCTGAAGATTTTTTTTGGGGGGGGGCCACTAGCACCACAGAATATTATTCCAGCATTGGGGCTGGCGATTGAGGGGTGAACCACTAGCACCAGGGAGTTTTATTCCAGCGTCAGGACTGGTGATTGGAGGGAGGTGGGACCAGTAGAACCATGGCATATTACTTTAATGGCGGGGCTGGAGAGGGGAGGGAGGGAAGGTGCCATGGATAAGCCAGTGGCCAGTCGGCTGGTTGGCTGCGTGACTTCTGGCAGCAGCTAGGGTTGCGTGGAGCAAGAGGAGGTTTTAATTGGCGGTATTTGAGCAGTGCAGAAGGACTGTGCAAACACTTTTGTGCCATGCAAATCCAAGGAATATTGGCTTGCGCCGATCTTCCTGTCCCCGCCCCACAATTTGCATACTCCCTCCCGTTTGGTTTGTGCGGGCGCTACCCCTGTTTGCTGGCACAGCAGAGCCCTTTCAGTATTGGACTCCAGCGCAAACCCCAGTTTGCACGGGTAAATACTAGTTAGTGCCCACACAAACTTCTGAATATCGGGCCCATTGAGTTTAAAAACAAATCATTTACAGGCGTGTCCCGAGGACAAAAAGATGGAGGAGATTTGAAAATTTTACCATAACACATGCAAAGAAAGTCATGCAGATCATAATGGGAAAAGGAGAAAAAAACATCACAAAGATTATTATCCAGAAGGTCATAGCAACTGGATGTTCATAACTGGCTGTTAGCAAGACTAAGAATTATATTTTTATGTTTTAATTCTTTATTTATAGCTGCACACGTTAACAGTTAAATAAATGTGATTAATAACTGTAATGATCACATCAGGGAGGATGGAAGCAGAATTGATGTTCGCTATTCTGCATGTAGTGGACCGAGGGAGTACATCTGGTTGTTGCTCTGAAGAGGCATTGGAGGCAGTATAGCCTAGAGAGTTAAAGCACCAAGCTGTGAATCTTAAGACTCAGCAGACCCAGGTTTGAAATCCAGACCTGACACTGTATAATCAGGGGTTGAAAAATGTTGAGGGGATGTGTAACTCCAGGACTTATGTTATATTTTTAGGGTGTCCCTTGAAGGGCTCAGTAAGTCACACCTTTTTCTGCGTAAATTATCAATACAAGAAACAACTAATGTCCCCTACCCCACCCCCAGTAGGATGCCCATGTGTTAGGATCAGAGGCAGAGAATGAAAAATAAAATGTATTGAGTACTGTCATAGGCTTGCTTCCAGCCCAGAAAATATTAGTGCAGTACTTGAAGTACTGCACTGATATTTTCTGTTTGGAAGCAAGCCTCTGACAGTACTCCATATAATTTTATTTTTCATTCTCTGCATTGTACTGTAGTATCTTGAGACAGAATCTTAGTGCGCTGTCAATAATATACTATTTTCCTTGACTGGAGTAAACCTGCAAAAGAAAGTATTAGTGAGCAGCTAAAAATGGACAAATAATATTTTGTGACTGTCACTGGCTTGGACCTGACTGGGCAGGTAGCCTACGGCCCCCCCAGCCCAAAATATTCTTCTGTCCAATTTTTAGCTGCTCACTAATCCTTTCTTTTGCAGGTTTACTCTAGTCAAGGAAAATAATATATTATTGACAATGCACTAGGATTCTGTTTCAAGTATACTACAGTACACTGGCTTAACTGTCTTAATAGCCCACTAGCAGCCCAAGAAAGGAGATATTATATTAGCTGCTGTAGTCAAGCACAGAAAATAAATATAACAGGTTTAACTAAATTAGTGATCATGCTGTAAGGACCTCTGTCTTTTTTCAGCCCAAGTCTGACCAGCTCAAAAACAAGAGGTATCCCCCTTAAGTTTTGCTGCTCTAAGCTGTCAGTTGATTAAAAAAAGGTTGCGAGTCCTCACAATAAAATAGTTATATTACCCATCATTTAACAGCTGTAAGATGGGATCCCACTCTTCAGCTGCAGCCCCAGTTTGAAACAATCACTCGCCGCTTCTAACTTTCAGAGTCATTCTCTACAAAAAATAAAGGTAATATACTGTGCCCCAGTAATTTCCTGACCCCTCAAAGTAATTCACAGTACACCCCCCTTATAATATTACCTGACCAAACGCAGAGGGAGGGGATCCAAGATTGATTGATTATTTTTTTCCACGCTAAGAGCCAGCCGTGAGTCAGGTAACACATCCGTCCAGTTCAGCAGTCCGCTCCAGAGTGATTGCGTGGTGCTAAATTCTCCACATGGGTGCAGATCAGCCACAGACCACCTGATCACAGTTTGTTAGACATGATCTCCCTGTGGCTGATCTCGCAACATGCCATCACGACTTACTCAGCGCTGCTGCCAGACTCAAGCCACATGAATCTTGAAAGTTTCCAATGTACAGCAACCCCGCCCCACATTCTCTGGATCCTGCCTGCGTTTTCTGGACCCCGCCCTGTGTTCCCTGGAGAACGGAGCTTCCCAATGAGCATTCCCCACCCCTGGCACGTTCCTGAGGACTTGGACTGCCGAGAAGTAAGCGCACTCGATTGGGGGGGCACAGAAAACAACTGCGCATGTGCAGCAGCAGCAGGAGGAGGAACTACACAGCAAGTCTGTTGGACTTTACAGGGCTGTGCAGTTCAAGTCCTGTTGCTGTTTAGATGCGTCCCGGACCTTGGACTTGGGGATTTTTCATCCCTTGATAATGTGGCCCTGAAAAAGTAATTTAACCTCCCTGTACTTCTGGGACATACTTGGAAATGAAACTTCAGCTCAATGTGCCTGTTTCAGCAAAAAATTCTAAAATGAAAATGGGAAAAAAAAAAAATCGAATAAATGTTGACAGTCTACAATAGCAGTTGGTGGTACTCTGACGGCATAGGGTGGAAGACTGACAGCCGAGTGGGACACAAAGTGGTGGGTGTGAGACTAGGGTCCAGGTCACTGGGATGGATGCACGGTTAGTACAGTGCTATTGCTGTGCATGTACTCCACCCTGCCTGTGGAGGGTGGGGGAGATGGATGCATCTGCAAACACTGGTTCTAGGGACGTGGATATGTTGTTCAATCCACACCTACTGGCAGGTTCCTTGCTGCTTTAAATCTTGCCGGAAGGTCTTCAAGCTGGCTCTTCCCACCCACCCGGGTGGTAAAACTCTCGGCTCTGTCCCATGACGCCAGATCTTCCTTACCGCTTGGAAGCTCAGGTTCCCTCCTTAGCGCTCTGCGTTTTAGGCCTGGATCCACACTCTTCGGTTAAACCGAAACTCATTCTAAAGTTTAAAAGACTTTGGTCTTCTTTTTCCCTCGCGGCTGCGATGGACAAATCAACTCCCGGATTTTGTCTGTGCCTCTGTGGGCAGATGATGTCCCGGACCGATCCGCACTCCACGTGCGTTGATTGCCTAGGACTCGCCATGTCTCACAGGCTTGAGTTATGCAACCTTTCGTCAGTCTTGAGTGACCGCGCTGCCCGACACTTTGGGGCTGCACCTGAAAAACGTTATCTGGTCAAGTCAAAGGAATCCCGTTGGGTGGTGTCCGGCGGCAGGCTTGGCAGACCAGTTGGAGCAGATACAGAAATCGCCCTCGAGGAGGAGGCAGCCCAGGCTGCATCATCATCTTCCTTGGTTGCGGCATTTATCCCGCTCTCCTTGGGCTCTTCCTATACAGCTTCATTTAAGGAGCTTTGCCAGTCCCTTTCCACCAAGGGAGAAGGGCCATCGGGACATTCCTCTCGGTCCAAAAAGAAGGACTCCAAAGGTAAGTCCCACTGTCGACGTGAGCGGGAGAGGTCCCCTTCCCCGGAGAGTTGACAGTCGATTTCGGTCGAGGTTGCGGCCTAGGCCGCTGACTTCATGGTGTCCCTGTCAGGTCAGCCGGCCGAGATAACTGTTGACGCGGTCGAGATTTTTCTCGACACGTCAGACGGTTTGTCGACTGGAGAAGCTGACAACCCTTCTTCACCGGTCGCCCCAGTGGAAACCGAGGACTTGCCTGTACCTTCTGTGCTGGAGTCCCCGGTTAAGGTCCCTGAACCGAGGGAGAAGCAGGTTTCCCCTTCCCCCTCTCTGACCCACCCTCGGAATCCTCGAAGGTCTCGGTCTCGGACCTCTTCCAGGACCAGCCGGGCCCGCCGTCGGCAGTTTCGGCACCATGGAAAGCTGTGGCACCGCTCATCCTCGTCGTCCTCTTTGGAGGATAGGCTCCGGCGCAAGTTGCATCGACGCTACAAGGATTTAATGTGACAGCAGCTCTTATTGTCTGGTAATAAGTCGACTCCGTCGCCTTCTCCGGCCATTAAGTGGCTGTCATCGGAGCAGCCGAAGCAACCCCTCGTAGTGGTCAAGGAGCCGAAGCCGGCACCAGTTGTTCGGCTGAAACCGGCTGCACCACCCATTGTGGTGGAACCTTAGCCTCCACAACCGAAGACTGGGGCCCCAACCAAGGATTCTCGGTCAGGTCAGGGTTTGCCCCATAGGTTGTCGGTCACCCTCACTCCCGATCATCCTCTGTATAAGGAGGGTGGCTGTGGCGCTTTGCAGCTGTTCGCAGACTCCGATGAGTCTGACGATGACAACTCCTTGTTCTCCAGACCGCTTGACCTGGAGTCCACTGGGGATCAGTCGGTGGACGAAAGCCCATCCTTGTTCCTAGGTATGCTTCGACTTCTCTCAGAATTTACTGGGATGGAGCTCGAACCCATTTCAAAGTGGGCCAAGTATCCCCTCACAGAGATACTGGACTGAGGGGATTCCCCTATGGAGGCCTTCCTGGTGGCTGAAGCCATTGTTGGCCTGGCCCTGGAGCTGTGGCAGTAGCCAGCTTCTTGTCCAGCTCTTTCGGCCAGGATGGCTTGGAAGTTTGCTGTCCCTACAGGTTCACTCTCCGGTTTCTCAGAGCACCCTTCTGGGGAGAGGTTAGTGACCGACAGCATTTTCCGGCGGTCCAGGAACACTCAGGATGTGGACAAGCCACCCGATAAGGAGTCCAAGAGATTGGACTGCTCAGGGCGGAAAGTCTATGCTGCTTCCTTCCTAGGCCTCTATCAGGCTAGCTCGGGCCGACCTGATGGCACACTTTTCACACGCCCTTTTGGGCTCCCTGGATGAGGTGATTTCTCATCTCCTGGCTGACCTTCAAATGACGGTCAAACAGGTGCAGGACCAGGGAAGGGCGGTGGCCAAACAGCAGCTCCAAACTTCTTTGGACATCGCTGACTCGTGTACCCAGTCAGTAGCGGCTGCAGTGGCCATGCGCCGCAGAGCATGTCTGCGGATCTCCACCTTTATGGCGGATACCCAGCACAAGCTGGTAGACGTTCCCTTCCTGGGCACCGACTTGTTCGGTCCCGGGGTGGAGGGTCATCTCCAGAGGATCGAGAAGTCCAACGCCACCTTGGACTCGGTCACGTCTGCCCAGAAGGACAAAGGCTGCCAGCAGCGTAAGCCCTTTCGTCCTTCAGCCCCAGTGGTACGTCTGGCCCAGCAACACCAGCATCAGGGCCAGCAGGCTCGCACTTGGCACCCCAAAGCCAAGCCTGCTGCTTCCTCCAGCAGGAAGCCGGGAGGGAAAGGTCCAGGCGGCTCCACGGCTGGCCCTTCCTCCAAGCCTGCCCAATGACTGGTTGAGGAGTGTCGCCCCCAACCTTGTCACTCCTCCCTGGGTCCCCACTTGGGGGGACGGCTCCGCCACTTCCTTTCTGCCTGGTCCGTTATCACCACGGACCGCTGGGTGTTGCAAGTGGTAGGCAGAGGTCTGCCTCTGGAATTCGGGCAGTCCCCACCCTATCGAGCTGTCGCCCCACAAGGGGCTACTGGTTCCGCAGCCTCTCTCTCGGCTTGTCGAGCCGACACTGCTCTGCTCCTCCAGAAGGAGGTGATCAGGGAGGTGGCAGACCCTCCTCCAGACCAAGGGTTTGTGTCCAGGCACTTCCTGGTCCCAAAACGGACTGGGGGCTGGTGCCCCATTCTCGACCTACATGACCTGAACAAGTTCCTATGGTCAATGGCTCAGATCATTCCATCCTTGGAACGAGGCGTGTGGTTCTGTTCTCTGGACCTTCATGACGCATTCTTTCATGTCCCAATCCGTCCGTCTCACCGGTGATTCCTCTGCTTCAGGGCAGAGGGATCCCTTTTCGAGTTCTGGGCTGTGCCCTTCGGCCTCTCTCCAGCTCCCAGGGTCTTCACCAAATGCATGGCAGTGGTGACAGCATTCCTGCGGCACCGAAGGGTCTGGGTGTACCCTTACCTGGATGACTGGCTGATTGCAGCCCCTCCAGGTTGGAGGTAGAGCGGTCCAGGATCTGGCCTCCAGGTCTGCTCTCAGATTGGCCTCCTCATCAATGAGGCCAAATCGGAACTCATGCCATCGCAGGTGATTCAGTTCATCGGGGCAGAGCTCGACTCTTTTCGAGCCAGAGCACGGCTCCCGGCGGACAGGGCCGAGGTCCTTTCTTCCTTTGCCCAATCATTTCTGGTTGGGCAATTGCGCCCTGCTTGGGACTTCCTGTGCTTTCTGGGCCTCATGGTGGCCTGCACCAGCGTGGTCCGTTGGACCCGCTGGCATATGCGTCCCCTGCAGTGGGGGCTGGCCCACCAATGGTCACAGCGCTCCGGTCCTCTGGACCAGCCAGTGACGGTGACCCAGGAGATGTGGAATAGCCTCCAGTGGTGGCTCATTCCAGCTCATCTTCAGGAGGGCATCCCATTTGTCCGCCCTGAGCCGACGGTCACTCTGATGACCGACGCCTCTCTGATGGGTTGGGGTACCCATCTGGGGGAGCTCAGAGCTCACAGCCTCTGGTCTCCTCAGGAGTCTTGATGCCACATCAACCTGCTGGAGCTTCGAGCAGTCCTACTAGCCCTCACTGCCTTCGCTCCATTTGTACAGGGTCAAGTGGTCCAGGTCCAGACGGACAACACCACACCATGTACTACCTAAACCGACAGGGCGGGACGCACTCCTTGCCTCTGTGCAAGGAGGCTCTCTGCACTTGGTCTCTCGTGATCAGCCTGGAGGCAGATCTCCTAGCCATCCATGTGGCAGGAGCCTCCAACAGTCTGGCTGATGCCCTCATCCGGATAGGCGCTGCATCTCACGAGTGGTCTCTCCTGCCGGAGGTAGTACAAGATCTGTTCTCCCACTGGGGCACCCCTCAGGTGGACCTGTTTGCCTCCAGGGAGAATGTGAAGCTGAAGCTGTTTCATGCTCGCCCCCCTCAGCAGGGCTTGCTGCAGGTGGATGCCTTCTCGAGGCTGTGGACCCCGGGCCTCTTCTACGCCTTCTCTCCATTTCCCTTGATCCACAAGGTGCTTCTCAAGGTGAAGAGGGACAAGGCGCAGGTGATTCTGGTAGCCCCAGACTGGCCCCGCCAGTTCTAGTATCCAGATCTCCTCAGCCTCAGCTCCAGGCTCCCGAGGCGGCTTCCAGCCCGCCCGGACCTGATCTCAGTCAACAAGGGGAAGGTACTCCACTCGGACCTTCAATCCCTGCACTTGACGGCCTGGTTCCTGAGCGGCTAGAGTTCCAGGCCTTGGGTCTTTCCGACGAGGTCCTCAACGCCGTTGAGGCATCCCGTATGGAGTTGACCAGAAAATGCTGTGCCTTCAAATGGAAGAGATTCTCCATTTGGTGTCAGGATAAGGGGTTGGACCCTTCCTCCTGTTCTTTGCTAGCATTCTGGACTACCTGTGGTCCCTTTCTCAGCTAGGGCTTGGTCGACGACCTTAAGGTGCACCTGGCAGCCATCTCTGCTTACAGGGTGTGGGCCAAAAGCAGTCGGTGGCGCAGGAGAAGGTGGTCGGCGCCAAAGGCCTTGATCACATATCCTCCAGTGCGAGAACCTCCACCTCCATGGGATCTACTGCTGGATTGGCTAGCTTCATGGGCAAGTTATTCAAACTGATGCACAGGTGTGACATCTCTCACCTGTCGTGGAAGACCGCCTTTTGGTGGCTATTGCGTCAGCCAGAAGGATGGGAGAGCTCCAGGCGCTCTCCATTGAGTCTCCTTATCTGGTCTGCCACAGGGACAAGGTTGTCCTGCGCCCCCACCCGAAATTCCTTCCGAAGGTGATGTCGGAGTTTCACCTTATCCAACTGTTGACTCTGCCAGTGATCTACCCCAATCACACCTCGGAGGTTGACTATAGGCTTCATACTCTGGACCCTAGAAGAGCTCTCTCTTGTTATAAGGAGCGGACAGTTGAAGTTCAGGGAGAGGTTTGCCAGCTGTTTGTCACCTACGCTGAAGCCACACCTGGCAGGCCTGCAGCCAAGCGGACGGTAGGCAGGTGGGTCACCTCCTGCATAGATCTCTGCTATAGGTTGGCGGGCATGGAGCCTCCCAAAGGGATAAGAGCTCATTCTACCTGCCATACCGCTGCTTCGGTGGCTGCTTCCAGGGACGTCCCTATCCAGGAAATCTGCAGGGCTGCTACCTGGAAGTCAGCACACACCTTCATTACCCACTACCACATCGACCTTGAGTCACGCTGGGATGCTGGTTTTGGGACCTCGATTCTCCAGTCCTTATTCCCTAAGTAGGGGGTGTGTGCCTTGCCTACCTCCTCCCGGAGAACTGCTAGGAGTCTGCTAGTAAGTGTGGATTGAACTGCATATCCACGTCCCTGGAATTACAGGTTACTCACCTGTAACAGGAGTTCTAGGAGTGGTATATGTTGTTCATCTACACAACCCACCCGAGCTACCCGGCTTTGACGCGCAACCTGGCTTCCAGCGGGCTAGATCTGGCGTCATGGGATGGAGCTGAGAGTTTTGCCACCCGGGTGGGTGGGAGGAGCCAGCTTGAAGACCTTCCGGCAAGATTTAAAGCGGCAAGGAACCTGCCAGTAAGTGTGGATGAACAACATATACCACTCGTAGAACTCCTGTTACAGGTGAGTAACCTGTATTTTCTCTCTTTTAAGCTGGTCTCCGGGCTTTCATACAGATGGGCTGTATCTCCTGATGTAGATACGCAGGCAGGAACTGAGCTCTGCAGCTGGGGATATCCAACCCTCCACTTCCTATTTCCATGAGTTTACTTCCTGCCTTCCAACTAGCAGGTACTCTGCAGCAGAGCTCTGTCACTACGTGGCAGGGCTCAAGACATCGGACTGTAAGTCACAAAATTTAATTTCTTATTGGGATTGCTGAAGAAACGCAGCACTTTAGAGCACTCTTACGTGGGTCCCAGTCCCAGCCTTGCAAGCTGCACAGACTGGCCCCGCTTTACTGCGGAAGTTTTTCCCATGATTCTGGGCTCAGCTCAGTGTTCATTTTAGCCTTGGAGTTCGTCAACTGGTGGATTTCGTCTATGGGTGACATTTTTTTGATGATTGGACAGTAATGGCACCTCAGTACTGTGAAAGGGTTCTCTCTCTGTCGACGGCAGTGCTATGTTTCCCCCGTCAACGGCTGGCTTCCTGACTCTTTCTTTCAGCCACTCGTCGACGGTGGGCCTACAGCTCTAATTCAGCCACTCATCGACGTTCCAGTGCTTCTCTCTCGATGAGCGCAGCAGTTCACAGGAAGTGTTGCTCAGAAATAATGGAGCTTCTCACTTGTGCTGCAGGCCCCCCCCCCCAGCACTTCTGTAAGGGAGCAAGAAAATATTAACTAATCAGGACCAAGGCAGCAGTTTAAACAGCTCAGCTTTTTCCTCTTAAAGGGCCAGCAGCAGTGTTCCATCGGAGCTTCAGCATTCTTCCAGACCGCAGGAAACCTCTGGGGGGGGGGGGTACACTCAGTTAAAGGGGATTAGAGCCATTTTCAGTCATGGCCTCAGACAAGCCTGCCAGGGGCAGAAATGCCAGCGTTGCAAATCCCCCTCTTCTAATCACCTTCGCAGGTTCGCTTTGCCTAAAATGTGAGAAGGCAGCATCTGCAAATGGGGAGGACATGATGGAGGCCTCCTTTTTTTCGGCTCAGACCGATAGCCAACAGACAGACAGGTCTGAGAAAGCAGCAGCCATCAGGTCTGGTAGAGCAGTGGCCACCAGGGAGACCCAGCAGTCCGCAGCCCCCTCTCTAGCCCCAGACCTCATAGACGAGCTAAATAGGGCCTTTGCTCTGGACCCTGCATGCTTCAACTGGCAACCTCCAGGGCCACCAGATGTGAGACCTCACAAGAAGGCAAAAAGAAAGAGGACTCCATCCCTGTCCTCATCTGAAGAGGGGCAGTTGTCCTTACATCACTATGATAAAAAGAAAAAATCCCGATATAGGAGCAGATCCTCGGACACTGGGGATCAGCATTCCTCCCACCACAAGAGAAAGAAAAGATCTCATTCTGGGAGTAGATCTAGGGGCACCCATAAGGGGAAGCATCACAGGAGCCATTCACCCCCGACTCCTCTTCTCCAGAAGAGGGGGATCTAGTAGACTCATCATCGGACTGGGATGACTCCCCGTCCAGAAACTTTGACCTGGAGGACCTAGACTTTTTCATAAAAAAGGTCATAGCCGAGATTCACCTCGGATTTTCCCCAGCGGCTCCAAATCACTTGAAACAGACTTTTCATCTGGCATCTGCCACCAAATGGGCCACAGCTTTCCCTATTCCTTCAGCCATAGAGGACTTGCTAAAGGAGGAATGGCAAGGTCCAGAACGCACCTATCCAGTGTCCCAGAGGATCTCTAAGCTCCTCAGATTTAACAAGAAATGGTCTGAAAAGTGACTAGACTGCCCCAGAATTGACCCTCTGATTTCAAACCTCACCAAAAAGATGGTCATCCCAGCCAAGGGAGGGGCATTGCTCAGGGGACCCAGTGGACAGGAAAGTGGATGCCTCACTCAAAAAGGCCATCCAAGCATCAGCAACTTCTCTCAAGGCGGCAACTGCCAATCTCTTTTGGCCAGAGCTGCTCTGTCCTGGGCCTCAGAATTAGCCTTTCAATTCACTGAGGACCCAGAGCAGAACAAGGCTGTTATTCTTCTACTGCAACTAATGGGTTTGGCATCGGCTTTTGCAGCAGATGTGTCGGAGGGAGGCGGTCAGGTGTGCCGCTCAGACCATGTTTTATCAAACTTCGGCTAGCCGCAACCTCTGGCTTCGGGCCTGGAAAGCAGATGCCTCTTCAAAGAGCCACTTGGTAAATGCCCCCTATGAAGGTAATCTCCTGTTTGGCTCAGCTCTGAAAGAAGCAGTGAAGGAATCCAGCTAAGGTGCACATGCCCCAGTCAAGAGGCAGGAGCAAATCATGGTCTTCAGGCATCAGACACAAGTTTCGTGACCGAGGGTACAACAAGGGTCAAAACTCTAATTTCTCTAGAAAAAGAACATGGTTCTCCTCGCATAACTTCAGAGGAGGTGTATCCAGTGGTGGTGGTGGCACCAGAGTCACCAGAAACAGCAACAAGAAGTCACAATAAAGTTATTTGGGCCCATCCTCAAGTAGGGGGCAGACTTTACATTTTCTCGAGGTATGGGTCCAAACCACGTTGGACAGATGAGTCGGACATCATCAGCAAGGGTTACCTAATAGAATACAAATCCAAGCCCCAACAACCTCATGTGGTGCCCACCCCTATCTCAGGCAACCCATCCAAAAGACAGGCCATGTTACAGACCATTACAGACCTTCTTCAAGCAGGGGCCATCGAGCAAGTTCCCCCCACAGTGATCAGTCGGGGGGGGGGGGGAGTCTACTCCCTATTCATCATGCCAAATCGCACAGGGGGATTCAGGCCTGTCCTAAACCTCAAATTCCTGAATTGTTTTGTCTGCAGCAGACCCTTCAAGATGGAAACCTTGTCATCTGTCATCAGGGAGTTGCAACAAGGGGATTTTCTGGCATCCATCGATCTGCAAGATGCCTATTTGCATGTTCCTATCCAGGGACTTCATAGGCAATATCTCAGGTTCAAGGTGGGGGAGCAGCACTTCCAATTCAAAACACTGCATTCAGGCTTTCTTCAGCCCCAAGGACATTTTCCAGGGTGCTAGTAGCAGTCATAGCTCACCTTCGGAACCAAGGGATACAACTTTTCCCTTACTTGAACGATATTCTCATCAAGGCCCTGCAGCTCGACCAAGCAGTACAAGCAGTAGTGAAGGTAGTCCGGTGACTGTTTGGCACATGGATTTGTCATCAACTGGAGAAAAAGTTGCCTAACTCCAAGCGAGGCCTTGAACCACCTGGGGGCAGACTTCATGACACAAGCCAACAAGGTCTTTCCCCTGGAAGCTCCTCAGCTGCCTATTCACTCCTTCATGCAGCTAACTGGGACTCTAGTATTGCTGGCAGATTCAGTCCCTTGGGCTCTAGTCCACATGCGGCCCATCCAAGCACGCTTGTTCAGGTTGTGGTCCCAGTCCAGACACAGCCAGCACCAACTGATCCCAGTTTCTCAACAGGTAAAAACTTCCCTCCAGTGGTGGACTCAGAGGACAAATGACATGAGGGGTCACAAGTTGGGCCATCCACACCAAATTCGACTCACGGTCGATGCCAGCCTCAGAGGCTGGGGGGGGGCGGGGCTCACCTTCATCAGCTGTCAGCGCTGGGCAAGTGTTCGCTGTTAGAAACAAGGTACAGCATAAATGGCCTCGAGATGAGAGCAGTACGCCTTGCCCTGATGCACTTCAAACAGCAAGTCCTCAATCAGGACGTACTGATTCTAACAGACATCCGGACAACAATGGCATACGTCAGCCATCAGGGCGGCACAAGAAGCTCAAAAATGCTACGGGAATCCCTTGTCTTTTCAGTGGGCCGAGCACCACCTGGCAAGTATAAGAGCAGTGTATATTCCAGGTCAGGAAAATGTCACAGCAGACTGGCTCAGTCTCAGGGATGTTCTACCAAGGGAATGGGAGCTAAAGGACAGTGCCTTCCACATCCTAACAGAACAGTGGGGCAATAGTCAGATCTTTTCGCCTGCCGGCGAAATTCCAAGGTAAAGCAATTCTGCTCCCTGACCAAGGATGAACTAGCGGTAGCTCAGGATGCCTTTTCCCTGGACTGGGGTCAGTTCGGTCTCCTGTATGCTTTTCCCCCAATACCACTTCTATCCAGAGTCCTCCACAAAGTGGCTCTGGACTGGGCAGAACTGATTCTAGTCTGTCCCTGATGACCTCCATCGCCCATGATTCCCACTTCTCATTCATCTGTCAAGACAACCGCCTCTGACCTTCCAGATCAGCCCGGACCTTCTCCATCAGGGTCCAGTACTGCATCCCAGTCTGAACAACCTGTGCCTCTCAGCCTGGAGATTGAGCAGGAAACTTTCAAAGAACTAGGCTACACAGCTCCTGTTATTGAAATGATGGTGAACCCGTGTCGCCCCATTTCCTCTAAAGTGTATTACAGAATTTGGAGGAAATTATTTTTCTGGCTTCAATCCAAACACATACAGTGCCATCCAATATCGTTGTCTGTACTACTGCAGTTTCTTCAAGATGGGTTTGACAAAGGACTTCAACCAGCCACCTCACGAGTTCAGGTTTCTGTGCTGGGGGTGCTCTTGTTGGTGGATTCAGGGGAATCGGGTTCACATCCCCATGTCAAGAGGTTTTAAAGGGGAGCAACATTGAAACACCCTCCAATCAAGCCAATGGTACCACCTTGGAGACTTAATCTGGTTCTCAAAGCTTTGACCAAGGCTGTTTTTGAGCCTCTCGAGGAGACATCCCTCATGCATCTCACAATGAAGGTCACTTTTCTCACAGCTATGACTTCAGCCAGGAGAATCGGCGAACTGAGAGCCCTGTCCACCAAAGAGCCGTATACTGTTTTTCATCAGGACTCTGTGGTGCACCGAACAGATCCAGGTTTTTTGTCAAAAGTTACGTCTCCATTCCATTGCAACCAGGAGTTGATTATGCCTTCCTTCTGCCCACACTCAAAAAATGAGAAGGAAAGGGAATTTCACATGCTGGATCCGAGAAGAGCGGTGAAAGTGTATATTAAAAGAACGGATTCTATTTGAAAAACTTCCAGTTTGTTCATTCTAACTACAGGTCAAAATATGGGTAAAAAAAGACTCTATAGCCAGATGGATCCATTCTGTCATCACCATTGCTTATGATCAGGCTGGAGTAACTTTGCCTGGCCCAGTGAGAGCCCATTCAGCTTGAGCTATGGCCATTTCGTGGTCGGACTTCAGAGAAGTGTCTCCAGCAGACCTGTGTAGGGCGGCCACATGGTCATCCATTCACACGTTCACAAAATTTTACAAGCTGGATGTGACGGCCTCGTCGGAGGTGTCCTTTGGCCTCCGAGTTCTTCAAACGGTGGTGGACCCTTAAGGGCACTTACACTCTTCCTACCCAGGTCAGGATATCTGGGGATGTACTGCCTTTGTATATCCCATCTGTATGGAAGCCTGGAGACCAGCTTAGGAGAGAGAAAATGAAATTTAAATACCTGTCAGTTTTCTTTCTTCGACAGCTGGTCTCCTGGCTTCTGCTCCCCTTCCAGAATGCATAAAGTTGGCCATTTGGCAGTGTATGGCTTAACTTTCTTGTTTTGTTTCCAAGTTCATATAGTATTGCCACATTTGGACTGCTTTCAGAAGAACTGGTGGAGACAGGAAGTGAAGGGCTGGATATCCCCAGCTGCAGAGCTCAGTTATTGCCTGCATATCTGCATCAGGAGGTACAGCCCATCTGTATGGAAGCCTGGAGACCAGTCGTCGGAGAAAGAAAATTTACAGGTATTTAAATTTTGTTTTTCTCCGTGCTCTCAAGAGGTCTGTTGCTAGGCTTGAGTAGTAGATGAAGGTACTGTGTGGGTGAAGTGAGTAGGACAGGGAGTATAGGGGCATGGGCACTAGGTGAAGAGGGTGTGGACTGTAATCTCCAGTGGGAAAGATGGGAAATAAAGTTGAGAAGGGGTAGATGGCATGCTAATAAAAGACCACCATCACCAGTGGACACCAGCAACAGGTAATGTCCATCTGGCTGGCCAGGTTTGGGGGTAGTAGGCTAAGGTCCAGATACATTTTAGGACTGGGAAGTATTTACTGCTAGCATTCTCAACCTGGGAGTAGTCTCATCTAAATGGTTGCAGTGCTGTTCACAGACCTGACTTTGCACCTCCTCCCCACCACTACCTCTAAATCAAGTCTCTCTAGCCCATGGGCACCTGCAGCCACTGACAGTCTTTGCCCAATATTCCAAACTGCTACTTAGCGCTATGTCCTCCTTTTTTTTTTTTTTTTTTTTTTTTTTAACGTATTGCTAGGTTGCCACCTTTGGTAAGCCAATGGTCAACTTTTGAAATGGTCTCCACAATACACCGTTCATGTTCAGAATATACCTACTGCTTCCACTTAGCTACTGTGTGGTGCAGGGGCTACTGGCATCACAAATTGCTGCCAGTTTTATGAACATTTACTAACATGCCATAAATATATGTGGGGGAATGGGGGCAAATTCCTAAAATCTGAAAGTGGGAATAAACCAAGAAAAATGGGTGTGGCCCACCAGGCACACGTATCTGTTTTCAGGGGTGACCTGGGAGCACTGCTGAGGTTAAGTGACTTCCTCAGAGTCACACAGTATGCATGTGGAGGTTGTGGGAATCAAACCCAGGTCTGTTGGATGTACCAAACTCATTCGCAGCTCATTACTCCAACGTCTAGGCTATGCTGCCCACCTCGAAATGGTAGTAAAATTCTTCTTTACTCACCTTATCTTTTCTACTGGTAGAAGGTGATTGGGGCCGGGAAAAGGCTGTCCTGGCAGCAGGACACCCATCTTGTCAAGGAAGAAGAAGAAAAAAGCTGGGTGGAATGACAAGAAGGTGGTAGTCATTGATGGCTTCAAAGTAAGGGCAACAGGTGAGGTAGAAGGGTATTTCTGGACAAGGATGGCACTGCAGGAGCGGTGGTTTGCCTGCCAAATAAATGCCATCTAGTGCTAAGGAACACAGCAGGAGGAAGGGACAAACTGCCATCATCTGTGTTTGCGTAAATACCATAGGGCGCATTGGTCCTAAGGACAAGAAGAGGTCTTTTACAGAATTAGGGTTGTTCCTGAACCAGGGTGATCTTGTCTGAGATTCACCCAGTCTTGAGGCCTAGTGAAGAGCAGCAGTGGACCATTGGGCAGGCAAGTGCTTGGCTAAGGGTCTGGTGCAGGAATATGGGTTTTCTTTTTCTGGCTGGATGGAGGGCCTTCTGGGGCAAGGAACAGCTTGGGATGGGCTGCACCTTTGCAAGGAGAGTGGGAGTAACATCCAGAAATAGAAAGGGCAGTTAGAGGGAATTTAAATTGCTGTATAGCAAAGTAGGTTTCATTTCTGAAATTTGATTGGCCAAGAGCAGCACCCATACCTTGCATTAAAGGGACACTGTCAACCCCCTTAGGCCTCTAAGTGTCCCTAGTTAAAAAAAAAAAAAAAAAAAAAAAAATTATGATTGTTCACATTCTGTAGAGACTGCTGATGCAGCTGATAGTTTGTTTCTGATTCCTTTCTTTTATAAAGTAAAAAACTGACTGCCCACCATACTGGTGTTACCACACTAAAATATGTTTGTTTACATTTCTTGACCAACTCCCACTGCATCTTTCCTGGATTTAGGAACACCCCCAGCACAGTCTAGCCACTCATTATGCAGTGGGAGTAGAGGAGACTACATCATGCATGAGTGGCTGCACTGTTCTGAGGGTGTTTCTTATGTTCAGAAGCTATGCAGTAAGAGTAGCCCAAGGACTGGAAGCAAAGCAAAGCTGGGTATAAGTATACACTACCATGCAATTCAGTTCTACTAAGCAAGGAGGCAGATAAAACAACCATCAACATCAATGAATTTTAGAGAAGGTAAGCAACCATAAAAAGTAGTTTTTTACCTAGAACTAATATGATGCAAAAAAGGTTGACAGTGTCCCTTTAATCTTTATCTATACACTGGGATAAATCCAAACTAAGAAATCCTGCACTCTCATTGGCTGGCTGGCACCTTTCCAGCATTATAAATCCACCAGCATACCTACTGGAAAAGGTGCCAGCCAGCCTCATCGGCAGAAAAAAAACACTCCGAGCCCCAAATAGAAACTCCGCCATATTTGAATCCGGCTAAACACCGGTGTCCAAACTGCCATGAGTCCCGCTACAAGACGACTACAAAGTAGCAGTTTTAAACAAACCACAATAGTAACCAGATGTTGCAACTCCCATACAACCTACCTTTTTTTTTTTTTTTTTAACGATTGTAGCCCTCGATGTCCAACTCTGCAACCACACTTGATGCATTCGGTCTCCGCTCTACTGCCGCTCGTGCGCTCATTCATCAAAACTCTTCCATGCAGCTTATCTCCTACAATGCAAAAAAAAAAAACAGCACATACCGAAGTAAAAGAAATAAAAATTGAAAAATTCCCACCGAGTCTCGTCCGTCCTCTCTACTGACTACAAACTGTAACCCGGAAGAAAACGCTCTGTCACCAGCAGCACGGTTACGTCAAATCCACCCTAGCAACCAGCACTATTTTTTCTGGTGCTAGAACAAATACAATAAAAAAGTTAAAATGCCCCTAAAAATATGTTTTATTTATTTTTCCTACCTCTTAAAAAAGGAAGACATTGCATAACAGCAATATACCACTTCACGGAGTGGGTATATGGGTGGATTTACCACTTCTGGTGTGGTTAAGTCACTTAGCCTGTGGCCTCATGACCGAACCACATTAGTCGTGGTAAATCCACGTATATACTCTCACCCTGTCGTGGTATATTGCTTAAGTAATATACTTGTACAGCCTCATCACCTGCACATGGATCCACCAAATTAAGTCCTTTGCTGGGATGTTGAATGTCGTATTAGCATTCCAATTAGTTTTTAGTGATCGCCATTACTGTCCCCACTTACAAAAGTGCAATTGAGTTGCAGATTAATTTTAGGGCAATTGACATGAGTTTAGTGATCTACAGAGTTAACAAATTTTAAGCACTGGTGCTGCCAAAGTCAAAACAGTGATCTACACAGCTCTCTAATCATTCTTTAGAACTAGGTATTTTTGTGTTTATTTTATTTTGAAGTCCCTGCTTGGCAAGTTGTTATTAAACTGTTTTTCATGTAAACAGGATTTCCCTTTACCAACTGTAAATCCTGTAACCAATTTTTTTGTTTATGCGCCTCCCTGTGCTACCTCAATTGGTCTCTCCTTCAGACTGCCAAGGTTTTAACCCCCACCTGGCTACCTCCTCTCACCCTTCTGCCAGCCCATATCGCCACCCCCCCCTCAAGGTAACCCAACGTATCCCATTGTCGGGCGGGTTCTCTTTCTGCGGAAAGAAAGGGCCTTTATGGCCTACCTTACTGGCCCTGAGTGTGGCTGGGCTGGTCCAGGCTGATCAGGGGCTCTATGGTGAGGTGTCCGGGGTGGCCGTCATCTGATCGGCTGAGGAGCTCTTTTTCCATTTCCTTCCACCTCTCTCCGCTATGTTCTCGGCCGTATAGCAGGTGACATCCTTGAGTGGGGGGGAGTGCCGGGGGCGTGTCGAGGCTCATGTCTCCACATGCACTCCACCAATCCTGCCCGAAGGTATCAAGGCAGACCCACCCCCCCTGGGAGAGAAGCATCCAATGGACGCTTGTGTGTGCCCCTCCCTGCCGGTCTCCGCTCCTGGCACCCAGGCTCAGGTCGCAAACCCTAGTCGCCAGCTTGCCGAGCTAACCCCTTTGCTTGGCGCCACACACCCGGCTCTGTGACCAATTTTAACAGTACTTCCTCACATCTGTCCTGAATCTACCACCCCCAGCTTCATAGCATATCCTCTTGTTCTTGAGCACCTTTTATTCTGAAAAATACTTCTCTCCTATTGCTTATTTACCCCGTGAGATATTTAACGGTCTCTGTGATATCTCCTGTCTTCCTCCTCTGTTCCAGGGTGTACATTGTGAGGTCTTTTAGCCTTTCCTTGTACAGCTTTTGATGCAGACTCTGTACCATTTTACTTGCCCTCTTCTAAACTACCTCCACTCTGTCTATGGCCTTCCGGACATGTCTCCAGAACTGGACACAGTACTCTAGGTGGGGGTCTTACCAGCAGTCTATATAGAGTCAACACCACCTCCCTCTTCCTATTGGTGATACCCCTCCCTATGCACTCCAGTATCCCACTTGCCCTCCCTACTGCCTTGTCACACTGCCTGGCCGCCTAACCCCCAGGTCTCTTTCCTGCTTGGTGGTTGTCAGTATCACTTCACTCATTTGTACTCTGCCCTTAGGTTTCTGTGTCCCATGTGCATTATTTTGCATTTTTTCACATTGAAACCCAGCTGCCATACCCTTGATCTCTCCTCTAGTTTTCTCAGATCTCAGCTGATCCTTTCCACTCCCCCCTGGAATGTCCACCAGGGGTCAACCTTAACCTTTTTTTGCACTAGCCAGCAGGACAAGTTGATTCAAAATTGCACTAGCCCGCAGATGGTTGCACTAGCCCTTAATTACAATGGTAAATGTTGATCACTTATACAGGAAACAATGCAAGCAAAGCCAAGAAGTACTCTGATTATTGCACATTTATCCTGCTCCCACATTCTTCCAGCTCCACAGCAGAAAAAAGACTACAATGCCATCACAGACAGTGAGCCGCCCCAATTGTTTTGTACCATAGCCTCCTCTCTTCCTCTTTCTGCCCCCCCCCCCAACACACCAAACAGAGAGAGGGCATCACAACAGCAAATGTTCAATCAAGCAGTCATAGCTCTGTGCACACAATAACTGACATCATCATGCACCTCACCACACTGTCACCACCACCCACAGGGCAATGAACAGAGTCAGGCAGAGAAAGGCACTCTCAGCCCCCACCCTATAGTTAACTGGAGACCTGCACTTCTGAAAGTTTTTGTACAGTCTCAAGTGAGCCAGGAGCACATCTAAGGTGTCTTTGGGTTGGGGGCTAGACAACCCTAAGAGGCTTGGGAAATAGAAAACTGACATTTTTATTTGTAAAAGCATTGATTTTTAATATGCTCTGCCCCAACAATAACATATTTTTATTTTAACATTTCCTTTCATCTGCCCAGGGGAAACAGTACACAGGCATAATGCTATACTATCTCTGTTTCTGTATAGGATGATCTGTGCACACCAGGAATGCCTATTTCAAGGTTTCAAATTATGTAGTTTAGCAAAGTTTATTTTTGTACCATACATGATTCAGAGTTTTGTTTTTAGGCTAAAAGGACATGCTGAGTGGGATATGGGTGGAATTGTATGGATGGTGATGGCTGGCATGGTCCATTTAGAAAAGCTGGGAACCCCCTACACTTGCCAATAATGGCAGCTATGGATCTATGGATGGTCACTTCAGAGTCTGGTTTGCAGTGGTGTCCAGGAAAAGAACAGAGTTAAGAGATTTGGAGGGTAGAGGGAATTTACGGTGAGGCTGGAATAAAACCCACCACCTGCAGGGCCGATCCTGTATACCTCTTTGCATTTTGACACTGAAATGTTGGATACAAGCACTCAAAATGTAGAGAAATGAGGGGCACTGGTCTTAATAATATTGGACAAATTGTTAGACTTAAGGCACTTTTACACACAGGTTTTTAAAACTGAATCAGCGTTACCTGTGTGGCGCCGTTGTACTCTGTTGCGTTCAGGTTCCTTTCTACACACTGTGAGTATTCCGGAAACCCTGTCTCCATTTGTTTCAGTTCCCCCAGAGTTTGCAGCTCTACAAATGTTGTTTTCTGCCTTTGTACCGGAATGGCAATTTTACACAGCACAACAAAACGGAACACAACGGTGCAAACTGCAAAAAGCAGAGATTGCGGTTTGGACGAACGTTCGCCTAGGGACCGAAACAGATGCAATTTACACAAAAGGGATGTAACGGAATACTGTTTCTGTAACAGTTATTCCTTTACATAAACCTGTGTGTAAAAGCGCCTGTAGACACATTTAAAAAACTGGAATATAGTGACTTAACAACACTCTACCCTTGATCACACCCTGGACACTAGCTGAAAGTCTTAGCAGTGGAGTGATAATGACTCACATTGAGTCTTTTGTGGGATTCCTCTCTTGAACTGCCAGATAATTGCAGCTCTTAATGAGCTGTTAATCACACCTGGCCATCTGGGACATTGAGAGAGATTAGCATGAGGATTAGAGAATGCTAAAGTAGAGGCTTTTTTAATTTCATTAACAACCATGAAAATCTGCACTAGTTAAGATGGGCAAGTAGAGAGTTAGCTGCACTAGCCCTGGTCAATTTGCACTAGTGTTTGGACTAGTAAAACAATGTTAAGATCGACCCCTGATGTCCACCCTTTTTCAGATTTTGGTGTCATCCACAATGAGGCAGACTTTCCCTTTCCAGCTCCCCTGCAATGTCACTTATAAAGGCATTAAAGAGGACCGGTCCAAGCAGTGATCCCTGAGGCACCCTCCTCGTTGGCCTCCCTTCCTCGGAGTGAACTCCATTTACCACCACCCTCTGTCACCTATCCCCAAAATGTGTGTGGGGTTACTGAACTACAGCATTGGTTTTACATCCTTATGTGGGGCTAGAACTTACAACCTTCTGGCTCTAGAGGCAGGTGTGTAACCTGCTGAGCCACTGACACTCTTAATGGCAAATATTTCTGTCCTGAGAGATGAGATTACCTACCTCTGCCAGAAATCCATGTGGTATCGACTATAGATGTCTCCCAGTTAAATTGTGGAGGTCATCTGTCTGAGAGTTCTATGAATGGGGTATGGTTCCCACAGAACAGGTTGGGACACATGATCCTATTAGAAATGAGGACTGTTCATCCCTAAAAGCCTTTACAAGTCAGATTCAGAACAAACTATTTCAGGTAAGGACAGGCGGAACTATTGCATTGTTCTACATAACAAACATAGCTTCCAATGGACTACAGGACCCAAGGCAGCATGGTTTCACCAGGGGGAGGTCATGTCAGACCAACCTCATTTAATTTTTTGACTGGGTGACTAGGGAGGTGGATCAGGGGAGGGCAGTGGACATGGCCTATTTGGACTTCAACAAGGCCTTTGACACTGTGCCACATAGAAGACTATTACACAAACTGGGGAATATGGGTGTGGGCAGGACAGTAGTGTGGTGGGTAGGTAACTGGCTGGGCGGCAGGACACAGAGGGTGGTGGTGGTAAATGGCTGTCACTCCACAGAGGGAAGAGTGACCAGTGGGGTACCACAGGGATCAGTGCTGGAACCGGTCCTATTCAACATCTTCATCAGTGACATTGCAGGACCTAGAAGGCAGAATTTCACTGTTCGCTGATGACACAAAGCTCTGTAACAGAGTAGACACACCAGAGGGTGTAGACAGAATGAGAAGGACCTGCAGAAACTTGAAGAATGGTCAGGGGTTTGGCAGTTGAAATTCAATGCAAAAGTGCAATATAATGCATATGGGGCACAAAAACCCTGGCACAATATATCAGTTGGGGGGTGAGGATATAGCATGCACCAAGCAGGAAAGGGATCTTGGGGTTGTCATCTCTGATGACCTCAAGGTAGGGAAACAGTGCGACAAGGCAGCAGGTAAAGCAAATAGGATGCTGGGATGCATAGGCAGGGGCATCACCAGCAGGAAAAGGGAGGTCATAATTCCACTATACAAGACACTAGTGAGGCCCCACGTGGAGTACAGTGTACAGTTCTGGAGACCTTACCTACGTAAGGACATAGACAGGGTAGAGAAGGTTCAGAGGAGGGCAACAAAGATGGTACATTACATGGTTTGCATCACAAGTCCTGTGAGGACCGGTTGAAGGAACTGAATATGTACTCCCTGGAGGAGAGGAGGGAGAGAGGGGATATGATAGAGACATACAAGTATCTTACAGGGAGGAACAGGGTGCAGGAATACACTATTTTTAAGCGAAAAAGATGTTCCAGGACTAGAGGGCATGGGATGAAGTTGGAGGGAGGACGATTTAGAGGAAACGTGAGGAAGAATTTCTTCACAGAACGGGTGGTGGACAAGTGGAACACCCTGCCAGAGGAAGTAGTGGGGCTGAAACAATCAACGATTTAAGAATGCATGGGATAGACATAAAGGAATTCTGGAGGTCAGGGGTAAGGGGCAACAGACTTCTAGGAAAACATAAACTGAACTTACAAGCTCAAATGGGTAGACTGGGTGGGCCATAGGCCCTTATCTGCCAACACTGTCTGTGTATCTATGTATCTATGTATAAACATGGGGGTAATCTAGATCTTTTAAGTTATTCCAAGAGAGTTTAAAAATCTGAAACCTGGCATTCAGATATCAAATTCAGTTTGCTTCAGTAAACCTGGCACAAGCAAGGAAATTGAATGTGCCAGCAGATTCACTGGGCAGCATGAGTTATACTTCACGTGAGTGATATCTAGGCCAGGAGGTTAGTGGACTTCATATTTCTGAAATGGGTTACTCCAGAGATGGATCTTTTTGCATCTTGGGAGAACAGGGAACTACATCTGCTGTGTTGTAGGCCTCCATTGACAGGCACAGTGCTGTGGGAGGTGATGACAGTATGCTGCAGACCGATATTTCTGTATGTACTTCCACCATTCCCTCTATTTCTGAGCGTGCTTTTCAAGCTCAGAAAACAAAAGTGCAAAATGAATCTCATAGCTCCATACTGTTCAAAGCAGTCCTGCTGCAGTCTTCTCAGTCTGTCCAACAGGCATTCTATGCCTTTACCTCTGAGGCAGAACCTTCTGCTTCCATCTTGGGAAGTGTTTCAACCAAACCTCAGATCCCTTCATCTGAAGGCCTGTTTGCATTGTAGTTTAAATCCCTGTTCTAAAGTTCTGGAAGTTATGAAAGTCACAGAACACCAGCAACTCGAAAAACATATTCCTGGGGCTTAACATTTGTGGGATGAGGGATTCTCACATTTTTAAACCCAACCTTGAAATTTGGGGAACACATGGGGGGAATCCTCTCATACAGTAGCAACTGATTTTTACATGTTCCCTCATTTGTATTATGAATTAATACACGTGTATTATTCAATTATGTCTATATAGTATATGGTTACCCTTTGTTATGTATAAAAATCAGCCTGCTCAAAATCCTTGTTAATCACATTCTAAACCCTTATGTGCATTCCAAACAGTTGTTATGCATAGTTCAAAGGTCATACAATTTTAAATTTCTCATTTATTCTACACATAGCTACTTACTAACCACCCAGTGCCCAGAGTCATACCTTTTACCTTCCAAAAGTCAGGAAATCTGATTTTGTTATGTGAGTAGAACAAAGAAATGACAAGATTTTTTGTTTTCACTTCAGTGGGGGTCTGTCACTCTAGTGTAAAAACCCATATACCATATAAAATATAAAATATGGTCAACCACACACAACTCGGCATGTTTTTCCATCTCGAGGTTGAGATGACAGCATGGACCTCTCGAGCTTCATATGCTGTCATCTCAACCCCTTGATGGAAATTCAGCCTTGTTGTGTATGGTTGCCCATACATTATTCTCTATATTGTATATTCTGTAGATTGTACATTTCTCCCTTCCCCCTTTTTTGTATTGTTCCACCATGTACAGTACGAGTGCATATTTTTTGCTTATTTTTTTTTCCCCTGGATACTGTATAACTATGTTTTGTTATGATCATCATTGTACTTTTGTCCAGGACCACTTTGTAAATGAGCTCGCCTCAGCAGTGTCCCACCTGGTTAAATAAAGATGATTGATTGATTGACTTGTGATTTATTAACAGCACTACCATTTCAAAATCCCACTTAAATTTTGCTAATCCTCCTAGTGGTAAGTCCTTGGGAGGGAATTCCCATATGACACACAAGCCAGTTTTAAACCATGATTCCTCCAAATAAATGCATGTGTCTGTTTGGTGTCATTCAAAATGCATTTCACCACGTAACTCTACTAAGTCTATCATTCTTGATTACCTGTTGCATCTCAAGGGTGAAGGCCTCCACTTCATCTGTTAAGATGCATCTTTCTGCAGTGTCAGTTGATAGGTCTAAACAGGGGAAAACATCTGTTGCTTCTAGCATAGTGTTCAATAGCCTTGGTAGTCTTGGCCATGGTGGTGTGGTCTTCTTGGGGTTGTCAGACATAATATACACCCCCCCTCCCTCAGCAAATATGGTCTCTTGCTTCACACAGGGCTCACAGGGGAAGAACGAAGAAGACTATGACTGATTCTGTTGGTGACGTGTCAAGACTTCTCTACCTTCAAAGAGGTATGAGGCATTGGCTTAGAGCGGTACCTTGTGCATTGGACAGGAGGTGTTGTGGGCTGGGGGGGCATTAGGGTTGACAACCCCACAGAACACCACACCACTTATTTGCCATGACTCCTGAGACTCCAAACCCTAACGTTTGTCTTATCTTTGCGTTCTTCAACCCCAGTATGTGCAATAACATAGTTTTATGCATTGTGTGTGTATGTGTTTGTAACATATATTCAGTGAAAAAAACTGCTTTAATGCACCAGCTAGGGTTCAACTTCACACCACAAAAGTAGAGAAATATGGTGTTAGGGTTTCCAAGCCTAACTCTCCCCCTCCCCACCCCAAAGCGGCAAAAGGACACACGTAACCACAGACAGCCATCATTAGGTAAGACAAACAACGTACAACTGTTTTCAGAGCAGCAGTGTTTTGTTTTTAGATATTTTGC
Organism: Neoceratodus forsteri; assembly: GCA_016271365.2. Lineage (NCBI taxonomy): Eukaryota > Metazoa > Chordata > Ceratodontiformes > Ceratodontidae > Neoceratodus > Neoceratodus forsteri. The sequence goes on from CM028131.1 coordinate 1,131,340,649, forward strand.
TAACAGAACTGTGTTTTCCCATCATTGGAGTTTTTTATTCCTGTTTATACAGCATATAAGTGTGGCTGAGCTATGAGGTGGGCTAAGCACAGAAACTCAGAAGGTGGCTCCCCACAGTAAGCTTGGCACCCAGATTTTTGGGGTGCCCAGAGTAGGTATTTCTGGGCTTAATTTCAAATAAAGCAAACACCAGAATCTAGCTGAACGGGTTCCATTTACTTAAATTTAGGTGTTTTAGAGAAATCTTCTTTTACATATATTTTCCATCTTTTTGGTTTAAAAGGAAAAAACAAGATGGTTGGTATCGCAGCCTGACAATTTTTTATCACGACACAAACACTAATTCTGCGAAAGGAAAACGCTTGTGAAAGCAACATTTTAGTGTTGTAACAGAGTTATTCTGAAACCCTACAGAGTATGCTCAGAAGAAAAATGTCAGATCCTTACAACTCTGGAACCAATTAATATTTTTTTCATGAAGCTTTTAAAGGCACACCCTGGCACAGGCCTTTTCAACCCTGAAAGTTTCTGAAAAAAATCCGTACCATCTAGGCGATAGGTGAGGGATGAAAACCTACTAAAAAAGCCTAAATAGTGGAGAATTTCCAGTTAATGCGACATATCTGAATCTCGGAAACCAGAAAGTGTAGAATTTCCTGTAAATGCGACACATCTAAATCTCAGAAAGCAGATAGAGTACATCACAAAACTTCCCACATCTCAAGAACTAGCCACCCGGACAATGCTTGCCAAATCGGGGGCAATTTCATTTAGCACCGCCAAAGTTATTAAGGTGCAAAGTTAGTGGGTTAGCATTGAACACTACACACAACCCTTTTTGAAATGTTTAGGCACTCCAGCACTGTCAAGAAGCCTGTGATGGTAAAACAGGTATGATGACCTGTGGGTTTGAAAAAAAATTATAAATTACACTGATAACCTATCTGAGGGGGAGGCTTTGCCTTTTTTTTTTTTCTTTTTTCATTATAAGTTTAATCATGAAGCAGGGATTACCTGGAACTACTTATTTAAAGTTCAAACCAGGTAAATCCCAAAGGGTGGATGGATACACTCCAGGATCTTAATGGATTTAAAGAACAATTGGCAATTCCTTTTGTGGTAATTTTTTATGGGTCTGTCTATATAGATGTGGGGTCAATGTGAAAATAGCGCGGATCATATGAGCGCATACATAACGGCGCAGCTCTTATAAGCATTCATACATTTTAGTGTATAACAATTAAAGTGTGACAGAAAGAAATCATAACTTACAACATATTTTTGAATGCCAAAATGTATTGCTGAAAGCGTAGCACAGCACACAATTAAATAGAGAAGCTAATTAATGATACTTCCATGTAAAAAGAAACAGCACCACGTAATAATAATCAATAAATCAAAACACACAATTTATCATCATTTGAATCAGATTCTAAACAGATTTTATGCTTGCAACTGAAAATTATAAGCAATTCCTTTGACATATTCACATGTGGACCTGGCACCATACTGTGAGAAAATCGGTTCAATTTGTTTGCCAGTATCTTTATATTTTTTCTTCGCACCTGCCATCGAAGAACCGGCACAGTTGCTCCAACAAAGCACTATTGTACCTTTGCTCTGATCTGATGAATTCAAGGAAACGCCATATGGATGAGTGATGTGCACCCACAAAGTGGTTGAATTTTCTTTGCCATGCTTCCACCGCGTTGACGGTTCTTGGTAGTTCAGATATCACCGAATCATAACAATTCCGTAAATCTATGGGGAAGATTGGTCTCCACCTCTGCCAACCATGTATCCTAGTAGTAATTCAGTAGTGGTACAAGTATGTCAGAATGGTTTGTGAAAAACTCTTTCGTGAGTAAATCATCAAATGCTACCATAACATCAGCTTTAGGCACATAAGCTAACACAGGCAAGCATCTTATGTGAAGGGCAAATACTGGGTTAGACTTACAGGGACTACGCTAGTTCAGCATGCTGCTGCACCTTGCGCCATACTGATTGGCACAAATGAAAGAAACAGCCTCTCAGCTGTGCCTGGGGGACCGTCTGAAAGATTTAATTGCTGCCTGTTCAAAGTCAATAAGGACTGTTTCAGGAGCGAGTGTGAAGCAGAAATCCCTCCCACAATGCAAGATATCGGCCCTTCTGGCTTTTCAGGTATTGTACCTCCATATACAGAAAACTACTGCGACACACATAAGAGTACACAGGCACTGCAGGTAATATAATTAGTTCAGCAAACATCATCATGCCACCTGAACTGAATGAATCAATCAGTTTGAAATGTACTAGAATGCTTCACTCTGTTGCTCATTTGTATTCTGAGACAGTCGTGCTGTTCCATGATCTGCACTCATTTTTCTATAGCACTATAAATGTATGCGACAATATAGTAACGCTATTTTCACCTGTGCTATTATTGCTGCGCTATTATCACTGGCTACCATAGATGTGCTACCGGAGGCCATGAAAGTGGTCATTGTGGTCCCATAACATCAGTGCTGGACAAGGTCCCGAAATCCATTATCAAGGACAGAATAATGGATCACTTAACCGAAGTCAAGGTTCTCGCCCCCTCTCAGTATGGCTTTATGTGGGGCAAAATAGTGCCAAACCATTTGATCACATTCTTTTTGGAGGTGACTTAGGAGGTGGACAGTGGCAGGGCCATAGAGTTTGGACTTCAATAATGCCTTTGGAAAATGATAATATTTTGGTCAGTGCAGTATACACAATGCATACACAAGGTGGATTGCTAACTGTTTTGGGGGCTGGAAGCAGAGGGCTGTGGTTAACTGGCATGACCTCCCTGAGGAGGTTGTGGAGTCAAGAACAGTAGGGGAATTCAAGAATGCATGGGACAGACATAAGGCAGTCCTAGTGGGGGGTAGGAGGAAGTAAGCTGTTGGTTAACTAGGATCTGCAGCTTATCTGTTAGGTAGGAAAATGGGCAGACTGGGTGGGCCAAGCAGTCCTTATCTGCCGTCACATTCTATGTTTCTATGACACCGAATGAAGAGGCATACTCGGTGACATCCTTCAGGGATCTGTGCTGGTGCCACTGCTTTCCAGCTTTTTTTATCAACGATCTGAAAGCTGGAGACTCCAGCAGACTGCTTAAGTTTGCTGATGATGCTAAGCAGGCCACAGTGGTGGGCTCCTTTGAGGATGTGAACAAATTTTAGGAGGAGCTGAAAAAGAAGGGTGATTTGTTGGACTTCTGGAGTCTTTGCGTCAGTATAGCCACATGCAAGGTCCTACTCTTGGTGAGGAGAAACAGAGGTACGGCCTGCACACTGTCGTGTCCTCTTGCTGTTGTGGAGGACTAAAGGACCTGTGATCATGATAGAAAAGGTGCTGAAGTATGACAAGTGGTACATGGCTGCTGTCAAGAAGGTGGGAAGAATGTTGGGATGTGTTTCAAAGGGGTGACCAGCAGAGCAGGGAAGTGTGACAGGATCATAACCCGGTCCCATTTTATAGAGAGACAAATATTTCTAAAAACTGAGAGTCTGGTAAAATGATTAAAATAAAGTTGTTTAAGATGGGAAGAGGTTAATGTTTTACAGCCTTGACTAGAGTTGTTTTTCTTACTTGTTTGTTTATCTCAGGACACTCAGAAAGAGCAGCTAATTGAGTGTGATGATGTTCTGGAAACAAAATATCAGAAAATCATTAGAAAGCCATAGGGAGCCAGCCCAGTGGAACTGAGGGTTGAGGTGGTGGATGCCACACCTTGCGCTACACTGGCGACCCGGGTTCGGAAACGCACCCAAGTCGTCAAGGGGAGGAAGGGGAGGGTAGGATTGAGCATCCATGGGACTGCTCTCCTATCCCTGGGGAGGGCGGCAGGGTTGTCACCGCTCTGCAGCGACCCCTGGTGACAGCCGGGGGCACTACTAGAGTAGGTGCCTTTGGGGTGGAGTGCGGCGGATGTCGGCATGTTGTGCCTTTGATGTCCGCACTCCAGGGGTCACAACTAGGAGGAAAATGGCTGGGTGCAACCATGCAGCTTGATGGCCATGCTCTGCACTGGCTGGAGGACTGTCGTGGAATCGCACTGGGGGGGTCTGGGCCCGGCCTGGTTCAGAGTGGCATGGGGGGCCCTCTGGCGGGGTCGGGGCACGCTGCACCAGACCCCCATCATGCGAGTGAGCCTGCTGCTCTCTAGGTGGGCAGAGCTGTCGGTTGGATGCCCCCACCAGTTACACCGCAGTAGGCGAGAAAAAGAAATACATTAAAAAGGAAAGTCATAGGAGGCTGCAGGACAGAGTGACTCTTGACACACAGTCTGAACTCTCTGAGAAGAAGGCAGACTGTTTAAGAAGCTGAGAACAAGAAAGATCTAACCTAGAGAAACAGATTTAGCTGAAGCTGCAAGGTATTACTTGTTTAGAAAGCGGGTTACAATTTTGATACAAGGAAGAAGTTTAGAGCAGATGTGGAGATATGGAGTGCAAAAGACTGATGAACTTTTTATTGATAACTGATGGAAAGCAGCTGCCAAAGCAGTTTTTCTTGTTTACATTCTCAAGCCCTCTTACAGAATATTTATTTTTATTGTTGGGTTTTTAATAAAACAATGCTATTTATCACTCATACCTTTTTTGGATATCTGTCTGTACCATGTGACTCACTCTTCTACCACAGGAAGTAATCCTGCTATTTTACAAGGCCCTGGTCAGACCCCACCTAGAGCACTGTGTCTCATTGTGGGCTCCTTAATACAAAAAGAGCTTGGAGGCAGTAGAAAGGGTATAATACAGGGTCATCAGAATTATCAGGGATATGGAGGACAAAAGCTTTGAGGAAAGACTAGACGCCCTTAACATGTTCATCCTGAGAAAAGGAAGGCGATTGGGACATGATCTCAATCTTCTGCACACTGAAGCGTCTTGACAAGGTTGAATAAGGTGAAAATATTTGATTTTGCATATTCTAGCAGGTAAAGTCAAATGTAGAGAATTCATGAGTGACATTAGGAGGCACTTCTTCTCCCAAGGGATGGGGGTGGGGGTGAAACTATGGAGCAGTCTGCCAACAGAAGCAGTGGACACAAAAACAGTAAGACCTTCAAGGTAAGCCTGGACAAGTTTCTACTTACAAAGGAAATCACAGTGTATCCTGAGCAGTAGAGTGGGTGGGAAAATTCTCTGCAAATGAATACATGCTTGCACAGCATACTTGTTGATCTCTGCCTGTGAAACAGAGAGATGAACTTGATGGACTCACCTACCTGATGAAGGAGCAGAGAGCTCTGACACACTGAGGGTTCCTGTCTTTTTTTTAACTGGCACTTTAAAAATAAATGTAAGCATTTTGTACTTTTTAGCTTACTCCTGTATATACTGTTTATTTTGGTTTCCAAGTTGGACTTCATGGACCTAGTATCCCTTCTGACATGAAATCACTATATTGCATAATTACACATACCCCTAATGAAAAGCATCTTTGGTAGTATATGCAAATCACGAAGGTATTACTGCTGACTAGGCTATACTTTGCAACTCTGCCATTTTTTTCACATGGTTGCAAAATTATACAGGCTCAAAAAGAACTGTGTTCTAGAACCAGGAGCTCATAAGCATCTAGAGTACTCCAGTGCTAGGTTGATACACAGAATAAACGAAAACACACGGAAAGCCGAAATTGTCTAGTTAGTATGGCAGACAAGTACAGTTGTGGGGATAGGTTTTGAGCAGTTTCTTTAGAGTAATGGTAGACTCTGCAGCTCTGCTTTTGAGAGGGCGATTGCCTGCAGTTTTAGTGGTCAGTAAGCAAAGAACGCTTGACCTATAGATCTGGAAAAGATATGCTTCCACAGGCATCAGGTCTGTCAGGGACGTGGAGCCTTGCGTCCATCGTGCTCCAGCAGTCCATTGGAATGCTCATTCATTAATATGGAGGGCTTCTGAGATGCACTCCTGGGTTTTCAAGATGCATAATCATCTGCTTTCTGCCTCCACCCTTCCCCGCACTGCAGCTGGACGCATTAAAGCAGTGCCAAAGGTACACTGCTGGTATTTGGTGTGGAAACTCCACTTTTTTTTTTTATTTTGGGAGTCCTGATGCCCTCTGAAGCAAAAGATACTGAGAATCCATGGCACCTTTTGTTTTTGCCTCCAAGGGAGTAGGTGGAGTTTTGGGCAGGGAATGGGAGATCTGAGAGCTTGCTGGGACATTTACCCAGCTAAAACCTGTGGAGAAGTGTGGAGCAGTGGAAAGTGTGGTGGGTCTCAAGGGTTATTCAGAAACCACTGGTGTATATCCGCCAGGTCATGATCCCCAGGACAGAACATTGGATGAGAGGGAATAAGCTGTACACTATTACAGAGAAAAGGGAAGTAGAAGTCATAATTTAAGGGACTCCCTTAAACAATCTAGCCAATGTGATGAGGCCTACAGCAAGGCAGCCAAGATGCTGGGGTGTATTGGAAGGGGATTTATTAGCAGGAGAAAGAAGGTATTAATACCTCTCTATACATCACTGGTAAGGCCATATCTGGAGTACTGTGCCCAGTTCTGGAGCCCTTACATGAGAAACAAAGGGACTGGCTGGAGGCAGTACAGCACGCCAGATAGCAAAAATGATTCCTGGGCAGCAGGACAGATCCTACCGTGTTTGACTTAGGGCACTGAATAAGTACTGGCTGGAGGCCGGAAGGGAGAGAAGTAATGAGATAGTGACCATCAAGTTCCTGAAAGGAGTGAACAGGGTAAACTGCAAGGAATTATACAATAGCTTCAAAAATAAAGGTTCTAGGGACATGGATATGTTGTTCATCCACACTCATTGGCAGGTATCCTTGCCGCTTTAAATCTTGCCGGAAGGTCTTCAAGCTTGCTCCTCCCACCCACCCGGGTGGTATAACTCTCGGCTCCGCCCCATGACGCCAGATCTTCCTTACCGCTGGGAAGCTCAGGTTCCCTCCTTAACGCTCTGCGCTTGTGACTGGTTCCTATTTCTCCGCTTATGGATTTAAAAATAAATTTTGCAAAAGACTCAGTCTTCTATCCCCGCGGCCGCGATGGACAAATCACTCCGGATTTCGGAGATGCCCATGCGCAGAAGATGTCTCGACGGATCCACACTCCACGTGTGTTCACTGCTTAGGCCTTGAGCACGACCCGCAGGCTTGCGACCTGTGTCACTCTTTCGGCCTACGCCCCCAAGACCGCGGCCGCCCGATTGCAACTGGGCCGCCCCGAGAAGCGCTTCTCCGTGAAGTCCAAGGAGGCCGGTTACGGTGTCCGCGGGCGGCGGCTCGGCGGATCAGCTCGAGCGGATGGTCGCTCGAAGAGGAGGGGCGGAAAGGGCTGTGATTCTTCTCGCCGCGTATTTATCCCTCTCTGTTCTTCCACGGCTTCTTTTATGAGCTTTGTCTGTCCCTTTCCACTAAAGGAGAAGGGCCTGCGTCTGCTGGACCTTATTCTCGGTCCAAAAGAGGGACAGGGTAAGTCCCTCCGCGACGCTCTTGGGAGCCGGGAAAGGTCCTTCTCCCGGCCGTCGACCGCCGGCTTCGGTCGACGCTCGCTTCGCCACTGGCCTCACGGTGTCCCTCGCCAGGTCAGTTGACCGAGACTCCCACCGATGAAGTCGAGATTTTTCTCGACCCATTGACGGGCTGTCGCTTTAGCAGCCGAGATTCCCTCTCCCGTTTCCCCGGGAGGAGTTGAGGATCCTGGCCTCGCCTGTGCCTCAGTTCTGGAGCCCCGATGGACCATCCAAGCCGGAGTGCTGGTTCCGGCCGACACCCTCCCCGCACCACCGGAAATTCCGGGACTCTCGGTCTCGGTCTCGGACCTCTTCATGTCCAGCCGATCCCACCGCCATAGGCGGTCTCGGTCCCGGCATCGCGTGCCGCGGCGCCGCTGGCTGTCTCTCGCCCCTCCTCCTCGGATGAGGGAGGCTTCGCGTAAATTACGTCGACGGTACGAGGACCTTATGTTGCAGCAGCTCCTCCTGGCCGGGAATAAGCCGACCCCGTCGCCTTCCCCGGCCATTAAGTGGCTGTCACCGAACGGCCGACACAAACCCTCGACTTATCCGAGGAGCCTATACCCAGGCCGGTTGTTCGGCCAAAACCAGCTGCTCCACCGATTCCGGTGGAACCTCCGCCTCCACAGCCACCAATTGGGCCTCCGACCAAGGATTCTCGGCCGGCTAAGGGTCTACCCCATCGGCTGTCAGTTACCCTCACTCCCGACCGACCTCGCAGGTGAAGGTGGCTCAGGCCAGAGGCAGTTTTTCGAGGACTCTTCCGAGTCCAAGATGATTCCTCCTTTTCTCCAAGCGACTGGACTTGGAGTCTTCAGGAGGTCAGTCAATGGACCCGTTGTCCTTCCTAGGACTGCTTCGCTCATCTCGGAGTCTACCGGATGGAGCTCAAACCGCTTCCAAACGGGCCAGGTATCCCCTCACGGAGATTCTGGACTGAGGAGATTCTCCGATCGGAGGCCTTTCCGTGGCCGAGGCCATAGTGGGTCCGCACTGGAGCTTTGGCAGTGCCCTGCTTCCTGCTCCTGCGCCTTCGGCCAGGATGGCCAGGAAGTATGCGTCCCCACCACCTTGTCCGTTTTTTTTCGGAACACCTCCGCTGAGGGGTTGAGTTATCGACAGCGCTTTCTCTGCGCGCCGGCAACGCCAGGATGTGGACAAACCTCCTGACAAGGAGTCCAAGAAATTGACTATGTCGGGCGAAAGTCTACGCCATGCCCTCTCTCGGCCTTCAGGCCAGTTTGGCCGCCCCTCATGGCACATTTTTCTCATGCTCTGTTGGGCTCCCTGGATGAGGTCATCCTCATCTTCCCTACCGATCTGCAGACTACGGTTAAGCAGGTGCGGGACCAGGGCAGGGTAGTGGCCAAACAGCAGCTCCAGACTGCTTTGGATATAGGGACTCATGTGCCAGATCGCGGCGCCGCAGTGGCTGCGCGTCGGCGGGCTTGGCTGAGGATATCCACCTTTACCGATACCCAGCACAAGTTGGCGGATGTTCCCTTTTGGGACTGACCTCTCGGCCCTGGGGTGGAAGGTCACCTGCAGAGGATCGAGAAGTCCAATGCCACCTTGACCTCGGTCTCTTCCGCCAGAAGGACAAAGGTCACGAAACCACAGCCTAAGCCTTCGTCCTTCTGTGCCCCGGCGCCCGGCCCAGGCAACGCCAGGGCCAGCAGGCTCGGCCTGGCATCCCAAACCCAAGCCGCCGCTTCCTCTAACAGGAGGCAGGGAGGAAAGGGCCCAGGAGGTCCCTCGGCCGGTCCCTCCTCCAAGCCTGCCCAGTGACGGGCTGAGGGTGTCGCCCATCCCCGCTACCTACTTCTGGTCCCCTGCGGGGACGGCCCGCACTGCCTTGCCTGGTCCGCTGTTACCACGGACAGGTGGGTCTTGAGGTGGTGGAAGAGGCCTGCCCTGGAATTCGAGCAGGCACCACCCTTCAGAGCTCGCCGCCTCGGGGGCTTCGGGATCCCCAGCTCACTGGCGCCTGCCGAGCCGACACGCTTCCTCCTCCAGAAGGAGGTGGTAAGAGAGTGGTGGACCCTCCTTCAGACCCAGGGTTTGTGTCCAGGTACTTCCTGGTTCAACGGACGGGGTTGCGCCCATCTCGACCCACACACCTAAACAAGTTCCTAAGGTCTCGAACCTTCAGGATGGTCACTTGGCCCAGATAATACCATCCTTGGAACGCGGTGGTTCTGCTCTCTGACTTGCAGGACGCTATGCCACGTCCCTATCCGCCTGTCTCACCAGAGATCCTTCGCCCGAGCGGAAGGATCCCTCGAGTTCCAAGCCATCCTTCGGGTTGTCTCCAGCTCCCAGGGTCTTCACCAAATGCATGGCAGTGGTGACAGCATTCTGCGGCGTCGAGGGTCCGTACCTTACCCGGGACGACTGGCTGATAGCAGCTCCTCCAGGAAGGAGGCGGAGTGGTCCAGAGATCTGGCCTCCAGGTCTTCTCAACTGGGCCTCCTTATCAACGAGGCCAGAGTCGGAACTCGAGCCGAAGCAGGTGATTCTATTCATCGGGCGCAGCTCGACTCTCTTCGAGCCAGAGCGGCTCCCCGGCGGACAGGGCCGAGGTTTTCTCCCTTGCCCGATCATTTCTGGTTGGGCACTTGCCCTGCCCGGGACTTCCTGCGCCTCCTGGGTCTCATGGCGGCCTGCACCAGCGTGGTCCGTTGGGCCTGGCTGGAACATGCGCGCCCTTCAGTGGGACTGGCCAGCCAGTGGTCACAATGCCGCGATCCCTTTGACCAGCTTAGGTCGGTGACAGGATGTGGAACGCCTCCAGTGGTGGACCGCTCCAGATCATTTGCAGGAGGGCATCCCGTCATCCGCCGAGCCGACGGTCTCTCCATCGACCAATGCCTCTCTGATGGGTTGGGGTGCCCATCTGGGGGAACACCGGGCTCATGGCCTCTGGTCCTCGCGGGAGTCCCGATGCCACATCAACCTGCTGGAGCTCCGAGCGGTCCGCTTAGCTCTCACCGCCTTTGCTCCGTTCCTCCGGGGTCAAGTGGTCCGAGTCCAGACGGACAATACCACGACTATGTACTATCTAAACCGCCAGGGCGGGACGCTCGCCCATGCTTCTATGCAAGGAAGCTCTCCGCATTTGGTCACTCGTGCGCAGCCTGGAGGCGTGATCCTAGCCATTCACGTGGCAGGAGCCTCCAACACCCTGGCCGATGCCCTGAGCCGGATAGGGGCTGCATCCCACGAGTGGTCTCTCCTGCCGGAGGTAGTACAGCATCTGTTCTCCCTTTGGGGCACACCTCAGGTGGACCTGTTTGCCTCCAGGGAGAACGCGAAGCTGAGTCTGTTCCATGCCCGCCCCCCTCAGCAGGGCTCGCTGCAGGGGGATGCCTTCTCGAGGCAATGGACCCCGGGCCTCTTTTACGCCTTTCCCCCATTTCCCTTGATCCACAAGGTGCTTCTCAAGGCGAGGAGGGACAAGGCGCAGGTGATTCTGATAGCCCCAGACTGGCCTCGCCAGTTCTGGTACCCAGATCTCCTCAGTCTCAGCTCCAGGACTCCGCGGCAGCTTCCAGCTCGCCCGGACCTGCTCTCAGTCAATCAGGGGAAGGTGTTCCATCCGGACCTTCAATCCCTGCACCTGACGGCCTGGTTCCTGAGCGGCTAGAGTTCCAGGCCTTGGGTCTTTCCGACGAGGTCCTCAATGTAGTTGAGGCGTCCCGTAAGGAGTCGACCAGAAAATGCTATGCCTTCAAATGGAAAAGGTTTTCCATTTGGTGTCAGAGCAAGGGCTTGGACCCTTCCTCCTGTTCCTTGGCAAGCATCTTGGACTATTTATGGTCCCTTTCTAGGTCAAGGGCTTAGGTCGACGACCCTAAGGGTGCACCTGGCAGCCATCTCTGCTACGAGGCGGGCGGGAAGCAGTCGGTATAGGGAGGAGAAGGTGGTCTGGCGCTTTTTCAAAGGCCTTGATCACATTTCCTCCAGTAGGGAACCCCACCTCCGTGGGATCTACTGCTGGTACTGGCAAAGCTCATGGGCAAGCATTGAACCTATGCACAGGTGTGCTCTCTCACCTGTCGTGGAAGACCGCCTTCTTGGTGGCTATCACGTCAGCCAGAAGGATGGGAGAGCTCCAGGCGCTTTCCATCGAGTCTCCTTACCTGGTCTTCCACAGGGACAAGGTTGTCCTCCCCCCACCGAAATTCCTTCCGAAGGTGGTGTCGGAGTTTCACCTTAACCAGGTGTTGACTCTGCGGTGTTCTACCCCAATCACACCTCGGAGGAGGAATATAGGCTCCATACTCTGGACCCTAGAAGGGCGCCGCTTATTATAAGGGAGCGACGGCTGAAATTCGGGAGAGTTCAGCTGTTTGTCACCTACGCTGAAGCCGCATCTGGCAGACCTGCAGCCAGCGGACGACAAGCAGGTGGTAACCTCCTGCATAGATCTCATATAAGTTGCGGGCATGGAGCCTCCTAGAGGGATAAGAGCTCATTCTACCTCGCTCATACTGCTGCAACGGTGGCTGCTTCCAGGGACGGCCCTATCCAGGAAATCTGCAGGGCTGCTACCTGGAAGTCAGCAACACCTTCATTACCCACTACCACATCGACCTTGAGTCACGCCGGGATGCTGGTTTTGGGGCCTCGGTTCTCCAGTCTCTTTCCCAAGTAAGTATTGGTGTGCGTCTTGCCTCCCTCCTCCCGGAGAACTGCTAGGAGTCTGCCAATGAGTGTGGATGAACAACATATCCATGTCCCTAGAAATACAGGTTACTCACCTGTAACAGGAGTTCTAGGAATGGTATATGTTGTTCATCCACACGACCCACCCGACCTCCGGCTTCGACGCACAACCTGAGCTTTCCAGCGGCCAGATCTGGCGTCATGGGGCGGAGCCGAGAGTTATACCACCCGGGTGGGTGGGAGGAGCAAGCTTGAAGACCTTCCGGCAAGATTTAAAGCGGCAAGGATACCTGCCAATGAGTGTGGATGAACAACATATACCATTCCTAGAACTCCTGTTACAGGTGAGTAACCTGTATATTCTGATTGGCTGGCTAACACCTTCTAGTCATTGTAAATCCTAGCATCACCCCACGGAAAAAGGTGCCAGCTGCCAGTCAGCCGCATCAGGAACGCCCCCACAGATCACTCCGAGCATCAGAAACCCAAGACTGGCAAAGATGGCAATCCACGCTAAACATCCGTCTCGTAGAACTGCTGCTCCACTTCCATTCTGATGCAGCCCACTTGCATAAGCAGTGAGAGGACTTCCACTTTTAGCAGAAACAGAAATCAATGTAGTCACAGAACCCCGAATTACAAAAATGTAAACAAAATCATTACTTTTCCACCCCCAGTTTATCCACACTGACTGCTCCATTCCTTGGTCTCTGTAACTCTTGAAAGTGAGCTCCACATACACACAGCTAGTTCAAATATCTGCCCCTCGCCTGAATGAAACAAACAGCAGCTGACAGTGTCAGTCTTAACTACCTACCAACTGGAAAGGCACCAACCACAGTAACCACAGACAACTTCCTGTCCCATGGCAACCTGTTAGCTCGCAACACACAAAGTGAGACACACTGAGTGATGACAGCACATTCCCATACTCTCTCTAGGTGAACATGACTGTACTTTATTGTGTGTGTCTGTGTGTGCAGCTCCATAGCTTGTGGACCCTCTCTATACCAAAAAAAAAAAAACAAGACTTTCAGACACTCTCTTTAAAAACAAACAGTATTTTCTCTCTCCTAAGCTGGTCTCCGGGCTTCCATACTGATGGGCTGTACCTCCTGATGCTATAATGCAGGCAGAAACCAAAACCTCTGTAGCCTGGATATCTTCCCCTCCACTTTCTGTGCACACCAGTTCATTTCCTGCCTTACAAGTAGCAGATACTCTGTAGCAGATCTCTGTCACCTTGGCTGAAGACATCAGAGTGTAAGTTAGATTTTTTCCTTTTTACTTTTGCATATCCTAAAACTTTCAATGAAGAGCAGTGTCAGGGAAAGCTCTTACTTCTGCGGTCCCAGTCTCAGCCTTGCACGCTGTACAGACTGGCTCCGTGTTTCTCGAAGATTTTCTCGCGATTATTTTCGGGCTCAGCCTTGCTGCTGGACAGCCCATTTGGGATCCCCTCCATGGCTTTTCCCTCACTGCTAAACATCAGTGGGAAAACTGAGGCAGCGGCGAGGACATATTTACAAAAAGGGGAAATCTCTTTGTCTACGGCAAACGGCAGGAGCGGTCCCACAGCCGCTAGTCGATGTCCACTTTTACCGCTTCCTAAGTCATTTACAGCACTCCTTGTCAACGAAGAATCAAAAATCCTCAAGCAACTTTCGGCAGCTGGATCTACATTGCCCCCCCCCCCCAGCAGATGGTGGCACTTGGACTAGTGAGAGAGACACCCACAAGGCACAAGCCTTTCCCAGCAGCATCTCGAGGAATAATAAATTTAATAAGAGCAAGGCATAGCCAGCTTCCTCTGGGCTTCGTGCAGAGGGGATTACTTCAAGGACCCTAAGGGCAGTTACATTCTTGAGGCTTACGGGGAGGGGGACCCCATATCTCAGAGCTCTACAGTTTAAAGGGTGCTTTTCTCACCATGTCCTGGACAAGCTCTCCGGGCAGGAATGCAAAGATGAAAAATCCTCCTTTGGCCACCCACTGGCTCTCTGTCTAAATGTAGAAAGCAGCAACCTCCAGCTCATTGGCTCATACGAACCAGCAGCAGGCCGCTTGGACTGAGGAGGTCACAGCCACCAGGGAGGTCCAGCAACTAGCTATTCCCTCGCTGGCACCAGATCTCATAGAGAAACTGAATAGAGCATTGGCCTTGGGCCCCTCATGCTTAGCTTGGCAGCCTCCCAAGTCCCCAGAGTGGAGGGCCCACAAGAAGGCCAAGCGAAAGCAAATTCTGTCTTTGTCCTCGGATGAGGAAGAGCAGCATGCTTTGCATCGCGCTGAGAAAAAGAAAAGGTCCTGGTACTGGAGCAAGTCCTCAGACGAAGAGGAGCAGCTTTCTTCATATCACGCCAGGAAAAGGAAAAGATCACGGTACTGGAGCAGATCCAGAGATCAGGGAAGCAATGCAGGGCTAGGTCTCTGGGCTCATCAGAATCAAGTTCATCTTTGCCTGAAGAAGGGGAGTTAGTGGATGCTTCATCAGACTACTCCGATACTGTGCACTTGAGAAATTTTGATCTGGACAACCTGGACTTCTTTATCAAACATGTTATAGATGAGATTCACCTTGGTTCATCAGCAGTGGCTCTGAAGCAGACAAAACCAGCATTTGGACTCGCTTCCTCATCCAAACCGGCCACAGTATTCCCTATCCCCTTAGCCATCGAGGACTTGCTAAAAGAGGAATAGCAAGGGCCAGAGCGAACCTCTCCAGTCCCACAGCGAAATACTAAGTTACTAAAATTCGCCAATAAGCAAACATAAAAGTGGTTAGAGTGCCCCAGAATTGATCTGCTGATTTCGAACCGCATCAAGAAGACAGTCATTAGGGCAGAATGATGGGCCTCTCTTCGAGACCCAGTGGACAGAAGAGTGGCTGCACCCTTAACTCACTTAGCTCTAGAATGGAATCTTGAGTGAGTGCTGTGTTCCTGTGTAAAAATGGCTGTTTTCCTGAGCAGTTAGAATGTTCGGAACTAAAATGGTAACACTCCGACTTGGAGTATAAATAACTAAAAAAAAGTATAACTCCTGTCACAAAACTTACAGCACAAAGTTTGCTCACAATAAAAAAACCTTTAAAATGAGGGGTCACACATGTCAGTAGCATTAACGTTTTTTTTTTACAGCATGTAACAATGAAAATTTAAATTTTTTTCCTTTTTTTAAAACAAAAAACTAAAAAAAACACCTTAGAAGAGGCAAATGTCTGTTGTATGATGGTTTTCCATCACACCGACATCTGTGCATTACACTGCCACAGTTTAGAGTATTTTTGAGCTGTTTTATATAATAAAACAGACCATAAACTAAGGCATGTGCCATCACATAATGCCAGTAAACCAACTGAATTCGGAACAATGCTCTACGCAACTGCCCACATGACGCACAAACCACGATAACTGAAAAAGTATGCCTCCTAGCCCCTAGACGTCTGCATGAAAAATGTTCACAATAACAAGAGCTTTAAAATGATGGGTCACTCATTCAAGTTAGTGGCATTTGCAGATATTTTTTTTTTTTTTACAGTTCCTGAAATTATAAATAAAAGAGCATTTTTTTTTACATTTTGTTTTCAAATAAAAACCTACATTATAAAAAGTACCTAGATCCCAGACACTAGCACAATAATTGTCCACATTAAAGAGACCTTTCAAATGATGGGCCACACACGTTTCTAGCATTTACAGCCTTTTTTTTTTTTTTTTTTACAGTACCTGAAACGAAGAAAAATCAAATTTTTATACTTTTTTTTATCCCCAAAAAACTAAAAAAAATGAACATCTCCTAGCTCCCAGACACCAGCATACTAGTTTTTCACAGTGAAAAGAGCTTTCAAATCAGGGATCACACATTTCTAGTAATGGAGAAAAAATAGCATATTCTTCACTTTTTAGCCCAAATGAAAACCTAAAACAAAGTAATTTATTTATTTATTTTTTGTTAACCGGGTAAGTGCACTAGACAAATCCTGCCTATTTTCAGGCACGACCCGGGGGGAGGGGGATACAGATGAATGCCAACTGACCTTGAACCAGATTATGCTGTTGGTGGTATTTTTAGTGAATGAGGGAAATTTGGCCAGGACACCGGGGAAATTCCCCTACTCTTTTTGATAAGTGCCATGGGATCTTTAACATCCACCTGAACTACCACTAATCCAGGCAGATGGGACCTCGGTTTAACGTCTCATCCGAAAGACGGCACCTCAGAAGTGCCGCACCCCTCTCATGCTGCACTACAGTGTCCGTACTGGGATACTAACCCAAGTGCCAGAAATGGGAACTGAACCCACAGCCCTCTGATCTCCCGGCCTCAGAGGCGAGTGTGCTACCTACTGAGCCACTGACACTGTCATAAATAAGATGTTTCAGCTGTTACAATTTGCTAGAGAATACATTTTTTTCATGTGCAATATTCCATTAGAAGATTTACAGCACACCTTGGTAGTCCATCTAAAAAGTCTGTATAGAAAACATTAGCTTCTCCCATTAACCTCACAGGGCTTTTGTTTATGACATCATAGTTATAACAGACTGTGATGTCATAAACAGCAATTGTGTGGTTAGCATGAGCGCGCCAGATATATTTTGAAAGACTTAGTGAGATAATTGCTGCATTATCTACCATATTTAGTAGATCAACAGCAGAGGAACGTAAAAAATAATAAAAAAAAAAGTAGAAAACAATAATGTTAAATCATAATTGGTGTAAATCTAGTGTTTTTAAGCTTTTCATTATAATAGAGAGTTGCTCTTTAAAGGCAGCACCATTGATTTCACACTCAGAAAACCTGTGCAATAGCCTGTTCTAAGATGGCTGCCACTTGATAAAGTACATTTGAGGTTTGCAATGATAACACCAGCTGCACATACGCAGACAACGACATGGGACCCCTTCTGATAGAACACATTCTTTGCAGTGCTCAAAAGCAGCACTTGAACACTCCCTTGTCCCACAAAAACAGCTTCTACCTTATGTTCTGTGGGAAGGACTCTCCCAAAAAAATCACTGCAACAGAGTGTGGGCTCTGGTAACTCTACAAGACACCACAGCCCAGGGTTCTCAGCCTGCAGACTGAGCCCCTGCAAAGAGAAGTAGCTCTATAACTTAAAAAATATTTTTTTGCTGCTACTGCAGGTTGAAGTCTCCTAGAGCAGAAGAATTGTAGCAGTAAAAGGAAAATTCAATAAATTTGCCTAGTGAGAAAAAATATACCTGAAGAGCAGGGATTTGTCTACCAGACAGGACAAAATGAAAAAGACTAAGGGAGTCTGGGAAAGGGCATATCCGAAGACTTCTCTCAGAATGTTTCATCCTGTCACAGCTAACAGGGGAGGACAGCCCATACCATGTGCCGACTGCCTATAAGAGAAAACACAATAGAACCAAATCCAAAAATCTGAAAAACAGGAAAAATAAATTACAGGTTCAACACAGCTCTCCTTTAGCCGGCCCGGAGATGCTGAGGGTTGAGGCACTGGACGCCACACTGCACTGACGCCAGCGGCCGGGTTCGGGAAACGACCCGGGGGCCGTGATTTAGCCGGAGGAGAAGAATAGAGCGCCAATGGCTGCTTTCCTTCACCGGGGGGGGGGGTTCTCTGCAGGCTCTCGCTGCAATACTGCCATCTGAGGAAGCATGGTGGTAGGTGTGACAGATTGGAGCAGCAGCAAGGGTATTGGGTAGATGTCGGCAGGGGGCAGAGCAGGAGGCACGTCTCAGCGCACCTATTAGCTCATTGGCCCCATTGCATGCCGACGTCTAGGGAGAACATGGGAAAATCCCCCTCTGTCTTTCCTAGGCGATGACA
The DNA here is from genome assembly GCA_016271365.2 of Neoceratodus forsteri. NCBI lineage: Eukaryota > Metazoa > Chordata > Ceratodontiformes > Ceratodontidae > Neoceratodus > Neoceratodus forsteri. Next base: position 1,131,358,649 of record CM028131.1, read on the forward strand.
CCACCCTGCACATCTCTCAGGGATTCGTAGCAGCAGACCATGCTGTACAAGGAGATCCACGACTCAGTATGCTGGTTCTGGGAATGTAAGCATGGAGGGTCCCTCCTCACCTCACCCCGGGGTCGTATCCGGGTACCTTGGCTAGTGGATCCACAGGTACTCTAGGGACAGACCGCGGCGAGACCAGGGGGCAGCGCATCTAGTGGATGTCAGAGAGTGGAGAGAAGAGGTAGTAGGGGGATAAATACAAGGGTTAAAAAAAGAAAAGCTCTCCTTTATAGGCAAACGATCTGCCACATTTATACCAATGTGCAGAGCCCTCATGCCAAGAGAATTTCTGGGGGGTACACAATTAAAAACTGGTCTAGAAGACCTGCTTGTAAGTTCAAAAAGTACTACTTGGGTGAGAATTTGAGGGGGGGGGGATGTACCCTATGCAGTCTAAGGACAGCCCAGTAATACTGTATAATGTTTCAGGACTGTGACTGCACGTCAAATACTTTTGGTAAGGCTGAAATGTTTCATATTACTTTAGGTACGGGGGCTAACAGGAAAAAAAAATTCTAGTGGGAACGTACGTAGCAGGTCGAATGGAGTGTTTGGTTCTACAAACAGGCATTAAGAAGGGAAACGATAAAACACATAAAGGCAACTTATCTGCAGGGCTTACCAAGATTAAACATTTCTCTACTTTGTCTTGCACACCAGGAATGCACTGTGTTCCCTCCCTTGGACTACTGCAGAATCCCATTTTGAGCACGTCCTGGTCTATAAACAAGGCCCCTGGAATTCTGCGGCTGTGGAGTTTTCTGCAGAATTTGCATCATGCCGCAGAATTCATTGTTTTTGGTGAATTTTCATTCAAATATACTGTTTTTCAATAGTGCCAGGCTTTCTTTCCCATCTAATTTATCCTGAAGCCTCTCCTCCATGCTCAGCATAGGATGTCATTGATGACATCACATCACATCATATTTAGCCAATGGCAGGGCTGCGTTCTGCCAGAGACATGAATAAATCATGCTGCAGTAATCAGAAAGTTCTGCTGTAGAGCACTAGGGGCCATACCTCTCAACCTCCCTCATCACAAATCAGGGACAAGGCTTAAAATGATCAGGGACAAATGACCAAAATCAGGGACACATCTGAAAAGATACTAATATTATTTCCAGAAGCTGTGTACAACATGCTTCTTAGTGTGAATAGCATTTTCTTAATGAGAACTAGACTGTAACACCAAGGGCTGGCATTATTTTGTGATTCAAATCCCTAATCTTCAGTGACAGAAGCGCCAAATTTAGGAGGGACAGAAGAAATTTCTGAGGCAAAATCAGGGACATCCCTGAAAATCAGGGACAGTTGAGAGGTATGCTAGGGGCCCTGTCTATAAAAACACAAACTTTATCCGTTTTTCTAGAATGCATAAGTTATTGGGGTGGGGGTGGGAGAGAAATAGGATTGTGAGAATTGAACTTGTATGTAAGCCTATATGGTATATGTTTACAAGGAGACAATGGCAGTCTTGCAGTTATACCACAAATGAACTGTTTACAGTGGAGAGAGTTCAGTCAGAGATATAACAACGGAATGACACCAGGAGAAATAAATACTTTTCACAACCGGTATTCATAGTTCCAGTTTCATTTTTTGAGGCCAGAAACAATTCAAATGTAACCTGATGAGGTCTGTGACAATTAAAGTAAATAAAACCATTTTTCATCCTGTACCATTTGTTTTCCATTTGCCAAAAGGCAGCCAATACTGAAGTAAAATGAAAACAGACTTTGTTCTTCAGTTAAGTACAGTACTTCTCAACATGATTAACATTAAGTATTAATATTATCTACAAGCAAGGCTTGTAGAGCAGAAAGCAGCTAACTAAAAGAAGCTACATTTTCTTCTTAATTTAAAACTTATATCTCAGTAGGAGTCAGTGTCAGTTAAGATTATGTAGACAGATAACTTTATTAGAAGTAGAAGGGGTCTTATTTAAGGTTAAAAAAAAGAAAGAAAAGAAAAGAAAGAAAGGCAGTGTGTGTTCTGTGCAGGGAAAGGTACTGTATCAGGTGACTTTGCTAAGCCAGTAGGAGGAAAGAGAGCTTACCTGGGGGTGTGGTTTAGACACTAGAAAAGCAGGTGAGTCAAATTACAACTTCCTGTTGCTAGCCTTGCTTGTAGAGCAGAAAGCAGCTAACTAAAAGAAGCTACATTTTCTTCTTAATTTAAAACTTATATCTCAGTAGGAGTCAGTGTCAGTTAAGATTAAGTAGACAGATAACTTTATTAGAAGTAGAAGGGGTCTTATTTAAGGTTAAAAAAAGAAAGAAAAGAAAGAAAGGCAGTGTGTGTTCTGTGCAGGGAAAGGTACTGTATCAAGTGACTTTGCTAAGCCAGTAGGAGGAAAGAGAGCTTACCTGGGGGTGTGGTTTAGACACTAGAAAAGCAGGTGAGTCAAATTACAACTTCCTGTTGCTAGCCTTGTTTGTAGAGCAGAAAGCAGCTAACTAAAAGAAGCTACATTTTCTTCTTAATTTAAAACTTATATCTCAGTAGGAGTCAGTGTCAGTTAAGATTAAGTAGACAGATAACTTTATTAGAAGTAGAAGGGGTCTTATTTAAGGTTAAAAAAAGAAAGAAAAGGAAAGAAAGGCAGTGTGTGTTCTGTGCAGGAACGGTACTGTATCAGGTGACTTTGCTAAACCAGTAGGAGGAAAGAGAGCTTACCTGGGGGTGTGGTTTAGACACTAGAAAAGCAGGTGAGTCAAATTACAACTTCCTGTTGCTAGCCTTGCTTGTAGAGCAGAAAGCAGCTAACTAAAAGAAGCTACATTTTCTTGTTAATTTAAAACTTATATCTCAGCAGGAGTCAGTGCCAGTTAAGATTAAGTAGACAGATAACTTTATTAGAAGTAGAAGGGTCTTATTTAGGGTTAAAAAGAAAGAAAAGAAAAGAAAGAAAGGCAGTGTGTGTTCTGTGCAGGGAAAGGTACTGTATCAGGTGACTTTGCTAAGCCAGTAGGAGGAAAGAGAGCTTACCTGGGGGTGTGGTTTAGACACTAGAAAAGCAGGTGAGTCAAATTACAACTTCCTGTTGCTAGCCTTTTTTCTTACCAATTGCCCTCCATCCCACCCCTCCACCCACAGCCAGTTCTACTTTTATAGCCACTGGATTTAACTGTCAACAGGAACTTCCTGTTTGGCAGTAGGAAGAAAAGGATCATAGAGAAACATTGGTTTTGTCAACCCTGAAGTAGAAAAAGTAGCTCACTCTCCCCCCCCCCAGCTGCTGGTAGTTTGATATTGAGCAAGGAAGAAGATTGGAAGTTGCTGTCCCAGAACAAGAAGGGTGAGAGTTGTGAGGAGAGGAGAGAGTAAGCATCCAGAGAAACAGTAGAGGGGACACAAAATAAGACATGATAGGAGTGGTGCAGTGCAATGGCTGTGGGGCGGCAGTGTTCCGGGAGACATTCTGGAGGCTGCGATGCTGCCCTATTTGCAGGCACCTCTGGTCTGAGAGAGGAGGTTGCCGCTCCAGGCTGACCTGGCTAGGATTTGCGAACTCCTCCCCACTCCAGGGACCACCAGGGCCACGTCACTACCTCAGAGGTTGCCAAGAAAGAGGAGTGGCTGGACCAGGGTGGCTCAAGGAGGAGAGGGTGGTGAACAGAGTTGCATCCCTCCAGCTGTACCTCTTCACAATTCATTCACTCTTCTGGTGGATAGTGGTTCCTCTATGGAGGCACCTGCAGTGGAGACCAAGGAGGATGCTGGGAACCTTCACAAAGGAGACCCAAAGGAGGGTGGCATGGGATCCCACAGGGGAAGGAAACAACTCCTGGTGGGGGACTCAATCATTAGGTGGGTAGAATTGGGGGAGGATGGGGAGAGGGAAGGTGCCTTCCTGGTGCCACGGCTTGGAGGGACAGGAAGCGAATCCTCAGGATCGTGGGAGGAGCTGCACGAGGGAGGGAACTGGATGTCATTGTCCACCTGTGGACAAATGACCTGGCTAGGAATGGGATCAGAGCAGTGCAAGAGGAGTTTGTAGAGTTGGGAAGGGCCTTAGACAAGTAGCGACACGGTAACCTCGGAGGTGCTGCCTGTCTATGGCAAGGGAAATGCTAGGGCACTTCTCACCAGGGAATTCAATGAGTGGTTGAAAAACTGTGTGGAGCCAGGGTTTTGGCCTCATTGGGACTGGGGAGCACCTGGAGGAATGCAGACCTATACTGGTGCAATGGTCTGCATCTGTCCAGGGGGAACCAGGATCCTAGATGAGAGGTTTAAATGCTTCATTGGCAAGCATTTAAACTAGCCAAGGGGGGAGGCACTGAAAAGGAGCTGGGAAATCCAAGCCTCCCCCCACAAAACATGGTGATTAGTGAGGTAAACACCAAGGTACAGAAGTTATTAGGGAGCAGAACAGATTTAAATGTAAAAAAAAAAGCAAAGGCAGTAAGGACAGTAATGGGGCTAAAAGGGGCAAGGCTATCAAAAAGTGGAGGGTGATGAGTATCAATGCCCGTAGTCTGTGTAACAAGCTCCCTGAACTAGTGGCCTTGATGGAAGAGGGTTGCCTGGATATTGTGGCAGTCACAGAAACATGGTACACGGAGAACCATGACTGGGATGTCAACATGCCAGGATACACAATCTACAGGAGGGATAGGGAGGGTAAAAGAGGAGGAGGAGTAGCCTCTCTATGTAAAGGAAGGATCAAAGCAACAGAACTAAAGAGTAAACAGGGAGCAGATGAGGCACTTTGGGTCACCCTGAGACAGGAAATGGCACTACAATCCGCATGGGGTTGTATACAGACCCCCATCTCGGGAGGGAATGGACAAGGAAATGATAGAAGGCTTTCTTAGAATGGCAGAAAAAGGGAGCTATTGTTGATGGGGACCTGAATATGCCAGATGTTAACTGGAGCACCTTTGCTGCAGACACATCCAAGAGCAGGGTCATTCTTGATGCCCTACAGGGGGCATGTCTCAGACAGCTAGTATTGGAACCGACTCAGGAGGGAGCAATCTTAGACCTGGTACTTTCAAATGAGGATGGAGAAAGAATCTCAGATTTAGAAGTGGGTAGCCATCTGGGAACAAGTGACCACCAAACAGTGTGGTTCACGATAAACACAGCCATGCAATCAAGCCATACAAAAGCCAGAGTACTAGACTTTAGGAGGGCTGACTTTGGGAAAATGAGAGAGTGCCTCAGAAAAACACTAGCAAACAGGCAAGAAGGAGGGGTGGAGGAACAATGGGGAGTGATCAAAACAGCCATCACAGAGGCAACAAGCCTCTGCGTAAAAAAAAATCAATAAAACACAACAAAGGAAAAACCGCTATGGTTCACAAAAGAGGTGGCAGGGAAGGTTAAGGAGAAAAGGGCAGCATTCAGGAAATATAAGGAAACACAGAAGGAGCAGGACAGAGAACTTTATCAGTTAAAGCAGAAAGAGGCTGGGAAGGTAGTCAGAATAGCAAAGGCCCAAACCGAAGAAAGGATAGCCAGTTCTGTTAAGAAGGGGGATAAGACCTTTTATAGGTACATTAGGGAGCGAAGAAAGACCAAAGGAGGGATACTGAAGCTTAATAAAGGGAAGGGAATCTGGGTAGAGGGTGACAGTGAAAAAGCAGGGTTACTGAATGAATATTTCTGCCAGTATTCACAAAGGAAGAGGAGGGAGAGTTACCTAAACCAAACAAGAGAAATACTCTGAAGACGGGGGGTCAATACCAGTCCATTTACAGAAGAAAGGGTTCTGAAAGAACTATTAAAATTGAAGGTGGACAAAGCAATGGGGCCTGATGGGATTCACCCAAGAATTCTAAAAGAACTAAGGGTAGAACTAGTGACATCGCTGATTACTCTCTTTAACAAATCATGGGAGGATGGGGTGGTACCCAAGGAGGGCAGATGTAATTCCTGTTCACAAAAGTGGGAGCAGGACAGAGGCAGGAAACTACAGACCAGTTAGTTTGACCTCAGTGGTAGGGAAAATGATGGAATCACTTCTGAAGGAAAGAATTGTTGAGTACCTAGAGGCCATTGGGGCACAGGACCCGAGGCAACATGGATTCACGATGGGAAGGTCGTGTCAGACGAATCTAATAGATTTCTTTGACTGGGTGACAAAAGTAGTAGATCAGGGAGGGGCTGTGGACATGGCCTACCTAGATTTTAGCAAGGCATTTGATACAGTCCCCACAAAAGATTAATACACAAGATAGCCAGCCTTGAATGGGTCCCAAGGTGGTAGCCTGGATAAAAAATTGGCTAGACAACAGGACACAAAGGGTAGTAGTAAATGGAGTACACAGTGAAGAAAGGAGGGTTACTAGTGGGGTACCGCAGGGTTCAGTACTGGGACCGGTTCTTTTTAATGTCTTTATAAGTGACATTGCAGAGGAACTGGAAGGAAAAGTATGTCTCTTTGCAGATGACACAAAGATCTGCAACAGGGTTGATACACAGGATGGAGTGGAAAGGATGAGAAGGGACTTGGCAAGGTTGGAGGAATGGTCAAATGTATGGCAGCTCAGATTTAATGCAAAGAAGTGCAAGATAATGCACATGGGAAACAAAAACCCAGGGCGTACACAATGGGGGGTGAGATACTGACAACAGTAAAATAGAAAGGGACCTGGGGGTAATTATATCAGATGACCTAAAGGTGGGCAAGCAGTGAGAAGGCAGTAAGGAAGGCTGGAGGATACTGGGATGCATAGGAAGAGGCATCAATAGTAGAAAACAGGAAGTTGTTATCCCTCTGTACAGACAGTTGGTGAGACCCCCATCTGGAGTACTTGTGTGCAGTTCTGAGACCCCATCTCCGAAAGACATAGACAGAGTGGAGGCTGTCCAGAGGAGGGCAATCCAAAATGGTGCAGGGTCTGCACCAGAAGACATACGAAGAAAGACTAAAGGAGCTTAATATGTATACTCTTGAGGAAAGAAGGGAGAGAGGGGACATGATAGAAACTTTCAAGTACCTCAAGGGAATTAACAAAGTCCAAGAGGGTAGCATCTTCCAGAAAAAGAGATGTGCAAGAACAAGGGGCACAATTTGAAGATAGAGGGTGGACGGCTCAGGGGTAATGTGAGGAAGTATTTTTTCACTGAGAGGGTTGTGGATGCATGGAACAACCTCCCTGAGGAGGTCGTGGAGTCAAGAACAGTGGGGGACTTCAAGAATGCATGGGACAGGCATAAGGCAGTCCTAGGGGTGGGTAAGAGGAAGTAAGCTGTTGATTAACTAGGATCTGCAGCTTATCTGTTAGGTAGGAAAATGGGCAGACTAGGTGGGCCAAGCGGTCCTTATCTGCCGTCAAATTCTATGTTGCTATGTTTCTATATGCTGGTTGTTCACCAAATGTCTGCTAAGCTGATACTGCTGCACTGGCCACTCTTACGGTTACCAGTGTGGTCTCACATTCTTAGGGTATCAGAATCCTAACCTTCGGTTTGTGGTTCTCATACCTTACACCTGCATGCGAGACCACTCTTAAAACCCTAAGAGTGGTCTCCGCGACAGTATTAACAAGCTTCATGACACCCAGGGTAGAAATACGGTCTTAGATTTTACTGTTTTAGTTGACATAAATTGGTAAGTTGCTTTGAACCAAAGTCTGTCTGTTTAGCTAGAAGAATACCATGTTGTTTAGATAAACACATTTGAGTTGAATTGGAGGTAGTGTGACATGCTTTGTTTTATATGTACTCACAAACATTTCTGCATTTATATTTTGAATACTGTACTTTGTTATTTATGCTGCCCTTGGACAAAATGCTAAAAAGAACAAGGCTCTTGTAGCTTCTGCAGCTAGTGTTATGTTGCTCTAGAAAAAGGTAGAAGACACAGTAATAGCTGGCTTCAACATTTATTTTGCGAAGGAGCAGCCTGGTACAATAATTTAATGACAGACTTAACTGCTTACTTTAACAGCGACTTACCAGTCAGACTTCTTTAGGGAAAGATATATTATATCCTTGTAGCGTCAACCAACAGTTTGAAGTTGTGAATTTGGACTACTGCCCAACAACTGGGACAGTTCTCCAATCAGCAACTCCTTTCATCTTTGTTGAGCCAAGTTCTGATTTACTCTATTTAACTCAATGGTGACCCCTATCATAAAGTCGGTATTTTGGTAGGTAGGAATGTTTTCTACTGACTTGAACTTTCCAATAACCTTATCCCTGATTGGTTGATCCAAAAAGTGCACAAGAAGTGCATGATGCACATATGTGCTCTGGGGATAAGATGAAGTGAATACCTGACGCACATATGCGCTATGGGGACTATGATGCACATATGCGCTGTGGGGCTGAGTGAGTTTTAAAGAAGGCCTTCCCAGCTTCAGCAACCTCGCTTAAGGCAGCAATGGCTAATCTTTTCTCAGCCAGGGCCACTCTTTCCTGGGCCATGGAACTAGCTTTCCAACTGGCAAAAGTGGCCTTGTAGCGGCTCCAGCTCATGGGTTTAGCCTCCACCTATTCAGCAGATGTGTCAGAGAAAGCAGTCAGATGCGCAGTTAGAACCATGTTTTACCAAACTTCAGCTTGACTCAGCCTCTGGCTTCATGCCTGGCAAGCAGACGCTTCCTCATAAATTCACCTGGTGAATGCCTCATACAAAGGAAATCTACTATTTGGATCTGCACTTGAAGCGGTGAAGGAATCAGGTGAGACAGCTAAGGTGCATATGCTGCAGTCAAGGAATAGAGGCCAGTTATGGTCTTCAGGCCCCCTACGGAATTTTCATGACCAAGGCTACAACAAAGGTCAAAATAGGAACTTCTCAGGCGAGTGAATGTGGTTCTTCTCCTGTTACCAGTGCAGCTTCAGAGGAGGAGGCAGTGGAGGAGGAAGTGGCGCCTGAGTCTCCGGGGGCAATACCAACAAAAAGTCACAATGAAGCCATTCAGGCCCATCCTCATATAGGAGGCAGACTTTCAAGCTTTCACGGGGAATGGGTCCACACGATGACAGCTGGGTCCTAGATACAGTAAGCAAAGGGTTACCTCATTGAGTTTGAGTCAAATCCTCCGTTACCTCATGTGATGCCCTTGCCCATTTCGGGCAACCGAGCCAGAAAACTGGTGTTGTTTCAGGCAATTACAAACCTTCTTTAGGCAGGGGCCATCGAACAGCTTTCCTCCATAGAGTTCAACCGGGGCGTTTACTCACTTTTTTTTATTGTTCTCAAATGCACAGGGGGATTCAGGCCAGTCTTGGGCCTGAAATTCCTGAACTACTTTATGTGTAGCAGATGTGTTAAGATGGAAACACTTTCATCCATCATCAGGGAGACCTTTTGGCCTCTGTTGATTTACTGAATGCCTATTTACATATTCCTATCCAAGAGTCACACAGACAGTATCTCAGATTCAGAGTAGGGGCGCATCACTTCCAATTCAAAATGCTTCCATTCAGGCTTTCTTTGGCCCCAAGAACCTTCTCCAAGGTCCTAGTGATGGTCATGGCTCATTTCTGAAACCAGGGGATACAACTTTCCCCTTATCTGGATGATATTCTTATCAAGGCCCCCACAGTTTGACCAAGCGGTTCAAGCAGTGGCAGAGATTGTCCGGTGCCTCTCGGCACACAGATTTATAATTAACTGGAAGAAGAGCTCCTTAATTCCATCTCAGACACTAAACCATCTGGGGGCAGGTTTCAAGACGCAAGTGAACAAGGTGTTTCCCACGGAAACAAAATTCAAGGACCTACAGAGGCTCATAAAGAGATTTCAGGAAGCTCACCAGCTGCCGGCTCACAATCATGCAGCACATAGGGACCATGGTTTCACTGGCCGATACAGTCCCCTGGGCACTGATCCACATGCAGCCCATCCAGGAAAACATTCTCAGGCAGTGATCTCAGTCCAGACCCAGCCAGGGCCAAAAGATCCCAATTTCTTGCTAGATGGCAGGCCTCTCTTCATTGGTGGACTGAGGGCCAATGTCATGAGAGGTCACAAATTGGGACATCCACGCCAAGTAAGGATTACTACGGATGCCAGCCTCAGTGGCTGGGGAGCTCACCTGGGTCTGTTCTCAGCTCGTGGCAAGTGATCTCAGTGAAAACAGGCACTTGTGCCTAGTAGGCCTTACCCGGTTACCAAACACACAAAAAAAAAAGATCTCTACTGGAATCCTGTTGCAGCATCAATATTCTGGAGATGACAGCAGTACGCCTATCTCTGCATTGGTTCAAGGAGCAGGTCCTCAACCCGGGTGTCCTGACAGTCGAACAGCAGTGGCATACATCAATCATCAGGGTGGCACAAGAAGCTCATGGATGCTCAGGGAATTCCTTCTGCAGTTTCCGCAAGCCTGATGGTGGTGTATATTCCTGGTCAGCAGAACATCATGGCAGACTGTTTCAGTCACAAGGATATCCTACCAGGGGAATGGGAGTGAAGGACATTGCCTTTCAAATCCTCCTGTTGTCCCTCTTCCTCCAAGGTGTACTACTGAATATGGCATAAATTCCTGTTCTGGCTTCCGCAACAATTGCCGAACCAGCTAATATCATTGCTTATTCTACTCCAGTTCCTTCAAGAAGGATTCGAAAAGGACTGCAACCGGCCACCTTGTGAGTTCAGGTTTCCTCACTGGAGGCACTGCTGTTAGTAAATTAAGGGGAGTCCCTGGGTTCTCATCTCCATGTTAGATGGTTCCTGCAGGCAGCAACTCTAAAATGCCCACCAATCAATTGGAGACTCAATTTGGTCCTCAAAGCTCTGACCAAGGCCCCATTTGAACCCCTCAAGGAGGCATCTCTCGGGCATCTCATGATGAAAGTCTCCTTTCTCATAGCCATTACTTCAGCCAGAAGACTCAGTGAGCTGGGAGCTCTGTCGAACAAGGAACCTTATACTGTGTTTCACCAGGGCTCAGTGGTTCTCCAAACGGAACCAGGTTTTTTGTCTCTGGTAATGTCTCCTTTTCATTGCAACCAGGAATTGAGTCTACCCTCTTTCTGTCCTCACCCAAAAAATGACAAGGAGAGAAAATGTCACACTCTGGACCCTAGAAGAGTGAAGCTCTACGTTAAAAGAACAGAGTCCATGCGCAAATCCTCAAGTTCAAACAACATGAAGTCTTGCTATATTATGACATATGCAGTTAGACCCAGCCTTCGAACTGCTCTGGAGGTGAAAGAGTTACCTTTCCATGCCAGGCATGGAATCTTGAGCGCGAGCTCGGTTGAGAACTCTGTCTGTTGTTCTTCAAACTCAAACTGTCAGATTCTTTACTCTGCCTCACTGAACAGTCGCTCCGGAGATTTCTCCTGCTGCTCAGTTCATTTTTTCGGTTAAAAGTGTATTTTTCTCGGCGTATTTTCTCTGTATTTAAACCGCAACCGATCGGTTCAAGCTCTGTCTGTGGTATTGTAAGTAATAGGTTTTACATTATTTCTGTGTGGAACTTGCAAACGGTATTATCGGTTCAGTTTGAACCAATCAGGTTATTGTTAAACTTAATTTAAATTGCATTAGAGTGTGGTTCCCGGTTCTTATCAGTTCTGAAAAAGAACGGATTTCATTACGGTTTTTTCCACGACCCGTGACACGGTTGGGAACCAATAAGAGTGTCTTGCTTGGCAGATTGCCATAAATGGGCAAGTTTTTAGTTGGGCTGGCACTATGTCTGAGAAACCCAAAAGAAAAACCGGGCCCACTGGGTTTCAACACTGTAGTGTCTGTGGGGAAGCCTTTGCCAAGGCTGACCCACACACCACATGTGTTTATTGTCTGGGTTTGACCACCTCAATGCAGACTGCCAGATTTGCAAGAATTTCCTGCAGCTACCCTGGATAAGAGAGTTGGTAGGCTCAGGGACGAGGGACCAAAAGTCCGCTGACCCAGATAGCCAGCCGGTCCGGTGCCAACCGAACGGAGGAGTCCCTCTGACCAGGCGAGACTTCCTCGGGCAAAGGAGAACTGACTCGGAGGAGTCAGTCCCAGCAAAAAGGACTAGAAAATCAGCAGGTCTGGAGCCAAAATTTCCTTCTCCAACCACTGCAGAGATAGCCAAAGCGATCAAAATTGTCCAGTCGCTTTCCCCGGTTCCGACCGAAACGGCACCATCAGGTAAGCGGTCGGTTCGGTCGGTGCAACCGGTTCAAGAATATGATATAGAGGAATTTTATGAACCGGAGGAAGGGAGGAAGATTATGAAGAGAGTGAATGTGATTTTGAAAGTCTGGATGTGCCCATCGACCCGACATCTCCCCAGACAGACCTTTAGGAGTGTCTCCCCTAGGTCTCTGAGTCCCTTCTCATTTTATATTTTATAAGAAAGACTGAAACCCTCCAGCTCCTTTTGGAAGATGCTGTGACGAACAGGAGGAGCCTGACTATGTAGAAATGATGGATATCCCAGAGTCTAGGAGATTGTCTATTCCTTTACATAAATCTTTTAGGAAACAGACAATAAAAATTTTAAGAGCTCCTCACACTATACCTCCTGTAGATAAAAGAATGGACAAGAGGTACACATTGTCAGGCTCTGATACGGAGTTCCTTTCACAACAATGCAGCCATGTTGGGGTAGTGCAAGCTGCAGCCTGTGATAAGGCAAATATTCCCTTGACTTCACACCCCCCTGACAAGGACTCCAGGAGGATTGATGCCATGGCAAAGAAACAGTACATGGCAGCATCCTTGGGACTCAGACAGGCAAATTATATGGCCTATGTTGCAAGATACCAGAAATTCAGATGGGATACTGTTATGGCTCTAGCGAAACAGGTCCCTGGCCAGCTTGCCAAGGAGCTGGAGCAGGTGGCTGCTGATGGTATTGAGGCATCCAAGGTGCAGTTCCATGCTGCAGTGGACTCTAATGATGTATCTTCAAGAGTCATGGCTACATCTGTGGCTTTTCGCAGAATGGCTTGGCTCAGGTGTACTAGCCTGTCACAGGATACCCAGGCTAAGGCCATGGATTTTTCTGTTGTGGGTAACTCTCTGTTTGGGGAGCAGACAGAGAATTACATGAAGAAAATGGATGAGTATAGGACCACTTATAGGAGTGCACAGGCCAAGGAAAGGCAGGCCACTCCTCAGAGGCAGCCTTCCAGGGGCAGGGACAGGCCCTTTCACAGGCCTTTTTACCAAGCCCAGGCCTCCTCTTCAGCCTATGCCCAGAGGGAGTTCTTCAGAGGGAGAGGCAGACGGGGTACGAGCAGGCCTGCTCCCACCCCTCAGCCTAAATCCCCTGCCAAACAGGCACCCTGATGGGAGGGCCAGGGCCGATTCTCCATTACCTGTATGGGGCAGGCTGGCTTACTTCGTCCAGAACTTGGGAGTCTTTAACATCAGACAAGTGGGTCTTGGAAGTAGTAAGCCAGGGACTGGTTCTCAGCTTCAAAAAATTTCCAAAGATGAGAACCAGATCCTTTCCACCTGCAAATCCATCAGAGGCTCTCGCTCTGGAAACAGAAGTCTCAACCCTCCTGGCTCTCAGAGCTGTAGAAAGGGTTCCTCCCCTGCACCAGGGCAAAGGACTGTACTCCAGGTACTTCCTTACCCCAAAAAAGACAGGAGAATGGTGGCCCATACTGGATCTCAGATACCTAAACAAGCACCTTTTAAAACCAAAATTCAAAATGGTGACTCTGGGAATTATTTTACCCCTGTCTAAGGCCAGGGGACTGGCTAGCGTCCCTGGACCTCAAGGATGCCTACTTCCATGTTCTCATCAGAAGCTCCCACCAAAAGTACCTCAGATTCGAACTGCCCTCAGGCCATTATCAGTTCAGAGCAATGCCCTTCAGCCTCACCTCTGCCCCAAGGGTATTCACAAAATGCCTGGCAGTAGCAGTTGCTCATTTAAGAAGGCAAAAGTTTGCCATCTTTCCTTACCTGGACGACTGGCACATAGTGGGCCAGTCTCCAGACCAAGTCAAATTACACCTTCAGGTTACCCAGCAGCTGCTTACATCTCTAGGTTTCCTTCTCAATCTCCCAAAGTCAGTTCTAGAGCCTGCTCAGCTACTCACCTTCATAGGCGCAGAACTGGACACAAAGCAGGCCAGAGCTTTCCTTCCTCTAGAAAGAGCAAAGACCCTGGTGGCTCTGGCCTCCTCCTTCACTCTGCAGGTCTCTCGACCAGCAAGGCACTTTCTGCAGCTCCTAGGGCACATGGCTGCCTCCACAGCAGTAGTCCAGGGAGCAAGATTTCAGATGAGGGACATTCAGTTCCATTTGAGAGCCTTCTGGTCTCAAAGGAGAGATCCTCTAACCAAATTGATCCCAGTAACTCGAACCCTGATCCAGGCCCTACAGTGGTGGCAAGATCAGAGCAATCTGAGACAGGGGGTTCCTTTCATCCCTCAATTTCACTCCTTGACTCTTACTACAGATACATCCCTCTTGGGGTGGGGAGCTCACATGGGCAACCTCACCACCCAGGGATTATGGTCCCCTCAGGAATCTCTGCTCCACATCAATCTGTTGGAACTCAGAGCAGTTTTCTAGCACTTCAGGTTTTTTTCTGCATCTGTTCAGAACAAAGTGGTACAGGTCAGGACAGACAACACTACTACAATGTGGTACATCAGCAAGCAAGGGGGCACTCGGTCTTCGGCCTTGTGCACCGAGGCAATGAAGTTGTGGTCTCTGGCTTATTCCCTGAACACCTCCCTCATGGCAGTTCACCTCCCAGGCAAGGACAATGTCCTGGCAGATGCTCTCAGCAGGATTTCCCAGGGCCATCACGAATGGTCTCTGGATCCCCTAGTACTGGAGGTAGTATTTGCCAGGTGGGGCACCCCTCAGATAGATCTTTTTGCAGCCCCAGACAATCACCAACTTCCGCTGTTTTGCTGCAGACCCCCAGTGTTGGGTCTCAGTCCCTCTGGATGCCTTCCTTCTCAACTGAGAAGAGAAGTTTCTCTATGCCTTCCCCGCCTTCCCTCTTTTGTTCAAGGTGCTAGTCAAAATCAGATCTCAACCTTGCAAGATGATTCTGATTGCTCCAGATTGGGACAGACAGCCCTGGTATCCACTCCTTCTGTCCTTAGCAGTCCACCTTCCCCTGTGTCTTCCCAGGAATCACAATCTGTTAACCTGTGCCCAGGGGAGAGTTTGGTACCCGAATCTCAAATCCCTCAGCCTCAAGGCCTGGCTCTTGAAGAGTTAGAGTTTGCTGACCTACACCTTTCTCAGGGTGTACTCAATATCTTGAAAGCTTCTAGGAAGCCTTCCACCAGGGCTACTTATAATTATAAATGGAAAAGGTTTTCCATATGGTGCTCTGGAAAGCATATTTCCCCAGAATCTGCTGATTTGCCCACAGTCCTGGATTATATGGTCCACTTAAATACTTTGGGGCTGAGGCCAGCTACCCTGAAAGTGCATTTGGCAGCTGTCTCTGCTTTTATATCAGCAGGAAAGCCCTCTTCTCTTTCTGCTCACCGTGTATTCTCCAAGTTTTTCAAGGGATTGCTTCACACCAACCCTCCATTCAGGGACCCTGCTCCCGCCTGGGATCTTAATGTTTGCATTGCTCAGCTTATGCAAACCCCCCCTTTGAGCCTTTGTCTTCAGCAGAGCTTAAGTACTTGACTTGGAAAACTGTGTTTCTAGTAGCCACCACTTCTGCCAGATGCATAAGTGAATTACAAGCTTTGTCAGTGGAGCCTGATTTTATCTCCTTTCACAGAGATAAGGTGGTCCTCAGGACTAACAGGAAGTTCTTGCCTAAGGTGGTTTCAGATTTCCACTTTAATCAATCTATATCTCTTCCAGTGTACTTCACTGACCATTCCTCCTCTGGCGAGAGGAGGCTGCACAACAGATGTGAAGAGCCCTTAGTTACTACATAGAGCATACCAAGGGTCACGGTTTGACTCCCTCCAACTGTTCCTCACTTATGGTGAGGTTGATAAAGGAAACCTGCCACTAAAAGATCCATTGCCAGGTGGATTGTCTCTTGTATCAATTTTGTTATCAAAAACTAGGTAAGGTTCCCCTTCAGGCCTGAGGGCTCACGCTACCAGAGGTACAGCTCGTCCCTGGCTGCAGCCAGGGACATCCCTATCATAGAGATATGTCAAGCAGCTACCTGGAAAACAGTTCACACTTTCACCAAGCATTACTCCCTGGACATCCAGGCTAGGAGTGATGCTCGGTTTGGCACAGCTGTGCTTCAGAGCCTATTTCCTAAGTAGGTTCTGTCCCTCCTCCATGGAGGTATGCTGTGTAGTTCAGATATATCATAATATAGCAAGACTTCATGTTGTTTGAAGAAAAAATTACTCACCTTAGTAATGTTGTTTCTTCTAATGGAGTCTTGCTATATTATGACCTCCCCCGCCTGCCCCTCTCAGAACCTCTGCTTTTGGGATGTGGGTGGGCAGTGCAGTGTTGGCACTTAGTAGATGCCCACCTTGTTTTTTCACCCTCTTTTTGGGGTGTTTGGGTGTTGTGTTTTATTTTTTGGATCCTCTGACTTGAGTCTTTGTTTTGGGACCAAAAAATGTGTTAATATTTTGGTAGCCAGTTGGCTAGTGTAGGTTTACAGCTTCCACACAGAATCTTAGTGAGTTTTGCTCATAAAGATCTGACAGTTTGAGTTTGAAGAACAACAGACAGAGTTCTCAACCGAGCTCGCGCTCAAGATTCCATGCCTGGCATGGAAAGTTAACTCTTTCACCTCCGGAGCAGTTCGAAGGCTGGGTCTAACTGCATATGTCATAATATAGCAAGACTCCACTAGAAGAAACAACATTACTAAGGTGAGTAATTTTTTTTTGTTCATTCTCACTGCAGGTCAGAATATAGGCAAACAAGCATCTAAAGATTCTATCACCAGATGAATTCATTCACCAGTCACCACTGCCTACAGTCAGGCTGGGATGTCTTTACCTGGCCCAGTGAAGGCCCACACAACCAGAGCTATGGCCACCTTGTGGGCAGATTTCAGAGAAGCTTCTCCAGCAGACTTATGCAGGGCGACTATTTTGTCATCTATTCACACCTTCACAAAATTTTATGAGCTGGATGTGACTGCCTCCGCTGCGGCATCTTTTGGCCGCAGAGTTCTCCAGATGGTGGTGGATCCTTAACAGCAATTGCATTCTTCCCATCTGGGATGTCAGGGATGTACTGCTTTAGTATATCCCATCAGTATGGAAGCCCGGAGACCAGCCTAGGAGAGAGAAAATGAAACTTAAATACCTGTAAATTTTCTTTCTCCAATGGCTGGTCTCCAGGCTTCTTCCCTCCCAGAATGTACAAAGTTGGCCAGTTGACCAAATGTTTGGATAATGTTTCTCATTTTTGTTTCCAAGTTTATATGGTACTACCTGATTTTGACTGCTTTAGGAAGAACTGGTGTGCACAGGAAGTGGCGGGGACAATATCCATGCTGCAGAGTTTTGGTTCCTGCCTTAGCATCAGGAGGTATAGCCCACCAGTATGGAAGCCTGGAGACTAGCCGTCTGAGAAAAAACATTTACAGGTATTTAAATTTCATTTTACTTTACTGTGTCAGTATCCCTGCATTACGACTTCAGCTGCATTTTACTCAGTGTGTGTACAGCTGCTCACAGCTCTAGTAACCCAAGGCTCATCCCTACCAACCAAGGACTATTTTTTTCTTGTGGAGCAATAAATACAATAAAAAAAATATTAAAAATATAACATAAAAAGTTTTCCTTTTTGCTTTTTTGTCAGAAAAGGGGGGACATTGTGTAATTACAGTATGTCACTCCAGGGTGTGGGTGATACCAACATTTACCCACTTCTGGTGTGGTTTACTCATGCAACCTGTGGCCTTGTGACCAAACCACACCAAGCGTGGGTAAATCCTGGCATCACCCACACCCTGTGGTGGTATATTGCTTAACTATTCAACAGGAATAGTGAATCTAGAATACAGGGACATATATGGAAGCTGGCAGGAGGGAAATTTAGGAGGGTTAGGACAAAGTTCTTATTTACAGAGAGAGTGGTTGAGCCATGGAACAGTCTTCTGGTTGAGTGGGTGGATGCCAAGACCATTTATGGCTTTGAACACAGTTGGGAGAGAGATAAGGGTGCTTAGTAGTTACTCAGGGGAGTAGCAGCAAGGCAGGAAACATGGGGGCTGGTCCTGTGGGCATAGACACCATATAAACACTAGAAATCTGGGGTAGTATAGGGTATTTTGGGCAGACTAGATGGACCAGTAGTCCTTTTCTGCCATCAGCATATATGTTTTTGTGTTGCAGACTATCACTTCAGAGCTAAGTTGTCTGGTGTAGAGTACCATATTGTCTGCATTCATGTGGAAAAAAGTAGATAGACTTGCAAACCGTGGGAAGCTCCTTTATGAAAATGGAGAAGAGCAGGGTACCCAGAACTGAATATTGGGGGACCACTGTGCTGAGCTGGAAAAGTGGTGAGGTAGTGTCATCGATATGTAATGTTTGAAGGAAGTTATATTGGTGTGAAATGTAACCACTGGACTGTTAGATTGCTGAGCACAGCATTAGATATTTGTTATTTTATGAGCAGGATGTGGTCACAGTATCAAATACCTTTACTAGATAAATGAAAACTGTGCATGTCATGTGTCTCTCTCCATACGACTGTGGATTGTTTAGCCTGATAAGAGATATGACTGTAGAGTTATTTGTGGAAAAGGCAGACAGGAAGGGTAAAGAAATCTAAGCTGCTCAGGAACTTGAATATTGTGCCTGAAATTGGTACTCAAGGATCTTTAATAGGATCTTTGAATTAGAAATGATAGTTAAAAACATTTTTGGATCAAACGTACCTTAGAGCAAGTTCAGTTTTGAACAAGATTAATTTATTGCAGACTTTACAATAAACATCTGTTGCTGTGGTACCATACCAAGAACATTTAATTTACATTTTGATGATGACCCATCTCTTCTGTTTAATATTTTTCTTATTATTATTATCATTTTCCCTCTTTTCATCCCCTTTCTCTTCTGATTAGACTATAGACGATATGTTTTTATCTTTTGATTTGTTATTTAGGTAGAGACCTTTTTTACTGTTATGGTTCCTTTGCTAATATTCTAAATGATTTTGATGATACTCGATTTTGATGTATGTTATTCACCTGAAATACTTTCCATTAGTGCTTATTGTACAACTGTATTGGAAATAAAAATCAATAAAATATTTATTTAAAACATATTGATGACTACTGGGGATTCCAATTATTTTTTGTTATAGCTGGGTAGTGTTTGGTAGTGTTTCCAAGTTGTGATTATTGAACATTATAGGTCATAACTACCTACTATGCCCCCCTCCCTTTGCATTCTTGGATTACTAGCCCAGTACTGACACTGTAGTGCAGCATGAGAGGGGTGCTGCACTTCTGAAGTGCTGTCTTTTGGATGAGACGTTAAACCGAGGTCCCATCTGCCTGGATTGGTGGTAGTTCAGGTGGATGTTAAAGATCCCATGGCACTTATCAAAAAGAGTAGGGGAATTTCTCCGGTGTGCTGGCCAAATTTCCCTCGTTAACTAAAAATACCACCAACAGCTTAATCTGGTTCAAGGTCAGTTGGCATTCATCTGTATCCCCTTCCCCCGGGTGATGCCTGAAAATAGGCAGGATTTGTCTAGTGCACTTACCCGGTCAACAAAAACTAAATAAATAAATAAATGCTACAGCCCAACTAGTGAGACACTGAAAGGTATATCCTGGGGTATGATGGATTTCTCCTTATCTCTTTCAAACTCATGCTAATGTGATAAAAACACTTATAAACATTCATTTATCTGTACTGAATCCTACTGTGTAACGGGGTTAAGTATTTATTTTGTTGTTCATAAGGAAACTGGTATATAAACCCCAGGGAAGTGTTGCAGGATTGGGACCTTTATTTTGTTCTTTTCAGAACAGCAGTTTTTTTTTTTTTTTTGGTTGCATCTTGAACTACAGGCTAGGACCCTTGGTTTTGTTTAGAGGACGACAGTGAGGTCAGAGTAGATATTTGAACTTGGCAGCCTTCGCTTCATGAATTAATTCTCAAAAGCACCAACTTTGCAATGTTTTCAGCAAAGTAGAACTTTTTAAATCAAAGTTGTGCAGATTTGTGGGGGAAACTGCAACTTCACCATTTCACCACCTGACTTTTATTTATTTTTATTTATTAGCTTTTGGTAACCAGGTAAGTGCATTAGGCAATTAACCTGCCTATTTTCAAGCACAAACCGGGACAGTACAAAAATACAATGAAGCAATTATTACAGGGAACAAAACAGGTAAATCAATATACAACTAACAGGACCCGATGCAGGGAGGGTCAGGACATAATTACAGTTGAAGTAAAACACCCATGTAGGAGTGTGTAAGCTAAATCAAAGATGGGTCTTGTGGCACACAAAATCTGCAGTATTGTATAGACGAGGCAGGCATAGAGCAAAGGAGGAAGCCAGAACAAGAATTTAGAGCAATTGCAAGCACCAAGGGCATTCAGGTGAGAGAAAAATGCTTTCTTGAAAGAGTTGTGAGATGTGAAACACTTCATGTAGGGGGCAGGGAGTTCCAGAATTTGGGAGTGAAGTGGGAGAAAGCTTGCTCACCCATCTTTGTAGAGCAGAGAGGGACGGGGAGCAGGAGAGGAGCAGAAGACATGAGAGAGCGAGAGTAAGTCACAGGGTTTAACAGCTCCAAGCGAGTCAGGTCAGGGGTTGTCGGGTTAAGGAGTCAATGAAGCATCGAAGAGCACAAGTCATTGGGTGACAGCCAGTTTAGGGCAGAGTAGACTAGACGGTGGGTGAGGCAAAAAGCTGACAAGGCAAATCTACAGATATTGTTTTGTGTGGTATCCCATTTGTGGAGAGCACTTGCATTGGTCTGGGAAAGGACAGGTAGAGCATATTTGAGTTCAGGGAGCAGGACACCATGGGCTACAGAAATACTGGCGGCCGGGGTAGGGGAGTGATGCACTCTGAAAGCGACTCCAGTCTTCGAGTTGATATGCCTGCAAACCTCATTAATGTGTGAGGTGAAGTGAAAAGGGGGGTCAAGTGTCACTCCCAAGTATTTAAAGGAGTCTGTATGTGTTATAACTGACCCATTAAAGCATCAAACCTGTAGATGGGGAAGGGGGGGCTCTGTTTAGACTTTTCTAGAAGACCCGAAGAGCATGGCCTGACTCTTGGATAGAGTAAGGATTAGATAGTTTGAGGAGAGCCAAGATTGAATATGTTGAAAGGAGAATGATAGGTAATCATTGAGGTAAATGACGGGCCTAGAAGCAGTGAAGAGGACCAGGTCATCAGCATACATTATGGTCCGACAGTGAGGAGAAGGGGTAGGAATATCATTAATAAAAGGGGAAAAGAGCAAGGGGCCAAGTATTGAGTCTTGAGGGACACCACAGTCGATGATAGCAGGGGATGAGAGGACTTTACAGAAGGAGACAGATTGCAAATGACTGTCGAGATAGCTGTTAATCCAGGATAAGGTGGATCCAGTTGCACCTAGCATTTGGAGTTTACTTAATAGCCGAGGGTGGTTAACCAGGTCATACGCTTTGGTGAGGTCAGTGAATGCAGCACCAGTAAGTAGTTCGTTGTCCATGTTGGTCTTAACCTCACTAGTGAACTGTGTAAGAGCTGTAGTGTTACTATGTCCAGGCCTAAAGCCATGCTGGGTAGGAGACTGAATTTTGAACGTAAGTAAATGTGTAGAGATCTGGCCATGGATTAATTTTTCAAGTAATTTGCTAAGAGTTGGCAGTATTGCAATGGGCCTGTGGTTTAAGATGTTATGGTCACCTTTTTTGAAGACATGAATAGTCCTGGTAGTTTTCCATACCAGTGGAACAGTGGAGGAGGTGGAGATGCATATATTAAAGAGTCTAGTTTCTGGGGTTGCTAAAAGGGAGGCAGCCAGTCTTAGGATCCTTGGTTTGAGTCCATATGGCCCCACACTGCCATGGATAGGGATAGTTCTAAGCAATTTTAGGATTTCCAGACACGTGACAGGAGCTAGCTTCAAAGGTGGTAACCGGATTTGATGTCTGAGAGCCGTGGGATAAGGAGGGAGACATATTGGGAAGTTTGGTGAAGGGGGAGTTAAAGGCATTAGCAATAGTAGAGGGGTTATTGCAGTTGACATCGTTTACAGCATTTTCCTTGGGGTCTGCAGCCTGGTATTCCCTAGCATCTCATTAATTTGAGACCGATATCTCTTCAGATTAGATGTAGTGGAGTGAAGAAGTTCATGGTAGTAATTACTTTTAGCCAAATAAATCTCCTTCTTACAGGTATTCTGCAGGGCACGATACTCCTTGTAGTCGATGGGTAGAGAGGAGGATTTCCATTTCGACCATAACTTATCCCTCAGTTTTAGGAGATGTAAGAGTGGGTGCTTAGGCCACTTTATGGTTTCACCCTTAACCCTATGCTTAGAGAGAGGAATATGTCTCTTCTGTAGAGAGAGAGTGAGGTATTGTTAAAGTATTCAGTTGCACGGTTAATATCGTTGGTGATGAAAATGGGGGACCAGTAAACTAGACAAAGGTCATGAAGGAGAGCAGCTGGGTCAGGGAGAGCAAGGTTTGAGAGGCATCCCACACACAATATACGGGAAAGTGTTCGCTGATAGAGTCAGCTAGAACACCTGCTGAGGTAAATTGGTATTTCCTGTTAGTAAGTATCCAGTCTATAAGAGTGTGGCTGGAACCACTGGGGGAGATCCTAGTAGGAGACAAGATAAGTTGAGCTAAGTTGGCCTTCCTGATAGTTGATGCGAGGTGAGAGGCGTTTGGGCCAAGCCAATCTTGGTTAAAGTTCCCTAGACAGATGACTTCATTTTTTGGAGGACACAGCTGGTATTCGATCTGTGAATTCCTCAAGACCAGGTTTGTTGTTTCTTGGGGGTATGTAGACATTTAAAATTTGTAGTTTCTTTGAGCCTCCCAGAAGTAGGAGAGAATGTAGGACTTCACAATTATTTAGTAGATGTCCTGGGATGAGGGTCACGTTAAGGTGGGATTTGTAGTACAGAGCTAGGCCGCCCCCTCCTCTTTTGAAGGTGGGACGGTTGGCCCGAAGCATGTTATACCCTGGAATTGCACATAAGGAGTTGGGGACTGAGGGCTTCAACCAGGTTTCAGATATGGCTAGAATATCAGGGTTATTAACTTGTACCCAACAGGGCTCTCAGGGACCCACGTCCTTTATGCACATTTTGTGTGTTGGGACGTTCAGGATTTTTTTTCTCGAAAGTCGTCAAGACACTCAGCCACCAAGCCCCAGGAGTCAATTTAGAGAGCCGCGCCTCCGCGCCAGCACTGCTTGTACTGTAAAATTCTGTAGAGCGTGGGGGGCGTGCTCCATTAGTTTCTATTGGGGCATTTTAAACTACATTTTTTTTATGTTTCAGAGGGTGATTACAAACAATTACAGCCACTGCTCAGCTAACAAAGCCCTTGTTATTTGAGCAGTGGCCATAATTTGTTTGAATTCACCCTCTGAAACTTAAAAATGTATGTAGTTTCAAATACCCCAATAGAAACTAATGGAGTGTGGCAGCTCTAAAATAGTACATTACATTATCGCTAACTCTTGGTGTGTAGGGTAAATAATAATAAGTAGACTTTTGTGTCTCAGAGTCTGCCAAGAAATATTCAGAACAAACAAGGAGTACTAATAACGTTTATTATATTACTTACACCAAGCATGTGACAAAGAAAATCACAAGGGAGATGGATTTCTCACCACTTTTCCTGAAGAATGTACATAATCTCCAGGATTGTAGATCTTAGGTTCTCTAAGGTCTTGTCTCTGTTCCTGCTCTTCTAGAGTACTAATCTTCTAGAGCCTACTTACAGTTGGTTGCAGACAACTATATACTACAGATAACAGCATAGCAACAGAGATTATCTCATAGTTACAGATATGAGAAATCATATGTATTGGTCCTAAATCATTCTCCATTGGATAGTGACTTAGGAGACGGAATTACTAATGAGTATCATATAAGACAGAATATACTTCCATTTGCATTATAACTTGGACGGGTTCAAACTACATGTGGCATTTCTTGCTTACATCCAGTATAAGACATAGAAACATAACAATGGCTTTCTCTCTCTGTCAGCTTGCTTAGAGACAAAGAGAACTGCTGACCGGGCTCTATTACACGTGGCATATCTGCCTGAGTGTAAAACACACACTACATATAATTATATGAGAATATAAGTATAAAACAATCACTGATGATCCCTCAGAGTCATCATATCAATAATAGCTAGATTATATATGGAATATCTATGAAAGACAAACTAATCTAGATAAATGTATTATAGTGAGGTATAATGAATCATGTATGATAAACATTAGCATAGTGCAAAATAGCAGTATCACAGTACAGTAGACCAGGAATACAGTGTGCGGTGTATGTGGGACGATAGGGGGCATAACGCAGGCGTAAGAAGTACAAGCAGTGCTGACGTAGGAGCTCGGCTCCCATGTATTTGAATGCGGACCCCTGGAAGTTTTCCAGGGACTCTCACATTTGGGATGTGCCCCCCTCTTTTTTTTTTTTTAAAGAGCCAGTCCCAGGCCCCCAAACAAAAAATCCTACAGAGAGCCCTGCCCAAGCTTCTAGCTCAGGGAGATTGGCTAAACTTCAGATGTTGAGGTTGGCAAAGGATATACCTGGAGACTGGGTTAAGAGAGGGGAGAAGACGGGATTATTTATATTGTTATTGCCCATAAGGCCAGGGTTGGGGTCAGTGTCACCAGATAGGGATTAAGTTATGATCCATATTGTGGCAAGCACAAATGCATGAGAGGCGCACCCAGGGTGGGTGAGTTTCCTATGGATCAAGAACTTAATAAGTAACCCTACAGGTTTGTTGCTGAGGCCCACAAGAGGTACCAGAATAGAGGATTTATGTACTAATATATTAGTGTAAGCAGTTATTTTGAGAGGCATCAAAGTAGTTAGAGGGGGTCGCAGAGATTAGTGCCAATGAGTCTAGAGCCAGTAAGGTGAGAAATGTGAGTAGGCATTTAATAAGTATGGACATCCTTATCTCAAGAAGGGAAAATATGAGGAGAGAGAAGGTTAAAAGGGTGCAAGGAAAAAAGCCAAAGCACAAGTGGAACGAGGGAGCCCAAATTCCAACAAGTTATCTGTTGTAAGTTAAGGGCTAGGCAACGAAATGGAGACTTCTAGAGGTCTTAAGATATAACCTACAGATGAGAATATGAGGAGATGGGTATAAGTGCCTCCTGCAACACACATGGTAATATCACACTATAAATTTAAGACCTGCTAAGGGTGGGAGGGATTGGGGAGGTGGGCAGGAAGAAGCTGTGCAGCGGCTGCGGGGAAGAGTCAGAGAACAGATTAAAATTAGGCTTCTGAGCACACAGCCAGAAGACTGATAAAAATAAATTTCTTGCTTCAGCCATCCATTTGCAGTAGCATGGAGCTCCATACACACTGGCACAGTTAACACACCAGGAACAGGGCTCCGTTCCAAAGCCTTATTTAACAGTAATAATAGCCCGCCAGCTAGAACTACAACTTGGCAAACTCCGGGAGCAGTTGAGGTAAAAAATCAAATAAGAGTAATTAACAAGAGTTCCTCCGGTCACTCTCACATCATATTCAAACAAAAAATAGTTAAAGATCACCTGAGTCGCATAAGTTCACAGTCCAACAAGATCAGGTGCCAAGGAGCAAAAAGGTGCCAAAGTCAAAATTTAGATAAAGGTAGGAGGGCCGCACAATAGAAACACTGTCTCCACGGATGTCCAGTAGCATACCTTCACTGTCTTGGCGAGACTGCGGGGGAGCAACTACAAGGGCAGCAAGTCCAGCTGTGGCCAGGGGCTTTACTGTCTCGGCGACACTGCAGGAGAGCAGCTCCGAGGGCGGCAAGCCCAGCTGTGGACTTTGCCTGACAAAGTGCCACTTCCTCAGGAAAATGCATTGTGAAGTGGACAATTAAAAATTCTTCATGAAGGTAAATTTCATAGCTTTGCTAGCGAAGTAAAACTTCATAACATCTGTATTCCAGAAGCATGCTGTATAAAAAAAAATATTTAAAAGGAACTCCAAAATTAAATTCATTTTAATGTGGATGTGATGGTGACTTGTCCTCTAATACATCACTATTGGAGAAGTAAGGTGCCTGCTTTTTTTCAGAATCGCTGCGCTCCCCATCAGTGTAGCTATTAAGCTCTCTTTCTGTTAGTCCATATTTCCTTGCGACCTGGAGTGAATGTGGCCTCTTTCTTCCTACCAGCAATCCTGGTGGATTCACTCCTTCTGATAGATCTGACATGGATCTTCAGACGGTCTGAACTTATTCTGTCTATGGAAAGTGGAGAGCAAGCCAGGGCCCAGCTGGGCTTGTAACATGGTGGCACAATTTTTTTTGCATTTCTCATGACCAGAAATTCAACATCTTATTATGTCAACCTGGCAGGCAAAAGTGTGTGGGCCAGTGTTAGAAGATTGAAGATGTATTTCTGAGGAGTGGCCAGTTACTGATTGAAGGGGAAATCTGTTAACATAAAGCTCTAGCTATACGAACATATGAAGAAGTCAGCAGAAGAAGGCCATTTGGCCTGTCAAGTCTGCATATTGCAGGGTCCACAGCTTGCACTAATGTCCCTGCTGTTCCTCCCCACTCATCCCATCCTCCCTACCCATGATCTTTACTATCCCCCTATGCCAATCCCAGCCTCTCTTAAAGCTGCCCACTGTCTTCAACGAGGTGACCTCTTCCGGCAATGCATTCCAAGTGTTCACCACCCTCTCTGTGAAGAAGTGCTTCCTGACCTCCCTCCTAAACCTCCCACCCTCCAGCTTAAGACTGTGCCCCCTAGTATTATAGTTGCCACTCAGCTTAAAGAGACTCTCATCAACCTTATTTATCCCTTTGAAGTATTTGAAGGTCCCAGTCATGTCCCCTTTCTCTCTCCTGTCTTCCAGGGAGTACATGTTCAGTGCCCTCAACCTCTCCTCATATGCCTTACCCTGCTGACCAACTGTCATCTTTGTAGCCCTCCTCTGGACCTTCTCCAGCAGGTTAATTTCCTTTTGGAGGTGGGCACCAATACTGAACTCCATACTCTAGATGCGGCCTTTTCAGTGACCCGTACAGGAGCAGTATAACCTCTTTTCTCCTACTACTGATCCCCCTAGATATGAATCCCAACATCTAGTTTGCCTTTGCTGCTGCTTTCTTGCACTGTGTAGAGTGCTTCAGGTCACTAGTGATCATCACTCCCAGGTCCTTCTCCTCCTCTGATGCAGATACTCAGAGTCCACCCAGGCAGTACTCTGCCCTGGGATTCTTGGCTCCAATATGCATAACTGCATTTTTTTGCCATTGAAGCCAAGCTGCCAGATCCAGGACCACCTCCCCAGCTTTTCCAGATCTTCCTGTAGGTCCTGCATCCCTTCAGTGGTGTCCACTCTTCCACAGAGCTTGGTGTCATCCATGAATAGGCACATTTTGCCCTTAATGCCATCCTCCGTGTCATTGATGAAGACATTGAACAACACCAGCCCCAGCACAGAGCCCTGTGGAACCCCACTGGTTACCTCTCTGGTACCAGATAACTCTTCCCCCCACAACCACAGTCTGTGTTCTGTCCCTTAGCCAGTTCTTCACCCACCTGGACATCTTTTTCCCAACCCCAAGATCCACCAACTTCCTCATCAACCTTTTGTGGGGCACAGAGTCGAAGGCCTCACTGAAATGAAGATAGAGGATATCTACCGCTTGGCCCTGTCTACTGTCTTAGTGACACAGTCAAAGAAGTCAGTCAGATTCATTTGACATAATCTCTTCTCTCCCCCCCCCCCATGAACTCATGTTGCCTCGCATCCTGGAGACCATACTCCTCTAGATATTCTACCAACCTTTCCTTTAGCATGGTCTCCATGAGTTTGCCCACAATGGAGGTCAGACTGACTGGTCTGTAATTCCCTGGGTCATCCTTAGGACTGCTTTTGTGGATGGGCACTACATGTGTTGTTCTCCAATCCTGCGGTACCACGCCTGACTCTAATGAACTATTAAATAGGTGTGCCTGTGTCTCTGCCAGCTCCTCAGCCAGTTCCTTTAGTACCATTAGATGTACTCTGTCCGGGGCCTGGTGATTTGTCCACCTTCAATGCCAGAAGACTGTCTCTGACTCGATCCTTTTCTATCACTACATCTGTGTGTTCTCCTCCCTCCCTTCTCCCCTTTTTCCTCCTGAAGTCACTGGTTCGTCCTTCTCCCTGGTGTAGACGGAACAGAAGTATTCATTTAGTATTTCTGCTTTTCCCCCATTATCCTTCACCCACTCCACCCCTTTCTTAAGCATAACAATCCCTTCCTTCTTGTCTTTTTTCTCACTTGTATAGCGAAAGGAAGCCTTCTCTTCCTTCTTAATTCATTCTGCTATCTGCAGCTCCATATGTGCCTTTGCTCACCGGATTTCCG
This sequence comes from Neoceratodus forsteri, assembly GCA_016271365.2. Classification (NCBI taxonomy): domain Eukaryota; kingdom Metazoa; phylum Chordata; order Ceratodontiformes; family Ceratodontidae; genus Neoceratodus; species Neoceratodus forsteri. Next base: position 1,131,387,098 of record CM028131.1, read on the forward strand.
TACTTACCTCACTTGCCAACCTTAGGTATTTTTGCCTATCCACATCTCTTTTGGTCTTTCTGAAATTTCTATAGGCCAGCCTGTTTTCCCTTACTGCCTGGGCAACCCCAGAACTGAACCAGCTGGGCGCTTTGGCCCTTGTGTTCTTACCCCTGAGCCTGACACACTCATCTATGGTAACCAGTATTCCTCCCATAATGATGGACCACCTTTGGTCCACCACCGTATCTGCTTTGATGCCCGCCAGATGGCTGCATAGCACTTCGCTAACTTTCCTGAAGTCCGCCCTCCCAAAATATAAGATTTTGGTTTTAGTCTGGATGTTTTCCCTGCCCATATCCAACTGGAACCACACTGTGCAATGGTCACTTCCACCCAGTGGCTCCCTGACCATTATTTCCTGTACTTGCTCCCCATGTGTGAGCACCAGATCAAGAATTGCTTCCACTCTCGTTGGTTCAGTGATGCCCTGAGTCAGGAACCCTAATTGCAGTCCTTCCCCGATCACCTGACTCTTACATTTTTTGGAGGGTATGCTGCAGTCCATCTTGGGCAGGTTGAAGTTCCCACAATTACTGCCTCTCCTTTTCCCGCAGATTCCAATATTTGTGAGCTCAGTTCCCTGTCCCTCTCCTCATCCTGATTGGATGGTCTGTAAACCACCCCCAACCTCACCTTTCTCCCTCTAGTGGACCTTAACTGAACACATAATGCCTCCACCTCCCCTTCCTCTGACTCCTCCCTTGTGCAAGTTATTCCCTCTCTAATATAAACTGCCGCCCCTCCCCCTTTCCTGACTACCCTGCCCCTCCTGTATAGTTGATATCCAGGGATCGCAAGGTCCCAATCATGGTGTGATGTTGCCCAAGTCTTGGTTACTGCAGCTATGTCCACCCTCCTGTCTGCTAATAGTGCCTGCATGTCACCCATCTTGTTTTCAAGGCTCCGCGCATTCAGAGATACCGCCCTCTACCTAGAATCTGACTTACTTCTCTTCCCTCTAGTCTTCTATTCACATTTATTCCCTCTGTGTGCACCCCTCCACGCACCCTTGTTATGTGTTCCTCACCCCCTCCACCCTTTGCTGTGTTCTCACCCCTTCCACCTCCTCCCTCCATACCTCTTCCATCACTGTGGGGGGGAAGTTCCCTGACCTCCTCCTCTTGGAGTCTGTGGGCCTGCACGCCCACTGCCCCCCCCAGTAGTTTAAATTAAGTGTAGTGGTTATGTAGTCCCCCAGTTTGTCCCTGAGTACCCTTAAATCCTCCATACTGAGGTGTAGCCTCTGGTGAAAAGAGTGCGTTGTTTGACCAGGTCTCCTCCCAGTCCCCAATACAGAGAAACATCTTCTCCCTGCACCATTTCCTCAGCCAGTCATTAAAATCCTCTGTGCTTCTTTTCCTGGCTGTGCTGGCCCTTGGTACTGGTATCACCTCTGAGAAGGCCAGTGAACTTCCTTCCTCCATGCAGATCTTCCCTAACTCCCTGAACCTACTTTGCACTACCTCAGCCTCCTCCCCAGCTAGGTCTTTGGTTCCCAAATGTATAACTAAATTAGCTTTTCCTCCAACCTCCCTTACTATTTCCTTTATTCTTGGGCCCACCTTCCCTGCTGTCATCCCTGGCATACAAACCACCTTCCTGCTTGCATTTGGGTCTCCTTTCCTTCTCCAGTGAATACCCCTAATTATGGAGTCCCCTATGATTGCTACCCTTCCATCCCGTGCTCCCGTACTCCCCGTCCTTCCTTTCTTTCTTCGGTACTAGCTGCTTCCCCACCTAACTGCTCCCTCTGTACACTGGTGAACTTATTTCCACATCTGCAGTTTATCTCCATAACTGTTTTTCTATATCTCACTCTACCCCTCCCATTCTGACTACTATCTGCTTTCAGTTTCCCTCTTCCTTTCTTTTTCTCTCCCTCCCCCCATTCTCCACTCCGTTTTGCCTGCTTCCTCTTCCCTGCCCACCTTGATTAGTTCCCTCTCCCCTCCACTGTACTTCTACTCTTAGCCCTGGCTCAACCTGACCTCCTACCTCAACTCCTGCTGCCCCCTCCCTCCTTCCAGACAGTGGAGCAAATATATTAAATAATGGCACCCCTTTAGAATTTCCCACCCCTAATGCTACACTCACATTCCCTCCCTTTCCCCTTACCACTTGCCATGTCTCCACCCTGTGTTTCCTAGTCCTCTGAGGAAGAGATACTCCTGTATACTGGGTGCTTCTTCCCACTCCCATCCTCTGCCTGATGCCCTCACTCCCCTGGGCATCACCCCTCTGCCTTTCCCTTCACTGCTGTGCTCCTCTGACTTCCCACGCCATCCTCCCCAGCTCCCATCTGAGCAGCCTTATTTCAGCCCTTAGTTGCTCCAGGCTCTTACGCAGAGGACATCCCCCTTTAGTCCACAACACCCCCAAAAAGACTGCTGCCCCACAGCTATTGCAGTTTACTACTCCTTCTTCCCATACATGTACCTATTCCTTCACATCCTCCCAGCCCAGCTTCTCCTAGCCTCCAGTTACACATAGGTATAAAATAACTATCTATAGCTAGTAGTACACTGTCAAAGTTCTGCCTGCATCGCTTGAAAATGTTGGTAAACAGGGTCTAAGGGCCACTGTCAGTAAAACTGAACTTGACATTCTCTAATAATTGTGCATATTAACAGCTGGTATGTCGTTGGGGTGCAGTAGCGCCCCAGTCATTAGGTTTGTGTAGGCAGTGCTATATTAAGCCCCGATTTTTGTAACTTAACAGCACGGTCATCCATAGATGGAACAACCTGAAATTTGGCATGCACATTGTCAGTGTCGTACTCTCTGGATCCTGTAAATTTGGTAATGATTGTTTCAGCAGTTTAAAAGTTCTAGAATGTTAATTATACATAAAAATACGGTTTTAAAGAACTTTTTTTTAACAGATCAGCTGTGAATTGAAATTTGAAACTTTCTGGGTAGTTAGGGTTTAGCCCAGGCATGGGTGTTTGATAGGTGGCGTTACTGAGAAATTTGTAGTTTTTAAATGCCTCAAAAAAATTAAATGCCTTGTTGCGGACAGCCTGCCAGCGCAGTGGCAAGGCATCTGTGGCGCCAACATCCCGGGTTCAGGGACGGACTCGGGAGTCAGAGGGCCGACTGGGGTGGAGAAGGATTGAGCTTCCCAGGGACTGCTCTCCTTCTCTGGGGTGAGGTGGAAAGAGTGTTCATGAAAAGGACCTCTTGGAGAAGCTGGGGTCCTAATGTGGCTGGTACCATATGTTGGGGTGCTGGGAAGATGCTGGCGTCATTGCATGTCCCCGCCCCCAGGGAAAATAGTAGTTAAAATACGCTGCCCAGTAATGGTAGTCCCTACTCAGACAGTAGTCCGCTGGGGGTGTCCCGCTCCTGCAACCCTACCCTTGGAGGCAAGCCAGGGCTACGACCTGTGTTTCCTGGGAGGGGGTGCTCACCCTGCGGCTCTGCCCTGGGGGTAAGCCTGGGGATTGGGGGGGGTGGCGAGCAGAGCGGGGGATCAGAACCCTCCGCAGGGGAGGAGAAAGAAGCTGGCAAAAAAATAAATGCCTTGTTGTACATGTGCAGTTTATTGTTTCATGCTTTTCTCATAACTGGATTCTTGGGTAACTGACACATGTCACTTTCAGGAGTAAGAACTCCACTTTTCGTGAGATAAGACCCCTGTTTTCATGAGCTTTAACAATCATGACTGTGGGGAAAAAGAAGAAAAATCTTTGCTCCTGAAAATCCAGAAACTTAGTTGGCAATTAACTCTAAAGTTTATACTGTCGATAATGTAGTTAGTAAAATCAGTTGGTTTTAAAATGAAATTAAGTTGTTCATACTGTGACTCGCTGGGGAACTGAAGGCAAGATGCCCATATAGGTTCCAGTCAAGTTACCCCTAGTAATGACAGTTCTTCTTGGTCAGGATCTTCCCCTTGGTCAGGATCCATCTGTCCAGTCTATCCTTAAACATTAACTTGATTCTGCTAACAACCATGTCCAGTGGTAGACTTTTCCATGATTTTATTTCTCTCAGCGAGAAAAAGAAACCTTTGATGTTTGTATTATGTATAAATGTATGTAGTTGTAGTGGATGTCCTCTGGTATGTTGCATGCCACAAATGCGGGCCCTGCTTTTGTGACTTGTGAAGTTGCTTTTGTGTCACACAAACATAATTTTGTGAGGCTTAGTGGTCAATAAAGTGGGGAAAAGAACAGAAAATGTTATCAAAAACAAGATCTGTTGAAAGTTAAATCTTATGTGGTTGACATTGATTCTTTGTGTTGTTTTTGGTAATAAAAATCGTTTTTTAAATAATAATGGATTTTTGTCATGAAAACAGGCCTTGCTTTTGTTTGTCATGAGCCATGTTTTGTGACTCGTGTAAGCTACAAGCTAATTTTGTGACAGTCTTAAAACACCAGAAATCTAGATGGTTTTGTAAGTCGCAGCAAGAAGCAGCTATGCTGCTGCTTAGACTATATGGAGGTGCAGTAAGCCAAAGGGAAACCAATGCAGCAACAGCAGAGCTATAGCACTTACCCTTCGTAGCTGGCTGGGTATAAAGCAACAGGATGGATTCCAAGTTCAAATGCAAAAATACTTTATTCTTGATGCAAAAAAAAACCCAAAACAAAAGCACCTATGGTCAGCTGCAGTGTAAATAAGTTGCAAGGTACGAAAGGTGCCAATGCCACTACTCCAGGCAATTCAGGGCCCTTTTATCCTTATTTTTTTGGTGATGGTGGAGAACTCCAGACCCACACAAGCAGCGTAGCAGTATGTCATGGATCTGACATACATTACGCTATACTACCGCCACGAAACTTGCATGACTGAGTGGCAGTACTGCGTGCTACTCGGGGATAGTTGGTATGGCTGTGTGGTTTTTTTTATCAGTTTATTTGAGTTGGGGAGGGCTCTACTACCCACACCTCCCCTTTTTTTAATTTAACATGGGGATGTGGGGGGTGAAGGCAGTGGCAGAGCTGGGGGGGTGGTTGCCCCTCCTGGCTGCCCCAGTGTGAGTAGTGGTGCCCTGCCACCAACTTTATTCAATGTTTAGTGCCCATTGTGGAGCCCGTGATTGACTGAATAGCCCCCCCTCGGCTCCCAAACTCTCCTAAACCTGGCTTCGCCACTGGGTGAAGCCCCCTACCTCAAATATATTGTTGAGAAAAAAACAAAAAAAGCTACAGGGCCCTATCAACTAACTTCCCTAGTGGCACAACTAGCACACTGAAACTAGCAGGGTTGGGTGGTCCCAGCTGGCTTGAGAGTGTGCTTAGCTGTGGAGGGAGTGTGCATAAGAGCGTGGAGGGAGCAGTGATGTGGCGTCAAACATAGTGTATTAATCAAAATAGCATAAGTGGGTCTGTCACTGTCACCATTTTTTGTTTTCCTACTTTGTACGCTTTTGTGCTTTAATATAAATGCATTGCTTTTTTGCAATGCATAAATGTTCAGTTAAACCACAAAATCAAAAAAGTTTAGCTTGCACACCTGACAAGCATCTGTCATCAGTTAAATTGGCAGACTTTTTTTTTTTTATTTGAAAAATTGGTGACCAGGAGAGGCACACTGAACTAGACTCTTTTCCAGGTGTGACCCAGGGAGGGATTAGGAGATACAAAGTACATAGTACAGAACCCCATAAAATGTCTGATTAGCAGCAGAAAACATTCTAAAAGTACATTGAGTCTATTTGCGCATGAGTTGAAAGGTTGTTAGATTAGGAGGGTTCCGTGTAGGTGTATTTTTGTACATGACTGCTTTTTAGCAACATAATTAGATTTCATTGGTGTCAAATCCACTGATCTTTTTAATTATAAGAAACATAGAATTTGTCGTCAGGAATCGAGTTTCCAAATTAATCAATGCACAATTTATTTTATGAACCAGTGTAGCAGCCATTATTGTTATTACCACTTCTTGAGAAAACTCAGTATTTAATCAGGAAGGTGAATAACTCTTTAGGCATATATAGTACATTAGATCAAACAATTAGGAAATCTACTAATGAGTCTAATTACTGTGAATTTGGGGCCAGACATTTATTTTTAACTACTTGAATAGGCACAATGGAACAGGCAAGTAGAGCTTACAAATATGAGACTTTTACACAAACCAGGAGCAGCAATATAGCAGTTAAGAGAATGTGATATATAATATACATGTAGAATAACGTATTGGGAGAGGTGAAGAATGAGTTTTCTTTTCGCACAGAAGTTGTGTGTTGGCCATAAACCTCAAGAGCGAAGCTCAAGGTTTATTGCAGTTGTCACCCATCAAGGGTGTGTAAATATTTTACACTCTTTCCCATGTTTATTTTTTATAATTCACTGTTTTCTACTCTTGTTTGTGGTAATAATCTTTTATTAACCTAACCCTAGAATTTTTACACAAGTTTTTGACATCTACTAGATCCACTCGTCCGGTGTAGAGAAAACTAACCAGCATTTCAGAGTATATACGAGAGTTTGTGGATCCCAGTAGGGGAGGGTGTAGAGAGTACAATTTAGTACAGTGCAGGTGACTACCCGGAGATAGGCCTCATGTCATTAAAAGGTGGTTTTCTACAGTCACCGACTCTGCTCTATCCTTAATGGGCAGTCAGATCCTCAGTCCTTCCCCTGCAGGCTGCCGAGTTGGTCAGAACAGAATATGGCTCACGCCACACAGATTGTTTGGGCAGCTTCAGTTAACAGTGAGAAATTTGATCAAAATAAAAAAAAACAAAATACTTTTCTGGTTTTCTGTAGTTGGAATCGGAGCTTGGTGTCGCCACCTAACTCGCTGCTACTGCCTGAGCACTGACTCTGGACTGGGGTCATCAAACGGGGAGGTAGTCTCTCAGATTGCAGCTCACTGAAGTAGAGCATTTTGTTGCATGAGAAAGAGTTTAAAGGAGGGACAGCTGAGTGTTAAGAAGGGTTATACTGTAAGTCCCACACCAGGGATCGGGGCTCTTATCCAGTGCTGGCTGTACAGCACAGTATGGGGAAGGGGTGTTATTGTTCTACTGGCAGTGTAGTTCTTCTATAAACCAAGGTTCCTTTTTTTATTACTGGCAGTTGTCCAGGTGGAAGTTAAAAGATCCCATCTCACTTTACAAAAAGGGTACTGGGTTTCCCAGTTGTCATGGTCAACATTCTGACTTCTGAAAAGTCAAGTTTTACATTGTCTGTGGCTTTGTTTGGATGTGTCTGAGACGGTGCTTATTAGCTTCTGGTTGTCCACATGGTGTCTTTGCACTATCAATATGTAACTCATTTGGCTGTAGAACAATAGAGACAATGTGTATAACATGAGCAACAGAGAATACTTGGGGCCAAAATTCTTAGTCGCAGACCCAGGCCCAAAGTGGTTTCAAAGACAAGTTTGCAGCCACGTGTAGTGTGCAATCCTTGTTGAGCCATGCTTAGTGGTTGCCTCTTCTTCTCCATACCCCATGCCTAGGACACTCTATTATCTAGTTGCACCCCCTCCATTTCCATACATACATACATACATTGGTAATAGCCCACAGCATGTGGGATGGTAGTATAGCTTAGAGGTTAGAGTAATGAGCTGTGAATGAGCTTGGTGCATCCAGCAGACATACCTGGGTTTGATTTCCTCAACGTCTGCTTGTCTGTTGTGTGCCTGTGAGCAAGTCACTTAACCTCCCCAGTGCGTCCGGGTCATCCCTGAAAACAGGCACTTGTGCCTAGCGGGTCTTACCCAATTACCAAAGAATTAATGATAATTAAGCAGTAAGGCATGACAGAGGGTGAGTTATGGTGGGATAACGGCTCAACTCGCATGGGTTAAAGCACGAAGTGAAGTCGAGTGCCTCCACCATTCGAGAAGGGCCGTTAGCCCACCATAATGCAGTCCCTGGAGTGCCTTATTGTGATTACGAAATGGGTTCTTTTTAGTAAACTGGATTTATTTTTTTAAACATATTTTTGTTGAGCTACTTTCAGCTGGGCCGTTGTGCTGGGATAATGGCCCAGCTGAAAGTACCTGTTGGCCAGTCAGGATCCAACATTCTTTCTACCCATTCCATAATAATTAGTAGTCTGTGGTGTTCAGTGGCTCCTCCTTCCCTTATCCCATCCGACACCAAGCTGTTTTTGATGTCCAGTAGCATGCCCTTCCCTTACCCTATTCCACACCAAGCACACCCTGGTGTCCAGTGACACTCCATCTCTCTCCTAATCAGATGCAAAGCAAAGCCTGGTGTTCATTGGCACGCCATCCCTCTCCCAATCCCATGTCAAACTATTCCTGGTTTCCAGTGGCACTCCTTCCTAACCTCATTCCACACCTAGCACACCCTGGGTTACCCCCTTCCACTCATCACCATGTCAAGTGTTCCTGGTTGTGGCACCCTCACCCTGTTTTATCTCTCACCCCCAATCACAGACAGCGACTGGCACTACCTTCCTGTCACCTTTTTGACCATCCACAGTCTGATTAAAAAATAGAGCAAACCATCTATTTATTGTAAGAGCGGTTCAGCACAGTTTTTTTATTCAGACGGCAGTCAGTCAAGGGGGTAAGAAAAAGGTTTTGCTGGTTGCGGTCCAGCTTAGAAAGGGTGGTCGCACTAAATGAGGGCCAAGTAGTGCAAGCACATGGTTAATTTTTTCGAAGGGTTTGAAGTGCCCCAAATATTTTCTGCCCTCACCAAGAGGAGTCAGAACTGGCTAGGGCAACCCTTGGTTACTGTTTTGTTTTGTTTGTTTTGGTTTTTTTAACAAGGGCCTGGTAACCTGAGTTAGTCCTCCCCTCGCCAGCATGAGCCAGGACCGATGATGGAAGCAACCCAGGGTCTCTCTTTTGCTCTTTTTTTTTTTTTGTTTGTTTCATTTTGTTAAAAGGAGGTCTTGGTTTCCTAAGCTTTTTTTTGTGGATTTTTTTTTTAAATATGTGAAGGTGCCAGACGGTCCTTTGCTAGCAGGACCCAGAATCAGCATGGAGAGCAAACCGGTGACTTTTTGAAGTCCTGAAGGGACTCCTTTTTTTCTTATTCGTCAGGGTAGGGCCCTGTTTGGTACTGGGGGACAGCAGAGGAGGACCAACAAAAGCACAAAACCATGCTTGGGCCACCAGACTGTAGGTAGGACAGTTCTGTTAAACATTTATACAAAAACTGATGTTAAGACTAGCCCTCTCAACTATGGTTTTCGTAAAATGTTACATCAGGCTAGCAGTGTGGATTCTGTTATAAGCACTTCTAAAGACCAAGTACAGTGATTTTCTGAACTGAAACAGGCAGCAGCCTTCTATAAAGTTTGCTATAAAACTGTGTGTTCCAGGTTTTGTATAACAAAATTGACCATGTCTTACTTGTTTAGTGCCTTTCTGGTGTGGCCCATGTATATAAGGTTGCTGAATACTGAGACAGAATGCCTTCAGACTGCTGATGCCATGTGTGGTACTATACTGTGCCTGTTACGTATATGGGTACTACTACAGTGGTATTATAGTGTTGGTAACTACATTGCTGTTGGTCAGTGGCTGCTTTAGAATTAGTTTTAATAGGGGCTGTATCTGTGCTAATTCCTACTAGGAATGGATGTGTTAGCCCTGGTGAGGTAATCATTTAATGTGGAGTAAAGAATGGCTGAACCTGACCAAGTTGTTAACCACTGGCGTCGGTCTGCACCTGGTTGTTTATGAAGCCAGTCGGTGTGCACCACTTAACGACATCGGCTTCCACACCGGTATCTTGGGAACTGCATTGTTGGACCCATCCTGCAAGGAGTTCCCTGTGTGTTGAACTGCTGAATTACCCTCAGTCAGTGAGGTGAAAAGTTGCAACCATTTATGCAACACTTGAAACCACACATACCAGTTCATCTCTGCTGTCTGGGAGAGGAGCAGAAGAGACACACCAGTTCAATGCCTCTGCACTTTACGCATGCAAATGTACACTGTTGTGGCTTTCCAAACCATCTACACTAATGTAGAAATGGCCAGTATAAACGGGTAAAAAAAAAAATGTGTTGGCTAGTGTTTAGAAATGCTTACTTGGGCTGTAAAACAGCATTACCTCCCCCACCCCTATGTACCGGCAGTCTTAGACATGGGCTAAGCCATCCAAATCAGTCACCTGTATTGCACATCAGGTGTGAATAAGCACAGCAGTCTTTATCATGACAGTAGGACTCATGCCTTTTATTTATTTAGTTTTTATTTACCAGGTAAACATACTAGACAGATACGTGCCTATTTTCAGGTACGACGCTGGAAGATTACAAAGTAAAGAAAACAAGGCAAAATATCATACAAAGAAGACACACACTATAGATCAAAAAGAAAGTGACAAAGGAAACTGAGAAATAAACATCGGTCAATTGAACAGTGGGTAGCAAAGGATAACATCAGATCAGCTATTAACCACATTGTTAAAGTGTGTTTACATGTACTGGATGATGCATTTCCTTCTGCGTCTCTTGTCCTCCGCTCCAGTCGCACTGCTCGCCACGACTGTTTACGCAGATCAGCTGTGCACTGTTGTGGGTATCCAACAGTACTTCTTTCATTTTCTGGATTTTCGCTAGGGCTAGGTGTTTTATGACAGCTGCCAATGTTCTGCTGAGAACCGCAATGAAGTGAGTATAATAGGACCCTCCTCCCCCAAAGAAGAAAGATAGTACTTTAAAATTCTTTTGGTGGGGGGGACCTATTATACCCGCTTCATCGCGGTTCTTGGCAGAACACCAGCAACTGCCAAAAAACTTCTGGCCCTGGTGGAAATCAGGAGGTTTACTCAACGAGTATGTAAAGTGCCAGCAGCATAGCCACTTCAGCAGAAGTTAACATGCTACATTGTTAAGGAACACCTGTAAAATTTATTGAATCAAATAGCCAGTGCACGTCTCATTGCATGCTCAAATAGGGTAGTGCAAAAAATGTAAATAGTCTTCCAGCAGTTCAGACATTTTGTTGTTCTGTCAAATTCTGTGGAAAGGGTCCACTGACACACCTGAGGTTGTAATTGTCATCTGTCAGTTTTACAAATGGAAGACGGAAATTGTTGCAGCCTGTGGTGTTTCTGTATCAACATGCTTAGGGGACTTGATATGTGGAAACCAACCTAATAAATTCTGAGTGCTCAGTTTTTTTGTTTTTTTTTATTTCATTCTTCAACATCATTTCATAATGTTGGTCTCTACTGATAGATCACAGTATCCCCTGGCTGAGTAGAAAATGTTGCTCTTATTACAAATCATTAAATGTGGTAGGGTGTCCCGAACCAACACAAATCATCCATGAGTTATATCTCTCTGCTCCATGATAAAGGGAAACCCTGGACAACAAGTCTGCTGATCCATTCGGATTAGATTCATCAATGGCTCCATGTCTGGAAGAGTTTCAACTTGAATGGTATTTCTGTCATGGTCTGGATATGGTCATCAGGTTATCAGTTATGCAGAGTCAGGTAGACAGTGTATAGGAGAGGGCAATATGGCGCATTACGCTGCGGGACTGTATCGTTGCAGGCAGAGTGGCATGTTTACACGCCAGCAAAAAAAGCCTGCAATAATACGCAGTCCCACAAAAACAGGGATCGTCCTGTACCGCAACAGAGCCATCTGCAATGCTCCCTTGCTGTTTACACTGCCTGGCCTGCACCATTGCAACTCATCTGAACTTCTCGCAATGGTGCAGGTCAGCTAGTGTGAACAGGCCTTCTGACATAGTTCACAAAAGGTTTCAGATTAAGGATGTAAAATTACACTGCATGCAAATAGTACAAAAGAATAACTATACATATTAATATACAATGTACTCACCAGGACCAGCCATGCAACAGTAATCCTGAGGGTATTGAAAACAGTAATTTGGTTAGTTGCAGACTGAACCAGCCTTCAGGTAGTCCCAGAAGCAGTGAGAGAGGGGAGCAGCTACAAACCTGCAGAGGGATTCTAGGGTCTAGGCACACATACAGTGATAGACTGGTCACTTTTAGTTGTATGGGTTTTAAGGGGTATTAAGCAATGATCTTTCATTCGACCCTACAGGGTACACTTGAGTTTAATATTTTAGTAGCCCTGCTAGGGCAGAAGGGGTGGCTGATCTGATGACCTTATCCATAAAGCAACCCAGAGGGAACAGGCAAGTATTTGCAGGGGACAGCTGGCCAAGCTTGTTGTAAAGCACATGACTGTGAGGCAGGCAACAGACTGAGAAAACCTGCAGATATTATCATAAGCAATATCCCATTCAGCCAAAATGGATTTACCAGTGAATATGAAAGGAATTGGCCCGTAATTAAGACAAGGGAGGAACACTCTTCAAGCAAAGGCAAGCTGAGCACCCCCACAACAGACAGAGACAAAAGTCTGAAGACCTTACAGCAATTTGCCGCTCTCCCTGGCTTCTGTACAGGAAGTGAATAATTGAAGACATGTTTTGTGCATTACTGGCATTTAACATGATGAAAGCCTATCAAATCAGTTGATTGACTTTCAGTTTCTTGGAATAGGACAGAGCTAGAACAAAAGAGAGTCTTTAAAGACTTCATCAATGTGACAGTCTTACTGACTTCTTCATAGATTAAAGAAAATAGCACCAGAAATAACATCACCAGTGTGGAGACCTGCTCATTACCACAGTGAGCAGCAAGTCTCCGCATCTAGCTATCCGAATGAAGCAGAGCATACAACAAAAGCATTATAATGGTATGACATGGTTGATTTTCATATAAACCACCAGGCAGACACTGTTTTTTTAAGAATTATTTATTAAATGCTGATGTCAGTTTAATCTCAGAAAAGTACATCACACATGATCTTTAAACCAATTTAGCTTAAGCATTACAATGTGGACAGGGCCTTAATCTTACAGTTTAGCCCTGGGTTGACCCTTTGAGACCCACCTTAAATCTCCCTCAATTTTTATCTCCATTTTGCAGAACCAGTACATTTAAAGAAGGAGTAGCTGTAGGCAGAAATGCAAGGCCCCATTGCTGGGTGCAGTGGTATTACTGACTTGAAACAAAAAGCATAATTACATCCATTCCTGTGTCGAGTGTTACGAGGGTCAGAGTGCAGTTGGTGAGAGTGGTACCAGAAACCACCGCATCAGGCCACCTGACAGGGGTCTAGTACGATCTCCCGTCATTGATAATCCCGTATTAAAAGAGTCTGTTTTTTACTTCCGGTTTGTAACCTTCCCGCTGTAGATTTTATACAACGGTGATTCTCCAGACACATATTTAATTGCAAATGCCATCACTGTCTATGTTTCTGTGTGCTGTCTCCAGTATACAAGGTAATTCTCCCGACACATATTTAATTTCAAATGCTAGTTGAGTAGTCCCCCTGATGCCATTAGCACCTATACAGAGAAACCAACAGCTGATCATGACAGCATGAAACATTAATGAACAGTACTCTGATAGGCTACTCACATGAAGTTACTGTGGCATAAAGGACAGGCCCTATTACAGGCCGAATGGGTATAGCAAATCAAAATAGCAGAAGCGGTCTTGTCAGCGGTGGAATCTGTAGTTTGCGATATGGTGCCCTTGCAGCATGGAAATCCAAAGTTGAGCGTTAATGGCTATCTGTATGTTAAGAACAAAGTCGTAATGAAATGTTTTATTGGTGCTACCAGGGAAGAAAATCTTTGTCATGCCACAGCCGCGCTTCAACACTACTTTTAGGTGGGCAGCACCGTTTGCGGTCAGCCACTGACCACAGCCATAGCCCCGATGCTTGTGCTGCTCCAATTGCCACAGTGATAGCAGCTCTGAAGCAAAGAGCCCTGACAACGCATGACAGTCCGGCACAGCTAATACAGAGTGGAACTGCCGGTTTGTGCCCTGAAGTCTGTCAGAACTTGCCTCCCAAGCAGTCACTGCGGCAAGTAATTAAGTGTGCTTGGTGGGTAAATATAGCCCCTGAACCACGAACTCTGGAGGAGGTTGCAGTACCTTCTGAATTCACCACAGTCAACGGGTAATCTTTCCTAGCCTGAGATGCTACTTGTGGCAATGAAAGAGTTCTGTTATTCACCACCCAAAAAAATATTGAAAAGCTAGTGAGTGCAGACTATTGGATTATGGATGGAACATTTCGCACTGTACCTAACCTGTTCCGTCAGCTCTATTCTATCCATGCGCCAGTTGGGAATGTAGACATATGCCGAATATTGCCATTGGTATACGCACTAATGTCTGCTAAGTCCGAGGACTGTTGTGTCGTGATGTTTCAGGACCTGCAAGATGTGGCAGAGGAGTATGGTAATACACTGTCACCCCGTGTCATTGTAACAGACTTTGAACAAGCTGCTGTAAATGCTTGCAAAATTGCATTCTCCAGTGCAATAGACAAGGGTTGCCTTTTCCATCTAGGGCAAATTGTGTGGAGAAAGATTCAGGGATTTGGGCTTGCCACAGGGCATGGAACAGACCCTGATTTTAGCTTTAAAATGTGGCAGTTAGTGGCATTAGCTGTTCTACCCTGAGAAAATTCCCGCTGTATATGAGGAAATAAAGCAAGAAATGCCTCCAGAAAGTGCTCCAATCCTTGACTGGTTTGAGGAAAATTGCATTTTGGGAAGGGTCAGGTGAAGAATGAGGAACAATATTGCGGTGCGAGCTGTCCCTTTATACCCTCCTCATTTCTGGTCTGTTCATTCACAAATGTTGACTGGGACCCCTCGAGCACAAAATAAGATGGAGACTTGGCACAGGCGGCTTGGGACACTAATTGGCAACTCCCATGTCAGCATCCACAGGTTTGTTGAAGAGTTGCACACTGAACAAACTGTCACTGACACCACTATCGAAAAAAAAAAATCGTGGCCTCCCAAAGTCACCAATAAAGAAGCAGTATGCCAAAAGGGAGGAAAACAATCGGCAATGTTGTGGCTGATGTAGACACCCGCGCACCAAAAGACTTTGTTCTTGGTACCGCACACAACATGGTGTTGTGATAATTTCTTCGTTGTAAAAGTATGATTTTAAACATGAAAAATAAAGCTTTGTTTTATATGGATATACATCTCATGTATTTGCGCCTGATACAACACCAGCATCTGGTAAGCATTTCTAGCATTTGTTCAATAGCATTACGAGTAGTTAATTAAAGCTTTCTGTGTTCTGTTCTGCTGCATCCTATTCATGCCAGGAGAGAGTAGTGCTCTGTTACCATACAAATTAAATTAGCTTAAAAAAATTGCATTTACGAGTAGTTGATGCCGCTATTAAAGCTTGCCTGCAATTGCTGTGTTCTGTTCCGCTGCATCCTATTCTTGCCAGGAGAGAGTAGTGCTCTGTTACCATACAAATTAAATTAGCTTAAAAAAATTGCATTTACGAGTAGTTGATGACGCTATTAAAGCTTGCCTGCAATTGCTGTGTTCTGTTCTGCTGCATCCAGTTCATGCCAGTATAATATTTTAATATTTGTTCTTGCAATCGTATTCATGTTGCTATTAAAGCATGTCGGGCTGATTTCTGTCCGTTTATTTTTCGGCGGGATCTTAAGAATGTCGGCAAGTTGGTGTCAGTGAAATACATGTCGGCAAGTTGAATCTCTGGAAATGGTTCTGATCCCCCTGACAGAGCATCGTTGTAAAATGCGAAGCACTGCGGTTCCCTGTGCTGTAACTCTTCATGGATATAATAAATTCTTAGCTACAACCTGCCTTTCTGTGGCTCTGCTGTTTTTTTTTTTTTTTTCCCCACCCCAGGACTGCACCTTCTATAGGAATTTGCTGGGATATAGTCCGTTGCCAGTTTGGCAGTATTTGTCCTTTCTGTGTTGTAATTCACCTACTTTATGTTCCTTTTTCTTGGTCCCAGGACTCTTCAAATCAAGTAACATTGCCCCAGCTACAGGCCTCACTCTAGTGAGTAATACTGTAGGTTAGGGTAGGAAAGGACATACAGAAAGCTAGTGGAACATACAGTAAGTGATGCTGCCTTGTTCCTGCTGTCCAGCTGCGACATCTAGAAACATCTGCCCCCTCACACTTGTGCTTCAGTTATTCCAGCTGACAAATCCTTTTCACCACAGAATTTCAGTGCGAGATGAAACACCAGGGCATTTTGCATCTGGCTGAGTTGTTCACCACTGTGTATGTTAATACAGCTGCTGAGACCACTCGTATGGCTGTAAGAATGGTCTCATGGGCATGTTTAGGATTTGAGAACCGCAAACCAAAGGTGAGCTGTTCTGATACTATAAGAATGTAAGTGAGGCAACTCCTTGTTGTAAGAGTGGTCCCACTGACTGTATTTCAGGATTGATCAGTAATATGTTAAAATGCTAAAAAAGCAACCCCAAATGTGCTGATTTCTAGGGCAGCTGTGTATGAGACACTTCTCACAGAATAAAAGTGTGCAGAAGAAAGGAGTGCTCCGATTGGTTGGGAGTGCTCCATCTATCAATAATTAATTTAATAAATGAAATTCCAACAACATAAACTTGAATTCAAACAACATGAAGTCTTGCTGTATTGTGACAATCTGCAGTTAGCTCCAGCCTTTGAACTGCCCCGGAGTGTAGAGGGTTAATTTTCTATGCAGTGAATAGAACGTTGAGGTCTCTGTCTGTAGCACTTTGAAACCCAACAGTCAGATTCTTTACTCCGCCTCACTGAACAGTCGCTCCAAAGATTTCTCCTTCTGCTTGGTTCAGAGTTAAAGTGTCAGGTTTCCACTCAACTTCCGTAGTATTACAGTTCAGGGCTCTGTCTGCAGTACAATAAGTACTTTAGGTAGTAGTTCTGGGTTATTTGTGGATATTATCAAAACTTTTCTTGCTCGGTTCGACCGATCCAACATATTTGAAATCTGTGTGTTTTCCTTTAGTATGTGGTTACCGGTCCTTATCGGTTTAAAAAAAAAACATGTTTTAAAATTTTTTTCCAATACCCATAACACGGTTAGAAACCGATAAGGGAGTCTTGTCTGGCAGTTGCCGAAAAAAGGGTAAGTTTGGTTAGGTTGGTCATGTCTGAGAAACCCAAGAGAAAAACTGGGCCCACTGGGTTTCAACACTGCAGTGAGTGTGGGGAGGTCTTTGCTAAGGCCAATCCCCACACCACCTGTGTTTATTGTCTGAGGATTGACCACCTCGATACAGACTGCCAAGTATGTAAAAACTTTCCTAAGTCTACCCTGGAAAAAAGATTAGGTAGACTTAGGGAAAAGGAGGCCAAGAAGTCCACTGACCCGGATGGCCAGCTCGGTTCGGTTCCGACCGAACCAGAAGGAGTGCCCTCTGACCAGGGCGATACTTCTTCGGGCAAGAGGAGAGCTGATCCTGAGGGATCGGTTCCTACAAAAAGGAAACGTAAAGAAAAATCTACTGGTTCAGATCCGGAGGTTCATGTTCCGACCGCTGATGAGATTGCCCGAACGATTCGGATTGTTGGATCGCTTCGCCCGTTTCCGTCTGATCCGGCTCTGTTAGCCAGGGTTTCGGTCGGTTCCTCTGGTTCAGGATTATGCCCCTGAAGATTTTTATGAACCGGAATTTGAGGAGGAGGAGAATTATGAGCAAGATGATGAGTATGATGGAGCAGAAGGTCTGGATGTGCCCATTGAACTGGACATCTCCCCAGACAGACCTTCTGGTGTTTCCCCTCCTAGGCTCTCTGAGTCCCCTCCCTCCTACAGAAAAGTGGCTGAAACCCTCCAGCTCCCTATTGAGGAGGCTACAGAGGATCAAGAGGAGCCTAATTTTGTTGAAATGATGGACATCCCAGAGTCCAGGAGGCTGTCTATTCCCCTGCACAAATCTTTTGGGAAACAGACACAAAAAATTTTAAAGTCTCCAAATTCTGTATCTCCTGTTGATAAAAGAATGGACAAGAGGTATACCTTATCAGGCTCAGACACAGAGTTTTTTTGTCAACAATGCAGCCATGTTGGGGTCATGCAGGCTGCAGCCTGTGACCGGGCTAATGTTCCCTTGGCTTCACACTCCCCAGATAAAGACTCCAGGAGGATGGATGCCTTGGCAAAGAAACAGTACATGGCATCCTCTTTGGGACTCAGGCAGTCTAATTATATGGCCTGTACAGCCAGGTACCAGAAGTCCAGGTGGGACACTGTACTGGCACTGGCTAAACAGGCCTCCCCCCAGCTGGCCAGGGAGCTGGAGGAGGGAGCTGCAGACGGGATTGAGGCATCTAAGGTACAATTTCATGCTGTGGTGGACTTCAATGATGTGTCAAGAGTCATGGCTATGTCAAGAGTCATGGCTACATCTGTGGCTCTTCGGAGAATGGCTTGGCTCAGGTGTACTAGACTCTCACAGGACACCCAGGCTAAGGCCATGGATTTCCCTGTGGAAGGTAATTCTCTGTTTGGGGAGTAGACAGAGAATTACATGAAAAAGATGGAGGAATATAGGACCACTTATAGGAGTGCACAGGCCAAGGAGAGGCAGGCAACTCCTTAAAGGCAGCAATCTAGGGGCAGGGGCAGGCCTTTTCATAGGCCTTTCTACCAAGCACAGGCCTCTTCTCCCTTTTCACAAAGGGGGTTCTTCAGAGGGAGAGGCAGAAGGGGGATGAGCAGGGCTGTATCCACTCCTCAGCCTAAGGCCCCTGCCAAGCAGACACCCTGATGGGTCTGCCCGAGTCGACCTTCCTATCCCTGTGGGGGCAGGCTGGCTTACTTTGTCCAGGCCTGGATGTCTTTTACTTCAGACAAGTGGGTCCTGGAAGTAGTAAGCCAGGGACTGGTTCTCGGCTTCAAAAAATTTCCGAAGATGAGAGCTAGATCTTTTCCACCTGCAAGTCTCTCCGAAAATCTTGCCCTAGAGGCAGAGGTTTCATCTCTTCTGGCCTTAAGAGCCATAGAGAGAGTTCCTACCCTACACCGGGGCAAAGGTTTGTACTCCAAGTACTTTCTTACCCCAAAAAAGACAGGGGAGTTGTGACCCATCCTAGATCTAAGATACCTGAAGAAACATATTTTAAAACCAAGGTTCAAGATGGTGACTCTGGGAATAATTCTTCCCTCCCTAAGGCCAGGGGACTGGCTAGCCTCCCTGGACCTCAAAGATGCCTACTTTCATATCCCCATCGGGTGCTCTCACAGAAAGTACCTCAGGTTCATGTTGTCCTCAGGCCATTATCAGTTCAAAGCAATGCCCTTTGGTCTGACATCGG
Organism: Neoceratodus forsteri; assembly: GCA_016271365.2. NCBI lineage: Eukaryota > Metazoa > Chordata > Ceratodontiformes > Ceratodontidae > Neoceratodus > Neoceratodus forsteri. The sequence continues at coordinate 1,131,406,232 of CM028131.1, forward strand.
CTCCAAGGGTTTTCACAAAGTGCCTGGCAGTAGTAGTTGCCTTTCTAAGAAGGCAAAAGATTTCTATTTTTCCATATCTGGACGACTGGCTCATAGTGGGTCAGTCTCCAGACCAAATCAAGTCAGACCTGCAAGTGACTCAGCAAGTGCTCACTTCTCTGGGATTTCTTCTCAACCTCCCAAGTCAGTTCTCGAACCAGTGCAGCTTCTTACCTTTATAGGAGCAGAGCTAGATACTGTCAAAGCAATAACCTTTCTTCCCTTGGAAAGGGCAAGAATTCTTAAAGGACTGGCTTCTTCCTTCAGCCTTCGGGTGTCCCAACCAGCAAGGCACTTCCTTCAACTCTTGGGCCACATGGCAGTTTTTACAGCAGGGTGGTCCAAGGGACAAGATTTCAGATGAGGGACATTCAGTTTCATCTGAGGGCCTTTTGGTCCCAAAGGAAGGATCCTCTTACCAAACTGATTCCAGTGACTTGGACACTGATCCAAGCTCTTCAGTGGTGGCAGGATCTGGACAATTTAAGGCAAGGGGTCCCATTTTTCACTCAGTCTCATTCTGTAGTCCTTACCACGGATGCTTCCACTTTTGGGTTGGGGAGCCCATCTGGGGACTCTCACAGCCCAGGGACTGTGGTCCCCTCAGGAATCCCTTCTTCATATCAATCTCCTGGAACTCTGGGCAGTTTTTCTGGCCCTGTGAGCTTTCTCTCAGTCTGTGCAGAACAAGGTGGTTCAGGTCAGAACAGACACCACCACCATGTGGTACATCAACAAGCAGGGAGTCACTTGGTCCATGGCCTTGTGCATGGAAGCCATGAAATATTGTGGTCCCTGGCTTATTCTCTGCATATCTCTCTGATAGCAGTCCACCTTCCAGGGAAGGACGATGTGCTAGCAGATGCACTGAGCAGGATCTCCCAGGGCCATCACGAATGGTCCCTGGACCCTCTGGTGTTGAAAGTGATTTTTTCAAGGTGGGGCACTCCAGAGATAGATCTCTTTGCAGCCCCAGGCAATAACCAACTCCCTCTGTTTTGTTGCAGACCCCCAGTCTTGGGCTCAGTCCCTCTTGATGCTCTGTTGTTGAACTGGGAAGGGACATTTCTCTGTGCCATCCCTTCCTTTCCTCTACTGTTCAAGGTTCTGGTCAAGGTAAGGTCACAGCCCTGCAAAGTGATTCTGATTGCTCCAGATTGGGCCAGGCAGCCCTGGTACCCCCTCTTACTGTCCCTAGCAGTCCATCTTCCCCTGTCTCTTCCCAGGAATTACAATCTGTTAACCTCCTCTCAGGGGATGATTTGGTACCCCACTCTTCGGTCTCTGTCTCAAGGCATGGCTCTTGAAGAGTTAGAGTATGCAGATTTGCATCTGTCCCAAGGGGTTCTGGATATTCTCAAAGCCCGTCACCAGAAAGACGTATGACTCCAAATGGAAAAGATTCAGCATTTGGTGTTCCAAAGAGGCATATATCTCCAGACACTGCTGAATTGCCTACAGTTCTGGATTATATGGTCCATCTTAATGGCCTCGGCCTCAGACCAGCTACTCTCAAAGTACACTTGTCAGCTGTTTCTGCTTTTCTGTCCATGGTAAAGCCTTCCTCACTGTCATATCACCCTGTATTATGTAAATTTTTCAAGGGATTGCTTCATACCAATCCTTCCTTTAGGGATCCTGCCCCTGCCTGGGACTTAAATGTTTGCATTGCTCAACTTATTCAACCCCCTTTTGAGCCTATGTCCTCAGCAGAACTTAAGTACTTGACTTGGAAAACTGCATTTTTGGTAGCCATTGCCTCTGCCAGACGTATCAGTGAATTGCAAGCCCTGTCAGTGGAACCTGATTTTATCTCCTTTCATAGAGATAAAGTGGTCCTTAGAACCAGTAGGAGGTTCCTGCCCAAAGTGGTTTCAGACTTCCATTTGAATCAGTCTGTGTCTCTCCCTGTTTTCTTCACTGATCATTCTTCCTCAGGAGAGAGGAGGCTACACAGTTTAGATGTTAAGAGCCCTTAGCTACTACATCGAGCATACAGAGGGTCACAGGTTTGATTCCTTCCAGTTGTTCCTCACTTATGGGTAAGTGGAAAAGGGCAAACCTGCCACCAAGAGAACTATTGCCAGGTGGATTGTTTCTTGTATACATTTCTGCTATGAGAAACTGGGAAAAATTCCACCCTCAGGCCTGAGGGCTCATTCCACAAGAGGTACAGCTGCTTGCCTGGCTGCTGCCAGGGATATTCCTCTCTTAGAAATTTGTCAAGCAGCCGCCTGGAAAACAGTCCATACCTTTACCAAGCATTACTCTCTGGATATCCAGGCTAGGAGTGATGCTAGATTTGGCACAGCAGTACTTCAGAGCCTATTCCCAAAGTAGGTTCTGTCCCTCCTCCATGAAGGTACTGCTTGGTAGTCTGCAATTGTCAGAATACAGCAAGACTTCATGTTGTTTGAAGAAAAAATTACGCACCTTAGTAATTGTGTTTCTTCTAATAGTGTCTTGCTGTGTTCTGACCACCCTCCCCACCTCCCCTCTCAGAACCTGTTTTTGGGAAGTGGGTGGGCAGGCGCAGTGTTGCACCCAAGGGGTGCTTCAAGCACACCCTCCACTTCATCTGGGTGCTTTGTATTATAATCTTTTATTTCTGGATAGGTTTTAGGTTTCCTGACTTGAGTCTTCCTTTGGGAATCCAAAACTTTCTGTTGCCAGTTGGCTAGTTAAAAAATTTTACAATTTCCACATAGTTAGTCAGTGAGTGTTTGCTCATAAGAATCTGACGGTTGGGTTTCAAAGTGCTACAGACAGAGACCTCAGCCAAGCTCGAGCTCAATGTTCTATGCACTGCATAGAAATTTAACCCTCTACACTCCTGGGCAGTTCAAAGGCTGGAGCTAACTGCAGATTGTCAGAATACAGCAAGAATCCATTAGAAGAAACACAATTACTAAGGTGAGTAATTTTTTCTTCTTGACTGTGTACTTGTAATGTGCTGTCTTCTGTTTTTTCCACTTTGTAGTGTGCATATCCAGGAACAGCACTAGCACTTCTGTGTTGCTGTCTCCCCTTTGTGTGACTGTATGCCAGTCAGCCCTGGGCCGAGGTGTAAGCCTGGCACATAAAAGGTTGCGTGGAGAATACTGGGACAGTGGGAGGCTTGCTCCAGAGGCTTTGTGGGCCTTGTGGACAAAGGCCAATATGTGAGCGGTCCACAGAAGGAAGAGAATACAGTGTAATGAGAAAAGAAAACAGCCCACTTGTGTATGTGGGCCACTGCTACTTTATATCTCTGCCTCCTTAAATTTGCACATGATGCTGAATAGCATCTTATGGATACCTGGAAAAATGCAGCAAAACTGTCACCTTGTGGGCAGTTTGAGTCATTTTACTGAAGCTGAAGTTTGTGCAGTGTTAAAGAGTGGATCTTGGTTTATGTTATCTTGAAGCTACCTGTGGTCTAAGTTTATGTTGTGTGGCAGATTACTGTGAAAGTAATAAACATTATTTACAGACTTTTTTTTAAACTTTATGTTTATTAATTTTCTGTTTAAGCAGACAATCAATATCCACATATTCTCATACAGGTTACAGGGATAAATTGGTGTTAAATAATAGGTGAAATAGGGACTTAAGCTTACAGGTTGTAGAACTGCAGGTTTAGAAATGTGGCCCATGGACTTGTTCCATGAGTTGACACAGCTTCTAATACCAGCTATGGAATACCAGTAAAGAATTGGCCAAGACAGTTTGTACACCTACAGACTGTTTTCCTTTCCTGGGCGCAGTTCAAAAGGAAACCTGCTTTCTTCTAGCGTGAATATTAAAACTGGAGCCAAGTTTGAAGTAAATTGTGTTTAATGGCCAATTGGATTACCATATGGAAGCTATAACACAGCTTTGGGTTACCATATGGAAGCTATAACACAGGTTTGGGACTTAAATCCTGCTGAGCAGGAGTTCAGATCAGTGTCCGTACCATAATTTGAAGGTACCCTGTAAGTTGACCTGCAGTTTTCTTAAATGCTGGAAGGTTGCAGGTTCATATTTAGAAGCATCAGTTTTAGGTTCCCTGTGTCCTAATCCCTGGCTGCGAAAACAGTGATTTTAAATATGGAAATATAACTGTATGGTTTTTGGTGCTGGTATAGTTCCATGTTAGAATAAATGTTACAGGACACCTTCATTCGTGGCAGGATTAAAATTCTTATTTTTTTTCCCTGGTCAGGCTTTTTCCTCATTGACAAGACCATACCACTCTTACTCAGATGACCTCTGAGCCCCATCCACCGCCAACTACTGCTCCAACGGTTATTCCCTCAGTGGTAAGGGTCTTTGGGGGGCACTGCACTGGTGACTCAGTCAGAATCCAGGGTCGGCGATGGGCTTGTTGAAGTGAGTCCCATGCATACTTGCAGCAGGCATCATTTAGACAGTGCCTGGTTGTTTTATCCCCTGTAGTTCTGGCCTCTCACCACCTGGTGGTGCACACTGTAGTTGTTGGAAGTCTCATTGGCATACAGCTTCACCTGTGGCTGGAATGTGAATCTTCCAGGGCACCACTGCAGGGGTCATTGATGCTGCAGTAGTGTGGTGCCGAACCTCCTGACTGAGGGATATGCTGCTCTTGGCAATTTATTTTTTAAAAACTGTACATTGTAAGATGGGAGGTGGTAAATAACTGGTGTTTGGGGGGAGCACGAGACTAGCCCTGGCAACAAACTGAACTTACAAGCTCAAATGGGCAGTCTGGGTGGGCCATAGGCCCTTATCTGCCAACACTGTCTATGTACCTATGTAACTTGGGAAGGGATTTCAAAAAAAGATTTTTAACTTTGCATAAGGCTTTTTACCAGGACAGGGATTCCGAACAATCAGCCAGCCAGCGACACCTTTCAAGTACAAGCTAATACCACTAAATTGCAACCCCATTAACAGAATGAACTAGGAGAAACCATCACACAGCATTCAGTCTGCCATTAAGTCACTTTCCAGGGATAAGGCTTCGAAATCAGATGGCTTCTGCAGTTTTGACAAGACTTTTTGTAAAGATTTGACCTTGCACTTTGGTTGTCTGTATAACCATTTCCATAAGGATGGTGTCTTGCCAGCTGTGATTCAGGAGGCTCACATAACCCTCATTGCCAAGCCAAACCAGAACACCCTCTGAGATCTGGCTCTCTTAAACACAGATTTTAGAATCCTGGCCATGGTGCTAGCACACTGCTTAGGTGAAGTGTGGGTAGTGCTGATAGGGCCTAAAGAGGTAGGGTTCAAGCAAGGCCATCTGTCATTGTACCCACCCTGGGAACTGTTTAATATTGTGGTGGCATCCAGAGACTTCATGGACCTTGTGGTGCTGGTATCTGTGGATGTAGAAATAGATTTTTCAGGGTCTCGTGGGCATATCTCTTTACAGTGTTGGAGACAGTCGTTTTACTTGTACACTACAGTTTTACTTAGGCCATATTACTCTACACTTAATCAAAGGCACATAGTTTGTATATGTGGGGGACGTCCAGCTGTTTTTGCCTACAGGAAGACATCAGTCAGGCCCCTGTCCCCTTTTCTGTTCAACTTTTAAGTAAGCCGTTCACCAGCAAACTGCATGGCACCTTTGGTGAAGGGGATCCGTAATGAGCCTTCAATAAAGGAGGATTTAGTGAACTTACTAGAGGAAAATGGGTTACAAGATGATAGACAACACGGGCTCACAAGAGGGAGGTCAAGCCAGACAAACGTAATAGAGTTCTGTGACTGGGTAATAATAGTGGCAGATAAAGGACAGGCTGTCAACATCATATATCTAGACTTCAGTAAGGCCTTTGACTTTGTCCTGTAGATTGTGTGCAGAATAACTCATGGGTTTGTGCCGATAAGGAAATGCCACTACGTTAAGCAGGAGGCCCGACCGGCTTCGCGCATGCGTGCTTTGCCAGGAATGGTCAGCCTGTCTCACAGTGTTTCTTAAATGGTACAAATATTAAACTGACAATGCAAAGGTTAAATTACAGTGAAAACCAGTGAATAATAAGAATTTAAAAATTAACACTGATGCGTCTGTCAGAGAAGCTAAATGCTTAATAAATTACATAAATACATAATGTATTCTTATTGAGTAGTGTAAATGTTCGAATGCATTTGTAAACAAGAATGTTAAGATGGTAACAGTCAACAAATGTAAAACCAAGAGCAGACGCAAATGCAGACAGCTCAATCCAAATCTGTTTTAACGAGATACGTATATCTGGCTAGTATTTGAGCTTGAAACACCTTGGGAACTGCAAAAGACACAAGTAACAGCATATTAAAAATTGCAAATATAGTTCAGTACAGTTGTCTTGCATAGATGAAAAAACAAATGGCTGGTGGAGGAAAAAAGGAAGAGTATTAGGAGGACTACAAGGCAACATGGGAAATGATTGGGGAAAAGAGGGAGGAGACGAAGGAGAGGGCAGGACGGGGGTGTGGGGGAAGAAAAATAAATGAAAAGGAATACACCTGACGTATCAGCACTGAAGTTCAAGAACAGAATACACTTATGTGTTGCATAAAGAGATGCTATATCTGTATGGTCATTGAAAAAAAACTCTAGAGACGAAAACTGCAAGTCCTAAGCAAATGTGGCTGTGGTTTTCGTCTACTGTGTTTTCTGTGCCAGATACTTGTATTGAACTGTATTTGTGATTTTTAATATGCTGTTTCTTCTGTCTCTTACCATTCCCAATGTGATTAAGGCACACATACTAGCCAAATATATTTATGAGAGGTTTATCATCAAAACATACATGGATTGAGCTCTTTGTATTCGTGACTGCTCCTAACTTAACATTCATGGATTGCTATTGTCTTAAAATCCTTGTATACAAATGCATTTGACATTTACGCTATTGAAAAAGCATACGTTATGTGTTTATGTAAGATATAGCTTCTTTGACAGCAGCATCCATGTTCATTTTTAAATCTTTCTCATTTATTCACCTGTATTCACAGTAATTTTAAGCTTCACACTGTCGGCTTAATATTTGCACTGTTTAAGAACCACAGTGAGACAGGTTGGCCGTTCCTGACGAAGTACATATGCACAAAGCCAGCTGGGCATCCTGTTGAACGTAGTGGCATTTCCTTATCAGCACAAACCTGTGAGTTGTTTTGCATGTTTTACTTTAATAAATGTATGTTGCATTGCATTTGGTGGATGGTGCCCTTTTTTTTTTTTTTTTTTGCATGGTTTTGCTTCTGATTGAGATGTGGCACATAAGCTATGGAGCAGTTGTTCCTTTTTGATTCTGCTTTGATAAAGTCCCCGACAGTAATATGGTAAAAAAACATGAGGGATGATTTCTGGTTCTGCTGGCACCTGATGCAGTTATGAGCAGTCTTGCCTTCTGTTGCTGGTGCGCTTAATCTACTGTAAACAGAAACACGGAATTTGATGGCAGATAAGGACCGCTTTGCCCACCTAATCTGCCCATTTTCCGTACCTATTGTAATAACCACAGACTCTACTTGATCTCTGGTTAGCACTCCCTTCTCTAACCACTAAGGTTCCCTTATGCTTATCCTGTGCATTCTTGAAACCCGTTATAGTTTTTGCCTCCACCACCTCCGCTGAAAGGCTGTTCCAGGCATCCATCACTCTTTCTGTGAAAAAGTACTTCCTCACTTTTCCCCTGAGTCTGCCTCCCTCCAGCTTCATAGCATGTCCCCGTTGTTCTTGAGCACCTTTTTTTCTGAAAAATGCTTCTCACTTGTACCTTATTTATACCCATGAGTTATTTGAAAGGCTTTCATATCCCTCCTGTCCTCCATGGTGTACATATTGAGGTCCTTTTTTCTCACCTCATAGGATCAGTGATGCAGACCCAGCACCATTTTAGTTGCCCTACTCTGGATCACCTCTGCTCTGCTCTGTCTATGTATGTCCGGAGATATGGTCTCCAGAACTGGACACAGTATTCTAGGTGAGGTCTCGCCAAGGATTTATACAGTGGTATCACCACCTCCCCCTTCCTGCTGGTGATACCCCTCCCTATGCACCTTAGCATCCCACTGGCTCTCTTCACAGCCTTGTCACACTGTTTGTCCAGCTTTAGGTCATAAGATATGATTATCCCCAGGTCTCTTTCCTGTTTGGTAATTGTCAGTACCACTCCCCTCATCTTGTATTCTGCCCCTGGATCTCTCTGCCCTAAGTGCTTGATTTTTGCTCTTCTTTATATTGAAACTTAGTCACCACTCTCTTCACCACTCTTCAAGCTTTCCTAGATCCCTGTACATCCCCCGCCACCCCGGAGTGTTTACCCTATTGCAGATTTTAATGTCATCTGCAAAAAGATGTACCTTTCCTTCTAGCCCCTGTGCAATATTGCTAATGAAGACATTAAAGAGGACCGATCCCAGTACTGATTCTTGAGGCACCCCTCTTGTCACCCTCTGTTCTTCTGAGTGAACTCTGTTTACTACCACCTTCTGTTGCCTATTGTCCAACCAGTTCCTTACCCAGATTACAACTTTTGGACCCACTCCCAGGCTGCTCAGCTTTTTTTCGAGTCTCTTATGTGGAACAGTGTCGAAGGCCTCCCTGAAATCTAGGTTGGCCACATCCACCGCTCCACCCTGATCTACATCCCTGGTCACCCAGTCAAAGAAATGTATCAGATTTATCTGACATGACCTTCCCCTAGTGAGTCCATGCTGCCTAGGATCCTGTAAGCAGCTGATTTCAAGGTATTCCACAATTCTTTCCTTCAGCAGCGAGTCCATTACTTTCACTACCGCTGAAGTCAAGCTGACTGGTGTGTAATTGCCTGCTTCTTCCCTCCTACCACTTTAGTGAAGTGGGACTATATCTGCTCTGCTCCAGTCCTCGGGTACCATTCTCGTCTCCAGTTATTGGTTGAACAGGACTGTCAGAAGTGCAGTCAGCACCTGTCCACTCTGATCTCCTTCAGTATCCTTGGATGTATCCTATCTGGCCCAGTTGCCTTGTCCACTTTCAGATTTGCGAGTTCCTTCAGGACTCTCTTCTCTGTAAATAGACGCGTGTTCTCTTCCTTTCCTTCTATGCTCCTGTCACTTATCTGCGGTCCATCACCTTCCTTCCCCTTCCTCTTCCTCCATGAACACGGAACAAAAATATTTGTTCAGGATGTCTGGTTTTTCCTGATCCCCCTCCACAAACTCCTCCCCTTCCCTCCTTATAATCCCTCCCCTGTTTTTTCTCCTTTCGCTTACGTACCTGAAAAATGTCTTGTCCCCTTTCTTTACTGCCTGGGCTATTTTCTCCTCCATTTACGCCTTTGCACTCCTGACTGTTTTTCCTGCCTTACTTTGCCTCTCCTGACACACCTCCCTATCTTCCTTCTCCCCCCTCTGTGTCTCCTTGTACCTCCTGAATGCTAACTTTTTTGCCCTTACCTTCCAGCCACCTCCTTTGAGAACCATAATTATCTCTTTTTCCTCTTGCTTTTGCTAACTTGCCTGATGCAGAAGTTTGTTGCTCTCACTATGGCCCTTTCAGTTTTGCCCACTGTTTCTCCTCTCCCCCCAAATCCTCCCCTCCTACCAGTGCATCCCTGAGGCATTCCCCTATCTTTATAAAGTTGGCCCTCCTGAAGTCCAAGACCCACGCTTTTGTGTGGTTCGATTCTGCCACAGTTCTTATATTGAACCACACTGCACAGTGAACATTGGTCCCCAGGTGGCCAGCGACCATGACATCTGCAACACTGTCCCTGTTGGTGAGTACAAGGTCCAATATACTAGTTACCTGAGGAATGCCCCCTGTAGGGAGTCCATGATGTCCCATCTCCTAGCTGAAGCTGCACCTGGGATACTCCAATCTATAGCTGACAGACTGAAGTCCCCCATCAACAGCACCTCCCCATTATTTGCCATCTTTTGGATGTCTTCCACCAGAACCGTATCCATCCCCCATGCTGGAGGTCTGTGGATCATGCCAGTGTGAATAGCTGCTCCATTGTCCATCTCTAGGGCGACCCACAATACCTCCGCTCCTCCCTGTATTCCCTGTTATCGCTGTTACGTTAATGCTATCCCTCATGTAAAGAGCCACTCTTCCCCTTTCTTACCTACCCTGTCCTTCCTGAACAGAGTATAGCCTGGTATGGCTATATTCCAGTCATGGTTCTCATTGCACCATGACTCTGTAACGGCGACAATGTCCAGCTCAGCCTCTGCCACCATGGCCACTAGGTTCAGGCTCTTATTTCCCAGGCTGATAGCATTAGCACACATGGCCTTCCAAATTCTGTTGTCGCCATTCCTGTCAGCCCCCCTTTTTTCCTTTTGCCTACTCTCTTTTTCCCCTTTGCCTTCATTTCTAACATTTTGTTTTTTCGTGATCATCTTTGGGGAATATCTCTCTTATCAGGACACACCTATGGAACTTAGCCATCAGGAGCCAGGATCACACGGCAGCTTTTTTTCTGCAGCAGTCTGGTATGGTGGGACCCCCCACATCGATGTCAGGCTCCGACGTCACACATCCTATATAAGTGTAGGCAGCCCCGCTCCCTCATCATGTTCTTTCCCGCCATCGACCATTCACGTATGGACTGCACGGACGGAAGCTTTGTCACTCAGTCGACCACCAAAATTATACTTTGTTTTTCTTTACTTACAGTCTTTGAATCACTTTATTTTAAAGCGATTCCTTTTATATGTCTAGAACTACTCCTTCGTCGGCTCTTTTCCATTACTGCCACTGTGGAAAGAAGATTTCTTCAACTGATGACCACGAACTTTGTGTCTGCTGTCTCAGGCCTGGTCATAATGCTCTTGCCTAAGAGCTTTGCCTGAAGTTCAACCTCACCACCCAACGATGACTTAAGAAAGCCCTGTAGAAGTTCCTCATGGAGCAACAGGCAGCCAGTGGATAGCAGGGGTCTTCCAGGGCTCCCCTCTCCCAGTTGCAGCGTCTTCTTTGGACAAGTCCTCAGGGGAGCATTCTTACTGGGATAATGACTGGTCTGTTTTGGATTCTTCCTCATCTTCTCCTAGGATTGCACTGTCGAATGCTTTGGCTTTGACGCCTATCTCCATGCAGGCCTTTTCTCCTTCCAGGCCCCCATGGTGGATAGTTCTCCCAGCCTTCCTAGGGCTGCGGAGGGGCTGCCATTGAGACCTCTTGAACCACGAGGTCCACAGGCTCTGGGCCCTACCGCTTCTTCTATGGCAAATGGTGGTTCGTTGGAGCTGGGCCCTGCATCTTCTCCATCTGTACCTATGTTGTCGATGCTTCCTTACCCTGCTGTTGACTTCGATGCGGTTCTTACTTCTACCACCTTGGCTCATACAACAGTTCGTTACATAGCCTGGGCCTTCATTGTCACTGCCATCGGGCACTGTACAGTAAAATCTTGACCTTCCTCTACAGAATTGCTCGGGGACTCTCACCAAAGAGCATAGTCTCCATTTTCTGTAGGTTGTCCCACACAAAGTCCACCAGATTGTCCTCCTGCCACCCCTTTGCTCTCTTGTTATGTCAGACTATTCAAAGTCAACACACCCTCTCCTACAAGGGTGTGAAACTGTTCCATAGCCTGCCCCCATTACTAGTTCAATGTCCCTTACTGGCTTCTTTCAAGTACTATCTAAAGGGTTATCAGTCTAGTTCCCAAACTTGTAAATGCTCCGGTCCTTAATTGTCATGGACGTCTTCAGCTTACACCATTTTACTACTGTCTACTATGATTGTTTCTGTACATATAGTTATTCGATTACACTTTGTATACCCTTAACATTTTTATCTAAACCATTTATGTACTGTACCATCTTATATAAGCTGTAATGTTTCTGTTCGTCTTTGTATAACTGGACACTTGTGAAAATGGGCAATTTTTGCTCACTGCCTTTCCAGTATAAAAAGTAAACTGAAACTGGGCGCTGCTCCGGTGTCAACGCCAGTTCCACCTATCTGCCCTGCACCCTCCAGAGAGCTGTTGGTATTCTGGCCATCGGTCCCTGCTGCAGAACAGGCTGATGTAGAGGAGGAATATCACCCTGATCTCATACTTCCTGGTGATGAGGATGAAGAAGATGATGTTGAGGTTGACTCCTCTGACAGTTCTGCTGTCTCCTCCAGGAGTGAGGACTCAGTCAGACACAGCCCAAGGTCCCCCTGGAGGACCCCTCCTTCTTTAACATTATGCAACAGCTCTTCTCCACTATCGGACTGCTGACTGAGGATGAGGTTGTCACAAGGAGGAACCTGGTGGATTTCTTGGAGATCCTAGAATCTCCACCCAAAGTTATTCCTCCTCTGCTTCCAGCACTGCAAGATGCCACCAGTGCTGCCTAATATAGGCCCAGCCTGGTACCTGCCATGCCCAGAAAGGCTGATGAGCTTTGCCAGGTGCCCTTGGGGCTACCTTTCTATGCAGCCCAGCTGGAGACTGACTCAGTGGTAATAAAGGCAGCTCATGACGGGTCTAAAGCACCCAGTCACGTTGGCTTCCTCCCCTCTGATATGGGATCTTGGAGGACTGACCTCTGGGGCAAGATGACTTTTGCATCAGCCACTTTGGGCCTTAAAATTACCAATTATTTGGCTTCTATAATCAAATACCAGAATACCCTCTAGAAGAAGGGAAAGGCTGCTTCTCAGGCCCTTCCGGAGGGTTCCCAGAGACGAGAGCTTCTCAAAATTCTCCAGGCCTTGAAGATTTTGGTAAGCATTTCCTCAGAGCCACTATGATATACAATGATACTGCGGCCAGGGTAGCTGACACTGGCATTTGCCTTAGAAGGCACTCCAAGCTTAGAGTGTCTGGCTTCATTGCTGATGTCCAGCAAAAGGTGTTGAATGCCCCTTTTGTGAGTCACAAATGGTTTTGGTCCTGCTATGCAAGACATTATTAATGACCTGCAGGCCTCTGGCAGGGCTGTTAGGTCTGTTCACTGCCTTAATCATACCAAGCCCAGGAGCAGAACATGGCCCTCCTCTCGTAAGGTCTCTCATAAGTCTGACTCCAGGACCAAGCTTCAGGGTAAGCACAGTGCCAGCTCTGCCTTGCCTGCCCCCTCCTCTACCACTGGTCTCTCTGTTAAGCACTCCAGGGAAGGAGGAGCAGCCCTGGCTGCTGGTCCCATCTCAGCCTGACTCATTGCCAACCCCAACCCCCTTGTTCCAAACCAAGAGGTGGTGGTCGGAGACCAGTTCTCCCTCCATCTGTCCCAGTGGAGAACCATTACCACAGATGCTTGGATCCTGCTGATAATCAAACAGGGCCATGTTCTAGAACAGCCTCCAGATGTTCCACCAGTTCCTACCTCTTTTCCCCTGGGCCATGCAGTGGTGCTTCAGGAGGAGGTGTTCACCTTGCTGCGCAAAAGGGCCATAGAGCCAGTACCCAGGCAGCAAAGGAACAAAGGGCTCTACTCCTGGTTCTTCTTGGTTCCAAAAAGAACTGGGAACTTGAGGCCCACTCTAGACCTCAAGGAGCTGAATTTTGCATCCAATACAGAAAGTTCCTGATGATAACTCTACACGGCCTTCTTCCTCTGCTCAAGCAGGGTGATTGGCTGTGCTCCCTGGACATGCAAGATGCCTGTCTGAATATCCTGGTCTGCCCCCCTCACAGGCGGCACCTACGGTTCCTCTTCTGGAGGACCATTACCAGTTCAGGATGTTACCCTTTGGCTTATCCTCTGCACCATGGGTATTTACCAAGTCCTTAGCAGCTGTAGCAGCGGTCCTTTGATGCAAAGACCTTTATGTGTTCCCATACTTGGCTGACTGGTTACAAAAAGCCCAGTCCAGGGAATTACTTTTGCTGACTCTAGGATGCACCCTGTAGTCGTTCCAGTCCTTGGGCATCACTGTCAGTCTGCCCAAGTCTGTGCTGACCCTGTCCCAGCAGTACATAGGGGTGGTTCTGAACTCTACTCAGGGCAAGGCCTTCCTACCACAAGAGAGTGCTGACTGCTTTATAGTTCAGGCACAGGCTGTTGCTCAGTGTCGATATGTCCCAGCCAGGGAGTTCTTGAGGCTGCTGGGCTTAATGTCTATAGCCATTGTGATGGTCCCTTTGGCCAGGTTGCACATAAGGATCCTGCAGTGGACCCTCAGGGTTAAGGGGACCATCGTTCTGATGATGTGGATCAGCTGGTCCTTTTCTCCTTCCCTGTACGCAAGGTGCTTCAGTGGTGGATGGACCCAGACAATCTCTTAAAAGGGAACCCCTTTCTGATTGCCACCCCTCACCAGATCCTCATCATGGATGGCTTTGAGTCTGGGTTGGGGAGCGCAACTAGGCCCTTATCAGACTCAGAGGATCTGGTCCCTGTGGGAGACCCGCCTCTACATAAACGTCCTTGAAATGTGGGCAGTTCTGTATGCCATACAGGCCTTCCAGAACCATAGCTCTCCAGGCCCACTGGGTGCAGTCGGACAACATCAGTGTGGTCTGTTACACCAATAAGAAAGGGGGGACGCATTCCTACCCTCTGTGCCAGGAGACGATGAGGGTCTAATACTGGGCTCTAGATCACGGACTGCAGCTGTCAGCTATTCATGTGCCAGTTGCCCAAAATGCCTTGGCGGACAGCTTCAGCTGGTCACAGTCCAGAATGCATGAGTGGGAACTGCTGACCTCCGTCGTAGAAGACCTGTTCGACAAGTAGGGTCATCCAGAGTTGGACCTTTTTGCGTCTCCACTCAATGCAAAACTGCAATGTTTCTGCTTGCTAGATCCAGGGCCTGGAGTTTTCTGGTGAGACGCATTGTCCCTCTCCTGGAGAGGGAGGTTTCTTTATGCCTTTTCACCCTCTCCTCTGATTCAGAGGGTGCTTATGATGCTACAGATGGAGGGTGCCACCCTAATTCTGGTGGCTCCATTCTGGCCTCGTCAGATATGGTTTCATTATTGCAGCAATTGGCTGCGGAATCCCCAGTTCACCTGCCCCTCTGCTGGGATCTGTTGACACAGGCACAGGGGACCGCAGACTTGAAGTCCCTCCATCTGTATGCATGTCTCCTGAGTATATGACCATTGCTCAGTTTGAGGTGTCTCAGAAGGTGGCTGAGGTCCTGGTGGCTGCCAGGAAACCTTCCGCCAGGGCCACTTACTGTATGAAATGGAAGCGCTTTGCTATCTGGACTGCTTCCCATCACCTGGACCTTTTCCCTTGTCTGGTGAACCAAATTCTGGAGTATCTCGTGACTGTCAATAGCCATGGACATTAAGCCCAGCAGCCTCAAGAACTGTCTGGCTGGGACATACCAGCACTGAGCAAGTCCTCCAATACTCCTCCGTTAAGGTGCACCTGTCAGCTGTATCAGAGTTTTATGTGCCCATTGATGGCCGTACTGTGGCCATCTGGGAAGTGGCCTATACTTTCCTGCGAGGCATTCTTTACTTGAAGCCTCCTATCTGGAGTCCAGTCCTGGCTTGGGACCTGAATTTCACTCTGGTAAAGTTGACTCTGCCTCCTTTTGAGCCAGCCACAACTTGCGAGCTATGCTTTCTGTCAAGGAAAGTGTTCTTTTTAGTTGTGACTGCTTCTGCTCAAAGAATCTCAGAGCTACAGGGCTCTCTTTTGAGCAACTTTATTTGATTTTCCACAAAGACATGGTCTCTTTGTGTACTGATCCTAAGTTTCTTCCTACAGTGGTGTCTGAGTTTACTCTGCATCAATCTATCCACTTGCCTGTTTATTTTCCAGAGCATGCCAATCCAGAGGAAGTATTGCTCCATATTTTGTGTGCATAGAATTCTCTGGTACTATACACACCGTACTAAGGACTGCAGAAAGTCCTCTCAGTTGTTTGTTTCTTTTGCCCCTGGCAAAGAGGGTGTTCCAATATCTGTACAGTGCTTGTCCAAATGGTTGGCCAACTGTATTAGTTTTTGTTATGGGAAGTACGGTAAGGAACTTCTTGGTGTGGTTCATGGCCGTTCAGCCAGAGGCATGGCCACTTCTATTGCCTGTTTCAGGAATGCGTCAGCTGCCGAAATTTTGCTGCTACCACTTGGAGTACAGTCCTCACATTTACCAAGCACTACAGTCTAGACATTGCCTGCAGAATAGATGGCAGACTTTGGCCTAGCAGTATTTCAGGGCCTTCTTTCTTTGGCCTCTGGCCTCTTGCCACCCATACTGTCTTGCACTTAGCACTGCTTGGGACTTCTTCCATAGGTGTGACCTGATGACAGAGATATCCCTGAAGAAGATAGAGCAATTATGTAAGACTACCTGAAAGAGCTCCTGATTCCTTATCACCCTGAGCGACCACTTCGCATGGCCAACGAGGGGTTTGCTAGAGATTCCGAGGGTGACTTTAAGATCTGCAATAGAGTAGATGATCCAGATGGGGTGGGCAGAATGAGAAGGGATCTGGATAAACTGGATAAACTAGCAAAATGGTCAGAAGAGTGGCAACTGGGATTTAATGCAAAGAAGTGCAAGATCATGCACATAGGGAGGAGAAACCCCGAAGCCACCTATAGGCTGGGAGGGGAGTTGCTGGCAGTCACAAAGGAAGAAAGGGACTTGGGCATCATCATAACCGATGGCCTGAAATCATCCAAGCAGACCTCTAAAGCAGTAGGTAAGGCTAGGGGGATGTTAGGGTGTATTAGTAGGGGTATCACAAGTCGTAAGACGGAGGTAATAATCCCTCTTTACAGGACACTGGTTAGGCCCCATCTGGAGTACTGCGTGCAGTACTGGAGGCCACACCTTCACAAGGACATTAACCAAATTAAGGCAGTCCAGAGAAGGGCAACCAAAATGGTGCAGGGACTACATCAGAAGACATATGAGGACAGATTAACGGAGCTCAATATGTATACGCTTGAGCAAAGGAGGGAGATAGGTGATATGATCGAAACATTCAAACACCTTAAGGGCATTAACAAGGTGAAAGAGTTTAACATGTTTAAGTATAAGAAAAATAGCAGGACAAGAGGACACAGCATGAGATTAGAGGGAGGCCGATTAAGGGGGAATATGAGGAAATTCTTTTTCACAGAAAGGGTGGTGGATGCATGGAACGGTCTACCTCAGGAAGTGGTGTCTGAATACAGTGCAGGGCTTCAAACAGGCATGGGATAGGCATTAGGGAGCAATACAGATGAGTATGAATAGATAGGCCACTGACAGAGCAAAAGCCGATGGCACATTTATAAGGTAGAAAAATAAATGGGCAGACTGGATGGGCCTTGCGGTCCTTATCTGCCATCAACTTCTTTTTTCTATGAATTATTATTATTAACTTACCATAACAATAGTTCTTACTTCGAGAGGAGGCTCTTGCAGCAGGTTCCACAATGAGGACTGGTGGCGGTTTAGGCGGCTTTTTCTCTAGCAGTACCGACATGAGAACACCCCCAGCCAGCATCGGCTCCACCCTTGATGTCGCCCTATATAAGGGAGGAGTTTCCCACATGCTCCAGTTCTTTCGTGGCGCATGGTCAGGGTTAGTTAGCTCGGTTATGGCTCAGTACCGATTGCTTCTTCTCCACCAAGAATTTGTTTCATTTTGATCAAGAGTTTCTATGTCCTTTTCTCACTTAAATAAGTGCACTTGTGGGCGTCAGAGTCTCGCTAAGGACAGTCATTCTTCGTGTCTCTACTGCCTGGGGCCCGATCATGACACCTGCATCTGCTCGTTCTGTCAGGCCTTCAATTCGTGGACGCGGATCCAGCGTCAGAAATCGCTCGCGGCCTACCTCGCTGAGATGAAACTTACCACAATATAACGGGCCTCCTCCTCGGGGGAATCTGATCCACCACCTTCTCACAAGACCCACAAGCACCGGGATCGGGACAGAGGAAGATTGCTGTCAAAGCACAGGTCTTCGGGACATGAAGCTTGCCTCACAGTCCTTAAGCCCTCCTCTGCCTCAAAATTTGCTGAAACCCTCCAGCCACTTAAGGTTCATCAGCCCATCGAGAAATTGATGGGCCCAGGTAAGGGCTCCTCCTGCTCGGTCTCTTCCTTGAAGGCTGTCTCCTGGGAGTCGAGCAAGGCCTTTGGGTCTTTGGGCAGCAGGGCCTCCTCCTTGCTGTCAAAACATCGGGATCCCGACCGATGCCAGCCTCTGGCTTCTGACCTGTGCTTGGACCAGAAACATGTTGGCCACAAAACTGACCATCCTAAGGCTCACGCCCCACAAGGACGTCCATCGGTGCCTAAAGAGAAGCGGACGCTGGACCCTCGTCCGCCAGTGGCCATCCCAGCTCCCGTCCCACTGGCTGTTATACCACCACCGGCACCACCGGTAGTAGTTCGCCTATACCGGTCACCCCAGCTTTACCCGACATCAGCTCCGATACTCCTTCTCCCGTGTGCGGTTGGGCTGTGGTCCGGATCCTGGCAGCCAGTACTGCTGGTGACCCGGCGTCCCAGCAATAGCGTCGGTCGATAAAGGTGTGGGCACGCGGTAACAACAGCGGGTTTGGGCTGGGTGCTCCTCCATCTCCAGGTTCACCAAAGTTGAACCTCTCCCAGGTGAAGAGTTATTTTCCCACTGGTGGGTTACCGTTAAGAAAGACCTTCCAGTGGGTGCGCCCCCAAGTCTGGTCCTGGTTCCAGAACAAAAATATTGAACCGGACATTGGGGCGGATGAGGAACCCCCTCCTAGGAAGCACGCAAAAAAATCTAGGAGACATAGGTCTCGTACTTCTTCCCGCTGTCCCTCGTCATTGCTGAATAGGAGGCGCAAGAAGAAGAAGAGGTGCAGCCATTCACCCTCTTCCACTCCGGACTCCTACATAAACTCAGACTCTTCGTCTTCTGATGCCTAATCGGAGCCAGACCTGGGGGACACGGAGAGTCTCCCCAAATCCCCCCCTGATTTTCCTTAGCTTCATGGAGGTTATGAGGCACATCCAGGCCAAAATGGCATGGGACTCTGAGGCCCTGGACCCCAAGCGTTTGTGGCTGGCTAAATACCTCTGCCAAAAAGATCCCAAGCCAGTGGTCATCTCTCCCATGGTTGACACCTTTCAGGATGTCACCCGTGCGACTTGGAAGCACCCTCATTCCTCCACTGCCATGCCAAAGAAGGCTCAGTGGCTCTACCGGCCTCCTTCGGACCATCCCTTTCTTGCCGATCCACCCACTCCTGACTCTGTGGTGATTTTGGTGGCTCATGATCATTTGCAGAGGCCCAAACACCTGAGCACCCAGCCGCTTGATTGTGACTCTAAGCAGCTGGATTCTATGGGCCGCAAGGTGTACTCTGCTGCCACCTGCAGTATCAGGAGCTTGAACTTCCTGACACACATGGTCCAATTCCAGAACACCCTTTGGGAACAAGGGTTGGACAT
Source organism: Neoceratodus forsteri (assembly GCA_016271365.2). Lineage (NCBI taxonomy): Eukaryota > Metazoa > Chordata > Ceratodontiformes > Ceratodontidae > Neoceratodus > Neoceratodus forsteri. The sequence goes on from CM028131.1 coordinate 1,131,425,532, forward strand.
TGTGCAGAGCATGCCCAGTTGCCCTCAGTGAGCAGAGCTGGCCAAGCTGTTACAGTCCGGCTCAGACGTGGGTACCCACGTTCTGCACTCGGCCTAGGACTCTGTGGACACCTCTTCTAGGGCGGCCGCCATTGGCATTTGCCTCCAACGCCATGCGTGGCTTCGGGTCTCAGGGTTCAGTCCAGACGTGCAGACCAACATTCTGGATGCTTCCTTTAAAGGCTCCGTGCTTTTTGGCAAGGACATGGAGTGCATTATCACCAGGCTGCAGGACTCCGGTAGGGCTGTCCGATCCATTCAGTCCATGTACTGCTCGAAACGGGTGAGCTCGCAAGCCTCGTTTTCGTGGCCATGGGGGACATCAACCACAGCAGCTTCGCTTTCAGCAGCATGCGCAGTGAGGCGGCTTCAGTCGTAGAGACAGAGCCAGAGGCACTTCTGCCTCTGCCTGTTGACAATCCAAAGCAGCCATTGCCGCTCCCCCATCAACCACCTGACTTCAGGCAACCCACCTCCTTTGGCCGCTCAGCCAGAGGAACCAGTCGAAGGCCGCTTTTCCCTTTACGTGGACACGTGGAGCCAGGTGACCTCTGACCAGTGGGTATTCGACCTCGTAGAGTTCAGGCACTCCATAGAGTTTGACTCTATCCCTCCAGACAGACCATCACCCCCATTCCGTTACGCACGGGAACACAGAGCGCTGGTCAGAGATTCTATCCCTTCTGGAAAAACAGGCCATCGAGCCGGTGTCTCCGGACGATGCAGAGAGAGGGATCTTCTCCCACTTCTTAGTAATGAAAAAGTCGGGAGATCTCAGGCCCATTCTGTATCTCAGTGATCTAAACCAGTGGGTTTCCTACAAGAGATTCCAGATGGTTTCCCTTCCCACTCTCCTTCCGCTTATATCAGAGGGAGACTGGTTGGCGTCCCTGGACATGCAGGATGCTTACTTGCACATCCCTATTGCCAGGAACCATTGAAGATTTCTAAGGTTCAGATTCGAGGACAAGGACTATCAGTTTCGAGTCCTTCCCTTCGGTCTCTCTTCAGCCCCCAGGGTCTTCACCAAGTGTCTGGCTGTTGTGGCCGCAGCACTTTGGAGGCGGGGCCACTTTGTGTTCCCTTATCTGGACGACTGGCTTCTCCTGGCCCCTTCCAGGTCTCGTCTGTCGCAAACTATCATGGATTCCATCTCACTGTTTCAGCGCTTCGGAATCACCATCAACTGGGGCAAATCTCATTTGATCCCAGCCCAGATTCTCCAGTTTATAGGAGCTCTTCTGGATACCACTCTTGGGAAGGTTTTTCTTTCCTCCGACAGAGCAGGTTTTATTCTGGTCCTGGCGTCTCAGATCTCTTCAGCCTCAAGGGTGCCGGCTCAGCTTCTCCTCAGGCTGTTGGAACATATGGCCACTGCCATAGTCTCGTTCCCTCTGGCATGCCTGCGCATGAGGACCATTCAGTGGTCCTTGAGAGTCCAGTGGGATCAGAAATCCGACAGTCTGGACGCCGCGATCATGATATAAGAGCCAGTCCACTGAGAGCTTTGCTGGTGAATGTCATCCAAAAACCTGCTGGCAGGCATCCCCTTCCAATCTGGGGCGCCGTAACAGACTCTAACCACGGACGCCTCGTCCCAGGGGTGGGGTGCTTACCTAGGGACCCACCGTACCCAGGGTTCCTGGTCCTCCATAGTAGAAGATCTGCATATCAACGTCCTGGAGATGAGAGCAGTGCTTTACGCCTTTCAAGCCCTGGCCTTGGTCCTAGCGCCGGGCCATCTTTTGGTGCAGACGGACAAACAACACCTCGATCATGTTCTACATCAACAAACAGGGCAGCACACATTCTTATCCCCTTTGCAGGGAAGCCATGCGAGTGTGGGATTGGGCTCTCAAGTGTCATCTGTTTTTGACGGCAGTGCATGTTCTCAGGCTCCAAAATGTGTTAGTCAACATGCTCAGCAGGACAAAATTGCAAACCCACGAATGGGAGCTGTTCCAAGAGGTTGCAGATCACATCTTCGGTCTGTGGGGGATGCCAGAAGTGGACCTTTTCGCGTCGCAATTCAACACAAAACTGCCAAATTTTTGCTCGTTAGGTCCAGAGCCTGGAGCTTTCTGGCAAGATGCATTGTCCCTCTGCTGGAACGGGAGGTTTCTATATGCCTTTCCCCCGTTCCCACTCTTACAGAAGGTCCTCCTCAAGGCTCAATCGGACCCTACTACTCTTATCCTGATAGCTCTGCTATGGCCTCGTCAAATCTGGTTTCCCTTACTACAGCGTCTAGCAGTAGAGCCTCTGATGCCTCTCCCTATCTCTTCTCAACTCCTGTCGCAGGACAGGGGGTCCCTGTTACACCTGAACCTGCGTTCCCTTCACCTGCATGCCTGGCTTCTCAGGACTTAGCTAAGGTCAGGTTCTGTGTGTCTGATCAGGTCGCTCAAGTGTTGGTTGAGGCTTGGAAACCTGCCACCAGGGCCACTTACGCTATGAAGTGGAAAAGCTTTTGTATTTGGGCCACAGCCAAAAGAGTGGATCCATTGGACTGTCCAGTTAATTCGATCTTAGAATACCTGCTTTCTCTTTCTGAGAAAGGTCTCAGTCATTCCTCCATCAAGGTACACCTGGCTGCCATCTCCGCTTACCATTTCTCTGTGTCGGGTAAGACAGCAGTTCAAACTGAGGTTTCCAAGGCTTTTCTGTGTGGTATTCTTCACATCAGACCTTGTCTGGGACCCTGTTCCTCCTTGGGATCTCCTGTTCATTCTGGAGAAGCTTACTCTTCCCCCATTCAAACCAGCTATGGAGTCTGAGCTTTGTTTCCTTTCCTGGAAGACTATTCTTGGTAGCCATTACTTCAGCATGACGCATTTCAGAGCTCCAAGCCTTAATGTGTAAAGAGCCCTACCTTGTTTTCCACAAGGACAGGGCTGACCTTCGCACTAATCCGAAGTTACTACCTAAAGTCTTTTCGGAGTTCACTCTGAATCAATCGGTTCAGCTCCCGGTTTACTACCTGGAGCATTCTAATAGGTGGGAGACTCTGCTTCAGTCTTTGGATGTCCACAGGGCTCTCCGATGCTATCTGGCTAGAGCCAAGGGGGACAGAAAGTGTGATCAACTTTTCGTGTCCTTTACCCAACGGTCCGTTGGTCATCCAGTCACCAAGCAGATGCTTTCACGCTGGTTGGTTCATTGTATTTCGTTCTGTTATGAGAAGCACAGCAGGTCGACACAGGGGCCAGTTAAAGCTTATTCGACTCGAGCTATTGCTGCTTCTTTTGCAGCGCTGAAGAGAGTACCGACAGCGGATATTTGTGCTGCCGCTACCTGGAGTTCTGTTCATACCTTCGTCAGGCATTACAGCCTCGACATTATTTCAAACGCAGAGCAGGGTTTGGCTTCGCAGTTCTGCAAGGCCTGGTTTCCTGAGGGATCTTTCCCTATCCTGCTGTTCCTTTCTTACTGTTTTTCCCCCTCCCAGGGGTTGCTATATGTTTATACTGCTTGGGATTCAGTCCCCATTGTGGAACCTGCTGAAAGAGCTTCCTCTCTAAGTAAGATAGTACAGTTACGTAAGAACTTACCATAACAGTAGATCTTCGAGTAGGGTTGCCACCTGTCAGGTTTTTTACCTGGTGATCAGGTTTTCAGGGTCCCTATCAGGTAATCCGGTTTTGCTCTGTGCTGGTCAGGTTTTTGAGCCATTTTGAGTGTTCACATACTTTTGAAACAAATGTGGTCATATAATTCTTTGTTTCAGCTACATGTCCAAGCTGTAGACAAGTTCTGTTGTCAAAGTAGCCTTTTGTTTGTGAATGCAGTCACCCTGGGAGGTGTAAAGTATGGCCATTAACACCATTAGCACTTACTTACCTAATCTTTCCACTGCATCTTAAAAGTGGCATAGCAGCACAGCTGCCCCCACCTTTTGTAACAGTAACAGAGCCAGCTGTCCTCCACTTTCATTTGCTGGTAAACATTTTAATCTCTAACAGAATTTAGGCATTTTTAAATGTTTTTAATTATTTTTTTCCTCAAGAAAAAAGTATGGTCACTTCTTTGGTTTTAAAATAGTACTGTGGACAAGAACAGGAAATGGAGGCAGAAAAAGATATAAAGTGATACTGTTGTATGCTGTTTACAGTATTTCCCTTGTCTCCCCCCAGATCATATCTGTAAATGAGATTTCTTTTATCTCTGTATGTTTATCTGGTTAACCAATGTCAATAAATAAATACATAAATAAATAATTAGGAAGAACCTAGGAAAGTAACTTTAACAGGAACAGTACAGTTTTTATTTAACTGCTGCATTAAGTGTTGTTTTTTAATGATATAACAAATGGACTTCTAGGAGGAACAATGCTTGAAGAGTCATGAAAAGGGGAGGGGCTGGGGCGGAGCTTAGGATCCGGTTTTAGCCTCATCCAAAGGTGGCAACCCTATCTTCGAGAGAAGCTCTTGCAGCAGGTATATTTCCTGCCTTCCTTCCCCTTTGGTCAGGTCCTGTTCAGGCCGGTTTTCTTCCTCTTTGAGGGGTTGTCCATTGACAATCACATCTGTGACCATTGCCTGTCGTTATCGTGCCTGACGGGGGGTGTACAAGAACTGGAGCACGTGGGGAACTCCTTCCTTATATAGGGCGACGTCGGGGGTGGAGCCAGCGTCGGTGGGGGGCATTCCCACGTCCGTACTGCTAGAGAAAAAGTTGCTGGAACCGCCGCCACTCCTCATTGTGGAACCTGCTGCAAGAGCTTCTCTCGAAGATCTACTCAAGATGTCCCAGACGGACCCGTACACCTCGTGCATCTACTGCCTAGGCAATGAACATGATCCCCAGGCATGTGTCCTATCATACCTTGCATCATAGTACTTTAGAAGACGGGCACGCTTAGGTTCTTTTAGGGTGCCCAGATGAACGGGATCCCCCAGTTCGGTCGAAAGACACCCATCTGGCGATCTCCACGGTTGCGGGGTCCACTGAACAACTTGTGGCTTTTGAAGAGGCTACGTCTCAGGCTGCTGAGCATGCCTTTTCAGCTTCAGCCTTTGTGGCACTTTCCTTTGGCGCCACCTTCACAGGGGTGTTCAGAGATTTTTGCCAGTCCCTTCCTGCCTTTGGGCAGGGCCCCCTCTAAGGGCACAAAATCCAGATCTTCAAAAAAGACACCCGTTGACCAACCTGCTGAGATTTTTCTCAAGCCGGTTGAAGTGTTGTCGCAAGATGAGGCTGATACATCCTTCTCCATGACTCCAGTCCTACCTGTTCACCTCTCAGGGTGGGTCAGACCAGCCTGCTGATCTGGTCCGTAATATTCAGGATCCGATTACCGAGGAGGATCCTAGGCTTTTGCCAGTTCCCTCCGAGTCCCTCCTTCAGCATCCCTGATGGTCGAGGTCTTGATCCTGAAGCTCGGAGTCGAGCAGCCCATGCCGGCATGACCATTCCTAGTCTCTGCACTGGGGCAAATGGTGCTGCTGCTACTCCTCTTCCTCCTTGGATGAGGAGAAGCTCTGCCACAAAATGCACCAGCTCTATGAAGAACTCATGTGGCATCAGCATATGTTGGCCAGGGATAAGCTGGTTCTGGCCCCACCTCAGCTCTTCAGTAACTCCCACGCGCCCACAGCCTACTCCGGCTTGGCCTATTCCGACCTCTCTGCCCATCCAGGTGGAGCCACCGCCTAAGCAGCCATCAGTGGGTCCCCCCCAAAGGATGCCTGTACTGCTTCTGGGCTTCCTAATCGACTGTCGTTCACCACGACTCCTGTCAGACCCCATAGAGTCAGTGGGGACTCTGGTGGTGGACCGCTTTTCGATAAATCCTCAGAGTTGGATGCTGAGTCATAGAAACATAGATGGTGCCAGCAGAAAGAAGACCCATGGTCCATCTAGTCTGGAAATGATTTGTTCGCGGAGCATGGTCCCATCTCTTTTTTTTTTCAATTTATAAATGCAACAATTTTACAGGCAGCAGTACATCACTTATTAATGCCAGTTGATAACATCACAATACATTACATGTATACTTGTAGCAGTCATATTAGGGGAAATAAATTAACATCTTATTACTTCAGTATACAGAGAATCATAATTACTCATTTTGAGTTCAGTCTGTGATCCATTCAAATCAAATCTGGCATATCACGGTGAACCCTTCCCTATCCCTCACAGATTTTATTCCCATTAAAATTCAAGGAGCATCACAGATCATATCCAGAGTATCTTTTCAGTAAAGAAGAGCAAAATTACTTGTTCAGTATATAGCTTAAGGTACAAAATTATCATAATGATTTAGTTGGTATGATATCCACTTTTGCCATTGTACAACAAATTTTTGAACTTTGTCCATCATCTTGGCCGAGCGTCGCTCAAGGGCATATATCTCTCTGGACAAAACAATCCAGGCTTTTTTAGTGGGTATTTTATTTGTAAACCACAGTCTAGTGATAATTTTGTGGGCTGCTGTTATAAATTTTAAAATTTGTTTCAGCAAGTTTTTGTCAATTCGCAGACCTTTTGGTTTAATAAAAGTCAATATAAATGTGGGAGTGAATAAATCAGTGGTGTCATAAATTGCACTCTGCTCCTCCAGGATCTCCTTCCAAAACTTGGATAGCTTAGGACATGACCAAAGGACATGGCTCTGATTTGCTCTATCATCCCCACATTCTCTCCAGCACTGTCCCTCCCCTAATTCTCCCATACTAGCCAGCAAGGCTGGTGTGCGGAAGAAATGAGAACGGAGTTTCCACATGTATTCACGCCAGTATAGTGAGAAAAAGATTTTTGTAGTTGGTAAAGCAGAGTCATTCCAGTCCTGCTCACTACCTGTAGTTCTTGTTCCCATCTAAACCTGACTGAGTTGTTAGAGTCTCCCTGTCTTTCATTTAAGGCCTTATATATTTTACTAATCGGGTGATCTGAGTTCGTTCCTCTGATATGAGCTTGTAACAGTTGTATTATTTGGGTAGGGTTTTCACTTAGGGTCACGAGTGACCATTTGTATGGCTGAAGGTATGATTTAATATGTAAATAAGAAATAAAATATTTATGGGGCAAGTGATATTCCTTCAGAAGGGAGACAAAGGGAAGGAGACCTATTCTGCCTACTAATAGGAAAATGAATATAATGCCATATCTCTGCCATTGAACTACATAGGGGCCTAAGGGACCTGCTGTCAAATTTGCATTATACTTCAGTGTTCCCAAGAACAATTTTTCAGGGAATGTAAAATAATCATTACTGACCTTAAGCCATATTTTTAAGGGTTCCCTGGGGAACTTCAGATAATTCATTTTCCCTTGGTGCTTGGGGGGTGTCCCAAAAAGGAGCTCCTGAGTGTTGTATAGGTCTCCCCAGGTTACTTCTAATTGTTTCCAGTGTGCATCATACTTTTTATTTAGCCAGTGTAGGACTACCCTTAACTGTGCTGCCATCGCATACTTTTTGAGGTCAGGGAGGTTAAGGCCACCTCTCTCTCTGGCCAGTTGTAGAACAGAATATCTAGTTCTGGGACGCTTTCTGCTCCAGATAAAGCGGGATATCATTCTGTCCCACGCCTGGAAATATGTTTTAGCTGGGGTGAAGGGTAGTATTTGAACAAACAACAGTATGCGGGGAAATACTTTCTGCTTAATTGTATCTGTCCTATTCAGAAAGCTTAGGGGAAGACGTGACCAACGAGATAGATCTTCTGTCAATTTTAGGGTTAAAGGTTCGAGATTTGAGAGCTCTACATGAATGGGGTTTCTTGCAGCTTTATTCCCAAATATCTCATTTCTTGTCTGTGCCACTTAAAGGGGAAGTCTTTTTTGAAGTGGGAGGTAGGTAATTGTACGTCAATACCTCTGTTTTTGATTTGTTAATTTTATATCCTGCTAGCTTACCAAATGTTTTTAGCTGTTTCCATACCTCGGGGATGGATTGTTCAGGTTCGGTAAGAGCCTGCAGAATATCGTCTGCAAATAGTGATATCTTGTGCGGGTGACCTCCCAATGGAAGGCCCTCTATGTCCCGAGAAGATCTGATGGTAATGGCCAGGGGTTTGAGATATAGACAAACAACACTGGGGACATTGGGCATCCCTGGCGGGTGCCCCTAGAGAGTTGGAATGTATCTGAAAGTGCCCCATCCACCTTAACATTTGCTTTAGGGGAGGCATAAATATTTTGTAATTGTTTTATAAGTTGTTCCGGGAATCCAAAGTGCTCCAGAGTCTGCCATAAAAAAGACCAGCTGACCTGGTCAAATGCCTTCTCAGCATCTAACCCCAGTAGCACTAAAGGGATTTGTCTTTCTATGGCATAATCTACTAAGAAACGTGCATGCCTTATGGCATCATGGGCCTGTCTGCTCTTAATAAAGCCCACTTGATCAGGATCAATAATAGCTGGTAGTAAATAGTCTATTCTAGAGGCCATGGCTGACATGAACATTTTGTAATCATAATTTAGCATTGAAATGTGGTGAAATGAGGTGGGGTGTTTAACATCTTTATGGGGCTTAAGTATGGCTGATATGGTGGCATATTGCCATCTGGGTGGGGGGGGGTTCTCCCACCTGGACCGCATGTAAGGCCGGGAGTAATATGGGTAGTAGCAGCTTTTTTAATTTGTTATAAAATTCAGAGGGATACCCATCTGGACCAGGTGCCTTCAGGGTCTGAGCTTTTTTTAGAACTTGGAGTAGTTCTCCCTCTTTGATTGGCACCAGCAAGGCTTCAGCCTGTAGTGGGCTGATTTGTGGTATTGGTAAACTCTGTAAATATGATTTGATGTTGTCTGGGGAAATTATCACTTCTTTAGTGTGCAACTCGTGGTAAAACTGCTGTAGAATGTCTAATTTCCTGGGGTCTATTTGCTAATCTCCCTGTTTTAGGATCTACCATGCTGATTATGTTCGCTCTGGTTCTCTGTTCTCTCAGTTTTCTTGCTAAATTTCTGGAGGCCTTAGGTCCCCCCTCATGATGTTTTAACTTTAGATAAAATATTTTTTGTTGTACCGATTTGTCTACTATTTTTTGTAGCTTTTGTTTTACAATTCTTAATCGTTGTCATTTTGTGGGGTCCTTTTGATCTGGCAAATGCTGTAAATGTAATAGGTCTTTATGTGTTTTTTCCCTCGGCCGTTTTTTAATGACAGAAAATCCTATAATCTCTCCTCTTAATATTATTTTTAAAGCATCCCACAGAATTGTGGGGGCAGCTGCATGTTACGTGTTTTCTTCTTTAATTCTAGGTCAGGGATTTATTTAACTCCAAAAATTGATTAGCGTTTTGCTCATAAAAGTGCTAAAACATAGTGAAAATGCATAGCACTTGCTTCACTGTGTTTAACAAACATAACACTTTCAGAAAACCTATATAAATACTTTCTGTACAGTTAGCATTGTCCCAAGAAAAAACTGCTAATCAATTATTTAAAACCCTGTAGGTACAGCCTCCTGGACCAATTCAAGGAACTCTGGGTCCCTAAGATGGGCAAGGTTCAGGCGCCAATTGGTTTGCTTATGTTGCACCCCTAAGTCCACCCTCAGATATAAGGGAGCATGATCCGATAAGAAGGTGATCCCATGCCATACATCACAAATGGAATCTAAATGCTCGATCGTGGTTATAAAGTAGTCCAGTCGAGCCCCACTTCCTACGTGCAGGACCCAGTGGGTGTATTCTTTTGTCTTAGGAAAAAAATGTCTCCAAGTGTCCACCAAGCCCAGAGAAGTGATGGTTTGTTTTGTGTATTTTTGGAGAGCGTTAGATCTGTGGGCCAGAGGGTTATCAGCATCCAAAGAGGGGTTTAAAGTGATGGTCAAGTCTCCCCCCAGCAGCAATTGTCCCTCCATGAGGGACATTAAATCCGTGAAGAATTTTACTGCTAAGAGCTTCTCTGACTCAGGAGGGAAATAGATGCCAGGGTGATGGATCTTGAGTACAGCTTGCCCGTCACTATGGCATAGCGGCCCTCCGGGTCACTAATCTTACTTTGTTTTTCAAAGGGCACCTCCTGGGAGAGTAGAATCATCACCCCTCTCCTTTTCCCACCCCTATAGGACGATTCAGTTACTACAGAACACCCACACCTCTGAAATTTTTTATGTTCATCCGAGGACATGTGGGTTTCCTGCAGCATAATAAGCCCCAGTCTCTCTTTTCTGAAGAATTGAAATAATCGAGAGCGCTTTATCGGATTACCAATCCCATTCACATTTAAAGATAAAATCAAAGTTGACTTAGCCATATCTACTTCTGATCAGTCCTTGTATGCATATTTCCTGTGTGTTAAAAGTACAATATATCCCCTTCCAGCCATGCTTATGCCTTTTCACCCCATGCTCAATAATATTGTATTAATTGCTTTATGTACTGTCACTGATATAAACGAATTATAATGTCTGCCTGTTGTTCTATTTAAACACCATAACACTGTCCAAGTGTTTAAAACTACACAAGGATCTAAAAAAATTAGCACTAGGCCTGTTGAATTTTAACATTATACATGACGCTCAGTACTTTTAGGCCTGCCAAAATAACCAAATGCCAACAGGGCATCAACCTTTTTATACCAGCAAATTGTACCTGCTATAACAGGTCTCTGAACCTGGAAGAAAATTTAAGCGGCTCCCAAGGTAGGGGGAGGACAGATACCTCTTCTTTGAAGGGGCAGATGTATGTGCCCTGAGGGAGAGTGTCAAGGCAACACCAAGGGCCCTAGCACTACTTATTTCTGATACTAGTGGTGCAGCAGGCCACACTGGAAATAGAAATGAGGAACAGAGACCCCCAGGAAATGGTCCCTGTATGCCTCATCTCCAGAAGGCCTTATGGATACGTCGACCATTTAGGGATGGATTTCTGACCCTGTAATGGTCAGGTGGGCATGTAGTGCTGCAAAAAAATGCATTAAGTCATGCTGCCTTTCCTGGGCTATAGTGTAATTAAACAATAACTATGGGAGGACTATCAGCAAGCTTCAGGGGGGGAGATAATGCAAGGGAAATTCAGAAACATCCTTCTGATTCACTGACCTTTTTCCCATCTATAAGCTTGGGAATATAAACATGATTTCCATTTCCCAATGTCCCCACCCCAAGCAGACTTCCCCAAGCTGCATTGTGTAGTCCCTGTATGCAGAGTCACCTCTGCATCAAGTTACCAGTTTTTAAGTCTCTGTAGAACCTCTCTCACCGGAAGGTACGAACCTCAGTCCTGAATTCCTGCAACTCTGCTAGAATGGTAGCATTGCTGGGTTGTTGAGAGGAGGCCCATTTGGAGCTGCCAGGTCTGGTTAAATCTCTGCAGAACTTGATGAAGGGTGAGAGAATCCTGCTGAATGCTTACTTCAATGCTGTGGCTCTCCCTGATATTCCTTTTTGATTATTTTTGCGTTTTATTTGTGAGAGAATCTGTTTTTAGCCCAGGATCAGCAGAGCTAGGTTTTACGCTTGCATCCTGGTTGGTGACGTCACCCGAAGTCTGGTCCCACCTCTTTCGTGGGCTAGCTACGTTTCATCTTGGAATCTCTGGGTCTCCAGATGGAGCCCATCCAAAAACAGACTAAGTACCCTTTGACTGAGATTCTTGACCGGAGTGACTCCACTGGGATGGCATTCTTGGCCCCACTCTGTAGCTTTGGCAGCACCCTGCTCCATGGCCTGCAAGTACGTGGTCCCTACAGGTTCCTTGTCAGGTTTCATTGAAAATCTGTCAGCTGACAGTTTGGTGGCTGACTCAGTTTTTCGGCATACTGGCAACGGGGACATGGATAAGCCTTCTGACAAGGAATCCAAGAAATTGGATCATATGGCCAAAAAAGGTGTATGCAGCCTCTTCTCTGGGCCTTTGGCATGCGGGTTCGGCCCTTTTGATGGCTCACGTCGCTCATGCCCTCTTAAGCACTCTCGATGAGGTGCTTCCCCAGCTCCCAGCTGACTTGCAGACCATGGTCAAGCAAATCTGGGACCAGGGCCGAGCGGTGGCTAAGCAGCAGCTCCAGACAGCCATGGACATCTTCGATTCATGCGCCTGGTCTGTGGCTGACGCAGTGGCCATGAGCCGCAGGGCTTGGCTGAGGATCTTGACCTTTATGGCAGATAATCGGCACAAGTTAGCAGATGTCCCCTTCTTGGGCACCAATTTGTTCAGGCCGGGGGGTGGAAGGACACCTTACTCGCACTGAGAAGTTCGGTGCCACCCTGGACTCTGCCCAGAGGTACCCCATGGGCTCTAAGCCCCAAAGGAAAAAGCCCTTTCATCTCTGCCCCTGTGGCCAAGCCGTCCCAGCCCCCAGCTGAGCAGCAGGCCCAGGCTTGGTGTCCCTGACCAAATTCTGTTGCTTCAGTTGTCCAAAAGTCAGGCGGTTGAGGCCCTGCTGCTTCCTCAGCCGATACCTCCTCTGCCTCCAAGCCTGACCAGTGATGGGATGAGGGGTGCCTCGCCCATGCTTGTTCTGACTCCTCTGGGTCCTCCCATGGGGGGCCTGCCCTGCCACTTCTTTTTCACCTGGTCTGCTGTCACCATGGACAGGTGGGTCCTCTAGTTGGTTGGTCAGGGTCTGCCTCTAGAGTTCGAGCTTTACCCGCCTTGCCGAGCCCATGCCCCACGGGAGGACATGGTGTCCACCAACATGCTGCCAGCTCTTTGGGAGGACATTGCCCAGCTCCTCCAGAAGGAGGTAGTGTTTCCAGTAAACCCAGTCTTTGTCTCCAGGTATTTCTTCGTGTCAAAGCGGATGGGGGGACTGGTGCCCCATCTTAGATCTGCATGACCTGAACAAATTCCTTCGCTTGCGCATTTTCAGGATGGTCACTCTGTCTCAGATCTTTCCATTTCTGAAGCAGGACATGTGGTTCTGCTCCTTGAATCTTCAGGACGCTTACTTCCATGTCCCCATCCGTCCATCTCACTGCCAGTTCCATGCGAAGGGAGCCCTCTGTGAGTTCCAGGCCATACCCTTCAGCCACTCCTTGCCTCCCAGGGTTTTTACCAAGTACATTGCAGTGGCAGCCTATCTGAGGCACCGAGGGATCCGGGTGTACCCCTACCTTGACAGCTGGCTTATAGTGGGTCCCTCCATGGAGAAGATAGAGTGGTCCAGGGACCTGGCCCTCCAGACCTGCTTGTTCATTGGCCTTCTAGTCAACGAGGCCAAGTTGGAGCTCATACCTTTGCAGGTGATACACTTCATCAGGGTGGAGCTCAAATCTTGCAGAGTCAGGGCTCGACTTCTAGCGGACTGGGCAGAGGCTCTCTCCTTCTTTGCCCAATCATTTTGGTTTTGGCAGTTGCACCCTGCTCGGAACTTCTTGCACCTCCTTGGATACCTAGAGGATATGGAATGTATGTGTGTCATACGTTTTTTATCTTCATGAGAGGTCTGTGACCTCTTGACCCTCATGAGTGGCGTAGCTGGTTTATACAATGACCAGGATGAAAAATCTAGCCAGATCTGAGGTTTTTTTTGTTACCTTTTATTTATTTATTAAGTCATTCATTCGTTAACCAGGTTGGTGCACAGATCCGAAGACCTTTTTCAGGCACGGAACGGGCCAGGTACTGTCAAATATAGAGGCAGAGAACAATTGACAGTACAACATTCAGTACAAACATCAAAAACCAAAACAAAAAAATCAAAACAGTATTTATAACAGGCATAACAACAAGCTGGCAGATCATACAGTGGTGAGGGGGTAAATACAATAGTCAGTGTCAAGCACTTGTAATCAGGTAAACATTGGAATGTAACTTGACATACACAGAACATGGCAAATGTAGCAACACAGGCAACAAAAACAGTGTCTGATGGATAATCACAGATGGACAATAAGAGTCCATGAGGGAATTAGGTACTGGCAGGTAATTGACTGCTAGCCTGCGGAAGAAAGCAGTTTGTGGGGCTCGTTACAGGGGCAGTGGGGAGCGGGGTCTAGTGGGAGGAGGAGGTAGGGGAGGCAACGTAGGAGGTATAGCTGGGGTAGGAGCCAGAGGACAGGTGCAGGCTGAGGAGGACAGAAAATGAGCTCTTATCAGTGCATTTAGGTTTGGGGAGTTCTAGGGAGTGAAGGGGTTGGGGGAGATCATTCCAGAGTGAGGGGCCAGCCTCTGAAAAAGCTCTTTGGCCCATTTTGGTGGTGATGTGGGGGCGTTCAAGTTGGGATGACTGACGCAGATTGTGTCTGAAGGTTCTGGGCTGGATCAGAATAGATAGTGGTGAGTAGGAGGGACTGTGGAAAGCATCCCCGACTGTCCGGGCCAAGAGGTAGGAGTGTCGAGCTTGAGAGGGGAGCCAGTTAAGGGACTGGTACACTGAACAGTGGTGGGTAGCAAGTGGGGCATGGAGGGCAAAGCAGCATATATGATTGTAGGTAGTGTTCAGCTACTTTAGGTTGGCTGCTGAGGTAAGGGAGTAGACTGCGCACCCATAGTCTAGGAGAGGGAGTAGGTTGCCACAGGCCACGGCTAGGCATGCTTTGGGAGTGAGATGACCAATGAGGTGATAGCAAAGCCCAATCTTCTGGTCTATGTGCTTAATTAGGTGTTTTACTGAGATAGCTGTGTAGGGCAAGCTCATACTGTGTCTTTCTCACTGTGTTCTTATTTTCATTTGTCTGCATGAATGAGTTGAGGCTGTCTTCCAAGAAGCTCATGGTATTTAATTATGTGGTGTCCTGGTCAGTTGTCACAGGTTCATTGCCTTCTGCTGCCACTGTGGTGGCAGTAGCTGTGATTTCATTTGAACTGGTGCCTGCCACTTCCTCTGTATTGGTTAAAGTAGATGGATTTGCTGGCAGCTCTTCTGTACTTGCCAGACTCTCTTATGATACAGCTCCTGTGGCATCTAGTAGTGGCTCCACATCAGCCTCATAGTCTGCCAGCGTCTCTTACTGTTCCATCTCAAAACTGACATTAATTTTTTGACACTGTAAAACTTGCGGCATTTACAGTTGCGATAGTTAGATGCTTTCTGAGAGTGTCAGTTATTTATCAGTACTGTTCAGAACTGCTGCCAGATTTGTTACAATCACCTGGTTAATCTGTTGTGACACAGTGTCGGTGATGACTGATTTTTCAGTGTGTTATTCAAACTGCCGCGTGCTGTACCCAGTTGATATGAGAAAGTTTTACTTTTTTTCTTGTGTTTGTTGTAAGTGGAGCCGAGTGTGTGTTGCAGTGTGAGAGTGCAGCAGCACAGCAAGCTTTAAGCTTTATTCTTTATTTTACTGTGATTGCCCATGTTAAGGGAACGGTGCAATTGAAATTAGTTCTCATACAGCATGCCAGTTTTCCCTCATTATGACGAACTCAGCTGTGGGGATAGTGGGTGTAATGAACCCGATTCATAAAATAAAACTGCTCTCTTTTGAATTGGGTTCATCATCGTCCTAGATAGTGTTTTTATCTGAATAGATTTTTTATCACGGTCATTGTATAAATGGTGGCATGCACCAGCATAGTCCATTGGGCCTGGTGGAGAATGCGCTTTCTGCAGTGGGAGCTTGCCCGCCAATGGTCTCAGTGCCAGGGCCACTTCGACCAGCCAGTCACTGTGACCCAACCGATGTGGGATGCCCTCCAGTGGTGGTTAGTCCTGGAACATCTGCAGGAAGAGATGCCATTTGTCTGCCTGGAGCCAACAGTCATCATCACAACTGATACCACCCTTATCAGCTGGGGTGCCCACCTGGGGGACCACAGAGTCCATGGACTCTGGACCTCCGAGGAGTCCCGACACCATATCAACCTGCTGAAGCTTCGGGCAGTTTGGCTGGCACTGACAGCCTTTGCTCTACACAGTCAGGGTTAGGTCATTCAGGTCCAGACGGCCAACACCATGACCATGCACTACCTCAACAAACAGGGAGGGGTGCACTCCCTTCCTCTGTGTAGGGAAGTTCTCCATATCTGGACCCTCATACTCACCCTGGACACCGATCTTCTGGCCATCCATGTGGTTGGTGCCTCCAACCAGCTGGCGGACGTCCTCTGCCATGTGGCCGAGGTGTCTCATGAGTGATCTCTCCATCCAAAGGTAGTATAGAGCCTGTTCTCCCACTGGGGCACCCCTCTGATGGACCTGTTCACCTCAAGGGAGAACGCAAAGCTGAGGATGTATTGTGCCTGCCCCCCTCAGCAGAGAATGCTGCAGGTGGATGCCTTCTTGTGGCCCTGGACCCTGGGCGTCCTTTATGCCTTCCCTCCATTTCCTCTGATCCACAAAGTGCTGATCAAAGCCAGGAAGGATAAGGCATGGATGATCCTTGTGGCTCCGGACTGGCCCCGCCAGTTCTGGTACCCCACTCTCCTCAGCTTCTTCCTCTCCACCCAGACCTGCTCTCTTTCAATCAGGGGACGGTACTCCATCCAGACCTTCAGTCCCTGCACCTGACAGCCTGATTCCTGAGCGGCTAGAGTTCCAGGCTTTGGGTCTCTCCAAAGATGTTCTCACCATGGTCGAGGCTTCTCAGAAGGATTCGACCCGAAAATTCGATGCCTTCAAATGGAAGAGGTTCACCATTTGGTACCAGGTCAAGGGGCTTGACCCTTTATCTTGTCTGGTGGCTAGCACTGTTGGCTACCTTTGGTCCCTCTCTCAGTCTGGTCTTTGGTCAACACCCTTAAGGTGCACTTAAAGCCATCTCTGCATACCGGGCGTGGGCTGGTGGTATGCTGTCGGCGCAGGAGAAGGTGATCTGGTGCTTCTTCAGAGGCCTTGACCACATTTCTCCTCTGGTTCATGAACCACCACCACCTTGGGACTTGTTGCTATTGTTAGCAAAACTCATGGGTAAGCCATTTGAACTGATGCACAGGTGTGATATCTCTCACCTGTTGTGGAAGATCACCTTCCTCGTGGCTATTACGTCAGCCAGAAAGATCAGTGAGCTCTAGGTGCTCTTGGTGGAGTCTCCTTACCTGGTTTTCCATAGGGATAAGGTTGTCATTCACCCCAACCAGAAGTTCCTTCTGAAGGTTGTGTCTGAGTTTCACCTTAACCAGGTGATCAGTCTCCCAGTGTACGTCACCAACCACACCTCGAGGGGCTGAGCACAAGCTCCATATTTTGGACTTGTGGCGGGCGCTTGCCTATTACAAGGAGCACACGGCTGGAGTTCGGGAAGAGTTTCACCTGCTGTTTGTCACCTACGCTGAAGCCGCACCTTACAGACTGGCAACAAAGCAGACAACTGGCAGGCGGATTGTGTCCTGCATCGACCTCTGCTATAGGTTGGCAGGTGGGGAGCCTCCCGTAGGGCTAAGGGCTCATTCCACCAGTCATAACACTGCCTCGGTGGCTGCTTCAAGGGATGACCCTATCCAGGAAATCTTCAGGGCTGATACCTGGAAGTCTGCACACACCTTTATTTCCCACTACCACATCGACCTTGAATCATGCTGAGATGCTGGTTTTGGGGCCTCAGTTCTCCAATCTCTGTTCCCTAAATAGGGGGTGTGCGCCTTGCCCCCTCCTCCTGGAGAATTGCTAGTAGTCTGTGAGAAGTGTGGATAGTACATCATATCCGTGTCCCTAGGAAAACCGATTACTCACTTGTAACAGTAGTTATAGGAGTGGTATATGATGTACATCCACACTGATTCACCTGACCTCCAATGGCAAGTGGCACACCGGTCTTGCTTCCAGCGGGTAAGATCTGACATCACGGGGCATTGCCAGCTGAGTTGCCACCTGGGTGGGTCGGAGGAGCCAGCTTGAAGATTTTCCGGCAAGCCTTAAAGGGAAAGGAACGTTGTCAGAAGTGTGGATGGACATCATATACCACTCCTAGAACTACTGTTACATGTGAGTAACCTGTTTTTTCTACCCTGCTTCTTTTTGTTTTGCTTTCTTTGAACCTTTTTTTTACCCATTCCCATATTTTGCTTGCCTTTATTCTTCATGTCCTCCCTTCCACAAACCCGGTAAGAACAAACTGTCTATAGTATGAGTAACTACCCTGCACAACTCATACTTCCTCTTTTAAGAATTTACTGTAAGAAGATGTGTGTTTGTTCCCCCCATTTTATTTGTTACATTAATTTGTTATAATACCTTAAACACTGCAACATTTATACTCTCAAACACTGTAACCTAATTACAGTATTGTGGCCTTCACTTACCTATACCCCATCAGTGAGTACACCAATGACAGGAAACAGGTACTTACACTACCCAACAGGGTCCTCTACTTCCCTGCTTCCCCTGCTGATGCCTGTGACGCCAATATTTTACCTGTTCCACTCCTTCACTGTTCCACTCACTTGATGGGACACAAATGTGTGGGACACATTAGGTGTGCTTCCTTTATCCACTGCAGCAGACCCACCCCAACACAAATAAAAACCCTGATAGGAGCACTCCCCCACCCAGTAGCAAGCTCCGTAATGGAGCAGGGGGCAAAGGAGGAGGAGGAGGAGGAGGAGACAAGTCCAGCCCACAGGAAGACTGCTAGCTTACAATCAGCAGTCCGAGATTGCAGCAGTAGCTGCTGCTTTGCTTGATGTTTCTCTTTTTACTGTCACAACTCCCCCTCAGCATCCGGAGCCCACCCAGCTCTGCTCCCATTGCTGCCATTTTCCAGATGCTGCCCTTTGGAAGGCCAAAGGAGAAGGCCTGTGGCTGAGTTTACCATAACTACTTGTGGAATTTTCTTGACTACTGTGGAATACCAAGGAAATTTATTGAATGGGTGCAGTTTCTATACAAAAAGGTACGATGATCCCCATAGTAAATGGTATATGTGGGAGGGAGATTTAAAATCAGTAGTCAGACAAGGATGTCTTATGAGTCCCTTATTAGATCTAGTTGTGCTAGATTCAGTACTATGATCTGTTGATCAGGATAACCGGATACAAGAGATTAGGGTAAATTCAGACACTCTACAGTACAAATCGGTTTCTTATGCAGACGACGTTTGCCTACTGGTTAAAGATGTTAAATCAGGAGAGACAGCTTTAAAACATTTTGAACAATTTTCAAGAATGTCAGGCTCTAAGTTGAACATACAAAAAAGTACCGCAATGTTCCTAGAAAAAACATACAGATAATACAGTTGAAACAGTGAATAGGATAAGTTGTGCAAAGGAGAAAATAAAAATATCAGGTATCTGGTTTGGATTTATGGACATGGCAAACTGTAATTGGAAACTGAAATTGGATATAGCTGAAATGAAAGTAAACAGAAGGGACCTATGGGTAATGTAAAAGTAAAATATTTTTTTATGATCAAAACATTTTTGATCCCCATCTTCCTATACATAAGTTTTGTGTCCCCTCCCCCTAAAAAGGAGATAGAAGCAAGTGTGTATAGTATATTCTTTAGGTTACTGTGGGGGAGTAGACTAAATCTTGTTAAAAGAGGTATTACGTACCGCCAAGTTGAGGAAGGAGGTATAGGTATGATTTTTTTTGCTGCGTCTTTTTTAGTTATAATCTTAGGCCATTATTCCTTTATCAGACAACTATAGGACTAGAATTGTTTAGAAGACTTAGTAACAAATTTATAGGGCTTTGGGAACAGAAAAAATGGAGGCAAATTAAAGTCAGGGTACTACTATAAGTAGTAGTTATGTGAATAATTGTTTTCAGAAAATAAAAATGTGAAATCTAACCATAAAAATGATTAAGAACAATACAGGGAAATTATTATATAAAATAATCATTGGTGAACAGTTTTATAATACATCAATATTTGGTCAACAATATGGCTTGCCTGATACTGTTATTGTTAAACAGTTATTGGATCAAAGGATCCCGACAAAAAATGTGGGATACAATATGGATATGTGTGCATGGCAAGCTTAATGTAAAAGGCAATGCTATACATAAAACTATAGATGAAAGAAGATGCATTGGACTGGACTGTATGCAGGAAATTGAAACACTAGATCATCTATTCTTTGAGTGTTCATACATTGCCTCCTTGTGGCCATTATTGGCAATTAAATGGAGCGAGCCAAAGTTTCAAACTATTTCATATAAGCAATTAATCTTAGGAGATTTTGGAAATATTTGGACTCAATGGGACACAAGTACTACCCTAGTTATATTTGCAAGTGTGAAATAGTGTATTTGATGAAATAGATGTCAGTTTGTTTTTCAGAAAAGGAATGTTTCATTGGATGTACTAATACAATATGTGACAGGAAATAAAGGATATTTGAGATAGAGATATGACTTGGATGCATAAAGAGCAATTTCAGTTACTTGGCAGAGAATTACATGATGTGATTAATAGGAACTGGGGATACCATTTGGGGAGTACAAGATGAATTTCATTGTGATACATATTGTATGTTTATTGTTGTTTCTTAAGCTTAAGATTTTCTTGTAATGTATGATGATGGATATCTTTCCCTCAATAAAAAGTGCCTGGGATCTTTAACGTCCACCTGAACAACTACCAGAACAGGCAGATGTGACCTCAGTTTAACAGCTCATCCGAAGGACAGCACCTCAAGAGTACAGCATCCCTCTAAAGTGGCACTATAGTGTCAGTGTTGAGTTTTACCCCAGATTCCTGGTGTGATATGATGTCACCCCACTGCCACCCATTATAGTCATCTTATTTTAACACATGTCCTGTTCCAGCATTCAAAAGAACATTGAAAAATATTGAAGTGCTCCCCTTCCCTATTTCAAGTCAATATCCTCCCCCACATGACAGCTGTCTCTGTATATAAACAGAACACATTAACTTTCAAGAAAGTCCTTAAGCCTTGTACAGGGCTGTCTATGAAGAAGGATCGGTCCCCAGTGAACAAGAGGACCTAAATGCCCACTCCCCAGTGGCTTTTCATCTGGTGAGGGACAGGTCCCCCCAACCCCGATCCCAGAGGGAAGGAGGTAAATGGAGCCTACTGCCTGTCCCCAGTGGCTAACTGGGTTATACTTACTGCCTTCGGGATGTGTCATTTACAAAGTCACAAATGTAGTGTCCAGCATTGGAAAGCGAGAGTCCTCAAGAATCTTTAAATTGGGTGGAGGTGCCTGGTTGTGGAGTTGTGCACTCCTCTCAGGGTCTTCATTTTGCTAGCTGGTAGGGAGTCCTTGTGTTGCTAATTGTTGTGCTTTTTAACTTGTTTCATCAACTTGTGCCAGGCCTTAGTGTCTGGAATGGTCTGCAGGGCAGAACGTTCAATTTCTTCAACAAGGGCTTGGCGTCAACCAAGGTGCTAAAAAAAAAAAAAAAAAAATTGGACTTCCTTCTCTGAGTGTGTCAGGACCGAATATCTGCATTTTAATATTCTGTTGGGCCAGGTGTTTCCATATCATCAGTAGAGCATACCTTTTATCGTGTGTGTGTGTGTGTGTGTGTGTGTGTGTGTGTCAATGGTGTAGGCAGGCATACTCACTGTACACATTTGTGTACAGTTTTGTTGAGTGCTTGTCACAAATAATATGCCTTTCTGTTAACATTTTTATTCCAATATGTAGTATTTGGGTTAGTGTAGGCCACTGAGGAGTGCCTCTGTTTAAACTTCTGTTGTTTAGGAGACAGATACATGTATAACATCTTTAGAGATTAGAGGAATCATCTGACAACAATCTGACTTGTTTGGAAGAGGGTGCCATTTGGAGAGAATGTACATTTTTTAATTGGGGGTGTAACTGTTGGAGATTATGTGTACAAAACGGACATGTCTGGCTACACCCCTCTGTGTGTGTGTATGTGTGTGTGTGTGTGGGGGGAAGTGAAATCATGCTGGAAAAACAGCTTAGTGTCCCCAAAGAGCAGATCCGTCTTACTCCATGCCAGCTGCTAAACTCTTACCGTGGTACGGTAATTGAGAAACCTTAATACTATTGAGTGCAGCCTAGCTTTTGGGTCTCTAGGCCGGGCAAGAAAGGAGCTCTTTCAAAGCAACTCCAAAAAGAGCCCTATTTTGTCTATCTCAGTCCCTTCAGGAAGTCCATGCATGTGGACTTTATCCTGCCAGGAGCATAGCACAAGATCATCCATCTTCTCTTTGAGCTGCTGCTCCAAGTGGCAGAGGAATTGCAGTGCAGTGGCATGCTACTTGAGGGTTGCTTAGGCATCAGTGAGGCCTTCCTCCAGGTTGGCCGTTCATTTTGTAACCTTGGTCAGTCCTTTCGCTATGTCACTGAGCACCCATTCCATCTTTTCCACTGATGTCCCCAATTTTCTAAGCTCATAAAAGAGCTTCTTTTGATGTGATAATAACATTTTCCTCCCATCCTCATCACTAGTGAGGCTGGCATGTTCAGATGTGATGGATACTGATCTGCCGCAAGTTGGACCTCCCAACCATTGGAAGCCATCTGGAAAGCAGGTAAGGCTTTGAGCTTTAGTTTTGTTGGCAGCTTTACCACGACTGTTTTCTCACTGGCTTGGATATTTGGCAATGGGAAATGGGTGATAAATATCAGTTTTTAGTGCTGTGGGGACGGAGCTGGCTCGACTTATTCCTGCATGGGAGCAAGGCAAAACTGGAAGTGACATTTAGCTGTTTTTTAAACAAAGCATGAATTAGAGTATCTCTGTGGCAGAATACAACCCTGTCATTTACTAAAATATGATGTGATGTCATTGATAACATCACATATTCTGGGGGTAGGTTGTAAGTTCTGCAGAACATTCCATAGCTGCAGAACTGCAGGATTCTAAGGACCTTGTTCATAGGCGCCAATAAATGGTCTTCTATATAACTACAGCCTTATTTAGTACATATTTTTTCTTTTTTTATTTTTAACCTAGGCAATGGGGAAGTACCCAGTGTCGTCTGTGACAGCTCTAAGAAACTAGTAGATGTAGCTTCTTTCATTAGAGCTACTAAAGCCCATTCACTGCCAAATATTGGAGTCTGCACATCATTGGAACAACTGCTGGAAGAAAATCGGAGAAATGAGCAAGCAAGAACAGGTAGGTATCTTCTGTAAAACGTGAAAAGCACTTTCTTATTTTCTCTGTCCTTTTCCTGTTTGTGCACCCAAAAGTACAACTATAAAAACTAAGTGGAGATAGAAATAACTTTTAAACAATATGTAGCAGTGACTGCTATGCCATACCAAAATTGTGTAACAATATCATGAAGTTGTATAGCTGTTTCAAAAACGTACAGAATATTTAATCTTTACATTATTTTATAGCTAATAAATATTCTCAGTGCCACCGAATATATGAGCAGTAATGTTTCTTCCATTCAGAGAGAGAACAGAACTAAACACAGGCCTCACATGACCCCTGCTGGCCAGTACATGAGTGATATTTTAAAATGAATTTATGTATTGGAACTTCTGACTGGGATAGGCACGCTGAGCCAAGGATTGTTAGTAAGAGGGAGGTACAGAAAAAGAGTCAGTAAAAACGTGTTTCAGAAGCCAGTTACACACAGTTAATGGTATTTAAATAGGAAAACTCAAGTGCGATGCTCCATTTATAATTTTCCCCTTGATTATCAGCCACCCTCACTTTTCGCCAGCTTTCTCTCCTATACTAATCTTCCTCCATGTTACTTTCTCCTTTATCCACCACCCATAGTAATCATCACCATCTGCAACAGTCAAACCTAGTATATTTTTATTCCCCTAGTATTAATCACCACTAAGCTGATGTCACTGGGTTGGCCCTCATTGCAGTCTTCAGCTCAACAGATGTCACTGGGTTCTGGAACTGCCAAGTAATTAAAAGAAACTCTGGTCAGAGCCAATACGGCTGCTATGCATAATCATGACACTGTGTTTTTGTTTCTTTTTTTTTGTTACAGAAGTCCTTCAAAAAATGTAATGCTTTAATTCATATAGTCTACTTTGGCTGGTTTTGTTGTTGAAGTGTAATATGATGCATTTTAGGGGTACAACCACAAAGCTGTTTTTCTAGCATGCATAGGCTAGGTGCAACACCACCTGGTCATCAATGTTTTGCAGAGCTTGACCTCTGATAGTAAATCGTGAATGCATCGATCTGTGAATATTGTTATATTATATGAGGATATCGACAACTTTACAACAACAACAACACAAACTTACACCCTCAGACAGTTTTGAAAATCTGCCCTTCAATTTCCCTTATAGAATATAATAATAGTCACACATTGATGTAGACACAGTTTACCATCAGAGGCAAGCCATCACGAAACATCAGTAACCAGGTGGTGTAGCCAGCCCAATGGCACTGAGGGTTGGGGCACCGGACGCCACACCTCGTGCCGCGCTGGATGCCATGCCTCACACCGCACTGGCGACCCATGTTCAGGAACGAGCATGGGCTGCCATGGGTCGGCAGGAAGGAGATGGATCGAGCGTCCGACGGACTGCTATGCATCTCTCTGGAGGGGGAGACCTGCGGCCAGTGCATGCCTGACCCCTAGCGGAGGCTGGGGCTCAACGGCACGGAGCCACAAGAATGTGGGTCAAGAGCACAGCAGACGCTTGATGTGGGCGTGCACAGGGTGTCGCGTGACCCCATCTCGAACATCATTGCATGCCCTCCCTCATGGGGAGAAAATGGAAATAATGACAGCCAGGACATGTGGCTTGATGGCTGTCCGCCATTGCGCCGCCATCTCCACGGGTACCACCTGATCCGGATCCTGCCTGGTAGGGCAGTTGGGGCCCCTCACCTCCCTGCCATAGGGGAGTACAAGGTGGTGGGCCTAAGAGGAGTTTGGAGTGGGCAGACGGTGGCTGGAGGAGAGGAGTAGAAGCCTACCGGGGCCACAAGGAGAAAAAAGTAAGAAGAAAAAGAAAATAACCAGGTGGTGTTGCACCTAAATGTACACATACTGGAACTATAGCTCTTGCGTTTCACCCCTAAAATGTATCGCATCACACTATCCAGAGAAGGCTCTGATACCCCCACCAGCTCCTCTGTTCTCAGTCACTGCTTCTGAGACACCCCTATCGCCTGCCTGTAACAGTTCTATAATCAGGGGTGTCACAAGTCTGTGCCCAGGTTTCCAAGGGTTGCCCTGCTTTGTGCATGCATTGGCAATTTGCCCTTCCCCACTTAACACAGAGACATAGACTTTGATGGCAGATAAGGACCACTTGGCCCACCCAGTCTGCCCATTTCCCTACCTACTGGATAAGCTGAAGATTTTAGTTAACCAACAGCCTACTTCCTGCCACCCCCCACTATGATTGCCTTATGTCTGTCCCATTCATGTTTGAATTCCTCCACTGTTTTAGACCCCACAGCCTCTCCAGGAAGGCGGTTCCATGCGTCCACCACTCTCTCCAGGAAAAAAAATGTCCTCACATTACCCCTGAACCGTCCCCCCTCTATCTTTAAATTGTGCCCCCTTGTTCTTACACATCTCTTTTTCTGAAAGATGCTACCCTCCTGGACTTTGTTGATTCCCTTGAGGTACTTGAACGTTTATATCATGTCCCCCGTCCCTCCTTTCATCAAGGGTATACATATTAAGCTCTCTCAGTCTCTCTTCATATGGTTTCTGATGCAGACCCTGCACCATTTTAGTTGCTCTCCTCTGGACTGCTTCCATCCTGTCTATGTCCTTGCGTAGATGAGGTCTCCAAAACTGCACACAGTACTCCAGATGGGGTCTCACCAATTGTCTGTACAGAGGGATAAGCACTTCCTTTTTTCTACTTGTGATGCCCCTTCCTATGCATCCCAGTATCCCCCTGGCTCTCCTTACTGACTTCTCACATTGCTTACCTACCTTTAGATCATCTGATATGATTACCCCCAGGTCCCTTTCCATTTTTGTTGTTGTTAGTACCTCCCCTGCTATTGTGTACTCTTCTTCTGGGTTTTTGTTTCCCAGGTGCATTACTTTGCACTTCTTTGCGTTGAATCTGAGTTGCCATATGTCTGACCATTCCTCCAACCTTGCCCAAGTCCCTTCTCATCCTTTCTACCCCTCCTTGTGTATCAACTCTGTTACAGATCTCTGTGTCATCTGCAAAGAGGCATACCTTTCCCTCCAGACCCTCTGCAATGTCACCTATAAAGATGTTAAAGAGGACTGGACCTAGTACTGAGCACTGAGGTACTCCACTAGTGACCCCTCTTTCTTCAGAATGTGTTCTATTCACTATTACCTTCTGTGTCCTGTTGTACAGCCAGTTTGCTACCCAGGCTACCACCCTGGGACCCACTCCCAGGCTGACTAACTTGATTATCAATCTTTTGTGTGGGACTGTGTCAAATGCCTTGCTAAAGTCTAGGTAGGCCATATCCACGGCCCTTCCCTGGTCTATTACTTTGGTCACCCAGTCAAAGAAATCGATTAGATTTGTCTGACATGACCTTCCTGCTGTAAATCCATGCTGCTTTTGGTCCTGTGCCCCGCCGTCCTCTAGGTACTCAACAATTCTTTCTTTCAGAAGTGAATCCATCATTTTCCCTACCACTGAGGTCAAACTTACAGGTCTGTAGTTTCCTGCTTCTGCTTTGCTCCCACTTTTGTGAAGGGGAATCGCATCTGCCCTCCTCCAGTCCTTAGGTACCACCCCATCCTCCCATGATTTGTTAAAAAGTGTGGTCAGTGGTGTCACTAGGTCCTCCCATAGTTCTTTTAGGATTCTGGGGTGAATCCTGTCAGGCCCCATTGCCTAGTCCACCTTGAGTTTTGGGAGTTCTTTCAGGACTCTTTCTTCTGTAAATGGACTGGTGTCAACCCCCCTGCCCAGAGTGCTTCTATTGTCTGGTTTAGGTAATTCCTCCTCATCTTCTTTTGTGAATACTGAGCAAAAGTATTCGTTCAGTAACTCTGCCTTTTCACTGTGTCCCTCTGCCCACCTCCCCTCTCCCTTATTAATCTTCACTATTCCTCCCTTAACCTTTCTATGCTCCCTAATGTACCTATAAAAGGATTTATTCCCCTTCTTAACTGAATTGGCTATTTTTTCCTCGGTTTGGGCTTTTGCTGTTCTGACTGCCTTCCCCACTTCTTTCTGCTTTAATTGATACAGTTCTCTGTCATGCGCCTTCTGTGATTCCTCATACTTTTTGAATGCAGCCTTTTTCTCCTTAACCTTCCCTGCCACCTCTTTTGAGAACCATAGTGGTTTTTTACTCCGCTTTGTTTTCTTTATCTGTTTCACACAAAGGCTTGTTGCCTCTATGATGGCAGTTTTGATTTTTCTCCACTGTTCTTCCACCCCTCCTTTTTGGCCATTTGCTAGTGTATTCCTCAGGTATTCACCCATTTTGCCAAAGTCAGCTCTTCTAAAGTCCAGTATGCTTGTTTTGTATGGCTCATTTCCATGGTTGTGCTTATTAGAAGCACACTGTGCAGTGTCATTGTTCCCATATGACTAGTGACTTCTAAATTTGTGATCCTCTCTCCATTTGAGAGTACCAGGTCTAGTATTGCTCCCTCCCGAGTGGGTTTCAACACTAGCTGTCTAAGGCCTGCCCCCTGCAGGGCATCAAGAATGACCCTGCTCTTGGATGTCCAGTCCATGCCCTCTTGAAAAATGTGGCTTTCCAGGGTGACCTTCCTGTCTCACCCCCAGTGGATGACTATCAATTCCTCAAGTATGCACTACCGTTGCTTCATTGTAATCCATGGGGTAGCCCTCTAAAAGGGTCACAACCATTCATGTATCCCTTACGCCCCATGCTCATATCTTGGCTCTATAGTGCCCCTTGTACCTGTCCATCAAGTTGGTACTCCAGAAAATTTATTAACTTCAACCCATCCTGGACCGTCTCTAAAGATTGGACCCCGAGCAAAAAGAGAAAACTCTCTTTTTGGTCCCTCATGCTATCACTTGAAGCCCTCATTAAACTATTACTCTTCTTGTTGATCTGCGCTGGCAATATTGAAATCAATCCAGGACCCCCAGAAGGCTTTACCTCCCCATCAGATCTAGCCTCCATTAAAGGTTTAAGCTTCCTTCACATCAACGCGTGCAGCCTCCTAAAAAAGATCTCATTAATCCAGGCCTGGGTTGCCCACACCTTGCCAGACTTTCTGGTAATCTCTGAGACATGGCTTAAACCTGCTACACATGACAGGGAAATAAATCTACCCAACTACCAGCTATTCAGATCAGACCGCCTGACAAGGGGCAGTGGAGTGACTATCTATGTTAAATCAAATATTTCTGCATCTTGCCTCAGTGCAACATCAGTGCCCAAAGAATTCGAATGTTTATCCCTTAAAATAGCTCTCCCCAATATGACAGCTTTTCAATTGGTTGGCTGCTATAGGCCCCCCTCTGCTGGCCTTCAACTCCTAAACCACTTGGGAAATATAATTAATCTGGGCCCCGAGGACACCATCATTTTAGGTGATCTAAACTTTAACTGGCTGTCCAATGCATCTGCACCCTAGTATCTTTTGTGACACATATGGATTCACTCAATTAATAAATGAACCGACAAGATTTAACTCAAAAACAAAAGTAACAGCACCCTACTTGACATTATGTTGGTAAACAAACCGCACCTGTTTTCCCATGCTGGAGTGCTTTTCAGTGATATAGCGATCACTGTCTTATTGCAGGGATAAAATCATCAGTCAAGCCATCCAACCCTCGAGAATTCCTCACAAGAAGGTCTAAAAAAAACCTTAACATCGAAGGATATCTCCATGACCTATATCATTCCTTACGCTGGCAAGAATTCTATCACACAGCTTCTGTGGAAACAGAACTCAAGGTGCTAAATGACATTATCATAGGCGCCCTCAATACTCATGCACCTTTCACTAGCGTTAGAATAAAAAGCAAATCCTGCCGCTGGTTTTCTGCCGATCTTAAATTTGCACTGCTTACTAGAGATAATCTCTGGAAAAGGGCTAGAAAGACCAAGGATCCGTCTGACTGGCTTCAGTTCAGAAAAGCCAGAAACAGCTGTACCAAAAAAGTGAGAGAAGCCAAAGCTGCCTTCTATACAGCCGAGCTTGATGCCTCCCACCTTAACCCAGCCAGATTCTGGGGCACCATCAAGGGATCCTAGGGCAGGACTCCAGTACTTCCTTGCCATCCCAAGTGCACTGTAACAATGCTGTTATCACTGACAAGCGTGAAATCTTAGATGCATTCAATAATCATTTCACTACGGCTGGCCTAGCTTTGATTCCTCCCCAGCAAATCTACTACGGTCACAACTTAAATTCCAGTCTCATCGATGGTCAGAAGGCTGCCTCTTCATTCTCCTTCAAGCCCATTTTATTAAAACAAGTGGAAGACCTACTGCTACTCTAGACACCAAGAAAAGTGCAGGTGCAGACTCTTGGACCCCTACTTAAAATTGCTCTACATGCCATTGCAGTTCCCCTAACTCATCTTTTTAATCTGTCCTTATCTACTGGTTCTGTTCCTACATTGTGGAAAACAGCACAAATGTTTCCCCTCCTCAAATCAGGGGACCCCATGGATCTCAACAATTATAGACCTATATCCATCCTACCTGTGCTGTTTAAAATGTTAGAAAAACTGGTGAGTATCCAACTAAGAGACTACCTCGATGCTAATAACTTACTTAACCCTGCTCAATCTGGGTTTAGGACCAGACACAGTACCATTTCTACATTAGCAAAAGTAACAAATGATTGGCAAACTGAGTTAGACAAAAAAACAGCATCTGTGCTGTATTTCTAGACCTAAGTAAAGCCTTTGATACAGTGGATCATGAGCTGCTAATTTCCTCACTGCACTCCTTAGGCCTGGATTCAACCTCTCTTGGGTGGTTCAGATGTTACCTCACTGATAGAACACAGCAGGTGAAAATGAAGGTGTCCTATCCTCCCTCAAAACCACTTCTAGGGGAGTACATGAGGATCCATCCTGGGCCCTATCCTCTTTGCTGTCTATATCAATAACATTGATTCCAACCTCACTGTTGCCAATGTCCACCTTTTGCTGATGACACTGTCTTGTATGTCAG
The DNA here is from genome assembly GCA_016271365.2 of Neoceratodus forsteri. NCBI lineage: Eukaryota > Metazoa > Chordata > Ceratodontiformes > Ceratodontidae > Neoceratodus > Neoceratodus forsteri. The sequence continues at coordinate 1,131,455,360 of CM028131.1, forward strand.
TAACCCTCACCATCAAAGGCCTGTGAGTTATTACAATCAGAATTCTCCCTGCTGCAACATCAACTGCTTGAAAAGAAACACTATTAAATGCCAAGAAGACAAAGGCTATGTTCTTTCCACCAATATATATTCTACCACCTCTCATCAAACATTCTTCCCAACTATCCACCATCCTTGGAGAAAACTTGATTATGTGGATAAATTCAAATATCTAGGGGTATGGATTGATAATAGACTTGATTACACTCAACATGTTGAGGAGCTCCTGAAAAACTCAGACAGAGGCTCGGCCTATTCTTCAGAATCAAACATTATCTAACCAAAGAGTCTAAACAGAGACTAATACAGGCGTCATTTCTATCTCTCATCGATTATGCAGATTTCCTATATGGCCACTGTACTATGTCCTATCTAAGTAAATTGGATACCCTGTACCACAGAGCTCTAAGATTCATCACAGATCTTCCTTTCAACACTCATCCACTGCTCTCTATAATGCTGTTGGCTGGACATCCTTACACCTTAGGAGGAATAAAATGCTGCACTATGGATTTACAAAGCTCTGTCAAACAAACTTCCATCTTATATTTCTGATTGCTTTACCTGGCTACACCTAGATCATATGCCCTAAGAAGCAATAACCTTATCACCTTGAAGATACCTGAAGTCTGTACCCGGCATGGGAGATCTGCAATCAGCTACTTTAGCATCTACCTGGAATTCTCTGCAGAAGACCCTAAAGTTGAACACCTTCATCCCTATAGCATCCTTTAAAAAGCTCTTCATAAGTCTCTTTCCTGAGATGTGCAACTGCCTTCACTAAGCCTAGTCCCCTCTTACCCTTTACCCCCATTTTTTTTCTTTCTACCACAGTTTATATACTTTTTCTAAACTTAGCTACAATATACCCTAAAATCCATTGCCATTCCCTTTCTTTTTTATCCCCCCATTTCTACTTGCTTAAGTATCTACCCAATTACAACACAACCTGACCAATTCCACAATCCCAATACCTTACAGTCATCTGGGTCAAACCTGTCTGAATTATTTTGTTTTGTGGTCCAAAATCATTAGCTACCTTGCTTGTATATACGTTTTTTTTATTACTGTAGCTGTTTATTTATATTTAAGTCTTTGTCTCTTTCTCTGTATTTGTTTATGTATGCTACTGTACCTTATTTGATCTTGACCTATCAGGTCCATCTTGTAAATGAGCTAGCTCAATGATGTCTGCCTGAATAAATAAAGATTTTGATTGATTGATTGACTGATTGGATGTGGCTGCAGTACATGTCATCCAGTTAACATCTTGCATATTCAGGTCCCCATCAACAGTATCTCCTTTTTCAGCCATTTTGAGAATGTCCTCTATCATTTTCTTGTCCATTTCCTACCCTTGAGATGGGGTCTGTATACAACCCTGTGGGATTGTGATGCCATTCCCTGTCTCCAAGGTGACCCAGAGTGCCTCTTGTCCTCCCCCTTTACTTTTTAGTTCTGTAGCTTTGATTCCTTCCTTTATGTATAGAGCTACTCCACCTCCTCTTTTCCCCTCCCTGTCCCTTCTGTAGACTGTGTACCGGTATGTTGACATCCCAGTCATGGTTCTCTGTGTACCATGTTTCAGTGACTGCCACAATATCCAATTGTTCATCTTCTATCAAAGCTACTAGCTCAGGAAGCTTGTTTCCCAGACTAAGGGCATTGGTACTCATTGCCCTCCATTTAATGTTGGCTTTATCCTTTTTTACCCCATCCCTGCTCTTTTTGCCTTTGTCTATTTTTCCATTTACCCCTGCCCTCTGTTGAGCACTGTACCTCAGTGTTTACCTTACTACCTGTCATGTTTTGTGGGGGGAGGCTTGACATTTCCTGCCTCTTATTAGCACCTCCCACCATGGCTAGTTTAAAAGCTTGCCCAAGGAAGCATTTAAACCTGTCACTTAGAATCTTGGTTCCCTTTGTGGACAGATGCAGACCATCATGCCAGTATAGCCCTTCATCTCTCCAGGTGTACCCCCAGTCCCCAATGAAGCCAAAGCCCTGTGCTCTGCACCAGTTTTGCAACCATTCACTTGGTCCTTATAGTAATAATGCTTGGAGCTGTGGCTCTTTGAAGTTGTAAGTGCTCTGGCTGCAGTCGATAAACCATAAACCAAACACAACACTCCAGTGTTTCAGGCATGAAGCATTTTATACATTAAGATTCTAGATTGGCTGCCTCCTCCTGATCTCTCTTGTGCCGTATCATTGATGGGAAATCAGCTGGATCAGATCACCCACCTAAATTATAGTGAGCAGCCCACGGGTGACTCCGGCCGGCATTGAAAGGATGAGCTCTGGGTCGGGGTCACCTGTTTCTTCTCAGATGAAGAGGAGGAAGATGATTAACGACAGGGTTACAACCCGGATGAGTGTGAAATTCAACCAGAAGACCAGTGCATGGGAAAATATGCAAATGTATCACCAACACAGGCTGCTTGAATACTTCATAAACAGTAATAGGTAAACTTTACAGAGACTTCCAATCCTTTAATGGCATGCTAGGCACACACTGGGTGCACACACGATCAAAAATGTCCTAAGTTTGTATATTTTGTATTTTCCCTGTGCTTCTGTAAATACCATATTGAAGTGGTCTCTGTTCAGAATTGCAGTGGGGTGCGAGGAACTACCCCAAGGAATCTGCTGAGTCCATGGAGCAGACAGGTCAGTGCAATGGGGACTTCTGATAAAATTACTCCTGGAAAGGCTGAGCTGGTTGCCCTACTGAGGATAACTGTAAGGGTTGATCAGGGGGATGAGCTAAGACACGGACACCTCTCCTGAGGTCAGTTCTCCTACCGTACTACCATGCCCAGTCTCAGTTCTAGATTAGTGTGCAGCTGTGGAGCTTAGACATCTGCACTTCTACGTAGGGTTTAGTGTGTAGCCAAACACAGATGAATTGAGACTAGAATGGTAATTTCTTCTGTGTTTGGCTGAACATAAACGGGGGCAAAAGCAATCCGCTGTTCTGCCTAGGTGGCACACACACTGGAGCGTGAGAGAATGCTTTCTCTGTAGGACAGCTGGATTACTCATGATAGGCTGAGTGATAATTTCTGTAGTTTTTTTTTTTAAATAAAAAAAGGCACATTGATTCATAATTTCACTGCCTAACAGAAAGTGGCATCTGCATGTTAGATTATTGAGCATGATTGTGCATATCACTTTCAGTAAACATGAGTTAAACCAGTCAAGAAGATTAGTTGAGATTTCTAGAGACGAATTCTATCTCCTTATATAGCCATGTGGCTATATATGTAAAATACTCTGTTTCATGAACACAAACATACACAATAAAAAAAATAAATGGGGACTGGTGCTTTTTTTTTTTTTTTTTAACAAAACCTGCTCATGCTGGCACACCTCTGAAGGAGCCATCAATTGTCACTGTGGGGCTTTTTTTTTTTAAAATCACCCTGTCACACACTGGATTTTACTGATAATATTCATTTTGATTGTATCAGTGTGTGTTCTAAAATGGAGTACTTTATATATAGTGTCATGCTAAAATGCCAGCAGAGTAGGCCTAATGGTCCTTCGAGTCTATTCGATTGTTGGCACCTGCACTGGGGCTGATTTTTATGTCCCCCCCCCCTTGGATTATACGGTTCCCAGTCCCAGATGTTCCACCTGTATTGGACCTGGTCAGATTTACCCTCCCCCTGTACCTGTTCCATCCCCTCATAAGTCTCTGCCTCTACCAGCTCCCTGGGCAGTGCATTCCATGGCTCCACCACCCTTTCAGTGAAATAATACCTCCTCTCCCCTCTGAGCCCACCCCTTCCAGCTTACACCCATGTCCTTTCGTTGCCCACCTCCTTCATTTGGAGCACCCTGATTAGACCCCACCCCCCTTATTGATCCTTTTTATGTACTTGAAAACCTCTATCATGTCCCCCCCATCCCTTCTGTCCTCCAAGGTGTACATGTCAAGCTCTTTAAGCCTCTCCTCATAGGTCCTCTCCCCCAGGCCCCAGATCATTTTGGTTGCCCTCCCTTGGATCCTTTCTAGGATTGTAATGTCCCTCTTTAAATGTGGTCTCCAAAACTGCACACAATACTTGAGGTGTGGCCTAACCAAGCAGTTCTACAGGGGAAGGATCACTTCCGCCTTTCTGGATGTAATCCCCCTAGCGATGCATCCCAGCATCCTGTTTGCCCTTGCCACTGCCCTCCTACAGGTCTTTGAGTTGTTCATTTTGACATCTACCACTACCCCAGATCCCTCTCACCTTCTGTGACTTGAATTGTGTCTCCTCCCAGGGTATACCCCAGCCTACCCCAAAAAGCAAAGAAGGCTTTGGCTGCAGTGCAGGTGTGATGCTCATTGGAGGCTGGCTAAGACTCAAAATAGTCACAAAAATCCAAGTGTGGAGAGCATTCAGGGTAGACTGTTCCATACAGTTCAACTGGGTAATTTAATGCACAAATGCAAATCCACAATGAAGACTATATTTAAAAAAAATATATATATTACTTGTACAACCTGCTGTCAGCAACCATCAAATAGCTATGAGTTGAAAGTAAATGTTCTTAAAATACAGCTTTCATTGTGAATTTGTATTTTTGCATTTAATTACCCTGTTGAAGTGTATGGTCACAGAGCAGTTATTTTATTATTAGCCTACCCTGAGTGCTCTCCATTCCACACTTTTGTTTTAAAAACATAGTAAAAAGGCTTGCATCCCTATACACATAATCACCCAAAATTCAAACACATGAACACACTCGAGCCCCAGAAAATCACAGCAATTATTAAAAAGAAGCAGGAACATAATTCGTTTGGAAAGATTGAAAGATCAATACCAGAATAAGGGCAATAACAATTACTGTATTATATAAAAAAAAAAAAAAAATAGTCACATTATGAGCAGCAAAATACCTTATTAATTGTAAGGTAAGTAGTCACAGTGGCTAATGTGTTAAACAGATAAATAAAAAAGTAAACAGTGCTGTCCAGTTCCCAATCCCCCACCCACCATCCAACCATAACAATTGCTAAACCCATTTTCAAGCCCCACTACATAGGGAATACATTTCCAGAAACAGCTTGTTCAAATCCTACCACTACTGGCAAAAGAACATATGCAGCTAACACAAGTATCCACTTACATCAATATAAAAAACTGTATTATTGTAAGATGCTACCCAGTTTGACTGCAGCCTTCCATGCTGTGACCGGCACATACACTACTCTCACCTTCTTGGCCGGCTGCTGAATAACAGTTTACTGTCATCTGCATATTGAAAAAGCTGAAGCAGTATGCAGACGATTATAAACTGACATTCAGTGGTCAGCTGTGGAGATGGGAGGATGATACTGTATGTGCCACTAGCCAGTGAGTAACAAATAGTAAAGTAGTGGTGCTAGAATAGTTGCTAATTCTAATTGCTGATGATGAAGGGCAATAACATAAGGCTATAGATCGAGTTAGAAAAACAGCTCTCTGGGTAGTAACCCTGAGAGCTAAATTTTGGTCACGCCTCCAGTATTCTAAAAGTTTATTTTTTTTTTTAATCTAGTTATTTGGTCCCCGATGCATGCCTCCTCCCATCTGGCGATGGGGACCCGCCTGAGCCACACAGATTCCCAGGCCCTGGCACTCGGTCATGCGAGAGTGTGAGGTATGCTCAGTCCTGCTCTGCTCCCCCACCTGACACGCTGGCACCCCAAGTTGTTCCCAAACTCGGTCGCCGATGTATCACGAGGTAAGGCATCCAGTGCCTCAACCTCTGCACCACCATCGGGCGACAGTTCTAAAGGTTTTATAGATGGAGACCTCTCCACCTTTAGAGTCTGTTCACCTGAAGTGGGAGGAAAAGGGTTGGGAACTAGTTCTGCAGAAAAGCTAGGGCAGCCGGCCCAGTGGCGCAGAGGGCTGAGTTGCTGGATGCCACACCTCGAACCACGCCGGGGACCCGGGATTGGGAACGATCTCAGGCACCAGGGGTCAACAGAGGAAGGGGTAGTATTGAGCATCCGTGGGACTGCTCTCCTCCCTGGGGTGGGTTGGGGATGCATGGTCGCTCTGCAGCAGCCCCCCAGTGGAGACCGGGAGCACAGCAGAGGGATCGCACTAAGGGGAACACCACAGAAAAGCAGAAACTGCACTGGGATTGGCCAGATGATGGTGACCGTCCCCAATGATGCCCTCGAGCAATCCCGGCAGAGTAACATCCTCCTCAGCAGCACCCAGGCAAGAAAGAAAATAGTGTGCTGGAGTCCCCCGGCTGGTGCCTTCCCTCTCGAAGGAGGGGAACCCTCCCGGCAAAGGGATATGCCAGGCTAACCTGAAGGAAGGCTGCAAATATGAGGTAGGCAGCTCTGGGGGAATTGAAGGAAGGGGGTCGCTGGTGGTACTAGGTGGCTTGAAGGAGGAGCAGGTCCTAGTGCGCGACGGAGGGGAAAAAAGATTACACACACACACAAAAAAGAAAAGCTAGGGTTCATAGGTTGGAGAGAGGGTGGAGGGTAATGGCCTTCCAGTTCTGCAGGGGAGATAATTGGAAAATACTTGTGTGATTTTCCTTACACCCATGGTCATCAAGTTTTTTAAATGTATGAATACTGATGCATGATGGAGACAGTGCTGTGGTGGAGTGGGATCTCATTTTTACATTTTTGGGGCATGCCTGGTATTAAATACCTACTGGAATTCAATCCATCAAGCCATGCAGGAAATCTTTTGGCTTACTATCCCCGTCATATTCACTGATATGATTCTGGGATTCCCTAAACTATTAAATGGGCCCGAACACCCAAAAGTGGGGCTAAATGCTTAGAATTACTGCCTTAAGATGTATTACTGTAATGTGGCTTTCCAAATACCACCTACATTAGGACAATGGAAGAAAAAAGTACACGAGATTGAAGCTATGGGAAGGATTACAGGACACCTTAGGCTGGAGAGACAGAAATGTTTTGATGTCTTTGGACTGTGGCATAAGTATATTTTGAAATAGTAGGAAGGGCCTGGCCAAGAGGGGGAGGAAGTGGAAAGGGCTTGAACATTCCAAAGACTCTGGTCGGGGTCTCTATGTTTGTACTTTTATGTTTGAAGAGCTTTGTTTTTGAGCTTTCAGTGTCCAGAGGCTCCTGATTTCAATTTTTGCTGTCTAGGAATAGGCAGGTAGCCATGGATGTCAGAAAGGGTGAAGATTCTCATCCAGAGCTGGAAGAGTACAACATACATGGCCACTGGCCACTTTCATGATACTCTTTTTGCAGTAGGCCGCAATGGTCTTGAAACTTATGTACTGTATTACACTTCGTTCACGTGTAAATGCATTCAGTGGTAGTACTGAATATGAAGTGGGGTGAACGCATTTTCAATTCTGTTGTTACTCACAATATGTTATCATTTGTATGTCAGTTAGTGTCACTATTCATGGCCCCAAGTGATTTCTGTATTGGTTGAACAGATCAATAACATTTTTGAAGTTTAAATATAGAATAATAGCTAGATAGGTGGTTTTAACGAGAATGTTACACACACCCGAGGTGTGGGATGCCACATAAACCCGGAGAGCGAAGCTCAAGGGGTTTATAAAGGTGTCCCACACCAAGGGTTTGTGTAAAATTCAAGTGTTACACACCTTTCCAGCCTTTATTTTAAATAATTGCTGGGGAGTCTGTGTTTTTTTTGTCACAGCAGTTATATAAAATAAAAACACATTCCTGTTCAGCTGCGGTCCTTTCATAGTTTAGCGCAGTCCACAGCTCCTGAAATCTTTTTTTTGTTAAACTTCAAATAAGGTTTAAAGTTTAATCATGACAGTGCGGTTTCTTTTTTTTTAAAGAGTTACTTACTGCTGAGAGTGTTAGTCGGGCTGGTGGTGCAGTGTTCAGGGGGACAGCGGGAAGATGGCCTGCTGGCGCATGCACAGAGCGAGAGAAACCCGGTGCATGTTTCCGTTATAACCAGCTGGTTATAACGGCAAATTAAGTCCTCTCAGGAATGATGTAAACGAGAGTCCTCAGGTTCTATTCATGAAGCAAAGGGTCAGTAGTCCTAACGAGGGTTCACACTTACACTGCTTTGACTCTTAGTTCAGTAATTAATTAGATTCGGTACCCAGTAATGTTGACTCAAAAAATGATCTGACTTTATCTTTAAAAATGTATCACTCCCCACTTGGGGAGGCAGAGTATATGCTCCAGATCCTCAGTCCTGAATGGGAAGCTCCGCATCCTGGAAGGAGCCCAATTCCGAAATCTTCTCAGTTCCTTTGGGAAGAGCTGATCCATGGTCCCATGCTTGTCTGAAGAGCGGCTGAGTGACAGGATGTGGAGAGAAGAGGCTCAGTGGCTATGAGCAGTCCTGGGGATTTCTGTAATCCCATCTTTGGTGGATACTCTACGCTTGAGTGGACCTGAAGGGAATGGGAAGCTGTACAGCTCTAAGCTTGCAGTTTCTAAAATCCCCACTAAGTGGGTGCAGGGAGATATTCTGTGGCCCTAGGAAGTTTGACTTTTCTTTAATCAGCACATTGTTACTAAATTTTGCATCTAAATATACTGAGTTTTGCTATCAAGATGACATTGAAAACTGTTTTCCCTCCTTAGGCAAAACAGTAAAATAAATGAGTGTATGAACAGCAGAAAGCACATGAAGTGGAGGTGATGTCAGAATTGACAGCTTCTTTAGCCACACACTGTGACGTTCAACAGGTATGTTGAACTTTATATTTCCCTGAATTTTACAAGGTTTAGACAGCCTAACACTGTTGCACAGTGGGTTATCAAACTCTAAGTAGTTAGCCATCATGTCTGCTATACCTTTCGTGCTCCGTAGCCCATCTGTTTGTTGCACAGTTTGTATGTTATTCTCAGCAGTCTTTGGTTGGTGGCCTTCATTATTTTTTATGTGTTGCTAACTAAAGAGCTATGGTGTGTTCTGTGTGGGCTGCACAGACTGATGTATTCAGTGCTGTGTATATGTGTGCTGTGTGATCTGTTCTTGATTTACGGTATATCTTGACTAATGTTTTTTCATACTGTAGTCTCGTTCTGTGAGGTTTGTCAGTATGAGGTGCACTCCACTCCTACTGCTTCCTTCTCATTTGTCCAGGTCTTGCCAGGTCTGAAAAAAAAAAAAGGACTGTGGATTTACATTGGTGGTTAGAAGGATGTGGGGGTGTGAGAGTGGCCCTTGTGTGTTTTAATAGTTCATGAGGGTGTGATAGGAGCTAGTTTACTAGACTTCAGTGTTAGTCTGGGAGCAGCCATCAGCATGACATTACACAGGTTCCTGTACAGAGCAGCTATGAGTGTGGAGGATATCTCATTTTAAAAACAGGGGGAACTCTGAGAAATGTAACGGAACACTGGGAGTGAGAAGTGGTTTACATTAACAAGAGGTGTATTATTAAGGTATTTTTTGTATCATTCCACATTGTCACTGGGAAATCATAGTACATGGGTTGTATGCAGTCTTTCTATGGACGCTGACACGGCTCAAAGCTGGGACTTCAGCATGGAGCGCTGGTGACAGTCCTATGTGCCAGTGTAATCTGAGACAGCAGCACTTTTTTTTTTGTTGTTGTTTAACCAGGAGTAGCACACTAAGCTGAAAGCTTTTTTACAGGAGTGACCTGGGAGCACAGGGAAGTTAAATGACTGGCTCAGGGTCACACAGTATGCAAGTAGAAGCTGTGGGATTCAAACCCAGGTCTGGTCTGCTGGATGTCACCAGATTTGCAGCTCAGAGCCTTAAACCACTGCGCTATACTGCCTCCCTTTACTTTACAGTAGCTAATGAATTTCGATTGCATCTTCACAGTATTTGTTATTTTTTCTACTTAATAGAGTAACTTTAATAGGAAGATATTGTGCTGTATTGCTCCAAATTGTCAATGGGGAATTTATTATATATGCTGCCTCTCTAGGGTAGAGTTACAGCCTAAAAGCTGTGACCACAGCATAGAACCCTGAGGACAGGAACAACTCTGTTACTTCAGTTATTACTGAACCACTGAACGGGGCAGCAAGCATAGACAGAGCTCTCTGGAAGATTAGTTTTTTAGACTTAATGTTTGTTTTCTGTCAAGACTGGGCAACTCTGGGGCAGGTTGGAGCTACCTGGTGACAGGGAGCACCCCTCGTTGAAATTGTGCCTGTTTGCTGAGGTTTTCAGACTGATTAACCTGCTAGCTGACTTGTCGATTGCCTGAATTAGGACCACTTGCCATTAAATGGGTGTCTTTTGGTAAGTCTGTAGATTTCAAGCCAAATGCTTCAGGAAGTATAGAAATTTTTATTGATGTGGTTTTCCATCTCTAATGTCTGTTTAGCAGGTTGAAGCTCCCTCCTGGAAGATGTCAGTTGTTTCAGGTAGCCTTTTTTGGTAAAATATAGCCACTTAACTCCCTCCTCAAAGCACATATCTCCTTCATCTGCACATGTGACTAAATATTCTGTCCACCCTAGGGCCAACATCCTCCTATTGTGATTGTATAAGTGTGGACCTGAAGGGTTCTAAAGTATCGTATCTTAGTTTTGACTATTTTACATGCCTTCCTCTACTATTTGCTGCTGCACTGTATTTATGCACTGTGCTTTGTGCCATGTATTTTTGTATCTTGTATGCATTCTGTATTTTCTCTTGCTTATATTTTTGGACCTTGTGTTCACTGCTTGTTCTTTTACCACAGCTCATTTGCACTCTTCCCTACCCCCATCTCCCCAGGACGCATCTGGAATCCAGCAGTAATCTGCTCAGTATGCCTTCCTGGTAAAACTTTTAAATAAATAAACTTATTACAAGCAGGATCATGTCTGTCTTGCAGGTTTTAGTGCTGCACTGTGGTGCTTGGTGAACCCCTCCCATCTGTGTTTCTAGCCAGCTTGTCCTATAGTTTTGAGTAACTGTGCTTTTTTGTGGGAGATTTGTGCTTAACTGTTTAGGACCATCAGCAGACTGTTACTGCATCTGTAATTCTTGGACCATTCAATTTGAGACCGTAAGCACGGCACTTTGTACCATTTCCAGTGCTCTCATCATGGCTGGCTTCTAGCCAGTGGTCCTAGTGCTTCTCGGTTTTCAGTTACTCAGCACAAGTGGCGGGGCATGTGTGTGTGCATGGTGAATGCGCAATTATGTCAGGATGTCACACACATATGCGTGACATCGGCACATCTACACATGCCACCCACCTGTTTATAGTTGCAGTATATGTTAGAAAGGTGCTGCAAGCTCTATTCCAGAGCAGAGCATTTAGCATGCTCATTGGTCAGCTTTGGTAATCGTGAGAGATACCGCTCAAGTGGTTGTGTATAAAAGGCAGTGTTAGGCAGAAGCAAACCAAGCAGCCACTTGGGACAGCAGTACAGAAAGAGCACACTAAAGTAGAAAGTATAACCAGAGATCAACTTGAAATGTAAGAAATCTTAAGATTAAACCCAAATTATTGTTTCACCCTTGTATTCATAGAAGGTTTATCACTTTTGGATGTATGCTGTGGCAGAAGGGTGGAGAGGGGCAGTGGGAGAGGTGAAGAGTGCACCACAAATATTTCTGCTTGGGGTGCCATTAGGGCTAAAACCAGTCCTGGCTGTGTGGATGTTCTCCTGCAGACAGTATATTTATTTATTTATTTATTGAATTTTGATGACTGGGTAGGCCCACTGGGCCCATAGAGGTCCCTTTTTCAGGGGCGACCCAGGTGCAACAACAACAAACAGGTAACATTTCAGTACAGACTGGAGAGTGGAATAGTATTTTAAAAGTAGGAGTAGATATCTTTGCAGACACAAAAGAATGGAAAGCATGAAGGTAACAAATAATGAGCACGTTAAGCTGTAAGCATCCTAAATAGTAGATTAGATACCAGGTCCACAGGAAATAGTGGGCAGCGTCTGTAGACCTAGGGTTAGCTGATAAGTACGCAGGGTTGGAAGGGGGATAAGTTAGGGACCTAAGTGCACCCCTTCAAAGAGAAGAGGACCAAATGTCCTGCAAAGATGGCTGTTGGGAGGGCAAGTGAGCTGCTCAAGAGGCTGAGCTAGGTCAGGTACTGTGGCATAGACATATGCTCCTATTGAGCAGGTGTCCCTTCAGCAGCGTCTGGAAGCTAGAAACAGTCTCCGCCTCCCGGACCTCCAAGGGGAGGTTGTTCCAGGTGGAAGAGGCGGTCTACGCAAAGGACCTAGACCCGGCTTTGGTCCTAATCTTTGGGACCTCGAGGAGAGATTGGCCTGATGAGCGCAGGCACCGTGGGTTGGGTTTGCCCACAGTGAGCCCAACCAGGCTAGAGGAGGGACCATATCTTGTATGTAAAGGCAGAGGAAGGTAAGCTAGGCGAGCAACAACGCCACCTGAGCCTGGATTGGGCCTCACAGTGGTGAGTCATAGGGTGAGACAAGGTGGCAAAGCGGACTATCTTATTGTACAAGTCTGCAGCCTTCCTAATTCCATCGTGGCCACACCCTGGAGGATGGGGCCCCGAATGTGAGCTTTGGGAGGAATGCACTTGTGGCAATGGCTGCCCTGGCTTCAGGAATGATTTGGTACTTTAGTCTATAGAGGATGCCTAATTTCACATGTATGGCTTTTGTGATTTGATCTACATGATTCTTTAGGGTAAAATCTTGGTCAGGGTAAGGCCAAGGTATTTGGTGAGGAGACCACTTCAAGTTTGCACCCACCCTGGAATGGAGTTGTAGGTGGTGTGACCTCTCTGTTCCCAGGGATCTAGGGCCAAGAGCATTACCTTCATTTTGCTAGTGTTTAGAACCATTTTGTTCAGAGTTAGCCAGTCCTCCATCAGGTGGATGTCTTCTTGGAGGGCTGTCTGCAGCTCGGGTAAATTATGGGAGCCTCTGTAAATGACTGCATCATCCGCGTACTGAATAGCACTGCTACTACCGCAGTTTTTGTGCAGATCATTAATGAACAGTGTAAAGAGAAGGGGGCCAAGGATAGACCCTTGGGGTACCCTTCTTTAAGTGGAGCTAGCTAGAGACTTTATCCTCCCACTTTACCTCTGGGTGCGTGGAGAGATATCTCTGGAACCATCCCAATGAGTGAGAATCAAGGCCAGAGAACACATTTTTTGTAGAAGGAGGTTATGGTTTACCAGGTCGAATGCTTTGGATAGGTCAATGAAGACCGCCCCTGTGCTGACCCCTCCATCATTATTACTCAGGACATCAGCTGAGAATTTTGTTAGAGCAGTATCCGTTCCATGGTTAGCCCTGAACCCGTGCTGAGATGGTGAGATTACCCGTGAGTTTCTAGGTAGTCCCGGAGTTGAGAGTAAACAAGCTTCTCCTGTACCTTAGCTATGGAACACAGCAAGGAGATAGGCCTGAAATTCTCAATGGGCTCTGCTGCTCCTCCCTTGTGTAAGGGAATCACAAGTGCTTGTTTCCAGAGCTTGGGTACTGATCCCTCCGTTATGGACCAATTGATCAGCCAAGTTAGGGGTTTAGCTAAGGCTGGGGCTCCCTCTTTTAGGATTCTTGTTTGGATCCCATCAGGGCCCCCAGATCCTCTTAGGGGAAGGGATTTGAGGGTAGTAAGGACCTCTATTTCCCTGACCAGCCTCAAGTGAAACAAAGGGCGATCAAGGTCCTGGGGCCATTGTAAAACCGGGTTACAATTCGTGTCAGGAGGTCCCCGCTTATATGCCTCCAGGTTCGTGAAGTAGGTGTTAAGGGTCTCAGCAATATGAGATCCCTCATAGATTAGTTGCCCATTAGCCAGGATTGGGCTGGGTGGCGTTTGAATGTTCCCTTTGAGGAGTTTGTTAATGTGCTTCCAGAAAAGCCTAGGATTGCCAAGGTTAGTTTTTTGAAGGTTGGTGATATAGGCTTTCTATCAGTTAGTTAGTTTGAGGGATTGGAATAGAGGTATTTAAAGTTGTTTTTTCCGTGGAAGCTGAATGTCCATGAAATTTTGTAGTCTTCATGGAAGTTTCCAAACTTCTGCTCATGTGGATCGAAATCTTCCGAGAAGGTTTTAGGTGCAATCTTGCCCTGTTCCGCTCACCTAGAGGTGGATGAAAGCAAAACAAAGTAACCTGTGATATCCAGTGCCACCTCCGCACAAGCCCTGCCCAAAATAAAAAAAAAATCCCTGGTGGCTAGCAGTTCCTCTCCCCTTGATCACTCGCCCCATATTTTAAAAAATGCAGTAGCTGATTGGATTTCTGCTTTCTGGCGCTGACGACCCGGATTTGGGAACGGACTCGGTCGCGGAGGGCCGGCTCGGGAGAAGGATCGAGCGTCTCACGACTGCTCTCCTTATCCGGGGAGGTGTGGTGAATCGCCGGTGCACAGTGGACTCCTGGTGGAGACCGGAGAACCCCAAGCACTTGGGATCTGATGTCAGATGGGGCGGCAGATGCTGGCCATTGCACGCCTCCCCGCCCTTAAAGGGAAAAATCCTCTCACACCTCCGGGACGTTTATGATGCCTCCTGGTTGCATGGCTCTCAATAAGCATGGCCTCAGCCTATTACGCTGCTCATGGCACCCTAAGGCAGGATGCCACGCCCCGCCTTTGGGGAGCAAGCCAGGGGTACTGGGAGCGGCTCAAGGGGGGATGCCGCAGCAGGGGATCTGTGACCGGGCGGAAAAATCATGGAGGAGGGGGCACAAAAAAATGCCTCTGTAATCTCTGTTGGTTATGGTCCATCCCCCGCACCCAATCGCCCACCCCATATTTCCAAAACATACCCCTGTAATCCCTGGTAGCTAGCGGTCCGCCCCCCATCCAATCCCCTACCCGATCTGTCCAGGACAGCCTGCCCTTCCAGTTAACACTCCCCATCTCTATCCCCCACGTATAGCAAAAATAAATAAAAACATTTCTCCCTGGGGGTCTAGTGACCCTCCCTCCCCATCCACAATCCATGAATTAAGTTTCATCTTTGGTGGTTTAGTATACCCCCCCCCCACCCATATAGGCAGTGTCCCACGCCGCTCCCTCCCCATTCCAAACCCGAGCGGGCGACCAGCATAGCCCACCTCTCTCCTCCGGCCGGCAGCCCACTGAGCTATCAGTGAATGAGTGTGTGCTTGTACAAGCACCGGGAGAAATGTTTTGTTGTTGGTGTTTTTTTTTTTCTTCACTGTACATAGGGGATGTGGGAAGGGGTGTTAACTGGAAGGGCATGATGTCCTGGATTGATGGGGTGGTGACTGGTGGAGGAAGGACCGCGGCCACCATGGATTACAGGGGTATTTTTTTTTTAATATGGATGGGTGATGGGTGGGGGAGGGACCACTAGCCACCAGGGATTACAGGGACTTTTTTTTAAATATGGGGCAGATGATCTGATGGAGGGAGGAACTGCTAGCCACCAGGGATTACTGGGGTATTTTTTAAATATGGGGCATGCGATCAGGTTGGGGAGGGACCGCTAGCCACCAGGGATTACAGGTTTTTATTTTTTTATATGATGTGGGTGATTGGGTGGGTGGGGGACTGCTAGCCACCAGGAAATTCTTTCAGTCTATATTGGCAGCGATGCAGGAGGCGGAATTTTTTCGTGAAAGTTCGGAAATGGATTTCCAACTTTCACGGAAGCAAAATTCTGACTTTCGCTTCAGTTCCATTGGTGAAAGTTTTGTTTCGCACCTCTAGACTGGAAAGAGGAGCAGAGGTCTCCTTAAAGCGGTAGTAGCTGTAGCTGGAAAGTGGCTAGCCCCTGGCACTGTCAGCATGTCTCATCTAGAATCTGAGTCACCATGTCTTTTCATAGACCCATTATCTTTAAAAGATGTAATACCTGCCACAGTACCCTTCTGGTCATTTGGGGCCATACAGACACATACAGGTGCCAGAGCAGAGTAATCTTGCTCACCCAGATTTGTAGTTGACCCCGACCTTGTTGATAGGAAGCATAGGAGAAGGATGAAGGGAGTCTGAGGAGAATCCTGACCTGACAGAACCAGAACCATCAGATGAGGAAGAATGTCACTTTGAGGAGAAAGGGTTGTGCACAGAACCAAGAAGAGGTTTTGATTCCCCTGTTTGATTGAAAGTTGCCCTCCTACCTTAAAACAGAAGTTTGCAGGATGCTGCAGCTCCAGAAGATTCAGGACATAGAGACTGTAGATGTGAACCCCATTCTGTTCACATTGGCTACAACTCCAAAGTGCAGTGTTTCCTAACTTCTGTCGCTGTGACCAAGTAACAGAACAGGAATAGACTAGAGTGAGCAAACACAAGCAGCTCCACAAGCCTATTGTCTGATGTTATCCTTTACAGGAGAAACAATTTAGGAAGTGGAAGATTTCCCTGGTGATGGACAAGACTATTTATGTGCAGTGAAGCACACCACCGTACCTTTAGAGAGGTCGGCACCCCTGTCTGATGCTCATGATAAGGAATTGGACGTGGCATGCAAACGGGCCTTTACTTAAAATGGTATCAACCTGTGAAAGATGTACATCTCTCATCTCCAGGGCCTTATTCTCCTTGATTACTGCCTTAGGTTAAATTTTCCTGTGGAATTCTAAAGGGGTGAGTATTTTGCAGCTTATTTTGATGGCATCCTCTTCCTGAGGGAATGTCGCTGTAGACAGTCTGCGGATGCCCCTTCTGTGAGCACACTTGCACTTCTTGTGCCTTGCCCTGAGCACTGTTTATGGTCAGGTTTCAGCTTTGGGGGCGGCTTTAGGGACAGTAGATGGCTCCTCACATGGAACCCAGTCAGACATTGTTACATTTTTTCTAGGGAATCTGTAGAGCCAGACCTCATACTGGTCTCCTGTGCCCACATGGGATGTAAATTTGGTTCTTTGTCAGAGAGCCTTTGTAGAAGCAGAAATGCTTTGCCGGGCCTGTGTTCAACTCTGCATCTATAAACTCCAGGATCTGCATGGGTTCCACTTGTGACTTTTCTCAGTTAAGGAGGAAACCCAACCTTTGCAAGATGCTCTTTACTGTTTGAATTGAGCGCTGAGCATCCTCCATTGTTTTTCCACACTAGCCTGTAGACTAGGTAAGGAAATACCACTAAGCCCTGCCTGCACAAAAGGCTGATACCACTGACAAACACTTTCTGAACATCCTCGGCGCTGTGTCCAGAACAAAGAGGATAGTGCCTTAAACAGAAACTGTGCATGAGCTACTCTGATTCTTAAATATTTTCTATGGATATGGAACTATATATCCCTTAAGTCCAGTGACATCAGCCATTCTCCCTTTTTTAGGGATGGTATCACTGTTCTCGCCATCATCATTCTGAGTGTCTCTTTTTTTTTGTGTGTGTGTGTGTTACATGCTTGTTCAGTTGCCTGACATCCAAATTGGGTCACCATTACCCATTTTTCTTCAGAGTGAGAAAGTATATGGAGAAGACACACTTTCCCAGCTCGGATATGAGAATCTTCTACAGAGCATTTATCTCCAACAGCGTCCCTCACTTCCAGTTCTAGGAGTTTTTATTATTTTATCCGATGAGCAAAGAACACTTAATGTGCTTAATCTTGCAAATTGCACTAATTGAAGGGTTAAACCCTCTTTACGGACCCCAAAACCCACATGTCTGTGATAATCCTTTCCCACTCTTTGAGATAATAAAAGAGGTGCCCTTCTATTGGCAGTGATTCCATGGCAACATGGACATATTTGACAGAGGTTGTACTTTGTCTGGACTGAGGGCTGATGGAGATTGTTGGCTAGCAGCCTTTTCCTCTGCCCTCCATGTGCCCCTGAGCTGCATAGTCATTGTTCACAGAAGGTATGCTCTAATAACTCTTCCCATACTTTCCTTAAGTAGAGCCTGTAAGTTACTTTGACATTTTCTTTTTCTGTCAGTTTTTTAAAAGTTGCTTTTTGCCCATTAACCTTTTTCATGTATGGCAAGGCAAGTTTATTTATATAGTCAGGCAGGTTTATTTATATAGTGCCTAATCCAGAAGGCTCTGGGTTCTGTACAATAAGTTCAATTACACAGAAACACTGTCAAACATAATCAGGTAAAACATTATATGTAGCAGAATGGAAGTAGAATACAGAATAGTAAAATACTATCTTTTTTTGTTGTTGAAATTACTCTTTATTTTGCCTAACCCCAGCCTGCCATCTCCGACCCATCAGAAGAGACATGGCAGATATCCCATTACCTTCCACCCTGCCCAGAACAGACCCTAGTGCTCCATGGAGCCGCAGTTTACCCCCCAGGCGGGGACTAGGTGGGGGCGCGGACATACGTAACCCATTTAGTCCAGTCTGGGTCTGGGGCGCAGGCACATCGTGAGCATGTCTCCTGGCTCCCCATCTCCCCGGTGGTGGCAGGCTCTTTTCTCATTTTCTCCCTCCCCATACAGCGTGCAACTCCCCCGACATCATGGCGCAAGGTGCCGACGTCCGCTGTACAACTTCGCCCGTCCCTACAATTGGGGCTTGCAGTACTCCGACCTCTGCTCAGAGTCAGGCAAGTGCTCGGGCTTGGTCTGTTCCCTCCCGTATAAGGCGAGCCAGAGGACGCCAAGCCTTTCTCCCCAGCCTACCCACCAGCGACCTGAGTCTGCTCCTGAACCCGGTCGCCGGGCGTGATGCGAGGTGTGGCGTCCAGCGCCCAACCCTCAGCGTCACTGGGCCGGCCCCAGTAAAATACTATCTCGAGTCAGTAAATACTGTAAAAGCATGACTCCTACATCTCTTAGCTGCAATGCTATCATAAAAAGCTTGTTCAGAAGGATACAACTTAAGCTCCCTTCTTAAATGCTTCCACCAAGGAGAGCACCACAAGCTAGTACGTAAAGCATTACAGAGAGATGGAGGTGCGATGAATAAAGCCCTGTATCCCAACAGCTGTTGGTGGCACCTTGGAGGAACAATCATAGTCCCCTCAGTAGAGCAAAGAAGGCAGCCCAAATTGTATAAGACTAAGAACTCTGGTAGTCAGAACCCAGATTGTGCAGGCACTTGTATTCTACAGTGCTGTCTTGAAGTAGTGCTGTCTTGAAGGTGAGGGGGCACTGAATTGGCAGCCAGCGTAGTATAATCAGGACCAGAGGACACAGAGATCTTAATTCCAGTAATCAATCAGGCTGCAGAGTTCTGCAGTAGCTGCATGAAACACACCAACTTTCCAGACAGAAAGCGTTGCAGTAATCAAGTCTAGATGTCATGAAGGCAAACACTAGGGTCTTCAGGTCATCATGTTGTAGATGGGGCCTGATCCAGATGATATTTTTCAACTAGAAAACCTACTGCAGACAACATCCACCACCTAGTGTTCTAGGCAGAGCTTGTGGTCCACAATGACATCCAGTTGCCCAACCCTATCCACGCCTTGCTGGGGCCTGCCATTTAACAAAGGACCCATAGGCGGGTGACCCATCATGGCTGACCCACTCTGACCTGGTTCTACTTGTAGCATCTCCAGCTTTCCTGGGTTAAGGCTTAGCCAGGTGGCAGTCATCTAGTTAGATTTTTTTTAAGGTATTGATCTAGCACAGAGACTGCATCATAGCTGCC
The DNA here is from genome assembly GCA_016271365.2 of Neoceratodus forsteri. NCBI lineage: Eukaryota > Metazoa > Chordata > Ceratodontiformes > Ceratodontidae > Neoceratodus > Neoceratodus forsteri. The sequence continues at coordinate 1,131,474,846 of CM028131.1, forward strand.
AGGCACAAAAGATGGGTACAGCTGTGTATCAGCTGCATAGCAGTAAAACTCCAGCTTTTAACCATCTAATCACCTCTTCCAGTGACTGCATGTATGCAGTGAATAACATGGGAGATAGAATCAACCTCTGAGGCGCCCCACAGCTGATCACAAATAGCTGAGTAACAAGTACCCAAACCAACCTGCAGGGATCTGCTTGATAAGAAAGACTCAAACTACCTTATACTGTAGCTGTCCTAGTAAAGCCTCCATATTGCCTCAGGTGACTATATTAAAAACCCTTGGTCCACTGCATCAAATGCCAATGAGATCAAGAAGAACTACTATAAAGAATTTTCACCATCTCACCAGGAGAAGGTAATTCTCCACTTTGACATGGTCTGTATGCTGTGCCAGAACCTGAAACCAGACTGGAATGGTTCAGAGATGTAATATGGTTTCAGATGTGCCTCCAGCTGTCATCACTACCTTCTCAGTTACTTTATCCGAAAAGGAAAGATTTGAAACAGTCCTGTAATTTGCAAGGGGTTCAGATCCAAAGACTTTTTTTTTTTTTTGTGAGAGGCTTCACCACAGTCTCTTTCACTGCCAGAGAGGCGACTCTTCTCCAGGAACACCGAACCATCCTCTCAGTCATCGGACCTAGGATCTCCTGACAGTCCACCAACAGCTGGACTGGCTCAAGGACCAGAGGACAGAAAGTGGGGCATAGTCCTAGGATCACATCTCCCACGTCATCAACCAATACTGGCTGAAACTTGCCCAGAACCACGGGATGCACCTCCCTGTTTTTAATTTTATTTTTGAAAATATCAGAATTACAATCCTGTTGAGTCAAAGACTCCTTTTCACAGGCTCCACGTCAAGTAAACATTAGTACATGCGTGTAGTTGGAATACAATGGTGGACAAAACATGTGACATAACATACTGTTGGGGGTTACAGCTGTGAAAAAGTAAGTATGTGTACAAAATTTACAAACTATAATACAGATAATTGGAGAAATGCATTAAATAGTAAGAATATATGTTGCAAGGATACAGGTAACAAAGCAACGTGGTTATTTTGCGTGTTGATATGGTAATAGTCACATAGAGATAGCAGGCAGGATAAAGGTCCTTTGTCAGATATGAGTAGAAAGTAAGGTAGAGGTCAGTACTGGGCTAGTGGTGGGGAGTGAGCTGGACAAGGTCCGTTGGGGGGGGGTTAATGGCAATTACATGTGTGGGAGGAGATGAGGTGGGAATGGAGCAGGGATTTGAAACGCTTGAGCCTGGTTTCGAGGGTTATGCATGGGGGGAGGAAGTTGAACCATGAAGGGGCACTATAGTGGAAAGAGCGTTGGCCAAGAGAGGTTTTGGGCCACGGAGATAGGTGGGTAGGTTTGAGCGAGCTCCGGGTGGCCTTGGTGGAGGGTGCAGGAGGCATTAGGGGGGAGAGGCTGGGGCGGTAAGGCCAGCTAGAATTTTCCTGGCTAGGAGGCAGGTTTGGTATTTCAGTCTGCCTTCAAAGTTTAGCCAGTTAGTTTGGCTGTAGAGAGTGCAGGTGTGAGTAGATAATGGGCAGCCTAGGGCAAGGCAACAGGCCTTGTTCAGGGCAGTTTTACTCTCAGTAGGGTGGTATTAACAGCAGCCCGAGAGCAGGATGGCATAGTCTATGATAGATAATACTGAGGATAAGATGGCAAGCTGCAGGGCTTTTGGGGGACTGTTCCGATGGCGGTATAGTAGGCCTATACTGGAGTTGACAGATGTTGTTGACTTGTCACTGCTGGTATATGACAGACCACTTGCAGAGATTTCTATCTGACAGAAGACACTCTGTCCAGGAAAAAAGGCCAAACTCACACTTTTCTACCAATAAAACTCCCTGACTACATGCAGGGTGGATGTAACAACCGGTCCAAAGTGTGGAAAAGCAGAGCCAGACGGTTTTTCCTGAAAGGTTCACCTGTGACAGGAACTGTACCTTTGTGAGAGTGGTTACTCTGTGAGACTCTTCAGAGTGAACTTGCAGAACCAGTCTATTCTCCATCAGTCTGGACCTCCTCCAGTAATGCCTCCTCTTCTGTCCTGCTGCCTACATCTGGCACAGCTAGTCACTGTACCAGAGCTAGTTGCACCCGGAGGTCAGTGGACAGACACAGACTGGTGTAGGGGAGTCCAAAGCCAAAAGGACAACTTGATTATAACCATCCACAGCAAACTTGGCATCCTGCTTGCATGCCATCACCATACCAAAGATGTCCAGTACTGTTATATGAGCTTCACTGGCTCAAGATTACACTTTGACCGTACCAGACCATTTCCACGGAAGGCGATGGAAACCGGGGGCCTCAACAAGGAACTTAAAGATCTTACTTCGGGAGGGCTCTTGCAGTAGGTAATAACCTTGAGGACCAAGCCACCAGATGCTAGGACCACACGGAAAACTGTAGCTAGCAGTGTCTGGCGGGGGACCGTCCACTGACGTCACATGACTGGCATCAGCATGATGCTATATAAGGGGCGGTCCCCACGCCCGCCTTCCAGTTCTTTCCCACTGTCGACTTGTGCACATCGGACCTCACGAAGAACATTGCTTCAGTTGACTGCCTTTTTTTGATGAGTATTCCCCCAAATTTTCATTATTTTCTGTTCGTGTTTCCATTATACCTCTTCTCCTTTGTCCTCATCTCCTTCAGGGGAGTTTTCTCATCGGGTTGCAACCCCTCGCATAGGCGGCCTTTCTTCTTCTGGAGATAAAAAGCAGAAACTCACTGCTCCACTGTCTGTAAGCCTGTGCCCAGTGACAATTTACAGCATAATCAAAAACACAACACTGACACCAGGCTTCAGCTTAAGAAAAAAAAAATTACTTGTGGAAATAGCATACAATTAAAAGCTCAAACCATGCAAAAAAGCAGCAGAACTCCCGACCAGATTTCGCCTAATGGCTTTTTGAAGGGATACTGGTCAGTGGGAGTGTCAAGGCTTAAAAATGTCAGTGAACCAATACAGTGTTAATACTCATTTAAAGGTACATTGCCACATATATACCCATGTTGTTGCCTAAAGTGCAATACAAACAAGTGCAGAAACATCAAAAACATATCACATATCCTGTTGGATTGGTTACAACTTCAAAACATCTATACACAAAGTGACAGTGTTGTGTTTTTGGCCTTTCTCCTTCTGCCTTGGGCCTGCACTTTTCCTGGGACTCTGCGGCCTGCCAATTTTTTCTAGGCCCCATGGACTCATTGTCTCTCTCCCCCCCTGGACAGCCTCCATGGATAGGGAGCAGCAGCAGAGGTGGACCTCGTCGTCTCTGATGGGAGGTTCTTCAGGTGTCCTCAAGCAGAAGGGTCATCGGGACATTGAGAAACTTTGGGACCAGGACCGGTCTCCTTTGCACCTGTGGGACCCCCTGGGGACCGTGGGTGAGGAGAGGCCTTACTCCTGTCTGGGAAGCATCCCTCAGGCCCAACCTGCTCCCATTTTGGGGGAGGAACAGCGCTCTGGTCCACCGCCTGAGCCAGGCCTGGTTCAGGTGGACGTCTCCGGTTCTCTGGAAACTCTCGCCACTCTTGGACCCTTCCTCCCTCTTGGACCCAATCTCCGTGGCAGGGCTAGTAAGTTGCTCGCTGGCTCTGGCGGTTCATGCTCAGCCCTGGCTAGTAAGTCGCTCGCCGGCTCCTCCAGCAAATGCCCAGCCTTGGCTAAGTCACTTGCTGGACCCTGCAGCGAGCGCCAAGCCCTAGCTGGTAAGTCGCTCACCGGCTCCTCTGGCAGTCACCCAGCCTTCATTGGTAAGTCACTCACCGGCCCCTCCGGTGACTGCTCAACTCTTTCCGATATGTCGCTCACTGGCTTCCCCGGCAAGCGCCCAGCACCAGCTGATAAGTCGGTCACCTGCTTTGACAACCGCTCAGCCCAGGCTGATAAGCTGCTTGCAGGCACTGCCAACACTTCAGTCCTCTGGATCAGTGCCCTCTGCCACTTCGGCCGTAGCCACCCGGTCAGGGATGCCCTTCCTCGGAGTCTTCCCTTCCAGCCTTTTCGGTGGAGTCTCTGAACTCGCTGTGCTGTGGGGGCTGACAGAGGGGAGTGACTCTCCGCTGGTTTTTCCCAAACCCCGGCACCACTTCACCCTTTCTCCAGCTGTCTTGGGACTCCCAGGTCCTGCGCCTCGGACTCCACCATCTGGGACCTTTTACTGTCCCCAAACATCCAGTGGTTTTGAGCAGATGTGGCACATTTCCCCAAGTCAACATCAAGTCTGGCTTCGCGAGACCTCAGACTCCACCAGGCCCCTGTCAGACTTTCAGGCCTCGATGTCATAGCCTTCATTAAGTCTTGCACAGGGTTTTCCCGTGCCTGGATCTCCCCTTCGGCTTCAGCTGGCAGAGCTCCTGATGCTGGGGTGTCTTACATCGCTCACCCAACCCGGTTTTCCTCTCCTTCATTGGTTTACCCAGCCCCAGGTTTCCAACCACCAGGGTTTCCAATGTCGGTCACCTATCTCCAGATTTTCTGATGTCAGCCTCCCGATGCGAGATCCTGCACCTCCATCTTCCCAGCCACAGGAGAGTTTGCCACCCATGTTTCAGTTTTGGTGGAACTAGACTGACAGGCAGTATGGTCTAGTGGTTTCAGGCATCGACCCACAAAATTGTTTTGCCTGGGCGGGGGTCCTTCCTAGTTGGCCACTTTCTCATTTCCATGCTGGTCAGTCAGTCTTCCTCCTCAGGCACCCGAATCAGGTCAAGAGGTCTGGTACCAGTCATGCCAGGCTTTTGGCGACTCCTCTGCTTGGGTCTGGAGATGGGGCCCCTAATTCTTCTCTGGGCTCTGTCTTCGATCTGAAACTCCTTGTCAGACTCAGAGCCCCCATCAGGTGGCCCATTCGGTGGTTTACCAACATTCATTCTGGGCCTGCTCAGGACCGAATTTGGTTCCTACCAGATTCGGAGACATAATCCTGGATTGCACACACCGTATGCATGGCAGAGATTCTCTATCATCACGCCCTCTGGCCACATACATTGCAGCTGAGGCTTTTATCAGGAGCATGGTGGCTGTGGACTGTGGTTTGCTTTCTCAGACAGTCAGGGTTATAGATTTCGGGTCTGGCACAGTGGGTCAAATTGACCATATAGGATGCTCCCATTAGGAGCCCGGTTCCTTTTGGAGGTGATGTGGAGGACATCATCACCAGCTTGCAGACTGTGGGTCAGGACTTGCGTCCAGTAAGAATGATACTTCGCTCTAGTCACAAGCTGGAGCAGTCCTTTAGTCGTCTGCAGCGACATCAGATGACACATCTGCCTACCTTAAGGACAGCCACTCCCCCAGCCAAAGCCTAGCGTTCCTTCAGGGGAGCCACTCCAGAACCTCCTGCAGCCCCGTGTCTTGTAGTCTTGGCTCCTCCCTCTGCCTACAGATCAGGGGGAACCAGTCAGCGATCGATTAGTTAACCACCTGTCAGGCTGGCAGGCGATCACAACTGACTCTTTGGTCCTTCAGCTAGTCGCTTAAGGCTGCACTATAGAATTCCTGGAGGGTCCACCAAGACACCCTCCAGGTCAGTCTCTCTCTAAGAAATCGCTCTTATTTCATAGGGGCATGGATCAGGGCTCTTCTGGAAAAGTCAGCAATAGGGCCCATCCCTTTTTATCAGGAGGGCAATGGCTACTACCCCCATTTCTTTCAGGTCCCCAAAAGACGGGAGAGCTAAGATTACCTGCATAGCCTAGTCTTTCGTTTACATCTCCCCTTTGGCCTCACCTCAGCACCCAGGGCATTTAACAAGCGCCTTGTGGTAGTGGCTGAGTCTGTACGTTGCCAGGGCCTGTTTGTGTTCCCATTCCTGGCCTACTGGCTTTTCATGGCCTTGTCGAGGGACAGCCTCCTGGTCTCCCTATCCAAAACCCTGGAATTGGTTCCTCAGGTGGGCATTAGTGAATTACCCAAGTCTCACCTCACCCCGTCCCAAGCGCCTCTGTTTCATTGGTGCGGGGCTGGACACTCTTCACGATCGAGCATTCCTTCCATTGGCAGGGCGAACACACTACAGCAACAGGCCATGTCAGTGGCCTTCAGCCGTTGAGCCACTGCCCGGGTGGTCCTGCGCCTTTTGGGACTTATGACTGCGGCAGTCCCTACGGGTCCTCTAACCAGGATCCACATGCCTGTCATGCAGTGGACGCTTATGGTCCAGTGGGATCAGAAATTAGATGGCCTGGATCACAGAGTCAGAGTTGCAAGGCCCCCACAATAGGATCTTCTCGGGTGGCAGACTCTCACCATTATTAGCCGAGGGTTCCCCCTTCAGTTTCCCCCTCTGGGCAAGATGCTGACCATGGAAACTTCCGATCAGGGCTGGGGCGCTCTTCTCGGAGACTGCAGTACCCAGGGATCCTGGTCACAGCAGGAGCTATCTTTGCACATCAACCTGCAGGAAATTGGGGCAGTGCTGTACGCTCTTTCGGCCTTCCAGCACTTTCTCCTCCCAAGCCCACTTCTTGTCCAGATGGAAAATATTGGTGTAGTATGGTACCTGAACCAACAGGGAGGGACACGATCGTATCCCCTATGTAGGGAGGCGATGATGGTGTGGAACTGGGCAGTCCAGCACGATCTCCAGCTGATGGCAGTACATGTCCAAAACGTCCTAGTGGACACACTCAGATGCCCTTAGTCAAGGGCACACAAGTAGGAACTAGGGCCATCAGTAGTCTGTTCACTTCCCCATACAATGCAAGACTACCCTGTTTTCTGCTCGCTCATTCCAGGGTGTGGTATTTTCTAGTAGAACGCACTTTCTCTCTCTCTCTCTGCTGGATAGGGAGGTTCTTATGCGCCTTCCCTCCCTTCCCACTAATACAGAGGGTACTCCTGAAACTGCAGGAGGGAGAGGCTTACATGATCCTGATTGCCCTTATTGGCCTCACCAAGTGTGGTTCGCCTGCCTCAACAGCTAATGATGGACCCTCTGGTCCCTCTACTCTCTATCAAGACTTTTCTGACCCAGGAACAGGGCTCATCAGTCCACTCAGACCTCCAGTCCCTTCACCTTCACAAGTTGCACCTACTGACATAGCTGTATCATGCTACAAAGTATCTGCCAGGATAACCCAGGTCCTTATGGAGACCAGAGAGTCATCTACAAGAACAAACTATGCGATGTAATGGAAGAGGATTTCCTTTTGGGTGGTATCCAAGGGTTGGGACCCTTTCTCTTGCCTGGTTCCACAGGTTGTGCTGTCTCTGTTGCACCTCTCAGACCTTGGTCTCAACTATCCTCCTCTGACAGTCCGCCTGTCAGCCATATCCGCCTATCACACTCCGGCGGATGGCATAACCTTGGCTCAGTTGGGGGTTTCCAACATCTTTCTGAAGGGGATCCTCCTCTTGGAACCTCCAGTCCGGAACCCTGTTCCACCATGGGACCTGAACTTCATTCTAGAGAAACTCAGTTTGCCTCCCTTTGAATCAGCTGCGAGTTGCAACCCACGCTATCTGTCTTGGATAGCACTGTTTTTAGTTGCTATTTCCTCTGCTCCTAGGATTTCCGAGCTTCAGGTCCTTATGTGTAGGGAGCCTTATTTGATTCTCCAGAGAGACTGAGGGGGTCTCTGTACAAATCCTAGTTTCTTCCAAGGTAGTCGCTGAGTTTACTATGAATCAGACTGTACTCTTTCCAGCGTACTACCCTGAGCATTCTAATCAGGGGAGGCAATCCTGCACACACTGGGCGTGCACAGAATTTTGCTTTGCTACACAAATCTGACAAAATCAGTCTGTAACATAGATCAGCCTTTTGTTTTCTTTGCACCCAAAAGAGAGGGCGCTGCAGTTTCTAATCAGTGTTTATCTAGAGGGTTACCACACTGCATTCTGTTCTTCTTATTAGAAACATAACAAGCCACTTCCAGGGGAAGCTAAAAGGCATTCAAGTAGAGGCATGGCTGATGGCTTCATCTACTGCTTGTTTCAGAAATGTTTCTGCCGCTGACATTTGTGCGGCAGCTACTTGGAGCTCTCTCCACACTTTCATCAAACACTATAGTCTGGACATTGCCTTTAGACGCAGGGTTGTCTTTGGACTCACTGTTCTTCAGGACCTTCTGTCTTAAATCCCTTCCTACTGCAGACCTTTCCTGACTCCCGTGTTTCAGACTTTGTCTGTTCCGTTTCACTGCTTGGGATTCAGTCCTCAAGGTTATTACTTACTGCAAGAGCCCTCTCGAAGTAAGATAGTAGTTGCATAAGAACTCACCATAACAGAAGATCTTCGAGAGAGGCTCTTGCAATGGGTAACCAGTTTCCCTCCCACCTTCCCCCTACTGCTGCTGCTTCTTTCTAGCATATCTTTTGGCTCCAGGAGCCCACTCCTTTCTCCTGTCGCACCTTTTTCAGTCTCTGGTGGGAGAACTGGAAGGTAGGCATTGGTGACTGCCCTTATATGGATCACACTGACGCCAGTCACGTGACGTCAGGGGCGAAGCCTCACCAAACATTGCTATCTAAAGATTTCCATGTGGTCCTAGCGCCTGGTGGCTTAATACTCAAAGGTATTACCTACTGCAAGAGCCTCTCTCGAAGATCTACTGTTACAGTAAGTTCTTACGTAACTGTACTGTGTAATAATCTGACCAACTGACCAGATCCATGCTGACATCAGAGATGTCCGGCTCCAGTACAGAGACAGGGTCTGTGATGTGGTCCATCTCATGAGTAGCATGTGTTAGGTCAGCGATTACCTTATTTGGTGGAGCTGCTGAGCAGATTGTGCAGTCTAGTTGTCTAACCATGTAACAAGCAAACTGGGGGACTTCAAGCCAATGAGATGATGAGATCTGCAAAGTCCAGGAGGGATTCCTGTTCCTGCCTTGAAGGGTGTTAAACTAGGAGAATCCTACACCACACACTTGCCCTGCCTTTTACTGCTACACTTTGAATTGACCACTGGGTATGACCTGAGCCCTAAGTTAGATCTAAAGCAGATGGTAACCCTGCCACCTCTGCGCTCCTACCTCAGGTAGTACACCACGGAGATATCCTGGTCAGTAAGACTGCCTCCAGGACTGGCTCAGAGTTGTCGCCCAGCCAGGTTGCTGTGATACACACTGAGTCTACCGAAGAATTGGTGATGAAATCCAGCACCACCTCTGTTTTGTTCCTCATAGACCTGGTATTGCAAAGAATTGCCCAAATGGGAGGAGAATGAATGGCTGATACTCCGACTACCCATCTTATGGTCTTCTTCAATGGCATCTCTCCACTGAGCCACACCATTGGCACTATAAGCCATCAGCGTCAGGACCACCCAGGAACTTTTGCAAGCTAGGGCCGTCCACGTCAGTGTGCACTGCTGCCGCCTATATAATGTGGCAGGCCCCATCTCACTTCAGTTCTTTCTGCCACTGTCAACTGCTTGTTGGATCACTGCAAGAAAAACAACGCCAAAACTCACCATTGAATACTGGTGCTTTAATATCGTTTAAGCCGCTGACGAATGTAAAAGAAATGCTTTTTTCATTTGTGTTGCTGTGGTAAGATAAAAATATACAAGGATGGCACTCACACCTTGTGCATTTGTTGTTTGGGACTAGCACATGATGTTAAGGCATGCAACATATGCCAGAGCTTTAACCAGGCCTTGAGGAGACATGATTGGAAGGCTTTAGAAACCTTCTTTAAAGTTAAAGCTATGGAAGACAAACATCATGTGTCACAGGATGTGGCACTGGCCTGTCCTGCTCCATCTGTATGCCCTGGCTCACCGTTGTTCCACCACCCCTGGAGGACTTTGGCGATTGCGTTGGAGCCTGCTCTGACTTGGCCGAAAGGAAAAAAAAAAAGGACATATCAAAATCATTGATGGAGGAACACCGTAATTCAGGGAAGCATAAAGACTCTCAGTCGGAGACTCTTTATGTCTGTTCCTGGCCTCCTTTAAAAGAAAAGGATGGAGGTAAATCCAAACACAGAATCCAGGCATCAAAAGCCCTGGGTTCTGCTGCCCCATGACCATCTCTGGGACAACAAGGTTGAGGTCTGGTATTGTCTCAGTTTCCCCTTCAGGGGACTCTCCGCCGATACCAACACTGGGCATTGTCACGTTGATGGTTCCTCTGTCAGCACCCCCTACGGGGGGTGGGGTTGTTGATGCTCAGCTGTCCAGTTTCCCATTAGCAGATTATAAAGATCTGCCACTAGAGGGACCTTAGTTCTTCTTTGCAGTGTGACTGAGGTAAGAGGATCTTTCACTGTCAAATATAGGCCATTTGCACTTTATAAGAAGCGAACATTAGGTGCTAGTCTGAACTACTGGTATATCCAGTCAGTAATTGAACTTACTACAGTGCAACCAGTTGCTCATTACATCCTGCTTGTGTTTCTTCCTCTCCTCTTTGCCTTGCCCCTGTGCTTCAAATATGACTTCCATTCCATGTCTGCCACACCACTACTGTGCAGTTCTGGTCAATTGCATGCTGCTCATACCCCTCCCAGCCATATTTAGATGGAGCATTTCTCACTACTCCATGTCCCTCTCTAACTGCTATCGGTATTTGGAACTGTGTGTACCACAATGTCCCACATAACCGTTGGGACCTTAAGGGGCCTCATCCTGTTCATTCTGATATCCTCTCAGGTCCCTCCTGCAGACTGTACCCTCAATCCACACAACTTAACAACCAACAGTCAGTGCTAAATGTATATAGCACCATCACATCTTATAACCTTTGGGTCCCCAGCAACACCCTGCATGGGCACCATATTCCCTGGACTCAGGAACACAAACCAAAAGATCCTCTATGGTGACACTCTTCCCTGGGCTTATTGCACACGTTAGCACCATGAAAGAACAATGACCCAGCAAGAGAAAATGAGAAGGAATATTAAACTCTTACTGCACCATCTCATTTGCTACATATGCTACTCCTGTTATCAGGCAATGTGCACCCAAACCCCGGCCTGCCATTCCACCAGTTAAGTCCGTTACCTAAGCCAACAGGGCTCGCTCTTGCCTCTATAAATATCTGCAGTTTCTAGGGACATGGATATGTTGTTCATCCACACTGTCTGGCAGGTATCCTTGCGCTAAATCTTGGAAGGTCTTCAAGCTGACTCCTCCCACCCACCCAGGTGGTAAAACTCTCGGCTCCGCCCCATGACGCCAGATCTTCCTTACCGCTTGGAAGCTCAGGTTCCCTCCTTAACGCTTTGCGTATAAGACTGGTTCCTAACTCTTCGAAATTTCGAATTTAAAAGTTCTTTTGCTTAAAAGACTTCGGTCTTCTCTCCCTCGTGGCTGCGATGGACAAATCAACTCCCAGTTTCTGGAGATGCCCTTGCGGGCAGAAGATGTCTCGGACGGATCTGCACTCCACATGCGTCTACTGCTTGGGCCTTGAGCACGACCCGCAGGCCTGCGACCTGTGCTCTTCTTTTTCAGCCTACGTCCTCGAAGACCGTGCTGCCCATTTCTGGAGAGAGGAGTCTGACCGGAGTGTGGCAGGTTCTGTGACTGGCTATTTCCTCTTATCTTTTGCTGATAACACTCTATCTGTCAGTGTTGCCATCTGTGAGTTACCAATGACTGCTGTGAATTACAGTTTCACAGCCTGCAAGCCTGTGAGTGAAACCTGAATTGCTGTGTTTGACCTGTTTTACCCTCTCCCCTTAACTCAGACTGATTTTAACTTTAATCACATTGAAGCTGCTACAGGACCTGAAGTGTGCTGCATAGACTGCTGTTTGAGTCTGCACATGAGTCATCTGTTGTTGAGAATTGTATATACTAAAGTTCTGTGGAGCTGTGACTGACTTGGGTTGCTAGGTAATAGCACAGTACCTGACCTGCTTGCAGCATTATTGCCATCACCTGCTTTCATTGAATTCTGTTCTGGTCTCCACATTTTTCCAGATGGTGGCAGCTCTGGGAAGTGAGGGGGCTTCCAATATAAAGGCTGCCTTCTACACAGCGGCAGCATCAAAGCGGCAGCAGCTAAGGACGGCAAAGTGAAGAGAGGAGTCTGACCGGAGTCAGACCGGGGACGGACTGGGCTACTAGAGTTTGTAATATCTTGCTTAGAGTTAATCATTTCTTTTGGGTTTGTACCTATAGATTAGTTATGATTAACAGAGGGATATTGTTGTGTGTAGTCTATACACTTTGTGTTTTGTGTACTGATGGGTTATTTTGTTCTATGTGTGTTAATAATGACTTTAGAACGTATGAAAATAATCAGATTCTGGAGTTCCAGACTCAACTGTTTATTCCTAATTATAGTCATTTATTTGGTGTAAAGGTTAAATACATGTGTTATAACTTGGGTTACAGTGTTAAGAAATATAAGACACGGAAATGTGTTCTGCCTGTTTGCATAAGAACCTGGTTACATTGCTTTCTCTTGCTAATTCGATCTGGCAATGTTGAAAGCAACCCTGGTCCTTTAGCAAACGATATGGCAGATAGTGATTTTGCAGCATTCATATGGCCTCAAAATTATGCATTTTAATGTATTAAGCTAACATCTAAATTTCATGAGGTGGAGTCATGGATTAGTTTATATAATCCGGATGTTCTGGCACTGACAAAACCTGGTTAACCTTACCTGTTCTTGATACTGAACTTTGTATACCTGCTTATAAACTTTTTAGAAAGGATCGTGCCACTGGTAGAGGGGTGGGGTTTTGTTTTATGTTAAGGAATATTTAATGGTAAATGAGACCACTATATTTAACAGTAATTTGGAATATTGTGAACATATTACTATTCAGTTATTGTTGGGATTTGTCAAAAATTAACTATTTGTTGTGTATATCTTCCACCTAATGGTAGCAAATCAGGCTTACAAGAACTTGTAAATGCTTTGAATACTGGGGTTTCTACAGAGTTAATACTACTGGGGATTTTAATTTAAATTGGATGGGTTCAGATATAACAAAGTTAAATACTGGTCTTGTCTCAGTCTGGTTTACAACAGATTATTACTTTGCCCACTCGACACAATAATAGATCAGGAAATCACACATTGCTGGACTGGATATTAACAAATAGACCTATTAATATGATAAAATGTGGTTTGATCTCTGATTCGTTAAGTGATCATCATCCAGTCTCTGTATTTGGAAGCATGGGGGACTGAAGAAGTCTAAGCCAATTATAAGGATTTCGAGATCTTTTTCTAAATTTGATGTACATTCTTTTTGTACAGAGTTGGGTAAAATAGATTGGTCTTTTTTATATTCTATCCCTGATGTGGATTCTGCATTGCATTTTTTCATTACTGAGTTTACACATGTTTTGGACCAGTTAGCTCCCCTTGTTAAAAGAAGGGTCCGAGGGAAAACTTATGGGTGGTTAACACCTCCTTTGATTAAACTTATGAGACAACGAGACAAGGCCTGGAAAACGTATAAAATGAACCATTCTGCTTTGGTTATCATGCGTATAGGACTTTAAGGAACCAATGTAAGGCTAAGATAAGAAGGCTAAAACAGACTATATTCGGCTATAAACAATGTGAAGGGTTATCTAACGCTACTACTTTTGGAAAACAATTAATAATTTCATAAGGCCTAATGTTTGTCAACCAGGTTCAATGAGGTTGAATGGTGACTTGTTGTCTTGTCCACTGAAGATAGCTAAGAGTTTAATTTGAAATTTACTACATTGTCTGATTCCTTTAGTGACCAGTCCAAGGTGAACTACTTGGGATTGACTGAAGATTTTACAGTTAATCCTAAACTGTATAGGACTACTACTCGAAGGAGGTAGAGAAGTTGTTGCGTTGTATTAAGAGGACAGCTCAGCTGGTTCTGATGGCTTATGTCCTAGTTTATTACGGATGCTGCCTCGGGTTATAGCACTCTCCAGTTAGTATTATTTTCAACTTGTCTTTTGTTACAGGTACTATACCTAATATATGGAAACATACTTTGGTCACTCCTATATTTAAATCTGGTTCACAACATGAGTTTTGTAACTACAGACCTATTTCTATCTTGTCTGCTTTAGCTAAAGTTCAGGAAAGAATAGTTTATAATCAGTTGATTGGGTATGTGGATCGTTTTGGATTATTGTCTCAGAACCAACATGGTTTTAGAAAGGAAGGAGTACTGAGACTGCCTGTCGAGTTCACGAGACGGTACTTAATGGCATGGATAAAGGGTGTCTGACGGGTGCCGTGGTTCGTGGACTTGACCAAGGCATTCGACTCAGTTGATCACCAATTGCTGATTTCTAGACTTGGGTCATTGGGGTTGGTGAGTCTTTCTTGGACTGGACGAGGATTATTTAACAAATAGGTTTCAAAGGGTTAAATATGGGGTGCTGTATCAGACTCTGTAATGGTTAGTGTGGGGTTCCACAAGGTTCTACTTTGGGGCCACTTTTGTTTTCTTTGTTTTTGATCAACTAGTAAGTGTGATTAATAATGCTTCTTTAACACTTTACGCTGACGATGCAGTAATTTATATGAGGGTTTGTCATTTTGGAGATCTAGGTGTTTCTTTAACAGAGGAAATGTGCAATTTTCAGTCTTCACTTATGGCCTGTAAATTACTCTTAAACAAATCTAAGACAAAGGTGATGGTTTTGGTACCCCACCTAGACTGAGATCTGAGGTTGGTACTTTGGAAGTTAAATCTCTTGATGGATTACTGTTTGACTATGTTGATACATTTCAATATCTTGGGGTATTACTAGATTCTCATCTAAGTTATGAATCTCATTTTTTGAGGGTTACCTCAAGAATACATTGTAGATTAGGTTCTTTGTACAGAATCTGTTCATTTCTTATTCCTGAGTCTAGGCTGGTTATTTCAAATTGCTGCTTACTTCCTATTGTGAACTATGCAGCTATGATTACTGACACTGCTTCTGCGACAGTGATTTCAAAGAAATCCACTTTACTTCACTTGATAGCTAAGTTTGCTTTAAATTGTTCTAAGTCATCTCATCATTGTGTGATTTTGAAAGAAATGGGCAGGTTACGGTTTCATTAAATTTCCAATACTGTGTGGCCAAGTTCATATATAAGTTATGGACTCTGGAATTCACATAGTATTTCAAAGTTTTGAGACCATATATTGATGGTCATTATTCTAGACATAGGTCAGACAGTAGGTTTCTCGAGATTCCTTTTATGAAATCTAAAAGTGGACAAAGATCCTTGCTTATATTGCTCCATTCATTTGGAATGAAATTCCTCAAGATATTAGGTGGTTGTGTTCTGTCAAAAGTTTGCCGATGCATTAGGATGTATTTGAATCTCAATTTAATTGTAACTGTTTTTATGAATTTTTTATATGAATTTTATATGTAACAAAGACATTTTTGTCTGCAATTTGCTGCATTGTATATGTATGTTTGATTATGTATTGTCTGTATGCAATATATGTGGGTCGACCTGTAAAAGGAACTTGTTTCAGTGTGCTTACGGTTAGCGAATAAACAATTTACAGCTAGGCGTCCGCGAAATTTTCCTCGGTGAAGTCAAAAGGCCCGGTCGGCGGTTTCAGGCGGCGGCCTCGGGCGGATCAGCTCGAGCAGATGATCGCCGGCGAGGAGGCGCGCCGGGCCGCCACCTCGCCATGCATTTGTTCTGCTATCTCTCGGTGCCTCTTATTCAGCTTCTTTTAAGGAGCTTTGTCTGACCCTCTCTACCAAAGGTGAGGCCCATCTTCTTCTGGACCGTTTTGTCGGTCAAAAAAGAGCAAGGGTAAGTCCCACCGTCGACGCTCTTGGGAGCGGGAAGGATCCCTCTCCCCGAGTTGTCGGCCATCGACTTCGGTCGACCCTTCGGCTTCGGCCACTGGTCTCACGGTGTCCCCGTCAGGCCAGTTGACCGAGACTCCCATCGACGCGGTCGAGATTTTTCTCGACCTGTTGGACGGGTTGTCGGCAGGAGAAGCCAAAATTCCCCTCTCCCGGTTCCCCCGGTGGGAGTTGAGGACCCCGTTGGCTCGTCTGTGCCTCCGGTTCCGGAGCCTTCAGTTGAACCCTCTGAACCGAGGGGAGTGCCGGTTCCCCACGACACCTCCCGTGCCGTCCTCGGGAAAGCCGAGGTTCTCGATCTCGGACTTCCTCGCGGTCCAGCCGATCCCGCCGTCATAGGCGGTCTCGGTCTCGGCACTGCGGCAAGTCGGCGCCGCTGCTCATCCTCTTCCTCCTCCTTGGACGAGGGGAGGCTTCGGCGTAAATTGCGTCGACGATATGAGGACCTCATGTGGCAACAGCTCCTTCTGACCGGGAACAAGCCGACGCCGTCGCCTTCCCCGGCCATTAAGTGGCTGTCACCGGAGCAGCCGAAACAACCCCTCATTTTAACGGAGGAGCCTGTTCCCAGGGCGGTTGTTCGGCCAAAACCAGCTGCCCCACGATTCGGTGGAACCTCCGCCTCCACAGCCGTTATTCGGGGCTCCGACCAAAAATTCTTGGTCGGCTCAGGGACTGCCCCATAGGCTGTCTGTCACCCTCACTCCCAATCGACCTCGGCAGGTGGAGGGTGGCTCAGGCCTGAGGCAGCTCTTCGAGGACTCTTCCGAGTCCGAAGATGATTCCTCCCTTTATCCAAGCGAATGGACTTGGAGTCCTCAGGGGGACAGTCGGTGGACGATAGCCCTTCGTCCTTCCTGGGTTTGCTTCAGCTTATCTCGGAGTCCACCAGGATGAAGCTCGAACCTGTTTCTAAGCGGGCCAGGTATCCCCTCACGGAGATTCTGGACCGAGATTCCTCTATGGAGGCCTTTCCAGTGGCCGAGGCCATAGTGGGCCCGGCCTTGGGCTCTGGCAGCGTCCTGCTTCCTGCCCTGGCCAGGATGGCCAGGAAGTATCACGGTCCCTACCAGTTCCTTGTCGGTTTTGGAACACCCCTCGGCTGAGGGGTTAGTTACCGACAGCGTTTTCCGGTGTGCCGGGAACGCTAGGGATGTGGACAAGCCTCCCGACAAGGAGTCCAAGAAGTTGGACTATGCCGGCGAAAAGTCTATGCTGCGTCCTCCCTCGGCCTTCGCCAGGCCAGTTCGTCCGTCCTTATGGCACATTTCTCTCACGCCCTGTTGGGCTCCCTGGACGAGGTTGTCCCTCATCTTCCCGCAGATCTGCAGACCACAGTTAGGCAGGTGTGGGACCAGGGCAGGGCAGTGGCCAGACAGCAGCTTCAGACTGCTTTGGACATCGGGGACTCATGCGCCAGGTCTGTGGCGGCCGCGAGTGGCTATCGTCATCGGGTGGCTGAGGATATCCACCTTCACCGGATACCCAAAACAAGTTGGCAGATGTCCCCTTCTTGGGGACCGACCTCTTCGGCCCTGGGGTGGAAGGTCACCTGCAGAGGATCGAGAAGTCCAATGCTACCTTGGACTCTGTCTCATCCGCTCAGAAGGACAGAGGCCGCAAACCACAGCCTAAGCCCTTTCGTCCCTCTGCGCCTGCGGCACGTCCGGCCCAGCAACGTCAGGGCCAGCAGGCACAAGCTTGGCATCCCAAGCCCAAGCCGTCGGCTTCCTCCAACAGGAAACAGGGAGGTAAAGGCCTAGGAGGTCCCTCGGCCGGTCCCTCCTCCAAGCCTGCCCAGTGACGGGTTGAGGGGTGTCACCCCAACCTCGTCACCTCACCCCAGGTTCCCCAGTGGAGGCGGCTCAATCACTTCCTTTCCGCCTGGTCCGTTATTACCACGGACAGGTGGGTGTTGAAGGTGGTGGAAAGGCCTGCCCTTGGAATTCAAGCAGGCCCCGCCTTTCAAACCGTCGCACCTCCCGGGAGGCATCGGGATCCGATCTCACTGTCGGCTCACCGAGCGCAGCCTCTCCTCCTCCAAAAGGAGGTGATCAGGGAGGTGGCGGACCCTCCCTCAGACCCGGGGTTTGTGTCCAGGTACTTCCTGGTTCCGAAACGGACGGGGGGCTGGCACCCCATTCTCGACCTACACGACCTAAACAAGTTCCTACGGTCTCGAACCTTCAGGATGGTCACTCTGGCTCAGATAATACCATCCCTGGAACCCAGCGTGTGGTTCTGCTCTCTGGACCTGCAGGACGCGTTCTTTCACGTCCCTATCCGTCCGTCACATCAGAGGTTCTTTCGCTTCCGAGTGGAGGGATCCCTTTTCGAGTTCCAAGCCATGCCCTTCGGCCTGTCTCCAGCTCCCAGGGTCTTCACCAAATGCATTGCAGTGGTAACAGCTTTCCTCTCGGCCGAGGGGTCCAGGTGTACCTTACCTGGACGATTGGCTGATAGCAGCCCCTCCAGACAGGAGGTGGGCGGTCAGAGATCTGGCCCTCCAGGTTTGCTCTCAAATCGGCCTTCTTATCAACGAGGCCAAGTCAGAACTCGAGCCGAAGCAGGTGATTCTGTTCATCGGGGCAGAGCTCGACTCTCTTCGAGCCAGTGCACGGCTCCCGGCGGACAGGGCCGAGGTTCTTTCCTCCTTTGCCCAATCATTTCTGGTTGGGCAATCGCGCCCTGCCCAGGACTTCCTGCGCCTCCTGGGTCTCATGGCGACCTGTACCAGCATGGTCCATTGGGCGCGCTGGCACATGCGCCCCCTTCAGTGGGGACTGGCCAGCCAGTGGTCATAACGCTGCGATCCATTGGACCAGCTAGTGACGGTGACCCAGGGGATGTGGAACGCTCTCCGGTGGTGGACCGTTCCAGTTCATCTGCAGGAGGGCATCCCGTTTGTCTGCCCCGAGCCGACGGTCTCTCTATCGACCGATGCCTCTCTGATGGGTTGGGGTGCCCATCTGGGGGAACACCGACCGCACGGCCTCTGGTCCCCGCGGGAGTCCCGATGCCACATCAACCTGCTGGAGCTCCGAGTGGTCCGCCTAGCTCTCACCGCCTTTGCTCCGTTTCTCCGGGGTCAAGTGGTCCGAGTCCAGACGGACAATACCACGACCATGTACTATCTAAACCACCAGGGCGGGGCCTCCATGCTTCTATGCAAGGAAGCTCTCCGCATTTGGTCACTCGTCGCCAGCCTGGAGCGGATCTCCGAGCCATTCTGTGGCAGGGCCTCCAACACCCTGGCCGATGCCCTAAGCCGGATAGGGGCTGCATCCCACAGTGGTCTCTCCTGCGGAGAGTAGTAAGATCTGTTCTCCCATTGGGCACACCTCAGGTGGACCTGTTTGCCTCAGGAGAGCATAGAAGCTGAGGCTGTTCCATGCCCGCCCCCTCAGCAGGGCTCGCTGCAGGGGATGCCTTCTCGAGGCCGTGGACCCGGGCCTCTTCTCGCCTTCCCTCCATTTCCCTTCATACACAGGTGCTTCTCACAAAAGGAGGGACAAGGCGCAGGTGATTCTGATAGCCCCAGACTGGCCGCCAGTTCTGGTACCAGATCTCCTCAGCCTCAGCTCCAGGCTCCCGAGGCAGCTTCCAGCTCGCCGGACCTGCTCTCAGTCAATCAGGGAAGGTGTTCCATCCGGACCTTCAATCCCTGCACCTGACGGCCTGGTTCCTGGCGGCTAGAGTTCCAGGCCTTGGGTCTTTCAGCGAGGTCCTCAATGTAGTTGAGGCGTCCCGTAAGAGTCGACCAGGAATGCTATGCCTTCAAATGGAAGAGGTTTTCCATTTGGTGTCAGAGCAAGGGCTTGGACCCTTCCTCCTGTTCCTTGGCAAGCATCTTGGACTATTTATGGCCCTTTCTCAGCAAGGGCTTAGGTCGACGACCCTAAGGGTGCACCTGGCAGCCATCTCTGCTTACCGGGCGCGGGCCGGGAAGCAGTCGGTGGCGCAGGAGAAGGCGGTCTGGTGCTTTTTCAAAGGCCTTGATCACATTTCCCCTCCGGTGCGAGAACCTCCACCTCCGTGGGATCTACTGCTGGTACTGGCAAAGCTCATGGGCAAGCCATTCGAACCAATGCACAGGTGTGAACTCTCTCACCTGTCGTGGAAGACTGCCTTCTTGGTGGCTATCACGTCAGCCAGAAGGATGGGAGAGCTCCAGGCGCTCTGCATCAGTCTCCTTACCTGGTCTTCCACAGGGACAAGGTTGTCCTGCGCCCCCACCCGAAATTCCTTCTGAAGGTGGTGTCGGAGTTTCACCTTAACCAGGTTGACTCTGCCGGTGTTCTACCCCAGTCACACCTCGGAGGCCCAAATACAGGCTCCATACTTTGGACCCTAGTAGGGGCTTTCGCTTATTATAAGGGCATACGGCTAGTCGGGGAGAGGTTCGCCAGCTGTTTGTCATCTCGCTGAAGCCGCACCTGGCAGACCTGCAGCCAAGCGGACGATAAGCAGGTGGGTCACCTCCTGCATAGATCTCTGCTATAAGTTGGCGGGCATGGAGCCTCCCAGAGGATAGGCTCATTCTACCCGCCATACTGCTGTCCGATGGCTGCTTCCAGGGCGTCCCTATCCAGGAAATCTGCAGGGCTGCTACCTGGAAGTCAGCACACACCTTCATTACCCATTACCACATCGACCTTGAGTCACGCCGGGATGCTGGTTTTGGGGCCTTGTTTCTGCAGTCTTTATTCCCTAAGTAGGGGTGTGTGCCTTGCCTCCCTCCTCCCGGAGAACTGCTAGGAGTCTGCCAGACAGTGTGGATGAACAACATATCCATGTCCTAGAAATACAGGTTACTCAGTAACAGGAGTTCTAGGAATGGTATATGTTGTTCATCCAACACCACCTGACCTCTCTCGCTTTGACGCACAACCTGAGCTTCCAGCGGCCAGATTCACGCCATGGGGCGGAGCCGAGTTTTTACCACCCGGTGGGTGGGAGGAGCCAGTTTGAAGACCTTCCGCAGGATTTAAAGCGGCAAGGATACCTGCCAGACAGTGTGGATGAACAACATATACCATTCCTAGAACTCCTGTTACAGGTGAGTAACCTGTATTTACTTCCAAATATGGATAACCTGAAAGCATGGATTACTCGGCACAACCCCGACATTCTTGCTGTAGTTGAGTCATGGCTCGCTCCCAAAATACCTGACTCTGCCATCATACTGCAAGGATACAACCTGTTCAGACAGGACCGTGTCTCAAAAGAGAATTAGTGACCGTGTCTTGTATCATCAGGGATTCCCTTCAGGGACATATCTTACCCACCCAGTTGTAGTGACAATCTTGGGTCCTGGCCTTAAAACTACTACTGGGATCATATAACAGGGCTCTTATGGTACTCTCTGTTTACATCCCGCCTAAACTAACCATGGCTGGCACCAGTGACCTGATGGAATATGTGAGTACCCTGAGCCTAAATACTGAAATCATGATGCTGGGAGATTTCAACATCAACTGGCTGTTCCCTGCTGCTTCCCCAATCAAGGATATCTTATCAGCCGTCCACTTCTCCCAAATGGCCGAGACACCAACCAGAGTCAATTACAAAACTGGGACTAGCACTCTCCTTGATTGGATACTCTCTAACCGGCCTGCTCACATCTCCATTGCTACTGTTCTCCCTGATTCACTGAACGACCACTCCCCTGTTACATGTACTTGGACCTACAATTTCTGCAACCCACCTCCCGGAAAGTATAACAAACTGTATGTACTACTAAAAGGTCACCTTACGCTGCTAAAAGTGGACCTCCAGTGCAGTATTTAGGCTCAGGGTACATCAGGTCACTGGTGACAGCCATGGTTAGTTTACCATTTACCATTAACATTGGTGTACCTCAGGGCTCCATCCTTGGGCCCCTCCTATTCTCTCATTATATAAAAAACATTGGAGCTGCTCTAAAATCCTGCTCTGCTATTCTATATGCTGATGATCTTGTCATCTATACAAGTTCTACTAATATAGACACTATCAATACAACTCTCTCCTCTTACTTTAACAATATCCAAAACTGGCTATACGACCACAAACTGGCTGTCAGCACTAGCAAAACTAAAGCCATGCTGCTTGGATTGGCCCTAAAGGTCCGGGCTTGCATAACAGCACTGACGGTGCAGAACTTAGAAGGTCAGTTACTGGAATGTGTTACCTCTTTCAGGTACCTGGGCATCCTGCTAGATCAGTCTCTTGATCTTAATCTTCATGTACAGTCTGTTTGCAGAGCTATCGACTCCAAACTGGGTGTTGCATATAAGACTAGATTATATGCTCATGCTATCTGCAAAAATAGCCATTAGAGGGATTCTGCTCCCCACCTAACCTATGGGGCTCCCTTATTTGGGGCTGCTCATAAAACTGACCTACTCAGATGGATATTGCATATAGCAACATATGTCGCCATGCTCTTCTGCTCCTCGGCTAAACACTACTGTCAACTCTATAATGATCTTGGTTGGCTCTCTCCGTTAGCTAGTAGGAAATACTACCTTGGCTCTCTTATTGATTTTGATAATTCAAAATCAAACCCCTAGGTGTCTTGCAGCTATGTTTATTCCTCAGGACTCACTCCGTGGTCTACGATCAGCTGATAAATCCTTTCTGAATTTGTCGAGGAGCCGCACTAGGAAAGGAACTGTTGCATTTGAGCATGCGGCTCCACAGCTGTGGAATTCCCTTCCCCTCAACATTAGACTTTCTAGCTCCCACACATGCTTTAAGAGAAAATTGTGCTTGGATCTGCTGATTGCAGATACCTGTTCCTGCTTTCACCCCACCTAATGACTGATGTCTCTGGCCATACAGTAGTATTTTCTCACCTCTATATAACCCTCTTACTGCCTCAGCCTGTACTGGTTCCCTTTCCCTGCCCATATACAATCTTGCACTGCAGGCATCTCCCTTACACTTACATACACTCGTATAATCTAATTTTATGGCTGGCTCCCCTCTCCCTCACTTACCAACCTTTTCCTTAATGACACCCCCTGCTCTCAATGGTTATGTCTTCCTTTTGTATTACCTGTTTTTGTTTTTGTTTATCTTGTTCTGTTCATATGATATGTCACCTGATAATTTATTGTCCAAGGTCCTCTCTATTCATTGCATAGGTAGGCACCTATGAACTTATGAATGGTCTACTCTGTATGTCTCTGATATATTGTATCCACTTTAACTCATTATATGTAAAGCGCTTTACTTTGTATGTTCTGATATATTGTATCCTCTTTAACTCATTGTATGTAGAGCACTTATAAATTGTTATCCTGTTACGTTTCTTCATGTCTGTAACTCTCCCGGGTCGTGCCTGAAAACAGTCATTTTATGGCTAGTGCACTTACCCAGTTAACAAAAGCTAAATAAATAAATAAAATAAATCAGACCTCTGTGAAGCAGGTGACGTGGCTACAGCCCTGGAGCACTTCATAAATACAGTTAACAGCGTCTTTGACAAGCATGCCCCGATAAAGACTAGAAAAATAAAAGAGCATTGCAACCCCTGGATCACCCCTGACCTCTTGGATCAGTTCCATGCCAGACATCATCTGTGGCGGAAAGCAAGAGCACATGGTACCACTGCTAACATCCAGATGTACAAAAAAGCTCGTAATGAGAGCACGAAAACCATCCAACTCGGTAAAAGCAAATTTTACAAGGAAGCCCTCTCCAGCTCCTGGAATAACAGCAAGTCATTCTGGGACAACCTCAACGACATAACCGGCAAGGATCCCTAAACTGCACTGTCAGAGTTCATGGTTGACAGCGCACCCTCCTTGGACCATCTTCACATAGCCAACGCAATAACATGTTCACAGACCTAAGCAGTGTACCACCAGTGGACTACTTTAATCCCCCAACCCTGGCTGATCATAATACGACCCAACAACCATCTTCTAACCGACCGCTCTTCTACTTTAGAGAAGTCTCAGAAGCTGAAGCCAGAAAGTACCTGGAGAAGGCTCTGGGAAATCACGACACAGCGGGAACACCCTGGACCTTAAATTTGTCACTCTGGCTGTGGCGGAGTCCTTAGCACACTACTGAAATAATCAACCTCTCCCTTTGCCTCTCACAGTTTCTCCAGTGATGGAAATCCGTAACAGTAACCCCAGTGCACAAAGGTGGGGACCGGACTCTGCACAACTACTACAGACCTATCTCCATACTCCCCAACCCCCCTCTCCAAAGCTCTAGAGCAGATTGTGGCAGATCAGCTTGTCGAGCACCTGAACCAGTACAAACTCCTCTGTCCTGAACAACACGGCTTCTGATCCGGACACAGTACCATTACGGCCTTTCTTGAATTTACTGGTTTCATCCACCACTCACTGGACTAAGGTCTTCTGGTAGGGGCAACTTTCATTGATCTATCAAAAGCATTTGATACAGTGCACCACAAACTCCTTCTGGAGCAGTTGTCTGCCACTGATCTCTCTCTCTCTCTTGTCAGAATCTGTATGCTGGTTCAACAGTTACCGTCCCAACTGCTCCCAAAAGGTCAGGATTGGTGACATCCTCTCAATAGCAGACCAGTCATTCCGGGGTCCCACAGGCGTCAATTCTGGGACCCCTACTATTCTGCCTATTCCTAAACCAACGCCGGCCACCTGTTCGAGCTGAATGCTCCTATACATGGATGATGCGGTCATATTCACCAGCAACCCTCATCCTGAACAGCTAGTGGTGGATCTCCAAAGAGTTTTTAATCTGCCGAAAAATGGTTTAAGGAGCACAGTCTAGTCATGAACTGCAGTAGACAAAGACAATGATGTACTCCAGCTCCAAAGCAAGTTCATGGCCTTCTTCCTTGCAGTCATGAATGACAGCAGACACACTCTGGAGCATGTCCAGCAGTTCAGGTACCTGGGCATCACAATCGACTCCACACTGTCATATGTCCAACACAGTACAACTAGGACGATCAGCACAAGAATAGGGATTCTTTACCATCACAAGCACTGTTTAACATATGAAGCACTGAACCTGGCCATCAACAGTTAATAGTCTCCGTCCTCGACTATGGCCTGGCTATTTATGGGTCGGCAACTGACATGGCCCTGCACCACATCTCCATTGCACTAAACAAGGTGTACTGCTTTCTCACAGGTGCTGCAAGACTTGCGCACACCTGTGATCTCTACACCCAGATAGGATGGCTCCGACCGAAGGATAGAATAAAATAGCAATCCTCCTTCCTCGCCAAGAAAGACTCTCTCAGCCAGTTACCTGCAGGGGTCCAGAACCTCCTAATCCTGCACTCAAGCACCTGACTCACAAGAAACTCCACCACTCAGATCTACAAACTACCTAGATGCCGCAGTGCCTTGGCACAACGTGCTTTCTGCTATCATGCTCTCTCTGGACCAATGCCTTACCACCTGACATTACAGGTGCTGCAACTATTCGGCTCATTCAAATGTGAACTTCAGCAGTACCTTATTTATTTGTGAAATCAGTTTACAACCTTTGAGCCAGAGGCTCGTTCCAAAAGGTACCTCGTCACATTAAAGACATACATAGAGTTTTAGGTTACATAGCACAGGTTTGCTAAAAATAGGTGTTCATCAGAGCGCCACGTCTCCTGAGGTCAGAGAAAATACATTTAGGTTACAGGGTACAAGTAATTGAGAACAGGTGTTACAAAGTTGGTATCAAAATTGAACAATCTAATAGGCATACCATGAAACAGCTGGCACTGGCCAGGTTAGACATAGTGTACGGTGTGCGGGAAGAGGTGGTGGGGAGGGCTGGGTGGAGAGCCGCCCGGTGGGCGTTGTCATGAGAAGTCGAGGTGGAGGCTGCCTTCAGAGACAGGAGCAGCTACAGTGTTGAAGAGTTGGTTTCAAGGGTGGTTTTGAACTTGGAGATGGTGGTGGCATTGGTGATGGGGCAGGAGAGAGTTAAACCAGGATGGGGCTCTGTAGCAGAAGGACCTCTGGCCACGGCTGGTTCTTCATCTGGGGACCATTAGAGTGGTCTTGTTGGATGACCGTGTTGCAATAGTGAGTGAGATCCAGTGGATGGATGCTGTCACCCCAGGAGGTGAGAACCAGTAGGGTTTTTTGTGAGGAGGCAGGTTTGATATCGGAGCCGTTCATCCAGGGTAAGGAGTTTAGCCTCGTCATACAGCTGACAGGTGTGTGTGAGCCTGGGGCCACCAGTAATCAATCTGCAGGCTTTATTCAGGGTTAAGTGAATTTTTTTGAGTGCAGTCGTGTCGGCAGCACCATAGACTGGTAGACCATAGTCTACAAGGGACAATACAGAAGACGTAACAGCGAGCCGGAGCGCATTTGGGGGAAGGCAGGTTCTATGGCGGAAGAGGATGCCAAGCCATGTGTTAGTGGCGGATGTTAGGGCATCAGTGTGGTTGTGAAATGTGAGGGCTGAGTCTAAGGTAACCCCAAGGTATTTGTAGGAGAAGACTTGTTCCAGTGGCTGTTTGGTACTAGGAAGGATATAGAGTGGGTGGTTGCTAGCTTTGTTTTGGCGGTGGGAAAAGAGCATAGCTTTGGTTTTTTTAAGATTAATGATGAGTCTGCGCTCCTTAAACCAGGCTTCAGCATTATTGAAGGACTGCTGTAGGGTGTCCTGAAGGGAGATGGGATTGCGGTGGGTGGCAAAAAGGACAGCGTCATCTGCATACAGGAGAATTTTGCCAGGGCATGCACTGGGCAGGGTGTTCAGATAGAGTGAGAAGAGAAGAGGGCCCAGGATGGAGCCTTGGGGGACCCCAGAGTGAATGGGACGGGTATCAGAGTATCCCATTGATTTTAACACTCTGTGATCGAGCGGCTAGATAGCTCGTGCACCATGCTAGGGGCCAGCCGAGACCAGTGTGGCAGAGAGCATTCAGCAGAAGAGGGTGGGAGATGGTGTCGAAAGCCTTGAGAGGTCGATGAACACTGCACCAGCTAGGAGCTGGTATCCAGGGAGGGTGTAGGAAGTTGGAGAATTCAATTAGTGCAGTGTTGGTACTGTGACCAGCATGGAAGCCATGTTGCTCTGGGCATAACATGTTATGTAGCCAGATATTCAGTGATTTGAATGGCCACCACTTTCTCCAGGGCTTTGGGGGAGGATGGAAATTGGCATTAGTTATTGGCTGACGACCTGTCGCCCCTTTATGAATGGGTGTGATTATGGCTGTTTTCCAAGCTGTGGGAAATTGTCCCAGGCAGAGCGATCGGTTAATTAGGCTGGTGAGTGGGGCAAGGACTTCATCGAGCACCAGTCTGAGGATACTGGGGTCCAGTGAGTCACTGCCGGGACTGTTGCTGTTCAACGCTTTGATTAGGATGGGTCTGGCTTCCCGGGCAGAAATCTTGCACAGGTGGAAGCTGGGGTGCTGGATGACAGGGGGAGGTTGGTTGGGGAGGGTCAAAGAAATTATAGGGAGGACTGAGCTAAGGTCAGTGGCGGTGTTGAGCCAGTTAGCTATGGTGGCAGGCTTGGTGGAGTAGTGCCATTGCTAGTGAGCTGGGATGGGGCAGGGGGCGTGATTTTCCATTTAGTTGTTTAATATTATCCCAGAAAGTCGGGGCCGAACCCCAGGAGGAGGTAAGGCGGCCTGGTAATGGTCGCCTTGGCTTTCGGACGGCCCAAGAGCACTATTCCGACTGCATTGTAAGCCTGCCTATCAGACAGCCACCCATTTCAGTGGCAAGGTGCCAGAGGTTATCCCGATTTCTTAGTAATTGTAGAAGGGCAGGCTAACCAGGGTGCATTCTGCTTTTGGATTGGATTTGGTGAAGGGTGCAAAGAGATCACAGGCCATGTTGAAGTGTGTAGAAGAAGGCGAGGCAGTGTCAATGTCGGTTGCCGATGAATGGGGACCAGTTTATCTGGGTGAGGAATAGTTTGTTTTTGCAGCCCACCAGGGCGGAGGCGCCTGCGGAGGGTGGTCTGGGCTTTGGATTTGGGATTGGGGACTGCCCAATGAAATAGAATAGGGGAGTGGTCACTTAGTGAATCTGGTAGGACCTGGATGTTTTGGATTTTTTGGGGTCGGTTGGTGATAATTACATCCAGAAGGGTGCTGGTTCCTCTCTTAGGGTTTATTCTAGTGGGTTGGGTGACAAGTTGCGTCAGGTCTTGGGCGGCAAATGAGTCTCTGATCGTGGAAGAGGAGGTGCTGAGCCAATTTACGTCAAGGTCCCCAACTAGGATTTGTTCCGCCTTGTGGTGAAGGGAGGCTAGATAGTCAGTTAAAGATACCAGGGCCGGGTGCTGGTTCTTTGGGGGAACGTAGGCAGTGGTGAGATAGAGAGGGCCCTTAGAGGGGTCCGGGGTGAGTTTGAGGGTAAGAGCCTGGGCCCCATTTACCAGGGCAGGGGTGGGGAGCGCGTGTCCAAATATTGTGTCCCTTGTGTAGATTGCACAGCCTCCCCTCGTTTGCCTACTCGGTTCTCCCGGTATAAGGTATAGCGTGGGAGGGAGACAAATGAGTCAGGGGTGGATTTGGACAGCCAGGTTTCAACCAGGGCTATGATGTCTGGCTGATGAGCCATGGCCCAGCATTGTAGGGCGTCAAATTTTTTCAGCAGGCTGGTGATAAATCTTAAAAAAAACAAAAACCATGTTCTTCACTCATCCCAAAACAAGTCCTGCAACTTCAAACTCCTCATTCACTCTGGGTCCTCTTTCCCACTCGAACAAGTTTGCTCCTGTAAATACCTAGGGATCCATTTTGACCCCTCCCTCTCCTTCCATGGACACATCGCTGCCTAGCCACTGCCACTAATATCCGATTGGGCATCTTACACGTATAAACACTGCCTACCCGGAGGCTGTTGACTATGATCACCTCCTCTATCCTGTCCCTAGTGGACTATGGACTGCCGGTGTATGGTGTTGCTGATCAGACCACACTCCATAAAGTCGCTTTTTCTCTGAATGAGCCTGCAGGTTAATTACTAGAGCACCTAGGCTGACACATACCTGTCTACTGTACGCTAAAGCGCTGGTACTTGATCTTGTAGCAGCCTCAAATATCTGACCTGTACCCTTACAAAAGACCCTCCTTGGGCTATCCCCACCAGGATTGACCACCACCATACCGCCTGTCCCACTAGTTCATACTCGACCTCTGGGAAAACCTCCTGTTATCCCTAGAGCTAGGACCTCTCACGGCAAAGAGCCTTCAGCTTTAGGGCCCCCTCCTGGTTCAACACACTGCCCCACTCCATCTCCGAAGCTCCAACTATATCGTGCTTCAAAACTTCATTACGTAACCACCTTAACACCCGATGCTGTAATTGCCACTAGTCAAAGCCGTACTCAATACTTATGACAAAGCTTATTACTAAGCTGCTAAGGACAACATAACTCTGGTATTGTTTGCATCAATCCTACCTGTACCAGCTTGTTTGTATCTATGTCTTAAGTTACTGTTATACTTATGTGTTGTACTGTTATACTGTGTATTTTCGTTTGTCTTACTATGACAAAGGTACCTTTGTAAATGAGCCTATGGCTCAAAGGTTTTCAAACTGCTGTTTAAATAAAAAAAAAAAATATGTTCATGGAGGCTATTTGGAGACCAGTGGGCTGAGTAGGTGGGTGGGAGGGGCAGGGCCTGGGTTGGGAGGTATGTTCCCTGTCAGGAGCAGAAGGAGGAGAACTGCTCTGGTCAGAGGTGGCAGAAGGAGAAGTTCGCCGGGAGCATAGGAGGAGAAGGGTTTCGAGCACAGGGGTGGGTAGGGCAGCACAGGCAGAGAAGGCTTGAGTGATCAGGATGCCCAAGGGAGCTGGGGAGGAATGGTAATGTCTGGAAGGGGGTGAGGTGGAGAGGAGCATATGGGGTGTGTGGAGGAGGAGGGAGGGGAGGAGCAGTGGTATAGGAGGAGGGAGTGCAGGAGGGTAGGTAGGAGCACTAGAGTAGTGAGGCTGAGGGTTAACAGGGACAATAGGGTTGGTGGAAGGCAAAAGGAGGAGGAGGAGAGAGAGAGGCAGGTGGGCAGGAGGTGCACATGCATAATTAGTAAGGTGAAGAGCTGAGTGAAGAAAGATGGGAACTAGGATGATGGGGGAGATAGTAGTGAGGAGGTCACCTCTAGTGTAGTTGCCACTTTGGTACAGTGGGAGCTGGTGCCTGAGGTGCACAGGGCACTAGGTTCAAGACTTGCCCAGGATAGCAGGAAGGACCCCAGACAGTGGCTGTAGCAGCAAGGAGCTGGGCTCAAGGTCTGCAGAAACAATCAGACAACAATTTAGCAGTGCAGAAACAATCAGACAACAATTTAGCAGTGTCTGAGGGTTAGAGGGTTTTTTTAAAGTTAGAAATCCTGCACAAATAATAGACAGGTGTGCTAGCTGAGTGGTGGAACTGCTGACTAAAACAGTGAGGGTGCAGGGTTCAAAGCCTGCAAAGGCAGCAAGAGAGAAGTGGTAAAACTTTATATTTTGGCAGGTTGGTTGGGGGTTGGGGGTAAGAGACTAAAAGTCCTAGAAAGTAGGAGTAAAATAGTTAGACAAAATGGTTAAGAGGTAGAACTGTTGACTCTGATGGCAAGGGTACTGGGTTTGAGTACAGCTTAGGGACAGAGTGTAGAAAGTTTTTTAATTCAGAGAAGGAGGGAGGAAGGGTTAAGAGTTTGAAAGTAGAGAAAGATGTTGGCCTGGTTTGTTGGCTAAGTGGTTAGGCAGTAGACTTTGCAATAAAAGGTACCAGGTTTGAGGCTGCCAGGTGCTTAGTGGTAGGCTGATGGGAGGAGTGAGGAAAGTAGATAGCAGAATTGGATTCAAAGGGAACTGCAGGGACCTCTAGTGGGTAGGGGTTGCAAACAGTTGCTAGGAAGGGGTAGAGAGTTGAAAGAGGAGCTAGAGTGGAGAGTGCAGCAACCCCTTGTGGTTGGTGTCTATAAGCTGCAAATGGGAAAATGGACACTTAGTAAACAGAAGGGTAGGTCACGTTATGTGACACGTGACCTGCCAGCAGCAATAAATGAAGCGCCGACCCTGGGTGGGAGGGTGGTTGGGACGGGCGGGAAGTGCCACACAAAGTCAGGCTGTAGTGCAGGACGCTCTACCTCTTACAGGCTCTGGCAATCCCAGAGTTCAGGCTCCGCTGCTGGGCAGAGTAGTGAGTTATTACAACCAGCAACCGTGGCTGCTACCATTAGCACCCTCTTTTAACTACAACTACCTACTTACACTTTGCCTCACATCATTATTATACATTGATGCATCTCAACCTCAGCACTTCAGGTCACCACCCTACCTCACCCCTGCCTCCTCTACTCCTCTCAAACATGACACCCCTCCCACTCCCCTGTCATCCCTCTAAGCCTGCTCCTTCTGCTTTCCTCTATGTGTTTACAACTCAGTAGGGTGTCCTGACTTCAGACACTGTCAAACTGTTATACTGCCTAAGCTGCTCAATTGTGTGTGTACCTTATTGTAACTCTGTCTGTACCAAATGTAATCCTGTAATGCATGTTTTACCTTATTGTCTTTGTAAACTGACATGGAAGGTTTAAATGAGCATTCGCTCACTGGTGTAATTCCAGATCTCAATAAAGTAAAACAAATAATTTAAAAAATGGCTGTTGTTATAGACAGTTTCAGTGCTGTTTTCCCAGCTGTTACCTCAGGCTCTGCTGTCGACACTTGTCCCGTCACTGTTGCCTGTCAGCTCAACGTCGTTGATGCCTGCCTTTGGTTTGACTAACAAAACAGATGGTTGACCCACAGCCTCCTCTGTTGCTGCCTTTTCCTTCAGTGTTGGTTCCCTATAGCAAACCCTATCCTCCTGTCCCCATGCCTGAAAACAAGGAGGAGATGGAGTATAATCCTGACCTTATAGAACAGGATTATAATGAAGAAGAGGAAGATCTGCCCTCCACCTGATGTGCTGTGATCCAGCTCCTTCCTTCCTTTTTTTTTTCTTCAATTATTTTTCCCTCCTTGTCGCAGTCCATGGGGCCTCTCTCAGGCATCCAGCTGGATCCTGCCCTGTCTGAAGTCCTCCTGTCTGAGCCTCCTCTCCCTTCCCCCTCATCCCGCAGCTGGCACACCCAGCGTAACCCCTTCGGGGTGGAGCCGCCCCTCCTCTTTGGGCACAGTTGCTCGTGGCTCCGACTGTGGGTGAGGCCCAGGCGGAGAGGAACCTGAAAGGCCAGACAGGACAGAAGGCAGTTGTGGGCATGAGGCTGGTGCCATCGCCTACCCGTGGACGGGGTTTCCTTGTTCTGATCTCCTCCCCGATTGTGGGTGCTTGCCCTGACTGTGGCACCGCAGCAACCCTGCCTTGCGTCGGCCCACGCTGATCACGTGCTGCCCTACATGCTGCAGTGCCCCGGTCTCCAGCGGGGCGCTGGCACGCCAGACCATCCCAACCCTCCCTCCCATGGGAGGAGAGCACCTCAATGGGTGCTCAGTCCTCAACCACCCTGCCCAGGCCCTGGCGTGGCTGGCGCTCCCCAAGCACTGGGTGCAGCCAGGCGTGGCAGGTGTGGTGTCCAACACTTCAGCCCTCAGTACCACCGGGCTGGCTAACTCCTCTTTCTTACAGAGAGGACAGTGTAAAATACAGTCCTCATTCTCCCCCAAGGATGTCTCTTTTCAAGCTTTCCTCTGGCAGCTGCAAGATTTAGTCTTTGGTAACCGGGTAATGCCCACTAGGCACAAGTGCCTGTTTTCAGGGGCGACCTGGGAGCACTGGATGGTTAAGTGACTTGCTCAGAGTCACACAGTATGCAAATGGAGGTTGTGAGAATCAAACCAAGGTCTGGTATGCTGGATGTACCAAGCTCGTTCACAGCTCGTTACTCTAACCTCTTGGATATACTGCCAGCCATTAAGCTGTGCTTCAGTGCTGAGAAGGAGGTCTCTTCTAAGAAACGTTTATTTCAGTTTTGAAGGTCCCTTCTTTGCCATCTTTAAATTATTACTCCTGTTAATTCGGCTTTGGAGGATGCAACAGTGACTGCTTGACACATGCCTAGTGCTTTATTTGCAGTTCCTCGGAAGGAGGATAAACAATATCCAGCCCTCTTTGCTAAACCTTACTATGCCTCACAACCTGAGAAAGTCATCATTTCTGCCCATGAGAGGTCTAAAGCACCTTATCACATGAGCTCACATGCCCCAGACAAGGAAATGGATATGATGACAAGAGGATCTATGCTTCAGCATCCTTTGTCCTCCGTATTGCCAACTATCCGGCTTATATGATAAAATATCAGAATAGCCTTTGGAAGTCCATCTCATCTGTGGTTGACAAACTGCCTGATGGACCTGCTAAAATTGAGATCCAGCTGATTGTCAGCTATGGTCTAGAGGCTAGTAAGCATCTTCTGAGGTCTGCTTATGATGTCTGGATGCTTTAAGCTCATGCTGCAGCATCTCATATCTTCCTTCACTGGCACTCCCAGCTGTGTGTAGCTGGCTTTGTAGCAGATATCCAGCAATTGGCCTTTAATGCTTCCTTTTGGGTGAGCAACTATTTAGCCCTGATGTAGGAACTTCAGACTTCAAAAATGATTCTCTGTTTTCTGCACACCATGAATCTTAAGCCTCGTGGCTGAGGCTGGGTTCCTTTCAAAGTCCCTATTCCCATCCTGGCAGAGGCTATACCAGAGGTCTGGGCCCTCAATCCCAACGGGTCCCTTGCGCTCTTTAGTCTTTTTGCCTGCTGGTGCCCATGCCAGGGTCCCAAAATCTGCAGGTGTAGGCAGTGTGCCCACTGTCCATGGAACATTCTGACTCCTTCCACCTCTCCTGAACCCTTCAGACAACTGAGGAATCTTGATGGTAGGCTGCATCTCTCTCTACCTTGTAATGTGGGTGAGAATACCATGGATGCTTAGGTACTGGAGGTAGTTCAGTGAGGACATGCTCTAGAACAACTGTCTATCCCTCTGGTGCATCCTTCTCTTCCAAATATGTACTCTCTGGGATACCTTGCTCTCCTACTGGAGGAAGCTCAGAGTGTTCTTTGCAAGAAGATGACAGAGCCAGTCCCAGTTGCAGAGCTCAACCAGGGATACTATTCTGGATACTTTAACGTTCCAGAATGGACAGGGGATTTGCATCCCATCCTGGGCCTTCTGTACCTGAATCTGGACATAGAATATAAACGGTTCAGGAGGGTCTCTCTATGGGTCATGCTTCCCCAACTGCTACAAGGAGATTGCATGCCTTGGACATGAAAGATGCTTACCTTCATATCAAGGTGTTCAGGGCCTACAGAAAATACCATTGCTGTAAGCTACAAGGCTATCACTACCAGTTTTTGTGTCTTGCCATTTAGCTTATTTTTGGCAACATACAGTATGTCTTTTATCAAATTCTTCACAGTGGTGGCCATAGCACTCTGCAGGGGAGATCTGTATATCTTCTCATACCTCAATGATTGCATTTTAAAAGCTCTGTTGTGGAAGTGAAAACTTACACCCTCTTCTGGACCCGCCAGTTCTTTAAACAGTTGGATATCCTAGTGAATGAGCTGAAATAGTTATGATTCCATGCCAGCTCCTCTAACACGTAGGCATTGTTCTGGACATAGAGTTTGGTAGGGTGTTTTTACCAATGGATCGTGCCATGGTGTTGATAGCACAAGTTCATTTGATGTCCTCCAGTCATTATCTTTCTACAAGGAGCTTGCTCTGGATGATTGGCCTGATTGCTGCAGCAATCCTCATGGTCCCATTGGCACATTTGCAAATGAGACTTCCTCAGAGGTTTCTTTATGCTCAATGGACCCAGCATCTGGACTGTCTGGAGTGTCGCATACAGGTGACTCTTCTTCGCCATGCCCTCCTGTGGTGGTTAGACATTTCCAACCTAGACACTTGGTCCCCTTCTCCATCCCTCTTCTCTGTTAGTCATGATAATGGACATCTCAAGCTCCGGTTTTGGAGCCCATCTCAGGCCCTTACAGAAGCAAGGCCTTTGGTCCTCCATGGGTCCCTCTCTCCTCATCAACACTTTGGAGATGAGGTCTGTTATCCTTTACCAACAGGCCTTGCCAGTTTTCTCCAGGGCCAGTCTCTGTTGATCAACATATCTGTGCTGTATTATGTCAACAGCCAAAGTGGTGCTCATTCTTATCACCTTTGTAGGGAGGCAGTGGGGGTCTGGCATTGGACCGTGGAACGCAATATGTCCCTTGTGAAACACAGAAACATAGGCTTTGATGGCAGATAAGGATCACTTGGCTCATCCAGTCTGCTTATTTCCCTACCTTTCGGATAAGCTACAGATCCTAGTTAACCAACAGCCTACTTCCTCCTACTCCCCCAATTAGAATTGCCTTATGTCTGTCCCATGCATTCTTGAATCCCCACTGTTTTGACCCCTACTTCCTATAGAAGGCTGTTCCATGCGTCCACTACCCTCTCTGTGAAAAAATGCTTCCTCACATTGCCCCTGAGCCGTCCTCCCTCTATCTTCAAATTGTGCCCCCTTGTTCTTGCACATCTCTTTTTATGAAAGATGCTACCCTCTTGGACTTTATTGACTCCCTTGATGTACTTGAATGTTTCTATCATGTCCACCCTCTCCCTCCTTTCCTTTAGGGTATACATATTAAGTTCCTTTAGTCTCTCTTCATATGGCTTCTGGTGCAGACCCTGCACCATTTTAGTTGCCCTCCTCTGGACTGCCTCCAACCTGTCTATGTCCTTGCAGAGATGGGTTCTCCAGAACTGCATGCAGTAGTACAGATGGGGTCTGACCAACTGTCTGTACAGAGGGATGATAACTTCCTGTTTTCTACTGGTGATGCCTCTCCCTATGCATCCCAGCATCCCCCAAGCCCCCCTTCCTGCCTTTTCACATTGCTTGCCTATCTTTAGGTCATCTGATATGACTGTCCCCAGGTCCTGTTCCATTTTTGTTGTTGTTAGTACCTTCCCCCATTGTGTACTCTTCCCCTGGGTTTTTGTGGCCCTTGTTTCTGCCTGGCTACCATAGTGGATTGCCTCAGCAGGTCATAAACATTCTCCCATGAATGGGAAAGAACAGTTCAAACAACATGAAGTCTTGCTGTATTCTGACTATTGCAGTTAGGTCCTGCCTTTCAACTGCCCGGAGAACAAAGAGTTAACTTTCCATGGCCAGCATGGAGCGTTCATGTGACTTCGGTTGAACCCCTGTCTGCTGTTGTTTAAACTCCAACCGTCAGATTCTTTACTCTGCCTCACTGAACAGTCGCTCGAGATTTCTCCTTTGCTCGGTTCAAAAAAGTCGGTTAAAGTGTCGTTTCTCGCTCGGTTTCTATCGAAATTCTGCTATCGAATCTGTCAGTTTAAGTCTCTGTCTGTGGTACCGTGAGTACTAGATAGGTTTTACATTGTAGTTTCTCTGTGGAACTTGTAAATTTCGGATCGGTTCAGTTGAACCGATCAGTTTAGTTTAAAAAAGTTTGTGAATTTACTTAGAGTGTGGTAACTGGTCCGTATCGGTTCTAAAAAAACAAATTTTATTACGTTTTTTTCCCCAAGACCTGTAACACGGTCCGGAACCGATAGAGGAGTCTTGCCTGGCAGATTGCCAAAAAAGTCACGTTTTGGATAGGATTGGCCATGTCTGAAACCCAAGTAAAAACCGGGCCCACTGGGTTTCAACACTGCAGTGTGTGTGGGGAAGCCTTTACTAAGGCTGATCCCCACACCACCTGTGTTTTGTCTGGGGTTTGATCACCTTGATTCAGACTGCCAAATTTGTAAGAATTTTCCCAAAGTTACCCTGGATAAGAGGGTAGGTAGACTGAGGGAAAGGGAGGCAGAGAAGTCCGCTGACCGGATGGCCAGCCTGGTTCTGGTTCCGACCGAACCAGAAGGAGTGTCCTCTGACTAGGCGAAACTTCTTTGGGAAAAGAGAGCTGATTCTGAGTCGGTTCGGTAAGAGGAAGAGAAGAGATAAATCATCCGGTTTGGATCCAGAAATTCATACTCCGACCACTGATGAGATAGCCAAAGCGATAAGAATAGTGCAATCACTAACTTCGGTTCCAGCCAAACCGGCACCATCTGGCAGGAGCTTGGTTCCCCGGTTCGGATTACACTTCAGAAGAATTTCATGAACCGGAGGAGGAGGAGGGCGAGCGAGAGTATGAGGATGATGATGGTGATTATGAAAGTCTGGATGTGCCTATTGACCCGGACATCTCCTCAGACAGACCTTCAGGTGTTTCTCCTCCTAGGCTTTCTGAGTCCCCTTCCCTCTTTATGTTTTACAAGAAAGTGGCTGAAACCCTCCAGCTTCCAATGAAAGAAGCAGTAGAGGATCAGGAGGAGCCTGATTTTGTTGAAATGATGGACATTCCAGAGTCCAGGAAACTGTCTATTCCCCTCCATAAATCTTTTGGGAAACAGACAATTAAAATTCTAAAGACTCCTAACTCCATACCTCCTGTGGACAGACGAATGGACAAGAGGTACACCCTTTCAGGCTCGGACACGAAGTTCCTTTCTCAGCAATACAGCCATTTTGGGATAGTGCAGGCTGCTGCCTGTGATAAGGCAAATATTCCCTTGGCATCACATCCCCCAGATAAGGACTTCAGGAGGATTGATGCCATGGCAAAGCAATACATGGCAGCATCTTTGGGACTCAGGCAGGCTAACTATATGGCCTACACAGCTAGATACCAGAAGTCCAGATGGGACACTGTGCTGGCTCTGACTAAACAGGCCCCTGGCCAACTTGCCAAGGAGCTGGAGCAGGTGGCTGCGGATGGGATTGAGGCGTCCAAGGTGCAATTTCATGCTGCTGTGGACTCCAATGATGTTTCATCTAGAGTCATGGCTACATCTGTGGCCCTTCGGAGGATGGCTTTGCTCAGATGTACTAGCCTATCACAGGATACCCAGGCTAAGGCCATGGATTTCCCTGTCATTGGTAATTCTCTGTTTGGGGAGCAGACAGAGAACTACATGAAAAAGATGGACGAGTACAGGACCACCTACAGGCGTGCTCAGGCCAAAGAAAGGCAAGCTACTCTTCAAAGGCAGCAGTCCAGGGGTAGGGGCAGGCCTTTTCAAATGCCTTTTTACCAAGCCCAGGCCTCCTCTTCTTCCTATGCTCAGAGGGGGGTCTTCAGAGGGAGAGGCAGATAGGGAATGAGCAGGCCTGCTTCCACCCCTCAGCCTAAAGCCCCTGCCAAGCAGACACCCTGATGGGTCTGCCCGGGCCGATTCTCCAATACCTGTAGGGGGCAGGCTGGCTTACTTTGTCCAGGACTGGAAGTGTCTAACATCAGACAAATGGGTCCTGGAAGTAGTAAGCCAGGGACTGGTTCTCAGCTTCAAAAAATTTCCCAAGATGAGAACCAGATCCTTTCCACCTGTAAATCCATCAGAGACCCTTGCCCTAGAGGCAGAAGTTTCTTCCCTCCTGGCTCTCAGAGCCATAGAGAGGGTTTCTACCCTACACAAGGGCAAAGGATTGTACTCCAGGTACTTCCTAACCCCCAAAAAACAGGAGAATGGCGGCCCATCCTGGATCAAAGATATCTGAACAAGCACCTTTTAAAACAAAAGTTCAAAATGGTGACTCTGGGAATAATTCTGCCCTCTCTAAGGCCAGGGGACTGATTAGCCTCCCTGGACCTCAAAGATGCCTATTTTCACATTCCCATCAAGTGCTCCCACAGAAAGTACCTCAGGTTTGAGTTGCCCTCAGGCCACTGTCAGTTCAGAGCAGTGCCCTTTGGCCTAACATCTACCCCAAGGGTGTTCACAAAGTGCCTAGCAGTAGTGGTTGCTTTCCTAAGGAGAAAAAGATCTCCATCTTTCCATACTTGGACGACTGGCTCATAGTGGGTCAGTCTCAGACCAAGTCAGGTCACATCTGCAAATAACTCAGGAAGTGCTCACTTCTTAGGATTCCTCCTCAACCTTCCAGAGTCAGTTCTCGAGCCAGTACAGCTCCTCACCTTCATAGAGGCGGAGCTGGATACAACAAGGGCAAGAGCCTTCCTTCCCTGGACAGGGTAAGGACCCTATGGAATTGGCCTCTTCATTCACCCTTCAGGTGTCTCGACCAGCAAGGCATTTCCTGCAGCTTCTGGGCCACATTGCAGCCTCTACAGCAGTGGTCCAGGGAGCAAGATTTCAGATGAGGACATTCAGTTCCACTTAAGAGCCTTCTGGTCCCAAAGAAAGGATTCCCTTACCAAACTAGTCCCAGTGACTTGAACCCTGATCCAGGCTTTGCAATGGTGGCAGGATCAGGACAATTTGAGACAAGGAGTTCCTTTTCTCATTCAGTCTCATTCAGTGATACTCACCACAGATGCCTTCCTGCTGGGCTGGGAAGCCCACCTGGGGGATCTTACCACCCAAGGGCTGTGGTCACCTCAGGAATCTGTGCTTCACATCAATCTCTTGGAACTCAGAGCAGTGTTTCTGGCACTGCAAGCCTTTTCCAAATCTGTACAGAACAAGGTGGTCCAGATCAGAACAGACAATACCACCACAATGTGGTACATCAACAAGCAAGGAGACACTCGGTCTACAGCCTTGTGCACAGAAGCAATGAAGTTGTGGTCTTTGGCCTATTCCCTGCAAACCTCTCTAATAGCAGTTCACCTCCCAGGGAAGGACAATGTCCTAGCATATGCTCTCAGCAGGATATCCCAGGGCCATCACGAATGGACCCTAGATCCCCTAGTTTTGAAAGTGATTTTCTTGAGATGGGGCACTCCACAGATAGATCTTTTTGCAGCCCCAGACAATCACCAACTTCCTCTCTTTTGTTGCAGACCCCCAGTCTTGGGCTCAGTCCCCCTGGATGCTCTGATTCTGAATTGGGAAGGGAAATTTCTGTATGCTTTTCCCCCCTTCCCTCTCCTGTTCAAAGTGTTAGTCAGGATCAGGTCACAACCATGCAAAGTGATTCTGATTGCTCCAGACTGGGCAAGACAGCCTGATGCACGCCCTGTTGCTGTCCTTAGCAGTCCACCTTCCCTGTCTCTTCCAGGAATTACAACCTGTTGACATCCTCCCAGAGGAGGATTTGGTATCCAAACCTCAAGTCTCTCAATCTCAAGGCATGGCTCTTGAAGAGCTACAGTTTGCTGATCTGCACCTTTCTCAAGGGGTTCTGGATATCCTTAAGGCTTCTCGAAAGCCTTCCACCAGAAAGACTTACAACTCCAAATGGAAGAGGTTCACTATTTGTTGCTCTAGTAAGCATATTTCTCCAGAATCTGCTGGGTTGCCTACAGTTCTGGATTATATGGTCCATCTTAATGGCTTAGGGCTTAGGCCAGCTACACTTAAAGTGCATTTGGCAGCTGTTTCTGCCTTCTTGTCAGTAGGCAAGCCCTCTCCTCTGTCAGCCCATCCTGTGTTTTGTAAGTTCTTCAAGGGATTGCTGCACACCAATCCCCCCTTTAGGAACCCTGCTCCTGCTTGGGACCTTAACGTTTGCATTGCTCAGCTTATGCAACCCCCCTTTGAGCCTTTGTCCTCTGCAGAGCTTAAGTACTTGACTTGGAAAACTGTGTTTTTGGTAGCCGTTACCTCTGCCAGGCATATCAGTGAATTGTAAGCCCTGTCAGTGGAGCCTGATTTCATCTCTTTCCATAGAGATAAAGTGGTCTTAAGAACTAACAGGAAGTTTTGCCTAAGGTGGTTTCAGATTTCACCTTAATCAGTCTGTGTCTCTCCCTGTTTTTCACTGACCATTCCTCCTTTGGAAGAGGAGGCTGCACAGCTTGGATGTTAAAGGGCCCTCAGCTACTACATAGAGCCACCAAGGGTCACAGGTTTGAGTCCCTCCAGTTGTTCCTCACATATGGAGAGGTCGATGAGGACAAACCTGCCACTAAGAGATCTATTGCCAGGTGGATTGTCTCTTGTATACAATTCTGCTATGAAAAACTGGGCAGAACCCCACCCTCTGGCCTGAGGGCTCACTCTACTAGAGATACAGCTGCTTCCCTGGCTGCTGCCAGGGATATTCCTATCTTAGAAATTTGTCAAGCAGCCACCTGGAAAACAGTCCATACATTCACCAAGCATTACTCTCTGGACATCCAGGCTAGGAGTGATGCTCGGTTTGGCACAGCAGTACTTCAGAGCCTATTCCCAAAGTAGGTTCTGTCCCTCCTCCCGTGGAGGTACTGCTTGGTAGTCTGCAATAGTCAGAATACAGCAAGACTTCATGTTGTTTGAAGAAAAAATTACCCACCTTAGTAATGTTGTTTCTTCTAATGGAGTCTTGCTGTATTCTGACTTCCTCCCCCCCCCCCCGCCTCCCCTCTCAGAACCTGTTTTTTGGGATGTGGGTGGGAAGGAGCAGTGTTGGCACCCTAGGGGTGCCCCTTTTCACCCTCCTTTACTTTGGGTGTGTGTTGTGTTTTGTTTTTTTTGGTTTTCTGGCTTGAGTCTTTGCTTTGAAACCAAAAAAACCTTTTAATAAATTTAGTTGCCAGTTGGCTAGTGTGAGTTTTACAGTTTCCACACAGAACTTCTAGTGAGTATTGCTCGTAAAGATCTGACGGTTGGAGTTTAAACAGCAGCAGACAGGGGCTTCAACCGAGCTTACGCTGAACCTTTCATGCTGGCCATGGGAAGTTAACTCTTTGTTCTCCGGGGCAGTTGAAAGGGAGGACCTACTGTAACTAGAATAGTCAGAATACAGCAAGACTCCATTAGAAGAAACAACATTACTAAGGTAATTTTTTCTTACTGTACATATTTACTGTAACAGTACATTTTCGAGAAACTCTTTCATCAGGCCACACATTTGCAACTATACCCGCATCAGCACCAGGACCCCACAGAAACTTTTGCAAGCAGTCAGCCAGCACTGTCCATGGCAACATCATGCATTGGCATCTACATTAAAAGTGGGTGGCCCCTCCTCTCCTCAGTTCCCTGCCGGATATCGTGCTCGAAGGACCTCACTGTGGGGAACCAGGAGAGAAACCAGCACTGTGTATATGAGATGGATGGAGGGCTGAAAAGACAACAAGGGGTGCATCATTGTAGGAAAACTAGTATCATGAACCCTAAAGGGGAAGGAAGGTGGGACAGCATGGCCTGATGTAAGAGATTCTCTCAAAGATCTGCTGTTACGGTAAGTACATAACTATTCTACCTTCTTCAAGGACATCTCATTCATCAGGCCACACCTTTGGAACAAGTCCCAAGTAGTACAAAAACTAATGGGTGAATGAAGCACAGACATATGACAAGAGAAGAGGCTTT
Organism: Neoceratodus forsteri; assembly: GCA_016271365.2. Taxonomy (NCBI): domain Eukaryota; kingdom Metazoa; phylum Chordata; order Ceratodontiformes; family Ceratodontidae; genus Neoceratodus; species Neoceratodus forsteri. Next base: position 1,131,516,806 of record CM028131.1, read on the forward strand.
AAAGCTAGCAAAGCCAAACCCAGCTGAACTAACAGAAACTGTGTCCATACTGTAATGTTTAGTGAAGGTGTGGACAGTATGCCATGTGACAGTTGCATAAATCTCTGCAGTGGATACAAATTGAAAACATACCTCTTATGGAATGACCACTAAACACACCAGGAAGTTCCTTATCATACTTCCTTAACATAGGTAATATAAGGTGCCAGCCATTTGGACAAGCACTGTCTAGAAACTGAAACATCCCCTGCCCTAGGACAAATGAAACAAAAAAACAAACTATGAAGACATTTTGCAGTCATGGTGCGGTGCGTATATTATGTGAGAATTTTTAGCAAATCTAACATATGGAGCAATGCTTCTCCTGGATTGACATGCTCAGGAGAATATACTGGAAGGTGGACGGTGTGACTTAAAGTGAACTCAGCCACCACCTTTGGTAAGAACTTAGGATTAGTACGCAAAGACACTCAGCTGTTGTAGAGAATCAAATTAGAGAATCAAATAAGGAGGCTCACACGAGGTCCTGCAGCTCTGAAATCCTTCGAGCAGAAGTGATGGTAACTAACAATAATGCTGGCCATGAAAAGAAGTGTAGCTACAACTCACGGCTGGCTCAAAAAGGATCCAAAGTCATTTTCTTCAAAACAAAATCCAGATCCCAAGCCAGGACTGGAGATCTAATGGGATGTTTTATGTATAAAGTACCTCTCAAAAATATATGAGCTACCTCTAATTGGGCAAACCTATGTCCATCCACAAGTATGGGAAAAGCTGATATAGCAGCCAGGTGCACTTTAAGTGGCGAATACTGTAGACTAAAGTTTGAGAAGTACAGTAAGTAGTCCAGGACCACATTGATCAGACAGGTAAATAAGTCCAAGTTATGCAAAGTGGCCCACAAAGTAGTCAGCATCCACCGCAGAGAGCAGGTATGTGTAGTGGAAAGTTCTCTGCCAGCCACCAGAAACATCAGCCACTTTAGATGATATCCCAAAGCGAGCAGTGGCTTTGTCTTCAGGAGCTATGCAGGCAGATGTAGGAACTTCAGGTCTGAATGGATCAGGGATCACTGATCTCACTTCAAGGGGGCTCTTGCAGCAGGTTACATCATAAGGACTGAAGCCTGCAGGCTCCAAGACCCCGCGAAAAACTTCTAGCTAGCAGTCTGTAATTGAAGACCACCCCTTGATGTCGGTCCACCCACGCCATCTGTCCCGGGTATTAAATGGGTGGTCCCGCAGCACCACCTCAGTTCTTTTTCTGCCGTCAACCCGCACAAGTCGGACTTCCGTGGATGCCTTCTGCTTTGTCGACCGCCATTTTTGCTGCATTATACTCGCTTTTTTATTTTACCGATTTTCAGCACGCTTTGTGCATGTCTTCCCATCAGAACGGCCATTCGCGTGCTTATTTTGCCCAGGTCCAAATCACAACATAGATGCCTGTCAGCACTGCCAAGATTTCAGTCAATGCACCCAGCTTCACTGACAGAAGACTTGGAATCATTCTTGCTGCAACAGAAACCTCTTTCGATGGAGAAGGACCCTTCACCAGAGTATCCCTCTTCCCTGTCCAGGGGCCTCCACTTCTTCAGTGATGGAGTCGAAGAAATCTTTAGGAAAGCACAAACACCTGGAGAAGCCCCAGCCGGCTTCCCGCTCCAGGTCCCCATGCAAGTCGGGCACAGATCATGGGTCTTCGTCCTGCAGGTGGGTCAGTCCCCTCCACTCCTTCAGATTTCTCTCCCTCCGGGCTGCCAGTGGTCAAACCACCTGCTCTCGTTACTGTCTCAGATGATGGTTCTTTGAGACTCAGGTCTCCGACCTCAGTCTCTCAGCCCCTGAAGCTCAAGCCCATTCAGAACACATGTACTCAGCCAGGTGGCTCGACCGGGTCTTCTTCTGGTGGTGGGTCTTTGCCCTCCGCCCTCCCGGTCAAGGCATCTGTGAAGTCAGTTCTGAAGTCAGGGACCAACATCAGTTCATGTCGCCTGGGGCATGCAGTCACGTCCCCTGGGAAGGTGATACCTCTGACCCACTCGGGAGTCAACTCCCCTATTCGAGCTTCTCCCTGCAGGCTACGCCAGCTGCCTCCCCAGACCAGCGTCAACTGACACCTGTTCCATCGACGCTTAGCTTCACGGCGCCCAACCCAGACAACGCCACAACTGTCGCCAGTGTCAGGGGACCAACACCCGCTCTTTCGACCCCAGTCACACTTATGCCAGAGGTTTCTTTACCTTGAGACCAGATGCCAGTTAACCCAATGCCAGTGGAGTCGATGCCAGGGTTACTGCAACCTGACAAACTGACTCCAGGGCCTTCTAAACCTACCCCACAGACACCAGTTACCTCAATCTCACCCCAGTTCCCACCCGTAGAACTTAATGCACTCTTTGCGGTCTTGTGGACATATTTGAAAGAGTAGGAGGCCCGAATGAGCCCCCAACTCCCAGGTTCCTCCTAAGAAGGCTCTAATGCCAACTAAGAAGGCTCTAATGCCAACTCCTAAGGAGCCCATGCCACAGCCAGGCACTAGTCATTTTAGGCCTCGTAAGCATCGCGCTCGCCTCTTCTTCACTGGATTTGGGTGCATCAGGGATTCTCTTTCTCTACCTCGTGATAATTACTCTGGAGAGTCAGACATCCCTCAGAGCCGGAGGAGCCCAAGGACACCCCACGGTCTCCCCAGATGACCCAACATTCATGGATGGTATGGGGCACATCAGACCCTCATCGGCTGGGACACTGAACAAGTGGACCCTGAGCGATGTCAGTTAGCCACTTTACTTCATAAGGAGTCCTTGCCTCTAGTGGTTCTCTCTCATAGACTTCTTCAAGGATGTCAACAGGGTGGCTTGGAAGCACCCGTCCTCTAAACCAGTAACGTCCAAAAAGGCAGATCACTTGTATAATGCCCCTAGGGATGAACCCTTCTATGGGGAGCACCCAGAGGCAGATTCGGTTGTTGTTAATGCAGACCGTGACCATTCAAAGCAACCCGACACCTCAGTACTCAGCCTCCTCATAAGGACTCTAGGCGGATTGACTATTTAGGCAAAAGGTCTACTCCTTGCCACATGTGCCATCCATTCCCTAAGCTTCCTGGCCCACATGGTTCAATATCAGAATGCCCTGTGAGAAGGCTTTGAAGGTGGCTCAAGTTCAGCGGATCTCCTGGAAGGCTGAGCTGCTGCACTTTTCTCAAGTCAGGCTCCGATGTGAGGGACCCATGTCCTCCATGCCTCCTTTGATTCTGTGGACTCTGCGGAAGAACCCGGCTACAGGAATTTGCTTATGCCGCTACTCATGGCTTAGAGTCTCTGGGTTGCCCTGGATGTCCAGTCCAAGATCCTGGACTTTCCTTCAGAGACTCTGACTTGTTTGTAAGATTCTCAAACTATAATCACGCTCCTCCAAGAGTTGGATAAGGCTATCTGATCAGTTCATACCCTATATCGGTCTTAGCCTAACTCTTTTTAATCATGTCCCCATAACTCTGTTCAACAGATGCTCCCTTGGGTGATGTTATTTTGGTAGTGTCTTTTACCCACTCCCCCACACATTAGGCCATGATGAAGAATGCAACGATGACCCTGCGAATTCAAGTTACTGCTGTTCTTCTTTTTATCAGCTTAAAAGTTGGAATTCAGAGTCCGTGACAAGGCAGTTTACAGGAGATTGTCAGGGCAGCAGTGATAACTAGGTTCATGATCGCTGTGGCCATAGGCACCGAGAGATTCCTGCCTTGCTCTGAACATCAATGGCACCAGTATGAAAAGAGGCTGGCAGGCAGGATTGAGGCACACAGCGATTTTGCACATTAATGTGAGATTTTGGTGGGGTGACGAGCATAAATCAGTGCAGTAGATTCTGGCAACAAGGTACGGCAAGAAATAGCCTCTTGAAAGGTGGGGGGTCACTGTATTTAAAAAGGGTCACCAGCTGTCAATATTTGAGGTTCCATGTGTACTTTTTGTTGCATGCGGAACACTGAATAGTGGGGAATTTAGAGCCCTGCCTTCACATAGAGGCAAATCTGTATTCTTCTACATTGCCTGCTGATAATGTGCAGAATAACTCGGGTAGGCTGCCTGCCTTAGCAATAGAAAAGAAGTAATGTAAACTTTGCTGCCATTAAATCAGTTTTTCTAGAATCTTTATCAAGGGGTGGATGCTTCTTCCAGGCAGCTGCCTGACTGAATAACTCCCTCAGGTTTGTGATCAGTGTAAATTAGTTCAGAGCCTTCCCTTGGTATCCCTTATCATTTCTCAGTTATCTTGCCTATAATTGTAATGGTTGTAGACATACTGTTGCCAGACTCTTTTTAGTAATATTTTTTTAAAAGGCTTATGGATGGGTACAGACACTCTTTTTGTTGAGGTCAAACCCAACATACTCAAATTCTCAAGGCGCTTTGCTTTATACTTTTCTTTACCAGTGGTTGGTCCTGACTGGTGTTCTGAGAGCCTTTTTTTTTTGGGTGGAGTACCATGAAAGCTATCAGAGTGGTCCTGGCTGGGAGTCTGCTCTTTACTGGAAGATGTATTTGCTTTTCAGTCTTCTTGCCTGCAGAGACCACTGTGAGAGGAAGAGCTATCTAAAGTGCACTTTCTGTCTTCAGTGATGCTTTTATCCATATTTACTGACAGAGCCTGCTTTACAGGTGAACAGTTCCATGAAGCTGTTGAGGAAACCGGTTAGACATAGACAACCATTTAGGTGCTCCTTTTTGTTAATCTTAGGGCAGAAAATTTTGCAGAATTCACAGTTTTCAGAATTGGGATGTGGGCCTAAACAATCAAAGCAAAGTCTGTAGTCATCTGCAACCAATGCATGTGGGAGTCGCACTGTTTAAATCCAGTAGGTCCTGTGTTCCTTTTAGGCTTCCCTATCATGCCAATTTGACAGAAGGCATAATAAAACTCATTTTAAGAGTTGTGCTGTTAAAAAAAAAAAAAAGTTTTAAAATAAAGCCTTGTTTAAACAAAATGTGTTTATTTTCTTTGATTTGGAACCAGGAGTCTATAAAAACCATGAGCAGGATTCTCAAAGGGATGTCACAAGTCGCCAAAGGTGACTTTAGCCAAATGCCATTGCGCCGGGGACCCTTTGACCAATTCTGTATTGGGCAGGGTCCCGGTGGCTGTGCCCCGCGACTTGCGGCTACCCCAGTCATGAGTCATGCGCCAAATGGAGGGTGCTCCTGAACAGGTTGCCGCAAGCTGCATATCCCCCAGATAAAGGGCTTAAGCGCCTCCAGCCCTGATCCAGGTATTCAAAAGTGAAGCCCATATGGGCTAGCAGACCCTCCCCATGGCCCCGATCCCTGAGTGTATAAAACATGAAGCTCTTATGGGCTAGTGTCCCCCCCCACAGCCCCGATCCCCGAGTATTCAAAAGTGAAGCCCGTAAGGGCTAGCAGACCCCCTACCCCAAAGTACAACCTCCTCAGTGTTTAAATAAATAAACAAACATAAAAAAGATCCATTGTAGCCCTGGTGGTATTGTGGTCCCCCTACCTAGCAATACCAGACTACCCTGCTCCCCCAACCCGTGTCCAGCCAATGACTGGCATAGCCCACCTCTCACCACCATGGCCAGCTGCTGACTGAGCTCCGCTCTGAGCGCATACTGTAAATAGCATACGCTCAGTGAATGACAGCAGCTGTCATTCACTGAGCACATAATATTTATAGTACGTGCACAGAGCGGAGCTCAGTCGGCAGCTGGCCACGGTGGTGAGAGGTGGGCTGTGCCAGTCACCGGCTGGATACTAGTGGGGGATGGGGTTGTCTGGCACTGCTGGGTGGGGCGTACGGGGGCCACTAGACCACCAGGCCTACACTGGATCTTTTTTACGTTTGTTGATTTAAACACTGATGGGATAATACTTTGGGGTTCGGGGACTGGGGTAATGAGGGGGTCTGCTAGCCCATATGGGCTTCATTTATGAGTACTCGGGGATTGGAGCATGGGAGGGCCAGTAGGCCATGAGGGCTTGTGAACTGCAACAGTGGGGGCACATTGGTGACCCCCTGTGGACAGCAAGGAACACTTACACCAGCTCTGGTGTAACTGTTCTTTGATGGGTGTCCACCGGGGGTTGTTTCAGAATCCCAAATTAGGGGATGTGGCAGCTCACCCTTACAGAATAGGGCGCAGCTGCTGCTGTAAACCCCCTTGAGCCATGTCACAGTGGGGTTTATGGTGCAAACGGTGGCTGAAGTCCACTTTGGCACAGGCAGCCTGCAACATGTCGCAGGTCACTTTCTAGAATCCCAAATGGCACAACCCATGGTGCAAAGTGCTACTTGCATCCTTCCTGTTAGTGCAAGTCACCTTGTGCCATGCATAGGCCTTTGAAAATTGGGCCCCATGTTTTTTCTGGTTCCAGGAACTGATAGGGAACTTGTGCCCCCAATTAACATAGACTAAAACTAAGATAATGTAACACACATTGTTGTATAATGCTAGTAACTTTGCAAAATAATAAAACAGTAGTCAGAACTAAGAAAATGTTGCCACAGTGACTGGGACAGAACTTGGGGCGTCTAATCTCATTAGCAGAGAAATAAATATACCATTGGGTATTCATTTGGAGTGTGGCCACACTGCAGAGTTTGAACTTTAACATTCTAGAATTCTGCCTCAGGGGCAACACCTCATAGCTGAGATGATGTAAATTGTATAAGTTCACAAATACACTCTTGTGTGTTGCTAGAAACATAGTTTTGAACACTGTTGACTAGATTCAAAAATATTTCAAGGATACAGCAGTATGCCAGAAATGGCAAATAAATTATTTGTACATACAACAGCTGCAGTTTGAAAGAAGTCAACTGTTTCCCCTTCAAAGTGTTTGAAAGTTCTGTCTAATTTGATCTCCTTTGGCATGTTATTCCACGGACAAGTATTGCAATGGGACCTTTTCTATTAAAATTTGAGCAAACTCTGGATGGGCCACATGCTTGATAATCAGAGCTGCAGAGAATACATTATATAAATGGGACCAGTTTTTATTTTAAGCCCAGCTTATTCTAGTTTTGCAAATTAAGACCAGGAATGGAACCTTGTAATGTCAGCCTTGAGTAAACTAATGGGGCCGCATTTGTATGTTAGGTTTCCTTGATTAAAGCAATACTTTACTGTTAATGTTTTGTATAAGAGATTGTTTAGTTAGTCTGATGCTCATTAAAACAGTATGCATGATCACTGATTCCAGCTGTTTTGCTTGTATTCTAGGTGATTGACCTGGGCTCAGGGAAAGGCTACCTGAGCTGCTTTTTGTCCATGCAGTATAGCCTGAAGGTGTATGGGATTGATTCCTCAAGCATCAACACCCATGGAGCCAATAATGAAACAGGAAATTGAAGAAATACTGGAAGGCATATCAAGTGAGGGCAAGTCCAGATGCCAAAGGTCAAATGTCAAAAGAAGGGACAGCAAAAGAAACACGAGACAACTTGAAATTGAAAGAAAATATGGACAGCGATGCGCTAAGTAAGAATAACATTGTCTTTCCAGAAGGCCAGGTGGCTGGCTCCAGTTTAGCTATTGTGGACGATGTTGGTGGTCTTGTGGGGTCTGCCACACTGGATGAAAATGACAGTTCTCAGCAGTACACTGGTGCTCTGGCCGAATCAGCAGAACACAGATTTATAGAAAGTGAAAATTCTTTGCTACAGGTCTTGTCAGTCAATGCTGTGGAACTAAACTCCCTGCCAAAACAAAAGAAACAACTGAGCAGAGAGGAGAGAGAGCAAAAGAAGAGGATGAACTTACAGCGAAAGATGGCCAGTAAATCAAATGAGACTAGCATGTATTCACCTTTGACTTCTTATGTTACTGCAGAGACAGAACTCAATGATATCATCTCAGACATGGAGGTTACATAAAATATTGCTTTATGTTTGAAGTATTACCTTGACGTTCCTTGTATTAGCTTGCAGCTTCTTGGATAACCTTTGCCTGACAGGTTTAATGAGAATAACATTACAGTAACAGTTCTTAAAGATTTATGATCATTATCTCCAGACAAAGACAACATATAAATTGAGATAAATTTACCACAGTATTAAAGTTCAGATCACCCTGAGAATGCAGTGGTAGTTGAAAAGATGTCCCCAATGTGGAAAAAGTAGTGTAATCCCCAGGAGGCGCTATCCTATGAGCTGTTACCCCTGCCTGTGGGAATATGCACAGGTTGAGGGGCCTGAGTTCTGTGAACAGGTGCTTCACCCCCACCACTGGAGGAATGGTATTGGGGTAGCTTGACTGCTTTGGTGCAGCACTCCGGGATGCTGTAACCACCCACCAAACCTTCTAGTGGCCTAAACAGTAATACCATAGAACAGTTCGCATACACTGAACAACAATAAGAATATGCTCACACCCCTTGCACTTACCACCAGGGCTGGATCTGCTGCAGTTGCCCTGGAGACCCTCTGGAAAATAAGATCAGTGATACACAATGCAAAACCTTGCAATGTGACCCAGTTAAGAATATGCATACTAGCCAGGTTAAACATAAAACAAATGATCAGGCTTATTCAAGGGAAGTGAAGAAGAGAGGGGCATGAATCTAGTCAAATGATTGGCACTATGATTTATTTTAGGCTGGTTCAGCGTGCACGGTAAGTCCCTACTAAGTAGTCCTGCAATCCTGGGTACCCAGATCTTACACAGACTAGCCTGAAGCATTGCCCGGGGTGGGCAGCGTTACAGCTGTTGTTGGGGCCCTTTAGAAAGAAAAACAGCATGTGCACAACCCAAATATTTGTAATCCCGAGCCAGATGGCTCAGTCCATTGGTAATAACACAACACAGATCAGTCAGTTGACACACAATGATTTGTTGCTGTTGTTGCAGGGAGCTACTCTGATTTGTACTCCCACAACCTAGACCAGGACAGGATGTAGGACAGGTAAGATGAAGACCTCATGGTGTTGATGCAGTTTGCTGGGGGAAGCAGGGCCTACACGACTCACCTCTGGGTGGTCGCTACCTGTTCGACGGTGTTGAGCAGGGGGCTGAATTCCCAAGCCAGTCTTCCACCGAGATGATCTCTGGATTGTGGGCAGGGGCTTGGGCCAAGATGGCAAGGCCCAAGCAGGTGGAACAGTCCTGGAAAAAGTTTGTGATCTTTTGCTGGAAAGCCTCCAGCTGGCATAACAGGATTCACCGTGGGGAACCAAATCGCGACCCACTAGACACATTCAGCACACTTAAATCAGTTAGTTCTCTAAGCCACAATTCGGATATAGTCCATTTGTTAATTACAGCTTCACTGTGCAAACCTTTCAACCCGAGGCTATCTTCTCTCATTCAGGCAGGCTGATCACTTCTGGAGCAAGGCTTTGGTCCCACATGCAAGTACACATTCTTCCTCCGCTGCAGGTCTAAGCCGGCAGTCTGAATAGACCAACTTCTGCAATAAACAACCTCTAGGCCAGAGAACATAGCAGGCGGGCCAACGGAGGCTTCCCACTGATTCTCCTATGCTCCTCCTAGGAGCCACTGCTCGACCGCTCAAACTCTTCACTCTCCAACTTCCACTCTTGACTGACACACTGCTTTAGGCAGTTCTGGGTATTTCTCTGTAATCCATAAGGTTCCGTTGGCTGAAGGAACTGTCTGTCACAGAAAGGGCTCCTCCTCCAGATCCATTTAGGTGCCAAACACTTAAAACTACAAATTTACAGAATTTCCTTCCCATATAACTCCTGGGGACAGTCTCCATTTTAGGACCCCAGAGATTTGATTGGTCCAGTACTGGCAGTCCAGAACCAAAATGGTGGCTCCTATTCGAAAGCTCAAGCTGCGAATGAAGGCAGGTTAGACAAACTCTTTTTTCATTATTACTTTAACAGATAAACAGTAAATAACTACATTTCCTAACAGGGCTTCCTCTGCACTAACAGCGACTGCAGAATGGAGCAATATAACTGCCAGTCTGGCTGGTCATGAGCCTTAATTACTCAGACCCAGCCCAGACTGATCTCTAAACACAGCATAGGCAGTCTCTTAAAGACAAGCACGGAGGCTTACTGAGATGCTCCCATGCAAACAAACAGAACTACTACTGCAAAACAGGACACCATCCTGACAGTGGGCATTTAGGAGCCCAGGAAGGCACTTTAGTAGACCCCAATTTGTAGAGGGGTTACACTCTTCCCTGACAGGAAAAGCTTGGCGTCCGCGTCAAGTGTATACTTACTAAATGATTCTATATGAAAACACTATATAAAATACAAACATGTTTTACTTGGTATACACGAAATAAAGCTGATGCATCAGTAAAAATAAACTGGCACTAAGCATTACTATACATTTCCATCGGCAATAACATTTCCACAGTAACACATTTTCATACAGTTGCATAAACATATTAACATGTTCAAACAGATTCAAGCAGTTAACCACATTACTCTCACCATTCCAGTTTGTATCACCTCCTGTACTGTAACCCACATGGCTTGAGGCCTATCCTATTGGCTACATTGGGGCTGCATGGGGCAAGGGCATTTGTACTATAATTCGAAGGTTTAACTATCGAGTTTGAGGTAGCAGAATAGCTCAGTTTGGGAGGAGCTTTCAAAGATGTACACCCTTTGAACAACATGTAGTGGAAGGTCTATAGGTCTCCTGAGAGTCATAACTGAGGTGTATTACTGGTTTAGTAGCTTTCCCTGACTTTCGAGGAGGACAGGCACAGGGTCTGTTTTTCAACACTTGCAGGGGTCTTCAGTTCCAGCTCATTGATTTACAACAAGTCTATTTCTGTAGAAGGGGTTGCCTCTGCACTTGTGGTCTGTCCTGCATTGGACTCTTTCAGCCCTTGACTCTGTTTGCTCTGGCTCAATAATATTATTGTCAATACTTGGCTCAGAAAAAGTTTCAAGCTTGTCGTTAAAGAAATTCTATGGAATTGGGGTCTTTCAACACTTGCCTAAGAATTTCAACATCATCCTCTATAATGCTGTTAGCTTCATTGCTCTCAAATAGTTCGGTATTTACTGATGTGTCACCAGTGGGGCTTTCTGTCCCTTATTCTCTGTCTTGTGGTTCAGCTGCTTCAGAAATCACACTTTGCACCTCACTTTCAGGGGGCACAGGGCTAGTGGAGAAGACTGGAGGGAAAGTCCAGCCTCTTCTCCAAAATTATACATGGGGTTACTCTGGAACAACTTACTCAGTTCATAGGATAGATAGTAGGGTGCTTAACACTCGCGGTCATCAGATTCAGACTGGCAATCAGTGTCATTTAGTGCCTGACTGGCATAAGGCCTGAATCCTTGACAGTTGGAGAAGGGGTTAACTGATTCCTTTTAGCTGCAACTCTGGTTACAGGCCTGGAAGGGCAATGTCTTGGGGTGCAGAATCGATGATGATGTGACCAGTGGGCAGCAAGTGATTTCTGTGCATTGTCTTGACAGCTCGTGGGTCATATTCTGGATGCACCTTATAGACCAGCAGATCTTCCAGCTTGCTGACAGCAGTATATGAAGTGTGATGCCACCTATCGACAATTTTGTTTTTTTCCATGCAGTCCTAAATTCCATAACAAAACTCTGTCTCTAGGATACAGTTCCTGGGCTTTGACACTTGACATGTCTTTCTTTATTGGCCGAATTCCTCTTTGCTGCCAAGGTGTGTGCTAGTTGATAAGCATGGTTTAACTGAGGCTTTAACTTTTGGACATATTGAAGGTGATTTTCAGCTCTGACTCCCATCTGGGGACACTCTGAAACAGATGTCTACTGGTAACTGGGCTTCCCGACCAAACATCAGGTGGTAGGGGGAGAACCCAGTGGCATCACTCTTGGTGAAGTTATAGGCATGTACCAAAGAACTTATTTGCTGGCTCCATTTAGACTTGTCCCAAGGATGAAGAGTGCCCATCATATCTAGTAAAGTTCTGTTAAACATTTTGGGCTGTGGATCCCACTGGGAGTGATAGGGGGTAGGTCTGGACTTCCATACTTCCCAGAGAGAGAGCATTTCCTTGATCAGATGGCTTTCAAAGTCTCTTCCCTGATCGGAGTGAATTCTCTGAGTGGCACCGTAGTGAACAAGGCGTTTTCAGTGAGGACCTTTGCCACGGTAGATGCTTTCTGATCCATAGTCAGATAGGCCTGGGTATAATGAGTAAAGTGATCCGTAACCACTAGCACATTCCCAATATTCTTTTGATCTGGCTCGAGGCGCAAGAAGTCAATGCACACAAGCTTCATGAGTGCACTGGTAGAGATGTTGACTAAAGGGGCAGCCTTTGGGGGCTGGGCTTTTCTCTGTAAACAACAACTGCAAGTTCTGATGTGAGTTTCTATGTCAGCCCCCATCTTTGGCCAGTAGAACCTGGCCCGGGCCAAGTCAGTAGTTCGGTCACAACCTAAATGACCCATTTGACCGTGAAGGGCCAGCAGCACTATCCGTTTGAAAGTTGTAGGTAACACTAGTTGCTGTTTGATCATTTGTCATTACTGGTATGTGGTCTCTCGATACAGTACTTGGTTATGCAACTTTAGCTTGGGCCCCTCTTTGAACAACAAGTCCGTTCATAAATCTGAAGAACGAAGTTTGGACATACTTTTTCCTGCCTGAAGGGCATCCAGCACTGACTTGATCATGGGGTCTTGCTCTTCAGCCCACTGTATATTATCAGGGGTGAGTTGGGGCAACGTACTGAGATCCAAGGCAGCCAGGTGACAATAAGCTGCTAGAACACAAGTGTCAGGAGTGCCCAAGCAGTCCACCAGGCAATCAACTGTTTCAGGAGAGGGGTGCACTTCCTTATCGAATTTGTGACAGAGGGCTTTGACAGACTGTTCGGATATTTTCACCCAGTTTGCATTAGGGTCAGGCCTCCTGGAGAGGGCATCTGCATCAGTGTGGTTTAGGCCCGGTCTATACTCTACTGAATAATCATAAGTGGACAGGGCGGATAACCAGCGATGACCGGTGGCACCTAACTTAGCTGAAATCTGAACATAGGTGAGGGGATTGTTGTCAGTTTTTACTAGAAACTTTGCACCATAGAGATACTCATGCAACTGTCACCACAGCCCACTTCAGAGCAAGAAATTTGAGTTTGTGCACTGGGTAGTTCTTCTCAGACGGAGTTAGACTCCGACTAGCAAACACCACGGGGCGCAAACCTTCCTCATACTCTTGATACAGGACAGCACCAAGTCCGTTCAGGCTGGCATCCACATGCAACACATACGGTCAAGTGGGGTCTGCATAGGCACGCATGGGTAAGTTGATGAATAATATCATAAAAAGCTGTTTCACATTCAGAAGTCCACCTGGCTTCAAAAGGTTCATTAGTCCGAAAGTAGATCTTCTCTTCTTCTCTAACTGCATTTTTCTTATATTTCTTATTGGTAGGGGGGTAACCTTGAGTTAGATTGAGTACAAGTGGAATTACTTTAATGAAGTCTCTTACGAAATGGCAATAATAGCTGCAGAACCCAAGAATCTTTGCAGCTCCTTTAGATTATTAGGCTGAGGGCAGGTAATCAGCGACTCCACTTTGCTTGGATCGGGCTGAATCCCATTGGCTAACACTATGTGGCTCACATATTTCACAGATGTTTTGAAGAATTGACACTTGTCTTTCGATAGTTTTTTTTTTTTTACTTTCTTTATTCTCCTTCCTACCTCCGGAGCCCCCTCCTTCCGTCCGCTCATGTCTCCCTTGCCCACCTTAGGGATCTGCCCCTAGAGTACCCATCCTCCTCTCCTTGCACAGTGGGGTCTGTCCTGCAGGTGGTCCGGGTGGACTTAGGGCGGCCTTCATCTAGGGCTGCCGGAGGGTATTTTTCCGTTTTTCTCCCCTTACGATCCCCTACCCTCTGGGACGTGCCGAGCGCTGGGGACGTACGTCCGAGGTGATGGCGTGCTGACGCACGCCAGAGCACTTATGCATCGGGCGACGTCCCTCCCTGACTCGTTAGGGACGGAGCCGCCCATCCCCTTTATTGTCGGTGCTTCCACCGGCTACGAGGGTGATGTAGAACGCGGAAGCGTTCTTGGTTCCCACCCCTGAGGGAGGAGAGCATCTGTTGGGACGCTCGATCCTCCCTTTCCCCTGCCAAGTCTTTCGATAGTTTTATTCCAAAGTCCTCTAATCGGTCAAGAACCTTAAACAGACGAGCTTCATGTTCCTCAACGGTCCGGCCAAATACAGTGACATCATCGAGATATACAAGGCACTCTGGAAAGCTCATGTCTCCCACACCTCGCTCCACCAACTGCTGAAAAGTGGCAGGCACTCCCAAAATACCTTAAGACATGCGTAGGAACTTACAGAAATCCAGGGGATGAATGAAAGCTATTTTCTCTCTGTCTTCCGGGGCCATTGGGATTTGATAGTACCTGCTCCGAAGGTCAAGTACTGAGAATCACTGGCTTCCACTGAGGCAGTTGAGGGCATCCTGGATGCGAGGCATGGTGTATTGGTCCGGTACAGTTCTCCGATTTAACGTCCGGTAGTCCACACACATCCTCACTGACCCATTCTTCTTCTTATCTACCACAATCAGGGAGGCATATGGGCTTCGAGACTCTTGAATGATCCCTGCAGCCAGCATCTTGTGAAGATGGCATCGAACGAACATCTTCAGTGTCTGCAGGTGCAAGGGGACAGGACCTCTCTCTGAACAGTCTCGCATCATGAAGGTGGATGTAATGTTCGGCCCCTGTGACACAACCTACATCCCACTCTTTTAAGGAGAACACCTGACTTCTCTGAGCTATCTTCTGACTGATTCTAGCTTTCCATTCTGCAGGAAGGAGGGATTCTCCAAAATCAATCAGGTAAGGGGTCACCTCATCAGTCTCCCCAGCGAACTGTTTGCTGGGCAGCAGAGCAGTATCCGCACAATATACAGTGGCTAGGGTACCCTCAATTCACCTGAACCTCTCAATCTGACACATTCTGGACTTGCACCACTACCCGCCGAGGGTATGCATGGCCTGGGCAGGCAGAATGCTGGGGCTTGACCAATAGCCCTCAGGTAGTTTCCCTCTTCTGGGGTGTCCAGCATAAGAATTTTGTTTTGACATCAGTTCTTAGTTGCACTTCACCACTCATGGTACACTGAGTGTTTAAGTCAGGTCCTTTTCCAGACCACTCCACAGGTTCATCTTTCTCCATCTCTTGGGTTTGCATCTGTAACTCATAGGCTCATCATACTAGGGCTGGAATGTGCAGTGCTCTTCCAGTCCACTTATCATGTTTCTCCTGACAGAACTGGGCTAGCCGGCCAAACATATGGGTGTTGGTACCAATTAGAAAAGGGACACCATCGTACAGTCCAGTTGGTGGGCACACCAGGGCTAAAGTCTCTACCTGTTCATCCATGCCGGTTACAGCAGTAGGGAAAGACAGACAAATTTGTACATACCCCCGGCTAAGGATAGGACTTGTCACTTAACCCTCATACATGCAGTCCCTCGAGGGGTAGGAGTGGGAGATCAGATAAGTGTTGGTCGTACCAATCTTGAAAATTATTGGCAACCTGCAAGCCACTGTCCAAGACAGCTCTAGTGGAAATGCCATTAACTGTCACTGTAGTCTCCATCCAGGGACCCACCATCTTCGACCAGTCCAGAGATGTCTGTTTGGCAGACTGGCCCACAGCAGTTTTGAAAGAAATAGATTTTCTCAGTGGGCCCGGCTGAGGTCTTGTATTGCTCTGGCGAACCAAGTTCAGCAGTCTGGCGGTGACCCCTCTGCAGGTTTTCTGAGGAATTACAACTTTGTCAGGTATGCCCGTCTTCTCCACATCGGTAGAAGAACACCTATTCCCTAGAGTCTTTGGAGTGGTTGGATTCTTCCCGGACTTTGTACCAGCTATGGGGGAGTTCTACAGCTTCTCTTGATTTAGCTCGGGTTCCCTGTCTCGCTGCTCCCCAGTGGGCAGAGGTTAAGGTGGCATGTATGAGGTCCCCCACTAATGCTCTCAACACACTAATTTCTTCTACTAATTTGGACTCTGCCTGGGGTTCGGGGGTGATGGCATGAGCCCCCACACCCCCAGGTGGAGCTTCACTTCTAGTCTCTAGGCTTACTGAAGTGCTCCCATGCAAACAAACAGAACTACTGCAAAACAGGACACCATCCTGACAGTGGGCATTTAGGAGCCCAGGAAGACACTTTAGTAGACCCCAGTTTGTAGAGGGGTTACATTAGTTGGCAGTCTGTTGAATATTAGAGACAGTGTGGTAGCTTGTGAGTCAACTAATTGAACCCTTTCCTTCAGTGGTCGTAAGTTCACGTCCTGTGCTGCGTGGAACGCCATGTAGCCTACTGGCTAGATCACTGAACTGTGAACATAGAGACCCAAGTTTGACGCTTACAGCTGCCACTATCTGTGTCACCGACAAAGTCACTTAACCTCCTGAGCTTAATTCTCATTCTCTATATTTAACCCTACCTTTTCTTAACCTATCTGTGCGTGCATAATGGTTGCTATCAGCTGTTCATGGATTGGAAAGCGCTTTGGCATGCACTATTGTGAAAGGTGCTATATAAACAAATTCTTACTGTTATTGTCCTTCCTAGCACAGTGTTTAATAAGGCATTTGCTGCAGAAATATGTTTGTGTACTGACGGGCAGCTGTCATTTGAGGGTATGCTGCTGCTCAGTACCAGCCTCTTTGAAAATAAGTTACACAGTGGTCCTCTTTAGTGTTTGGAGTCAGTGGATATACAGACAGTCAATAACGTTCATGTGTTTAGGGCCAAGAGAGCATCATTTAAATCCCAACTTAGCCACTGGTTCCCTGAATGAGCATAGGCAAACCCTTCAACCATCTAGTACTTCAGTCATGGCAGCCATTAGATTAGGTAGAAACAGAGTGGTGAAGGGTTATGTGTGATTGCATTGCAGGACTGTAATTGAATTTATTTATTTATTTGCTTTTGTTAACCAGGTAAGCACATAGACAACCAAGTGCCTATTTTCAGGTGCGACCTGGGAGGGTTACAATGGTACATAACATGAATATCAGGCAAAAACAGGGTAACATACATAAGGATCAGTCACATTGATAATATCAGAATCAGGTACATAGATTACTATAGGAGGTAACAAGCAGCAAAGTACAGGCACGGGCGACGGTGTCTCCAGATGATGGTAGGTTAACTAGGTACAATACATCAGGATCAGTCAGATCAGGGTACATACAAGAACATCAGGCTTGAAGGCTACATCAGGAGGTAGATAAATAGTAGCAGGACTTGCATAGTAGAGCAGAAAGCATACGTAAAGGCTGGCCATACCCTCAGGAGGGTGTAGAGGATGTAGGCGAGTAGTACAATGGTTCGGGGGTGGGGGGGGGCAATTCATTGGTATGTCAGATGACACGAGCTATCCAAGTGGGCAGTTAGCCAGGGACTCAACGCCCAATAGTTGAAAAAAGATAATAGCGGCTCAGGTGCAGAGACATGCAGAAGCTGATTTTAGGATGCCCCATAGGGAGGCTTTGAGGCAGGGGTGTGAGGTGGAGGAGCAAGTGCTGGCAGGAAGGGAATTCCACAGCTTTGGCACATAGGCAGAGAAGGCCTGATCACCCATTTGGGTGCGCGTTTTAGGAACCAGGAGGACCTGAGAGTCGCTGGATCTTAAGTGGTAGAGGGGTTTGATGGGTGTGTGGGATAAGGCAAGTGCAGGAGGGATGGCAGTTTGGATGATGTCAAGTAAAGCTGCCAAGGATGAAGGTGCGGTGGTTCTCCGGAGGGAGCCACTTCAGCCGGGAGTATAGCTCACATCAATGCGTGAGGCGAGGAGCAGAGAGTGCAAAGCGGCATACATTGTTGTACACTGTGTCCCATTTAGAGAAACTGTTTTTTGGGATGTGGGCAAAGGATACCAGGCCATAACAGAGCTTGGGTAGGAGGAGCCCCCCCCTAGCTAGGGCCAGACGAGCAGCCAGGGTGAGACAGCTTTTAGCTCTGTATGCTAGGCCCAGCTTGCAATTGGTAGCTTTGCAGGAGTTGCGAATGTGCAGTGTGAGGTCCAGTTGCGGGTCAAGGGTTACCCCCAGGTACTTGACCGCATCTGCAACATGCAGGAGGGAACCATCAGCTCCTGAGATTTTTAGAGGAGCAGGGCAGGCTTTTATCTTTGCCAAGGAGCCAAAGAGCATGACTTGAGTCTTCTTGAGGTTAGTGGTAAGCTTGTGGTCCTCGAGCCAGGATTGGATATGGTTAAAGTCAGCGTTTAACCAGGTGTTTATGGCCTCAGGGTCTAGAGAGTTAGCCAGGATGACGAGGTCATCTGCATACTGTGTAGCATGCCCTAGGGCTGAGGCTGAGGGCAGCTTGTTTATGAAGAGAGGAAACAAAATGGGACCAAGAACGGAGCCCTGTGGGACACCGCAGGTCACTGGGGCTCGGTCGAAGAGGGCCTTGCTAAAGTTAGTATATTGCTGTCTCCCCAAGAGATGGTTAGTGAACCAGGCGAGGGCGGGAAGCCTAAGGACCAGAGAGTGGAGCGCAGGAGCAAGTGTTCAACCCGGTCAAAGGCTTTGTAAAGATCTATGAAGATGGCTCCAGTCAGTTTGCCTTGATCTGTGGCCGACCTGACAGCAGAGGTAGCCACCACTAGAGCAGTAGAAGTGCTGTGCCCTTTCTGAACCCGTGTTGAGCTGGGGAAAGTAGCTCATAGGTTTGGGGGTAATGGGTGAGCTGGGAAGCAACCAGTTTTTCTAGTAACTTGCTGATCTCAGACAGGATCACAATAGGGCAGTAGTTATTGAGATTTTTTGGGTCACCTTGTTTGAGGACAGGGATGACCTTGGCCACCTTCCATACATCCAGGATGGTACCCGAGATTAGGAAGGCATTAAAGATGTGAGAGATAGGCCGGGCTATGAGGGATGCACCCAGGCAGAGCATTTTGAGCTCAAGGCCATCGTGCCCAGCTCCAGTGTGAGGGGAGAGACCGGCAAGGAACCTCTGGGTCTCCAAGACAGAGACAGCCTTTAGGTAGAAGGAAGGACGGCTGGAGGTCCCACTAAGGGAGGGACCTAGAGATGTGGGAACAGGGGGATTGGGAGGGAGGAGCAGGGGATTGGAAGGGAGGAATATTCAGGTTAGAGAACTTGCGGTTGAAAGTGTTGGCAATTGTGAGGGGGTTATTGCAACTAGTCCCTTCAATGAGCATGTCAGAGACCTGGGCTCTGGCAGACCCTCCAACCATGTTTTTAATGTTTTACCAGAAGCTCCTCAGGTTTCTGGCCGAGGATAGCAGAGCAGATTGGCAGAATTCATTCTTGGCAGAGCGGATGGCTCTTTTGCAAGAGTTTCTCAACTGTCGATAGTCGAGGAGGTCAGTACTGGAGTGGGAGGACTTGGACCTTGCCCAGCATTTATCTCCTTGCTTCATGAGGGACAGTAGGCCCCCATGGAGCCACTTGGTGACTGTGCCCCCCACTCTCCTTTTTGTGAGGGGTGCATGTTTGTTTTGCAGGGGAGCAAAGACAGCAAGGAAGTTGTCGAGAGCCCTTGAGGGATCACTCGTGGCAGTGACCTGGGTCCAGTCCATTTGACGTAGGTCAGTGTGGTAGTTGTCAATGTCAAAATTGGAATAGTCCCGCATCTGGATCACTTTGCAAGGAATTTTGGGAGGGAGATGCCCCATATGCAGTAGGTGGGAGAGTGATCCGAGATGGCATCGAAGGATTCCTGAGGAGACGATTTTGTCGGATCTGTTACTCATTACCCAGTCGGTGAGGGATCCTTTTGCCCCACGGGAGGAGAGCCTCGTGGGTTCGGCAATGAGCGGGCTGATTGGTGAGACTGGACAGCAGAGGCTCCTAATGCTTGGTGTTGCCCCCCAGCCAGTTTAAGTTGAGGTCACCCAGCACTAGCAACTCATTAGAGCCTACTTTGTCCCTGAGATAGTCAAGTAGGGAGGAGAGCCCAAGCGTTCCTCCCTTTGGAGGGTTATAGGCTCAGACCAGGTGGACCTTTTTAGTAAATACAAAGTCACACATGCCCCCACAAGGTGGACCTTTTTAGTGTTGCCTAGCAGAAGGAGGGCATGCAAGAACTCACAGGCAGGGGTATGAGGGGGTTGTGCCCGATGACAGACACGTTTAAGTGCCCCTTGTGGTAGAGGAGCACTCTGCCTCCACATTTGTTTCCCTCTCTGTCTCGCCTAATTAGGTTGTACCCCGGGAGGGCACACATGGAGTCTGGGATGTGCGGCTTCAGCCAGGTTTCCGTGATCCCCAAGGTATCGGGGTTGTAGAGCCACCCAGGCAGTTAGCTCTGCTAGGTTAGGTAGGAGACTGCATGTTCATGTGTACCATTTTTAAGCCTTTGATGGATTGCCAGGCTGGGGGACTTGAAAGAGGGCAGGATGGCCTGAGGCCCAGGGTGTGAGCTGTGCCCCAGCTAGGCCAGGAGGGCTGGGCATTCACTCTGGGGTGGCACCTGAAGGCCAGTGGCTGCAGAAAGCTAGCTCTGGGTTGCTGAGCTAGATTTATAAGACAGTGGGTTAAAAGACTCTGCTAGAGCTTGCCTAGTGCAACAATGACAAGGTTATCTGCACAAGTAAGACAAAGTAAGTTACTAGCCCTAGTTTGCTAGACATGCTATGTAAAACAGTGGGTTATATTAGCTATATCTAGAAATTGCTATGCTAGCACTAGCCCTGTACGACAAAGGCTAAATTGGTCATGCAAGTGTGACAGTGAGGATTTCAAGCCCTAATAACACAGGTAGTTCTTTCAGACAAAAGTGGTCAGTGAGCTGGGCCTGGGATAGCTTTTGGCCAGTGGATAATGCAGATTACAGCCTTTCTTAGCCAGGAGAGGAGACTAGCCCAAGCATAAAATTATTTATCATCAGCTGCATGGTAGAGGGCAGTTTGGCATCGGTGTAACTGGAGTATCAAGTATTTAGGAATTAGCATTCAGAGTTCTGCAAATAAGTCACTGTGGCTGCAACTGTTGGTAATAGAAGGAGACAGTACCTGGTATAGACACCAGGGATTGGTCCTCGAACTCGTGGGTGGGATGTACAAGCATTTAAGGAGAGGAGGGAATGGGGTGGGGGGCAGGAAATATTCCTATTCAGGGTTCCTGGCATGGAGGAGGTCCACCTGGCTCCAAGCTTCACGCTGGCCTCTACCACGAGTGTGGCTTGAGTGGTTCGAGGAGTTCATAGCCGAGTAGGGGGGCTCGTGGCAATGGGTCACCCTCTCCACCCTGGCTGCAATCCATGGTCCAAGTGGCACTGTGGGTCTCAGGATCAGCCTTAGAGATCTGAGTCGACCGAGCATCACAGCAGGATGGGGCCAATAGAAGTCTGTTGCGATATTCTATCGTTTCCTGTGGTATTCAAAATTGGCACCCAGCAGAAGCATTCAAAGCCCCTGCTGTTGTTCCCAGCAAAGTCCGGTCAGGGTTCCTGGCATTGGGGGAGGTCCGCCTGGCTCAAGCTTCACACCGGTGCCTCTACCCCAAGGAGTGTGGCTTGAAGAGGTTCAAGAGTTCATGGTGGGGGACCCGCAGCAGTAGGTCACCCTCTCCATCACTGGCTGTAATCTGTGGTCCGAGTGAGCAGTGAATGCCTGAGAAGAACAGGCATCATATGTTGTAGTTTCCCAGAGGTTTCCGCCGCTGGTGGCATTTCTATTCTTTAGTGCCAGAGTCCAGAGAAACAAATAAATATAGCAGCTTAAGCAAATCTTAAACGTCGTTTTATTTTCATAAAATGTTTGATGCAACTGATGTGATGACAGGAGACAGCTCTGTGTGATAAGGGTGACTCCAAAACTACGAGCCCAGAACTGCAACAGAATTTTGGCTAGGACACAAATGGTGACTTTTTTCCCAGGAGGCTCCCCTTACTTAACCAACTCCGGTCGTAGCAACTCAAGGAGGGGATAAACATTTGTTGCCGTTTTGTCCTCGCTATAATTCCCTCTCTGACTTTTGGTCTCGCCATTTTTCGTTTGCCGACATTGTGGGCCACCAGGAGACAAACAGGATGAACTATTGGCCTTTTTTTTTTTATTTTGCTCTTCCTTTGTTCTAGGATGCCACTATAACCAGGTTATAGCAAAACACTAGGCTTTGCTTGGTGAATATATTTTAAATAAAAATACATGAGGTATTTCTGCTACAAGTTTCTCCAGTTCATGAGTGCTTCTGTCACTCCGAATGAATAAGGTAGCTCCACCGCTGCTGGAAGCGGTATTAAATTAGAACTTTGACATCCCATGTGATGTCCCTCCTAAAACATAAGTCTTCAGTTTCTCTCTTGCCTAGGCAGGGTACACAGGCTAGAATTTTCTCTCCTTAGAGGTTGTATTATATATTGATTTGTTCATGTAACTTTTTTCATTATTTTTTCAGAATGCTTAATTGTTTGGCTCCTGTCTCCCTCCTTCTGGCAACCTTGGTGTTCAGCAGCTGTTTGTGGGCAATTTCATGCTTATAATTTTGTCAGTGTCATCAGTCTTTCCCCACTGTGGAGCACTGAAGGTTACTGAGCCCCGGATCTCAACTTCAGCAGCAGTAGTAGTCAGCTATCTCAGCATGAAGGTTGGCGTAGAGTGGGCCTTGGCCGTAGTGCCTTTCGCTGCTCACCTCAGCAATGGCTGGTGTTTATTCTGGCAATGCACTTGGCATTCATCAGGCGGTTTTAGTGTGGCATCAGCTCAGTCTCAGTAGAGAGTCTGCCAGATGGGAGGGAGACTGCCAGATGAGGATTCAGTGAAGGCAGATTAAATATGCAGGACATCAATCTATGGTAACACTGAGTAGGCTGTAACTGGAATGACCAGGCATAACCTGTATTGCATATTTGTGAATGGTAGTGTGCTGCTGATACAGCATATGCTCGAATTCTCAGACACTCACAGTCGTAAGGCAGGATGTGTATGGCATGCACAATAGCCAGATTTAGAATATGCCATTTATCATCATGAGTGAGGGGGCTAGATCATAACTTGCCAGTGGCTGAGCCACAAGTGAACTATGAAAGTCCTGCACCTTCACAAGTGATGATAAATGTCATAATCTGAGTGAGGCCATTATGTGTCCAATTTATATAATGGATTATAAATTGTAGAGTATTCAAATTAGTCAATTTAATGAAGAATAAACTGTTTTTGATTGATTTCACTGCTCTGTTTCGAGTGCAGCAGATGTCATTGTGATGTCATCAGGCATTGTTCAAGCTGTTCTTCCATTGGTCAGCAGCCCCTTTGTGACCAACCTAAAGTGATGATAAATGGCAGTGACCCACGTAGAATGATGATAAATGATTTGTCATCATTTTAGGTCTTCAGGCCTTAGAAATAAATCATTTATCATTAAGGTTTCATTCTCACCTATATTACATAAAATTTGCTGCGGTATGACATTAGTGGTTTGATTCCCAGACTGGCCATGATGCAGTGTTTATGGCATGTGTCTTGGCTGAAGTCTAATGGTAAACATAGAAATTGTCAGCAGATAAGGACCACCAGGCCCATCCAGTCTGCCCGAAAGCCCTACACTAGTTTGTGGCCTCTGACCCTTACTGGTAAACTGGTTAATGGCCTTTCACCCCATCTTCTCACCTCTAAGGTACTCTTATGCCTGTCCCATGCATGTTTAAAACCCTCCACTGTACTTGTCTCCCACTGTGGCAGTCTATTCCATGCGTCCACCACCCTCTCCGTGAAGAATAACTTCCTCACATTTCCCCTCGGCCTGCCACCTTCCAATTTCATATCATGCCCCTTCATTCTTATACATCTCTCATATTGGAAGATGCCCCCCCCCTCCGCACCTTGTTTATGCCCTTGTGGTACTTGAATGTTTCTATCATGTCCCCCCGATCCCTCCTCTCCTCCAATAAACAATGTGGATTCACTGTGGAATGAGCTGGCCTGCTTTATTTTGTGTTTTTGTTGTTGTTGAATTCAGTAGTATCACCCATTAATTTGTTAAATTTGGATCCTCTATAGTGGCACACTGACTTGGGGGCTGGAGGGTGATGGGGAAGGGGAAGGTTGGCAGGGACAGTCACAAGAGAGTCATCCAAGCTTACTTGATTCAGACTGCAAACCGCTTTGCGCCACTAGAGGACACACATGTACCGGACTCCTTTTTTTTTTGAGGGGGGGTGCTGAGCCGGTCGGGAAGGTTGGACAAGGTGACTTGCTGGCACCAAACAGAAAGGACATGAAGAAGGTAGCAAAGAGTATCCTAGTAGTAGGGGACTCTTTGCATAGAGAGTTGGTGAAGGTGATGGGAGGAGGGTGGAAAGATACCTTCCAGGTACGGCTGCCATCTGGGACAGAGGTAGGATAGTGAGGATGGTAGAGAGAGGGGAGAGGGAACTTGGGGTACTGGTACACTTGGGTACCAATGATATGGCGAACCAGCCAATTGAAGAGGTCAAGTGTAACTTTCGAAGGTCGGGGACAGATTGAAGGCATATGTAACTTCCCCAGCCTTTTCTGAGGTCCACCCTGTGTGGGATAAGAGATTGATTGATTGAGGAAGGAGGAGACTGAGGAATCTAAAAGGTGGTTGAAAGGATAGCTTTAGGAGGGGGGTGCCATTTGCTGGGGGACTGGAGGGACTTCTAGGAAGGGAGACTGTTCAGGGGGTGATGGCCTTCACTGGTAGAAGAGGTGGTACTAGCGTGCTTGGTCAAAAATGTGGTGTCTGCATATATGGACATTTAAAGAGGACAGGAAATCATTTCTAATTGGCAGCTGTTTATAAAGCTGTTATTCTCAAATTACATGCATTACCCTAAATTATCTACATTTAACTGTAGCTGAATAAAAAGTGATACAAAAACTGTATTTTGCATTGTTTTGTTTTTACTGGCAGCATTCTGTTACAGTTCTCATCAAGGAACCAGTAATTTGGAGTTTTAACTATGTAACGGTTTGTGTCCAGAACTCTAAGCATAGTTCTGATAGGTCAACAGCTCATAATTAGCATTCTGTCCACAAACCATGACATAGTTAAAACTCCAGATCCCAGGTTCTATGAAGAGAACTGTAACAGACTGCTGCCCATGAAAACTAAACAATGTAAAATACAGTGTTTGTATCATGTTTTATTCAGGTACAATTACATATGAATAATTTAGGGAAATGTATATCATTTCTGAAAATAATAACTTAATAAACAGCTGCAATTAGAGAGGATTTCCTGTCCCTTTAAACTGAGAGAGGGAAGACTGAGGCTGGGGGATTTACAGAGGATGGTGACCAAAGGGAACCTAGCTAGGAATCCCCAGAGTGGGAAACAGCAGCAGTGTGAGTGGAAGCATCAGGGCAGGAGTATGTAATAGGTTAAGAAGTGGCATTGTGGGGGTCATTAAGCCAGCAGGGTAAAGTGTAACGGGGAAGTTAAGGTGGAATGGAGTAGGGAGAGGAGCTGACTTAGAAGAAAAGTTTATGTACAAGCTTGAAGGCAGTCTGCCTAAATGACAGGAGCCTAGGTAACAAAATTAGTGAGTTCCAGGTGATGGTGGCGGTGGGACAAGACCTCAGAGCCATTACAGAAATATGAGCCACCAGGAACAATGGTGGGACCTAGTAGTACCAAGATACACTTAGCGTGTAAGAGATAGGGGTAAGAGAAAAGGAGGTTGAGTAGCCTCTCTGTTAAAGAGGCATAGAGACAGTAGAGGATGGGTCCATCGGGAGGAAAGGGAGACAGAATTGCTGTGGGTACAGCTCAAGACAACATTGGGAAAGAAGTTGTGCATGGGGTTATCTGTAGTCTGCTGGAAAGGGCAGAAATTGTGAAGGGGCCACAGAGGTGGAGATAGTGGTGTTGGGTGAAATCTCAATCTACCAGACATAGATTGGGACATTCTAGCACAAAGAGCGCCAGAAGTCAGGCCATACTAGAGATGCATTGCAGGACTACCTGCTGGTGCAGCTGGTCAGGGAACCTATATGACAGGCTGCCATTCTCTACATGGTGCTCACCAACTCAGAAATGGTAAGGTGAGTGTGAGTTGGGGAACCACTGAGGTCCAGTGACCATACTACCATATGGTTTGCACAGGTCCTGGGTACCACTATGCCCTCGTCAGAGGCTGTATTTCTAGATTTCAGATGAGCGGACTTTGACCAGATGAGAGAATTAGTCAAGGTTAATTTGATTTGGGTAAACAAAATCAAGGAGAGTGGGAGAGAAATTAAAGGGACCATTATTGAAGCAACTAAACCATGCTTGAGAATGGTTACCAAGGGTAACAGTAACAAAGACCAGTCTGGTTTTCTATGGATGTTAGGAAGGCAGTGAGGACCAAAAGAGGGCCTTCATTAGCTACAGGGAAAAAAAGGAAAGAGGAATGGAGCAAGTGCCAGGCAAAGATGGAGGCCAGGAAACCAGTGAGGGACACAAAGAGCTGCGTATTATGGAAGGGTAAGGGGAGGGCAAAAGCAGTTCTTCAGGTACATCATGGCAAAAAAGGAAGACGAGAGGGTGAACTGTAAGCCTAATGGAGAGGGGGAGAGTAAAAGAGGGAGGCGAGCAGAAGGCAGCCATTCTAAATGACTACATTTGCTTAGTATTCACAGTGGGGATAGAGGGCCTCTGCCAAAAAGTGGCATAAAGGCTACCACAGGGATCCTAGGAATAGGGCAGATGACAGTTACAGAAGCAGAGATTAGAAATTGCTTGCAGTCCTGAAAATAGATAAAGCACCAGGGCTGGATGGGGTTCACTGGGGGGTGCTTAGGGAGTTGGCATCAAAACTGGCTTAAACCCTGGCAGGGCTATTAAACAGCTCACTTCAGTCAGGAGGGGTTTTGTCCCTTCTGCAGCACCCCCCCCTCGCCGTCCTCATACTCCTGGCTGCTGAACATCCCTGTCTGACCACCAGTCTCGCTGCTCTCTACCACTTCCTGCCATCTGGCTCCCCAGGCTGTCCCCACTTTCTTGGAAGGTCTGACTTATCCCTTCCAGGGGCTCCCCTCCTTGGGGGAAAGGAAGGGAGTAGCATTCTCGGGGAGTCCTCTTCGGTATGCAGGGCTGGGGAGCAAGAGTGGTGCGATAGGGGAACTGTGGCATGGAGGGACTAGGTAGCTATCATCTGGCAGGCTGGAGTGGGTGCTAGTTTCTGTGCCGTTGTGAGACCCTGGAGGTGAAACCGGCCTACATGTGGTCACTCACACCACCAGGTGTCACTCACCAAGCGGTGTTCTGTAGCACCCACATCGAGAGGAGAGGAGAGCATCTGTGCAGAAGCTTTGTCACCCATTCAGTTGGCCTCCGCTCCTGATGTTTCGAGCTTAAGGCTCAAACCTGGGTCACCAGCGTGCCAAGCAGCTGCCTAGCTGCATGGCATCAAGGAACCAGTCGGTACAATAGCTGACTACAGTTATGGATGGTTTTAAGAAATTGCAGATGGCATACGTGGTTCCACGCCACTGGGGAAAAGACAGGGAGCAACCAGGATATTACAGGCCCGTTAGTTTTGCCTGGATTGTGGGTAAACTGATGGAGACATTAGTCAGTGAGAACCTAGTGAATTACCTGGAGAAAAATGGGCTCCAGGATAGTAACAGCACTGCTTTGTGGCAGGGAACTCTTGTTACAAAGGTGACAAACGTGCAGAATGTCAACTCCAAGTCGGCTGGTGCCAGATGTGGCTTGATCTGGGTAATATTACAAAGATGGCAAAAGCAATTTCACAGTACAGTTGCCAACTGCTGTTCTAAAGTCGGCTTGCAGTCCTAAAAAGACACCCATATCCTTCATTGCATTCACAGCTAGAAGTGGTTGATCATTCAGAGATGGTAAAAGGAAGTCACCACTTGTCATTGCTGACACACACCAGCCTAGATTGACAATCAAAACCTCTGTCTTACCTGCGTTGAGGCAAACAGTTGGCGGCCATTCAATCCTTGCTCTCCTGTAGATGCTGCCTTTGCACCAAGGCAGCGTTCGTTGTTTCAGGAGCACAAGACAGACAGAGCTGTGTTTCTTCTGCATAACAGTGAAACTCAACTTTGTGCTGCCTAATGATCTCAACCAAAGGCAGCAAGTACATGGCAAACAACGCAGGTGTCCTGTTCAAGTCTTGAGGAACCCCACAAGTGACTGCAGCTGCTCAAGAGAGGAAATTACCTAGAGCTACCAGCTGCGACCTCCCAGTGATGTAGGACTGAAACCAGCACAGAACAGTGCTGGTGCTGGCCCTGTGGTGTGAAGGGTTGAGGCACTGTGCACTCACCTTCTACCACGCTGGCGATCTGGGTACAGAAGCGAACATGGGTCAGGTCGGGGTGTTGGGGAGGGAGAGGGAATGAGGTCATCTGTCTGTCTGTCCATCTATCTAGCCCTGTCTATTTCTATCGATTTAAAAAAGTTTTAACAGGGCGATTAGCTGGTATCGGCTCATTTCCGAATGCATCTCGGGGACTGCGTAAGGCTGGGGAGGTGGGTTGATGTGGCTTGCTGCCTGATTGCCAACCGGAGGTGTCCAGGTGGCAATGCAAGTGAGCTGCATGTAGAGGGAAGGATCCCATGTTCAGGACACCAGGGGCATCTCTGTGGAGGTGGAGTTTGCACATCACACCTGTTGCACATCCTGTGGGCCTGGGACAAAAACTCGGCAGAAAAACTACCCCAACTGCAGGATGATGACAGACCCCTCACAGGCCCTGCACTGGCAACTGGGCATCCCCCACAGTCCTGTGGCAGAGGATGATGGAGGGATGTTAGGACCCAGAAAAGCCAGGTGATGGGCTGGGGGGCAGTCAGAGTGGAGCAGCTGGGGCAGATCAGGAGGTTAAACACCTATAATATAAGAATATTGCCGGTGAGTCGCACATAGTTCCTCAGGTGATCCAACAGCACACCATAGTCAACTGTGTCAGACACTGACGAGAGATTCAAAAAGACGAAGATGGAACAAAGTCCCTGGTCTCTTGCAATGAGGACATCATGGAGCACGCTGACTGGAGCAGTCTCAGTACTGTGACAAGGCCTGAATCCCGAGGCTCATAGATGTTACATTTTTTGATGAGGCCTGAATCCGCGGGTCGTAGATGTTACATTTTTCAAGATGATCCTCAAGCTGCACCTCAACTACCTTCTCAATCAACTTCTTCAAAAAGGGAAGGCTCAGGCCTGTAATTCACCAAGTAGTCAGGGTCCAAATTTGGTTTCTTCAGGAGGGGCTTCACCACCACCCTTTTCAGCACTACAGAAATACACCCTCCCCAAGTAACACCCGGCAATCTTGGTATAAATTAGCTCTAGGAATTCCAGGCTTCCTGTTGGCAGACAGGTAGACCTGGGTCCAACATACAGCAAGTAGGGCAAACCCATGATCACCAAAGCACATCCTCTTCAGTAACTTGGTGGAAAACAGTTCAGGATAGCAGACAGACATTTACCCTCTGTAACTTGACATTACCAACCCATGACATGCTGCTTGAGGAAATCCCAGCCGAAATGGTGGACATCTTGTCAAGAAAGAATCAGCTAAACTCTTCACATTTATCAGCAGAAAATGCTCGATATGATCGCAGACAGGGAGGGTTAATCAGTCTGTCTACAGTGCAGAAGAGGTATGCTGGCTGATTCTTGATTGCGGCAATCATCCTTGACACAAACTCTTCTTTTTCAGGGTGACTGCCCTCTGATACTCACCATAGCGAGTTCTTAGTGCCACTTTGTCCTTCATAGAGTGGGACTTCTGCCAGGAATACCATAACTTTTGTTCTTTAGTCTTCAATGGCCTCGGCTCCTCACAATACCATGGTAAGCTCTGGCAGGAAGTCAAGGGACAGATGGGATAGTGAGCCAGGAAATCCAAGGCAACTGAGAGAACCATGTTATAGTACTCAACAGCTTTCATGGCTCCCTGAGCACAGGTCTTCTTCATGCCTGAGATGTCCAATACCACCTGGAGTTTGCAAGGCTCCAAATTATGTTTCGGGTGTACTGAACCATCTCCACAGTGGGGTTCAAACAGGGACCTTGCAGAGGATTGACATCAGGTGATGACCCGATTAAATGACCAGATCAGCCTTCACCGTACTAATGTCAAGCCCCAATGAGAAGACCAGGCCCAGCGTGTAGCCATGCAGGTGCATAACAGACACAACTGCCTGTGTGAGGCCCAGTGCTGACATCACCTAGAGGAGCTGCTGAACAAAAGGCAAGGTTTAGTCATTAATCTAGGTACTGAAATCCCCACCACTAGAAGTTTGGGGCATTCATTACCTGGTTAACCAGGAAATCACCCCCAGATCACGGAGACTGGGATATGAAAATGATTCTACAACCTACACCTGACCCACCTAACAGTCACACCCTCAAAGTACCTAGAAATTTCCCCGGGTATGCCATGAGTTCCAAAGTGTATCAAAAGCAGATGGACCCCTGCTGGCAATTCTGCCTTGGTCAGTGCATCATGGAGTATCCAGCCAAAATTGATGACTCCAGCACTGGTCCAAAGTCATAGCCAAGTCAAGTCTCCATGATAGAAACAAATTCAGATGAGGAATTGCTGATGAAGCCTTCCATCACTGATGTCTTATTCTTCATTGATCTTGCTTTTCTGAGAACGACCCAAAGGGGAAGAGCAAAATTGACTGGCCTGTTTACCAGTTACCTGTTAGTCTTTGGCAAAGCCCTAAGGAGGGAAACAAGGCAGGGAAGTCCTCTTATTATTCAATTTCCACCCTGGGCATCTTGCTTTTCTCACTGTCCTAATCTTGTCCCTACCTACCATCAGCTATCTTGGAACCTCTCTTGTGGCTCTTGCTCCATTTCTGGAGAATCCCCAGCCCAGCACAACAGCTGATGACTGCTGAAGGCAGGGCCATTGGGGTTCCCCCAAACAGACGGAGCAGCCACAGGTGGTCTGACGAATAGCAGACCCTCTCAACAGCCTGACCTCTACACATATTGCCCAATCCAGCATGCTAATGAAATTAAAAATCCTAATCTTAAAAAAAAAAATTTTCAACCCCAAAGAAAATTCTTCCCCACCACTCACACCTCATTCAACTTAAGGTTACAAGTAAAAAATGCCTGAACACACATACATCCCCATTCAAACAAAGCATTTAAAAAACAAAATTTAAAACAGTTGCCAGCGTAGGGTGCTTAAACCAAGTATAAAAGACTATAAAGAATGACTATTTCATAAATGTCCAATAATACAGTCACTCCAAATTTAGATACTGCACCTCCCCAAACATGTCCAATGAGGGGAGAAAAGTTTGTCCTTGACACAGTCACAGAGGGAAACACTAAACTAAAAGTACAGAAAAAACAAAAGATTAAATAAAAGCTGAAGCAGAACCACTCTCCACTAGGCTTGTGCTACATGTATAATGAGCAGAAGAATACAGGTGAGGGGCAGCTCTCTTTGGTGCTAACCAGCACAGTTTCAGCCTTTTCCCTACTGTGCCACTATGTGAGAGGCCAAGTCTCACAATTTGGACATAGGAGGCAGTGCCCTCAACAAGGAGTAGCCAAGACTCACCACCTTGCAGCCATCACTGAAACACCACTTCACCCCCCCACACACACACACCATAAGCCAGTGCACACAATGGCAGTTAGAGAGGAGGAGGGAAAAGCTGGGATACACCACAGCTGGGAGGGTCACAGTCGCTGAGGTCCCAAGCAGGTCCCCCCAACACTCCTGTCTGCAGTAAGATGAGGAAAATGAATACCTCCCTTTGCACAGCTCGGTATCTCCAGGAATAAAGTTTGCACGATCTTGGCCGGCCTTAGAGGCCAGAGCAAAACACCCATTCCCTAGAAGGAAGAAATAAATGAAAACAGGAGGGTCTGTTTTCCAGAAAAGGCTGTGTTCCCCTCTGTCAAAATCCTGCTGAAAAGCACCAGAGTCATTTCACTGCAATAAACAGATGGCTGATTGCAGTTTCCAGATGCCTGTGCACCCCACAAGCACAAGCAAAGCCATTGGCCGCGACGTGGCTCCCCTGATGTATAACTGGTAGCAACCGCCAGTCATAGGTTACAGCAGATACTGTAACTTAATCCTTCAATATAACAGCAACATTTTCAGTTGCGGTTACAAAGAAACTGAGACTGCAACTGATGTACAATTATAATTAGAAAATGGCAAGAATGTTTTTTTCTTCCCTGATTGGCTAAAACCACTTCCAACCTGGGCATCTATTTTTCAGTAGATGCCCAGCAAAATAGAGCCAGTCCAAGTGCGCTTCACAGTTGCATTCTCAGTGGTGCCCAGCCTGCTTTGTAATTGGCTGAAAGCACCCCAGAAAATTTCAAATACCCATGTGTTTTTTTTTTCTTCTCGCTTAGCGAGAGCTACAGGTCCCCTCACCCCAAACACTACTTACTTGCTTGTTGCCTGCTTCTTTAAAAGAAAAAAAAAAGCACACTGATTCTGCTGTCGGAAGAGTGAAGAAATTCTCACAGCCATACTATGGCACCGCTCTCCCGACCGCCATCTGACACTACCACGCTGACAAAAAGTAAACAGAAGCCGTTTGTCCTATCGGCTTCATTGTGCGAAGTGTGGCTTTAAAAACGGCAGTAAGAGTCTGCCTCACAGCACTGCCCCCACAGTTACTCATGCTGTTTCTGTAAATTTAAATAAATAAGTCATTTACCTCCTGGCTGTCCCTAACTGCATTTGGTCCTCATCGTGACTGCCACAGATCCGAAAGTATAGAGCACAACATCTAGAAAATGGCATTCCTGTCTACTTCTGTAAAATAAAAAACGGCATTTCTGTCTACTTCAGTACAGTACTGTTTGCACCTCAGCAGCATCTACCATCCAAAACTTAATGCTTAACTAGTTAAAGAAAAAAAAATTAGTGTGTGTAATGGCCAGCATAACTATGGAAACGAGCTATAAAAACACAAACTACGGGGGCTCCAGTAGGGCTATAGTCCCCAGATAAAAAACAAAACTGCTTTCTACTACAGGTGGAGGAACTATTTTATAACATAATAACTTAAAGAATAAACAGTTCTAGCAGTGAAATATAACATTATTTATTTAACCATATATAAATATAAGGTTGGCCATTTTCTAAGCGCAGTAATACCCTCCAGGGTGGGCTTTATTGGGAAATACCAGATCTTCCTGGGGCTATAAGTCCCTCTGCCTGCGGTGTCAGGCCTCATTACGCCCCGGGCGGTCCAGTATTTCCCAATAAAGCCCTCCCTGTTGGGTATTATTGCTTACTTAAAGCACCCTTTATGGAAGAAAAACTAAAATCTAAACTGCACATCTTGCTTACTACCAGGAGACCTAGGAAACTGGCCATCAACTAACCTAATCTAAAACAATGGCAGCTAGTGTAAGTTATGCCAAAGCACAGGGTTTTAAACAAGAGAAGCAGGCTGTCTCAGATCCAGCGTGACTGCATGTCCAGCACAGCAGCCATCTTCCACAAGGGACATGCAGCAGATGTATTGTATGCTGACTTCAGCAAGGCATTCAGTTTGGTGCCAAATAAAATGTTGCTGGAGAAGTTAGAGATGTGGGAGCAGTGAAGGACCTAGTTAGATGGGTGGGAAGTTGGCCATGAGGGAGACAGTAGAGGATGATGGTCAACTGGGTTAAACTGAGGAGAGGAGGTCACATGGGGGCACAGCAGAGGGGTCAGTTATGAGACTAGTCCTTTTAACATGTTCTTCAGCAACATAGGAGAAAGGGAGAAGGGCAAGATGCATCCATTCATAGACTACTCTTTGGTAGGGTAGATGGCAAGGAGGAGGGGGTAAGGCAGCTGTAGAGGGACCCGCAAAGGTTAGAGTGGTGGTCCGTGGTCTGGAAGTTGAAATTCAATGCCAGAAAGTGCAAGGTGATGCACATGGGGAATAAGAACCCCAGGATGGAATACTGGATGGCATTGGTTAAACTGAACACTACATCTGAGGAAAGGGCCTGGGAGTAATCATAAGCAACTCCTAAAATGAACTATCAATGCAGCAAGGCAACCAGATTGTTTGAGTGCATTGAGAGGGGTTTCAGTAGCAGAAGGAAAGAGGTAATACTGCTTCTCGATAGATCACTGGTGAGACCCATCTGAAATACTGTGCCCAGTTCTGGAGTTCCCACCTAAAAAGACAAGGGCACAATGGAGACTGTAGCATAGGGTAACCAAAATGATTCAGGGCCAACAGAGCAGCTCCTGTGAGGATCAGCTTGGGCACAGAACATGTACTCATTGGGGCCAGAGAGAGGAGCAACATGGCTAGAGACCTTCAGGTTCCTGAAAAGGTAGACTGTGAGGAACTATTCAGCAGGAGCAGGTTGGTCAAAAACAATGAGGTATGAATGGAAGGTAGGAAGGGAAGGGATGTGGGAAAGTTTTACTTTACTGAGAGAGTGGGTGAGTAGTGGAACAATATACTGGCTGATGTGGTGGACACAAACAAACATTAATGGGTTCAAGAATGGCTGGGATTGAGTAAGGGACCTACTATTTACCCTGGTAGGTGGCAGTAAGTCAGGGAGCAAGGGGGGATGTGAGGGCATGAACCCTAGGTGAACATCATGATTGTAGTAAGGATGCTGGTTGAGGCCTCACACTGTTCCTTTGCGTACCTCTTATTGAAACACCAACCCTCATTATGGGCATAGCAGGGAGACAAGTTTCAGAAGGGAGTCGGTAGCACCATGTGGGCTCCCCCACTGAACACTGAAGGTCGTGAGTAATACTATGTGATAGCTTCTGTTAACTTTACCAAGTTAAATGTAGTTACTACAGGGCAAGGATCCCTCTCCTAATAAGTTGGCATTGAAGGGTGATCTCTGATGCATGGCAAATCTGGAGGGGAGATGAGAGATCCTGTTGTCCTAATGGTACTTCTCAGAGGATTTTGAACAAGCGATATTTGTTTTTACATGCTTTTTACTGTATGACAGGTTTATTTTTTATCTTTTCACATATTTAATCAAGGTTCTTGTGCCAAGACTGAGTCTCATAGTAGTCTTTGTGGATTTTCATTTTGGACAGTACATGAGAGACATCATCATGGTAGCAGGATGCACTGCAGAAAGGTGCTTATACACCACTGGCTCACGATAAATGTCAGTGGAAAGCCAGGTGAACTATGAGTGGAAGCATGGTAAACTCACACTGACCAGCAGTGGGAGGTCCGTAGCAGTCCAGTTCCCAAAACAGTTCTGCAGTCAGTCGCTCATCCATGAGTACACGGCAGTATGGGCACTAATCATGCTGCCCAAACCCTAAGGCTGTCTACTAGGTGTCAGCGTGGCTCAGATGGTAGCACATCTGCCTCTGGACCAGGTCATGGGTTCTCATCCCACACTGGAATTGGACTTGCACCTAAAACGCTGGCATCCGAGTGCAGTATTAGGGGGGTGCTGCACTGCTGGGGTGGGCCGTCCTTCAGATGAGACGTTAAACCAAAGTCCCTTCTACCCATCCTGGTGCTGTCCTGGGGGTGTCCAGGTGGAAGTAAAAGAACCCAGGGTACTCTTCGCAAAGAGTAGGAGACATTCCTGGTGTCCTGGCCAACATTACCCTTCCCATAAAGTGGTTCGTGCAATTGTCCAGGCTGTGTGTGGGTGTTGATGTGCGATATGGCGCCACTACATTCCAATCACTTCACTACCAGGCTAGCATTGCTTGTAAAGTGCTTTGGGATACACTATGTATGAAAAGCGCTATATAAATACTGATTCTTCTTCTACTAATTGTTGTATAATATGGATCTCTGTTTCGACTTTAAAAGCTTGTATAGTACATTCAGTTGTGTTATTCTTTAGGGAGCTTGGACAGTGCTCTTGCCATGGTTAATTCACACAGCCTGCTGACATTCATTTTCTGGTGTGTTTAGTCTGGCCTCTATAATGCACACACACTTTGGGATAAGTTTTGACATTGTCTTGGCATTACAATAGTATTCAGGACATACATGTAACATGTATAACAGTGCTTAACCAGGGAAAGTTTCTGGACAACTAAATGCATTTCAATACTGTCCAGGGAAGGGAAGTTTTGGACAAGTGGTCACCTTGGGTGTGTCTTATCTCGGTATGTTATTCAGCTGGGTATTACTAAGGTAATATTTTCCCATGGAGAAAATTGGACCTTGTGGGTATCCCTGTCAGGCCTGTGTTATGGGCATATGGGGTAAAACAAGTTTAAATCAGGTGTATTGTGGTTTTTATGAGGCATGTTCTATGAAACTTGTGGTAAAAGAGAGGGAGTTTTGTACTGTATATTAAAGTATTTGCTAATTTAGGTCCTATAGCACTTTGAATTCTGAGAAACTGCACACTGTCTCTGTCCCCCAGATTTTGTGATTGTTGTCCAGCAGGCCAGTCCCTGTCTGCTCATTCCAGAAGTTCCCAATCCAGTCCTCCCTTGCAGTTCTTTGGATCTCCTTTGCAGGCTTCTGGGCCAGAGACAGAAAAGAATAAAGCTAAGGAAATTCAGCTGTGACTTTTGGTGTGTTGGCAGGACAAGGTGCACGTTAGAACCACAGACTGCGCTTTGTATAACTGGTGGTAGTGTTTCATTAACTGCAGGTACTTAAAGCTTGTTTGACATCAGTGGGACTTCATTGGGAGGGCTCTCCGCTTTGCCCTGGAGATAATTTATTTTCTCTAAGGCTTGATTTGGAGTCCCTTCTAGAATTGCCGACTTGCCTAGCATACATGATGTCGTTGGTGCAGGGATGCTGCCTCTAGCATGTCCAAGAGTGCATTTATATTCCTTTATCTAATCTGGAGGTTTGACATTGAGGTGTAAATGTTTACAGATTTTTTTTTTTTTTTAAATGATTAATTCCTGCCAGTTTAGGCAAAATGACCAAACTCTTCACCCCTCCTTAGCAACATGCTTTTTTCTTGAGCCACACAATTGGATCTGCAATAGAAATGTGCTATTGCAACAGTGTTATTTGTGTGTGGCTACACTTACTAGCTTAGCAAAATGCTGTGTTTTGCTTATGGTGCCTTAAACACAGTTGGTCTTTTATTCCATTATGCAGAGAGCCCTCTTGGGGCCCATTGCTGTCTATTAGGGGGACCTCCTTGATTTTCTTGAGGTTGATGTGTTGAGGCTTCAGGAGAAAGGAGTACTCTACCTCTATATCTTCTTTCCGTTCTTTGTTGGGTTTTCCACAACAGCGTATGTGTTCTGTGTGGTCTATGCATATTTCTGCCTCCCATCTGGGTTTTCTATCCCCATGTCTGCAAAGGTCAACAGTTTGTCCTACCATGGTGGTTTGAGGAGAGGGACATACCTGTAGTTTGTTGTCCTTGTTTGTCATGGACTATTTCAAAGGATATGGCATTGATACTTCTGCTAAGTTTGGCTGTTTTTGGAGTACTTTTCTTCACTCCTGTGTCTTTATTTCCTAGACTCCTTGGTCCCAGCTGTTTATATCTTCTCGACAGTCGAGTAGTTTTATTTTACATTCCAAATGGGAAACATTATGATTTTGTACTGTCATGCTTCCAGAGCCAGTTTGTTTTTCAGGACCTGAAGTATATCTGGCACCTGGAATGTACAGTTCGGGAGTGGGGTCCTGGCTCTGTCCATGTTAAGACTGTCCTGTTTCACCATCTAGTTCCACCTGAGGTTTCTTCCAGAAATGTGCATAGTTCCTTTCTGTATGATTTCCTGTCTTCTCATGCAGTGTCTGTGTTTGGGCTCTGCTTGCAGCTAGTAAATTCATCTGTTTGCAGGTGTACTAAATATATTCCTACTCTAATCTTTTGCTGTGGCTGAGGTCTCTCCACTTGGGATAACTGATTCAAGCCTCCTCCTATTCTTCTGCAGACGTATCACGAATGAGGACTCATACTGGTTTTGTTGTACAGTTTTTCCTTTGTGTGAATGGAGAGGATGTCAGTTTTATCTTGGAGCAGTTCTTGATCTTTCCTTGCAAGAAAGTCTGGGATGACTGTTGTGTTGGAGGTGGCATTGCTCTTCCAGCCATGGTTTAGCTTTTCTTGTTATGTCTATGGTTTTTCAGGTTGATTGCTGTCTCAGTCCTTTTCTGCTGTGCGATTGTACTTATGTTGTTTTGTCAGTCAGTTGTTCTCCTGTCTTTATTTTTGGTGATGAAACTTCTGCAACTTACACTCTATTGGTTAGGAGGGACAGAATTTGTTATGTTTGGGTGATTTCTTTTCTCCAGGCGGTGCTTCTGTCACTCCGTTCCCTTTTGTGGTGTGATTATGGACTGTCCCTTTTGGATTGCTCATTTGTGTGCCTCCTAGGGCTCTCGGGTATTCATACTGCTATGCAGTGTCTGTTCTATAGTGTTATTCTTGAGGGTATTTTTTTTATTATTTACTTGCTGGATACAGTATGTTCTGGATTATGCATTTCCTAGGGAAATTGTCACACTGGACTCAGTATTGCTCAGAAGGGAGATAACGTGGGATGCCACTGCTCTTAACTCTTTACTGTTCCCAGCAGTCAGCAGAGCTACCATACTAATAAGAAGTGATTGATGTACTGCTTGGAGAAAAGACATCCCCAAAGGTAAGAAAGTTTTCATTCTGAGGAGAAATGTGTGCAGATGTGTTTCTGAGTGCAAAATCTATGGTAAATCTGGTGCTGAGTATAGATATTTCTGAAAGGAATGCATAGGCTGCTAGTTGGCATTGTAGCCTAGTCCTAATAGTTAGACTGTTGAGCTGTGAACTGGTGGTGGGGGTGGGGGTGGGGGGAGACGGTGCAAGGTTTTCATTCTACCATTGCTGCATACTTAATGAGAGGCCTTTAAAAAGTAATTTAACCTGCCAGTGCTTAACCTGTTCTCCCTCCACCTTTGCTTAAGGTATGTGTGCTTTCCTAACCCCCTGCAGTCTCATTTAACCTCTGTATGCATGCTTAATGACTCCTGCAGATGTTCACCATTTATAAAGTGCTTTGGGAGACAGCATGCTTAAAAGCTGCTGTGTAAAACCAAAGTTACTTCCTTTTAAGGCAGCATGTCTTACATGTATATTCAATGTTAGATTGTAGGCTATTTCAGGCACCGGGATCTGTATCTCTATTGATGGCATAATGACTTAATAGCCTATAAAGTTTGAAAGAAAATTAATCATTTTTTGAGCTACACATTATATTCATTGCCCACAAGCCAGTGGGTGATTTGCCGTAGGTTACAAATCTAATTTTCTAACACAAATATTGTGTTAGTAATTTAAAAATGTGACATGCACTGGTTCAGCAAGCTAGGTAGGTAGTTTGAGAGCTTATTGCACAGGTAATTGGCATGGAAGCTTACCTAACAGGCAACTAGCTTGAGAGTTTACTATGTAGGCAGCTAACCTGAGAGTTTATTGCATTGGCAACTAGCTTGAGAGCTTACTGTATGGAGAGCTAATGTGAGAGCTTGGTACATAGGCAGCTAATGTGACAGCTTCCTAATTTCAGCTACAGCAACTTGAGAGCTTACTACATAAGCAGCTAGCATGACAGCTTACCACATAGAAAAGTAGCTTTAGAGCTCACTACGTATGCAGCTAGCATGAGCGCTTACTACAGTATATAGGCAGTTAGCTTGAGGGCTTACCACTTAATTATCTAGCGTAAGAGCTTGCTACATAGCCATCTAGCTTTAGAGCTGACTTACCATAGAGGCATCTAGCTTTAGAACGTATTACAGAGACAGCTAGCTTGAGAGCTTACTTCATAGGCAGCTAGCTTTATAGCTTACTACATACACAGCTAGTTTGAGACCTTACTGCATAGCCAACTGGTGGACAAAGCTATGGTGCCAGGTGGGGTACATCCAAGGGTGCTGAAGGAGCTCTGGGAGGTACTAGCTGTACCTCTGACAGACTTATTTAACAGATTACTGAAGACCGGCATGGTCCAAGAGGACTGGAGAAGGACAGATGTAGTCCTACTTCCCAAAAGTGGTAGCAAGGAAGAGGAGGGCAACTATAGGTAGGGATGTAAGTTTGTCATGGATGAGGTTTTAATGACTCATTGTTTGTTTGTTCATGAAATCATTAGTAAACAGTAGTAAATGTTGTGGCACTGTCATCATTGCTACATTCTGATGACACTAGTGAAAGTCATGGAAGTCCTGAATAAAGATCAGTGGTCATGGAATCAATGACGTGTATGACTGCCATGACAAACTTACATCCCTAATTATAAGGCCTGTCAACCTGACGTAAGTGGTGGGTAAGTTATTATAAACACTACTAAAGGAAAGGATTGTAGAATATCTTGTATCCAATGGATTATAGGATCCAAGGCAGCATGGTTTCACAGGGGAAAGGTCATGCCAAACAAATCTAATAGATTTCTTTGACTGGGTGCCCAAGAAGTTCGATCACGGAGGAGCAGTGGACATGGCCTACCTGGATTTCAACAAGGCCTTCGACACTGTTCCACATAGGAGAGTGGTAAGCAAACTGGGTAATTTGGGGTCAGTAATAAGGTGGTAACCTGGGTAAGA
Source organism: Neoceratodus forsteri (assembly GCA_016271365.2). Classification (NCBI taxonomy): domain Eukaryota; kingdom Metazoa; phylum Chordata; order Ceratodontiformes; family Ceratodontidae; genus Neoceratodus; species Neoceratodus forsteri. Next base: position 1,131,557,239 of record CM028131.1, read on the forward strand.
AACTGGTTAGGGGATAGGACACAGAGTGTAGTGGTAAACGGAGTTCACTCCGAGGAAGGAAATGTGACCAGTGAGGTACCTCAGGGATCAGTGCTGGGACCGGTCCTCATCAGTGCTTTTATATGTGATGTGTCCGAGGAACTGGAAGGGAAGGTCTGCCTCCTTGTGGATGACACGAAGATCTGCAGCAGACTGGACACTCAGATGGGGATGGTTGAAAGGATGGGAAGGGATCTGAAAAGACTGGAAAAGTGGTCAAGGGTATGGCAGCTGGGTTTTAATGCAAAAAAGTGCAAAATAATGCACTTGGGCCATAAAAATGCGGAGCGGAGTACACAATGGGCAGTGATATTGACAAAGACCAAGCAGGAAAGAAACCTAGGGTAATCATATGGGATGACCTAAAAGTGGCCAGGCAGTGTGACAGAACAGTTAGAAAGGCTAGTGGGATGCTGGGGTGCATAGGAAGGAGTATCGCCAGCAGGAAGAGGGAGGTGGTTCTTCCCCTATATAGATCACTGGTAAGACCCCACCTTGAGTACTGTGTCCAAGCACATAGAGCGGAGGCGTCCAGAGGAGGGCTACCAAAATGTTGCAAGTTCTGCATCAAAAACCCTGCGAGGAGAGGCTAAAGGAGCTAAATATGTACACCTTGGAGAAGAGAAGGGAGAGAGGAGATATGATAGAGACATTTAAATACCTTGCAGGGGTAAATAAGGTACAGGAGGGAAGTATTTTTCACAGCAAAAATGTGCTCTAGAACAAGGGGGCATGCTATGAATCTGGCAGGGGGCAAATTCAGGAGGGATATGAGGAAGTACTTCACAGAAAGGGTCGTGGATACCTGGAACAGCCTTTCAGTGGAGGTAGTAGGGGCAAAAACAATGGTGGGATTAAAAAATGCCTGGGACAGAAACAAGAGAATCACAGGAGGTAAAAGTGTTTGTGTGTGTGTGTGGGGGGGGGGGGGGAGATTGCACCATAGATCAAATAGGGTCTGCAGCAAAAAAAAGTGAAGATTAACAAAAAAATAATAATGGGCAGACTGGGTAGGCTCAGTGGCCATTATCTGCTGTCACTTTCTATGTTTCAGCTAGCTTGAGCGCTTACTGCATAGGCAGCTAACTTGGGAACATACTGTATAGGCAGCTAGCTACAGATTTTACTGCATAGGCAACTAGCATGAGAGCTTACTAAATAGGCAGCTGTCGAGAGCTTACCACAGAGGCATCTAGCATGACAGCTTAATATGTACTAGGCAGCTAGACTGACAGCTTACTGTGTAGGCAGGTAACCTGAAAGCCTACAACATAAGCAGCTAATGTTAGACCTTAAATTGCAGAGGAAAACCAGCACTCACCCCTTCCACTGATATGGACGGCACTCTTGAAACTGCTGATATGCTACAAAGGAACCACACACCTCTGTCCTGATCAGAGGTTAAAGTGGGCAGGAGCCCTTTGATTAAGGTGCCAGATGTGAAAACAAGTAATCAGTGAGAAAAAAAACTGCCTGACTTGATAAAAGTATCATACAAACATGAAATGTCGGTGTAGTTGAGCAGTTTTTGCTCACCAGTTACTTGTTCATTTACACCTCTGGCAGCTTCATAAAATGCTGCACTTTACAAAGATTAACCTTCTTCTGGTTTCATCTTTCAATCTAGACTGAGGTGTGTAGTTCCTTTGGAGCATATCAGCAGTTTCAAGAGTGGTGTCCATATCTTATAGAGTCAGTCAACTTCATAAAACACAGTCTTGGTCTTAGGGCCGGAGGCACTACATCATCATGGGGTCCACAACATTTGGGTACTCGGTGACACTGGTGATGTCCTGATGTATCACACCATGTCCACAACATGAAGTGGGGATGATCCAACTCCCTCACTTCCCTTTTCCCCACTTTTGTAGCACATAGCTCATCTTGTCATAGTCCAGAACATAGTCTTTGCCAAATAGCATTCTTGTCCAATTGTTATGTATTTTCTCTCATTTTTTGTTTTAATCACTATTCTTTGCTGGTTAACCTTACATTTCACTGGTGCCTTTTTTTTTTACGGCTTTAGTGCCATGGTGGTCTTTTTGCTTCATTCAGTGACCACTATATCAGGTATGACTCCTTTTAAAATGTGTTGCTGCAGCAACAAGATTTTGACTTGGGACGCCCACTCAACTTCTGTGGAGTGTCTCATGTTGAGCATACTGTCTGACATTGGCTGGATTGCCAGTCACTTTCTGGTTTGTCCTATAAGGATAGATTTGCATGTATGAGATCGTCCAAGTGGAGTCACAATCAGAAAAAAATGGTCTTGGTTCTGCTCTTGCTCAGCATCAAGCTCCTTGGCCCGATTGACTTTGGTGTCAGATAAGAAAAAGAAAAGATGACATGGATCCTATTCTGGTTCCCGACAGACGGCCTCATGGTCCTTGATGCAGAATGTGGTTGAGGTTGTGTTGCTGTCTTTGACACTGCCTCCGTCCTCTTCTGAAATTATGATGGACTAGGCCTTAGTGCCCTCTAATTTGTTCATGCCAGGACCTCCATCTCCCCATCTTCATACAGGCAAGATATCGAAGGACCAGTTTGGTAAATGGACAGTTCTTGTGGAACAATGGCTCCTCCATGTGATGTCACCACTTGCGATGCCGGAGTTGATGCTAACTTTGGTGCCTATCCTGATATCTGTGCCTTCGTCAGTGCTGTCATAAGTGCTGTTATTGGTACCAATTTTGCCTTTTGCATCTTCCACTTTTATGGATGATGAATTTGAGTATAATCCAGACCTCACAGATTTGTTGGTTGAAGATTCTGAGGAAAATGTTCTTTATGAGGATTCAGTACCTCTGTAAAAGCAGCAACCTGTGTTTTCTTCTCAGGAGGACGTTACTTTCCAACCTTTGCTCAAAAATATGTGTAAAACCCTCCAGTTTGAGCAGTGGCATTGCAAGAGAATAAGAAAGTCCAGTTGGAGTATTCAAATGTTTCAACTATGCCCACTTCTCTGGTGCCTCATATCCAGTGTACTTTAGAAATTATTACACAGGGCATTGAGTTCCATAACCACCAGATTATGGCTGCCCTTGATGTTTTTGATGCTGCAGGCCAAATGACAGTAGCAGGGATCTGTTTCAGAAGGCATTTCTGAGTCAGACTCTCTGTATTTGCAGACTATGTTCAGACAAAAGTTATAAATATGCTTTTCGATGCATTGTACCTTTTTGGCCAGACTGAAAAAGAGGTCATCTAAAGAATCCAGTGCCAGAAAGTCAACACTGAAAGATATGAAGAACATCCACACTACTTCTCACAGATGGGGGTCTTCTGTCAGCACCAACTGCCCTTTCAAAGCAGACCCAACCAGAACCTGAAAGGCTTTCAGCATCAGTGTAAGTCTAGGCCTTCCCACCAGAAGCACAAGCCACAGCAAAAAGTGGTGCAGCAGGCACAGCCCTGAATGCAAACTTCTGATGGGTTGCCAGCCCTGGAGTTACTTAAACTGTCCGAGGTGGACCACTCCTTACTTAAAGAGGTATCTGCATTTGGTCCTGTTCTATCAGCAGTGGGAGACCATTACCACTGATAGATTGGTCCTGGAATTTATCCTTGATATTTTCTCTTTATTACTAGTAAAACATCTACTGGATTACCTGCCATGAAAGTATCTCATCTTCAGAACATCATGGCCAAACATCTTTCTTTGGAAGTAGCAGGACTGTTACAGAGCAGTAATGTGGAGAAAGGTCCAGAGTCTGAGACTGGCTAGGGTTGTGGTTCCCAGGAATTTTCTCATTCCCAAGAAGAATGCTCCCAGTTCTAGACTTCAGTTATCTGAAAGTCTACATGAAACAGAAAAAGTTCAGAATGGTGTCTCTGTGAACTCATCTTCCATATGTGAAGCATCAGGACTTGTTGGCGTTGCTTGACATGAAGGATGTGTACAGTACCAGTGTAGCAACATATACCTGTCAGGGCAAGCGACTGCAAGTTTCTTAGATTTTGAGTGGGCCTCGACCATTACCAACTCAGAATCCTGCCCTGTCAGCTGGCATCAGGGCTGCTATCTTAACCAAGTGATTTACAGTTTTAGAGGCAAACTTCAAAATGGTATGGATACAAGTCTTTATCTACCTACACAGTTGGGCTTTTAAGGAGCCCAACCTGGAATCAGATGGAAGAGGCTGTCTGGCTGCCATCCTGTTTCCTCAATTCTGTGTGCATCCTACTGAGCTTGCCCAAGTCTCAGCTACTGCCCGCTCAGAGTTTTCAGTTCATAGGAGCAGTCCTGGATTCCACTCAAGTCAAGTCCTTCTGGAGGACAGTCGAACTCCATTGTGCAGTTGGCCTGTTATATCATAATGAAACATAGAATTAATCAATTAACAGTGCACACTTAGAGTGCTTTGTCTTGTGACAGCTCCAGTCTTTTTCAGTACCACTTGCAAAGCTCCACATGAGGACAGCTCAGTGGATGCTCAGCACTCTGTCGTTTCATGCATCCTAACTGATGGATCACCCCACTTGAGTGACAAATCTTTCAATCTGATCGCTGGTGGACCAAAAAGGAAAACCTTATTAATAGGTGTCAGGAGTTTCACATCAACCCATCCTTGGTGCTGCTAAGCTTCCTCTCCAAACCTGAGAATCCCAGGGAAGTGTTTCTCCTTTCTCTCAGTGCCAGAAGAATTCCTAGCTTCTACCTTGATAGAACCCAAGAACACAATCATGTCAGTGTTTGTCTCCTTTGATCCAAATTGTAAAGGAGTCCCACATTCCAAACAGTGTCTATACAGTTGGATTATTAATTGCATTCAGCACTGCTGCTTCCTGGCAGGGAAGAAGTTAGAAGGTCTTGTCAGCTTATTTGACTAAGGTCATGGCTACATCAGTGGCTTCGTTAAGTCCCTATCTCAGATATATAGAGCTGCAACCTATGTTGACTTTTACAGTCACTGTTCCAACTCTACCTTAGCTAAGCTGGATACCTTGTATCACCGAGCATTAAAATTTATCACTGAGGCCCCATTCAAAACCCACCACTGCCCCTTTATGCTCAATTAGGTTGGACATCACTGTGTGCTAGAAGAATAAATAACGCCTCGCTCTGGGTTTTCAGAGCCCTAACCAACAAACTGCCTTCCTACATCACTGACCTTTTTAAACTTGCATCTGGAGCCTACACACTTGGAAGACACACATATCTCATGTTAGATATGCCCAGAATCCACACTCGATATGGCTCCTCCTCCTTAAATTATGCTCTCCCTACCCTTTGGAATAGTTTGCAAAACTCCCTAAAACTAACGCGTCTCGTTGGGATGAACATCTTCAAAACCCAGTCTCTGAAAGAAAGCTGCATCTGTTACGCCTAGACTCCACCTTATCTCTAGCACTTTCCTTATGCTCCGCCCACTGTACTTGATTCTGTCATCCTAGCTTCCCATAGAATATACTATTCCTAGTACTTATAAACACACTCAATTTCCACATGCCCATATACTCTCCATGTGCACTGTACTCTGCCACTTGCCTTGGTGCATCCATCGCTACTTATCCCCTTGTAACGTTTTACGATCTGCTCATCCACACCCTCTTACCCTCTCCCACTATACACTCCGGCCTTCTTCCTATTAATCTACCTGTTCCCTCTTCTTCTCTAACTACCCCCCACTCCTTCTATCACCTTACCCCACCTCCTGCCCTTTTTGACTGCTCTCTGAAGTCAAGGAGTCTCCATCATTTATATTGTTTATTGTGTTAGCCGTTGTTATCCTTATCCTTTATTTGTGCTGTATTATGTTATATTGACATACAACTGTATTTTTTTTTCTTTCTCTCTCCTGATTTATCATGCCTTTTGTATCATGATCTATATTACGTCCTTCCAGGACCACCTTGTAAAAGAGCTTGCTCAACAGTGTGTTTCCTGGTGAAATAGACTTGATTGATTGATTGACTGAGTAGTGTTCAAATCTTCACAAAACACTGCATCCTATCTATCTGGTCTAGGAAACATGCAGGGTTTGGGTTGGCTGTACTACAGGGATTGCTCTCATTGTGAATTCTGTGCTCTGAGACCTCTGTAGTCCAGGGATTGCTGCTGCTGGTCACTTGACCAAAGAGTGTGGCTCTGTGGAAGAGATTAACTTTAGAAAGATAGGAAAGCTACTACCCTAATTCTTGATCTTCTAGAGAATCTCCTCCATAATGCCATATTGGCCCACCGTTTCCCAGACTCATTGGTCTCACTATATTAGTGGGATTTTATCTGTTTTTCCTCACCCCAGCAGGTACACTGTATGAACTGCAAAAGGTTTTTTTTTTCATCCCTACTTACAAGGACATTTGGGTATCTTATTCCTTTTTGTGTTTTCGAAATTTCTTTAAAAAATTGTAATCAGTAGCTTTTCCCTCTCCTCAGTAAAAAAGCCACTAGGGGGTTGGGTCCGACAGCATTATAAGTTGTAGGTGCATGCATTGCTCTCTAGGTTAGTGCTATTATCGGCATTTCTGGCCCTCAAATGTTCTGGGTCGTGTGGGTCCTAGTGCCTGTGGCCTTGAGACCAAAGAATGTGGCTCTATGGAGAAGATATTCTAGAAGATGAAGTGTTATGTTAAGTAACTGTTTAACTGTTCTTTCTCAAGCGTGTGCTTTAGACACTGTGCTGCACCTTAGTTTTACTGGACATCGGGCAACTGCCATCAGTGGATGCAGACAGTAAAAACATTCTTACTAATTATGACTCTTACATTTTCAGGACTCTGTCATGGTTGGCCTGCACACATGTGGAGACCTTGCTGCAAATACTTTGCGAATATTTACTGCTAAATCTGAACTCAAGGCTGTCTGTAGTGTGGGTTGCTGCTATCATCTGCTATCAGAGGAGTTTGACTGCCAAGAAGGTAACCAACTACAGCTGCTGCTGGCACATCAGCCTGTTTTAATAAATACAGATTAAAACTAAAATATGAATGCATATTAGATCCAGAAAGTTACTTAATTTTTACTGATATAACTTTTTAAATGTTGATTGCTGCTAAATATTTTCTCATACTAAGCACATTAAACAACATGGCTTCCTGCTTTACATTGCAAAAAAGTATTCCTGAAAATATAACCATTTACCATAATGATCTTCTGGAAAGTTACACAGATGGAAAATGTGGTATTATAACTTTTGCATGAAAAATAAGTTTTTACCATTAATATTTGGATTGGATTACTCAGGGTGGCTTGTGCACAGTGATACCTTGGGTCTATTTAAGTGCCATTTTAAAACCGTGTGTGCCAAACTTGAGATGTAGACTGCTGTATGGGAAGCTACAAATCTTTCATTTAAGCACAATTTGTACAGTATCCACTACAGTAGAAACAGTCATGGCACTCATCTGCGCACAAAAATGAAATGAAGAGTCCCAACAGGTTTTGACTTTTAAATCTCCATTTATTGAATTGCCAACAAAAAAATGACTGACCCTCCCCAGCCCCTATCCCTGTCCATGTTAAAAAATAACCCTGGTGGTCCAGTGGTTCCCTCCCCGACCCCAATCCCCATCCAATGTAAATAAAATAACCCTGGTGTTCCAGCAGTTCCCTCCCCAGCCCTGATCCCCATCCAATGTAAATAAAAAAATAACCCTGGTGGTCTAGCGGTTTCCCCTCCTTAACCCCAACCAGTCCATATCTGACAAATTCTGTCTCTGGTGGTCTAGTGGACCCCCACCCCGGCAGGTAGTGACCTACCAGCCCCAAGAGCCAGCAATTGGCACAGCCCTCCGCTAACCTCCACGGATGGCCGCAGACTGAGCTCTCCTGGCGTGTGTTCTGTACAGTCTTGTATGGCAGTACCTATTGTGGTGGTGGGTCCACTAGATCACCAGGGATGGGGCTTGTCAGATACAGGCTGGTTGGGGTTAGGAAGGGGGATCCGCTGGACCACTAGAGCAACTTTTTTTTATTTTTTACATGTATGGGGATAGGGGCTGGGGCGAGAACACTGAACCACCAAGGTTATTTTTTATTTACATTGGACAGGGATCAGGTCTGGGGAGGGACCGCTGGACCACCAGGGTTACTTGTTTTTTATTTTATTTTTTTACCATGGACAGGGATTGAGGCTGGGGAGGGGGGACCTGGCCCAGCACAGACGACTGCTGCGGTAGCATTCAGATGAGCCCATAGTGAGCATGTAAATGGCCTGCTAGTGCCGTGTGTGCCCATTAGGCTCATCTGCATGTTTGGGCTGAATATCGCCCATAGGGGTCATGGTGCTTACCAGTGTGTGCCGTGCTTTACCCCTGAGGGTGATCTTTGGCCTGGCGCCCTGGTAGCATGGCACAAAGCATGGCGACTGCTGGTTGTGCACCATGCTACCATGGCCTGATATTTAAATAGGTAATGCAGTCAGTTCGGATCATGCTGTCCGTTTCAGTATGGCGCCAGAGCCAGCTGGCCCTATGTTTTCGCACGGCACCCCCATGTATGCGTGCAGCCTGCCGGCTCTGAATATGGGGCCACTAAGACATGGCAGTATGTGTGTTACTAGAGGTATAACTGCACGCCATTGGTGTGTTGTGAGGCACGAGGCATCACACTTGAGTGCCTTATTACAGTAATAAATAGGATAAAATTTAACAGCAAGGTAATGAAAGCTTTAGATAAAAAATATTTTTATAGGAATTTTTAAGTGTATTCTTACACCTCAGAGAAAATAGCCCCCCTAATGTTTTATAAGTTAAATTGTCCGAGAATGTATGGATGCCATGGAACACAAGAATTCAAAATTCTGCTCAAATTCAAGGGCTAAATGGCCCCCCCACACACACACACACACACACAGAGCAGAAGGCCTTATTTGTAGCCAGGACCTCAATTTTATCTGTTGCAGGGTAAACTGCAGAAGATTCCCTAGTCAACTGATTAAGATGTGTGTGTATGTTGTGGGGATTTTCATGGTCACTAAAGAAACGTGAGAACCTAAAAGTGTGAACATTGTTTAATTTGTACGTATAAAGAGGGGATCATGAGAGGAAGTAATTTTCAAATATTTATTTTTTTATACAAGTGAGTTTTACCTTTTAGGCCATAGTTTATAGTTTTCAGTGAGTAAAGGTGGCAGCCATGTTTATGATGGAAATCGAGGATGAGTTAAGTGGCACATGAATTCTGCCTCTGATTTTTCCATATTCCAAATACTGTTGACTGAACCTTTTCCAACTGTGAATTCATTTGGGATTTACTTGTGGGTCTCAAAACTTGTTTAGCAAATCAGGAAATGGGGGATGTCCATCTTATTTTATAATGGTTCTGACTACTAGTGTGCATATCAGAAACAGTCGGTAGGTTTATTAAAAGACCAGTAAATATAAATCAGTATCTGAATTGGAACTAGTTGCCCATATTCCACATATCACTGTCTGAACCCTTTCCAACTGTGAATTCATTTGGGATACTCTTGTGGGTCTCAAAACTTATTTCGCAAATCAGGAAATGGGGGATGTCCAACCTATTTTATAGTGTCATTTATTGCAAGTGTGCAAACAGAAACAGTCAGTATGTTTACTAAAAGACCAGCAAATGTAAAACAGCATCTAAATTGGAACCAGTATTTAAAAAACAGGTTCTTCAAAAAAAGTACTGTTTCAGCACAGGTTTCCATTAAAGAGAGCTTTTCGTAGAACAGGATGCTGGAAGAACTCTCTGGTGGCTTACTTGAATCACAGACAGTGAGCCGCAGAATGTTGTTCTAGCAGGCAGCTTGAAGCACAATAAGAATATGTAGCAATGCTAGACAAGCAGAAGGAAAGATTATGAAAATAAAGGTTTGTAGACACTTCTAGGCTGAGGGCTGTTTTCAGAAACAAGTTTTGTTTGTGTGAGAGTGCTGCAGAAATGACTCGTAGATTAAGTGCTAGAAATGGTGAGCATTTTACTGTCCACAGGTCTATCGTTGCCATGGGTTTTAAACATATTGATGGCTAGTCAGCCCATCGGCACAGCGGTTGGATTTCTGATCTCGACGCTGGCGGCCCATGTTCGGGAACGGACATGGGTCGCTGGAGGGCCGGTCAGGGGGAGATGGATGGAGCGTCCTCTGAACTGCTCTCCTTCTCCAGGGGGGCAGGGGGACAAATGTCCGATGCACTACAGACCCCTGGAGGAGGCCTGGGGTTCCACCACAGCCGGTGTCTGGACGTCCAGGGGGTGGGGTGGACGGGGGTCGTCATTGCATGTCCCCACCTCCAAGGAAAACGTGTCCTCTCGGGGACAGAAAATCCCCAGGCAAGTGCCTCTATGACACCCTCCTCTCCGCGTCTGATGTGCTTCCAGGCCGGCTCTCCCAAATACCCGACCCGGCGTTCATGACACTGCAAGTGCGCATCCTCGCCTGTGGGGTGTTAGGCATGGGGGAATAAGCGGCTCATGTGAGCAGGAGGCGGCGGAGGCCGCGGACTAGGGCTGAGCTCAGCGCATGGCTGGACAAAAAAGCATACTAAATGGAAAAAAAAAAAAAAAAAACATATTGATGGCTAAATGGGAGATTTGTGATGGGTCTGTCATTTACTATAATCCCACAGTAACACTCCATTTTCACCAACAAATAACCCTGTCACATGCTACAAAGTTATAGTAGTAATAATATTTACTGTTTGGCTTTTTTCACAATAAATGACATCAGATAATGAAAGGGGAGGCAGTATAGCCTAGTGGTTAGAGCACAGAACTGTGAACCTGTTTACTCAGGTTTGAATCCGGTTTTGAGTCATTTGCACAGGTTTTGCACAGAGCCAAGACGTTTGCATGGTGCTGTCACGTTTGCCTGGGGCAAAAGTTTGCTATATTCAAAAGTGACATGCAAATAAGCCTACTTAGGCAGTCTGTGGGCAAACATCCAGATTAGCATCTCATTATGTCCTGATTTGCATGCAGTTTGCCCAGCGCTATTGCAGGGTCCCACAGCTCCACCTGTAGGTCAGTCTGGAAGCACAGGGGCTGGCTGGGTCTGCCCAAAGATTCACCTGTAGGTCGGTCTGGAAGTGCGTGGTGATAGCTGCAGGCAACATTTGTACAGAACTGCATAGAATATTGTTCCCCGGGGACTACACAGCACAGGAACAGATGGTGGTGCTGCATGCAATAGTCACACTGTAGCCCCTGCTACAGTGCACGGCAGACACTGCATAACAAGAGGGCCAGTAGTGTGAGGGACATAATAAAGCCCATGGTGTGTTGGGCATCAATGATTGCTGCACTTTGCACAGTGACAGGCCCATCTTTCAGGTGTGTACTGACAGTGGGCATTACTGTTATGCTGTTGTGCAATCCACAGATGCTGCATCACTGGCATGGGATAAACACAGTGACATATACATGGCTGGCTGTGTGTGCTGTTGTGTCTGTACAGATGTGCGGTATGTGGCTGGGGGGGGCACATACCATCAGACAGGTACACTGGTGTTGGGTTATTTCCTACACTGGACAATTTGCACTGCATGGATTGTCCCAGCCTTGTGGCAGCACCCAGTATGTAGTGCAGCCTGGCCACCTGTACACCCTCCCCTCAACGCCCTCCACACCCCCAGTACTGCATGTCTGTGCTGGATTCTGTTGGTGTCTACTGAAGGGTGGTCTACAGGTGTGTGCTGTATGGACACACTGCCGTGGTGTCCACTGGGCGCCAGGTCACCACTTAATGGCTGGCATGGCTAGGACAGGTGGCAGATGATGGCAACATGGAAGTGCCATCCATGTGCAGCATATTTCTTCCATGTCTGGTTTCTATTTATGTTTAATATTTACTGGTTTGCGTCAATAAACCACCACTGGCAGACCTTCGCAAACCCCAAAATTCACACTTGTGAATTACGGAGTTCCGTAAACCATGGTTCTATGTCACGCAAAGCTGCACAAAGCCACGCAAAGCTGATTTGCCCAGAGTTAAGACTACCTTTTCCTGGGAGGTAATTTGCACTGTGCAAAGTGTTGCGCTAAGTCACGCAAAAACACTTTGCATGGCGCTAATGCACCGAATATAGCTTTGCGCCTGTATTTATGTCCACTCCCCCTCTTTTTGCCCCTTGCATACATTATACTTTTGCCCTGCGCTAATGCAGTTTGCTCATGCTATTTGGCCTTTTGAATATAGTGGACCTGCGCAAATCCAGTGCAAACGGTTTGTGCTCAGCGCAGAGTTATGAATATATGGCCCTGTATCTTCAAAGCCTCACAAGTGATTCAAATGGAATTAAAAACAACAGAGCAACCCTATGAAATGTTGCATGCAAAATTGTATGCACATACTTTGTAGGGCTCCAGAGTTATTAAAGTACAAATTATGCAAAACTGGAAGACAGATAGTAAAAATGGAAAAAACACATAAGTTTAATGATGTTTGAGACACAATATCTCACAAATCACACAAGAGGCTCAAATGAAATTTATCACATTTACAGACATACCCCCTGAGAGGATTCTGAAGTTATCAAGGTGCAAATATGCGAAACTGGAAGACTGTAAAATGGGAATGAAACATGTTCAAGTTTAAGGATGTTTGAGACACCGTATCTTAGAAAACGCAGAATGGATTTGCATGAAATTTACCAAATCAAGAGATCTACCTCCAGAGCTTAGGCATGCCCACATTTCATGCAACTCCACTGAATGATTGCAATTATTAAGGTGCAGAGTGTTCAAACTGGATGGCAGTGAGGGAAAAGTACTTTCACTTTCAATATACATATACATTCTCCTGTAGGAAATAATGGGACATTTAAAATTGAATAACTTTAGAATGGATTAATATTTTTTCACCAAACCTTCAAAAGGCACATCTGTCACCCAAAGGCTTTATACCATGAACATTTCAGACCACAACATAAAGGCATTTCTGAGATACAGATGGACAAAGAAATGTGAAACAAACTGGTAAATTTAGGATTTTTTGACAGTTTCTGTCTCACAAACCACACAGCGGATTCGCATGAAATTGTGCATGTCATGGGACCTACCCCTGGAGATCAGGCATGCAAAGTCTCATGCATATTAGTTGAGTGGTTCCAAAGTTATTAGGGTTGAGAGTTTGGGGTTTAACATAGAAGTTTGCACTCAACCCTAATATACTGGCACTACCTCAACAGTATTATATATCTAGCTATATATGTATATATATATATATATATATATATATTATATATATATATATAGTCAGACCTGGTTAATCCATAAAGATTTGTTTTTGCTCATTTTGTTATGTGAGAAAAATATACATCGTGACTAGACTATGACCAGAGTTTTTTTTTTTATTTATTTAAAAAAAATGTGGAAATACATTGTTGAGCTGTTAACACATTTAATGTTCCTTTCTTAATCATTTATTAATACTCAGTTAATGCTTAGTTTAATTAAAAATATTCCATGATGTTTGCTTAGATGTTTCTACTCCTTTAGCATTTGTATATTTGTTTGTGTCAAGAGCATAACCCACACGTTTCTGTGTTTCCGGAGGGGTTTTGCTCCAGGTAGGAGAACAGGATCAGTTTTTCAGTTCATAGCCAAACACTAATTTTCTTAGTTAGCAACAGATATTTTGTCCAGGTTCATAGCTGATGTGGGGCTGAGTTTGAGAACAGGAGCTGGATTCAATGGAGGCGGCACTTTGAAAGCTGGCAGAACCACTAAACTGCCTAAGCTGAGTTACTGCTGGAGTAAGGGGGAGGGCAGAAGGAAGTACTGCTTCATTGGCAAGCATTTAAACTAGCCAAGGGTGGGAGGCACTGGAAAGGAGCAGGGAAATCCTAGCCCCCACCCCAAAAATCACGGTAGTAACTATGGTAAACACCAACATAGAGGTGGCGATAGGGAGAAGCGCAGGGGTAAATGGGGAAAGTGACAAAGGCAAGAAGGACAGGGTTTGGGCAAAAAGGAGTAAGGCCATCAGGAAATGGAGGGTAATGAGTACCAATGCCCATAGTCTGGGCAACAAGCTCCCTGAGCTGCTGGCCTTGATGGAAGAGGGATGCCTGGATATCGTAGCAGTCACAGAAACATGGTACACAGAGAACCATGACTGGGATGTTAACATACCAGGGTACATAACCTACAGGAGAGACAGGCAGGAGAGAAGGGGGGAGGTGTAGCTCTCTGTGTAAAGGAAGGGATAAAAGCAACTGAACAAAAGAGTAAACAGGGAGGAGAGGAGGCACTGTGGGTCACCTTGGAGACTGGAAAAGGCACCACAATCTGCACAGGGGTTGTGTACAGACCCCCATGTCAGGGGAGGGAATGGACAAGGATATGATGGAAGGCATTCTTAGGTTGGCAGAGAAAGGGAGATACTGTTGATGGGAGACCTGAATATGCCAGATGTTAACTGGAGCACATTTGCTGCAGCCACATCCAAGAGCAGGGCCATTCTCGATGCCCTACAGGTGTTAGGCCTCAGACAGCTAGTTTCAGAACCCACTCGTGATGGAGCAATCTTAGACCTCATACTCTCAAATGGCGGCAGTGAGAGGATCTCAGATCTAGAAGCGGGTTGCCATCTGGGAACAAGTGACCATCAAACAGTATGGTTGACATTAAACTCAGCTACAGAGTCAAGCCATACAAAAGTGAGGGTAATGGACTTCAGGAGGGCTGACTTTGGCAAGATGGGAGAGTGCCTCAGAAAAGCACTAGCAAACAGGCTAGATGGAGGGGTGGAGCAACAATGGGGAATCATCAAAACTGCCATCACAGAGGCAACAAGCCTTTGTGCAAAGCAAATAAACAAATCAAAATGAAAGAAAAAGCCACTATGGTTCTCAAAAGAGGTGGCTGGGAAAGTCAGGGAGAAAAAGATAGAATTCAGGAAGTATAAGGAAACACAGAAGGAGCAGGACAGAGAGCTGTACCAGTTAAGGCAGAAGGAAGCAGGGAGGCAAGTCAGAATAGCAAAGGCCCAAACTGAGGAAAAGATAGCCAACTCGGTTAAGAAGGGGGATAAAACCTTTTATAGGTACATCAGAGAGCGTAGAAAGACAAAGGGAGGGATAGTGAGGCTGAATAGAATGAATGGTGGGTGGGCAGAGGGGGACAGTGAAAAAGCAGGGATACTGAATGAATATTTCTGCTCAGTATTCACAAAAGAGGAGGGGGAAGTGCCTAATCCAATTAACAGAAGCACTCTTGATAGGGGGTCGATCCCAGCCCTTTCACAGAAGAAAGGGTTCTGCAAGAACTCCTAAAACTGAAGGTGGACAAAGCAATGGGGCCTGATGGAATTCACCCCAGAATTCTAAAAGAATTAAGGGGGGAACTAGAGAAACCACTGACTACTCTTTTTAATAAATCATGGGAGGATGGTGTGGTATCCAAGGACTGGAGGAAGGCGGATGTGATTCCCCTTCACAAAAGTGGGACCAAGACAGAGGCAGGAAACTACAGACCTGTCAGCTTGACCTCTGTGGTAGGGAAAGTGATGGAGTCACTTCTGAAGGAAAGAATTGTTGAGTACCTTGAGGCCAGTGGGGCACAGGACCCAAGGCAGCATGGGTTCACAGCGGGAAGGTCATGTCAGATGAATCTAATAAATTTCTTTGACTGGGTGACCAAAGTAGTAGACCAGGGAGGGGCTGTGGACATGGCCTGTCTAGACTTTAGCAAGGCATTTGACACAGTCCCACACAAAAGGTTAATAGTCAAATTAACCAGCCTGAGAGTGGGTCCCAGGGTGGTAGCCTGGGTAAAACATTGGCTGGACAACAGGACACAGAAGGTAATTGTAAATGGAGTCCACTCTGAAGAAAGAGGGGTTACTAGTGGGTACCGCAGGGTTCAGTACTGGGTCCAGTCCTTTTTAATGTCTTTATAAGTGACATTGCAGAGGGACTGGAAGGAAAAGTATGCCTCTTTGCAGATGACACAAAGATCTGCAACAGGGTTGATACACAAGGAGGCGTGGAAAGGATGAGAAGGGACTTGGCAAGGTTGGAGGAATGGTCAGAAGTATGGCAGCTAGGATTCAATGCAAAGAAGTGCAAAATAATGCACCTGGGAAACAAGAACCCAGGGGAAGATTACGCAGTGGGGGGAGGTAGTAACAACAACAAAAATGGAAAGGGACCTGGGGGTAATCATATCAGATGACCTTAAGGTTAGCAAGCAATGTGAGAAGGCAGTAGGGAGAGCTGAGGGATACTGGGATGTATAGGAAGAGGCATCCCCAGCAGAAAACAGGAAGTTGTTATCCCTCTGTAAAGACAGTTGGTGAGACCCCATCTGGAGTACTGCGTCCAGTTCTGGAGACCCCATCTCCGCAAGGACATAGACAGGATAGAGGCAGTCCAGAGGAGAGCAACTAAAGTGGTGCAGGATCTGCAAGAGAAGCCGTACGAGAAGAGACTAAAGGAGCTTAACATGTATACCCTTGAGGGAAGAAGGGAGAGGGGGGACATGATAGAAACGTTTAAGTACCTCAGTGGAATCAACAAAGTCCAAGAGGGTAGCATCTTTCAGAAAAAGAGCCGTGCAAGAACAAGGGGACACAATTTAAAGATAGAGGGGGCGGTTCCGGGGCAATGTGAGGAAGTATTTTTTCACAGAGAGGGTAGTGGATGCATGGAACAGCCTTCCTGAGGAGGTTGTGGGGTCTAAAACTGTGGGAGAATTCAAGAATGCATGGGACAGACATAAGGCAGTTCTAGTGGGGGGTAGGAAGAAATAGGCTGTTGGTTAACTAGGATTTGCGGCCTATCCTGTAGGTAGGGAAATGGGTAGACTAGGTGGGCCAAGTGGTCCTTATCTGCCGTCAAAGTCTATGTTTCTTAAGTCTATGTTTCTCTTCGTTAAAGGTGATAGAAAACAGTTTTTTACAACTCTAGCTGCTCTCCTGTTTTCCTCTTACTGTCTATCCAGTGTTATGATATGTTATGACCGCTTTTGTTCAAATAATATATAGAATAGTGTATGGTAGCCAATACACAACAATGCTATATTATATGATTGACCTTTGTTCTGTATCAAAATCAGCCTGCTCAGAATTCTTCTTGTGCACATTCTAAACTGTTGTGTGCATTCCAAGGTGCTGTTGTATGCATTCTGAGCAATTGTTCAGCGTAGTTCAAAGGTCATAACATTTTAACTTCTTCATTTACCCAGCACCTAGCTGGTTACTAACCACCTGGTGCCCAAATGTGTACCTTTTAACTCATAAAAGTCTATAACTTTAATTTCGATAATAAAACAAAGAAATTGCAAGTTTTTTAGTTCTTTTGTTTTTATTTAGGGAGGTAACACTTCTGTGATTTCTGTGTACAAAACCATATACTATATAAAATAAAATATGGGCAACCACACACAACTTGGCATGCAATTCCATCTTGAGGCTGAGATGACAGCATGGACCTCTTGAGGTTCGCTGCATATGTTGTCATCTCAACCCCTCGATGATAGCACAGCCTTCTAACCCCAGGAATCACTCATTATGATTAAACTTAATGCAGTCAACCTCCTGTGTTGAACTGCTGGGAGAAATGGAATTCTCAATTGGCTCATGCAACTTTCAAACTGCTGCCCTAACAACTGTTGCACTCTGAGTGCTTCAGATTCTTTACTCTGCCTGCCTAGTAAGGACGTCTCGGAGAGCTCTCCTTGAACTGTCTTCAGAATAAAGTTTTTTTTTCAATTGCTGCCTTAGAAACATTGTTTACTATATTTTATTAGTGTTACAGTAGTTTTTTTGTCTTTATTCGCGGTTCCCTCACTGTTCCTTGGAACTAAGGGTTCCGCGTCTATTTGGGAGGTTTTATCTCAGTTTTGCTTTATTTTATACATTTAGTGATCGGTTCCTTGAACCGCTTTATTTTTGTTTAAATTTCTGTATTTTATCGGTTCCTTTTTCTTCAGGAACCGAATAGCGATCGGTTCCAGGAACCGTTAGCAGTTGTTATATTTAAAGAACCTTCGGTTCCGAGGTATTTTAAATAAAGTTTTTTTGTGAAGTAATCTTTTTGTCTATCAATGTCAGGGGTCCATTTAGATGAACCTAAAAAAATGCACAGGACCCACAGGTTTTAAATGTTGAGAGTCTTGTGGGCAACTTATAGCAAAAGCAGTCAGACATTCTCTGTGTGTATTTCTTGTTTAGGTACAAGTCATATATTTGCCAATTGTGATATTTGTAAGACTTTTTGCCCTAAAACATTAAAGAAAAGGTCCAAGATTTTAGAAGAGATGGCTTCTGTTTCTGCTTCTAGTGTAGATAATTCTGCTTCGTCCTCTTCCCACAAAAAGGATGGAGGTAAAGCCAAGGATCCTGACAAGAGTTCAGATAAATCTGAACAAGGTAAAGCAAAGAGGGCTTTGGAAACGAGCTCTGAACCTGTTCCATTAAAGGAAAAGTGTAAAGAAAAACATGTCACTGGGCCTTCAACCGAGAAGGCTAAGAAGCTCCCAGTAGACAAACATATCATGCCTTTGGCTGAGGACATTACTAAGGCACTTCAAGTGCTACATGCCCTACAGGGGGCAATCCCGGTTCCTACACCGACTGCCCCGGTTCCTCCTACACCCCCAGCAAGGCAGGGAATGCTGGAAGTGTTTGGGTGGGAGGAGGAAGAGGATGATTTTTGAAGGGGAACCTATAGATCCAGAGGTTTCCCCTAAGCAAGAATTTGGGTCCCCTCCTAGGGGCCCTGAGGAATACTCCTCCCACTTTGCCTTTGTTAAGAGCACGGTGGAAACTCTGAATCTCCCTGTTCAGGAAACAGAAGAGGATATGGAGGAGGCAGATTTTCTGGACATGATCGGTTAACCCCCACTAAATGTCTGCTTCTCCCCATGCATAAGTCTTTAAAAAAAGGCTGCACTACAGATTTTTAAAACTCCAAACTCTATCCCTGGTGTGGATAAGAAAGCTGACAAGAGATATCAGTTTGACAGAGCTGCTGCTGATTTTTTTTTTACTCATCCTGATCTTGAGGGAGTAGTACAAGCTGCTGCCAGTGACAAGGCCAGGATCCCCTTGGCTACCCATCCACCAGACAAAGACTCAAGAAAAATAGATGCTATGGGGAAGAAAGGGTACATGGCTGCCTCTTTATTAGGTAGGCAGGCCAATTACGTGGCATATTCAGTGCAGTACCAAAAAGCTCTGGAACTCGGTTCTAGCTTTGACTGATAAGGTTCCAGGTAAAGTGGCTGTAGACTTACAGGATACAGCAAGGGCTGTACTTGATGCTACCAAGTACCAATTTCATGTGGCAGTGGATGCCAGTGATGCTGCATCCAGGTTAATGGCTTTGTCTGTTTCATTTAGGAGGTTCACTTGGCTTAGAGCCACCAACCTGATGTTAGACACACAGGCTAAAACAATGGATTTTCCCCCTGGAAAACAACTCTTTGTTTGGGGATAAGACAGAAGCATATATGAAGAAGGTGGAGGAATATAAATCCACCTATCAGAGCAATTCCAAAGATAGGCCTTCCACCTTTTACAGACCCCAGAGTAGGGGAGGTGGGGGTATGGGTTCTTACCCCAGACCTTTCTTTCAAGCGCAGGCCTCTCAGCCTCAACAGCAGGCCAGAGGTTATTTTAGAGGAAGGGGCAGGAGAGCCATGAGAAGAATGACCCCCTGCACCACAGGTTCAGGCATAGCCCACACAGAACCCCTGACTGGCTAGCGCAGGTCGCAGCCCCTATTTCAGGACCATCAGTAGGTGGCAGACTGGCTCATTACCTTCACGCTTGGCATTCCATCACCACAGACAAGTGGGTGGTGGAGGTAGTGAGCCAGGGCCTGGCACTCAGTTTCAAATCACTTCCAAAGCTGAGAACAAGAACCTTTGCTCCATCAACAACTGCACACAGGATTCTGTTGGAGGCAGAGGTAAAGCATCTACTGGCAATCAAAGCAGTAGAGGTATTGCCTTTGATAAGCAGGGGCAAAGGTTTTTATTCCAGGTACTTCCTCATAAGGAAGAAAAATGGGGATTGGCGACCTATTTTGGATCTAAGACTTCTGAACAAGTACATTTTGAAACCAAGGTTCAAAGTGGTCACTCTTGCAATAATCATTCCCTGATTGCAAAAGGGAGACTGGCTAGCCTCCCTAGATTTAAGGGATGCTTATTTCCACATTCCCGTCAGACCATCTCACAGAAAATTCTTGAGATTCAGGCTGGCATCAGGCCATTATCAGTTTGCAGCTCTCACTTTTGGGCTAACTTCGGCACCAAGAGTTTTTACAAAGTGCCTATCAGTGGTGGTAGAGTTTTTGAGGAAACAAGGGGTAACCATCTTCCCCTATCTGGATGACTGGTTAGTAATAGGACAGTCCATGCAGCACAGTCACTGGCTCTAATAAAATCTACACTAGCGTCCCTGGGATTTATGATCAACAAACAGAAATCTCAGCAGGTACCACTCCAGGGTGCTAGAGTTCATTGGAGCAGAATTAAACACCAAACAAGGCAGAGCCTTCCTGCCACAAGACATGGTGACAAGCATTCTGCAGATCGCAAAATCCTTTGTATCCGGGAGACCCAAAGCAGCCAGAGAATTTCTTAGGCTGCTAGGCCACATGGCATCTGCCACGGCAGTGGTAATGGGCTCAAGGTTTCAAATGAGAGATATTCAGTTCCATCTCAGACAGTACTGGTCTCAAAGGACGGATCCTATGTCCAAACTGGTTCCAGTTACAAAAAGGTTAGTCCAAGCTTTACAATGGTGGCTGGACGAGCACAACCTCAGAGTGGCTGTACCTTTTATAAGGGAACACCCCTCAGTAATCCTCACAACAGATGCCTCACTTCTAGGTTGGGGGGCACACATGTTGGAGCACACAGCAAGTGGCACATGGTCCCCACAAGAGTCTCTGTTGCAAATAAATCTCCTGGAGCTCAGGCCATTTACCAGGCTCTAAAAGTATTTGCTCCTTACCTGCAAAACAAGGTGGTGCAAGTCTGAACAGACAACACCATAACCAGGTATTGCATCAGCAAACAAGGAGGTACCAGGTCAGATCTGCTGTGCACAGAAGCAATGAGACTGTGGTCCCTGGTATACTCCATGGGAGTATCCCTGTCAGCCATACACCTTCCAGAGAAGGACAGTGTATTGGCAGACTCTCTCAGCAGGATAAGTCAAGACCACCACGACTGGTGCCTGAATGCTCAGGTACTCAGTACATTTTTCAGGAAATGGGGCATTCCAGAGGTGGATCACTTTGCCTCCACAGAAAACCACCAGCTTCCAATGTATTTTTGCAGGCCTTCTCTAAGGGGCCCAATTCCCCTGGATGCCATGGCCCTGGATTGGACAGGGAGGTTTCTGTATGCATTTCCCCCCTTTCCTATGATATTCAGGACCCTACTGAAATTGAGGTCCCAACCAGCAAAAATGATACTGGTGGCTCTGGATTGGGCGAGACAGCACTGGTACTTCTTCTGCTGTCTCTGTCAGAGGTTCCCCTATCCACCTGCCCAGGAGGCACAACCTGTTTACCTCCTCGCAGGGCAGGATCCTGTACCCCAATCTCAAATCAGTGAGACTCAAGGCATGGCTCTTGAAGACTTAGAATTTGCTAACCTTAACCTGTCAGAACAGGTGCTGACAGTTCTTACGGGTTCCAGGAAGCCGTCTACTAAGAAGTCATATTCCTCTAAGTGGAAAAGATTTACTATATGGTGCACAGGTCAGGGTGTGACCCCTATCAGGGCTGAGTTGGCTATTCTTCTAGATTATCTTACACATTTACATTCCTTAGGTCTGAAGCCTTCTACCCTCATGGTCCACTTAGCTTCACTCTCTACTTACCTGTCAATTGGTAAGGAAAGGTCTATGGCCTCTCATCGAGTACTTAGAAAATATTTTAAAGGCCTTAAACTTCTGCACCTTCCCCTGAGGGAACCAGTTCCTGCCTGGAATCTAAATGTTTGCATTGCTAAACTCATGGACGCACAATTTGAACTCATGGCAACTGCAGATTTGAAGTATGTCACTTGGAAAACTGTTTGTTTTCCTGGTTGCCATTACTTCAGCCAGAAGGATCAGTGAATTACAAGCCCTGTGCTCAGATGTGGACTACATCTCATTCCACAGGGACAAGGTGGTCCTTAGGACTAATAGAAAATTTCTTCCCAAGGTGGTGTCTGATTTTCACTTGAATCAGTCTGTCACTCTACCTATCTTTTTTTACAGACAACTCCAGTTCTCCAGAAAGGAGACTTCATTCCCTTGATGTCAGAAGGGCACTTAGCCACTACATTGACAGAACCAAGTCTTACAGAACAAGTCAATCACAGCTCTTCCTCACATATGGTGAAGTTGGTAAGGGCAGAGCTGCAAAAAAAACGTAAAATTGCTCGCTGGATAGTAGCATGTATACAGTTTTGTTATAGTAAGGTGGGTAAACAGGTTCCTCTGGACCTGAAGGCACACTCCACCAGGGGCACAGCTGCTTCAGTGGCAGCTTCAAGAGAAATTCCACTGCTGGAAATCTGCAAAGCAGCTACATGGAAATCGGTACACACCTTCACAAAGCATTATAGCCTGGACTTACAAGCCAGAGGTGATGCTAGGTTTGGTACAGCAGTACTGCAAAGCCAGTTTCCTAAATAGATTCTCTGCCCAACCTCCAAAGGTATTGCTTGGTAGTCTGCATTAAGTTTAATTATAATGAGTGATTCCTGGGGTTAGAAGAAAAAATTACTCACCATAGTAATCTTGTTTCTTCAAAGGGATCACTCTTTATGATTAAAAACCCTCCCTAACTCCCCTACTAAAACCTATAGAAGTTGCTCTGCATCCCTGCATTAGGGTATTTTTGTCTTTTCTCATATATAGGCTAAGGCAGAGACTCAGTTTGTTTAACCAGTTGGTGTCCAGGTGGTCTTAAAATTTCTTAGGTTTGTTGGTTAAGGATGTTTTGACCTGAAAGGGAAAAAATGTTATTTAATGTTGTTAATTTTAGCTAGTGGGTCTTTTACCCAGTTAGGCTCTGTAAGAATCTGAAGCACTCAGAGTGCAACAGTTGGTAGGGCAGCAGTTTGAAAGTGTCATGAGCCAATTGAGAATTCTATAATTTGCATAAAATTCCATTTCTCCAGGCAGTTCAACACAGGAAGTGACTGCATGAAGTTTAATCATAATGAGTGATCCCTGTGAAGAAACAAGATTACTATGGTGAGTAATTTTTTCTCGTTGTGTATGGCTGCCCATATATTATTCTCTGTATTCTTACAACAAGTGTTTACCATGACACTTGTCGTCATAGTAACTACAAGGTGTAAGAAGAGTGTTGTTGTGTATTTGGGCTACCATACAATATTTTATATAGTGTACAGTAAAAAAAAAAAAAAAGCCCAAACCGCTTACTTTTTGTGTTTTAGGAATCAGTCTTTATATTCTGCCACCTGCACTTCACTGCCATCCGCCTACTGGCCAACTCATGCGCGCCTCGCTTCAACCGTTCACTGTCCTATGAACAGCACTGATGGGGACGTTTGCATTATGACATAGCTACTAAAGCAGAACAAAAAGTTGTTCTGCTTTAGTAGCAACGTCACTACTGCAGCAGATCAAGTTTTTCAAGTGTATGGGTCTCCATACACCACAACGCTCTACCATGCACTATAATCTGTTGTTTTACTCTTTAACTACTCTGATTCCCTTTCTCCTCAACAGAGGCTGTTCTCTTTCTTCAAACTGCCTGAATGTTCAAACCCCAGGAATCTC
The DNA here is from genome assembly GCA_016271365.2 of Neoceratodus forsteri. Classification (NCBI taxonomy): domain Eukaryota; kingdom Metazoa; phylum Chordata; order Ceratodontiformes; family Ceratodontidae; genus Neoceratodus; species Neoceratodus forsteri. Next base: position 1,131,580,950 of record CM028131.1, read on the forward strand.
TCATCATGTGACATATGCAGTGAGCCTTGCAGGTGAAGCTGCCCCGGAGAGCGTGGAATAGAATTAGAATGCAATTCAAATCTCTGCCCTGTGGGTGGTGCTGTGTTCTAAGGCTTAATGTTAGATCCTTTTCTCCGCCTGCACTAACAAGTCGCCCTGAAGAGCTCTCTTCAGCAACTTGCTCGAAGTATACCATCGTCAAATAATAAGTATTTAAACTCCATTTTTTTATTTCTTCCTACTCTGCTGTCATTTATTTTAGTTTTATTGGGTTTTAGTTAGTATTGGCAAGTGTTTTCTGGTTCTGTTCTGTAGTGGTTCCCAGGAACCAGAAAACTCTTCAAGTATTTTCGGCTTATTTTATAAAAAACGTAATTTTTTCCTAAGGTCTGACAAAAAAGTAAGGTAAATTATTTGCTTTATCTGACTTTTAGTATCGCTTACTTGTTTTCTTCTCAGTTCCACATCTAAGGAACTGACACGATATTTGTTTTTTAACTGTAAATTTTTTCTCACTAAACTTGTATCTTGGAAAAAAAATTCTTTATCGCGGCTGGAACCGAACCACAATTTTTTCTTTCCCCACTAGCATTTGGTTTTCTGTTCGACCTGTACTGACAAATGCCATGTCAGACAAACCTAAAAATTGTGCTAGATGTTTTAACCTCCTGGCTAAGGTAGACAACCACGAATTGTGTTTGAAGTGTCTTGGTCCCAGCCATGTTTTTGAAAACTGTGACCTCTGTAGCGGATTTTGCTCTAAGACTGTTAGGATGCAGACCAAGAAGCTGGAAGAGATTATGGCATCTCAGTCCACCTCTGGGTCACCAAAACGTTCCGATGAGGGTCCTTTATATAACAAACTTACCAAATCCTTTAAGGACCATTTTGATGAAGCCACTGAGAAACAGAAAAGACCCTCAGAGCAGGCTTCTGACTCAGTCCCTGCGTAGAAGAAACAAAAAGAAAAGCATGTCACTGTCCCTCCTGCCAAAGAGCAAAAGGAGACAACAGCAGACACAGTAAGTATGCCCTCTCAGGAAGACATGGCAAAGGGTTGGCAATTTTTCCAGGCTCCTCAGGCCATGGGAACTCTTATGGGGTTCCTGGTTCCCCCTCATTCTCCGGTCCCCACTCTAGTTCCTACCAATCAGCATGATGAATTTTATTATGAAGAAGAGGATGAGGAAGGAGAATTGATTGAACCAGATGGTTCCGCTGATCAGGAGTTTGGTTCCCCTCCTTGGGGTCCAGAAGATTACTCCTCACACTTTGCTTTTGTGAAGCAAATGGTGAATGCCCTCTCCCTTGCCACACAGGAGTCTGGGGAGGATGAGGTGGAGGCTGATTTCCTCGATATGGTGGAACTAACACTCACTAAGCGGCTGCTTTTACCATTTCCTAAGTCCCTCAAAAAAGCAACCTGCAGACTTCTCCAAACCCCTTCTTCTGTGCCAGTGATTGATAAAAAGATTGAAAAGAAGTACGAGATTGACAAGCATAGTGCTGAGTACCTCTACACTACCTTGTACTTCTGAAGCAATTCTTTTGGGCTTGCCCAGCAGAGTTAAAAACCTGGTTAGAGAACCGAGACCCCAAAACAGCACAGCAGGCTGCTGAACTCTTGGATCACTATGCCAGGAGCAGGCCTGCTCTGAAAGGGAGTGTGGCAGCACAGAAATGGAAAAGCGCACCTTCAGGGCAGCTAAAACCCTCACTACCTCCACAGAAAGAGGGAAGCCCCAGGTTACAAAAAAAGGATTTATCGGATAAAAGAAAATGATGATTGTTGGTTTTGCAGACAGCCAGGGCATCTTGCCAGACAGTGTCTTAAAAAGGCACAGAGTGGACAAAGTGGTGCTTGAAGAGAGTTGGGTGCAATACGTATCTCTGAAAGCATGCCTATAAACATGAGGGAGCACATACACCCGGTTACTGTAAATGGGGTGCAGACCCATGGGTTAAGGGACATGGGGGGCTTCTCTTACCCTAGTAAAAGGGGATTTGGTTGGGCCTAAACAGCCTATACCTAATCAGTTTGTAACAGTGAGGGGATTCACTGGGGAGGAGAAAACTCTGCCACTAGCTAGTGTTCTCCTGGACTGGGGTGAGACAGGAGAGAGGGTACAAAAGGTGACATTGGCAGACAACCTCACCCTGGATGTGATTATAAGGAACAATCTCCAGAAGGGGGTAGTCTGTGTGGTTACCCGCAGTCAGATGGCAAAGGCTGATTGTAGTTCCCTGGACCCCATAGAAGCCCCTGTGGAAAACAAAATGTGAGTCTGGTTCCCCAGCCTGTGTCTCCTGAAATGGAGAGTAGTGAAAGGGAGGTAGGACTTCTCTAAGTAGCAGTTCACAAAACAGCTACAGAAGTTTATTCTGAGGGGGGAGGGGTATCCAGTGGTCAAAGGTTAGGAATGGCAGTGACCCAGAATGCCCTGACGCTAGAGCTATGGACCCCAGTGTAGGAACTGAAGGGGACTTGTCTCATGCCTTGGAAAAGAGTGAAGAATTTCCAGCTACTCAGAGGACTGATCCTAGTTTGGAGAGGCTGAGGGCTTGTGCAGAATATGATGGGACACAGGGAGGTGACGTGAGACATAGGGTATTTTGGGGCAATGGACTGTTGTATCCACAGGACGTAAGGATAGAGGGAGAGGTGATGGGCAGGCAGCTTGTCATTCCCCAGGAGTACTGTGAGTGGTTGCTCAAGATCGCTTATGATATCCCCATGTCCCTACATCTGTAAATCACGCACACCATGCAGCGATTAGCCCAGAATTTCTATTGGCCCAACTTCAGCCAGCAGGTGAAGGAATATTGCAGGTCTTTTCACCAGTGCCAACAAATAGAAAAGGCAGGTAGTAAAACCAAAGCCGTCCTAATTCCCTTGCCCATTGTGAAGGAGCCATTCCAGAAGTTAGGAAAGGATATTGTGGGACCTTTGAGTATCCCAGGCTCCTCTGGGAAGAGGTTTATCCTGTCGGTGGTAAATTATGCCACCCGATACCCAGAGGCAGTTGCCATCTCCTCACTTAGGACAGACAAAGTGGCAGACGCCTTGCTAGGGATTTTCTCCCTTTTCGGGTTTCCGCAGGAGGTGATCACTGATCGAAGGAGTACCTTCATGTCAGATCTGATGAAGTGTTTGTGGGAGAAGTGTGGGGTGGTGCAGAGATGCACGACATCTTATCACCCACAAGCCAGTGGACTGATGGAAAGGTTTAATGGTACCCTAAAATTGATGCTCAAAGCATTTGCTGAACAGCATGGGAGGGACTGGGAGAAATACCTTCCCCACCTGTTGTTCGCATACAGGGAGGTGCCCCATGAGTTGACAGGGTTCTCTGCCGTCGAACTCTTATATGGACGAAGGGTGCATGGGCACCTAGACTTGATTCTGGAAGACTGGGAAGGCAAGCAGGCCACCCAGGGAACTCCCATAGTGGAGTATGGCCTAAAGTTTAGGGGGCTGAAGGAGCTTATGGGAGCAGCCCAGCAGAAGCAAAGGGTCTGGTATGACCAAAGAGCCAGAGCTCGCTCGTACAGTGTAGGTCAGGAAGTTATGGTCCTAATCCTGGTCTGGAAGGACAAGTTGCAGGCCGAGTGGGCGGGACCATACAAGGTAGTCCTGAGGTTCTCTAAGTGTTTTTTCCCAATTGTGCATAACAATTTCACTAACTTACACTGACTTAGCTGTTGCTGATGTAAAGAATTGTTTTTTGATTAACTTGCCTCTGGTCTTAGAACTTACTGTTTCATGTGGGAATTGCATTAAATTTGAAGCCATGGGACTCCTAGTATTGGAGCCATTTACTTAATTATTGAGTGATTTCGATGAGAAGTGTGCAGAAGCAAATATTAACATTAAGAAACCCTGGCAGGTGGGACTTTTAACTAAAACTCCTGTATTGAACCATTTGTCTCTATATATTTGTAGATGGTGGTAATATGCCCTGTGTTCTTTCTTTTAGTCTTGCAGGATAAAGGGTATATGTATTATAAACCTCCATCATTATGTGGCAGGTCTCAGTTAGAAGATACTTTGAGGAAACAGCTAAGCATGCATATAATGTAATCCTGTAGATAGGTGGAGAAATTTTACTTTATATCCTGATCTTGCCTAAATGTCACTCAGATATTTGAAAAGACTTGATGTTTATGATTATCTTCCACACACATTTTAAGTTTACAGGGAAGAAAGTTAATGGAATTGACATATTAATATTAACATTTTTGTCCTTTTTAATTCTGTGCCAAGTATTCTGCAATTGTTAAGAGCGCTATAGTAAGGATTAGAAGTTGTACGCCCGCTTGGAGAAATAGTATTATGGAGTGCTTAAAACTTGTTTTTTTCAGGATTGATTCAGTTGGGCGAGACTAAGAGACTTCAGCTGGGATTAAATTCTTGAGGGCAGATACTGCCACTGCAAAAGCCTGGTCTCCTGCCAACTTTGAACGAGAGATGGCATCTCCAAAAGTCCCACCCCCATAGATCTCACAGTCCTGATGGGGCCGAGGGAGGTCAGGGATTTGCCAAGATACTGAGTGCCCAGTTCATTCAGGATTTTATGTGCTAACTGTAGTGTATCTTGTAGTCAATAAACCACCTCATAGGCAGCCAACACAGGACTGGGGCAAGAAGGTAATATGATCTAACTTATGAGCAGACATTAGAAGTCTCACTGCAAGATCGCATTTGACCACCTGGTAGGTCCATGTACAACAGACAGTAGTGCAGTAGTTAAGTGTAGAACAGACACAGCCTGCACCAAAGTATGGTGATACATAGTATCAAGAAAGGGGCACAGCCTGGAAAATATTTGTTAGATATAACTGTAGCCCTTAACTACAGAAGACACTTGGGTAGAAAATGTCAACAGTCTATCAAGGACTACGTAGAAACAGATGGCAGAAAAGGGACACTTGGCTCATCCAGTCTGCCCATTTTCATTGTGATTACTAATTGCTTCAGACCCTTCTTGGTCTTTGGCAATCCTACCTTATGATTTCCTTGTGCCTGTCATTATCATGAGTTACAGGTAACAGGAGTATCTCTTGAAATCTACCTGAGTGTATTAGATGTCAGCTTTGTTTACGTGTCTACATTTATTGTCTTTGTAATGGTCCAGGTTTAATACACTTGTTTGCTTTTGTGGAAGTTGCTAATGTGTGTTGGAAGTTGCTAATGTGACTACTCCCAGACTGTAAACTTCCCTTTCCGCCTTTAACTAATCCCCACAAACGATAGGGAGTGGCAGGCAGCTTTTACAGTAATGAAGTCCATTCCCTGTTTGGAGCAATTTGATCTTCCCTGGGTTTAGTACCAACCAATATGATGTTATCCACATTTTGATTTCCTCCAAACACAGCACTGATTTCAAAGATAAAAGATAGGTACAACCAGGTATCATCTGCATAACAGCAAAACCTCATTCTCTACTGTTTTATAAGCCCCCTGTGAAAGCATACAGACTTTGAGTAACACAAGGTACAGGACAGAACCTGAGGAACTCCACAGTCTAAATCCACAAGGCACGGCCGAATGAATTGCTCTCTCCCATCCAGGAATAACTGGAACCAGTGAAGAGCAGTTCCAGACAGTCCTGAATGCCTCTCAGTTCTGGCCAGCAACTCTCTGGGAGCCACAGTGTCAAAGGAAGATGTTGTACACTCTGATATGGGACACTGTGGTGCTACTTCCTCTATGAAAGCTAGACTGAAATGGCTCAAAGATGCCATTATCCTCAAGGTGATCCACTCACTGTGCCAATAGCACTTTCTTGACATTAACCAAAAATAGGAGGCTGTAGACAGGACGATAAATTGTAATGTTGGCAAGATCCTCAGATGACTTCTTGAGCAAGGGTCTCACCACCACCCCCTTCAGGGGTGATGGTGGGAGACCCTCATGCAAAGAGGCTTTAAAGATTCCAACAAAGATCAGTACTAACGCTGTTACAGCAGGCTCCAGTCTCCAAATGATGCAACACAGACTAGCAATCACCTTGTAGACCTTGCGCTCATCTGTTTTCCAGAATCTGGCCCATGTCCTGACTGTGCCTGTTTGCTTCTGGACTGCATTCATGCCACCAGTATTTATAGCGAGGGTAGAGATGCAGTCCCAGATGCCAACAGTCTTGGCTAAAAAAACTTAACTAGTTGCACCTCACCAAGAGGTCAAGCTTTCTGCACTGCAGACAGTGTGGGTATAAAATGTTGTCCACAGTATGGAAAAGTGCAACCACTCAATTCCTTTCCACTACAGTATGCCCAGTGAGTTGTTTTCCTCTCCATCCTGACTGTCTCCAGATAGGTTTTATAATGACCCTCCACAAACTTGTTGGCATGCACATGTGATCTCCACCACCTGCACTTTATTATCCTGCCTAGGGCTGTCAATCTCCAAAACTCTTCCGAAAACCAGGGGGCACTTCCTTGGAAGCTCATTAGGTGTGAACAAACTGGTGCCAGGTTAACCTGTGCTGCTGCCTTGCACCTCCTGGTAGGACCCTCAGTCAGGCTTACGTTGTCCGTAAGACCTAGAAATCTAACAGAATCTAGCTCCCATTTTGTGCAATACTGGACAGTCCCCATGGTAGGAGGTGGCATATTAAGGGCTCCAATACTGAATGATATGGTAATGTGGTTTAACAAAATGACAGGTCCACTAGGATATTTTTTAATCTCTAACCAGTTGAGAAAACAAGGTTCAGTGTATGACGTCCTATATCATGGTCACAGAAATTACTTGTCAGAGGCTCGGCTAATCAGTGAGCTGGAGAAGTTTGGTAGGAAATGAGTCTGGGGGTCCCTGATCCTGGTGTTGAAATCTGCAAGAAGAATTCATGTGGCATCCAAAACCATAGCCACCACACTCTCAGAAAACTGCAGGAAATCTCCCTCACTGTGATGTAGGTGATTATAAAGAACAATTGTGCATCTCTGATGAGACAAGCTCTCAATGGCCATCCACTTAAAAGACTTCCTTTTTGACATGAGACACCACATAGCCCAGCTAAGATCTCGTACCAAATGCCACCCCACCACCCCTGCACTCAAGTCCCAGGTGAGGTATCACAGAGTAACCGCCATCTCTATCAGGACTGTCCCAATGGAGTCATCCATGGATATCTGTGATTCAACTAGGTCAACCCATGAATCAGAGACAACATTCGTAATAATAATTGTTTCCTTCACTGCTGACCTAGCAATGCAAAGCTGTACTCAGACTGGAGGGGCCTGATGATTTTGCCTACCAATTATCTCCTATGAAACACGTAGCCTAGTGACTGGGATCTGGATGGAAATATCCCTGTCCTTCCCAGACAACTCAAATGCTTCTTGACTCACCTGAAACCACCAGTGTGTTCGCCCCTCGCCTTATATTGAGGCCCCGGCCCGAAGGGTGAGAAAGCATAACATTGCTGTAGGATACATGGAGGCACAGTTGATAAATGGTCTGTAGAAGGCTGTAACCGCCATAGTGTAACAAAAAAAAAATCCTCCTCTTTCTCAAAGAAGTTCTTTTTCCACTGCAAGTCTGACTGTCTCCCTCTGTTTGAAAAGTAGGAAAGGGAAGAGCCCACTGGCTCACAGACTGCAAAAGACCTTGAATCAATTGAAAACAGAGGGATCCAATGGCTTATATATTAAGAAAAGTATCACCATAAACTCTGGTATCCCAGACTTTCCCAGCAGGACAGACTTCATGGGGCCACCCCAAGTTCATGTAGCCAGGTCTCTCTAGGCAACTCCAGTAGAAAGCTTGAGCACCAAACGTGGAGTTTTCAAGAAATAGATCCAGGAGGTCTGGCCCACTCTCAGACCACCATTCCAGAAAAACTGACCATCACTGCCGGGCTGGCCTTGGGGGCTCGCCAAATCCACCAGCTCCTCTAAGCTGTAGCAGCTGACCTGCCCACCAACGAAGATTTTCTAAGGATGCAAAGAATCCCTCGTAGAACCACATGAAATGTGATACTGCTGTAAAAATCCAAAGAAGTTCCTCTTCCACTAGTTCACAAAAATAATCTACTCAGTTAAAGCAACACTTTACAAATTTAGACCATGAGGCAGATGATCTTTTAATGCTCCAGAAAAGTATTTTCGTTAAAATGTTTTAAAACTTCTCTGCAGGGCTCTACTATTCAAGAATCAGAGTCACTGCCTGCTATTTCAGAATTGGGCAGATACTGTCAAAAGCTATATAATCAATATTATAAAATGGGTAAGAGAAATACTGTACTGTGATTGGTGAAATCCCAACACATGACCAGGTTGGCATCCCAGGACAACAGCATAGGTCAGAAATGCTTAACTTTCTGAACCTCAATACATGATCCTAAAATAAAATAAGCAGGGAAGCCATTTTATAATCAGAGTAAGGCGTTCCAGGGCGTGTGTAATTGCGGTATAATGGCACTTCTTGGGTACGTAAAGCTCTCAGCTTCACCTTGGACTTTGCTTCCCGAGGTGTGCTGTTATCCCACAGTAACACACCCCCTGTCATGCTTTATTACTTAAGTAGCCACTATGAATCCATGGTTCTTACCCCAGGAGTCCTTTAGCATCAGTAACTTTAGTAGTTAGCTGGCAAGGTGTAACTGCCCCGGAGGTATGCCTTTAAGAGAATTTTATTTAAATGAGCTTTGGGTAATAGCCAATCAAAAAACAGGAGGGGAGTGAGCTGAGTGAGAGCAGCCTAAAGGCTTCAGAATTTTTTCTCTGCTGACTGAGCAACAGTGCCCTTGAGGTGCCTCTCAACTTGCCTTGTTGACTGCCTCCTAGCGCTTATCTGGGTAAAGTTTTCCTCATAAATTCATTTCTGTAGTGTGCTGAGTGAAAATTTAATGTTTGGTTAGTGCCATGCTAATTTTCTATTTTTCTAACCCCCAGTAATACTCTGGTATTCATAACTATATGCAGTCTTCCTCCTAAGTAGAACTGTGCAGAGAGAATTTGGAACATATACAAATGATGGAATCTTTTGCGTGAACCACTTTTCAAATGCTGCCTTTTACTAACTGCCTTAGTTCTAAACACTTCAGATTTCTTTATCTGCCTGATAAATCTAGATGCTCAGAGATTCTCTCCTCTTCATCATCTTGTTCTGGCGTGAGAAACTTTACAGAATATGATAAGTATTCTTTAACATTTCTTTTACTGCCTTTTACTTTTTGTAATTTTAGTAAACCCATAGTTTTAGTGTTTAAATTGTAAGTGTCTCGGTTTCTATAAGTTTGGGATAACCGGGGGTAAACCGAGGTTTATTTTACAGTTATCGGAGTTTTCTGACTAAAAAAAACTCTACTAGTTATGTCTAATTTTTATTAAATTAGTTTTTTTAAGAACTGCTAACACCGGTTCTTTAACCAATAGTCTTGGTTCATTTTTCCTTGGTTCCCGGGACCTGATCTGTACTTCATCGGTTCCGGAACCGACCTCAACTGCTAAATCAACTTTAAATTAAAATACTTTTTAGCGGTTGCAACTTTTATTGGTTTTATATTCAAAATGTCAAAAAGAAAACCGGTGATCCCGGTTTCAAACTATGTATTTTGTATGGTGAAATTCTGTTACGTTCCTTTTGTCTACCTATCTGGACATGAACATTAAAAGCAGAGTGAAATCTGCATTTCATGTCCTGTGAAAACTATTGAAAAATGCCTGGATAAGGCTAAAAAAAAAGGAAAACTTTCACCATTGAAGGGTCCCTCCAGCTCTGACCAGCTGACACCATAAATTACTGTAGGTGAAACCACAACAATTACCCACGTGCATAGAATGTCATATCATCTTGGGACTCTAGAGAGACACATCTCTCCGATTTAACTTTAAAACGCACTTCCAGAGGTAATACCTTAAACAGCAAACATCTAAATGTATTATTGTAGGAGTTTTGCTTTGTAATTATCCCTTGTTCTTTTATGTGATTGTGAGCTCTTTGCTATATTGTTCTGTGCTTACATTTTTCATATTTTTATCATCTTTTGGTAAAGTACATTTTCTTAAGATACTGCCTGGTTGTATCTTCCAAGTTCTTTTTGCAGGTGATGTATATGTGGTAAAGTCTGACAGCTGTTTGAAGGGCTTGATGGTGTTACTAAACTGGAAAAAGGTAAGAATATACCTAAGGTCTCTTACAGAGTTAAAAGGGTTTATTTTGGAAGCCTGGCTGGATGATTATACCGCAATCCCCAAAGAGGGTACATATCTGAGCATGTTCATAGGGTATGCTAGCATAAGGTTCACAGTTTGAATCTCCCCAGAACTTGAGACTAAAGGTTATTCAGACCCAAAAGCAGACAGGAGGGTTACCCTGTTACCTGTTCACACTATTGCGCTCTGAGGTTGGCACTGTGGGAGCAGAGGGCCTGACCTGCTGAGTGTGTTTGTGACAGACAGCACTTATAAGCCTAAAAGTGTTTTCTTTAGTCATTCCAGGCATATCTTTACACTTTTTTTTTTACCTCAATACCTGCTAAGACAAATAATAATGCTCTAGAACAACACATGCATATAGAGGATTGGGGGGGGGAGGTTACAGTCCCTATTACACATTCATTTCAGACACAAGTATCAGTTTAAACTATGTGTCTCCCCACCCCTTCTGTGAGTCATCTAGCTCCTCCTTTTAGAATATAAAATTACAAAAAATGATTTCCTACCAAGAGGTATGTTAATAATGTGACATCAGCAAAAACCCATTTCCCAAATTACAAGTCTTTGATCAACCAGTTCCTTTGAGGTTTACAACCCTGCAGTCCATCAGCCAGGTGTGATATAGCCAACAGGAATCAGCTAAATGATGTCATGTCCTGATGTAATAAAATGTATATTTAGTTTCCAGCTTCAAAAGCATGAGGTCATAAAAAGGCCATAAAATGCAATTTTGCAAGGAAATTAATTACATTGCAGAGATCTCCTGATCAGTGTAATACATACTGTGATTTCAGCTGCTGACACCTTGTAATTTAAAGGGCCAAATCTGTCAGACTGACATTTCATACACTGACCATTTATTTTTACTACCAATATTATAGAAAAATCATAACCAGCTGGCCAAGTGTCACACTGTCTACTTCTCAGCAGCAGACCTCTGCACAGCAGCTTGTCTCCTTTGATCGGTCTTCCCATTATCTGGAGGAAGACTGTGATTTCATGGAATGGTTGGGTTTTCACCAAAAATAAAGATTATTCCTCACTCTTCACATTTGTGAGAAGTGATTGGGCTGACACCCGCTAAAAGCTTCCCCTTCCTGTGAATAAATTCATTGGGGAAGACACTTTTAAAGATTTTACAAACTCTAAGCTCCATTTCCCCTCTTGATAAGAAGATGTATAAAAAACATCGGCTAGACAGGAAGGGAACTCAAAAGTTTGTTCCCTCACCCTATACATCAAGTAGTTGAAGTAACAGCCTGTGGCAAGGCAAAGAGATCCCTGGCATCCTACTCTCCTAACACGGATCCCAGGAAAACTGACATACTTTGAAGTCCATGTTACTCCCCTGCCAGATGATGTAGCTGAAATAACTAAATTTGGTTTGGAAGCAGCCAAATAACAGTTTAAATGGCTGCTGCTAGATGGATGGTAAATACAGTAGTTCAAAGTGGGTTTGCTTGGTTGTGAGGCACCAACCTAACTCAGTATTCCCAAACCAAGGATATGGATTCCAAATCAAGGGTAATTCCTCTTTAGAGAAAATATAAAAGTAAAAAAAATGGATGAATACACCACAGTAAGCTTCTTTTGTTGTATCAGACTAAGGTTGTTTTTCAGTATCAGCAATACCTACAGCAGGTGTATTTCAGACACCACAGACAAGGGTCTTGGATGTAGTAATCAGGGATTGTCTCAGGGTTCAAATCCCCAAAAAAAAAAAAGTTTTCAATCCATCTACAGATGTAGAGAAAGAAAATTTTGAAAAAAAGAGGTTCAAAACCTGTTACTGTCAAAGACGGAGGACTTTGTCTTGGTATAGCAAAAGGTACTACAAAAAAATGGGGAGTGGTAACCTGTCTTAGAGGGTAATAAGAAGGCATCTGACAAAGTCAAAGTTTAAAATGGTGCTTTTGGCACTGATTCTGCCAACACTCCAAAGAAAGGGGAAGGTTTGGCATCACTGGACTTAAAGTATTTCCACATCCCTATAAGCACAGAAAGTACCTCAGATTCAGAACCCCATTAGGTCATTCTCTAGGAGTGTGCACAGTGGTTGTAGCACCTTCAAAGACAAGGTGTCACAAGTTCTTCCTGTATCTAGAGGATTGGCTGTGGTTGCAAAGTCACCCCAGCAAGTGGATCTGCAACTCACCTAGGGGCTCATGGAGTCTCTAGGTTTTTCTGACAAATCTAGAGGCAGTTTGTCTCTGAGCGTGCTCGGGCACTACAGTTCATAGGAGCAGAGCTTAATACCCTGTGAGACAGGGCCTACTTGCCTACAAGCAGGGCAAGAAGTCTTCCACTGATAGTGGTTTCATTCATCCTGGATGAAATGAATAAATAAATTAAAAACAAAACAAAAACTGCAGAACAGTTTCTTCAGCTACTGCACATGGCACCTGCCACTGGCGCAGTCTTGGAATCCAGGTTACAAATTACTATTCAGTTTCACCTCAGGGGTCACTGGTGTCAAAGAAAGGACCCTCTGTCATAACCAATTTTAGTAACAGAAATATTGTTACAGGTCTCCAGTGGAGAAAAAATGAAACCAATCTAATGGAAGGAGTTTATTTTTCAGCAAAAAGCTCCATCAGTTGTCTGATAACAGAGGCATCTTGACTGGACTGTGGCGCCACCTGGGGGTTCATACCTCTCATGGCACATAAACCTGCTGGGGCTAAGAGTAATGTTACTGGCACTAAAGGTTTTACATACTGTAACTACTACAAGGAGGGTGGTATAGGTCAGAACAGACAGTGCCACCACAATGTACTACATAAACATTTCAGGAGGGACAAGGTTAAGCCCTTCCCGCACAGGATTCATGAAAATATGGGATCTATAATGCTCAGTGGGCCCTTTCAGGATATTCATCTGCCACTGCCAGGTAAGGACAGTACCTTGGCAGATACATCAGCTCAAATCAGCCAGCCCCATCATGAATGGGCCTTAAACAGTCAGGTGGTGCAAGTTATCTTCAGGAGGTGGGCCACCACAGAGGTTGACGTGATCACATCCCACCACAACCACCACCTGCCACAGTACTATGACAGACAGCCAGATCGGGGAACAATTCCCCTGGATGCTCTGGCTTTGAGTTGGCAAGGGAAGCAAGCGTATGTTTCTTCTTTCTTCCTTCTGGTATACAGAGCAATTTTCTCAAGCTTAGGTCTCAGTCAGCATCAATAATCTTGATAGCACTAGAATGGGCCAGACAGACATGTCTCTCACTCTGCTACCCTCCATGCCTGGGCCCAAACCTATACACCTTCCCTCAGACGCACAGTCTGCTGACCTCCTATCAGGAGGCTCCTGTATCCAAACCTCGGATCACTCACGTTCAAGGCATGGTTCTTGAGTACCTTTGGTATAATATGCAGGTTTGCATCTTTCTCAAGGTGTCTGAAGCATGTGATGTGGTTACAGGAAGCTTTCCACTAAAAAAATCTGCACTTCAGAATGGGAAAAAAGTTTTATGATTGGTGTTCAACCAGGAAATTGGTCCCAGAACATGCTGGCGCCCAGCTGTCTGACTATCTTATCTATTTATATACATTGAACTGGCTATCCTGTACCCTCAAGGTCCATCTGGTTGCAGCATGTGCTGGCATATTGGTTGGACAAAATGTTTTCATTACTTCAGATCCTAGCTACAACAGGCTCTTTATGGGCCTAGCACATGTCAACACAGGCTGTTGTTCCTGTTGTGCTGGACTGTCTTACCTATTTGCTCTTACTGGGCTTGCAGTCCAGTACCTTAAACGTCCACCTGGCCACAGCATCTACTTACACTTCAATTGGACAGAATGTTTTTCAGGCCTTGGACCCTGTCTTCAAAGGGTTCTTTAAAGGCCTGTCCCATTTGCACCCCCTCACAAGGGAGCATGTGGCCTAGGTGTGTGTATAGTTTGGCTCATGGGTCCCCTTTTTGACCCTATGTCTTCAATTTATTTGAAATATGTGAAAAAGGAAAAAAACAGTTTTTCCTGTGGTAATCACTTCTGGCAAAAGAGTCAGTGAGCTCAAGTCTCTCTGAATTGAACAGGTCTATATTTCATTCCACAGAGACAAAGTTGTCCTGGGAACAAACAGGAAGTTTCCTTTTAACATGATCTCTAATAATCATTTGAACCAAACCATTACCTTACCTGTCTTTTTCACTGAACACTTTAGTGCTGGTGAAAAAGAGTCTTTATAGTCTGGACATCAAAGAAGTTTTAGCTACTATTTGACAGCCACTAAAGCCCTTAGACAGGACAGAAAACAGCTGTTCCTGACCTATGGGAATGTGAGAAAGGATAGCACAGCATCAAAGAAGGTCCACTTATTATTGGATAGTACAGTATAACCAGTTTGGTACTCTAAGGCTGGAAGGAGCCCCTTGTGAGTGGAGGGCCATTCCACAAAGGGCACAGCTGCTACCATAGCAGCTGTCAGGGATGTTTCCTTGGTGAATCTCTAAAGCAGCTATCTGGAAAACAGTACACAGCTTTACGAAGCATTACACTCTGGATAATCTGTCCAGGGGTGTTGCCAGATTTGGCACAGCAGTCCTGCAAAGTCTGTTCCTAAGATAGGGTTCTGTGCCCACCTCCAAAGGTACTGCTTAGTAGTCTGCATATAGTTATGAATACCTGAGTATTACTGGGGTTAGAAGAAAAAATTACTTGCCTAGTAATCTTGTTTCTTCCAAGTGATACTCAGGTATTCATAACTCTCCAACCCTGCCTCCCCTTCTGGAACCTTCAGCCTCTGCACTCCTGAATACTGTGCTCTCAGGGGCATAAATGCCATTTCTGGCATACATGTTGTGATTGGGCTCCCTATTGTTGTCCCGCTCCCCCTTTTTCGGGTAATTTGGACATTGTAGGGTGTTCTTTCATATGTTATGCCCTCCAGTTGGAGGCCCTTTTTTGCGGGTTAAGGGAGTTCTCTCTGATTATTATTATTATTACACTTAGTGTTGAGGGAGTGCCCGCTGTTGCTGTTATTAATACTGTTATTATTATTATACTTAGTCCCCGTGGGCCTGTCTTTTCAGGCATCCAGGAAGTCTGAAGGATTTAGAACTAAGGCAGTTAGTGTAAGGCAGCATTTGAAAAGTGGCTCATGCGAAAGATTGCATCATTTGCATGTGTTCCAAATTCTCTCTGGGCAGTTCTACTTAGGAGGAAGACTGCATATAGTTATGAATACCTGAGTATCACTTGGAAGAAACAAGATTACTAGGTAAGTAATTTTTTCTTAGCACATCCGCACTATTTTTATTTTATTTTTGTCTGCTGAAATGATATGTTCTTTTTACCGCTGATGCTTAATTTTGACAGTTCCTCTCTTTTTTAACTTAATTCGTGAAGGAACCGTCGAATTAGTGTCAGTTGCCTTGTTTTTTGTTTTTTTTTACCTCAGACCTCGCGGGCTTTACCCCGAGGCAACCATTTGGATTTCAAACTTTGACAGTTGTCTGTGGATTCTCTGAGGATTGACGTTATCAGAGAGACACTATATATATATATATATATATATATATATATATATATATATATATACACACACACACACAGGACCTAAGATGTCATCAGTCACGGGACTGGTTTCACAGCATTAACAGAAGCCTGTGTGCACTTGACTAGTATTACTAGGTGTTCTGTTAGATTGCCACTGGTATAGATCCCAGTACTACACACACACAAAAAAGGCATTTTAAAATAGAGTTATTTAATTGGGGCAGGACTTGCCTCATGGCATTTCACAGAAACCTGCTCTCGATCGGATGTGGTCCAGATCTTGGGTTTGCTTTGTTAAATTGGCACGTAGCAAAGAAACCTTTAATTATTATAGCTGAGGATAAATCAAAGGCTACTGATGAAGGGCCATCTAAAAGTACTAACAATAAACATGTAAGCAGGGGTGCTGATGAAGCCTCCGATCCCAGCCAAAAAATAAAGCTTCCAGTGGAACCGATGAAGTTCCTCACAAATTAAAAAATGATAAAAGTGATGAAAAAAGGAATCTTGATCAAGCTGCTGATGAAGTGGCTAAAAAGAAACACTGTCAAGAAAAAAATGCTCCTGTTCCTCCTGGGAAAGCCAATAGCGAGACAACAGGCAGTTTAAAGCATAAAGAAAAAAACAAAACATACAGCCAAAGTCTATGCAGGATCTTCCATCTGTACAAGACATGGCAAAAGCATGACAACTGTTTCAGACCCTACAAAAGATGGAGCCTATATTTACTGTGGCTGGCAAGCACTCTTCCACAGTTCTCTCCTCTGGAGACTGTGAGGGTGTCGCAAATGACGAAGAACATTTATATGATGCCCCTGACATGGATTTTGAGGGCCTTGAGCCCCATGTGTCCCCATAACCTCCATTCGGAGCCCCCCCCCCCCGGGTGACCAGGAGGATTCCTCTTCTATGTTTACAATTTTACAAAATATGCTGGACACATTGGAGCTCCCTACACAGGAGCCCATCCAGGATGTCGATGAAGATGAAGATTATAGGGCGATGAGAGGTCTTTCAACTCCCAAGACCCTGGTTGTCCCTATCTATAATGCATTCAGAAAAAATACCATGAAAGTGCTTCAAACTCCTACTTCAGTGGCAGGGGTTGACAAGCGGGTTGAGAAAAAGTACAGCTTGTCCACAACTGGTACCAAGTTCCTGTCTGCACACCCTAGCCACAAGAGTATAGTGCAGCAGGCAGCTTGTGAGAAAGCTGGTGTCTCCTTACCTCTGGACAAGGACTCCAAGAAAATTGAGTTTATAGCAAAGAAAATGTATGCCACAGCCTCCCTGCTTATCACACTTTCTTCGTATATGGCTTTCACAGCCAAATATCAGAAAGCCCTATGGAAGTCTGTTCTGGCCATTGCCCGCAGTGGGTCAGATTCTATGGTGCAGGAGCTGGTGTATACGACTAAACTGCCCTGGAAGCTACTAAATACCAGTTCCACATGGCATATGACAACAGTGATGACGGCTTTAGGACAATGGCCCATGCCATCTCTCCGAGATATTTTGCAAGGCTTAGAACAACCAGTCTAACCCCAGACACCCAGACTAAGGCCATGGATTTTCCCTGTGATCAAAACATGTTGTTTGGTTACAGAACGACTGACTACATGAAAAAGGTTGATGAGTACAAGGTCTCCTGGCAGAGTCACTCCTCTAAACCTAAGCCTAGTGCCCCTCAGAGATCCCGACCCAGGGGCAATAGGGGCAGAAGTTTTTTTTTCCCCAAGCCTTACAATCCTTATCAATCTGACTTTGGTCAGTACAGGGGATCTTTCAGAGGCAGAGGCAGAAGGGGCCAAAGAAGGGCCAGCTCTACTCAGCTGGCAGCCTCAGAGTCTAAGTCATGATGTGAGTGTCCAGGTCACCTCCCCACTTCTGGTGGTAGGCAGACTCTCCCACTATCTTTAGAACTGGTCCCTCATTATGTCAGACAAGTGAGTTCTGGAGATAGTGGAGAAAGTTCTGCCACTACAGTTCAAGCAGATGCCAGACCTCAAGCATACCCAGGTGTCAAGACCTCTGTCCCCAACACAGGTTCTACTGTTGGAATTGGAGGTACAAAACCTTCTAACTCTATGAGCAGTGGAGAGGATCCCGGCCCACAAGAGGGGCAAGGACCTCTATTCCAGGTATTTTCTGACACAAAAGAAAACTGGGGGGTGGTGACCTATCCTGTACCACAGATATTTAAACGAAGATCTGAAAAAACTCAAATTCAAAATGGTCACTCTGTCACTAGTCAGCAGTGAGACTGGCTAGCCTCCCTGGACTTAAAGGACGCTTACTTCCACATACCCATAACGAGGTCTCATACGAAATTTTTCAGATTCAGACTTCTTTAGGACCACTATCAGTTTACTGCAGTGCCATTCAGCCTGTCGTCTGCCCCAAGAGTCTTTACCAAGTGCCTCGCATTGGTAGCAGCACACCTCAGGAGATTGGGTGTCACTCTGTGTCCCTATCTGGGTGACTGGCTCAGTGGCAAAGTCTCCTTGCCAGGTCAAGGAGTCCCTTTCCCTTATAGAATGCACTCTGAACTCTCTGGGTTTCCTGGTAAATCTAAAGAAATCTCACCCGGAACCCACCCAGCTGGACACTCAGAAAGGATATGTCTTCCTCCCACAGGAAATAATTCAGAGTTTCCTTTCAGTGGCAGATTATTTTACCTGGGGACAGCCAAGACCAGCCAGACATTTTCTCAAGACTCCTGGGACACATGGCTTCAATGACTGCAGTGGTCCTAGGAGTCAGGTACAGGATGCGAATCCTGCAAGTCTACCTCAGAGCTTGCTGGTTTCAGAGAAGCAACAACTTTTCAAAGCTGATACTTGTGAAGGAGCAGTTCCTCCAGAACTTGCTGTGGTGGAAGAACCCTGCAAATTTGCAAGCAGGGGTACCCTTCCAAGCTCTGCTACCCACAAAGGTGATTACACAGACACCTCCCTCCTAGGGTGGGGAGTACATCTGGACAGTGCCTCAGTAAACGGCACCTGGACTCTCGAAGAGTCACAGTTACACATAAATCTCTTGGAACTCAGAGCAATCTTTCTAGCTCTAAAAGCTTTCGCTCCCAGCATAAAAGGGCAGGCAGTTCAAATTCGAACATACAACACCACTGCAGTGTTTTACATAAACAAGCGGGGTAGTACCTTATCAGGAATACTCTGTTCGGAAGCTCTGGTCTCTAGCCTTCTCCCTGGGAGTCAGCCTTTTAGGTATTCATCTCCCAGACAAACACAATACCCTGGCAGATGCTCTGAGTTGCATCAGTCAAGGCCAGAGCAATGAACTCTGAACAAGCAAGTACTAGCAACAATGTTCAGTCGGTGGGGCACACCAGAAATGGATCTGTTTGCCTTCCCCCTCAACTTTCAGCTTCCTCAGTTCTGTTGCAGGCCCCCAGTCCAGGGAATGTTTCCCCTGGATGTTTTGATCCTGGACTGGTCAGGGAGGTTCCTATATGCATTCCCTCCATTTCTCCTGATACTCATTGCTGAAACTCAGACAATAGCCTGCATCGATGATCCTGGTGGCTCCGGATTGGCCCCGGCAAACCTAGTACCCTCTTCTTCTCTCAATGTCCTGCAGCAGGCCCATTTGCCTACCCCCAACTCACTCCCTGCTGACCCTTCCTCAGACAGGAGTGCAGTATCCAGATGTACGCTCTTTTCACCTCAAGTCCTAGTTCTTGAGGAGTTAGAGTTTCCATCCTCGCAGTACTCTGAACAGGTCCTTAAGATCCTGAGGACGGCTAAAAAAATGAACACTAAGAAGACTTATGCAGCCAAATGGAAAAAGTTTTCCCTTTGGTGCAAGAGCAAAAAGGTCGACCCTCTTTCAGCTTCAGACCCCCAGCTGTTGGATTACCTGGTACACTTGCAGGTGTCAGGCTTGAAACAATCTTCCCTCAAGCTACACCTGGCAGCAAATTTCGGCCTGCCTTTTGGTGGGAAAGAAAAAAATAAATTTTTTCCCACACCATATTTAAACAGTTTTTTCAAAGACCTCTTGCACCTTCAGCCTCCAATCAGGGAGCCGGTTCCCCCTTGGAGCCTGAACCTCTGCATAGACAGGCTCATAAACCCACCCTTTGAGCCTATGTCCACTGCTCATATCAAGTTTGTGACTTGAAAGACAGTTTTCCTGGTGGCCATTATCTCTGCCAGGGAGATTTCAGAGCTACAGGCCCTGTGCACTGAGCCAACTTGCATTATCCCTCACAACTGGGGAATAGTGCGGGCAGGACAGTAGTGTGGTGGGTAGGTAACTGGCTGGGTGGCAGGATACAGAGGGTGGTGGTAAATGGCTGTCACTCCACAGAAGGAAGAGTGACCAGTGGGGTACCACAGGGATCAGTGCTGGGACCGGTCCTGTTCAACATCTTCATCAGTGACATTGCGCAGGACCTAGAAGGCAGAATTTCACTGTTCGCTGATGACACAAAGCTCTGTAACAGAGTAGATACACCAGAGGGTGTAGACAGAATGAGAAGGGACCTGCAGAAACTTGAAGAATGGTCAGGGGTTTGGCAGTTGAAATTCAATGCAAAGAAGTGCAAGATAATGCATAAGGGGCACAAAAACCCTGGCACAATATATCGGTTGGGGGGTGAGGATATAACATGCACTAAGCAGGAAAGGGATCTTGGGGTTATCATCTCTGATGACCTCAAGGTAGGGAAACAGTGTGACAAGGCAGCAGGTAAACCAAATAGGATGCTGGCATGCATAGGCAGGGGCATCACCAGCAGGAAAAGGGAGGTCATAATTCCACTATACAAGACACTAGTGAAGCCCTACCTGGAGTACAGTGTACAGTTCTGGAGACCTTACCTATGTAAGGACATAGACAGGGTAGAGAAGGTTCAGAGGAGGGCAACAAAGATAGTGCATGGATTGCATCACAAGTCCTATGAGGACAGGTTGAAGGAACTGAACATGTTCTCCCTGGAGGAGAGGAGGGAGAGAGGGGATATGATAGAGACATACAAGTATCTTACAGGGAGGAACAGGGTGCAGGAATACACTATTTTAAGCAAAAAGATGTTCCAGGACTAGAGGGCATGGGATGAAGTTGGAGGGAGGATGACTCAGAGGAAGCGTGAGGAAGAATTTTTCACAGAACGGGTGGTGGACAAGTGGAACACCCTGCCAGAGGAAGTGGTGGGGGCTGAAACAATCACAGGATTTAAGAATGCATGGGATAGACATAAAGGAATTCTGGAGGTCAGGGGTAAGGGGCAACAGACTTCTAGGAAAACATAAACTGAACTTACAAGCTCAAATGGGCAGACTGGGTGGGCCATAGGCCTTTATCTGCCGACACTGTCTATGTATCTATGTAACGATAAAGTTGAGCTCAGGACAAATAGGAAATTTCTGCCAAAGGTGGTGTCAGAGTTCCACTTAAACCAGTCCATTACTCTGCCTGTCTTCTTTACTGAGAAATCCACTCCTGATGAGCAAAAGCTCCACAGCTTGGATGTCAAAAGAGCTCTCTTTTACTACATAGAGCATGCTAGACAGTCCAGAGGCTCTTCCACTCAGTTGTTCCTCACCTACGAGGATGTAGGCAGAGGAAGACCCGCTACCAAGATAACTATTTCCCGCTGGTTGGTCTCTTGTATTAGATTCTGCTATGAAAAAACTGGTCACCAACCTCCAGTAGGGCTCAGGGCCCACTCCACCAGGGGCACTGCAGCCACTGCATCCCCTTCTGGATGTCTGAAAAGCAGCTACCTAGAAATTCGTGCACACTTTTGTGAAACACTACAGTTTGGATGTGCAGACCAGATCTGATGCCAGATTTGTAGGGCGGTTCTGCAGAGCCTCTTTCCTACGTAGGTTCTCTGCCCACCTCCCACTTGGTACTGTTCGGTAGTTTGCTAAAGTTACTGATGCCAAAGGACTCCTGGGGTAAGAAGAAAAAATTACTCACCGCAGTAATCTTTTTTCTTCCAAGGGGTTTTAGCATCAGTAAGCCCCAACCCTTCCTCCCTCCCCGATTCACCTGTCAGGAGAATGGCTCTGTCATCAGATCTCTTACCAAATTTGGGTTTTTTTTATTGATGAGTTTCTGCTTCATGTTCTTGTTGTTTCTGTTTCCACTTTTGTGGACATTTGCGTGTGTTTTGGATCCTGTTGATTCATTTTCGGGTATGTCTACTTTTTTTCCTTCAAAAAAAATCTGAAGCCTTCAGGCTGCTCTCACTCAGCTCAGTCCCCTCCTGTTTTTTGATTGGCTATTGCCCAAATCTCATTTAAATAAAATTCTCTTAAAGGCGTACTTCCAGGGCAGTTGCACCTAGCCAGCTAACTGCTAAAGTTACTGATGCTAAAGGACTCCTTGGAAGAAAGAAGATTACTGAGGTGAGTAATTTGTTCTTCTGGAAGCAGAATACTAGGAAAAGATGGGTATTGCTGTGTAAGAAGTAAGACTGGAGAGCCATGAAAAGAGGGTGGTCCTGAAGTGCTCCTCAGATTGTCCACCTGCCATGAGGA
Source organism: Neoceratodus forsteri (assembly GCA_016271365.2). Taxonomy (NCBI): domain Eukaryota; kingdom Metazoa; phylum Chordata; order Ceratodontiformes; family Ceratodontidae; genus Neoceratodus; species Neoceratodus forsteri. Next base: position 1,131,603,139 of record CM028131.1, read on the forward strand.
GGAAATGCCCATCTTCAGACACATATTTTCCAGTGGGTAAGAACTCCATTTTCAGTTTGTGCTCCTATTTTAGCCTACTTGTAAAGCTCTGAGGGACTGAAACACAGGAAGGTAGTAGAGTGAGTCAGTGGCTTTGGTGGGATTCAAATCTGTGATCTACTGCTTCACATTTCATGGCTATAATCTCTAGACCCTGCTACATTCCTTAGAACTGTTACTGGTGCGAAGGACTTGAAGAGTCACACTTACAGGAAATGACTGCACAGTTTTAATCAAATATTTTTATGGATACAACATACGGTATGCGTTTTGTACACAGCTAGGCTACTTACCTTATATGAAGTAAAAATAAGTATAGTAGCTGACATCTTTCTTAGGGCATCCTTACACACTCACATACTGCATTCTTCTATATGCTAGAACAGAAAATATAAGCAGCTTTCCTGAGACTGTAGCCTGAGGTATTAGTGCATTACTGCTTGTGGTGTGCTGCTTCAGTCCGTAGGGTACCATTACAAGAGACATGCCAGCACTTAATTTGTGCTCTTGGAATACTGTCAAGGGACTGTGGCATCACCTGTTCATGCTTCCATTGTAGCATACACTGGCCTTTACAGAACTGGTTTCTTGCCTACTGGCTAAACTGCTCCAAAGAGCCTGAAACCAGGGTACTGTCTTAGCTTCTCCTACACTCCCAAGCAATAGAACTGGTTACTTACTGTCTAGCTGTAAGTGAGTTACGTGGGCCAAAAACTCTTTACTGGATTACAGAAATGAGTAATTTGCTCAAAAAAGTGCAACTAACATGAAAAAGCACAGTGCTTACATCTGTGAGGCATGTAAATACTTCCTCAAGTAAGCCCCAAACCAATGTTTTTGGGAAGTATATTCAGGGATGAAACTGCATGAAGTCACTAGTGGAATACGCTTGCAATTCCAGATAAATATAGTGAGCCCCTAACCAAGACATCTTGGCTGGCTTACTGAGCAACTCAAAACCAAAACCATAATCAACAATTTCAGCTTTCTGTTCTAATGGAGAAGACTGCACGAGTGGATTAAAATTGAAAATTACAGCAAATTATCATATTTTGGCATGATGTACCGTCTCCTGATGTTTTGGAACTAAGGCTTTCCATAACTGGCTGCTATTTTTTTTACAAATGCATAGCTTCCTGTATTTTTAAGGCTTTCTCCGTAGTTGTGAGTGAGCAATATTTTACTATCTTGCATGCACTGTTACCTAGGAAACACAGTAGGTTGCAAAATTCCTCAGTCACCAAAGTACCAATTAGAAGAAAACAAGTCTGCACCATCTCCCCAGATGTATTAACCATTAGCTGTTATACCTACATACTCACTGGCATGTTTGGTTTTTAGAGTGCTGCAAAGACGCGATTCATTATATTGTTTTAAAGACCTTTGAAAGTCTTTTGCTAATGTGTATTCAAAAAATCAGTATACCATCTAGTTTCAATTCCTTATTGCGCTAATGCTTACTGTTACCAAAGCACCAGTAAATTAAGTTAGTTTTGTTTTGAAAGCTGCATCCTGCAGTTGATAAGATGGCCCCGTGAGATGTAACATCATGGGGGCCCCTTGGAATAAGTAGGGTATATGAATACAGCTTGCAGTGGAGCATGCTTATGTATAACATGATAGCAGGTACAGGACTTTCCTTAGTAACAGTTATGGGATGGGAGCCTGTTGTCTTGTGCGAGTACTCTAGGACTTTGTTGGCCTGGGATGAGATCATAGGAGTAAGGATGGTAGCCTTCCTGGCAGTGGAGGGAGCTAGAATAGATTAGTGAGTGGTGTTGCCTGGACAGCTGCAGAGGTCCTTAAGCTGTCCCAATAACAGCATTCAAAAAGCAGAAGGGTTAGGGATTAGTAGGAGGGAGGCAATACACATTACTTTAAACCCCATAGAAATAGATAGACTGGACAGGTCAAGATCTGCAGACTTGTAGCCCTGATGCTTGCTACAAGGCTACCTGGGTTCAAGAAAAGACTTTGTTCACTTGAGGGTGGCCAGGGGCGGGAGGATCAAGCATCCCAAGGACAGCGTCTGTTCCTCAGGGAGGGGAGCGTCACTGTCCCTAGTGTAAACTGCCACCTGGTGGAGGCCTGTTGACAATGCAGTGGGTGCATACAGAAAGGAGAGAGGGGCAGCCACTGTATGCTGGCTGCATGCATGTGCATCATTGCATGCTGGTACCCTCGGGAGAAAACCAGGAGGAGTAAAATCTTGGAGTCTTACTGGTTATTATTTACTGGTTATCTGACACTTTCCTAGGACCAGAGATGGGGTGGGTGGCCTGCGGTTGTGCATGGGTCTGCAGGGGGGAGGGTACCAGCATCATCTCAGCAGACTGGAGATATTTCTTCTGCTTTTATCTCTCCTGAAGGTGCTGGCAAGCAGTGACACTCATACATGTGAGCTGTCATCTGGCAGCTGCCTCTTTGATGTGCACTTGTCTGCTACCAGGTGGCGGTCATGTAAAGTGGGATGCAGTAGTCCCCCTCTCCGAGGGAGGAGAGCCATCCTTAGGATGCCGGATCCTTCTTCCCCCAGCTGGCCCCTGAGTGAGCCAAGTCCTTTCCTGAACCTAGGTCACCACAGCAAGCAGTAGCACAACTGCTGCCGTACCAGACCAGCACATTTCTGCCCAGTTGAACCTATGGTGGCAGGACACTCAGGTTTAGAGTGTTCCCCCATCATCTGCAAGTCTTCATCTGGTGGTAATGAGGGGCTGGAGAAGGTGTTTTCCCCTTGTAGTCTCAGTGTCGAGGGTACCACGTGCAAGTTCTTGTTTATATGACCTGTGTAAAGTTCTTGTGCATATGATCTGTGTCCTCCCACCAAGCCATGAGGCTGTATGTAGCCTGTCTAAGGCTTCGTGTGCATGCAGTGCGTCTCTTGTGAGGGAGCAAGCTCCCTCTGGCCAAAATGATGGCCCACTGCCGTGGCAGGCTGCAGCATCATTCTTGTCTGAGACAGAACTGCTAACATTGGCAGGACTCTTCCCAACCCCGGCTGTGAGCCACTGGCATCTGCTCCTGAACCTGCCACAGGGTAACATTACGCACTTCCATTATATCACTGGTTTGCCATGTTTCAACCCTTCATAATAGTAGTAACTATTCTTTATACTGTAGCAGACCAAAACAGTGATGAACCAACCCCCCTCCAAAAAAAAAGGCAAAACAAAAGAATACTGGTTGCTGAAATGTGAAATGTTCAATGCAACATTTTATTCCTAATGTACATACATCTAGTTGCCTGACAAAATCAGTGCAGTACTTAAACTGGTGTTGAGGATCCCATGAACACGTTTTTCTATAAACAACAGTGTTTTAGGGTTCACATTGTCACTGTGATAGAACATTGTGTTGCCGGAAACTTGGTGATGAGGGTGGGAGATAATTAAGAGATCGGTCTACTGGAGAGTAGGTTCCTGCTGATTAGACTGTTTTTTTTTATCATAGGCAGATCCACATTTCAAAAAAGAAAGACACCCATGTGGCCAACAGAATTAGTTTGGCCCTGCATGAAGAAAAGAGATCACGTATGACCTTGTTTGCTCAGGGGAACGGGTGGGCTTAAGTGTTGGCTACCCCAAGGAACCCCCCCCCCCACCGATTTGCCAAGACTCCTGAGACCAAAAACCCTAATCTTTTTCATTTCCCTTCTTTGTGTGCTTTGTGTTCTTCAACCCTAATGTCTCTATTAATGTAGATTCTTTGCAATTAATTTCCTTTCTTTTTGTGATAACGGGATTGTATCCTCATATGCACAGTTCCGAAAATGGAATGAAAAGAATAATGGTGATATTTCAAGTCCCATATTTCATGTCAGCTCACTTCTGCTAATGCAGTATGTGGCCCTGTCAGGCTATAATATGCGTGTCAACCACTTGTGAGGGAAATCTCCCCAGCTTGCACAAGATGTTGTCTGTGCAGCAGAACACTACTCAGTCCCTTCCCAGGATAGGAGCGGTGGCACACGGTATTGATGGCCCTTTCCTTGTGCTGCCCAGCCTTGTACCTGAACTCAAGTCATTGGTATTGGAATGCACACGCAACTCACTGGGGCAACAGCTGGCCCTGCACACAATATTTCTTCATAAGGTTTTTTTTTTGTTTTTTTTTTATATTTTGACCCCAAATTTTCAACAGTCTTTTAAGGACCTCCTCTTCTGAACATGACAGGTGTGAGTTATAAAATACTATCCGAAACATTATTTTGCACCACAAGTGTGAAATCATGTTTTGGGCAGGATTTGAAAATTGACACTTGTCACATTCATGAGGTGGAGCGAAAAAATGGCTATGTTGAAAACAGGTGTTGAATATATTAATTAATATGTAGCTAGCAATGGGGATCGGGGACTTTGGTGTCCGGAACAGGTACCCACTTAGCTGGATGAGGCTGGTGGCCACTGAGGAAGGAAATTTCATGCAGCTCTGTTTAAAACGGACGGGGCTATGCACTGATGCATAGCCCCACCTCTGTAGAATGAACACATTATCATGTCAAACGGACGCTGTTTACAGCGTCTCATGGTGATACCATTAGCCCTGCTCCCACAGACTCATACATTTTTGTCAAACAACCACATTTATAAATGTGGTCATGTAAAAAAAAAAAAAAAATCAGTTGGTATTCTTAGAATGCTCAACTTTTAAACTGAGCATGCGTGAAAAATACCTTTTTTGTTACTTCAGAAATGGAGCAAGTTAGGGAAATAAAAAGCACTAATGCACACACCTTGGGGCAAATTCTATCAAACCTGCAAGTTTCAAGTTTGAAATACACGTATTTGTTTTAGTTATAGGTGAGTAAAAAACATTTAGTATGGCACTTTTTTGTTTGCACCTCTGTAACTCCGCCCCCCCTCCCCCCACTGAACCAACTGCCACAAAATTTTCAGAATCCAAAGATCCTGGCACAAACTCTGTGCCTGCCAAATCGATTAAACAGGGCAGAATTATTAAGGTGCTAAAATCAGAACTGAACATGAAATTGCTTCCTCAGCTCTAATATACAGGCACTACTGCACCAAATTAATATAGAATAATGTATGGGCAATCATACACAACAAGGCTGTGTTTCCATCAAGTCAGCACATACTCCGTGCCACGTACGATGTAGTGGACACAGCAGGTTGGAGCTCAGTGTTTGCCATAGGTCTTCGGCATCATGCCTGGCTCCGGGTGTCAGGATTGGTCCTGGAGGTGCAATCCACTATCCAGGATGCGCCCTTCAGGGGTTCTTTGCTGTTCGGTGAAGATGTCAAGGACATCATCACCGACCTGCAAGAGAAGGGCACTGCACTTAAGTCTGTTGACTCTTTGTACAGGCCCCCTCAGGGACAGCGTCGCCCTTTTCGAAGACGTTCTTGGCCTAAAGCGAAACCTCAGGGCAAGCGGGTCAACAAACGTCGGGGCCTCCCCTGCCCAAAAAAGCGGCGGGAGCTTCAGCCATGACATTGCCTCACACCTCCTGACTCCTTTCCTCTCCCACAGCCTCTGGACCTCCCAGAGGAACCAGTAGGAGGGGGGGTTCTCCTTCCATCTACCGGGTTGGGATAGGATTATATCAGATGCTTGGGTGCTCCAACTGATAGCAGCAGGACACTCAGTCGAGTTTCTCCAGAAACCACCCAGAAAACCACCCTCCAGGTCATCTTACTCCCTGGAACATCTTCCTCTGGTCCTAGAAGAAATTTCCTCCCTTCTCTCGAAGGCGGCGATAGAAGCTGTCCCGACCCACCTTCGGGGGACAGGTTACTATTCACATTTCTTCCTAGTTCCAAGGAAAACGGGAGATGTGAGGCCTATTTTAGACCTCAGCTCTCTGAACATGTTCGTCGAGTACAAGAGTTTCAGAATGCTCTCCCTGCAGAGCCTTCTGCTGCTCCTTCGGCACGGACAGTGGTGACAAGGCTGGCTGGATATGCAGGATGCCTACCTGCATATCCCCATCTGCCCTTCCCACCGCAAATTCCTTTGTTTTTTGTTCCAGGGGGACCACTGCCAATTCAGGGCCCTCCCATTTGGCCTTTCCTCGGCTCCCCGAGTGTTCACCAAATGTCTGTCTGTGGTGTCGGCCCACCTGTGTACCCAGGAGGTGCAGGTATTCCCATACCTGGACGATTGGTTCCTGGCGGCCCCTTCCAGGGAGGAAGTTCTGCGCTTCCTTTCCCTTACCCTGCAGGATTTCACCAGCCTGAGTCCCATCTGGTCCCTTGCCAAAGGCTCCAGTTTATAGGTGCGATCCTGGACACGACCGTTGGCCAAGCCTTTCTGCCTCCGGACAGAGTGTACACCCTCCAGGCTCATGCGAGTCCGTTGTCCAGTTGCAGAAGGGTCAGCTCCAGGTCAGTCCTTCGCCTTCTCGGGCTCATGGCGGCTGCTATTCCGACAGTCCCTCGTGCTCGGCTCCATATGAGGATTTCTCAGTGGACTTTTCGGTCTCAGTGGGACCAGACATTGGACGACCTAGACCAAGAAGTTCTGGTCTCTGATCCCATGGTCCAGGGCTTGCAGTTGTGGATGGTACAAGAGAACCTTTGCCGGGGAGTTCCCTATTGCTTCGAACCCCCATCCCTAACATTAACAACAGATGCCTCGGGGGAAGGCTGAGGAGCCCATCTAGGGTCTCACAGGACTCAGGGCTCCTGGTCCAGATTCGAGCAGACTCTTCATATAAATGTGCTTGAGCTCAGAGCCGTTCTGTATGCTCTCCAGGCTCTAAACTCTTACGTCCTTCCTGGTCATCTGGCCAACGAGACGGACATGTGCATAGTCTGGTACATCAACAAGTAGGGAGGAACGCATTCCTACCCTCTGTGCAGGAAAGCAATGAGAGTTTGGAACTGGGCTGTTCAGCACAGCCTTCACCTGATGGCAGTTCATGTTCCAGGAGTCGAAAACACGCTGGCGGATCACCTCAGCCGGTCCTCAGCAAAGGTCCACGAATGGGAACTGGATCAAGGGTTGGCAGACGACATCTTCCTATGCTGGGGAACCCCTCAGGTAGACCTGTTCTCATCCCCTCAAAACGCAAAGCTTCCCACCTTCTGCTTGCTCGCTCCAGGCCGAGGCATTTTTTGGTAGGAGACACTGTCTCTCGACTGGAAGGGCAGATTTGTCTGTGCCTTCCCGCCGATTCCCTTGATTCCGAGGGTCTTGCACAAACTCAGCTTAGAAGGAGCTTGGATGATCCTTATCGCTGCATTCTGGCCCAGGCATGTTTGGTTCTCTCTTCTGCAACAATTTTCAGAGGAACCTCTGCTTCCTTTTCCTCTTTCACAGCATATGCTGATCCAGGATAAGGGGACCCTGATTCATCCAGGTCTCAAATTCCTTCAGTTGCATGAATGGCTCCTACAGACATAGCCCGGGCCCGATTTAGAGCTTCTCTGCTAGTGGCTGATATACTGGTGGAGGCTAGAAAGCCTTCAACTAGATCCACCTACACCATGAAATGGAAGCGGTTCTCAATTTGGGCCTCTTCCAAGGATTTCGAGCCATTCTCTTGCCCTGTTGGGAGAATCCTGGACTACATGCATCATCTCTTTGACCTGGGTCTCAGCCATTCCTCCTTGAAGGTTCATATGATGGCTATCTCTGCCTATCATGTCCCTTTTGGGGACAGGACTTTCACGCAGTTGGAAGACTCCAAGACCTTCCTTAGAGGGGTTCTCCATTTGATATCTCTATCCGCGTTCCTGCCCCTCCTTGGGATCTGAACTTTATTCTCGAGAAGCTTACCCTGCTTCCCTTTGCGTCGGCAGCCTCAGCAGACTTGAAGTTCCTCTCGTGGAAGACTCTGTTCCTAGTGGCTATTACTTCAGCTCGAAGGATTTCCAAGCTTCAGGCCTTGATGTGTAAAATCCCGTATTAGATTTTCCACAAGGAACGAGTGGCTCTGCGCACTAATCCTAAGTTTCTTCCTAAAGTAGTGGTAGAATCTGCACTGAATCAATCCATCAGGCTACCTGCCTTCTTTACGCAACAGTCCAATCAAGGGGAGTACCTCTTGCATACTTTGGATGTTCACAGAATACTGAGATACTATACCACTCGGACTAAGGATCTCAGGAAGTCTGATCAGCTTTTTGTCTCTTTTGCTCACAAAAGGGAAGGCAATGCTGTTTCTAAGCAATGCCTATCGAAATGGCTGGCTCATTGTATCACTTTCTGTTACGACAAGTACAACAAGACCCTGCCTGGTCAGGTCAGAGGTCACTCCACTAGAGGGGTAGCCGCCTCTGCAGCTTGTTTCAAGAATGTGTCAGAGGCAGACATGTGTGCAGCCGCAACTTGAACTTCCGTCCACACCTTTACGAAACACTACAGTTTGGACATTGCCTCTTGCCATAGAGCAGGCATCGGGTTGGCTGTTTTGCAAGGTCTTCTTTCTTAAGACCCGTACAGCCGGAGGTTTATTTGTTGGTAGTTTTCCTCCTCCCGAGTGCTTTTCCTTGTTCCAGACTGCTTGGGACTCAGTCCTATATGTAATTACCTACTACAAGAGCCCTTTCAAAGTAAGATAGTACAGTTATGTAAGAACTTACCGTAACAGCAGCTCTTTGAGAGAGGCTCTTGCAGTAGGTAATGCCTTCCTGCCCTCCATTCCCCTTAGCTTTTTCAGCTCCTTTTCCAGGAGGGAAATATCTGCTTCTCTCTCGTCTTGCCTTTTTGGCCCTTGTCGGGAAAGAACTGGAAGGTGGGCGTGGGGGACCGCCCCTTTATACTGACGTTGCCTGACGTGGGGGTGGTCCCCCGCCAGAGACTGCTAGCTAGAAATTTGTCTGTGGGGTCCTGACACATGCTGGCATCAGTCCTATATGCAATTACCTGCTGCAAGAGCCTCTCTCGAATATCTACTGTTATGGTAAGTTCTTACGTAGCTGTTCTTTCTGAGGGATGCACCTCCACTTCTGGAGTCAAATTACAGAATCTCTTCCATTGCAAGTGAAAAAGAGCTTCCGCAGTATTGTTATCCACACCTGGCACATGCACAACTATAAACTGAATATTAAGCACCAAACATTTTAACACAAAGACCTGCATTAAATTACCCAAGGGGCATTTAGCTCCTAGCTTCCCATTAACGGTGTGAACTACCCCAGGGTTGTCTGTCCTGAAGGTTACTGTCTTATGGGTAAAACTCTCCCCCAGCATGCCACCAAGACAACTGTAATAGGACAAAACTCTATTTATTTAATTTAATTTTATTTTACATTATTTATTTATTTAATTAACATTTTTGACCAGGAAAGGCACACTAAGCTGTGATAGTTCATTTCCAGGTGCGACCTGGGGGGTGGGTTACAGTGACCTGTTTTTATTGATGGGGGAGTGTTGGTCATGTCACTGGGGAAACTCCCCTACTGTTCATCGATAAGTGGCATGAGTTTTTTTACACCCCCCTAGACAGAGACCTGAGATGGGCAGAAGGGACCTCGATTTAACATCTCATCCAAAGGATGGCACCTTGGTTGTGTAGCACTCTCCTCATACTGCACTACAGTGTCAGTTATGGATATTACATCTAGTTAAGCCTTCCACTCCCCAGGACAGAGACCACTGCTTCATTCACATTTCACCTTAAAAGTGAGCCCCTAAGCTAAAACCTCCCGATCCATCCATGAACAGCCGAAGCTCCTGGCTGGTGGTTGCTTCTGGCCAGATCAATAATCCATTCAAGCAGTTCAGGAAAGCCAGCAACATGAAAAGATCTTCTCTCATGCTCTCTGACACCTGGATCCTGTGGTGAGGCTTGCAACATCCCATGCCTGCTTTTGCTAAATGGCGCAGGAAAGGCCTACCCCTAGAAATTACTTTACAGACAGTTGAGGTGGTGTAGCAGCTGCTGCAGCTCGCACAAGATAATCTTGCGTACCTTTGCCACTCTGGCCAACAACTCCTGCAGCGCCACCCCTTATCCTGTGGTAGGTGAAACTTAGTAGCCACAGTGTTGATTTCAATGCCCAGGAATGATAGCATAGTGCACAGCCTTTCTCTTTGGTCCTTTATCCTTTTTGCACCTTTAACTGTGTGCAGCCAGGTTTACTACTGTCTAACCTCTGCTAGATGGCAGGTATAAACTGACAACTGGAATGCCCCAGAGGAGATTGATTCCTGGGACACTCATTCTCCTCCCTGGCTGGCCCTCCATCGACTCAGGCTAGTTCTTGAACCTGGGTTGTCATCATTGCAAGTGACAGCTACCACAGAGCTGGTGAGCTGACCCCATACTCCACACCTTGAGCTGTCCAGGGAGAAATGCAGCTAGCAAAGGGAAAAAGAAAAATGCTTTGGATATAAAAAGTACTAGCTGGGTACTTAGAACAAATTATTAGTATTTTCAGAGGGTGTACTAACTCTTTAAGAATTAAGAACCATAAAGTGCTGATGAGGTTGAATCACATTTTGCCCATGACACACAATCTAGTCAATTAGCTTTCATTTTTAAATAACCACTAATAAGTAGTGAACTAGAGAAGCCTGCACATGGTTTATACAGTGGTTACTTCTTAAGTATTTGTCCTTGTAATTAAGTGGCTGATGAGAAGACGCTGTGCCAGCCTTGTGGATTCAGCTGCACAAGAGTTTAAGGTGCCATATCGCATTACTCTTCCCTGTTTGACTTGGGCCTTCATCCCATAGCAATCTCTGCCAGTAGCTAGATGATTAATACTCAGATCTTGAAGTGCTTGGCTATTCCTTGTACCTTTACCTTACACTGAAAGCAGTAGTTAATCTCTAATAATCTGAGTGTTTTCCGTGTAGTTGTTGGCAAGAGTGTTGTTTTTGCTTTTGGGTATTCTGCTATTGCCCAGAAGTGATTAGACATGGGGACTGGACATATTTTTGCCTTTATATATTGTCTGTACTTTGAATTTCCAGTCTTTTGCTTAGGATAATTTTATGCAGACTTCAATGTTTCAGTCTGCCTGCATTCATACGTCTCTTCTGGCCATAAAAATGTAAAAGGAGAGTCTACAGTACAAGTCCTAAATAATGACAGTATTTCTTTAGTATTTACCCTGCTTTAAAACTTGATAATGGATTTCATTCATTTTTGTCCCCGTTCCTGTTTTTTCTTGGGAAACATTGTTTTTGCTTATTGTATTTTTTATTTCTGCCATTCCAGTTTTTTTTTATATATCTTGAAAACCATTGATCCAATTGTAATCAAAATCAGTATGTACATTACTTGCTAGAAATTCTTGAGGCAAGTAGCATGTCAGCCATGATAACATCATAGGAAAATGGTTCGTCTTCTGTTCTACTTATGCAGTTGTAATTAAATATAGTACAGATCCTACTGTATCGCCTTCACAGAGCCACACTCCTTGGACTAACGCATCAGGGCCACTTGGGAGGCATTTTGGGGTTGGGGCCTTCCACATAGCTTCACTTCCCTACGTATGATTATTATACACCTTAGCATCACTTGTATACTGTGAGTAGCCCCATGAACTTAAGTTTTGTCTTACCTACCAAGTGTTCTGATTGATTTTTATGCTTCAGACTGTATCTTGAGAGCTATTTATACAACTGTAATCAAATACAGTACAGATCTTCTTAAAGGATATCTCCTCCATAGAGCCACTCTCATTGGACTATAAGCCAGCTGCATCAGGACTTTTCAGGAGATTTTTCTGAGTTGGGACCACCCACATAGCTACATGCCCCCTCGTATGACATTATACACCTTAGTGTCACTTGTATACCATGGGTAATCCCACCCATTTAAGTTCTTTCTTTTTTTTTTATTTATATTTTATTAGTTTTGTGTGGTACATTCAGATACTTTCACTTAATAATATATACAGCCATTAGATAATCATATATTTTTTATTTTATAAATTATATAATAATTTTTTATAATTATATAAATTTAAAACTCACCTTAGGGCCCACCTCCTGTCCACAAGCGATTGCGATTGTACCTGAACCTGGCCCATCCCTTCCTTTACCACTGACAATGGTCTCTGGCCTGCCTCCTATACATAGTTCTTAGATCTACTCTACCTGGGATTGCTATGCACCCTATTTTTTTTTTCTTTAAACTGTCTTAAACTGCTCTAGTTCCTGTATGTTAGCTTAACTGCTCCTGTAACAAACTGAACCTTTACCCTGTAACAATCATTGTAATGTTTGTCTGTAATCAATTCTGTGTGACGTGGAACCTTTCTAAAGGAGTCTTTGACTCAAAGGTACTTCTGAATTCTGAAATAAATAAACAAAATATATACAGCATTTTGCTTAAATAAAACATTGGGACATCTACCATTCAACCCAACTCTTATGGGGGGCAGTCTAATAATCTGTGCAGGTTGCTAAGGACTGAAGGAGTCTCTAAACCTATATCCCGATGGTGCATGCCTATTAAAATGGGTTGACTGGAATCCATTTTATTTCTCAGAAATTCTCAATCAGATGAAGGGATCATCTCCGGTCTACACATTGAAATGTACATAAACCACCAGGAAGTTCATCTGTTCATTATTAGAGGTGTTCTATCCTGTAGTCTGGCTGTCATTTCCTCCATCCTATAGATGTCGTAGACAGTATCCTCCCACTGTTGGATCATAGGGGAAGGGGGTATGCCGCAGCCACGAACAGGTTATTACTTTTTTTGGCTGCGATCAGTAATATACTTAAGATATACAGATTGTCGTTGTTTAAAGTGTGGGGGGAAGTGTGCCAAGATTACCATATCTGGGGATAGAGACCCCAGATCTGGGAATAGTACTCCCACAGCCTGCTCTGGCTCCCTACAAAACTGAATGAGTTCAGGGCAAGAACAAAAAAATGTGTGTGAGTCGATATCTCGCAACCGCACAATCTCCAGCAGGAAGAGTCCCCTGCAGGTGAATATTTAGCCACGATCTGCGGAGTCCAAAAGTATTGAGCTACCATCTTCCAGCCAGATTCTCTCCATCCATAGGAACTGGTGGTCTGGTGGTGTTGTCTACACCAAATCTGGTGCCAATCCTCTGGAGACAACTCCAACATCAACTCTGCCTCCCAATTCAACTGTACCCCACTCATCAAGTCCAACTGAAGATCAGTCAGTGCCTTATACAGTCTGGAGATAAGGTGATTTGGGTGAGACTCCATCTGGAAATGTTGCAGAAGAAGAAATAGCAGTGGAAGGTATCGGAGAGCAATCTTTTTTTTTTTTGTATTTTTCTTTTGTATGCCCCCTCTCTCACCACCACACTCCTGCTCCTTCTGGAGTCTCCATCGGCCTGGTTCGTCCCCGCTCCTACTAGCCGACATCCAGTGCAGTCCATCCCCCCCACGGCCTTGGTTCTACCCCAAGCGGAGCAGGGGTGAGGCCTACACGGACTTGAGTTTCGCCGGGATGCTCTTCTGGCGTCGGTAGGGGCATTGGGGATCGTGACCAGGAGCTCCGTCTACCAGGAGTCTGGTGGGGTATTTCCTGGTTTCTTCCCTGCCTCTGGGATGCCACCTTTCGGGGAGCCTGAGAGCGAGGACGCGTCATGATGTGCCTGGCCGCTCCGGCTCCCGGCAAGCGTCCTTCCTCCCTGCTATGTGCAGTCGTTGCACCCCACCTGTGGTCACCCAGGTGGCAGTGTTGACAGCGGGACTTGCATCCCCACCCACCCCTGGGAGGAGGCAGCCGTTGGGCGCTCAATCCCTCCTCCCAACCCGACCCTCCAGCTACCCGAGTCCGTTCCCGAACCCGGGTCGCTGGCGTCGCAAGCGGAAATCCAACCGCTCCGCCGGCGGGCCGGCTTGGGAGAGCAATCTTAATGCCCAGTTTAGTAAATAGGAAATGGTGGATCTGTAAATATCTGGAAAAATCAGATTGAGATAAGAGAAATTATGTTTGCAGTTGTGCAAAGGATTTGAAAATGCCATTTTGATAAAATTGGTATGTATGAACAAGACCTCCTCTAAACCATCTAAAAATCTATGGTCTAGTCTTGCAGGGAGGAACTCTCTATCAAGGGCTGGGATTACCACCCATCGGGCACCTTTCTGCTGTGTAGACATCTTTAAATACATTCTCCAGCCTCTTATAAGATTCGCCGTGTATTTATTTATTTTTATTTATTTATTTGGTAATTTGGATACAACCTTTGAGTATACACTCTTTTACAAAGGTTCCACGTCAGGATGTAAAACAGCAGAGACATAACAAAAACTTGACAGTTAACACAAAACATAATATTGCTATGTAATACAGAAAATAGATAAATAATACATTTGAGTAACCTAGACAATTGAAATTAAACAGCGGGCTGAAATTCCCAGTTAGCAACGTACGGTATAGCTGCCCCAGGGGGGCCTGTGAATGTAGAGTATCAGAAAAGGTAGGAGAAAGAAAGGGGGAAAAGTGCGAATGAGGTTTCCCAATTAGCAACATACGGCATAGCTGCCCCAGAGGGGCCTGTTAAGGTAGAGTATTGGAAAGGGTAGGAGAAAGAAAGGGGGGAAGAATGCGAACGAGGGTAGATTAGAGAGAGGAGAGAGAGAACGGATTGGGAGAAGGAGAATATTGGGGGAGTGGGTGGAGCAGGGAGGTGTTGGGGAGTATGGAGGGGAGGGAGTTGGAGGAAGCTGGGGGGTGACAAGGGATGCAGGTGGGGGTCTAGGGTAGGTAAAACAGGAGGAAAGCTCAGACAGACGAGGGGTTTTATCCAGGTTTCGGATATGGACTCAGATAAGGGAGTCAGAGGTGTTTAAGAGGGGGTATCCAGGTTGAAGATACGGATTCAGGTAAGGCAGTCACAGGCGTTTGAGTTCAGCAGGTATTGATTCAGTTCTCTTTTAAAGGACCAAACATTTGTTGTATTAAGAGCTGCAGCAGAGATCTCATTTAGCCATGGTGAAGCTCGGTACATGAAGGATCTTTGTCCTAGGGAAGTTCTACGAAATGGGACATCAAGCTGTGTTGTCACTGTTCTTCGTGTGTTGTATTTGGAGCTTGCTTACTATAAAGGTAGTCAGTATATAGGGAGAGCTCTCCAGTGAATTCATAGCTGTTTGGCTGAAATATAGTAGTATAATCTAAGGGTGTACAGGGATGTAGCCTGCTCTACTTGTACCCATAGCGGGGTCCGTGCTCTTGAATTAAGCCAGTGAGACATATGATTAAGAAATGCTGCCATAGCGTAATTTAAAAAATTGAGGAGAGCAAGTCCTCCTCTAGCATTGAGAAGCTGCAACTTACGCAAGGCCACTCTAGGTCTCTTCCATCATCACAGGAAGGAGGATATGATTCTATGCCACTTAGCAAACTCTGCCTTGGAGGGAATATAGGGGATATTTGTAAAAGGTATAAAATCTGCTGTAAAACAGTCATGTGTACAGTCTGTACTCTGTTAAGTAGTGATACTGGCAGATGAATCCAGGCCTGAAGATCAGCTTTTGCCTGAAGAAATAAGAGAATTATAGTTCCAGGCTACTGTTGACAGTGGGTCTGGTGTTAATTGGATGCCTAAATACTGAATTTGGGATTGATCCCATTTAAAGGGGTATTTTTTTTGTAATGATGGAGAGGGGGAGCAGTATATCAACAACGCCTCGGTTTTGTGAGGATTTATTTTATATCCCGAGACTTGTTCTATTAATTATAAACTAGCTGTTAAAGTGGCTAACAAGCAATCTGGATCAGTGATCTAGATCAGCAGATCATCTGCATAATAAGCTGTTTTATGTATTTGATCTTCTAGTTTCCAACTAGCATGTGATTGTCGAAGAAACTGTGCGATTGGTTCCACGTATAGAGCAAATAAA
Organism: Neoceratodus forsteri; assembly: GCA_016271365.2. Classification (NCBI taxonomy): domain Eukaryota; kingdom Metazoa; phylum Chordata; order Ceratodontiformes; family Ceratodontidae; genus Neoceratodus; species Neoceratodus forsteri. The sequence continues at coordinate 1,131,618,934 of CM028131.1, forward strand.
TAAGGGGAAAGGGGGCATCCCTGTCTCGTGCGCCTAAACAGGGGAAAGCGTGTGGAATATAGAAACATAGACATTGATGGCAGATAAGGGCCACTTGACCCTCTCAGTTTACCCATTTCCTTACCTATTGAATAAGCTGCAGATCCTGGTTAACCAACACCTTCCTCCTACCCCCCCCCCCACTATAATTGTCTTATGTCTGTCCCATGTATTCTTGAATTCCCTCACTGTTTTTGACCCCACAGCCTCCTCAGGGAGGCTGTTCCATCCTTTCACCAGCCTCTCTGTGAAAAAAGACTTCCTCACGTTGCCCCTGAGGTGTCCCCCCTCTATCTTCAAATTGTGGCCCCTTGTTCTTGCACATCTCTTTTTTTGAAAGATGCTACCCTCTTGGACTTTGTTGATTCCCTTGAGGTACTTGAAAGTTTCTATCATGCCCCCCCCCCTTTCCTCAAGGGTATACATATTAAGCTTCTTTAGTCTGTCTGTCTGTCTTTATATGGTTTCTGGTGCAGACTCTGCACCATTTTAGTTGCCCTCCTCTGGACTGCCTCCATCCTGTCTATGTCTTTGCGGAGATGGGGTCTCCAGAACTGCACACAGTACTCCAGATGGGGTCTCACAAACTGTACAGAGGGATGACAACTTCCTGTTTTCTACTGGTGATGCCTGTCCCTATACATCCCAGTATCCCCCAGCCCTCTTTACTGCCTTCTCAGATTGCCTACCTACCTTTGGATCGTCTGATTTGACTACCCCAGGTCCCTTTCCATTTTTGTTGTTGTTAGTACCCCCCCGTGTACTCTTCTCCTAGGTTTTTGTTTCCCAAGTGCATTACTTTGCACTTCTTTGCATTGAATCTAAGCTGCCATACTTTTGACCATTCCTCCAACCTTGCCAAGTCCCTTCTCATCCTTTGTACACACACCCACCCCATTGTGTATCAACCCTGTTGCAGATCTTTGTGTCATCTGCAAAGAGGCATACTTTTCCTTCCAGTCCCTCTGCAATGTCACTTATAAAGACATTAAAGAAGACTGGCCCCAGTACTGAACACTGCAGTACCCTGCTAGTAATCCCCCTTTCTTCGTAGGGGACTCCGTTTACTGTTACCCTCTGCATCCTGTTGTCCAGCCAATATTTTACCCAGGCTACCACCCTGGGACCCACTCCCAGGCTGGCTAACTTGTTTATTAATCTTTTGTGTGGGACTGTGTCAAATGCCTTGCTAAAGTCTAGGTAGGCCATGTCCACAGCCCCTCTGTGGTCTACTACTTTGGTCACCCAGTCAAAGAAATCTATTAGATTCGTCTGACATGACCTTCCCGCTGTGAATCCATTCTGCCTTGGGTACTATGCCTCGCTAGCCTCTTGGTACTCAACTATTCTTTCTTTCAGAAGTAATTCCATAATTTTCCCTCCCACTAAAGTCAAACTAACAGGTCTGTAGTTTCCTGCCTCTGCCTTGCTGCCACTTTTGTGAAGAGGAATCATATCCACGCTTTTCCAGTCTTCGGGTACCATACCCTCCTCCCATGATTTGTTAAAAAGGGTAGTCAGTGGTGTCACTGGTTCTTCCCTTAGTTCTTTTAGAATTCTGGGATGAATTCTATGAGACCCCATTGCCTTGTCCACCTTGAGTTTTAGGAGTTCTTTCAGGACCCTTTCTTCTGTGAATGGACTGGTATTGACCCCCCCCCCCCATCCAGAGTGCTTCTGTTGTTTGGTTTGGGTACATCTCCCTCCTCTTCTTTTGTGAATACTGAACAAAAGTATTCAATCAGTATCTCTACCTTTTCACTGTCACCCTCTGCCCACCCCACTCCCCTTTATTAAGCCTCACTACCCTCCCTTGGTCTTTCTTCATTCACTAATGTACCTATAAAAGATTTTATCCCCCTTCTTGGCTATCTTTTCCTCGGTTTGGGCCTTTGCTATTCTGACTGCCTTCCCCTCTTCCTTCTGCTTTAACTGGCACAATTCTCTGTCCTGCTCCCTCTGTGATTCCTTATACTTTCTGAATGCTAACTTTTTCTCCCTAAACTTCCCTGCCACCTCTTTTGGGAACCGTAGTGTTTTTTTTTCATTTGTTTGGTTTTATTTGCTGTACACAAAGGCTTGTTGACTCTGTGATGACAGTCTTGACTCTCCTCAGGAGAGCAGACCTCAAGTGCAATCCCTCCAAAGTGCAATTATGTGAAAAAGAGGTCATTTTATTTGGCCTACATATCACAGACCAAGAGTGAAGCCTAGCTGTCAAGAAGATTAAGGGCTTGCAAGATCTGCCACTTCCTATAAGCGTGGCAACACTCAAGATGCTTTCTAGGAATGGTAAACTCCAGGGACTTCATGTCTGACTTTGCCTTGAAGGCTGCTCACCTGTATGAACTGCTGAAAAAGGATGTCCCATGGACATGGGGCCCCACACACACTGAAGCTGTTACACAGCTTAAACAGGTTTTAGCCTCAGCCCCAGCACTGATAAACCCTAACCTAAGATTACCTTTCCATTTGGAAACTGCCACCTCTGATGTGGCCATGTCTGCAGTGCTGGCACAAAAGTACAATGGGTATCATAGATCCATTGCCTATGCATCCCAGATGCTAGTCACCCATAGAGAAAAAGTATAGTCAGAAGAAGCCAGAAGGAGAAGGAAACAGATTCATTTTAGTGCTTTACAGTAATTGTACATTGCTATTTTTGTTTTAAACTTAGATTGTGGGCTTTTAGTGACACTGTAATTTCTTTGCTGTCTTTACTTAGAATTGTTTTTGGGCTGTTGAAAATTTAAAACCTAGTTTCGTGTGCTTGTAGTGGCGGTGTATTTCTTTGCTGTCTTTAATTGCTGCAAATTTTCGTCTCCCCCCCCCGCTCCTGTCCCCTACTCTTAATTATATGCCCTGTGAAATCTGACTGACAGGAGCCAAGCACAGGAGATAGTAAGGGTTGTGGAATAGGAGTGGCATAAGGGGGAAGAAGCCCACCCTCAGCACGGCAAGTGTTGTGACTCATTTTTTTGTTTTCTTTTTTTTCTTTTTTAAAGAAAAGTATCTGAGGATTAGTGGCAGGATTTTTAGGACAGTAAATTAATAAAAATGGAACTAGGAGAGCTTCAGTAACAGACAAGTACTGGAATAGCAGTATAAGTGTAGTATAATATGGAGAGTGGTGCAATGCAGTGGCTGTGGGGCAGCCATATTCAGGCAGACCTTCTGGACGCTGAGGTGGTGCCCTATTTGCATGCATCTCACTGGACTGCTGGATGAGGTAGCCAGACTCAGAGTGGAAGTAAACTGGGCCAGGAGTACCATCACCCCTATCCAGAGACCACCCAGACCAGCACTGCTGCCTCAAAGGATGCCAAGAACAAGGAGCATTTGGACTACAGTGGGCTCAGGGAGGGTTAGGGCAGTCAGGCAGAGGCACATCCCAGATCCTATTCCACTCAAGAACTCATATGCCACACTGGCAAATGGGGACAACCAAATAGAGGTACCCAGAGAAGTGGAAGGAAAGGATGTGGAGGTTAGCCAAGGAGGTGACCTCAGTGGGGAGAGCAGTGGACCCCAGAGGAGGAGGAAGTGAATCCTGGTGGGGCACTCCATCGTAAGAGGGATCCAGCTAGGAACACAGGAGGGGGAGGACAGGGAGGTGAGGTGCCTACCAGGTGCCATGGCATGGAGGGATAGAAGGAAGATCCTGGGGATCGCTAGGAAGGCAAGACGGGAGGATGAGCTGGATGTCATTATCGTTATCCACCTAGGTACTAATGACCTGGCAAATGGGGAGCCAAAGGAAGTTCAGGAACAGTTTAGGAAATTGGGGAGGGGTCTCAAGCAAGTAGCTACTTCTGTCACCTTCTCGGAAGTACTATCTGTGAGAGGCATGGGAGAGCATAGGGGTGCATGCACCAGGAACTTTAACTCATGGTTGAAGAACTGGTGCTGTGAGAAAGGGTTTGGATTCATTGGTGACTGGGGACTCACCTGGAGGGATGGAGGCGTGTTCAAGCCTGACGGCCTGCATCCATCCTGGAGGGGAATCCAAGCACTCAATGATAAGTTTAAGTGTTACATTGACAAGCATTTAAACTAGCCAAGGGGGGTGGCAGGCCAGCAAGGAGGGTACCTAGTTGCCCACCCCCCCACAGCTAGCAATGGAACCAGTCAACCGAAGGAGTGGATATCTCTACAAAGCAGTGTGCAAAAGATGGAGATAGGTGCCCAAGAAGTGGATAGGCAGAAAAGGGGCAAAATTCAACAGAAGGGCAGACAGCAAGGAGAACCAGTGATAAAGGACAACCAGGGTAGGGGCTGGAGTAGAACAGCTAAACAGTCTAGGGAGGACAAATCATGGAAAGCCATGTGTGCCAAATGCCAGGAGCCTTAGCAACAAGATGGAGGATCTGGAGGCTGTCATGGTGCAGTCAGACCTGGACATTGTGGCCATCACTGAAACCTGGTGTAATGATAATCATGACTGGGAGATGGCCATACCTGGCTACAACATATTCAGAAGAGACAGGGCAGGTAGGAAGGGAGGAGGAGTGGCACTGTATGTGAAAAATGACATAAGGGCCACAGAGATCCAGGAAGAACAAAATGGGGGATAGATACTGTGGGTTAAGCTGGAAAGGAAAATGGGGCCAGCCATCTGCACAGGTGTGGTCTGTAGACCAACAGTCCAGGAGGAAGAAACAGATAGGGGGCTGATGCTAGCCATCCAAAGGATGGCAGACAAGGGTGAGGTAGTGCTGGTTGGAGACCTCAATATTCCAGACGTGGACTGGAGCATCTGAGCACCAGCATCAACTATGAGCAGATTTATCCTGGACTGCCTTCAGGTTGCCTTCCTCAAGTAACTGGTCATGGAACCAACTCTGCAGAAGGCAATACTGGACCTTGTGCTCACAAACCGGGACAGTGTGATGGGGGTAACAGTGGGGGAGCACCTGGGGAACAGTGACCACCAGTCATTGTGGTTTGAAATCACAGAAGGAGCAGAACCAAACCACACAAAAACACGTATCCTGGATTTTAGGGGGACAGACTTTGGGAAAATGGGGAGATGCTTGAAAGAGGCATTAAGGGGAATGGGGCAGGAATCTGGAGTTGAGGAACAGTGGGCAGTATTTAAAATGGGGATTACAAGAACAACAGAATTATGCATTAAGCAGGTTAGCAAGGGGAAAAGGAAGAGGAGGCCATTATGGTTTTCTAAGGAGGTAGCGGAGAAAGTGAAAGCCAGAAAGATTGCATTCAGGCAATACAAAAAGACACAGGTAGAAGGGGATAGGGAGGAAACTTAGTTCGAGAAACAGCTCTTGCAGCAGGTTACACCATTAGGACTGAAGCCGGCAGGCACCAGGACCCCACGGAAATTTTCTAGCTAGCAGTATTCAGTGGGAACAGCCCCCGATGTCGGTCCAACCCCTCCGTCAGGCGTTCTACAAAAGGGGGCGGTCCCCCAGAATCCCCAGTTCTTTTCCCGCCATCGACTCGCCAGCATCGGCCTCACGGTCCCACTCTAGCGCACGACGACTAAGAACTTTACAGTTTTACCAACACTAAATGTCGGCATCTCCAACTCCTTCTTCAGAAGGACATCCTTCCAAGTGTGCCTGCAGCAAGCAGATCCCTTTCAAGGATCCTCATTCATCCTGCCTGCGGTGCTTAGGCCCGGACCACGACACCAAGGCCTGCTGCTCCTTCTGTCAGGGGTTTAATAGTTGCACCAGGATCCGCCACCAGAAGGCACTTCAGGGGTTCCTCTTGGAAGAAAAATTACACAGTATGGATAAGAAACCTTCCTCCAGAGGTGAATCTACCTTTAAGTCCCACAAACACTGGGACAAGCATCGGGAGAGGGCCAGGTCCAGATCCCCCAACCAGGCCTCGGACTCGCGCGCCAGCTCAGGCTCCACGCGCTCAGACCACTCTCCCTCCAGGGCTCGCTCTCAGCCCCCTCCGGTAAAGATTAAGGCTTCAGACAGCTCTTCGACTTCTCTGCACCATATCAAGACTTCCAGGCCTTTGGCTTCCTCCACTCCCTCCCGGGCCTCTTCGAAGTCTTCAGACCGTCACCAGTCCAAGTCTTCTTCCTCAGACCAATGCCGGGACCCCGATTCCAGATTGGTCTCCCAGCCTCCTAGGGGTCCGGATCCCCTCCTAGGAAGACCAAGGACCTGATGTCCCTGAAGCAGACGACGGACCTGACGTTGGCCAAGCACCCGACGCCGGCCAAACACCCGAAGTTGGTCAGACATTCGCTGGAGCCGAAGACATCGGCCAAACACCAGACGTCGGTCAGGCGTTCGCCAGAGCCAAAGACATTGGCCAAGCACCCGACGTCGGTGACATGTTCACCGGAGCGGAAGACTGCCCCCCCATCACCGGTGGATACCGGTCGCTGGGACTCCACAGAGGAGGACCTGACGTTGCCTGAGGACCAGGCAGGCGACAGTGAGGATGCCGGGCTTCCACGGGAGCCTTCACCCATCTCGGAGACGCCCTCGGACCTGACGCCCAACACCGGCACCAGACCACCGGCGCCAGGTCCGTCGTCTGGTATGAACATCCAAGAGATCAAAGATCTCTTCACTTTCTGGTGGGACACAATAAAGAAAGATGTGATCCCAGTTAAACCTCCTCCTCCTACTCCTTCATCTCCTACTCCCCCTTCTCTACCACAACGGCCAACAGGATGACCACTGACCCCCAAGGAGCACACTCCACCTCCTAGGGGAAGATCCAAGGAATGGAGAAGGCCTCCTTCAAGATCTCTCTCAGGGTCTCCCAGCCCTAAGCGACCCAGACGCCGATGGTCCACTCCGCCAGGGGAGGATTCTAGACCGGACACTTCAGACACCTCCAGGTCTCCTTCTCCACTCAGCATCCCATCACCTGACCCACAAGACCTGCCCAGGTCACCTCCGGATGATCTCTCTTTTTCTGAGATTATGAGGCACATCCAGGAGAACATGGGATGGGATTCGGAAGATTTCGACCCCGAGAGACAGCGCCTTGCTCATTACCTTTGGCAGAAGGAGCCTAAGCCTGTGGTAGTGCCACCCTTGGTGGACACTTTCGTGGACGTCACCAAGGCTGCGTGGAAGCATCCACACTCCACCCCCGCTGTGCCTAAGAAAGCTGACCATCTGTATAAGGCCCCAAAAGAAGACCAGTACTTGGCGCAACAACCTCTGGCTGACTCCCTGGTCATTACGGCCTCTCATGACAGGTCCCAGCAACCACAGCATCTGAGCACACAGCCACCAGACCAGGAATCCAAGCAGTTGGATGCCCTGGGGAGGCGCATGTATGCGGCTGCTACATGCTCCATGAGGTCCCTGAACTATCTGTTGCATATGGTTCAGTTTCAGAATGCCCTGTGGGAACAGGTTCAGGACCTAGTTGATAAGCTACCGGGTGGCGAACAGAGGACAGAGCTCTTGAACCTCCTCCGCACAGGGTCAGATGTGGGGACCCAAGTGTTATGAGCCGCATATGGTTCTGCGGACTCGTCCGCCAGAGGCGCAGCTTCAGGCGTCTGTCTCCGGAGACGCTCCTGGCTCCATGTCTCCAGTTTTACCCTGGATGTACAGAAAAGTATTCTTGATGTCCTATACAACGGAGAAGTCCTGTTTGTTGAACACTCGGAAAAGGTTATCACCAAGCTTCAGGACGCCGGGAAGGCAGTAAGGTCTGTGCAGGCCGTGCACAGATCAAAATCTGGTTCCTTTCATAGGAACCAGAACCGTTTTCGTGTCCGGCATCAACGACAGCAACCACGTTCCAGCCAGCAACAAAGGGGCACTTTCCATCGTAAAGCCCAGTCCAAATCTTCCCCAGACGGAGGTCAGTGGTATACCAAACCGGCCCAGCATGCGGGAACCAACGCTGCCACAGCATGACTCCTTCCCTGCCCTCGCCCCTCCTCTGGATCAATGGGCAGAAAAGGTCGGGGGTCGCATCGCTTGCCACTTTTCAGGGTGGCAGTCGATTACCACCGACTGGTGGGTACTTCAAATGGTCAAGAGAGGTCACTTTATAGAATTCCTCGACCACCCATTGTCAAGACCTCCCCTGCTTTCCCGTTATTTGGGTCAGCATGCACTGCTCATACAGCAGGAAGAGGTGCTCGCACTTCTAGGAAAGGATGCTATAGAGCATGTACCGAGGAACCAGAGAGGTGCAGGTTACTATTCCCACTTCTTTCTGGTTCCCAAAAAGACAGGGGACCTCTGTCTGATACTGGATCTCAGCGATCTCAATGCTTCGGTCTTTTACAAACACTTCCGTATGGTGACCCTTCCTGGTCTGATACCCATGCTCAAGCAGGGCGCCTTCCTAGCGTCCTTGGACATGCAGGATGCTTACCTGCACATACCCATTGCTCAAGTGCACAGGAAGTTCTTGCACTCCGAATTTCTAGGTCACCATTATCAGTTCCGAGCCCTCCCTTTCGGGCTGTCACCGGCACCTCGGGTGTTTACGAAGTGCATGGCAATCGTAGCGGTGGCTCTAAGGAGACAAGGCCACTATGTGTTCCCCTACCTGGATGACTGGCTTCTCATGGCACCCTCTCGGGAGGCCCTGATGTCTGCCATTCACTGTACTCAGTCTCTGTTTGAGACGTTGGGCATCATTATCAATCAGGAGAAGTCACGCCTAGTTCTGTCACAGAATCTGCAGTTCATAGGCGCAGTTCTGGACACCATCCAAGGGAAAGCTTTTCTGCCCCAGGACCAAGTGGAACATATCAGATCCCTCATCAGGGACATCTTGGCAAAGAAGACCATCCCAGCCAGACGGGTCCTTTGCCTGCTCGGACATATGGCTGCGGCCATTGCAACAGTCCCGCTAGCCCGTCTCCACATGCGGGTGACTCAGTGGATGTTACGGGTTCAATGGGATCAGAAGCAAGACCATTTGCAGCTTCCAATTCGGATCACAAATGCCGTAATCCGGGATTGGCAATGGTGGCTAGATTCAAAGAACCTATTGGCGGGGGTCCCCTTCATTGCGCCGTCTCCGACTGTGACACTCTCCACGGATGCCTCGGGGTTTGATTGGGGAGTACATCTCGACGGGGTCAGGTCTCAGGGCTCATGGACATCCCAGGAAGCTCATCTCCACATAAATATCTTGGAAATGAGAACAGTTCTTTACGCCCTGCAGACTTTCCAGTCAGAGATCCCACTGGGTACTCTTCTGTTACAAACAGACAATACCACGGTGATGTATTACCTCAACAAACAAGGAAGCACCCATTCCTACCCGCTTTGCAGGGAGGCCATAAGGGTGTGGGATTGGGTACTACAACACGGCACAAACCTCATTGCTGTTCATGTCCCAGGAGTGGACAACGTCATCGCAGACAGCCTGAGCCACTCTCAGGCCAGAGTCCATGAGTGGGAACTACTCCAGGAGGTAGTAGAGGATCTGTTTCACAGATGGGGTACACCAGTGTTAGACCTTTTCGCGTCCCCATACAATGCAAAACTGCCCAATTTCTGCTCGCTAGATCCTGGGCCTGGTGTTTTCTGGTGAGATGCGTTGTCCCTCTCCTGGATGGGCAGATTCCTCTACACGTTTCCTCCCTTCCCATTGATCCAGAGGGTCCTTTTGAAACTTTGCAGAGAGCAAGCGACTCTGATATTTATCACGCCATTTTGGCCCAGACAGATTTGGTTCCCTCTGCTACACCAACTGTCCTGGGAACCTCCGGTGCCTCTGCCAATCAGCTCTCACTTATTGATTAAGGAGGCAGGCTCTTTGGTCCATCCGGACCTTTGCTCCCTGAACCTGCATGCCTGGCTCCTAGAGACATAGCCATCATGCAGTACAGGGTCTCGCAAGAGATAGCAGATAGTCTAGTGGCTGCTAGAAAACCGGCCACTCATGCTACATGCGCCATGAAATGGTGCAGATTTTGCCTCTGGGCTCAGGCACGGGGATTTTCCCTGATGGATTGTCCAGAAAGGTCGGTCCTAGACTACCTCCTGTCTCTCTTTCAGGCAGGCTTGGCCTACTCCTGTATTAAAGTACACCTTTGTGCCATCTCAGCCTATCACACACCTATAGGCCAATGTCCCTTAACTCAGTTGGACACAGCACGAGCCTTCCTGAGAGGTGTTCTCCACCTTAGACCTCTGATTAAGGATCCTATTCCTCTATGGGATTTACCCTTTGTCCTGGAGCAGCTTATGCTGCCACTTTTTGAACCAGCCGTGGATTGCGAGCTATATCTCCTTACTTGGAAGACGTTATTTTTAGTTGCTGTTACTTCGGCCAGAAGAATTTCTGAACTTCATGCACTGATGTGCAAAGAAAGTTATTTGGTTTTTCACCAGGACAGGGTGTCCCTATGGACAAATCCAAAGTTTCTACCTAAGGTGGTCTCAGCTCCCACCTTTAATCAGGACATAGACTTACCAGTGTATTTTCCTAAATACTCTAATAGAGGAGAGGCCTCGTTGCACACTGTAGATGTGCATAGGTGTCTAAGATACTACCTCACCAGAACCAGACACCACTGAAAATCTGACGAGCTTTTCATCTCCTTCGCCCACAGGATGATGGGAGCTCCCATTTCTAAACAATCGCTGTCCAGGTGTCTCATCCATTGTATCACGTTCTGTTACCAGAAGTGTAAGAAACCCTTACCGGGCTCGGTTAAGGGTCATTCCACAAGGGGGTGGCTACCTCCTTTGTGTCCATGAAGAACGTGTCCACTTCAGCCATCTGTGCAGCAGCTACTTGGAGCACTGTGCACACCTTTATCAGGCATTATAGCCTGGACATTGCATCGAGGCGAAGAGCTGGTTTTGGTCTAGCAGTCCTTCTGGGACTTCTGTCCTAGGCTTCGGTCCAACTCATGATCTCTACCTTGCCTCCTCCCACCTGCGAGGGATTTCCAGTATTGCTTGGGAATCAGTCCTAATGGTGTAACCTGCTGCAAGAGCTGTTTCTCGAAGTAAGATAGTACAGTTACGTAAGAACTTACCGTAACAGTAGATCTTCGAGAACAGCTCTTGCAGCAGGTAGTTTCCCTCCCACCATCCCCTCTAGAGGTAGAGTTGTTCCGATATCCTTCTCCTAGGATTAGGTGTTCCTAATCTCTGATTACTTTTTGATGGCGGATCCTCAGTCTCCACTTCTGATGTCATCTAGCGGCCCGGGAGTCTCCGGTGGGAGAACTGGGGATTCTGGGGTACCGCCCCCCTTTTATAGGATGCCTGACGTCGGGGGTGGTCCCCGCTGAATACTGCTAGCTAGAAAATTTCCGTGGGGTTCTGGCGCCTGCCGGCTTCAGTCCTAATGGTGTAACCTGCTGCAAGAGCTGTTCTCGAAGATCTACTGTTACAGTAAGTTCTTACATAACTCTACTGTACCAGGAGAAGCAGAGAGAGGCAGGGAGGTCAGTAAGGGAAGCCAAAGCTCAGACAGAAGAGCACATAGCAAAATCAGTGGGTAGAGGGGACAAAACCTTTTACAGCTACATAAGTGAAAAAAGAAAGGCAAAGGGAGGGATAGTGAGACTGAAGGGGGAGGATGGGGGCCACGTGGAGGATGACAACAGTAAAGCTGACATGTTGAACAGGTATTTCTGCTCAGTCTTTACTGAGGAAGAGAAGGGTAGTGGGTCTGAAGGGAGTACAAGTGGTGGGAATGGCACAGAAATGGACACAAGTCCCTTTACATGAGAAAGGGTCCTGAAGGAACTGGAAGTAATAAGAGTTGATAAAGCAATGAGGCCAGATGGGGTGCACCCCGGGGTCCTTAAAGAACTAAGAGAGGTGGTGGCTGAACCTCTGGCAATCTTGTTTAGCCGATCACTGGAAACAGGGGAGGTAACCAAAGACTGGAGGACGGCAGATGTAGTCCCCTTATACAAAAGTGGGAACAAAGAGGAAGCGGGGAACTACAGACCAGTCAGCCTCACCTCGGTAGTGGGAAGATCATGGAAGCACTACTGAAGGAGAGATTGGTGGAACATCGGTTGCCAATGGACTACAGGACCCAAGGCAGCATGGTTTCTCGGGGAGGTCATGTCAGACCAACCTCATTGAATTTTTGACTGGGTGATTAGGGAGGTGGATCAGGGGAGGGCAGTGGACATGGCCTATCTGGACTTCAGCAAGACCTTTGACACTGTGCCACATGGAAGACTATTACACAAACTGGGGAATATGGGTGTGAGCAGGACAGTAGTGCAGTGGGTAGGTAACTGGCTGGGTGGCAGGACACAGAGGGTGGTGGTAAATGGCTGTCACTCCACAGAGGGAAGAGTGACCAGTGGGATACCACAGGGATCAGTGCTGGGACCAGTCCTATTCAACATCTTCATGAGTGACATTGCGCAGGACCTAGAAGGCAGAATTTCCCTGTTCGCTGATGACACAAAGCTCTGTAACAGAGTAGACACACCAGAGGGTGTAGAAAGAATGAGAAGAGACCTGCAGAAACTTGAAGAATGGTCCGGAGTTTGGCAGTTGAAATTCAGTGCAAAGACGTGCAGATAATGCATTTGGGTCACAAAAATCCTGGCACGATATATCGGTTGGGGGGGTGAGGATATAGCATGCACCAAGCAGGAAAGGGGTCTTGGGGTTATCATCTCTGATGACCTCAAGGTAGGGAAATAGTGTGACAAGGCAGCAGGTAAAGCAAATAGGATTCTGGGATGCATAGGCAGGAGCATCACCAGCAGGAAAAGGGAGGTCATAATTCCACTATACAAGACACTAGTGAGGCCCCACCTGGAGTACAGTGTACAGTTCTGGAGACCTTACGTAAGGACACAGACAGGGTAGAGAAGGTTCAGAGGAGGGCAACAAAGATGGTACATGGATTGCATCACAAGTCCTATGAGGACAGGTTGAAAGAACTGAATATGTACTCCCTGGAGGAGAGGAGGGAGAGAGAGGATATGATAGAGACATACAGGTATCTTACAGGGAGGAACAGGGTGCAGGAATACACTATTTTTAAGGGAAAAAGATGTTCCAGGACTAGAGGGCATGGGATAAAGTTGGAGAGAGGACAATTCAGAGGAAACGTGAGGAAGCATTTCTTCACAGAACGGGTGGTGGACAAGTGGAATACCCTGCCAGAGGAAGTGGTGGGGGCTGAAACAATCACAGGATTTAAGAAAGCATGGGATAGACATAAAGAAATTCTGGAGGTCAGGGTTAAGGGGCAACAGACTTCTAGGAAAACATAAAGTAAACTTACAAGCTCAAATGGGCAGACTGGGTGGGCCGCGTAGGCCCTTATCTGCCGACACAGTCTATGTATCTATGTAGTCTCTGTGAAAGGACACTTTTGGCGACCTTTTGGGCTGTCAAGCGCTTTCTGTACATCATTGGGTATGCCCTTATTATCTTGCATACCTGTCACACCCCAACTAACTTTGTGCTTTCAGACAAAGTAAAAGATGGATCTGTCTCTAACATCAGGCTGACCCATTGGTCTTTGTTTTTGCAGGATAGGTGCTGCCTGCTAAAATGCCCTCAATCTTGGCCCATGGCCTACTCTACAAAGGCGCGCCCCATGACTGCGCCCTCCAACAACCTGACCCAGGACCATTTTTACAAGCTACACCTGAGGTCCTGGAAGATACTACCATGTTTCGCATCTTTACAGATAGCTCTGCCTCCTATGTGGATGGAGAGCAGGTAGCAGGGCTTGGAGTACTTATTCTAGATCAGGAAGGTGATTTCAGGCACATCTCTAGAAAGTGCACTGTTATCTCCTCACAGTACGCTGAACTGGCCGCTGTGGCCTGTGCATTGGAGATCATGCCCCATGGTGACAAGGACGCCATCATTTTTGCAGACTCCAATGGGGTTTGCTCATCACTCAATGAGTTCTTTCCATTTTGGCAAAAGAACAATTTTACATCATCTGATTGTACCCTTGTCAAATATAGGGAACTGTTTGTGTACATACACACCCTAACACAAGTGTTTAATCATAAGCTGTACATTCACAAGGTAAGGGCTCACTGTAAATCTGACCCTTACCATGAGTTCAGTGATCGAGCAGACTGGCTTGCCTAAGCAGGTGCTCAAGGAGGTGAGACATGGACAGTGATTCACCAACTAGGTGTAGCAGCTATTGTAGCATCTATTATAGCTGCCAACAAGAAATTGGTTCCAGAACCTCCACTGGACATCTCTGCTGCACAGAAAACAGATCCTGAAATAAGAAATGTGTTCAAATTTCTAGACAAAGGAACTGAACAGCCACTGCCTTTTGGCAGTCCATATAAGAGGCACTCAGACAATATACACTTGTGCAGTGATCAGAAGCTCATCTGGTATCACAAACAGGATACAGGTGACAAATTGTGGGTTGCACCACAATCTCTGTGAACCAGATTTATTCATATGTTTCATGACACTCCCACTGGTGGACACCAGGGCACAGAAAACACCCTTCAGCGACTCAAAATAGTCATCTGTTGGCCTGGTATGGCCATAGATGTAGAACACTACGTGAACAGCTGCATAGTGTGTGCTCTGAACAATCCAATATCGGTAAAAAGAAATGCCAGATTGCTGCCCCAAAGGCAATCTGGACCATGGATTGCGATACAGATCAATTTTATTGACCCTCTTAACAACTCCAGTAAGAACAACAAGTATGCAGTTGTTGTCACAGATTTGTTCTCCAAGTGGGTAGAAGTATTGCCCACTAAGAACAACATGGCAAAGACAGCTGCCAAGATCCTGGTAGATGAAATGTTCACCAGGTGGAGTCTACCCATAAAGGTAGACTCAGACCAGGGAACTAGCTTTACAGCCGAGCTGATGCAACAGATACTTCAACTTCTTGGAGCTGATCAAAAATTCCACATTCCTTACCACCATCAATCCTCAGGCCAGGTAGAAAGAGCTCACAGATGCATCAAACAGATGCTATGTAAATTCATCAATGATAATCCCAAGGATTGGGATTCCCTCTTGCCACTGCTACTGGTAGCAATTAGGGGTACACCTGCAGCCACTACTCAGTGTACACCTTATGAGGTTATGATTGGTAGAGCTATGAGATTACCTGAGCACCTTCTGATTGATCTCCACAACCCTATTGCAAATGGAGTATCTGTAGATAAATACATTGAAAAGATTCATGATGACATCATGAAGACATACATGTTCACCCTATTGTCTTAGCTATCTGTTACTTTCTGCTAGCTCAGCATGCTTTCCCAGGCTAGTGAGAAGTCAGGTTAGTTACCACTGGCCAATTATAATGTTTTTATATATCTTTTTAGCTGTTGCTATGACAATTATCAGGGGTATAAGACCCTGTGCATTGCACCTTCTCTCTGAGAAGAGACGTACTGCTACCTAAAGGTAAGATAGATTGGAAGTATTCTCCCGGTGATCACACTGTTTGGTTGTAAGCCTGCTTTATATACCAGAAATAAGTCACTTTTTGTGCTGGACACCACTTGTCTGTCGTTTCTTCACTTTAGTGCAGTTCCAGCAAGAGCCTGAGAAGGTGATGGTTTGACCATCCTGTTACGTATCATTTCCTCCCCCTGAGATGGGGGTCTGTATACAACCCCTGTACAGATTGTGGTGGAATTTCTGGTCTTCAGGGTGACCCATGGTGCCTCCTCTCCTCCCTGTTTACCCTTTTAGTTCTGTTGCTTTGATCCTTTCCCTTACATAGAGAGCTACTCCTCTTCCTCCTCTTCTGCTCTCCCTGTCCCTTCTATAGATTGCATACCCTGGTATGTTGACATCCCAGTCATGGTTCTCTGTGTACCATATTTCTGTGACTGCCATGATATCCAGATGTCCCTCTTCCATCAAGGCCACCAGTTTGGGAAGTTTGTTTCCTAGACTACGGCATTGGTACTCACCCTCCATTTTTTGTGATGGCCTTACCCCATTTACCCCTGCCCTTATCCTATTAACTTCTCTATCTTGGTGTTTACCTCATTAGCTACCCTGATTTTTTGGGGGAGGGGGCTAGGATTTCACTGCTCCTTTTCAGTGCCTTCCCCCTTGGCTAGTTTAAATGCTTGCCAATGAAGCATTTAAACCTATCACCTAGTATCCTGTTTCCCCTCCTGAACAGATGCAGACCATCACTAGATTATGCCGTTAGTGGATGATTAACAGATCATTAACACAACACCTGGTCATGCCTTAATTATGGAGGTCGATCAGAAAGGGGTTAAAGTGGCAGGACATCTACTTGGAGTTTGGAGCTTTTTAAGCAGCAGCCTTTGGAAAACGGAAAGTCTGGGGGTTAACAAAGGGTGGCTGCGAGACCATTTCATTCTGTGGGGCCTGAGATGGAGAAAGCTTCCTTGGTCAGTCTTAGAAAATGGGGCTCAGAACAGGGGTGAAGAGGAACCTGAGGTAAAATAAATTCCTATATTTAGACTTTATTAATGGTAAATGTTATATAGTGAGGACATGGAAAGAGCCCATTCCTCCTTCAGTAGATGTACTAAACAGCTTGCTCATGGATTGTATAAGAATTGAGCAAATTCATTATCTTACACTTCAGTCTTCACCAGAACCCATTGCTAAAGGTTTGCTTTATCTCAGCTGATGTATGCACAAATTAGGAAGAAAAATAAAACAATGTAAGGTAATCAGGTTTGACAATAACTTATGTAACTAAATGCTGACTTTTACCACTTCTGTTTTTAATTTGGTTTATACAGTATGGCCTGGATATTCAAAAGGGTTGCACCATGCTCAACAGGGTTGCGCATGCGCAAGTCCAAAATGCGCCATTCTGCGATATTCAGCAGGAGGCAGTTACGCCACTGGCATCAGGTTGCGCAAGAGAGCAATGCAAATGAATGCATGCTCAACAGGAGGGGGAGGATCCATGCATAACCTGCACAACCCGATATTCAGTCGGGTTGTGCAGAGTTAGCATCGCAACCCCAACCTGCGCCTGCACAACCTTGAGCCCAAAAAAAGGCTTAAGTTGAGGGCCACCCACAGGTGAGCTGCTGCATTGCAGGGCGCAACACAGCAGCTGCCACCCCTGGCTGGCCCCAACTCTTCCCTGTGCCCCCACCAGCCCGATCGGGCATAGTACTTTCTGACTCCCCGCCCACACATCTCCCACAGCCCGATCGCGGGCAGTACAGGTACATGTAACACCCCCAATATCCGAAGCCCGATCGCGGGCATAGCGTATATGAACCCCCAGTGCCCGATCGCCCCGGGCAGATGTAACCCCAACCCAAATATCTCCCTGGTGGTCCAGTGGACCGTAAAACCCGATCATGGGCAGAATCATCAATCCCCAAACATCTCCCTGGTGTCTAGTGTCCCCACCCAGAAGCCCCTCCCCCGCTCCCCGGCGGAGCGACAGCATCCACCGCCTGCCGCCCGCCGCCCTGGACTGACTGTCCGGTAGGGCTGCGCGCCCATTAGACAATGTCAAAACTTATCCCAAAGTGTGTGTGCATTATAGAGGCCAGACTAAACACACCAGAAAATGAATGTCAGCAGGCTGTGTGAATTAACCATGGCAAGAGCATTGTCCAAGCTCCCTAAAGAATAACACAACTGAATGTACTATACAAGCTTTTAAAGTCGAAACAGAGATCCATATTATACAACAATTAGTAGAAGAAGAATCAGTATTTATATAGCGCTTTTCATACATAGTGTATCCCAAAGCACTTTACAAGCAATGCTAGCCTGGTAGTGAAGTGATTGAATGTGTAGTGGCGGCCATATCGCACATCAACACCCACACACAGCCTGGACAATTGCACGAACCACTTTATGGGAAGGGTAATGTTGGCCAGGACACCAGGAATGTCTCCTACTCTTTGCGAAGAGTACCCTGGGTTCTTTTACTTCCACCTGGACACCCCCAGGACAGCACCAGGATGGGTAGAAGGGACCTTGGTTTAACGTCTCATCTGAAGGACGGCCCACCCCAGCAGTGTAGCACCCCTAATACTGCACTCGGATGCCAGCGCTTAGGTGCAAGTCCAATTCCAGTGTGGGATGAGAACCCATGACCGGTCCAGAGGCAGATGTGCTACCATCTGAGCCACGCTGACACCTAGTAGACAGCCTTAGGGTTTGGGCAGCATGATTAGTGCCCATACTGCCGTGTACTCATGGATGAGACTGACTGCAGAACTGTTTTGGGAACTGACTGCTACGGACCTCCCACTGCTGGTCAGTGTGAGTTTACCATGCTTCCACTCATAGTTCACCTGGCTTTCCACTGACTTTTATCGTGAGCCAGTGGTGTATAAGCACCTTTCTGCAGTGCATCCTGCTACCATGATGATGTCTCTCATGTACTGTCCAAAATGAAAATCCACAAAGACTACTATGAGACTCAGTCTTGGCACAAGAACCTTGATTAAATATGTGAAAGATAAAAATAAACCTGTCATACAGTAAAAAGCATGTAAAACAAATATCGCTTGTTCAAAATCCTCTGAGAAGTACCATTAGGACAACAGGATCTCTCATCTCCCTCCAGATTTGCCATGCATCAGAGATCACCCTTCAATGCCAACTTATTAGAGAGGGATCCTGCCCTGTAGTAACTACATTTAACTTGGTAAAGTTAACAGAAGCTATCACATAGTATTACTCACGACCTTCAGTGTTCAGTGGGGAGCCCACATGGTGCCACCGACTCCTTCTGAAACTTGTCTCCTGCTATGCCCATAATGAGGTTGGTGTTTCAATAAGAGGTACGCAAGGAACAGTGTGAGGCCTCAACCAGCATCCTTACTACAATCATGATGTTCACCTAGGGTTCATGCCCTCACATCCCCCTTGCTCCTGACTTACTGCCACCTACCAGGGTAAATAGTAGGTCCCTTACTCAATCCCAGCCATTCTTGAACCCATTAATGTTTGTTTGTGTCCACCACATCAGCCAGTATATTGTTCCACTACTCACCCACTCTCTCAGTAAAGTAAAACTTTCCCACATCCCTTCCCTTCCTACCTTCCATTCATACCTCATTGTTTTTGACCAACCGTTCCTGCTGAATAGTTCCTCACAGTCTACCTTTCAGGAACCTGAAGGTCTCTAGCCATGTTGCTCCTCTCTCTGGCCCCCAATGAGTACATGTTCTGTGCCCGAAGCTGATCCTCACAGGAGCTGCTCTGTTGGCCCTGAATCATTTTGGTTACCCTATGCTACACAGTCTCCATTGTGCCCTTGTCTTTTTTTAGGTGGGAACTCCAGAACTGGGCACAGTATTTCAGATGGGTCTCACCAGTGATCTATCGAGAAGCAGTATTACCTCTTTCCTTCTGCTACTGAAACCCCTCTCAATGCACTCAAACAATCTGGTTGCCTTGCTGCATTGGATAGTTCATTTTAGGGAGTTGCTTATGATTACTCCCAGGCCCTTTCCTCAGATGTAGTGTTCAGTTTAACCAATGCCATCCAGTATTCCATCCTGGGGTTCTTATTCCCCATGTGCATCACCTTGCACTTTCTGGCATTGAATTTCAACTTCCAGACCACGGACCACCACTCTAACCTTTGCGGGTCCCTCTACAGCTGCCTTACCCCCTCCTCCTTGCCATCTACCCTACCAAAGAGTAGTCTATGAATGGATGCATCTTGCCCTTATCCCTTTCTCCTATGTTGCTGAAGAACATGTTAAAAAGGACTAGTCTCATAACTGACCCCCTGCTGTGCCCCACATGTGACCTCCCTCTCCTCAGTTTAACCCAGTTGACCATCATCCTCTACTGTCTCCCTCATGGCCAACTTCCCACCCATCTAACTAGGTCCTTCACTGCTCCCACATCTCTAACTTCTCCAGCAACATTTTATTTGGCACCAAACTGAATGCCTTGCTGAAGTCAGCATACAATACATCTGCTGCATGTCCCTTGTGGAAGATGGCTGCTGTGCTGGACATGCAGTCACGCTGGATCTGAGACAGCCTGCTTCTCTTGTTTAAAACCCTGTGCGTTTTGGCATAACTTACACTAGCTGCCATTGTTTTAGATTAGGTTAGTTGATGGCCAGTTTCCTAGGTCTCCTGGTAGTAAGCAAGATGTGGCAGTTTAGATTTTAGTTTTTCTTCCATAAAGGGTGCTTTAAGTAAGCAATAATACCCAACAGGGAGGGCTTTATTGGGAAATACTGGACCGCCCGGGGCATAATGAGGCCTGACACTCGCAGGCAGAGGGACTTATAGCCCCAGGAAGATCTGGTATTTCCTAATAAAGCCCACCCTGGAGGGTATTACTGCTTAGAAAATGGCCAACCTTATATTTATATATGGTTAAATAAATAATGTTATATTTCACTGCTAGAACTGTTTATTCTTTAAGTTATTATGTTATAAAATAGTTCCTTCACCTGTAGTAGAAAGCAGTTTTGTTTTGTTTTTTATCTGGGGACTATAGCCCTACTGGAGCCCCCGTAGTTTGTGTTTTTATAGCTCGTTTCCATAGTTATGCTGGCCATTACACACACTAATTTTTTTTTCTTTAACTAGTTAAGCATTAAGTTTTGGATGGTAGATGCTGCTGAGGTGCAAACAGTACTGTACTGAAGTAGACAGAAATGCCGCTTTTATTTTACAGAAGTAGACAGGAATGCCATTTTCTAGATGTTGTGCTTATACTTTCGGATCTGTGGCAGTCAACATGAGGACCAAATGCAGTTAGGGACAGCCAGGAGGTAAATGACTTATTTATTTAAATTTACAGAAACAGCATGAGTAACTGTGGGGGCAGTGCTGTGAGGGAGACTCTTACTGCCGTTTTTAAAGCCACACTTCGCACAATGAAGCCGATAGGACAAACGGCTTCTGTTTACTTTTTGTCAGCGTGGTAGTGTCAGATGGCGGTCGGGAGAGCGGTGCCATAGTATGGCTGTGAGAATTTCTTCACTCTTCCGACAGCAGAATCAGTGTGCTTTTTTTTTTCTTTTAAAGAAGCAGGCAACAAGCAAGTAAGTAGTGTTTGGGGGTGAGGGGACCTGTAGCTCTCGCTAAGCGAGAGAAAAAAACATGGCGGGCATTTGAAATTTTCTGGGGTGCTTTCAGCCAATTACAAAGCAGGCTGGGCACCACTGGAGAATGCAACTCGGTGAAGGCACTTGGACTGGCTCTAATTTTTGGCTGGGCATCTACTGAAAAATAGATGCCCAGGTTGGAAGTGGTTTTAGCCAATCAGGGAAGAAAAAAACATTCTTGCCATTTTCTAATTATAATTGTACATCAGTTGCAGTCTCAGTTTCTTTGTAACAGCAACTGAAAATGTTGCTGTTATATTGAAGGATTAAGTTACAGTATCTGCTGTAACCTATGACTGGAGGTTGCTACCAGTTATACATCAGGGGAGCCACGTCGTGGCCAATGGCTTTGCTTGTGCTTGTGGGGTGCACAGGCATCTGGAAACTGCAATCAGCCATCTGTTTATTGCAGTGAAATGACACTGGTGCTTTTCAGCAGGATTTTGACAGAGGGGAACACAGCCTTTTCTGGAAAACAGACCCTCCTGTTTTCATTTATTTCTTCCTTCTAGGGAATGGGTGTTTTTGCTCTGGCCTCTAAGGCCGGCCGAAGATCGTGCAAACTTTATTCCTGGAGATACCGAGCTGTGCAAAGGGAGGTATTCATTTTCCCTCATCTTACTGCAGACAGGAGTGTTGGGGGGGCCGTTTGGGACCTCAGCGAACTGTGACCCTCTCAGCTGTGGTGTATCCCAGCTTTTCCCTCCCTCCTCTCTAACTGCCATTGTGTGCACTGGCTTATGGTGTGTGTGTGGGGGGTGAAGTGGTGTTTCAGTGATGGCTGCAAGGTGGTGAGTCTTGGCTACTCCTTGTTGAGGGCACTGCCTCCTATGTCCAAATTGTGAGACTTGGCCTTCTCACATAGTGGCACAGTAGGGAAAAGGCTGGAAACTGTGCTGGTTAGCACCAAAGAGAGCTGCCCCCTCACCTGTATTCTTCTCGTTCATTATATATGTAGCACAAGCCTAGTGAGAGTGGTTCTGCTTCAGCTTTTATTTAATCTTTTGTTTTTTCTGTACTTTTAGTTTAGTGTTTCCCTCTGTGACTGTGTCAAGGACAAACTTTTCTCCCCTCATTGGACATGTTTGGGGGTGCAGTATCTAAATTTGGAGTGACTGTATTATTGGACATTTATGAAATAGTCATTCTTTATAGTCTTTTATACTTGGTTTAAGCACCCTACGCTGGCAACTGTTTTAAATTTTGTTTTTAAATGCTTTGTTTGAATGGGGATGTATGTGTGTTTAGGCATTTTTTACTTGTAACCTTAAGTTGAATGAGGTGTGAGTGGTGGGGAAGAATTTTCTTTGGGGTTGAAAATTTTTTTTTTTTTTTTAAGATTAGGATTTTTAATTTCATTAGCATGCTGGATTGGGCAATATGTGTAGAGGTCAGGCTGTTGAGAGGGTCTGCTATTCGTCAGACCACCTGTGGCTGCTCCGTCTGTTTGGGGGAACCCCAATGGCCCTGCCTTCAGCAGTCATCAGCTGTTGTGCTGGGCTGGGGATTCTCCAGAAATGGAGCAAGAGCCACAAGAGAGGTTCCAAGATAGCTGATGGTAGGTAGGGACAAGATTAGGACAGTGAGAAAAGCAAGATGCCCAGGGTGGAAATTGAATAATAAGAGGACTTCCCTGCCTTGTTTCCCTCCTTAGGGCTTTGCCAAAGACTAACAGGTAACTGGTAAACAGGCCAGTCAATTTTGCTCTTCCCCTTTGGGTCGTTCTCAGAAAAGCAAGATCAATGAAGAATAAGACATCAGTGATGGAAGGCTTCATCAGCAATTCCTCATCTGAATTTGTTTCTATCATGGAGACTTGACTTGGCTATGACTTTGGACCAGTGCTGGAGTCATCAATTTTGGCTGGATACTCCATGATGCACTGACCAAGGCAGAATTGCCAGCAGGGGTCCATCTGCTTTTGATACACTTTGGAACTCATGGCATACCCCGAGGAAATTTCTAGGTACTTTGAGGGTGTGACTGTTAGGGGTGGGTCAGGTGTAGGTTGTAGAATCATTTTCATATCCCAGTCTCCGTGATCTGGGGGTGATTTCCTGGTTAACCAGGTAATGAATGCCCCAAAACTTCTAGTGGTGGGGGATTTCAGTACCTAGATTAATGACGAAACCTTGCCTTTTGTTCAGCAGCTCCTCTAGGTGATGTCAGCACTGGGCCTCACACAGGCAGTTGTGTCTGTTATGCACCTGCATGGCTACACGCTGGGCCTGGTCTTCTCATTGGGGCTTGACATTAGTACGGTGAAGGCTGATCTGGTCATTTAATCGGGTCATCACCTGATGTCAATCCTCTGCAAGGTCCCCTGTTTGAACCCCCACTGTGGAGATGGTTCAGTACACCCGAAACATAATTTGGAGCCTTGCAAACTCCAGGTGGTATTGGACATCTCAGGCATGAAGAAGACCTGTGCTCAGGGAGCCATGAAAGCTGTTGAGTACTATAACATGGTTCTCTCAGTTGCCTTGGATTTCCTGGCTCACTATCCCATCTGTCCCTTGACTTCCTGCCAGAGCTTACCATGGTATTGTGAGGAGCCGAGGCCATTGAAGACTAAAGAACAAAAGTTATGGTATTCCTGGCAGAAGTCCCACTCTATGAAGGACAAAGTGGCACTAAGAACTCGCTATGGTGAGTATCAGAGGCAGTCACCCTGAAAAGAAGAGTTTGTGTCAAGGATGATTGCCGCAATCAAGAATCAGCCAGCATACCTCTTCTGCACTGTAGACAGACTGATTAACCCTCCCTGTCTGCGATCATATCGAGCATTTTCTGCTGATAAATGTGAAGAGTTTAGCTGATTCTTTCTTGACAAGATGTCCACCATTTCGGCTGGGATTTCCTCAAGCAGCATGTCATGGGTTGGTAATGTCAAGTTACAGAGGGTAAATGTCTGTCTGCTATCCTGAACTGTTTTCCACCAAGTTACTGAAGAGGATGTGCTTTGGGTGATCATGGGTTTGCGCCCTACTTGCTGTATGCTGGACCCCAGGTCTACCTGTCTGCCAACAGGAAGCCTGGAATTCCTAGAGCTAATTTATACCAAGATTGCCGGGTGTTACTTGGGGAGGGTGTATTTCTGTAGTGCTGAAAAGGGTGGTGGTGAAGCCCCTCCTGAAGAAACCAAATTTGGACCCTGACTACTTGGTGAATTACAGGCCTGAGCCTTCCCTTTTTGAAGAAGTTGATTGAGAAGGTAGTTGAGGTGCAGCTTGAGGATCATCTTGAAAAATGTAACATCTACGACCCGTGGGATTCAGGCCTCATCAAAAAATGTAACATCTATGAGCCTCGGGATTCAGGCCTTGTCACAGTACTGAGACTGCTCCAGTCAGCGTGCTCCATGATGTCCTCATTGCAAGAGACCAGGGACTTTGTTCCATCTTTGTCTTTTTGAATCTCTTGTCAGTGTCTGACACAGTTGACTATGGTGTGCTGTTGGATCACCTGAGGAACTATGTGCGACTCACCGGCAATATTCTTATATTATAGGTGTTTAACCTCCTGATCTGCCCCAGCTGTTCCACTCTGACTGCCCCCAGCCCATCACCTGGCTTTTCTGGGTCCTAACATCCCTCCATCATCCTCT
This sequence comes from Neoceratodus forsteri, assembly GCA_016271365.2. Classification (NCBI taxonomy): domain Eukaryota; kingdom Metazoa; phylum Chordata; order Ceratodontiformes; family Ceratodontidae; genus Neoceratodus; species Neoceratodus forsteri. Next base: position 1,131,643,556 of record CM028131.1, read on the forward strand.
GCCACAGGACTGTGGGGATGCCCAGTTGCCAGTGCAGGCCTGTGAGGGGTCTGTCATCATCCTGCAGTTGGGGTAGTTTTTCTGCCGAAGCTTTTGTCCCAGGCCCACAGGATGTGCAACAGGTGTGATGCAACCCACCTCCACAGAGATGCCCCTGGTGTCCTGAACATGGGATCCTTCCTCTACATGCAGCTCACTTGCATTGCCACCTGACACCTCCGGTTAGCAATCAGGCAGCAAGCCACATCAACCCACCTCCCCAGCCTTACGCAGTCCCCGAGATGCATTCGGAAATGAGCCAATACCAGCTAATCGCCCTGTTAAAACTTTTTTAAATCGATAGAAATAGACAGGGCTAGATAGATGGACAGACAGACAGATGACTCTCATTCCTCTCTCCCTCTCCCCCAACACCTCGACTGACCCATGTTCGTTTCTGTACCCAGATCGCCAGCGTGGTAGAAGGTGAGGTGCACAGTGCCTCAACCCTTCACACCACAGGGCCAGCACCAGCACTGTTCTGTGCTGGTTTCAGTCCTACATCACTGGGAGGTCGCAGCTGGTAGCTCTAGGTAATTTCCTCTCTTGAGCAGCTGCAGTCACTTGTGGGGTTCCTCAAGACTTGAACAGGACACCTGCGTTGTTTGCCATGTACTTGCTGCCTTTGGTTGAGATCATTAGGCAGCACAAAGTTGAGTTTCACTGTTATGCAGAAGAAACACAGCTCTGTCTGTCTTGTGCTCCTGAAACAACGAACGCTGCCTTGGTGTAAAGGCAGCATCTACAGGAGAGCAAGGATTGAATGGCCGCCAACTGTTTGCCTCAACGCAGGTAAGACAGAGGTTTTGATTGTCAATCTAGGCTGGTGTGTGTCAGCAATGACAAGTGGTGACTTCCTTTTACCATCTCTGAATGATCAACCACTTCTAGCTGTGAATGCAATGAAGGATATGGGTGTCTTTTTAGGACTGCAAGCCGACTTTAGAACAGCAGTTGGCAACTGTACTGTGAAATTGCTTTTGCCATCTTTTGTAATATTACCCAGATCAAGCCACATCTGGCACCAGCCGACTTGGAGTTGACATTCTGCACGTTTGTCACCTTTGTAACAAGAGTTCCCTGCCACAAAGCAGTGCTGTTACTATCCTGGAGCCCATTTTTCTCCAGGTAATTCACTAGGTTCTCACTGACTAATGTCTCCATCAGTTTACCCACAATCCAGGCAAAACTAACGGGCCTGTAATATCCTGGTTGCTCCCTGTCTTTTCCCCAGTGGCGTGGAACCACGTATGCCATCTGCAATTTCTTAAAACCATCCATAACTGTAGTCAGCTATTGTACCGACTGGTTCCTTGATGCCATGCAGCTAGGCAGCTGCTTGGCACGCTGGTGACCCAGGTTTGAGCCTTAAGCTCGAAACATCAGGAGCGGAGGCCAACTGAATGGGTGACAAAGCTTCTGCACAGATGCTCTCCTCTCCTCTCCAGTGTGGGTGCTACAGAAGACACAGCAGTGACACCTGGTGGTGTGGTGACCACATGTAGGCAGTTTCACCTCCAGGGTCTCACAACGGCACAGAAACTAGCACCCACTCCAGCCTGCCAGATGATAGCTACCTAGTCCCTCCATGCCACAGTTCCCTATCGCACCACTCTTGCTCCCCAGCCCTGCATGCGAGAGAGGACTCCCAGAGAATGCTACTCCCTTCCTTTCCCCAAGGGGAGCCCCTGGAAGGATAAGTCGAACCTTCCAAGAAAGTGGGGACAGCCTGGGGGCAGATGGCAGGAAGTGGTAGAGAGAGCAGCGGACTGGTGGTCAGACAGGGATGTTCAGCAGCCAGGAGTATGAGGGACAATGGGGGTGCTGCAGAAGGGACAAAACCCTCCTGACTGAAGTGAGCTGTTTAATAGCCCTGCCAGGGTTTAAGCCAGTTTGATGCCAACTCCTAAGCACCCCCAGTGAACCCCATCCAGCCCTGGTGCTTTATCTATTTTCAGGACTGCAAGCAATTTCTAATCTCTGCTTCTGTAACTGTCATCTGCCCTATTCCTAGGATCCCTGTGGTAGCCTTTATGCCACTTTTGGCAGAGGCCCTCTATCCCCACTGTGAATACTAAGCAAATGTAGTCATTTAGAATGGCTGCCTTCTGCTCGCCTCCTCTTACTCTCCCCCTCTCCATTAGGCTTACAGTTCACCCTCTCGTCTTCCTTTTTTGCCATGATGTACCTGAAGAACTGCTTTTGCCCTCCCCTTACCCTTCCATAATACGCAGCTCTTTGTGTCCCTCACTGGTTTCCTGGCCTCCATCTTTGCCTGGCACTTGCTCCATTCCTCTTTCCTTTTTTTCCCTGTAGCTAATGAAGGCCCTCTTTTGGTCCTCACTGCCTTCCTAACATCCATAGAAAACCAGACTGGTCTTTGTTACTGTTACCCTTGGTAACCATTCTCAACATGGTTTAGTTGCTTCAATAATGGTCCCTTAATTTCTCTCCCACTCTCCTTGATTTTGTTTACCCAAATCAAATTAACCTTGACTAATTCTCTCATCTGGTCAAAGTCCGCTCATCTGAAATCTAGAAATACAGCCTCTGACGAGGGCATAGTGGTACCCAGGACCTGTGCAAACCATATGGTAGTATGGTCACTGGACCTCAGTGGTTCCCCAACTCACACTCACCTTACCATTTCTGAGTTGGTGAGCACCATGTAGAGAATGGCAGCCTGTCATATAGGTTCCCTGACCAGCTGCACCAGCAGGTAGTCCTGCAATGCATCTCTAGTATGGCCTGACTTCTGGCGCTCTTTGTGCTAGAATGTCCCAATCTATGTCTGGTAGATTGAGATTTCACCCAACACCACTATCTCCACCTCTGTGGCCCCTTCACAATTTCTGCCCCTTTCCCAGCAGACTACAGATAACCCCATGCACAACTTCTTTCCCAACGTTGTCTTGAGCTGTACCCACAGCAATTCTGTCTCCCCTTTTCCTCCCCGATGGACCCATCCTCTACTGTCTCTATGCCTTCTTTAACAGAGAGTGCTACTCAACCTCCTTTTCTCTTACCCCTATCTCTTACACGCTAAGTGTATCTTGGTACTACTAGGTCCCACTCATTGTTCCTGGTGGCTCATATTTCTGTAATGGCTCTGAGGTCTTGTCCCACCTCGCCACCATCACCTGGAACTCACTAATTTTGTTACCTAGGCTCCTGTCATTTAGGCAGACTGCCTTCAAGCTTGTACATAAACTTTTCTTCTGTGCGTCAGCTCCTCTCCCTACTCCATTCCACCTTAACTTCCCCCGTTACACTTTACCCTGCTGGCTTAATGACCCCCCCCCCACAATGCCACTTCTTAACCTATTACATACTCCTGCCCTGATGCTTCCACTCACACTGCTGCTAGCCTCCACTTCTGGGGGATTCCTAGCTAGGTTCCCTTTTTGGTCACCATCCTCTGTAAATCCCCCAACCTCAGTCTTCCCTCTCTCAGTTTAAAGGGGACAGGAAATCCTCTCTAATTGGCAGCTGTTTATTAAGTTATTATTTTCAGAAATGATATACATTCCCCTAAATTATTCATATGTAATTGTACCTGAATAAAACATGATACAAACACTGTATTTTACATTGTTTAGTTTTCATGGGCAGCAGTCTGTTACAGTTCTCTTCATAGAACCTGGGATCTGGAGTTTTAACTATGTCATGGTTTGTGGACAGAATGCTAATTATGAGCTGTTGACCTATCAGAACTATGCTTAGAGTTCTGGACACAAACCGTTACATAGTTAAAACTCCAAATTACTGGTTCCTGATGAGAACTGTAACAGAATGCTGCCAGTAAAATCAAACAATGCAAAATACAGTTTTTGTATCACTTTTATTCAGCTACAGTTAAATGTAGATAATTTAGGGTAATGCATGTAATTTGAGAATAACAGCTTTATAAACAGCTGCCAATTAGAAATGATTCCTGTCCTCTTTAAATGTCCATATGCAGACACACATTTTGACCAAGCACGCTTAGTACCACCTCTTCTACCAGTGAAGGCCATCACCCCCTGAACAGTCTCCCTTCCTCGAAGTCCCTCCAGTCCCCCAGCAAATGGCACCCCCCTCCTAAAGCTATCCTTTCAACCACCTTTTAGATTCCTCAGTCTCCTCCTTCCTCAATCAATCAATCTCTTATCCCACACAGGGTGGACCTCAGAAAAGGCTGGGGAAGTTAGATATGCCTTCAATCTGTCCCCGACCTTCGAAAGTTACACCTGACCTCTTCAATGGGCTGGTTCGCCATATCATTGGTACCCAAGTGTACCAGTACCCCAAGTTCCCTCTCCCCTCTCTCTACCATCCTCACTATCCTACCTCTGTCCCAGATGGCAGCCGTACCTGGAAGGTATCTTTCCACCCTCCTCCCATCACCTTCACCAACTCTCTATGCAAAGAGTCCCCTACTACTAGGATACTCTTTGCTACCTTCTTCATGTCCTTTCTGTTTGGTGCCAGCAAGTCACCTTGTCCAACCTTCCCGACCGGCTCAGCACCCCCCCTCAAAAAAAAAAGGAGTCAGTACATGTGTGTCCTCTAGTGGCGCAAAGCGGTTTGCAGTCTGAATCAAGTAAGCTTGGATGACTCTCTTGTGACTGTCCCTGCCAACCTTCCCCTTCCCCATCACCCTCCAGCCCCCAAGTCAGTGTGCCACTATAGGAGGTCCAAATTTAACAAATTAATGGGTGATACTACTGAATTCAACAACAACAAAAACACAAAATAAAGCAGGCCAGCTCATTCCACAGTGAATCCACATTGTTTATTGAGGAGAGGAGGGATGGGGGGACATGATAGAAACATTCAAGTACCACAAGGGCATAAACAAGGTGCGGAGGGGGGCATCTTCCAATATGAGAGATGTATAAGAATGAAGGGCATGATATGAAATTGGAAGGTGGCAGGCCGGGGAAATGTGAGGAAGTTATTCTTCACGGAGAGGGTGGTGGGCGCATGGAATAGACTGCCACAGTGGAGACAAGTACAGTGGAGGGTTTTAAACATGCATGGGACAGGCATAAGAGTACCTTAGAGGTGAGAAGATGGGGTGAAAGGCCATTAACCAGTTTACCAGTAAGGGTCAGAGGCCACAAACTAGTGTAGGGCTTTCGGGCAGACTGGATGGGCCTGGTGGTCCTTATCTGCTGACAATTTCTATGTTTACCATTAGACTTCAGCCAAGACACATGCCATAAACACTGCATCATGGCCAGTCTGGGAATCAAACCACTAATGTCATACCGCAGCAAATTTTATGTAATATAGGTGAGAATGAAACCTTAATGATAAATGATTTATTTCTAAGGCCTGAAGACCTAAAATGATGACAAATCATTTATCATCATTCTACGTGGGTCACTGCCATTTATCATCACTTTAGGTTGGTCACAAAGGGGCTGCTGACCAATGGAAGAACAACTGAACAATGCCTGATGACATCACAATGACATCTGCTCACTTCGAAACAGAGCAGTGAAATCAATCAAAAACAGTTTATTCTTCATTAAATTGACTAATTTGAATACTCTACAATTTATAATCCATTATATAAATTGGACACATAATGGCCTCACTCAGATTATGACATTTATCATCACTTGTGAAGGTGCAGGACTTTCATAGTTCACTTGTGGCTCAGCCACTGGCAAGTTATGATCTAGCCCCCTCACTCATGATGATAAATGGCATATTCTAAATCTGGCTATTGTGCATGCCATACACATCCTGCCTTACGACTGTGAGTGTCTGAGGTCAGAGCATATGCTGTATCAGCAGCACACTACCATTCACAAATATGCAATACAGGTTATGCCTGGTCATTCCAGTTACAGCCTACTCAGTGTTACCATAGATTGATGTCCTGCATATTTAATCTGCCTTCACTGAATCCTCATCTGGCAGTCTCCCTCCCATTTGGCAGACTCTCTACTGAGACTGAGCTGATGCCACACTAAAACCGCTGATGAATGCCAAGTGCATTGCCAGAATAAACACCAGCCATTGCTGAGGTGAGCAGCGAAGGCACTACGGCCAAGGCCCACTCTCGTCAACCTTCATGCTGAGATAGCTGACTACTACTGCTGCTGAAGTTGAGATCCGGGCTCAGTAACCTTCAGTGCTCCACAGTGGGGAAAGACTGATGACACTGACAAAATTATAAGCATGAAATTGCCCACAAACAGCTGCTGAACACCAAGGTTGCCAGAAGGAGGGAGACAGGAGCCAAACAATTAAGCATTCTGAAAAAATAATGAAAAAAGTTACATGAACAAATCAATATATAATACAACCTCTAAGGAGAGAAAATTCTCTAGCCTGTGTACCCTGCCTAGGCAAGAGAGAAACTGAAGACTTATGCCTTAGGAGGGACATCACATGGGATGTCAAAGTTCTAATTTAATACCGTTTCCAGCAGCGGGTGGAGCTACCTTATTCATTCGGAGTGACAGAAGCACTCATGAACTGGAGAAACTTGTAGCAGAAATACCTGCTATGTATTTTTTTATTTAAAATATATTCACCAAGCAAAGCCTAAGTGTTTTGCTATAACCTGGTTATAGTGGCATCCTAGAACAAAGGAAGAGCAAAAAAAAAAAAAAAAGGCCAATAGTTCATCCTGTTTGTCTCCTGGGTGGCCCACAATGTCGGCAAACGCAAAATGGCGAGACCAAAAGTCAGAGAGGGAATTATAGCGAGGACAAAACGGCAACAAATGTTTATCCCCTCCTTGAGTTGCTACGACCTCGGAGTTGGTTAAGTAAGGGGAGCCTCCTGGGAAAAAAGTCACCATTTGTGTCCTAGCCAAAATTCTGTTGCAGTTCTGGGCTCGTAGTTTTGGAGTCACCCTTATCACACAGAGCTGTCTCCTGTCATCACATCAGTTGCATCAAACATTTTATGAAAATAAAACGACGTTTAAGATTTGCTTAAGCTGCTATATTTATTTGTTTCTCTGGACTCTGGCACTAAAGAATAGAAATGCCACCAGCGGCGGAAACCTCTGGGAAACTACAACATATGATGCCTGTTCTTCTCAGGCATTCACTGCTCACTCGGACCACAGATTACAGCCAGTGATGGAGAGGGTGACCTACTGTTGCGGGTCCCCCCCCCCCACCATGAACTCTTGAACCTCTTCAAGCCACACTCCTTGGGGTAGAGGCACCGGTGTGAAGCTTGAGCCAGGCGGACCTCCCCCAATGCCAGGAACCCTGACCGGACTTTGCTGGGAACAACAGCAGGGGCTTTGAATGCTTCTGCTGGGTGCCAATTTTGAATACCACAGGAAACGATAGAATATCGCAACAGACTTCTATTGGCCCCATCCTGCTGTGATGCTCGGTCGACTCAGATCTCTAAGGCTGATCCTGAGACCCACAGTGCCACTTGGACCATGGATTGCAGCCAGGGGTGGAGAGGGTGACCTACTGCCACGAGCCCCCCCGCCCCCGACATGAACTCTCGAACCACTTCAAGCCACACTCCTCGTGGTAGAGGCGCCAGCGTGAAGCTTGAGCCAGGTGGACCTCCCTCCATGCCAGGAACCCTGAATAGGGAATATTTCCTGCCCCCCCACCCCATTCCCTCCTCTCCTTAAATGCTTGTACATCCCACCCACAGTTCGAGGACCAATCCTAGTGTCTATACCAGGTACTGTCTCCTTCTATTACCAACAGTTGCAGCCACAGTGACTTATTTGCAGAACTCTGAATGCTAATTCCTAAATACTTGATACTCCAGTTACACCGATGCCAAACTGCCCTCTACCATGCAGCTGATGATAAATAATTTTATGCTTGGGCTAGTCTCCTCTCCTGGCTAAGAAAGGCTGTAATCTGCATTATCCACTGGCCAAAAGCTATCCCAGGCCCAGCTCACTGACCACTTTTGTCTGAAAGAACTACCTGTGTTATTAGGGCTTGAAATCCTCACTGTCACACTTGCATGACCAATTTAGCCTTTGTCGTACAGGGCTAGTGCTAGCATAGCAATTTCTAGATATAGCTAATATAACCCACTGTTTTACATAGCATGTCTAGCAAACTAGGGCTAGTAACTTACTTTGTCTTACTTGTGCAGATAACCTTGTCATTGTTGCACTAGGCAAGCTCTAGCAGAGTCTTTTAACCCACTGTCTTATAAATCTAGCTCAGCAACCCAGAGCTAGCTTTCTGCAGCCACTGGCCTTCAGGGTGCCACCCCAGAGTGAATGCCCAGCCCTCTCTGGCCTAGCTGGGGGCACAGCTCACACCCCTGGGCCTCAGGCCATCCTGCCCTCTTTCAAGTCCCCCCAGCCTGGCAATCCATCAAAGGCTTAAAAAATGGTACACATGAACATGCGCAGTCTCCTACCTAACCTAGCAGAGCTAACTGCCTGGGTGGCTCTACAACCCCGATACCTTGGGGATCACGGAAACCTGGCTGAAGCCGCACATCCCAGACTCCATGTGTGCCCTCCCGGGGTACAACCTAATTAGGCGAGACAGAGCGGGAAACAAATGTGGAGGCAGAGTTCTCCTCTACCACAAGGGGCACTTAAACGTGTCTGTCATCGGGCACAACCCCCTCATACCCCTGCCTGTGAGTTCTTGCATGCCCTCCTTCTGCTAGGCAACACTAAAAAGGTCCACCTGGTCTGAGCCTATAACCCTCCAAAGGGAGGAACGCTTGGGCTCTCCTCCCTACTTGACTGTCTCAGGGACAAAGTAGGTTCTAATGAGTTGCTAGTGCTGGGTGACCTCAACTTAAACTGGCTGGGGGCAACACCAAGCATTAGGAGCCTCTGCTGTCCAGTCTCACCAATCAGCCCGCTCATTGCGAACCCACGAGGCTCTCCTCCCGTGGGCAAAAGGATCCCTCACCGACTGGGTAATGAGTAACAGATCCGACAAAATTGTCTCCTCAGGAATCCTTCGATGCCATCTCGGATCACTCTCCCACCTACTGCATATGGGGCATCTCCCTCCCAAAATTCCTTGCAAAGTGATCCAGATGCGGGACTACTCCAATTTTGACATTGACAACTACCACACTGACCTACGTCAAATGGACTGGACCCAGGTCACTGCCACGAGTGATCCCTCAAGGGCTCTCGACAACTTCCTTGCTGTCTTTGCTCCCTCCAAAACAAACATGCACCCTCACAAAAGGAGAGTGGGGGCACAGTCACCAAGTGGCTCCATGGGGCCTACTGTCCCTCATGAAGCAAGAGAGATAAATGCTGGGCAAGGTCCAAGTCCTCCCACTCCAGTACTGACCTCCTCGACTATCGACAGTTGAGAAACTCTTGCAAAGAGCCATCCGCTCTGCCAGAATGAATTCTGCCAATCTGCCCTGCTATCCTCGGCCAGAAACCTGAGGAGCTTCTGGTAAAACATTAAAAACATGGTTGGAGGGTCTGCCAGAGCCCAGGTCTCTGACATGCTCATTGAAGGGACTAGTTGCAATAACCCCTCACAATTGCCAACACTTTCAACCCAAGTTCTCTAACCTGAATATTCCTCCTTCCAATCCCTGCTCCTCCCTCCCAATCCCCTGTTCCCACATCCTAGGTCCCTCCCTTAGTGGGACCTCCAGCCAATCCTTCCTTCTACCTAAAGGCTGTCTCTGTCTTGGAGACCCAGAGGTTCCTTGCCGGTCTCTCCCCTCACCCTGGAGCTGGGCACGATGGCCTTGAGCTCAAAATGCTCTGCCTGGGTGCATCCCTCATAGCCCGCCTATCTCTCACATCTTTAACGCCTTCCTAATCTCGGGTACCATCCTGGATGTATGGAAGGTGGCCAAGGTCATCCTGTCCTCAAACAAGGTGACCCAAAAATCTCAATAACTACTGCCCTATTGTGATCCTGTCTGCGATCAGCAAGTTACTAGAAAAACTGGTTGCTTCCCAGCTCACCCATTACCCCCAAACCTATGAGCTACTTTCCCCAGCTCAACACGGGTTCAGAAAGGGCACAGTACTTCTACTGCTCTAGTGGTGGCTACCTCTGCTGTCAGGTCGGCCACAGATCAAGGCAAACTGACTGGAGCCATCTTCATAGATCTTTAAAGCCTTTGACCGGGTTGAACACTTGCTCCTGCGCTCTCACTCTCTGGTCCTTGGGCTTCCGCCCTCGCCTGGTTCACTAACCATCTCTTGGGGAGACAGCATATACTAACTTTGCAAGGCCCTCTTCGACCCGAGCCCCAGTGACCTACGGTGTCCCACAGACTCCGTTCTTGGTCCCATTTGTTTCCTCTCTTCATAAACAAGCTGCCCTCAGCCTCAGCCCTAGGGCATGCTACACAGTATGCAGATGACCTCGTCATCCTGGCTAACTCTCTAGACCCTGAGGCCATAAACACCTGGTTAAACGCTGACTTTAACCATATCCAATCCTGGCTCGAGGACCACAAGCTTACCACTAACCTCAAGAAGACTCAAGTCATGCTCTTTGGCTCCTTGGCAAAGATAAAAGCCTGCCTGCTCCTCTAAAATCTCAGGAATGATGGTTCCCTCCTGCATGTTGCAGATGGGGTCAAATACCTGGGGTAACCCTTGACCCACAGCTGGACCTCACTGCACATTCGCAACACCTGCAAAGCTACCAATTGCAAGCTGGGCCTAGCATACAGAGCTAAAAGCTGTCTCACCCTGGCTGCTCGTCTGGCCCTAGCTAGGGGGGGGCTCCTCCTACCCAAGCTCTGTTATGGCCTGGTATCCTTTGCCCACATCCCAAAAAACAGTTTCTCTAAATGGGACACAGCGTACAACAATGTATGCCGCTTTGCACTCTCTGCTCCTCGCCTCACGCATTGATGTGAGCTATACTCCCGGCTGAAGTGGCTCCCTCCGGAGAACCACCGCACCTTCATCCTTGGCAGCTTTACTTGACATCATCCAAACTGCCATCCCTCCTGCACTTGCCTTATCCCACACACCCATCAAACCCCTCTACCACTTAAGATCCAGCGACTCTCAGGTCCTCCTGGTTCCTAAACAGCACCCAAATGGGTGATCAGGCCTTCTCTGCCTATGTGCCAAGCTGAGAATTCCTTCCTGCCAGCACTTGCTCCTCCACCTCACACCCTGCCTCAAAGCCTCTATGGGGCATCCTAAAATCAGCTTCTGCATGTCTCTGCACCTGAGCCGCTATTATCTTTTTTCAACTATTGGGCGTTGAGTCCCTGGCTAACTGCCCACTTGGATAGCTCGTGTCATCTGACATACCAATGAATTGCCCCCCCCCACCCCCGAACCATTGTACTACTCGCCCTACATCCCTCTTACACCCTCCTGAGGGTATGGCCAGCCTTACATGTATGCTTCTGTCGACCATGCAAGTCCCACACTATTTATCTACCTCCTGATGTAGCCTTCAAGCCTGATGTTCTTGTATGTACCCTGATCTGACTGATCCTGATGTATTGTACCTAGTTAACCTACCATCATCTGGAGACACCTGTCGCCCGTGCCTGTACTTTGCTGCTTGTTACCTCCTATAGTAATCTATGTACCTGATTCTGATATTATCAATGTGCCTGATCCTTATGTATGTTACCCTGTTTTTGCCTGATATTCATGTTATGTACCATTGTAACCCTCCCAGGTCGCACCTGAAAATAGGCACTTGGTTGTCTATGTGCTTACCTGGTTAACAAAAGCAAATAAATAAATAAATTCAATTACAGTCCTGCAATGCAATCACACTAACCCTTCACCACTCTGTTTCTACCTAATCTAATGGCTGCCATGACTGAAGTACTAGATGGTTGAAGGGTTTGCCTATGCTCATTCAGGGAACCAGTGGCTAAGTTGGGATTTAAATGATGCTCTTGGCCCTAAACACATGAACGTTATTGACTGTCTGTATATCCACTGACTCCAAACACTAAAGAGGACCACTGTAACTTATTTTCAAAGAGGCTGGTACTGAGCAGACCCTCAAATGACAGCTGCCCGTCAGTACACAAACATATTTCTGCAGCAAATGCCTTATTAAACACTGTGCTAGGAAGGACAATAACAGTAAGAATTTGTTTATATAGCACCTTTCACAATAGTGCATGCCAAAGCGCTTTCCAATCCATGAACAGCTGATAGCAACCATTATGCACGCACAGATAGGTTAAGAAAAGGTAGGGGTTAAATATAGAGAATGAGAATTAAGCTCAGGGAGGTTAAGTGACTTGCTCGGGGTGACACAGATAGTGGCAGCTGTAAGCGTCAAACTTGGGTCTCTATGTTCACAGTTCAGTGATCTAGCCAGTAGGCTACATGGCGTTCCACGCAGCACAGGACGTGAACTTACGACCACTGAAGGAAAGGGTTCAATTAGTTGACTCACAAGCTACCACACTGTCTCTAATATTCAACAGACTGCCAACTAATGTAACCTCTACAAACTGGGGTCTACTAAAGTGTCTTCCTGGGCTCCTAAATGCCCACTGTCAGGATGGTGTCCTGTTTGCAGTAGTTCTGTTTGTTTGCATGGGAGCACTTCAGTAAGCCTAGAGACTAGAAGTGAAGCTCCACCTGGGGGTGTGGGGGCTCATGCCATCACCCCCGAACCCCAGGCAGAGTCCAAATTAGTAGAAGAAATTAGTGTGTTGAGAGCATTAGTGGGGGACCTCATACATGCCACCTTAACCTCTGCCCACTGGGGGAGCAGCGAGGACAGGGAACCCGAGCCCAAATCAAGAGAAGCCAGTAGAACTCCCCCATAGCTGGTACAAAGTCCGGGAAGAATCCAACCACTCCAAAGACTCTAGGGAATAGGTGTTCTTCTACCGATGTGGAGAAGACGGCATACCTGACAAAGTTGTAATTCCTCAGAAAACCTGCAGAGGGGTCACCGCCAGACTGCGAACTTGGTTCACCAGAGCAATACAATACCTCAGCCGGGCCCACTGAGAAAATCTATTTCTTTCAAAACTGCTGTGGGCCAGTCTGCCAAACAGACATCTCTGGACTGGTCAGATGGTGGGTCCCTGGATGGAGACTACAGTGACAGTTAATGGCATTTCACTAGAGCTGTCTTGGACAGTGGCTTGCAGGTTGCCAATAATTTTCAAGATTGGTACGACCAACACTTATCTGATCTCCCACTCCTACCCCTCGAGGGACTGCATGTATGAGGGTTAAGTGACAAGTCCTATCCTTAGCCGGGGGTATGTACAAATTTGTCTGTCTTTCCCTACTGCTGTAACCGGCATGGATGAACAGGTAGAGACTTTAGCCCTGGTGTGCCCACCAACTGGACTGTACGATGGTGTCCCTTTTCTAATTGGTACCAACACCCATATGTTTGGCCGGCTAGCCCAGTTCTGTCAGGAGAAACATGATAAGTGGACTGGAAGAGCACTGCACATTCCAGCCCTAGTATGATGAGCCTATGAGTTACAGATGCAAACCCAAGAGATGGAGAAAGATGAACCTGTGAGAGTGGTCTGGAAAAAGGACCCTGACTTAAACACTCAGTGTACCATGAGTGGTGAAGTGCAACTAAGAACTGATGTCAAAAACAAAATTCTTATGCTGGACACCCCAGAAGAGGGGAAACTACCTGAGGGGCTATTGGTCAAGCCCAGCATTCTGCCTGCCCAGGCCCATGCATACCCTCGGCGGGTAGTGGTGCAAGTCCAGAATGTGTCAGATTGAGAGGTTCAGGTGAATTGAGGGTGCACCCTAGCCACTGTATATTGTGCGGATACTGCTCTGCTGCCCAGCAAACAGTTTGCTGGGGAGACTGGAGAGTGACCCCTTACCTGATTGATTTTGAGAATCCCTCCTTCCTGCAGAATGGAAAGATAAGAAGAAGAAGAAGATAGCTCAGAGAAGTCAGGTGTTCTCCTTAAAAGAGTGGGATGTAGGTTGTGTCACAGGGGCCGAACATTACATCCACCTTCATGATGCGAGACTGTTCAGAGAGAGGTCCTGTCCCCTTGCACCTGCAGACACTGAAGATGTTCGTTCGATGCCATCTTCACAAGATGCTGGCTGCAGGGATCATTCAAGAGTCTCGAAGCCCATATGCCTCCCTGATTGTGGTAGATAAGAAGAAGAATGGGTCAGTGAGGATGTGTGTGGACTACGGACGTTAAATCGGAGAACTGTACCGGACCAATACACCATGCCTCGCATCCAGGATGCCCTCAACTGCCTCAAGTGGAAGCCAGTGATTCTCAGTACTCGACCTTGAGCAGGTACTATCAAATCCCAATGGCCCCGGAAGACAGAGAGAAATAGCTTTCATTCATCCCTGGATTTCTGTAAGTTCCTACGCATGTCTTAAGGTATTTTGGGAGTGCCTGCCACTTTTCAGCAGTTGGTGGAGCGAGGTGTGGGAGACATGAGCTTTCCAGAGTGCCTTGTATATCTCGATGATGTCACTGTATTTGGCCGGACCGTTGAAGAACATGAAGCTCATCTGTTTAAGGTTCTTGACCGATTAGAGGACTTTGGAATAAAACTATCGAAAGACTTGGCAGGGGAAAGGGAGGATCGGCGTCCCAACAGATGCTCTCCTCCCTCAGGGGTGGGAACCAAGAGCAGCTTCCGCGTTCTACATCACCCTAAATGGCGGTGGAAGCACCGACAAGGATGGGCGGCTCAAGTCTATACGGAGTCAGGGAGGGCGTCGCCCGATGCACCAAGTGCTCTGGCGTGCGTCAGCACGCCATCACTCGGGGCCGTACGTCCCAAGCGTTCGGCGTCCCAGAGGGTAGGGCGAAGGGGAGAAAACGAAATACCCTCCGCAGCCCTAGATGAAGGCCGCCCAAGTCCACCGGACCACCTGCAGGACAGACCCCACTGTGCAAGGAGAGGAGGATGGGTACTCTAGGGGCAGATCCCTAAGGTGGGCAAGGGAGACATGAGCGGACGGAAGGAGGGGGCTCCGGAGGTAGAAAGGAGAATAAAGAAAGTAAAAAAAAAAAAAAAAACTATCGAAAGACAAGTGTCAATTCTTCAAAACATCTGTGAAATATGTGAGCCACATAGTGTTAGCCAATGGGATTCAGCCCGATCCAAGCAAAGTGGAGTCGCTGATTACCTGCCCTCAGCCTAATAATCTAAAGGAGCTGCAAAGATTCTTGGGTTCTGCAGCTATTATTGCCATTTCGTAAGAGACTTCATTAAAGTAATTCCACTTGTACTCAATCTAACTCAAGGTTACCCCCCTACCAATAAGAAATATAAGAAAAATGCAGTTAGAGAAGAAGAGAAGATCTACTTTCGGACTAATGAACCTTTTGAAGCCAGGTGGACTTCTGAATGTGAAACAGCTTTTTATGATATTATTCATCAACTTACCCATGCGTGCCTATGCAGACCCCACTTGACCGTATGTGTTGCATGTGGATGCCAGCCTGAACGGACTTGGTGCTGTCCTGTATCAAGAGTATGAGGAAGGTTTGCGCCCCGTGGTGTTTGCTAGTCGGAGTCTAACTCCGTCTGAGAACTACCCAGTGCACAAACTCAAATTTCTTGCTCTGAAGTGGCTGTGTGACAGTTGCATGAGTATCTCTATGGTGCAAAGTTTCTAGTAAAACTGACAACAATCCTCACCTATGTTCAGATTTCAGCTAAGTTAGGTGCCACGGTCATAGCTGGTTATCCGCCCTGTCCACTTATGATTATTCAGTAGAGTATAGACCGGGCCTAAACCACACTGATGCAGATGCCCTCTCCGGGAGGCCTGACCTAATGCAAACTGGGTGAAAATATCCGAACAGTCTGTCAAAACCCTCTGTCACAAATTCGATAAGGTACCCCTCTCCTGAAACAGTTGATTGCCTGGTGGACTGCTTGGGCACTCCTGACACTTGTGTTCTAGCAGCTTATTGTCACCTGGCTGCCTTGGATCTCAGTCACGTTGCCCCAACTCACCCCTGATAATATACAGTGGGCTGAAGAGCAAGACCCCATGATCAAGTCAGTGCTGGATGCCCTTCAGGCAGGAAAAGTATGTCCAAACTTGTTCTTCAGATTATGAGCGGCCTTGTTGTTCAAAGAGGGGCCCAAGCTAAAGTTGCATAACCAAGTACTGTATCGAGAGCCACATACCAGTAATGACAAATGATCAAACAGCAACTAGTGTTACCTACAACTTTCAAGCGGATAGTGCTGCTGGCCCTTCACGGTCAATGGGTCATTTAGGTTGTGACGAACTACTGACTTGGCCGGCCAGGTTCTACTGGCCAAAGATGAGGGCTGACATAGAAACTCACATCAGAACTTGCAGTTGTTGTTTACAGAGAAAAGCCCAGCCCCCAAAGGCTGCCCCTTTAGTCAACATCTCTACCAGTGCACTCATGAAGCTTGTGTGCATTGACTTCTTGCGTCTCGAGCCAGATCAAAAGAATATTGGGAATGTGCTAGTGGTTACGGATCACTTTACTCATTATACCCAGGCCTATCTGACTATGGATCAGAAAGCATCTACCGTGGCAAAGGTCCTCACTGAAAACGTCTTTGTTCACTACGGTGCCACTCAGAGAATTCACTCCGATCAGGGAAGAGACTTTGAAAGCCATCTGATCAAGGAAATGCTCTCTCTCTGGGAAGTATGGAAGTCCAGACCTACCCCCTATCACTCCCAGTGGGATCCACAGCCCAAAATGTTTAACAGAACTTTACTAGATATGATGGGCACTCTTCATCCTTGGGACAAGTCTAAATGGAGCCAGCAAATAAGTTCTTTGGTACATGCCTATAACTTCACCAAGAGATGCATACTGGGTTCTCCCTACCACCTGATGTTTGGTCGGAAGCCCAGTTACCAGTAGACATCTGTTTCAGAGTGTCCCCAGATGGGAGTCAGAGCTGAAAATCACCTTCAATATGTCCAAAAGTTAAAGCCTCAGTTAAACCATGCTTATCAACTAGCACACACCTTGGCAGCAAAGAGGAATTCGGCAAATAAAGAAAGACATGTCAAGTGTCAAAGCCCAGGAACTGTATCCTAGAGACAGAGTTTTGTTATGGAATTTAGGACTGCATGGAAAAAAACAAAATTGTCGATAGGTGGCATCACACTTCATATACTGCTGTCAGCAAGCTGGAAGATCTGCTGGTCTATAAGGTGCATCCAGAATATGACCCACGAGCTGTCAAGACAATGCACAGAAATCACTTGCTGCTCACTGGTCACATCATCATCGATTCTGCACCCCAAGACATTGCCCTTCCAGGCCTGTAACCAGAGTTGCAGCTAAAAGGAATCAGTTAACCCCTTCTCCAACTGTCAAGGATTCAAGGCCTTATGCCAGTCAGGCACTAAATGACACTGATTGCCAGTCTGAATCTGATGACCGCGAGTGTTACGCATCCTACTATCTATCCTATGAACTGAGTAAGTTGTTCCAGAGTAACCCCATGTATAATTTTGGAGAAGAGGCTGGACTTTCCTCAGTCTTCTCCACTAGCCTATGCCCCCTGAAAGTGAGGTGCAAAGTGTGATTTAAAGCAGCTGAACCACAAGACAGAGAATAAGGGACAGAAAGCCCCACTGGTGACACATCAGTAACTACCGAACTATTTGAGAGCAATGAAGCTAACAGCATTATAGAGGATGATGTTGAAATTCTTAGGCAAGTGTTGAAAGACCCCAATTCCATAGAATTTCCTTTGAACGACAAGCTTGAAACTTTTTCTGAGCCAAGTATTGACAATAATATTATTGAGCCAGAGCAAACAGAGTCAAGGGCTGAAAGAGCTCCGAATGCAGGACAGACCACAAGTGCAGAGGCAACCCCTTCTACAGAAATAGACTTGTTGTAAATCAATGAGCTGGAACTGGAAGACCCCCCTGCAAGTGTTGAAAAAACAGACCCTGTGCCTGTCCCTCCTCGAAAGTCAGGGAAAGCTACTAAACCAGTAATACACCTCAGTTATGACTCCCCAGGGAGACCTATAGACCTTCCACTACATGTTGTTCACAAAGGGGTGTACATCTTTGAAAGCTCCCTCCCCAAACTGAGCTATTCTGCTACCTCAAACTCGATAGTTAAACCTTCGAATTATAGTACAAATGCCCTTGCCCCATGCAGCCCCAATGTAGCCAATAGGATAGGCCTCAAGCCATGTGGGTTACAGTACAGGAGGTGATACAAACTGGAATGGTGAGAGTAATGTGGTTAACTGCTTGAATCTGTTTGAACATGTTAATATGTTTATGCAACTGTATGAAATGTGTTACTGTGGAAATGTTATTGCGATGGAAATGTATAGTAATGCTTAGTGCCAGTTTATTTTACTGATGCATCAGCTTTATTTCGTATACCAAGTAAAACATGTTTGTATTTTATATAGTGTTTTCATATAGAATCATTTAGTAAGTATACACTTGACGCGGACGCCAAGCTTTTCCTGTCAGGGAAGAGTGTAACCCCTCTACAAATTGGGGTCTACTAAAGTGCCTTCCTGGGCTCCTAAATGCCCACTGTCAGGATGGTGTCCTGTTTTGCAGTAGTAGTTCTGTTTGTTTGCATGGGAGCATCTCAGTAAGCCTCCGTGCTTTCTCTTTAAGAGACTGCCTATGCTGTGTTTAGAGATCAGTCTGGGCTGGGTCTGAGTAATTAAGGCTCATGACCAGCCAGACTGGCAGTTATATTGCTCCATTCTGCAGTCGCTGTTAGTGCAGAGGAAGCCCTGTTAGGAAATGTAGTTATTTACTGTTTATCTGTTAAAGTAATAATGAAAAAAGAGTTTGTCTAACCTGCCTTCATTCGCAGCTTGAGCTTTCATAGGAGCCACCATTTTGGTTCTGGACTGCCAGTACTGGACCAATCAAATCTCTGGGGTCCTAAAATGGAGACTGTCCCCAGGAGTTATATGGGAAGGAAATTCTGTAAATTTGTAGTTTTAAGTGTTTGGCACCTAAATGGATCTGGGAGGAGCCCTTTCTGTGACAGACAGTTCCTTCAGCCAACGGAACCTATGGATTACAGAGAATACCCAGAACTGCCTAAAGCAGTGTGTCAGTCAAGAGTGGAAGTTGGAGAGTGAAGAGTTTGAGCGGTCGAGCAGTGGCTCCTAGGAGGAGCATAGGAGAATCAGTGGGAAGCCTCCGTTGGCCCGCCTGCTATGTTCTCTGGCCTAGAGGTTGTTTATTGCAGAAGTTGGTCTATTCAGACTGCCGGCTTAGACCTGCAGCGGAGGAAGAATGTGTACTTGCATGTGGGACCAAAGCCTTGCTCCAGAAGTGATCAGCCTGCCTGAATGAGAGAAGATAGCCTCGGGTTGAAAGGTTTGCACAGTGAAGCTGTAATTAACAAATGGACTATATCCGAATTGTGGCTTAGAGAACTAACTGATTTAAGTGTGCTGAATGTGTCTAGTGGGTCGCGATTTGGTTCCCCACGGTGAATCCTGTTATGCCAGCTGGAGGTTTCCAGCAAAGATCACAAACTTTTCCAGGACTGTTCCACCTGCTTGGGCCTTGCCATCTTGGCCCAAGCCCTGCCCACAATCCAGAGATCATCTCGTGGAAGACTGGCTTGGGAATTCAGCCCTGCTCAACACCGTCGAACAGGTAGCGACCACCAGAGGTGAGTCGTAGGCCCTGCTTCCCCAGCAAACTGCATCAACACCATGAGGTCTTCATCTTACCTGTCCTACATCCTGTCCTGGTCTAGGTTGTGGGAGTACAAATCAGAGTAGCTCCCTGCAACAACAGCAACAAATCATTGTGTGTCAACTGACTGATCTGTGTTGTGTTATTACCAATGGACTGAGCCATCTGGCTCGGGATTACAAATATTTGGGTTGTGCACATGCTGTTTTTCTTTCTAAAGGGCCCCAACAACAGCTGTAACGCTGCCCACCCCGGGCAATGCTTCAGGCTAGTCTGTGTAAGATCTGGGTACCCAGGATTGCAGGACTACTTAGTAGGGACTTACCGTGCACGCTGAACCAGCCTAAAATAAATCATAGTGCCAATCATTTGACTAGATTCATGCCCCTCTCTTCTTCACTTCCTTGAATAAGCCTGATCATTTGTTTTATGTTTAACCTGGCTAGTGTGCATATTCTTAACTGGGTCACATTGCAAGGTTTTGCATTGTGTATCACTGATCTTATTTTCCAGAGGGTCTCCAGGGCAACTGCAGCAGATCCAGCCCTGGTGGTAAGTGCAAGGTGTGAGCATATTCTTATTGTTGTTCAGTGTATGCGAACTGTTCTATGGTATTACTGTTTAGGCCACTAGAAGGTTTGGTGGGTGGTTACAGCATCCCGAGTGCTGCACCAAAGCAGTCAAGCTACCCAATACCATTCCTCCAGTGGTGGGGGGTGAAGCACCTGTCACAGAACTCAGGCCTCAACCTGTGCATATTCCCACAGGCAGGGGTAACAGCTCATAGGATAGCGCCTCCTGGGGATTACACTACTTTTTCCACATTGGGGACATCTTTTCAACTACCACTGCATTCTCAGGGTGATCTGAACTTTAATACTGTGGTAAATTTATCTCAATTTATATGTTGTCTTTGTCTGGAGATAATGATCATAAATCTTTAAGAACTGTTACTGTAATGTTATTCTCATTAAACCTGT
The DNA here is from genome assembly GCA_016271365.2 of Neoceratodus forsteri. Lineage (NCBI taxonomy): Eukaryota > Metazoa > Chordata > Ceratodontiformes > Ceratodontidae > Neoceratodus > Neoceratodus forsteri. Next base: position 1,131,664,143 of record CM028131.1, read on the forward strand.
CAGGCAAAGGTTATCCAAGAAGCTGCAAGCTAATACAAGGAACGTCAAGGTAATACTTCAAACATAAAGCAATATTTTATGTAACCTCCATGTCTGAGATGATATCATTGAGTTCTGTCTCTGCAGTAACATAAGAAGTCAAAGGTGAATACATGCTAGTCTCATTTGATTTACTGGCCATCTTTCGCTGTAAGTTCATCCTCTTCTTTTGCTCTCTCTCTCTCTGCTCAGTTGTTTCTTTTGTTTTGGCAGGGAGTTTAGTTCCACAGCATTGACTGACAAGACCTGTAGCAAAGAATTTTCACTTTCTATAAATCTGTGTTCTGCTGATTCGCCAGAGCACCAGTGTACTGCTGAGAACTGTCATTTTCATCCAGTGTGCAGACCCCACAAGACCACCAACATCGTCCACAATAGCTAAACTGGAGCCAGCCACCTGGCCTTCTGGAAAGACAATGTTATTCTTACTTAGCGCATCGCTGTCCATATTTTCTTTCAATTTCAAGTTGTCTCGTGTTTCTTTTGCTGTCCCTTCTTTTGACATTTGACCTTTGGCATCTGGACTTGCCCTCACTTGATATACCTTCCAGTATTTCTTCAATTTCCTGTTTCGCTCATTGGCTCCATGGGTGTTGATGCTTGAGGAATCAATCCCATACACCTTCAGGCTATACTGCATGGACAAAAAGCAGCTCAGGTAGCCTTTCCCTGAGCCCAGGTCAATCACCTAGAATACAAGCAAAACAGCTGGAATCAGTGATCATGCATACTGTTTTAATGAGCATCAGACTAACTAAACAATCTCTTATACAAAACATTAACAGTAAAGTATTGCTTTAATCAAGAAACCTAACATACAAATGCATTACATTAGTTTACTCAGGCTGACATTACAAGGTTCCATTCCTGGTCTTAATTTGCAAAACTAGAATAAGCTGGGCTTAAAATAAAACTGTCCCATTTATATAATGTATTCTCTGCAGCTCTGATTATCCAAGCATGTGGCCCATCCAGAGTTTGCTCAAATTTTAATAGAAAAGGTCCCATTGCAATACTTGTCCGTGGAATAACATGCCAAAGGAGATCAAATTAGACAGAACTTTAAAACACTTTGAAGGGAAACAGTTGACTTCTTTCAAACTGCAGCTGTTGTATGTACAAATAATTTATTTGCCATTTCTGGCATACTGCTGTATCTCTTGAAATATTTTTGAATCTAGTCAACAGTGTTCAAAACTATGTTTCTAGCAACACACAAGAGTGTATTTGTGAACTTATACAATTTACATCATCTCAGCTATGAGGTGTTGCCCCTGAGGCAGAATTCTAGAATGTTAAAGTTCAAACTCTGCAGTGTGGCCACACTCCAAATGAATACCCAATGGTATATTTATTTCTCTGCTAATGAGATTAGACGCCCCAAGTTCTGTCCCAGTCACTGTGGCAACATTTTCTTAGTTCTGACTACTGTTTTATTATTTTGCAAAGTTACTAGCATTATACAACAATGTGTGTTACATTATCTTAGTTTTAGTCTATGTTAATTGGGGGCACAAGTTCCCTATCAGTTCCTGGAACCAGAAAAACATGGGGCCCAATTTTCAAAGGCCTGATGGCACAAGGTGACTTGCACTAACAGGAAGGATACAAGTAGCACTTTGCACCATGGGTTGTGCCATTTGGGATTCTAAGTGACCTGCGACATGTGCATGAGCTGCCTGTCTAAAGTGGACTCAGCCACCGCTTGCACCATAAACCCCACTGTGACATGGCTCAGGGGTTTACAGCAGCAGCTGCGCCTCATTCTGTAAGGGGTGAGCTGCCACATCCCCTAATTTGGGATTCTGAAACAACCCCCGGTGGACACCCATCAAAGAACAGTTACACCAGAGCTGGTGTAAGTGTTCCTTGCTGTCCACAGGGGGTCACCAATGTGCCCCCACTGTTGCAGTTCATAAGCCCTCATGGCCTACTGGCCCTCCCATGCCCCAATGCCAGATCATTGAAGTAAATAAGCCATCCTGGGCTACTGACCCCCCATGCTCCAATCCGCGAGTACTCATAAATGAAGCCCATATGGGCTAGCAGACCCCCTCATTACCCCAGTCCCCGAACCCCAAAGTATTATCCCATCAGTGTTTAAATCAATAAGCGTAAAAAGATCCAGTGTAGGCCTGGTGGTCTAGTGGCCTCGCATTCCCCACCAGCAGTGCCAGACAACCCCATCCCCACTAGTATCCAGCGGTGCACTGGCAGGCGGCCCACCTCTCACCACCGTGGCCAGCTGCCGACTGAGGCCCGCCTCTGTGCACGTACTATAAATATTATGTGCTCAGTGAATGACAGCTGCTGTCATTCACTGAGCCCATTATTTAAGTATGCGCCAGAGCGGAGCTCAGTCAGCAGCTGGGCATGGTGGTGAGAGTGGGGCTATGCCAGTCATTGGCTGGACACGGTGGGGGAGCAGGGTAGTCTGGTATTGCTAGGTAGGGGGACCACAATACCACCAGGGCTACAATGGATCTTTTTATGTTTGTTTATTTATTTAAACACTGAGGAGGTTGTACTTTGGGGTAAGGGGTCTGCTAGCCCTTACGGGCTTCACTTTTGAATACTCGGGGATCGGGGCTGTGGGGGGGGACACTAGCCCATAAGAGCTTCATGTTTTATACACTCAGGGATCGGGGCCATGGGGAGGGTCTGCTAGCCCATATGGGCTTCACTTTTGAATACCTCGGGGATCAGGGCTGGGAGGCGCTTAAGCCCTTTATCTGGGGGATATGCAGCTTGCGGCAACCTGTTCAGGAGCACCCTCCATTTGGCGCATGACTCATGACTGGGGTAGCCGCAAGTCGCGGGGCACAGCCACCGGGACCCTGCCCAATACAGAATTGGTCAAAGGGTCCCCTGCGCAATGGCATTTGGCGCAAGTCACCTTTGGCGCGACTTGTGACATCCCTTTGAGAATCCTGCCTGCGGTTTTTATAGACTCCTGGTTCCAAATCAAAGAAAAATAAACACATTTTGTTTAAACAAGGCTTTATTTTTAAAACTTTTTTTTTTTTTTAACAGCACAACTCTTAAAATGAGTTTTATTATGCCTTCTGTCAAATTGGCATGATAGGGAAGCCTAAAAGGAACACAGGACCTACTGGATTTAAACAGTGCGACTCCCACATGCATTGGTTGCAGATGACTACAGACTTTGCTTTGATTGTTTAGGCCCACATCCCAATTCTGAAAACTGTGAATTCTGCAAAATTTTCTGCCCTAAGATTAACAAAAAGGAGCACCTAAATGGTTGTCTATGTCTAACCGGTTTCCTCAACAGCTTCATGGAACTGTTCACCTGTAAAGCAGGCTCTGTCAGTAAATATGGATAAAAGCATCACTGAAGACAGAAAGTGCACTTTAGATAGCTCTTCCTCTCCACAGTGGTCTCTGGCAGGCAAGAAGACTGAAAAAGCAAATACATCTTCCAGTAAAGAGCACAGGACTCCCAGCCAGGACCACTCTGATAGCTTTCATGGTACTCCGACCCAAAAAAAAAAGGCTCTCAGAACACCAGTCAGGACCAACCACTGGTAAAGAAAAGTATAAAGCAAAGCGCCTTGAGAATTTGAGTATGTTGGGTTTGACCTCAACAAAAAGAGTGTCTGTACCCATCCATAAGCCTTTTAAAAAAATATTACTAAAAAGAGTCTGGCAACAGTATGTCTACAACCATTACAATTATAGGCAAGATAACTGAGAAATGATAAGGGATACCAAGGGAAGGCTCTGAACTAATTTACACTGATCACAAACCTGAGGGAGTTATTCAGTCAGGCAGCTGCCTGGAAGAAGCATCCACCCCTTGATAAAGATTCTAGAAAACTGATTTAATGGCAGCAAAGTTTACATTACTTTTTTCTATTGCTAAGGCAGGCAGCCTACCGAGTTATTCTGCACATTATCAGCAGGCAATGTAGAAGAATACAGATTTGCCTCTATGTGAAGGCAGGGCTCTAAATTCCCCACTATTCAGTGTTCCGCATGCAACAAAAAGTACACATGGAACCTCAAATATTGACAGCTGGTGACCCTTTTTAAATACAGTGACCCCCCACCTTTCAAGAGGCTATTTCTTGCCGTACCTCGTTGCCAGAATCTACTGCACTGATTTATGTCAAGTACCCCACTCAAAATCTCACATTAATGTGCAAAATCGCTGTGTGCCTCAATCCTGCCTGCCAGCCTCTTTCATACTGGTGCCATTGATGTTCAGAGCAAGGCAGGAATCTCTCGGGTGCCTATGGCCACAGCGATCATGAACCTAGTTATCACTGCTGCCCCTGACAATCTCCTGTAAACTGCCTTGTCACGGACTCCTGAATTCCAACTTTTAAGCTGATAAAAAGAAGAACAGCAGTAACTTGAATTTGCAGGGTCATCGTTGCATTCTTCATCATGGCCTAATGTGTGGGGGAGTGGGTAAAAGACACTACCAAAATAACATCACCCAAGGGAGCATCTGTTGAACAGAGTATGGGGACATGATTAAAAACAGTTAGGCTAAGACCGATATAGGGTATGAACTGATCAGATAGCCTTATCCAACTCTTGGAGGAGCGTGATTATAGTTTGAGAATCTTAGCCAAACAAGTCAGAGTCTCTGAAGGAAAGTCCAGGATCTTGGACTGGACATCCAGGGCAAACCCAGAGACTCTAAGCCATGAGTAGCGGCATAAGCAAATTCCTGTAGCCGCGGTTCTTCCGGCAGAGTCCACAGAATCAAAGGAGGCATGGAGGACATGGGTCCCCACATCGGAGCCTGACTTGAGAAAGTGCAGCAGCTCAGCCTTCCCAGGGAGATCCGGCTGAACTTGAGCCACCTTCAAAGCCTTCTCTCACAGGGCATTCTGATATTGAACCATGTGGGCCAGGAAGCTTAGGGAATGGATGGCACATGTGGCCAAGGAGTAGACCTTTTTGCCTAAATAGTCAATCCGCCTAGAGTCCTTATGAGGAGGCTGAGTACTGAGGTGTCGGGTTGCTTTGAATGGTCACGGTCTGCATTAACAACAACCGAATCTGCCTCTGGGTGCTCCCCATAGAAGGGTTCATCCCTAGGGGCATTATACAAGTGATCTGCCTTTTTGGACGTTACTGGTTTAGAGGACGGGTGCTTCCAAGCCACCCTGTTGACATCCTTGAAGAAGTCTATGAGAGAGAACCACTAGAGGCAAGGACTCCTTATGAAGTAAAGTGGCTAACTGACATCGCTCAGGGTCCACTTGTTCAGTGTCCCAGCCGATGAGGGTCTGGATGTGCCTCATACCATCCATGAATGCTGGGTCATCTGGGGGAGACCGCGGGGGTGTCCTTGGGCTCCTCCGGCTCTGAGGGGATGTCTGACTCTCCAGAGTAATTATACGAGGTAGAGAAAGAGAATCCCCCTGATGCACCCAAATCCAGTGAAGAAGAGGGCGAGCGTCGAGGCTTACGAGGCCTAAAATGACTAGTGCCTGGCTGTGGCATGGGCTCCTTAGGAGTTGGCATTAGAGCCTTCTTAGTTGGCATTAGAGCCTTCTTAGGAGGAACCTGGGGAGTTGGGGGCTCATTCGGGGGCCTCCTACTCTTTCAAATATGTCCACAAGACCGCAAAGAGTGCATTAAGTTCTACGGGTGGGAACTGGGGTGAGATTGAGGTAACTGGTGTCTGTGGGGTAGGTTTAGAAGGCCCTGGAGTCAGTTTGTCAGGTTGCAGTAACCCTGGCATCGACTCCACTGGCATTGGGTTAACTGGCATCTGGTCTCAAGGTAAAGAAACCTCTGGCATAAGTGTGACTGGGGTCGAAAGAACGGGTGTTGGTCCCCCTGACACTGGCGACAGTTGTGGCGTTGTCTGGGTTGGCGCCGGTGAAGCTAGCGTCGATGGAACAGGTGTCAGTTGACGCTGGTCTGGGGAGGCAGCTGGCGCTAGCCTGCAGGGAGAAGCTCGAATAGGGGAGTTGACTCCCGAGTGGGTCAGAGGTATCACCTTCCCAGGGGACGTGACTGCATGCCCCAGGCGACATGAACTGATGTTGGTCCCTGACTTCACAGATGCCTTGACCGGGAGGGCGGAGGGCAAAGACCCACCACCAGAAGAAGACCTGTCGAGCCACCTGGCTGAGTACATGTGTTCTGAATGGGCTTGAGCTTCAGGGGCTGAGAGACTGAGGTCGGAGACCTGAGTCTCAAAGAACCATCACCTGAGACAGTAACGAGACAGGTGGTTTGACCACTGGCAGCCCGGAGGGAGAGAGATCTGAAGGAGTGGAGGGGACTGACCCACCTGCAGGACGAAGACCCATGATCTGTGCCCGACTTGCATGGGGACCTGGAGCGGGAAGCGGGCTGGGGCTTCTCCAGGTGTTTGTGCTTTCCCAAAGATTTCTTCGACTCCATCACTGAAGAAGTGGAGGCCCCGGTGGACAGGGAAGAGGGGATACTCTGGTGAAGGGTCCTTCTCCATCGAAAGAGGTTTCTGTTGCAGCAAGAATGATTCCAAGTCTTCTGTCGGCGAAGCTGGGTGCATTGACTGAAATCTTGGCAGTGCTGACAGGCATCTATGTTGTGATTTGGACCTAGGCAAAATAAGCACGCCGAATGGCTGTTCTGATGGGGAGAAGACATGCACAAAACGTACTGAAAATCGGTAAAATAAAAAAGCGAGTATAATGCAGCAAAAATGGCGGTCGACAAAGCAGAAGGCATCCACGGAAGTCCGACTTGTGCGGGTTGACGGCGGAAAAAGAAATGAGGTGGTGCTGCGGGACCACCCATTTAATACCCGGGACAGATGGCGTGGGTGGACCGACATCAAGGGGTGGTCTTCAACTACAGACTGCTAGCTAGAAGTTTTTCGTGGGGTCTTGGAGCCTGCAGGCTTCAGTCCTTATGATGTAACCTGCTGCAAGAGCCCCCTTGAAGTGAGATCAGTGATCCCTGATCCATTCAGACCTGAAGTTCCTACATCTGCCTGCATAGCTCCTGAAGACAAAGCCACTGCTCGTTTTGGGATATCATCTAAAGTGGCTGATGTTTCTGGTGGCTGGCAGAGAACTTTCCACTACACATACCTGCTCTCTGCGGTGGATGCGATTTACTTTGTGGGCCACTTTGCATAACTTGGACTTATTTACCTGTCTGATCAATGTGGTCCTGGACTACTTACTGTACTTCTCAAACTTTAGTCTACAGTATTCGTCACTTAAAGTGCACCTGGCTGCTATATCAGCTTTTCCCATACTTGTGGATGGACATAGATTTGCCCAATTAGAGGTAGCTCATATATTTTTGAGAGGTACTTTATACATAAAACATCCCATTAGATCTCCAGTCCTGGCTTGGGATCTGGATTTTGTTTTGAAGAAAATGACTTTGGATCCTTTTTGAGCCAGCCGTGAGTTGTAGCTACACTTCTTTTCATGGCCAGCATTATTGTTAGTTACCATCACTTCTGCTCAAGGATTTCAGAGCTGCAGGACCTCGTGTGAGCCTCCTTATTTGATTCTCTAATTTGATTCTCTACAACAGCTGAGTGTCTTTGCGTACTAATCCTAAGTTCTTACCAAAGGTGGTGGCTGAGTTCACTTTAAGTCACACCGTCCACCTTCCAGTATATTCTCCTGAGCATGTCAATCCAGGAGAAGCATTGCTCCATATGTTAGATTTGCTAAAAAATTCTCACATAATATACGCACCGCACCATGACTGCAAAATGTCTTCATAGTTTGTTTTTTTTGTTTCATTTGTCCTAGGGCAGGGGATGTTTCAGTTTCTAGACAGTGCTTGTCCAAATGGCTGGCACCTTATATTACCTATGTTAAGGAAGTATGATAAGGAACTTCCTGGTGTGTTTAGTGGTCATTCCATAAGAGGTATGTTTTCAATTTGTATCCACTGCAGAGATTTATGCAACTGTCACATGGCATACTGTCCACACCTTCACTAAACATTACAGTATGGACACAGTTTCTGTTAGTTCAGCTGGGTTTGGCTTTGCTAGCTTTAAAAGCCTCTTCTCTTGTCATATGTCTGTGCTTCATTCACCCATTAGTTTTTGGTACTACTTGGGACTTGTTCCAAAGGTGTGGCCTGATGAATGAGATGTCCTTGAAGAAGGTAGAATAGTTATGTACTTACCGTAACAGCAGATCTTTGAGAGAATCTCTTACATCAGGCCATGCTGTCCCACCTTCCTTCCCCTTTAGGGTTCATGATACTAGTTTTCCTACAATGATGCACCCCTTGTTGTCTTTTCAGCCCTCCATCCATCTCATATACACAGTGCTGGTTTCTCTCCTGGTTCCCCACAGTGAGGTCCTTCGAGCACGATATCCAGCAGGGAACTGAGGAGAGGAGGGGCCACCCACTTTTAATGTAGATGCCAATGCATGATGTTGCCATGGGCAGTGCTGGCTGACTGCTTGCAAAAGTTTCTGTGGTGTCCTGGTGCTGATGCGGGTATAGTTGCAAATGTGTGGCCTGATGAAAGAGAGTCTCTCGAAAATGTACTGTTACAGTAAATATGTACAGTAAGAAAAAATTACCTTAGTAATGTTGTTTCTTCTAATGGAGTCTTGCTGTATTCTGACTATTCTAGTTACAGTAGGTCCTCCCTTTCAACTGCCCCGGAGAACAAAGAGTTAACTTCCCATGGCCAGCATGAAAGGTTCAGCTCAAGCTCGGTTGAAGCCCCTGTCTGCTGCTGTTTAAACTCCAACCGTCAGATCTTTACGAGCAATACTCACTAGAAGTTCTGTGTGGAAACTGTAAAACTCACACTAGCCAACTGGCAACTAAATTTATTAAAAAGGTTTTTTTGGTTTCAAAGCAAAGACTCAAGCCAGAAAACCAAAAAAAAACAAAAACAACACACACCCAAAGTAAAGGAGGGTGAAAAGGGGCACCCTAGGTGCCAACACTGCTCCTTCCACCCACATCCCAAAAACAGGTTCTGAGAGGGGAGGCGGAGGAGGTCAGAATACAGCAAGACTCCATTAGAAGAAACAACATTACTAAGGTGGGTAATTTTTCTTCAAACAACATGAAGTCTTGCTGTATTCTGACTATTTGAACTACCAAGCAGTACCTCCACGGGAGGAGGACAGAACCTACTTTGGGAATAGGCTCTGAAGTACTGCTGTGCCAGGCAAGCATCACTCCTAACCTGGATGTCCAGAGAGTAATGCTTGGTGAATGTATGGACTGTTTTCCAGGTGGCTGCTTGACAAATTTCTAAGATAGAATATCCTGGCAGCCAGGAAGCAGCTGTATCTCTAGTAGAGTGAGCCCTCAGGCCAGAGGGTGGGTTCTGCCCAGTTTTTCATAGCAGAATTGTATACAAGAGACAATCCACCTGGCAATAGATCTCTTAGTGGCAGGTTTGTCCTCATCGACCTCTCCATATGTGAGGAACAACTGGAGGGACTCAAACCTGTGACCCTTGGTGCGCTCTATGTAGTAGCTGAGGGCCCTTTTAACATCCAAGCTGTGCAGCCTCCTCTCTCCAAAGGAGGAATGGTCAGTGAAAAAAACAGGGAGAGACACAGACTGATTAAGGTGGAAATCTGAAACCACCTTAGGCAAAAACTTCCTGTTAGTTCTTAAGACCACTTTATCTCTATGGAAAGAGATGAAATCAGGCTCCACTGACAGGGCTTACAATTCACTGATATGCCTGGCAGAGGTAACGGCTACCAAAAACACAGTTTTCCAAGTCAAGTACTTAAGCTCTCAGAGGACAAGGCTCAAAGGGGGTTGCATAAGCTGAGCAATGCAAACGCTAAGGTCCCAAGCAGGAGCAGGGTTCCTAAAGGGGGATTGGTGTAGCAATCCCTTGAAGAACTTACAAAACACAGGATGGGCTGACAGAGGAGGGGCTTGCCTACTGACAAGAAGGCAGAAACAGCTGCCAAATGCACTTAAGTGTAGCTGGCCTAAGCCCTAAGCCATTAAGATGGACCATCATAATCCAGAACTGTAGGCAACCCAGCAGATTCTGGAGAAATATGCTTACTAGAGCAACAAATAGTGAACCTCTTCCATTTGGAGTTGTAAGTCTTTCTGGTGGAAGGCTTTCGAGAAGCCTTAAGGATATCCAGAACCCCTTGAGAAAGGTGCAGATCAGCAAACTGTAGCTCTTCAAGAGCCATGCCTTGAGATTGAGAGACTTGAGGTTTGGATACCAAATCCTCCTCTGGGAGGATGTCAACAGGTTGTAATTCCTGGGAAGAGACAGGGGAAGGTGGACTGCTAAGGACAGCAACAGGGCGTACCAGGGCTGTCTTGCCCAGTCTGGAGCAATCAGAATCACTTTGCATGGTTGTGACCTGATCCTGACTAACACTTTGAACAGGAGAGGGAAGGGGGGAAAAGCATACAGAAATTTCCCTTCCCAATTCAGAATCAGAGCATCCAGGGGGACTGAGCCCAAGACTGGGGTCTGCAACAAAAGAGGAAGTTGGTGATTGTCTGGGGCTGCAAAAGATCTATCTGTGGGTGCCCCATCTCAAGAAAATCACTTTCAAAACTAGGGGATCTAGGGTCCATTCGTGATGGCCCTGGGATATCCTGCTGAGAGCATATGCTAGGACATTGTCCTTCCCTGGGAGGTGAACTGCTATTAGAGAGGTTTGCAGGGAATAGGCCAAAGACCACAACTTCATTGCTTCTGTGCACAAGGCTGTAGACCGAGTGTCTCCTTGCTTGTTGATGTACCACATTGTGGTGGTATTGTCTGTTCTGATCTGGACCACCTTGTTCTGTACAGATTTGGAAAAGGCTTGCAGTGCCAGAAACACTGCTCTGAGTTCCAAGAGATTGATGTGAAGCACAGATTCCTGAGGTGACCACAGCCCTTGGGTGGTAAGATCCCCCAGGTGGGCTTCCCAGCCCAGCAGGAAGGCATCTGTGGTGAGTATCACTGAATGAGACTGAATGAGAAAAGGAACTCCTTGTCTCAAATTGTCCTGATCCTGCCACCATTGCAAAGCCTGGATCAGGGTTCAAGTCACTGGGACTAGTTTGGTAAGGGAATCCTTTCTTTGGGACCAGAAGGCTCTTAAGTGGAACTGAATGTCCCTCATCTGAAATCTTGCTCCCTGGACCACTGCTGTAGAGGCTGCAATGTGGCCCAGAAGCTGCAGGAAATGCCTTGCTGGTCGAGACACCTGAAGGGTGAATGAAGAGGCCAATTCCATAAGGGTCCTTACCCTGTCCAGGGGGAAGGAAGGCTCTTGCCCTTATTGTATCCAGCTCCGCCCCTATGAAGGTGAGGAGCTGTACTGGCTCGAGAACTGACTCTGGAAGGTTGAGGAGGAATCCTAAGGAAGTGAGCACTTCCTGAGTTATTTGCAGATGTGACTTGACTTGGTCTGGAGACTGACCCACTATGAGCCAGTCGTCCAAGTATGGAAAGATGGAGATCTTTTTTCTCCTTAGGAAAGCAACCACTACTGCTAGGCACTTTGTGAACACCCTTGGGGTAGATGTTAGGCCAAAGGGCACTGCTCTGAACTGACAGTGGCCTGAGGGCAACTCAAACCTGAGGTACTTTCTCTGTGGGAGCACTTGATGGGAATGTGAAAATAGGCATCTTTGAGGTCCAGGGAGGCTAATCAGTCCCCTGGCCTTAGAGAGGGCAGAATTATTCCCAGAGTCACCATTTTGAACTTTTGTTTTAAAAGGTGCTTGTTCAGATATCTTTGATCCAGGATGGGCGCCATTCTCCTGTTTTTGGGGGTTAGGAAGTACCTGGAGTACAATCCTTTGCCCTTGTGTAGGGTAGAAACCCTCTCTATGGCTCTGAGAGCCAGGAGGAAGAAACTTCTGCCTCTAGGGCAAGGGTCTCTGATGGATTTACAGGTGGAAAGGATCTGGTTCTCATCTTGGGAAATTTTTGAAGCTGAGAACCAGTCCCTGGCTTACTACTTCCAGGACCCATTTGTCTGATGTTAGACACTTCCAGTCCTGGAAAAGTAAGCCAGCCTGCCCCTACAGGTATTGGAGAACTGCCCGGCAGACCCATCAGGGTGTCTGCTTGGCAGGGGCTTTAGGCTGAGGGGTGGAAGCAGGCCTGCTCATTCCCTATCTGCCTCTCCTCTGAAGACCTCTGAGCATAGGGAAGAAGAGGAGGCCTGGGCTTGGTAAAAGGCATTTGAAAAGGCCTGCCCCTACCCCTGGACTGCTGCCTTTGAAGAGTAGCTTGCCTTTCTTTGGCCTGAGCACGCCTGTAGGTGGTCCTGTACTGGCTCATCTTTTTCATGTAGTTCTCGTCTGCTCCCCAAACAGAGAATTACCAATGACAGGGAAATCCATGGCCTTAGCCTGGGTATCCTGTGATAGGCTAGTACATCTGAGCCAAGCCATCCTCCGAAGGGCCACAGATGTAGCCATGACTCTAGATGAAACATCATTGGAGTCCACAGCAGCATGAAATTGCACCTTGGACGCCTCAATCCCATCCGCAGCCACCTGCTCCAGCTCCTTGGCAAGTTGGCCAGGGGCCTGTTTAGTCAGAGCCAGCACAGTGTCCCATCTGGACTTCTGGTATCTAGCTGTGTAGGCCATATAGTTAGCCTGCCTGAGTCCCAAAGATGCTGCCATGTACTGCTTCTTTGCCATGGCATCAATCCTCCTGAAGTCCTTATCTGGGGGATGTGATGCCAAGGGAATATTTGCCTTATCACAGGCAGCAGCCTGCACTATCCCAAAATGGCTGTATTGCTGAGAAAGGAACTTCGTGTCCGAGCCTGAAAGGGTGTACCTCTTGTCCATTCGTCTGTCCACAGGAGGTATGGAGTTAGGAGTCTTTAGAATTTTAATTGTCTGTTTCCCAAAAGATTTATGGAGGGGAATAGACAGTTTCCTGGACTCTGGAATGTCCATCATTTCAACAAAATCAGGCTCCTCCTGATCCTCTACTGCTTCTTTCATTGGAAGCTGGAGGGTTTCAGCCACTTTCTTGTAAAACATAAAGAGGGAAGGGGACTCAGAAAGCCTAGGAGGAGAAACACCTGAAGGTCTGTCTGAGGAGATGTCCGGGTCAATAGGCACATCCAGACTTTCATAATCACCATCATCATCCTCATACTCTCGCTCCTCCTCCTCCTCCTCCGGTTCATGAAATTCTTCTGAAGTGTAATCCGGAACCGGGGGAACCAAGCTCCTGCCAGATGGTGCCGGTTTGGCTGGAACCGGAGTTAGTGATTGCACTATTCTTATCGCTTTGGCTATCTCATCAGTGGTCGGAGTATGAATTTCTGGATCCAAACCGGATGATTTATCTCTTCTCTTCCTCTTACCCGGAACCGACTCCTCAGAATCGGCTCCCCTTTTTCCCAAAGAAGTTTCGCCCTAGTCAGAGGACACTCCTTCTGGTTCGGTCGGAACAGAACCAGGCTGGCCATCCGGGTCAGCGGACTTCTCTGCCTCCCTTTCCCTCAGTCTACCTACCCTCTTATCCAGGGTAACTTTGGGAAAATTCTTACAAATTTGGCAGTCTGAATCAAGGTGATCAAACCCCAGACAATAAACACAGGTGGTGTGGGGATCAGCCTTAGTAAAGGCTTCCCCACACACACTGCAGTGTTGAAACCCAGTGGGCCCGGTTTTTACTTGGGTTTCTCAGACATGGCCAATCCTATCCAAAACGTACCCTTTTTTTGGCAATCTGCCAGGCAAGACTCCACTATCGGTTCCGGACCGTGTTACAGGTCTTGGGGAAAAAAACGTAATAAAATTTGTTTTTTTAGAACCGATACGGACCAGTTACCACACTCTAAGTAAATTCACAAACTTTTTTAAACTAAACTGATCGGTTCAACTGAACCGATCCGAAATTTACAAGTTCCACAGAGAAACTACAATGTAAAACCTATCTAGTACTCACGGTACCACAGACAGAGACTTAAACTGACAGATTCGATAGCAGAATTTCGATAGAAACCGATCGAAAAACGACACTTTAACCGACTTTTTTGAACCGAGCAAAGGAGAAATCTCCGGAGCGACTGTTCAGTGAGGCGGAGTAAAGAATCTGACGGTTGGAGTTTAAACAACAGCAGACAGGGGCTTCAACCGAGCTCGCGCTGAACGTTCCATGCTGGCCATGGAAAGTTAACTCTTTGTTCTCCGGGGCAGTTGAAAGGCAGGACCTAACTGCAATAGTCAGAATACAGCAAGACTTCATGTTGTTTGAACTGTTCTTTCCCATTCATGGGAGAATGTTTATGACCTGCTGAGGCAATCCACTACGGTAGCCAGGCAGAAACAAGGGCCACAAAAACCCAGGGGAAGAGTACACAATGGGGGAAGGTACTAACAACAACAAAAATGGAACAGGACCTGGGGACAGTCATATCAGATGACCTAAAGATAGGCAAGCAATGTGAAAAGGCAGGAAGGGGGGCTGGGGGATGCTGGGATGCATAGGGAGAGGCATCACCAGTAGAAAACAGGAAGTTATCATCCCTCTGTACAGACAGTTGGTCAGACCCCATCTGTACTAATGCATGCAGTTCTGGAGAACCCATCTCTGCAAGGACATAGACAGGTTGGAGGCAGTCCAGAGGAGGGCGACTAAAATGGTGCAGGGTCTGCACCAGAAGCCATATGAAGAGAGACTAAAGGAACTTAATATGTATACCCTAAAGGAAAGGAGGGAGAGGGTGGACATGATAGAAACATTCAAGTACATCAAGGAGTCAATAAAGTCCAAGAGGGTAGCATCTTTCATAAAGAGATGTGCAAGAACAAGGGGCACAATTTGAAGATAGAGGGAGGACGGCTCAGGGGCAATGTGAGGAAGCATTTTTTCACAGAGAGGGTAGTGGACGCATGGAACAGCCTTCTATAGGAAGTAGTGGGGTCAAAAACAGTGGGGGGATTCAAGAATGCATGGGACAGACATAAGGCAATTCTAATTGGGGGAGTAGGAGGAAGTAGGCTGTTGGTTAACTAGGATCTGTAGCTTATCCGAAAGGTAGGGAAATAAGCAGACTGGATGAGCCAAGTGATCCTTATCTGCCATCAAAGCCTATGTTTCTGTGTTTCACAAGGGACATATTGCGTTCCACGGTCCAATGCCAGACCCCCACTGCCTCCCTACAAAGGTGATAAGAATGAGCACCACTTTGGCTGTTCACATAATACAGCACAGATATGTTGATCAACAGAGACTGGCCCTGGAGAAAACTGGCAAGGCCTGTTGGTAAAGCATAACAGACCTCATCTCCAAAGTGTTGATGAGGAGAGAGGGACCCATGGAGGACCAAAGGCCTTGCTTCTGTAAGGGCCTGAGATGGGCTCCAAAACCGGAGCTTGAGATGTCCATTATCATGACTAACAGAGAAGAGGGATGGAGAAGGGGACCAAGTGTCTAGGTTGGAAATGTCTAACCACCACAGGAGGGCATGGAAGAAGAGTCACCTGTATGCGACACTCCAGACAGTCCAGATGCTGGGTCCATTGAGCATAAAGAAACCCTCTGAGGAAGTCTCATTTGCAAATGTGCCAATGGGACCATGAGGATTGCTGCAGCAATCAGGCCAATCATCCAGAGCAAGCTCCTTGTAGAAAGATAATGACTGGAGGACATCAAATGAACTTGTGCTATCAACACCATGGCACGATCCATTGGTAAAAACACCCTACCAAACTCTATGTCCAGAACAATGCCTACGTGTTAGAGGAGCTGGCATGGAATCATAACTATTTCAGCTCATTCACTAGGATATCCAACTGTTTAAAGAACAGGCCGAGGTCCAGAAGAGGGTGTAGTTTTCACTTCCACAACAGAGCTTTTAAAATGCAATCATTGAGGTATGAGAAGATATACAGATCTCCTGCAGAGTGCTATGGCCACCACTGTGAAGAATTTGATAAAAGACATACTGTATGTTGCCAAAAATAAGCTAAATGGCAAGACACAAAAACTGGTAGTGATAGCCTTGTAGCTTACAGCAATGGTATTCTCTGTAGGCCCTGAACACCTTGATATGAAGGTAAGCATCTTTCATGTCCAAGGCATGCAATCTCCTTGTAGCAGTTGGGGAAGCATGACCCATAGAGAGACCCTCCTGAACCGTTTATATTCTATGTCCAGATTCAGGTACAGAAGGCCCAGGATGGGATGCAAATCCCCTGTCCATTCTGGAACGTTAAAGTATCCAGAATAGTATCCCTGGTTGAGCTCTGCAACTGGGACTGGCTCTGTCATCTTCTTGCAAAGAACACTCTGAGCTTCCTCCAGTAGGAGAGCAAGGTATCCCAGAGAGTACATATTTGGAAGAGAAGGATGCACCAGAGGGATAGACAGTTGTTCTAGAGCATGTCCTCACTGAACTACCTCCAGTACCCAAGCATCCATGGTATTCTCACTCCACATTACAAGGTAGAGAGAGATGCAGCCTACCATCAAGATTCCTCAGTTGTCTGAAGGGTTCAGGAGAGGTGGAAGGGAGTCAGAATGTTCCATGGACAGTGGGCACACTGCCTACACCTGCAGATTTTGGGACCCTGGCATGGGCACCAGCAGGCAAAAAGACTAAAGAGCGCAAGGGACCCGTTGGGATTGAGGGCCCAGACCTCTGGTATAGCCTCTGCCAGGATGGGAATAGGGACTTTGAAAGGAACCCAGCCTCAGCCACGAGGCTTAAGATTCATGGTGTGCAGAAAACAGAGAATCATTTTGAAGTCTGAAGTTCCTACATCAGGGCTAAATAGTTGCTCACCCAAAAGGAAGCATTAAAGGCCAATTGCTGGATATCTGCTACAAAGCCAGCTACACACAGCTGGGAGTGCCAGTGAAGGAAGATATGAGATGCTGCAGCATGAGCTTAAAGCATCCAGACATCATAAGCAGACCTCAGAAGATGCTTACTAGCCTCTAGACCATAGCTGACAATCAGCTGGATCTCAATTTTAGCAGGTCCATCAGGCAGTTTGTCAACCACAGATGAGATGGACTTCCAAAGGCTATTCTGATATTTTATCATATAAGCCGGATAGTTGTGTCATGGAGGACAAAGGATGCTGAAGCATAGATCCTCTTGTCATCATATCCAATTTCCTTGTCTGGGGCATGTGAGCTCATGTGATAAGGTGCTTTAGACCTCTCATGGGCAGAAATGATGACTTTCTCAGGTTGTGAGGCATAGTAAGGTTTAGCAAAGAGGGCTGGATATTGTTTATCCTCCTTCCGAGGAACTGCAAATAAAGCACTAGGCATGTGTCAAGCAGTCACTGTTGCATCCTCCAAAGCCGAATTAACAGGAGTAATAATTTAAAGATGGCAAAGAAGGGACCTTCAAAACTGAAATAAACGTTTCTTAGAAGAGACCTCCTTCTCAGCACTGAAGCACAGCTTAATGGCTGGCAGTATATCCAAGAGGTTAGAGTAACGAGCTGTGAACGAGCTTGGTACATCCAGCATACCAGACCTTGGTTTGATTCTCACAACCTCCATTTGCATACTGTGACTCTGAGCAAGTCATTAACCATCCAGTGCTCCCAGGTGCCCCTGAAAACAGGCACTTGTGCCTAGTGGGCATTACCGGTTACCAAGACTAAATCTTGCAGCTGCCAGAGGAAAGCTTGAAAAGAGACATCCTTGGGGGAGAATGAGGACTGTATTTTACACTGTCCTCTCTGTAAGAAAGAGGGAGTTAGCCGGCCCGGTGGTACTGAGGGCTGAAGTGTTGGACACCACACCTGCCACGCCTGGCTGCACCCAGTGCTTGGGGAGCGCCAGCCACGCCAGGGCCTGGGCAGGGTGGGTTGAGGACTGAGCACCCATTGAGGTGCTCTCCTCCCATGGGAGGGAGGGTTGGGATGGTCTGGCTGCCAGCGGCCCCGCTGGAGACCAGGGGCACTGCAGCATGTAGGGCAGCACGTGATCAGCGTGGGCCGACGCAAGGCAGGGTTGCTGCGGTGCCACAGTCAGGGCAAGCACCCACAATCGGGGAGGAGATCAGAACAAGGAAAACCCCGTCCACGGGTAGGCGATGGCACCAGCCTCATGCCCACAACTGCCTTCTGTCCTGTCTGGCCTTTCAGGTTCCTCTCCGCCTGGGCCTCACCCACAGTCGGAGCCACGAGCAACTGTGCCTAAAGAGGAGGGGCGGCTCCACCTCGAGCGTTGCGCACGGTGTGCCAGTCATGGGATGAGGGGAGGGAGAGGAGGCTCAGACAGGAGGACTTCCAGACAGGGCAGGATCCAGCTGGATGCCTGAGAGGCCCCATGGACTGCGACAAGGAGGGAAAATAATGTGAAGAAAAAAAAAAAAGGAAGGAAGGAGCTGGATCACAGCACATCAGGTGGAGGGCAGATCTTCCTCTTCTTCATTATAATCCTGTTCTATAAGGTCAGGATTATACTCCATCTCCTCCTTGTTTTCAGGCATGGGGACAGGAGGATAGGGTTTGCTATAGGGAACCAACACTGAAGGAAAAGGCAGCAACAGAGGAGGCTGTGGGTCAACCATCTGTTTTGTTAGTCAAACCAAAGGCAGGCATCAACGACGCTGGAGCTGACAGGCAACAGTGACGGACAAGTGTCGACAGCAGAGCCTGAGGTAACAGCTGGGAAAACAGCACTGAAACTGTCTATAACAACAGCCTTTTTTTTAAATTATTTGTTTTACTTTATTGAGATCTGGAATTACACCAGTGAGCGAATGCTCATTTAAACCTTCCATGTCAGTTTACAAAGACAATAAGGTAAAACATGCATTACAGGATTACATTTGGTACAGACAGAGTTACAATAAGGTACACACACAATTGAGCAGCTTAGGCAGTATAACAGTTTGCCAGTGTCTGAAGTCAGGATACCCTACTGAGTTGTAAACACATAGAGGAAAGCAGAAGGAGCAGACTTAGAGGGATGACAGGGGAGTGGGAGGGGGTGTCATGTTTGAGAGGAGTAGAGGAGGCAGGGGTGTGAGGTAGGGTGGTGACCTGAAGTGCTGAGGTTGAGATGCATCAATGTATAATAATGATGTGAGGCAAAGTGTAAGTAGGTAGTTGTAGTTAAAAGAGGGTGCTAATGGTAGCAGCCACGGTTGCTGGTTGTAATAACTCACTACTCTGCCCAGCAGCGGAGCCTGAACTCTGGGATTGCCAGAGCCTGTAAGAGATGCAGCGTCCTGCACTACAGCCTGACTTTGTGTGGCACTCCCTCCTTCCAACCACCTTCCCACCCAGGTCGGCGCTCATTTATTGTTGCTGGCAGGTCACGGTCACATAACGTGACCTACCCTTTCTGTTTACTAAGTGTCCATTTTCCCATTTGCAGCTTATAGACACCAACCACAAGGTTGCTGCACTCTCCACTCTAGCTCCTCTTTCAACTCTCTACCCCTTCCTAGCAACTGTTTGCAACCCCTACCCACTAGAGGTCCCTGCAGTTCCCTTTGAATCCAATTCTGCTATCTACTTTCCTCACTCCTCCCATCAGCCTACCACTAAGCACCTGGCAGCCTCAAACCTGGTACCTTTTATTGCAAAGTCTACTGCCTAACCACTTAGCCAACGAACCAGGCCAACATCTTTCTCTACTTTCAAACTCTTAACCCTTCCTCCCTCCTTCTCTGAATTAAAAAACTTTCTACACTCTGTCCCTAAGCTGTACTCAAACCCAGTACCCTTGCCATCAGAGTCAACAGTTCTACCTCTTAACCATTTTGTCTAACTATTTTACTCCTACTTTCTAGGACTTTTAGTCTCTAACCCCCCCAACCCCCAACCAACCTGCCAAAATATAAAGTTTTACCACTTCTCTCTTGCTGCCTTTGCAGGCTTTGAACCCTGCACCCTCACTGTTTTAGTCAGCAGTTCCACCACTCAGCTAGCACACCTGTCTATTATTTGTGCAGGATTTCTAACTTTAAAAAAACCCTCTAACCCTCAGACACTGCTAAATTGTTGTCTGATTGTTTCTGCACTGCTAAATTGTTGTCTGATTGTTTCTGCAGACCTTGAGCCCAGCTCCTTGCTGCTACAGCCACTGTCTGGGGTCCTTCCTGCTATCCTGGGCAAGTCTTGAACCTAGTGCCCTGTGCACCTCAGGCACCAGCTCTGCCACTGTACCAAAGTGGCAACTACTCTTAGAGGTGACCTCTCACTACTATCTCCCCCTCTATCATCCTAGTTCCCCCATCTTTCTTCACTTCAGCTCTCTCACCCTTACCAATTATGCATGTGCACCTCCTGCCCACCTGCCTCTCTCTTCTCCTCCTCCTCCTTTTGCCTTCCACCAACCCTATTGTCCCTGTTAACCCTCAGCCTCACTACTCTAGTGCTCCTACCTACCCTCCTGCACTCCCCTCCTCCTATACCACTGCTCCTCCCCCTCCCTCCTCCTCCACACACCCCATATGCTCCTCTCCACCTCACCCCCCTTCCAGACATTACCATTCCTCCCCGCTCCCTTGGGCATCTGATCACTCAAGCCTTCTCTGCCTGTGCTGCCCTACCAACCCCCTGTGCTACGAAACTCCCTTTCTCCTCCTCATCGCTCCCGGCGTAACTCTCCTTCTGCCACCCTCTGACCAGAGCAGTTCTCCTCCTTCTGCTCCTGACAGGAACATACCTCCCAACCCAGGCCCTGCCCCTCCCACCCCACCTACTCAGCCCACTGGTCTCCAAATAGCCTCCATGAACATATTTTTTTATTTTTATTTAAACAGCAGTTTGGAAAACCTTTGAGCCATAGGCTCATTTACAAAGGTACCTTGTCATAGTAAGACAAACGAAAATACACAGTATAACAGTACAACACATAAGTATAACAGTAACTTAAGACATAGATACAAACAAGCTGGTACAGGTAGGATTGATGCAAACAATACCAGAGTTATGTTGTCCTTAGCAGCTTAGTAATAAGCTTTGTCATAAGTATTGAGTACGGCTTTGACTAGTGGCAATTACAGCATCGGGTGTTAATAAGGTGGTTACGTAATGAAGTTTGAAGCACGATATAGTTGGAGCTGGAGATGGAGTGGGGCAGTGTGTTGAACCAGGAGGGGGCCCTAAAGCTGAAGGCTCTTTGGCCGTGAGAGGTCCTAGCTCTAGGGATAACAGAGAGGTTTTCCCAGAGGTCAGTATGAACTAGTGGGACAGGCGGTATGGTGGTGGTCAATCCTGGTGGGGATAGCCCAAGGAGGGTCTTTTTGTAAGGGGTACAGGTCAGATATTTGGTCGTCAAGATCAAGTACCAGGCTTTAGCGTATAGTAGACAGGTATGTGTCAGCCTAGGTGCCTGTGCACTAACCTGCAGGCTCATTCAGAGAAAAAGCGACTTTATGGAGTGTGGTCTGATCAGCAACACCATACACCGGCAGTCCATAGTCCACTAGGGACAGGATAGAGGTGACTGCGAGTCGAACAGCCTCCGGGGGTAGGCAGTGTTTATACCGGTGTAAGATGCCCAATCGGATATTAGTGGCAGTGGCTAGGGCAGCGATGTGTCCATGGAAGGAGAGGGAGGGGTCAAAATGGATCCCTAGGTATTTACAGGAGCAAACTTGTTCGAGTGGGAAAGAGGACCCAGAGTGAATGAGGAGTTTGAAGTTGCAGGACTTGTTTTGGGGATGAGTGAAGAACATGGTTTTTGTTTTTTTTAAGATTTATCACCAGCCTGCTGAAAAAATTTGACGCCCTACAATGCTGGGCCATGGCTCATCAGCCAGACATCATAGCCCTGGTTGAAACCTGGCTGTCCAAATCCACCCCTGACTCATTTGTCTCCCTCCCACGCTATACCTTATACCGGGAGAACAGAGTAGGCAAACAAGGGGGAGGCTGTGCAATCTACACAAGGGACACAATATTTGGACATGCGCTCCCCACCCCTGCCCTGGTAAATGGGGCCCAGGCTCTTACCCTCAAACTCACCCCGGACCCCTCTAAGGGCCCTCTCTATCTCACCACTGCCTACGTTCCCCCAAAGAACCAGCACCCGGCCCTGGTATCTTTAACTGACTATCTAGCCTCCCTTCACCATAAGGCGGAACAAATCCTAGTTGGGGACCTTAACGTAAATTGGCTCAGCACCTCCTCTTCCACGATCAGAGACTCATTTGCCGCCCAAGACCTGACGCAACTTGTCACCCAACCCACTAGAATAAACCCTAAGAGGAACCAGCACCCTTCTGGATGTAATTATCACCAACCGACCCCAAAAATCCAAAACATCCAGGTCCTACCAGATTCACTAAGTGACCACTCCCTATTCTATTTCATTGGGCAGTCCCCAATCCCAAATCAAAGCCCAGACCACCCTCCATGGCGCCTCCGCCTGGTGGGCTGCAAAACAAACTATTCCTCACCCAGATAAACTGGTCCCCATTCATCGATACAACCGACATTGACACTGCCTCGCCTTCTTCTCACACACATTCAACATGGCCTGTGATCTCTTTGCACCCTTCACCAAAATCAATCCAAAAGCAGAATGCACCCTAGGTTAGCCCTGCCCTTCTACAATTACTAAGAAATCGGGATAACCTCTGGCACCTTGCCACTGAAATGGGTGGCTGTCTGATAGGCAGGCTTACAATGCAGTCGGAATAAGTGCTCTTGGGCCGTCCGGAAAGCCAAGGCTTGACCATTACCAGGCCGCCTACCTCCTCCTGGGGTTCGGCCCCGACTTTCTGGGATAATATTAAACAACCAAATGGAAAATCACGCCCCCTGCCCCATCCCAGCTCACTAGCAATGGCACTACTCCACCAAGCCTGCCACCATAGCTAACTGGCTCAACACCGCCACTGACCTTAGCTCAGTCCTCCTAGTAATTTCTTTGACCCTCCCCAACCAACCTCCCCTGTCATCCAGCACCCCAGCTTCCACCTGTGCAAGATTTCTGCCCGGGAAGCCAGACCCATCCTAATCAAAGCGTTGAACAGCAACAGTCCGGCAGTGACTCACTGGACCCCAGTATCCTCAGACTGGTGCTCGATGAAGTCTTGCCCCCTCACCAGCCTAATTAACCGATCGCTCTGCCTGGGACAATTTCCTGACTTGGAAAACTGCCATAATCACACCCATTCATAAAAGGCGACAGGTCGTCGGCCAATAACTACCAGGCCAATTTCCATCCTCCCCCAAAGCCCTGGAGAAAGTGGTGGCCATTCAAATCACTGAATATCTGGCTAAGCATAACATGTTATGCCCAGAGCAACATGGCTTCCATGCTGGTCACAGTACCAACACTGCACTAATTGAATTCTCCAACTTCCTACACACCTCCCTGGATACCAGCTCCTAGCTGGTGCAGTGTTCATCGACCTCTCAAAGGCTTTCGACACCATCTCCCACCCTCTTCTGCTGAATGCTCCTCTGCCACACTGGTCTCGGCTGGCCCCTAGCATGGTGCACGAGCTATCTAGCCGCTCGATCACAGAGTGTTAAAATCAATGGGATACTCTCTGATACCCGTCCCATTCACTCTGGGGTCCCCCAAGGCTCCATCCTGGGCCCTCTTCTCTTCTCACTCTATCTGAACACCCTGCCCAGTGCATGCCCTGGCAAAATTCTCCTGTATGCAGATGACGCTGTCCTTTTTGCCACCCACCGCAATCCCATCTCCCTTCAGGACACCCTACAGCAGTCCTTCAATAATGCTGAAGCCTGGTTTAAGGAGCGCAGACTCATCATTAATCTTAAAAAAACCAAAGCTATGCTCTTTTCCCACCGCCAAAACAAAGCTAGCAACCACCCTCTATATCCTTCCTAGTACCAAACAGCCACTGGAACAAGTCTTCTCTACAAATACCTTGGGGTTACCTTAGACTCAGCCCTCACATTTCACAACCACACTGATGCCCTAACATCCGCCACTAACACATGGCTTGGCATCCTCTTCCATCATAGAACCTGCCTTCCCCAAATCGCTCCGGCTCGCTAATCGTCTTTCGTATTGTCCCTTGTAGACTATGGTCTACCAGTCTATGGTGCTGCCGACACGACTGCACTCAAAAAAATTCACTTAACCCTGAAAAAAGCCTGCAGATTGATTACTGGTGGCCCCAGGCTCACACACACCTGTCAGCTGTATGACGAGGCTAAACTCCTTACCCTGGATGAACGGCTCCGATATCAAACCTGCCTCCTCACAAAAAAACCCTACTCGGGTTCTCACCTCCTGGGGTGACAGCATCCATCCACTGGATCTCACTCACTATTGCAACACGGTCATCCAACAAGACCACTCTAATGGTCCCCAGATGAAGAACCAGCCGTGGCCAGAGGTCCTTCTGCTACAGAGCCCCATCCTGGTTTAACTCTCTCCCTGCCCCCATCACCAATGCCACCACCATCTCCAAGTTCAAAACCACCCTTCGAAACCAACTCTTCAACACTCGTAGCTGCTCCTGTCTCTGAAGGCAGCCTCCACCTCGACTTCTCATGACAACGTCCACCGGGCGGCTCTCCACCTAGCCCTCCCCACCACCTCTTCCCGGTACACCGTACCTATGTCTAACCTGGCCAGTGCCAGCTGTTTCATGGTATGCCTATTAGATTGTTCAATTTTTGATACCAACTTGTGTAACACCTGTTCTCAATTACTTGTACCCTGTAACCTAAATGTATTTTCTCTGACCTCAGTGTGACGTGGCGCCTCTGATGAACACCTATTTTTAGCAAACCTGTGCTATGTAACCTAAAACTCTATGTATGTCTTTAATGTGACGAGGTACCTTTGGAAACGAGCCTCTGGCTCAAAGGTTGTAAACTGATTTCACAAATAAATAAGGTACTGCTGAAGTTCACATTTGAATGAGCGAATAGTTGCAGCACCGGTAATGTCAGGTGGTAAGGCATTGGTCCAGAGAGGAGCATGATAGCAGAAAGCACGTTGTGCCAAGGCACTGCGGCATCTAGGTAGTTTGTAGATCTGAGTGGTGGAGTTTCTTGTGAGTCAGGTGCTTGAGTGCAGGATTAGGAGGTTCTGGACCCCTGCAGGTAACTGGCTGAGAGAGTCTTTCTTGGCGAGGAAGGAGGATTGCTATTTTATTCTATCCTTCGGTCGGAGCCATCCTATCTGGGTGAAGAGATCACAGGTGTGCGCAAGTCTTGCAGCACCTGTGAGAAAGCAGTACACCTTGTTTAGTGCAATGGAGATGTGGTGCAGGGCCATGTCAGTTGCCGACCCATAAATAGCCAGGCCATAGTCGATGACGGAGACTATTAACTGTTGATGGCCAGGTTCAGTGCTTCATATGTTAAACAGTGCTTGTGATGGTAAAGAATCCCTATTCTTGTGCTGATCGTCCTAGTTGTACTGTGTTGGACATATGACAGTGTGGAGTCGATTGTGATGCCCAGGTACCTGAACTGCTGGACATGCTCCAGAGTGTGTCTGCTGTCATTCATGACTGCAAGGAAGAAGGCCATGAACTTGCTTTGGAGCTGGAGTACATCATTGTCTTTGTCTACTGCAGTTCACGATAGACTGTGCTCCTTAAACCATTTTCAGCAGATTAAAAGCTCTTTGGAGATCCACCACTAGCTGTTCAGGATGAGGGTTGCTGGTGAATATGACCGCATCATCCATGTATAGGAGCATTCAGCTCGAACAGGTGGCCGGCAGTTGGTTTAGGAATAGGCAGAATAGTAGGGGTCCCAGAATTGACCCCTGTGGGACCCCGGAATGACTGGTCTGCTATTGGAGAGGATGTCACCAATCCTGACCTTTTGGGAGCAGTTGGGACGGTAACTGTTGAACCAGCATACAGATTCTGACAAGAGAGAGAGAGATCAGTGGCAGACAACTGCTCCAGAAGGAGTTTGTGGTGCACTGTATCAAATGCTTTTGATAGATCAATGAAAGTTGCCCCTACCAGAAGACCTTAGTCCAGTGAGTGGTGGATGAAACCAGTAAATTCAAGAAAGGCCGTAATGGTACTGTGTCCGGATCAGAAGCCGTGTTGTTCAGGACAGAGGAGTTTGTACTGGTTCAGGTGCTCGACAAGCTGATCTGCCACAATCTGCTCTAGAGCTTTGGAGAGGGGGTTGGGGGAGTATGGAGATAGGTCTGTAGTAGTTGTGCAGAGTCCGGTCCCCACCTTTGTGCACTGGGGTTACTGTTACGGATTTCCATCACTGGAGAAACTGTGAGAGGCAAAGGGAGAGGTTGATTATTTCAGTGAGTGTGCCAAGGACTTCCGCCACAGCCAGAGTGACAAATTTAAGGTCCAGGGTGTTCCCGCTGTGTCGTGATTTCCCCAGAGCCTTCTCCAGGTACTTTCTGGCTTCAGCTTCTGAGACTTCTCTAAAGTAGAAGAGCGGTCGGTTAGAAGATGGTTGTTGGGTCGTATTATGATCAGCCAGGGTTGGGGGATTAAAGTAGTCCACTGGTGGTACACTGCTTAGGTCTGTGAACATGTTATTGCGTTGGCTATGTGAAGATGGTCCAAGGAGGGTGCGCTGTCAACCATGAACTCTGACAGTGCAGTTTAGGGATCCTTGCGGTTATGTCGTTGAGGTTGTCCCAGAATGACTTGCTGTTATTCCAGGAGCGGAGAGGGCTTCCTTGTAAAATTTGCTTTTACCGAGTTGGATGGTTTTGTGCTCTCATTACGAGCTTTTTGTACATCTGGATGTTAGCAGTGGTACCATGTGCTCTGCTTTCCGCCACAGATGATGTCTGGCATGGAACTGATCCAAGAGGTCAGGGGTGATCCAGGGGTTGCAATGCTCTTTTATTTTTCTAGTCTTTATCGGGCATGCTTGTCAAAGACGCTGTTAACTGTATTTATGAAGTGCTCCAGGGCTGTAGCCACGTCACCTGCTTCACAGAGGTCTGATTTATTTTATTTATTTATTTAGCTTTTGTTAACTGGTAAGTGCACTAGCCATAAAATGACTGTTTTCGGCACGACCGGAGAGTTACAGACATGAAGAAAGCGTAACAGGATAACAATTTATAAGTGCTCTACATACAATGAGTTAAAGAGGATACAATATATCAGAACATACAAAGTAAAGCGCTTTACATATAATGAGTTAAAGTGGATACAATACATCAGAGACATACAGAGTAGACCATTCATAAGTTCATAGGTGCCTACCTATGCAATGAATAGAGAGGACCTTGGACAATAAATTATCAGGTGACATATCATATGAACAGAACAAGATAAACAAAACAAAAACAGGTAATACAAAAGGAAGACATAACCATTGAGAGCAGGGGGTGTCATTAAGGAAAAGGTTGGTAAGTGAGGAGAGGAGCCAGCCATAAAATTAGATTATACGAGTGTATGTAAGTGTAAGGGAGATGCCTGCAGTACAAGATTGTATATGGGCAGGAAAGGGAACCAGTACAGGCTGAGGCAGTAAGAGGGTTATATAGGGGTGAGGAAATACTACTGTATGGCCAGAGACATCAGTCATTAGGTGGGGTGAAAGCAGGAACAGGTATCTGCAATCAGCAGATCCAAGCACAATTTTCTCTTAAAGCATGTGTGGGAGCTAGAAAGTCTAATGTTGAGGGAAGGGAATTCCACAGCTGTGGAGCCGCATGCTCAAATGCAACAGTTCCTTTCCTAGTGCGGCTCCTCGACAAATTCAGAAAGGATTTATCAGCTGATCGTAGACCACGGAGTGAGTCCTGAGGAATAAACATAGCTGCAAGACACCTAGGGGTTTGATTTTGAATTATCAAAATCAATAAGAGAGCCAAGGTAGTATTTCCTACTAGCTAACGGAGAGAGCCAACCAAGATCATTATAGAGTTGACAGTAGTGTTTAAGCCGAGGAGCAGAAGAGGCATAGCGACATATGTTGCTATATGCAATATCCCATCTGAGTAGGTCAGTTTTATGAGCAGCCCCAAATAAGGGAGCCCCATAGGTTAGGGTGGGGAGCAGAATCCCCCTCGCAATGGCCATTTTTGCAGATAGCATGAGCATATAACTAGTCTTATATGCAACACCCAGTTTGGAGTCGATAGCTCTGCAAACAGACTGTACATGAAGATTAAGATCAAGAGACTGATCTAGCAGGATGCCCAGGTACCTGAAAGAGGTAACACATTCCAGTAACTGACCTTCTAAGTTCTGCACCGTCAGTGCTGTTATGCAAGCCCGGACCTTTAGGGCCAATCCAAGCAGCATGGCTTTAGTTTTGCTAGTGCTGACAGCCAGTTTGTGGTCGTATAGCCAGTTTTGGATATTGTTAAAGTAGAGGAGAGAGTTGTATTGATAGTGTCTATATTAGTAGAACTTGTATAGATGACAAGATCATCAGCATATAGAATAGCAGAGCAGGATTTTAGAGCAGCTCCAATGTTTTTTATATAATGAGAGAATAGGAGGGCCCAAGGATGGAGCCCTGAGGTACACCAATGTTAATGGTAAATGGTAACTAACCATGGCTGTCACCAGTGACCTGATGTACCTGAGCCAAATACTGCACTGAGGTCCACTTTTAGCAGCTAAGGTGACCTTTTAGTAGTACACACAGTTTGTTATACTTTCCGGGAGGTGGGTTGCAGAAATTGTAGGTCCAAGTACATGTAACAGGGGAGTGGTCGTTCAGTGAATCAGGGAGAACAGTAGCAATGGAGATGTGGAGCAGGCGGTTAGAGAGTATCCAATCAAGGAGAGTGCTAGTCCCAGTTTTGTAATTGACTCTGGTTGGTGTCTCGCCATTTGGGAGAAGTGGACGGCTGATAAGATATCCTTGATTGGGGAAGCAGCAGGGAACAGCCAGTTGATGTTGAAATCTCCCAGCATCATGATTTCAGTATTTAGGCTCAGGGTACTCACATATTCCATCAGGTCACTGGTGCCAGCCATGGTTAGTTTAGGCGGGATGTAAACAGAGAGTACCATAAGAGCCCTGTTATATGATCCCAGTAGTAGTTTTAAGGCCAGGACCTACAGATTGTCACTACAACTGGGTGTGGGTAAGATATGTCCCTGAAGGGAATCCCTGACGTACAAGACACGGTCACGACCTCTTTTTGAGACACGGTCCTGTCTGAACAGGTTGTATCCTTGCAGTATGATGGCAGAGTCAGGTATTTTGGGAGCGAGCCATGACTCAACTACAGCAAGAATGTCAGGGGTTGTGCCGAGTAATCCATGCTTTCAGGTTATCCATATTTGGAAGTAAATACAGGTTACTCACCTGTAACAGGAGTTCTAGGAATGGTATATGTTGTTCATCCACACTGTCTGGCAGGTATCCTTGCCGCTTTAAATCCTGCCGGAAGGTCTTCAAACTGGCTCCTCCCACCCACCGGGTGGTAAAAACTCGGCTCCGCCCCATGGCGTGAATCTGGCCGCTGGAAGCTCAGGTTGTGCGTCAAAGCGAGAGAGGTCAGGTGGTCGGTGGATGAACAACATATACCATTCCTAGAACTCCTGTTACATGTGAGTAACCTGTATTTCTAGGACATGGATATGTTGTTCATCCACACTGTCTGGCAGACTCCTAGCAGTTCTCCGGGAGGAGGGAGGCAAGGCATACACCCCTACTTAGGGAATAAAGACTGAGAACCAAGGCCCCAAAACCAGCATCCCGGGCGTGACTCAAGGTCGATGTGGTAGTGGGTGATGAAGGTGTGTGCTGACTTCCAGGTAGCAGCCCTGCAGATTTCCTGGATAGGGACGCCCTGGAAGCAGCCACCGATGCAGCAGTATGGCGGGTAGAATGAGCCTTATCCTCTGGGAGGCTCCATGCCCGCCAACTTATAGCAGAGATCTATGCAGGAGGTGACCCACCTGCTTATCGTCCGCTTGGCTGCAGGTCTGCCAGGTGCGGCTTCAGCGAGATGACAAACAGCTGGCGAACCTCTCCCCGACTCAGCCGTATGCCCTTATAATAAGCGAAAGCCCTACTAGGGTCCAAAGTATGGAGCCTGTATTCGGCCTCCGAGGTGTGACTGGGGTAGAACACCGGCAGAGTCAACACCTGGTTAAGGTGAAACTCCGACACCACCTTCGGAAGGAATTTCGGGTGGGGGCGCAGGACAACCTTGTCCCTGTGGAAGACCAGGTAAGGAGACTCGATGCAGAGCGCCTGGAGCTCTCCCATCCTTCTGGCTGACGTGATAGCCACCAAGAAGGCAGTCTTCCACGACAGGTGAGAGAGTTCACACCTGTGCATTGGTTCGAATGGCTTGCCCATGAGCTCTGCCAGTACCAGCAGTAGATCCCACGGAGGTGGAGGTTCTCGCACCGGAGGGGAAATGTGATCAAGGCCTTGGAAAAAGCACCAGACCGCCTTCTCCTGCGCCACCGACTGCTTCCCGGCCCGCGCCCGGTAAGCAGAGATGGCTGCCAGGTGCACCCTTAGGGTCGTCGACCTAAGCCCTTGCTGAGAAAGGGGCCATAAATAGTCTAAGATGCTTGCCAAGGAACAGGAGGAAGGGTCCAAGCCCTTGCCCTGACACCAAATGGAAAACCTCTTCCATTTGAAGGCATAGCAATTCCTGGTCGACTCCTTACGGGACGCCTCAACTACATTGAGGACCTCGTCGGAAAGACCCAAGGCCTGGAACTCTAGCCCCAGGAACCAGGCCGTCAGGTGCAGGGATTGAAGGTCCGGATGGAACACCTTCCCTGATTGACTGAGAGCAGGTCCGGCGAGCTGGAAGCTGCCTCGGGAGCCTGGAGCTGAGGCTGAGGAGATCTGGATACCAGAACTGGCGGGGCCAGTCTGGGGCTATCAGAATCACCTGCGCCTTGTCCCTCTTTGCTTTGAGAAGCACCTTGTGGATGAAGGGAAATGGAGGGAAGGCGTAGAAGAGGCCCGGGGTCCACGGCCTCGAGAAGGCATCCCCTGCAGCGAGCCCTGCTGAGGGGGCGGCATGGAACAGCCTCAGCTCTTATGCTCCCTGAGGCAAACAGGTCCACCTGAGGTGTGCCCCAATGGGAGAACAGATCTTACTACTACCTCCGGCAGGAGAGACCACTCGTGGGATGCAGCCCCTATCCGGCTTAGGGCATCGGCCAGGGTGTTGGAGGCTCCTGCCACATGAATGGCTCGGAGATCCGCCTCCAGGCTGCGCACGAGTGACCAAATGCGGAGAGCTTCCTTGCATAGAAGCATGGAGCGCGTCCCGCCCTGGGTGGTTTAGATAGTACATGGTCGTGGTATTGTCCGTCTGGACTCGGACCACTTGACCCGGAGAGAACGGAGCAAAGGCGGTGAGAGCTAGGCGGACCGCTCGAGCTCCAGCAGGTTGATGTGGCATCGGGACTCCCGAGGGACCAGAGGCCGTGGGTCCGTATTCCCCAGATGGGCACCCCAACCCATCAGAGAGGCATCGGTCGATAGAGAGACCGTCGGCTCGGGCAGACAAACGGGATGCCCTCCTGCAGATGAACTGGAACGGTCCACCACCGGAGAGTGCCCACATCCCCTGGGTCACCGCCACTAGCTGGTCCAATGGATCGCAGCGCGAGACCACTGGCTGGCCAGTCCCCACTGAAGGGATGTGCCAGCGCCGCCCAATGGACCATGCTGGTACAGGTCGCCATGAGACCCAGGAGGCGCAGGAAGTCCTGGGCAGGGCGCGATTGCCCAACCAGAAATGATTGGGCAAAGGAGGAAAGAACCTCGGCCCTGTCCGCCGGGAGCCGTGCTCTGGCTCGAAGAGAGTCGAGCTCTGCCGCGATGAACAGAATCACCTGCTTTGGCTCGAGTTCCGACTTGGCCTCATTGATAAGAAGGCCGATTTGAGAGCAAACCTGGAGGGCCAGATCTCTGGACCGCTCCACCTCCTGTCTGGAGGGGGCTGCTATCAGCCAATCGTCCAGGTAAGGGTACACCTGGACCCCTCGGCGCCGCAGGAAAGCTGTTACCACTGCAATGCATTTGGTGAAGACCCTGGGAGCTGGAGACAGGCCGAAGGGCATGGCTTGGAACTCGAAAAGGGATCCCTCCACTCGAAAGCGAAAGAACCTCTGATGTGACGGACGGATAGGGACGTGAAAGAACGCGTCCTGCAGGTCCAGAGAGCAGAACCACACGCTGGGTTCCAGGGATGGTATTATCTGAGCCAGAGTGACCATCCTGAAGGTTCGAGACCTTAGGAACTTGTTTAGGTCGTGTAGGTCGAGAATGGGGCGCCAGCCCCCCGTCCGTTTCGGAACCAGGAAGTACCTGGACACAAACCCCGGGTCTGAGGGAGGGTCCGCCACCTCCCTGATCACCTCCTTTTGGAGGAGGAGAGCGATGTCGGCTCGGTGAGCCGACAGTGAGGCTGCGGATCCCGATGCCCCCCGAGGTGCGACGGCTCTGAAAGGCGGGGCCTGCTTGAATTCCAAGGGCAGGCCTTTTCCCACCACCTCCAACACCCACCTGTCCGTGGTAATAACGGACCAGGCGGAAAGGAAGTGATTGAGCCTGCCTCCACGGGGAACCTGGGTGAGGTGACGAGGTGGGGGTGACACCCCCAACCCGTCACTGGGCAGGCTTGGAGGAGGGACCGCCGAGGGACCTCCAGGCCTTTACCTCCCTGTTTCCTGTTGGAGGAAGCCGATGGCTTGGGCTTGGGATGCCAAGCTCGTGCCTGCTGGCCCTGACGTTGCTGGGCCAGACGTGTCGCAGGCGCAGAGGGACGAAAGGGCTTAGGCTGTGATTTGCGGCCTCTGTCCTTCTGAGCGGATGAGACAGAGTCCAAGGTAGCATTGGACTTCTCAATCCTCTGCAGGTGACCTTCCACCCCAGGGCCGAAGAGGTCGGTCCCCAAGAAGGGGACATCTGCCAACTTGTTTTGGGTATCCGAAGTGAAGGTGGATATCCTCAGCCAAGCCCGACGACGCATAGCCACTGCGGCCGCCACAGACCTGGCGCATGAGTCCCCGATGTCCAAAGCAGTCTGAAGCTGCTGTCTGGCCACTGCCCTGCCCTGGTCCCACACCTGCCTAACTGTGGTCTGCAGATCTGCGGGAAGATGAGGGACAACCTCGTCCAGGGAGCCCAACAGGGCGTGAGAGAAATGTGCCATAAGGACGGACGAACTGGCCTGGCGAAGGCCGAGGGAGGACGCAGCATAGACTTTTCGCTCGGCATAGTCCAACTTCTTGGACTCCTTGTCGGGAGGCTTGTCCACATCCCTAGCGTTCCCGGCACACCGGAAAACGCTGTCGGTAACTAACCCCTCAGCCGAGGGGTGTTCCGAAAAACCGGACAAGGAACTGGTAGGGACCGCATACTTCCTGGCCATCCTGGCCGCAGGGCAGGAAGCAGGAGGCTGCCAGAGCTCCAAGGCCGGGCCCACTATGGCCTCGGCCACCAGAAAGGCCTCCATAGGAGAATCCCCTCGGTCCAGAATCTCCGTGAGGGGATACCTGGCCCGCTTAGAAACAGGTTCGAGCTTCATCCTGGTGGACTCCGAGATAAGCTGAAGCAAACCCAGGAAGGACGAAGGGCTATCGCCCACCGACTGTCCCCTGAGGACTCCAAGTCCATTCGCTTGGAATAAAGGGAGGAATCATCTTCGGACTCGGAAGAGTCCTCGAAGAGCTGCCTCAGGCCTGAGCCACCCTCCACCTGCCGAGGTCGATTGGGAGTGAGGGTGACAGACAGCCTATGGGGCAGTCCCTGAGCCGACCGAGAATTTTTGGTCGGAGCCCGAATAACGGCTGTGGAGGCGGAGGTTCCACCGGAATCGGTGGGGCAGCTGGTTTTGGCCGAACAACCGGCCTGGGAACAGGCTCCTCGGTTAAAATGAGGGGTTGTTTCGGCTGCTCCGGTGACAGCCACTTAATGGCCGGGGAAGGCGACGGCGTCGGCTTGTTCCCGGTCAGAAGGAGCTGTTGCCACATGAGGTCCTCATATCGTCGACGCAATTTACGCCGAAGCCTCCCCTCGTCCAAGGAGGAGGAAGAGGATGAGCAGCGGCGCCGACTTGCCGCAGTGTCGAGATCGAGACCGCCTATGACGGCGGGATCGGCTGGACCGCGAGGAAGTCCGAGACCGAGAACCTCGGCTTTCCCGAGGACGGCACGGGGAGGTGTCGTGGGGAACCGGCACTCCCCTCGGTTCAGAGGGTTCAACTGAAGGCTCCGGAACCGGAGGCACAGACGAGCCAACGGGGTCCTCAACTCCCACCGGGGAACCGGGGAGAGGGGATTTTTGGCTTCTCCTGCCGACAACCCGTCCAACAGGTCGAGAAAAATCTCGACCGCGTCGATGGGAGTCTCGGTCAACTGGCCTGACGGGGACACCGTGAGACCAGTGGCCGAAGCCGAAGGGTCGACCGAAGTCGATGGTCACAACTCGGGAGAGGGATCCTTCCCGCTCCCAAGAGCGTCGACGGTGGGACTTACCCTTGCTCTTTTTTGACCGACAAAACGGTCCAGAAGAAGATGGGCCCTCACCTTTGGTAGAGAGGGTCAGACAAAGCTCCTTAAAAGAAGCTGAATAAGAGGCACCGAGAGATAGCAGAACAAATGCCGCAGCCGAGGTAGAAGCGGCCCGCGCCGCCTCCTCTTCGAGGGCGATCATCTGCTCGAGCTGATCCGCCAGCCCGCCGCAGAAACCGCCGACCGGCCTCTTTTGATTTCACCGAAGGAAAACGTTTCTTCGGACGCCCCTAGCTGTAATGGCAGCACGTTCTCGAGGACGAGTCGGAAAAGAAGAGCACAGGTCGCAGGCCTGCGGGTCGTGCTCAAGGCCCAAGCAGTAGACGCACGTGGAGTGCGGATCCGTCCGAGACATCTTCTGCCCGCAAGGGCATCTCCGGAAACCGGGAGTCGATTTGTCCATCGCAGCCGCGAGGGAGAGAAGACCGAAGTCTTTTTAGCAAAAGAACTTTTAATTTGAAATTTGAAGAATTAGGAACCAGTCTTATAATGAAGCGTTAAGGAGGGAACCTGAGCTTCCAAGCGGTAAGGAAGATCTGGCGTCATGGGGCGGAGCCGAGAGTTTTACCACCTGGGTGGGTGGGAGGAGTCAGCTTGAAGACCTTCCGGCAAGATTTAAAGCGGCAAGGATACCTGCCAGACAGTGTGGATGAACAACATATCCATGTCCCTAGAAACTGCAGATATTTATAGAGGCAAGAGCGAGCCCTGTTGGCTTAGGTAACGGACTTAACTGGTGGAATGGCAGGCCGGGGTTTGGGTGCACATTGCCTGATAACAGGAGTAGAAGCAGTAGTAGGCAAATGAGATGGTGCAGTAAGAGTTTAATATTCCCTTCTCATTTTCTCTTGCTGGGTCATTGTTCTTTCATGGTGCTAACGTGTGCAATAAGCCCAGGGAAGAGTGTCACCATAGAGGGATCTTTTGGTTTGTGTTCCTGAGTCCAGGGAATATGGTGCCCATGCAGGGTGTTGCTGGGGACCCAAAGGTTATAAGATGTGATGGTGCTATATACATTTAGCACTGACTGTTGGTTGTTAAGTTGTGTGGATTGAGGGTACAGTCTGCAGGAGGGACCTGAGAGGGATATCAGAATGAACAGGATGAGGCCCCTTAAGGTCCCAACGGTTGTGTGGGACATTGTGGTACACACACAGTTCCAAATACCGATAGCAGTTAGAGAGGGACATGGGAGTAGTGAGAAATGCCTCCATCTAAATATGGCTGGGAAGGGGGTATGAGCAGCATGCAATTGACCAGAACTGCACAGTAGTGGTGTGGCAGACATGGAATGGAAGTCATATTTGAAGCACAGGGGCAAGGGCAAAAGAGGAGAGGAAGAAACACAAGCAGGATGTAATGAGCAACTGGTTGCACTGTAGTAAGTTCAATTACTGACTGGATATACCAGTAGTTCAGACTAGCACCTAATGTTCGCTTCTTATAAAGTGCAAATGGCCTATATTTGACAGTGAAAGATCCTCTTACCTCAGTCACACTGCAAAGAAGAACTAAGGTCCCTCTAGTGGCAGATCTTTATAATCTGCTAATGGGAAACTGGACAACTGAGCATCAACAACCCCACCCCCGTAGGGGGTGCTGACAGAGGAACCATCAACGTGACAATGCCCAGTGTTGGTATCGGCGGAGAGTCCCCTGAAGGGGAAACTGAGACAATACCAGACCTCAACCTTGTTGTCCCAGAGATGGTCATGGGGCAGCAGAACCCAGGGCTTTTGATGCCTGGATTCTGTGTTTGGATTTACCTCCATCCTTTTCTTTTAAAGGAGGCCAGGAACAGACATAAAGAGTCTCCGACTGAGAGTCTTTATGCTTCCCTGAATGCAGTGTTCCTCCATCAATGATTTTGATATGTCCTTTTTTTTCCTTTCGGCCAAGTCAGAGCAGGCTCCAACGCAATCGCCAAAGTCCTCCAGGGTGGTGGAACAGCGGTGAGCCAGGGCATACAGATGGAGCAGGACAGGCCAGTGCCACATCCTGTGACACATGATGTTTGTCTTCCATAGCTTTAACTTTAAAGAAGGTTTCTAAAGCCTTCCAATCATGTCTCCTCAAGGCCTGGTTAAAGCTCTGGCATATGTTGCATGCCTTAACATCATGTGCTAGTCCCAAACAACAAATGCACAAGGTGTGAGTGCCATCCTTGTATATTTTTATCTTACCACAGCAACACAAATGAAAAAAGCATTTCTTTTACATTCGTCAGCGGCTTAAACGATATTAAAGCACCAGTATTCAATGGTGAGTTTTGGCGTTGTTTTTCTTGCAGTGATCCAACAAGCAGTTGACAGTGGCAGAAAGAACTGAAGTGAGATGGGGCCTGCCACATTATATAGGCGGCAGCAGTGCACACTGACGTGGACGGCCCTAGCTTGCAAAAGTTCCTGGGTGGTCCTGACGCTGATGGCTTATAGTGCCAATGGTGTGGCTCAGTGGAGAGAGATGCCATTGAAGAAGACCATAAGATGGGTAGTCGGAGTATCAGCCATTCATTCTCCTCCCATTTGGGCAATTCTTTGCAATACCAGGTCTATGAGGAACAAAACAGAGGTGGTGCTGGATTTCATCACCAATTCTTCGGTAGACTCAGTGTGTATCACAGCAACCTGGCTGGGCGACAACTCTGAGCCAGTCCTGGAGGCAGTCTTACTGACCAGGATATCTCCGTGGTGTACTACCTGAGTGGGGCCTAGAGGTGGCAGGGGTTACCATCTGCTTTAGATCTAACTTAGGGCTCAGGTCATACCCAGTGGTCAATTCAAAGTGTAGCAGTAAAGGCAGGGCAAGTGTGTGGTGTAGATTCTCCTAGTTTAACACCCTTCAAGGCAGGAACAGGAATCCCTCCTGGACTTTGCAGATCTCATCATCTCATTGGCTTGAAGTCCCCCAGTTTGCTTGTTACATGGTTGAACAACTAGACTGCACAATCTGCTCAGCAGCTCCACCAAATAAGGTAATCGCTGACCTACACATGCTACTCATGAGATGGACCACATCACAGACCCTGTCTCTGTACTGGAGCGGACATCTCTGATGTCAGCATGGATCTGGTCAGTTGGTCAGATTATTACACAGTACAGTTACGTAAGAACTTACTGTAACAGTAGATCTTCGAGAGAGGCTCTTGCAGTAGGTAATACCTTTGAGTATTAAGCCACCAGGTGCTAGGACCACATGGAAATCTTTAGATAGCAATGTTTGGTGGGGAACCGCCCCCTGACGTCACGTGACTGACGTCAGTGTGATGCCATATAAGGGGCAGTCACCAAGCCTACCTTCCAGTTCTCCCACCAGAGACTGAAAAAGGTGCGACAGGAGAAAAGGAGTGGGCTCCTGGAGCCAAAAGATATGCTAGAAAGAAGCAGCAGCAGTAGGGGGAAGGTGGGAGGGAAACTGGTTACCCACTGCAAGAGCCTCTCTCGAAGATCTTCTGTTATGGTGAGTTCTTATGCAACTACTATCTTACTTCGAGAGGGCTCTTGCAGTAAGTAATAACCTTGAGGACTGAATCCCAAGCAGTGAAACGGAACAGACAAAGTCTGAAACACGGAGTCAGAAGGTCTGCAGTAGGAAGGATTTAAGAAAGAAGGTCCTGAAGAACAGTGAGTCCAAAGACAACCCCTGCGTCTAAAGGCAATGTCCAGACTATAGTGTTTGATGAAAGTGTGGAAGAGCTCCAAGTAGCTGCCGCTGACAAATGTCAGCGGCAGAAACATTTCTGAAACAAGCAGTAGATGAAGCCATCAGCCATGCCTCTACTTGAATGCCTTTTAGCTTCCCCTGGAAGTGGCTTGTTATGTTTCTAATAAGAAGAACAGAATGCAGTGTGGTAACCCTCTAGATAAACACTGATTAGAAACTGCAGCGCCCTCTCTTTTGGGTGCAAAGAAAACAAAAGGCTGATCTATGTTACAGACTGATTTTGTCAGATTTGTGTAGCAAAGCAAAATTCTGTGCACGTCCAGTGTGTGCAGGATTGCCTCCCCCTGATTAGAATGCTCAGGGTAGTACGCTGGAAAGAGTACAGTCTGATTCATAGTAAACTCAGCGACTACCTTCGGAAGAAACTAGGATTTGTACACAGAGACCCCCCCCTCTGATCTCTCTGGAGAATCAAATAAGGCTCCCTACACATAAGGACCTGAAGCTCGGAAATCCTAGGAGCAGAGGAAATAGCAACTAAAAACAGTGCTATCCAAGACAGATAGCGTGGGTTGCAACTCGCAGCTGATTCAAAGGGAGGCAAACTGAGTTTCTCTAGAATGAAGTTCAGGTCCCATGGTGGAACAGGGTTCCGGACTGGAGGTTCCAGAGGAGGATCCCCTTCAGAAAGATGTTGGAAACCCCCAACTGAGCCAAGGTTATGCCATCCGCCGGAGTGTGATAAGCGGATATGGCTGACAAGGCGGACTGTCAGAGGAGGATAGTTGAGACCAAGGTCTGAGAGGTGCAACAGAGACAGCACAACCTGTGGAACCAGGCAAGAGAAAGGGTCCCAACCCTTGGATACCACCAAAGGAAATCCTCTTCCATTACATCGCATAGTTTGTTCTTGTAGATGGCTCTCTGGTCTCCATAAGGACCTGGGTTATCCTGGCAGATACTTTGTAGCGTGATACAACTATGTCAGTAGGTGCAGCTTGTGAAGGTGAAGGGACTGGAGGTCTGAGTGGACTGATGAGCCCTGTTCCTGGGTCAGAAAAGTCTTGATAGAGAGTAGAGGGACCAGAGGGTCCATCATTAGCTGTTGAGGCAGAGCGAACCACACTTGGTGAGGCCAATAAGGGGCAATCAGGATCATGTAAGCCTCTCCCTCCTGCAGTTTCAGGAGTACCCTCTGTATTAGTGGGAAGGGAGGGAAGGCGTACAAGAACCTCCCTATCCAGCAGAGAGAGAGAGAGAGAAAGTGCGGTTCGCCAGAAAATACCACACCCTGGAATGAGCGAGCAGAAAACAGGGTAGTCTTGCATTGTATGGGGAAGTGAACAGACTACTGATGGCCCTA
The DNA here is from genome assembly GCA_016271365.2 of Neoceratodus forsteri. Taxonomy (NCBI): domain Eukaryota; kingdom Metazoa; phylum Chordata; order Ceratodontiformes; family Ceratodontidae; genus Neoceratodus; species Neoceratodus forsteri. The sequence continues at coordinate 1,131,703,530 of CM028131.1, forward strand.
GTTCCTACTTGTGTGCCCTTGACTAAGGGCATCTGAGTGTGTCCACTAGGACGTTTTGGACATGTACTGCCATCAGCTGGAGATCGTGCTGGACTGCCCAGTTCCACACCATCACGCCTCCTACATAGGGGATACGATCGTGTCCCTCCCTGTTGGTTCAGGTACCATACTACACCAATATTTTCCATCTGGACAAGAAGTGGGCTTGGGAGGAGAAAGTGCTGGAAGGCCGAAAAGCGTACAGCACTGCCCCAATTTCCTGCAGGTTGATGTGCAAAGATAGCTCCTGCTGTGACCAGGATCCCTGGGTACTGCAGTCTCTCCGAGAAGGCGCCCCAGCCCTGATCGGAAGTTTCCATGGTCAGCATCTTGCCCAGAGAAACTGAAGGGGACCCCTCGGCTAATAATGGTGAGAGTCTGCCACCGAGAAGATCCTATTGTGGGGCCTTGCAACTCTGACTCTGTGATCCAGGCCATCTAATTTCTGATCCCACTGGACCATAAGCGTCCACTGCATGACAGGCATGGGATCCTGGTTAGAGGACCCGTAGGGACTGCCGCAGTCATAAGTCCCAAAAGGCGCAGGACCACCCGGGCAGTGGCTCAACGGCTGAAGGCCACTGACATGGCCTGTTGCTGTAGTGTGTTCGCCCTGCCAATGGAAGGAATGCTCGATCGTGAAGAGTGTCCAGCCCTGCACCAATGAAACAGAGGCGCTGGGACGGGGTGAGGTGAGACTTGGGGTAATTCACCGTAATGCCCACCTGAGGAACCAATTCCAGGGTTTTGGATAGGGAGACCAGGAGGCTGTCCCTCGACAAGGCCATGAAAAGCCAGTAGGCCAGGAATGGGAACACAAACAGGCCCTGGCAACGTACAGACTCAGCCACTACCACAAGGCGCTTGTTAAATGCCCTGGGTGCTGAGGTGAGGCCAAAGGGGAGATGTAAACGAAAGACTAGGCTATGCAGGTAATCTTAGCTCTCCCGTCTTTTGGGGACCTGAAAGAAATGGGGGTAGTAGCCATTGCCCTCCTGATAAAAAGGGATGGGCCCTATTGCTGACTTTTCCAGAAGAGCCCTGATCCATGCCCCTATGAAATAAGAGCGATTTCTTAGAGAGAGACTGACCTGGAGGGTGTCTTGGTGGACCCTCCAGGAATTCTATAGTGCAGCCTTAAGCGACTAGCTGAAGGACCAAAGAGTCAGTTGTGATCGCCTGCCAGCCTGACAGGTGGTTAACTAATCGATCGCTGACTGGTTCCCCCTGATCTGTAGGCAGACGGAGGAGCCAAGACTACAAGACAGGGGGCTGCAGGAGGTTCTGGAGTGGCTCCCTGAAGGAGCGCTAGGCTTTGGCTGGGGAGTGGCTGTCCTTAAGGTAGGCAGATGTGTCATCTGATGTCGCTGCAGGCGACTAAGGACTGCTCAACTTGTGACTAGGCAGTATCATTCTTACTGGCGCATAGTCCTGACCCTGATCTGCAAGCTGGTGATGATGTCCTCACATCACCTCCAAAAGGAACCAGGCTCCTAATGGGAGCATCCTATATGGTCAATTTGACCCACTGTGCCAGACCCGAAATCTATAACCCTGACTGTCTGAGAAAGCAAACCACAGTCCACAGCCACCATGCTCCTGATAGAAGCCTCAGCTGCAATGTATGTGGCCCAGAGGACGTGATGGTAAGAGATCTCTGCCATGCATACGGTGTGTGCAATCCAGGATTATGTCTCCGAATCTGGTAGGAACCAAATTCGGTTCTGAGCAGGCCCAGAATGAATGTTGGTAAACCACCGAATGGGCCACCTGATAGGGGCTCTGAGTCTGACAAGGAGTTTCAGATCGAAGACAGAGCCCAGAGAAGAATTAGGGGCCCCATCTCCAGACCCAAGCAGAGGAGTCGCCAAAAGCCTGGCATGACTGGTACCAGACCTCTTGACCTGATTCGGGTGCCTGAGGAGGAAGACTGACTGACCAGCATAGAAATGAGAAAGTGGCCAACTAGGAAGGACCCCCCGGCCCAGGCAAAACAATTTTGTGGGTCGATGCCTGGAAACCACTAGACCATACTGCCTGTCAGTCTAGTTCCACCAAAACTGAAACATGGGTGGCAAACTCTCCTGTGGCTGGGAAGATGGAGGTGCAGGATCTCGCATCGGGGAGGCTGACATCAGAAAATCTGGAGATAGGTGACCCGACATTGGAAACCCTGGTGGTTGGAAACCTGGGGCTGGGTAAACCAATGAAGGAGAGGGAAAACCCGGGGTTGGGTCAGCCGATGTAAGACACCCCAGCATCAGGAGCTCTGCCAGTGAAGCCCGAAAGGGGGAGATCCAGGCACGGGGAAAACCCTGTGCAAGACTTAATGAAGGCTATGACATCGAGGCCTGAAAGTCTGACAGGGGCCCTGGTGGAGTCTGAGGTTCCGACGAAGCCAGACTTGATGTTGGACTTTCGGGGGAAATGTGCCACATCTGCTCCGAAAAACCCACGGATGTTTGGGGACAGTAAAAGGTCCCAGATGGTGGAGTCCGAGGCGCAGGACCTGGGAGTCCCAAGACAGCTGGAGAAAGGGTGAAGTGGTGCCGGGGTTTGGGAAAAACCAGCGGAGAGTCACTCCCCTCTGTCAGCCCCCACAGCACAGCGAGTTCAGAGACTCCACCGAAAAGGCTGGAAGGGAAGACTCCGAGGAAGGGCATCCCTGACCGGGTGGCTACGGCCGAAGTGGCAGAGGGCACTGATCCAGAGGACTGAAGTGTTGGCAGTGCCTGCAAGCAGCTTATCAGCCTGGGCTGAGCGGTTGTCAAAGCAGGTGACCGACTTATCAGCTGGTGCTGGGCGCTTGCCGGGGAAGCCAGTGAGCGACATGTCGGAAGAGAGTTGAGCAGTCACGGAGGGGCCGGTGGTGACTTACCAATGAAGGCTGGGTGACTGCCAGAGGCCGGTGGCGACTTACCAGCTAGGCTTGGGCGCTCGCTGCAGGGTCCAGCAAGTGACTTAGCCAAGGCTGGGCATTTGCTGGAGGAGCCGGCGGCGACTTACTAGCGGGGCTGAGCATGAACCGCCAGAGCCAGCGAGCAACTTACTAGCCCTGCCACGGAGATTGGGTCCAAGAGGGAGGAAGGGTCCAAGAGTGGCGAGAGTTTCCAGAGAACTGGAGACGTCCACCTGAACCAGGCCTGGCTCAGGCGGTGGACCAGAGCCTGTTCCTCCCCAAAATGGGAGCAGGTTGGGCCTGAGGGTGCTTCCCAGACAGGAGTAAGGCCTCTCCTCACCCACGGTCCCCAGGGGTCCCACAGGTGCAAAGGAGACCGGTCCTGGTCCCAAAGTTTCTCAATGTCCCGATGACCCTTCTGCTTGAGGACACCTGAAGAACCTCCCATCAGGGCAGCGGAGGTCCACCTGCTGCTGCTCCCTATCCATGGAGGCTGTCCAGGGGAGAGAGACAATGAGTCCATGGGGCCTAGAAAAAATTGGCAGGCCGCAGAGTCCCAGGAAAAGTGCAGGCCCAAGGCAGAAGGAGAAAGGCCAAAAACACAACACTGTCACTTTGTGTATAGATGTTTTGAAGTTGTAACCAATCCAACAGGATATGTGATATGTTTTTGATGTTTCTGCACTTGTTTGTATTGCACTTTAGGCAACAACATGGGTATATATGTGGCAATGTACCTTTAAATGAGTATTAACACTGTATTGGTTCACTGACATTTTTAAGCCTTGACACTCCACTGACCAGTATCCTTCCAAAAAGCCATTAGGCGAAATCTGGTCGGGAGTTCTGCTGCTTTTTTGCATGGTTTGCGCTTTTAATTGTATGCTATTTCCACAAGTAATTTTTTTTTTCTTAAGCTGAAGCCTGGTGTCAGTGTTGTGTTTTTGATTATGCTGTAAATTGTCACTGGGCACAGGCTTACAGACAGTGGAGCAGTGAGTTTCTGCTTTTATCTCCAGAAGAAGAAAGGCCGCCTATGCGAGGGAGTTGCAACCGATGAGAAAACTCCCCTGAAGGAGATGAGGACAAAGGAGAAGAGGTATAATGGAAACACGAACAGAAAATAATGAAAATTTGGGGGAATACTCATCAAAAAAAGGCAGTCAACTGAAGCAATGTTCTTCGTGAGGTCCGATGTGCACAAGTCGACAGTGGGAAAGAACTGGAAGGCGGGCGTGGGGACCGCCCCTTATATAGCATCATGCTGATGCCAGTCATGTGCGTCAGTGGGCGGTCCCATGAACACTGCTAGCTACAGTTTTCCGTGTGGTCCTAGCATCTGGTGGCTTGGTCCTCAAGGTTATTACCTACTGCAAGAGCCCTCCCGAAGTAAGATCTTTAAGTTCCTTGTTGAGGCCCCCGGTTTCCATCGCCTTCGGTGGAAATGGTCTGGTACGGTCAAAGTGTAATCTTGAGCCAGTGAAGCTCATATAACAGTACTGGACATCTTTGGTATGGTGATGGCATGCAAGCAGGATGCCAAGTTTGCTGTGGATGGTTATAATCAAGTTGTCCTTTTGGCTTTGGACTCCCCTACACCAGTCTGTGTCTGTCCACTGACCTCCGGGTGCAACTAGCTCTGGTACAGTGACTAGCTGTGCCAGATGTAGGCAGCAGGACAGAAGAGGAGGCATTACTGGAGGAGGTCCAGACTGATGGAGAATAGACTGGTTCTGCAAGTTCACTCTGAAGAGTCTCACAGAGTAACCACTCTCACAAAGGTACAGTTCCTGTCACAGGTGAACCTTTCAGGAAAAACCGTCTGGCTCTGCTTTTCCACACTTTGGACCGGTTGTTACATCCACCCTGCATGTAGTCAAGGGGAGTTTTATTGGTAGAAAAGTGTGACGAGTTTGGCCTTTTTTTCCTGGACAGAGTGTCTTCTGTCAGATAGAAATCTCTGCAAGTGGTCTGTCATATACCAGCAGTGACAAGTCAACAACATCTGTCAACTCCAGTATAGGCCTACTATACCGTCATCGGAACAGTCCCCCCCCCCCCAAAAGCCCTGCAGCTTGCCATCTTATCCTCAGTATTATCTATCATAGACTATGCCATCCTGCTCTACGGGGCTGCTGTTAATACCACCCTACTGAGAGTAAAAACTGCCCTGAACAAGGCCTGTTGCCTTGCCCTAGGCTGCCCATTATCTACTCACACCTGCACTCTCTACAGCCAAACTAACTGGCTAAACTTTGAAGGCAGACTGAAATACCAAACCTGCCTCCTAGCCAGGAAAATTCTAGCTGGCCTTACCCCAGCCTCTCCCCTAATGCCTCCTGCACCCTCCACCAAGGCCACCGGGCTCGCTCAAACCTACCCACCTATCTCCGTGGCCCAAAACCTCTCTTGGCCAACGCTCTTTCCACTATAGTGCCCCTTCATGGTTCAACTTCCTCCCCCCATGCATAACCCTCGAAACCAGGCTCAAGCGTTTCAAATCCCTGCTCCATTCCCACCTCATCTCCTCCCACACATGTAATTGCCATTAACCCCCCCAACGGACCTTGTCCAGCTCACTCCCCACCACTAGCCCAGTACTGACCTCTACCTTACTTTCTACTCTTATCTGACAAAGGACCTTTATCCTGCCTGCTATCTCTATGTGACTATTACCATATCAACACGCAAAATAACCACGTTGCTTTGTTACCTGTATCCTTGCAACATATATTCTTACTATTTAATGCATTTCTCCAATTATCTGTGTTATAGTTTGTAAATTTTGTACACATACGTACTTTTTCACAGCTGTAACCCCCAACAGTATGTTATGTCACATGTTTTGTCCACCATTGTATTCCAACTACACGCATGTACTAATGTTTACTTGACGTGGAGCCTGTGAAAAGGAGTCTTTGACTCAACAGGATTGTAATTCTGATATTTTCAAAAATAAAATAAAAAACAGGGAGGTGCATCCCGTGGTTCTGGGCAAGTTTCAGCCAGTATTGGTTGATGACGTGGGAGATGTGATCCTAGGACTATGCCCCACTTTCTGTCCTCTGGTCCTTGAGCCAGTCCAGCTGTTGGTGGACTGTCAGGAGATCCTAGGTCCGATGACTGAGAGGATGGTTCGGTGTTCCTTGGAGAAGAGTCGCTTCCCCTTGGCAGTGAAAGAGACTGTGGTGAAGCCTCTCACAAAAAAAAAAAAAGTCTTTGGATCTGAACCCCTTGCAAATTACAGGACTGTTTCAAATCTTTCCTTTTCGGATAAAGTAACTGAGAAGGTAGTGATGACAGCTGGAGGCACATCTGAAACCATATTACATCTCTGAACCATTCCAGTCTGGTTTCAGGTTCTGGCACAGCATACAGACCATGTCAAAGTGGAGAATTACCTTCTCCTGGTGAGATGGTGAAAATTCTTTAGTAGTTCTTCTTGATCTCATTGGCATTTGATGCAGTGGACCAAGGGTTTTAATATAGTCACCTGAGGCAATATGGAGGCTTTACTAGGACAGCTACAGTATAAGGTAGTTTGAGTCTTTCTTATCAAGCAGATCCCTGCAGGTTGGTTTGGGTACTTGTTACTCAGCTATTTGTGATCAGCTGTGGGCGCCTCAGAGGTTGGATTCTATCTCCATGTTATTCCTGCATACATGCAGTCACTGGAAGAGGTGATTAGATGGTTAAAGCTGGAGTTTTACTGCTATGCAGCTGATACAGCTGTACCCATCTTTTGTGCCTGCAGCTATGATGCAGTCTCTGTGCTAGATCAATACCTTAAAAAAATCTAACTAGATGACTGCCACCTGGCTAAGCCTTAACCAGAAAGCTGGAGATGCTACAAGTAGAACCAGGTCAGGTGGGTCAGCCATGATGGGTCACCCGCCTATGGGTCCTTTGTTAAATGGCAGGCCCCAGCAAGGCGTGGATAGGGTTGGGCAACTGGATGTCATTGTGGACCCAAGCTCTGCCTAGAACACTAGGTGGTGGATGTTGTCTGCAGTAGGTTTTCTAGTTGAAAAATATCATCTGGATCAGGCCCATCTACAACATGATGACCTGAAGACCCTAGTGTTTGCCTTCATGACATCTAGACTTGATTACTCAACGCTTTCTGTCTGGAAAGTTGGTGTGTTTCATGCAGCTACTGCAGAACTCTGCAGCCTGATTGATTACTGGAATTAAGATCTCTGTGTCCTCTGGTCCTGATTATACTACGCTGGCTGCCAATTCAGTGCCCCTCACCTTCAAGACAGCACTACTTCAAGACAGCACTGTAGAATACAAGTGCCTGCACAATCTGGGTTCTGACTACCAGAGTTCTTAGTCTTATACAATTTGGGCTGCCTTCTTTGCTCTACTGAGGTGATTATGATTGTTCCTCCAAGGTGCCACCAACAGCTGTTGGGATACAGGGCTTTATTCATCGCACCTCCATCTCTCTGTAATGCTTTACGTACTAGCTTGTGGTGCTCTCCCTTGGTGGAAGCATTTAAGAAGGGGCTTAAGTTGTATCCTTCTGAACAAGCTTTTTTATGATAGCATTGCAGCTAAGAGATGTAGGAGTCATGCTTTTACAGTATTTACTGACTCGAGATAGTATTTTACTGGGGCCGGCCCAGTGACACTGAGGGTTGAGGCGCTGGACGCCACACCTCGCATCACGCCGGCGACCCGGGTTCAGGAGCAGACTCAGGTCGCTGGTGGGTAGGCTGGGGGGAGAAAGGCTTGAGCGTCCTACGAAAGCTCGTCTTATACGGGGAGGGAACAGACCGAAGCCCGAGCACTTGCCTGACTCTGAGCAGAGGCTCGGAGTACTGCAAGCCCCAATTGTAGGGGACGGGCGGAAGTTGTACAGCGTGGACGTCGGCACCTTGCGCCATGATGTCGGGGGAGTTGCACGCTGTATGGGGAGGGAGAAAATGAGAAAAGAGCCTGCCACCACCGGGGAGATGGGGAGCCAGGAGCATGTGCTCACGATGTGCCTCGCGCCTCCAGACCCAGACTGGACTAAATGGGTTACGTATGTCCGCGCCCCACCTAGTCCTCCCTGCCTGGTAAACTATGCTCCATGGAGCACTAGGGTCTGTTCTGGGCAGGGTGGAAGGTAATGGGATATCTGCCATGTCTCTTCTGATGGGTCGGAGATGGCAGGCTGGGTTGGCAAAATAAAGAGTAATTTCAACAACAAAAAGATAGTATTTTACTATTCTGTATTCTACTTCCATTCTGCTACATATAATGTTTTACCTGATTATGTTTGACAGTGTTTCTGTGTAATTGAACTTATTGTACAGAACCCAGAGCCTTCTGGATTAGGCACTATATAAATAAACCTGCCTGACTATATAAATAAACTTGCCTTGCCATACATGAAAAAGGTTAATGGGCAAAAAGCAACTTTTAAAAAACTGACAGAAAAAGAAAATGTCAAAGTAACTTACAGGCTCTACTTAAGGGAAAGTATGGGAAGAGATTATTAGAGCATACCTTCTGTGAACAATGACTATGCAGCTCAAAGGGGCACATGGAGGGGCAGAGGGAAAAGGCTGCTAGCCAACAATCTCCATCAGCTCCCTCAGTCCAGACAAAGTACAACCTCTGTCAAATATGTCCATGTTGCCATGGAATCACTGCCAATAGAAGGGCACCTCTTTTATTATCTCAAAGAGTGGGAAAGGATTATCACAGACATGTGGGTTTTGGGGTCCGTAAAAGAGGGTTTAACCCTTCAATTAGTGCAATTTGCAAGATTAAGCACATTAAGTGTTCTTTGCTCATCGGATAAAATAATAAAAACTCCTAGAACTGGAAGTGAGGACGCTGTTGGAGTTAAATGCTCTGTAGAAGATTCTCATATCCGAGCTGGGAAAGTGTGTCTTCTCCATATACTTTCTCACTCTGAAGAAAAATGGGTAATGGTGACCCAATTTGGATGTCAGGCTACTGAACAAGCATGTAACACATACACACACACAAAAAAAGAGACACTCAGAATGATGATGGCGAGAACAGTGATACCATCCTTAAAAAAGGGAGAATGGCTGATGTCACTGGACTTAAGGGATATATAGTTCCATATCCATAGAAAATATTTAAGAATCAGAGTAGCTCATGCACAGTTTCTGTTTAAGGCACTATCCTCTTTGTTCTGGACACAGCGCCGAGGATGTTCAGAAAGTGTTTGTCAGTGGTATCAGCCTTTGTGCAGGCAGGGCTTAGTGGTATTTCCTTACCTAGTCTACAGGCTAGTGTGGAAAAACAATGGAGGATGCTCAGCGCTCAATTCAAACAGTAAAGAGCATCTTGCAAAGGTTGGGTTTCCTCCTTAACTGAGAAAAGTCACAAGTGGAACCCATGCAGATCCTGGAGTTTATAGATGCAGAGTTGAACACAGGCCCCGGCAAAGCATTTCTGCTTCTACAAAGGCTCTCTGACAGTACAAAGAACCAAATTTACATCCCATGTGGGCACAGGAGACCAGTATGAGGGTCTGGCTCTACAGATTCCCCTAGAAAAAAATGTAACAATGTCTGACTGGGTTCCATGTGAGGAGCCATCTACTGTCCCTAAAGCCGCCCCCAAAGCTGAAACCTGACCATAAACGGTGCTCAGGGCAAGGCACAAGAAGTGCAAGTGTGCTCACAGAAGGGGCATCCGCAGACTGTCTACAGCGACATTCCCTCAGGAAGAGGATGCCATCAAAATAAGCTGCAAAATACTCACCCCTTTAGAATTCCACAGGAAAATTTAACCTAAGGCAGTAATCAAGGAGAATAAGGCCCTGGAGATGAGATGTACATCTTTCACAGGTTGATACCATTTAAGTAAAGGCCCGTTTGCATGCCACGTCCAATTCCTTATCATGAGCATCAGACAGGGTGCCGACCTCTAAAGGTACGGTGGTGTGCTTCACTGCACATAAATAGTCTTGTCCATCACCAGGAAATCTTCCACTTCCTAAATTGTTTCTCCTGTAAAGGATAACATCAGACAATAGGCTTGTGGAGCTGCTTGTGTTTGCTCACTCTAGTCTATTCCTGTTCTGTTACTTGGTCACAGCGACAGAAGTTAGGAAACACTGCACTTTGGAGTTGTAGCCAATGTGAACAGAATGGGGTTCACATCTATAGTCTCTATGTCCTGAATCTTCTGGAGCTGCAGCATCCTGCAAACTTCTGTTTTAAGGTAGGAGGGCAACTTTCAATCAAACAGGGGGAATCAAAATCCTCTTCTTGGGTTCTGTGCACAACCCCTTTCTCCTCAAAGTGACATTCTTCCTCATCTGATGGTTCTGGTTCTGTCAGGTCAGGATTCTCCTCAGACTCCCCTTCATCCTTCTCCTATGCTTCCTATCAACAAGGTCGGGGTCAACTACAAATCTGGGTGAGCAAGATTACTTGCTCTGGCGCACCTGTATGTGTCTGTATGGCCCCAAATGACCAGAAGGGTACTGTGGCAGGTATTACATCTTTTAAAGATAATGGGTCTATGAAAAGACATGGTGACTCAGATTCTAGATGGGACATGCTGACAGTGCCAGGGGCTAGCCACTTTCCAGCTACAGCTACTACCGCTTTAAGGGGAGACCTCTGCTCCTCTTTCCAGTCTAGAGGGGTGCGAAACAAAACTTTCACCAATGGAACTGAAGCGAAAGTCAGAATTTTGCTTCCGTGAAAGTTTGGAAATCCATTTCCGAACTTTCACGAAAAATTCTGCCTCCCCTGCATCGCTGCCCAATATAGACTGAAAGAATTTCCCTGGTGGCTAGCAGTCCCCCCACCCACCCAATCACCCACATCATATAAAAAAAAAAAAAAAAAAAAAAAACCTGTAATCCCTGGTGGCTAGCGGTCCCTCCCCCAACCTGATCGCATGCCCCATATTTAAAAAAAATACCCCAGTAATCCCTGGTGGCTAGCAGTTCCTCCCTCCATCAGATCATCTGCCCCATATTTAAAAAAAATTCCCTGTAATCCCTGGTGGCTAGTGGTCCCTCCCCCACCCCATCACCCATCCCATATTAAAAAAAAAATAACCCTGTAATCCATGGTGGCTGCAGGTCCCTTCCTCCACCAGTCCCTACCCATCAATCCAGACATCCATGCCCTTCAGTTAACACCCCCTTCCACATCCCCTATGTACAGTGAAGAAAAAAAAAACACCAACAACAAAAATTTCTCCCGGTGCTTGTACAAGCACACACTCATTCACTGATAGCTCAGTGGGCTGCCGGCCGTGGAGAGAGGTGGGCTATGTAGTCGCCCATCTCGGGTTTGGAATGGGAGGAGGCGGCGTGGTGGGACACTGCCCTACTGTGGAGTGGGGGGGGTACACTAAACCACCAAAGATGAAACTTAATTCATGGATTGTGGATGGGGAGGGAGGGTCCTAGACCCCAGGGAGAAATGTTTTATTTATTTTTGCTATACGTGGGGATAGAGATGGGAGTGTTAACTGGAAGGGCAGGCTGTCCTGGACAGATCGGGTAGGGATTGGATGGGGGGGGACCGCTAGCTACCAGGGATTACAGGGGTATGTTTTGGAAATATGGGGCGGCGATTGGGTGGGGGGATGGACCATAACCAACAGAGATTACAGAGGCATTTTTTTGTGCCCCCTCCTCCATGATTTTTCCGCCCGGTCACAGATCCCCTGCGCGGCATCCCCCTTGAGTCACAAGGCCCCAGTACCCCTGGCTTGCTCCCCAAGGCGGGGACGTGGCATCCTCAGCCCTTAGGGTGCCATGAACGACGTAATAGGCTGGGAGCCGTGCTCATTGGGGGAGCCCATTGCAGCCCGAGGGACGGGCATCATAGAGGCGTCGGAGGTGAGCGGAGTTTTTCCCCTTTAAGGGGGCCGGGAGCGTGCAATGACGCCAGCATCTGCCCGGCCCCCATCTGACATCAGATCCCAAGTGCTTGGGGTTCTCCCGGTCTCCACCAGGAGTCCACTGTGCACCGGCGATTCACCACACCTTCCCCCCGGATAAGGAGAGCAGTCGTGAGGCGCTCGATCCTTCTCCCGAGCCGGCCCTCCGCGACCGAGTCCGTTCCCAAATCCGGCGCCGTCAAGCAGAAACAGACCGCCAGGCACAAGGGTCGGGCATTTTTTTTAAAATATGGGGCGAGTGATCAAGTGGGGAGAGGAACTGCTAGCCACCAGGGATTTTTTTTTTATTTTGGGCAGGGCTTGTGCGGAGGTGGCACTGGATATCACAGGTTACTTTGTTTTGCTTTCATCCACCTCTAGGTGAGCGGAACAGGGCAAGATTGCACCTAAAACCTTCTCGGAAGATTTCCGATCCACCGCAGGCAGAAGTTTGGAAACTTCCATGAAGACTACAAAATTTCATGGACATTCCGCTTCCACGGAAAAAACAACTTTCGCCCACCTCTATTCCAATCCCTCAAACTAACTAACTGATAGAAAGCCTATATCACCAACCTTCAACAAACTAACCTTGGCAATCCTAGGCTTTTCTGGAAGCACATTAACAAACTCCTCAAAGGGAACATTCAAACGCCACCCAGCCCAATCCTGGCTAATGGGCAACTAATCTATGAGGGATCTCATATTGCTGAGACCCTTAACACCTACTTCACGAACCTGGAGGCATATAAGCGGGGACCTCCTGACACGAATTGTAACCCGGTTTTACAATGGCCCCAGGACCTTGATCGCCCTTTGTTTCACTTGAGGCTGGTCAGGGAAATAGAGGTCCTTACTACCCTCAAATCCCTTCCCCTAAGAGGATCTGGGGGCCCTGATGGGATCCAAACAAGAATCCTAAAGAAGGGCCCCAGCCTTAGCTAAACCCCTAACTTGGCTGATCAATTGGTCCATAACGGAGGGATCAGTACCCAAGCTCTGGAAACAAGCACTGTGATTCCCTTACACAAGGGAGGAGCAGCAGAGCCCATTGAGAATTTCAGGCCTATCTCCTTGCTGTGTTCCATAGCTAAGGTACAGGAGAAGCTTGTTTACTCTCCACTCCGGGACTACCTAGAAACTCACCGGGTAATCTCACCATCTCAGCACGGGTTCAGGGCTAACCATGGAACGGATGGATACTGCTCTAACAAAATTCTCAGCTGATGTCCTGAGTAATAATGATGGAGGGGTCAGCACAGGGGCGGTCTTCATTGACCTATCCAAAGCATTCGACCTGGTAAACCATAACCTCCTTCTACAAAAATGTGTTCTCTTGGCCTTGATTCTCCTCACTCACTGGGATGGTTCCAGAGTTATCTCTCGAGCAGCACCCAGGGTAAAGTGGGAGGATAAAGTCTCTAAGCTAGCTCCACTTAAAGAAGGGTACCCCAAGGGTCTATCCTTGGCCCCTTCTCTCTTTACACTATTCATTAATGATCTGCCAAAAACTGCGGTGGTAGCAGTGTGCTATTCAGCACGGGATGATGCAGTCATTTACAGAGGCTCTATAATTTACCCGAGCTGCAGACAGCCCTCCAAGAAGACATCCACCTGATGGAGGACTGGCTAACTCTGAACAAAATGGTTCTAAACACTAGCAAAATGAAGGTAATGCTCTTGGCCCTAGATCCCTGGGAACAGAGAGGTCACACCACCACAACTCCATTCCAGGGTGGGTGCAAAACTTGAAGTGGTCTCCTCTCAAATACCTTGGCCTTACCCTGGACCAAGATTTTACCCTAAAGAATCATGTAGATCAAATCACAAAAGCCATACATGTGAAATTAGGCATCCTCTATAGACTAAAGGACCAAATCATTCCTGAAGCCAGGGCAGCCATTGCCACAAGCGTACTCCTCCCAAAGCTCACATTCGGGGCCCCGATCCTCCAGGGTGTGGCCACGATGGAATTAGGAAGGCTGCAGACTCTGTACAATAAGATAGTCCGCTTTGCCACCTTGTCTCACCCTATGACTCACCACTGTGAGGCCCAATCCAGGCTCAGGTGGCCGTCGTGTTGCTCGCCTAGCTTACCCTTCCTCTGCCTTACATACAAGATACTTGGTCCCTCTCCCCCAGCCTGGTTGGGCCTGGCTAGGGCAAACCCAACCCACGGTGCCTGCGCCATCAGGCCAATCTCTCCTCGAGGTCCCAAAGATTAGGACCAAAGCCGGTCTAGGTCCTTTGACACCGCCTCTTCCACCTGGAACAACCTCCCCTTGGAGGTCCGGGAGGCGGAGACTGTTTCTAGCTTCCAGACGCTGCTGAAGGGACACCTGCTCAATAGGAGCATATGTCTATGCCACAGTACCTGACCTAGCTCAGCCTCTTGAGCAGCTCACTTGCCCTCCCAACAGCCATCTTTGCAGGACATTTGGTCCTCTTCTCTTTGAAGGGGTGCACTTAGGTCCCTAACTTATCCCCCTTCCAACCCTGCGTACTTATCAGCTAACCCTAGGTCTACAGACGCTGCCCACTATTTCCTGTGGACCTGGTATCTAATCTACTATTTAGGATGCTTAAAGCTTAACGTGCTCATTATTTGTTACCTTCATGCTTTCCATTCTTTTGTGTCTGCAAAGATATCTACTCCTACTTTTAAAATACTATTCCACTCTCCAGTCTGTACTGAAATGTTACCTGTTTGTTGTTGTTGCACCCGGGTCGCCCCTGAAAAAGGGACCTCTATGGGCCCAGTGGGCCTACCCGGTCATCAAAATTCAATAAATAAATAAATAAATATACTGTCTGCAGGAGAACATCCACACAGCCAGGACTGGTTTTAGCCCTAATGGCACCCCAAGCAGAAATATTTGTGGTGCACTCTTCACCTCTCCCACTGCCCCCTCTCCACCCTTCTGCCACAGCATACATCCAAAAAGTGATAAACCTTCTATGAATACAAGGGTGAAACAATAATTTGGGTTTTAATCTTAAGATTTCTTACATTTCAAGCTGATCTCTGGTTATACTTTCTACTTTAGTGTGCTCTTTCTGTACTGCTGTCCCAAGTGGCTGCTTGGTTTGCTTCTGCCTAACACTGCCTTTATACACAACCACTTGAAGCGGTATCTCTCACGATTACCAAAGCTGACCAATGAGCATGCTAAAATGCTCTGCTCTGAAAAGAGCTTGGCAGCACCTTTCTAACATATACTGCAACTATAAACAGGTGGGTGGCATGTGTAGATGTGCCGATGTCACGCATATGTGTGTGACATCCTGACATAATTGCGCATTCACCATGCACACACACACATGCCCCGCCACTTGTGCTGAGTAACTGAAAACCGAGAAGCACTAGGACCACTGGCTAGAAGCCAGCCATGATGAGAGCACTGGAAATGGTACAAAGTGCCGTGCTTACGGTCTCAAATTGAATGGTCCAAGAATTACAGATGCAGTAACAGTCTGCTGATGGTCCTAAACAGTTAAGCACAAATCTCCCACAAAAAAGCACAGTTACTCAAAACTATAGGACAAGCTGGCTAGAAACACAGATGGGAGGGGTTCACCAGCACCACAGTGCAGCACTAAAACCTGCCAGACATGATCCTGCTTGTAATAAGTTTATTTATTTAAAGTTTTACCAGGAAGGCATACTGAGCAGATTACTGCTGGATTCCAGATGCGTCCTGGGGAGATGGGGGTAGGGAAGAGTGCAAATGAGCTGTGGTAAAAGAACAAGCAGTGAACACAAGGTCCAAAAATATAAGCAAGAGAAAATACAGAATGCATACAAGATACAAAAATACATGGCACAAAGCACAGTGCATAAATACAGTGCAGCAGCAAATAGTAGAGGAAGGCATGTAAAATAGTCAAAACTAAGATACGCACATACTTTAGAACCCTTCAGGTCCACACTTATACAATCACAATAGGAGGATGTTGGCCCTAGGGTGGACAGAATATTTAGTCACATGTGCAGATGAAGGAGATATGTGCTTTGAGGAGGGAGTTAAGTGGCTATATTTTACCAAAAAAGGCTACCTGAAACAACTGACATCTTCCAGGAGGGAGCTTCAACCTGCTAAACAGACATTAGAGAGATGGAAAACCACATCAATAAAAATTTCTATACTTCCCTGAAGCATTTGGCTTGAAATCTACAGACTTACCAAAAGACACCCATTTAATGGCAAGTGGTCCTAATTCAGGCACCGACAAGTCAGCTAGCAGGTTAATCAGTCTGAAAACCTCAGCAAAACAGGCACAATTTCCAAACGTAGGGGTGCTCCCTGTCACCAGGTAGCTCCAACCTGCCCCAGAGTTGCCCAGTCTTGACAGAAAACAAACATTAAGTCTAAAAAACTAATCTTCCAGAGAGCTCTGTCTATGCTTGCTGCCCCGTTCAGTGGTTCAGTAATAACTGAAGTAACAGAGTTGTTCCTGTCCTCAGGGTTCTATGCTGTGGTCACAGCTTTTAGGCTGTAACTCTACCCTAGAGAGGCAGCATATATAATAAATTCCCCATTGACAATTTGGAGCAATACAGCACAATATCTTCCTATTAAAGTTACTCTATTAAGTAGAAAAAATAACAAATACTGTGAAGATGCAATCGAAATTCATTAGCTACTGTAAAGTAAAGGGAGGCAGTATAGCGCAGTGGTTTAAGGCTCTGAGCTGCAAATCTGGTGACATCCAGCAGACCAGACCTGGGTTTGAATCCCACAGCTTCTACTTGCATACTGTGTGACCCTGAGCAAGTCACTTAACTTCCCTGTGCTCCCAGGTCACTCCTGTAAAAAAGCTTTCAGCTTAGTGTGCTACTCCTGGTTAAACAACAACAAAAAAAAAAGTGCTGCTGTCTCAGATTACACTGGCACATAGGACTGTCACCAGCGCCCATGCTGAAGTCCCAGCTTGAGCCGTGTCAGCGTCCATAGAAAGACTGCATACAACCCATGTACTATGATTTCCCAGTGACAATGTGGAATGATACAAAAAATACCTTAATAATACACCTCTTGTTAATGTAAACCACTTCTCACTCCCAGTGTTCCATTACATTTCTCAGAGTTCCCCCTGTTTTTAAAATGAGATATCCTCCACACTCATAGCTGCTCTCTCCGTCCTCTGTACAGGAACCTGTGTAATGTCATGCTGATGGCTGCTCCCAGACTAACACTGAAGTCTAGTAAACTAGCTCCTATCACACCCTCATGAACTATTAAAACACACAAGGGCCACTCTCACACCCCCACATCCTTCTAACCACCAATGTAAATCCACAGTACTTTTTTTTTTTCAGACCTGGCAAGACCTGGACAAATGAGAAGGAAGCAGTAGGAGTGGAGTGCACCTCATACTGACAAACCTCACAGAACGAGACTACAGTATGAAAAACATTAGTCAAGATATACGTAAATCAAGAACAGATCACACAGCACACATATACACAGCACTGAATACATCAGTCTGTGAAGCCACACAGAACACACCATAGCTCTTTAGTTAGCAACACATAAAAAATAATGAAGGCCACCAACCAAAGACTGCTGAGAATAACATACAAACTGTGCAACAAACAGATGGGCTACGGAGCACGAAAGGTATAGCAGACATGATGGCTAACTACTTAGAGTTTGATAACCCACTGTGCAACAGTGTTAGGCTGTCTAAACCTTGTAAAATTCAGGGAAATATAAAAGTTCAACATACCTGTTGAACGTCACAGTGTGTGGCTAAAGAAGCTGTCAATTCTGACATCACCTCCACTTCATGTGCTTTCTTGCTGTTCATACACTCATTTATTTTTACTGTTTTGCCTAAGGAGGGAAAACAGTTTTCAATGTCATCTTGATAGCAAAACTCAGTATATTTAGATGCAAAATTTAGTAACAATGTGCTGATTAAAGAAAAGTCAAACTTCCTAGGGCCACAGATTATCTCCCCTGCACCCACTTAGTGGGGATTTTAGAAACTGGGCAAGCTTAGAGCTGTACAGCTTCCCATTCCCTTCAGGTCCACTCAATGCGTAGAGTATCCACCAAAGATGGGATTACAGAAATCCCCAGGACTGCTCATAGCCACTGAGCCTCTTCTCTCCACATCCTGTCACTCAGCCGCTCTTCAGACAAGCATGGGACCATGGATCAGCTCTTCCCAAAGGAACTGAGAAGATTTCGGAATTGGGCTCCTTCCAGGATGCGGAGCTTCCCATTCAGGACTGAGGATCTGGAGCATATACTCTGCCTCCCCAAGTGGGGAGTGATACATTTTTAAAGATAAAGTCAGATCATTTTTTGAGTCAACATTACTGGGTACCGAATCTAATTAATTACTGAACTAAGAGTCAAAGCAGTGTAAGTGTGAACCCTCGTTAGGACTACTGACCCTTTGCTTCATGAATAGGGCAACGAGGACTCTCTCGTTTACATCATTCCTGAAGAGGACTTAATTTGCCGTTATAACGGAAACATGCACCGGGTTTCTCTCGCTCTGTGCATGCGCCAGCAGGCCATCTTCCCGCTGTCCCCCTGAACACTGCACCACCAGCCCGACTAACACTCTCAGCAGTAAGTAACTCTTTAAAAAAAAAGAAACCGCACTGTCATGATTAAACTTTAAACCTTATTTGAAGTTTAACAAAAAGATTTCAGGAGCTGTGGACTGCGCTAAACTATGAAAGGACCGCAGCTGAACAGGAATGTGTTTTATTTTATATAACTGCTGTGACAAAAACACAGACTCCCCAGCAATTATTTAAAATAAAGGCTGGAAAGGTGTGTAACACTTGAATTTTACACAAACCCTTGGTGTGGGACACCTTTATAAACCCCTTGAGCTTCGCTCTCCGGGTTTATGTGGCATCCCACACCTCGGGTGTGTGTAACATTCTCGTTAAAACCACCTATCTAGCTATTATTCTATATTTAAACTTCAAAAATGTTATTGATCTGTTCAACCAATACAGAAATCACTTGGGGCCATGAATAGTGACACTAACTGACATACAAATGATAACATATTGTGAGTAACAACAGAATTGAAAATGCGTTCACCCCACTTCATATTCAGTACTACCACTGAATGCATTTACACGTGAACGAAGTGTAATACAGTACATAAGTTTCAAGACCATTGCGGCCTACTGCAAAAAGAGTATCATGAAAGTGGCCAGTGGCCATGTATGTTGTACTCTTCCAGCTCTGGATGAGAATCTTCACCCTTTCTGACATCCATGGCTACCTGCCTATTCCCTAGACAGCAAAAAATGGTGAAATCAGGAGCCTCTGGACACTGAAAGCTCAAAAACAAAGCTCTTCAAACATAAAAGTACAAACATAGAGAACCCGACCAGAGTCTTTGGAATGTTCAAGCCCTTTCCACTTCCTCCCCCTCTTGGCCAGGCCCTTCCTACTATTTCAAAATATACTTATGCCACAGTCCAAAGACATCAAAACATTTCTGTCTCTCCAGCCTAAGGTGTCCTGTAATCCTTCCCATAGCTTCAATCTCGTGTACTTTTTTCTTCCATTGTCCTAATGTAGGTGGTATTTGGAAAGCCACATTACAGTAATACATCTTAAGGCAGTAATTCTAAGCATTTGGCCCCACTTTTGGAGGTGTTCGGGCCCATTTAATAGTTTAGGGAATCCCAGAATCATATCAGTGAATATGACGGGGATAGTAAGCCAAAAGATTTCCTGCATGGCTTGATGGATTGAATTCCAGTAGGTATTTAATACCAGGCATGCCCCAAAAATGTGAAAATGAGATCCCACTCCACCACAGCACTGTCTCCATCATGCATCAGTATTCATACATTTAAAAAACTTGATGACCATGGGTGTAAGGAAAATCACACAAGTATTTTCCAATTATCTCCCCTGCAGAACTGGAAGGCCATTACCTCCACCCTCTCTCCAACCTATGAACCCTAGCTTTTCTTTTTGTGTGTGTGTGTAATCTTTTTCCCTCCGTCACAGCACTAGGACCTGCTCCTCCTTCAAGCCACCTAGTACCACCAGCGACCCCTTCCTTCAATTCCCCAGAGCTGCCTACCCATATTTGCAGCTCTCCTTCAGGTTAGCCTGGCATATCCCTTTGCGGGAGGGTTCCCCTCCTTCGAGAGGGAAGGCACCAGCCGGGGGACTCCAGCACACTATTTTCTTTCTTGCCTGGGTGCTGCTGAGGCGGATGTTACTCTGCCGGGATTGCTCGAGGGCATCATTGGGGACGGTCACCATCATCTGGCCAATCCCAGTGCAGTTTCTGCTTTTCTGTGGTGTTCCCCTTAGTGCGATCCCTCTGCTGTGCTCCCGGTCTCCACTGGGGGGCTGCTGCAGAGCGACCATGCATCCCCAACCCACCCCAGGGGAGGAGAGCAGTCCCACGGATGCTCAATACTACCCCTTCCTCTGTTGACCCCTGGTGCCTGAGATCGTTCCCAATCCCGGGTCCCCGGCGTGGTTCGAGGTGTGGCATCCAGCAACTCAGCCCTCTGCGCCACTGGGCCGGCTGCCCTAGCTTTTCTGCAGAACTTGTTCCCAACCCTTTTCCTCCCACTTCAGGTGAACAGACTCTAAAGGTGGAGAGGTCTCCATCTATAAAACCTTTTAGAACTGTCGGCCCGATGGTGGTGCAGAGGGTTGAGGCACTGGATGCCTTACCTCGTGATACATCGGCGACCCGAGTTTGGGAACAACTTGAGGGTGCCAGCGTGTGTGAGGTGGGGGGAGCAAAGCAGGACTGAGCATACCTCCACACTCTGCATGACCGAGGTACCAGGGCCTCGAGGGGGGAATCTGTAAAAAAATCTGTATGGGTCCCCATCGCCAGATGGGAGGAGGCAACTGGGACCAAATAACTAGATTAAAAAAAAAAATAAACTTTTAGAATACTGAGGCGTAACTAAATTTAGCTCTCAGGGTTACTACCCAGGAGAGCTGTTTTTCTAACTCGATCTATAGCCTTATGTTATTGCCCTTCATCATCAGCAATTAGAATTAGCAACTATTCTAGCACCACTACTTTACTATTTGTTACTCACTGGCTAGTGGCACATACAGTATCATCCTCCCATCTCCACAGCTGACCACTGAATGTCAGTTTATAATCGTCTGCATACTGCTTCAGCTTTTTCAATATGCAGATGACAGTAAACTGTCATTCAGCAGCCGGCCAAGAAGGTGAGAGTAGTGTATGTGCCGGTCACAGCATGGAAGGCTGCAGTCAAACTGGGTAGCATCTTACAATAATACAGTTTTTTATATTGATGTAAGTGGATACTTGTGTTAGCTGCATATGTTCTTTTGCCAGTAGTGGTAGGATTTGAACAAGCTGTTTCTGGAAATGTATTCCCTATGTAGTGGGGCTTGAAAATGGGTTTAGCAATTGTTATGGTTGGATGGTGGGTGGGGATTGGGAACTGGACAGCACTGTTTACTTTTTTTTATTTATCTGTTTAACACATTAGCCACTGTGACTACTTACCTTACAATTAATAAGGTATTTGCTGCTCATAATGTGACTTATTTTTTTTTTTTTTTTATATAATACAGTAATTGTTATTGCCCTTATTCTGGTATTGATCTTTCAATCTTTCGAAACGAATTATGTTCCTGCTTCTTTTTAATAATTGCTGTGATTTTCTGGGGCTCGAGTGTGTTCATGTGTTTGAATTTTGGGGTGATTGCGGTGTATAGGGATGCAAGCCTTTTTTACTATGTTTTTTAAAACAAAAGTGTGGAATGGAGAGCACTCGGGGTAGGCTAGGCGAATAATAAAATAACTGATCTGTGACCATACACTTCAACTGGGTAATTAAATGCAAAAATACAAATTCACAATGAAAGCTGTATTTTAAGAACATTTACTTTCAACTCATAGCTATTTGATGGTTGCTGACAGCAGGTTGTACAAGTAATATATATATTTTTTTTAAATATAGTCTTCATTGTGGATTTGCATTTGTGCATTAAATTACCCAGTTGAACTGTATGGAACAGTCTACCCTGAATGCTCTCCACACTTGGATTTTTGTGACTATTTTGAGTCTTAGCCAGCCTCCAATGAGCATCACACCTGCACCGCAGCGCCAAAGCCTTCTTGCTTTTTGGGGTAGGCTAGGGGTATACCCTGGGAGGAGACACAATTCAAGTCACAGAAGGTGAGAGGGATCTGGGGGTAGTGGTAGATGTCAAAATGAACAACTCAAAGACCTGTAGGAGGGCAGTGGCAAGGGCAAACAGGATGCTGGGATGCATCGCTAGGGGGATTACATCCAGAAAGGCGGAAGTGATCCTTCCCCTGTAGAACTGCTTGGTTAGGCCACACCTCAAGTATTGTGTGCAGTTTTGGAGACCACATTTAAAGAGGGACATTACAATCCTAGAAAGGATCCAAGGGAGGGCAACCAAAATGATCTGGGGCCTGGGGGAGAGGACCTATGAGGAGAGGCTTAAAGAGCTTGACATGTACACCCTTGGAGGACAGAAGGGATGGGGGGACATGATAGAGGTTTTCAAGTACATAAAAGGATCAATAAGGGGTGGGGTCTAATCAGGGTGCTCCAAATGAAGGAGGTGTGGCAACGAAGGACATGGGTGTAAGCTGGAAGGGGTGGGCTCAGAGGGGAGAGGAGGTATTATTTCACTGAAAGGGTGGTGGAGCCATGGAATGCACTGCCCAGGAGCTGGTAGAGGCAGAGACTTATGAGGGATGGAACAGGTACAGGGGAGGTAAATCTGACCAGGTCCAATACAGGTGGAACATCTGGGACTGGGAACAGTATAATCCAAGGGGAAGGGGGGGGGACATAAAAATCAGCCCCCAGTGCAGGTGCCAACAATCGAATAGACTCGAAGGACCATTAGGCCTACTCTGCTGGCATTTTAGCATGACACTATATATATAAAAGTACTCCATTTTAGAACACACACTGATACAATCAAAATGAATATTATCAGTAAAATCAGTGTGTGACAGGGTGATTTTAAAAAAAAAAAGCCCCACAGTGACAATTGATGGCTCCTTCAGAGGTGTGCCAGCATGAGCAGGTTTTGTTAAAAAAAAAAAAAAAAAAGCACCAGTCCCCATTTATTTTTTTTATTGTGTATGTTTGTGTTCATGAAACAGAGTACTTTTACATATATAGCCCACATGGCTATATAAGGAGATGAGGGGAATTCATCTCCTAGAAATCTCAACTAATCTTCTTGACTGGTTTAACTCACGTTTACTGAAAGTGATATGCACAATCATGCTCAATAATCTAACATGCAGATGCCACTTTCTGTTAGGCAGTGAATTATGAATCAATGTGCTTTTTATTTAAAAAAAACTACAGAAATTATCACTCAGCCTATCATGAGTAATCCAGCTGTCCTCACAGAGAAAGCATTCTCTCACGCTCCAGTGTTGTGCCACCTAGGCAGAACAGCGGATTGCTTTTGCCCCGCTTATGTTCAGCCAAACACAGAAGAAATTACCATTCTAGTCTCAATTCATCTGTGTTTGGCTACACACTAAACCCTACGAGAAGTGCAGATGTCTAAGCTCCACAGCTGCACACTAATCTAGAACTGAGACTGGGCATGGTAGTACGGTAGGAGAACTGACCTCAGGAGAGGTGTCCGTGTCTTAGCTCATCCTCCTGATCAACCTTACAGTTATCCTCAGTAGGGCAACCAGCTCAGCCTTTCAGGAGTAATTTTATCAGAAGTCCCCATTGCACTGACCTGTCTGCTCCATGGACTCAGCAGATTCCTTGGGGTAGTTCCCTACCCCACTGCAATTCTGAACAGAGACCACTTCAATATGGTATTTACAGAAGCAAGGAAAATACAAAATATACAAACTTAGGACATTTTTGATCGTGTGCACCAGTGTGTGCCTAGCATGCCATTAAAGGATTGGAAGTCTCTGTAAAGTTTACCTATTACTGTTTATGAAGTATTCAAGCAGCCTGTGTTGGTGATACATTTGCATATTTTCCCATGCACTGGTCTTCTGGTTGAATTTCACACTCATCCGGGTTGTAACCCTGTCGTTAATCATCTTCCTCCTCTTCATCTGAGAAGAAACAGGTGACCCCGACCCAGAGCTCATCCTTCTCAATGCCGACGGGGTCACCCGTGGGCTGCTCACTATAATTTAGGTGGGTGATCTGATCCAGCTGATTTCCCATCAATGATACGGCACAAGAGAGATCAGGAGGAGGCAGCCAATCTAGAATCTTAATGTATAAAATGCTTCATGCCTGAAACACTGGATTGTTGTGTTTGGTTTATGGTTTATCGACTGCAGCCAGAGCACTTACAACTTCAAAGAGCCACAGCTCCAAGCATTATTACTATAAGGACCAAGTGAATGGTTGCAAAACTGGTGCAGAGCACAGGGCTTTGGCTTCATTGGGGACTGGGGGTACACCTGGAGAGATGAAGGGCTATACTGGCATGATGGTCTGCATCTGTCCACAAAGGGAACCAAGATTCTAAGTGACAGGTTTAAATGCTTCCTTGGGCAAGCTTTTAAACTAGCCATGGGGGGAGGTGCTAATAAGAGGCAGGAAATGTCAAGCCTCCCCCCACAAAACATGACAGGTAGTAAGGTAAACACTGAGGTACAGTGCTCAACAGAGGGCAGGGGTAAATGGAAAAATAGACAAGGGCAAAAAGAGCAGGGATGGGGTAAAAAAGGATAAAGCCAACATTAAATGGAGGGCAATGAGTACCAATGCCCTTAGTCTGGGAAACAAGCTTCCTGAGCTAGTAGCTTTGATAGAAGATGAACAATTGGATATTGTGGCAGTCACTGAAACATGGTACACAGAGAACCATGACTGGGATGTCAACATACCGGGGTACACAGTCTACAGAAGGGACAGGGAGGGGAAAAGAGGAGGTGGAGTAGCTCTATACATAAAGGAAGGAATCAAAGCTACAGAACTAAAAAGTAAAGGGGGAGGACAAGAGGCACTCTGGGTCACCTTGGAGACAGGGAATGGCATCACAATCCGCACAGGGGTTGTATACAGACCCCCATCTCAAGGGTAGGAAATGGACAAGAAAATGATAGAGGACATTCTCAAAATGGCTGAAAAAGGGGAGATACTGTTGATGGGGGACCTGAATATGCAAGATGTTAACTGGATGACATGTACTGCAGCCACATCCAATCAGTCAATCAATCAATCAAAATCTTTATTTATTCAGGCAGACATCATTGAGCGAAGCTCATTTACAAGATGGACCTGATAGGTCAAGATCAAAATAAGGTACAGTAGCATACATAAACAAATACAGAGAAAGAGACAAAGACTTAAATATAAATAAACAGCTACAGTAATAAAAAAAAAACGTATATACAAGCAAGGTAGCTAATGATTTTGGACCACAAAACAAAATAATTCAGACAGGTTTGACCCAGATGACTGTAGGTATTGGGATTGTGGAATTGGTCAGGTTGTGTTGTAATTGGGTAGATACTTAAGCAAGTAGAAATGGGGGATAAAAAGAAAGGGAATGGCAATGGATTTTAGGGTATATTGTAGCTAAGTTTAGAAAAAGTATATAAACTGTGGTAGAAAGAAAGAAATGGGGGTAAAGGGTAAGAGGGGACTAGGCTTAGTGAAGGCAGTTGCACATCTCAGGAAAGAGACTTATGAAGAGCTTTTTAAAGGATGCTATAGGGATGAAGGTGTTCAACTTTAGGGTCTTCTGCAGAGAATTCCAGGTAGATGCTAAGAAGTAGCTGATTGCAGATCTCCCATGCCGGGTACAGACTTCAGGTATCTTCAAGGTGATAAGGTTATTGCTTCTTAGGGCATATGATCTAGGTGTAGCCAGGGTAAAGCAATCAGAAATATAAGATGGAAGTTTGTTTGACAGAGCTTTGTAAATCCATAGTGCAGCATTTTTATTCCTCCTAAGGTGTAAGGATGTCCAGCCAACAGCATTATAGAGAGAGCAGTGATGAGTGTTGAAAGGAAGATCTGTGATGAATCTTAGAGCTCTGTGGTACAAGGTATCCAATTTACTTAGATAGGACATAGTACAGTGGCCATATAGGAAATCTGCATAATCGATGAGAGATAGAAATGACGCCTGTATTAGTCTCTGTTTAGACTCTTTGGTTAGATAATGTTTGATTCTGAAGAATAGGCCGAGCCTCTGTCTGAGTTTTTTCAGGAGCTCCTCAACATGTTGAGTGTAATCAAGTCTATTATCAATCCATACCCTAGATATTTGAATTTATCCACATAATCAAGTTTTTCCAAGGATGGTGGATAGTTGGAGAATGTTTGATGAGAGGTGGTAGAATATATATTGGTGGAAAGAACATAGCCTTTGTCTTCTTGGCATTTAATAGTAGTTTCTTTTCAAGCAGTTGATGTTGCAGCAGGGAGAATTCTGATTGTAATAACTCACAGGCCTTTGATGGTGAGGGTTACTGACATACAAGACAGTGTCATCAGCAAAAAGGTGGACATTGGCAACAGTGAGGTTGGAATCAATGTTATTGATATAGACAGCAAAGAGGATAGGGCCCAGGATGGATCCTTCGGTACTCCCCTAGAAGTGGTTTTGAGGAGGATAGACACCTTCATTTTCACCTGCTGTGTTCTATCAGTGAGGTAACATCTGAACCACCCAAGAGAGGTTGAATCCAGGCCTAAGGAGTGCAGTGAGGAAATTAGCAGCTCATGATCCACTGTATCAAAGGCTTTACTTAGGTCTGAAATACAGCACAGATGCTGTTTTTTTTGTCTAACTCAGTTTGCCAATCATTTGTTACTTTGCTAATGTAGAAATGGTACTGTGTCTGGTCCTAAACCCAGATTGAGCAGGGTTAAGTAAGTTATTAGCATCGAGGAAGTCTCTTAGTTGGATACTCACCAGTTTTTCTAACATTTTAAACAGCACAGGTAGGATGGATATAGGTCTATAATTGTTGAGATCCATGGGGTCCCCTGATTTGAGGAGGGGAAACATTTGTGCTGTTTTCCACAATGTAGGAACAGAACCAGTAGATAAGGACAGATTAAAAAGATGAGTTAGGGGAACTGCAATGGCATGTAGAGCAATTTTTAGGAAGTAGGGGTCCAGAGAGTCTGCACCTGCACTTTTCTTGGTGTCTAGAAGTAGCAGTAGGTCTTCCACTTGTTTTAATAAAATGGGCTTGAAGGAGAATGAAGAGGCAGCCTTCTGACCATCGACAGACTGGAATTTAAGTTGTGACCGTAGTAGATTTGCTGGGGAGGAATCAAAAGCTAGGCCAGCCATAGTGAAATGATTATTGAATGCATCTAAGATTTCACGCTTGTCAGTGATAACAGCATTGTTACAGTGCACTTGGGATGGCAAGGAAGTACTGGAGTCCTGCCCTAGGATCCCCTTGATGGTGCCCCAGAATCTGGCTGGGTTAAGGTGGGAGGCATCAAGCTCGGCTGTATAGAAGGCAGCTTTGGCTTCTCTCACTTTTTTGGTACAGCTGTTTCTGGCTTTTCTGAACTGAAGCCAGTCAGACGGATCCTTGGTCTTTCTAGCCCTTTTCCAGAGATTATCTCTAGCAAGCAGTGCAAATTTAAGATCGGCAGAAAACCAGTGGCAGGATTTGCTTTTTATTCTAACGCTAGTGAAAGGTGCATGAGTATTGAGGGCGCCTATGATAATGTCATTTAGCACCTTGAGTTCTGTTTCCACAGAAGCTGTGTGATAGAATTCTTGCCAGCGTAAGGAATGATATAGGTCATGGAGATATCCTTCGATGTTAAGGTTTTTTTTAGACCTTCTTGTGAGGAATTTCGTGAGGGTTGGATGGCTTGACTGATGATTTTATCCCTGCAATAAGACAGTGATCGCTATATCACTGAAAAGCACTCCAGCATGGGAAAACAGGTGCGGTTTGTTTACCAACATAATGTCAAGTAGGGTGCTGTTACTTTTGTTTTTTGAGTTAAATCTTGTCGGTTCATTTATTAATTGAGTGAATCCATATGTGTCACAAAAAGATACTAGGGGTGCAGATGCATTGGACAGCCAGTTAAAGTTTAGATCACCTAAATGATGGTGTCCTCGGGGCCCAGATTAATTATATTTCCCAAGTGGTTTAGGAGTTGAAGGCCGGCAGAGGGGGGCCTATAGCAGCCAACCAATTGGAAAGCTGTCATATTGGGAGAGCTATTTTAAGGGATAAACATTCAATTCTTTGGGCACTGATGTTGCACTGAGGCAAGATGCAGAAATATTTGATTTAACATAGATAGTCACTCCACTGCCCCTTGTCAGGCGGTCTGATCTGAATAGCTGGTAGTTGGGTAGATTTATTCCCTGTCATGTGTGAGGTTTAAGCCATGTCTCAGAGATTACCAGAAAGTCTGGCAAGGTGTGGGCAACCAGGCCTGGATTAATGAGATCTTTTAGGAGGCTGCAGCGTTGATGTGAAGGAAGCTTAAACCTTTAATGGAGGCTAGATCTGATGGGGAGGTAAAGCCTTCTGGGGTCCTGGATTGATTTCAATATTGCCAGTGCAGATCAACAAGAAGAGTAATAGTTTAATGAGGGCTTCAAGTGATAGCAATGAGGGACCAAAAGAGAGTTTTCTTTTTGCTCGGGTCCAATCTTTAGAGACGGTCCAGGATGGGTTGAAGCTTAATAAATTTTCAGAGTACCAACTTGATGGACAGGTACAAGGGGGCACTATAGAGCCAAGATATGAGCATGGGCGTCAAGGGATACATGAATGGTTGGCGACCCTTTTGAGGCTACCCATGGATTACAATGAAGCAGCGGTGGTGCATACTTGAGGATTGATAGTCATCCACTGGGGGTGAGACAGGGAGGTCACCCTGGAAAGCCACATTTTTCAAGAGGGCATGGACTGGACATCCAAGAGCAGGGTCATTCTTGATGCCCTGCAGGGGGCAGGCCTTAGACAGCTAGTGTTGAAACCCACTCGGGAGGGAGCAATACTAGACCTGGTACTCTCAAATGGAGAGAGGATCACAAATTTAGAAGTCACTAGTCATATGGGAACAAGCGACCACTGCACAGTGTGCTTCACAATAAGCACAACCATGGAAATGAGCCATACAAAAACAAGCATACTGGACTTTAGAAGAGCTGACTTTGGCAAAATGGGTGAATACCTGAGGAATACACTAGCAAATGGCCAAAAAGGAGGGGTGGAAGAACAGTGGAGAAAAATCAAAACTGCCATCATAGAGGCAACAAGCCTTTGTGTGAAACAGATAAAGAAAACAAAGCGGAGTAAAAAACCACTATGGTTCTCAAAAGAGGTGGCAGGGAAGGTTAAGGAGAAAAAGGCTGCATTCAAAAAGTATGAGGAATCACAGAAGGCGCATGACAGAGAACTGTATCAATTAAAGCAGAAAGAAGTGGGGAAGGCAGTCAGAACAGCAAAAGCCCAAACCGAGGAAAAAATAGCCAATTCAGTTAAGAAGGGGAATAAATCCTTTTATAGGTACATTAGGGAGCATAGAAAGGTTAAGGGAGGAATAGTGAAGATTAATAAGGGAGAGGGAGGTGGCAGAGGGACACAGTGAAAAGGCAGAGTTACTGAACCGAATACTTTTGCTCAGTATTCACAAAAGAAGATGAGGAGGAATTACCTAAACCAGACAATAGAAGCACTCTGGGCAGGGGTTGACACCAGTCCATTTACAGAAGAAAGAGTCCTGAAAGAACTCCCAAAACTCAAGGTGGACTAGGCAATGGGGCCTGACAGGATTCACCCCAGAATCCTAAAAGAACTATGGGAGGACCTAGTGACACCACTGACCACACTTTTTAACAAATCATGGGAGGATGGGGTGGTACCTAAGGACTGGAGGAGGGCAGATGCGATTCCCCTTCACAAAAGTGGGAGCAAAGCAGAAGCAGGAAACTACAGACCTGTAAGTTTGACCTCAGTGGTAGGGAAAATGATGGATTCACTTCTGAAAGAAAGAATTGTCGAGTACCTAGAGGACGCAAGGGCACAGGACCAAAAGCAGCATGGATTACAGCAGGAAGGTCATGTCAGACAAATCTAATCGATTTCTTTGACTGGGTGACCAAAGTAATAGACCAGGAAGGGGCCGTGGATATGGCCTACCTAGACTTTAGCAAGGCATTTGACACAGTCAAGCACAAAAGATTGATAATCAAGTTAGTCAGCCTGGGAGTGGGTCCCAGGGTGGTAGCCTGGGTAGCAAACTGGCTGTACAACAGGACACAGAAGGTAATACTGAATAGAACACATTCTGAAGAAAGAGGGGGTCACTAGTGGAGTACCTCAGTGCTCAGTACTAGGTCCAGTCCTCTTTAACATCTTTATAGGTGACATTGCAGAGGGTCTGGAGGGAAAGGTATGCCTCTTTGCAGATGACACAGAGATCTGTAACAGAGTTGATACACAAGGAGGGGTAGAAAGGATGAGAAGGGACTTGGGCAAGGTTGGAGGAATGGTCAGACATATGGCAACTCAGATTCAACGCAAAGAAGTGCAAAGTAATGCACCTGGGAAACAAAAACCCAGAAGAAGAGTACACAATAGCAGGGGAGGTACTAACAACAACAAAAATGGAAAGGGACCTGGGGGTAATCATATCAGATGATCTAAAGGTAGGTAAGCAATGTGAGAAGTCAGTAAGGAGAGCCAGGGGGATACTGGGATGCATAGGAAGGGGCATCACAAGTAGAAAAAAGGAAGTGCTTATCCCTCTGTACAGACAATTGGTGAGACCCCATCTGGAGTACTGTGTGCAGTTTTGGAGACCTCATCTACGCAAGGACATAGACAGGATGGAAGCAGTCCAGAGGAGAGCAACTAAAATGGTGCAGGGTCTGCATCAGAAACCATATGAAGAGAGACTGAGAGAGCTTAATATGTATACCCTTGATGAAAGGAGGGACGGGGACATGATATAAACGTTCAAGTACCTCAAGGGAATCAACAAAGTCCAGGAGGGTAGCATCTTTCAGAAAAAGAGATGTGTAAGAACAAGGGGGCACAATTTAAAGATAGAGGGGGGACGGTTCAGGGGTAATGTGAGGACATTTTTTTTCCTGGAGAGAGTGGTGGACGCATGGAACCGCCTTCCTGGAGAGGCTGTGGGGTCTAAAACAGTGGAGGAATTCAAACATGAATGGGACAGACATAAGGCAATCATAGTGGGGGGTGGCAGGAAGTGGCTGTTGGTTAACTAAAATCTTCAGCTTATCCAGTAGGTAGAAATGGGCAGACTGGGTGGGCCAAGTGGTCCTTATCTGCCATCAAAGTCTATGTCTCTGTGTTATGGGAAGGGCAATTGCCAATGCATGCACAAAGCAGGGCAACCCTTGGAAACCTGGCACAGACTTGTGACACCCTGATTATAGAACTGTTACAGGCAGGCGATAGGGGTGTCTCAGAAGCAGTGACTGAGAACAGAGGAGCTGGTGGGGTATCAGAGCCTTCTCTGGATAGTGTGATGCGATACATTTTAGGGGTGAAACTAAGAGCTATAGTTCCAGTATGTGTACATTTAGGTGCAACACCACCTGGTTATTTTCTTTTTCTTCTTACTTTTTTCTCCTTGTGGCCCCGGTAGGCTTCTACTCCTCTCCTCCAGCCACCGTCTGCCCACTCCAGACTCCTCTTGGGCCACCACCTTGTACTCCCCTATGGCAGGGAGGTGAGGGAGCCCCCAACTGCCCTACCAGGCACGGATCCGGATCAGGTGGTACCCGTGGAGATGGCGCGCAATGGCGGACAGCCATCAAGCCGCATGTCCTGGCTGTCATTATTTCCATTTTTCTCCCCATGAGGGAGTGCGGCATGCAATGATGTCTGAGACGGGGGTCACGCACACTCCTGTGCACGCCCACATCAAGCGTCTGCTGTGCTCTTTGACCCACATTCTTGTGGTCCGCGCTGCTGGAGCCCCAGCCTCCGCTTAGGTCAGGCATGCACTGGCCGCAGGTCTCCCTCCAGAGATGCATAGCAGTCCGTCGGAGCTCGATCCATCTCCTTCCTGCCGACCCATGGCAGCCCATGCTCGTTCCTGAACATGGGTCGCCAGTGCGGTGTGAGGCATGGCATCCAGCCCGGCACGAGGTGTGGCGTCCGGTGCCCCAACCCTCAGTGCCATTGGGCTGGCTACACCACCTGGTTACTGATGTTTCGCATGGCTTGCCTCTGATGGTAAACTGTGTCTACATCAATGTGTGACTATTATTATATTCTATAAGGGAAATTGAAGGGGCAGATTTTCAAAACTGTCTGAGGGTGTAAGTTTGTGTTGCTGTTGTTGTAAAGTTGTCGATATCCTCATATACAATATAACAATATTCACAGATCGATGCATTCACGATTTACTATCAGAGGTCAAGCCCTGCAAAACATTGATGACCAGGTGGTGTTGCACCTTAGCCTATGCATGCTAGAAAAAACAGCTTTGTGGTTGTACCCCTAAAATGCATCATATTACACTTCAACAACAAAACCAGCCAAAGTAGACTATATGAATTAAAGCATTACATTTTTTGAAGGACTTCTGTAACAAAAAAAAAGAAACAAAAACACAGTGTCATGATTATGCATAGCAGCCGTATTGGCTCTGACCAGAGTTTCTTTTAATTACTTGGCAGTTCCAGAACCCAGTGACATCTGTTGAGCTGAAGACTGCAATGAGGGCCAACCCAGTGACATCAGCTTAGTGGTGATTAATACTAGGGGAATAAAAATATACTAGGTTTGACTGTTGCAGATGGTGATGATTACTATGGGTGGTGGATAAAGGAGAAAGTAACATGGAGGAAGATTAGTATAGGAGAGAAAGCTGGCGAAAAGTGAGGGTGGCTGATAATCAAGGGGAAAATTATAAATGGAGCATCGCACTTGAGTTTTCCTATTTAAATACCATTAACTGTGTGTAACTGGCTTCTGAAACACGTTTTTACTGACTCTTTTTCTGTACCTCCCTCTTACTAACAATCCTTGGCTCAGCGTGCCTATCCCAGTCAGAAGTTCCAATACATAAATTCATTTTAAAATATCACTCATGTACTGGCCAGCAGGGGTCATGTGAGGCCTGTGTTTAGTTCTGTTCTCTCTCTGAATGGAAGAAACATTACTGCTCATATATTCGGTGGCACTGAGAATATTTATTAGCTATAAAATAATGTAAAGATTAAATATTCTGTACGTTTTTGAAACAGCTATACAACTTCATGATATTGTTACACAATTTTGGTATGGCATAGCAGTCACTGCTACATATTGTTTAAAAGTTATTTCTATCTCCACTTAGTTTTTATAGTTGTACTTTTGGGTGCACAAACAGGAAAAGGACAGAGAAAATAAGAAAGTGCTTTTCACGTTTTACAGAAGATACCTACCTGTTCTTGCTTGCTCATTTCTCCGATTTTCTTCCAGCAGTTGTTCCAATGATGTGCAGACTCCAATATTTGGCAGTGAATGGGCTTTAGTAGCTCTAATGAAAGAAGCTACATCTACTAGTTTCTTAGAGCTGTCACAGACGACACTGGGTACTTCCCCATTGCCTAGGTTAAAAATAAAAAAAAAAAGGAAAAAATATGTACTAAATAAGGCTGTAGTTATATAGAAGACCATTTATTGGCGCCTATGAACAAGGTCCTTAGAATCCTGCAGTTCTGCAGCTATGGAATGTTCTGCAGAACTTACAACCTACCCTCAGAATATGTGATGTTATCAATGACATCACATCATATTTTAGTAAATGACAGGGTTGTATTCTGCCACAGAGATACTCTAATTCATGCTTTGTTTAAAAAACAGCTAAATGTCACTTCCAGTTTTGCCTTGCTCCCATGCAGGAATAAGTCGAGCCAGCTCCGTCCCCACAGCACTAAAAACTGATATTTATCACCCATTTCCCATTGCCAAATATCCAAGCCAGTGAGAAAACAGTCGTGGTAAAGCTGCCAACAAAACTAAAGCTCAAAGCCTTACCTGCTTTCCAGATGGCTTCCAATGGTTGGGAGGTCCAACTTTGGGCAGATCAGTATCCATCACATCTGAACATGCCAGCCTCACTAGTGATGAGGATGGGAGGAAAATGTTATTATCACATCAAAAGAAGCTCTTTTATGAGCTTAGAAAATTGGGGACATCAGTGGAAAAGATGGAATGGGTGCTCAGTGACATAGCGAAAGGACTGACCAAGGTTACAAAATGAACGGCCAACCTGGAGGAAGGCCTCACTGATGCCTAAGCAACCCTCAAGTAGCATGCCACTGCACTGCAATTCCTCTGCCACTTGGAGCAGCAGCTCAAAGAGAAGATGGATGATCTTGTGCTATGCTCCTGGCAGGATAAAGTCCACATGCATGGACTTCCTGAAGGGACTGAGATAGACAAAATAGGGCTCTTTTTGGAGTTGCTTTGAAAGAGCTCCTTTCTTGCCCGGCCTAGAGACCCAAAAGCTAGGCTGCACTCAATAGTATTAAGGTTTCTCAATTACCGTACCACGGTAAGAGTTTAGCAGCTGGCATGGAGTAAGACGGATCTGCTCTTTGGGGACACTAAGCTGTTTTTCCAGCATGATTTCACTTCCCCCCACACACACACACACATACACACACACAGAGGGGTGTAGCCAGACATGTCCGTTTTGTACACATAATCTCCAACAGTTACACCCCCCCAATTAAAAAATGTACACATTCTCTCCAAATGGCACCCTCTTCCAAACAAGTCAGATTGTTGTCAGATGATTCCTCTAATCTCTAAAGATGTTATACATGTATCTGTCTCCTAAACAACAGAAGTTTAAACAGAGGCACTCCTCAGTGGCCTACACTAACCCAAATACTACATATTGGAATAAAAATGTTAACAGAAAGGCATATTATTTGTGACAAGCACTCAACAAAACTGTACACAAATGTGTACAGTGAGTATGCCTGCCTACACCATTGCACACACACACACACACACACACACACACACACGATAAAAGGTATGCTCTACTGATGATATGGAAACACCTGGCCCAACAGAATATTAAAATGCAGATATTCGGTCCTGACACACTCAGAGAAGGAAGTCCAATTTTTTTTTTTTTTTTTTTAGCACCTTGGTTGACGCCAAGCCCTTGTTGAAGAAATTGAACTTCCTGCCCTGCAGACCATTCCAGACACTAAGGCCTGGCACAAGTTGATGAAACAAGTTAAAAAGCACAACAATTAGCAACACAAGGACTCCCTACCAGCTAGCAAAATGAAGACCCTGAGAGGAGTGCACAACTCCACAACCAGGCACCTCCACCCAATTTAAAGATTCTTGAGGACTCTCGCTTTCCAATGCTGGACACTACATTTGTGACTTTGTAAATGACACATCCCGAAGGCAGTAAGTATAACCCAGTTAGCCACTGGGGACAGGCAGTAGGCTCCATTTACCTCCTTCCCTCTGGGATCGGGTTGGGGGGGACCTGTCCCTCACCAGATGAAAAGCCACTGGGGAGTGGGCATTTAGGTCCTCTTGTTCACTGGGGACCGATCCTTCTTCATAGACAGCCCTGTACAAGGCTTAAGGACTTTCTTGAAAGTTAATGTGTTCTGTTTATATACAGAGACAGCTGTCATGTGGGGGAGGATATTGACTTGAAATAGGGAAGGGGAGCACTTCAATATTTTTCAATGTTCTTTTGAATGCTGGAACAGGACATGTGTTAAAATAAGATGACTATAATGGGTGGCAGTGGGGTGACATATCACACCAGGAATCTGGGGTAAAACTCAACACTGACACTATAGTGCCACTTTAGAGGGATGCTGTACTCTTGAGGTGCTGTCCTTCGGATGAGCTGTTAAACTGAGGTCACATCTGCCTGTTCTGGTAGTTGTTCAGGTGGACGTTAAAGATCCCAGGCACTTTTTATTGAGGGAAAGATATCCATCATCATACATTACAAGAAAATCTTAAGCTTAAGAAACAACAATAAACATACAATATGTATCACAATGAAATTCATCTTGTACTCCCCAAATGGTATCCCCAGTTCCTATTAATCACATCATGTAATTCTCTGCCAAGTAACTGAAATTGCTCTTTATGCATCCAAGTCATATCTCTATCTCAAATATCCTTTATTTCCTGTCACATATTGTATTAGTACATCCAATGAAACATTCCTTTTCTGAAAAACAAACTGACATCTATTTCATCAAATACACTATTTCACACTTGCAAATATAACTAGGGTAGTACTTGTGTCCCATTGAGTCCAAATATTTCCAAAATCTCCTAAGATTAATTGCTTATATGAAATAGTTTGAAACTTTGGCTCGCTCCATTTAATTGCCAATAATGGCCACAAGGAGGCAATGTATGAACACTCAAAGAATAGATGATCTAGTGTTTCAATTTCCTGCATACAGTCCAGTCCAATGCATCTTCTTTCATCTATAGTTTTATGTATAGCATTGCCTTTTACATTAAGCTTGCCATGCACACATATCCATATTGTATCCCACATTTTTTGTCGGGATCCTTTGATCCAATAACTGTTTAACAATAACAGTATCAGGCAAGCCATATTGTTGACCAAATATTGATGTATTATAAAACTGTTCACCAATGATTATTTTATATAATAATTTCCCTGTATTGTTCTTAATCATTTTTATGGTTAGATTTCACATTTTTATTTTCTGAAAACAATTATTCACATAACTACTACTTATAGTAGTACCCTGACTTTAATTTGCCTCCATTTTTTCTGTTCCCAAAGCCCTATAAATTTGTTACTAAGTCTTCTAAACAATTCTAGTCCTATAGTTGTCTGATAAAGGAATAATGGCCTAAGATTATAACTAAAAAAGACGCAGCAAAAAAAATCATACCTATACCTCCTTCCTCAACTTGGCGGTACGTAATACCTCTTTTAACAAGATTTAGTCTACTCCCCCACAGTAACCTAAAGAATATACTATACACACTTGCTTCTATCTCCTTTTTGGGGGGAGGGGACACAAAACTTATGTATAGGAAGATGGGGATCAAAAATGTTTTGATCATAAAAAAATATTTTACTTTTACATTACCCATAGGTCCCTTCTGTTTACTTTCATTTCAGCTATATCCAATTTCAGTTTCCAATTACAGTTTGCCATGTCCATAAATCCAAACCAGATACCTGATATTTTTATTTTCTCCTTTGCACAACTTATCCTATTCACTGTTTCAACTGTATTATCTGTATGTTTTTTCTAGGAACATTGCGGTACTTTTTTGTATGTTCAACTTAGAGCCTGACATTCTTGAAAATTGTTCAAAATGTTTTAAAGCTGTCTCTCCTGATTTAACATCTTTAACCAGTAGGCAAACGTCGTCTGCATAAGAAACCGATTTGTACTGTAGAGTGTCTGAATTTACCCTAATCTCTTGTATCCGGTTATCCTGATCAACAGATCATAGTACTGAATCTAGCACAACTAGATCTAATAAGGGACTCATAAGACATCCTTGTCTGACTACTGATTTTAAATCTCCCTCCCACATATACCATTTACTATGGGGATCATCGTACCTTTTTGTATAGAAACTGCACCCATTCAATAAATTTCCTTGGTATTCCACAGTAGTCAAGAAAATTCCACAAGTAGTTATGGTAAACTCAGCCACAGGCCTTCTCCTTTGGCCTTCCAAAGGGCAGCATCTGGAAAATGGCAGCAATGGGAGCAGAGCTGGGTGGGCTCCGGATGCTGAGGGGGAGTTGTGACAGTAAAAAGAGAAACATCAAGCAAAGCAGCAGCTACTGCTGCAATCTCGGACTGCTGATTGTAAGCTAGCAGTCTTCCTGTGGGCTGGACTTGTCTCCTCCTCCTCCTCCTCCTCCTTTGCCCCCTGCTCCATTACGGAGCTTGCTACTGGGTGGGGGAGTGCTCCTATCAGGGTTTTTATTTGTGTTGGGGTGGGTCTGCTGCAGTGGATAAAGGAAGCACACCTAATGTGTCCCACACATTTGTGTCCCATCAAGTGAGTGGAACAGTGAAGGAGTGGAACAGGTAAAATATTGGCGTCACAGGCATCAGCAGGGGAAGCAGGGAAGTAGAGGACCCTGTTGGGTAGTGTAAGTACCTGTTTCCTGTCATTGGTGTACTCACTGATGGGGTATAGGTAAGTGAAGGCCACAATACTGTAATTAGGTTACAGTGTTTGAGAGTATAAATGTTGCAGTGTTTAAGGTATTATAACAAATTAATGTAACAAATAAAATGGGGGGAACAAACACACATCTTCTTACAGTAAATTCTTAAAAGAGGAAGTATGAGTTGTGCAGGGTAGTTACTCATACTATAGACAGTTTGTTCTTACCGGGTTTGTGGAAGGGAGGACATGAAGAATAAAGGCAAGCAAAATATGGGAATGGGTAAAAAAAAGGTTCAAAGAAAGCAAAACAAAAAGAAGCAGGGTAGAAAAAACAGGTTACTCACATGTAACAGTAGTTCTAGGAGTGGTATATGATGTCCATCCACACTTCTGACAACGTTCCTTTCCCTTTAAGGCTTGCCGGAAAATCTTCAAGCTGGCTCCTCCGACCCACCCAGGTGGCAACTCAGCTGGCAATGCCCCGTGATGTCAGATCTTACCCGCTGGAAGCAAGACCGGTGTGCCACTTGCCATTGGAGGTCAGGTGAATCAGTGTGGATGTACATCATATACCACTCCTATAACTACTGTTACAAGTGAGTAATCGGTTTTCCTAGGGACACGGATATGATGTACTATCCACACTTCTCACAGACTACTAGCAATTCTCCAGGAGGAGGGGGCAAGGCGCACACCCCCTATTTAGGGAACAGAGATTGGAGAACTGAGGCCCCAAAACCAGCATCTCAGCATGATTCAAGGTCGATGTGGTAGTGGGAAATAAAGGTGTGTGCAGACTTCCAGGTATCAGCCCTGAAGATTTCCTGGATAGGGTCATCCCTTGAAGCAGCCACCGAGGCAGTGTTATGACTGGTGGAATGAGCCCTTAGCCCTACGGGAGGCTCCCCACCTGCCAACCTATAGCAGAGGTCGATGCAGGACACAATCCGCCTGCCAGTTGTCTGCTTTGTTGCCAGTCTGTAAGGTGCGGCTTCAGCGTAGGTGACAAACAGCAGGTGAAACTCTTCCCGAACTCCAGCCGTGTGCTCCTTGTAATAGGCAAGCGCCCGCCACAAGTCCAAAATATGGAGCTTGTGCTCAGCCCCTCGAGGTGTGGTTGGTGACGTACACTGGGAGACTGATCACCTGGTTAAGGTGAAACTCAGACACAACCTTCAGAAGGAACTTCTGGTTGGGGTGAATGACAACCTTATCCCTATGGAAAACCAGGTAAGGAGACTCCACCAAGAGCACCTAGAGCTCACTGATCTTTCTGGCTGACGTAATAGCCACTAGGAAGGTGATCTTCCACAACAGGTGAGAGATATCACACCTGTGCATCAGTTCAAATGGCTTACCCATGAGTTTTGCTAACAATAGCAACAAGTCCCAAGGTGGTGGTGGTTCATGAACCAGAGGAGAAATGTGGTCAAGGCCTCTGAAGAAGCACCAGATCACCTTCTCCTGCGCCGACAGCATACCACCAGCCCACGCCCGGTATGCAGAGATGGCTTTAAGTGCACCTTAAGGGTGTTGACCAAAGACCAGACTGAGAGAGGGACCAAAGGTAGCCAACAGTGCTAGCCACCAGACAAGATAAAGGGTCAAGCCCCTTGACCTGGTACCAAATGGTGAACCTCTTCCATTTGAAGGCATCGAATTTTCGGGTCGAATCCTTCTGAGAAGCCTCGACCATGGTGAGAACATCTTTGGAGAGACCCAAAGCCTGGAACTCTAGCCGCTCAGGAATCAGGCTGTCAGGTGCAGGGACTGAAGGTCTGGATGGAGTACCGTCCCCTGATTGAAAGAGAGCAGGTCTGGGTGGAGAGGAAGAAGCTGAGGAGAGTGGGGTACCAGAACTGTCGGGGCCAGTCCGGAGCCACAAGGATCATCCATGCCTTATCCTTCCTGGCTTTGATCAGCACTTTGTGGATCAGAGGAAATGGAGGGAAGGCATAAAGGACGCCCAGGGTCCAGGGCCACAAGAAGGCATCCACCTGCAGCATTCTCTGCTGAGGGGGGCAGGCACAATACATCCTCAGCTTTGCGTTCTCCCTTGAGGTGAACAGGTCCATCAGAGGGGTGCCCCAGTGGGAGAACAGGCTCTATACTACCTTTGGATGGAGAGATCACTCATGAGACACCTCGGCCACATGGCAGAGGACGTCCGCCAGCTGGTTGGAGGCACCAACCACATGGATGGCCAGAAGATCGGTGTCCAGGGTGAGTATGAGGGTCCAGATATGGAGAACTTCCCTACACAGAGGAAGGGAGTGCACCCCTCCCTGTTTGTTGAGGTAGTGCATGGTCATGGTGTTGGCCGTCTGGACCTGAATGACCTAACCCTGACTGTGTAGAGCAAAGGCTGTCAGTGCCAGCCAAACTGCCCGAAGCTTCAGCAGGTTGATATGGTGTCGGGACTCCTCGGAGGTCCAGAGTCCATGGACTCTGTGGTCCCCCAGGTGGGCACCCCAGCTGATAAGGGTGGTATCAGTTGTGATGATGACTGTTGGCTCCAGGCAGACAAATGGCATCTCTTCCTGCAGATGTTCCAGGACTAACCACCACTGGAGGGCATCCCACATCGGTTGGGTCACAGTGACTGGCTGGTCGAAGTGGCCCTGGCACTGAGACCATTGGCGGGCAAGCTCCCACTGCAGAAAGCGCATTCTCCACCAGGCCCAATGGACTATGCTGGTGCATGCCACCATTTATACAATGACCGTGATAAAAAATCTATTCAGATAAAAACACTATCTAGGACGATGATGAACCCAATTCAAAAGAGAGCAGTTTTATTTTATGAATCGGGTTCATTACACCCACTATCCCCACAGCTGAGTTCGTCATAATGAGGGAAAACTGGCATGCTGTATGAGAACTAATTTCAATTGCACCGTTCCCTTAACATGGGCAATCACAGTAAAATAAAGAATAAAGCTTAAAGCTTGCTGTGCTGCTGCACTCTCACACTGCAACACACACTCGGCTCCACTTACAACAAACACAAGAAAAAAAGTAAAACTTTCTCATATCAACTGGGTACAGCACGCGGCAGTTTGAATAACACACTGAAAAATCAGTCATCACCGACACTGTGTCACAACAGATTAACCAGGTGATTGTAACAAATCTGGCAGCAGTTCTGAACAGTACTGATAAATAACTGACACTCTCAGAAAGCATCTAACTATCGCAACTGTAAATGCCGCAAGTTTTACAGTGTCAAAAAAATTAATGTCAGTTTTGAGATGGAACAGTAAGAGACGCTGGCAGACTATGAGGCTGATGTGGAGCCACTACTAGATGCCACAGGAGCTGTATCATAAGAGAGTCTGGCAAGTACAGAAGAGCTGCCAGCAAATCCATCTACTTTAACCAATACAGAGGAAGTGGCAGGCACCAGTTCAAATGAAATCACAGCTACTGCCACCACAGTGGCAGCAGAAGGCAATGAACCTGTGACAACTGACCAGGACACCACATAATTAAATACCATGAGCTTCTTGGAAGACAGCCTCAACTCATTCATGCAGACAAATGAAAATAAGAACACAGTGAGAAAGACACAGTATGAGCTTGCCCTACACAGCTATCTCAGTAAAACACCTAATTAAGCACATAGACCAGAAGATTGGGCTTTGCTATCACCTCATTGGTCATCTCACTCCCAAAGCATGCCTAGCCGTGGCCTGTGGCAACCTACTCCCTCTCCTAGACTATGGGTGCGCAGTCTACTCCCTTACCTCAGCAGCCAACCTAAAGTAGCTGAACACTACCTACAATCATATATGCTGCTTTGCCCTCCATGCCCCACTTGCTACCCACCACTGTTCAGTGTACCAGTCCCTTAACTGGCTCCCCTCTCAAGCTCGACACTCCTACCTCTTGGCCCGGACAGTCGGGGATGCTTTCCACAGTCCCTCCTACTCACCACTATCTATTCTGATCCGGCCCAGAACCTTCAGACACAATCTGCGTCAGTCATCCCAACTTGAACGCCCCCACATCACCACCAAAATGGGCCAAAGAGCTTTTTCAGAGGCTGGCCCCTCACTCTGGAATGATCTCCCCCAACCCCTTCACTCCCTAGAACTCCCCAAACCTAAATGCACTGATAAGAGCTCATTTTCTGTCCTCCTCAGCCTGCACCTGTCCTCTGGCTCCTACCCCAGCTATACCTCCTACGTTGCCTCCCCTACCTCCTCCTCCCACTAGACCCCGCTCCCCACTGCCCCTGTAACGAGCCCCACAAACTGCTTTCTTCCGCAGGCTAGCAGTCAATTACCTGCCAGTACCTAATTCCCTCATGGACTCTTATTGTCCATCTGTGATTATCCATCAGACACTGTTTTTGTTGCCTGTGTTGCTACATTTGCCATGTTCTGTGTATGTCAAGTTACATTCCAATGTTTACCTGATTACAAGTGCTTGACACTGACTATTGTATTTACCCCCTCACCACTGTATGATCTGCCAGCTTGTTGTTATGCCTGTTATAAATACTGTTTTGATTTTTTTGTTTTGGTTTTTGATGTTTGTACTGAATGTTGTACTGTCAATTGTTCTCTGCCTCTATATTTGACAGTACCTGGCCCGTTCCGTGCCTGAAAAAGGTCTTCGGATCTGTGCACCAACCTGGTTAACGAATGAATGACTTAATAAATAAATAAAAGGTAACAAAAAAAACCTCAGATCTGGCTAGATTTTTCATCCTGGTCATTGTATAAACCAGCTACGCCACTCATGAGGGTCAAGAGGTCACAGACCTCTCATGAAGATAAAAAACGTATGACACACATACATTCCATATCCTCTAGGTATCCAAGGAGGTGCAAGAAGTTCCGAGCAGGGTGCAACTGCCAAAACCAAAATGATTGGGCAAAGAAGGAGAGAGCCTCTGCCCAGTCCGCTAGAAGTCGAGCCCTGACTCTGCAAGATTTGAGCTCCACCCTGATGAAGTGTATCACCTGCAAAGGTATGAGCTCTAACTTGGCCTCGTTGACTAGAAGGCCAATGAACAAGCAGGTCTGGAGGGCCAGGTCCCTGGACCACTCTATCTTCTCCATGGAGGGACCCACTATAAGCCAGCTGTCAAGGTAGGGGTACACCCGGATCCCTCGGTGCCTCAGATAGGCTGCCACTGCAATGTACTTGGTAAAAACCCTGGGAGGCAAGGAGTGGCTGAAGGGTATGGCCTGGAACTCACAGAGGGCTCCCTTCGCATGGAACTGGCAGTGAGATGGACGGATGGGGACATGGAAGTAAGCGTCCTGAAGATTCAAGGAGCAGAACCACATGTCCTGCTTCAGAAATGGAAAGATCTGAGACAGAGTGACCATCCTGAAAATGCGCAAGCGAAGGAATTTGTTCAGGTCATGCAGATCTAAGATGGGGCACCAGTCCCCCCATCCGCTTTGACACGAAGAAATACCTGGAGACAAAGACTGGGTTTACTGGAAACACTACCTCCTTCTGGAGGAGCTGGGCAATGTCCTCCCAAAGAGCTGGCAGCATGTTGGTGGACACCATG
This sequence comes from Neoceratodus forsteri, assembly GCA_016271365.2. Taxonomy (NCBI): domain Eukaryota; kingdom Metazoa; phylum Chordata; order Ceratodontiformes; family Ceratodontidae; genus Neoceratodus; species Neoceratodus forsteri. The sequence continues at coordinate 1,131,747,020 of CM028131.1, forward strand.
TCCTCCCGTGGGGCATGGGCTCGGCAAGGCGGGTAAAGCTCGAACTCTAGAGGCAGACCCTGACCAACCAACTAGAGGACCCACCTGTCCATGGTGACAGCAGACCAGGTGAAAAAGAAGTGGCAGGGCAGGCCCCCCATGGGAGGACCAAGGGGAGTCAGAACAAGCATGGGCGAGGCACCCCTCATCCCATCACTGGTCAGGCTTGGAGGCAGAGGAGGTATCGGCTGAGGAAGCAGCAGGGCCTCAACCGCCTGACTTTTGGACAACTGAAGCAACAGAATTTGGTCAGGGATACCAAGCCTGGGCCTGCTGCTCAGCTGGGGGCTGGGACGGCTTGGCCACAGGGGCAGAGATGAAAGGGCTTTTTCCTTTGGGGCTTAGAGCCCATGGGGTACCTCTGGGCAGAGTCCAGGGTGGCACCGAACTTCTCAGTGCGAGTAAGGTGTCCTTCCACCCCCCGGCCTGAACAAATTGGTGCCCAAGAAGGGGACATCTGCTAACTTGTGCCGATTATCTGCCATAAAGGTCAAGATCCTCAGCCAAGCCCTGCGGCTCATGGCCACTGCGTCAGCCACAGACCAGGCGCATGAATCGAAGATGTCCATGGCTGTCTGGAGCTGCTGCTTAGCCACCGCTCGGCCCTGGTCCCAGATTTGCTTGACCATGGTCTGCAAGTCAGCTGGGAGCTGGGGAAGCACCTCATCGAGAGTGCTTAAGAGGGCATGAGCCAAGTGAGCCATCAAAAGGGCCGAACCCGCATGCCAAAGGCCCAGAGAAGAGGCTGCATACACCTTTGTTGGCCATATGATCCAATTTCTTGGATTCCTTGTCAGAAGGCTTATCCATGTCCCCGTTGCCAGTATGCCGAAAAACTGAGTCAGCCACCAAACTGTCAGCTGACAGATTTTCAATGAAACCTGACAAGGAACCTGTAGGGACCACGTACTTGCAGGCCATGGAGCAGGGTGCTGCCAAAGCTACAGAGTGGGGCCAAGAATGCCATCCCAGTGGAGTCACTCCGGTCAAGAATCTCAGTCAAAGGGTACTTAGTCTGTTTTTGGATGGGCTCCATCTGGAGACCCAGAGATTCCAAGATGAAACGTAGCTAGCCCACGAAAGAGGTGGGACCAGACTTCGGGTGACGTCACCAACCAGGATGCAAGCGTAAAACCTAGCTCTGCTGATCCTGGGCTAAAAACAGATTCTCTCACAAATAAAACGCAAAAATAATCAAAAAGGAATATCAGGGAGAGCCACAGCATTGAAGTAAGCATTCAGCAGGATTCTCTCACCCTTCATCAAGTTCTGCAGAGATTTAACCAGACCTGGCAGCTCCAAATGGGCCTCCTCTCAACAACCCAGCAATGCTACCATTCTAGCAGAGTTGCAGGAATTCAGGACTGAGGTTCGTACCTTCCGGTGAGAGAGGTTCTACAGAGACTTAAAAACTGGTAACTTGATGCAGAGGTGACTCTGCATACAGGGACTACACAATGCAGCTTGGGGAAGTCTGCTTGGGGTGGGGACATTGGGAAATGGAAATCATGTTTATATTCCCAAGCTTATAGATGGGAAAAAGGTCAGTGAATCAGAAGGATGTTTCTGAATTTCCCTTGCATTATCTCCCCCCCTGAAGCTTGCTGATAGTCCTCCCATAGTTATTGTTTAATTACACTATAGCCCAGGAAAGGCAGCATGACTTAATGCATTTTTTTGCAGCACTACATGCCCACCTGACCATTACAGGGTCAGAAATCCATCCCTAAATGGTCGACGTATCCATAAGGCCTTCTGGAGATGAGGCATACAGGGACCATTTCCTGGGGGTCTCTGTTCCTCATTTCTATTTCCAGTGTGGCCTGCTGCACCACTAGGTATCAGGGAAATAGTGGTGCTGGGGGCCCTTGGTGTTGCCTTGACACTCTCCCTCAGGACACATACATCTGCCCCTTCAAAGAAGAGGTATCTGTCCTCCCCCTACCTTGGGAGCCGCTTAAATTTTCTTCCAGGTTCAGAGACCTGTTATAGCAGGTACAATTTGCTGGTATAAAAAGGTTGATGCCCTGTTGGCATTTGGTTATTTTGGCAGGCCTAAAAGTACTGAGCGTCATGTATAATGTTAAAATTCAACAGGCCTAGTGCTAATTTTTTTAGATCCTTGTGTAGTTTTAAACACTTGGACAGTGTTATGGTGTTTAAATAGAACAACAGGCAGACATTATAATTCGTTTATATCAGTGACAGTACATAAAGCAATTAATACAATATTATTGAGCATGGGGTGAAAAGGCATAAGCATGGCTGGAAGGGGATATATTGTACTTTTAACACACAGGAAATATGCATACAAGGACTGATCAGAAGTAGATATGGCTAAGTCAACTTTGATTTTATCTTTAAATGTGAATGGGATTGGTAATCCGATAAAGCGCTCTCGATTATTTCAATTCTTCAGAAAAGAGAGACTGGGGCTTATTATGCTGCAGGAAACCCACATGTCCTCGGATGAACATAAAAAATTTCAGAGGTGTGGGTGTTCTGTAGTAACTGAATCGTCCTATAGGGGTGGGAAAAGGAGAGGGGTGATGATTCTACTCTCCCAGGAGGTGCCCTTTGAAAAACAAAGTAAGATTAGTGACCCGGAGGGCCGCTATGCCATAGTGACGGGCAAGCTGTACTCAAGATCCATCACCCTGGCATCTATTTCCCTCCTGAGTCAGAGAAGCTCTTAGCAGTAAAATTCTTCACGGATTTAATGTCCCTCATGGAGGGACAATTGCTGCTGGGGGGAGACTTGACCATCACTTTAAACCCCTCTTTGGATGCTGATAACCCTCTGGCCCACAGATCTAACGCTCTCCAAAAATACACAAAACAAACCATCACTTCTCTGGGCTTGATGGACACTTGGAGACATTTTTTTCCTAAGACAAAAGAATACACCCACTGGGTCCTGCACGTAGGAAGTGGGGCTCGACTGGACTACTTTATAACCACGATCGAGCATTTAGATTCCATTTGTGATGTATGGCATGGGATCACCTTCTTATCGGATCATGCTCCCTTATATCTGAGGGTGGACTTAGGGGTGCAACATAAGCAAACCAATTGGCGCCTGAACCTTGCCCATCTTAGGGACCCAGAGTTCCTTGAATTGGTCCAGGAGGCTGTACCTACAGGGTTTTAAATAATTGATTAGCAGTTTTTATCTTGGGACAATGCTAACTGTACAGAAAGTATTTATATAGGTTTTCTGAAAGTGTTATGTTTGTTAAACACAGTGAAGCAAGTGCTATGCATTTTCACTATGTTTTAGCACTTTTATGAGCAAAACGCTAATCAATTTTTGGAGTTAAATAAATCCCTGACCTAGAATTAAAGAAGAAAACACGTAACATGCAGCTGCCCCCACAATTCTGTGGGATGCTTTAAAAATAATATTAAGAGGAGAGATTATAGGATTTTCTGTCATTAAAAAACGGCCGAGGGAAAAAACACATAAAGACCTATTACATTTACAGCATTTGCCAGATCAAAAGGACCCCACAAAATGACAACGATTAAGAATTGTAAAACAAAAGCTACAAAAAATAGTAGACAAATCGGTACAACAAAAAATATTTTATCTAAAGTTAAAACATCATGAGGGGGGACCTAAGGCCTCCAGAAATTTAGCAAGAAAACTGAGAGAACAGAGAACCAGAGCGAACATAATCAGCATGGTAGATCCTAAAACAGGGAGATTAGCAAATAGACCCCAGGAAATTAGACATTCTACAGCAGTTTTACCACGAGTTGCACACTAAAGAAGTGATAATTTCCCCAGACAACATCAAATCATATTTACAGAGTTTACCAATACCACAAATCAGCCCACTACAGGCTGAAGCCTTGCTGGTGCCAATCAAAGAGGGAGAACTACTCCAAGTTCTAAAAAAAGCTCAGACCCTGAAGGCACCTGGTCCAGATGGGTATCCCTCTGAATTTTATAACAAATTAAAAAAGCTGCTACTACCCATATTACTCCCGGCCTTACATGCGGTCCAGGTGGGAGAACCCCCCCCACCCAGATGGCAATATGCCACCATATCAGCCATACTTAAGCCCCATAAAGATGTTAAACACCCCACCTCATTTCACCACATTTCAATGCTAAATTATGATTACAAAATGTTCATGTCAGCCATGGCCTCTAGAATAGACTATTTACTACCAGCTATTATTGATCCTGATCAAGTGGGCTTTATTAAGAGCAGACAGGCCCATGATGCCATAAGGCATGCACGTTTCTTAGTAGATTATGCCATAGAAAGACAAATATTCAAAGGAGCTGCGCAACAGCGCAACTCCTTTGAATATCACCCCGGCCACACCCCTGCGCAACTATTTTGAGCAGCGCAAGGGCTTGTGCCTCAGAATGGCGCAGTTTGAATATCCAGGCCTATGTGTGGACACAAAACCAATGTCATAAAACATTTTATCTCCACATACTGTATGTGTGATAAATTTTAGAACCTGGAATTTGACATGTATATGTTGGGTAAACACTACTTGTCAATCATCCCCCCATTAAAAAAACACCAGCCTATTGTATAAACAGGACATGCAGTGGAGATCTGTGTGATACTTTATCCACAGTCAAGCAGTTTGACCTCGGGCACATCACTCGTGGCTTGTGAGATTACCTGAGGTCCAACTGCTCTTGTGTCAATAAATTATGTATTACAGAGGTCCCCATTACATATCCCCTATTTGTTTAGTAGGCAAACAAAACACAAGCAAAAGGGGTCACCCCAGGAAGGTGGTGCTGAGAGGCAGATACATAACGGTAGAGACAGAAACTCTTGAACTTGCTCTATATCATGTAAAGATACAGGCCAGAACAAGATAAGTAATCCAAAAAAAAACAATTATTTGCTACTTACAAAGCATGCAAGACATAACAGTGATTCCCACACACACAGCGCCACTGAAACACGCAGTGCTGCCTTGTCTCAACCAGCACTTTATCAAGGGTCTTTAATAAGGTAGAAAAATACACATCATTTACTTCAGTGTTAAGTTCTGTAGTTATTCTGTTCTGTACTTATGATCTAATAAAGTATTTAAAACTTAAGAAGAAATGGTTCTGTATTGTATCAGTAGTGGTTGGGGTGGATACACTTACGGAGATGTTTTCCGGTGATAATTCCTACAGGTGATGGGGCTCAGAAGGCTGACTTGCGTTGATCAACCAGCTGGATTGGCTATACAACAGGCAGTGCTGGATCCTTAAGTTGCTGTCAAGGGCAAAAATGCAGAGCCTGTTGTACAGGAGAACCAGCCCGTGCAATGCAGCTTTAGTAGGCGAGTAGTACACCACATCTCCGCAGTTCAGCAGAGTGTAGGAACATTCTCATGAGAAAGCTTTAGCAGTTCATGTCCCTATAGAAGAGAGATCCTAGCCTGTGACTCACTGAAGCAGTGATGTGAGTTGTTTGCTTCTGTAGGTGAGTTGGAGGTCCAGCCACACCCTCAGGTATTTGAAGGACATGAGCTGGTTCAGAGCAAAGTTCTTATTCATATAGATGGACTGGAGGTTATCCAGTTTTCAGGTTTCTGGGTGGGTGCCAGCAACCGTGGTCTTTGTCCTTCGAAGCATTAAGAATGAGGTGGTTCTCTTTTAGCCAGACTTCCACTACCACAGTCTGGAGTTGATTTCTTTCGCAACAGGCACTGTAGGGCCACTACAGTAGAAAATCATGTACATGTGTACCATTCTTTGAGCAAATTGGGTGAACAATATTGGAAACAATTGTGAGTCTGCTTATGTCAGTTGCAGATATCACAGTCTTTGCCTAAACCCTTTGCTTTATAGTTTTATTCGTGTTTGCATGGAAAGCCAAAAGGGTATTGGCTTCTAGTATGTGTTGATTAATTTTTCCTTGTGCTGTAAGCAGTAGCTGTGTTCTTTTAATTTATGAAGTGGAATTCATGGTTTAATACTGCTGGTGTTGTGCTCGGTCTTCTGTTTTTACAAATAATTGAAGTTTATCAAGGTAATAATTTTAAATTATTTTCCCCTCTCAGGTGGCTCTCCGGGTCCATGGGGTTTTCCTATGAGTCAGTATTTGAAGAATCAAGCTTGGTGTTGTGGACGGAATGCCCGGATGTCTGCATGCTTGGTACCTTGAATTTTAAGTTATTATATTATAGCTTTAAGATTAAACTGTGTCTCCTTTCCCAGTAGGCCACACATTTTATCTAGTTAAGTGTGGGCAGAATTGCTCTCTCTCTCTCTCTATATATATATATATATATATATATATATATATATACAGTATATACAGTATATAAATATACACACACACACATACACTCTCCTCTTTCAGGTAAATGAAAAATAAAATTATTTTGACTCTTTCTACTTGCAGTGTTTAAAGAAGCAGTTTTTTCTGTTTTGTTTTTTTGCTGCTAGCTATAAAATAAACAATTTAAAATTATCCCTTCTCCAGAGTAGTATGAACAATGGTTGCACAGAAATGAAAGGAGATAAAAATTTGGAAACAGTGGCATGACTGATAATTTCTTTATTGATAATTCAGTAGTCTCACTTCTGCCTTCTCCTCACCTTTAGCTGGCACCCTTTAGATATTCACATTTCATATCTGTAGGTCACCTTACTTTTAATGACAGGGTCGACAAATGCACTCTTTTGAATAAGTAAAGTTAGGTTTACAATTGTGGACTACCATTTTTAATTGAACATGTGAAAGATCAGGGGATAGACAAAAAAAACATCTGCTCATGCAAGTTGTTTGCTCCTGCAAATTTGAAAACACAATTTTTGAGATAGAATACTTGTTGAGTATTTATGACACTCCCAGAAATTCTGGGCAGGCGGTTTTCTGCAAAGAAAAGGTGTTTTACAATTTGCAGAGCGGTCACTTTTCACAGCCAAACGTTTTAAAAATATGGATTCCAGACCCCATGAGTAAAAGATCAGTGGAAGCAATCACTTTTTTTAAATCAAAAATAGGGCCCCCCTTCCCCATCTGTCACGTACTACTGCCAATCAGGTCTTGCTGTGCACTGTCAGCAGTGACTTTCTTGCAAGAAATTATTGTGAACTAATTTTTTTATCAATATTTCAAATTCAGCAGAAGGTTAACATCACAGGAAGTTCATATTCAGGTTTGTTCTGATTATGCATATTCTTTTGTAGCAGGCTCTAAGGCAGTGTGGTATAGTGGTTAGAATGCTGCATGGGAACCAGGAGACCCAGGTTCAGATTTATTTATTAATATGTACATTTATTTGATACCATTCTCAAGTTGCAATGTGTTGTGTAACATATATAAAAACAATACATACAGTAAAATACATTCAGTTAGGATCATAGTAATAGAATTTTTTTTAAAAGTAACCATTTTTTTAAATCCCATCGGAGCTACATACTGACTGTGATCTTGGGCAAGTCACTTATCCTCCTTTTTCTTCAGTCCTTCCAGTTGTAACAATGGGTGAAAAGCAGGAACCCACAGAAAATGAGGGCCCGGATATTCAAACTGCGCCAGGCTGTGGCGCAAGCCTGGGCGCAGCTCAACTTTGTTGCACGGGGGTGTGGCCTGGGCGATATTCAACGGAACTGCGCTATGGCGCAGCAGCTTTGAATATCGCACCCTGGCCACCCCCACTGTGCATGGCGCAGTGGCACTGCGCCAGCGCAAGTGTCCAGAGTGGAGCATGGAGATGCGCTAACGCAAGTGCCATTGCGCCATGCACAGCACCTGCGATATTCAAAAGGGGACATGCAAATGGGGCCATAATTTATGCAAGGCGCACAGGGGGCCATTTGCATCTCATTATGGCCCCATTAGAATGCAGGTGCACCGATCCCCGGCGACTTGCGCCGACCGACCGACGCCCCCTGCAGCCTGATCGTGGGCATTCGTCTAAAAGAACCCCCCCCGTCCAATATCCCTGGTGGTCCAGTGGACTGCTATGTGCCCAATCGCGGGCATTTGTGTTAAAGAATAAGCCCCCATCCTGTAGCCCTGGTGGTCCAGTGGACCACACTCTGCCCGATCGCGGACATCGGTAATATCACCCCCCACGTCCAATATCCCTGGTGGTCCAGTGGACCTCTATGTGCCCGATCGCGGCATCAGTAATATCAACCCCACGTCCAACATCCCTGGTGGTCCAGTGGACCGATCGCTGCCCGATCGCGGGCATCTGTAACTCATAAAATACTCCTACTACCCTGGTGGTCTAGTGTCTTCTTCATTCATTTACATTGAGCTTCTCATTGTTGCTCGTAGCCGGCGGGCGGCAGATCTCGTTGTTGCGCTGCCGCTCGCCGATTGACAGCTCGGTAGGGTTGGTACATTTGAGCCCACAGCGTGAGCTACTGGTTTGAGCCGGATGCTTCAGTTCAGATATGTGAATGAATTCATTCACATATTTGACTGAGTAGTACTGAGTGCACGCCCATTGGCTCACGCCAGAACCAATGGGCGCGGCGGCCTCACCAAGCTGTCAGTCGGGCGGGCGGCGGGCAGCATGAGGGTAAGCGTCACCGCTGGCTGACGGGTGGGGGAGCGGGGCGGTGGGGTTCAGTGGGCGGGTGGGGAATATCTAGGCCGAGATGTTCTATCTCTGTTGGGCTGTCCTGAGAAAACAGAGAGTAAAACAGTAGTCTAGTGCATCTATTTTTGCTTTTACCCTTCCAAATTCTTCAGAATGGTAAGCATATTTTCAGTTTCAGCAAATAGTTTACTTTGCATCTCAGGGTCAGATTTCGGACAGTTTTGATTATACATGTTTTACAGTCAGAATTGGGCTCAGTCTAGCAGAGTTCATTTTAGCATTTGTCCCTGGAAAGAATTTGGGATAGGGTTGGTGCAGATATGTTTTAAAAGGATCCTTAATTCAGTATACCATTTTACCTTGCAACACAAGAAGGTCTGATTAAGGGCAGTTTGGATTATGCATGTTCTGTTACAGTAGGAACTGGGCACAGTCTAGCCAAATCCATTTTTGCTTTTATGCTTTAAATGAATACAGAATTTTAATCTGTGTCACTCAAGGCTGACCTGTGAATGAACCCAAGACAGTAGTGAACCAATTTACGTCTCGGTATGGTGGTAACACTTAAGAAAATAAAGGTTTATTTTGTCGCACATAATTGATCTTTTCAAATTGTCATTTTCAGCAACCTTTATATCTTATGTTTACAATATCGTCACTTAAAAGTATAAACACGTCACTATCTCATTTCTTCACTTTTAAAGGCATTAGAGAGAGTTGCGGTCGGCCAAGGGGTAAGTGACTTTTACTTTCCGTACTGCTATGTCCTAATGAAAGAATAGTATGCCTTTTTAAGTACTATTCATGTATGAGTATGACCTTGTAATGAACTTATGTGTACTTGATTTCAAATGTACTATGATTGGCAGACTAAATTAGAGTAACTCTGATGCCACATATCAACTTGTGAACCAGAAGTGACAGTTTGAATTATGAACCATTGTAGGACTTGCAATATCTTTAAACTTTATATGTATTTTTATTTTATTACGTTTACAGTAATGTTGTTCTGTGGATGAGGAGGAGATGTTATCAAAAGTCAATATAATGAACAAATAAGCAAGTTGGTGTACTTTGCAACATATTTACTGTGTATAGGTGATGGTTTGGGTGTTGTGCTGTTTTAGGAAGCACCAGTATGGCTCCCAAGTTGATAAACGACAGGCGAGGAGGCCGAGTAGTTAGCCCAATTATAATATATTTGCCAAGTTTAAAATAACTGCTCCCCAGTTCTCACTAGAGTATACAACAGCTGTTTTCATGGAAACACAAAAATTGTGTTTTTCATGTAGTACTCCTTTTTTAAGATATATTTTTGGCATTTAATTTAGGCAGGAGTAAGGTTTTAGGAAAGAGTGGTGTAGTAGTAGTAGTAGAAGAGTTTATTTCTTTGGTGCCCAAGCCATGAGGCACTGAGTGCATTACATTAGAAGCGATAAACAAAGTAAACATTTAAAACACTTGAACCATAAACAAATACACTTCAATTTAAATGTGTAAATACTGTCATTTAAAACTAATAAAACACAGCAAACAAAATTTTGCAGTAATTTCACAGAACTGTGAGAAATGGAGGCAGCAGAAAGAAAGAAACGAGTTGATAGCCCCAAATGCCTCCTGGAACAGGAAGGACTTCAGGACCCTCTTAAAAGTCTGCACTAAGGGGGCCTCCCATAAAGCTTGAAGCAGCATATTCCATAGGGTAGGCTAGCTGAAGCGTGAACGCCAATCACCCGGCATTGAGCTCAGCCTTAGGAATGCTTTAGAGGCCCACCTTGGAGGAGCAGAGGGGGCAAGAGGTCTGAAGAGGAGTCCGAAGGTCTCTCAGGTTGTCAGGACCCAGTCCATTTTGGGCCTTGTAGGTCAGCACACTGGCCTTGAAGGCGATACACCACTTCACCGACAGCCAGTGCAGTTCCTGCAAGACCAGGGTTATATTACTGGATCTAGAAAGACCTGTCAGTAATATGGCTGCTGCTTTTTGCACTAGCTGCAGGCATTGAAGACACCTCCACTCACCCCAAGGTACTGAGTTTTACAGTAATCAAGCCTGAGCATGACAAACGCGTGTACTAGTGATGGCAGGTCTTCAGGGGGAGTCAAGGCTTTTATCTGGGCAGTGTTTCTGAAATGGTAAAAGCCACTCCGGAATATAACCGACACCTGAGCCTCAAATGTTAGCCTTTCACCCAGAATGAATCCCAGCTTCATTTTTTTTTTTTTTTTTACCAGGAGAGACACACTAAGCTGAATCTTGTTTACAAGTGCAACCTGGGAGCACAAGGAAGTTAAGTGACGTGCTCAGGGTCATACAGTATGCAAGTGGAGGCTGTGGGATTTAAACCCAGGTCTCCAGGTTTGCAGCTCAGAGCCTTAAACCACTGTGCTATACTGCCTCCGATCTTAGCAGAGGCCTTCAGGTTTGAAGAGCCCAGAAAAAGGCCAGTCTCCACGACTGTGACCTCTGCATCCCACCTCCAACCAGGCTGAATCACTACTACCTCCATGTTATCCAGGTTGTGTCTTAGCTAGCTTGATGACATCCAGTTCTGAATCTCAGCCAAGCGTAAATTAGCATCTCGACCACATTCAGCATCCTATGTGTAAAAGACAGGTACAGCTGCGTATCATTGGCATATCAATGAAAACCCAAACTATACTGTCTAATGATCCCTCCTAGGAGCAGCATGCACACTGTGAACAGCATAGTTAAGAGGATGGATACATGGGGCACACCACAGAGTAAGAGGCTTCAGGAGTGAAAATAAATTCCTTAACATCACCACAATCAGCATCATATCTCTGAGGAAGGATTCAAACCAGCAGATGACAGTGCCAGCACATCCACAGTATTCCCAGAGGTGATCCAGCAACAACCCACGGTGTCAAATGCTGGAGCACGATCAAGAGGTCAAGAACTGACTGCTGTCCTCAGTCTCTTGCCCTTAGAAGGTCATTATGTACTTTGACCAGCTGCGGTCTGAGTGCTGTGATTTGACCTAAATCTGGACTGCAGAAGTTCAGAGATTTAAAAAGCCATGAGGTGTTCCTCAAGCTGCAGTGCCACCATTTTCTTAATAACCTTCCTCAAAAAGGGAAGATTTGAGACTGGTCTATAGTTCATCAAGCAGTCCGGGTCGAAAGATGCTTTCTTAAGGAGAGGCCAAATCAGGGCATTTTTTCATGCATTCAGACATGTCACCTCCAAAAGGGAGCACCGGACTAACTCTGTGAACACTGGACCTAGAAACCTCACACACCTAACCAAAACGTGTACTGGGCACAAGTCCAGATCACAAAAGGTGGGCCACAGCTCTGAGGTTACCTTACTGACCTCTTCCATGAAACTGGCCTAAAGTCATCCCAGACGTGAGAAGGGCATCCAGTCATGACCTGCACAACCCTTCCAGGTCATAATATTCTAGCTGGGGAGATTGCAGAGAAAAACAGACAAACTCTTCACAACGAGCAGATGAATTTGCTCTCAAAGTTGCAGACAGACTGGATTTAGCAGTCTGTCTACCATCTGGAAGAGCTGAGCTGGTTAGTTTCTTCCTGCCAAAATTTCACTGGAAAGAAATTCTACCTTTTTATTTAGAAATAGCCCTTTGATACTTAAGTTAATGAGTCGTCAAAGTCAGTCTGTCCTTGACGGTCCTGAACCCCCTTCAACAATGCTTCATCCTCTGACCCTTGAACTTCAACTCCCTGACCTCCCCATCAAACCATGATGATCTGAAGTGCGATGTCCTTAATAATATATGGATTGGTGCGACTTTATTGAAGTCTGCAGTAGAGGCCATATTATAGGCTAACATGCCTTCCTTCGATCTAGTCCCACAAGCATCCATCGCAGAGGAGAGATCCACAACCACCTGGAGTCCTTCTGGGAACAAGCCCTTCAAAGGGTGGTAGTGAACTATCTCAATCTGGGGTGAACTATGGGGGGGAGGGGCCCAGACAAGAACTTCACTGTACAGTGATCTGACCAACTGACCAAGATCAATCTAGAGGTTGCTAATCTCAAGCCCTATTAAGAAGACTAAACCAAGGTGTGACCAGGTTGATGGTTCGCAGAGGTAACTACCTTATGCTAGGCTTAGTTATTCCATTAGCTGGAGGAAATTCTGACAAAATTACAAGAGTTTGTTATCAACCCAGTCATTGAAATCACCCAGGCTCAATCATCAGAGCAACTTCAATACCTTCTTGGTGACGAAATCTACAATTTCTTGTGGGGACTCCCTCTCTTGCCCCAGTGGCTGGTACAGCAAAAAGATCCTACGGCCTGCACCTGAACCCCAACGTATGGTTATGCATTCAAATATTGATGTTTCCCTAGCTGGTTGCACAGTGAAGTTAATCATAGAACTAAAATATATGTTCATATATAGATAAAGATATATACGTATCTTCAACCTGGATACCCTCTCTTAAACATCTCTGACTCCCTTACCTGAGTCCATATCCTCAACCCAGATGCCCCCCCCCCGTCTGTCTGAGCTTTCCTCCTGTTTTACCTACCCTGGACCCCCACCTGCCATCCCTTGCCACCACCACTCCCTCTAACTCCTCCCATCCATACTCCCCCAACACCTCCCCTTTCCATCTACTCTCCCCCATATATTCTCCTTCTCCCAGTCCCTTTCTCTCTCTCTCCCCCCCTCTAATCTACCCCTCTTTCGCACTCTTCCCCCTTTCTTTCTCCTACCCTTTCCGACAGTGTACCTTGACAGGCCCCCCCGGGGCAGCTATGCCGTACGTTGCTAATTGGGAATCTCCTCCCGCTGTTTAATTTCAGTTGTCTAGGTTACTCAAATGTATTATTTATCTATTTTCTGTCTTACATAGCAATCTTATGTTTTGTGTTAACTGTCAAGTTTTTGTTATGTCTCTGCTGTTTTACATCCTGGTGTGGAACCTTTGTAAAAGAGTGTATACTCAAAGGTTTGTATCCGAATTACCAAATAAATAAAATAAATAAATATGGCCACTCCCTCCCCTTCAATCCCTCCAAGGGTAGTGCACTACAGAAAATCTGGGTGGGATAGCTGCCTCCAAAACAGAACCAGCATAGTCATTCAGCCAGGTTTCAGTTTTGCAAGGTAGATAAAGCGAAGAACAAGATATTAAATCAGCCATAATGGCTGTTGTGTTCCTCATTGATTTGGCATTGCAGAGCACTGCCTTCAAGGGATGAAGGGAGGCTGTTAGCCTAATGGCTATCTGCCTACTCAATCCAGTGGGTACCCTTGGTATGTGCAGCAACCATATCTGCCATCTGTCTTGGACCCATTTCACCCCTGGGTGCCTTCTGGTCCTCACAAAACCAATAGTGCTCACCCCAACCAGTTGGCATCCCCCGCACCCCGCTACCTACCATCCTACCCATAAGAATGCCCCCTTCCCAGCAGCACCTATACGCCACCGCTTGGGGGGTCATGGAAGTGGCAGAGGTCTAGCAGCTGGGATGGGGAGTAGCCAAACCAAGGGGCCCTGAATTGCACAAACATATTGCCACCACATTAATCACCCTTCCAGGTATCGACCACAATCCCACCAAACTTATTTTTCCCAAATTCTGCAAATGCACACTAACTACCCAACTCACGCTACACAGTCTCCTTACACACTTACACCAACTAATATATAATTAATAGAAACCAAGCACTCACATAATAAAACTACTCTCAACCACTCATAACTAACCCACTCCCATCCAATAACTATAGAATTAAACTAACTCTAATTAAATACTTAACATAAAAGGAGACTCCAGTAAATAACTGTGCTGGTTTTGATGCAAATACAGTAGTTGGAAAATAGCAATCAACAATATGTCCAAAACAAATGCCAGTAGAAATACTGAGTTCAGTCCCTGCTGTCCAAGAGGCATAATCAGCATCTCAGAAACTGATGTAGATACTCTAGGCTTCGTGTCATCAAGGCACAGGTCAGGAAGCATAGAAAGACCAGGAGCAGTTGTAAAATTCGCAATGAGTGTTTTATTATTATTAATAACAGCAAAATAAAAAATAAAATTGTTCAGTATAACTGTTTACAGAGGCAGTACAAACACAGAAAATAAAGTCCTTCTTCTGAGAGTTTCTTCTCAATTTCAAGTCTCTCTCCAGCAAAAATATCGCTGCTCTTTTTATAACAAGCCTTTGCCAGGGAACTCATTAAGTAAATATTCTGTTTTTCAGAAAATGTTCTTGTTCCTTCCAGATGCAGAAAAACAGTACATGGTATCCCAGAACTGACCTCCTGTTTACAGCTCTGCAAGGAGTTTGCAAACCAGCATGTCAGGTTGACTCCTTGAGTTCCAAATAGCTTTTTGCCCTGTATAAATCATATATCAGACCACATTTGGACTATTGCTCCCAGCACTGGATCCCCTATTTAAAGAAGGATGTAGATAATGTGGAGAGGAGTCAGAAGAGATTTACTAAACTTATATCATGTTGCAAGAACAAATTGTATGAAGCTAGTTTATGGGACCTTGGATTATGGAACCTAGCACTGAGATGAAAAGGGGTGATATGTTGCTTTTGTACAGATTACTCGAAGATCCTATCTTAGTGCAAGAACTAGGTCTAGTTTATAAGGATATTAAATATGATTTAAGGGGGCACAAGCGACAGTTGGTGGAAACTGTGCCAAAAAGCGAACTGATGAGGTTCACATATGTACCTAGAGCAATAAGATTATGGAATCAGCTTCCAGGTGAAGTTATAGAAGTAACCAATTTTTTATTGTTCATTCTAGACTGGACCAGTTTCTTAAGGAAGATAACTCTGGTTATCACCACTGAGTAGTGGGGACAGCATTCATGGGCCTTGGCCTTCTGTTGTCCGACAAACAAAGTATTAACCGAAGTATAACCAAAGTATTTCAACAGTAGAACTATATACATTCATTTTCAACCCAAGGGATCCCACTTTCACATAAAGATTCACACATATTTTGTAACTTCAGATATGCAAGGGGGAAGAAAAGATAGAAGCAGCAAGTGGAGGCAGAGAGATAGCTGGTGGGGGCGATAACGAGACCGTCTGAGTGGCCACTTCCTAGGTCTCACAAAAAAATTTGGCTGTGCAGTCAGACAGACGAGAGAGAAGAGGATGAAACAGATGTTTGCGTCTTTCTATATAACAAATCTTTCTACATAACAAATGGGACAGGATCCTATTCTACCCTGTCACCTACCCCCCTCTTTAAGAGAGAACCTGTTTTAAACAGGTTTCCAAAACTTTCTTTGACGTCTCCTTTAACATTAGCTTATAATTGTTGCAGTTTGCAGCATATGCAGTATCCATTTTCTCTACAACCAGTACAGCAAACAGTGAAGTTTAAACTCGCACATTTTTTCAACCTTCGGAATTCTCAATTTCTGATCCATATGTTGACAGAAAATCAGCATTGACATTGTCTTTTCTGGATTTGTGCATCACCTTGAATTTAAATGGCTGTAGTGCCAGTGGTGATAACCTTGTGATTGTGGAATTTTTATCCTTCATTTGGTTAAACCAACAGAGCGGATTATGA
Source organism: Neoceratodus forsteri (assembly GCA_016271365.2). Taxonomy (NCBI): domain Eukaryota; kingdom Metazoa; phylum Chordata; order Ceratodontiformes; family Ceratodontidae; genus Neoceratodus; species Neoceratodus forsteri. Next base: position 1,131,763,142 of record CM028131.1, read on the forward strand.
CCAGTTAGAAGTACAAAGTCAGCTCCTAGAAAATAAAACTTAAGGGACTCCATGGCCTACTTTGTTGCAAGGCATTCCTTCTCAATGATGGCGTGCCTTTTTTCTCTGTCATGCAACTTCCTACTGATATATAGAATGGGGTGTTCCTTCACATCTGTAGTTTGACTCAAGACTGCACCTAGGCCAACCTCTTATACATTTATCTGTAACAAAAACTTTCTCAAAATCTGGGATTCTTAAAACAGTGGCTGAACATAATGTAGCCTTGATGGCCCAGAAAGCTTCATTACACTCTGGGGACCATTTCACATTTTTCGGGAATTGTTTCTTCGTGAGTTCAGGAAGGGGAGTAGCTAACTGGGCAAAGTTGCCAACAAATCTCTGATAATAACCTGCCAGCTGTAAAAAATGACCTGACATGTTTCTTTTTTTTGGGATAGGACTGTTAGCTACAGCTTCTGTTTTAGAAATATGGAAATTACAAACTTACCATAATTCTTGATGATTTTGAATATCTTCACCATTCATCACTGGTGGGTATACGCTGGAGGCGCTATGACCTCGATGTAGCTTTCAGCTCAAATTGTTTGTATAGGGGAGCACAGTCAGCAGTCTACCAAGGATTTATGCACAGCGCATGCATGAGCCGCCAGCCAGTAACCAATGCCGACTCCTCCCTTACCTCAATTCTGTCCGCCACAGAGAGTGAAATTAGCAACAGAGAAATTAGAGGGTGGGGCCATGGAGCCCTAGAGATAGCAAAAGGAAAGGATATAAACAGAAAGGAGAAAAAGCTGACACAGGAGGAGAGGGAGGCTACCTGAGGGTGTGGCATTGGAAGGGGCCCTAACCACTGAGCAGCCATAGGGAATAGAGAAGTGGGAAGGGTTTAGGGGAAAAGAAGAATAAAAAGGGATAGCACAAAGATGAGAAGCCCCACAACACCCCACTCTCCTTAGGGAAAAGGATGAATGTCAAGTCCACCTCCATCTTTACGTTCACCAGACACCTCTCAAGGGGGCTGGTCCATTTCCAAGAGAAATGAGACTGGGCTGATTGAGCTTATGCTTAGCCCGAGAAAAACAACCTCAAGGTTGCAGACATAGGAGGCACCCAACCAAAATCCTCAAGAGAGTTGTGTGTTGTGGTCTCTTAAGCTGTCCTAGGGCACAGAGGTGAGGACAGATTTCACCCCAAGACAGAGGACCCCCAACAGGATTTTACTTTCAGGAGTTATCATCCCTGAACTGATCCCAAGCAAGGCAAGGGAGAGGGATCCTAGAGCAGAGACAGTGACCTAGGTTAACCTTAATGTTCAAGAAAGAAATAGAAGTCCTCGGGTCCCTCAAGTCCACTGGTCTGCAAAGGCCCAGAGGGACCGAATTCCCATCTTGGAGGCCAGACGGAAGAAGAGGAAGGGACCCAAGGATCCCCTACCATGAGGGGCAAAGGGACACCACTTGTCCTCCCCTCAACAAGGAGAAGTTTCCTGGAGAGAAAAGTAGAGAAGCAAGGGCTTACCCCACAAGATCTCCATGGAGAAGAGAACAAGTAGGGAGGAGGTAGTGCTCAGAGATTGAGGCACCAGAGGGAAGGGTGGGAGGTGTTGAATGGTGAAGATATACAAGAAGATCAAGAATTACGGTAAGTACGTAATTTTCATATCTTCCTTTATGTATCTTCACCATTCATCACTGGTGGGTGAGTACCAAGCCCGCCGAAGGGGACATGGCCCATCCCTGAGGGTAGACGTACCCTCAGCCCCTTGTGGGGGGGACCACAGGTGGAGAAGCCCCCTATGGGCCTGGAGAGGCCCAAGATCTATCAGAATGAGATAGGGACTCCTTTGACCTGAGAGAAGAAGGCGTCCTGCTAATTCCCATCTCACCGTACAGGTGAAAAAAATTGGCTCCTTGGAAAGGTGAGGCAGTCACCCTATGCCGGGCCAAGGGTGATAACCTAGAAAGGTGAAGAAGCCATGCTGCCCGTCTTAAACAGACTGCAGAGCCTGCCAACCTAGAAGCTACCTCATTAGCGTCGTAAGATGCTCTTGAAAGATGCCTCGCTAGCTCTAGGCCAGAAGCAGAAAGACAGATGGCCTGCCTGGTTGCCTCCATATTAAGCAAAGTGGCTAGGAGCTGTCCTAACACCATCCATAAGTGTCTAGCATAGACAGCCATATGGGCCTGATGTGCCAAAATACACAAGAGGAGATGCGCGGAGGAGACAATCCTTCTCCCGCAGCGGTTAAACTCAGCTGAGTCAAACTCCGGGGGATGGTCGTGTCTCGGGCAACGTTGCCCAGAGGGAGTATCCAGTAACTCTGTTCCCGAAGTGAGATGAGGTAAGGCACCTGGAGAGCCCAGTGGGGCACAATACCTACGCTGGTAGTCCCTAGGGGCAGGAGAAGGGGTAGCAGGAGACTGCCAGACCCAATGGGATGCTTCCTGAAAAGGAACAGGCCATGGAGGAATAACCACATTCCCCGATGGTAACTCTCCCAGGAGAGCCTGCATCTCATGGGCAGGATCGCTACTTGCGAAATTGGAAATGTGGAGCTCGTCCATCAATCTCGACAAGAACCACTGATAGTTGGTGATATCAGCATCTGAGGACAAGTGGGCCAAAGAGTCTTCTTCCTCCTTGGAAGAAGACAAGGCGGAGGAGCTTGATTCAGATCTGGGTGCAGCAGGGGGTACTGGTCTAAAAATGACCCGGTCCAGAGCTCTAAGATAGCAAGGAAACACTGCAACTGGGCCTCTGAATTGGTCACACAACAGGGGCCCTGCAGGACCCAAAATGCCTGGGAGAGCAGAAGGGCGAGGCAGAGGATCCGAAGGAGGAGGAGAAGACTGACAAAGCAGAGGAGGATCCCTGCTAGAGCTTCAGAAACGTTCACACGGACCCTCCTGGAGAGTGGGACTGCATAAAGAATTCACAGAAGGCCGCACATCCCTGCAGGTGCGACCTGAGTGGTGCCCTAAGGAAGAAGCCCCACAGTGAGGTGACTGGAGCCGGTCTGGCCCTTGCGGGCGGCCCCTAACCTCACCTGAGGCAGGTCCCTCCCGAAAGGGAGAGTGAAAGCATGAGGGATCGGCACTGCGGCTCCTACCAGAGCCACTAGCAGCTCTGAGAGAAGACTCCTGGGCCCTCCCAGGCACTCTTAAACCCTCTCCCTCTGAAAGAGACCTGCCCCTTGTCCGTCCCTGAGGCATCAAAGGGGGTAACACCGGAGGGGCCACAGGTATCTGCAAACCTGCCACTGCAACCCTGGAGTTATCCCTTAACAAAAGAAGCCATGCTGCTCCCTGCTTTAGTGCCAGATACAGCCCCTACAGAGGTGCTGACCTCTGACTCAGCATCAAATACGGTGCTGCCTCCAAGCCTGGCACCATCCTCCAACTTAGTTCTATCATTGGCACCAGCCTCCCGCACGACCCCGGAGATGGCGTCACCCCTATCCACGGCACCGGGGACGGTTCCGCCCTGTTTCACGGCACAGAGGATGGCGCCACCTCATCCCATAGTGCTGCAAAAGTCCCCGGTCCTGCCAGCAGTGCCGAAGTCTCAGAGGAGACGGCCCCAAAGACAAAGCCAGTTGGAGGAGGAGAAGAAACCTGCAGAGAAGAGCTGCTAGGCCTTGTAGGGCAGTGAGACTCTTCAAAGCCCGAGAGCTCCTCAGAGGGGGGCAGCCAATCTGGGTCAGACCCGTCCTCCTCCTCCTCCAAAGAGGAAGAGAGCAGGGTGACTGGGAGAGAGGCAACCCCTCGCACCCTACCGGGTCTGGCACTGTGTGCGGTACTGAATGAAGGCCGAGCTGTGCTTTCGGCCCAGCCCTGCTCACCAACTCTGGAAACGGAGCCAGGAACTTGAGCAGAGCCGTCGAATGGAGTCGAGGGCCCCACTGGTTCAGATCTAGTGTGTAGCTCTGATTGCGACACCGGGGGTGGTTGTGACTCCAAGGAGGTCAGCGACCGAGAGGGGTGCTCAGCCGACCCCCCCACTGGAGGCCAGTTGTCTGCCCGACCCCTCCAGCGAGCCGGAGGCGCCAGCGAGGCCCGTGACCCTCCGGTACGTATAGTAATGGAAGGTGACCCAGGAGAAGGGTCCAAAGTTCTCGCCATGGCTTCCTGGGACTACCGGCGCACTCTGAAGGTTGAGGTTTCCGACCCACCTTCAATGTGTGTGTTTTGAAGATTTGGAGGTCCATGGAGAAGCATGCGTCGCAGTTGTCCATGTAGTGCTGTGGACCAAGGCAAGAAGGACATCAATCATGACAATCTGTTATGGAAATGGACTTGCTGCAGGGGCACCAATGAAGAGCGGCATGTCCCATCTTAGATTTTGACTTGGGCCCTGGATCGGACCTGATCGACCGCACACGAAATACATAGAAACAAAGAACAGACTGGCACCATAGAAATATACAATAAAACAAAAAGGAACGGTCTCACCCATTTGCAGCTCTACAGCGTCGAGTAGCGAACAGAACTTCGGTTAACTTAGATGAAAATGGACTACACAGTTTGCTCTTCAGCTCCCATGAGGTGCACTCTCAATAGCGGGAAGAACAGAACTGAGGTAAGGGAGAAGTCGGTGTTGGTTACTGGCTGATGCTCATGCAGCACGCTGTGTGTCATCCTCGAGGGCTGCACCAGCTTCAACGCCGACTCCTCCCCCAAACAAAAAAATATGTAAGCTGAAAGCTCCCATGGGGTCATAGTGCCTCCGGCGTATATCCACCAGTGATGAATGGTGATGGTACATACAGGAAGATCTCTGCCTTTATTTCTCAGTTTCCCAAAACATATCCCAAATATCTGGTTTCCTGCATGCCCAATGCACATTTGGTAGGATTAATGGTCAGACCTGCTTTTATGATAGCTTGGATAACTGCTCGTAGGTGTTCATGTGGCTTTTCCAGTCAGGACTGTACACCACAACATCATCCAGATAAGCAGCACAATAACCAGTGTGAGTGGCTAAAATTACATCCATGTACTGCTGGAATGTAGCGGGTGCACCATGTAAACCAAATGGCATGGTGGTGAACTGATAGAATCCAACAGTAGTGGCAAATGCAGTTTTGTCTTTGGATTCTTTAGCTAGGGGAATCTGCTAGTAACCCTTGGTGAGATTGAGGGTACTGATGTACTTGGTGTCACGAACACACTCCTGAGAGTCGGGTCCACTGAGCTCACAGTGCCCACCCCTAAGTGCAATCCGTGATTGGGGAGGGGGAGACAGGGATACCCTCCTCATGTCCTTTTAGAAAGCTCGCTGAGGTCATGACTGAACACCCGCCATGAGGACCCAGGTCATCCCTCTAAACTCTGGATAAGGGCACAGTACCAGTCTCGAGTCTTGTAGCCAGATATGAACCCTTTTTTGTTGTTACACAAATGGAAAAGATCCAGGCATCACGCTGTCTTCGGGGTAGCAGTGTGCTCCTGATTTTGTCTTCTCCAACAGGACATGCAACAACCTGGTTCAAAATCCCTACAGACTCTTCATTGAAACTTTGATATTCTCCCTATCTTTCCAGATGTCCTTTATAGACCCTTGCTCGATTGATTGCTTATGGAGGCACCCCTTAGCAATAACAGTTTGTCACAGATTATTTATAACTGTCCCACAACTCATACACAGTTCAGAAATCTCACTCAGGCAGTTTTCTTAAAAATGTTTTTTTTACTAAAATACTTAAATAATAATCATACAGTTACAACTAAAAGATGCATTAATTTGGTCACAGAGTAACCAAACTAAAAGTGGAAAATATACTTGAAAAACACACTGTAACTGTTATCTAAAGTCTACCTTAAGTCTGTAGTGAATTGAAGTTCAAAGAAAGTAAATTAAAGATTCTGTTTCCTTTGTACTGGCAGTCTTGCTTCTTTTATTGTCAGGAGAGGAGTGTGCCTTATAGATACTCAGCAAAAATGAGAAAGAGTGGCTGTGGCTCAATTCCTTATATAATCGGAGGCACCCTGCAAAATCTCTGTCTTGTCCTAGAAGGGTGGCCTTCTCTTATAGGCCAGTAGATGTCACTCTTGAGCTTTCCCAAAATTGGCTTATTAAGGTTCTGACATCACAACTTCATGGCACATATAATAATCATGAACATAACTTCAGAGCTAAAATTTTGATGTCTCAGTATAACACCCTGTAAGCTAATTCACTGTGTCCTGTCAAGAATGGCTATTTCCCAAAATCCGTTTTAACACATCCTGGGCTCTGAAGTGCATGGTTTATGACAGATAATGGATTTTGGCATAGTTGTTTTAACTCATTACTTCCAGTAATATGAAGTCCGAACTATCCATTGTTTACCTGACACAAACTGGTCACCCAGGTAATAATGAGTTTAAGGGACTTGGAAATGCAACCTTAGCATCTTGGCAGACAGCTGCCCCTCAGGTCAGAGGAAGGTCAAACATTTTGAAAAGAAATCCATTCTCTGTCTCCATGTGCCCCTTGCCTTAGCACTGGCATTCTTGTGGTAGGTACACATTCACAGACTCGCATAAAAAAATATGTATGATGTATATATAACAGAATTACATCTGCAAATAATGACTGGCAGTTGGCTAGATCACCACATCCCTTTCCTCCTAGACTGAATTTGTGGGAACACGCCCCCTAATGCATGGTAAGATTTTCACAAATTCTGTTGCTGTTCTAACTGATCAGATAGCCCATCTGTGTTGGCATTGGCCGATCTGGCCCTGTGGGTAATGATCATATTGTAGGCCTGCAGGGCAACACTCCACCTTAAGAGACGACCATTTGTTTTCCCATCTGATTTAGCCACACCAGGGGGTTATGATCAGTCTGTACCTCAAAGTGCCTCCCGTAGAGGTACGGCTCTGATTTCTTTGGGGCGCATACCAATGCAAGGCATTCCTTTTCAACTGTGGAATATGCCTGCTCCCGAGGAAGTAACTTTTTGCTAAGGTATACTATTGGGTGGTCTTTCCCCCGATTAGAGGTGTGACTGAGGACTGCTCCAATCCCCACATCTGAGGCATCTGTCTGGACTACAAATGGCTTACTGTAATCTGGACTGGTCAACACGGGCACTGCACAGTGCCTCCTGTAGCCGTGTGAAGGCTCATTCACAGGCTGGCTTCCACTTTACCTTTTTGGGCATTCTTTTCTTTAGCAGGTCAGATAGGGGAGCTGCCAGAGTACTGTAGTTTGGTACAAACTTTCGATTGCACCCAGCGGTCCCTAGGAAACTCCTGACCTGCTTCTGGGTTTCAGGCCTGGGCCACACCTCTATTGCCTCAATCTTTGCTTGATTGGGGCGAAGATGCCCCCACCATACTACATGGTCTGGTTACGCCACTTCCACCTAGCACTTTTCAGCCTCGACAGTGAGCCCTACCCTCTGTATCCTGCCCAACACTTCCTTCAGGTGGGACAGATTTTCCTTCCATCTGGCACCGAAGATGGCAGTACCATCCAGATACATCACTGCGTACTCTTCAGTATCATGTAACACCTGGTTGAGCAACCTTTGGAAGGTGACAGGGGCATTCTTCATTCCAAAAGACATTACCCAGAGTTCAGATAATGCTATTGGAGTGACGAAGGCCAGCCTCTCCCTAGCTCTGGCAGTTAACTCCACCAGCCAGTACCGTTTCATCAGGTCAGTGGTGGTAAGGTATGTCGCCCCTCCCAAGTTGTCTAGTAGTTTGTCCGTTCGTGGCATTGGGTGGGCACAGTGTTCTCACTGGAAGCATGTAACAGGGGGTACAGCGTACCCACTTCCAGATTTTTCAGGGGTACAAATCGTGTCTTGAGGGTACATCACACCCTTTGCAGAAAAACATGGAGGTATGAAGAAACACTAGCACAAACAGTAAAAGAAGGTGACAAGACTTTCTATAGATACATTAGTGAAAGGAGAAAGTCCAGAAGGGGTATTGCTAAGATCAAAGGGGATAAGGGGGCATGTGAGGAGGAGGACCATGTAAAAGCATCTATCCTAAATAGATACTTCTGCTCAGTATTTACTGAAGAGAAGGTAGGGCAGGGCTCACAGCTCAGCGCCATGGACACAAGGGGGGAAGGAGGTGTGCACTAGTCCCTTCACAAAAGAAAGGGTCCTACAAGAGCTTGATAAGCGCAGAGTGGACAAGGCAATGGGGCCTGATGGCATACATTCCAGGGTACTAAAGGAGCTAAGGGTGGAACTAGCAGAGCCATTATCAGAACTGTTTAGTGAGTCTCTGAGCACAGGAGGGGTCCCAGAAGACTGGAGAAGGGCTCATGTGATCCCGCTCCACAAGAGTGGTAGCAGGGAGGAGGCAGAAAACTACAGACCAGTCAGTCTTACCTCAGTAATGGGCACGATTATGGAGGCACTCCTTAAGGAAAGGATAGTGCAACACCTGGAATCCATTAGGAGCACAGGATCCAAGACAGCATGGGTTTACAAAAGGAAGGTCCTGTCAAACTAATCTCATAGATTTCTTTGACTGGGTAACCAGAGTGGTGGATCAAGGGGAGCAGTTGATGTCACTTACCTTGACTTCAGCAAAGCTTTCGATACTGTTCCACATAGAAGATTGATTAATAAGCTGGGTAGGCTCGGGGTGGGTCAGAAGTTGGTCAACTGAGTGGCAAACTGATTGACGGGCAGAAAACAGAGAGTGGTGGTAAATGGTATACAGTCAGAAGAGATGCAAGTCACAAGTGGGGTACCTCTGGGATCAGTCCTGGGGCCAGTCCTTTTCTATATCTTCATCAGTGACTTTGCAGATGGACTTGAGGGTAAGGTTTGTCTGTTTGCAGATGACACCAAGATCTCCAACAGAGTAGATGATCCAGATGGGGTGGACAGAATGAGAAGAGATCTGGATAAACTGGCAAAATGGTCGAAAGTGTGGCAGCTGAGGTTTAATGCAAAGAAGTGCAAGATCATGCACATAGGGAAGAGAAACCCTGAAGCCACCTATAGGCTGGGAGGGGAGTTGCTGGCAGTCACAAGGGAAGAAAGAGACTTGGGCATCATCATCATCACCGATGACCTGAAATCATCCAAGCAGACCACTAAAGCAGTAGGTAAGGCTAGGGTGATGTTGGGGTGTATTAGTAGGGGTATCACAAGTTGGAAGAGGGAGGTAATAATCCCTCTTTACAAGACACTGGCAGGCCCCATCTGGAGTACTGCGTGCAGTACTGGAGGCCCTACCTTCACAAGGACATTAACCAAACTGAGGCAGTCCAGAGAACGGCAACCAAAGTGGTGCAGTGACTGCATCAGAAAACATATGGGGACAGATTAACAGAGCTCAATATATATACCCTAGAGCAAAGGAGGGAGAGAGGTGATATGATCGAAACATTCAAACACCTTAAGGGCATTAACAAGGTGAAAGAGTCTAACGTGTTTCAATATAAGAAAAATAGCAGGACAAGAGGACACAGCATGAGATTAGAGGATTCCAATTAAGGGGTAATGTGAGGAAGTTCTTTTTCACAGAAAGAGTGGTGGATGCATGGAACAGCCTACCTCAGGAAGTGGTGGATATGAATACAGTGCAGGGCTTCAGACAGGCATGGGATAGGCATAAGGGAGCAATACAGATGAGTATGAGTAGATAGACCATTGACGGAGCAAAGGCCGATGGCACATTCATAAGGTAGAAAAAGAAATGGGCAGACTGGATGGGCCTTGCGGTCCTTATCTGCCATCAACTTCTGTTTCTATATTACACAGTGTTTTAAAGGGGTATACCGCACAGCGGCAGACCGTGACTCAATTACTCAACATAAGCAGAACACCATGTTATACTTACATACTTTATATTTTACTGTGTTTATTTATAGACATAAAAAATATATGTATTTGGTATCTGCTCATTCTACTGAGCTGTTTAATGATCTATTCTGATCTCATTTTCAGAATCGGATTGATAACAGGCAAAGTCAGCAGGATATACAAATAAATCGCACATTACAAGAACTCAGCTGTAAAATTTGTAATGATTCCCAATAAATCCATTATGTCTATTGTCTACATTTGTAATGTAACAGCTGTGCTCCTGAATTCATTACAAAAACTACTGTGTGCAACTTAGTACACAATTGCACATGCAGTATGCACAGCACACACACACACACACACACACACACAGTCTGATATTTAATTGCATAAAACAATGATTGCTTTTTTATGGGTATTACTACTAGTGGTCTGGTTGGGTTGGGCCTGGGTAGTTACTTTATACTAGTACCAGCACCACTATCGTAGCACAGGTCACTGCTGTGCTGACCGACATTCAGAGAGACAACAGCACCACCATGATACAGCCTTACCCCACTCTCTTGGCACTGCAGCATGCTGCAGTGTAGCCTAACCATTTGTATCCCTATTACAACTAAGTAACCAGTGAGCACGCTGCAGTACCACCTCCCTCATAATAGTAATGACCCACCCAGGGCAGAAACAATAAATGTTAATTCATTCATCATTCCTAATCCTAATTCATTCTTCATTCTCACTTAATCTTCTATTCCACATGCAATACAATTATTACAATATATTACATGCACACCACCAGTCACAAACACAATCAGTTACATTCCTTTATTGGTGATGATCACACAGTCACACACGCTGGGCCACCACATCCTGCAGCTGCAGCAGCTTCAGTGTGCTATGCAGCAACACATCTGCATCTTCTTTTCTGTACAAGGTAAGCCCAAGACAAGGGTCGTCAACGACAGAACGAGAGAGAGAGAGAGCACTGTCTGGGTCGGGGGGGGCAGAGCAGCACTCACTAGTGGCAGTGCAGCAGTGACAGTCAGTGCATGCAGTATTGCAGTCTCTCTGACTAGTTCAAAATAATCCCTACTAGTCCGCCCATCATCCTCCTGTACACACCAAGACAGATGCCCACAATTCCATCCCTGACTGAGAGGCAGGCAAAGGCTGACTGAGGCTGAGCTCCCCCCTCCCCCACTGACCACAGCCCTGTCAGTAACACAGAAACTTCTCTGGCCCGAACCCCCCTCCTCCCAACATGCATTAGACTAGGGACCGCAGAGGGACAGATGTACTCGGGAGGCGTATGGTTCGGTCAGTCACCCAGTGCTATGCAAGTAATTATGGTGACTGGCTACCACTGATTTGGTGTGAGTCCAACTGGGCTGGCGGGGACTCGGGGACTACAGCACATGGATGGCGGCTGCGCTTCCGCAGATGCATTGCTTTTCTCCGTGTTGCAAATACTTATTCAGTCAACCAGTCTGAGCCTGGGACTCAGAAGGGAGGGACTGGGTCTCAGAAGGAGGGGAAGAGATTCAAGAGACTCGCAGTTTAGCAGCAAATCCACACAAGAGGCCTGGCACTCTCAGAGGACCATGATATCTTCAGGCCGTCCCTCCACCTCCAGGATGGAGGTCAGCTAGCCTCTATGAAATGGGGAGGGAGACAAAGATATTGGAGAGAGTGGAAATTTGTCAGGGACTCCAGGGAGAGCCCTACAGAGTACACCAGGGGACAACAGGATATGCAGGCCGGGAAGGGAGACTGGGAGAGGGATTTCACTGCACCAGCAGGCTAGCAAACCTGCCAAACCACCCACCCAAGAGTCTGTGTCGGACGCTGACCCACCCATCATGGACCAGCCAGTGTGCACACACTGACTGCCACCAAGGACGGGATGGAAGGAAGGAAGTTGGACTGGTGGAATAAGGGATTTCAGAAGGCCACTGAGAGGCACAGTCTCCGACTCCACGACGTTGTCCACCCAGCACCCACTCATCCTGACTGAGTTCCCACCTCCACCTATTCTGCCGCAGACAAAAAAAATACAAAACAAGACCGACCTTATTTCAGGCATGCAGTGGGGTGAGGTTTGGTAGCCGATTTCCTCTCCTTGCTCAGTCTTTAATAAATCAGCACATTGGTCTGTCTCTCCAAATCCGACCCGAAGCCAACGTTGCTGGGGCAGTCAGGTAGGCCAGACCAGCCAGGGTATCTGTTGGTTCGGTTTGGGCTGGGGATCACAGTCATTTGTTAGGAACTTGGGTGTTCTGTGCGATTATCCTCTCGTCTAGTCTCTGCGCAATCTCCACGCAGTTCCCACACAGCTCGCGCCTTCCGCCTGCATTGACTGTATAGGTGCACGCCCACACTTGGAAATTGTGTATGGGGATAGGGTGGATTTTCTCAACTGTGTACCAGTGGCAGTTGTACAAGGCAAGGGGTGGGGGGAGGACTCTGGTCTGGACTAATCGGCTGCTGGCTGCAGAGGAGAAAAAAAAAACACAGTTTTCCAATGGCACACGTCTGCATATAAATAATCACACGGGCCTGCGTTCTGAAAACTATCGCCCTGAAAACTCGGTCAGGCTTCTTTATGTGCAGTGTACCCCCTGCTCACTTAGATGAACGTGAATTTTTATTTTTTTATATGATTCACGTACATCTGTGCATGAATGGGAACACTGGGTGGGTGTCAGACTTTGTGATGGCACCGAGTCCATGATAGTCCACACAAAAGCGAGTACATCTATACGGCTTGGGAACGAGAACTACGGGTGAGGCCTAGGGGATGTGGGATTTCTGGATTACCCCTAAATCTAGCATTTCTTCCATCTCCCTCCTAATGTCCTTTAGGACAGCCTCAGACACCTGGTAGGCTGTCCACCATATGAGCTCTTGCGTCCCTGTGTCTACATTGTGTGTCACTAAGGGGGTTCGTCCAGGCTTGGCTGTAAACAAAGGGGCAAAGTCCTCCAAAACCTTCCTCACTTGCTGGGACTGTTCTGGGGTCAACTGGAGTGATAGTTTGATTGCCTCCATGGATGACTCCTGCTTGCTTTCCTCTAGCAAGTCCAGTAGGCAATCTTTGTCTGTCCCCTCCCCAGGACTACACACTGCAAATACCATACATATCAGCCCAATTTGCATATGGCTTTATCATATTGACATGGTACATCCTATGGGTATGTCTCCTGTCTGGCAGTTCCACAATATAATTTTCATCATTAACCTGTCAGACTGTCTTGTATGAGCCTGCCCACTCAGCCTGCATCTTGTTCTTCCAGATTGGAATTAGGACCGTGACTTCCTGGCCTACACTATACAAGCCAGATCTGGCTCCGTGGTCATACCAGACCTTTTGCTTCTGCTGGGCAGCTGACAGGTTGCTTTGGGCCGCCCCCATAAGATTCTTCAGTTTCTCCCTAAACTTCAGGACATACTCTACAGTGGGAGTTCCCTGGGTGTCGTGCTTGCCTTACCAGTCTTCCCGGATCAAGTCTAGGGGCCCACGTACTCTACGTCCATATAAGAGTTCAAAGGGGGAGTACCCTGTTGGCTCTTGGGGCACCTCCCTGTATGCGAACAACAGGTGGGAAAGGTATTTCTCCCAGTTCCGCCCATGCTGTTCAGAAAATGCTTGTAGCATTGATTTTAGGGTACCATTAAACCTTTCCACAAGCCCATTGGCTTGTGGGTGAAAAGGTGTCGTGCATTTCTGCACCACTCCACACTTCTCCTACAAACACTTCAGGTCCAACATGAAGGTACCCTCTTGATCAGTGATAACCTCCTGTGGAAACTCGACATGGGAGAAAATCCCTAGCATGGCATCTGCCACTTTGTCCTAAGTGAGAAGAGGGCGACCTCCTCTGGGGATTGGATGGCGTAATCTACCACTGTCAGGATAAACTACTTCCCAGAGGAGCTTGGGTACTCAAAGGTCCCACAATATCCATTCCTACCCTCTGGAATGCCTCCTCCACAATGGGCAAGGGAATTAGGGAGTCTTTGGTTTTTACTACTTGCCTTCCCTATTTGTTGGCACTGGTGACAAGACCTGCAATATTCCTTCACCTGCTGGGTGAAGTTGGGCCAATAGAAATTCTGGTCCAGTCGCTGCATGGTGTGCGTGATTCCCAGCTCTCCTCACATGGGGATGTCATGAGCAGTTTTGAGCAACCACTCATAATACCCCTGGGGAACAACAAGCTGCGTGCCCATCACCCCTCCCTCTGTCCTCACATACTGTGTATACAAAAGTCCATTGTCCCAGAATACCCTATGTCTCATGTCACCTCCCTGTATCCCATCAGATTCTGCACAAGCTCTCAGCCTCTCCAAACTAAGGTCAGTTCTCTGAGCAGCTGCAAAATCTTCACATTTTCCCAAGGTATGGGACATGTCCCCTTCAGTTCCTAAAATGGGGTCCATAGCTCTAGTGTAAGGGCATTCAGGGTTACTGCCATCTCTAACCTTCTGACCATTTGTTACCCCTCCCTCCTCAGAGTAACCTTCAGTAGCTGTTTTTGTGAGCTGTTACTTGAGGAAGTCCTACCTCCCTTTCACTACTCTCCATTTCAGGAGACACAGGCTGAGGAACCAGCCTCCCATTTTTTTCCAGAGGGGCTTCTCTGGGGTCCAGGGAACTACAAGCGGCCTTTGCCATTTGACTGCAAGTAATGACTGGCAGTTGGCTAGCTCACAACACTTGGCACTTCCCAATTTGTCGTCCAAATCATCTATCCTTTGCATAGGATAACTGTCAAATTTGGATACTTAATTGTTTCCTAAAATCAAGGCAGATTCTTACACCCCCTTCTTTTTTATTTACAATAACCATTGGTGATGAACAAGCACTTCATGGCTCTTCTATGATACCCCGCTTTTTGTTTTGTATTTTCTTAACCACGTCTGCTCATAACCGCTCTGGTAATCTTTAAGTCTTTTGTCTAATAAGGCGAGCATTCCCTGTCACTATTATGTGCTCGACCCCTTTTGCTCGGCCTGGCATTGTGGTGAAAGTACTGTCAAATGCCTTTAGTAAGTTACGAATTTCTGCAGTTTGTGCGGAGGTTAAGGAAACATTCACCTTTACAGCATCAGCAGTTGCAGTTTCTTCCTATCTGTCATAACCTATATCAATATCTTCTGTATCAGTTTCTGGTAAAATTAGCAAAGCAGCCTTTGGTGTTTTTTTGACCCCTTTCTTCAGGAGGTTAGCATGGTATATCTTGGTAGGATGTTTCCTATCAGAGGTCTCAATCTCATAGTTAACTGTGCCAGTACATCTGAACACTTTATAAAGCCCTTGCCACTTCATTAATAGTTTATTTTCTGTAGTGGGTAACAGTATCAAGACCGTTTCACGTGGCTCAAAATCTTTTTTCTTTTACCCATTGGTCATAATATGCCTTCTGCTGGTTTTGGGCCTCTTCTGATTACTATAGGAAATTTCAACATATTTTGCCAGTTTCATTCTCAGGGCTCATATATAAGATGTAGTAGATTGTTTCTGAGTGGGGTTATCTACCCATGTTTCTTTTATTACATCTAGTGGCACTCTAGGTTGTGTGCCAGACAGCATTTCAGATGGTGAAAAACCTGTTGAGGCTTGTGACACTTCTGTGTAATTAAAAAGCAGGTAAGGTAAATATTGGTCCCAATCTTTCCCTTCCCATTTTACAAACCTTTTTAACATGTGTTTTAGGGTTTGATTAAAATGCTCAACAAGACAGTCTGAGGATAATAAGGGGAGGTCCTTATGGCAGTGATACCTAATAGTCGGTACAGCTCCTTCAGTAATGCAGCACCAAAATTATTGCCCTGATCAGTAATAATCTCTTTAGGTATGCCCACCCTGCTGAAAATTTTGGCAAGCTCTGCTGCCACTTTTGGGGCTGTGACAGCACACATTGGAACTGCCTCTGGGTATCGAGAAGCATAGTCACATACTACCAAATTGAATTGATTACTCTTTTTACTTTTGTCTAAGGGACCAACCACATCCATTGCAATTTTCTCAAAAGGTACATCTATCAAGGGTAGGGGCATCTGGGGCACCTTGTCTTTTTTAGTCACTAGGGCTACTTTCTGACATTCAGCACAACACTGCAATAGGTAGCAACATCTTCATGAATTTCAGGCCAATAAAATCTCTACAGCAATCTGGCAAGGGTGCGATCCCTCCCTGAGTGACCAGCCATAGGGTTATCATGTGTTAACTGTAACAACTCAGTTCTATACTTTTGTGGTATAACCAGTTGTTCTATCTGTTCCTATGTCTGAGGTTTAACATAAACTCAGTACGGTAACCCATTACATTTTTTTAAAGATTGGTTCACCCTGTTTTTATTCACCCCCAGCTGCTTAAAATAACCTTGGAGAGAAGCATCATTAGTTTGCTCTGAAACAAAATCCCAATCAGTTAGTCTAGTTTCAGCATTTTCATTTTAACCCCTTATGTCCATCAGTCTTTTGTTGCCACTGTTGTTTCAGGCATCTTCTTTCTTTCCTGGACTTCCAGATCTTGGAGCTGGGCTCAAACAAGTCTGCATCAAAGACACCAAAAGGAAAAGTGTCTCCACCATCTGAGATTTCCTTTGCCTGTGCTCTTGTTACCACTGCTGCTGAAACTGCAGGTTTCATTTCCTCTGAGATTAACTCAGTAAATCCTGGACAGTCATTTCCAATAATCACAGGTACAGATAACTTGGGCACTACCTCCACTTTCATTTGGTGCGACACCCCATTAATATTCAGTGTCACTTATGTGGTGAGATAGTATCGTGTATCCCCGTGGATGCAAATAACACCAGTACCTGGTCCTTTTACATAGTGTTTTCCCAGCACTTCAACATCCACTAGGGTCTGTCTGCTTCCCGAATCAATAAGTCCTTTTACAGTCTTATCTCCCACCTTGACATCTGTTAAATACTTGCCCCAATTTGCTAAGGCCAAATCTTTTGCAGTGGTACCCTCCTTATTTTTATGGCAATTTCTTGCAATATGGCCTGGCTTGTTACAGTTATAGCAAATAAAGTCTTTGGGTGCAGACTTGTTACCCCCAACATTCTCCCATTACCCACAGGCCCACATCTCCCTCATCCAGGCCGAGATTCAGGCTTTCTTGCACAAAAAGGGCCATAGAACCAGTCCCCATAGCTCAAAGGGGAAAGGGATTCTACTCCCACTTCTTTCTAGTCCCCAAGAAAACAGGATCTATGACTGATCCTGGATCTAAACCACCTAAACCTCTACATAGAGTACAAGAGCTTCAGGATGGTGACTCTTCAGGGACTGTTACCCCCTCATTCACCAGTGGGACTGGTTCTGTTACCTGGATATGGAGGACGTTATCTCCATATCCTGGTTTTCCATTTCTGCTTTCAGGGGGGACCGCTTCCAGTTCTGGACCCTCCCTTTTGGTATTTCCTCGGCACCTCAGGTCTTTACCAAGTGCCTAGCAGTGGTGGCGGCAGCTCTGCAGAGACAGGGATTTTATGTGTGTTGCCTTACCTGGACAATTGACTACTGACAGCCCCAACCAGGGATCGTATGCTGCAGACCCTTGAAGGCACCTTTTAGCTCTTCTTGTTTCTTGCCACTTGTCTGTCCCTGAGCCAATGCCTCCTGTGTATAGGAGCGGTCTTGGACTCATCCCAGGGCAGGACCTTCCGGTCGGAGGATGGGCAGAATGCTTGAGAGCACAGACCCTGCTGGTCTCTTCAAGTTGTCAGGTACCAGCCAGAGCGTTTCTTTATCTAGTGAGGCACATGGCAGTGACCATAACCACGGTTACCCTGGCCCGCCTGCATATTAGAATTACTTAGTGGACCCTTCGGTCCCAGTGGGACCAATGCACCAGATGATTTGGAACAGCCAGTGCTGATCTCTGACCCAGTGAGCTGGATCTTGCAGTGGTGGCAGCACCACGCCAACCTCCTTATAGGGGTTCCTTTCCCTCGGTATCCCCTCAGCAGGTTCTAACTACGGATGCTTCAGGTCTGGGGTGCTCACCTAGGGGACCATCAGACCCAGGGAGTTTGGTCTGAATCAGAACAGCATCTTCTCATCAACATGTTGGAGATGCGAGCAATTCTTTATGCTTTGCAGGCCTTCCAGACCCATATCATTCCAGTCCCACTACTGGTACAGACTGACATGTCTGTAGTCTTCTACATCAACAAACAGTGATTCACTCATTCTTATCCCCTTTGTCGGGAGGCCATGACTGAGAGTCTGGTACTGGGCCATCGAGCATGACCTGGAACTCTCAGCCATCCATGTTCCAAGACTACAAAACGTCCTGGCTAACAGTCAAAGCCGGTCCAGGTTGCAGGTGCACAAGTGGGAACTCCTGCCCTCAGTGGTCAAAGATGTCTTCGACAGGTGGGGACACCCAGAGCTGGACCTTTTTGCATCCTCACACAGTTCAAAACTGCCACTTTTCTGCTTGCTTAATCCAAGGCCTGGAATTTTCTGGCATGACGTGTTGTCCCTTTCCTCGAAAGAGAGGTTCCTGTATGCCATCCTTCCCTTCCTGCTCCTACAGAGGGTTCTCCTCAAGCTCCAGCTGGAGGAGGTGGAGATGATTCTCATAGCTCCCTACTGGCCACATCAGATTTGGTTCCCTCTACTTCAGCAGTTGGCAGTGGAACCTCAGTTTCCTTGCCCCTCTGCACCGGCTGGCTCTTCCAGGATCAAGGCACCCTGATCCATCCAGGTCTCAAGTCCCTGCATCTCCAGGTGTGGGTCCTGCAGACTTAGCTATTGCCCGCTTTGGTGTGTCTTCCAGGGTTGCTTATGTTCTGGTGGCCGACAGAAAACCTTCCGCAAGTGCCACCTAAACCATGAAGTGGAAGTGCTTCTCCCTGTGGGCTACAGCTCGCCATTTGGATCCTTTCGCCTGTCCAGTAAATCTGATTTTGGAGTACTTCCTCTCCCTTTCGGACTCTAGCCAGGGGTAATCTTCATTAAAGGTGCATCTTTCTGCCGTCTCTGCGTACCATGCACCTATTGAGGACAAGGTTTTTGCCCAAATGGACCTCTTCCGCAATTTTTTGTGGGGCATTCTGCATTTGAAACCTTCCATTTGGGACCCTGTCCTGCCTTGGGATCTTCTTTACATTTTGGAAAATGTCACTCTGCCTCCCTCTGAGCCAGCTGCGAGTTACAAGCTATGCTTTCTGTTATGGAAAATGTTGCTTTTAGTTGCTGTTACTTCTGCTTGAAGGATTTTCGAGCTTCAGGCTCTAAAGTGTAAAGAGCCTTATTTGTTTTTTCACAAAGACAGGGTATCTTTGTGTACCAAAGTTCTTGCCTTTGGTGGTGTCTGAGTTTACGTTAAACCAATCGATCCAACATTCAGTGTATTTCCCTTAGTGTTCTAATCAAGGGGAGGCTTTGTTGCATACTCTTGACGTTCATAGGGTGCTACATTATTACACTAACTGCACCCAACCCATTCGTAAGGCTGATCAGTTGTTTATTTCATTTGCCCCGATGAGGGAAGGGGCTCACATTTAGAAACAGTATTTGGTTGGCAAACTGTACTGCGTACTGTCACCCTAAGTACAACAAGCCCTTGCCTGGGGCAGTTAAAGGCCACTCTACTAGAGATGTGACAGCCTCTACCACCTGCTTCAGGAATGTGTCTGCTGCGGACATTTTTGCAGCTGTCACTTGGAGCTCGGTTCATACTTTCATCTAGCACTACATTCTGGACACTGCTTCCCGATGTCAGGCCAATTTCGAACTAGCTGTCCTTCAGGGCCTTCTCTCATGAACAGCCTTCTGCTGTCTGTTTTTTCCTCCTCCCTGCTGACTTACGGTAAGTTCCAGTACTGCTTGGGACTCAGTCCTGCCGGTGTTGCCTGCTGCAAGAGCCCCCTCAAAGCAAGATAATACAGTTACGTAAGAACTTACCGTAACAGTAGATCTTCAGGAAGAGCTATTGCAGCAGGCACTGCTTTCCCTCCCTCCCTCCTTCCTTCCCCCGATTGCTTCTTCTCCTTTGCAGCACTGCTGCTTTTCCTTAGCCTTGAGGAACTGCCTCGGTTCTCTTTTTTTTGCTTTCTGCAGAGGGGTCTCTGGCAGGAGAACTGAGGTAGGTCTTGGGGACTTCCCCTTTTATAGGATAGGCGGACAACAGCATGCTGATGCTTGTAGGAATGGTCCCCTGCTGTAGACTGCTCGCTAGAAGTTTTCCAGGTAGTCCTTGTGGCTTTAGTCCTACTGGTGTTGCCTGCTGCAAGAGCTCCTCTCAAAGATCTACTGTTATGGTAAGTTCTTAGTAACTGTACTTTCTAGGAGTGGTATATAGTTCACATCAACACAGCCCACCCAGCATCCCCTGGCATTGGGGCACCTAGATCCCTGCTTCCAACATGCAAAGCTCTGACTCCATGGGGCAGAGCCAGAGGATATACCGCCCGGGTGGTGGGAGAAGCTTAGCTTAAAGGTGTACGATGAATCAGCACTGCCAGTGGAACTGTCAGAGTGTGGGTGTGCACTGTATACCACTATGAGAACAACAGATACAGGTGAGTAACCTATCTTTCTAGGTGCATGGATACAGGTGACTAACCTATCTTTTCCGGGGTGGAGGTAGTTCTTATGCT
The DNA here is from genome assembly GCA_016271365.2 of Neoceratodus forsteri. NCBI lineage: Eukaryota > Metazoa > Chordata > Ceratodontiformes > Ceratodontidae > Neoceratodus > Neoceratodus forsteri. The sequence continues at coordinate 1,131,783,545 of CM028131.1, forward strand.
AAATCTCATATAATAGCTTCCATGCCTCAACAGAATGGGTGAAATGATTAATTTGTAGTATGTGATTAGGAAACGTACACCGTGCTGTGCTAGCTTGTTTCCAGGTGCGTCTTTGGGTTGGGTTACATGGATCTGTTTTATTGACAGTGGGAATACTGGCCATGACAGAGGAGAAACTCCACTACTCTTCTTCAAAAAGTGCCATGGGATATTTAACTTCCTCCTGGACAGTGACCAGAGTTGGGCAGACAGGGTTTCAGTTTAACATCTCGAAGGATGGCACATCAGCAGTGTAGCACCTCTTTCCTATTGTACTGCAGTGTCAGTTATTGGTATTACCACAGTTATCTGATGTCCGACTAGAATCAACGATCTTCAGGCCCCAGAAAATGACTTTTTTTTATCGCTTCTACACAATTCTTCACACTGCTGCCACCCTGCTTTAGAAACGATTGTACTACCAGGTTTATACAATGAGCGAAGCATGGAACTTGTGTAGTCTCCTAGCCTGACTGCCTTTTCCGTCTTCTTTGCATTATCTGATACTATAAATCCTGCTGTTAGTGAGTGTAACATCCCAAATTTCTGCCTAAGGTACCCTAGGAAGTTTTCTACACTGTGGCCATTGCCAGATCCACAGGCTCTAAATGTGGTCTGCTTGTAAAGATCAGTGACTTGCTGCTACTGTTCCTGCTGCTGCCACATAAAGAGCAGATGTTTACTTCTAATAAACACCTGAATATTTTATTATGTTTTGATGGGTTTGCAATTACTTTATAATATTATAATTAAATATTTGTTAATATGGTGAACAAGTGTGTTTTCACACTGCTAATATAACAAGAATTCAATAGAATTGTGGTATTGGGATGTCAGAAACTGCCCAATATATTTGAGTCAGAAACTAAGTGTATTTTTCTATTTTTTTCAGAAGAATACATACTTTATTCAGCAATAAATTTTGCCTTTTGTATGTTTGCACTATTGCATCCACCTATATGATTCTGTATTTTTCTTTTTTTGCATTATTTGTTTATACCGCCTCCCCCATGCTTCACTGGCCCCCACTCCTTCAGGCTCTACAAGTTCCCCGACCCCACTGCCTTACCCAGCCCTCCTCAGATCACAGCCGACCCCTAGGATATCCCGGCATATCCCTTCACCAGAGGTCCCCTCCTCCAGGGGAAGGGGCACCCGAGGGGGGTAGGGAAGGCCCCAACGCACACTTCATTAGGGCCGGGGATGCTGCTGAGAAACAGGAGGCCCTGGGCAGGTGCTGGAGGTGCTCAGGGAGCAGGAGCCGTCATCTTGGTGGCCAGCAATCAATTTTTCCGTTTTCTGTGGGGCAGCGTGGTGGCGTCATGGCATCGCTGGCGTCCACTCCTCCCCTAGTCCACATTGGGCCGTGCATCCTCGTGCTCCGAGCCTCCGCTAGTCAGCAGGCGCGGACCAAACCTACCCTCCCGGAGAAGGAGGCTGTCGTAGGGCCTTTCGATCCTTCTCCCGGCGGCCCTCCAGTGACCGGGCTCATTCCGAACCTGGGTGGCTGGCGCAAGCGGAAATCCAACCGCTGTGCCGGTGGGCCAGCTGGGATTCTGTATTTTTCAAAACAATAATTGGCTTCTGTTTTCTTCTTCCCAAGTAAAATCTGGTTTGAAGAAAATGTCACCTGCTTAATTATAACAAAAGATCATAGGTTATCAAAAATCATGTATTTATATTAAATACATCATTATTTCGCCATAAAGATCTGAAAACAGATTTGCAGTTTCCCATTATAATACATTGCCAGCTTTGCCAGTAAAGAGTTTCTGATGTCATAATAAAAGGATTTCACTGGATCCTTTTTTGCTAGCAGATGACAAAAATACACATAAAGTAATGAAAACATAAGTAAAGAAATAAATAAAAGTTCATTCTTTAAAATGTACGTCCTCATTAAGCACTTGCTCTTTAAGCTAGGGAAGGAGAAAGAAGAAGAGGGTAATTTGATCCAGTGGGTTGTCCCTGCTCTGTAATGTGTGATCTGACCACTCATCAACGTCAGTGGCGATGTGAATCGCCAGCACAATGGATGTTCTCAGGAAATGTGATATAGTCTTCAGACACTCCGTTCCAAATCTGAAGTCCCCATAATTGACATTATGACGGCTTGCACTTGTTGCATGACCACTTACTTACATTTGCAGTAAAAAAAAAAAGTCATTGTTCAGAGGAGAATGGGCGCAAGTCCATGTCTAGAATGTTTTTGCTTTTGTTAACGTTCTGGTCATGGGTCTATTGGGTTTATTTTTCTAGATTATTGCAAGAGATTTGACCCCAATCGGTTGATTTATTTTTCTTCTGGGTCCACCAAAAGACATGGATGGAGATTTGCAGCCTTTTGGCAGTGTAGGTCTTCCTCCTCTCTACCCTCAGCATTGTCCTCTCCCTGCTCATCATCATTACTTCATGCTGTCTCATATTTGCTCCCTACTCGCACGGAGACCTAAGTGACTTAAGTAAATACCTTGTCATAGTAGATGCTCATAGCTGTGTGCCCTTTTTTCCCTGCCGACTAAACTTGTCACTACTCATAAGGCACACTACATATGTCCATTATTTTTTATCCACACCACCGTTATCACTGGTTTGATCTTGCTTAGTGGCACTCATTTGTAAATCATTATGTTCTTCCTCCTCTATTTCTACAGCCTGCTGCCTTTTTTGACTTTCTGCAATTATCAATGCCAGGGTACCAACCCTTGCATTACCACTGGGAGTGGTAGATACAATTTGTGATATTTTATGGGCTTTTGTTTGGTTTCCTTTTTCTGTTGATCGTCTGTGGCTAACACGGCTCAGCTTTGGTTAGTCTTTGATGCTTCTGGATGATTCCATGATCATATCTCCTTCTCTCTGCTGTATTTGTACTGCTTTAATACAGCAAGAAGTCAGCCCACACCCATTTGCTGCCCTCTGAGCCCTCTACTCAGGCCCTGTCCCTATCATCTTCTACCCCCAAGCCTCAAGAGCTTGTGCATCATATACGTGCACACACGTACACGCACACTGCTGCAAGAAAATTATTTTTTTTCCCATGAAGGTGAAACAGTAAACTTCTTTTATATATGTACTTTTTTTAAGTACAAAGAAAAAGTGCCAGCTAAGATCTGCTTGATGCCATCTACCCTGGCTCGTCTACCCAGGGGCTTGCACAGCTCAGCCACACATATACACTCACAGACCGCAGCTAGGATGTTTGTAGGTCCAAATTAGGGCCCACTACTGTTTGTTGCAGGAGCAAAATTAGTGCTTGGAGCAAATCAGTGGTACATTGGAACATGCTTGGGCACTTTATAAGTGCCAAAAGCATGTTCTAATATACCAGTGAGGCAGTAGCCAGATTGTGATCGCAAACCCCAGCCCCATGCTGGCTACAGGAAGTATGTAAATCTATTCAGTGCTATGGGGCTTGCAGTCAGAGTCAGGCTTTTAGGACCCGTTAATGGCAATTGGTCCTCTGGAGCAATCTGCCATATTGGTACCTTATGATGCAAATGACACTGTAGCACTAGCAAGGTGTTATGGGGTCATTTGCTTCTCATTATGACTTCATTCCATGAAAGGAGCAAACAGAGTTTGTAACCCCTCACAGCACCTGTCAGAGCTGCTTGTACTGTGCACTGGTCTGCTGCTCCCCCTCCCCAAAAACACCTTGCTGGTACTTTAGATAAAATGCCCTGGTTGCTAGTGGTCGCCCCTCTCCTGAACACTCCACCAGTACTTTACATAAAATGCTGTGGTACCTAGTGATCCCCCACTCCCTGAACACCCCGCAGGTACTGACAGAACTTTTCCCTGATGTCCAGTGGTTCCTCCTGCTGCCCCCACTCCTGGTTTGAATCCCACCCCTGACCCACCTGCTCTGCCCCCTACTCTGTTTGTCTTCAGCGTCCTCTGGGTGCTGCTTATGTAAGGCTGCAGTTCCACCGGGTAACTCCAACTGTTTAGTTGTTTTCCAAATAAGTATATTTTGCTCCTAGCATACCAGTACTGTACTGGTAGCCACCTTGCTTTGGCTGCTTTGCCCCCTTCATCCCCATAGGACTAATCCCTCAACCGATCCACCCTCTCCCCACTGCCCCCTCTAGGTCTCATCCCCCTCTATAAGCCCGCCTGATTCCAGCACGTCACCTTCCCCTGGGTGACTAACACAGACCTCAACTCAACTCCCTGGCTGGCTGACAACTGACAGTTCATGATCAAGCACTTGTTGTAGACCCATGATCATGAACTGTTAACCAGAAAGCCAGAAGCCAATCATGGTGGGGAACAGAGGGTCTATGCTGGTCAAGGGGGTTGATCTGGGAGGGCACTGGGACTGGGAGGGGAGGTCAGTCCCACAGGGGCTGGGGGGGGGCAAGCAGCCAAAGGAGGGTGTCTACAAGTACAGTACTGGTATGTTAGGAGCAAAATAAACTTATTTGGAAAACAAGTAACAGTTGGATTTACCTGATGAATTGCAGCCTTGCATAAGCAGGAACCAGAGGAGGCTTAGACAAACAAAGTCTGGGACAGAGCAGGCAGTTTGAGGGGGTTCAATCCGGTGGCCGGAGGGCCACTGGCCACTGAGGAAAGGTTCCATCAGTACTGCAGGGTGTGTGAGGAGGGACATAGCCACAAGGGCAGTTTTGTAAAGTGTCTGCCTGGTGTTTGGGAGCTTGGGGGGCACAATTAACTGCCATGGGTACTTATGTAACCTACCGCAGGATGTGTTCAGGGCAGGGGGACCACTAGCCACCAGGGAGTTTTTGTAAAATACTGGCAGGGCGTTCAGGAGTGGGGGAACCACGAATAACCAGAATTTTATGTAAAGTACATGTGGGATGTTTGGGAGTGGGGGAACCATTGGCTACCAGGGTATTTTATGTAACATACCTGCAGGGTGTTTTTTTTTGGGGGGGGCAGTTAGGGTCTACAGCACATAAGACTTAGTTTGGGGATTCAGTAAAAAGTACAGCACCGACAACTACTTACCACCTCTCTAAACCGTCCTGTGTGCCTATATGCAATGCGCTATCAGCTGCTTTGCATAGGTGCTCTGGCACGATTTAGGGCCAGTCATTAATAGGTTAGTGACTTACTAACCATGCCATCAAATATAGCATTTTGCTATCCTTCCCTGCTTGGAAGCATAAAGTGGTGTTAGCAAGTCGCTAACCTGTTTAGCAATCGCTAATGCCATTCCAATATCCAGGTCAACAAATGCTTTTGCAAGGAAATTGTTTTTTTTTGAAGGTGAAACATAAACATCTTTCTTATGTAGCTTAAAAAATGTTTTTGTTTAAATGCATTCAAATGCCAGCCCAGAACCTCTTGATGCCTGCTACCTAACCTCCCTCCAAATACATTGTCCCCAGACCTCGGGGCCTTGCACAGCTCAACCTGCAACACTTTGGCCCTGTCCACACTACTACCCAAAAATCCGTAATATTTCCAAAACGGTTCAAACAGGTAACGTTACACTGCGTCTGCATTACCTGTGAACCATTTTGAAAACCAGTACAGTCCGTCCACACACTGGGCGAAGTGTGACCGTGACAGTTGGCTCCCTATCCCACAATGCAGTGCGTGCTGCACTGAGAGTAATGCTGGAGCTACACATGCACGCATCCACACTGCCACTGGTATTGTTACAGGCTAGAAAACATTACCCATTCTGATCTCAAGACCACATGAAAACAGGTCTTGAGATCAGTTTCAAGATCAGTGCTGGTAACGTTACAGATGTGGACGCAAACCGTTTTTACAAAGATCTGTAAGAGTTCAGCTCATCTGTAATGTTACCGTACTGGTAGTGTGGACAGGGCCATACACATGCAGTGCTGTAGCAAGAAAATTGTTTTCATGAAGGTGAAACAGTAAATGTCTTTTTGATATACAAATTTCTTGTTTGTTTTATGCAAAAACAAAAAAAGCCATAAAACTGGTTGTGGACACTGGCAGGCTGCTAACACACACATCTGTATGCTACCCTGAACTCACTAGACACAAGAAGTAGTAGTCTGCACTCCAGAGCTTACCGTACTTTTAAGTAATTTATTATATAATATATAAACATACATTTGATGTAAACTGGGGCCATAAGAAATTGATCAACAAAAGTGCAGGAGGAGCACATTTTAAGCTATGTCACCAACAAAGCCCTGCAGACCTGAACTTTGTAGCCCTGGAATTTGTTCCCAAATTGGTTGGGGGAAGGGGCAGCTTCAAAAATTGAGAGAACCCTGGTGGATTTTCTACCTAAAAAGTCTATCCCCAGAGGGTTTAAATGATGTTTTGGACCTTAAACCTTTTTTTATAATGTGGCAACTTATTCTGGTAGTATGGAATTGTATGGATTTCTGTTTTGTAACTGTTTATATTTCTTACCTCCCCCCTGCTCCCTCCTTCTCCCTTTCCCATATCTTTTTTCAAGGGGTGGACTAATTTTATGAAAATACAGACATTAATTTGTAATCTCCAGCTTTCTGCTGGAAACTTTTTTTTTTTTTGTCTTCCCATGTTTTCATGTACCAATCTGCATTGTAACATGGAAAGAAATGTAGTACAAGAATACGGGTATACTATTGGGAGAAACAAAACAGCTGACACAAAGGCAAGCGGGTATTAATTTACTAGAAATGCCTGCTTGCCATTGGGAGCACGCATACTAACAGAGAAAAAGACAAGAAGTGAGTGAAGAAATTTAAAAATCTATTGTGGTCGTTTATGTACTTTAAGGTGGTGCAACTCCATACCGCAACACACAGAAACAGAATAGTTTTAAATCTCCTACCCACCTGGGATACCTCGCAGAGTCGTGCCACTATTTGCACTACGAGGTAGATTAAAGATCAAGGAAAAATGCAGTAATATTTGTTGTCATCTCACAAATATTAATCGTGTTGATTAGAGGCACATGGTCAGTGGACCATGATCATAGGAGCCCTTAGTGTTGCTGAACGGATGAAGAAAGAAGTAAATGTACATCTCCCCAACAACGCAGTAGTATGATGTATAAGCGTGTGATGGAACAACGAAGGACAAAGCAGTAAAAGTACAGCTCACAATACAGAAATCTTGACGTTTTTCTGTTTCACATGGCGCTGTTATGTTGGCGTGTTTAATGATTTTGCCGACACATCATATATGTATGTGGAACGTGAAAGGTGCATGCGCACATTCTTAGAGCTTGCTACTAATTTAAGACTAGCAAAGTACACCATGAGTTCTGAAATAGAATTACTGCTTTTCCAATTTTCTATTTTGTTCTAAGTGACACTGTATTCTAACAATACTTGCCTCGCACTTCCATTTTAGAAGCGCATTAAGCCACTCTGAAGGTGGCATCTAATGGGGAATTAATGCATGGTTGGGTGGTTGTAGGCACTAGGCCTTCGGCCTCGAGCCACAAACCCCCTCCCCCCCAAAAAACGTGCATTAACCCCCCATTAAATGCCACCTTTATCATGGCTTAATGCTTACATATGATAATAGATGTTCTTGTTTCTGTTTTGTTACTATGGTTGTAACTGTAACCTGTACATTGGAGTATCTGCTTTAGTCACTTTGTTGTAACTCTAACAGTGATACAGTTTTTAACTTCTTCATAAGATCTTTTTAAAGGTTGATTGTTTATCACTGTTTCCACAATGTGATCTTTTGGATCTCCAGCCAGTCTCTATGAATGTATTGAAGTATGGGCTCTGTTCCCAGATTGGAGAATGAGTGTAGTTTCTATTTTGTTATATGCAAACATGAATATTTAAATATGCACCATCTGATTGGCTGGGGACCCATTTGAAGATCCTGATTTTATGAATAATCTCTGCCCCCTGATGAAGGAGCGCATGGCTGTGAATGTGCATGGAGTAGTTGGATGTAGGAGAGTGCTTTGCCATTTGCACCAAATGTAAGTTTATATTTTATATAATACAATTGTTACAAAGCATGGTAAACTCCTGAGTGCAGACTCCATCTTGTTTCTGGTGTATCAGTCCGGATGTCAGCACTATGGATGCGCAATGCACAGGGTTTTGTGTTTTCTTTTTTGTACCACAAGCTCAGTGCCTAGGCTCCCTTCCTATAGAGTATCACATGACTCAGAGTCCTGCCCTGCATAGCCTAGCATGATACACACACAGCAAATCCTGTAGCAAACAATTTTGTCTAGTTACTTTTTCTAATGTGAACAAAAATTGCCAAATATCTGATAGTAATGACAGACTGTCAGCCCACACACACTTGCTGCTCATGCTTCGTTCGTACTTTACCCCAAGGCATCACGGGACCTGCACAGCTCTGCTACACACACACACTCACACACATATTTTTTAAAGTCCATTTTTGGTTAAAACCTAATTAAACTGCAGTAGCTGGCAGTACAGAAATCTCTATGTAGCAACCTCTGTGTGATACCCAGCATGCAGGTGAGCTATCTCACAGCAGCCAGCCCAGTACCAAGCTGTTACCAAAACAGGGCCATGTACCATATAGCTGTCCCTCTGACAATCATGTGATCTTGGGAGTGTGCAAACCACAGTTTACTTATTTATCAGTTCAACTCATTCATATCATTCAAACCATTCAGACTAAAAGTTTACGTTCTAGGGACGTGGTTATGTTGTTCAATCCACACTTATTGGCAGGTTCCTTGCCGCTTTAAATCTTGCCGGAAGGTCTTCAAGCTGGCTCCTCCCACCCACCCGGGTGGTAAACCTCTCGGCTGCACCCCATGACGCCACATCTTCCTTACCAATTAGAAGCTCGGGTTCCCTCCTTAGCGCTCTGCGTTTTAGGCCTGGATCCACACTCTTCGGTTAATCCGAAACTAATTCTCAAATTTACAAGACTTCGATCTTCTTTTTCTCTCGCGGCTGTGATGGACAAATCGACTCCCGGATTTTGTCGGTGCCCCTGTGGGCAGAAGATGTCCTGGACTGACCCGCACTCCACATGCGTTTACTGCCTAGGGCTCGGCCACGATTTGCAGGCTTGCAATTTGTGCAAATCCTTTTGGCTTCGGTCTTGGAGGACCGCGCTGCTCAACTTCTTTTGGGGCGCCCTGAAAAATGGTATCTGCCGGTCAAGTCGAAGGAGGCCCATTGGGAGGTGTCCGCGGCGGCTGGCTCCGCGGAACAGTTGGAGCAGATGATCGCCCTCAAGGAGGAGGCGGCCCAGGCCATGTCTTCTTCCTCCTCGGTCGCAGCATTTATCCCGCTGTCCTTGGGTTCTTCATATACAGCTTGTTTTAAGGAGCTTTGCCAATCCCTCTCCACCAAGGGAGAAGGACCATCGGGACATTCCAGTTGGTCCAAGAACAAGGACTCAAAAGGTAAGTCCCACCGTCGACGTTCGTGGGAGCGGGAGAGATCCCCTTCACGGATGGTGTGACTTACCACTGTCGAGGTTGCGCTAAGGCCGTTAGTTCACGGTGTCCTCACGGTTCAGCCGGGTTGAGACACCCATCCATTTAGCCCAGATTTTTCTCAACCCGTCGGCCAGTTTGTCGATTGATGATGCCGACAACCCTACTTCACCGGTTCCCCCCATTGGAAACCGAGGACCTGCCTGTGCCTTCTGTGCCAAAGTCCCCGGTTAAGGTCCCTGAACCAAGGGAGGAGTGGGTTTCCCCCGTCCCCTCTCTGACCCACCCTCGGAATTCCCAAAGGTCTCGGTTTCGGACCTCTTCCAGGACCAGCTGGTCCCGCCAACATCAGTGGTCTCGGCACCATGGAAAGCGGCGGCCCCACTCATCCTCGTCGTCCTCTTCGGAGGATAGGCTCCAGCACAAGTTGCGTCGGTGCTATGAGGATTTAATGTGGCAGCAGCTGTTATTGTTCGGGAATAAGCAGACTCTGTCGCCTTCTCCGGCCATTAAGTGGCTGTCACCTGAGTGGCCGAAACAACCCCTCATAGTCGAGGCGAGCCGGCTGCTCCACCCAGTGTGGTGGAACCTCCGCCTCCACAACCGAAGACTGGGGCCCCGACCAAGGATTCTCGGTCGGGTCAGGGCTTGCCCCATAGGTTGTCAGTCACCCTCACTCCTGATCGACCTCGGCACGTGGAGGGTGGCTCAGGCACTCAGCAGCTGTTTGCAGACTCCTCGGAGTCTGACGACAACTCCTTGTTCTCCAGGCTGCTTGACCTGGAGTCTACAGGAGGTCAGTCAGTGGACAAGAGCCCATCCTCGTTTTTAGGAATGCTTCGACTCATCTCAGAGTCCACTGGGATGAAGCTCGAACCCGTTTCAAAATGGGCCAAGTATCCCCTCACGGAGATACTGGACCAAGGGGATTCCCCTACAGAGGCCTTTCTAGTGGCTGAAGCCATTGTTGGCCCGGCCCTGGAGCTGTGGCAGTGGTCAGCATCTTGTCCTGCACCGTCGGCCAGGATGGCTCGAAAAGTATGCGGTCCCTAACTGTTCACTCTCCGGTTTCTCGGAGCACCCCTCTGCAGAGGGGTTAGTGACCGATAGCGTTTTCCGGCGTTCCGGGAATGCTCGGGATGTGGACAAACCGCCCAATAAAGAGTCCAAGAAATTGGACTACTCAGGGCGGAAGGTATACGCTGCTTCCTCCCTTGGCCTTCGTCAGGCTAGCTCGGCCGTTCTGATGGCACACTTTTCACACGCCCTTTTGGGCTCCCTGGATGAGGTGATTCCTCATCTCCTGGCTGACCTTCAGATGACGGTCAAGCAGGTGCAGGATCAGGGAAGGGCGGTAGCTAAACAGCAGCTTCAAACTTCTTTGGACATTGCTGATTCGTGTGCCCGGTCAGTAGCGGCCGCAGTGGCCGTGCGCCGCAGAGCTTGGCTGTGGATCTCCACCTTTTACGGCTGATAACCCAGCACAAGCTGGCAGATGTCCCTTTCCTGGCTACTGACTTGTTCAGGTCTGGGGTGGAGGGTCACCTCCAATGGATCGAGAAGTCCAGCGCCACCTTGGACTCGGTCACGTCTGCCCAGAAGGACAAAGGCCGCCAGCAGCAGCGTAAGCCCTTTCGTCTTTCAGCCCCTGCAGCATGTCTGGCCCAGCAACACCAGCATCAGGGCCAGCAGGCTCGTGCTTGGCACCCCAAAGCCAAACCTACTGCTTCCTCCAGCAGGAAGCCTAGAGGAAAAGGCCCAGGCGGCTCCTCGGCTGGCCTTTCCTCCAAGCCTGCCCAGTGACGGGTTGAGGGGTGTCACCCCCAACCTCGTCAATCCTCCCCGGGTTCCCCCCGTGTGGGGACGGCTCTACCACTTCCTTTCCGCCTGGTCCGCTATCACCATGGACCACTAGGTGTTGGAAGTGGTAGGCAGGGGTCTGCCTCTGGAATTCGAGCAGTTCCCCTCCTGTCGAGCCATCACCCCATGGGGGGCTACGGGTTCCGTAGCCTCTCTGTTGGCTTGTCCAGCCGACATTGCCTTGCTCCTCCAGAAGGAGGTGATCAGGGAGGTGGCAGACCCCCCTGCAGACCCAGGGTTTGTGTCCAGGTACTTCCTGGCCCCAAAACGGACGGGGGGCTGGCGCCCCATTCTCGACCTACACAACCTGAACAAGTTCCTAAGGTCTCGCACCTTCAGGATGGTCACTGTGGCTCAGATCATTCCATCCTTAGAACGAGGCGTGTGGTTCTGTTCTCTGGACCTTCAGGATGTGTTCTTTCACGTCCCAATCCGTCCGTCTCACCAGCGATTCCTCCACTTCAGAGCAGAGGGATCCCTTTATGAGTTCCGGGTCATGCCCTTCGGCCTCTCTCCAGCTCCCAGAGTCTTCACCAAATGCATGGCAGTGGTGACAGCATTCCTGCCGCACGAGGGTCGGGTGTACCCTTACCTGGATGACTGGCTGATTGCAGCCCCTCCAGGTTGGAGTGGAGCAGTCCAGGATCTGGCCCTCCAGGTCTGCTCTCAGATTGGCCTCCTCAACAACGAGGCCAAATCAGAACTTGTGCCATCGCAGGTGATTCAGTTCATCGGGGCAGAGCTCGACTCTCTTCGAGCCAGAGCTCAGCTCCCGGCGGACAGGGCCGAGGTCCTTTCCTCCTTTGCCCAGTCATTTCTGGTTGGGCAATTGTGCCCTGCCTGGGACTTCCTGCACCTTCCAGGCCTCATGGCAGCCTGCACCAGCGTGGTCCATTGGGCCCGCTGGCGTATGCGTCCCCTGCAATGGAGGCTGGCCTGCCAATGGTCACAGCGCTCCGGTCCCCTGGATCAGCCAGTGACAGTGACTCAGGAGATGTGGAACAGCCTCCAATGGTGGCTCATTCCCGCTCATCTGCAGGAGGGTATCCCATTTTTCCGCCCCGAGCTGACGGTCACTCTGACGACCGACGCCTCTCTGATGGGTTGGGGTGCCCATCTGGGGGAGCTCAGAGCCCACGGCCTCTTGTCCCCTCAGGAGTCTCGATGCCACATCAACCTGCTGGAGCTTCGAGCCGTCCAACTAGCCCTCACTGCCTTTGCTCTGTTTGTACGGGGTCAAGTGGTCCAGGTCCAGACGGACAACACCACGACCATGTACTACCTTAACCGACAGGGCGGGATGCACTCCTTGACCCTGTGCAAGGAGGCTGTCCGCACTTGGTCTCTTGTGATCAGCCTGGAGGCGAATCTCCTAGCCATCCATGTGGCAGGAGCCTCCAACAGTCTGGTCGATGCCCTCAGCCAGATAGGCGCTGCATCTCACGAGTGGTCTCTCCTCCCGGAGGTAGTACAAGATCTGTTCTCCCACTGGGGCACCCCCTCAGGTGGACCTGTTTGCCTGCAGACAGAATGCGAAGCTGAGGCTCTTTCACGCCCACCCCCCCCCCCAGCAGGGCTCACTGCAGGGGGATGCCTTCTCAAGGCCGTGGACCCCGGGCCTCTTCTACACCTTCCCTCCATTCCCCTTGATCCACAAGGTGCTTCTCAAGGTGAAGAGGGACCAGGCGCAGGTGATTCTGGTAGCCCCAGACTGGCCCCACCAGTTCTGGTATCCAGATCTCCTCAGCCTCAGCTTCAGGCTCCCAAGGCAGCTTCCAGCCCACCCGGACCTGATCTCCGTCAACAAGGGAAGGTACTCCATCTGGACCTTCAATCCCTGCACTTGATGGCGTGGTTCCTGAGCAGCTAGAGTTCCAGGCCTTGGGTCTTTCCGACGAGGTTCTCAACGTTGTTGAGGCATCCCGTAAGGAGTCGACCAGAAAATGCTATGCCTTCAAATGGAAGAGATTCTCCATTTGGAGTCAGGGCAAGGGGTTGGACCCTTCCTCCTGTTCATTGGCTGACATTCTGGACTACCTGTGGTCCCTTTCTCAGCCAGGGCTTCGGTCGACGACCCTCAAGGTGCACCTGGCAGCCATCTCTGCTTACTGGGCGTGGGCCAGCAAGCAGTTGGTGGCGCAGGAGAAGGTGGTTGGGCACTTTTTCAAAGGCCTTGATCACATATCCCCTCCGGTACAAGAACCTCCACCTCCGTGGTGTCTGCTGCTGGTATTGGCTAAGCTCATGGGCAAGCCACTCGAACCGATGCACAGGTGTGACATCTCTCACGTGTCATGGAAGACTGCCTTCTTGGTGGCTATCACGTCAGCCAGAAGGATGGGAGAGCTCCAAGCGCTTTCCATCGAGTCTCCTTATCTGGTCTTCCACAGGGACAAGGTTGTCCTGTGCCTCCAACCGAAATTCCTTCCGAAGGTGGTGTCGGAGTTTTACTTTAACCAGGTGTTGACTCTGCCTGTGTTCTACCCCATTCACACTTCGGAGGCTGAATATAGGCTCCATACTCTGGACACTAGAAGAGCGCTGTCTTATTATATGGAGCGGACAGCTGAAGTTCGGGGAGAGGTTCGTCAGCTGTTTGTCACCTACGCTGAAAGCGCACCTGGCAGACCTGCAGCCAAGCGGACGTTAGGCAGGTGGGTCACTTCCTGCATAGATCTCTGCTATAGGTTGGCGGGCATGGAGCCTCCCAAAGAGATAAGAGCTCATTCTACCCACCATACCGCTGCTTCGATGGCTGCTTCCAGGGACGTCCCTGTCCAGGAAATCTGCAGGGCTGCTACCTGGAAGTCAGCACACACCTTCATTACCCATTACCACATCGACCTAGAGTCATGCCGGGATGCTGGTTTTGGGACCTCTGTTCTCCAGTCCTTATTCCCTAAGTAGGGGTGCACACCTCACCTTCCTCCTCCCGGAGAACTGCTAGGAATCTGCCAGTAAGTGTGGATTGAACAACATATCCATATCCCTAGAAATACAGGTTACTGACCTGTAACAGAAGTTCTAGGAGTGGTATATGTTGTTCATCCACACGACCACCCAACCTCCCCGGCTCCGACGTGCAACCTGGCTTCCAGCAGGCTAGATCTGACATCATGGGGCAGAGCCAAGAGTTTTACCACCCGGGTAGGTGGGAGGAGCCAGCCTGAAGACCTTCCGGCAAGATTTAAGGTGGCAAGGAACCTGCCAGTAAGTGTGGATGAACAACATATACCACTCTTAGAACTCCTGTTACAGGTGAGTAACCTGTATTTTTGGCCCAGATGTTAAAAGATAGTTTATGAGAATCGAACACCTGAATTTTGAATTACTCGACTCTTGCATAGGGCCAAACATGCAGCTCTACAATTGACAAATATGTTTTCAAGAGTTGTTGTAGAGTATAAGTGTGTGGTTTGGTGAGAGGTACAAAAATCAAACAATTTAGAACTTCTGTCCTAGCATCCCTTTATTGATCTGATGCTCTACTCTTCCTGAAAATACTCTCTTTAGTATGCTAACTCTGAGTTTACTAAATGCCAGTGATTATAACTGGATATTGTCGGTGCTGAGGTTGATTAGCTCCACTGTACTAACATACCTGTGGCTCTACCTCTGTCACTGTTACGATAGTGAACTGTCATTGTCATACAGTAACTTTCCTAGTAAGGTTATTCATCACAGTATTGCAAGTGTAACATTCTATAGCAGTATTCTTGGTTCTTTGAGAATTTCTATTTATGTCCGTTAACCATTTATTTTCCTTTCCACAGCTCTGCGTAGAATCTTTGTTTTACCGAGCAATCCTGCAAATCATCATTGAAAAGCACTGTGGCATCACAAAGAGGTATATTTAATCTGCTACAGTTCCATGTTGACTCATTATCAGCTTGCTATTTGGTACAAATTTCAGTGCTGTTTTTTTGTCATTTATATACCCAGATCTATGTTGCTATTGCCAGTGTTGACTGGTTGCAGAGACATATGGTGCTAACATGACCTTTGCAGCCTTGTAGAGAACTGCTCAGCAAGGTTTGCAGTCCCTTCTAGTGTGCCCAGAAAGGCTACTGCTGGCACTTGGGATAGGTGCAGGGACTTGCATGCAAATGGCTCACAGGGCCAGGATCAGTTACATGGGGATTATAACATACCCACTGGCACAGCCCTGCATCCATAGTTGTAAGTGGGCTGAACTTGGTGTGTGTGGTGGGGGGACCACTGGACCAGCAGGGATAATGGCCACTGGAGGGGGTCCAACAGACCATCAGGGAGTGTCATTAACAGAATTAGCAATGGGGAACTACTGGACCACCAAGAACCATAGACATGGGAAGGGAGGGAGGGAGAGATGATGCATCTTAGCAGGAATATCATGTGCTCATTGCTGCCAGTGTGGCACATCTTTGTACAGTGTAACATGTGACTAGCACATGTTGGAGTGCCATTGTGTGCTATGTTTGTAGGTGCATGGCACAGTGTTAAAAGCTGCAAACCTCATTTGTGGTAGTTCACATCTGAACCAGTGTCTCCTACCCCTGCTGACTGCAACACCTACAGATTATAGCAATTTCGAGTGGTGGAGCAAAATTGCACTGACTCAGAACTGGGCAATAGATAGCCCACAGAACAGCTATCAGAAGCTATATTCAAATAAGCCTGTTTACAAAAAGTGATAGGAAACAATTTGGCATAGCTTGCGACACCCTCTTTTTTTTCCTTTCTATTGTATATACTTTTCTGAGAAGGATTGTTTTCCTTTTCTGTTGAAATAAAATTCCATTTTCTAGGATTGTGGATATGTTGTTCTGTCCACACTAGTTGGCATGTCCCTTTCCCTTTAAGAATCTTGCCGGAGGGTCTTAATAAAAGCTGGCTCCTCCCACCCACCCGGGTGGTATATCCATTAGCTCCACCCCTTGACTCCAGATCTTCCTTTCCACTGGAAGATTCAGGTTCCCTCCTTATTACTCACGTGTTACTGTAGGCCCTGGTGAACAGATCTTCGGATTTACTAAAACTAAAACTCGTTTGAGTGCCTCAAATTGTTTTGTGATTTCGACCGTGATGGAGGACAAGTCCTCGCCCGGTTTCTGCCACTGCCCGTGCGGGCAAAAGATGGCTCGGACTGACGTGCATCCCTCATGCGTCTGTTGCCTGGGTTATGAGCACGACACCCAGGTCTCATGCGTCTGTTGGCTGGGTCATGATCATGACACCCAGGTGTGCGAAATGTATCACGCGTTCCATCCCAACATTTTGGACGATCGGCTCTCACGACTGCAATTGGGCAGACTGGAAAAATGGAACCGGCCAGTCAAATCCAGAGGCCCATTGGGCAGTCGCCACGGCTGCAAGATCCACTGAGCAGCTGGAGCAGATGAAGGCCTTTGAAGAGGAAGTGGCACGGGCCGCTGATCGGTCCTCTTCTCTGTTGGTCTTCGTCACGCTCAATCTGGGCTCCACCTTCTCGGGCTCATTTAAAGAGTTGTGTCAGTCCCTCCCCACCAAGGGAGAGGTTCCTTCGGGGGCGCACATCTCTCCTTTCTGTAAGAAGGATAAAGAGCAGAAAGAAGGTTTGTCTCGCCACTGACATTCTTGGAGTCGTGAAAGATCTCGGTTCCAAAAATCTGCTGTCTCGACTTCGGTCGAGGTTGCGGGCTTCATGATACCCCCGTCAGACCAGCTGGCCAAGACATGGGATGACTATCCGGTCGAAATTGTAATTGACCCTGTCAACTCATCGTCGCTGGATGAGGCCGACAACTCCTTATTCAGGACCCCGGTCCTGCCTGAACCCACTGAGGAGCAGACCCAGCCCGCTGGGAACCCCTTCAACGTCCCGGTCCCTGACCTCGAAGAGCCACGGTTTTCCCAAGCTCCTTCTGAATGACCCCATCAGTCACCCCCACGGTCCAAGTCGAGATCTTCTGCCCCTTCGACCGACAGGCCAAAGGTGTATAAGTGCTCCAGAAAGCGCCGCCATTCTTCCTCGTCCTCGGAAGAGGAGAGGCATCGACGCTATGAGGATTTAATGTGGCAGCAGCTGATTATGACTGACCAGAAGTCGACTCTGGCTTCTTCTCAGCCATTACTTGGCTGTTGCCCTCCAGGCCAACGTTGACTCCTTAGGAGCCGGTCCACACCGTCCCTCCGCCTGCGGAACTGGTCAAGACCCTTCCAACTCAGCCAAAATCAGCCTCTCCACCAATTCGGATGGAACCGCCACCTAAACAGCCTACCTGTGGGACTCCTGCCAAGGAGTCTCGTCCCATTATGGACCTTCCACACAGGCTGTATGTCACCCTCATTCCCGACCATCCTAGGCAGGTGGAAGGTGACTCTGGTGGCCAGTCGATCTATCCAGAGTCCGAGGACTCTGATCTGCAATCTCGTCCCTTGGATGATGAATCCATAGGGGGTCTTTTGACGGAGGTGGGCCCAACTTCCTTCATAGGTATCCTCCGTCTCATCTCCGAATCCATGAGGATGCCCTTGGAACCTGTTCAGAAATGAGCCAAATACCCCCTCATGGATATCCTCAAATGAGGGGATTCTCCGACAGAGGCTTTCCCAGTGGCCGAGGCCATTTTTGGTCTGGCCTTGGAGCTGTGGCAACACCCTGCCTCCTGCCCTGTACCCTCAGCCGAATAGCCTGCAAGTACACGGTCCCCATCAGCTCCCTTTCAGGATTCACAAAGCACACCTCGGCCGAGGGGTTGGTGACTTAATCCGAGTTCAGGTGCTCAGGAAATTTGGGAGACACCAATAGACTCCTGGACAAAGAGTCCAAGAAACTGGACCATTCGGCCTGGAAAGTCTATGCTGCCTCTTCTCTTGGCCTTCGTCAGGCAAGCTTTGCATATTCTTCCCACACCCTCCTGGGCTCTCTGGATCACCTCCGAGCAGACCTCCAGACCATGGTCAAGCATGTCCACAACCAGGGTCGGGCGGTTGCAAAGCAGCAACTCCAGATGGCTCTGGATATCGGGGACTCCTGCACCCGCTCAATGGAGGCTGTGATTGAAATGCTCCACAGGGCCTGGCTGAGGGTCTCCACTTTCATGGTGGACACTCAGCACAAACTGAAGGACGTCCCTTTCCTGGGTACCGACCTTTTTGCCCTAGGAGTGGATGGTCACCTCCAGTGCATAGAGAAGTCCAAATGCCACCTTGGACTCTGTGACTTCTGCTCAGAAGGAATCCTATGGTTCCAAAAGGCAGAAAAGAAAGCCTTTTCGGACTTCTGCCCCTGTGGCCAAGCAGCCCCATTTTCAGTCGGGGGCAACAACAGCAGCAGCAGGCTCAACCTTGGTGCCCTCGGCCCAAGTTCGGGCCCCCAGTGACCCATAAACCCGGAGGGAAGGGTCCCGGTAGTCCCCAAACTGGATCCTCCTCCTCCAGACCTGCACAGTGACGGGATGGGGGTTGCCAACTCCATACCTGTTACACCAACTCTGGATCCTCCTGTGGGGGGCTGGCTCCACCACTTCCTTTCCGTCTGGTCTGCTGTTACAATGGACAGGTGGGTTTTGGAAGTGGTCAGCCAGGGACTGCCTCTGGAATTTGAGCAGTACCCACCAAGCTGAGCCCGCGCCCCACAGGAGGATATGGTGTCTGTGCACACTCAGTCGGCTCTCCGAGAAGACATCACCCAACTCCTCCTCAAGGAGATAGTGGCCAAAGTCGCAGATCCCTCTGTCATCTCAGGGATCATTTCCAGGTACTTCCTGGTCCCAAAACGGACAGGGGGCTGGTGCCCCATTCTAGATCTGCACGACCTGAACCAATTTCTCAGATCACGTACGTTCAGGATGGTAACTCTGTCTCAGATCATACCATCTCTCAAGCAGAACATGTGGTTCTGCTCACTGGATCTCCAGGATGCATTCTTTCACGTCCCACTCTGTCCGTCTCACCGAAGGTTCCTCCATTTCTGAGCAGAGGGAGCCCTCTTCGGGTTCAAAGCCATGCCATTCTGTCTGTTCTCGGTCCCCACGGTTCTTCACCAAATGCATTGCAGTGGTGGTGGTCCACCTTTGACGTTGGGGGGGGGGGTCAGAGTGTACCCCTGTGTCGACGACTGGCTCATAGCGGGTCCCTCCAGACAGAAGATGGAGAAATCCAGGGATCTGGCTCTCCAGAACTGCATTGAACTTGGTCAACGAGACCAAGTCGGAACTTGTACCTTCGAAGGTGATCTGCCTCATTGGGGCAATGCTAGATTTTTGCCAAGCCAGAGCCAGACTCCTGATGGACAGGGTGGAGGTTCTCTCCTCCTTTACCCTATCATTTCTGGTTGGGCACTTGCACCCTGGCCAGGACTTCCTGCGCCTTCTGGGGTACAAGGCGGCCTGTACCGCCGTGGTCTGATGGGCCCGGTGGCATATGCGCCCCCCTTCAATGGGAGCTCGCCAGCCAGTGGACTCAGCAACATGGTCACTTCAACCAGCTGGTCAGTGTGACCCAGAAGATGTGGTTCACTGTCCAGTAGTGGACCATCCTAGAACACCTGCAGGAAGGGATCACGTTTGTCTGTCCCGGGCCAGCGGTCGTTCTGACGACCGATGCCTTTCTCATGGGCTTTGGGCCCCCTAGGAATCTCGATGTCATAGCAACCTGCTGGAGCTCCGAGCAGTTCGGCTGGCACTGACTGCATTTGCTTTGTTTCTTCGCAGTCAAGTGGTACAGGTCCAGACAGACAATACCACGACCATGTACTATCTCAACAAGCAGGGCAGCACGCACTCCTGGCCTCTGTGCAGGGAAGTGCTCTGCATCTGGACCATCGTGAGCCGACTGGAGGCAGATCTCCTAGCCATCCATGTGGCAGGAGCCTCGAATCAGTTGGTGGACGCCCTCAGCCTTGTGGGTGAGCATTCCATGAGTGGTCTCTCTGTCTAGAGGTAGTTTACAGTTTGTTCTCCCAGTGGGGCACCCCTCAGGTGGACCTGTTTGCCACCAGGGAGAGCACAAAAGCTGAGGCTGTTTCATGCCCGCCCCCCTCAGCAAGGCTCGCTGCAGGGGGATGCCTTCTCAAGGCCGTGGACCCCAGGCCTCTTCAGTGCCTTCCCTCCATTTCTCTTGGTTCACAAGGTGCGCCTCAAGGTCAAGAGGGACAAGACGTAGGTGATCCTGGTAGCCCCAGACTGGCCTTGCCAGTTCTGGTATCCAGATCTCCTCAGCCTCAGCACTAGGCCCCCGAGGCGTCTTCCAGCATGCCCAGACCTACTCTTGATCAGTCAGGGGAAGGTATTCCATCCAGACCTTCAATCCCTGCACCTGACAGCCTAGTTCCTGAGCAGCTAGAGTTCCAGGCTTTGGCTTTCTGCATAGATGTACTCACCGTAGTTGAGGCATCTAGGAAGAAGTCGACCAAGAGGTGCTATGCCTTCAGATGGAAGAGATTCTCCATTTGGTGTCAGGATAAGGGCCTGGACACTTTGTCCTGTCCGGTGGCTAGGATCCTTAACTACCTTTGGTCTCTTCAAAGAAGGTCTTCCGTCTATGACCTTTAAGATGCACCTGGCAGCCATCTTGGCTTATCGGGCGCAGGCCGGTCAGCAGACGGTGGCCCAGGAGAAAGGTGGTCTGGTGCTTCTTTAAAGGCCTCAACCAAATTTCCCCTTCTGGTGCATGAACCACCTCCACCGTGGAATCTACTGCTGGTAGTGGCAAAGCTTATGGACAAGCCATTCTAACCAGTGTATAGGTGTGAGATGTCACATCTGTCGTGGAAGACCACCTTCCTAGTGGCTATCATGTCAACCAGAAGGACTGGGGAGCTGCAGGTGCTCTTTGTCGAGTCTCCGTACCTGGTCTTCCACCAGGACAAGGTTTTTTTTTGTAAAATTTTATTTTATTTTTTTTTTTTATACAGGAAACACATTTGTTGGGACATCAGTCCCGTTTTCAACAAAGTCCTGGTAATAAATAACATACAATTATACAAAACATCACTTCACAATACATTTAAATATTTTACTTAAAACAGGTACATGATAATTGCAAGTGTGCCCTTAATTTTTTATTAAATACGGATGAATTTGTAATTACCTTCAATCTATGGGGCAATTTATTCCAATAATAAGCTACTGTATTCTGGAGCATTTCGTTTCCATACCTATTCTGAGATCTAGTCATGGGGATTTCTTTACCAAAGGATCTTGTCTGCATAGTTAATATCCTATCATCTTTAAAAATAATGTGATCAACCAAACAATGTCTAGGTTCATCTTTCAAGATTTGATAACACTGTTTATACCAAATATAGACCCTTCTCTGTTTTGGGTCTAACTAATTTAATTTTTATAGATCACAATGATGCACACCATGCCTACTTCTTGTTATAAATTTACTCATTTTATAATAAACCTGATTTACTTTATTTAATACTGTAATGCCAGAATGCATATATAGTATAGACCCATATTCTAAAACTGGGATTAATAGCTGCCCAACCACTTTCTCCCTTACCTTCTTTGTCAGGCTCCCTGCTACTCTTCTTAATACCCCTAATTTTTGAGTTACCTTTCTCACTTGTATACTAACATGTTCTGAATATTGTAAACCACAATCAATCTGTACCCCCCAGGTAGCTATAAGTATCAACTACTGTAATCTGTTTATTCCCTGCCAAATTAATATTAAGTTCAAATTTCCCTCTATTTTTCGACCCTCCAAATACCATACTTTGAGTTTTCTTTGAATTTAATAACAGACCATGGTTGTCCTGCGCTTCCACCTGAAATTCCTTCCGAAGGTAGTGTCGGAGTTTCACCTCATCCAGGTGTTGACTCTGCCAGTGTGCTACCCCAGGTACACCTCGGAGGCCGAGTACAGGCTCCATACTTTGGACCTGAGACGGGAGCTCCCTTATTACAAGGAGCATATGGCTGAAATTCGCGGGGAGAGGTTTGCCAGCTGTTTGTCATCTATGCTGAAGCCGCACCTGACAGACCTGCAGCAAAGCAGACAATTGACAGATGGATAACAACCTGCATTGATCTCTGCTACCAGCTGGCTGGCAAGGAGCCTCCCATAGGGATAAGAGCTCATTTTGCTGGCCCGTCGGCTCAGCGATTGGATTTCTGCTTGCGACACCAGCGACCCAGGTTCAGGAGTGGACTCGGGTCACTGGAG
This sequence comes from Neoceratodus forsteri, assembly GCA_016271365.2. Classification (NCBI taxonomy): domain Eukaryota; kingdom Metazoa; phylum Chordata; order Ceratodontiformes; family Ceratodontidae; genus Neoceratodus; species Neoceratodus forsteri. Next base: position 1,131,805,935 of record CM028131.1, read on the forward strand.
GGCCGGCCGGGGGAGAAGGCTTGAGCATCCCATGACTGCTCCCCTTCTTCGGGGGGAGAGAGAGGACCAAGGTCCACAGTTTGCCTGACCCTGAGTGGAGACTCGGGTACGACAAGTCCTGCAGTTGCAGGAGGGACCGGTCACACGTGTGGTGGACGTCATGATAGTGCCAAGGACGCTAGGGAGCACACCTCACGAGGGAGAGGAAAATGGAGGAAAAACCTTCCATCTCCAGGAAGACAGAGCACCAGGAGCATGCCCTCGATGTACCTACCAGCTGGACCTTCTTTGACTGACAAAACCAGAAGTGTTGGAGTGCTCGGGCCCCACATTGTCCCCGCCCGTGGGCAAACCGCGGCTCCATGGAGCTCAAGAGCGGATCCAGGTGGGGGGGGGTTGGTAGAGGGATGACTCCCAGGTGTCCCCGAGGAGTCGGAGATGGTGAGCTGGAGGAGGAGATAAATGGAAAGTTCAAAAAAAAAAAAAAGCTCATTCCACCCACCATACTGCTGCGTTAGTGGCTGCTTCTAGGGGCTTCCAGGTAGGGACTGTCCAGGATGTCTGTAGGGCTGCTACCTGGAAGTCAGCAAACACATTCATTTCTCACTACCACATCGACCTAGAGTGACGTCGGGATGCTGATTTTGGGGCCTCAGTTTTCCAGTCTCTGTTCACTAAATAAGGGTGTGTGTGCCTTGCCTCCCTCCTCCCAGAGAACTGCTAGGAGTCGGTCAAGTAGTGTGGATAGAAAAACATATCCACGATCCTAGAAAAACAGGTTACTCACCTGTAACAGTAGTTCTAGGAGTGGTATACTGTATGTTGTTCATCCACACAAACCCGCTCAACCTCCCCGGCTTCGACGCACAACTCTCTGCTTCCAGTGGGCAAGATCTGGTGTTAAGGGGCGGAGTCGAGGGATATACAACCCAGGTGGGTGGGAGAAGCCAGCTTTCAGATCTTCCGGCAAGATTCTTAAAGGGAAAGGACATGCCAACTAGTGTGGATGAACAACATACAGCACTCCTAGAACTACTGTTACAGGTGGGTAACCTGTTTTTACTCCTGCTAAATTTGCCTTGTACAGTGAAAAAGACAAAGAATCTCAGCACAAAAGCATTGAGGCAAGGATTACTCAAAAGGCATTGGCAACAAAGCCAGGTTTTTGAGAAATACAAAATCACACATACCCCCATAATGCAAAGCATCATGTGATATATATGCAAATCATCATGAAGGAGCTATTCATATAACTTGTTTACATGAGCTGTCTAAGCCGGTTGCGACTCCCAACTTGCGGACATCAATACTGTGATCATTGAAGAAATAAACAATGTAAACTCAATTGATCTAGTGACCTGGCTGTTTTTTCATTATGGTTGCGAGCATTCGGTTCAAAAGAATCAGTGCTCAGCAACGCATTCACGAGCTTCATGTAAACATTTAAGGTGGAACAGATTGATTATGAACACATACGCATTAGCGATTTATGCTAATGCCTGTGTGTGTCCTTCTTGGCTACAACAACAAGGACAGAGTGCATGCGTACACTACTTGGACTTGCACTACCTGTTCAGCAGCGAACATGCATGTAAACTGAAGTGCGTCTCATGGACCTGATCCGGCATAATATGTAAACTGAACAGTGCAGGAGTCGGGTCCACAGTTATCAATCCTCATTCAACAAAAGATGAGGACATGTAAACGTGGCAGTGGTGATTTGCATATATATTCCCATGATGCTTTGCACTATGGGGTTATGTGTGATTTTTTTTTTTTTTTTTTTATTGCTCTTACAGTGAAACCTACTTAGGTGCACACTGGATAACTGCACATTGTGCTGAATGCACAGTTTCTCAGTTTTCCATTTTTACGCCTATACTCTCGTGTTTAAAAATTTCTAAGAACACATAGAGGATAGTGTATGATCACTCATGCACAGCTAGGATATTTTTCACTCAGGAGGTTTCCATGGTAACCAGAGACCTCAAGAGTGAAGCTTGAGAGGTCTCGTTACCACAGAAATCTCAAGAGCTTAAAAGTATCCTTGTTGTGTATGAGCACTCATACACTGTCTTTTATAGTGTATGGGCACTCGTAAAATATGCTACGTGTCCTTACTTTTTTTTTTTTTTTTTCTTGCCGCTCGCTTCCTGGGCCAGCTCTCACTGCCGTGGTGATTTCCTGAGGATAGGAGATCACCAGAACGGGCATGCATGTCTACATTCCATGTTGTTGTGCTGTAGTAGCTACGAAGCTGGTGTGGCACAACAAACACATGATGTAACTACTGCAGCACAACAAGACTGTTCTAAGCATGGATTTCCATGCAGAACAGCATTTTGCCAAACACTATGGTTTTAGTACACAGCCCACTTAAGTGCACAGATGGAGCTGTCAGAAGATGATCAGCTCCTGCTCAAGTGCACATTAACAGGGTAGAATGAGGTGGTAATTGGCCCCTGTATCGCAGCCTAATACTTAGCCTGGCTTCTAGTCCCAAGGAACTGTCTGTTGTATTGTTGCATACCAGAATTGAACAGGCAGCTGGTAGAGGCATTCCAAGGGCAAAGATGAGACTTTATTTATTTAGTGTTTGTGATCAGGTAAGTGCACTAGACAATAGACTGCCTGTTGTCAGGCACGATGTGTGAGAATTCGAACAGAATGATGTCACAGTGATCACAAAGATACATTACAATGAACAAAAAACAATAACACAAAAATAGTACATGGGATACATAGTGACTGTAGCGTGGCATAAAAATAGTACAGATAAATAAAAGCTTATTGTGACAGGGTAGCAAACTGGGTGGCTTCTGGGTAACACTCTTAAAGAGAACACTCCAGACACCAGTTTAAAGAGCATCTTTTTCTATATAAAAAGCATTAAACAGGGAGCTCTCTTACTTCACCAGGAGATCCTCCAGGCTAGTCTCATTTTTTTTTGATACAGCACCAAAGGGAAGGGATTGTAATTTGCCCCTCAATTGGCTGTCTGCACAATTCCTCTTCACTTCCCGAATCTCTGGTCCGTCCCTGAGCTCCGACCTTTTGTGATGTTTTTTATTGCTCAAGCACAGGGGCGCGATACCTATTGATTCCAGGACTCAACTAACAAGGCTCTTGTTAGTTGAACCCTGGCATCAGTAGGTACCAAAACTCTTATTTACAAGCGGGAAATTACATTTGAATAAGGCACTCCATTCAAGTGAAGAGAGTGCCCCCCACACTCGACCTTAAAGACGTCACAAAACAACAGCACGTGGGGCAGATTGGAGATTCAGGAAGTGGAGAGGGATTATGCGTCCATCCCCTCAGGGCAAATTATGATCCCTTCCCTTCCTTCTGGAGCTGTATTAAAAAAAGGAGACTGGCCTGGAAGAGCTCCCAATGAGGTAAGGGAGCTCCCTGCTTAATGTTTTCTGTATTTAAAAATATCGGTGAAAGGTACTCTTTAAATTAAATGAAATCTGCTTTACTGTTATTAACAGGAAAAAGAAACAAACAGCTTATATTCAGCATAACAGGAAGTTCTCACAGTTCAGTGTCTGCTGTCTCCACATCTATCTCACTGAAACAGGCCTTTCTGCTTGTTCACCCTTCTCCCTTGTTTGGGCACAAGTGTTGCTTGTTAACACTCACCCTCCCCTTGAGAGATAGCCAGCAGGTTGAACATCCAGTGCAGTGAGGCCTTAAAGGGCCAACTTTAAAACAAAATGGGTTTGTTACAAATCCAATCACATCCCCTGTTAACACCTGCATTGTCCGTGTTGTGAAGCGGTTTACGGGTGAAAGGAGCATGACAGACATACACTTTGTCATATACCCCCCCCCAGAATTGTGCTTGTGCACACTCAGTATGGGCCATCAGAGATACACCCTCCCGAGAGAAAAACTCTGCATTACTGTGCTGGGTACCTGCCTGGTGGCACATATCAAATGAGAGAGGCTGCATCACCAAATATCATCTTGTGACATGAGCATTGGTATCTTGCATAGCTTGTAACCATTTGAGGCAGGCATGGTCAGTGATGAGGGTGAACTTCCATTCCAGCAGGTAGTAGTGTAGGGTGAGCACCACCCACTTTACTGCTAAACACCCCTTTTGCAACAGGGCATAGCACTGCTCCTGAAGAAAAAGTTTTCGAGAGAGATATAGGATGAGGTAAATCCCATCCTCAGAGTCTTGTGATAACACTGCCCCCAGCCCTACCTCAGAGGCATCTGTGTACAGAATGAAGGAACAGCTGAAATCGGGGCTTCATATGTCTGGTTCCTCACAAAGCACATTTGTAATTGCCTGAAATGCTGTCTGACACTCAGGTGATCATCAGACCTTATTCAGAGCAGTTTTCTTGATCAGGTCAGTCAGTGAAGTACCAAGGGTTGAGAATTCTGGAATGGGCTGTCAGTAATACCCTGCAAGTCCAGGAAAGGACCTAACCTACTTCTTAGTAGTTTGTATGGGGCAGTCAGCTAGGACCTTTTCTTTATCGATAACTGGGCGTATGTGGCCGTTTCCAACCATATACCCAAGTATTTTGTCTCCTGCTACCCAGGGTGCATTTTGCAACATTGGTCATGAGACATGCCTTCCTAAATGATTGAAGTACCAAGGCCACATCTTGCAGGTGGCTGTCCCCAATCAGGGCTAAATATGAAAACATCATCCAGATGCGTGGCTGCAAACAGCCCGTGGGGATGGAGAATGCAGTCCATTTTGCAGAATGTGGCCAGGGCTCCATGCAACCCTAAGGGAAGCACAGTAAATTGATATAGGCCAAATAGGGTGGCAAAGGCTATTTTCACACAAGACTTGGGAGTTATCGGGATTTGCCAGTACCCCTTGGTCTGGTCCAGGGTACTAATATAATGAGCCTTCCCCAGTTGGCATAGGGTGTGTGTGGATCTTGGATGCAGCATTAACTTTCCGGAATTCTGTATAAAATCATCTGGTTGTAGGGCTAGACCATTCACTCTGGGATTCCTCTGTGACTCCAGATTCCAACATAAACTGGATTTCCTCCCATACTGTCTCTTGGATTCTTTCTGGTAGTCTATTTGACTATTGGCAGATCTGGATACCTGGGTATGTGTCTCTGTGGTGCTGGATCACATGGGGTTGTCCTGATTTGGGGGAGAATACACCCCTAGAATTCTGTATCATCCTCTGGGCTTCTTGCTTTTGGGTCTGGTTGAGTTGGTAATCCACCGGGATGGTGCTCGGTTCCTTTACTGGTTTAGGTCCTAATTTGAAGGTGTTGTCAATCAGTGTCCTTAACCATCACCAAATCTGGGGCCCATTTAGGATCTCCTGGGTCAATGAGCAATGCCTTCCTGTCTTTCCAGGGTTTCAACAAATTAACATGGTAAATTTGTTTTTCTTTTTTTCTGTCTAGATGTAAGACTTTGTAGTTAGCTAGCCCCACCTTTCTGAGGGCCTCATTTGGTCCCTACCGTTTAGCTTACTCTCAGAGCTAAGCAACAGAAGGAGTACTGTGTCACTGGACTTGAACTCCTGTAGCCTGACCCCTCAGTTATAGTTCCCTGCCTAGGTTTGCCGTGCTTTTATTAAATTTATTTTGGCAAATCTGCCAACCATGTCCAATATTTCTCTCATTTGTAATACATATTGGAGCATGTTACGGGGGAATATGTGCCTGTTCTTCCCACATCTCTTTTACAAGATCCAGCATCTCTCGAGGTTGATGCCCATACAACAGTTCAAAGGGTGAGAACCAGTGGATGACTGTGGCACTTCCTAAATGGCAAACATTAAATAGGGTAACAATTCATTGCATTTTTTTTTTTTACCTCAGTTGACATGAATTTAGACAGCACACTTTTAATGATTTATGAAAGTGTTCCACTAAGCCGTCAGTCTGTGGGGAATACACTGGTGTCTGGATGGGCTTAATCTTCAATAAAGCGCACACCTCCCTCATACCTTTTGACATAAAGTTGGTGCCTTCATCAGTTAGGATCTCCTTTGGCGGCCTAACTCTGGAAAACACTTATCAATATTTTTGCCACTGACCATGCTGTAGTGGACCATAGTGGAATAGCTTTGGTGTAACTGGTGGCGTAATCCAATATAACCAATATGTATACTAATACCCAGATTGACTTTTTATCAAGGGTTCCACCATATCAACCCCAGTTCTTTCAAACAGGCTGCCTGTTATGGATATAGGGATCAAAGGGGCCCTTTTTGTACTTCTGGGGGCCACCAATGGACACTTAGGGCAGGAAGCACAAAAGTTGGCTACTTCCTTCAATATACCTGACCAGAAGAACCAGGCAAGTATGCGTGCCTCAGTTTTCTTCCAGCCCAAATGACCGCTATAGGTATAGTATGGGCCAGCCTCAGCATCTTCCTTCTTGCAGACCTGGGAACCACTAACTGGTGACGTGAAGTCCCATTTTGTATCGCAGATTCTTTCCATTACGGAATCTCATGTTTCATTTCAAACCTTGGAAAACATTGAGCTTTTTGTTCATCTTCCACTTTAACATTTACCATAGCTAAGTTCTGGTGGACATTCCTGAGAACCTCATCAGCCCTTTGTTTAAAAAATTACGTTGGCTGAGTTTTGAAAAAGGTCTGGTCTGACCTCCAGAAGAATCTCGTGACCTCCTGTAGACATGGATGCTATGTCCTCATCTGAATCTCCTTGGACCTGGGTCCTGGCTGTCCCCAACCACTACAACCTCAAAAAAATGGGCCTCTTCCTTTTTCTCCCTCCATTTCTGACCCTGGGACTTATTAGGTTTTCTTTCTGGGCCATATAGTTCAGAGTCAGTAAAGGGAAGTACATGTTTCAGTCCCTCTGTCTGTCTGGCCTCCTGTGGGTACATACTTGCAGTATTACTCTGCAGGAGGGTATGAAACCCTTCCCAGTCTCAGTCCAAGACAACTAACCAAGATACGGTTTTAGAAATTGCCACCTTTATTCCTGCCTAGTTGCCTGCCTTTATCCATACTGGGGCCATAGGGTATTTACGTGTCTCCCCATGCACACAGACAATTCTTATGGGATCTCCCACTGATGAAGGTTGGGTCCTACATAGATTCTTTAAACAATGTCTGCCCACAGCTGGAGTCCACTAGAGCTGTAACCACTTTCCCCCACTTGCACTGGTATTGTATATCGATTTTGGACATGTGTGTGTGTGTTAGGAATTCATTCCACAGAATCACAGTCCAGGTGGTCACAGAACATACTCAAATGCCTAAATTTACCACAACAAAAACATAGTGTTACTATCAAGTCTATGATCTGCACCCTCCCTTGGGTCACTGGAGAGTGGGGTCTTGGGACTGTGGGAATTACAGCAGGCCCAGGGATTATACCTTTGTGAAGTGGAGGGGTAAGCAATATTTCGCCACTTAACCACTTACCGATATCAGCGTGTTTGTTCCCATCCCTCCAAAGTGCTTTCTCCCCTCTTCTGTGGGAATCTTCTCTCCAGTTCGCTGCTTGAGGTTCATCATGGGTTTTGCTTTTCTTAGTGACCTCTGGCCTATCAGTTTACAGGTAGTGTTCCATAATTTATACTGCTGCAGCCAGAGTGGTCTGCTTATGTTGGCTTGCCCAATCATGGACTCAGTCTGGTAAAATGTTCCGGTACTGCTCCTGTACAGTCAGATCCATATCCTGTGTAGTGCATACCTCTGGTTTTAAACACCAAGTAGCCAAGTCCTGTAATTTTTGTGCCAGTACTCTAGATCGTGCTCCATTCTTCAAACCTACGGTGTGAAAGTTCCATTGGTAACTCTCTTCAGTTATTCCAACCCATTCTAAGATAGCTGCCATTACCTGATCATAGTTTCTGGCAGCAGCATCATGTGTGCAGCTTGGGCATCTCCATTCAGGTACGGTGCAATGCGAGTAACCCAGCTTTCTCATAGCCAGGCATTGGCACTCCATCAGAATTCATAAAGTAGGCCTAGAGGTCAACCTTTTTGGTAGCATGGAGTGGGGTCCTATACTACTAGACTAGACTAGACTAGACTCCCTGTGATCTGGAGCTGAGGCACAGTTTCTTTCTGTGTTTGCAGCACCTGCATCATAAACTGCAGCTGCTGGTCTCTTTGCACCTGTAATTGTGCTTGTCTGTCTTCATCTGGACCTGTTGTGCTTGCATCTGGGTCTTTTTTTGTTTGGTTTTTGATTTATTGTGCTTTATAGGTGGCAGACCTCCCAGGGCTCCGCCCCCCAACTCCCCTGACCACCCACAGGACCACTTCAGAGTGATGATCCACCCAGACTTACCCCCTCTGAGTGGGTCCATCAGGCAGACTCGACCCCCCCCCCAAACCACAGGGTCAGCTGCACCGATGGAAACTCTTGCTCAGTCACTGGCTGAGCACCCCAAAATGCAGCATGTTGCTGGAGGAACGGCATGTCATTTATGGAGCTGGCAGCTAGATTTTTCAGTTATAGCTGCCCTGGAGGCATGGCATGCAATGACATAGAGTGCTGAGCACAGCGTGCAGCACACCTCCCAAACAGCTTCTGGCGCTGGCAGCAGTAGTAGTCCCCCCCCCCCCAGCCACCGCTGGGAGTCATTTATGTGCCAGTCGCACACACACACCCCGGAGAAGAGCAGTCCCAGTGATGCTCAATCCTCCTCCTGGTTGGCCCTCCAACATCCGGAGTCTGGTCTCGAACCTGGGACATCAACATTGTAGACAGAAGTCCAACCTCTGTGCCAGTGGGCTGGCTGCATCTAGGTCTACTGTGCCTGCTGTTCTGTCAGCCATTTCAGTAGTTTGCCAGAGTCCCTCTAACCCCTGTTTAGACAAGGTGAAGTTCCATCCCACTGCTAAAGCCATCCACAGGTGACAGGGTAGCAAACCAGGCGGCTTCTGGGAAACACCAGGTTTTAAATAGTTGTATTGCATCACAGTTTGCGGCGATCCGCCGTTTCCCGGCGACATAGTTTACTTCGCATCACAAAAATGCGATACATTCTGTGGCTGTCTCTTCCCCTGCCATCTAAGCTCTGGCACCACTAGTTCTGTGCTTGCCCCCATCCCTCCTGCGAGCTGGTTGATCGGAAGCACCTAACTGTAGAAAGGCTCCAAGCTGCATGTTTCCGGGTGCATCAGACTGCAGTTGTGGCATTTTGTGTGCCGACCGGGGACAACTGGGAAAATGCGGCTAATTGGGCAGACATGGTGTGGAACAGCAAGGACTACGGTGGGCAGAGCAGAAAGCAGAATTCTTGTCAGACAGGAAACACACGGCAAGTTCTATGACTCAAGGCAAGCAGCCTGGTCACAGCCGACAGCCTGCAGGCTGTACAGAAGGTAGGGCAGTGGGAGCAGACAACACGGAGCCGGCAGAGCAGTTTAAAAAAAAAAAAATTTCCTACTGGGTGCATATGTTTTGTCCCCACTGTCATTCATGCTGCGTGTCCATGCCCCTCATTTCAGTGTCAAAAAGTTGACAGGACAGGGAACATGAGTGATGAGGGTCAGTGGAGGGAGGGTTTTGCCATAGATGGGCGTGCGCGTGTGTGTGTGTGTGTGTGAGATACAAGTGCCTATTTTCAGGGGAGGTACAATGACTTGCCCAAACTCACAGCATGCAATTGGAGGTTGTGGGAATCAAACCCAGGACTATAGCTGGATGTAATCAATCTAATTCATAGCTCACTACTCTAACCGTAGTCTGAGTAACAATTAGGCTTGTGTCTGTTTTTAGAGGAGGCAAAGTGACTTGCCCAGAGTCGCACAGCATACAAGTGGCGGTTGTGGGAATCCAACCCAGGTCTGCAGCTGGATGTACCAAGTTAATTCACAGCTCACTACTCTAACCTTAGTCTAACTGCCAATTAGGCTTGTGTCTGTGTTCAACTGAAACAAATCATGCAAAGACGGAGATAATTTTAATGAGAATTTTTATTCAGGCTAAAATATTTAAAAGAATTGTTTGTATACATATTTTAGTATTTTTACTTTGCTAATCTAATTGAGGCAAGTGCTATGCATCTTTACAATTGATTAGCAGAAAGTGCTAATCAGTTTTCGCAGCTTATTTAAAACCCTGAACACAGTCAAACAGAACATTACAGCCATCAGTTTAAATTAAATTAAATCTGCTTTGCTTTCATTAACAGGAAAAAGAAACAGCTTTTATTCAGCTTAACAAAAACGTCTTGCAGTTCAGTCTCTTGCATTTCAACAAAACAGAAACCGTTTGTTTGTTCACCCTTCTCCCTTTATTGGGCTCAGGTGTTGCTTGTTAACACTCCCTCTCCTTCTGAGAGAGAGCCAACAGGTTGAGCATCCAGTGCAGTGAGGCCTTAAAAGGCCAGTTTTAAAACAGGAGGGGGTTGTTACAAATCCCACCACAGCCCCTGTCAAACTCTGCATTGTCCATGTTGCAGGGTTATGAATCATTTTATGGGTGAGAGGAGCATGATGGACATGTACTTCGGCACAGTTATGAATAGCATTAGAAATCTAGAGACACGTAAATTCAGATTATCAGAGACTGCATACAGAGTCTACTGCAATAAATAGTTACAAACAGATCCAGTTAGAAACAGGTACATATGTCGCCACCCTCTGTATTGCTGGCAAAACTGGGCACTGGGAGCTACCATCCTCCCCCCATCTTTTTATGCTGGGCTGTCAGCGTTAAATGTCTCCCAAACTCACCTCTACGTCATCCTTGAGTACTCCTTTCCATCTCCCTATCCACTGCAAGCCACAATGGGCCATGCACCTAGTAAAACAGCTCTTGTCTCTACTGCTTCTCATTGCTGGGGACATTGAACGAAACCCTGGTCCAACCCCCCAACACATATGGCCACCCCTCCCCCTCCCAGCTAACTAACTACCAAGAGGCTTCAAAATAGCACACCTAAATATTTGCAGCATTCTGAACAAACTTGCAGTCCTACAAACATGTGTCCTATCCCTGTGCTCTGATATCTTAATCATTACTGAATCCAGGCTGAAGCCCCACAACCTCAATGGTGAGTTCTCTACACCTGGCTACTCCCTCATTCGGCAGGACCGCCGGGGTAAAAGGAAGGGTGGTGGGACTCCAGTGTTCATCTCCACTAAGCTCCAGTTCACTACAATCAGCCTTTCTGCACCCTCATTGTCTATAGACCCCCTTCTAATCAAAATCTCTCTCCCTCACTCATTTCCCATGTACGTAGCAGGGTCATACTGCTCTCCGGACACACAGCTGCCTGATGTCCTAGACCACTTGGGCACCCTGAGGTCCCTCGCAGCCGGGGGTGAGCTACATATCCTTGGGGATTTCAACCTGAATTGGCTCGCCAGTGCTAGCTCTAAATTACGAAGTCAAGTAAATGCACTAAACCTGTCCCAGCAAATAACTGAACCCACTCGCCTAAACCACAAATCCAAGAAACATACTCTGTTGAACTGGGCCCTAACCTCCCACCCTCATCGCATTATTTATGCTGGCCTACTACCAGACTCTCTCAGTGATCACCACATGATTTATATGGTACGGAAAATATTCAGACCTAAGGCCCCCATTGACAATATATACTGGATCTTACAAATCCCTAGACCAGATCACGCTCCTAAACGACCTGACCAACATCAATTGGTCTTACATCCCTCAGGCTCCCTCCATGGATGCGGCCCTCAATTTCTTCACATTGAGATTCCTTGCCACCTGGGACTCTCACGCCCCCCTCAGAAGATCCAGAGTAATGGGGCACCCACCTACCCTGGGTGTCTGCAAATTTCTTAGAGCAACTTCTAGTCAGGGACCATGCCTAGAAAACCTATAAGGTAACAGGTTCTCAACTGGCTCTGCAACACTATCGCTCGTTATGGAATACCTGCACGAGGCTCATCAGGCAGGCCAAATCCAATTATTTCAAGTCTGCCTTCCAAAATAACTCTACACACCCAGCTCAACTCTGGAAGTCAATTAAATCCCTCTTCTCCCCTCCGGCCCAACCCCCTTCCTCAATACAGCAGGTGTTACTATCACTACCTCGAGTGTTGTAGCCACAGAGCTCAACTCCTTTTTCACAAGCTGCATGGCCTCTCCCTCATCCCCTCACCCTAGTCACCCCACTACAGTTACCCCAGCCTCTTCCCCACCATCCAACTTCTGCTTTCGCCCTGTTACCCCAACTGAGGCACTAAAAGCACTTTGGTCACTCAATCCCTCCAAAGGTAAATGCCCGTCGGGACTTGACTCCAAAATGCTCCATCTATCTGCCCCAGCTATAGCCAGTCCTCTAGCTGATCTCTTTAACCTGTCATTCAGACTTGGTTCTATCACATCTAAATGGAAACATGCCACGGTCATCCCCCTTCTCAAAGGCAGTGACCCCTCCTCCCCCAGACAACTACCATCCTATCTCGCTGCTCCCTATCCTAGCTAAAATCCAGGAGCACCTTGTGCTCTCGCAGCTCTCCCAGTTCCTCGACTCCACCTCCTTCTTCACTCCATACCAGGCTGGTTTTAGGAAAACTCACTCCACCATCACCTCACTCCTCCAGCTCACCAACACCATCCTCATGGGTATGGATAAAGGGGAAATGACCACGGCTATCTTTATTGACCTGGCCAAGGCTTTCAACTCTGTCTCTCATGCCCTGTTACTGTCCAAGCTCACCCTCGTCGGACTATCTGGGCATGCCACCAGCTGGTTCCAGGCATACTTGACAGGCAGGTCCCAGTCTGTCCAGATTGGATCCGCCATCTCCCCCTCTCTCCCTGTCACCTCTGGGGCACCGCAAGGCTCTGTCCTAGGCCCCATGTTGTTTTCCATCTTCCTCAACGACCTGCCTTCGGCCTGCCTTCATACGGCCATCCACATATACACAGACGACACAGTACTGTATGCCTCTGGTCCAACCCACTCCGCAGTAGCTGCCTGCCTACAGCAGGATTTCAACAATGTCCAACTCTGGTTTTGCTCTCATCAGCTACTTCTAAACCCCAAGAAAACTGTCTCCCTAACATTCGCCACTAGGGCAAAACTTTCCCACCTTCTCTCCACCCCCTCTTTCCGCACACTTGACAGCTCCCTCCTGGAGGTATGTACATCTTTCAGATACCTTGGTGTCTGGTTAGACCAACATCTTGACTTCACTGTGCAAATCGATGCTATACATAAGAAACTACACCTCATGCTGGGTGTGCTTTACCACAATAAAAGTTGCATCCCCCTGCCAATGTGCCTGGCAATAGTCCAAAAGATGATCCTCCCAATCCTGGACTATGGGGATGTAGTCTACAGTGTAGCCCCTAAGTCCTCCCTGGCCAGACTTGATCCTCTCTTCCACTCTTTCTGTCGTTTCACCCTGGACTGCCCCCCCCATAACCCATCACTGTGACCTCTACCGTTCCTTAGACCTCCCATCTCTCCACAATTGTAGACTGATACACAGTGCTAGAACCACTGCGAAATTCTGGTCTCAGTCACTCCCCTCCTACCTTGCATCCGCCCTAGCAGCTCTACCCCCGGCGGCATACTCGCTCAGGAATAATGATTCCTGGCTTCTTCACATCCCCCACATGTCCACAGCGGCTGGCCAGGCAGGCTGCCTTCTGCTATCGGATGCCAAAACTATGGAATTCTCTGCCAGCTGATATTAGGCACTCCTCCTGCACGCTTCACCTCAGCGTGGTATTCAAGTCTCACTTCTCCACTATTTGCTCATGCAATTTGCAATACTGAAGCTGCCACCTAATTTTCTATTTTCGACTGATTATTCTCATTACTTCTTCTGTTGACTACTCTGTATATACTAAATGCTGTGGTCTACCCTGTATATATGAAGGTATTGCTGCCTCTTTCATCTGTATATTTTTTACTTCTGCTGACGACTACTCTGTATATAAGAATGCTGTTGTCTACTCTGTATAATGTATGTATTGCTAGATGTATTTATCTGTATACTTCCCTCCCCCCCCCACCTCCAGGGCGCATCTGGAATCGAGTGGTACCCTGCTCAGTATGCCTTCCTGGTAAAACTCTTAAATAAATAAAAAAATAAATATAAGCATTAAGTAAGTGCTTACAGTAGTCACTATAAAAGCAGTGGGCCATTGGGGAAAGATGAATAACATAGAATATGGAATTCCAAAGCCTGGGGTAAAACTCATGAAAGTGATAGAAACCAGGTTAGTTCTCAGAATAGGAGTGGGCAAGAGGCCATGATCAGTAGACCTAAGGGGATATTCACTGTGAGGGTACAGAAGTAGGGATGCACGTGACATAGGCAGCTGATTTTGGATAATGCAATAAATGATGATTCCAACAGCGAAGTAGTGTAAGGAGTGAGGGGGTAGCCAGCCACGCCTAGAGTATACAGTACAGTACAGTGATGGTCCTGGAAATTAGTAGCCAATGCAAAGCGGCACAAGTTATTATATGTATCGTACCATTTCCACAACATTTTCTTGACTGTGGCTGAATGCACAGGTACCCATACACATGTTAAATAGAAGAATCCTATGGGGGCAGTGCAAGCCAAGCCTTAGAAATGAGACTATGCCTAACCCTATATGAAAGTCCAAGTCTGGTGTTTACAGATTTATAGGTCCTCACTATGTGGAGGGGAGAAGTCCAGGAATGGGTTCAAGTTTACCCCTAGATGGCCCCGTGGTGCAGAGGGCTGAGGCACTTCAAAGTGCCTTACCTCTTGCCATGTCATTGACCTGAGTTAGGAATGGACTCGGGTCATCGGGGGTTGGCTGGGGAGGGGGAGGGACTGCTTTCCTCTCTCGGGGAGAAATGTCTTGTCATTCTGGCCTCTGTTGCCCCCAGGTGGAGTTCTAAGGATAGAGCAGGGCATGGAAGCAAAGTATGAGAGGGCACTGCAGGGGTACATAGGAGGGTGCAGCTCCATGTGCAGGTCCTACTCTCCGCAGGAGGGGGTAGGACAGAAAAGTGGAAAATGGACGTCAGGAGGCTTCATGAAGCCAGGCCCAACCATCTCTGCACCTGTGCCTCTGCTTGGTGAGCAGCCAGGTCTGCCTCAGACTTGATGTATTGGGGGGGGTCCTCCCTTCCTCCTTGGCCCTGCCACAAGAGAGGAACTCGTGGGGAGACTTCCAACCAGACGCTTACCAGGAAAGGCGGAGAGCCAGCCTGGAGGGGCTGGGGATTGGGCAGATGCAGCCACCCCCCCCCCACTAGTGTAGGCAGAGAAAAACCTATACCAAAAAAAGTATACTTCTAGATACCTGAAGGCCAATACTGAGGCAAGATGGTGCCATTCTACAAGAGCCTGAAAGGGGGATGAACAGGTCTTAGCCTGGGTGTAGAACCAAAAAGCATTGCTTGGGGTTTAGAGGTGTTTAGTAAGTAGTAGTTAATTGTGAGGAAGCCAATTTTGAACAATGTGGAGGTCCGAGGAGAGGTGGTTGTTAATGTTCTCTATATTATTTTAATGTTCTCTGTTTGACTGAGCTCAGAAAGAGAACCAAGTTATTTTATTTTATTTTTTATTTTTTTATTGTAAAATCAGAATTACAACCTTTGAGCTAAAAGCTCATTTACAAAGGATCCTCATCGAACAGAGGGTGGGGGAACATCAAGTACATGGACAGTGAAGAAAAACAGAAGCAGCTAGAAGGCATTGTCAGTTACACATCATTACAAAAGCTAAACAGCATTACAAAATAGAAGGATGGGGAGAGACAGAATACATTGCAAAAGCCATCACTTAATTACATAATACAGAGGAAAATAGTCCCATTACAGATTAGGTGAATAAAGTGCAGATTCCAACTATGTACAAAGCATACCTCTCAACCTGTCGTCACCAAAATGTGTGACACGATGTGTGACAAATGAGCAAAATGTGTGACATATTGTCTAACATGGCACTGCAAGCTCAGAACACTATAGCTGTCAGTGCACTAATGTTTATAATGTTTTTTGATAACTGAGCATAATAGATTATTATGAATTTCTGCCTTAAAGTCTCAGTAGGGAATGTGGAATATCACCTTCCCCATGATGGACAAAGGGCTTCTGAGAGGTAAAATGAGTGACGTACCACATAATGTGTGACAGTTGAGAGGTATGGTACAAAGTGTGAGGCTTCCCAGAATGCAGCTATAGAGCTTAGATAGGTTCTCGGAGGGAACAAGTAATGTGACCACCAACAAGTACAGCCATTAAGGGAGAGTAGGCTACAGGTTAGACGGGTGAGGGGGAGAGCACAATGGTGGGTGATAGCTGAAGGGTCAGGGGGGCTAAGCAGATGTGGAGGTAGGGGGTATGGAGGGTCGGGAGGGCTAAGTGGTTGAGGGGAATGGGGGACCAAGGGGTGGGTACGTGGGGATTAGCAGGAGATTCTTAGGAGCCACGGGTCACCGCAGCCAAGCCATATTGTGTCAGGGGCACCAGGGGGGGCCCTAGAAATGGCTGGGATGTTCTTCATCAGCATGGAGTATGGGTGTACTGTGGGACAGACATGAATATTATTGATATGCATCAAAAAGAGGTGAGAGCTGGGCTTAGAATTGACCCTTGTGGCACTCCAACTGTGGTAAGGCCAGACTCAGAGAAGGCAGTCCCAAACATAACCTTCTGATATCTATCATCCAAGTTGTCCTGGAACCATGGAACGGCATTGAAAAAATTGAACAAATACAAATACATAAATACGTAATACAGTTGACAAAAATCTGGCTTACAGACATAACAGAAAGGGTAAAATTCATAAAGTCTGGGTGCGGTTACTAGTGAAGTTCTCCAAGGGTCAGTCCTTGGTCTGGACATTTTTCACATCTTTATCTAAGATCTAACAAAAAATGTACTTACCTGGTCATCAAAATACGCAAATGACTCGAAGCTGGGCTGCCCCATGTAGAACTACAGCCCAAGTAGAATAAATTTGGCTGACAAATGCAATTCAACCTAGAAAAGTGTAAAATGATGGATCTGTGGAAAACAAAAAAAAAATATTAATTATTCCCAATGCGGCACAATATTAACAGACACTGTACAGGAAGGAGAAAGAGATCAAGGTGTTGGGTTATATCTGATCTTAAACAGCAAAAACAATGTAATGAAATAGTAAAGAAAGCAAATAGTGCCGGTCCGGTGGCACTAAGGGCTGATGCGGTGGACACTTTACCTCGCACTACACTGATGACCCATGTTCGGGAGCGAGCAGGGGTCAGAAGGGGTGGAGAAGTGAGCAGCGTCCCCAGACAGATCTCCTTCTCCGGGGTGGGGAGGTCCTCCAGTGGTCGTATTTGTCTGGCCCCTAGCAGTGGCTGGGGGCTGGCACACCATCACTGTATCTACATGGGAGGCAGAGGAGCAGCCATCAGACGTGCTACGGGCTGACGTGCATGCAGTACATCCCCTGACGGCATTGCACGCTCCACTGCCTGTGGGAATAAAACAGAAGAAAAAGACCTCCCATCATCGCTGGCTGGGGCCCCTTCAGTTGACCTACATGTTCCCCTCCTACCTGAAATCCTCCCACCTGCACCCTGGTCTCTACTCACCCACGACACACCAGTGGAGCAATCCCTGTGGAATCCACCCCCCGGAGCGGGGCCGCCTTCTACTCCTCGGCACTTTCTTCCGGCAGTACCACGGACGGAGGTGACATTGAGATGAAGTCCACAGTGGGCAGGATCCAGTGTTGGAGGTGGGGGCAGGTGACGTCTACCCCCCAGCCAACGGGTGTTTTCCCTGTTCATGAG
This sequence comes from Neoceratodus forsteri, assembly GCA_016271365.2. NCBI lineage: Eukaryota > Metazoa > Chordata > Ceratodontiformes > Ceratodontidae > Neoceratodus > Neoceratodus forsteri. The sequence goes on from CM028131.1 coordinate 1,131,823,631, forward strand.
AGCTCCTCCAGGAGCCCGGACGTGTAATGATGTCTAGTGCAACCGGGCACGCTCCTGCACTTTTCCCGCAGACGTTTGCCAAGGCTCCTCGCCTTGCACCAGCATGAGCCCCAGGCTGTAGCGCTCCCAGCCTCTGCTGGGAGACGTTCACACCGGGGAGCTAGACCTCGAGAGTTAAGCTCAAGAGGTCATCCGTTGACATGGAGACCTTGAGATCGAGAATATCCTTATCTGTGAATGACTCACCATAGACAATCTTCTATAGAGTATGTTGAATCCAGGCAAGTTTTTAAAAGTATGTGAAGTACCTTCTTGGCGCGATTTATTCAAGCGCCACATATTTCCTCCATTCCTCGTCCATTTTCACCACATGACCCAACATCGCACATGCGCGAATGCATTCGTTCTTGTTGTGCTGCAACTGGTGGCGTACTCAGTGCAGCAGCACAATAAGATTCATGACACACCGAGCGCAGTACAACAACGCTATAGTGTATGGTAGAACACTGTTCCACAGGGAAATCCATGCCTGGAACAGCATTGCGCGCTGCACTCAGTGTACCATGATCTTGTTGTGCTGCACTGAGTATGTCACTAGTGCCTCACAACAGATCTAACATTTGTGCATGCGTGATGTTGAGCCTGCGACGTGAAGACTAGGCGAGTAATGGAGGAAGAAGCGCGAATAGAAACTGCGCGAACAAGGTACTTCACATGCTACAAACTTACCTGAACTCTCGCCACTATAAAGATTGTCATAGTGATTCGATCTGAACAGACTGATACCGATCTCAAAAGTCCTGCGTAATCGGCGGACGACCTCTCGAGCTTTGCTGTTAAGGTCTAGTGTTGCCATGGAAACCACTTGATCGAGAATATCCTTGTTGTGAATGACTCCCCATAGATAATCCTCTATGTTCCAGACATGGATTTCCATGCGGAGCAGCATTCTACCATATACTATAAATCCTGAATTCCTGACCAGTGGAAATAACAAGTAAATCAAAAAATGAATTCAAGTCCAAACTAGATAATCATACTTTAAAAAGGAATCAAATGCAATATTATGAATAACTAAAGGAGAAGCTAATTATGGGCAGATCATGTTTTCTGCTCCACATTCTCTATAGTAAGAATGATAGTATAGGGCAGTGGAGAGATGCAAAGAGTGCAGAGTTTTGTACAGAGCAGGGACTGCTCAACAAGATAGAATGCTTTTGAAACAGCAATGAATACAGTACCTGTGAGATCTCCTCTCCGTTCCAATAACAATGGCATTGGTAAGAATGAGCAGAACTGTAGTGGTGCTGTGACCACTTCAAAAGCCAATTCAGTCCATTGTTATTTATAAAGCACCCATCCAGAGAAGCTGAGTGCTGTACATGGTAAAAGTACCATACACAAAAATACAGAAATTACACTCAACAGATATAAAGATGACCTCTTGTCAGATTAAAATAACAGACAATCAAAAGCTTTGGCGGGGGGCAAGATCTTCGGGGATATCTCTGTCATCAGGTCACACCTATGGAACTTAGGCATCAGGATCCCAGGGAAGCTTTTTCTTCAGCAGTCTATTAGGGGCAGCCCACTCTGATGTCAGGCTCCAATGTCACGCACCCTATATAAGCACGGGCAGCACCACTCCCTCTTCAGTTCTTTCCCATTAGTTGACCATTCGTTCACAGACTCTACAGAAGCTTTGCCTCTCAGTTCGATTGCCAAAACTTCTTATCTTTTTTCTTTATTACTTACCTTTGAATCACTTTAGTTTAAAGAGATTCTTTTGTCTTATGTATGTCCAGAATTAATCCCTTGTCGACTCTTTTCTGTCACTGCTGCTACAGAAAGATTTCTTCAACCAAAGAACACGAACTCTGTGTCTGCTGTCTTGGGCCTAGCCGCAACATTCTTGCCTGTGAGTCCTGTCTGAAGTTCAATCTCACCACCCAGTGCCGTTGCAAGAAAGCCCTGAAGAAGTTCGTCATGGAGCAACAGGCAGCCAGCGGAGAGCAGGTGTCTTCTGGAGGCCCCCCGCCAGTCACCAGTGTCTTCTTTTAGGCTCTCAGGTGACCAAGGCCCGAATCAAATCCTCTGGGAAACATTCTCAATGGGACATGGATCGGCCTAAGGACTGTTCTTCTCCCCAGTCGGCAATACTGGTCCCCATTGTATTCCTTCTCTTCTTCTCCTGGGGTTGCTCCATCGACTACTTTGGCATCGGCACCTCGCTCCATGCAGGCCTCTACTCCTATCAGGCCCCCCATGGAGGAATTTTCTCCCAGCTGTCACAAGTCTGCAAGGGGGCCATCAGCCTCTGGGTCCTCGGCTCCAGCCCTGCCACTGAGAGCTGTCGAATCTGGAAGTCCATAGGAACTGTGCCCAACTGCTTCCACTATTGCTAGCAGTTCATTGTTAGAGCTGGGCTACGCGCCCCCTCCATCGATGATTGCTTTTCCCGCTGTCGACCTTAATGCTTTTCTTTCCTCCATTACCACGTCTGTCATACAACAGTTTGGTCCACGGCCTGGGCCGTCATCACCCGCGCCATTGGGTGATGCTTCAGTGTCAACGCCAGTCTGACCTGTTTGCCCCATGCCTTCCAGAGAGCTGTCGGTACTCCGTCCATTGGTCTCTGCTTCTGAGTAGGCCAAGTCGAGGAGGAATACCATCCTAACCTCATCCTCCCTGAGGAAGAGGATAGGGAGGAAGATATTGACGTGAAATCCTCTGATAGGTCCAGTGTCTCCTCCAGGAGTGAGGAATCAGTGAAATACACCACCAGGTCCCCACCAGAGGACCCCTCTTTCTTCAACATTATGAAGCAGCACTCCTCCACTGTGGGGTTTCAGACTGAGGAAGAGGATGAAACTAGGAGGAATTTGGTAGATTTCTTGGAGATTTCAGAGCCTCCACCCAAAGTTATTCCTCCTTTGCTGCCAGCACTGAATGTTGCTACCACTGCAGCCTGGCCTAGGCTCAACATGGTACCAGCCATGCCCAGAAAGGCTGACAGGCTCTACCAGACTCTTTAAGGGCTACCCTTTTATGCTGCCAAGCAGGAAACCAATTCAGTGGTTATTAAGGCTACTCATGAGAGAACTAAGACCCCTAATTACCTTAGTTCCCTGCCCCCTGACCATGAATCTAGGAAGCTAGACCTCTGGGGCAAGAGGACTTTTGCCCCTTCCATTCTTGGCCTCACGATTGCCAGTTCCTTGGCTCATCTGATCAAGTACCAGAATACCCTCCGGAGAAAGAGCAAAGCTGCTGCACAGGCCCTTCTTGAGGGTTCCCAGAGACAAGAGCTTCTATAAGTGCTCCAGGCCTCTGAAGATGTCATTAAGCATCTCCTCAGAGCCACCTGTGATATCGCTGATACTACAGCCAGGGCAGCTGCCACTGACATTTGCCTCAGAAGTGATTCCTAGCTTAGAGTCTCTGGCTTTGCGACTGATGTCCAACAAAAGGTGTTGAATGCCCCTTTTGTGGGTCACAGACTCTTTGGGCCAGACATGCAGGATATTATCAGTGACCTGGAGGCCTCTGGCAGGGTTGTTCAGTCCATCCACTCCCTTTACTATGACCAGCCCAGGAGTAGACCAAGGTCTTCCTTTCGTAAAGTTTCTCATAAGTCAGATTCCAGAACCAAGCTCCAGGGAAAACACAGAGCCAGCTCTGCCTTGCCTGTTCCCTACTCCACCTCTGGTTTCTTTGCCAAGCAATCCAGAGGAGGAGGTGCAGCCCTGACCACAAGTTCATCTTCAGCCTGACTCCTTGACAGACCCCCCCCTTCCTCTTGTTCCAAGCCAGAAGGTGATGGTCAGAGGTTGGTTCTCCCTCCGTCTGTCCCAATGGAGAACCATAACAACCGATGCTTGGATCTTGCAGATAATTTAACAGGGCCATGCTCTAGAACAGCCTCCAGTTGTTCCCTCAGTTCCTACCTCTTATCTGCCATATGACACAGAGGTGCTCAGGGAGGAGGTCCTTACTTTGCTGAGCAAGGGGGCCATTGAAGCAGTGCCAAGGCGGCAAAGGAACAAGGGGCTTTACTTCAGGTTCTTCCAGGTTCCCAAAAGTACAGGGGACTTGAGGCCCATTCTAGAAATCAAGGAGCTGAACCTTTTTATTCAGTACAAAAAGTTCTAGATGGTCACTTTGCATGACCTTCTCCCTCTGCTCAAGCAGGGTGATGGGTTATGCTCCCTCGATATGCAGCATGCCTATCTGCATTTCATGACTTGCCCTCCTCACCGACGATACCTGCAGTTCCTGTTGCAGCAGCCCTCCGGTGTGAAGGCCTCTGTGTGGTCCCATACCTGGACAACTGGTTACTGAAAGCCCAGTCCAGGGAGCTTCTGTTGTTGACTCTAGAATGCACCCTGCAGTTGTTCCAGTCCTTGGGCATCACTGTCAATAGGCCCAAGTCTGTGCTCACCCTGTCTCAGCAGTTGCATTAGATAGGGGCAGTCCTGGACTCTACTGATGGCAAGGCCTTCCTCCCTCAAGACAGGGTGGACTGTTTTATTGCCCAGGTCCAGGAGGTAGCTCAGAGCCAGCACGTCCTCGCTAGGACATTCCTCAGGCTATTAGGCCTGTTGGCCACAGTCATTGTTAGGGTTCCTCTGGCCAGGCTGTCCATTAGAATCCCACAGCAGACCCTCAGGGATCAGTGGGTTCAGCGCTCAGACAATCTAGATCAGCTGGCCCTTGTCTCCTCACCAGTACGCAAAGTGCTTCAACAGTGGATGACTGTGTCCAATCTGTTAAAGGGGGTTCCCTTTCTTATCCCCACTTCTCACCAAATCCTCACCATGGATGCTTCAGGTTTGGGTTGGGGAGCCCATCCAAACAGGGTTTTCCAGCATAGCCAACCTCGGAAAAATGTAAAAAATATATAAATTAAGAAGACGGGAGAGGCCTAAACCAGTTCAAATGGCTGTTGCTACTCAAAAGGTATACTGGAATATTGGCCCACTCACCCATAAGTAAACCAAAATCTTTCTTAATCTCAAGTTGATTTTTATTTTATTTTATTTTTTTTCCCCAATTTTTTTTTCCCCTCCAGTCACGGACTACAGGGCCTCTCTCGGGCATCCTGCCTGTTCCTGTCCTACCTGAAGTCCTTCGACCTGTGCCTCCTTTCTCCTCCTCCTCATCCCACAGTTGGCACCCCCGGCTTAACCCCTCTGGGGTGGGGCTGCCCCTCCTCTCTGGCGCTCTTATAGTCAGTCTCCGCTTATGGGCGAGGACCGGGGTGGAGGAATCTGGAAGGCCAGGCAGGATGGACCCGGCCGTAGACATGGGGGCAGGTGCTGTCGCCTATCCCGCAGACCAGGCTTTTCCGTGTTCTGGTGCTAGCCCCCCCCCCCCAGTGCGCTGAGTACGTGCTGCCCTGTGCTGCTGCTTCCAGCCTCCACCAGGGCAGCTGGCATGCCAGGCGATCCCCAGCCCCCCCCGGGGAGGAGAGCAGCCCAGTGGGCACTCTATCCTCTGCCCACCCCTACCGACCCCCAGCGCCTGAGCTCGCTCCCAAACTCGGGTCAGCGGCATAGCGCAAGGTGTGGTGTCCAGCGCCTCAACCCTTAGTATCACTGGGCCAGCCCAAGTTGATTTTTATTTTGTAACGACCAGTCAATATTACAGTCCAACGTTTCGGTATACCCTTTCTTCAGGGAAACTGGTTAATCTAATATATAAACAAACAAAAGCATTATACATTATAATTCTAAATATCTTTAATTTGTAATAAATTTCAGAATAAGAAAAATTTGTGCATGTCACTTTAAGTACCTAATTCTCTTCATTTCATCTGTTTCTATATATTTTTTGTTTTCCATATGAAACTTTACATGACTTCCACCTTCAAATGAATGCAACATCAAGAATCAAGTACCGATTTCTTTTTTATTCAGATTAAACAAAGAGAAACATTTTTTCTGACCTCACTTTGAGTTCTTTTCCAGATTCCAGCTTCACCATACACTACTCAGTACCTCTTTAAACTCCTTATTTCTAAATACAAAACGATAATACAGATTCCTAGCTGGAAGATACAGGTTCCCTCCTTACCGCTCGCACGTTTTGTAGGCCCTGGCTCCCAAATCTACAGATTTACTCAAAATTAAACTTGTCAGAGTTACAGCAGATCGCATCATGATATCGACCACTATGGAGGATAAATTCTCACCCGGTTTCTGCCGCTGCCCGTGCAGGCAAAAGATGTCTCGCACCGACCCGCATGCCATGTGCGTGTACTGCCTGGGTGCCGGCCATGACACTCAGGCCTGTGAGATGTGTTGCGCATTTCACCCGATCGTCTTAGACGATCGTTCTACATGGCTTCAATTGGGCAGACCGGAGAAACGGAACCTGCTGGTCAAATCTAAGGAAGCCCAATGGGCGGTCTCTGCAACTACAGGGTCCACTGAGCAGCTTCAACAAATGAAGACTTTAGAGGAGGAGCCTCGGGCCAAGGATAGATCCTTGATGTCCTTCTTCGTACCGCACAACTTGGGCTCCACTTTCTCTGGATCCTTTCAGGAGATGTGCCAGTCCCTCCCCACCAAGGGCAAGGGGCCTTTGGGCTTGCGATGTCTCTGTCCCGGAAAAAGGACAAGGAACGTTCCTGAGATCATGAGAGATCTTGGTCCCAGGAATCACCTGTCTCGACTTTGGTCGAGGTTGTGGCCTCGGCCGCTGGCTTCACGGTTCTCCCGTCAGGCCAGCCAGCCCAGACACTGGACGACGATCCGGTTGAGATAATTCTCGACCCGTTGTCGCCTGAGGAAGCTGACAACTCCTTATTCAGGACTCTGGTCCTGCCTGTCCCCGATGAGGAGACCCAGCCCACTGGAAATCCCGGAGGAGCCGCGGTCCTCCCCGATCCCTGCCGATCAACCCCATCGGCCCCCCTGATGATCCAGATCAATGTCTCAGACTCCTTCGATCGACAGACCGAAGAAGGTGCGTAAGTGCTGAAAGAAGAGGTGCCGTCAGCATTCTTCTTCATCTTCCTCGGATGAGGAGAGGCTTCAACGGAAACTCCGTCAATGCTACGAAGACTTAATGTGGCTTCCACCCCAGCCATTGCTTAGCTTTCGACTCCTAGGCCAAAGCCAGTCCGCAGTGTTCCTCCTCCCATGGAGCTGGTCAAATCCATCCCAGTTTGGCCAAAATCAACCCATCCACCGATCTTGGTGGAGCCGCCACCCAAACAACCCCCTTCGGGGGGGCCTGCCAAAGAGTCTCGGCTTGTTCCGTGCCTCCTACGTAGGCTTTCTGTTACCCTCACTCCTGACTGTCCTAGGCTGATGGAGGGAGACTCAGGTGGCTGGCTGATTTATCCGGGCTCCTCGGAGTCCGACCTTCATTCCTGTCCCTTGGACGAGGAATCGGTTGGTAGTCTCTCGACTGAGGAAGGTCCTTCTTCCTTTATGGGCATCCTCCATCTCACCTCCGAATCCACGGGGATGCCTTTCACGCTTATCCAAAAATGGGCCAACTATCCCCTCACTGATATTCTTAAATGGGGGGATTCACCGACAGAAGCCTTCCCAGTGGCCAAGGCCATCGTTGGTCCGGCTTTGGAGCTATGGCAGCACCCTGCCTCCTGCCCTGCTCCATCTACTCGTATGGCCCACAGGTACGTGGTGCCCATCGGATCCCTTTCGGGATTCACAGAGCACCCCTCTGCAGAGGGTCTGGTGACCCAATCTGTGTTCAGACACTCAGGTAGTTCGGCAGACACTGATAGACCCCTGGGCAAGGAGTCCATAAAACTGGACCATTCTGCCCGAAAAGTCTATGGCGCCTCTACGCTGGGCCTCGGTCAGGCAAGCTGGGCTGTCATCATGGCGCACTTCTCTCACACCCTTCTGGGCTCTCTTGCAAGGTTCTACCTCACCTCCCCGTAGACCTCCACACCACGGTCAGGTAGGTCCATGACCAGGGTCGGGCTGTTGCGAAGCAGCAACTCCAGATAGCTCTGGATTTCAGGGACTCTTGCGCCTGCTCGGTGGCCGCAGTTGCCATGCGCTGCAGGGCTTGGTTAAGGGTCTCCACCTTCACGGTGGACACCCAACACAAGCTAACAGATGTCCCTTTCCTGGGCACCGACCTGTTTGGCCCAGGTGTGGATGGTTGCCTCCAATACATTGAGAAGTCGAATGCCACCTTGGACTCTGTAACATCTGCGTTGAAGGAATCCCAGGGTTCCAAAAAGCAGAAGAAGAAGCCATTTCGGCATTCTGCACCTGTGGCCAAGCAGCCCCACTTTCAAGTGGTGCAGAAACAGCAGGCACAATCTTGGCACCCTCGGCCCAAGTCAGGGCCTCCGGCGGCCCGTAAGCCTGGAGGACGGGGCTCAGGTGGTCCCCAGTCTGGATCCTCTTCCTCCAGGGCTGCTCAGTGATGGGATGGGGGTGGCCACCCCCATACCTGTCTCACAAGCTCTGGGTTCTCCCGTGGGGGGGCCGGCTCCGCCACTTCCTTTCCACCGAGTCCACTGTTACCACGGACAGGTGGATACTAGACGTGGTGGGCCAGAGACTGTCTCTGGAATTCGAGCAGTACCCTCCAAGCTGAGCCCACGCCCCATGGGAGGATATGGTGTCCGTACACACTCAGTCGGCTCTTCGAGACGACATTGCCCAGCTCCTCCACAAGGAGGTGGTGGCCAGAGTCAAGGACCCCCCAGTCAGCCCAGGGTTTGTATCCAGGTGCTTCCTGGTTCTGAAGCAGACAGGGGGCTGGCACCCCATTCTAGATCTGCATGACCTGAACCAGTTCCTCAGGTCACACACCTTCAGGATGGTAACTGTGTCCCAGATCATACTATCTCTCAAGCAGAACATGTAGTTTTGCTCTCTGGATCTCGAGGACGCATTCTTTTACATCCTGATCCGTCCATCTCACCAAAGGTTCCTTCACTTCCGAGCAGAAGGAGCCCTATTTGAGTTCTGAGCCATGCCATTTGGCCTGTCATCGGCCCCATGGGTCTTCACCAAATGCATTGCAGTAGTGGTGGCCCATCTTTAGTATCGAGGGGTCAGAGTTTACCCACACCTCGACAATTGGCTCTTGGCGGGATCTTACAAGCAGGAGGTGTAGAGTTCCAGGGACCTGGCCCTCCAGACCTGCACCAATCTTGGTCTCCTGATAAACAAGGCCAAGTTGGAACTCGTACCTTCACAGGTGATATGCCTCATTGGGGCAGAGCTCGACTCCTGCCAAGCCAAAGCCCAGCTCCCAACTGGCAGAACAGAGGTTCTCTCCTCCTTTGCCCAATCATTTCTGGTTGAGCACTTGCACCCTGCCTGGGACTTTCTGCGCCTGCTGGGATGCATGGCAGCCTGCACCACCATGGTCCGATGGGCCCCGTGGCATATGCGCCCCCCTCCAATGGGAGCTGGCCAGCCAATGGACTCAGCGTCACAGTCACTTTGACCATCTGGTCACTGCAACCCAGAAGATGTGGGACACACTGCAGTGGTGGACCATGCTGAAACACTTGCAGGAAGGGGTCCCATTTGTCCGTCCCGAGCCGACAGTCGTTCTCACAGTTGATGCCTCTCTCACGGGCTGGGGAGCCCACGTGGGGAATCACAGAGCCCACGGGTTCTGGACCCCTGAGGAATCCCAATATTATGTCAACCTGCTGGAGCTCAGAACAGTCAGACTGGCACTGTCAGCATTCGCTCCACTCCTTCGGGGTCAAGTGGTGCAAGTTCAGATGGACAATACCGTGACCATGTACTACCTCAACAAACAGGGCAGCACACACTCCTGGCTGCTGTGCAAGGAAGCGCTCTGTATCTGGACCCTTGTGAGCTGACTGGAGGCAGATGATCTAGCCATCCATGTGGCAGAAGCCTCAAACCAATTGGCAGATGCTCTCAGCCATGTGGGCATGACATCTCATGAGTGGTCTCTCCATCCAGAGGTAGTACACAGCCTGTTCTCCCCCACTGGGGCAAACCTCAGGTGGATCTGATCACCTCCAGAGAGAGCACCAAGCTGAGGCTGTTTCATACCCACCCCCCTCAGCAGGGCTCGCTGCAGAGGGATGCCTTCTCAAGGCCGTGGACCCCAGGCCTCTTCTATGCCTTCCCTCCACTTCCCTTGGTTCACAAAGTGATCCTCAAGGTCAGGAGGGACAAGGCACAGGTGATACTGGTAGCCCCAGACTGGTCTCACTAGTTCAGGCATCCAGATCTCCTCAACCTCAGCTCCAGGCCTCCAAGGCATCTTCCAGCATGCCCGGACCTGGTATCAGTCAATCAGGGGAAGATATTCCATCCGGACCTTCAGTCCCTGCACCTGACAGCCTGGTTCCTGAGCAGCTAGAGTTCCATGCTCTGGGTCTCTCTGAGGATGTACTCACAGTCGTGGAAGCATCCAGAAAGGAGTCAACCAGGAGGTGCTACGCCTTCAGAAGGTTTTCTATTTGGTGTCAGGGTAAGGGCCTGGACCCTTTGTCCTGTCCAGTGGCTAGCATCCTAGACTAGCATCCCTCCTTGCCAGGCCTGTCACGCATATCCTCAACACCTCTCTAATCTCTAGGATCATCCCTGACATATGGAAAGTGGCCAAGATTGTCCCTGTCTTAAAACAGGGTAACCCCAAAGATCTCCCGAACTTCCAACCCATCGCTATTCTGTCTGCTACCTGCAAGCTTCTGGAGAAGATAGTTGCCTCTCAGCTCTCCCACTACATTCAGAATCACAACCTTCTCTCCCCTGCACAACACGGCTTCAGGAAAGGGCACTGCATGTCTACTGCTCTTGCTGTGGTTACCTCTGCGATCAGGAACACTGCTAATCAAGGCAGTCTGAACGGAGCTATCATTGTGGATCTCTCGAAGGCCTTTGATCGGGTTGACCTCTCCCTCCTCAGCTCCTCTCTTCTGTCTCTTGGGTTCTCCCCCCCCGCCCATGCCTGGTTCTCAAACTACCTCTCTAGCAGGCAGCAGTACACTAACTTCAACTGTACCCTCTCCAACCCCTCTTCAGTCATCTGCGGGGTCCCCCAGGGATCCGTCCTTGGACCCATTCTGTTCTCCCTTTTCATTAATGAACTGCCGTCTGTCACCGCCCATGGACATACCACCCTTTATGCGGATGACCTCGTCGTCCTGGCCAGCTCCCAGGACATTACTACCATAAACTCCCAGCTAAATTTTGACTTTATGCATATTCAGACCTGGCTAGTGGACCATAAGCTTACCATCAATCTAAAAAAGACTCAAGCCATGCTCTTTGGCTCCTTGGTCAAGACTAAAACCTGCCCTGCTCCCTTAAAGATCTATGGGGTTGATGGCTCTCCCCTGCAGATGGTGGATGCTGTCAAGTATCTGGGTGTCACCCTTGACCTGCTACTGGATCTTATCCTACATATTCGGAACATATGTGAGGCAACTAATAGCAAGCTCGGTCTTGCCTATAGAGCGAATAGCTGCCTCACCCCGGCTGCACGAGTGGCCCTAGCTAGGGGGGGTCCTCCTACCAACGCTCTGCTATGGGCTTGTATCCTTTTCCCCCGTCCCTAAATCTAGCCTCACAAAATGGGACACTGCTTATAACAATAGTTGCCGCTTTGCGTTCTCGGCCCCTCCCCTCACGCACCGCTGTGATCTTTACACACGCCTGGAGTGGCTCCCTCTGGAAAAGCACCTCACCTTTGTCCTCGGAAACTTCATCGACAACATTGTCAGAACAGCTACCCCTTCTGCCCTCGCCCTTCCCCTCAAATATGGCACCCCAACCTACCACTTAAGATCCAGGGATTCGCTGGATCGCCTGGTTCCAAAAACCCGCACCCTTGCGGGTGATCGAGCTTTCACCACCAACGCACCGAAAATGTGGAACTCCCTTCCTGCCTTAATTCGGTCCTCCTCCTCCCATCCCTGCTTTAAAGCCTCCTTATGGGGTTTCCTGAAATCAGCCTCCGCCTTTCTCTGCACCTCTTAGACCACCAACTGAGGCACACTCTTTCTCCCAGTCTATTATTGGTGGGGGTGTGGCTCCAGCATTTAAAGCACTTCGCCTCCTGTAACTGGTCGATAAAACAATAAGTTGGCATCTTTGCACTGGGCCCACTCCCTGCCCACCTGTCCTAGAAGGGTACCCTGCCTTATCCCTCTTTTCCAGGTCTCTCTCCTGTAGTTTTGTACTCCTCCTGTTTACCCACCTAGTGCCCCCAACAGGTATGGCTTACCCTATACTATTCTGTACTATGCTGTTAACTACCTAATCATCTAGTATGTATCTTATGCTGATATCTAAACATTATCTGTTTGTGCCTAAAGTCTCTTATGCTGTTAGCTACCTATTAATCTCTGTTATGCCTGATGTTTTCTGTATGTTAACATTGACTCTTCCTGCTGTTCTTGAATGTTTGTACCTTGTAATCCTCCCGGGCCACACCTGAAAATAAGCACTTGGCTGTCTAGTGTGCTTACCCGGTTAACAAAGGCAAATAAATAAATAAATACCTTTGGTCTCTGTCCAAAGGGGATCTTCAGTCTGCGACCCTTAAGGTGCACCTGGCAGCCATCTCTGCCTACCAGGCGCGGGCCGGTCAGCAGCCGGCACAGGAGGAGGTGGTCTGGCGTTTCTTCAAAGGCCTCGATCACATATCCCGTCTGGTGCGTGAACCTCCACCTCCGTGGGATTTACTGCTGGTGTTGGCAAAGCTCATGGGCAAGCCATTCGAACCAAAGCACAAGTGTGAGAGGTCACACTTGTCATGGAAGACCACCTTCTTGGTGGCTATCACATCAGCCAGAAGGACTGGGGGCTCCAGGTGCTCTCAGTGCAGTCTCTTTACCTGGTCTTCCACAGGGACAAGGTTGTCCTGTGCCCCCAACCGAAATTCCTTCCAAAGTTGGTGTCGGAGTTCCATCTTAACCAGGTGTTGACTCTGCCTGTGTTCTACCCAAACTACACCTTGGAGGCCGAGTACAGGCTCCATACTCTGGACCTGAGACGAGTGCTCTCTAATTATAAAGAGCAGACAGCGGAAGTTCAGGGAGAGGTTCGCCAGCTGTTTGTTACCTATGCTGAAGTCGCACCTAGGAAATAGGTTCGGAGAGAGAGGTTATGACCAGGGAGTCTTAAGAAGGGCAAAGACTAAAGTGGAACAGATAGAAAGAAATACATTGTTAGACAATATACAGAAAGGAAATGATAATGGCATATAGAATAAGAAAATTCTGTTGTCAATAAAATACAGTGATATCTTTTACGATATAAACAGAACAATCAGTAAACATTGGCACATTCTTAAGTCCATGAACATGGGGAAAAAACATTTCTAGTGGACCTCAAGTAGTAGCTAAAAAAGCCAGATCTCTCAGAGATCAACTTATTCATACAGACCATACAATTTCTCAACAAAAAATACAAGGATTCTTTACAACAGAGGACTTGAGAAGGAACTACAGATCTTACTTCGAGAGGGCTCTTGCAGTAGGTAATTACATATAAGACTGATGCTGGCTGGCGTCAGGACCTGATGGAAAAATTTCTAGCTAGCAGTCTCTGGCGGGGGACCGCCCCCACATCAGGTGACCGACATCATGCGACGTCAGTATAAAGGTGCAGTCCCCCACGCCCGCCTTCCAGTTCTTTCCTGCCGTTAGCTTGTGTCAATGCCTCGCGGTAAAGTTCAACTCGTCAGCTCTATGCGCGGTAGTATTTACCGTCATTTTTAATTATTCAACAATACGTCAGCCTTTCGTTTGGTGTATGTTGTCCATACACCCTCCGAGCACAAAAATAAGTGTGACTCGGCGGCACCCAACTCCTGCACAAGGACGGCCATTCCCAGTGCCTCTTCTGTCTGGGCCCAGACCATCAGGTGGAGAAGTGCCAGCACTGCCTTAAATTACTTGCCGCCACCACATAAGCAGGCAGCAGTCCCTAGGGCCCTATCCTCAAAGAAGATGTCCTCCATGGAAAAGGAGTTGAAAAAAGCTCCAGCAAGCGCCACTTTCCCGAAGGCCATCGTAAGAAGAAGGACAAGGAGAAGCATCGGGACAGGGCTCCTCTTCCACGCGACTCTGGCTGGAGTACCGTGCTCAAATAATGTCCCTCGGAGACCGCTCCACAGCGGCCGTCTTGGAAGTTTCAAAGGCGGCGTCGGCATCCCATGTGCTCCACGCTTGGAGCCCTTGAGCGCCCCGGACTGTTGAGGCCTCGCTCCCGGTAAAGCCGTCATTGTGCAGACTGCTGGTTCGGCGGCTCTGGTAAGCCAGACATCAGCTCCTCTGACACTACGCATGGAGATGGCCGATAATCGCTCAACCCGCCAGTGCAGCGCCACGGCCACTTTCCACTCCAACCGGCCACCCCTCCTTCACGATCTGCCTCGGGCGATGGGTCTGCTAAGTCAGACGCTGGCCCCTCCGACATCCGCCTGGACTTCACTGATAAGTCGGACATCGGCCCGACCCGATGTCCGCGCAGCAGCTGAGCCAACGTCTGACCCACTTACATCCACCATTCCTAGCTCCCCGGAGCCTTCGCTGCCCTCCGGGGACCCTGGGTCTCCTCAGCCTGAACCCAGGGATTTTTCCCCACCATCCCCATGCGATGTCGAGGTTCCTGCTGTGCCCCTGTCAGGCGTCCTTCCCACTGGGCCAGATGACCTGATGTCGGTTCCCTGGATGCCGGCTCCGACACCGGTCATACCGACGTCGGGCGACATCCCCCTCCCGGATGCTGCTCCAACGCCAGGCCCTCCGCCTGCCGGGCCTTCTACGTAACTGTACTTTGTGGCAGGTGTGTACACTGTCACAACGCCTGTAAGATTAAAAAGATCAGAAACGTAAGTCGTTGTCTGACGCTCCTCTCTGTGTTTTAAGGAAAGAAAAAGAAAAGGAGGGGGAAGGGGACAGGAAAGACTTTAATTGTAAACATATTTTACCAATCTGTCATTATGACCTAGCTCTTACTTTAAATGGTCACAATGTTTAAAACTAATGATTCATAATTTACTGTAATGTTTAATATCTTGTTTTTGACTTTTGATTACTTTTCATCTTTTTTGATGATTGTTTGTATTGTATCACTTTCAAAAACCAATACAAATTTTTATGGGGAAAAAAAATGTAAGTCGTAATGAGGATTTCATTATTAAGGATTTCATAAATTGTCAGACAGAAGGGGTCATCTGTGGGGTTAAATGCCCATGTGACCGAGTGTACATAGGTAAGACTAAAAGGCAACTTAAACAGAGAGTAGGGGAACACAAAGGTATAAGTTGAGAACAAGGATGAAACTTCACCTATTGCCAGACATTTTGAAGAGCAGGGTCACCAATTACCTTCACTTAGAATTTTTGGAATCAAGAATGTACAGAAAGATAAGAGAGGGGAAAACTTTAATAATAAACTATTATTAAGGGAAGCCTTCTACATAAATTATTTTCAAACTACAAACCCAAGGTTTGGATTAAATGAATGTATTGAGTGGCAACCAATATTATGAGTATAGAAAGACAACAGAAAATCCAAGTGAAAATTTTACACAAAAAAGGTTTTTATTAAATAAAGCAACATTTCTTTAGGTTAAAATATTTGGATATTAAGTTTAGATAAGAGATTTGAAAATAGCTGCCAGATTTTGGTGTATTGATTGACCTGAGGGAATTTAGGGACTGCAGCCATGAGATGGGATCCCCCCCCCCCATAAAACAGAAGTTTATTGATAAAGGTTTAAGTGTAATAATAATATTATCAGCAAGAACTCAGACTTAACTCCGCAAAGTTTCTGAAATTTCATGTTATTTGGTTCAATGCAAGGTATGAAAATAAAGACCCCATAGTGAATAAGACACCTCTGACGCCTGTTTTCATTAGGTGCCGCCAGAGGGCGAGTCCGGCACTCAGGTATGCACAGTGTGCTTACACTGGCGTTTTGCGTCATGTGTCGGATTCAGAGGTGAAGCTTTTTCGTTAAGTAGAGCTGCTTTATGCCACTTGAACCACTCCCACCTCACAAACAGTGGCGCAGCATGGCAACAGGTAAAAAACTTAGTACTGAATGAAGTTGTCAGAAGACTCTAAGTAGAAAAAGGCTGCAAGAAAATGTAAAAAAATAAAGTACTGTTTAAATGCATTCTTTACTGCCTTCTAGCACCACTCGGTGTGACTCTAGGCTACATTGTCAAACAGAACAGTACATGAAAAGGTTAGCAGTTCTATTTATATGTTTTGATGCATAAATGTTATTCAGCTATTAAATAATGTATTAGGAGGTGATAAGAAAGCAGTATTTTAAAATGCACAATGTTTTTTCTATAGCGACTTTGTAAAGATATATGACGCAGGAAAGGAAGGATAAGCAGACTGACAGGAACAGGTCAGCATATAATTGCAATTAATTAAAGTAAGGTTTCAGTAGTTGTTTTATTTGATAACATAAGGAATTTGTATTATTATTTTGTATATAGAAATAAGGAGTTTGAAGAGGTACTGAGTAGTGTATGGCGAAGCTGGAATTTGTAATACAACTCAGTGAGGTCAGAAAAAACACTGGAAGAAAAACATTTTCTCTTTGTTTACTCTGAACAAAAACCAATTAGTAATTGATTCTTGGTGTGTTCATTTGAAGGTGGGAGTCGTAAAGTTTTGTATGGAAAACAAAAAATATATAGAAACAGATGAAATGAAGAGCATTAGGTACTTAAAGTGACATACACATATTTTTCTTGTTCTGAAATGCATTACAAATTAAGGATATTCAGAATTATAATTTATAATGCTTTTGTTTGTTTATATATTAGATTAACCAGTTTCCCTGAAAAAGGGCTATCCCAAAACGTTGGATTGTAATAGTGACTGGTTGTTAAAAAATAAAAATCAACTTGAGATTAAGAAAGATTTAGTTTTACTTATGGGTGAGTGGGATGTATATTTCCAGTATACCTTTTGAATTGGGGAGCCCATCTAGGTCCCTATCAGACCCAGGGCCTCTGATCCCACTGGGAGACTCACCTCCACATAAACGTCCTAGAAATGGGGGCAGTTCTGAATGCCTTCTAGGCCTTCCAGAACAATCTCTTTCCGGGTCCTCTGCTGGTGCAGTCAATCTCATTGTGGCCTATTACATCAACAAGCAAGGGGGGCTCATTGCTACCCTCTGTGCTGGGAAGCAATGAGGATCTGGTACTGGGCTCTAGATCACGGTTTAGAACTGTCAGCTGTCCATGTGGCAGGCATCCAAAATGCCTTGTTGGACAGCCTCAGCAGGTCACAGCCAAATTGCATGAGTGGGAACTGCTGACCTCGGTCGCAGAAGACCTGTTCAACAGGTGAGGTCATCCAGAGTTGGATCTTTTTGCGTCCTCACTCAATGTAAAACTGCCACATTTCTTCTTGCTAGATCCAGGGCCCGGAGTTTTCTGGTGAGACGCGTTCTCCCTCTCTTGGAAAGTGAGGTTTCTGTATGCTTTTCCACCCTTTCCTCTGATTCAGATGGTGCTCATCAAGCTACAGATGGAAGGTGCCACCATAATTCTGGTGGCTCTATTCTGGCCTCAACAGGTATGTTTCCATTGCTGCAACAATTTGCTGTGGAACCTCCAGTTCCCCTGCCCCTCTGCAGGGATCTGTTGACACAGGCTCCGGGGACCCTGGTCCATCCAGACCTCATGTCCCTCCACCTGCATGCATGGCTCCTGAAGACATAGCCATTGCTTGCTTTAGTGTGTCTCAGAAGGTGGCTGATGTCCTGTTGGCCACAAGAAAGCCTTCCACCAGGGCCATCTATTCTATGAAATGGAAGCGGTTTGCTATATGGGCTGCTTCTCATAGCCTGGACCCTCTCACCTGTCCAGTAAACCAGGTTCTAGAGTATCTCCTGACCTTGTCTGATGCAGGTCTTAAATACTTCTCTCTTAAAGTACACCTGCCAACCATATCAGCCTTTCACATGCCCATTGATGGCCGTACTGTGGCACAGCTGGATGTGGCCCGCACTTTCCTTCGGAAGTATCACTGGAGCTAGGCAGTGAATGTGCCGACCTCCCACACAGCGATGGCACAATACAGACACTGGTATTGTGCCATCCAAAAATGAAGTGTTTTTATTGTGGGGGGCTATGCCCACCGCACCTCCATGAGGAGGGGCTCTGCCCCCACCTAGTTTCTGTATAATCAATTTCAGGTCGGAGTTGTTCCAAGGAAGGGGCAGAACACTGGGAGAAAGCATCACCCGAAAACTGACCATTACACCAGCTGTCACTGTAATGGTCTGTTTTCGGCTTTCGATGTCGGGGTATCACGCTGAAGGGGGGCAACTGCTTTCCTTTGTGGAATTCTCCACTTGAAGCCTCTTGTCCATAACACAGTTCTGGCTTGGGACCTGATTTTGTTCTGAAGAAACTGACCACGCCTTTTGAGCCAGCCGTGTCTTGAGAGCTACGCTTTCTGTCATAGAAAGCATTATTTTTAGTTGCCATTGCTTCTGCTCGAAGAATTTCAGAGCTCCAGGCTGTCATGTGTGAGCAACCTTATTTGATTTTTCACAAAGACAGGGTCTCTTTGCATACTAATCCTAAGTTTCTTCCTAACGTGGTGTCACAGTTTATTTTAAATTAATCTATCCACCTGCCTGTTTACTATACAGAGCATGCCAATCCGGGGAAGCATTACTCCATACTTTGGATGTGCATAGAATTCTCAGGTACTATACACACCGTACGAATCACTGCAGGAAGTCCCCTCAGTTGTTTGTTTCTTTTGCCCTTGGCAGAGAGGGTGCTCCGGTTTCGAAACAGTGCCTGTCCAAATGGTTGGCCAACTGTATTGTTTTTTTGTTACAGGAAGTATGGTGAGGAACTTCCTGAGGTTGTTAAAGGCCATTCCACCAAGGGCATGGCCACTTCTGTTGCCTGTTTCAGAGGCGTGTCTGCAGCCAAGATTTGTGCTGCTGCCACTTGGAGTATTGTCTACACTTTCACCAAGGATTGCAGTCTGGACATTGCTTCCAGAAGATGGGCAGGATTTGGCCTAGTTGTGCTTCAGGGCCTTCTTTCTTAGGCCTTTGACCTTCAGTCACCCAGACTGTCCTTGCTCTAAGCACTGCTTGGGACTGTTTCCACAGGTGTGACCTGATGACAGAGATATTCCTGAAGAAGACAGAACAGTTACATAAGAACTTACCGTAACAGTAGATCTTCGAGGGAATCTCTGTCATCAAGTCAAGCCATCCCAACCCTCCCTCCATCCCCCTTTCTTTCTTTTTTTTCTCTGTAGCTTGGCTGTCCTGTTGCTCCAGCCTTTCTGCTGGCTGGGCACATTCTCTGTCTTCTTGGTTCCTTGGTGTGACTTCTGTCTCCCATGGCCTCCGGCTAGGGAAAGAACTGAGGAGGCGGTTTGTTGTAATGAACAGCACTGCAGAAATCCTGGGGGCTCTATTGGGCCTTTACTGTGACAGACAACATGAAAGGACTGTGGGCCGGCCAGTCGGTGCACCAGCAACCCTGGTTTGGGAACGAGCCTGGGTCATTGGGGACTGGTTAGGGGGAGGAGGTCTGAGCTTTCGTCATCCCATAGGATGCTCTCCTGCTCCTTGGGGGGAGGGGGGTTGTCACATCACCCTGTTACCACTGCCTTTGGATGCATGGGCGGTGGCACCAGGACTCACGGTGTTGGGAGGGACTTGACTGAGACATGTGCCAGCACATCTACAGCCTGAGCATATGTCCGTCATGCCAGCATCCTCAGACGTGGGGTTTCACAGGGCACAAGCAAGCTAAACAAAACAATATAAAAGCCCCCAGTGCCACACAGCATGATCCCTGACAGCTGGACAGGGTGGAGCATGGATAGTCGGTATAACCATCATTGTGCCCCGCTGGCACTGGGAGAGAGAAAAATATGTTATTAAAAAAAAAAATGAAAGTAGTGCCTGAGGCATCCCTCTGAGTCTGCTTAATTGCACAAAAATGCTGTTTTCCAAGGTTATACGCTTAAGAGCGCTCAACTGTATTCCTGTCCGTGTTTCTACTAACTACATACAGTATAATGGCTAGAGAAAATATTTGCTGCTGGTCAGCTGATGCAGGCTGGCACTCATAATTTTACCAGTCCTAACAAAACACAAAAATAATGTCAACCTGTCCCATTACTCAAGAAATCAAAGTGACAGCTTCAGAATTTTCATTTTAAATGTGGCAGCCATTTTTTACTTCACACCAAGAAAAGCAACCGACACGTTTAACCACTTTAATACTTAGCAGCAATGTAGAAAAACCTTTGTTCCTGAGTTTCCTTGCCTGTTGTGCTCATTGCCCACTTTACAATTGTTTTTTGTCATCCATAGTTTAACATTTTTCAGCTCTGGTTCACCCTGTTTGCCCACTCACTCAGTGTACCTCCAGTTCATAACTCGGGTAATGGCTTGCTCACTCACTCCCACCTCCCTATTGACTGTCTTCCCATCATCTAAGCATACAGAACACCAGCGCCTCCACTAATAAGTCTTGTTTTTTTAATGCTGATCTCATGACTTCTTGACTGTTTCTGCCTGGGGGGAGGGAACAAGGGAAATGAACACAAAGTCTGATTTTCTTACACTTCTGGGTGGGGAGGGCAGCAATGAAAACAGCAGCGGGCGAACTGTAGTCAAACCTGACATCTTCCCAAGTGGCATCTTTCAATAGAGGAACTCTTTTGCATCCAATTTCAAACTATTTTATTGTTGTAATGCCTAGTTACCATTATACAATCACAGTAAGACACTCAGAATGTAGGTTAGGCTAGATAACTATAAGGCATCTGACCTCACTACAGTTGAGGCGTGTGATTATTTCAGCCTAACTCACACACTGCCATATCTTAGGTCCTGGGCACACTGTGGTTGCATGTTAGAAACCGTTTTAAACATGGTTTTATTCTAACTCACAGTCAAATTCAGATGGCTCACAGGCTATGTCTAGAAGGTTTTTAAAAACAGTATCAGAGTACTGGCCAAGTGGCGCAGAGGATTGAGGCACTCGATGCCAGACCTCGCGCCACACCGCGACGGGTTCAGGAACAGACCGGGCGGCCAGAAGGAAGAGATTGAGTGTCGGGACTGCTCTCTCTTCCCAGGGTGAAGCTAGGTAGACAGACGCTCAATGAGCGACCTCTGGTGGAGGCTGGTGGGGTAGCCGCAAGAGTGTTGCGGCGTATGCCAAGGGGGTGGAGCCGTTGCGTGCGTTGCCTTGGCAGCTGGGTGCCATAGGGGCAGAAAACCAAAGAAAATGCCTCCCTCTGATAGGCAAAGGCACCTCCCACCCTAGGATTACACTCCCAACAGTCGGGCTCGGCTATCTCGTCGCTGGCCTCCTCCCTGGCCCGGTTTCATCCCTATGAGAAAGAGTACGCTGGACGTGAGAGGCCCTTCCCCAGGGGGTAGACCTGGGGGATTGCCGGTGCTGGGGTGGAGAGGAGACAATCACGCAGGGAGGTGGAGTCCTGGTCTGGGCGATCACCAGAGAGAGTTCGGTGGGGCTCTAGTATGGAAGGAAAAAACAGAGTTTGAAAAAAAAAAAAAGTACCGGAGCGTACAAACAAGAGTGACCTACCAAGTCTAGGTGGCCCAATTCCCAGCATGGTTTCGGTAGGGTGTTTACTATTATGCATCATGTGCTACACACTTCAGTAATGGTACTCCTGTCCAGACAAGTAAGTACAACTGTGCTTACTGCAAAACATTTTTTAACACTACCTCTTTATCATGGTTTGAAAATATTTTGATAAAATGTTTTAAACTTGAAAATAATGTGAATGCAAAACCATTTTAACAGGATTTAAAAATTGGTAAGCCTCTTAACATGTTTTAAACCATCTAGTGTGTACAGGAAGTTATTGCCTGCATCTGTGCATCCTGGGAAATTTCTAATGCTAGTATCACCAATCTATACAGGCAAGTTAATTGCTTGATTGTGGAACAGATATTTTACAGTTGAATGTTCTCAAAACCAACAGCAGTAAACAGTGTAGAGGAAAAATATTAAGGCAGAATGAGGAGCAGTGATAAAAATAGTTTTCTGTATTAAAAAAAGAAACTAAAAGCATATGAAAAGGAAAGGCCCATTGAATGGCATTAAGAAAAGTATTTATAGGTGCATATTTTTAAAATTGTTTCCTTTCACCTTTAAGGTAAAAAAGAAAGTTGCTAACAAAACCATACTGGGTAAGGTATCAGTAATATAAAGAGAAATATGAACTCTCAATGTAACCAAGAAGTAATTTTATCTACACTAAATCAGAAAGTCTGTGAAAACATATTCAGACCTCATTTACAGTAAATTACTTATAATTTCTATACCAGTCCCCCACTGCGGAACAAAACTTTACATTTGCCACAGTTTTAGGTAATTATTTATTGCCTCTGAGACTTGCAATTTTGTAATGTTAATTGTAGTCTCTGGCTTTACTTATGCTGGTTTCCCAATAAAGTCTGGTAAGTGTTTTGGGCTTCATAATGATAGAAACGACAAGCTAAACTGAGCCTATTATCAACTACAGATGCAGTGATTAAGAAACAGAAATATCAGATAGTCGGAATAAGTAGTTTCTGATGCAATAAAGCGATAAAGAATGACTGAAAAGCAGGACTTTAATTACTATTGAAATATGTCTTCGTACTTTCCTGAACCAGATTTTCTTAAGAAACTTGTAGAAAGACATGGGATATGCAGTGGCCTGACTAAGACTATGCCATTTATCTTGATGCGCAATGGGGCAGGACAATACCGCATGAGTGACAGGGCCACGGGTGAGTTCTATAAGCTCTGCCCCCTCACAAATGATAAGTGGCATATTCTGAGCCAGGCCATTGTGTGTCCACAGGGATCCATGACTCGTCGACAAATATTTTGTCAGACAACCAGACAGAAACCAACAGGTTGACCACATTTTGCAGTCGGCTGCTGGTTTCGTGGGAAAACAAGTGTTTTCTTTGGGGCTTTTGAACGCAACCCATGGGGGCTGTGCCTCTCCACCCCCTCCACTTAGGATTCTCAGCTCTGAGTTGAAGCTGATTTGGGGGGGGGGGTGCAGGACCCCCGACAGACAGTGCCGGGTTCCGCCAGATTCCAGCGGGTTCCCTGCAGTGACATGGCACTGTTGTCACTGTAGGGGACCGCAACGCTGAAATGTTGCTGATAATGTGGCATACCTGTCCACAGTAAATAATATATTTTCAATTGTAAAACTTTTAAATTGCTTCTGTTTATGAAGATTTGGCTGCTTTGTTTGATTTCACTGCACTGTTTTAAACCCTTGCTGTGCTAGAAGGTTTAGAACATATTGGAATTCAGGACTTCTGCAGCCCAGCAAGGCTTACATGCAGCACATGCCATTGTGATGTCATCAGGCATTGTACAAGCTGCTTTCCTGATGGATAAAGGTTCCCTTGTGAATGTCTAAAGCAGTGATAAATACCCAAAATGAATATAAGAGCTCTCTTCATTTCGAATGCTTTAGTGGCCAAAATAAATTGTTCTTCTGTGAGGCTTGACTCTCAGCTACATTGTATAAAATATAAGTTTATGGGTACTTTTGGCAGGTCTCTTATGGATAAGAGTGTTGCATCGCGTGTTCTTAGAACCAGAGGACTGCAAACCAAAGTTGAGCAGTTCTGTGGTCCTAAGGATGTAAGAGGCGACACTCTTAGATCAATAAGAGGCCCTCCAAATAGATCCATAAAGTTATTATAGATTGCTAACTGTTTTAAATAAAACAAATAATTTTTTAAAATTTAAAATGCTGACGACATGAGCGGTCAGTGAGAAACCTGTTACAGTGGCTCAGGGCGTGAGGTACTCTTACGGTAATAAGAGTGTCTCATGTGCAACTGAAGGGGAGGGTAGCGATTGGTCGGGGTGGCTCCCGCGATCTATAATGCAGTAAAACAAATATTAAACATATATCCTTTGCCCCCCCCCCAAAAAATCATCTTTTATAAGTTTCATGTTAAAGAGTGCCAGATATTTTTGTTATTGTGCTAATAGTTACCGATGACTGCATTAATTTAACAGGCATATGGGGGACTGAAGTTCCCCTTGTTGATTTTGTCCAGTTTTATTTTCAGTTATTTACTTATTGTCCTAAGATATGCAATGTATTTTGGTGTATCTATTTTTTGTTGATTCTGCCCGAATTGTTAAGCGCCATGTGCCTCTGGGGAAGGGCACTTCTATAAATAAACATTTCTAGGGACATGGATATGTTGTTCATCCACACTTATTGGCAGGTATCCTTGCCGCTTTAAATCTTGCCGGAAGGTCTTCAAGCTTGCTCCTCCCACCCACCCGGGTGGTATAACTCTCGGCTCCGCCCCATGACGCCAGATCTTCCTTACCGCTTGGAAGCTCAGGTTCCCTCCTTAACGCTCTGCGTTTGAGACTGGTTCCTATTTCTCCGTTTGCGGATTTAAAAATAAATTTTGCGAAAAAGACTTCAGTCTTCTATCCCTCGCGGCTGCGATGGACAAATCGACTCCCGGATTTCGGAGATGCCCATGCGATGAAGAAGATGTCTCAGGCGGATCCACACTCACGTGTGTCTACTGCTTAGAGCCTTGAGCACGACCGCGAGCTTTGCGACCTGTGCTCATCTTTCTCGGCCTCCGTCCTCGAGGACCGTGCTGCCGATTGCAACTGGGCCGTCCGAGCGTTTCCCTCGGTGAAGTCTAAGGAGGCCGGTTGGCGGTGTCCGGCGGCGGCCTTTCAGCGGATCAGCTCGGCGGATGGTGGCCTCGAAGAGGGCTGGCAGGCGTATCTTCCTCGGCGCGGCATTTATCCCGCTCTCTCTGGGTTCTTCCTACACGGCTTCTTTTAAGGAGCTTTGTCTGTCCCTCTCCACTAAGGGAGAAGGGCCTGCGTCTGCTGGACCTTATTCTCGGTCCAAAAAGAGGGACAGGGGTAAGTCCCTCCGTCGGCGCTCTTGGGAGGCGGGAAGGTCCCTCTCCGGGCCGTCGGACTGTCGGCCCGGTCGACCGCATGCCCTGGCCACTGGCCTCCACGGTGTCCCGTCAGGTCAGTTGACCGAGACTCCCACCGATGAAGTCGAGATTTTCTCGACCCATTGAGCAGGCTGTCGCCTTTAGCAGCCGAGATTCCCTCTCCCGGTTCCCAGGAGAGTTGAGGATCGTGGGCTGCGCCTGTGCCTCGGTTCCGAGCCCTCGGATGGACCATCCGAGCCGAAGGGAGTGCGGTTCCGGCCGACACCTCCCGCGCCGACCTCGGAAATTCGGGACTCTCGGTCTCGGTCCGGACCTCTCAGCGGTCAGCCGATCCACCGTCATAAGCGGTCTCGGTCTCGGCACGCGGTAGGCGGCGGCCATGCGCCTCCCTCGCCCTCCTCCTCGGATGAGGAAGCTCCGGCGTAAATTACGCCGCGGATGCGAGGACCTTTATGTTGCAACAGCTCCTCCTGGCCGGGAGTAAGCCGACCCGTCGCCTTCCCGGCCATTAAGTGGCTGTCACGGGCGGCCGACACAACCCCTCGACTTATCCGAGGCCTATCCCAGGCGGTTGTTGCAAAACCAGCTGCTCCACGATTCCGGTTGCACCTCCGCCTCCACAGCCACCAATTGGGGCTCCGGCGAAGGATTCTCGGTCAGCTGAGGTCTACCCCATCGGCTGTCAGTTACCTCACTCCCGACCGACCTCGGCAGGTGAAGGGTGGCTCAGGCCAGAGCAGCTCTTGAGGACTCTTCCGAGTCCGAAGATGATTCCTCCTTTTCTCCAGCGACTGGACTTGGAGTCTTCAGGAGAGTCAGTCAATGGACGATAGCCCGTCGTCCTTCCTAGGACTTCTTGGCTCATCTCGAGTCCACGGGATGGAGCTCGAACCCGTTCCAAATGGGCCAGGTATCCCCTCACGGAGATTCTGGACGGGGATTCTCGACGGAGGCCTTTCCAGTGGCGAGGCCATAGTGGATCGGCACTGGAGCTTTGGCAGCGCCCTGCTTCCTGCCCTGCGCCTTGTGCCAGGATGGCCAGGAAGTATCGGTCCTCCGGTTCCTTGTCGGTTTGAACACCCCTCTGCTGAGGGTTGGTTACCGACAGCGTTTTCCGGAGCGCCGGCGCGCCAGGGATGTGGACAAACCTCCTGACAAGAGTCCAAGAATGTGGACTATGTCGGGCGAAAGATCTCACTATCGTCCTCTCTCGCCCTTCGTCAGGCCAGTTCGGCCGTCCTCATGGCACATTTTCTCATGCCCTGTTGGGCTCCTGGATGAGGACATCCCTCATCTTCCCGCCGATCTGCAGACTACGGTTAAGCAGGAGGCGGGACCAGAACAGGGCAGTGGCCAAACAGCAGCTCAGACTGCTTTGGATATAGGGGACTCATGTGCCAGATCGGTGGCGGCCGCGGTGGCTATCGTCGGCGGGCTTGGCTGAGGATATCCACCTTTACTCGGATACCCAGCACAAGTTGGCGGATGTTCCCTTTTGGACTGACCTCTTGGCCCTGGGGTGGAAGGTCACCTGCAGAGGATCGAGATCCAATGCTACTTTGGACTCGGTCTCTTCATCAGAAGGACAAGGCCGCCAAACCACAGCCTAAGCCCTTTGGGTCCTTCTGTGCCCCAGCCAGCGCCAGCCCAGCAACGTCAGGGCCAGCAGGCTCGGCCTTGGCATCCCAAACCCAAGCCGCCGGCTTCCTCTAACAGGAGGCAGGGAGGAAAAGGCCCAGGAGGTCCCTCGGCCGGTCCCTCCTCCAAGCCTGCCCAGTGACAGGCTGAGGGGTGTCGCCCCCATTCCCGTCACCTTACCCCTGGGTCCCCCCGTGGGGGGACGGCTCCAGCACTTCCGTTCCGCCTGGTCCACTGTTTACCACGGACAGGTGGGTCTTGGAGGTGGTGGAAGAGCCTGCCTCTGGAATTCGAGCAGGCACCACCTTCAGGCCGTGCGCCCCTCGGGAGCTTCAGGATCCCCAGCCTCACTGGCGGCTCGTTGAGCCGACACTCGCTCTCCTCCAGAAGGAGGTGATAAGAGGTGGTGGACCCTCCTTCAGACCCAGGGTTTGTGTCCAGGTACTTCCTGGTTCGAAGCGGACTGGGGGCTGGCCCCATTCTCGACCTACCGACCTAAACAAGTTCCTAAGGTCTCGAACCTTCAGGATGGTCACTCTGGCTCAGATAATACCATCCTTGGAGCAACGGCGTGTGGTTCTGCTCTCTGGACTTGCAGGGCCCGTTTTCACGTCCCTATCCGTCTGTCTCACCAGAGATTCCTTACGCTTCCGGCGGAAGGATCCTCGAGTTCCAGCCATGCCCTTGGCTTGTCTCCAGCTCCCAGGGTCTTCACCAAATGCATGGCAGTGGTGACAGCATTCCCTTGCGCTGAGGGGTCGGTGTACCCTTACCTGGGACGACTGGCTGATAGCAGCTCCCTCCAGGAAGGAGGCGGAGTGGTCCAGAGATCTGGCCCTCAGGTCTGCTCTCAACTGGGCCTCCTTATCAGGCAGGCCAAGTCGGAACTCGAGCGAAGCAGGTGATTCTATTTATCGGCGCAGCTCGACCTCTCCGAGCCAGGCGCGGCTCCCGGCGGACAGGGCCGAGGTTCTTTCCTCCTTTGCCCGATCATTTCTGGTTGGGCAATTGCGCCCTGCCCGGGACTTCCTGCGCCTCCTGGGTCTCATGGCGGCCTGCACCAGCGTGGTCCGTTGGGCCCGCTGGAGCATGCGTCCCCTTCAGTGGGGACTGGCCAGCCAGTGGTCACAACGCTGCGATCCTTTGGACCAGCTTGTGTCGGTGACACAGGGGATGTGGAACGCTCTCCAGTGGTGGACCGTTCAGATCATTTGCAGGAGGGCATCCGTTCGTCCGCCCGAGCCGACGGTCTCTCTATCGACCGATGCCTCTCTGATGGGTTGGTGCCCATCTGGGGAACACGGGGTCATGGCCTCTGGTCCCCGCGAGTCCGATGCCACATCAACCTGCTGGAGCTCCGGCGGTCCGCCTAGCTCTCACCGCCTTTGCTCCGTTCCTCCGGGGTCAAGTGGTCCGAGTCCAGACGGACAATACCACGACCATGTACTATCTAAACCGCCAGGGCGGGACGCGCTCCATGCTTCTATGCAAGGAGGCTCTCCGCATTTGGTCACTCGTGCGCAGCCTGGAGGCGGATCTCCTAGCCATTCACGTGGCAGGAGCCTCCAACACCCTGGCCGATGCCCTGAGCGGGATAAGGGCTGCATCCCGATGGTCTCTCCTGCGGAGTAGTACATCTGTTCTCCCATTGGGGCACACCTCAGGTGGACCTGTTTGCCTCCAGGAGAACGAAGCTGAGTCTGTTCCATGCCCCCCCCTCAGCAGGGCTCGCTGCAGGAGGATGCCTTCTCGAGGCAGTGGACCCAGGCTCTTTACGCCTTTCCCATTTCCTTGATCCACAAGGTGCTTCTCAAGGCGAGGAGGGACAAGGCGCAGGTGATTCTGATAGCCCCAGACTGGCCTCGCCAGTTCTGGTACCCAGATCTCCTCAGTCTCAGCTCCAGGATTCTGACAGCTTCCAGCTGCCGGACCTGCTCTCAGTCAATCAGGAAGGTGTTCCATCGGACCTTCAATCCCTGCACCCTGCGGCCTGGTTCCTGGCGGATAGAGTTCCAGGCCTTGGGTCTTTCCGACGCAGGTCCTCAATGTAGTTGAGGCGTCCCGTGAGTCGACCAGAAAATGCTATGCCTTCAAATGGAAAAGGTTTTCCATTTGGTGTCAGAACAAGGGCTTGGACCCTTCCTCCTGTTCAGCAAGCATCTTGGACTATTTATGGTCCCTTTCCAGTCAAGGGCTTAGGTAGCGACCCTAAGGGTGCACCTGCAGCCATCTCTGCTTACCGAGGCGCGGCCGGGAAGCAGTCGATGGCGCAGGAGAAGGTGGTCTGGCGCTTTTCAAGGCCTTGATCACATTTCCTCCAGTCAGGAGACCCCCACCTCCGTGGGATCTACTGCTGGTACTGGCAAAGCTCATGGGCAAGCCATTCGAACCTATGCACAGGTGCTCTCTCTCACCTGTCGTGGAAGACTGCCTTCTTGGTGGCTATCACGTCAGCCAGAAGGATGGGAGAGCTCCAGGCGCTTTCCATCGAGTCTCCTTACCTGGTCTTCCACAGGGACAAGGTTGTCCTGCGTCCCCAACCGAAATTCCTTCCGAAGGTGGTGTCGGAGTTTCACCTTAACCAGGTGTTGACTCTGCCGGTGTTCTACCCAATCACACCTCGGAGGCGAATATAAGCTCCATACTCTGGACCCTAGGAAGGGCGCTAGCTTATATAGGAGCGACGGGCTGAAATTCGGGAGAGGTTCGCCAGCTGTTTGTCACCCACGCTGAAGCCGCATCTGGCAGACCTGCAGCCAAGCGGACGATAAGCAGGTGGGTAACCTCCTGCATAGATCTCTGCTATAAGTTGGCGGGCATGGAGCCTCCCAGAGGATAAGAGCTCATTCTACCACGCCATACTGCTGCAGTGTGGCTGCTTCCAGGGGCGTCCCTATCCAGGAAATCTGCAGGGCTGCTACCTGGAAGTCAGCAAACACCTTCATTACCCATTACCACATCGACCTTGAGTCACGCCGGGATGCTGGTTTTGGGCCTCGTTCTCCAGTCTCTCTTCCCAAGTAAGTATTGGGGTGTGCGTCTTTCCTCCTCCCGGAGAACTGCTAGGAGTCTGCCAATAAGTGTGGATGAACAACATATCCATGTCCCTAGAAATACAGGTTACTCACCTGTAACAGGAGTTCTAGGAATGGTATATTTGTTCATCCACCGACCACCCGACCTCCCGGCTTGACGCTGGCCTAACCTGAGCTTCCAGCGGGCCAGATCTGGCGTCATGGGGCGGAGCCGAGAGTTATACCACCCGGGTGGGTGGGAGGAGCAAGCTTGAAGACCTTCCGGCAAGATTTAAAGCGGCAAGGATACCTGCCAATAAGTGTGGATGAACAACATATACCATTCCTAGAACTCCTGTTACAGGTGAGTAACCTGTATTTACTTGCATCTTACCCATAACAGTTGCCCATATATATAATAATACTGTGGTGCCCCTGTATTAAAAAGGGAGGGTTAAATGGACTCGACAGTTGTATTCCCTTGTCGCAGGATCAGTTGTATGAGTAAGGGTAAAGTTGATAATTTTGGCAAACAGCTCTCATCTCTAAAGGTGACCATCCACGTTTTAGGATTCTTATGAATGGGGGGTGTCTGGATATTGAGAATATCTAAACATATCAATAGAGAATGATTTTGATTGATTTACAGTTCATTAGTGTTAAGAAAAAGTGTAACTTGAATTGTTCTAGATTATAGCACAGGCATTTGTTTTACATCATATCTTATTACAGTGGCACTGAGGGCTGAGGTGCCGGTTGCCATACCTCACACCACGCCGGCGACTGGTGTTCGGGAATGAGCAAGGGTTGCCGGAGTTGGCAGGGTAAGAGAAAGATTGCGCATCCGAAGGACTGCTCCTCCTCTTCTTCTCCGGGGAGGGGGGTCCAACACAGTCGGTGCAGGGTTGCCTCCTGGCGGAGGCTGGGAGGCAGTGCGCTCCGCTGTCCATAGAGGAGGAGCTGGGGGGCAGAATTTTGGAGTGAACGCATGCGCACTCCCCTCCATAGACATCATTGCATGTCCTCCGCTCCAGGGCAGTAAAAACAAAGGAAAAAAGGGGATGGCGCCTGGCTCGAGCAACTTGATGGCCGTTCACGAGTTTCATCACGGTAGTCCGGCACCTACCTGGATCATTGTTCTGTGGGGAGTTGGGGACTCCCTACAGCCCCACTGCGGCCAGTAAAAATGCAGGAGTAGGGTGATGGGCTGGAGGAGGTGGATGGTGGCCGGAATATATCAGGGAGATGCGACGACGAGGGAGGCAGGGCCAGGGGTCCAAGGAGGTAAAAAGATAGAAACAAAAAAAAAAAAAATATCTTATAATATGTGCCTGGTATGTTTATATTTGAAAAACAAAATAATTATCTCCAGAAAAGTATTTTGCAATTGTGGGTAATTTTTCAAATGAATGAAACATGTATGACATTTAGTTTAATAGTAATGTATAGTAATTTTCAGTGGCATAACTTGCAATAAAGAATTCCTGTTATTATCTTTACAGTAGCAAACGTGTGGGTAATGTTTTTTCCAAATCATCATCATTCTTGGATTATGTGAGAAAGGCATTGAAGAAACTTGAACTGGATGATTCAAAGGTGAGTAGTTTCTAATTAACTTCTGTATTGTTTTATGTATTTCAGATTTTATTCCATCTTTCTGATATACTGAAATGTGGTACACACACACATGTGCCCTCCCCCCCAACCACACACTAGCACACACACACACACACACACAAAGAGTTATATCTCTTTTACCTGTTCAATTGTGGATCCTTTTTTTTTTTATATTGAATTTGTTTCTTACTCCCACAGTTCGATCTACTTGTCATCCGGCTGCAGTACTCTCTCATCCATTCAACCTGATGGCTCACTCGCATCCGGCTAGCATGCACAGTACCTGCAGAGGGGTCCCCACTCCCTCTGCTGGGCCCAGATCTAATACCAAAGCGTGATTCCTGCCACGACCAACCGCCATTTCCTCCAATCTCATTTCCCCCTGAAGTATGGACGTGCAATGACGTCCAGGCACTACATGCCAACATCAGCCGTACTTCATCCCAGAACACACTGCACCTGCAATGTACCAGACTTCCAGCGGGGGCCGCCACAGAGCGGTGTAAGCCCTGAACCCTCCCCAGGAAAAGGAGAGTAGTCCATCAAGTGCTCAATCCTTTCCCTCCCTGGCCGCCCCCGATGGCCCGGGTGCATTCCTGAACCCGGGTCACCAGCATAGCGCAAGGTGTGGCATCCAGCACCTCAACCCTCAGCGCTGCCGGGCCGGCTCCTAAATTGTGGATCCTGAACAGAGTATGAAATTGCGTACAATGCCTTATCTTCTTTATTTATATTTATTTCACTTTATTTGACCAGGTAGTGTCTCATTAAGACCAAGGCCTCTTTTACAAGGGCAGCCTAGCAGCTGTCCTGCCTTATGAGTGTCCACACATGCTGTAGGGCCGAATGGTGAGATACGACTGGAGAGAGGTCTTGAACTGTTTCCAGTTATTTGGGCAGGACCAGTGTTTACAGTATCTACCTAACTATTGCTGCACAGCACAGCTACATGCTGCTAGACATCAGAGAAAATTTCATGAGAGGCAGCTAGCGTTGATGCAAGCTGAGGGGTGCAGTTCCTGTGTTTGAATGAGTGCAGTGGCATCTAAGACTCGTAAGACAACTGGGCTGGCAGTATAGCCTAGAGGTTAGGGTGACGAGATGTGAATGAGCCTGGTGCATCCCGCAGATCTGGAATTGATTCCCAGAACCCCACTTGCATATTTTGTGACCCTGAGCAAGTCACTTAATCTCCCCAGTTCTCCCAGATTGCCCCTTAAAACAGGCCTTGTGCCTAGTGGGCCATGCACGGTTACCAAAGAATAAAAATAAAAAAAAATAAACTGTTGAACTTGGGGCTCTATTTAGTGCTTGGAACTAGATTTCCCATTGTGGGATTTGATCATAATTACCCCCAGTTGCCATGTATAGTACAGCAGTAATGTATTTGTCCGGTTATCTTGTTTGCTTGTCCTGAAATTGGTATTACATCTGCTGTCATTTCTATTAGTTTTATCTTTATTTTCATTCAGTATTATTCTGTGCATTCTTACTTCCTAGTCAAACTAAGTAAGTATGACAATTTTTATAAAAAGGTGGAGCAAGATAGAAAATATTTTTTTGGCTTCTGAAGAAAATGTTGCGGGGTGGGGGCAGAACTACACTACTGAGAATTCCATCAGTATTTAGCCCCATATGTTGTAAAGGACAGTAACCTCAAGCAGAAGCACTAAAGCAAGGGTTACGCTTAAAGAGTATTGGCTGTAAAGCAGTATTGGCATCCATATCTGAAGAAGTATATCGGGCTGCTCAAGGCAGTGCAGCGTAGGGCGACGAGAATGATACAGGGGATGAAAAACTGAGTCACTTGTGTCTGTTCACCCTGGAGGAGAGAAGGAATCTGGGGGACATGATTGAAACTTTCAAATACTTGAGGGGGATCAACAAATCAGGCACAGAGGGACTGTATAAGTTGAGAAATGGGAGGGACATGGAGGGGTACAGGCTAAGATTGGAGGGAGGCAGGTTCAGGAGAGAGATGAAGAGGCATTATTTCAGTGAAAGGGTGGTGTCAAAATGGAACATTCTACAAGAGGATGTGTTGGCATGTAAGATGGTGGGGAATTTCAAAAGGGCATGGGACAGGGCAAGGAGGGGGGGCTGTGTAAATGACGCTGAACAGTTTCAGCAGGAGATTGAAGGGTTGGGGGTTGGGCAACTGCAATATAAAGGGTGTTAGCTGCCGGCCTGGTGGCGCTGAGGCAGTGGACACCTTCCCTCGCTCCACGATGGCGACCCAGGTTGGGGACCGACCACGGGTCGTCGGAGGTCGGCAGGGGCGGAGAAGGATTGAGCATCTGATGGACTGCTCTCCTCCGGGGAGGGGGTCTCCTACTGTCGGTGCCCGTTCACCCCCTAGTGGAGGCTGGGGGACAGAGCACTGCAGTTGCTTGGGGAGGAGCTGGGAGCAGATGCCTGGGGGGGGCGCATGCGGACGCGTGTGCACTCCCCTCCGCTTGGCGTCATTGCATGCCCCCAGCTTCAGGGGACAGTGAACAGGGAAAACTGGCGTCCTTGTCGAACGGCTTGATGGTCGTTCTGGAGATCTCCGGCTCTGAGAGGATGTGCCTAATCTGGATACGTTAGGGTGGGGAGTTGGAGGCTGCCCGCCACCACGCTGCGGGGGGCAAGCCACAGGGGACCAGGCAGTCCTCAATTAGGAGTGCAGGAGCGTGGACAGCGGCCATAAATCCCGATGGGTTGCCAGGTAGAAGGGAGCAGACAGGTATGGCCAAGGAGGAAAAAAGTATCAACAACCAAAAAAATAAAAATAAAGGGTGCTAGCTGTGCAAACAAGCAGACTTGAAAGACCATGAGGTCTGTTTTTGGTATGTTTGTATGTTAAAGAAACATAAAGTTACACATAGCCTCGTAGTGTAAAAGCATCATAGGTTACATGAGCATATCACCACAAAGAAATTAGCCAGCTAGGAGTTTGTGTACTAAAAAGTTGGATGATCTGCTGTCGTAAGAAAATTATAGATTTTACTTCGAGAGGGTTCCTGCAGTAGGTCTTTACATGTAGGACTGTGCCCTCTGGTGTCAGGACCGCATGGCAAACTTCTAGCTAACAGTCTATAGTGGGGGACCACCCCGGTGTCACCTGATGGGATGTCGGCGTGACTGTATATAGGGGGCGGTCCCTATGCCCATCCTCCAGTTCTTTCTCACTGTCGACCTGAATCATCGGACCTCACAGTGAATAGCTTCAGTCGTCTGCCATTTTTCCTAATATAGTTACAAGTTTTTTCCATATTCTTCTCCATAACCATGTTGTACGTCTTCACGTAGACCGAAGAAAAAGTGCTCAAAGTGCGGCTGTCAGATCCCACATGTGGACGGCCACTCCTGCTGCGTTCTCTGCCTGAGCCCCAAACACAAGGTAACGGATTGAGAAATCTGCCAATCTTTTAACCAGGCCACGCGCACCCATTTCCAGAAGGCCCTCGATGTTCACCTCCTAAAACAACGCCTTGCATTGATGGAAAAAGAGCTCCAGGAGCTAAGGGAATGCTCTTCTTCACCTACCCCGGAGAAAAAGGAGAAGCGCTGGGAGCGGGATCGTTCTCCATCCACACAATGTCACCAGATAGTCGACGCCACATCAGGTGGGGCTTCCACATTGGTGAGTACCCCACCTCTTAGGTCTCCCTTTGGCTCTGCTGCTGGGTGCTTGGACTCAGTCGATCAGCCAGATTCCAGCCTCCTGGTTGTTTTCAGCCCAACCACGACCTGTAAGTTGTACGTCGGCTCCTCCAGTGCCTGCCAGGTCAACGCCGATAAGTCGGCTGCCGGCTCGCCCGATGTCCGCTCGGTGCTTACTCTCCCGTCGGATACTCCTTGCGGTTTCCGACGTTGCACAGAGCGAGCTTTCAGGCTCCCCTCGATCCCGTGAGGGTTCTCCCTCTTGGGCCTCACTGACCCAGCCTGACGTCTCGTTTTCTCCAGATCCCCAGAAGTGGAGTGTTGCTGTCCAGGAGACGTCTCCTGCATCGGGCCTTCCTACTGAGACTCCTGCTTCCCCAGCAGACCTGTCGATGGGGTTTCTATTCCCTTACCCTCCCCCTCGCCTGTCTCAGATCTGACGTCTGGCGCCTTTAGACCCCCGAAGCTGGGCCATTCCCCAGTTCATACTCCCTCAGATTTGAACATGAACCAGGGACTATCCGCTCTGACACCGGAGCACCCTCCTGGCCCATCAAGGTCCCCTTACTGACCCCAGGCCTGCCGATGGATCCCACTACCCCCCAGTGATCCCTCAGCACCGCTGCTCCCTGGGTCATGCGCCCCTCCTCCATTGGGCCCTACAGGAAACTATCCCAGCTACCCACCGCCTCAGTTCCCCTACTACCTGACACCAGGAGGGCTGTCGCAGGGTTACGCACCACAGGTGCCGACGCCATGGTACCAGATGCTGGACCAGGGACATATGTACCAAGACTACCACCTGTACCATTACTGGTACCAGACACCTGGCTACCCCCCTTATTCTACGGGATATCCAGTCTACCAGCCTCTGCCGCCTCCCCCCCTCCTCCACCTCTCCCACCCCAGCCAAAACCCCAAGGGACAATCCCGGCATGGTGGCAGGACGCTAAGTCACAACTTTTGCAAGAGTTGGGTCAACTCCAACTGGTCGTGGCTGCCACCCCAACCCACAGGGCACTAACAGGGAGCCAGTCCCCTATGGATCATATGTCCGATAGGGATTGACGCAGGCATCCGACGGGGGGTTCCCTCGGGAGCTAGGGTCACAGAGGCAGTCCTAGATGTGACTTCTTTGCCCAGCAGACCAGAGTTTTCCGAATCAAATTCAGACTCTGACTCTGTGGGCCATTCGGAACCTCATACTCCTATAGAGCCTCAACCCAAGGAGTCTCCAAAGTCTCCACCAGAGGATCCGTCCTTCGCGGAACTCCTCTGGTCTATACAACAGGCCTGCGACTGGGTGTCCCAGGAGATGGACCCCAAGAGAAAGAGGCTGGCAGAACATCTGAATCTCACTAATGTGGATCCCCTCCCCATTCCTCCATGGATGGGGCCGCACAAGGATTTAACCTCTACCCTATGGCAACAACCATCATCTGTTCCTGCGGTTTCTAAAAAGCCAACAGGACCTATCACCCCCTGGAGGGGGCTTGCCATCTAACTACCCAACCTAAGGCTAACTCTTTCGTCATTACAGCGGCCCATGATAGGTCGGCTCAGCCTAAATACTTGAGTGCCTCCCCACCGGACAAGGAGTCCAAACTAATGGACCAATGTGGCCGCAAGATCCATGCCTCTTCTACTTGCGCCATTCAATCTTTGAGTTATGTGGCCCATATGGTGTCCTTTCAGAAGTCATCTCTACCTGACTTGGAGAAGGAACTCCAGGCCGTACTAGATGAGGACCTCAGAAATAGGTTTCTAGAGAAGGTAAGACTTAAGTCTTCCTGCCACCATGCTTTGCAGGCCACTTATGACTCCGTCGATTCTGTGGCCCGTTGCACCACTACAGGTGTTTGCTTGAGGCACCTGGCTTGGCTCCGTGTTGCTAGACTGGCTCAAGACGTCCAAAGCACACTGCTGGACGCCCCATTTAGGGGTTCCGTCCTTTTTGGGAGCGAAGCTAAAGATATAATAATGGAGCTACAAGAGAGCGGGAGATCCCTTAAAGTTGTCTGCTCCATGTACTGCTCGGGCCAAAAACCCCAGCACACTTTTCGTTGCTCCCAGAAGAGGTGGAATAGGCAGAACCAGGGCAGACGTCAAGACAAGCGTCGTGCCACTGGTTCTGGTACCCAAACTCCTCAGGCGAAGTCCCAAAAGGCCACTGGTGGTGGCAGAAGTGGCCCTCCCTTCTGCATCCTGACTCAAGGGGATCCCCTTCACCTCCTCCCATATTTCTAGCAGAACCAGTGGGGGGTCGACCTCCACCTGGAAGGGTGGAAGGCGGTAACCGCAGATGCTTGGGTGCTTCAGCTCATCACAAGAGGGAACTCCATCGAGTTCCTAGACAGACCCCTGGGCAATCCGCCGGGAAGGTCTCACTACCCATCAGGCAGTCAAAGCCTTATTCAGCAGGAAATCCAAGTTCTAGTGACAAAGTCAGCCATAGAGCGGGTTCTTCCAAGGCAAATAGGAAGGGGATATTACTCCCACTTCTTCCTAGTGCCCAAAAAGACAGGAGATATGAGACCCATTCTAGATCTCAGTCTGCTCAACCTCTTCGTAGAATACAAGAGGTTCTGCATGCTAATCCTCCAGGGACTCTTACCCCTGCTCCACCAGAATCAATAGCTGTGCTCACTGGGCATGCAGGATGCTTACCTACACATTCCAACCCTTCCAGCCCACCACCATTTTCTGAGATTCTCCTTTCAGGAGAATCATTGTCAGTTCAAGGCCCTCCCTTTTGGCCTCTCTTTGGCACCTCAGGTTTTCACCAAGTGCCTGGTGGTGGTAGCTGTGGCCTTGCACCGCAAGGGGATTTATGTGTTCCCTTACCTGGATGACTGCCTGTTGTCAGCACTGTCTCAGGACAGTCTGGTGGATTTTCTTTCCACCACTCTGGACCTTTTCTCCAGACTTGGCATCACCGTGAATTATCCCAAGTCTCAGCTCACACCCTCCCAGTGTCTTCAGTTCGTTGGAGCAGTGCTGGATATGGTCCTGGGCAGGGCCTTTCCACCTTCGGACTGGGTGAAAATCCTGATTCACCAGGCTGCATTGTTGTCCTCCTCCCGTCGGACCACAGCACGCTCTATCCTCCACCTGTTGGGTCTCATGGCAGTTGCCATACCCACAGTCCCTTTGGCCAGACTGCATGTGAGGGTGACCTAGTGGTCCCTCAGAGTCCAGTGGGATCAACGCATGGACGACATGGACCACAGGGTCCTAAGCTCCAACAGTTTGAAGAGGGATCTCCTCTGGTGGCAGGATCTATACAACCTTCCCTGGGGGTTCCCTTCCATTCCCCGCCCCCCCCCATGACCCTCAAGACAGACGCCTCGGGCCATGGTTGGGGAGCCCACCTGGAAGACCATCAGACTCGGGGGACCTGGTCTTCCCTAGAGGAGCATCTGCACATAAACATTTTGGAGATGAGGGCTGTGCTTTACGCTCTTCAAGCTTTCCAATCCCTCTTACTTCCGGGAACACTTCTGATCCAGACTGACAACATGGCAATGGTCTGGTACATCAACAAACAGGGAGGCACAGAGATTGTACCCCCTCTGCAGGGAGGTGAGGCAGGTGTGGTATTGGGCAGTCCAGCATGGCCTGACATTGATAGCAGTCCATGTTCCAGGAGTTCACAACATCCTGGCAGACAGTCTCAACCGCACTGCTCACGAGTGGGAGCTAAAGCAGGAAGTAGTGGAAGATCTCTTCCATCAATGGGGTCGGACAGAAATAGACCTATTCGCCTCTCCATCCAACACAAAACTACTCAGCTTTTCTTCTCTCATTCCCGGGCATGGTGTTTTCTGGCGAGACGTGCTGTCTCTATCCTGGACAGGGAGATTTCTGTACGGTTTGCCTCCCTTTCCTATTCTACAGAAGGTTCTGTTGAGGATCCAGGCAGAGGGGGCCCACATGTTTTCATAGCCCCTCTTTGGCCTCGGCAGATTTGGTTTCCTCTGCTGCAACAGCTGACGTTTAAACCCCTGGTACCTATTCCTCTCTCCCACGACCTTCTGTCTCAGGAGTAGAGCAGCCTGGTGCATCTGAGCCTCAAGTCTCTCCATCTGCATGCGTGGCATCTTTGGACATAGCCGTCTCACACTTTGGCATCTCTTCCAGAGTCATTCAGGTCCTAATGGAGGCCCAAAAACCCTCCACTAGATCCACGTATGCTGTGAAATGGAAGAGATTTTCTGTTTGGGCCACGGCCGAGGGCTTGGACCCTTTTTCTTGCTCGACTCCCCAGGTCCTTGAGTACCTCTTGCACCTGTCTGATTCGGGCCTCAGCTACTCCTCTCTGAAGGTCCACCTCTCTGCGGTTTCCACCTACCACCTTCTGTTGGAGGGCAAAACCCTTGCTCAGTTGGAGGTTTCCAAGATCTTCCTTAAGGGGATCCTCCATCATAAGCCTCTGGTCCATAATCCAGTTCCCCCCAGGATTTTAATTTTATTTTAGAGAAACTTACTTTGCCCCCTTTTGAGCCAGCAGCAAGTTGCAACATGCATTATTTGTCCTGGAAAATGCTCTTTTTAGTTGCTATTACTTTAATTCGAAGGATTTCAGAGCTTCAGGCCCTCGGTTGTAAGGAGCCATATTTGATTTCCCACAGAGACCGGGTGGCGCTGCAGACTAACAACTTCATTCTTCTGAAGGTAGTCTTGGAATTTACTTTGAACCAGAATGTTGAATTGCCAGTATATTACCCAGAGTATTCCAGCAGGGGGGAATACCTCTTTCACACTTTAGACGTGCACAGGATTCTGAGATATTACATCACTAGGACCAAAGAGGCTTGTAGGTCTGACCAGTTGTTTGTGGCCTTTACACTCAAATGTCAGGGCAAGGCCATCTCCAAACAAGTTTTGTCTAAATGGTTTGCTAACTGCATCTCGTACAACTACCAAAAGTATGAGAAGCCCCTTCTGGGGGGACGTGAAAGGCCACTCAACCCGGAGCATGGCTGCTTCCACGGCCTTCCTGAGAAATGTATCCACTGCAGATATCTGTGCAATGGCCAGCTGGTCTTCCATCCATATCTTCACCAAGCATTACAGTCTGGACATTGCCTCCAGGCGCAGAGCTGGTTTCGGCCTCGCAGTTCTGCAAGGCCTCCTGTCATAAGCAGACCTCTAGTTGGCAGATGTTTCCTGCCCCCAGAACTTAGTCTCTTACTTCTTTTTTTATTTGACTGCTTGGTATTCAGTCCTACATGTGAAGACCTACTGCAGGAACCCTCTCGAAGTAAGATATAGCAGTTATGTAAGAACTTACCGTAACAGTAGATCGTCGAGAGAGGTTCCTGCAATAGTTCTCGATTTCCCTCCCACCTTCCTCCAGCTCCTGTATTTCTTTCTTTTTTCCTTTCCCAGGGCCTTGTTTTTAGCAGCTCAGGGCTTCAGGAGTTTTTTACTCCTTTCTCCTGTTTCCTCTTCCAAGGAATCTGGTGGGAGAACTGGAGGGCAAGTGTGGGGACTGCCCCCTATATACAGTCACGTCGACGTCCCGTCAGGTGACGCGGGGGGGCGGTCCCTCGCTATAGATTGCTAGCTAGAAGTTTGCCATGCGCTCCTGACACCAGAGAGTGCAGTCCTACATGTGAGGACCTACTGCAGGAACTTCTCTCGAAGATCTACTGTTACAGTAAGTTCTTACGTAACTGCTATTTCAAGTTTTATGAATAGAACTTGCTGAGTAATAATCAAGTCCTAGGGAGCCACCCAGTGGCCTAGCAGATGTGCCACATACTTCTGTGCTGACAGCATCGGTTCGGGAGCAGATCTGGGAAGTCAGGCAGATGGGGAATGGGAAACCAGTGCCATGTGGCAGCACTCCTAGCCAGGGAAGCGAGATACCCTAGTTCTGGCACTGTAGTGATCCCTGCGGTGGGCCATTGTAGATTGTTTCCCACGCAGGACGTTACTATGTGCAACCAAAGTGATACATGGGGATGCATGTCCAACAGTAGGGCAACGAGGGGAGGAAGCCAGGGAGAAAAGTGGAAAAAATCTTTGTGTGCCGCTGACCATCAGTGACTGCGCTGGTGCCCTTGGGTCCCTCCCCATGTGGATCCCTGCTGGAGGGATGGTGGGGGGAGTGGCGGCTGGGACTGGGGGTGCCAGTAATTGCCTGAAGCAGGTGTGAGGAGGCCACATGTGGCCAAAAAGGTAGACAAAAAAAAATCAACTCCCAGCACAAAATGATGTCAGGCTTTTATTCTGAAGATGAATCTAATAGCACGGCTACACGGTGAAGGTGCCAGAGACCACACAGCTTGGTCGAAAGGCAAAAGTACATTTATTAAACTTAAAAACACACAGCAACAGCAATGAATCCCCCAAAAACATTGAATGTGTTCGCGTCTACTGACGCTTTCTTAAGACGTAATAATAAGGTGCTCAGTCACCCAAAAACGCAACATTTTGGGGGGATTCATTGCTGCTGCTATGTGTTTTTATGTTTAATAAATGTACTTTTGTCTTTATACCAAGC
Organism: Neoceratodus forsteri; assembly: GCA_016271365.2. NCBI lineage: Eukaryota > Metazoa > Chordata > Ceratodontiformes > Ceratodontidae > Neoceratodus > Neoceratodus forsteri. The sequence goes on from CM028131.1 coordinate 1,131,865,021, forward strand.
TGTGTGGTCTCTGGCACGTTCTCCGTGTAGCTGTGCTATTACATTCACATTCAGTTATTTATTCGCTTTCGGCTTCGGTGTGCGCCTCATTAGCCGTCTGCTAGCCATATTTTATTCTGAAGAACCTACAGTAAGTATATTTGCTTTGTCATTCACCTAGAATGGAAATATCATTATATTCTGATTGTTTGTACCCGAGAAGCACAAATAACATTTGTGACTTCATTTTTACACTGCTGTTCAATAAGTGTTACTGTATCCTAGCTACTTATACATTTATGGCTTTCTAGGGACGTGGATATGATGTTCTATCCACACTTTCTGGCATTGGCCTGTCCCCTTTAAATCTTGTCGGAAGTCTTCAAGCTAGCTCCTCCCACCCACCTGGATGGTATAACCCTCGGCTCCGCCCCATGATGCCAGTTCTTCCTTTCCGCTGGAAGAAGCAGGTTCCCTCCTTACCGCTCCCACGTTGAGTAGGCCCTGGCACTCAAATCTTCAGATTTACTTCCAAAACTTAAACTCATAAGAGTTTTGTCTTCAGCTCGATCTTTGAACGTGAAGGAGGACCAGTCCTCACCTGGATTTCGCCGGTGCCCATGTGGGCAGAAGATGTTGTGCACCAACCCACATGCGTTTACTGCCTGGGGCATGAGCACGATCCCCAGTCTTGTGAGTTATGCTGGTCGTTTCACATGTCTGTCATTAAGGACCACCTTACCTGCCAGAGTTGGACCGCTCGGAAAAACGGCATCCACCGGTCAAATCTAAGGATGCCCAATGGGTGGCCTCCACTGCTGTGTGGTCACCGAGCAGCTGGAACAGCTTAAGGCCTTCGAGGAGGAGGAGGTGGCTCAGGCTGCCGCGCAGTCCTCCTCGGCTTCGGCCTTCATTCTGCTCAAGTTGGGCTCCACTTATTCCACTGTGCCAGTCTCTCCTGACTAAGGGAGAGGGCCCTTCGGGTTCTCACAGCTCTAGGTCTTACAAGAAGTAGTCCAGGAAAGAAAAGGAGAAGACTCACCGTCTATGTTCTTTGGATCAAGAATGTTCTCAGTCTCAGGACTTTCAGGTTTTGACCACGGTCAAAACCGCGGCCTTGGCCCCTAGCTTCATGGTGCCCCCATCAGGCCAGCCAGCTGAGATGCCAGCTGATGATGCAGCCGAGATTTTTCTCGACCCTGTCGACCGGTTGTCGTCCGAAGAGGCCGACAACTCCTTATTCAGGACTCCAGTCCAGCCAGTGACCACCGAAGAGTCGGCTCAGCCCACTGAGCCGGACCCTCCAGTCACTGACCTAGACCAGGAGGAGCCATGGCACGCCCTGGCTCCCTCCAAGATTCCATGTCAGCACCCCCGGTGGTCGAGGTTTAGATCATCCACAGCCACTGGGTCAAGCAGGTCCCACTGGCATCGGCGGTCTCACTCTCAACACCATGGGATGCGGCGCCACTGCTACTCGTCTTCATCTCCTCAGGTGAGGAGAGGCTTCGGTGCAGACTGCATTGATGCTACGAAGACTTGATGTGGTAATAGTTGGTGTTGTCCGGTCTGCAGCCGACCCCGGCTCCCACACTGGCCGACACCGCTTCTCTGCCTGTGGAGCCAGTACAAACCACCTACATTCGGCTGAAGTTGGCTTCTCCACCGATTGTGGTGGAGCTGCCACCCCAACAGCCACCGATCGGCGTGCTGACCAAGGAGTCTCAGCCGGCTCAGGGACTTCCCTATTGGCTGTCGATCACTCTTACACTTGACCGCCTGCGGCGGGTCTGGAGTGACTCAGGTGGTAGGCTGCTCTATGTGGACTCTTTGGAGTCCAAGGATTCCTCTCTGCACTTTCGTCCGTGAAGGGTTGGTGGCCGACTCCGTTTCAGCTTGTGGGCAATTCAGGGGATGTCGATAGACAGCCGACAAAGAGTCCAAGAAATTGAACCACTCGGCCAAAAAGGTATGTGCCGCTTCCTCGCTCAGCCTCTGCCATGCGAGCTCGGCCATCATGATGGCACACTTCTCCCATGCCCTTCTGGGCTCTTTGAATGAGGTGATTCCTCATCTTCCTGCGGACCTCCAGACTACGGTCATGCAGGTCCGGGACCAGGGTCATGCTGTAGCTAAGCAGCAACTTCAGACGGCCCTGGACATTTGGGATTCCTGTGACTTCTCGGTGGTGGCTACAGTTGCCATGTGCCGTAGGTCTTGGCTGAGGATCTCGACCTTCATGGCAGACACTGAGCACAGACTGGCACAAACTGGGGGACGTTCCTCATTTGGGCACCATCCTGTTTAAGCCCGGTGTGGAAGGCCATCTCCGTTGTATTGAGAAGTCCAGTGCCACCTTGGACTCCGTGAAATCTGCCCAAAAGGATCTCAACGGCTCCAGGCAGCAGAAGTGTAGGCCCTTTCGGCCCTCCAATCCTGCAGCAAAACCAGCCCAGTATCAGTCTGGCCAGCAGACTCCATCCTGGCGACCAAGGCCCAAATCTGTGGCCTCAATGGTCTGAAAGCCCGGAGGGAAGGGACCCAGTGGCTTCTCAGTCGGATCCTCCTCCTCCAAGCCTGCTCAGTGATGGGATGGTAGTTGCCACACTCATGCCTGCATCGCCTCCCCTGGGTCCTCCTATAGGGGGCCAGCTCTGACACTTTTTTCCCACCTGGTCCACTGACACCATGGACAGGTGGTTCTGGAAGTGGTCGGTCAGGGTCTGCCTCTAGAGTTCGAGTAGCACCCTCCCAGCTGAGCCCGCGCCCCACGGGAGGGCTTGATATCTGCAGACACTCGGTCGGCTCTCCAAAATGATATAGCCCATCTCCTCCTCAAGGAGGTTATGGTTAGAGTTGCAGATCCTCTGGAACACCCAAGGTTTGTCTCCAGGTACTTTCTGGTGCCAAAGCAGATGGGGGGCTGGTGCCCCATTCTAGATCTGCATGACCTGAACAAATTCCTCAGGTCCCGCACCTTCCAGATGGTAACTCTGTCCCAGATCATACCATCTCTGGAGCAAAACATATGGTTTTGCTTTCTGGATCTTCAGAACGCGTTCTTTCACGTCCCGATCTGTCTGTCCCACCGAAGGTTCCTCCGCTTCTGAGCCGAGGGAGCCTTTACGAGTTCCAAGCCATGTCTTTCGGCCTCTCCTTGGCCCCCAGGGTCTTCACCAAATGCATAGCAGTGTTGGCAGCTTACCTGAGGTGCTGAGGAGTCCAGATGTACCCCTACCTGGACGACTGGCCGACTGAGCGGTCCAGTGACCTGGCCCTCCAGACCTGCATTGATCTTGGCCTCCTGGTCAGCATGGCCATGTCGGAACTCATGCTCTCACAGGTGATCAACTTCATTGGGGCAGAGCTCGACTCTTGCTGAGCCAGAGCTCAGCTCTTGGTAGACATGGCGGAGGATCTCGCCTCCTTTGCCCAGGACTTCCTGCACCTTCTGGGTTACATGGCGGCCTACACCAGCATGGTCTGATGGGCCGATTGGCATATGTGCTCCCTGAAGTGGGAGCTGGCAAGCCAGTGGACTCGGCGCAAAGCTAACTTTGACCAACTGGTCACTGTGACCCAGAGGATGTGGGATGCACTCCAGCCTTGGTTAGTCCCAGAGCATTTGCAGGAAGGGATCCCATTTGTCTGCCCCGAGCCGACGGTCATCCTGATGACCGATGCCTATCTCATGGGCTGGAGTGCCCATCTGGGGGAACACAGGGTCCACAGGCTCTGGACCCCCAAGGAGTCCCAATGCCACATCAACCTGCTGGAGCTCCAAGCAGTCCTGCTAGTGCTGACTGCCTTCGCTCAGTTTGTTCGGGGTCAAGTTGTCCAAGTGCAGATGGACAGTACCATGACCATGTACTTCCTCACCAAACAAGGCAGAATGCACTTCCTGCCGCTGTGCAAGGAAGCCCTCCGCATTTGGACTCTCTTGTGCAACCTGAAAGTGGATCTCCTAGCCATCCATATGGCAGGAGCCTCCAGTCAGCTGGCGGATGCCCTCAGCTGGGTTGGTGAGGCGTCTCACAAGTAGTTTCTCCATACAGAGGTAGTTCACAGTCTGTTCTCCCAGTAGGACACCCCTCAGGTGGACCTGTTCACCTCCAGGGAGAATGCAAAGCTGAAGCTGTATTGTGCCCGCCTTCCTCAGCAGGGAACACTGCAGGAGGATGCCCTCTCAAGGCCTTGGAACCCAGGCCTCTTCTATGCCTTCCCTCCACTTCCCTTGATCCACAAGATGCTACTTAAGGTCAGGAGGAACAAGGCACAGGTGATCCTGGTGGCAACAGACTGGCCCCACCAGTTTTGGTACCCTGATCTCCTCAGTCTCAGCAACAGGCTTCCGAGGCATCTTCCCATACACCCGGACCTGCTGTCAATCAGTCAGGGGAAGGTACTCCACCCAGGCCTTCAGTACCTCACCTGAGAGCCTGGTTCCTGAACGGCTAGAGTTCCAGGCTTTGGGTCTCTCTGAAGATGTCCTTACCATCGTGGAGGCATCTAGAAAGGGATCAACCATGAAATGCTATGCCTTCAAATGGAGGAGATTCTCCATTTGGTGTCAGGGCAAGGGGTTGGTCCCTTCGACCTGTCCAGTGGCTAGCATTTTGGACTACCTGTGGTCTCTCGCCCAAGGGGGACTTCGGTCGATGACCCTTAAAGTGCACCTGGCAGCCATCTCTGCTTACCGGGTGTGGGCCAGTCAGCAGTCGGTGGCACAGGAGAAGGTGTTCTGGCACTTTTTCAAAGGTCTAGATCACATTTCCCCTCTGTTGCATGAACCACCACCACCACCACCACCATGGGACTGGTTCCTGGTTTTGGCAAAGCTCATGGACAAGCCAATCGAACCGATGCACAGGTGTGACATGTCTCGCCTGTCATGGAAGACCACCTTCCTGGTGGCTGTCATGTCAGCCAGAAGGATCAGTGTGCTCCATGCACTCTCAGTGGAGTCTCTTTACCTGGTCTTCCACAGGGACAAGATTGTCCTGTGCGCCAACCCGAAGTTCATTCCGAAGGTTGTGTCAGAGTTTCACCTGAACCAGCTGATGACACTTCTGGTGTTCTTCCTGAATCAACCTTGGTGGCCAAGCACAGACTTCATACTTTGGACCTGAGGCAAGCTGTCGCTTACTACAAAGAGTGCACGGCTGGAGTTTGGAGAGAGGTTCGCCAGCTGTTTGTTACCTGCGCTGAAGTTGCACCTAGCAGACCTTCAGCCAAGTGGACGATTAGCAGGTGGACCACTCTGCTATAGGTTGGTGGGTAGGGAGCCTCCTGGAGGGCTTGGGGCTCATTCCACCCGCCATACCGCTGCATCAGTGGCTGCTTCTGGGGACGTCCCTGTCCAGGAAATCTGCAGGGCTGTAAACGTGGAAGTCAGCCCACACCTTCATTTCCCATTATCACATTGACTTAGAGTCACGCCGGGATGCTGGTTTGGGGGCCTCAGTTCTTCAGTCCTTATTTCCTAGGTAGGGTGTGTATGTGCCTTGCCTCCCTCCTCCCAGAGAACTGCTAGGAGTCTGCCAGAAAGTGTGTATAGAACATCATATCCACAACCCTGGAAACACAGGTTACTCACCTGTAACGGTAATTCTAGGAGTGGTATATGATGTTCATTCACACGGACTCACCCGACCTGCCCAAGCTGAGGTGCACAACCTCTGCTGCCAGCGGGCAAAGATCTGGCATCATGGGGTGGAGCCGAGGGTTATATCACTCAAGTGGGTGGGAGGAGCCAGCTTGAAGACTTCCGGCAAGATTTAAAGGGGAAAGGACAATGTCGGAAAGTGTGGATGAACATCATATACCACTCCTAGAAGTACTGTTACAGTTGAGTAACCTGTGTTTTGATTCATAACAGAAAAGTAGTAAAAAGTTTTCCATACAGACATGCTGCATTTATTGCTTTTTTATTGCTAAAATATTAGTTTTAAAAAAAGCACTGTACTTAATGGTTGTCTGCTGCGTGAAAAATCAACAAAAATATCTTTAAAAAGAAAATAATCTCTAACTGGAGTATAGAACTCTGTGTAAAAATGATGACAAATATTATGTGTGCAGCCTGTGTCTGATTAGTGGTAGGCAGCATTAAGAGAAAAAAAAACAGTGGACCCAATACCGAGGACCGTAGGCCTCTTGCAGACAGTCTGTCAGGTAGGATAGGAACCAAAGATGTTTAAGCAGCAGATGCACAGTCAGAAAAAAAGAATATCTTGATTAATATTGTTAAAAGTTGATAAAATATCTCAGAAGAAGAATAATGCAAAGGAAGCATAACCCTGAGCAGTAAGTATTAAAGCATTGTGACCTTTAAACAGTTCTGTTTTAGTACTATACAGTAGGTAGCTTTAAAACCTGATGGAATGTATGAAAAAAGAGCAGTGATTCCAATGACTTATAGTCTGTCAGTCGCCTTTTCCTGAATCTTTGACAGAAGATGAAGAAGAATCAGCATTTATATAGCACTTTTCATACACATTGTATCCCTAAGCGCTTTACAAGCAGTGCTAGACAGGCAGTAAAATGACTGAACATTGTAGTGGCAGCCATTTTGCACATCAACACCCACACACAGCCTTGGACAATTGCATGAAATGGTTTTATGGGAAGGGGAATATTGGCCAAGACATTGGGGAAAGTTACCTACACTTCTTGCAAAAAGTGCCATAGGGTCTTTTACTTCACCTATACACCCACCAGGACAGCACCAGAGATGGGTAGAAGGGACCTCAGTTTAACGTCTCATCTGAAGGACGACACACCCTAACAATACAGCACCCCCCCCCAATACTGCACTCGAGTGCCAGTGTTTAGGGATGAGCCTACTTCCGGTGTGGGACTAGAACCCAAAACCTTCTAGCTCAAAGGCAGATATGCTACCAACTGACTTGATGCTGACAGAAAAAGAAGTGTAGTAATTAGTTGGTACCTTTTATTTCTGAAGTATTTATTTCCATTTGCTTGTTAGAAAGTTTTTTTATAGTTAGTATTAGCTACAATGTAAAGAGCTTTACCAACGTATCTATTTCTGATCTTACTTCGAGAAACAGCTCTTGCAGCAGGTTACACCATTAGGACTGAAGCCGGCAGGTGCCAGGACCCCACGGAAATTTTCTAGCTAGCAGTATTCAGCGGGGACCGCCTCCGACATCGGCCCTGACCCCGACGTCAGGGGTAGTACAAAAGGAGACAGTCCCCCAGAATCCCCAGTTCTTTTCCCGCCGTCGACTTGCCAGCATCGGCCTCTCGGTCTCTACCTAGTGTACGATGACTACAGAACTTTCTGTGTATTTTTTGCCAATTGATGTTCTCTCCAACTCCATCCTTTCTAAGTGTGCCTGTGGAAAACAGATCCCTTTCAAGGATCCTCACTCTTCCTGCGTACGTTGCCTAGGCCTAGGACCATGATACCAAGGCCTGCACCTTTTGCCAGGGGTTCAATAGCCGCACCAGGATCCACCATCAGAAGGCACTACGGGCATATCTCCTTGAAGAGAAATTAAAAAGGATGGACCAAGAACCTTCCTCCAGGGGAGAATCTTCTTTAAAGCCCCATAAACACCGGGACAAGCACTGGGAGAAGGTAAGGTCCAGATCCCCTCGGGCCTCGGACTCCCACAGCTCAGGCTCCAGATCAGACCGCACTCTCTCCAGGGCTCGGTCACAGCCCCCCCGGTTAAGTTCCAGACTTCAGGCGGCTCTTCTTCACTCCAACCGATCAAGACCTTGAGGCCCTCGGCTTCCTCTACTCCATTCAAGGCCTCTTCAGAATCTTCTGAGTGCCATAAATCCTCTTCTTCCACCCGACGTCGGGACACCGACTCCAGGTCAGTCTCCCAACTGCCCAGAGGTCCTGATCCAGCCCCCAGAAGGACCAAGGACCTGACGTCCCTGAAAAGGGCGTCGGACCCGACATCGGCTAAACACCAGACATCGACTAAACATTCGAAGTCAGCCAGGTGCTCACAGGAACCGGTGATACAAGCCAGACACCAGTCACCAGCCGGGTGTTCGCCAGATCCGAAGGCGTCGGTCAGGAGACCGGCGTCGGCATCACACTCTCAGGAGTGGAAGACCGCCCCCCCCCCCCGGTCACTGGCGAATGCCGGTCACCGGGAATCGACTGAGGAGGACACCCCACTGCCCAAAGACCAGGAGGGCGACACCAAGGATGCTGGGCTCCCACGGGAACGTTCCCCGAATCAGGAGACACCTGGGGACCTGGCGACAGACCACCAGCGCCAGGCCTGTCGTCGGGCATGAATATCGAAGAAGTAAAGGAGCTCTTTACTTTTTGGTGGGACATCATCTGAAAGGATGTGGTCCCTATTAAACCTCCTCCTCCTACTCCTACTCCTACTCCTTCACCTCCTACGCCCCCTCCTCCACCTAAGGGGCCAGCAGGATGACCACCAACCCCCCAAGGAACAGACTCCACCTCCTAGGGACAGATCTAAAGACAGAAGAAGGCCCCCCTCCAGATCTCCATCAGGGTCTCCCAGCCCTAAGCGACCCAGACGGCGTTGGTATACTTCGTCGGTGGAGGACTCTAGATCGGACACCTCAGACTACTCCAGATCTCCTTCTCCGCTCAGCATCTCCTCTCCAGACCCACATGACCTCCCTAGGTCTCTGCCGGATGATCCCTCTTTCGCTGAGATTATGAGGCACATCCAGGACAACAAGGGGTGGGATGCTGAAGACCTTGACCCCGAACGACAACACCTTGCCCGCTATCTTCGGCAGAAAGACCCAAACCCCTTGGTAGTCCCACCCTTGGTGGACACTTTTGCGGACGTCACCAAGGCTGCGTGGAAGCATCCACACTCCACTCCCACAGTGCAGAAGAAGGCTGACCGCCTATACAAGGCTCCGAGAGAGGACCATTACTTGGCGAAGCAACCTCTGGCAGACTCCCTGGTCATCACGACCTCACTTGACTGGTCTCAAAGACCCCAACATATGAGCACTCAGCCACCGGACCAGGAATCCAAACAGTTGGATGCCCTGGGGAGGCGCACGTATGTGGCTGCTACATGCGCCATCAGGTCTCTGAACTACCTTACTCACATGGTACAGTTTCAGAACGCCCTGTGGGAATAGGGCCAAGACCTGGTCGACAAGCTTCACGATGGTGAGCAAAAAGCGGAGCTCCTCAACCTGCTCCGCATAGGGTCAGATGTGGGGACCCAAGTGCTTAGAGCCACATATGATTCGGCGGATTCTTCGGCCAGAGCTGTAGCTTCAGGCATTTGTCTCCGGTGACGCTCTTGGCTCCGTGTCTCCGGCTTTACCCCAGACGTACAGAAGAATATTCTAGACGTCCTGTACAATGGCGAGATGCTCTTTGGTGAATCCTCGGAGAAGATCATCACCAAACTCCAGGACGCAGGGAAGGCAGTCCGAACTGTACAGGCCATGTACAGATCCAGGCCTAGTTCCTTTCGTAGGAACCAGAGCCGCTTTCGCAGCCAGCAGCAAAGGCAACAGCCACATTCCAGCCAGCAGCAAAGGGGCATTTTTCAGCGTAAAGCCCAGGCCAAGTCGTCCCCAGGCAGAGGCCAACGTTACACAAAACCAGCCCAGCCCGCAGGGACCAATGCTGCCACAGCATGACTCCTTCCCGGCCCCCCCCCTCCTTTGGATCAACGGGCAAGAAAGGTCAGGGGTCGCATCGCTCGCCACTTTTTAGGGTGGCAGTCGATCACCACCAACAGGTGGGTTCTTCAATTGGTCAAGAAAGGCCATTTCATAGAATTTCTCGACCACCCACCTGCAAGACCTCCCCTGCTCTCCCGTTACTCGGGTCAGCATGCCCTGCTCATACAGCAGGAGGTGCTCACGCTTCTGGGAAAAGAAGCCATAGAGCACGTACCAAGGAACCAGAGGGGACTAGGATATTATTCTCACTTCTTTCTGGTTCCAAAGAAGATAGGGGATCTCCATCCGATATTGGACCTCAGCGACCTGAATGACTCGCTCCTGTACAAACACTTCCACATGGTGATCCTCTCAGGTCTGATTCCCATGCTAAAGCAGGACACTTTTCTAGCATTCCTAGACATGCAGGATGCCTACCTGCATATTCCCATTGCTCAGACGCGCAGGAAGTTTCTGCGCTTCGAGTTTCAGGGTCGCCACTATCAGTTCCGAGCTCTCCCCTTTGGGCTGTCATCTGCACCTCGGGTGTTCACGAAGTGCATGGCGGTCGTAGCCGTGTCTCTGAGGAGACAAGGCCACTACGTGTTCCCCTACCTAGACAATTGGCTTCTCATGGCACCCTCTCCGGAGGCCTTGATGTCTGCCATTCACTGCACTCAGTCTCTGTTGGAGACGTTGGGCATTATCATCAATCACGAGAAGTCACGCCTGGTTCCGTCCCAGACTCTGCAATTCATAGGTGCAGTTCTGGACACCATCCAAGGGAAAGCTTTCCTTCCCCCAGACAGAGTGGAACACATCAGATCCCTCATCTGGGACTTTTCGGCGAAGAAGACCATTCCTGCCAGACTGGTCCTTTTCCTGCTCGGACACATGGCTGCGGCCATTGCTACAGTCCCACTAGCCCGTCTCCACATGCGGGTAACCCAGTGGATGTTAGGGGTCCAATGGAACCAAAAGCAAGACCATCTGCAGCATCCAATCCAGATCACGAAGGTCGTAATCCAAGACTGGCAATGGTGGCTAGATTCAAGTAATCTCTCGGGCGTGAGTCCCCTTCATTGCACCGCCACCGACTGTGACACTCTCCACAGATGCCGCAGGGCTCGGTTGGGGAGCATACCTCGACGGTGTTCAGTCTCAGGGCCTGTGAACAAACCAAGAGGCTCATCTCCACATAAATATCCTGGAAATGAGGGCAGTTCTTTATGCTCTGCAGGCCTTCCAGTCGGAGATTCCACCGGGTACGCTTCTGTTACAAACAGACAATTCCTCTGTGATGTATTATCTCATCAAACAAGGAGGCACCCATTCCTACCCGCTTTGCAGGGAGGCCATGAGAGTGTGGGATTGGGTCTTGCAACACGGCGCAAACCTCATTGCCGTTCATGTTCCGGGAGTGGACAACGTCATCGCAGACGGCCTGAGCCGCTTCTCAGGCCAGAGTCCACGAATCAGAACTACTTCAGCAGGTAGCAGAGGATCTGTTCCGCAGATGGGGCTCTCCAGAACTAGACCTTTTCGCGTCCCCATCCAGTGCAAAACTGCCCAATTTTTGCTTGCTAGATCCAGGGCCTGGTGTTTTCTGGCGAGACACGTTGTCCCTCTCCTGGGCGGGCAGATTCCTCTATGCTTTTCCCCTTTTACCGTTGATCCAGAGAATTCTTCTAAAACTTCGCAGAGAGCAAGCGACACTGATATTGATCGCGCCATTTTGGCCCAGACAGATCTGGTTCCCTCTCTTGCATTAGCTATCCCGGGAACCTCCATTGCCGTTGCCAATCAGCTCCCATTTGCTGTCTCAGGAGGCGGGCTCCTTGGTCCATCCAGACCTACGTTCCCTGAACCTACATGCTTGGCTCCTAGAGACATAGCCATGATGTGACATGGGGTCTCGCAAGAGGTGGCAGACATTCTCACTGCTGCTAGGAAGCCAGCTACCCATGCGACCTACGTCATGAAGTGGCGCCGATTTTGCTTATGGGTTCAAGCGTGTGGTTTATCGCCTTTGTACTGTCCAGAGAAGTTGGTATTGGACTACCTGCTGTCTCTTTTCCAGTCAGGCTTGGCTTACTCCTTGATTAAGATACATCTCTGTGCCATCTCAGCCTATCACGTCCCTATAGGCCAACGTACTATAGCTCAATTGGACATGACACGTGTCTTCCTGAGGGGTATCCTCCACCTCAGGCCCCCGATTAAGGATCCGATTCCACCATGGGAGCTACCCTTTGTTCTGGAACAGCTCACGCTGCCACCCTTTGAACAAACCGCGGATTGCGAGCTACGTCTTCTCTCTTGGAAGACGCTGTTTTTAGTTGCCGTTACCTCGGCCAGAAGAATTTTTGAACTACATGCACTTATGTGCAAAGAACCTTATTTGGTTTTCCACCAAGACAGGGTATCCCTAAGGACTACTCCAAAATTTCTGCCTAAGGTGGTCTCAGCACTCACCCTTAATCAGGATATCGATTTACCAGTTTATTTCCTGAAATACTTTAATCGAGGAGAAACCCTTCTGCACACTCTAGATGTGCATAGGTGTCTCAGATACTACCTGACCAGAACCAAACACCACCGAAAATCGGACCAGTTTTTGTCTCCTTTGCCCACAGGATGATGGGAGCTCCTCTTTCAAAACAGTCGCTGTCCAGGTGGCTTATCCAGTGTATTACGTTCTGTTACCAGAAGCGCAACAAACCCCTACCGGGCACGGTTAAAGGTCATTCCACCAGAGGGGTGGCGACCTCTTTTGCAGCTCTAAAGAACGTATCCACCTCAGCCATTTGTTCTGCAGCTACTTGGAGCTCCGTCTACACTTTCATCAGGTATTACAGTCTGGATATTGCATCGAGGCACAGAGCAGGTTTTGGTCTAGCAGTCCTTCAGGGACTTCTGTCCTAGGATCGGTATAATTCGAGGATCTCTACCTTCCCTCCTCCCGATGGTGTGTGATTTCCAGGATTGCTTGAGAATCAGTCCTAATGGTGTAACCTGCTGCAAGAGCTGTTTCTCGAAGTAAGATAGTACAGTTACGTAAGAACTTACTGTAACAGTAGATCTTCGAAAACAGCTCTTGCAGCAGGTACCTTCCCTCCCACCATCCCTGCTGGAGGTAGATTCTGGTTCCAACATCCTTCTCCTAGGATTAGGTGTTCACAGTTCTTTTTTTCTGTTTGCCGTATGATGGCGGATCCTCAGTCTCCTTTTCTGATGCCATCCAGTGGCCGGGAGTCCCCAGCGGGAGAACTGGGGATTCTGGGGGACCGCCTCCTTTTGTACTACGCCTGATGTCGGGGGCGGGACCGACGTCGAAGGCAGTCCCCGCTGAGTACTGCTAGCTAGAAAATTTCCATGGGGTCCTGGGCGCCTGCTGGCTTCAGTCCTACTGGTGTAACCTGCTGCAAGAGCTGTTCTTGATGATCTACTGTTACGGTAAGTTCTTATGTAACTGTACTTTCACCTTCCTACCTCATCAACCTTGCAGTCTCACTTACTGTGACATCGCAAGTGACTGATCTGGCAGTAGGTGATTGACTTTTCTTGGTTGGGATGTCACAGTGAGTGAGATCACAGTACCAATGAGGTGTAAAGGGGAATAGAATTAGACCTGTCAGCCTCTAGGTAGAGTACTGTTCAACCCGTTACATCCACTACTGTCAGGTAGATAATCTTCTAATTACTAACATGGAAAAGAAACAAGCATTTGTCAATGCTGAGTGTTCACTGCTTGTGCTGGAGTCATAGGGAGTGTGTGGTGCTGATACCAATGAAAGTGACATTAAAAATTGCTTCAGTGAAGGAATCATTTTATTAACAGTTAAGAATGCAAAACAGAAGTGATAATGTTGGGCAGTGTAACTGTCTTGTTTGTTAATATTTGTGCCCTAGATTTTCAACATACCCTTCTTATGACCCCACCTCATGAACAAGTGTAAAGAAAATTTTCAACTCCTGCCCAAAAGGTGATTTTGTGCAGCGACTGCAAAATAAACGTTTGTGATGTAAAAAAACATTTTGGCCGGGATCTGAAAAATGACAGCTGTCACATTCATGAGGTGCTGTGAAGAAATGGCTATATGGAAAATCTGGTGTCAAATTAGTGCAAATTGCCAAAGTTACGAACTTGCATTCGCAAATTTCAATGCAGGCTCATAACTTCATTATTTTTTTAATAGTTTTACACTAAATTTTCAGCGTAACCTTATTATGACCCTACCTCATGAACAAAGACAGATAAAACATGAACAATGGTGGAGAAAATGTTCAACTCCTGCCCGAAAGGTGATTTTGTGCAGCGACCAAGAAATCACCTTTCAGGACAGATTTACTTAACATTACTTGCAATGTTCATGAGGTGGGATCCCAAAAAAGGTATGTTGAAAATTTGGGGCAAAAATATTAAAAAATGACCAAGTTATGCCACTAAGCTGAAAACCCATTGAAATACATTGAAGCTGAAAACCCACTGAAATACATTGAAGCTGAAAACCCATTGAAATACATTGAAGATGAAAACCCACTGAAATACATTGAAGCTGAAAACCATTGAAATACACTGAAGCTGAAAACCCACTGAAATACATTGAAGCGCTTACCTCAGATTGCGGTTGGGCTTTGAAGAGTGAAGACATGTCCACGGTCCAAGAAAGGTGCTCAGTCAAGAGGGATGCACAACTCGTACTGGGTCCTCTCAAACCTGGTATGACACCATGTGGCCACTGCTCAGTCTGTGGCCGCACAACCAAAAAGCATGTCTTCAGACACCCTTACACAGGGGAAATCTTCCCCATAAAGCAGCATATAAACTGTACTTCAGAGTGGGTTATTTACATGCTTCAGTGCCCCTATGACAAACTATATGTTGGACAAACTACTAGGGCCTTAAAAAGCAGAATACAGGAGCATAAACGTGACATAAGGCGTAATGTGGAGACATCCCAGGTAGCGATACATTTTGTTCAAGAGCATCATACAGGAGCATCCCTGAGATTTTGGGGATTGGAACAAATACTTGAACCTTCAAGGGGATCACCAAACAGTACTGGACAGAGCAGAAATGCGCTGAATGTTTGTACTGAAAACATTGGATTCAAGGATAGGGATGAACACTGACACTAACTGGAATGCGTGTTGGTAATATGCATGAGAAAAATGAATGGCAGAGGAGACTTAACATCTGAGGAAACTTCATGACAATAAAAGGAAAAAAAAACTTAAAAATAGATACTACATGACAACTCCCAACTTGACAGTATAGGATAGTTTCCTGCCCCCAAACAAAGAAATCCTCTGTCCTTCACTGAGTCCAGCTGTAAGCATGATTAGATTTACAACAACAAGTCAAAAAAACATAGTTTTAATGGTAGAAAAAGGACGGATCATGGAGCAATAAGAAAATTTATCATGTCCTCCCTGCACAATGGTATAAGGTTAGTTTTTTTGTCTTAGCCTTTATTTAAAACAGAGAACACCCAACAACCCCTCATTAGAGTGCCCAGGCCTGATCATGAAAGCTATGCAGTCAGCATAGCTGCAAGTTGCTTAGCAACGCTACCTCACGCCGTAGCGTGAGCATGTCACGGAAGTAGATGATGTGACTCGCGATTAGGTCTAAGAGGACTGTATAGGCATACCACAAACAAATGAGCAATACGCCACAGATCTGGAAAGGAAACAAGCAGACCGGGGCACAAACACACTCCAGGTAAAAATTCTTTTAAACTCTGAAATGAACACTTAAAAAAGGCGGAATGTTTTCTGACCTTAAGGCTACTTGTGTATGTTTAACTCTGTAGATATTGAAAACGGCGAGAAATGCCAAATAATAGCAGAATGCTGTTAACAACTAACATGGGGACAACCCAAAAACTTACTGCGCATTGAGAGAAAAAGAAAAGAGAGGTAAAACAAGTTTTATGGGGAGTAATTTAGAAAGAAGTTGAAACTTGTGTAACAACCGCTGAATAAAACTATTACTTTCTTACTTGATCAGATATACTGAATTGCAAGTACACACAGTAAGGCACATAGACAAAATTAAACACAGGTAACTATAAAGAAAAAATGCTATTAAATAAGGACAAGTTGAGAATTGTAGTAAATTAACGTAGCTGTGTTATTTATAGAGATATTCACCATTGCAGTAAGCCTGTGGCAGAAGAAAAGTAGCATATTAAACCAGAAAACATATTTAACCACCTATGGGTGATACATAAGAAATAGAATGAGTTGATACTGCTGAGATAAAACTGGAACAAATATCAGGTGGTCTATAGTTTAAAGAGTTGAAGCATGCTCCTCTATAGGAGCTAAAGAGAGAAGCACAGATTGAGGGGTGTAGGGTATAATATCAATTCTAAAGAGAACATAGAAATATGAACTTGAGTGACTGATGGATGTATTAACAAAAATCTGTGAATGTATACATTTATTAAACTGTATCTCTCTAGATTGATACCCTGAGTGTATGTATGGAAAAGCGCCAGAGAAAAAAAATTAAGGCGTTATGTCTAACGATGGTAAAGCATTCACACTGAATTAATGAGCACGATTATAATTAGTATTCAAAAACTGACCTATAAAAGAGTAATTTTAGGGACGTGGATATGTTGTTCAATCCACACTGTCTGGCAGGTTCCTTGCCGCTTTAATTCTTGCCGGAAGGTCTTCAAGCTGGCTCCTCCCACCCACCCGGGTGGTAAAACCCTCAGATCCGCCCCATGACGCCAGATCTTCCTTACCGCTTGGAAGCTCAGGTTTCCTCCTTAGTGCTCTGCGTTTTAGGCCTGGATCCCACCTCTTCAGGATTACTGAAAATTTGTTTAAAATTGACAAGACTTCAGTCTTCTACTTCCCTCGCGGCTGCGATGGACAAATCCACTCCTGGCTTCCGTCGGTGCCCTTGCGGGCAGAAGATGCCCCGGACCGATCCGCACTCCACATGCGTTTACTGCCTAGGTCTTGCTCACGATCCGCAGGCCTGCGATCTGTGCAAGTCCTTCCCTGCTTCAGTTCTAGAGGACCGCACTGCCAGACTATAACTTGGGCATCCTTAGAAATGGTACCCGCTGGTGAAGTCAAAGGAGGCCTGTTGGGCGGTGTCCGCGGCTGCGGGCTCCACAGAGCAGCTGGAGCAGTTGATCACCCGCGAGGAGGAGGCAGCCCAGGCCGCTTCATCTTCCTCCTCGGTTGTGGTGTTTATCCCGCTCTCCTTGGGCTCCTCCTATACTGCTTCTTTTAAGGAGCTTTGCCAGTCCCTCTCCACCAGAGGAGAAGGGCCATCGGGACATTCCAGTCGGTCTAAGAAAAAAGAACCAAAAGGTAAGTCCAACCGTCAACATTCATGGGAGCAGGAGAGATCCCCTTCACCGGACCGTCGACTCTTGAATTCAGTCGAGGTTGCGGCTAAGGCCGCTGGCTTCACGGTGTCCCCATCAGGTCAGCCGGCCGAGACATCTGTTTATGCGGTCGAGATTTTTCTTGACCGGTTAGACGGTTTGTCGACTGGAGAAGCTGACAGCCCTTCTTTACCGGTTCCCCCGGTGGTAACCGAGGACTTGCCCATGCCTCCTGTGACAAAGTCCCCGGTAAAGGACCCTGAACCAGGGGTGAGCAGGTTTCCCCCGCCCCCTCTTTGACCCACCCTCTGTGATCCTGACAGTCTAGGTCCTCTTCCAAGTCAAGTAGATCCCGCCAACGTCGGCAGTCTTGGTCTCGACATCATGGAAAACGGCGCCGCCGCTCGTCCTCTTTGGAGGATAGGCTCCAATGTAAGTTATGTCAGCGCTATGAGGACATGATGTGGCAGCAACTTTTACTGACCTGTAGCAAGCCAGTTCCATCACCTTCTTCAGCAATTAAGTGGCTGTCACCGGAGCGACCGAAACAACCCCTCGTAGTCATCAAGGAACCGACTCCAGCGCCAGTTGTTGGGCCGAAACCGGCTACTCCTCAACCGAAGACTGGGGCCCCGACCAAGGATTCTTGGTCGGGTCAGGGCTTGTCTCACAGGTTGTCGGTCACCCTCACTCCCGATCGACCTCGGCAGGTGGAGGGTGGCTCAGGCACTCAGCATCTGTTTGCAGACTCCTCAGAGTCTGATGACGACTCCTCCCTGTACTCAAGGCCTATTGACCTGGAATCCGCTGGGATCAGTCGGTGGACGAGAGCCCATCCTCGTTCCTGGGTATTCTTCAACTCATCTCAGAGTCTACTGGGATGCAGCTCGAACCCATCCAGAAATGGGCCAGATATCCCCTCACGGAGATACTGGACTGAGGAGATTCTCCTACGGAGGCCTTCCCGATGGCCGAAGTCATTGTTGGCCCGGCCCTGGAGTTGTGGCAGTGACCTGCTTCTTGTCCCGCGCCTTCGGCCAGGATGGCCCGCAAGTATGCAGTCCCCACCGGTTCACTCTCCAGTTTCTTGGAGCACCCTTCTGCGGAGGGGCTGGTGACCGATAGTGTTTTCCGGCGTTCCGGGAAGGCTAGGGATGTGGACAAACCACCCGATAAGGAATCCAAGAAGCTGGATTACTCAGGGCGGAAGGCTTACGCTGCTTCCTCCCTAGGCCTTCCACAGGCTAGCTCGGCTGTACTGATGGCACATTTCTCACACGCTCTTATGGGTTCCCTGGATGAGGTGATTCCCCATCTCCCAGCTGACCTTCAGATGATGGTCAAGCAGGTTTGGGATCAGGGAAGGGCAGTGGCTAAACAGCAACTCCAAACCTCTTTGGACATCGGTGACTCTTGTGCCCGGTCAGTAGCAGCTGCAGTAGCTATGCACCGCAGAGCTTGGCTGCAGATCTCCACCTTCACAGCAGACATCCAGCATAAGCTGGCAGATGTTCCTTTCCTGGGCACCGACTTGTTCGGGCCAGGGGTGGAAGGCCATCTCCAGAGGATCAAGAAAGTCCAGTGCCACCTTGGACTTTGTCACATCTGCTCAGAAGGACAAATGCTGCCAGCAGCAGCGTAAGCCCTTCTGCTCCTGTGGCTCATCTGGCCCAGCAGCACCAGCAACAAGGCCAGCAGGCTAACACTTGGCGCCCTAAGGTCAAGTCTGCCGCTTCCTCTAATAGGAAGCCTGGAGGGAAAGGCCCAAGAGGCCCCTCGGCCAGTCCTTCCTCTAAGCCTGCCCAGTGACAGCTTGAGGGGTGTCGCCCCCAGCCTTGTCACTCCTCCCCGGGTCCCCCCATGAGGGGACGGCTCTGCCACTTCCTTTCTGCCTGGTCCGCTATCACCACAGACTGCTGGGTGCTAGAAGTGGTCGGCAGGGGTCTGCCTCTGGAGTTCGAGCAGTCCCCTCCCTATTGAGCCATCACCCCATGGAGGCAACGGGTTCCGCAGCCTCTTTGTCTGCTCGTCAAGCCGGCATTGCCCAACATCTCCAAAAGGAGTTGATCAGGGAGGTGGTGGACCCTCCTCCAGACCCAGGATTTGTGTCCAGGTACTTTCTGGTCCCAAAACAGATGGGGGGGCTCGCGTCCCATTCTCGATCTGCACGACCTGAACAAGTTCCTAAGGCCACGCACCTTCAGGATGGTCACTTTGGCTCAGATCATTCCATCCTGGGAACTAGGCATGTGGTTCTGTTCTCTGGACCTTCAGGATGCGTTCTTTCACGTCCCAATCCATCCATTTCACCAGTGATTCCTCCACTTCAGAGCAGAGGGATCCCTTTATGAGTTCCGGGCCATGCCCTTCGGCCTCTCTCCAGCTCCCAGGGTCTTCACCAAATGCATGGCAGTGGTGACAGCATTCCTGCGGCACCGAGGGGTCCAGGTGTACCCTTACCTGGATGACTGGCTGATAGCAGCCCCCTCCAGATTGGAGGTGGAGCGGTCCAGGGATCTGGCCCTCCAGGTCTGCTCTCAGATTGGCCTCCTCATCAACGAGGCCAAATCGGAACTCGTGCCATCGCAGGTGATTCAGTTCATCGGGGCAAAGCTCAACTCCCTTCGAGCCAGAGCCCGGCTACTGGCGGACAGGGCCGAGGTCCTTTCCTCCTTTGCCCAGTCATTTCTGGTTGGGTAATTGCGCCCTGCCCGGGACTTCCTGCACCTTCTGGGCCCTCATGGCAGTCTGCACCAGCGTGGTCCATTGGGCCTGTTGGCATATGTGCCCCCTGCAATGGGGGCTGGCCAGCCAGTGGTCACAGTGCTCCGGTCCTCTGGACCAGCCGGTGACAGTGACCCAGGAGATGTGGGACGGCCTGCAGTGGTGGCTCATCCCAGCATATCTGCAGGAGGGTATCCCATTTGTCCGCCCCAAGCCGACGATCACACTAACAGCCGACGCCTCTCTGATGGGTTGGGTGCCCATCTGGGGGATCTCCAGGCCCACAGCCTCTGGACCCCTCAGGAGTCTCGATGCCACATCAACCTGCTGTAGCTTCAAGCGGTTCGACTAGCCCTCACCGCCTTCGGTCCGTTTGTACGGGGTCTGTTGGTTCAGGTCCAGACGGACAACACCACGACCATGTACTACCTCAACCGTCAGGGCGGGGTGCACTCCTTGCTTTTGTGCAAGGAGGCTGTCCGCATCTGGTCTCTCGTGATCAGCCTGGAGGCGGATCTCCTAGCCATCCATGTGGCAGGAGCCTCCAACAGTCTGGCCGATGCCCTAAGCCGGATAGGCGCTGCATCTCATGAGTGGTCACTCCTGCCAGAGGTAGTGCAAGAACTGTTCTTCCACTGAGGCACCCCTCAGGTGGACCTATTCGCCTCCAGGGAGAATGCGAAGCTGAGGCTGTATCACACCCGCCCCCTGCCTCAGCAGGGCTCGCTGCAGGGGGATGCCTTCTCGAGGCCATGGACCCCAGTCCTCTTCTACGCCTTCCCTCCATTTCCCTTGATTCATAAGGTGCTTCTCAAGGCGAAGAGGGACAAGGCACAGATGATTCTGGTAGCCCCGGACTGGCCTCGCCAGTTCTGGTACCCAGGTCTCCTCCGCCTCAGCTCCAGGCTTCCGAGGCGGCTTCCAGCCCGCCGGACCTGATCTCAGTAGACAAGGGGAAGGTTCTGCATCCGGACCTTCAGTCCCTGCATCTGACGGCGTGGTTCCTGAGCAGCTAGAGTTTGAGGCCTTGGGGCTTTCTGATGAGGTCCTCAACGTTGTTGAGGCGTCCCATAAGGAGTAACCAGAAAATGCTACGCCTTGAAATGGAAGAGTGTCTCCATTTGGTGTCAGGACAAGGGGTTGGACCCTTTTTCCTGCCCCTTGGCTAGTATTTTGGACTACCTGTGGTCCCTTTCTCAGCTAGGATTTCGGTCGATGACCCTCAAGATGCACCTGGCAGCCATATCTGCTTACCGGGCATGGGCCGGCAAGCAGTCGGTGGCGCAGGAGAAGGTGGTCGGTCGCTTTTTCAAAGGCCTTGATCACATATCCCCTCTGGTGCGAGAATCTACACCTCCCTGGGATCTACTGCTGGTATTGGCTAAGCTCATGGGCAAGCCATTCGAACTGATGCACAGGTGCGATGTCTCCCACCTGTCGTGGAAGACCGCCTTCTTGGTGGCTATAACGTCAGCCAGAAGAATGGGAGAGCTCCAGGCACTTTCCATCGAGTCTTCTTATCTGGTCTTCCACAGGGACAAGGTTGTCCTTCACCCCCACCCAAAATTCCTTCCGAAGTTGGTGTTGGAGTTTCACCTTAACCAGGTGTTGACTCTGCCGGTATTCTACCCCAGTCACACCTTGGAGGCCGAATATAAGCTCCATACTTTGGACCCTAGAAGAGCGTTCACTTATTATAAGGAGCAAACGGCTGAAGTTCGGGGAGAGGTTCACCAGCTGTTTGTCACTTACACTGAAGCCGCACCTGGCAGACCTGCAGCCAAGCAGATGATAAGCAGGTGGGTCACCTCCTGCATAGATCTCTGCTCTAGGTTGGCAGGTATGGAGCCTCTCAAAGGGATAAGAGCTCATTCTACCTGCCATACCGCTGCTTCGGTGGCTGCTTCTAGGGACGTCCCTATCCAGGAAATCTGCAGGGCTGCTTCCTGGAAGTCAGCACACAACTTTATTTCCCATTACCACATTAATCTAGAGTCACGCTAGGATGCTGGTTTTGGGACCTCGGTTCTCCAGTCCTTATTCCCTAAGTAGGGGGTGTGCACCTTGCCTCCCTCCTCCCGGAGAACTGCTAGGAGTCTGACAGTGTGGATTGAACAACATATCCACGTCCCTAGAAATACAGGTTACTCACCTGTAACAGGAGTTCTAGGAGTGGTGTATGTTGTTAATCCACACGACCTCCCCGACTTCGACGTGCATCCTGGCTTTCAACGGGCTAGATCTGGCGTCATGGGGTGGAGCCGAGCATTTTACCACCCAGGTGGGTAGGAGGAGCCAGCTTGAAGACCTTCTGACAAGAATTAAAGCGGCAAGGAACCTGCCAGATAGTGTGGATGAACAACATATACCACTCCTAGAACTCCTGTTACAGGTGAGTAACCTGTATTTATTGTTTATGATGTTTGAATTATAGGAAGCCCTTTGAAAAAGCACATTCTTGTGTGAAACGTTAGGGTGAATTAAATAAAGAAAAAAGAAGTACAAACTGCAAGAAACTGTTTTGTTCCTTCTTATGGTCTTTGAACATATTAACCTTGACACTATGACTACTTCCTACCTTGTCCTGTTACTGACATTATAGCCTGTGAGTGCTGGGTTGACCCACACTCCTGATTGTCAGGCTTCTTGTTTAACTATACCAGTACGTTACTGTATATACTGTACATTGCTGTACCTTTTGCTTTGTCATATTTCTGAGCTTTTTACTGTTTGTATTTACTTATCCCCTCAGGACACATCTGGGAATGAGCTTTATTTCTCAGTATGTTTTTCCTGGTAAATCTCTTTTAAATAAATAAATAAATCTCCATGGCATGCTTGGCTGCCAGCCAACTCCAGAGTGGGATTTGTGGGCCCATACACAAACTCCAGTTTCCCAGCTGGCAGTGCTGTGTTTTGCCTCTACCTCCCTTAGGCAATTCTGGGTTTTTAGGTTTCATTTATTTTAAAAGTATGTAAAAATATAAATTTATAACATACACAAGCTTACAAAACTTTTCTCGTGAAATGTTTGAAATAAACATAAGAATCAGAAATAATGACAATTAGCAGCATTTAAAAACAACCCATCCTCCCACTTCTGTCGTATTTATAAACTGCTACATGCAGGAGATTTACATGTGACACTTGCACAGTTTTTGTTTTCCTTTTTTGTTTAAAGGGACACTGTCAGCCCCCTTAGGTCTCAAAGTGTCCCTAGTTTAAAAAACACATTCTATGATTGCCAACATTCTGTAAAGATTGCTGATGCAGCTGGTAGTTTGATTCTGACTCTTTCTTTTCTTAGAAAAAGTGAAAAACAGACTGACCATCAAACTGGTGTTACCACACAAACACAGGTTTGTTTACATTCCTTGATCAGCTCCCACTGCATCTTTCCTGGACTTGGGAACACACACAACACAGTCTAGCCACTTATGATGCTAGGGGAGTTTAGGAGGCTACTACCTCATAAGTGATTGCGCTATTTGGGTGTGTGTCTCGTGCTCAGGAAGTATGCAGTAAGAACAGATCCAGGATTGTAAACAAAAACAAAGTTATTTATAAATATATATTGCCATGCATTTCAGTTGCACTAAATAAGGAGACAGACAAAACAAACAGCAACATCAATGAATTTTAGAGAAGGTAAGCAATCATAAAATGTAAGTTTTTACCTAGAAATGATATGATGAAAAACAGGTTGACAGTGTCCCTTTAAATGCCAAAGTCACAACTGCGATCCTAAAATTGGATGTAAGCTAGGTGGGTTGGGGGAATTAGTTAATAAGAAGATTGGTGATATCAACATAGACATGTAGATGTTGCCCGCAGATAAAGACCAGGGGTTCATCCAGTCTGAACTAAGTTTCATTTCATTTTTATTTTTTATACTTCTAGGCTGATGAGCATAAATGCCCATTTCCACAAGTGACAAATACAATTAAAATAGACCAAGGTGAATAATATAAAAATACAATATGAATACAATAACATTAACAAGATAAAACTGTGTATGACAGACTTACGTTAAACATAAAAATAAAGAATGTTTAGTAATCGTTAGCGACAGGAACAGGTACTTCTATTGAACAACCATTTTTTGAGTCTGAACTTGAATTATTATTTATTTCAATTTTGATAACTGGGTAGGTCAACTGAGACAGAGTCCCTTTTTCAGTGACGACCCAAGGAATAAAGCATTCCAAGAACAAAACGTAATACAACATAATACAATAATACACACAGAATAGTACAGTGAGTCAAAATATACAGTTAAGCCATAGATAAATAGGCAGTGTTGGGTAAGTTACTTTTTCTATTACTTTCTGTTATGTTTGAAAACTGGTTCCAAGAAGCTTTGTGCAGTCACTAGCAAGGATGGAGAAATACTAGAAAAAGTAATACATCTTACAATTATAGTTACTTATTTCTTTTTATATAAAAACAATACAAAAATAATAAATAACAGATGACATTTTATGAAAGTACTAGCTTAGTTACTAGTTACTTTCAAATAAATGTAATCAGTTACAGTTACGTATTTCTTTTGTATAAAAAGACATAAGTAATTATAACTGTAAGGTGTATTACTTTTTCCAGTACATCTCCATCCTTGCTAGTGACTGCACAGAGCTTCCTGGAACAAGTTTCTGAAAGTAATAGAAAAAGTAACTTACCCAACACTATAAATAACAATAGTACCCGAGTAGGCAATAACCAAAGGATTCAGGATTACAGGCAGCTTGCAGGTAGCCAGGGGAGGCAGGAGGCAGATTAACATTTTATACCATATGCAGGATCATTTATGCCATTCACATACAAGGTGTCAACAATTTAAACTGCAGGATAACTTTTGACATGTTGTGATTTTACCGGGAAGTGAGTTGTAAAAAAACAGGAGCTTTGAATAAGATGGATTCTAGGAGCTTGGATGTGTTGTTCATCCACACTCTCTGACATGTCCCTTTCCCCTTTAAATCTCGCTGGAAAGTCTTCAAGCTGGCTTCTCCCACCCACCCGGGTGGTAAATACCTCAGCTCTGCCCCATGACGCCAGATCTTCCTTTCCGCTGGAAGATTCAGATTCCTTCTTGCTACTTCAGCAGTTCGTAGGCCCTAGATTCTCAACGTCGGTTTTCACCACAAACGCTTTCTCTAAAACACATTAGAGTTTAAGATTCCGATCCTTACGCATCAGACATGGAGGACAAATCATCCTCCGGATTTCGCCGTTGTTCCTGCGGCCAGAAAATGTCGCGCACCAATCTCCACCTCTCGTGTGGCTACTGCTTAGGTGTCGTACATGACACCACCTCTTGCACCATCTTTCTGGCCTTCCATCCCAACGTCCTGGATGACCGTAAGGCACTCCTAAAATTGGGGAGACTGGAGCTTCGCAATCCACCAGTGAAATCGAAGGAGGCAAGGTGGGCGGTTTCCACGGCTGTGGGATCCACCAAACAGCTCAATCAGATGGCGGCTTTTGAAGATGAAGCTGCTCAAGCTTCGGCCAGCCGAAGCTTTTTCGTGCCTCTCAACCTTGGCTTTACCTTTACTAGGTCCTTTCGGGAGTTGTGCCAGTCTCTCCCCACCAGGGGTGAGGCGCCTTCGGGCTCACACTCCTCCTGCCCTCGGAAGAGGGACAAGGACCCCAAGTTTTCTTCCTCCAGAAGGAGACGTTCCTGGGACCAGGAGAGGTCCGACTCTCAGGAACTTGCGGTCTCGACCTCGGTCGAGATCGCTTCCTCGGCTGTCGGCTTTTCGGACCTTCCGTCAGGTCAAGGCGCCGAGGAAACGGCTGAACCGGCCAAGATATCTCTCGACCCAATCGAGCCATTGTCGCCGACTCTGATCGATGACTCCTTGGAAAGGACACCTATCCTTTCCTTCCCCGACGAGGAGACCCTATCCTCGGGTGTCCCAGTTGAAGGAAAGGTGAAGGAACCTCGGTTCTCTCCGACTCCGGCTTCTCCCAATCGAACAAGCTGACCCTGTTGGTCTCGATCGAGGACCAGGACCCCTTCGTCCAAAAACTGAAGAAAGGTCACAAGCACTCCAGGAAGAGGCGTCGACACCAATCCTCATCCTCCTTGGATGAGGAGAGACTTCAGCGGAAGCTACGTCACCGTTATGAGGATCTCTTGTGGCAGCAGCTGATTCTGACCAGTCAAAACTCCGCCGGCAGCACCGGCCATTACTTGGCTCCAGCCTCTCAGGCCGACTCTGGAACCGAAGGCCTCGGGTCCCCCACCCGTGGGGCCGGCACGTATTCCAGCTCGGCCTATTTCGGTCTCCCCACTGATATTGGTGGAACCACTGCCTCAGCAGCCTCGGGGAGGGGCTCCCTCGAAAGAGGACCAGACAGACACCGGACTTCCCCATCATCTGTCCATCACTGTTGTCCCGGATCGCCCTCGGCGTAACGAGGGAGACATAGGCGGGAGACCATTATATCCCGACTCTTCGGACTCTGATGCCACTGGTTTGCACTCACATCAGGGGGATGACGAGTCATCAGTGGCAGGCTTGGAGAAAGGTTCTTGCTCCTTTCAGGGCATCCTCCGCCTGATTTTCGAGTCGACCGGAATGCCCTTGGAGCCTATCCAAAAGAAGGCGGAATCCCCCCTCAAGATATCCTCAAGAGGGGGGAATACCCCAACGGAGGCCTTTCCAGCGGCCGAAGCCATTGTTGGTCCGGCCCTTGAGCTATGGCAGCACCCTGCCTCCTGACCAGCCCGCATGGCCTGCAAGTATACGGTACTCATGGGGTCCCTGGCGGGGTTCACAGAGCATCTCTCAGCCGAGAGCCTTGTGACTGCTTCTGTGTATAGACACACGGGTAACTCAGCTGACACTGACCGCCCTCCGGACAAGGAGTCCAAGAATATGGACCATTCTGCCTGGAAGGTTTATGCGGCCTCATCCTTGGGCCTTCATCTGGCCAGCTCGGCTGTGATCATGGAACACTTTTCTCATGCCCTCTTGGGGTCATTAGATGAAGTCCTCCCTCATCTCCCAGTGGACATGCAGACCATGGTGAATAAGTCCATGATCAGGGCCATGCTGTTGTGAAACAGCAGCTCCAGACGGCCCAGGACATTGGAGATTCCTCTGCCCGCTCCTTAGCAGCTGCAGTGGCCACTCGCCGCAGGGCTTGGCTGAAGTTATCCTCCTTTCCGGCGGATACTCGGCACAAGTTAGCTGACGTGCCCTTCCTAAGCACCGACTTCTTCAGTCCGGGAGTGGCAGGTCACCTCCAGTGCATACAGCAGTCCAGTGGCACCTTGGATGCTACCTCTGCGAAGGGTTCTTCGGGCAAGAACCAGCAGAAGCACAAGAAGAAGCCTTTTCGTCACTCTTCCCCTGCGGTCAGGCAGCCCTCCTTTCAAGGAGGCCAGCAGCAACAGCAGCAGCAGCAGCAGCAGGCTCAAGCTTGGCACCCTAGGCCCAAGTAGGGTCCCCAGCAGCCCCGTAAAGGAGGCCGAGGTGCTGGTCCTGGAGCCTCCTCTAAGCCTACCCAGTGACGGATTGGGGGTTGCCACCCCTACACCTGTCACGCCAGCTCTGGGTCCTCCCATGGGGCGCTGGCTCCATCACTTTCCTTCTGCCTGTTCCGGTATCACTTCGGATGGGTGGGTTCTGTAAGTGGTTGGCCAGGGACTGCCTCTGGAATTCGAGCAGTACCCTCCCAGCCGAGCCTGCGCCCCTCGGGAGGAAAGGATCTCAGCTTGTACTCAGTTGGCCCTTCGGGATGACATGGCTCAGCTCCTCCGCAGGGAGGTGGTAGCTCCAGTGCCAGATCCTCCTACAGACCCAGGCTTCGTGTCCAGGTACTTCCCAGTGCCCAAGCGGATGGGGGGGTTGGCGTCCCATCCTAGATCTCCATGACCTGTATCAATATCTCAGGTCTCGCACCTTCCGGATGGTAACTCTGAACCAGATCATACCATCTCTGCAGCGAAACATGTGGTTCTGTTCACTGGATCTGCAGGACTCGTTCTTTCATGTTCCAATCCGGCCGTCCCACCAGTGGGTCCTCCACTTCAGGGTCAAAGGGATACTGTACGAGTTTCGAGCCATGCCGTTCGGCCTGTCATCGCCCCCACAGGTCTTCACCAAGTGCATTGCAGTGGTGGCAGCCCATCTTCGGCATCGAGGAGTTCGGATATACTCCTATCTTGACGACTGGCTCTTGGCGGGTTCCTCCCTTCAGGAGGTGGAGAGATCCAGGGATCTGGCTCTCCGAACCTGCTTCCAACTCGGCCTCCTTATCAACAAGGCCAAGTCGGAATTCGTGCCCTCTCAGGTGATGGGCTTTATCGGGGCAGAGCTCGACTCTCGTCAAGCCAGAGCTCGGCTTCCGGTGGTCAGGGCAGAGGTTCTTTCCTCCTTTGCCCAGTCATTTCTGGTTGGGCACTTGCACCCTGCCCGGGACTTTCTGCGCCTTCTGGGCTACATGACGGCGTACACCTTGGTGGTCCATTGGGCCAGGTGGCACATGCGCCCCTTCCAGTGGGAGCTGGATGCCAAGTGGACTCAGTGATATGGTCACTTCGACCAGCTGATCACTGTAACCCAGAAGATGTGGGACGCTCTCCAATGGTGGACCATCCCAGACTGGTTGCAGGAAGGAATCCAGTTTGTCTGCCCCGAGCCAACAGTCGTCCTGACTACCAGTGCCTCTCTCATGGGCTGGGGAGCCCACTTGGGGGACAGCAGGACCCCCAAGGAGTCCCGATGCCACATCAACCTGTTGGAGCTCAGAGCGGTCAGACTGGCCCTGTCAGCTTTCACTCCTCAGCTCCGGGGTCAAGTGGTTCAAGTCCAGACGGACAATACCACGACCATGTACTTCCTCAACAAACAGGACGGCATGCACTCCCATCTGCTATGCAAGGAGGCACTCTGAATCTGGACCTTCATCAGCTGGTTGGAGGCAGATCTCCTTGCCATCCATGTGGCAGGAGTCTGAAACCAACTGGCTGTTCTGCTTTGGGATCTGGTCCATCGATTATTAACTGCTCTATGAAAGAGAGAGGAGACGTAGTGTGGTAGTAGATCAAGTTACCCTTTTGAAGTAAGAGTCCCATTTGTAAATTACACCTGTCCTCCAAAGAAAGGGTTTTAGAGGCCTTATACATTACACAGTGGTGAGTCTGTCTCTGTAAGATTACAATAAAATTGCAGATACATATTGTAACTGTAGAAACACAGATAGTACTTCTGCAAGATCTCCCCAAGTGGCAACATGTACACAGTAAACATCAGCACCAAGATAATACCCTCAGCAACCCTACAGTCAAGCACAGCATCCAAAGACAAAACTCTTCCCATTACAGCACACAGTATTACTACTTGCAGTGTACCATTTCTGAGGAAATACTTGAACCATAAAAGCACCATTCCAGGCATTCCTCCAGGCACACATTCAGGGTTTTGGAATCGGTCTTGACTTATCTAAAAGCCCATGCAGGACAGCTCATCTTTGCCCTGACCATAAAAAAGATTCTTCCTCACATTAACCAGTGCTGTTTCTATTCTGTAATACAGTATAAAGCCTAACTCGGATATACGACGTGTATTATTTTGGGGTCTGATACACAAAAACCCTATGCATACTTAAGTAGGTGCATAGGGAGAGTCAAGACAAGCAGTGGCCCCTCTCCAGAGGTATCAAGGCCTTTGTGCATCCACAGAGTTGGAAACACCAGGTGTGGACGGTGGACCTGTTCCAATTTTTGGATCCACGCAAGCAGTTGGAGTCTGCAAGAGGCCATGCCTTCACTCCATACTTTTTTTTTATTTAATAACTTTTATTGAAAAAATGTTTACACGCTATAATACAAAAACATACAGTAATGTGAAAATCACTGAACACATAAGCATATGAAGCATCCACCCCAGACCCCCCTTCCCCCATATTCGATCCATAAGACACAGGAATGAAACATACATCCGTAAAAGCAGATTCAGCCGCTTGCTTCATATAATTTAATTATTATGTTAAGATTGACAGCCAGGCATCCAGAGGGCCCCAGTGCCTGACAAACGTTTGATAGTAATTCCTTATAGAAGCCAATGTGCATTCTAGTCGCAATATTTCTAGCATTTCCTTGTGCCATTCCACAAAAGATGGAATGCCCTGATCCATCCAATGGCATAGTTTGATTTTCTTAATTACCAAAGTGATCAGAACAAAGTGATAATGCCTGGCACCCATTAGGGCCTGGATGTCCAACCCCAGGAATCGGGATATACATCTCGTTTGTAAAAGCCTCATTCAAACCCAGATCAGGATCCAGTGCCTCTTTTACCCTCTGCCAGAAAGATTGGGCCTTAGAGCACTCCCAAAGGATGTGTAGGAGGTTACCTTCCCCAGTATCGCATCTAGTACACATGGACAAATTCAGAAGCACTCATCTATGTAATTTCCAAGGGGTATTATAAATGGTATGAATAATTTTAGATTGAGTGAACCGATATCCATCATACTTAATATAGCGATAAATCACTCCATGCTCATCCATAGCACTATCTGTGTATTGTGAAGGACTCCAGGAGTGTACATATGCTGCACAAGAATGACCCATGCTGTAAGTTCTGTGTTCCCCCGAATGTGGGGTCAAGACATGT
Source organism: Neoceratodus forsteri (assembly GCA_016271365.2). Taxonomy (NCBI): domain Eukaryota; kingdom Metazoa; phylum Chordata; order Ceratodontiformes; family Ceratodontidae; genus Neoceratodus; species Neoceratodus forsteri. The sequence continues at coordinate 1,131,895,376 of CM028131.1, forward strand.
GGAGCCCCCAAAATTCCCTCCTGCCCCATAGTAATGCCTTGACCTCTGTAGCTACATGGAGGACTGGGCATAAAAGCTGTGACATATTTTAAAAACAACAAAAATGTATGTTCCTTTTTAAATGGGATATGGCACTCCGGGCGTACTGACATATCCCACAATCCCCTGCACATATGGCGCAAGGGATCTAATCAGCTGCCAACATAGGTTATTGGATGCCCATTACCTTGCTCATCTTCACCCTTCAGTCCACACCCTGCCTCTATGTGAAGCTACACACTTATGGAAAGGAGCAGCTGGGAGCATTTGATGTCATGCATTCAAATCACATGTAAACTAGCTTTTTCTCTTTCCCATAGCTGTGAGAAGTGCTGTTTTTCATGGTGTTAGAGATGATTTACATTGACAAACTGCTGTAGGTGTGCTAAGTGCAGTAAGGTAGAATACTGTAGTCCCTATTGTTAGAGAGAATTAACAAGGGCACAACTATTCCTGTGGCTAAGATGTGCAGAAATCTCTGGTGGTAAGGGGGATTTCCTGTAGCTGTTAAAGCGTAGGCTTCAAATGAAGTATTGTTTTATCATTTTTGGCTTCTTGTATATTAAATATAATTACAAACTTGGGAAAACACGTTTGTATTTAGAAATCTGAACCAGTGATTGTACAACAGTTTTATTGTTTCCAACAACACTGGTATTGACCAAGTATAGAAGACAAATGCTTTCAGTCAGTCGCTGCCCTTTTTTTGTGTGTCAGCTGATGTGTGGCATTCAAATAAAAAACATGCTTACAGCTGTTTTATTTTTTTATATGTTAAGCAGATTTTTAAATAAAGTAAATATGGCCCCAGTCCTGAGTGTGCATTATGTAAATTGGTTTGTAGATTTGACACTTGCCGTGTTTAGAATGAGCTTATGAGTGTTCAATATTGCATGTAAATTACTGCAGTCACTCCAGGGAGCTGAATGTTTCCAATTCACTATGCCAAAAACACCACCTTTACTCAAAATACACAAACTGTTTTACTCCATGGACTAAACACGTCTCATTTGAAATTTGAGAAAGTACTTGGGGATCAGCCAGTTCACAGGAATGGGATAAAACGTGTGTGCAGAGCATTTGATTACATGTAATTTAACAGCTGATCCACAATCTAGCTATATTAACCTTGTTTGTTCAGCACTCTTTGCTTTTTAAAGGATGCTGGCAGTGTTAATAGGGTCAGTTTAGGTTCATGATCACTTCAAGTTTACTAACTTAAAAAAGCAGGTATTCACTAAAATCAAAGGTTTCAAAACCATTATGATAACAGCAGTTGTGTTAAACTTTGTGTTTTCTAGGTTTTGGCTTCATACCCCATTATCAGGTTTTAAATATTTACCAAATACTTTATCGGCTGTCTGTTTTAAAAAATCTAATTGTCCTCAAATTAACTCATAAATAATTGTTGCGTTTTTACAAGTACGGTCATAACAAGTTCTTTATGAGATCCAAAAATGTAGATGAAAACTTTTTACAAAGACTTCCTGGATAAGTTTACCAAAACATACTGTAACGTATTAACATAGTATTGTGATGACGAAAGGGACTCAAGTGCCACCTTGTCTACCCTTCCTGCTGTGCACCAGTGACTATACCCAGTTTAAGTATGGACATTTCCAAACTTCCACATTTATCAGTCTGAATGCTACCCCAGCATAATGCTGTGTAACCTTCCATGTCATTCTCCCTCAGGAACCTGTCTAGTTCTGCTTTGAAAACCTAATTTCTGCTAACTTCTACAACCTCACGGGCTGGGCTATGCAACATTAATGGCCCACTGCAAACTAGGAAATACTTGTAGAATTTAAGAAAGTCTCGTAAATTTTAATAGCTAAATAAGAGTATGTTTATGAAATTATATACTGAAATGAATGTCTGCACTTTAACAAGTAACCTTCGATGCAGATGTATGGAACAGAGAAATAACAACCCTAATTAAAAAAAAAATTATTTCCAAGAATGAAAATTGACTTTAATGATAGGCTTTGTACTAGAGAGTATTTTATTCAGGTTATAAAAAAACATTAGAAATGAATTGACGTCATTACATTTTTCATCAAGAGTTTCTAGGCAATTATTTCATAATTACTTCTCATAAAACCATGGGGCCGTTTTAGCAGTGAAGTTGATTTATACGTGCAAAAAAGGGAAAAAAAAGAACAGCTATTTTTATATTAAAGTCACCTGTAGACCTGTTGGATAGCTGAGATACATAATGCAACTTTTGCCAAAATACACAGTTATGATATATAGATAACTCTAACAATACAAGGAAAACCCATATAAAAAGTTGCAGTTCACAGCAGTCATGACCGTAAAAATCTCACAGTTCGGTCCTGACATTGAAACCATAAATTATGACTTTCTTTTCTGTTGGTTTTGCATACTCTGGCAGCACTTCAGAAACTTGTGCACCCCAGCCCCTAATAACATGCATTGGATACCAGGGCACTTGTGTCCCTTAAAGTGGCTAATCAGGGCATTGGTGGGAGTGACCATGGTGCCCTTAATACTTCTGACATTCATTATGATGACTACATTCTTGGCCCCCAGTGAGACTACCAACTATAGTCCAAGCCTCCTAGTGGAGTGTCAGCAGCATTTGACCTTCTAGCCCACTTTTATGAGCTGCTTCCTACTAACTGCTTGGCCTACTGGGCAAAACATTTCATTTAATCACCACCTCCCAGACAAGTAACTTTTTAACAATTGTGTTGGTGAATGCACCATGAATTCTGAAAAAATAAATGGGCAAACTATTAGAAGCAGTATACGTATATCTCAAGGTTCTGGTCACATTAACAAACCATTCAGACTGGCCTGTCATAGTTTATGATTCCACAAAAATCCAAGATAGACTTTAAGGAATAACATGCTAGAATTGGAATCATATTATTTTAATGTGCTAACTGGTGGGATAAGTCACCAGGAGGTACATTAACAAAAGGTTATAGAATGGCGAGGTAAAAAAACGAATGACATTTGCTTGGCTAAAACATATCACATGACCGTGCATTGAAGTAGCCCAACACATGGTCATCCTAATATTATAGCTAGCCTCATCACAAATCCCTACACCACAAAAGACATTACAAAAAAAATATTTAGCAGCTATTTTGTCCCCTTGGGAAAGTTACATTGTCTGGTTTCTGACTATCTCTGTTTAATTCCACTCCGCTCACACTTCTACTTCCTGATGTTGCTGAAAATTACATATAAAACAACTACAAACCTTGTGTTAGTATTTGAATACTGACTAGTGTACAGTAGATGTCTCTCTTTCTATAGTGCAATTGTAACAGCCTCACACTGTCATTCTCATGGCACCTTTCTCAGTGTCTTGCCGCAACCGCTCAGTTTAAAACGGACTCTCTCTATCACTGTCTCCACACCCCTTGTTTGGAAACAGACTCCTGCAGCACTTCTCTGCATCTGCTCATTTCAGTCAGGCTCCTCCTGTGAATGTCTCCACATGTCTCATTAGTGAAAAGAACATACACAGCATTTCTTACTCTCTCAGCTGCTACAGTTGCACAGTTCAATCTGGCTCTCTCTGTCATAGTTTCTGCTGCTGCTGTTAAGGGAAAAAGAAAGGATCACAAAAATGTTTTTCTAACATACCATATTTATATGTGTGTGTCTTTTCCGGGGGGGGGGGGCAGAACCCCAAAACTACAAGTATGAAGAACACAGTAGGGCAAATGTGCTTCCTTAAAACCAAAGAAAACTCATCAAGACACAGCTGGTGATAGAACTACTGTAAGAAAAATCCATGTGAACATTTTAGTTTTTATGTGCGCTTAAAAGAAATCCATTTTGTATACACAATGTGAGGCAATGTGAGGACTGAATATTGAATAGAGGGGGTACAACTGGAACAGACTTCAGAAAAGAATGATCTGGGGGTTATAATTAGTGACAGCCTCAAGACTTCAGCCCAGTGTTATCAGGGATATGGGAAAGCTAGCAGGATGCTGGCATGCATAGGTAGAGCCTTCTCAAGCAGATGCATGGAGGTGTTCCTATACCTGTACAGGTGTTTGGTGAGGCTGCACCTAGAGAACAGCGTGCGGTTCTGGAACCCTCACCTAAAAAAGGAAAAGGACTGCCTGGAGTAGATCCAAAGGAGAGTGACTAAAATGATTTGCAGTCAGCACGGAAGGACTTATGAGGAAAGACTGGCTAACCTCAGTATGTAGTCACTGGTGATCAATAAAGAGGTCTAACATGATTGAAACCTTAAAGAACCTAAAAAGTATAAACAGGTTGGACAGCCAGCACCTGTGCAGGCTTAGTGAGCAGTCCATCACAAGGGACCCCAGCTATAAGCATGTAGTGGGAAATACTTCTTCACGGAGAAGGTGATAAAAAAATTGAATCGTGCCATTAGAGCTGGTCAAGCTTTAATACATGGAAACTTTAAGAGGGGATGGGATGAACATTTGAGACTGGTGAAGTTGATTTGGGGAGGATTTGGAGAATATGGGGGAGAGGGGCTAGTTCAAGCAGATCTGTGGGATGATTGATCCCCTAGAGGCCTAGCCAGTGCTAAACTGGCACGGGCCTATGAAGGAACTGGCAGGCTAGAGGGACTGTGAGTCTTTTTTTGCCCACAAACATATGTATCTATAACACATTCCAGAGTATGCATTATGTAAGCAATAAGACACAACAAGGTGTGGGTAGTTATGTGATAAATGCAAGCCCAGGTGTGCTGTCAGGCACTAGGTCCTTACACCGAGAGCCTTCAGCACCTGGAAGGTGCTTTTATCATATAACTACCCACACCATATCTTATTGCGCTTATAAAATGGGGAAACTGAGATTATCTTTTTTTTAAAAAAAGCCTCCTTTTTTGTTTAAAAACAGTATTTTCTTTTGTTAAACGTGACTAGTAAAAATTATACAGTGGGGTCCAATTTTCCACAGATCTGTTAGTTAACAAGGTTCTTTATCCATAGGTAAATCCTACAGTAAACTCAAAAAAAGGCAGACTGTAAAATGACGGCCCACACATCCAAAATTGTTTAACAATTTATTCATGTGTGTAAATTTCCAGGTAAAGGAACAACCAATGTGTTAGCTAACCATCACCAGTGTTTTGGAATAAATCTCCTTCATCAGGGTAGCACTGGTCTAATTTCCAAAACATATGAAAATTAATTAGGATTATAACTAATTACAGTTTGAATAAAAAGGTGAAGAACTGTATTATACTAGCTGTTAAACATGTGATCATATATTCAAATGTAAACCTATTTCCTTTTCCCCGGACACCCATTAAATAACCATTTGAGGTTATATTGAGTTTTACAATCATCCTACCATAGTGACAAAAATATTTCTCTCTGATTCACATACATGTCACAAACAATTTATACTGGACTACCTTAAATTCTCTCTCTATGATTTTCTTAATACTTTTATGATTCCAAATGGAATTCTATAAGAGTTAAATAGAGTTTATAATATTATCTGTTTCCATTACATATTTTTTGCCATACTGTTCATGTTTACGAATTTAACAGTTTATCAGAAATCACCTTAAATTCCTTAGAATCAAAATCTCTTATCTGTGCTCAGAAAAACAACAATATTCTGTCTGCTATTCCTCAGTTTATTTAAAAGATCTTTCTGTACATTCTGATAGTTTCTTTTTTCATTAACTGTACTTTATTATATTTCCAGAATACAAATAACAAAATAAGAAGCAAGCATCAGTACCAAAGAAAACAAACCAGAAAAACACTGATAGGGTCTATTAATAAAATGTAAATATTCACATAAACTGTAGCTGTTGTTTCCCTTTATATTTAAGCTTGAATAACACAGGTGCATATCATGAAAAGAACCAAAGATACACTGTTGGTATTAGGCAAAGAAATAAGTAATAATTGGGGGTCAGTGGGCCTTTATTTTCCAATGTGGCTTTTTGGGTTTATCATCACCTTGATTGAAATTGGCTACTCCCTACTTGTGTTTTTTTATTTCTGAGGTTGGCTGTACTGGATATTTTCTTGAAATCCTACAGTAACCCATGGATAAAGATCCAGTAGCCAGAGAAGCCTATTTTATCAACAAAAAAAAAATCTTGCCCATTCCAAAAAGTTTTATTTTTGACGCCGTCTTCATTCTCACTTAGCTACAACTCCCATGCAACTGTTATTCAAAAAATTAAAGCAACTGCATGAAACAATCCCAAACCCACTTTCAATAATCCCAAAACACTCTTCTTCACAATTAAATCTCCATAACCACTTTCACCCACCTCCCCTGAGTATTTTGTCAGTATTGGTTCAGCTCTATCCCCAGATTCCCCACAAGATCATTGGTTTTCAGCTTCAGACTACATGCTGCTTCATACTTATTGTAAAAGCCCTGATACCCTCCATTAAAAAGACTGCTTTCTCGATCATATTAAACAAAAAAAGAATTCCACTGAGTCAAGATTTTTTTCAAGATTCAAGAGTTTTATTGAAATGTATAAAATCCGAATATTCATTCATAACATTTATAAATAGTGGCACATATGCAAAACATTTAAAAATAACAGATAGCATTGGAGGATTACACTTGAAACATAAATAAGAAACATGCAATACATGAAAACCTGATTGGCTATGATCTTTTTAATAATCTGTTCATGAATCTACTACCAAATTGTGCCATGGCATAGCTTGAGTCTTTGCTGTGCAAAAGAAGCAAATATTCATTTTTATCTGTCATAAGATCTTTCTTGTACAGTAATGGAGCTATCCATCTATCTGTTTATATATTTCTAACTGAAGATCACTGCAGTGCAAGAACAAATGCTCAATTGTAACCAGAACTTCATTTTTACATACACATTCTGCAACAAAACCTTTCCCCAAATTTCCAGTTTTATTGGGCAGATATCCTAAGAGAATACCACACCTGAAGTTCAGCACCTTTCTGTGAGGTACAGTTTTACAAACTAACAGATAATTCGATACTACAGGACTGTCTATAATATGGGTATATCTATGTGTGTTATCTATATTGTGAATAGTTTCTGTGTCTCTTTGTACCAAAATATCTTGTATCCTTTATTCGGCCTCCCCTGGAGTATTTTAATGGAGAGTTAAGAGTACATTCTGATCAAATACTTTGTAACCCATTCAGTAGCAGCATTCTGTTTAATTTATAGAACCAGTTATTTCCTTGTTTTCTTTTTTACTTGTGTTCATCTAGCACATTTTCAACAACATATTTTTTCCATATTAAATATGCGATACTACAGCCTTATAGCCCCTGTTAGAACTTCACACTCCATTTACCGTATCCCTGCCTCCATACGCATGAAAGCAGTGGGGGTATCCCATGGTACTCTCAGGGCCACTCTAGTAAAAGAATGTTGAATAGTTTCTAGGGTGAAAGGTTTCTTAGCCATTCCCACACCTCACTGCCATACAGTAGTTGGTTTCAAATGCACTTTTTAATGCAGAAAAAGTTGTCTGAAATTTATAGCAAACCTATTTAATGCTAATATGGTTTTGTTTGCATTTTCTTTGATCTTTTTCATCTGCATATTCCTGATCATGTTTACTCCTAAATAACTGAATTCTGTTACCTCCTCAAAGGTACTCCCATTAGCTGACCAAATATAATTTATTTATTTATTGTTTACTTTTGTCTCCAAATGCAGTTACCTTTGTTTTTGTAACATTAGTCCCAAAACCTAATACAGTTAGACTTTATTTATTGGACTCTCTGATAACACCTTTGAGCTAAAAGCTTGTTCACAGAGGTTCCATGTCGTAAGGCAATAGACAAGGTATGTAAATACTGCAAAACAGATAGGGGTACATACAGATACAGATTCAAGCAAGTACAGTTAGAATACATCAGGTAGGAGAGGTCAACTTTATTGCAACAGTACTAAGAGCATACCTAAGGTGGACAAGCAATTTATAGTGGTAACTGAGCTTTAGAGCATGCAGGTAGCGTTATCGAGGGTCAGAAGTGATGTTAACCAAAGGAGGGGGCGGTCAGAATAGATGAGAGCTGGGGGAGGGAGGGGGCCGAGACAAAGGGGTGACAGAATAAGGGGTTTGAGTAGTCAGAGGGGTGCGATTGGATAGGAGTCTACCCAGGTTTACGTAAGTGGGTGATAGGGCAGGGCTGAGTAATGTAGGGGGAGAGAGGGATAAGGGAAAGGGTTTTAAAGTGGGGGTGAGGTGAGGGGAAGCCGGGGGTGAATATTGGGAGGATTAATATTTGTGAAGAGAAAGCAGAAAGGTGGGGGGGATAAAAAGGGGATGTGGGCCCATGATGGCTGCTAATCCCTTTCTCAAACGTCATGGAGTTTGTGAAAACAAGACCACATCACTTGCGTACATTAGAATCTTAATATCAGAACCATTAATCTTAGATGGAAGAGTATGTATGTGTATTAAACATTCTATTAAGCTATTTATACACAGATTAAACAGGCATGGAGCTAGCAAACATCCTTGCTTGACTCACCGTTCATCAACAATAGGCTCTGTTAAAGTGCCACCTGTACTTTCTTATTCTGGCTTTAGTATTGTCATGTAATAATAACAAAATTGCCAACAACCTTCTCTCAATATTATGGTCAAATAGCCTTTTCCATAAAATAGTTCTATTTATGGAATCAAAGGCCAGCTTATAAACCAGGCAAATGTTTTTTTATTTGTTTTTTCTCCTCTGCACAACATGAAATCCAAAATGTAGTTAAGGGTGAATACAAAATCCTTAGTTGAGTGATTTTTCTGCCGAGTCAGACCCTTACTTTCTCCCAACCACAACAGCCAAACTCACCCTGGAACTGATACAGCACCCTGTCCGCACTCACTCCACAGTCTGTCACATATCCAGAACTAAAGGGAGGCAGTATAGCGTAGTAGTTTAAGGCTCTGAGCTGCAAATCTGGTGACATCCAGCAGACCAGACCTGGGTTTGAATCCCACAGCTTCCACTTACATACTGTGTGACCCTGAGCAAGTCACTTAACTTCCCTGTACTCCCAGGTTGCACCTGTAAAAAAGCTTTCAGCTTAGTGTGCTACTCCTGGTTAAACAACTAAAAAAAAAAGAGCAACTCACAACTCCACCAGACTTTGTCTTTTTAAAAATTAAAAACAGAAACAAACATCCAAGCAACTTTGTATCTGTATCTCTCTACCTGTGGGGGTGGAAGGGGTTAACTACTTAAGCAATAATCTGCCTAGAAACAAGGCACTAGGTAACAGGGAGGAAGGATATTGCAAGAAAAATCAATAAAAGCTTTATAAACAGTAAACAGTTTAGAGAACTTTTTTTTTAAACAGGACATTGTGTAATTACAGTAATCCACTCCAATGTGTGGGCTATAGTGGGATTTACCCACTTCTGGTGTGGTGAAGTCACTCAGCCTATGGCCTTGTGACCCAGCCACACCAGGCATGTGTAAATCCCACACTTTGTCATGGATTATTGCTAAAGTGTCTGTCCCCACGTGTCAGAATATTTGTTCATCATGGAACGCAGGAATTCAGACTGTTGCAGAAGTCTGCTGGCAGAAGGTTCACCTTCTCCACCCAAACATGCACAGTGGAAGGCCTCAATAAAGCCAAGGATTCAGTTTTATCTGGGCATGATGAATCTGCAGAGATTTCCCTAGTAGGCAGGTGAGGACAGGAAGGAGTTTTATGATGTTCAGGAAAGAAACTCAAAAAATAAAGCTATGAGTAGTACTTCATCTTTGCTGTATGTGTGTAAAAAGGTGATTGTACAGGGAAAGAACATTAAATTATTCTTCATCTTAATATTTTGAGAAAATTTCCTTTTTAGGCCCTAGCTATTTTAGTGAGAGTAAAGGTTGGTAGCCATGTTTGTAATGGCAGTCAGGAATTTTTAAAAATGCATTAATACCTTTGCGTGCTGTGTCCAGATTGCTAGCACGTTTTTAACCAGTGGTAGTACTCTGATGTTGCACAGGTGCTGACCAGTTGGGATGCAGCAATTTCCCTACCCATTTTATAAGCTAAATCAGTGCATATCCTGGGAGGTTAAAGCCACTCTGCCTGTGGTCCCATGTCTTACAGCGCAACCAGGGCATGTGGTGATCTTGTATAATGCACACCTGGTTGCATTTTATTGCTTACGTAATCTCCTTTTAAGAATGCCTTATTCAACTGATAAAATGGCTGGAGTGTCATGTAATTCCACAGTTTGTCAGTACAAAAATGTTTTTTGTAATGAGAAATTAATCAAGTTTTCCAAGTGCAGCTTGGCTGTCATTACTTTGAAGAACTGTGCCTCTGTTGGGTTAAGGGTTCCATGGAACTGTGGGGTACACTTATCAAATTAGCTCCAATTAGATTCTGTGTTGCTATATATTTCTGTTAAACGTGTCTTGCTCATCTGGCAATCAGTGTTCCCTGATTAGTTGGAACATACTGTGCAGAGGCTGCACTGGGCTCTCTTCCAGCTTTAATTATTATTGAGAATTTTACTACATTTTAGAGCACTAAATGTAGACTATTTGGTGATATTTGTATTGGTGCACCTATATATGAGTGTTGCTCTTGTGTAGAATGTAATATTTTTTTATCAAAACTTTTGTTGGTCTAGCAGGTCTACCCCCTTCAGACTGGCCCCCGAACCCTGACACCCGCCATCCCCAGGACTAACCCTATCTTCACATCATAGCCCCCCGCAGGGCCTTTTCTCCTCCATGGTCTGAATCATGAGGGAGACTGAAGCCATAGTTGGTAATATTGGGTCTGTTGGGGGGGGGGGGGCTTCATACTACTACATCAAAGCTATTTTCTCTGTTTTCTGGTTCCTGCCACCTCCACAGGCCTGAGCACAGACTGAGTTGGCCTTAGCTGTTTTATATATTCGTTATGCCGCCCTACCCTGTGCCTCTGATAACCTCTACTTTGGGTCTTCTGTAGATGAGTCTCTGGTGCCTGCCAGACTGTATGTCCATTACTGACTTCCTTGCCAAGCTCCTCAGCTATCACCTGATGAGGTTCGGCACAACTCAGCCAGGGGGTTCCCCCATGAGAGACAGAAACAAGAGTTCTCATTGCAGGAGCTGCAGCCAAGGGGATGGTTCAGCTCATGAAGTGCCGAAGTGGCATGGGAGAGGAACACTAGGAGCTATCACCTGCCATACCAGGGTTGCATTTTCCCAGTTCTTGGAGCCCTCTCCTTGTGAGTGTGCATGCATGACAGTGGCCTAGCCAGGGGGGTGGGTGCGGACATCCAGCAGTGCATGGATGCCCTTCCTGCCAGTTAAGTGCCTGCATTCCACCACCAAGAGCCACTACAGAAGTGGTATGACATGGCTCTTCCAGCCTGAAGGAGAGCATGTAATGGATGCTTATGATGTCCTGGACTCCGGGTGCAAACCCAGGTCAGAAGCCCAGGTCCCTCACTACTCCGCACCACAGAGCCAGCATCTGAGCAATATATTTTTATGTTCCACTTGGCAGTGTATGTTTTTTGATTTTTTGCCTGGTGGAGTATTCAGATTTGCCGAGTTGACTTAGCGACTGTCTTTGTTTTTCAGTAGTATTTCTTAATATGTTTAGGTTTTCAGTGTATGATTTTTAAGTAGTTTCAGGTGGGATGATGTGGCCATTTTTGCCATATGGTTGTTTGGCTTGCATGATTCTTTTTGATCTTGCTGGGTTGTGTTGTGAAATTTGCATATTAACCTTTTGACTCTGACAGATTGTGGTCTTGATGAATTTACCCCAGCGGGCTATATGCTGTTAGTGAAGTCCCACGTGATGGGGTATTGGCCTATGGGGAGGCTGAGTAGGCCAGACCCCATTTTATAATGTCTTGTAATTCAGTTACCCATCTATTTATCTATAAATAATTTTCAGTAGCCAATAGACATGGTAAATGTTGACTTGAGAGGGCATTTAAAAACAGATATACATGTATATTCCTTGTTGTATTCATTGGTATACAAAAGGGAAAATAAGCACAGGCTTCTCTGAAAATCTTGTGCAATCTTTGTATGAATATTTACTGCATAAGATGTGCCTAGTGCAAGGTATTTTGTATTGTAAAGATAAGTCTGGTATCTATACAGGAAGGACTGTATCCTCTGGCAAACAGTTTTTTTTTTGGCAGTTACTACCCAGCAGCCAAATGCTTGTCTTCATTAGTAGGTGTTTTAGATGTTTTTATGTCCATTTAATATGTATGTATGACATCAGCAGGCTTCTACTACATCTGGAAAATATCTTGCTAGAGAGGGAATGACCCATAACACATGAAGGGGAGCCTCAGAAAAGCTAGGCATGCTCTTTTCTCATTCAAGCAGTTATTTTCCACATGCCATACAAAAGTTAAGTATTAAAATACATAATGTATTGCAGTGGGATCAGCATATTTATTCCCCCAAATTAGTGATGAAGATGTGAGTGTGTTTTGAAGGTCTTATATAGAGGGGATAAATATGATTAACCCATTGCAGTCCAGTATGTATGCCTTGTAGATAGTACTGCAATTTTGTTATTTTTCATTTTTACAGTTTGTATAAATAGGAGACATACTCAGAATTCGGATATATACTGCAGATAAATTGAAAAGAAAATGTCCAGTTCAATATAGCATGACCCTGAAGGAAACAGTGGAAGACCACAAAGAAAGAGATGGTTCATTCCTAGAAGGGAAGTAAAAGAAAGAGAGGTATGGAGGGATTGAAAGGGATGACAATGAAAGCAGAAAAAGAGAATTGCATGAAAGACATTTAGCAGCTGTCTTAGACAAATGAAAGTCAAACTAGAACTCTCCTGGGAAATCACTAGTATCTTCTGAAGCCATAATATGTGAAATATAGCCCTACCCTCAGTTACCTCTCATCCTCCCCCCAATATTTCGTTACAGTTAGTCCCTCCCAGATTTTTCCAGTCTCTGGCATGGTACCAGGAGCTGACAGAGTTTTCACTGAGTCCCTGCCCCCAAAAAGCCCACACACAAGGTCATATATCATAGGTGGGTCCTCCTCCTCCTCCTTAACCCAGGTCCATTATTTTTATTTGTGGGGGGGAGTCAGTGTGGTCTAGTGATTAGGTTAATGGCCTTAGGAACCAGGAGAGCAGAGATTTAAACCCCTACTAGAGCCAAATATTCCCTGTATGACCTTGAACAAGTCACTTAAAGAGCTACTGATGCCTCAAAGAAAACTTTACAAAACATAATTAGGTACAATTCTGCCAACATTCCATTTATATTTTATATATTTCTTCTCCCCATTATTTATTACTAAGGAAATTTGCATGAACATATGATCTTTATCCCTTAGCGTTCCTTTAGGGTCCATCTGCCTCTATAGCTTACTCCCTACTTCAAGTCCTAATCCTCTGTTGTGACATCACAGTCTGTTGCCATAGGAGTAACTGTGATACCAAAAGCAGTGCTCTATGACTTCAGGTAGGGAGAAAGCAGCAGGAATAGATGAACTCTTCAGGAGCAAAGATCCTGTTTTCATACAAATGACCTCAGTAATAAATAATGGAGATGAGGACTACAGCTCTAATGGGAAATACAAACCGGACTGAGTCTAAATATTGCACTTTGTTAAAGTTCTGAACGTGTCACCAGCTCTTTAATTTCCCAATGCTGCAGCCCACTCATCTGCAGAAATGGGTAGAAGCAGGGCCCCTCTGAAAACTCGATGTTGTGTCTTAGTTGGGCTGTCTGTTTTTAATGGGAAACTGTCTCGGCTCCATATTGAACCAAATGTTTTTCAAATCATTTTTTTGAATTTAGGTGCTGTTTCTGACAATTTAACTAATTATCTAGCACAGTTTCATCCAAATACACTTTCATTTTCTACCTTTGATCCCATTACTATTTACAGTTCTCCTCCTAGCCAATGCCTAATCTCATTTGCTTTCACAGGCATTGCTGTAAAAGTTTCAGAAGATAATAAAGCAGCTCATGTATGCCCTACAGCGAAATAGCAAGGGGGAGCTAGCAGATATAACAAACTCTGGTCAGAGCCAAAACCGCTGTTAATGCATTAACCTGATAAGAGACATAGAATTAATGTGCAGCTTCCACTGGAATTTACTTGTGTAATTATGATATAATAATCCCAAAGTCATAGCATAATAGTAGAACAAAAATATAAACTGTACATGTCAAGGTAATGCAGAAGGAGCTGTTGTTTGCTTTTGACAGTGATACACACACACCACCCCTTGCCCCAGTACTGAGACTTGGGCTTGCGCACATCCCATGGAAAGACTGCAGTACTGTGCCCAGTTGTGGAATGCCCTCCTCAGGAAGGAGAGGGACTGCTTGGAGAAGGTTCATAGGGGAGAGTGAAAATTATACTGCGACAGCAGGGGAGGACGTGCGAGAAGTGGCTCAGAAGTCTATGTACTGTACTCTCACAATGGCTGAAGAGGGGGACATGACTGAGACCTACAAATTCTTGAGGAGTATCAGCAGGGTAGATTGCAAAGATCTGCAGGGGTGTGGGGAATAGCCGGAAATCAGGCAAGTTCTGCAGTGACAGTATAGGAGGGACAAACTGGGCCGACTAGCAGGGTCAAGTGATGCTTATCTATGTTTCTATTCATGAGGAATAAAACCACAGAAAGCAGGGAACATATTTTTTTTTTGGAGGGGGGGGACAGAATCCTGTTTCATCTTGGTATAGCCTAGGATTGATCCCACATATATTCAGTGCACAGGTTTTCATCCTCACCCAGGCTAAGGCGGAAGCAGGAGACATGGATCGAGGTTTTTTTTTTTATATTATTTAGTTTTTTGTTGAGCTTGAGAGGACTAGACAATAACTGCCTGTGTTTAGCCTTATCCCATTGTGGTGGGTGTGGGTACAGATGCAAACCAACTGGAATTTAACCAGATTAAAGAGGGAGTCTGGCCACAATTTCTATCGACAGTAAATTCAGAATTTGGATCAGCAGACCCCCAATCAGCCTCATGCCAAAAATGAGATCTCTAAGTTACTTTGTTTAAAAGTTACAAGTCATTTTGTAACCCTAAATTTACTGCTTGTTCAAAAAAGCCAGTTTCAGTAAGAAGCTACTGATGATGTCACAACCAGAACTCACAGCCTAGTCCTTCTTGCAGACTACCTTACACGACTTATTTCTCCCACATTACATAACTCTGCACTTGTATTAAACATATGGAAAAGGAAAGCTGACAATGGATGACTCAGGGCATGCATTCCCATAATGTGCAGATGCAAGGTACAGTACTTAAGAATGTGACGGGGTGGGAGTGGAATACAGTGGCAAACATGGCTTTAGAATGACAGAAATATGTGCAATTTTTATAATAGTGCAGGGATGAAATTTCAAAATGTCACCAGACTGCAACTGTGGAATGCAGCAATGACACAATCTCAGAAAGTAGGTGGGACACACAATTTTGGAAAGTGACAAGGATGCTAAAATTCTTAATGTGGTAGAGACTCACAGTTTGAAATGCGTGAGACACATAGTTGTGGAAGGTGGTAGGGGTATGTAATTTCGTAATGTGTCTTGGATGGATTAATTTGGCATATGGTGTAGTGATGCAAACTTTCAAAACGTGGTTGGTATGCTTGATTTCAGATTTTTTTGTTGCAATATTCAATTTCAGAATGCGGTATGGACACAAAATCTCTGAAAGTGGCCGTGACGCAGTTTCAGAAACTGGTAGCCACATAGAATTTCAGAATGAGGCAGGGATGCATAATTTTAGAATGAAACTTCAGCATGCAATTTTTGAATGTGGCAGTAACAATCCTCTTCAGAATGTGGTGGGGATGTGCAGTTTTGGAATATGGTGGGAATGCACATCTTCAGAATGTGATAATGACAGGCAATACTGAAGCATGGAAGCTTACACACAATTTCAGAATGTGGCAGGTAGGTACAATTGTAGGCCGTAGAAGAGACATGCAGTTTTAGAATGTGGCAGACACACACAATTTCAGAATGTGGAAGTGATGCTCAGTTTTGGAATGTGGCATTGACACACAGGTTTGGAATGTGGCGATGTGGCATAAATTCAGAATGTGGCTTACACAGAGTTTTGCAATGTGGCTGACATGCAATTTCAGAATGTGGTGGTGATGCTGACATACAGTTTTAGAATGTGGTTGTGATGCGCAGTTTCGGAATGAGGTGGTGATGCAGAGTTATGGCGGTGCCACGTGACTTCAGAAAGAGGCAGTGTTGCGGGACTTCGGAATGTGGTGGTGATGCGGGACTTCGGAATGTGAGGGTGCCGCACAGTTTCGGAATGTGGCAGTGCCGCATGACTTCAGATTGTGGCAGTGACGCACGACTTCAGAATGCGGCAGTGATGCACAACTTCGGAATGTGGCGGTGACGCACGACTTCAGAATGTGGCAGTGACGCATGACTTTGGAATGTGGTGGTAATGCACAACTTGGAATGTGGTAGTGACGCACGCCTTCAGAATGTGGTGGTGAAGCACACCTTCGAAATGTGGCAGTGATGCACACCTTCCGAATGTGGTGGTGACGCACCCCTTTGGAATGTGGAAGTGATGCACAACTTCAGAATGTGGCGGTGATGCAATGTGGCAGTGACACACAGATTTTGAATGCAGCAGTGATGCTCAGTTTCAGAATTTGGTGGAGACAGTCAGTTTCAGAATGTGGCAGTGATGCACAATTTTAGAATGTGGCAGTGATGTGCAGTTTCAGAATGTGGTAGTGATGCACAGTTTTGGAATGTGTTGGTGACAGTTTCAGAATCCCTTTCCAGCCATCTGTGCACCAGTCTAAGTGCACCCGTCAATAGGGTGCCAATTTTCCAAAATTGCCGGCCCTTCCCCGAGAGTCAGCCCCCGAGTTCAGATATATATTTGGGGTGGGGCATAGCCCCTGCATAAAAAGTGGGATTTGACTAAATATCCCTGGCATCCTAATGATGGGCGACTCGATAAGTGGCCCCTGGTGGAACCTTCAGAATGTGGCATTGAAACACAACTTTGGAAAGTGGTATGGATGTGCAATTTTGGAATGTGGTGAGGATGCGTTATTTTGGAATATGGCTGGGATGCACAATGTTGGATTGCGGTGGGGATGTGATGCACAGTTTTAAAATGTAGTGGAAGCATACAATTCTGAAATGTGGCAAGGAAAAGCAGTTTCAAAATAAAATGGTGTGTGCTGCCATATTCCAAAAGTATACATACTTACTTACATTTTAGAATTGCCAGTCCCCACTAAATTCTTCGATGTGTGTCCCTGTCGCATTCTGAGATTTAGTGTCCACCCACACTGTGAGATGGCACATCCCTGCCACATGCCGAGATTACATGTCTTACCCCCCTCCTACATTCTAAAATTGTGCGCCACTTTGGCAGTCTATACCTTGGTTCAGCACTGCATTCCAAAACCACCTCCTAATGCATTCTAAAGTACAGTACCATGCATCTGAACATTCTGGAAATGCAAGCACTGTAGGCAACCCTGTATCAGTTTTTGTTTTTTAAATAAATACTACAGCTACAGTTTCGATAACTTTGAAGAAATAGGTCCTATAAGGTTGCTGATAGGGAGGACTAGTCTGTGAGTCCTGGTTTCACTGAAACTGGCTTTTTTGAACAGGGAGTGAAATCAGTGTTACAAAATAGATCATAACGTTAAAATGAATTAACGTAGAAACCTAATTTTTGGTATGAGATTTATTGGGGGTAGGCTGATTCTAATTCTGCAATGTAGTACAGTATTTTTGACCGGACTCCCTCTTTAAGCTGTTGGTGGTATTTTAGTCAAACCTGGACAGTGTGCTTCCTCCTAATTTCTTCAACGACCCTTCCCCCATTGCCCCCCACGAGACCACCTTAAATGTTCATACAGCTACACAATTCTTCTTTAAAGAGGTTCCTCCACATGTGGCTCGTAACTGTATCTGCAAAGCCATCCGCAAGTCTGGGTACAGTGGTGACTCCCTTGACCTCAAACTTCTGGCGCAAGTTCTGGATGAGGTTGTTGAACCCCTGACGAAGATCTTTAACCTTTCACTAAGACTGGGCCAATTCCCCACACGCTGGAAGCAGGCAACTGTCACACTGGTGCATAAAAGTGAAGACAGGTCTCTTCATTCCAACTACAGACCTATCTCACGCCTCCCCCTGTTATCTAAGGCATTAGAACGAATAGTGTCCGACCAGCTAGTCGAATTCCTGGATAAGTATGAAGTCCAATGCCCAGAACAGCATGGCTTCAGAAAAGGGCACAGCACCACCACAGCTCTTCTGGAATTCACGAGTTTCATTCACTACACGCTCAACAAAGGAAACTGTGGTGGGGCAGTTTTCATAGACCTCATGAAGGCCTTCGACACCATTAATCACCCTCTACTTCTTAGGCAACTGTCCTACATTGGGGTCTCTAATGATACCCTTCCATGGTTTGCTAGCTACCTCAGGAATCGGACCCAACGGGTCAGGATTGCAGGTGTCACGTCCGATGTCAAGCCTGTCCTCTCCGGAGTCCCCCAGGGGTCCATCCTGTGACCTCTACTCTTCTCCCTCTTCCTCAGTAGACTCCCTGGTGTCTGCCAGCAAAACATTCTACTATACGCGGACGATGCAGTACTATTCTCTTGCCACCATGACACTAAACTCCTTGAAACACAGCTGCAGCTTGACTTCAAGCGTGTTGAAGATTGGTTCAGCATGCATAAACTCATCATGAACTATAGCAAGACCAAAGTAATGGCCTTCTGTAATCCGTGGAGTAAGTACAAATCTTGGTCCTTCAATATCATGAACAATGCTGGGTACTTACTCAAACATGTCCTGGAGTTCAAATACCTCGGTGTCACACTGGATAGCTCCCTCTCCTACACGCGGCATATTGACACTGTTGCCAATGCCGCCAATATGCAAATTGGTCTGCTACACAAGCACAAGCACTGTATGACTGTGGACGCCCTTAGACTGGCCATCTACAGCTCTGTCACCTCTATCATTGACTACGGTCTGGCTATCTATGGCTCTGCTTCTTCAACTGCCCTCCGTAGAATCTCAGTCTCGCTCAACAAAGCCTGCAGGCTCTTAACGGGCACTGCCCGAGACACGCACACTTGTGACCGCTATGCACTGGCTTGTTGGCTACCACTCCTCAACAGAATTCAATACCAGACCTGCTTGCTTACCAGAAAGATTCTCCTTGGTCTCATGCCCCCTGGTGTTTTTAAGCTCCTCTCTGCCTTCAGTGGTACTCAGCAAACGCATAGTGCCCAATCTCAAACCTTTCAGGTTCCTAGATGTCATACCTCCTTGTGTCAGCGACCCTTCTCCTATAGGGCACCTCATTGGTCTAATACCCTCAACAAAGAAGCACTTTCCTCCCCAACACTTGGACCCTTTAAAAAGAATCTCAGACTTTACCTTACCTCTACCTCCAAATGTGACTGCTTCTCCTAAAGGACTGGTCCATTCACTGCCTAGTCGATCTTGACCTGTGCCCTGCATCCCTCCTGGCACTACTGTCTCTGGCATCTGTCTTCCTTGTGCCCCTTTTTCCTTCCCCTCTCTCCACCCTCCTTCCCCTTCCCCCCTCCACTCCTCCTCCACTCTTAAAACCTCATCTTTCTTTTCCCCTGTACCTGATCCCCTCCCACCGTCCCTCTCCCACCTCATGACAAAGGCCCCTCAGCCTGCCTACTTCACTCTGGCAATCTCCTAATCAATATCAGACCGATAGTCCCCTTTCTTCTTAATTCCCTTACTCTGCTACATCATCTATCTGCCTTATTTACGTTGCTCCCTACTAATAACCTTTATCTCTAAAGTGATCTACAGCCATAAAAATATGTCAACCATGTCTATACTGTGCCTGTTTACCATTGCCAACCTTTGTATATATGTTTCCCCCTTCCTTTGACGTGGAACCTTTGTAAATGAGCAGCTCCCGCTCAAAGGTACTTGTAATCCGAGAGTTTAATAAAAAAAATAAAATAAATAAAAATGGGTAAATTTTTCCAGAACTCCGATGAAATTCTACTAATTTTGAAACATGCCATGAATCTTTATCTTCCACCTGAACATCCAACAGCAAAGTAAACAGGACCTTGGTTTACCGTCTCATGTGAGGGACGGCACACCCTGACAGTGCAGCATCCCTTAGTGCTGCACTTATGTGCCAGCTTTAATGGTATAAGCCCAGTCCCAGTGTGGGACTGAAACCCACAACCTTCTGGCCCAGAGGCTGATGTGGTACCAGCTGAGTCACACTGACACTATCTTAGTGGGGGGGAGAGATTCAGAAGGGATATTGGGAAGTACTTCTTCACAGGGGGCTTCAGTCTCCATTGCGTAAACTCTTCTCTTTTTACCAACACTAATTACATCGAAGTGTGGGGAAACCTAGAGGTTAGAGTAACGAAGTGTGAACGAGCTTGGTACATCCAGCAGCCCAGACCTTGGTTTGATTCTCACAACCTCCATTTGCATACTGTGCGACTCTGAGCAAGTCACTTAACCACCCAGTGCTCCCAGGTTGCCCCTGAAAACAGGCACTTGTGCCTAGTGGGCCTTACCCGGTTACCAAAGACTAAAAAAAAAGCCTGCACTGTCCCTGCCCCAGACTACCTGACCCTGTGAATAAACATAGGGCTTCTGTCTCCAGTGATTTCAGTCCCTCTCCTTTCGCTAGCACTAAATATAGCAGTGTGGGGAACCCTTCACTGCCTGGTCTTGTGAAGAAACAAAGTTTCAGTCCCCAGTGCTGTCAGTCCCTCACCTTTTACCAGCACAGCATACATGAATGGGGAATCCTGTGCTATAACTTCCTACCACTGTGCCTTGCCTGTGCATAAACAGAAGACTTCAGTCTGCAGTGCTGACAGTTCCTCACTGTTCACCAACACTAAATGCATCACAGTGAGGGGAGGCCAGTACTGTACCTTCCCCACACTGTACTTGGCAAGAGGATAAACAGAGGGCTTCCGTCTCCAGTGCTGTCAGTCCCTAAGATTTCATCAGCACTAAATGCATCACAGAGCTTGCACTGTATCTGTTCCACTTTGTATCTGGCAGTGGATAAACAAAGGGTTTCAGGCTGAAGTGCTGTCAGTCCCTCAGCTTTCACCAGCATTGTATCCATCACTGTAATAGAAGTCCTCACTGTACAGGCTAAAATTTCAAAGCCCTTACTGCTTGTGCTGATTGAAGTTGGGGAGATACCCAGCATAGCATAATACTTATAATCATAGTACTAAAGAACAGAGACCACATTTTTGTTAAGAAGGACATAAGGGAAGATCATCTGAATAGAGATGTTGCAAAGTTTTAATTCGCCTCTGCTGACAATCTGTGACTTATTTCCATCAGCTTGTAGATTCGCCTAACAACTTCACTGGTAACTTCGTCATTAAGACAGTTAGGCGAAGTCTGTTCAAAACGAGGCTACTGGTGGTAAACAAGTACTTGTGGTCACGTGGAAACAACTCCCGCAGGTCATGTGCTGCTGTTCTATGTATTGTCTGACTCATCCTTAGAGAATCGAGGATCAGCTAATACTATGCTAACAGTATGTAGCAACATAGGGATTAATAAACTAACACAACAGTGCAAGTAAGTACCAGGAGCAGGCAACGCCTCCCAGAATCGGGGATCATGATCTGAAAAACTACTACTAAAAACAACCAAAATAGTTAAAAAAAAACAAAAAAAAACAGGGATTAAAATGACAGGTGCAACGGGGTAATTTAATATTAAGTGTAACAAAAAGTGACAGAACACTGTCACTTTAAGAAAAATTTAATTAAAAAATAAATTAGCTACAGAAAGACACTGACAAAATGATTTTCTTAAACACACCAAACTAAACTACAGAAATAAAAACAAGAATTTGTCAATGATGAAAGTTCGCCACATTTCTAAATAAACAGTGCGGGGACACGCTCCATAGAGTTTAATGGGGGCAATGTTTAAAAGGTTGTTTTTATATTTTCCAGTGATGATTTTGTCAAAGAAAGGCAGTCGCTGAACTAACAAGGACCTTGTTAAATGAAGTATCAGCTGCCTTTTGATGACAAAATGATCACTGAAAATAATAAAATAACACACAAAAAGTGCTCCATTAAACTCTATTGACCGTACAACTTCATCTTGTTGCTCGTTACATGCGCAGATTCAGTGATGGTATCATGATGTGCAGAATTGGCTACATTCCACACATATTTCTTTTCATAATCAAACAGTTATCAGCTGTTCGGCAGCTTTTTCTTTTCATATTTTCACACTGGCCATTCATAGCAATAAGTTTGCAGCACGCAGGCATGGTAAACTTAATGAGAAATTACTCACTACAGATTAAAAATGATGAACAAGAAAGAGTGAGAAAAACAAGAAAGAGCACAAATCTGTTAGACAAGAAAAACTCCAGATCTTTCTGGGTTGCCTTGCTTCACACGCAGTACACCTACCCTCCTCCACAGCGCTCTTTAAACTGACAAAACAGAAACTACTACTTTAAGGTAAATAATCAGTGAAAAAATAAACACAAATCTAGCAGCACAAGGCGCTCTAGAACAATTTGTGAGCAATTTGGATGCAGAAAGCTTGGTTTTGAGATATATTTTAAGGTTTTTTTCTCAGACAAGCGCAGGCAGATTTCACTCCTCTGTCTTCAGAAGACTGCACTAAAGACAGTCTCCTCATGACATACAGCTTGTTTCAGCAGCATGTGACCTTCAATCCCGTAGCACATTGTGAACTTCACCTCTTTGCCAGTGAGTTGCCAACTCAGACTTCTGTCGGCACGTTTACCACGGTTAGTGCAAGGCTTGATTAACTCCCCGAACTGTGGTGAATTCTCAAATTAATCTGCAAAGTTTTTCAACTTCGCACATCACTGCATCTGAAAACGTCCCCAAGAGATCCTGTACTGAACTATCCACTGCCGTTCTTTCAGATAACACAGAGAGAACCCCAACCCCAAAAAGTTAGTTTGCCTTAGTTCAACACCATGTGGTAGTATGACTTGGGTGTTCAGATGTATGGGGGAACACTTAGGGTACCTACTACTAATTTTGTCCATACCTACTGGCAGTGACACAGTGTCATGGTTTCATAAACCTGAGTCAGGTTAGACCAAGCTTTCTCATGAATGTGGATCAAATTGAAATCCAGAAGGATTCAGTTCTTAAAATCTCATTCTGCCTGTTTTGATGTGCTTTGTTTTAAATCATTTGTGACGCAAAAAAAAAAAAAAATCATAATTTTGGTGCTGCTGACAGTGGTTTTGTTATGCTGGAAAGGGCTGTTGTAGAGATGGCTGCCACAGTTGGAAAACAATGCTTGTGCTTTCACCACCGCCCCCCACCCCCCCCCAAAAAAAACAGTATGTTGCACCTCTGAGTTCTGCAATCCCTATTACCACGTTCAGTGCCATCATGAACGCTGGCCTCGGGAGAAATTGGGTAACCCTCTCTAGTGTCCTGGGGAACCATTTACCAAAATACATGTGCACAGAGCATGATACAAGCTGTGAATCCCTTGCAGAATTTTAGAGATGAAGCACATAGCCTGCAACACCTGAAACAAATATGGCTACTAAACCGTGTTGAATGCTTTCTCTGTGTCAAGTGCTAATGTCAACAGCAGTTTATGGGAAGTGATAGCAGTGTGAATAATACTGTTAGAGGAGAGGCAGCCCATAAAAAAATCCAGGCCTGATTCACAGTCTTTAGAGGCTGTCACAAAATTGCTGTAACAACAATTTTGCATAATTTGATTGCTTTTTAGCCAATGAGCTATCCTCATAGGGGATTGTAGTCCTTTCCTGTGTGGTCTGTAACCTCCATAAAGCATGGTGACCTACACAAGTCCAATCGTGTATTAAATGATACCCACTGCCTGTGAAACTGCTGTAGGGAGTAGGTGTGTCACTGAAGAGAAACTGTGGTGAAAATAACCATTGGGAGGTGGAGATCAGCAAGGAACTGCAATGAAGGCAGCACATGTGGGGGAATGGGGCCATGTTGAGGAGAGCCACTGGACACCAGGGCCTTATTTCAGACTGGGGTTGGGGGAGGCCTCTAGACTACCAGGGTAGAGTGCTAAAGGAATGATGATGAATTATTCACATCCCACCGGCAGGTATAAAGATATAGGTCAGTGGGTGTGGGCATGATTTAGGTTGTAGTGCCATGCCAAATGCTTTCATTTATTTATTTTACAACTTTATCTCTCTGACCTCCTGAACTCTCTCAGGAGAGGTCTCTCGGTGTCAGCCGTGATCCCGCCCACCTGAAGCTCCCTCTGGCTCCTCTGAGTCCTGTCTTTCTGTCCATTCATCCCTGGCCATCCAGCCCCCCAGCTCTGAGTCCCCCAAGGTGGGACCACCAGATCACTTCTCCTGGTGCCCTATCTAGAATCTAGATGGGCGGTCAGGAACAGAGGAGAACAGAGAAGACGAGAGGAGGAGCCCAACATTAGGCGTGGCACCCCTGTACCCTCTATCACCTATCAGGAGGCAGAGGGTTTTTCTGACTTTGTGTGGTTATGCCCTCTTCCCCAACCCCCCGAAGAGCCTGAACATGCAGTGATGCCAGGGACGTCCATCGCGGCTCTGTGTCCCACTACTGGTGCCCTGAAGCGTTGCAGTGCATCCAGTTTCCACCGAGGGCTGCTGGGGTGCTGGGCAAGCCCTGAATCTCCCCATCCCCGAGAGAGAGTGCAAATCCTCTGGACTCTCGATCCTCTCTGCCCGGCAGCCCGGGCTCGTTCCCGAACCCAGGTCGCCGGCATGGCGCGAAGTGTGGCATCCAGTGCCTCAACCCTCAGCACCACCGGTCCGGCGCCAAAGGCTTTTATGAATGGCATGGTACCCTGCGATTAGTGCTGTGCCATCCACAGACGTCTGTGGATGTTCTTAATAAGGTGTTCATGTCCATAGACTCTGTCTGCAGACTCCCAACATTTTCCTAACCTAATTTGCATTCTTACTTAATCGTTGGGGGATCTGTGTCAACTGTTGGTGGATAACCAGTAGGTGTGTGGTCACATCTTCTTTCTTTCAATGACATTTTATTTATTTAGTTTTTATTTATCAGGTAGATGCACTCGGCAGTCAAATGCCTATTTTCAGGCATGACCTAAGAGATTACAAGCAGTATGACAACAGAGTATCACAGTATACAAAGAGTGCAAAGAGATGAATACAGTGAATACATGGCAATTTAACAATAATAAACAGCATTAAGAATGACATAAAATAATACATAATATATACATTTCGAAAAGGTAACATGAGTATATTGATACAGAAGCATTTATGACACAGCATTCATCTACAAGACAGCACCAATGAAACCTAAGGGCAAGAACAGTTTAACACCTTAAATATTCATGATACCTGACGTGGAATGCGGCAACAGAGGGGCATTGATGAAGGTCAGATAGAACTGAGTTCCATAACCTTGAGCAGCAAAAGCAAATAAGGTTTCATCTAGCGTAGTATTACTTTTCCTGACAGACAAGACTGCATGCTCACCTGATCTCAGGGGGTATGTATTACAAGCTGACTTAAGGAATGAGGCCAAGGAAAGGGGCAGACAGTTGTGCAAAGTACTATAAATTATGAGACCAAGTGTGTAGTCATATAAAGATGTGTATATGTGGAGGGGGGGGGTAGCCAACCAAGCCTGGCATACAGGGGGCAGTGATGAGTAAGTTGGTGAGATGTTAGTGCAAATCGACAAATATTATTATAAGTAACATCCCATGTATGAAGAGTGGATTTGGAAATAGCCAAGAATACGGGGCCCCATGGAGGAGTTTGGGGAATAGCATCCCAGACTCAATGGTCAGACGAGCTTGGGGAATAAGGTAGTGACTTATTTGTAAAGTTGTTAATTCCATGCTGGATGTCTCTTATAGACACCCATCATATGGGACGAGAAATGAAGTGAGGCATCTAGGGTGACACCAGGGTAGGTGAAGGACGTGATAGTTGGGACTAGAGTTCCGTCATGATAAGCAATAGATGAGGGGATCGGGCCAAACCTTAATCTGGGAGAATGTTCCAGAGAGCATGAATTGTATTTTAGTCATGTTCAAAAGCAGTTTGTTTAAAGTCAGAAAGTTATATACAGATTGCAGATCCTTGGACAGATGGTAATTGATATTTTCAGTATCACTGGAGCTAATAAAGAGGACCAAGTCATCTGCATATAGGATGGGAGAGCGGCAGGATGGACATAGATTTATTGAGTTTATATGCAGGGCAAACAGAAGAGGATCTGAAATAGACCCTTTAGGAACCCCTACCAGAGATGGGCAGGTTCAGAAAGGGAGGACCCAAATTTGACCATCTGAGAACTATCTATTAGTAAGGTGCTGTAGTTATTAAACCATGGAAGTGCAGTGAATGACATTCCCAAACTAGGAAGTTTGACGCTGAGCAGTGAAGGGTCCACCAGGTCAAAGGCCTTTGTTAGGTCTGTAAAGACTGCACCAGTGAGGCTACCCCTATCCATGTCAGAGCCAATATTGTTTGTGAGTGTACGAACAGCTGTAGTAATAGTAGTAGTACCATGTCCTTTTGAGAAACAATGCTGCATGGGAGACAGCAGTTCATAAAAGGAGAGCTAACACGTGAGCTGAAAAGCAACAGTTTTTTTAAATAGTTTGTTCAGGACATGAAGGATGTTAGTGGGCCTGTAGTTACAGATGAGTTTGTGATTACTTTTCTTGAACACAGGGACTATGTGAGAGGATTTTCATAGATCAGGCACAACACTCACAGACAGCGATAGAGTTAACAATCTGGCAGCGTGGTTGGTAAGCTCATGGGCAACAATCCTGAGAAGCTTAGGCTCAATATCATCCAAGCCAGCAGATTCAGACTCTAGTACTTGTTTTAGGAGTTTGTGAACCTCGGTGGCTTGAGCTCATTTAAAATAAAAGGGGGGATGCATGGGGAGGGGGAGGCCTCAGGAAGGGAGTCACCACTAGATATGGGCTTAAGCAAGACAGGGAAGGCCTTGGTATATAAAGATAGGTCCGAGAAGTAGCAGTTGAATGCATTCACTATGGTGGAGCTATTGTTGCAGTTGACATCATTTAAGTTCATGTCCGAGTGGGAATGATCACCTTTAAGAACCCACTTTTGCTTAATGCACATCCAGAAAGCCTAGGATTGTGGGCTGTAGAGTCAAAGAGGTGCTTACAGTACATGCTGTTATTGTGCCTGATTGCTTACAATCATTCCTGAATGCCGTATATTCAGCTCAGACAGTTGCAGATGAGGAGGTCCTAAACGCCAGCAATTTTCTCTCTCTTGCTATGATCATGGTTAAGAGAGGATGATCCAGCCATTTAGTAACGGTCCATGTAACCTTCTTCTAGTGAGGGGGACAAATTAATCCTGCAGGTCTGTAAACACTGAGGTAAGAAAGGTCCCAGATGAATTAGCATTGGTAGTCTTGTGCAAGTAAAACCAATGAGTGTTGGACACTTCTACCGAATTGTTTGGGATCCAGGTTAGAAAACTTTCTAAACTGAATAATTCTGGGGGCAGTTTTTAGTAGCCCCCATATTTTGTGTTTAGCAGGCTGAGCTACTTAACTCCTCCCCCCATGTTACACTCCACTGCTAGCTTTCTATGCCCTTGGTGCATGATTTTGCACGTTTTGGCATTGTACATCAGTTACCATAGCCTTGATCACTCCTCAAGTTTTCTAAGGTCCCTACCCATTCTTTCCACCCCTTCCTGAGTATCCAGCCTAGTGCAGATTTTCTTTTTGTGCCACATTGCCAGACCTCTGGAGACTCAGCCCCCACCACCTCCGACTACCGCCTGCCCCCGGTATTTACAGTACCTTAGTGGTGACCCACTTAGGCTTCCCCCTCTGGGCTGGGCCATCAGATGGCGTGGCCCCTACAGACCTTTAGTCACTGATCCCAGTGGGAGCACTGCCAGGAGATCCCCTGTTTTACCCCCCAGGGCAGGGCTGCAGGACTGGACTACACTGATGGAGACATGTCACTTGGTCACCGACCAAGTGCAATGTAGCACAGTGTGGAACCAGGGAGGCAGCCTAGTGTAGATTTTGGTGTCATCTGCAGAAAGACATACCTTCCCTTCCAGCTCATCTGCAATGCCACTTAGGAAGACAGTGAAAAGGACTGGTCCCAGTACTAAGCCCCATGGCTCCCTGCTGGTTACTCCTCATTAGAGTTTTATCTAGTTTACCACTTTGGATCCCACCCCAGACTGTCCAATTTCTTATCAATCTCCTATGTGGCACAGTGTCAAAGGCCTTGCTGAAGTCCAAGTAGGTCACATCTACTGCCCTTCCTTGATGCATTTCCCCAGTCACTTAGTCAAAGAAATCGATCAGATTTGTCTGCCATGACCTCCCTCCATGAATCCATGCTGTCTTTGGGCTTGCAACCCATTAGATTCAAGCTATTCCACTAGCCTTTCTTTCAGCAAGGTCCCCAGTACGTAATTTCCCTACCACTGTTGTGAGACTGACTGATTTATAGGTACCAGCCTCCATCCTGCTGCCACTCTTATGGAGTGGGACTATATCAGCTCTCCTCCAGTCCTCTGGGACCACTCCTGTTTCCAATGAGTTGTTGAATAAGGCCATTAAAGGTGCACCAAGCTCCTCCCTGAGTTTCATTTAGCACCTTTGATTGTATCCCATCTGGGTCCATGGCCTCATCGACGTTCAGATTTGCAAGGCCGTTCAGGACTCTCTCCTGTGTAAATAGACTTGTGTTCACCGCTCTTTCCCATTGTTCCTGCTGCTCCTCAGTCCGTCCCCCTCTCCTTCCATTGTGAAGACTGAGCAGAAACACCTGTTTAGGAAAGTCAGTTTTTTCCTGATAACTCCTGTGCGCAGTCACCCTCTGCCATCCTCCTTATCCTCATTATCCCTCCCCTTGCCTTACTCTTCTCGCTTATGTACCTGAAGAAAGTCTTGCCCCCTTTTGACTCCTCTTTGGCTAGCCTTTGCTCTGTTTGCACCTTTGCATGTCTCCATGCCCTCCCTACTTCCCTCTGTTTTACTTGGTACACCTCCCTATACTCTTCCCTCTGCATTTCTTTGTACATCCTGAATGCACCCTTTTTCCTTTGCTTTCATGGCCATGTCCCCAGAATACAGTAGTAGCCTTTTCTTTCCTCCTGCTTTTGCGCACTGCCTTCACACACAGGCTGATTGCCTTCACTATATTTTCTTCACAGTTCCTATGTCCCTTCCTGGCAATTCCAGTCCTGCTAGGCTGCTTCTAAGGCAGTTTCCCATTTCTTTAAAGTCTCTCTTCCTAACTAATATCCAGGACTCTCATCCTCATGTGGTTTGCCTCTGCACCCGTCTTAATGCTGAACCACACTGTGCAGTGATCGCTAATCCCCAGATGACTGCCCACTGTCAGATCTGCAATACTATCTCTGTTAGTGAGCATCAGGTCCAGTATTGCCTCATCCTTAGTGGGCTCACTGACTAGCTGCCTGAGAAATGCCCTCTGCAGGGGATCTGGGATTACCCTGCTTCTAGTTGAGGCCGCAGCTGAAAGGCTCCAATTCACGTCTGGCAGATTGAAGTCCCCAACTAGCAGCACCTCCCCCTTATTTGCCATCCTGCTGATAGTTTCCTATAGTGCCTTGTCCAACTCATCCCCCTGTGCTGGAAGTCTGTATATCACCCGAGTGCAAATAGTGGCCCCAACTCCTGTCTCCAGGGTGACCCATAGCACCTCCAGCTCTCCCTTTACCTCTAGGTTTCCTTGCGCTTCCGTGGCCCTGCTACTCTCCCTCGCATACAGACCACCCCCTTCCCCACTCCCTTCCCTGTCTCTTCTGAACTGAGAGTATCCTGGTATGGCCATATCCCAGTTGAGATTTTCAGTGCACTATGAGTCATTTATGGCCACCAGGTCCAGATCTGCCTCCACCATGATGGCCTTCAGGTCCAGAATTTTATTTCTTGGACTCTGTGCATTGGTGCACTTCTCTGCCTGCAACACCCCTTCCTCCTCCCTTTCTGCTTGTGATGGTCCCAATTCCCTCTAACTCCCCTTTTCCTTGTTGCTCCCTTTGATTCCTGTCTCCACTACCCCACTGTTTCTGCATCCTTTGTTCTTACCCCACACTCCTTGACCTTGTCTACCCCTCTTACATACCTAAACAATGAAGAGAATAGGTTTATACTTACCAGTGGAATATAAACATAAAAGAGATGTAGCCTTTTTTGCATTACCCAGTGTAAGCACATTATAACAATATTCTAGTGGGGGGCAGGGAAGAAAGGTTAGCTTGGGATTGCAGCATTAAGGTGAGCTCTGTAGTAGATAAGTGTACTGCTCCCTTTCCTCGCAGCAGTACAATCACTTCGGAAAGGATTGTAACCTGGTAAGGCACAAAGGTTAACACAAAAGAAACACAGAAACATAGACTTTGACGGCAAATAAGGACCACTTGGCCCACCCAGTCTGCCCATTTCCCTTCCTGTTGGATAAGCTACAGATTCTAGTTAACCAACAGCCTACTTCCTTCAACCCCTCACTACAATTGCCTTATGTCTGTCCCATGCATGTTTGAATTCCCCCACTGTTTTAGACCCAACAACCTCCCCAGGAAGGCGGTTCCATACATCCACCACTCTCTCCGTGAAAATAAAATGTCCTCACATTACCCTGAGCCGTTCCCCCTCTATCTTTAAATTGTGCCCCCTTGTTCTTACACATCTCTTTTTCTGAAATATGCTACCCTCCTGGACTTTGTTGATTCCCTTGAGGTACTTGAAAGTTTCTATCATGTCCCCCCGTCCCTCCTTTCATCAAGGGTATACATATTTAGCTCTCTCAGTCTCTCTTCATATGGTTTCTGATGCAGACCCTTCACCATTTTAGTTGCCCTCCTCTGGACTGCTTCCATCCTGTCTATGTCCTTGCGTAGATGGGGTCTTCAAAACTGCACACAGTATTCCATATGGAGTCTCACCAACTGTCTGTACAGAGGGATAACCACTTCCCTTTTTCTACTTGTGATGCCCCTTCCTATGCATCCCAGTATCCCCCTGGCTCTCCTTACTGACTTCTCACATTGCTTACCCACCTTTAGGTCATCTGCTATATGACTACCCCCAAGTCCCTTTCCATTTTTGTTGTTGTTAGTACCTCCCCTGCTATTGTGTACTCTTCTCCTGGGTTTTTGTTTCCCAGGTGCATTACTTTGCACTTCTTTGCATTGAATCTAAGTTGCCATATGTCTGACCATTCCTCCAACCTTACCAAGTCCCTTCTCATCCTTTCTACCCCCCTTGTGTATCAACTCTGTTACAGATCTTTATATCATCTGCAAAGAGGCATACCTTTCCCTCCAGACCCTCTGCAACGTCACCTACAAAGATGTTAAAGAGGACTGGACCCAGTACTGAGCCCTGAGGTACTCCACTAGTAACCCCCCTTTCTTCTGAATGTGTTCCATTCACTATTACCTTCTGTGTCCTGTAGTGCAGCCAGTTTGCTACCCAGGCTATTACCCTGGAAATACATCTGTATATTGAAGTACTTTAGTATTCTATAATCTTTTTTCATAGCAAATATAATACTTCTCTAATTTAATCAAGACTACTGGGTGCTCAGTGTTAGCGGGTCCTCTCTTTATACTGTGGCAGCAAGAGGCCGTCTCAGGCACTGTCTTCTTATACCCATGCAGAAAAGCACCGGCAGATGCCAGTGGACGTGGTTTCACACAGGTAGTGTACTTTATAACTTGTCACTAGTTGTTTATCCTATATTAGTAGCCCTGTAATAAGTAGTTATATATGCATGAAATGTTGGGACTGGGCTGGATGAAGAAATACTTTTCTTATGGATGTCGTGTTTGAGAGCGGTTGCACTTTGCTTTTGTTCTGAATACACACAACCGCAACCAGCTCCACGCTATACAATTGTTCTTACACAGTGGATTTCCCTTGGATACAGGATTTTTGGTTTTGAAAGGCAAAGCAAAGTGCAACCGCTCTCAAACGCGGCATCCATAAGAAAAGTATTTCAAAAGTATTTTATTTCTTCATCCAGCCCAGTTCCAATGTTTTGTCACAGTGGCTTCTTCTGGGGAGCTGTTAAGAATACATACACATCTGTAAATACACCCATACTGAAGTACTTTAGTATTCTGTAATCTTTTTTCATAGCAAATATAAAACTTCTCTAATTTAAGAGACTGCACCTAGTAAATGGACCAACCATCTCTAACGTATATAACATGTATATGATTAGTATTACAAACTTAGGACATATATGTACCTTCTGGTGTATCTGCCCAACATGAATAAAAATGCCCATAAGGCTACCTGCTTGTCACTGCTTGAGATGAGTCTGTATGCTGCCATGGTAACCTTCCAGAGTATCTAAAGTACGCAAAAATAAAGCATATATGACTACTTATTACAGGGCTACTAATATAGGATAAAAAACTAGTGACAAGTTATGAAGTACACTACCTGTGTGAAACCACATCCACTGGCATCTGCTGGTGCTTTTCCGCGTGGGTATAAGAGGACAGTGCCTGAGACGGCCTCTTGCTGCCACAGTATAAAGAAAACTTGAAGCTGGAAATACTGAGCACCTGGTAGTCTTGATTAAATTAGAGAAGTATATTTGCTATGAAAAAAGATTATAGAATACTAAAGTACTTCAATATGGGTGTATTTACAGATGTGTATGTACTCTTAACAGCTCCCCAGAAGAAGCCACTGTGTGGCGAAATGTTGGGACTGGGCTGGATGAAGAAATAAAATACTTTTGTTATGGATGTCGTGTTTGAGAGCGGTTGCACTTTGCTTTTGTGCTGAATACACACACAACTGCAACCAGCTCCACGCTATACAATTGTTCTTACACAGTGGATTTCCCTTGGATACAGGTATTTTGGTTTTGAAAGACACAAAGGTTGTCAGGAATAATCTATTTTAGCGATGTTTCTGATATTCCTAATGCATCCGGTTGATAATGATTGACCCGAGTTGCTAGTTTCTTTAGCTTAGGAATCACACTCCTAGTTTTTAGACCCTTGATATTTTGCCACGGTTGGGAGTAGAATAAAGGTGAATGAGCCAGTGAGGGGCCTGGATTTAGTTCAGCATCACCAGCAGACAGGAGATGGGTCAGGGCAAGGTCAGTTAAGTGACAGTATCTCAGGTGCATGTAAGTTGTGTTGCAGCCCCACTGAAGCCTCTTTAGGAACAGAGATAATTTTATAATGCAATGAAGAGGAAGGAGGTAATAGGCACATACAGCATTCTGATTATGAGCTAAGACACTGAACATGTGAAGTCCAAAGACTAAATTTTCCCGGTACTATGAGTATTCATGAGAGGCAGAGAGTCAATAAGCTACAGTGCACAACCTATAAACACAGCAGGCGATACAGACCATAGTAACATATAGAATAGTGGATGGGTGAACATCCACAACAAGTCTGTGTTTCCATCGAGGGAGTTGATGACATCACAGAGACCTCGAGAGCGAAGCTCGAGAGGTCTCGTTGATGTCATCAACTGCCCGAGATGGGGACGCAGACTTAGTTGTGGATGTTCACCCATCCACCGTTTTTATAGTATATGTTTTTTTTTTGTTGTTTTACATTTTTTTTTTGTTACTTGCCGGAGGCGCTGCTCCCGTTTCCCCTCTGGTGCTTCTACTTGTGCCCGTTCCCACTTATGCTCTGTCCTGCTCCTCAGCACATCATTTTTTTTTTAAATCGGTGAGAAAAAATAAAATAAATGGTTTTTAGAAAGGGAGCCATGTATGGCTCTCCGTGTCCCGATTCCCGACTTCTCAGTTGGTGGCTCCGCTGCTTGGCGCTCGCTAAATCGCGCCATGTTTTTTCTTTTTTTTTTTTCTATAGAGCATCGTCTAAGCCAGTCAGGCAGCAGGTCAAGGGTAAAAAGTTGTTGTACTATCGATGTGATGTCAGAGCGATAGTACAACAACTTTTTTGACCTTTGAACTGTACTACAACAAGATTTCAGCAGTTGCTGAAATCCATTGACAATAGGAAGCACCCATATGCTATAAACATATTCTGACAGTGAATATATAATCACATAGCAAGGAACTGCCAGGTAGAAACATGTTCAGGTTAGTACAGTCACTACTAGGCCACTCGAGTAGTGAGTAATCGAGGACGCTGTATTATAATTGTTGCAGAATTAAACTAGAAGTGGCCACCCAGCTAGGGAGTAACTAGGCTCACTATATTAAGGCTGCCAACAGGATAAGGGAACACTGGAAAAGGCTTGTAATGTAACTGCAATGTAATGGCCTCCCAGATAGGGGTGCCCAAGTTTACTGTATTAACCCAGCAGACAGTCTATAGAAACACAAGTAGGTTAGAGTATTAACGACTGCTAACTGGACCACATCATAATGGATACCCAGAATGGGAGTAATAAAGTTAAGTATATTGTGCATACAGACTACTACTTCATTAGATTGCATCTGACAAAAGGACCTGTTGGGCCCTGAAAGCTTATGTACTGTACCATCATTGTACACAGTACATGTTGGTTAAATAAAAGATATCAATCATTCCTACGACTCTGGTTTTTAAAGACCAATATGACTAAAATCTCTTTTTACTATGACTTACACAAGGAAGCAGAATTTCTGCTACCCAGGATTAGGGTAACCATTTGAAATCTTAGATTGAAATATGAATTAACCTCAAATGACTCAAACAGTATACCTAGCCTGCCATCATATTACATATTATAATCAAGGAACTAAGCAACATAATGCATATCACAGATAAGGAACTTACAGTGGCAATAAACTGTAGTGGATGGTCGCCAACTTACTGCCATGGTAGATGCTAACATCAATTACATCCTTGCTCTGTAGCTCTTAGCACTCCAGACCACAGTGCAGGGGAACACTTAGTGGAATCCAAGTCTTAGAAGTAAGAAGACCATGCCCCCCTAAGTCAGCTGATTGGCTGGGGTGACTGCTGTGTTCCTCCAGGAGCACAGACAAGACTGAAGTGATTGGTGGAGGGGGCAGGGCAGGTGACACTGAGGACTCCTCTAGACTTCTTGTGTTGTCCTCCTGGTCCGGGAGGTGGCAGCGACTGACAGGGAAAGTAGTGCTCAATGGAACAAATCTTTATTTTTTTAATTTTTTTTATTTTATTTATTTGTTTAACCAGGTATAGCACACTAAGCTGAAAGCTTTTTTACAGGAG
Source organism: Neoceratodus forsteri (assembly GCA_016271365.2). Taxonomy (NCBI): domain Eukaryota; kingdom Metazoa; phylum Chordata; order Ceratodontiformes; family Ceratodontidae; genus Neoceratodus; species Neoceratodus forsteri. The sequence goes on from CM028131.1 coordinate 1,131,930,629, forward strand.
CGACCTGGGAGCACAAGGAGGTTAAGTGACTTGCTCAGGGTCACACAGTATGCAAGTGGAAGCTGTGGGATTCAAACCCAGGTCTGGTCTGCTGGATGTCACCAAATTTGCAGTTCAGAGCCTTAGACCACTGCGCTATACTGCCTCCTTCAGGATAAGGGAACACTGGTACAAGGGAACAAGAAAGGTCTTGGTGCCAAAATTCAAACAGTTTTTGGCATGGCCCCTGATTCTGTCATCATTGTGCATACTGAAGTGCTGCACTTGATGTGATGGTGTTTTTATGAACATACGAAAATGCTAGCAGAAATAGGCCTCACGGTCTGTCGAGTCTGCTCAATTGTGCAGCCAGACCCTCATCTTGCAGCAGCCCTTCCCACTCCTCCCCTCCTTAATTACCCTTCCCCTCACCCTGTCCCATCCCCTCTTAAAATTGCCCACTGTCTTACAGGCCACCGCTTCCTGTGATAGTGTTCCACTTGCCCGCCACCCTTCCATTAAGCACTGTCTCCTTACTTCCCTGCTGAACCTTCCCCCCTCCAGTCTGAGACTGTGCCCTCTCATGTCCCTTCCGCCTCTTAATTGGAAGATCCCCTCGGTTCTGTTCAGTTCGAGTCTTGTTTATCCCGTTTAAGTACTTAAAGGTCTCAATCATGTCCCCCGTCCCTCCTCCTCTTCTGTAAGGAATACATATCTAGCTCACTCAGTCTTTCTTCATAGGGCTTGCCCTCCAGTCCCTGGATCAGCTTTGTCACTCTACGCTGCACCCCCTCCAACAATTTGACATCCTTTCTCAGATACAGGCATCAGAACTGCATGCAGTACTCCAGGTGTGGCCTGACCAACGACCTGTACAGGGGGAGGACTACCTCCCTACTTCTGGAGGAGATTCCCCTCACTATGAACCCCAGCATCTTGTTGGCCTTCGCTGCTGCCTTCCTACACTGAGCAGAGTTGTTCATGCTCCCTATTGTAAGTAACCCTAGGTCCTTTTCCTCCATGGTGCTACCCAACTGTACCTCTCCCAGCTGATAGTCCCTCCCCCGGTTCTTTGCTCTGAAGTGCATTACCTTGCACTTCTTGGCATTAAACCCCAGCTGCCATGTTTCTGGCCATTCCTGCAGTTTAGTTAGGTCGTTCTGTAGCCCTTTCCATCCCGCAATGTTATCAACCACTGCCCCCAATTTGGTGTCGTCTGCAAACAGACTGATCTTACTTCAGATCCATGTGAGATATCAGCTATGAATAATTCGAACAACACCATCCCCAGCATCGATCCCTGTGGCACCCTGCTCATCACTGCCCTCGATGCTGAGAGCTCTCCTCCCACTACCACCTTCTGCTGCCTACCCCTTAGCCAATTCGTTATCCATTTCACCATCTTCACTCCCGCCCCACAGCTTCCATCTCCCCCCCCCCCAGCCTCCCGTGTGGCACAGAGTCAAAGGCCTTGCTGAAATCCAAATACAGGATATCCACTGCATGGTCCTTGTCTAGTTCCCTTGTCACTCAATCATAGTACTCAGTGAGGTTGGTCTGGTAAGATCTGCCTGAGACAAACCCATGCAGATGCCCGTCCTGGAGTCCATCTTCCCCCAAAAAGGTCACCAGCCTCTCTTTCAGGATTGTTTCCTGAGGGTATAGGATCATTGGTCTTTGAAGACCAATGTGAGGGTATAGGATCATTGGTCTTTGAAGACCAATGATCCTATACCCTCTGATTCTTCCTTTTTTAATAATAGAAAACAGTCCCAGGTCTGTCAGCTGGTCCTCCAATCCCAGATTTTCCAAAACTTCAGTCACCTTGATCACGTGCCCCTGTACTTTGACAATCATGCCAGTATCTTTCCTCAGATATGGGGACCAGAACTACAACCTGTTGAAGGTTGGGACTAACCAGGTATCTGTAAAGGGGCATTATCATGTCTCTCGGCCTGCTTATAAAATTCCTTGGGCTGTATACCATAATTTTATTTGCCTTCTTTGCTGCGACTCTATACTGCTGCTCCCATGTAGGGAGGGGAAGGCATCCACATAGATGGGGGAGGGAAGCGCTTGGCCAAAAAGAAGGGGAGGGCATAGGGAGTGGAGGTGGGTAATATCCCTTAATGCTAGAAGTCTGGGGAACAAAATGTACAACCAGCATGCTATGATGGCAGAGGGAAGGATGTATCTGATGGTGGTCACTGAGACCTGGGCTACCCCAAACCATGACTGGGACCTCTATATTTCAAGATATGCTCTCTATCAAAGGGACAGGGAGAAAGCAAAGAGGAAGGGGTGGCATTCTACGTGAGGGAGGGCATTACTGTCCATAAGGAGGAAATAGGGGATGGAAAAATAGAGGCGCTGTGGGTACAAATCCAAACTACCGCAGGAGGGAAATTAAGGCTGATTGTAGTTCATAAGCCACCTAATTAGGATAAGAACAAAAACAGGAAGTTGGGTACCATGATCAAAATGGCAGCTGAAAGGGACAAAGTGGTGGTGATGTGGGACTTCAGTTTTCCTAAGGTAGATTGGAGTGTCCCTTCCAGCACCTGTGCCAGGAGTTAATTGATACTGGATACTGTCCAGGACCGGATCTGGTTCAGGTGGTGAATGAGCCAACATGGGAGGGAGTCATCCGGGACCTGGTATTAACAAGAGGGGATCATGTCCAGTACATTGTGATGGAGGAGTCCTTGGGGAGTAGTGACCACCAGACGGTGTGGTTCCAAGTTGACATAGGGACACCATGAATGAAGACAAAAGTGCTAGAATTCAGGAAGACTGATTATTTTAAGATGTGTGAGATAAAGGGAACATCTAGCTAGCCTTGTGAAAGACATGAATGGGCCTAAGGATGGCCTGGGGAAGTACAGGCTGGTCAGTCAGACCTCTATTTTGGGTAAACTGATGGAGACCATTCTAAAGGAAAGGCTAGTCAGGTTCCTTGAAGAAAACAGGCTGCAGGACAAGAGACAACATGAATTTGTGTCATTAATATCCTGTCAGACCAACCTGATCAGCTTTTTTGACTCGGTAGCAAAGGTGGCAGACAAGGGCCAAACGGTTGACATTCTGTACAGTACTTGGATTTCTGCAAGGCCTTCGACCAGGTGCCCCACAAGAGATTGATCAGGAAGTGAGATGATCTGGGGTCAGGAAACAAAATATCAAGGTGGATGGTGAATTTGCTCAGTGATAGGACCCAAAGGGTGATGGTAGCAGGGGAGTCATGTACAAGGGACATAATCAGTGAGTCCCACAGGGGTCAGTGCTTGGCCTGGTATTATTCGGTGTGTTCATTAATGACATTGGAGATGGCATTGAATGGAAAATCTGCCTTTTTGTGGAAAACACCAAGTTTTGTGGGAGGGTGGACAAAAACAAAGGGGTGCAGAACCTAAGGGAAGAGCAAGCAAAGCTGGAGACGTGGTCCAGCATATGGCAGCTGGGGTTCAATGCTAAGAACTTTAAGGTCATGCACGTTTGAAGAAGGAACCCAAGGGCTGAGTACAGTCTGATGGGGGTTAAGGTCACTGTATCGGAGGAGGAAAAGGACTTTGGAATAGCAATTACCAGCAGCCTAAACCAGGCTACACAGTGTAGGAAGGCTTCAGCCAAGGCCAACAGAATGCTGGGCTGGATTGCTAGAAGGTTCAGGAGCAGAAGGGAAGAGGTCATCTTGCCACTGTACAGATGTCTGGTGCAACTGCACCTGGATTATGGTGTGCAATACTGGCATCTCTACCTGAGAAAGTATATCAACCAACTTGAGGACGTGTAGAGGAGGGCAACAGAGCTTGTTCAGGCACAGGATGGTAATGAGAATGTGGCGGCGACTCATCTGATGGAACAACTGGAGAAGTTCGAACTCTATGAGCCTCTCCAATCAGATTTCTCATTTTGCCACAGCATGGAGACTGTATTAGTCGGGGTCGTGAATGATCTACTCCTGGTGAAGGTTCAAGGAGAGCTATCAGTTTTGGTTCTCTATAATCTGTAATCAGCATTTGATACTGTGGCTCCCAAGAAGCCAATTGAGCATCTGAGGAGTTTCTGTACTTTAGCTGGCACAGTTTTAAACTGGTTCAGGTCATTCCTGGAAAATCATCGCCAAACCGTGGTATTGTGAAATTTTCAATCTCTTCCCTCTCCAGTCTTATGTGGTGTCCCTAAGGAATCTATACTCCCCCTTTATTATTTGCAGCATATATGTTTCCACTGGGAGCAGTGATCTGAAGGTATGGCTTGAGTTTTCAGTGTTACACAGTGGACATACTGCTGAGCTTTAACTATTGTTTAGACCTGGACAAGACAACCCAGCACATATGGTTGAGAAGGCTATCCTGGAGATCAAGAACTGGATGACTACTAGCTGGCTGAGATGCAACCCTAGCAAAACCGAGTTGCTTCTGTTGGGCTCAGATTGCTTGGTTTCTGCAGTAGAAGAAATTTAGTTTCCCCTGTTATCAATGAAGCAACACTGCAGATAAGGGAGGAGATTCGCAATCTGGGGGTGATTTTTGACAGCAAGTTGACATCTCAAATTTCTGCCATCATTAGGCTGGCCTAGTGGCATCGAGGGCTGAGGCGTTCAGGGCCTGACCTTCTGCCATGCCGGCGACCCAGGCTCAGAAATGGACCTCCAATCCCAGATTTTCCAAAACTTCAGTCACCTTGATCACATGCCCCTGTACTTTGACAATCATGCCAGTATCTTTCCTCAGATATGGGGACCAGAATTACAACCTATTGAAGGTTGGGACTGACCAGGTATCTGTCACTCAGGGGCCTGCCAGAGGAAGGAGGATTCAGCATCCATAGGACTGCCCTCCTCCCTAGGGAAGGGGTGGTCGAGGTGGCTTATTGCTTGGCTGCTACCTGGAGGTGTCCAGGTAGCAGCACAACGGCCACACACAGAGGGAAGGAACCTCACATTCAGGACACCAGATACATCTTTGCAGAGGCGGACCTTGTACAGTGCACCCATTGCACGTCCATGGGCCCAGGGGTGAAAATCAACGAAAAAACCCTGATGGCAGGATGATAACTGACCTCTTGCAGGCCTTACACTAGCAACTGGGCACTCCTTGCAGGTCTTATGGCAAGGCCAGCCAGGGAAGGTAAGTCCTGGAGAAGTGTGGTGATGGGGCTGGGGAGGTTGGTCAAAATGGGATTGCCAGGCGGAATTGGAGGAGAAACACCTGTATAAAAAAAAAAAAAAAATACATTTCTGCTGTCACTAAAAGTGGGTTTTATCACTTAAAACTGTAGCCAGACTGCACCCTCTCCTAGACCAAAACGATCAGTGCACACTAGTGCAAGTTTTCATTTCCTCACAAATTGATTACTGCAACACTCTCTACTATGGCCTGCCACCTACTCCATTTCACCAGCTTCAGTGTATCCAGGTTTAATCACGTCACTTCCGCATTGCGAGAGTTACACTGGCTGCCAGTAAGATGGCATTCTGAATTCAGCATCTGTTTGCTGGCTTATAAGGCCATAAATGGATTGGGCCCCTCTACATTCATGAGCTACTAGAAACCCATCAGGAGGATCATCGCGGCAACAAGGGTCTCCACTCGGACACCCTGGATATTTTAATAGTCCCATCAGCAAGACTAAATTCTCCAGGGGACCGAGCATTTTCTGTGGCTGCACCAAGACTCTGGAATATTGTCCTGCAGTCCATCCATTCTGCCTCCTTATTGAAAGTTTTTAAATCGCAAAGACCTGGCTTTTTAGACAGTTGTTTTCTGGAGAATGGCAGCTCTTATACTTGTAGTTTTATAATTACAATTTGAGCCAGGTTTTATTGCTCTTATGATTGTGATAAGATGTATTATTTGTTGAAATTGTAAAGCACTTTGAGCCCTGGAAAGGTGCTATATTGGTACAAATCCAATCCAGCAGCATGACAGGGCATATGAGGACAGATTGCCAGAACTAAGCACATACCCATTCAAAGAGAGGTGGGAGGGAGAGAGAGAGTACGTGATTGAATCCTTAAAGTACTGTACTTGAAAGATACAAACAAGGTGGATATTGGTGACCTTTTCCATCTTAGTGAAAACAGGGCCACAGGGGGACATGACTAGAAACTGGTGGGCTGAAGTTTCAAAGATGTCTGGAGACCCTTCTTTACATAAAGGGTGGAATGAGCTCCCATCTGAGGTAGTCAGAAGATGATGGGGTGGGACAGGGTGAAGCAGAGGATCAGGATTGGTGGGGGCACGCTATAATCTCAAGAATAGGGGCTCCTGCAATTGAGGAGACTCAATAGACCAAAAGGCCTTCTTCTATTGGTTAATTCGTACGTTCATATTCAAATTTTCTGCTGGTCAATACACCCAGCTCTTTTTCCCTGCTTAGTGTCTGTTCTGTATGCCATTTAGGTCTCTACCTTCATGTTCTTCTTTTCTCCCAGTATTTACTCTGAATTTCTAAACACAGAAGTTCATCTGCCAGTTCTCCTACCACCTTTTCAAGCCTGTCCAGATTAAAAAAAAAATGTATTTAATTTTTATTTAGGAAAAAACCATTAAGCAACAGCTCATTTACAGTGGTGTCCTGGGAGTTATGACAGAGCCCTGGAAGGCTCATTTCCAGTTATGACTGGAGGGAGGGGTACAGAGGAATTCACAAGAGTACATGCATAAGCAATTATCACATCATGGGAAACAAGTAGCAGTAGTAAAACTGCAAGTACAAGTAACATTGTACAAGAATCAGAATAATGGAATTTACAGGTTTTATAAGTTACCATAATATTCATAGACACCATAAGAAATGCAAACTCCGGTCACTGGACACTGCTCTACTAAGGCGTTTTGATTTACTTTACTGGTCTTATATGTTCCAAATTCTGCACATCTTGGGTTGTCCGGAAACTTTATTAATATTATTGTACTTTCTAATAGTTTTCCGCAAACCACTTTTGAGTTCGCACATGCATGTCAAACTCCTTGGGAGAGTAGGCTTTGAGGGCTGTGACACTGTCTGTCCAGTGCAGAGTGCTCTGCATGGGGCTCGACAGTATCACACCAATCCTCAGTCAGGCTGGTCCTGACGCTGTTTTGCCAAAAAAACTGCACCAGTCAGGAGCTGGCTTTTTCCTTTCATCTGTAGGTCACCGCAGAGCAAAGAGCTGATTGCATCCTGACGTCTCCATGCTAGCTGGGAGAGGCACTTTCCTGCCTGCCTCCTCCACGCTGCTGTCCCCACCCCCGACACCGAGATGCCCACTTCCGGTGTCTGATGCACCCCCTCCCACACACACACACACACACACACACAACCTCTGACCTCGGGGTGCCCAATCCCCAGGTTGGCATTGAAGCCCCCAGTACTCTGGCACACTGGGAGCCCACCCCAGTGTACCAACATCCATAGTTTCCCTGTAAAAAACAGAAAACAGACCCACAAAATGTATTTATTTTTTTTTTAAATCTGAAAAGACAGAAAACGTTCTCCCTCGTTGTTGCTGCCGGCCCCCTCCACCAACCTGCACCCTCCCTCTGTGTAACCAACTTCCCCGCACCCATCCTTATCCATACTTACCTCTGGAGGTTGGGACCAGTGATCTTCAGTGGACCAGGAACACATCTGCACTCTTCAAAAGCCGACTGCTAACTGAAGAAATGACGGTAAGTCCTATAATGGCAGTGAATGGGAGGGGTTTCAATTTAGGTTGATATCTCAGCTATTTTTGGGAGTTTTCATCCCAAATTTTCAACATGGGGTTCTTGGGACCCCACCTCATGAACACAGTCACTGTCATTTCTTTTCTCGGTCCTGAAAGGTGATTTCGCAGTCACTGCGCAGAATCACCTTTCAGGACCACTTAATAAAACAGCAGTGCCACTGTTCATGAGGTGGGGGTCCCAAAAAGTCCTTGTTGCAAATTTGGTGAGAAAACTCTTAAAAATGACTGCATTAGGAGAGTCCATTGTGTAGTTTCTGTGCACGCTCATAAGGTTATCAGTGTTTAAGATTTTCGATCCGTATTTCCAACATTGCCATTTTTTTCACACACCCTTATGAACAGTACAGCTATCATTTTTGTGTATCCTTCCAAAATGTTTTTTTACACCCGTGGCACAGAATGGCACAGTTGCTGTGCAAAATCAACTTTCGGGACAGATTAACAAAATTCCAGTGCCACTGTTCATGTGGGGAGGTCCCACAAAGGCCATGTTGAAAGTTTGGTGAAAACATTCCAAAAAATGGCTGCAGTACAAGTGTGCATTGTGCAGTTTCTACACACACTTGTAACTTCGCCATTTTTTCATATTTTCACTCCAGATTGTCAACATTGCCATTTCTTCTCAACTCCTCATGGAGCAGTACAGCTGTCATTTTTTACATCCTGCCTGAAATATACCTATGGCGCCGACTGGCACACTCGCTGTACGAAATCACCCTTTGGGATTGAGTAACAAAATGATACTGCCACTGTTCATGAGGTGATGTCTCAAAAAGCCCATGCTGAAAATTTGGAGCAGAAGTACCAACAAACGACCAGGGCGTTAGGGTTTCCAACCGTAACGCCCACCCTTAAAACGCAAGATAAAAGAATATACAGGGAAACATATGGGAGGCATGTACAAGAGCAGTACCAAACAGTGCACTTTTGGCATTGACAAATGCTTATTAAAATTAATTACTACAGAACACTAGTTATGTGTATGTTTAATGAGGTGAGACGGTGTCGCCTTTCTCCCATGTTGTTCATAATTGGAAACTATAACATATTAATCACAATCTAACAATACAGGGCTTGCAGCAGAAGGCAAGGAAGTAAAGTAAAACACAGATCATTTATTAGTTGTTTTTTTTAATAACCCATCAAGTTCTTATCTTGCACTATAGCAAGAAATACAAAAATTTTCAAATTTATCGGGATAGACATAAATAAATCTAAATCATTTGTTTTACCTATTACTCAATAGTCCACATAGACTTTGTTTATATTACACCACCAATTACATTCACTAAAAATACCACCAACAGCTTAATCTGGTTCAAGGTTAGTTGGCATTCATCTGTATTCCCCTCTCCCAGGTCGTGCCTGAAAATAGGCAGAATGTGTCTAGTGCACTTACCTGGTCAACAAAAACTAAAAAAAAAAAAAAATCTGTAGCTCATTCTATTCCAACTCTCCTGATTGTGCCTGAAACCCCCTTCCCTGTAACCCCTCCTGTATATTCTGCCCCTTCTTCCTCCTTCCCTTGCCTCTTGAACCTTGTACGTTTGTTTGAAACCTGGCAATTCTGGGGTTGTACCTCAGTGGTCACTGTGGAAGCACATTCAGTTGAAACTGGGATGTGGTGGGGAGGGGGCAGCGGGGCCGATGTGTCACTGACTGATGATTGTGGATCCCTCTGCATTAACACTTCTTGAATAAGAGGCCCTCTCTCCCCCAATTCCCCCTTTTTCTTCCCCTTCCTCCCCATTTTGTTTTGTTTCTTTCCTCCCTTTCCTTTTCCCTTCCCCTATTTTCACTTGTGGCATTTTTTAATAATCTTAGATATCTCAGTGTTATTTATGGTGGTAATATTTATGTATTATTATAGGTACTGTATTAGTGGATTTTTTTCATGTGTATCGGTGCATTGTGGTTAAGGTGTACTTAGGGCAATTACAACCCATGTATTGCAGTGTTACAATTGAGGGATGTTTCTTTAAGAACCCCCTTTTTAAGGGCATTCACCTGTAAACCCATCAATCTCAACAAAGCCAGAGAGCTGTGGCGAAAAAATGTTTGGCCACACTTTGGAGGGTGTGTTTGGTATTGAACCATTGCTGCTTTTATTAAATTAAAATAATTTTTATCCTTCCAACACAGTGTGTGTTTTCTTGCAAAGGAGACTGTGTAGCCGAGCTAAGTGATGCCGGTTCCTTTAGGTAAGTGCACTAGTACTGCACACTGTACTCAAGATGTGGCTGAATTAGGGATCTGTACAGTGGCAGAATGATCTCTGCTTTCCTGCTGGTTATACCCCGGCCATGCAGCCCAACATTCAATTCACTTTGGCTGCTGCTTCCCTGTAGTGTGCCGAGTGCTTCAGGTCATTCATGATGATCATTCCCAAGTCCTTCTCCTCTTCTGACTTGGTAAACCTGCACACCACCCAGTATGTGGTCTTCAGATTCCTCGCTCCCACGTGCATTACCTTACTTAATTTGGCATTGAATCCAGTTGCTAAATACCTGACCATTTCTCTAGAATGAAGACAAAAAAAAGGATGAACTCCACACCAAATTTCCAGTTTCTTCCAATTTCATTTATTTTCCACAACGCAAAAAAACATTTTGTAGCCCTTCACTACTTCACTGGACCCAGGCTGCATCACCACTCTTATCTAGGTACCCATGGGGAGTGTTCTGGCTGCCATAGGGGTTTACCATACATTAACAAACAAACTGAGAAATCTAAATAAAAGGAGGAACAGGCAGTCCATTTGTAAAAGGATCTGTATATAAAAAACACAACAACTGAGAAATTTAAATGAAAGAACAGGGCAGTCCATCCATAAAAGGGTTCATAAAAAACAGGAAACTGATGAAACAGTGAGAAACAACTTAATAGGAAGAGATTTTTTTTTATTTTTTTTTATTTATTTATTAGATCATCGGTTTACAGATCTTTGAATCATAGACTCATTTACAAAGGAACCTCGTCAAGAGAGCAATACATCACAGCAAACAAACAGTACAGTACATAACGTTTAGATTAAAAAAGCAACCAGTGTTACAGGCATTGTAATAAGAGTGGTAACACAGCCTGGTCTGATGAAGTAACGAAGGACTATGAAACGTTACCCTGATTTCTTTTGTGTTGTGGAAGATAAATTAATTTGGAAGAAACTGGAAGTCTGGTCTGGATTTCATCCTTTATTTTTTGTCTTTTGGATTTTGATTGTCATTTTTGGATGACCCAAGATAAAGAACAACTTCCATGCTTTGAGATAACTGCTGGCAGCCTGGACACCTGAGGAATGCATTTCTTTAGCTTGGCCAGGTCTTCCCTGAGGTCCTGTCTCCCCACCGCCATATCTACTCTTCCACAGAGCTTTGTGTTATCCACAAACAGGCATATTTTACCTTTCATCTCATCTACAGTGTCACTGATGATGTCAAACAACACCAGACCGAGTACTGAGCCCTGTGAGATGCCCATAATGACTGATCTAGCCCCTGAGGACTCCCCACTGACCACCACCCTCTGATGTCTATCCTGCAGCCAGTTTCTAACCTACAATTTGCCCCTGCCCCCAGGCCCTCTAGCTTCCTGATTAATCTCCTGTGGGGAACAGAGTCTAAGGACTTGCTGAAATCCAGATGCCCACTGCTTTGCCCCTGTCCACTGTCCTGGTTACCCAGTCAAAGAAGTCAATCAGGTTAGTCTGGCAGGACAGCCCTGTCCTGGAACCTGTTTTCTTCCAGAAAGTTTACCCATCTTTCGTTCACTACTGTTTCCATGAGTTTCCCCACTGTTGAGGTCAGATTAACTGGTCGTAGTTACTAGTGTTGTCCCTTGGCCCACTTTTGTGTAGTGGTACTACATGTGCTGTCCTCCAGTCCAGGGGTACTTCTCCCAACTCCAGCGAGGTGTTAAACAGGTCTGACAGAAGACCTGCTAGCACATCCGCCAACTCCTTCAACGCCTTCGGATTTATACCATCCTGTCCTGGGGATTTGCCTGCCTTCAGGGCCTTAAAGCTTTTCTTGGTGACATTTTCAAAAAAGCAATGATATTTGTTAGAATCATAGACTTTGCAAGCAGATGGAGACCAAGGGTTCATCCATGCTGCCCATGAAGAGCTTCCTACCTATTCCACTTGACCTACCAAAGCAGCATGGATTTACAGCAGGAAGGTCATGTCAGACGAATCTAATTGATTTCTTTGACTGGGTGACCAAAGTAATAGACCAGGGAGGGGACTGTGGATAGGGCCTACCTAGACTTTAGCAAGGCATTTGACACAGTCCCACACAAAAGATTAATAATCAAGTTAGCCAGCCTGGGAGTGGGTTCCAGGGTGGTAGCCTGGGTAGCAAACTGGCTGCACAACAGGACACAGAAGGTAATAGTGAATGGAACACATTCCGAAGAAAGAGGTGTTACTAGTGGAGTACCTCAGGGCTCAGTACTGGGTCCAGTCCTCTTTAACATCTTTGTAGGTGACATTGCAGAGGGTCTGGAGGGAAAGGTATGCCTCTTTGCAGATGACACAAAGATCTGTAACAGAGTTGATACACAAGGGGGGGGTAGAAAGGATGAGAAGGGACTGGGCAAGGTTGGCGGAATGGTCAGACATATGGCAACTTAGATTCAATGCAAAGAAGTGCAAAGTAATGCACCTGGCAAACAAAATCCCAGGAAAAGAGTACACAGTAGCAGGGGAGGTACTAACAACAACAAAAATGGAAAGGGACTTGGGGGTAGTCATATCAGATGACCTGGTAAGCAATGTGAGAAGTCAGTAAGGAGAGCCAGGGGGATACTGGGATGCATAGGAAGGGGCATCACAAGTAGAAAAAGGGAAATGGTTATCCCTCTGTACAGACAGTTGGTGAGACCCCATCTGGAATACTATGTGCAGTTTTGGAGACCCCATCTACGCAAGGATATAGACAGGATGGAAGCAGTCCAGAAGAGGGCAACTAAAATAGTGCAGGGTCTGCATCAGAAACCATATGAAGAGAGACTGAGGGAACTTAATATGTATACCCTTGATGAAAGGAGGGTCAGGGGGGACATGATAGAAACTTTCAAGTACCTCAAGGGAATCAACAAAGTCCAGGAGGGTAGCATCTTTCAGAAAAAGAGATGTGTAAGAACAAGGGGGCACAATTTAAAGATAGAGGGGGGACGGCTCAGGGGTAATGTGAGGAAATTTTTTTTCACAGAGAGAGTAGTGGATGCATGGAACCGCCTTCCTGGGGAGCTTGTTGGGTCTAAAACAGTGGGGGAATTCAAACATGCATGGGACAGACATAAGGCAATTGTAGTGGGGGTTGCAGGAAGTAGGCTGTTGGTTAACTAGAATCTGCAGGTTATCCAATAGGTAGGGAAATGCGTAGACTGGGTGGGCCAAGTGGTCCTTATCTGCTGTCAAAGTCCATGTTTCTATACCATCTAAGAGGGTTGTTAGCCATAATGCCTACCCAAAACCCTCCCTCTCCTTCCTGTAATGCCCCTACCTCTTAAGCTCCTTCTCTTGGCATTATTAGTCCTCTATACCTGTTCCATCTATTTTTGAACCCGTTTATATTCCCTTCTCTTATCACTTCTGCAGGTAATCGGTTCCATGCCTCCACCACTCTCTTGGTGTAGTAGAACTCCCTTATGTCACTCCTGCAGTTTCCACCAACTAGGTGACTTTTGTGTCCTCTCGTGACTGCACTACTATTTCTGGTGAACAGGTCTTCACTGTTAATTCCCCTCAAGAATTTCAGTGCTTGTATCATGTCACCTCCGTCCCTTCTGCCCTCCAGAGAGTACTGTACTCGATAAGGGCCTTCTGCCATTCCTCATGGGATCTGCTCTGCTCTCCATGGATCATCTTTGTGACCCAGCACTGCTGTCTTTAACCTATCCCTTTCCTTTCTCTATTGTGGATTTCAGAACTGAGCACAGTACGCTAGGTGCAGCCTCCTAAGGGGCCTGTATAGGGATATCACCTCCTCCTTTCTGCTATCAAATCCTTTTTCAGTGCACCCCAACATCTTTGTTGCTTTGCTATATGCTTCATTGCACTGACTAGATTGTTTGAGAGAGTCACTAATGATGACTCCCAGGTCCCTTTCTCTGATGGTATGGCCAACGTAACTCCCTTCATCCAGTACTCTGTACATGGGTTCTTCACCCAGTGTGCATCACTTTGCACATCTTGGCACTGAATCTCAATTACATATTTTTGACAATCTCTCCAGCCTCTCCAGGTCCATCTTTAGATCCTTACCCCCTCTTCACTGTCTATTCTACCACATAATTTAGTGTTATCCACAAAGAAATACATCCTGCCCTGGATACCTTCCCTTATGACTCTTATGAACATATCGAACAGTATCAGTCCAAGGACTGAATCCTGTGGTACCCCACTTGTGACCCCGCCTTCATCTAAGTTGACCCCATTTAGTACCACCCTCTGTTTTCTCCACCCAAAATCTGTTTCTTACCTATTTGACCTATTCTCTCCCCACTCTTATGTCTTCCAGTATCCTCAGCAATCTCCTGTTTGGCATCGTGTCACAGGCTTTGCTGAAACCAAAACAGAGTAAATCTATCACCTGCCTTATATTAACTGCCCTAGTGAGCCAGTAAAACAAAATACTACTAGGTTGTTCTGGCACAGTCTTCCCACACAGAACCGTGCTGCTTATTGTCCTGTAACCCATTTGCCTCTAAGTAAGCTACTAAGCTTTCTTTGCTCAGGGTCTCCATCAGCTTATGTATAATGGAGGTAACAGCTGCCTTTTGTTACTCTGTAAAACTTTTATTATCTGTCATTAATTCCGGTCACCACTGAAAAAGGGATTGTAATGGTCTCAGTGGGCCCACCCAGTTACCAAAATTAAATAAATAAATAAAGATTAACTGGTCTGTAGTTTCCTAAGGCTTCCTGTCTCCCTCCCCCCAAATGAAGCGGAACCTCATCCGCAGTCCTCCAGTGCCCCAGCCCATACCAGTCTGTAATGGTCATCTGTGCAGCTCAGCCAGAAGCACAGCCAGCCATATAGACTTGGTCCTGGCTACTTGTCCGGGCTTCTGACACCTGCGACCTCTGCTTGCTCCCTCTGCTCCTTTTCAAGGGGCCTCCTGGACTTTCCCAGGGTTCCGCTAAAGACAGTGGGTGATTGTACTTTCAGTGTCACAGGACCAACCCTGTGGAACTCGCTTCCATCTGCAGTCCGGGAGGCCCCCTCAATTGGGGTTTTCAAGCTGAGGCTGAAGGCCCACCTCTTTAGCCTGGTGTTTATGGATTGATTATTCCAGCCCAACCTTACTAGTTATCTGAAGCTGATCTTAAAGCTGTTATTCTGAATCTTATTTAGTCTGAAAAATGCTATTGTGTTTTTACCTAATGTCTTACTTTTTCATATGTTTTGTTAGGTGCCCAAAGTCCCAGGGACTGGGCGCCCTATAAATAAAATTTGCCTTGCCTAAGCCTTGATAGCGACAGAGTGGTGTCATCTGCATAAAAATGCAAACTAGCTTCACTAATGTTTTCTCCCATATCGTTGATATACAGCATGAAAAGTAATGGGCCAAGAATGGACCCTTGATAGAATCCCCTAAATAGGGGCGTACATGCAGAGTATTGACCTTCTGCACTGACTTGTTGCAACCTCCAAGTCAAGTAGTTAGAAAACCAGTATAGGGGGAATTGTGCCAATTCCTATTTTGTTCAGCTTTTGTACTAGATTATTACAATCAACAGTATCAAAGCCCTTACTCAGATCAAGGAAAATAGCTCCTACAACTTGTTTATTATCCCCTAGCTAATCATTAGTCACTTTAACCAGGGCAGAGATAGTATTGGGTTTTGGTCTGAAGCCAGATTGATGGTATGTGATGATGTCTGAGTATTCAAGGAAGAGGCTCAGTTAGGCATTGATCAAGTTTTCCAAGAGTTTAGCCAAAATAGGGAGGACTGAAATTGGCTTATATTGTTAAGGTTACGAAACAAGTACAAAAGCACTCCATGATGAAATGTGTCATGAATATTATATGGAACCACCATGAAGTGTATTCAGTCAGAAGTGTCACAGTGTATATAGCAATTCCTTGCATGCTGCCAAACCATAGTCCTGACCAGACACTATGCCTCCAATATTATAGGGGCACGCTAGCTCCCCTATAGTTAGGGCTGAGTAGCTTGTTTATTGTTAGGCCTCAAATTTTGCACATTAATCAGTCAATCAGTCTTTATTTTACCAGGCGAAACATCATTGAGAAAAATCTCATTTACAAGATGGACCTGGATCGTGACACAATAGTAAACATATAATACTTAAGTCATTAGTGGCAGATCCTACAAAGGAGAATAGCAAGGTAGCAATAATGTACATGTAACAAGCATTATTACGGGAGAGATAATCTACATTTAGGCACAATATATACTTGATATGTACAAGGATGTACTGGAAAGGTCAAGGCAAAGAATGAGAAAAGAGCAGCAGAGTAGAAGGTCAGCAAGGGAAGTAAGGAGGAGGCAGGTATGAAGAGAAGTGGTCAACGCCGTGAACAACTGCACAGCTCTTTAATAGAATGAGCTAGCAGAGTTTTAAAAGTGGTAAGTTTGACGAGGATAGCTAGTTTCAGTGTTTTTTGGATGCTGTTCCAGAGAACTGGCAGCGCATAACTTAAAGCAGCTTTGCCCAGATGTGTTCTGATCCTAAGGACAGTTAAGGTGATAAAGGAGAAGCTCCTAGGCAGGTAATTGCTTGCAGGGGTGGCAGGCAGACATTCCGAGATGTACTGGGGCAGTTTGTTAATGATAGCTCGATAAGTCCAGGTTACTGCATTTTTCTGCCTTCTGAGCTTAAGGGAAAGCCATCCTAATTTAGAGTATAAGGAGTAGTGATGAGTGGAATAAGGGGCATCAGTAATGAATCTGAGTGCTCGGTGGTAGACAGTGTCAAGCTTGGACAGGGCAGTACTAGGGCCTTGGCCATAGAGAAGGTCTGCGTAATCAATAAGTGGAAGAAAGATGGACTGGACCAGTCGAATTTTTGCTTCATAAGTAAGGAGGTGCCTGATGCGGAAGAACAGTCCTAGCCTTTGCTTAAATTTTTTGGTAAGTTCCTCGATATGGTCCATGAAGGACATCTTGTGGTCAATCCAGAACCCAGATGTTTGAATTTGATTACAAACTCGAGACTTTCCCCCATAAGGGTGGTGATTTGGGGTACAAAACAGGAACTGGTTAGCTTAGTCACAGGAGAAAGGAGCATGGCCTTTGTTTTTTTTTTTTTTTTTTACATTTAGCAAGAGCTTTAAATGTAGGAGATTTTGCTGCAGAAGGTTAAGTTGAATTGTAAGTCTTTACAGGCGAGCTCAGGCATAGGCCTGCGGATATAGAGAACCGTGTCGTCAGCGAAAAGATGGATCTTAGCTTAATTGATACAGGTATTGATGTAAACTGCAAATAACAATGGGCTCAGTATGGATCCTTGAGACACACCTCTGAGGAGAGGTTTTAAAGATGAGAATTCCCCAACGGCTTTGACTTCTTATTGCCGGCCAGAATGGTAGCATGAGAACCATTTGACAGCTTGTGAATCCAAGCCTACGTTTTGCAAGGAGAACAGTAGTAGGTCATGGTCCACTGTATCAAAGGCCTTACTAAGATCAAGAAATAAGGCATAAGTGAAATTCTTATTATCCAAGGATCTTAACCAGTCATTAGAGACTTTGGCAAGGGCAGAGACCATACTGTGGTATGGCCTAAAGCCAGATTGTATAGGGTTAAGCAGATTGAAAGTTTCTAAATGGTTTCTAAGCTGTGCATTGACAATTTTTTTCCAGGAGCTTGGATAGGGTGGGAAGAAGGGATATAGGTCTGTAATTATTTAAGTCGCACGGGTCACCGGACTTGAAGAGAGGAATAACATGGGCAGTTTTCCATACCTGTGGGAGGATACCCTGAGAAAGGGACATATTGAAGAGATGGGTGATAGGAGCGGTCAGAATATGGTGACTTTCTTTTAGATAAAAGGGTCGATAAGATCAGCGCCTGCACTTTTCCTAGGGTCAAGCCCCAAAAGGAGGTCCTCTGCTTGCTTGAATGTGACTGTGCAGAAGGAGAAAGGAGGTTTCGAAGAGGGAGCAGTAGGATTGGCACTGATCGGGCTTGTGGCATTAAGCTGTATCCGTAAGCTGTTTGTGGGGGAGGAGTCAAAGGCCAGACCAGCAGTGACAAAGTGGTTATTGATATCTTTGGCTCTTTTTGACGAAATGAGCTGAAAGTTTGCATGTGTTGTCTAGGAGGCAACCTCTTGATGTGTGAACATGTTTGTGATGGCATCTTGTGTGGTTTCTGACATCTGCACGTGTCATTTTTAGAAAAAAACTAAATTGTTTCCTATACTTAACATTGGTTTTTTTTGTTTTGTTTTTTTTGCTCTCGCCTACAGCCTACGTGGAAAGTAACTGTTGCCTCAAACATGCAGGGGACATGTGTCATGTCCCAAGGTAGTGTTTTTGACAGGTCTGGTGAAAAAATATCAGCGGGTTCCAGACTTAAAAGGCTTTAAATTTTAGTGTTTTCGAATTGCGCATGCCCAGTAGGGGTTTTAAGATAATGTCCTGTGGCAAAAGTAAAATTGTAATGCCACAAATGCCCATTTTGCTTTTGCACCACTTGCTTGGAACGGCACCAGACATTTTCATTTTTGTGCCGTGTCAACCACCATCTTCTTGACCTTTTCCACAAACCAACAAAAGTGGGTGGAAAAAAGAAATGCTCTGATTTCAATAAACAAACATCAGAACCTAGCTAAACAGGAGCCATTTAGCTAGATTCAGATGTTTGTTTTTAAATATTGTGCCCGCATATGTGTTTTCTGGGCATCCAAAATCCCGGGTGCCCAGCTTAGCAAGAGGAGTGCTTCCCCGCATTCTGTGTATAAGAACAGTGGGATTTTCTTGACTTCTGCAGCTGCAGCTGGAACCCGTGCTGCTGGCTGCAGATTCAGCTGTGAGCCACCATTTCCCTGGTGTCTAGTGGCACCCCCACCCTCTGACCCCCATACTTCTTTTTATATTAAAAATGGCATGATTGTACATGTGTTGTCTAACATTTGTTTTCCAGTTTAAAACTTATAAAACTACTGGCAATTGTTTCTGTGCATGATACTGATCTAAAACAATCCTCAAAAAGCCATCTGTACAAAGTGCAAATTTAAATAAACTGTCAGGTTTGTCCCACTGTCAGCTCAAGCCAATATCGCCAAGCCAACCACGGTTCATCGTGACTAAATAATTTGTTTGTAGATAGGCTAATACAGTCACTAAAAATTTAGATGACTGCTCATGATATGTGTTTCTGTTACAACCCAGGGCAGAATTTCATTGGATCAGTAATGTTTGCAGTTGTTTGTTCAGGCATCAGACACGCACAGTTTTTGAGCTGCTTTCCTCACTGTCATTCTTTATTTTTTAAAAGAATAAACCTATTCTCTATTTGCCAGATGGGATGATCATGTTTCTATGCCTACAGTGAAAGGTTTAGTAGCATGCCAGTCTGTCCTGCTGTTACAATGAAAAAATTGTCTGCAGACGAAATTACGGTCACCTGACCATGCAATGAAAACTGTTTTCACTGCTACTCCGCTGTCACATTTAAATTCTTTTTTACATTCTGAGAATCATGTAAGAGGTAGTGAAGCTTATCTGACAAAACAGTAAATAGTTTGCATTCTTTATTTTTGTTAGGGAATGACAATGAGGAAAACATCTGGGAGGGTGCTTGATTGTTTGAATGTAAGGTTGCTGATGTTGCTGGTCCCATTTGACACCCTAGTTGATTTTTTTTTTCTTTAAAAATACTCTATTCAAATATATTTGGCTTACCCCTATAATATATTGCTGGTGCTGTGAGGAAAAGAAAAGGGCACTGGGAAAGGGCAGCTGCAGTAATGGGACTACATGCTGGACCAGTAGCAGCTCACCTGTGGCACATTACCTAACTTCACTGCTGCCCGGATACTCGATTGAGGATAGCCAGGGAAGAGCACCATGTAATAAATAAACTTAAGGCTAATGAATGAACATTAAAAAAAAATGTCAGAGTACTAGAGAGAACCTATCCGTCACAGTACATAAACAGTAGCTGCATCTGAGTCATAAATATACAGGTTACTCACCTGTAACAGGAGTTCTAGGAATGGTATATGTTGTTCATCCACACTTATTGGCAGGTTCCTTGCCGCTTTAAATCTTGCCGGAAGGTCTTCAAGCTGGCTCCTCCCACCCACCCAGGTGGTAAAACTCTCGGCTCCGCCCCATGACGCCAGATCTGGCCCGCTGGAAGCTCAGGTTGTGCGTCGAAGCCGGGGAGGTCAGGTGGGTCGTGTGGATGAACAACATATACCATTCCTAGAACTCCTGTTACAGGTGAGTAACCTGTATTTCTAGGGACATGGATATGTTGTTCATCCACACTTATTGGCAGACTCCTAGCAGTTCTCCGGGAGGAGGGAGGCAAGGCGCACACCCCCTACTTAGGGAATAAAGACTGGAGAACCGAGGCCCCAAAACCAGCATCCCGGCGTGACTCAAGGTCGATGTGGTAATGGGTAATAAAGGTGTGTGCTGACTTCCAGGTAGCAGCCTTGCAGATTTCCTGGATAGGGACGTCCCTGGAAGCAGCCACTGATGCAGCAGTATGACGGGTAGAATGAGCTCTTATCCCTCTGGGAGGCTCCATGCCCGCCAACTTATAGCAGAGATCTATGCAGGAGGTGACCCACCTGCTTATCGTCCGCTTGGCTGCAGGTCTGCCAGGTGCGGCTTCAGCGTAGGTGACAAACAGCTGGCGAACCTCTCCCCGAATTTCTGCCGTGCGCTCCTTATAATAAGCGAGCGCCCTTCTAGGGTCCAAAGTATGGAGCCTGTATTCGGCCTCCGAGGTGTGATTGGGGTAGAACACCGGCAGAGTCAACACCTGGTTACGGTGAAACTCCGACACCACCTTCGGAAGGAATTTCGGGTGGGGGCGCAGGACAACCTTGTCCCTGTGGAAGACCAGGTAAGGAGACTCAATGCAGAGCGCCTGGAGTTCTCCCATCCTTCTGGCTGACGTGATAGCCACCAAGAAGGCGGTCTTCCATGACAGGTGAGAGAGTTCACACCTGTGCATTGGTTCGAATGGCTTGCCCATGAGCTTTGCCAGTACCAGCAGTAAATCCCACGGAGGTGGAGGTTCTCGCATCGAGGAAATGTGATCAAGGCCTTTGAAAAAGCGCCAGACCACCTTCTCCTGTGCCACCGACTGCCCTCGCCCGCGCTCGCAAGCAGAGATGGCTGCCAGGTGCACCTTTAGGGTCGTCACGACTAAGCCCTTGACTAGAAAGGGACCATAAATAGTCCAAAATGCTTAAGGAACAGGAGGAAGGGTCCAAGCCCTTACTCTGACACCAAATGAAAACCTCTTCCATTTGAAGGCATAGCATTTCCTGGTCGACTCCTTACGGGACGCCTCAAACATTGAGGACCTCGTCGGAAAGACCCAAGGCCTGGAACTCTAGCCGCTCAGGAACCAGGCCGTCAGGTGCAGGGATTGAAGGTCCGGATGGAACACCTTCCTGATTGACTGAGAGCAGGTCTGGGCGAGCTGGAAGCTGCCTCGGAGACCTGTAGCTGAGGTTGAGGAGATCTGGGTACCAGAACTGGCGGGGCCAGTCTGGGGCTATCAGAATCACCTGCGCCTTGTCCCTCCTTGTCTTGAGAAGCACCTTGTGAATCAAGGGAAATGGGGAAAAGGCGTAAAAGAGGCCCGGGGTCCACAGCCTCGAGAAGGCATCCCCCTGCAGCGAGCCCTGCTGAGGGGGGTGGGAATGAAACAGCCTCAGCTTCGCATTCTCCCTGGAGGCAAACAGGTCCACCTGAGGTGTGCCCCAGTGGGAGAACAGATCTATACTACCTCCGGCAGGAGAGACCACTGTGAGATGCAGCCCCTATCCGGCTCAGGGCATCGGCCAGGGTGTTGGAGGCCCTGCCACATGAATGGCTAGGAGATCCGCCCAGGCTGCGCACGAGTGACCAAATGCAGACAGCTTCCTTGCATAGAAGCATGGAGCGGTCCCGCCCTGGCGGTTCAGGTAGTACATGATCGTGGTATTGTCCGGCCTGACTCGGACCACTTGACCCCGGAGAAACGGAGCAAAGGCGGTGAGAGCTAGGCGACCGCCTGAGCTCCAGCAGGTTGATGTGGCATCGGGACTCCCGCGGACCAGAGGCTGTGCACTCGGTGTTCCCCAGATGGGCACCCCAACCCATCAGAGAGGCATCGGTTGATAGAGAGACCGCTGCTCGGGCGGACAAATGGGATGCCTCCTGCAGATGGGATGGAACGGTCCACCACTGAGAGCCGTTCCCACATCTCCTGGGTCACTGTCACTAGCTGGTCCAATGGATCGCAGCGTTGTGACCACCGGCTGGCCAGTCCCCACTGAAGGGGGCGCATGTGCCAGCGTGCCCAACGGACCACGCTGGTACAGGCCGCCATGAGGCACAGGAAGTCCCGGGCTGGGCGCGATTGCCCAACCAGAAATGATTGGGCAAAGGAGGTAAGAACCTCGGCCCTGTCCAACGGGAGCCGTGCTTTGGCTCGAAGAGAGTCGAGCTCTGCCCCGATGAACAGGATCACCTGCTTCGGCTCGAGTTCTGACTTGGCCTCGTTGATGAGAAGGCCGACTTGAGAGCAAACCTGGAGGGCAAGATCTCTGACCGCCCACCTCCCGTCTGGAGGGGCTGCTATCAGCCAGTCGTCCAGATAAGGGTACACCCGGACCCCTCAGTGCCGAGAGGAATGCTGTCACCACTGCCATGCATTTGGTGAAGACCCTGGGAGCTGGAGATAAGCTGAAGGGCATGGCTTGAACTCAAAGGATCCTTCCGCCGAAGCGAGGAATCTCCGATGTGACGGACGGATAGGGACGGAAAGAACGCTGCCCTGCAGGTCCAGAGAGCAGAACCACACACCGTGTTCCAGAGATGGTATTATCTGCGCCAGAGTGACCATTCTGAAGGTCCGAGACCTTAGGAACTTATTCAGGTCGTGTAGGTCGAGAATGGGGCGCCAGCCCCCCGTCCGTTTCGGAACCAGGAAATACCTGGACACGAACCCCGGATCTAAAGGGGGGTCCTCTATCTCCGTGATCACCTCCTTTTGGAGGAGGAGAGTGATGTCGGCTCGACAAGCCGCCAGTGAGGCTCCGGACCCCAAGGCCCCCTGAGGTGCGACGGCTCTGAAGGGCGGGCCTGCTCAAATTCTAGAGGTAGGCTTTTTCCCACCACCTCCAGTACCCACCTGTCCGTGGTAACAGCGGACCAGGCGGAAAGGAAGTGTCTGAGCCGTCCCCCCACGGGGGGAACCGGGGTGAGGTGACAGGGATGGGGGCGACACCCCTCAGCCCGTCACTGGGCAGGCTTGGAGGAGGGACCGGCTGAGGGACCTCCTGGGCCTTTACCTCCCTGCTTCCTGTTGGAGGAAGCCGACAGCTTGGGTTTGGGATACCAAGCTCGAGCCTGCTGGCCCTGACGTTGCTGGGCCGGGCGCGCCGCGGGCGTAGAAGGACGAAAGGGCTTAGGCTGTGGCTTGCGGCCTTTGTCCTTCTGAGCGGAAGAGACCAAGTCCAAGGTAGCATTGGACTTCTCGATCCTCTGCAGGTGACCTTCCACCCCAGGGCCGAAGAGGTCAGTCCCCAAAAGGGGAACATCCGCCAACTTGTGCTGGGTATCCGAGGTAAAGGTGGATATCCTCAGCCAAGCCCGACGACGCATGGCCACTGCGGCCGCCACAGACCTGGCACATGAGTCCCCGATGTCTAACGCAGTCTGGAGCTGCTGTTTAGCCCCCTGCCCTGGTCCCGCACCTGCCTGACCGTAGTCTGCAGATCTGCGGGAAGATGAGGGACAACCTCATCTAGGGAGCCCAACAGGGCGTGAGAAAAATGTGCCATGAGGACGGCCGAACTGGCCTGACGAAGGCCGAGAGAGGACGCAGCATAGACTTATTGCCCGGCATAATCCAATTTCTTGGATTCCTGGTCGGGAGGTTTGTCCACATCCCTGGCGTTCCTCGCACGCCGGAAAACGCTGTCGGTAACCAACCCCTCGGCCGAGAGGTGTTCCGAAAAAACGAACAGAGAACCGGTAGGGACCGCATACTTCCTGGCCAACCTAGCTGAAGGCACAGGGCAGGAAGCAGGACGCTGCCAAAGTTCCAAGGCCGGACCCACTATGGCTTCGGCCACCGAAAGGCCTCCGAGGAGAACCCGGTCCAGAATCTCCGTGAGGGGATACCTGGCCGCTTAGAAATGGGTTCGAGCTCATCCCGTGGACTCCGAGATGAGTCGAAGCAACCCTAAGAAGGACGAGGCTATCGCCCATTGACTGCCCTCCCGAGGACCCAAGTCCATGCGCTTGGAGAAGAGGGAGGAACCATCATCGGACTCAGAAGAGTCCTCAAAGAGCTGCCTCGGGCCTGAGCCACCCTCCACCTGCCGAGGTTTATCGGGAGTGAGGGTGACAGACAGCCTATGGGGCAAACCCAAGGCCGACCGAGAATTTTTGGTCGGAGCCCCAACTAATGGCTGTGGAGGCGGAGGTTCCACCAGAATCGGTGGGGCAGCTGGAATTGGCCGAACAACCGGCCTGAGAACAGGCTCCTCAACTACAACGAGGGGTTGTTTCGGCTGCTCCGGTGACAGCCACTTAATGGCCGGGGAAGACGACTGGGTCGGCTTATTCCCGGTCAAAAGGAGCTGTTGCCACATGAGTTCTCGTACTTCCAGCGCAACTTGCGCCGGCCTCCTCATCCGAGGAAGAGGAAGAGCGGAGGCTGGCGCTGCCGCGTGCCGAGACTGAGACCGCCTGTCGGGCGGATCGGTTGGACCGCGAGGATGTCTGAGACCGAGACCGAGAGTCTCGACTGGGCCGAGGAAGGAGAGGAGAAGTGTCGGAAATCGGCACTCTCCTCGGCTCGGACGATCCCACCGAAGGCTCCGGAAACGGAGGCACAGACGAGCCGACGGGATCCTCAACTCCCACCGGGGGAACCGGGGAGAGGGGATTCTCAGCTTCTCCAGCCGACAACCCGTCTAACGGGTCGAGAAAAATCTTGACCGCGTCGACGGGAGTCTCGGTCAACTGGCCTGACGGGGACACCGTGAAGCCAGTGGCCGAAGCTGAGGGGTCGACCGAAGTCGACTGTCGACAAGGGGAGGGGGATCTTTCCCGCTCCCAAGAGCGTCGACGGAGAGACTTACTTTTGCTCTTTTTGGACCTGGAAAAGGTCCCGAAGAAGTTGGACCCTCACCTTTGGTCGAGAGGGTCAGACAAAGCTCCTTAAAAGAAGCCGAGTACGAGGCACCGAGAGAGAGCGGGACAAATGCCGCAGCCGAGGTAGAAGCGGCCCGCGCCGCCTCCTCTTCGAGGGCGATCATCTGCTCGAGCTGATCCGCCGAGCCCGCCGCCGTGGACACCGCCAATCGGGCCTCTTTAGATTTCACCGGTGGAATTCTTTTCTCGGGGCGCCCCAGTTGTAATCGGGCAGCACGGTCTTCAAGGACGTAGGCCGAAAAGGAAGAGCACAAGTCGCAGGCCTGCGGGTCGTGCTCAAGGCCCAGGCAGTAGACGCACGTGGAGTGCGGATCCGTCCTAGACATCTTCTGCCCGAAAGGGCACCTCCGAAAACCGAGTCGATGGTCCATCGGCAGCGGCGAGGAGAAGACCACCAAGTCTTTTAGCAAACTCAATCCCAGGTCTGCTAGATGTACCAGGTTCATTCACAGTTCCGTACTCTAACCTCTTTGCTGTACTGCTTGACAGTTACCAAATAAATAAAATATAAGATGTGCCTTTTCAGTATAGTATTTATTGTGAACCTAGCCAAAGGCTGCAGATCTCAAATGTGTTGAATAAGAGGCAGTCATTGACATAGTGTGTGATATCTCTAACAGGAAGAGGGAGGTGGTGTTCCCATGTATCGCTCATTGGTGAGACCCCACCTGGAGTACTGTGTCTAGTTTTGGAAGACACCCCTCAGAAAGGATGTAGACAGGGTGGAGGCAGTCCAGAGGAGGGAAGCTAAAGTGGTGCTGAGGTTGCACAAGAAGTCCCACGAGGAGAGACTGAGTGATCTCTACATGTACACACTGAAAGAGACGAGAGTGAGAGGTGACATGCTAGAAACAAGGGTGAACAGGGTGCAGGAGGGGAGTCTCTTTCAAATAAGAAAGCACGCCAGGATCAGGGGGCATGCAGTGAAGCAGGCAGAGGGGGAGTTTAAGAGAGATGTGAGGAAATCTTTTTTCGCTAAAAGGGTAGACTTCTGGAACAGACTGCCAGTAGAAGTGGCGGAGGTGAACGTATTAGAAAACAGACAAGGAGGAGGGAGGGAAGCTGGAGGCCAGTTAGGGTCTGTGGAGACAGATTAGATTAAGCAGGGAACATTTGGGTAGACTGGGTGTGCCAAGAATCATTTTCTGCTGACAAATTCTGTGTTCCTATGACAAGTGTCTGCTGTCAGGGAAAAGCTTGTTAGGCTCTTTAGATACTGTGACTCATCTTACTTGTGATTGTATGCACACTAGTACTGTGTGTTTTTAACTGAGCCAGTTTTGTTTCAGAGTTTCAGCAACTTTAGGCAAGTCCACTAAACTGCATTTTGTAATTGTGTCAAGACCTTACATGTAACAATTATGGTTTGGTTATAATTGCAGTCTTCTGTGTTCTTCCCCCCCAATCACAGCTTCCAGACAGAAAAATACAGGATTATTATGAGAAATACAGACCCAGAATGAACGAGATGGAAGCATTTAATATGGTAAAAACACAGGATTGGAAACAGTAATTTTGCATTTGTGCTGGGCTAAAATGAGAGCCCATTAAATGTTATGGTATGGGCTCAACAGCTTATGTGACATGCTGTCTATTTGGGATCCTTTACTTTGGAACATGTTGCATTCTAAAACAAAAATAGTAGTGGAAGCAGCTTAGAAGGCATTTTTAAGGGATTGCATTGTTGAATCATTTATCCAGTCTTTTCTTTACATAAATGCAGACCATAGCTATACCACATAAAAACGTTCCATTCTTCATGCTTTCAGTCTTTTTGTGCCTTGAAGTTGTGACTTGGTGCGTTTGTCATTTATAGCAAAAATTAGAAATTGCGTTAAATTGCCCTTTTCCATAGGTTCATTGTTTATTCTGATGGGATGGGATCAGCTGCTTCTAGCAACAGCAGTTAAAACAGCCAGACCAACTCTCATGCAGAATCTCTGCGTGAGGAATAGTACCCCCGAAAATAGAATTTTATTTTCAAAGATGCTCTCTCCTAGCCAGCCCAGTGGCGTAGAGGTCTGAGGAGCTGCAATGCGCCGTACCTCTCCCACACCGGCAACCCAAATTCGGGAAAGAGCTCAGGTAGCTGGGATCAGCGGGGGAGTGCTGGGAGAGGATCCCTCTCCTGGATTGGGGTGGTAAGCAATCCCAGCTCTTGGCTGCCACCGGATGGATGCCTGGTGGTAGCACTGATGCTCAGGTGGCTAATGGAACATCGGGTGGATGAAATGGGGTGGGTGGTTCCCGAGCACATGCATGCCTTCACGTGCATGTGTCCCCCATGTTTTCCGCAGTCTCAGGGAGGGAGAAAAACTTAGGAGGAAAATGGATGTGGGACTGGGCATCATGAAGCCCTGCCCGAGGTGCCGCAGCCTGCCCTGCCATTCCAGCTGGAGGACATCAGCAGATAGAGAGAGGTAGCAGGCTGGTCGATGGCACCCACTGACAGGGTTGAACAAGTCATCCGGTCAGCCCAGGAGCATAAAAACCTTTATATTAACAAAAAAAAAAAAAAAAAGAGATGCTCATTTGTGTGCGTGTCTCCTGTGTGTCTCCCACTGCTACTGACAGCTAAGTCAACAGAATTTCCTTTGAAGGTTTTTTTTTCATAATTAAATCAATTTAGGTGTTCTGTCCTCCAGCCTGTGTTTAAGGTGAAAAATCTGTCTTTTTTACATATTTTTTCATGGTTCCTACAGATCTCGGGAACTGTAAGCTAGGTAGCATACAAACTTCATTCACAGTGATTGTGGTAAAAGTGCAGTTTAGTTTCCAAACCATGTAGTTCTATTTTAACAGTTGTGTTTATGCTCACTACGTGTAAGAATTTTAAATAAACAATAGCATATTTTGGGGCAGATTTTTCAGCTGACAATGACTGTAGTTGAGTAGGAGTGGAAGCTCACGATGACTGTGGCTGACATTTATATGTGCTTCTGCCATTTTAAAAGGCCATTTTAATCAACTCACAGTTCTGTGGTAAATTTTAAATGAGTTACTTAGTTCACAACCCCCTGTGTTCAAAGACTAGCTCTCAGGGACTGTGGCAGAACTGTGCCCCATGTTACCCATTCTGGTCTAATGTCTAAGCCAGAATCACAGAACAAAATGAAAAAATGAACAAGCTCCAGGGGGTTTAAAAAGTGTGTCACCTGTTTGCCTAAGGCAAATAGGCATTTGGAGTGCTACAAGTGTTTGGGCACAGATCACGATTGCCTAAACTGACAAATGTCTGGTTTTTCATCCTAAGACACAGAGAAAGAGGCAAGCTAAAAGGAAGTAATTTTAAGCTTCAGCCTCTCTGTCTAGCTCCAGAGTGTTACCATGTAAACAAGGTTGAGGACCCTTTTTTTAATACACCTGGCGACTTAGCTTTCTCTAGCGACCAGTATTAATCAAGCAGAATTCACAAGAAGTCTGTGAAGGAGCACAAGTTCTCTGCAGAGTAATGCTCTGAACAAAGGACTCCAATGAAAGGCATACAGAGGAATCCTTCTCTTACAAAAGCCTGAAAAAGAATCTGAAAGGAAAAATATTTAGTGCCTAAGAAAAAAAATTAACTGAGCCTGTAGTTCTGCCCACCATGGATGATTTCAAGCAAAAGTGGCAATTCTTCCAAACTGTGAAGGAGTAAGCCTACAGAAAACCTCCATTGGTGCTACCTAATGTCACAAAGGAGGGAATATCTGTTTTTGGAGGGGGAGGAACCCATGGACCCAGAGGCAACTGGGGAGGATGAGATTTACCCGACCCGACACCTTGAGGATTTTTCATCATATGCTGCATTCCTGAGAGTGACAGTGGAGATAAATATACCAACAGTGCAGCTTGAATCAGACATAAGTGAATCGCATTTCTTAAGTATGCTGGACCTGACGACCACTAAGAGGGCGAGTATCCTCAACCATGATACTTTAAACAAATAAACAGAAAGATTGGTTTCCCACCCCAGCAGGTGATAGGAAAACACTAAAGAGATAATTCATCAATTGGATAGGGTCTTAATACCTGTAGCATCATCCCCCAATGGGTTAATACAAGGAGCCACCTGCAAAAGGTCAAAGACAACCTTTTCGACAGTGTCTCCTGACAATGACTCCAGGAAAAAAAATTTGCTGGAAAAAATATCCTGCACAATAAAACAACAGATTTCCCCTTTGAAGAAACAGCCCACTTTGGAGAACAGTCAGACTTTATATGGATACTAAATATGGTTGCTAAAATAAAACTACTTTTAAAAATCTTATAGAAAAAGAAAAGAAAACCAGATGATACTAAAGACCCTATGGTAGGAAAAGATGCATGAGAAGGGGGTACTCCCATAGACAGTACTACCCACAGGCATTTAGTGCCCCCAGAGCTTCATATAGAGGGAGGGCAGGCAAGGCAGATGGTAAGTGGCCTCAGCACCCCCTCAACAACCAAAAACTGATAAGTTACAGGTCACCACAGCTCTGCTACCAGTAGAGGATGTTTCTTTGACTCCCTCTATCACTGGCAGTCTGTCACTACAGCAGAAGGGGGTGCTGGAGATTGTGAGAGAGGGCCTTAGCCTGTCATGTGTTACAAGTCCAAAGTAAAAGCAGCCAAGAATTTTCAAATCAAATTGAAATGAAGAGCTGTAGTAATTACAGCTGGAAGCCCAAAACATGCTTGCACTGAATACTGTAGAGAAGTACCAGTCAAGGAAGGGGAAATTTTTTTTTTTTTTTTTTTTTTCTCAAGGTGCTTCCTCACAAAGAAAAGAAAACAGAGTGACAGCCAATTTCTCTTTTTCTTGTGGGCAATCCACTCTGTGGATCCATTTCTGATATAGTGTGTTCCGGCCCATATGAGGCTGACAGGTGATTGATCGTTGGGGAGCTCACCAATAAGGAGAAGGCCACACCTCTCCTGTGTACAACGCAATGTTAAAGGTTTAGCAAGCTCAACCCTGGCCAGTATACAAAGATTTTGTCGCAAGCAACTTGGGGTGGGGGCACCGATACTGTTATTTGCTTTTTATTTTGGCCACACACCAGGTGCACCCCTGCAAATATTTAAAACATCTAAGAAAGATGCATAAGAAATGTGAAAACCTTTGTGTACCGGCCAGGGTTGAGCTTGCTAAACCTTTAACATAGGTTAGAATCAATACCAGTTCAGGGCAATGCTTTTCTTTCTGACCTCGGCTCCAGAGGTATTTACAGGGTGCATAGCTGTGCTGGTAGCAGCCCTTCGAAGGAATGGAGTCACAATCTGTCCATATTTAGATGACTGGTTAGTGTGGGGGAGAAACAGGAAACTTGTTCGGTCCTCTCAATAAAACAGTTAGTGCGCATTATGGAAAAACAGGGGTTCATTTTAAACCTAGAAGAGTCCAGCCTGGAACCCACACAGAACATGATCTTCATTGTAGCAGAAATGGACACAGTCCAGGCACAGGGTTGTCTCCCATGGGAATGAGCTCAAACTCTGATCCCTTTCGCAGCCTCCTTTCAGAAGGGGAAGAGGAGGAGGATAGTGCAACAGTTTCTAAGGTTTCCAGTCTTCATGTCAGCTACAACCTCCATGTTTCCCTGGTCATGAGAACAGTTTAGTAGTACCTGAAAAAATATATTTCTCAACTCAGACAGCCTCCACTGCTCTAATTTCAGTACAAGAAAGTCTCTACATCTCGCTGCATTGGTGCAAGACATGCAGCTCTTAAGAAAAGGGTTCCCTTTCAGCAAGCAATGCACAATGTAATTCTGACTACTGATGCTTCCCTACTAGGGTGGGGAGGGCACATTTTGCACCACACAGTAAGGGGAGTGTGGAAACAAGAGAGATGAATAAATTTGCTAGAGCTCAGAGCAGTGTTTCCATCCATGAAATGTCTCAGAAATAATCCAGTGATGACTTCTGCAAATCAGGACAGCCAGTACCACAACAGTGTACTATATCAACAAGGGAGGCAGTGTAAGGTCCTTAAGCTATGCAGTATAGAGGCACTAAAGATTTGGGGCCTGTAATGAAATAATATATCCCAGTATACTTTAAAAATAATTGTACGTTATGTCGCAGTGATTTTCATACCATAAAGAGAGGCAGAAGCCTACATTAAGAATGAAAATTAAAAATTGTTGCTGTTCTGTCATACTGAATTAGGAAAGCTAGGCATACATAAAGGGCATGACTTACACAGGTTTGCTTAGTCATGATAGAATTAGGAATACGTGACTTATGCCAAATTGCTTTGTCACCCTTAATAAGGGAAAAAATAAGAGTATTTTGGAAAGTATGTAACTTGTTTTCCAGTCTCTTGATGAAAACAGGTTACTCTAATGGCCAGCAGATGTGCATTGTTTACCACTCTTTCCTTAAACCTCATGCAGGAGAGCTTCATAGCAGTCAGAACAGTTGTAAGGCCCTATGGCTAATACATAACGTAATCATTTGTTGTGGCATAAATTGCTCAGCTCATACCTAAAAATATTTTTGAGAGGTGTTATTACATGATTTCAGAGAAATATATGTTCTTGCTCTTTTTCTTGTAAATCTTTACATATACTTAATTCCTGGAATTGTTTTGACTAATTATGATAACATTCCGAAGAATTGTTTTTAAAGATGCTCTCCTAGCCTTATGTAATCAGAGTTGTGCATAAAAATGGTCGGGTCAAACCTTGAATTTGTGTGCGCTGTATATCCAGACAGAAGACTAATGAAGATTGATGAATGATCCAGGCTGAATGTAAAGCTGCAGCAGATCAGACCTGTAGACTCCCACAATGACTGTAGTGAGTTATACGCTGTCTATGGAGACTGGCTAACTAATCTGTTAAAATGTTTACCTTTTATTATGTTATAATAAACTGTTGAACTTTTATATTGATGTTGGATTGTCTTTGACTGTCACAGCTCGGGGAAACCCACATAATTACTCATAACAGGCTAACACTAGGCAATCAGATATCAATAGTCCAAACGGCTGGAAAGGACAATGTCCTTGCAGATGAACAGAATGGGTCAGCTGAAACTCGAGTGGTCCCTGAAACAAACTGTGTTGAATCAATGTGGTATACCAGCGGTGGACCTTTTTGCCTCCTGGCAGAATAAGAAGCCACCACTGTTCTGCAGATCCCCATATCTGGTGACAGTCCCAAAGGACGTCCTGCAGTTTCACTGGTGGTACAGGTTTGTTTACGCATTCCCTCCTTTTCCCCTAATACAGTGAGTTCTCCTAAAGTTGAGAATGGAGAAAGTATTTCTTGGGATTGGCCAAGGCAGCCATGGTATTCTCTGTAACTACAGATGGCAACAAGATTCCACACATTGGCGAATGCAGGGACTTGTTGACAGTCTCTAAAGGTCACGTGACTCGCCCAAATCTAGAATCACTTCACCTAAAGGCATGGTTCCCAAAGGGGTAGACTTCTTACAGTTGAATCTTTCAGCCCAGGTCCTGAAAGTCCTTAAAGACCAAATGCACACATATTTCATAAAAAGCTTGAATTCACTTGAATTTGTGTCACTGTGTCATGATTAGTGTTTTCTAAAAATATCATGCTGTTTGTTTTTGTGGTTTTCTTTAAATCAGCATCTGTTACTATGCTTTGCAGTAACTGAAAATGGTGAAGAAACAGTGGCAATATTTCTGTCCCTGTCAGTGAGCAGTGACATCATACTGATGCAGCCTGCTGCTTCTGCAACTAAATTCTTGATTGACTGAATAAGCTGTTGCAGTTTCTAGTTAGAGCAGTGTGTAGAACGAATTGTTTTCACCCGGAGTTCCTTACTAACCCAGCTGACTTGTGTTTAGAGAGATATGCCTAAAATCTATCTTTCTGTTTTCATAAAAAGTTGATCATTTGGGATTCAGTGCTGAATTGAAGTGGTATGAATGAAAGTCTGAGAGAAATGACCTTGTCTGTATCACAGATGTCAGTTCTTGGTCATCAAAACTCTGCATTCTATTCTGGCTGTATATCACAGAGTTGTTTAATGGATATAAAATAAATCTGCATTCCATTAATTCATAGAAGCAGCGTGTCTTTGATGTAGCCTCAATGAATAGGTTCCTATGGGAACAATTTTGTTTTTGTGTCAGATTGACAAATGTGTCTGCCACACTCTGCTATTTCAGGAACATGTAGTGTATGAACTCATAAAATTCAGTTCTTTGTGGGGTTCTGTGTGAAAATACATCATGTACAGTATGTGTATAACTAGAAATACTGTATGGTATTGTGATGCCCGTCTTAGGCCTTTCAGTTGAGGCTGCTGCACCCCGCTTCCCTCTGTCCCCCACAGCCAGGGCAAGTACACACTGTCGCCCACTTTTCTGGTCTCCACAGACAGGGCTGCTACACTCTGCTAAGCCCTAGAGTCCCAGGGCCTCTGCCTTCACAGTTTGGGCTGCTGCCCCAGGCCACCAAAGGTGGGGCTTTTGCCGCACCCTGCTACCCACTTCCATTGCCCCAAATGGGCAAGGCTGCTGTACCATGTGCACCCCATCACACAGTCAGGGCTGCTGTACCCTGATTTCCCACTATGTACTGCACTGCAGTCAAGGCTTCTGCACCATGCTGTCCTCTGTCCCCTGACACCACTGTGCCCTGCTGCATCATAGAGCCTCTTGCTCCACAGTTAGAGTTGTTGCATCATGCTGCTCCCTGCCACTAGAGCCAGATCCTTTGGTACACTGCCCAAAACTACCTGATAGAAAATACAAAAAATACTTTCATCTTGTGTTATAGGGTGGGGGGACAGAGGGTGGCAGGGTGCAGCAGCATAAACTGTGCAGGAGGCAACAGGGTGCAGCAGCCCTGACTGTGTGGAGAAGACAGTGGGCAGCAGGTTGCAGCAGCCTCATATGACGGCAGGAGACGGGACTTTTGGGGGCAAGGGAATGGGGAAGCAGAGAGCTGTTGCTTCAACTGTCAGGCAGGAGACGGGCATCAGGATGCCATATAGAATTTCTGGTTATACATATACATGATGTATTTTCAAACAGAAACCCTCAAAGAACTGAATTTTATGAGTTCATACGGTACCTGTTCCTGAAATAGCAGAGTGTGGCAGACACAGGTTTGTCAATCTGACAAGAAAACAACATTGTTATCACATGAACATATTTACTGAGGCTACATCAAAGACAACTGCTTCTGTGAATTAATGGAATGTAGATTTATTTTATATCTGTAACCCCCCTTCAAATGGGGGTCCCCAGAGGTCTTCCAGGAGTTGGCTGAGTGCTCCTTGCCTGAATGGTGTTCAGCGTTCAAGCCGTTTATCCGTGAGTGCTTTTAGACCCTCTAGTACTGTCTCTTTAAGAGCCGCCTGCTCGCAGACATAATTAAGTTTGCATGAGGGGACTGTGTGTTCTCCTGCTTGAGTCCCGCTCGAACCACTGACAAATTGCTCCATTTTCTGTTGTCGCTAAAGGGGCAGAATGAACACTTTCCAAAAATGTAATTGTTTGCCCCATACCCTTTAGAGTATTAGTGGGAATGTAAGTTGTTTAACCTGCCTTTCTTGCAGCTGGACTTTGTGTGCTTTGCCCCCTCCATTTTGGATCAGAACTGTAAACTGGATCCGATCGGGGGTGGGGGGGCGCTTAAATGGAGTATTGAGCAACCAACCAGGATTGGGACTCTCTCAGCAACCAACTGCCAATGGGGGATATGGCCGGTAATTCTGGGAAGTGAAGTTCTGGACTGTGGTGCCTTTTCGTACCAATAGGGGAAGTTGTAAGTGACTGGCATCTGAAGCCTTCCATTTGGGTCGGATGGCGCCCGCTGGTAATTCCCTGCCCCTGTAGCCAAGAAGGCAGATCCATTGTGGCCATGACTGAGGAAGTAGCTCCGGGCTCCTGCACTGCCAAGTTTCGCGCGGGAAGCGCGCGTGGAGGGCAAATGTTGGGCAGCTCGTTTGCCGTGGTGATTCGGACTGAATCTGCTGTGTGTGTAAGAAACAGGAGAGGCTGTGTGGCCAACAACCAGGTGTACCCTGTAGAGGACTGGAGAATCTGCTTCATAGCACTTGGTCTGTCAGGAGAGTGAAGTTGCACTGCGAATTCCCTGGTTAGCAGTAAGTGTGATCGGGATATGAAAGCAGCTGCCTGGTATGGTAACTTTCTCTGTTCATATAAATGTGTGGAGTGTGTCCTGCTCACTGGCCCATGTTCCTCGCTGTGTGGAAGGTGTCCAGCAAAGGTCGTGAGTAAAAATCAGGGTAGCTCCCTGCCGGTTGAGTGAATGAATTGCAAGGGTTTCAACTGATTTTTCTTCCTTGATACACGAACTGAGCCTACCGCCTCTGGATTACAAATTGGGTATTGTGCAAGTATTTTCATCCTCAGGGCCCCAACCAGCTGCACTGATCCTGGCTAGCCCCCTCCATCCTGGGTACCCAGTGACAGTGACTCTTAGGGACTTTAGCCCTGTGCACAGTGGTCTGAACATTACTGTGGTTGAATCAATTAACCTGATTTCCCCCTGTCCTTGTTACTATCTCCTAAAGAAATCAGATTTGGTTGTTTAACAAAGTTACACTGCTTGAACTACATGTTTGTGTTGCAATACTGTACAGTGGTTATTGTATTACTGCATCTTACTTTACATGGGGTCCCCAGAGTCAAGCTGAGTGAACCAGTCCAGGGGGTAAGTGTATACTGTGAAGGTACTGCTGCTGAATTGTGTGGACCACTAGTGGGAAGAAAGGGGGATTGCAGTGTCCCATAGGGCTGTGACCAAGTCATACCAGACTGTCTTTACCCCAACCTCTGGGTGGAGGCACCCGCCATTGGACCTAGGCCCCTTAACCTGTTAGCAGTTACGCAGGCAGGGGTAGTAGCCCTTGGGATAGCGTCACCTGGGGATTACGTCTTGGAGGCACCACTGGGATTAGCGTCCTGTAGTGGCTAAATGTCAGAAGTACTGCATTATGTCCAAACTAAAGGAAAAACTGGAGGGGGAAGTTACGCCCAAGCTAAAACTCGAACCCATTAAGATGATGGTGCATAAATTAATGGGATGGGGTGAAGCTGAGGAGTTTGACTCCCAAAGGTCTGTGTTACTGTTAGATGTCCCCTTAGGGATTACAAGCGCTGACATTGTCTCTGCTGTCGAGCATGTTAAATGTTTGGGCAAGGTGGTGGTAAAAGGGCGATGTGCTGACTTGCTCGAACAGACCCTGCAGTTGCTGCTCTCATGCAGTATCACGATAGACCCGAAGAAGGTGCCCCCAGTGATTTTCCCCGAAGGTGCTCAGAAGGGATGGAGGGTTATTCATGCCAGAAGTGGTTCGGTCACCCCCCTAAGACCAATAGTTTTAAAGACAAGTTACTTAAACTGTTGGCCGCCGAAGGGAGAACTTCCCAGGGATTGGTACAGGTGTTAGACATCTCGAGTGACCCCACTCCTCTGCCGTCCCCAGGTACTTCTCCCGGGTCACCTAAGAGCTCCATCCTAGCCCCACTCCCTGTGGTTGTCCCTCCAATACAATTAGACTCCTATCGGAGATTGAGACTCTTCTCTGGTACTGTGCCCATGCCTTCGGGGGTAGATGATTTGGAGACTTGGATAGACTATGCTATATCCTTAGTACAAGAGTGGCAGTGCTCTGAGGGGGAGAAGAGAAAAAGGTTGATGGAAAGTTTGAGGGGGTCCCGCTCCGGAAGCCATTCGGTTCCAGTGGGCCACTAGTCCCGAGGCAACTGCAGCAGAATATCTTCTTGCTTTAGAGGGAGTGTTTGGCAGCACTGAGACAGGGGAAGACCTTTTATGGAAACTCAAGTCTGCAAAACAGTGGAGAAATGAGAAATTGTCTGCCTTTGTTACCAGAATGGAGCGGACCCTACAAAAGACCCACCGAAAAGGGTGAGTAACTGCTCAAACACTGAACCAGGTCTGATTAGACCATATATTGAAGTCAGCCATATTTTCAAGTGTGATACTGCTGAAACTCAAATTGCAAGATCGAAAGGCCGACCCTCCTGATTATTGTCAGTTAATGAGAGAAATTCATGAAATTGAAACTGATGAAGAGGGGTGGGAGCCCTATGCGGGGGCTGTGAATCTCTGCCAGACTCCTGGACAAAGTGAGCCAGATGAGACCCATCAATTGAGAGACTTGATCAAGGGGATGACAGAGACTTATCGGGAGCCAGATCTGTATCAAGCTTCCCCTGAGCCCAACAGTGGAGTGGGAGTGCATGCTGTTTCTTCTGACCCCTGGGTTGAGAGTAATTTGAGAACATAGATTAGAGATTTATGGGAAATGGTGAGGGAGCTGCAACAGGCTGCTGTCACTCCCCATAGAGTCTGTGAACCTGAGATATCCCGGGGTAAATGCCCCATTCAAGAAGAGCCATGTAGAGCCCCTGAAGTGTCCTGCCAGATGAGAGATCCCCCTTCCTCCAAAGACAATTGAGGTATTAAGTTCTGTTACCGTTATGGGGAAGATGGACATTTTCAGACTGAGTGCCAGTTACCAGAGATCTTGAGGAAAGTCACCAGCAGGTTAGTGGCCTGGCATCGTAAGACCTGCGGCCAGTCACCAGGGGAGCCCAACCAAAAGAGTTTTGCCACCAGGTCCAATGCCCAAGCAACCTCTCAAGCAATATCCCCTGAATGGTCTGAAGTAGTGGGTTTCTCCATGGAAACTACAGTGAAAGTGAATGGAGTGTCCACCAGGGCTATGTTAGACAGTGACTCGCAAGTGACCATCGTGTTTTAGGACTGGTGTCAGAAACATTTGTCTGATATGCCCCTGCAACCTTTAGAGGGACTACATGTGTGGGGACTGAGTGAGAAGGCCTACCCCTACTCTGGCTATATCCGTATTTGGTTATCTTTTCCTCCTTCTGTGGCTGGAGTGGCCGAACAAGTAGGGACCCTAGCCTTAGTGTGTCCCCCCACTGGACTGTATGATGGGGTCCGTTTGTTGATTGGAACAAATGCTCATATGTTTGGGCAATTAGCGCAACTGTGTTCTGAAAAATAAAAGTCCAACCAAGACTGGCAGAGCTCTCTGAATTCTGGCTTTAATCAAAAAAGCCTATGAAGCACAGAGAAAGGCTAGTAGGATGGAACCCGAAGATCTGGAGTCTTTACTGCTAGCACCAAATACACAATGTGTTCTACAAGGAGAGGTCCGAATCAGAAAGGATGTCAAGAATAAAATATTAATGCTGGATGCACCAGGCGATGGAAAATTGCCAGAGGGACTGCTGATCAAACCCAGTATCCTGCCTGCCCAGAGCTCATGCTTTTGCCAGAAGAGTAATGGTTCAAGTTCACAATGTGTCTGATAGAGAAATCAGAGTAAATCAAGGCTGCACTTTGGCCACCGTGCACTGTGCGGATACTGATGTCCTGCCCAGTAACAAGAGTTCGGGGAAGAGTGACCGAGTGACCCCTGACTTGTTTGATTTCGGTGACTCCCTGTTACCGGCAGAACGGAGGGAAAGGATTAGTGAGAAGCTTGCCCAGAGGGACCAGGTGTTTTCCTTGAAGGAGTGGGATGTAGGATGTGTGCGAGGAGCTGAACATCACATTCGGCTACATGATGAGAGGCCATTTCGTGAGAGGTCTCGATGCCTGGCCCCTGCCGATATAGATGATGTGATGATGTGAGATGACATCTGCAGGAGATGTTCACAGCTGGGGTGATACAAGAATCCAGAAGCCCCTATGCTTCACCTATTGTGGTAGTAAACACCTAGCTTCAATCCTCACAGCCGTGCCTTGCCTCGCCTCCTACAATCCTGTTATCTTCATTATACCTGGGGTAGTTCTGGAGAGACATCATCTTTATTTCCTGGGCAGCATCAAAGGTCTAAGAATTTTGCAGTCATAACTACATTTTCGATGGAGGCCATCAGTGCGTCTACGAGCTCCTTTCCTCCTTCGAACATGGCGGAGTCTGAATCACTGGTGCAGCCAGCTAACACCACAGATCCTTCTATGCTGACTATTTTACAGGAATTGCGAGATTTTTGTATGGAAACCAGGTCTTCATACTCTGAATTAAAAACCTCACTGACTTCTCTGGAGGGCCAGATTTCGGAATTAACGACTCACGCTTCTAAAACAAATGCATGGGTGGATTGGGTGGAAAGAGTGCTGGGCAATGTTCTTTCGGATCACCAACAGCTTATTGATCATTATGAAGACCTCAAATTGTTCAAGGTGAAACAACATAAGAATTTATGGTATTCCTGAGGGGGATGAGGTATTAGGAAACCTAAACTTGTATATTCAGAATTTTTTTAAGGCTGTTTTGGATGTGAGTGATCTCCTCCTACTCCCTATCGAAAGAGCACATCAGTCCCTTTTACCAGAACCTGCAACATCAGACCAGCGACCTTGCTCCTTTGTTGTTCACTTCTTCAACTATGCCATCAAACAGGAGTTACTGAGGAGGCCTGGAAAGGTGGTCCAATAGTTTATAAAAGCCACAGAATTTATTTGGACAATTATTTTTTGCCAGCGGTACAAGCCAAGAGACGAGCCTATGCACTGCTTTTTAAAATTCTTAAGCAGTGCAAACTTTAACTTTCCACCCCATATCCAGCCCATCTTAGAATTCATTTTCCAGATGGATCTAAATAATTTGACGATCCAGACTCTTTATGGCAGGAGTTGCAAACTCTGAATCTTTCTCTCCAGGAGATGTGATGGATACATCGGAAATTCGAGATATGAGACTCTTACAAAAAGAGAAGTGGCAGAAGGTTTTCCCATCTAGTAAAAAACGGTGCACCAAGACCTCCTTGCAGGAATTCCGTGCAATGCTTCAGATGTTTCAGAAGAAGGACTCTACCTGAGACTGTTCCTCTAGATCAATTGTCATGAGTATGTTTGTTCTTTCTAAGGACCATCAAGAAGAGGGGACTTAATTTTTAAATTCCTTCCATGGGAGATCATCGCTCTCCATTTCAATGTTGGAGGACCAACAGGGGTTAATCTATTTTGTTTTCTTTCTGAGTCTCTTAATTTTTGTTTTTATTAGTTTATGATTTGTTTTGGTTTAACTATGCTCTTCTTACACTCTATTCTCTGGGCTTTTATTTGTTCTTGTGTTTTTCTCTTTTAATAACATTATTGATTTTGGTTGCCTCTTTTGCTTTTAGCAGTCTTTTGGAGTCTTCGGTTGTTTGCTGTGTTATGATTTTTGTATTGTTTTTAGTGTTAATTTAGTTTAGTTTTGTTTTATTTGGTGTGTTTTTTTTTTTGGCATTTATATTCTCTGTGGACCTACTTAGAAGGCAGC
The DNA here is from genome assembly GCA_016271365.2 of Neoceratodus forsteri. Classification (NCBI taxonomy): domain Eukaryota; kingdom Metazoa; phylum Chordata; order Ceratodontiformes; family Ceratodontidae; genus Neoceratodus; species Neoceratodus forsteri. Next base: position 1,131,970,941 of record CM028131.1, read on the forward strand.
ATTTATAGATCATTGGTAGTTGTCCACAATACATGTACCCCCGCCAAAAGTTCTGGACCTTGTCACTTTGTTTTGATCACCACCTATGGGCCTGACGGCTGAGCACAGCAGAGATCTGTGAATTTACTTCTAGCCTGTGGAGTTTACATGCAAGAGACCTGATTTCTAATTTGAACTGGATGATTTTTATACATTTTTGCTGGGTGGCATGCTTTCTTTTTATGGATAAATATCTGATTGTGGACTCTTCCTCAGAGATTCTCTGCAGTATCTGATTTATGTTGTGGACAGTTTGGAATTTTTTTTAATGGGGTCAGTTGCTTTTGCAGCTTACATGATTTGTACTTTCATTTTACATTTAAGGCACACAGATGCCTGTCTTTTACTTTGTAAGGAGGTGGTTAATACTCATTGTCATTCTAGTTGCCCTGCTTAAGAACTGGTAATTTTCCCCCTAAAATCAGTGTACTGATTTATCAAACAAAAAACAGAACGGCTGCCCAGTGATCGACATAAAGAGAAAAGACCTGTATGTTAAGGTCAAATACAAAGCTTTTAATAAAACAACTTTGTATTTGACCTTAACATACAGATCTTTTCTCTTTATGTCGATCACTGGGCAGCTGTTCTGTTTTTTGTTTGATACCCTTATTGTTTGGCTCCAGTTTTATTCATTGGTAGCCGCCTTTTCGTGTACAGAGGGTACTGATTTATGTTGCCCACATTTATGGTAAATTATGTAATTTAGTTTCGGCTGTGAGGAAGCATGAGCCGATGGTTGTTCAGATTGTCTTCCTTTCTCTATCTACCTGGTTTCTCATAAACCTGGGGTTCTGGTGGACTACCTTGTTTTTCTTCATAGCACATTTCTTATCCCAAGCGCTACACCAGACCCCATCAATTAGCTGACTCGTTCAGGTGATAGAGTTGCCCTCTTTCTTTGGGCTGGTCATGGTCTATGAAGACGCATAGCAGGGGAGGACCAGCAGCTTGATCTGCCCTACTGCCTCCTGATCGCACCCCGCAGAACATCTTGGAACTGTTGCAGCCTTCAAGGGCATGCAATATCGCCCTTCCCCCTCAGAATACACAGACTCACTTACTTTTACAGTGTAACTAGGTTATTCCAAGTTTTTTGTTGTAATGTTCGTTCAGTTTACTATTATTTCTCAGTTTTATTTCAGAGGTGTGCTGCATCTGGAAACTGGGGAGGTGAGGGGAGAACTTATGGGTGGGGGCTAGAAATGGAATGGGCAATTTGTGGTGGGGTGAAAGACAACCCCCAATACATAGACGGTAGATGGGAAAAGTCCTTCTGGCATATCCTCTGTATGAGGAATATCTGAGGGAAATGTTTACCACAGAGGAAACACCTTTTTTGAAGGAAGGATTATGGTTCAATCTTGATATATCCATATTTATTCAGAAAATGTTAATGGACTTAACAGCCCAACAAAGTCTTACAAGGTACTTTCCTCAATAAAAAGGAGGCAACTTACATTTGTGTTGTTGCAGGAAACCCACCTCTCTAAGTAGAACATGAAAAGCTCACCAGATCTGGGTTCTCTCAGGTGGTTACTTCGTCTTATAAGAGGGGAAGAGAATGGGGGGGGGTGGCGATTCTGGTTCTCTGTCAGACCACTTTACAAGTCACCTCTACTTTCACTGACCCGGAGGGATGCCTTGCTCTGTTGACGGGTACTCTGGAGGGTCGACCCATAACTTTGGTAAGCCTGTACCACCCACCGGGAATGGATGCCAATACAGTTAAATCCCTCCTCTAAAAGATTATGGAGTTGCATACAGGTACTCTCGTGATTTGGGGGAGGGGCGCCATAATTTAATATATGATACTAAGGTTACCTCTAATCCAAGGCCCTCAAGGAAAACAGGGACACAGATGACAGTCCAAAAGTATTTTAAAGAGATGCATTGGGTTAACACATGGCATCTTCTGTATCCCCCAGCACAGGGGTACACCCATTATTCAGCCCCCCATAATGTATATACCAGAACTGACTATTTACATATTTCTGGTGAGCATCAGCATCTTGTAATAGATTGCCAAATGTTTCCTTTCCCCCCTCAGACCACAATTCGGTGGTACTTAAGCTGGCATGGGAACCCCCAAAAAAAGGCAACGCTGTAGAGATTTAATCATTTTTTTCTTAAATATAACTTCCTTTCGGACCCAAATCCAAGATAAACTCCAGAGTATAATTAAGGAGAATGCTCATCCGGACGTGACTCCAGGCAATTTGTGGGATACATTAAAGGTGGTATTGGGGGGAGAAATTATTAAGTTTGCTTCCTACTACAAAAAAACACAGGCAGCCCTTTTTGATCAACTCCAGGCACAGCTTAAGGAACTTCAGAGTCAACATGCCATGGGGTTGCACTTTTGGAGGCTACACAACAGAGGATACAGTCCTTCTTGATAGAAAAACAGACCAAGCCCTGCAATTTCTTAAGCAAAACCTTTATGTGGGGGTACCTCGGGCTACTCGCCTATTAGCACATCAGTTACAGCTGCATATAACTAAAACCACAGTAACTCAAAATGCCCTATTACCGGTTTACTACATCGTCTACCTGAACGAATACGGGATGTGTTTCAACTTTTTAATCAAAAATTATATACTCCGGAAACAACATCTAATAGGCTATTAGGGACTATTTGGGGAAAATACATTTACGAAGATGACCATACCCAAAAAGCCATGTTGGATGTCCCTGTTGCATGTACAGAATTGGAACGCGCAATGCAGGCCTTGAAGATAGACAAGGGCTCCAGGCCCTGATGGCTACACTGGAGAATTTTATAAAGGTTTTAAAGATCTTTTAGTTCCTTACTTATTACAGGTGTGTTAGGTGTTGCTGGGGAGAGAATCATTGCCTCCCACATGGTCATATGCCACCATTTCTAGTATTCCTAAACCGGGGAAGGACCCTAGCCAATGCCCCTCCTATTGCCCAATATCAGTTTGTAATATTGATTATAAACTGTTTGCCATGGTAATGGCAAGGCAGTTGGACGGGGTCCTTCCCTCTTATTATAGGAGGAGACCAGTGTGGATTTATTTAGGCTTGCCAGGCCCAAGATAATGTTAAAAGGACATTACTTCTCCTATACCACACCACTTGGTCTCGGTATCCCTTTTTGTTATTGAGCCTTAATGCTGAGAAGGCCTTTGACTGGGTGGCGTGGCCCTTTTTGATGGCTACGTTATCGTCCATGGGGTTCCCAAGGCAATTTAGTCAGTTAATTTCCACCATTTATTTGGCCCCTAAAGCATACATTAAAGTGAATGGTTCTATTTCTTCCCCAATATCCCTGCTGAAGGGCACCCGGCAGGGGTGTCCTTTATCACCCCATATTATTTGCCATCTATCTAGAACCTTTAGCACAACTAATTCGCCAGACTCCCAAAATTAGGGGGTTACTGTTGGGGGGGGGGGGCAGCAAAAATTAGCACTATATGCTGATGATCTTCTTATATATTTATCTAACCCTGGTCAATGTGTTCCCTCACTTTGGGATACCCTTACAGAGTTTGGCTCCTTAGCCAAATATAAACTTAATACAGCAAAGACAGAGTTGTTACAAGTTCATTATACTCCTTCTCAGGAAATTAGGGAGCGATTCCCATTCAGATGGGGTCTAAGTTCTCTAAAATATTTGGGGATTTACTTAACTACACATCCTCAGCACCTTTGCTACTCTAACTATAAACCTTTCCTACATCAATTGACCATTGACCTTGATATATGGAAGGTTCTTCCTCTACCCTTCACTCAACACATAGATAGTATAAGAATGAATCTGCTGCACGCTTTTTATATTTAACTCAAACTTTGCCGGTGGACCTCCCCTATGGCTTCTACCGGGAAAACAATAGGCGGATTTCACGCTTTGTTTGGGATCTTCAAGAAATGCCAAGTTATGTATATTGGAGCCAAGAATCCCAGGACAGAGTACTACCTGGGTGAAGTCCAAATATCTGCATCAGAGGAGGAGAAGGACCTGAGAGTGATAATCACTTGTGACCTGAAGCACTCCACGCAGTGCAAGAAAGCAGCGGCAAAGGCAAACAAGATGCTGAGATGCATATCTAGGGGGATCAATAGTAGGAGAGAGGAGGTTATACTGCCAATTGTACAGGTCCCTGATAAGGCCTCATCTAGAGTATGTGGTTCAGTACTGGTGCCCACACCTCAAAACGGACATTGTCCTGCTGGAGAAAGTCCAGAGGAGGGCTACAAAGATGATAGCAGGGTAAGGCATATGAAGAGAGGTTGAGGGCACTGAACATGTACTCCCTGGAAGACAGGAGAGAGAGAGAGAGGGACATGATTGGGACATTCAAGTACTTCAAAAGGATAAATAAGGTGGATAAGGAGAACCTCTTTAACTGAATGGCAACCATAACATGAGAGGGCACCGTCTTAAGCTGGAGGGTGGGAGTTTTAGGAGAGAGGTCAGGAAGCACTTCTTCACAGAGAGGGTGGTGGACACTTGGCATGCGCTGCCAGAAGAGATGATCTCATTGAAGACAGTGGGCAGCTTTAAGAGAGGCTGGGATAAGCATAGGGTAAAGGTAAAAATCATGGATAGGAAGGATGGGGGTGTGTGGGGAGGGAGGGCACGGACAGTAGCTCAAGCTGTGTACAGTCGTGGCCAAAAATATTGGCGCCCTTGCACTTTTTCAAATAACTCACAATTTCCTCTAAATAGAAGTTGAAATTAACAACATTACAGTATTTGGTCTCCACAATTCTTTTATTTCTGTTTATATTACAGAACCTTTGTTTTTGATTCAGAATTTAATATATCCTGTAAATCAGAAAATGAAAAGAAATGACATTGACAAAATTATTGACACCCTAGACATAATATTTAGTAGCACAGCCTTTGGTCAAAATAACTGCAATCAACCGCTTCCTATAGCCATGGATGAGCTTCCTGCACCTCTCTACTGGCAGTTTGGCCCACTCTTCTTGTGCAAACTGCTCCAGTTCTCCCAGATTTGAAGGGTGCCTTCTCCTAACTGCTGTTTTCAGATCTCTCCATAGGTTTTCAATGGGATTTAGATCTGGACTCATTGCTGCCCACTTCAGAACAGTCCAGCGTCTTGTCTTGAACCATTCCTGGGTGCTTTTTGAAGTGTGTTTGGGTCATTGTCCTGCTGGAAGACCCATGACCTTCGACGGAGACCCAGCTTTCTGACACTGGGTTCAACATTGCGCCCAAATGGCCTGGTAATTCCAGATTTCATGATGCCATGCACACGCTCAAGGCACCCAGTGCCAGAGGCAGCACAGCAACCCAATACATCACTGAACCTCTCCACATTTGACTGTAGGGAAGGTGTTCTTTTCTTTGAAGGCTTCATTTTGTTTTCTGTAAACATAGAGATGATGTGCTTTACCAAAAAGCTCTAATTTTGTCTCATCTGTCCACAGGACATTCTCCCAGAAGGATTTTGGCTTGTTCAGGTGTGTTTTGGCAAATCCCAGTCGGGCTTTCTTATGTCTCTCTCTCAGCAGTGGGGTCCTCCTGGGCCTCCTACCATAGAACCCCTTTTCATTGAGTTAGCGATGGATGGTGCGAGTTGAAACTGTCGTACCTTATGTCTGAAGGTGAGCTTGAATCTGTTTGGCAGTTGATCGAGGTGCTTTCTCCACCATTCAAACAATCCTGTGCTGCAATCTTCGATCAAGTTTTTTCTTGCAACCACGTCCAGGGAGGTTGGCTACAGTGCTATGGGCCTTAAACATCCTGATAACATTACGTACGGTGGAAACAGGAACATCAAGGTCTCTGGAGATTGATTTGTAGCCTTGAGATTGTCCATGCTTGGCTACAATCTTCTGTCTGACCTCCTCAGACAATTCTCTGGCTGTCTTTCTTTTCTTCATGCTCATTGCGGTACACACAGTGACACAAAACAGGAGAATGAGTCCTTTTCTGTATTCAAACTGGTTGAATGAGTGATATTGCAGGCACCAGCAACTCACCACAGGTGAGTTCAGTTCCAAAGTGAAGGAGAATCACCTGCTTGAAATCTAATTATTTCTAACTACTTCGAAAAGGTGACAATAATTTTGTCCAGGCCATTTAATTATTTCTGTGTGGAATAAGGTAAGACTTAGTAAATTTTTCTGTTTTTTGTGTTTTATTCCACTGCAAACCAAAGAAATACATATGTGGATACCAAAATATTTTTTAATTTCAACAATTCTCTGGAACGAATGGTGCATTATTAGAAAAAACTGCAAGGGCGCCAATATTTTTGGCCACGACTGTGCCCTGCAGTACGAGCAGACTAGATAGACCAAATGGCCTTCTTCTGCTGGCTTCTTCGTATGTTCAGCGCCCTAGAATCCGATTAGCCAGTTTCTACCTACCCAAGCGCTTGAGAGGGATGGCTTTGCCAGATCTTCGTACTTGCTTCCAGGCATCTCAACTTCACACTATTTTTTTTGGCTTCATCCCCAGTACAATGCATATTGGAAATCTCTGGAGGTTCGAGAGGGGGGCCTGCATGACATGGTGCCTCTTCTTGTGACATACCCTCCCCCACCTTTGTCAACAATTACAGCTAACCCAGTTACCTGTTTAACACTACAGTGTTGGAGAACTGTAATGGCTCTGAAGTATATTCAAGATGCTAAATTTTTTATTATATTCTATACAACATTTGGCAGACTTTCAGCCAGCTCGGTCAGACATGGGCTTTAGACACTGGGAAAGGCAGGGACTTCATCTGGTTTTCCACTTCTTAAATGAGCGGCAACTTTTTACCTTTGCAGGGTTAACACAAAAATATGGTTTATGCCCACAGGACAAGTATAGATATCTGCAGGTTTCTACTTACGTTAAGAAACTACTACGAGGGGAACTTAAGGTCCTCCCAATTATAGATCTTTGTTACCATGCTATTGAGGGCAAGATATCCCTAGAGCATATGATATAAGACATTTATGCTGCTTTACAAGCTAGTACAGGTTATACGTTAAAGGTGAATCTCAGATATTTCCGCACACCTGCTAGTCAGGTAAAATATCTGCCACACAGGGGGAGCAATATGCTGGAGGGGGTGTGGATTCTCTCCTGCAACACACGGCCATATCTTATGGACCTGCCCGGCTCTCCAGACCTTTTTTCAAGCATTGCAAGGAGAGTTGGGGACCTTACTGGGCACGCCCATTAACCTAACTGCAGAAGTTTTTCTTTTTTCACAATACGAGGCCCACCTCCATACTCCACATAATAGGAATTTATTGAATATAGTCCTCCTGGCTGCTAAAAAAAGCCATCACTCAGCGATGGCTAACTAAGGTGCCTCCTACAACTTCTCAGTGGCACGATATTACAATTAGTATTTATAAGATGGAAAAGATAACGGTCTACAGAATTCATCGGCTTGAAGTATTTTAAGATATTTTGGAGGAGGCGAGTTCTTTATATCATGACTTTAAGAAGAGATTTTGTACTGTGATTTTAATAAGCAACCTATTTGTTTTCTTCTTCTTACCTAGGTAGATTAGTATGTGAATAACATAGAAACATAGACTTTGATGGCAGATAAGGACCTCTTGGCCCATCTAGTCTGCCCCTTTTCCCTACTTACAGGATAGGCCGCAGATCCTAGTTAACCAACAGCCTATTTCTTCCTAACCCCCCACAAGAATTTCCTTATGTCTGTCCCATGCATTCTTGAATTCTCCCACAGTTTTAGACCCCACAACCTCCTCAGGAAGGCTGTTCCATGCATCCACTACCCTCTCTGTGAAATAATACTTCCTCACATTGCCCCTGAACTGCGCCTCTATCTTTTAAATTGTGCCCCTTGTTCTTACACGTCCCTTTTTCTGAAAGATGCTACCCTCTTGGACTCTGTTGATTCCACTGAGGTACTTAAAAGTTTCTATCATGTTCCCCCTCTCCTTTCCTTCCTCAAGGGTATACATATTAAGCTCCTTTAGTCTCTCCTCATACGGCTTCTCTTGCAGACCCTGCACCCTTTTAGTTGCCCTCCTCTGGTCTGCCACTATCCTGTCCATGTCCTTGCGGAGATGGGGTCTCCAGAACTGGACACAGTACTCCAGTTGGGGTCTCACCAACTGTCTGTACAGAGGGATAACAACTTCCTGTTTTCTGCTGCTGATGCCTCTCCCTATGCATCCCAGTATACCCCCAGCCCTCCCTACTGCCTTCTCACATTGCTTGCTAACCTTAAGGTCATCTGATATGATTACCCCCAGGTCCCTTTCCTTTTTTGTTGTTGTTACTACCCCCACTGTGTATTCTTCCCCTGGGTTCTTGTTTCCCAGGTGCATTATTTTGCACTTCTTTGCATTGAATCCTAGCTGCCATACTTCTGACCATTCCTCCAACCTTGCCAAGTCCCTTCCCATCCTTTCCACACCTCCTTGTGTATCAACCCTGTTGCAGATCTTTGTGTCGTCTGCAAAGAGGCATACTTTTCCTTCCATTCCTCTGCAATGTCACTTATGAAGACATTAAAAGGACTGGACCCATACTGAACTCCGGTACCCCACTAGTAACCCTCTTTCTTCAGAGTGGACTCCATTTACAATTACCTTCTGTGTCCTGTTGTCCAGCCAGTGTTTTACTTCAGGCTACCACCCTGGGACCCACTCCCAGGCTGGTTAATTTGACTATTAATCTTTTGTGGGACTGTGTCAAATGCCTTGCTAAAGTCTAGGTAGGTCATGTCCACAGCCCCTCCCTGGTCTACTACTTTGGTCACCCAGTCAAAGAAATCTATTAGATTCGTCTGACGTGACCTTCCCGCTGTGAACCCATGCTGCCTTGAGTCCTGTGCCCCATTGGCCTCTAGGTACTCAACTATTCTTTCCTTCAGAAGTGACTCCATCTAACACAGAGGTCAGACTGATAGGTCTGTAGTTTCCTGCCTCTGTCTTGGTCCCACTTTTGTGAAGAGGAATCACATCTGCCTTCCTCTAATCCTTGGGTACCACACCATCCTCCCATGATTTATTAAAAAGAGTAGCCAGTGGTTTCACTAGTTCCCCCCTTAATTCTTTTAGAATTCTGGGGTGAATTCCATCAGGCCCCATTGCTTTGTCCACCTTCAGTTTTAGAGTTCTTGCAGAACCCTTTCTTCTGTGAAAGGACTGGAATCGACCCCCATCAAGAGTGCTTCTGTTAATTGGATTAGGCACCTCCCTCCTCTTTGTGAATATTGAGCAGAAATATTCGCTCAGTATCCCTGCTTTTTCACTGTCCCCCTCTGCCCACCCACCATTCATTCTATTCAGCCTCACTATCCCTCCCTCTGTCTTTCTACGCTTGCTGATGTACCTATAAAAGGTTTTATCCCCCTTCTTAACCGAGTTGGCTATCTTTTCCTCAGTTTGGGCCTTTGCTATTCTGACTTCCCTCCCTGCTTCCTTCTGCCTTAACTGGTACAGCTCTCTGTCCTGCTCCTTCTGTGTTTCCTTATACTTCCGGAATGCTATATTTTTCTTCCAATAGGAGATGAAGCACCCCCCGACCCAATTAGCATGGAACCAATAGGGGACTTAGTGTTATTGGATTTCTTACACCCCTCTCCCCATACACATCTGTTTATGTGTGAGTATGAGTTTGAGTCTATTTAAACCTATAAGCATACAGTACTATATTATATTATTAAATGTTAAAAGTGGGATTAAATGATGCATCCACACCTCTTGTACATAAGTTACTGTTGTTAGTATTGTTACTGTCTTGTATGTTCCGCTATTGCTCTTCTAGCAACTGTTATCTTATATGTAAGGTAATTTCTAGAGAATCTATTAATACCGTGTGTGACTACTATACCATTACTGTAAGCTTTGTCTGTATTTTGTTGTGAAAATGGTTAATAAAGAAATAAAATTAAAAAAAGGCTAGAAAGCCAAACACAAGGAAAACATATGCTTCAAATGGAAAGGATTTAGCAATTTCATGTAAGAACAATTTGCTTCCACACATGAGGCAGAAATTGTGTTAATTTTGGATTACTTAATGCATCTGAAATCTCTGGGCTTGAAGCCAGCCTCTCTAAAGGTACATTTGTCAGCAGCTTCTGCCTACATGCCTTAAGCTTCAGGCTAGTCCCAGTTTATACATCTGGTATTCCAGAGATTCTTTAAAGGACTCTTACACCTGTACCCCTTGTAAGGTCCCCTGTACCTGCATGGGATTGAAACATGGTTCTCTCTCAGTTAATACTGCCTGCTATCAAACCTGTAGCTTCTACTGTACTAAAGTACCCCACCTGGTAAACACTGATCTTCTTTGGGCATATCTCCCTCCACTTATGGAACATAGACGCCACTGGCATCGTACATATCTGGAAACATGCCTAGTGGGCCACCCACGGTGCATTGCTGGCATCTCTATATCTTGGCCAATCCCAAACCTCCTTAGTTCATTTCTTGTCCACTGCCAACTTCACATCAGAATGATAGAATGCCCTCCTTGGATTTCTTTGCTGGCCTTATTATCTTTTTCTTCGGCAGTGTGGGCCTGTATTTCTGCTTCCCACATGAGCTCTGTCTCCAGTGATGCTGACCCTGCCTGCTGCACTACTGCCACTGGCTATTAGCTTTTGCTTCCCTTCCATGGATCTGTGTTGGTCTCCCACTACTATCTGTGTTCCCGCTGCCAGTTTCTCATTCCACCCTTCCTGGCACGGGTCTCTGCTGGTGGATGCATTGCACCATTGAGGTGGTGAGTACTAGTCATGTATTTGACTGTAACAACCGCTCTGACAGTCATAGAATGTCAAGTTCAGTTTGTTTGCTTGATAGCCCAGCCCCCCATTACCATGGCGCTTGTAACTTCCTTTGCTCCATTTTCTTCTCAGCTGACGCCGCTCATGCAGCCTAGGAGTGGGACCAAAAGTGGTAAACTGGGTAAGTAATTGGTTAGAGGAAAGGCATCAGAGGGTGGTGGTAGACTGAATACATGCTGAGAAAGGGAGGCTGACTAGCAGGTTGCTGCAAGGCTCAGTACTTGGACCAGTCATCTTTAATATCTTTATATGTGACATTGCAGAGGGACTGGAAGGGAAAGTATGCCTTTTGCAGATGACATTAAAATCTGCAGTAGAGTGGACACTCAAGGGGGAATGGAAAAAATGAATAGAGATCTAGGTAAGCTTGAGGAGCGGTCAAGGATGTTGCAACTAAGTTTCAGTGTGAAAAAGTGCAAACTCATGCACTTGGTGTGTAGAAACCCAGGGTCAGAGTACAAAATGGGGGAGTAGTACTGGCAACCACCAAACAGGAATGAGATCTGGGTGTTATCATATCTGATGACCTAAAGGTGGCCAAACAGTGTGAAAAGGCAGTGGAGAGAGTAAGTGGGATGCTAGGATGCATAGGGAGGGGCATCACCAGCAGAAAGAGGGAGGTGGTGATAATGCTGTAGAAATCTCTGGTGAGACCCCACCTAGAGTACTGTGTCCCATTCTATAGTCTATCTCTGTAAGGACATAAGAGTAGAGGTGGTCCAGAAGAGGGCAACTAAAATGGTGTGGGATCTGCATGAAAAGCCACATGAGGAGAGACTGGGGGACCTCAGTATGTACCCTCTGGAGGAAAAGAGGGAGAGTGGGGATATGATAGAGACTTTCAGATACCTCAAGGGTATAAATAAGGTTAAAGAGGGAAGCCTTTTTCATCTCTAGAAAACCCAGGGAAGAGATGGGAGATCCATGCAGTGGTAAGGGCTTGAGCAGTTGGCAAACCCTCCTGTAGAAAGAAACAAGTGAGGAAGTCTGCAGTCCCTAGAAAAGAAAAGGACAGAGTGTAGGGCAACGTGATCTGATAAGAGATTCCCTCGAAGATCTGCTGTTAAGGTAAGTTCTTACGTAACTGTTGTGTCTTCTTTGGGGATATCTCTTTCATCAGGTCACACCTATGGAACATGTCCCAAGCAGTTATATCATGATAGTCTGGGTGTCAGGAGGCCAGAGGCCTAAGAAAGAAGGCCTTGAAGGACAACTCGGCCAAAGCTTGCCCTCCTAGAGGCAACATCCAGACTGTAGTGCTTTGTGAAAGTGTGGACAGTACTCCCAGGTTGCAGCAGCACAGATTTTTGCAGCTGACATATTTCTGGAACAGGCAACAGAAGTGGCCATGCCTCTGGTTAAATGGCCATGAACCTTACCAGGAAGGTCCCTACCATACTTTCTGTAACAAAAGGTAATATAGTTGGCCAAACATTAGAAAACATACTGTTTAGAAGTTGGAATGCCCTCTTTTCTAGGGGTGAAAGAAACAATCATCTGAGAGGACTTTCTGCAAGTATGGTGAGTATAGTATCTAAGAATTTCTATGCACATCGAAAGTATGGAGCGATGCGTCCCCTGGATCAGCATTCTCTGGATCATAAATGGGTAGGTGGTTGACTGATTTAAAGTAAATTTAGACATCTTCCTAGGAAGAAACCTAGGGTTAGGGTGTAAAGACACCTTGTCTCTGTGGAAAAATTCAATAAGGCAACTCACATGAGAGCCTGCAGCACAGAAATCCTTCGAGCTGAAGTGATAGCAACTAAAAGTAACGCTTTCCACGACAGAAAGCGTAGCTCGCAAGTTGCGGCTGGCTGAAAAGGAGGCAGGGTCAGCATGTCTAGAATGAAATCCAGATCCCAAGCTGGGACCGGATTATGGATAGGTGTCAGGTGGAGAATGCCTCACGGAAGAGTACTGGTCCCATCTAACTGGGCCACAGTATGACCCTCATTAGGCACATGAAAGGCTGATGAAGCAGACAGATGCACCTTAATAGAGGAGCATCGGAGTCCTGCATCAGACAAGGACAAGAGCTACTCCAGAACTTGGTTCACTGGACAAGTGAAAGGGTCTAGGTGATGGGAAGCTGCCCATATAGCAAAGCACTTCCACTTCATCGAGTAAATGGCTCCGGCGGGAGGTTTCCTGGCAGCTACCAGTACATCAGCCACTTTTTTTTTTGTGTGTTTGAGACACCCTCAGACTGGCAATGACTATATCCTCAGGAGCCATGCATGCTGATGGAGAGACTTGAGGCCTGGATGGACCAGGGCTCCCCCTGTGCCTGTGTCAACAGGTCCGGGAAGAGGGGCAGGGGAACTTGAGGTTATGACGAGGCCAGAATGGTGCCACCAGAATTAGGGTGGCCCCCATTCCTTTGGAGCTTGGTGACGCTCTTTGGACCAGAATAAAAGGGGTTGGGGGAACAGACGTAGAGGGACCTTCCTTTCCAGGAGAGGGACAACGCATCTTTCCAGAAAACTCTAGGCCCTGGCTCTGGTGAGCAGAAGCACGGCAGTTTGGTGTTGAGCGGGGACACAAAAAGGTCCAATTCTGGACAACCCCACCTGACGAACAGGTCTTCTTTGACAGAGGTGAGCAGCTGCAACTCATCCCATTTGGACTATGACCTGTTGAAGCTGTCCTCCAAGGCATTATGGTCCCTTGGAACAGTTCTATACCATGGTCTAGAGCCCAGTACCAAACCTTCATCACCTCACGGCACAGGGGTTAGGAATGAGTCCCCTGACTGCTGATATAATAGACTGCACTGATGTTGTCAAACTGCACCAGCAGGGGACCTTGGTAGAGAAGGTTCTGGAAGGCACACAGAACTGCCCTGATTTGTAGGACATTTAGAGTTGGGCCTCCAACATGGACCAAGTCCTCTAGGTCTGAAATGGACCCGGTTTTGCTCCCCAACCCATACCTGAGGCATTCATGGAGGGATCTGCCAAGGGGAAGGAATGAGAGAGGGAACCCTTCGTAAGAGATCGCCAGGATCCATCCACTACTGAAGCAGCTTGCGGCTAGGGAAGGAACCAAGGACTGACTGATCTAGGCTGTCAGTGCGCTGAACCCACTGGACCCTCAGGGTCCACTGGGGGATTCACATGTGCAGCCTGGCCAAGGGTACATTGACAGTGGCCGTGGCTGTCAGAACCAAAAAATCACAAGAAAGCCCTGGTGGGGACCATCCGGCTTTGGGCCACAGAGTGGGCCTGAGCAATGAGACAAGCTTCCCCATTCTCTGGGAGGAAAGCTTAGCCTTAGGCAGAGTCCAGGATCGCCATTATGTACCACAACCATGGGAGTGGAGTGGGCCAGACTTGGACCAACTGATGGTCATCCCTAAGGACCGGAAGGGCTGCCTGGCACCTTCTAGAGTCTGTGGCACTTGATCCTCAGATTGTGCTTCCAGCAAGTAGTGGTCCAGGAACAGGGAGACCGACAGACCTGTGCATCTGAGGTCTTCCACCACCATTGTGGAGCATTTGGTAAAACCCATGGTGTAGGTGGGTAGCCAAAGTACAATACCCAGACCTGGTAACATTTGGTGCCATCTGTGGTGGGAGGAAGCATAGATATGTATGTGTCCGGCATGTCCAAGGAGCAAAGCCATCGCCTCATGTGAGCAAGGAAGGGACAACCACCCCAGGTGCCAGAAGCACTGAAAATAGGCCAGGAGGGTGAGAACGGTAACAAGAGCCAGTCTTGGGAATGGTATTGGGAGGCAGAGAGGCTGGGAGCTAGGAATGCTGGTATCCCTGTGGCGGCATTTGGTTTCCACTCTCAGTGTTGGTGGAGGGGAAAAAGGAGCCCCGCTAACCACCTCCTAGCAGAGTGGGCAGACCCTTCGAGGTCTCAGGCGTATGGGAGGACCCATGGGACCGAGGGCTGTAGCAGATACATTGCCCAGAGACCTCCAAAGGGCAGGCAGCTGCAGAGAAGAGTAAAAAGTGCAGCCTGCCTAGCCAGTGTGGGAGGGGACCACTTACTGTTGCTCCGGCCGGGGTATGGAAGAGACCCCAGTAAGGATGGGCCCTAAGTAAAGAGGAGGTCTCGCTGAGAATGGGTCTGGGGGCACATCCCTGAGGTGATCTGGGAGACTACTTGGTTAAGGAGGGGTAAGAAGAACAATACCCCGAACCCCGGGAGAGCACAGGGATAGTGGCTGGGCAGAAGTATTAAAGAGGCCCAGGCTGGTTCCTCATCCATGGCCCAGTTAAGGCCCCCAAAGGGGAAGGGGGGGCGAGCGTAAAACACCCCACCACCCCTAGCTGAGACCCTCATCTCAATCTCCCCTAGACCTGGGAGGGAGTGGTTTGTCAGAAACCCCCCCAGCTTCAGGAAGAGAGGTGAAGTAAAAAAACCCTGGAATGGTGCCAGTCTGAGCGCAAAGGGGCATGGAGCTCCCTGTAGGAACCTGCCCCTCTGCCAACGGTCACTAAAACCAAGGGAGACCACTGATGTCCCTGAGCCTTATGGAGATGGTTGGAGGAAGCAGGCAGTCTCCATACCTTATTTGCAAATACTTTGTGCCAGTGGGCTGCGCTCCGACAGAGCAAATTAGCCTGACATAGGTCAGAAGGAGAACCCCACGTGATAATCGCAGAAGACCGGCAAAGTGGGAGGGGGTGGGGATGACCAGATGCTGCAGTAGTAGGTGGGAAGTCCTGGGCAGCTTCACTGTGGCCCAGCCAGGGTCATACCTGGCCTGAATACAGGGCCCAGCCCAAGCTGCCATTGGAGGAACCAATGATGGATGCCGGGATGGTACCAACGAGGTAGGCACAAGGCACCACTACCGGAAGAGGGACCCTAGTCCTTGCAATGCAAGGAAAAGGAGATGATTGCAGGGGGGCAGCTGGGTTAACACCACCAAGAGGCCTGGGGCAGGGAACTAAGGTAGAAACCCTGCAAGCCAAACCCCAACCAAAGAAAGAGTGGAATGGGAAGGACAGGAGAGGCTTAGGTGTCACTGTCCATGTGCCGCTGTTCAGCCCAAGTGAAAAAAGACCTATCCCGGACCCCCAAAGTGGGAGAGTGGTGGGGTTGGGAGGTCAGCCTCCACAGAGCGAGCCTGCCCTGGGAAGGAGAGCCCTGAGAAACAGCACCAGGCTGAAAGTTGGGAGAAGCCACCTGGAGGCGAGGTGCGGCCGGACCGTGTTGAAAGAGCCAGCCGCCAGTGCCATCCTGAAGAGTCAAAATCCAGAGCAGAGGGCCCACAGAAAGCTGAGATGGGCATACATGAAAGTTCAAGTCAAAGGGGGGAAACTCCAGATGAAGTCCCCGAGACAAACAGCAATGATAAGACATCCTGGGCAACCAGCCATGGGGAAAGCCCACCAAAACTGTACTGCCGGGCCCTTGCTGCAGACACATAGGAGTCAAAAAACAGAACTGAAACCCCTCTGGGAGGTTAAAGACTGCTACGGAGGCAGAGACGGTCTGTTAAAACAAAGTACTGTTAATAAACTTTAAAAAAAAAAAGGAATAAAGGTGGAAAACTAAGTGGGTGTTGTTCCGTGCAAATCCGACGAGCACTGGTCATCGGTGGGAAAGAACTGAGGGAGAAGGGGTGCTGTCCAAACTTATTTGGTGGATGATCAGATGTCACTGTGGGCGGCTCCCTAGTGTACTGCTATAGAAAAGTTTCCGTGTGATCCTAGAGCCTGCTGGCTATTAGTTCCATAGGTGTGACCTGATGAAAGATATCCCTGAAGAAGATGGAAGGACTTCTTCACAGAAAGGGTTGTGGTTGCCTGGGACAGCCTTCCTACTGAGGTGGTGGGAGCAAAAACTGTAATGGGATTTAAGAAGGCATAGGTTAGGTATAAGGGAACCTTAGAGGTAAGGGGAGGTGAAGCCGGAGATCAAGTAGGATCTGAGGTGTGACTGTAGGTAGGGAAAATGGGCAGACTAGATGAGCCAAGGGGTCCTTATCTGCTGTCAAATTCTGTGTGTCCATGTCATCTGGCTTTGCCTCATCGACAGCTTTGCTATGTGAGTTGGGATCACTGATTTTTGAGTGTTCCCCTTTATGCTGGTCATCACTTGGCTCTGTCTGATTGACATTTCCCACTCCATGTCCAGTCCCTGCTTTGTGCATGGCTGTTTTCATGTTTCTGTTGTCAACTTTACCTTCGACTTCACTTTCTGCTCAGTCCAGCCATCCTCTGGGACACCTTGGTCGGTTCCTGGCTTCTTGCCAGGCCCCTCAGTTCTGTAAGGCAGGTGGCGCCCTTCGGCCATGTCGACGCTCATTAATGGTCTCACCATTAGGTTGCGGAACCTCTGCTTTTCCATGGCGGGTTCCATGTATTTTTTCATTTGCTTTGCTGTTAACTGTGGTTTTGGCAGTCCCGCTTGCTCTAGGTTGTTACAGTCGGCTTCTCGACCCCATGATCATGTACCCTGTGGCTCTCTTGGACCTCGTTGCAAGGCAATGCCCTGCTGGCTGTTTGCCTGGGTGCCATTTTCCAGCACCGTTCACCACCGGGCTCTGCCTCAATGTTTATATAAATGTTGTAGTTTGTTCGTTGAACGTAACCCTGTCAGTTTCCCTTTTTCTGGACAGACTCTGTATCGATACACAGGTCCTTGTGCGTCTCCCCTTGGTGCTGTTTTTTTTTTTTGTACTATTTTCTGGTGGTGAGTTTTGGGCTTCTTGCCCCTATGCCCCAACCTATGCTATGCTGAGGCCACCTTATTTGTGCCTCCCATCTTCTTCGGCCTGTGGTACATTGTATTGAATGAAGGTTGGCTTTTATACCTTCCTGAAGGCCTTCCCCCCATTGTTTGGGGTACTGCTTGGAATCTTTCCATAGTTTTATCCTGTCAAAAAAATATTTTTGCTACTGCATAAGTGTGTCTCACTAGATGGAGATATCCCCGAAGTAGTTAGAACAATTACTTAGCAGTGACAATAGCTCTTTGAGTGGATCTCCTCCAGTGAGCCACAGCGCACCCTCCCACCTTCCCCTTTTGTAAGAGGTGGTAAACTAGGGAGTTTAGGTGTCATTGTTTCACCATGTTACTCGTACTGGGTTTTCTTTTCTGATTGTTGCTCCCTTTTGGAGTGTCAGCATGCCTGTCTTTGCTGTTCATCAGTCTGACATGATGTCGTTGTGTCTCTAGTGGACAGACAGAAATGAGGAGGTTTGGGGCCAGCTGTGATACATAGGCATCAGCAATTCACGTCATAGTGGGCGGCCCACTAGGCAAAAGTTTTCGGATAGGTCCAAAACTTTTTTATATAATTTGTAAACTGCTAATATCCGCTGTATGTTAGTATTGTTATATGTGTATGTGTAACAGGACTTACATTGAAAATAGAGATTTCCTCCAATGATTGTTTCCTGTATAAAAATAAATTGTATCATCATCATCAACAGTGTGACATCTATGTTCCATAGGTGTGACTCACTGGAGGAGATTTCCTTCAAAGATCTGCTGTTACTGGTAAGTAGCTGTTCTTTTCTGGTGGCTATCACATCAGCAAGGAGGATCAGCGAGTTATAAGCACTCTATATCAGTCCCCCCTTTCCAATTTACCATAAGTAAAAGCCAGTTGGAGGACAAGTGTGCAGTTCCTCCCAAAGATAATATCAAAGTTTCACTTGAATCACTGCATCACGTTGGCAATGTATTTTCCTAGACCACATACCAATAAGGAGAAACTTTGCATACATTAGATGTCAGGAGAGCACTCAAGTATTACATATTTAGAACTGAGAGCATCAAAAGTAGTTACATACAATTGTTTGCCACGTATGGCAAGGTGGCACAAGGACACCCTGCTAGCAAGCAGACCATTTCTCAGTGGAGAGTATCCACAATATCTTTTTTCTTCACAAAGCAGGGATAGACCGTCCCGAGGCCATTAAGATGCACTGTACTAGAGGTGCAGCAGCTTCTGTGGTGGCTGGAAAAAATGCCCTATTAGAAGAGATCGTCAAAGCAACTACATGGTCCACTGTCCACATGTTCACATCTCACTGCTGCCTGGATATACAGCCGAGGGAGAATGATAGATTTGGGATTTCTGTACTTAAAAACCAATTCCGAAAATAATCTTAAAACCCTCCAATCCAGGGTACTTAGAGTCTGCACAACAGCTGAGTTGGCCATTCTAATTGTTGTTGCTAAAGGAAGTTACTCACTGTAGTAACAGCTTTTCTCCAAACGATTAGAACAGCCAGTACAACTCATTTTCACTGCCCGCTTCCCCTTTTTATTTATAAGTTTAAGGTTCTTAACTGGTTTGAGTTTTTATGACTGCTGTAGCTTGTTTTTGCTGTGTTATTTACAGTTTGTCTTTAAATTGAATTTTTAATTGATAAATTTCTAATTGGAATATTTATTTTTAAATTAGGTCTCAAGACTCTCAGATTCTGTAGCTCAGAGATTTGATCTGGTATTAGAAGCCTTGAGACAGGTGCACAGGACAGAGTATCTTTAAAAAATAAAATTCTATTCTCCAGGGCACCACCCCTCACACTGAGGGGCTGCAAGAGAGAGAGAGAACAGCTGTTCTAATCATTGTAAGAAAAGCTGTTACTATGGTGAATAACTTTTCCATCATCTCCCACTAGCCAGTCAAAGGTAGATCTGGTAATGATGGTAACCACTTGCTCTATTGGCATAGTAGGGCAGTCCACAGTACAGAACCTGTGTTCCCCTGTCCAGATCTCCAGCACATGTGTTTAGTAAGATGCATTGTGTAGGCAACTAGAGAGAGGGATAGTCCTAAACGTACCTTGGGAGGGGGAGGATGGCAATTAAAAAGACAAAATACTGCCTTTTTTTATATACTTTACTGCTCGTGTGATCATTGTTGAGGAGGATTGTGCATGTAACCGTGTGCCAGGGTCAGCACCATCTCATCTTTGAGAATGTCCAAACAGTAGTCAGCAGCAGCCAGCAGAATGCTAGATTCTAATGAAAGAGCATAAATAGTAGAAGGAAGAGGTGATACTGCAATTATACAAGGCATTGCTTCATCTCCATTTGGAGTATTGTGTGTTGTTCCGGTAGCTGCCTTAAAGAAGGGATGTAAAGGAGCTGGAAACAATACAGCATTGAGCTACAAAGATTATTGCGGGTCTAAAAAGCATGCATTATGAAGAAGGCCTGGAGCACCTGGGTTTTTGTCCTTAAAAAAGACATTTAAGAGGACATATGATTGAAGTTTTCTTAATCATGCAACAGTATGAAACAGGATAACAGAACTAGGGGGAAAGAGTTCAAGCTAAGCGTGGAGGTTTCAGGAGGGATGTTCAGAAATGTTTTTTCCCCCCAGAGAGTGACAGGGTTGTGGAACAGATTACCAGAGGAGATGATGACTGCACAGTGTTCAGAGTTTCAGCATGAGGCTTGGTAGCTGTGTGAAGGGAACAGCATTTCAGGTTATTGCTGTTAGAATAACAGGAAAGCGAACTAGATGGGCCCCATGGTCTTAATTTGTCTCTGCAAAACTAAGTAACCATGTAGGTTTTGTCTCTCACACCCATTGGGCACCAGTACATCATGTTAAAATTCCAAAACAGGATTAGTATGGTTCAGTCTTTTCAAGCTCCACATGGTAGACAGCCATGTTCAAGCAATCAGTGGGTCATTCATAGGGACCGTCTGGGGATAAAACCAGTTTTGCATCATTTTCAAGAGTTAAGTAAAGATGAGCTTTGATAATCTGTGTTCTTCATAGTTCTGCTACCACACCAGGAAGCTACTGGTAAGTTTTCATGACACCAAAATTCTGACTCTTACAAACAGTGGCCTTGTATAATTGGCATTATCTTTGTGATGCCACAAAAACCTAGTGGTAACCTGCTAGTGTAGCAATGCAAGCAAGATAGTACAGTGTGGTCTTGTGGTTTTTACACTGGCTTGGGAATTGGGAAATCACAGATTCAAACCCTACTAGAGCCACATGCTGTGTGACCTGAACATGTCACTTTACCTCCGAATGTTCCAGTACTCCCAGCTGTGGAAATGGGTAGAAGCAGGACCCTAACAAAAGAGAGCTCACTTACCACGCGCTCTCAGTGACTGCTGGTGCCTGCCCAAAACTGTAGTGAGAGCTACTTGCAAACTGGGAAAATGCAAGAGGGTGGCAGTCTAGGAAAAGAGCACCAATGACCCAAAATTGACACTTAGTATAGATGTGTTCTCCCTACTGGAAGCGAGATGTGTCTGAGCTGGGCTATCCTGGCTAATTAGTTGTATGATCAGCTCTCTCTCTACTGCTGAGCAGCATATGAGTTGGGATCATTGTCAGTAATACTTAGCCTTGCTGTAGCTGTAAATTGTAAAGTTCTTTAAAACGGTCTATAGTCTGACTTTTTTTTTTTCTTTTTCAGTTAAAAGTAGCTCTGGCTCCTTGTATTGAGGGTTTAATACTTCTGGACCGACTCTGCTACCTCAAGGAACAGGTAAGGATATAGAATTGGAATTCTGTCTGAATCAAAGCAGATCATTGGCAGAAAGAATCCGGAGACCCAGCAGATCTAGATTTGAATCCCACAACTGCCATTTGCATACTGTGTGACCCTGAGCAAGTCATTCACCTCACAGTGCTTCCAGGTCATACAGGGAAACAGGGTTCAGCTCAGTGTGCCTTTTCTAACACAAAATTCTAAAAACAGAAATTATGAATGAACTAGAGCCCTGGTAGGGCTTGCTTAGATGTTCACAATGAAATCATGCAGCTTTATCACTCAGCTTCATAGCTTGTTGAATTGTTACAAGGATTATGACACAGATAAATTGCGTTGTTCTCGTTTGTTTTTTTTTTCGTGAGGGGGGCTTGTTTTGCAAATGGTCAGTAATGTAATTATAAAGGATTAAATGCACCATTCATTCTAAGCATATGTGTGTCCCTCCTTTTCTAAACATATGCCCAACAGATGTTGATTTTTTTTCTTTAAAGCCACAACATAACATTTCAGCAGTTTCTAATTCTTCTGCAATTATTGTCTGCAGGCATATGGCAGTGTAAAAGTTGGCTAAAATAATACATTCCCCTTTATAGGGTAGAAGGTGTTGAGGTATGGAATTCGTTTGACATCACTAGACAGAATTATTCAGTTGTCAACAATTGCTTTTGTGTTGTACAGTTCTAACAAACGTTAAGTTCACTGCTGGTTCGTTACTGTGAGAAGTATTATTCAGAATTGTACAACTGCTTTTCATGTCCACAGATGGTGTGAGAAACATTACAAGTTATGGGCCCAATTTTCTAAAGATCTGCGAATGCCACAAGCCTCTGGTGCACCAATCATATGGCTCATGGGGCTTGAGGCATTCTCTCAGTGCCGATCGGGATTTTCATCCCTGTGTGCCAAATGCCGCAAGTTAGGTCAGCTCCTCCCGGTCTAACTTGTGCCATTTGGGGGAACCTTTTCAAGGGGCTTGCACCAAATCTTTGTCGCTGTAAAGTGGAAAGACTGTCACAACTGCACCCAGTATACTAAAATTGGGCGCAGATGTGTCAAAGGAGTTTGGTATAGCTGTGCTAAACAGCGGGGTTTCCACAGGGCTTTATGCAAGCCCTGCATCAACCTTTGAAAACTGTGCCCAATGATCTAAATGCAGTGTCATTAAGATAATTGCCTTTTCTACTTAAACCAATACACCGTAATACTAGATTTGTGTTAGAGGATTATGGTGGCCAGTGCCTATATGCTGTATAGAATAGTGTATGCATGACTATGTTATACGAAGGTTTGTTTACACATCTGAGGTGTCTTTTGCCACTTAAACCACAAGAGCAAAGCTTGAGTGGTTTATAAAGGCAAAAGTGTTCACACAGTCACCTGTATTTTATTTTTTCATACGATCTGTTAGGGTCTGATATCAACCATAACTAGACTAGAACTATGTGAATTACATATGAATACAGTGTGTGTGTGTGTATATAAAAAAATAAGAGAATAAGAGGGAGCGTAAGTAAACCCACAGATGCTGTAAAGGCTCTTGTCAATTAGTGTGACAGCGTAATGACTGCCCCAAGGATTGTTCGATCAGCTGTGACTTTCTTCGTATCAACCTGTTGTGACGTTACATCAGGTCAATACTAAGAATATAGACTTTGATTTCTAGTTTTTTGCCATAGAGGTTTTTCTCCCTAGGGTCGGTATGGGCAGGCTCTCAGACCTGTCCCTGTCTCTCTCGCCCTGTTCTTGTCATACCATACTGCCATGCCTGAGATCCCTTACAGATTTCCCCCGTGGCAGGGCTGGGAAGGGTAGGGCCATTCTGCCCCCACTCGGTGACACACATCCAGATGGGGCAGGCTACCAGTTGATGGTGCAGGGCTTCATATAGCCCACACCAACCATTTTCCACTTTTCTTCCTTAGTCCCTTTGCTGCGGCGACACGTAGGCATGTACATGGAGGCACAGACATCTGCAGAACTGTGGCCCCTCCCTTTGTGTTGTTCAGAGCTGCTGACTCTACTCCCAGGCTATCACCTGGGTTCAACCAAGGGCTGAGATGGCAAACCACCCCACCCAGGGAGAGGAGAGCTGTCCTCTAGACACTCAAACCTCTCCCTCCCAGGTCGCTGACATAGGAGAAGGTAAGGCGAAAAGCTTCATCCCTACTGTTCTTGTTTTTAACATCGACTTACCCCAGATAGTGCAGCATTCAGCTGTTAGACCGTATGCAGATGACACCGCTATAATTGCCTCTGGGAAAAATATTCAAGAACTTCAACAGATTTTGATGGGGTGGGAGTGGTTCACCAGGTCAAGGCTAATAATGAATGTCAAAAAGACTAAACTGCTTCACTTTACACTAAAAAAGAATGCTACGCAGATCCAAATATTAACAAATAAAGAACAACTTGAACAAATTAATAGTTATTGTTACTTGGACGTAACTTTTGACACCCAATTAACCTTTGCTGATCATATAACATTAACAATATGGAAGGTTAATGAAAAAAATAGGAGTTTTAAGGCGTACAACAAAATGTTTGAATAAGGTGGATAGAAAAAACAGCAGAACAGCTTATTATGCCAACTTTAAACTATGGAAACTTAATTTACTGAATGGCCAACAAACATTTGTTAAACAAACTGGACAGAGTGCAACACAAAATTGACAGGTGTCCTGCGTTGTAACTTCAACACTCATCACTGCATTATGTCCTCTAGGTTAAATTGGCAATCTTTAGATGCCGGTAATGCTAAAATCTGGTTAAAATTTCTTCATAAATACCAGATATAGTATCCTAACCATTATATCGCACAACCAGCATTTGGCAGAGACAGTAAACCTCTTTGAGATCTAAAGAGATCAGTGCATATTAACGAAATCCTCCCTGCTAAAACAAAAACCAAATTCAGACCCCTGGAAATCTTACTGTATTCTGACTTCTGCAGTATGGTCTCACCATAATACTGCCCCAGAGCCGAAATGGTTAATGCAACCTGTGTTAATCATGGTATGTTAGGCTCGAGCTCAGTTTTCAAACCACTGTCCCTGATAAACATTCTACAACTGTCAGATTCTTTACTCCGCTTGCCTAGTACAGATGCCTTGGAGAGCCCCCTTCATCTTTCTTGAATATTTAATTTTGTCGGTTTTCTGAAGTAAAAGTTTATTCTAGGATCGTGAATATGTTGTTCAGCCACACTCTTTGGCATGTCCCTTTCCCCTGTAAATCTTGCTGGAAGATTTCAAGCAGGCTCCTCCCACCCACCCAGGTGGTATAACCCTCGGCTGCACCCCATGATGCCAGATCATCCTTTCCACTGGAAGATTCAGGTTGTCTCCTTCGTGCTCCTGCATTTTGTACGTCCTGGCTTCAAAACCTTTGGTTATTCTGAGAAACTTCGTCTAGTTCACATTAGCAATCGCGACTACTTACTTTTGATTATGGAAGACAAGTTTTCCCCTTGATTTCACCGGTGTTCATGCAGCCAGAAAATGTTGCACACCAATCCCAACACTGCATGCATCTACTGGCTTAGTGTCGACCATGACACCTCGAAGTGCGATTTTTGTCTTGCATTTACCGTAACATCCTCGACGACCGTCTTGCACGCCTGAAGCTGGGGAAGCCGGAAAAACTCAGCCCTCTGGTGAAATCTAAGGAGGCTCGGTGGGCGGTTTCCGCATCCGCAGGATCCATCTAGCAATTGGAACGCATGCAAGCCTTCAAAGAGGAAGCGGCTCGTGCCAGGTAATCCTCTTCTCGGAGCATCTTTGTTCCACTCAACCTGGGCTCCACCTTCTCGGTTCTTTCTGAGAGTTGTTCAAGTCTCTCCTGACTAAGGTGGGAGGGTTCTGTGGGCATGCACTCCTTTCAGTCCCATAAGCAGGAAAAGGACCTGGGATCATCTTTGTCTCGACGGAGACGCTCTTGGGAGTGGGAGAGATCTCGGTCCCAGGAACGGCAGTTTCAACTTCGATTGAAATTGCTTCTGCGGCCGCTGGCTTCTCGGCTTTGCCATTCGGCCAGTCGACCGAAGTGTCGATCGATGAAGTTGAAATAGTCATCGACCCATTATCAACGACTCTGGTTGACAGTTCTCTCAGTTGGACTCCGGTCCTTTCCTTCCCCGATGAGGAGACCCAGCCTCTCGGGATTTCCATCGAGGAAGTGGTCCCTGACCCTGGGAAATCACTGGTCCCGCCGGTGTCTCCCGAACAACCGAGCGAGCCTGTCCGATCTCAATCGAGGTCCAGGACTTCCTCGATCGACAGGCCAAGGAAGAGTCACAAGCGCTCTAAAAAGAGGTGATGCCATCGGTTGCCCTCGCCCTCCTCGGATGACGAGAGGCTCCAGTGGAAACTCTGTCGGCACTACGAGTACCTCATCGCAACAGCCAATTTTGACCGGGCACAAGCCGACTCTGGCACCTACCCCAGCCATTACTTGGCTTTCACCTCCCAGGCCGAAAGCCAACTCCCTTGGAGCCGATTAAGTCAGTTCCCCCACCCACGGAGCCAGTGAAACCTCTGGTTTGGGCAAAGCTGGTTTCTCCACCAATTGTGGTGGAACCACCACCCAAGCAGCCTGTGGGAGGGGATCCTTCTAAGGAGGATAGACCAGACACCGGGCTTCCCCGTCGTCTTTCAGTCACTGACACCTGGACCGCCTCCGGCAGGTCAAAGGTGACCTGGGCGGTCGACCGTTGTATCCGGATTCCTCGGATTCGGATGAGACCGGCCTTCATTCTCATCCCGAGGATGATGAATCAGCCAGTGGGTTAGAGACGGAGGAAGGTCCTTCGTCCTTTCAGGGCATTCTTTGCCTCATCTCCGAGTCTACAGGGATGCGCCTGGAACCTCTGCAGAAAAAGGCGGAGTATCCTCTCATGGACATCCTCAAGAGAGGGAATACCCTGACAGAGGCCTTTCCTGTAGCCGAGGCCATAGTTGGCCCAGCCTTAGAACTTTGGCAGCTCCCTGCCTCCTGTCCAGCTCTGTCTGCCCACATGGCCCGCAAGTATGCGGTGCCCATGGGGTCCCTTTAGGGGTTCACAGAGCACCCTTCGGTCAAGAGCCTGGTGACCGCCTCTGTGGTCAGGCATACTGGCAGTTCTGCTGACACTGACTGTCCTGATGAAAAAGAATCCAAACTCTTGGATCATTCGGCTCGGAAGATCTATGCGGCCTCATCTCTAGGCCTTCATCAGGTAACTTCAGCCGTCATCATGGCACACTTCTCCCATGCCCTCCTGGAGTCTTTGGATGAAGTCCTCCCACACCTCCCCGCGGACATGCAGACTACAGTCAAGCAGGTCCAGGATCAGGGCCTGGCTGTTGCCAAACAGCAGCTTCAGACAGCCCTCTACATTGGGGATTCTTGTGGCTGCTCGATGGCAGCCACAGTTGCCTCTCGTCACAGGGCTTGACTGAGACTCTCCTCTTTTCCGGCAGATACTCACCACAAACTAGCTGAAGTGCCTTTCCTGGGCACCAACCTTTTCGGCCCAGGTGTGGCTGATCACGTTAAGTGCATTGATCAGTCCAGTGTCACCTTGGACTCTACTTCTGCTAAAGGTTCTTCGGGCAAGAAACAGCAGAAGAAGAAGAAGCCTTTTCGCACTCTTCCCCTGTGGCTCAGCAACCCTCCTTTCAAGGAGGGCAGCAGCAACAGCAGAAGCTGGCTCAAGCTTGGCACCCATGGCCCAAGCCCAGGCCCTCCCAGGCCCATAAAGGAGGCCAAGGTTCAGGTCCTGGATCCTCCTCCTCCAAGCCTGCTCAGTGATGGGGTGGGGGCTGCCTCCCCTCTCCCATCATGCCAGCTCTGGGTCCTCCCATGGGGGGGCCGGCTCTTCCACTTCCTTTCCGCCTGGTCCGCTATCACTATGGACAGGTGGGTTCTCGAGGTGGTCCATCGGGGACTGCCTCTAGAATTCAAGCAGTACCCTCCAAGCCGAGCCCGTGCCCCTCGGGAGGAAAGAGTATCTGTCCAGACTCAGTCGGCTCTCCAAGATGACATTGCTCAGCTCCTCCTCAAGGAGGCAGTAGCTCCAGTGGCGGATCCTCCAGCAGACCCAGGCTTTGTCTCCAGGTACTTCCTGGTGCCCAAGTGGACAGGGGGGGAGGGGGGCTGGTGTCCCATTCTAAATCTGCATGACCTGAATCAGTATCTCAGGAGACGCACCTTTCGGATGGTCACTCTGTCCCAGATCATACCATCCTTGGAGTGAAACATGTGGTTCTGTTCACTGGATCTGCAGGACACTTTCTTTCATGTCCCAATCCGTCTGTCTCATCGGCAGTTCCTCCACTTCAGAGTCGAAGGGACCCTATATGAGTTCTGAGCCATGCTGTTCGGCCTGTTATTGGCCCCAAGGGTCTTCACCAAATGCATTGCGGTGGTGTCAGCCCATCTCAGGCGTCGGGGGAGGGGGGGTCAGGATTTATCCCTACCTTGACGATTCTTTCTTAGCAGGTCCCACCCAACAGGAGGTGGAGAGGTCCAGGGACCTGGCCCTCCAGACCTGCTCCCAGCTCGGCCTCCTGATCAACGAGGCCAAGTTGGAGCTCATGCCTTGCCAGGTGATGTGCTTCATTGGGGCAGAGCTTGATTCTTGTCAGGCCAAAGCTCGGCTCCCGGCGGACAGGGCAGAGGTTCTCTCCTCTTTTTCCCAATCATTTCTGGTTGGGCAATTGCACACTGCCCGGGACTTTCTGCGCCTTCTGGGTTACATGGCGGCTTGCACCTCAGTGGTCCGTTGGGCCGGGTTGCACTTGCACTCCCTCCAGTGGGAGCTGGCCACCCAGTGGACTCAGCACCGCAGTCATTTCGACCAGCTGATCACTGTAACCTAGAAGATGTGGGACGCTGTCCAGTGGTGGACCACCCCATACCGGTTCCAGGAAGGGATCCCATTTGTCCGCCCCGAGCTGACAGCCGTCCTTATGACCGATGCCTCTCTCATGGGCTGGGGAGCCCACATGGGGGACAAAAGGGCCCATGGGTTCTGGACCCCTGAGGAGTCCCAATACCACATCAACCTATTGGAGCTCAGAGCAGTCAGACTGGCACTGTCAGCTTTCGTGCCTCAGCTCCGGGGTCAAGTGGTTCAAGTCCAGATGGACAATACCATGACCATGTACTTCTCAACAAACAGGGCGGCACGCACTCCCATCTGCTTTGCAGAGAGGCACTCTGCGTCTGGACCCTCGTCAGCCATTTGGAGGCGGACCTCCTAGCCAGCCACGTGGCAGGAGCCTCAAACCATCTGACGGATGCTCTCAGCCGCTTAGGCAAGACATCCCATGAGTGGTCTCTCCATCCAGTGGTAGCTTATAGCCTGTTCTCCCACTGGAGCAAACCGATGGTGGACCTGTTTGCCTCCAGGGACAACACCAAGCTGAGGCTGTTTCATGCCCGCCCCCCCCCTCAGCAAAGCTCACTGCAGGGGGATGCCTTCTCGAGGCCATGGACCCCAAGCCTTCTCTATGCCTTCCCTCCATTTCCCTTGATCCACAAGGTGCTGCTCAAGGTGCGGAGGAACAAAGAGAAGGTGATTCTGGTAGCCCCAAACTAGCAGCGCCAGTTCTGGTATCCAGATTTCCTCAGCCTCAGCTGCAGGCCCCGGAGCGGCTTCCAGCATGCCCGGACCTGATCTCTCTCAATCAGGGGAATGTATACCATCCGGACCTTTAATCTCTGCATGTCACAGCCTGGTACATGAGCGGCTGGAGTTCCAGGCTTTGGGTCTTTCCGAGGATGTCCTCACTGTGGTGGAGGCATCCAGAAAGGAATTGACCAGGAAATGCTACGCCTTCAAATGGAAAAGGTTTTCCATTTGGTGTTAGGGCAAGGGCCTGGACTCTTTGTCCTATCCAGTAGCTAACATTCTTGACTACCTTTAGGTCTCTGTCCAAAGAGGGTCTTCGGTCATCTACCCTTAGGGTGCACCCCGGCAGCCATTTCTGCTTACCGGGCGCGGGCCGGTCAGCCGACATTGGCACAGGAGACAGTGGTCAGGCTCTTTTTCAAAGGCCTGGATCACATATCCCCTCCAGTGCGTGAACCTCCACCTCCATGGGATCTACTGCTGGTACTGGCAAAGCTCATGGGCAAGCCATTTGAGCCAATGCACAAGTGTGCGTTGTCACATTTGTCGTGGAAGACGGCCTTCCTGGTGGCTATCACATCTGCCAGAAGGACAGGGGAGCTCCAGGTGCCTTTGGGGGACTCCCCTTATCTGGTCTTCCACAGAGACAAGGTTGTTCTGCGCCCCCACACGAAATTCCTTCCAAAAGTGGTGTCAGAGTTTCACCTTTAACCAGGTGCTAACTCTGCTGGTTTACTACCCTAATTACACCTTGGAGGCCGAGTACAGGCTCCATATTTTGGACCTGAGATGAGCTCTCTCCTATTACCAAGGGAGGACGGCGAAAATTCAGGGAGAGGTTCGCCAGCTGTTTGTCACCTACGCTGAAGCCGCTTCTGGCAGACCTGCAGCAAAACGGAAAGTTGCAAGGTGGATTACATCTTGCATCAGTCTCTGTTATGAGTTGGTGGACATGGAGCCTCCCAAAGGGATAAGAGCTCATTCTACCTACCATACCACTGCTTCGATGACTGCTTTCAGGGACATCCCCATACAGGAAATCTGCCGGGCTGCTACCTGGAAGTCAGCAGACACCTTCATCATCCATTACCATATCGACCTTGAGTCACGCCGGGATGCTGGTTTTGGGGCCTCAGTTCTCCAGTCTCTGTTCCCTAAGTAGGGAGTGTGTGCCTTGCCTCCCTTCTCCCAGAGAACTGCTAGGAGTCTGCCAAAGAGTGTGGATGAACAGCATATCCACAATCCTAGAAAAACAGGTTACTCACCTGTAACAGTAGTTCTAGGAGTGGTATATGTTTTTCATTCACACAGACCCACCCGACTTACCCAGCTGCGGACACACAACACCTGGCTTCCAGCGGGCTAAGATCTGGCGTCATGGGGCGGAGCCAAGGGTTATACCACCTGGGTGGGTGGGAGGAGCCAGCTTGAAGACTTCCAGCTGGATTTAAAGGGGAAAGGGACATGCCAAAGTGTGTGGATGAACAACATATACCACTCCTAGAACTACAGTTACAGGTGAGTAACTTGTTTCTTCTGTTTGATTTTAAAGCACTGTCCTTGAGTTTACAGGTAGATTTATCTAGATTTAGTGTTGTTCAGGTACGTTTTCTCTTTTTTTTCTTGGTTCTTTTAACCAGGAGGAAACCGATTGTTTATAATTTTATCACCTTTAGTTTTACTTTTAAACCCTTTTTGGGTCTGGTTGATTATTTTGTGGAGAAACCGTGGTAACTCTCAGTTTTTTCTTCGGTCGCTAAACCGACTGTCAAAAAAAAAACTGTTATTATTATTATTTGTGCGGTGGTACCACTGTTAGGGGTTTTGGTTTGTATGCCACTACCCAAGAAAAGAACTGGCCCAGCAGGTTTTCAGCAGTGTACAGAGTGTGGGGAACCATTTGCTAAAGTGGATCCTCACTTAATTTGTGTTCTGTGCCTGGGATTCAATCACTTAAAGGCAGATTGTGATATTTACAAAAAAAATTCCTCAGTTAGCACTGGATAGGCGCTTGAGATGACTGAAGGAAAAAATGTCAGAGAAAGCTGCTGATCCAGCTACGGAAAAAACTTCTGCTTCTCACAAGGAGAAGTCTAATGAATCAAGTGAGCAGCCCTCTGATCAGGGTGATGGTACCTCAACAAAAAAGAGAACCGCAGAAACTGCCGCTGAACCGGTAACTTCTGCTAAAAAGAAGAGAAAAGAGAAGCACCCAGCTAAGGAACCGCAACCGTCGGTTCCAGACGTTTCAACCACAGAAGCTATAGCTAGTGCCATAAGCCTTTTACAGGCATTGCAAACTGGTACCGCGGTATTGGTTCAGTGCCCCGGTTCACAGCTGTCAGTGCTGGATTCAGGTTCCCTCTTGGTTCGTGGTTCCCTGGAACAATCAACTGATGTTTCCCCTGAGGAAGACGATGATTATGACGATGAAGAGGATGACTTTGGAGAACCCATAGAACTAGAGGTTTCGCCTGATCCTCATAGTGCTGATTCACTGCATAAGGCAGTGGAAGATTGCTCTACCCACTTTGCCTTTATGAAGCAGGTGGCACAGACTCTGGACCTTTCTACTGAAGAATCCACAGAAGAGCAGGAGGGACTAGATGATATGGAAATGATGGATGTTCCAGCAACAAAGAGGCTTTTGTTGCCCATTCAAAAATCTTTAAAAAGACAAACCACAAAAATCCTGCAGACAATAACATCCATCCCCCCAATGGAAAAGAGGATGATCAGGAAGTATTGGGTGGCCACATCAGGAGCTGAGTTCCTTTTTGGGCATTTTAGCCATGAGGGAGTGGTGCAGGCTGCTGATTGTGACAAACATAGAAACATAGAATTTGACGGCAGATAAGGACCGCTTGGCCTACCCAGTCTGCCCATTTCCCTACCTACTGGATAAGTTGCAGATCCTAGTTAACCAGCAGCCTACTTCTTCCTACCCCCACCCCCTAGAATGGCCTTATGACTGTCCCATGCATGCTTGAATTCCACCACTGATTTTGACTCTACAACCTCCTCCGGAAGGCGGTTCCATGCATCCACAACCCTCTCTGTGAAAAAATACTTCCTTAAATTACCTCTGAGCCGCCCCCCCTCTATCTTCAAATTGTGCCTCTTGTTCTGCACACCTCTTTTTGAAAGCTGCTACCTCTTGGACTTTGTTGATTCCATTGAGGTACTTGAACGTTTCTATCATGTCCCCTCTCCTCCTTTCCTTGGGGCTATATATTAAGCTCCTTTTGTCTCTCTTCATATGTCTTCCGTGCAGACCCTGCACCATTTTAGTTGCCTCTCCTCTGACAGCTTCCATCCTGTCTATGTCTTATGGAGATTGGGTCTCCAGAACTGCACACAGTACTCCAGATGGGGTCTCACCAGCTGTCTGTACAGAGGGATAATAACTTCCTGTTTTCTACTGGTGATGCCTCTCCCTATGCATCCCAGTATCCCCCCAGCCCTCCTTGCTGCCCTCTCACATTGCTTACCCGCCTTTAGGTCATCTGATATGACTACCCCCAGGTCCCTTTCCATTTTTGTTGTTGTTAGTATCTCACCCCCATTGTGTACTCTTCCCCTGGGTTTTTGTTTCCCAGGTGCATTACCTTGCACTTTAGCATTGAATCTAAGCTGCCATACATTTGACCATTCCTCTAACTCTGCCAAGTCCCTTCTCATCCTTTCCACCCCACCCTGTGCATCAACTCTGTTGCAGATCTTTGTGTCATGTGCAAAGAGACATACTTTTCCTTCCAGTCCCTCTGCAATGTCGCTTATAAAGACATTGAAGAGGACCAGTCCTAATACTGAACCCTGCGGTACCCCACTAGTAACCCTCCTTTCTTCTGAGTGGACTCCATTTACTATTACTCTCTGTGTCCTATTCTCCAGCCAATTCTTTACCCAGGCTGTCATCTTGGGACCCACTCCCAGGCTGGCTAACTTGTATATTAATCTTTTGTGTGGGACTGTGTCAAATGCCTTGCTAAAGTGTAGGTAGGCCATGTCCACAGCCCCTCCCTGATCTACTACTTTGGTCACCCAGTCAAAGAAATCAGATTCATCTGGCATGACCTTCCCACTGTGAATCCATGCTGCCTAGGGTCCTGTGCCTCTCTGGCCTCTAGATACTCGACAATTCTTTCCTTCAGAAGTGATTCCATCATTTTCCCTGTCACTGAGGTTAAACTAACAGGTCTGTAGTTTCCTGCTTCTGCCTTGCTCCCACTTTTGTGAAGGGGAATCACATCTGCCCTCCTCCAGTCCTTGGGTACCACCCCATCCTCCCATGATTTGTTAAAAGGGTAGTCAGTGGTGTCACTAGTTCTACCCTTAGTTCTTTTAGAATTCTGGGATGAATCCCATCAGGCCCCATTGCTTTGTCCACCTTCAGTTTTAAGAGTTCTTTCAAAACCCTTTCTTCTGTAAATGGGCTGGTATCAACTTCTGTATCCAGAGTGTTTCTACTGTTTGTTTCAGGTACCTCCCCCTCTTCATTTGTAAATACTGAGCAAAAATATTTGTTTAGTATCTCTGCCTTTTCACAGTCTCCCTCTGCCCACCCTTCCTCCCCTTTATTAAGCCTCACTATCCCTCCCTTGGTCTTCCTTCGCTCCCTGATGTACCTATGAAAGGTTTTATCCCCCTTCTTAACTGAGTTGGCTAGGCAGGCATTCCTTTGGCATCACATCCTCCTGAGAAGGATTCCTGAAAAATGGATTCCATAGCCAAAAAAATCATACCTTGGGGCTTCTTTAGCCATCAGGCAGGTTACCTATATGACTTATGTGTCCAGGTACCAGAAATGCCTTTGGAACACAGTACTTGAAATAGCCAAGGCATGTCCTGGACCCATGGCATCCGACTATCAGAGGCAGCTAAGAGGGGCATTGAAGCCTGTTAAGTGTCAGTTTCACATGGCAGTGGATGCCAGTGACATTGCAGCTAGGCAAATGGCTACCTCCATGTCTCTGAGGAGATTTGCTTGGCTGAGAGCGATGAATTTGTCTCAGGATACCCAGACAAAAGTACTGGATTTTCCCTGTGAGCCCACATCCCTGTTTAGGGAGCAAACTGAGGCTTCATTGAAAAAAATGGATGACTACAAGGTAGCTTACAAGAGTGCTGCTGCCAAGAAGAAGGCAGCAACACCCCAGAAATCCTAAAGAAGAGGGAGGGGTAGACCTCATTATAGACCCTTCTTCCAACCACAGTCCCTGCCTTCCTGCCAACCCCAGAGGGGATGTTTTAAAGGCAGAGTCAGAAGGGGCAGCAGCAGAGTTGGCCCCAGCACTCAGACTAGTGCTCAGGCTAAGAAGACTCCCTGAGAAGTCTGCCAGGGTCGCCTCCCCACTTCCAGTTGGGGGCAAGCTGGGTCACTACCTCCAGGCCTGGGAATCTATCACCACAGACAAGTGGGTCTTGGAGGTAGTCAGCCAGGGTCTTGCTTTCAGTTTTAAGTTTCTGCCCAAGTTGAGAGCAAGACTGTTCAGACCTGCCAACCCATCAAAGGCATCTCTGTTAGAGGAGAAAGTAGCAAAGCTCATTCAGCACCATGCAGTAGAACCTGTTCCATTGACCCAGAGGGGGAAGGATTCTCTACTCAAGGTACTTCCTCACTCTAAGGAAAACAGGGAAATGGTGAGCCATACTGGATCTCAGACATTTAGGAAAGGGAAGGGAAGGGAACGTTGTTTAACCAGGAGTAGCACACTAAGCTCAAGCTTGTTTCCAGATGCGACCTGATAGCACAAGGAAGTTAAGTGACTTGCTCAGGATCACACAGTATGCACCTAGGCGGCTGTGGGATTCAAACCCAGGTTTCCAGATCTGCAGCTCAGAGCCTTAACCCACTGCGCTATACTGCCTCCACTGTTTAAACAAACACTTGACAAAGCCAAAGTTCAAAATGGTCACTCTGGCCACCGTCCTCCCTACACTTCAGAAGGGAGACTGGCTGGCATCTCTGGATCTTAAGGATGCCTACTTCCATATTCCCAGCAGGCAATCACACAGAAAGTACCTCAGGTTCAGATTGCCATCAGGCCATTACCAGTTCAGGGCCATGCCTTTCGGCCTGACACCAGCTCCAAGAGTGTTCACCAAGTGCCTAGAAGTAGTGGTGGCACATCTAAGCAGGCAAGGGGTTACAGTCTTTCCACACCTGGACGACTGGTTGGTGGTAAGTCAGTCTCCTCAGCAGGGAAAGCAGGCACTGACCTCCACACAAGATACTCTGGGGGTACTGGGTTTCCTAGTAAACCAGAAAAAGTCAGTGATGACAGCAGTTCAACTCCTGGAATTTATAGGGCAGAACTGGATACTCAGGAAGGAAGAGTCTTCCTCCCTCAGGGAAGGGTAGACAGGCTAATTCAGTTGGCAGGCTCTTTTCAGCTTCATACCCTGAGACCAGCGAGGCATTTCCTCCAGCTGTTAGGGCACATGGCTGCAGCAACAGTATCAGGATCAAGATTCCAAAGAAGGGATATTCAGTTCCATCTCAAGGCTCACTGGTCTCAGAAAAGAGACTCCCTGTCAAAGATGGTACCAGTCATAGGAGCCCTCCTTCAAGCTCTACAATGGTGGCAGGAAAAGTCAACCTCAGGGAAGGCGTCCTCTTCCTCCAGCTTCCACCAGCAGCAATTTTTACAACAGATTTCTCTCTCCCTCCTAGGATGGGGTGCCCACTTGGGGGAGCATACTGCCCACAGTACCTGGCTCCAGAAAGAGTCTCTGTACCACATAAACCTGCTGGAACTCAGGGCAGTTTATCTGGGCAATCGGTCCTTTGCCTCAGTGCTACTGGGCAAAGTGGTTCAGGTCCAAATGGGCAATACAACCACAATGTGCTACATCAGCAAGCAAGGGGGCACAAGGTCCTCCCCCCTGTGTACAGAAGCCATGAAGGTATGGAACCTGGCTTATTCCCTGGGAATTTCCCTCTCAGCAGCCCATTTCCCAGGAAAGGACAACATCCAGGCAGATGCCCTCAGCACAATCAGTCAGAACCACCACAAGTGGTCACTAAACAGGCAGATTCTGCAAGTTGTGTTCAGAAGGTGGGGCACCCCAGAGGTGGACCTCTGCACAGCCCCAGACAGTCACCAACTGCCGCTGTTCTGTTGCAGGCCTCCAGCAGTGGGCACAGTACCACTAAATGCACTTCTAATGGACTGGACAGGGAAGTTTCTGTATGTCTTCCCACCATTTCCCTCGCTGCTCAGAGTACTGAACAAGCTCGGGATTCAGCCAGTCACAATGATCCTCATTGCTCCAGACTGGGCCAGGCAGCCTTGGTACTCACTGCTATGGACCCTGACAGTATCCGGACCAATCTCCCTGCCCAGGAGGCACAACCTACTGACCTCCTCCCAGGGCAGAGTTCCGTACCCAAATCTCTAATCCCTCAGGCTCAGAGCTTGGCTCTTGAGGACCTAGAATATGCTGACCT
The DNA here is from genome assembly GCA_016271365.2 of Neoceratodus forsteri. Taxonomy (NCBI): domain Eukaryota; kingdom Metazoa; phylum Chordata; order Ceratodontiformes; family Ceratodontidae; genus Neoceratodus; species Neoceratodus forsteri. Next base: position 1,132,007,265 of record CM028131.1, read on the forward strand.
ACACCTCTCTGATAGGGTACTGGAGGTGCTCAGGGTGTTAGAAAACCATCTACCAGAAAGACCTATTTGTCTAAATGGAAGATGTGTTTTATTTGGTGTGGACAGAGACAGATAGACCATTGCCAGGCTGGCTTACCAGTAGTCTTGGACTATCTAGCACACTTGGATTCACTTCGGCCCTCCACTCTTAAGGTGCATTTAGCAGTTGTCTCTGCTTACCTTTCTGCTAGAAAAGGGGCATCCCTCGCTGCCAACCAGGTACTCAGGAAGTTTTTCAAGGGCCCACTGCACTTGCATTCCCCTCACGGGGAACCCACGCCTGCATGGGACCTTAACATATGCATAGGCCAGCTAATGCAACTATCTTTTGAACCCATGTCCTCAGCAGAGCTTAAGCGTGTGACATGGAAAACAGTGTTCCTGGCAGCCATCACCTCAGCTAGGAGGATCAGTGAGCTCCAGGCCTTGTCCACAGAGCCAGACTACATAACAGTCCACAGGGACAAGGTGGGCCTTAGGACTAATGGGAAGTTCCTCCCTAAGGTGGTCTCAGACTTCCATCTTAACCAGTCCATGACTTTGCCAGTCTTCTTTACTGATCATTCCAGTTCAGGATAATGCAGACTGCATAGTCTTGATGTCAAGAGAGCTATAAGCTACTACTTGGATCAGACGAAAGGACACAGGCAAGATAGGACCCAGCTCTTCCTGACCTGTGGAGAAATGGGGAAGGGCAAACCCGCCTCAAAGAGGACCATTGCCCATTGGATTGTTGCATGTATCCAATTTTGCTACAGCAAAGTGGTAGAGAGCCTCCTATAGGCCTCAGGGCCCACTCTACATGGGGTACAGCTGCTTCTATAGCAACTGCAAGAGATCTCCCTTTGTTCGAAATCTGCAAAGCAGCTACCTAGAAAGCAGTTCACACCTTCACTAAACACTACAGCCTGGATACTCAAGCCAGACGAGATGCCAGCTTTGGCACAGCAGTACTGCAGAGCCTGTTTCCTAAATAGGTTTTCTACCCTCCTCCAAAGGTACTGCTTAGGTAGTCTGCAGAAGTAAGAATACAGTAAGATTTCCTGGGGTTTGAAGAAAAAATTACTTACCATAGTAATCTTGTTTCTTCCAAGAGAATCTTACTGTATTCTGAGTTCCCACCCTCCCTCCTGCTAGAACCTATAGGCACTGCAACACAGCTGTTCATGCTGTTTGGAACCTATAGGTGTTTCTTTTTTGGGCCTAGTGACTTGAGTCTTAGTTTTGCCCACAGAAGGGGAATAATTGGTGTTGGATGTTGTTAATTGGTTATTTAATTATTAGTATAGTTTAGATAGCTTGTTTTTATGCATGCTTCATAAGAATCTGACGGTTGTATAATGCTTACCAGGGACAGTGGTTTGAAAACCGAGCTCGAGCCTAACATTCCATGATTAACATAGGTTCTATTAACCATTTTGGCTCTGGGGCAGTCTTATGGTGAGACCATACTGCAGAAGTCAGACTACAGTAAGATTTCTTTAGAAGAAACAAGATTACTATGGTAAGAAATTTTTTCTTTGGGAATAAACCCCTTTGTTTCTAAGCCGCAAAAGTATGGAACAATTTACCCTATACAGTAATTATGATACCTTCTTATGGTGTTTTTACTAATGCAGTGAATGAATTGTACCCACTCATATGTAACTGTAAATGGATGTAATAACTGGACATTATCCTGTTATATGTGTATATTGTTATCATTATGTATCATATGTATATCAGTTTTGTAGAATGTATAAATTTAGTTTATTGTATGGTATTTGTATACATTAGTGCAACTTATAAGGAATTAGCAGGACTGTCTTGTGAACATGGTTCTATTTAACCTTAATGACGTTTCTCCTGTATAAAAAATATTTTATCTATCCATCCACCACTGTGATGGCTGTGCTCTGATTTCTAGCAAGCAAGCAAGCAAATCTTTATTTCTTAAGTGCAATTCCAACAGATCATAGTGCTGTATAAATCAGAACAATAAAATCAATAAAAACAAATATAAATATTTAAAATATTAATCCTATAGGAAGACGACAGTATGCTAATTGACACTTATATCAGGGAAAGCCTGAGAAAATAAGTAAGTTTTTAAGGCAGTTTTAGAAGACTCAATAGTCAGGAACTCTTGAATCTGACGAGGTAGAGAGTTCCACAGGGTTGGGGCCGCTAAAGCAAAAGAACGGGCCCCAGAGGTCTTCAGACGAACCCTGGGAACCTCTAACAATCCCTCGTCGGAGGAACAGAGTGAACGGAGGGGGCGGTCTTGCAAGTGATGCACTCCTTGCCCGTGAAGGGCTTTATAGGTCAGTAACCCGACCTTGAAGGTGATCCACCAATTCACCGGCAGCCAGTGCAGATCACGGAGCACAGGAGTGTCATGGCTAGAGCTCAATAAACCAGTCAACAACCTGGCAGCCACGTTCTGCACAAGCTGCAATTGGCAGATATCAACCCCTAATAGCCTTAAGAATAGGACATTAAAGTATTCAAGGCATGAGGTCACAAAGTCATGGTTCAAGATGATACCAAATCCTTTTAGTTATTATTCAGCTATATAGGATTACCATTACATCATCATTCTGGTTTTGTATGGCATGATGGCCCCATGATAATTCTTTTTCAATTGCTTGTCTGTTTATTTACAGTCTTCATTAGTGTTTAAAAGGCCAAATCATTGTACCACAACGTGTGACATAATCTTGGTAATCCCTCTTCTTGTTTACTGCCGAGAACAGGCTGCAGGAGACGTGGAGCGATGCTTAGTTGTGGACTGCGTGTCATTTCCAAAACATATACAGTACAGCTTGTCAGTGTTGAAAGATCTCTGGAAAAAAATTATGTCACTGGATGTTGTAAACTAGCAATGAAATATAGGCAGATCTGTAAGGTTTCCAGAATTTCTGGGAATGGGTGTGCTATAATTTAAGTATGTTTTCCTTTGGAGACTATTATACACTAAATCTTTCAAAACTGTTTAGATAGAACAGTATGTTCCTCCATTCTCATGGTGTATTTACGTTTGTAACACGTGTCTGATGCAGTCAGTCTCACAACCCCAAAACCGCAGTACAACAAATGTAAAAAAACATAAAGATAAAAAGTGCAAAGGAATAATACAGCGGGTCTTAAATAAATTGGATAAAAGGAATAGAAGAAACCATGAAAGCTTGTTAGTCTTATCAGTGATATACCTGTGATGGTATCTCAGGCAGTATACCAACACAGGTCTGAACTGATTACCAAGATTAGCTGTATACTGACACTCGTGTCATTTTGTAATTGTCTGGCCTTCCCTTGAAGCTAGACTGCAATACTCCACCCTATATCTGATCTTCAAACTTGTTCACACGTTCACTCTTCCCTGCCTTAAAACCCTTATCCAATGAAAAACTGTGACAAGGTCCTTAAGGTTGGCCGGCCTTCCTCTGCTTGCAGTCCCTAAACCCCTCCTAGTAGTTGGTAGGAGAGCCTTCTCCTTTTCAGGGCCCTCTCTCTGGAACTCGCTCCCACCTGCAGTTCTAACTGCCTTTCTTTATATCCGTTCAAGCACTCTCTTAAATCCCATCTAGTCTCCTCCAAGCACTGCACCTGTACTTGAGTCACCAGTACACTGGCTAGGGACTGCACCTTATTTAAAGTGAGCCAATTTGGCAGTGCCCCTTATTTTAAAAAGCAGCCAACTTTGACAGTTAACATTTTAGAATAGGGCCTCAGTTGATGGGAGGTCCACCTTGCTTACTTGTGGCTGAGCTCAATTTCACACCGGAGCTCTGATTTGAAAGACTAAGAGACCTCCATTCCCCCCTTTGGGATGAAATAAGTGAGTAGCCGTTTGAGGCAGAAAGCACATTTAATGATTTGTCCATTTTTGGTGGTGGGGGAGAGGGTGTGTGTGCACTGGATCTTTTGTTTAGTTTTGTAGTGGTTCTGCTCCCTAGATCTCCAGAATGCATTCTTCTATATTCCAGTCCATCCATTCCACCACTGTTACCTCTGGGTCTGGGCGGAAGGGGTATTGTACCAGTTCAGAGAAATGCCTTTCAGCCTGATGTCCCTGTCAAGGGTCTTCCACAGCTGCTTGGCAGTGGTGGTGGCCTTCCTCTGCTGCAAGGGGGGTCAGAGTTGTCCTCTGCTTGAATGAAATAGTGGGTGTCTACAGGGAGGCAGAGGAGAGGTCCAAGGATCTGGCCCTCCAGACCTTTCATGGGCCTTCTGGTAATCCTAAGTCAGAATTTATCCCCATGCAAGTCATCAAGTTAAGCGGGGTGGAACTGGACTCCCTTCGGCCAGGGCTTGCTTTGCTGTGGACAGGGCATTGGATTGTACCTCCTTTGCCAGATCATTTCAGATTGAGCAGTTGCACCCAGGCTGGGAATTCCTATGGCTGTTGTGGTACATTGCAACTTTGACAGTCATTGCTCGTTGCGTAGATGGGTGAATGTGCCCTCTCCTGTGGGGGCTGGGCTGCGAGTGGTCTCAGCATCTTGGTCAACTACACTAGTCTGTGTGGGTGGCTTAGCCAGTGGGGGATGCTAGCGAATGGTGACTGTGTCCCCAGAATCTGGAGAAAGGAATTCACAATGTCCACCTTGAGTCAGTCATCATTCTGATGATGGATGTGTTTTTGGTGCAGTGGGGAGATTACCTGGGAGACCACAGGGCCTATGGGCTCTGGTCACTACAGGAGTGCTGATGTCACATCAACCTGCTGAAGGTCTTTGCAGTGTGCCTGGCTCTGATGGCATTCGTTTTGTTGATTCAGGGTCAAGTTATTCCCGAAAAGACAGTTCGGATGCACTACTTTCTCTTGTGTTAGCAGGCTTGCCACACTTGGTCACTGGTGCACAGCCTGTAGACCAATCTAAAGCAACCAGTTAGTGGATGCTGTCAGTCATGTTGGTGAGCTGGTGCATGAGTGGGCCCTACATCTGGACGTGGTAGGCCAGCTGTTCTCCCAGTGGGGGACCCCTCTGGTGGACCTGTTTTCCTCTTTGGGGCACAGAAAACTGAGGCTGTTCTGTGCCCACCCTCCCCAGATGTTGCAGGGGGTATGCCTTCTCACATCCCTGGATCCTGGGCCTTCTGTACCCTTTTCCTCCCTTCCCCTGGATTCACAAGGTGGTGATCAAGGTCCAGAAGGACAAGGCGTGGATGATTCTGATTGCTCCAGACTGTTCAGCTACCAGGATCTCCTCAGCCTAAGCAGCAGATCCTCATGAAGGTTGCCACTCAGCTCTGATGTGCTGACAAGACAACAGGGAATGGTCCTACACCCAAACCTTTAGCCCCTGCACCTCTCAGCTTGGTTCCTGAGTGGCTAGAGTTCCAGGACTTGGGCCTTTCAGAAGACGTTATCCATGTGGCGGAGGCATCCTGAAAGGAGTCCACTTGCAGAATGTACGCATTCAAGTGGAAGAAGTTCTCGTGCTGGTGCCAAGGGAAGGAACTTGATCCTCTTGGCTGCCCAGTAGCAGTGATCCTTGACTACCTTGGGTTCTTTCACAGTCGGGTCTGTGAGTTATGACCCTAAAGGTGCACCTGGCAGCCATCTGTGCATATTGAGCGCCGGCTGGTATGCCGTGTGTGGTGCAGCAGATGATCAGCACTTTCTCAAAGGCCTGGATCACTTATCTTGTCAAGTGCATGAACCACCGCATCTGTGGGACCTACTACTGATGCTGGTTATGCACTTGAGGAAGCCATTTGAGCCTATGCACAAGTGTGAGCTCTCATATTTGTTATGGAACACTACCTATTGGGTGGTCTTTACATCAGCCAGAAGGGTGAGTGAGCTCCAAGCGCCTCTCCCATCTGCTCTTCCCCAAGGACAAAGTCGTCCTTCACCCCCATACGAAATTCCTTCTGAAGGTTGTGTCAGAGTTGCACCTTAACCAGGTGATCAAATTCCCAATTTATTTTAATAACCAAGGCTTGGACGCTGATCACATGCTTCAAACTCTGGACCTGTGCAGGGCGCTACCCTATTATAAGGAGAGCATAGCAGGAATTTGTGACAATGTTCATCTGCTGTTTGCCACATACGCTGAAACTGAAGCTGCACCTGGCAGCAAAGTGGATGATTGCCAGGTGGATCACATCCTGAATCAACCTCTGCTGTAGGTTGTCTGGTATTGAGTTGGCCAAGGGGCTGAGGGCTCATTCAGCATGGCACACCGCTGCCTCTGTGGCTGCTTCCAAGGAAAGATAAATGACAAATGATGGCAGAAAAAGACCATTGGTCCATCTAGTCTGCCCTGGCACACTATTAAGCCTTTAACTCGATCCTAGTCGTGTTTGAAGCCATTGTTTCGGCCCCACCACCTCAGGTAGCAGGCATTTTTGAGATAGAACTTCCTCACATCCATCCGATTTCACCTCCTGCTAGCTTCTGTTCATGACCCTTGTGTTCTAAATGTTCTACACCTGGTGAATAGTTCCTTACAATTTACCTTGTTTGTTTATTTCAGGAGCTTGAAGGTCTCTGTCATATCATACCTCTCCTTTCTGGTCTCCAGCAAGTACATGTTCAGTGCCCTGTGCCGCTCCTCGTAGGATCTGTCCTGCAGGCCATGAATCATTATGTTACTGTACACTGCACCCTTTCTAGCCTGTCCCTGTATTTTCTTAAATGGGGACTCTCGAACTGGCACAGTACTCCAGGTGTCAGTGATTTATAGAAAGGTAGTAATACCGCTTCTTTCCTGCAACAAAAAACCCTCCCAATCCACTTCGGTATTCCAGTTGTCTTACTTTAGGCCTTGTTGTATTGGCTAGATTGGCTGTGATGACTCCCAAGATTCCTTTTCCTCAGTAGAAGTGCCCAGCTTAACCTATTCCATCTAGTGTTCCATCTCCTGGGAATCTTGTTCTCTATGTGCATCACTTTTTGGCAAGGATGTCCCCATTGAGGAGATATGCAGGGCTGCAGCCTGTGCAAAAGCACATACCATCGTCTTCCACTACAACACTGACATGCTGAGTCACCTTGATGCAAATTTTAGGGCCTCAATCCCCCAGTCTGTTTGTCAAATGGAGTGCACGCTGCCCCCCAACCCCCAGAGGACTGCTAGTAATCTGCTAGAGTGTAGATGGTGAACTTTATCCATGACACTAAAAATATAGGTTACTCACCTGTAACCATAGTTCTGTTAGTTGTATACATTTCACATCCACACAACCCAAACCAACCTCTGCTGGCAAGTGATGCACAGATTCCTGCTTCCAGCATGCTAGAACTGACGTCGATGGGGCGGAATCAGAGGATGCCACCATGGGTGGTGGGTGGAGATTAGCTTGAAGACATTCTGGTGACTCAGCTCTCTAGCAGACTGCCAGAATGTGGATGTGAATTGTATACCACTAACAGAACTATGGTTACAAGTAAGTGACCTATATTTGCTGCACTTTACAGATCTTGAAGGGTTTCCTACCTTACATTGATGATGTTGTATAAGGAAACCCCTTTTAGACTATACAGCGTGGCAAATGTCAGTCCTGTATAATCCATAGCTGGGTTTTATTTTTGTTGATAGCACATCAATAATTTCAGTTATCTAAATATGATCAAACTATAAAGGAAAATTTAAAATTAAAGGTGGTATTTGAAAAGGAAAGTATACTTCTAGGGATGTGGATATGTTGTTCTATCCACACTAATTGGCATAGTCCTTTTCCCTTTAGGAAGAGCCGGAAAGTCTTCAAGCTGGCTCCTCCCACCCACCCGGGTGGTATATCCCTCGGCTCCACCCCATGATGCCAGATCTTCCTTTCCACAGGAAGAAACAGGTTCCCTCCTTTGTGCTTCTGTGTTGTAGGCCCTAGCGCTTTTGATCCGTTTGGATTGCTTTCTAAGTCTTTGCTACCGTTTCAGTATTAGTCTTCGAGCTCCCAACTGTGATGAATAAGTCCACGCCTGGATTTCACCAGTGCCCGTGTGGGCAAAAGATGTCACGTACCGACCCCCACACCACGTGCATTTACTGCCTGGGCCACGGACGATACACAGGCCTGCGACATTTGTCGGTCTTTTCACACGACGGTCCTCGAGGACCGCCTCGACCACCTTAAGTTGGGCCGCTCTGAAAACGAAATCTGCAGGTCAAATCTAAAGATGCCTGCTAGTCATCTCCACAGCTGGGTCCGCCGAGCAGCTGGAACAGCTATGGCCTTGAGGGGAGGAGGAGGAGGTGGCTCGGGCCGCCGCTCAGTCCTCCTTGGCCTTTGCCTTCATGCCACTCCAGTTGGGCTCCACTTTTTCCGGCTCCTTCAAGAAGCTTTGCCAGTCCCTCCTGACTAAAGGTCAGGGTCCTTCTGGATCTCACAGCTCCCGCTCTCGCAAGGAGGAGGAGTTGAAGAAATAGAAGACTCATTGTCGACATTCGTGGGACCAGGAAGGTTCTTGGTCTCACGACTCCCAGGTTTTGACCATGGTCGAAACTGTGGCCTTGGCCACTGGCTTCACAGAGACCCCATCAGGCCAGTCAGTCAAGACGCTGGCCGATGATGCGGCCAAGATTTTTCTCAACCCAATCAACTGGTTGTCGTCTGAAAAGGCCAGCAATTCTGTTTTCAGGACTCCAGTCCTGCCTGTGACCTTAGAAGGGGGCTGCTCAGTCCACTGATCAGAACCCTCCAGTCAGAGACCCAGACAAGGAGGAGCCACAGCATTCCCCGACTCCCTCTGAGATCCCCCGGCAGCCAAGATCGAGGTCCTCCTCCAGTGGGTCAGGCAGCTACCGCCATCATCAGCGCTCCCACTCTCAGCACCACAGAAAGCGGCACCGCCACTATTCCTCATCTTCATCCTCCTCGGGTGAGGAGCAGCTTTGGCACAAGTTGCGTTGACACTATGAAGACCTCATATGGCAACAGTTGGTGTTGGCCAGTACGAAGCTGACCCCAGTTTACACACCGGCCATCACTTGGCTGTTGCCCGAGAGGCCAACATCGACTCCCCCCTGTGGGGTCAGTTGAGACTGTTCCTCCCCCAGCGGAGTCTGTCAAGACCGTCTTGGTTCGGCCGAAGCCAACCTCTCCAGCAATTGTGGTGGAGCCGCTGCCCAAGCAGCCATCGACCGGCACTCCGACTAAGGAGTCTCGGCCAGCCAATTGGCTTCCCTGTGGCTGTCGATCACCATTACACCTGACTGCCCGCAGAGGGTTGAAGGTGGCTCAGGCAGTCGGCCGGTTTATGTGGACTCCTCAGAGTCCGAGGATCCCTCACTGCACTCCCATCCAGTCAAACAGAAGTCCTTGTGGGATCTCTTGATGGAGGAAGGGCCCACTTCCTTCCTGGGCATCCTTCTTCTCATCTCCGAGTCCACGGGGATGAAAATGGAGCCCATCCAGAAACGGGCTTGCTGTCCCCTTACAGAGATTCTAGACAAAGGGAACTCTTAAGAGACTTTTCCTGTGGCCAAGACCATTTTCGGCTCAGCGTTTGAACTTTGGCAGTGCCCCATGTCTTACCTGGCACCCTATGCCCGAATGGCCTGTAAGTTTGCAGTGCCCATCGGTACCCTCTCGGGTTTCACAGAGTACCCCTCAGAGCACCCCTTGGCCAAGGGGCTGGTGGCCGACTCCGTGTTTCAGTGCTCAGGCAATATCAGGGATGTCGACAAGCCGCTGGGCAAGGAGTCCAAGAAATTGGAACATGCGGCCAAAAAAGCTTATGCTGCCTCCTCGCTCGGTCTCCCATCAGGCTAGCCCATCCGTCTTGATAACACACTTCTCCCACGGACTCTTGGCCTCTTTGGATGAGGTGATTCCTCACCTGCCTGCGGACCTTCAGACCATGGTCAAGCAGGTCCAAGATCAGGGCCAGGCTGTGGCCAAGCAGCAACTGCAAATGGCTCTGGATCTGGGAGATTCCTGTGGCGGCCACAGTAGCCATGTGCTGTAGGGCTTGGCTGCAGAGCTAGACTTTCATGGCAGACACTCAGCACAAGCTGGTGGATGTTCCTTTCTTGGGCACCAACCTGTTTGGGCCTGGTGTGGAGGATCACCTCCAGTGCATTGAGAAATCCAATGCCACCTTGGACTCGGTAACATCTGCACAAAAGGATCCTAAGGGCTCCAGGCAACAGAAGCAAAAGCCCTTTCGGTCCTCCACTCCTGTGGCCAAACCAGCCCAGCATCAGTCTGGCCAGCAGGCTCAGCCCTGGTGACCCAGGCACAAGTCAGTGGCTCCTCAGCTGGGTCTTCCTCCTCCAAGCCTGCTCAGTGATTGGATGGGGGGTGCCACCCTTAGGTGGTCTGCCGAACTGTCACTGTGGCTCAGTGGGATGAGCCGCAAAGTGCAGTGGGTCGCAGTGTGTCTGTGGACCGAGGCTCGAATCCTGGTCCCAGACTTTTGCTAAACCGCATTTTTATTTTTGCTCCCCCGTGGTGTTTCTCCCTGTCTCTATGTTGAACACCCCCCCCCCAAGTTGATTATATTAATGGGGTGGAGTTCAGGGGCAGAGCCCCCCGACAGAAAACAAAGATACCACTCTTTTCTTTCACGAAATGTATTTCAGCAGTGTATCCGAGCAGCAGCAATGTATCCGCTGAATTTACAGCATGGTACATTGCTGTGCTCTTATGTCGTATAACATAATGACCCCATGCTGTCTCCAGGTACTTCCTGGTGCCATAGCAGACGGGGCTGGTGCCCATTCTAGATATGCATGACCTGAGCAAGTTCCTCAGGTCATTGCACCTTCAAGGATGTAACTCTGTCTCAGATCATGCCACCTATAGAGCAAAACGTGGTTTTGCTGCCTGGATCTTCAGGATGCATTCTTTCATGTCCCAATCCGTCAGTTCCACTGAAGGTTCCTCCGCCTTCAGGCTTAGGGAACCCTCTATGAGTTCCAGGCCATGCCTTTCGGCCCTCTTCAGCCCCCAGGGTCTTCACCAAATGCATTGCAGTGTGACAGCTTATCCGAGGCACCGAGGGGTCTGGGTGTACCCCTACCTGGATGACTGGCTGATTGCAGGTTCCTCCAGGCAGAAGGTGGAGCAGTCCAGGGGCCTGACCCTCCAGACCTGCACCTCCCTTGGCCTCCTGGTCAATGAGGCCAAGTCGGAACTCATGCCACCGCGGTAATCAGCTTTATCGGGGCAGAGCTCGACTGTTGCTGAGCCAGAGCCCGGCTCCTGGTGGCCAGGGCAGAGGTTCTCTGCCCCTTTGCCTGATCATTTCAGCTTGGGCAATTGCGTCCTGCCCGGGACTTCCTGCACCTTCTGGGTTGCAAGGCGGCCTGCACCAGTGTAGTCAGATGGGCCCATTGGAATATCTTCTCCTTGCAGTGGGAGCTGGCCAGCCAGTGGTCTCAGCACAGAGGTCACTTTGACCAGCTGGTCACTGTGACTCAGAAGATCTGGGACGCCCTCCAGTGGTGGCTGGTCCTAGCACATCTGCTGGAAGGGATCCCGTTTGTCCTCCCTGAGCTGACGGTCATCCTGACGACCGATGCCTGTCTCATGGGCTCGGGTGCCCATCTAGGGGAACACGGTCCATGGGCTGTGGACCCCCAAAAAGTCCGAATTGCACATCAACATGCTGGAGCTCCGGGCAGTTTGGCTGGCACTGACTGCATTCACTCTGTTTATTCGGGATTAAGTGATCCAAGTCCAGGCGGACAACACCATGACCATGTACTACCTCAACAAGCAGGATGGGATGCACTCCCTGCCTCTGTGCAAGGAAGCTCTCTGCATTTAGACCCTCATTCGCAGCCTGGTGGTGGATCTCCTAGCCATCCATGTGGCAGAAGCCTCCAGTCAGCTGACGGACATCCTCGGCCAGGTAGGCGAGGCATCTCATGAGTGGTCTCTCCATCCAGACATAGTTCAAAGCCTGTTCTCCCAGTGGGGCACCCCTCAAGTGGACCTGTTTGCCTCCAGGGAGAATGCAAAGCTGAGGCTGTTCTGTGCGCACCCCTTCAGCAGGGCTCACCGCAGGGGGATGCCTTCATGAGATCTTGTTCCCCAGGCCTCTTTTATGCCTTCCCTCCACTTCCTTGATCCATACGGTGCTGCTCAAGGTCAGGAGGGAGAAGGCATGGGTGATCCTGGTGGCTCAGACTGGCCACGCCAGTTCTGGTATCCCGATCTCCTCAGCCTCAGCCTCAGCAACAGGCTCCTGAGATGTCCACCTGGACCTGCCCTCCCATCAGTCAGGGAAAGGTACTCCACCCAGACCTTTAATCCCTGCACCTGACAGCCTGGTTCTTGAGCAGCTAGAGTTCCAGGCTTTGGGTCTCTCCGTAGATGTCCTCACCGTGGTGGAGGCATCTAGAAAGCAATCGACCAGAAAATGCTATGCCTTCAGATGGAAGAGATTCTCCATTTGGTGTCAGGGCAAGGGGCTGGACCCTTTATCCTGTCCGGTGGCCAGCATTTTGGACTACCTGTGGTCTCTCTCCAAAGGGGGATTTCGGTCGATGACCCTTAAGGTGCGTCTGGCAGCCATCTCTGCTTACCGGGCGCAGGCTGGTCAGCAGTCGGTGGCGCAGGAGAAGGTGGTCTGGTGCTTTTTCAAAGGCTTAGATCACATTTCCCCTCCGGTGCGTGAACCACCACCACCGTGGGACTTGATGCTGGTTTTGGCAAAGCTCATGAGCAAGCCGTTCGAACCAATGCACAGGTGTGAAATGTCTCACCTGTCGTGGAAGACCGCCTTCTTGGTGGCTATCATGTCAGCCAGAAGGATCAGTGAGCTCCAGGCACTTTCGGTGGAGTCTCCTTACCTCGTCTTCCATAGGGACAAGGTTGTCCTGCGCCCCAGCTCGAAGTTCCTTCCAAAGGTTGTGTCAGAGTTCACCTTAATCAGGTGATGACTCTTCCTGTGTTCTTTACGAATCACACCTCGATGTCCGAACACAGGCTGCATGCTCTGGACCTGAGGCAAGCACTCACTTATTACAAAGAGCACATGGCTGGAGTTCGGAGAGAGGTTCGCCAGCTTTTTGTCACCTACACTGAAGCCACACTTGGCAGACCTGCAGCCAAGCAGACAGTTGGCAGGTGGATCACTTCCTGCATTGATCTCTGCTATAGTTTGGCGGGTAGAGAGCCTCCCGGAGGGCTAAGGGCTCATTCTACCCATCATACCGCTGCATCAATGGCTGCTTCTAGGGATGTCCCTAGCCAGGAAATCTGCAGGGCTGGTACCTGGAAGTTAGCACACACCTTCATTTCCCATTACCACATTGACCTCAAGTCACATCGGTTGCTGGTTTTGGGGCCTCAGTTCTCCAGTCTCTGTTCTCTAAGCAGGGGGTGTGTGCCTTGCCTCCCTCCTCCCAGAGAACTACTAAGAGTCTGCCAATTAGTGTGGACAGAACAATATATCCACGTCCCTAGAAACAAAGGTTACTCACCTGTAACAGTAGATCTTCTGCAGACTGGTCTCTTGCAGTAAGTCATTACTTATGGGAGTATCCACCAGGTGGCGATGTCACACGTCAGCTTCTTCCAGCAATCCTCTGTGGGGGCTGTCCACACATACATCACTTCCTGTGGATGTGTATGAGAGTGGGCGGCCCCGAACATTTTCCTGCCGGCTTCAGCTCGCACACTCACCTCTCCTGACCTCCTGGGTTGTCGTCTTCTACTCGAACTTGAACTGATATTCTATCTTTGGGTCTGGGACCTGGGACTTGCTCTCAGCACCCCTGGACTTCCATAGCAGTCCTGTGAACCACTCACAGTACCACTGCTGCTCCCAGACTCGGGCTGTCTTGCTGGGTCTGGGACTTCTTTAGTGCCTAGCCCAATTTTTTTCTTCTACAGTAGGCCTGGTGTTCCATTAGAGCTCCAGGTACACCTGCTGCTCCCTGGCCCAGGCACTCTTGCCGGGTCTGGGGATTCACTAGGGCTGCTGTTAACAGCTCAGCCCGATTTTGCTTCTCTCTGCCAGGCCTGTGGAACACTCCCAGGCCCTGGCTCTTCTACTTACAGGACCTGGGCCTGTGCACCACTCGCTGCACCCCCGGCTTCTGCCTCTGGTCCTGGGTATGTGTACTGCTCCCAAGCCCTGGCTCTTCTACTTCCACTAGGCTGTGCCTGTGCTCCTCACAGTGGCCCTGGCCCTCTTTGCTCACAGCACCCCTGCTGCTCCCTGGCCCAGGCTCTCTTGCTGGGCCTTGGGACTTGCTCATTGCTGATCATTCAGCCAGCTCAGAATGGACATCGAGGGGCTGCCTTAAAGGCTCCCCAGTCAAGGGCACTTGTTCCAGGCATAGGAGGGAACAGGATTCACACTCCTCGCACTCCATCCACCTTACTCCATCAGCGGTGGGTCCTCCATCATCGGGGCTGTTCCCCTCATCGACTGAGCCTGCTGGGCTTGTTTTATCTTCAACGGGCCTCATCCCATCGACTGGGCTTGTTTCTGAATGTCTCCTGTCAACGGGCTGTTTTGCCCCATCAATGGAACGTTCCTTGTCAGCGTGTCGACGACACGTGTTCTTTGCTCTTCCTCGTCAATGGGAGCTCTTCTCCCGTTGACAGGACGTGATTCTGCTGTTCTCTTGTCGATGGAGGCTTATTCTCTGCTGACAGGGCACTCCTTGTCGACTGGGAAGTCTCTCCCGTCCACGGAATGGTGTGTTTTGCATGCCTCGTTGATGGGACAGCTTCCACTGTCGACAGAGAGGCTTGTTTCTGGTTTCTCTTCAGTGGGGCTGATTGCACCATAAACGGAGGAGCCTCTCCTCCTTCCCTCCTCGACAGGGATGCTTCCCTTGGCAATGAGGGCATCCCACCCCGGGACACCCCTGCTCACGGGCTTTGCTCCCGTGCCCTCCCCACATGCGTGCCCGGCGCCTTGTTTGGCATCCTCGGGGTCTCCCCATCACCATTTCGCCCCTTTGGGCCTTGACTTTTCCCGGCCTTTGGCCCCACTGAGAGGACCCAACCCTGAGTCCCTTACCTCTTTGCGGACCCAGACCACAGCGGTCGGTGTGCCTTCCTCGCTATTCGGTCAGCAGTTCCCAGGCTGGCTCACCCTCCTCCCTAGCACCGCCTTGGGCGCCCATTTCTGGACCCCCCGTCACAAGTGCCGGGCACGCCTGACAGCTGGAGGTCCCACAGTCCATGGGGCCAGGGTCTGGCCTCATCCTGCTCATCCGGGCGCCTGAATCCAGATCCGCATTTCTGCCTCCACCCCCCCCCAATTATGTGGACTCCTTTATGGAGATTCCAGGTTGGGGATCCTTTCATGGAAATGTTCCGATGGGACCTCCGGACCATAGGATCTTGGTCTCTCCCCATCCCCCATCCACATCCTCCTTTTGGAGGCCACCACGCCTGAATCCCTGCTCCCTCCTCACTTGCGGATCCCTCCGTCACGGAGCTCATGCTGCAGATCCAGCACGCTTTTGGCTTCCCTGCTACAGATCAGGACTCCTTTCGTCGGGACATGGCTGCCTACCTCGTCGTTCCTGAGGAACCTGCCATGGTTGTCCTGCCTTTGATTCCTACGTATTTTCATGCACTCTCTCATATTTGGTCTCGTCCTGCTTCCACTTAGCCTGCCCCTCGTGGCCCTGATCAGCTCAGCCGCTGTCTGCCCTCTCTTTCCTGTCACCTGCTCCATGCGTGCTTCGATGTGGTTGACGCATTGGCCCACCTCTCGGCCTCCGGCATCTCCCTTTGGCGCATTGCCTGGCTGTGGGTTTCGGGTTTGCTGCCTGGTGTCCAGCTGTCGGTCACCGATGCCCCCTTTTTCTGGGAACCAGCTGTTTGGACCTGGTGCTCAGTCCATCCAGGATTCCCTTCTGGCTTCAGGGCATACTCTTTGGTCTGTTCAGCACCTATATCACGCCCCCAGATCCCACCTGTACCCCCCCCTCGCGGGTGGGCTGTCTCGTTCCCAGCCCACCTACTGGGGTGCCTCTCGGGACCGCGGCAGGGCCTCCAAGGGGTGGCTCAGTCTGCCCCTCCGCAGCGTCCCCATCCCTCACGTGGGGCTGGACCCATTTCTGTGCCTTAACCCGTTTTTCTTGTATCCCCCGCCGCCTCTTACAGGCCTCGGAGGCAACCGAGGTTCTCTCTACCTTTCTTGGAGTCTTGCTGTCGGACTGGACGCTTCACTCCTCTGTGCAGATCTAATTGGGACTCCTGCCACTCTCCCTGCTGGAGCCCTTCAGTTGTTCCTTCTTATAACCATCCGGGATGTTTTTTTCCCGGTGCTCCTTTTCCTCCTATCTGATCCACGATCCTTGTCTATTTACTGACTTTGACTTTATGCCAGGGCCTGTCGACCTCTGCCTCGTCAGGATGAATCACTGTGCCTGGCCATCTACAGTTCTTTCTCCATCATGCCTCCTGCATGCTGTCCTCACCCACCTTTGTGCCTTTCTGCCTGAGTGGGTGTGGTTTGAGTTGACATTTCTTCTAGTTTCATGCCAAATGTCTTCACCTGACCGTTGGCCTATCTGCCTGCACGGAACAGGTTTTAGTTGGACATTTCTGTTACTTATCAAGCATTTAGTCCTTACCCCACCCCAGCCTATCTGCCTCTGGGGGTGCGGTTGAAGTTGACGTTTTATTGTGCCTTTACATCTTTGGCTTTGCCTTTCCTCACATTTGGATTTTATTGCTTGGTAATCTCCCATAAGTAATGACTTACTGCAAGAGACCAGTCCGTAGAAGATAGTAGTTATGTAAGAACTTACGGTAACAGTAGATCTTCCGAGGACTGTCTCTGGCAGTAAGTCCCCTGCCCTCCATCCCCCTGCCTTGTTGCCTTGAATCTGCAACTCAAGATGTTGGGTGGGATCACTGTTCTCTGTTTTTCTGGCCCTCGTTTACCTCGGTCCAGGCCGTGCTTACCGAAGCTGACGGTGAACAGAGGGTACTGGGGGCTGCCCACTCTTATACACATCCACAAGAAGTGATGACATGTGGGTGGCCCCCACGGAAGACTGCTGGAAGAAGCTTCCATCTGACAGCACCACCTGATGGATACTCCCATAAGTAATGACTTACTGCAAGAGACAGTCCACGGAAGATCTACTGTTACGGTAAGTTCTTACGTAACTGTACTTTCTAGGAGTGGTATATGTTGTTCATCCACATGGACCCCTACCCAACCTCCCCTGGCTCAGGCGCACAACCTCTGCTTCCAGTGGGCAAGATCTGACATCATGGGACGGAACTGAGGGATATACCACCCAGGTGGGTGGGTGGGAGGAGCCATCTTGAAGACTTTCTGGTACTTCTTAAAGGGGAAAAAGGGGAAAACAATTATGCCAGTTAGTGTGCATGAACAACATATACCACTCCTAGAACTACTGTTACAGGTGAGTAAGCTGTGTTTACATCATATCTGTAGCTTTTTAGTAAGGGTTGTAGCCACACATTGCATGTAACGTTAATATTATTAGCATGACATTTCTAAACTTATTTCAAACCTGGCAGCGAAAACTGCTTATTTTCAATAGTCTTCATTTGTTATAAGCTATTGTAGCAGTTTTTTGTTCTGCCACCACACACACACTCTTCTGGTACATCAAAAACAGAATGTAGATATGCTAATATAATTATATAGTAATACAGGCGAAAATCTTTTACATGTTATAAGTCTAGACTGTAACCCTTTTAAATGCATTACTTTTATGCCATGGTGTCTACAAATATAAAAGAATTTATGTGCATTTTTTAAGATACTATGATGCATTTCTGTGGGAAATATAAATGTGTGTGGTTTTGGAAAGCCATGTAGTATGTTGCATTTAATTGTACTAGGCACATAACGAAGACCATTATTATTATAGTATGTAATTAAGTGTACAGATACTGGAGGCAGACAGTGTAGCTCAGTAATTAAAGCGCAGACCCAACAAGCCAGAGACTCTAGTTCAAATCCGCATCTGGAATCGAGCGGTACTCCGCTCATCATGCTTTCCTGGTAAATCTCTTAAATAAATAAATAAATAATCCTACCAGAGCTATGTACTATGTAACCTTGAACAGCCACTTAACCTCCCTGGGCTCCAATCCACATATGTGCAAAATTGGGTTAAAGTAGGACCCCAGTGAAAATAAGATGTTGCATCCTGCTGTCCTATCCTGGGTAACTAAATTGTGACTAGATACAGTATCTAGTAAATTATTTAAGCAGGCCAGTATTTCCCTCAGAAATGTGTGATAGGATTGGGGGAGTGGGGTTATGGGTCACATGACAAAAGACCCTGCATTGGGTGGAGGGTTACAACATGGCACTTGCCATGGCTATCAACTCCCTAGCACCCCTCCATGTATGCCTCTTGATTTCCTGCCACAGGTCGCCATGGTTTGATGGTGACCTGAGGAGGTTGACAACTAAGGGGTGGAGGCTGGAGAGTTGTAGGTGGAGGTCCCACTCAGAGGGGACAAGTTGGCAATGAGGGCACATTACAATGAGTATCAGCAGGCTGTCACTCTGAAAAGATGCCTGTTCCTGTCATAGCTCTTCAGCATTGGACAGATTATTAAATCTTATCTATTTGCACTTCTGTAGAGCATCTCCACAAAAATGTGTGACAAGTTTAATTGGTTCTTTAATGACAGGGTGTCCTTTATCAGGGCTGGGATATCCTCAAGTGGCCTGTCATCGGCCAACAGTGTCTGGTCTTTGGACAGTGACATTTCATATTTATGGGAGGAGTCTGAGCCAGTGTTGTCTGAAGATGTCCTCTGAGTAGTGTCTAGACTGTTCCCCACCTACTCTATATTGTGCCCTGGGTTGTCCTGGCTTCTTTTGGAGTGCTGGGGAATATTTGATCCAGTTTTTGTGACGATTGTCAGGGGTTCAAGGGAAAGTCCCCTCAACCTTTTTTCTGTTTGCCTGTGTAGTATGTAGGCAAAAACAATAATTCTGTCTGTTGTGTCCCCATAATTCCATCCTAATTTAAATGTCGTTGCTTCACTCTGTTCTGCCCTGGTGTGAAAACCTGTTTGACTCCATTGCAAAGGACATGACCCCACTCATAAAAGGAAGCATGGGAGCTGATAATGTGTATTTGCACATCAAATGGACTGAAAGTAAGCAAAGAGCTCTTAGCACATAGGAATTAATCAGTTGAATAACAAAACTTCACAAGCACCTCTAGCATCCTTCCAACTGCATTTTTCCAACTTAGACACACATTAAACAGCAGAACGCATTAGGGAACTCACCTTGAAAAGTTTGATGGCCAGCACAAAACAAGTGTACAGGGACTTCAGAAGACATACAACATAACTGATTGACAGTAATACTTCCGCAGAGTTGTGCATGTACACATCATCAACTCCCATGATGCCCTGCATGAGTGGAGCCATGATCTTTGTGATGGTGTCAAACAATTTTTCACAGCAGGGCAGAACAGAGTGAAGCAACTTCATTTAAATTAAGGTGACATTGGGGGGTGTGGGAGAGAGAATCATTGTTCATGCCTGCAAAACACATAGGTATACAGAAAATAGGTTGAAGGGACTTTCCCTTCAATCTAGGTTGAGTAAAAACCTGTCCAGGAGAAAACAGTGGGCTGGCTAGTGTAATGAAATTCTTTTACCTGTAGTAAGGTTTTAAAGGGAAAGTCCCCATAACCTGTTTTTGTATACCTGTGTAGTTTATAGGCATGGACAATGAATCCCTCTTTTGCATCCTCCTAATATCATTTAAATTAAATTTAAATGACATTGCTTCACTCTGTTTTGCACTGGTGTGAAAATCTGTTTGACTCAAGCCCCTTGCAGCCCCTCAGATACATTTCAAATGGGGGATCCAGCAATGAGGTGGGGCCAGAGTGGCATTGCCCCACCCCAGACTGATGGCCCCAAACCTCCACGCTGTCACTCCTCTCCTCCCCTGGAAACCTCGATTCCCACTGCATGGCAGAATTTATATCCCGGTGCCAGGGTTCCGCTTTCAACTGTGGGTCCTGGCACCCAAATTAGCCCTGCTGCCTTATGGGCAGTGTAGTAAGCCCCACCAAAAGGGGGGGCTTACATGCTTCCCCACAGAAAACTTCACCTCCCAGTGAAGATTTGTTCTAGCTACCCCAGGAAACGGACTGGGATGGGATAATGCACATCTCTCCCACCCAGAACAGTTCCCCAGGGCTCTGCTGGCATAACTGCACAAAACAGTAACCCAATACACATGGTGACAAGCCCACTTTTTATTATACACTCTGATTCCCTACCCCAGGGTTGGTCATGGAGACCCGTCCTGGTCTCCCGCGGGCAGCTTGTCGGGTACTGCCAGGAATGGTATCCCACTCTACTCGCTGGCATACCTAATCTCAACAAATTTTCCAAAATCAGAGCTGCTGCCATTACAGTGGAGGGTAACATTTCTGTTACCTCAGGAACAGGAGATGCATTGGATAAACAGTTTCAGTAATTTCCATTAGACTGGATTTAACACACATTCTATTAGCCCACAGCAGTGTTCTGTTACCAACAGCAATAATATCATGACAGGTTACTACTGCTTGCTACATTCCCCCAAAAATCACTTTATCTTAAGCTAACTGACTTGCACACTCACACCCTTTTAATATTACGGCTGCACCTTCCCCACTCTTTTTCACAGTAACCCACGATAATATTTTACTCTACAGTCTATACAGTGTCAGTGGCTCAGTAGGTAACACACTCGCCTCTGAGGCCAGGAGATCAGAGGGCTGTGGGTTCAGTTCCCACATCTGGCACTTGGGTTAATATCCCAGTGCTGACACTGTAGTGCAGCATGAGAGGGGTGCTGCACTTCTGAGGTGCAGTCTTTCAGATGAGACATTAAACCGAGGTCCTATCTGCCTGGATTGGTGGTAGTTCAGGTGGATGTTAAAGATCCCATGGCACTTATCGAAAAGAGTAGGGGAATTTCCCTGGTGTCCTGGCCAAATTTCCCTCATTCACTAAAAATACCACCAGCAGCTTAATCTGGTTCAAGGTCAGTTGGCATTCATCTGTATCCCCCTTCTCCCGGGTCGTGCCTGAAAATAGGCAGGATTTTTCTAGTGCACTTACCCGGTCAACAAAAACTAAATAAATAAATTAATAACATTCCTATCCCTATGCTGTTTATTTAACATTCTTATTAGCACTGCAGTGCTCAGTCCAGTATGTGGATAGCAGTGTCCCAGTCTTTCAGGAGACCCATGAAGTTAGTGTCCATATCACTGGCTCCTTTTTTCCTTTCTTTGGCAGGGCCACACATGCATGCTGTTATCATATCAACCCCAACGAGATACTCTACTGGCTCTCACTACCCTCCCTCTCACTAAAGCAATAACACTTTTAACATATTTAACAGTTTAACAGCTCAACAAAATATGGTAACATTTAATTTTTTTTTCTAAACGGTATCATGTTAACACAGTGCTTTGTTCACAACAGAATAGAAAGATCTTGCATCAAGAGGGTTCCTGCAGTAGGTCTTCACTTATAGGACTGCGCCCTCTGACGTCAGGACTGCACGGCAAACTTTTCCAGCAGTGTCTGGTGGGGGACTGCCCACCAGATGTCACATGATGGATGTCAACGTAACCCTATATAGTGGGCAGTCCCTGTGCCCACCTTCCAGTTCTTTCCCGCCATCGAACTGCGCTAGTACCTCGCGATAATCTACAGCTTTGTCGATTTGCCATTTTTTCTTATTTTCAATCATATACAGTCCATTTTCGGCACTATATGTCTTCTTCATCTCCGCCTCCAAAGGCAAAGAAGAAGGGCACCAAGTGTGGGGCACAAATTCCCTACAAAGACGGCCATCGTCTCTGCCTCTTCTGTTTAGGCCTGGACCACAACACCGCAGCCTGTCCTGACTGCCAGCCCTTCAACCAGGCCACCCAGAAACGACGACAGCAGGCTCTGGAAGCCCATCTCCTTAAGTGCAGAATGGCTTCACTTGAGAAGGAGATGCAGAAAATTTGAGACACAGCTTCTTCCCCTTCATTGGACAAACAGAAGAAGAGAAAATACAAGGAAAGGCACAGAGAAAAGGAGCGCCATGAGGACCAGAACCTATCCTCCGCTAGTAAGCCTTTGACCAGCAAGGCCCTCTCCCCGCCACCCACCCTTGTGGTGACCCAGACAGCTTCAACGACAACCTCCAGTACCTCCGCCATCTTCCAACGTGTTTCGACCGGTAAGTCATCCGCTGGCTCCTCCAGCGAACGCCCGGTCCTTGCTGGTAAGTCAGACCCCGAACCCTCTAGGGCCCACCTGGTGGTCTGTAAGTCAGACTCCGTTCAAAAGCAGCCAGTAGTCCGCTCGACTCCGACTGATAAACCGGTCGAGGGCCCCACCCCCCACCGCCCGGTCGCTGTTTCGCCCGGTCAGTCTATCACCTCTGACAACTGCTTGGGCATTGCTCTCCCGTTGGGGGCTCACGCCATCTCACCTGACATCCAGCAGAGCACCCTGGCTTCTCCGAATCAGCCCTCCCCCGGGCCCTGCGCAGCCAGCAGACTTCCTCTCCACCTCCTCTGGTGGTTTTCCCTGCCCCAAAGCCTACGTCTGGGACAGAGGAGAAAAAAGGAAGCCTGGAAGTGGTTCTTTCTTCACCCACTCCTTCGGTGGTTCCACAGATCCCCCCGTGGGATGCTTCCCCTTCACCAGGCCCTATAGCTACCCTGGCATCAGATCACCTTCTGCCTGCTGCTCCTCCTTTGATATCAGGAGCGCCGTCTGATCTTTCTCATGAGCTCCCTCCACCCCTTGCACAGGGTCTGACGTCGGCTCACCCTATGCCAGGTGTCCCGATGTTCAGTCCCCTTTTGTCGACTACCCCGACAATGGCCATCCCAATGTCAACTATCGTGATGTCAGGTATTTATCCTGGTCCATCCAGGCCTCTAGGCCAAGACCTGCCGTCCTTCCATCCTATTTTTACTGGACATCAGACACCCCTTCTTCCACCGTCGGACCCGTCGATACCACATTATTCCTAGGTCTATTTCCCTGGGTATCAACAGGAATACCCATATTATCAGGGGTACCCCCCTCAATATGCAGGTTTGGAAACTCATTATTACACACCCCCAGCCAACCCACCTCCTCCTCCTCCTCCACAACCAGACTTTCAGTCTTTTATCCAGTCTTGGTGGAAGGACGCGAGGTCCCAGCTAGTCTCCGACCTGGAACATAGGCTTCCTAGCCGGGTGGCAGTGCCCCTGACCCCCAGTCTCCTGTCAGTTCACTGCATACGGTTCATGTCTCGGGAACGACCCCTCAGGACAGCCCTTTTCCGGATTTTGAATGTCCAGAGGGTGAAGAGCCCCCGACTCTGACCACGACACGTCAGAGTCTCCCTCAGATGAGCTATTCTCTTCCCCCAAGGGCAAAGAGTCTCCCAGTTCTCCTCCGGAGGACCCTTCTTTCACCAGGTTCCTCTGCATAATCCAACAAGCAAGCGGTTGGAATGCTGAGGATCTGGATCCTATGAGGAAGCATCTAGCCAAACATTTATATCTAGAAGCTCCTCCAGTTCTTCCTTGGATAGCACCACATGAGGACCTTACTTCTACCATTTGGAAATTGCCACACTCCATTCCTGCTGTTCCTAAGGAGGCAGACAGGATCTACCGCTCTCCCGAGGGCGTCCCCTTCCTGGACTCTTATCCCAAGGCAGACTCCATTGTCATTACTGTCGCTCATGACCGCTCGGCTAACCCCAAGCACATGAACACGTCCCCCTCGGACAAGGAGTCCAGGCAGTTGGAGCCTTTTCGGGAAGAAGGCTTACTCTTCTGCCGTGTGTGCCCTGTGCTCCCTAAATTATGTGGCGCATATGGTGCCATTTCAAAAGGCCACCTTGGCTAAGCTTGAGGCCAAGATCTCGTCCCTAGAGGATTCTGACTTCAAAGAAGAGATTGCTAAAGAGCATTGTCTTTCTAAAATCTCCTGCAGACATGCTCTTTGGGCCACCTGTGATTCAGTAGACATGGTGATTTGCTCCTCTGCTGCTGCGGTCAGCCTCTGGAGGCATGCTTGGTTGCGCATCTCCGGTCTGTCAACAGATGTATTTTTCCAAATCTGAAATAAATAAATAAATAAATAGATGTACAAGCAATCATAAGGGGTGCTCCCTTTTGAGGATCGGTCCTCTTTGGAGGGGACACTAAAGATTTGATTACAGGCCTCCAAGATAGTGGTCAGGCCCTCAAATCAGTCCGTTCCATGTATAGGGCCAGTACTCAGAAGAAGTAGCCCTTTCGGCGCCAGTTCAAGCGCCAAGGGAAGCAATCAGCCCCTAAGAAGCAGAACAAAAGATGAGCCACTGGCTCCTCTTTCTCCTCTCCACCGGCTGCCAAATCACAGAGACTGGCAGGAGGGCCTTTGCGCCCTCTCCCCCTGCCTCCTGACTCGCCCAGTCTTCCCTCCCCTCCACTTCAAAATGTGGAACCAGTGGGGGGGAAGAGTCACCCTTCATGTCCAAGAGTGGGAGGACTTCACATCAGACGCATGGGTTCTACAGCTCATCTCAAGGGCACACACTAGACTTTCTGGAGTTGCCTCCAGTCTCTCCTCTCGGTCACTCGGACTGCTCCCCACACCATGCCCTGTTGGTCAGGGATGAGATCAGGACTCTGGAACGGAAGGCAGCAATAGAATCTGTGCCTGCATCCCAGAGAGGAAGGGGGTTTTACTTCCACTTCTTCCTGGTCCCACAAAAGACGGGTGACCTCAGACCAATCCTGGACCTCAGCAGCCTGAACCTCTTTGTCAAGTACAAGAGGTTCTGCATGCTGACTGTTCAGAGCCTCTTGCCCCTTCTGCAGCAGGACTACTGGCTCTGTGCCCTGAACATGCAGGACGCTTACCTGCATATCCCAATTTTCCCGAGCCACTGCCACTTCCTGCAGTTTTGTTTCCAAGGGGAGCACTTCCAGTTTACAGCCCTGCCCTTTAGCCTTTCCTCGGCACCCAGGGTCTTCACCAAGTGCCTAGCAGTGGTGGCAGTGGCCTTACGCCGTCAGGGTATAGTGGTGTTCCCTTGCCTGGATGACTGACTTCTGGCAGCTCCGTCCAGGGACAGCCTTCTGGACTTTCTCTTTCTGTCACTCTGGACCTTTTTTCCTGACAGGGGATCACAGTCAATCTCCCCAAGTCATCTTTAACCCCTTCACAGAGCCTTCTGTTCATAGCGGTAATCTTAGACACAGTCCAGTGCAGAGCCTTTCTCCCCTCAGACAGAGGGGAGGCTCTTCGAGAGCAGGTCACCCTGGTGATCTCATCCAGATTTCTTCCAGCCAAAGCGTTGTTACGCTTGCTGGGCCTGATGGCAGCCTCTATCTCCACAGTTCCTTTAGCCAGGTTGCATATGCGGATCTCCCAGTGGACGTTACACACCCAATGGGACCGGCGCCTGGATGATCTGGACCATCCTGTTCTGGTCTCCAGCGCAGTCAAAAGGGATCTCCTTTGGTGGATAGACCCTCTGAATCTGTCCAAGGGACTTCCCTTTCAAAGTTCCCCTCCTCTGTGGACCCTCACCACAGACGCTTCTTGTCTGGGTTGGGGAGCGCACCTGGGGGACCATTGAACCCAAGGTTTGTGGTCCCAGCTGGAGATGTCCTTGCATATCAACCTCCTGGAGATGAGGGCGGTTCTTTTCAGACCATCCTTTCGAGAGGAACACTGCTGATCCAGACAGACAATATGTCAGTAGTCTGGTACATCGACAAGCAGGGAGGCACCCAGTTGTACCCCCTCTGCAGTGAGGCAATGAGGGTGTGGAATTGGGCAGTCCAGCACGACCTGTTTCTCACAGCTGTGCATGTTCCAAGCATTGACAATGTCCTGGTGGACAGCCTCAATTGGACGTCGTCCCTCGCTTATGAATGGGAATTAAGTCAGGAGGTAGCAGACCCTCTCTTCCAGAGGTGGGGTCACCCAGACATCGATCTGTTCACCTCCCCATCCAGTGCAAAACTTCTCAGCTTTTTGCTCACTCATTCCAGAGCCTGGAGCTTTCTGGCATGATGCATTGTCACTATGTTGGACAGGGAAGTTCTTGTTCACCTTCCCTCCCTCCCTTTCCCATTCTACAGAGGGTACTTCTCAAGCTCCAGGCAGAGGGACCCCGGATGATCCTGATAGCTCCTCTCTGACTGAGGCAAATCTGGTTTCTGCTTATGCAGCAACTCTCAGTGGAACCACCAATTCCTTTACCTCTCAGGCATGATCTGTTGACTCAGAATCAAGGCAGATTGGTACATCCAGGACTCAGGACCCTGCACCTTCATGCATAGCTCTTTCAGACATAATCAGAGCTCATTTCGGGGTCTCCCAAAAGGTCACTCTGGTCCTGGTGGAAGCGAGGAAACCCTCCATCAGATCCACCTATGCCATGAAGTGGAAGCGTTTTTCCATTAGGGCAGCTTCTAAAGGTCGGGACCCCTTTACCTACTCTGCTCCCCAGATCATGGAGTATCTCCTGCACCTATCTGATTCAGGTCTGTCATATTCGTCCCTTAAGGTTCACTTGCGGCCATATCAGCCTACCACTTGCTGGTGGAAGGATAACTGTGGCTCAGTTGGAGGTCTCTAAGACCATTTTGAAAGGGATCCTCTACCTCAAACCTCCCATTCGCAACCCCTCCCCACCTTGGGATTTGAATTTTGTATTAGAAAAGCTTTTGCTTCCTCCCTTTGAACCAGCGATGAGCTGTGACATGTGCTACCTTTCCTGGAAGATGCTATTTTTTGTTGACATTACTTCTATTCATAGGATTTCCAAGCTTCAAGCCCTGATGCATAAGGAGCCCTATTTGATTTTGCTCAAGGACCGGGTGGTCCTGCGTACTAATCTTAAGTTTTTTCCTAAGGTGGTTTCTGAGTTCACCTTAAATCAGATGGTTGAACTCCCAGTTTATTACCCTGTTCATTCATACCGCGGGGAGGATCTCCTTCACACCTTGGATGTTCATAGAATCCTCAGATGTTATGTTCACAGAACTAAGGAGTCCAGAAAGTCTGATCAGCTTCTTGTCTCGTTTGCTCCCAAATCCTTGGGATCGGCAGTTTCCAAACAGTGCCTTTGTAAATGGCTCATTAACTGCATTCGCTTCTGCTTCTGGGGAAGGTCAGAGGTCACTCCACTAGAGGCATGGCTACCTGTACAGCATTTTTGCGAAATGTTTCTGCAGCAGCGATCTCTGCGGCAGCAACCTGGAGTTCCATTAATACCTTCATGAAACAGTACATTCTGGACATTGCCTCTAGGCGTAGGGCCGGGTCTGGCCTTGCCGTCTTGTCGGGCCTACTGTCTTAGGCTGGTCCTGTACTGTCTTTCAGTTGCTCCTCCTTCCGTGACTCTCTCAATCTCTCTATGAGTGACTGCTTGGGATTCAGTCCTATAAGTGAGGATCTACTGCAGGAACCCTCTTGAAGTAAGATAGTACAGTTATGTAAGAACTTATTGTAACAGTAGATCTTCAAGAGAGGTTCCTGCAATAGGTCACCTTTTTCCCTCCTTCCTTTCCCCCTAGTTTCTGCATTTTTTTCAGCCATTCTGAACTGGGCTCCAAGATTTTATCTTTTCTCCTGTCTCATCCTACTTGTATCTCCGGGGGAGAACTGGAAGGCAGGCACGGGGACCACCACCTATATGGGGTCATGCCTACATCCGTCACGTGACGTCTGGTGGGTGGTCCCCCATCAGACACTGCTGGAAAAGTTTGCTGTGTGGTCCTTACACCAGAGGGCACAGTCCTGTAAGTAATGACTTACTGCAAGAACATCTTTCGAAGATCTACTGTTATGGTAAGTTCTTACGTAACTGTACTGTCTCCCACAATTGGCAGCAGCAGCAGCAGTCTCACAGCAGCACTGAGAAGGCACTGTGGGCAGGGTTTCACTTGTTTTTTCCTGCATCCCTTAGTTGCAGCCTCAGATGCATAGTAAAAACAGGGGTCAGGCTTGGTGCATTTGGCACCCTGGCAGTCTTTGCTAATATTATAGTACTTGCAGCGGGCCCCGTTATTGTCCTGTACCATAGCGAAGGATTTAAACAGGGTGACCTCCATCCAAATAGTGGCACTTGTTATCACTTTCTTCCTGTCATAGGCATTATCAGAAGGCCCCATTTGTTTTTAGAGATGGATGTTCTCGACTGCTTCATAGAACACCCAGTCAGAATTCTTGATCTCTGTGATGTCCCACACACATTCGCTAACATAGGCGTAATTCTCGCTGGGGTATTCTTTCTTCAGACAGTGTCTCACCCATCGTTTAGCCTGCAGCAATTCTGGGATTGATCTTATGCTGGTCCATGGTGCCTGGCCCTTAGGGAGCCAGCTACCTTCTCGATATCTCAAATATTTGAGCTCCCTGAGGCATAAAGCATTTTCAGGAACTAGATACATAATATATTCATACATACTGTTATGAATTGCTGTACAGTTCATTTGCGATATTAGTTGCTGTACAGTTAATTTGTGATACAGTATTAATTTTCTTAAAGAGCAGCTGACACCTTTGGGGAAAATGTTAAAAAGCATAATAGTTGGATATAGTTAAGCTTGTATTTCATAGGTCTTCTATAGATTTCTCTTCTGCATTATATATTACTGAAGAAATTCCCATAAAAGCAAGAAATGTATACCCTAAAGTGCATCTGGCTCTATAGCTTACTCCCTATTTGAAAGTATAATGCTGTTGTGACATCACAGTCTGTTCCTATGGGAATAACTGTGATGTCACAAGCACAGTATTATGACAGGTTGGAAAGAAGTAATAGGAGCTTATGAGCCATCAAGGAACAACTATGCTGTTTTTATGCAAAGTACCCTCAGAAATAAATAATGGGGATAAGAAATATAGAGCTAATGAGCTGCTTTGTTTCCAAATCTGTTTTCCAAAGTTCTCAAGGCATCAGTGGCTCTTTAATGATGTATACTGTTGATACCCTTTTTTTTTTAAATGTGTTCCTTTCTACAAGTGGCCTGTCTCTAATGGCAAGGTCTGGCAAGTCAGCATTCGCGTTCACTGTTCATGGAGCATAACCACCCATTGAGTCTGGCTGCTGCTGGGTTTTGCTGGATGTTTTAAATAACATGTGAGTGACATTTCATTAGTGGGCACATTGGAACATAACACACTTTAACACCGACTTCTGAACGACCGCTAAAACCCACAGCAGCCGAATACAAAGTACATTCACTCCCCATTAAAAGCGGGAAACGATAAGAGACAATCAGTGTGCCAGCACTGCGAACATGCTTGCTGACATGCCAGACATCAGGATTAAAAACAAGTTGTTCGGAGAATGGGAGAACTAAAAAAAAAAAAAGGTTTTCAATAGCATACATTACCAATTAGAAAAAAATAATGCCAGCCCAGATTGTTACAGGACAATCAAATTTTAAATATTTAGTTTTAATATAAATGGCTTTACCAACCCTATCTCCCTCCATGAGACCTGCATGGTTGCCCTTTTGGGGGAAAAGAGAAGATAAAATACAGCCTTGGTGTAAGGCTAAGGAGATTTATTCCTATAAAATACATATTGCTAAATAGTTTTATCTATTAAAAAATCCACTATGGCAATCAGGCTGTGTGATGTTCAAAAGTGCTGTAACGCACCACCGTATAGATCAGAGCCAAGTTCTTTTTTACAAACATCAGAGGGCCTAAACCAGTTGGCGATGGGGAGTTTCTGATATTTGTAAATGGGTGGGCTCCTGTTTTTTGTAAGAGGTTTTGGAGTTGAACTTTTGAAATAAAAAACAAATAAATACTTTACATGGTGGTGAGTTACTGCACTTTTGACCATCAAACAGCATGATTGCTATAAAGGATTTTTAATTAGATAATACATCTCCTTAGCCCTACTGTACAGCAAAGCTGCAAGTTAAATATAATATCAGAAACTAGTTTTCCAGTAATGGTCAACAATATAAATACAATGCCATCCACCAAGAGCAAGCACACTGTGTGAGATATCACAGTTTGCTATATGACACATCTAATAATTGCCATAGGATTACATAGAGTTCCTGCAGTATCCTGCCATGTGTCACAGCAGAATTTGTGATATGAGTGCTTGATCCAGGGTGGGGGCACTGCGTATTAAGTATGTCAAAAAGTAATTTAAACTTATAGTGTCCCTTTAAACATACACCCTGGTAGGTGGAGTCAATGCAGTGTCTTATGCCACCTACAGTGGTATTAGTTTTCTATAACAGTTAGATTTCACAGTTGTGGCAAAGGGATATGATGTTGTTTCCCACTTCTGTGACCGTGTTTTGGCCACTCAGGAATCTGGATTTGGTCACGTTCAAAAGACGTCTGCTTTCATGAATTTGCAGAAGCATGCCACAAGAAAAGTCCTTTACCTCTGCAGGAATCTATTAATTAAATTCTCATTATTTTCTACACAGTTTTCACTTGAAGGGATTTTATTGGACAGCCAGTCCCATCCTGTTTCCTGTTTGCAGGCAGCACTCCTGTGTTCAGACATTTATTTATTTTTATTTATTTAGTTTTTGTTAACCAGGTAGGTGCACTAGCCACAAAATGACTATTTTCAGGCATGACCCGGGAGAGTACAACAGTTGAACAACAGCAACATGGGTACAATAATACAAATAGAGGAACAGTACAGCAGTGCTACAAAAATACAATGGGTAGAAACAACAAAAAATAATGGCAAGCATTATACAGATAATGACAGTAAGATATGTAATAAGTGCAGAAACCATGGACCCGACCTGTGGAGTGAATAAGTTAATAAGATAGTAAGGTTATATAGAGAGAAATGTGAGGAATGTTCAGACATAACAAGAAAGACTGACAGAAGGAAGGTCGGGGTGGTAATTGGCAAAACAACAGTGGATGGTCAGCAACAAGGTTCGAGAAGGAAGAAAGCTAGTAGTCAAGAAGTTCTTTACAAAGAGAAGGAAAAACATGGGGAAGGGAAGAGGAGACAGTCTTGGAGCTGGATTAGAGCAGGGGTGACATTACTTTTAAGTCTCAGGAGCTTCAGATTGGGTCAAAGCATGTACAAGCATCAGCTAAGGATAGATAGTGATGATATTCACTTTTACATCCAGAGTGAGACTGAGACAGCCGGAGGTTGAGTGGAAGAGCATTCCATAGCCTGGGAGCAGAAAATTGGAAGGCCCCTGCGCCTTTAGTCGTCTGACATCTCGGAACATAGAGCAATGATCTGTCAGCTGATCGCAGGCCATGGGAGGATGGTTGAGGGACCAGCAACGCCGCCAACTGGGATGTTTTTTTTTCCCGGATGATCGAGTCCATTAGTGATCCAAGGTAGTATTGTCTACTGGCAGAGGGTGAGAGCCAGTTCAGATCCTTATAAAGAAGGCAATGATGTTTGAGTCGAGGCGACGAAGAGGCAAATCGGCATATATTGTTATAAGTTATGTCACATTTTAGTAGGGAGGTTTTATGGGCAGAGGTAAGAATAGAGGCACCATAAGTAAGGGTTGGGAGCAGAATACCTCAGGCAATTGCTAATTAGGCCGAGGGTTTAAGCATGTAGCTCATTTTGTAAGCTACTCCCAGTTTCAAGTTTACAGCTTTGCACGAGGACTGAATGTGAAGATTAAAATCCAGGGACTGGTCCAGCAGGATCCCAAGGTACTTGAAGGAAGTAACATTTTCAAGTGGAAATCCTCCTGGGTGAAGAACGTCTAGCAAATTAGAACATGTCATGGTGTCCTGCCATGAAGAGAATGGGGGCACCCCATAGAAGTCTATAGGGATCTATATGGCCATTTTCCTTTGCTTTTTTTGATGTTACAGTATGTTTTTGGTTAAATCCACGATTAACTAACAGTGCCTTGTTAGTCAACTGTTATTTAGTACTGCCTATTATTTGACTGTTTAGTGTTTTTGCTCTTATTCTAGGCTGGTAAATTGCTATTTGTGACTGCCTGTTGTCTGCTACATGTTGATGTATTTAATCTTATTGTAGTCTAGTGTGTTTCTAGTAGTCTTAATCGTGCTCTACAGTACCTGTGATTTTATTCTGCCTTGTTTTGCCTGTAATTTCTGATTAATTGTAACGTTGTTTCTTTTGTACTCTCCCAGGCCAAACCTGAAAGCAGGCATTGTTTTGTCCAGTGTACCCACCCATATTCCATCAAAACTGCGTAATCAAAAACAGTGTGGTCAAATAAACAAACTTTGGGCAATTAGTTTCATATGACCATTCAGAAAAACTTCTAAATTTCAATGCAGAGTTCATTTCAAGAGGATTTTAACTAGCAAATTTTGCTAAAAACACTTGCATTTCCTGGTTGTGAATTTTACTAATTTCTTTTCACAGCACTGATATTTAACCGCATTGTTTTGGATTTTGCGGTTTTGATGTGGAACTGTACCCACCTGGTTAACAAAAGCTGAATAAAATAGGTGAGCAGTGGTGGGCTTTGAATTAAGCCAAATTATATGTTCGCAATTAAAAAAATGTAAAGAAAACTGGCCCCATAATTCCATGGGCACCTCTATCTCTTCCTGGTTGTACATCTGGGTACGAAGTGGAGACAGCAAACATAGAAGTGGAAGGGATTAGCTTGACACCTTGCTGGGTCCAAATACGATGCCTTTTCTTTAAGTGGACACACCACAGAAAATAATAAAAAATTTCACTAGTAGACTTTAGCAGAGGTAAGGGAGTTTCCTCGGGTTGCTTTTTTTTTGCAAAGTCATAAAACTAGACATTTCACTTAAAGGGATACATTCAGCCCCTTAGGCCTCAAAGTGTCCCTGGTTCAAAAATCATGTTTTATGATTGTTCACATTCTGTAGAGACTGTTGATGTAGCTGGGAGTCCCCTTTCCTTCTAAAAAGTGAAAGACAGACTGCCCACTCTACTGGTGTTACCACACCAAAACGTGTTTGTTTACATTCCTGTTATCAGCTCTCAGTGCATCTTTCCTGGAGTTGGCAATGCCCCTATTACAGTCTATCGATTCATTACACGGTAGGAGGAGAGGACAAAATGGATTATGAGTGGCTGCACTGTTTGGGGGGGGGTTCCTAATGTTCAGGAAATATGAAATAAGAGTAGAGCAAGGCACTGAAACAATACACTTTTGAGTATATCTACATCATTTGCAAGCATTTAATTTCTACTGAGAAAGAAAACAGATAAAACAACCAACATCATCTGTGAATTTTAGAGAAGGCAAGCAATCATAAAATTTGGATTTTTAACTAGAAATAATAACATGCAAAAAAAGGTTGGCAGTATTCCTTTAAGCTTATGAATATGTTAAACAGCCTTGTTTTTTTTTTAACCAAAAGGGTTAAAACAATTCCTATAGGTTTTTCCCTTCAACAGTTTCTGCATTTACATGTGGTGCATGTGACTGCGTCCTCATGGTACAGTCCTTAATAAATGACATCTCAGAAAGTTTAGACCTCTAACCTGATTTTACAATTTCTTCTTTATATATGTCTTATATGATTGTATAAACATGGCTCTATAAATCTGTTTCCTGTTTATTATTTTACAGGATAATATATTATGGTCCGGACTAGTGAAGCTATTCGATCCATTGAAGTCACCAAGATGTTATGCAGTTATTGCTATGAAGAAACAGTAAAGCATTCAGATGAATACACTTCATCAGTATTTCATTTACTATGAAATGTTGCTGTTAACCTCTTGTACTGTTAATGTTTGCACTTTCATCGGTTAAAATGTCCGTATCATTTGTATGCTAGGCACTTGACTGATGATTTTGGAACAGATTCTAGGAAATGATAGTTTCTTCTATAAATGATACTATAAAACTGACATTCCAGAGTTGATAAACAGTAAATCTTTGTTTCCTGGCAGCTTTTTATAATATGCATAATAAAGCACTGAAAGGAAAAGTTATTTTAGGCATTGATGTTTGTCTTGAGATTGAATCTGTGCTACAGAAAATAAAATCGAACTACCAAAGGTATTGAAAGGCATGAAACGTATATTAAGCATTGCATGAGATTATGGCTTGATTTATATTAGTAAAATAAATTGATATGATTTAGTTGTTTTATATACAGAGCAATTATTCGTAAGTACAGGTTTGGTATAGAAACAGAATAATGTATATACAACTGTGTGGTATGAGTTTTTGATTTTGTGTTTTATACACCTGCAAGTGTGTGGTCATGCAAAAAACATAGAGGGCATGTAAAAAAAAAAAAAACCTCATAGGTACACCCTTGAATATGTTTTATTTTGTATAACTGGTACAATATGTTTCCATGCAACAAAATTGTTGGAATAAGGAGTGAACAGATGTATTTCAGCTTTTTTTTTCTTCATTTCTTTGGTAAGCAGGTAAGACCCTTTGTGCACTGTTTTCATTGATGATCAAGGAGCACATAGGAGGTTAAGTGACTTGCTCAGAGTTGCACAATATACAGAATACTGGGTGGGCAACTTTTGCCACAGAGGGATTCTAATTCCCTCTGACCTCGAGAGCAAAGCTCGAGTGGTCCTTGGGAATCAGAACCCTGAGGTAGCAGAATGCACTGGTTGTGCAAAAAGTTGCTCATCCTTATTTTTTATAGTTTATAGTATTATATGGAATGTGTGTGCAGTAGTTGTTTCTCTTTCAGAGTGCAGCTGACTTGTGCAGTCTCTAGAGGCTTCAGTATGCTATTGTACCACAGAAGGGTACAGTCACAGTCTGTGACCTTTGAACTGTGGCACAACAGCATTTTGAAAGGGATGGAATTCTATACAGAACAATGCTGTACTATACACTCTATGCAAGTTGAGTTTGTGGGAATCAAACTTAGGATGTTGGATGTACTCTGGAGAGAAAATGGGGGGAGGATGCAGTGAAGAGGTCCACAGGTGCCTGTGATAAACAAAAATAAAAATTAGTGAAACAGAAGTAACTTGTGGACCTCTTCATTGCACCCCCCCCTCCAATGTTGTCTCCAAAGTGTTCTTCCACATCTAGGGATGGCAGCATTTTTAGTCCATAAACCTACCCTTATTTTTTACCGACATAGATGCTGGATATTTCAAGGAAATAAAACTTTCTGATAAACATTCCATGAACTAGCCACAATGTTTTCCACTTTTTTCAAAATTCCATGCCTGAAGTGCCCCAAATAGATCAGAAATCCAGTCAGCTATACAATGACCAGCTCCACTGCAGAAACCTGACATCTTTATTTACATCATCTGATGCTTTCAACTCTCTCTTCCCCACACTCTCTCTCTCGCTCTCCATATGCTTACTTTCCCTTCCATCTACTTAATTTGATAAACAGCCGCAGTATGTTACAGCTCCACTAAGCTCTGTGACCCCCCTCCCATTGGTGATTTTTAAATTGCAGAGTTGAGGAATTTTAATCTAATAAGTTGTTTTAATTCATTTTAACACAACAAATGCCTGTATTTCAGCATTGTCACTATTAGTTTTACTTGTTATCCTAGGCAAAACGTTTCACTTAACAGCAAAGCATAATTTGCTTAATTCTCATTGTCCCTTATTTATTGTTGAAAACCCAGGTACTATGGTAAAAATTGAATAGTACTGTAGACAAAAACTACTTCTTAATAACCACAAATGATAACTAAAATAAGCAACTTGTAACACCAATCCCACAGCCTCTCACTCTCTCTGTCAGAATTTACAACATAATAACAGCTCATGAAATAACATGTACATACTTCACAACTTTCTCATACCATCACACTGTTCATTATTGTGGATAGTCAACTCACTGTCAACTATCAAATCCCTATATAACACTTTTTTTATCTTCAGCTCATATTCCTCTACCATCAAGAAATCATGAAAACTATTGACTGACTAACCCTAAATTACTGTAATTCAATAGTGGGTCTGTACATTTTTCACAGAACATGACAAATGTATTTATTTATTTATTGAAATGTTTCACCAAATAGAAACTAGGAAACAGAGACTGGTTTTAATCACTACATCAGTGTTTTAATACTTGCATATATTTTTCTTCTACTGTCAGGAAATTATGAAAACAAGTATGAAAAAATATCCAAGTAGTATAGTTCATCACTGTGTCACTGAATCACTTATTCAAAAAAACAAGCAAACAATTAGAAGTAGAAACTAGCAGACAAAGGCAGGTTGTGTTTTTCCCCCTGACAAATACACACAAAGAAACATAGAAACTGATGACAGATAAAGACTGCTAGGCCCATCCAGTCTACCCATTTTCCCTGCCTACTGTAAAAGCCACAGACCCTACTTGATCTCTGGCTTTACCTCCTCATTCCCCTATGCCTGTCCCATGCATGTTTGAATTCCCACTACCACCTCCGCTGGGAGTCTATTCCATGCATCCACCACCCTTTCTGTGAATAAATATTTCTTCACGCTTACCCCTTAGTCTACCCCTTCCAACCTCATCATGCCACTTCGTTCCTGGACATCTTCTTTTCTGAAAGATGCTACCCTCTGGTACCCTATTTATCCCTTTTAGATAGTTGTAGGTTTCTATCATATCTCATGTAGGCAAGTATTTCCTCACAATCTACCAACTTGAACAAATGCAGTCACACATACTTTGTCAGTGCATAAAGTGCATAGCAGCTATTTATTAATATCAAAAGCCCAAAGCCAGAAAAGTACCATACCTCTCAACGAGGATGCCACTAGATGCCCCCCCCCCTTTTGTATGGGATTCTGTCATATCTCCCTTGTCTCTCCTGTCCTCTAGGATATACATATTGAGATCTCCCAGTCTCTCCTCATATGACTTTTGGTGCAGGCCCTGCACCATCTTTGTTGCCCTTCTTTGAACTGCCTCCAACCTATCTATTGTCCTTATGGAGATGTAGCCTCCAGAACTGGATACAGTATTCCAAATGATGCCTCACCAATGATCTGTACAGTGGCATCACTACCTCCTTTCTTTCTTCTGGTGACACCTCTCCCTATGCGCCCCAGCATCCCACTGGCTCTCCCCACAACCTTGTCACATTGTTTGGCCTCCTTTAGATCATCAGATATGATTAGCCCCAAATTCCTTTCCTGTTTGGTGACCATCAGTATTCTCTCCCCCCCCCAAAAAATCATATAATCCTCTCCTGGGTTCTTGCTCCCCAAATGCGTGATTTTGCACTTTTTTGCATTGAATCTCAGCTGCCACACTCTAGACCATTTCTCCATTTTACCTAGGTCCCTCCTACCCTGTTGCAGATCTTAGTGTCATCCACAAGAGGCACGCCTTCCCTTCCAGTCCCTCTGCAATGTCACTTATGAAGACATTAAACAGGACTGGCCCCAGGACTGATCCCTGTGGCACCCCGCTGGTCGTCCTCCTTTCCTCAGATTGAGCTCCATTTACCATGACCCTCTGTCTTCTATCACTCAACCAGTTCCTAACCCAGTTTACCACCTTGTGACCTACTCCCAGGCTGACCAGCTTGTTCACCAGTCTTCAGTGTGGAATGGAATCGAAGGCCTTACTGAAATCCAGGTTGGCCACATCCTCCGCTCCCCCCCCAATCCACAACCCTAGTCACCCAGTCAAAGAAATCAATTAGATTTGTTTGACATGACCTTCCTGCTGTGAATCCATGTTGTCTTGAATCTTGTGCTACGCTGGATTCAAGGTGTTCCACAATCCTTTCTTTAAGTAGTGATTCCTTAATTTTCCCCACTATTGACATTACAGTCACAGCCACAACACTAAAGCAAAAACTAGGGAGTCCAAGTCAAAGAAGTGTCATAAGAGCAGTGTTGTGTTCTTATGTGTTGCTGACTAATCTGCATTAAACCTTTCATTAATTACTGTCTAAGTTTCTCAAAGAAAGCATTTTTTGTAGAAAAGGGAATATTTTTTAATATTATTTCTGTGTTTTCTATTGTTTTCCTTTTCATTCTTGCTTAGTTTTGGTCAGTTATCTATGTTCAAAAGCTTTCTTTCAGTAGGAGGCATCATTCTTGATGTTTTTGTAGTCAATACATATTTTAAAACATACTACATTTACATTAAATAATGATGCTGATCAAAAATTTATCAGGGGTCTGAATAATGGTCTTTTCATGGCTTATTTACTTTCATTTCACTACTGGATCATGTTCGTACATGTTGTCATTCGCCACTTTTCAGCATTGGCTGTTTTAAATATTTGCTTACAGTATCCATACTGCCAGATGTATCTATGTATCTGTTAAAAACATTTTTAAAAGACTTTTCTTTCCCCCCACCACACAGGCATTCTTCCCCCCACACCCACTCATGTACATGCATGTGTGCGCGCGCACACACACACAGAAACAGCAGAAGATGCTTAATAGATTGCTGAAATGGTTTTGATAGAGTGGTTGATCGCAAATCACATATTCATTTCTAAAATGATGCATTAATGCTGTAAAAGAGAAATTAAAATATATGTATTTTTTTTATTTACTGAAAACACACATCCGTCCCTCAAGTTACATAACTTATTACACTGTGTGCATTAGGCTATATACATACAGCATCACTGGATGGATTAGAGAGCCAGAATTCGATCCCAGGTCATTGATCTGTGGTGTTTGAGAAGTTTGCATTGAATGAGGATTTATGAGGAGTTTTAATAAACACACCATTAAATAATTTCCTAAAGGGGTTTATGGCCATTCATCGAGCGTGTACAACAAATTGTCAGATGAACAAGAAAACCCACTTGATACTAACAAAAAAATCCAGGCTCCTGATAGCCCTGATTTAACAGGCAGTCTGTATATATTAAGTGGAGCTTAAAATGCCAAGTCAATTAAATGATAGATGGGTGTGCTGCAGAACATTCCCAGGAAACCCAGGATGAGTACAGGTTTTATTTTTTTCAAAATCCTGCCGTCCAAGAATAAAACGCTGCATCCTATGCTAAAGTCAAGGGTGAGAAGGACTGCAGTGGGAAAAACATGCAGTCCTGGTCTTCTGCCTCTGAAAAAACTTTGGAGTCTGAAGAGTCATACTGCCAAAAGGGAGAAAAAGATTAACATGATCTTGTTATGGTGTGATTTGAATGAAATGTGGAATGAAATATTACACATTTAATATATTTTGTATGCAACATAGTTTCTACCCCACCCCCACACACATCTGTATCTGTAATGTTTCATTCAAATCACAATGTGTCCTGATTCTGTTCATCCATTTATTTCCCTCTGATAATATGACTCCTCGGACTCTGTTTTTTAAATGCTGAAGTCCAGGTTTGCATGTTTTGCCTGCTGCAGTCCTCCTCACCCTTGACTTTAGCTAGGGCTGCAGTGTTGTGTCCTTGGAGGGCAGGATTTCGAGAGAAAAAAAACATGCTCATCTTGGATTTCCAAGGAATATCTTATGGCATACCCATCTATCATTTAATTCAGTGGGCATTTTAAGCTTGCGTATATATGCGTGTATGTGTAGGGGGGGTAGAAACGTTGTTGCATAGACTTATCAGTACTCCCTGTAAGCAAGCTGTGCTCTGTACAGAATGTAAGAAAAAATTACTTACCATAGTAACATTGTTTCTTCCAGTGGATCCCTCTCTATGCTTACTGTTGCAGTCAGCCTGCAAGTCTGAGCTGCTCCAGAGAGTGGAATTTTATGCAAGACAAGGAATGATGGAATGAAATTCAAATTTCTGCTGTGTGGTCATGCTCCACTCTGCCCTCTAATTGCTCACAATTGACCACACAGTTGCTCAGCTGGATGTCTTCTGTACCTTACTAAGGGGCATCCTGCATCTGAAACCCCCAATCCATTCTCCTGTCCCGGCTTGGGACTTGAATTTTGTTTTGGAGAAGCTGACCCTGTCTCCCTTTGAGCCAATCACAACTTGCGATTTATGCTTTCTCTCCTTGGAAAGCATTATTTGTAGTTGCCATTACTTCTGCTCAAAGAATTAAAGAGCTTCAGGCCCTCTGGGCGAAAGGAGCCTTATTTGATTTTTCACAAAGATAGGGTGTCTTTGTGCACAAATCCTAAGTTTTTCCCTAGGGTGGTCTCAGAGTTTACACCCAACCAGTCTTTCCACCTTCCTGTTTATTTTCCTGAGCATGCCAATCCAGGGACAGTAGGTCCAGATACTGTAGGTTGGCTCTGAAATAGACTCTTTGGCTTCTAAGGTCTATCCCTAATGTGCATCTCCCACCCCAAGTGCTAGACTCAGCCCCACAGAGTTCAAAATGTTACCTGCCTTGCCATGTAAATGACTGCAGCATGAAGTAGAAGGAATTCTGCTTGATGACACAGTGTTGTGGTTATGTTTGCCTTGTGAGCCACAGTTTGATTATCAACCCACACCATGACATCTGGTTCGCAAACTAAAATTGGTGATTTTAGTCCTCTAGAGATCAAATGAGTCAAGTAAGAATTGTTTGATTTTTTTTTTTGTAGAACTAAATTCGCAGCTCTGCATAAAAGTTAACTACCAAAAATAAGCTTAAATATAATTTTGTTAGATAAAGCATAAAAAGTCTGGAGATTCCATTCTGTGGTTGAGAAGGCACCATGTTATGAGCCAGACTAATGAATTATATCTGGTTCCACATTCTCCCTAGAATGCAACATGTGCTTTTTAACTGGGAAAGCTAGTTGCTGACTGGGCCTCACTTTCCCTAGACATGGCAGCAGGTTTTTATGTCATTTGGCCAACACTTCAGCATCTGTTCTGCAGCCTTGTTGTCATGCCTAGGGAAAGCATGGTCCACTTAGTGTTGTACTAGCCCAGTTATGGGTTTGTGTGAGCCTTGTCGAAAGAATGGCACAATTAGGGATTTGTTGTGGTAGCCTGGATGTTGGTGTCTTTTCAACCCTAAAACTGAAAGCCTGTGTAATGGTATTCTTTTAGCCCTCATGAAATATCCTATATAATATTTTTAATGATTTGACCTCCATTCTTAACATTGTCCTAATGTTGCTTTATTTTTCTAATGGATCCTGTTGCAGAACTCAGTGTCTCTTTCTGTCATCAGATACTTGTTAAACCTTCAGTGTTGAATAAATCTCCTCATGATGAACAAAAGAGTAACCCTGCTCTTTATGGAGTTAAAATAATGTCTTTAAAATAGTACAGCACACTTTTAAGACCATAGCTAGGGGGAATGTCAAAATGGAATAAAATATTGCTCCAAGAAGCAGTGCTTCACACGAAATGGGTTTTATGACTCGTACATTGAAGCATTTTATATCATAGCTTCCAGTGCTGCATTTTCTCTATGTAAAACTAAACCAGCTGTTTGGTGCCTTGTAAAGTATGCTTCATACATTAAGGCATGCAAGGTTTAAATATAGCAAAGCCAATAAAACAACTTTAGCACTGTTACGGAACATGGAAAATTGGAAACAACCTTATTTTCATTCTGTTGCAAGGACTACATCAGTCCTGAGAATAGCTATTCATACTCGGCCCAGCACTACTCCACTGCAGGTTAACACTGTTGGTTGCAGGCCTTTCATCAAATATCACAAGGCTGGTAACTGATGTCTGCCTATTACAGTCTTTGAATCTCAGTGCCATGGCATTATTGCCACCATCCTAAGGTAGAAGCCTCTGCACTACTTCTGATCTTCTCTGTTTATCTAAGTGGAAAAGATGTGCAGTGTCGATGGCTCATTAGATAGCACACTCAGGGCTGGAAGACTGAAAATGTCATGAGTTCTACTCCCATACCAGGAACTTCAGCTAATACACATTACACACACGCACACACTGTAGTGGAGTGCTGAACTGTTGAGATATTGCTTTTAAATGAGATGTTAAACTGAAGTCCCTTGTGCCCATCTGTGGTGATTGTTGAGGTGAGTTTTAAAAGATCCCTTGGCACTTATCGTAAGATTATACACTAGGCAAGAAAAAAAACTAGAGTCCGATTGGTCAGTTGTGATCGTTACCCATGAGTAAATGCTGCAACAACCCATGGGTGAAGATCCAGCTGAATTCGTCACACTACCTGGACAGAAGACTTTCCATGCAGTGAACCAATGGAATTTTCAAATTTCAAACAAAGTCATGTGACCATTCAGTGTATGTGCTGTGGTTACTCCACTGTATGATAAGTAAAGAAAAACTACAATGAATTAAAAAAAATTAAAAAGTGAATGCAATGAATGTGATGAACTTGTTTGTGTTGTAAAAATTGTGATCTTGCCACAGTTTCTGACCCAAGCTTTATTTTGTTAGTATTAAACTAAAAAAGTCCTGTCAGATATGTGCTGCTTGCTCCCCTCCCCAATAAAAAGTCACCAAAATTGTGCAAAGTTTGTTATATTTAGATATGTATTTATGTCCATCTATATATATATACTGTGTGTGTGTATATATATATATATATATATATATATAGATGTAGATGTACCTTAGTCAAGCATGTAAAAGGGCCACATGCCCAATGCTTCCCCACCTGTTTAACAAAATGTAAAATAAATGAATGAAATTCATTACATGCATAACAAGTTTCTATTTACAAAAGTATTTTCTGGTTAGACTTACTGTATTTAATAAATGCAGTTCAATCCCTCTTTCACATCTCAATCTCAGCAGCCTGTTGGTTCTCTGATCATGTGATCTTTATTTTGAGCTAATAAGCCTCAGTAATCCCACTTGCAGAGTAAAATTCAAAAGACTCCTCTCAGTGACTTGATTATTTCCATTGTTTCATTGAGAATGTATCTCTACAGAGAGTTACATTTATAGAACTGCATCTCTTGGTTTCCAATCCAAAATTAAACCAGCAATTGCTTATCAGTTGGGAATCAGCCAAGTGCCAATTTTGATGGACTAAATTGGTATAAGGTATGGGAGGGAAGTATTTTTCAGAATAAAAGGTGCTCAAGAACAAGTGGACATGCTATGAAGCTGGAGGGGGTAGATTCAGGAGAGATGTTAGGGAGTACTTCTTTACAGAAAGAGTGGTGGATTCCTGGGACAGCCTGCCATTGGAGGTGGTGGGGGCAAAAACAGTGGTGGGGTTCAATAATGCATGGGATAGGCACAAGGGAATCATAGTAGAAAGGATAGGGGGGGAAGGATAAAGAGCTGTAGATCAAGTAAGGTCTGCGGTATTAAAGGAAGTAGACAAAAGTGAGCAGACTGGGTGGGCC
Organism: Neoceratodus forsteri; assembly: GCA_016271365.2. Lineage (NCBI taxonomy): Eukaryota > Metazoa > Chordata > Ceratodontiformes > Ceratodontidae > Neoceratodus > Neoceratodus forsteri. The sequence continues at coordinate 1,132,050,321 of CM028131.1, forward strand.
ATATCTGCCATCAAATTCTGTGTTTCTGTAGTTCCGGTTTCAGACTGGAAATCCAGTGATGTGCTGCTATGAATGTAACTGTAAATAGTTATTCACAATAAAAAAAAATAGCATAATTAAACAAAATCACTGATAGAAACATAGAAACACAGAAATTGTCGGCAGATAAGGACTGCCAGGCCCATCTAGTCTGCCCATAAGTCCTACTCTAGTATGCAGCTACTGACCGTACCTGGTCAATGGCCTCTTCCCTCTCCTCCCCACCTCTAAGGTTATCCTATGTCTGTCCCACATATGCTTAAAACCCTCCACTGTCCTTGCTTCCACCGCCTCCTGTGGCAGGCTATTCCATGCATCAACCACCCTGTCAGTGAAGAACTTCCTCACATTCCCCCTCAACTTGCCTTCCTCTAGTTTCATGCCCCCTTGTTCAAACAACATGAAGTCTTGCTATATTATGACAATTGCAGTATGACCGCAGGTTAGAACTGCTCCTGAGGTGAAATAGTTAACTTTCCATGCAGGCATGAAACTCAGAGCGCGAGCTCGGTTGAAAACTCTGTCTGTTGTGCTTCAAACGCAAACTGTCAGATTCTTTACTCCGCCTCACTGAACAGTCGCTCTGGAGATTTCTCCTTCTGCTCAGTTCATTTTGTCAGTTTTAAAGTATTATTTTTCGTTTTTTAGCCGAAATTAAACCGCAACTGGTCAGTTCAAGCTCTGTCTGTGGTAATGTAAGTAATAGATAGGTTTTACATTTAATTTTTTCTGTGTGGAACTTGTAATTCTTTATCGGTTTTTTGAACCGATCAGGTTGTATTTAAAATCTACTAGTCCTTTTTTAGAGTGCGGTTCCCAGTTCTTATCAGTTCTAAAATAACTGGATTTCATTACGGTTTTTTCCACGACCCATGACACGGTTGGGAACCGATAAGGATGTCTTGCTTGGTGGATTGCCATAAACAGGCAAGTTGGTTAGGCTGGCATTATGTCTGAGATACCCAAAAGAAAAACCGGACCCACTGGGTTTCAACATTGTAGTGTTTGTGGGGAAGCTTTTGCTAAGGCTGACCCACACACCACATGTGTCTATTGTCTGGGGTTTGACCACCTCAATTCAGACTGCCAGATTTGTCACAATTTCCCTGCTGACACCATAGATAAGAGAGTTGGTAGGCTCAGGGAAAGGGAGGCCAAAAAGTCCGCTGACCCGGATGGCCAGCCCGGTTCAGTGCCAACCAAACCAGAGGGAGTGCCCTCTGACCAGGGCGATACTTCCTCGGGCAAACGAAGAGCCGGTTCTGAGGAGTTGGTTCCAGCAAAAAGGACTAGAAAGTCAGCTAGTGTAGAGCCAAAAGTTCTCTCCCCAACTGCTGAGGAAATAGCTAAAGCAATTCAAATTGTCCAGTCTCTCTCTCCGAGTCAGACTGAACCGACACCTTCAGGTAGGCGTTCGGTTCGGCCGGTTCCACCGGTTCAAGATTATGATTTTGAGGATTTTTATGAACCGGGGGAAGGGGAAGAGGAATATGAGGAGAGTGAATATGGTTTTGAAGATCTGGATGTGCCCATTGATCCGGATATCTCTCCAGATAGACCCCTAGGGGTTTCTCCTCCAAGGCTTTCTGAGTCCCCTTCTCATTTCATGTTTTATGAAAAAGTTGCTGAAACTCTCCAGCTCCCTGTTGAGGAAGCTGTTGATGACCAAGAGGAGCCAGACTATGTAGAAATGATGGATATTCCAGAGTCTAGGAGACTGTCTATTCCTTTGCATAAATCTTTTCGGAAACAGACAGTAAAGTTTTAAAACTCCTCACACTATACCTCCTGTGGATAAAAGGATGGACAAGAGGTATACCTTATCAGGCTCCAACACTGATTTCCTCACTCAACAATGCAGCCATGTGGGGGTAGTGCAGGCTGCAGCCTGTGACAAGGCTAATATTCCCCTAGCTTCACACACCCCTGAGAAGGACTCCAGGAAGATTGATGCTATGGCAAAGAAACAGTACATGGCAGCATCTTTGGGACTCAGACAAGCAAATTATATGGCTTATGCTGCTAGGTACCAGAAATCCAGATGGGATACTGTGCTGGCCCTAGCGAAACAAGTCCCTGACCAGCTTGCCAGGGAGCTGGAACAGGTGGCTATGGATGGTATTGAGGTATCCAAGGTGCAATTTCATGCTGCAGTGGACTCTAATGATGTTTCATCAAGAGTCATGGCTACATCTGTGGCACTTCGCAGGATGGCTTGGCTCAGATGTACTACCTTGTCTCAGGATACCCAGTCTAAGGCCATGGATTTTCCTGTTGTGGGAAATTCTCTATTTGGGGAGCAAACAGAGAATTACATGAAGAAAATGGATGAATATAGGACCACCTATAGGAGTGCACAGGCCAAGGAAAGGCAGGCCACTCCTCAAAAGCAGCTTCCTAGAGGAAGGGGCAGGCCTTTTCATAGGCCTTTTTGCCAAGCCCAAGCTTCCTCCTCCGCCTATGCTCAGAGGGGGTTCTTTAGAGGGAGAGGCAGACGGGGTACAAGCAGGTCTGCTTCCACCCCTCAGCCCAAAGCCCCTGCCAAGCAGGCACCCTGATGGGATTGCCAGGGCCGATTCTCCTCTACCTGTAGGGGGCAGGCTGGCTTACTTTGTCCAGGACTGGAAGTCTTTAACATCAGACAAGTGGGTCCTGGAAGTAGTAAGCCAGGGACTGGTTCTCAGCTTCAAAAAATTTCCAAAGCTGAGAACCAGATCTTTTCCACCTGCAACTCCATCAGAGGCACTCGCCCTAGAGGCAGAGGTCTCTACCCTCCTGGCTCTCAGAGCTGTGGAAAGGGTTCCTCCCCTACACCAGGGCAAAGGTTTGTACTCCAGGTACTTCCTTACCCCAAAAAAGACAGGAGAATGGCGGCCCATCCTGGATCTCAGATATTTAAACAAGCACCTTTTAAAGCCAAAGTTCAAAATGGTGACTCTGGGAATTATCCTACCCTCTCTAAGGCCAGGGGACTGGCTAGCTTCCCTGGACCTCAAGGATGCCTACTTCCATATTCCCATTAGAAGTTCCCATCGAAAGTACCTCAGGTTCAAGCTGCCCTCAGGCCACTACCAGTTCAGAGCAATGCCCTTCGGCCTCACTTCTGCCCCAAGGGTATTCACCAAATGCCTGGCTGTAGCAGTTGCCTACCTAAGAAGGCAAAAGATTGCCATCTTTCCTTACCTGGACGATTGGCTCTTAGTAGGCCAGTCCCCAGACCAGGTCAATTTACACCTTCAGATAACGCAGCAACTGTTTACCTCTCTAGGTTTCCTTCTGAATCTCTCAAAGTCAGTTCTAGAGCCGGTCCAGCTTCTTACCTTCATAGGCGCAGAACTGAACACACAGGAAGCCAGGGCCTTCCTCCCCTGGACAGGGCAAAGACCCTAGCCTCCCTGGCCTCCTCATTTACCCTGCAGGTCTCCGGCCAGCAAGGCATTTTCTGCAGCTCCTAGGACACATGGCTGCTTCCACAGCAGTTGTGTGAGGAGCAAGATTTCAGATGAGGGACATCCAGTTCCATTTGAGAGCTTTTTGGTCTCAAAGAAATGATCCTGTTACCAAGCTGATCTCAGTAACTCGAACCCTGATCCAAGCCCTACAGTGGTGGCAGGATCAGAGCAACCTGAGACAAGGGGTTCCTTTTGTCACTCAGTCTCATTCTCTAATCCTTACTGCAGATGCGTCCCTCTTGGGCTGGGGAGCTCACATGGGCGACCTCACCACCCAGGGTCTGTGGTCTCCCCAGGAATCTCTGCTCCACATCAACCTGTTGGAGCTCAGAGCAGTTTTTCTAGCACTTCAAGCATTTTCCACATCTGTTCAGAACAAGAGTATTCAGGTCAGAACAGAACACCACTACAATGTGGTACATCAACAAGCAAGGGGCACTGGGTCTGGCCTTGTGCACCGAAGCGATAAAGTTGTGGTCTCTGGCTTACTCCCTGAACACCTCCCTTACGGCAGTTCACCTCCTAGGCAAGGACAATGTCCTGGCAGATGCTCTCAGCAGGATTTCCCAGGGCCACCACGAATGGTCACTGGATCCCCTGGTCTTGGGAGTAGTATTTGCCAGATGGGGCACCCCGCAGATAGATCTTTTTGCAGCCCCAGACAATCACCAACTTCCTCTTTTTTGCTGCAGGCCCCCAGTGTTGGGCTTACTCCCCCTGGATGCCTTAGCCCTCAGTTGGGAGGGGAAGTTTCTCTATGCCTTCCCTCCCTTTCCTCTCCTGTTCAAAGTGCTAGTCAAAATCAGATCCCAATCATGCAAAGTCATTCGGATAGCTCCGGATTGGGCCAGACAGCCCTGGTATCTACTCCTGCTGTCCTTAGCAGTCCATCCTCCCCTGTCCCTTCCCAGGAATCACAATCTGTTAACCTGTGCCCAGGGAAGGGTCTGGTACCAATCTCAATCTCAAGGCTTGGTTCTTGAAGAGTTAGAGTTGCTGATTTACACCTTTCCCAAGGTGTAAGGGATATATTGAAGGCCCAAGGAAGCCTTCCACCAGGGCTACTTACAATTCCAAATGGAAAAGGTTTTCCATATGGTGTTGGAAAAGCATATTTCCCCAGTCTCTGCTGATCTACCCACAGTCCTGGATTATATGGTCCACCTGAATTCTTGGGGCTGAGACCAGCTACCCTGAAGGTGCACTTGGCAGCTGTGTCTGCTTTATTTCAGCAGGTAAATCCTCTTCCCTTTCAGCTCATCCTGTATTTTCCAAGTTTTTAAGGGTTGTTTCACACCAACCCTCCATTCAGGGATCCTGCCCTGCCTGAGATCTTAATGTTTGCATTGCTCAGCTTATGCAACCCCTTTGAGCCCTTGTCTTCAGCTGAGCTCAAGTACTTGACTTAAAACTGTGTTTTGGTAGCCATCACCTCTGCCAGGCGCATAAGTGAATTAGCGTTGTCAGTGGAGCAGGAGTTTATCTCTTTTCACAGAGATAAGGTGGTCCCGGACTAACAGAAAGTTCCTGCCTAAGGTGGTTTCAGATTTCCACCTTAATCTATTTCACTTCCAGTGTACTTCACTGACCACTTCTCCTCTGGGAGAGGATGCTGCACAGCCTAGATGTGAAGAGCCCTTAGTTACTACATAGGCGTACCAAGGGTCATAGGTTTGACTCCTCCAACTGTTCCTCACCTATGGCGAAGTTGGTAAAGGGAAGCCAGCCACTAAAAGATCCATTTCCAGGTGGATTGTCTCTTGTATCCAATTCTGCTATGAGAAGTTGGGTAAAGTTCCCCCCTCAGGCCTGAGGGCTCACTCTACCAGAGGTACAGCTGCTTCTCTGGCTGCTGCCAGAGACATTCCTATTCTAGAAATATGTCAAGCAGCTACCTGGAAAACAGTTCACCACTTTACCAAGCATTGCTCCTGGACATCAGGCTAGGAGTGATGCTCGGTTTAACACAGCCGTGCTTCAGAGCCTAATATTCCTAGGTAGGTTCTGTCCCTCCTCCATGAGAGTACTGTGTAGTCTGCAATTGTCATAATATAGCAAGACTTCATGTTGTTTGAAGAAAAATACTCACCTTAGTAATGTTGTTTCTTCTAATGGAGTCTTACTATATTAGCAGCCTCCCTCCTACCTGCCCCTCTCAGAACCTCTGTTTTGGGGATGTGGGTGGGCAGTACAGGAGTTAGCACTATTTTTGATGCCCACCTTGTTGTTTTCACCTACCTTTTTGGGTGAATTGGTGTTGTGTTTTGCATTTTTGGGTCTCCTGACTTGAGTCTTTGTTTTAGGCCAAAATAGATGTTTATATTAGTAGCCAGTTGGCTAGTGTAGGTTTACAGCTTCCACACAGAACCTTAGTGAGTTTTGGCTCGTAAAGATCTGACAGTTTGCATTTGAAGCACAACAGACAGAGTTTTCAACCGAGCTCGCGCTCTAAGTTCCATGCTTGCATGGAAAGTTAACTATTTCACCTCCGGAGCAGTTCTAACCTGCGGTCATACTGCAATTGTCATAATATAGCAAGACTCCATTAGAAGAAACAACATTACTAAGGTGAGTAATTTTTTCTTCTTGTGCTCTTCCTAAATTGGAAGATGTCTCCCCACTTCACCCTGTTTATTCCTTGAATGTACTTGAAAGTGTCTGTCATGTCACCTCGGTCCCTCCTCTCCTCTCCTCAAGTGAGTACATGTTGAGGTCTCTTAGTCTCTCCTCATATGCTTTCTGGTGTAAGCCCTGCACCATCTTAGTTGCACCTCTCTGAACCTTTTCCACCCTATTGATGTCTTTATGAAGATGTGGCCTCCAGAACTGCACACAGTACTCCAGATGCAACTTACCAGTGTTATATACAGTGGCATCACCTCCCACCTTTTGCTTGTGATGCCTCTGCCTATGTACCCCAGCATGCCACTTGCCTTCCCTGCTGCCTTTGTACTTTGTTTGGATACCTTTAGGTCATCGAAATGATAACCTCCAGGTATTTTTCCCCATTGGTGACAGTCAACAACTCCCCCCCCCATCCTATAGCTCTCCCCAGGGCTTCCTCTTCCCAAGTGCATTACTTTGCACTTCTTTGCAGTGAACCTTAGTTGCCACTCCTCTGACCATTTTTCAAGCTTCCCCAGATCTCTTCTCATTGTCTCCACCCCGTATGGTGTTTCCACCTTGTTGCAGACCTTGGTGTGATCTGCAAACAGGCAAATCTTTCCCTCTAGCCCCTCTACAATGTCACAAATAAAGACATTGAATAAGACAGGCCCTAGGACTGTTTCCTGAGGTGTATCCCGCTGGTCACTCCCTTTTCCCCTGATAGGGTCCCATTTACCACCACCTTCTACCTCCTGTCCATGAACCATTTTCTCACCCAGTTTACCACCGTTTGCCCCATACCCAGATTTTCCATTTTGTTAATTAGCCTTCTATGTGGGACGGTTTCAGAGGCCTTGCTGAAATTGAGGTAGGCGATGTCAACTGCCCACCTCCCCGCCTTGATTTACTTCTTTTGTCACCCAGTCAAAAAAATCTATCAGGTTCATTTGACATGACCTTCCTGCTATAAATCCATGCTGTCTTGGATCCAGGGCATTGATGGATTCCAAGTATGGCTCTATTCTTTTTTTGAGTAGTGCCTCCATGATTTTACCTACTACTGAGGTGAGGCTGACCGGTCTATAGTTCCCCGCCTTCTCCCTACTACCTGTCTTGTGAAGAGGCACTACATGTGCCCTCCTCCAGTCCTCTGGAACCACCCCTGTGTTGAGTGAGTCGGTGAACATGGCTGCCAGAGGTGCTGCTAATTCCCTTCCTAGCTCCTTTAAAATTCTTGGGCATGTGCCATCTGGCCCCATTGCCTTGTCCACTTTTAGTTTTGAAAACTTCTCCAGGACCCTTTCCTCTCTGAATGGGGATGTGTCTACCTCCCCCCTCCCTTCGTGTCTGTTCAGGTGTGGTTCCTGAACCTCCACTTCTTCAGTGAATACTGAACAGAAGTATTTGTTCAGTATTTCTGCCTTCTCTAGGTCTCCCCTTCATCCTCTCTAAGCTTTACAATCCCCTCCTTGGTTTTCCTTCTTTCACTGATGTACCTGAAGAAAGTATTGTCTCCTCTTCTCTCTGTTCGTGCCAATCTTTCCTTGGTCCATGCCTTTGCACCCCTAACAGCTTTCCCTACTTCCTTTAGGTTATTTTGGTACACCTCCCTGTCTTCCCCCTTTGAGTCTGTTTATATTTCCTAAAACTCTTCCTTTTTGCCCTTACCTTATCTGCCTCCTCCCTTGAGAAACATAGTGGCCTCCTCTTTTTTTTTTTTTTTGCCTTTGCTCACCATCCTAATGCACTGATTGGTCACCACCTCTGTAGCTCCCCTCAGTTAATCCCACTGCTCCTCAACATCCCCTCCACTTATCTCCCTTCTTGCCAGGGCATCCCTGACACCTCTCCTCATTTCCTCAAAATCAACCCCTCTAAAATTTAAGACCCTTGTCTTGGAGGGACATGACTGTGTTCCTGACTGCATATTAAACCACACTATGTGGTGGTCACTGGATCCCAGCTGTCCTTCCACCTGAATTTCCCAGACTCTCTCCCCATTGGTGAGAACTAAGTCCAGAATTGCCCCTTCTCTGGTGGGATCACTCACCAGTTGTCTGAGGCCTGCCCCCTGCAAGGAATTCAGGATGTCACAGCTCCTGAATGAGGCAGCTGCTGGTGTGGTCCAATCTACATCAGGGATATTGAAGTCTCCCATCAGTATTACCTCACCCTTGGATGTCATATCCTGAATCTGGTCCATTAGGTCCCTGTCCAACTCCTCCCTCTGCACTGGAGGTCTGTAGATCACCCCTGTGTGGATTGATGCTCCATTGCCAGGCTCAAGGGTGATCCACAGTGCCTCGGTCTCTCCCTGTCTGCTCTGTACCTCTGTCAATTTGATCTCTTCTCTAACATACCCCCCCATCCTTCCTGAATAGAGCATAACCTGGAACATTTGCATCCCAGTCTTGATTTGTGGTAAACCAGGTCTCTGTCATCACCACAATGTCCAGGTCTGCTTCTGTCATCAAGGCCTGCAGGTCTGGGATTTTGTTTCCCAGGCTTTGGGCATTTGTAACCATTGCCTTCCATGGCTTGCTGCCTGCCCCCCTGCTGCTTGCTCCCCCTTCATGTTTACTCTTCTGCTTCTTTTCCTCCCTCCTTTTGTCCTTATTTTGCTGTGTTCTTGTCCCTGCCTTACCCCTTGTATCTGGTGTTGGAGTCCTCTTTGTCTTTCACCCTCATTGTCCTTGTTTTCGTTTCCCATCCTGTTTGCATTTCCTTTATTGGGTACCCTAACCTGTGAAGGTGGGCAGTGTGATTAACCTGCTCTTTGTCTCCACCCCCCGGCTAGTTTAAATGCTTGCAAATGTAGCCATCAAACTGTTCACTGAAGACTCTGATGCCCTTGCTGGAGAGATGCAGGCCATCTCCCCCGTGCAAGTTCGCATCCCCCCAGGTGGGCCCCCAGTCCCCAATGTAACCAAAACCCTGTTCTCTGCACTAGCTCCTCAGCCAAGCACTGAAGTTCCTGGTGTGGAGATTCCTAGCCTCCCCCTTGCCATGGACAGGCAGCACCTCTGAGAAGATCACAGAATTTGCAACCCGACCCAGGTCTCTCCCCAGTTCCTCAGACTCCCTCTGCACCCTTGCTACCTCTGTCGTGTTTCCAGCCAAGTCATTTGTCCCAAGATGGACAATGACATTGAGCCCCCCCTTGCTATTGCTGTAGTGATCCCCTGGATCTTCCATCCCTCTGAGCTGTGCTTTCTGGCAAGCATTTAACCTCCCTCCCCTCTCCTTCACTTGCTGTTCCTATCTCCACCCTCCAAACAGTGGAGTCCCCCACCAGGAGTATCTTCCTCTTCTGTTGGGGTTCTCCCCCTCCTGCCCTTGGGGTTCCATCCCAGAGACCCCGCTTATCCTCCATTGGTGCACACTCGGGTGACCCTGTGGGGCCTTCCTGCTCTGCAAGTACAGCGTACGAAGTGCTTGTATGCACCAGCTGGGGGATGTGCCTCTGCTTTGCCACCCTAACCCTGCCTGAGCCCACTGTATTCCAGTCACTCCTGCTGGGCAACCTTTGAGGTAGTGGGTGTAGATACATTGGCCTCAGGGTAGAGGCTTAGGCTACCTGAATCCTAGTGAAGTTGGCTCTTATACTGGCAACCTCCTCCCATAGCCCAGCGAGGAGCCTGCAGATTGGGCAGCAACACAGAATCCAGAAGGTTTTCCTGAATACTGCTGTCCCACAACCACTGTACTGCACCACTACCAGCATTTTCCCATCTTCTTACTTGCCTGTTGATACTCCTCTTGGGGCTAAGAAATTACTTGTGTCTGAAATGTATTCAAGGCAAACCTTTATCCCTGGGCTGTTTTGTATTTATGCCTTACTCTCTGCTACTCCAAGCCTGTCTTTCATCCATGTTGGGTGTTCTGCTACAGCCCTCTCCTGTGGCTAGCAGGAAGTCGTCAGGATCCTATAAAAAAGACCTGCATAGGGTGGGTGGGATGGGGTAGGGATTGGGTGGGCTTTCCTCTGTGCAAATGTACTGTGTGCTGAATGAGAAAGAAAAAAATCCCTCCAGAAACTACACTGCAGTCTACAACTGCTCAGTTTCAGTGGGCATGGTGCCCAATAAAGCCCACAGGAACAGATTTGAGCAAGAAAGAAATAAATCCCCCCAGAAACTCTCAGCCCAGTTTTCTCCCCCACAGTTTCATTCCCGCATACCTGTAATACAAGTTTCCCTAGTACAAAACCACATCAAATCCATCAGTACCCCTTTCAGGAACAATTAAAAAAAACAGTAGCAAGTGATCGAATGAAATGAAATGATCCCCACGAAGATACGTCTTTCTCAGCCAAACCCCAGCAGTGAATTTATACTTATCCCAATGCACTGCTCCCAGTCGCTTCAAGAAATGCTGTCCCTGAACTCCTCTGAGCAGGTGCACGTTCTGCCTTGCAGCACTAGTGCCGCTGAGCCTCCGCTGCCTCCACTGCAGTCTATAATGAGTCTTTTATACCTGTTAACCCATTTTATAAGTACAATCATAGGCATGTGGGGGCTGACCCTGGCCATGGCCCGATCCCCCATTCAAGCCTAATGTCCAGTGTTTCCAGTTCATTTATATGGGGTGGCAGGCTACTGCACTTACTACAGTGTCCATGACTTCAGTTAGAAGTTGACAGTGCATCTCACTTATGGGTTGTGGATGGTATTGACGTTGAGCCTCACACAGGTGGTTGCCTCTGTGACACACAATTGTGGTCACTCATTGGACCTGGTCTTTCTGCTGGGTATGGAGATCTCCAATTTGGTGGTGGAATCAGTCGGGTGGTCGGACCATCTCACTATAAGATTCAATTTCCAAGCTCCCCCAAATGGACATACCCCTGTGGAGATGGTCCGGTACTGCCCTTTGAGGCATGTGACCCCTGAGGGTTTAATGGCAGTGCTGGATCTATCGGGATTACCGAATGCAAGCATGGGTCCAGACAATCTGTTGTTAGCCTATAATAGGGCTGTGATGGGGGCTCTGGATTCCATCGCTCCCGTCCATATTCATCCCCTCACCCTTTGCCCCTCGGTCCCCATGGTTTGATGGGACTTTGAGGGAGTTGCGGCAAATGGGAAGAAGGTTGGAGCATCGCTGGCAGAAATCGGGCTTGGATGCTGACAGATTTAGATTGATGGACCACTATAGGGAATATCAATCGGCTATCACTCATAAGAAGGCAGAGTTCCTGTCCAGAGAGATAGCTGTAGCACAGAATTTACCAGCTCAGCTCTGTCAAACTGTGGACAGACTATGCAATTCGGCCTGTCTGCAGATTCGGAGAGCATTTTCACAAGAAAAGTGTGACTTGTTTGCTCGATTTCTTGCTGATAAAGTGGCCGACATCAGGTCCGAGATCTGACTGGCTAGCTTCATTGGGGGTGGCGGTGGTCGGAGAGAGGTTACAGTTCCTCAGTTTGACTGGTCTGACTTTGACCAGCTGGAGATTGTAGATGTTATGCAGATTATTCAGAGTATGCAGCCGACCAGCTGTAGTTTGGACCCGGGCCCAGCCCTTCTCCTTGTGGAGTGTGTTGAAGTCATCAGCCCGGTCCTTGTGGAGATTGTCCAGTGTTCATTAGAGACAGGAGTTTTCAGACACCCTGAAGGAGGTGGTGGTGACACCCCTCCTTAAGAAAGCTTCTCTCGACCCGGACTGTCCTGCTAACTACAGGCTGGTCTCTAACCTCCCTTTTGTGGCAAAGGTTATTGAGAAGGCGGTTGCATGGCAGCTGGAGAATCATCTTACCATCCATGATATCTATGATCCTCTCCAGTCGGGTTTTTGGAAGAGGCATAGCACAGAGACTACTCTTGTTCGGGTGCTCAATGATCTTCTGATAGCGTGGGATCAGAAGAGCCATACCATCATGGTTCTTCTTGATCTCTCTGTGGCATTCAACACCGTGGACCATGTGGTGTTGCTAGAGCATCTGTGGTGGATCTGTGGCCTGTAAGGTACAGTCCTCAGATGGTTTCAGTCATTCCTCACTGGCAGATCTCAGAGGGTGGTGGGGATTTATTCCTCAGACTCATTCTGTCTGTTATATGGGGTCCCGCAGGGCTCGGTGCTGTCACCCGTGTTGTTTGCAGTGTATATGCTGCAGTTGGGAGACATTGTTAGGAGGTATGGGTTGAGTTTTCACTGTTATGCAGATGATACTCAACTATACTTGTCCTTTGCACCTGAGCAAGATAGTGCGGTCTCTGTGTTTAACAACTGCCTTGTCGAGATCCATGACTGGATGAGTTCCAGCTGGTTGAGGTTGAATCCAGATAAGACCGAGGTTCTGGTGGTGGATCTGGGTCATTGGGCAGAGGGGTTGGTGGTGGGCTCAGCCTCTGGGCTTTGGCTTGGGGATAGCTAGCTGTTGTCCTGTGAACGAGTGCAGAATCTGGGCATTATTCTTGATGGGTTGATGCTGCTTTCTCAGGTGACGGCCATCATCAAGTCCTTTTTTCACCATCTGAGAAATATTGCCCGGATTAAGCATCTTGTTCCTCCGGGCGACCTACCTACTTTGGTCCACGCCTTTGTGACCTCCCACCTTGACTACTGTAACTCCTTGTACCTAGGGCTTCCTTGGGTTGATATCCGCCACCTGCAGCTGGTGCAGAACGCTGCAACCAGGTCGTTGACAGGACTGTCTTGATCTAGCCATGTCACACCGGTGTTGCACAGACTGCACTGGCTGCCTGTTAAGTAGTGGATCACCTTTAAAGTCAGCTTGCTGACTTTTAAAGCCCTACATGAACAGGGTCCAAGTTGCCTGCAAGAGATCCTGCATCCCTACTGCCCCCCTCCGACCACTCTGCTCCACCAACGAGGGACTGCTATAGGTTCCCAGGGTTTGGTTGAAGACATCTGGAGCCCTGGCTTTTGCATTCGTGGCCGCTACCCTGTGGAACTCTCTACCTCATCAGATACGTGAGTGCCTGATTGTGGAGAGCTTCAAAACAGCCCTAAAAACATATTTGTTTGATCTGGCATGTCCTGTTTATTGGGTTACTGAGATGTTGATGGATTATGTAAATGGTTTTATAGTTTAAAGTATGATTTTATGTAATTTTATTATACAAGCGCTATGATCAGCATGAATAGTGCTTTTTATAAATAAAGATGAATTGAATTGACATTGTGCCTACAGTGCATTTTGGAACTGTTTGTAGTTTTTTTACAACCATGAATTCTTTGTTACAGTGTAGACACTGGTGTCTTGGCTGAAAATGAGACTTTAAGGAATATATCCACTTTTCTTGGAAAAACAAAAATATGCTTGTGCACAGGCTCATATTCACATGATCAGACAAGGCAGACTTGGCTATCATCCAGGTAGCAGTGGCAGAACGGGGAGCAAATCCTGGATCAAATTTCTAAAGTGCAGCATCACCACCCACTTAACACCTCTTTTAGCAGCACTGGCAAGCAATGGAATATTAGCTTTCTGGCAGTGAGAATGTGATGCAGAGCTGTACAGACTGCTGCTCTTTCTGTGCATGCCATTTATTTTTGTTGTGAGTAGGGAGTGTATCTTTTTTTTTTGTTGTTGTTTAAAAAAAATGCTTCAAATCAAAAGAGGATTAAAGTGAAGGGCCGAGCTTCCAGGTCATCACTCCATTCAAATGAGGACGATCCCCCTGATTCTACTAAAATCAGGGAGATTTTCACAGGGCCCTACTGTTTATGCCTGACTGAGTCTAAGGTGCAAGCAATGCATTGCTAAAGCCATTTAAAGACAGCAGGAATAGTCCGTTCTTTGATTTTGAGGAGTTTAGGGACATGGACTTGTGCCATAAAAAGCAGGGGGAATCTCAAAAAGTAGAAAGATCAAGGAGACTCCCTGAAAGTAGAGACTTGGAAGGTGTGGAAAGAGCTTTATTAAAACTTAAAAATAAAAAAATATTTTTTTGAAAGGAGAGATTGTTAATGTCATTGGAGCATTAAATTGCATAAAAATACACAAATTATAATGGCTTTTAAAAAAAATAAATCCTGGGGGAGAATGCCCCCACACTCCCCTAGCACTGAAGACTCTATCCATTATGTTATTGGCCCCATTTTTTATGGACTCTGCATGCACCTCTGAGTGCAGTATCATACTCCTGAGCATTTGGCAAGGCAGCAATGCTATAAATTACCACATTTTAGGTTGTAGTAATTATTACCACACATCATGGTGTAGTTCAAATATTTTATTGAAACCACACACTACTGTGTATTATTTTTACTTCAAACAAACTTGGTTGAGCATTCAGATGATGGCTGCCTTTAAAGGGTTAGTGTACTTCCTGAAATTAATATTTACTTTCGGAAATAATGGACTATTCATCCTTATATTTGAAGTCATTTCTTTCATTTCCCTTTTGCTAAGTTGATTTTCTTCTTAACCATACTCGTGATGTGTGAACAATACTTCACCTGGAGGCTGATATAGTTAGTTCTATTCCTCTTCATGCATCATCAGCCCCATGGCCTAATTGTGCAATCACAACTGACCAAGAAGAGGCAATACCCTGCTGCAAGATCAGTCAGTTGTGAAGTTACAAAGAGTGAGGTCACAATACTGATAAGGTATGTAGAGGAATAGAACTAGATATGTCAGTCTCCAGGTAAAGTATTGCTCGTTACATCACATCTGATACATCCATTATGAATCATGACATCATTATAAGCCAGTCGAGATTGTTTATTCTAAACATCCCAGTCATGCTTATAACCATAAGAGGGTGCCTCATGCAAATAGTCCTAAGCTTCTTAGGTGCTGAGTTCAGTGGGCAGAGTCTGTTTCTCACACTGGGTTTCTCCAAGTTTCTACAAAGTAAAATATATTGGTCTTGAATTCAAATTCTTTTTTTTTAAAACAAAACCTGCAACATGATTTATATTTATTTGTACAGTTACTGTGTCTCTTATGGTTATAAAAGTTACCTCTCAAGTCCTTTGTATGCCAGAACAGCTTAGAATTGCCACCTTTTGGAAGAGGCAAAAACTGGACATTAAAACACATGTTAAACTTTACTCCTAGCCCCACCCCCTTTTCATGACTGATTGTGCATTGCTGCCCCTCAAAAGCCATGTGCTAGATCAGTGAAGACTTTAATGGAGCAGTAAAAGACAACACTTAAAGGAGAACTGCGCTGAACCTGTAAGTCATTTTTCCCAATAGAAGCTATTTGTTTAAGTACTGGATAAAATTATCTTATTTTTCCATCTATACAGGCATTTTAGTAACCTCAGTGGGGTTTTCTGCTTTACAATCTGGTGGTAAGTACCAGTTAGAACTGTGTGATGTAGTGTATGTCCCCCAGACAACCTCAGAGTTCTATAGTAGAGCATAGTGCATTATGCCAACAATAGAAGAGTAGAACAGGCACATAAACGACATCATACTGATCTTCTTTGAGATACAGCTCTTGTAGCAGGTTACACCATTAGGACTGTAGCCGGCAGGCATCAAGACCCCATGGAAATCTTCTAGCTAGCAGTCTTCAGCGGGGACCGCCTCCGACGTCGGTCCCGCCCCCGATATCAGGCGTAGTACATAAGGAGGCGGTCCCGCCAGAATCCCCAGTTCTTTCCCGCCGTCGACTTGCATGTCTCGACCCTCCGGTCAGTGTCTAGCGTGTGACGTTTGGAAAAGTTCTTTTTTCCGTTTCTTCGCAAAAAAATTCTTCTTCTTCAATTGTCTGCCATCTGATATCCTCACCAACATCCAGCGGAGGGCCATCCGTCTAAGTGTGCCTGCGGGAAGCAAATTCCTTCAAAGATCCACACTCGCCTCATGCGGTGCTTAGGCCAGGACCACACAGACCTGCTCCTTTTGTCAAGGCTTCAACAGTCTGACCCGGATCCGTCGTCAGAAGGCCCTCCAAGCTTACCTTCTGGAAGAAAGATTGAAGGCCATGGAACCTGCTTCCAAGGGGGAATCTTCCGAGAAAGCCCGCAGGCACCTTGAAAAACACAGGGAGAGGGTGAGATCTAAATCCCCTTCAAGGGCTTCAGACTCCCGCAGCTCTGGCTCCCAATCTGACCGCTCTCCATCCCGGGCCCGCTCTCAGCCTCCCCCAGTCGCGGTCAAGTCTTCCACCGGTTTCTCCACTCTGCAGCCTGTTAAGACCTCCAGGCCTTCTTCTTCCTCGTCCAAGGCCTCGCCGAGGTCAGGGGACCGCCATCACCACAAGTCCGGCTCCCGCCACTTGGCTCCCGACGTCCGGTCGGTCTCCTTGCCTCCTCCCCCCAACGGAAAACCAAGGATCTGACCTCGCTCAAACGGATGTCGGATCCAACGTCGGCCCACCCGACATCGGCCAAGCACCACCGGTCCTGGGACCCGATGACAGCCAGATTCCCATCGCCGGCCAGGCCCTCACCACCGCAGATGCCGGCTGGGGGACCGACGCCCGTTCCAGCAGATGGAGGAACCCCAACGCCATGTACTGACGTTGGCCAGGAGGCGCTCACAGAGGAGGAGTCGACCCAGCCCGAGGACCAGGTGGGTGACCCAGGTTCTGTCGAGCCCCGAGGAACCCTCTCCTGAACCAGAGACCCCCGGGGGGCCAATGCCGGGATCCGACGACCAGCCACTGGCGCCCGGCCCATCGTCAGGCCTGAATATTGCTGAGGTAAAGGAGTTATTCACTTTCTGGTGGGACACCATTAAAAAGGATGTGGTCCCCACACCCTCTCCTCTTCCTCCTCCTCCTCCACCCATGACTTCACCAGCCCCAGCGCTCCCCACTCCATCTGGGGCAGCAGGCCGAGTACCTTCCCCCCAGGATCCTGTTGAATCTCCTAGGGGCAGACCATTGGACAAGAGGAGACCTCCGTCCAGATCTTCTTCAGGGTCACCCAGTCCCAAGAGACCCAGAAGATGCCGCTACTCACCGTCGACGGAGGACTCGAGATCAGACTTCTCGGGTAGATCCAGATCTCCTTCTCCCATCAGCGTCCCCTCTCCGGACCCACATGAACTCCCAAGATCTCCTCCGGATGACCCATCGTTCTCAGATATTATGAGGCATATCCAGGAGAACATGGGCTGGGACGCAGAAGACCTTGACCCCGAGGGGCTACGCCTTGCATGTTATCTTTGCCAAAAGGACCCAAAGCCTGTGGTGGTACCACCCTTGGTGGACACCTTCATGGACATCACCAAGGCAGCGTGGAAATGTCCACACTCGCTCCCAGTGATGCCGAAGAAGGCTGACCACCTGTACAAGGTCCCTAGGGAGGACCAGTACTTGGCATCTCATCCTCTGGCCGATTCCCTGGTCATCACAGCCTCACATGACCGGTCCCAAAGGCCGCAACATCTGAGCACCCTGCCACCGGACCCGGAGTCCAAGCAATTGGACATGATAGGTAGTCCCACGTACGCAGCTGTGACCTGCGCCATTAGGTCCCTCAATTATCTTACCCACATTTTCCAGTTTCAGAACACCTTGTGGGAGCAGGGACAAGAGCTGGCAGAAAAGATGCCCGAAGGTGAGCTGAAGGAAGAGCTACTCCAGCTCCTCCACACGGGTTCAGACATGGGAACCCAGGTGCTTCGAGCCGCGTATGACTCCGCGGACTCCTCGGCCAGAGCGGCAGCCTCAGGCATATGCCTCCAGAGACACTCATGGCTCCATGTCTCCGGATTCACCCCGGACATCCAGAAGAACATACTGGATGCCCCTTTTTACGGCGAAGTTCTCTTTGGTGAGTCTTCGGAGAAGGTCATCACCAAGCTTCAGGAGGCCAGGAAGGCTGTGAGATCTGTCCAGGCCATGTACAGATCCAGGCCCGGTTCCTTTCGTAGGAACCAGAGCCGTTTTCGTGGCCGGACTCAGAGACAACAGTCCTGTTCCAGCCTGCAACAGAGGGGCTCCTTCTCCCAGAAAGCCCAGAGCAAGTCATCCTCAGGCAGAGGCCAACGTCCCACCAAGTCGTCCCAATCTGCAGGACCCACAGCCACCACAGCATGACTCCTTCCCGGCCCCCGCGCCTCAGGATCAACGGGACACCAAGGTCGGGGGTTGTATTGCAGACCACCTGCCAGGGTGGCAGTCCATCACCACCAACAGGTGGGTACTCCAATTGGTCAAAAAAGGCCACTTTATAGAGTTCACAGACAAGCCACCCACAAGGCCTCCTCTGCTCTTCCGCTACTCGGGTCAGCACAGATTGCTTATTAGGCAAGAAGTACTCGCACTTCTGCACAAAGGAGCAGTGGAGTACGTCCCGGGGAACCAGAGAGGAACAGGCTACTATTCCCACTTCTTCCTGGTTTCAAAGAAAACAGGGGACCTCCGTCCAATCTTGGACCTCAGCGACCTCAACATGTCGGTCGCTTACAAACGGTTCCACATGGTGACTCTCCAGGGCCTTATACCCATGCTGAAGAAGGGACGCATTTCTGGTGTCGCTGGACATGCAGGGCGCTTACCTGCACATCCCCATAGCTCAAGCTCACAGGAGGTTCCTCGGCCCGGAGTTTCTAGAAGCCCACCACTTTCAGTTCGAGTGCTTCCTTTCAGGCTGTCCGGCCCCCAGGGTCTTTACCAAGTGCATGGCAGTCGTGGCAGCTTCTCTAAGGAGACAGGGCCACTACCGTGTTTCTGTACCTGGACAACTGGCTTCTCATGGCCGCCTCCCGGGAGGCACTGTTGTTGGCTATCCAGCATACCCAAGCTCTTTTTCAGTCGCTGGGCATACTTATCAATTACGGGAAGTCTCTCCTGGTACCGTCCCAGAAGCTGCAATTCACAGGCGCAGTTCTGGACACTGTCCAAGGGAAAACCTGTCTTCCCGAGGACAAAGCGGAATGCATCAGGTCCCTCATCAGGGACCTTTTGGCAAAGAAGACCATCCCAGCCAGACTGGTCCTTCGCCTGCTCGGACACATGGCTGCGGCCATTCCAACCGTCCCGATGGCAAGGCTCCACATGCGGGTAACCCAGTGGATGCTCAGAGTGCAATGGGACCAGAAGCAAGACCATATGCAGCAGCCAGTCAGAATCACGAGGCCGTGATTTGGGATTGGCAATGGTGGTTAGACCCAGGGACCCTCTCTGTGGGGTCCATTCGTAGCGCCGTCCCCAGAGGTAATCCTCTCCACAGATGCCTCAGGGCTGGGGTGGGGGGCACACCTGAACGGGGTGAGGTCTCAGGGAACGTGGACCCCTCAAGAAGCTCACCTTCACATCAATATCCTGGAGATGAGGGTGGTCCTGTATGCCCTGCAAGCCTTCCAGTCAGAAATTCCACCGAGTACTCTTCTGCTTCAAACAGACAATACGGCGGTGATGTATTACCTCAACAAACAAGGAGGCACACACTCCTACCCCCTCTGCAGGGAGGCCATGAGAGTGTGGGAATGGGTAATTCGATACGGCGCAAGCCTGACTGCAGTTCATATTCCTGGAGTGGACAACACGGTCGCAGACAGTCTGAGTTGCTCCCAGGCCAGAGTCCACAAGTGGGAACTTCTTCAGGAGGTAGCAGAGGATCTGTTTCATCGATGGGGCACTCCAGAATTGGACTTGTTCGCTTCCCCATCCAATGCAAAACTGCCCAGTTTTTGCTCGCTAGATCCAGGGCCTGGTGTTTTCTGGCGAGACGCGTTGTCCCTCTCCCGGGCGAGCAGATTCCTCTACGCTTTCCCTCCCTTCCCATTGATCCAGAGAATCCTTCTCAAACTTCACAGGGAGCACGCAACAAAGATCTTGGTAGTGCCTTTCTGGCCCCAGACAGATTTGGTTCCCACTTTTGACGCAATTGTCCTGGGAACCTCCACTTCCTTTGCCCATCAGCTCCCATCTGATGTCACAAGAGGAGGGTTCACTAGTCCACCCAGACTTGAGTTCACTGAACCTGCATGCCTGGCTCCTCGAGACATAGCCATTCTGTGACATGGGGTCTCGCAAGAGGTGGCAGAAGTCCTTTCTGCCGCCAGAAAGCCGGCAACGCATGCCACATACGCCATGAAATGGCGTCGGTTTTGCCTGTGGTCTCAGGCACGCGGTCTCTCCCCTTTAGACTGCCCAGAAAAATCAGTTCTAGAATACCTGCTTTCCCTCTTTCACTCAGGTCTGGCCTACTCCTCAATTAAGGTTCACCTCTGTGCGATTTCAGCCTACCATTCCCCGATAGGCCAACACACAGTGGCACAACTCGATACTTCTCGTGACTTTTTGAGGGGGGTGCTCCACCTTTAGACCACCCATTAAGGATCCCGTCCCTCCTTGGGACCTGTTCTTTGTCCTGGAGCAGCTCACGCTGCCACCCTTTGAACCTGCCACAGATTGCAAGCTACGTTTTCTGTCATGGAAAATGTTATTTTTGGTTGCTGTTACTTCAGCAAGGAGAGTTTCTGAGCTACATGCCCTCATGTGTAAGGAACCTTATTTAATTTTTCACCAGGACAGGGTGTCCCTGAGGACGAATCCAAAATTCCTGCCTAAGGTGGTCTCAGCCCTCACCCTTAATCAGGACATTGATTTGCGGTGTACTTCCTAGGTACACCAACAGAGGAGGCACTGCTTCACACCCTGGATGTTCACCGCTCCTTAAGATATTACTTGACCAGGACCAAACAGCATCACAAATCCGAGCAGCTGTTTATTTCCTTCGCTGAGAGGATGTTGGGCCAACCAGTCTCAAAGCAAACTCTTTCTCGCTGGCTTGTCCAGTGCATTTCCTTTTGCTACAACAACAAACAGAAGCCCCTTCTGGGTACAGTCAGGGGCCACTCGACAAGAGGGGTGGCTACTTCCTTTGCGGAACTGCAAAACGTCTCCATTTCGGCCATTTGTGCTGCAGCCACATGGAGCTCAGTGCACACCTTCATTAGGTACTACAGCCTCGACATCGCCTCACGGCGGAGAGCCGGTTTCAGCCTCACCGTTCTGCAGGGTCTCCTGTCCTAGAATCAGGATTTCCCAGGATCTCTGTTTTATGCCTCCTCCCTAGGGCGTCTCTAGGCGCCATTGCTTGAGAATCATCTAATGGTGTAACCTGCTGCAAGAGCTGTATCTAGAAGAAGATAGTACAGTTACGTAAGAACTTACCGTAACAGTAGATCTTCGAGAACAGCTCTGCAGCAGGTACCTTCCCGCCCACCATTCCCCCTTGGAGGAGGTAAGTCCTAGCCTAGGCTTCGGCAGAAAGTCCTCAACCTTGAACTTCTGATGGCGGGTCCTCGGTCTCCACTTCTGATGTCATCCAGCGGCCGGAAGTCTCCGGCGGGAGAACTGGGGATTCTGGCGGGACCGCCTCTTTATGTACTACGCCTGACGTCGGTGGCGGTCCCCGCTGAAGACTGCTAGCTAGAAGATTTCCGTGGGGTCTTGACGCCTGCCAGCTACAGTCCTAATGGTGTAACCTGCTGCAAGAGCTGTTCTCGAAGATCTACTGTTATGGTAAGTTCTTACGTAACTGTACTTTCTAACATGGTTCTTACCAGCAGCATGTACTGTACATCAGAAACACACACTGGGGTAACTGAAAACCCTGGATAGTTAAACCAATAACATAATTTGAACCAGTATTTAAAAAAACAACTTCTAATGGGGGAAAATTGCTTATTCAGTAGATTCAGTGCATTTCTCCTTTAAAGCAGCAGTTCAATAAAAATGTTCACATGCTGTACCTGTTAAATTTGCTTTTCTTGGTTCTTCCTAGTTATTTATTTCTTTATTCACTGAAATTATTTTACCAGGTAAATATGCAGGAATAAAGGAAATCTCATTTACAGATATTGGGGGCAGGAGGCAGGGAAATACTATAAATAGTATGATAAACAAATTGCATGTTTCCTATATGTACTTTACATTTTTCCTGGATCAACTTCATTTTCATGTCCACAATACTATTTTGAAGCCAAAAGAAGTGAACATAGTTTTTATTGGAGGAAACAACTATTTTATAAAAAAAATTATAACATTTTAAAAATACTTAAATTCTTTTAGAGATGAAAAAGTTTACCAGCAAATGAAAGTGGAAGATAACCGAATCTTTTACTGTTACAAAAAGTAGGGTCAGACTTTTAGCCCAGCTGTGCTGCTGTTCTGCTTTTGAGATAGAGTGGATAAAGAATAGATTAAATATCTGCTAATGATCTTAATGGCCACATACTTCACACCTCCCAGGTTGACTGCTTTTATGAAGAAAGGGCTATAGTGACAACAAAACATGTTTGTAACCTGGAAATGCAGCCAAAACAATAAATGATGTGACAAAATCTGTTTCTAAGGTATGTGGGCACCCAAAATGGCTCAAAAACCTATCACTGAGCAAAACCAGATTCCCTGATCGGGATCCTGAAAACCTGATCACCAGGTAAAAATCCTGACAGGTGGCAACCCTAGAACTGCTCAGCTTCATGTCGCAGTTCTCTCACCCCAAAAACTTGAGAATGCACTCTTATAACCATCAGAGACACTGTAACTGTACATATAAATGTATGGTATAAAACCTTCTAATGAGCAATTGGAGAAAGAAAAATACATAAGAACTAAAAAGCAACAGCTATAAAAATTTTTCTGCCTGCCTTCTTATGTTTCCTTGTGTGTGCACAAGAAACATCTTGTGGTAGAACGACATTTGAGCGGTGTGTCAGGGATGAGTCCAATGCAGAGCACGTTACAGTGGGCTCGCCCCTCACAGACCAGTGAGAATGCAACCAGACTGTGACACTAGTATGAATTTCACAGCTGGAAGCTGTTCTCTAGTTGAAAGAAATGAAGCACTCCAGTGAGAGCACTTAATTTCATTCATTTGCATAGTGCTGCCAGCCCAACCCTCCATTCCCTGTCTTAGCAGCACAATAACCCCTCCCACTTTCTCCCTGTGCATGCTTTCTGCCCCGCTCCCTCTGTTCCCATCTCGCAGCACAATAACCCCTCCTGCTCCCTCCCTCTGCATGCTCTCTACCCCGCTCCCTTTGTTCCCCATCCAGGCAGCAAGATAACCCCTCCCGCTCCCTCCCTCTGCATGCAGTCCGCATCTCTCCCTCTGTTCCCCGTCCCATGCCAACATTGGGTTGCCCAAACCCCGTGTCAGCATTATCTACCCCCTGGACACTGGGGAGCCCACTCCCAGTGTCCTGAAATAAACATATTTTATGCCCTGTAAAAAAAAAAAAAAAACTGTTCCTTGATGTCTTTTTTTAAAACCAGTAAAAAAAGAAAACAGTCCCTCATCATCATTCTGACCTTCTCTCTGCATATCCACCTCCCTGCACCCCTCCCTTACCCCATACTTATCTCTGGAGGTCGTCAGCTGCGATCTTCTCTGGACCAGGACATGTCTGCACTCTTCAAAGCTGAACTGCAAACTGAGGAATCAAGGTAAGCCTGTATAATTGCTGTCAATGGGGGTTTTCAACTTATGTTGATATCTCAGCTATTTTTAGGAATTTTGACCCCAAAATTTCAACATGGAGTTCTTGGAACCCCACCTCATGAACACTAGCACTCTCATTTCATTAATTGGTCCCAAGAGGTGATTTTGCAGTCACTGCGCGTAATCACCTTTCAGGACCAATTAATGAAATGACAGTGCCAATGTTCATGAGGAGAGGTCCCAAAAAGCCCATGTTAAAAAGTTGCTGCAAAAAATTCCAAAAATGGCTGCATTATGAGTGTGTGTTGAACAGTTTCTACACACGCTCGTAACTTCTAATATTTTCACTCCAGATTTTCAACATTGATGTTTTTTCCCACCCCTTCACGTGCAGTACAGCTGTCATTTTTCTCATCCTGCCCAAAATGTGTTTTCACACCTGTGGTGCAGAATGGCATGGTCGCTCTGGAAAATCACCATTCAGGGACCAGTGAACAAAATGACTGTGGCACTCTTCATGAAGTGGGGTCCCAAAAAGGCCATGTTGAAAATTTGGTGAAAAAAATCCAAAAAATAGCCGACTTACACGCGGTCGTTCAAACTTTTCGACGCACACGTGTAACTTTGGTCATTTTCAATATTTTCACTCCAGATTTTCAATATAGCCATTTTGTCACACAACCTCATGAACAGTACAGCTGTTATTTTTCACATCCTGCCAAAAACATGTTTTCACACCTGTGGCATGGAATGCCATTTTCCCATGGATTTGAACATTTTCACCTATGGGGTTCATGAGGTGGGGTGATAAGAAGACTTTTCAACATTTGGGGTCAAAATATGAAAAAAATGGCAGCGTTTTGTCCATTCATTGCAATTTCAGTACGCTTGCTTGTAACTGCGGAAATTTTAAATATTTGCAACCCACATTTTCAACATAGCCTTCTTATTACCCGAGCTTCTGTATTCAAATGCTCTCCAAAATATGACAGCTTGTTAAAACATAGTTCAGGCAGGCTTTTCCTCCCAATAGAAGTTCAACTAACACAATAACCCCTGCCACATAAACCATGCAAGGAAACATTCAGCATTGACAAATGCTTGTTTTTGTGTGTGCTGCTAGCTCTTTAAGACTCCTGTTAATAACTCCTGAGAAAAAGAAGTATCACTCCTTGGGGATAAGTCCTCTGTAGTTAGCAAGATTAACCACCGAATGCTGTCATTACTACATGCTAGGTTTCAGTGCAGAACAAATCTCCAAGGCAGAAAGATTGTACTGTAAAGGCATTGGGGTCAACTGAACAGTTTGACTGCTTTGTTGCAGCTCTGTGTTAACAAATGATACATCTCAGCATGATCCAAGAATACTATCTTGAATCAGTTAATGAAATTCTGTAGGGTATGTGAATAGGTCTCAGGAGGTTATACTGCCACTTTACAGAGTGTATGTGAGACCACACCTGGAGTACTGTGTTCTGTTCTGGTTTCCATGTGAATTATTGATGATTATGTTATATATATCTTATGTTTGTTGTATTATACATGTTGTGTTGTGAGGCAGTGTCTTTCACTCTGGGTATATAAGCCACTTTGGAATTGAAGGAGCCAATTTGGGTCCAGTGGTTTGAGTTTACAGCAGTGTACCTAGAGGTAAAACAGTTATTCAGTTGCATTATTTGCATTGCTTTTACTGTTTACTGTTGCCCCCATGACACCTTTGGAAATTAGCTGTTCACTGCTTATTGAGCCACTCCTAATAAAACATTTAAATAAATAAGATCTAGATGCTGATTTGCTGTGCTACCTTGAGCATGTCACTTAACCTCCCTGTGTTTCAGCCCTTTCTGCTGTATAGTTGGGGACATGCAGGACCCACAAAAAAATCAGATGTCATCCTATGTAGCCTGTCCTGGATAAACAAATGAAATCAATAACTGGGCCGTAATCCCAATTATAAATCATTACATCATGATGATTCATGATGCCATGCAGTGAGGCACCCACCCAGCACACTAGTGACTGAATTCATGCTCTGCCCTGGGACATCTGGAGCAGAGTCCAATGGTTAGGGTGAGGAGCACCCAAGTTGGTGCTTTCCTTCTCAGGAGGGAGGGTTGGTTGTGCACAACTCCTAGTGGTGGCCTAGTGGAGGCATGCTTGGCAATGTGCCACACACCTCTCCAGGCTGTTGTGGCTTGCACCCATATGAAGGAGGTGGACATTGGGAAAGGAAAAGCACAGTGAGAAGAATGTCCACCTCCAAAGCACTGGATGATGGCTCTCTGTGTTTCCCCCATGTCACTTGGCCCCACCCCAACTGTCATCTCTGATGTCAACAGGAGCTTCCTTTCTGGTCAAGTAGGCAGGCCCACAGCAGGTGTAAGCTGGAACTGAAGGTGTGATGAACATCTTGAGGAGCCTTGAGGTGGGAATGGCAGTAAGAGGTAAGTTGTGGGAGCAGAGTGGGACACTTGTGGGGCCCCAAGTGAGCACAGGAAGGAGCTAGAAAAATCATTACATCATTTTTAGCTAACAGGACATTTTATGTCTTCATAGAGGTTATTTTCACCATAGAACCCCATGGGAGTCAGAGCATTTAGGGTCAGTGGTACAGATGCACTGCATTATGCACACTTTGTTAATGTAATTAGCATTAC
This sequence comes from Neoceratodus forsteri, assembly GCA_016271365.2. Classification (NCBI taxonomy): domain Eukaryota; kingdom Metazoa; phylum Chordata; order Ceratodontiformes; family Ceratodontidae; genus Neoceratodus; species Neoceratodus forsteri. The sequence continues at coordinate 1,132,076,411 of CM028131.1, forward strand.
TGGCATCATTTCTAGAATTGATTATTGGATGATTTTTCTGTAGTTAATACCAGGAATGCTAAAAGTAGAGACATTACCTGGGATACAAAAACCCAGGGGGAAGAGTACACAGTAGGGGGTGAGATACTAACAACAACAAAAATGGAAAGGGCCCTGGGGTAGTCATATCAGATGACCTTAAGGTGGGCAAGCAATGTGAGAAGGCCGTAAGGAGGGCTGGTGGGATACTGGGATGCATAGGGAAAGGTATCACTGTAGAAAACAGGAAGTTGTTATCCCTCTGTACAGACAGCTGGTGAGACCCCATCTGGAGTACTACGTGCAGTTCTGGAGACCCCATCTCCACAAGGACGCAGACAGAATGGAGGCTGTCCAGAGGAGGGCAACTAAAATGATGCAGGGTTTGCACCAGAAGACATACAGAGAGAGATTAAAGGAGCTTAATATACATACCCTCGAGGAGAGGAGGGAGAGGGGGGACATGATAGAAACTTTCAAGTACCTCAATGGAATCAACAAAGTTCAAGAGGGTAACATCTTTCAGAAAAAGAGATGTACAAGAACAAGGAGGCACAATTTGAAGATAGAGAGGGGATGGCTCAGAGGTAATGTGAGGAAGTATTTTTTCATGGAGAGGGCTGTGGATACATGGAACAGCCTTCCTGAGGAGGTAGTGGAGTCAAAAACAGTGGGGGAATTCAAGAATGCATGGGACAGACATAAGGCAATTCTAATGGGGGTAGGAGGAAGTTGGCTGTTGGTTAACTAGGATCTGCAGCTTATCCATTAGGTAGGGAAATGGGCAGACTAAGTGGGCCAAGTGGTCCTTATGTTCTATCAAATTCTATGTTACCAATATCAATATCAGACCACTCGCCAGTTAAACTGACAAATGAAATTGAACAGGGAACCCCACACATCCAAAGATGGAGAATGAATAATGCATCATTACAAGATAACACATTTGTGGAAGAATTAAGTAGATGAATTCCTAAAAGTAAATTAAGCCAGAAAACATGAGTTGGGCCTTGACATGGTGGCTCTGAAGTGTACACTTAGAGATAAAATAATATCAAAATGCACACACAGGAAGAAAACCATTGGGGAGAGAAAAGCCATTAAAGGAATCTGCAGATACTGAACAGAAAAATGTCAGAAGATAATTCAGAGAACATATAGTATCAATGTATTTCTGTAAAACAAATATAAAGACTAATGAGACGTTGAGGGACTCAGCTGAATTCAACTATAGGAGTGCTAAGCTAAACTACGTTACAAGCACACTTAACACAGTGACAAAATGTCAACATTATAAAAATGAAAAGAGAACAAGAGTAGTAAAAGCATAAAAGAAAGTAAGGGACAAATTCAAATTAATCAGAAAATACACAATGTTGAGAATAACATAGTTTAATTGTTGGGTACACTGTAAAGTTAACAAAGTTTTAAAAGAATAATGAAATAAATGTTGACATGTTCTTTATATGATGCATGTTCATTACCCCAACCCCTTTCATGTGTTACCCACTTGTCACACCCACCTATGTTGTTTCTAATCCCATACCCAACCCGCCTCCCGAATACCAATTAAATGTGTGTTGCAGACCAACATAATATGGTACTATAATAACTGGTTATAGTATTTTCCCATAGGGAAACCGGGTTATAATTCCAGCGTTATAAGCAGCTGGTTATAATGACATTCACTTGCCTGGTTTCCCTACTTCTGTGCATGCACCTACTGCAAACTTCCCCTTTTCTGCGTCTTCTGTCGCGATGCCACAGTGCTGCAGTGTTCCCCGACAGAAGTCATTGGTAAGTTTTTTCTTTTAGAGAAAAAAACATCTCTTGGCACTGCAAACCTTCATCATGGCAGTTCAAATTTTAAAAGAAAATAAACATTGCTTCCATTTAGGGACAGCTACCTACCACGCTGAAATCTGGGCTTTCCAACAGTCGGTGGTTCAACTCCGTAGATACATACATTTATTTTGTGCAATTGCTGTGGCGAAAAAACAATCCCCAGCAATTATGCAAAATAAAAGATGGGTAGCTAGTTAAAACTCAGATTTTATACACCCCCGAGGGGTGGGATGCCTTCATATACCCCTTGAGTTTTGCTCTTGGGGTCTATGTGGCATCCCACCCCGAGGGGGTATATAAAATCCTCGTTACAACTAGCTACCCATCCATTATTCTCTATATACAACCTTCATGATGAGATGAAGGTAAATGTTGATGGCAACCTGTGTCCAAGTACCTGGTCATACTGGGCCATGGTCAGGTAACAATAATTAACTTTGAAATGGACTATAAAGCAAATGGACCCATACAGAATTAAATATACAAAAATCAAAATCAGTTAACATCTGTACTTTTGAATAACACAACCTGGGATGTATGTGATTATCCTTTTTATACGAATGTCTTGTACTGTTTTTACATGCAATAAAATATAAATTACAAATAAAAAGTAATGTCACTGGCCCCTACCACTTGTGTTCATTTTTTCCTGCCATTGTAGTATGCAGCTACCTCATAAGGACCCGAATTTTGCTTTTTATCATTTTCTTTTGAAAGACATTTCACCATTTTCTCTATCTTTTTGTTCTTTTCACTTACAGCTTTTTTTTCTGTTTCTTTAACACTGTCTTCTTTCTCATCACATTCTGTAACAGTGGAACATTTCAACAGTTATGCCTGGTACAATTCCATTATGTTTTTTCCATGTAGCAACAAAATCCCCACTAGGGACTCACACCTGAATTTTGTTAATTGTCTAGGTCAAAATTGTGTTAGGAACTGTCTCAGTTGCTCTACATGACTAGAACTCAGCAAGATAGCACAATTAATGTGATAGTTGGGTGATTCTCATGGAAAGCTCAGGAAGACTCGCTCCAGACTCCATCTGGTGCAGTTTGGGTTCTGTCCTGTTGTGACACTGACATCTTCATTCCCAGTGTGGGAAAATCAGCATAGGTGCTCCATCACCACCACTCGACATGGTACAGATAAAGGAATGGAACTGACCAGAAGGATTCTCTTGACACTGGAAATTTTGTTGGATTCAGAACCAGTTTTATATCCAAGGCTCATATGCACGACCTCTGCCTGCTCTGGCAGTTTTCATGCCTTTTTAGGCTTTGGTGGCAGTGTCGCTCACTTCGGCACCTGTGGCTCTGGCTTTGGCACCAATAACATGGTCTTCTGGGCAGATGTCAGCATTGACAATACTATGCATCAGCAAACGTGATGGCTTTGGTGCTGAGAACAGTCACCTCTGTACTGTTAAAACATGCTTTTTCTCTCTAAGGGCAGTATCTGTCAGTTAAAGGTTTGCATATTACCTGCCTCCTGGTGACTGCTAGTATATTAACCTGTTGTCCACTGCCATTAGTAGCAACTTTGGTGCCAGTGCATTAATTGCCACCAATTCCAGGGCCGATACCAACATTTGCCTTAGCAACAGTGTCGGCTGCTTGTCTCCCTTTACTCCACCACCAGCATATGGTCTGTCAGACAGTCAGTTTGCCATTTCATCCCCATGGGTTTGAAACTGGATTAAAAGCTAAGAATTCTGTAACTGAGTTTCAAAATGCACTAAGGAAGTCCTTACAAACACATTGCAAATGCTACGCATGATTTAACTTAGTCGAGTTCTAAGTGAATGTTGTAACCTATATGTTATACTACTTCCCTTTTATTGTCCTGATTGTTTTTAGTCTTGTTTATACCTTGTACATGGCATTATTTGGAAATAGGGATTCATCCCTAAATGTGTGTACCTGGATAAAAATAAAACTTTTATCATCATCATTTGTATAGTGAAAATAAACCATCAGATGCACAGGCCTGTTGTACATCTCAGATGTCCATGATGCTGCCACCTGTGATTCAATCCATGTTCTCTGACTGGCCGCTTTTATGAATGCTGTCCAGTCCATTCCAGTATGGTGAGTATCACTTCTGTCCATGGCAGAGCTAAGAAAATCTCATAAGGTTGGGGTGCTTTACAGAAAAAGGAGAAACATTCACTTCTTGCACTCGGAGAAATCCTCACTTAGATGATTCTGCCCATTTTTGACTGTGGAGATATTGTTTATAGTGCTGCTCCTGAGTCTATTTTAGCTAGACTGGATCCTCTCTTTCACTCCTTTTATTACTTTGCCCTTGATAGACTCTTGCTTACTCATCATTGTACCTTGTATTCGTCCCTCTCCCTCCCCTCTCTTGATGCCAGGTAGTTTACCCACTGTGTCTCTTTTTATCTCCAAATTTTGGTTTGGTTCTCTCCCCTCATAGAAACATGGAAGTTGACGGCAGATAAGGACTGCAAGGCCCATCAAGTCTGCCCATTGTTTCTACCTTAAGAATGTGCCATAGGCAGGTACTCTGTCAATGGCCTATCTATTCATATTCATCTGTATTGCTCCATTATGCATATCCCATGCTTGTTTGAAGCCCTGCACTGTATTCATATCCACCACTTCCTGAGGCAGGTCGTTCCATGCATCCACCATCCTTTCTGTGAAAAAGAACTTCCTCACATTACCCCTTAATCAGCCTCCCTCTAATCTCATACTGTGTCCTCTTGTCCTGCTTTTTTTCTTGTATTGAAATGTCCTTAAGATGTTTGAATGTTTCGATCATATCACCTCTTTCCTCCTTTGCTCTAGGATATACGTATTGAGCTCCATTAATCTGTCCTCATATGTTTTCTGATGCAGTCCCTGCACCATTTTGGTTGCCCTTCTCTGGACTGCCTCCATTTTGTTAATGTCCTTGTGCAGGTGTGGCCTCCAGTACTGCACACAGTACTCCAGGTGGGGCCTAACCAGTGTCTTGTAAAGAAGGATTATTACCTCCCTCTTCTGACTTGCAATACCCCTACTAATACACCCCAACATCCCTCTAGCCTTACCTACTGCTTTAGTGGTCTGCTTGGATGATTTCAGGTCATCTGTGATGATGATGCCCAAGTCTCTTTCTTCCCTTGTGATTGCCAGCAACTCTCCTCCCATCCTATAGGTGGCTTCAGGGTTTCCCTACCCTATGTGCATGATCTTGCACTTCTTTGCATTAAACCTCATTTTCCACTCTTCTGACCATTTTGCTAGTTTCTCCAGATATCTTTTCATTCTGCCCACCTGATCTGGATCATCTACTATGTGGCAGATCTTGGTGTCATCTGCAAACAGACAAACCTTACCCTCCAGTCTGTCTGCAATGTCACTAATGAAGATGTTGAAGAGGACAGCCCCAGGACTGATCCCTGAGGTAGCCCGCTTGTGACTTGCATCTCTTCTGATGGTATACCATTTTCCACCACTCCCTGTTTTCTGCCCGCCAACCAGTTTGCCACCCAGTTGACCAACATTTGACCCACCCTGAGCCTACCCAGCTTATTAATCAGTCTTCTGTGTGGAACAGTACCAAAAGCTTTGCTGAAGTCAAGGTAGGCAACATCAACTGCCCCCCCCCCGTCCACTACTCTGGTTACCCAGTCATAAAAATATATGAGATTAGTTTGACAGGACCTTCCTGTTGTAAACCCATGCTGTCTTGGATCCTGTGCTTCTATGGATTCCAGGTGTTGCACTATCCTTTCCTTAAGGAATGCCTCCATAATCTTGCCCATTACGGAGGAAAGACTGACTGGTCTGTAGTTCCCTGCCTCCTCCCTGCTACCACTCTTGCGGAGTGGGATCACACGAGCCATTCTATAGTCTTCTGGGACCTCTCCTGTGCTCAGAGACTCACTAAACAGCTCTGATAATGGCTCTGCTAGTTCCACCCTTAGCTCCTTTAGTACCCTGGGATGTATGCCATCAGGTCCCATTACTTTGTACACCCTGAGCTTAGCGAGCTCTTGTAGTACCCTTTGTTTTGTGATGGGACTAGTGCACACCTCCTTGCCCCCGGGTCCATGGTGCTGAGCTGTGGGCCCTGCCCTGCCTTCTCCTCAGTAAATACTGAGCAGAAGTATCTATTTAGGATAGATGCTTTTCTTGGTCCTCCTCCACACACTTCCCCTTATCCCCTTTGATCTTAGCAATACCTCCTCTGGACTTTCTTCTTTCTCTAATGTATCTATAGAAAGTCTTGTCCCCTTCTTTTTCTGTTCATGCTAGTGTTTCCTCAGTTTGGGCCTTTGCCTGCCTTACTGCCTTTCCTGCTACCCTTAGGGAAGTTTAGTATGCCTCCCTATCTTTGTCCCACTGCATTCCCTTATAGCTCCTGAAGGCCTGCCTTTTGGCTCTGACCTTTTCTGCTACTGTTTTTGAGAACCAAAGTGGTTTCCTCCCTCTTTTGCTCTTGCTTTTCTCTCTAACACAATGGGATGTTGCTTCAAGTATTGCATCCTTGATGCTTGCCCACTTTGCCTGTACCCCCTAACCTGTATTTCACCTTGCCAATGCTAGCTTAACTCTGTTGGCCATCTTATCAAAGTTAGCTCCTCTGAAGTCCCATAGTTTTGCCTTGGAATGGGATGATTTAGTTCTAGTTGCCAAATTGAACCTACCATGTGATGGTCATGGGTCCCCAGGTGACCTTCTACCTGGAGATCTGTGATCCTTTCCCTGTTACTCAGTACTAGATCTAAGATAGCCCTATCTCTTGTGGGTTGTTCTACCAGTTGTTTGAGGCCCTCCCCCTGCAGGGAATCCACTATGTGTCTAGTTCTGGCAGATGTTCCTGCTGGTATTGACCAGTCTGCATCTGGAATGTTGAAGTCTCCCATTATCAGAACCTCCCCTTTAGCTGTCATGTTTTGTATATCTTCTAACAGTAATGTGTCTATGTCCTCCCCCTGGTCTGGAGGCCTGTAGGCAGCCCTAGTTCATATGGCTGTCCCATTTCCTGTTTCCAGGGTGACCCACAGTTCTTTTGGCTCCTTATGTGTATTCTGAATTTCTGTAGCTTTGATATTTTCATTGACATAAAGGGCCCCCCCCCCCTTTTTGCACCTCGGTCTCTTCTGAACAGTACATAGCCGGGTACAGAAGTCTCCCAAGTGTGGTTACTGGTGAACCATATCTCACTAATGGCTACTATGTCCTGTTTAGCCTCTGTCATTGTTGCCTGCAGGTCTGGGATCTTGTTTCCAAGACTGCGGGCATTTGAGTACATGATTTTCGACTGGCCAGATTTTGATGTGTTAGTTGTTGGGTGAGGTCTGCCATTTCCCCAGCACATTGTATGAGGAGCTGGACCTTTTTCCTTACCTGGTGATGCAAACGAACAACAAACATGCTGAACTCTTGTTTGATCACTAGCTGAGGGGGGGAAGGGTGTTCTTCCCATTCGATGTATCAGGTGCTGCACCCCTCTCCCCATTTGCTAGTTTACATATACTGCAAAGATGTCAAACTTCTGCCTCAATGCACTGACTCCCTCCTTAGTCAGATGCAGTCCATTGAATTTAAAGAACTTTCACTCCCCAAACTGTTGCCAGTTACCTACAAATTTGTGTCCTTTTTCCTGTCACCAGCCCTTGAGCCACATGTTTAGCTCCTCTATCTCCCCTTCTCTGACCTTCCGTCCATCTGCCTCCCTCTCCCAGATGGGCAGGATCTCAGAGAAGGAGATGCCAGCTGAAATGGATGACAGTTTGTCTCCCAGCCTGGTCAGGTGTTCCTTGGTCTCCACAACTGACAGGCTGGCGAGATCATTAGTTTCTATATGTACCAGGATGGTGAAGTTTTCTCCTGCTTCCTGCACGATGTTAGCAATGCGATCAATGTCTCTCCATGATGATGTACCTGGGAGACATCTGACCATTACTCCCGGCTGGAGGTAGGTATCAACTCCCCAAATCTTGAAGTCTCCCATGATCAGAAGTGTTTTGGATTTCCTTTTTGCTTTTTTTTGTTTTGGTCTCTGTTTTGGGTGAGTTTTGTTGCGCTAGCTCCTGTGCTACAGTGTCCTGGTCTGCAGTGTCCTCTGCCCCTTTGTTTGATTTCGGAGATAGAGGCAGATCCCTGTTTGTAGTTTTTATATGGTTTGTGGAGGTGATACATTGGAGAGCATTGATTGATGGGGCACCTGATTTGCCCCTTCTAACCACCTGCCAACCTCCTGGACTAACTGGCTTCTGTGGTCAAGGTGCCTCAGTTGGATGTTGGGGAAATGGCAGACAGTTCTTATATTTCCTTCTGAATATACGATTTGAGGTGTGCAATCTCTGCCCATGCTGCCTGGAGCTGAGCCCTTAGATCTCCAATGGTCCAGCATGTAGGACAGCATCCTAAATCCTGTATAACTGCCCTTTTGAAAAGTATGCTGCAGTACCTGCAGTTAATAATATCCATTCCAGATGAGTTGCTGAGTTTATAACCTGGTCCAAGTAATTAGAAGGAGGAAAATGAAAGCAAAAGCTTGATTTTTTGTTTTGTTTGTTTTTGTATAACTTGTTATAACAAGTTAAATTACTTGTGCCCCTGTAAGTGGGGTCACTATGTGGATACCCCTCTGATCCTCCCCTTCCTGTTCTGCTACAAGAAATGCCATGACTCTGCTGCCCTATAAAAAGAGTGTAGCAAGGGGTGGTTGGGCCCTTCCCCTGCCGAAAGAGAAGAACCATGGATGAAAGAAACAAGGAGGCAAGTGCAGAAACAATCAACCAACAACAAATGCAGTAGCCCTGAAAGCTTAGCCTAATGATAGATAAAACTGTAAAACCTGTAAAGCACCACCTGTAATAATTTCACATAAGATATACCCTGTAAAAAGACTGCTATAGAGAAAAATAAAGCAGTAACAGAAGATATACCTTGCAAAAAACAATTTGAATCAGAGAAGATTACCTCAGTAATCTGTAAGCACAAAATAGTAACAAACCTATAGGCACACCCTGTAATAATGCAGCAGAAAGTATACCCTGCAACAGCAATTTGAACCAGAGAACAATAAAGCAGTAACATGTTAACAAACAGTAACAAACCCTGTGAGTACAAAAGAACATAATAACACACAGTAAATCTGCCTAGCCAAAAGAAGCCTTAATCTTCCTTGCTCTGTCCTTACAAGCAAACCTAGAAGAAAAGAGCTCAGGTGAAGCTAGGTGCCTTTGCCAGCAAACCTAGTCTTCCACCACCATATCTTGCCTCTCTCCACTCCTTCCCCCCATGTCTCATTACTCTCTTCATAATGCTTGCTCTCACTCTTGCTCTCCCTTAAGTGAAATCTACTGCTGGCCAAGCTGCTTTCTTGTTTTGTTTCCTTAAACTTTGGGGTTCTCTTCCCCCTTTCTGTTCACTGTGCTCCTTCCTTTCCTGTTCTTAAATCTCTCCTTCATGAGTTCTCTACTCACTCCTGCAGTTGCTTCTGATTTGGGGTTTACTCCTTCCCCTGTAGCTCACCTAATTCACTGACCTTCCGCACTTCCCCACTTCCCTAGTATTAGTCATTCCCCCATTTCTTGTTTTGTTAAGCTGATTATGTTTTAATTGTTCTTTTGTTCAGTTACACAATTGCATGGTAACTTATTATCAATTTATTAATCATTATAAAATGGCAGGGTAAAATCCAGTAATCTGATTGGCTCTGATTTATGTGAAAAATATGGTTTACACATTATTAAAAAAAAGAACTGCTCAGCAGTGAAGAGTCTGGAACCCAGATCAATGGGCATTTGGAACACAGGCATTTCAGTTAGCCCCTACAGCCAGAACTGATCTTCCACCACCAACATGGCTGCTACCTTTACACTGTAAAAAAAAACTTCCACTGGGCCCTTAAAATAAAACTACCTTAAATAAAAAATAAAACTAATTAATTAAATGTTGTTTCCCTGATTATCACGCTCTCCTTACATACATAAACAAATTAGAAACATTAAGTATTGCTTATAGTTTTCACTACAACTGTTTCTTTGCAGACAGTGAAAAATCCTCCTCCTATATTTACCTGCTTATCAGAGAACTCACTCTTCTTGCCCTGACAGTGAGATAATTGAGTCTCTGGCTGTAACAAAGGCCTTTGTTGTCTGTGTGTACAGTGTGTTAGGAGAGAAACATTCTGCCAGTGGAACTGAGCAGAATTTTGAATCCATGTATTCTTTGGTAAACATTCCATATCTTGAATGTGGAGAAAAACAGAGAGAAAAACAGGAAGAAGAAAGTAGGCAATAATACAATGAAATGTTCAATGACATCACTTGCACAGGGGAAGAAGGAATATTTTATCGCAAATGCACACAAGTAAATCTATTGTTTCTACATATAAACATGCTTTTCCCAACAGTAAAAAGTTAAAAAAAAAGGAGTCAGGTAGAGGACCCACTAGCCAACAACGATCACCAAACGGTGTGGTTTAATATCACAATGTGCGGGGTGCCAGAGAGATCATTTACTCGGGTGGTAAACTTCAGGGGGGTGGACTTTGGGAGAATGCAGAAAGTACTAAAAGGAAACTAGAGGGCATAAGGCAGGAGATGGACATGGAGCAGAAATGGGATATTATTAAATGGGGGGGTTACAGAGGCATCAGAAGCCTGCGCCAAGGAACAGAGTAAGAGGAGCAGAGCTAGAAAACCATGCTGGTTGAACAGCAAGGTTGTGGAGGTGGTGATGGAAAAATGAGTGGTGCACCAGAGGTTTAGGAGGACAGGGAAGGAAGTGGACAGGGAGAAATATACAAGATGGCGAGGGAGGTGCCTAGAAAAGTGAGAGAAGCCATGGCCCATAGGAAGCTGAGATTAGCACAAGGAATTAATGGGAGGGGGGAGAAACACTTTTTCAGATACATCAGAGAGAAAAGGAAGTGCAAGGAGACAATAGTGAGGATAAAAAGGGGTGGGGAGTGAACAGAAAAGGGGGAGGAGCCAGCAGAAGCACTGAATGAATACTTTTGCTCAGTGTTCACAGAAGAAAGGGGGGAAATGCTACCAGCATAGGTTGGGAGGGTGGGGACAGATGGAAGAATTGAGGCAAATAGAGTCCTAGAGGGACTGAGGGCACATAAAGTAGACAAGGCACCAGAGCTGGATGGTATCCACCCCAGGGTACTGAGGGAGATGGCGGAGGTATTGGCAGAGCCACTGGTGGATCTGTACAGCACCTCACTGGAGTTGGGATGTGTGCCACTGGACTGGAGGATGGCACTTGAAGTACCATTACACAAGAGCTGGCCAAGGGATGAACAGGGTAATTATCTGGTAAGTCTCACCTCCATAGTGTGCAAACTCATGGAAACGATACTTAAGGAAAGACTGGTGTTGTACCTAGAGGACAATGGCTTCTAGGATGTGAGGCAGCATGGGATTGTTTCATGGAAGTCTTCTCAAACCAACCTCATACAGTATTATGACTGGGTGACAGGTAAGCTGGATAAGGGTCATGCAGTGGATGTCCTTTACTTGGACTTCAGCAAGGCCTTCAATTTGGTGCCTCATGGGCAACTTGGGGGAGAAGCTAACTGGTGTAAGGGCAAAAATAACGAACTGGATTACAAGCTGGCTGAGTGGCAGGCTGCAACAGGTGGTGGTGAGAGGGGGCTCTCAACTCCAAGGCCAATGATGAGTGGGATGCCACAGGGCTCTGTGTTGGGGCCTGTATTGTTTGGGCTCTTCATATCAGGCATTGCACATGGGGTAGTGAGCAAGGTAAGTCTGTTCACTGACAACACCAAAATCGGAGCAGTGGTGGATGGAGAGGAGGGTTGGAAGCAGGTACAGAGGGACCTACGCAAGCTAGAAGAGAGGTCAGAGATGTGGCAGCTGGGGTTCAATGCAAAGAAGTATAAGGTTATGCACTTTGGGGTGAAGAACCCAAGGAGGGAATACTGGCCTCGGGGAAGGGGTTAAGCTGGGGATCACTGAGGAGGAGGAGAAGGACCTAGGATTAATGATAACAGGGACCATGAACAACACTGCCCAGTAAAAAGAGCGCCTGCAAAAGTGAACAAAATGCTGTGGTGCATAGCTAGTTTTTTTTTGTAAAGGTTAAGAGAGGTGATCTTGCCCCTCTATAGGTCGCTGGTAAGGCCGCACTTAGAGTATTGTGTGCAGTTTTGGAGGCCATACCTAAAGCATGATATCAAGCTACTGGAGGGGGTGCAGAGGAGGGCAACAAAGATGATAAGTGGAATGGAGGGGAGAGACTATGACAGCAGGCTGGGAGACCTGAATATGTACACCCTGGAGGATAGAAGGGACGAGGGGTATGATAGAGACATTCAAGTGTCTGAGGGGAATCAATAAGGATGGGGCAGATGGGGTCTTTAAGTTAAGGAGGGGGAAGGTCACCAGGTGGTATGGGCTAAGAATAGAGGGGGAAATATTTAGGAAGGAAATGAGGAGACACTATTTCACAGAGAAGGTGATAGCAAAATGGGATGCCCTACCAGAATGGGTGGTATCATGTAAATCTGTGAACAGCTTCAAAAGGGCATGGGACAGGAACAGGGGAAAGTAAGGGAGGTGGCAGTGGGATGATAAAGGGGAGGGGGTGGGGCAGCTGAAAACTAAGGATCTTGGCTGCACACTCGAGCAGACTTAGATAGATCGGGTGGTCTGTTTCTGCTGGCACATTCATATGTTTGTATGTTCGTATAAGCACAATAAGGCACTGAGGGATGTGTGTAAAACATATTTTACTGCATATCCAGCAGCTGAAGTCACTCTGCTTTTGGCCTCATGCCTTACTACACCCCTGTCCATGCTGTAAAATATGTTTTACACACACCCCTTCATGCCTTATTGCTTACTTATTGCTCTGTTTATTTTGATATACTTATTTCTATTACATGTATTTTATATTCTGTATTTTGTATCTGTTATCTTTTCCCCTCTTCTCCTTCCCAAGAAGGTATCTGGAAATTTGCTGATACCAGCTCAATATGTCTTTCCTGGTAAAACCTTTGAAATAAATAAGTACATAAATAAATAGATCTAGTTTGACTCCAGATACTGTAAGGATAAGTGGTAAGTAGGAGGAATTTGGTGGACCTCTTACTTCATGGGATACTACAGGGTCATCTGGGCATCTCCCCCTTCCACCAGTTGAATCTGCTCTACAAGTTTGTGTCTGATATGCAGAACACTGTGCAGTTTCCATGTGTGACCATGGAGAACTCCAGGTGAGATCTCCAGGAGTACTTGATCCCTGCAATGATCTCAACTGTCATGGTCCCTCCCATTCAGCAAGCATTGGAAGCTATGATGGCAGCCTGCAAATACTCCTTAGAGTTGCCAACTGTGCCTTTAGAGCTGAACCAGCATTATCTCTCCCTGAAAGGGAAAGAGCATCATCGTTCCCATCCAAAGGCAAGCATGCTGTCAAAACTTTAGACTGGAGCTTTCAATTAAAATATTCAACTATGTGATAATGAATTCTAAGAAAATAACTTAGACTTTATTTAATATTATGGCTCCTTCATAGATACAGTCTAAAATATGGTAAACGTTTCTGATATGAATGACGAATTGTACTGGTCAACCAATGTTCCCTCTAATTTTTAGTCTCTGTGGGTGGGCGACTGATATGTGTGTGTGGCACTTTGTGCAAAAAAGAGGATTCAGCGCAAATTGGATGGCCCAAACAAGTGATATATTTTATTGTCAGTAAACAGTAGAAAACATAAACAAACACTCAAATACTCAATGCAAAGTATAAATATACAATAATAACTAGGTAGCATTTTTTTCTCATAGGGAAAGGCATTTGTAATTTGCCGTTATAAAGGAGTGTTTATAATGGCAAACACGCGTTATTTCCCCATGAGAAATTCCACGAGACCATCTCCCTCATGAACACTCGAACAGTGCGGCAGTTAGGTAAACAGTACATGTCTCGGACTCGCCTCAGAAAACATAACAGAAATGGTAACAGCTTCACAGAACTCGAATTAAGTGTTTTTATAATAAGTATGCCACAACTTACACACTACGATGCCTAACATCTCTTTCTCTTGTTCTCTTTCTCCCCTTCCTCTGCAGAACACGTCATACCACTTCCTGACCAATCGGCGCTACCTAGCAACCACACCATACTTCCTGGAAAATGGAGCGCTTAAATATAACATTTGTTGCTGAATTTTATTCATTCTTGTTTGTTAGCTTATTAAATAGTATTCAATAGTTCTGTTACAATCTGCCTATATGTGTCTACAATAAAAATTCACCAAAATGACGTAAGCTTCATGACGATCATTTTCATCTCAATCCAATCTGCTGCATTTGTCATAATTGCTCCGGAGAAAAAACGCTACACAGTAATTATATAATATAAAGTATGGGGTTGATGTGTGTAAATGCGAAGTTTACACACACCCTCGTGGTTAGATGCTTTTAATAAACCCCTCGAGCTTTGCTCTCGGGGTTTGTAAAGCATCTAACCCCTTGGGTGTGTGTAAACTTCGCGTAACACACACCAACCCATACTTTATTCTCTATTTCTGACACAGTCCAAAGCTTGGATGTGTATTGTGTGCCATAACAGTATGAACTGGAAACGTGTAAATTATGTACATTTTAAAGAGTCTTGCATGCATCTAAAAGGGGTGTTGCTGATGATGCATTGCTATGAAATCAACATTTACTGTTTTTCTCTCCTGTCTTTCCCATTCATCCAGTGGATTTATATTTTATTAAGATCCATTTTTCCACCAGATGTTAAAAACAATTTTGTTCGCATCAGCATATCTAAATGTCTTTCTTCCAAGCAGTTTCTTTGTTTGCTCTTAATGCAGTTCATGAGGCTGAAGCCTCTTTCACAGTCAGCACTAGAAGCTTGGAATGTAGTAGTAGTAGTGGTACAATTTATTGTTCAGCATAAAGCAGTTACATTATACTAAAATCAGGACAAAATACATAGTAAATATAAATAGACAATAAATAAATCAACAAGGAACTTACATATCTTTACAGTGCAGTTCAATTTAACGGAGTACCTTTTCACATAAATAACCTCCACAGGACTTCAAGTCCCCCTAATAAACTTTACAAATGAGTTGAGCTTAAACATATTGCAAAGATCTCTACCATGTTCTTCTCTTTCATAGTAAACAATTATTCCAAATGATCCTCCAGGGGGAGGCTGAGATCCCCTAACAATCCACCCAGCAGTTTTTTCCTAGTTGATTCATACCTAGGACACAAGAGTACCACATGTTTGAAATCATCTATAGTCCCCACTCCACATTTACAATATGGAGGAAGTACCCCCTCTCTTTTGTCTGAAATGAATGCATTGAGCATTATAGTTTTCAGTTCTGAATCTTGTATAGATTCTTCTTTGTTTAGGCAGGTTAAAAAAGTGATATGGCTCATATCCCCATGAAATCTTTACTTTTTTATAAAATCCATATTGCTTAAGCTTGGAGAGTTGAACATAGAAAGAACTGATGTCTTAAATCAATAATCCTCAAATTGACATCCTGCCTAATCTCCTCAAATGGTCTCATGCAAATTTTATGTAAGAGGTGGCCCAATCTGGCCAGCATTATTGTTTCCATAATAAGTTGAATAAAGGGATGTACATATCCCATGCTGGCCAATTTGATGGCTTCCACTATACCCATTCTGGGATGTCTTTGTTGGGGCAAAAGAAAAAGTTTCAACAGAAAGAGAATCTGTCATTCACAGATGAGAGAAATCAAGGAATGTTGTCCTACCTCCCAGGCAAGAATACAGCTTCGTGTTCCATTTAAAAATATTAAGATGTCTCTATAGAGTTTATTCAGAATTATTTCTAACTCTCTAACCTTAGTATAATCCCAGATTTCAGAGGCATATAACATGCTCATTCTTATTTTGGTATTAACAACTCTTAATACCCCGCTCACCAATGACTTCCCCATCTTGCCGTTAAATATTTTTAGGGCATTTACAGAAGATCCCATTTTAAATTGAATAGCCTCCAAATGTTTGGTCCAAGATAGGCTATAGGCAAAATGGGCACCTAAATAGTCATAACACTTAACAGTGTCTATATGGTTATCGTTTAGCCTAAAGCCTATCGTATTCATTGTCTGAGAGCCAAAAACTACAATGTTGGTCTTGCCGAGATTAACTTTTAGTTTCCTTTGAGTACAGAGAGATTCAAAGTGAGCCAGTTTTTTTTAAGACCTAGGACTGAAGTAGAGAGCAAGACTAAATTGTTTGCATATGATAAACATTCAATCCTTTGATCATTAATTTTTGGAGTATGAAAATCTGGGTTACCTAGCTGATCCAAGACTGTATTAATGTAGATGTTAAATGGAGTGGGGGCCAAAATACAGTACGCCTATCTGCCCCCCACATTTGTCTCAAATCTATCAGTTAGATGACCATATTGATTATGCTGGACTCTTGCCCACATATTTTTATAGAGTCTATTAATAACATCAAGAAGTGAGGCCTCCAATTTCAGATCCCTTAATGTAGCCCAAGGGATTTTTCTACTAATCCTGTCGAAGGCCAAGGAGAAGTCCACATAAACAGAAATATAATCTGTTTTTTCTCACTTTAGTATACTTCCAGATCAGATGCTGAAGCACATAATAATGTTGTACTGTAGAACAGTCCTTCCGGAAACCGTTCTGTGTCTCATTCAATACTGAGATCTCCTTGACCCACAACAGCAATCTGACCAAATTTATCCTAGAGAAAATCTTCTGTGAAACATCTATCAAACTAATAGGCCTATACATCCTTGGGTCATTTGGATCCTCTTTTTTAAAAATTGGGAAGATAACACTACCTGCCCGAACCAGGCCATTAAACAGCAAAAGAAGAAAAGGAATCCATCAGTTGGTAACAACTTTATAGAGATCACCTAGGAGCCCTGGTGCTTTATTTGCCTTAAGGCCAATCAGTGCCATCTAGATTATGTCCTCTGTGATCAAGATAGGTCTTGGAAAAATGTCATCCTCTTGTATTTTGAAAGCATCAGGTGTCTCCTGCTCTTCATGAGAATAATAGAGCTTGGAGAAATGAGATGCCCAAACTTTAGGTGTACTATAAGTTTCAATCCTATTGGCATATCTTTTATATCCCTGGGCAACAATATTCCAAAATCACCTTCCATCCCTATCCAAAACAGCCTGCCTCAGTTTTTCCCAAAGTCCCTGAGTACGTTTATGTCCCTCCCATTTGAGAATTTTCCTATATTTTTCTCTTTCACTCTTTAGCAATTTAAAATCTGCTGCAGACTTATCTCTTTTCTTCTTATGCTGTCTTAGTTTTCCTCCAAACTCTTTCTTTGCCTGTAGGCATACTGAATTAAACTAAGACTTTTTATAAAGGGACCTAGGATGGTACATTGTTTTACATCTAGGTCCAAGTAAAGAATGAATAGTGTCCCAATTCTCCAAAATATTAAAGGCCTTACTTTTGTCCTGGACCAACTCATGAATATCACATAAGACTCCTGTACTAAGATTTTCTTTGAAACTAGCTTGATGAATCTGCTCCCATCCAATCCTTCTCTTGTTTATGACTTCCAGACTCTCTTCCTGTTGTGCCTCACTCCTTAAAGTTCCAAAAGGGCATTTGATGTTAATTACAATAGCACAGTGTGCTGATTCCAATCTATCCATGACCTCTAACTTTTGAACCAGCTTTACTGCTTCCAAATTGGTCCAAACCTGATCAGGGGTTGAAGAGCCAGTAGGTCATCTATATGTTAAGGATTCAACTAGATCTCCCTGAGTGCTCCCATTTAAAATACAGAAATTTCTACTGGCCAAGCCCATTCATAATTCCCTACCTCTGAGGTTAGATTTTAGATCCTGAGCAGTCCTAGTATATGAGACATTTGGATTAATTATAGATATTGTATGGATCATATCTCAATATACATCCTCAAAAAAAATGAGAAGGAATTCTGGCATTAAAGTCTCCCAAAATAATTATAAGACAAGGTATACTGTTATCTGACAATTTGTCAAGTGCCATTTTCAGATCCTGTATGAAAAGGTTGGCAGGATCAGTAGCTTTATTGCAAGGAGGAAAGTATATATTGCAGAGAATGATCTTCTCTTGTCCCTTGCTAATCATTAGAGCCTGAAAATTTAGCAAAGTTTTCATAAAAAAGGAAATACCCCCTTTAAACCTTCCAAACTTTTTATCTTTAGTTGCTGGCATAGTTTATCCAGAAATCTCACTACTTCATGGTCAATTATTTTAAGATGGATGCCTTCAGTGTTCCATGAAAGTATAGAAAGGGCATCCACATCTAGATTCCCAGCTCCCTTATCCAAATCCAGCTGACATTCAGAGTTCATTTGTTTGATATTATCTACAGGCTGCATTTGTCAGGCTTAATCAATAACTGTCAGGGGCGAGTAGGTATTACGGTCAATTAGGATTCCAAAGTCAATCAGGGGGTTATCTGCCTCTAAGATTGATTTTGGACTGTCCTTAGTCTGTTTAAACCATGAAAAGACTTCACCCAAGTCTAACGTGTTAACTAAATGTATTCCCAAACAATCCAGCTTGCTGGCCAGAGACAGCAAGCTGCTAGTTGTATGAGGATTTTTAAATGTAATATCAATTTGTGTTGTGGACTCAGGATCTCCACATAACTTTATGGACTCCACCATGTTTCTGGAGATATAAAATCCTAATGATCTTTCCAAGAGCAGCAACAAATCTTCCCTAACTTTTCTATGAGAATCCTTGAGTGAAACCTACTCAAAGATAGTTATGGTCCTACTTAGCCATACTTCTCTCTGCTTCAGTACACGATCCTCTATCACTCCCAAGATTTTTCTCTGTGCTATTGTATCCTTCTCACTCTGCACCTCCCTATGGAGAATCTCTTCTGGGGAAGGATAAGACTGTGTAGGAACCTCTATGCATGATAGTTTCATGTTTAGCTTGGAATGTAGCACATACATCAATAAGTTTAGCCACCATGCTGTACTGCACATTAGTCAAAGCAAAGTGTATCATGTCAGTAAAGGATTTTAATGATCCTCCCTTTATTTTTTCAGCAACTATAAATCTGAAGTCATTGTACTGGCTAACAATTTCTGCCCGGTCCACTGATGAAAATGAATAGTCCTGATATTTGCTATGCAGTCTCTCAATATTTGATAAGCCAGACTCAAAGCTGCAATGTGGCATTGCTGCAAAATTAAAGGCAGATCAGTCAGAAAGTTCACCTGCAGGAAATCAGCTGTCCAGATGGTCACATAACAGGCCAATGAATTGCAAAATGGCTGCTGTGCTTACTTCAGCTGTGCAATTAGCCAAAAGCAGTTTTACTGGTTGGCTCCAGTAGACAGTTTCACCCAGGTACTGGCTTCTGATCTTTTTTTAATTTTGCCCTAGCAATCTGTACAGCTTCAACTGTTGTTAGACCACTTTCTGAAACCTCTTAGACAACTCTGCCAACTCCAAAAGTACATAATTTAATACTGTTATGGCAATGTGGTATTCAGGGTTGGACAGCTTCTTAAAGCAGTACTCAGTAAAGGGATCTTTGATGGATGCATGCATAATTGTATGTGATGTCATTTACCCTAGGTATGGTTTACAATGACTATGCTGGGTATTTTCAAGCTCAGTGGGGGTTTTAAAATGTATTTTTGCAATGTAGTGAGTGAGTCAGTGTGATATGAGAGAGGAGATGCATTTAGCAGACTGTATTTCTCTTCCATTCCGGATCCATACTAAGCGCAGTCTGAATTTATGAAATTAAATGAAAAGGACATTTTTTGCACTGCTATTTCTTGTTGTCCATTTTAGAATTACTATCCCCATGTAACCAATATGGACAACCTTTTACAAGCAGTAATTCATTGAATCTCAAATGTGTGTACAATGTGAGACCCTGTTTTAAAGAGAAGCGCAATCTCATCTCTCTAGACATATGTACAGTCAGTGTCTCAGCCTGCTAATTGAGAAGGTTATACCCATCCTGGCCCCCAACAAATACATAAAAAGATGACACAGACAGTAGGTTGCTTTGATGTTTTTATTCTAAACAAAAACTATAGTTTTCCTATTTTCTTCTACTGAAAGAAAAATAAACACGCTTTCAATGGTGAGGCTTTAAATCCATTATGAACACATTTTGTATGTGAGATGCTACTTGGGGAGGAGGCAGATTACACTGAAGTTGTGCAACTTTAAAACTGAAGTAATATAATATATACCCTATGTCAGAGAATCTCTCACATTGTTTTTTTGGGGGGAATCTAACAAACAAATAAGACATGCCTTTTCTGTGACCAGCAGGGGAATACTGTTCATTATCAAGTACTGTCTTACTGAAAAGAGGTGTCAAGCAGAAAACATTGTTGTAACTGCAAAGCCGATTGGTTGGAATTTTGCCGAGCGGTTCCATTGTTCAATAGTGGAGCAAGAGTGAGACTGCTGGCTTGTTAACTGCTGGCTGGTTAACTGCTGGCTTGTTAAAGTTAATGGGTTGTGGCCTCAGGGGTGGGAATGCAATGTTTCTTTCCCATTCACATTCATGTCCTGCCGTCTGAGTCTTAAATCTGAGTGATGACTGTAGTCACTACTTCATGAACATGAGGATCCCTGTCAGCTGCTTTGTGCACCACTGCTGAAGCTGTGTGCGGGTTATTTCTGACTGCTGTTGTGCACACCTTAAGGGGGACATAGCATGGTCACCAAGAAGTGGAAAAAGATTTATTTAATATAGATCAAGGTAGGGTTATGCTGTGTTAGTCCACACAAAAGCATGAGACAGGGGTGGACAACAAGCGGCCCACGAAGAGGTTATCTGTGGCCCACAGTGACATACAGTGGTTGACAGCTTTTTTAACATACTTCACTGCTATTTCATCCTACAGCAGAAGTTTTTGAACATTGACTGTCCGCAAATCATTATCGAGGTCCCTCTGATATTACACAGTCTCACATTGTTCCCTAGTTTCACCTCTGAGTAAAGAGCAAGTAATGGTAAATAAAATAAAACCTCTAACCTGATATTCATAGGTTGCTATCCAGGGGGCATTGCAACACTTCCCATTAACCATAAGAGACAGCACTTCAAATTGGTAAGTTCCACTTTCTTGGGTTGTAATAACTTTTCTGCTGTGTCTGGTTGATTAGTACCCTCATTTCTTTCTGTCTCTTTTCTCAGGAACTCAAGTTGAGGAATTACTCATCTATTCTTCTGGGAAAAGGGAATGGTAGGAAAAGGAGAGGAGAGCAGACCAGTGACTGACTGTGTGTTACAGCATTTCTGCATTTCCCCGTGTTATGTTGCTTATTTTTGTATTTTTATTCATTTTTATTGTTATGTTTAGTTACAAGGTGATTATGAAAGGATAAAATAAATAAATCAGCAAATAAACCAATGCAAGTTTGATTTACTTTGGTTTACTACTTACATGTGTCATCAAGAGGCGTTTGAACATGGCCTATGGACGGTGTCCCATGGCCAGTGGCCCCTGTCCTTGACTCAAGATTTTGGTCTGGCCCTCCCTCCCAGAAAGTTTGTGGACCACTGGCATGAGAGAAACAAAGGAGCATCTTTTTGCTGGTTAAAGATAAATACCTTCATTAGGCTAATGAAAAGTTAGACACAAGCTTTCAAAGCTTGAAGTACTGCCTCTTCTTCAAGTGTATTACACAATGTAGGTTGAAGCACCTTATATAGAAAAAACTGCAGAAACTTTGAAGAGTTGATAATATCAGAGCAACTGGCATAAGGCCATTATTTACACTCTGTCTGTTGTCTTTTATAAATGCAAGCAGAAGTTAATATTTTAGAACATGTTAGTTAAAACACTAGGGGTAAAAACAAGCTTTGTCATGCTGTTTACATCAAACAAGAGATGAACAGAAGGTGGTAAGAAACTATTGAAATATAGGTATTTTGTGTGTTTAATGACAAGGATTGCAAAAATACAGACAGTTGTGGTTTTTTGAGACATGCTGCTACAGAGATTTTAAAACATTAGGATTAAAAGGGAATTGTCAGCAATAAGGGCCTTACACCCAAGCATGATGCTCTTTCCAATTAGCACTTTGTGTAAAAAAACATTTTTTTTTACTTACTGTTTACTGTAGTATAGTAGAATGTATTAGGCTAATTTTCCTGTCTTCTAAGATTCCATTTCCAGTAACCAGAAATCCCAGAATCCTCGGTAACACATCAGAGGAGGACTGCAGAGCTTGTAGATTCAGTAGCCTGTAGTATACACGTTAAAGATTTTGTAAACTAAAATCAAATGTTTGCTGGTCCTGCTGTGCTCACATGGCTTAGTACAGTCCACCGTGACAATGTCTAGCCCCAGAAGAACAGCAGACCAACAAACAGAAGATTAGAGCTTTAAAAAACACTTGACATTCACTGTAGGTTATTGAATCTCCCACTGCTGTAGTTCTCCTCTGATGTCAGCAGCAGCTGAATCTGGCATTTCTGGTAACAGGAAATGCCAGCTTTCAAGTCAATAAAATTGGTTGTCCAGTTCTCACCCTTTCCCCTCCCCTCCAGTCTTTCCACAGAGACAATAAACACACCAGGTTGGGATTTAAATGGCCACAGCCATATGTTTATTAAATCAAATCCTAATACAGACTAGACATGCACCAAAGGGAGCCTCTCCAAGTTTAATTTCCCATTCCCCCCTCCACAAGAGGGTGGGGACTTCCCTCCTCACCTGGCCCCCCCGGACAGGCTGCAGGCTATTGGGGCTCTTGAGGGGTCAGACCAACTGGGTTGGAGGCCCAGTGCCTTCCTCCCCTTTTGTCTGACCCTGCAGATCGTGGACCTCCACCATGGGGAACCTGCAATCTAGGGCCCATCATGGCAGGCCGCCCTGCAGGTGTTGTGCCCCCATGAGGATTCCGGTGACCTTGGCCTGTCCATGCTAGGTGCAGGCTGGGCCCCAGGTCACCTTCAGAGGAACCCCCATTCCATGCTGGTTGCTGGAGGCCCCCCTTCCCCCCACTTCCGAGCCGGGCTAACCTGATTCACCTTGGGAACAGAGACACTTCCCATCTGCTTACAAGGCTGTGCCAGATTTATCTCTCCCCCCCACTGGGCCAAATCCAAGAATCTCCTTGGCAGAGGCAAAAACCCAGGAAAAAACCTGTTAAAGGAGTAGTTCACCCAGAATGTGCAAAAAACATATGTTATGTAGAGTGTTTTGATATGAATGTTAAATCCTAGTGTGTCCTTCCCTCTGTCTGCTATTTGGAGTTTTTCCTAAATTACCTGCTAGCTGTATGGTAGTTTTATGACCCCTGGGGATCTCCATAACAAATAGTTTTATTGGCTTTCTTTCACCCAGGATGCCCCCGTCTCATGTGACACTGATGTAGCCATGCTGCCCTTAGATTTAGCATGTGTATTGCTTTAAAATTAGTTTAGTAACAGCACAGCCTTGTAACTTTTTATCCAGGGAGCACAAATGGCAACAGTTAGTTTAGCAGATACCTGAGAGCAAGCTAACTGGGGTTTCTGTAAGACAACAACTACTAAATAGCTCTAATTCATTATTTGTGTTTTTGATATTAAAACACTGCTGTAGCTAGACCTGATTCACAGAGAAAACAAAAATAATGAATTAGAGCTATTTGTGCTCCCTGAATCAAGCAGGGCAGCAAGGGTGAGTGTGGACAGCTATCAGAAAAAGGCAGATATCTGGTGGGACACAGCAGGTATTGAGGGTGAAGTATACCAATGCCAGATGCCTGAGAAACTAAATTTGTAACCTCCAGGCAGTAACGGCAGAGGTACACTTGGATATTGTGGTTGTTACAATTGGGGACAGCCTAAAGAACTCTGCAAACTCTGCACACTGTGATAAAGTGTATAGCAAGGTAAACTGGATGCTACGATGCAAAAGGAGGGCCTACTGGAGTAAGAGAAGTGAAGTGATCCTGCCCCTGTACAGGTCACTGGCTAGACCAAAGAGAGATTAAAAAGTGTGTGCACTCAGTCCCGGGAGTGCTAATGTGTGGAAAACCAAGCAGAACCATGTCAACAAAACTCATAACTTCTTATAAGCATAAGTGAAAATGTATTATGCCACAAAGTACCATGCAAATGCTCTGGTGTTTTGAGATGCTCTGACTCTTCCTCAGGGAGCTGAAGCAGCCCTGAAGTATGCCTTCTTATACATAGTAAGCTCATTAATGTGACATGCATGTACACATCATAAAATGTTATAACAATTCAAGCATTTTTAAATATTTTTCAACAATTCAGTTTTCAGTGGCTGGCATTGTAAGTATTCTTACTTTTACTAATTGCATAGTGCAAACCCCGATTTGCTCATTACAAGCAATTACACATTTCAGCAATAATTCTTATTAACTGTGAGTATAGTAAACAAAAAAAAAAGAAATTCAAGTTGTGAAACACAGCACCAACAACATATACTGTGATAGCAGCCAAAAATATCCACTGACTACTAGGAAAAAGAAAGGCGGTGGTAACAGAGTATAGAGAGAGAACACATGAGAATGTCTCCAGAGGTCAGAGTAATAATATGCATCAAAATTAAAAATGTAAATAACCTGAAAATTAAGGAACATCCTTGGACACCCTGTAGGCAGAGAAAGGGAAACTCAAGGTCCATTTAGAGATGGAAATAGGACACTAGGCCACAAACCCAGTGTACATAGAAGAATACTGTACAGATTAACTGTATCAAAAAATATACACAATCAAAAATGTTCAGAACTTCAGCAACATCCGTATGCTTAACATCAGAGAAGAAATTATACACTGGTATATAAGAAGAAGAAAAAAATATATATATATATAATTATTTGCAAAAAACTTTGATAATGCACCAGTTAGGGTAACTTAAGGCTACAAAAGTAGGGAAATGTGGCATTAAGGTTTCTAATCCTAACACCCTATCCCCCGAGCAGCAAAAGGAAAAAACATCAGGGGTTTTGGTCTGCGAAGTCTTGATGAATCATTGGTGGGATCTTCCTTGGAGTTGTCAACCCTATTGCTCACCCCTTACCACAAGTCCATAGGCTCCAGTCCAAAGCACAAGGTGTACCTCCAAGCCTGTGCCTTATTGTGATACACTCTTCAAAGGCAGAGAAGTATGTCTTGCCAGCACAGTTTATTGTAGTTTTTTTGGGCCCTGTGTGAAGAAAGAGATCATGTGTGACATTGTTTGCTCAGGGAACGGGGTGGGCATTAGGGTTGACAACTCCTTGGAAGACCCCACCACTGATTCACCATGACTCTGGAGACCCAAAACCCTATTTTTTTTCCTTTTGCTGTTTGGGGTTGGGGATGGGGTGGGGATTTAGGGTTGGAAACTCTAATGCCACATTTCCCTAATTTTGTGCTGTCAAGTTACCCTAACTGGGGCAATAACAACATTTTTTTTTGCAAAGAATTTCCTTTCTTTTTGAGATAGTGGAAGCATATCCTCATTTACACAGATCCTAAAGGGACCTCAGTAAACAGGTGCAGATTTGCAGGGCCCTTTGGGCTGTGCACCATAAAAAGACTCCATCCACCTGCAGAAGTGCAGGGCCTGGCACATTTCATCTTTACACATTTACTGTTTACACATTCAGTCTTTACACATTGACTCTTCACACATTCACTGTTTTTTTTATTATTTAATTGTGTCCCCAAGTTTTCAAGATAATCATTTTATGACTGCTTTTATAAACGTGACATGTAGCATTTATAGTGTATTGGCCGAAATGTCATTTCACACCAGTAGTGCAAAAAGGCATCTCATGTAGGATTTAAAAAAATGATTTCTGTCATGTTTATGAGGTGGTGTGGAAAAAAATGTCTATAATGAAAGTCTGGAGTCAAAATATTGAAAATTAGTGAAGTTATGACTGAACATTAAAATACTGCAACATTCAACCCTAATCTGGGCATTTTACTGCAGTTGTACATCAAATTTTCAACATAGCCTTCTTATTACCCCACCTCATGAACCAGGTAAGTGAAGATTTTAAAACTGAAATGTCACTGGGCACCACTGAAACATCATTCTGTGCCTTGGGTGCAAAAACACATTTTAGCCAGGTTCTGAAAAATGACAGCTGTCACATTTATGAGGTGGTGTGAAAAAATGGCTATGCTGAAAATTTGGGGTCAAAATATTTAAAATGACAGAAGTTATGAGTGAGCATAGAAAAATGTCAGCATCCGCTGATAACTTCATAAAATTATGTATTCTGACCCCAAATGTTTAACATAGCCTTCTTATAATGCCACCTCATGAACAATGGCTATGAAAATGTTCAAATCTGGCTCAAAAGGTCATTTCACCAAGTGAACCTGAAATCACCTTTCGGGCCAGATTTACCTAATTTCACCATCATTGATCATGAGGTGTGGTCCCAAAAGATGTTGAAAGTTTGGGGTCAAAATATGCAAAAGTGACAATGTTAGATATCACATTTCAAACCCCCTTTGAAATACATTGAACCGCACTTACCTTAATTTCTCATATCACAGTCGCTGGTTCCAGCAGCAAGACATGTCATTGATCAGAGAATGGATCTACACTGTGGGACATCTACATGTGGACATGGGTGTGTGGGAGGTGTGGTGGGGGTATGGGGTAGTGAGTGCTGAGTGGGAGGTCAGGGTGGCTGGGTCAGATAGACAGACAGACAGACACACACACACACACACACACACACACAAACACACACACGAGAGAGAGACATACAGAACAGGGGATCAGCAACTCACTGCTCTCACTACAGCTCACAGCATGATTTCCTGCTATGGCTGTGGAACTCGAGAAAGTTCTGCTGTTCTCTTACAGAGAATGCAGGTGTCCTGATCCTCTCACTAGGCTGGGCACCCTGGATATTGGGGTGCCCAGAATAGGTATTTCTTGCAAGCTTTTAAATAAACAAACAGCAGAATCTGGCTAAACATGTCTTGTTTAGCTAGGTTCAGGTGTTCTTTTTGTTTTGTTTTTTTAAAAGAGATCATTTTAGTGCATTTTTAGGAAAAATTGTTTGTTTTTTTGCTGTTTTTTGTCATCGCCTGCAGCCTGAATGGTTAAGAATTTTGGTCTGATATTTTCAGAGTAGAAAGGGCTTGCCCCAGAATGGTGCATTTTATTAGTTTGGTGAAAAAATATTAATATGTTCCCAAGTTATAAGGATTTAAAATGTTGGTTCTGAGCATGCTCAGTAGGGTATCAAACATCTATCCACAAGACCCTACTAAGTATGCTCAGAACCAACATTTTAAATCCCTATAACTTGGGAACAAATTATTTTTTTTCATCAAACCATTGAAAGGTACCATTCTAGGGCAAGCCCTTTCTGCCCTGAAAGTTTCAGATCAAAATTCCAAAGCATCAGAGTGGTAGCTGATAACAGAAAACCCAGATTTTTCCTAAAAACACATGGGGTAGTGTTATACGAATATAACAAAATACGAATCTCGGAATCCATACATCTGACTGGAACAAAACTTGGCATGACAAGAGACTTTGTTCCCCCCCAGACCACCCTTGCAAAATTTTGTGGAAATGCACTGAAAGGGTTGAAGCCATTAAAGTACAAAGTTAGGGGTTTAACATTAAACAGTCTACTCAACCCTAACTATTGTGGTGCTACCGCACCAATATAATATCAAAAACTGGTATCAACTTATAATTATTTACAAACTTGTCATATAAAAACAAATTTATAAATACATACTCAGGTCTAACTGCTTATTTAGGCCTTTTGGTTGAAGTGTTTCCATTTTAAAAATCCAGTATAATTATTTTTTCAATTATGGATCAAGGGAGTGCTCCTGACCAATCAGGGCACTCATTTCCTCTGCGTATGGGACACTCTTATTCTGTGAAGAGTGTCTGACATGCAGCTGCCCTCGAAATAGGCACATTTGTGGCAGGGTTTTCCAAAATGTTAATATATTATTGATCAGTCTGAATCAATAATGTGTTACTACAGCCTCTGAGACCACTCTTAATGGTTGTAAGTGGGGTCTCACTTACATCCTTAGGGTATCAGAACTGCGCAACTTTGGTTCACAGGTCTCATACCCTAATAATGTGCATGGGACCGCTCCTACAACCCTAAGAGTGGTCTCGGCAGCACTATTAACATATACAACCATTTCAGTCTATCCCCCCAGCACAGAGTGGTACCCATTCAAACACACAAAATTTCAAAAGGCTACTATTTTTGTTATGGGCTTCCTTGAAGGGTACCCCCATAGATGACTCCTGTCTCCCATTTGTATGTCATTTCGCTGTTCTGAGACTCTTTTTATATTTGGACATATAGTCCTGCTCATGTAAACCTTTTTGACATGGGCAAATGAGCATATAGACAACATAGGCAGTGAAGCAGTGAACAAAATGTTTGAGATCCCCTGTCACATCTAAGCAAAGATGTTCAACACTGTTGCCTTTAAAAGCATGTTTGTAGACTGAGCAACAGCCACAAACAAAAAACCCTTTTAGTTTAGGTGGTAACCAAGAGGAGAAATTCACCTGTATTGGTTTCAGATGACTTTGTGTCAACTGATCCTTGGCTACTATGTGTAACTCATAGCCTTTTGTCAAAGATTCCTGGTATATTACACTGTTTCAGATTATTCTGTCTCTTTGTTCTTTGGTGCCAGTTTGGCATACCTGAGGACCATAGTAAATGACTTACATACGAACATATGAATATGCCTTACAGTCTACCTAGTGTGCTTGAGTTTTCTTCATTACTTTTCCATATTCAGGTTGACAGTGGAGATTCTTTGTCAAGGTCCTTTACTCTTTCAAAAGATTTTGTTAGAAAGTTGATATTTATTTGTGTATTTACCATACTGAAAGTGTTTCACCAAGTAGACATACAGAGAAATACAACAATCTTGTTTTCAGATGTAACATAGGGGAAAGGGGTCAAGTTAGCAGTAAAAGCAAAAATGGCAATATTATACAATATGAAAAATAAAATATATATTAATATAAAATATATATTTATATAAAACATATTTTATATTTTTATATAAATATAAAATATTTATATAAAAATATAAATACAATAAACAAAATAAACTGAGAAATTGCAATAATCATCTGGTATGTTCAACAATTAGGTGGATGGCTAGATAACAGCAGTATATCACCAAAATCAGGTGCAATCATACTAGGATACAATCATATTTTTGGGAAGCCATTTAGCAGTGGCAGTATTGGTGGGTGAGCTGTTTCCTAAAGTACGATTGTTCCATTTCTGAGGGAGTCTGTAACAGAAAGCAGGTTACTCAGAACTCTGTTTTTGCCGTGGGATAAATCAGTGAATCTGTTGCCCGAGGGGCAGATGGTGTGCTGGTAAAGGGGTGAGGATGGTGTACAAATAATTTGGGAGGTTGTTAAGCCAGTATCATACCCCTTTTGCACTAATGTTTCTATCAGATCTTCAAAACAAAATCCATATCTAATGAGCAGCTCTGCTTAAGTGCCTAAGGAGTAATATTTGCACATACAGGATGCTTCTTACTAGATTGGTGGATGTGCACTTGTGCCATGCAGGATAGTATTGCCCACCATAGGATTTCTGTAGCCACGTGAACCTACTGCGTCATCTTCCTTCACATACAGATACAAATTAAATGGATACTGACCCTGGCAACTTTGAAGACAATGTGTTTGTATTGATGTGTTCCATAAACATATTTATGAAATGGGTAGAGAAAATCCTGCCTTCTGATTGGTTCTTACCTGTGCATCAAATCATCTGATGCACAGGTAAAACAAGTACTGAAAAGCAGAACCACACTACCATAAAAAAAAAAAAATCAGTGTGCCATTAGAACACTGAGTTTTTGAAACATTGCCATTTTTTCCCCTGCAGCTTAATGACAAAACCGTCATTAGTTCAAAAATCCTCCAGTAACATTTGACATGAAATGTCTAATGCACACCCCCTCGTGTCTTATTGCTTACTTGGCTGTTCCTCAGTCCTATCCCAGATAACTAGACCATCATCAATGTATGTGTGTTAATGCACGATGTTCTGTTAAAAAATGCTGGAAGAGTTATTTAAAATTAAAAAATAAATCTCTTCTCCCAAAAACCTAAAAATAAGTTGGCATAAGATGGGGCTAGAGTAGCCTGCATTGCTGTGCCTGTCTTTTGAAGATATAATTTGTTAAAAGTAAAAAAAAATAAACAAAAACATGACATAAAATAAATTCAACTGCTTGTGATGCACAAGTTGGGACTGTGCACTGGTACTGGTATTTTGTTCTAAGTAGAATGTTAATACTTCTAAGCCAAGTTTTAAACTAGTCAAAGGGGGAGGCACTGATAAGCAGCAGGAAAATCCCAGCCTCTCCCTACAAAACAGGGTACTAAATGAGAAAAAGACAGAGGTAGAACGGTCAGTGGGGGATGCTGCACTGGAAGGTAAAGCCATCAAAAAATGGAGAGCAATGAGTACTAATGCCCGTAGTCTGGGTAACAAGCTTCCTGAATTAGTGGCCTTGATGGAGGAAGAACATCTGGATATCGTGGCAGTCACAGAAACATGGTACACACAAAACCATGACTGGGACATAAACATACCAGGATACACTGTGTACAGGAGGGACAGGAGGGTAAAGAGGAGGAGGAGTAGTTCTTTACATAAGGGAAGGAATAAAAGCAACAGAACAAAAAGGTACACAGGAGGAGAAGAAGCACTGTGGGTAAATTTGGAGACAGGCAATGGCACCACAATACGCCAAGAGGGGTTGGACACAGACCCCTTCTCAGGGGAGGAAATGGACAGGGAAATGATAGAAAGTATACTTAGAATGGCAGAAAAAGGGAGATATTGCTGATGGGTGATCTGAATATGCCAGATGTTAACTGGAGTGCAGTTGCAGCTGCCACTGAAGAGTGCAGTTATTCTAGATGCCCTACAGGGGCATGCCTTAGACAACTAGTACTGGAGCCCACTCGAGAGGAGCAATATTAGACTTGATTCTCTCAAATGGAGATGGTGAGAGGATTACAGATGTGAAGTGGGTAGCCATCTGGGAACTAGCGACCATCGAACAGTATGGTTCATAATAAACACAGTAATAGAGTCAAGCTTACAAAGACAAAAGTACTGGACTTTAGGAGGCTGACTTTGCTAAAATGGGTGAGTGCCTAAGGAACGCACTAGCAAATGGGCAGGAAGGAGGGTGGAAGAACAATGGGGAATAATAAAAACTGCCATCACAGAGGTAACGAGCCTTGTGTGAAGCAAATAAACAAAACAAAGATTTACAAGAAACCACTATGGTTCTCAAAGGAAGTGGCAGGAAGGTTCAAGAGAAAAGAAAGCATTCAGGAAGTACAAGGAATCGCAGAAGGAGCAGGACAGAGAACTGTATCAGTTAAAGCAAAAGGAGGCTGGGAAGGCAGTCAGAACAGCAAAGGCCCAAACCGAGGAAAAGATAGCCAACTCAGTTAAGAAGGGGATAAAACCTTTATAGGTACATCAGGGAGCTAAGGAAGACAAGGGAGGATAGTGAGGCTTAATAAAGGGGAGGAGGGTGGGCAGAGGGAGACTGTGAAAGGCAGAGATACTAAACAAATATTTTTGCTCAGTATTTACAAAGGAAGAGGGGAGGTACATAAAACAAACAGTAGTAACACTCTGGATACAGAAGTTGATACCTGCCCATTTACAGAACAAAGGGTTCTGAAGAACTCTTAAAACTGAAGGTGGACAAAGCAATGGGGCCTGATGGATTCATCCCAGAATTTAAAAGAACTAAGGGTAGAACTAGTGACACCACTGACTACCCTTTTAACAAATCATGGGAGGATGGGGTGGTACCGAGGACTGGAGGAGGGCAGATGTGATTCCCCTTCACAAAAGTGGGAGCAAGCAGAAGCAGGAAACTATAGACCTGTTAGTTTAACCTCAGTGATAGGGAAAATGATGGAATCACTCTAAAGGAAAGAATTGTCGAGTATCTAGAGGCCAGAGGGGCACAGGACCCAGGCAGCATGGATTCACAGCGGAAGGTCATGCCAGACGAATCTGATAGATTTCTTTTGACTGGGTGACCAAAGTAGTAGATCAGGGAGGGGCTGTGGACATGGCCTACCTAGACTTTAGCAAGGCATTTGACACAGTCCCACACAAAAGATTAATATGCAAGTTAGCCAGCCTGGGAGTGGGTCCCAAGATGACAGCCTGGGTAAAGAATTGGCTGGAGAATAGGACACAGAGAGTATAGTAAATGGAGTCCACGAGAAGAAAGGAGGGTTACTAGTGGGGTACCGCAGGGTTCAGTATTAGACTGGTCCACTTCAATGTCTTTATGTTTACATTGCAGAAGGACTGAAGGAAAGTATGTCTCTTTGCAGATGACACTAAGATCTGCAACAGAGTTGATGCACAGGGTGGGGTGGAAAGGATGAGAAAGGACTTGGCAAGGTTAGAGGAATGGTCAAATGTATGGCAGCTTAGATTCAATGCTAAGAAGTGCAAGGTAATGCACCTGGGAAACAAAACCCAGGGAAGAGTACACAATGGGGGTGAGATACTAACAACAAAAAAAATGGAAAGGGACCTGGGGTAGTCATATCAGATGACCTAAAGACGGCAAGCAATGTGAGAGGGCAGCAAGGAGGGTTGGGGATACTGGGATGCATAGGAGAGGCATCACCAGTAGAAAACAGGAAGTTATTATCCCTCTGTACAGACAGCTGGTGAGACCCCATCTGGAGTATTGTGTGCAGTTCTGGAGACCCAATCTCCGAAAGACATAGACAGGATGGAAGCTGTCCAGAGGAGGGCAATCTAAAATGGTGCAGGGTCTGCACCGGAAGACATATGAAGAGAGACTTAAGGAGCTTAATATGTATAGCCTCGAGGAAAGAAGGGAGGGGGACATGATAGAAACGTTCAAGTACCTCAAGGAATCAACAAAGTCCAAGAGGGTAGCATCTTTCAAAAAAGAGTGTGCAAGAACAAGAGGGCACAATTTGAAAATAGAGGGGGCGGCTCAGAGGTAATTTAAGGAAGTATTTTTTACAGAGAGGGTTGTGGATGCATGGAACGGCCTCCTAAGGAGGTTGTGAGTCAAAATCAGTGGTGGAATTCAAGCATGCATGGGATAGTCATAAGGCAGTTCTGGGGGATGGGGGTAGGAAGAAGTAGGCTGCTGGTTAACTAGGATCTGCAGCTTATCCAGTAGGTAGGGAAATGGGCAGACTGGGTGGGCCAAGCGGTCCTTATCTGCCGACAAATTCTATGTTTCTATGTAAGATGATGTGGGATGTGCGTATATAAAGAACAGACATCAATTCCAATCTATAAGTAACTTGGTTTCCACAGACTTCAACCTTAGTCCGAAGATCCACTGAGTCCTGGGTGTAGGAACACAGTGATGTCACTAATGTATATATGTAATCTTGGGTCATTAGTAGAATGCCAGGATGACAGGGAATCTAACCTTAAAGTTCCTTCAAAGTGGTGTCCCCACTTCCATGGGCAGAGTCAAAAAATCTAATCAAATACTTAGGAACCTTTTTGTAAAGATTGCAAGATAATCATTTATATTCAGTATGACTACATTTCTTCCTTTATTGGAGTTTCCAATAATCACATTCTCCATTTGTTTTAACTCTGTAAGCACTAATCTTTCTTCTGCATTCAAATTATAGTGGCACAGCTGCCCCCTTCCTATGATTTAATTAAGACTCCATGTCAACTGAGCTAAAAATTATACAGCACAACAAAAACAGAGTCAGCAAAATGCCACAAATTAAATCTGCGCCTCTCAAAACCAGCTAAAGCCAAAATAGCATGAAGTGTCCACAAATTGAAGTTACTATTACAACACGTTACCACCATGGATCATCATGCCAGTGATATATTTCCCTGAAGTGCAGATTTAAGCAATATACCATGAGAGGGTGTTGGTGATGCCAGGATTTACCCATGCCCTGGGGTGTTGTTTTGCCATGAGGTGCAGCCGAGTGGCCAAAACACCCCAGGCGTGGGTAAATCCTGGCATCACCAACATCCTTGAGTGGCATATTGTGATTATACAATGTCCTCTTTTTTGGGAGCACATAGAAAATAATAAATAAAAGTTTTTTTCCCATATTTTATCCAGTTTTTACTGTGGTTATTGTTGCGCTTGAAAAAAATACTTCCTGATTGCTGGAGCCACCCTGCTACTGAGGATGCACACTTTCACTTTGTGATTCTCAGTTGTAGTATGTTTTGGGGTGCCAGGTTGTGAGCGAGGAGCAAGTTGAGATGCTGAAAAGGTGATAGAGAGCACATTGCGGGCATAATTCTCTTGTGCTGGATTTTCAGGAGTGTGCTGTTTGTAGGGTTTCAACTGTTAAGGTGAATGAGGTATCCATTTGTTTTTGCTTTTTTAATGACTGACAGTTTTTATTTTGTGAAGCAGGTGCATAAGTGAGTGAGAAAGGACGTGTGGACCGAGATGGGTCTCGCAGTGATTTACGGACAGTGATGGCTCGAGAGGCTGCCTGGCATCTTAGTTTGTGGAGTGGTGAATTTTAAAACTCAAGTCTGTTTGAATTTCACCGTCAGCTGTGGTACATGGCAGTTTAGCGGGGTTCAATGTGGCGGCTTTGGTTGGCAATTTCAGGGGTTGGATGGGTTTTAGAGATGCGGCTGCCTGGCACCTCTTCCCGTGGGGTGAATGCAGCTTTTACAACGGGACAGGAGTACCAGGTAACCAATGAGATTAGAGAATTTGTGCTTAATTTCTATGCACACTGTATAATTACTATTACCACACCACACCGCCATGGATCACCACTCCAAATGTGAGGTGACAGCATGGCAGTTTAGACACCTCCTCACTATGCAGTGTCACGCAAGCGCCATTTTGTACACTGCGCTCTTCCATATTTCAACATTTTGACCATGTGCTATTGACCATGCTTCTTTGGTCCACATGGACTTGATGTGATACCATTGTTAAGCTCATTAATTACATATTTTTGATGCATTAGTTAAGTTAGGTCTGCTCTGATAATCATCATATGGATGCACTATGTGATTAGTAAAAGTAAATTTACTGTAATACTTACAGTGCTTGCCTCTGAAAATAATGAACTTTGA
Source organism: Neoceratodus forsteri (assembly GCA_016271365.2). NCBI lineage: Eukaryota > Metazoa > Chordata > Ceratodontiformes > Ceratodontidae > Neoceratodus > Neoceratodus forsteri. Next base: position 1,132,111,383 of record CM028131.1, read on the forward strand.
AAAAAGGTTTGAAATATTTTAGATTGTTATGACACTTTAAATAATTTTATCAATAACACATGCACGTTATGTTAATAAGCTTGTTCTATATAAGGTGCCATACTCCACAGCTGCTTCATTTCCCTGAGTCAGAGAGACTTGAAGTTCCAGAGTATCCTATTCCTGATGTTGTTCATGGTGTACATGCTGCCCCTGGGAGAGCTCATCAGACATTACAGTCTGGGTTTTCACTGCTATGCAGATGATACTCAGCTGTCTGTGCCTTTTGCCCCTGGAACAAATGACACCATTGAAGTGCTAAATAATTGTCTGGCCGAGATCCAGGACTGGATGCCCTTTCACTGGCTGAGGTTGCACCCTGGCAAGATGGAAGTGCTGGTGATCGAGCCTGGTCACGGGCATGATGGGAATGCCTCTGGAGTGGCAACAGGACTTGTCCTGGGATCTGCCACATTGATGGCATTATCTATGGTGAGAAATCTGACCATCATCCTTGATGACAGGTTGACACTTGGTGCTCAGGTGTCATCTGTCATTCAAAGTGGTTTCTACCACATAAGGAATGTCACCTGGATTAAACCCCTAGTTCTGCCTGAGGAACTGCCCTCACTGGTGTACACCTTTGTTACATCCAGGTTGGACTACTGTAATGTTCTTTACTTCAGGGTCAGTGGAGGAAACCTCCACTGACTGCAGCTAGTGCAGAATGTAGCGGCCAGGTTACTGACGGGACTACCTAAGTCTTGTCATGTGACCCCAGTCCTGTGAGATCTGCATTGGCTGCCTGTCAGGTGGAGGATCATCTTCAAGGTGGGCTTGCTCACCTATAAGGCCCTATATGGCTCATGCCCTAGCTACCTGGCTGACCTCCTCATACCTGCCATCTCGGTCTGCTCCCAATGCTCCTCCACTGGGGGGTTTCCTAGTGGTTCCGAGGGCCAGGCTAAACACCTCAGGTGACTGCTCATTTGAGGTGGCTGGCCTGGTCCTCTGGAACTCATTCCCCAGATCTCTGAGGGAGGCCCAGTTGATGGAAGCATTTGAAGTGGGGGGGTGTCTAAAAACATATCTTTTTAAAGAAGTGTTCTCAGACTAATTGTAGCCAATTTTAATAGTGTATTTTTTATTTACTATTCATTGTATAATTTTTGATTTTATTTTTGATTTTTTATAACCCTTGTGCAGCTTTTATTTGTATGTTGATGTGTCTACCATGCCTGTTTTGACCTTGTAAGGCACCCAGAGTCTCTGGGATTGGGCGCCATATAAATGAAGTTTACCTTACCTTTACCATTTGTTTGCTACTTCTGTGGCTTAATAAATTTTAATTTATACTTCTATGAACTGGATGAGTGTTTGGAGTTTTTGTTGAAATTGTTCCACTGGTTGGACCACACCAGGAGTACTGTGTCTAGTTTTAGAACACAGTTGAGAAAAGGAAAAGGAAAAGGAAAGGCAACATTGTTTAACCAGGAACAGCACACTAAGCCAAAGCTTGTTTCCAGATGCAACCTGGGAGCACAAGCAAGTTAAGTGACTTGCTCAGGATCACACAGTATGCACCTAGGCAGCTATGGGATTCAAACCCAGGTCTTCAGATCTGCAGCTCAGAGCCTTAACCCACCGTGCTATACTGCCTCCAAGAAAAGATAGGGACTGCCCAGAATTTTGTTCAGAGAAGGCATGTAGCTTATGGCTGGGTGAAATGTATCTTCTGCTAGTGGAATTCCAGTGGTATTACAGTTTTGCTTCTGTACAATTTTGCTAAATTTCCATGAATGTTTCACAGCATTTTGCCAAACTGTAGTTTCAGTTGCTTCCTTCTAATTTAAAATGTATTCATCCAAATTCCACCAAATGTGGGCCGATTAATTTATCAGTCTCCTATGAGAAGTGTACCAATTTCAGATCTCAGTCTTTAAAGGTAACTGAGTTATAAGCTGGTGTTGGTGTGGCTCAGTTGGTAGCACATCTGCCTCTGGGTGAGAAGGTCATGAGTTCTCATCCCACACCGGGATTGGACTTGTACGTAGAATGCTGGCACCCGAGTGCAGTATTAGGGGGGTGCTGTACTGCTGGGGTGTGCCTTCCTTCAGATAAGATGTAAACCGAGGTCCCATCTACCCATCCTGGTGCTATCCAGTGGGTGTCCAGGTGGAAGTAAAAGAACCCAGTGCATTCTTCACAAAGAGTAGGGGGCATTCCCAGTGTCTTGGCCAACATTCCCCTTCCCCAGTTCTCGTGGTGCTACCTGTCTATGGCATTGGTGAGGCTAGGGTGCTCCACACCATGGGATTCAATCAGTGGTTGAAAAACTGGTGCAGAGCTCAGGGGTTTGGCTTCATTGGGGACTGGAGGTCCACCTGGAGTGATGCAGGTCTATACTGGCGTGATGATCTGCATCTGTCCAGGAGGGAAACCAGAATCCTAGGTAATAGGTTTGAATGATTCATTGGCAAGCATTTAAATTAACCAAGGGGGGAGGCACTGGAAAGGAACAGTGAAATCCTAGCCCCCCCCCAAAAAAAACAGGGTAGTAAGTGAGGTAAACACCAAGATAGAGATGTCAATAGTGAGAAGGTCAGGGATAAATGGAGAAAATGACAAAAGCGATGGGGGAGAAAGGGTTAAGGTCATCAAGAAATGGAGGATAATGAGTACCAATGCTCATAGTCTGGGCAACAAGCCCCCTGAACTGGTGGCCTTGATGGAAGAGGGATGCCTGGATATCGCAGCAGTCATAGAAATATGGTACATGGAGAACCATGACTGGGATGTTAACATACCAAGGTACATAACCTACAGAAGAGACAGGGAGGGAAGAAGAGGAGGAGGAAGAGTAGCTCTCTATGTAAGGGAAGGGGTAAAAGCAACAGAACAAAACAGCAAACAGGGAGGAGAGGAGGCACTGTGGGTCACCTTAGAGACTGGAAATAGCACCACAATCCACACAGAGGTTGTATACAGACCCCCATCTCAGGGGGAGGGATTGAACAAGGATATGACAGAAGGCATCCTTAGGATGACAGAGAAAGGGGTGATACTGTTGATGGGGGACCTGAATATGCTAGATGTTAACTGGAGCACCTTTGCTGCAGCCACATCCAAGAGCAGGGCCATTCTCGATGCCCTACAGGAGGCATGTCTTAGACAGCTAGTTTTGGAACCCACTCCTGAGGGAGCAATCTTAGACCTCGTACTCTCAAATGGGAACAGTGAGAGGATCTCAGAACTAGAAGTGGATAGTCATCTGGGAATAAGTGACCACCTAACAGTGTGGTTCATGATAAACTCAGCTACAGGGTCAAGCCATACAAAAGCGAGGGTACTGGACTTCAGGAGGGTTGACTTTGGCAAGATGGGAGAGTGCCTTAGAAAATCACTAGCAAACAGGCTTGAAGGAAGGTGGGGACACAATGCGGAAACATCAAAACTGCCATTACAGAGTCAACAAGCCTTTGTGTGAAGCAAATAAACAAATCAAAATGAAAGAAAAAGCCACGACGGTACTCAAAAGAGGTGGCAGGGAAGGTTAGGGAGAAAAAGATAGCATTTAGGAAGTATAAGGAAACACAGAAGGAGCAGGACAGAGAACTGTACCACTTAAGGCAGAAGGAAGCAAGGAGGGAAGTCAGAATAGCAAAGGCCCAAAGTGAGGAAAAGATAGCCAACTCGGTTAAGAAGGGGGATAAAACCATTTATAGGTATGTCAGGGAGCGTAGAAAGACAAAGGGAGGGATAGTGAGGCTGAATAGAATGGATGGTGGCTGGGCAGACAGGGACCCGTGAAAAAGCAGGTATACGGAATGAATACTTCTGCTCAGTATTTACAAAAGAGAAGGAGGAGGGGGAGGTATCCAATGCAATTAACAGAAGCACTCTGGATAGGGGGTCAATCCTAGTCCTTTCACAGAAGAAAGGGTTCTGAAAGAACTCCTAAAACTGAAGGCGGACAAAGCAATGGGGCCTAACGAGATTCACCCCAGAATTCTAAAAGAATTAAGGGGAGAACTAGTGACATCACTGTCTACCCTTTTTAACAAATCATGGGAGGATGGTGTGGTACCTGAGGACTGGAGGAAGGTGGAAGTGATTCCCCTTCACAAACGTGGGGAGCAAGACAGAGGCAGGAAACTACAGACCTCTCAGTTTGTCCTCTGTGGTTGGGAAAGTGATGAAATCACTTCTGAAGGAAAGAATTGTTGAGTACCTAGAGGCCAGTGGGGCACAGGACCTAAGGCAGCATGGGGTCACAGTGGGAAGGTCATGTCAGATTAATCGAATTGATTTCTTTGACTGGGTGACCTAAGTAGTAGACCAGGGAGGGGCTATGGACATGGCCTACCTAGACTTTAGCAAGGCATTTGACACAGTCCCACACAAAAGATTAATAAACAAATTAACCAGGCTGGGAGTGGGTCCCAGGGTGGTAGCCTGGGCAAAACATTGGCTGTACAACAGAACACAGAAGGTAATTGTAAATGGAGTCCACTGTGAAGAAAGTGGGGTTACTAGTGGGGTACCGCAGGGTTCAGTACTGGGTCCAGTCCTTTTTAATGTCTTTATAAGTAACATTGTAGAGGGACTGGAAGGAAAAGTATGCCTCTTTGCAGATGACACAAAGATCTGCAACAGGGCTGATACACAAGGAGGTGTGGTAAGGATGAGAAGGGACTTGGCAAGGTTGGAGGAATGGTCAGAAGTATGGCAGCTTGGATTCAATGCAGAAAGAACTGGAAGGGGACAGGATCAGTTGTATTCCAGGACAGTAGCTGCTGCTGTTGTTTTCACAGGGTTCTTGTGGATTTTACTTGGTAGGTTAGTTCTTTTCTTTCTTACTTCTAAGGGGCTAGCAGGGTATTGTTTTGGGGGATGCTGGATGTTTGAAAACTGATTTGGTGGCTGTAAGTGGGGCTCATTTTGTGGATGTTTCACTGTGTAACAGGCTGCACTGGTAGAGGCCTATTTCTTCTGATTTAAAACCTATTTGGTGGGATTTGCTTGGGCCTGGTTCTTTGGCTGCTGGGCTTGGAGGGGAGACACAGGGCTGATACACTCTCTCTCGAGTCAGGTGTCTGCCCAATACCCGCCCTTCCCAGAAGTCGGCGAATTTATAGGAGAACATCTGCCCTGCAATTGGAGGAAAAGGCTGCAGTTGCAGCTCATGTAGTTCTAGCCACTCTGGGGTTGGATTTAAAGGCTGGGAGAGAGGAGCTTAGGGAGTTGTTCATTTCCCTTATAAGTTTAATGTGTTGTACTGCACCTAGTAACAGGGTTACTGGTGTACAGTGGGACTGTCTCTAAGATTAGTGGGTGACCTGATTAGGCAGTAGGGTGTATCTTGGACTGGGGGGAACCTGGTGGCTCACCCAAGGAAACCTATTTGGAAGGGGATGGAACCACACGTCATTAGGGCCGGCATCTTTGGGAGGGTGGTGGGGTGCACAGGGTGTGGAGCAGCCATGATACTGGACTGGGCTTGGAAGTTCAGTGGTTGCCCAGTGTGCTACCAGCTAGCACAGCTTAGGGAGGAGGTTGCGGGGATTAGGAGAAAGCTGGGGAAGGGGGTGGTATGGTTGGGGAAGGGGGCTGGGAATCTCCCACGGGGTTGTACCAAGCACTGGGGGTGGGGGCATAGGGAAAGGAGTGCAGGAGAATACTCAGGGGTCACAAGGGACCCTGGCAGAGGGGTCCAAAGGACACTACCAAGGAAGCAGGCAGGTAACTGGGGACCCTCACAAAGGAGGGACGGAGGGACAACATTCTCAGGGAAGTAGGCAGATGGCCAGGGCTGGACAGAAGGAAGCAAGGCTGAGGTGGATCAGACCTACACTCAATAACAGCTTCAATTCTTCTTCTGCTCGGAGGATGAGGGGGTGATGTAGCACGACAAGGGTGGTTAGAGACGGAAAGGGAGTGGAGGCAGGAGGCAGGGTCAGATAGTAGGAAGAACAGGGGGGACCTGGAATGCAGGAGAATGGGGGGAGCAGTAAGGAGGGGCAGGGGGAAGAGGGAGGAAAGCGCAAGAAGAAGGATCAGTTGGGAGGAAAGGTAAAGGAGAAGGACCAGAAGTACAAGGAGGATTCAGTAAAGGGAGCTGAGGGTTTAGGCCAGGGGAGCACGACGAGCAAGGAGGAACTAAATGGAGACAGGAAGGAAGGAGGATGAGCCAGGCTAGTTTAGCAGATGGGGAGAGGACCAGTTGCGAGCAGTGAGGGGGAATTAGCAAGGTACAAGAAGGATACCTAGGAGGAGGAGAGGCATAGGATTGGAGGGAGGGGTGGCCATGGTACAAGGAGGGGTGCATGTGGCCACCCAGATAGGGGAGGACAAGGAGCCGGCTGGGTGGAGGCGGTAGAAAGGATGAGGGACATGGAAGGAGGGAGATGGAGAGGAAGGGTGGTCAGAGTGCTCTGCTGGGGGATTCTATGATCAGGGCATCAAATGGGAAGGAGGAGAAGCCTGGCCAGTTAGAACAAGATGCTTCCCTGGACTAACGGTGCACAGGGCTAAGCATGAGGTATATCAGCTGGCAAAGGATTGTGGGGTTCCCAGACATACTGGTCCACCTGGGTACAAATGACATTGAGAGAAATAGCGAAGCAGAGATACAGGCAAGATTCAGGGAGCTCTCACGGTCTGTCATGACATAGGATGCACAGTTCCTTCTCAGAAATCCTGCCAGTGCCAAGGCCAGTGGGGAACACAAAAGGAAGATTAGGAGATAAACCAGTGGCTCAGGGAGTGGTGTGAGGCCAGAGGTATGGGGTTGATGGGGATTGGGGAGACCTGGGAGGATAAGGAGCTGTATGCTACAGATAGGCTACATCTCAATTTGGAGGAGGAGTCCTTAAGTTGGTTGAAATAGAGGGTTCATTGGTGAAAGTGGGGTTTAAACTTGTGAAGGGGGGTGGGATGGGAGAAAAGGCTGTCAAGGGGTGCCCGTCGGAGGACTCTGTTTCCACCCCTGGGGACCAGGAGGTTGCAGGAAAAGGCCAGACTGGCAAAGTGCAGACCAGGGAAAACAGAATCCCCATGGGAACACCGAGCAGGGAAATGGAACTATAGGGAAAGGGTGGAAGATAGTCCTGCAAATGCCAGGAGCTTGGGCAATAAAATGCCTGAGCTCCAGGTGATGCTAACTGAGGGAGCAGTGGATGGCAGCTGGGTCACTGAGACTTGGGCCACTGCAGGATATGACTGGGACCTGAACCTGGAGGTTACAATTATGTTCAGGAAGGACAGGGGGAGGGAAGGGAGGAGGGTAGCAATATGTCAAAAACTGCATTGGCATAGGGGAGTAGAGAGGCGGAGGGAACCGTGGAGCGATTTAGGTCACCATTGATAAGGGGGCAAGAGAGTAAAAATAGGAGTGGTGTATAGACCCCCTGCCCTGGTGGAGGAGCTGGAGGACAGTCTGGTGGCAGATGTTGGGAGGCACTGCAGACTGGGCAGAGGAGAACGTGGTGGTGTTGGTGGTCTTAAACATGCCAGGAACAGACTGGGAGACTATGACATCCCTCTGGGCCAGGGAACAGAGGTTGTTGGATGTCTTTCAGGGCCAGCGTTCTCCTAACTCAGCAAGAGAGGGAACTGACCAGGGAGGCGGGTACTGGATGTGGTCCTTGCATGACAGTGACCAGATTGGGGCCTGGAGGTAGGGACCCATTGGCGGGAGTGACCATGCCATGGTCTGGTTCTGCCTGGACCTAGGAGGGTAGAAGGCTGCACAAAGACGGAAGTAACATGACTTCAGGGGGCGGATTTTAAGAAATGAGAGGATCCTAAGGAGTATTTGGATGGGATTGGGTCAGACATGGACGCTGATAGTAGGTGGGAAATCATCAGGAGAGGGCTGCAGGATGCTAGCAGCACCTGTGCAAGAGTAGGACGAAAATGCGGTAGGGCCCAAAAACCCTGCTGGTGGACCAGGGAGGTCCAGGAGGTGGTGTAGGGAAAGAAAGCAGCCTATAAGCAATTCAATGCTCAAGAGTGAAAGTGATCGGAGGGGAGTACGGCTGATGGCTGGGAAGGCCACTAGAGTGGTGAGGGCGGCTAAGGCAAGGAAGGAGCAGAACCTGGCCAGGGAAATTAGGAGAGGAACAAGGGGTTCTTTAGATACATTGGGAAAAACGAAGGGTGAAGGGCAGATTAGCAGGATTAAATCAGGGGGAGATGGGCACAAGACCCAGGGAGCAGGCTGAGGTACTAAATGAGTACTTCACCTCAGTTTTCACCAAGGAAAATGGGTGCTGCCATCATGCATGGAGGAGACAGAGATACTGAGGAGGGGGACCCTCATGACCGACGGGTCTGGGAGAGGGGAGGCATCACTGGCAGGTGGGGAGGGCTAAGCAGGGAAGAAGTACCAGAGTGGAAATCACAGCAGAGAGATGAGGAAGCCTCAGCTCCCTTAAGACGGAGAAAGCACGGGGCAGGATAAATTACATCCCAGAGTGCTGAAGAAACTTGCAGATGTCCTGGCGAAACCCTGGTGGAGCTTTTCACCATCTCTCTGAGGACAGGGTGGGTGCCCCAAGACTGGAAGGTGGGCGCATATAGTGCCTATCCACAAGGGGATCAAGGGAGGTGGCAGGGAACTACAGACCTGTCAGCCTGACATCGGTGGTTGCAAGGTAGCGGAGGCATTGTCAAGGAGAGGCTGAGGGAGGACCTGGATAAGTCAGGGTGCCTGGACGATAGACAGCATGGATTCATCCCGGGGAAATCATGTCTGACAAAACCTGGTGGAGTTCTATGACTGGGTGACAAGTGCCTTGGACCTGGGTAGACCAGTGGACATCCTCTTCTAGACTTCAGCAAGGCATTTTGACTCTGATCCTCACGTGGGCCTGTTGGATAAGCTGGGAGAAATGGGTGGGGGGGGAACCAGATGATCAGATGGATAGGCAATTGGCTCCAGGACCGGGACCCAGAGGGTTGTAGTTGGTGGGATAGTCTCATCCCCAAGGAGGGTCATTAGTAGGGTCCCACAGGGATCAGTCCTTGGCCCTTCTTGTTCAACGCCTACATGATCTGACATAAGGACAGGAATCAGGAGTGAGATGAGTCTCTTTGCAGATGACTCAAACTGGGGGCGGTGGTGGATGGGGAGGAGGGGAGGTTGCCCCTACAGGGGACCTGGAGGCTCTGGAAAGATGGTCTAGAAAGTGGAAGCTGAGGTCCAATGCAGGAAATGCAAGGTATCCACCTGAGCCAGAAACCCAGGCCAAGTGTACACCCTGGGGGAATGCTACAAGTCTCGATGGCTGACAGGGACCTGGGGTGGTGGTGAATGTCAAGATGAACAACTCTGAGACTTGTAGGAGGGGCAGCAGCCAAGGCCAACAGGATGCTGGGATGCATCGCTAGGGGATCACCTCCAGAAGAAGGGAAGTGATACTCCTCTGTATAACTGCTGGTGAGGCCTCACCTTGAGTACTGCGTGCAGTTTTGGAGGCCACATTAAGAGGGACATTAAATTCCTGGAGAGGTCCAGAGGAGGGCAACCAAAATGATTTGGTGCTTGGGGGACAGGACCTATGAGGAGAGGCTCAAAGAGCTAAATATGTACACATTGGAAGAGAGAAGGGACCGGGGGGACATGATAGAGGTCTTCAGGTACATGAAGAGGGTAAATAGGGGAGGAACAGTCAGGGTGCTTCCAAGGAAGGAGGAGGGGCCACTAGAGGGCATGGGTGGAAGCTGGAGGGGGGAAGATTCAGGGGAGAAAGGAGGAGGTGCTACTTCACTGAGAGGGGGTGGAGCTATGGAATGCACTGCCTAAGGGGCCTGGTGGAGGCAGAGACAGTGGAGGGGTTCAAGAGAGGGTGGGACAGGTACAGGGGAAGGGTTCTGGAAGCAAAATCCAATGCAGCAAGAATATCCAGAACTGGGAAGGGAGAAGCCAGAGAAGGTGAGGGGGACAGCAAGGTCAGCACCCAGGGTAGGGGCTGACCAAATGAGCAGACACGAAAGACCGTTATGCCTGTGCTGCTGGCATTTTAGTATGTTAGTATGTTAGTAAGTGCAAAATAATGCACCTGGGAAACAAAAACCCAGGGGAAGATTACACATTGAGGGCCAGGGGGGAGGTAGTAACAACAACAAAAATGGAAAGGGTCCTAGGGGTAATCATATCAGATGACCTTAAGGTTGGCAAGCAATGTGAGAAGGCAGTAGGGAGGGCTGAGGGAATGCTGGGATGTATAGGGAGAGGCATCACCAGCAGAAAACAGGAAGTTGATATACCTCTCTACAGACAGTTGGTGAGACCCTATCTGGAGTACTGTGTCCAGTTCTGGAGACCCCATCTCTTCAAAGACATAGACAGGATGGAGGCAGTCCAGAGGAGGGCAACTAAAATGGTGCAGGGTCTGCAAGAGAAGCCATATGAGGAGAGACTAAAGGAGCTTAATATGTATACCCTTGAGGAAAGGAGGGAGAGGGGGGACATGATAGAAACTTTTATGTACCTCAGTAGAATGATCAAAGTCCAAGAGTGCAGCATCTTTCAGAAAAAGTGAAGTACAAGAACAAGGGGACACAATTTGAAGATAGAGGGGGGACAGCTCAGGGGCAATGTTAGGAAGTATTTTTTCACAGAGAGGGTAGAGGACGTATGGAACAGCCTTCCTGAGGAGGTTGTGAAGTCCAAAACTGCAGGAGAATTTAAGAATGTATGGGACAGACATAAAGCAATTCTTGTGGGGGGTAGGGAGAAATAGGCTGTTGGTTAACTAGGATCTGCAGCTTATCCTATAGGTAGGGAAATGTGCGGACTAGGTTGGCCAAGCGGTCCTTATCTGCCGTCAAAGTCTATGTTTCTGTTTCATATAACTGGTTCATGCAATTGTCCAGGCTGTGTGTGAGCGTTGATGTCCGATATGGCAGCAGAGAACAGACAGACAGAACACCAGGAAGAAGGAGCTACTGGTATAACTAAAACTTCTCTATTGGGACTATATTGCCCTCCTTCCCTCCCTACCACCCTCCCACCTTAAACCAGTTCTACTTTTATAGACACAGGATTTAACTGACAATAGGAACTTCCTGTTTTGGAGCAGGAAGTGAGTGATCACAGAGTCACCACTCACCATCCTAGAAGGGCAATAGTAGCTCTCTGCCCCCCCCCAGCTGCTGGAGGTCTGACTTTGAGCAAGTAAGGAGACTACTGAAAAATAAAGGAACTTCTTGTCTTAGAACATGAAGATCAGGAGCTAAAAGGGCACCGAGGCAGTAAGTAAGTAGGGGAATAGATAAAAAAGAAAAAAAACAAACAGAAGAAAGAGTAAGTATTCCAAACAACAGTTAGGGGGCCAGAAAAAAGACATGATGGAAGTGGTGCAGTGCAGTGGCTGTGGAGCAGCAGTCTTCCGGAAGACGTTCTGGAGGATGCAGTGTTGTCCCATCTGCAGGCACCTCTCTGTGCTGAGGGAGGAGGTTGCTCATCTCCAGGCTGAGTTGGCCAGGATTTGTGGGACCTCCTGTCCTACCCAGGGACCACCAGAGTCACTGCCATTGCCTCAGAGGTTGCCAAGAAAGAGGAGTGGTTGGACCACAGTGGGCTTAGGGAGGGTAAGGGTGGTGGAACAGAGGTGCATCCCTCCAGTTGTACCTCTCCACAATTTCTATGCTGTTCTGGAAAAGTTTGGTTCTTCTATGGAGGCACCCACAGTGGAGACCAAGGAGGATGCTGGGAACCTCCACAAAGGAGACCCACAGGAGGGTGGCATGGTACCCCACAGGGGAAGGAAACATCTCATGGTGGAGGACTACATTGTTAGGAAGGTAGAACTGGGGGAGGAAGGGGAGAGGAAGGCCAGGTGCCTGCCTGGCGCCATGGCTTGGAGGGACAGGGAGCGAATCCTCAGGATCACAGGAGCAGCTGCACAGGGGAAGGGGCTGGATGTCATTGTCAACCTAGGGACAAATGACCTGGCTAAGAAAGGGATCAGAGCAGTGCAAGAAGCATTTTTGGAGATCGGGAGGAGCCTTAGACAAATAGCACACACGGTAACCTTCTTGGAGGTGCTTCCTGTCTATGGCACAGATGAGGCTAGGTTGCTCCACACCATGGGATTCAATCAGTGGTTGAAAAACTGGTGCAGAGCTCAGAGATTTGGCTTCATTGGGGACTGGGGTCCACCTGGATGGATGTAGGCCTATACTGGTGTGATGGCTTGCATCTGTCCAGGAGGGGAACCAGGATCCTAGGTGATAAGTTTAAATACTTCATTGGCTAGCATTTAAACCAGCCAAGGGGGGGAGGCACTGGAAAGGAGCAGGAAAATCCTAGCCCCCCCAAAAAAATCAAGGTACTAAGTGAGGTAGACACCAACATAGAGATGTCAATAGAAAAAGTGCAGGGGTAAATGGAGAAAGTGACAAATGCAATAAGGACAGGGATGGGGCAAAAAGGGGTAAGGCCATCAAGAAATGGAGGGTAATGAGTACCAATGCCTGTAGTCTGGGCAACAAGCTCCCTGAACTGGTGGTCTTGACGGAAAAGGGATGTCTGGATATTGTAGCAGTCTCAGAAACATGGTACACAGAGAACCATGACTGGGATGTTAACATACCAGGGTACACAACCTACAGGAGAGACAGGGAGGGCAGAAGAGGGGGGGAGTAGCTCTGTATGTAAGGGAAGGGATAAAAGCAACAGAACAAAACAGTAAACAGGGAGGAGAGGAGGCACTGTGGATCACCTTAGAGACTGGAAATGGCACCACAATCCACACAGAGGTTGTATACAGACCCCCATCTCAGGGGGAGGGATAGGACAAGGATATGACAGAAGGCATCCTTAGGATGACAGAGGAAGGGGAGATACTGTTGATGGGGGACCTTAATATGCCAGATGTTAACTGGAGCACCTTTTCTGCAGCCACATCTAAAAGCAGGGCCATTCTTGATGCCCTTCAGGTGGCATGCCTCAGACAGCTAGTTTTGGAACCTACTCATGAGGGAGCAATCTTAGACCTCGTACTCTCAAATGGGGACAGTTAGAGGATCTCAGATCTAGAAGTGAGTAGCCACTTGGGAACAAGTGACAACCAAACAGTGTGGATCATGATAAACTCAGCTACAGAGTCAAGCCATACAAAAGTGAGGATTCTGGACTTTACGAGGGATGACTTTGGCAAGATGGGAAAGTGCCTTAGAAAATTACTAGCAAACAGGCTAGAAGGAGGGGTGGAGCAACAGTGGGGAAATATCAGAACTGCCATCACAGAGGCAACAAGCCTTTATGTGAAGCAAATAAATCAAAACAAGAAAAAGCCACTATGGTTCTCAAAAGAAATGGCGGGGAAGGTTAGGGAGAAAAAGATAGCATTTAGGAAGTATAAGGAAACAAAGAAGGAGCAGGACAGAGAACTGTACCAGTTAAGTCAGAAGGAAGCAGGGAGGGCAGTCAGAATAGCAAAGGCCCAAAGTGAGGAAAAGACAGCCAACTTGGTTAAGAAGGGGGATAAAACCTTTTATAGGTATATCAGGGAGTGTAGAAAGACAAAGGGAGTGATAGTGAGGCGGAATAGAATGGATGGTGGGTGGGCAGAGAGTGACAGTGAAAAAGCAGGGATACTGAATAGAAACATAGAAACATAGACTTTGACGGCAGATAAGGACCGCTTGGCCCACCTAGTCTGCCCATTGCCCTACCTAGAGGATATGCTGCAGATCCTATTTAACCAACAGCCTATTTCTTCCTACCCCCCACAAAAACTGCCTTATGTCTGTCCCATGCATTCTTGAATTTTCCCACAGTTTTAGACCCCACAACCTCCCCAGGAAGGCTGTTCCATGTGTCCACCACCCTCTTTGTGAAAAAATACTTCCTCACATTGCCCCTGAGCCATCCCCTCTATCTTCAGATTGTGTCCCCTTGTTCTTGCACATCTCTTTTTCTGAAAGATGCTGCCCTCTTGGACTTTGTTGATTCCACTAAGGTGCCCATGTTTCTATCATGTCCCCCCCCTCCCTCCTTTCCTCAAGGGTATAAATATTAAGCTCCTTTAGTCTCTCCTCATATGGCTTCTCTTGCAGACCCTGCACCATTTTAGTTGTCCTCCTCTGAACTGCCTCCATCCTGTCTATGTCCTTGCGAAGATGGGGTCTACAGAACTGGACGCAGTACTCCAGATGGGGTCTCACCAACTGTCTGTTTAGGGGGATAACAACTTCCTGTTTTCTGCTGGTGATACCTCTCCCTATACATCCCAGTATCCCCCAGCCCTCCCTACTGCCTTCTCACATTGCTTGCCAACCATAGGGTCATCTGATATGATTACCCCTAGGTCTCTTTCCATTTTTGTTGTTGTTACTACCTCCCCCACCATTGTGTAATCATCCCTTGGGTTTTTGTTTCCCAGGTGCATTACTTTGCACTTCTTTGCACTGAATCCAAGCTGCCATACTTCTGACCATTTCTCCAACCTTGTCAAGTCCCTTCTCATCCTTTCCATGTCTCCTTGTGTATCAACACCATTGCAGATCTTTGTGTCATCTGCAAAGAGGCATACTTTTCCTTCCAGTCCCTCTGCAATGTCACTTATAAAGACATTAAAAAGGACTGGACCCAGTACTGAACCCTGCAGTACCACTAGTAACCCCTCTTTCTTCAGAGTGGACTCCATTTACAATTATCTTCTGTGTTCTGTTGTTCAGACAATGTTTTGCAGTCTACCACCTTACAGGACCCCTCCAAGGCTGGTTAATTTGGCTACTAATCTTTTGTGTGGGACTGTGTCAAATGCCTTGCTAAAGTCTAGGTAGGCCTTGTCCACAGCCCCTCCCTGGTCTACTACTTTGGTCACCCAGTCAAAGAAATCAATTCGATTAATCTGACATGACCTTCCCGCTGTGAACCCATGCTGCCTTTGGTCCTGTGCCCCACTGGCCTCTAGGTACTCAACAATTCTTTCCTTCAGAAGTGATTCCATCCAACTAAAACTGAAGGTGGACAAAGCAATGGGGCCAGATGGAATTCACCCCAGAATTCTAAAAGAATTAAGCAGAGAACTAGTGACACCACTGACTACCCTTTATAACAAATCATAGGAGGATGGTGTGGTACCTGAGGACTGGAAGAAGGTGGATGTGATTCCCCTTCACAAAAGTGGGAGCAAGACAGAGGCAGTAAACTACAGACCTGTCAGTTTGACCTCTGTGGTAGGGAAGGTGATGGAATCACTTCTGAAGGAAAGAATTGTTGAGTACCTAGAGGCCAGTGGGGCACAGAACCCAAGGCAGCATGTGTTCACAGCGGGAAGGTCATGTCAGATGAATCTAATTGATTTCTTTGACTGGGTGACCAAAGTAGTAGACCAGGGAGGGGCTGTGGATATGGCCTACCTAGACTTTAGCAAGGCATTTGACACAGTCCCACACAAAAGATTAGTAGTCAAATTGACCAGCCTTGGAGTGGGTCCCAGGGTGGTAGACTGGGTAAAACATTGGCTGAACAACAGGACTCAGAAGGTAATTGTAAATGGAGTCCACTCTGAAGAAAGAGGGGTTACTAGTGGGGTACCGCAGGGTTCAGTACTGGGTTCAGTCCTTTTTTAATGTCTTTATAAGTGACATTGCAGAGGGACTGGAAAGAAAAGTATGCCTCTTCACAGATGACACAAAGATCTGCAACAGTGTCGATACACAAGGAGGCGTGGAAAGAATGAGAAGGGACTTGGCAAGGCTGGAGGAATGGTCAGAAGTATGGCAGTTTGGATTCAGTGCAAGGAAGTGCAAAGTAATGCACCTGGGAAACAAAAACCCAGGGGAAGATTACACAATGGGGGAGGAGGTAGTAACAACAACAAAAAATGGAAAGAGACCTGGGGGTAATCATATCAGATTACCTTAAGGTTGGCAAGCAATGTGAGAAGGTGGTAGGGAGGGCTGGGGGGATACTGGGATGCATAGGGAAAGGCATCCTCAGCAGAAAACAGGAAGTTTTTATCCCCCTGTACAGACAGTTAGTGAAACCCTATCTGGAGTATTGTGTCCAGTTCTGGAGACCCCATCTCCGCAAGGACATAGACAGGATGGAGGCAGTTCAGAGGAGGGCAACTAAAATGGTGCAGGGTCTGCAAGAGAAGCCATATGCGGAGAGGCTAAAGGAGCTTAATATGTACTGTATACCATTGAGGAATGGAGGAGGAGGAGGGGGGATATGATAGAAACATTTAAGTACCTCAGTGGAATTGACAAAGTCCAAGAGGGTAGCATCTTTCAGAAAAAGAGATATGCAAGAACAAGGGGACACAATTTGAAGATACATGGGGGACAGCTCAGCGGCAATGTGAGGAAGTATTTTTTCACAGAGAGGGTGGTGGACACATGGAACAGCCTTCCTGAGGAGGTTGTGGGGTCTAAAACTGTGGGAGAATTCAAGAATGCATGGGACAGACATTAGGCAATTTTTGTGGGGGGTAGGAAGAAATAGGCTGTTGGTTAAATAGGATCTGCAGCTTATCCTTTAGGTAGGGAAATGGGCAGACTAGGTGGGCCAAGCGGTCCTTATCTGCTGTCGAAGTCTATGTTTCTATGCTTATATGTTTACACATTCTGTCACTTCACTACCAGTCTAGCATTGCTTATAAAGCGCTCTGGGATACACTGTATATTAAAAGCGCTATATTCATACTGGTTCTTCTTCTTCTTAGCCTCCAAACATTTGGAAATTTTAAAATTATGTTACAAGTACGTAAACTGCAGATTTTTAAGCACCTATAACTGTAAAATTAGAGAATGGAATATCACCAAATTTGTTATCTTCACTGACCATAAGCATTTGTCAATGCTGAATGTTTGCTTACAGGTACAGTATGTACTGTGCAGGTGTTTGGTACTGATGGGTACTACACACAAAGGTTGTTAAACATGTTTTCTTTTTTAATTTTGACCCCAACTTTAAATATACTTATTTTAGGATTTGCCTCATAGACTTGATATGTACCATTTAGAGTATATTGGCCAATGTATCATTTCGCCCCAGAGGTGCAAAAACACATCTTGTCCAGGATTTTAAAAAATGACGTCACATTTATGAGGTGCTGTTGGCTATGTTAAAAGTTTTGAGTCAAAATATAAACAATTAGCAAAGTTATGAGTAATGCTGAAATAGTGTAACGTTCAGACACAACCTAGCCATTTTGCCATATTTGTACATCAGATTTTCAGCACAGCCTTCTTCTTACCCCACCTAACGAACCCGGTAAGTGAACATTTTCAGATCTCTGCCAAAATGTCATTCTGCACCACCAAAACATCATTCCACACCACAGGTAGGAAAACACAGGATTTGAAAAATGACAGTTGTCATGTTTATAAGGTGGTGGGAAAAAATGGCTATGTTGAAAATTTGGGGTAAAATATTTAAACTTGCCAAAGTTATGAGCGAGCATAGACAGATTTCAATACATATGCATAACTTTGATATTTTTACACATTCTGACCCCAAATTGTCAACATAGCCTTCTTATGACCCCACCTCATGAACAAGGGTGGTGAACATTTCAAATCCTGCTCGAAAGGTGATTCCACAATGCAACTGCAAAATAACCTTTTGCACCTGAGTTGCATAATTCCACTGCCATTGATCATAAAGAGGGGTCTTTAAAAAGGCTGTGTAGAAAATCTGGCACTGAAATATGTAACAATTACAGAGTTATACATCAAAGTTCAAAACCCCGCAGAAATACATTGAACCACACTTACCTTAGTTTCTCATATTGCAGTCAGTGGTTTTAGCAGCATCAGAGAGTTGATCTTCACCCTGGGATCTGTTCAGGTGAGTGAGGGTATGTGGGGGTGGGTGTGGAGTGGTGACTGCTGAGTGAGAGGTTGGGGTGGTGGGGGTGTATGTGGGGGGGCTGATCGACAAGGAACGGTTTATTTTTTACAAGTTACAAAAAAAAACAGAGAGGTAGTTTTCTTTATTTCAGATACATTCCAACACTGGGATTGGGCACCCCAGTGTCAGGCTTGTTGGGGGAAGAGGATTTGGTGACCTGGAGGGGAGGGGAGCAAGAAAAGCAGTACCTGGGGTGGGCACCCAGGACCACTTACATTTAAAATATATATAAATAAATATATATATATATTCATTGCAAAAAATTTAGTTAATGCATCAGTTAGAGTTGAAATTACAAGAGTTAGGAAATGAGGCATTAGGGTTGAGACTCTAATGCCCCTCACCCTACCACCCCAACCCCATGCTCCACAGACCAACAGGTGACATAGTGTGCCTTGGGATCATCAGCCCTCTTACCTCATTCCATGTGTAAGAAAGCTGACATGGTACAGTATAGGATAGTGGGGTGAGAGTTAGGCCCGATGACCCCAATGCACATCCCATCACCTGTTGGTCTATGGAGGGTGGTGGTGGTAGTAGGGTGGAGTGGTAGGGTCTCAATTCTGACACCTCATTTCCCTACTTTTGTCACTTCAACCCTAACTGATGCATTAACAAAGCTTTTTGAAATGAATTTACTTAGTTTTTGAGAAAGCAAAATCTTACCCGTATATGGTTTTGGGAGCCCAGGGCCCTCCAGGCCCTGCTCTTCCATGGTATCAGGGGTTTGGAGCACAGGGCCCTACAGACCCTTCACTCCCATTATTCATAAATGTAGAGACATTGTAATGACCTTTCATCTCCCTGTTGAAGCACAGGGCCCTAATGGCCCTGCACTTCCTGTATTGCATAATGGATAGCCAAGCAGTCCCATTACTAAGTAATGGTATCCATATGTGGGAGCGCAGAGCCCTCCAGACCCTGTGCTCCAACCAACCTATAATTGTAGAGATGCAGCGCAGACCTAGACACATTCCAAGTAACCCTTGTGCTGCAAATGGTACACTATCTTGGTAACCATAGCAACTTTGGAAAAAATTCCACTGTGTGACAGGGAGCTCCTGCCAGTTTTGAGAAGTGACCTTTTCTTAAATCTGATGTAACAGTTCTTCTGTTTCTTGGCCTAATCTATCCTTTACAATTTCTAGTCCATAAGGTTAACCACCTATGGGCACCCCTTCCCCTTTCTTGACTATGTTATAGTGTCCTCTTTAATTTCCATTTTCCCTCTCAGGTCCTCATACAGGGAGGTTATTGTTGTGACCTCCAAGCTGATATAAAGCAACAGGCTGCGTTTCTCATTGTTGGATTTAGTATGCAATGGCACTATGTCATAAAATACTTTAATGTATATCCCTTATGTGTATAAAACCTGCAAATGTTGAAAATACCATGGCACTAGGTGTTTTTGATAAAGGTAAAACGTTACTAGGGGACTGTATGATAAAATTTAAGTTAGTTGTGCTATTTAAAATGCATGTAAATTGCTGTAAACTGTACAAATCTGAAATGTCATGGTGATTTGCATATATCCCATGTTGCTTTGCATTATGGAAGTATGTTTGATGTTGTGTTTCTTTGAAACTTGGCTTATTGCCAAAGCCCTTTGGGGTAACCCTTGTTTCAGTGCTTCTGTACTGAGATTCTTTATCTTTAGCTTGTTTTTTTTTATTTGAGCCCCATCCACCCAAGTAAACAAGGCCCACATTGGGGAGGCTGAATCTGAACTGCAAAATTAGATCTGAGATCAAGTCATTCCGTAGGTGCTGGCAAAGTGCAGAGGAAAGACTTGCATAGTCTATTGCTACACACTGATGTACTTAAGAAGGGATATGCCATTGCTGATGGTTATCTCCTGCATTTTGAATAAACATCACACAGAGATGGCGTGTTGAACTTAAAGTTCGGTGTCTGGTCCATCTGTTATCCCACAACCCCTTCACAGACTTGGTGTCAACAGTGGGATAACTTACTGGAAGTGGCTGCACTGGTTGAAGAGGGATGTTTTCCGGTGGATATTGCCCAGGTATCCCAGGTGGACAGATGCACCGGGAGTTGCCAGAGGAGAACCTGGAGAAGAAAGTCTGTGGAGTTTTAGCCAAAACCATGGCTGACAGATGGAGAGAAGCTACTGCCTGGACTGGACTTGGGAGCTTGGAGGAAGGTCAAGTCTGAAGACAACAAAGAGATGCAAAGGAATGAGGAATTACTATGGGGTCAAGGCAGACCAGAGGTGTGAAGACAACACCCAGGAGGTGAAGACCCTGATAAGGATGACCCACTGAATGAGTAGGCAACGGCTGGAGGCAGGCCAACTACTCAGAGAGGTGGAACACCAGTGCCAGCTGTTTGAGAGGTCCCTGCCAGAGAGTTTGGATTAAGAATCAGAGAAGAATTTTTCATGGGCTCAGCTGGAGTAGGACCCCATGACTGAGCAGGATATTCCTTTGTTGTCTATGTTCCCAGGATGTTACCTGTTGGAGGTCAGAGATGCAAGTATGGAACATGAATGTGAGACTCCAGGTAAGACTGTGCCTAGTGATATTGTGCTGGGGTTGAAGACTCCAAGCAAGCAAGAAGAAGCTTATGAGGCTGAAGGGACTTTTTCGTGTATTGATAAAGCTAAATCTATTAACAGTATTGACTGGGGTATACTGCAGGCTAAAGACGCTAATGTTGCAAAACTGTTACAGTATGTTAAAGTCAAGGAGGGTATGTAGATTAATGGTAGTGTGGGGGCAAACAGTGTTGGTGGTACAAACTAAAGAAGGGTGATCTTATCTGTGTCAGTCTTCACCATTCATCACTAGTGGGTACAGCGCCGGAGCTAGGCCCCCGTGGGAGACTTTTTTTCTATGGGTGGAGTCGATGCAGGGCCAGCGCCACTCTTGAGGCCAACATTCTATGTGACGCTTGCGGGTTGGCCATTATCTATCGTCAACTCCACCCCAGCCCCAGTTCTTTTTCTTCTGCTGTCGAGTGAAGACCTCGTGTGGTGACTCTGTTCTTCTATCAAGATTTGCAGCCTAGTTTGTCAACCTTGTGTCTGTGTTGTCTCAGTTCTGTTTGCCCTGTTTGACGTCACTTCTGGTCAGTAAGATTGTTCCTTTACTTTTAAGCGGTGTTGAGTACTGTTTTTGTCTTTATTTCTCGTATGGTCATGTCTCGTCTGGGGGGGGCAAGAAACCATCAAAAGCGGGATGGCCTCCTATGTGTCGGTGCCCCTGTGGACACCTCTATTCTGTGATGGACCGGTATGACCGCTGCCTCTCCTGCCTCGGCCCAACCCACGATATGGACAACTGTGATGCCTGCTTCTCCATGGACTGCCAAGTTGTTGAAATCTATGCATTTAAAGTTGGATGTGTGCTGCCGACTTTCGGAGGACAGGTTTGCAGTCAGTAGCCCAAGGCAAGGATTCTCAGCCCTTCCTCCGGGTCCCCTCCAAGTCCTATATGGCCTGTGGAGGAGGAGGCCCCCAACTCTCTTAGCCTTGCCATGGTGGAGGCTCCTTCCACAGTGCAGGAGGCCCAGTCTGTCCCTCTTGGGGGCCAGTCAGGAGGCACCACTTTGGCAGTCACCTCTTCAGAGGAGAAGGCTCTCTCAGTGTCATGTTCTAGGCTCTCTGCATCTGGACCAGCACTGTCCTTGGCGTTGTCTGGTGGTGCTGCTCTTGGTCCTGGTACCGTTCGTGGCACCATGGGCTTGGAGGGTGGTGTTGCGGTCAGTGCTCAGCCATCTCTTGGTGCTGCTGTTGATCCTGGCATCATTCGCAGTGTCGGAGATGACAGTGGCATCGGGGTAGTGCTTTGGCAGTTTCTGGCACCGTGCATGGTGCCGGGACTGATGCCGGCACCACCCCTGACTCCAGTGCCATTCGCAGCACCAGGTATGGGGCGGTGCTACAGTTGGCATCAACCTTGGCTCCAGCACCACTTGCAGCACTGGGGGGCAACGTGGTGCCATGCTCAGTGTCACCACTGACACTGGTGCTGTTAGCAGTGCCAGGAAGGTGACGGCATTGGGCGTGATGCCATGCTTGACTATGGTGCCACATGCAGTGCTGGGAGAGAACACGGTGCCATTCTCGGTATTGCACTTGACTTTGGTGCCATTTGTCATGCCAGGGAGGGTGGTGGCATTGGGCACAGTGTCGTGCTTGACTCCGGTGCTGTTTGCGGTGCCGGGGTGGCAGGTGATCTGACTCATGGTCCAGGAACTGGGGGGATTGAGGAGACATCTGACATTAAACCTTCGAGTCTACCTCCTCCTCAGAGTGCTCTAGGTCTGATCCAGATTGGCTCCCAGATTCTTTGGAATCCTCAGATCACTCCATTTCCAGCACCTCGGCCCCCACTCAGCCTCCCTCTGGAGGTCAGTCATTGCAGGTAGACCCCAGGGTCAGTGGTACTGACCAGCCAGAGTTGGTCCCCATGGCTACCGCCGTGCAACCTGGGGCCACTGGCACTTCTGCTCCTCCAGTTAGGGCACCCCCTTCCTTGGTGTGTTTGGACAGTCCAAGTTTGGGACAGCCCGGGGTATGCCAGGAAGGGGAGGGTACTGATCCCTGGGTGGACTCCTCAGAGACTGTCCAGAGTTGTCAGCTGCTTAGGCTGGTGGCTATGAGGACAAGGTCCCTCACCAACTCTGAAGGGTTGAAGAGTAGGGGTGTGGTGCAGCATGCCTTCACCGAAGCCTGGCCGGGTTCTGGTAGGAGCCACAGTGCAGACCCTCGCTCTTCCCTGAATAGGTCCTCAAGAGGGGCTTCAGTTTCTGAGGTCAGGGGCTGCCCTTCTGGACTCACACAGTCCTCGTCACCCCACAGGGGATATCTTCCCATGGGCACAGTTCTGACCATTCCAATCTGGTTGAATGGCTGTTAGCTGCTGGGACCTTTGGATCTCCCTCTTTGCGGGGAGTTTCCTCTTGGCCCTCCTGCCCTGACAGAGACCATTCTCCTGTTGCTAGGAGCTTGTCTCCTGAGCCACTGTCTCCAACCCCAGCTATCCCAGGTATTCCCAGTCCTAGGGGACCTCTTACTTGGGAAGAGTTCAGAGGTTCCGCTGCACATTTCCCTACCTATCTCCATGCCATGGTCCAGCAGGTGTTCCACCATGCTCCCATGCAGCAAGATCCTGAACCTAGGAGCTCATCTGCATCTTCTTTCTCCTTCTCAGAGGGAAAGGAATTATCTGTTCACATCTCCCCAGCATCTGATCACTCTTCCTATCAGTGCTTCCTCTCGAGGAAGTTGGATGAGCTCCATCTTACCCCAGTCCCTGTAGCAATCCCGAGCATGTGACATGCACCTTCCTAGGAGAGTACAGTGCAGTCAACCTGGTGGTTCCCACCTGACCTGTTCTTTGCCAGAAAGCATCACATTGGCTTTAGCTATGTCCCTTCTCACTGTTCCAGCCCCAAGGGATCTATGCCAATGGTATTGCACCCCTCCCAGGTCTCTAGATTCTCTGCCTCATCCCTCTTCATCCCTCTCTGGGCTTGACCTCCCTGGACAACCCCTGGGCCTTGTACCCCCCACTGTGATTGACCCCCGGACTCAGATTCTGTGGACTTTGATTTCTGGGGGAGGAGAGTTTTCTATTCAGCACAGATTGTCCTTTCTATTGCTTCACATCAGGCTCACTTTGCATCCTATGATAGAGTCTTGTGGTCCAGGCTAGGACAGCTCCAAGCCTCAATGCCTGATTCAGAGGGAACCAGGCAAGCCATTGCCCTCTCTGCTCAGGGCCTGGAGCTAGCAAGGCAACAAGCAAGGGCATCTTATGATGCAAATGAGGCGGCATCCAGAGTGATAGGGACAGTGATCTACATTAGGTGGATGGCATGGCTTCACTTATCCCAGGTTTCATCCCTGGCCCAGCATAGGGTGATTTCCTCTGCATACCAGAGAACCAACCTCTTCTCCCACAGAGTGAGATGGTGACTTTCGGGGCACCTTCCCTTCCCCACTGGGGACTCCCCATCTCACCCAGACCAGTCTCAGGCCTCCCCAGGCCTGTATGGGTTCTCTCCTCCAGTGCCTCACCCACTGGAGGCTAAGGGACTTAATCCCTTGCGGTAGTCTAGGGCCCCCTTCGCGGGGCTCGGTCCTCATCCACTATTGATGAATGATGAAGACTGACACAGATAAGATATGAAAATTACATACCTATCGTAATTGTTGATCTTTCTGTGCATATTCACCATTCATCACTAAATCCTGCCCTCCTTCTCCCTGGGGCCTCAGTCTTTGGGCTCCCTCCTCCCCCCTGCGTGTCTCTCTTTCATTTTTCTCCTCGCTGCCCTCTCCTTCGTGGTTAGGAGGAAGAGGACCCTGGAGACTCACAGGGAGGAATATTCTCCTTAGGGGGTATTATTGGGGTGTATGGTGGGTTTCTCTCCCCTGTCTCTATTCTTCTCCTCCCTCATTTCTTTGGGAGACAGCTGAGAGTTTGGGGGGGCCCCCTCCTCCATTATTCTTTATGATCTCAAAGCTTTTGAGTTAATTCCATAATGCCCTCCTGGCAGTTTAAGTTTTTGGAAGGGAGGGGGAGGAATATGAGACACCCCCCATCCTGACTACCCTCTTAAGGTTAACCCTTTGGGCAAATGCTGCTTAATAGCTCAGGCTTTGCCTCCTGGCAGCTTTTTAACTTTGGTAGTTCAGACTATGGCCTATCATTATTGTCAAAACCCTAGGATGCAGGATCCTCTCTGGGGTGTGGTCCTATTTTCCCCCTCCCTCATCCCTCCCTTATCCTTCCCTTTCTTTCTCCTTCTTCCAGAGATTGGGGTCCCCTTCCCTTTCCCCAGTTCCCCATATCTGGTTTCTCTCTCTTCTGTCTCCTCTGTCATTTATTTCTCCTTTTAGTTTATTATATTTTTTGCTTTTATCTATCCCTTGGGCTCTCTTTCCCCAACCCACCTCCCTTTCCTTACACTCTCTGGCATTTCAGAACCGGGGCTGGGGCAGAGTTGGCAACAGATAACATCCAACCCGTGAGCACCACATGGAAATGTAGGCCTCAATGGTGGTGCCGGCCCTGCATCAACTCCGCCCATAGAAAAAAAAGTCTCCCAAGGGGTCCTAGCTCTGGCACTGTACCCACTAGTGATGAATGGTGAAGATACATGGAAAAATCAACAAATACGGTAGGTACATAATTTTCATTTCTGTACCACATGAGGCCCAACCCCTGTACAAAAAGTGTGGATACCCAGGTAGTGGTGCCTGATGTCTACAAACAACAGGTGATGGAGGCTGCTCACTCCAGTCCCTGTGGGCATCTGAGCCATAGCAATGTCTTGGCTTGGCTACCTCCTTTTTATTACTGGCCTGGTATGTACAGACAGGTAATGGCCTATATTAGGACCTGTCCAGTGTGCAACCAGATAGAGGTACCTGCTGGGGACAGCAGAAGAACTATCTTGGGTGTGGAAAGACTGTCCTAAAGGGTAGCGGTCATTTAAAAAAAAATGGCACCCTTGGAAAAGGGAAAACTCTCACATAGGTCACAAGGTACTAGATGGTAACAGATGGCTGAAAACAACACAGTGATTAAAAGGATGTTTATTATGACACCCCAGAGTTAAAAGTTTTAGAAATCTGCTGTTTAACATTGCAGGGTATTCAGCATCAAAAGTTCCTTGGTTTCTGTAGAGACCTGCCTTGGGATAGGATGACCAAAGGTTTGGGATCATGAGTCATCATAGGTTGAAATGGAATAGAAGCTACTGTTGCTCCTTCCATATTCCCACAGGCACTTTGTGTAGGACAGAGGTGTGAAGATAGTTGCAGGCAAGGGCAGATGTGGCTCTGCAATAGTCCCTTTCTGTAAACAAAAGTGCAGCATGTTTGGTCAGGGGCGGGTCTGATGTCAAATAAAGAGGTACCCAAGGGTAGACAAGGAGTCTGAGGTGGTACATGTGTTTTATTTTATTTTTTATGGAAAACCTTCAAAGGAGGAGGTGGGTGGAAAATGGATAGGAACCTGTGTTGGGGTAACACCTAGAGTGTCTACTCTCAGGTGTCTGTATCAGTAGCAAGTGAAATGAGTGAATCAAGAGACATAGTGGGTTTATATTGAGGTGCTGAACCCAGGAATGAGCCCATGCTTAAAACTGACATGTCTGGTGGGGTTGAAGCAGGTAATTACTCACCCCAGAGAAAGACTTTCTATGGTTCTGGACTTTATAGCCATCCAGATATTTTGTGAATGAAATATGACATACTTTCCCTAAAAGGAAAATGTTCAGGGAAGGTACTGTTAGTCTCTGTTGAGCAATGTGTTAATGCCTCAGGGTAAAGAATGATGATATCTGCTATGTTTATGACGGAATGTTTATCATTAATAGGGACCCTGAGACTGAGCTTCTTAAGATGGATGGGTGAAAACTCCACCCCTTCCTGGGACATGAAGGTGGTAAGCAGTCTGCAACACCTGCTTCCCTGTTAAGGTGGGGGATATGTGACAGGGAGCTCTTTCCACTCTCGAGGACCAACCTTTTCTTAAATCTTTTGCAACAGTTCTGTTTCTTAGCCTAATCTATCCTTTACAATTTCTAGTCAATAAGGTTGGCCACCTATGGGCATCTCTCCCCTTTCTTGACTATGCTATAATGTCCTTTTTAATTTTCCTTTTCCCTCTCAAGTCCTCATACAGGGAGGTTATTGTTGTGACCTGCGAGCTGATATAAAACAACAGGTTGTGTTTCTCATTGTTGGATTTAGTATGCAGTGGCACTATGTCATAAAATACTTTAATGTAGATACCTTATGTGTATAAAACCTGTAAATGTCAAAAATACCATGGCACCAGGTGTTTTTGATGAAGGTAAAAAGTTACTAGGGGACTGTATGATAAAAATTAAGTTAGTTGTGCTATTTAAAATGCATTTACATTGCTGTAAACTGTACAAATCTGAAATGTCATGATGATTTGCATGTATTCCATGATGCTTTGCATTATGGAAATATGTTTGATGTTGTGTTTCTCTGAAACTTGGCTTATTGCAAATGCTCTTTAGGGTAACCCTTGTTTCAGTACTTCTGCTCTGAGGTTCTTTGTCTTTAGCTTGTTTTGCCTTTTTATTTGAGCCCCCACCACCCAAGCAAACAAGGCCCATATAGGGGAGGCTGAATCTTAATTGCAAAGTTAGATCAGAGATCACTGAGTCAGTAGGTGCTGGCTAAGTGTAGAGGAAAGACTTGCATAGTCTGTTGTTACAAACTAATGTACTGAAGAAGGGATATGCCATTGCTGAGGGTTATCTCCTGAATTTTGAATAAACATCGCACAGAGATGGTGTGTTGAACTTGAAGTTCGGTGTCTGGTCCATCTGTTATCCCACAACCCCTCCATACAATGCAGTTGTAAGCATGGACTGGTAACCTTCACCTGTGCTTAGTACAAAGGTGTACTAAGCTGTGTATAGTGAAAAATCCATATCTCGAAGCATTTTCGATATGTAGGCACAGAAAGGCACTGCGTTCGCCACAGTGTTACCCTATGGGAAATTTCTTAACTTTGGAGTGCCATAGCTATGTAATCAATGTAAATTTGTACACCAAACCAGCATAAGTCACATCTCTGGGATACCTCCTTTCTACCCTGCAAATGTCAAGCCAAAAATCCTAATGGTTTCTTTGCAGTGAAGTGGCAAAGAAACAGCAACCTTTAGAATTTCCTGTTCATGAATTTTAAAAATCCTTGTTCGTGAGCCAAATCCTTGTTTGTGAGGTGTCAAAATCTCTGTCCTTGAGAAATCCCTTTTCACTCGATAGTGCTATCTGGTCATCATCTCATGAACAGGGATTCTGACAGCTCCCGAACAAGGATCGACTCGCGAACAAGGATTTTGACACCTCATGAGCAAGGATTTTGACAGCTCATGAACAGCGATTTTAGTGCCATCTGGTCATCATCTCATAAACAGGGATTTTGACAGTTCATGAACAAGGATTTTGACTGCTCATGAACAGGGATTTTGACACCTCTCGAACAGGGATTCCTTTTTAGAATCCCTTTTTGTGAGCTGTCAAAATCCCTGTTCATCAGCTGAATCCCTATTCCTGAGGTGTCAAAATTCTTGTTAGTGAGAAATCAGTGTTTGCGAGATAGGGCCATCTGGTCATCATCTCACAAACAGGGATTTTGATAGTTCATGAACAAGGATCAACTCGTGAACAAGGATTTTATACCTCATGAGCAAGGATCGGAAGTGTGTTAGGAACAAGGATTTTTAAAATTTCAAAACCACATTTCGAGGCCAAACGTAAATAAACCAAATGCATGGGTTTGTGGAGGACATCGCCCTGAACAAAACCCATGCTTGGTTTACCTCACAACACTTTCCTGATTCAACTTTTAATATTTTGTTTGATTAAGAAAAGTAAAAACAAGATGGTGGCTTGCGAACAGGGAATTTTTCTCACGAACAGGGATTTTATAAATCCCTGTTCATAAACTGTCAAAATCCCTGTTCATGGGGCAAATCCCACAATTGTATACCTATCTAAATGACTGAACTGAGCATGCTCAGAACCCAAAATGTCAAAATTTAATAACTTTGAAATGGAATAATATTTGTTCACTAAACCAATGCTAGCTTGTTCTTTGGGGGCAACCTCTTTCTGCCTTGAACATTTCAGATCAAAATTCCAAATGGTATGGCCACAGTGTGATGGGAAAAACTCAGCAAAAACTGGTGAAAAGAGCGAAAAACACACTTTTCACTATGCGCTGCACAAAAACCACACATCCGATCGAAACAAAACTTGGCACATCAACAGACCTACTGGGCAGGCTAGCCACCTGAAGGGGCTGGGAAGAAAGAAGTGGCAGACAGGCTGCTGATGTTGAAAGTCAATCAGCTTGCTGACCACCTTCATGCAAATGAAAAGACTGAAGCCCTCTCTAATTGGAGCGGTTTTGGTCCTTTCAAATACACAAAGCTTCCACCCAGCAAGCAGCAAGTGGTGTCACAGACGCAGTGTGTGGTCATTGGTCTGGACTGCCATGCTCCTTCCAGTTTAAACTGCAATGGGCTCGACAGTGACCTCCTCTCAAAAAGAATCCCATGTAGTGTAACAAAATGTTTCTTACACACGTCCAAGCAAACATAAAAATGAGATTGTGTGTGTGTCAACTCTCCAAACTGTTGCTCAATGGCAGGCCAAGTTATAACCAACCAAAAATTGCAAAATAACATTAGCAATTAAAGTTGAATTTCATGAGGCTGTGTGAAAATTGTAGACTTTTTTTACTTTTGTTGAAGCCTATTCAAATATTTTGCCCAGCCATGAACTTGAGCCTCCATTGTGGAGGAAGGGAAAAGCTGGTTCGAGTAATAATAAGGTTGCCTTTATAGGAGGCTTCATAGAAAAAGTATCATAGTGCCAAGTGTGACGCTTGGCCAGCTGGTTATGATTATTGTGTACTATTTGTAAAATAAAAATGTAGTATGTGATTGTCTCACATTAGGCAGCCTGTGCTCCATGGGTGCCTCCCCCCAGGTTTTGGTGAAGCTACATATATTACACTGACAGGAGAGCTCTGTAATGTAATTAACTTCCTTGAGAAATTGCATTTTATTGCTGTTTATGACCTGTTGCTGCTCTGAAGCTGGGAAACTAAAATATACATTTTATGACTTCAGAAACAGAACATCATTAAGCAGATTCCTGCCAGATATCTTGTACCTAGGTGAGGGATCGCAGGGTTATAAATCCTGTAAGGAACTGACTGATCAAAGACTCATAATTTGGGAAATGAGTTTTTGATGATGTCACATTATTTAATATGTCTCCTGACAGGAAATCATTGTTTGTATTTTTTTAATTCTAAAAAGGAGGAGCTAGATGACTTACCAAGGGGGTGAGGAGACGGAGTTGAAATCTATCCTTATAACTGGAGAATATGACATATCATTTTCGGACTCAAGAAAGACTATAAGCACTATAGAGGTAATACATTAGATAGAAAAAGTCTAACGGTGGGATATTCATACTGCGCCAGGCAGGGGTGCAAGCCTGGTGCAGTGCAACTGGGCTGTGCCAGAGCATAGACCATGCGATATTCAATGGTGCTGCTCCATGGTTCAGTACCATTGAATATAGCTCTGAGGGCACAAGCACTGCACATAGCACAGTGGCACTGCACCAATGCAAGTGGCAGGAGGGGAGCCAGGGGGATGCACCAGCACAAGTGCGGTTGTGCTAGGTGCATCAACCGCGATATTCAGCACTGGGCATGCAAATGAGGCCATTATGCATGCAAGGTGCAAATGGGGCCATTTGCATGTCATTATGGCCCTATTTGCATGTGGT
This sequence comes from Neoceratodus forsteri, assembly GCA_016271365.2. NCBI lineage: Eukaryota > Metazoa > Chordata > Ceratodontiformes > Ceratodontidae > Neoceratodus > Neoceratodus forsteri. The sequence continues at coordinate 1,132,141,568 of CM028131.1, forward strand.
ACACCAATCTCAAGTGACTTGTGCCTGGGACTGATGCCCTGCAGTCCCTTGGTGGACCCCACACCTGTATGCCCGATCATGGGCATATGTGTATTACTTCCCTGGTGGTCCAGTGGACTGCATTCCATTGCCCAATCATGGGTTTAGGTGAAATATATCCCTGATGGTACAGTGGACTGCTTTCCATTGCCTGATCATGGGCTTAAGTGACAAATAACCCTGGTGGTCCAGTGGTACCACCCCCAGCACCACCCCAGCACCTGATCACAGGCAGAATCACCGAAAACACCCTGGTGGTCTAGTGGTACCCCCTTCCAACCCGTCAACTGAGGCCCCCACCACCCAGCACCCCCCCAGTCAGTGGCGGGCAGCAGCACCCCACCAGCATGCCACCCGGCCACCCACCAACTGACAGCATACAGTAGGGTCTGTACACCTATTGGTCCACTGCATGGGCCAATGGGCATGCAGACCATACGGTACTACACAGACCTGATATGTGAATGAACTTGCCCCTTTGACTATCGCACCGGGGCCATGTGCAACCCTTTTGAATATCCCACCCCAAATGTATTGTGGCAGGAGTTTTTGTTTTGTACCTTTCCTTGTTTTTCTTTTTCGAGACTGTATGCTCTTTGATACATTGTTCTGTGTTTACATTTTACATATTTTTATCATCTTTTAGTAAAATTGTTTATTTAAAAGACTGCCTGGGGTGTCTGCCAGTTCTTTTTTGCATGTGATGTATAGATGGTGAAGTCTGACAATTGTTTAAAAGCTTGATGCTGTTACCAAACATGAAAAAGGTAAGACTATACCTAAGGTCTTTTATAGAGTTTTAAGGTTTCATTTTTGAAGCGTGGCTTAGTGCCCCTGGTGAAAGATTGTACCGCAAATCCCAAAGTGGATATGTATCTGAGCCTGTACATTGGATACGCTAGCATAAGGTTCACAGTTTGAATCCCCCAGAAGTTGAGACTAAAGGTGATTTGGACCCACAAGCAGACAGGAGGGTTACTCTGTCTCTTACCTGTTCACACTTTTGTGCTCTGAGGTTGGTACTATGGGAGCAGAGGGCCTGACCTGCTGAGTGTGCTTGTGACAGATTTGGTGGCAGCGGTGTGGATAAATTTGGTAACACAAGCTTTAACTGTTCAGTGTGTCAGCTTAATACTGTACAACTCACTTACAAAATAAGTCAGTGATTTAGTTTTAAAAAGAACACAGAACTACATCATTTTGCTTACAATCAAGTTCCTACCTGTTTTATTTTTTTTCTAAAGTGCAAGTTAAACTAGCCGTAGTTAGGGAAAAAGATGGCTTCCAACTACAATGGGTACACTGCAGACTACTTGAGGGACTTGTGCCAGTACAGGGGAGTCCTGCATGAGGTGAGAGCCACCAAGCAGAACCTCATGGATGTCTTGATGGCAGCAGATGCCCACAGCATTGAGTCACAGATTGTCACTGTAAAGGACCAAACCTTGGGCATAGAGGGGCCAGCGGCCAGTGCAGTGTCCAGATCTGGTGAGGAGGGCAGCAGACCCAATGCAAGCCAAGGGCCACAGCAGCAGGGGAAGGTCATCAGCATTCTGAAGCCAGAAGCAATGAGGCTGCAGATTGAGTTGTGCATAATGGAGCTGGAGTTCCAGAGAGACGCTGAGCGAGAGAAATGAGCCACAGAGGAGAAGAGGGAGCAAGAACAGTGAGAAGCTGACTGTGAAGAGTATGAGTGCCAGTGAGCTGCAGAGGAGAAGAGGAAATGAAAACAGTGAGAGGCTGACTGAGAACAATGAGAGGCAGACCGTGAAGAGCAAGAGTGCCAGGGGCAACATGAACTGGAGATGCTACGACTCCAACCACCAGCACCAGAGCAGGTAAGTGGCTTGGGTTTAACTGGAACTACAGGAATGGGTTACAAATTAAATTCCAAATAGATAGCTGAATTTAAAGAGGGGGAGAATATGGATTCATTTTTAGATTCCATTGAAAAAGTTTGAGTTCTGGCAAAAATTCCTAGAGGGTCTTGGAGTTTCCAGCTATCCCCACTACTTACCGGGAAAGCTCAGGATGCATTAGGTCAAATGGACAATGAGGACAGTAATGATTACAGTAAACTTAAAGCTGCACTTTTAAAATTGTTGATTTAACTGCAGAAACATTAAGAGCTAAATTCCGTAAGCTCAGGAGAAGCCCTGACGTGAGCTACGAGAAGCTAGCCACAAAACAATGTCAGTGTTTAAAACATTGGTGGGAAGGAATTGAAGCAAACTCTGTAGATAAAATTGAAAATGCTATATTGTTAAAGCAGTTTTTTTGGGCATGCCCAGTGGAGCTGAATACCTGGCTGAAGGACCGAGATCCCAAAACAGTTCAAGAAGTTGCTGAACTCTTGGACCGCTATGACAAGAACAGACCTGCTCTGTGAGTAAATGGGGTGGGTGTGACAGCGCAGAAAGGGAAAAGTGCACCTTCAAGGCAGCTAAAACCCTCACTGCCTCCACCAAAACCAGTTAGCCCCAGGTTTCAAAGAAAAGAGTTCGCTGAGAAAAGAAACGAATGTTGGGTTTGTAAAGAAACTGGGCATATTGCCAGACAGTGTCCCAAAATGACGAACAATATGCAGAATGGGGCTAAAGAAGAAGTGGGTTGTTTGCATGTCCCTGGAAGCATGCCTGTGAACATGAGGGAACACATGCACCCAGTCATGGTGAATGGTGTACAGACACTAGGGTTAAAGGACTCAGAGGCATCCCTGACATTGGTAAAAGGGGATTTGGTAGAGCCTGGTCAGCTTATACCCAATGAATTTGTAACTGTATAAGTCTTCACTGGGGAGGGGAAAACATTGCCACCTTCTCCTGAGGAAGACGTTGTAGTCGATATGTAAGCGTGACGTCGTGACGTTGGTCCATTGTCTCTTTCGGGTACCGCTTTCGGTGTTATTCGCGGTGTGCTGAGTTTCTACCCATGGAGTATTACAGCCTGTGACCGACTAGCCTTTCTAGCCCTAGAGTGGTATGTTAGACGGCCTTAATCTGCAGGCTTCTTGTTAAAAAAAATGTTTTGCTTTTTTGCTACTCGCACATGCAATACTTTTGCGATACCCTTGCTTTCTCTTTATGTATTTTGAGAGAGCTTGCTTTTATGCTTTCAGTACATTTTTCTATTAAAGCTTATAGTGAATACTGTTCTTTTGTTGCTGACCCCCTGTTTTCTAGTTGTGAGTTATTTGTTTCAACTCCTGGGGTATTGTGCACTTCTCTGTTTTCTGAGACTCCACAGTCCTTGTAGCTTGTTCTTGGACTTTACAATATTATTTTGAAATTTGTACCCCATTACAGTGCCCTGGCTGCTCCCCTATCTGACCTGGTAAAGAAAAAGATGCCTAAGAAAATTACCTGGGAACTAGCCTATGAAAAAGCCTTTACCAGACTGAAGGAGGCACTGTGCAGTGCTCCTGTATTGACAAGTCCTGACTATAGCAGACCTTTTATAGTCAAGACTGATGCCTCAGATGTGGGTATTGGGGCAGTACTGAATCAGACATCCAACCAAGGGAAAGATCATGCTGTAGTGTACCTGAGTAAAAAGTTACTTCCCAGGGAGCAGGCTTACTCTACTGTTGAAAAAGAGTGTTTTGTCATAGTGTGGGCCTAACGAGGTTAGAGCCATACTTATATGGGCAGAATTTTGAGGTACACACTGACCACAACCCCCTGGTTTGGCTGACACAAATGGGAAAACTAATTGTAGACTATTAAGATGGAGTCTTGCCTTGCAAGGGTATGACATGACAATCTTACATGGGGCTGGAGCGACCAGTCTGATCACAGATGGCTTGCCGCATCTATATGAAGAAGGAACTGACTTGGGAAGCTCATCCCATGCATGGGATCAAAACCCAAATTCAGTCTAGTTGGGGAGGACTGTGACACTTGGCCAGCTGGTTATGATTATTGTATACTATTTGTAAAATAAAAATATAGTATGTGATTGTCTCACATTAGACAACCTGTGCTCCATGGGTGTCCCCCCCAAGGTTTCAGTGAAGCTACATATATTACACTGACAGGAGAGCTCTGTAATGTTAACTTCCTTGAGAAATTGCATTTTATGGCCGTTTTATGACCTGTTGCTGCTCTGAAGCTGGGGAACTAAAAAATACATTTTATGATTTCAGAAACAGAACATCATTAAGCTGATTCTTGCAGATATCTTGCACCTAGGTGAGGGATTGCAGGGTTGTAAATCTTCAAAGGAACTGGCTGATAAAAGACTCATAATTTGGAAAATGAGTTTTTGCTATCACATTATTTAATATATTTCCTGACAGGAAATCATTATTTGCATTTTTTTAATTCTAAAAAGGAGGAGCTAGATGACTCACCGAGGGGTGGGGAGATGGAGTTGAAATGTATCCTTGTAACTGGGGAATATGATATATTATTTTGGGACTCAAGAAAGACAGATCTCTGATCTAACTATAAGCACTATAGAGGTAATACATTAGATGGAAAAAGTCTAAAGGTATTGTGGCAGGAGTTTTTGTTTTGTACTTTTCCTTGTTTTTCTTTTAAGTTATTATAAGATCTTTGATATATTGTTCTGTGTTTACATTTTACATATTTTTATCACCTTTTAGTAAAATCTTTTATTTAAAAGACTGCCTGGGTAGTCTGCCAGTTCTTTTTCGCATATGGCATATAGATGGTTAAGTCTGACAATTGTTCAAAAGCTTGATGGTGTTACCAAACAGGAAAAAGGTAAGAATATGCCTAAGGTCTTTCATAGAGTTTTTAGGGTTAATTTTGGAAGCATGGCTTGGTATCCCTGGTGAAAGATTGTACAGCAAATCCCGAAGAGGGTACGTATCTGGCCTGTACATTGGGTACACTAGCACAAGGTTCACAGTTTGAATCCTCCTCAGAACTTGAGACTAAAGGTGATTTGGACCCACAAGCAGACAGGAAGGTTACCCTGTCTGTTACCTGTTCACACTAGTGCACTCTGAGGTTGACACTGTGGGAGCAGAGGGCCTGACCTGCTGAGCGCATGTGTGACACCAAGCATCAAGTTAGTACCTTGCATGAAAAACCAAGTGGAATAGTCATGAAGATCACTGTGTACTAGCCTGTCTTCCTGCAATGTGTCAGCTAACCACTAGAGCTCACTGACTAAATGACTTGTGGAAGCACATGCATGTGCAGCATTGTTTCTTGTCAGTGACACCTGCTGACTCTTTAACAACCCTGTAGATATTTTAGCATTTGAAGACAATGGCACCCAGTGACACCAGGCATTACAGCTATTTGTGACTGAGACCACTGTGACAAAAGTATCTGGATATCTTTATGTCATAATGGAGCATGATGCTGGACATCACTGTTGCAGGAGTGTTGCAGGAGCATTGCAAGGCCATGATGCTAGTGCAGGTAAATTGATTTGCCTGCCTGCAGTACAAGTCAAATAAATGTGATCAATAGCCAACCCAAAAAGGACTGATGTTCTACAAAGAGGGAAGGGATATGATCATGTCAATAGAAGAGAAGTCAAGGGATTTTAACTATGGGATGGGGGAGGTAGCTGGTGCAAGGGTCGCCAGTGGTAAGAGTTAAATGCATTGTTTCAGCAAGGGAATGGCAGCTAGGCTAAGTAGCAGAAGAATAGTCGACTGCCAGTTGGCACAACAAAGCATACAGGAACGATTCTCACTTTAAAGCTAGACATATGAGAATCACACCCCATAAAACTGACTAGTCTGAGTGCCAAATACACTTGGCAGTCCAGAACTCAAAGGAACTCACAGAGACATGGTGGGAGGAGAAAATGACTGGGGAACCAAGAAGGAGAAATTCTGGCTGTTCTAAAGAGATAGGTCCTATAGGACAGGGAATAGATGGCTTTCTTTTAAAGAAAGCTTGTCTGTGATAAACAAGGAGGAAATTAGTGTGACAAGCAGGTCCACAGAGGCCATCTGATCGAGCTCAAAGAAAAAAAGTGTGTGTATGTGTGTGTGTGGGGGGGGATAATAGTCACTCAGAAAGGAATTACAGGAATGCAAACAGCTCAGCACAGCACAGCTAAATGGATTCAATGGTAATAAGTGCTCTGTGAAACTTAAATTCCACAAGTGGAATTCTAGTGGCATTGCCCATTATGTGTCTATGGATTTTTGAGCAAATTTTGCCAAATAGTGATTTCTGAAATTTCCACAGTACATTTTAATCTAAAAAAACACAGTGATCCAGATTTATTAGATCCCAGGGCCTATTTTCATTGGGTATGAATGACAAATTATGATTGTATACCTGCAATGGCAGCAGAGCTACACACATCCAAATATTCAGAAAATGTGCAGCTTTTTTTTTATCTCCCTCACTCCTGCTGACCCCATTCTGCCCAGTGACCCTTAGCCCCATCACGCACTGAACCCAGGACTTACTCTCCATCTGCTGCTTCCTGCCACAATGGGTTAAATGCCCCAGGAAGTGGTGCAGGCCCTGCAGAGTTGGCAGCATTATCCTGATGGCCACAGCGTTTTCTTTCTTTCTTTTTTCCCCAACCTGGTCTGGAATGTGTGCTGTGGTGTGCATGTACTGCTTTAAGATGCAGCACACTGGCACAGTGGAAGCACTACCACTAGGAATGTTAATGACCTGGGTTTGGGAGCAAACTCAGGGCCATCATAGGGCCAGCTGGGGGGAGGATAATAAGTGTCCTGGGGACTGCTATCCTTTTCTGTGGTGGGGAGGGTACTGGTGCCTAACAGGCACCCATTCCAGGTGATGGCTAGTGCACCTGGGACCAGCGCTGAGGCACAGGATTTGTGGAGTGGCAGACATCTGCATGTCAGGAGTTGAAGCATCCCTGATATGCAGTGACATCACTGCACATCTGTTCCCACCAGGGCTGGCAACACAAAAAAAAAGCAAGAAAACCTTCTCAGATATGTAGCATAAAGCTGAGATGCCACCATGGTCCTCATCTCGAATGATGCCCGGTCTAGCTCACATGGGTTTCTCATGTTGATCTTGGTCTCTCCCCAGCCTCTCCTGGGTGAACTGTGCCATAAGGGGTAAGTCACGGGCCTCCCTGTGCGGGCAGACTGGGGGGATGCTGGGTGGATAGCAGTGGAGGCAGAAAGAGCAAGATATGGGGTATGTCTCCACCACAAGTGGAAGTGACAAACAGAGCTAATTAAGAAAAAAGATGCACCGGTGACCCGGGTTCGGGAATGGACTCGGGTCGGCGGGGGTCAGCCGTGGGAGGGAGGATCGAGCATCCCAATGGATGCTCTCTCCTCTCAGGGTGGGTTACCAACCCTGAGAAAAGCCAGTGAAGCACCGGTGCTCAAGGGGCTTGTGGCTCCATTCACGGAGTCGGGGAGGGGGGACGCTGTCAGGCGCTTGAGAGAGACGAGCGTCTGCACGTCGCCTCTCTGGACGTTCCTCCTTGTGCCGGTGTCCCAGGGGGTGGGGCTGAAGGGAGTACAGAAAAATGGAAAAATCCCTTTGGTGGTCCTAGATGAAGACTGCTCCACCCAAGAGACCACCAATTTCCAGGACAGACGCCATTGTGCAGGATAGGAGCGAGGGAAAAGGAGAAGCACTCTAGGGGAAGATCAGGGAGCGGTAAGTCTGGAAGGTATGAGCAGTCTGAAGGAGTGGAGGCTGAAGGTAGGAAGATGGATAAACAAAGAACACAAAAAAAAAAAAAAAAAAAGATGCAGCACACCTCTGTACTTGCTCCCAGTCAACTAGGTATGTGACCACTGCTGTGTCACCATGTCTCTGCTAGGTGGAAACCAAGCAGCAGTATATGCTGTCCTTCCTTCCTGCAGGAGGAGAGCCATCACTGGACACTCACTCCTCCTTCCCCTGATGACCCCCAAGACCCTGGTCTGTTCCCAAACTTTGGTCACTCATGGGGCAGAAGGTAAGATGTCCAGTGCCACAGCCCTCCTCACCACTGGGCAGGCACAATTTTGACCCAATTCAACAAACAATTCAATTGTGAAATAATGAACTCCTGAAAATTACAATTTACTTAACCGACCGTCTTCCTATTTAGCAGTTTCTAAGACTGCTCCAAAAAATATGCATATAAGTTTTCAGTTATCTAGCTCCAGAGGTGGCTATGTTGTATGCAGAGAAATATTTTTAGAAATTTTCACAAAGATAGATTAGATAAAAAAGGAGGGGTGTCCTAATCTATACTAGGGCTACCCTATGCACCTCCTTAGCCAACCTCCCCTCCCTGGACAGTGATGACTGTGAATCACTGTTCATAACTATAACACTTGGTAATACAAAATCCCTGACAGTGAGCTGCACCTGTCATCCTCCCAGGGAATCTGAGGCTGCCCTCAGAGCCCTCACCAGTAAGCTTGCAAAGCATAATCACTTTGAGATAATCATCCTAGGAGATGTTAGTCTCAAATGGTCACTGGACTCTGATCCTGGGTTCAAAGCGCAGCTCCTTGATGCTCGACTAACCCAGGTCATCAGTGAATCAACACAGCACAGCTCCAAAACTGGCAACCACTCCTTGCTTGACTCGAAGGGAGAGCTGGATGTCATTGTCCACCTGGTAACTAATGATCTGGCTAGGGGTTGGGCTGGGGTAGTACATGGGAAATTTAGAGAGCTGGGGAAGGGTCTTAGACAGGTAATGTGCTAAGTGGCTTTCACTCCTGGAGCTTCAACTCATGGCTGAAGGAATGGTGGTGACAGGAGGGGTTTGGCAATTGCAGTCCTCAGTAGATGGTGTAAATGTTACTTGGAGGAACATTTAAATTAGCCAAGGGGGTTGACAAAAGGTATTGAGGAGGCAGCAACTGGTCCACCTTCTCCCTTGTCTACCACCCTGTTTCCTTTATTAATTTGCACCCTGAGGGATTCCCCTCCCTTCAGGTTCTCCCTACTCTCTACTTCTGCTTGTTTAGGCTTTTTCATTCAAATGAAAAAGGATCTCATGTGACAAAAAAGGATTTCAGACTTAGAAACTTGGGAAAACGGTCTGTCCCCATAATAATATTTCCCTGGTGTGTAGTGGCACCCCCCATCCTCCAAATGCAGTCTCCATAATACTTAAGTATTTTCCTGGTGTCTAGTGGCAACCTCACCCTCCGATCTCAGTGCCCGTTATAATTATTTCCCTGGTGTCTAGTGGCACCCCCCCCGATTGCAGTTCCTGTAATAATTAGGTAGTTCCATGGTGTCTAGTGGTGCCCCCCACCCTCTGACTGCAGACCCCATTATAATTAATCTGAAACTGAATCCTGTTCTCCACATTTCTGTCTTTCAGTCCTGAATAACTAAGCCAAGGTGACAACACGATTAGTGCTTGGTATGTGCTGGCAATTAGTACCTCGTTCAGCGCCTCATTAGAGTAATCCTCCCCATTCATGCCCTTGTTGTTCACCCTTCTCATCTAGTCATAGCCCTAATACAGCCTTCCTTTTCAAATTAAAATTTGTGTAAACACAAACTACTTAGCCAACCCAGAGACAAGCAGACTTAGTGATTGGCTGCAGAATGGGTGCATTTTGTTTGATGATTGGTGTTAAAAGACCTGCAGGTGTTAAAATACCTGCATTGGGAATGTCATTTGTGAACTCTTTACAAATCAGAATGGGTTCAAGATGAGATAGCAGGAAGAAACAGACCACTGTGAGAGCACAGCAATTCAAGCACTTGAGGAGGAAACCTACCTGCTTCAGTCTGCACAACTCCAGGTGGTGTATAGGAGCAACCTACAATCTGTCACGTTGTGCTGGAGCCCAGGGAGAGAGTCAAATGAGCTGTAGAGGCATTGAGTAACTGCACAAACATGTGAACATGTGAGAGGTGACACTGACCAATGCCTCCTCAAATGTTTGTGTTGTTCAGGAATTCCTTTAATTTATGTCTGTGTTCCACTATCACGTTAGCATAATGGTACTGACCAGGCTGATGGGTACCAGGGTCTTGTCCTAGTGCTTGATCAAGACAGAGACTGGACAGCAGCATTTCACACTGTTGAGAGGGAGAGATGCACTGTTAAGAGGGAGTGATGAGATTAGCTTCCACTCAAACATTTGAGAAATGCTGCGCAGAAAATATTCTTGCATGCTCAAGGTGTGCTGCCGACCTCAGACCATGACAAACGTTGGTCAATGCCAAATGTTTGTTTGCTAGTATTGGCACTGGTAGTTCAGGGGTTAGAGAGATGCATAATAGGAATGGCAATGAAGTACTGAAGTAATGCCAACCCCCACCCTGCAGAGACTGACAGGTGTTGGGGTGTGCCTTTGGGTCATCAGCCATAACACTCATGCCATTCCACCTCACCCCACCACGCAGACACCAACAGATGTTGCAGTGTACCTTGAGGTCTTCAGCCCTTACGCTCACCCCATTCCATAAGGAAATAAGCTGAGATGGGTGCAGTAAAGGAGAATGGGGTGAATGTTAGGGCTGAAGTCCCCAAGGCTCACCTCGATGCCTGTCAGTGGCTGTAAGATGGGAGTAGGCGTCAGGGTGGAATGGCGTGAGCATTACGGCTGACAACCCCAAGTCACACCCAGATGCCTTTCAGCCTGTACAGGGTGGGCATTGTGGTTGAAAACCCTAATGACCTGGGTGTTTGTTGGCATTTTTACTCCAAATTTTCACCATGGACGTTTTGGGCCCCCAGCTCATGAACAGTGGCAGTATAATTTATTTACTCAATCCCAAAAGGTTATTTATACAGTGAATGTGCCATTGAGCGCCACAGGTGCAAAAACACATTTTGGGCAGGATGTGAAAAATAATAGCTATACTTTTCATAAGGAGGTATGAAGAAATGGCAATGTTGAAAATCTGGAATGAAAATATGAAAAAGTAGCGAAGTTATGAGTGTGCATAGAAACTGTGCAATGCACGCTTGTAATGCAGTAATTTTTTGGAATGTTGTCACCAAATTTTCAACATGGCCTTTTTGGGACCTCTCTTCATGAACAGTGGCACTGTGATTTCATTAATCTGTCCCAGGAGTTGATTTTGCACAGTGAACATGCCATTCTGCACCACAGGTGCAAAAACACATTTCTGGAAGGATGCAAAAAATGACAACTATACTGTTCATAAGGGAGTGTTAAAAAATGGCAATGTTGGAAATTTGAAGTGAAAATATTAAAAATTGATGAGGTTACGAGCATGTGTAGAAACTGCACAGTGGACACTCATAATGCAATCATTTTTTGGAGTTTTTTCACCAAAGGGCTTTTTGGGACCCCACCTCATGAACAGTTACACTGCCATTTCATTAATTGGTTCCGAAAGGTGATTTCACGCAATGACCACTATATCACCTTTCAGGACTGAGAAGCACAATTACAGTGCCAGTGTTCATGAGAATGGGTCCCAAGAAACCCATGTGGAAAATTTGGGACCAAAACACCAAAAATTGGCTGAGATATCAACCTAAGTTGAAGACCCCCATTGACTGCCATTATAGGGCTTACTGTCATTTCTTTAGTTCCCAGTTGGTCTTTGAAGAGTGCAGACATGTTCCCGATCCACACAAGATTGCTGGTCCCAACCTCAGGAGGTGAGTATGAGTGTGGGGGGTGTGGGGAGGTGGGGTGCGCAGAGGGAGGGCGCAGGTTGGATGAGGTGGGCTGGCGGGAATAACGAGAAACTGTTTTCTCTTTTTTTCGGGTTTAAAAAAAAGACGTTGTGGGACAGTTCTCTTTTTTACAGGTGAAATATTAACAAAATGGATTTTGGCACACTGGGGTGGGCTGCCAGTGTACCAGAGTATTGGGGGGATCAATGGCAACCCGAGGATTGGGCACCCCGAGATTGGCTGAGAACATAGGGGCGTGGAGCGGCGCATCTGACACTGGGAGTGGGCATCCCGGTGTCAGAAACATCAAAGAAGTATTTTTTGGCACACTGGGGTGGGCTGCCAGTGTGCCACATTAATGGGGGAGGGGGATACATGCTGACATAGGGATTGAGCCCTCTAACATTGGCAGGGGACGGAGGGTGTGAGGCAGGCAGCAGCAGTGGGAGGGAGCTAACATTTAAATTTGTTGTCCTGCTGTGTGCCTGGTTGGGAGGGAAGGGGGACTGCCGCTGCAATTACAAAACTGCCCCTGATTGCAGCAGCAGATTTCTTTCAAGTGTGATGCTTGCTCTGAAACTGCCATCATCGACAGCTTCAGCATTAATTGGTGGATGAAGGAGGCGCCCATTAAAGTGTCTGCTGCATTGACCACAACACTGCCACACCTCTGCAATGCCCTACCATCTCAATATGTTTCTTTTGTGCTGCACGCATAAGCAAGCATAAAAATGAGTGACATTAAAAAAACAAACATAAAATTAGACCAACAATCCCGCTCAAGTCTGAATGATGGTTGTAGCTTGGTCTCTCTCTCTCTTGGTCTCTCTCTCTCGGTCTCTCTCTCGCTCTCTCTCCTCCTCCCTCCCCAGAGTGACTTGGCAGTTCTGAGTGTTGTGAAGCAGCAGAATCTATTTCAGTGTTGGATGAATGAAAGGCTAAAACCTCAAAGCAGTTGATTTGTCACCTACAGCTCTAGAGCTGCTAACCTCAGACCATCAAATGAGCAACATAAAAAAAAAAAATTGACTGACAATCCTGTTCACATACCTACTGTACCACATTACGAGGAACGTTCCTCATTTTACTTCACAAAAGCTCCCTGTTCCACATTATGAGGACTTGTTCCACATTCAAAGTCAACATTTTAAAGCAAAGATCCATAGTAAATGATGCAGAAAATATAGTATTCCATTAATAACAGACTTTCTGAACACAAATGCATCATGTTAACAGTGTTTTGAGCTTCTTAGGTAAAGATTTGACTAAGTGTTCCACATTTTGCCCATTTGTTCCACGTTTTGACAGACAATGTTCCACATTTGGGGGACAAAAGGTTGAGAGGTATGCCTGTTCATGACCGATGGCTGGTTGCAACACGGTCCCTCTCCCTGTCTCTTGAGTTTTTTTTTATTTAATTACACTGATTTTTTTAATGTATTCCACAGAAGAGGTGCCGTGGGTTTCTTTACCCCGAATGAGATGGTGTAAAGCCAAAATGGAGCTGGAGTCCCCTGACAGGGCACTCCCATCCCCACTTTCCACGGCTCTGGTAGAGTGGCACTTTGGAAACCAACACCCGCACTCCTCCAGTCGTGAACGCTCCAGGTATGGGCCGAAGATCCAGCTTCTCCTCCACTGGACCTCAGGCTCCCCAGCTTCCTCCCTGATTAGACCTTTTTATTCTCTCAGAGCTCCCATTGGTCAGTTTTGCAAACCAGCCATAGCTCAGACTGCTCCTGCTCCCCTCTGCTATCACTCTCTGAATGAAACACTCTGCTTTGAATTTTCTCCTGCCTGCCCACCCCTGCCCCGACACTCTTTAAATACACATTCGCTCATCCTCTGCACCATACCAACCCTCCCATTGGCCACCAGCTCCACTACCCCTCTCTCTTAAAGAGCCATCCCCCTAGTATTACCATCATACCACCTTGCTTCTCTCACCCCCCTGCCCATTCTCTTATCCCTCGCTCCCGCTTGCCTCCCACTTCACATTTCCTTCTCCCATTTCTCTCTATTCCAAGTCCCAAGTGTCTTCAGTTATCTTTGCTCCCCTGTAATCTTCCTCCTGATCTCCCCTCAGATACCTGGCCCAGCTTCTCTCCCCTCTCCCACTTCTCATTGGTATGGAGCCCCCCACACTGTTACTCCTTGCAGCTTCACTGGAGTTCCTTTCCACTTCACTATACCCCTCTAGGCAAAATTCCCTTCTTTCAGTTCCTCCTCTTCTTCCCTTCTTCCCTCCCCAATCTTCCTTTTCTGCACCCCTCCACTAATGCCTCTTTCCCCCTCCTTTACACATCTAGCTTCCTCTCTCCCTGAGCCTCCATTCCCCATCCCCTTTTTTCAATCTCCCCCCTGCAGCGCGAGACTGTCAGACTGTACTCTTACCCCCCCAAAGTCCCTCCTCAAACTTTGCCTGCTTCTTGAGTTCTCCTCCTCCTTCCACAATCTGCTCATCATTACCCATCATTATACAAGGCTCCTTAACCCCAAGCTGTCTGTCTTGGCTTCCTGCAGACACTGGAGTTCCCTTCATCTCCTATTTCTCATGTCTGGCTCCGTCCATCCCAACCCCGGCCCTCCCCCCAGCGTTTACTGCTTCTCACTCCTCCCCCAGACACTCCAAGCAGCTTAGCATTGTTCACCTCAGTGTTCAAAGCCTGATGGCTAAAAAACCTCAGTCGAGTCCTGGGTGTCAGCAAACACCGTCGACATCATTGCCTTTACCAAAACCTGGCTGACCAACAAGATCCCCTCCAATGAAATAAATCTTGAAGGGTATACCCTCTTCAGAAAGGACCGGCTTGGGAAACATGGTGGGGGCTGCCTCCTCTGGGTTGCTGATCACCTTTTGGCCACTGAATTTAACCCACTGCTCACATCCTCCTTCCTCAAATACCTCTCAATCAACCTCCTCCTTGGCAACAACAAAGTTATCACAGTTAACGTAGTCTACCTTCCCAGGACTCATCTCCTCGACAACTTGACACCTTTCTCAACATCAGGGCCTCTCTCCCCATGGGAGAGAATGAATTATCCTTGGTGACTTCAACCTAAACTGGCAGTCCACTCACTGTGACGCAACAAGGAATTGATCCTTGGCCTTGGCCTTCATCAGTTCATCACCGAGCCCACCAATACCAATTACAGGACAGGGACCCAATCCCTCATTGATTGGATTCTTGTCTCCAGCACCTCTAATGTTACATCCTCTAGGGTTCTTCCAGACTCAATCAGTGATCATGGTGCTGTTTTCTGCTGCTGGTCAACAAAAACCCCTCTCTGTCCACACAAATTCATCCTTACCTGGCAACTAAAAAAACTTAATCCTACCGAGTTCTCCAAAGCTGCCCTTACCCAGGACTGGTCCTTCACCGACTACATTACTGACATTAACAAAGCCCTCAAACTGTTTAGTAACAAGTTCCTTGCCCTATGTGACCTTTTCATCCCTGATAAATGAATCAGGGTCAAAGGTACAAGCCAAGAATGGGTCTCCTCTGATCTATGCAAGCTCATGAGGGACAGGGACCATGCCTGGTCCTTATACAAGGAACACAAACTTCCCCATCTTCTTCAAAGTTACAAAACCCTCCATAACAAATGCAAATCCAATGTCAGATCTGCTAAAACCACCTTCCTTCTGGAGAAACAACGCTCAGCCACAGGGAAGCCTAGGCGAACTTAGACCATCATCAACAACCTTGTTGGCAGAGGTCAATCCAACGATCAAATTTGTTTCTTCTCCAATGACCTGACCATCACCATTCATCTCGAGATAGCTTCACTTTTTAATCAATATTTTGGAGATCTCGATAAATATAAGTCAACTCCTTCCCCATCCCTGCACCCCCGTTCCCACCCTAGATTCTTTTTTGGTATTTCTCCCTTTGATGTAGTTAAACTTATTAAAACTAATGACCATAGACCTTCCACCGGCCCCAACAATATTGACTACAGGGTCTTAAAAGTGGTCTGTGATTCCTTAGCCATTCCACTCACTAATATTCTTAATCACTCCCTTTATACACATAAATAGAAATGTGCGATCATTAAACCCCATTATAAATATGGTCTCAAGGATCACGTTTCCAACTATTGTCCCATCTCCCTCCTTGCTCCCCTCTCCAAAATCCTAGAAAAAGTTGTTCACAAGCAAACCACAGAATTTCTCACTCAACATAACCTCCTTTCGGAAGTGTAACATGGCTTCGGGCTGGCCACAACACAGAGACCACCCTCATAAAGTTCAGTCAGTACATAGAGCCGATGCCGAAAGCCTCTACACTGGCTCAGCTTTTGTGGACCTCACAAATGCCTTCAATCTTGTTGACCGTGAAGTCCTTCTCCAGACCCTGGCCAGTCTCCATTTCTCCCCGAATTTTCCCACTGGTACCGCAACTACCTTACGCACAGGTCACATCAAACCACAGTTGGTGGGGTCCTCTCGGAGTCCTGCTACATTAAGTACAGTGTACCCCAAGGGTCTGTCCTGGGCCCTCTCCTCTTTTCTCTAGTTCTAAACTCCCTCGCAGATGTCTGCATGGACATTGAGCTCATCCTCTACGTAGATGACGCCGCCCTTTTCTGTAAAGACAAGGACCTCTCCATTCTCCTTAACAAATTTCAGGCCAATTTCACAGAGCTCCACTCCTGGTTCACATCCAGAGGTCTCATCTTCGACTCCAAAAAGCAAAGGTCATGATTTTCTCCAGCCCTTGTAGACTTCTTGACTTTTTACTTCTCCCTACATGGCAGCCTTGGGAATCCCATAGAAAGAGTTAACAAATTTAGATACCTTGGCCTACTCCTAGACTGCCACCTCATCTTTGATGCTCACACCAGTCTCACCATCAAGAAAGCTCACCAAAGACTTGGCATGCTCCACAGGACGTATCAGTTCCTTAACAAAGAATCCAAGTCCCTCCTAGTTTCCAGTTGCTTCTCCCTTTTTTTGACTACGGTGCTCTTGTCTACTCTTGATTAAAGATGTCTCTAGGCTACGTTGCTCCTACCACAACACAATCCATTTTGTCTCTGGCATCCTCAAACTCACTCACCATTGTGACCTTCACAGAATCTTCAGCTGGCTGTCTCTGGAGACCTGACTCAACTGCAAAATTGCCACCTTCTTCTACAAACTCCCCTATGGTCTCTTCCCTGACTGCATCCGTTCTCTCTTCCAAACAGTAGCTTTACCCAGGGCCACGAGGTGATCCTCCTCTCTATCCTTCTCTGTCCCCTTCTGCTGCACCTCTTATGGCCAAAACACTCTCTCCTTCCTGGGCCCCAAATTCTCCATCTCTCTCTTCCCTCTTAACTCAAACTGTGCCCCTCCACCACCTCCTTCAAACACAACATTAGGATTCACCTCTACCTTTCCTCCTGCAGCTGTTCCCTGGCCTGACTGTTCTTTCTTCCTTTCCTCTTCTGATCTTTCACATGATGTTTGTTCTTGTGGCAAATAAAATAATAAAAAAAAGCACTTGTCCTCTGGCCGTGCACTTTCTCCTGAGCACTTATCCACACTAATTTTTCATCCATGATGCCTCTTTTATGTTATTAGTTGTCCACCATTATCACTTGTGCTTAATGTTTTTTCTCTTTTTACATTGTTATCTTTGGAACTTTTTGTTTACTTTTCCTTTTTTTTCTTTTAAACTGGAGGCCTGTGAAAATGTGCAATTATGCTGACATGCCTTTCCAGTATAACAAGTAAAATGAAATGAAATGAGCATTACTCAGACAGTGAGGGATGGCAGTGGGTCTGCAGATTCTATTCCACTGCACAGAGGACTGAATAAATACTGCAATGGTGATGGTGGAAATGTAGATAATTTTCTGTTTCTCCGTAAAAGATCCACTCATGTCTGAAGGCTGGTTGCAGCCACAATTCATTGATTTTGTGTCTTAGCTAATTGATGAATTTGGGAGTATGGAAGTGAACTGCAGCTACAAGTGCCTGAGTGCATACAGTAATTTTCAATGGGAACCTCACTTATCCAAAACGATTCCATGTCATAATAGCGATCACAAGACAGCGATCACTATTATGGTATATGTATATCTCTGAAAAGCATTTTGGTGATATACAGTTCTTGGTGACCCCACTTTCGGTACCATTTAGTGCTTTTAGAGTGTCAACTCCAGGGGGATGCATGTCAAGGAGGGGGCAAAACTCATGGGGGGGGGAGACAGCTGCATGCAGCAGCAAAATACTCACCCCCCCCATCTGTTCCAAATCTAGTGCCTACTGCACTGTAGCCAGCCACCCTCCCCAACACACAACAGGGCTGGCTCAGCTGCAGCAGGCTCTTCTCCCTATCCCTCCCCTCCACCTCCATATCCCTCCTCTGCAGGTCGTTTTCCTCGCTATTCCATCACTACCTTTGCAGGGTAGCTGATGATGATAGCTCTATAAATGAGTCACTGTTCTTACAGTTGATCATTTATTATCACTATCATCACTGGATACCATCTGAAACCTTGTTTATCTGAAAATTTTCAGGTCCCCTGTGACTTTCAGAAAAAATGGGGTTTTACTGTATTTTCCTGCTGTCTAGTGACACCCCCACCCTCTGATTGAAGTTCCTGTAATAATTATTTTCCTGGTGTCTAGAGGCACTCCCCCCCACTCTCCCATGTCCCTTGCCAACTGAAATAAAGAAAACAGTCCCTTGATGCCTTTATGTTTACCTTTTAAAAAGGAAACGGCCCCTTGCCGATCACACCCACCCTTACCTCAACCTCCCACACAGCAAACACCACTCCGCACCTCCCCCAGACCCCCCACACACCCTCACTCACCTGAACAGGTCCCAAGGTGAAGATCTACTGTGCTACAGGAGACACGTCTTGCTGCTGGAACCGCCGACTGCAATATGAGAAAGTGAGGGAAGCACCATTCAATGTACTTCAATAGGGTTTTCAACTTTGGTGCATAAGTTTGCCATTTTTTATGTTTGCTTGCACGCATGTGCAAGAAACATAGTGCCATCATCCGAGATTTCGGAGGTGTGTCACCCCCTCTTCCAATTCAGTCAGTGTGTTGGCAGATGCAGCCCCTGTCCACCAATATGTGCTGGAGCTGTCTATGACAAGCTCCAAAATGCAGTGGCATACAGTTGAAAGGGGGAGCTACACTTCAGTGAGCAGCGATAAGATATCGCCTGCTCATGCGCAGCTCCCCCCCCACACACACACATGCACATACTGCATGCTCCCCCCACACACACACACTCTATAGCCGACGGGGGTGCCCAATCCCCCATCGGCTGTGCTGCGCTCCCCAAAGCCTTCCAAATGCCACGCTGGGTGCCCACCCCAGTGTGGCAACTCAATCAGTATAGCCGACCGGGATGCTCAATCCCCCGTCGGCTTCACTGTCTCCCGATTACCAGGGTGCCACGCTGGGGCCAACCCAGCGTGGCAACAAATCTCATGGCCGTCGGGGTGCCCAATCCCGTTGGCTCCACACACCCTAGCCATGCCCTTCTGCTACTGGGAGCCCAACCCAGCGTGGGCAAACATCCCGCCGCCTTTTTTAAAATACCTGTAAAGAAAACGGGTCCCACACAGTCTTCCTGCCCCCTCCCCACAACCCGCACTCACCCACTGTGCACCCTGCCTCCCACACCCCTCCCCACACTTACCTCCAGAGCTCGTGGCGACGATCTTCGTGGACCGGGAACATGTCTTCACTCTTCAAAGCCAACCGCGAACTGAGGAAATGCCGGTAAGCTGTATAATGGGATAGATAGGGTTTTTTCAACTTTGTTGCATATCTCAGGCATTTTTTGGAATTTTTGCACCAGATTTTCAACATGGGTTTTTTGGGACCCCTTCTCATGAATGCTGGCACTGTCATGGAGTTATTCGGACCCGAAGGGTGATTTCGCAGTCACTGCACAAAATCACCTTTTGGGACTGATTAATGAAATGACACTGCCAGTGTTCATAAAGTAGGGCTCTCAAGAATCCTATTTTGAAAATTTGGTGGAAAAATTCCAAAAAACGACTGTTTTACATGCGTGCGTTGCGCAGTTCCTACGCACGCTCGTAAGTTCACGAATTTTCAATATTTTCACTCCAGATTTTCAACATTACCATTTTACCACACCTTCTTATGAGTAGTACAGCTGTCATTTTTCACATCTCACCCAAAATGTGTTTCCGCCCATGTAGCGCACAATGGCGCAGTTGGTGTGCAAAATCAATGTACAGGACAAATTAAGAAAATAATAGTGACACTGTTCATGAGCAGAGGTCTTAAAATGGCTATGTTGAAAATTTGGTGAAAAAATTCCTAAAAATGACTGTTTTACGAGCATGCATTGCGCAGTTCCTACGCACGCTCATAAGTTCACGAATTTTCAATATTTTCACTCCAGATTTTCAACATTGCCATTTTACCACACCTCCTTATGAGCAGTATAGTTGTCATTTTTCACATATTGCCCAAAATGTGTTTTCGTCCCATGTAGCACACAATGGCGCAGTCGATGTGCAAAATCAATGTATGGGACACATTAAGAAAATCACAGTGACACTGTTCATGAGCAGAGGTCTTAAAATGGTTATGTTGAAAATTTGGTGAAAAAATTCCTAAAAATGACTGTTTTACGGGCGTGCATTGCGCAGTTCCTATGCATGCTCATAAGTTTGCGAATTTAATATTTTCACTCCAGATTTTCAACATTGCCATTTTATTACACTTCCTTATGAGTAGTACAGCTGCCATTTTTCATATGTCACCCAAAATGTGTTTTCGCACATGTAGCGCTTTAATGGGTGCTGTTGGTTTCTAACAATGTTTGGGACAGATTAAGAAAATCACAGTTACACTGTTCATGAGCAGAGGTCTTAAAATGGCTATGTTGAAAATTTGGCAACAAAGTCCATAATGACTGTGTTACTTAGTGAGCATTGCGCAGTTTCCACCCTCGTAAGTTCATGACTTTGTAATATTTTAAGTCCAGATTTTCACCAGTGGCATTTTCTTCACTTCCTTATTTACAGTACAGCTGTCATTTTTCACATGGCGAAGTGTGTTTCACACTTTCAGTGCAGAGATGCATAAGTACGCTGTGGAAATCATTGATTCGACACAGATAAAGAAAATCACAGTGACACTGTTCATGATCGGAGGCACCAAAATGCCTGAGTTGACAATCTGCTGTAAAAATCCCCAGCCCAATTATATTACGGGTGTGCGTTGCACAGTTTCTATGTACGCTCGTGATTTCACCATTTTTTTCAATATTTTTACTGCAGATTTGCAACATTGCCATTTTTTACACCTCCCCACGAACAGTACAGCTGTCGTTTTTTACATCCTGTTCAGAATGTTTTTGCACCTGTGGTGCTAAATGCTGTAGTCGCTCTGCATAAGCAGCTTTCAGCTAACAAATATTCTCCCTGTTCATGAGGTGGGGTCACAAAAAAACCATGTTGAACATTTGGAGTGAAAATACCAATGAATGCCTGAGGTATTAGGGTTTCCAACCATAACGCCCAACCCTGTAGAGAATGACAGGCATCAGGGGTGTGACTTGGGATTCTTGCCTGTAATGCTCATACCATTCCACACCCTGCAGCCAGTGAGAGGCATCGAGGTATGCCTTGGACTCTTCGGCCCCAAAGTTCACCCCATTCTCCTATATTGCACCCATCTCACTGTATTTCCTAATGGAATGGGGTGCCCATAAGGGCCAAAGACCCCAAGGAACACCGTGACACTTGTCAGTGTCTGCAGGGTGGGGTGTGGTGAAATGGCATGACCATTATGCCTGACGACCCAAAGGCACACCCCAATGCCTGTCACAATCTGCAGGGTGGTGGTGGGGTTGGCTTCAGTTCAATACTTCACTGCCATTCCTATTACGCAGCTCTGTAACTTCTACACTACCACTGCCAATGCCAGCAAGCAAACATTCAGCATTGACAAATGCTTGTTCATATTTCTGACACTAAATTTTCAACATACACTATTGAGGCCCCACCTAATGAACAATGCGAGTGGAATTTCACAAATGTTGCCTGGAAGGTGATTTTGTGGTCGCTTAGCAAAATCACCTTTCAGGCAGGATTTCAGCATTTTCACAGCCCTTGATCATGAGGAGGGGTCATAAGAAGGCTATATTGAATTGGGGGTCAAAATATGTTAAAATGGAAAAGTTATGCACATCCATTGAAATTTGCCTACACTCCCTCATAACTTTTGCAATTTTAAGTATTTTTACCCCAGATTTTCAACATAGCCATTTCTTTACACCACCCCATGAACATGACAGCTGTTTTTTTTAATATCTGGTCCCAAGTGTCTTTTTGTGTCTCTGGCATGGAATTACTTTGCAGTGGTGTGATATGACATTTTGGTGCAGATTTCACAATTTTTAATACCTGGTTCATGATGTGGGGTAATAAGAAGGCTACGCTGGCAGTTTTGCTGCTGCTGTCCTACAAATGGAAGCGCAGGGCCCTGAGGACCCTTCACTTCCATATATATATATATATATACTCATCTATGGAGGGATGGGAGTGCAGGGACTGGAGGGCTCTGTGCTCCTTCATTTAAATAAGGATATGATTACACTATCTGAAAAAGTATGTATGGATGGTAGTGCAGAGCCTGGAAGGCCCTGCACTCTGACAGGCAAATAAAGATATGATTATACTATCTCAAAAAGTAAGCAAATTCTATGCAAAAAAAAAGCTTTGTTAATGTAACATTTAGGTTCAAGCTAAAGCGACAAAAGTAGGGAACTGTGGATTTAGGGTTTCTAACTCTAAAATCCCACCCCTACTCATAAAACAAATCAGGGGTGCAGTCTTTCTTGGCATTGTCAACCCTAAAGCTCATCCCATTCTATACACTCCACAAAAATACACACCTAAAGTGGTGAGCTTTAGGGTTGACGATGCCAAGGAAGACTGCACCTTGATTTGTTTTTTAGGTGGGGGTGGGGTTATAAAGCTTGAAACCCTAAATCTACATCTCCCTACTTTTGTCACTTTAGTAGGAACCCTAAATGCTGCATTAATGGAGTTTTTTGCAAAGAATATATATATATATATATATATATATATATATATATATATATATACACACACACATACATACTCATGGCAAAAACTGTGTCAGTGCATCAGTTGGAGTTTAAAGTGACAAAATGAGGAAATGAAACATTAGGGTTGAGCTCTAACCCCCACATAACCCACACACCCATCCTCCATAGACTGACAGATGCCAGGGTGTGCCATGGGGTCATCAGGCCCAACGCTTACCCTATTTCATATGTAAGCAGGTTGACATGCTACAGTAAAGGAGAATGGGGTGACAGTTAGGCTTCATGACCCCATGGCACACCCTGGTGTCTGTCACTCTGTGGAAGATGGGTGTGTGGGTTATGTGGGGGGGTTAGGAGCTCAACCCTAACATTTAATTTCCTCACTTTTGTCACTTTAACCCTAATTGAGCATTAAATGCATTTTGTTATTGCCTTAAATTTCCTTACTTTTTGAAAAAGTGTAATGGAACTAGTAAAAAACATGTATTGGTGAGAGTGAAGGCCCTTTGGCCCTGCACTCCTACCAAGTTGCCCATTTCCTCAGACAATAACATAGAGTCTGTGGGAGCATGGGCCTAGAGAGCCCATGCTCCCACATATGCATAGCTACAGAGCCATACAGCAGCCCTATAGGACAAGGAACCCTTGTAACACAAATCTGACAATGTCTCATTAACCGTGCAACCCTTTGGAAAAAATTCCACTGCAGGCTTACTGTATGGTTTAAAATCTTATTCCATTGGGATAAATCAAGCCACCAGTAATGAAAACTCTTATTTCACTTCGTTTTCAAGATAAGGGCACCGAAAGGCATGACAGACCCCACAATGTGATCCTATGAGGAAAATCCTCAACTTTGTGATGGCATATCTATGGAACCACTTAATTCCCCAACACCTAAACAGCATAATTCACACATGTAGGGCATCCCCATAACACCCTGTAGATTTCAAGTAAAAAGACCAAACTGTTAATGAGCTATGCAGTTCTAAAGTTTTTACACCTTTAAAAATTCTTCATTCGAGGGGGGCGTGGCCTGGCTCTGAGCAAGATGGAGGTTTAAACTCTGAGCTCCTCTGAACAAACAACATCCAGCATCATCTCATGTCATCTAAGGCATATACATACTGATTTTGAGAGAATTATAAAGAAGAACATACTACTGCTGTTTCGGTGATACTCTTTTTGCTCTGCATAGCTCCTTTCCTTTAACATAAATAGAGCTTCTACAGTTTCAGTGGGGAAGGCTGCAAAATTAATCATGGCCTACTCTGATAAACAAATGGATCCTCTAGGAAAAATTGAAGAAATGTTCAGCAAACTATCAATGGACATGAAGGACTTAAAATCTGCTACTCAACAAAACACTCAAACTATGAAAACCATCGATTCTAGATTTGCTTTTACAGAAAACAAAACACGTCTTAATGAGGATGCTATACAAGAATTAAAATCCACCATCAGATCCCAAGATCATGTCATTAAAGAGCTACAATCCAGAATTGAGGATATGGAAAACAGGAATCGTAGAAACAACCTTAGAATATTCGGGATTTCCCGAAGATGTGGAGGCCAAAAACACCACGGCATTTCTACAGCACGTACTACCGCAAATTCTGGGTCTTCAAGCTGGTACAGAGCTAATAATAGAGCGCTCCCACCGATCGCTAGGCCCAAAACCTTCTGCAGAGCAAAGATCCAGACGAATTATTGCCAAGTTTCTAAATTATACCAATATAGAACTAATTATGAGAAAATCTAAAGAAATCGGGCAACTTTCTTGGCAAGGATGCAGCATTTACATATACCGCAATTTCTCCAAAGAGGTTTCAACAAAACGGAAAGCCTATACATCTGCCAGACGTACCATGCACCAAATGGGTCTTCATTTTTCTCTTAGGTATCCAGCTATTATGAGGGTCTATCTGGAGAACTCATTTAGAGATTTTAACAATCCAGAATCACTTACATTCTTTTTTGAATAGCTACCCGGCATCTGGACAGAGAATCCTCAAGATCTGACAGACCCAATATAGTGGCGACACTCATACAACTAACAGTATTGAAAAAAGCACTAACACAACATCTTCAGATAACATCTCCAGCGCTCCTGATCCTCCCAATGTAACTCCACAAAAATCGCATATGTATACTCAGGAAAAAGCAACTATGCAAGCCGAATCCTCTGTTATACAAGATCGTCCCTCTAAATGTGCAGATTCTGGTATTTCTACTAATATTACTGCTATTGCCCCCAGAGTTGCTGTTCAAAACAGATATGCGCTGCTGCAGGATCTACCCACCTCGGGTGACTTTTATGGTGAGAATTCGATTGATCCGTCGGCGGTGGAGGAAGATCGGGATCTGGAAGGCACCTCTTGGACCTGCAGTGTAAACAATTCTCCTTCCAAAGCAAATGAACCCCCGAAAAAGAGACGTCGAGGGAGAAACAGAAACAAAGGAGATACCCCTCGCAAATACTAACTGGCACATCTGTCTGAGCCATTGAGGGGGTCGCTACATTAATGTGGTGCAGCGAATCCGCTTAAAATATGTTATGTGACCATCCGATATAGTTAACTCCACTGTTTACTGGCCAATTGTGTCTCTGTGACACAATATTTCGCTTCCACATGAACAATGACATGATAAATATATGTAAGGGCATGCAAGTTCGGGATCGCGATGTCTCTCATTCTCTAAGGCTTAAGTCATGGATGCCACGAGTGCTTTTTTTTATATAATGCACAAATTCCATTAACTGATTGATAATGCATGCAGATACCTACAATCTAGTAATTACATCGAGATCACTCAGCCCTACTACCACAGGGCAGATACGCCCACTTGTTTGATATAATATTTTCACTGTAAATGCTACGAGGACACTTTTATAATACCTGATAGTGTTAGACACATATAACTTGTTGGTCATTGTATTTATACAATTAGATATAATGATGCATTGTAGTTCCCCTTTTTTTTCTCTTTCAATTGATTAACATATTCAGTGGTTCAGTTTACATGAATGGGTGTTTCTGGATAACTTATCTAATTCATCCTGTTTTGTAAAATAATATTGGCTACAGTGAAATATAGCTGATATTGCCTTTTATAATGCTAATATGCAGATGCCTATATTAAAACTGCATAGCTCTGACAATCCTGACTTTACAAGACCCTATCTGGAACCTAAACCAATCACAATATTAGATGATCGCACAATGATAATAATGACGGTATAAATACAGGGCATACTACATCCGGTGATACGATATAATACATTATTGGACCCTATGTGTTATAAGATTTTTTTTTTTTTTTTTTACTTTTTCTCTTCCCTAATGGTAGTATTATAACATTTATAGTTCACTGGATCTCAAGTCATTCTAATTTACTACTTATGATGCTGGATTTGACAATGTTATTTGGATAGCACCATACTTAACTTAGTAAAGTAGAGTAAGCACAATATACTACACCCCATTTTGGGGACTTGTATTTAATTACAATACTCTGCATTGATAATCTATCTCTAGTTAAACTCAATTTATAGGGAACTAACAAATTCCCTTATTGTTCAGCTACGTCCTAGAGAACAGAGAAGTGGTCTTGGTCTTCCCTTTTGCCTTTTTTTTTCCCTCTTTCTCTCTTCCCAAATTAGACCGACCTTTTCTTCTCAGTTCATCCTAGATGACATTTACTCTTTCCTGTTATTATATAACTTTGATATATTGTTATGTTATAGTTATAATGTTAGAAGTGAGCTGCACAGTATATGAGCAATTAGATGTTTCTCATTTTTTCTACCTGATTTCTACTTATAGCTCTGCCAACGATTTGCTTATTTGTCACAATTACAACAAACTGATTTATATACCTTCATCCGACTATAACGGTATATTTGAGCCCCTTGACACTATCCTTATTTTATTGCATATTAAAATATTTAATACATGATGGCTAATATATCAC
Source organism: Neoceratodus forsteri (assembly GCA_016271365.2). Lineage (NCBI taxonomy): Eukaryota > Metazoa > Chordata > Ceratodontiformes > Ceratodontidae > Neoceratodus > Neoceratodus forsteri. The sequence continues at coordinate 1,132,168,213 of CM028131.1, forward strand.
TATGCATCTGGAATGTCAAGGGACTCAATACACCAAATAAGCGTAAACAAGTACTTAATCACCTTAAAAACACAGAATACAAATTGCTCTATTGCAAGAAACTAAATTGTTGGATGAAGATAGCCTCAGACTAAAAATGACTGGGTAGGTCAGGTATTTACAGCTTCTGCTTCATCTAAGAAGAGAGGTGTGGCCATACTGATTCACAAAATTTGAAGTGGAAACCTACTGTTATTCAGAAAGATTCCGATGGTAGGTGGCTTTATAACTTTTGATACCCCTTCAGGCCCTATAACTATAGTTAACATTTATGCCCCTAACTCAGATGACCCTTTGTTTTTTCAAAATTTACTACACACATTAATCTCATCAAACTTAGTTAATTCCTCTCTATTGATCGGTGGGGACTTTAACCTTACTTTGGACATACATATGGATAGGAGCAACGGTTCACTAGACAGTCACCCTAGAAGCTCTGCCATAACATCTCAAATAATGCACGATCTTGGATTAACCGATATATGGAGAACTCTCCACCCTAGAGATAGGGACTATACTTTTACTCCTTCCGTCATCAGACTTACAGCAGAATAGATTATTGGCTGACATCTCCCGTAATCACGGCTAATATAACAAATGTTGAGATCCTTCCACTAATCATATCTGATCATTCTCCAGTTAAACTTTTATTTACTTGGGGTTCTCCCCCTATGAAATCCCCTTCATGGCGCCTAGATCCCCTTCTATTAAAAGATCCAGAATTTCTGCCTTGGATCAAAACACAAATAAACAAATTCATGACATTTAATGACCCTAAAGATACATCTATGGGCGTTACTTGGGAAGCACTCAAAGCCACACTACGTGGCAAAATAATTGGGTTTGCGACTCATAGAAGGAAACTCAGGGAACAACAAATTAACAACCTCGAAAAATCACTTAAAATAAAACAAACTGAATACCTAAATAGTCCAACCTGACCCCTCCTCGACCTTACATTACTGAATATTTACAATTACGTATGCAAATCAACTAACTAATCTCTAGGAAACAGAATTAGCATTATTGAGAATAAAGCACAAATTTTGGGAAGGAGGGAAAAGGCAGCAAAATACTTGCTTATAGACTCAAAATGCAACAAATGGAACGTCATATTGCTGCTCTAAAAGACCAATCATGGAAAATTTGTACTAATGAACACTCCATCAATAATATTATGACAACTTTTATAAGAATCTTTATCCTCTTCTTCCATTACAAGCACCTCAGATATCTCCTCCTTTCTAGATGAGCTTGCTTCCTAGATCTAACAGAGGAAGCAACATACTCCTAGATGCACCACTTACCATAGAAGAAGTAAAAAAGCCATCCTTTCCCTTAAAGCCGGATGCTCCCCGGGAGGAGATGGCTTCCCTGTGGATTTCTATAAGATCCTTATCGAACAATTAGCTCCTCTATTATGTAATGTATTTCAAGAGTCTACCGAAATCGGACAGCTACCTAACACGATGACAGATGCTATCATAATGGTCCTCCCAAAAAAAGAGAAGGATGTTACTATTCCGGCGAATTACCGACCTATATCACTACTCAATACAGATGGTAAGATTTTTGCCAAAATTTTAACCAGCCGTATAGAGCCGTATAGACCTAAGTTAATTCATAGATCTCAAGCTGGTTTTGTTAAGGGAAGAATGGGCTCCGATCACTTATGCTCTTTAATTAACCTAATATACAAAGCTAAATCTCTTCCTTCCCCTGCAGTCGCTATCACCATAGACTTCAAAAAAGCATTCGACTCGCTGAATTGGAACTTTCTTTATCTGGTGTTATCACGGTTTGGATTTAGCGACCGATTCTGTTCCTGGATCCAACTTATTTATACTAATCCCCATGCGAGAGTACTTACCAATTTCACACTATCTCAGCCATTTAAATTAGAGAGAGGCACGTGCCAAGGCTGCCCTCTATCACCATCCCTTTTTATCTTAGCTCTTGAAACTCTAGCTACCTTCCTTAGACAGAATAATGACCTAAAAGGTATATCCATTGGCCACAGACAATACACATCACTATCATATGCAGATGACATGCTTATACTGCTAGAAAACTTTAAACTATCCCGACAACCTCTTTATAATATACTCAACCGATTTTCCATACTTTCTGGACTTAGCGTTAACTATCAAAAAACTGAAATATTACCATTAAACGAACATTGTGATACCTTAATAAACGACTGTCCCAGATTCCGATGGGCCACACAAGGTATTACATACTTAGGTATAAAAATATCATCTGATTTAAATAAGACCTGGGATCTAAATATTCAGCCCTTATTAACAAATATTAAAACAAACTTGGACAGATGGAAAAGCCTCAACCTATCTTTTTCCGGTAAAATATCTGCAATTAAAATGATTATCACACCAAAATACTTTACTTATTTGCTTGTATCCCACTTAGAATTCTCCATTTCCTAATGTAAAATCACAAAATGATGGGAGATTTTTATGGGAAGGGCATATACCAAGGTTTAGTCGCATTAAATTAAGATCTTATTGATCTCATGGTGGTTTTGGTCTACCATGGTTTACAGCCTACTTCTGGGCATTCAGAGCCTCACAAATGGTCAAATGGTTTCTTAAACCTAATTGCAATGTACCTTTGTGGTGCGATATGGAAACCTCATTATCCCCCCCATCAAACTCCTAACAGTTTTATTTATTTCACCTTAACGTCTAAATTCAAAAGAACCTGTAGTTAATTCATCCATATATTACTGGCTTAAAATGCACAAATGGCTCAAAAGTGATCCTTCACCTATGCAATATCGTAATTTGGAAATCTAAAAGTTCACATTGGAAAATAAACCAATATATTGCAAATATTGGATACAAAAAAAATCCTCTTTTTAAATGATATACTAATGGATAATAGTAATACACTAGACACCTTCAGCAATCTACAAACTAAATGGAATATCTCCAAAACAGAATTCTGGAAATACTTACAGGTTAGATCTGCCATAAGTCCTTTTATCCAACAATCTAACAACTCACCGATTACTCATCTATATATTAACAAATGGATTAATACTTCTCATGGCCTAACCAGTATTATTTATAAACTAATCATGGATAGGCTCCCAAATCAGTCCCTTATGGCTAGAAATAAATGGAACCGGGTACTCAATGTAAACATATCTGATTTCCACTGGAAGAAATGCTGGAAACTTTGCCACGACTCGTTTAAAGATATGCGTAGCAGATTAATACAATATAAAATACTACATCTATGGTACAAAACTCCAGCTCACCTGCATAACATAGGTTTACTACCTAATAATAACTGTTGGCGTTGCAATGCCCCAAACGGGGATCTTTTACATACATTATGGTCATGTAAATCTATTTCCAACTTATGGCAATCTATTCATAAATTAGCAACTAAAATTATTGGCAGACATATCCCATTCGATCCTAAATTCTATATACTAGGTGTTATAGATAATAATATAAATTTAACAAAATACCAACATAAATGGCTTCAGATTTTGTTCATGCAAGCCAAAAGATCGATCCTAATGCGTTGGAAATCTTATCTAACTCCTACTTTGACTGATATTCTAAACAATTTAACCCACACCTCTTCTCTTGAGCGAATCTCATACTTAACTACAGACTGACTTAATGAATACTACCTTTGTTGGCAGAACTATTTGAACTATCTTCAATCTTAAAAGAATATATACTGATAAACCTTTCTCGTTTTTTTTTTTTCTCTTTCTTTTTTCCTCCGGATATGGTTTCTGATATGGTTTCATATTACTATACATCTGCAGCTCCTTCTGTTAGTTATAAAGTTGTTAATGGTTACACCTCGAAAAAATTTTACTTAATCTCTTTTGTTTAGTGTAGTACGGACGATTAATAACATACTGTATAAATATAATTGCAATATATAGCATAGATATATTATTGGTAATGTTCAATATCTTTAACATGTTATCTACACTATACACCACATTATAATATTTAAACCTGTGTAACATCCCTTGAGCTGTACTATGTTACATGGAAGCAGATTCAATAAAAAGATTAACTGTAAAAAAAAAAAAAAACATTCTTCATTCGTGAAATAGCAAAATCCTGGGCTGCCAGATCAATCCTAGTCCATGGGCTAGCAAAATTCTAGTCCACAAGGGGACATTTGGTCGCACCCAAGGACATCTGGTTATGAAATTCTGGCTATCTGACTGTCCCCTGTTGGACAAAGCTTGTGGACTAGGATCATCTCGTGGACCAGGATTTTGCAGGCTCACAGATTAGGATTGTTAGCGAGTCACGAAAGAATTTACAATTTTTAAAAAGCTATTTTTTGAGAAAAACAAACCAAACCAAAGGCATAGCTTTGTAGAGGGTGTCACCCTAAACAAAACCCATGCCTCATTTGGTCCAAAAGTTACCCATCGACAAAGCTACGACATTTTGTTTGGCTGATAAACTGAAAACAAGATGGTGGCTTGTGGGCAAAGAATTTTTCTGATGGGCTAGGATTTTCTTTCATGAGGTAGCAAAATCCTTAACTGTGAGACAATTGTTGGGTCGCAAAATATACAGATACATTTTTGAGTGAACTGAGCATGCTCAGAACTCAAAAATTTAAAATATAATAATTTTTGAAACGATTAATATTTTTTTACCAAACCAATGCTGGATTGTTCCTTGACCACAAACTCTTTCTATGTTCCAAATTTCAGACCAAAAGACCACACGGTGTAGTCACAGTGCCATGGACAAAAAATGCATCAAAACTGGTGCAAAAACCATATGTTCAACCAAAACACAACTTGATAAATCAAGAGATCTGCCATACCAGACCACGCATTCCAAATTTCATGCAAATCTGTTGAACGATTGCAAAGTTATTAATGTGCAAAATTTGAAGTTTAGCATTAAAGTGCCTACTCAACCTTAACTATAGGGGCATGACTGCACCCCTATAATATAGATACATAGATATATTCTTTGCAGAAAAACTGCATTAATGAACCAGTTAGGGTGACTTTTTTTTTTGTAACTTTTCTTTATGTCCCCTCCTCTCTGGTAGCCTGGACTCTCTCCAGTGTGGACTCTCAGCTCAGCTTGTTCCTGTCCAGCCTGAAGTCTCCAGCCACACCCCCGGTTTGGGGACATCTCCACTCCAACTCCACTGTTCGCCCAACCCCCCTGGCTCTGAGCCCCCCTGGGGTGGGACCGCCAGCTCCTACTGGCATCCTATCCTGAATCTGATTGCATGAACAGGGAGTGGAGGGAGAACCAGATGCCAGCTGGAAGGACCTGGCTATGGGCATGGGGCCATCCACTGGACCCACCTTTGCCTACCAGACAACCAGAGTTTTTCCATTTTTCTGTCCCTCCCCTAGCTTGGCCATGCAGTGTGCACCAGCATGAATGTACACACTCCTGCACACACTCACAGGAGCACCAACTCAGAGAATCCCCTGCCAGAGATCCTGATGGCTGCTGCACCCCCAGTCTCCACCAGGAGTTGCCAAATGCCAGGGTCTATGACACCCTCCTTTCCAGAAAAGGACAGCAGTCCTCCAGATGCTGAGTTCTTTTCTCCACCACTGACCCCCGATGTCCTGAGTCCACTCTCGAACCTGGGTTGCTGGTGTGGCCCAAGGTGTGGTGTCCAGTGACTTAAACCTCAGTGCTTCCAGCCTGTGGTGTGGAGGGCTGAGGCATCTGTGTCTTACCTCCTGCCTTGCCGGTGACCTGCGTTCATGGTGCAAGCAGGCCTCCAGTGTCAGCCAAGGAGGAAGAGGACTGAGCATCCAGAGGACAGCTCTCCTCTTCCAGGCAGGGTTGGGGATGCATCCCGCTGCTTGCATGTCCCCTAGCAGTGGCTTGGGGATGGTGCAACAGACCCACAGATGAAGGGGTGGATGCTGAGCAGACCCCCAGAGTGCCACATGTGGAAGCGTGTGCGGCTCGGCCATTGGTGTCATTGCACTCCTCCATGTCACACTCGGGGACAGGAAGAATGTGAGAGAAAAAGACATCCCAACTGGCGAGATGATGCTGGCCCCCCACAGGCACCACACCTGGCTAGCTGGCACCTCATAAGAGCAGAACGTGAGTCCAGTGTACTCCAGGGTGACATGGCTGGGGGTCCGGTCAGGAAGGGGCACAACTTAATGCCACAAAAGTAGGGAAATGTGGCATTAGGGTTTCCGATCCTAATGTCTCCCCCACCCATTAAGCAGCAAATGGAAAAAAAATTAGGGCTTTGGGTCCCTGGAGTCTTGGAAAATCAGTGGAGGGGTCTTCCTTAGGGGTTGCCAACCATAATGCCCACCACATTTCGTGAGCAATGTCACACATGATCCCCTTTCTTCATGCAGGGCCCATGGGGGAGGGGTGAGCATTTGACAAGTAAGCAATAAGACATGATGTGGTGTGCATGGAACAGATTTACCACATGCCCAGGGGCATAGTGAGGCACAAGGCCACAGACTGAGTGCCTTCAGCCCCTGGAAGTGTGGTAAAATCAGGTCCATGCACACCCCTGGAGTGTCTTATTGTGCTTATAAAATGACTACTTTTTTTCTGCTTTTGACAATCAGAGAAATCATGCTTATATTTAGAAAAAAACAGATTTGCTTATGCAAATATATGATAACATAGTCCTTCGGCCTACTAGAAAGTATTGTCATTTTCCATGTGCATAAGAAAGTTTGTCCTTAGTAGTAGTTAGTAGTAATGGTTTCATTTTATTTCCAGTTGTTGCGTTTTTTTGGGGGGTTCGGGTACTGAGAAGGACTAGACAGGAAATGAGAGAGAACTGTGTGTTTTTCTTATTTATTTTTTTCCCAACTGTGTCCCATGGCAGCACAGCAAGAGCGGGTGGAAACTGCAGCTGGAGCTGGTGGGGACTTAGAGAACCAGTAGTGTGATGTCAGAAGAAATGGTTTCTGTTGAGGTACAAATTTATTTTTATTTGTAAGGTTTAGACAGATTTTGATGAGGATTTAGTGAGCGCTTGTGGGGGGGGATGGAGTGGAGTTCAAATATAAACTTATCGTTGGAGACTGAAGGAGGAGACATGCTGTTCGAGTGGCAGCTTGATCAGCAGCTGACAATTATGAAACTGTCATTTTTAAAATGTGTTTTAAAGACAGAACAGGACAGCAGGTAAAGTTTCACTGATCGGTCAATGAACTGTGTTAGTAAGGAAAAGCATTTTATAAAATTACTTTTAGTCATATACCCGGGCAGTATAATGAATTTCTGACAACCATTTGTGAACTCGGGATTGATTGATCACAAGAGTGAAAGAGCAGGAATATAATCATAAATATAAACAGGTGTGCTCTGACTTTCATAATAGAGGCATAGACTAGATATGACAGTAGAAAAGCGTTATGTTTTCCCCTGTAGCAAAGTAGACAGTTCAGATTTGGAAATTCCTCAGTCAGGAGGTGGGTGAAAAGAGTAATCTCTGGAGGGGAGAGGGCCCCTTTTATCATGGATAAACTGTGTGAGCTGTTTTTTATTTACAGCAAGTGTACCTGTTCTGAAATGTCCCTGCATGCAAGATAACACTGTAAAATACCTTGTCTTGCCTAAGTCTACTGCACTGATCAGTATGTGAGATGCGTTAGCAAAGGAAAAAATGGCTGCATTTGAAAACTGACTGTTTAAACGGCTCAGTAGTTTCCTTTTTTCTCCATGTGGTCCTGCTTTACAGTACTTGTTATTACCTGTGCGTGGAACAGATTTCATGCATAGGTAATAACTAATCAAAACACAGGATTTACTGTCTCCTTTTTATGACCTCCAATGAAGACCCCACCACTGATTTGCCAAGCTTCCGGAGACCCCAAACCCTAATGTTGGAAACTCTAACACCACATTTCCCTACTTTTGTGGCATTAAGTTACCCTAACTGATGCACTAATGTAGATGTATATGTATGTTGTCATGGGCTTACATTTCAGCCAAAACAGCAACCAAATTGTCAGCATAGCCTTGTTATTATCCTACCTCATGAATGCCATGCTGAGAATTTTCAAATCCCCTCTGAAACATTATTCCACGCCACTGCAACATCAGACTGCCACAGATGAAAAAACATATTTTGGCCAGGATTTGAAAAATGACAGCTTTCACTTTCATGAGGGGATGTAAAAAATGGCTATGTTGAAATTTTGAGGTGAAACTATTTAAAATGACCAAAGTTATTAGTGAGCGTAATAAAATTGAAACACATATGCATAACATTTCCATTTGTACATATTTTGACCCCAGATTTTCAACATAGCCTTCTTATGACCCCACTTCATGAACAAGGGCAGTGAAAATTTTCAAATCCAATCTGAAAGATGATTTTGCCAAGCGACCACAAAATTGCCTTTTGGGACAGATTTATGGATTCCACTGCCATTCATCATGAGGTAGGATCCCCAAAAGGCCATGTTGAAAATTTGATGTCAAAATATGCAAAAAAAAAAGTTATGTATCAAAGTTGAAAACCCTGTTGAAATACATTGAACCACATTTATCTTAGTTTCTCATATTGCAGTGGCTGGTTCTAGCAGCAAGGCTTGTCTTTGATCAGAGAGCGGATCTTTCCCTGTGACATGTTCAGGTGAGTGAGGGTGTGTGGAGGGGTAGGGCAGTGGGTGCTGAGTTGGAGGCTGGGGTGGAAGAGGGGTAGACCGGCAAGGGACTGTTTTTAGCAGATTTACAAAAAAACCCATTGAGGGACAGTTTTCTTTATTTCATGCTGGGACAGTGACTAGAGGGTGGGGGGTGCAACTACACACCAGGGAAAGAAATATAATTAATAGGGATGTGATTGGAGGGTGGGGGTGTAACTAGACACCAGGGAAAGACATACAATAAACAGGGATGGTGACTGGAGGGTGGGGGATGCCACTAGATACCAAGAAAAGACATAAAATCAAAGGGGATGGGATTAGAGGGTGAGGGGTACCACTAGACACCAAGGAAAGGCATTAAATCAATAAGGACAGTGACTGGGTGGTGGGAGGTGCCATTAGACACCAGAGAAAGACATAACATCAACAGAGACAGGGATGGGAGGGTGGGGCATGCCAGTAGACACCAAGAAAAGACATAAAATCAAGGGGACAGCAATCGGAGGGTTGGGGTGCCACTAGACACTAGGGAAAGATATACAATCAATGTGGACAGTGCTTGGGGGGTGGAAGGTGCCATTAGACACCAGGGAAATAAATAAAATCAAGAGGACAGCAATCAGAGGGTGGGGGTGCCACTAGACACCAGGGAAAGACATACAATCAAAGGAGAAGTGACTGGAGGATGGGGTATGCCATAGGAGTCCTATGAAATATAATATCCCAACATTGTTTGCCTGGCAATCACTTGCCCGACAGTAGAAATTTGCCTACGGTGGAGGTGATTATATACAAGGTTGGGGGTTGTGAGGGGCAAAGCCCCCTGAAACATAAAATTACCTCCACAGTGGACAAATTTCTATTATGAAATGGGTAGAAAGAATTATGTATTCTGATTGGCTGAGAGCTGCTTTCAGGTGGGCCATTATCCCTGCACAATGGCCCAGCTGAAAGTATTATGTTTAAAAATGCATAAAATTGACTAAAAATAACCCATTTCATAATTGCAATAAGGCACTCCAAGGGGTATGTTATGGTGGGCTAACTGCCCTTCTCGGGTGGTGGAAGCCCTCAGCTATGCCTCATGCTTTAACCCACTCTGAGGTGGGCCGTTATCCCACCATAACACATCCCCATCATGCCTTATTGCTTAATTGTAGGGCAAGTGATTGTTGGGGAAACAGTGTTGGGCTATTGCACATCAGGTCAGTGACTGTCAGTATTCCGTAGAAGATACGGGTGTCACTAGACACCAGAGAAAGACATAAAATCAGTGGGGATGGCAATTGGAGGGTTGGGGTGCCACTAGACACTGGGGAAAGACATAAAATCAACAGAGACAGTGATCAGAGGGTGGTGGGCACCACTAGACACGAGGGAAAGACATAGAATCAACAGGAATAGTGATCAGAGGTTGGGGCACCACTAGATATCAGGGAAAGACATACAATAATGGGGACAAAAATCAGAGGGTAGGGGGCACCACTAGACACCAGGGAAATGGGGGCTCACAGCTCACATTGCAGCCTGCAGCACAAGTTCCAGCTCTGGCTGCAGAAGTCAATAAAGTTTTTTTGTTCTCATACAGAGAACAAAGGCAAGTGGATCCTCCCACTAAACTGGGCACCTGAGATTTTGGGTGCCCAGAAAAGGTATTTCTGGCAACTGTAAAAACAAACAAACACCAGAATCCAGCTAAATAGGTCCCTTTTTTGCTAGGTTCATGTGTTTGTTTGTTTTAAAAATACATAGTTTGCACTTTTACTGTTTGTAAGTTTAAACAGTAAAAATTAAATGCCCATCTTGAGTGCCCCCCCACCATGGCAAGTAAATCATGCAAATAACCACTCATGATGTCTTTTTATACCTTTTGAAAATTGAAACAAAGTATTGATAAGATAAAACAAGACCATTTTGATTTGACCAGGGAGTTAGAGAAAACCCACTCTTATTTATTTATTGAACAGTTCCACCAGAAAAACACACTAACCACAAGTTGTCTCATGGTGCATCCTGAGGGAAGGGGGAAGACAGGAACATAGGCAATACAGTATAGATAAATCGAATGTACATTTTCAGTTACAGTTTGGTATGGCATATACATAGCAAACCAGTGTAGATAAAGTGAATGCACATATACAAAAGTGATTGGATAAGACATATACAAAGGTAGAATTGAACCAAATACATTTACAAGGTTATACATATAGTGCAACAAAGCAAAATAAGCATGAAATGCAATGAACATTGGGAAATACAGCAGAATCTTCATTGACAATTGCAGTTTGAGGAGTAAAAGTTGAGTAGGGCCTGGGAGATGGATGAGAAGGATGAAGAGTGTCAGATGGGCATAGGTAGTGAGTTCCAGAGAATAGGGATGGGATAAGACAAAGCACCTTGGCCACTTATAGTAGTACATCGTGGAACAGCCAGAGTGCGAGAGTCAGTGGATCTGAGAGAATGGTGTGAGGGAGGTAGAATGGAAAGGGAGGAGGAGAGGTAAGATGGGAGAGAACCAAACCAGAATTTAGAGGTAAATTTTCACGCACTGCAAGAGTTGTCTGCGCTCCAGGGAGGGGAAAGCAGTGGGGTGGTAGAGAGAGCAGCGTGGGTAGGGGGGTGTTAAGAGCAAAGCGACAAAAAGCATTGAAAAGGGAATCCAGTTTGGATAGGGAAGACTTAGAACTGAACTAATGTTCACTGAACTAAAGAATAAAGGAGACTAAATACCCGAATACTTAATCTGAATTTAAGACTGCTGGAGAGACTTGCAAAGAGTTATAGAAAGGTATAAAAGAAGTTAAAAATGTTCTTCATTTAACTCAAATAAATTTAGCAGCTGCACAAGAAGCTTCCCAATGGCTTACAGACAAATGATAAGAACAGGAAACTCAGTTAAGAGCACCGAATGCAGAGGACCTTTTTAACCAGTTAGGAACATTGTAATTTAAACTGCAGAAGTTAACCATTGTGAATGAGCAGCTTCAGACAGAGCGAGTTTGTTGTTTCCTACTGGGACTTACCTTCCTCAATAGAACCTTAAAGGGAACTGTTCTTTTCTAACCACAGGAATCTATCAGTATGGTTTCACAACAGCAGTAATCAGTCCACCGGATTGAGTTACCCCAGAAATAGAACTTACTGCATGCTAATTATAGAAACTCTGCACTGTGGTCACACTCGTCCCAACTGCTTAATGTAAGATTTGTTTCTCCACTGAAGAGAGCAGTCCCCTCAAAGTACAGCTCCATTCTTCTAGCCTCCAGAAGAGTTTAGCATTTGTATTTATATTGTATTTATTTTTAGTCATTTCTTGATACTCTGCATTAATTAAGTTATTTATTTAATTTATTATGTATTTTTGCAGTTTCTCCAGTTCCTGATCGGTTCCCAGGAACTAAAGAAGCCTGCGAGCTAACACCTTTTCCATCTTTAGAGAAATACAATTTATTATTTAAGGGCCTTGTTTTGTTCCAAATCCTTGATCTACTCTGATTGTAAACCCCTCAAACAATGCAGCCACTTATGATGCAGTTGTCTGCTCTTCTCCCCTGCATCTTGAGTGGCTAGGCTGTGTTGGAGTGTTTCTACATCCAGGAAAAATGCAGTGGGAGTTGATCAAGAATGTAAACAAACATATCTTTGTGTAGTAACACCAGTATGGTGGGCAATTTGTTTTTCAATTTAAGAATGAAGAAATCAGAATCAAATAATCAGCAGTCTGTACAGAATGTGACCAATGACGAGTTTTTCAGACACACTTTGAAATCTAAGGGAGTTGACAGTGTCCCTTTAAAATAACATCTTATTTTAAGTTTATAAAGCATTTTTTTTGTATGTTAGAGCTTTGTTGATTAGTTAGGGAACTGAACCACTTTTACTTCCAAATTCCTCAAACTGACAACTAACCTCAGCCTTTTGTTTTATTAAAACTTGACTTCTGAGATAAAAAGCTATAGCAGTTTCATTTTTACAGGGAATCAAACTGAGATATCCCTGTTAGAATCCTTTTTATAATTTTATAAGCTCTGTTATTATTTGTCTTACTGTTTTTTTTTTTTGAAAATCAATAAAAAAAATTCACAGGGTCTTTCAGTGTTTGGCATGACTGACAGACCTAAAAACAAAAGAACAGGACCTACAGGTTTTAAAAATTGCACAAAATTGTTTCCAGCTCCTGACAAGGGCAGAATGCCTCGAGCCTTGTCCGAGATGGCTAGGTTCAGATCACACTTTTTATAAATTGTGAACTCTGTAAAAGGTTTTGCCCTAAAACTCAAAAGAGAAGGGCCAAAAAAATCGAAGTCTTTATGGCTTCTCAGCCTGCCTGTGTCACATAAACACAGTAACGACTCAAATGAGGGTTCTTCCCCTCAGAATGAACAGCAGTCCCAGTCAAAGTGGACAACAAGAAAAACACATTTGCACAGCTGTCAGAAAAACAAGGTAAATATGGTACAGAATTCAGGAGTTTCTGAAAGGGGTAACCCCGAGTCCAATGATGGCAAAAGTAAAAGTGCCTCAGAGCAGGCACTGGAAAGTATCTGCAAGGAAAAATAAACAGAAAGAAAAAACATGTCTCTGTCACTCCTCCTGAAATAGGGAGGTAGCAGGCAGTTGACAGATAACAAATGCCCTCAGCAGGTAACATGAACAGGGCATCGCAATTTTTCCAGGCCTTCCAGGCTATGAGACATTTTATGAATATGCCTGCTCCCCCTTCCCAGGCTCCAGTTCTACACCAACTGCTTGTGGAGGAGGAAGATATATATTATGAAGATGATGAGGAGGGTAAACATCTGGAACCAGGCAGTTCTTCTGAGCAAGAATATGGCTCTTCTCCAAGGTCTGTGGAGGACTACACAAGCTACTGTTCCTTTGTTGGTGAAATGGTACACACCCTCAACATCTCCCATGAAGCTGAGGAGGTTGAGCTCATGGACATTATGGGTCTGGCTCCCACAAAGAGGTTGCTGCTTCCCATCCATAAATCTCTCAAGAAAGCCACTGCCAAAATCATGTCAGTGCCTAATCCAGCTGCTGGTGTTAATAAGGAAATCGAAAAATAATATCAGGTGGACAGGTGCATTGAATACCTATATGCCCACCCTCACCATGGGGCAGTGGTTCCATCTGCTGAATGTCAAAAGGCTAAGGTGACTTTCTCTGCTCAGTCTCCTGAGAAGGATTCCAGAAAGCTGAATACCATGGTCAAAAATATATATAGTAGCTTCCTTGCCCATCAGGCAAGCAGCCTAATTGGCATACACAGCTCAGTTTCAGAAGGCACTATGGAACTCAATATTGGCACTAAGTGAGAAAGCAAGCAGTAACCTTGGCATAAGACCTGGTGGACACAGCTAGATCAGTACTGGATGCCACAAGTACCACTTCCACATGGCAATGGACAACAACAACTCTACTGTAAGGATCCTGGCACATATAGTATCCCTAAGGAGGTTTGCCTGATTAAGGACTATCATCCTATCCCAGGATACACAGACTAAGATAATGAATTTTAACAGAAAAAAGCCTCCACTTCCTACAGGCTTTACGGGAGGGGAGGCAGGGATAGGAGTTACTGTCCAAGGTCCAATGACCCTTATGAGTATCAACCCCAAAGAGCTTACTATAGGGAAAGGAGAAGAAGGGGCTCTAGGCTTGCAGCTGTAACACCAGCCCCTAAGTCATAGCAACAAAAAAACAGCTGACAACTCTGCCCAGGTTACCTAACCATTGGCAGTGGGAGGAAGGTTATCTTTCTACTTCCAGGAATGGTTAAAAATCACAGACAAATGGGTCCTTGAAGTAAAGAGTCAAGATTTGTCCCTACAGTTCAAAAAATTTAAACTTAGAAAATGGAGATACTCCAAAAGCAGCCAGTGCTCAGTGCTAAAACCACAGTTTAAACAAAGAAAACCAGGCACTCAGAAAGTCTTACCAGTAAAAAGAGTATTCGGTTGACTCAAATCATTGTTCATAAAAATCTTTTTATTGAAGGTGATCGTTTTGTTTAATCCAGGGTATAGGAGGGAGAGCTTGGTTAGAGGGAGGGTGTATTCTGGAGAGGAAAGTGTACTTTTTTTTTTTAGGTTAGATTTTAAGTTTATATGGGAGGAAGGAACCTGGATATTAAAGTCTCTTTATAGAAATGGCATTACAGGCTTTTCATTTTAGTTCTTGGAATGTTAAAGGTGCCCAGTCCCCAATGAAGAGATCTAAGATATTATTTCATTTGAATAAGTTACAGACTTATGTTGCTTTCTTTTAAGAAATGCACTTGCCCACATCTCAAGTGTTATTATTCTGTAGATCAAGGGTTGGTCAGGTCAGGTTTTTAGTATGGGGTTTACATACGAACATACGAACATATGAAGAAGCCAGCAGAAGAAGGCCATTTGGTCTATCAAGTCCACTCATGTTGCAGGGTCCACAGCTTGAGTTACTGTCCCTGCCCCCCTCTCCCCACTCCTCCCATCCTCCCTACCCATGCCATGGATAAGATTATTCTGGTCAAATCTTTTCATCTCCTTGAGATATAATGGCCCAATTTTAGGAATACTATCAAGCCTTATATACCCGTGAATCAGAGGCTCCCTCTCCTTCTCACCTTGACTCCTTTTATCAAGGTCTTGAATTGCCCATGTTACAGGAGGAGCAGGTGAATTTCTTGAGGTCCCCACTATCTCTGCAAGAAGTTAAGTCTGCTATTGATTCCCTGTCACCGGATTAAGCACCGGGCCCAGATGGTAACACAACAAACGTTATATGTCATTTAAGGATTTATTAGCCCCGATATAGTTTTACACTTTTAATTACATTTATGAACATGGTCTCTCCGACTTTTCTCTGACTGATACATTCATTTTTGTGTTGCTAAAACCTGGAAAGGACCCTTTGAGAGTAGGAAGTTACCATCCTCTCTCTCTCATTAATTTAGACTTTAAAATATTATCTAAAATTCTGGCCACAAGTCTAAATCATGTGTGGGATATTTTTATCAGTAGGGAGCAGGTGGGTTTTGCCCAGGTAGAGTTTCTGCGGACCATCTTCAGAAACTCTTACACCTGATCTCCGCATCCAAGGAGTCACTCATACCAGCAGCACTTGTCTCCCTTGATGCAGAGAAAGCCTTTGATAGGGTTTCATAGGCCTTTTTATTTTACTTGCTTCCTAGGTATAGAATTCCATCTGAGCTTGTACAATGGGTAAAGGTCCTTTACTCCAATCCCTCGGCCAGTGTGTTAGGTAATAGCGTTCAATCAGACATTATGTATTTAAAGAGGGGCACCAGGCAGGGCTGTCCCTTGTCTCCTCTTCTTTTTAACCTTTTCTTGGAATCCTTTATAAGGAACTCAATAATTCCCTGCAGGTGAGTGGTATACTGGTGGGACCACAACAGTATAAAATGTCAATTTATACTGATGACATATTATTACATCTTACCCATCCTGCCACTTCTCTTCTCACTGCCTTGGAGCTCATCAATGACTTAGCACATCTTTTTGATTGTAAGTTGAATTTAGGTAAAACTAAGATTATGTCCCTAAATGGTCTGACAAATAAAATGGATTTTGAGGCCTTAGGTCTTGTTTACGTTAAAGACAAGCTCAAGTATTTGGGTATATACAGTATGTTAGTACCTTCCCTGACAAATTGAAGTGCCATAACTTGGATCCCTTACTTGAACAGATTATACTTGGTTTGAACAGGTGGGCATTACTACTTATCTCTGTTTTGGGGACGAATGAATATTATTAAGATGAACATTTTACCTTGGATTTTATACCCTCTTATTATGCTCAATATAGTTATACCACAGTTCTGGTTTAAAAATTGACACTGTATAATCTCTTCTTTTCTGTGGCAAGGTAAGCCCCCTAGAAGAGCCTTTATTAAATTGATTACACCCAAAACAGACTTCTAGGAAAACATAAAGTGAACTTACAAGCTCAAATGGGCAGACTGGGTGGGCCATAGGCCCTTATCCGCCGACAGTGTCTATGTATCTATGTATCAACAAAGCTGGGAGCTTCTGTCTTCCTAATTTTTATGTATATTATTTGGCAATACATGCTACCCATTTTTTACAGTGGTATAGAGCATTCCTGGAGGATAATCGGTCCTTGTATGTTCCCCATTGGTTGAAGATTGAGCGGTATTATTGTGCACAATTTCATGTTAATATCAAGGTTTTATTGCATATTTCTTACCGTCAGCTTCCCCAGTCTCTATGCAACACTCCATTGGCTACTTTTCTTCATGCGCATATGCAAATATGTTCTCTGCTTTGACTTGCTGTGAAGAAGGATATCATGCAGCCGTTGCTGGGAAATCCAAATCTCAAAATTGCAGCACAAACTTTGAACTCTGGTTACTGGCCTTATCCAGAGGCTTATTTAGTTGAATACCTCCTTAAAGAGGACAACATGTTGACATTTCACAAAGCCCAGCAACGTTTCCACATTTCTCCACAACATTGTTTTAAATTCTTTCAAATTGCCCATTTATTGTGTAGTTATTTTGACTGAAGACCTTGGTTTAATCAGTATGGGTTAATTATTCTCAGTTTAGTGCCTCAAGCATGTGCATCACATGTTATATCCTCATATAATCATTTTTGGAACCTCCTTCTCTTTAAGTTACCTGGTACGACATGGTATTGGGACACAGCTCTTCCCCTCACTGGGACACCATATGACTGGCCCAGTTTATGGGTTAATTTATACAAGTTAATTAAGTGGGATAGATACTGATATATGCAGTTCCAGATACTTCATAATCTTTATTATACTCCTGTCAAGCTGCACAGAATAGGCAAGTTAGAGCATGATATGTGAACAAAATGTGGTAAGGTCCTGGGTACCTTGTATCACAGTTTTTGGGAATGTGAAAGGGCAGTGCCTCTGTGGGACTCAATTCGACAATGACTTGATCCGTTCCTTCGTGTAGATCTAGCATTCTCTCCAGAAGTGTGTTTATTGGGTCTCTATCAGAATTCCCTTACAGGCAATCGATGTTACCACATGGCCCTGATTTTGGCTTATGCCAAAAAAGTTATCTTGATACACTGTTGTGATCAAATTACTCCTACATGCTTGGAATGGTACCAGGAGATTCTATTCACATTATGAGCAGAAAAAATGATTGCCAGCATGCATAATTGTTCTGCAATTTATAAGAAAATATGGGGTCCTCTATTTGTTCTACTTTCTCTCTTAGTGGTAAGAAGTTTGGTAAGATATCCTGGGAGGGGGTTGGTCCGTGTTGTAATTCTGGGGGGTCCCCTTTGTGTGGTCCCTAAAGTGCCTCAGTATCACTATTTCCTTTATTGTTTCTGTTTAAATATTGTGTCATCTTCTCTCAGGAATACTATTTGTGTAATACACTATCACATCTCCAGAGTACAGGGGGTGGGCTGGGGTTGTAGGATGGGGATATGGGCTTTCCACAGTTCATGTATCATGCTGTAGTTTCTTTTATGGTGGAGGGACATAAGGGGTGGTTGTTGTCGTTGTTCATTGTTGTTTGCTGTTGTCTTGTTTTGCTTACTGTAAATTTGTGTTGGCTACAAACCTTAATAAAGCGTGCTTAATATAAAAAAAGGTGATCTACAATGTGCAAACATAGCCACAGCAACAGGTACTGGGAGCAAAAATGTCCCAACATTTCACACGTGCATGCTCTTTGTCAAGGTTACTGTTCTCAGTTGATCAGCCCTGTAAATACACACTGTACCTTTAAAGTGACAGTACATAATAAAAACATGGTGGTAAAAAAACAATTAATCTAGGCTATTACTACACACACACACACACACACACACACACACACACACACACACACACACACACACACATATATACAGTAAATTGCAAAAAAATTGCATTAATGCTGTAGTTAGGGTTACAGCTTCAAAAGTAGGGAAATGTGGCATTAGGGTTTTCAAACCTAACACCCCACCCCCATGCTGCACACACCAAGAGGCACTGGGAGTGTGCCTTGGGGTTGACAGCCTTAATGCTCACCCCATTTAACAAGTAAATATGCTGAGATGGATGCAGTATATGAGAATGGGGTGAGCATTAGAGTTGACAACCCAAGATACACCCCGCGCCTGATTTGCGAAGAGGCAAGAGAGGTGAATCCATAATGGTTTTTCCTTTTGCTGCCTGCAGAGTAGGGGTGGGCTGTTAGGGTTGGAAACCCTGATACCATATTTCCCTATTTTTGCCACTTTAACCCTAACTAGAGCATTAATAATGTTTTTTTTCAAAGAATTTCCTTACTTTTTGAGCTAGAATAATTGTATCCTCATTTGTCTGTAGAACTTCCTTGTGTAGTAAAACATGAATGAAATGATCAGCATAGCCTTCTTATTAGCTACCCAACCTCATGAACCCCAAAATGAAAATGTTGAAATCCCTGCCAAAACGTGATTCTGTGCCACTGCAATGCCATTGCACATCACACATTTTGACCAGGGTTTGAAAAATAACTGCTATCACATTCATGAGGTGGTGTAAAAGATGGTTATGTTGAAAATCTGGGGTAAAATATTTAAAATTGCCCAAATTATGAGTGAGCATAGCAAAATTTCAACTTATGCATATAACATTGCCATTTTTGCATGTTTTGACCCCAAATGTTCAACATTGCCTTCTTATGACACCACCTCATGAACAAGGGTGAGTAAAATATTTAAATCCAGCCAGAAAGATGAATTTGCTAAGCATCCACAAACTCACCTTTTGGCAAGAATTGCATAATGTCACTGATATCATTCATGAGGTGGGGTCCCCAAAAGACCATATTGAAAATTTGGTGTAAAAAATGGCTGAGTTATGCATCAGAGTTGAAAACGCCACTGAAATACATTTAACCACATTTACCTTTGTTTCTCATATTGTAGTCAGCATTTCCAGTAGCAAGACATGTCTTCGATTGGAGAGTGGATCTTGAACCTGGGACCTGTTCAGGTGCATAAGGGTGTGTGGGGGTGTACTGGGGGTGTGGGGTGGTGGGTGCTGAGTGGGAGGTGGGGTAGGGGACCTGATTGGCAAGGGATCATTTTCTTTTTTGCCGATTTGAAAAGAAAAAACACATTGAGTGTCTCTTTTCTTTATTACAGCCACAGACACCAATAGGGGGGTGGGGGTTCCACTAGACACCAGGGATATATAATGTCATCATAGGGGGGTGCAATCAGAGAACATGGAAGAGGGAGGGACCACTGGACTACCAGGGAATATATTGTTTTATACAGGAAGGACAATCAGAGAACAGGGGATGGGGAAGGGACCACTGGACTACTACGGAATATATTGTCTTATATAGGGATGGCAATTGGAGAATGGGGAGGGGAAGGACCACTGGACTACCAGGAAATCTATTGTTTGATATGGGGATGACGATTGGAGAATGGGGGAAGGGAAGGAACCACTGGACTACCAGGGAATCTATTGTTTTATATGAAAATGGCAATTGGAGAATGGCGAGATGAGAGGGACCACTGGACTACAAGGGAATGTACTGTTTTATACAGGGATGGTGGTCAGAGAACAGGGGAGGAACCACTGGACTACCAGAGAATGTACTGTTTTATACAGGGATGGTGATGGGAGAACAGGGGAGGGACCACTGGACTACCAAGGACATATTTTATTTAGTGGCAGAAATTGGTGGCACAACCATACTCAGTGGGTGGCCAGAGGTGGGGGGTGGATCAGTGAGGGACCATTTTACTTTTTACAGGTCTAGAAAAAGACATTGAGGAACTGTTTTCTTTATTTAATACAGAACAGTGATTGGAGGGTGGGGGGGTGCCACCAGACACCAGGGAACAAATAAATTATAAGACAGATGGCGATCAGAGAGTGATACCACTAGACACCAAGGAAGGATTTACAAATTTTGTGGATGACTATTGGAGGGTAGGGGGGTGCCACTAGACACCAGGGAAAGATTTACAAATTATGGGGACAGTGATCAGAGGGTGGGGGTGCCAATAGACACCAGGGAAAGATTTACAAATTATGGGGATGGCTGTTAGAGAGTTGAAGGGTACCACTAGACACCAGAGAAAGATTTACAAATTACAGGGACAACAGTTGGAGGGTGGGGGTACCACTAGACATCAGGAAAAGATATACAAATTACTGGGATGGTGATCGGAGGGTGGGGGCTGCCACTAGACACCAGGGAAAGATTTACAAACTACAAGAACAGCTATCAGATGGTGAGGGGTGCCACTAGACACCAGGGAAAGATTTACAAATTACAGGGACAGCAATAGGAGGGTGGAGGTGCCACTAGACAACAGGAAAATAATTACTAATTACAGTGATGGAAATTAGGGGGTGGAGGGTGCCACTAGATGCCAGAGAACCATTCTGTAATTTATGGAAATGGTGATTGGAGGGTGGAGGGTGTACTAGACACCAAGGAAAAATTTACAAAGTATTGGAATGGCAGTCGGAGGGTGGGTGTGCCACTAGACACCAGGGAAAGGATTACTAAGTACAAGGATGGTGATCAGAGGGTGGGGGTGCCACTAGACACCAGGGAACGATTCATAAGATGGTGACAAACAAAAAAGTTGTTTTGCCTCACAAAAAAGAATTGCCACATACAATCACCTCATACAGCTATTTTGAAGTGCTTACTGAGCATGCTCAGAACCCAACATTTTAAAATGAAATAACTTTGGAACAGATTAATATGTTTTCACCAAACCAGCAAATGAAACATTTGTGGGACAAGCCCTTTCTACCCCAAAAATTAAAGACCAAAATTCCAAACCATCTGGGTGCTAGGCAATAGCAAACAAACAGCAGAAAACAGCTATTTGTTATAAGTCATATGGAAATTATTGCATGAACAAATACAAAAAAAGCAGAATTGAGTCATGAAAAAGGAGATAAAAACAAATAAAAAACACCTATGGGCTTATTTTTCCAACAGTTAAGTGCAGAATCCACCTAACGGGGTCCTGATGATCAACATACATGTGTCGATCTCTTTCTCTCTACAATGCCATTGTTGTAGCTTTTCAATTAAAACAAAAAAACCTGGAGAACAAGATGGTGGCAAATGAAAATGAATGTTTGCACTCTCGGAAAAGGATTGCCCATACCATCACTTCATATTGCTGTTCTGAAGTTATTACTGCCCTAAAATTTTAAAATTAAATAACTTTGGAGCAGGTTAATATTTTTCTTTTTTTTTTTCCATTTAAACTTTATTGATTTTCAGCAGAGATCAAACCAGTCGAGGACATTACAATAATGTACTACATTACAGCAAAATATGTCCAGTCGCACAGAAAATATGCAATACTCTGCAAATACCCCCATCAAAAATACGCAAAAATCATAAAACCCAACTAAACCCAACCCTCCCACCCCCAACCCTAACCCCTGAACCCACCAAGAAGAAAAAGACCCCTATCCTCCCCCAAGAGGCACTCACAGAAGGTATGAAACCCCAGATAAAATCTAGGTCTATCCAGTATAACAGGCATCAAATAAGGCCCAAACCTTGTCAAAGAGCAGCAACTGGTTGTGGAGGATAGCTATCATTCTCTCCATCCTCAGAAAGGCCAGGAGCTCGTTTAGCCATTCCTTATACTGAGGGACAACACTTGTCTTTCAGTGCCAAGAACCAGTTTTTGACTGTGATGGAAATTAAGGCCATGTAAAATTTCCTGTTTTTCACAGGAAAAGCAGACATCTCACCCAAAACACAAACCTCCGGCCTAAACATATCCTCTAGCCCTAAAAGCGGATTTAGGTTATATTGAATTTCAGTCCACAAGGGAACTATCAAAGGACAATTCCAAAAAATATGTAATAGATCTCCTGAATCCGCTTCACATCTGTAACATTTGGGGTCCCTCAGTAAATCCAAATTTTTCAACTTCTGGGGAGAATAGTAGATATTATGCACAATCTTAAATTGAATCAACCTTAGTTGGTCATGTTTAAGATATTTATGACATGCAGTCCAAATACCCGTCCAATCTAAAGAGATATCTGAAACACTGCCCAATATGCGACAAGCCATATTATTCGGATACACCCAATGGAAAGAGTTAAATAAATTTTAGAAATTGCTTGTGAAGCACCAATCAATGGGCTGATAGTTTCCAGAAAATCAATAGAGGACACCTGTCCTTCTCTCCTACCCACCTTCTCTAATAAAACATGCCTAAGCTGCCAAACTTTAAAGATATCCTTCCTAGAAAGGTTGAACTTATCTATTATAACCTGGGCCAGAAGAATACCTCCATTTACATCCATAAAGTCCCTAAGAAGATGCTCCCTAAGCATTTCCAGCCACCCCGGTTTAATGAGCCTATTACCAATCCGAAACCGTGGATTACCCCACATCGGCTGTCCCCATCCTCAAGGTGATTGTGCTTAATAAATCCACAAAGCTGACCATGAGACCTAACCGCTACTCCAATTGGGGACATGTTCAAGACAGAGGGAAGCGCTTTAGGGGATAAGAAGAAAAGAGCAAGGGGGTTGATCCCATGATTGCTGATTAGTGCCTTTTCAATTTTCACCCATAAGGGAACATAGTCAGATGGGTTAGCCACCTTGTCCAACAAGGCCCACCTACCATATTTACTTAGCTGGGCAGCCCAAAAATAAAGGCCAAAGTGAGGTAACCTTAAGCCACCAACTAGCTTAGGGGCGGCTAACTTATAATAGGCCATCCTGGATTTCTTGTGTTTCCAGATAAACTTCACAATTATATTATGAAGATTCTTGAACCAGGATAGCGGAAGAAAAATATCTAACCTACTTAAAGGGTAGAAAAGCCTGGGAAATACATTTATCTTAACTATACTGATTCTTCCCCATAAAGATAAGGGAAACTGCGCCCACCTCTGGAGATCGAGCTCTATAGTGCGAACCAAGGAATACAAGTTCAGTTGACGCATGCGAGTAGTATTATGGGTTAAAGCTAGGCCCAAGTATTTAAGAGAATCCGCATTCCATTTTAGCCCAAGTTCTGTTATCTCCCTTTTAAATACCCATGTATTAAGAGGGTAAACCACTGTTTTATCTAAATTTAATTTATAATTAGAAACCCGACTAAATTGTTCTAATAATTCTAATAATTTAGGAATAGAGCTAGTAGGCCTCGAAGCATATCAGGAGGTCATCTGCATACGCCATTACCTTGATAGGAAGTCCCACTACCTTAATGGCCTCTATCTCCCGCACATAGAGTATCCTCCGTATCAAAGGCACTAAATATAAATTAAATAACAGTGGGGATAGGGGACATCCCTGTCTTGTGCCCACACACAATGGAAAGGCATTAGAGATCACCCCGTTGCAACTAACTCTAGCAGATGGGTAAGAATAAAGGGCTCAACCAAAACAGAAATTTTTCAGGAATCCAAACTGGCGCATAACTCAAACAAAAATTCCAATAGACCCTATCAAAGGCTTTCTCGGCGTCAAAGAGACCAAAGCCAATGAAGATTTGTCCTCGAGGCCGAGCAAATGAGCCAAGTCACGGAAATGATCAATCGAAGATCTGCCCTTCATAAAACCTACCTGCTCATTCCCTATTAATTTAGGCAATACCTTGCTTATGCGATCCGCTAGTAATTTGGCCAAAATTTTCAGGTCGCAATTTAACAGAGATATGGGTCTGTAACTAGCCAGGTCGGTACTGGGCCTGTTGGGTTTAGGGAGTAAAACAATAATAGATTCAAAAAAGGATTTCTCAGTCTCCTTCCCTGCACATATATGGCGAAACAATCTAAGAAGGTGCGGAGCTAACAGGGAAACAAATTTTTTGTAAAAGTTGGACGAGAACCCATCGGGCCCAGGAGTTTTATCTAAGGCCAACCCCTTAATGGCTGATTCAATCTCAACAAGAGTGATATCCGCCATAAGGGAGTTTCGTTCCGCATCCGTAAGAATAGGCAGATCAAGGTTCTTAAAAAAAGCTCCAATATGACTATCCAAGGGTGGAATTGCCATCTCCTTATACAAGTCCCCAAAATATTGACAAAAAAGTTGAGCAATTTCAATTGGGGACGTTTTGACACAACCCTCCTCCCTCGAAACAATACCTTCAATTACCCTGGAGGATTCCAGCTGTGATAAGCGCCAAGCTAATAATTTCCCAGGCTTTTCACCCTGATCAATACAATTAGCTTTCGTCTTAAGTAAGCAAGTTCCGCTTGCTCCCAAGCAGCCTAAGATATGCATCCCTGGTCTTGACTAGTTCTTCTTCGCACTTCTTGTGGGATGGTTGATACACTCTATCTCTAATACCCTAATGCGTGCCAGTAAGTCCCTCATCTTTTTCTTCTTTTCTCTCTTACTATTCACCGCCATGCTGATTAGTACCCCCCTTAAATAGGCCTTAAAGGCTCCCCAAAACATATCAGGGCGGGTCTCATCATTCAAATTATTCAACCCGAACTCTTCAATCTGGTCTGCTATAAACTTGACCATCTTAGGTACCCTGAGACATTGGTTATTAAATTTCCATCTAATTCCTTTCCTCAAAATGGATGTAAAGGAAATAGAAACCATTAAAGCAGCATGGTCCGAAACAGGACCAGGTATAATTTTAGAATCGAGCACTCCTTTAAGGAGATGCCGGGAAAGAAAAAAATAATCCAAACGAGATGAAGTCCCGTGGACAGAGGAGGTAAAAGTATACTCCCTCAAGTCCGGATGGAGGACACGCCAAATATCGGCCAATCCAATCTGATCAAGCAGATCCGTCATCGCCCACCTTGCCGGAGTCAAGCATGGCTGAGACTTAGCCAATCTGTCCATCAGAGGATCTAAAGCCAAGTTGAAGTCCCCTACAAAACCATTGGAAGATGAACTGAAGGGTAGTAACACCTTTAACAGATCCACAAAGAAGTCCTGGGTGTCAACATTAGGACCGTATATTGATCCCAATAGGATTTCCATATTCTGTAACTTCCCTCTGACAAGCACATACCTGCCCTCCTGATCTTGAACCACCTGCAAGGGTTTAAAGGAAAGGGATCTATGTAACAATAACATAACCCCCCGGCTTTGCGTGTTGCCCTGAGAGGCAAAAACCTGACCTATTTGTAGCCTCCTCATGGCATTTGCTTCCGAGA
The DNA here is from genome assembly GCA_016271365.2 of Neoceratodus forsteri. NCBI lineage: Eukaryota > Metazoa > Chordata > Ceratodontiformes > Ceratodontidae > Neoceratodus > Neoceratodus forsteri. The sequence continues at coordinate 1,132,194,018 of CM028131.1, forward strand.
GTAATAGATGGGTTTCTTGTAGAAACACCACCTCAGCCTTGACAAGTTCAACATGTTTAAGAATTCGGTATTGCTTGTCTTTAAGGCGAGCCCCTTTGACATTCCAAGTGAGGAAACAAGTTTGTATCAATGCATCCATACTCGGTTAAAGGGCTTGGTCCAGATAGACTCCCCAATTACTACCGGTGTAAGAAAGCCTGCTAAAAACACCTACCCATAAACCCTTCTGTGTAGTGCCTCTGTTAAAATAAGACCCCCCTCCACCCCGACCTTAACTCCGTACTCAAAATAAAATATCCAACAACACCACTGCATCCCTCCCCTACCCCAAAAATATACCGCATGGCCCATGATCACAGGACACTCAGCTGCTCCCTGTCCCGCCCCCGATCCCGAACACAAACTTCCCTTTATAATACCAGCTCCTATTAAACAAAATGTGCCATGTAGAAACACCATGCAAACAATGGTAATATCCCCAAAATACTACCCATGTACTTCCAGTAACCACACTAACATAAAATAGCCTTGAAGGCATACATTAAGGAAAACATACCCCTTACATAGAGGATAGTTGCAGCTATCCCACACCAACTTAAAACAGTGTGGTATCAATCTAACCCATTGTTCAACAAGTAACCCCAAGGAAATACTTCAACCATGGGGAACCCAGAATGAAAGGCTGGTTATGAGTGGTAGGCCACCATAAAATTATAACCTCCTGAAGGCCCCCCAGAGCAAAATACTACCTTGCAGCGTGATAATAAAAGAAACAAGTGCAATACTACAACTGCAGGGCTAAAAGTACAAACTATTAAGAGGGCCCCTTCCCCCTCATATATCGACCCCCCAGGGCCAAACCAAACTTAATAAATGAAAATAGCCTCATAAGGCCGATAATTCAAGACCTCAAAAGTTCAAAGTCTCCAAGGTATGGCATAAAGTAAATAAGGTAAACAGTCACATGGACGACCAAAATCCCTCAGGGAAACACCACAGCCCCTTGAACAGTCTCTTCAGGTGTCCTTAAATAAAGCAGGCAAAGTCTTTTGCAAGGCTTTCTTAGCCAATTCTGGAGACTCGAATGTTTTCCACTCACCTTGAATTTTCACCTGAAGTCTAGCAGGATAAATCATCCGGTATCTAACCTCAGCTGCAATCAATTTCTTGACCACAGTGTGAAAAGCTGCTCTTCTTTGCCGCACTGCAATGGTAGATCCTGCACCACTCTGAGCTTCGCCTCCCAGTACAACTCTTTATCATCTCTGGCCTTCGAATAAACAACTGCCTTTCCTGATAATTCAGAAAGCGAAAAATAAATGTTCTCGTGGCCACCTGGGGAGGGCATATGCACGGTATGCACGCTCAATTATATAGGAGGAACCAAAGGGTGAAGGCCCAGCAATTTTTTTCACAAGTTTTGTGTGAACTTGATCGGATCCCAACCTCAGCTTCTCAGGCAAGCCAATAATCACAACATTGTTATGAAGCTCTTCCAAATCTTCAGCGTTGAATCCACTTTACTGAGCCTATGTTGCAGCCCAGTTATATTAGCTTCCATTGACTCCCTGAACTTTCCAGTGATTTAATTCTGCAAATTATCAGAGATCTTCCTGTTCAGGTCATCCATTGTGGTCGAAAGAGACTTAATCTCATGCCATGTCATCTAATGTGGCTTTAAAAGGACGAAATTCAGCAAGAATTTAGCCAAAGTAGAAGCCTCGCCTCAGGCAGCTCTCTCCTGGCTCTGCTAACTGCTAAGGTCGAGGCCCTGGTCTTCTTGGCAGCCTGGGGTCGCCGGGGAGTGTGCTTGGTGGAGCTTTCCTCATTTCCGCCTCCATGAAACCCTCACGCACTCACACTGACCTTATGATCTTTATCGCCAAGAAGCGACTCAAAATATCAGCAGTGAAGAGGTCAAAGACGGGAAAACGGGATCGGCTCGCGGAGCTCACAAGAAACTCAGCTGCTACGCGCTCTGCATCACATGACTCCCCCAGGTTAATATTTTGCATCAAACCAGCAAAGGAAACATCTGTTGGCCAAGTTCTAAACACTGCAAAAGTCAGGCTACAAAGGGCTGTAACCACAAAAAAGACCTAACACTAGGGCAGGTTAATTTAAACTTTTAATAAAGTTTAAAAACATGACGGACAGCAGCATCTCTATTCTACCATACATGACTACATTTGGTGAAACCTCATGCTTTTCAAAAAGCGCGAGTGTCACGTGAAACGTTGATACTACATTAGTTAGTGTTTAGAACATGTGTTTTTTATGTTGAGGCTCCAGTATTAGTTCCTTGAGTGACCATCTTACAGTTTTCCTTCTTATCTGTGGGCCAGGCCTTTTCCACCCTGAAAATTTCAGAGCAAAATTCCAAACCATCTGGGCGCTAGATGATGGCAAAAAAAAAAAAATCAGCAAAAAACAGTGATTTTTTAACATTTTTTCACTATTTGCATCTTGGAATCTGCATATCTGACTGGAGCGAAACTTGGCACGTCAAAAGATCTATGCCACAAGACCACACATGCAAACCTTTGTGGAAATCTACTGAAAGGTTTTGAAGATACTGAAGTGCAAAATGGGGTTTAACATTAAAGTGTCTACTGAACCCTAACTTATAGTGGTGCTAATGCACCACTGTACTACACATACACACCCACATGGTATTAGTACAAGGTATGATCTCCATGTTCCTGGAATTGAATTTGCATGAAAGTAGCCATCTGGAAAGAAAACATAAGAACAAAATTCTAAAACCACATACTGTATTTCCTATACTTCCAGGGTTATAGATGTTGGTATGTAACACATCCACAAAATGACCCACACAACAGGTATCAAGTCTGCATGCAAAAGTACATCTGTGATAAAAAATTAGCAATTCAATATATTTAAGCTAAATTGATGAATTCTTACACAAGACAATCACAGATGTAAGTAAATCCACTATCAAAATCAGTATTGGTAAGATCTCACAATATTCATCTCATCTACCTAGTAAGGAATAGTCCCAGCTCCACCGTCTCATTAAGGCCAGGTGGTCAGTGGCCAGTTTTAGGCAGACATACAGGTACTCCCCAGGGCTGTTTACAAGAGAGATCAGAAATGTTAGAGGTTGATTTGGAGCTTACAACCTGTACAACAATCACAGACATGGCTCCCACATTTGCCACCAGGAGTAACAATAAAGTATATAAGATCAGGGACTTTTATCAATTGTTCCTCCACATCTGTTGTATGTATGGCAGAATGTATTCATGGGTCTTTTTGTATAGGGAAAACCCTACATCAGTATAAGCTTCAGGTGGGGTAACAGCTGAACAATATCCAGCGGGGAGATCTAGAAAATGAGATTTCTATGCACATTCAGCAGTATGAAAAGGGCCATACCTTTACCTTTACCTTTCATGGTATTGAGAGGGTACACCACGGACCAAGGGATGGAAATCTTGTCAGTTTTTTGCTCAAAGCAGAATAAAATATGATTCACAGATTGGCGACTTCTGTACCACCTGGCCTTAATGAGAGCAAGGAGCTAGGACCATTCCTTGATAGTTAGATAAGATGAATATAGTGAGTTCTTAACAGTATTCATTTGGATAGTGGATTTACTTACATCTGTGATTGTCTTGTGTCAAAATTAATCAATTTAACTTAAATACATTGGATTCCTAAGCTTTCATTATTATAGATGTACTTTTCCATGCTGAATTGATCCCTATCATGTGGGTCATTTTGTGGATTTATTACATACCAACATCTATAACCCTGGAAGTACAGAATATAAAACATGTGCTTTTTGGAATTTTGCTTTTACTTTTTCCTTCCAGATGGACATTTGCATGCAAGTCAATCTCAGAAATATGGAGACTATACCTTGGATTAATACCACATGTTCTACATATTATAGTGGCACAGTAGTGCCATTATAGTTAGGGTTAAGAAGGTTGCTTAATGTTAAACCCCTAAATAAGCATTTTAATGCCTTCACCACCGTTCAACAGGTTTGCATAACATTTTGCATGTGCGGTCTTCGGGGCAAGGTCTCTTGACTTGTCAAGTTTCATTCCAGTCAGATGTGCAGATTCTGAGATGCAGATGGCGAAAAAGTGAACAAATCCGAGGTAGGTTGCTGTTTACTATTGCCTAGCACCCAAACAGTTTGGAATTTTGGTGTGAAATTTTCAGGGTAGAAAAGGTTTTGCCCAGAGTGCACAACTGGTTTGGTTTGGTGAAAAAAAATTTTTTTTTTTTAGCTTCATACTTTTTTCTCCTTTGTGAGCCACCAGGCTGCCTACCTGTATCACTTCAGGCATCCCCTCAGGTCTCCGGCCGCCATCTCTGGGGAATCTGATGCTCCTATGTGGGTCCTACGGTTACACCCGCAGCTTGCCCCCCGTGGCGGGTGAAAGGGAGCTCTTCCCCCTTAGCTCAACCCCCCAAAGACAGGATCCAGTGCTGCATACCCACAGAGCCGACCGGTCTCCCCCACTAGACACAGCCATCAAGCCGCCACATCTGGTGCCCATATTTTCCTGTTTTCTCCCCTCCACCCATTCCCGACATCTATGGTGCACAATGACGTCCAAGGACCCGAGTGCGCACGTCTGCACGCCCCCTGATCCTGGCCTCCTGCTACAGTACGTTGCCTCAGCCTGCCCATGCTCCAGTGATCCAGTGATCCCCAGCCATCGCCAGGGGCCACCCGAGCACCAGCAGCAGTACACCCCCCTCCCTAGAGAAGGAGAGCAGTCCTACGGATGCTCAATCCTTCTCCTCCCTCACCAACCCCTGATGGCCTTGGCACATTCCCAAACCTGGATCGCCAGCATGGAGTGAGGTATACCATCCAGTGCCTCAACCCTCAGCACCACCAGGCCGGCTGGTGAAAAAATATTAATATTAATCGATTCCATAATTATTAGGTTTTGGTTCTCAGCATGCTCTATATGCTCTTTTGGACAGCTATTTTTATACAAAAAAAAAGATTCTGTTTTGTATGGGAGTAATCTTGTTTCATGAGAAAAAAAACTCCTTTTTGTATGGCCACCATTTTGTTTTCATTTAAAAAAAAATTGAAAACTCATAAAAATCATATCATGGAAACACACCAACACCTGTATCTTTATTTATTGTATCATTTATTTAGTTTTGTTGACCAGGTAAGTGCACTAGACAAATTCTGCCTATTTTCAGGCAAGACCTGGGGGAGGGGGATACAGATGAATGCCAGCTGCTTGAAGGATGGGGATGGGGTGTTAGGGTTGGAAACCCTAACACCACATTTCCCTACCTTTGGTGCTTTAATCCAAACCCTAACTGGTGCATTAACACAGTTTTTTTGCTAAGAAAAATATACATATATATATATATATATATATATATATATATATATATATATATATATATATTAGTGATACATGGATATCCGACCTGGAGATCCAATCTGGTCAGATATCAGGCTTTTCCCCATATCCGACCCGATCGGTTTTTAAATTTAAATCAGGTCGGGTCGGATATTGGGAAAATGGGGAAAATGCATCTGCCCAAGTAATACAGTTACTGCCACCAACTGGGCTCTAAATGTTTTTCATGAGTGGGTGATCACAAAGAAACTAAAAACAGCTCCACCTCCCTGGGCCATGCAAACATACAGGCACAGACGCTCAGACAGGGCATTCAAAACAAAATCCAATCTCCGTGAATGCAAACAATAATGGGGCCAGTTGAAACAACCCCAGCGTTCGCTTCAGGAGCATCTGGATAACACGCCAACACCCCAGTAATGCTATCGAGCTCAACACACTCCTCGGCAAGTGCGGAACAAACATAGGAGTGGCAGACAGTTCAAAATGAATGTAAACTGCATTAAATCCTAAGTAGTAGGTTTATCTAACAGTGTTCATGAGTTCAACTATAAAATATTTCATATTGTACTGCCTTTAAACTGCTACTATTAAAGCCGTGCCATCTCACCCTTAATATTTAACTTTGTTTTACTGTGCAGATGTCAGCCACCTCTTACAGCTCCCTTGAATACTCTTGTACAGTCAGTGACTGAATGAATATGCATAAAATGATTGTGCTATTTCAACCATTGTTTAAGGTAGTAGATACACTATTCAAGGGAGCTGTAAGAGGTGGCTGACATCTGCACAGTAAAACAAAGTTAAATATTTTGTTTGCAGCCCAGTTTGTTCTGTTGCTACCTGTGAGGAAAGAGTAAGGCAATAATTAAATCCATTAGTACTGCTTAGTTTTACTGCATTTGCCACGTGCTGATGTTTTCGAATTTGTTTGCTCCGTTTAAGTTTATGAACCACAACAAGATGTAATTAGCTATCCGCTGTGTTGTCTTATAATCACAGTGCAAAATCCAATCACCGAGAGCACAAACAATAATGGGGCCAGTTGAAACAACCCCAGCGTTCACTTCAGGAGCATCTGGATAACACGCCAACACCCCAGTAATGCTATCGAGCTCACCGCATTCCTTGTCACACTAACTACTATCTGACCCGATGTTGAACCGATCCGGTTGGATAGTAGATGCAGGATATCCGGATCCGATATCCAGCATAAAAGCAATATCCGTGCATCTCTAATATATATATGTATATATTCAATTCATTGCAAATGTGTCAGTTAGGGTTGCTTCCACAGCGATAAAAGTGAGGAAATTTGACATCCTCCCCCCCCCCACACACTCACACAACACACATACAAGCAGGGGATGGTACAAGGCAACACACCAATCAGAAAGAGACACCATAAGGTAACAGAAAGAACATACAATTCTGTAAACATACCACAAGAGGCATCCATCTTCATGTTTCAGCAACTGTGTTACTTCTGCTGCCATCCCAGTGTCTTGGGGGGTACACCCACATGCTGTGCAACCACGTAAGATGGCCACTACATGAACTGTATATCTCCATGCAGATAGTACAACAGTACCCATATGTCATGGTAGGACCACATGGTGAGTTGGACCCTGTTCTTCCATCCTTACATTGAGATAAAACAACACTCTACATATGTCACAGAGGGACTGCAGGGTGCTATGTACCCTGCCCTACCATCCCTACATTAGCATAGTACAACACTATCTATATGTCACTGTGTCCATATGCAACAGTGTCACTTCATGGTTGTTCAGATACTGCACTCCCATCCCTCTATCAAGATATAAGTATAACACAATGTATATGTCACATTACCCATATGTTACAGTGAGAGTACAGGGTGCTTCGTATTCTGCTGTCCCATTCCTCCATCACCATACTACAACACAGTACATATGTCATACTACCTATATATCACAATGAGAAAAGTGCACCATATGGATATGTAACACATGGATTGTGCTGAACTATTTCAATAGAGGTGTGGTACTGCATGGTCCAAACTACCCTGTGTTCTCACTGTGACATATGTACAATGTGACATATGGATAGTGTTGCACTATCTTGATGTAGGACTAGGAGGGCAGGGTGCAACAGTGACATATCAACACTGTATTCTATAGATTCTGATATACTATGTCAATATATGGATGAGAGTGCATGGTCCAAAAGACAGTGCACTCCCAGACCCACGTTGACATAACAGAACAATGTCTTTATGAAATGTTGGGAACACTATTGGTCCATGTAGGTACTACAACAGTCTGCATAGATCAGGTTTGGAGTCCATCATACAGTCACATTCTTATATGCAGTCACATCCCTACATGTAGATAGCAGAAGAGTGTACATAGCTAACAACAGAACCACATGATACTTTATATCATGTGCTTCCATACCTCCATCCACACAAAAGAACAGTATGTATAAGTCACATTCACGCAGTAGATTGGTTTACACCCTGTGTTCCTATGCCTCCACAGGTGGACATACAGTATGTATCCATCTGTGGAAATATAGTAGAGTGTGGCCCATATACTTCAAATCATTAAGTTATGAGCAGGTGTAGCAACATATTATGAAATAGTCATGACCATCTCATATTAAAGAACTTTCATCTAAAATGTTCTACATAACCTTTTTAACTCCTACCTGCATGATTGCACAGCATATAGGTGTACCCCCAAGACACTGGGATGGCAGCAGAAGTGATACAGTTGCTGAAACATGATGATGGATGCCTCTTGTGGTATGTTTACAGAGTTGTAAGTTCTTTCTGTTGCCTTCTGGTTCCTCCACTCTCATAATCTCGATGTTATCCCTAATGAATATTGTTACTCCTCCCCCTCTGCCTACCTTTCTGTCCTTCCTCAGCACAGGGTACCCACTCAGATTAAGGTCCCAGTCATGGCCAGGGGTGGCCCAAGTTTCAGTAACCACTGCTACATCCACTCCACCCTCAAACAGCATGGCCTGGAACTCAGGCATTTTGTTCCCCAGGCTCCTGGCATTTATTAAAGCCACCCTCCAACCCATGTCCCTACCCCTCTTTACCATATCCTCCCCAGATCTTTCATGCATCCATCCACACTTCTTCCCTAGGGTACCATCTGTCCCCCCTCTATGGGGTTTCAGGCCAGTTCTACCAGCGGTATGGATGGCCGTATCAGCCCAACAGTGCCACCCTCTCCCCTTCACAAGTTTAAACCCCATCTAGCCTGAATGAAATTCATCATCCCCGGTTTGAGAACTTCTTTCCCTACTTGATTTAGGTGAAGCCTATCCTGGGCATACAGTCCCTTGTCTTCCCAAACCCCCCCCCCTCGTCTCCCAACACCTCAATCCCCTGTGCCTCTTCCTACTGTTCTAGCCAGTCATTAATCTCCCTGATCTTCTGTTTGTTCTCCACAGTGGCCCTTGGCACTGGCAGGAATTCCGAGAAGGAGACTCTGCATCCATTGTTATGACAGACACTGGCCAGCTTTCAGAACCTTGCCTGAATTTCCAGTACACTATTCCCCTCAATATCATTTGTTCCCAGTTGTATCAGGAAGTCTGGTGATCCTCCATAGTCCCTCGCCAGCTCATACACCATGAACTTCACCCTATGCACAGTCAGACTGGAAATACCCACTACCTTAACTGGACTGGATTTTCCCTCACCCTGCCCCACCCAGTGAATACCCCTGATCATGGAGTCCCCCAGCAGGAGAACCTTAGTGTCCTCCTTGATCTTTTGTGCACCTCCTTTTTGGACTCCCTTGACAGCCTCTGTCACCTCCCCCCCTCCTTGAGACCACTTCCCCTTGGCTTCTCTCTGGATCCTCTACAAGACAACCCCTAGCCGCCCTACCCTTCTTGTCGTGCCAAGGGTTTTCACACAGTGCCTAGCTGTGGTGGCAGTATATCTAAGAAGGCAAGGTGCAGTGATTTTTCCCTACTTGGACAAATGGTTAGTCTCAGGAAAATCACAGCAGGAGGCAAGGTGCTCCATACAGAAAGTGAAGCGCACCTTAGAAAACATGGGCTTCCTGATCAACCTACAGAAGTCACAAACTGAACACGCTCAAGGATTGGACTTCATAGGTGCAGAGCTAGATACCCTGCAGGGGAAAGCCTTTCTTCCACAGGGAGAATATCAAGTCTGATTTCCACTGCAGAATCCTTCGCACTAGGCCAGCTAAGTCCTGAATGGGATTTACAGCCATTTCTGGGACACATGGCCACTTCCACTGCAGTGGTACCAGGGGCCAGGTTCCAGATGAAGGCCATTTATAATCGCTTAAGGAACCACTGGTCCCAAAGGTAGGGTACACTGTCTAGAATAGTGCTAGTCACAAAAACATTGATAAAGGTACTTGGGTGGTGGCAGGAAGAGGGTAACCTCAGAGAGGGCATTCCCTTCCTCCAGCATTTGCCTACAAACATCATCACAACATATGCCTCACTCCTAGGGTGTGGTGCCCACCTGGAGAATCTTACTGTGAGTGGCACATACAGCACACAGGAGACCCAGGAACTTATCAACCTCCTGGAGTTCAGGGCAGTGTTCCTGGCAATACAGTTTTACTCCTTCCAGATTCAGGGTTAGTCTGTCCAGCTCTGAATCGACAACACCACAATAATGTATTACATAAACAAGCAGGGAAGAACAAGATCCTCAAGGCTATGCACAGAAGCCGTGAAGATCTGGAACCTAGCCTATTCCCTGGGTATAGAGCTACAGTATCTGTAGTACACCTGCGCCTGAGAAGATTCGGCCAGAGAAACCCTGACTGGACTCTGAACCAGCAGGTGCTGGGATCAGGTTCAGATGATGGGGTACACCAGAAATAGATGTGTTTGCTTCCAGGGAGAACAACCAGCTCCAACACTTTTGTTGCAGGCCTCCAGCAATGAGGACAGTCCCAGTGGATGCCTTAATCCTGGGCTGGATACAGAAGCTCCTGTATGCCTACCCTCCATTCCCACTCCTGCAAATGGTACTCATAAAACTCAGGAGGAATCCAGCTATAATTATTTTGATAGCACCAGACTGGGCCAGAAAGCCTTGGTATTCCATGCTTCTGACCCCATCCAATCTCCAATCAACTCGCCACTGTGGAACAACTTGCTGACCCTCTCTCAGGGCAGGATATCATTTCCAGACCTCAGAACTCTATGCCTACAGGCATAGTTCTTGAGGAGCTAGAGTTTTCTAGCTTAAATGTATCAGAGAAAGTGACAAGAGTGTTGAAAGTTTCTAGAACACCACCAACAAGAAAAACATGAGCTTCAAAATGGAAGAGATTTTAATTCCATTATTCTCCCAGAAATATATTTCCTTTGCAGGCAAGCCTGCCTACAATTTTACATTACCTAGTGCACCTACAGTTCATAGGCCTGAGGCCCTCCACCCTGAAGGTGAATTGGCAGCAGTTTAAACTTTCACAGCAGCTGGCAAAAATGAAGTCTCTGGCTTCACAACTTTTCTTTTTTTGTAGTTTCTCTCTTTCTCCTCTGTCCAGTGCAGATTTCCCCCCTGACTCAACCCCCCTAGCTCCGTCATCTGGCATTCCAAGGACTTACCTTCCAATCCTGGTGCTTCACCCATGGCTTACTCCCTTTGGCAGGGTCAGTGGCTTCTACCCACTGTCAATGGATCCAGTTCTGAGAAACGACCTATAGCCAATGCAAAGCCTGCCAAGGGTTGGTCTGCCATCATGCACTGCTTCCCAGCCAATTTTCTCCACCATTTCCACCCCAGGAGGAGCAGACCTGCAATGCTGTCAATACAAACTCACACACACTCCCACTTGTAGGCTGCCACCAGCTTCTGCTCCTCCACCCCTAATGTGTGGTCCATGGCTGCCTTGCCCCTAACATCTGCTTGGGACCAAGTTAGTGTTGGGTACCACATCCCTCCCTCCCTTACCAGAGGAGAAGAGCAGTCCTTCGGATGCTTGATCCTTCTCTCTCCAGTTGATACCCAATGATGTAAGTCCATTCTTGAACTGGGTTGTTGGCGTGGTGACAGGCGTGGCATCTGGTGCCTCAACCCACTGTACCACAGTGCCGGCCCTCACAACCCATTTTCAAAAGGTTCTCTAAAGGCCTCAACCATTTGTAACCTCTTGTGAGGGACCCACCTTCTTCCATGGGATCTAAATGTGTGCAATTCCCAGCTGATGGAAGCTTCCTTTGAGCCTATGGCTACTGCTGACCTTAAGTATATTACTTGGAAAGCAATATTATATTCCTAGTGGCTATTACATCTGCTAGGAGGATGAGCAAGCTTCAAGCCCTCTGCACAGATCTAAAATATGTAATCTTCCCTAAGGATAAAGTAGTCCTCAGGACTGACAGAAAATTAGAACATAAGAACGTAAGAAAGTTGCCAGCAGAAAGAGACCACTTGGCCTACCCAGTCTGCTTGTGTTGTAATTGAGATCTGACTTTACACCAGTGCCTCATGCCCCCCTCCCTTTCGTCATCCCCCTTTCTTCCCCCACTGCCCCTGCACCATTGTTTCTCATTGTGTTTGTCCCAGGCCCTTTTAAAAGCTCCTGCTGTCTGAGCCCCCACCACCTCTTCAGGTAGTTAATTCCAGGGCATCACCACCCGTTCCACAAAGAAATGCTTCCTTACGTTTCTTCTGTATCTCCCACCCACCAGCTTAAGGCTATGGCCCCTGGTAGTGGTATTCCCACTTTTGTTGAAGAGATCTTTGTACTCAGTTTTATTTACCCCCTTCAAGTATTTGAAGGTTTCTAGTATGTCCCCCCTCAGCCTTCTTTCCTTCAGGGAGTACATCCCCAGTGCCTCCAGCCTCTCCTCATATGATCTATCCTGCTGTCCCCTGATTATTTTTGTTGCCCTCCTCTGTACCCCTTCTAGCAGCTTAATGTCTTTCGGATATGGGTGCCAAAACCTCACTCCATACTCCAAGAGCGGCCTTACCAGTGACCTATACAGTGGCATAATTACCTCACTATGCCTGCTGCTAAACCCCCTTGAGCTACATCCCAGCATCTTGTTTGCTTTTGCCACTACATTTTTGCAGAGAAGACTGCTTCAGGTCACTTGTAATTACAACCCTCAGATCCTTTTCCTCCTCAGTCTTGGCTATCTGCACTTTTCCCAAATGGTACTCTACTCATGGGTTCTTTGCCCTTTATGTGCATTGCTTTGCACTTTTTGGCAGTGAACCCCAGCTGCTAGATCCCTGATCATTTCTCCAGTGTGGCTAAGTCTCTTCTCAACTCTTGTATCCCCTCATTTGTATCAACCTCCCAGAGACCTTAGTGTTGTCCACGAACAAGCACATTTTGCCCTGGATACCCTCCCCTATGTCTATTATGAAGACATTAAATAGTACCGGGCCTAAAACTGACCCCTGTGGAACACTAGTGACCTCCTTTCCACTAGAGGATTCCTCCCCTACCACCACCTTCTGTGATCTCCCACCCCCCCAACCAATATTCAACCCATCTGGCTACTTTCTCTCCCCTACCCCTAGTCCTCTTAGTTTTGCTATTAGCCTCCTATGTGGCACTGAATTGAAGGCCTTGCTAAAGTCTAGGTATATGACATCCACTGCTTGCTACTTGTCCACTGCTTTCATGACCCAGTCAAAGAACTCCACTAAGTTAGTTTGGCACAATCTTTCCACCACAGACCTGTGCTGTTTGCTGTCCTGTAGGTCATTGTCCTCCATATTACTCACCAGCCCCTCCTTAATTAGTGTCTCCATAAGCTTATATACTATCGCAGTCAGGCTGACTGGCCTACAGTTGCCTGGGTCCTCTCATATTCCACTTTTGTGGAGTGGTACCATGTGTGCAGTTCTCCAGTCCTCTGGCACCATCCCTGAATCCAGGCAGCTATTGAACAGGGCTGCTAGCAGGCCAGTCAGCTCATCAGCCAGCTCCCTGAGCACCCTGGGGTGTATCTCATCCAGCCCAGGCGATTTATTCACCTTTAGTGCCAAAAGCCCCTCCTTCTCTCCCTCCCTCACCCTCTTGATCCCTATGGTTCCAGTTACGTCTTCCCCAGCTCCCTCCTTCACTTTTCCCACTTCAGGCATTGGTCCCTCCTTCTCTTTTTTGATCTGTTGTCTGTGACCCAATTATCTCCTTTGTTGAGTCTGATTATAACATCATTTCTATCCTGTTTTTCTTTTATGTAGTTGAAAAGGCTTTCTCCCCTTTCTTTGTCCCTTAGGTATTTGTAGCTCTTTCTGCACTTTGGCATTCTGTACCTCCTTACTTGCTAGCTTGGCTAGCCTCCGGAATTCCTCTGTGTCTTCCTCCCTAGCTGTTCTTTTGCTCTTCCTGTATGCTGCCCTCTTTTCCCTTATTCCTCTTATGACATCCTCACTGAACCAACTTTGTTGCCTAGCCCCTCTTTTCTTGCCCCTTGTTCTTATGCAACTGATAGTTGCTGTGTGAATGGCCTTCTTGATGGTTTCCCATAGTCTCTTCACCCCAATTCACACTCTATGCTCCCCAGGTCTTCCCTAACTATTTCCTCTCATCCTGCTAAAGTCTGTCTTTTTGAAATCCAGTGTCCTAGTCTCTGATGGGATGTCTTCCCTTCCCATGCCTATCCTGAACCACACTGTGTTGTGGTCACTCCCTAAGGTAGTGTCTAAATTTCACCTGAACCAATCAGGTGCCCTTCTTGGGCTCTTCACTGAACTTTCCAGCACAGGAGAACGCAAATGTCGCTGCCTGGATATAAAAAGGGCACTGAGATAATATTTGGACCACACAGAAATGCCAGGTCCAATAGCACTCAACGTTCTGTGACCTGTGTTGAAGTGGGAAAAGGTAAACCAGCAACTAGGAGAATTATCTCACACTGGATAGTCTCCTGCATGCAATTCTCCTACAAGAAAGTTGGCAGGATACCTTCACCCCCACCAGAAGTCTATGGGAACACTCCACAAGAGACACCTCTGACTCTTTGGTAGCAGCAAGCAGCAATTCTCTTCAAGAAATTTTTAAACAGGTATCTGGAAGACAGTACACACCTTCAAAAAATGCTACTGCTTGGACGTACAGTCCAAAAGGGATGCCTGGTTTGGCACTGCTGTTTTACAAATTTTTCCTAGATAGGTTTTGGACCCAGCCTTCCAAGGTACTTCTATGGAGTGTGCTGTTGTGAAGCTATACTGAAGGATTCCTGAGGTTAGTAAGAAAAAATAACTTACTGTAGTGATGTTCTTTCTTCTTAAGGGATCCATCTGTAACCTTCACAATCCCTTACTCTGCATCTCCTCCCAGAACCTAAAAATAGGTTCATACAGGAATCAGTTCTATTTTCATTTCTTGAGCATTACTTGTTACTTTGCACTTTATCACAAAAAGTTATCCAATATGATTTTTGTGTCTGCTTTAACCTGATTGCTATTTTTCTAAATGTGAAAAAAAAATTTAAAATTATTTCAGTGGCCATTTAGCTAGTTTAGTGGTCACAGTTCCCCCTAGCTTTAGAAACAAATCTGGTGTTAGGCAATTGAGAGGAGTGCAGCCATAGTGTGCAGAGTTTTAACTTATTTCTAATTCTAAAAATTCTATGATTAGCACAAGTTCTATACCCAGGGCAACTCAGTCCAGTGGATTGATCTTTACTGTTGTGAAGTTTACTGATGGAGCCCTTAAGAAGAAACATTACTATGATGAGTGATTTTTTTCTTCACAGCCCATCTTATTTGGTTTGGTTTTAAAGAAGAGGAACAAGCAAAGAAAATATAAGAATGAAAACAGTGTCAGAAGGCAAAGTACAGTAACTAGTGCATTGGCAAAACAGGTACAGGAACTGCTGTAGAAACAGTGAATTCTCACTAAGGGAAGACCCTCACTACTGGTGCTCTAATACGATCAGAAAAAAACAGATTTCTCTAAATCTGAGCTTTTTCTCAGTTTTCAGATCATTAGATTTTCTACTTTAACTTTCCAATCTGAGAGCCACTCCACAGTCAGATCTCATAGAAACATAGAAAATGACAACAGAAAAAGATCATTGGTCTATCTAGTCTGCTCGGTATACTGTAACCTATCCTGAGACCTAATATCTATCTGGGGCTATTTGTTCTTCCTATCCCCCATCATTCCAGCCTTACTGTCACCTCCCCTCCCCCAGCATCACTATTATGTCCTCAGCTCTGTTCCAACTGTGCTTGAAGCCGTAGATCTTTTTGGCACCCATCACCTCAGCCAGCAGACACAACCACTCTCTGTGAAATAGAATTTTCTCACATCTCTCCTAACTCCACCCCTCACACACACACACACATACACATACACACACAGGCTTCCACTTATGCCCCTGTGTTCTAGATTCACTCTTCCTTGTGATTAGTTACTCACAGTTTACCTTGTTTATTCCTTTTAGGAACTTGAAGGGCTCTGCCATATTGCCGTTCTCTTTTCTGGCCTCCAGCAAACACATGTTTAGTGCCTTAAGCTGGTCCACACATGATCTGTACTGCAGGCCATGAATTATTTTGGTTGCTCTAAGCTGCACCATTTCCAGTCTGCCACTGTATTCCTTAGGTGAGAAATCCAGAAATGGGGACAGTACTCCAAGTGTGGCCTCATCAGTGCTCTATAGAGAGGTAGTAATATCTCTTTTGTCCTGCTAAGGAAACCCCTCCCAATACACCCCAACACCTGGTTGTCTTGTTACAGGCCTTGTTACATCAGCTAAATTGTTTAAGTGAGCCACTTATGATGAGTCCCAAATCCTTTTCTCCATAGCAGTGCCCAGCTTCACTCCTCCCATCCAGTATTCTGTCCTGGGTTTCTTGTTGCCTATGTGTTTCACTTTGCACTTTTTGCCATAGAATTTCAACTGTCAATGACTCAGTAGTAGCCACAATATCCAGGTCTATCTCTGTCATGATGGCCTCTAGGTTGGGAATCTTATTTCCTAGATCTTTAGCATTCACACACATGGCCTTCCAAATTTTGTTAGCACTGTGCTTGTTAACCACCCCATTTTTCCTTTTTAACCCCTCTCCTTCTCCCTCTCTTTTTCATGCTCTTCTTCCCATCCCCCTTTGTCTCTATCACCCTGCATCCTTCCTTATTTTGCACCCTCAGGGGTTCCTCTTCCCTCGGGTTTTCCCTACTCTCTACCTCAGCCTGTTGGGGGTCTGTTTCTGCCTCTCCAATTTCTTCTGCCAACCCCTATGGCCAGTTTAAATGTTCAAAGTGACATTTAAACCATCCACCGAGGACTGCAGTTCCCCTCCCAGAGGGATGCAAGTCATCACCCCTGTATAGGCCTTTATCTGTGCAGGTGGATTCTCAGTCCCCAATGTAGCTGAACCCCTCCTTTCTGCACCTTTCCTTCAACCATGAATTGAAGCTCCTGGTGCAGACATCCCTCTCCTCCCCCATGTTGTAGGCAGGCAGCACCTCAGAGAAATCCACTGAGTGGACTACCTAAGACAACTCCCCCTGCACTATTTCAGCCCTGTCCCTAGCCAGGTCATTGGTCCCAGGTGGAAAATAATATCCAGCTCCTGCTTCCATCCTGCTGCCCTAGCAATCCCCAAGATCTGATTCCCATCCCTCTGGGCTGTGGCACCATGTAGGCACCTGACCTCCCACTCCACTTCTCTTCCTATTCCCTAATCTAGCCCAGACAATTGAATCCCCCACCAGAACTTACTTCCCCCAACTCTGAGATCCTCCCCCACCCTCCTTGAGGTTCCACTGTGGAGAACCCCAACATCCTCCCTGGCCACTAACCTCCCACTGGCCATCCCACCCTGCCAGAGCAATGTAGGAATTTTGTGGTGGTACCGGTTGAGGAAAGTACCTCTGACCCAGCACCCCACCTGCCAGAGCACACTACCCTTATCTTTCTAGAGCCAACCATAGTCCAGTAGTTCCTCCTCCCTGGCATCCTCTGAAGTAATAGTGGCAGACTTGGTTGTCCCTGGGTGGGGGAGAAGGTCCCCAAAATCCAAGCCAGCTTAGCCTGGAGTCTAGTGACCTTCTCCCTCAACCTAGAGAGGTGCATGCAGATGGGGTGGCACCAAAGTCTCCAGAAAGTATCTGAAAACTGCCACCCCATAGCCACTGCACTGCACCATTCCCACCATTCCCAGTTCCTACTCTCCCTGTATTACTTAGAAGTACTCTTGTGCCCATACCCCTGATAGGGTGTTTCTCGTTTTCCCCTTATGTCATTTGTTATACCCCCTTTTTATACCTACCCTTGAAAAGGTGTTGATTCTATTCTCAGTTGTGGCCTACACTTTTGCTTTTATCCATCCCTTGTGTACTCTTTACCTTGGTATGATGTTTTTAGTTCTGCCCCTTTTGTTGCTTGTTATTCCCCTTTGTACACTTACCCTACATAGGGTGCTGCTCCTCTTCCATGTTTTGGTCTACCCTTTATCTTCCACCCATTGGGCAGTGAATGCAACAACAGGAATGAACAGCACCTTACCCTAGGTGACTGGCAGAGTTCCTCACTTCCCTGCTTCTTCTTGCTGATGTCTGCCAACACCTAAGCTGCCAGTCTTACTCCTGTTCCGCTCCTGCTCTGGACATGCTAGGGTGGATTATTTTAAATCTTCTCCTATTTCCTGCTCTCTCCAGATTGGTCTGCCATCCCCACGTGACCTCTGGCATCCTCCTCAGCTTCCTGACTTCTCACTGCAAAATGCAAGTTCTCTCTCCAAAACAAGGCAAAACAGGTTAGTTTTAAGTGATTGTATTACATCCTAACTTAGTTACACTGTACCTCCCTTTGGTACAACCAGTGCTCACTCCTTTGAAAACGCTCACCTTTAACCTCATCTATGTTGGTCTTTAAATCTTCCTCCTACTTCCTGCTCTGTCTGGATTGATTTGCTGTCCCTCACTTCATTGAAAATGCTCACCTTTACCCTCATCTCTGTTGGTCTTTAAATCTCCATCTTATTTCCTGCTCTCTCTCTGGATTGGTTTGCTGTCCCCACATGACCCCAGGCATCATTCCATAGCTTCCTGACTCCTTACCTGCAAAACTCGACTTCTCTTTCCCAAAACAAGGCAAAACAAGTTAAGAGACTTTATTACAGGCTACCTTAGTTGCACTATACCTCCCTTTGGTACAGCTGACGCTTGCTCCACTGAAAATGCGTGCCTTTACCTTCATCTTTGCTGGTCTTTAAATCTCTCCGCCCCCCCCTTTTCTGCTCTCCCTGCAGTGGTTTGCTGTCTCCACATGACCCCTTGCATTCACCCACAGCTTCCCAACTTCTGACCTGCAAAATAAAAACAAGTCCCCCCACCAAAAAAAAACAACAAGGTAAAACAGGTTAGTTTTAAGTGAGTTTTATTACAGACCAACTCAATTACATTATTCTTCCCTTTGGTACAGCTGGCATGGACTCCATTGAAAATGTGCCATAAATGTGCAGTAGTGTTGTATATTCCTGGTGTTTCAACAGGGTTAATTTTGCTCTTTCAAGGACTTGGTTATTGGACCTCTCCATCTGCAGTTGTTACTGAATTTTGGGTCCTTGTTTTGCTGATCATCATCCGGCACTTGCTGAAGCTTGGACTCCTCTCTGCTGCTGTCATCTAACTGGAGGTCCTAACATTTTGAAAATCAGTTTTTGTTTGATTTTTGCTTTGTACTTATTCAAATTAAAAAAAACAACAACATTTTTTCTGTGTTGAAATGATTATGCTTGAAATCTTATGAGATCAATCCAGGGGCAGTTCAGGTGGCTTGGGGCAAAATTCTGTGACAAATGGTGGGGGCCTGTGGGATACCTAGGCTCACAGAAACATTTGAGACTTGTTTAAAGAGTTTTGACACATTTTAGTAATCTTTCAGAGTATACTGTTTTAAGAATAACTCAGGTCATGGGTTAAATTACATTGATAAAATACTCCGGAAAAACAATAAAATGTACCAGAACAGATACAAAAACATTCCTTGGTCCATAGGATTCAATTGCTGCACCTCGACCCCCAGGCATTTGTACTCTATTTTTGTGGTATCATCAGTGTTAGCCAAGTCTCCTTATGTCTTTAGCACCAAAAAAATGTAGAATTGCACAGAAACAAATATGTCTGGGGGGAAGGGATAGTCTGCTGCAAAGTCAAGGCACTCACCACCATGATCCTCCTTTCTGTAGCTTTGGCCCTTTCTCAACAACTAACAATCACCCCTGCACCAACAAACAATGCAGAATTGAACAGAATAAATATCTCCGTGAGAAGAGGGAAAAGCTTTTGGACTCAACTGCAAAAAGAGGCTGGAGCAAGAAGATATGGTGACTTTTATATAAAGAATATAGAGAGTCCTAGCACCAGTGGGTACACCAAGAAACTGAGAGGCCATGTCCAGGATTCTCAGTGGACAGGATCTGTGATGGAGAGGGTTCCCAGCCCTCCAACACAGTGCCTATAGCCTTTCCCTCACAAGCATCTGACCATAAGTTAGATACCATCATAGTGGAGGCCCAGGCATTCCAACGGGAACTCCATGCTGATTTGTGTAACGAGGAAGGTCAGATTGCCGAGTTCACTTACAGTATATAAAATGCAAAAGTGACTAAAGGAGAAATGAGGGGACGTGGAGCCTATTCAGGGTATCTCAGGGTTAAGAATGACCTTTGCTTGGTTACGAGTTATAAGAACATCTGCCCTCATTGTTAAATTGTTATGTCATTTGCCATTGAAAGAGCACAAATGAAGATCAAAAAGCCCTGTTGTCTAAGCTGGTACACCCAGCAGTGAGGCTGTGATCAATTACTCCATTATGTTCTGCATGTTGGTACATTATAGAAAGGCTAGCAGAAAACTGTAAATACTGTGTCATGGGCACAGAAAGATATTTCACCTAATGTACTGTGGATAAATTGCATCTGGAGAAGCTGGCAAAATTGCAGCCATGACGGTTGGGTGTTCAGAAAGGAATAATAAGCTTTTCTACTCTGTTTAAACCCTGCTGTTCTCTCACCAGCAGCAAACATTAGCAGACAATTGTACAGAATATTTTTGCCTAATACATATCTCACAGAGAGGAATGAAAAGTTGTACCAAAGCCAAGGTACTCACTACATCCATGATCCTTCAGTCTTGCACTTGGAGATGCAGCTGGCAGGTTGGTGGGAGATAGGAGTACAGATTGCTTGCAGCTCATCCTGACTGTGTAATAAACTGCAGCTAAACAATCCTGCACTCCCACTTCAACACTATGACAACAACACTGTGATTGACCATCCACCACCGCATCACAGTACTGGGAGCCAATGAATGTACGCGTAAATGAGGAAACACTTTTTTTTTTGTTGCATCCTCATGCAGCTTGTAGATTGTCTTGTACAAAGCAGCATGAAATGGCAACAAAATCTCAGTCAACTGGTGCTGCACTGGTGAGAAAAGAAGCAATTGGGGGAGAGGGAAAAATGAAGCAACCTATACCCAACTGTCTGTACTTGCTATCTGGCACCAGCTAATCCACATCACTGTAATGAATAAAGGTCAAATGGGGGGGGGGGAGGCATAATATGGCCTACCCTGATTTCACTGTGGAGGGCCATGGCTGGTCTTCCTCCCCACCAGTTTAGCCACTTTGCATCAGTCCATAACGCCCAGTTGTTCACAATAAAACAAGAGTAGTCAGACAGAATTTGGAAAAGAAGTTAAGTAGGTCTAAACTTTCCTTTTATTATATATTTTACTACTATTATGTACCGGATGTGCTGGAACTGGTGACAGAGAGGAGAGTAAGCATCCAGCTTCAGCATTTTGTTTTTGTTTTCAGAAGCAGTGCATTAGGAAGAGCAGAGAGGTAGAGCCAGCTAAAGCTCATGATGTTTATCAGGGAGTAAGTCAGTTGCAGAGACTGTGGGGTGCTCTTCTCCAGGGTTATGCTCTAGATGAGGAGTCACTGCTCCTTCTGCAGGATCTTTGCAGAGCTCCATACTCAGCTGGTCACAACAAGGGAAGAAATACAGCTTCTGTGGCACTGACTCAGCTGAAGACCAAGAACCATGACCCCACTCCCCCTACTGGTCCAGTGGGGTAGAAAGTGGTGAGGAGGGGGGGGAGGGTGGCAGGGGTAGCAACGAGGAGGTCAACCAACTCCACACCACTCCAATGGCAAACAGCTTTGCACCCTTTGAGGAGATTCAGGGACCTGACTCCACCAGGGGGAACTTTGGATCAGTCGGTGGAAATAGAAGTGATGACTTGGTGACACCCAGGAGTGTAGGTAAGAAGAAGGTAGCTAGGAGAGTCTTAGTGGTTGGGGATTCTATGATCGGGGTGTAGTAAGGGTGGTGGGTGGAGGGTGGTCAAGTGCCTTCCTGGGGCATCAGCTATTTGGGACCTAGACTGAATAGGGAGGATACTGCAGAGGGAAGGGGAGCTGGTGGTGCTGGTACACATGGGTACCAATGATCTGGTGAACCAACCTGTGGAGCAAGTGAAGCAAAACTTTCAGAGTCTGAGGGGCAGATTGCAGGTACATCTGGCCATTCTGGCCTTTTTTCAAGGTCCTCCCTGTGTGGCGTGGGGAGGATGAAAGTATAGAGGGAAGTGATAGAGCATTTGAATGAGTTGTTAAAGGCATGGTGTCAGGAGAAAGGGTACTATTTTGTGGGGACTGGGGGACTTCTGGGACGGGAGGCTCTTCAAAGGTGACAGCCTTCACCTGATGAGAGGAGAGCAGTGTGTTGTGGTGTAAGTTTGACATCTGCATTAGACAGCTAAACTGAATGCAGGGAACACTAAGGCTAGGGGAGCCATGGTAAAGGGAATAAGTGAAGTGAACCTAGCTAGTGCTACCCCTATACTGGGGACTTGTAGCAGTAAGGTGGGTGAAAATAAGGTTGAGATTCAAAAAAGAGTAGTGGAAGAGGCAAAGGGGGGAAGGCTGTCAGGATCTGCAAGCAATAGGAAAAATAAGAAGGTAAGGAGAATGTTAAGGAATGCAGGTGTAGGATCACAAAAACAGCAAACAAGGATCTGAAGCTAGTGGAAGGGGGTCTGCCTTAATGCCACAAGTCTGGGTAATAAAATCAGTGAGCTCTAGGCATTGGTAGCAGACCCTGCAGTGGACTTCATAGCCATCACAGAAACTTGGGCCACAGAAAATAATTACTGGGACTTGTCTGTCACAGGTTACACAATGTTTAGGCAGGATACAGGAAAATACAAAGGGGGGGGCCATTGAACTGTATGTCAGGGACAGCATAGAGGCTTTGATGATTAACACATCAGGAGAAGCAAAGGAGAAACAGAGTTACTGTGGGTTCACCACATGGCACCCTCAGGCAAGAAAATACAGGGGGCATGACCTATAGACCACCAGGATAAGACAGAGAGAGAGAGAGAGGTGGCAATGAGACTGAAGAAGGAGAAGTGATGGTGGTAGTGGGTGACCTGAATCTACTAGATATCGACTCGGACATTCCAGCAGATGGGTGCAACAGAGGTGTTTACCAGAGAAAGGGTCTAGAAGGGTCTTGAAGCCCTAAAGGTGGATAAAGCCTCAGGGCCACTCAAGGGTGCTCAAGGAATTGGCTCGAAACTAGCTGAATCCCTAATAGGGCCATTCAATAGTTCAGTTCAAACAGGGGCAGTTTTGAAAAACTGGAGGGTAGCGGATGTAGTTCTGTTATATGGGGGGGAGGGATGACCGGGGAATTAGAGATTTGTAAGCCTTACTTCTGTAGTGGGTAAACTGATGGAATCACTAATCAAAGAGGACCTTGTGGACTACTTAGGAGCAATGGTTTACAGAATGGTACATGGCATGGGTTTGTAGCAAGAAGGTCTTGACAGACCAACCTGATAGTTTTCTTTGATGGGCTAACAAAGTTAGTAGATAGAGGCCACATTGTGGATTTACTCTACTTTGATTTCAGCAAGCCTTTCTACTCTGCCACACAGAAGACTGCTGAGGAAGCTAGAGGACTGGGTCTGCCTAGTGACATAGATGGGTAAGAAACTGGCTGAAGGAGAGACAGCAGAGGGTAGTTGTAAATGGGGTCAATTGGAAGAGGGGGATGTAACAAGTGGGGTACCACAGGGATCTGTTCTAAGTCCTGTCCTCTTGAATATGTTCATCAGCGATATTGGAAAATGCATCTGGGGCAAGCTCTGTCTCTTTGCAGTTGACACAAAGATCTGCAGTAGAGTAGATGGCAATTAATGGATCAGGAAACGTAGAGGGATCTACAAAGGTTAGAGAGGTGGTCTAAGGTTTGGCAATTGAAATTCAGTGCCTTAAAATGCTAGGTTATGCAGCTAAGGAACAAAACCCTAGGAAAGAGTACTGAATGGGTGAGGTAAACTGAGTACAATGGAGAAGAAAAGGACCTGGGAGTCATCATTAGTGACTCCCTCAGTCAATCAAGCTAGTGTAAGAAGGCCTCTAGTAAGGCTAATAAGATACTGGGGTATATCAGAAGGGGTACTGACAGCAGGAAAAAGGAGGTACTACTACCTCTATATAGGTCACTGGTGAGGCAGCATCTGGAATACTCTCCTCAGTTCTGGAGTCCATAGCTAAGGAAGGACAGGGACGGGCTGAAGACGATGCAATGTATAGTGACCAAGATGATTCAGCACCAGCAGGGCAGGTCTTCTGAAGATCATCTGAAGGCACTGAACAGGTACTCACTGGAGACCAAGCAAGATGGTGGGGATAGAGACCTTCAAGTTCCTGAGGGGAATAAACAAGGTAAACTGTGGGGAACAGTGACAGGGTGCGTCCTTGCCACTGTAGTAGGACCCCTTGAGTGTTTCTGGTTGCAACCTCTCTCTATATATATTCTTATCTAATAAAGCTATCCCTTTCTTTCCATCTGGAGGCAGGCCACCTCCAGACAACCCTCTGTGCTTCTCTTTAACTTTCTCTTCTCTTCCTTCCATGGGTCCGTATGTATGAAGGTCAACTGGCAGTGACCTTGAGCTCCCAGACGGAAGGAGCTGATATAATAATAGCCATAGTTCTATAGAATGGCTGGCTATTGTAGCTAGAATGTAAAATACAATATGTTTTGTATACAATAGAACACTCTAATAAAGGGTTACAGTGGCTATTTAGCGTGTAGGCAGAGAAGGACCTACATGAATAGCCTATGTTGTAATATTTATCGCAAAACGGCAAACTCCTTTCCCTTTTTATTTTCTGTAACCCTGTTGCCGCTATGAAAATGTTAGAACCTGTACTGAATGCTGCACTTTCTCTATTGGATGCATTATGCTGCTGTTAAACTGTAGTTGCATAGGCAGAAATTAGAAGGAACCCTGTTGTAGTTATGCTATATTAGGTTCCAGAGACTAATTGTAAGAAGCAGCGATCACCTTTTACTTAGCAATGCACTTTATTTAGCTGGACCAAAGATAAACAAAAAGGGTGCAGAGCGAGTATTAGACATGCTCTCGAAGAAAGACACACCTATGCAGCAATGTGTAGAAGCCTATGTGGAGGAAAGTGAAAGTGTCAGCCGATGGCTGGACAGTTCAGCCATTGGCTTGACATTTCAGCCACAAGTACATAGTTTTGCTCCTAAATAGAAGAAAATGCCCAGAAATACTGTACACTTCTAGCTCTGGGATAAGGGAATAGCCAACTTATGTAAGGCTAAGGGATATTGTACTGCAGAATAAAGATTACAGCATGGGAAAATTACTGTCATGAAAGAACCTAGCATAAACATAGCCAGTGAAGACATAAAAGGCTAGAATACTGAAAGAGGGTAAAAGAAAACACAAACCTCCTTCGGGCCACATAAAATGCTTTAACAAATGTACTTCTTGAAGGAGAAGGAATAAATTAAGTCTGTTCTTACCTGAAGCAGGGGAAAGAATGAAATATCATGTATAGGGGAACAGCGGCCCCTTGTGGCCCCTTTTTATAGTAAGCTGTCTGTCAGTCAAGTCCCAGTGGAAAGTTTTCCACCTTTAAAAAGTCCCTTTTATTATCTAAATCTGCTCCTCATTAAAGAAGGGTAACTAAGTCCTTTGGGCCTGTTATTTAATTACATGAAGGGCCATGATGATGCTTGGTCACCTGACCCAGGTGGGCGGGTATAAATAGTATTGCCTGAGCAAGCAAATGTTAGATAGGGTCAGTGTCTTCTGACTGAGTGTAGGTGAAGGACTAGGAGAGTCATGTGCTGCACTAAGGAGAAAAATTGTGAAAAGTATTTACAAGTCTTTTCTTTTGAATTGTTTTGATTGTTATATTTTACTTTATATGGTGTAAAGCTAATGTTGTTTATGATTACAAAATAAGCATCCTGCTTAGAAAAAGTGGGTTGCACCCAAAATCTTGTGTTTGTGTCCATCTGTATTTCCCACACCTTTATAGGAACCACTTAGCAGGAGTACAGAGTTAAGAAGCTGAGGTCATGAGTGGAAACTGGTGGGGGAACAGTTAAGAGGGATGTGAAGAAATTCTCTTCATGGAAAGGGTTGTGGAACCATGGGACAGTCTGCCTGTGGAGGTGGTGGGTGTCAAGGCCATAAACGGTTTCAAGCATGGCTGGGATGGAGTGAATGGTTAGTAGGTTGGTAGCATTAGGAAAGGGAGCTGAGGGTGGACCAGGAAGGATAAAATCCAGTGTGGGCAACCGGTCCTGGGACAGACAGAGAATTCCATGCAGACTACATGGATCTTTGGTCTCTTTGTGTCATCATTGTCTATGTGTCCATGTAACAATTAAACATGTTAGTGTGGTGTTGTGCAGTAAAGCATCAGAAATGTGTGCTTACACTGTCCAAATACATTCACAGTATGAATCCAGTGGTCACAGTAATAGAGAATCCTCAGGGGGAAAGGCTTTCTTTTTAAAAATACTGATGGAATCCATATTTATTCACTTATGACAGTAATTACAAAACTAATAAATAAAACAGTTTAAAAAATATAGGAGGGAATTAATCAGGCACAGTACACTGATGGGGAGTATAAGGATGTCAAAAATACATTATTTTTAAAAACCTAAGTGATGAAGTGATTTTTCTACTAATAACTACTGCTGCTTTAACCTTCCTGAAAATGTTTAACCTCATTCTGTCTCTCCAAGCCTCCCTATGCTTGTCTAATGTTCGTTGCTGCCAGGGTCGGACTGGGGTACAGAGGGCCCACCTGGAAACAAGATACAAGGGCCCACCTGGAAAATCAATAGAGGAAGGCCCAGGTTGACACACTCATATCAATATTTCACTTCAATCTGATGCACTAGCTCTGTGTTTGCATCTTACATTTATCAACAGTGTCCCAGATACCCCATTTAATTAGAAAAAAGAAGATAAATGCAAAAGTTTTCAGAGTTCAGAAGGTAACCACTTATCCAGTTGAGGGGGGCCCACCTGGAAATTTCCAGGTATCCAGGTGGGCCAGTCCAACCCTGGTTGCTGCTGGCTTGCACAATGTTTCTGGGATACAGTGGTCATGTCTGAAAAAAAGTCCAGGCCCGGGCTAGGTGGCATAGGTAGGGACTTTTCTAGCACAAAGAAGGAAGGAAGTGCTCTTGCCCCTGTATAGATCTTTGGTGAGGCCACATCTAGAGTACTGTGTGCAGTTCCTAAACCCTAACCTTAAAAACTACAAGGACTGCATAGAACTGGTCCAGGGCAAGGCGATCAAAATGATAGCCAGGTAACAGTGGAAGATCTATGAGGAAAGACTGGCTGACCTGCACATACATTCCCTGGAGGCCAGAAGAGAAAGTGAGATATGACTGAAAATGTGTGATAGCTGAAGGGAAGAAACAAACTGGACTGTAAGCAACTGTTCAGGCAGTGTGAGTGGTCTGTGACAAGAGAACATTATTATAAGCTGTGGAGTAGGCAATTCGAGAGGTATGAAATTAAATACTTCTGCACAGAGAGGGTTGCAGACAGGTGAAACTATCTACCCAGGGAGGTGGTTAACAATGAGAGAGCTACAGGGTTCAAGAGCAGATGGGATAGACATATGGGTCTGGTGAAAATGCTGATAGTGGAGAGGGGGAGAGTGGGGGTCTCATAAATCACAGTGCAGGGCTACAAACTGGGAGCACTGCCTAGATCCTACCAGTGCTAGACTGGTGGGGACTAATGTAGGAACCAGTCAGACTCAATGGTCCAAGGGTCTTGTTCTGCCTGTAAAAGTCTATGTTTCTAATAATGAATGAAATATACACTATAACAAAATACCTTTCCTTTCCTCTGCCACATAAACTTACTCATCTGTTCTTATTCCAGCTCTAGCCTCTCATAATGTGTACTTCCTCCCCTTCTTCCTTGTCATGCCCCCTGTCTTTACTCTGCTTCCCTTGAATCCCTAGGGCTCTTTATTGATGTTCCTTTTACGTATTTGTAAATTACTTTGTTATAAATCATATGTCTGTGTGGGACAATATATAAAATACTGTATACTGTGGACTGCATATTGGGATTTAGCCAATAGAGGGCAATATCTACCACACTGTCTGCAGTGCTGATACTGGTGAAGTGGATTTCATCTCCAGAGGAAAACAAACACTCAGTAGGGTCGTCCTTACTTCTAACAGGAGCAGACCCAGTGCAGCAGGCTCGTGCTCCTCCTGATGAGGGACCTGCTCACAGTTAAGGCTGCATACCACTTTTGAAAGATGGTTATAAATACAACTAGCCAAATGCAATAAATACAGATGTTTATTGTGTTGATTAAAAATACTTCTAAGAAAGCAAAACATGCCTGCCATTTTCCTCACAGTTTCCTGCTGCCCCCCCCCAACACACACTGCCAGTGTTTTTATTTTTTACATAAAGAACCTCCGTGTCATGTGCCCTTGTGAGTGATTAAGAGGATACAAACACTCTTGACGATTTCCCGGAAGGTTGCGGTCATACATAATGAGTGCAGACAGGAAAGAGAAACAGAGGATGATGTCCTTAAGTATGCGGATGTTCTCAGATGGGATTTCTTTGATCATAACATCTTGTGTACATAAACCTTGGAATTACTAATGCTTTTTGGCATCCAGAACTGTCTGAAAAAAACAAACATTTAAGGCCACAGCAGGAGAAATACAGGAGCTACCTGGGAAATTACAATATCTCTCATGAGTGTTGCTTGACCTCCTCCCTCATCAATGGCAAACTCACAAGAGAAGTTAATGGGGGTAAAGCAGCAGGAGTAACCAATATTTCTGATATCACAGTTAGCCTTATGTCATATTTGACATACACAATAAGTTCTTTATTTAAATTCTTTATTCTTTTACTGTTTTTCTGTTTGATGTGCATGTCGTACTGTTTTATATTTGTTATTTTATCAATTACAAATTTATAAGTTTCACAGGTGTTTTTTTGCAAACCTTTATGTATGGTGTGTATGATGTGTTGCATGTTGGATCCAGTGTCAGGGCCTGGGGCTAAACTCCTTGGGCACCTGTGTGCATGCAGATATTATGAGCAGAATAGAAACATAGAATTTGTCAGCAGAAAAGGACTGCTTGGCCCTCTCAGATGTTCCCTGTTTAATCTGTCACCACAAATCCTAACTGGTCTCTGTTGACCCTCCCTCCTCCCTGTCTGTTTTGTAATACACCCCTATGTATCCTATACATGCTTGAAGTTTTAATTGCCACTGTTTTTGCCTCCACCACTTCTGCTGCCAGCCTGTTCGGGACATCTACCACACTCAGTGAAGAAATATTTCCTCATGTCACATATGTCTTAAACTTCCCAATGCTTTCATGCAGCTAGATTCAAGAAAAGGAAAACCAGAATCATTCCAGTTTTTTTTTCCCATCAGTAATTTATGACCCCATTCTCTCTGCTGGCTACCTTTGGCTTCTAGCCCATCCAGCACCATCACCCACCATCCCTTACCTGACTCTGATGATCCCCCCACAGGTTGCCCCCCTGGTGGGGACAGGGGAGGGAGTGCCTCCCTCCAGTGTCCTCATCCAGATTGGTGCCAGAGCCCTGTTGAAGTGGGGCCTGCCACAGGTTGGAGCGTCATCCTGCCGTTGGGGTCTTTTTCCACCTGTTTCCTCCCTTGACTCCTCTAATCTCCCTGACATTAGGTCATGCCCTGTGAGACCTCACACACAGCTGACATACCCCTATGGAAGGGGTGAGCCCCCTGGCCCACCACAGGGGGCACTATTGCAATAGGATCAGATGCCACCCCTCCCCGTCTGGGAGCATCACCTTTCAGGTAATTGCTAAGATTTTCAAATAAGAGTTCCTAGTTTTATTGAAGTGATAACAGCAGAGAACAAGAATAAGTCTGACAGGAATAATGGAGTAAAACAGAACTTTATAAAGTAAAGGGAATAGAGAGAAAGAAAACATAGCAAATACCATAGTAAACTAGATGTGTGAATGAACGGGAACAGATCAGCCTCATTTAAATAGATCATATAAAATGGTTTGGAACAAAATTGACAAACATGACTGACTGAGACATGTCACATGATGCTTTAAAGCACACCCTGCTTGGTGTTACTGCTTATCTATACAATATAATATGGGTCTCAGAGATGTCCACAGTGTACCATAAATCCAAAGTCCCAGCCAGGCCTATGATGTTTCTGAGTCCAATATTTTTAGGTATTTTAGTTTTCCTGCCTTACCTCTGTAGTTGTGAAATTTTAATTGGCACTAATACAGATATCAAATATAACAGGCAACAGTTAAATATATCAAACCATCCTAGAACTCTAGTTTTCTGAAAATCAAACGTTCTTCCAAGTGAA
The DNA here is from genome assembly GCA_016271365.2 of Neoceratodus forsteri. Lineage (NCBI taxonomy): Eukaryota > Metazoa > Chordata > Ceratodontiformes > Ceratodontidae > Neoceratodus > Neoceratodus forsteri. The sequence goes on from CM028131.1 coordinate 1,132,224,123, forward strand.
ACATTCACAAAGGTTTGCATAACACAGATCTCCTTCAATAAGCTTTCCAAACCATGTAGTGGTAGTCAAATTTGTTCCTTTGTAATTGTGTGTAATAAGAGTGAAACGGAACATTATCTCACTTGTGTAATCCCGAGGTTAAAGACCAGAGCTGGGAACTTTGAGACCCAGGTTTGAACCTTGACTTGGATCCTTGTCTCCTGAGAAGTGACTTATTGTAAATGACGTAAAGATAACATCAAATACTAGCCAAAGAGAACTAAATATAGATGTTATAAACATTTTAATGAACAACTCCTCTTGTCTGATCTTACAAGCATAGCACGGCAAAGATTGAGGCTAATTCTAGATATAGGTTTTGCCTGGCATTTTTTTCATGAAGCAGTAAGGAGGATCTGTGACAGTCATGTACCTCTAAAATCTAAAACAATTAAGGGTATTTATTCTACCCAGATGTCCACTCATTTCCTGAGATTATTTGAAAAACACATCGCACTATGGCAAAAAGCTAAAAGAAAGGAGTGCAGGCTGGCAGTGGTACTGGCAATATAGGAATTAATGGACGTCTCAGGTGAGGAAATGCAGTGCAGAATTCTGCTTAAATAAGATAAAGACAAACCTGAATGACCCACAGTCAATGTTGAAAGTTATTCAGTTTTTGGAAAGTCAGAATGTCACAGGTCTCCTATGTGAGATGAACTAAAATGATACTGCATATTCAGACAGAAGAAATATTGCTCATTTGTTCAATTGCTATTTCATATGGTGGTTCTCCATTTCTCTAGTTCTCTACTCCTTACACCAACATCTATTTCATTAATTAAGAAGTTTTATAAGAATTATATAGGAATTGTTTTATATATACAGTATTAATATTGGTCTCCCATTCTCATTGAATTTGGCACTACCATATTTTGTTAATTTTTACAAAACGGGTATAAAAATATTGCATCCTGATTTGTTAGGACTGGAGCATTAAGATAACACACTGTATGTGTAAAAAAGTGCTGGCAGTCAGGACACAGCACACTAAATATATTAATGTTTTTTTTTTAAAGAACAACTGCCTCATTCTGGGCAGGCAACTCATACTGAGGAGTTGCCTGCCCTAGGAGCTATTTTAGTCCATAATGGATTTTTCTGTGCAGCAGTTAAACATTTGCACTTGTTTGCAAGGCTCATAACTTCTGACTATGAGCCGAGCAGCCACTGAGCACTGAAGTCCCGCCCCTTAAAATTACAGTTTGATTATTTAAAGTAGGGAACAGGGCTGCAGGCATGTTACATATACTGTAGAATAATGAAATCAAGGGAAGGGGCTCTCTAAACATGTCTACAGTTTATTTGCTTCTAATTATACATGCATGGAGCTATAATGTACATCATATATTCTTTGCAAAAAAACATTGTTAATGCACTAGTTAGGGTTAAACCAACAAAATGAATGCACTAGTTAGGGTTAAGCCAACAAAAGTAGGGAAATGTGGCATTAGGGTTTCCAGCCCAAACACCCCATCCTCCAAGCAGCAACAGGAAAAACCATTACAGTTTCACCTCTCCTGCATCTTCGCTAATCAGGCATGGAGTGTGCACTGGGATTATCAGCCCTATACCCACCTCATTCGATCGTAAAAGAAGCTGAGATGTGTAGAGTATATGAGAATGGGGTGAGCATTAGGGCTGATAACCCCAAAGCACACCCCATTGCCTGACTAACAAAGATGCAGGACAGATGAAACTGTAATGTTTTTTTCTATTGCTGCCTGGAGAGTAGGGGTGGCTTGTTAGGGTTGAAAACCCTAATGACACATTTCCCCACATTTGTCAGTTTAACCCTAACTAGTGCATTAATGAAATTTTTTGCAAAGAATTTCCTTACTTTTTGAGATAGTCTAATAGTATCCTCATTTGCCTGTGGGAGCACAGGGCCCTGCTCTTCCATCCCTCGATAGGTACGTACATGTATGTTGCTGTGGAAGCTTCATATTTCTGCCAAAATAGCAACCAAATTGTTAGCATAGCCTTGTTATTAGCCCACCACGTGAACCTCGTACTGAGAATTTTCAAATCCCCACTGAAACGTCATTCCATGGCATGGAAACATCATTCTGTGCCACAGGTTCAAAAACATAGTTTGACTAGGATTTTAAAAATGACAGCTGTAACATTTATGAGGTGGTGTAAAAAATGGCTATGTTGAAAATTTGGTGTCAAAATATTGTAAATTACCAAAGTTATGAGTGAGCGTAGCAAAATTACAATGGATACAGATAACTTTGCCATTTTTACACATTTTGACCCCAAATTTTCAACATACCTTTCTTATGACCCCCACCTCTTGAACAAGGACAGTGAAAATTTTCAAATCCTGACCAAATATTTTGCCAAGTGACCACAAAATTGCCTTTTGGGCCAGATTTGTGTAATTCCACTGACATTGTTCATGAGGTGTGGTCCCAAAAGGCTACATTTTTGGCCTCAAAATTTGCAGAAATGACAAAGTTATGCATCAAAGTTAAAAATTCCACTGAAATACATTGAACTGCACTTACCTTAGTTTCTTATATTGCAGTCTGTGGTTCCAGCAGCAAGGCATGTTTTGGATCAGAGAATGGATCTTCACCCTGAGACCCAGAGCCGTAGGAAGGCATTTCAGTGCCCTGGGCAAGAAACTAATTTAGTGCCCCGATCCAGAATGCAGCCGGGGGTCTGGGGGGCCGCAAGGCCCCCAGAAGTCCTGTAGGGTTTACATGCTCTGTGGTGAGTTTTGGGGCTTTTTATGAAGTAAAAACATAGTTTTGGTATATGTTCCCTACCCCTGATTTCAGGGAAAATGTTGTTCCCATGGAATCTGAGGTGTGAGACTCTGGCTGGCTGGCATCAGAGTGAGCTGTAAATGAAGTTCTCTTTTGCTGATCAACCAACAAATAAAATGTACTAGTCAACACTTGCCTGATGCCAGCTAAGGTGGCAGAGGGAGGTTAACTGAATAAGAAGAAACAAATCTTGATTGATTTAATTGTATTGTATGTATTGGGTATTGTATATCTATGCTCATCTTAAATACCACTGACTGCAGTGCCTATAAGTGCTACTTCCCAGTGCTGGCTGCCTGGCCTGCTGCAGCTGATTCTTCATTCAGCAGCAGCCTAGCAGGTACTGAGTACTAGGGTAGTAGTAGGGGTCTGTGGTTGAGGGTGAGTCAGGGCAGTGGAGTCAGAATGAAGAACTGTCTCAGGTCTGGAGGCTCTGTCTGCCATGGGACTGAGATGAGAAGGCCCACTGCCAACAGCTACCCACCTGGAGTATTAGGAAAGCATTGCGAGAGCCTGCCTGCCCTGTAACTGGAGCAGCCAGAGTCAGTCCTGTCAGCAGGCCAACTAACAACATCCATCCAAGGCAAGGCAATGCTTCATTTTCTACAGCAAGACTGGTGTGGGTGGGGTGGGGATAACGGAAGACATGAAAAAAAAACAATGGCAATGGAATGGGAGTGCAAGGGATGGGTCAAGAGGAGAAGAACAATTAAAATGTATAACATGTGGGTGGGAGGATGGTGCCCCGTAGCCCGCGCCATGGAAGTCAGTCGAATTTAGGAAGGCAACGACTTCTGTTCTTCACTCCCAGTCACTCCCAAAAGAAACTCAGAAGTAAGCACTGTATGGGAGTGTGATTATAAAACTTAGCTTAACAACATGCTGAGCAAAAAAATTCACTGTGGACAGTACAAGTTAAAACTTCTTTCACACGGACGGTCACAAAAGTGAACTGAATGCACTCCTCAATCATGAAATAATACACAGCAGTCACCAGCCAGTCAGCTGAGCCAGCCCAGTAATCAAATTCAAAGCAGATTTCCTGAGTTTGCATTTTTTCCAATCTAGTACCCCCACCTGGTGCCACTGCTACCACATACACCATAATTCATCTCACTGACACACAATATGACACAAGTTCTCATTTAAAAAAAAATCATTTTGGGTCACACACAGGATGGACGTGGATGGAAATGAAAAATGCTTGCTGTTGCTTTTACTTAATGCAGTCCAGTCAGACTACTACATTATAGACATCACAGAAGACAGTGCATTGCTTACACAAATCCAATATCTCTCTGTCTCTTGGTCTCGTCTCTCCTCTCTATACTCTATAGTTTATTGCTGCTTTTTGCTGCTAGTCTCTTTCTGTCTTGTCTCAACAAACTACTGTATCTCCAGCCTCTATTTAACTGCCTCTCAGTGCCATGTGCTTGTGGCACTCCACCCAGTACCTTTTATACTAATGCGTTGGGCGGCTGTGGCCCACCCACAGTTTCTCTTTCTCTGTACAACCACCACAAGATTATATTGTCTGCAGCAGATGGCGCAACCATGTGACACCCCCCCCCCCGATTTGCTGATCTTTGGTCCACAGATGCGCCCTTGCTGACAGCCAGTTGTAATTACAAAACCAAAATACATATATAAAAAAAAGAAATCTTAAAGCGACAGCACAAGTGAATTAAAAAGTGAGCTTTAGACTTGAAAACTGCACCCCTCAGAGGCTTGCGCCCAGGGTGGGAGCACCACCCACCCCACCCTTCCTACGGCACTGCTGAGACCTGTTCAGGTGAGTGAGGGTGTGTGGAGATGTGGGGAAGTGCTGGGTGGTGGGTACTGAGTGGTAGCTTGAGGTGGGGTGGATCAGATCACTGGGGGACTGTTTTCTTTCTTACAGGTTGTAAAGAAAAAAAAAGACACCGAAGGACCATTTTCTTTTTTTCACACAGGATGGCGATTGGAGGGTGGGGGTGCCATTAGGCACTAGGGAAAGAAAAAATGCAAAAGGGTGCAGCGATCAGAGGGTAGGGTTGCTAGTAGACACTAGGGTGCAAATACAATAATTATGGGGACGGTGATCGCAGGGTAGGGGGATGCCACTATACATCAGGGAAATACTTAATCATTAGGAGGACAGTGACCTGAGGGTGGGGGCACCACTAGACACAGGAAAATATAAAATTAATAACAGGGATGGTGACTGGAGGGTGGGGGTGCCACTAGACACCAGGGAAACATCCATCATTATAGGGACAGCAATTAGAGGTTGGGGGTGCCACTAGACATCACGGAAATACATAAGAACCACAGGGAGGGTGATCAGAGGGTGGGGTGCCACAAAACACTAGGGAATACTTTATTATTAGGGAGACAGTAATCAGAGGGTGGAGGGGCACCACTAGACACAAGGGAAGTATACAATTAATAATGGGCACAGTGATCGGGGGGGGGGTGCCACTAGACACCAGGGAAAAAAATAAAATAATTACAGGGATGGCGATCACAGAGTGGGGGTGTGCTACTAGACACCAGGCAAATATTTTATCATTAGGGGATGGCGATCAGAGGGTGGGGGTACCACTAGACACCAGGGAAACATTACAGAATTAGTGGAATGCCAATTCATATGAAAAGTTTTGTATCAGTAGTCATATGAAAAAAGCAGAAGTAAGTCATGAAAAAGGATTTAAAACTATAAAAAACATTTTGGGTTCATTTCTCCAACAAAGAAGTGCAGAATCCACCTAACGTAGTCCCAATGAGCAAGATACATATGTTACTGTCTCTGCAGGATGTCATTTTTGTGGGTTTTGAATTTTTTATTTGGAAAAAATGGACACCAAAATAGCAGCAAATGAAAAAGGATTGACGCTATATGAAAAAGGATTCCTTTTTCGTTTCACACAACTATCTCGAAGTGCTTACTGAGCATGCTCAGATCCACAATTTCAAAATTAATTAACTTTAGAATGGATTAATGTTTTTTTCACCAAACAAGCAAAAAGCAAATCTGTGGGCCATCCCCTTTCTACCTTGGACATTTCATATCAAAATTCAAAACCTTTTGGGCACTAGGCAAGTTAAAAAAAAAAAAAAAACAGCAAAACACTCCTGAAAATTCACTTTTTGTACTATCCAGAACTTAGAATCACACATCTGACCACAACAAAACTTAGCATATCTAGAGAACTACCTCATGAAACTGCGCATACAAAATTTCATGTAAATCCATTGAATGGTTGTGACGTTATTAAAGTGCAAATATTTGTGGTTTAACATCAAAAACCCTACTTAGTCCTAATCATAGTGATGCAATCACACCACAATAATTAGTCTCATACAATTATAACTGGAAATAAAGAAACTGTAGACATGTTTAGAGAGCACCCTCTATCAATTTCATTATTTTATATGTAGCATGCCTGCAGTCCCGTTCCCTACTTCACGTCATCAAACTGCAATTTTTATGGGTGGAGCTACAGTGCTCAGCTTGTAGTCAGATGTTACAAACTGGCCAAACAAATGTAAATATTTACTTAACTGCTGCACAGAAAAAAAATCTATTATGGGTTAAATTAGCTCCTCGAGCAGGTAGCTTCTCAATATAAGTTACCTGCCCAAGGCTTAAAATCATGGCAGTTGTTCTTTAAAATTCCTAATTTCCATTACAAACATGTCTTCCACCTTTACTAACTAATGTAAACTTCCTCAAAATAAAAACAACAAAAAACTGATTAAATGTTTTTTTTCCCTTTATATTCCCCTTCTTGCACACATATATACATTAAAATGAAGCAGTACTCATGTTTTGTTTTTGGAGATTTGTTCTGACCATGGACTCCCTCACCCCCATCCTTATCTGCCTACCAGTAAAATCTTTGCTGCTTATTCTACTCCGAATACAGCTGAATCCCTTTACTGAGGACTTTTGTTGTGTGCATGTTTGTGTATATGTGTGTGTGTGTGGGGGGGGGGTGAGCATTTAACTAGTAGAACACTACACATGTTTGAATTCCTTAATTCCAAGATCAACAAACTTCCCATTTACTGAATGTGCAAATAGACAGATGATGCTTGACAGCTGGGAAGGGACTACTTTTCACTAGTTACTTTTAACAAAAGAAAATACTTGTTTAAATAAAAAAATGGCTTTTTTTTTTAAATCCCAGTTTACCCATTTTATACGTGTAATAAAATGCTTTGAGGTGAGAACTGCACTGGTACAATGCACCTCATGTCTTATTGCTTACTTACTCTAGTTACATTTGTAATTTTTTCACATCTTTTATGCTTTTTCTATACCCACCTCCTGTTTTGTAGTTTTCTTGTGTTTTTATTTTATTATTAAGGTTTCTCTCCCATGGTCAGCTTGGGATGGGGCTTGTCAGTCCCATCCCCAACCCCTCTGCTTGGCATGCCCTCTGCTTGGCATGCTGCCTCAACCCAGCAGGGTCCCTTAGACCCCCATGGATTGCTTCCCTGGTGTGGACAAGTGGGGGAGAGCTGTCCTTCCCTCACCCAGAGACTCACATCCAGTTACGGAGTCCCAGCCAGCCAGCAGTATAGAGCAGAGGGCCAGTGGGTGGGACATCATTGAGCTTGAGACAACCCTTTTCCATTTTCTCCCATTTATCCAGAGCCACAGTGGCATGCAGGAGCCATGCATGCATTCCACAACTGCAGCTCCTTTCACCCACCTGGCTTCAGTCTGTCTTCCATGCTTTAGTGCTACCACCAGGCTTCCACTTGTGGCAACCAAGAGCTGGGATGAACCACCACCCCAGTCCAGGGAGAAGAGCTGCCAGGAGTCCACTTCATCCTCCCTCTGCCCTCCCCCTGCAAACCCACACTCATTCCTGAAGTTGGGTCATCAGCATTGTGAGAAGGTGTTACAGCGCCTCACCCCTCTGCACCACTAGGCCGGCCACTTTTCTTGTTTTTACTACACTATTCATATTTCATAATCCATTTGTTTTTTTAGATCATCCTGTGCCACAGGTGGGAAAACACATTTCTGGCTGGAAGTGAAAAATGACAGCTATACTGTTCATGAGGAGATGTAAAAAAATGGCAATGTTGAAAATCTGGAGTGAAAATATGAAAGGTTGGTGAAGTTACGAGCGTGCGTAGAAACTGCGCAACACACGCCCATAATGCTATCATTTTGGGGAATATTTTCACCAAATTTTCAACATGGGCATTCTGGGACCTCTCCTCATGAACCGTAGCACTGTGATTTTGTTAATCTGTCCCAAAAGTCAGTTTCCCACAGAGACCGCTCCATTCTGTGCCACAGGTGCGACAACATGTTTCGGGCAGGATGGGAAAAATGACAGCTACACTGTTCATAAGGAGGTGTGAAGAAATGGCAATGTTGAATATCTGGAGTGAAAATATTAAACACTGGCAAAGCTACGAGCGTGTGTAGAAACTGCACAATGCACACTCGTATTGCAGTCATTTCTTGGAATTTTTTCACCAAATTTGTAATATGTTTTTTTTGGGGACCCTACTTCATGAACAGTGACACTAAAGAGCCTCATTACTTGGTCCTGAAATCACTTTTGGGACCAAGTAACAAAATGACAGTCACATGTTCATGAGGTGGGGTCCCCAGACCCCATGTTGAAATGTGGGGCCACAATTCCTAAAAATGGCTGAGATCAACCTAAATTGAACCCCCCATTGACCCCATTATACAACTTACTGTCATTTCTTTAGTTTGCCGCCAGCTTTGAAGAATGCAGACATGTCCCAGTCCAGAGAAGACTGCTGATCCTGACCTCCGGAGGTAAGTATGGGAGGGGGTGCGGGGAGGTGGGTGCTCAGTGGGAGGGGCAGGGGGACTGGAGACAATGGTGGACCATTTCTTTTGGAGTAAAAAGATGTCAGGGAGACTGTTTTCTTTCTTTACAGGTTTAAAAACACATTTCGCATATTGGGGTAGGCTCCAGAGTGGTGGTGGGGGGGCATGCTGACACAGGATTGGGCACCCTGATGTTGGCAGATTACAAACTTTCTTTGGCGGGAATACATGCCGACACAGGGACTGGGCACCCTCAGCTTTCCTTGGGGTGTGTGGTGGGCAGCAGGAACCATGGCTCATTACTTGTTTCACCAGGAAAGGCACACAGAACAAACAAGTTGTTGGCGGAGCAAGGGCCAGGGACAAAGTGCTGGGCAGCAGGAGCTGATAAGGTTGTGAGGGAGGTGCCACTACAGTGATGAAGCTGTTCGTGATTGCAGCAGCAGATTCATTTCAACTCTCTGGCTCTATTTGAAGCTGCTGTCATTGTCAGCTTCCGCCTTGATTGGTGGCTGAGGGATGCACCCAGTAAAGCACTGGCTGCATTGGCCACAACACTGACACATCTCTAAAATGTAGTACTGTCACAAGATGTTTCTTGCACATGGGCACAGCAACCAAAAAAAGGATCAGTGCCCGCCTAGGCTTCACCTGCTATGCTTATCAACGCTGGACCGTGGCTGTACTGTAACTTGGAAACTAAAATCTGTAAACCAGAACTCTCTTTAGTCCCCAGAACTGTTTTTTTGCCCTGTTTCACCTCATGTTGTGCTCAGTGCAATGTATTGCAACAGCAAAAAAACTGACAGAAGAACTTAGTTGAAGCACTTAGCATCATATTTAATCCTGCATACTCAGTCTCCCACTGTCCCAGATCACAGCTTAATACTAGACTTGTCTCTGTTTCCATTTGCTGGATGTAAACAACTTAAATAAATCAGAGTATAATAATCATATTATAACAGCAGTATGGTAGGAGGGAGCAGGCAATGGAAAACACTAAAATCAAATGGCCTGGGCTCAGAATTCTGACCACCTCCCCCGTAAAATCCACTTGTAAGTCATGGCATTGTGTACCAAGGTAATGTGCATTGCTATAATGAAAAGGGAGAATCTAAATACATTACACATAATATAGGAAATATATGCTGAACTGTGACTTACAAGTTTTCCAAGGTCTCTACACTGACCTTAGGAGCTCTTTCACTTCCCCATATCTCAATTAACCTCTCTCTACTCGTCTCATAGCTAGTACAACTGTTAATGGCTTGTAAAGTGCTTTGGTATACAGTGCATATAAAATACATTATATAAAACCAAATTCCTTGCCTAACATTCCTTGGTAAAAACTTTCCCCTTACATTTCATCTCACAAAGTAGGATGCTAGACAGTTGGATGTACACCAGGTTTTTATTATACTTTATAAAATCAGTTCTTTTTATACATATGTAATAACTGGGGGACATTTTCTCTCATAGGAGAAACTGGTTATAATTTGCCGTTACAATGGCGAACACGCGCCAGCTTCTCCTCAGCCCCAGTCGCCCACACTCACTACAGTTCTCACATTGCTGCCCCCCACTACCCTCAAATGGCAACCACATAGAAATAGTTCGGGGAAACATCAGTCAGCAAAAACTTCTCAAAGAAGTAAAAAGCAACAAAAGAGTCTCTAACCTTTGGACCTACGTCGAGCAATTTTGGTAGCTGACAATTCTGCTCTGCCCCACTCACACTCAATCAGTCGCGCTGGTCTCACAAAAACAGCAGTTAATGGACAGCATTTCTTGGACTCAAGAGAGAATACTATTTAAAAACAAAACACAGCACTGAGGTATGTTTACTTACATATTTGAAGATTTTACTTTTAAGTTCCTCCTTGTCAGGGCGATATGCAAACTGCACATGGAACTCTGAACTTCATTTGCATATCGCCGTGCCAATGACCATTCAGACCTAAACAAAATCTTCAAAATAGTGAGTAAAAACCATTGACAACACAACTTTAAAACTTGTTTTCACAATATTTTAAACTACCCACAATAACAGCTACTGTAGGCATTTTCTGCTCTTGCGGAAAAAAAAAAAGACACAAGCCTTTACTAAAACAGCATTTATTTCAATAATTCTGGATGGAGAAAAAATGTCCCCCAGCAATTACATAAAACAGTACATAGGGGAGCACACAGCAACTCAAATTTAATACACACCCTCAGTGTGGGATGCTTTGATGAACCCCTTGGGGGGGTTATGTAGCATTCCACACCTCGGGTGTGTATTACATTCTCATTATGCACTCCCCCCCATGTATTATTCTATATATAATTAGTGATTTGCTCTAATTACACATGGATAACTGTATATAATTCACCATTATAGCCAGCTGGTTAAAATGCCAAACTTGAGACTGCAGAGAGCTGTCACTCAAATACAATAGCACAAATGCACTCTGTATAAACTGCCAATCACTGAGGCACAGAAAATGCTCACTCACTGCATTGCTGGATCCCAGATTCCAGGGCAGGCAGCTGTGCTGAGACTGAACTTTGAGGAACACCATTGGGCGCAAGATAAATTCTTTTCCAGCCCCAATACAGGCAGCAGGGCTGGAAAACAGGAAGAACTTGGCACTAAATATCAGGACAGCACCATACATGTGCAAGTGTAGGTAAACAAAACCTTTTTTGTTTCACTAATTAGTACAGTAAAGTCTGTAATTATAAAAAGTTAATAGATAGGGGTTGTAAGATTTGATACATTACATGGGTGTTTAATGCTTTAGGAAATCCCTTGAGCTTCTCTCTCAGTGTTTATGAATGCAGCATCACACACCTCATGTGTTTGTAAAATCTCATTACATATCCCTACCCATACATTATTCTCTATTTAATTGTTTCAGTTTTGGATCAGCAGCTGCACTGAATGCAGTTCAGACCCTTTGAGATGTCATGAACTACTGTGTGAACTGCTCTTGCATTGATTAAACATTCCATTATGCATGCTTTTATCAAATATGTTCTAAGGTGCAGAATTTGTTGGGAGATATAGTCACCCCACTGATATGAGATGAGGAACCCTTAGCCTGTGGCTACATGACTCAACATATATCACAGGACTGTGTATGTTGAGGCATGAGGCAGTGTGTATATCACCTCTGAAGTCAGATTTCACAGTCATTGAAACAGTGTCTTCAAGTTCGGGTTCACTGAAATGTATGCTATATTTCTCAACATAGAAGTTTCCAGCTTAACCATGGCTTCTCCCCCAGTAGTTTTTATCTTAGGAGTGGTGTATCCCACTTTATGCCATGGACATAAGTAAACAGCCAATGAAATTGCCAGACTGGCAGTTTACCATCATTATAAATCCTATGATAACCAGTGGCTGTTGATGAGTATATAATCTATAATATCTGCAGCATAGAAATGAACACAATAAAAATAAAAAAAACAAATCAACCTCTTTAATAATTATATTTTATTATAGTAAAAAAATGAACCTTGGTATAATAGCAATAAGCCACTTAGAGTATGTGGGTTATCGGGGGGTTTACCACAGCTGGTGAGGATTTATCCACTCAGCTGCACCTCGTGGGCAAACCACTGCAGCCGTGGTAAATCCCCTGATAACCCACACCCCCTCGTGATTTATTGCTTAAGTAATCTGCTCCATAGCTTGCTCCAATAATGCTGAGCACAGTGTGTAGTCCTTCCAGCTGGATACATCAAAGAAGTGACTTGCTGAGCAGCTCAAGACATATTTGAGGAGGTCTTTAAGTCTGTAAGTTGCTTAGAAATTTGAACAGTCTCTCTTATCTCTGAGTATAATACAGGGTGAACAGGCAGCACTTTTTGGGAAATTTCCGGTTAGTTACTGTTCTGTTGATGGGGTGATGCCATGAGAGCCCCCCCCCCCATGCTATGAATGGTCCCACTGCACCTATAGGCATCTTCTCACCAGCACTTGTCTCCCCAGGACTAAGACTAAGGTCTCAATTTTCAAATACACTGGATTGTTGCAAGCCCTGAGTGTGCCAATGACATGGTGCACAGGGCTTGTGGCAATCTCTGGCCGCTGATCAGGATTTTTGCTCCCTTGCACCAAATGCCACAAGTTAGACCAGATTTTATTGGTCTAGCTTGTGGCAATCCCAAGGACCCTTTTTACAGTGCTTGCATCAAAGAGATGGCACAAGCTGCTATAAATCATGTAAACTGTTGCAGGTGCAAAATCGGGCACAATTGTGGCCAAGGGGAACTGGTGCAGCTGCATCAAAATCCAGGGTTGAAGCATTGAAGCAAATTTGGCACAAGCCCTGTGTCACCATTTGAGAATCAAGCCCTAAGTGAGAGAATGTGGTCGATAAGCCCCTTACTAATTGGAGTATCAAACACAAATGAAGCAGTATTCTTCCTTTTTTCCTCCTTTAGTTCCTTCTTAAAAGGTTTTTGATTTTTTGTGGTAAATTTTTTCATGCTCAAAAGAGATTTTTAACTTAAGGGGCTCAATTCTCAAAAATCCCTTAGATTGCCACAATTTGCAGTGATCAAGGGCTGCAGCAAAGTCAGCGAGCATCAAAGACCCTGCGCCCAATTTTAAAAACATGGAGGTCTCTGCACCAAGGACCCAAGAGCTGCTGCAGCTGCAGGTTTGCGCCAAACATGTGGTGCATCTGAGGGGTTTGAAGGAGGGATCCATCACCTTCCAGCCCAGCAAAAGCCTAGACAAACTGCAAAGGTGGGGGGTGTAATATACCTGGAAGATGGTGACTGGGGGCTACTGGAGCAGCGGGGGTGCCATAGTGTATCCAGAGAGGGGGTGGCTCAGGACACTCTGAAGGAGCCAACACAAAAACACTAAAGGAGAGGCAAGCCTTGAAAAAGAGTCAGAGTGATGCAAAATGTTGAAGCTAGCCTGGGGGGGGGGTGCTACCTGTTTGTGTGTACTGTAACAAGCTGTGTTTTTAATTTGCATTTCTAACAAATAAATGCAATTTTTATAGTATCCTAATGTTGAATTCCTTTATCTCCTTGGACATTTGAGCCAAAATTGTTCCTTGCCTCTCTTGTAGTGCCATAGTGTATGATGAGGACATTGTGGCACTGAGAGGAAGTGGATGAGGCTTCTGGCAGAGGTGACATATGAAGTAGCAGACAGCTGCTTGAACAGGATAGGGGGTTGGCATGATGACACCATCATGACATGTACCTCAGGTGGACGTAGCCCTGGAACCTGTCCTACCATACCCACAGTCCCCTACATGGGGCAGGTGGCAGTGGGTGCAGGTTGTAGGGTGCATTAAGTGGACAGATACAAGCCCTGGGCGCAGTGGCATTCTCCTGGTACACAGCCCCCCATGTGGTGGCCGGCTATTGCCTGACTACACTGCCTGGGAAAGTGGGTCCTGTGGGGCAGGTGCCAGAGCTGCTTCCTCCTGGGGTCCATGTCATGATGGTGTTGCCATGCCAACCCCCCCACCTGGTCCAAGCGTCTGTATGCTACTCCATATGGCACCTTTGCCTGGTGTCTGCACCACTCCCTCTCAGTGCTGCCTTGCCTCCTTTGTACCCTATGGCATGCCCACTGCTCCAGTGGCCCATGATCCCCACCTTCCAGGTCCCAAACCCCACTCATGACCATGCCAAGCAGTGGCACAGGGCCCATAGAACAGCTCCTGGCTGGTCTAATCTGAACCCTCTCTTGTGACCACAACGGGGCTTCTGAAATAGGAAAAAAGGAGGATGGTGCAGCCCCACCATGGTGCAACCACTCTAGCAACCTGGCACATGGGCACTTCTAATGCAAGTGTGTCAGTGGATGGCTTAGGCACATGGCATTCCAATTTCAATTCAGCCTGCTTTCGAAAATTGGGACAGCCACAAACTTTAATGCTAGGTGACACTTGCATCATTCCCATTTTGTGTAAGCACCTTGCATCAGAACTGTTAGTTCAAAAATGGAGCCCAAGAAGTCTAATTCCGGAAAGAGCTCTGTAGCATAGCTGCTACCCTCCATCATCTTGGATTCTGCCCAGTCCATTTGTTTAAATTAATCTTCCACCATTTTCCACCCACACAACTCTCCTCCTCCAACAGCCAAACAAGCATTTACTTTTTAAGGGTTTGTTATATGGTGGGTAACAGGCAGAGCCCTTCCTCTAGCTCAGTCAGTGGCCTTTTTCTGTCGAATACAAAAAACAACATGGTACATGCACAAGGACTTTGTTCTTTTTTAGCCAAAAAAGTTTTAATTTCTTGACCCTGAAAATGCATTTTAGGGCCACATTTAAATGACAAAACTTCAAGGTCGGGGGTGTGGGGTGTTGAACATTCTGTCTGTGAGTTTTTGTGGAAAAAATGTTAAAAATAAAATGTTACAGGTGATTGAAAAACACTGGGAAAAATATTAAGCCCCAATAAAATAGAACCACATGTGTATTGGGATTGTTTTATTGATTTTTTCAATTTTAGGGATGGGCTACTTAATAGCCCACCCCCTTACAACCACTGAAGTGACAACTTTCAGACCTGCCCTATGGGTCTACTGCTTTTTGTAGGGCCCACATGTTACACATTCAACACCATTCCCTATGGGTCTGCTTTTTGGGATAGAAGAGCCCTGCATGAAGCAAGCTAAAGGTATATCCCCCATGCCCAGTAGATCTACTGCATAGTATCCCATACCAGATGGATCTACTGCATAGTGTAGGGCCAGCTACAGGTGCAGCACCCTGTCTGCTGGGTTGGCTGCTTGACATAGGGCCTACGAGGCACTAAACAAAGTAAGCTATAGGTCTTCCCTCCCAGCTGAACAGGGCTGCAGCTTTGTGTAGGGTCCACAGGGCCTTGCATACAGCAAGCTACAGGTGTGGTGCCCTACCTGATGGGTCAACTGCTTCACATAAGGCCCAGATGACCCTGCATAAGGAAAGCTATAGGTGACAGTTGTTATACAGTATATCCTTTTGAAGAAGTAAGGCATTTTATTGCAAAAATAACTATGTTAATGCATCAATTTGGGTCATAAAGAAACAAAAATAAAGAAATGTGGTGTTATGGTTGCAACCCTAACTCCCTCCCCTCCCCTACATTTGTGACCCAAGGCCAAGCTGCAGGTCCAGGTTTGTGCCATAAATATCCACTGCTTTGCATAGAGCCCACAGGGCACTGTGCAGAGCAAGCTATAGGTCTGGGGCACTGCACAACCGATCTGCTGTTTTGTGTACAGTGCACAGGGCCCTATGTAAAGCAAACTATATACATTGTCTGTCAGCACAAAATCCTTCTCTACGCAGATGATGTGGTAATCTACTCCAGTCATGCTGACCCAGCAACCCTAGAAAGGTGACTTCAGGAGGACTTTAATCATGTGGAGGACTGGTTTGGTAAAGCAAAGCTGCTAGTCAACCATAAAAAACCAAGACAATGCTTTTTGCCCCAACTCATAGCCGCTACAGGACATTCACAATAAATATTCTTAACAAACAAAATGTAGCCATTGAAATGGTCCCCAATTTCAAATGCCTAGGGATTACCCTTGACAGCACCCTCTCCTTCACCTCCCATGTTGATCACATCGCCATGACGGCCAACAGGAAATTCAGCCTATTATACAAACACCGAAGCTGCCTCACTGAAAAAGCCCTCCAGCTTGCCATTACCAGCTCAATATTCTCAAATATCAACTATGGTCTTGCCATCTACAGTGAGACCCCTGACAGTACCCTTGGGCGTCTCACCACTACACTTAATAAAGCCTGCAGACTAGCACTAGGAGCCCCACACCTAACCCATACCTGCCACCTTTACCAGCAAATGGAGTGGCTAAATCTGAGTGACAGGGCCCACTATCAAGTGTGCCTTCTTGCCAAAAAAGCAGTCCTGGGCCTACTGCCTCCTGGACCCAGCTCCCTCCTACATCAGGCTGTTCCAGCAAGGACCACAAGGGCATCAAACAGTCACTCCATCAAGGTTCCCTTCTGGTGCACCTCTCAAGGTCAGCGCTCCTTTGAATACTGTGCTCCACTTTGGCTTACCTCGCTCCCACCTGAGCTTGCCTCTATCAGTAAAATCAGCCCATTCAAAACTGCACTCAGATCCTACCTATCTAACCAAGCAATATGCTCCTGCTACCCTTGACCACCTCCTCTTGTACTCAAATTCTGGCTACCCTCAACACAAACACTTCTAAACTGCCCAACCTGCTACGTATCCCCAACCAGGAGTGTAGCCTGAAATGTTCATTTTGTACACAATCTCCAACGGTTACACCCCTCAATTAAAAAATGTACACATCCTTTCCAAATGGCACCCCCTTCCAAACAAGTCAGATTGTTGTCAGATAACTCCTCTACTCTCTAAAGAGGTTAAACATGTATTGGACACTCCTCAGTGGCCTACACTAACCCAAATACTACAGATTAGAATGATAATATTAACAGAGTGGCTTATGCTTTGTGGCAGGCACTCAACAAAATTGTACACAAATGTGTACAGTGAGTATGCCTGTCTACACCCTTGCCCCCAACTACTTACTGCCCCAACCCTTTCCTCTCATACCTCATCCACTTTTTCTATTACATCAGGGTTCATTGCCCAACCCTTCCTCTAATTCTCCTGCCCACTGTGTCTAGCCCTCATCCCCACCACCCCCACTCCCTAAAACTGACAAGGTGACCCCGTGTCTGAGATTGCCGCAAGTTCTCACCTCCTACCCCACCCCCCCACCCTCCCTTCAATCCATTACTAATGGACTACCTCCTGCTCTCTCTCTTCCCCTACTAATCTATGTTGGCTCCAACTTAGCCCAGATTCTGTGTACGTGTCTGTACTATGCAATTTGTATACTTACTGTTGCCTCTGATTCTATGTACCTGAAATTGTATGTATTCCTGTTGGTCTTCAGTTATTCCCGACGTGGAACTTTTGTAAATGAGCTTGTAGTTCAAAGGTTGTAATCTGAGAACTCAATAAATAAATAAATAAATATACATTTATAGTATGTTGGCGACCTGTGATGAGACATACTTCTTTACCTTTGAAGAGTTCATCATAATTATGTGGTGGCTTGTGCTTCAGATTGGATGCTTTGGGCTGGGGGTGAGGGGTGAGCATTAGGGTTGACAAACCCAAGGAAGACCTCCCCACTGAATCGCCAAGACTCTGGAGACCTAAAACTCTATAGTTTCTTACTTTTGGTGCTTGGGAGGTGGGGGTGGAGAGTTAGGGTGGAAACCCTAATGTCACATTTCTCTACTTTTGTGTTATTCTCAGTTACATGTACTGGTGCGTTAACAAAGTTTTGTGCAAAGAATTTCCCTTCCTTTTGAGATAGTGGAATCATATCCTCATTCAAGCAGATCCCTTCAGGACCTGCATGAACAGGTGCAGATGTGCAAGTCCTACAGAAGTACAGGGACCTGTTGACCCTGCCATTCTGGGTACCGTTGGATGTCAAAAGTTACCAAAACTTATGAAAGTGCATAAGAAACAGTCAATGTACCTTCATAACTATGTTATTTTTTTAATATTTTGACTCCCTAATTTCAACATAGTCTTGTTACAAAGCCACTCATGAATCCGGTGTGTGAACATTCTGCGGTATGGGCACGAAAATACATTTTGACCAGGTTTTGAAAAATGATAGTTGCTATGTTCATGAGGTGATGTGAAAAAAATGCCAATGTTGAAAATTTGGGGTGAAAATATTTTAATTTACCAAAGTTATAAGCGTATGTTGTAAAATTTTAATGTATGCTCATAACTTTGTTGTTTTGTAATATTTTACCCAGATTTTCAACATAGTCTTCTTATAAACCCACCTCATTAACAAAGTGGAGACATTTTTCAAATCCCACCCAAAAGGTGATTTTGCACATCAACAACATCAATCTGTGCCACAGGAGCAAAAACACATTTTGGTCAAAATTTGAAAAATGACAGTTTTCACATTCATGAGGTGATGTGAAAATATGGCTATGTTGAAAATTTGGGGTCAGAATATGCAAATTACTGAATGCTATCAGCGCAGTATTGCAAATTTTATCAAGCCATAATCTTTGCTATTCTTAAATATTTTGATTCTAAATTTTCAACACAGTTTTCTTATGGCCCCATCTCATGAACAAAGGCAGTAAAATGTTCAAATACTGTCCAAAAGTTGATTTCTCCAAGCAACCTCGATATCTCCTTTTGGGCCTGAGTTGCATAATTCCACTGCCATTGGTCATGAGGTGGGGTCCCAAAAAGGTTATGTTGAAAATTAAGTGTCAACATATGCAAACTTGACAAAGTTATGCATCAAAGTTGAAAACCCCATTGAAATACATTGAACTGCACTTACCTTAGTTTCTCATACTGCAGTCACTGGTTCCAGCAGCAAGACGTGTCTTCGATCGGAGAGTGGATCTTCACCCGGGGATCTGTTCAGGTGAATGAGGGTGCATAGGGGTTGTAGTGGGGGTGCTGGGTGGTGAGTGCTGAGTGGGAGGTTGGGGTGGTGAAGCCATATCAACAAAGGGCCATTTTTTGTTTTAGAGGTTAAAAAAAATATATCAATAGATGGTTTTCTTAAGTACAGGGAACAATTTGGGATGGGGTGGGGGTGCCACTAGACACCAAGGGAAATGCAGAAAACATGTGGGGATGGCAATAGAAGGGTGGGGGCACCACTGAACACTAGGAAAACACATAAAACATGTGAGGATAGTGATTGGAGGGTGGAGGGCACCAGCAGACACCAGGGAAATGTAGAAAACATGTGGGGACAGTGATCGTAGGGTTGGGGTGCCACTAGGCACCAGGAAACATAGAAAACACAAGAGAACAGTGATCAGAGGGTGGGGGCACCAAAAGACATGAGGGGAAAGATACAATACTTGAGGGGACAGTAATCCAATGGTGGGGGGTGCCACTAGATGGAGCCATGACACGACGGTGACAACTTTTTTCTGATGCAACGCTAAGGTGATGGATTTATGTTGACCACAAATTGTGGCTGGCATAAATCAGTCTGGAAACTATCTGTTTTTTTTGGGGGGGGGCTTTGCTCTCCCGAACCCCCAATCAAGAGGGCACTGCCCGCTGTATCCCTCGTAACTAAGGATTATCAACTCCAGGTCAGAGTTGATTTGGGGTGGGGCAAACCCCAGAGAAAGCAGTGCCTGAGTCCCACAGGTACATTACAGTGGTAACAGTGACTTGTTGCTGTAATGTACTTCGCTATTGAAATGTCACTGTGGCATCAGCACATGCAACGAAACACCAGAAAAATGTAGAAAAAGTGCAAGGATGGTGATTGGAGGGTGGGGGTGCCATTAGACAGCAGAGAAACATAGAAAACATGTGGGGATGGTGATCTGATGGTGGGAGCACCACTAGATACCAGGGAAACATACAAAACATGATCAGATGGTGATTGGAGGGTGGGGGCACCACTAGACACCAGGGAAATGTACAGTACCTGAGAGGAATGGTGATCAGAGGGTGAGGGTGCCAGTAGACACCGGGGGAAACATACAAAACATGACAGGATGGCAATCGGAGGGTGGGATTGCCACTAGACACCAGGGAAAAGTAGAAAACATGCAGGGACGGTGGCTGGAGGGTGTGGGTACCACTAGAAACCAGAGGAACATAGAAAACATGTAAGGACAGTGATTGGAGGATGGGGGCACTACTAGACACCAGTGAAATGTAGAAAACATGCAGGGATGATGATTGGAGGGTGGGGAGTGCTGCTAGACACCAGGGAGATGTAGAAACATGTGATGACGGCACTCGGAGGGGGGGCACCATGGTTGAGTGCAGAATCCACCTAACTAGGTCCCGATTAGCAAGATGCATGTGCTGGTGTGTGTGCAGGATGTAATTTCTGTGGATTTTTTTTAATGGAAATAAGATGGCAGCCATACAAAGAAAGATTTTTTTCCTCGCAAAACAAGATTACCCCATATGAAAAAGGATCCTTTTCCTATGGACCAAATTATTTTTTCATTCCAAGCAGCTATCCAAAAGACTATACAGAGCATGCTCGGAATCAAAATTTAAAAATTGAATAACTTTGGAACAGATTCATATTTTTTCACCAAACAAGAGAAAGAGCACATTTGTTGGCTAGTGCCTTTCTACTCTGAAAATTTCAAACAAAATTCCCAACTGTCTGAGTGCTAGCCAATGACAAAAAAACAGTGATTTTTTAATTTATTTTTTTATCTGGATCTCAGAATCCACACATCTGACCGGAATGAAACTTGGCATGTCAAGAGATATACCCCCAGAGACAGAGCATGCAAACTTTTTGTGCAAATCTGTTGAACAGTTGAAAATATATTAAAATGTCAAGTTTGGGGCTTAACATATAAACCCCTGCTCAAATCTATAGTGGTGTTTCCACACCACTATAATTTG
Source organism: Neoceratodus forsteri (assembly GCA_016271365.2). Classification (NCBI taxonomy): domain Eukaryota; kingdom Metazoa; phylum Chordata; order Ceratodontiformes; family Ceratodontidae; genus Neoceratodus; species Neoceratodus forsteri. Next base: position 1,132,245,156 of record CM028131.1, read on the forward strand.
TCTATACACACCATGTGATGGATGAATAAGAGAGCTTAAATAAAAATGGCTATTCAGCCCTTTTATTTGCTTCTGGGGTGAATTAAATGTTATTCTTCTTGCATTTTCCCTGTAGCCTCATCACATTGGCATTCTGTGTTTCATGGTATAAATAAAACATTCCATAGGGCACTCAGAAATAAGCTTTTTATTCACTCTGGAATGTTGCAAACAGTGCTGACCTAGAACTGTAAGCAGCACTGTTGGTAACATTCTAAAGTGAATACATTTGTTTGCATACACTACGGAATGTCCTGCACACTTACCACACCCATGGTGAATACATAAATGAATCATGTTATTTTTGGGATACATTTTATTTACAATTAGAATGCATGTGATCTGAAAATAAAATACAGAGAAAAGGGTCAGATGGTGGGTCTATGAAAAGGAAGGCAGAGTTAAGCTTAAACAATATAACACACTAATAAAATATTATAGTTATTGTACTATATATCAAATACATACTTGATTGTGTTGGAATAATAATTTTTTCCCCATACGTGAGTGGGAAGACCTGTATAACTATCTTATTACACTGCAGCCCTTATATGTTCCCTATATATAAGACAATATGGAGACTGAGACAGACTTTAATTTATTTAGCAATGATTGCCAGCTGACATGCAACATTATAACATACTGTACACACTTAACACAAGGGTAGCATGAATGCTAGTGTGTTGATAGGTTCTTTTACTTCCCTGTCTTCCTACAGCTGCTATGTTGGATACAAAATTTGATGGTATGCTCAGCTATCTGCCCAATTAGTTGTGGAAACCTGTGTCAGAGGAAAGGCACTGTACCAGAAGGCACTGTACCAGACTGACTCTGGAGACAACCTGAGCTATGAGACTTAGATAACTTGAAGCATGACTCGGACACGGTTCTCCAGTGAAACAAAAAGTACATTTTATCAAGCTGTTCTACCTTTGACAGACACAGCAACGGTAAATGCAATGGCAGTAAATGGAGCAATAGCATCTCAATAACTCTTTTCTTATCTCATACTATATGCATTTGTTATACTCTATATGCTTTAATTTGCCCACAGGTCTGAATCTGCTAATCCTTGGAGTCTGTAGGCTGTACCTTTACCCGCCAGCCCTCCAGATAATAATAGAACCACTAGGTCACCCCTTGGGCCTCAGCTGCTTCACATTCACTTTACAAGCCTTAAGGGCATGGAGTGGCTACTAGGCTCATCCCACCTCAGTCATCCCACTCACCCTTTTTAACCAGATACCCCTTCCTGGTACCTAAAATCTCTGAGTAGTTACTTACACTCTAGGCATATATCACTCTATGCATGTATCACGTTAAATCACTGTATCATTTAATAAGATTGGCTAACAAACATAGATCTGAGAAGATTTTGTTTCCCTTCTTTTGAACCTACATTCAACCTATCACAGATTGTGGCTCTCAGTTTTGGCAGGGGGGTTAAATGTAGGTGATAATAACGAAATAGAATTCAGCATAAGGTCACAAAAATGATCGGAGTGTTACAAGAACAGACATACGAGTCTATATTAAACCACTTGGAATTAAATAGCTTGCAACATAGACGGATTGGGGGTTTGTTGTTATTCTACAACAAACATGCAGATCAAGATTTAATTAATAGTAATTTTCAGATGAACTCAGCTATGACTTCTAACATCTGAAGTAACATCACTAGTAACCAAGAAGAGCCAATTCTTGCTGCTTCATGTGAAAGAGAATAATCTGGCAGTGAGAAATGGTGCTCTTTGTTTACTAGTGATGTCACAGTCAGTGTGGTCTCAGTGTTGATGATGTAGTGGGAGGAACAGAACTGACTTATTCTTAGTCTCCAGACAGAGTGCAGCTCCACACATCACCAGGTGAAACATCTTCTGTAACCTTTTTCTGGCAGTCCTCATCCTCCCCTCACTGGTGTGTTTACCTGGCTTTGCTCTCAGCAGGAAGGGCACTCAAAACATTTACATTTTTTAACCCAGGAACTGGGGTGGGCATGGGCCACAGCACTGGGCAGCACCATTAAAGCACACAGTTCACACACAGATGAATGTCCACAAGCAGAATTATAGCCAAGTAGTAGTTTTTATGGCTGCATAGGAAGAGATCTGCAGATGTTATGGAATCACAGGAGGTTTAGGAGAGCACTGTGGAAGCACGTGACTGGACTGCTGTCTGATGTGCTTCCACAGTGCTCTGACAAATGTCCACTGGTGCTGTTTATGTGGCCTTTCCCCTTTGCAGGCAGCATAAACACAACTTAGCTTGAGACTCTACTTTTTCTTCTGCAATTGCAGAAGTGATGGTCGTCATGCCCAAGATGGCTGCTCCAACTCAAACTGCGCATGCACGAGTATCACGCATGTACAGTGCTCTCAGCACCATCTTGTGAACAGCACACTCCAGTGTGGTGAGAGCTCTGAGTATTCTTTTACTTGCTCTAACTGCACTTCCTTTTCTTTGAGCAGCCATATTGGCTTTGACCAGAGTTTATTTCATTTTGTACATGATGAACTGATAGACCATCTTGCCCACTGGGGTTGCAGGTGCAGAAAGTACACAAAGTCCCAAAAAATCCACAATAGTGATTCACTACAAGTATATTTGTTTGGGGCCCCTTGCCTTAGAGGGTCAGAGAAAGTGATCTCCATCCCTCTTCTGGGCTATGTACACAGGACACAGCTTATCCAAAATGAGTGTGAACAATGCTGGATTCAAAGTTTACCAGATTCTGTTCTGTTCCAGAAAGTGAAAAATGCTGGGTTCACATGTCCTGAGGGTGAGCAATGCCAGGCTCCCCCCTTTCCCAGAGTCCCAATCTCCACAGGGCCTTTTTAGGACAGAGAATATCTACACATCTGTGAGAAACAGTTCCTGTGACATTTAACCCGAGAAAAGATTAATCCTCATATCCCAGACAGAAGTGAGTGTCACTCCAAATTCTAGCTAGAGGGCAGACAACACTTTTCCAAAAGAATTCATAACTGTGAAAACACCATTTGAGCAGTAAAACAGTCCTCCAACAGTTCCGAGGTAAAATTGTCCAAACTAACAGAAATTTCCTCAATGGGAGGGCAAAACGTGGCCATTTTAGCAATTGGGCAGCACTTGTCCAACCAAAAGTTACTCAGAAATGTCGGGAGGACCCCATATGAGTTACTCATGCTTATATGGCCTATTGTCCTTCAGGGTTTTCACTACCTCAGGTGCTCCACACAGGAGAAGGTTGCTGCCATGACCCAACACTGGTCTACTCTGTGATCAGACTAGGGACTGGAAAAGATCAAGAGAGAGAGTTGGCACCCTTCCTGAGGCTCTCCTCAGTCAGCACTCAGAGCTGTACTCCACTGCTCTGAAGCAGAGCCTGACTGACTCAACAACATTATATCGTGGCTCATGCTGCTTTGAGGCCACTCCCATTTGGAACCTCTGCCCAGAATGACTGACAGAAGCTTCAGGGGAGTCCTGGAAGTCAATTATTTGCTGCCCAGGCTGTCTACCAAGACGTCCCAAAAACTATACAGTCTTCTAGTAACTCAAGGGGGCACCCGGGGGTTATACTTCTAATTAGCAAACAGGAAAGAAAAAATACTTCAGATATAAGAAGTGACAGAAGTGACAGCCTACTACATCTGAAAGTTTCTATTAATTCCAGGCAGTATACTAGCTCTTTTAAAAATTAAAATAAATATTGAATTTCGGCAGGACCAATATATAAGAAGACACGACAAATAGGTCAGACCCAATCACTTTAAAACTAACAAAAGAAAATAATTTTATACTCAAAGAATAGTTAATCTATGGAACACTTTACTGCAGGACATAATAAAGAGCAAAAATAAAGACATTTAAAAACATTTTAATAAATGGAGGGATGGGGTAATTTAAAGAAATACTTTCACTGATTAAGAGATAGACACACATAGACAACTGTCTAATTCTGTCTCAATCTTCAAAGCATTATTCAAAGTAAACAGATCTAACTATTTTACACAGGCAACTCTCACCTCAGTCTTTGTGCAAGAGTCCCTTTAAATTGCTGGATGAATGCCCTTTGCAGTTAACGGACCATAAGTCCCTCTAGCAGTAGGCGGGTGTTCTTCTTGAACTAGTCCCAAATAAATTATTGTACCATATTTCTTAAAACTGAGCACTGTGGAAATCAATGGACTCCAGACTTCCTAGAGAAAGGCAGTGGTTTCTGGATTGTGATGATCCATGGAGACAACCTCTGGTTGCTGGAAAAATGGTTGCTAGACTTTCTCGATGAACACTGAAAATAATTTGGCTGGATACAGGTGCCATACAGCAGGAGGCAAAAGCTATGCTTTCCCTATGCTCACTTACTGATCTACTGTACGTGGCAGTGGTGATCCCCCATGTACTAGTATACTGGTTGAGAGTTAGTCCTCCAAGCCCTACCCTGCTATAGATCTCAATAGGATGGACTCCTTCTGGTCTGATCAGGTCCTCTCAGGCCTGCCTCTTTGCACAGTCTCACTGAAAATGAACTGTGCATCTCCTTTTATACTCCATAAGCAATCCACAAAACTAAAATCCTGGCCACTGAGTGGACAGATTCCCTCTTCCCATCCTCAGCAACAATCAGTTTTTTTTCCTGATGGAACGCTATAGTGGCATGAGCACATTGGAATGCTCAGATTTGAAATCCCAACCTTCACCAAAATTCTGAACCTTTTTTCCACTGTATACCTGGATTCAAATCTGGACACATTTTACATACCGCATTAGAATTTCATTCAAAATATTTCTGAGCACTTTACCACCACCACAGCTAGAAAGCTGACCCTTCAGGCTTTCTGCTGAATTTATTTCTGTACAGATTAGATCATTAGAACCCTAAATCACAACAGTAAGATGTTCCCCTTGTGCGAAAATATCATTTATGCTTTACAACACTGTGTCACTTTCCTGAGGGGAAAACTCAAGCTCCATTCTCCTTTAAATCAGCATTGTTTACCAGTCTGTGGCTTAAATTATGTAAAAAGTAATAATTTGATCCAAACTCCTCCTAAGGCTCTCCCACAGGGGTCTGTGTCTCCTCCAGCCTGAGAGAAGCAGTCCTTCCCCAATGCTCCTCCTTGTTTGCTTCTCTGTTACACAGCATGGCTCCTGGACACTCTGTTTCTCATCAGGACCACCTCTCATTCAAGGGCTCGTGACCCCATCTTCCTGACCACCTAAACTTCTGGTGCTATATCCCCAGGTAGAGCACCCTTGAATGTATAACCAGTACATAGCTGGTGCCATTCTGTCAAATATTGGCTCAGTTATAGTAATCAGTAAAAAAAAAATGCACAAATCTGCAGTTTAAAATCTTCACCATTTTGGCTTTGCTCATGTCTCCTTTAATCAATTAGCTTTTAATATTAAACATTTCTGGCATAAACTATTTACATGTCTGTGTTTCTCAGATTCTTCTTTAACCTTCTGTGGCTGTACTTTATTAAAATAGGTGTTCTTTTGATTAGATTCATTGAGTGTTTGTGCACTGTATGGGCGTGTCTCCTACAGCTTCCTGTTGCCTGGTAATAGTGCCTCTGTGTGTGTGTGTGTGTGTGTGCCCATCCCTATTCTGTATGTTCCCTTCTTATATTTTAATATTAATTTGCAGCTCAGTCATTAAACATATTCTTAGTGCTTTCCACCTGCCAACTAAGTGGTTTATTTTATTTGTATAAGAAATGGTCCCTCACTACTGTGGAACACTTCCACTCTTGCTGTCACTGCTCTGCTCATGCAGGTCACAGCCTGCACGCGTGATCATGCTAGCAGTTCGCTCCTGCCATGAAGACATTCTAGTGAGGGAATTCAACTTGCAGCATGATAGTGCTGACTCAATTGAGCCACTGTTTGGCTCTACTCTCTCTCCTCTTATGATTGTCATGGCTGGCACCACAAACAGCTGTCGCTCTGCAATAATAATAATTAAATGGGAACAGTCAGCACTACAAGCCTCACACCCAGGTGTGGAGCTGGTCCCAGTTTGCACTTTGTGTGCAAACAACATTTTTTTACTTGCTGTTTAGTGCAGTATAGAAGATTATATCAGGCTCACTTCCAAGCTGACATTTGTTTTAAGCAGAATACCCAGAATACCCTGCACTTGACATCAGAGTAGGGTTGAAGCACTGGTAGATTCAATAGCCTGCAATGCATGTTAGAGATTTTATAAGCTCAAATCAGATGTCTGCCAGTTCCGCTGTTCTCCCATAGCTAAGTGCAGTCCTCTGTGACTGTACTTTGCTCCAGTAGAACAGCAGGGCCAGAAAACAAAAGCTTCAGAGATCTGCCAATCAGAACACTCAATTTATGCAGCGCTGTGAATTGTTGCTTCTGTTTTTTGCTGCACTGTGGTTGGTTCCAACAGAAAAGGCCAAGGTCTTCATATTGCAGGGATAGGAAAAATTGCTGCTGAAGAGGTATCCAAAGGGATTTGGAACTATGATCACTCCTTCTGAGGAGTGTTTTCTCCAGGTACTATTGTTTGTAAATTGTGGGGTGGGGGGGAGAAGCACATGGTGGTACAGACATAATAAGTGGGGCACCTACAGGGGGAGGTGGAGTCCGCCATGCCTTCTTCCTGAAGCTGTAACAGATGAGAGTCCTGTGCTACTTTTAGATCTATTGGCATCTCAAAAATAACAACAACAACAAACAAAAAAGGCAGAGCTTTTTTTTTTTAAATTAGCCTGGCTGTGTGAGGTGAACCACATTTCCCAAACAGTGTACAGGGTGTCAGTTGCACATCAGCACTAAGAGTTGTGCAGCAGTGCTCAGAGCCATGTGGACAATCTAACCAGTCTCTGTGATGCCCTTTGGGGTCTAAGAAGTTTTTTTTTAAATTAGCTTGGCTGTGTGAGGTGAAACACAGAAGTGCAAGTTGTTGTAGCAGTCATGGCAATTGACAGGCATTACTCCATCTCTCTCTCTCTCTATTTCTCTCTCTTTCTGCAGTGGCTGTACAGATTCAGGTCACAAGTGCCCACCCATCTGGCCAGCACCACCATACATGCAACTGCAAATGTGCTGTAAGAAGCAGACACTGACTAGGATGACGAATGGGGGGTGGGGCATGAACACTGTGCTGCAATTCAGGGCTCTGGCTGAACCTCTTTGGATTATGGAAAGGCTCTCTGTGGTTACTAGAGGGTGGTCTGTGGGTGGCATATCTGTTGAGATAGTTCACCCAGCCTTTGGATGCAAAATCAGAATTCTTGTACATTGCAGTCTCCTCTCAGTGCCTACTTTTCCCACCAATGGCTCAGTGCATATGGGGATCTACAAACATAGATGGGGTATGCAACTTTATTTTTAGGATATTGGGAATTTTGTTATATTGTTTCAGACTGTAACCCCCTTCTTTCAAAGATGGTGCACTGGTACAGGTACTTTTATGAAGTACATATTATTTGGGATGGTACAGTAGACAGTGCTAATCAATTCTTAGAATAAATAGGAACTAATTACTTGAATCTTTCCTTTATGTTTAACACTTATCTGGAGGTTATGCTGTTCTTGGACTTAGAGTTATTTCTTCTTGATGGCAGGGTGGGCACCAGAGTGTATAGAAAACTCATTATGGGTAACAGTATACTACATGCCACTAGTGCACCCCCCTTGCTTAATATGAAATATTCCTTAAGGCAATATTTTAAAATGACGGCGTAACTGTAGCTCTGCTGCAGAATTTGAGTATCAAGCACAAGAATTAACTGAATATTTAACAATAAGAGGTTATAGAATATTGCATATTTCAGAGGCCCTGGGACAAAAAATGATTGCTGTAAAACACAAAGAAGAACAAGATCAGCCTTTGACATTTGTACTACAGTACACTAAACGTTGTACTACAGTATACTAAATTGGCACCACACATTAAAAATATTCTTCTTAAACACTGGTATGTGTTGCAGTTTGGTGCTTCAAGTCTAAATGCATTCATTGATAGACTTAGAGTGACTTTCAGTAGAGCCAAGAATCTAAAAGACTTGTTAATCAGCACTAGTGAGGAATACTTGGTTACCTCGGAGACCTGCAGGGTTTCATACAAGTGGTGGCTAGTCAATTTGTAAACTCACCTTCATGGGAGATACCTTCCAACACCCACTAGAGAGTGCACTGTTAAACTGCACCATTCTGTGCAACATTTCAGCACTTTTGAAGTGTATGTACTGATCTGCCCATGCCCGATGTTATATGTAGGCAGAAGAAAGAGTATGTACACTAAGATTAGAAAATGAGCTTTAAAATGCCAGGAACCTGATTGGTTAGCAGTGAGAGCCCTCTAAATAAAGAGTGCCAGCCCAAACCTACCTCATGCACAGCCAAGTATTCATGTGCCCTATCTGCTCCCTCATTGGCTTTGCCTTAGACACTCCGCATACAACTTCAAAGTGCCACCATTTTTTTTTGTCAGTTAACGAGCAAGTAGTCGCTTCTTGACTGTAGACTCTACAGTGTAAAGCAAAACCCAGGCATTTTACCATAAAAAACAGTTTTCTCCAACTATTTCTTTCTTTAAAAAAAATAGCACGAAGGTGCTGTACAGTCCACTTCGGTCACACATTCGATGACCCACGGCCTGTTGCTCCACTCTGCCCTGCTCCCACCTACTCGTTATAAATGAACCCTTAATTCCAGCTATTCCAACACTTTTTTACCCTTTTCAAATACCTTACACTGTGATTGTTTATGCCACTAAAACAATCCAGCTTGGGTCTTCTCCGGTCATGACGGCTTCCTGACTGCGACACGCCTCATCACAAGTAGTGCGCCATCTCTAGTACAAAGCACATCAGCTCCTCATTATGGTCCTCGATCCCAACCACAAACAGAAACTTGTTTCTTTGAACATTACCTTCCTACCGTGCTATCACTGTCATGTCACCGCACTACCACAGCCCCTCTTAAGATTAAAAAACAAACAAAACAAAAAAACAAGCAGAGTGTGACAGAGAAAACGAGGCAAAAATGCAGAATAAACAAAGGAAGACACAAGGAAAGGTCCTGTTAAGCACATTAAGGTTCAGAAAAAGTATATTTAAAAACAAAAGCGCCCTCTACTGGCAGCTGTTCCAGCAAGCTGAGGGACTAGTTATAACAAATGAACTTCTATTAATTTATACTGCCTGTTAAGTAAAATTGTGAAATTTTTAAGTTACTTTATTAAAAAAAGTCACAAATAGTCTATTTTCTATGTGCAATAATACCTTCCAGGGTGGGCAGTATATAGGCAGACCTTCCAGGAGCTATAAGGCCCTCTGCTTGCAGAGTCAGACCTCATTACGCCCCTGGGCGGTCGGGTAGTGCCCAATACCATCCACCCTGTTGGGTATTATTGCTTGCTTAGAATTCAAGAACACCTCAAAGATATCAAGAAAGGGAGGGCAGAATCCTCTGTGGCAGTACACTTTTTGGCACAACCTAATTGTAATCCAAGTGATACGAAGTTTGGGGTGCTTGAATGTGTGTTCCCCCCTCCCCATCTCATTTTTATTTTCACAATTTAAACTTTTTAGCTTCCCGGCAGTTGCTTCACCTCTGGCTATCCCCTACTCCCAAACATCATACCACCATGGGACTTTCAAACCAGCAAGTTTACTCCCTCACTGTGGAGCTTTCCCAGAGGATGATCATGCCCAGGGTACCCCTGCAGTGGCAATGCATGGGGCCATTAGCTGAGCCAGGAGGTCCTTAGGCACAGGGGGAATTTTCTTAGTAGTAGATTTCCCCTAGGAGGGACATGGTATGCAGTGCTGCTAAGATGTTGACCTGCACACCTGCAAGCAGACATTGGCATCTGCCTGCCCATCCATCCAGACCCTGGCAGGCTCAGGTGACCCTTTCACCAGCACACTGCTAGAGACCAGGCATGCACCAAGCACTGTAACTCTCCTCCTCCAGAAGAGGAAAGCAGTTCCTTTGACACTCATCTCCCTCCCTCCCCAGCCAGCTCTCCAGCTTCCTGAGTCCACGTCCGAACCCAGGTCTCTGGCATTGCACAACTGCTGTCCTCTTTTCTAGAAATGTTTTTCCTTCCTCCCTCCCCCATGTCTCCTACCTGAATTTAATTATTCACTGGAGTCTTATTAATTTTCTTATGTTTATATCTTTGATTTTCTTGCTTATGCAGTGATGTTCAAATGGGTGACTAAATCTGAATTTTGATGCTTTTTTGAATAGCTGCTCACCCTTCCAGCCAATTGCACAACTGTGTTTTTAGCTTGTTATGAAATGTTTTTTTTTGTTCATTTTTACACATTTGATTTCTAGCACTTACATTATGAATGGGATGTTAGTCTCTGTTTGAATCCCATAAATTGTCTATCACACTGTTTTCTCCACTCAGTCTGGTGATACATCTCACCTAAAGCTTGCTTCATTATATTTTGTATAAGCTATCTTTCTAATTTTATGACCTGATTGGAGACAGCAGTTACAATTGATGCTCTGTGCATGAAGCATTTGTTTATTCATGTTTTGAAGCAATGTTGGGATGTGATGTAACAGACATGTGATATTTTTCCACTATTTAAATGTAACTGTGTTATGAGAACTTCTCTGATTGGCTGCCTGAGGAAGGGGTAGTGTACCCCAAAGCGCCAGCGCATTTCTATCATGCATGCTTTGCTACATTAAAATCCTCACATTTTGTAACTGCTGGTGTTTGTACCATAATTTGTTTTGTGCAAAACACAGGTGGAGTATTTGCTCTCAACTGAGTTTGGTGGATCATCAAAATGATCCTGTATACGAATGACGCAGCACTCTACTACAGCGAAAAAAAACAACAACCACCCTTTATTCTAAACTGTAATTCGACTTCTACAGTCTCCACACATGATTCTCCTCTAAGGGCTTTGTGCTTAACTCCAAGAAGACCAAACTCCTGATCTTCTTTGGCACTTATAAACCCACCAACTTTGATTTTTCCCTTGTCGACAACAACAGTAATGTCGTAGAGCGAGTCACAGAGCTTAAGTACCTTGGCCTAACACCTGACAGTCATCTCTTTTAAAAAACATATCTCTCTCCTTATTAGTAAAATCCATGAGAGATTAGGTCTATTATACAGAATGTGTCAGTTCCTAATCCCTGAGTCTAGACTCCGGCTTGCTAGCAACCTACTTCTACCTATCGTTGAATATGGTTCTCTTGTCTATGCTCCCTCCACCTCTTCTCATCTCTTCTTCAAGCCGAGATCTACTTACCATAATATCATTAGATTTGTCACCAGCTTACCCAGGATAACCCATCATTGTGACCTATATAAATCCATTGACTGGCTCTCCCTTGAGGCGAGGTACTCCTTTAAAACCCTCACCTTCCTTCAAAAGCTTCATCTTAATCTCCTCCCACATCGTGCCTCCCCTCTCTTCAATGAATCTGAGCTCATCTTCATTACTAGGAGCTCTACCAGCAACTATTTTTCCATACCTTTGTTGCACACCTCCCTTGGTCAGAATTCCATCACTTATAAGAGTCCTAAACTTTACAACAACCTACCCCCCCAATCAACTGCCCTTCTCTCAGTGCCTTCCAAAATGTCCTTAGGAGCCTTCTTCTGAACAAGTCTACCTGTAAATGCCACCACTAGCCTGGGATTCTTACATGTCAGCCTCTTTACTGTACACTCTACCCCATATCTCTTACCTCCCGTGTACAGCCTAAGTAACACCGTGACTTGCTCTTCTGCCTCTCTCTTCTGTTCTACTTCTCTAAATTGCTCAACATTGTAAATATGCATACCAACTTGTAATTTTGTTTCAACTTGTACATTTTTCTATGTATAATATCTTGTACCCTATCTCTGGTTCCCTGCCTGAGCCTTTGTAACCACTGTTTCCTGATGTTATATTTCTTGAACTGCTCTGTCTATGTCCCAACTGGACGCTTGTGAAAATGGGCATTTTGCTCACATGCTTTCCAGTATAAAATAACTAAAGAAAAAATATATAAAAAGAAATAAACTATATCAAACAGTTTTAGAATGGTGCTTATTACCAGTGTGTAAGTCAGAAATATCCACTGAGTTCACAAAAAGGTGCATGGAGTTGAAAAATTAAAATGTGAACCAGTATTTCAACAACAGCTTCTACAGAACATACTGCACAGGCTCACAGATTAAATGCCAGTACTCCTTTAACATTGCTAGCTACCAATATGCATTTCTCTTGCAAATTAAAATGACAGTGTCAACCCTCTTAGGCCTCAAAGAGTCCTTAGTTTAAAAAACACATTATGATTTTTCACATTCTTTAGAGACTGCTGATGTAGCTGATATATTTTTTTTCTTTTAAAAAGTGAAAAACAGACTGCCCACCATACTGGTGTTACCACACATAAACATGCTTGTTCACATTCCCTGATCAATTTCTACTGCATCTTTTCTGGATTTGGGAAAATCCCCAACACAGTCTGGCCACTAATTATGCTTTGGGAGTAGAGAAGACTATTGCATCATGAGTGGGGGTGTTTCTAATATTCAGGAAGTATGCAACAGGAGAAGATCAAGAATTTGAAACAAAACAAGGTTGGGTATAAGTGTACATTTGCATGCATTTCACTTCTACTAAGCGAGGAGGCAGATAATACAACCAGCAACATCAATGAATTTTACAGAAGGTAAGCAATAATAAAATGTGGGGTTTAACCAGAAAAAATATGATGCCAAAAGTGCTGACAGTGCCCCTTTAAGAGCAACTATTTATTCTTAAAACTGGGCTAGACAATTAAGCATGATGAACCTGTGAGTGATTAACACGTTTACAGGAATATAAGTGACAGATTGGCATTGTCAAAGCGGTATTTTGTGGTTCTCTGGGGTATCCATCATAACAAAAGAGGCACTATTATAGCTGACCTGAGCTACTCTTTCCTGATACTGGGAAGTAATAATGCAAAGAGTAGAAAACAAAACTGCACATCACCTGAGATTCAAGCAGCCGGCCTTGGCCTGATCCAAGGGGGACTGCTGGCTGGGCTCATGGGTCCAGTTTCATGAGGTATGCCAACTATGAGATGGAATGAGTGTGGGTGCGGGACACAGAACAGAGTGAACTAGGGTGGAGGCCTGTGACAAGCCAGTGTAAGAGGAGCACAGTTAGAAGATTAGAGAGGGTTTGGTGGAAATCGGGCCTGGAGGCTGACAAGTTTAGATATGGGCCATTATACAGTCTATCAACTGACAATCACCCGTAAGAAGGCAGAATTCCTGTCCAGAGAGATTGCTGCTGCGTAAAATTGACCAGCTCAGCTCTTTCGAACTGTGGACAGATTGTGCAATCCAATTTGTCTTCAGCCTGGTGGAGCCTTTTCACAAGAGAAGTGTGATGAGTTTTTTTTCGCAGATAAGGTTGCCACCACCAAGTCTGGAATTGGCTCGGCCCACTCTAAAGGGTGCTGCAGTGGTTGGCAGGAGGTTGCAAGTGCCCGGTTTGCCTGGACTAACTTTGGACAGCAGCATACTTTGCTAAACCAGTAGGAGGAAAGACAGCTTAATTGGGGGTGTGGCTTAGACACTATAAAAGCAGGTGACTCAAATTACAACTTCCTGTTGCTAGCCTTTTTTCTTACTAATTGCCCTCCATCCCACCCACCCTAAGCCAGTTCTACTTTTATAGCCACTGGATTTGGCTGTCAATGGGAACTTCCTGTTTGGCAGTAGGAAGGGAAGGATCATAGAGAAACAATGGTTTTGTCAACCCTAGAGGAAAGAAATGGCTCACTCTCCCCCCAGCTGGTGGTGGTCTGACACTGAGCACGGAAGAAGGAGGATACTGAAGAATATAGGAAGTTGCTGTCCCAGAACAGGAAGTGTGAGAGTTGTAAGGAGAGGAGAGAGTAAGCATACAGAGAAACAGGAGAGGGGACACAAAATAAGACATGATAGAAGTGGTGCAGTGCAATGGCTGTGCGGCGACAGTGTTCCAGGAGACATTCTGGAGGCCGCGATGCTGCCCTATTTGCAGGCACCTCTCTGGTATGAGGGAGGAGGTTGCCTGTCTCCATACTGACCTGGCTAGGATTTGTGAAACCTCCTCCCCCACCCAGGGACCACCAGGGCCAATGCCACTACCTCAGAGGTTGCCAAGAAAGAGGAGAGGCTGGACCAGGGTGGGCTAAGGGAGGGAGAGGGTGCTGGAACAGAGTTGCATCCATCCAGCTGTACCTCTCTACAATTCATTTGCTCTTCTGGTGGATAGTGGTTCCTCTATGGAGGCACCTGCAGTGGAGACCAAGGAGGATACTGGGAACCTTCACAAAGAAGACCCACAGGAGGGTGGCATGGGACCCCACAGGGGAAGGAAACAACTCCTGGTGGGGGACTCAATCAATAAGGGGATAGAAATGGGGGAGGAAGGGGAGAGGGAGGTAAGGTGCCTGCCTGGGGCCACGGCTTGGAGGCACAGGAAGTGAATCCTCAGGATTGTGAGAGCAACTGCACGAGGGAGGGAGCTGGATGTCATTGTCCACCTAGGGACAAATGACCTGGCTAGGAATGGGATCAGAGCAGTGCAAGAGGAGTTTGTAGAGTTGGGGAGGGGCTTTAGACAAGTAGCGCATACAGTAACCTTCTTGGAGGTGCTGCCTGTCTATGGCAAGGGTGATGCTAGGGTACTCCTCACCAGGGAATTCAATGAATGGTTGAAAAACTGGTGTGGAGCTCAGGGTTTTGGCTTCATTGGAGACTGAGGAGCCACCTGGAGGGATGCAGACCTATACTGGTGTGATGGTCTGCATCTGTCCAGGGGGGATCCAGGATCCTAGGTGAGAGGTTTAAATGCTTCATTGGCAAGCATTTAAACTAGCCAAGGGGGGAGGCACTGAAAAGGAGCAGGAAATCCCAGCCTCCCCCCCACAAAACATGGTAATTAGTGAGGTAAACACTAAGGTAGAGAAGTCATTAGGGAGCAGGACAGAGGTAAATGTAAAAAAAGGCAAAGGCAGTAAGGACAGGAATGGGGCTAAAAGGGGTAAGGCCATCAAAAAGTGGAGGGTGATGAGTACCAATGCCCATAGTCTGTGTAACAATCTTCCTGAACTAGTGGCCTTGATGGAAGAGGGTTGCCTGGATATTGTGGCAGTCACAGAAACATGGTACACAGAGAACCATGACGGGGATGTCAACATACCAGGATACACAATCTACAGGAGGGACAGGGAGGGTAAAAGAGGAGGAGGAGGAGGAGTAGCTCTCTATGTAAAGAAGAGATCAAAGCAACAGAACTAAAGAGTAAACAGGGAGCAGATGAGGCACTCTGGATCACCCTGGAGACAGGAAATGGCACCACAATCTGCATGAGGGTTGCATACAGACCCCCATCTCAGGGGGAGGGAATGGACAAGGAAATGATAGAAGGTTTCCTTAGAATGGCAGAAAAAGGGGAGCTATTGTTGTTGGGGGACCTGAATATGCCAGATGTTAACTGGAGCACCTTTGCTGCAGGCACATCCAAGAGCAGGGTCATTCCTGATGCCCTACAGGGGGCATGCCTCAGACAGCTAGTATTTTAACCCACTCAGGAGGGAGCAATCTTAGATCTGGTACTCTCAAATGGGGATGGAGAAAGAATCTCAGATTTAGAAGTGGATAGCCATCTGGGAACAAGCAACCACCAAACAGTGTGGTTCATGATAAACACAGCCATACAATCAAGCCATACAAAAGCAAGAGTATTGGACTTTAGGAGGGCTGACTTTGGGAAAATGAGAGAGTGCCTCAGAAAAGCACTAGCAAACAGGCAAGAAGGAGGGGTGGAGGAACAATGTAGAGTAATCAAAACAGCCACCACAGAGGCAACAAGCCTTTGTGTAAAGCAAATCAACAAAACACAACGAAGGAAAAAAACGCTATGGTTCTCAAAAGAGGTGGCAGGGAAGGCTAAGGAGAAAAGGATAGCATTCAGGAAATATAAGGAAACACAGAAGGAGCAGGACAAAGAACTTTATCAGTTAAAGTAGAAAGAGGCTGGGAAGGCAGTCAGAATAGCAAAGGCCCAAACCGAGGAAAGGATAGCCAACTCTTTTAAGAAGGGGGATAAGACCTTTTATGGTACATTAGGGAGTGAAGAAAGACCAAAGGAGGGATACTGAGGTTTAATAAAGGGGAAGGAATGTGGATAGAGGGTGACAGTGAAAAAGCAGGGATACTGAACGAATATTTCTGCTCAGTATTCACAAAGGAAGAGGAGAGGAAGGTACCTAAACCAAACAAGAGAAACACTCTGAAGACGGGGGTCGATACCAATACATTTACAGAAGAAAGGGTTCTGAAAGAACTAATAAAATTGAAGGTGGACAAAGCAATGGGGCCTGATGGGATTCACCCAAGAATTCTAAAGGAACTAAGGGTAGAACTAGTGACACCGCTGACTGCTCTCTTTAACAAATCATGGGAGGATGGGGTGGTACCTGAGGACTGGAGGAGGGTGGATGTGATTCCTCTTCACAAAAGTGGGAGCAGGACAGAGGCAGGAAACTACAGACCAGTTAGTTTGACCTTAGTGGTAAGGAAAATGACAGAATCACTTCTGAAGGAAAGAACTGTTGAGTACCTAGAGGCCAGTGGGGCACAGGACCCAAGGCAGCATGGATTCACAATGGGAAGGTCATGTCAGACGAATCTGATAGATTTCTTTGACTGGGTGACCAAAGTAGTAGACCAGGGAGGGGCTGTGGACATGGCCTACCTAGATTTTAGCAAAGCATTTGATACAGTCCCACACAAAAGAGTAATACACAAGTTATCCAGCCTTGGAGTGGGTCCCAAGGTGGTAGCCTGGATAAAAAATTGGCTAGACAACAGGACGCAAAGGATAGTAGTAAATGGAGTCCACAGTGAGGAAAGGAGGGTTACTAGTGGGGTACCGCAGGGTTCAGTACTAGGACCGGTCCTTTTTAATGTCTTTATAAGTGATATTGCAGAGGAACTGGAAGGAAACGTATGTCTTTTTGCAGATGACACAAAGATCTGCAACAGCATTGATACACAAGATGGAGTGGAAAGGATGAGAAGGGACTTGGCAAGGTTGGAGGAATGGTCAGATGTATGGCAGCTCAGATTCAATGCAAAGAAGTGCAAGGTAATGCACCTGGCAAACAAAAACCCAGGGGAAGAGTACACAATGGGGGGTGAGATACTGACAATAGTAAAAATGGAAAGGGACCTGGGGGTACTTATATCAGATAACCTAAATGTGGGCAATCAATGTGAGAAGGCAGTAAGGAAGGCTGGGGGATACTGGGATGCATAGGGAAAGGCATCAATAGTAGAAAATAGGAAGTTGTTATCCCTCTGTACAGACAGTTGGTGAGACCCCATCTGGAGTACTGTGTGCAGTTCTGGAGACCCCATCTCCGCAAAGACATAGACCGAGTGGAGGCTGTCCAGAGGAGGGCAACCAAAATAGTGCAGGGTCTGCACCAGAAGACATACAAAGAAAGACTAAAGGAGCTTAATATGTATACCCTTGAGGAAAGAAGGGAGATGGGGGACATGATAGAAACTTTCAAGTACCTCAAGGGAATCAGCAAAGTCCAAGAGGGTAGCATCTTTCTGAAAAAGAGATGTGCAAGAACAAGGGGGCACAATTTGAAGATAGAGGGGATGGCTAAGAGGTAATGTGAGGAAGTATTTTTTCACAGAGAGGGTTGTGGATGCATGGAACAGCCTCCCTGAGGAGGTCGTGGAGTCAAGAACAGTGGGGGAATTCAAGAATGCATGGGACAGACATAAGGCAGTCCTAGTGGGGGGTAGGAGGAAGTAAGCTGTTGGTTAACTAGGATCTGCAGCTTATCTGTTAGGTAGGAAAATGGGCAGACTAGGTGGCCCAAGCAGTCCTTATCTGCCATCACATTCTATGTTTCTATGTAGCTGGAACTCATGGACATCCTTAGAATTGTCCAGACTTTGTGGCCAACCAGCTGTTGTTTGGATGTGGGTCCCACATGACTCCTTGTGGGTTGTGTGGATGAAATTGGTCCAATCCTGGCTGAGATAGTCTGTAGTTTAATGGAGAGGGGGATCTTTCCTGATCTCCGAAAGGAGGCGGTTGTGCAGCCACTCCAGAAAAGGCCCTTCCTTGTCCTGAACTGTCCAACCAACTACAGACCTGTCTCTAACCTGCCTTTTGTGGGCAAGGTTATTGAGAAGGTGGTTGTGCTGCAGCTGGATGATCATCTTACTACCCATGATGTTTATGATTCTCTCCAGTCCAGATTTAGGAAGAGGCATAGTACTGACACAGCCCTTCTCCGGGTGCTAAATGATCTCCTAATAGCGAGAGATCAGATGACTCACTCCATCTTGGTCCTCCTTGATCTCTCTCTGTGGCATTTGACACTGTGGACCATGGTGTGTTTTTGGAGCACCTGCAGTTCATCTGTGGACCATCAGGTATGGTCCTTGAGTTGTTCAGATCATTCCTCGAGGGTATGATTCAGATAGTGGTCACTGGGATTTATTTCTCTGATGCTCTCTCCCTATTCTGCAGGGTTCTGCAAGGCTCCAGTTTATCACCCATGTTGTTCGCAGTGTGTATGCTGCCATTAGAAAATATTATTAGGTGGTATAGTTTGAGTTTTCACTGCTATGCAGATGATACTCAACTGCACATGTCATTTGTACCTGAGCAGGAGGGGTATTACTATACCATGGTGACATCCCCCACAGCGCCGTGACCATGCTAACATTTCCAAAACTGATGCATCTCGAATTCAACCGGCAACATGGCAACAGCAATGTGGAGAGGCACCCTCATGTGGGGGCTGTGCCCCCCACACCCCCTACTTTAGATTACTAACTCTATGTTGCTCAGACAATAGAGTTAGGTACCTGCCCCCCATTGCTGCACAGTCCATTGCCGTGGAATCCCCAGTGCTGCAATGTCTGTCACCATTGGGGTTTTGATGTGCGGGTTTCAGTGTGGGGGTGTCACTGTCCCATCAGCATACAAGCAGGAGAATGCTGTCTCAGTATTTAACAACTGCCTCTCCAAGATCCAGGACTGGATGAGTGCCAGCTGTCTGAGGTCGAATCCAGATAAGACTGAGGTGTTGGTGGTGGACCCAGATCACCGGGCAGTGGGTTTGTTGGCTAGACAACCTTCTGGGCTTTGGCTCAGAGATGTTCAGCTAGCCACCTCAAATTAGGTGAGTAAACTGGGTGTTATTTTTGATGACGATTTGACCCTGAAGTCCCAGGTGTCGGCTGTCATGAAGACCTTGTTTTACCATCTGAGGAATATCGCCTGGGTGAAACATCAAGTTCCTTTTAATAATCTTCCAACTTTGGTCCACGCCTTTGTGACCACCTGTCTTGACTACTGCAGTGTCTTGTACCTAGGGCTACCGGGGATTGATATTTGCCATTTTGCAGCTAGTGTAGAATGTGGCAGCCAGGCTTGTGACTGGTACTTTTAGGACCAGCCGCATTACACCTGTGCTCCGCAGACTTCACTGACTGCCAGTACAGTGGTGGATCACCTTCAGGGTCAACTTGCTGACCTATAAAGCCCTACATGAACAGGGACCTCACTACCTGCAAGATCTCCTTTGCCCCTACTCTCCCTCCCGTCAACTCTGATCCACTGATGCGAGATTGCTACAGATTCCCAGGGTGCATTTGAAAACATCTGGCTCACAATCCTGTGCATTTGCAGCTCCTACCCTGTGGAATTCTCTACCTCTTCATGTGAGGGAGTGCCTGACCATCCAGAGTTTTAAATCAGCCCTTAAAACTCACTTATTTAGTTTAGTGTTCCCGGATAAGGTCAGTTGATGGGAGATTTATTGTATTATGCCACTGAAGATGATTAATGATGATTATAAATATCTGATTTTATATATTTGATTTTATGAATACTTATCAGAGATGTTATTTATTGTATGAATTTTTATGTATATGTTTAGCAGTTTGATCATTTGGAAAGGCGCTTAATAAATAAAACTGATTGACTGATTGAGTTGTGGTTTAAGACGTAGTTTGTTATAGTGCTGCATTTCATTTTAATTTCTGAATGTTAGAGCTTATGTTTTGTAGCATTAACCCTGAGGTCCCCTGTGTTTCATAAGGTTGGAGGCATTCTTGTTGGAGGTTCATCCTAATTTCAAGAAATAGAGGATAATGCCTGATGTACAGGTGATAACCATGGTGCAATCATCTTGAGTGGTTGCTGGTGCATCAGTAAACCTGGAGAGCTCAGCTATTACTATTACTATCCCTGGTAATAGACACAAGCCTATCGGTTATTCTCTATATCAGACATAATTGCTAGACTCAGTAACAGTAAACTGAGAAAACTGGAATGTTATTTGAATACTGTGCTGAGACTAACAATCACATTCTGGGTGTGTAGAATACTGAATTACACTGGCATTCCATTTTGTAAACCCACTGCTATGACATAGATGAGATAAGTTTATAAGGTTCTGACATAACAACCGTGGGATTACAAGGTTGTAATCTGCTTGATTTCAGTGGGTAATAAGGGCTACCCTCACATTATATAGAGGATAATGGCTGGGGATTGGGTGATAACCACACTGTAATCACCTCGAGTGGCTGCTAGGGCAACATGGTAAACCTCAAGAGCGCAGCTCAAGAGGTTTACTGTAGCCCTGGCAACCACAAGAGGTGATTTCAGTGTGGTTGTCACCCGATCACCAGCCATCATCTTTTATAGTGTATGGTCAAAAAAACACTGTTTGCATTCTATGTGTAAGCATTATGGAACTCTGGTGCATTCTTTTTTGTTATGCCACTGTTTGGAAGTTCCAAAGTGTGGTTAACAACTTTAAAATTCTAAACAGTGCATAACAAAGCTGTGTAACTTCTGATTATGTTGGTTAATAGGCACTTACCATACATTATAGTGATGTTAAGACAATCGGGTTTCAAATTGATATTGACAACCTTGGGGGATACATATTTAAAGGCATTAATTTTAAAGCAGACTGTAAAAAGGGAAAATCGCATCACTTCAGACTGGAGAAAAATAGAGCCAATATAAAATGGAATAAAATGTACATTTTCTCTTTAACATGAGCTGCTGCTTTAAAATGCTCTGGACCCCTTCTATGGGTAGATCAGCTGTGCACTGTGACTTGTTATTTTAAACATTTTGAGTGTTGGCTGGTTTCCATCTGAGGCATATATGGATAATAGACCAACGGAATTTACAAAATGACCCATTGTAAAAGGTCTCCTTTAAGTATAGCACAAGAAAGGGGCGCATCTGGAGTTTGAATTTCTGGGATAATGTGTGTAAACTTGCACTGGAAGTACTGCTGGCAACACTGGCAAGATTGTATCGGGCTTGTGTGATATCATATCGCACACACTGGAAACTGTGTATTTACTTGTTTCATTTTACAGCTATAGTCCTCTTAATCCTTTTACGCTGGACTGTCCTACTTGCGAGTCGCATAAAATAATATATTATTTCAATCATTAGAAAGCAGCTTGGGGTTACATTCTAGTAGGAGGACGGACAGAATCCACCAATTCTGTTTTTGTATTTTTGAAATTGAGAGGTAGACCAGATATCGCCCGACCTAGCAAGAAGTAAAAAGAGTCCAGCAAACCTAAATAGAAAGCAGCGGGCGGGGGGCCGTGGTTACGTTTACGATTTAGCTAGTCCTATCGAAGGTAAGTTCCATTCAATATCATTTTGGGAGCAAGCGTTGGAGCTGCTTGAAGAAGCTGCCGGCGACTCTGCGTTGCCATTGGTCAAACAATGTGGTGATGATGATGAGACATGCAGATAGCTGTCTGTTAATTAATAGCAGATCCTGACCTTTGTTCTACTTACAACAGCATTGTACCTAACATTTGAACGGAAATTCTTCCGTGCTTAACAGGAAAAAAAAAATAAACCAGTTTGAAACAAAACCACCTGCGTATTAGGGTCATGTTAGATCTCAGGAAAAAATGCGGCTGATGAATGTATAGTGATTATTAGTCCGCTATATCGCGTGTGAGCTATATGTGACGCTAACTGGGAAGGAGGCGAGAGAAAGATCCGCACACACAATGGGCAGACCTGGTGGACAAGCAAGGCTGATCATGGCATCTGTGTTGCAGCAATGATTGTTTTTTTTTTTGTTTGTTTGTTTTTTATGTATTTTTCGACAACTGATATTATTAAGCTGATGGCTGTTTAACAGACCACCAGCAGGTGTTTATTCATTCATTTGGGGCCTTCTCTTTAAGCACACAGTGGCCTTTCCAATCTGGTGTCCTCCATTTCCAAACGAATATATCAGCAGCTACATCCGTATGCCCCAATCCCTTCTTTATTCCGTGGAGCATTGCTGCTGCCTGGACTGACAGATATCAGCTAATTCCTCAAAAAGTCTCCCCAACCCCGCGAAGACAAGGCCCCTAATATATATTTCCAGGCAATTCATATCTCATGGTTGCCTACTTAGAGAGAAGTTTCCACTAACGCGATGCTGTCATAACTTTTATTCCGATGGTGATTATTATCACTAATTAACTATTATTGCTAGATGAGCGTCACTGATTTGCGCAGAGAGACATTTTTTATTGTGTTTGAATTTACACTATGTACCGAGATGGTCGTGCCCGGCCTCTTAGGGGCTTCACTGAATCCATTGCCCGACCCAAATGTCACATTCATTTCGAGTTCCGTTCTTGTTTGTTACTTGCTCGTATTCTCTGTGGTGGTTTGCCGCGTGTGCTATGAGACAGCCCCTCCTTCCAGCGCTCAAGTTTTCAAAGACGTCACGCACCCTGCCAAAACCCGACCCGGAACATGCTGGCAATGAGGGACTTTCCTTTAAATACAACCACACAGGTACCCCATCCCCTGGCAACCGTTCAGTTCTTGAAATAAGGAGCACCCAACCCAACAGAGTATATAATGGGCAGCAGGTATTTGTAACCAGGCACTGTCCTTTAAAAATACAGCCACACAAGTGACGCCCCCTCCTCGCTACCTTTCAACTCTTGAAACACTGAGCATCCAGCTCCGCAGAGTATAGGGGCAGGCAACCATGGACTGCCTGGTAAAATACAAGAAGGCGCAAGTACTCCCCAGCCTCATGTAGGCCAAGGATATAGCGGTTTGATAAGCAGAGTTGTGTCTGTTGCCCAAGGTTTTTCATGCTAACGGTGCTAAGTATATATGTATCATTTTTACACGTAGTGCAGACCCCTCTCCCCACTTCTTTCGTGAGAGCCCTCGGCCTTGGGTGCTGAGCCCCCGACCAGCCCATCACATTGCATTGCACCTACACTGGTATAGTACTACTAATGACCCACATCGCCCTGCTGCTGTAACAGTTTCCGTAGGCGACAAGGCTGGGTCTCTCTATACTCCTGCCATACCCATCATCAGCGAGAGAACTAGATTAGATACATCCTTCGTCAAACATGCCAGTGCTCAGAACAAACATTGGAGATCTGAGAGCTCAAAGTTCGCTGTTCATTTAGTAACGCAGACTCATTTGGCAGAATTTGAGGCATGGGGCTTATTTGAGTGTTGGTGGTGGTATGGCGTGTAGGGGAGTAGATGGTAGGTGCCTCCCGACACCTGACTGTAGAATTAATGTGTGGAGATATGTGCTTCAAATTCCTTCTTTCCAGTGACAAGTCTGCCAAATGCAGGAGGGAATCGATCATGGGTGCAGGCAGGCGTACTACAAGCACTCCATGGTGCGCAATTTTATTTAAGGGTGGTAGCAAATAGGCTCTGAACTGCTTCCTTTTCCCATGAAAACTAACAAAGAAAATACTGAACCTTTCTGTAATTTTATTCATAGGAGTCAAAACTAGAAGGACTGGTCAGTCATACTCTCTTTGCATCCAAGGACAATACACTTTTACAGGCTCTGGGCTGGTATGTGAGTGTCTTAGGGAACATGCATGGCAACAGCCATTGTCATGAGATGCAAAAGTTGTATTTATTGTGCCAAATGAGGCAACAGACACGGTCTTGGTGTACATTTGTATACTGTCTGGGGGGAGGGTAGCAGTGAGTCCACTTGCTGTGCAGATCTGAAATCCCTGGCTACTCCCCTGGGATCGATGACATTTTAAGGTAAAGTGGGGACATCCCTGAAAATCAGGGGCAGTTCAGCTCTCCCGTGTAAAGTATCCTTCGCTCCATTTCTCTTATATGTATTTCCAAGCCGTTAATTCTAGTTCGTCACAGTGCGCAAGTACCTGCTGTTGTTGTTTTTATGGACACACACATGTATACTGGACCAAAGAAGCGCCCCCCTCGTCTTTTATTCGTTCCCAGCACTGTGTCCTTCGGGCGCCGTTCGGCAATGGGAGGGGCGGGGCGCGCGCGATGCGCAGTCTGGGTACCGAGCCCACGCGGATGCATCAGTCAGCTCAGTGTTGAGCAGCAGCCTCATCATAGCAAAGTAACCCGGGATCGATGCAGTAGTACCACTGTACCTCCGTCTCGTGCACTTAGAACCTCAGGTGATATATTGTGCTGCTACGGACACTGGGAGCATCAGCACCGAGTCTGGAGGACGACCTCTGCAACTCCTTCCCAGCTACCATGGGTTAGAAGCTGCATAACAGCAACATGCATCGATTCTCGAGGATGGAGGGTCTGAAGCTGCTGCTATAACCGAGAGAGAAAGCAAGACTTGGATTTTTGTTGCCATCGTGTCAGAGATGATCGCAGAGTTGGTTTGCAGCGGAGTGGCTCTCGTCCTGTATCTCAACACCCTGGGCGCCGATTTCTGCTACGATGACAGGTAGGAGTCCGAGACCGACAGCCAGGCTGTGACCTTCTGCACATCAAGGCTAGGCGGACATCGGGGGCCGGGGCGGCTTTACTACCGAGCCGAGGAGAGGGAGAGCTGCAGACAGACACATGCTGCTAAACTAATCGAACAAGGGCAGCAGTTACGGAACCTGCCTGGTCGTTTTAGAGTTGTTGGCTAATCTGGCTCGTAGATTGTTACTCTCTTTTTTTTCTGGTCCAGCAGTCCAACAAGCATCCATGTCTCAATCGGTCAAGCCATTTATGTTTGTTTCCTTCTTACTTGAGCTAAGGGGAACTAAAGTACAAATAGGGCTCCCAGAACTATGCTGTAGTTGTAGATCTTCCTCGTTTTTATTTATTGATTTGTTTTTGCACTTTTAGGACTGCGGTCTTTGAATTTGATGCTGATATTTTGCTAACTTTTATGATCTTGCTTTTACTTTTTTCCTGCATCTCAATACATTAGGTTGTTTAAAAGAAAACAACACTGCAGCTTTAATTTGTTTTGCATCCAAATTGCCCGAGGCTGCTAATAAGAATTGAACTGGTGTTGTCAAAGAAACTGCATAGTTTTCCATGAAATGTCACGGTTGTGCTGGTGTCCCTTCCTGGTTTCAAACCCACTATTGTTAGAAATTGATGAAAAGCTCTATTTATCATTTAGTGCAACATTCACCCTCGGCTCCTTTTCCGGCGACTTAACCTGATTACGGTCAAAAACAGATGCATAATTGAAATATACTGGGGGGAATATCACGCCTGGCTAACCCTATTAACGGTCTTGGTGTGTTTCATGCTCCAGTGGCACGAAGCCATCCGGAAAGTGAGGCTATCGACTTTGACAGCTTCTCATCAGCCTCTATCCCCCAGTGGCAGTGAATAGATGCCCCGAGTCCGGGTTAGCTGGTGTCGGTGAATCCCTGGGGGTTTATGCATATATACACGGATATGGGTGCATGGCAATATTGTGCAGACGCGTTGAAGTATGTAACGTTTTGTTGGGGCTGAGAAACAAAGAAAGAGCATCTGACTGTGAAACTATATGAGTGTTAATGAGCAGATTTACCAAAAATGAAAATAAAAGCTGCGCCTGTCACCCTTTGTTCATTAAACTGACTGTATAAATCAATACCAGACAAACGGCCCCTTGTCAAAACTTCTAGAGACACTGGTTGTCATTAAAACAGCATCTGACCCACACAACAGCCAAATGCCAGTTTAGACTGGAGAAAAACAAAGGACTGAATGGGATTTCTAACAGCTAAAGGTAATAGACTTGTCCTTGAAAATGCCCTATGGATAATGGCATTATTGATTAACCAAGAGCATTGCAGTTCCTGAAAGTGGATTGTTATAGCACTTGGCACACAGTTCCAGGCAAAACTTGTTCTCCAATGTTTCTTGAAGCTGTGGTTTATAATACAAGTTATGTTTGCCTAACAGAGCTTAAAAACTGGGTAGCCCTCATGTAAATGTTTTGGAAAATGGAGTTCGCATCCCGGGCTGTTTCTGTTTCCAATATTAAAGCTGAATAATAAAAAGTCCAGTCTGCATCTCCTCTGGATCCCTTCCCTTGCTTGACCCGTTCTTCCAGTTTTGCACTTAAGTCAAATGGTCCCACAATCTGAGGGTGATTCTTAAAAAGTATGAAGTGGAGCAAGTCAAAAGAAAGAAATAGAACTGAGAAGGCACAATTTAAAAGGCCCAGCATGTACCATTCAATAATTGCAATCCATTTTGTCTCTGCATGAAGAAAAATGTTTAACTTCTTAGGCTAGTAAATTTAGCAGTCAGGAATATGAGAGACTAAGATTGAGAACCCGTAACACATGGGGTGGGGGTTAATTAAAATTAGTTAAGTTTATCTTTCTAGCAGTAAATTGTTGTTCATGGGGAAAAAATGGCACAATGAAACACGATACTGAAGAATACAAAATAAACTAAGTGCATTCAGTGAAAGAACAAAATGTTAGGATGCCATTTCAGCTGCTAAGAAAACAAAGTTATTCAACATTACTGTACCTATTATGAAAATAAAAATATGCTTCATATGATGCATAGGTGTCCAGGACTCTGCTAATAGTGTACAGTTTGCAGCCATCTGATGTTAGGTAAATGGGAGTCTGTTATGGAACTCCGCAGGTGAAATCAAGGGAAAAGATGCAGCTTTTCAGTAAGGACTGGAAATGGGGAATGGAAGTTTGGTTGAATGTAGATTGGGGCAAGGCTGTTCCAGAGTGCTGGGGGATAGAAAAAAAAATGCTACTCCGAGTAATAGAGGGGCTAGTGGAGGGGCAAGAACTGAGCTTGCCATTGGCAGGGAGAAGGGGCAAGAAAGAACACATAATTACAGTCAGATAGGGTGGGGCAACTCCTTAGCAAGAAGTGAAAAGAAGGAGTTTGACTTTATTTAGCATTTAGTTTCTGGGCTCTATGCTCTATATGTTCCTAGTACCACTGACAAATGGTACCACATTCTTGCATTCTGTTTACTGTTAACTGTCATTTTCTAGCTTTCTGCAGAGCAGGGCAAGCAATACAGTAAGAGTCTTCCACCTTCTTTGCACAGGACATTTATTTACTCTTCTTGGATGCCACATCTAAAATAGAAGTTTTTTGCTGACATTATAAAGTAAGCTTCACCTGTTAGAGTGCTGTAACACCTGATGATAGACATGTGTAGCCCTGAAATCTTGTATACTGTAACTACTTTGTACAACAAATATGTTGGCTCGTGGAACCAAACTGGACTATACAGTGTCTCTCGTTTGCAGTCAAAACTGCATGATAAAAGAAGACAGTGTTCAGAGTTGCTAGACTAGGCTTTATGGGTACCTACAGGGAAAAGGCATTTCAAGTAATTGAAGTTAGGATCACAAGGAGTTGAACTAGGCTGGCTGCACTGTCTTAATTCATCTCTCTACACCTATATATCTAACATTCTTTGGTACAGTTAAAGCCGCAGAGATGATCACTGCTGGCAATGAAGTTAGGCTGGACTTGAAGGGGCTAAAAGAGCAATGCCAAATTAATATTTCATGGATTCTTAGGCCCCTAAAGCTAGTCCAGTTCCTCACAACAGCTTCTAAGTGTATTTATTTCAATTGGGGAAAAAAAAAGGTTGCCCACCAAGATAGCCACATGATAATGACCTTGTTTTCATGAGGCACTTCTTCCAGACTCAGGCAGACTGACCCCCTTCCAAAAATCTGCTTGAGGACATGCTGGAATTTTGCATTGCATTTTTTTTCACTAGCCTTCCACTTTCAAGTATCAGTCATGACTGATCAGATGTTTGAATGAAGATAACACTCTGACCATGTCCCTCTGAAGTGTGGAAGATTTAGTGCTTAGAGCACTTTAAGGCCATGCCTGGCTACAGGGGTCTCCTTAAAAACAGACCTGCCCTGGAATGTTACCCTAACATTTCAAACAAATGACATTGTATTTATTTTGAGAGTCCACATATACAGTGTCTATAAGGTGCCTCAGTCCTAACTGATATAAACATGTTAGCCAACTGACTAGCTAAAAAATCGTGTGTTGCCTATAGGGGGCAAACATCTTAATGTATACCAGTCAGCTAAAATATTTGTGTTCCTGAGCATGTGTGTGTAGTAAGGGAATGTAATGTTGCTGCGTACAGGTAACTTGCAACATGATTTGAACGGCATTGCGTTAACTACTGTATTTATGGAAGCAAAACACTGGTGATTTTATTCTTTTGACTTCTTAAATGCTCACTAGTTAGTATTAATCTTGTGGTTGACCCAAATACTTGTATTTACTTTATTTGGGAAAGAAGAATATAGGTAATCTAGAAAATTGACTTGACTTGCCATATGTTTCTTGGTTGTTCTGTTCATTTATATCAATGATTGCACTGCTCTTTGTCTGGTAATCCTCACTTAATTTCTCAACATTGGAGCTTCCTCTCAGTACAGACCTCACAGATGACATCTGTCTAGTATGAGTACAGTATTCCCACATCATAGCAAAAATAAAACTGGCTTTTTATTTGCCTTTTTACTTATGTCAGAAGTCAACTGTGCCAAGAGTGTAATACAGTGTAATTACCCTTCAGGTTTCTTTTATATTTGTTTCAGAGCATCACTGCTAATGTAGTGACAAGGAAAAATAATGATGGCTACACCTGTATTGGCAGCCTGCATGCCGAGTTATTTTTTGTTACTTAACATCGTTAGAACAGTAGACTTTAAGTGGTGTTTGACATAAATAGCTGATATTCAAACTGAATGTAATTGAAAAGAAATGATTACAAATAACCCTGTTGCTCAAACACATTAGAGCGGTGTGCATGGTACAAAATAAAGTAGATAAACTTCTGCCTCTCTCTAGCTCTGCCTTAAGTGCACTCGCCATCCTAGGAACCTATAGGAGCATCACCCACAGCAAGTAGACAGCAATTTTTAGTTTTGTTGCTGGCTTGTGCTACAGCTGAGAGTGAGTTTCAGTCTCTGAATGTGTAAATCATGCGCTTGAGAAGGATATAGTACTTTATAACATGGGTTGACAGAAATGTGCAGATCTATTGATCAGAAAGTGTTTTATGCACAACACATGTCAGAAATCATATATTTCCAACATTTGCATGTGCATAACAGCACTGACGTATGGATTAATTGTTGGGGTCTATTTTTCAAGGTGGAAAGATACAGCCCCTTTTTTGGTATTTAAACAGGGAGAAAAACCCTTTATGTTGTTATCTCCTTGTTTTGAACATAACCCATGTTATAAGTGCAGCAACCCACTCCAGAGTATGGGGTTATTGGAGATTAAACAACACTCCGGGTGCTGTGAGGACACTCGGCCTGTAGCCTCATGCCTCACAATGCACCCAGGGTGCTGATTAATCCCCAGTAACCCCATACCCTTTTATGAGTTATTGCTTGCTTAGTTATGACTGGGGTTGTCAGACTGGCTTTTTGAGCATGACACTAGATATGGGTAGGGACTGTATGACTAGAGATTCTAGTTGTGGCCCTTTTACAGGAGGAGTGAGCAACAGTAAGTGTGGTATTGTGGGTGAACAACAAGAGGAGGCATGGGTGTTGGAACGATTGGGCTAGGGGAGACAGGCCCTTCCTACTATTTGACATTTGTGCCCTTTAACCCTTGGGGGCAGTCAGTTGGAGTTTTTATCATGACCCTTGTTTTTTTATCCATATGTGGTACACTGTCTAAGGTTGATTTTAAAATTAATTCACTTAGCCAGCCCGCTGGCGCAGCGTTGGGATTTCCGCTTGCGATGCCGGCGACCGGGTTGAGAACGGACCCGGATGGATTGGAAAACCGACGGGAGAAGGATGAAGCATTCTATGGACCGCCTCCTTCTCCGGGGAGGGTGAGGGTAGCGCTCGGAGCACTGAGGACTCCTGGTGGAGGCTGGGAGATCTCACGCTGCCGACGCTCAACATCCGGGAGGTGGGGCGGATGCGGGCGTCATTGCACATCCCCACCTCCGTAAAGGAAAAACAGAAAAATCAGGCGGGCAGGGCCACAGTCTCTATGAAGCCCTCCCGGGAAAGACCTCGAGTGGCTACCATCGCTGCGGGTCCCCCGACTAGATACAGTTCCGTGACCACGGGAAGACCGTGGCCACGGCCCTGCCCTCCAGGGGGGTAAGCTGGGTGACTGGGGGATCCCGGCAGCCATAGATGGTGACTGAGGCTTCCCGGGACCTTGACCAGGGCTGAAAAATGACTGGTGGCCCGGCCAAATAAAAAAAAAATAAAAAAATTAATTCACTTAGTCCAGGGCAGAGTGCAAATTGTTCTGCGCTAATGCAGTTATTCCCATACTTACCCATGGTGACTAATGTGGAGAATTATGCAGAGTTACCGCTGTTCACATTTTAAGAGTGGTTATCTTTGTCAGAAGTTCATATGCAGCTGCATCTGCTGATTTTGGGCTCACACTGCTGTGGGTGACAACATGGGAACTCACTTGATGCTGTGATTGACTTATTGTTACATTTTGGCAGGGTGAGAAGTGAACATGAATGAGGTTTCAAGGGCATTATGGTATTGAAGCATTCCGCTCCTGAGGAGGGACTCCTTGGTCAGAATCTATGCTTGCATTTTTTTTCATTGGTTGCCACATGAAATCCCCAGTTGGCTGTCACCCAAAACTAGTACAAGAGTCTGTGGAATAGTGCATTTTTTTTAACTAACATATTCTGTAGCTCAGTATAAAATAAAGTCAAGGTCAGCCCCTGCTGTTAACAACAGGTGGATAAAGATAGATAAAATGTGAACCACAATGTCAAATCATGGAGACAGCAATGCTGAACACTGGTTAATTGTTTTCCTTGCCTTTCATCGGGCAATACAGTTTAATATACATTTTTGCTTTAAAATCTTCCAATAGAATGTGAGACAGCACCCTCTCGGTATGAGAAAGAAGGATTATGAAGGGGCAGAATGAGGAACATTTAGGGTGTGGCCTGAGTACTGAGCATGGTGGATGCACATTAGATGGGCTCCTCCAAGCACCTGCATTAAAACAGCATACATAAATAGAAACTGAACTTCCAGGAACAGAACGAATAATTAATCAGAGCTGATATGTTCATGGCAATTCCAAAATCAACAAAAAAGACAGACGATGCTGCAGTTTGAGAGTTTGAGGGAGAAGACAGAGCAGCTTCTAGCGTGACTGAGGGCCGTACAAGATCACAGACTATGGCTGTGGAGATGGGAGAGGGATGGGCTGTCAAGATCCCATGACCACAGCTTTCCTGGGGTTGGCAACAAATCTGCAACAGGAGGTCAAGGCTGGGTTTGCCAGTCTAGCTGCTCAAATCATCCATATCCAGTTGGTGGTAATGGGACTTGCAGAGACCACAGCTGCACACACAGCTAGACTAGACAAACTGAGAATTCGGCTGAACGGACTTCAGGACTTGGTAATAGACTTATCCAGGGATAACAAAAATCCTAAAAGATCAGATGGAACTACTAAAAATGTGAGCAGAGAACCAAGGGAACAGAGCCCACAGATCCAGTATTCAAGTTATAGGTCTACTGGAAGGCTTGGAGGGGAAAGAGGGCTGCAGAGCTGTGCAAAAACGGCTAGTGGAACAGCCAAGGTGTGAAGCTTCAGTAGCCAGGTATGAAATACAAAGAGCCCACTGTACTGGCCCCAAACTGAAATTGGAGGACGAGCCTAGACACTGTTTGATTAAATATGTATGCTTTCCAGAGAAGGAGATAATGCTCAAAGCTGCCAGATTGCATGGTCCCATATTGGTAGAAAGGGGAAACATTTCTGTCCATCAGGGTTTTAGCAGGGATAAGTCTGAGGAGGTAAAAAACAGATTTCATCAACATGGGTGGGATTTCACATTGCTTTACCCTGCAGAACTAAGGATCACTGAGCTGGGCTGCCCACTCAGATTGTTCTGAAAAACCTCAAGATGCTGAGCAACATGTCAGCAGAGAGGACACTGCAGGGGAAGGGAGAGCTCATCCCTGAGCAAATGCTTCAGTTTATTGAACAGTCTATGATGTGAGCCAGCAAGACTTTCTTTGGACTGAAATGTAGTGAATGCCACATCTGTCACACCAAACTTCTAAGGCTACTTGTTCTGTTATTGATTTTGCTGATGGAGGCCTAAATCGTGGACTCTCGGCCATGTAGTGGGTTGAATGGGGATGCCACCATTTCTGTCACCAGGTACAATATATTGTCTTTTTATATCGCTCAGTTTTGGTGGTGGGGACCTGCTGCAGCAACTGTGGAGAGGGCAGCTGTGTGATTCATGCCGAGGCATCCCTAGCCATATACAACCCCCCCCCCCCACAACTCTCGCTGTGCAGTCTGTAATGATTGTCTTCTAAAATGGAAATTGGGCAGGAAGCATTACAGCAAAGTAAACTGTCACTGTCAAAGGACTCCTTTGTGGGTGGTGAAACTGACTAAATTGCTGGCAATCTACTAACTGTCAAACACTATAATTGACAAGGGATATTGCAACCAGTCATGAGGGAGTACTGATTCAGCCCACTACCCACCCCTTTGCTTCATGATGGTGCGACTTTGGTAGCTATGACAACAGTTCCCATGAGGTGATAATCCATTGTACCAGCACAAAAGCTGCGATGGAGAGAGAATAAACAAGGACTTTCTCTAATTTATAAATGGCAAGGGAATGATTGATGCCTAGGAGTACCATATGCCATATCAGAATAGTGCAGGTGCTTAATTCAGAGATGGGAGTCATGAGGTACTCCTGCATATTCGTAAAGACTGGCACCCAAGGAAGCAGTAGCCTGCACAACTTTGGTAACAGCGGTACCGATGCAACTGGCTCTTGAACTTACCTATCACCCTGCAAATATAAAGATGTCAGGCAACACTCAAACTTGGATTATCTTTTAGGGTGCTGCAACACAGCATTCATACTTCTCTTCTCTGATATCCTTGGAGGGATTGGAATGACATCAGTCTCAAGTTCAAGCCTCACCACTGCCTTCTTCCATGACCGTGGCATGGCCATGGATAACATTGGGGGTTGGGGGATGGTGACTGCTGCCACACATCTCTGGCCAATCACCTATACAAATGCTGAGGTCACTAGGACAGGTGGTCACTGTTAACAGAGGAAGAGGACTGCACCAAAGTGGTGCCTTGTAAAACTATACCTTGTTCTGCATGACATCATTGGGGAATTGCCTTTAATTTCATATGACCACTGACATGCTTGGAAGTGAAGGAACTGACACAGTGAGTGACCCCTTGCAGACACACAGTAGTTAATATGTATACGAGCATGTTCACTGACTGATTTAATGCAGTTGTTATGTCATTGTTACTGTGCTGTAATTGTCTTGTGGGTCCCCTAAATCCCACTACAAGGTCCACATTAGTATACTCAGTTTGGCTCTTAACATTGGAATTTTTTAGGTGCTCAAATGTGTTTTCATTTTTTTCTCTTCTTGTTAAGGATGGGGAGGGGGTGTCGGACCCTAGGGAAATGATTAAGTTTACCCTAAGTTTTATAAACAAGTTTTATGGTTATCAAATAGTTTAGGTGTTTGCCTGTTTTGCTTGCCACCAGTATTGATTGGAGGGATGCTGCTTACACAGTGTGCTCTGACATGAAGGGAGGGAGGGAGAGAGATAAGGGCTTCATAGCCAGACATGTTGGCTTTGTCTTGTTATGTAGAGTTTTAGAAAATAGGAAGAACTTTTCAGTCTGGGACACCTTAAGAAGAAGGTGGGACTGCTTCTGAGGGGGATGCTTTGATAACCTCACCACGTGAGAATAAGGGGACAAGGGGAGAGGGGAGTTGGGTGTTTGGAGATATGCCAACCTGCTAGCTGGGGGCAGTTTTATGTTTTCTGTTGAAATGGTAATGTAAAAAAGCCTCTGCCTATAATGCTTGCACTCCTGATATATAATTACACATGTTGATCCGTTAAAGGTACTCAGTAATGGCTAATACACTAAAGATCTGTTCATGTAACATTAATGGTTTAAAGACGCATGCAAAAAGGAAAAAGGTTTTTGGGAAGTTAAACATATGCAAGTAGACATATTATGTCTCCACGAGACCCACCTGACCAATAAGGAGGGCAGTCATTTTGCCAAAATCTGAGGGAGAGAATGGCCTGGTTCATATTTCACCTCCAAAGCAAGAGCAGCAGCTATATGGCTTACACCTAGGTTTCTGGGCACTATTACTTAGGTATGTGTGGACAAGGGCTTGGAGAGGAATGTTTTATTACAAATACAGTTGAATTGTGGCCAGAAAATAGCAGTTGGGTCCATATATGGAACAAATATTGATTCCCCACATTTATTTCATCCAACTGTCAATGGAAATTGCCAGTTTTGAGGGTCCCTGGGTATTGGATTGGCATCCCTGTCCTGCATGACATCCTGAAGGATTATGGGGCCATAGCAAGTCACAAGATTAACTGGGCAAAAAGTGGGGTATTGGTCCTGGGAAGGGAGACTCTTTCTTCTAAACTGGCAACCCACTGAAAGTAAAGGTAGTAAATTCCTGGCAATATCTAGGAATTACTATACCCAGTAGAACAGCATGTTTATATAAAGAAACTACAACACTCTATTGGCCAGCATCAGAAAGGACTGTGAAAGTTGGGAGGTCCTACCCATCAACCAGATTGGAAGGGTGAATACAATTAAAATGAGCATCTTGCCCAAGTGTCTGTATTTATTTCAAAACCTCCCTATCGGGTCCCAGAGCTATTTTTTAAACAACTTCACAGTGTACTACATAGATTTCTGTGGGTGTAGAAACGCTGCAAGAATAAAAAGAAGCATATTACAGCTTGCCCTGAAAGACAGAGGCCTGGCAATGCCAAACTTTAAACATTATTACTGGGCAGCACAATTGGTATTTCTTTTTAATTATTTATTTAAAAGTTTAACCAGGAAATACATACTGAGCTTATAACAGCTTGTTCCAGATGTGTCCCCGGGGAGATGGGATAGGAGATGAATCAATATAATACAAAAAGTACAAGTCAAATACAACGATGTAGACAAGAACAACAAATAAAAGTATTATAACAACATCTTATGTGAGAAGAAGGGAGAAGTAGAAAAACAGCATGTACCGAGCAAAACTAGAGAGGGGAAGAAGAGGAGGCCAACCAGTAATAAGCAGTGAGGGAGTACAAAAGGGAAGGGCCATGTACAGTTGCAGGAAGGATAGTAATAGACACAAAGAAGACACTTTATAGAGGAAGAAGAAGCAGAGCCAATAGAAAAGGGAAGAGAGGACCAGAGCTTAGGAGAACGATAGGAAAAAAAGCAGACTGATCGGCAGTAGATTTTCTTCAGAGCCCTACTCCTGCAGAGGTGCCACTGCAGAGACAAATTGAGGAGGAGCATGTGTCGGGGGATTACTCCAAGGCTTTCTATCACCATGCCTAAACAAGAGCAATCAATCAATCAATCAATCAAAATCTTTATTTATTCATGAACATCATTGAGCATAGCTCATTTACAAGATGGACCTGATTGGTC
Source organism: Neoceratodus forsteri (assembly GCA_016271365.2). NCBI lineage: Eukaryota > Metazoa > Chordata > Ceratodontiformes > Ceratodontidae > Neoceratodus > Neoceratodus forsteri. The sequence continues at coordinate 1,132,280,994 of CM028131.1, forward strand.
ATAAACAACAAAATGGTTTAAACTCACAAATATACAAATATAGAATGAGTACAGTAACAAAGACTTTTTAAGAATAAGCAACAAAGAATGAGCAAATGCAATAATATACACATATATACAAGGCAAGTAAACAGTGGTATTGGGCACCAGAGCAAATATATAGAAAAAAAGTAATGAGTAGGGTTTAGGAGGTAGATAAATAGAAGTTAATGGATGAATGCATGAACAGATAAGGGAGGGGGAATCTAATGGGGGCAGGGGTGAAAAGGGGTCTGAAGAGGCTAGGAATTGTGGAAGCAGTTGCATATCTCTGGGAAAAGATTTAGGTACAGCTTTTTGAAGGAGACTACAGGAATGAAAGTGTTCAGCTTCAGGGTCTTTTGTAGAGAGTTCCAGATGTGTGCTAGAAAGTAGTTGATTGCAGCCCTTCCATGTCAGGTACATGCCTTTAGGTAGATTCAGCAAGATGAGGTTATTGCTTCTTAGGGCATATGACCTTGAGTAACAAGAGAGAAGCAATCAGAAATGTAGGATGGTAGTTTATTTGTCAGAGCTTGTATATCCAAAGAGCAGCATTTTGTTCCTTCTGTGATATAGGGATGTCCAGCCAACTGCAGCATAGAGAGAACAGTGGTGGGTACTGAAAGAAAAGTCAGTGATGAACCTTAGAGCTCTATGGTACAGGGTATCCAGTTTATTTAGGTAGGACAGGGAGCAGTGGCCATATAGAAAGTCTGCGTAATCGAGGGATATAAATGAAGCCTGGATTAATCTCTGCTTAGAAAATGTTTGATCCTGAAGAATAGGCCAAGCCTTTGCCTTAGTTTTTTCAGGAGCTCTTCAATGTGCTGGGTGAAATCAAGGCTGTTGTCAATCCAGACCCCCAGATATTTGAATTTATCTACATATTCAAGGCTCTCACAAAGGACGGTAGAAAGTTGGGGAAGAATGTTCGGTGAGTAGGTATTGGTGGAGATGAACATAGCTTTAGTCTTCTTGGCATTTAATAGAAGCTTCTTTTCAAGTAATTTATGTTGCAGTAAGGAGAAGTCAGCTTGTAGTAGATCATAGGCATTTTTTTGGTGATGGATTGCTTACATAAAGGACAGTGTCATCTGCAAAAAAGGTGAACATTAGAATTTGTGAGGCCTGAGTCAATGTTATTGATGTAGATGGCAAAGAGGATAGGGCCCAAGATGGAGCCTTGAGGATCTCCTCTTAAGAGTGGTTTTGAGGAAGAAAGGTTGCCTTCACTTTTTACCTGCTGCACCCTACCAGAGAGGTAGCATTTGAACCATTTAAGAGAGATAGGGTCTAGGCCTAGGGAGTGCAGTGAGGAGATTAGAAGATCATGATCCACAGTATCGAATGCTCTGTTAGCACCCTTTGCAAACTGTGTGAGAGGCCTTTCGGCACCATGCAATTCTGCTTAAAGTTGGACCAGCATAACATTCTGTGGTGATTTGCATATGCAGCCCATGATGCTTTGCACTGTGGGGGCATGTGTAATTTTGTATTTTCTTGTATCGAATGCTTTACTTAAATCCAGAAATACAGCACAGATATTATTTTTTTTATCTAGTTCAGTCTGCCAGTCATTTGTAACTTTTGCTAAGGCAGAAATGGTGCTGTGCATGACTCTGAACCCAGATTGAGCAGGGTTAAGGAGGTTGTTAGCACTGAGGTAGTCATTTAGTTGGATGCTTACCAGTTTTCTAACATCTTGGACAGCACTGGAAGGATGGAAATAGGCCTGTAGTTGTTGAGATCCATGGGGTCACCTGCTTTAAGGAGGGGAAACACTTGTGCTGTCTTCCACAAAGAAGGAATAGAGCCAGTAGATAAGGACATGTTGAAGAGGTGAGTTAGGGGGGCTGCAATGGCATGCAGTGCAATTTTTAAAAAGAAAGGGTCCAGAGAGTCTGCACCAGCGCTTTTAGTTGTATCCAGGCGGAGCAGTAGGTCTTCTACTTGTTTTAATAAAATTGGCTTAAAAGAAAATGTAGAGGTGGCATTCTGAGCTTCAGTGGAATGGAGAGTAAGTTGAGAGCGCAGCAAGTTTGCTGGAGATGAGTCAAAAGCTAGGCCTGCTGTAGTAAAATGATTATTGAAAGCATCTAAAATTTCATACTTGTCAGTAATGATCACATTGTTGAGGTTCACTTGAGATGGTAAAGAGGTGCTAGAGTCTTGCCCTAGGATTCCCTTGATAGTGCCCCAGCATTTGGCTGGGTTGTGGTAGGTGGCATCCAGCTCTGCTGTATAGAAGGCAGCCTTAGCATCTCTCACTTTTTAGTGCAGCTGTTCCTGGCTTGTCTGAATTGTACCCAGTCGTTTGGATCTTTGGTCTTCCTTGCCTTTTTCCAGAGCTTGTCTCTAGCAAGCAGTGCAGATTTAAGTTCAGCAGAGAACCAGGGACAAGATTTGCATTTAATTCTGACACTGGTGACTGGTGCATATGTATTGAGAGCCCCTAAGATTATGTCATTTAGCACCTGCAGTGCTGACTCCACAGAAGCTGAGAGGTAGAATTCTTGCCAGTGTTTGGAGTGACACAGATTTTGGAGATACTCTGCAATGTTAAAGTTCTTTTTAGACCTTCTTGGGAGGAATTTTGCAGGGTTAGCAGGCTTGATTGAAGATCTTATACCAGCTATGAGGCAGTGATCACTTATATCACTGAATAGCACTCCAGTGTGAATATAGATGGGGCTTATTAACTAACATAACATCAAGTAAGGTGCTGTTACTTTGTTTTTTAGGTTAATCCTTGTTGGTTCATTTATTAGTTGAGTAAAGCCATGGGAGTCACAGAAAGATACTAGGGGTGCAGAAACATTGGATAGCCAGTTAAAATTCAAATCGCCTAGAATAATGGTATCCTCAGGACCCAGTTTAGTTATAGTCCCCAGGTGGGTAAGGAGTTTAAGTCCGGCAGAGGGGGGCCTGTAGCAGCCAACCAGTTGAAAGTCTGACATGTTGGGAAGGGATATTTTAAGGGATAGGCATTCAAATTCTTTAGGCTGAGATGAAATATTGAGGCAGGAAGCAGAGATATTTGAGTTAACATAAATGGCCACACCACCACCCCTGGATGGACGGTCTGCTCTGAAAAGCTGGTAATTAGGTATACTTATTTCACTGTCATTTGTTGCTGGTTTAGGCCACGTTTCAGAGAATACAAGAAAGTCTGGCAGGGTATGGACAACCCAGGCTTGTATTAGTGAGAACTTTTTTAAAAGGCTGCATACATTGATGTGGAGAAAGCTTAGGCCTTTCATAGAGACTAGATCTGTTGGTGAGCTGAAGCCTTCTAGGGGTCCAGGATTGAGTTCAACAGTGCCAGCACAGATAAGCAGAAAGAACAATAGTTTGGTAAGTGCTTCAAGTGATAGGAGGAAGGAACAGACAGAGGGCTTTCTCTTCTTACTCCGGGTCCAGTGATCAGAGAATAACTGGCCTGCCTTATGGCTTGTTATAATATCATAAAGTACCAGCTTGATGGACAGAAGTAGGGGGACATTGAAGGGCCATGAATGGAGCGTGGGGTAAAGGAGGAGCAAAACTGGTTGTGAGCCTTTTCTGGGATACCCAAGGATTTTGGTAAAGCAGCGGTAAGGTATACTTGAGGAAATGAGGGACATCCAAGGGTTGCATGAGGGAGGTCAGACTGACTGGCAGCCATAATCTCTAGGTCAAGGGCTGGTGCGGCATCATCATCAAGGTGTGACATAGGCGAAGGCAGAGGAGCAATAGCAGGAGCAACAGCATGATGGTTGGTAGCTAGGGTTAGGAATACCAAAGGCAATAGGGGGAGTGGTGCTAGGTTATTGGCTAGGAGGTGAACTAAGGGCAGAGAAATGAGATTTGGCGGGAAGGTGTGTATGAAAGAAACACCCAGGAAGGGGCGGGCAAAAATTTTGCGGCTTTCCCGTACCTTGCTGGCTGTCTCTCCTGGCCTCCTGGTTCCCAAACTCGGCTTCGCGGTTGCCGCCGCCCGCCCGGCGCTCGGAGCCCCTGCGCTCACTGGGTGCTCGAGGGCTGGTCAGCTACAGTGGAGGAGACAGAGGAGAGGCCAGTCAGAAAAGCACTATTGCAGTAATAAAAAAAGAATTCTGCAATTAGGTGCTAAAAAACTTTGCACAACAAAAGACTGTGGGGGGGGGCGCCTTTGCGTCTGGCCCAACAGAGATCCCACCAAAAGACTGTATCACTTAGTCCTTACACAAAAACAACATTTATATAGATTTTTAAACAAAAATTGTAAAAACAGCTCTTTTTAGAGATTAACAATAAACCCAGTAAACCCGGTCAGTCTTCAGCAGTGCAAGCTATAGCAAAAGTCAATGGAGAAGCAGGACCAATCGGAAGCAAGGCTGATGTAGCGCTCGCCTCCTGATTGGTCGCGGCCTTCCCATACCTTGCTGGCTGTCTCTCCCGGCCTCCTGGTTCCCAAACTCGGCTTCGCGGTCGCCGCCCGCCCGCCGGGCTCGGAGCCCCTGCGCTGACTGGGTGCTCGAGGGCTGGGTCGGCTACAGTGGAGGAGACAGAGGAGAGGCCAGTCAGAAAAGCACTATTGCAGTAATGAAAAAAGAATTCTGCAATTAGGTGCTAAAAAACTTTGCACAACAAAAGACTGTGGGGATGGCGCCTTTGCGTCTGGCCCAACAGAGATCCCACCAAAAGACTGTATCACTTAGTCCTTACACAAAAACAACATTTATATAGATTTTTAAACAAAAAATTGTAAAAACAGCTCTTTTTTTGAGAGATTAACAATAAACCCAGTAAACCCGGTCAGTCTTCAGCAGTGCAAGCTATAGCAAAAGTCAATGGAGAAGCAGGACCAATCGGAAGCAAGGCTGATGGCTGAGCCTCCTGATTGGTCGCGGCCTTCCATACCTTGCTGGCTGTCTCCGGCCTCCTGGTTCCCAAACTCGGCCTGTGACGCCGCTCGCGGCGGCTCGGAGCCCCTGCGCTCACTGGGTGCTCGAGGGCTGGGTCGGCTACAGTGGAGGAGACAGAGGAGAGGCCAGTCAGAAAAGCACTATTGCAGTAATAAAAAAAGAATTCTGCAATTAGGTGCTAAAAAACTTTGCACAACAAAAGACTGTGGGGGACGGCGCCTTTGCATCTGGCCCAACAGAGATCCCACCAAAAGACTGTATCACTTAGTCCTTACACAAAAACAACATTTATATAGATTTTAAACAAAAAATTGTAAAAACAGCTCTTTTTTGAGAGATTTAACAATAAACCCAGTAAACCCGGTCAGTCTTCAGCAGTGCAAGCTATAGCAAAAGTCAATGGAGAAGCAGGACCAATCGGAAGCAAGGCTGATGTAGCGCTCGCCTCCCGATTGGTCGCGGCTTTCCCGTACCTTGCTGGCTGTCTCTCCCAGCCTCCTGGTTCCCAAACTCGGCTTCGCGGTCGCCACCCGCCCGCCGGCGGCTCGGAGCCCCTGCGCTGACTGGGTGCTCGAGGGCTGGGTCGGCTACAGTGGAGGAGACAGAGGAGAGGCCAGTCAGAAAAGCACTATTGCAGTAATAAAAAGAATTCTGCAATTAGGTGCTAAAAAACTTTGCACAACAAAAGACTGTGGGGGACGGCGCCTTTGCGTCTGGCCCAACAGAGATCCCACCAAAAGACTGTATCACTTAGTCCTTACACAAAAACAACATTTATATAGATTTTAAACAAAAAATTGTAAAAACAGCTCTTTTTTGAGAGATTTAACAATAAACCCAGTAAACCCGGTCAGTCTTCAGCAGTGCAAGCTATAGCAAAAGTCAATGGAGAAGCAGGACCAATCGGAAGCAAGGCTGATGTAGCGCTCGCCTCCCGATTGGTCTGCGGCCTTCCCGTACCTTGCTGGCTGTCTCTCCCGGCCTTCTGGTTCCCAAACTCGCCGCGGTCACCGCCCGCCCGCCGGCGGCTCAGAGCCCCTGCACTGACTGGGTGCTTGAGGGCTGGGTCGGCTACAGTGGAGGAGACAGAGGAGAGGCCAGTCAGAAAAGCACTATTGCAGTAATAAAAAAAGAATTCTGCAATTAGCGCTCACCTCCCGATTGGTCGCGACCTTCCCGTACCTTGCTGGCTGTCTCTCCGGCCTCCTGGTTCCCAAACTACAAAGCCGTGGTGCATGCCGCCCGCCCGGCCTCGAACCCCTCGCTGACTGGGTGCTCGAGGGCTGGGTCGGCTTGCTGGCTGTCTCTCCCGGCCTCCTGGTTCCCAAATTCGCTTCGCTGGTCGCCCCCGTTGGTAGGCTCGGAGCCCCTGCGCTCATTGGGTGCTCGAGGTCTGGGTCGGCTACAGTGAGCTGAATCTCCCTAAGAGCAAGACCCCACTCACGTATCAATAAGCAAGGATAGGGATAGGCACTCATAAGCGTATAGGACACCTGAAAGGTTTTTCTTCAAATGCTGCCAAACGTGCAAGCTTTGCAGATCAAAGAGGCTATAAGGTTTTCCTGCACCAGGCTCTGCTGTGATGGTGGAAGGCTGTAGTTAAATGCATAGGGACTTACTTTATGGGGGCTTTCTCAAATCCTTTGCTGACATGCGACAGCAGTACGATGGTATACATTCAGGTGACTTTTTTGGCTGCTTAAGAATCAGGGACTATCTAAATAGAAAAGTCCCAGTACTATCCTCAGTTGAACAAATCTTATAAAGGTCTCAGCTCTGTACTTCGATTCTGACAACCGTATATAAATTATTTGGGTCTGATACGGTTTCCCGACTTGCATTCTCCTGACTAATTTTTTCCCGCTGTTGTTTCCCCAACTGCATTAATCCCACCTGCACAGTTTCCTGTGGCACTGTCTGATGACACATAAACATAAAAATGTTTCAGCTAGGATTTAAAAGCATGAAATGCATTAAAGTCATTGCTCATCTTATTTGAGATTGAGGTTTGCTCACTAGTCCAGCCTTGATGTTTGCACTTCACTGGATAACTTAGATTACACATAAAAATAAAAAAAGATGTTTCAACTAACTTCGAGCTGTCTGAATTAAATTCAAAATCAGAATATGATTACCTCAATCTTTCAGCTTAAAGATGTCATTTGCCGAATAGTATAATAAACTAACTTCGAGCTGTCAGAAATCAATTCCAGTGTCACCCTAATTCAAGCTGACATGTAGGACAGGTGCATCGCTGATGTCAGTCACCATTAAAATAAAAAATATGCCAAGCAGAAAGAGAAGATCAGTAATATTTTGGCTGACTGGGAAGCAAGATCCAGAAAAGGCTTTACAACGTTGGGGAAAAAAGCATGGGACAGATGTGACCAACAGAACAGGCTTGTTAAGAACCTTTCCCCATTTGGACACTAACACTGCTGCTTACAGGAGCGGAGACACACAGACACAGTACACTTGAATTCCAACTTCAAGTTACCACTGTCACAATCGATGTTACTATGTCTTTCTTTCCCAAGACCGCGGTCAGCTGCTGCCTTTCTCTGCCTCTCTGTCTGTCTCTCAAGAGAAGCCCACCCAATCCTGGATGCTGTGCCTGCCCTGCTGCTATGGCTTACTGTTGCCACCCCACATCATAGCGCAGACAGCCAAAGAGTATCCAGCTACACACACACACACACACACACACACACACACACACACACACCGAGCAACACAGACAGACACACCAACAGCAAGGTACGGAGTGGGGTAAGTGTGTTTCACACTGTCTCTCTCTTGCTCTGTCTTTCTTGCTAGACTGCAATGGGGAACTACCAACCTTGATCTCTTTTGCACAGCTGACAACAGTAAACCAGGGCCAGGGTGCTGTGCATTTACTACCTTTCTGTCTCTCTCATGGGCATCTTCACTCCTTGCTGTCTGTCTCTGACAAGGACCAGGTGAGGACAACTTGACTACGGGTGGTGAACGGCACTGTTGAGAAGCTACAGCAGATGGCTTGCAAGGCTCAGTGTGCGATTTAAGCTGTAAATGCTGTTATCAAATGTCGGGAACAATTTCATATTTCGGGAAAATGGTATTCGGGCAATAAAATGATGGCAACATGAACAGTCAGGCTATTGATGTCGGTCAATTTTTTGTCCGGCAACCGTACGGATCCCAACTATTTATGGGTACTGCACCCACCCTTAAAATCATGGCCAGGAAAGAGTTGGAAGTGGAAGTGAATCTAGACATGGACACTGGTAATACAACTTGGCTGGCAGCCATAAATCACGTTCACAACTGCTCCAGGTCTTATAAATTGCACAGAGTCCAATTAAATTGTCTATATATAACCTACCTGACTCCATCTAAATTGCAGATGTTCAGTACCTTCAGGCCTATAATCTGTCTGAAATAGCACATACAGGAAGATGATTTCCTACATATGGCCCTAACATGTTGTAAGTTTTCCCCCTTTTGGTTTGGTATGCATGCTCTTATGCAGAAAGTATTGGGGAAATCTATTCCCAACACCCCATCAAAATTTATGCTAGAAGCTGAACCAAGGAAAAATGGAAACAGTAATGAACATAGACTTTGGGCAGTGGCCCTGGTAAATGCTAGGAAAACAATAGCACAACACTTTGTCAGTGGTGTTCCGCCCAGATGAGTTTACTGGTTAAATAACCTGGCAGTGTGTATGAAACTAGAGCATTGTCAACTGATGGCTAATGCTCAAGAAGAACTATTACAGCATAACTGGCAACCTGTAATGGATGCAGTAGGAACTGGCATTATCAGTGTGTAAAACTGGCCACGGGCTGGGAACAGGATGCAGCTGCAGTGGCAGTACAATACTCATAATTTAAGGTGGAGTTTTTTAATGTGTGGCATTAACATGTTCAGGTGGTTGTCAAGCCAGACCCCGAGGTATTTGAAGGATAGTACTTTCTCATGGTGGACCCTTCTGGGGTATGGAAAGAGGAGGGACTGCCAATCCTAGAGAACTTTTGCTGAGTGCCGAAAGTCATAGGGACTTTTTTTTTTGGTGTTAAGGGCCAGCTGATTTGAGCAGAACCAGAGCTGGATGTTGTCAAACTCCCATTGAAGCCTGGTCACCAGGTCAGCAGGGGAATGGCCAGAGGCAAATAGGACTGTGTCATCAGTGTACATACTTGCATATTTAGTAGTTATGTGACAAATTCTAATTTACAAGTTTCAGCTTGAAAGAAAATACCGTGCTAACATAACGATGTAGTAAGTCTAGAGGGGCTACAGTTAGCAGCACACTTATGCACATGTGCTGTGACAGCTACCATGTAAAAAGAAATTGCAGTGAAATAACAGAGCAATAGGAGTGCATCACAATTTGCAATATGACAAAAGCAACAGTGACCGAGATGTCCTCCTCCTATGTAACAGTTGCAGGCCTGTCCTTCCCTGATGATTAATTTCAAGCTTCAGAGCTGGATAGAAATGTAGAAAGTGGTGGACAGAAAAAGACCTGAACAGTCAATCCAGTCTGTCCCAAGATTCCTAAATCAGAGACACTCCAGTCTCCATCCTTCAACCCATCCCCCCATCCCCTACCCCCCTTCCCACGTGATAACTCCTTTTTATGCATCCTGCTATTGTCCTTGCCTCCGCGACCTTGTCAGATAGTTTGGTCCAACCATCCGTCACCCTCTCCATGATGTAATGCCTCCTCATATCTGTTTTTAACCTTCCACTTCCAGCTAGAGTACATGCCCCCATTGCATGCACTGTTTCATAATCTGAACAGCCTCGCTTTGCTGCTTTGTTGAACCCCTTATTGAACTTGAAAGTCTCTGTAATGCCCCCTTGTGTTCTCAGTTTGAGACTTGTATATGGGAACCCTAGATTCCTCTACCCAGAACTGGAGCCTGAGTAAGAAAATTACTTTTTCAAATGGAAGAGTCTCCAATCCAGGAGTCTTGCAAAGGCAGTGTTGTTGGAAACAGGGTAGGTCTTACAAAGAGCATGTGGAGGACTTTGACATGCACACACTAGAGGACAGGAGAATGATGGGTGGCATGATCGAGAGGTTCAAATATCTCCACTCTATGGGATAAACAAGGTGTACTGCAGAGAGTTGTTCATAATGAGTTGTTGCATAGGTACCAGCCAGGGAACTCCCAAAACCTGAAGGGAATGGGGGAAGGGAGGATCAGGAAGGATGTCAGTAAGTATTTCATCAGTGTCAGTGGCTCAGCAGGTTGCACACTCGCCTCTGAGGCTGGCAGATCAGATGGCTGTGAGTTCTATCCCCACACCAGGCACTTGGGGTAATATCCCAGTACTGACACTGTAGTACAGCATGAGGGGGATGTTTCATTCCTGAGGTGCCGTCTTTCGGATGAGACATTAAACTGAGGTTCTGTCTGCCTGTTCTGGTGGTTGTTCAGGTGGATGTTAAAGATCCCATGGCACTTCTCGAAAAGAGTATGGGAATCTCCCCAGTGTCCTGGAGAGATTTTCCCCATTCACTAAAAAAATAACACCAACAGCTTAATCTGGTTCAATTTCAGTTGGCTGCCATCTGCATTCCCTCTGCCCCCTGGTCACTCCTGAAAAAGAGTTTCTAGTCTAGTGTGCCTACCCAGTCAACAAAATTTAATTAAAAATAATATACCTGCTGCCTTTGACAGTCCTATTTAAAAGCTCACTGGAACCAGGAGTGGTTGCGGAGGACTGGAGGAAGGGACATATAGTACCACTACACAAAAGTATTAGCAGGGAGGAGGCTGGAAATTATAGGCTAGTCAGCCTAACATCAGTGGTGGAAAAGTTAATGGAATCCCTGCTGAAAGAAAGGATTGTGGACTATCATGAATCCAGTGGGTTACAACACCTGAGGCAGCATGGGTCCACAGGGGGGGAGGTCATGTAAAATGAATCTAATAGATTTCTTTGTCTGGGTGGCAAAGGATTTAGACCTGGGTGGAGTGATAGAAATGGCCTACCTAGATTTCAGTAAGGCTTTCAACACTGTTCCTCATAGAAGACTAATAAGCAAGATGGGTAGCTTAGGAGTGGGTCTAAAGGTTGTAAACTGGATAAGAAATTGGTTGTGGGATAGGCAACAGAGTTGTTGGTAAACTGAGTTCATTCCAAGGAAGGGAGGGTAACCAGGGATCAGTGCTGGGACCAGTCCCCCCTTAAGGTCTTTATAAGTGATATTACAGAGAAGAAGAAGAAGAAGAATCAGCATTTATATAGCGCTTTTCATACATCCAAAGCACTTTACAAGCAATGCTAGACTGGTAGTGAAGTGACTGAATGTGTGGTGGTGGCCATATCGCACATCATCACCCACACACAGTCTGGATAATTGCATGAACCGGTGTATGGGAAGGGGAATGTTGGCCAGGACACCGGGAACGTTCCCTACTCTTTGCGAAGAGTGCCCTGGGTTCTTTTACTTCCACCTGGACACCCACCAGGACAACACCAGGATGAGTAAGGAGCTAATAGAGCAGATGGAAGTGAAATTGGGCATAACAACAGAATTGTTAATTGGATGCAGTTGTGGCTGGAAGCGAGAAGGCAGATGGTATGCATTAAGGATTATATTTCTGACTGAGGATTAGTTACTTGGGGATGCACACGGGTCAGTATTGGGACCTGCACTGTTCTCTTATATGTCATCAATGCAATGCAATAAGGAAAGCAGGATGGGTAAATCTGCTAATGATACTGAAATTGGGGCAGTGGGAGATACAGAGGAGGGTACTAAAAATTTTAAGAGTGAACTATACCAGATTGATGAGTGAGCTAAAACAGCCAAGCTACAGTGGTAGTTATCTAAAGGTTTCCTACCTCGAGGTACCACTGAGGCAATTTGCATTGACTGTAATGTGATCCTGCCTCATTCTGCCTCAGTATACCCAGGTATACCTCCATACTCAGAAACTTTTCTATGACTACCACTGTTCAATTCAGTATTAATGAGTACACAGTTGTGCATTTAGGCAGTAGGAATAGTAAGACCAAGCGCCATCTACATGGGAAGGAGCAAAATGAATCTCGCATGTGCAAAGATCTGGGAATCTATATAACTTAATGAACTGAAATGCAATAAACAATGTGTAGAGGTGGCAAAGAAATATAGAGGCTATTGGGATGTATAGGAAGGAACATCAGGAGTAGAGATAGGGCTGTACAATACACTGGTGTGACCCCATTTGACGTGTTGTGAACCATTCTGAGCTCAAAAGCAGAAAAAGGAATTTGACCATTAGAGGGCATCCAGAGGTATGCCACAAAAATGATTTCAGGAATGAGAGGTAAAACATATGAGAAGAGGATAGCAGAGCTAGATATGTACATCCTGGAACAAGGAAGGGTATGTGGTGACATGTGTCTTGTATACATAGGGCCTTTGAAGGCAGTGACATATGGAGTTGCCCAGGCCATACAGTCAAGGAGTATAGATATGATAATACAGGCCATATCAAATGATTTAAAGGTGATCTGTGTAAGACAAACAGAGTGGGACACATATCACATATTGAGTTGTAGGGATGTGGAAGAGTTTGCCTGGTTTTGTAGTTGATTGTAGTTCAGTGGGTACCTTATTTGTGCATATTAAGAGGAGTGGCGCCCTCCATGTTTATTCTCTGAAATGATATGTCCTATGTCTGGAAACATGGCTGTATGTCTTTTCAATAATAAACATAAAATGGCTGAGTACTTTAGGTATAATGCAGTCACTGTATATAACCATTGAGAATGGTGAGCATAATACCCATGGGCTTATAGCCTAATACTGTTCGTAACTTCCTATGAACTGCCATGGGGCCAGTTAGTACCAACCTTGCTTGTCTTTGGAACCATGGGTCCATGAGAGCAGCAGGAATGCCTGTCCCAAACCCACCATTTATAAAACCAAAGCCTCTGCTGAATTCTAGGACCCCATGTACCTCTGTTCCTCCCCAGAAATGCTGTGTTAACCCCACAAGAGGGTGCCTGTTCTTTAAGGGGTCTCAGCCTGATATAAAATAATTGTGCTGTGAGTGGAATCATAGCCTGCTCCACTTCCTCTGTTTCCAATGGGCATCATATGAGGAGTTGCCCCAGAGCATTGTTACTGGCATCTGGGATGCAACCCAGTATACCTCCAGTCTGGGTACCTCCATCCTCCCTTTGCCTTAGGAAGTTGGAGAGCATCTGCCTCCCTATTTCTAATAAACAAGTATTTAATGCTCACCTTGCTTATGCCCCTCAAGAAACGTACGTCTCTCATGTGCCCCCCCCCCCAGCACCATGTCTGGTCTCAAGCAACTACATGTTCATAGGTACCAACCATTCCACTTAGGATCTGCCTTGCTAACACTGGATCATTTTGGTGACTGTTCTCTGTATTGACTCCAGTCTGTCTATGTCTGTCTATGACCTTTGAAGTTGATGTTTATTTATATTCTGACAGGATATGGTCACCAGGAAATGCTTATTTTCATTATTGTCCTTTATATGTCCTTACTCGGGTGGGGGATCCAGAAATGGACACAGTCTTCCAGGTGAGTCCTCACCAGTGATTTGAATAGGGGTAGAATCACTTCACTTCTGCTATCAAAATCCCCTCCCTATACAACCCTGCATCCTCAGTGTCTTACTGTCTGCATTATTACACTGGCTGCTTTGCTTGAGGGAGTTACTGATGGTGACCCCAAGATCCCTTTCCTCTGTAATAGTAGCCAGCCTAACCTCATTAAAGGTGATGCATTTTATGTAGGTAGTCGTTTTCAAGCTTAAGGGTTCCCATACTCCCTTTATCAGACCTGGCTTCTTTTATTAGACCCCTTACATTCCGATGCAAGAAGTACTGGAAGTTGTCTTGTCCTTTATTGTATAGCTTAGAGTGTGAAATGATCTTATATTCCTGTTTCTGAACCAGCCCTTCATGTGAGTGTGGTGTAATGGGATTCATTACATGCTATAAGGCCTGTTGGCATTATAATTGAATGAGCAAAGTCTGATTTGGAGTGAAAAAACAAAAATTCCTATCTTCCCTGACTTCTTAAGGGAATGGCCTCTTCTATTTCAAGCAGAGGGGTGTCTGTACTCTTACCTAGTTACCTATTATCCCTCACCTAATGTATCTGTGAAGAGTCCGGTCCAAGGAAGTAAACTGTGTTACAAGAGAAGGCCATGCATGTCATTTTTGTATTGATTTTTTTTCCTTGTAGGTCTAGATGCCACTACATGGCTCTGTAGTATACTATAGGCATGCAGTTGTAGGCTGTATGTATCATATTGTAGAATGGTACATGTTTTTGAAGTTAATATAAATTTTATGGGGAAATATCCTTCCTTCAGAAATATCAAACATTTTTGACTTGCATGGTTACAAAATTGGAAAGCACCTAATTTTCATTTTCTCCATAAGGGTGTCACATACTCATGCTCCCTTTATTTTAGAAGTATTCATCTTATCTAAGGAAGTAAAATACACTCAAAATGGAGTTTGCTGAAGTCCTGTTCTAATAAAACTGGTGCTATTTGATGTCTATATGATCTGTGAGCCTGTCTCATCATTCACGTCTTGGGTCATTCACGTCACTCCATGTCTTCAATTAAAATTTCTTTCTGTTTTATCTGCACTAAATATCTCTGTAGAGATGTTCCAAATAGAACTTTCTTCTCACCAAAGGTTAAATGCTCTTACGAGTCTAATTCTTTCTCATTTGCTGCTTCTCATCACTGGAACTTAATCTCTCCTTTTTTTAAGAAACTATAATACCCTGGCTTCCTTTGTCTTTATAAACCTTTACTTAATGTGTCTAAATAATATAAGTTTGCATATTTTATTCTGTACAATTTTTTTGTGTTTTTATATTGTATTTATATTGTATATAATGAGGAGGTTCTTGCAAACAAGATTTTGGTCTTAATGAGCCTTCCTGCATTTTGGAACTTTTAATAAATAACTAATTTTTATTTATGTATTTATTTATCAATTGGATGAGTACAGCTAAGTATATTAAATGTCTACTGTAACTACTAGTAGGTTTAACAGGTGCTTTATCAGTCAGTTCACATTTGGGCAAAGAGGATGGAAACTATCGAATAATGTGTTGGCATAGTATGGATGCTGCTTTGCACTCCAGAGGTGGATACACACTTTAGTGGCTGTTCAGGGTTGAGTTGTGTATTGATTTGAATGACTTTATGATCATTTATTGAATGTACAGGTTGCCTTCTTTTTATAGGAGTCTTTGTTTTGTCTTTTGAGGATGTATTTCATTGTCTCTTGGTGATGTAATTCATTTTGTCCCCTATTGTGCTAATGCATCCCCCAACCAATTGAAATGTTGTATCTCATTGGGGCAATCCTATCATCTGTTTGATTCCAGTTTCTGTTTCTGTCTCTATCCCTTGCATTGGGCTGGTCCCAGCCTCACCTACCCCCCCCACGTACCTGCTGCTTATCTCAACTCCCCTTTCAAGCCCCCAGGCCCCCCCCCCCCAGGCAGGGTCTTGTCAAGTAGCATCCAACCTCTTGCCTCCTCTTGGGGGGGGTGGTGAGAGGAGGGGACAGTAACAGAGATCAGGGTTTATGTGCACACAAGATCATCCTGTCAAGACAGGATGTTCCCTCTTTTCATTCCCAGCCTCTGGGACATCAGCATGCAAAGAGCTTATTGCTCATGCACAAAGAGTGGAGCTTGACTGAGGTCCCCGTTTCCTGCTGCTGTTGCACTACCACCTATGGTCACCTAGGTGGTAGTATTCTACTGCCAGCAGCTACCCTCTCTTCCTCCTTGGAAAAAATATCTTTAGCAGTCATGTAATCTTACTTTTTGTGACTGGTACAGGTTTACAAGACAACAATAGATCTTCAGTAAATGTGGGATTAAAGGGTTAACTAAGCCATTTATCCAGTATTTATCTGAAGATCATGAGGAGTCGGGTATGACTGCAGAGATCCTTGGTTCTATTGATGCATGCAGACCATATCTGTAAGATTTGCATTTGTGTCACTTGATGCCTTTATTCTGTTCTGAGCCCTTCATGTCTTGCAGCTTCTAAATGTGCAAGTCTTTGAAACTGTAGGAAGGATTGAAGCCTGTGTGGTATATAGTTGAACCAGTATAGATCATAGTTTAATCTCTTGTGCTGTTTTACAGCGGTCTGGGAGATCAGAGGGGTGAAGCACATCAGGTTGAGAAGTCAGGTCTTAGATGTGTTCAACATTTTTGTTTGGGGGATTCAGATATTAACCAGGCAGATAATTTAGAGTTAATGAGTTTTCCAGAGGGATGAAAAGTGTTTTTAAAATGACAAAAGTCAGAGGCCCTATGGCCCAAAAATCATTGCTGTCAATGTTTATTTAAGCAGTGTATTGTTCGTGTGTCTTTTCTAGGAGCAACCAACGGTTTCATTTACTTCAGAGAGAAGTAGAGCTGCCATGTAGGTAGTTACTCTATCAAATTATTGAAACAGACATATATTTAAAGGCTAGAGCTGTGATCTGTTCAAACTAGCTTCAAACTAGTTCCCACGTCTAAAAATAAATGAGCATGGCAAGACATTTTGGTAGCTTTTGATTAAAACGGGCACAAAGTAAGGCCCTGTCAAATATATGCAAGCAGTCATGTTAAGCTCAAACAACACAGTTCCTGGTGGTTGAAGGCACAAGGTTATTCTTTGCTCAGGTTGTAAAGTTTGTGTAGGGATATCAAGTAAGTGGCTATGTTAGTGATGAGGTTGTATGATATCGTGAATGTATTGAGTTGTATCAGTGAACTGTCATGGGACACATCTCAGCCAATCATAACTCTGTATTTTGTTTTTACCCATTTTATATATATTTTTTTATTCAGGCATATTTTTATTAGATATACCATATTTGATTGATGCAATTACATGGGTTTGCTTTGGTACAACTGTTGGATGTGCTGCTGTCTGACGTGAGTTACATCTGTCATTCTCTCATGGGAAGAAATGGTGTCACACTTCTATTTTGAATGTCCTACAGTGAGAATATTGTCTTTTCCTTCCTCCTAACATGAAAATATCATGACATTTTCACTGCAGGTTCATGAGAAAAAAAATTCATGGTTATTTGATGCAGTTTATTTGTACAGGGACTTCATAAATAAAGGATTTGTAATGTGGACAAGTTAAATAAATGATGTATTTGGACAAGAACAGTTTGACCTCATGAAACCTCATGAGTGGCTTAAGCCATGAGTGAGGTGTCCAGGGTCAAAATGCTTGAGTCCACATAAATCATTTATTTAATAAGTTTCCTATTGCATATTCTATTTATGCAGTAGGGCAATACTTTTTTTGTGGGGTTTTGATTTATTTGATTTAGTTTTGTTTTTAACAAATGAAAGGGGATTTATTTGTGCTCTGCTGCCTCGTATTCCATGGTTCAGGGCTGGTTGTTATGGTCTGTGGTGTGCTTGTTGGAAACAATGTGTCCTTATGTCTTTAGTGCAGACTTCTGTTGGTTGACAGTCGAGTTTGGGAGGGAGTAAAAAAAATTTGTGAGTCACACCCAGCATCAATATGGATCGTATCAAAAGGTAAATGCTCCAGTGGAAACCTAAGCCCTATGCAACAGTTTCGTTAGATTTAATTTACACATTTTTACAGGCACTGAGATTCACATAATTTTAAACACTCTTTTAAAGATAAACGTTGCATTCAGTCTTCCCTCATAGATCCGGATTGAGCTGGATGGTAAACAGAGTCTTTTTTTGTAGCCTTCAAGTGCTTAACAGCTTCCAGGGGATCAGAAAACATGAATATTTTACCAGAATAATTGATTCTCATGCACACTGGGAGCTGTAGGGAGTGGTTGGTGCTGAGAGCCTGGAGTCCAGCTTGGACCGCATCAAAACTCTTACTATGCTGCCTCATTGCAAAACTCAGATCTGGGAAAAATAGATTTGTACCACAGTCTCCAGCACGTAGGGGCTTCTTGACTTCACAGATAGCAGAATATCATCACAGACGTGAGGACCGCTTGTCACAGTCATGATGGCCCAGGGTCCGGCTGTCTGCAGGTTTCTTACAAAGAGTCAGACAGTAGGCTTTGTGAATGTGTTCTTTTAAGTCTAAGTTTAACTTTTGCAGCATAAGTCCCAAAATCAAAGTGTTTAAGTCTGTGCCCTTTGTCATATGTGGGACTCTAAGTAAAGAGATGTTATTGGCCCTGGCTCCATGTTCCAGGATCTGTAATTGTTAACGCAGCAGCATGTTTTTGGACAAAATACCTGTTACTGCTGATGTGTTTGCCGAGTCTGTGCCTGTTTAGCCTTAGAGGCTACAACATCCATGCAGACTTACTGTACATGGATGTGAAGCAGGTCCACGTTGTATTGACTTTTTTGTTGATTCCTCAGATGGCCTGGAGCACGACAGTTTTACTGGCTCCCAGCGGATTAGTTCCTGTAGCTGCTGGGCTTTTCCTTATATCCTTTTGCTGCATTTTGGGGTTTTCCCATGATGGTAGCTGCATCCAACCTTCTCTGTATGTAGAACACCTCTACAGGATGCACTGATGTAAAACTGACATCAAAATACAATTAAGAAGATGCTCTTTTGATCAATTAATGATCTTTATAACATGAGCTCTCTGTGTAAGCATGTTTTGCTCATGTTGGCTGCATGTCATGACCCACCTCAAAATCCATTATTAAAGACAGGATAATAATAAGGGATCACTTGATCGATGGCAAGGTTGTCATCCTTGCTACATGACTTTATAAGGGGAAGATCATGCCAAATCATCTTTAGCACATTCTTTGAGTGGATGACCAGGCAGGAGGACAGGGGCTTCAGCAAGGCCTTTGACACTATAGTGTGTGATAAGCTTTTGTTCAAAGTACACCAGTGCGGAATACACATGCACACACAAGATAGATTGCTATCTGGCTGGGGGCAGGAAGCAGAGGTTGTGGTTGACGAGCACTACTGTGAGTGGAGAGGGATAGTCAGCAGCATCCATCAGGAACTGGTGTTGGGGCCACTGCTTTTCAACATTTCGATCAGTGATATGGAAAATGCTTTCTCCAGCAGACTGCTTAGGTCTGCTGATGATGCAAAGCTTGCCAGGGTGGTAGACTCGCTTGAGGATGAGGATAAACTTCAGCAGGACCTAAACATGCTGGGGACTAGTCAGAGACTTAGACATTTAGATTCATTGTAGCCAAATACAAGGTGTTACACTTGAGGAGGAGCAAGAGATGCAGGAACTATAAACTGTTTGGGGTGCCTCTTACTAGGTGAAAGAGGGAAAGGATGTTTGGGTTAAAAAAGACAAAGGACTAAAGCATAATAAGCAGTGGATGGTTGCTCTCAAGGTGGCTAAAAGAAGCTGGCATGCATTAAAAAATGGTAACCAGCAGAGAAGGGGAAGTTCTGTAATCCTACCACTTTACAAGGCCTTGGTTAAGCCCCGCATAGAGTACTGCATGCAGTTCTGGACTCTCCAGTACTAAAAGAATGTTGAGGCTTTGGGGGGGAGGGTACAACATAAACCACCAGAACGGTCAGCGGTATTGAAGATGAGAGCTATGAGAAATGACTGGAGGCCCTTAACATATTCACCTAGGAGAGATGGAAGTGTGTGTGTGTGCATGTGCGCACGCATGCGTGTGCTTGCGCTAAGATCACAGTCTTTCACATAGGTGGTAAATGTAGTGGAAATGCTAGAAGGTACTGCTCCCAAAGAATGGTGAACCTGTTGAACAGCCTACCAGTAGAGACAGTTGACATGAAGCCTTGAGTGAAAGCCTGGTTAAAACTTCCGCTTACCAGTGGAATCACAGGTAGTTGGGTGGGTGGGAAATCCCCATAAATTAGTATGTTTACACAACATACTTGTTGTTTCCTGCCTGTGTAGCAGTGGGGAGGGGCAGTCTTTGTGGTGTCCCTTACAACCTTAAATTGCTACGTATATGTTATTGTGTAAATAAATACAGTAAATAAAATACAACAAACTAACCAGAGTTGTTGTGACAATTTAAAACTATGCAGTAATGCACCAAAGCTATAGAACGATGTTTTATAAAACCATTGGGCTTACCTTTGGAGTTCTGTTCTGACCCTATTTGTGTCACATGGGGTTTTTGGCTGCTTCTGTCTCATCCCTATTGTTTTACTTTATTCCCGTTTTTTTTTTGTTTACTTGCCTCACTTCATACAAAATGGAGCTGTCTAGCACCAGGGGCACCCTAGACCCTACCGAATGTGACTGCAAAGGAAACGGAATCCTCTGGCATCAGGAAGGCAGATATCATCACTGAACATAGCTGCAGAGAAAATTTCTTCTGCACTGGGAGGGCCATGAATGCTACTGAACACAACCTTACAAGAATTAGAATCATGTATCACTTGAAAGGTCATAATGAGCACAGGTGAACACAGCTGTAGAGGAAACGGAGCCCTTAAGCGCCTTGAAGACTATGGATGCTGCTTCAAGTGGCTGTATAAAAAAATTAAACCATTTATTTGGTGTTAGGAGAGTTATTAATTCAGTTGAATGCAGGTTTTAAAAAAGTTAAGTCTGTTCATCTTGATTCATATTCTCTCTCTCCCTCTCTCTCTCTCTCTCTCTGACTAGAGGAAGCAGAACACATTTGTGCATATACATACCTGTTTATGCACTAGTTGGACCTATTTCTTTACCCAAGGCACAGCAGATCTGGATCTGCATATCAGTACACTTATCAAAGCAGTATTTTTTAGTAGTTGTTAAGCTAATGGCAAACTAGCCCGTATAAAAGTTCAAGTTTGTTAAACTACAGTACACCTCCCTCAAATTAAAAAGAAAACTAGTTCGAACAGTTAGTAAACCAAGCCCCCCAATCCAAAAAAAACAAACACTAAAGTGAAAAACTCAGCTCTACTAAGTAGGTGATTTGATGTTTCTTATTGGACAAAAAAAAAAGTTTTCAAGTTAACACAATGCCCTTCCTCAGGTGAACTCTGCTCTATCACTTTATAATGCTAAAAAGAATCTCACAGAGCGCTTGTTCAGAAATTATTTAGAAACTGAGAAACAACATAGCTCTTCCCCTTTAGGTCTTAGAAACATAGAACACAGAAGTTGTCAGCAGATAAGTACCTCCTGGCCCACCTAGTCTGCCCTATTTTCTCTACCTACGGTGCCATTGCAGACTTTATTCCATTTCTGGGTTTTACCCCCCCCCACCCCTGCCTTTCATCTAATATCCCCTTTTGTCTGTCTCTTGCATGTTTGAATCTTGCAACCATTTTAGCCTCTACCACATGTGCTGGGAGGCTGTTCCATGCATCCACAACCCTCTCTATAAAAGCAGTACCTCCTCACATTTCCTGAGAGCCACCTTCCCCAGCTTCACAGTGTGACCCTTGTCCTCAAGCATCTTTTTCTTTGGAAAATCCTACCTTCCTGTACCTTGTTTATACCTGTGAGGTATTTGAATGTTTCTATCATATCCCCCTTTCTCTCCTTTCCTCTGCGGAGTACATACCATGCAGCAGATCAAAGTCAACCCCTGAAATCTGAGGCAATTGACCCCTCCCTTCCAAAAAAGGGGGAGGGGCAACAGGAGCTTGTGTTTAGTGGGTTCTTTGTGCAGAACACTAGGTCAAGGAGAAAACAGGCTCATTTATATGGAAATGCCAGGTCAACACTTGTAATTATTATACCTTTTGCTATGAGGCAGTATGGCGCAGTGGGTTAAGGCTCTGAGCTGCAAATCTGGAGACCTGGGTTTGAATCCCACAGCCCCTAGGTGCATACTGTGTGACCCTGAGCAAGTCACTTAACTTCCTGTGCTCCCAGGTTGTACCTGCAAACAAGCTTTCAGCTTAGTGTGTCTCACCTGGTAAAATAATTGGTTAAAAAAAAAAAAAAAAAAAAATGGCACAAATCCTGGTATACAGATTCAACAGTTCTTAACTGCAAGAACTTCTCTGGGATCTTGTTCCGTAAGTTTACCTCTCTCTCTTGGTGAATAATGTTTCCTTACATTACTCCTAAGTTGAACCCTCTAAACTATAGGAATGTGCCTCTAGTTATACTGCCCTGAAAATGCTGAAAACATTTCAGCTGATCTACCTCATCCCATTACTTAAATGTTTTAAAAACATTTATAAAGTGGGTTGGTAAAATCCTGCCTCTTGATCAGCGGAAAACGTTCCAAAGCAGTGCTGTTGAGGAACAGTAACAGCACTGTTAAAGTCATCTTAGTGTTTTTTTTTTGAAGTGGACCCATTTTATAAGTGTAGTAAGGCACTTCAGGGTGTGGGTTACTGTTTCTGAACCACACTTCTAGGTGGTTTAAGGCACTAGGTGCAAATGCCTCATGCCTCACAATGCACCTGGGCATTCGGTTCAAGACTTGTAACCCACATCTTGTTGTGTCTTATTGCTTACACAACCATATCTCCCTTTAGCGCTCTTATTTTCTGTGGGCTGCGTATCTAGCCTGTCCACACATTGCCCATGACATAATCTCTCCATTCCCTGAATTATTTTAGTTGCTCTCTGCTGCATCTTCTTGATTGCTTCAATATCCTTTTTCATGCTGTGGTAACCAGTACTGCACATTGTACTCCAAGTATGACTTTACCAGTGCTCTATAAAGGAGCAGAGCCACATCATTAGGCTTGTTTACATAACTGATCTGCACTCTGGTGAGTGTCGCAGATGGGTTGCACTGATGCAGATCAGGTCGTGTAAATGACTTGAGGAGCTGTGTAAGTCAGGCTGTTGTGGTGAACTGTGATCCCTGTTTTTTTTTTTTGTGGGAACTTGTGTTGATGTAGGCATTTTTACCTAATATGTAAACACGCAGCTCTGCCTGCACTGGTGCACCCCCGAGGAACCCTCTGCCAGCCAAACTGTACTTCCTTTGCTATCACTGCATGCAGCAAAGTAAAATGATTCCAATTTGTGAAAATGCTTTCTCTGTCGATGTCTAATCTTCTGATAGTTTATGGAGAGTAGCAATAAGTTCAGATAAGATCATACACTATATATAAGACTGTCATATAGTAAGGGTCCTATTGGGTCACATCAACCAGTGGCATTGTCATGTTATTTATTTATTATTTATTGGAATTTCAGATAACACCTTTGAGAACAAGCTAATTTCATAGGTTCCACATCAGATGAACAATACATATTGGAAAAGTATGAGATGGAGAACAAACAAAACAAGGAATTATACAAGGCATTACAAGAGTATATAACTAGAGAAGTTCCAATACATGTGGCATTGTACAATGTATGCCATGGTGCACACTTGATTAAAACCTAGAATTCAAAGGGTCATATTAGAGGGGGTGGGGTCTTATGAAATTACCCTTTACATGAAAATGAGAACTGACTCAGCCTAATATCTAATAATCAACAAGCCGGAAAGGCAAGATGGGAGGGTGAGCTGGATGTCATTATCCACCTAGGTACTAATGACCTGGCAAATGGGGAGCCAAAGGAGGTTCAGGAAGAGTTTAAGAAATTGGGGAGGGGTTTCAAGCAAGTAGCTACTTCTGCCACCTTCTCAGAAGTACTACCTGAGAGAGGCATGGGAGAGCATAGGGATGCATGCACCAGGAACCTTAACTCATGGTTGAAGAACTGGTGCTGTGAAGAAGGGTTTGGATTCATTGGTGACTGGGGACCCACCTGGAGGGATGGAGGTTTGTTCAAGCCTGATGGCCTGCATCCATCCTGGAGGAATCAAGCACTCAATGATAAGTTTAAATGCTACATTGACAAGCATTTAAACTAGCCAAGGGGTGGCAGGCCAGCAAGGAGGGTACCAGCCACTCCCTCCACACAGCTAGCAGTGGAACCAGTGGAACTGGAGGAGTGGATATCTCAACAAAGCAGTGTGCAAAAGATGGAGATTAGCGCCCAAGAGGTGGATAGGCAGAAAAGGGGCAAAAATCAGCAGAAAGGCAGACAGCAAGGAGAACCAGGGATAAATGACAACCAGGAATGGGTCTGGAGTAGAACAGCTAAACAGTCTAGGGAGGTCAAATCATGGAAAGCCATGTGTGCCAATGCCAGGAGCCTTAGCAGCAAGATGGAAGATCTGAAGGCTGTCATGGTGCAGTCAGACCTGGACATTGTGGCCATCACAGAAACCTGGTGTAATGATAACCATGACTGGGAGATGACCATTCCTGGCTACAACATATTCAGAAGAGACCAGGCAGGTAGGAAAGGAGGAGGAGGAGTGGCATTGTATGTGAAAAATGCATAAGGGCCACAGAGATCCAGGAGGAACAAAATGGGGGAGAGATACTGTGGGTTAAGCTGGAAAGGAAAATGGGGCCAGCCATCCGCAAAGGTGTGGTCTATAGGCCGCCAGCCCAGGAGGAAGAAACAGATAGGGAGCTGATGCTAGCCATCCAAAGGATGGCAGACAAGGGTGAGGTAGTACTGGTTGGAGATTTTAATATTCCAGACGTGAACCGGAGCATCCCAGCAGCAGCATCAACTAGGAGCAAATTTATCCTGGACTCCCTTCAGGGTGCCTTCCTCAAGCAACTGGTCATGGAACCAACTCGGCAGAAGGCAATACTGAACCTTGTGCTCACAAACAGGGACAGTGTGATGGGGGTAACAGTGGGAGAGCACCTGGGGAACAGTGACCACCAGTCATTGTGGTTTGAAATCACAGAAGGAGCAGAACCAAACCACACAAAAACACGTATCCTGGATTTTAGGGGGAAGACTTTGGGAAAATGAGAGATACTTGAAAGAGGCATTAAGGAATGGGGCAGGAAAGGGGTTGAGAAACAGTGAGCAGTATTTAAAACGGGATTACAAGAGCAACAGAATTATGCATTAAGCAGGTTAGCAAGAGGGAAAGGAGGAGGAGGCCATTATGATTTTCCAGAGAGGCAGCAAAGAAAGTGAAAGCCAAAAAGATTGCATTCAGGCAATACAAAAAGATACAGGCAGAAGGGATAGGGAGAAGTACCAGGAGAAGCAAAGGGAGGCAGGGAGGTTAGTAGGGAAGCCAAAGCTCAGACAGAAGAGCACATAGCAAAATCAGTGGGTAGAGGGACAAAACCTTTTACAAGTACATAAGTGAAAAAGTAAGGGAAAGGGAGGGATAGTGAGACTGAAGGGGGAGGATGGAGGCTGTGTGGAGGATGACATCAGTAAAGCTGACATACTGAGCAGGTATTTCTGCTCAGTCTTTACTGAGGAAGAGGAGGGTAATGGGTCTGAAGGGAGTACAAGGGGTGAGAATGGTGCAGAAATGGACACAAGTCCCTTTGCACAAGAAAGGGTCCTGAAGGAACTGGAAGTAGTAAGAGTTGACAAATCAATGGGGTTAGATGGGGTGCACCCCAGGGTCCTTAAAAAACTCAGAGAGGTGGTGGCTGACCCTCTGGCTATCCAGTTTAGCTGATCACTGGAAACAGGAGGTACCCAAAGACTGGAGGACAGCAGATGTAGTCCCCTTATACAAAAGTGGGAACAAAGAGGAAGTGGGGAACTACAGACCAGTCAGCCTCACTTCGGTAGTAGGGAAGATCATGGAAGCACTACTGAAGGAGAGATTGGTGGAACATCTGGTTGACAGTGGACTGCAGGATCCAAGGCAGCATGGTTTCACCAGGAGGAGGTCATGTCAGACCAACCTGGTTGAATTTTTTGACTGGGTGACTAGGGAGGTGGATCGGGGAGGGCAGTGGACATGGCCTATCTGGACTTCAGCAAGGCCTTTGACAGTGTGCCACATAGAAGACTATTACACAAACTAGGGCATATGGGTGTGGGCAGGACAGTAGTGTGGTGGGTAGGTAACTGGCTGGGCGGCAGGACACAGAGGGTGGTGGTAAATGGCTGTCACTCCACAGAGGGAAGAGTGACCAGTGGGGTACCACAGGGATCAGTGCTGGGACCAGTCCTATTCAGCATCTTCATCAGTGACATTGCGCAGGACCTAGAAGGCAGAATTTCACTATTAGCTGATGACACAAAGCTCTGTAACAGAGTAGACACACCAGAGGGTGTAGACTGAATGAGAAGGGACCTGCAGAAACTTGAAAAATGGTCAGGGATTTGGCAGTTGAAATTCAATGCAAAGAAGTGCAAGATAATGCATATGGGGTACAAAAACCCTGGCACAATATATCAGTTGGTGGGGTGAGGATATAGCATGCACCAAACAGGCAAGGGATCTTGGGGTTATCATCTCTGATAACCTCAAGGTAGGGAAACAGTGTGACATGGCAGCAGATGAAGCAAATAGGATGCTGGGATGTATAGGCAGGGGCATCACCAGCAGGAAAAGGGAGGTCATGATCCCACTATACAAGACACTAGTGAGGTCCCACTTGGAGTACAGTGTACAGTTCTGGAGACCTTACCTACATAAGGACATAGACAGGGTAGAGAAGGTTCAGAAGAGGGCAACAAAGATGGTTGCATCACAAGTCCTATGAGGACAGGTTGAAGGAACTGAATATGTACTCCCTGGAGGAGAGGAGGGAGAGAGGGGACATGATAGAGACATACAAGTATCTTACAGGGAGGAGCAGGGTGCAAGAATACACCATTTTTAAGTGAAAAAGATGTTCCAGGACTAGAGGGCATGGGATGAAGTTGGAGGGAGGACGATTCAGAGGAAATGTGAGGAAGAATTTCTTCACAGAACGGGTGGTGGACAAGTGGAACACCCTACCTGAGGAAGTGGTGGGGGCTGAAACAATCATGGGATTTAAGAATGCATGGGATAGATATAAAGAAATTCTGGAGGTCAGGGGTAAGGGGCAACAGAGTTCTAGGAAAACATAAACTGAAGCTACAAACTCAAGTGGGCAGACTAGGTGGGCCATAGGCCCTTATTTGCTGACACTGTCTGTGTATCTATGTATCAGCCCAGGGGCCTCGTCAGAGGTGAAAAGGTATGGGACAAAACATTTTAAGGTGAGCAAGGGAGCTCAGGAGATATAACGGAAGGAGGGGTGATGGGGGAAAACCATAGGGGTGAGGGGAAATTGCTATTCTTCGTAAACTATCTGAAGATTAGCCATCTATTGACAGGGAAGCTTAGGGATGCATATTGCATATTTTGCTGATATTACCACTGCTGTAATTTTTAACCCCTGGTGGAAATTCAGCAAAAACATTGGAAGTACTACATGCCACCCTGCAACTGTGTATGACTCTATCCATGTAAACAGCTGTTGTGAGCCGTGCAGCTGGAGTGGTGCAGATGGGAGCGCATCAGTCATGTATGTGAAAATGCACCTATTTTTTCAGAATATTATACCCTGTTTAATGCACAGCTCAACTTTCGAGTTAGCTAGTCCATTGTTGCTAGTTGTTTTCTATGTAAATTGTATCTCTAACCTAAGATAAAGATATAGGGCCGGATTCACAAAAGGCAACTCAGGACACAAGCCAACTTGCGTTTGAAACAATGGTGCAAGTAGCACTTGCATCCTGAGTTGCATCATGGTGGGATTCACAAAGGCAGCCTGCGACATGCTGCAGGCTGCCTGTGCCCAACTATACCAATGCACCTGAAACCCCCTTGCAACAGGGCATAAGGGAGTTTAAAGCAGCAGTTGCACCCTGTTCACAAAGGGTGGCTGCTACATCAGGAACACTCCCCGATGGACCTCTGTCAAAGACCACTTATGCCACCTATGAGGGGCATAAGTGTTCTTTGCCATCCACAGGGGGTTGCCACTGTGCTCTAGATCTACAGCCCCAGTTCCCAGGTATGGCATGCACTGTGTCAGGATGGAAGTGTAGAACACCCCCCAATGCCCAGACCCCCACACATGTCGAGAGCCCCATATGCCCACTGCCCCCCCACATGCCCTGGGGCAAGATCCCCTCCATCGCACATCAGTATAGTCCTGATGGTCCAGTGTCCCCCACCCCCAGCCACAATGCCAGCTCACTCCCTACTCCCCCATACCACACACACCTGATTTGGGTGAGCCCATGATCAGTTACTGTTCACTACCATAAGCTGTCACGATTGAGCTGTGCCAAGATCATGCACAGTAATAATAGGTGCTCCGCACGACAGCCACTGTCATTCACAGAGTGTGTATTATTACTGTATGCGATCTTGGCACAGTTCAGTCGGCAGCTGGCCGTGGTGGTGAAGGTCAGTGCCAGTCACCGTGGGGTATAGCTTGTGGTGTGTATGGTGGCTCGCACTGATGGGTTGGGGGGGCATGTATTCCTGACCTTGCCCTCGATTGGGGGGGTGGGCATGCAGGGATGCCGGTGCATCTGTCTCCCACCTTTCCTGCCCCAGGTGGGTATGCAGGGATGCCAGTGCATCTGTCTCCCACCTTTCCTGCAGCTTGTGGCATTTATGGTCATTGCGCTATCTGTGTGACCTATGCCGCAAGTCATGGGGCACAGACCCCTGGACCCACTCTGATGCTGAATCGGGTGCAGGGTCCAGGTCGCAGGGATGGTCGTCACAAGCTGCCATTGTCACAGCTTGTGGCCAACCTTTGTGAATCCAGCCCATAGTGAATAAAGTGTGTGTGTGTGTGTAACGAGAAGTTTATACACACCCAAGGGATTAGATGCTTGCTACATAAACCCTGAGGGTGAAGCCTGAGGGGTTTATGCAAGCATCTAACCCCAAGGTGTGTGTAAACTTCTCTTTTACAAATGTACCCTCATACTTTATTTTACATATTTGCCGGGTTGCTTTTTTGGCTCAGTAATTATGTAAAATAAATGTAAATTGGAGTTATGTGCAGTGTAAGGAATAGTCTTACCTCTTCGTGCTGCTCGGTTCAATTTTATTGTGAGGAAACAAACTGTTTAACCAGGAACAGGAACAATGTATTTTAAAAACATTTAAATACTGAAACTTTTAAGAAAACTTGGCAAGCAGAGAAGTTCTGTATTTTCTCCGGGGAAGTCCGTTGCTAGGGTGTAACAGTTGCTAGGGGCTGGTGGGTGCTTCAGGAATGGTACCACGTGTTCTATAGAAGGAGGAGAAAGAGAAAAGAAGACCTTAGGGATTGAGTTTAATGTGCACTACTATCTGGGGACATTTTTTTCCTCTATGTCTTTTTTGGGGCTATAAGGTTGAAGACTGGCGACTGGTTCAGGCACAGCATACAGCAATGTGGTCTGTCAGGTGAGTGTTCGAGAGGGAGCGTTTGTGAAGGAGAAAACACAGCTGGACTGGTCATGAGGTAAAGTGGTGGCTCGTGCGCTTTTTACCATAGGAAAGTGGTGCATGTTTGCTGTTATAAACACTCCTTTATAATGGCAAATTATAAATGCCTTTTCCTATGGAAAAAAATGTGACCTAGTTATTATAGATAAAGTTCAGTGCTTTCCTATATACAGTCAGATCTGGTTAATCCATGCCTTCTTTTTATGTATACCTGATAATTTGAACAGGGAACCTCTGAAACAAATTCTTTGCCATGCTAATAAAAATCCTCTGGACATCCTCTAGTTACTACATAAGTTTTTATTATGTAACAAAATGGGCATAAGCAAATGTTTACAGATTAACAAGGTCTGACTGTAGATACATAGTGTCAGCAGAAAAAGGACATTGGTTCATCCAGTCTGCCCAGTTTTACCCTACTGTACCCCGTGACTATTGTCCAAATGGTGTTTACACCCTCCCCCCCCAACTCCCTGCCTTACTACTACCCTCCTGAGTAAATGTTAAGCTTTTTACTCTGCACAAGCTATGCTTGAACCTATTAATGTTTGTTCTGCGCTCACCATCTTTGCTGGTGGGCTGTTGCATGGCTCAACCACTCTTGCTAAAATAAGACTTTCTCATACCTCCTGGATCTCTCTCCCACCAGTCTACATTCATGTCCCCTTGTTTTAGACCCACGATTCTTTCTAAATAGTTCCTTGCAGTTTACCTTGTTTATTCCCTTCAGGAACTTGCAGGCCTCTAGCATGCTGTCCCACCCTTCTGGCCTCCAGCGAGTGCATGGTCAGTTCCCTAAGCTGATCCTCATAGGACCTGCCCTGTTGGCCTGGAGACATTTTAGTTACTCTCACTGCACTGTCTCCAGTCTCAGTTTTGTCTCAGGTGAGGACCTGAACAGTGAAAGCTATTCCAGTTTTCTGCCTCATTAAGGTACTGCTTGCAGTAACAACACTTCCCCCCCTTACCACAGTATAATCAATATACCATAATAGTTGAAGTATTATTTTACTGTGCTGACTAAGCACAGTATGACACTTCAGCTAATGTGGTATCTTGATTATAGATTGAGGGAGCATTTGTGACCAATTGGGGCGCTCCTTTGCCCTGTGCATGAAATAGTTTTATTCTTTGAAGAGTGTCTTATACACAGTTGTCCTGGAAACAAGCGCACATGGGCTGTTTATTTAAATTGTAATATATTATTGGTCAGTCTCGACCGCCCCTCCCCATATCCCCCATGACCCCTCCCAAATACCCCCCTTCTCTCCCCCCACTACCTGCAGGTTTCCCTCTCACCCTGTCCCAACCTCTCCTGAAGCTGTCAACCATTTTTAGGGATACCACCTCCTTCGACAACTCATTCCACTTAACTACCACTCTGTCAGTGAAAAAGTGGCTCCTCATCTTTCTTCTGAACCTTCCTCCCCACCAGCTTCAGGCTATTACCAGTCTTGTTTCCACTTAGGCTGATGAGGTCCTTGGCATTCACCCTGTTTATACCTTTAAGATACTTAAAGATCTCAGTCAGCTCCCTCCCCCACTTTTCTGTACCCAAGAGAGTACATGTTGAGCCCCCTGAGCCTCTCCTCATAGGTGTTGCCCTGCTGGCTCTGGGGCATGATAGCTGCCCTTCTCTGAACTGTTTCCAGCAAGTTAATATCATTCTGAAGACAAGGGCACCAATGTTAAACACTGTACTCTAGGTGCAGTCTCACTAGAAACCTGTACAGTGGCAAAATGATCTCCACCATCATGCTTGTAATTCCCCTGGCTGTTCAGCACAGCATCCAGTTTGCTTTGGCAGCAGCTTTCCTGCAGTGTCCTGAGTGTTTCAGGTCACTTGTGATAATTTCACGCAGCTCCTTTTCTGTGTCATACCTGGTTACCTGCACATCACCCAACCAGTATTTGGTCTCTGGGTTTTTCACGGCCAGGTGCATAACTTTACATTTTTTAACACTGAAACCTATTTGCCCAATTCCAGACCACTTCTCAAGCCTAGCCAGGTCTTTCCTGCATTCTATGCCCCGAACAGACCTTTTGCGTCATCTGAACAGGCAGATCTTTCCCTTGATTCCATCCCAGTGTCAGTTGTGAATACAGAAACAACACCGGACTAAGCACAGAGGCCCTGTGGGACCACACTGGTCACAGACCTAGCTTCTGAGAATCCCCCCCCCAACAACTACCACCTTTTGGCTTCTGTTCTGCAAGCAGCTTCTGACCCACAAAACAAGATTAGCCCCAAACCCTAGGTCTTCTAGATTCCTGACCAGTCTCCTGTGAGGCACAGAGTTGAAGGTCAAGTCATGTCAAGACAACATTTATTTATGTGGTGCCCAATCCTGGAGGCTCTGGGCACCTTACGTGAAAACAAGCAGGGTAGTGCAAATAATTAATTTACAAACAAGTTTATATTAAAATATATCATACAACCCACAATCAATACTATCCATAAATACTATCTTAAATACATAAATCATAACATAAACACAGCTCTGATTACTCTTTCTGATTAGATGTTGCTGAAGTCTAGATACAGGACATCAATTGCTTGGCCCTTGTCCACTATGCTGGTGACCTGGTCAAGGAAGACAATTAGGTTAGTCTGGCAGGACCTCTCTGACACAAACTCATGCTGCCTCACATCCTGGAGTCCATTGTCCTCCAGAAATCTCACCAGTCTCTCTTTCACGATGGTCTCCATCACCTCACCCAGTATTGAGGTCAGGCTGACTGGCCTGTAATTCCCTGCTTCATCCTTGGCCCACTTTATGGAGAGGGAGCATATGTGCAGTTCTCCAATCCCAGGGCATGATCCCTGACTCCAGAAAGGTGTTAAGCAGGTCTGTCAAGGCATCCGCCAGAGCCTCCACCAGTTCCTTTAGGACCCTTGAGTGCACACCATCTGGCACTGGAGTTTTATCCACTGTCAAGCCCTTAAGCCTGTAAGTACCCTGTCAGCTTGAATTATGCTGTTCATGACTCCTAGTTCCCACCCCCTGTTTCCTTGTGGCAGTGGTCCATCCTTCTCTATAGTGAAGACTACACAAAAGTACTTGTTAAGCACCTCTGCTTTCTTTTCCCCACCTACTGCCAAACCATCCTCCTTTTTTAATCTGTCTCCTTCATTATGCTTGTTTTCTCCCTTATATGTTGGAAAAAGGCATTCTCTTCTGTTTTTACCCGCTGAGCTAGCTGCACTTCCTATGTAGCCTTTGCTACCCTAACCACTCTGCTCACCTCCCTTGATTTAGTAGAGTAATCCACCCTATTCTCCTCCTCCTTCTTAGTATGTTTGTACTTCTGGAAGGCTGCCCTCTTGTCTTCTATAGATTTTCCCACCTCCTTGCCATACCAGCTGGAGTTTTTGGCCTTAGTTTTCTTACTTTTGATTTTGGCACACTCACTAGTGGCCTCTATCAGTCAATCTTTTATTATTGCCCATTTGTGTTCCACATCCATCTCCCTTCTGATCCCAGCAAGGTGTCCTACTAGAATTTCTCCCATCCTACCAAAGTCATCACTCTTGAAGTCCAGAACCTTTGTCTTGGTCATGATCATCCCTCTGTCCATGTTCAACTGGAACTACACCATGTGGTGATCAGTATACTTGCAAATGGTGTTTCCATTTTCACATCCTGAACATGTTCACAGTTGGACAAGACCAGGTACAATACAACCCTCTCCCCTAGTGGGTTCCATGACACCCTAGGCCAGGAAACCTCCTGGAAAGGCATCCAGCAATACTTGCTTCCTCGTGCAGAAGGTAGCTAGGTTTTTTCAGTCCACCCCAGGTAGGTTGAAATTCCCATTATCGTTGCCTGCCCCTTACTGGACATTTCTGTGATTTGAGACCCTAGTACCCTTCCAACTCCTCGTCCTGGGAAGGCGGCCTGTAGACCACCCCATTGTTAGTTTCCTTCCCCTAGTGGACTGTACCTGTACCCTCAATGCTTCAATCTTACCCTCCACCTCTTCTTCTTTGGTGCAAGTCATGGTTTTGTGTGGCCCACATCTCTGTGATGGCTGCTATGTGTACCTCTCCCTCGGCCATTAGTGACTACAGTTCTGCTGTCTTGTTTCCCAGACTTTTGGTGCTCAAAGATACCACCCTCCAATGCGACTATTTCTGTCCTGCCCCCTACCCCCCTTCCTCCCTCGGTCACCCTTTCCTCCACCTTTCTCCTTAAACTCCTCCCCATGTTGTCCTGATTCTATGAAAGCCTGACTCTATATTAAAACAGTGTGAGTCAAATTATTGGACTGCTATAGCACAGCCCATATGGTGTCTAGACAAGACCCTCAAGATAGGGGGAAATGTGTCAAATTATATTCATTTTGGCTGTGTGCAGGAAGAGGGGCTATAGAGATTTAGGAAATACCCATGTGTGTGCATTTCAAGAGGTAACAAGCCCATCTTGCAGTATGT
Source organism: Neoceratodus forsteri (assembly GCA_016271365.2). Taxonomy (NCBI): domain Eukaryota; kingdom Metazoa; phylum Chordata; order Ceratodontiformes; family Ceratodontidae; genus Neoceratodus; species Neoceratodus forsteri. The sequence goes on from CM028131.1 coordinate 1,132,314,503, forward strand.
TGACTTTGACTGCATGACATTGTTTTTTCATCAGTTGAATGCAGTCAGGATTCTATTAGCGCATGCTTGGGAAGACAAAACCTTTTGTGGCCAGGTTTATGAATGCCTTTATTTGTCTGTTCTGGGAAAATGCAGCAATTATACATATCATTAAGGCAAAACTTGAAGAAAATGTACTTGTGTTTTGCATGACTGTTTCTGCAGTGTTGTAAACAAGGCTGTCAAATCATATCTAATCATTTATTTGTGGAAATGCTGGTTTGAGTTTACTGGCTTACAGTCAAGCCTACAATGTGTGTGCATGAGTCGGTAGAGGATGCACATACTGTCTCTTTTCTCAAGGGGCCTGTTTTCTCAAATCATTTTTCCCATGTTATTGTGATGGAGGTGATATCAGAGGAAGCTTTTGTTTTTTTGGGCTCTCTGTTGGATTACAGTATGCAGAAAAACACATTCATTCCAGTGACTTCCCACTTGAGTTTGTAGTTTAATGTTGAACACAATAAGCAGGATTCGAATATGCATTACAATTTGGGGGGATTTGAAGAAATATGTTTTGGCCGTCTGACATCCCCCTTCATACCCAAATCATATTAGCTAAGCTATATAATAACATAATTGTAACAGTAAGCAATAGCCATTACTTATGTAGGCATAAAAAAAGTAACTGATACATGATTCAGTGACATTTATTTTCCTGTTTCTCATGTGTTCACTTGAATTAGCATCTGGAGGCTTTATGTAATTCTGTTGTTGTTGTCTACTTAGTAGTGGCAAAGACTCTGATTACACTGCCATTTACCTCAGACAGTATTTAAAAAAATAAATAACACTACTGTTGTTTGAGCTGGCTTGCTGGCTGACCTTGCCAGTGGGTGAACTCTGCATTGAGGACTGAGAGTTCAGTGCTGCAAGTGAAAATACAAAACCAGTGCCATAAGGTCATGCATTTTGAGCTGTCTCTGGCAAGTGGTCATTCTTCACACAGCTGTTTCCCTCTCAGGCCAGGGAAAGGGATTTGGAAGCATCACTGATCTGCTGTGCCTCAGTGATAGGAAGCTGCTTTATGTAATGGGTGGGCAGCAGGGAGATTCATTACATGAAAATGCACATGTTGTGTGGGAAAAAGAAGAGTCATCATATTATAGGTTAAATCCTGGAACTGTGAAGGCCAGCATAAATTATCACTTTTGCAGTGTATTGCTGTAGTTTGGTTGCATTACACCAGGGCATTGTGGTTTTGTGGGAAACCACAGCTGCCCAACAGAAGCACATTTACAATACATGCTTACAAGTATCAGAGGGGGCATTATTTTGATACAGAGGACAGTGTAGCTTAGACATTTCTGGGCAGCACTGACGCCAACACCGGATTGAATTAGAAGAGTAGGGAGCAAGACAGTAACATTTTCCTATGACAGAAAAATAAACAACCAACTAGATAGAGCAACCATTGTTATCACAGAGGGAAAAACAAAATGCACAAGAAGCCAATGCTTATTAGTCTTGTTATTACCAGGCACGGTCGGGTCCAGCAATTTTGTGATGCAGCCCCCCTCCCATGGGCCTGCAAACATAGCTTTCTTAGATTAAACTGAGTGTTATGGGAATGCTTTTCTATTTTTTTGGGGGGGAGGGTCCTATTAGTCTCTTAATAGTCATAGCTCTGTTCCTGCTACCAGATAAATTGTGCCATTGTTCACATTTAGTAGCACATCTCTTTCTTTCATGGTACTGCTCTAGCTAGATAATAGAAGCAGGTACATCAGTGGTAAGCTCTGATGCTCAGAATGATTTCTAATGAGCAGAATATCCTTGGTAGGAATATACAGCAGATAAATATGCCTTTTATGGAACTGTGTAAAGGGTTGCTTCTGTTGTAGTCCTCCCCTCTAAGCTTCAGCCCATGTCTTCTTGTTCTGTTGCCCTGCCTGACAACAAGCAATCTATTTAAGTCCACCTTCTCAATATCATTCATTATTTGAAACACAGGAATTATATCCCCCTACAATGTCGCAGTGTGTGTGTGTCTTTTATTTTTTTTTGTTTGTTCAATCTTTAGTAACCGGGTAAGGCCCACTAGGCACATGACCTGTTTTCAGGGTGTACCAGCTAGGCACAAGACCTGTTTTCAGGGTGACCTGGGGGCATTAGGCTGGCTAAGTGACTTGCTCAAGGTCACACAGTGTGCAAGTGGAGGTTGTGAGAACCAAACCCAGGTCTGCTGGATGTACCAAGCTCGTTCACAGCTCATTACTCTAACCTCTACACTATAATGCTAGCCCCTGCACTTAAGACCGACACAGGTCAAAGATCAAATCTGAACCAGATAATAATCCCCAGACCTTCCAGTGAAGAGGCTTCTCTCCCAAATGCTGTGTCACTTGGTTGGTCACATTAGTAGTTCCAAAGGTCATGCCATATTCAGTGTAGTTTTATTCTCAATGGAGACACCATAAGTGCCAGTTTACATAATAATGGATACATAAAAAACACTTAAAGAGGGATTTTTACACTGGGGCTAACTTTAATAGGGCAATACTTAAATCAGAGCCCTTAACCTTCCATATCTCTTCCAGTTCTTAGTAGCTATTGACAATATTTCTATTTAAATATCAATGGTAGCATATTAAAAATGTATTGAATTATTACTGGTTGCACATACTAGTAATAAAGTAACATTTGTTATAATTTTTTTTAAACTTACCAGATGACAATACCTGTGTGTTTTTTCATGGCTTCCCCTTTGCTAATTTTTCTGATGCACACCTTTAGTATGATGTCATTAAGGTTGTCTGTGTGTCTATTATTTTATCATTTCTATTCCCAGACAATTACAAATACTTATCTTTTTCAGCAACAGTGCGGCATAAACTAACAGTGACTAAAGTTAACCACACTGTATACCAAATGTTTCACATTGCTGCATTTCAGTGGGAGGAAAACCGAGTTGTAACTTAAATTACATTACAAAAGACAAAGAACCTCTGTGCGCAAACACTGAGGCAAGGGTTACCCCGAAGGGCATTTGGCTGGGAAGCCAAGTTTCAAGAAAATACAAAATCACACATGCCCCCACAATGCAAAGCATCATGGGCTACATATGCAAATCACCACAGAATGTTATGTTGGTCCAACTTTAAGCAGAATTGCATGGTGCCGAAAGGCCTCTCACACAGTTTGCAAAGGGTGCTAGCAGAAGACATAGACACGTGTTTAGTCCCTACCAGGACTCATCAGTATGCCTCGCCTGTTTGACACCCCAGTGGAATGGACCAGCTACCCTTAAGGCAGTGTGCCTTGGATATATTGTGGTGAACCCATTAAAATAAAAACTATTTAAAGACAAAGAACCTCTGTAGCAAACACTGAGGCAAGGGTTACCCCGAAGGGCATTTGGCTGGGAAGCCAAGTTTCAAGAAAATACAAAATCACACATGCCCCCACAATGCAAAGCATCATGGGCTACATATGCAAATCAACACAGAATATTATGCTGGTCCAACTTTAAGCAGAATTGCATGGTGCCAAAAGGCCTCTCACACAGTTTGCAAAGAGTGCTAGCAGAAAACATAGACACGTGTTTCGTCCTACCAGGACTCATTAGTATGCCTCGTCTGACACCCCAGTGGAATGGACCAGCTACCCTTAAGGCAGTGTGCCTTGGATATATTGTGGTGAACCCATTAAAATAAAAAACTATTTAAAAGACAAAGAACCTCTGTGCGCAAACACTGAGGCAAGGGTTACCCCGAAGGGCATTTGGCTTGGAAGCCAAGTTTCAAGAAAATACAAAATCACACATGCCCCCACAATGCAAAGCATCATGGGCTACATATGCAAATCACCACAGAATGTTATGCTGGTCCAACTTTAAGCAGAATTACATTATGCTGCTTGCCATGGGGTGTTGTAGCAGGAGAGCTTGGGGCAGAGATATCAGTGAGAAAACTATTATACTGTGTCACATCTTACTGTTATGTTTTAATTACTAGAGATGATGCTACAGAGTTGTGGAAACAGTGGTGGAGAGGTGGAACTGCCAAACAGTGAATGGATTCAGACAAGGGTGGGGAAGGCTCGGGGGATGTCAACGTAGAGGAAGGAAACTGGGGGGGGGGGTTGATAGGGCCCTCACACGATAGGCAGGGGTGGGCAACTGGTTAGGCCGATCAGCCTCTTACTGCTATCACATTATAACAAGGAAAAAGGAAATGAAATAATGTTGCATTGATCACTAAACAACAGCTCCTACAAATGCTTCTACTCTTCCAGATGGAGCGCATAGTGATGATATGATTCTTTACTTGAGACATCACAGTCTGTTGCCTTTGAAATGATGGTGTGTCATAAACACAGGACTGTGACTTCACTTGATACACCAATGGCTGAAGTAGGTAGATAGTGAGGGGGGGGGAAAGCTCTTTTTTAAAGACCAACCTAATGCTAAAATAGTTGAACCATTATAATTACAATTATGTTTGAGTTTGGGGGGGGATCCCTCCTGTTATTGGTCTGCTAAATGTTTTGCACTTATTTCATTGTGTCTATGGAAAAGTGGTTTGCTTGACCCCAGCTGATGTCACAGTTTGTTGCCATGGAGAGTACTATGATGTCCTTAATAAAGGCTGTATGCAATTAGATGGGGACAGTCATGCTTTTTATACAGACGTCTTGGACAGGCTACCAAGATGTGTTAAGAACTTTGGACAGGAAAATGGAAAATTAAAAAAAAAATGTTTTCTATTAAATTATAATAGTAAAAACCTTATGTTTAAGAAAGAGCATACTGTAATGCAGATCTGCTTTTTTTGCTACAAATATAATTCCCAGTAATTGGAAAGGATTTATAGAACAATACAAAACAGGAAACCAGATTATTACTGGACTATAATCAGTTTTAACATTATCCTTATTACTGGAGTTCCTGTTCAGAGTTGCTAGATTTGGCCCCTTGTAGGTTAAACAGGACATGGGCTTACCAGTTCTGAACATGTCATTGCCGCCTTGTTCAGAAATTATTGATTTTTTTTAAATGCTACAACTTCAGTGATTGACTTTGTATAGCTATTTTCATGTTTGAAATTTTCAAGTGTTCATCTTGAGCGCATGCTGTAAGTTTTGAGGATGGGCTGGTAGCCAAAATGAAGGCATGCTTGTGCGTGCTGAGGTCACATTACTACATTTAATCATGAAATATAGCGCAGGGCCATTTCAATTGCACATTCATCTTAACTGTGGTAAAACTGCCATCTAAGCACATGCCAATGTCTTCTTTCAAGACTGTTTAAAAATTCTTTTCACTGTTGCTTTTAAGTGTGTGTGTGGGGGGGGGGGCGCAATTGACATAGTATGTATGCACAAACCATTCACTGCCAGACACCTAGTGTGTGAGCCTTGCAAGGGTGTAGGCAGGCATACTCACTGTACACATTTGTGTACAGTTTTGTTGAGTGCCAGTCACAAACCATATGCCTTTCTGTTAACATTTTCATTCTAATCTGTAGTATTTGGGTTAGTGTAGGCCACTGAGGAGTGTCTCTGTTTAAACTTCTGTTGTTTGGGAGACAGATACATGTATAACATCTTTAGAGATTACAGGAATCATCTGACAACAATCTGACTTGTTTGGAAGGGGGTGCCATTTGGAAAGGATGTGTACATTTTTTAATGGGGGGAGGGTGTAACTGTTGGAGATTGTGTACAAAAACGGAAATTTCTGGCTACACCCCTGGAGCCTTGATCCTGCACACAAATATCATGAACATAGTGTTCTCAGTAGAGTTCTTACTTGAACATTAATTTACACTGGAAAACAGTGATGGAACAGTTATGCCTGCTTTCTCACAGTAACCAGGATTTTCTCAAAAGAGGCCAAGGATTCCATGGAGGGTCCATTTATCAACTGTATGCATTAAAAATCGGGGCCAGCTCGGCTAGCTCTGTGAGCTACAGCATCTTTTTTTCCTAGATGTCCCAGGGAGATGGCAGTAAACAAATAGTAAATAGCCCCATTACAGTGTTTCAGCATTACCAATGATACAGAATAAATTAAAGCATTTAAGACCACAAGAAAAGTAGACATACTGTGCAAGTAATATAGAATCATTAACCCTCAACTGTGAAGAACCAGCTGACTGAGACACTGAGTGGGTCCTGTGATGACATCTAGCATGAAAGTGAAACACGAGTGTACTACATGGCATCACGGTATCCACTCTGTGTCTGAATCAGCTTGTTCTTCACAGCTGGCGGCTGGTTATTGTTTTATAACAGAGGGTTTTCATGTTTTACAGCATATTGAGTGAGTTGGTGCAAAATATGGAGTGGGAGGGTAAAAGAAGAAGCAGTTGACAAAATAATTACTCACACAGGGACTGGACTGCAGCACAGCATGGTAAGGAACAGATTTTATTTTAAATTTTTGCAGTTTGGCATCAGGAACCTAGAGATACCAACATTCCCACAGCTGCTGCTGCTGCTGCTCAGCATTCCAACTTGTTCATCACATTCTAAGTTGTTCTTCACAATTCTGTGTGAAGACCAGCATTTAGAAAGAGCCAGTAAAACAATGAAAATCATCTTTTATTGGCTTATAACTTGAGATGTTGCAAAGTTTTAATTCGCTGGTGAAGTTGGTGCAAATTTGCGGAAATTTACACTTTGTTAATTTTGTGGCAGATGCACCCTGAAACTTAAAAATCCTTACTCCACCCACTGTGCTGTAATGACACTCCTCCCACCTCCCAAAAATAATCCATTCATGATATACCCCATCTCATTCCCCACTGGAACTCCCCCCAGTGAAATGCAGCAGCAAGTAGTAAAGTCAGAGCTGGAAGACTCTGAGACAGTCAGTCTGAATTAAAGTACAAATATCCTACACCCCCACCCATGTGCCAAACTCACTCCCACACCTCCCCCTGCCCAGGTCCCATCAAGTAAGTCATCATAAGTTCAGTTCAGTTTATTGTGAAGGGATAAATTCCGTTGAGCAAGCTCATTTGCAAGGAGCTCCCTTATACAACATACAGCAACATGGAACAACAGTAAGATATTCAGGTAATAACACACAGAATGATTATAATAACTAACAATAAAAATGGTTAAAAAAAAAAAATGGCACAAGTCGGGTGCTTAGATAAAATAGAATATAAGTGCACAATTATTTAAAAGTCCAGATAGGGTGAGGAGCTAGTCGAGAAGAGGTATCTAGTCAGGCGAAAAGGATTAAAAATAATGGCAGAGATCGGGGTGATATTATAAATAATTCTTTGAATGCATTTAATGGGATTAAAGTCTGTAGTTTTAATGTTATTTGGAGCTTATTCCAGACACGGGAGAATATGGCTCATAGATGCCATGCCGGAGCGTGTGCGGAATCTGGGCACTACTAAGGAAATATAAGCACATTTCCTGAGTGCGTAAGAATTGTGCAAGTGATGAAGGGTGGAGGTAATATAGGGGGGCAATTTGTGTAGGAGTGCTTTATAAACCCAGGTGTATGTATGGATAAGTCTCCTGGTTGCCAGTGAGGTCCAGCTCACCCCCTTGTATAAGGTACAATGATGAGTTCTGGCTGGTGCATTGGTAATGAAACAGATGGCTCAGTGAAGAAGAGTGTCCAATTTTTGAAGGTTTGTGGGTGCACAGTTGTTATAAATTATGTCTGAGTAATCCAATAGGGGCAAAAAAGTGGCCTGTACTAACCTGGTTCTAGGGAGAACAAAGATTTATTGCTGTAAAAGAACCCTAATCTCATTTTTTTTTTGGTCAAAACATTGATGTGGGAGGAAAAGGATAGATGCATATCGAGCAGGAAACCTAAATACTTAAAATTATCCACTACCTCGAGTGTATCCCCTAGGACTGTGGTGATAGGAGTAGGGGGATTCTTAGTAACACAGATGGTGAACTGGGTGGAAAGATTATATTATTTTTTGGGGGCATTCGGTAATAACTTAGATAGTATTAAGTTTAGCTGAAGCTGGTTGAAATCAGTTTGTAATACAGAGCAAGCTTCAGCAAAGGAAGGTTTTGATATGTATTAGACCAGTGTTCCTCAAATGGTGAGGCCAGGTGAGGCCAGCCTCCCAAAGAAGGCCCCAAACTGTCCCAGGGGAGGCCCACTGAAGTCTGAGAATGTACAGTATTTAAATTTTAAGTTTTGGATGTTTTGTGTAATAGGATGATCCAAACAAATATGGATAATGGCAGCTAAATTTCTTTACTTATGCACAAACTGGTGATCAGGAAACACCCAATGAGCCAAAACATGTTTCTAGGTATGTATTTATATATACATCAGTGACTAGAAGTCACACTGAGTCAAGGCTTGTTTCTACAGTAGGTATTTATATGTAAATGAGTGACTGGGGAAGGCTCACTGAGCCAAGGCTTGTTTCTACAGTACAGTAGGTGTTTATATGTAAATTAGTGACTGGGAAAGGCACATAGAGCCAGTGCTTGGTTCAGATGTCACCTGAGGTAAGGGTATAGGAAGCTGTTTAACAACATGGTAAGATGGGGAGAGATGAAGTGGCTAGGTTAGTTGTTCCAGATAGAGAGGAAACAGAGTAACAAGGGCCCAAGAGTCAGAATAGTGGAGTGACAAGGATAACCTGGGGTGTGGGGTTGGGGGTAGAGAACAATGCATTGAATAAAAAGAGAATATACTCAGTCAACTTTATTAGTCTCACTTTATTCCTGGTGTACTGAGCAAAATATAATACTTTTTTCAATGAGGAGGCCCAGGGTTTTTTCCAAATCTGAAGGAGGCTCAAAATCTTTTTCATGGCTTGGGGAGACTCACTGTCACAAAGTGTGAGAACTAATGTAGACAGTGTCATCTGCAAAAAGGTGAATAGTGGAATCAACAATGTTTTTACTCAGGTTATTTACATAAATCAAACAAAGCAGGTGTCCCAGGATGGAACCCTGAGGAACCCCTCAGCAGAGGGCGTAGCAAGGAGAGGGATCCATTGATTTTTATACATTGTTGCCTATCTTCCAAATAGCTGGCAAACCAGCTAACTACAGATGTATGAAAGCCCATTTCTATAAGGCTGTCAAGCAGAATGGAGTGGTCCACTGTATCAAAGGCCTTATTAAGATCCAAAAAGACTGCCCCTGTGATTTGTTTGTTGTTAATATCCTCAAGTCAGTCACCACTAACTTTGGATAATGCCGATGTAGTGCTGTGGTGTGGTCTGAAACCTGACTGCAGGGGACTCAACAACTGGTGGTTTTCAAGAAATGCTCTGACTTGCATACTGACAAGCTTTTTGAGAAGCTTAGAAAGGACTGGTAAAATCGATATTGGCCTATAGTTGTTTAAATTGCTAGGATCACCCGATTTGAAGAGAGGTAGGAGATGGGCTACCTTCCAGTCCTGAGGTAGAGTGCCTTCTGCCAAGGAAAGATTAAATAAATGAGTGATCGGGGCAGTGAGGAAGTAATAGCCTAACTTTAAAAAGGAGGGGTTGATGTTGTCTGCGCCAGCACTCTTTTTAGTACCCAGCTTGAGCAATAGATCTTCAACCTGTTTATATAGGTGATAGCTGAAAAAGTGAAGGGAGCATAGGTAGGAGTAGTATAAGGAACATATGTTTGGAGAATAGAAGCATATAAGAAAGCAGACTGAGAAGAGTCAAAGGCAAGGACTGCCATTGCGAAATGTTCATTTAGTTTGTCAATAATTATTGCTTTATCTGTTATGGAGATGCCATGAGAAATAATATTGCCCCCTACATAAGCCCCCTCTGGTCCTCACCACCCTCCTCCCCCCACCAGCAACCCCCAAAAAATGAAACAAATAAAATGGTCCCACAGTGCAGAACATTTTTATTCTGTTCCATTTCCATCATGGTAATCGTGCAAACGAATGAATGGTGATGTCTTTGCTCTTAGTAAAACCTGACTGGCTGAAAATGCAGCCACTAACTCAGTGGGACTTGGTGGGGGAGGCAGGGGGGGAGTTTATCTGGCATGCAGGTGTGGGAAAAGGCAGGGTATTTGAACTTTAATTCATACTGTCTTGGAGTCATCCATTTCTTACTTTATTACTTTATTTCTGCAATTTGCCAGGGCAGAGGAGGGAGGAGGGTGCCAACGAGCTTAAGAAGGAGATATATCATAAATAATGCATTTCTGGGAGGTGAGAGGGGTGCTAGAAACACAATAGCATTGTTTTTGCCAGTGAATTGGACAAATTTGCACGAAGAACTGTGCAATTTGTCTAATTTACCTGCTGCAAATTAGCAATTTGCATAGATTCGTCACACAAATCTGGCCAGTTTGCTGGGTGAATAATGACATGAATTGAGGTTGTACGTGAAGCGAAGTTGCTGAAATTCACAAATTTCAGCATAAAATGAATTTTGGCAACTGAACCCCTCTCCTGTTATAACAGACATTAGCAGTGTAGTCAAACATTACAAGCATTTGCAGTGTTTTTTTAGGTCATTAGTTCTCACACTTTGTGATAGTGAGCCTCCCCCAAGCCATGGAAAAGATTTTGAACCTCCGTCAAATTTGGAAAAAACCCTGGGCCTCCCCATTGAAAAAAGTATCATATTTTGCACATTACACCAGGAATAAAGTGAGACTAATAAAGTTGACTGAGTATATTCTCTTTTTATTCAATGCATTTTTCTCTGCCACCAACCCCACACCCCAGGTTATCCTTGTCACTCCACTTTTCTGACTCTTGGGCCCTTGTTACTCTGTTTCCTCTCTATCTGGAAGAACTAACCTAGCCACTTGATCTCTCCCCCTCTTACCATGTTGTTAAGTAGCTTCCTGTACCCTTACCTCAGGTGACACCTGAACCAAGCATTGGCTCTGTGTGCCTTTCCCAGTCACTAATTTACATATAAACACCTACTGTACTGTAGAAACAAGCCTTGGCTCAGTGAGCCTTCCCCAGTCACTCATATGGATATAAACACTTACTGTAGAAACAAGCCTTGGGCCAGTGTGCCTTCTAGTCACTGATATACATATGAATACACACCTAGAAACAAACTTTGGCTCATTGGGCCTTTCCTGCTCACCAGTTTGTGCATAAGTAAAGAAATTCAGCTGCCATTATCCATATTTGTTTGCTTCATCCTATTACACAAACATCCAAAACTTAAAATTTAAATAGTGTACATTTTCAGACTTGACTGGGCCTCCCCTGGGACAGTTTGGGGCCTCCTTTGGGAGGCTGGCCTCACCATTTGAGAACCACTGTTTTAGGTGAATAAAGAGAGAAATGTTATAGTTTGGTAAAGTAGGAACAAGCTTAATATAAGGTTGACACTTTGTGGAAATTTTGGAAAAGTGTCAAATTTAGTTCAGGTTATACTGTATGTATTTGTGGGACTGATGCAATAAAGTACTCTGTTTATTCTTCTGAAAAGGATTACGTAATAGGAGCAGATAACCTCTAAGGAGCAAGGATCCTGTTTTCATGCAAATTAGCCTAATAATGAAACACAAATGGAAGAAATATGCAGAGGATATAACAATTATAAAGTTAATTGGGTCTAAATATTATGCTTTTCAAAGTTTTCCTATGTGACAGGCTCCCTTTCGGATGATTATGGGGTAAATAACCCTCTCATCCCTGGAGGCAGTTGGAAGCCCAACTTTAGTAGAAGTGACACAAATTAGAAGAGCAGTATATCATCCCCAGGAGTAATAACGTACAGTGTGACAGGGCATGTGTTTCTAGAGAATTAATGCATGCCCCAGGTGAATTCGAAAGCACAAGGCCAATGGCTGAGTGACTTTTCAACACATCAGGGTAGTACATTAATTCTTAAAAAACCCATGTCCTGAAGTGGGTTGTTATGCTTATGAACTGGAGGACATTTTTTTTGTTATGGAAAAGGTTTTATTTTTCTTTAATTAGGTTGTTACTAAGTAGAATATGTGAGTTTGATTACAAAGGTAGAGTGTGCTGGTCTGCCAGCACAGCAGTAGTGCTACTGCTTGTGATGCCAATGACCTGGGTTTGGGAACGAATCTGGGCCATCAGAGTGCTGGCTGGGGGGTGGGGGTGTGGGGGAGGATCGAGCATCCCACAGCATGCTCTCCTCGAGGGAGGGAGGGTTATGCACCCTGCTGCACTGTCGCCAGTTGGGTGACTACAGGTGGTGTTGCAGGTGATACGTAGAAGTTGGTAGGGGCCGTTGGAGTGGTCCCATGGATTGGCTAGCTAGTCTTCACTGGTTGGGGGGGGGATGGGGAGAAGTCAAAGAAACATGGGCACCCAGGTTGGGCAGATGGCGCTCCTCTGTTGGCCCACCCTCACACCGGACCCTAGCTCCACCACTTCTAGCTCAACCCACATCTTCTCCTTCACCCCTGTATTCAGGGAAGAAATGCCTCAGCAGACAGATGTACTCAGCGCCAGGGGGTAAGCTGTGGGGGGGGGGCAACACAAGGGTGTGTTGCAGGTGGGTGTGAAGACTAGGAGTGGATACAACAGGGTTTCAGGAAGAGGAAGCAGGGCATGTGGAGGAAGCAGAAGGTGGTCTCAGCCTTTGGCCCCTGAAGGAGAATAAAATATGTCTGAAAAAACCAAGGCTGAGTGCCATTGAATGAACCCATGAAATGCATTTATTTTGAAGAAACATGCACCCTGTTGTGGGCTGCTGTGCTTTAAAAAGTGAAAAAAGGTTTTGTTATAAAGAAAAAAAGTATTATTTTCATTTAGTTAAGTTGTTGCTAGGTAGCAGGTTAGATACGAACTGTTCGGTTACCAGAGATTAATGAAGGGTCAGGTGATGTTTCAGAATCCATTATTGTTAGGATTATAGTGGATTCTGAAACCCATTTTATAGTGTCCAGTACTCTCCCTCGATGTAGTGTTATCGATGGATGAAACATTTGGCTACCATCTGTCAAGAGTCATAGGAGTGAAGGCTAAGTTGAGGCAAAGTGGGACTTATCTTTTTTTTTTAAATAACTCGAGTTCACCATTGTTATTTGATTGTATTATTCATTTATCATCATACTATTCATACCGTATATCGTCATCTACAACTGAAATGGTACAGACAGTTTAATAAATTACTTCCTGTCCTGATGACCAGTTGAAACAGATTTAAACTAAAGTTCCTCAAGTAAGAAATGTAGTAGTCCAGAAGGAGTTTGCTTATAAAGTTGCTACTAATGTGGTTTAAAAACACCAATTGTATTGAGACCATATGATGATAATAATAATAATAATAAAATGTATTTATATAGTGCAATTCAACAAATATCAAAGTGCTGTACAGAGATTAAAACACGAATAAACATTAAATAACTAAAAAATCAATAAAATGCAATACTACAGCTTCAACAATCCCCAAAAGCGCGGCTAAATAAGTATGTTTTTAATGCTGTCTTGAAGCTCTCCACGGTCAGACACTCTCTAATCTGTTGAGGTAGAAAATTCCACAGGGTTGGGGCTGCATACATAAATGCTCTCGCACCAGAAGTTTTCAGTCAAACCCTGGGAACCTCTAGCAATCTCTGGTCAGCTAAACGGAGGGGTTGGAGTGGGCAGTAAGGAACCAGAAGCTCTTGCAGGTAGCCGGAACCCAGTCTGTGCAGGACCTTATAGGTCAGTAAACTGACCTTGAAGGTGATTTGCCACTGAACAGCCAGCCAGTGCAGTTCGCGCAGCACAGGAGTGATATGACTAATTCGGGAAACCAAAGTTAGTAACCTGGCTGCAGCGTTCTGCACCAGCTGCAAGCAGCGAATATCAACCCCCAGAAGCCCTAGATATACAGAGTTGCAGTATTCAAGGCGGGAGGTCACAAAGGCGTGGATCACCATTGGAAGGTGACGAGACGGAACAAGGTGCTTAATCCAGGCGATATTCCTCAGATGGAAGAAAGAAGATTTGACTACAGCTGACACCTGCGAATGAACTGTCAGCCCTTCTTCAAATATAACGCCCAGATTCTGCACCTGAACAAAGGACACTAGCTGGCGACCCCCGAGCCAAAGCTGGAGTCAAGTCATGCTCTTGTCCTCTCTATCCCGCGACCTGGATCCACCACCAATACCTCAGTCTTATCAAGGTTCAACCTTAGCCAGCTGGCCCACATCCAGTCCTGGAGCTCTGCAAGGCAGCTATTAAAGACAGAGACCATACTATCCTGGTCGGGGGCAGAAGACAAGTAGAGCTGGGTGTCATCTGCATAACAGTGAAACCGCAGCCCATACTGTCTTACAATGTCTCCCAATGGCAGCAAATACACCGTGAACAACATAGGGGACAGCACAGAGCCCTGAGGAACCCCACATGGCAGTAAGAATGGAGCCGAGGAATAAATCCCCAACACCACTCTCTGCGTTCTGCCAGTGAGGAAAGATCTAAACCGACTGAGGGCTGTACTTGACAGGCCACAGATGTCTCTCAGGCACTCAAGCTGCCCCCCATGGTCCACGGTGTCAAAGGCTGAAGAGAGATCGAGAAGGACCAAGATTGAACAACACTTCCGATCTCTAGCAATCAGAAGATCATTGAGCACCTGAACCAGAGTGGTCTCTGTACTGTACCTTTTCCGAAAGCCAGACTGGAGGGAATCCTAGATCTCATGGATGGTCAGATGGTTATCCAACTGAAGGGCAGCTACTTTCTCTATCAACTCCCCAGTAAAGGGAAGATGAGAGATTGTGCTGTAGTTGGCAGGGCAGTTTGGGTCAAGAGAAGATTTTTTAAGGAGCGGTGTAACTACTGCCTCCTTTAGGGAGTTCGGAAACTCACCTAACTCTAAAGAACACCAAACTGTTTCTGCCAAGACAGGGCCGATGACATCTGCACACCCCAAAATGAGGCATGTAGGGCCTGGGTTGAGACTACAGCAAGTAGGCCACATGCTTTGGACAATATGCATAACATCTTGGATTGTCAGCTGGTCAAAGTGATCCCAGGAAGACCGGGGAGTAGTAACCCTACACTGACCAAACCCCCATAGAGTGTGCCGAATGGATCTCAGCCTTGATTTCGGCCACTTTATTGGCAAAGAACTGAGCAAACTCATCACACTTATCTTGTGAAAATGCTCTCCGGGCCTGCAGACAGGCTGGATTGCACAGTCTGTCCATGGTTTGGAAGAGTTGAGCTGGTCAATACTGAGCCACAGCAATCTCCCTGGAAAGGAATTCTGCCTTCTTATGGGAGATTGTTGATTGATAGACTCGATAATGTTCCATCAATCTAAGCTGGTCAGCATCCAGGGCAGATCTCCACCAGCAACACTCTAGCCTTCGCCCCACATGCCTCAACTCCCCTCAAGGCCCCATCAAACCAAGGGGACTGAGGGCAGAGAGTGAGGGGGAAAACATGGACGGGAGCGATGGAATCCAGGGCATCCCCCACAGCCTTATTATAGGTCTTGACTAGGTGCTCCAGACCCTCACTGGCATCCGTACATCTCAATAGGTCAAGAACCACCGAGAGACCAATGGGAGTAACATCCCTCAAAGGGCAGTTTCTGACCATCTCTACAGGGGCAGGCCTATAGAGAGGGTTGCTTGGAAATTGAATCTTACAGTGCAATGGTCAGGCCAATCAACCGGTTCCACCACCCAGTCAGTGGTTTCCATTCCCAGGAAGAAAACCAGATCAAGTGAGTGACCGTGAACATGGGTTGCAGAAGCAACAACCTGTGTGAGGCCCAACATATTTATAAGTTGGAGGAAGTCCTGACCAAATTGTGAGAGTTCATCATCAACTCAGGTGTTGAAGTCACCCAGCACCATCAACCTCGGTGACTCCAACACCATGTTGGTGATGACGTCTGCGACTTCCTGCAGGAACACACTCTCACCCACTGGTGGATGGTAAATGAGAATAAACCTGCACCCCATGCCTGCAGCCGCAGTACACTCAAACGATCTGTAACCCTCAACTGGAACCTCTGCAAGGCTCAATTCCATTCTAAAACAGATAGCAATACCCCCGCTCCTGCGATCCAGTCTCGAGTGGTGTATCACCAAGAAGCCAGCTGGAATAGCCGCCTTCAAAACTGGACCGGCATTTCCATCCAGCCAGGTCTCGGTGATGCATGCCAGGTCTGCTGTTCCAACAAGATCAGCTATAATACTGTCTTGTTCTTTATAGACCTGGCATTGCACAACACTACTCGAGAGGGACAAGATTCTGGAGCCATCCTGGCTACTGGCTGTGACTTACAGGAGCCCATGGGTATGGGGACCAGATAAGACGGTCTGCAATCTGGAACCCATTTCGCCCCAGGGCGTCTCCTGGATTTAACTAACCCAATTATTTCCACTCACTCTTCCAGCAAGTTGGTGCCCCAGCCCTCCTTCTCCTTTTCTCACTATCCCAAAAGCCCTGCACTGCCCATAAACAGCAGTCTGGAGTGAAGGAAATTAAAGGTCCAGAGGTCCTAAGCTTTGAGGAAGAGTAGCCATTGGAGAGCCATCACAACACATACTATTATTAAACTGGGGAACCCAGAGCAAATCCACCATATAACAAAAGAAAACCCAACTCCCAATTATAAAAACAAATAATTAAAAAACAGAGCCAGTCCAGAGACTGCAAGAATCAGCAGAAGCAGACACAGATCAGGAAGGAGCAATCAGTTACCATAGAGAATGTAATAAAATGAAATCCGTGCCCAGAAAGCTCACACCAGTCCGGGTACAATAATAAACTTCAAATCCACCACTGTCTCTCACACAGTCTATAGAGAAGAAGCCAGCAAATAACTTGAAAGTTTTTAAAAAGTCAAAAAATAGGGTACTCTCACCACCCTCCAGAAACTGCTGCACTAAGAAAAGCTGAGCAGGATGATCCTCAGGAACACACAGCAAGCAAATGCCACAGTGGGAGGGGGGGCAAGGATAGAACATCAACGAGTATATCAGAAATCAATAAATCCAAATCCTTAACCGGACAGGGCCAAGCCTGGAGTTCACTGTCTTTGTAACTCTGACTACTGATCAAGGAGGTTCCAGCCGCATAAAGCCAACGAAACGAAGATCAGATGCCTTTGACCACCCCACTGGGAGATCCACTGCTTCTCCCCCAGGCCCAAGACCAGTGGTTACAGGGGGAGGCAGTATAATGCAGTGGTTTAAGGCTCTGAGCTGCAAATATGGAGACCTGGGTTTGAATCCCACAGCCCCCACTTGCATACTGTGTGACCCTGAGCAAGTCACTTAACTTCCCTGTGCTCCCAGGTCACACCTGTAAACAAGCTTTCAGCTTAGTGTGTCTCTCCTGGTTAAACAATTGGAAAAAAAAATATCCATAGGGTCAGCCTTCAGGCTGGAACCCCATAGACAACTTAAGGCAGCACCATGCTCGGTCGCCGACTCTTTGGCAGCTGGACAACGGGCATTCCTACTCTGGACCTGAGCCTAGCCTGGGGCAGTGGCCCCCCAGCAAGCGACTGTAGGCCTCACCCCTCTAAACTTAGGTAGGCAATAAGGATAAATGATGCAGGCAGAATTTCTTCACCAGTCAGACTAGAAGCTGACCGACTGCAACAACAAAGTCAGTGTACTCACAGATCTACTCCGCTCCATGAATCCGGTCCAATCCACGAATCCACACAGCTTGGAGCTCCTTACCCCCTGCCCCAACCTCCCATGAGAAAATTAATAAACAAGGCAAAAATTATGTGTAATCAATATAGTACAGCAGTACACAGCAATAAAAGTCCAAATCGCTGATGCTCACTGCTCAGAATCTCTGCTCCCCTGGTTCATCAAATTGTCTGGAAAGGCATCCAAGCACACCGTTCATAATGAATGCTACTCAAACAAATAAAATACAACAAAAAAAAGCAATGAAGAAAAAACAAAACTAAATAACTCAAAAGTAATAAAATAAAATCCTACAACTCTAACTCAAACTGGCGGATTTAGCAAACAGCAGACAAAAAGATACTCTAGGAAATGCTGGAGACATTGTTTCCCAGAGAAAGATGACTATGCACAGGTATTTGTGGCATGTAGTAAATTGGGAAATATTAGGATGAGTGGGGGAGATTTCAGGAACAGAAGTAAACAATTTATCAGAGAATGTATTATACCACTTTCTGGTGATACATCTCAAGAATAGAAAATCAACATTCCTAGACTATATCTTGATGAATATTGGGACATGATAAATTAGTTTTATCTGATAGAAAAAGCTGAAAAACAGTGTAAGATTTCAGAAGGTTGCATTTGTTAATAAACAGGTGAACAACGTAGTTGATTTGATAGTTTTCATTGAACCAACAAGACATTGTTCAGTACACTAGCTTTCAGGACTACACAGAACCCTTCTTCAGGTGCTGGTAGTGTCTACAACTAAGCAATAACCCACTTCAGGGTATGGTGTTATTGGGGATTAATCAACGCCCTTGGTGAGTTGTGAGGCATGAAGCCGCAGGCCGAGTGTCCTCATGGCATGCAGGGTGTTGATTAATCCCCAATAACACCATACCCTGGAGTGGGATATTGCACTTATAACATGGGTTGCAATTTGAGAAGAAAATAAGTGACACACATGCTTTTATTACTCTTAAAATTCATGAAATTGTACTGTATCCTGCCACCTCACAAAGTAGTCCTGAACAAATAATGTATGCCACACTTATGTTACGAAAACACAAATTGTATATATATAATGTTAGGTGCATGTCTGCTATTTGTAGATCATAACATAAGTGAGAGTGTGACTTGTGTACTCTGTAAGATTCTCCCAATTTGTAGCTGCTGTGTGTCGGTATCTGCTCCCTGTGCTAAGGAAGGTCATTTTTACACTGAGCAGAGGAGCTGTCATGAAGGATAAGCAAGCATTGTCACTCTCAAACTGCTGCATGTGGGATGGTGCCAGGTTGCCCAGAGCACAATGAAGTGACACATATCTCTCACTCTCTGCAGCATGAGGGACATTGCAACTACATCATAGAGGGTGGGGTTGCAGGGGTGTCAGGGGGATTTCTCTGCACACACGCTGCAGATCTGGAGACAGCCACATTCCTCTGGGACTGCTTTGTCACACTGACAGGATGGGCACAAAGAGACGGTATTCTGATTTCTCCCCATGTACAAGTTACAGATCTCTGCTGTGTAGGTGATGTGCTCCTACAACTGTTGACAGAGAAAGTGATTGAGCAACACACTGCACTTGAGAAGCACACAAGGTACAGCAGCATTGTCACTTATGCACAATCTTTTACCTGACAGTAGCTGGAATTTTGTCTCCTCTCTCTCTTTCTCTCCACCGTCTTATGCTCCCATTCTGTCTCTCTTGTGCGCTCACTCTCTCACTCCATTGTGCCATAACCTGCTCTAGCTTTGGGTAATCAGGGAAAAGATGGCAACAAACAAGAATTGCCAGTACATTGTCCTGGGTGGCGTGGGGGACTGTAGGTGTGGGACAGCAGCTTCAGTAGTGAGTGGCTGCATCCTGTCTCAGACACTGTGTCTCTCTCTGTCTCAGCTGTGTGCTATAGGAGGGGACAGGAGGGGAAACACCAATGGGCACTCCCTCTCTCTTTCTTCTTGCATTCCTGCTGACACTGTCTCTCTCCCCCTAGAGGTGCCTGACTCACATACAGAGTTTGTATGGATGGTTACAGGGTCAGGATGGGCTGGAAAAAATATGAAGTATATCCCGCTCACTTGCAGAGCTCCGTGCTACCACTCACCAACAGCGAAGGTAGTACGGACTAGGTTTTTAGGGGACTACCTGTCTCTCTCTCTCTCTCACTTCAGTCAGCCCTTCAATGGCTGCTGGTCTCCTGTGCCTTTCTCAAGCAGGGTATGAGTGCCCACAGCACTTTCCCTGAGTCACTCCACAGAACCATACATTAAAAGGGGTATTTAATGCATGGCTATGCAAGGGCTCTACACCAATCTGCTTTTACATTCCTGACAACCTATATTGTTAAGAACCATAAAACAAGTTTGTACAAGGGCCAAAATAGCAACAACCAGTTATTTGATAATAAATGGTTTCTATGGATGGTATTTATGACCCCAAGACTAAATGAACTAGTTCCACGAGGAATCATAAGGAACTACCTTGGATTACAGATGCAGATGTGTAGTGCTAGAAGAGATGGGTACAGAAGGGGAGTTTAAATCGGACTCAGTGAACAAGGCAGAGACATAAGCTCAGGGTAGATAAGGCAATGGGACCTGATGGCATACATCACAGGGTACTAAAAGAGCTAAGGGTGGAACTAGCAGAGACATTATCAGAACTGTTAAGTGAGTCTCTGAGCACAGGAGAGGTCCCAGAAGACTGGAGAAGGGCTTGTGTGATCCTGCTCCACAAGAGTGGTAGCAGGGAGGAGGCAGAGAACTACAGACCAGTCAGTCTTACCTCAGTAGTGGGCAAGATTATGGAGGCACTCCTTAAGGAAAGGATAGTGCAACTCCTGGAATCCATAGGGGTACAGGATCCAAGACAGCATGGGTTTACAAAAGGAAGGTCCTGTCAAACTAATCTCATAGATTTCTTTGACTGGGTAACCAGAGCGGTGGACCATGGGGCAGCAGTTGATGTTGCTTACCTTGACTTCAGCAAAGCTTTCGATACTGTTCCACATAGAAGATTGATTAATAAGCTGGGTAGGCTCGGGGTGGGTCAGACGTTGGTCAACTGGGTGGCAAACTGGTTGATGGGCAGAAAACAGAGTGGTGGTAAATGGTATACAGTCAGAAGAGATGTAAGTCACAAGTGGGGTACCTCAGGGATCAGTCCTGGGGCCAGTCCTCTTCAATATCTTCATCAGTGACATTGCAGATGGACTGGAGGGTAAAGTTTGTCTGTTTGCAGATGTCACCAAGATCTGCAGCAGAGTAGATGATCCAGATGGGGTGGTCAGAATGAGAAGAGGTCTGGATAAACTAGAAAAATGGTCAGAAGAGTGGCAACTGGGGTTTAACGCAAAGAAGTGCAAGATCATGCACATAGGGAACAGAAACCCTGAAGCCACCTATAGGCTGGGTGGGGAGTTGCTGGCAGTCACAAGGGAAGAAAGAGACTTGGGCGTCATCATCACCAATGACCTGAAATCATCCAAGTAGACCACTAAAGCAGTAGGTAAGGCTTGAGGGATGTTGGGGTGTATTAGCAGAGGTAACACAAATCAGAAGAGGGAAGTAATAATCCCTCTTTATAAGACACTGGTTAGGCCCCATCTGGAGTACTGCGTGCAGTACTGGAGGCCACACCTTCACAAGGACATTAACCAAATTGAGGCAGTCCAGAGAAGGGCAACCAAAATGGTGCAGGGACTGCATCAGAAAACATATGAGGACAGATCAACTGATCTCAATATGTATACCCTAGAGCAAAGGAGGGAGAGAGGTGATGTGATTGAAACATTCAAACAACTTAAGGGCATTAACAAGGTGAAAGAGTCAAACATGTTTCAATATAAGAAAAATGCAGGACAAGAGGACACAGTATGAGATTAGAGGGAGGCCAATTAAGGGGTAATGTGAGGAAGTTCTTTTTCACAGAAAGGGTGGTGGATGCATGGAACGGCCTACCTCAGGAAGTGGTGGATATGAATACAGTGCAGGGCTTCAAACAGGCATGGGATAGGCATAAGGGAGTAATACAGATGAATAGGCCATTGACAGAGCAAAGTCCGATGGCACATTCATAAGGTAGAAAAATAAATGGGCAGACTGGATGGGCCTTGCGGTCCTTATCTGCCATCAACTTCTGTGTTTCTCTGTTTCTATAGAATTTTCTTTTTTCTGATGTGGGCATGTAAGAAATGTAAACTGGTTTTAAACTGTTTAAAATAAATTTCATTTTGAATTGGACAAATCAGTAAATAGTATTACTGATGAAAATGATCAAACAATGATTTTTAAGCATTGTGCCCATCAGCTCTTTCTGTTCATATCCTGAGCCAGGTTTTAATGGTAATACTGTGTGCCATATTCATGACTGCAGAACATCAGATGCTTTGACATGTAAACTGCAAACAAGCCTTCGCACTCTTGTTATCTCAAGTAAAGTAAATCTTGACTTGTCATGAATGGAAGGTTGTTCACGGGAGCCCTGCAGAAGTAATTGGGAATTGCTTGTTTACGCAGTGATATGCATAGGTCTAAAAATGAAAGCCTTTGGTGGTGTAGCAGACTTGTGTGCAAATGGCTATACACCTTGCATAGCAAACAATGTGTTAAGCAGTCAGCAGACTGACCTTATTAAGCAGCCAAACAGATGTATAGCACTAACTGCTAAGCAAACAGAAAGCTGGGTGGCCAGAACATGGGCTTTGTGTAGTAAATCATAGCTATAACAGTTTTTTCTACCTCTAATGAGTCCATGCAAGCTACCAGTGTTCTTTTTTGAGATATGAATCACAAATGGGAGCTGCTAATTTTTTTTTTTATATAATCCCTTTTTGTCCCCTGGTAGGGACTTCTTACTGCCACACTACTGGTTTGACTGCCTTCCCCTACACCACAAGACTATTCTGGTCCTCCTTCTGATGTCCAGCCCCTTACATATCTGTATATTCCCCAACCTGTCTACAGCAGCAGGAGTATCACTGCGTAACCCAATCATGTGTAACCTAATATGAGGGAGGCAGTGGGCCACTTGTATGCAGCACAATGCTAAAAGCCATTCTAGATGTTTGTATAAGACTGTTAGGAATAATATCTGCTAACACTTTGGTAAAGAGATGTAGACAAATCACTCTGTAGTGCCGAACATGGCACATATAATGCGTAGCGAAGTATTAGTGACCCCTTCCCTGGCACCATGCACCCCTAGCCCCCAGCTCACCATAATGTGCTCTCCCTGGTGTTTAGTGATCCCCCTACTCTCCAACCCAACCTGTCACATCCAGTCCTTGGTGACTAATGCCCACCCTACCACCTGAGCCAACAGATCACATCATTTTCCTGTTATCTTCAGAATGCATCTGGAAACGAGTTGCTAGACTACCAGCTCAGTATTTTGTTTCCTGCTAAGACTTTTGAAATAAATAAATAAATACATAATCTACTGGTTTCTACCACTTGGCTATGGCCCAGGCTCCCCAGACTTTGTACCTATATGCCTGCTTTGGCCTATAGGCATGTTTATATGCAGCCTACCTGGAGCATTGCCGTCTGAATTGGCTTCCTCCACTCCGCTGGCATCTTCTGTTTACACGCTGTGGCTCTTCAGCATTCCTGATGGCCTTCCTAGGTTTTCATCATGTTTCCAGCCAGCCGAGAGCATGAGAGCAGAAGTGTGCAGTTAGTTGGGGGAAGGGGTCTTCTGCATTGATCCAAGCATTGCGGTCTCTTTAAGGCCCTTTTAGACAGAGCCCTACTCAGTAGCACTGTGGTTTCCAACCACTCGCTCTGCTCCTACTGCCATTTCCTTATACTAACAGCAACCCTGCAGTGATCTCATGGCTCTTCTAGCATTTTTGCAGTCTTTCTAGCCATCCCAGAACCTATGACTTGCCTGTTGGGCTGCATTGGTGTGAGCGCTGCACTCGGATTACCCGACAGCACCAGATGATGTAAATCAGGGAAAAGCAACGGGGAACCCAGGAAAGCAGGGTACACCAGGCCAGCGTATGCTCCCCTTGGTTGTGATGCAGCTCCCTTTTACACAGCAAAAAAGCTGACATTGCAATTGCTCTGCACTGCTCACAGTGGTGCAGAGCAGGTCGTGTAAAAGGGCCATTCGATGCTGGATCAAAACTGCTACACTACTGTGTGTTCCCAGGAAAGAAGGGATCATTCAGAGCCACAGCACATGCAACCAGCATGATTCAGATTGTGTTTACACATCTTTGTAGGCACTGATGTAACTGCTCTTCTCAGAATGGTACTGACTTAATTGTGTAAACAGCTCTTATGATACCTTTTGTATGGAACATTAGCACTGTAGCCTCACACCTCCCCCATTCAGGGGGTGACTGCTCTGTGTGTTGCAGTTGCTAAGTGATCTTTGTTACCGCTAAGTGCCTCCGACCCATACTTAACCTTCTGCCTGTACCTTGCAGTTTGCTGCAGGAACCAAGCTGCATGTGCAAATGTTTTGAAAGGTTGGCCTCTAGTCTATTAGAGGGCCTAATTTCAGCTGAAATGATGTGAACTAAATGTGTGTGTCTTTAAAACGAAAAAATATGTCTTATTTAAAAACTGAGAATTCAAAGAATGGTAGATCAACTTCTGCAGGGACGAGTTAGTTTGATCCTGGAATTTTTTTTTGTTGTGTGTGCCTCCTGCATGGTACTGTAATAAAAGCATGGGTACCAGGTTGCCTAAGCTAATCAGAGGTCAGCATTTTTTCTGACCATTTTCTGAGGATATGGTTTATTCTAAAACTGAAGTAATAATGCTCTGCTTGTGACATCCAACTCTGTTTCACAGAAAAAAGTTGTGATGTTACAGTTGATAGAAGCAGGATTTAATTGGCAAAACAGTTTGTGTTTCTGATGTCCTTTGATTTATCATTAGTATATTGTTAATGTCTTCCAATATGTTTAAAACAACTTTCATTACTCATTTTCAGTGGCTTAAATCAGTAGGCATGGCCACCAATGTTGATTTGGAAAAATTTATTTTGCTGAGGTTACTGTTCTAGATTCCTGCTTTGCATTTATTAGGATGGTGATCACATGTATTTCTGCTGGTGGTAAGCAGCACACCAACAGGTTTCATGTATACATGGTGAGCATGGCGAGTGAGCAGGATCTTGTAAAGGGTTCAAAACCACACGTCACTGTTCAGGAATGAAAAAATGAGAACCTGACATATTGTTGTTTTTGCCAGATGAACATTATTACAAAAAAATATATGATTATTTTCCTCCCAGTAACAGATACTGCTGATTTAAGCAGGGGATTCTGATATCAGCTGCTGAATAAGACTCAGCTGTGAGTAAACCATGAGACACAAAGATCCCATTTTTAGATGCCCTCAATGCAAACAATGGCTTTTAATGTACTGTGATAGTTCTGCTGATATCAGCTTGTTTTTTTGTTGTTGCTTTTGTTGCTGACCAGAGACCCCTTTAAAAACATGTACAGTATTGGTCAAGATGTGGAAATGACCTACATTTTTGTCTTGTGAAAATTGTCTAGTATTCTGTTTTTCTATGTCAGGTGGTTTTGGTTTTTGATCTAAACTACTTCCCCTCTTCCCCCTAATAAAATGTTGTTTTGTTTGCAGAGTATAGAGTCAAGCGTTCCATGTGAATCATAGTGCAACATCCTTAAGTAAATGCATTTTACCTCTGATGTCGGATGAGACATATGACCAGTATTTTCACAACAAAGTCATGGAAATATATGGTAGGGCCCTCCAGTTGTGATCTTTAAAAAAAACAGGAAATCCTCAGCGGCATTGATCCAGCACAACGTATAATCAAGCCATGAATTCATTCCATCTAGTTTTGTCAATGTGCAGTATTTAAAAATCATTGACATACCTGGTACAGCTTGCCACAAACTACGCACATGGAAATCTTGCTAGAGTCTGATGAAAGGAGTGGGTGGTACACTATTTAGAATGAAACAAAGTGAATCCAGGACTTCTTTTGCATTTTTAAACTGAGGTAGGCTGCTTCTATAACTAATACCATTTGTTGATTACTTTTTCATTCTTAAAGGGACAGTGTTGTTTTTCAGTACAGTTAACTTGACAAAATTAAGACAGCATGCTTACTGAATGTCCACTCTATATGTATTAGTTGGGTCACATATTATACCAGGACGATTTTCAATATTGAACCTTATAATAAATAAAATTTAGTTTCCCTAACTCATAATTGTAGTTACAATGACTAAAAAAAATACTAATGATGGGTAGTTTCAGAAGTGAAGGCTCAGGACAGACTAGGAGGGTTCAGGGACATGATTCCTCTTAGAATATCTAGCAGAAGAAAACCTGATAATACGAAAGTGATACTAATGGGGAATATACCCCCTGCCTGCTTTCCTCTAAACAACACCACTTTGAAGAGTGAATACTCAATGCTGCACTTTTCACCCTCTCCCCGACCTTCCTACATTCCTTCTCCCCCTTCCCTCTTCCCTCTCCCTATGACTCTGGCAGTTCTTATCTGTTGTCTGTTTTCTCTGACAAATGCCGCTGGCTGCCTTGTTACAATGCTGCCCTTGAATTGTATTATTCTGTACTCTGTTTGCAATGTCCACATTGTTGTAATGTCTGTCTTGATGTTCCCCATAATTTGTATTTCTCTAACGTGGAACCTTTGTAAAAGAGCCAAGACTCAAAGGTATTTGTAATCCTAGACTTGATAAATAAATAAATAAATCATACTTTCCTTGTTTATGTCTGCTCTGTTATTAAAATTTGGGAGCAGGAGACTGGAGCAGATAAAAATTAATGAACCCAGGATAGGCCAACTGAGATAAAATATCATGTTTCTGGTGCTTTGTTTACCCAATAAAAAGCTGTGAGGACAGAAGCATATATGTAGCATATGGTGGTAAAGTGACTTGCTCATAGTTACTACTAACTATCCTGTCAAATACTGTATGCACTTTGTGTACTACACTCTGCTTCTAAAAGGTTTAGATCAACTTAAATGTCTGGTACAACAGGTTCTGCAAATTCAACCTACTACTTCCTGCCATATAGCAAACATGACTGCCTGAGACCCACCACCAGTAGGAACCACCTTCAGTATACCATACATTCTCATGGGTGTAGCTACTCCACCCCTTGCATAACTTACCCTGTTTGTCCATGTCATTCACTAATACCCTATTCTTCAAAATCAGCTGAGGAGCAAATCAGACAGTACATCAATTCAACAATTCTTCAGTGATTTCAGCAGACACACCCGTATCGTTTTTGACTGAGCACCTACTGTATGCTTTTTATTACAGTATTCTACAGACTAGGCACTTTTTGTACCCTCCTGCACCAAGTGATCCCCATAAAAGCAAAGTGTTGCATCTCATAATGGAGCAAGACGACCATCTGTTTGATGCAAATTAGAGATAAGTAATGAATAAGTAGCCACTATCTAGGTCAGAAAATGTCTGTCTGGTTAAATTCTCTGCACATGTGGGCAATCATAGCGGTAGGTAGGTAGGAAAACCTGGGAGAGAAAACTCTTGATATTTTAGGCTGTCTCACTAAAGAAAAGGCATCATCCAATGATATCCGATGGCTCTTGTCTACAATGTGCCTGTTTCTTAAAAGAAACTACTGTCTGTACAGTTGCTGTATCTTTAGTGGTTATAGAAGTGCATTCTCAAGTTTATGTATTTTGTCTATTTAGCTTTTATTTATCAGGTAGAAGCTTCAGACAAAACATTTGCGTATTTTCAGGCATGACCTGGGAGGTTACAGCATAGGAGGTCATCACAGCAGTATGCAAATAACAAGAAAACAGGGTGCAATAAATATAGCCAGGCAGCAGTACAGGGAAATAATACACACGATACAGTGTATGAAGGGCATTGTGCAAAATACATTACTGTGGCACTGCAAAGTGAAGTTGAGCAGTTCTGGCACACAGAGGACTTGAGAAGATACTCATAACTATAACAGACATAGTAACTGTACGTACAGTATAAGCATTATAAACCACGTTAAGGACTTTCCTTTTAAAAAAATCTAATTAGAATTTAAAATCAAAGGGCAGCATACAATGAGAATAAAAATATTTTTAAAACATGGCTGACAATTATATATATCTGAGGGTACACAATATAAAAGGATATCACTACTGAGAAGGGGGTGGCAGTTCTTATGGACCATTAGGTCTCCATCTACCATAGTGTTAACCACAGTATACTGGAATGTTTTGTGTTGCGCAATCTGTTTATGGTATAAAACCTGTGATACTGTAACTTGGATGTTAGTTTGTGAGCAAATCCCTGTACTGGAAGCTGCAGTTTGCATGGCATGCATCAGTTTGTGCGGCAGTGCAAAGGCAGTACTGGAGTGCAAGCTAATAAAAGGTAGAGTCATGCAATGGTATATTGGACACATGGAGAATTAACTGACTTGGCAAAATAATGCTTTAACAGTGTGCAAAAATGGTTGCTGACCACAAAACCACTATAATAGCTCCCTATAAAAAGCTGGTATCGTGGAGTGATGAACCAAGGGGATTGAAGAAAACTTGTAATAGATTTATCTGCTGTATTGTTGATATTGTACCTAGATATTGGAGTAGTGTGGTTTGAAGTTGCTGCACTCACTGGATCTCAATATGATGGCACAGTGATATAGTGGACCTTTAATGAACACATACCTAAACACAGCAATACATTTACTTCACTCTGGCCAAAGGTGTGCCGCATCCTCACGTCTCACTTATCTCACCTGTGGAACAGGACTGCTAAATTATCAAACCACACAAGGGTGAGGGTCCTGGACTTCAGGATGGCAGAGTTTAAAAAGATGGGTGAATGCCGAAGGGATGACCTAGTATGGGTGGGTGACCTGGGGGTGGGGTGAAGATAAAAGGGAGCATAGTAAAGGCAACAGACCTTTGTATCAAACAAGTGAGCAAAAGCAAGAGAAAAAGAGACCACTATGGTTGTCGAAAGAGGGGCTGAAAAGGTAAAAGCTAAAAGGCTAGCATTCAGAAGGTATAAGGAGATTCAGAGGGAGCAGGATATGGAGGTGTATCGGGGAAAACAGAGGGAAGCAGGGAAAGCAACAAGGAGTGCAAAGGTACAGACTGAAGCGAGACTAGCCCAGGTGGCAACAAAAGGGGACTAGGCATTTTTTAGATATGTAGGTGAAAAGAGGAAGCTCATGCTTAGGATTGTAAGGTTAAAAAGGGAAGGCAGGAACTATGCAGAGGGGGACCAGGGAAAGGCAGACATCCTGAACCCATACTTTTCTTCAGTGTTCACAGAGGAAGGAGAAGGGGAAGGGCCATAAAAAAGTAACAAAAGCTTTGGATGGAGGGAGGTGGACACTAGTCCTTTTTTTGGAGGAGAGAGTCCTGAAGGGACTTGCTAATCTGAAGGTAGACAAAGCAATTGGGCCACATGGGGTGCATCCAAGGGTGTTGAGGGATCTCAGAGAAATACTAGCTGCACTTCTGACATTTCTGTGTAACAGCTCACTGGAAACAGAAGTGGTTCCAGTGGACTGGAGGAGGGTGGATGTAGTCATACTACATAAAAGTGGTAGCAGGGAGGAGGCTGGCAGTTATATGCCAGTCAGCCTGACATCAGTGGGGGGAAGTTAATGGAATCACTACTGAAGGAAAAGATTGTGGAATATCTTGAATCCAGTGCATTACAAGAGCCGGGCAGCATGGTTTCACAAGAGGGAGGTCATGTCAAACAAATTTGACTGGTTGACCAAGGAAGTAGATCAGGGTAGAGCAGCAGATGTGACCTACCTAGATTTCGGTAAGGCAATCAACACTGTTCCATGTAGGAGACTAGTAAGCAAGCTGGATAGCTTAGGAGTGGGTCCAAAGGTGGTAAACTGGATAAGAAATTGGTTACGGGATAGGTGACAGAGGGTAGTAGTAAATGGAGTTCACTCCAAGGAAGGGAGGGTGACCAGTGGGGTGCCTCAGGGATCAGAGGGATCAGTACTGGGACCAGTCCTCTTTAATGTCTTTATAAGTGACATTGCGGAGGATCTGGAAGGGAAGTTCTGCATCTTTGCAGATGACACCAAAATCTGCAATAGGGTGGATACTCGAGGGGGTGAAAATGATGAGCAGAGACCTGAGAAAACTAGAGGAGTGGTCAAGAGTATGACAGCTTGGTTTCAGCATGAAAAAGTGCAGAATAATGTACTTGGGGCACAAAAGCTCATGGGTGGAGTGCATAAATGGGTGGAGTGGTATTAATGACCACCAAGCAGGAAAGAGACCTGAGGGTAATCACATTGGATGACCTAAAAATGGCCAGCAGGGTGACAAGGCAGTAGGGAGGGCAAGAGGGATGCTGGGGTACATAGGGAGGGGTATCACCAGCAGAAAGTGGGAGGTGCTATTGCCTCTGTATAGATTAATGGTAAGACCCCACCTAGAGTATTGTGTCCAGTTCTGGAGACCACATCTCTGGAAGGTTATAGGCAGAGTGGAGGCAGTCCAGAGGAGAGCAACTAAAACGGTGCAGGGTTTTCATCAAAAGCCCTATGAGGAGAGAGAAAATGACTTCAATATGTACACCCTGGAACAGAGGAAGGAGAGGAGAGATATGATAGAGACCTTTAAATACCTCACGGTAGTAAATAAGATACAGGAAGGGAGCATTTTTCAGAAGAAAAGGTGCTCAAGAACAAGGGGACATGCTTTGAAGCTGGATGGGGTAGATTCAGGAGAGATGTGAGGGAGTACGTCACAGAAAGAATGGTGGATTCCTGGAACAGCCTTCCAGCGGAGGTGGTGGAGGATAAAACAGTGGTGGTGTTGAAGAATGAATGGGATAAGCACAAAGGAATCACAGTTGAAAGGAAGGGGGAGGGAGAAAGAGCTGTAGATCGGGTATGGTCTAATGTAATAGTGTTGGTAGGGAAAAATGGGCAGACTGGATGGGCCAAGTGGTCTTTATCTGCCTTCAAATTCTATGTTTCTGTGATTGCTCTTTCTACAAAGCAGCACATAGCCTCCATCATCTGTGAAGAGCAGTGTGACTTGATGATGAGTAGGGTCATAACCATTCTATACACCAATATTGCATTTCTGCAGTGCACTAGAGAGTGTGTGCCTTGCAGACTGCCCAACTTGTTCCCAGTGATGAACCCTGTCAGGTGGTCTGAAAATGTGGTCACAACTGTATTTTACAGTTTTGCATTGGTTGTGCTTTGCACTGGTCTAAATGTAAGGTATTTGACACCTGTTAGTCTGAACCCTCTTTTTTTCTTTTCTATATATATTTTATCTCCCTTATCACCCCTGTCTCACCCCCTTCTGTCCAGTACCCCTAGCCCCCATCACCCAGTTTCTCTGGGACTTACCTTCATGCTGACATCCTGGCTGTTTTGGACTATGGCAGGGTACCCATTCACTGGTGCAGGGCTTGCAAGGGCCCAGACTTCATCCTGCAGCCAGAAGGGTTTTTTCCTTCTGTTGTTTGTTTCCCCCTGGGCACAACCATGCAGTGGTGTGACAGATGAGCTCTGCCACTGTGGAGACATCCTGGGACTGCCTGGCTGCGACCCAGTGTACTGATACCCTCAGACTTGCACTGGCAGTAGCAATTTTATTTATATGGTGCCCAGTCCCTGAGGCTCTGATCACCTCACAGTACAAAAGAATAAAACAATAGTTAAGTAAAAGCTTAAAACATTAACAATCAAGAATCTAGGCCAAAACATAAATATAAAAAATGAGTTTTCAAAGATCTTTTAAAAGCAGCCAGTGAAGGACCACCTCTTACTTCTCGGGGGAGGGTATTCCAAAGAATTGGGGCTGCTACACCAAACACCCTTTCATCCGATGATTTTAACTGGAATCTGGGAACAGATAGGAGATCTGCCTCCACTTCCTGGAGGGCACGACCAGGAGAATATGGCTTTAGGAGGTCTTGCAGTTAGCCCAGACCTAGACTGTGCAGGGCTTTGTGCGTCAAAAAGCAAACCTTGAAGCTGATGTGCCATCTGAACAGAAACCAGTGGAGAGCACAGATGACCGGCACTGTATGCTTGGATCAAGATTTCCTGGCAGCCAGCTGAGCTGCTGCATTCTGAACTAGCTGCAGCAGCGCATCAGCCTCTCAGATAGCCCAAGATAGAGAGCATTACAGTAATCCAGCCTAGATGAGACTAAGGTGTGCACTAGTGTTGCTAGGTCAGTTGGTTAAAGATAGGGCTTGATACAGGCAATGTTATGTAGATGATAATAGTCACTACAGACAATAGCCAACACCTGAAATTCCAAAGTCAGCTTGGAGTCCACAGTGACCCCCAGATTTTTCACCCTACGTGCAGCATGAAAGGCCACAGTATCCAACAAAGGAAGGGCTGTGCCACCAGTTGTTGCTGCAGAACCAGACCGGCCCGGCTCTACCAGTAACATCTCCATCTTTGATGGATTGTGCCTAAGCCAGCTAACCACCATCCAGTCCTAGATTTCTCTAAGGCAGTCACTTAGTTCTAGGCAAGGGCATGGCTACTGATACTCCAAGTAAGCCATGGCATACCAAGTTTGGTAGCAGGGGGTAGCAAACAAGCTGGACAGCATTGCTCTGCCCTCTCTAGTCCATCACATTTAAATTCCTTCACAGGCTTTTTCTTTTCTCTCTCAGCTTTGTTTTGGGGGTGGCAGAGTGGACCATGGACTTTGAAGCTGAAGGTCTCAATTAGGTCCACATGGCCCGCCTGCATAGTGATTGGCTGTGGCATCTGGTAGAGGGTGTGGCAAGTCTTGGGTGGCAAAATTAAATGTCCCCGCAAAGTTAAAAGCCATACTATTAGATCAGTTGTACTGGAAGCGAGAGAAGCAGTAAAAGAACTGAGGAGCAGCAGACAGAAGAACAGACTTGGAGCCAGCTAAAAGAATGAAGACTGTGGAGTTGCAAGTGGAGCAAATCTGCCTACCTGGAGGGGAGAGAGAAGAAATTTCTGCCGTGGCCTTGGACTCATGATGCGGTCAGTGGCATTTACCAGCGGGCAGCAAGCACCACACTAGCACTGCAGATGGACAGCAGGTTTAGTGGGAGAATCATCTAATTGGAGCCAGCAACCTTGGACTTGAGACTTGGGGGGGGGCAGGCATGAACAACAGTGGGGGAGGGGGTAGCAGTATGGTAGGTTGGTGTACAAATCTGAAATGCCTGTGCTACACCCTGGTTCCAGGATAGCAGCTCTGTCATCAGGGGCACAAGACACATACAGCTGGGTGTCATCAGCAAGGAATGAAACACCAAGCTGTAGTGTCTAATGATCTCCTGCAATGGCAATATGTACACAGAGAATAACATGGGAGCCAGAATTACTCCCTTATGCACACCACAGCAGAGCATAGCACAGCCTGATGTAAAGGAGCCAAGTGTCACCTGCTGTGTTCTTCTGGTTCTGTAGGAATCAAACCATAGCAACACTGTTCTTGAGAGTCCTACATAATGCCCAAGGCAAGCCAGTAGTGCTCTATGATCCACCATATTTAATATCGATAAAACGTCTAGCAGGACAAGGATAGCACAACATCCGCTATTCCTTGCTGAAAAGAAATCATGGTGTACCCGGACTATGGCAGTTTCCATACTATGGCAAGGATGGAAACCAGATTGGAAAGGCTCATAGATAATCATACTTCTTCAGGTGTTGTTCTAGTTGCAGTGCCACCACTATCGCAGTCAACTTCCCAAAAAATGGAAGGTTTAAGATGGGCTTGTAGTTGGAAAGATCATTGGGGTCCAAGGAGGTCTACTTAAAGAGAAGCTTCACCATTGCCTTTTTAAGGACAGATGAAAAGACACCTTCTTAAAGGGTACACCTGATGATCTCTAGACCAGTAGGACTAAGTGACTCTCAGCACTGTAAAAGGAGTCTGTTTGGCCCAGACCCAGTGCACAGAAGGTGGGTCACAGATTAGAAGCCACCCAAAAGATGTCATCAGCTTAAGCTGGCTCAGATTCAACCCATGAAAAAGGAAAGTCTACAATTGCTAAGGAATAGAAACACTGTCAACCAATGACAGGCTGCTCGGGGAAATCCTAGCCCGGATGGTGGACACCTTGTCTAAAAAGAAGTGGCTGAATTCCTCGCATTTTTCACAGGAAAAAGTTCTACAAGACTGCAGACAGACTGGATTTATTAGTCTGTCCACAGTGCTGAAAATCTGAACTAGCCAGTTCCTTCTAGCAGCAATCACCCATGACAAGAACACTGACTTTTTCCGTGTGATTGCCCACTGATGCTCACTGTAGTGAGTCCTCCATACCAATTTGCCCCCCCCCCCGGGCGGGATATCCGCTAACAATGCTCCAACCTCTGCCCCTTAGTTTTCATTCCCCTCAGGTCCACTTCATACCAGAGTGTTCTGAGGTATGAAGTCAAGGGACGTACACAGACTGGCACTAGGGAGTCAAAAGTGGAAGAGAGAGACAGAGCTACATTATAACCCTCCACTGCTGCCTCAGATCCCATCGGGCAGGCCATCTGCATGCTTGAGATGTTCAGTATTATTGAATGCTCTCAGGCTTCAGATTTGTAAAAGATCTGTACCTGACCATCTATACAGGGGAGGTTAAATGGGAAGCCCCACGGAGGAACTGAATGACATGAAGATCCAATCAAACAACTGGGTCAACCTTGACATTGCTGATGTCAAGACCTATGGAGAAGACCAAATCCAAGGCATGGCCATTGGGTACTGGTGGCAGTTTCCTGCATGAAACCCAGGGATGGCATCTCCTGGAAGAACTGCACACCAAAAGGAGATATTTCATTGTTGACTCAGGAATTTAAATTGCCCCAAACCAAAAGCTTTGGTGACTAACACCAGATTGACCATGAAAGTCTCCAGTTCCTTCAGGAATTCATGCCCACATCCAGGAGGATGGTAATTGAGCATGATCCTGTAGCTTATGCCTGATCCACTTTTACAGCCATGCATTTGAATGATCTACATATGAACATACGAAAGCACTGGCAGAAATAGGCCTAGAGGTCTATCAAGTCTGCCTTATTATGCACCTCACAGTATCTTTTTACTGCAGCTGCCCCCTCATTCCCAACCCGTCATCCCCATCCTTATTCATGCCTTGGTTCTTATCTGTATGTAACCTCCCTTTGTCTCTTTCCCACCCGCTTTTAAAACTGTACACTGTCCTCAACATGATGAACTCTTCTGGCAGTTTGTTTCACCCTTCCACCACCCTTTCTGTAAAGTAACGCCTCCTCATTTCCCTCCCGAATCTTCCCTCTACCAACTTTACACTGTGCCCTCTCATGATCTTCTCCCCCTTTAAGCAGAACAATTTCCCTGTCTTAACTCTGTTTATACCTTTTAAGCATTTGAAGGTCTCTATCATGTCCCCCCTCTCCCTTCTTTCCACTAAGGAATAAATGTTGAGCTCCCTCAATCTCTCCTGATTGGGTTTATCTCCCAGACCTAGGATCATCTTTGTTGCCCTACGCTGCACTCCCTCTAGTAATCTTAGCATCCTATTTTAGGTATGGCCACCAGAATTGCACACTGTACTCCAAGTGTTGTCTTACCAGTGATCTGTACAGTGACAGGATGACCTCTTCCCTTCTAGAGGTAATTCCTCTGGATATGCACCACAGCATTTGATTGTCCCTTGCTGCCACCCTCTAGCACTGTGCTGATACCTTCATGTTTCCTGTGACTAGTACCCCTAGGTCTTTTTCTTCCTCAGAAATAGATACCTGCACTCCCCCAGCCAGTAGGTGATCTTAGGGATTCTCGATTCCGAGGTGCATGACCTTGCACTTCTTAACATTAAACCCCAGCTGTCATACTCCTGACCAGTGCTCAAGTTTTGCCAGATCATCCCTGAGTTCTTGCCTCCCTTCTTCACTGTCACACATATATTTGTGATGTCGGCAAACAGGCTGATCTTACTCTTGATTCCATCAGCTATATCTCTGATAAAGATGTTATATAAAATGGGGCCTAGCAATGAGTTCTGTGGTACCCCACTGGTCACGGGCCTTGGTTTGGAGCTTTTCCCCTCACAATTACCCTCTACTGTCTGTTCTGCAGCCAGCTAGTAACTCATCCCACTAGTTTCTCCCCAGCCCCCAGGTTCCTTAGCATCTAGTTTGTCCCAAGGGGTATGCTATCAGTTGCAAAGTGGATCTAAAGCAGATGGCAACCCCACCCCCACCTGCGCTCCTACCTAGGGCAATGCTCCGTGGAGAAACCCACAGGAATAGATGACTCAAGCACAGGACCTGAGTCATCCACTAGCCAATTTTCTGTGATACATACCAGGTCTGCAGAGGAATCCGAAATGAAAGCCTTCATTCTGGCCATTTTATCCCTGAGAGACCTGGCATTAAAAAGAACTGCCTTAGGGGGAGAAACTGAGTTGGCTGCTCCATGAGCCACCTGTTGAGTGGAAAACTCAGTAGCCCAAGGAACTGGGATAAGGCAGGGAGGACCACTTTCCAAATACTGTCTACTCCCTAGGTGCCTCCTGAATGCCACACTCCTAATCCTACCTCCAGGGTCCATCCATGGAGCAGATAATCTACATTGTGAGCAGCACTCTCGGAGGATCCTCAGCCTCCTGCTGCGGTTTAGCACAGCTGCAGGCAAGGTACAAGGGAAACCCCTGAAGGGACAACACTCTCGTAGCTGCTCCACTGAGTAGACAAAATAAGGTCTGGCTAAACACATAGAAAAAATCCCCACCTCAACATTAAAAAGGAAAAATTAAAACAACCCACCCACCCAACTCCCAAACTAACTACCTTGAAAACCACAGAAGTAACCCAAACAGTCACACAGCATTCATACAATAAACAATAATTGTACCTAAGCATTCACACCCCAATGCACTCCAACATAAAACTAAATCTAAAATTCAAGACAAAGCTGGATAAGAAAACAATAAAGTACTCGTTAGAAACATAGCAGTTGTCAGCAGAGAAGGACCACTTGGCCCACCTAGTCTGCTCTAAATTCCCTACCTATAGTGCCACAGGAGACCCTACTTGGACTCTAGCTTACACCCACCTCTTGCTTCTAAGATTCCCTTGTGTCTATTCCATGCATTCTTAAATCCTGTGACTGTTCTAGCCCCCCCCCCCCTTCCTCTGGGAGGATGCTGCAAACATCCACCATCCTGTCTGTGAAGATGTACTTCCTCACGTTTCCTCTCAGCCTCCCCCCATGCAGCTTCATATTGTGACCCCTTGTCCTTGAGCATTTTTTTTTTGGAAAATGCTCCCCTCCTGTACCTTGTTTATACCTGTGAGGTACTTGAATGTCTCTATCATATACCCCCATTCCCTCCTGTCTTCTAGAGAGTACATATTTAAATCCTTAAGCCTTTCTTTGCAGGGCTTTTGATGCAGGCCCTGCACTATTTTGGTTGCTCTCCTTTGCACCACCTCCACCCTATCTATATCCTTTTGGAGTTTGGGCCTCCAGAGCTGTACACAGTACTCGAGGGTGTGGTTTCACCAGTGGAGGGGTGTTATTACCTCCCTCTTTTTGCTGGTGATATCCCTCCCAAGCTTTTCCACTAGCCTTTCCCATGCCTTGTCACACTGTTTACCTACCTTCGGATGATCAGCAATGATAACCGCCAGGTCTCTTTCCTCTTTTGTGACTGCTAATACTCCCCCCACTGAGTTGATACATTGCCCCCAGATTTTGTGCCCTAAGTGCATGATTTTATACTTTTTTTACATTGAATCTTACCTGCCAAACTTGTGACCATTCTTTTAACTTCTTTAGATCCTCTCTCATTCTTTCACTCCCCCTCCCCCCGGTGTGTCTACACTGTTGCAGATTTTTGTGTCATCGGCAAATAGGCACTCCTTCCTCTCCAGTCCTTCTACAATGTTGCTAAAAAAGACATTGAAGAGGACCAGGCCTAATACTGACCCCTGTGGCACACTGCTAGTCACTTTGCCCTCCTCAGAGTGTACCCCATTTACCACCACTCTTTGGCTCCTATCACTAAGCCAACTCTCCACCCATTTTACTAATTTTGGACCTACTCCTAGGCTACTCAGCTTTCTTACCAGCCTTCTGCGTGGAACAGTGTCAAAGGCTTTGCTGAAATCCAGATAAGCCACGTTAACCGCCCCTACCTGGTCCACTTTCTTTGTTACCCTATTGAAGAACTCGATCAGGTTTGTCTCTCAGGATCTCCCCCAGGCAAATCCACATTGCCTCAGATCTTGTAGACCTCTGGTAGCAAGGCATTCTCTAATCATTTCCTTCAGTGGTGATTACATTGCTCTGTCCACTACCAAGGTCAGGCTGACCAGCCTGTAATTTCCCACCTCCTCATTTCCACTTTTTTGGAGTGGGACTACATCTGCCCTCCTCCAGTCCCTTGGTACCTCCGCTGTTTCTAGTGACCAGTTGAAAAGGACTGTCAGAGGTGTAACTAGCTTCTCTCTGAGCTCCTTCAGCAACCTGGGGTGCACCACATCTGGACCCATTGCTTTGTCTACATTTAACTTTGTCAACTCCCTTAGGACTCTTTCCACTGTGAAAGGGCTAGTGTCCACTTCCCAACTCTTTATGCCCTTGTCTTGTAACAAAGACCTGTTTTCTTCCCCCCTCCTCCATGAATACTGAACAGAAGTATTTTTTAAATATGCCCACTTTTTGGTGGTCCTCTTCTACCCCCCATCCCCTTTCAGTCTTACTATCCCTCCCTTGGACTTCCTCTTTTCATCAATGTATCTGAAATAATGTATCTAAAAAAAAATTTTATTCCCCTTTTTTAATTATTGGGCGTTATTTTCCTCCGTTTTCACTTTTGTGCTCCTAACAGCCATCCCTGTCTCTCTTTGTTTCTCCTGGCAGCTCTCCCTATCCTCCTCCTTCTGTGTTGTTCTGTAGTTTCTGAAGGCTGTTTTTTTTTGCTTTTACTTTTTCTGTTACCTCTCTAGAGAACCATAGTGATATCTGTTTTCTCCTGCCCTTGCTGACCTGCCTGACACAGAGTTTAGTAGCTTTTTCAGTTCCCTGTCTTACTGTAGCCCACTGTTCTTCTACTCCCCCTAGTTTTCCTATCCCTGCCAGGGCATCCCTGAGGCATTCTCCCATTTTCTTAAAATTGGCCTTCCTGAAGTCCAGGATACTTGTCCTCATGTGGTTTGATTCTTGCCCAGTTCTTATGTTAAACCACACTGTCTGGTGATCACTGGTCCCAGGTGATCCTCCACTGTGATGCCAGCAATGTTGTCCTCATTTGTCAATATGAGGTCCAGCAATGTCCCCCCACAAGGGGGTTCTTTAGCCAGTTGCCTGAGGAACACCTCCTGAAGGGTGTCTAGGATGTCTGTACTCCTGGACATTGCTGCAGCAGGGAGGCTGGTGATGATATGATCCTTTGTATACTGAACAGGCTGAGAAATTATGACAAAAGTCTTTCTGCTCTCACCAAAGTCCAAAGTCAAACAGTTTTAAATTACCTCACAGCCAGCCTCTCACAGCAGCTGTAACAGCAACATAAATCCAGCTGGCAACAGTATGAGTACATTATGACCGACAGAAAAGGGTCCGAGCCTGAAAGTGCATAGAAGTTCCAAACTGTCAATGTAAAGCAAGGTAAAGAGTTGTTCAAGCCATCACCAAACCACAAACAGAGGAGCAGTGAATTAAAACAAACTGGCAGATTTCACACGTGGGCTCAGTGCGAAGGCTGTGCTGGAGCACATGGTAATAAAAGGCAGAGTCATGCAGTGGTATATCGGACACATGGTGAATGCACTGACTTGGCAAAATAATGTTGTAAACAGTGTGCGAAATGATTGCTGACCACAGAGCTTCACCTCCAGATGGCAATAGAGTGAGTTGCATTGCCCCCTCCTCCCTGCTGAGGGAGAAGCTCTGGATGCTCGATCCTCCTTGCCCCAGGCAGCCCTTGACTGACCCACATACATTCCTGAACATGGGTCATCAGTGTTGTAGAATGTGAGGCACCAGCACTTCAGCCCTTCATGCCACTGGGCCAGCTCAAGTGTGGAACCCTTATAGGGTGCCTCTTTCAATATACCTGCTGTTGGTGTCTCACACACATTTGCATGCACGTAGACATCTTTGTGCCTGAGTTTGAACTGGCTTTGAATATGCTGCTTTAAGTGTCTTTCTTTTATTTTTTTTTGTTAAGTGTCTTTCGTTACAGAATATTACAGACACCCCTGTGTGGGGAATTGGACTATGTCAACAGACCTAATACTTTTCAGTTTTATAGGAGTATCTGGAATATTCAGAAACGAAATGTTTTAATTGGCCAAGAAAGTTGTCATGATTTATAATTCTAACAAAGTATTCCATGATACATCTGTTTGTTAAAACATATGTTGTGTAACATTTGATATACTTCTTATTCAAGCAATGATAGAATACCTTGACTTACATTGCATTTTGGTACGCCAAACAAAAACTCACCTGGTCTGTACATTGGTTGTAAATAGACAGTAGGACCAAAACTGAAAGCGTATTCACAAATCAGTTTTAATGTCTAATTTAGATACTTGTTGATCACATGCATAGCAAGACAGAATAGAATACTCAAGAATTTGTTTCTAGTCTAGCTGTTACAGGAAGGCCTGAAAATGAACCTGCCCAAACCTCCCTTGTTCTGTAATTTCAGAAGTGTCCCAAATATTTTAACCAGCAGTCAAAGTAGATGTGGGGCGGCTGGGGAACAGGAAAAACAGAGCCTCTGCATTGAACTGACCAATTTGATAGGAAAAAAAAGAGGGGTAATTAAGATCCTCTGCCATTAAATCTTGTTTCTCTTTTGCCAAGCCTCTTCAGTCTGTTAGAATTGCTTAACTGCTAGAGGTTCGTGCAGCTTGGGTTTCCAACAGAAGTTATGATGAAGACCATAATTGCATGTCCCTGTATGTTTCAAGATAAACTGTCAGAGATTAAAGGGTACAGTAACTCATTAGGTTAAATGACCTACCAGTGAATTGCAAATGGTGATGGTTGTTTTATGCCACAAAATAAAGGGTTTTATTTTGCAGTGACTCAGACACTAACATATGCTACAGATGGATGCATCTAAAGGGGATTTTATTGCATATGTACTGTAACAAGTTGCATATGGAAGCACCCACAGCATGCAAGTCAAAATAACTGAGAATCAAAGGTTGAGATAAATTAGAGTCAAAACTGTTAGAGAAAAAACTATAAACCTTAATTAAATTCATTCATGAATGTATACAGGCATGGCAGGTGACCTGGTTCATTCCATTTTTACAAGTCATCTTGACACAGTTTATCTGTAGCTCTATCTAGTGTGTGTGTGTGTGTGTGTGTGTGTGTTTCTATGATGTTTGTAAGGATTAAACCTTATGGATGATTTATTTTAGCCACTGAAGCATTCAGAATTAAAAAGATAGATCATTTATCCTCACGTTGTCCATTTATCCTCACTTTAGATATGTCAAAAAGGAACCCATCCCATAGCCAATGAGAGAGCTGCTTGAACAATGCCTGATCATATCGCAGTGGCCTCTGCTACACTCAGAATCAAACAGAAACTGTCAGACCTTCACAAAACACATTTATTTAAACCAATAGTTCTCAAACTTTGTCACAGTGAGCCTCCCCAAATCCCTGTAAAAGATTTTGAGCCTCCCCCAAAATCTGAAATAATCTTGGGCCTTCCCAAAGAAAAATAACATACTGTACTTTGCACAGTACACCATGAATAAATTGCAACCCCCTTTGAGTACTTAGCTCACATTCAGTTCTTTGTCTTATACTGACATGGAACCTTTGAAAAAGAACTCCTGTGATCAAAGGTGTTATCTGAATAACAAATAAAGAAAATAAACAAACATTATTCAGTTTATTGTAACCCCCCCAAGGCCAGCCTACTTGCTCTGCTATTTTCATTCTTGAACCATTGTCACTCCTTGTTGCAGTATCTTCATGGGTCAGACTACTTTTTCTGTTTCCTCTCTATATATGAAATAACCTTCCTACAGGGGTTTGGCTTCATTGGGGACTGAGGTTCCACCTGGAGGGACACCAGCCTATACTGGCAGGATGGTCTGCATCTGTCCAGGAAGGGAACAAGTCTTTTGAGCAATCGGTTTAAATGCTTCATTGGCAAGCTTTTAAACTAGTCAAAGGGAGAGGCACTGACAAGCAGCAGGAAAATCCCAGCCTCTCCTACAAAACAGGGTACTAAATGAGAAAAGACTGAGGTAGAACGGTCAGTGGGGGATGCTGCAACAGAAGGTAAAGCCATCAAAAATGGAGAGCAATGAGTACTAATGCCCGTAGTCTGGGTAACAAGCTTCCTGAATTAGTGGCCTTGATGGAGGAGGAACATCTGGATATCGTGGCAGTCACAGAAACATGGTACACAAAAACCATGACTGGGACATAAACATACTCAGGATACACTGTCTACAGGAGGGACAGGGAGGTAAAAGAGGAGGAGGAGGAGGAGTAGTTCTTTACATAAGGGAAGGAATAAAAGCAACAGAACAAAAGGGTAAACAGGAGGAGAAGAAGCACTGTGGGTAAATTTGGAGACAGGCAATGGCACCACAATACGCACAGGGTTGTATACAGACCCCCTTCTCAGGGGGAGGAAATGGACAGGGAAATGATAGAAAGTATACTTAGAATGGCAGAAAAAGGGGTGATATTGCTGATGGGTGATCTGAATATGCCAGATGTTAACTGGAGTGCAGTTGCAGCTGCCACTTCGAAGAGTGCAGTTATTCTAGATGCCCTACAGGGGGCATGCCTTAGACAACTAGTACTGGAGCCCACTCGAGAGGGAATTAGACTTGATTCTCTCAAATGGAGATGGAGAGAGGATCACAGATGTAGAAGTGGGTAGCCATCTGGGAACTAGCGACCATCGAACAGTATGGTTCACAATAAACACAGCAATAGAGTCAAGCCATACAAAGACAAAAGTACTGGACTTTAGGAGGGCTGACTTTGCAAAATGGGTGAGTGCCTAAGGAATGCACTAGCAAATGGGCAGGAAGGAGGGTGGAAGAACAATGGGAATAATAAAACTGCCATCACAGAGGTATGAGCTGTGTGAAGCAAATAAACAAAACAAGACGATGTAAGAAATCACTATGGTTCTCAAAGGAAGTGGCAGTGAAGGTTCAAGAGAAAAGAAAGCATTCAGGAAGTACAAGGAATGCTAGAAGGAGCAGGACAGAGAACTGTATCAGTTAAAGCAAAAGGAGGCTGGGAAGGCAGTCAGAACAGCAAAGGCCCAAACCGAGGAAAAGATAGCCAACTCAGTTAAGAAGGGGGATAAAACCTTTATAGGTACATCAGGGAGCAAAGGAAGACCAGGGAGGGATAGTGAGGCTTAATAAAGGGAGGAGGGTGGGCAGCGGAGGCGGTGAAAAGGCAGAGATACTAAACAAATATTTTGCTCAGTATTTACAAATGAAGAGGAGATACATAAAACAAACAGTAGTAACACTCTGGATACAGAAGTTGATACCAGCCCATTTACAGAAGAAAGGGTTCTGAATGAACTCTTAAAACTGAAGGTGGACAAAGCAATGGGGCCTGATGGATTCATCCCAGAATTCTAAAAGAGCTAAGGGTAGAACTAGTGACACCACTGACTACTCTTTTTAACAAATCATGGGAGGATGGGGTGGTACCTGAGGACTGGAGGAGGGCTGATGTGATTCCCCTACAAAAGTGGGAGCAAGGCAGAAGCAGGAAACTACAGACCTGTTAGTTTAACCTCAGTGATAGGGAAAATGATGGAATCACTTCTGAAGGAAAGAATTGTCGAGTATCTAGAGGCCAGAGGTCACAGGACCCTAGGCAGCATGGATTCACAGCGGGAAGGTCATGCCAGACAAATCTGATAGATTTCTTTGACTGGGTGACCAAAGTAGTAGATCAGGGAGGGCTGTGGACATGGCCTACCTAGACTTTAGCAAGGCATTTGACACAGTCCCACACAAAGATTATATACAAGTTAGCCAGCCTGGGGTGGGTCCCAAGATGACAGCCTGGGTAAAGAATTGGCTGGAGAATAGGACACAGAGAGTAATAGTAAATGGAGACCACTCAGAAGAAAGGAGGGTTACTAGTGGGGTACCGCAGGGTTCAGTATTAGGACCGGTCCTCTTCAATGTCTTTATAAGCGACATTGGGGAAGGACTGGAAGGAAAAGTTTGTCTCTTTGCAGATGACACTAAGATCTGCAACAGAGCTGATGCACAGGGTGGGGTGGAAAGGATGAGAAGGGACTTGGCAAGGTTAGAGGAATGGTCAAATGTATGGCAGCTTAGATTCAGTGCTA
The DNA here is from genome assembly GCA_016271365.2 of Neoceratodus forsteri. Lineage (NCBI taxonomy): Eukaryota > Metazoa > Chordata > Ceratodontiformes > Ceratodontidae > Neoceratodus > Neoceratodus forsteri. Next base: position 1,132,358,383 of record CM028131.1, read on the forward strand.
AGAAGTGCAAGGTAATGCACCTGGGAAACAAAAACCCAGGGGAAGAATACACAATGGGGGGTGAGATACTAACAACAACAAAAATGGAAGGGACCTGGGGGTAGTCATATCAGATGACCTAAAGGTGGGCAAGCAATGTGAGAGGGCAGCAAGGAGGGCTGGGGGTTACTGGGATGCATAGGGAGAGGCATCACCAGTAGAAAACAGGAAGTTATTATCCCTCTGTACAGACAGCTGGTGAGACCCCATCTGGAGTACTGTGTGCAGTTCTGGAGACCCAATCTCCACAAAGACATAGACAGGATGGAAGCTGTCCAGAGGAGGGCAACTAAAATGGTGCAGGATCTGCACCGGAAGACATATGAAGAGAGACTTAAGGAGCTTAATATGTATAGCCTCGAGGAAAGGAGGAGAGACATGATAGAAACTTTCAAGTACCTCAAGGGAATCAACAAAGTCCAAGAGGGTAGCATCTTTCAAAAAAAGAGGTGTGCAAGAACAAGGGGGCACAATTTGAAGATGGGGAGTCGGCTCAGAGGTAATTTAGAAATATTTTTCACAGAGAGGGTTGTGGATGCATGGAATGGCCTTCTGGAGGAGGTTGTGGAGTCAAAGTCAGTGGTGGAATTCAAGCATGCATGGGACAGTCATAAGGCAATTCTGGGGGGTGGGGGTAAGAAGAAGTAGGCTGCTGGTTAACTAGGATCTGCAGCTTATGCAGTAGGTAGGGAAATGGGCAGACTGGGTGGGCCAAGCGGTCCTTATCTGCCATCAAATTCTATGTTTCTATGTTACATACTTGCCTCTCCCCCTCCATCCCTGTTCCTAAGCAACTTCTTGCAGATTGCTTTGCTCCTTCCTGCTATTGCTCTTAGCACTTCTGTGCTCAACCCTTGTAGTTGGGTTGTTCTGCCATCAGTCTACAAATTGATTAACCACTCATTATTAGCTTATTGTTCATATGTATTTACATTATTGTTCACTGTGTATTTTTTGACTGTTTTGCAGTTAGCTTTTGAAATATATTCACTCCCTACCCTTCCCCGGGTACACCTGAAATGAGCCTTGGCTCATTCACCTTCCCTTGTCACCTATTCGTAAATAAATACATAAAATTCATCTACTATTATCCTCTTTCAGTTTGCTTAATCTCTTCACACAAAATATATAAAACTCAAAATTTAAATACAGTACTTTTTCAGACTTGCTTGAGCCTCCCCTGGAACAGGTTGGGGCCTCCCCAAGGAGGCTGGCCTCACTATTTGAGAACCCCTGATTTAAACGTTTTTCACTTTATAATACTTAGTATAAATTGGAAACACAATGGCCCAATTCAGAATATGCCTTTTATCTTCTCATGTGAAGGGGCAGGATAGTAACACTGGAGTAGCTGAGCTTGGTGCCTGCAACTACACATTCAAGAAGTGCATATGTTGTTTTATGACCTCACACCATGAAATGTGTTACTATATCATGTTTATAAAACTGGTGCCAACATTGTTTCTCAATAAGGAGGCAATAAAGAATAAAGACTATCACTTTTGAGGCATGTGGTTGTAAATAAGGGAAGCAGTATAGCGCGGTGGTTTAAGGCTCTGAGCTGTAAATTTGGAGACCAGGGTTTGAATCCCACAGCCTCCACTTGCATACTGTGTGACCCCGAGCAAGTCACTTAACTTCTCTGTGCTCCCAGGTCGCACCTGTAAACAAGCTTTCAGCTTAATGTGCTACTCCTGGTTAAACAATTGGAAAAAAATAAAATAAAAAAAATAAATGAATACATACGATGTAACCCATTAAAGCCAATCAGATGATAGGATTTGAAGATGCTCATTGAAGATGCTTGCTTCAAGTGTTAAATAGCTTGGTCCTCCCATCTGGAGCAGAGTGAGCAAAACCTTGCTTCCCATAGCCTTTTCTTGCCCAGGGAACATTGACATTTAAGTGGTCAATGGAGCAAAGGGTATAAAAGTGTTCCTTGATGTTTAAAATCTAGCCAAATATTGAGTGCAGTAGTGTCAAGGTGTAGGGATCCAGTGCATACTGGATGGACTTTGTGCCCTTACCCTTACATATTTTTATTGATTAGAAGCAGCGTTCCTGTTCTAAATGGTTCGTCTTCTCTTCACTGCATGTTTTGTACCATCGTGTATGCATTACTGTATTGATTCAGTGGTTTCCCCAAATGTTTTTATGTATAGGTACCGCTACTATTATTGTAACCACCATGTTTTTGAACAACCCTTTCCCCATCTTCCACAGCAGGCTCTGGTCCTCAGTATTATTACATTTGCAGCATTTATAGAACCGCACAGAGGAAAAATAGTAAAGGAAAAGAAGAGCGAAAGAGAGAGCGGAAGGAGAGGGGCTGAGAATAACAGAAAGAATAGAACTCAAAGAAATAAGAGAAAAAAGAAGAGAAGTGTACAGTAGGTCTCATGCCTGTGTCGCTAGATGGCTGCCCCCCCATCTGTTGATTTTTTTTCTTCTGGGGAAAAGAGGCTGTTTACACTTTCAGTCAGCTCGTAATGGTAAGAGCTATTTTTGTTACAGCAAATAGTGCCTAAAAATTAGCATTTTCAAACATGAGCTAGTAGCAATTAATATGTAGATTCTATTAATTTCTACTAAAGATTCCTGCTCTTCAACCTTGTATAGACTAAATGAGTGGCGGACAACACTCAATATTGTTATTACTATTATTATTATGTATTGCCTTTCAGTCAGTTTACTGGACAGAGTAATTCCTTTCTAAGAAGGTACATTGTTTTACAGCAACAATTAATTGCGGTGATAATTATGTAGCTGCATTTTTGGTATACAGAATGATATTCTTATGAGCACATTCATAATATATGTGACCTACTTTACATTTCCCTATATTACGTTTACCTATGGATTTGTCAGATATTTTATAGCTGTATCCAGATGAGAATAACAGCTTTCTTGCAGTCATCCCTCTGATTCTTACAGTGATTATGCATTCATTTGAGAAACTTTTGTTTTTCTGAAAATTACTGTTGTCAAATTTGAGGACTTTGACAATTTTATTTATATGTTGCCTGACCAGCAGTTTGGTTTGGTTGAGTTAACGTTGAAAAAGAATCTTCGTTTGAATGAGTCTTTCTTGTCTACTGAACCTCGTTATCCAGGGCCTTTGTATTCTGTGATAGCAGGGTGTGGCATCAGCCACTCAATTGTCACCTAGCCATTTAATATGTGTGGTAACACTGACTGTGCCATGTTTTGCTAAGTGATCATTTTTAATTAAAAAATAAAATAAACTCAGTTATGCAAGACATACAGGGATAAAAATGACAAAATACAGGAAAGAGGAGAGTAGAGTAAATGGTAGAGGAAGTGAACAAAAAAAGATTTAAAACAATGATCAGGGTATAAAATGTAGAATGTTGATTGAAACCCCTTTAAAAGCAAAATGGCGCTATAAATAAAAATGTAGCAAATGAAAAAATTTGACATCAAGAAAATATGATCCACAAAAGACTGAAACATTTTTTTCTCAATACTGCAGAATTGTATAATACTAAGGCTGCCATAGAACTGTATAGGCCTCGCTGCAGAATGTAGGGTTGAAGTGTTATTAAGCATGCGGCACCTTTCCTATATCTTGCTACTTTAGTATATACAGAAAAACTGCTTTTCAAATATTCTGAGGAGGAAGACTCAAGGATATTGTTAATGTCCTTCATCCAGGTATTCAAGACTAGTGTTTAGTCATGCATAGGGCACTTTAACTCATGGCTAAGAACCAATCAGAATCACTGAAATCCTTTCCACAATTTATAAATAAAAACAAACACACAGACACACGGGCACAGAATTTACTGCTATTTGGTGTTCCATGCATACCAAAAAGTATGCATAGAACACCAAATAGTGCCGTCTGTTAACCCAGTTTAAATACCTCCACACTTTAAAACCATTTCGCTCATCCCTCTCTCCCCCCACATCACCCAGCCTTGCCCTATCACCTACATATGGTAATCCTGGGCAGATTCCTATCCAATCCCAACCCTCTGAATACCCAACCTACTTATTCTGTCACCCCCTTTGTCTCTGCCCCACCCTCCCCCTGCTCTCTTCTATTCTGTCCTCCCCTCCTTTGGTAACCGCCATTTCTGACCCTCCAGGACTCTACCTGCATGCTCTAAAGCTCAGCTACCACTATAAATTGCTTGTCCACCTTAGGTATGCTCTTAATACTGTTGCAATAAAGTTGACTCCTCCTACCTGCTGTATTTTAACTGTACTTGCTTGATTCTATATCTGTATGTACCATAATGTACTTGCCTGCTGTATATACCCCTATCTGTTTTGTAATGTTTATATACCTTGTCTATTGCCTTATGATGTGGAACCTTTGTAAATGAGCTTTTAGCTCACAGGTGTTATCTAAGATTCCAATAAATGAATAAGTAAATAAATGCAACTTTCCTGTCCTTATTTTGTTTGACCATTGAAATTTTTGGATCAGCCAAGTCTGTAAGACATTTTGTGACACTGTTTAGTCATTTTTATAGCTTTTCTTCCCTGCTTGCTGACTGCCTTCATCCTTTTTCATGTGGTTTCCTTGCTGTATCCTGCTGAGTCTGGCTTACAACCTCTCAAAATCTCACAGGAAGACACCCACGTGCACTCCCACTCTCAGCCATGTCATTCACTTCAGTGCTGACAGTGTTGCTACACAGCCAGTGACTAGACTCTCTTGTGGACCTCTACACCAAGAATTATGTCGGTCATCACTGCTGCCCTTTACTGCAGTCACTATCAGCCTCTCCTCATAAGACTGTCCATGCAGCAAGAAAAATATGATTTGCCATCAATGCTTTTTTTTTCTTTTACAACAGGCTGATCATAGACAGGCATCATGAGCTTGCAGGTCTCATCACTCATGAGGTCAGTAGAGGTCAAAACCTGAAGCAAAAAATAAATTGTTTATTTTCACACTGCCCATGCCATATCTCCTATATATAACCATGTTTGTCCTTTGCCCAATGGGATTCTGTAATCTTGTATTATTTTTTTGCATGGCACACAGGATGACAGATGCATTCCATAATGTAGTAGTACCCCTCACGTTTTATCAGTATTTTCCATTTTATGGTCTAATTACCATTTGGACACCATATACCATATTTCTACTATAAACCTTTCACATTGCTTACCATTACTTAATAAAGTATGTCACAGTATAGAGTTGCTTGAGCAAGGGTCACCAGACAAGTCCTCTGTCAAGTCCTTAATTCACCATATCCACTCACAAACTGTTACTCTTGCACATTGTCGACAGCTGTTAGCAAATCTCAGCTGCCTTATGGTTCTACAAATACAGAAACCTAACTGACTCTAGTCCTGTTGAGGGTGAGTGCCCATCCCCCTTCACTTGAGCAAATGTAATTTAACACAAAGATGCTTTCCCATACTGTGATACGAGTAGCAAATTTATAGACAAGCAACTCTAGGAAAGGTTAATGATTCCATCAGGATATTTTGTCTAACAAAAAGGGGGAAAAAAGGTAAGATGTCTACAATGAACCTTCTAAACCTTGCATATTATAGACAGGAATTTAATCAGGTCTGGAGCCTCAGCAGATCACATCTACTGTATTCTGTTTTTGTGTATCTCTGTCATGTAGTTCATAAGAACAGAGGAGGTCTTACAAGTGTGCATGTATGTCAAAACTAAAATTATGCATGATTAAATAGCAAGAAAATGGGGCAAAAATGTTGTTATAGGTAGTCTGCACCTTTTTTTAGGCTTCTTATTTTGGTAACATTTATTTAAAGAAACTTGTTATGACTTATGAACAAAATTTTAGTAAAATGCTAGTCCAGAAATGGTGTCAGTCCTCAGATACTGAAACATGGGCTACAGTTTTCAAAATGTAAGTGAATAGGTGCTCAAAGGATGCATTAGCCCATGGCAGGGGATATATTTAGTTTAAACATCCATCAACGACATGATTATTGGCACTGTCTCCAGCACAGATCTGAGCAGTGGTTATATCTATGGTTTTCCATTTTAGATATTGCATCTCATTTTTAGATGGGCAGCCTGTTGGTTATGGCCACTTAAGTTATCAAGGTATGATTGTGCAATGGAAAGAATAGTTGCAACCATTATCTTTTGTTTTCTATAGAGCTGCTTTGCTTTTCAGTAGGGGTGGGCAGATATAGACTTTGCAATGGATATCGGATCCGGATTTTTCACCTAAGTTATCCGATTAGATTTAGTGCAGGAATAAGTTGCTGTTACCTGTTCATCCACATCCCCAAATAGCCACATCCCCCACATCCCCCTCATTCCCTACATATTTCCCAATGTAATAATAAAATATTGACAGCTGTTAGTATAAAATATAAGTATTTATTTTTTCACAAGTTCACAAACTTGTGCATAGGCACTAGAATTTATTCATAATCTGTTTTATGAACAGTAGCATATTTGCGTTCTCAGGGGATAGTCGGGACTTCTGATTGGTAATAATATCCCCTGCTGTACTAAAAACACGCTCGCTTGGCACGCTTGTAGGGGGTGGTGCTAGGTATCTTCTGGCAATGTTGGATAGTGTTGGAAAGCATTGTCCTTGTGTTTTCCAGTAAAGTAGTGCTTCAGGGGTGCTTTTTGGGGGGATCCGGCTTTCAGCTGAATAGATGTCAAGCTCCTGATTCCGTTGTGGAACCCCATCAATCGCTGATGCTGCAAAATAATAAATTTTGTTAAGTGTGATGATATTAAAACAACAATAGTTTTTTTTTTTTTTTTTTGCCAAAGGTACTTACAGTCTTCTGGGAGTGCATTATTTTGGGAGAAAGAGACCCATGGATCATTAGCTTCTGAGTCATACTCAATGGCTGTGTACTTGAGTGTTTGTTTTGGCTTTTTCTGTTGCTCCTCAGACTGCTCCTCCACAAGCTGTTTCAGGACAGCTTTAGCAAAACTTTTGCCACATTCAGTTCTGAAAAAATGAAGCTTGTATCTAGCATCAAGTACAGTTGCCACGACAACCTCCTTCATTGACTCGTACTGTAGTAAGCGTTTATCCATTGACAAAAGCATGGCATTCTTCATAGCTTGCAGCCCTGGTACAGTAATGCCTTTGATAGAATGATACAAAACAGTTGAAGTAGGGATTATATCTGAGACACAAGCGCAGTTAGTACTAAGCTGCCTAGTTTCAAGTTCAAACGGACGTAGTAAAGTGCAAATGTTTTCAGCTAAACCCCATTGTGTGGTGTTAAATGTGCGGGTCTCACATCCTGCTGCATACACTGTTAAGACTCTATGTTGTTCCAACAGCCTCTCCAACACATAGAATGAACTATTCCATCTGGTGGGCACATCTTGAATGAGACGATACACTGGCAATTTAAGTGTGTTTTGCAGCTCTGCCATTTTTTCAGTAGCTGAAGCTGAATGTTTAAAGTGGCCTACCATTGCCCACCCTTCCCGTTGCTAATGAGTCCTCCACAGAGTGCTGTTTCATGACAGAATCGTGAATTATCAGCTGGAGTGTGTGAGCTACACAGCCAGCATTTGGGACATCACTTAGCTTCATAGCTTTTGAAATATTAGGGCCGTTATCTCTGATTACCAAGTGTCTCTGATTTGCCTTAATCCCCCATGTGTCAAGTACTGTTAAAAAGTCCTTAGACAGATTCTCCCCTGTATGTTTGTCTGTTAGGTGCTTCAAGTACAAAAGCGCTGATCATCTATTCAGGTCAGCATCGATCCAGTGTGCTGTTACTGGTAAATGAGAGATAGTGGAGCATTCTGTGGTCCAGGTATCTATGGTAAATGCAAAGAACAGTGCGTATGACAACTCCTCTTGCATCTTTGCCCTTAATTTATTGTACATTTCTGGTATAATCACCTTTGAAAAATGACCCCTTGAAGGAAATGTATACCGCTGTTCTAATACTCCCAAGAGCTTTTTAAACCCCTCATTCTCCACTACAGAGAAGGGCTGCTCATCCACTGCTATCATCTCTGCCACAGCATTTGTAATTTTGATAGATGTGGGGTGATCGCTGGGAACAGGGTTTGTATAAGCCAGGCAAGATTCAATGGTCTATGCCTCCTTTTTAATCCTTTTTGCTGGCAGTTCGCATAAATAATCTGCCTGCTTTGCTAACTCATTTTTTACTTTTTCAGTCTGTAACTCATCATACTCTGACCGATGCTTGTCTGAGATGATTTAGTAACTCAGAAGTTCCAAAACTCTTTACTGAGGACTCCCTACTAATTAATGTTGGATTACAGCATAGGCTGCATTTGGCTTTTGAATCTGTTTCATTAACAACTGTAAAATAAGTCCATACCATACTTTTGTGAACCATGATGTAAAAACATAAACTGTCAGTCTGCTGCAGGTCTGAGTGAAAGACTGAGGCAGGTCCGAGTAAAGGTTTCAATCTTAATAGCTTTCTATCCACAAGTTGCACAGCACAGCTCTATGAACCTGAAAAGAATGAAGCACAGGAGAATGGGGAGAGAATGGTGATGAGGTGTCTGAAATTCAGTGCTTGCAATTAAGTTTAATAGAAGTGCACTTCACACCCACTTAACAGGGGAACGACCAATGGCAACAGCTAATATGTGAGCTCAGCTAACAGCCTAACAGGGGAATGAATACCAGCTGCTTAATTAGTTGAAGCGTGTTTTTTGTAAGGTATTTATCTGAGCACTGCATTCTTCTGCTATAACAAGCAAGATCCGACGGAAGATGTTAACACTATCCGAATGGAATGGTTTCATTGGGAATAGCCGAAATCCAACTGGATCGGTTTATCGGATCGTATATCCACCCATCCCTACTTTTCAGTGAGTCTGCAAACTCTAGATTGGCCCCATCCAAAAGACAATATTATTGCATGGAAAATGTGCATAAGTGTCATGAGTAGCAACATACGATGGGTAGGCAGTGCTCTCTCCACCATCTACACAGGAACCCATAGTGCTGAGGGTTGTGTGGAGTTGTGCACACAGGGATGGGGAAGGACATGCAGAGACTCCACCATACCCATGCCTCACCCATTGACCCCACCATATAAGGCATGGCACTACCTTGTGTGGCTTCACTGCACACCATGGCAACTGTGAAGCCATCTGGGATGTCATTAGTTATGGATAGCAGCATGAGTAAGGTCAGGCAATGGCACTGGTGACTGCCACTACAGAGGGCCAGTCTTGAATACCTCACAGCTGAGGTCTGTAGCTGTGGTCTTGGTGGGCTACACAGATATGATAGAATGTCGCTATTGAACCTGAACTGACCAATATACTGGAATTCTGTGAAAGTAGCTGGAGCAAGGTGGGGTCTGTACACTTGCAGCCATTGTTCTCTGTCTCTGGCAATGGTGTATCCTCCTCCCAAATACCCTGAGTAGGGATGTGGTTGAGGTGTGGGTGGTTGATCCACTCAGGGTGAATACAGGTCCACCATTTTGTCTGTAAGTATGTATGTGTCACTGGTTATGTATAATATCAGTGGTGTCTCATTTCCCTCTCTCTTATTAAAGATGTTCTGTGGAGAGGTAGGCTAACTTCTGCTTCAGAGAGGGAGGCCTTAGATGTTCTGCTGGAGGTACCACTGAAGTGGCAACCTCTGGGTCCTAAAGTGGAACCAGAGGTTGTCTATGGCATGAGTGAGGCTAGTGCACACCATGAGATTCAAACAGTGGTTGAAAAACTGGTGCAGAGTTCAGGGGTTTGGCTTCATTGGGGACTGGGGGGTCCATCTGGAGTGATGCAGACCTATACTGGCATGATGGTCTGCATCTGTCCAGGAGGGGAACCAGGATCCTAGGTGATAGGTTTAAATGCTTCATTGGCAAGCATTTAAACTAGCCAAGGGGGGAGGCACTGGAAAGGAGCAAGGAATTCCTAGCCCCCCCAAAAAAAATCAAGGTAGTTAGTGAGGTAAGCACCAAGATAGAGACGTTGATAGGGAGAAGGGCAGGGGTAAATGGAGGAAATGACAAAGGCAATAAGGATGGGGATAGGGCAAAAAGGCCATCAAGAAATAGCGGGTGATGAGTACCAATGCCCGTAGTCTGGGCCAAAAGCTCCCTGAACTGGTGGTCTTGATGGAAGAGGGATGCCTGGATATCGTGGCAGTCACAGAAACATGGTACACAGAGAACCATGACTGGGATGTTAACATACCAGGATACACAACCTACAGGAGAGACAGGGAGGGTAGAAGAGGGGGAGGAGTAGTTCTCTATTTAAGGGAAGGACAGGGATAAAAGCAATGGAGCAAAACAGTAAACAGGGAGGAGAGGAGGCACTGCGGATCACCTTAGAGACTGGAAATGGCACCACAATCCACACAGGGGCTGTACACAGACCCCCATCTTGGGGGGGAATGGACAAGGATATGATAGAAGGCATCCTTAGGATGGCAGAGAAAGGCGAGATACTGTTGATGGGGGACCTGAATATGCAAGATGTTAACTGGAGCACCTTTGCTGCAGCCACATTAAAGAGCAGGGCCATTCTCGATGCCCTACAGGGGGCATGCCTCAGACAGCTAGTGTTGGAGCCCCCTCAGGAGGGAGCAATCTCAGACCTTGTACTCTCAAATGGGGACAGTGAGATGATCTCAGATCTAGAAGTGGGTAGCCATCTGGGAACAAGTGACCACCAAACAGTGTGGTTCATGATAAACTCAGTTGCAGAGTCGAGCCATACAAAAGTGAGGGTAATGGACTTCAGGAGGGCTGAATTTGGCAAAATGGGAGAGTGCCTTAGAAAAGCACTAGCAAACAGGAAGAAGGAGGGGTGGAGCAACAATGGGGAGACATCAAAACTGCCATCACAGAGGCAACAAGCCAGAGTGTGAAGCAAATAAACAAATTAAAATGATACAAAAAAAAAGCCACTATGGTTCTCAAAAGAGATGGTGGGGAAGGTTAGGGAAAAGAAGATAGCATTTAGGAAGTATAAGGAAACGCAGAAGGAGCAGGACAGAGAACTGTACCAGTTAAGGCAGAAGGATGTAGGAAAGGCAGTCAGAATAGCAAAGGCCCAAACTGAGGAAAAGATTGCCAATTCGGTTAAGAAGGGGGATAAAACCTTTTATAGGTACATTAGTGAGTGTAGACAGACAAAGAGAGGGATAGTGAGGATGAATAGAATGGACGGTGGGTGGGCAGAGAGGGACAGTGAAAAAGCAGGGTTACTGAATGAATACTTCTGCTCCATATTCACAAAAGAGGAGGAGGGGGAAGTACCTAACAAGGGGACACAATTTGAAGATAGAGGGAGGATGGCTCAGGGGCAATGTGAGGAAGTATTTTTTCACAGAGAAGGTGGTGGATGCATGGAACCACCTTCCTGAGAAGGTTGTGGGGTCTAAAACTGTGGGAGAATTCAAGAATGCATGGGACAGACATAAGGCAATTCTTGTGGGGGGTAGGAAGAAACAGGCTGTTGATTAACTAGGATCTGCAGCTTATCCAGTACATAGGGAAATGGGCAGACTAGGTGGGCCAAGAGGTCCTTATCTGCTGTCAAAGTTTATGTATCTATGTTTCTAGATGACAGCACCCTGGAGAAGAGGAGGAGGCATCAAAGCATTCCAAGGGAGGTGTTTCTTCAGGTGGAGAACATGACTCTAGAAAGGCCCAAGAAGGACCTTGTGCCTGTTTTAAGGAGTCTCCTGCTGGTGATTGCTTCCCAGTATCTGTCTGCCTATGCTGTGTTGTGTTGTGTTCCCTGTTGGCAGCAGGGCAAATACAGGAGTAGGGGTCTGTTGGTCAACAGATGACGTTGTGTCATGACAATGATGGAGAACATTTATAAAGCTGTGATTTTATTCTGCCATCATTTTGTCAGGTTTTTTTTTTTTGCCATGCCTTATGGGCCCTGGCTGGGCTGTGCAAACCAGAGATGTGGTGGGTCCCCTTCCAATAAAGCATTCTCTATGTATTTTCAGGGCTGGAAAATGTGGAAAAGGTCAAGCAAAATAAGACAGAAACCAGCCCAATTTTCGCTTTTTAAGGTAAAGTTTTATTTTCAACTCTGCCATGATCCCCTGTATTGCCCAACGTTTCACCCACTAGGCTTCCTCAGAAGCAAGGATCTAGGCATAAAATAATAAGATAAACCATAATTAATAGCATCATAGCACTTTTACTATTACACTATATACCTATATTCACGGCACACATTGCTACCCATATTTACACCATGCCCCACTGTGCATCACAGGATACTAATAGTCACATCAAAATTAAACGTTAAATTATGTGTATATGTGGTTAGTAATAACCAGTCACCTGGTACCTCAATAGTATCTCTCAGAAGGGATTCCCATTACTTCACTTAAAACAGTTATTAACACCATCTTCATACTCTTCCCCACGTATTCATACCTCAGACTTGTATATGCTAAATTAATTTTCCTTTCTCATCAGTCAATTTGTTGGTGAGTTCCAAACTCCTGTACAATAAAGAATTGTCTTATTCATTTGCACCATTTGGGTTAACAAAAAAATCACTGGTTAAAAACTGTTCCTGCTGCATTGTTTTTATAATTTTATCTAACATGGAGTCAAGATTCACATAAGCACCAGAGCATTTATGGATGCATGCTATTAAACCTAGGGCATTTCGCAACCACATCCTATTGCAATCATGTATATTTGCATCACATAAAGCAATATATTTTCTCATTTCTTCCTTTGTACAGCCACACTCAAGCATTGAACTACACAGTTCCTACTATGGTCACTAGTGCCACATCATCCCAATTCACATTTTTTAATTCACTGCTCATGTAATCATTTTCATGCACATATGCAGCCCCTTACATCCCTTCAGGCGCTCAATGTTTTCCACATGCCTCTCTGACTTAGTGCTGTATCATAGTGGAGTACACATTTTTATTCTCTTTCTTTGGCTTACTATATGTTACCTTATCAGCCATTAATCACCTAAGTGACAAAAGTTATCGCATTACCGATGTTTTCCACATACCTCTCTGAACTAGCATTGCATCATAATGATGGTACACACCTCTTATTCTCTTTCTTTATCTTCCTATGTGTTACCTTGTCAGCCATTAATCACCCATGTAGAAAAAGTCATCACATTACCATGGTCTTTTGTATAGACTCCTAGTCCTACTATTCATGAATCTCTCTGGCTTTTATACTTGCAAAAAATATTTTTATTTTGGCTACTTGGTTTACTCCTTATCTTCACACACACTTCTTGAGTCAATGAATGCACCAATAAAGCATTTTACTCACCCTTATATGGTCTTTTAGTATTCAATGTTCTCATTATGAGTAACATTACACACTAAGGCCAGTCTGTTTAAATACTGCTGGGTCTGAGGGCAGAACTCTGGCTGCCCCAGTCACTCCCCACACACCTGCGCGTGTCAGTGACATCAGGGCTAGTGTTGTGATCAGCCATGCAGTCTGATTTGTTGATATGCAACATTGCTGAGTACACCACGACTCCTGCTGGGGAATGCAGTGCCGGGTCCTAATGCACCTGCTTTCTACCTTCAGATCATGGCCATTGTAGAGGGGGTTCTGCGTATATGCCCTAAAGTCCTGCCAGGGCTTCAAACTGTAACCCAGTCTGTTGCCTATGTGATTAAGGTCTTTTCATGATATGAACCTCTCTAGAGGGATGCATCTAAGGGAGAGGCTGGGGACCTTTGGGGGGGGGGGGCATTCTAAGGTAATTGGGTTCCATTGCCAGAAGAAGAAAAATGCTGAATCCTAAGATTACTTAATGATGTATGCATTAACTTCGAGGCTAGGAAGAGGGGACATCTACCGATAAACAGACCAGTTCTCCTTCTCATTTATGTCCAACCTGTCATTTGTCACATTGAGGGTGTAAATTCAATACATTTCCCTCTTTTCAGCTATTTTGTTCCAGTCCCCCCCGCCAAGCTGGGGGTTCTGCCTTTTCTATTGCCCAGAATCTTAATGCTGCAATCGAGTGTCACTCAGAGTTAAAATGTCATGCCACAGGTGATTGTTCTGATCAAGTTCTGATACAGCTTTTGTGCTCTGAGATTCTTAGTTACAGTGGTCTTATAGACTTCCCTACATAGTATTTGGAGCAGGGATAGGTCAATATGTATATGACATGGTCAGAGTCACATGTTAGGCACATTTTGATCCCTGAAGGGATATAAGGGGCTGTACATGTGCATGAAAATGATTACATGAGCAGTGAATAAAAAAAACTGTGAAATGGGACGATGTGGCACTAGTGACCATAGTAGAAACTGTGCAGTTCAGGGCTTGAGAGTGGCTGTGCAAATGAAGAAAAGAGAAAATATACTGCTTTACGTGATGCAAATATACATGATTGCAATAGGAAGTGGTTGCGAACTGTCTATATATTTAATAGCGTGCATCCATAAATGCTCTGGTGGTTATGTGAATCTTGACTCCTTGTTAGATAAAATTGTAAAAGCAGTGCAGCAGGAACAGTTTTTAACCAGTGATTTATTTTTATTAACCCAAAGGGTGCAAATAAATGACACAATTCTTTATTGTACAGGAGTTTGGAACTCACTAACAAATTGACTGATGAGAAAGGAAAATTCATTTAGCATATACAACTCTGAGGTATGAATACGTGGGGAGAGTATGAAGATGATGTTAATAACAGTTTTAAGTGAAGTAATGGGTAACACTTCTAAGAGATACTATTGAGACACCAGATGATTGGTTATTAATACCCATGTATGCACATAATTTAATGTTTAATTTTGATGTGACTGTTAGCATGCCTGTGACACACAGTGGGGCATGGTATAAATATGGGTAGCAATGTGTTCTGTTAATATACTGTAGGTATATAGTGTAATAGTAAAAGTGTTATGATGTTATTAATTATGGTTTATATTATTAGTTTATGCCTAAATCCTTGCTCCTGAGGAAGCCCAGTGGGTGAAACATTTGGCATTCCAGGGGATCATGGCAGAGTGAAGAGAATTGAAAATAAAGCTTTACCTTCAAAGGTGAAAACTGGGTTGACTTTTATCTTATTTTCCCTGGCTGGGCTGGGTACATTTTGTACTATTTGCCCTGCACCCTTGTGCTGGAACCAGTGTAGCATTGTGTGTGTCCATACCTACTGGTTTTGATAGGCCTATATCTTTGGCTCCATGTGGGATGTGCAGTGTCCTCCTTTTACAGGTATGTGCCATTGCCTAATACAGCCCCCGAGGCATAGATATGGTGGCCTGTACACACACATACGTGTTTACCTTGTGCTGTAGAAGTACATTGATATGTGATTCCACACATACAGCTAGACATACCCTGGGAAGGAATGCCACACATGTCATTTGCAACCCCTGTTTTGTGTTCCACTTCTGTAACCTACCCATGTAGATCATGGATATGCCGCTGGGTGATGTCCACCCGTTTTTAGCATAGCCAGCTCCACATCGCCACTCCATTTCCATATTACGCCTGCAGTCCCTCTGTGGGTCAGACCCTGATAGTAAATGCATACTAAGTTTATGTTTCAATACATACTGCTTTGCTATAGGCCATATGTACATGTGCTCTTCCCAGTTGCACCCAATCAATCCTTCTTAACTGGTGTAGTAGTGACACAAATTCCCCTGTCTACCCGGAATGTTCATGTAAGCGAGACTATTTAAGTCTCACTGAACCTGTCCTTTACCGTATAAATACTCCCACTAGCACCTGACTTTTTTCAGTCCCTCCTGTTCATTTCACCTCCACAGGAGGACATTCTTCCTGTGAACATTTGTGCTGCATATTGACATAAAATTTATCCCCAGAACTCATCCTTTCTCCAGGCTTTTTTATGGCTGCATGGGCGGAGCCATGCTGACATATTGCTGTCATGCAGAAGAGAGAATGGACAGTGGAAGCATGTGACTAGATTCCTTCCCTCTGTTCTTCCACAGTGCTGTGGTCAGTGCTTTTCTGTTGTTTCTCCTCCATTCTTCCCTCCATGGCCGCACTACTCCCCCCCTTGGGTGCACAATTTTATTGCTGCATGTCACTTCTTTAATTCTGCAGCTATGGTAGGAAAAAAAGAGCCCACCGTGCCCATGATGGCCACGATGAGCTCAGTGTGCATGCACAAGTTCACTTCCGCAGTTGCGGTGAAGTTGCGCGTGCACATTGAGGTAACGGCAGCCATCTAGGGCATGATGGGCTCTTTTGTTTCAGCCCTGTGAGACTTTTAAAGTGTATAACAGCTGAGTTGGCTCTGACCAGAGTTTGTTTTTTTTGCTGACTCTTCTGTCATCACCTAGTACCTCTAACCCCTGCAGCTACTGCTTCCCACTTTTACTGTAATTCCTCTTCACAATTTCAACTTCTTTGTAATTTCTCAGGGTTACTCTCCTGCACTTCTCTTCTTATTTACTGCAAGGCATCATAGCTAGTTCCATGAATTTACTACAGTTGTTTTGCCTGGAATGACCTTATGAGAACAAATCTCATATCCAAAGGTGACCTGGGGGGAAGTTAGACAAGAATGGAAGTCATTTCACAATAGATTACAAACACTGAGACACCTGTATACACACAAGCACAGCATTATCTAATATTTATATTCCATGCAAAAAATTTAACTCCTTCAGTGTTGATTACTTGAGTCTTGGGTGCAGTTACATGCTATTTTTAAATAATCCTGAGTTGCTTTCTTGAAGATGTATTTTTTTGCTTTGATGGTGATTGGAGGACTACTGATGGAAAATGATTTTAGGTGCTAACAACAAAATACTTTATACTTTATCTCACAGATAACATTAGTTTATAGTAAGTATCCAATTCACTACTCCAGTTTTTCTAATGAAACTGCTACACTGTCAGATGAACTCGAGGTTTATTCATTGGATACTAAAGAAATAACTTTTTTAGGTGGTATGAATGCTTCACTTACTAGTATCCTCAGTGCTTCAGATAAAATAAAACAACTGTTCAAATTACAATGTTAAAAGAAATATTCTTTTAATAATAATTTTCAAGAGCAATGAGTCCTTCCCCAACATGTGGAAATTATCCATACTCAAGGGAACTGGGGGCTGAACAACACTGTTGTTGCTTCAAAAGAAGCATTTTTCCAGACATACAGGGCTTTTATGCATCTAAGCATAATTTTATTCATCTAATTAAAGACAACGGCAAGTAAATTACTCTTGCCTGCCATAGTTATCTGGGACACTCAGTGTCCCAGATTGCTCACGCTGCTGTTCTAACAGGATATGGCCTGAATGTTGCTGCTGGGCACATCTGATTTTCAGAGTTGCTCTATAAAAGTGTTTGACCTTGAATGGGTGGCAGAGAAGGGAGGAGTGTGCCAGTTATGATGAGTTGCCTTATAATGCTGGACCAATAGCTAGTATTCACTTAGGAGATGCCCACATCACATTCAAGACCCTTATCAGTATCATGTCGCAACAATGATGGGAATACAGTGAAGACCATTACAGTGACATTTTCAACAGTTCACTGTGATGGTCTGCTGGGTTCCCGACACTGTTACCTATTTGACTCCTCCCCGAACCAACTCCGACTCAGAGTTGGTTAATTTAGGTATGGGGGAGCGAAGCCCCCGCCAGCGACGGCACAACACCAATTGGCAGTGCTGTGCAGCTGCTATGCTGATGGTCGGCAAATTCCTTGTCGTAGCGGCATGGTGGAACTCCTTTATCAGCATTGCACGTTATGAGCACTGGTACAAAAATTCTCATTATAGAAGGGGTGGGCTATGAAGTATTTTTTTTTTATTATCACATAGAACCTCACAACGTTCCAGAAAATGGTCATTCCTTTGAATACTGTAGGAAAAAAGGAAAGCTATTTACAGTCTTGTAACTGCTGAGAAAGCATGCATTTTGTTTGCCAGCTAGTTTTTATGGTTAGTTTTTAATTCTGTCCCAATATGTTTGTCATACTGTGAGCAGTTGATGAAAAGTTTTTTGCTGGGGGCAATCTCTTAAGCACCTGATTACAATCATTGTGTGTGTGTGTTTCTTGGGGGTGGGGTGTGGAGATTGGAGTTGGGTCACAGAAATGAAAAGGAGAAATCAATATGTGATTCTCCAGAGGCTTAATTAATGAAGTAGTATACTCGTGCATTAGCCCACAATTTCTAGTAATTGGGAACTACAGCCCCAGCACAGTATACCAGTGTTGTCCTTTGATCAGTCTTCCTTAGGATATATGTAGTAAACAAAATCAAATCAAGTAGTTGCTGTTTATCCAGCAACATTGCAAGGTACATATTGAGAGATGGTCCACAGCACCTTTTTATGTTTGCTTGCCGATGGCACAAGATAACATATTGCTATTACTGTGTGATAGGGCTTTTGGTGGCTTGTCCCTTTTTAGTCACAGAATTAGACTTAACAAATTCCCCTCTGGTACCACCACTCTGCCTACTCTCTGAGGACACTTTGACCTACTTAACCAATTACAGAGTGGAAAGTGCAAAGTGGAAGCAGCTGTGAGAGTGTGTACTGCCTTAAAGGTTCCTACTAGGAACATTTGTTGTGCTTTTTGTAATTTACAGCTATCTCCTTTAGCCACTCAGCAGTATTTACTGCTTTTTCTTTGTCTCCCACTATTGCTGCCTCCATGGCTCCCTCCTTCATGCAGTACTGGTGCATCAGCAGCTCTCCCCCTCCCACTGTAAATATAACCAATGTTGCCTCTCCTGCATATCTCTCCCTTTCTCCCCATTCTAGTGCTCCAGCAGTTGATCCGTCTGTGTCACCCCATTGCAAAAAATGACTTCACTGGTATTGCAGCTCCCATGGCTTGTGCACTTTTCCCCATCTTTAGTCTAATGTTTCCACAGCTCTTCCTTTCCCCACATTGCAAAAACTAGCTCTGCCCCTGTTGCCACTCCCACAGCTTTCTCTTTCTCCGTCCAAACAACATTTCCCACCATCCATGGTCTGACAGTGGGGGGCCCAACCCCTGGTGCCATCAAACAACAAACCTGCTGCCATGGTCCAGCAGGATGCCCATCCCCCAGTGTCACCAAACAAGCCTTCCCCACTGCCATAGTCAAGCATTGGGGTGTCCAACCCCTGGCGATGCAAAACAAATCCCCCCACCACAGGCTGTGACACCTGGGTGCCCAGCATGCTGTGATGCCAAACAGCATCCCTGCCTCATGTCACTGTCTGTGACACCAGGGTGCCTGGCCTGAGTGCCATCAAACAACACTCCCACCACACTCCATGACATCATGGTGCCCAACCCTTTTGGTGCTGCCAAAGAACCCACTGACACAAGGGTGCCCAATCCCAAGTGCTGGGTCCTTGCAAAAAGGAAAATGGACATCACAGTTTCTCTTTTTTCTTAACCTGAAAAAAAGGAAACCATCCAGCAATGTTTTCTAACTCTGTGACCCCCCACATCTGAACACTCCTCTCAGCACCCCACAACATCTGTCATTTACTACTGTAGGCTCCCACAAAGTAATCCTCCTAGCAACACCACCAGTGCTCTTCCTGCTGTGCCTGATTACAAACTGACTGAAAGCAAGTTAAGTCTGGTTAATTGCTTTTTAAAGCATTATAAACTTTTACCCATGACTTCTGGGCCCAAATTTTCAACATAGCCCTTTTTTACTCCACCTCATGAACAAGACAGGTGTAGTTTTCAAATCCCTGAAACATGTTTTCACATTTGCTTGGCAAAATCACCTTGCTAATGGAATTTGAAAAATTCCTCCTGTCTTGCTTATGGGGGTGGTGGTAATAAAAACACCACAGTAGGTTGAAAATTTGGGGTCAACATGTCAAAAATAACAAAGTTTTGAACAAACGTTGAACTTTTTAATGTTTACTCATAACGTCACAATTTTTTACATTTGGAAACCACATTTTCACTATAGTCTTTTTTTAACCCTATCTCATGAACACGATAGGTGTCATTTTTCAAATCCCCCTTCCAAATCTGTTTTCATGATTGTTCTGCAAAATCTTGTTTTGGTTGGGGTTTGATAAATTCATCTGTCATGTTTATATGCTGGGGTAATAAAAAACAACTGCCTTGAAAATTCAGGGTCAGAGTATAACAGCAATGTTATGTGTGAATCTCTTCATTTTCCCAGTCATGACCATTTCGCTATTAAAGCTCATTTTTTAATTTTAACTGCTACGCTATATTGACCCAACATCTACACGGCTAATACAAGCAAGCAAACATAATTGGCGTTGGCCAATGCTTGTTCCTAGTTGTAGAGTGTCAAAGTGTAGGAAGGAAGAAGTGTCTGCTGGCTACATATTTATATGGAAGTAGCAAATGACTACTGAAATATTGCAGGCCTGTTCAAAATCCTGTAAGTCGACTGAAAGGTATTGGTTCACCTAATAAGATTTGTGTTGGAAACATCACTCAAATCAAATTACGTGTTTCTTTCCAACCACAGCTGTTTAGATGATGTGGGAGCCAGAAAGGCAATAAGAGATTCAAAGACATGTAAATGGAAAAAGAAAAAAACATCTCCCCTCTCTTTCTGCTACTGTAATAACTATATGAAATAAAGGCACATAGGTTTTGGTAAAATAATTAAGAACTGTTGTAAAAGTGTGTGGCAAAATGGTATGGAAAAGCATTTTGTGGGTGGTGTGTGAAAGGATTCCTGGTTGACTTTATTCAGCGTCACATAAACCACAGCCCTTGAACCAGATGTGTGGTACGACATTCAGCTGCTTTAGGGCAAGTAGTTCAGAAACACCCACATGAAATGAATAAATTAAGCACAATGATGCTGTCAGATCTGTTTTTAATACAGCCAGGACCTTGATAAATTCCCTCTGGGGTGGGACAAATTTGTGATCTTATCTAATACATTGTATGATCATGTATCTATTGCGATAACTCATGCGACTGAACCTGATAAGATAATTGTTTTATTGTTAATGTCATTTATCAACACGCCTCATCAGATACAATATTTAAATGATGGTAAACTATTCTGAGAAAAATTTTTTTAATGTAGCATGGTTAACATCCCTTGGCATCTTTTCATTTGATCCTGCTTCTGTTTCTACAGTAACCCCTGCTGGATATGGAAGAAATTTGATAACTGTGCACTTCCTCACCACAGAGACCTAGCCAGTAAGCCAAAGGGATCTGATCAACTCTCTGTTTAGTTTCACTGAGGATGGCCCCTCTAATACATGGCTTGGGCTAGTTAGAAATAAATCCTACCTCAAAATACTGTCTTGAAGTGAATCAAACAACATGTGTTTTATTGTAACAAAAGAAAAATGCTTAATGTTTCAATAACAAGAAACTGAACCCAAGATTTGCACATTACTTGGGCTAATTAAAAATGCAGCCTTGTCTTGTATGAGGTTTCATCCAGTTTATTGCCTGCAGGTATTGCATTCATAAGGATGCACCTGAGCTTTGAAAATCTCTACTCTTACCAAACCAGTGAGCTTAGCAGTTGTTGCATCTTAAACGCCTCAAAATGTTAGGCTGGTATGAAAAGTACTATTGTAGCTATGTTTACTGTGGCCTCCCTAAATCACTATTTTCCTGACTCCATTAATTCAGAATGCTGCTGTCTGCCTCCTCATGTATTTCAGAAGAAGTAATCGCATCCGCTGTATTCATAGAAACTTTCAGTGGTGCCCTCACTGTGTTGAATGTATTTGAAGATGGCCCTCCTAGTGGGCTTGCTCCTCTCTCCCAGGTCACTAGTTTAGTTTATTGTTCTAGGAATTACTACCTTTGAGCCACAGGCTCTGTTACAAAGGTTCCACGTCAATTAGGTACAGTACAAAAGGTTACATAGATAACACAACAATTTGTGTTGTGTCAAGAGCAAGAAAACATATACAAATACATATCAAATCACTTGTGCAAAAGGACATGAGATATCAATAATCACATTATTATTACAAGAAAGAGATCATGCCAGATTAGGAGAAACAAATAGGAAAAAGTCCAGAACAGAGAGGTTAAGTGAAAGGTGTGGGGAGCAGACAATAGTAGGAGAAAAGGTTTCCCAAACATGTCTTTGTCAAATAACGGAACAGGGTGGGTAGTGAGAAAATAGGAGGTTTAATCAGGGCAGTCACAGGAGCTGGAGGTGGCAAGGTGAGAGAAAAGCCTTGATTTGAAAATACCTAGAGAGGTGGAGGCAGTAATATGAGTGCTGAGGGCATTTAGCCAACTGGGGAAACGATAGGCAAATGATCTTTGTCCCTGAGAAGTCCGGCATCGGGGACTTGAGAGGCTGGTGTTCTGATCTTCTGGTAAAAGGGTGCTAGCGCCGGGCATAACAGGTCTTGGATACAGGTGGAGTGAGGCCCAGAGTGGATTTTTCGCCATCAGGCAGGTAAGGTACTTTATCCGGTTTGAGAGTTGCAACCAACCTGAGTCAGCATAGAGTTCTACATGTAAGGGTACGTCGATGTGCACCAAGTGAGCAGCCGACAGGCCTTAGGTTTAGGATGTTGTGGAATGTGACTAAGTACAGTAGTAGTAGTGGCAGATCCGTGATATAACTAAGCCATAGTCAACGACTGAGATGATAGAAGATTGGATGGCAATCCTCAGTGCAGAATGGGTAAGAAGCTGTCGGTTCCAATACAGAATCCCAATTCGCTGATTAATAGTTTTTGCTGTACTATCAATGTGAGTTGCAAAGGTTAGGCCTTGATCAAAGCTGATTCCAAGATATTTGAAAATTGGCACTTGTTCAAGGGTATTTCCCAGGTATGTATTAATGGTGAGTGGGACTTGCCATTTCTTGTTTTGTGGGTTAGAGAAGAGCATGGATTTAGTTTTTTTGTGGTTTAGAACCAGCTTATGTTCAAGGAACCACATCTCAACTTTGGAAAAAGCATGCTGAAGGTTGAGGCGTAGAGGTTCGGATCTTTATGAGTGGCAAGAATCACGGCATCATCGGCATAGAGGATTAATTGTTCAGGGCAGGATTTGGGGAGGAGTTTAGGAAAAGGCTGAAAAGGAGGGGCCCAAGATGGATCCCTGGGGAACTCCTGAGCGAACCGGTTTGAGTCTGAGAGAACTCCAGCTACTTTTACAGATTGAGAGCGCTGAGCAAGGTAATTTTTTACCCAGTCACCAGGACCCTGCGAGAGCCCTAGGGATAGAAGTTGTTTGATAAGTAGGCCATGGTGAACTGCATCAAATGCCTTGGTTAAGTCAATGTAGACTGCTCCAGTTAGGTTTCCTTTGTCCATGGCATTGTGGATTGCTCCTGAGAATTCAAGTAGGGCAGTCGATGTGCTGTGCCCTTTCCTAAATCCATGCTGCTGAGTGCATAGGATGTTGTGCTTTTCCAGGTAGTCTGAAGGTTGGTCCACACCAAGCGTTCAAGGGCCTTAGAGAGAGGTGGTAGTATTGATATCGGTGATAGTTACCAGGCAGTGACTTATCACCACTTTTGTGCACTGGAGGACAACTGCAGCCTTCCATTTTTAGGGAATTGGCTGTAGCAGAGGGAGAGATTGAAAATTTTGTGAGAGGGAGCAGTACTTCCTCCAGAGTGAGGACAGAAGTTTAAGGTCAATAGTGTCGCTGCTTGCTCGAACTTAGAAATGGCCTTCTTTACATATTTATAGACTTCATGTGCCTTTACTAGTTTGAAATGGAAGGGTGGTTTGGTTGAGAGGCAGTAGTAGAAGTAGAAATTGGAGGGTCAGCATCAGTAAAGAAATCAGATGAGAGGACACCACTAAGGTCCGTGAAGGTATCATTTAGGGTGTTTGCAATGATCTCTGGGTCTAATGTAGTGGTTCCATCCACATTCATTATTGTAGGAGAGGATTTGGACTGCTGACCCATGATATTCTTTATGTTGTCCCAGAAGGATTTCCCTTCGCCCCAGGAGTTGGAGAGGGCATTCTTGAAGTAGGAGCTCTTCATCAAGCGGATCTGTTTAGTACAGTGGTACTAAGTGGATCTGTTTAGTACAGTAATCCTGTCTCTGTCTCTCCTTGCTCTGCTCCATTGCATAAGAAGGAAAGGAAAGGGATTTAGTTTTGTATGGTGCCTTTCATACAAGCAATCCCAAATTACTTTACAATACAGGAGAGGGAAGAGGAGAGAATGCTAAACTGCCATTCTCAGCAAACAGGGATATTCAAAGAGTACAGAGATGGCTTACAGAAACATTATGGAGAGGTTTGGCACTGGGAGGTTAAGTGACTCACTCAGAGTCACACAGTGAGTTAAGTGTTAGTTGTAGGATTCAAACCCAGATATCTCACTTTTGATACAATTTGTTTCACTTTAAAATACTTTTGTTCAGTGTTCACAGAGGAAGGGGAAGGTGACGGTCCACAGATAAGTGTCAAGGGTATTGATGGTAGGGATGTGGATACTAGTCCATTTACAGTAGAAAGGGACTCGAAAATCTGAACGTGGACAAGGCAATGGGGCCAGATGGGTTACATCCAAGGATATTGAGGGAGATCAAAGAGGTGCTAGTTGCACCTCTGACAGTCCTGTTCAGCCACTCACTGGAGACAGGAGTGGTACCGGAGGACTGGAGGAGGTCAGATGTCCCATTTCACAAAAGTGGTAGCAAAGAAGAGGCTGGTAATTACAGACCAATCAGCCTGACTTTGGCGATGGGGAAATTAATGGAATCACTACTGAAGGAAAGGATTGTGGAATACCTTAAATCCAGTGGCTTACACAATCTGAAGCAGCATGGATTCACTAGGGGGAGGTCATGTCAAACAAATCTGATTTCTCTGACTAGGTGACCAGGGAAATGGATCAGGTTGGAGTACTAGCTGTGGCTTACCTAGATTTCAATAAGGACCTCCACACCTTTCCACAAAGGAGACTCATAAGTTAGCTGGGTAGCTTAGGAGTGGGTCTAAAGATGGTAAACTGAATAAGAAATTGGTTGGAGGATAGGAGACTGAGGGTGGTGGTAAACGGAGTTCACTCTGAGGAAGGGAGAGTGAACAGTGGGGTGCCACAAGGATCAGTACTGGGATCGGTCCTGTTTAATGCCTTTACTAGCAACATTGTAGACACTAAGATCTGCAATAGGGTTGACACTCGGGGGGGGGGGGGGGGTGAAGGCTTGATGAGTGGTCCAGAGTGTGACAGCTACATTTAAATGCAGAGAAATGCAAAATCATGCACTGGTGGGGCTGAAACATGAGGGCAGAGTATAAAATGGGGGAGTGGCACTAGTGACCACCACACAGGAAAGAGACCTGGGGATAATCATATCTGATGACCTAAAAGTGGCCAAACAGTGTGACAAGGCAGATGGGAGAGCCAGTAGGATGCTAAGGTGCATAGGGAGGGGCATCACCAGCTGAAAGGGGAGGTAGTGATACCGCTGTATAAATCACTGGTAAGGCCTCACCTAGAGTACTGTGCCCAGTTCTGGAGACCACATCTCAGGACGGACATAGACAGAGTTGATGCAGTCCAAAGGAGAGCAACTAAAATGTTGCACGGTCTGCATCAAAAGCCCTATGAAGAGAGACTGAAGGATCTCAATATGTATACCCTGGAGGAAAGGAGAGAGGGGATATGTTAAAGACTTTCAGATACCTCAAGAGTATAAATAAGGTTCAAGAAGAAAGCCTTTTTCAGTGTAAAAGATGCTCAAGAACAAGGGGTCATGCTGTGAAGTTTGGGGAGGTAGACTCGGGGAGATGTAAGGAAGTACTTCTTCACAGAAAGAGTGGTGGATGTCTGGAACAGCCTCCCAGCAGAGGTGGTGGGGCAAAAACTGTAATGGGATTCAAGAAGGCATGGGATAGGCGAAAGGGAACCTTAGTGGTAGAGAAAGGGGGAGGTAAAGCCAGAGATCATATAGGGTCTGCGGTGTTACAGTAGGTTGGAAAAATGGGCAGACTAGGTGGGCCAAGCGGTCTTTATCTGCTGTCAGAATCTATGTTTCTATGTATCTCCAAGTTATTAGCTCTGTACTGTAACCACTAGGTTTACTGCTTCCCCATTGTAAAACAGAATTGTGGTGATGAAAAGGACTTATGGTACATCATACCCACTGCTCCTGCAACCCTCCTCCCTGCATCAGTGATTACACTCAGTTTAAGTATGGACACATACCCTAGCCTATAAAATTGGGTCTGTTCAATTCTAGCTCCTCATCATTGGTCAGGATCCTGTCTCATGGCATTGAGTTAACCTAACATATATTCCTGCTCAGAAGACATGATAGGGGTGTATTAATTGAAAGCACAACTAGTCTGGGTCAAAAAGGTCAATATGCTATATCCTTAGGTCAGAAATGTCACAATGCAGATCAAACAACCCAACAACATCAAAAAGAAATCATATAGATTATAGAACGCATGACCTTCCCCACAGCAACGTAGCTCAAGAATCAGAAACTGTAAAGGAAATCCATCCAGCTTTACTTCCTACTCAAAAAATCCAATCCCAAAAAAAACTAGTGTTGCTCACAAAAGGAAAACATTTTAAACGTGTAATAAAACACAAACTGTATTACAAAACTGTGAGTCTATACAACAGAAACATGTATGCATACATCACTAAACCATCAGCAAAACATTGCTCTGAAAGCTGACAAAATATCCACTTATGTATCTGGCAAACAGGAAGAAACACAGGACAGCTCATACTCCTGGCTTGAACCCCATCATCTGAAGTGCAGTGCAACTAAGTGAGGTCACATGATATCCAATCAGCCTAGGCTTCTGTCTTCTGATCACATGGAAAGTAGAGAAAGCACAGTCCAGGGTTCTAGTTTAGCCTGACAGATTCCATGGGAAGTACAGGAAATTAAAAGTCAGGAATACCTAGCGTGGCCACCGGCAGACCAGTTCAATACCTCCCTGGACACAGGATGTGTACCACAGGACTGGAGAATGGCCCATGTGGTGCCCATCCATAAGAGTGGGCCAAAGGATGAACCAGGGAATTACATGCCAGTGAGTCTCGTCTCGATCGTGGGCAAACTCTTGGATTCGGAAAGGAGAGGCTCGTGAGCTTCCTGGAGGCAAATGGTATTCAGGATGACCGGCAACATGGGTTTGTCATAGGCGGGTCGTGCCAGACAAACCTGGTGGAGTTCTATGACTGGTTGACATGGGAACTGAACACGGGCCATGCTTTGAATGTCCTGTACTTGGACTTCAGTCAGTGCTGCATGGGAGATTGGGAGGAAACTGGAGAATGTGGGGATGGGACCAAAAATGGTGACCTGGATTAAAAACTGGCTGAGGGGAAGGCAGCAAAGGGTGTTGGTGGTGTGTGTGTGTGGGGGACTCTTGTCACTAAGAGCAGTGATGAGTGGGGTACCACAGGGATCAGTGCTGGGACCAGTACTGTTCAGGATTTTCATTGCAGATATCTCAAACGGGATCCGGAGTAAAATCAGTCTGTTCACAGACGATACCAAAATGGGAGCAGTGGTAGATGGCACGGGGGGAGAGGTTGCAGGAGGACCTAAATAAACTACAGGAGTGGGTGGATAAATGTCAGCTGGGGTTCAACACCAAGAAGTGCAAGGTTTTGCACTTTGGAGCCGGAACCGGGGGAGGGATTATTACTTAAATAGAGTACAGTTGGGCTGTTCCATGGAAGAGAAGGACCTGGGGTGATCATAACAGGGAGCATGAACAACTCTGCTCAGTGCAGAAGGGTGGCAGCAAAGGTCAACAAAATGTTGGGGTGTATAGCTCGAAGGATCTCCTTCAGAAGGGAGGAGGTTATCATGCCCATGTATAGGTGGCTGGTCAGGCCCCACCTGGAATACTGCATGCAGTACTGGCGCCCATTCCTGAAGAAGGACATCAGATTGTTGGAGGGGGTACAGCATAGTGCTACAAAAATGATCCAGGAAATGGAGGGTAAGACCTACAAGGTAAGGCTGAGTGAGTTGAATATGTACTCTCTGGAGGAGAGAAGGGACAGGGGAGACTTGATTGAGACCTTTAAATACCTGAAGGGAATAAATAAGACAAAAGCAGAGGGGATTTTCCAGAGGAGGAAGGGGAGGGATACGAGAGGTCATCAACTGAGATTGGAAGGAGGTAGATTCAGGAGAGAAATGAGGAGTCATTTCTTCACGGAAAGGGTGGTGGACAAGTGGAACGAACACCTTACCGGGTGAGGTAGTGGCCTGCAAAATGGTAGACAGCTTCAAGAGGGGTGAGGTAGGGTAAGGGACAATGGAGGGGGGAGGGAGGGGCAGCGATTTAGGGGTGCTAGCTGCACACCTGAGCAGACTTGATAGACCGTGAGGCCTGTTTCTGCTGGCATTTTCGTATGTTCATAAAGCAATATGACCCCCTGTAACTATGCAAAAATAAGCCACTCCTTGCAGTGCAACTGCGCTCAAACAGTGCAGCTTACCAGCTGCAACCTAATCCCTGCCACATATCTAATTTCTGCTTATGTCCTAAAGCTAGTCATTTAATGATATAGCACCAGATTACAACACTGCTGAAAAACTAACATTACTAAACATTTTATAAGTGGAATAAAGCATTTATCTGGGGGATTATATGATGTCAGTGTACCTCACTGCAGGGGTTAAATTAAGTTTTGCAGCCACTAGCCAGCAGGGCTAGTGAGTGGAAAAATCCACTGGCCCCACAGACATTTCCTCTGGCCCAGTTGGTGTTCATACTGAAGTGTTGCTATTTCCAGTACAAGCCCGCAGGGCTAGTTAAATGAAAATCTTACTAGCCCAATACAAGATCTACCAGCATTTGGCTAGCGGGCTGGTGCCAATTTCAACCCCTGCCACTGTGGTTGAAGGTCCCCTTGCCCTGTGGGCTTGGACCTCCAACCCACCACTCAGTACATTAACATAACATAATCCCCCCTTCTGTTATGCCTTATTCCTTACTTAACTGATAGAATGCTACTCTTACTCATCCTGTGTACCCTAAATTCTAGTCACATTCTGAAATTGTTCTTGTCCTGCTTTGGAAACTGCAGCATTACTACCTGTTTTCTTTACTCCTCTAGTTCTTGTCTCCACTTTTAGCTCAGTCCAATGCTAACCTCTCCTGTACGCCTTCCTTCCCAGATTTGCTGTTGTGGTGAGATGTGCTAAAAAAGCTTCCATTTCAGAAAGGACACATCTGGAAATGAGCTGTTAGCTCAGTATGTTTTTCCTGCTAAAACTCTTGAAATAGTAAATAAATGTATTTCCCTTTCCTTTTACATGTAGGAGGATATAAGATATCCAAAAATACATGGTGCATCTTGAAAGGGACGCTGACTACATATGCATCTTTATTGGTGTGAAAAAAAAAAAAAGATTATTTCATGTTTGCTTTAAGGAGGTTAATTAGTAACAGACGTTTCCACATAAAAAACATATTGTCTACACTGATTGTTTTTTTTATTTTTTTTTTAATTTATTAAACTCTAGGATTACAAATACCTTTGAGCAAGAACTGCTCATTTACAAAGGTTCCATGTCAAAGGATGTAGGGTAACATACATACAAAGGTCGACAATAGTGAACAGTCTTAAAACACAGAGACGGCTATGCTTTAAATATACAGACATTAATGGAGAGAGACATTGTAAGCCAGATTCTGACACATTTCAGGGTGAACAGTATATAGTGAGTATAGGGTGGTGGGGGAGTCAGGAAGAAGTAGGCAGGCTAAAGGGCCATTGTCAGAGGGTAGGGGTGAGTGGCAAAAGTGCGAGGTGGATAGGGGCTGGAGGGCCCCATATCTGTAAAGTGCCATTACAGATGGGAGGGGGTGGATGAGGAAGGGGGGGCTAGGGGTGAAAGTGGGGGAAGCTGATGCCAATAGTGTGGAGCTCTAAGGGAGGTTATGGGTCACCTTCGACTAGAGTAAAATGAAGAGGCAGTTCCTTAGGAGAGGCAGTCACATTGCGTGGTTGAGGCGAGGAATAGTCAAAGTTGCCTTTTAAAGGGTCCAAGCATTGCAGTTGTAAGTGTTTCTTTGTTAAGGGTATTGTACCACTGAGGAGCCCTGTGGGTGAACGACCTCGACTCATTGTGGTCTGGCATCTGGGGACCTGGAAGGTTCGATATTGAGCACTACGTGTGTGCTGGGTACTGCTGTGGGCAGTAAGGAGCTTTGCAACACCTGATGGCATGAGCCCGAGGAGAACCTTTTTAGTTAACAGGCAGGTCTGATATTGTATTCTACTGAGGAGTGGAAGCCATCCAACCTAGACGTACAGGTCACAGGTGTGTGTTAGGCGGGCAGCACCCGTTAGAAGCCTACAGGCCTTGTTGAGTGTCACCGATACCCTCCAGAGGGCAGTAGGGGAAGCAGAGCCATAGATGGCTAGACCGTAGTCGATGATGAAGGTGACAGAGTTGTAGATGGCCAATCTAAGGGCATCAGTAGTCATGCAGTGTTTGTGCTTGTGGACCAGGCCGATCCGTATGTTGGCTGCCTTAGCTACATTGCCAATTTGCTGAGTGTAAGAAAGGGAACTGTCTAGGGTGGTGACAAGATATTTAAACTCAGGAACATGTTGAAGTGAAGTCCCAGCTTGGTTCTTGATGGTGACGGACAGAGGTTTATACTTGCTCCATGCGTTGCAGAATGTCATGACCTTAGTTTTGCTATAGTTCAGGACTAGTTTGTGTGAGCTAAACCATTCTTCAACATGCCTGAAATCATGTTGCAACTGACTCTCAAGATGTTTAGAGTCATGGTTGCTAGTATCAGTACTGCATTGTCAGCATAGAGCAATTTTTTTCTGTTGGCAGATGCTAGGGAGACTGTTCAGGAAGAGAGAAAAGAGTAATGGCCCCAGTATAGACCCCTGAGGGACACCTGAGAGGACTGTTTTTTCATCAGAGGTGAGACAGGCAATCCTAACACATTGGACCCTTCCCCCGAGATAGCTAGCAAACCAGAACAGTGCATCTTTGTAGAGCCTGAGAGTGGTCAGTTGCCTGAGTAGGAGTGGGTGATTAACAGTATCAAAGGCCTTCGTTTGGTCAGTGAATACTGCCCCCCCCCCACAGCTTCCTTGGTCAAGGGTGTCGTGGATGAATCCCGTAAATTCCAACAGTGCATGGGTGGTACTATGCCCTTTTCAGAAGCCATGCTGTTCTGGGCACTGGATTTCATATTTGTCCAGGTACTCGACAAGCTGGTCCAAGACTATTCATTACAGAGCTTTAGATGGGGGTTGGGGGATGGAGATAGACCTGTAGTTGGTGTGCAGTGACTTGTCTCCACTTTTGTGTACAGGTGTTATAGTTGCCTGCTTCCAAAGTGATGGGAATTTACCCAATCTTAGGGAAAGGTTGAAGATCTTTGTCAGGGGTTCAAGGATTTTATCTAGGACTAGTGCAAGCAACTTCAGGTCGAGTGAGTCACCACTGTAGCCAGTTTTGCAGATGGCCTTGTGTATATAGGTTCTGGCTAAGTGCATTGGGATCTCTTTGAAGAAGAACTGTGGAGCTGTGCATACTTGGGATGCAGTGTCAAAGGGGAACGTTGAAAAAAATCAGGTGGAAGGACACTGCCCAGGTTAGAGAACACATTATTGAATGCATTGGAGATCGTACCAAGGTCTAGCGAAGGTGTTCCATCAGTGTTGAGCATGGTGGGTGGTGCTTTGGGATCCTTGCCTGTAAGATCCTTCAATTATTCACGAATTTTTTCCCATCACCCCAGGAGTTGAAGAGTGCCTCCCTGAAATATTTGCTTTTAGCCTTCCATATAGCTCGGGTACAGTCTTTTCTTGCAGATTTGTATTTTTGTATGTCCTCTTGCACTGATGTGGCTCAAGCACAGTGCCAGAGGTGGTCCCTTTGTTTGAGCTGAGCTACAAGCTTGGAGTTTATTCATGGGTTAGATCTGCCTTTAACCTTCATCTTTTTAAGTGGTGCATGGATATTGCAGGCTGCAGTAAAGTGGTTAATGAACAGTTCCAAGCTTTGTTTGTATCATTGATTGAGCCAATTGTTGCCCAGTCCAGCCTGCTTAGATGAGATTTTAGCAGCTGAAGGTGCCTCTGCTTGAGCACCCTGGCGTGAATTATCTTAGGAGGGGGCTTGGTGAATTTTTTAGCCCAAGAGCAGATAATGGGTGAGTGGTCACTTACAGTATCAGGGAGTACTGATACCTTAGAGATTCCTTCGAGGCGGTGTGACAGTATCCAATCAAGTACAATGTAGGTCCCCATTCTATAGTCGTACTTAGTGGGTGTGGGGACAAGCTGTGTGAGGTGTTGTGCCGTGACAGCATCCTTGTAGGTGCAGGCCTCAGGTGAAAGCCAGTTTATGTTAAAATCACCCAAAATTATGGTCTCCAAGTTATGGTCTAGGCCCATAAGGTATTCCATGATGCTGTTGAAGCCACTGGCCTGGTCCTTTGGGGGTATGTATACAGAGGCTGTAGTAAGATTCTTATTATGGGCCCCTAGGAGAACTTTGATGGCGAGGACCTGAGATGGGGATCCCGGGTTAGAAAATGGAATGACATGTCCCATGAGGGTATCCCTCAGGTATATGGCACAGCCACCACCTCGTTTTGCAATCCTGTCCTGCCTGAAGATAAAGAGTATCCGGGAATTGTGACCAGAATGTCAGGGATCTTAGGGTCTGCATGATTGCTGCCATGGAACATATGTGTAGGATGACTTATTTTTCCTGATGGAAATGTTATTACAATCCCACATATCATGGCCATCATCCCATAAAATCAAGGAATGGCAGCTGTTACAGGGCATTTAAAAAAACAGCAGGTTGAACGGGGAGGGGGATTATGTGAGTGTTGCTGTTACGAAATATAATGGTGAGTAATCATACAGTATGAGGCAGTGTAACCCCATGGTAAGCTTAGAACAGTGAACCAGAAAATCCAGATTCAAGGCCACTCGCTTACTGAATGACCTTAGTGAATCATTGCAGCTCCCATGTGCTTCACTTCTGCAAGCTATAAGATTGAGTAGAATCAAAACTCCCAAGTAAATACATTTGTGAGCCAAAATAACTGCTAGTGCTTTAACCTGATAAGGGATATCCACCATAGGGCATGGGCCCATCAAGTCTCGACACACATCAACTGCTTGTAAGGGAAGGCTCCCCAGCCCACCACAAGGTGTCGTCTGTGCACCAGGCCACTGCTGTATCCCTCCCCAGGCTGGAGTTGGTGCTGCACTCCACAGCGCCTTCCCCCTGTTCTCGGCCCCCTCAGCTGGCTCACTGAGCTTGCACCTGAGTTCAGGTCACTGGCATGGGAAGGCAGCATGGTTTCAACTGAGACAACAGCCTTCTCTGCAAACAACGTCACATCACACATTTTTGGGGGAACACATTTTGACCCCAAATTTTCAACATAGTCTTTTTAGGACCCCACCCCATCTGAACATGACAGGTGTAATTTATAAAGTACTGGACAAAAATCATTTTGTGCCACTAGTACAAAAATACATTTTGGCCAGGATTTGAAAAATGACACCCACCATGTTCATGAGGTGGTGTGAAAAATGGATATGATGAAAATGTGCTGTCAAAATACTGAGCATTTCCTAAGTTACAAACAAGTGTTAAAAAAATTACAACTTACCTATATAACTTTTTTTTTAAATATTTTGACCCTAAATTTTCAACATAGTCTTCTCGTGACCCCACCTCATGAATCTGGTACGTGAACATTTTCAAATCCTGTCCAGAATGTCATATCACACCACAAGTGTGAAAACACATTTTGGCCAGGATTTGAAAAATGACACCTGTCATGTTCATGAGGTGATGTGAACAAATGTCTTCGTTGAAAATTTGGCATTATAACATTACAACTTACCAATGTTATGAGTGAGCACTGGAAATTTTTAATGTATGAGCATAACTTTGTTGTTTTTAAATATTTTGACCCTAAATTTTCAACATAGCCTTCTTATGACCCCAACTTCATGAACTTAGTAGGTAGAAATTTTCAAATCCCACCTGAAAGGGGATTTTACAGAGCAACAGCAAAATCCTCTTTCAGGCTGTATTTGAAAAATTTCATCTATCTTGTTCATGGGAAATGGTGCCCCAAAAAAAGCCATGTTGAAAATATGGGGTAAAACAAAAAGAAAAAATGATCAAGTTATGAGTAAAAGTTCAAAATGCATTGAAAAATACTTACTGCACTTACCTGATTTCCTCAGTTCCCAATCTGACTTTGAACAGTGAAGATGTGTCTCCAGTCCAGAGATGATTATGGCATTCGGGAGATAAGGGGTGGAGGGTGCTGAGTGGGGGTCAGGATGGCAGTGTAAGACAATGAGGGACCGTTTTCTTTATTTCAGGCTTGAAAAACAAAACAAAACAGACATCAGAGGATGGTTTTCTTTATTAAAAGTACCTACTGACACTGCAGATTGGGCACCACAGGGTTGGCTTGATATTTGGGGAGCACCCCGGTGTCCCTGACTGTTGGTCCAGGGAGTGGTCATTGGAGATACAGATGGAGATGAGATGAGCAGGTGGGGAGGTTAAAAGTGACAGCTGCTCTGTGGCTTCAGATAAATTGCAGACCTGTGGAATTGATCTGATTGCAGATAGTGGGATTGAAACTCTGTTGAAGAAAAGAAGTGTTGGGGCATGGAACAGATTGACAGTGAGAGAAGAGAAGAGAAAAGAAGAGAAGAGAAGAGAGACACAGAAGAAGCACCCAATGGGAGAGCTACACAGGGGGCCGGGAGGAGGCAGGGAGTAGACCAATAGTGAAAGAGAGAGAGGGAGAGAGAGAGAGAGGCAGGGGAAGTGCCCGATTGGAGAGCTGCAGAGGTGGCAGGGAACAGATGTACTGATTCATGGTGATGTGCTTAACAGCAGCAGAGGGGCAGGGAGGAGACAGAGAGAGAGAGAGAGAGAGAGAGAGAGAAATGCTCAGTTGGAGAGCTGCAGAAGGGGCAGGGAACAGACGCACTCACTGGGTGGAGTGCGGAGCACACAAACTGCTATGCATTCAGTATCTGATCACACCTTCAGACACCCTTTTCTCTTTACTCTGCCATTTCACTATACATGTCAACATAGCTCTCTCTCTCTCTGTGCAGCCAAAAAAAGACAGGTGTCTTATTGTTTTATCAACTCTGTGTTAGATAACATTAAGCATATGCTGTGTGCGCGCGTGTGTGTGTGTGTGTGTGTGTGTGTGTAGTGCAATACAGTACAGTATGCCTTTAGACTACAGTTCAAGTATGAAGAATATTTCAATAGCTGGGTTGGTATACTAAAACTTTTACAACCAGCCAAAGCATATACTGTATGTATGTGAACTTTTGCCACTAATGTCAGCAGGTTGTAAATAATGGTGAAAAGTCGTTAAGTAATGTTACATATTTAAGTTAATTTTAGGCTACTAAGAAATTCATATTTAGTAGCTTAAGATACTGTAGTTTGTGTTGGAATCTATCCAAAGCAAATAAAATATGTGTTTCTACTTGGCCACATATGGAATGAGACTAGTATTATCTTGGGAATCAGCATTTTGTAGCTGGTGAAGGCACATATTTGTCTCTAGCTGTAATTCTCTAGGAATTTGGTTTAGTTTAATGTTCTATAAAGCTGGCACTGTGATTTGCAGTAGCTTTATTTCTGGGATGGATTTGATGCCATCTCAAATGTGGTACAGGACATACTGGCAATACAGCCACTCTTAAGGCCGTGATTAGTCCAATGGATAAAAACAAATGTGCAGCAGCATACACAGGTACAGCAGTACTGTGTCCTTCGTTGTGGAGGGTTGAGCCCTGTGAGCATCATATTTTAGAGTACAAAGCAATGTAAAATGTACATAGTTTTCAAAACATATTGCATTTTTTAAATGGGTGATGTGAATGAATTTGTCATTAAACTTGTTCATTTTTCATGCATAGTGTGTCCTAAGAATGCACATTTTCCTAGGTCTTTTGCATTAAAAATGCCAATCAGCCAGTTCCATGTTACAGAGTGGCGAGGCACCCATTCAGCATGCTGGAGACCCAAGTTCACACCCCAGGCCTGGGACGTCGGGAGTGGAGGGTGTTGGGCCAGAGGGTGACAGTGCATCTGAGGTGGTTGCTCTCCCAGTGACACACTCGCTCCCCAGTCATGGTCTACTGGGCTCCAAGATGCTTCTCCCTCTACTCAGTCAGCTGCAATGAGGATGGGAGCCCCTGGGAATGGATAGCCCCAAAACTCGGAGACGAAGGGCAGCCCTGGGATTTGGGAGGTTTATGTCAGTACCAGCAGTGAGTCCAACTGGCAGAAATATCAACTGATCTGAAGACCAGAAAGAGAGAAGCACCGGGGCCATGGGAAGAAAGAAAGTAAAACATAATAATAAAAAACTCCAATCTGTGTGTTCAAAAAAAAAGTTTTAAAATATGAGCAATTTGGGCAAAAATGAGCACTTTGACATACTGTGGTTTACTCATAAATGCTCCAAACTGCCCATTTTGTAACTAAATATATTCAGTTTGAACAAAAAGGTACAATTCAGTGTATCGGGCACAGATGTTCCAAACTGTACCTGTTTTATGAACATGATGTATAAAAATACTCATCCTGGGCAATACAGGTGAAAAATGAATTTGTAAAATTTTTGTGCAATTGCATTAAAGCTGTAAGCAAAATCAGCAGATTCACCGATGTAGTAATATTTTCACCCAGTTCTAATCCTATTATTTCCCTAGTAAGCTTCACACGCAAAGCCCATCCACAAAACTATGCAGTTACATCTTGGTAACCATATAGTGCCTTTAAAAGGCTCCATTTATCGTTGCATTGACTCTTTCTTTTCTCTGTGCAGACAATTTCTGTTTTTCAAGCTTCTGGTTTGTTATGTACAGCAAGTCTGAAGAGGCAGAGTGTTTCGAAATGCCGGGTATACAGCCACAGCTCTTTATGGCTGAATAAATATTTAAGCATACATCAGTGGCTGTGCTCCATTTCTATTTATTTTGAGTGTAATAAGTTTACTTAGGTTCTTGAGGGCTCTGCCTCTTTGAACTTTACTGTGCTTGGTAATTTTGCCGTTAGCACCCACCCTATAGTCCTGTAGCGTGTGGCTGTGTGTTTTGTGTTCCTGGTTTATTATATGCAAACCTGTTGTATAAGTGTCCTTTCTGGTTATGTGCTTGAATCTGAAAAACATTTTTGGTATGTAGTTTACAAGCCAACAACTAAGTCAGCATACCTGGAAACCTATTTCATATTGTTTGGATTGCCGTTATTTGACATAGTGGCAGCAACTGGTGTTCACAGAGATGTTCAAGGGCTCCCTGGAACAGAAAATTAGTCCATTGTTCCAAACAAAGTTAGGGAATTTTCCTGTGGGTGGCATACTATCTGTGATACTTGATGGTGGGGTTTGTAAGGGAACTGAAACCATTTTCAGATGAGTAAATTATTCTCAATCCTCTGATAAATTTTCTAACGTTGGGAGGGGCTAATATTCAAGTCATGACCAAAACTTTCTCAGACTGATTAAATACATTTGTCTGGAAATGTGCTCAAATAGTGTTTATTAACAGAACAAACTATTTACAGTATAATGTTTACTGTGGCTTTATTTTAGGCTCTGTCATTTCAGTGATACTTGATAAGTAACAATAGTTTAATATATTATTTTTCTTAAATCTGTTTCGGAAGATCTATTCCTCGCTAATGACCGCCAAACTTCATATCACTTTTTCCCATTAAATATGTGCCTTAAATACTGCAGTGATGCTGTATGTGGATTTTAATATCTCAATATTGTTGGTTTAGACCCCATTTTAACAGAGCAGAGAGATGAATGACTCTTCTGTGCTACACTTTGCACACCATTTATGATTCTATACTCTCTTATTTTCTAAAAGGAAATGTGGGCGTATAAAGCTACCAAATAGTATAAAGCACCTTTCATACAGACTGTTTCCCAACATGCTTTACAATCCAGGAGAGAGATGGGAAAGAGAGTGTTGCTGCTGTTTTCAGCACATGGGCATTCACAGAGCACAGAGATGGATTTGAGAGGAATTAGAGAGATGCTAAGCGCAGAGCTGTTACATGACTTGCTCAGGGTCCCAAAGTGAGTACTATATGTGGCCTTTGTCAGACTCAGTTCTCCAGGTTCACAGTTCTCTGCTGTAACCACTAGGCCAGACTGTCTGCCCAAGTAAAAGTGCAGCTATCGAGTTCTTCAATGGGGTCTGGAGAGCTTGAAGAAACTAGTTTATGGTAAGGTTTCTTACTCAGTTCTCTATCAGTACAGTGGAACACCACTGTTTATTTAGTGATACAGGTGAGAATGCATTCAAAACTGCCCTCATTATTAGAGACAGCCCAAAGAAAAAAGTACTCCCCATAGTAATGTTGTATCTGACGTCGAGGGTATCTCTTACAGCAGGCCACACCTATGGAACTATAGCTGCCAGGTACTAGCGCCACACAGAAACATTTCTAGCTAGCAGTCTACCAGGGGGCCTCTCACTCTGATGTCATAGGCCAAAGTTGACCTCTCCTATAAGAGTGAGTGGCCCCCCCCACACCCTCCTCAGTTCTTTTTATGCCATCGATCATCGCACGTCAGACTTCATGGAGATCTGTCAGCTTCAGTTGATTGCCATTTCACCGAGATTCTTCATTGAACTTCTGTTTTTTTTTTATTTTTCTTTCCCTAGTGTGTATCATGTTAGCAATAAAGTGATTTTTCTTCTGTGTTTATGCCAAACTCCACCTCCGGGAACCTCTTCAGAAAGTGTGCCTGTGGGCAGAAGATCCATGAGAAGGACAACAACAAGGCCTATGTCTGCTGCCTAGGACCAGAACATGATACCCAGCTTGCGTGAATCTGATCTGCTATAGCTTCAACCAGGCCACTGGGAAGCACCAAGTGCAGATCCTCAAAATGTTTCTGCTGAAGCAGAAGGTCACCCAGATGGAGAAGGAGCTTCGGCCTCAAAGTTCCTCTGCTTCCCCTTCAACGTCCTTGGGCTTGCAGCCCTCCAAGGCCCGGGACAAGTCTTTGGGGAAGGATAAGCATTGAGACAAGAACTGTCCTAAGGAGAAAACCCGGTCCTCCACATCTCAGTTCCAGTCTCTACTCTGTGCGGCGACTTCTGCAGGGCCGTCCTCGTTGTCTGCCTCACATGACCTTTCCCCTGCAGCTACCTCCACCAAATGTTTGGTGGCAGGTGGCAGTTCCAGGGGTTCTGGGGCCCAACCAACTTCTCAGCCCCTGCTGTGTAGTCCCTTCTTTTCAACAGGCACTCAGTCAGGTGGCTCAGTTGGCCTGTCATTGATGGCTCAGCATCAGCGGTTGCCAGCACACAGCCTATCCTCCCATTACCGACCTTGGATGTTTCTTCAGCTGTTGTCTTGGGCCTGGAGCTTCTACCCTCTCTTGAGTCACCCCAGCCTGAGTTCTGGTCACTGTCACCCTCCCCAATGCCTACCCATGCCGAGGAACTTCCCCACAGGCCCCAGCCTGTGTGGCCACCTTCTCCAGTGCTGACCCTGGTGTCCCCTCATCTGACGCGGATGGGTCTGACACTGATAGGGGTGGACTACCAATCCATGCTCACTACCTTATGGGACTTTATGCAGGCTAAGGTTGCTCCTTCCTAAGGCTCATCCCTGCAGTGGCCCCCTAGGCCCACTCCCCAGAATCCGGGGCCCTCGCTTCCCCTTCAGGACTTGGGGATGTGGATAGATGCCACCTGACCCTCATTTTTCCCGATCGGGGAAAAACAACTACGATGGGGGAGCCCTTACATCTCCTCCACTGTCTTGTCCGACGGCAAGGAGACCCCGAGGTATATCCCACGGTCTCCCCCAGATGAACCCTCATTTGTCTCGGTTATGAGACAGTTACAATTCCTTCCTTCCTTCCTTCCTTCCTCCCTCCCTCCCTCCCTTCCTTCCTTCCTCCATTCACGGATTACAATACCTATGAGCACATAACAGCTTTTTTACAAAGGTTCCACATCAGTGGGAACAGTGACAGACAGACAGACATGCAACGGATGGTATTACATCAAATTTTGACAAGAAAGTATTTAAAATGACAATGTGACATTAACAGTGAAACTAAAATTAAAACTATGAATCGGTAAGAAATCAAAAATAACGTAATAAAAGGAGGCAGCCCAAGGTACTTTGTCAAATAGGTTTGGGTGAACAAAAGTTCAGGTAAGTGAAGATAAACTGTGGAAAGAAGGTGGAGGGTGAGAGGGGTGAGGTCCATGGCCCATGGTTCAGTTGGCCATGGTCTTCGACACCAAGGAGCAAGATCCTGCTGTGCATCAATTGGCCACTTATTTACAGCTACCAGATGCCTCCTCTGGTTATTCCTCCCTTAATTGAACACTTTGAGGATGTCACCATGGCCGCCTGGCATCAACCCAGTTTGATACCCCCCATGCCCAGGAAGGTGGACAAATTATTCCAGGCTCCAGCAGGAAAGCCTTTTATCAATGATCAGCTTCAAGTGGATTCAGTGGTCATCAGTGCCGCTCACAACCACACCAAGAGGCCCAAACACTTCAGTTCCTTGACCCTGGATAAGGAGTCCTGGAGGCTGGATCACATTGGCAAGAGAACCTTTGCCTCTGTCACACTGATTATCAGGGTGCTGAACTACATTGCTTATATGGTCTAGTACCAAAACCAGCTCTGGAACCATGCCATTGAATTTGCTTGGGCCCTCCCAGAGGACCCCCAAAAATAGCAAATGCTCCAGTCTCTTAAAGTGGGTTCCAACATTGGCACCCACCTCCTTAGGGCTGCCTATGATGCCGTGGATACCTCGGCCAGGGATGCCATGGTGAGCATTTGCCTGCAAAGACACTCTTGGCTGAGGGTGTCAGGTATTGCCCAGGATGTTCAATTGTCCATCCTGAATACCCCCTTTAGAGGCTTCAAATTGGGGCAGATGTACAGGATATACTGTCTCAACTGCAAGCCTCTGGCCACACTTTGCGGTCAGTCCACTCTGTGTACCACACTAGCCAGCCCAAACATGGTCAACAAGTGCCATTTTGGTGATCTACTCATAGACCTAAGCCTTCTAGCAAGCTTCAGAGTAAGCACCGGTCTGTCCCTACCTTGCCCACCCCCTCCACCATAAGAAAAAAACTCAGAGGAGGTGTTGCAGCCCCGGCTGCCCCTGCCACTTCGGCCTGACTCTATGCCTCCCCCCCCTTCCATAACACAGGAGAAGGTGGTAGGGGGTCATTTCTTTCTGCACTTGGAAGCATAGAGGGAAATTACCAGAGATGTCTGGGTACTGCAGCTAATAGAAAGTGGTCGCACTCTGGAACTTCTGGTGTGCCCTCCAGACAAGCCCCTAGTGCTCTCCTTTTATCCTCCAGACCACATCCCAGTGCTCTAGGAGGAAATCCACTGTCTACTACACAAAAGGGCCATAGAACCTGTTCCAGAGACACACCAGGGCAGAGGGTTCTACTCTCACTTCTTCCTGGTCCCCAAATGCACAGGGGATCTCAGACCCATTCTTGACCTCTGGGACCTAAATCTGTTCATTCAATACAAAAAGTTCTGGATGGAGACACTCCAGGGACTGCTGTCCCTTCTGCACCAGGGAGACTGGATATACTTCCTCGACTTGAAGGATGCCTACCTGAAAATCCAGGTACACCCTTCCACAGGCAGTACCTAAGGTTTCATTTTCAGGGGACACACTTTAAGTTCTGGACCTTGCCCTTTGGCTCATCTTCGGCCCCTCAGGTGTTTACCAAATGCTTGGCAGTGGTAGCAGCTGCCTTCAGGTGGGAAGGACTCTAATTGGATGACTGGCTTCTCAAAGCCCAGTGCAGGGAGCACCTGTTTCAGACTCTGGAAATTACCAGCCACCTAGTCTATGATTTGGGGATCATGGTCAACCTGCCCAAGTCAGTTCTGGCCCCCTGTCAGCACCTTCAGCACATAGGGGCAGTCCTGGATATGTCTTAGCGCATAGTCATTCTGCCTTTTGGCCATGATGATCCTCGTCCCTCCCTTCTTGCCTCATCAGATCTGTTTCCCTTTACTGCAGTGACTGGCAGTGGAACCTCTAATACCTCTTCCTCTGTGCACCGGCTTGCTCTATCAGAAACAGGGCACCCTGGTCTATCCGGACCTCAAATCCCTGCACCTGCATGCCTGGCTCCTGAGGACATAGCCATGACTCAGTTTGGGCTGTCACCCAAGGTGGCTGATGTCCTAGTGGTGGCTAGGAACCCTTCCACTAGGGCCACTTTTTCAATGAAGTGGAATTGTTTTGCGCTGTCGGGTGCTTCACATCAGCTGGCTCTCTTCACTTTTCCAGTGAATCAGATTCTGGAGTACTTAGAAACATAGAAACATAGACTTTGATGGCAGATAAGGACCACTAGGCCCATCTAGTCTGCCCATTTCCCTACCTACAGGATAGGCCGCAGATCCTAGTTAACCAACAGCCTATTTCTTCCTACCCCCCACAAGAATTGCCTTATGTCTGTCCCATGCATTCTTGAATTCTCCCACAGTTTTAGACCCCACAACCTCCTCAGGAAGGCTGTTCCATGCATCCACTACCCTCTCTGTGAAATAATACTTCCTCACATTGCCCCTGAACCACCCTCCTTCTATCTTTAAATTGTGTCCCCTTGTTCTTGCAAGTCTCTTTTCTGAAAGATGCTACCTCTTGGACTTTGTTGATTCCACTGAGGTACTTAAAAGTTTCTATCATGTCCCCCTCTCCTTCTTTCCTCAAGGGTATACATATTAAGCTCCTTTAGTCTCTCCTCATACGGCTTCTCTTGCAGACCCTGCACCATTTTAGTTGCCCTCTCTGGACTGCCTCTATCCTGTCTATGTCCTTATGAGATGGGGTCTCCAGAACTGGACACAGTACTCAGGACGGGTCTCACTAACGGTCTGTACAGAGGATAACAACTTCCTGTTTTCTGCTGATGATGCCCTCCCTATACATCCCAGTATACCCCAGCCCTCCCTACTGCCTTCTCACATTGCTTGCTAACCTTAAGGTCATCCGATATGATTACCCCCAGATCCCTTTCCTTTTTTGTTGTTGTTACTACCTCCCCACCCATTGTGTATTCTTGCCCTGGGTTCTTGTTTCCCAGGTGCATTATTTTGCACTTCTTTGCATTGAATCCTAGCTGCCATACTTCTGCCATTCCTCCAACCTT
This sequence comes from Neoceratodus forsteri, assembly GCA_016271365.2. NCBI lineage: Eukaryota > Metazoa > Chordata > Ceratodontiformes > Ceratodontidae > Neoceratodus > Neoceratodus forsteri. The sequence continues at coordinate 1,132,401,505 of CM028131.1, forward strand.
GCCAGTCCCTTTTCATCCTTTCCACGCCTACTTGTGTATCAACCCTGTTGCAGATCTTTGTGTCATCTGCAAAAGGCATACTTTTCCTTCCAGTCCCTCTGCAATGTCACTGATGAAGACATTAAAAAGGACTGGATCCAATACTGAACCTCTGGTACCCCACTAGTAACCCCCCTTTCTTCAGAGTGGACTCCATTTACAATTACCTTCTGTGTCCTGTTGTCCAGCCAATGTTTTACCCAGGCTACCACCCTGGGTCCCACTCCCAGGCTGGTTAATTTGACTATTAATCTTTTGTGTGGGACTGTGTCAAATGCCTTGCTAAAGTCTAGGTAGGCCATGTCCACAGCCCCTCTCTGGTCTACTACTTTGGTCACCCAGTCAAAGAAATCTATTAGATTTGTCTGACATGACCTTCCCGCAGAAACCATGCTGCCTTGGGTCCTGTGCTCCACTGGCCTCTAGGTACTCAACTATTCTTTCCTTCAGAAGTGACTCCATCATTTCCTACCACAGAGATCAGACTGACAGGTCTGTAGTTTCCTGCCTCTGTCTTGGTCCCACTTTGTGAAGGGAATCACATCCGCCTTCCTCCAGTCCTCGGTAACACACCATCCTCCCATGATTTATTAAAAGAGTAGCCAGTGGTTTCACTAGTTCCTCCTTAATTCTTTTAGAATTCTGGGTGAATTCCATCAGGACCCATTGCTTTGTCCACCTTCAGTTTTAGGAGTTCTTGCAGAACCCTTTCTTCTGTGAAAGGACTGGGATCGACCCCTATCAAGAGTGCTTCTGTTAATTGGATTAGGTACTTCCCCTCCTCTTTTGTGAATACTGAGCAGAAATATTCATTCAGTATTCCTGCTTTTTCACTGTCCCTTCTGCCCACCCACCGTTCATTCTATTCAGCCTCACTATCCCTCCCTTTGTCTTTTCTACGCTGATGTACCTATAAAGGTTTTTCCCTTCTTGACTGAGTTGGCTATCTTTTCCTCAGTTTGGGCCTTTGCTATTCTGACTTCCTCCTTGCTTCCTTCTGCCTTAACTGGTACAGCTCTCTGTCCTGCTCCTTCTGTGTTTCCTTATACTTCCGGAATGCTATCTTTTCTTTTCCTGACTTTCACAGCCACCCTTTTGAGAACCATAGTGGCTTTTTCTTTCATTTTGATTTGTTTATTTGCTTCACACAAAGGCTTGTTGCCTCTGTGATGGCAGTTTGATAATTCCCCATTGTTGCTCCACACCTCCTTCTAGCCTGTTTGCTAGTGCTTTTCTGAGGCACTCTCTCATCTTGCCAAAGTCAGCCCTCCTAAAAGTCCAGTACCCTCACTTTTGTATGGCTTGACTCTGTAGCTGAGTTTAACGTGGACCACACTGTTTGATGGTCACTTGTCCCCAGGTGGCAACCCACTTCTAGATCTGAGATCCTCACTGCCCCGCTTGAGAGCACGAGGTCTAAGATTGCTCCTCATGAGTGAGTTCCAAACTAGCTGTGTAATGCCTGCCACCTGTAGGGCATCAAGAATGGCCCTGTTTTGGATGTGGCTGTAGCAAATGTGCTCCAGTTAACATCTGGCATATTCAGGTCTCCCATCAACAGTATCTCCCTTTCTCTGCCATTCTAAGAATGCCTTCTATCATATCCTTGTCCATTTCTTCCCCTGACATGGGGGTCTGTACACAACCCCTGTGCGGATTGTGGTGCCCTTTCCAGTCTCCAAGGTGACCCACAGTGCCTCCTCTCCTCCCTGTTTACTCTTTTGTTCAGTTGCTTTTATCCCTTCCTTTATATAGAGAGCTACTCCTCCCCCTCTTCTCCCCTGCCTGTCTCTTCTGTAGGTTATGTACCCTGGTATGTTAACATCCCAGTCATGGTTCTCTGTGTACCATGTTTCTGTGACTGCTACGATATCCAGGCATCCCTCTTCCATTAAGGCCATCAGCTCAGGGAGCTTGTTGCCCAGATTACGGGCATTGGTACTCATTACCCTCCATTTCCTGATGGGCTTACTCCCTTTTGCCCCATCCCTGTCTTTCTTGCCTTTGTCACTTTCTCCATTTACCCCTGCCCTTCTCCCTATTGACACCTCTATGTTGGTGTTTGCCGCACTTACTACCGTGATTATTTGGGGGGGGCTAGGATTTTCCTGCTCCTTTCCAGTGCCTCCCCCCTTGGCTAGTTTAAAAGCTTGTCAATGAAGCATTTAAACCTATCACCTAGGATCCTGGTTCCCCTTCCTGACAGATGCAGCCCATCATGCCAGTATAGGCTTGCATCTCTCCAGGTGAACCCCCAGTCCCCAGTGAAGCCAAATCCCTGAGCTCCACACCAGTTTTTCAACCACTGATTGAATCCCATGGTGCGGAACACCCTAGCCTCTCCTATGCCATAGATGGGTAGCACCTCCGAGAAGGTTACCGTCATGCGTGCTACTTGACTAAGGGCCCTCCCAATTCCACAAACTCTTCCTGCACTTCTTAATCCCTTTCTTAGCCAGGTCATTTGTCCCTAGGTGGACAATGACATCCAGCTCCCTCCCCTGTGCAGCTGCTCCGGCAATCCTGAGGATTCGCTCCCTGTCCCTCCAAGCCATGGCGCCAGGCAGGCACCTTACCTCCCTCTCCCCTTCCTCCCCCAGTTCTACCTTCCTAACAATGGAGTCTCCCACCAGGAGTTGTTTCCTTCCCCTGCAGGGTCCCCTGCCACCCTCCCATAGGTCTCCTTTGTGGAGGTTCCCAGGATCCTCCTTGGTCTCCACTGTGGGTGCTTCCATAGAGGAACCTTACTTTGCCAGAATGGCATGGGAATTGTGGAGAGGTACAACTGGAGGGATGCGCCTCTGTTCCACCACCCTCACCCTCCCTGAGCCCACTGTGGTCCAACCGCTCCTCTTTCTTGGCAACCTCTGAGGCAACGGCAGTGGCACTGGTGGTCCCTGGATGGAAGAGGAGGTCCCACAAATCCTGGCCAACTCAGCCTGGAGATGAGCAACCTCCTCCCTCAGCCCAGAGAGGTGCCTGCAGATGGGACAATACCGCATCCTGCAGAACATCTCCCGGAAGACTGCTGCTCCACAGCCACTGCACTGCACCACTCCAATCATGTCTTATTTCTGGCCCCTTAACTGTTTGCAATCCTTACTCTTTCCTCTGTTTTTTCTCTCTCTCCTTACTTTCTGCCTGTGTGCCCTTTAAGCTCCTGATTGTCCTGTTCTGAGACAAGAATATCCTATATTTCTCAGTAGACCACTTACTTACTCAGAGGCAGACCTCCAGCAGCTAGAGGGGGCCGGAGAGCTACTCTTGCCTTTCTAGGATGGTGGGTCCTTGGTGGTTCTGTGATCACTCACTTCCTGCCCCTAAACAGGAAGTTCCTGTTGTCAGTCAAATCCTGTGCCTATAAAAATAGAACTAGCTTTGTGTGGGGGGGTGGAGGGGAAGGAAGGAGGGCAATATAGTCCCAGCAGAGAAGTTCAGTCACACAGCAGTCCTTTCTCCTGGTGTCTTCTGCCAAGCTACTCTCATATGAGTGCCTGAAGCTCTGAAATTATTTGAGCAGAAGTAATAGCAACTAAAAATAATGTTTTCCACAACAGAAAGCAAGGCTTGTATTTCACAGCTGGCTGAAAAGGAGCCAAAGTAAGTTTTTCCAACACAAAATTCAAGTCCCCAGACATTGCCTTTAGGTGTAAGGCCAACTTTTAGCCTAGCTGTCCTCCAGGGTCTACTTTCTTAGGCTTGGGGTTTCCTCCACCCAGACGGTACTGTCTGCTGACAGAACTGCTTGGGACTCGTTCCATAGGTGTGGCCTGCTTTAAGAGATCCCCCTATGCTTGCTGTCCCTTTCAGACTCTGGTCTGAAGCCCATGTCTGCCATCTCTGCCTTCCATGTGCTTATTGATGGCCGTACAGTGGCACAACTGGAGGTGTCCCACACATTTCTGAGAGGCATCCTTCACCTGAATCCTCCTATCCACAATCCAGTCCTGTCTGGGGACTTGGATTTTGTGTTGGAAAAACTTACTTTGGCTCCTTTTGAGCCAGCTGTGAAATACAAGCCTTGCTTTCTGTTGTGGAAAGCATTATTTTTAGTTGCTATTACTTCTGCTCAAATAATTTCAGCGCTTCAGGCACTCATATGAGAGTAGCCTTATTTGATCTTCCACAAAAACAGGGTGTCTTTGTGTACAAAGTTTCTTTCTATGGTGGTGTCAGAGTTTACTTTAAATCAATCCAGCCACCTTCCTGTTTATTTCCTGGAGCTTGAAAATCCAGCGGAAGCATTGCTTCATTCTTTAGGTGTGCGTAGAATTCTGTGTTACTACACACACCATACGAAGAACTGTTGGAAATCCTCTCAGTTGTTTGTTTTTTTCACCCCTGGTAAAGAGGACATTCCTGTTTCAAAACAGTGCTTGTCCAAATGGTTGGCTAACTATATCACTTGTTGCTACAGGAAGTATGGCAAGGATCTTCCTCGCGTTGTTCATGGCCACTCCATCAGAGGCATGACCACATCTGTTGCCTGTTTGAGGAATGTTTCGGCTGCAGAGATCTGTTCTGTTGCTACTTGGAGTTCTGTCCATACCTTAACCAAGCACTATAGTCTGGACATTGCCTTTAGGTGTAGGGCCAACTTTTAGCCTAGCTGTCCTCCAGGGTCTACTTTCTTAGGCTTGGGGTTTCCTCCACCCAGACGGTACTGTCTGCTGACAGAACTGCTTGGGACTCGTTCCATAGGTGTGGCCTGCTTTAAGAGATACCCCCAATGTCAGATAGTACAGTTATTTAAGAACTTACCATAACAGTAGATCTGCTAGGGGATCTCTTGCAGCAGGCCATGCTATGCCATCCCTCCTTCTTCCCCCTGGACCTGGGAGATCTTGCTGTTTCTGTACCTCTTTCTCCAGTATTTTCTTCTCAGAGGGAACGTTCGTTTCTTCCTTGGTTCTCTTTGGTGGGACTAGGTGGCTTATGGTCTCTGGCAGGAGAACTAAGGAGGGCACGGGAGCCACCCACTCTTACAGGATAGGTTGACATTGGTGTATGACGTTGGAGTGGGTGGCCTCCAGTATAGACTGCTAGCTAGAAAAGTTTCTGTGTGGTCCTAGTGTCTGGGGGCTATAGTTCCATGGGTGTGGCCTGCTGCAAGAGAGTCCCTCACAGATCTACTGTTACAGTAAGTTCTTACATAATTGTACTTTCTTCTTGGGGATACATCAATAATCCCTAGAAAAGTGCACCAGTCAAACTTTATGCTAATGTACAGTGTATAATTAAGTTCAAACTCTGTGCTGTGGTCACCCTCTCTCTACTGGCTTAATGCCAGACTTGTTTCTAGAGCCGGGGAAGTAGTGACTACTAAATTTACTCTTCTTCCCAACTTAAGTACTTACAGCCTAGGCCTCCATACACCCTCAAAGTACTAGCCTTGTTCTCTATTGTCAGTCTCTCTCCATTGTACTATAAATGGTCTAGTCACTAGGTATGAGTCAAATGTTGTATCCAAAAACAGTTGCTGCTCTGCTCACCATGAGCCTGTGATTTAACTTATGTTCATGTTTTTATTACCTGGTCGGTAACTGGAATGTATATCAATTTTGTACACTGCACTTGTTTCTTAATTACCTATAACCTGGTTTTTACTTTTACTTGGAATGTATATGACTCTGTACTCTGTTTCTCTTGATTGATGTCTTTTGCATCCTCCTGTGTAACCCCCAGGATGCTTCTGGAAACAAGCTGTTTAACAGTTCATGTTGCTTTCCTGGTGAATCTCTTCTAAATAATAAATAAAATAAATAAATTTGATTTCAAAACATTTTTTAAACCCAAATGAATTACTAGCAGACAAAATTTGTCATGAATTGACCATAAGTATAACATTTTGTGAAATGTTAACAAAATGGTGCTCAAGCAACCATAAGATAAGAACTGATTGTTGTGTGAACCTATTTTCAGGTTAATGAGGGGCTGGTAGGGGAAGGGATCCGCTAGGCACTAGAGATACATTCACTTACACCGGGGCTGATGATCGGAGGGTAGGGGGGACCACTAGGCACCAGTGATGCAGTCTTTTACACTGGGGCTGGTGACTGGTGGGTGGGGGATGCCTCTGGACACCAGAGAATACATGCTTGTTATGGGAGCAGGAAGTCAGGTGGGGGTGGAGCCAGTCGCAGGGCCACAAACCTGCTGCCACTTCCCATGCAGAGGTGCCCACATAATGGGCATGCAGATGGCCCCTTAGTGTCTTGCATGCCCAGTGGGTTCATTTGCATGGGACTGTCTGAGTATAGCACTGGGAGCTACCGGCGCTATCAGGTCTGGTGGTGCTGTTCCCTGCACTGACGAGATCCATGTCTGGGCAGGCATACTTTGCTTAGTGCTGTGCTGACATGCCCCTGTATTCAGATGGCTAGCACTGGTGTGCTATCTGATTGAATATAGCATCCTCAGGGTCATGGGCAATGGACAAGTGCTAGGCAAAACTTTGCACTCTCATTTGCCCATTTTTGAATATCAGGCCCAGTTTATTCCAAGTCAGGATCAATCATTTAAAAAATTAAAAATGTTAACTTTGCTGACTAGCATTAATTTTTGTAATGTTAACTTTGTTACTCAAAAAAAGAATTAACCTTTATAGAAAAAATCTAAATTAAAAATAGTTAACGTTGACTGACAGCCATAACCTCAAATGTATGAAAACACACACACAAAAAGTGCCCTAAGGCACTGTTTGTGCCACTTGTTCTGTCTGTGCTAATTGTTCATTTTTCCAATAACAAAGAAGCTGTTTCCCTGTCAACTGGCTTACGCAGTATGGTTGGCAAAGGCAGAAACTGGCATTCGTTTTTAGGCTTCCTTATTTCTGAACTCATGCCTCTCAAACAACCTTTTATAATTTAGTTTTCTAAAACAATGTGTAAGACTTTCTAGGTTGGTTTTCTGAGAGCTTTTTTGACATGCTGCTCCTGATCTTTAACTGTCAATTTCCTGATTTTTTTCCCTTCCTTAATCAGTCTATTTCTGTCTAAGGGATGGGATTGCAGATGGCACAAATGTTGAAATACATTCTTCTAGTCCTGTGGGATTTATAAAAATGGGATATTGTTGCTTCTTTCCACATGCTAATTTTATTTATTGCATAATACTAGCTTTATTCGAACACACACATGCACGTGCGCACACACACACACCTGCATATATATTGCATAAGGCTCATTAATTCTGACTGATTGAATGGCTGATTCCATTTACACATCATGTTAACAGGGCACAGTTTGAATGGGAGAGCACTCTGATTGTTTGGCTGCTCAGTTGAGACTAATTGAAGACTCTCTGTTTGGAAACAGCAGGATGCAACCACTGTACTGACCTACAGATAGTGTAGCAGATAAGAAGGTTCGCCAGCATGTCTATATTTAATTTCTGCTGATTTAAGACAAATGAGTGTGATCAAAGCTTTTATTACGTTTCTCACCTAGCAAGCCTTGAGACCTCTCTGAACCACAGCACTTTTTTTGTCATGCTGATACTTCTGTGAAATTCTAAATAAAGTATTTGTTGGGCAGACTAAAAGCAGAGCCTAATTTCGACATGCAGTACTGCTTTTCATTCATACAGAACAATTCACATTTATTTCACATCCAATAAGCTGAATGCATCATTACCTCAATGTGATGTTCTTGTAAAAATCTATTTTACCTAGTCTTACAATGGAAATCGAATTAAGGCATGTTACATAGGTGAATTTTTTGTTTGTTTCTTTTTTTGTTCAGAATAAATCATGAACATCAAAGATGAATGTTACTACAGTATGCGCTGGTCAGCCTGCAACTAATGAATTTTTAAACATTTGATGCAGTTCTCTCTCTCTCTTTCTTTATGTCTCCATCTCTCTACTTTATCAGTATTACTAGAATTTTTTCACTGCTGTTTTGCTTAATCATCCAAAAGTTTATTTTGTGTGATGCTTCCAAGTGCTTCATTAAATCAATTCATCTTCTGTAAACCAACTAAGAAGGTACATATCCTGTTAATTTTGGCTTTTACTCTATCTCCAACCACTGCAATTATAAAAAAACAACATGCAGCATATGATTTTGGTGTGGTTGATTTTAACTACTTTCTTTGATTAACTGGTGTATGTATGTGTGTGTATATGTGTGTGTGTGTATGTATATATATATATGTGTGTGTGTGTGTGTGTGTGTATATATATATATATATTTCAAAAATTGTTTGTTATATGATGATATGATATTCCATATGAAATTCCTCAATATAGAAATTTCTAATCAAGTCTGAAAATCTAAATTGGCTTCTAGCTATATATCTAACTAATGCTATACCTTAAATGTTATTTATTTTTTTATTTAGTCAGTCATAGAAATTACAAACCTTTGAGTTATAGACTCATTTACAAAGTCTCCATGTCAGCATAGTCATACATTCAGAGATAGTACATTAGTGGGACATCACATTTCAAGTATTTACATATAATAGCCAAGGTGGCTGAAAGTCTATACATGTAGTAGCTAGGGTATTGATATTATTACAGTGGAACAATTATTGAGCAAGTGCAGCCTCTGGGGCATTGTCGTACAGTAGGAACAGTGATAAATACATTAGTGAGACAACACAGTTTAAGCAAGGTATTTACATATAATAGCCTGGGTGGGTGTTGACCTATACATGTAGTAGCTAGGGTATTGGTATTAGTACAGGAGATATAGTTACACTGTGGGTGCAGCCTCTAGGGCATTGTCACATAGCAGCGACAGAGATCAGCAGCAAAGATGTCCTATACAGTTAGTCCTATACAGTTGGTAGTAATGCCAATCGGCAGTGGCCTAGTGCAGCTCTGTGCAGGTCAGTTAAGAGGATTAGCAGTTGCACTGGCATTGGTGCAAGGAGAGAATGTGTTTTTTTTAGGACGATCTTGAAGTGTTCTAGATTGGGAATGGAGGTTATGGCTGGGGAGAGCTCATTGTACCAGTCCGGAGCTCTATACAGGAATGAACTCTGAGCTAGGGAGGTTCTGACCCTGGGCACGGTCCACAGATGTTTGTTGGCAGAACGAGTGGTCGCAATGAGGGAACATGAGAGTAGTGAGGCTAAGACCCCCAGTGGAGTTAACCCTAGGTGGATATTTTTGGTGAGGAGACAGGATTGATATCATAGTCTTTCCTCCAGGGTGAGAATGTTCGTAAGGGCGTAGGGGGTGCAAGTATGGGAGCGTTTATCTGCACCTAGGAGGAGTCGGCACACTTTATTAATGGCAATGTGAATTTTGTTTAGGGAGGTGTTGTCTGCAACAGAGTAGATCATGCTCTCTAAAAAGGGAGACAGCTTTGCACCTGTGGAAAACACTATACAAAAGCACACAAACTCAAATACATACTTGCATGTAATAATACATACAGTACAATGCAGCTGGAAAACAAATCAAAAATAAATGCAGTTATAAAATGGCAAGAAAAAAATCTAGAAATTTAATTGGCCAAGAGATATCAGCAGACTGTGCATTAAGGAGGGATTAACCCATGACAGAGCATGAGTTTACTGAGCATTAATCCATGCATTTGGGGGGAGGGGTGTTGTGAGGCATGGGGCCACAGGCCGAGTGACGTCAACCACCCAGGCATGAATTAATGCTCAGTAAAGCCGTGTTCTGGAGTTGGTTAATACTCTTATTTGTCAGAGCTTCTGACACTGGCAACCTCTGCTCGTTCCCTCCGCTCCTCTTCTAGGGGCCTACTGGACATTCCCAGGGTTTGGCTCAATACTTCAGGAGTCTGTGCTTTTCAGCATATTTGGGCCGACCTTGTCGAACTCGCTACCATATGCAGTCCAGGAGGCTCCCTTGGTAGAGGTCTTTAAGTGGAGGCTGAAGGCCCACCTCTTTACCCTGGCTTTTAATGATTACTGAATTCCATCATTATTTTGTTCAGTCCCTGGTTATGGTAAATTGAAAGTTTCCCTATTAACCTGATTTATATTTCATTTTTAAAACTGTATTTATGTAATTTTATTTTAATTGTGTTACTGCCTGTTCTTTTGTAATTTTCTATAAGGCGCCCAGCGCCTCTGGGAGTGGACACTGTATAAATAAAATTTGCCTTGCCTTATAAAATGGGCAACTTTATTTTAGAAGTTTACCTAAATAAACATTTGAAAAAACACTGTTTACATGCATTTGTAATAAAATAGTTCTTCCTCCTAATGGGTTTTTCCTAATGAGGATGCCATAGTTGTAGTTTTTTTTACATGTTCCTCTGGTGGAGTGATCTGAAAAGGTCACTTTACATTGCTGTCACTCAGGATTTTGTAGTGCGGCAAGGCAACTGTGGATTTAAAGGGGATTAATCCATGTTCAGGTGACCTGTTTTGACAAATCAGAATACAGGATTTTCAGCACCCATTTTATAACTCTCTATAAACACAAGGTCAGGTGCTGAATCTCATTTTCCTTCCCCCAAAAATACTTAGAGACATTTTATAAGTGTAATAAGCACCTCCAGGGTGTGCATCATAGGATTTTAGTGCACTTCCCAGGGGCATAAGCAAACTCAGCCTCTTGCCTCATGCATACTGCACCCCTGGGGTGTGCATTAAATATACAATAATGGATGGGGAAGTGTGCTTAATGAGAAATTAATGGTTGCCTGAGGTGTGGGATGCTACTTCGCCCTCGGGGTTTGTTAAAGCATCCCACACTGAGGGCAACCATTAATTTCTAATTTAAGCACATTTTCCCATCTTTTATTATTTATAATTGCTGGTCAGCAATCTTTTCCACTTTGGTTTTCCTCCTGGTGTCTCACTGATGCAGGCAGACACACACACACACACACACACACACACATATGCACACACACACACACACACACACACACACACACAGTTTCACTTGGAAGAAATGCTGCCATGCAAATTGAAGAGGTGCGCCGGCCACTTAGAAAAAGGCCTGAGCCTGAGATGGTCACTCTGAGCACATGGACTCGACTGTTAATGCAGCCGGTGCTCTCCGGTCTTTTAATGTCTGAAACACTGTATTTGGTTGCTCTGGTAATGAAGATCGCAAATTGCGGCTACCTTTGTGAGTTCCACTCTGCAGCTTCAGAATGGTAGCGTCAACCAGATATGTATTAAGCTACCAAAAGTGCTGTTTCTTTTTAACAGTTAAAAACAAAAATGAATAGACGACTCGCTCTGGCGACTCCTCGCTCTGCGGGATGAGGAGCCACCATGTTTGTTCAGTGGTTTAGCCCACCCAGGAGGAGTGCAAAGCCAATAAGGATGTGGCTCTCAGTTGATTGAGGTGGTGCGTGTTTGCTGTTATAACCCGTGGGTTATAATGGCAAATTACTGTATAACTGGCTCTGCCCAATGAAAGAATTGCTGACCAGTTATTATAATCCTATAATACACACCCTGACTTAGATTATTACTTACTTATTTCACTAAAAATACCACCAACAGCTTAATCTGGTTCAAGGTCAGTTGGCATTCATCTGTATCCCTATCCCCGGTCCGTGCCTGAAAATAGGCAGGATTTGTCTAGTGCACTTACCTGGTCAACAAAAACTAAATAAAAATAAATAAATAAATTTCCCCTGAAGAAGAAAATGAACATTTTTTTCCTGATGTTGGGGATATCATACTGAAGTTGTCAAGTGCTCAGATTGGTTTACTGGTTGACTGCACAATATCAGTGGTGGCTGTATACCAGGGCATAGGCCCTGGTTAAAAAAAAAATGCTGTGCCTCAGTTGGTGCCCTATGTGGTGCAGAGCCCTCCCCGAGCAGCAATATATAGAATCCCTGGTTGTCAGTTATTTTGCCTCACCAGTCCACTGCTTACTAAGAGAGGCTGAAGCAATTACTTTGCATAATTTTCTTTTCTTCTGAAAGGAATTGGGTTTTTGAGGTGCTGATGCCACACCTCATGCTACGCCAGCGATCCAGGTTCAGGAACAGGCCTGGGTTGTTCGTAGTCGGCTGGGAGGGAGGCAGAGCTGACATCCAGCAAACATAAAATCTTTAACTTATTGCATACTATATATGTGAGGCATTTTCACACTATCATGTCTATAAGAGTGGTAAAACTCAGGTAGTATCTTTAATTTCATTTCACCTTTTTACCCCACCCCCCTTCTCAATGGGAGCAGCACCCCCCTTAGAGCAGCTGGACAGCCTTCAAGGGAGGAAACCTAGATTGATTTGTGTCATATACTATTTTCATTTTTGCCATTTTACCATAAAGGATTTGATTCAATCATGAATGACAGCTGTTAATTTTTCTAGTTGGTAGATATTCAATAGAATCATCCTCTATTCAATCATCGATGGAATATGAGGGGACATCCGCTTATGGGTGATTGCTTTTTTAGCTGCAATTAAATATATTGGTAAGACAGTTTTCCCCCATTTTGGCATTATTGATATTAATACCATCTCTGCTGTCAGTTTAACAAGTTCTCCCCGGCAGTCCCGCAACTCATTTTGCATTGCACACCAGAATAATGTCAGCAGAGGACATAGCCCAAAAATATGCCCCAGATCAGCTTCTTTACATTTACAAGCTCTCCAACAGTAATACTACACTGTGTTCTGTGTTTCATGTATCCTGTATTTACTTTTGGCTTGCTACCTATTTTCCGACATGGTTGGCCTCTCTAACTTATCAGTGGTGCTTGGGTTGCCATCTGGCCCGAGAGTGCTAAACATTTGGAAGCTTCTGTAGGGTAACTATTCTTGGGTTGTAGTCAGGATAACAAAGCCAAGCTCCACCACACTGTTTTGCTCTCATTCTAATTATATCTTCCTTTTAATACTGTTATTGGAAGAAGCTGCGGGTAAGAAGTTTTTCAGCACTTGGTAACACAAGTGGTTGCTGTTACATGTGTTTCCACACTGTGACCACAGCCTTCAGACTCCTTCATCTACAGTGTAAAGTACTATAGATATTCCTATATAATAGGTATAAAAAGTGTATAAGCACCATACAGATTGAAAAGATGGTTAGAGGAAGCGGCTACTTAAACGTGATCAGTGCCACTACATAAAACATTGTACTAGACCACTAACAAGTCTGGCATCACGGTCTACTGAAATAAAATATCTTTTGTGATAGGAATCATTGAAATAGACATTTATTACATATGCAAGTAAAAATCATCACAGCAGCACTGTCCCCACAGAACATGTAGACTGTGTTGCCAGAGTTCTTGGTGGTCTTTTACCATACAAATTTCCAGTTTTTAGCAACATGAATTCCTTATCTTTAAACTCCATGTATAGGTTCTAATTATCTAAATACATGTTTTACTTACAGTTTAAATAGTATATTTTTTAAGTAAAAAGCTAGCAAATATTTGCCCTTGTGTATTTCACCCAAATGTGGCCCCCAAGTAATATCACAGCACTTGTCCTGAGTCTGTTAACACTATTGGTGTGATTTGTCTAATGGCTGAAGTGATCAGTGAGTGGCTGGTTCAGAACAATAGCACTTAGCAAATGGGACTGTTAGTTTAATTTCAGTCTTTAGACCTGTTAATTATAATGACAGTGAGTGTGTGTGTGTGTGTGTGTGTGTGTGTTTTTCACTGAATTGTATTGTAAATCCACAAATGATCCCTACGGGGTGCATTAGATCATGTACATCTAATAAACATAGCAGCACCAGAAAAGTACAAAAGGGGCCCCCTGACAAAGCTACAGTAAGAGCAAAGTGCTGGGGCATATGGGCCACGCTGCAGGGGTCAAAATAAAGTTTTGCAACCACTAACCAGCAAGGCTAGTGACTGGGAAAATCCACTAGCCCCACAGACTTTTCCATTGGCCCAGCTGGTGTACTCACTGAAATGTTACCTTTTCCAGTACAAGCCCGCAGGGCTAGTTAAAGGAAAACCTCACTAGCCCAATATAAAATAAACCAACATTTGGCTAGTGGGCCAGTGTCAGTTTCAACCCCTGCACTGTGAATGGCTTGCACTGTTTTCACCTTTGCAGTTTTCTGCTGTGGCTAATCCTGTTTAACTTATTAGGTTTAAATGATCTGGTGCACTCCATAGGGGTGATTTGTGGATTTATAATAAAAGTCAATGAAACTGAGCAGCAGTTAACTTGTTCAGTTTGTCTCTGAATGCATTAACTCTGCTAATCATCAGTATTTTGCTTTGCTTCACACTGCTGCATACATTTTTGTAAATTAAACTTGGTTTTAGGTCAGCATGGCTATGGCATGTACATATAGCATTTTTGGATTGATATATTAATATTTATATCAGTGTGTTATCTTGTTTATGACAATACAAATGAGCAAGCCCATATCTTTTATACTAAACATGGTAGAACCTCATGTTATATACTGTTGGAAAGGCCAACGTTCAACCCTTCCAACAGTAAGTAATATATGCGTTTCTAGCATGCACAGTTGTGATATTTTCCTTGAACGTGGCATCGATGTAAAAACAATTAGTGCATACATCAACATCAATGTGCCATTGCAGCACATTAATGTAAATATCAATCAGATGGTTTAAAAAAATACTTTTTCAGAAGTTTCTGATTTTTGGGGGGTTTATATGCATGAAAATAAATAGTAATGGCATAAATCTGAGCATGATAAAGTATTTCCAAAGTGTTTAATCGCATTGCATAAAAGCTTCATTTCCCCTTCAAGTAACCCTAGAATTTTCCCATGTCTACGAAAGCGTTGCAAGATAATACATATTTGTAGCTAACTGATGTTATTTAGGTTTATGACATGCCTAGTGCACAAAATTAATTTATACGTGTTTACCTTGTGTTTTCAGTTTTCAATGATGTTCAGAAAAAAATATTAAAATATATATTTATTTAGATATAATACATATATTGATTTCTGTCTCAATGTAACTGTTGTCTTTAAGACAGTGGAGTTCAAGAATGCATGGGATAGACATAAGGGTATTGTAATAAAATGAAGGGGGGAAGGAGAGAGAGCTGTAGATCGGGCATGGTCTGCGGTGATAGTGTAGGTAGGATGGAATGGACAGATCAGCTGGGCCAAATGGTCTTTGTCTGCCATCATATGCTATGTTTCTGTGTTTCTCTCGGGGTAATAAATCTTGATTTAAACCTCTGCAGAAGTTAAATATCTGATTATCATTCAGCATTTTGTATGTGGAGTGTAAAAATAGCATGTTATCTTTACAGTTTATATATCATAATTTGATACACAACTAGCTTGATCAACTGTCTCACAATCTTTGACATCACAAAAGCCTTCTGATGAATAGAGACATGAGTAGTTGAATTAAAATACAACCAAGGAATATTCAAACAAATAGTTAAACCTTTTATAATGATGCTGTACAAACAACATATGTAAGGGGTTGTAGTGTGGTAAAACCTTCATAACTCTTTGGAGACAGTGCCATGCATGAGTTATGAGCCTCGTCCTTACATGTGGGAATAAATGTGGTTACCATGCTACAGCCGATTGTAGTTAGGGCTGCATTACAATCTGGCCAGTAGATCTCGAGTTTTGAACATTAATGTCTCATCTGACTTTGGACCTTGGGAATTGTTGTTTGGAATCAAAATCGTTAATTTTGAAGGCCCATAAACCTCACAGGTGTGACAGAAATTGATAGACTACTTTGAGCTTGAAATACAGTATACAATGAAAAAGTTCATACTCTCCAAAAAATGCTTATTTTGTAACTCTGTGAATGTAAAGAGCATATTGCTACTAAGATAAAAGTGTTTATTCTATTTAAAACTATTAAGTGTCTTCTAGTTTTTTTGTATTTCTCCTATCTATTGGACTGCTACATATTTCAGTACTGGTACTTATTTTACTGTGTCTTTCAAAACATATTAGACTGTTATGATCTGGGCTTACAATTGCAATGTTTATGACACTACAGTTTGCTGTAGCAGCTGATTTTTTTTTTCTGTTCATCTTTTTATTGAGTGATTTCAAATTTATACAAGCATTGGATCTTATGGTTACATGACTAAAAGGAGTGGTTTACAACATCACCACATAATGACAAAAGAGTACGCTATATTACACCTTGTGAGAACTGAATATGAACTGTACTACAAGGGTAAGGAAAGAAACCAGTAAAGCATCTTAATACACATGGGGAAGTTCAAGATCAAGTTATAGACGCTGAGTAAAGTGACTTACCCATGACCTGCAAGATCATGGTATGTTCTTCCATGTAACCTGGTTTCCATAGAAGGGATTTCAGGATCTGCAGAGTGAACTATGCTTCTTCACCTATTGTCTCGGAGACTGGGATAGTGTGGGGGGGATGGACCATACGCCTGTCCGCAGTTTAGCACTCAAGTTACCCGAGAGGAAGAAGAGTAATACATTCTTTAGGAAATTATCAACCACATCTACTTGGAATCTCAGGGGGGTCTGAGTTTGTCCTTAGAGTACTGGACAGGGGACCTGGAACCAAAGGAATTAATGAAATTAAGATATGGAGACCAGATATTGTCATATTTGTGCATGTTCGCAGATTTATAACAAAACAGTCTGGCCACACTGGTCGCAATTTCCATAGCTTTGAACCATTCACCAACAAGGGGAGGTCTCTGTACTTCTCTAGCATTTCAGGAAAAGCTGTTTGGCCTCCACTGAGGCTTGGATAGTACAGAGCTGCAGATGCTTGGGCAAGGCGAAGGTAGGAGGGACAAGGCCCAGCAGCCAAAGCCCTGGGTCAGCTGGGAGATGTGTACCAAGGATTTGGGAGCAGTGGTTGATCACCTTGGACCAAAATGGGTACAGGGGGACACATGCCTATAGGATGTGTAGCAGATCTGCTCCTGGGGCACCACACCTCCAGCAGTGGTCTGAGGAAAGGGGTTCCATCGTTTTCAGTTGTGTAAGGGTGCAGTACCAAAGATGTAAAATTTTGTTTTGGAAAAGCAGGCTTCTGGAATCACAGCAGGTTTGGTGTATTGTTAACCATGTTTGTTGCCATTGTTGGTCAGTTATGGGGGCACCCAGTTTTATTTCCCATTTAGTTTTGGCTGGGAGAGAGGGGTTAGGGGCGCTATCCCTCATAAACCTCTGTATGCTGTCCACCCTTCCCTGTGGGTGCTTGATCCAAGCTTCCAGTGGGAGTGTGGGAAGGGTGAGCTTTTTATATTTCTTACACACCACACACATACATTTCTGTTTAGCACAGGAGGTGGCAAGGTTTCTAATCTGAAGGTATTTCCAGAAGTCGGAGTGTGATAAGTCATACCTCATTTTTAACCCTTGGAATGAGTCAAGGGAGTTATCTCCGGGGGTCTCCAGATCACCTAAATACTTGATGTGCTTCAAAATTCATTCCACCCATCGTTCCGTTTTGTTATCAATACAGAGATTGGGCTTATGCCATATGGGGGTGTATCTGCCTAGCCGAAGACAGTGTTTCGAGTATAGCCCCAGCCTCTGCCAAGCCAGATGGAAGTTATATAGGGTATGCCATTGTTGCAGTGGTTTGGACAAGGGGTGGGATAGGAAAGCCCAGAGCATGAAGCCCCTCAAGATATCCTTTTCAATCGTAACCCACGCTGGGGGTGGGGAAGTTGGGGCAGTGGCCTATCTCTTGCAAGGATTTTGCCATGATGAAGGCTATGGAATACTGGGAGAAGTCAGGCAGGTTCCACCCTCCTCTAAGTTTTTTTGCCCTTAATTTAGCCCTACTGACCCTGGGACGACCTGGGCACCAGAGAAAGTTGCTGATTAATCAGTTGAGCTTTTGAGCCCATGTGTCAGGTAAGACAAAGGGGAGATGGGATAGCAGATGATAAACTCTCGGGGGCAAGCATAATTTTAATCGCAGCTATCTTCCCCGCCATGGACAAATGTAGATGGTTCCATCTAATCAAGTCCTTGCGGAGGTTCTCTTGGAGAGGCTTGAGGATGGCATCCATCAGAGATTTATTATCCTGGGACAGTCTGATCCCTAGGTATTTAATGTCGGTGTGTGCCTAAGTCAGGCCGAGCTCTCCCAACCTTGATGGGGACGTACGGGGGTTCAAAGGGAATATTTCTGATTTTGACATGTTTATTTTTAGACCTGAGAGATTCCCAAAGTTTTTCAGTGTTGAGAGAATGTGTGGGAGACTATTGGGCAAATCTCAGGTCAGAATAAAACAATCATCTGCATACAGTTTGGTTATATAGCTCTTGTTCCCTATCTGAAGCCCCTGTATACCGGGGTGAGATCTCAGTGCTGCAGTGAGTGGCTCTATGGCCAGTTCAAATAACAGAGGAGGAAACGGCCATCCCTGCCGTGTCCCCCTCTGTAGAAGGAAGGTGTTGGAGAGGTCCTAATTGGTCAATTTTTTCGCTGTAGGGCCCGTATAGAGGGTTTGAAACCAACTTGCAAAGTACGGGCCTATATTGAAAGTTTCCAATGCTACATGTAGGTAATCCCATTCCACCAAATCAAAGGCCTTTTCAAAGTCAATTGTAATGGCTGCTGCCGGTGTAAGGAGGGATGTTACAGTTTGCATTAGGGAAATGAGGGCCCGGATATGATCGGAGCTGATTCGTCCTTTGACAAACCCTACTTGGGCAGGGTGTGTGATCTCTGGTAAAAACTTTTCCAACCGGGTAGCAAGGACTTTAGCCAACACCTTAGCGTCAGCATTAATTAAGGATGTAGGCCTGTAACTGGCCGGGATGGTGTGGTCATTGCCCTCTTTAGGCAGCACAGTTATAATAGCCTCTGATAGGGTGGGAGGGGGAGTTGTTGTCTGACATGTGCCTCGTGAAACATTTCTGCCAGGGGGGATGGGATCAGGGGTTGTACAGTTTTGTAAAAATCCACCGGAAAACCATCGCCTTCCGGTGCCTTATGTGGAGCCATACTGACAACAGCCAAGGATATTTCTTCTACCATGATACTTTTGTCTAAGACATCTCTTTGGTGTGCCCTCAGTTTTGGAAGAGAGTACCCCAATGTACTTGTGAGGAATATAAGGCCTTATAAAAGTCACTCATTATGCGCTTAATGGTTTTGGGGTCAGGAGTGGGCTTAACCAGCCTATCCTTCAGGGCATTAATGGATCTCTCAGCCTGTCTTCATTTTAGCCTATAGGCCAGCAGCTTGCTGGTCTTTTCCCTCTCTGGCCAGTACTGAGTACCTAACTTTGTAAGTCGTGATAGAATAGTTTTACGTTTCACAGGAGAATTAAGACCCCTCACATTCCAAGAAGTGGTTGTGTTTGGTTGATATATAATTCCGCCTTTCTTGTCACTAGTGTATTAATTTTTAATCGAAGGGCAGTGAGCTCCACTGTCACTGAGGGGGTCTGGAGAGATGAAGGCCGATTCTTATACTTAGTCTCCAGTCCTTTTAGTTAAGATTCCATTTGTGTGAGTTCCTGCACCCTCTGTTTGTGTCTATGAGTCACAAAGCTGATTATTTTGCCTCTCATAGTGGCCTTGTAAGCTTCCCATATATTGGCTGCCGAAGCGGTGCCAGGAGGGTTGTCTCTGAAGTACCCCTGTGTCTCAGCCAGTATCCAAGGAGCAAAGTCCTTGTCTTGCAAAAGCAAGGGGCCCAATCTCCACATGCGGGATGTCGGGGTCTGCCAGGAGGGAAGGAAGGTAAGGGCCACCGTTGCATGATCAGAGAGATAAATTGGAGGGATAGAGACCGCCTTAGTGGCAGCTGTTATTTTAGGAGAAGTCAATCAGAAATCTAACCTACTGGCCATTGCCCTTGGGGCAGAAAAGTAGGTATGATCCTTATCTGAGGGGTGTATTAGGCGCTACACGTCGGTTAGTTGGTGTAGAGAAATTAGCTCTCTTAGGGCCTGTAGAGATCTCAAATGAGGTTCAGGTCTGACATTCGACCTATCTAGGAGATGGTCTAATACCAAATTGAAGTCCCCACCCATCAAAATGTCCGGGTTGTCAAATGAGATATCCATAATTTTTTGGGAAATGGTATGGAAAAATTTGGGGGCATCTTCATTCGGGCCATAGACATTTACCAGTAGCAATGGGCCGAAGGGAGTAGTGACCTTCAAGATGATCCACCTGACTTCACCCACTGTGTAAACCTCTTGTGGGGACCATTGTAGTTTTTTATGCAGCAGAATGGAGACACCCCGCTTGGCTGACCCAGCAACACTCTGAACCTCTTTACCCACCCAGTCCCGAGCAAGCTTCATGGCCTCTTTAGTGCTCAGTTTCACTTCTTGTAGAAAGGCCACCTGAGTGCCTAACTTTTTAAGTCAGGATAGGATAGTTTTACGTTTCACTGGAGAATTAAGACCCCTCACATTCCAAGAAGGGGTTGTTATGTCAGTGAGATTAGCCATAATCGGGGTGTCTCCCTTCTATGTGCCAACAAATGAATGCTGTAAGATTTATTAACCTGAGTGCTATGACCAGACAGCCAGTCTGTTTCGAACCTATAATCCCCCCTACCAGGTTAACCTTTATCCCTGAGTGGGTTGCTGATGGAAGTTGCAATGTGGGGCCCAGTGGGGGCCCTGAAATCACTTTATTTATTTTTCTTTTATCCATAACAGTTCGGTCACAGTTCAGGAGGTCCTGGAGACTCCCCAGAGATAAAATGTCCCAAAAAAGAGGTAACAAGTAACCTGGAGAGTACCATCCTGGGAGTTTAGCATCACACGCTTCAATATTCAATAAAGGAGATGGGAATACTCCTGACCCTACGAGTATGAGCGTCTTGGGCTGACATACCTACTCGGTATTAGGGCGTAGGACTAATATGACCTAGGAGGGATGGGATGTCCTTCCTTCCAAAGATCTAGTGCTACACCACTGGGAGGTGGGGGGAGAGGTGAAAGCCCTACTCGGCAACTGGCCGAGAGTTTTTTAGGAGGTTAGGCTGGTAAATGCAGGGAACCAGTGCCCCCTGTGATCCGTGTCAGCATCAGTCCACCAAACAGTATTCTGCCTTAGTGATGGTGACTATCCCTTCCATGAGAGGCCAGGGGATCCCAACCGGTGCAGTAGTTAATCAGCCCCGATCGGGAGGTGGTCTCCCCCTCACCCACTAAAAGAGCCGCATGCTTCCTTCCTCTATATCCCTTTTCAAGGGATACAAACAGGGAGGAAGCCAGTGTGAGGGAGAGTAACCCCCCTCATCAGTAGTGTTATACACCTGGTCTCAGCCCCGTAAGTATAAGACTAATGTAGTGACCTGGGCATATATATATCTGGGCTGTCCTCAGCACAGGACCTGTTGCTTAAGCTCCAACTAAACCACACTGGAAGGAAACAGAGGCCCTATAACCAACCCACAAAATATCACGCTCTGCTTCGGGTATACAACGAGATCCACAGTATCCTGGAGCTATCCCTCTACCCAGAAGAACCATGCCGGGACAAGGTAGCGGGCAGATTAGGAGGAAACAAAGTCAGTCCAACCAGTACAGTGTCTAGTCCCTCCGCCCCATGTCCGAAGTGTGGTTTGGGTGGTGGGGAGTGGGGATAGGGCTATAGTGGCATGCAGTCCAAGAAGCATCTGACTTCACATTGACTTCAGATAAACTATCTAAAACCACAGACCTTCTGTCAGTTTGCAGGGCCGACCTACCAGCTATTATAAGTATATGTAACTAAGCATAACCATGTAACACACGAGAATAAATTCTCTAAACATTTAGGGTAACAACCATATGCACAGAGCGAGTACCAGAACTGTAGTTTGGCTGCTGCACAAGGATTCCAGTATCGCACTGTGGAAGACACTGGTATGCACCCGTCCCGGGGATGAAAAGTATAGCTAGGTCCCCAGCGGGGGAGGGGGGGCACTGGATGAGTAAATCCAGCCTCGGGATGACTCCCCTTGCCCCTGTCCCCATATCCCCATATACCCCAGAGAAGAGTAAAGCCTTTTTTCTCATGAAATTATCCACAGGAGGCTCAGAGGGGGTTATAGTGCCCAGCCCTTACCCACTTGGCCATTGCAGGCACACCTGACAGTCTGCAGTGTCTGATTTGGCCGGAGATGTGACCTGTTAGTCCAGTTGAGCTGGGAGAAACAAGAGTATCAGGGCATACACATTGCTCAATATATTACCCCCTAAGGAACCCCACTAAACAACAAGCATATTGTCTAGGAGCGCAGTGCTAATTATATTTGGCATAAATGGTGAAAACACAACTAGCAAAAGCAGAAACTATCACCCAGTAACTTTAGATAAACCCTTACAATTAACATCAGTGGCTGGCCCTGTGGTGCTGAGGATTGAGGCGCTGGACGCCACACCTCGTGCCACGCCGGCGACTTGGGTTTAGGAGCGAGCTCGGGTGCCGGGGTTGGCAGGAGTGGGATCAGATTGAGCATCCACTGGGCTGCTCTCCTATCCCGGGGGGAGGGCTCTGGTGTGTCTGGTGCCCAGCGGCCCCTGGTGGAGATCGGGGGTGCTGCTGTGCACTGGATGGCACGCTATCTCCATGGCCTGATGTCGGCAGGGTTGTCATGCACTGATCGGGACGTGCATCACGCAGGGGAGGGAGAGCGGAGTGCAGAAACTAAGGGGAAAAATACCCCTCCCACCAGATAGGCGACGGCTCCTCCAGTGCCAAATGCATCATGCCCAATGCTGGTTCCTGCCACTGCCCCTTCTACCCCCTCTGGGGGTGGTCATAACGTCCTTGAAGATGGTGGGGAACACAGCAGGCGGTAGTGCAGACATAGCGAGTGAGGTAGCCTGAGAGAGTTCTGGTCAGGAAAGCAAGAAAAAGACTTGCAAAAAAAAAATAAAATAAATAACATCAGCAAGCAGGTAAACAGTACTGGATCCCTCCCAGAAGTTATAGCAGGAAAGTCTCAGGTTCACACCAAAGGGATCAGTAGAAGGCACCAGTCCTGGAAAAGGATGTTGTGACTAGGACTGGGGGGCATCAGTGAACAAATCCAATCCCTAACACAATCACATCTCGCCCCCTGCTCCTGCATCTCCGGGAGAGTGTTAGACCTGTACCCAAATGAGACACCCCTGGGCAAATTCTGAGGAAGACAGCTGCAACCCCTCACCTGGTTCTGTCATCTTAGGCCTGTATTCAACCCTCCGTTTAGAGTGTCTCTGGAACCATGGTATGCTGCTCCAGCAGGGGGCCCGTTATGTCCGTTGCCTAGTCCCTGTATATCAGAGCCCAGTCTCAAATCAAATCAAATCAGCTTTATTTTTATAGCGCCTATCGGAACCAAGGTGCTGTACATAAAATCAGATACAAAAAGATAAAATAGACAAGAACATTAAAACAGATCATCCATGACTGGGGAAAGCTAAGCTAAATAAATAGGTTTTTAACTAAATTTTATATCTATCAACAGTTGGGCATTCTCTCAACTGACGAGGTAGAGAATTCCACAGGGTTGGCGCCGCAAAAGCAAAGGCACGAGAACCAGATGTCTTTAATCGTACCCTGGGAATCTCCAGCTATCCCTCATTGGTGGAATGGAGAGGACAGAGGGGGCAGTAGTGTACCAAGAGATCTTGCAGGTAGCCGGGTCCCTGATCATGTAGGGCTTTGAAGGTTAGCAAGCCAACCTTAAAGGTGATCCGCCACCAAACAGGCAGCCAGTGCAGCTCGTGGAGCACAGGCATAATATGACTGGTTCTAGAAGTCCCAGTCAAAAGCCTGGCTGCCGTGTTCTGCATCAGCTGCTGGTGGTGGATATCAACCCCTGGTAGCCCTAGGTAGAGGGAATTGCAGTAATCAAGATGGGTAGTGACAAAGGCATGGACCAATGTTGGAAGATCATCTGGAGGAACCAGGTGTTTCACCCGGGCGATATTCCTCAGATGGTAAAAAGAGGATTTGACAACAGCTGACACCTGAGATTTTAGGGTCCAACCATCATCAAAAATAATGCCCAGGTTACGCACTCGATCTGAGGTAGTGAGTGACATACCACCAAGTAATAAGCCTGATGGTTGTCCAGCCCCCAAATCCGCCCCCGACGACCTGGGTCCACTACCAGCACCTCAGTCTTATCCGGATTCAGTCTCAGCCAGCTGGAACTCATCCAAGATCTGATCTCAGTAAGGCAATTATTTAGCACGGAGAGTGCATCATCCTGTCCAGGCAGAAAGGACATATACAGCTGAGTATCATCTGCATAGCAGTGAAAACTCAGACTGTATCACCTAATGATATCTCCCAATGGCAGCATGTACACTGCAAACAACATGGGGGCTAAAATGGAACCCTGCAGTACCCCACAAGGCAGGGAGTGAGCACCAGAGAAATAAATTCCAGTGGCAACTCTCTGAAACCTGCCTGTGAGGTAAGAATGGAACCATTTAAGGACTGTGCCAGACAGACCACAAAAAAGACTGCAGGCGCTCCAGCAGCACACCATGATCTACAGTGTCAAATGCAGCAGAGAGATCAAGAAGGACCAGAATGGTACGTGCCTTTCAATCTCTAGCCATTAGGAGGTCATTCAATACCCAGACAAGAGCAGTCTTCATGCTATGCTTCTTCCTAAAACCAGACTGGAAAGTATTATAGACAACCGCCTTTTCAATAACCTTACCAACAAATGGCAGGTTAGAGATAGGCCGGTAGTTAGCTAGACAATCTGGATCCAAGGAGGGTTTTTTAAGGAGTGGTAGAATGACCACCTCCTTGAGGGGGTCAGGAAAGACCCCCCTCTCCAGGGACTTCCAGACAATGTCAGCAAGGATCGGGCAGATAGCATCTACACATCGCACTAGAAGGGGTGTAGGGCCTGGATTCAAACTACAACTGGTTGGGTGCAATGTTTGGACAATCTTCACAATGTCAGTGAACTCCAGTCGGTGAAAATCTGACCAGACAGACCGAGTGCATGCCACATCCTGTCGACCACTGCAATCCCTTGTAGGAGAGGTCGGACCGATGCCAGACCTGATGCTGGCAACCTTATCCGCAAAGAATCGAGTGAACTCCTCGTATCTCAGCTGAGAAAAAGCTTCTCTGGCTGGAGACAGATTGGATTGCACAATCTGTCAACAGTCCAGAAAAGCTGAGCCGGTCGATTCTGTGCGGCAGAAATCTCCCTGGACAGGAATTCTACCTTCTTACGGGTGATTTCTGATTGATAACGATCACAATGTGCCATCAACTTAAGCCTGTCAGCATAATGGCTGGACTTCCGCCAGGCTCTCTCCATCCTTCGTCCAACTCGCAACAACTCCTTCAAGGAGCCATCAAACCAAGGGCTCCTTGGGCAAAGGGTGAGAGGGCGAACACGAACAGGAGCAATCTTGTCCAGAGCATCTCCAACAGCCTTATTATAGGCTAGTACAAGATCGTCTGGACTCATGCATTCACCCAACAAGCCCGATAGGTCCAGTACCACTGATAGGTCACTAGGGTTAATACCCCTTAAAGGGCAGTACTGAACCATCTCCGTAGGGGCAGACCTATTGGGGGGGCCCTGAAGCTGAACCTTATGGTGTGATGGTCAGACCAGCTGACTGGTTCCACCCCCAGATCAGCAATCTCCATACCCAAAAGAAAGATCAGATCCAACAAATAACCCCCTACATGGGTCGAGGAGGTAACTACCTGTGTTAGGCCCACTGTTGTCATTAACTGGAGGAGATTTTGACCAAAATGGTCTCCAGCCAGGTCTTCAGGGGAGGGGAAGGGAGGGGGCATCAGTTGAAGTGGTTGCACTCTTTTGTGGCAGTTCCAGAGCCATAGGGAGAAGGTCCTGGAGTGGCTTGTATTGGTTGGAGAGCTTCACTGGGGTCGAGTAGGTCAATGAGCCGCTGCCTTCAGAGGGGGTTGTTTTCCGCTGTTAGCTCCTCGATCTGTTCCACTGGTCCTTTGCCCGTGCCATCGAGAGGGTTTTCCCTTGCTTGCTGGATGCTTTTTTCTTTTGCCGTCCTTCATTAGGTGTGTGCCATTCAGAGCCAGAGACAACTGGAGCAGGGGAGGCTTCAGCTCAGTGGGGAGGATCTGCAGGCTGCATTGAGGTTTCCATTGGGTGAGGGACCTCACCACGTGGCGGGATCTGCAGGTTGTAGTGGATGGGTCTCTCTTTCATGATGTCCACGAGGAACATTTCCACCTCCTCTGGCACATTAAAGGTGAGCTGTTCTCCTTGGTACATGACACTCAACTGAGCCAGGTATCGGAGGCAGGTCGTTATGTGCAATTTATACAATTCTTGCTTGACCGGACCATAGGCTCTCCTTCTGTGAGATAGATGATGCCATAAACATACTTGCTAAGGTATACTCAAGAGTCCGCCAATTACTAACCTTGCTGTGGCCCCCAAAAACATAAGGTCAGCTGCCCTCCAATTGTGAGGGGAGCTGCTCCTGAGTGGGATTTTTTTCTAGTTTTTATTTATCTCCATTTGCCCAGCCTGCCCCAATCTACTATCACCCTCCAGCCCCATTATCCACCTTCTGTATCATGTACCTTCACCACTTGCCCTGGGCCAACTTCTAGTAGGTTAGTCCAAACGAGAGCAAGAGCTGAGGGTCGCTTCCACGTAACGTCACCTGACGCATTTCGCACGTAGCTTTTTCAAAGGCTGATGTCCATAGTAGATACATATGCATTTAAACAGTTGCCTTAAAGCTTGTCTTTTTGTATACATGAGCTTTTCTGGTGGGTAAAATTATTTTGGAGCACAAACACTGTTTGATGTTTTAGAGCAGGTGCAGGTTCTCTGTTCATTTTCTTATGATTTTTTTGAACCTAGCACTGCTCGCTCCTTTGTGCAGTCCTTCCCTCCCTCTTGTTGCTATGCCTGAACATTGCAGTATTTCAACATTCACTGATGACTTCACTAATTTTCGCTATTTTGTTTCCAAACTTTCAACGTAGCCATTTTTCCACACCACCTCATAAACATGACATAGGTAGGTCATTTTTAAAATCCTGGATGAGGTGTGTTTTCACACTTCTGGTGCAAAATGACATTTCAGCCAGTATACTATAAATGGTATATGTCGTGTTCATAAGGTGAATCATAAAACGAGTATCTTGAAAATCTGGGGTCAAAATTGAAAAAAATAATATATATTTGTTAACAAACTTGTGCCACTCTTGACCCCAACAAGTATGCTTTGTGATCCTGTGCTAGTGAGCTGAGTTCAGGGGTGAGCTCAGTGACCCAGATGGATGGGGTGAGGGTAGAGGGATGGTGCTGCGATGCAACAGCCCCCCCAGCCAGGGAATTAAAGGTGCATGGTTCTCTGCACAGGCCTGGGTACCATATAGTGAAGGCAGCTGTCCTCTTGGCATAGGGCCCTGGACCTCTGCACCCCTGGGTGACAGAGGGCCCTGTGCATTTGCTGACAGATGCACTGTTTGCCCTGTGTATCTGTAACTGTGGCCTCATTGAAGCACAAGAACCACTGGGGCCTGCTCATCCACAGTGCACCAGACAGCCCCATGAATTCTTCACATCTGTTGCTTCACTGAAGTGCAGTGCCCACAAAGGCCCTGCACTTCTGTAGGTGGACGGAGTCTTCTTTTGGTGCCCAAAGAGACTTGCATGAATGAGCATATGATTCCACTATCTCAGAAAGAATGGAAATTCTTTGCAAAAAACTTTGTTAATGCACCAGTTAGGGCAACTTAATGCCACAAAAGTAGGGAAATGTGGCGTTAAGGTTTCTAACTTTAACTCCCCACCCCCAAGCAGCAAAAGGTAAAAAAACATTAGGGTTTGGGGTCTCTGGAGTATTGGCGAATCAGTGGTGAGGTCTTCTTTGATGTTCTCAACCCTAATGCCCACCACTTTCCCTGAGCAAACAACATCATACATGATCTCCTTTCTTCAGGGCCCTGTGTGAAGAAAGCTACAACACATTGTGTTGCTGAGACATACTTCTCTGCCTCAAAAGAGTGCATCACTATGAGGCACTAGCTTGGACCTTCTTCAGACTGGAGGCTATGGTCTGGGGCAGGGGAGAGCATTACGGCACACAACCCAAAGCAGGATGCCACCACTGATTCACCAAGACTGCAGAGGCCCAAAACCCTAATTTATTTTTCCTTTTACTGCTTTGGGGGAGGAAGTTAGGGTTGTAAACTCTAATGCCACATTTCCCTACTTTTCTGGCATCACATTTCACTAACTGGTGCATTAACAAATCTTTTTTGAAATGAATGTTACTTTCTGTGTGGTCAGGTTTATGAAGTAATAACTGTATCTGGAAATACAGGAACTCGAAGTACCCATCTTGACTTGTTTCTGAAGCTCCAGATATGATTATTATAGACTTTAACCCCTACAACAATAGCTTTTATGCTGATAAGGAAATTCTCATTTGAAAGCAGTTAATTAGCAGATATGTTGAGAGAACTAAAATAAACTTAGTGCTACCAGTTCTTTATACTAATACTACGAAGTTTGTAAATTAAAGTAAATTTCCAACATTTGGGTATGGGCTTTATAGCCTGTTACCTTATTAGTCTTATTATTGTTAGTCTTCTTCTGCAAAAATTTTAATTTTTTACTTAGTCCTTTTAGAGATGGAAGGGATTGTAAATAGTGCCGAACCAATGGCTGCCTGATCCCTTTCACTTCTTCTTCCACAGGCCCTGCCTTCATGCTCAGACGTTTTATGACTTCTAACCAGGGAGACCATGGGGATGCGCCCTGTTGTAGTCTAGATGGACATTTTCAAAACATTTTTTATAGATTAGCAATGTTTTACATAAAGGAAAGCCACCACTTGACAGATAAACTCCTTTTAATTGAGTAGTTGTTTTCCTTTATGTAAAATGTTGCTTTAACCCATAAAACAAAATTTTGAAAATGTCCCCCATAGACTACAATAGGGCACAACCCCACACTCTCCCTGGTTTGATGTCATAAAATGTTTGACTCTGGTGACTGGGCCAGTGGAGAGGGAAATTGAAGGGATCTGGCATCCATCAGTTCAACAAGATTTACAGCCCCTTCCTCCTTAAATAGGCTAAGTAGAAGATTACATTTTTTGCAGAAAAGTAACATAATCATAGGGTATGGGCTTATAAAAGCCCAAAACAAAAAAAAAAAAAAAAGGAAATTTCTTTTAAGAAATAGAATACAGGAGATCTTGCATCCACTTGAGCCATACATGCATTTATAACAACATCCTTGTAAACAGAGATTATTTGGACAGTTGCATAATTTGTACACGTTCAAATTACACATAATATCATAGGTGCTTTTTTAAAACTGTTACATAAGTCTGTAATCAGCATGACCTACTTTGATGGACTGTAAGCTGCAAGGGGAACGTCTGAGAGGATTTTTCATAAATCATCTCTTAATCCTGGTAAATAGAACAATAGAGCAGTATTTTAATCTAAAACTAAACAAAATATTTTTGGGTCTTTACATGAGAGCAAACTTTAGCCTTTTTCTCTTCTAAATACAGTACTTCAGTTTCCTATCCCAAAGAAGCATACATTCCTGGCTTTATTAATTGGGTTGTGAACATATCCAAAATAAATGCTAGTGCTTGATTTGTAATACAATTACACAAAAGCATCACTAGATTCAATTCCTGCCTTGCTCTTCGAGGAAACCAATTTAAAGGTGAACAGTCCCCACCAAGGGCTCCCACACTCAAGTGTGGGGCGTCCCAGTGTGTACTTTGTGTGCAAAAACATATTGGTTTACTTATATTTACTAGAGTATAATATATTTTATCAGACTAATTTTGCTTAGATGTGGGCTGACATCTCCTATTACTACAAATCCCAGAATTCCCTGCAGATGACATCAGAGCAGTAGGCAGCAGTGAGAAGATTCAGTAGCCTGCAGTGCATGTTAGAGTATATATATAAGCTGTGATTTTTTTTACTGGTCCTGCTGTCCTCCCTGAACTATGTACAGTCACAGAGGACGGTACATAGGCCCTGGAGAAAAGCAGTCCCAGAAAACATCTGATCAGAGATTATAAAAGCTCTATTATACAATGGGGTATGAAAATCCTGTAACCTCATTGGTCAAAACACATCACATAACCATGATAAATCCTCCAGTATACCCACTGTAAAAGTTTTATATCACTATAAAAACAAAAAAAAAAGAAGTTGAACATTGTATAATAGCAATGTATACCATGATAGAAAGTGGGTATATGGATGGATTTACCACTTCTAGTGTGGTTAAGTCACTCGGCTATGCCGAGTGACCAAACCACACCAGGCGTGGTAAATCCACCCATATACCCACTCTCTGTCATGGTATATTGCTTAAACATGCACTGCAGGCTATTGATCTCCCACCACTGCCTACTACTCTGATGTCTAGAACCTAATCTTGGGAAACATCACATGTGATAGCGGCTTCAGAGGGCAGGTGACCTAATGTTAGTGAGGCGATTCCCAGGATGCACTGTAAGTTCTACTGCAACTAATATAGCCTGGTTTTTTTTTTCATTTAGAAATGAGCCATTTTTAAACAGATACCTTTTGACAGGGTTAAAACTCCGCTGTAGAGTGAGCTGAATTTCTGCAATATTTTTCCCAGTGCAGTATTAAATTTTGTCGTCTACATACAGATGGTATTATAGTCATCAAGGTGCTTTGCTAGGTCATTTAAATATAATGAGAACTGTACAAGTTACTGACAGAATTATTACAGTAAAGAACAGTTTGTGAGTGTAAGTCTTTTAGAATGCAGGGATTAGGTTACATTCTCAATGCCGAGTCTACTGCTGTCCTGTTATTTAAGCAACAAGGTATGATCGGTGGTTACATTAACCATGTGTTAAGCACCCCCAAGGGTGTAATGTGGCATGAGGTGAAGCCAAGTGCCACATGCCCCAAGGAAATGAAAGCAAAAAAACTACAACAAAAAAACAACAAATATTAGTTATGTATTTTTTTTAATTACCCTTTTAATTTACCTCATGTTTAAGGCAAAATAGCCCATTTGCCATCTGAAGTTTAGGGGTGGAGCTAGTGTTGTTCTAAGCTCGAGATTCTATGGAAGGTTGAAGCACCTCCATTTAGCTAGCTAGCAAGTGCGGCGAGCAGCAGCCGCCATATTTTGGTCCAGAGGTACCAAAAACTTGAAAATGCTGCGATTTACTTTTATAACACAAAAAGGAAAAAGAAAAATCAACAGCAGCATCATAAGAGCCTAGAATTTGCTTTTAGATGTACTTGTTCGTTCCTATGTGTCGGCATGATTTACTTTCCGGTGTGACTATATCAGTTATGTTGTTTCCATGGCAGCCTGTGCTGCTGCTCTGCTGCCTATGGTGCTATAGGGCTGCTTAGTTGTGCTTGTTATGTAGAATCCTGGATCCTGGGTATTTTAGCAAGGTTGCCAAGGTAGTGTTTTTTTTTCTTTCCTTTACTTACAGCTAATGGGGGGGGGGCAGGATGAATTTATGTAATACAGAGGTGTTTAAAAGTATTGCAGACACACAGTAATTTAAAACCAAGGCTAAAAAATACTGTAGCAGTTAATAGAGCAGTACTTGCAAATACTTAATTTGTCTAATTTCTCGGTCACATCATCACTGGTACTTTGCTCCCCAACTACAATCTTTTTGGTACTATAAATGGGAGTGGCAGTACACAAATTGAAACTTACTGAGTTAAGTCTGGCTGAACATTGATTCTGGGAGAGTGAAACCCAAGAGGTAGAGGCCCATTTGTGAATGGGTAAGTAACTCCAGCCGAGGGGTGTCAGTACAGGAGTACAGGAAACTTTCTGACTTAGCTCAGTTTGCTGTTCTGATTAAGCTGAACCTGTCTCCAAAATCGTGAGGTGTATAAAACTTACTGAGCTGAACTGGACTGAAATTTACACTGTTGGAACTAAACCCAATTGAAAGTGATTTGGGAAACAATCTCCAAATTAAATCTGTGTACAAAACTGATCTGAGATTGTCTCAAAGGGGGTAAAGATGGCAGTCAGTAGAAAATGATTGGAAAGCTGATGGGCACTTCAGAATTCCAGCAGGGAGTTAGTTTGGTGGATTTGGGGGTAGGTAATGAGGCCCTACTACATAGCTTGTTTAATATGAATGTAACCCTGGGTCAGACATTCTGACCAGTCAGATTGCTCCATTAAAAGATCATTTCTATAAGCCATAATAATGGGACAGTAGCTTTGCATTCTGATTGGTAGAGGTGTAACTTTTTCGCTATAATATTGATTTAAATGCAGCCAAGGCCAAGATGTTTTTAGTTTTGTCATTCATAAGCCTTTATTAAATGTCTGTTGGAAGATCTGCTAAAGAAGTAGAAGAAGACAGAAAGGGAAACTACATGTATATAGCTTTCTTCATACACACTGAATTCCAAAGCATTTCTTTTTTGCAAGCAGTGAGAGAGACTGGTAGTGAAGTGACTGTAAACATGTAGTGGCAGCCATTCTGACCATTATTTTCATTTTCATTTTTGTATTTTATTTATTTATTTATTTTTTTACATTTCTTTTTCCCTCCGGTCACAGCCTGCGGGACCTCTCTCAGGCATCCTGACTTGATCCTGCCCATCTGAGGTCTTCCCATCCTAAGCCTCCTCTCTCCCCACTCCCTGCAGCCTGTACCCCTGGCTTAACCCCCCCATGGTGGGGCTGCCTCTCCTCTTTGGTGCTCATAGAGATGGAACATGCTCTAGGTGGGTGCCCAGGTGGAGAAACTGGAAGGACGGATGGGTAGGGTCCGGCAGAGGGCATGGGGGTCAGGTGCCGTCGCCTATCCCGCGGAGCTGTTTTTTTCCTTGTTCTGTTGTATGTACTCCCCTCACCCCTTACCCAGAAGCGCGGATGTGTAGTGTCATTCAGTGTGGGCATACGTGCTCCCACACACGTCCGCAGGGACGTCTAGCTGACACCTCTACCCCAGCTTCCGCAAGGTCTCCAAATGCAGTGCACCCTGCCTCCACATGGTGTCGCTAGTACTGGGAGACACATCCCTCCCTAACCCCAGGAGAGGAGAGCTGTCATCGGATGCTCAATCCTCTCCTTCCCCAGCCAGCCCCCGGAGACCCAAGCTCATTCCCAAACCCGGGTCACCAGCGTAGCACAAGGGGTGGCATTCAGGACTTCAACCCTCAGTGCCACTGGGCTGACCATTTTTTTATTTTTAACTAGGACGTGAACTGGGCACAGCACTTTTTCAGTCATGCCTGACAATAAATAACAATACTAGACAATACAATAAATGACAAATAAGACTAAACAAAATCAATGAACATTACAGGATCAATAATTAATATTCTCTTAAAATGGGCTAGATACTAGGTGCTCTCTCATTGGCTGACAGCCACAGCAGGGGGGGTACATCAACTTTCAATAGGCACCCGTTGGAAAACAAGTGCCAGTTCAGTGGGCCCCATTACTTAGGGTATCATTGGGCACCCCAAATTTTCAAAGTAAGTAGCCATCACTTTTAACTGTTTTACTGCTTGCAAACAGAACCATAAACTAGGGCACCGGACAATCTCCCTTCTTTTTTTCCCATGGCAAAACATTCTGTCCAAACCCATTTTCTCAACCACAATAAACAAGTAAATTAGCAGCCTTACATCATGCCCTGGCCGCTGCTCACCAGATCATTGCTCCCACCCCCGTGCCTCTTGCCACCCGTTAAATTCATTCTCTCAGTCTGATAGCGTGCCTTCCTCTGCAGGAGACAAATCTACACAAATGCCACTGCTATAAAACCTCTCCAGCTACACAGTCATGCCAACGCTATCCCTCCTTGGATAGTCGCAAAATTTACTTATGCACCTCCTTTCTACTTCATTACAGTCTCCACACTTCTTCTTTTTTGTTTTCTTTTTTTAAATCCGGAACTGCACTGATCAAAATGAGTCTTCTCTACAGCCATGAACCAACTCACCCATGAACCACGCTGCTGGACTCCAGTGAAGCTCACTCCTGCACAAATACAATTTTGGGGAGGGGGTGGATACAAAAACATACTGTGGGTGAGAGAAACCTTTATTAATATGGAAAAAATGAAAATATAAAAAAAGATCTCTGCCTGTGGTGGGTGGCAGTGGGAGGGCTCATAATCATGATA
Source organism: Neoceratodus forsteri (assembly GCA_016271365.2). Taxonomy (NCBI): domain Eukaryota; kingdom Metazoa; phylum Chordata; order Ceratodontiformes; family Ceratodontidae; genus Neoceratodus; species Neoceratodus forsteri. The sequence continues at coordinate 1,132,435,506 of CM028131.1, forward strand.
GCCAGCTCCAGGTCACAAATACAGAAGCTCCTCCAGCCCATAAGTCTATAGCTCAAAACACACACACACACACACACACACACACACACACACACACACATATACACAGTCTAATGCATGTGGAGGAACCATTCTATTACAAAATAAATGTTTTAACATGTAAACACAACTTGATGTATTTTAATCATATAAAACACAGAGGCCTATTTTCTAAGTGCAATAATACCCTCCAGGCTGGGTGGTATGGGCAATACCGGACCTTCCAGGAGATTCAAGGCCCTCCGCCTGTGGCGTCTGGCCTCATTACGTCCCTGGGCAGTCCAGCATTGCTCAGTGCCGCCCACCCTGTTGCGTATTATTGCTTGCATAAAATTTCTTTAGCATGATTTTAAAGTGCTTAATGTTGTTTGCAGATTTGACTAGTGCTGACAAACTGTTCATGATGGAAGGATCATATCAAGTGAAAGACCTTTTGATTAAGGCCAGCTTTGGCATGTAAAGAGAAGAAAGGGTATCAGCTGTATTCCTTGTCTGATAAAAAACATAAATTTCATGTGCATTTTTTGCAAAGGGACTGAAGAGTTGAACTTTGAAAAATCCTAAATGCAAAGACAACAGAATAGTATTCAGTTCTTAAATGTGGAAGTAGAATTTCCATCCTTTCATGTGATAGACAATAATGAGTCCTTTGGCGAGCCCTTTGTGCAAATTGGCTTATATTTTTTAAAATCATTTGATATTTTAAAATAAATGAACTACTCTGGTTCACAAATAAAACTAATCATAATCTCAAATTGACAACAGTATTTGCTTGGCTATCAAAATTCAGGCCTTATCAATCAGAGCATTAATATTTCTATATAAGAAACCCAATTATTTTTTTTTTTGCCAGTTTTATCCAAGTGTCTAGACAGACTCAAAGTAGAGTCCAGATGGATGCCTAAATATTTTAAGGAATGCACTCTAGAGAGCTCCTTCCCATTACTCCCCAAAATACGCAAGTCCATTCCAACTCGGACCAGTCTCTGCGCTATACCAAACAACATCACTTTTGTCTTATTTTCATTTAGTTCTAATTTGTTTTGATTCAACCACCTAGTTAATTTTGTATAACCTACCTGTAGGGCTTCTTGTATCCCCTGGATAGAGGAGCCTGAGTTGAAGAAGACTGTGTCATCTGCATACAGCATGCAGCGTGGAGCCTTTGCAAAAGAGTCTATGACTCAAAGGATTTTAATTCTGATTATACAGTAAATAAATAAATAAATAAATAAATAAATTCTGCCTTTGAGAAAACTCTTGGCAAGTCATTTACTAAAATTGAGAACAATAAAGGTTCCAGTACTGATCCTTGAGGAACCCCTGCCCTTACTCTCAGAGGTTCTTTAATTAAGACTCTTTAATTATTTAACATAAAACACATGGTAAAGCACACATGATGTGTTTTGGGGGGGGGTGCACTGTAGAAGACAAGAGAAAAAGGGCAGTCTAAACTAGATTAAAAAAGGTAGGTGCTGTACTGAATCTTCTTTTTTTGTCCTCATTTTCACCTCGTTGGCTGCTGGGACCTCCATCCTTCCACCCAAGCCTTCCATCCACCACGTGATATCCCAGATGAACACCAGTCTTTGCTTGACAACTTTCTGGGTACCACGACTGTAACCCATGGTTTATCCCCATGGCCAGGAACCCCCAGTCCCCCTCAAACCAGGAGGAACATACTTCACTTGACAGTCTGGGCCTGTGGGGTGGAGACAGCAAGGTGTGGGAGGAGTCAAGGAGACCTTGCCATGGTGTGGGGGGCTTTATCTACTGGGAGTTGCTGGGGATTTTACTCCCATTTCCTCCCCTCACCCCAGGGCATGTCCTAATATTTGGTCTTGTCGAGATGCCTATCAGGGCTGTTGGAAGGGCAGGTGAGCCCCGCCTCACCTTTGGTGCTCCCTTGCCAACCCTACTCTGGGCATGTGACACCTTCATGTCAACTGCCAGATGAGTGAGGATGTGCACACATAAGGCCACCCCAAAGGGACCACTTGTTCCTTCCTGAATGACATCCCTCTCCCCTTGGGTCACCGGGGGTGGTCATGCAGTGGAAGGAGATGCCTTCCCTCCCTGAGGCAGGAGGCATCCAATGGACACCTGAACCCAGCCTAGCCAGATGGCACCAGATGTTCTGAGCTGGGGCACGAACCCGGTTGTCTGGATGGCAAGTGGTAACTCTACCACTGCGCTATCCGGCCGGCCCTCTGTACTGAATTTTCAACATCACATGCACTTCTGCTTTAAACTAGTAGACTGGTTTCAGTGGTGTGTTGTAAGTGCAACACATTTACACACAGCAAGGCTGTTACAATAAATTGTTGTCTTTACTGTACATTGTTGCAATATGACTTATTTTAATATTGCTACGGTGGATGATTAATGGAAGTCAGAAAGGCAGAGAAAGAGAGAGAAAGAAAGTTACCTGTAACTGGAACTCAGTCCAGTACGGAAGTGTGTATTGGTTTCCCTTTTGCATTTTAGTTGCTGGACTTTGCGTTTATGATTTATTTATTTATTTATTGAGATCTTGGATTAACACATTTGAGCAGGGCTCTTTACGTAGGTTGCACAAATAGTTGATAGTCAGGAGCTGTGTCATTCATCCATTTAAACATCATTATTGCTACTAGATGGGTTCATCTGATAGAGAGATCCAGTACAGCCTTGCAAATGGAATTTGAGATAATAGTTTAGAATTTGTAGGTATTAAAATGATTCTTCTAGCATCAGGGATGCCCCTTGCCCCTTCAGTATATGTTCTGCATATAGAACCATTGACCCAGCTTCTTCGGCAGTTGGAGGACATTGTAGGTATACAGATACTTGAAAACACACATAACATTGTTTTACAACTTATTCATCTATTTAGCAAACCCAAGTGAGTCCTTCCCACATCTTTGTGATGCTCTACTCTCCTATGGCAAGTTGTTGGGCTATAGGACTAATAGACAAAACCCTGGTCTTAAATTTTCCTTATGACCTGCCACCAGAACTATGTCATAGATATAAGGTCAAGTGGCACAAGAGATATTTTATACCCTGGGTTCATTTACTACACCTAAAAGTCTGAATCACCTTACAACACTAAATTTAGATCCCATTACCTCTCAAATCAAAGGTGACATTGGTAAATGGGATGTTTTACCAGTGCAGCTGGTGCAGAGAGTTAAAGCCATTTGGATAAATATACTTCCCCAGCTTTTGTATTTTTAGACCTTACATATGGTCCCTATATCAGTAGATTGTAATGGGTGACGCAGTCCAATTTCTGGATTCCTTAGACATGAAAACCCCAATTGCCTCTGAAAAGCTGCACTGCTGAAACCCGAGGGAGGGCTGGTCCTACCTAATTTAAGATAATCATTTGGCTGCACAGCTGACACATATGGCTTCCAGCTATCAGGCCCACTCGAAGTCGCTAGAACTGTCATATGTGTTGCCTGAGTATAACTGGGCATTGTTTGTCAGCCCCATGTCCCTCCTTTCCCATCTCACTGATATCCCCAAAGGCTGGTTCTGCTTCTGCACTGGCATGCAATTATGGACCACCCTACCCTCTCAGAGGACATCTTCTCTATATTCTAATTGTACTAGCCCAAGACTTTTAATTTTACTTGATTGTTTATTGACAGTAGGATCAGGGTGTGGGATAGATGGCATCACCATCACGTTTCAGTTTTATACTCGGAGGATAGTGCTCTCTTTACACAATTATGTGGACACTGTATACTAAATTATTTTGTTTCCCAGTATTTTCAGGTTTGAGATGATCTTAATAAACACCAAATATGTGGAACACAGGAACCCCCCCCCATCCTCTTATTATGATAAGTACACAAATTATTCTGGATATGGAAACTGATGACCGCATTTCTAATCTACATTTGGCCCTTGCCCTACCTAGGACTACATCCAAAGAAGTAATTAGAGTTAAGTGGGAGGTGGAACTGGCTATCCAGATTCTTTCAGGAGATTGGGAATGGGCAGTGGTGATCAATCATGTTGCTGTGGCATCCCATATGGGAAAGGAATTTGCAGAGGAATTGTGAATGCCATTCCTTTGAAGCCCATTTATCTTAGCAGTTTCACTCTCCAATTACTCCACACTGCTGGAGGAATTGCAGACAGCAGTGGGCAACACATACCTATTACTTTTGGGAATGCCTGGTAATTTCTGGTTACTGGTCTGAGATATTAGAGGAGCTAAGGGAGCCTTTGATCCTTAGTCACCTTCCCCTTACCTTGGCACTGCTGCTAATCAATCCAGATGACATTACCACTGAACATCATATATGCCTGCTTGCAGTACTTTTAACTGTGTCAAAGAAATATACTACTAGACTGTGACTTGCCCCCCCCCCTTACACACACACACTTGCTCAGTGGCACAAGACAGTAACAGACATTTATCAGGTGGGCAAAGAAACACATAACTTTGAATCCAGATAGCTTTATTTGGAAATAGAGTGCATGGGTACTCAACATTATGAAATAAAGGCCGGATTTTATTCCCTAGGTGGGTGGTCATAGTGGGCCTTTCCTCCCCAGTTTGTGCCCCATCTCCTTGCTCCAGTGATATTTGGTGAGCCTGCCTTTTGTAATAATCAACGCTGGGTGTGCATTAATACTGTACTGACATCACTTATGGGGTGGTTGAAGGCCCTCAGCTGTGACTCAAGCCTTACAACCCACCATGGGCATTTAGTTATTGCAATATTGCTGTCACTGACTGTGGATTATTCCTGACATACTGCAGTCAAAGTGCGAGGAAATCAGTGTTCTGTAGACTACTACAGTTTTCTGATTCCTTGTATGAAACTTTTCACCAAGAAAACATAAGCAAAGAAATGGCTCTTTTCCTGGGGGAAATGGTGTAGATGAGATAAAAGATGACAAAAATATTGTGACACATTGCATAAAAACGTAAGTATAAAAATTGCAAATAATCTTTAAATATAGTGCAAACTGGGATGAAAAAGAAGGCACAGAACTAACGCACCGGCACAGAAGTAAAATCATAAAGTGCTAGGTGCAAGACAGGATACAGTGCTAATTGACCAATTCCTTTGCCATTATAAATATCATCATCTTGGTTTGTGCAAAGTTATTAGATGCATACATAAGACAGTGTGAGAGGAAACATTTCAGACTGTCAAAGAGACTGTTCTGGAGGGACAGGAGTCAGAAAGAGATACTCTGAAAACTGCGGAACATTTAGTTTATAATTCTTAGAGGTATCAGACAGTGCAAATGTAAGTAAGATAATTTAAAGAGTGGATCAGGGTCATCTGTTGGGCATATTCATTTGCCAAGATCTAACATGGGCTAAATACATTGGGAATCTTGAAACCTGCGCTAGAAAAAGCTGTCTGGGTTCTTAAAGGGGCTGAAGTAAGCCCTCCAGAGTCGATCAGTATGTTTAAGGTATGGGTCTGTTATGTTCTAGAATATAGGTGTATGATATGGCGCTTCTCCTTAACTCAACAGGCGAGAGGACCCCTAGAGAGCATTCAGAGCTGCACTGTGCACATTACTCATGGACACACAGTAGGTATGGATTGTGTGCTCCTTGACATTATTTGAATGCAGAAAGGACAGATGTGAGCATATATTCAGGGAGATTAAAAGATTTTAGCATAGTCTTAATTTTTTTATCAAACCCTAAGCTTCAGTGTCAGTACCGTTTGAGGAATAGGAGTAGAGGGTAAGAGAATTTAGGGAACTCCAAGATATGCATTTTGTAACATGGGCCATTAAAAAAGTTACTGTATTAACTACTGCCTTGTCTTAGTACCCTTCTGACTCCCTGACCAACCTTCTGGGAGGACATAATATACTTATGTATTCCTAATTCTGTGCAGCTGAGTCTTTTCCTGGAGCATTAATTGCAGTTTGTATGTAGCACCGTGCATCATGTTTGTAGGTTTTCATCCAGTTTTAATGGACTGTGTGCCATTTTGTTCCTGATGATATCTGGTACCATTTGAGTTTGTAAGTCATCTCTACTGCTCATCATATTAATGCCATTTTAGTATCTACGCTAAGTTTCCTGGGTTTTAAATGATGTCAAGTAATAAACTTCATGCTTGATGTGTATTGTAATTGTGATGTGCTTAGTTCTTATTCTGCTATGTTTTATATTCCATTTTTATTTGCAACTCAACCGTTGGGTTTATTTGCCTTTGATGACATGAAAGAGGAAAAGGATATAGCAGTGGAGATTCCTTTACCAATATTTAAAATAAAAAGCATTGCACCATGTGTGAGCTGGTATCCTTCAAGGGAAAGCCTGCACAAGTTGCTGCACATGATGCAGAGGTGTATGTGTTTGAGGGGGAGGTGGCAGTCAAGAACAGAATGATAGAAACATTGTATAGAATGTCCACTATGGCAAATAAGAATTTAGGAGCAGCCTGCTAAGAATGTCATGGTAATCCATAACTAAAATTAAGTTGGCCCATTGGTGTAGCAGTAGCGCTACTGCTGGATACACAAGCTACTCAGGTTTGGAAGCAGACCTAGGTCATTGGGGGCCAGCTGGGGACAGCAGCATCAGGTGTCCCACAGGACACTCTCCTCCTTCAGGGAGAGACTGCAGTGAGCTCCACCACAGCATTGCCACATAGGTGACCATGGTTAGCAATGCAGACAGAAGCAACTAGAGGGTGGGGGATGCTCGCTAGTGGAAAGTGTCAGTGCGCTTCCATGTTGATGTCATGTTGCCATCTTCGTGTAGCACCCAGGGGAGAAAATGGAAGAAAAAAACATGGTTATAACAGGATGATGCCGACAGTGTCTCATAGGCCCCACTCCACCTTCTGAGCATAGTGCCTACCAGACTCAGTGAGGCATCCAAAGGGGACTTGGGCTATCCCAAAATCCACACCAAGGAGGGGGGAGAGGGGGTAAATCTGTAGAGAAACAAGGTAGGCCCAGACTCAGAGATGGTAAGGTATTGGATTGGGGGAGCCGTCGGTAGAAGGAGGCCAGCAAGTAAGACAAGGAGGAGAAACATTAGAAAGTTAAAAAACAAACAAAAAAAAACTAGAAGTAACATTTTAAATATTATTTTCATGATTGTTGAAGAGAGGGAGGCAGTCTTTGTTTCTGTACAAGGCATAGACTCTGGGGTGAAGTTTATACAGAGGGTATCAAAGTGGTGCATAAGCCCCAGCCCCGGGCTCCAGCCTGGTGTTGGGTGACCCATATGCCAGGTACTTCAAATGAATTACATATACAATTTTGGAACCGTCAGTTTAGGAACCATCAGGGGTGGAGTGGCTGATCGGAAAGTTTAGAAAATTGCTTTTCATTGCCAAGGAACATAGCAAAAATGTTATCAAGTTAAAATTTAAGTTGTTTCACTGGAATCAGTGTTGAACCTGGTCAAAGTCTTTTTTTTTTTTGCAGGCAGTGAAAAAGTTTAGGGGTAGTAGGGCTAAAAGAAATATTGACTGTGTTATCCGCAAATAAATGAAAATATAAGAAGACACAGGTGACTGGCCATTTAGAAAGATGGAGAACAAGATGGCCCCAGAATGGAGTCCTGGGGATGCCTTTTTCAGTGTGAAGAGTGGAGAAACTAGAATTGCTCAGGTGAAAAGCCTGGAGGTAGTCAGTCAGGTATGATTTGAAACAACTGATTGCCTGGAGTGTGAGGCCTACTTTAGATCTTTTTGGAAGGGGTAAGGCCTGCATTAAATCCTTTTGGAGGCATGGATGAGTAATCGTGTTAAAAGCTTTGGTTATCTCAAAAAGGATAACCGGTATGAGGCATTCTTTGCCCATGGCTTGGACATGTGGCTACTGTTACAGAGCCTTAGCAAGTAGGGGATCGTAAAGTAGTTTATCCTGAAGCCAGGCTTGATGGAATTTAGGTAGTTTACAATACATTTGCAGTCAGGGTATGGACAGTTTTCTCCAGCAACGTGGCCAGTGCTGTGATGACAGAGACTTGGCAATAATTTATTGGTTGGGAAATGTCCCGTCCTATATGAAGGGGAAGGACCATAGTTTCCAAATAAAGGGCATTGAGCTGATGGAGAAGGAGTGGCTCTTCAGGTGAGTAATATGAGTGGCAGAAAAAGGGGGCAGCAGTACATAGGAGGTATGTGTCAAGTCCATCTGGGATAGGAGGTATGTGTCAAGTCCATCTGGGCTATGGCTCTTGTCAGAATTAAAGAAGGGACTGCTGTATGTGAGACTGGGATTCAGATGGGAAGGTGAAAGAGGGACGTGAATAAGGAGAACAGTGTAGAGTTGCAGGGAAGGTATGTGGTGGCTGGGAGTGCCTTAACACTATAAATGAAGTAACAACTAAACAGGGAAGCAACCTCTTGAGGATCACAAATGGACAATCTTGTTCACCAGGATAGCCTTGTTGGACATAGTGCCTCATTTCCATGAGGTTTCTGTGGAAGTGCAGGACATGATATTTAATAATACAAATCTAGATAACTTTTTGCTACAGTAAGAGCATAACAAATCATATACATGTAGTTATTATAACAGTTTGTACTGTGGGACTAGACACAGCTGCATTGTGTATTATGGTGAATGCATAGTTGTTTTTTTCAAAAAGTGCTAAGTGTACAGCTATCTTTTCTGTACTATAGTCCGTGATCATATTCAACAAAATGGAGCTGAATTGCCCAAAAAGCACTTACAGTACCTGTCTCCCTTTTAAGTCTGGGTACTTTGAAACATAAGGTGTCTTCAGAGCAGAAGGAATATGACCAGACAACTGGTGAAAGGATAGATTGAAAACAGAAGGTTAGGTCACTATGATCACATCAATGTAGCTGAATTAATCAACAATTGTATAGGCTGCAATGATGGACTGAGCAGTTGTTGTAAAGGATATCAATTTGTTGTGGCACAGAGTAAGAAGATAACAGTATGCAAGATATTTGTAGTCTGTTGTGGGCAGCATGAACTGTTACATGATTTAGTTTGTGGCCAGTACATGACAGCAGCATTTAGATTACTGTAGAGCATGGAGTCTGCGGCCCATAGTACAGAAAACATAAAGCTAGATTCTTCTTAGACTAGAACGCTGCCAAGCATATTCATTTTGTTTAAGTCACATATTCAGTATGTTTGGCAAAGATCTTGGAAGCATCTAGCTAGAGTCTAAGATATTTTAAAAAGAAAAAAAAATATCACTTGTTCCAGTGCCACGGGGTCATACCACCATATGACAAAACCATGTGGCTGAAAATGCTGCAGTGAAACAGCACCACACAAAAACGGAGTCGGGCAAAATACCAACCTGTTCTGCGCACCGCGCCTATTGACAACAATGTTTATGTTTTTCCGGGGGGGCTATGCCTCATGCACCCCCCAACCCCCAAAACCTAAATAACAAACTCTGGGGGGGCGGACTTTGGGGATGGAGGAAAAACTTGAGGGGGGGAGTTTGATTTACAAAAAAAAAAACACATGCCACCAAAAGCTTTAGCAGGAGAGACCCGAGGGGGATCCGAACCATAGCCCCAAGTCTCCCAACTGTGCTGTGTGCTGGTACCCTAGCCACTGCACCACAGGAGTGGCTTTACCAGGTGCAGAGCACATGGCTCCTTTTCCTCTCCTTACATCACTGTGCAACGACAGTGGTAGTGGTGAATCCATATTACTATTCTACCCCTGTTGCTGTGATTTCAAGTGCTGCATGTACAGCACGTTTAATACTGAGCTGTCATACATAGGTAGTATTGATCCGGTACCTGTTCCAGTACAGCAGTTTTCATAGATGTGATGGGCAGGTGACATGGAATTACGTAATAGTATTAGAAGTGTGCTGTTATCAATCAACAGACTTTCTCATGTAACTGACATTTTAGGCATTCCTACTTTTATCAGTGCAGTGTTTTTTTTTTGTTTTAAACGTATGACCTAATTAACTACCTGAGAAAAGCTGGGGGAAAAGTGCATAACGAAGATGTGGCTCACTCCTGAGGTATCTGCAATAGGAGCGTGGAGATCTGTAGTAAATAGTAGGTATAAAATTGAGACAGTCACATTGTCTATTCAACAAAAGGGTAAAAAATGCTGGAATGGGTAGAACTGATGGGTCCTGTATGCTGTGGATGTTGATCCAGATTTGTATCTCTCAAAACTGATACACAGGGGTGGGAAAAGAGATAGATGCGATTACTGGATAGATTCCGAAGGAGTGGGAACTTGTGGATGCTTTATATAACTGTCTAGGTATGCTTCTTTCATAGTTCATTCACAATGCACTTCATTACGTATTTTTTACAGCTGGCAGTGTAAGTTAGTTTGTGTTGATGTTCCTGTCTGTTTTGTATACTGACCTTCTAAAAAATACAATAAAGTATGAATAAAAAAAAAGAAAATATTGGGTCAGTTGATTAATAGCTAGAATAATGTCAAGGTTGCTAAAGCACAAGCAGTGAAAAAGTTTGGAAATTGCTAGTCATAAAAACATAGATGCAACTACCTGTAGCAGTAGTTTGATTCATCTACAGTTAGAAATAAAATCCCCCAAAAGTAAATCAGCCAGCAGGGGTGTACAAGCCTTGAATGTTATTCCCTGAATACAGTTAATATTAGTATACTCCATACCTCTCAAGTGTCACACATTGCGAGACTCATCACTCATTTTATCTCTCAGAAATCCTCTGTTCCACTTGTAGAAGGTGACATTCCACATTGACCACTAGGCCTCTGAAGCAGAAATCCATAATAATGTAAGATGCTACATTATCAGCAGATATTATAAATATTAGTACACTTATTTCCACAGTATTCTGAGCTTCTAATGTCATGTTTGATGATGTGTGACACATTTTGTCCAGCTGTCACACATCTTGTCACACATTTGGGAGACGAAAGGTTGAGAAGTATGGTATACTCCGTACTCCATTTGAGTACCAAGTCTTTTTTTTTTAATGTTCATGGGTATCCAGGGAGAATTGGGGCCCTTAAAATTAACCAGAAAAGCAAACTTACCCCTTTACGAGTGGGGAGGCTGAGTCCCTTGGCCACAGTCTCTCCCATTCTCTCGTAGACATTTAAAAAAAAAAAAAGATCCTGCTATCTTGTGATTCTCTGCCAGGAGCAGACACTGTCTTTTAATGCAAACCCTCAGCTTGACCCCCAATTCCCCAAAAATAGCATTAGTCAGTAGTGGCCCTGCCTGTTGACCCCAGTCACTGATTTTATGGGACCAACAGTGTCAGATCCTGACTAGTTTGGTCCGCCTTGCATAATGAATGATGCTGACTGCTCCACCCTCCCCCAACTGGCCATATGTCCCTCTTACACCAGTAAAATCAGACGACTATAAAGAATGGTGGGCATGCGCACTTTGAGTAGCAGAGGGGTGCAGCTGAACCAGACAGAATATGGGCACCAAGATTTTTTTTATTTAGTTGTTTAACTAGGTATAGTACACTAAGCTGGAAGCTTTTTTACAGGAGCGACCTGGGAGCACAAGGAGGTTAAGTGACTTGCTCAGGGCCACACAGTATGCAAGTGGAAGCTGTGGGATTCAAACCCAGCTCTGGTCTGCTGGATGTCACCAGATTTGCAGCTCGGAGCCTTAGACCACTGCACTATACTGCTTCCTAATTTTTTTGAGGGGGCCTGCCTACTTCTGATTATTGCTATTTTGGGAAGTTGCAGGAGTCAGGCTTGTGGGGGGTAAAAAAAAGACTGTCAACTCCTGACATGATCTGATTGTTATAAAGAAAATATATATATACATATTGCTTTGATTTGTTTGACAGAATAGGGGTGGTGGTGGTGAAGGGAAGAAAATGGCTAGAGTGAGGAGGGGATAGCCAAAGGAACTTGCCCTGGGCACCTGGGGAAGAAGGGGAAAGCTCGAGTTTCTTTTGGGTTTTTTTTGTAATGTTTTACCTGAATACAAAAATGAGAAATGAATAGCCGAGTCCCTGGTGTGTGGAGTATTTAAAAAAGAGGCACTACCACACCTCTATCAGTCTGCAAAACTGTTTTCCAGGATTAGTAACAGCGTGTTAAGAAGCTACATGCCCCTTAGACTTCATCTGTCCCCTCTGCTTTTCCCACTTTGAAGTCATAGTCCTCTGCCTGTGACGTCAGACTAATTTCTAATTGTAACTTCACAACAGGTATCAGCAGCTGGAGCAGATGAGGTCCAAGGGGACATTGTCATGTTTTAATGAAAATATATTCAGATAGAAACAGTATGAACATCCTGAACAACAGATTTAGTATAACCAAATTCTGTTGAGGCCAACTGTGCATTTTCTTTTGTCTGAAAGTGGAAAATCTCTTAAACAAAAATGAAAATAAACATAAATTTGAAAATCTACGTAATCGGTATGACCGAATGCCCTGAAGGTTATTAGCACACTTATAAAACTGGTTTTAAGAGGAAAAAATGTAAAATTAACCTAGAGACAGGCAACAAGGTCTGTTCTGTCTAGTCCTCCAAAATACCTAAACAGCATTTGACCTGAATTGACCAATCATATTGTGCACTTAAACATGTCTGTTTTATAATTAGTTGTATGTATCTCATCGATCATGAAACAAATACAGTATGTCAGCTTAATAAACCTAAGTACACAAAGCTAAATCATTGAGCATAAGTGAGTGTCCGTTAATATATTTTAGTGGTACAAATTAATACATGGAGTCATCACAGGATAGAGGGAGAATCGATGTTTCACCCAAACAGGGCTTCATCAAGGTGATGCCATGTTTGGGTGATGAACCTCTATTTGTATGTAAAATAGCAGGGTTCCCCACTGTCTGAAAATATAGGGTGGTGGCAGTGATGATCGAGCCCAAAGGTGTTATTTTTCTGGACCTCCTATATGCACCGTACATGTGCATATGTGGATTTTAAGTAAAATATAGTGGACTGGTATCAGAACAGGGGTAGCAGTGCAATAAAGGATGAGAATAAAAGACAATTTTGGAGGATTTTATAAAACAAAATCAGTAATGGATAAAAATATAGGGTGGTGGCAACAAAATATAGGGTGGTGGTAAAAAATATAGAGTGGTGGTAAAAAAATATAGGGTGGTGGCCCACCACGCTAAAATAATGAATGGGGAACACTGAATAGTATTTTTCCCCTTCTGTCCATTGATGGGTTTATGGATTGATTTGTGCTACTATATTCGATTTACTGATGCTCACTTGTGTGCCATGATTTAATCAATGCTGTTTGGATTACTGTGTCATGACTGGTCGGCAGCACCTTGGATGTAGTATGCAGATCTTCTTTGAGGACATCTCTGGCAGCAGGTTACACAGTAGGAACCTCTTGCTGTGAGGCACCAGGATTGCATGGAAGCTTTTCGCTAGCAGTCTTCCTGGGGCCGCCCACAATGTCGATGTTACTACGTCGGCACTACCCTATATAGTCGTGAGTGGCCCCATACCCTCCTCAATTCTTTTTTTTTATACTTGCCCAGCTCCTCGGCTTCAAAGGGGGCCTCATACCCCCTCCTACTCCATCCTCCAGGTCCTGCCACCAGAAACTCCCTGGTTTCATATTGCTCATTCAGCCAGGAGTATATTCATTTTCTCCCATTTTTTTCCCTATCCCCTGAGGATGCCGGCACAGAGGACGTTTGTTCAGATGAATGGCGTGCTGACGCATGCTGTCATCAAGCGCCCAACAGCATCCTCACTCTTCTGACTCCGGAGAGGCATGTGTCCCTATCACCTGTGCTTCCACCGGCAGAGCAGCTATGGGTGCTTGAAGCAACCCAGTAACCCACCCCTGGAGAAGGAGAGCATCCATTGGGGTCCTCAATCCTCCTCCCCCCATACAACTCCTAATGGCCCGGGTCCATTCCCGAACTCAGGTCACTGGCGTAGCTCAAGGTATGGCATCCAGTGCCTCCAACCTCAGTGCCACCGGACCAGCAACTCCTCATTTCTTTTAACGCCATTGACCCTCACACCTTGGACTCGCAGAGCACTGGTGCTACAGTTGACTGCCATTTCTTACCCCGTTGATGAACTGTGGTTGTTATTTTCTTCTCACCCTAGTTTTTTCCTTGCCTCTTTAGTTAGTTCTAAAGTGAGTTCTGTCTCCTCTATACCGTTTATGTTGGAGTGTCTGTTTCATTTCTGTCGGTGTGGACAGAATATTGTTTTTTCCATTCTGTTTCCTTCAGTTGCCACTCTCAGGGACCTTCCTCAGATGTTGCCCAGTTTTTCCTGCCCGACCTGAGATCCTCCCACTGTGAGTCCCCCTCTGGTGCTCTGAACACCCTACTCCTTACCTGCAACCAGACCCTGCTTATACCCGCGAGGGTGGGGCCACCTCAACCACATGGTGGTCCTTAAATCCAGCTGTGTTGCAGGCAGGGTGAGGATTGGAGGATATTGGGGACTCCAGCAGGTAGAATCTGAGGGTGGGTGTGGAGCCATGGTGCATTGTTGTCTTCCCTGAGCAAGGGGTGTTTTTTTTTTATCATGATGTGAGCATGCCCTCTGGAGGCACGAATGTGCAATGATGTCCCGCGTGAGATGGGTGTGCTCCCGCTCCCCTCCTGCAGACATTCGCCGTCACTGTTACCCCTTCCTGACATGACCCCTGGCTGTAGCACCCTCAGCCTCCATTGGTAGTCGCTGATGCCAGGGAGTCACAAGCTCACCCTCCCCAGGAGAGGAGAGGAGAGCATTCCTCCGGATGCTCAATCCTCTCCTCCCCAGTCGACCCCTGGCAGCCCAAGTTTGCTCCCGAGCCCGGGTTGCTGGCTTGATGCGAGGTGTGGCATCAGGTGCCTCAATCCTCAGTGCCACCAGGCAGGCACGATATAAGATTTTTGACAAAGATCTTCATGATGCTTGTGTTTGCTGCCTGGGCACCACTCATGATGATGTTCAGGCCTGTTCCGTCTGCAGCAGGTTCAACAAAGCCACCCGCCATCGATGCCTGAACGAGTTGAAGTCATTTTTGATGGAACGAAAGGTCACCATTCTGGAAAAGGAGCTTAAGGTTCATGACTCCTCATCTTCTCAGGTGCCGTCCTCAGGTTCCCACTCAACGAAAGCCCAGGACAAGTCATTGGGGAAGCACCGTTGTTGGGACAAGGACCCTGCCTCTTCCCATGAGTGGTCTCAGTCACTGCGTATTGTGACAGCTGCCTTGAGATCATCGTTGGGTTGGGGTGATGACCCCATCTGCCTCTTTGGCCCTTTTAGTCACCAAGGCGGTGTTGGTAACTCTCTCCGCCGGTTAGTATGGTGGGGCCTCACGGTCGATGGGCTCACCTGGCCTCTCGCCGATGCTACCTACTGTCTCCCTCACCTTGTCTGAATCAGGGGTGGGGGGACTTTGGCAGTGCAGCTTATGGAATCCTCTGACACCAGACACTCATCATTGGGGCTTCCCCCACTTCCCCCTCCAATGCGGCCACCTTTGTTGAACGCCCCCCCCAGGGAGTCCACACAGCTGGTGGTGTTGGACCTTTGCTGGCCGGTAACAGTCACTCTCCTCAGGGTGCTCAACTGTTCTTGTTGTCACCCTTGATTGACCCTTCGGTAATGGAAGTGCCGGCCCCCCAGTTGATACCTCAGTCAGCCCCCATTTCATCGATTCAGATTCCATCTTACTTTTCAACGGGGATGCAGGACCCTCCCCCACTACCTCAAACCATGTCTTCCTCAGTGGCAGTGGAGGTCCAGGCCCTTTTCTCATTGTTCCTCGATCTGGTTCAAAAAGTCATCCTGCCATCTGTGCCCACCATGGCAGGTCCCTCAATGTTGCCCACGGTGACTCATTGCTCATCGGTGAGGATGGTTCCCTCTCGCTCATTGTTATACTCTGTCCCCCCTTTTGAGCCTGGGGAGGATGATGACTACGTCCCCGAATATCTTCTCTTGGGGGACAGCGACGATGATGATGAGGAAGAGGAGGCTATGGCTAGGACCCCTTCCAGTACCTCCACCATTTCTTCTGTGGAGGATGATTCACAAAAATATGTCCCTTGATCCCCCCCCCCAAGATGACCTTTCTTTTGCCTCTGTTATGCGCGATCTCCAGGTGGCTATGGGGTTTGAGTCAACTGAACAAGAGGAGTCCAGGTGGAAATCTGACTCATTATCTTCGCTTGCCAGAATCCCAACCCCTCATCATCCCACCCATCATTAATGCCTACAAGGATGCCATTCTGGCTGCCTGGTACAGGCCTCACCTGGTCCCTACTATGCACAGGAAGGTGGATAAACTGTACCAGGCGCCTTTGGGGAGACCCTTTTTCTCAGCCCCCCCCCCGGCAGACACCATTGTTATCAATCCGGCTCATGATCCTTCTAAGAGGCCGCAACATCTCAGCTCCCTGCCCCTTATCAGGAGCTTCAGAAGCTTGATAACTGCCTTACGAGACCTGCTGTTCAACACCTGCTGCTGCACCTGTCACTAAAAGATACTCTGCTGTTGTTCTGGCACTATTGACATGGCCCACTGGGCGCGGCAGCCCACCACCCCACCCCCAATTCACCCGGGCCCTCCCTCCTCTGCCAGTACCTGCTGGTACTACTTGAAATGTTTATTTAACTACACATGTGTTCAAGCAATTGTACGTAATACTATGTATCTCTGTTCACGCAACCTATGTAAAACTATGTTGATTCTGTGTGTCTGTATTCTGTAAACATGTAAAAATCTGTTATTCTGTCTTGGCTGTACTCTGTAAATTATGTTAACCATGTGTGTCCTCTCTGTGACGAGGTACCTCTATAAACGAGCCGTTGGCTCAAAGGTTGTAAATCCGATTATACAGAAATAAAAAATAAATTAATTAATTAATGGGCAAGAGGATTTTTGCCTCCTCTACCCTGGCCATCCACATCATGAATTACATTGGTCATGTGCTATGCAACCAAAATGACCTTTGGGACTCCACAAGGGCTTCTGCGTAATCCCTCCCAGACAGGCCTCACAAGCAAGAAATGCTTAAGACCCTCCAGTTGTGGGTGAACATAGGCAGGAATCTTCTGAGGGCCACCTTTGACATGGTAGATGCCTCAGCATGGGCTTCGGCCATGGGCTTCTGTGTCAGGATTCGCAGCTGATGTGCAGCAGTCCATCCTGAATGCCCTTTTCTGGGATCCTAAATTCTTTGGGCGTGATGTTCAAGATATCCTCAGTAACCTCCAAGCCTCCGGTAGGACCCTTCGCTCTGTCCATTCTCTGTATCACACCCAACACAATTCTGGTAAGTGGGTGCCCTTTCAGCATTCCACCCATTACCCATGATTCACTTCTAAGCTACCCAGCAAATGCAAGGCTTCTGCAGCCCTGTCTGCCCCCCCCCCACCCAACGGAAAGTACTTCCAAGGCAGTGGTGCAGCCCCAGCCATGGGTTCTCCCACAGCCTGATTCCTTGCCTGACCCCCGCCAGTAGCCCCTCAGGAAGAGGTGGTTGGGAGTTGGTTCTTTCTCCAGCTGGAAGGGTGGAGGGAAATTACCAGACACCTGGGTTAGTCGCCAATAGAGCAGGGCTATGCTTTGGAGTTTCTAGAGATCCCTCTAGATGTTCCTCCCAGGCTGTTGTCTTACCCTCCAGACCATGTTCCCGTGCTGCATGGGAGATAAACACCCTGCTTCAAAAAACAGGCCCAGACACCCAGTGGAACTGGGGATTCTACTCATACATCTTTCTGCTACCCAGGTCCTCTGAAGACCTGCGTCTCATCCTGGATCTGCATGCCCTGAACCTTTTATCCATTTCAAGAGGTTCATGATGGTCACTCTCTCAGGTCTCTTGCCCTTACTATGGCAGGAAGACAGAATTTGCTCCCTGGACATGCAGGATGCCTACTTACATGCCACTTTATGATCTGTCCTACTCACTGGACGTTCCTCACGTTCTGATTCCAGGACCAGCACTTCCAGTTCAGGGCCTTTCCCTTTGGCTTGTCCTCAGCATCTCAGGTGTTCATCAAGTGCCCTCAGGAGGGACGGCCTCTATGTCTTCCCCTATCTGGATGTTTAGCTACTGAATGCCCTGCCCAAGGAACAGCTGTCTGTGACCCTGACATATAACCCTTCAGCTGTTTGTCAGTCTGGGAATTACTGTCAGCCCTTCCAAATCTGTGTTGATCCTTGGCCAGCATCTCCAGTATATAGGAGCCATACTGGACATGGCTCAGGGCTAAGCCTTTCTTCCTCTGGACAGGGTGGAGCACCTTATGGCACAGGCCCAGGAATTTTATTGTAGTCGTTACGTCATGGCCAGGACATACCTTCGAATGCTGGGTCTGATGGTGGTGGCCATCACCAAGGTTCTCCTGGCGCGCTTTCAAATGCGGATTCCTCAGTGGACCCTTTGGGTACAATGGGACCAGCAAACCAGTGACCTGGAGCAGTGGGTGCTAGTGCCATCCCCATTAAAGAAAGTCCTCTTTTGGTTGATGGAACCCAGCAATTTGCTCAAAGGGGTTTCATTCCTGATCCCCGCTCTTCTCCAGGTCCTTACCACCAATGCTTCAGGGAAAGGGCTGGGGAGCACACTTGGGTTCCCACCAGACTCAAGAGCTGAGGGGGCCTCCCTCCACATCAACATCTTGGAGATATGGGTAGTTCTCTATGCCCTGACAGCCTTCCAGAGTCACCTGTTCTCAGGGCCTCTGCTGGTGCAAACAGACAACATGAGCATGGTACACTACATCAACAAGCAGAGGGAGGAAGCCCCACTCAGATGAGGTAAAACATAAGGCTTTACCCACCTATTGTCCAGTGTTGCTCTAGCACTTTTGGACTGTCGTTTTATGGTGTGCTGTGCTCACTTGGATTTTATCTATGTGAATATCTTTTATATCTACAAGAATAAATTAAAAAGATATGTGAGTATTTGAAGTCCTCTGGTGGTGTTTATTTATAAAGTGAAGCAAAGACCCTTGGAAGAGTGTGGAGTGGTGAATTGGGAGGTGGGTGCAACGTTAATTTAGAGAAACTTACTCTGGCTTCTTTTGAGCCTGCCATGACTTGTGAGCAATACTTCCTGTTGTGGAAAGTGTTATTTTTAGTTGCTATTACTGCTGCTTGGAGGATTTCTAAGCTTCAGGTGCTCATGTCTGTGCAGCCTTATTTGATTTTTCATAAGGACAGGGTATCTTTATGCATGAACACTGAGTTCCTATCTAAAGTGGTGTCTGAGTTCACGCTGAACCAGACCATCCACCTCCCTGTCTACTGCCCAGAGCATGCCAATCCAGGGGAAGCCTTGCTCCACGCCTTAAACATACATAAAATTCTCCACTGTTACATTCACTGCATGAAGGACCTCAGGAAGTCCTCACAGCTTTTTGTTTCTTTTGCCCCTGGTAAAGAGGGTGTCCCTGTTTTCAAGCAGTGTCTGTCCTGATGGTTAGCTAACTGCATTGTGTTTTGCTACAGAAAGTATGGCAAAGAGTTGCCGGGAGCAGTCAAAGGCCATTCCACCAGAGGCATGGCAGCTTTGGTCACTAGTTTCAGAGGTGTTTCCATGGCCGAAATTTGTTTAGCAGCCACTTGTAGTATAGTCCATACCTTCACTAGGCATTACAGCCTGGACATCACCTCTAGGAGGCGGGCTTACTTCCACCTTGTCATGCTCCAGGGCCTACTTTCTTGAGCCTCTTCTGTTTCTCCTCCCTGCTATGGATTCTCTGCGTCAGTGCTTGGGACTCACTCTTACTGTGTGACCTGCTGCAAGAGATGTCCCTGAAAAAGATGGAAAAGTTGCATAAGAACTTACTATAACAGTAAATCTTCAAGAGAATCTCTTGCAGCAGGTCACCTCTTTCCTCCCTCCTTGGTATCCCCTCCTGTACTACTCCTTCCAGAATGGTCTACCGTCTGCTACTGCTGCATTTTGGGCAGTTTTTTTATGGCTCTCCTTGGTTCCCTTGGGAGCTTGTCCTTGTTGGCTGGTCTCCAGCGGGGAACTGAGGAGGGTATGAGGCCACCCATGACTATATAGGGTAGCGCCGATGTGGTGACATTGACATTGTGGCAGGCCTCAAAAGACTGCTAGCGAAAAGCTTCCATGTGATCTTGGTGCCTGATGGTGAGAGGTGCCTACTGTGTGATCTGCTGCAAGAGATTCTCTTGAAGATCTACTGTTATCCTGAGTTCTTACAACTGTTGTTTTCTAAACTAAATAAACCTGTTGATACAAGCTTGTATGTGATGCTAGAATATAATGGCTGTCTTTGAACTTTTAGAACAGACTTTGCTCTGCATATATTTCTGCCACTGTGGTATTTTTGTGAAGTCCATTTAAAAGCATAATTGATAAAGTAATAGTTTTGTTAAAGGAGTACATTTACTGTGTGAACACTGACGTTATGCATTTAGCAGGCCTGCACTGTATATCAAAATGCTTACCTGTCCTCCTATGTAACTTAAACACTTAACATTCTACTATAAATAATGAGGTTAAGTCTAAATACATACCACCCTGTGTGTGGGCAGTCTAAATTCTAACAATGGCAGTATAATTTATATAAATAGTACTAAATAGTTGCTGAGCAGTCCCATAACAGAGTCCATCAAATTAATCAAGCTTGGGTATATCCAGAGAACTTAACTGTTTAAATACCTAGAGGTTGTAGGAAAGAAAGTTTGTAACTATGTTGGTCCTTGGAAAACCAGAGTCATTTAGTTTAATAACTTCTGTTGGATCAAGGGCATCCTGTCAGATGTGATTTGCAGGGAAAACACAGAGAGCAAAAGTAGGAGAGCATTCGCTGACCCAATTTGGAACAGAGTTATTAAATGCAGCAACCCCTAACATTGAAATAGTATGAATCCATCCCATATTTAAACAAAAACTGATCACTTGAGCATTGCATCACAATGTAAATATTTTTAATGCAACTTAATTTTAATCAATGTATAAGGTCAAATATTTAAATAATGTCTAATTTGAAACAGTTGCCATTTGTTTTATAGACATTGCTGGTAATATAGTAACACTTTATTTTTAGTGGATATTTTAACTTGTACACCTTGTATAGGTTGCACTTGTTTGTCATGCAAGGATGGCAATGAGCAATCTTACCCAAAGTCCACCATTCCGGTAAAAGATTTAAAATGTAAATTTATATATCTATATATAGTGCAAAGATATTATAGTATAGTGCACTGATGTATATTGTAACATATTTGTGCAACACAGTTACATATGTTGGTTCAATAACAGGCATCAAACTACGCAATGAGACATACCTACAGCTTTAAAGAAAAATATTGCCTTCAGAATACACTTTATAATTAAAAATGAATGGATGATTTATAAAAAGTAGACTTATTTATTTATGGGTTTTGCTCAGGAAAGCATGAAAAGGTTACAATAGCTTCCAGGTGTGACCTGGGGGGAGTGGAACAAGATTTGGAGAACAGAGTCACACCATAAAATAAGTAAGGTACAAGTCAAGGGATTCAATAACATACAGATTCAGTATGATTGCCAATTGTGCAATGAGTTTTTTTTATACACCTGAGGTGTGTGATACCAAATAAAACACAAGACCAAAGGTCATGTATTTTTTGAGGCATTGCAGACTGAGGGTGTGTTAACAAAAAAAAAAAACAATTTTGCACCCACTTGCCAATATTTTAAATTTTTTTATAGTATATGGTTTGGACTTACTATGTATGGAATTCAATGGCTGCCCCAATGTTGTGCATGTTCTAAATGTTGTTGTGCACATTCCAAAAGTTGTGTGCGTTCTAAAAGTTATTGTGCATGTTATACAGTAAATATTCAGGAGCCCTAATTAATATTCATGACTCCTGTGCTACCCCGCCACATGAATGGATGAAACGGACCACTTCAAAAAAATTCAAACAATCATGGTGTTGGCACTTAGCGAGCACTTCATGGAGATGGTTTGGACATGGACTGCCATAGCGGCTGTGTGTTCCCAAATCATAACAAGTTCACAGTCTTTCTTTCTTTCTTTCTTTCTTTCTTTCTTTCTTTCTTTCTTTCTTTCTTTCTTTCTTTCTTTCTTTCTTTCTTTCTTTCTTTCTTTCCTTTCTTCCTCCCTCCTCTCTTTCTTTCTTTCTTTTTCCAACATCAAATAATACCGCAAACTCTTGACACTTGGGACTAGAATGGGACTGCACTGCTGGAAACTTCAGAGCTGTGTGAGCTGCAGATGGCTAGCGGGGCCACAAACACAAGGTGTGAAACCTTGTGACAGTGAAAAAGTTTACTTTTCACTCTCGAGGTCCATACACTGGTATCTTCAACCACCCGATGGAAACATAGGCTCGTTGTGTATACCCAGCCATGCTTTATTCCTTTTATATTGGTTTTGAAAAAAAAAGGTAGGAAAAACAGTTTTGCTTTTGGGAACTGTTGCACTGCAGTAAAAGGTTTTTGTTTTTTATTTTTAAAATGTTGACCAGATGTACATGTGCAAAACAGCACACAGGAATTGAGACAGACTGTGTGGGGAGAAATGTACAAACTTCTGTGCAGACACCTAGAAGCTGGTGAGCACAAATATGACTAAATATCCATTATGCATGCTCTTTATAATGGAGTGTGTGTAACAGAGAATTTGATGTACTGGTTTCAGGGTGCTAGTCCTAAGCAGTAATTACATAAAATAATTAAACTGCACAAACTTCAGGACTCTCAGGGTACACACATTCTGACAGCAGAGAGAGAGAGCGTTCCACTGAGAATAGGAGACAATAGGCAGGTAGAAGAGGAACAGTGAAGGGAAGGTTTTATTACAAGTCCAGGACAGGAAAAGGAAGTGAATGGCAGCAAGGTAATTCTGCTAAAATGGAAGGCTTGTCCTGTTTAGTGTTTGGCATCACTTCTGAGCCTGATATGAAAGTGTGCTTATAACATAAATAATGCAGCATATCATAACTTGGGGCTGGAGAACCATGCTAGCATTGCATATTGTATGTCTCTTGTGCTGCACCGGCACTCAAGCTGCAAAGTGGCCTATCCTGGGACTTTTTATGATGGATTAATCTACACATTCTTCACCTGACTTGAGTAAATCAGTTGCTCAGGTCTATCAAGTTCCTGCCAGTACTTAGTCAAGGCAACAAATCAGTCCCTGTCCAAATGGATTAGTCTCTCCAGTTCCCAAACAATCCATCTAATTTCTATGCATGCGTGCAGTATTTAGGCCATTTGGTTAATTTTGATGGTTTTCACGTAAATGCAGACATTAATCTCCAATGTTAAAAGGTGGTATTAAATTCTATGACATGTACAGGGCACAGAAATCATCCTATTAGCAAAGTCTATGTGAAGCCTCTATTTCAAGTAAAATACAACTACAGAAGAGGGTTAACATCTTAATGATCCCTTTTAAGTAAGATTGCCAAGGCAGATAATCAAATGAATGTGAACAAATGCATTTAGTTAAGTGTTTTTGCTTCTTGTTTTTAGGCCCATTTACACGGCCTGATCGGCACCATTGCAGGCAGTGTAGGTGAGCTGCTCTGCTGCAGATCAGGCAGTGTAAATGACTTGAGGAGTCTTATAAGTCACTGTATTGCAGTGCAGAGCAATCAGCATTTTGCTGGGTTTGTGTACTGTTGCTGGTGTCTTTTGTTAGCGTGTAAACACGCTGCGCTGCCTGCACCGATGCAGCCCCCCAACTCACTGTGCCACCCCATCTTCCATGCTGCTGCACAGTCTTTTTCATAGAAATTACATAGAAACATACAAGTTGTCAGCAGATAAGGACCTCTTGGCCCACCTAGTCTATTTTAGCACTCAGATGATGGGAGGAAAATCACTGAGTAACGTGCATTAGTAAAACGTTTTATAAAGATCTAGCTGCTCTTTTATCAATTCAATAGCAGCCCATTATGCATGTTTAAATAATTGAACATAAAGTCACAGCACTTAGACCCAGATGGACCCAAACCCACATATACATTGAATTGCTTTTAGCCACCACAGTTCTGCAGAACTTTTGGGGGTGAGACCTTGGGGAAAATAGACGTCCATGGCCCAAAACATAAGACCTCACCTCACGTGTATGCCTCCCAGTCCTGGCAGAAATGCACCACAAAATACAAAAAGATCAGTCAACATGCAGACTGATCCTGTGACAGTACACAATGAGTGTTGTGTAAACAGCAATTGGCAGCAGTGCAGATGGAGCAGTGGGCAAGTGGTACACATGGAAGTGCAGCAGTAAGTATTGTCCTTCTGAGCCTACAGAATTAAGTGCTTCTTCTGATAACATGTTTTTAATTGAAAGACTTGCCTAGACTAAGATTTGACTGGTCATTAGGTCACCAGTTTTGAAAATTGAGGAATCTGCCACAGTTTCCACCTGTCTCCTTCTCACTACTGAGTACAATGGCCCTTTTCTGGTGCTGTGAAGAATGGGGCTTCATTTCAAGGGTTCGGTCATACACTTGGGCCTAAAAGGCTCTTTGTTGATCTGAATCAGGAATTTCAGTCTTGTACAACAAAGAATTCCTTTCTTTGTTTCTGTTTACCAAAGAAACTTCTTTAAAAGATGATTGAGCTGGTAATTTTTGCGTGTTAGCAAGGTCAGCCTAATAACCGATTGAGCAGGTTTATTTTGGTCCATTAGTTAACCTTTTTTGAGGTTGGCTGTAAAATTTCTGGTTGGAGTATGGTGCCCCCTTTTGAGGGAGGGGGCTGTGTGAGATACTGCTGTCAGTCATTGAGGCCCTGTGTGCATCTTCCATGGCTGCCTTTTGATTACAGGATGAGGGACCAAGTTCAGTCTTAACGGTGGCCTGCATACTATATATAGCCTATGTTCTGACACCATCTGCCTTAGCAGAAATAATCATGTGTGAAATATGAACTACAGGGAGGGATGAAAACCCTATAGCATTTAAGCTTATAGTCATTGGCACTTTTTAGCCTAATTGCAAGCCTCTTAGTCAAACTTAAAAAAAAAAAATCATTGAGTATTGATCTGCAGCTGGTCGAAGTTCTGTAGCAATTTGACTACTTCAACAATGTTATTTGTTGCTAAATACAGAAAAGATTAGCAAAGTGTTCTTTGTCTAATGGCATTTTATACACTGGATGTAGTGTTGCAAAAAAATTCTGACTAAAACAAAAATAAATAGTTCTGTCTTCTAGAGCTGGTTTCAGGGCTCAGGACTGCTGGGCTCTTCCCTTGCAAGCCAGGGGCAGGGAGTAGAGTTGTGGCACAAGGTGTACAGGTCCCACCCTCTGAGGATTGTGCCAGCCTTCTTCCTGCCACCACTAAAGCAGGCAGCTTAAGGCACAGGACTGCCACTTTGTGACAGAAACACAGGATCTTCTTTTTTTATTTTTCTAGCAGCATTCAAAACTAAATAGCTTTTTGAGTGGTGAACATCTTGCTTAGGATTCCCTTCTGTTCCCACAATTTTCACAAGGTAGCATTTTCCCAACAGCTAGTTTGCTGGCCTTAAAGGAGAACTGCGCTGAATCTGTAAGGCAGTTTTCCCAGTAGAATCTTTTTAAAAACTGGTTCAGATTCTGTTATTGCTGAAGGTATCCAGGCTTTCTAGTTATAACAGTGGGTGTTACTGATTTACATGCTGCTGGTACCAGCCATTTTAGAACTGTATGATGTAGTTTATGTCCCTGTTCTACTCTTCCATTGTTGGCACAATGCATTTATATTCTACTATAGAACTCTGAGGTTATATAGAACATAAACTACATCACAGAGTTCTAAAATGGTACTTACCACCAGACTGTAAAGCAGAAACACCCACTGAGTTTACTAAAAAAGACTGTATAGATGGAGCAATAACAGAATTTTAACTAGTACTTAAAACAGCTTCTAATGGGAAAAGTAACTTGCAGGTTAAGCGCAGTTCTCCTTCAAGGATCCATGTGTGTTACTTAGGGAATCTGTAGTCTCACATGGATCAGTGCTGAAATGTTAATGCCACCAGATGGTACTGAAAGACCGACTCAGCCTGCTGTCATCGGCTCACGTAGTTCACTGTTTTCTGTTGATTTTCAGTTTCATTTTTCTTTTAGTCCATCAGCCAACAGTATCAGATGGAATCAATGGCTAGTTGCTCTGACTGTGTTTCATACCAGTGCACTAGAACAGGCAGCTTTTATGGTGCAGTAGGCTTCAAGATATTGAAGTACAAAACTTGCCTGTAATTTGATCATGCAGCAGTACACATATTTCAATTGCAGTTGTGCAAATAGTGAGGACGGGTCTGCATAAAACATTTGGTATGAAGCAGAAGCATTAATTACTGTACTGAGAGTTTAGTCAGTGGCTCTAAATTAGTTCAGCATATGTGAAGAAATCACTCAGTCATCTTTTGGCTGCATTCCTGAACAGTTTGGCTCAGTCATCTTTTGGCTACGTTCATGAACAGTTGATAAATTATGATGCATTGATTTTAACATAACTTGTGTTTTTTATAGTGGTAGAGTATACATTTGGTTGTTTATAAGTTAACTAATCATTTCCAGTGGTCAGTCTGAGATCTTATTTTTTGTGACTGACAGATTTGTTTGACAGTATATTTCCTGTGAGATCTGCCCTTGTTCCAGAAGAAAACATGTTTGCACAAAAATATTCCAAATTTCTTTTGCACTAGGATTTTATGATGACCTTTTATTTGGCCTGCATACTTTCTGTAGTTAGCTATATGTCAGACAAGACATTTTACTTGTACTTCACAGCCCTTAACTGTAGGCCGCAACCTATTATTTCATAGCTAGCTAGCCCTGAACAGCTTTGGAAACTATATGGTTACCCATAGTGCACAGTTTATGTGGTATTTTGGTTTAGCACACTGGTGACACTCAAAGTGTCGGCTGCAATGTATCTGCAAGGTAGGTAATTATTAAATGCAACATAGATAATTATGCAGCAGATCTTCAGGAATATCTTCTCCCAAGAGTCATACACATTGAACTATAAGCCAGTGGCCAGTCAGGACCTCAAGGGAGATTTCTCATAGCTGGGGCTATGCACTCCACCATACACCCCCACATGCAATGTCTGGCACCTTAGCATCACCTATATGATGTGAGTGACCCTGTCCACATCAAATCTTTTACCTGCCATCGAGTGTGCATTGGAACCTATGGAAACTAGTTGCCCATCATTGTGCTATGTCACCCAAGATTTTTTTCTCATCAGGTTTGTTTCTACCCAGCAGTAAGTAGGTGCTCCTTACAAGGCCCCAAAATGTCATGGCAAAGGCTGTCAGTGGCAGGCTGTTCCTTGTTCACTTTATTCTAATTTATTTCCTCCCCTTCCTGCTCCACACCCAAGGATCCAAGGTGAGGGGGAATCTCTGTGTTCCTGTTTGGGTGGTTGAACATCTCTTTAATGGGTCCTAGAAATAATTTATTATGGTTGTGCATTGGAGTTCATCTAGTAGCCCCCAGAGACACCATCCCAAGCCTTGTCACTACCCATGGCAGTACTTGACTGTCCCTTGTAAAGATGCCAAGGCTGTTCTGCAAAAGAGGACAATCTAGCCAATGCCCACATCAGAACAGAATCTGGTATTCTACTCCAGATGCTTTCTGGTCTTGAAAAGAAAATGTTTTTCATCCTATCCTGGATGTTCGAGCACTGGATAAGTATATTAATCACAAAAAGATTCACATGCTCTCTCTGGTGTCATCCTTCCTCTGCTGTCTCAAGGGGATGAGATGTGCACACTGGATATGCAGGTAGTGGTGGTTCCTGGAATTAAGGATGACCAGGGTACAGAAGACTTGTGTCTGGGCATGCAAGAGAATTTAAATACAGACTGCGATGACAGTTATGTATGGGGCAGAGCTTAGGCACAGCAGATTTTTACAGGGCATGTGCCCTGTCTGTCCTTGTCTTGCAACCGACTATGTACTGTTTGTAGGATGCTTATCAGCACATAAAGATCGGGGACTGCCACAAACAATACCTGTGGTTTTGCCGAGTCAAGGGCTGATATTTTCAGTTCTAATTATTACCCTTTGTCTTAACCTCCGTCTGTGTGTTGGAAACTATGTATGAGGAGACTGTGCATATGCAGCTGTAAGATCACAGCATCTAATAAGTGAATTAGCTTTATTAAGATATGTCATCTTTGCCAGGAAACAGAACATTCTTTTCTTTTATCTGTTTTTTCTGGCTTGCAAGTCACATTCAAAAAAAAACAATCAAGGAAGATATATAGTATATTGCTAGACAACAGAACTTATGAAGGAGTTGCTTCTAGGAGGTCAGAAATTTGGTGCACTGCAGAACTGTACTGGTGGGATCAGTCAAACCATTACACACCATTCCGCAGCAAGTAAGGTAGTGACTTTGTGTGAGGAAATTGGAACTGGTGTTCTGAGGTTTTTTAATGCCTCTATAAGCCAACCCTAGTTGTACTACAGCTTTTGTTTTTTACTTGACAATGCTGATTGCCAAGAATAAGATTCCTTGGTGAACTTTAAAAAGTGGTGTACCTCTTTTTTGCTCCCGTTCTTGGCTTTCCCACAATAACATTAAGATAAGGAAGTCAGTTGCTTACCATTTCTGTGCACCTACATCATACTTTAGGTTTCTAAACACTAATATATTTCACTTTTATTGCTTTATATTTTTGGGCAGCACTAGGGAAGGGAGTCGGGGGAGAAGCTAAAATCATAACTTAAATTTTATGATTCATGTTTTCTTGGTATATAAATAACAGTAAATAATAAAAATGATATCATATCTTATCAATACAACTTATAATCTAATATAACATGTTATGATATTTTTTGTATATCATATCATATCATATCATATCATATCATATCATATCATATCATACCATATCTTTCATATCATATATCATATCATATATCATATCTGCTGCCCTGCCTGCCCAGCCCAATGCTATCCAAAGGTACATCATACCACGGTAGCTGAAAAAAAGAAATTGTTTGCCCAATTTCTAAAAAAAGCACCCTCCAGCCCCCCTTCCTAACACCACCACCACCACCACCACCTGTCCACTGTACCTAAAAAGACAAACTCTGCAGCATGGGAGTACTTTACCTAAGACACCATGAATCCGCTTAAAGCATATGACAACCAGAGTGGTAAAACAACTGTTCAGGTTAATGTAGTCTACTCAGACTTTGGGAACCATTGTTCTGGTTGATTATTTAAAACATGAGCATAGTATTCTTCTAATGGCCATGCCCATTCCAAATCTCCCACTCTGGTCAGATGAACCAGCAGCTGCAGGGACAGTTGGGTCAGGTTAGTTATGGGAAGTGGTGGGTAAGACAATTCATTCAAGTAATCTAGCCATCATAGGTGGCTGCAGACTGAGTGAAATGATGCATCCCTTGGCACTGGCCCACCACTGCATCACAGAGGGGTCAACAACCAAAAGCCAGAGCCAGGCCCAGCATATGCATCCCATCAGTGCTGAATTTATGGTAAAAACAGAAAGTGTGCTGCCTGAGTCAATACATGCCCACATTGTACTGTCAAGCCTTCATTCTGCTTCTTCAAGTGCTGATCATTCCAGAGACATGTCATCTCGAGTCTTGCTTCTAAAAACAACACATGCTCTTCATCATCTGCCTCTTTCCTACATCAGAAATCATATTTTCTGAGCATACAAGTAATGCAAAATGTATGAATGATAATAGCTAATAATATTAATTACCTGTACATTAACATAGAAACCATAGAAGTTGACTGGTTCTAAAAACAACACATAACATTATTTTCCTGCTCCCTCCAGCATAAATCATGTTTGTTTATCATGTAGATAAAGCAACATTGAAGAATAATAACTAATAATAATTACATTAGAATAAATACCATTAAACTCAACTAGTTCTGAAAACACATCCTCTTCCTCATGTTTTCCTTGTCATGCATCACTGTGGCATGTGGGTAACATCACCATATTCCCTGCACACTGTACAGCAGATGGTACAATAGGCCTGGTATCCATCACTATAGGAGGAGGTGACACCACTAGTTCATTTGAGTCATTATAGGAGCAGCTGCAGGATGCAGTACTCATTAAAGAGCTAGTTTACTGCCTGGAATTAACAGTAACTTTCATAAGTAGTCAACCGTCACTTTTTATATCCAAAGTATTTTATTCTTTTCTGTTTCGCTAACTGGAAGATTTTCTACCCAAGAGTATTAGGTAAGCTTTGTGAAACAGCACTCTGTGTAGAGACTGACATAGTTTTCTGTTCTTCCCTTTACATCATTAGTACTGTAATCTCACTGGCAGTGACATCACAAGTAATCAAGAAGAGCCAATCTCCTGTTGCTTAATTGGAAACTCATGACACATGTTATTGATTAGACAGCAGGGCTTGTGATGTAACAATGAGTGAGGTCACATGCTAATGATGTAGTGGGAGGAACAGAACTAGGCATGGCTACTTCCAGGTAAATCATTGCTTTTCACATCACACCCAATACACCATCTAAATGAGTACACAGAAGAAGAAAAACACTTAAAAAATAAACAGTAATAAGGGACTGTTTTAAAAATTACTAGCATTTTCTGCCGAATTTATTGGCTCTAATAGCTCCTAAAAGGAGTGCCAGAGATGTTCATGATACCACTTGCAGAAAGGTTTAACAGCATTAGATCATACACTCAGTTTGGCATAGCAAGACTACTTGATCCCAGACATAAAAATGTGTTAATTCCCCATGGATGTATAGACTATATCAAACAAAAACTGTTGCCTACACTTACGGTGGTGCAGCAAAAACAGCTAAAAGAAACCATCCAGAATGTGGATATGCAACCTCCTGGTTGTACTCCTCTTCCTCTGCAGATGTTGTATCAAGGCTGGAGCCTGAGAATGTTAAATTATTAGTCTTTCTCATACTCAATTTACCAAGGATCAGCTTTAGTTATTCATTCAATAATTCACATGTCCAACAAGTGATGTCTACTATTATTCACACTCTTACACCTTCCGGGGGTAAGTTTTCTCGATCTCTTCACTCTGGCACCACAGTCTAGCAATAGTGGTGCAACTCCTCATCTTGATGACACCTACAACAGCTTTCACATTGCTATCACCAGTAAGCTCAACACAGTCAGGTATGCCACTGAGAACACTGAATTGATATTAATTACAGAAGAGCCATCACAGGCAACATAATGCCCAACATTTAGTGTCTTTTCATTTATTTGTATTTATCAATATTTTTGATGTGCATATTTTTTTGGTGGGGTAGAATTATATAATTTGAAAATCAATGGGGCCTGACTCCAGAGAAAACATAGCAGTTGGCGTGGATGTAAAGCAGAGACTACCGGGAGGGATAAGCACCTTGAAGTTAGCAATGAATTGTAGCTGTTACTGTAGCTCACACATGGGCCATGGTGGTCTTAATGGGTTTTGCAGAATCTTGTCACAACACCACAAAGATCCACAGTAGATGCATGTCAACCGTACCTGCCACAGGTAAACTACAGTAATGAATATTCATAGCTGCCCTACAGGCTTTTTGTTACCCTAGTATAGTCTGGTTTATCCTATGCCAGTTGCTGAATTGAGAGCCAAATTGTTTTGGCTAAATTCTAGATGCCAAAACCAATTTATGGGCCCCAACTTGAAGCCAAATTGAACTTGCTAATGGTACTCTTTTCTCACCCTTATTGGAGACTGCCCAATTTGGCCTTGTACTCTAGAAGCTCAACTAGAATAGCATGTGGATGGAATTCAGAAGACCAGGCTTCAATTCCTGTTAGGTCATGTTAGTTCCTTCTTAGTTATCAGTGTACTGTAATGTACATAGTAGTACTCTAACCTTTGGACCACATCATGGGTTCAAGTCCTTCACTGCGCATTCTGGTTCATACAGTTCTTGTGCTGACTTTGTGGTATTGGGGGTGAGTGTGTGTATGTATGTATGTACTCCATGCTGTGTTGCCTGTGACATTTGGGGAGGTGATCAGGAGGTATAGGCTAGGTTTTCACTGCTATATTGATGATACACAGCTCTATTCCTTCAACCTATTTCAGGCATACTCTTTAGTTGGTTGCAGCAGTGTCTGTCTGTGATAAGGAACTGGATGGCTGCAAGCTGGCTTAGCCTGACCCAAGCCAGAAAAGAAGTGTTAATGGTAGACGGGTAGGTAGAGAGGTCTTATTTATATAAGGTGCCCTGTCAATGCTCAGAGCACCTATTCTAGCAATAAAAGAAAATATTTCAGAAAATAGGCAAAGTAAACAGTTAGCAAGCTCAAACATAAACAGCTAGCAAGCTCAAACATAAACAGCTAGCAAGCTCAAACAATCAACAATAGGCTAGTAAATATTCCTTAAAAAATATTTTAGATAAAGGCCTGATAAAACATATAATGAATAGCAGCCTCTTAAAACTAAGGTAGGGCCAGGTGGATAGTAAACAGAATAGGATGTCTAAATTATCTTGGCATCCTCTTACATAAACCCAGCCAATCATACACATTAATGGGAACAGTCAGCACAAAGGTTGCTTACTTATTACTGTAGTATAACAAATTGTATCAGACTAATTTTACATTGTTGTAGGCTGACATCTTCTGTTACTACAGATCCCAGAATTCCCTGCAGCTGACATTAGAGCAGCAGGCATCAGAGGGAGATTCAGTAGCCTGCAGTGCAGATTAGAGCTTTAATAATCTCTGATTAGATGTTTTCTAGGTCTGCTTTTGTCGAGTCGAGGGGCTAAGTACAGTCCTCTGTGACTGTATTTGCCCAGGTAGGACAGTGGGACCAGCAAACAAAAAAAAACTCAGAGCTTATATAAACTCTAACATGCCTTCCAGGTTATTGAATCTCCAGCTGCTGCCTACTGCTCTGATGTCAGCTGCAGGGCATTCTGGGATTTGCAGTGACAGAAGATGTCATCCTACAACTAAGCAAAATGAGTCTGATACAATCTGCAGTACCACAGTAAACAGTAAGTAAACCAAAATATTTTTACACGCAAAGTGCACATTAGGACAAGCCTCACACCTGTGTGCAGCTTATTATTTTATAAAGCAGTTGAGAATACCTTATGTATGAAAGGGCCTACATAAAACCACTCTTGATTCTACTTTATTTCTGTTGATTTTTGTAACATTGCATTTTAAATGGATAGTTTACAATTACTGCAACAGTGTCTTTTTTTTGCATCGACTTGCCCACCTCCTTCTGCAGTCTGCAAGTTCACTCCCATTCTGGGGCCACAGATGACCCTCCACTGATCCTACTTAGGCTGCTCTTCTCACTGGCAAGGCCCAGAAAGTCCACAGCTGTTCTGGCTCAGCTAGAGACCTGGCAAAAGAGGTGGCAGGGTGCCCCTTTCTGGTAGACATGGGTGATGTAGGTCTATGGCCCCCATTCTCTCCAGGAGTCCTAGTGGTACAGGCTGGCTTCACTTTCATACTGCCACACTTGCTCCTCCGTAGAGCCATGGCTTGCCCCCCCCCCCCTTGGCAGGGATCAGGGGCACAGGGGATACACCTCTGAGTATCCCAAGTTTTGCCAGTTGTGGCTGCAGCAGACACAGGAGGGCCCTGATGCATCTTTCAGTCCCTTTGCCTCAGGAACCAGGGTAGGGGTAGAGATGAAGCCATAGATCAGGAAGAGTCTGCAGCGTTAAAACAAAAGAAAACAAAAAAAAAAAAGCACAATGGGCAGACTGGTTGAACCCGATGGTCCTTACCATCACATTCAATGCTTTTACGTTTCTATGTCCTTTTTTCTCCCCATGGTTGTTGCTGCACAAGGGCTCATACATACTCATGCACTCACCACGGTACGTGGTATGTGAGCCTCAGCCTGACCACCCCACTCTTCCTACCTCGGTTGTGCTGCCATCCATGGCAGTGGTTGCTGTGCCTTCCCTCCCTGGGGGAAGAGAGCATCCTCTGGGATGTTCAGTCCTCTTTCCCCCGGCCAGCCTCCGACAACCTGGGCTCACTTCCAAACCTGCATCACCGGCAGCGCAAATGGTAGCATTACTGTTGCACCATTTTCTACCAGATATTTCTTTCCCACTCTCTCCTCCCTGGCTGAGCCCAGTTCCCACTTACACATGCCTTCCAAATGCAGCCCTTGGTTACTCTCTGACACTACACTCCTGGATCAGCAGTGGCAGTGCTCAGGTAGAGGCTCCCACTTCAATCAATCATCTTTTATTTATGTAGAGCAATTCTGATTATGATCCAGTGTGCTTTACATTAAAACATTTAAAACAACACAGGTACAATAACACAATAAATAATCATTATTAAAACAATGAAATACTGTTTCTACTCTTGCCCCTTTCAGTGGAGGAGAGCACTAGCCTTTAGCCACTGACTTCCATCCAAATGCTCCATACCTTTGCCAGCAATCTGTAATGAGCTACTCCACATTTATCCATCACCGTTTCTGTAGTTGGGCTATCACTTCATATGTTATGCATAAAGCGGGTACGCGAAGAATTTATGAAACATTTAGCTATAATTGATGTACGTTTCCCCTTAGGGGTCTCCACAGCTGTTTGATTTAATTTTTCCTGATGTTTCAGCAACTATATTATGACTTTCTTCAAGGTGGAGAGGCTGTAGTTGCTTGCTTAGCTGTAGAGGGTACCCATTTGAGTAATAGATTGGGTGGAATGTCAGGAAGACGTAAATCAACTTGTGGTGTAATATCCAAAGGAAGGCATGTTTCACTTTTGAAATGAGGCAACCAGTAATTGTGGAAATCTTTTTCAGATTTTCATGGCTCATACTAGTTATAGTATTACATGGGGCATGAGACGAGTGCCAAAATTGTCAGAACCCACTATTTTACCAATCCCCCCCCCCACCAATGTAAAAATAAAACTCATGGTTGGGGGGGGGGCTCCCTTCAGCTACCACATGTACTTAAGACAGTGCTGTGTTTTTATAATAAGGACATCTGCAGAAGCACAGTTCTTCTAGTATGTGTTTTCATGGCTCTGAAGGAATGAGTCCTTTCTTCTCATTCTCTGAGTTCCCCTACAGTGTCAAAGGTCTGAATGAGGAAGTCACCCCATGATCCCAACCCCAGTTTAAGTTTCTGTTTAGAACTATTTGCAGTGTAAAGAAACTGCTCAGACTTACAGGAGTTGGCACAGCATATTTTTGATGTAGACTTCACTGTGATAGAATGAATTAACCATTCTAAAGAGCAGATACTTTTGAGGAATGAAAGTCATCCAGCTAGGGTAGTATCTTGGCAAACTCACTAGCCAGTTATAACACTTTTCTAGCTATTAAAGACAATAAGCAGCATTAGATAAACTTTCTCATAAGTAGGAGTGCTCAGTAAGTCTGTATTATGCTTATACCTGGCACACAGTGAAAGTGACCGTGTTAAATGGAGCTGCGTACTAGTACTCCAGGTGCTGTTCAGCATCAAAGTTATGCCCTTTTATGAAGGTACCTCTCTGTGACCAACATACCTTCAAGCCCCTAAGAGCTCCCCTGCTGTTTTAAGTCATTTTGCTTAGAACAATTCAAAGCACATGTGAAACGCATTAGAAAAAAAAATTCATAATTTAGTGTTATAGAGCATTAAAATGCACTGTTAGAAATCCAGCGGTGAGTTTGCCTTGGGCTCTCCTAGGAAGCAATAAAGCTTTCAGACCCTCACAGGTTTTAACACAAAATTAAATATTAAACAGCTGGGAGACTGGTGTATGTTAAAGCAATCTGTACTTTTTACTATATAGAACCTTATATATTTTCTTTAAGTTCTTGTTTGGTATCTAGGTCTGCTCTGTGATGTAAAGTGAAGCTCCTAATGTATTTTTTTATTAATGCACTTACTGTAGTCACAGTTTATGTGTATATATTAATCTAGTTTATCTTGCAGTAAAAATGATTTCAGAAAGGACTCCACTGAAAATATCAACTGGGCAAAATGTGAGTGGCTCCCGTTGGGGAGGGCTGCCCCCTTAGCTATCCAGGATTCCACTGTACACCCAGTGACTTCTTTGAAATATTGGGGGATTTTAATACCAAAAAGGATTTCTAGCCTATATAAGATAAATTATACTGCACTCCCCCAAAAAGTCCAGGAAGACTGCGATAGGTGGAAGAATCTACCTCTGACCCTCATAGGCTGGGTAAACTTGGTCAAAATGTACATACTCCCACAGTGCCTTTATCTGTTTCAGACCCTACTACCCCAAATCATTGCTTTAGATCCTTGAGGAGTGCTGTCACTTCCCTACTGTGGAGAGGCAGGAGGCCTAGAATAAAGCAGGAAACATTATGGAGATCGGTAAATGAAGGGGGACTGGGCCTTCCCAACCTTTACTTTTACTATCTAGCTGCTCACATTTCTGCCATTGCTGACCTCCTTCCAGATGCTTTGGAGAGAAGGACCTGGACAGACCTGGAATTGAGTATATATAGCCCTCCTTGGCCCTTTTCTTACTTTGCCGCTGCTCCGAGCCAGAAGGTAGTCAAGTATATAGAAAACCCTTTCACAAGAACCACAATAAGAACCTGGTTGACAGCCCACCTCTTATTGGGAGGTCCAGTTGTGATCTCCCTGGATGCTTCCATCATACAGGTGATTTTTTTTGGGGGGAGAGCCCACCCATGCCACAAAGGTACTAGCTGATTGGCACAGAGCTGGTCTTCAAGGTATATCACAACTGTATGAGCATGGTGGCATCCTTCCCTTCCAGACCCTGTCCAAAAGGTTTGGTCTCCAACCCTCACATTTCTTTATATATTTGCAAATATGGCACAAACTATATGGGGAGGTAGGCATGCATGCTGACCCAAACTAACTAAGTAGATCCCCCTTGGAAGAGGTGCTACAGAGCTTCCTACACTCAAAAAGAGGTAAACCACTAACAGGCTGTTGCAAAACTCTTTTGGGAACTCTATCAATAGGACTAGAAACATTAAAAGAAAAATGGGACAGAGATATGGGATGTAGGTCTCTCATAGAGGGGGACTGGAGACTAGCCCTTCACAGGGGTATGCAGTGCTTGGTCAATAATAAACTGTGAGCGATCCACTTTAATATCTTCCATAGAACCTATTTTACCCCAGAACTTGCCAATAAAATTGACCCCACGGTGTCTAATCTAGGCCCAAAATGCAAAGCCCAACCTGGCACGTTTACACACATGGTTTGGTCATGTTATAAAATTGAGAACTTTTGGGGAGCTGTCACTGAAATAATGCAAAAGATCCTGAAAATGAATCAGGGTGTGGGCCTGGGTGAGGTCCTCCTGGGACTCCCGGGTACCTCAAGAAAAGGAGAGTTTATGGATCACCCTATATGGCACCTGGCCATGGTAGTGGGTAAACAAGTCTTGATACGTTACTGGGGAGCAGGGACTACTCCTACCATAGCAGAACGGGTAGGAAAGCTATTACAATGTATGAAACTTGAGCATACCCAGTATAAAGCACAAAACAGAGAAGATCTGTTTCATGGGTTATGGGGCTCATTAGATAGGGCTCTATCTGAGTCATTGTTCCCTTCTTCGTAATAATAGTGTTCTATATAAAACTGGGGCTACTGTGAGTGAGTGGATGGGGGAGCTCCCAGGTTGATGATGATATTTGGTCACTGCTGTTACTTCCTTAAAAGGAAACAAGTTAACTCTTTATCCAGGGATGGACTTATGAAGCTACACTCATATATAATCAGAAAGAAAGCCTATAGTGGATGTACCCAATAAATTCTATCATTGTCTTAAAATTCTATCATTGTCTTAAAATCTGCCATTGTATCTTACAATCTGCCTGAATCAATACTGTATACTGCTCCAGAGCTATTGTGGATACTGTGCCTGTCTACTGAAATCTTAAAGTTTAAACAAAAAAAAAAAAGGACGCCACTGAAAATGAGACACTGCATCTCAGCAAGGCAGGTGAAACATTGATCTACAGCAAATAGATGTAGATTTGGAACTATAACATAGATATTGATTTGTAGCATGAATATAAGACCCAGCAGGGGAATATTGACATGTACCAGGTGGTCAGAAAGGGTTAACGGGTCTCATGGGGAAAAGAAAAGGAAAAATTTGTCTGAGTTTATATGAAGATTACAAGAAAGGGCCTGCTTTCAAGGACTGACCACTTGTGGGTGTGAAAATCTCATCAGATAATTTAAGCAGATGAATTGGTTCAGAGGCACAGTGGGGACAGTTATGCTGCTTGCAACAAAAGGACCTGCTTTCAAGGAGTGACCACTTGTTGGTGTGAAGACCTTACAGCTGGAACTGCTGGGTTGGTTAT
This sequence comes from Neoceratodus forsteri, assembly GCA_016271365.2. Lineage (NCBI taxonomy): Eukaryota > Metazoa > Chordata > Ceratodontiformes > Ceratodontidae > Neoceratodus > Neoceratodus forsteri. Next base: position 1,132,473,737 of record CM028131.1, read on the forward strand.
AGGTAAAATGCCTTGTAAACAAAATTATCTGGGAGGTAGGTGTGATCTGTGAAGCATTTTGGGCCAGGTTCTAGGGTCCAAGGGTCAAAAGGAGGCTTCTCCATCTGAGTGGCAGGATAATGCAGTTGAGGGGGGGGCAGACTCCTTGAGAGGGTTAAACAAGCTTGGGACAGGTAGATTCAGCTGGGGACTGAAGTATAGCTGATGTCCCCTGCAAGCTAAAGGGAACTCTAGGCACCTTTACACGATGGGCTATGCACTGCACTGACTAGTGCAGATCAACTGCAGCGTTGCCTTTTTTGTGTGTGAAGGCAACCTGCACTGCTTCCACAACGAGCACTCACTGAAACGGCGTTCCCTGTTTTCTTGGGTTTGCTGTTTCAGTGCATTGTTGTGAAGTGCATCTGATGGCCATGTAATCAAATGGCAGTGCTCACATATTGCACCTGCAAAAGTCTCACATGACCCTCCGGGATCTTAGTTGTCTGTCTATGGCACTGCTTCTCGATGCTTGTACGAGCAGTATCGTATCCGAATTCAGCTACTTATATTTTCTGATAGCACAAAGAAAGCTGAACTCAGGCAGTTAGGCAGTTTTGTGTAACGGGGTAAAAATGCTTTAAAATGACTTGGAAAATAGAGCATTATGCTGAACATGCACTTGTGTGTGTATATATATATATATATATATATATATATATACACACACACACACACATACGAGCACGTGCCCAGTATAATGCCCCACTTTCTGAATCATTTTAAAGCATTTTTACCCCCCATTGCATAAAATCTGCCTACTTGCTCATGCTCAGCTTTCTTTGTGCTATCAGAAAATATAAGTAGCTGAACTCGGACACAATACTGCTTATACAAGCATCAGGAGGCAGTATTATTGACAGACAAGGAGGGATCCTGGAGGGTCACGCAAGACTTTCCGGGATCAGTTTCAGCTGTGCTATGTAAAAGCACACAGATGAGAGGTGCAAAAATGTGAAGAGACCGCAACAAAATAACTGCAGTGCAGAGAGGTGCTGTGTAAAAGTGTGTTCTGTCTCCTGAATCTCACACCTCTGAAGCCAGGAAACTAACCAGAGTAGTAGTAAAACCTGTTAGACCTTAATCTAGAGACTAGAGAGGTTATTTCAGTAATCTTTATATGTAACTGTTTTAATTTGTGGTTGCCTAGTGTGTTTCATGGCCTTTGTATTTTACTGTATGTTCTATAATTTAATAGTGTAAATATTAAATATTTTTATATTTAATGTTCTCCGTGACTGTGCATTGTTTTATAGGACAGATGACAATCCGTTTCAGTTGAGTGAGCTGGTTTTCCACTATGAAAGAGCTTGACTGCCAAGTATACAGTAATACGTATCTGATTTAGAGGAGGTGATGGATCCTGGGACTGACTGAAGGGCTGGTTCTGTGTCAAAAGTAAGACTTTGCACTGGGTGAACAGTAGCTAATGGTGGGACTAGAACCTCATTGAGATGCCCTTGCAGTCAGCCAGGTGGTGGCAGCATTGAACTTGAATTACAAGAAGCCGTCCAAGCATCCAGTTACTCTTCAGTGTGCAAGTGAGACAGTCTTGTTCCAGCAGGGCAGGAGTTTGTCACGCACACACACACACACACACTAGGAAAGTGTGTATACAAGGAAACAATACCATTGAGATGGGCTAATGAGGTAATAAGCCAGGGGTCAAAGGCCAAATGACATTATTTTTTCATTGCCACCCAAGGATGGAACTGTTTCACAAGCACACAGCTCTTTCATAGAGTTTGTTTTATGTCGGGCGTTCTCATCCTTTCTTGCTTTGATGACCTCTAATCATGACTATGAGGACTCCCTGACCAGACCTGCCCAAGGACCCCCTGTCTCCAAGCAGAGTTTAATTATTCAGATATCTTGCATATACAATGTTTGAAAATATTAAAGTGTGATTTACTCAGAAGTTTGTTCTTGAGATTTGTGCCTCACCTGCTGGTGACACCTAAGTGAAGCCTTGCAAACCTGCTTCGGTTCACAGACCCCAGACTGAGAAACCCTGTGCTATATAATACACAAGGCTGGTATATACAAAGTTTGTGGTGCAGAAATATCTGTATTTTATGTGTAATTTAGACCAGTTTTTAATGAGTGGTAATATGCACTTGATTGGCAATTATTGTACTAATTAGTTTATTTAGCAGTTAATTTAAATGTGTTTGTTTTTTCTTGTTATATAGATTTAATTGACTTGGTATATGGATTTAATTAATGAAGTATATAGCTTTAATTGCTGTGGTATATAGATTTACTTCTTGGCTACATAGTGAAGTAGCTATTTTTTTTATTCCCTATGCTTCCGTCATCCATCTTGGCTGGCCTCATTCTCACTAACCCCCTGCCCCATCATCCAGCTTCTCAATGGACTTACCATCTTATGTCCTGTGTCAGGGTGGAAGGAGTACAATCAGTCCACACTTACAAGATTCAGATGAGCCTGGGTCACTTGCACAAGGCCTCTTTAGATGTTGGTGGTTATTTTGCTACCATGGTGCTTTCCTTTGTTCTTTGCTGTCAGGAGGAGCAGAAGTGCAATACTAATAATGATATCAATGCACACAGCACGTCTGTGGCAGCCGCTTCTTCATCCCTCATTCTGCTGTTCTGAGTATCCTGCCCTCCCAGCCGTTGCTAGAGTGCTGCAGCTCTCCCTCCCTGGAGGAGAAGAACAGTCCATCAGATGCAAAATCTTCCTTCTCTCCCACAGCGGGCCAGCTGATGTAGTAGGTTTTTCTATGCGAAAAAGGGTCCATCTATGTATTATGTACATGAAACTGTGCTGTATAACTTCAGCTTTGTCTAAAGACTGCAAGACAGTGCTGATATTAAGGTCACGCCAACACTGCATTGCGTGATTGATCAAACCATGCTCATGACACGAAGTCTGCAGCAGGTCTGGTGCATTGTGTGTGACCATGCAGTTGCTTCATAAGTGGCCCCACTTGTGAAGTCTGCTACAGTTCTGGTGTAAACTGTTTCATGATACAGCCATAGGTGCTTTGCATATGGTTCACATTATAGCTTTCTAACTAAAAAAAAAATAAAGTGCAATACATTATTTATTTATGTTTTTATACATCTGTTTGATATCTGAATCATGCTTTGACATTCAGTTTGATGGGGTTCACAGTGGTAGTGTATGGGTAGAGTTAGGGTTAAAAAAACATACCGTACCATCACCTTTCCTTACTTTTATGGCTTTAAGAAGAAACCATAACTTGTGTATTATTGTAATTATTTTATGCAATGAAAGTATCTATCTATCGCTATCTATCATCTATCTGCTCATTTCACTTGTATTTGACTTGTAAAAGAGGAACAGCAGATCTATCTATCAGTTGTATTTCACTCGTAAGATAGGAACAGCAGAAGATTCAAAGGTCCATATATCCTGCCCTCTACTTTAGTGCTAATAATGTCTTAGTTCTTCCCTTGTCATATAAATATACAATGTATTTTTAAACATGTTAAAAGTCTCTCTTAGCAGTATGTCTCCTGGTAGGTTGTTCCATATTCCTATTATTCTCTGTGTATAATATGGTTTTTTCTTTGGGTTTTGAATGCATTTTAGCTGCTTATTTTGCGTCCTTATACTGTTTATTTTGATTTTTATGTTTTTACTTTCCACTAAATTATTGTCATTATATGTATCGTGCATAAAAAGTAGAGCCCATCTTATTCTCCTTCTGTGTAAAGTATGGAGATTTAAGATGTTCAGTCATTCTGTATAGCTTTTATCTTCTAAACCCTTAATTATTTTCATGACCGTTCTGTATTTTCTCCAGTTTATGCTGTTCTCACAAATTTAGACTACCCCAAAATTGTGAGCAGTAGTTGATATGTGGGCTTGTATAACTCTTATACAAGGGAATTATTATATTACTTGATTTATCTTTAAAATGTCTATTAATGGAATTTATCAAATAGATTTTTTAAACGTTGTCACAATGAGTTTTTGATTTTAAATCATTGGTAATTGTTGTTCCCAAATCCTTTTCATTCTGAGCTATTGTAAGCAAATGGTTCTGGAGATAGTACTTATGCCTTGGGTTATTTTTGCCAAAATGCATTACCTTGCATTTGGTCAGATCTCAGTCCCTACTCTATTACCCATGCTCCTAATTTGAGTAGATCAGACTGTAGAATTTGTTGCTGCTCTTCAGTGTCTACTTCACCGCCCAGTTTTGTATCATCTTGAAAGATACTATAATTGTTCATTAGATAAGTACCAACAACAGATATGAAAACATTGAACAGCACTGGACCCAATATTGGCCCCTGAGGCACTCCACTAGTAAATCTTGCTGACATAGATGTGTGTTAATTTATTGTTACTACTTGAGTTCTTTCTTCCAGCCCTTTGGAAATTCAGTTGATAATATTGGTACTGAATCCACATGTGATTAATTTGGTAATAATCTTGCTTGCCATGCTGTACCACATTGAAACCCTAACTAAAATTGAGGTATATTACGTCTGAAGGGATGTTATCTAATGCTGAACTTATTGATTCATAGAAGCTTATTAGACTGCTTGTGCAAGTCCTTCCTTTGGTAAAACTGTTGTTTATTTTCTGTTATTCCCAAATTAGTCATTTTTTGGTTTAGTCTGTCTTTAATTTCTAGAATTTCACAAAGGATACTGGTGAGAATTATTGGCCTATAATTATTGAGGTTTTTTTTGTGCCATTTTTATAAATGGAACTATATTTCCTTTACGCCAGTCTTCAGGGATTACTGACTCAGAGATGGATTTATTAAATAAGTAAGTTACTGGTACAGCAGTCTCATTAGCAACTTTTTAAAGTAACCTTGGGGCAAAATTGTCTGGGCCTGCTGATTTTGATACATTCAGTGCTAACAATTTCTTTAATACGTGATTGTGACTCATCGTAAGCTCAGCACTATCAGTTGGATGTTTGCCTACTTATTTACCTGTGATGATAGAAGATGACAAATATCAGTGAAAGTTTTGCCACTACAGGGACCAAAAGTGGGAATATTGGTGTTATTCACAATCTAGGTTAATTTATTCACACAGTAGGTCCATAGTGGCAATGGAGATACATAAGATGAAAATTCGGATGACATATACCACCTTCATACAGTGTGCTCATGCTGTCACAATATCACTGTTGAAGGTGGCCATTGAACAATCAGGATGCAGGATTTTTTCTTGCCATGAGTAATAAAAGGCATGACATAAATCAAATATGTCATGGCCCTAATGAAAATATCATTGATATTTTGTCCTTGTGCAGTTTGACCTGTATATGTCACTAGTGGCTTCACCACTTGTGATGACTTAAGGTCAAACTGCAGTCACAAGTATCAGTGATAGTTTCATTAAGGCCATAGCATATCCCTTATTTATCTACCTGGAGAGAGTGAGCTGGAGAGAGTGAGAGAGAGAGAGACAGGGAGAGAGATGGGTAGATTGATGGGTAGATATTTTAAATGGGTGAGGATTTTACTCACAGATGTGGTTAGCAGTTGTTTTCCCTGTATACCTTTTTGCCGTTTACACAATTGCAATTAAAACTAATAGTAACCATCCAAATGAATACAGTATTATGTTACCTAAAAAATAGGTAAATGTAATGTACAAGGAAATAACATTGTCTGCGGCTAACCAGATCATAAAGCATCGGCTTTTTAGCCTTTTGACTTTATAATCTGGTTAGCCCCTTCAATGGGTTCATTTCCATGTATACCACATTTACCTACCTACCTTTCTTTCTTTCTTTCTTTCTTTCTTTCTTTCTTTCTTTCTTTCTTTCTTTCTTTCTTTCTCTCTTTCTTTCTTTCTTCCGTCCTTCCTTCCTTCTCTCTATTTATCCATTCTATACATAGAATCATAGAATTTAGCAGCACGTAAGGACCACTTGGCCCATACAGTGTGCCCATTGTATACCACACCAGTGGTGAATAATGGTTAAATAAACTGTAGTGTAGGCTGAATATTTATTTTCACTTAGAAGATAATGTATTTAACTTAAAACACAATTTATTTCACTTATAACATGTTATTTGCAATGTGTGTGTGTGTGTCTGTTACTTCTGTTCAATATGGCTGGTAACAAAGACACAATAAAATTACACTAACACATTAGTATATAGAGCTGACAAAACTAGAAGGTTAGTCCAAAAGCCAAAGCAGGGTTTCTAAACAAGCACCAACCATACTGAGGGAGAGGTAGCAGATATACAGGGTGAACATGGAGACAGAATTTAAAAAAATGATTTTACTGTGCAGTATTATAATTTATAAAAGATGTACAATCAGAAAAAAATATATGTTTTATTTTGCTTGAAGAAGGATATGTTTCTCCATGCTTCTTGTACAAATGTAAATCAAAACTTAATCTGAGACCATTTTCCTGTTTTCTGTGTTTCCACATCTCCCTGGAGTGAATATAAGTTTTTGACCTTGGTGACTCTTGTTTCTCTCTCTCTCTGATATAAAACAAAAAATGAACAAACAAAAAAAGTTCACTCTACAGAGATGTAGAAAGACAAGCACAAAAAAAAAGAGGTGTTCCCTGATTAAATTCTACTTTGTGTTTTACTGAGAATTATAAATACCTTGATTGTATGTGAAGCCTGACACTACCCTTAAACACCGTGACCTACTGAGACTGCTCAATAGCAATCCAGGCATAATGCATTGATCCAAGTCATGCTTCCCCCATGATTACACACATTAAATTAGTGCTTGAATTTCTCTTAATACTGGATCAGTAGGATGTTTCTCTACTGAACTGCATGCAAGCCACTGGGCACTCAACTGGACAGCCTGTACACTTGCTGTGTTGGTCCACTGTGTCCTGTCCCCCCAGGATACTCCATTGTAACTCATACTGCGTAAGCTTGACTACATGATTGTTAACACCAAGCAGTCCTTTTCACTGGCTTAAAAGCCTGCTCTACAGTACTTAACTAAGCACTAAGTAAGATCCTGTATCCCATGTCATATTTATTGCCACTAAGTCTAGAGGGCCGAAGTTGTTGCTAGCCTTACCCCCAATTCATGGATATGCACCACCACCACTCCTATTTCTTACTAACACATTAAAATTCATGAAATCTCTTACAAGTCTTAGAGAAACTGATATCTTTGGGGAAACTTTGAAAAAACATAATTTTAGACACCACTCCATTGTATAATTCATGTATTTTCTTTATTTTCCTATCCCTTGTTATTTTTTTTTTTTGCTACTGTCAGGACTTTTAGAGGCACAGGTTGTCCACCTGTGATCGTGCCGGACATAACCTATGCTCTACAAATGACTGGAGCCACTCTTCTTTGCTGCTCCCTGGATCACTGCTGCTCCTGCCATTGTATCTTCAGCAATCTTCCAAGCCAGCTTCTCCTTTTGCTGCAGCTCATCATCAGACCAATCAGGTGCCATTGCAACTCAGCTGCAGCACCAGTCAGGCATCATGGAGCCTCCTCCATCCAGGAGGCTCCTCCAGGGACTGCAAAGCACCAGTCAGGTGCAAGGATGGACAACCCAGAGACAGCTATAAGGGCTTCCCTTCTGTAACTGAAAAACACGTTGCCATTGGGACTTGAGAGGTGCAGGCTGTCTGCCTGCAATTGTGCCGGACACCACCTCCACTCTCCAAATGAAATGAATAGAGCTGCTCTTCTGGACTGTGTCCTGGACCCTTGCATCCCCTGCCATTGGTCTTCAGACTTCTTCCAGGCCAGCTTCTCCTTTTGGTGCAGCTCTTCACTGGACCAGTTGGGTCCCACTGCAGCTCAGCTGCAGCACCAATCAGGGGCCGGGGAGCCTCCTCCAGTCAGGAAGCTCCTCCAAGGCCTGCAGAGCATGAATCAGGTGTGAAAATGACAGAGTGTTGGACAGCTAAAATGGCTCTCATTCTGTAACTGAAGCACACACACACACACACACACACACTGCTGTCAGGACTTTGAGAGGCACAGGCCACCCTCCTGTGATCATGTTGGATGCCACCTCTGCTCTCCAAACTGCCAGAGCCACTCTTCTCAGCTGCTTCCTAAACCCCTACCATTGGATCTTCAGCCTTTCTCCAGACTGGCTTCTCCTTTTGCTGCACCTCTTCTTGGACCAGCCTGGTCCCAATGCAGCTCAACTGCAGCACCAGTCAGAGGCTGGGGAGCCTCTTTCAATCAGGAGGCTTCTCCTGCAGAGCACCAGTTGGATGCAAGGATGACTGAGTCTGGGATAGCTGAAAGGGCTCCCCTCTCCATGTGAGACCAGCGTGCATGGGTCCAGTGTGAGCAGGACAGTAGGAGTGGAGATACTGAGTCTGCCAGTCAGCTGGAACAGACAGAACTGGACAGGTCATGCTGCCGGACATAATCTGGACTGCATTGTAATTACTGTTATACTCCATGGAAGAGCTGTCTCCCTGCTGGTATATCACTTGCAGGATTTAGCCTGGGCATTTGGGTTTAGACAGAGCATGCTACTTGAACAGTCTTGACTATATGCAAGTGTAGTGTACCTAGTGTAAATGAGCTGATCTCCCCTGCATGACCTTATGTCTCTGTATTAATGTGCTAAAATTGTGAAATTAATAGGTCAGATGGGCTATGTATGCATGAATATTGTCTAGTAGCTTGATATCTTTGCAGGCCTGTGTTGTCAGGATATTAATAAAATATATCTTTGCTGGTATTACTGTGACTTTGTTCGTTCTGCAGGTTGCTTTTGTTTGCCTTCCTGCACCCATTGTATCTGTTGGCCTCCCACTCCATGTCCCCTTAGTGGACTATATGATCGCCTACCTTATCACTGCTATTAAGAAGCACCTACAGCCAAGTTGGCTTCTTAGGAATCAGGTAATCCTGCTACTTAGTTATTTTGTTGAGTGCAAACTGTGCCATCCTAGGATCCCTTCTGGATGGAGATCTGAAATTTGGCATGCTCATTCTCGGGGTGGAGTGCCAATAATGTTCCAAATATCTTGACATTTGGATGAATAGTTTCAGATGTTATTTTGTAGAGCTGTGCGAATACCTTTTTCCAAATATTCAGCCGAGTATTCAGTATTCAGGTCCCAGATATTTGGTATTCAGCAAGAAAAGTTGTCTCATTAGAGGATTGCTACAGAAATCCTTAAAATGGTTTCAGGAGGAGGAGGAGAGGTCATGGCACTTTGGCTTGCACATTGGTGCCAGAGGTTGTCCTGTACTGCTGGTGCTTCAGGAGGAGAATGCAGAGGTCACGGCTCTTTGGCTTGTACACCGGTGCCAGAGGCTGTCTTGTTCTGCTGGTGCTTCAGGAAGAGGATGCAGAAGTGACAGTCTCTAGATGGTCACAAAGGTCTCAAGAGGTACTACAAGAATAACATATGCCACACCCTTAAAAAATAGTGGCCATTAACAAAATCAAGTAATAAATCAGAACAGTTATGATTTATTAATTGATGGGGAATTCAAGAATGCATGGGACAGACATAAAGCAATTCTAGTGGGGGGTAGGAGGAAGTAGGCTGTTGGTTAACTAGGATCTGCAGCTTATCCAATAGGTAGGGAAATGGGCAGACTAGGTGGGCCAAGCGGTTCTTATCTGCCGTCAAAGTCTATGTTTCTACGTTTCTATGTAATGATTCCAATAGGATAGCACTGGAAATTCAACAGGCCATAACTCCATCAATATTTGGAGTTAAGTGACAATCTGTAGATGGTCACAAAGGTCTCCTGGGGTACCACAAGAATAACATGTGTTGCTCCCTTAAATAATTGTGGCCATTAAAGAAAACAAGTAATAATACATAACGATTCCCATGGGATAACACTGGAACTTCAACAGGCCATAACTTCATCAATATTTAGAGTTAACTAACAGTCTCTGTATGGTTACAAAGGACTCAAGGAATACTACAACAATAACATATGTTGTACCCTTAAATAATTGTGGCCATTAAAAAAAAAATCAAGTAATAAAACATAACGATTCCCATAGGATAACACTGGAACTTCAACAGGCCATAACGCCATCAATATTTGGAGTTAACTGACAATCTCGATATGGTCACAAAGGTCTCAAGGGGTACTACAAGAATGACATATGTTGCACCCTTAAATAATTGTGGCCATTAAAAAAGGCAAGTAATAAAACATAACGATTCCTATGGGATAACACTGGAGCTTTAACCGGCCATAACTCCATCAATATTCGGAGTAAAGTTACAGTCTCTATGTGGTCACAAAGGTCTCAAGAGATGCTATAGGAATAACATATGCCATTCCCTTAAATAACTGTGGCCATTACAAAAAAGGCAAGTAGCAAAACATAACAATTCCCATAGGATAACATTGGAACTTCAGTAGGCCACAACTCTGTCAATATTTAGAGTTCAGTGACAATCTCTATATGGTCACAAAGGTCTCAGGGGGTACTACAAAAAGTGATGGTGCTGTAAATGCTATAGATAGCGGCACCAGCACACTGTTCTGACAGCAGTCGAGTAACGGACTGCTTATACAAGCAAAGGACAAACAAGCATACCTAGTTTTTGTCACCACAATGTGTGTCCACTTTATCATTTCCCTGCTGTCAGTGGAGCTTTTTACCCAACTGGATCAGCTGATTGCTGTCAGAACAGTGTGCCGGTGCCGCTCGTTAAGTTTCAAGAAAGGTTCCTGCTACTCTGCCGGCACCTCAGAAATGACCATGTGGTATAGTATTTTAAATGCTTCAGCTCTGGTTAAATTTGGATATGTTGTTTTAAAATTAGAGGGAAATAACTGAAATTTAAATTTTGGCAACATGTTTGGCTGGCTATAACTCAGTCCCATTTGAAGCGAGAGATCTGAAACTATGTACATATACAAATGTAGTGATAACCTGTATACCTGTCAAATTTTATAAAATTTCAATGAATACTATCAAAATTATACTAAAAAATACAGAAATGTAAATGTTGGCAAAATGTTTGGCTACCTATAATTCTTCTCCTATTGAAGCTTGATGTGGTGTATATATCCATGTTGGGGCGCTTCTCTAAATCCAGACATTGTGGAGAAATGTGGATAAGAAATTTTAAAATTGTCTCAAAATAACTGAAAATTAAATTTTAATTAAATGTTTGGCCACATATATCTCTGCCTCCTTTCACCTACAAATCTGAAATATAGCACACATTTGTATGTCTTTGTGTTCTGTTCATGTTCCAAATTTAGTGTTAATTGGACACATACTTTTAAAATTATAGTGAAATAACGGAAATTTAAAATTTGGCAGAATTCCACAGAATTTTTGTGAAAATTCCCCGGAATCGGAATGGTCATTCTGTGGGTGGAGTTTTATATTCTGCACAGCTGCAGTAGTTTATACCAGAGTCTGTCAGTTTACCCTCTCAGCAGCCCACCTTACGCACCACTGTGAGCTTTATGAAAAAACTAGGATGGTTGTCCCCAGTGAATAGTCGTGTATTTGCCTTGGGTTGTTTTGTTGATAAAGTGATTAGAACTGCTATTCCTCCTACCCTGGATGAGCAGCTAAGAGGTGCCAACTGAAGTTATCCCTTTAGGTCTAATGATAAGCCCCTGTTTGTTGTCCCCAAAACCTATACAGCTATAGGAGACCAGGCCTTTGTTGTCCTTGCACCCAGGCTCTGGGACTCACTCCCACTAGCTATTCATAGTATTCCCTCTCACTACTTTTTCAGAAGGTCCTTGTGGGACTACCTGAAGGTTGAGTTAGCCTGCAGTTACACTTAGTTGTTGGTAACCCCCATTGACTATAGATTCTTGTCTTAGCTTGTTTTTTTAGGATTATGGTTATGTACATTGTGTTACATGCTTCTACTTTAACACACTATACCCTTGACTGCATTGTTACTGCATTTAAGAGTTTCTGTCTCTTATGATGTACTCTAGTAACTTGTTTGCCTCTTCAGCCTGTGACCTTACTGGTTGTACTTGAAAATATACACTTAATTGCCTAGTGTGCTTACATGGTCAATTAAAATGAAATAAATAAATTTGTCCATAAACAGGACTTTTGTCCCCCAAACATCAGTTGTTACAGCTCTTTATGCCCCATCTGCAGTCATATTTCTCTAACTGTGATGTCAGGAAGGGTTTGGACTTTTAATGGAGGAACTGACAGCAAGAGCAGACACACTCTAAGGTGCAAGGATATAGTTTTCATGCAAATAGCATGAAAACTAAAGACCAATGGGAAGATACATACTGAAAATATTACAAGTTATATTTTGTCTTTCATATTTTTCAAGGTGCTTCTTAACATGCCAGTTGCTCTTTCAATGAGCCCATGCCAGCTGTTGCTTGAAAGGGGCTGCGTAACTATTTCATACATCTTCCAGTTTGACTCCTGTTGCCCCTGCTTTAGTGTCTATGATACGTCTGAGTGTAAAACTATATATATAATAAAGAAATATCTCCTATGTGAGGGAGTTAAAGTTTTTCTGTTGTAACTGTTTGTTTCTAATCCTACCTGGACCCATTTGAAAACAAGATGCTGCATCTCAGGTGGTTTAGCCTTTTGAAGAAAATTTCAGCAAAAGTAAAATATCACAGAAAAAAAAAAGAAAATGCCATGGGATGATTGAAAAGTTTACAATTTTACTGAGAAATTGGCTGCAAATGTTACCTCAGAGCATAGCTTTGTGCTGTTAATGTCACGTTAACATTTATTCTGTTTTGTGCAGTGATCCTGAGCTAGGTAAAAAACAAATTTCCTGGGCCTGCCAGTCTATATTATACAGTCATTTACAGCAGGACAGCATTAAACCAGGTACAGAATGAATTGCAGCTGGAGAACACATGAGTGCAGTAAGAGTCCTTGGTGCCACTGCAACACATAAAGGCAGTTGTTTACAGATCAGAGACCAGTGGAACTGTAAATTTCCCCTTCAGTCTTCTTTCAAGCCCAGAAGGCATTGGGATGTGACAGTACTTAGAGTGCAGTAACATGAACACTTGTCATTCAGAGGTGATTACAGCTGCAGTGTGCAGACCTACTTAATAGAAGATTACATGTTAAAAGCTGATGGAGGAAGTTAAGGAAAAGAAGCTTCAGTGGAGAAACTCCCTAATAATTGACTTTTATTGAATTTTGTTAACCAGGTTTGCCCACAAAAACTTAAAAGTCCATTTTTCAGGGGCAACCCAGAATTTATTACTGTGAGAGCACAGAGAAAATACAGTGTGCACAAAATTGGAATTACATGTAAGTCAGGACAGAATTACTGATATATCACTAGATGCATACAGGTTAGACATGGTCAGGGTTTTACTATAGTATGAGAACTGGCAGAAATACACAGACAATGTCTAGACAAGGAACACATTCATGATTGCATGATGGGAAGAGAACTGGCAAAAATACAAGGTCATACCAAGACAGTAAAAACAGTAAACAGAAGTTCATTATCAAGGACTGCAGGTGCATTGCTGCGTGCTTGCTTGATCAAAACTTCAGTTATTTTTCTTTCCTGAAAGTTATCTTTCCTTAGGTTTGAAGGGTGCAAGTGGACATGACAGATAATTCCTGCAATTATTTTTCCCTGGCACTTCTGATTATTATTATTTTTTTTGTAAGGAAATACAGCAACGAGAGAAAATAATTGAAATTCATCTTTATAGAATATGCTGATCGCTTCCTCCAGCTTCCCTTGGCAGTTTTTGAGTTAGGCCAAGCCTCCACGTACTCGTTGATGCTCAAAGGGATCTTTAATTAATTTGAACTGCTTTTTTATTTTTTTGGAGGTGGCCATTTGAATACAGAACAGGGGATCTCCCAGGCATGGGTTCTTGTTCTGTTTTGCTGTGCATCTCTTGCGCATCAAGAATGTGCATAGATGTTACATCCCATGTGTGTGTGTGGGGGGGGAAGGGGTCCTCATTTGTAGCTTGACCTTATCTTCAGTTTACTGACCCCTTTCACCTATTTGATTATGGACAAGCTTGTCTAATGCTAATTAGTGCTGCAGCCCATCATTGTTTACAACTGTTTGCTTTTGAATGCAGAGTCTGACCAGAAGCCACATTGGTGGTCCAAGAACAAAGGAAGTGGGGTGGTAAAAAAAAATGCTTTTAACTGCATTCATCACAAATTGCGCCAGTTGTATCATGCACCCATGACTGATTAATGGAATTAGTCTAATAAAGTAATGCTATGCTTATTCATTATCTTCCAGACACATTACAGTATTCTGTTCAAGTTTATTGATTCTTACTTGCAGAGGGGACACTCAGTAGCCAGCACTATCCACACTCTCCAGTTATATGTTTTTATTGCACTCTAGATATTTTGCCTACACTATTTACTTCTTGAAGGCAACACAATATCCGTGTGACTCAGAAAATAAAACTTGGACACATTATATTATTTCCACCATAGTCCTCCTAATCTGTTGTAGCAACCTGGCCCTATGGTCCTCTGGTTATAATGGTGTGCAATGTCATGTGACTATCATTGTAGCTATTGTCAATGTACCTCTGGGGCCAGTCACCCAGTAGCCCTGGAACTGCAGTACTTTGCAGCTGTGAAACTGAACAGTAGGCTTTTGTATTTGATAAAGAGAGTGTTAAAAAAGGTGACACTCTATTACAAATTGCTAGTGTTCTGTCATAAACATAGAAACATAGACTTTGATGGCAGATAAGGACTGCTTGGCCCACCTAGTCTGCCCATTTCCCTACCTACAGGATAAGCTGCAGATCCTAGTTAACCAACAGCCTATTTCTTCTTACCACCCACAAGAATTGCCTTATGTCTGTCCCATGAATTCTTGAATTCTCCCACAGTTTTAGACCCCACAACCACCTCAGGAAGGCTGTTCCATACATCCACCATCCTCTCTGTGAAAAAATACTTCCTCACATTACTCCTGAGCCATCCCCCCTCTATCTTCAAATTGTGTCCCCTTGTTCTTGCACATCTCTTTTTCTGAAAGATGCTACCCTCTTGAATTTTGTTGATTCCACTGAGGTACTTAAAAGTTTCTGTCATGTCCCCCCTCTCCCTCCTTTCCTCAAGGGTATAAATATTAAGCTCCTTTAGTCTCTCCTTGTATGGCTTCTCTTGCAGATCCTGCACCATTTTAGTTGCCCTACTCTGGACTGCCTCCATCCTGTCTATGTCCTTGTGGAGATATGGTCTCCAGAACTGTACACAGTACTCCAGATGGGGTCTCACCAACTGTCTATACAGAGGGATAACAACTTCCTGTTTTCTGCTGGTGGCGCTCTCCCTATACATCCCAGTATCCCCCCAGCCCTCCCTACTGCCTTCTCATTGCTTGCCAACCTTAAGGTCATCTGATATGATTACTCCAGGTCTCTTTCCATTTTTGTTGTTGTTACTACCTCCCCCTCATTGTGTTCTCTTCCCCTTGGGTTTTGTTTCCCAGGAGCATTATTTTGCACTTCTTTGCTTGAATCCAGCTGCCATACTTCTGACCATTCCTCCAGCCTTGCAAAGTCCCTTCTCATCCTTTCCATGCCTCCTTGTGTATTATCAACCCTGTTACAGATCTTTGTGTCATCTGCAAAGATGCATACTTTTCCTTCCAGTCCCTCTGCAATGTCACTTATAAAGACATTAAAAAGGACTGGACCGAGTACTGAACCCTGCGGTACCCCACTAGTAACCCCTCTTTTTTCAGAGTTGACTCCATTTACAATTACCTTCTGTGTCCTGTTGTCCAGCCAATATTTTACCCAGGCTACCTCCCTGGGACTCACTCCCAGGCTGGTTAATTTGTTTAGTAATCTTTTGTGTGGGACTGTGTCAAATGCCTTGCTAAAGTCTAGGTAGGCCATGTCCACAGCCCCTCCCTGGTCTACTACTTTGGTCACCCAGTCAAAGAAATAGATTAGATTCATCTGACATGACCTTCCCACTGTGAGCCCATGCTGCCTTGAGTCCTGTGCCCCACTGGCCTCTAGGTACTCAATAGTTCTTTCCTTCAAAAGTGATTCCATCACTTTCCCTACCACAGAGGTCAAACTGACAGGTCTGTAGTTTCCTGCCTCTGTCTTGCTCCCACTTTTGTGAAGGGGAATCACATCCACCTTCCTCCAGTCCTCAGGTACCACACCATCCTCCCATGATTTGTTAAAAAGGATAGTCAGTGGTGTTATTAGTTCTCCACTTAATTATTTTAGAATTCTGGGGTGAATGCTGTCAGGCCCCATTGCTTTGTCCACCTTTAGTTTTAGGAGTTCTTTCAGAACCCTTTCTTCCGTGAAAGGACTGGGATCGACCCCCCCCCCCATCCAGAGTGCTTCTGTTAATTGATTAGGTATCTCCCTCCTCCTCTTTTGTGAATACTGAGCAGAAGTATTCGTTCAGTATCCCTGCTTTTTCACTGTCCCTCTCTGCCCATCCACCACCCATTCTATTCAGCCTCACTATCCCTCCCTTTGTCTTTCTACATTCCCTGATGTACCTATAAAAGGTTTTATGCCCCTTCTTAACCGAGTTGGCTATCTTTTCCTCAGTTTGGGCCTTTGCGATTCTGACTTCCCTTCCTGTTTCCATCCTCTGATTGTAGAGACCCATGTTATACCATAGCATCATTTAACAAGATTTGGCTAGTATCAACAAGGCAGGCCTTCTTTTTTATTTTATTTACTTAGACAATCATAGATGACCAAATTGTGACAGAAAGAGGAGGTGGGTGTCATTCATTACATTGTCATATTTAAATGTCACTCTCGCCATAGTGTTGTTACCCATCCCCAAAAGGCAGGGCACTAATGTCATCATAATCTTTCAGTTTTAAACCATGACATCCCTCATTTGTGTAATTTTGGTAACTGGGTAGGCCCACTGGGACCATTACAGTCCCCTTTTCAGGGGTGACCTGGAATTAATTACAAGTACTTGACCATTTTTTCAAAGTCACATATAGTAATTGTTCACATAACAACATACAAAAGAAATTGACACTGGTTAAAGTAAGACATTTGTGTGTTACAACAGTGGGTATTCTGTAAGCATATTGTTACTACTTTTTTTTTTAATATTTGTTTAAAACATAAAAATACAGAAGCATTACTTCCATTCTCCCTGATCACAGAACTACTGTGTAAATTATCAAATCATTGTTGCCAATGGTAACCACTCTCTCGTCCTAATCCTGGTACTGCTTTGTTAATAAATGCAAATCCCTGGTACCAGGGGTCATACCTTCTCACACCTGATCACAATACATAATAGAGAACAGGAAAAATCTAGTGGTACCCCTCCTTCACCCATTGCTTATTGAATAAACATGTGTGGCCTGGCAGTCTAGTCTCCTCATCTTTCAATACACTGTAATGGTACTGTACACTATAGGACTAATCTGGTGGGCCAGCGGTCCTATATTCCATACTGCCAGTATGGCCCAGTATCAGTATCATTGGTTTTCCATTGGTTTACCCTTTCCGTCTCCCCACTGGCCAGTGAAACGCCTCCACACACCACTGCAGCTGACTAGCTACCATCTGACTGATGCAAATAAAGTCCCTGTCTGTGCAAATTAATTAATCTGTATCATACATGTGTCAGTATGATATAAAAAAGTGACTTACTTGACTGTATTTCCATGAGTCAGATCACCTGTCTGACTCATGTAAGTACAGTCACTGTTTGTGCAAAAGGGCAAGCGAATATAAAAACTGACATCTTAGGTTTGGCTTTAGTTGGGATACCCTGTCTTCAGATTGGCTTCCAACACTTTGGACAAAGACACCTCGGGTCCTTAGCATGGAGGATTGGCTGGCTTAAAATGGTGGTATGGGGCCTCCTCTCTCTGACCCACACCAGTCAATCCAAACTACTTTTACGTGGCTCCGTACCTCCAGTCAGTCTTTTGTAAAGCAACTTAGCCACTGACACAGCACCAGGAGACAGAAATGTTATTTTAATAAAGTAACAATGCCTGGGGTGGGTGGAAGGTGACTCGGGTGGGGAAAGTGGAGGCCATAGAACTAGCCCTGGCCATCAGGAAAGAGGTAAAGTGTTATTTTTTTAATTATTTGTCCAATGGTCAAAGTTATCCGATGTGGCCCCACAGATCATCGGGCCAAATTGAAGACAAAATGTTGCATTTCAGCACATTATATACAAATACAAATTCAGCATTGGCTCATCCTTACGAAGCAAGTCACTGTATTGATATTATACCTGCATGAGTACAGTACTGAACTTGCATGAGTCAGATGGCTGCCCTCTGTGGAGGTGTGTAGAGCAGTTTAATGAACCACTAAGACCTACTGAGGGAAGGATTTTCTTTATTCTCTAACAGATTGTGTTGTGCACTGAACCAACTAGGTGGTTAGGGAAGGGGGGCATATTTTCTTTATTCCTTGATGACCCAAGTTGGGCAAAGGACTCATCCGGCACATTGAGGGGGCAGACAGAGTCTTTTTCATTCCATGACAGGTCAGGTTGGGCACCAGACCATTCTGCTACACAGCTGGCTGGGTAAAAGCATGCATGGCAATGTGATCTGGAAAGAGTTCAGAACTGAGACCAAGCTACAAGAGAAGGAAAGAGTGAGAGACGGAGACTTGGGTTGAATCCAGGATCCCTGACACTTGGGGTTAGTGCCTCGGAAGTGTGCACCATTGGTCTCCCTTGGTCCATTCTCCCACACTAGTGCACTGTGGGCCAGAAGAGGCAGATATGCTTTAACAGGCTACTAGTAGCAACAATGCAGTAGCTGCCCCAAGCCTCCCATGCAGTGTTTGAGCCGCTCACTGTGACCTGAGTGAATGTGCTTGGGACAAGCAGTGTTTTAGCAGCCCACCAATTCCATCTTCTGGTCATCACATTCCTGCTGCTCCTCTTTATCTCCGTTCGGCTTAACACAGGCTAAGTTGGGCATAGGGCCCATCAGGTAGTTGGACGGAGGGGGACAGATACTTTTTTATTTCCTGATGAGCCAGATTGGGCACCAGACTAGTAAGATAGCTTTTGTTAAATCCCCTGATACGCCAACTTGGACACTGGACCTGTCAGGCTGTTGGGGGAGGGAGATAGTTTTTTTTTTGTTTGTCTTAATTTCCAGAACTTTCAAGTTGTTGGAGGAGGAGGACAATTTTTTGAAGGAAAACAATGGAAAAGACACAGCTTTCCTCAGATACTACTGAAACTCTCACTTAGTGCTTTCAGACAGTAACAAAATTTTTTAAATTATTTAGAACAGCTACCAACAAAGTTTTCTGTTTCTTTCTGGTTGCAGCCATTTCATGAGCAGCAGTGAGCCTTCTGAGCTCACTGTATGCTAATATGCCTGTTTGACCTCTGCTATTAGTTGGCAGGTCATATTAGCATAAAGTGAGCTCAGGATGCTCTCTGCCACTCATGAAATGGTGGCTGCCAGCAATAGAAAGTGAAAGCTGTAGGCCACTATTTAAATCACTAAAAAAGCAATTAGAGGAATTAAAAAAAATACTGTCTGAAAGCACTAATCAGGAATGTTTGTAGTGCCTGGGTAAAGCTGTGCTTTTTCCACTGTTTCCCTTTAAAGTCCCTGATTGGTTGGGTTGAGCACTGGACCTATCTGGCAGTTTAGGTGAGGGAGACATATTCTTTTTATTCAGTGATGAGCTACACTGGGCACTGAACACATTAGATTGCTGGGGGGACCTATTTTTATTTATTTTTATTTTTTTTCCCTGACAGGCTGGGTTGCATACCGGAGTAGTTTGGGAGAGGAGAGAGGGACATATTTGTTTGTTTTTTTTCATTCCCTGATGGACAGTGTTGAATATCAGACCAGTTAGGCAGTGGGAGAGGGTTGGGAAGGGAGGGCCAATTTTTTTTAATTTCCCTGATGGGTCAAGTTGGGCACTGAATCTGGCAAGTTGTTGAGAGAGGAGGACAGATTTGTTTAATTTCCTAATGGGTTGAGTTGAGAAGTGGACCTGTCAGGTATCTGAAAGAGGTAGCCAAATTATTTTTTGTGCTTTGTTAGGTCAGGTTAGGCACCACAAATTCTATTCTATTCTGTTCTGTTCTATATTCCATGCCTACTAGAATGGAACTCCTGAACCTTGTAAAACCCTTTGAGATACAGTGGGTATAAAAATCATTATAAAATGGCAAGAACAAAATCTAGAAATTTCATTGGCTGAAAGATGTCACCTGACTGTGTACTAAATCTTTATAAATGCACGGTCATGCACCAAATCTAATTTTCCTCCCCAAAAACCTACTTAAAGCCATTTTATATGTATAATAGCCCTCAGGGTTTGCATCTAATAGGGTAATATTTCCCAGGGATGTAAGGACACTTGGCCTTCAGCCTCATGCCTTACTACACCACAGAGGTGTGCATTAAAATCCTATAATGCACACTGTATCATAGCTTATTACTTACTTACGTAAACCCAAGTTATATTTATAGTTAACAGTTCCCTCACTACCAGAATCTAACTTCTGTACTTTGTAAAGCACTGGCCCTGTCATAATTGGGGGGCCAGGGACAGATTTTGTTTTTCTCTGACAGGATGGGTTGGGATCCATATCCATCAGGTAGTTTGGGGGGAAGGGGACAGAGTTTGTTTATTCCCTGATGAACCAGGTTTGGCACCAGACTGGTAAGCTAGTTGGGGGTGGTTGGAGGGATGGATAGATTTATTTATTTTGTTTTTATATTCCCTGACAAGCCGGGTTGGGCACTGGACCTGTCAGGTTGTTGGGGAGGAGATTTTCTTTTTATTCCCAGTCCTTTCAGGTTGCTGGGAAAGGGGGTTTTTTATATACCTTGATGGCCCAAGTTGAGCACAGGACCTGTCTGTCAGTTTAGGTGAGGGGGACATATTTTTTTTTTATTCCTTGATGGACTGCATTGGGCATTAAACCCATTAAGTTGTTGGGGGGGAGGGGGGCTTCTTTTTTAATTCCATGACAGGCTGCGTTGCATACCTTAGTACTTTGGGGAGAAAGGGATATATTTTTTTTTTCATTCCCTGATGGGTCATTTTGGGCACTTGATCTGTCAGGTTACTGAGAGAGAAGGAAAGATTTAATTCCTTGAAGAATTGGGAGGGCGCTGGACCCATCAGGCAGCTGAAAGAGGTGGCAAAATTATTTTTTATTCTCTGTTGGGCCAAATTAGGCAATACAAATTCAATTCTGTTCTACATTCCGTGTCCTACCAGTATGGAACTCCTGTGCCTTGTAAAACCCTTTGGGATACAGTGTGTATGAAAGTCATTATTAAAAAACAAGTTCTGTTATAGTCTCTGTGCTACCAGAATCTAATTCCTGTACTTTCTAAAGCACCAGACCCGTCATAGCTGGCAGGAAGGGACAGATTCGTTTTTCTCTAACAGGATGGGTGGGTTGGGCACCAAATCCATCAAGTAGTTGGGGGGCTTTATTAATTTTTTTTATTCCCTTGGAGGAGAGGATAGTAAATTGATGATGCCGACAGCTGATTTTTTCCAGAAGACTTTGCTTCTGATGGCCACTGTTAGTCAATGGGGGTCGCTCAGGGGGAGCTGCTTCACTGCTCAGCATGTTGGGTTGAAGCATGCAAGGTAATAAGAACCCTATATGCAAGTTAGGAAGAGAGCAGAGCTGAGGTTGAGTACTGAAAGAGGGAAAGACAGCAATAGAGGGAGAGTCAGATGGTGGAGCCAGGATTCTTGGAAGTGCGAGCTGTCATTCTCCCCCCCTACCCATCTCCCACACTAGTGTGCTGCAGGCCAGAAGTGACAGAGAGGCCCAAACTCACTGATAACAGCAGCAGAGGGACACGCATTATTTTTTATTCCCTAACAGACTGGTTTGGATACCTAACTGACCCATCAACTAGTTTGGGAGAGAAGGACACATTTTTTTTTAGTTGCCTGATGGGTTGCCTGGGCACTATATTTATCTAGTTGCTGGGTGGGAGAGGGGACAGATTTTTTGTTATTCCCTAACGAGCCAACTTGGGGCCTATTTTCATCAGGTAACTTTTCATTGCTGTTTTTCTTTCCGATAAAAAATAACTAACTGAGGTCAGCTCAAAACAAACAGACTACCTTCTCCAACAACACAGGGCAGTCTCGTAACCTCACCCTTAGAGCCTTACGTAAATTCTCTTTAAAGCTTCATCTCCTCCTACTCCTCCTCCTCTCAGGGAATGTCCACCCGAACCCTGGCCCACTAAATGTTAGGCATGCAAAAAAACAGAAACACTAAGGAGCTCTCGCCCTTGCAACCATTAACATCTGCAATCTCATTCCTAAACTTGATGCCCTCCAAGTTTTCGCTAACCAGCATACTCCTGATGTCATGTCAGTTGTTGAAACCTGGCTCACACCCAAAACTCCTGACTTTGCAATTGCCCTACCTGGCTACAATGTCTTCAGGCTGGACCGACAGACCAAAAGAGGAGGGGGCTGTGCTCTGCACCTCAAAACCTCCCTCTAGGGCTGCCCATTAACTGCCCACCCTCTGACTCCCTGGCGCAGATCCTCCCAATCCATATCATCCTTGGAGCCCATGGCAAAGCACTCACCATTGCTGCAGTCTACATTCCCCCCAAAAAACATGTGAAAGGCCTAAATACCGTTCTGGAATTTACCAGGATGCTGCCACCTAACACTGAGGTAATCATGCTTGGTGACTTCAACATAAACTGGCTTGCCCTGATCCTGGAGGTCTAAAGGATGCCATCTCATCTGTTCACCTCACACAGCTGGTTGACTCCCTGACCAGACACAACTACAGAACTGGAACCAGCTCTCTACTCAACTGGGTTCTCACCAGCCACCCAGCCCGCATCTCCAATATCTCCATCCTACCAGATTCCATCAGTGATCACTCTCCTATGACCTGTGTTTGGTCCAACAAATTCAGCAGACCTCCACCATCACTCATCACCTGCAGATCCTTCCCCCGTGCGAACCTCTAGCCCCTTAAATCCTATCTCATAAACCAGAACTGGACACCTATCTTCAAAGCAAATGATGTCAATATAGCCTTGGACAACTTCATCTCCATCTTCAACAAAGCCTGCGACACCTATGCCCCCATCCAAAAGCATAAGGTCAAATCCCTCTGCAATCCTTGGTTGACCGCTGACCTAATAGCACAGCTTAAAGCAAGGGACTGCCTCTGACTCCTGGCCCATGAATCTGGCTCACCCTCTGCAATACAGAACTACAAGTGTGCACGAAACAACTGCACTAAGGCCATTAAACTACACAAAAGCACCTACTACAGGGAAACCCTCACTAACACATGGGGCAATGGTAGAGCTTTCTGGTGTAACATCAAGGAAGTGATGAGTACACAGCCAAAAGCATCCCCCAATATGCTCTTTGTTGATGGAACTATTACACTTGACCCCTCAACTATTGCCAATACCTTTAATACCACTTTTACTGATCTCAGCTTTGTTCTGCCCCCTGACTTCTTCTCTGACACTGACCCACTTGCAGTCCTTACAAGCACCCCCCTCCCTACCACCTACCCTCCCTTCTATTTTAAATCAATCAGGCAGCAGGAAGCTCGCAAGTACATTGGGAAAGCCATTGCAAACACAAGGTATAGTGGGGACTCACTGGATTTAAAACTTCTGTCCCTAATGCTCGATGAAGTTATCACTCCTCTCACCAAGATCCTTAACCTATCCCTCTGCCTTGGCCAGTTCCCTGACTTGTGGAAATCCACCATCGTCACTCCAGTTCACAAGAACGGCGATAAAACTCACTGTGGAAACTACCAGCCAATCTCCATACTTCCTCCTCTCTCGAAAGCATTAGAACGTATTGTTGCCAACCAACTTACTGTATACCTAGACAACCACAATATCCTATGTCATCAACAACATGGCTTCAGGAAAGGGTATAGCACCACATCTGCCCTCTTGGAATTTACCTCAGCCATCCACAACTCCCTTGACAATGGCCAACTTACCAGTGCAGTCTTTACTGATTTAACAAAGGCTTTTGATACAGTCCACCACGACTTGCTGCTTAACCAGCTCTTAACTATGGGATTTTCCTCTGACTCTACAGCATGGTTCCAAAGCTACTTGTTAAACAGATCACAATGTGTAAAGATTGCAGGTACTCTCTCCAGCGCTTTGCCAGTCCACTCTGGTGTTTCCCAGGGATCCATTCTGGGACTGCTTCTTTTTTCCCTTTTCCTGAATAACCTCCCTAGTTCCTGCGCTGAACAAATCATTCTCTATGCAGATGATGCCATAATTCTCACTTCCCACAAAGACCAGCACTACCTTCAAAATAAGCTCCAACTTTGATTCTCATCAGTGGAAAAATGGTTCACAGCACAAAGACTTATCCTTAACTACAAAAAACCAAGACTATGCTTTTCCGCAACTCCCACAAGAAACAAAGACCACCCACTCTGATCATCTCAAATAAACATGGGACTACCCTTTAACAGGTCCCAATGTTCAGATACTTAGGGATTACCCTTGACTGTAACCTAGCTTACACAATGAACATAGACAATGTTGCCAAGGCTGCCAATATTTGGCTTGGCCTTCTCTACAGGCACAGGTCCAGCCTAACTCCTTCTGCCTTGAACATTGCAGTTTATAGCTCTATCCTCTCCATCATAGACTATGGCCTTATAGTTTACGGTTCGGCCACTCCTATAGCTCTCAAACGTATCTCCACCTTACTCAACAAAGCCTGTCGTCTGATCACTGGCTCTCACTGCCTAACCCACACTTGTGACCTCTACACTCAAACGGGTTGGCTACAACTACCAAACTGCATAAACATTTAACCTGTACAATGGTTAAGAAGATCACAATGGGCCTGGCTCCCCTTGGGGTTCTATCTCTACTCCGTCCTAGCAGGAACCCCCGCCGCACAAGAGGTCAGGAATTTCATCACCTGCAAGTTCCGCATAGCAAAACATCCTTGGGTCAATGCTCATTCGCTCACAGGGACCCATACTGGTGGAATAGCCTTTGTCCTGAGATCTCCATGACTGCCAAGGTAGGTCTATTTAAAACTAAGCTCTGATCCCACCTCTCCTCTAGCACCTCTGACTGTCATTTCTAGCCTGATCCCCTCTACTACACATTCATACAGTCCTCTGAGGTGTCCCTCCCTACACCACTCTCCTCTGTCCACTTCCCCCCTTCCCTTTCCCACCCACCTTCTCTCCACCACACCCCTCTCCCCTATACCTCTTCTCCTGTGGACAACTGCCACTGGCATGCTGTATGTAATAGAAATTTTACTATGCAATTGTATGTTAATCTAACTTTCTGCACCACCTGTCTTTGCTTTATTGTACATTGCCTATGCTCCACTATTTGTACTAATGTATTGTCCTGGCTCTGACGTGGAACCTTTGTAAAAAGAGCCTTTGGCTCAAAGGTACTTGTAATCCTAGAATAAATAAATAAACAAATAACTTCTTGCACTGTTACTTTTCAGTGTAATTGTGTGAGCAAGCATGACATCTGATGTGTAAGCATGGTGAAAAGATTAAAACTGTTTTATGTTGGCTAAGTGTTGTTTTACAAATTGCATCTCCTTGGCCCCCCTTGCTTGATCCAACAACTGATCCCCCCCTCTTGGTTTTCTTAGTTCCTGGCCAGGCTGCTCGGATTGATTGGGAACTCTGCTGTTTTTTCATTACACCAAGCAGCTGGGAGATATAAATCGTATTTTTTTACAAGCATCCAATGGCTGTGCAGACTGATAGTATTAGTACTTCCTCTGGGAGCTCATTTGTTGTTACTCTTGTCATCTCACAGTGGGGGCGAGGGGGGAGCTAGGGTAAACTAGACTAAACATCCTGAGGGCTTCTTCAGTGCATCTCCTGCAGTAGGTCAACTGCATGTTCATGCGAGATTAGTCACTTGCTCAACAGGTTCTCATGCACTCTGCACCTTGTAGGCAGTAGAAAGCTGACAAAATGTTACAGACATCTTCAAGGAGCAATATCAAGGAACCATTCACTCACCGACAGGTATAAAAAGGCATATCCCAGTCCCCCAGTGCATTTCACTAGCTTTATTCACACTGCCAAATGTGAGCTGTCTCTGGTGTTGTTCTTCATCCCTGTCATTGCTGCAGTTCCCATCTAAACTCTTCCATTTTGCTGTTTTCCCACTGTGTAGTGTTGCGAATGCGGTCCCTCTTTCTCTGGGATTGCATAGTGTTGTGAACATTTTGCACAGCCTTCTTAACAGCCCGCACCACCCACAGTGTTGTGAAAGGCTGTTCCCAGTCTGCACTTGTCTGCAGTCTTATTATGGTCACTAATTATTTGAGACCCGAGTTCAACTAAAGGTAGCTTTCGATAGTTTAAATGCAGCTGAACTCAGGGAAGTGGCTCTTTTTGAAAACCGAGGGCTAAAGATTACAGAACACGTGGTCTCAGAGTCGAGCTGTGACACTGGCCATGCACATATGCATATTGGACATGCGCATGTCACAGCTCAACTCTGAGACTGTGTTTTCTGCAATTTTTAGCCCCTCAGTTTTCAAAAAGAGCCACTTCCCTGAGTTCAGCTGTGTTTAAACTATCAAAAGCTACCTCTAGCCAAACTCGGGTCTGAAGACTCATCCGTGATCCTTCTGACACTGCAGTGCCATTTCTACAGTCATTTCAGAGTGACTCAGCCCCCCCCCACTGGAACCCACCTCACAATGGCAGAATTTCTCGGGGAGCATCTACAGTGCTCCAGAACCTGGCTGTATAAACTCTGCTCCATAGCATTTCAGTAAGAATGGCCACAACGATCTACACGGTGCCGTAGTAGAGTCTGGCTGTGTGAATGAGCAAATGAGACAACTGCAAAACACTTCCTGACTTTGATCCCATTAGGGACTGGTCTGCTATGCAGAGCAGCCTTAAAAAAAAAAATAAACAAAAAGTCTATTTCCTGCACCCTGGGCCAGAGCTTGTCCCATGACCATCCCCCCAACCCAGTCATCTGTCACCCTCGACTCACTCCACTGTCCTCCAAAACCTTGATAACAAATTGTAAGCTCCTGTTAAGTCAGAGCCTCTTCCGTAACCCAACCCCCAATCCCCAGATCTTGATTATATTTAATATGGCCCACCTCTGACCCCCAGACCACAATTTAGGGGGGAGTTTGCGCAATGCCTGGCTAGCTCAGTCACCCATTTACAATCATATGCAGCATGCCGTTCCCTTCCTCCAAGCTCAATACATGAATGAGCATGGGAAGCATGGGAATGGAAGGTGGGGGGCAGATAGATATGCTTCACTGATGATGCTAAGCAGAGACTTACCAGTCTGCCTAACATTATCAGTGACACATTGTTCGTTGACCCCCCCCCCCACCGATTGTTTGCTCTTCATGCTTATTCATTCACAGAGTATTGGTGAATGGAAATGGTGACCTTTGTGTGGGAGGGGGCAAGCAACCAGGCTGGCCAGACATTTTGGTACTGGCCCCTTCAAATTGTTAATTGAGGTTGTGAGGGGTGACCTTATTAAACAGAATCAAGATCTGTTGATTGGTGGGGTCAGGCTAGGCAGTGGAGTGTGATTTAAATTACGCAGTTGGCTCCTGACTGGGTTGGGTAAGTGGAGAGGTGACCATGAGAGTAGCCCTGGCCACTTTGATAAGGAATGGATTTTTTTTTGTTTACATTTTTTAAATTTTTGTATCTTTGCCATGAATGCAGAAGTGTCGAACACAGAATAGCTGAGTATCTGGCTGCCAAGTATGAATACTCAGATGACTATTTGAAAACAGGTGTTCGCATACCCCTACCACATAGGCAGTCTGAAGGACAATGTGGTTTGCCCAAGGCTGCTGCAGCATAATTGTGAAGTAAACAGGACATAAATCTACATTAAACATTAGAAACAATGATTCACAGTTTCACCTGGTAAACTGCTTATCAATTCCAAACCTGCATAGCAGTTGTAAAAAGCGACTAAGATAAATACACATAAATAATACATACCTTTAATGTCATTGATGTAATCTGACTTCTAGTAGATACCATAAAAAGGATTAGCACATTAATATTTTGTATTTTAAGAGCATTTTGTGTGCCCCCTCCCATTTGCATGCATTTTGCTGTGCTACATGATATCAGCAAATGTCCCACCCTGGCATTATCTGGCCTTCTACCACCATATCGTGCCTGTCAGTCTAAGGTCCTTGCAATTGTATAAGATCTAATAGCTGAATAAAGTTCTAACTAAAAAAAAAAAAGGAAAGATAACCAAGTCATTAGAAGGAAAAACAAATCCATTTTTAAAAGATTTTCATTAGCTTTCTGTGGGGAATTTCAGACTTCATTAGCTTCTTTTTAACTTCTTATTAGCACAGCTAAAATGGTAATAGTTGAATAGCCCTGGTTTTAACTAAAATAATTGGCTGTCAGGGGCTGGTGACCGATTCTTTTTCACAGCAACGAACAGCAAATTGACTTCATCTATTGAATTTTGTGCAGCAGATTTAACAGTTTGTGTATGTGTAAATTAGATATAAAGTAGTCGATGTGTGACTTCAGGGAATCTTTGAGAGGTGGAAAATAAGGAACTGTAGCAGACATTCCTGGCACTGTAGGCTATGCCATGTTTATGTTAGCATAACACAAAGTTTTTGTCTTTGACAAATGTACACTTTTAGTGTTTTATTTTGTTTTAGCCACACAGTTCTAAAAGAATCCATATAATTCCTGACTAGTACTTTGGAAATGGTTTACAATTCTAGCCTTTTCTGTTTCCACTCAAGGATGCCTGTCTGTCTGTCTGTTTATCTATCTATCTATCAATCCATCCACAAACAACAGAGGTGAGGGTTGAATAAAATGAGAAGACTGTAGTTATATCTTTGTTGATGACAATAGCAACAGCAACATATCAAAATTATGTTGTTGTTACTGTTGTTACAATGGATATTTTGAAGGTTAGTTTCATTAGAATAGACTATTGAAACAATCAGAGAAGAGCCTTCATAATTCTGATGACATCACAGTTGTCTGGTGCAACACTGAATCCATGAGTTGAAATCAATGAGAAAGTTAAATCTTCAAACCAACAGCAGAGTGATTGATTGTTTGTTTGTTTATTTATTTATTTTGTTGACCAGGAAAGGAGAGCCAGACAAAAATATTTAACTAGTAAACTGATGTTGTGTATATAGAATAGTGTAAGGGAGCCCATACACGACCACGCTATTCTAATACCGAGTGATTTCCATGATGACAGGGACCTCGAGAGCGAAGATTGAGGAGGCCCTGTTGTCATGGAAACCACAAGATATTTTAATAGCGGGTTGTGTATTTGGGGCTGCCATACACTTTTCTATATCGTGTATGGACCCACAAAATCAAGCTACCTTGATCCCGTGGCTCCTGATGTTATCCCTGCCTCCGGAAACCCTGTCTTCTCCTCTGGCTACTTGCCCAGTCAGCACATGGACCCAGCTAGTCAACTGCCCCCTGTCCAATGAGCAGTGCTGTTTGGGGGTGGTTGCATTGTGACGTGCCTATTAACACAGAATAAAAAATTGTTCCGCATTAGTATACATGTCACTAGTGCAGCAGAACAACTTTTTCGGGTGTATGGCTTTCCGTACACAACCGTATTCGTCCATACACTATAAATCGAATATGCAATGGTCTGACTCAGAATATACAGACCATTGCACATTCAATTTATGCTGTGAAGGTTTTGCAGCATGGATTCAGAAGTGCTCACAACACTCTCTTTGGTCTTGTACAGTTCACTGATATTCTCCATGGGACCTTGGACTGTGGGTATTTAGCAGTGGGTATTTACTTAGATCTTTCTAAAACCATAGATTTGATTCACCATGGTCATCTGCTTGCTAAGCTCGAGTACCTGGGCCTGTCTCCTGCTATTGTAGATTTTTCCTTTAGGAAACTGAGAGTGAGGTTGGGTAGTGTTATTTGACTGTCTAATTATACTGAAGCTTCAGTAAGTGTTCCCCATGGGTCCATCCTTGGTCCCCTAGTGTGTAGTCCATTTCCTAATAATTTGCCATATGTTGTGGCTTCAGTTAGTGTTGTTCTTTATGCTAATACTATTGCCCTGAACACCATCCTTAACTGGAAACTATTGGAAATAAACATCTGGAAGATTTTGATAGTGTTCAAATGTGTCTCTTACAAAAACAGTTTGCATTAAATCGAAGCGGACAAAAGTTATGTTGTTCAGGACATCGGAAGTAAACTTCTATTTCAGCCTGCTCTGGTGATCAGGGAATTTTTTCCATCAACTATAGAAGAAGCTGAGCTTTTTAAGCCCTCAGCTTTTATTTTGGATAATACCTTAGCATTCAGTACTGTCTCATCAAAACTGTTCACTTTTGCCTTGGCCTGTTATACAGGCTATAGGGCAGTTTATCTTCTGAATCTAAGAAGATATTGGACCAATCCATAATTCTTTTATTGTTGGATTATAGATTATCAATTTTAACTCTGCTGCCTCTGCAGCATCCTTGACTAGGATTAATACCTTATACAACATTGGATGTTATTTTATTATTTCTTGGAAATGTACTACTCATCATTGTGATTTATAGTCTTATTTGAACTGGTTTTGTTTTGGATCTTGTTGTAATTACTGTTGATTAATTACCTTTTAGCAGTTGCATCAAGGTGTTGTTAAATTGTATTTAAAGATAATTTAACATTTGTTTCTTCTGTTCATCTAACTCATCTCTCTGGAAAACATCACTTTAAACTTCCTTTCTGTTGAACGTACTTTCTGTTGAACCACTGCTTGCCAGTGTCCTTTTATTTGCAAATATTTAAAAACTTATAACCTTTTGCCTATAAAATCTTATGTTTCAAATTGATGCGCTGTTTAAATCTCAGTTAATACATCATTTTTATCAGGTCCTGTTTGAAATTGTTTTACCTGACTTATTTATTATTCCATATTTTATTGAGTTTGTCCTTACGCTCTAGAGAAAGGTGACAAAATGATTCAAGGTCTGCAGTACATGTCCTACGAGGAAAGACTTAGGGAACTGACTATGTACTCACTGGAGCAGAAGAGAGAGAGAGAGGAGACGTGATTGAAGCATTCAGGTACATAAAAGTCATTAACAAGGTACAGGCACAGGCACTTTTTCACTTCAAGAAGGGTTCCAGGACCAGAGGACATGACCTCAGGCTGCAGGGAGGGAGGTTCTCTACCAACACCAGGAAGTTTTTCTTCACATGAAAAGTGGTGGACAGCTGGAACAGCCTGCTCCAAGAGGTTATGGCAGTCAACACTGTGGGGGGGATTCAAGAATGCATGGGATAGACTCAAGGTAAGGGAGCCCTGAATACAAAGGGCAACCAGAGTGTCAAAATAGGTCTAAAACAAATGGGCAGACTAGATGGACCTAGCGGTCTCCTTTTGCCATCAACTTCTGTGTTTCTCTGTTTCTGTTGTTGCTGTTTTGTGCACTGTTGTTAGCATTTATTCTCACTGGGTCCACGTTGAAAATGTGCATTTATTCTCTTGGGTTCTTACCCAGTAAACACATTTCAAAGAAATATTAAAAAAGAATAAATGATAAATTAAGTTTATTGTCACTTGTGAGGGAACATAACTTTCATTGCTCACATGTAGCTCTACACATGGGTTACTATATAGAGTCCTGCTCCTTCCCACATGAAGAAAAATTGCATATATTTAGTCAGCCCGCTGAATAGTCTATCTATTTTCTTCCACTGTACTTTGGTGAACTGTATCTGTTGTTGCTAAGGAGGAAATGGGAGGAGGAGGTGAAACCCTTTATATATTCACTTCTACCAAGTTCTTGCTGTAAGTAATAAATATGAAGAATACAATTATAGTTATAAATCAAGGGAGCGCTTCCTATCAATTGGAACACTGCATTTCCATGTCTCATGTACTATTGTCCTGTTGTTAGGACTACTAAAAGAGAGAACGTCTTCACTATAAGAAGTGCTAAGGATTGGGATACGTTACCTAATCAAGTGGTGGAAGCACCAACATTTACTTCCTTCAGTAATAGACTGGACAACTTCCTTGGATGGAAATAGGTTCACAATCCTCCTACAAAGTTGTGGGAGACATTCTAGGTGGGCGTAAGCCTTCTTATGTCTTGCAAAACTGAGTAACTGAGCAAATGAGCATTTTTTTAATTAAAACAATGTGTGTATCTTACCCAAGTTCAGCCATTTTGTTTTATATAGTAGGTCCTCCAATAATACACTGCATTTTGCAAGAGTTGTTTCCCTTTGAATCTTAGGGTACCAGAACAGCTCCACATTGTTTTGCATGTCTGCTGCTCTATGAATATGAATGCCATATAGGGGCCTAGCCTGCTGTCGGGATAAAACACAAAAGCTTTTGTGGACCCTCACCTGCCCTTGAATGAATGGATGCTGTTACTCCCCCCCCCCCCCAAAGAGGGATGCAATAGAATTTTTGGTTTTGAGTCATTCTTTTAAATGTATTTCAGAACACTTTATGGTTGGGTTATTCAAAGGGCTTTAGTGCCTTGCTAAATCCACTTTGCGTTCCCAAAGCAGGGAAGGATTACAAAATGCCACAGAGGATGGAATAGTTAGTGAGTTGCTAACTGCTTGTGATCTGCCCTAAAACATGCTGGTGCATCTATGCAAAGCAGCTGATAGTACTTTGCAGATAGGTGCACCGGCATGTTGGTAGAATCAGAGAGGCTTTAAGTAGCCATCAGTACCACACTATTTACCATCTCCCCAAACCAGATTTTACCAACCATGCCTCCAGACCGTGGCCCCCAACCCCAAATGCCCTACTGATATTTAATCATCTTTTCCCTGCTGTCCAGTGGTCCCCCTGCCCGCCGATCACCCTGAACACCCTGCCAGTATTTAATTATCATTTTCCTGGTGTCCACTGGTACCCCCTTTCCCTCTGAACGCCCTACCAATATTTAATTATTAGTTCCCTGGTGTCCAGTGATCTCCCCACCCCCAAATACCCCAATGATATTTAATTATCTCCCTGGTGCCCAGTGATCCCCCTGCCGCCGATCACCCTGCTAATATTTATCATTTCTCTGGTGCCCAGTGGCCCCCCCAAGTTTGAATCCCCCATTCCTGACCTGTCCTATCACCAGTGGGCCCCCCATAAGCATGACCCACCCACCCTGTCACCAATGCATCCCTACCCCTTGGCGACCAACACTGGCCCTATGCTAACCTCATGGCTGGTTGCTGACTGACAGGTCATGATTGCACTCCTACTGTTCTAGCAGCTGATTATAGTTCACAAATCAGGCTAATGCCTGACTGGTATATTGAACCATACCTTTAGCACATGTCAATTGCTGAGATATGTTCCAGTATACCTCTGGTTTGTTCCAGGCACTAATTTGCTCCTGGAGCAAATATTTAGTGAGCTTAAACCAGGATGTACATATATCTTGGCCTATGTGCACTAACTGAGTAAACAGAAAAGTGAGGTACAAGTACAGATATAATAAGTACATGAGTAATAAATAATAGTGCATCAACAAGATATATAGTAGATCACAGAAGTTGCTGATGAAGATGATAATACATAATGAAATGAATGTGCAGGGTGAATGTACTTGCTCATAATAGCCAAGAAGAAGGGGGCTGTTGGTGGGTGGTGGTGTCAGGAACAATACACTAGAGCAAAGAAGATTAAGGCAAGAGTTGAAAATTGAGAGAGGGGGTAGTCAGTCTAAGCATCACAGTGTAACATAATGCCAGTGGTTGATGAACCATACCCCTGCCTAAATGTCAGCTAACAGTGGGGCTCCTGCAAGTTAGGAATAACCCCTGGTCAAACTGATGTAGTTGTTTCAGAAAAACTAGCCAACCATATATAAATATACAGACTCCACAAAAGATGTCTTCTGTTTGAGTTCACAGTAAGTGTAGTCTTTTATAACTAGTTGCTTCAAATGACTGCAAATGTAGTGAATGAGATTGTGAAAACTAGACATGGTTATGGCAGTCGGCAACAATGTTCTGCTAGTGATGAAATGGTAATGATGAATATCTGAGACCATGCAAGTTTGCTTATATGAGCATTTAAAAGAGGGCCAGAATTGGCAAGGGAAAAACTTTGCAACTATGTTGAATTTTAAATGACACCCAAGAAATTAATGTTGCAGCGTTTATTTTTTTCATATATATATATTTATCATGCTTTATGCTACCCCGGGCCAGCCCACATTGGCCCAACCTCTGCTCCCCAAACCTGTCACCCATCCCCTGGGACTTCCCTTCCCGGTGTTCCTCCAAAACAGATCACAGGTTGCTTTAGATAAGAAGCATATAATTTAACAGATGATGTGTATCTGAGTACATTCACATCTTTAATTTTACTCTGTTCTATTGCATTTGAAATAAAGTAAACAAACAGGTCCAGTGTTTGAAAGTAGCACCATGCTCTAACCCAAAAATGGCACTGGACATTATCTGCTAGTGATGTTAGGGGAAGGGACAGGGTAAGGAGGGTCACTGGAGGGAGGGAGGGAGGGCAGCTGCAGTATAGGGTTTTAGCTACTCATTTGAGCAGTCTGCTCTTTCGGATGAGACGTTAAACCGAGGTCCCATCTGCCTGGATTGGTGGTAGTTTAGGTGGATGTTAAAGATCCCATGGCACTTATCGAAAAGAGTAGGGGAATTTTTTATTCAAAACTCAAGACAAAATATACAAAATTGCATTACAACATACAGAAACACAAGGAAAGAAAATTGAAAACATAAATAAGTATTACATCATACATTAGAGTCTAACATATATGACATAATGATAGAAAACCCCCACTCCAAAATTAGAAGAGGATTATTTTCAAAACTATAAAACAAAACATACGAAAATGGTAGTACTTCATACAAAATCCTATTGATAAAAAACTAAACATAAAGAAATAACACATCATACCTAAACATCAAAAATTAAATAAGTCAGATTTACAAAACACCCACCCCTCCCACTAAAAAGTAGAAATTTTTTCTATAAAACTTAAAAGAACATACAAACAAATCAGTATTGCATCAGACATGAGCAGAACAAGGAAAAAACTAAATCATAATACAATATTCCTTCATACTGTAAACCCATACAGAAATGAAAATACTGTAAATATACCCCCTTCCCCTCCCCATGAAAAGAGTAGGGGAATTTCCCCGGTGTCCTGGCCAAATTTCCCTTATTCACTAAAAATACCACCAACAGCTTCGTCTGGTTCAAGGTCAGTTGGCATTCATCTGTATCCCCTCCCCCGGGTCGTGCCTGAAAATAGGCAGGATTTGTCTAGCGCACTTACCCAGTCAGCAAAAACTAGGTCTCGATAGACCGTATGGCCTTTATCTTCTGGCAGGTTCGTTATCAGAGCAAGAGTGCTACAAAAATTACTCGGTTTTTAGCGATGCACTGTTCGTTTTGCCGTCAGTTATCCCTGTTTGTGCACTTACTGTAACTTGTGCCTGTGTATGAAAAATCCTCTAACATTTTAAGTGGTAAATAGAATAGGGGCATTCACATGCATGTGGGGTGACATAAAACTGGTTGGCAAACAAATGCCAAACTAGTTCAGTGATGTCGGTGGTGATGCCAGTTTGAATTTTTCCTTTTGTCAGCTGGTGGGTGTGGCCATTCATCCCATACACCACTCTGAACTGCCTGTGAAAGCTTCTATTTAAAAATTAAAATCTATTGCAGACAAATCTCAACACAGTCACACTTTTGCATGGGAATCTGGATTTGCACTGAGAGAGCTTTGATGTATTTGTTCATAAAGGCTGACCCAGGATGTTACTTATGAATACAGTGTCTGTGAAAAAGGCAGAGTGCCTTGAGTTTTCAAAATCATTACCATATCAGTACATCAAACTCTTACAACAGAATGCATTTTTTATTTATTTATTTATTTTTTATTTTAGTCTTTGGTAACTGGGTAAGGCCCACTAGGCACAAGTGCCTGTTTTCACAGTATGCAAGTGGAGGTTGTGAGAATCAAACTTAGGTCTGGTCTGCTGTATGTATCAAGCTCGTTTACACCTCGGTCCTCTAACCTCTAGGCTACACTGCCATATATTTGCTCTTGGGTGCTGCATAAAATTAAATTCTGTTTTGTTTGAATGATGGAGTTTCAGTCCCTCATTATGGATAACAGGGGCCATTCCAAACACAATGCAAATCAACAGGTTTTCCTTCCATTCTGCCCATATTGGATACGTAACTATAACACACAAAAAATGTCATTATAAGGTCTCATCAGCTTCTGTTGTTTGGGACATAAAGAACACTTCAGGGTTCATATTGCCTGGTTTCACTGCATCTGCATTGCAGACTCTTATGTAGAGGCAATTTTCACCTAGTGGTTTGAACACAGAGCAATGACTCTGAGGTCACACAGTATTGAATCCCACAACCTCCACATTGTCCCTGTGTGACTCTAAGCAGATGTCATAACATCTCTGGGCTTAACCTCACTCTAATGGGTCTCTTAATCTATCCCTGTGCTGTTTGATTCTTCTGCAGTGTGCCTGAAATAGTGAAATGGCAGTAACCTTCTCTCCCCTCCCTCCTTTGCAGGATTGTAAAGCAGTTGTATGAACAGTCGGTGATATGGAAAACCACATTTCTTTCCTTTACGCATTACAAAGAACATGTAGTAAGTTTAGTTCTATGTATAGTTAGGGATTGGCATTAATAAAATTCGGTGGTCATTTCAGATCCCAACTATGAGTCTCCTCACCCCCCCCCCCATTGGGAAGATGGGATGCAGTTTCCTTTCCTAACAACTGTGGAGCATTCATGTTTTTGTTTGCAGGAAAATGCCCCGGGGTGTGTGTGTGTGTGTGTTTATGCAGTGGAAGAGCTGGGCACAGCCTGCCTATTTGTGCATTGCTTGTTGAAGTAATAATTGAGCACACATGGCTCACCCTGAATGACTGCTTGTCATTGTGTGCTGATATGTAGGACAGGGCAAGCCCTTTTCCCCTTGTACTGCTTGTAGAGGCTCTTGAAGCACCACCAGTCCTGGCCCTTTGTGTGCCCCATTCTCTGGCTGTCACATGTCATTCTACTGTCCCATCCCTGCAGCATGATGATGGTCTCATCTCTTTTTATTTCAATTCACAACCTGCCAGAGAAGCATTTCAAGCATTTTGAGGGCTAGTCAGTGAGAAAAAGTCCATGTCTTGGAGCACATGACAAAAATGCTTTTCAGATCATTTTCTCATTCCACATGTGCATTACTTACTTTTTTTTGGTCACCAGTATTGGTTTGCTGCAGGGGCCACACAGCTGCCATAAAGGCTAACTACATAACTCTTAACTGTCCCTGTTTTTTTGCCTCAAAAATATCCTCAGTCCCTCCTAAAATTTGCATTTCTGACACTGGGAAGTTGTGGATTGAAGCATATTACCAGACATTAGTGTTAGTCTAGTTCTCATCTTGAAGATGTGAAGACACTTTTCACATCAAGCTAAACAATAGAGAAGGATTCTTGAGATGATATTTTTGTTTTGTAAGATGTGTGTCTGATTTTGGTTATTTGCCTCTTATTTTTTGCCTAGCCCTTCTCAATGTCTTGATATACTTAGTATATTTCCCCTCTCCTCCTACACCCTGAGCTCTTGCTACTACAAGTCTTTCCACCCTTACCTTTCCTCCTTCCCATTACACCTTTCCTTCCTTTTAACGCAAAGTCCCCCACTTGCATTACTATTCTATCCTGCACCCCAACCCACCCTCCTTCTTGCCTAATTTGATGTCTACCACTAGTCTACCTCTAGTCTCCTCCTCCTCCTCCTCCTCCTCCAAGCCCTCCACCTCCTGGACTGAGCCTACTCTCTAGGCTGCCACCCCCTCGATGAAGCCTACCCACCAGGCTGCCTTGCACTTGTTTATCGAAACTGAAAGATGCGTTTTACTATACCAGTTGAACAATAAAGTGAACATCTGTTAACCTTACTCATTTTGTCAGGAGTACTCTGAACTTGGGCATCTGCTATAAGTCAACTAATTCATTGCCTGAACATTGCCATGGTTGAATTATCCCTTACTTGCCATATGTCAAGTTATTAGTCACTGTACATGGTGTTGCCTGGATCATCCCCTTACCTTTGTAACATGTACTCCCATCTATTTTTTTTCTTTGTGATCTGAAGTTCTTTTTATGTATGTGTAAATGTATGTATGTATTGTATTGTTTAATACTGATGTGGAACCTTTGAAAATGAGCACCTTGTTCAAATGAAATTCCTGAATCTTGAAATAAAAAAAAAATTTAAAAAAAAAAGTTTTAAGTCCTGCCCCCCAATTCGCAAGGCAGAAGGTTGAGAGGTATGCCTCATGAGAAACTGAAGGTTGAGTTAATGGATGCCTTCTTCCCATGTGTTCTATGAATTTTGCTGTACAGTTTACTTCAGAAAAGTACTGAATGCATATAAATGCATTGTAAATAGCGTGAGCCCTGCTGTAAGACTTATCGGTAGTGTTCTGTGTGTGCGAGACACTCAACGATTTTATGTTTGTCACTGAAAGATTTTGCAACAGTGGAATACTTCTCAGCATGGTGACCCTAAACAAAGTCAGTGGTGCTCCAGGTGTGGCCCAAAGCAGGCAATCTGCATTCTTCCTAAAATTATACTCTCCATATTAGGAATTCTACCATCAGGGTAGTGAAAATACTAATTTATCTCCTTGGATAGCAAGGACAAGTCAGTTAACTTTTTAGTGTCTGGTTGTTAATTCTGTCAGCAGTTAGGAAAGACTCATTTTAGCAATATGACCCAGTCCAGCATTTGAAATAACTTTTTGCAATTGGGAATTACTGTTAAGTTGCTCACACCATCGATTGCACTAGTAATATAGGAGTGAGGAATGGGTCTGACAAGGGCAGTAGTAGGTGTTTAATAGAAAAGAATGTTCTGTAAAAGGAACATACATAAAGACATATAGGACAGATGAGGCTTTTTGTCCATCTAGGGTGTCCTGCACAAAATTTCTGCAGAGCCCAACATGCTCCGTGACTGAATTTCAGCACACCGGGGATTGCCTTTGTTCCTGACAACCCCTCTGTACCTCTTCCACTTGTTCTTCAAACATGAAAAGGAGTCCTCATTCAGTACCCCTTCTGCTTGTTCCATACGTCTAAGCCTTCTGTCACTGAAATGAGGAATAAGGACACTCAAAATGAGGGATAATGATGGACACTGACTTTCATAATGCGTGACATACCCTCAAGCATGGAGGTACAAGCTCAGAGACATTGGAAACCACTGTGTCCACGTGTACAAAATTTATTTTTGATGAAGCATCTTAAAATATTTTCAATTTTTAAAGATGTAATATACAGTGCATTCTCTATGGGGGCAGAACCTTTTCCATGAAGGACACAGCACTCTTGAAGGATAAAATAAGGGATGTTCCTCGCAATCAGGGACAGTTGAGAGGTATGGTTGTTCCATCTGTCCACTACCCTCTCTGTAAAGAAGAACACCCTTATATCCTTTTTGATACTTCCTCATACAAATCTTGATTTTAGTTGCCAGATGTCTATCCACCATTTAAGCCTTTCTGCATCTTTTCTCACACTTCCCACTTACCCTGCTGAGTTCACATTACTACTCAGTTTTGTGTCATCAGTGAATAAACTAACTTTGCCATTAATGCCTTTTTCTACGTCACCATCAAACATGTTGAATAAAACTGGGCTGAGCACCAACCCCTGTGAGATAGTGCTAGTGTGATTTTCTTCACATCTGAGTTTTTGCCATTCACAGCTCCCCTTTGAGTTCTATCCATAGACCAGCTGCCAGAACATTTTGCAGTCTTCTCCCCAGGCCTCATGCTGTATTTTCCTTATAAGCCTTCTGTGTGGGGCGAGTTGACGGCTTTGCTAATCCAGTTAAAGAATGTCTACTGCTAGCCTTTAATCCTCCATTTGTGTTACTGTGTTAAAGAACTCAATCATTTTAGTTTGGCATTTTACCCTATTTATTTAAGGAGTTTTACCAGGAAAGGATTACTGAACTGTAAACAGATGGTTTCCAGTGGTGTACTGGGGAGAGGTACATAGGGATACACATATGGCAATTTAACAGCAGGCAGAAGTTCAGATAAGGTGCATATGCACTTACTTAGCAGATTCGCTGCAGTGTGTGCTGCTCACCCACCAGTTCTCTCGCATCAGTGCCAACAAGTTACATACTTGGCATTGTGCACTGTTGCAAGCTTGGTGTACCGAACTTCCATTTTGCCACTGTATTTCCACCTGCTTTCAGCGGGTGTAGCATTGAGTCCTGGTCTTGGTCTATGCCATCTCTCAATAAAGAACTGCAGTGTTGTGCACTCTTTGCCTCTGAATGGAAAACATACATGGGGCAGGGGGTTGTCTAAGGTATAGAAGCTGCTAGGGCATCTCAGCTTCCTATCAAGGAGCTTCCAAAATGGGTCCATCAGTATGGTTTGTCAGTGTAGGGGGGAACAGTAGGGCATGGTGTGATGTATTGTGGAGCTGCATCATTGCAGGTGGAGCAGCATGACATGCCATCTGAAACTGCCTGCAATGGTACATGATACCACAAAAATAGGGATCAGCCTCACCATATTGGAGCCATCTGCATTGCTTCCCTTCGCTTTTACACTGCCTGACCTGCACTGATGCAACTCATCTGCACTTCTTACAAAGGTGCAGATCAGGTAATTTAAATGGGGCTATACAGTGAGTTTCCAAATGTAAAATACAGCAAGTAGGAATGGTGCATCAATAAAAGTAAATATATACAGTGTATGTATGTGTGTATATGTGTGTGTGTATATATCTATATATATTTATACATACATACATATATATGTATATATATATATATATATATATATATATATATATCTGGGATATACAATGGTGAGCTGTCAGATAAATGATTTATCTACACAAGTGCTGTTTGACCTCGGATAACCTCACGAATGGCTCAAGCCACAAGCGAGATGTCCGAGGTCAAACAGCACAAGTGTAGATGAATCATTTATCTGACAGCTCACCATTGTATATTTCATTTATGTAATAGGGATACTTTCTGTCAGTACAGGGAAATTTACTTTTGATTGCTTATCTTTTTTTGCATATGTTTGTTAAAAAAGTGAACAAAAAATTGCATTTTCTGCTCTTTTTTGCTAATTATAAAAAAAATCTATATCTATAAATGAAATACCACTCATTTTGTAGATAATTTTGTGCTGCACAAGTTTCATACTCACAGCACTATGCTATCTTTTTTCATTTTAAAGTTATTTGCATTTGAATATAGTTAGTACCGGTACTGAGGCTGAACATTCTAAATGAGTTCTGGAGTGATTGTGACATATCTACTATGTGTATAAATGTAACATTTTGACTTTATCTCACAGTAGCTCAGATTTATCACATAGGATTTATGTCCACACCTATTGCAGAAATATATAAATATATACATATACACACACACACACACACACACACACACATATGTATACAGATTTATACAACATATGTTTTGAGATAACAGGGCAGATAAAAACTGTTAACCTCAGACATCATGAAAAGATAATATTCTTTTCATGATGCATTATGTCATCCTGATATTCCTTGTTGCATTATGTCATAATGCATTCTCAAAAAGAAGTTGTAGTAGATATCAGAACCAGCCAGTCCCAAACAAGCTCTAATAGAATGCTGCAGTTGGCTAGCTTCTGAAGTCTACTCCCCAGCTCCAAGCCCTGCAGTAACTGTAAAAGAAGCAGAAAAATAGTCACACATTGCAAAGTCACGAGTACTTTTAAACATTCACAGTCATGTTCATCCCAAACATTCCTGTACAAAAGAACATGACATGGCCTGACTGAAGATATCGGGCCTGATTCTAGAAGGATGGCGCAAGTCACCGCCAAAGGTGATTTACACCAAACCCCATTATGCCAAGGACCCTGTGCCGATTCTGTAAGGGGCAGGGCCCTTGCAGCTAAGTCCTGTGACTTGCGACAAACCCACAGATACGCCAGACAAAGGGCATACCTGGAGGGTTTGCCACAAGCCACAACCTTGGTTGTGAAGGGCGTTGTTGCCCCCCCCATGCCCCAATCCCAGTTCATACAGACCCACATGGCTTCCCATTCTCTGACCCCTCCATGTTGCTAAAGCCCCGCAAGGCTTGTTCATGCCCCTGACCCCCCAGTATATTCCCACAGTCCCTCCAGACTTTGTCATGCCTCCGACCCCCCGATATTTTAATACAGCCTCTCCAGGGTTATGTTATGTCCCCCGACCCCCTGATATAGTTGCAAAGCCCTGAATCTCCGAAATGTGTGAAGAGCACCCACCCAAACCCCCAACCCGATCCCAGATATGTAGGCGTATAAAATAAATATTCCCTATTACCCTGGTGGTCTAGTGGCCCCCACCTCCCCCACCTGGCAGTGCCTGACCTCCCTGCTCCCACCCCATGACCCCTTACAGGCCAGCAACTGGCACAGCCCACCTCTCACTGCCATGGCCAGCTGTCGACTGAACATGAATGAGTGCATACTACTGTACTGTACAAAGCACTTATGTACAGTATAGTACAGTAGTATGCACTCATTCATGTTCAGTCAGTGGCTGGCTCCAGTGGTGAGAGGTAGGCCATGCCAGTCGCCGGCCTGTAAGGGGTCGGGGTGGGAGTGGGGAGGTTGGGCACTGCCGGTGGGGCCTCACTAGACCACCAGGGTAATGGGGACTATTTGATTTATATGCCTACATATCAGGGATTGGGCGTGGGTGGGTGCTGTTCACACATTGTAAGGATTCGGGGCTTTGTAACTATATCGGGGGTTGGGGGCATAGTAAAGCCCAGAGGGGCTGTATTAAAATATTGGGGGAGTCGGGGGCAGGACAAAGCCCGAAGGAGCTTTAACCAGAGACTGGGTGTTGGTGGTATGGGCAAACCCTGTGGGGCTTTACAGACTGAGGATTGGGGATGGGGGCTACATGTACCTGGAGATGGATAGGGGCACATTTATGCAACCCCCAGAAGGTGTAAAGTCCACTTAACTGTACTTTGGCGGGTGTCCTCCAGGGGTTGTTTGAGAATAGCAAACTGGGGGACCTGGCTGCTGCCCTACCAGAATAGGGCAAAACTGCTGCCATAAACCCTCTAGTGCCATGTCACGGGGGTTTAGAGTGTAATTGGTAGCATTAGTCCTCTTTGGTGCAAGCAGCCTGCGGCATGTTGCAGGCTGCTTTGCAGAATACCAAATGTCACAACTGCTGGTGTAAACTGCTACTTGCAATATTTTTTTTTTTGGTATAAGTAAATTTATGCCAGATGTAACGTTTTGAGAATCGGTCCCATCACATTTATCTTCATTCAATGCCAATTATATTTAGATATCGCACTCATGGTTTCACCACTCATGAGATATATTATCACTGGCCTGTGAAAATAAATATGATATTTTCAGTCAGGCCATGTCATAAACCCTATAGATAGATATATATATATATATATATATATAGTATATATATATATATATATATATATAAATTAATATTCACTAATGCAATAAACTTATGCATCCATCCACCTGTCTGTCAGTACATGTATCAGTAAATTATGAGTAATGACAGTGTGTGAATGATGGCAAGTCTTAGCTGCTGTTTTAGGATTCTTTGATAATAATTATGTTTGGAGAGTGCAACCTTTAATCACAGGGAAAATGACCAAGTAAAAATGTTCAAATGACTTTTTGTGATTTAAAATTGTTCACATTATTCAAACATCTCATTTAAAGAAATGTGCTTTTGTGTACAAAATATTGTATTTCTTTTAAGTGTAAGCTGGTTTCTATGGTTTCCCAAGGGCTTTTATGGCATTAATAACATATTTATGTCCAATAAAATCTTTCTTTACATGGCTTCATGACTGAATTTTTCTGCTAATACTACCTTCTGTGCAGTTGGAATTTCTTCCCCCACTGTGACTTACAATTTTAGTCAAATTAATATTTGCAGGCTGTGCCATCCTAGCATTTCTTTTTAGGATCCCATCATATGGTTTGTTCTCTAAAAATAAAATGTGTCATTTTCAATATAAGAAAAGCACTCCTTCAGATGAAGGATCTTACAGTAATACACACGCACACACTCCTCACAGCACACAGATATATATATATATAAAATAAAGGATCGGGAAGTGTAAGTATGATATTTAATGTATTATTCGAGGTGTGGATGCCACATAAACCCCAAAGGCAAAAACCGAGGGGTTTATCAAAGCATCCCACACCAAGGGTGTGCATTAAATTCTCATTGTCACAGGGTGCCCCTGTGAAGGGTTGAGGGCCCCGAAATTATAATTTATAAAAATGCTGGATACCCGAAGGTCTGGCTGTTTACTGCCCTAAAGGTGCTGTGATAGTGCGCATTGTCACACAGGCAGGCTGTTTAGTTTAGCCTGATGTACGTCTTTGGGTTG
Source organism: Neoceratodus forsteri (assembly GCA_016271365.2). Taxonomy (NCBI): domain Eukaryota; kingdom Metazoa; phylum Chordata; order Ceratodontiformes; family Ceratodontidae; genus Neoceratodus; species Neoceratodus forsteri. Next base: position 1,132,518,184 of record CM028131.1, read on the forward strand.
CTGGATTTATGTGCTCATGTTTGTTTAGCTGTAAGGCAACCGCTATTCTAGGGGGTGTCCTTTGAAATTATAAAATAAGGGAACCTAGCAGCTGAGCCTTAAACTTGTTATAACCTTATAACTTAGTGTTTAAAAAATTAAAAATAATGAGTGAAAGAGCTATGGGCATAGAACGGCATTTCTTAATGGTTTGTTGTGATGTAGAATAATCCCCCCCCTTTTCTGCATTATAAAAATAGGAAGTCAGCGCGTAGAAAGGAAGTTAGCGTTTAGGTGTTGCATTTCTAAAGTAATATAAAGAAACAGAAATGATATGGGAAGGAAATAAATAAGAAAACTGTGAGGCTTTAAATGCTATAAATATTGATGGGCTGATATGTTAGCCGTCTGGGAAATGAATCTGTTTTGGTATTCTAGGTTAGTTAGTAATGAATAGAATCTCCCGGTTTGTTCTATATTAAAAGTTGTTTCCAATAGCGCAGGCTACCTGCTTGTATGTTTAGTAGTGAGGGTTTCTCTTTTGTGAGGAAACAGCCCTCCATATTGCAAGACGCTGCTAAGTCTGTTTCAGCCCTATTTGTCCTTGCTGTGCTTTTGAGGACTTGGCTGAGTTTATAAATAATAGTGAGAACCTGTTGGTTCTCTTCTGCTTTCCTTAATAGAATACTTACTTGTACCCTGGGTATATTCCTTTAAGAAAACACTCAATTCTGTAAATATAGGGCACTGTTTTATAATGTACTAGTATGGCTTTTTAAGCCTGTAAATACCTGTTACACTTATCAGGATATTAAATGAAAGAACTTGCTGGGTCCTTAATTTGACCCAGTTATGTCTGTCTTTTAAAGAGCTTTGTTGAAATACAGCATTTGCACTATAGCAAAGGCATTTTACTTTTGGGTTCCCCCTAAAATGAAATTTACTAAATAATACATAACGTTTTGAGTTCTACAAACCTTCTGATGGTAGAATAAAGAGGTTTGGTGCTGCAGTTGGGACCTCTGGAAAGCGAAGGTTTTTGTTGTTTTTCTTTTGGTGTTTCAGAGCCCCGAGTGGACTCTTCCTCAGCTGCAGTAGTTTCCTTAGGAGTCAGCTAGCCATTTTCTGACTGCCTTTATACTGAATAACAAGGGGTGGTGCTTTCTGGGATTAGAGATTGAATTAAATATTTCACAGAAAGACTGTATTTCACTTCTATGTACGAGAGTGAGTAGTTATGTCAAATAGAAAATGTTTAGACATAGCATATAAAATATAAAATATAAATGTTGTAAATAAAGAGGTAATATTTGAAATAAAGTATAGGGGTGGGGTTAAGGTGTCACCTGACCCCTGCAGTGTATAAATGCTGAACATTGAGTTTGGTAATTAGATTTGCTTGTGGATCTGGAGGTACACTCCAGGAAGTTATTGAAGGTGCTCTGTGAATATTTGCTGCTCCAAATGGAAGATTAAGCTGCCAGATTATTCTGCTGTAGTGAATTTGTCCGGATGTAAACAGCTTCTGAAGAAGAATTAATTAAATCTGGAACTTTTTAAAAGAATTGGTGATGTATGTCTCTCTACGATTGCCCACTTACACCTGCGCCCTGCCACACTCATATGCACACTTCTCCATCTTTTATTTTATATAATATACTGGCCAGCAATTTCTTACCAGCCAGGAGTCCCCCTCAATTGTCTGACAGGCACAGACACACACACACACAGTTTCTCTGTTTCTCTGTTTCCCTCCGTCCTCCATGTTTTTCAAGTGCAGCATGTTTTTATTTATTTTTTATTTTGTCATTGGTTATGAATTGAGAACATGATTGTGCTTACCCCAGTCAGCCACGGAGCAGTTCCGGGTGGCAGTTGATGTCTCTTGAGGTGGCCGAGAAAGCAGGATCAACCCAAACAGATTTTATACAGCTTGTTTTCTTTTTGATTTTATAGTCTGATGCAGTGCTGAGGGGAAAAAAAAAACCTGAAACGGCAGGACTGTCGCTCTGGCGGCTCCTTGCTACTGGTAAGAGAAGCTGCCAAGTTTCTGCAACAGCTTATCCCACCCAAAAGGAGATGGGCAGCCAATTAGGGAGTGGCTTCTTTTGAATGGCATGGCATGTGTTTGCCAAATATCAATTGGCCGTGTCCATTAAAAAAAAACTGATGGCCAGTTATATGGGTCTGGAACCCATAACCGTCTGATCTTCCAGCCACGAAGGTGAGTGTGTGATCTGCTGAGACACTGAGATATCTGTCTGTCTATCTGTCTATCTCTCTATGCCATAGCTATGAGCATATTAAAGAGCCCCTGTCCGAGTTATTTTTGCTTCCTGAAGACCTAGAGTGAGAATATTGAAATATTCACACTCTATATTCAAAGTGGCATAAATATACTCACAGTAGATCCTCATTTGCTGGAGCTGGCAGCGTGAGCAGCACACTTCCGTTTTCAAAATTCCACAGCTGACTTGGCACTAGCGCCAGTCTTCAGTAGAAATGCTTTCAGTAGAGCAATTGATCCCTTTAACAAAAAAAAATAGTTAAATAAAAAGATGAGCAAAAAACTCCTCCAGTGTACTTCTTTTTTGGTTTCATGTCAAGCACTGCCACCAGGTTCATCCTCGCTTTCTGGCATTCTTCCTCCACTGTGGTCAGTCTAGTAGTACTACTGGCTCTGCCCACACTCCCATGCACCTAGCCACTAAAAAAGTAACATGCTGCAAACTTGCATTGCACACACTAGACATGATGATGTGATGTTGTCGGCTGGCAACTAGCATGCTCGCTCGCACTGCAGTAAGCTTATTTTAAAATTACCGGTGAATGTGAAACTTTGGCCCACTAAGCTTACTGTTTTAAGCAAAACCTTTTCAAATGGCATGGCATAAATGTAGTATGTCACCCCCGATTGAAAATATTGCTGACATATTTGGTCTCATGCAGCCTGACCCAGAAATCATTTGTGGCTTCACCACTCGTGATGTCATCAGGTCAAGCAGCATTCAAAGAAAAATATCAGTAATATTTACAATAGGGCATAACATAGCCCTTCTACACACACACTATATATATATATATATATATATATATATATATATATATATATATATACACGGCAGGAGTGGGGGTACAAATGACAAGAAAAGCAATATCTTGGCTAGTGATATCAGCAGCAGTAGCATATCAAAATTATTTTCTACTGTTGTCATAATGGTTATTGTGAAGGTTTCTGTCATCACAGTGGAAAACTGAACCAACCAGAGATCATCTTTCACAATGGCAATGACATCACAATTACCTAGTGTAGCATACATAGATAGTTATATAGATGCAGCAAAACTGTAATCAGCTAGTTTTACTATGTGAGCAAGCATAGGATCTCTTTCATTCAGTAGAAGCTGGTCAGCTGTGGAGGATGGCATGTTGTATCAGTTGCCTTCATCATCTCCTCTTGTAAGAAATGGGTGCTAGGGAGGGTAGGAGGAAGGTGCTGCCAGGGTGGGTGTGGGGGGAAATATTTACTTTATAAAAAATGAGCTCTAAAGAGGGTGACTGGCCATGGAGGTGGGTGGGTTGTGCCTGTCACCCATTGTGGAAGTTTGTTTCCTTTAAATATTCAAAAATATATCAAACTATGGGTGCTGAGGGAGGAGGGTGGGATTGGGATTCTGGCAGAAGCTGGGGAGATGAGGGTTGCATATTTTAAAGGACTCTGTTCAGGACAAGAATGGGAAGCTGTTTCTCCTTCCTTCCTTCCTTACTTACTATAGGAATAGGACACGCATAAGTATCACTTCTTCATTTGGAACTGAATAAAGAATAGTGCATTATTCATGGTATTCAGGAATTTATATATACTACTCACACACACCCTAGTTTCTGGCACAGTTAATAAAAATGTAAGCATACCTGTCAAATCTACTTTTCTGGGTACCTCCTTTGCTGAGCACCATGAGGTTTTTATATTGTTTTGATATAAACCCTTTCCAGTTCTTAAGCCAGATGTGGCAACCTTAATTTTTTACTTGAGAAAACACTAAAGTAAAACAATTATTCAAATACTCAAAGTTCAATGGAAATAGAACATTGTACCACCAACTAAAACTGGAAGATGCCTGGAATCTTTTATAGTGAAAAAGTGGTAGGGTCAAATTTCTTGTCCAGTTCAGCTTCACTGCATTTAAAAACAATCTATTTCATTGGAAACTTCTTGAGAGGGTGAGGTATTATAAATGCAATTTTTTTGAGGCACAGGTGGGTTGAGTGATTATGTCCTTTTTAATGAGTTTTGGTAAATCTGGGCTTGATGGTGGCACCAGAAAAAAATTGCGTTTGCAGGATTTGCTCTCAGCCAAATCTGGCTGTTGGAAAAAAACTGCAAAGAGAGGAACTGTCTCTTTTTGTTACTCCTAGTGGAATTTCCTCACACAAAAAATGACCAGATCTTGTTTCTGGCAAATGCAATCATTAAAGTGTCATTAGCATGCAGTTTTTCTGTTAGGAAATGTGCAGTACATTTGGTAGAACTGAAATATTGGCATTAGGTGGAAGAACATGTCTAGCATTTGTCAATTATTTTCTCAGCTCTAGAGTACAACAGCTGTCTCTTCTTTTTCAGACTGAACGCCAGTCCTCCCATGTTAAGTAGTGTTTTGTGCTGAGCACTAAAGCAGCTGTTTTTGTTAACAGGATTATTCTGCAAAACTTGCTGGATTCAAGTACAAGGAACAAGGGACCTTGCATACTGAAAAGAAAGAGGAAGCATATGAATACAAATATTTGGGCCAGTGGATACTAGTTTATGATGTTTAATGTCTATAGCATATGGCAGATACTTTTCAAAGTTTGTAATCACTGATGATACATGAATTCTGAAGCTAAGATCCGTGTGTAATGTTGTTTGACCCATGTTTACATTTCTAGGAATTCATTTTTAAATGGTTCTCTTGATATTTCTATTTCAGAAGTCACTCATCATTCTCGTCAGTTTTTATCTCACATGCAACAGATGTTTATTTAAAGTGTAAGGAATGTGAGCTCCATTAAATTGTTTGGAGTGCAGACCAGAAACACAAAATAGTTTTTACAAAAGCAAATTACTTCTTTAACAGAGAAGAAAGTATTTGAGTGTTGTGAGGCCAGAGTGGATTTACCCACAGTACTATTGTTTGAATTTTAAAAATGTTTAGCACATTTTCTTATAATGTTTATAAATGGATTACCAAGAAAAACTAGCTTGACCTCATTCCATTATTAGTAAGCAATGATTTTTGCTTGGCATTTATGATGTTCTTAAAACAGAGTTATACTTTATTAGTACATTTTTTCTTTGCTGAAACGCAGTTCTCTGAGCATAAGGTGCATTATTTGCTAGACTCAGGAACAGTGCTATACAGCATATATAGTATTAGGGTTGAGTGAGCACTTCCATGTTAAATTCTGATTTTTGTACCTTTATAACTTGGTTTGCTTTTTTCTTCCTTTTGCTCACCTGTAACTTAAAAAACAGTTTCACTTTCAAACCTGAAACTTCACAGTTTGGAAGACTTTATCTCAAGGTACACACTTTTGTACATGGTACGTTTTTAACTTATATAGTTTTTTGAAATATAAGTTAAAAACGATGCCATTACTGAGCATGCACAGTAAAAATGAATGTTCTAAATACAGCTAGATTTTCACAAAAGCAGTGTGACTGAAAGTGATTTCCATAAAACTGCTTTCATCATTCGTATGACAAAAGCAATTTGAAAAAAATCACTTTTGGTCTCACTGCTTTCTAAAGCTATCTTTAAAACACCCTCTCCTAACTGACAAAAACTGAAGCAAACTGAACAGTGGGGGATGGGGCAGTGCCCAATCCTGCCAGCAGGTAAGCCCCCTCCTGACTGACCTCTGTTTAAGATAACTGGTGGTGGGTGCCCAAGCAGTGTACCTGCACTGTTACCCCCCTCCTTGCTCAAAGAGCAGATATTCACTTTATGTATATGTTTTTAATAGTGATTATAAAATGGGTTGTGAAAATCCTGTATTCTGATTCATCAAAACAGATCATCTGATCATGGAATAATTCTCAAGAAACCCACAGTTGGGTTTAGGGCTACCACCTGTCCCACTTTTTCTGCAGGACAGTCCTGATTTGGGCAGCTGTGTCCTGTAAAAAAACATGAAAAATACTACGTGTCCTGACAATACAGTAGAAAAAAAATCTGGGGACTTTTCTCTTAATGTTACAAACAACTATAACACCTTAACTAAAATACCTTAATATGATAACATACACTAGAAACAACTAAAAAAACTACAACTCTTAGTCTTAATTCTGATTATTTAAAGAAAACAAGTCTGTTCCATTGGTCGAGGTTACACATTGTGCTGCAAAAAATCAGGTTTCAATAAGAAGTGTCCCACTTTGGGCTTCATAAAAGGTGGTAACCCCCTAGTTGGGTTGCTGGACTACAAAATCCTGATTCACAGCAATGTAATGTGACCTAATCAGATCACTTCACCAGACAGACATGTAAAAAAATTACAACTACATCATCCTCATTAGAACAAATCCACCTAGTGGAGAACTACAACTATGGCTCCTCAGTAGGACAAACCCATTAGGAGGAAGAACTATTTTATTACAAATGCATGTAGACATTGTTTTTTTTTTCAAACATATTTATTTAGGTAAACCTCTAAAATAAAGCTGTTCATTTTATAAGCAGATTAACCCCACTCCAGGGCATGGGTTTACTAAGAATTATGTCACACCTAGGTGGTTGAAGTCACTTGGTCTGCAGCCTCATGCCTCATAACCCCCCAGGTGTGAATTAATTTTCAATAAACCCATGCCCTGCCATTGGTTAATCCTTACTTAAATATCCAGAAGAAAAAATGACTCCCATGACAACTAGTAGTATTTCCAATCAGTCTTCAGTTTATTTAATATTTCATCAGCTCTTCAACACCTCACATAATGCCCCAGCATTTCACTCATGTCCCATAAGGTTTTTCATGGGATGAGGTCCTATCAGATAAAAACAAATGTGTTTAACTTCTCATTCAAGTCTGCTAAACAAGATTTAATTTACGATTTTCTTATCTCCGTAAATATTAATAGTTCACTCACCAAGGAGTATAGAAGCTGATGACTTTTTAGTAAGGAACTGCATTCCCTGCCATCACAGATTTCAAGCATCCAGTGATGCCTCTGTGAATTTCAGTCACCATTCCTCAGTATGTCTGTGTTAACTCACCTCTTCCCTTTGAAGCATCACACAAGCCAGAGCATGTGTTTGCTGAGTCATGACTGGGAGGGACAGTGCAGTGTTGGCTGCATGGGCAACCCGTAACCATATAATGAAGAGAATTCTTCTGATGGCATAGTGCCCAGAGTTCTATACCTTTGCATCCACAACCAAATGGATTCTTGGCCCTGCACTTCTGCATCTGTAGGCACAGCCCAGAGGTTCCTGTGCTTCCGCAACCCCACAGACATCCTCACAGATTCTTTGCATCTGTAGCTGCATGAAAGTGCAGGGCCCTTAGGGCTCTGCGCTTCCCTGCCTTTATCGCTTCACACAGGTGCTGAAGGGACCTGCATGAATGAGGATAGGATTCCACTATTACAAAAAGAAATAAAATTCATTGAAAAAAAAAAAAAAACTATGTTAATGTGGAGATTAGGGTTGAAGAATGTAAAACTGGCATAGTAAGAAAATGAAAAAACATTAGGGTTTGGAGTCTTTTGAGTCTTGACGAATCAGTGTTGTATTCCATGGGGTCAGTCCTAATACCCATCCCCTTCCCTAAGCAAACAAACACATTCAGAAAGCTGCAACTGATTCTGTGCACCACATGTGGTGAGGCATACTTTTCTACCTCCAAAGAGTATATGTCCATATGAGGTGCTTGCTTGGAGCTGTATCTTGTACTTTGGACAGAAGGCTACAGGTTGGGGGTTGTGGGTGGGCATTAGAGTTGACAACCCTAAGGAACAAAACACCACCGATTCACTAAGACTCCAAAACCCTAATGGTTTTAATTTTTTCCTTAGTTTGTTTGCTATGTATTCATCAACCCTAATGTCTGCATTAACATAGTTTTTATGCAATGAATATATGTCAGATACATGGATAACATGGATGAACAGTGCAGTAAAAATATGGAAGGGGTCTGGGTATGAGGTTTAGATGTCTGATCACTGTTCAGTCATGTTAAATTATAAATATTCACTATAGACCAGAGGGAGGCTTCCCTTATAAGGCAGTCATTCGGACTGATAAGGCAACACTGTAGTTTAGATGGAGCCCAGTGAGAAGAACGTTGCATTGGTCTGTAACTAGCATTTGTAAACACGCATTTATCAATGCTGAATGTTTGTCATGTGCACTGGTGTCATGGAGGGGGTTGGAAATTGCTTCAGTGAAGGAATCGGTGTATTAACATTTAGGGAAACCACAAAAAGTAGCAACTGATTTAAGTAAGAAAATGGCAAACGCAATTTAGTGCATACATGCAAGGAGCTCATGGCTACTTTCCCCGACACTTTGGGTCTGACTCATGGCCCTTTCTCAAGGGGTTGTGGCCTGAGTTCTACCAATGCTCTTTTTATTCTGAAAAGCTTAAAGTGACAGTGCAAAAGTAAGAAGAGGAAAAAAAGGCATCACTATTAAAGTGACAGTACATACATAAGATGAATAAACAGAAAAATATACCCATGCACATAAAGTGCAGGCACCATACTTTAAATAAGGCTCTCATAAATATCAATTTCAATTTATTTACAAATAGAATTCAAAACTAAATAAATGTCCCTACAACAAAAGTGCTAGAAAAAATTCCCATACTGGTACTGTATTATTGTATATAATATATATGATGTCCAGCCTATGTATCCTGTGTCAGAATAATCAAGTACAGTATGGTTTCTTTTCTCATTCAAATATTCAAGGTTGTGGGTTCTAGTCCCACCACAGAAAAAATAAATGTTTTATTCCTAGACACAGTAGGGAAAATTCCTAGTTTTTATCACTTACAGATTATAATCCATTAAACTTCTACTTGAAAATGTTGATTATTCCTATACTTTGTGGAAAAAACAGATATAATGGGTAGGGGGAGGTATAGGTAATTGTGATCATTATAGGTGTACTTTCTCATGTTTTACTCAATAGGGCATAGAAATGTATTGATTTAATAAGACACAAATGTTTTCAGTTTTCAAGAATGCAAAGTAGAAGTGGTGATGTTGGCCACTGTAAGTGTCTTGTTTAGTAATATTTGTGCCTCAAATTTTCAACATATCCTTCTTATGACCCCACCTCATGAATAAGTGCAGAGAACATGTTCAACTCCTGTCCAAAAGCTGATTTCTCGCAGTGACTGTGGAATCACCTTTTGGAATGCAGAAACATATTTTGGCCAGGATCTGAAAAGTGACAGCTGTCACATTCATGAGGTGCTATGAAGAAATGGCAATGTTAAAAATTTGGGGTCAAAATATAACAAATTAGCAAAGTTACAAGCCTGCATTCGCAAATTTCAACGCAGGCTCATACCTTTGTTGTTTTTTTAATATTTTTACACCAGAGTTTCTACATAGGCTTCTTATGACCCCATCTCATGAACAAAGGCAAAGAAAAAATTCAACTCCTGCCCGGAAGGTGATTTCAAGCAGCGACTGCAAAATCACCTTTCAGGATGCAAAGAAACATTTTGGCCAAGATCTGAAAAATGGCAGCTGTCACATTCATGAGGTGCTGTTAAGAAATGTCTATGTTAAAAAGTTGTGGTCAAAATATTGAAAATTACCAAAATTACAAGCCTGCGTTTGCAAATTTCAATGCAGGCTCATAACTTCCTTGTTTTTTAATATTTTTACACCAAATTTTCAATGTAGCATTCTTATGGCCCCACCTCATGAACAAATGTGGAGAAAATGTTCAACTCCTGTCCAAAAGGTGATTTTGCTCAGCAACTGTGAAATCACCTTTGGCGATGCAAAAACACATTTTTGCCAGGATCTGAAAAATGACAGCTGTCAGGTTCATAAGGTGCTGTAAAGAAATGGCTATATTGAAAATTTATGGTCAAAATATTGGAAATTGCCAAAGTTATGAGCCTGCATTTGCAAATTTCAACACGGGTTCATAACGTTGTTGTTTTTTAATATTTTTACACCAAATTTCCAACATAGCCTTTTCGTTACCCCACTTCATGAACAAATGCAGAGTACAATTTCAACTCCTGCCTGAAAGGTGATTTCATGCAGCAGCTGCAAAATCACCTTTCAGGATGCAGAAAAACATTTTGGCCAGGATCTGAAAAATGTCAACTGTCACATTCATGAGGTGCTGTGAAGAAATGACTATACTGAAAATTTGGGGTCAAAATATTGAAAATTGCGAAAAGTAGTGAGCCTGCATTCACAAATTTCAATGCAGGCTCATAACTTCATTGTTTTTTAATATTTTTACACCGAATTTTCAACATAGCCATCTTATGACTTCACCTCATGAACAATGGTGGAGAAAATTTTCAACTCCTGCCCGAAAAGTGATTTCATGCAGCAACCACAAAATCACCTTTCGAGACAGATTTATCTAACATCACTTGCATTGTTCATGAGGTGGGGTCCCCAAAAATATATGTTGAAAATTTGAGGAAAACATATTTAAAAATGGTCACGTTATGCCACTAAGTTGAAAACCCCACTGAAATACATTGACGCTGAAAAAAACATTGAAATACATTGAAGTACTTACTTCAGTTTGTGGTTGGGCTTTGAAGAGTGAAGACATGTCTGCAGTCCAAGGAAGATTATGGTGGTGGACCTCCAATGGGTATGTATGCAGTGGGGTGGGGTCGTGGGTTCTGAGTGGGAGGGTGGGGGTTGGGTAATGGTGCAGGGCACCACAGTGTCTACATACTGTGTGTGTGTGGGGGGTTACACGACAACAATGGACAGTTTTCTATTTTTCAGGATAAAAATAAAAACAATGAGGGTCAGATTTCTTTCTTTCAGGGAGAATTTGCAGAACATTTTGAGGACACGGGATTGGCACCCCAGTGTCACTATGTATGTCTGGGGGGTATTGAGGGGTAGTGCTTAGAGGGAGGGTTGGGTGGGGAATAACAGTGCTTGTCATCTTGACTTGCACTTCAGATGACCAAGCTGCACTGCTACTATGTCGGCTCTGTTCTTTGAAGTGCATGACCAGACTGGCCCCCTCAGAAAACCAGTGCCATCAGGACACTGCCTGCTGATTCACCTGCCACAGACCAGTCCCAGAGCACCACTTTCCACTGGACTCACACCCCTCCCTAGCAGCTCTCATACCAACATGTTCGGTTGCGCGTGTGTGCATGATGAACATAAAAAATACAGAGCTTTTGTTGGTTCAGCCTTCTCCCAGTAAAAATCAGAGGAATATTTATATTACAGTCACTGAATGCTGACACAGACTTACAGAGGTATAAGTTTATGAATCAGTATATGACAGGTATCTGTACTCAGCCAATCAGCATTCAGAACTCTGGTCAGTTATTTCCCCACAAACTTCAAAACAATGGCTCAGAGTAGTTTATTCACCTAAAAGCCTGCCCACAGTGGTTTAATCACCCCCCCACACATAAAAAAAAACAAACAAGGAGTAGAAAATGTTGTTGCACCAACAGTTTTCCCCTGACAGTAAAACACTTTTTTTGCAACACATTCCAACTCGTATAATAGTAATAACATTCAACGAGTTGGAGTATACTCATAATAACTGGCTTCTGTGTTGATTAAATGCCTCAGCTTCGCCTCGGCGTTTAATCCCCACAGAAGCCGTTTATTGCTTCATATACTCCAACTCACTGAATGTTATCACTTAATTGACTGCATCAAGTGTATAGTATAATAGAATCTAGTTTGGTATAGCTTATCCTAAGTTGTTTTACAAAGTAACGAGTTAGACGCTAGTAGTGCAAGGCTGTATGCAGAAGATACTAAGTTTACTAATATTTATCTGTTTATTTATTTATTGATTTAAAAGAGATTTACAAGGAAAGACATGCTTAGCCATAAGCTTATTTCCAGATGCGTCCTGGGAAATGGAGGAAGGGAATAAGTACATCATAACAAGTAGCAGACACAAAATGTAATTATACAGAGGCATAATAATGTACAGTTATATGCAGTATAGTATAGGCATGAATTAATAACAGTACAGTTAGAGTAAATCAGGAGTGTGAGGCACCAGGCACTCCCAGGCTGATATTCAGAAACTGTACAATGAAACAAAGGAATATAAGTAGGAAAGTGAGAAGAGGTTGTCAAAGGTGAATCACCTCTCAGGTTCTTGGCAGTAATAAACCAACAGAAGAAACAACAGACAAATGGCATACATGATAATACACTTGTTTATTACACAAAAGCAGACACATGCCTTAGTCAGAGCCTTACCAAAGTTAGACACTGGGAGCCAAAGTTCCCCCTGTACTCTAGGATATGAAGATGGTCTCAGAAAAAATATGTTATACTGAAGCTTATATATTATGATAATTACCATGGAAACTTATCCTTCATGCATAAATTAGATATACAAAATAAGCCCTATTGGCCAAAAGTTTGGTGGCTCCACAGTGTGAAAGTTATACATTTTTTGTAAAGTCAGCTAAAAAGTGTGAACGCAAAGAATCGTCACAAAATACAGAGATAACAGATGAATAAGTTCAGTGTTACATAAATCTGCATGATGGCAGTGCAGTTTGTGTATTACAGCATGACTTCTCAGAAGATAGTTTACATAGAGTTATACAGTACAAAGAATATGAATTGCATTCTTGGTACATCACTTATATGTTTCCAATAATCACAGTAATAGTCACTGATAATGTCCCCTGATACCTTTCTCTTATATGGTAAGTATCCACACCCTAATAGGGTAGTACTGATTCTGGCTCATTGGAGCCACAATTAGGTAACATTGTAGATGCTGTCAGCAGTGTATAGTGGGTTGCCAGTATGGGTGAGGGGACCAAGTGTAATAAGGTGGAGGAAAGGTGGAGGGGATGTGTAGGAGGAGGTGAGAGAGAGGAAGAAGGTTGGAGGTTGAGAGGGTGGGATGATATAATAAGGCACGGGAGAGGAATGGAGTAGACAGAAGGGGAGAGGAAGAGTATAGGTAAAGGAGAAGAGGATGTGTAGTAGGAGAAGGAGAAGATAGAGAGGAGGGAGGGGGAGGATATGGGAGTGGAATGGAGGAAAGGAGATGGGGAAGAGGAAGAGTACAGAGGTTAGAATAAGTGGAAGTATAAGAAATGGAGGTAAAGAGAAGTGTGGGAAGTAGGAGACAGGAAGTGGGTAATGAAAAAAGAATAAATCGGAGGGGACAGAATATCGGGCTATAGACATTTGCAGGGCGGAGCCATCTTAAGGTCTGAAGGTTGTTATCTCCAACAGAGCAACACCTTGTTGTTCAGCACCATAGTGTCAGTATTGTATTGGTGGGAGCTGAAACAATTACAGGATTCAAGAATGCATGGAATAGGCATCGGGGTATCCTAGGAGTTGGAAGAAAGGGATGACCTAGTTCAAGAGAAGCTTGAAGAGGCAAAATTACATGTGCAATTGGGCAGACTAGGTGGGGCAAAGGCCCTTATCTGCCATCAGTATCTATGTATCTGTTCATCTATGTGTATTAGCCTTTACCTGTTGGTGGGTTTGAACCAATGAACTTCCTGGCCTAATAGTAAGAGAGCTAGTAGCTGAGCTACTACCTCCACGTATAATTTTCCAGTTTAAAAATTCAATCTGTATTTTTACTATTAGTTTTCTATTTCCATCAGCTCAGTTTTCATTCAGAGTCACATTGTGTCTTACTGTGTAAGGTTTGCTTTTAAATTAAGCAAACTTCCAAATAAGGATCTCTGACTCCCTCTAATGAACAGTGAGACTTTGTGCTTTCACTGTTAGTTCTCATCTCTGCCAGTCTCAGTCACAGCTGTGTAACCCCCTTCCCTGTTGTCTTCTTACTGTGATTTTCAACATGACTGCATTTCATCATTGCTTGTAGGATGTTATATAGTCTCATGACAGAAGCTTTCATCATGCTCTGTCATCACATTTACACTGTACTGGAAGTGTTGAAATCTTAGCGGTCTGAGATTTTTTGAATTTTTTTTATACTGTAGATAAACAAGAATGACAAAATGTATATAGCTTCCCTTTGTGGCAGAGTAGTAATACCTGTTTAAAAGAGTCCCTTCATTGTAGCATGCAGTGCATAGTGTGGCATTGTTAAAAAATACAGTATTACCCCTGACCGTTAGAGTCCATTCGCCTTTACCTACTTAGCCATAGCAGCACTGAGGCCAGTGTGAAAGGTGTGTATTCTGAACAGTTGGGGGTAGAGCTTCTGTTAACTTCATTAAGAGGCTTCTAGGACCTCTGTGTTGTTTTTTGCTTGAGATACTTTAAGAGACCAGCTGTGAGGGTGCACTGGATGAGTACATGTATGAGAAGTAGGGCCCAGATTATATGCCTATTTTTTTTTTTTTGACTTTTGGACTTCAAATGTGATTGCTTTTTGGTTCTTTATTTTCTCAAAACATGATCCTTTCTTAAAGTAAACTGGAAATTTTTGGTGCAGCCAGTGATGGGGGCACAGATTCAACAGGAACAAAAGCTCTGTGTGGCAGAACAAAAGTCTGCAGAAGTCATTTGGAGCTATGAAAAGGGTTCAGAGCTAGGAGGAAAACAAAGCTGTTTTAAATAGGATTAAATTCATTTTTAACTGCCTTAAATAATTAAGCCTTTTTACACATTTACAGTTCCATTTTACTTGATATTCGGAGCCTGGCCTGCCTTTGACCCACTGGTTGGATTACGGATATTAAAACCTGACTTTCACATCTGTAGGCACATTTTGGAAGTGCAGCCATAACTGATTAGGAGGAAAAGTGCAGGGGAAACCTTTACTGTAGAAATTAAACTGCCGCAACTTTGCATTCCCTTATAGTGTAGGCTCAGGTCTGTTATAAAGTTCTTAGAAGATCTTCTTATATTATACATTTTCCCAGTCTCCCACTCAGTGATTGCTGCTGCCATGGCTGCACCTTTTTTCCTGGTGGCAGTTGCCTTCCTAGCTGATACCACTTCTTACTCAGCCAGCAGGGAGTGCCTGACTTGTGGGTGGTTGATATCCTCCCTCTCTCTCCGAGAGCCAAGTATCTCAACTCCATGATACTCTGGCACTCCCTTCAGCCTCTGTGTGGATTTTTGGGTTGCATGTGAACCCTAATCACCCACATGGGCCAACCAATTGTAGAATCTCTGATGTTTATAAAAGTCTGAATTCTAGAGAGTTCCAGTTTTGGCAAAAGGATGTGGAAGGCCTCCTAATAATTAAAAAAAAAAAAAAGCGATATAAGATCTTATAAGATATAACCTTTTCATATAAATTCCGCAGTGGATTTCATCTTCTAGCTACTTAAGCTCAGTTAATTATCCACTTGGGTAGTCTTCCACTGGGAATGCTCAGTCATTGGAGTAGCCTTCAAGCTCAACACTACCTATCATCTAACCATGTGGTGCTCTGGCTCCATCCTCTTTGCATTCAGATGTTTTTTTTGGCCTACCAGGTGTAACAGGTCTCATTCACAGTTCCTGCTAGTAAATTAGGATTCTGGTACTTTTCAAGCTTTTTTTTGTTTTGCATTTTTGGAAGTTTTACTCCAGATTTTTGACTGTTGCTGTAGCTTAACTGTTGTCTTCCTGCTCAGTCAACATGATTCAACATGGAATGGAAGAAAAAGCTGGGGTTCAAGAGGTACATTTTGTACAGGTACTCCATGTCCATGACTAGACATGATGCCTGTGTTTACAGTTTTGGTCTCTGCCACATTGTAACATACTGCATATGGTGTCAAGCTGTGCACATACCAGTCCTTGAAGACCATCAGTAGTGGGTGACCCAGGGCAAACCTATGAAAGTGCATGTGCCATCTGCACCTGTGTGTTAGCAGTGTAGTTACAGGCCCAAAATGTGGAGGAGGCAAGGGAGGATGTTCTGTTTCTGAACCATCTGTTGGTGGCAGAGGAGTTTATGTTGGATCTACCATGAGGAAGAGGAGTTTAAAAAATGGCTTCTGTCTCTCCAATCCTTCAAAGGTGAATCTCCATCTCATTGACAGAAACACAAGACAAAGAGTTGAGTCAACATGGGTTATGGGATTGCTGTCTGTTGAGGGATCACTTCTGCTCTCCCCAGACAGAGAATTCACGTAGCCGGTCACCCTCGAGTAAGGTCGTGCCACCTGTGGAAGCCTGTTCATGGGCCCATGAAGTTTTCATCAGTGTAGTCAGCAGTGTCAGTGCAGGTGAATCTGATGATCGACCCCATCGAGGACATGCCTGTGAAGGTATCATAGAATCGTAGAAATTCGATGGCAGCAAAGGACTCCAGTGGCCCATCCAGTCTGCACCTTCCTCCCACCTACTCATGTCCTTTTCCATGGGCCCTCCCCTTCCCCCCTCTTACCAATCCCATATGTCTGTTCCATGCCATTTTGAATCCCTCTACTGCTTTAGCCCCCACCACCTCCTCTGGTAGTTTGTGCCAGGCCTCCACTACCCTCTCCATGAAGAATTGCCCCCTCACATTGCCTCTGTATCTTTCACCCTCCAATCTTAGGCCATGCCCTCTAGTTTTATCCCCCTTCTTACTTGTAAATAAGCTCCCCTCCTTCACCTTATTGAGCCCTTTCACATACTTAAAAGTTTCAATCATGTCCCCCCTCTCCCTTCTGATCTCCAATGGGTACAGATCCAGTTCCCTACACCTCTACTTGTATGGATTCCACTGCATACCATGCACCATCTTGGTTGCCCTTCTCTGAACCCTCTCTATCCCATCTGTGTCCTTGAATAGGTGCAGCCTCCAGAACTGGACCCCATACTCCAGGTGCGGCCTCACCATAACTCCGTAAAGAGGCATCAATACCTCCCTTCTGTTAGCTATGCCCCTCCCAATGCATGACAACATTCCGTTTGCATTTCCCACAGCTTTGCTGCATTGGTTACCTACCTTAAGATTGCTTGATATAATCTCCAGATCCCGCTCCTGCTCAGTTTTTTTGATTTCCTCCCCCGAAGAGTGTAAGCTGCTCGCGGGTTTCTATGACCCAAGTAAATCACAGCACACTTTTTGGCATTGAATTTTAGTTGCCTAGTTTCCGACCACCTCTCCAGAATTTTCAGGTCCTGCCTCATGGCCTCCACCTCCCCCACCCAGGGTGTCCACCCAATTGCACATTTTTGTATTATCTGCAAATAGGCACACCATTCCTTCCAGGCCTTCTGCTACATCACTGATGTAGATATTAACAAGCATTTGTCAATGCCGAATGTTGTCTCGCTGGCATTGGCATTGGTAGTGCAGGAGTTAGAGATGCATAATAGGAATGTCAGTGAAGTATTGAACTGACGCCAACCCCACTCCCACTCTGCAGAGACTGACAGGTGTTGGGTTGTGCCTTTGGGGTGTCAGCTTTAATGCTCATGCCATTTTACCTCACCCTACCCTGTAGACACTGACAAGTGTTGTGGTGTGCTTTGGGGTCTTTGGGCCTTATACTTACCCCATTCCATAAGGAAATATACTGAGACGGGTGAAATATAGGAGAATGGACCTCACCCTACCCTGTAGACACTGACAAGTGTTGTGGTGTGCTTTGGGGTCCTTGGGCCTTATACTTACCCCATTCCACAAGGAAATATGCTGAGATGGGAGTAATATAGGAGAATGGGGTGAACTTTAGGGCCAAACACTCCAAGGCACACCTCAACGCCTGTCACTGGCTATAGGGTTGGGGTGGAGGTGGAATGACGTGAGCATTACAGCAAAGTCACCCTCCTGACGCCTGGCAGTCTCTACAGGGTGGGGTGTTACAGTTGGAAACCCTAACATCATAGGTGTTTGTTGGTATTTTCACTACAGATTTTCAACATAGGCTTTTTGTGATCCCACCTCATGAAGAGCAGCACAATCAGTTTGTTGGCTGAAAGATGGTTTTGCACAGAGGCTATGCCATTTAGCGACACAGGGACGAAAACACATTTTGGGCAGGATGTGAAAAATGACAACTGTATTGTTCATGATGAGGTGTAAAAAAATGGCAATGTTGAAAATCTGGAGTGAAAATATGAAGGAATTGGTGAAGTCATGAGCATGCGTAGAAATTGCGCAATACACGTCTGTAACCCAATTATTTTTGGGATTTTTTTAGCCACATTTTCAACATAGGCATTTGGGGACCTCCACTCATGAACAGTGGCACCGCAAATTTGTTAATCTGTCCCAAAAGTTGATTCCCATAGCACCACGCCATTGTTACACTTTGGGGAAGCTGTGAAAAATGACAGCTGTACTGTTCATGAGGAGGTGTGAAAAATTTGCAGCATTGAAAGTCTGGCATGAAAATATTACAAATTTGCGAAGTTACAAGGGTGCATGGAAACTGCACAATGCATGCTTGTAACACAGTCATTGTATGGACATTCTTTACCAGATTTTCAACGTAGGCACTTTAGGACAGTGTCACCATCATTTTCTCAAACTGTCCCGAAAACTGATTTTGCACAGTGACCGCGCTATTCTGCGCTGGACATGAGAAAACACATTTCGGTCAGGATATGTAAAATGACAGCTGCACTGTTCATAAGGCGGTGTGGAAAAATGGCAATTTTGAAAATCTGGGTGAAACTATTACAAATTCACGGAAATTCTGACGTGCGTGAAACTGCTCAAGCCTTTTTACTATTAAAACAGCCATTTTGGATTTTTCACCGGATTTTCAACACAGGCTTTTTGAGAGCCCTCCTCATGAACAGTGGCACTGTCATTTTGTTAATCAGTCCCAAAAGGTGATTTCGCGCAGTGACTGCAAAATCACCTTTTGGGACCGAATAACACCATGACAGTGACTAAATTCATGAGGAGGTGTCCCAATAACCCCATGTTGAAAGTTTGGTTTCAAAATTTCCCAAAATGCCCGAGTTGTGCACCAAACTTGAAAAAACCCTATTTGTGCCATTATACAGCTTACTGGCATTTCTTCAGTTCGCGGTCGGCTTTGAAGAGTGCAGACGTATTCCCAGTCCACCGAAGATCGTTGCGCCATGCTCCGGAGGTAAGTATGGGGTGAGGGAGTGGGGAGGCAGGAGTGCGCAGAGGGTGGGCGGGGTTGGGGAGGGCCACTGGAGTCGACAGAGGACCGTTTCTGCTTGCAGGTTTAAAAAAAAAACACTGTGGGACGGTTGTTCTTTTACAGGGTGACGGCACGCTTGGGTAGGCTCCAGCGCACATCTGAGTTTTTTGGGGGTTTGTAGCCAACAGGGATTGGGCACCCCTGAAGTCGGCTCTCCATGTGGCGGCAGTCAGCGCCACCATGTTAATTGAAGGGCTTCACCAGGAAAGGCACGTATGGAGGGCGTGTTTTGGTGCTGCTGCATGATGAGCTTGGATGTCATTGCAGTGGACCTTTTCTTAGATGTGCTCGCCACATTATGTATTCCTGGTGTGGTGCCTGCATGCTGGCTTATTGGGGAATGAGGGACGCACCTACTGATGTGTGCCCTGCATTCACCCAACAGTGACCAAGCCTCCAAATCTGCTACTAATGCAATATGTTGGCCGCGCAAGCATGAGCCAACATAAAAAGAAGGTGTCCCAGTACTGACCCCTGGGGCACACCACTCATCACCCTCCTCTCCCTGGAGTGCACCCCATTTACCACCACTCTCTGGCTTCTGCCCACCAACCAGTTTTCCACCCACGTAGTTATTTTCCATCCTACTCCTAAGCTTTACAGCTGATTTAATAGTCTTCTGTGAGGGACTGTGTCGAATTCATTTCTGAAGTCCAGATAGGCTACGTCCACTGCCCCTCCCTGGTCAACCACCTGCATCACCCAGTTGAAGAACTCTATCAGATTTATCTGACATGACCTTCCATTCATTAAACCATGCTGCCTGTCATCCTGCAGGCTCTTATCCACCAGGTAGTTCACCATCCTTTCCTTTATTAATGCCTCCATCACCTTACCCACCACCGAGGTGAGGCTGACTGGGTGATAATTCTCCACCATCTCCCTACTGCCTCCCTTGTGCAGTGGCACCACATCCACCCTCCTTCAGTCCCTTGGCACCCACCCTGTATCCAGGGACAAGTTAAACAGTCTCATCAGTGGGGAAGCCAGCTCTTCCTTTACTTCCTGGAGTACTGTCAGGTGCAAGCTGTTCAGCCCCATTGCTTTGTCCACCTTTAACCTGCCTAGTTCCTCCCTAACCATGTCTATGCTGAATAGGCTAGGATCTGCCTTTATTCCCCCCACCAGCTCAGGTCCCCTACCCACCCACTCCTCCATGAAGACTGAGCAGTAGGTGGAAGTTTCTTTTCTCTTTTGGACTCTGGCGCTAAACGCTACATAAACCAGGCAGGGTGGGTTGGGCCTGACAGAACTCCCAGTTGGGCACCTGCTGATACAGCAACCTCCAGTCATCCTGATCCTGGCGCTGCCTCCATTTTTTTCACTACTGCAAGTCCTTCCATTGAGGTATCCAAACCCAGAGGCCTGGACCCACTTTGATCTCTGAGTCTGTAGTCATAATTGTGATTGTACTCATGATCTTATTGACATTGATGCTGACACTGCCATCAGAGCTTGTTGACATCAGGCTTCTGACACCTATGTAAAGTCTTTTGCTGATGAGAGAGAGCATTCTGGCAGTAGTGGGCCTATGGAGCATTTGCCCTGGGTCCCGGTTGGCTGGAGATGCTGATGGATCAGTCTCAGTCTTGGCAGTCCCTCCCGGCACCAGCTGAGGTCTTGTGCCCTACGGTTCCTCCTCCAGCATTGTTATCTATTCTGCAGCGGCTGATTCAGGTTGTGCCCCCACCTCCACAGCCCTCCTTCACTGTACTCATGGAACAGATGCCAGTGGTTCTGGACACTCCATTAGTGGAGGTCCAGGAGATGGGGACATAGCTACTGATGGACATTCTTGAGGGAGATTCATCTCAAGGGGTAGCCTTCCCTATTACCCCAGCTATACTGGGCCTAGTTCTAATCTGGCAGCACCCATCCTTCTGCCAGCCCTCAGTGCCTTGTGTAATGGAAAATGTGGTTCCCCCTAGGTGGATTGTCTGGATTTCTGTAACTTGTGTAACAAGAGGTGCTAGTAGCAGACTTGGTGTTCTGCAATGTGAAGGTGCAGTATGAGTTGAAAAAGCAACTGGACCTAGAGTTAAAGAAGTGGGACTACCTAGCTAGCCTGTCAGTGCAGCGGTTGGATTTCCGCTTGCGATGCCAGCGACCCGGGTTCGGGAACGGACCCGGGGAACTGGAGGGCTGGCCGGGGAAGAAGGATCGAGCGTCTCTGGGCTGCTCTCTTTCTTCGGGGGAGAGAGGGCTGGGGAGAATGTCCGGTGCGTGAGGACTCCTAGTGGAGGCTGGGAGGAATCACTCGCACAGACGTCCAAAAGAAGTAGAGGGGC
This sequence comes from Neoceratodus forsteri, assembly GCA_016271365.2. NCBI lineage: Eukaryota > Metazoa > Chordata > Ceratodontiformes > Ceratodontidae > Neoceratodus > Neoceratodus forsteri. Next base: position 1,132,539,702 of record CM028131.1, read on the forward strand.
AGGACAGACACTGGTCGTCATTGCATATCTCCGCCCCTCCGGGAAAAACAAGAAGAAAATACAGCTTGCGCTCACCTCTATGAAGCCTGCCCCTGCCCTAATCAGCTTTCGGGACTGGCTCCATGATTCTAATCCCATGAATCGCGGCACCGGTACCCCTAGGTGTCGCGACCCCACCCCGATGGGGTAAGCCAGGGGTGTCTGGAGTCAAGGCCTAATGAAAGTGGGGGTTTAAGGGGTCCATGACCAGACAGATCCTTGGCGGACGTGAGCAGCAAAATTACAGAATAAAACAAAAAGTGGGACTACTTGGCTGAAAGGGCTATGCAGATGCACCTGTGTGCATTTGACAGTCAAACTATGCAGTTCTTATGGCCTGGTATAGCTATAAGTCCTTCAAGAGGCTCTTCAACTTTTCTGACCTGCTGCCAGACAAACGTCTGCCAGATGTTTGGGAGGTCTGTGATTTGGGGTCAGTGGTGGCTAAGTGTTACAGGTGGTCATGGACACAACTGAAATATTGACCCTTGCAGTGGCTGAAATGGTGTAAATTTGTTAATGTGCATGGTTACGGGATTTGCCATTCATACAGGAAATCCAGCAGTGGGTGGCAGACCTGCCATTTACAAGGATCTCTTTGTGCCAGAGGCTGAGGACCACTTCACATGCATTGAAAAGTCCATTGTGACCCTGGACTTGCAGAAATTAGTCAACAAACATGAGCTGCAGGCTCCTTTCATGGAACTTATCAGGGCGTGCAAGGTCAGCAGCAGTAGTATCAGCCACACCAGCTGGCTAAGCTTTGCAATAAATTGGGAGGTCAGAGTCAGTGTAGGGGTGATGGTGGTTGTGGCTGCTTTGGAGGCCAGTCTTTGGTGGCTGCTGCCAAAGATGAAAAATAATGGATTGGGAGCCCCATTCCCCTTCTGGACCAAACCCTACTGCAGCTCCCAGTCAGGGACAGATTCTCCCACTTCTTGCCACAGTGGTGCACTATTATTTTGGACAAGTAGTTCCTGGGCATGGTGGGATCAGGATTGTCTCTGGAATTTGAGACTACCTCCTTGTTGGTCCTGAGTGCCATTGAAGGACATGCTGTCACTGGAGTTTCTTCCCACACTACATAATGATGTTCTCTGGTTCCTCAGGTGGCATACAGTAGCTCCTGTCACAGAAAACCAAGCTCCACAGAGTTCATGTTGCAGTGCTTTCTGGGGTCCAAATGAATTGGGGGCTTGCACCCCATTCTGTCTGTGAATGTTACAAAGTTAATTCACAGTTGGACATTTTGCATGGTGACTGCACTAGATCAGCCCATCAGTGGAGCCAGGGCTTAATCTTATTCATTCCCATTTGTCTGTCACACAGATGGTTCCTTAGTTCTCAGGTAGAGGGAATCCTGTGCCAGTTCAGAGCCATGCCATTCAGCTGGTCATTGACACTCAGGGTTCATCCAGTGCCAGTCATTTATGGCAATCATTCCAAAGTGCAGAGTTATCAAGGTATTTCTGTTTCTCAATGACTGGCTCATTGCAGGTAGCTTGTTGTAGAACAGTGAGTGGACCAGGGGTCTGTGCATCAAGATGTGACACCAAGATCTGCAACAGGGTGGATACTCCAGAAGGGATGCAGAAAATGAAGAGGGACCTGGAGAAGCTTGAAAGATGGTTGGAGATGTGGCAACTGAGGTTCAGTGCAAAGAAGTGCAAAATAATGCACCTGGGTAGAGGGAACCCTGAGGAGAGCTACAGGTGGGGGGGGGGAGGAACTGACTGTCACCAAAGAGGAAAGGGACCTAGGAATGATCATCTCTGATGACCTTAGGGTATCAAAGCAGTGTACAAAGGCAGCAGGGAGGGCCAGTGGCATGCTGGGGTGCATAGGCAGGGGTATCACTAGCAGGATGTGGGAGGTGGTGATGCCATTGTATAAAACATTGGTAAGACCTCACCTGGAGTACTGCGTGCAGTTCTGGAGGCCATACCTGTCAAGGACATAGATAAGGTGGAGACTATCCAGAGAAGGGCAACAAAGATGGTGCAGGGCTTGCACCACAAAACATATGAGAAGAGAAAAAGGGACCTCAATATGTACTCACTGGATGAGAGGAGACAGTGGGGGGACATGATTGAAACTTTTAAGTACCTCAAAGACATAAACAAGGTGCAGGTAAGGGACCTTTTCCAATGTAGAAAAGTACTAGAACAAGGGGCACAATATGAAATTGGAAGGGGGTAGATTAAGAGGTAATGTGAGGAAGTTTTTCTACACAGAAAGGGTAGTCAATGCTTGGAATAGTGTGCCACAAGAGTTAGTGGGGGCAAGCACAGTGGAGGGGTTTAAGCATGCCTGGGACAGGCACAAGGGAATTCTGAGAGGGGAGGGAGTGATGAAAAGCCATTGATCATATAGGGTCAATGACCACATATAATGTGTAGGGCCTTTGGGCAGACTAGATGGGCCTAGTGGTCTTTATCTGCCAACAATTTTTATGTTTCTATGCTTCTGGGTTCCAGGGATCTTGGCTCGATAGTTAATCTGGTCAAGTTGAAGCTCACCATGAGCAGGTGGCCCTCATTCACTGCAGCTGAACTGGACTCCCTCTGAGCCAGAGCTCAACTGCTCTGAATAGGACAGAAGACTTGTCCTCCTTTGCCCAATCAAGTTCAAGGTTTGGCAGTCACATCCTGCCTGGGATGTATTCTGGCTTCTGGGATTTATGGCCTCTACTGTAGCTGTGGTTCATTTGGATCCACTGGCACATGCGACCCATTCAGTTGAATGCAGTCCTAAAGCAACCACTCTGGGTGCCCCAGCTAATATTAGATGTCATCAATTGGTGGCTGTTCTTCTTAGACCTTTCAGAGGGAATCCCATCTGTCTATCTGAAGCCCTCAATTACATTGATGTTGGACACATCACTGGTGGGATGAGGTATTCATATGCTGGACCACAAAGCACATGGGTTCTGATTGCCAAGTAAGACTGAGCTCCATATCAACCTGCTGGAACTCCCCACAGTTCAACAGACATTGGCAGAGTTCACACCACTGATTCAAGGTTGAGTAGTCCAGATCAACATGGAAAACATGACCAACATGTTCTGCCTAAACAAACAGGGTGGCACACGTTTCTTTCCTCTGTGTCAGGAGGCACTTTAAACGTCATTAGCTCATTCCCTGCACACAGACTTGTTGATGGCCCATATCACAGTGGCAGAAGCTCTCAGTCATGTGGGACAAGCATCCTACGAGTAGTTGCTGAACCCGGAGGTGGTGTCCCAAGTGTTCTCAGTATGGCAGCACCCTCAGTGGATCAGTTAACTTCCTGGGAAAACCAGAAGCCGAGACGGTTCTGTGTATATTCCCCTTAGCAGGGCACCATGCCAGGGGATATATTTTCTCAGTTCTGGTCTCCAGACCTCCTATACACCATCCCTTCATTTCCCCTGGTCCTCAAGGTGGCCCACAAGGTGTGGGAGGACTGGATATCTGTGATATGAATTGTATCAGACTGGGCATGACCTGTTCTGTTACAAGGATTTACTCAGCCTGAGCAACAGAACACCATGGCTGCTTTCACTCTTGCCAGACTTGCTGAAAAGGTCTGAGAAGATGCTTAGGCATCCGAATCTGCAGTCCCTGCACCTGCCTGCCAGGCTGTGTGAACAGAAAGAGTTCCAGGCCCTTGGGCTTACTGAAGATGTTCTCCAGGTGTTGGGCACATCTCAGAAGGAGTCAGCTTACAACACCTGTATTTGCAACTGGATGAGGTTCTTGGATTGGTGCAAGGAGTGTGGATTGTTGCCCCTCTCTTGCTCCATATTGAACATGCTTGACTACTTCTGGTCCCTGTTTCAGGCAGGGTTGTGAGCCACATTATTTAAAAGAGTAGTCCACCCAGAATTTGCAAAAACATATGTTTTGCAGAGTGTTTTGATTTGTGTGTGAAGTCGCGGTGTGTCCTTCCCTCTGCTATCAGGAGTTTTTCCTAAATTAGCCTGCTAGCTTTATGGTAGTTTTACAACTCCTGGGATCTCCATTTCAGCTAGTTTTATTGCCTTTCTTGCTCCAACAATGCATCCTGTCTCATGTGACAGTGATGTAGCCGAGCCCATAGTTTCAGCAGGAGGCACTGCTTTAGAATCAGCCTACATCAGCAGAGCTACAAATGGCTACATTTACAATTTAGCAGATACTTGAGAGCTAACTGAGTGGGGTTTTCTGTAAGAAAACAGCTAGAGTCTTTACTAATTATAGCATTGATGATCTGGGGTGATTTCTGTGCTTTTTGTGGTTGTGTGTAGTTTGATGAAATTAAAAGTTTTAAAATCAAAACACTTGCTCATGCTAAATATACCTGACACAGGTAGAAAACAAAACTATTGAATTACAGCTATTTAGTAGTTGTTTTCTTACAGAAAACCCATTCAGTTAGCTCTCAAGCATCTGCTAAATTATAAATATAGCCATTTGTAGCTCTGCTGTTAGAAACTGATTCTGAAGCACTGCTTCCTGCTGAATTTATGGGCTTGGCTACATCACTGTCACATAAGACAGGATGCATTGTTGGAGCAAGAAAGGCAATAAATCTGGCTGAGATGGCGATCCCCAGGGGTCGTAAAACTACCATAAAGTTAGCAGGCTAACTGAGGGAAAATGCCTTATAGCAGACAGAGGGAAGGACACACTGGGACTTCATACACAAATCAAAACTCTCTGCAAAACATATGTTTTTGCAAATTATGGGTGGACTACTCCTTTAAAGCGCATCTGGCCACTACTGTATTTGGAAACTGTGCAAAGGCGGGGAGGCCAAAGGTGGCACTGCACACAGTGGTCATCAGTTTCTTTAAATTGCTGGACCATCTGTCCCCTTTGAGGCAGTAACCTCCTCCACCATGGCACTTACCACTGGTGCTGTTACAGCTGACGTAGCACCATTTGAGCCTATTCACAAATGTGCTGTTTTTGGAGCCTCACTATGTGGTTTTCCATAGAGACAAGGTTGTCCTATGTACCCATGTGAAATTCCTGCCCAAGGTTTTCTTTGAGTTTCACCTAAATCAGGCACTCATTCTACGAACTTTCTTTCTGACTTTCCACTGTTTGAAGGCTGAGTGAATGTTCCCCATATACTAGATGTTCGCAGTCTTCTGCCCAGAGCATAAGTCAGAATTTTGTGATAAGGCTTGCCAGCTGTTTTGTCAAAAATGCTGAAGCTACCTTAGGCAGACCAGCAGCCAGACAGATGATTGCTTTGCTGGATAACCTCTTGCACTGTTCTGTCATAATAAACTGGCTGGGAAAGAGCCACCCATGGGGTTGAAGGCTCACTCCACCAGATATACTTCTGCCCCTGTTGCAGTGGCCAGGTACATCTTCAGTTTTCAAATATGTAAAGCTGCTACCTGGTAGACTGTATACACATTCATATCCCCTTGCTCAGTTGTCATGATGCTTCTTTGGGTTTCTCAGTCCTCCAGTCTCTTTTCACTTAATTTGGGGTGTGCACCTTGCCCCCTTCCTCAACAGATCTGTTAGCAGTCTGCCTAAGTGTGAATAGTGAATTGAATCTAGATAGTTACAAACAGAGGTTACAGTAAGACTTACTTCAGTTTTCTGTTCCAGTGTGCAGATCTGAGGGCAAAGAGAGTGGAGCCAGAGGGCCACATGGTTAGGTAGTAGGAAGAATTGAGCTTAAAGACCGTTCCAGTAACCGAGTATGCTCAGTGGAAGATGGCCTAAGTGTGGATGTGAACTGAATACTAGTAGAAAAGCTATGCTTACAAGTCAGTAACCTCTATTTGTCTGTCTTTCTGTTTAATAATTTTTTGGGATACTCATTCACAGAAATACAAAGTATCTTGTTGTCCTGCAGGCAGGCAGGTAACTGTCTCACAGGCACTACATTAGTAAGTGGATTATCTGAATAGACTTCCTAGATCTTACACAAATTTTCTTGTAGAAAACATAGGATGCTGGCTCTGTGAAATTTGAAACTTGTGCTTAGTCTGCCTTTTTTTGACACTTTGATGTGAAATCCTGGTTAAAGTTATTTTATGCTTGTCTTACAGATGGGGAGGTAGTAGCAGGGCCATTGTCAGAGTTTCAGATATTAAATGGGATGGATTAGGTCAAGGATAAACAGATGTTTGAACTGGTCAATGTCAGTAGAACTAGAGGAGCTGCACTTTGGCAGTATAAGGGGAGCATTGGACAACACTTATTCAGGCAGAAGGTGGTTAACATGTGAAAAATAACCTGTGAGGTAGCTGGTTAGAGCTGTTCAGGCTTTCAAAGCAATACTATGTAGATCCCTGAACACAGATCCTTGATGGACAGTGACATTGAGGGTTACATATCATGAGTAGGGGTAGCAATGCAGCTGAGAAGTTTGGACGTGTGTCCATTATCAAATTTAGTATAGTCACTGCTATGCGACAGGAGGAGCAGACAAGATGGACTTTAAGATCAACCGTTTTTAGATACCCATTTGACATGCATAGTGTATAGACTTCCTACAGTGCCGCATAACTTGTGAGGTGACAGGGGATTGTTGGAGATGAGTGAGACTCAATAAGGCCATACCCAGATCCCACTGATGAACCATAACACCACCACCATAGTGAGAGACCTAGTGTTTCACACAACAGCAAGTAGCCTAATTCACTTTTCACTTGCTGGCTGGCTGGCAGGCTAACACAAGTACACAAGCAAAAAACAGAAAGAATGGATTTCCATGACTGCACCACCAGCAGTCAGTAAAACAATTATTTGCCAAAAACATCCTTTAAACACCCTTCTTGAGGGCTGGCCCAGTGGTGTGGAGGACTCTGGTGTTGGGCACCTCACCTGCTGCAACACCAGCAACCGGTGTTCAGAAATGAACTAGGATCACTCGGGGGTTGGATGGGGAGAGGAAGGAGTGAGTGTCCAATGACAGACAAGTTTGGGGAGGGGGAGAAACACATACTACTGCATGACCACCATCTTTTGGAGGCTAGGTGGTGCAGCAGCAGTAGCTCACCTTGTTGGCTGGGTGTAGGGGCCCTGAGGCATTACTGTATGTTCACGCAGGGCATGCACGCCATAGCAGATATGCTGGTCTGGGAGGAAGGGGAAAAACAAGGAGGGAAACACCTCCAACAGTGGAATGATGACAGCATACCACAGGCATTGCACCACCTACCGAGGCACCAGCCACCCATGGTGGTTCAAGAGGTGGAGGTACTTTGTTCTTCTTTCACTGACTTGCTAAACACTCTGGTAATGTCCAGCTTGTTTAAAAATGTTTATTGTTTTATGATCAAAAGGAAATCCAGACTAAACATTAGAGAGTTAGATGGCAGTGGCGGACTAGGGTATAAGGTGGTTACTGCCACATGGTAGAACAAGATGGCAGGGAGGCTGCCTTTGCAGAGCATGGGGAGGCTGGAGCGGCCACAAAAGTACAAAGCTGTAATCTCATATTTTACAAGTTGCTACCCCTCCCTCTACTCATTGGTGCCCTGTCCCTCCGACTGGGGTATATTCTCACACAAAATACTGTTTGTTAATACAGGCTAACCCAGATGGTTTTGTTAACTCTGGTTAAGTTTTTCTAAAACGTGTTGTATATTTCAGTGTTAGTGTCACTTGTAGTAGAGACTGTAGCCAAAGGAGCTTGGTGGAATGCCCTTGTTGAGGCTACACTTTCTCTTTTAGGTAACCTTTTAGTCATCTATAATAGTCAGGACTGGACTGTTAATAGAATAATTAATTTGTACTCTAATCTTGCATTGGCTGCATACACAGACTTCAAAGATGTTTGCTTTTTTGTTGTATAAATTGCTTTTAAGTGCACACCCCTCCTGTAGTACCAACAAGAGATATGACAGGATTATGCCTATATTGACTGCGCTTTAATGCATTTATTTGTTGCCATCTTCTAAAAGCAATTGCCATAGGTAATCTTCATTAATGCAGTAAAATATATGTTAAAAAAAAGAGGCAGATGTAAGTCTCGGTGACAGGACTGGGGATAGCCGCCAGAGTAAAGGAGAATAGAGATGATGAAAAAAAAAAAAATCCCAGCACCTTAGGCTGCTAAATTCACTCACTGCCCGGCCTGTAGCAAGCACACTGCACTGTCATTTCCTCTGCTGCAGCACACAATTTCACTGACCTGCCTGCCTGAAACTACAGTTAAATGCTATGAACTAGCTTACTAGAATGATAATGCATGATTCTCAGATTTGTAATTTTTTTCTTCACAAATTCCTGTTCTGCAAAGCAATACACAGTTCTCAGTCACAGGTCGAGAGAGGAGAGAGAATGGAGAAAGAGAAAGGAGAGCGAGAGGAGAGTGAAACTGAGAGTCAGAGACGAGAGAGGAGTGTGAAACTGAGAGAGTCAGAGACGAGAGAGGAGTGTGAAACTGAGAGAGTCAGAGATGAGAGAGGAGTGTGAAACTGAGAGTCAGAGACGAGAGGAGGAGGTGAAACTGAGAGAGTCAGAGACTAGAGAGGAGGTGAAACTGAGAGTCAGAGACGAGAGAGGAGTGTGAAACTGAGAGTCAGAGACGAGAGAGGAGTGTGAAACTGAGAGAGTCAGAGACGAGAGAGGAGTGTGAAACTGAGAGTCAGAGACGAGAGAGGAGTGTGAAACTGAGAGAGTCAGAGATGAGAGAGGAGTGTGAAACTGAGAGTCAGAGACGAGAGAGGAGTGTGAAACTGAGAGAGTCAGAGACGAGAGAGGAGTGTGAAACTGAGAGTCAGAGACTAGGAGAGGAGGTGGAAACTGAGAGAGAGTCAGAGACTAGAGAGGAGAGTGAAACTGAGAGAGTCAGAGACGAGAGAGGAGTGAAACTGAGAGAGTCAGAGACAGAGAGGAGGTGAAACTGAGAGAGTCAGAGACGAGAGAGGAGGTGAAACTGAGAGAGTCAGAGACGAGAGAGGAGAGTGAAACTGAGAGAGTCAGAGACGAGAGAGGAGTGTGAAACTGAGAGAGTCAGAGACGAGAGAGGAGTGTGAAACTGAGAGAGTCAGAGACGAGAGAGGAGTGTGAAACTGAGAGAGTCAGAGACGAGAGAGGAGAGTGAAACTGAGAGAGTCAGAGACGAGAGAGGAGTGTGAAACTGAGAGAGTCAGAGACGAGAGAGGAGTGTGAAACTGAGAGAGTCAGAGACGAGAGAGAGTGAAACTGAGAGAGTCAGAGACGAGAGAGGAGTGTGAAACTGAGAGAGTCAGAGACGAGAGAGGAGTGTGAAACTGAGAGAGTCAGAGACGAGAGAGGAGTGTGTAAGAGAGAAAGAGAGAAGGGTGAGAGAGAGAGAGAGTTGAGAGATAATTGTGTGAAGACAAAGAAAGATGAGAGAGAGTGAGTGAGTGAATGAATGAGTGAGAGAGAGTGATCTGAGAAAGAGAGCTGGAAATGACAATGAGATGTGTGTAGCATGTGGATTTCTTGATCACCCGCATCATTGGTTGATTGCTGTAAATGATATGGCTTGTCAGAAACATGCACATGCTTAGTGTGTGTGCCATAAAAAAAAATGCTGGGTAATGATGCTGAAATGCTGACGTAAAAGCTACTTTCTGTGGATCCAGTTCACCAGTGTCAAAAGTATTAGATGTTAGTGCATCCAGCAAACTCCACTTGGCACTGGCTCACCCTTATCCCCAGATCATGGTCCCAGATCATGTGGCTCCCTGAGGCCAAATGAGGCAGTCCAGGAAAAAAAATATCAGGAAAAGAGAGGGACCCAACTGGGACAGAAACATTCTGCTACCTCTCAGTGTTAACCCTCTCTGTTTCATGACACATATTCTATTCAGAGACAGCCAGAACTGTTGGGAAGGGCACTTCATTTATACTTTACCAGGTGAGCTCACAGGGCATAAACTCGTTTGTAGTAGCAACCTGGGGAATATACTCCAATTACAAGAAAATGTATAAAACAACATGAAAAGTACAGGCATAAAGGCGTAAAAAGAAAATGAAACATGGAATACATCAGTCATACTGGGCTGCCAACATTCAGTAGACATACATGTGTCGATTCATTTGGATAGCATTTGCAAGTTTGAGTTGCCAAGTAAATAAACCTTAATTTGATAGTTAAAAACAATATGAGATTTCAGATTTGTTAAATAAGATGGAAAAGTGTTCCTCAAGAGAGCAGCAACAAAGCTAAATGATTTCTGACTCATGGTAATCCACATTAAAGAAACATGAAGTCATTTTTCTTCAAGAACCAGGAGTTGAAGCAATTATTGCATAACAGAAGTTGCTGTGCAACACATTCAGGAGTACCACTCATCACTACCAAGGGTACCACGTTAGCCATAATATAATTACATTTAGCTTCCAAAGTTAGAAAATTGAATGCAGAAAATAAATGGCAATTGTACTTTGACTTTCTCTGAGCCAGTGACACAGATATTCCAATTTTGTTGTAAAGGACCCTCAGAAGACTTAAAACAGTCGTGGATGCAGAGTTGCACACAAGTTAAGCTATAATTCAATAGAGGGACCACCTTTTGCTGAGGAATAGCAATATTTTCCATTAAGCAGTATTGTACTCAGTACAGCAAACTTAAGACTGTACAGCTTTTTAGTAGTCTTACCCAGGTGCTCACCAAAAGTCAAACTAGAATCCACTCACAACTAAAGGGGACACCCAATCACTGGTACAAGAGCACAAGATATTTGCTATGGGGTGATGGTGGTGGTGCTGTGAGGATATAAAAGCTAGGAAAAAACTAGCACAAGGCAGGTTAGGTGCTATGTTCAGAGCTTAGGTTCTGCCGCATAATGACAGTAAACTGCCATTTGACAAGGTCCGTATTCTCAGCTGCGCAGTTAGTTTTGACACTCTCTGATCCCTGGATCATACGAGTACAGCAGTAGCCATCATCCTGTTCTAGAAACAGGACCCAATTGAAAATGAAATGGACTATTCTGGGTATATCAAATTAGAAAACAAAAGTTAGTAGCCTCCCTGGAAAGTCGAGAGGTCTATTCATGTTAGGGGCACCCACAATAATATAGGCAAATGGAAAGTTTGGAATAGTGATTTCAAAAGGATTTATTTTAAAGCCCACCAGGATGAAGCACAGTGTTACAAGTTTCCTGCATGATCAAAGAGATTAACTCCTATTGAAACTACATTGTTTGCTGCAGTAACTCTACTGCAGAATTCTGCAGAGTTGGGCTTCATCCTGGTGGGCTTCACTGTAGGAATTTTTTTTATGGCTGCATAGGGAGAGCAATGTTGACATATAACAAAAAGGAGGAATAGGGAGAAAAAGGTATCTGAGGGCATGACTAGATACCAGACACATAGCAGGTTATGTGCTCTGTGCTCTGCCCAATATGTGTAATTTATTTTATTTATTTATTGAGTTCTAGGATAACAAGTACCTTTGACCCAGAGGTTCATTTACAAATGTTATGCATCAAAACATTGCAGTGTAAACAGTAATGGTAAATACAGTAGGGTAACAGGTGTATATGGCAGAAAATGGAAAGTACAAATACAGGATTACAGAATAACAGGAGACAGGATATGCGGTCTAAGAACAAGTTGCAATCACTGCAGTGGCATTAGGACCAGGGAGGCGAGGGAGACCCTTCTCCAGCGGGTCCCCCCCTGCAACGGACTCCAGTCCTCCGAAAAACGGCTCTGGACCTGGGGTAGAGGTGCCGGCTTGTTTGCTTTGCTGGGCAGACCTTCCCTGGCTCCTTGGAACTAAACTGGGACTGCAAAAAAAAACAAAAAACTCACTGAATTGGTGCTGCAGTGGGCAGCTTTGTTTTCTGTGGCTCACTGGGGCTGCACCCACCCACCTGCCCCATCCCCTCCTCCCATTAAATCCACTAGCTTTGGGGGGGCCTATTGTACACCTCCTCAACTGTCTCAGTGCTCTATTTCACAGAACTAAAAATGTTACATTAGGGAAACACCCTTGCCCTGTCTTGCAGTAGACCTAGAGCATACTAAGTTTTCTCTCGCCTGTAAAGTTAAGGCTATAGTGAATTATCAAACTGTCCAATTAACAACTAGCAACCTTATAGACCTGTTGCTGGAAATGCATCAATGAATCACTTGTGTTATAAGTATGTAAAGCAATACACTGTTCTAATTGAAGCTGGGATAGCGGTACAATGTCTTATTGAGCTAGGGATAATAAAGCGATTAGGGCAAGTAAATGACAACATTCTGTAATTTACAGTTAGTGCAAGTTTAAGCAACTAGAGGAAGAAACAGCAATCCCACTGTCCTACAGAGTTTCCTGTGATCTACCACAAGCTACTATTTGCTGATTGTGAATTGCTGCTCTAGTGACCTACCTAGATTATTCTCTGCTGACCACAGTTGCTACACTGACCACCTGGGCCTTTCCCTTGCTCGGTGCCACCCTGCTAACTGCAACTCTAGACTTTTGCTCCTATATTTCCTATGCTACAGTGTAATAGGTAAATTGATTGCTATTCTTGGGCTGCCCAAGGAGGTTATTAAGCACAGTGTATCCAATACCGAGCGCCTAGCTCTTGGCTGCTGCCACAGTTTTGGAGCAATATCTGGGCACTCCCCGTGACAAAGCAGGATGCTGCCACAGAATGGCTACTGTGCCCCGCCTGGGCTGGTTGGGGCACAGCTTGAAATCCTGGTCTACCAAAAGCCATGCCCTCCTTCATCCCCCCTTCCCGCCTGGTTATCCACTAAGGGCATAAAAATGGTACATTTGAATATACGTAGTCTCCTACCAAATCTAGCGGAGCTAACAGCCTGGGTGGCACACTGCAACCCTGATATTATGGGGGTCTTGGAAGCCTGGCTGAAGCCCCACACCCCTGACTCTGCCTGTGCCCTCCTGGGCTACAACTCCATTACACAAGACAGAGCAGGGAGCAAGCGTGGGGGTGGAGTGCTCCTCTACTATAAGGCGCACCTAATCGTGTCTGTCATAGGACATATCCCCCACATCCCCTACCTGTGAGTTCCTGTATGCTCTTCTGCTGCTAGGTAACTCAAAAAAGGTACATCTGGTCTGTGCCTACAATCCTCCAAAGGGAGGCATGCTAGGGCTCTCCTTCCTCCTCGATAGCCTCAGCACTAAGATTCGCACAAATGAGCTATTAGTCTTTGGTGACCTTAACCTACACTGGCTGGGCTGAAATGCCAAACAATATGAGCCTCTGCTGTCTGGTCTCACCCTTAGCCAACTCATTAAGGAACCCACAAGGCTCTCCTCCCATGGGGATAAAGGATCCCTCATCGACTGGGTGCTGGGCAACAGACCAGATAGAATAGTCTCTTCAGGAATTCTCCCTGATGTCATCTCAGATCACTCTCCCAACTACTGTACCTGGGGAATCTCCCCACCCAAAATCCCTTGTAAGGTGATCCAGATGAGGGACTACTCCAAATTTAACACTGAGAACTGCCACGCTGACCTGCGACAAACAGACTGGTCCCGGGTCACTACCACAAGTGACCCCACAGAGGCCCTTGACAACTTTCTTGCTGTCTTTACTCCTATGCAAAACAAACACGCTCCCCTTACAAAAAAAAGGGTGAGGGGCACTGTCACCAAGTGGCTCCATGGTGGCCTATTTTCCCTCATGAATCAACGGGACAAATGCTGGGCGAGATACACCTCCCACACCCATGTTGACTTCTTTGAAAACAGGCAGCTGTGAAATACATGTAAAAGTGCCTTTCACTCTGCCAAGAGTGAATTCTGTCACTCAGCCCTGAGAGCCTTGGCCAGGAACCCTAGGAGCGTCTGGTAAAATATCAAAAACATGGTTGGGGGGGTCTGCCAGAGTCCAGGTCACTGACATGCAAATTGGTGGGGTTAGCTGAAACAACCCCCTTACAATTGCCAACACATTTAACTCGCAGTTCTCTGACCTGCCCACTCACCCCTCCCAGTCTCCTGACCACAAGGTGCAAGGCCCCTTCCCAAATGGGCAAACCCCAGGCCTCCCTTCTACTTAAAGGTCGTCTCCACTATGGAGACCCAAAAGCTCCTTGCTGGCCTCTCCCTCCATACAGGAGCTGGGCATGACAATCTTGAGCCCAAACTGCTCTGTCTGGTGGCATCTCTTCTAGCCTGGCCTATCACCCATATCTTTAACACTTCCCTAATCTCAGGAACCATCCCTGCTATATGGAAAGTGGTAAAAATCATCCCTGTATTCAAACAAGGTGACCCGAAAAATCCCAAGAATTACTGCCCTATAGCTATCCTGTCTGTGATTAGTAAGCTACTCAAAAAGGTGGTTGCCACGCAGCTCACCAGCTACCTACAGTGCTATGACCTACTCTCCCCAGCACAACACGGTTTCAGAAAAGGGAATAGCACTTCTACTGCCCTAGCCATGGTCACCTCCAAGATCGGGTCCACCACTGATCAAGGGAAACTGACTGGAGCCATCTTCATGGATCTCTCGAAAGCCTTTGACCGGGTTGACTACTGGCTCCTGTGCTCCACTCTCTGGTCCCTTGGCCTCTCCCCCCAAGCCCATGCCTGGTTCACAAATTACCTCTCTGGTAGACAGCAGTACACAAAATTCAACAGGGCCCTCTCTGATCCCTCTCCAGTGAACTGTGGGGTCTCCCAGTGATCCGTTCTCAGGCCCTTTTTGTTTTTCCTCTTCATAAATGAGCTGCCCTCAGCCCCAGCCTATGGGCACTCCACCCTGTATGCAGATGACCTCATCATCCAAACTGGTTCCCATGACATCAGTGTCATCAACTCCAGGCTAAACTCTGACTTCAATCTAATTCAAGCCTGGCTAAAGGGCCACAAGCTGTCTATCAACCTTCAAAAGACTCAGGCCATGCTCTGTGGCTCCCTGGCCAAGTCTAAAGCCTGCTCCACTCCTTTAAAAATCTCTGGAGCTGATGGCTCCCTTGTGCAAGTTGTGGACTCTGTCAAGTACCTGGGGATAGCCCTTGACCTGCAACTGGACCTCACACTGCACATTCGCAACACATGCAAGGCTACAAACTGCAAGCTGGGCCTGGCATGCAGAGCAAAAAGCTGCCTTACCTCAGCTACACAACTCACCCTAGCCAAGGGGGTCCTCCTTCCCATGTTCTGCTATGGGCTTGTCTCTTTTGCTTATGTCCCAAAATCCAGTCTCTCAAAATGGGGCACTGCATACAACAATGTATGGCGCTTTGCGTTTTCTGCCCTCCCGCCTAATGCACCACTGTGAGCTATACTCCAGGCTTGAGTGGCTCCCTCTGGAAAAGCACTGCACCTTTGTTCCTAGGCAACTTCGTTGACAATATCGTCAGGACTGCAACCCCCCCCCCCACTCACCATATCCCTCAAACCTGCAACCCTCTCCTACCACCTAAAATCCAGTGACTCTCAGGTCCTCCTGGTTCCAAAAAACATCCACCCAGATGGGTGACCAGGCATTCGCTGCCTATGCGCCCAGATTGTGGAACTCCTTCCCAGTGAACACTCACTCCTCCCCCTCCCATTCCTGCTTCAAAGCCTCCCTATGGGGATTTCTCAAATCGGTCTCCACCTGTCTCTGCACTTAAGGAAAGCCCCCGCGCCTCCGTGCAGACCTACCTGACTGGCCAAGTCACTAAAATCCTGGCTGTGACTGACAAGGATATTGGTCTCCTGATACAAAATGCACTATATTCCTCTGGTGAGCTCATTGCTATCTGATGTATTAAATGTACTGGGTCCCTATCGGCCCAACTGTTCAGGTAAACAGTACTTGTATGAGTCTGTTTCATGTTTTCCTTGGTCTGTCACCTACAAATTGTACTACTCATGTTACCTATTACTCACACCCACCTGAGGGTATGTCTGACCCAAAATGCATATTACTGCCGTCCATGCTTGTACTATCGCTGTTCTTCCTACCACTTGTTGTAATGTATATGCCTGATGTTCTTACTTCCACTTGTTGTAAATGTATATGCCTGATGTTCTTGTATGTACCTTGTAATTTCCTGGGTCGTACCTGAAAATAGGCACTTGGCTGTCTAGTGTGCTTACCTGGCATACAAAAGCAAATAAATTGTCAATAAGTGCAGTTGGTATATGTTTACTAAGTTCATGGTCATACATTGTAGTGTAAACAGCAAAAGTAAATACAAGGGGGTAACAGGCTTATGATTGACAAAGAAATGGATACAACAAGGTAGGATTGCAGGAAAACAGGAACTAGGATATGTAGTCCATAAACAGCAAATTGCAGTCACAGCAGTGACATTGTCAATAAGTGCAAGTAGTGGCAAGAGGTACAAGGAAGGGTGTGGGGGGGAGGAAAAAGGGGAAGGGAAGGGAAGTCAATAGGGTGAGGGAGCCTCTGGGAGGGTTGGTAGGAGGAGTGTGCAGTTGGAGAACTAGGGGAAAGAGGGTGTGGGCAAACATAGTGTAAAGAGTCAGAGGAATGACATGCCATCTTACAGGGAACAATCACAGCTACTAAGAGAGGTGAGGTAATGCCAAAGTTTAAATTTGTAGGGGTCAAGCTTTTGCTCTGCAGCAACTTCAGGAGGGAGGCCATTTAGCCAGGTAGGAGCTCTGAAGCAGAAGGTGCGCTGCACCTGGGATGTCCTGCAGAATGGGACAAGGTACGACTGTTTGGTTGCACTACTCATGTAGCGTGGGTTAGGTGCGAACACTTGCAAAGACTGGTTGGCAGGGGGAGTGAGGCTGAGGCTAATTTTTTTTCATGAATAGGCAGGCCTGGTAGGAGATCTACCTTTTAGATGTGGCCAGTTGGTCTGTTTGTAGAGTTTGCATGTGTGGGTTATTTTCTTGGCACTTGTTACAAGCCAACAGGTCTTGTTCAGCACAATCGTTATTCTTTTTAGTGTAGCATCGGTAGCAGATCCATAGACGACTAACCCATAGTCTATGATAGACAGGATTGAGCTAGTTACAGCTACCCACAGTGCCTCTGAGGTCAAACAGTGCCAGTTTCAGTAGAGGATCACTATCCTAGAGTTTACAGTTTTAGAGATTTGGTTGACATGATGGTTATACGAAAGGGAGCTATCAAGAGTAATCACAAGGTATTTGAATTCCTGCTCTTGCTCGAGAGGTTGGCTTTGACTGTTCAAAATAGTTAGGTTCGCTGCTCTATTTTTGTTGTGTGTGCTGGAGAACAGCATAGTCTTGTTTTTTTATAATTCATGATTAATTTATGCTGACCAAACCAGGTCTCAACCAAACTAAAATTGGACTGAAGGTCACTGGAAAGAGCAAGGGGGTCCGCATAACATGAAAATAGGACAGCATCATCTGCATAAAGGATCATATTGTTGTTACAGTAAGTTGGAAGGTTATTAATTTAGAGGCTAAATAGTAGGGGTCCAAGAATGGACCCTTGTAGGACCCCGGACTGCACAGGGAGACTAAGGGAAAGAGCATCACAAATTTTGAATTTCTGTGTTCTACCCACAAGGTAGCTTCCAAAGTAACCAGTGACTTTGGACGAGAGGCCTAGGGCAGGGAAGGAGTTCAGAAGGAGCTGGTGATTAATGGTGTTGAAGACCTTAATTAGGTCAATGTAAATTGCACTAAGTGTGTGGCCACGTTCAAAGGCCCTATGAATGTGATCAGTGTAATCAAGAAGGGCAGTGGTTGTGCTGTGAGGTTTTCTAAAGCAGTGCTGCTGCAGACATTGAATGTTGTGTTTGTCCAGGTATTCTGACAGCTGGTCTGAGATGATGTGCTTGAAGGCTTTAGAAAGAGGGGAAAGGATTGATATGGGATAATAGTTGAAGAGTTGTGACCTCTCACTACTTTTGTGAACAGGTGTTACAATGGCAGCTTTCCATTGCTGGGGGAACTGTCTAAGGGAGAATGATACATTTAAGAATTTAGAAAGAGGTTTCAGGACTACATCAAGGGAAAGGTTAAGAAGTCTTAAGTCCAGGGAATCACTGCTAAACCTGGCTTTACAGAGCACCTTTTGGAGGTATTTATTTTGATTTGGCAAGAGTGACTCTCTGAAAATAGAAGGGTGAGGTACTGGTGATGGTGGGGGGGCATTGTTTTATTATTGCCTGTCAAAGTAGAAACATTGAAGAAGTCGGGGGGGGGAGCACACCACTAAGATCCGTGAAGGTGACATTGAAGGAGCCTGCTATTTGTTTGTGGTCTTGTACAGCAGTGCCATTTACTTCAGTCATGGATGGGAGTGTTTTATTGGCTTGCCTGTAATAGCTTTAATGTTATCCCAAATCCCAAAAGTTATGGCTATTTCCCCAGGAGTTTGTGAACTCACTCTTATAGTGGGCCTGTTTGGCTCTACGAATTTCCTGGGTACATACATTTCTGGCTGCTCTGTAGAGTTGCATATCACCTTGCCGGCCAGTTGCCTTTGCATGGTGCCAGAGATTGTCTCTGTCTTTCATCAAATTTAATAGGACTGGGGTGATCCAAGGGTTTGTTGATCCCCTTAATTTTCTTTTCTGGAATGGGACAAACTTGTCACATGCTTCATTAAATTGTGTGATGTAGTTTAGTGCTTGATCCATGCTACTGGATGTATCTAGGAGGGACCAGTCACTTTGAGCAAGAAAGGCTTGACATTGTTTGAGTTTCCCTTTCTTTAGGATGTGCTGGTATATAAATTTAACCAGAGGTTTGGGTGTCTTGTTGGGCCATTGGCACATAACTGGTGAATGATCACTCATTGAATTGGGGAGAACTACAGTATTGGTGATTCTATTTGGGTGTGTGGTAAGGATCAGGTCCAGGAGGGAGCTGTTACCAGTCCTATGGTTGATTCCCATGGGGGTGGGTACCATTTGAGTAATGCCGATGGTCACAAGAGCATCTTTATATGGGTCAGCTTCAGGGGCAAGCCAGTTAGCAATGAAGTCAGCCAGTACCACTGTCTCTGTACAGTGGGGGAGGTTTTTCTAGGTAGTCAATGACCATTGACCATGGTAAGCTGCTTACCGCCCACAGTGGTAATCGGCATATATGTAGTGCCCAAATATCAAACCTTCCAGGTTCCCAGATGTTGGACCTCTATGGGTCAGTGGTCTTTCACCCACAGGGCTCCACAGTGGTTCAATACCCTCAACAAAGAAGCACTTTCCTCTCCTACACTTGGACCCTTTAAACGTAATCTCCGACTTTACCTCATCTGTACCAGTCAATGTAACTGCTTCTCCTAAAAGGACTGCTCCAACCTCCACCTAGTTGCTCAAGACCAGTGATCCATCTACCAGAACATTGTACTCTCTGGCTCCTGCTTTTTCTATGTGACCCCTTACCTTTTTCCTCCCCCTCCCCCTCACTCCTCTATGCCACATCTCAAACATTGGTCCCTCACTGCCACTTAGACATCGGTCCCTCACTTCCAAATTTCCCTGTACCATATCTACATACCCCTCCCTCCTTCCCTCTGACAGTGGCCCCTCAGCCTGCCTACTTCTTACTGACCCCCTCCTACCCAACTCACACTAACTGTCCATTGCTTCATAATTCCTTACTCTGTTACTTCATCTAGCTGCTTATTAAGTTCTCTCTAGTAATGTCTGTAATTTGTAAAGTGTGTTATGACTGTAAACCATTGCCAACCTTTATATGTATGTTACCCACTTACCCCCCATCCTTCGATGTGGAACCTTTGTAAATGAGCAGTTCCTGCTCAAAGGTACTTGTAATCCTAGAGTCTAATAAAAAAAAAAAAACATTTTTAAAGCCTGATGCCTGATAATGTGGAGGGATATAGTCAGATATTATGGTAAGTGATTTCCCATGTTGGTCAAGGATTATTTTGACTGCTAGTGCTTGGGAGTTGTTTGCTGGGGGCGCTTGGGTGGGGGGAGGTGGCCTTTTAAGGTATCTTTCAGATATATAGCACATCAGTTGAAGGACATCAGTGTGAATCAGTTCCCCACCCCCTCTGCAGCTCTGTGATCAGGTGCTTTCTCTCTCTCTCTCTCTCTCTCTCTCTGTTCCCTGCCCCCCTCCCTGTCCCCTCTACAGCTTTCCAATGGGGTGCCTCCTCTGTGTGTATGTGCATGTGAGTGTTTCTGGCTCTCTCTCTCATTTGATCTTAGTCTGTTCCCTGACCCCGCACTTCTTTTCTTCAGGTTGTTCCTCTTTATAGCATGCGTAAACAGCAGCATTAGATCAGTAGTACTTAACTGTCAAAAACAAAGCTTTGATTTAGACATTTGGCTGTAGTTAGCAGCTGCTAACTAAGCCTGGACAGTCCAGTGTGTCATTCCATGTCAGGAGGAGCTGTGGGAACTTTGTAGGCAGGAGTTCTGGTGGCCCCAGTCTGTAAACAAAGTGCCCCATCTCAAATTATAAATCAGTGATGTTAATGAGTGAAGTACCCAGCAACAAATTAGCAGTACAGAATCACCATGCGTGCGGGAGAGGACCTCCATACCATTGGCTGCAGGTCTGGGGAAAGGACTACTCCCTACACCGTTCAGCTCACCCCCAACAGATACTTCCCCCCCAACCACTGCTGGCTGCCACTTTCATCCCCTCCACAGAACTTGAGTTTCATCTCTCCCTCTTCCTCCTCTGGGTTCCAGCTTCGCTTTCCCCAGACTGCTGAGCTCTGTCTCTGTCACTCTCTTGCTTCCTCTTAGTTTGCTCTGCTCCTCCAGGACAGATGCGGCTCTTGCTCCTTGGGACATGGCCTACTCTTCTGGCATCACCTGAGGCTACTCCCAGGTCCAACAGTTGGGGACACCAGGGTGCCCACTCCTAGTTCCTCCAAATGTCAAACTGACACTGTGGGGCCCAATGCCCAGTGTCGGTAAATACCTGCGATAAAGAAAACTGCCCCATAACATCTTTTTCTTTTTTTTAAACCTAAAATACTGATATAAAGAAAATGGTCCCTCATTGTCTTGCACTGCCATCCTGACCCCCACCCAGACTCCCCACTCAGTATCCTCTACCCCTCACCACCCTATACTTACTTACTGGGGAGTCCAATGCTGTTATCATCTCTGGACTGGAGACGTGTCCTCACTCTTCAAAGCCAGACTGGGAACTGAGGAAATCAAATAAATGCAGTTAGTATATTTCAGTGTATTTCAAACTTTTTTCTCATAACTTGGTTATTTTTTAATATTTTTTACCCCGACATTTTCAACATGGCCTTTCTGGGACCCCCATCTCATGAACCAGGACAGCAACATTTTTTAAATCTGTCCTGAAAGGTAACTGGCCAGGATTTTCAAACATTTCACAGGTTTATGAGGTGGGGCCGTAAAAAATGATGTTGAAAATTTGGGGTCAAAATTTTAAAAAACAATAAAGACATGAAGATATGTTTACATTTTTCAATAATTGCTCATAACTTTGGTAATTTTCAATATTTTTATGCCACATTTTCAACATAGCCATTTTATCACACCACCTCATGAATGTGACAGGTGTCATTTTTCAAATCTTGGTAAAAATGCATTTTCATACTTGTTGCTCAAAATGACATTACGGCCAGAATTTAAAAATGTTCACCTACAGGGTTCATGAAGTGGGGGCATAAGGAAATTATGTTGAAAATGTGGGGTCAAAATATAAAAAAACAACAAAGTTGTAATTTTCAGTATTTTGACAACAAATTTTCAACATTGCCATTTTTTCATACCACCTTATGAACAACATGGGTGTCATTTTAAAAAAATCCTGGCCAAAATGTGTTTTTGCACAAGTGGTGTGAAATTACATATTGTACACTATTTTATAAATGACACCTGTCATGGTCAGAAGGGGGTGGGGCCATGGAAAAACTGTGTTGAAAGTTTGAGGTCAAAATGTGCCTCCCCAAAAATGTATGAAGTGATGTTTGCAGGGACGGTCATTGTCCCAGTGGGGACCATGTTGTCTTTTCATGCTGAGTTTGGGTGCGATCTGAGTGAGCTGGCTAAATGGACTGAGGCTAAGTGTAAGGCGGTATAGTGTGCCTCACCGTCTCCAGCCTGGGGAGGGACAGAGCAGTGTTCTGGTGCACAGACGACACCTTGTGACTTACTGGGGAGCCTTCCCTCACAAGTGGTTGACATGTGTGTTGTGGCCTGATAGGCCCATGCACTGTGTCAGATATCCCTTATCATGTTAAAGCACTACCAGCTGTTTTGTCTCTTACCAGATTTTGTTTTCAGACAAACATTGGCTACTGTCTTGGGCAAAAATCTGAAATGCTTTACATTCTAGTGAATCTTACACATTACCCCACAATACCTGAAACTCTCATAATTGTCTTTCTTGGAGGCATTTTCTGCACTATGAATGATGCAGCTTGCATCCATAAATCCACTTGCTGGCCTGCAGAGAAATACTTCTGAACATGATTCTTCCAGCGTTTGATTATGGTGATATAGTCTACAGTGCCACCTCCAAAACAACTCTAGCCAGACTGGACACCCTCTTCCATTCTTTCTACCACTTTGCACTGAACAGCCCACCACATACTCACCACTGCTCCCTTTATCAATCTCTGGTTCTACCCTCCCTTAATGACAGGCACATGATGCAGTGTTCCAACTTCATTAGCAAGTTCTGGTTCAGAAAGCTCCCCCTCCTACCTTCTTTCCTGTCCCCGCCTCCACCTAGTCCCTCAGGAGCAGCGATGCCCTCACCTTTGCTGTTCCCTACAGGTCCTCTTCTGCTGGCCAGGCTTCCTTCTCCCACCGGTTTCCTAAGCTTTGGAACTCTCTCTCTATCTCCATTCGAAATGCCCCCTCATTTCGCTCCTTTTCTTCTGTCCTGCATTTGTTCACCGCCCCCTTGTGCAACTGCCCCTAATTCTCCTGAACTCCTCCATGAAAATTTCATTGCCCCAATGCAGTCTCCCCCTTCCCTTGCTACACTGCTAGCCATGCTGAACTGGCATGTCCTATCTGCACTTATCCTTCAGCTGTTAAGTGTAAAATCTGTTTTTGTCAATTTGATGTCTCTAGCCAGTACGGCATTGTAACCTATGCTTGTATACCTATTGAACTGTAAACTGTACCTGATGTTGTTATTGTTCAGCTTTGTAGCTTATTGTACTATCCACCCTTTGTAACCATCCATTTCCCCTGTTCCCCAGGACACATCTGGAAATGAGCAATCTGCTCAGTATATCTTCCTGGTGAAAGATTTCAATTCAATCAATCAATCAATCAATCAATCAACAAATAAATAAATAAATATATATACTGTATCTTTAAAAGTGAAAAACAAAAATGAAGATGGAAAGAGAACCAGCTATTGTGTTGTGTTTACTATGGAGCAATAAATCTATTAAAGCCTGCTGGGCCTCCTTTGATTGACTAAAATAGATTTGAACAGGCAGTGCAGACTCCGATCATAAATCCTGAGCATGTTTAGGAGCTGGTTTTAAATTTATAGCAGAAATTGCGACAGGTTTAACACCACTGGCGAAATTACAAAATGGCAGTGGATTGCAGTGCAGCAGTGCATTAGGGAACACCTAAATGCTGGAAATAGCAGCAGACAGGAACCGACAATTAGCTTGTGTGCAGACAGAAAATGTGTAATTGCCCCCTGCACATGAGGTCAATCTGGGGCTAGTGCTAATTTACCCATAAAAGCCCATTTCATTGTGGCTGGTTTATGTTAAAACACTGTGGGGATCCAAATGTAGAGAATTAGTTCTTGAAAAACAAGTTCAACATCTTTCTTTATAAATAAAAAATAATGTGCTTATAATGTGGGCATCATGCTGCGGAACAAGAGCAGTGAAAGTCCGAAGAACTCAGCTGAGTGAAGTAGTGCAGCAATCTAGCTGCAGTCACATGCTGAGGAGTTTGGACCCAGAGACCACTGACTGGGGTGGGACTGAAAATGACCATTATGTGGAGGCTTTTTGGTGCTTGGCTTACCTGGTGGGGTGGTACAGATGCACTGCCTCTGCCCAGAATGCAGGAAAAGGAAAGTAGGACCTTAGCATGCTGGAGCTGGCTGGCTGTGCTGGCAGGGTAAACAGCAAGAAAGCTCTCAGTAGTGTCACAGCCAAGGAGAGGCTCAACAGAACGTGTAAGGAGAAGAAAGTCCTTTCTTTTCATGAAGAGCTCAAACGCAGATTGTGTGGCATTTCTGTGGAAAAATACGTTTGGCTCACTTGGTTTGAAGGTCAAAAATCTGCTCTTTTAACAAGTTATTTTGTAAGGTATGGGAGCCTTATTGTGATTGTATGTTTTGCCCCAATACCAAGTGCTAGATTTTATATAACACACGTAGCTTCTTGTTTATTCACTTTAGTTAGAATTTTGTTAACTGGGTAAGAAGCACTGGAGCAAATTGGCCCTTTTACATGCTTGACCCGGATAGACATACAGTACAAACATACAATAAAATTCAAAATACATTAAAAACAGGAGCAAAAATGCAAACATTCTGCAACAATTAGAACATGATATAAAATATGACAATATTTAACTAACAGAAATAAAATAAAATAGAACAGAATTATACCATCGACTTAAAATACAATTGCCTTATCAGATACTGGTTTCGTTATATTGCTGACACAGATATGCATTTCATCTAAAATTACACTGTACCTCTGATTCAAGTAATCATTTCAGCAAGGTTTTAAAACTATATTTTTTCTGTATATTCTGTAGATGATCAGGTAGTTTATTCCCAGTTTTGATTGCAACTTGTTTTAATGCTTTTTGCTTTTTTTTTGTGGTTTTATGTAATGAAACTACTAATGTCACACAGTGTTAGTTGATCTTAGAGATTTCAAGTTATGTTTTTTGTTCAGAAAAGACTGCAAGGGGATGATTTATTACCATGTTCAGTAATTTATGGATAAAACATCACATATAAAATCTGTCCCTTAATTCCAAAGGTAATCAGTTTATTCTGTTATATAATGTGCATGGTGATCTCTTGACTTAGCTCTAAGAGCAAATCTGCAAATTGTATTATACAAGTATTTGGGTTCATTAATTATTTTCTCAGACCCCCCCCCCCCAATATTAAGCTTTTGTAATCTATCATAGGTAGTAAACAGCTCTGTGCTATTAACCTTCTAGTGTTATCTGTTAAATAATCATTTATCACATATAAAACTCCAGTTTTCATGTGCAGTTGTTGCATTTGTTAGCTAGAAAGCATTGTTTGAGGTTTCCATTGTAGTATGGTCTCCATTGTGAGCAAGCTCATGGAGACCATACTAAAGGAAAGGTTGGTGGAATATCTAGAGGAGCATGATATCCAGGATGTGAAGCAGCATGGGTTCATGGGGGGGGATTGTGTCAAATAAATCTGATTGACTTCTTTGAATGCATCACTAAGACAGAAGACAGGGGCCAAGTGGTAGACATCCTTTACCTAGATTTCAGCAAGGCCTTTGACTCTGTGCCCCACAAAAGGCTTATCAGGAAGTTAGCATATCTCGGGGTTGGGGGAAAAGATGGCCAGATGGGTGGGAAAACTGGCTGAGGGACAGAACCCAGAGGGTGGTTGTGGGTGGAGAGTTATCTGGCACCAGAGAGGTAACCAATGGGGTCCCGTAGGGCTCGGTGTTGGGGCCGATGTTGTTCAATGACTTCATCAGTGACATTGGGGATGGCATTAAGAGCAAAATGTGCCTATCTGTGGATAACATTAAGCTCTGTGGGAGAGTAGACACAGCTGAAGCAATACAGGACCTACAGGAAGAGCTGGAAAAGCTGGGGGAGGTGGTCCAAGATCTGGCAGCTTGGCTTGAATGCCAAGAAATGCAAAGTTATGCATATTGAAGCCAAGAATTCCAGGAGAAAGTACTACCTGAGTGGAGTCCAAGTATCTAAATCAGAGAAGGAGAAGGTCCTGGGAGTGATGATCACTAGTGACCTGAAGCACTCTATGCATTGCAAGAAAGCAGCAGCAAAGACAAACAAGATGCTGGGATGCATATCTATTGGGATCAGTAGTAGGAGAGAAAAGGTTATACTGCCCTTGTACAGGTCACTGGTAAGGCCGCATCTAGAGTATGGAGTTCAGTACTGGTGCCCACACCTCAAAAAGGACATTGACCTGCTGGGGAAGATTCAGAGGAGGGTTACAAAGATGATAGCAGGTCAGCAGGGTAAGGCATATGAGGAGAGGTTGAGGGCACTGAACATGTACTCCCTGGAAGAGAGGAGATAGAGAGGGGACATAATTATGACTTTCAGGTACTTGCAGGGGATAAGTAAAGCTGAGTAGTAGCCATAACACAAAGGTGCACAGTCTTAAGCTGGACGGTGGGAGGTTTAGGAGGGGGGTCAGGAAGCACTTCTTCACACAGAGGGTGGTGGACACTTGGAGTGCACTGCCGGAAGAGGTCATCTCATTGAAGACAGTGGGCAGCTTTAAGAGAGGCTGGGATAGGCATGGGGGGGGAAGGTAAATATCATGGATAGGGAGGATGGGAGGAGTGGGGAGGGAGGGCAGGGACATTAGCTCAAGCTGTGGACCCTGCAATATGAGCAGGCTTGACAGACCAAATGGGCTTCTTCTCCTGGCTTCTTCATATGTTCATATGTTTTTTGACTAACACTGAATCCTGTTGTGTGGCACATGTGTCTGGGGCCTCAGCATACAGTAACACATTCAAGATAAGGACACAGTGTTGTTATGTCCAGTGCTGGTGTGTTCACGTTTCATGTCATTCTCATTTAAAACAGTCAGCAGTGTGTCATCCCACTCACTTTGCAAGCAGAAAGGACATGTAGAAGCAATACATTAGTGCTGTTTTTGCCACCTATAAATAGTAGTACAGTAGTGCTATTTTTGCCACCTGTGGTAGAGGTTAGTTGCCTCTGACTGCAGTCCACCTGAGAAGATTATACAAAAAGAAGCTCCCTTTCTCCATTTTTCCTTCTAATTGTTCATAATTTTCATTCCAGATACTTCCTTTTAGCTGTTGCCTGTATTGTGACAGTGCATGCTGGGGGTTTCTCTACACAAGGAGCCCACGCCATGCAAGCCTTGTGTCAAGTGCCATCCAGCAGCTCAGTTGCATGTTTAAACTCCTTCTCCCTGGGTAACTTGCTGTGGAGGGTAAACCCTGTGTCAGGTGCATCAAAACCTGTGATGATGCACTTATCAAGTTACATATCTCCACCTGTGAGGCAGAGCTTAGAACTGAACTATGATCTGGCGCTGTGTCTCTTAGGATTGATGCTTAGCTTGTACACTTACTGCGGCAACTAAATCTCTAGTGACCTTATATTTTGTGGCAGAGTTGTAGTACTGCTTACAGAAAGCCAATTCAGTCAGTCCCTGCATGATTATGATGCGTTAACAGAGCTTGAGCAGCAGAGCAAGCCCAGTGTTAGCTTCATGTGAAATCTCGGGGTTTATTTTAGGAATAACCTTAGTGGAAAGAAAATTTAGGAGTCTGCTACTTGACAAGGTACAGCACTACTGGCAGAGGCTGTAGGGGCAGTCTGCTGTTTAATTAATTCTAACAGGAGGGATTTAATGAAATCCGTGTGGTAATCAGATAACCACTGGCAAAAGTATTTTTGACAGTGAAGATGGTAAATATGAAAGATAAAGGCCTTCAGTCCACCTAGTCTGCCCTATTATCACTAACAAATGGACTATTCTGCAGTAAAATGGTACCCAATCATAGTTTCTTGGTGTCAAGGTTCCATTTAGTTCATCGTGAATACATGGGAAAAATGATTTATCTTGTTTGATTATTTCATATTTAGATCCATTTTCTGAAAAGGACAATTTTTGTAATATGAGCACAATATAATTATGTCAGAGCATTGCAGCACATTTTAGGTTTCCTGTTGTACAGATTTATAGCATCCAGTACTGTTTGATTTTTGTGTCCTTGTCCCAACTACACGCATGCATCTAATGTCCCAAACTCTGTGCAAAGCATCTTGGGTAGCAGTATGCAAATCCTTATATTAGGCAGGCTGACAAGGCAACACCAGTGCAAGAGCTTCCTCAAAATAGGTGTGTGCATCTCTTCCAGTTTAGACTGATCAACATACAACTGACCTGCTAGGGTTACCACCTGACCTGATTTTTATTCAGCACAGTCCTGGTTTGGGAGCTTTGTCCTGCTGAAAAAACACTAGAAAACGCAAAATGTCATGATCTTAAACTGAGAAACAGTATTTTCTTACCTTTCTCTAAAAGTTGCAAGAATTTTCAATACCTGACATAAAATTCCTCAGAATGGTAGGAAACGATATGAACCACTAAAAAAGAAAAAGAGTTCTGATTGTTTAGCAAAAATACTGCAAGTCTATTGCATTGGTCAGGGTTACATATCATCCTGGGGAAAATCATGTTTCGGTCTGAAGTATTCTGATTTGGACTTGGTAACCATAAGACTTGCTTTTTATCCATTTGGAGTTCCTTATTTAGATTCAGGATGCTGCCACCTAGGTTAGGGCATCTTCACTCAGTGAAAGCAGCTTCCATAGCGGAAAGAGTACAGATTATGTTTTTGCATAATGTAAGAGCTTTTTCCTATCATTGTGTAGAAACCTGCAGTGAAGTTGAGATGACTTGCTGTCCAGCATTACAGTTAACAGACTAAACAAAAACATGGACGCCCTGCCCCCTAAAGAACCCAAAGAAACATAAGGCACCCAAAGCTATCTACCTGTATATAAAGGTATATAGTCTTTAATTTAAGCAAACAATTGGATAAAGTGCCAAACCAGTGCATTATAAAACAACATCATGATGCAAAAAAGACCAGATGTTTCTTGTTGATTTGACAAAACTTCTCAGTTCTCTGAGGAAGCACTGTTGGATCAGTGTGAAATTTTCAGTCATATGTCTTTTTAGCATCATACTGCTGGTTATAACACAGAAGTTTTCCAATATGTCTGAGTCTTAGATTTGTTAGATTTGGAAGGTTTCTCAGCAGTAGCAAACTGGTAAAATCTGGTTCCTTTTATTTAAATCTCAGTTATTTTTTTAAAAAAGGTATTTTAAACCAATGAAAATTCTTTATGTTTTTTATGCATGATCTGGGTGCTAATAGAATATGATTCTGTAAACAACTGGCATATGCTTCTGAGGAAGGACTTGGTTGGTCTGAAAGCTTATGCACTGTTTTCTTTTTGTTACATCTCTGTTGGTCCATTAAAAGGTATCAGGCCATTTGCTTCTGGATCTGTGACTGTTAGATTAAAATAAATGGTTGCACACCTTTTATATGTCAAACTTCATGTGCCTTATCTTTCTACATTCATTGGGGCAGATGCTTTCTTTTTTTGGTTTCATTATTTATTTTCAGGGAGAGCACCACCATAGCCCTGGAAGTGGCCGTTTTTTTTTTATTACAGTTAACACAAGAGTATTCAAAGCTGAGCCAAAGCTAAGGATGAAGCCCGAGTAAATGCCACAGTGTTAGGTCATGCCACAACTAAATATACAAACAGAAGCAGTAAACTTGGCAGAATTATTAAGGAGTGTCAAAACTACAGATGTAAACAGTAACTGGTAACTCTACAATGCTATTAACGACAGTGGACACAAACAACAAGGGTCAACTATAGCCCTATTAAACTGTAATACAAATATTTTATTTATTTTTGTTTTAGAATTTTTGGCTTGGAAAGGCAGGGAACACTGAGCCAAAGCTAATTTCTAGGCATGTCCCAGGAGCAAAGGGCAGTTAAATAAATTGCTTGGGGTCAAACAGTATGCAAGTGGCAGTTGTGGGTATCAGACTCCAATCTGCTATATTTTCATGACGCTTGGTGCTCTAATCTCTAGGTTGTACTGACATAAACAGTAATGTTAGACTTTACAGCATTATAAAACAATGCCAACATTAGGGAACGAATGGTAATGTTAACCACCTATGCCAGAACTACAGTACATACGAACATACAAAGAAGCCAGTAGAAGAAGGCCATTTTGTCTATCAAGTCTGCTCATGTTGCAGGGTCCACAGCTTGAGCTACTGTCCCTGCCCCCTCTCCCCAATCCTCCCATCCTCCCTACACATGACCCTTACCCTCCCCCTATAATTGTCCCAACCTCTCTTAAAGCTGCCCATTGTCTTCAATGAGATTACTTCTTCTGGCAGCGTATTCCAAGTGTCCACCACCCTCTCTGTGAAGAAGTGCTTCCTGATCTCCCTCCTAAACCTCCCACCCTCCAGCTTAAGACTGTGCCCCCTCATGTTATGGTTGCCACTCAACTTAAAGAGACTCTTCTTATCAACCTTATTTATCCCTTTCAAGTACTTGAAGGTTTCAATCATGTCCCCTCTCTCTCTCTCCTGTTAGCAGTAATAACAGAAACCATAATGGTGGATTCAACAGCATTATTAAGTAGTTCCAAAATTAAGCAACACATGGTAATGGTAAACTGCATTATCAGAAGTAAGGACAAAAACTTTAATGGTAGACCACAACATTATCAACTGTACCTAAACCAAGGTATTAACAGTAAAGCTGAATTCTGTAGTATTATTCCATGGTAGCAAATAATAATGCAGATGTAATATAGCACTGCATGATAACAGCAGCACACGCACTGAAGACAGGAACTCTGGTCACAACCATAGATTCCTGGCCAGTTTGAGTCACTTCTCTGATGTGGTCTGTGTAAATATGTTACCAGAGAAAAAGCAAAATAACTCTAGTATAGCAGGCAGACATTATCTTGGCAGATAAAACAACCTGATGAGGAATCCAGCATTGAATCTAGTGCTCCTTCCCACAAAAGAGTATGCTGTTATTTAATATAAAGTGCTGTATCACTCTGTGATCATTCCTCAGTGGAGTAGTCTGGGGGAAAAAAAGCATTGGGGGGTGGAGGGGGAGAGACCGGGAGAGTAGGAACATCCAGCTTCTGTCAGAGCCTTACATTGATTGATCTTACATTTGGATGTTTTGCATGAAAAACAAAACAAAACAAAAAATCCTCCAGACACGCCCACCCAGTAACTTCATCCTACTTCTTAGAATAAGTCAGGTCTGTGTTATTGTTTGTACTCTCATCTGATTAAAAAAAAAAGACTCTGTAAACGTTGAATCTTGTACAGTTTCATGTTCTAATTACTGAAATGTAGTGTTCTGTAGCCTGGAGCTGCACTATTCTTTTGCAGTGCTTGATGCTGTAATATGCCATGAGAGAACTGCTTGGCATTGCAGAAAGCTTTGCTGTTGGTAACCAGAAACCTAGATAATCAATTGTAATCAAGTGCTTCATTGTGCACAGTGTACACTTGCTCATACATTTGTATCATTGCTGATTGATTGGTCAGCAGAAACTACCATGTTGGTGAATCAGTTTCAACCACCCAACTCGCTGTTTGTATTTACAAACTGTCTTGGAAGGGGTCTAACATTCATCTAATTTTAATCTATGCACATAATATTATCTTGGTAGCCTGATAAAACACACAGAAGAGCAGACTTATTACAGATGTCCCAACAGCTGTTCAAAGGGAGCAGTCAGCAGTAAGAGCCCCATACCCTAGTGCTGGACTGGTCCCAATTTGCACTTTATGTGTAAATGTATAATATATATGTGTGTGTGTGTATATGTATATGTATATATATATATATATATATATATTAATTTTATAATTACTGGTGACCCCTTTAATACACGGACTAGAGCCATGTTTCAAATGCCATAATAAGTGGTAGAATGGGTTTTATGGTGGTTTGTGTCACTCTTCTTTAGTGCACCACCTCATTGGCTCTTACTGCATGTGTGGGTGGGCCAAACGCATCAACAGACATGGCAGCGGTTCTTCCTCTACCAAGGAGTTGGACCGCATTTCCATTAAAATATTACTTTAACAGTATTTATCTGGTTGATCCTGCCTTTCTGTTTTTAAAATCCATCTGGGTGATCCTGGTGTTGCTTCGTTTCGGGCAAGGCTGCTTGAGACAGCCACTGTAATCCGGAACTGGCCATGGCCGACTACGAGTGTTTCCACAGTGAAATTAAAACAAAACAAAAAAATTAGTTATGCCAAGAATGTATCCTGCTTTTGAAATTATCATGTATGTGTGTGTGTAAGGGGGACTGAGTAGCAGCAGCAGGGATTACAGCATAGTTCCTTCAGTAACTTCCTTTGACGTTGAGTTCTTTGCACCAGTAATAAAAAAAAAATAATGCTTGTGCAAGGTCTGTGTTATTGAAGATTTGTTACCCACCCTCGGTGTGTGATAATCTCATAAATCCCTTGAGCTTCGCTCTTTGGGTTTATGGATTATCACACACCTCAGGTGTGTGAAAAAACCTCATAATACACATCTGCACAGGCATTATTCTCTATTTTACTTACTGTTTAGTGCAGTATTGTACAACAGAGTTCACAGGAAGGAGTGCACACCTCTCTCATCACAGATGCTCCAGTCAGTTGATTATCATGAATAGGAGAGAAGAAACTGTGCTCACACATGGCAAATCCAAATGTAGAGAAAGTGTAACACCCCTACATATTGACTCAGGAGGTACGTATTCCTCATGGGAAGACTCCCTGAGGGAGACTCACCTCCTGAATGTTAGCCCAGGTTGTGTGTCATCCATTAATTTACAATAGCACTTTCTCTACTTTTGGATTTGCTGGTGTGTGCCCAGTTTCTTCTCTCCTATTGCTGAACTATAGTAGACTGTATTAGATTGATTTTGCAGAGTTCTTAGCTGACATTTTCTGTAACTACTAATCTCAGAATCCCCTGCTGCTGTCATCAGAGCCGAGCGGAAGCAATGGGAGATTCAATGCTTGCAGTGCATGTTACAGTTTATATAAGCTCTGATAAGGTATTTACCAGTCCTACTGTTCTCCTGGGGTCGTGTACAGTCGTGTGAGGACAGCGAAACTAGCAAACAGAAGATCAGAGCTTATAAAAACTCTAGCATGCAGTGCAGGCTGTTGACTCTCCCACAACTGCAACTCTCCTTTGATGTCTGATTCAGGGATTTGTAGTTATAGAAAATGTCAGCATAGAAGTTTGCAAAATCAATTTGATACAATCTACTATACTGTAGTAAACAGTAAGTAAAATAAAAGTGTTTTTGCAAACAAAGTACAAATTGGGACCAACCGCATGGCTGGGTGTGGGACTCTTAGTGTTGATTGTTTTCCCTTTAAAGGCTTAGAGTCTGTTTAGTGAATGGGGAAAACAGATGGGGCACAGGGTTACCCAGTGGTACAGCTCGGAGTAAAACAACAAGACAAAAAAGAAAAACTAGAGTACACTTCCCTATCCCCTAAATGATCAAGCTTCAGATAGTGGAGGCAGAGGCAAAGACAGACCTGTTAACCATAATGGAAACATGGGCAACATTGAACAATGCTTGGGACATTGCAGTATTGAGTTACTCCCTTTACAGGAGGGAAACAAAAAGGCAGAGAAGTGGGTGGCACTTTACATTAGGAAAGGCATGGAGGCCACAGAGTATACTACTTTGTGTGTGTGTGTGTGGGGGTGCTGAATAGAGACTGTTTGGGTATAACTGAGAATGCAAGGAGGAGAATGATCAGGGTCAGATTGGTGTGCATAGCACTGAACCAGAAGGAGGAAGGGGAGAGAGAATTGGGGAAGTGATCAAGGACATCAGTCAAAAGGAAGTGCTGCTCTTGGGAGGCCAATTATGCCATTGTGGACTGGGGAATTCCAGCAGTGCAAGAAGCCAGGTGTTGGTGGGTGTTATGCAGGACTGCTTTCTCATACAGTGGTTCAGGGAACCAACCGGGAAGGGGACCACCCCTAATCTGGTTTTGGCAAATGCTGAGATATTAAAAAGAAGTAGAGATGAAAAACCACTGGATTCCAGTGACCTCAATACAGTGTGGTTTATTATAACCATAGGAACACATCACTCCAGTTAAAATAAAAATGGTGGCCCTGGATGTCATAAGAATGGGCTTCTGCAAGATGGGAAATGCTGAAGAAGTAGCTAGCATGGGTTGATGGAGTGGAAGGGGCAGAAGCCAAATGGGATGTCATAAAGAGGAGTGTAAAAGAGGTGACTACATCATGCATGAGACAAGTCTGGAAGAACATAAAAATCACAAGAAGTTAAATTGCTTTCCAAAGGAGCGAAAGAGGCAGAAAAGAGAGCATGCCAAAGATACAAATGGGAGCATAGCAAGGCCAGGTACCTCAGTACAGTTGCAATCATTGGGAAAACCTTTGTTTAACAATAACCAGTAAATAAGTAAGTAAGTAATACTTTATTTCTATTGTGGCACCCAATCCCTGAGGATGTGGGTGCCACTACAAATCAAAGGCAGGGTTTAGACATAATAAATAATATTATTACACTTACTGAAACCAGATATATATGAATGCAAATGCATATAGCCAAATAACTTATGTTCATACTTTTGTTTTTATTGATATTTCAAATAACTTCAAACATTTCATATCTTATAGTGCAATCAGACATTTTGAGCATGAAAAATTCATAACAGTCTACATTGCTTTTAGGCTTGAAAATCCTTTAAGTGCCTTTTAAATTGATGAGTACACTGTATGCAGAAAATAAGTTTATCATTTAACAAAAGAGAAGTACAAAATACTTGCAAACTGCTTAAGTTCTGTTCCCATTACTGCAGATAGTGAAGAGATAGCTGGCGACCACAAAAAATCATCAGCGTTTCACCCCACAAGGACTTTGTTAGGAGCTGAGAACAAGGCCAACCTGGAGGACTATCTGCAGAAATGGAAAGAGACCAGAATCCTAGTTAGCAAAAGGAAAACAGAAACATAGCTGAGAAGAGCTGAGGGGATTGCAGAGGAATCTTCTTTAGGGATAAAAAGAAAGGTATTGCAAGAGGAAAGAGTGAAGGGACATGGGTGAAAGTGAATGGAAAGAAGACTGATTAAATGAACAGATACTTTTGTTCAGTATGCCCTGTTGAGGTGGTGGTGGCACATTGCAAGAGTGCACGATGCAGACCAAAGATTGGGGGGTGAGTGGACTGGAATTAGGATCAGTCTCAGAGGAAATGTTACTCAGGGGTCTCAAATCCCTGAAGATAGACAAAGCACCTTATCCTGATGGTTATACCCTAGAGTGCCGAAGTTGGTGGTGTAGACACTGGAGTACTGTTAGTGGATCTGTTTAACTGCTCCCTAGAGACTGAAGTGGTTCCAGTAGACTGGAGGGTAGCAAATGTGGTACCACTTAACACGATTGGGAGACAAGGATGACCAAGGAAACTATGGACCAGTCAGTCTGACTTTGACTGTGGGCACGCTGCTGGAAACTATCATTGGGGAACAGATAGTAGATTTCTCAGGGGTAAATGGACTGCAGGACAGTATGCAGCATGGGGTTGTAACAGGAAGCTCTTGCCATACTAACCTGATCAACATATTTGATTTGGTTACAAAGACAATAGACGGGTCAAGCAGTAAATGTGTTGCATCTCAATTTTTGCTAGGCCTTTGATTGTTTCTCACACGAAAGGCTCATAAAAACATTTGGGCAACCTGGGGATAGGTGACAACCTGGCCAAGTGGGCAGGGAACTGGCTGGAGGGCAGGGTGTAGATGATTGGCATCAATTGGGTAAACTCGAGTTCAGGTGAACCACAAGCAAGGTGCCACAGTGATCACTTCTTGCACTGGTGCTACTCAATATCTTCATCTCTGATATAGGAGAGGTACTCTAGAAAAATGTATGCCTCTTTGTTGACGACTCTAAGACCTACAGCATTTTGGTCACTGACGAGTGAGTTAAAGAAAAGAAACGAGAACAGGAAAAATCGGAGAGGGGTTCCAGTTTATAGCAGCTAATGTTCAGTGCAAAAAAGTGCAAAGTAATGCACATCACTAGAAAGAACCCTAAAATACATTACTGAATGGGGGGGGGTAGTAAGTAGTGCAGATGACAGAGGAGGGAAAGATCTAGTGATGACCATTTGTGACATTCTCAAGTTCACAGCTGATTTTTATGGGGGGAGGGTCAAATGAGTCCTGTGCATGCAAGTTCAATGTTAATTTGGAGTAATTGTTTTGGAAAGATAATGAAGGCATTTTACAACAAGATGGGGGAAAAAGACAAATAAAAATAATATAAAAAGTACCGCATGGACATACACCTTCATATGTAGCATGGACTGTAACATGTAAGGAGAAAAGGATTTGAATAAGAAGGGCATTTAGTGAATTTAACTCATTATTTCCAATAGCTCTGTATGAAGTCTCCACTGTCTTAAAGGAATACTGTTCTAGTGTGACTAAATGAGATAGAATGACTATAAACATTACCACATACTGTGTGTGTAAGGGGTGCATAATACACACCATTTAGTGTAGTACTGCTTCCCTGGAGTGAACTTAGAATGCCAGCACTCTAAAGTTTGTTAATGTAAACAAATCAGTGTTTTAAAAGCTTTCCAGTTTTTTGGATATCTTACAAACTCATGATCGAAGGCCAACAATGACCTCAGAAGTGTGTGTTTGTCTTAGGGCTTTCTTGGCATGCCCATGCTAGAACCATAACAGGGTAGGTAAAGACAAAAAAGACATATATTTAATTAGATTTGTTGGGGGGATAGTCTTTTTATAGATTTTAAAACATATTTCTTTCATTGGCAGATAAACCTTTGTCAGTCATACAGGCTATAACTCTGCAACTGCATTGTCTCAAACGTCGTAATATAAAGTGTGTGACAATTTCTATCTAAA
Organism: Neoceratodus forsteri; assembly: GCA_016271365.2. Taxonomy (NCBI): domain Eukaryota; kingdom Metazoa; phylum Chordata; order Ceratodontiformes; family Ceratodontidae; genus Neoceratodus; species Neoceratodus forsteri. The sequence continues at coordinate 1,132,576,299 of CM028131.1, forward strand.
CAAATTTTGACAATTAAGTAAATGTAAAAGACTAGCAAAAGGCAGCAGAGAAACAGGACTGCAGTTGTTTCAACAAAATTGGGGCTTGTTGCCAAACTGTTCACATAGCGCTGCTATTTGGATCTTGTAGTTCAGGCCAGAAACCTCTCTGCCAATTAGGCCACTCTCCACAAATCTGTTATCCAGTTCCATCTCTTGTTCTGTGGTAATATTCAATTTTTAAACAAACATGCTTTTACGTTTGTGGTTGTGTTTCCCCTATGGAAATGTATGGCAGTTCTATATGTGATTTGTAACATGGCACTTTCCATTGCTGTCTTTGCAGTGTCCCCATGGTTTACTCTGAGATCCTAGAAAGCTAACAGCCCAATAGTAGCACAGGTTGCTGGTAAAAGCATAAAAAAGAAGCCTTCATTTAGAACTTAGAAAAATAAAATAGAAAAAGGTTATGTGCAGAGGAGAAGCAAATAAACTTGCTTCCATCCTGGCTCCTCATCAGAGTTCTGCAATTTCATAAATGAAGTTCCTATAGTGTTATTACTAAGTTACTGGGTGGAGGAGGGTGGTGATGAGAATAGATCAAATGGTGATATATTTTCTAGGAGAAATGTGTATCTGTTATGAAGCCCACCCCCAGATTGAGCTTTGTGGCAAGTTCCTTTGGTGTTGTCCATAGCTTGTCAGGGAGTCTCATCTTGCCTAAAATTGCTGTTTTGTGCACATTTCCTGCATCATGTGCTGAGTAAAATGCAGACATGCAGCCTTGTTTTTGATTACATGTGTTTTGTTGAAGTCTGTCACCCAAGTATGCATCAGTAATTGAGCCAGCAAGTATTGAACGTTTTTAAAACCTCAAGGGTAAAGGGGGCTTGGCTAGCAGAGCATGGAGCCAGGCATTTTTTGCAGGAGCTCCACAATTGCAGTACACAACAAACAAAAATACCCTTTTTCTATGGCAAACTTGTTCTTAACTTAGAGACAGAGATTGGGTGCATCAGTTGAACAGCAAAGATGAGTAAAGCAGCTAAGAAAGCAGCAGCTAAAAAAGTTTTTAACCCAAAACCACAGACAGGGCAGTCTTACCATGAGGCTGGTACATCAGCAGGAGAGAGGAGTGGGGCTGCAGATACTGGAGTTACATTGGAGACTGTCAATTTTAATGTAACCTGACTATACAAAATCACCTCTGACCTCAGCAAAAAAGTTGATGCCTTTAATAATCGTGTGGTTACTCTAGAGGCAGAAGTTGCAGATCCAAAACAAACTTCTGCTGCTGCCTTCGGCATGACCAAGAGAGCCCAAGGGTCTGCGGCGGGCCTTGTAAAGGAAAATGCTATACCCAAATTTAGGCCTGAGAATTTGAAGAACAGAGCCAGAGAAACTCATGTCTGGATGACAAGGATACCTTAGAAGGTGGAAGGGCCTGATTTAAAAAACTTTCTTATCAGGGGGCTAGAAGCTGAACACTGGGCAGACCGGGAGGGTGAGTAGCCAATCCACATTATTAAGATTTACAGGATTACCAGGAGAGGACCAGCCATCACATAAAGTCCTGTTTATCCTGAACTCTGTTGTTGAACAGGACTGGGTGCTGGCAGTTGCCCAGAATCATGGAGGACTACAATATGGGGTTTGGCAGTCCGGCTGTTCCTGGACCTAAGTTTCACATTTTGGCAGAGAAAACTGTCCTTCAACTGAGGAGCTGACCCCTAGCACTTGTCCCCTCTTATTCCTCAGGGAACTTCTCCCCTCACATAGTTTACTCCCCTCTCTCACTGTCTGCCCTCTGCGTAACTATCCCATACCCTCCCCTGTTCCTCACTTAACCCCTTCCTGCCTCTGCAACAAGGCTTGCCTGAGCTGTTCCTTGGTACCCCCCTTTTCCCTCCTCCCCTATATCAGCTGATTTCCTGCCTTGACACCCTCCTTGGGTCCCTACCTTACTTTGCTGCTAATCTGCTTCCCTACCCCCCGTCCTCACCTATCTCTCTTGTTTTCTGGTTGTATGAAGCCTCAATCACTGTAGTCCTCATTTTGTATTAGCCAGTTTACCCACCAGCTTTGTACTCCCTGTTAACTATTGTTGTTGTACTGCACACTGTGACTACTCTGTGTTCCTCAGTATGTTTGTCATGTTTGTATTGTCTAAAAAATTGATGTGGAACCTTTGTAAATGAGCTTTAGCTCAAAGGTATTTTCTCTCCAAGATTTCAATAAATCACTAAATCAAATCGACGCAGTTTGAAGGAAATTGATGGCGCCCGGTGTCCCTAACTCCTTTGCCTTCTCCACTAAGCTCCAGGTGAATTATAGAGGGAAGCAGTTCTTATTCGCAGACATGGGAGAGGCAGGGTAGCTTTCTCAGAAAATTTAAGCAGCTCAGTCTGAGAAGCAACCGGAGCTGAGTTTGGAGGAGGAACAGTGAGAAATGTTGATTCATAAATAGGACAAGTAGTGAGTTGATCCTACAAACGTACTAGTTTTAATATAAATGTTAACTTCTTTTTAAGACTAATTATACTTGGGCTGCAGCCTCTTTAATATTCCCTACATTGGACAGTTAGAGTTTTGTTTTGGGCTCCAACTTGTTGAACTCTTAGTTCCAATCTCATGTGTTCTCACAGATGTGCATTTCTGTATGGTTACTTATCATAACCAAATCAGGGTTACAAGCAATAACAAAACAACTCACCAAATGGGTGAGGGAACTGATACAAGTAATATTAGGATTCACCAATTGGGTGAAGGGACTCATAATAGAAAACAATCAGTCACAAATAAGGCAGAAAAGGAGAAAAAGTAGGGGAAAAGTTTGGAAAGCTATGTTCGCTAACAATAGACCTATCAAATAATAGCTGACCTCACGCCATCATGCAAACTGATCAAGATGATCCGCCATCACAAAGGCTAAATTGACCACGAAATAACTATCCCGGATATATCTCTTCTAGAGACAGGTCTGGGTGGAGAGTGGCTATTACATAGGAGGCATAAAGTGACTGCTTAAAACAACTAGAAACAGGTCCTTTGGGTCCTCTAGGAGCTGGAAAGGGCCAATAACGTGGGAGTATATTACTGACCACCGACCAGGAGTTGGGGGACAAAAATATTAAAACCAGGCAAACACAGTGATAAAGGAAGTAATAGTGCTGGGGACTTCAATTTACCAGACATAAAGTGAGGCACTCATACAACAAGTTCAACCAGAAGCAAAGACTTTCTGGAGTCTCTGCGCTTATCGGGCCTGAAACAACATGTAAAGGACCCAACAAGGGGGGATGCTGTCCTTAACCTGCTTCTAACAAATGGGGACAACATTGAGGAGGTAGAGGTGGGAAGCCACCTAGCATCCAACAATCATTGCAGGGTGCAGTTTAAGTCAGGACAAAAAAAAAAGCAACATAAAAACTAAAGTCATGGACACAGACAGCAGAATTTAATGAATAAGGAAGATCTTAAGGGACTTGCAAATAAGTTTGGGGGATGTTGAAAGCTACAAGGTACATCTCAAGGCAGCTATACTACAGACTGCAAACCATTGCATAAAGAGGTTGAGCAAAGCAAAAAAAGAAAAGAAACCCACTGTGGTTTTCTAAGGAAGTAGCCACCAAGGTTAGGGAGAAAATGGCTGCTTTCAGGAAATACAAAAAAACAGGATCCGAAATGGACCAGAAAGACTACAAAGAAAAACAAAGGGTAGCAAGCAAGGAGCTCAGAACAGTAAAGGCAACAACAGAGGAGAGGATAGCCAGAGAAGTCAAAAAGGGAGACAAAACCTTCTATAGATATATTAGTGAAAAAATAAAGACAACAGGGGGTATTGTCAGACTCACGAAGGAAAATGGAGAGACTACTGATGATGACAAGGACAAAGCAGAAATCCTAAACAGATATTTCTGCTCTGTTTCACCAAGGAACAGGATGGCTGAGGACCCACCATTACAGGAGACAATAAAGGTGACGACAAAGTGTACTCAGGACCCTTTACAAAGGAAGCAGTCCTAAAGGAACTGGAGAAGTTCAATACAAACAAAGCCATGGCACCAGATGAAATGCACCCTAGACTACTGAGAGAACTAAGAGAAGAACTGGCAGCTCCACTGGCTGAGGTCCCACAAGATTGGAAAATGGCCAGTTATCCCTCTACACAAAAGCGGGAGAAGAGTGAGTGCCGGCAACTATAGACCGCTAAGCCTCACATCAATTGTAGGTAAAACAATGGAAACCTTTTTCAAGGATAGGATTATATCCTTTCTTAAGAACACCAACAAATTGGACATTAAGCAGCATAGCTTTACCACAGGGAAGTAATGTCACACCAATTTACTTGACTTCTTTAACTGGGTAACGGAAATAGTTGACTAGGGAGGTGCAGTAGACGTAGTGTACCAGGATTTCAGCAAAGCCTTCCGACTCGATCCCACATAGAAGGCTGCTAAACAAGTTAGAGAACATGGGAGTAGGACATCAGGTGGTAAACTGGGTAAGGAGTTGGCTTACTGGAAGGACCCAGAGGGTATTAGTGAACAGTTCACTTTCAGAGAAGAGATGAAGCTAGTGAGTACCACATGGTTCAATGTTTGACCAGTCCTATTCATATTTTCATTAGTGACATTTCCGATGGACTGGAGGGCAAGATGAGTTTGTTCAGAGATGACACAAAGATAGGAAATAGAGTATAGAAGATGAAGGCTGACCTTGAGTCTCTAGAAAAGTGGTCAAGAACGTGGCAGCTAAACTTCAAAACCAAAAAATGCAAAATCATGCACCTTGGAAAGACTAACCCAGGAGTGGATTGGTACCTAGGGGGAAAAAAACTGGAAGCCTCTAAACAGGAAAGAGATCTGGGAATAATTATAACAGATGACCTAAAATTGTCCAAGCAATGTGAGAAATCTCCATATCGCCAAATTAATCCATCAATGTTTTAGGCTGCTGCAGACCCCCTTCTGGTGGTCTTAAGTTGCTACATCACCTACGTAACCTGATAGACCCCTCTGACACTGAAACAATTATTCTGGGTGACCTAAATCTGGATTGGAACTCTGATTGTTCCTCACCCCTAAAGGACTTCAGTGATGCGCTTGGTCTACATCAGATAATCTCTGATGTGACTTGATTAATTTCAAAAACCCTGCATGCAGCACACTTCTAGACTTAATCCTCACTAACAAACCTCATAGATCTCACATAGGTCTTTGACAACAACATCAACAAACACAGAGACAATTCCTGTGTAAGTCCACACCAAAAATGCCTCTGCACCAGGGTATATGTATAAAATGAACTACCACAAATTTACCACCTCTGCCTTCCTGGCTGATCTTAATAGGATTAGATGACAGGATTTCCACCTCACCTCTACTGTCTCTGAAGCTTATGCAATCTTCCAAAGATTAGTTCTGAATGTAATCAACTCCCATGCACCCTTTGTCAAAAGCAGGGCTAGGAAAACACACTGCCCATGGTTCAGCAACACCTTAAAAATAGTTTTACGACATAGGGACGCCCTATGGAAAAGGCTAGGAAAACTAAGTCGGATTCTGACTGGGTAGCGTTCAGAATGGCTAGTAATCAGTGCACTAAACTGATCAGATTGGAAAAAGCTGAATTCTTTAAAAATGCCCTTGATTTGTCCAAGAATAACAGCTCTAAATTCTGGCAGATTCTGAAAGAAGTAGAAGGACATAATTCTTCTTCCTCATTACCAACCAAAATCACCCTAGGGGACTCAACCTGCACTAATAAACAGGGCATCTTAGAAGCCTTCAATGACCACATCTCCACAGCAGGCCTTGCATTTGACTCCTCCCCTTTAAGCAAGCTGCTAAACCAGCATATAGGCAATTCTACCCAGTGGCCCCCACAACCACCCCCAGCAGTACTACTAAATTTAGCTTCTCTCCTCTCTCACTCAAGCAGATAAAAGATCTGCTAACCTCCTTAGACATTAAGAAAGGTGCAGAGGCAGACCAAATAGATTCCGCCCTACTGAAAATAGGCTACTACCATCTAGCACCACCAATTATTCACCTTTTTAATATGTCCCTTTGTGAAGGGGCTCTCCCCACAGTGTGGAAAACAGCCCATATTATCCCTCTGTTTAAATCAGGTGACTTAAACCACTACAGACCCATCTCTTTACTACCCATAAAGTTTCTTGAAAAGCTAGTAAATTCTCAGCTAAGAGCTTTCTTAGAATGTCATAACCTTTTAAATCCCCTTCAGTCTGGTTTTAGGCCAAACCACAGTACGGTCACTGCTCTAGCCAAGGTCACCAGTGACTGGCAAATCTGGCTCGACACCAAAAATCACCTAGCTGAACTTTTCCTTGACCTAAGTAAAGCATTTGATACAGTGGACCACGACCTGTTACTGACCCTATTGAAAAACATTGGGTTAGATGACACTGCCTTACATTGGTTTTCCTCCTATCTTGTTGGTAGACTGCAACTGGTGAAATCGCAAAGCGACCTATCTCCCAGTAAAACCCTTCTCAGAAAGGTCCCCCAAGGTTCAATCTTGGGCCCTTTGCTATTCGCAATACATATCAACAACATAGACCATAACATTAGCTCTGCCAGTGTTCATCTATTTGCGGATGATACTGACCTTTATGTTGCCTGTACGTCTCCTGAATCTGTGTGTACCATTCTTCAACAAGAATTCAACACATTACAGCAAAATCTGCTTCATATGAAACTGCTCCTCAATGCTAAGAAAACTAAAATAATGCTTATCTCACCTTCATCAAAGACTATCTCAGTTTCAGCTCCTACTGCCCACCTTGGAATTACAACTATGCTGGGTGAACCCCTGGATATAGTGGCAAAATTTAAGTACTTAGGTTTCTGGTTGGATTGCAATCTCTTGTTTATCCCGCATGTGGATGAGCTTTCAAAATAATTAAAACAAAGACTTGGATTATTTTTCCGCGTTAAGCGGTTACTCACCGATCACGCAAAATTAAGGCTAGTACAATCTACGTTCCCACCTCTCTTAGATTATGCTGATTTCCTATATAGCAACTGTCCCAAAACCGCACTTGCTAGACTGGATGTACTGTACCATAGGGCCTTAAAATTTGTGACCGACTCACCATATAAAACTCACCACTGTTCTCTCTATGCCAAGTTAGCCTAGATCTCGTTAGCTACCAGAAGGTGGTGCAATGCTTCTAGCTGGACCTTCAAAGCCCTTAATAAGAATTTCCCCCAGTGCATCTCCAATATCTTTAAATTTCCGACATGTGCATCCCCCCTCAAAAAATATGCATTCATACTGCTTGATGTACCACAGATTAGAACCCGGTTTGGCTCCTCCTCCATCAGCCATTCCCTACCCATCCTGTGGAACTCCTTCCAAAGGATCTTAAAGTTGACTCACTTTGCCAAACTATCCTCCTTCAAATCACTGTTAAAGCCCCTGCTAAAGGAGAATTGCCAGTGCTACTCCTAACCCCTCCCCCTTTGAGGTCCGTCATGCCACTTATACCTTCTTAGTTTGCCTCTGAGCTCTCTGTCGCCCCTCTCATTACTTATCTCCTATCCCTTCTGACAACCCCTGGCCCTCTCTACATGCTCTGGCCCTCGATCACCCACCCTACATCCTTTAGCCCTTGAGAACCTTCCTTCTCTCTGTCATAGTACCCCTCTGTCATAGTACTCGAGTTTATGCTTTCCATACTTTTCCCTTACCATTAAACTTTGCCATCTCCCCTACCTTCTCCTCTATCAGCTAAATCACTCAGGTAGTAATATGTGTACTCATACCATGGCCGGTTGTACTGTGTATCTGTTATGCCAGCTTTGATCTTGTATTAATTGTGAATTGTAACTGTGTTCCATTATTGTACCTTGTGATGTCCATCCAGGACCACCTTGTAAATGAGTATCTTAATGGTGTCTTTTCCTGGTAAAAAAATAAAGTTGAGTTGAATTGAATTGAAATTGAGAAAGCAGCACGGCAAGCAAATGATATGTTGGGATGCATAAGCAGGGGGATTACCAGCAGAAAAAAGGAAACCATCCTGCCACTCTGTAGATCACTGGTGAGGCCTTACCTGGAGTACAGTGTACAATTCTGGAGACCAGCCCTTAAAAAGGATATTACTAGACTAGAAACGGTGCAGAGGAGAGCTATTAAAATGATTCATGGACTGTACAACAAATCATATGAGGAGTGGCTGTGTGAATTAAACATGCACTCCCTGGAGCAGCGGAGGGAGAGGGGAGGCATGACTGAGACTTTTAAATCCCTAAAAGGAATAAACAAGATGCAGGCCCAGGGCCTGTTCCATATCAAAAATCACTCAAGAACCAGAGGGCACAACATGAAGCGAGAGGGGGCAGATTCAGAGGCCAACGCACGCAAGTTCTTCTTCACTAAGAGAGTGGTTGACCCATGGAACTGCCTTCCACAGGAAGCAGTGGGGGCAAAAATGGTGGGGACATTGAAGAAAGTGTGGGATACCTACAAGGGCATCATAACATTGAAAAGCAGTTAAGGGAAGGGGTAGGCTTATGGACAGACTAGATGGGCCACATGTCCCCCTTCTGCTGTCACTTTCTGTGTTTCTGTTTCTATTAAGCATATACTTCCGTATTTTCTTTGTAATTGCAGGGCTGTAATGATAAATGTGTTTTTCACATCCAAGATGGTGGCTGTGATGCAGCATCTTATAGAAATTGCACAAGGCAGCATGTGGTAAGGGATGAAGGAGCTATTGCAACCTTGCTGAAATGCTACAGTTCTTCAAATGGGGTCTGCAATTTTAATAGAAGTCTTTCTAAATGTACGAAGCAGTTTGTTTGCTGTTTGACAATATGCATGTTTCTTACTTCGTATAGTCATAACTGCAAGCATCAATTAGTAATAAGGGATCCGTTGATACCTCAGTTTGCTGTTTTGTTGGGCTTCTGAAGCCCAGACCTTATTCAGTGTAGCACTCATCTCTAATGCACTGGCACCATGCATTCAAAGGGCTGCTTCTCACCATGACAGTATGGATATCAATCATTTTCTGCCAGATAGGGTTCTGCACAGCATATAGCTGACATGTTAATGATTTATCTGTATATTAGAGTCCCTTTCATGCTGTAACTTAGCAAGGTATGACAAGCTTCATAGCCGATATACTGTCTTAGCAGATCTATATGCATTAATCATTATGGTTTACCTTGATGGAATATTTTTGTATGCTCATATGCAAAAGTTATAAATGAAATTAAAAAAGAAAAACAATAAGGGTATGAATGAGGAGTCCTGTCCATTCATAGAAATTAATCCCCCTAAGCAGGGATACAGCAAACCCTCACTGTCACATGCCGGAGCCCATCAGTAATGAACTGGTGCAGCAGACATTCTTGTCTGGTTCTAGTGAGCCATTCAAATGGCCTTTTATGGCAAAATGCTGCAGCTTGCCCAGTGTCTTCTGTCCAGTCAGCTAGTTCTGTATTGGTAATTATTTTACAGTTTTCCAGAGTTGTAACACTGGCTGCTATAGCATAAATGATACCTCCCGGGGCTGGACATCTTACAAAGATCGAAGACTGGTTTTATTTACAGCTGCACACGATGCAGGTACAGATCACTCTGTAGCTGTTAGATGTAGAAGGCTCAGTGCTTCTGTGTTGTAAGTCCAAAGAACAAGCAAGAGCTGAGAGGCAGTACAGTGTAGTCGTTAAGAGCACTGAGCTGTAAACCTGGAGAACTGGGTTTGAATCCCACAGCCACTGCTTGGATACTGTGTGACCATGAGCAAGTCACTTAACTTCCCTGTGCTCCGAGGATGCACTTGGAGACAAGCCTCAACTTAGTGTGTGTTTCCTGGCCAAAAATTGTGACAACAAACTAATTATGAAATATTGGTGTATGAAAATTTAACAGCAATGTAGAGAATACATTAAAAACCTATTTATTTGAGTCAGTGTTTTTGACAGTTAAAAAGTTTGATATTTAAAACCCTGCCTTTTAGTATTGTGTTTAATAAGTTTTATGAAATATATTTTTTGTTGAATGTTGTTTGTTGATTATTGTACAATGCTATGATCTTTTGAAATAGTGTTTCATAAATAAAGAATTGATTGATTAATTGATTTGAGTATTGTTTTGCATTGGCAGCCATGTACCTCTTTGGCTCAAGTGCGAATTCTGCTTCTCAAATGTACTGTATAATAAAACCCAGAAGTACCAGGCTTACTACCTGTGTAGCTGACAAACTGAGCAGTAGATACTTGTGTTAACAGCTGGGTGGGACTGGCAGTATAACCTAGTGGTTAGAGTAACAAACTGTGAATGAACTTGGCACATCCAGCTGACCTGGATTTGATTCCCACAACCCCCACTTGCATGCTGTGTGGCTCTGAACAAGTCACTTAACCTCCCCAGTGCTCCTGGGTTGCCCTTGAAAACAGGCACTTGTGCCTAGTGGGCAATACCTGGTTAACAAAGAATAAAAAATATGTTTGATGTAAGAAGCACAATAGGAATGATGGAATCCTCAAACAAGGCTCAGTTTAATAGTTTTAAATACTGTGTAAGTAATAATACCCAACAGGGTGGGTGTTATTGGGATATAACGAACTGCCCAGGATTGTAATGAGGCCCAACGTTACAGGTGAGGGCCTAATAGTCCCTGGATGGTCCATTATATCCCATAATGCCCACCTTGGAGGGTATTATTGCACTTAGAAGATGGGTTAGAGAGGCCATTTTTTTGGAAAAATATATAATAACAAAAATGTGTATATAAAAAAAATAAATGAAAAGGAAATAAAAGTAATGTTTGTAGTAAAGTAGTCCCTATAGTGTGAAGTGCTGGAATCACCACTGGAGTGCACAGCTGTTTTTATTTATTTATTTTGTTTCCTATTAGCTCGTCCTCCTGCTTGGTCACACACATAGACACAGCAGTGCTGAGTATGTTTTTTTTAATACTGTGTTTCCAGTTAGGTTGCCCCCCTGCTTCTACACACACACAGAGCCGTTGACCGGTCTGTGAGAAAGGGAGAAATGCAGCCTGCTGATCTTTAGAAACAGGTACCTGTTTTAATTTTGGATGGGCTTTGAAGTGTGGTGCAAGTTTGCAGCTAGGTTTAAAAGTGAGCGCTGACTTCACAGGGAGCACGACTACAGTATATTCTGTGAAGGAAAACAGGAATCAGAAGGTCGGCAGGTTTACTTTGAGGGAGGTCGAGCGAGCCGGCATCGTAAAACTAAAGTAAACATTTAAAAACTGATCTTTTTTTCCCCCGGTGGCAAGGAGTAACAGAGACAGCTGCGGAGGCAGTATGAGGGTGTCTGTTGGTGGCATTTTTGTACAGTGGTGGGGGCACGGGTGGGGACTGGTCACTCACTAAGTGTGGAGAAAAAAATGGTGGCTGGCAAGTTCGAGGTGCCCAGTGGTCAAACTGGCACTTGTTTTTCACCGGCGAGTGTTAAGAAATAACAACACCGGTGCCAGGCTGTTTCAGCCAATCAAGATGCGAGTTTTGCTGATCCCATTTTCTAAGTTATATTAATCCATCCCATAATTTCCATTCAGTCACATATAGTGTTCATGCAAGGGGTAGATATTCACACTGGCCCAGATATTCAAACTGTGCCATTTTGTGGCGCAAGCCCCTGCGCCGATCAAAATAGTTGCGCAAGGGTGTGGCCAGGGCGATATTCAATGGAGTTGCACTATGGCACAACTTCTTTGAATATCGTCCCCTGGCCACACCCACTGTGCATGGCACAGTGGAACTGCACCAGCGCAAGTGGTCAGAATGGAGCATTGAGATGCGGTGGCGCAAGTTCCATTGCGCCATGCACAGCACCTGCGATATTCAAAGGGTGACATGCAAATGGGGCCATAATCTATGCAAGGCGCACAGGGGGCCATTTTCATCTGATTACATTGCCCATTGCATGCCATTAGCATGCAGGTGCGCCGATCCCCGACGACTGCGCCTGGCTACCTGAAGGCAGCAGCCCTGGGACCGGCGCCCCTACAGCGGATCGCATACGTTCCATAAGGGACAATGCATGACTCAATCCCTGGTGGTCCAGTGGACCCGAGTAGCCCGATCGTGGGCAAACAGTATTCCCCACCCCGGTAGCCCAATCATGGGCAGAACAGTATCCCCACCCCGAGTAACCCGATGGCGGGCAGACAGTGTCCCCACACCCCGAGTAGCCTGATGGCGGGCATAACCCCCAGTAGCCCAATCAGGCGGGCATGCAACCCGCCCCCATTAGCCCGATCGCGGGCATCAGATTCCCCTCAAAGCCCAATATCCCTGGTGGTCCAGTGGACCCAAGCGAACCCGATCGCGGGCAGCATTCCCTCACCCCCATGTACGAAATCCCTGGTGATCTGGTGGCTCCCCCCTCGCCCACGCGATATTTCACCACCCGCTTCCCCGTCAGCGGGCGGCAGCACCCACTGCGCCTGCCCGCCCGCCGTCCATACGACTGACAGCTTCGGTAGGGCTGCCGCCCTGTGGTTCAGAGCCTGGGCCAATGGGCGTGCAGCCCAGCACTCCCATTACAAGTCAGTCCAAGATATGTGAATGAATTCATTCACATATCTGAACTGACTGTCTGTGGGCACCGCCCGTGGCTCAGCTCAATGGCGTGGCTCCCCAGCTAATCAATCAGCCAGAGCAGGCGAATGGGGTGCTTCACCCGCCGGCCGGGGAGGCGAGGGGTGGTGGGGCTCTGTGGGCGAGTGGGGTGGGGCCACTAGATCACCAGGGATTTCATACTTGGGGGTGAGAATGCGCCCGCGATCAGGCTCCAGTCGGGTCCACTGGACCACCAGGGATATTAAGGCTTTTGGAGAATCTGATGCCCGCGATCGGGCTAATGCAGGAGGTTAAGATTATGCCCACGATCGGGCTACTGGGAGAAGTGCTCTAGCGATCGGGCTACTCGAGGGGTGGGGAGACACTGCTTTCCCGCGATCGGGCTACTCGAGGGGTGGTAGACACTGTTCTTCCCGCGATCGGGCTACTCGGGGGTGGGGACACTGTTCTGCCCGCGATCGGGCTACTGGGGGTGGGGGACACTTCTGGCCATGATCGGGCTACTCGGGGTGGGGGGACACTGTTCTGCCCGTGATCGGGCTACTCGGGGGTGGGGACACTGTTCTGCCCGCGATCGGGCTACTCGGGGTGGGAGGACACTTCTGCCCGATTGGGGCATGGGGCGCCACCAGGTGCGGGGGAACAGGTCGAGGCCACCCACAGGTGGCAGCTGCTCTGTTGCGCCCTGCAATGCGGCAGCTCACCTGTGGGTGGCCATCGACTTGTTCCTTTTTTTTTCTGCTCAACTTTGTGCAGGCGCAGGTAAGGGTTGCGCCTGCATAACTCTGCACGGCCCGAGCTGAATATCGGGCTGTGCAGTTTATGCATGGTTCCTCCCCCTTTGGTTGCACATGCCTTCATTATCATTGCGCTGTTGCTCAGCATGATTTCGGGAGCGCAACTGCCTCCTGCTGAATATCGCAGAATGGTGCATTTTGGACTTGCGCAGGCGCAACCCTATTGCGCATGGCTCAACTCTTTTGAATATCTGGGCCACTGACTATAATGCTCTGTTTTAATGCTTTCTGATGTAAGGCTATTTTACCTTGACATTGCAGAACAACATAACAACCTTCTCACTAAAATGCACAACGTGATTGGATCCCTAGAACAGCCTTATTAAGAGTTTCCAGGGTACTTGACAAAGCCTTATTTTCTTATGATTTTGTTTTTCACTTAGACTTGCTCATGGGATTCTAGGTCCATCATGTCCATCCTTCCTGCCTTACATGCAAGGATGAAAAAAGGAAGTATTCCACACAAAAATGTACTATAGTATTTCATAGGTATTCCATACACACTCTGCTGTGCAGAGTACCCATTGATTCCTCTGGTAAGCAGATATCTGGACATTCATACCTTGAATACTCCTGTTTGTTGTGTTTACTGGTTGGCTGTTCCACAGGTTAGGGAAAGAAAATCCACACACACATGTAACACCGAGAGAGTGAGTGCCCCCATAATGAAGATTCATGTCACGACTCAAAGTGGGTTTTTTTTTTTGAAGCTGTTTTTTTTTTCCTTTGGCTTCAATAAGCTGTGTTTTTTTTTCCTTTGGCTATAATAAAATGTTTTGCAGAAGATCTTTTGGATTTTTCCTGGTCATTTCTAATACCTCTGTGCACCATTCTAGTGTTATTCTTGTTCCACAGGTTCACTACCCTCTGGGAGAAAGTGTTTCTACTAATGTTACCCCTAAATCTACTACTTCTGAGCTTCAGGACATGTCCCCATATCCTGCTGGAGGAGATCAAACATCTCCATATGTTCAGTCTTATCAGTATGCTTTAGTCTAGGGAAGACTGAGATCATGTCCCCTCTCAGTTCCTTTTCTCCAGGGTGAACATATTAATGGCCTCTGGCCTCTCCCCATAGCTTCTGATACATCTGATTATGTTGGTGGCCCTGTGTTGTACCCTCTTGACTGTTTCAGTGTTCTTTTCATATCAAGGAGCCCAGAACTGCATGCAGTACTCCAGGTGGGGCTTCAGCAGGGCCTTGCAAAATGTCAGGATTACTTTCCCTGCTCTGCTGGTCCCTTTCTGCCTTTTGATGCATTTCAGCATTCTGCTGGCCCTATTGACAGCAGATATACACTGATAGTCTCGTGTGTCAATCCCTTTTGTATAATGACACCTAGGTTCTTTTTATCCTCTACTCCATGAAGAGGAGCCCCGTGTAGTGTGAAAGACCTACCTCTGTTTTTCCTTCCAAGTGTAAAACCTTTTAATATGGGTATACTGAATCAGAGGTACCAGATGTCTGATAAATTACTCAGTTTGTTCAGATCCTCCTAAAGATTGCCCCATCCTTAGAGGACTCCTCCACCCTGGACATCTTAGTGTCATCAGCAATCTTAACAAACTTTCTGCAGACCCCAGCTTCCAGATTGTTAATAGAAACATAGAACATAGAAGTTGACAGCAGATAAGGACCGCAAAGCCCATCCAGTCTGCCCATTTATTTTTCTACCTTATGAGTGTGCCGTCGGACTTTGCTCTGTCAATGGCCTATCTATTCATACTCATCTGTATTGCTCCCTTATGCCTATCCCATGCCTGTTTGAAGCCCTGCACTGTATTCATATCCACCACTTACTGAGGTAGGCCGTTCCATGCATCCACCACCCTTTCTGTGAAAAAGAACTTCTTCACATTACCCCTTAATCGGCCTCCCTGTAATCTCATGCTGTGTCCTCTTGTTCTGCTATTGTTCTTATATTGAAACATGTTAGACTCTTTCACCTTGTTAATGCCCTTAAGGTGTTTGAATGTTTCTATCATATCACCTCTCTCCCTCCTTTGCTCTAGGATATACATATTGAACTCCGTTAATCTGTCCTCATATGTTTTCAGATGCAGTCCCTGCACCATTTTGGTTACCCTTCTCTGGACTGCCTCAATTTGGTTAATGTCCTTGTGAAGGTGTGGCCTCCAATACTGCACGCAGTACTCTAGATGGGGCCTAACCAGTGTCTTGTAAAGAGGGATTATTACCTCCCTCTTCCGACTTGTGATACCCCTACTCATTCAACCCAACATCCCCCTAGCCTTACCTACTGCTTTAGTGGTCTGCTTGAATGATTTCAGGTCATTGGTGATGATGATGCCCAAGTCTCTTTCTTCCCTTGTGACTGCCAGCAACTCCCCTCCCAGCCTATTGGTGGCTTCAGGGTTTCTCTTCCCTATGTGCATCATCTTGCACTTCTTTGCGTTAAACCCCAGTTGCCACTCTTCCGACCATTTTGCTAGTTTATCCAGATCTCTTCTCATTCTGCCCACCCCATCTGGATCATCTACTCTGTTGCAGATCTTGGTGTCATCTGTAAGCAGACACATCTTATCCTCCAGTCCATCTGCAATGTCACTGATGAAGATATTGAAAGGGCTCGCCCCAGGACTGATCCCTGAGGTACCACACTTGTGACTTGCATCTCTTCTGACTGTATACCGTTTACCACCACTCTCTGCTTTCTGCCCATCAACCAGTTTGCTACCCAGTTGACCAACTTCTGATCCACCCCGAGCCTACCCAGCTTATTAATCAGTCTTCTATGTGGAACAGTAGCAAAAGCTTTGCTGAAGTCAAGGTAGGAGACATCAACTGCTCCCTCTTGGTCCGCCACTCTGGTTACCCAGTCAAAGAAATCTATGAGATTAGTTTGACAGTACCTTCCTTTTGTAAACCCATGCTGTCTTGGATCCTGTGCTCCTATGGATTCCAGGTGTTGCACTATCCTTTTCTTAAGGAGTGTCTCCATAATCTTGCCCACTATTGAGGTAAGACTGATTGGTCTGTAGTTCCCTGCCTCCTCCCTGCTACCACTCTTGTGGAGCGAGATCACATGAGCCCTTCTTCAGTCTTCTGGGACCTCTCCTGTACTCAGAGACTCACTAAACAGTTCTGATAATGGCTCCGCTAGTTCCACCCTTAGCTCCTTTAGTACCCTGGGATGTATGCCATCAGGTCCCATTGCCTTGTCCACCCTGAGCTTATCGAGCTCTTGTAGGACCCTTTCTTTTGTGAAGGGACTAGTGCACACCTTCCTCCCCCCTGTGTCCATGATGCTGAGCTGTGGGCCTTGCCCTACCTTCTCTTCTGTAAATACTGTGCAGAAGTATCTATTTAGGATAAATGCTTTTACATGGTCCTCCTCCTCAAATGCCCCCTTATCTCCTTTGATCTTAGCAATACCCCTTCTGGACTTTTTCCTTTTACTAATGTATCTATAGAAAGTCTTGTCACCTTCTTTTACTGTTTGTGCTAGTGTTTCCTTGGTTTGGGCCTTTGCCTGCCTTACTGCCTTCCCTACTTCCCTTAAGGAAGTTTGGTATGCCTCCCTATCTTCATCCTGCTGTGTTTCCTTATATTTTCTGAAGGCCAGCCTTTTGGCTCTGACCTTTTCTGCTACAGTTTTTGAGAACCAAAGTGGTTTCCTTCTTCTTTGCACTTCCTTTTCTCTCTAACACAATGGGATGTTGCTTCAAGTATTGCATCCTTAATGCTTGCCCACTTTGCCTGTACCCTGTCACCTGTATTTCTTTTTGCCAGGACTAGCTTAACTCTGTTGGCCATCTTATCAAAATCAGCTCCTCTGAAGTCCCATATTTTTTGCCTTGGAATGGGAATATTTAGTTCTAGTGGCCAAATTGAACCACACCATGTGATGGTCACTGGCCCCCAGGTGACCTTCTACCTGGAGATCTGTGTTCCTTTCCCTGTTAGTCAGTACTAGATCTAGGATAGCCCTGTCTCTTGTGGGTTGTTGTACCAGTTGTTTGAGGCACTCCCCCTGCAGGGAATCTACCATGTGTCTAGTTTTGGCAGATGTTCCTGTTGGTATTGACCAATCTGTATCTGGCATGTTGAAGTCTCCTATTATCAGAACCTCCCCCTTTAGCTGTCATGTTTTGTATATCTTCTAACAGTAATGTGTCTGTGTCCTCCCCTTGGTCTGGAGGCCTGTAGACAACCCCAGTTTGTATGGCTGTCCCATTTCCTGTTTCTAGGGTGACCCACAGTTCTTCTGGCTCCTTATGTGTATTCTGAATTTCTGTAGTTTTGATATTTTTATTGACATAAAGGGTCATCCCACCCCCCAATTTTTGCACCTCGGTTTCTTCTGAACAGTACTTAGCCAGGTACTGAAGTCTCTCAAGTGTGGCTACTGGTAAACCATGTCTCGCTAATGGCTACTATGTCCAGTTTAGCCTCTGTTATTATTGCCTGCAGGTCTGGGACCTTGTTTCCTAGACTGCGAGCATTTGTGTATATGATTTTCCATTGGCCAGATTTCGGTGTGTTAGTTGTTGGGCGAGGTCTGGCATTTCCCCTGTGCGTCGTATGGGGAGCCGGACCTTTTTCCTTACCTGGTGATGCAAATGAACTACAAACATGATGAACTCCTGTTTGACCACTAGCTGAAGGGGAAGGGGTGTTTTCCCATTCAACGTATTGGGTGCTGCACCCCTCTCCCCATTTGCTAGTTTAAATATTCTGCGAAGATGTCAAATTTCTGCCCCAATGCACTGACTCCCTCCTTGGTCAGATGCAGTCCATCAAATTTAAAGAACTTTCGCTCCCAAAACTGTTGCCAGTTCCCTACAAATTTGTGTCCTTTTTCCTGGCACCAGCCCTTGAGCCACATGTTTAGCTCCCCTATCTCCCCTTCTCTGACCTTCCATCCATCTGCCCTCCTCTCCCAGACTGGCAGGATCTCAGAGAAGGATATGCCAGATGAATAGGATGATAGTTTGTCACCCAGCCTGGTCAGGTGTTCCTTGGTTTCCACAACTGACCAGCTGGCGAGATCGTTAGTCCCTATGTGTACCAGGACGTCAATGTTTTCTCCTGCTTCTTGAACAATTTT
Source organism: Neoceratodus forsteri (assembly GCA_016271365.2). Lineage (NCBI taxonomy): Eukaryota > Metazoa > Chordata > Ceratodontiformes > Ceratodontidae > Neoceratodus > Neoceratodus forsteri. The sequence goes on from CM028131.1 coordinate 1,132,594,740, forward strand.
AGCAATGTGGTCAGTGTCTCTCCATGCTGATGTACCAGGGAGACATCTGACCATTACCCCTGGCTAGAGATAGGTACCAACTGCCCGAATCATGGAGTCTCCTATGATCAGAAGTTTTTTGGATTTCCTGTTTACTTTTTTTGGTTTGGTTCCTGTTTTGGGTGAGTTTTGTTGTGCTAGCTCCTGTGCTGCAGTGTCCTGCTCTGCAGTGTCCTCTGCCCCTTTGTTTGATTTCAGAGATAGAGGCAGATACCTGTTTGTAGTTTTTATATAGTTTGTGGAGGTGATATGTTTGAGAGCACCGAGTGATGGGGCACCCAATTTGCCCCTTCTAACCACCTGCCAACCTCACAGACCAGCAACCCTCTGCGGTCGATGTGCTTCTGTTGGATGTTGGGGAAATGGCGGGCAGTTCTTATAATATATTTCCTCTTGAATATGCAATTTGAGGCACATAATCTCTGCCCATGCTGCCTGGAGCTGAGCCCTTAGATCTCCAGTGGCCCAGCATGTAGGACAGTGTCCTAAATCCTATAAAAATGCCCTTCTGAAAAGTGTTCCACAGTACTGCAGTTAATGATATCCATTCCAGATAAGTTGCTGGGTTTATAACCTGGTCAGAGTAATTAGATGGAAGAAAATGAAATCAAAAGTTTAATTTTGTGTTTTGTTTGTTTGTTTTTGTATAACTTGTTATAACAAGTTAAATTACTAGTGCCCCTGTAAATGAGGTCACTGTGTGGATACCCCTCTGATCCGCCTCTTCCTGCTTTGCTACAGGAAATGTCATGACTGTGCTACCCTATAAAAGGAGTGTAGTGTGGGGTGGTTGGGGATTGGGGTGGGTGGCTGGGCTCTTCCCTGCTGAAAAAGAAGAACCATGGACAAAAGAAACAAGGAGGTAAGAGCAGAAACAATCAGTCAGCAACAAATGTAGTAGCCCTAAAAGCTTTAAACAGTAGTGGCTCCATTATTTATCCCTGAGGGATGCCACTTTATACACCTCTCCAATAAGTATAGTTATTGTCTACCACCACCCATTGCTTCCTTCCTCCAAGCCAAATAGCAGTCCACTTTGAGTGTGGGAGGATATAAAGATTCATTTTATTTTATTTTAAAACAGGAAAGCTGACATAGACCAATTGAGTAAAGTGCACATTTGCAATGGTTTCCTGTAGAATTGCACTATTCTTAGGTACCGTTACAATAAATACTAGATACAATTTACATGATCATCACAGTACAATAGATGACAAACATTCATAAAAAATAAAAAACATACAGGCAACAGGTACCTCTGATTCTGTAATATAAACCATCCCTAAATCTTAAATGTGTGGCTCAGTTTTGGACAGTACCCTATCTTTTTCTATTTATACTGATGCATTGATCAAACAAGCCTATTCTAGATGGGCTTATTGTACTGATTTTAAAAAGGATCGTATGTTGGAAACAGGGGAAATGGTTGCCCACAGTTTAATGATCTCTAATTGACTTTGGCATTTCTATCTATGCTGCAGCCAACAGAACAACATTGAATGGAATTAAAAGTACTGCTCAGCAGTGTGTACAGATTTGTACTGAATGCTGGTTGACACACACATCATTACAATTTATATTTAGTTTTGGACTGCTTAGCTCTGTAACAGAGATGTTGTTAATTTGGGATAGCCTGTTTTCTGAATTTGGTCCTAAATCATTGAAATATTTATTAAACATAACATAATGAAATTATAGGATTCTGGGCTGGCTGCATTGTGCCTGGAACTGCTCTTAAGATCAACCAGCCTTTGTCAAAGACCTTGTACTTTTTACATTAATAAAATATGACATTCTCTACTCTTAAGATTGACCAGCCTTTGTCAAAGACCTTGTACTTTTTACATTAATAAAATATGACATTCTCTTCCTACTCATGTTTTGGAAACAGGCAGTCATGCCTTGCTTAAATGTGTGCATAAGAACTTTCTGTTGCAAAGTTCTGTTTATAATTGTGATTTGTGATGTCTGATGGTCTGTTCTGTCTTTTTTTTATTGTATTATATACTCTGGTCTCCCTTGAAAATTGGCATTTTTTTGCCCTTGGGTTCTAACTGGGTTAACAAAATTTAATATACAATAAATCAATCAATAAGTGAATATTTAATGCATACTGTACTTGTGTACTTAGCCCAGAGGTTTGTCATGTGCCACAATATGAAAAGCCTCTTTTAAGTCAAGAAAGACTGCATCCATGGCCCTGCCCCAGGCCACCTCCCAGACCACCACCTCAAAAAAGTTGCTAAGGTTGGTTTGGCACAATCTGCCCCTCATAAACCATGCTGAAATGGGCAAGCACGTTGGCCTCAACCAAGTGCTCTGTTTTTCTATCCTTGATAATGAGTCTCAGAACCTTGCCCAGTACTAGTGTCTGGCCTTCTGGCTTGTAGTTATCCTGGTCTGACCTTGCTCATTGGCCACATTCCTGTCTTCCCATGCCACACCGGTCCTAGCAGACATCTGAAAGATTACAGCAAGATAACCTGCCAGTGGTTCCACTAGCTCCACAGTCATCCTGGGTGTATCCTATCCATCCCTTGGGATTTACCTGGCATGATTTTTGCCTGACAGTCCACTATCATGTCAGGTGTAATGTCTGCTTCCTGCATTATGGCTACCACTGATGCCACTGCCTGATTCCCAGATTAGGTTATGATAAATTATAAAATGGCAAGAAAAAAATCCTCAAACCTGATTGGCTGAGACACTCTTGAAACTGTGATGTTATCTCAGTACAACATTACGGATGTATTCCCGGCAGCCCCTGAGCCTCATCTGAAAGAAAAAAAAGATCAGTATGCCTGTCAACTGTCAGTTCTCCACTGAACAGCTACCACAGAAAAATGTCAAGACAGTCATGAGTTAATTTTAACTTTATTAACATGTCAGACATAAAGAAATGGCTTGGTGAGGAAAACGAAGAGCCAGATGTGCAACAAAAACCAGAAACAGGGAAAAAAGAAAAGAAAAGAAAAGACATTTAGAGTTGACCCCCAAAGAGCCTGACAGCCTGGAGAAAGAATGCAATGAACCGACTACAAAACAAGCAACATCCTGGGCCATGAAAATATTTTTAGACTGGCTATAAGAAAAAAATAATAGATATTGACTTAGAAATAATCCCTTCTGGTGTGTTAAATACTGTACTATGACAGTTTTACAGCTCGGTGAGAAACTCATCCAGTAAGCTATACAGTATAAGCAGTTATATAGGGATCAGAGCTGGGATAAACAGGTTTTTAAATGAACCCCCTATAAGCCAAAACCTTAACCTGATGAATAATACTGACTTCTAGTCAACAAATAACATTTTTGTGGCAAACATTGAAAACCTGAGGAGACAAGGCAAGGATAGCACTAAACACCATCCAGTGATCCCCCTCGCAGAGGTGAAACACTTGCACAACTCGGAAGCGCTGCACATAGAAACCCCCGAGGGCCTAGTCCTCTGCGCCTGGCTGGAGAGTCAACTGCACTTTGCGAGAAGTGGCTGCGAGGGGCAACGGCAACTGAAACCAGACCTGTTTGAAATATAGCAAGACCCCACTGGTTATGAATACCTGACAATGTCCTTTAACAAAAAAAATGAACAGTCATGGCAAAATAATGGAAAGAGGCACAGATAACTTAAGAGGCTTCATGTTCTCCCTACTGGGCCACCCACATTGTCCAATCCGTGCCTTCCAGAAATATGTCTGCAAATTGCCCCCCAATGCTCCAAGTCTCTACATGCACCCCTGCTGAAAACCAACAAAACTATGGCCAGAAAAGCATATCTGGTATACATTGAAGCCCATAGGGATCAAATACTTGGCAACAGTGCTGCCAAAAATATGCAAGGCTGCCACACACCCTCTATTTATACCAACTACAGCTTAAAGGCAACTGCAATACAAATCATTTCTGATACAGGTTTACACTAAAGGCCCAGCAAATTATGGCCATAGCATAATTGAGTAGAGACTTCCTTATGGAGCTATTGGGTACCCTCCCTGGAGAATCGCAGCAGTTGGAGCCAACTGCTGTCTGGAGCCCACCCCACAGAAGCACATGCCTCCTCAGTTCCACTTGAACACAGCTCCATAGTCCTCTCGACCGAAGAAATCCCTGGTACCCACCAGCTTCAAATAACCAAGCAGAACACCGGTAATGGACAGATCTATGTACGAATGGCTCCAGGCATCCTCCAGCAAGCCGCACTGCACAGCATCAAACCACAAACTGCAGGAAATGACCCTGTAACAGGAAACACTCCAAGCGACCAACCCGGAGCTACAATCAACACCATGTCACTGTCCTCCAAGCAACAACTGAACACACAGACCATAATAACTGACAACTCAATGTGCGTCTAACATTTATAACAAATGAAACAAAGAAATACACACCGAGATGAACTGCAAAATGAGCCTAAAAAAGTCTAAGAAAATGAAGCAGTTCAACAAACTCATTGTTCAGTAAGCAGTTAATGTGCAAGTTTTAGCCAAACCATTTTGCAAGTTAACTTGTTTATTGCACACCTTTTTAAATGTTAAGTTATTTGTTGTAAACTATTTAATTTATTTATTCCATTATTTATTCAAAAGCTGGTAGTGCCTTCATAGATTCCATGCCAGTTAACTGATTTATTATACTACAGGTAAATGATTTAATGTCTTCACATTTAATGTATAAAAAAGGAAAAGTTAAACTTTTAAGTATTTATTCCATAAAGAAATCAATTTTTAAACAAAAAAATGTTGTGGGCTACATTTTGAGGTAAAAGGTTACATGCCATTTTTATTGACATTAAACGTAAACAACTTAAAAAATAAAACCTGTACCCTTATTGTTTTACACTCGAGCCATTTTATAATAGCAGTAATGCACTCCAGGGTGAGTGTTGTGCTGGGATAATGTTATGCCTTGCCATTGGATGCACTCGGCCTTTAACCTCGTGCCCAACCATGCAAGGCATGACATTATCCCAGCTGAACACACACACCCTGTTGTGCATTATTGCTTATTATAATTGTTTTACTATGTATTTGTCACATGTATACGTTTTATTGAACTGTCTTGTACTATTCTAATGCTGTAAGGTGCTCTGAGACTTTTGGATAGGGCACCAAACAGATACAATTGCCTTGTCTTGTCACTACTCTCCCATTGAGCACCCTTCCCCCACTAGTGACCCCTTAGTTAACACTTCCATCATGTAGGCAGTGCACTTTTCACATGCCAGCCCCTGGCACACTAACATAAAAACACATGCAGGCTAACTCAGGAGACAATCATATTAAGACCGTGGCACACTCAGACTAAACAAACTGAACAGAACCAAGTTGCAACTAAGGGACATGTATGTCTGATGTATTATCCATGTTCCTGTATGTTGTTTGTGATGCTATTGACGAAAGAACCATGTCTGGGACATTACATGGAGCTGCGCTGAAAATCTAATGCCACTGAAAGCAAAAGAGACAAAATGTTGACGTGTGCTCAATAACTGGTCACAGATTAAGCTGCTCTTCATTGACCCAAGCCTGCTAGTCAGCAGTAAGAATGTCTGTAGCAAAGAAACTACAAATGATGTGCTAAAGAGCTACTGATGTTGTGAAACACATTCTGAAACACAGTAACAGGATTATTTGAGGACCAAATGGTAGGAGAAACCAAGAAATAAAATCCCCAAATGTATTTATTTAATAGTGTGGAATGAGTGTGAGATATGTATTTCTGTATCTTTAAGTGTACAACTGAGAGCTTTGTAATCTGTTACATTTTTATATACAAACATTTACACACAGCAAGTGCTAATAAAATGATAAATTAATGTATGTTTCAGTATAGCATACATAACAATTGAATGAATAACACATGATAAAGCTTTTCTGACTGCAGGATTATATTCTAGAAACTCCTGAAAAATCTTGCTTTGTAGTAGAGAAATAAATTACTACCTTGTCAGTTATTTCTCCTTTTCCAAAACAGAGCCACTAACTCCTCAAGAAGAACTTTGAAAAACATAATATTTGGACACAGTGCAGCTTACATTTCTCATTAGCTCTGTATTTCTTGTTTCCATTATTTATTAGTGAGATCATATGCTTGAAAACAGGATAGTTGTTTCATGAGGGTTCATCAGCTCCTATTGCTTCTTCCCAACCTAATGCCATAATACCCTGCTTGTGACATCACAATTATTTACATGACAATCGACTGTAATGTCACAACAGAGCATTGCAATTTCAAGTAGTGAATAAGTTATAAGGGTAGATGGAACTCTAAGGGATAAAGATCTTTGTTTTTTGTGGGAATTACTTCGGAGAAATCTATTTAAGATGCAGTATATGAAGTACAAGCCTAAGTGTGTCTAAATATTAGGCTTTCCACCATTGTCTCAATAGCAACAGTTGCTGTTTAAGCAATAAGACATGACAGGGTGTACATTGTGCTGGTATAACAGCATGCCTCGGGTGGGTTGAAGCACAAGACTGAAGGCCAAGTGCTTCAACCACCTGAGAAGTGCCGTTATCCCAGCACAAAGCACACCCTGGAGTGCCTTATTGCAATTATGAAATGGATCTGAGAGAGTATATGTAGGTGCATTTTTTAAAAAGTAGAAAAAACTGAAAGAGGAAAAAAGTTGCCCTGTTCAGGCCAGCAGGTGGCATTGCATTCTGTGTTTTGTCCCTGTAGAATAAGTATGGGAAAAATAGTTGGGTGCCAAGAAAAATATGGGCAACATTGGTTTCAGCCATTGGGCTGTTTAATCCCTATTGTGTCCTTTTGGTAGGAGCTGCATGAATTTTATGAGCTCTGGTCGGACATTTTTCTAACAGCCATGGTCTGCGACAGTGTGATGACCTGTGGGGCCATAAACAGTCATGATCAGTGGCAGTGAGATACAGTAATAGCAGGATTTTTTTTTAACAGCCACAGTTGGCAATGTGGCAAGTCCTGTGAGGCCTTAACAGCCACAGTTAGTGGCCATGGGCTGAGCACTGACAGGGCATTTTTTAATCTGTAGCGGTGACAAGACCATTTTCTAATTGCTGGGTTTGGTGGCAGTGTAGTGAGCCCCAGTATTGGCTGACACCAGAACAGAAAATGAAGCAGCAGCATGAGTGGCAGTCAAGTAAACCAGGTGGGGCATAAAAGATACCGATCAGTTTCAGAGTGGGAGTGAGCGGGCAGTGGGCAGCATGTGGGAAGTTCTTTATTGTTTTTTTAAAGATGCCAATCGGTTTCACAGTGCAAATGGGGAGGCAGTCGGTAAAAGTTGTTGAAGCTCAGCATAGTAGTGCTTCAGTTTGGTCTGATTTATCTCTCCATGAAGAAGCCTGAAGAGTCTTGAAAGCTTGAGGGAAAAATACTAGCTAAAACACTATGTAACTCTATCATCCATCTTTACTGTTTCATGGCGTGCTGACACTTGGAATGTTCACAGTTGAAATCCAGTGTAAACAAGTGCAAAGTGATGCTAATAGGAGGGGAAAATCAAGGGACAGTGTATCATATTGCTGGGACACAAGTAGAGAGCAGAGAGGTGGAGAGAGACCTGAGAGTGAGGTGATCAGCAATAATCTAAAGCTAGTTGCTCAGTGTAGCAGGGTTTACAAGATGGCGAGAAGAATTTTGGAGTGCAAAGAAAAATGGATTAGTAGCAGAATGAGGGAGTTGATATTCCATTAGTATAGATCACTGCTGAGACTGAATTTAGAATACTGTGTTCAGTTCTGGGGACTACACCTAACAAAGGACAGGGATAGATTAAAGATGGTAGAATAGTGCAGCGATGACCCACAACCAGCAGAGCAATGCATATGATGAGAGAATGAAAAATCTCAACATGCATTCTCTTGAGAACAGAAGGTAGAGGGACATGGTATAGACTTTCAAGTTCATGAAAGAGTACAACAGACTGGACACAGCAAGTTTGTGCAGACCAAGAAACAGTGCATCCACCAGGGGGTATGCAATCAAGATGGGGGGGGAGGTTCTTCGGACTGACAAGAGGCACTTTTCAGGCCTTTTTCTGTCCTTCACTTTTCTGTGTTTCTATTTTAAGGAATTTAACAGGTCAGCAGCTTTATCGGTGGCAGACTGTTCAGGCCCATGACATGGTTTAATGAGAAAATTGATCCATTTAGCATTTTCATTCACTAAAGAGTTCCTGCAGTCTCAGGGAATATTTTGTGAAATTTAACATTTTGGCAACGTCTAGATCATATTTCATATACAGCATGTTCTGTGTTTCTCTGCTCCTCATATGTTGTTACCTTGGACATTTATTGTGAAATAGGACATTTCCCCTATAGAGCTGATCTATTGTACTTCTGAATTTATAATCCTCTGCTTGGGATGTCCTGGTTTGTTGCTGTGAAGATGATGCTTACCAACAAAGGTTTATAATTTAAGCTTTAGACAAGAAGCCAGTGCAGAGAAATTGTAATAAGCATAGATATTATGGGTAGAAGTCCCGTATCAGGCAGTACTGCGCTAGGTGTGCTGCATTGTTAAAGGTGCTGCCCTTTGGATTAGCCATTAAAATACAAGTTCCTTTTCCCCATCTCTTGCCCAGATGGAAGTTAAAGCAGCAGTGCATGACTGCAGTGAAAATTTTGACCTACACTTTTTTATTCCATTTTAGATTACCCCTTCCTTATCTCCTTTCTTGTATGGTACCTTCCTTCCCCTATTTTGAGTCTGCTTTGGCATGTTCTTTTTCACATTTGAAATAATAAAAGGAGTGCTTCTTTTAATGTGTCTTGCTTTTGACTAGGTTTAAAGTTGTATTCTTAGCTGTTTGTGTACACGTGTTGTCCCATAAGGTGAGGGAGCAGGGTCTACTGCATGCTTGCTTGTTCATTGTAGTCACAGGAAAAGTGATGTTAAACAATTGGTATTCAAAACCAACTGAGGAAAACCTGGACCAAGCCACATTAAAAAGTGCTCCTGTTATTTCAAAGGTAAAAAATGTGCTGAGGCAGACTCAAAATGGGTGAAAATTGTATGATACTAGACAGGAGACCTGTGACACACTGCTGTGCTGCCCCCCTGGCTTACTCCCCATGGCTGGGTCCACCTTTAGCCACTTTGGCATTACTGCCTCACTGTCTGTCTGGCCTCCTGCAGTGGTGGCGAAGGTCTGGATGATCACCCTGGTCGGTGGATGTGTGGGTCTGGTATTGAGCATGGTTTGCGGTGGGCAAGGGCTTCATCTGCTCATAGCCAGTCCCGAACGTTTGTCCCCTGTAATTGCATCCTCTCCCCAGGAGCATGTACTGTCATTTGATGCTGGTGTGCCGACACACCCAGATGACTTGATGCTCGCTCCAGGCTCCCTCACTAACTCTTTCTCCTTGCACCGCCACCTGTGGTCACCCAGATGGCAGTAGAACAGTGGAACAATGAGACCCTCCTTTTGAGAGTACCAGCCCTAAGATTGCTCCCTCCTGAGTGGGTTCCAAAACTAGCTGTCTGAGGCATGCCCCCTATAGGGCATCGAGAATGGCCCTGCTCTTGGATGTGGCTGCAGCAAGGGTACTTCAGTTAACATCTGGCATATTCAGGTCCCCCATCAGCAATATCTCTCCTTTCTCTGCCATCCCAAGGATGCCTTCTATCATTTCCTTGTCCATTTCCTCCCACTGAGATGGGGGTCTGTATACAACCCCTGTGCAGATTGTGGTGCCATTTCTAGTCTCCAGGGTGACCCACAGTGCCTCCTCCCATCCATGTTTACCCTTTAGTTCTGTTGCTTTGATCCCTTCCCTTACATAGAGAGCTACTCCTCCTCCTCTTCTTCTTCCCCCTCCCTGTCCCTCCGGTAGACTGTGTACCCTTGTATGTTGACATCCCAGTCTTGGTTCTTTGTGTACCATGTTTCTGCGACTGCCACAATATTCAGGCATCCATCTTCCATCAAGGCCACCATTACTACCTTGCCACACTGCCATGCCACCTTGTGGTCTTCAAATATGATGATCTCAAGGATTATTTCCTGTCTAGTGACTGTTAGTACCCCATATCCTATACTTAGCACCTGGGTTCCTACACCCTAGGTTCATGATTTTGTACTTTTTGTCATGGAACCCCAACTGCCACACTTCTGACCACTCCTTAAGTTTCCAAAGATGCCTGCGCATTCTCTCCACCCCCTCTCTGTACAGACAGTTGGTAAGACCACATCTGGAGTACTGTGTACAGTTCTGGAGACCCCATCTCCCCAGAGACATAGACAGGGTGGAGGCCGTCCAGAGGAGGGCAACCCAAATGGTACAGGGTCTGCACCAGAAGAAATTTGAGGAAAGACTAAAGGAGCTTAAGATGTATAGCCTCGAGGAAAGGAGGGAGAGGGGGGACATGATAGAAACTTTCAAATACCTCAAGGGAATCAACAAAGTCCAAGAGCATATTATCTTTCAGAAAAAGAGATGTGCAAGAACAAGGGGACACAACTTGAAGATAGAGGGGGGACGGCTCAGAGGTAATGTGAGGAAGTATTTCTTCACAGAGAGGGTTGTAGATGCATGGAATGACCTTCCTGAGTAGGTCGTAGAGACAAAAACAGTGGGGGAATTCAAGAATGTATGGGACAGACATAAGGCAATTCTAGTGGGAGATAGGAGGAAGTAGGCTGTTGGTTAACTAGGATCTGCAGCTTATCCTTTAGGTAGGGAAATGGGCAGACTAGGTGGGCCAAGTGGTCCTTATCTGCCAACAAATTCTATGTTTCTAGTAGCATACAGAGAGATGTGAGGACATATCAGTGTTACTATATGGAATTCAGATTTTTGTTTGACAATGATCAGAAAGAACCCCTGTTGGGGGAGGCCTGATTTTCAAAAATTCATACTGGAAGCCTTTTTACAATGTTGTGATGTTGGTTGCATGCACATCACCCAATGAAAACTGGAACAGACATCATTAACCTGTGAAGGCAGCCCATATATAGTCCTCAGGTTAAACTACAGGAACTACACCTTGGCCAGTAAACAAAGAAACACAGGGCCTCTTTACCATTCTCCAAATACACCAGACTCAGGTGCACAAGCTAAGTATTGATACACACCCATAGCTTTTACTGCAAGAAGCACACTCACCCCAGTGATGTAATCACGTAGCACGTTGGCAACATTTTTGTGAGCACAGCAGCGACTCAGCGGCGTGGCTCTTTGGAGCTTTTGTTTACATTTCTGCTGAATTTTGAAATATGTCAAAACAGATATAAACCTGTAATCTAAAAGCAAAAACTACAATACGTTAATTTAACATTCCTTACTCTATGATTACTCAGGAGCATTTGTGATATAACTGACCCACAAAATTGATAGTGAAGGAAAAGTGATTGTCTACCTGTTTTTTTTTTTATTTCATTTTGTACGTTGGCCTGGTGATGCAGAGAACTGTGGTGCTGTAGCACCTTACCTGTCACTATGCAGGTGATCTGAGTTTGGAAGCAAACTTGGGTTGTTGAGGGAGCTGGGAAAGCATCAAGCAGTCGCCTGGCAGCTTTCGTCTCCTGGATTGTGTGTGTGTGTGTGTGGGGGGGGGTCTACCTGTCTCTTTAATGCCATCAGGTGGAGGCTTGGTGGTAGCGCCTGTGCTCAGGAGACAGACTGCGGTCAGATGGGGTGGAAGGATCAGCAGTTCCGGGATGCATGCACACCTCTACCCGTATGCACTTTCTATGCCACCGTGACTCTGGCACAAGGGAGAAAACAGAAAAAATAGTCAGCTTGGGCTCCATGACATCCTGCTCGCCAGCCCTCTGCTCCACACTACCACCTACCTGGGACCTAGCAACTGCATGTGAGTCTCTGGGTGGAGGGGTGCAGGGCCCTCCCGCCACAGGGACACTCCATGGGGGTCTAAGGGACCTCTCTGAGTTGAGGCAGAATGCTGAGCGAAGGCAGCATGGATGGGACCGACGAGCCCCAGCCCGAATAGACCGTGGGAGAAAAACCTTGATTTAAAAAAAAAAAAATGTTTTTGCCACCCCAGTGGCATGGCAGTAGTGCTGCTACCCACCACACTGGTATTCTAGGATCAGGAGTGATCTTGGCTTGCTGGGGGCTGGATGGAGAGAGAGGATTGAACATCCAGTGGACTGTTGTCCTCTCCCTAGGAGGGAGGGCTGCCATGTCTGACAAATGATTGCTACCTCATGGAGGCCTGGTGGTATTGTGGGTCTGGAGTGGCAAGAAGGGTAGACTCTGTAAGACTGCACAGCACACGTGTGCCGATGAACACACTCCAGCATGGAATACAGGGAGAAAATAGGAGGAAAATTATGGCAAGGCACCTTGCATGCTAATTCTCACACCCAGTCCACCACCAGGACCCTGCTGGCTGGAACTAGATTTGTGTCATAGTGGGGGGTGATGGCCCTCTCCCTCCTGACCCCACCAAGGGTATTCATCTGTGGGGGTTCCTGGGCCATACAAGTAAGCCTGAGGATGTGGTGGTCGGTGAGGGGTTGGTGAGGACAGGGCTGAATGGAACCCAAGCCTGCCTCATAGAATTATAGAAACATAGGATTTGATGGCAGATAAGGATCACTTGGCCCTCTTAGTCTGCCCATTTCCCTACCTAATGGATAAGTTGCAGATCCTATTTAACCAACAGCCTACTTACTCCTACCCCTCACTAGAATTGCCTTATGTTTGTCCCATGCATTCTTGAATTCCCCCACTGTTTTTGACTCTATGACCTCCCCAGGAAGGTTGTTCCATGCATCTACAACCCCCTTGAAGAAATACTTCCTCACATTACCTCTGAGCCGTCCCCCCTCTATCTTTAAATTGTGCTGCCTTGTTCTTGCACACCTCTTTTTCTGAAAGATACTACCCTCTTGGACATTGTTGATTCCCTTGAAGTATTTGAAAGTTTCTGTCATGTCCCCCCTCTCCCTCCTTTCATTGAGGCTATACATCTTAAGCTCCTTTAGCCTTTCTTCATATGTCTTCTGGTGCAGACCCTGCACCATTTTGGTTGCCCTCCTCTGGACAGCCTCCACCCTGTCTATGTCTTTGTGGAGATGGGGGCTCCAGAACTGTACACAGTATTCCAGATGAGGTCTACCAACTGTCTGTACAGAGGGCCAACAACTTCCTGTTCTCTACTGGTGATGCCTCTCCCTATGCATCCCAGTATCCCCCAGCCCTCCTTACTGCCTTCTCACATTGCTGGCCCACCTTTAGATGATCTGACTACCCCCAGGTCCCTTTCTATTTTTGTTGTTGTCAGTATCTCACCCCCATTGTGTACTCTTCCGCTGGGTTTTTGTTTCCCAGGTACATTACTTTGCACTTCTTTGCATTGAATCTAAGCTGCCATACATTTGAGCATTCCTCCAACCTTGCCAAGTCCCTTTTCATCCTTTCCACCCCACCTTGCTTATCAACCCTGTTGCAGATCTTTGTGTCATCTGCAAAGAGACATACATTCCCTTCCAGTCCCTCTGCAATGTCACTTATAAAGACATTAAAAAGGACCAGCCCCAGTTCTGAACACTACGGTACCCCACTAGTAACCCCCCTTTCTTCACTGTGGACTCCATTTACTATTACCCGCTGTGTCCTGTTGTCCAGCCAGTGTTTTACCCAGGCTACCACCCTGGGACCCACTCCCAGGCTGGCTAATTTGTTTATTAATCTTTTGTGCAGGACTGTGTCAAATGCCTTTTGCTAAAGTCTATGTAGGCCATGTTCACAGCCCCTCCCTTGTCTACTACTTTGGTCACCCAGTCAAAGAAATCAATTAGATTTGTCTGACATGACCTTCCTGCTGTGAATCCATGCTGTCTTTGGTCCTGTGCCCCACTGGCCTCTAGGTACTCAACAATTCTTTTCCTCAGAAGTGATTCCATCATTTTCCCTACCACTGAGGTCAAACTGACAGGTCTTTAGTTTCCTGCCTCTGTCTTGCTCTCACTTTTGTGACGGGGAATCACATCTGCCCTCCTTCAGTCCTCAGGTACCACACCATCCTCCCATGATTTATTAAAAAGGGTAGTCAGTGGTGTTAGCAGTTCTTCTCTTAGTTCTTTTAGAATTCTGGAGTGAATCCCATCAGACCCCATTGCTTTATCCACCTTCAGTTTTAAGAGTTCTTTCAGAACGCTTTCTTCTATGAAAGGACTAATATCAACCCCACTATCCAGAATGCTTCTATTGACTGGACTAGGTATCTCTCCCTGCTTTTCCATTGTGAATACTGAGCAGAAGTGTTTGTTCAGTATCCCTGCTTTTTCACTGTTGCTCTCTGCCCAACCACCTTCCTCTTTATTCAGCCTCAATATCCCTGCCTTAGTCTTTCTTTGCTCCCTAATGTACCTATAAAAGGTTTTATCCGCCTTCTTAAATGAGTTGGCTGTCTTTTCCTTGGTTTGTGCCTTTGCTATTCTGACTGCCTTCCACGCTTCCTTCTGCTTTAACTGGTACAGTTCTCTGTCCCGCTCCTTCTTTGTTTCCTTATACTTCCAGAATGCTATCTTTTCTCCCTTACCTTCCCCACCACTTCTTTTGAGAACCATAGTGTTTTTTGGTTTTCATTTTCATTTGTTTATTTGCTTCACACAAAGGCTTGTTGCCTCTGTGATGGTGGTTTTGATGTTTTCCCATTGTTGCTGCACCCCACCTTCTTGCCTGTTTGCTAGTGCTTTTCTGAGGCACTCTTCCATTTTGACAAAATCAGCTCTCTTGAAGTCCAGTACCCACTTTTATATGGCTTAACTCTACAGCTAAGTTTATCATGAACCACACTATTTGGTGGTCGCTTGTTCCCAGATGGCTACCCACTTCAAAATTGGAGATCCTCTCTCCATCCCCATTTTAGAGTACCAGGTCTAAGATTGCTGCCTCCCAAGTGGGTTCTAAAACTAGCTGTCTGAGGCATGCCCCCTGTAGGGCATCGAGAATGGCCCTGCTGTTGGATGTGGCTGCAGCAAAGGTGCTCCAGTTAACATCTGGCATATTCAGGTCCCCATCAGCAATATCTCCCCTTTCTCTGCCATCCCAAGGATGCCTTCTATCATTTACTTGTCCATTTCCTCCCCCTGAGACGGGGGTCTGTATACAACCACTGTGCAGATTGTGGTGCCATTTCTAGTCTCCAGGGTGACCCACAGTGCCTCCTCTCATCAATGTTTACCCTTTAGTTCTGTTGCTTTGATCCCTTCCCTTACATAGAGAGCTCCTCCTCCTCCTCCTCTTCTTCCCCCTCCCTGGTCCTCCTGTAGATTTTGTACCCTAGTGTGTTAACATCCTAGTCATGGTTCTCTGTGTACCATGTTTCTGTGACTGCCAGAATATCCAGGCATCCCAATTCCATCAAGGCCTTGGGGTGGAGGATAAAGTGTATATATATATGTATATGTATAAAAAAAAGTATATTTTGTTTGTTACTATTCCATTTTGTGGTGCTCTTGTAACATCCTGCCATTTTTCCAGATCACAGGTTAATAACCTAATTTCTTATACAACACATCAGGCATGGGGTGGGGGGAATCCCCCATGTTCAATATGGTACTTCTAAAAACAATATATATTCCAAGTTAGGACATAAATGCTGCTGCTGCAAAGTTGGACAAAGCATTCCCTGCCCATACCCTTGAAGATCTGGAAACAGAGTTTATTATTTTTTGTCACTCTCCAGGACAGCCTCCTGAGATGTATCATCTTGTTTTCATGAGAGACCCTCAAGATGTTAAACGTGAAGAGGAAACAGGATGAACAGGAATTAGCCTTTCACATATAAACAGATTTTCTGCAGCTCTTAAGCTACCCTGAAACCAGTAGAAAAATGTGCATGCACAGTAAAAAAAAAATAAAATAAATAAATAAAAAAATAATTGACTGCCATTATCATCCTAGGAATTTTTCCATATTGTTTTTTGGGTGGAGCTGGAGATAAAGATTATGTGCCAGCTCCCGATTTCTGGAGATTTATTTCAGAAAGGCGGTCTTGACGTTATAGAGCTTGGAACTCATCAGCACAGTACACCTTACTTTGTCTAACTTGGTCCCTCAAGATGAAGGATGGGCAGACTGGTGCGCTTCCACCAAGTCTCACTGTCGACAGACTTTACAGTGACACTAATTTGCCAACGGTGATCACATCACCTGGCAAATGTGTCGACTGACCGCCATGGTGTGGGGCACATTTAGACTGTCTGCGGGGGGCTTCACCCTCTGCAACCCCCATGCTGGCTCTTCCCCCTTCATCCTCCTGGACCTATAGATTACCAGCTCCGGGGGGGGGGTAGATTATGGGGGAGAATGGACAACACTGGGAGTCGCTGTATCTGTACAGTGCTCCGACAACCCGTTCGACACTGGATGTTGAACTGGTTGTGTCACTGTGTTGGTCTCACTCTGCTGCTGTCGTTGTAACAATGGTATACAGTTTGGTGCAGTCATGAAAAGCCTTGAGTGCCTGTCAGATGCCTTAATACAATTCACTTCAACTTAACAAAATCCTTTGGGAGGTTAATCAGGTGAAATGCTATATTACAGCTACTAGACAGTATATCACCAGACAAAATCAGAGCAGAAGCTCTGCTGACCTACAGGAATACAGAAGATCAAGAAATGACTGCACTCGTGCTATCCGCTTTGCTAAAAAACAACCACTTTAGGGAGGCGTTAAAAACTCCTGGGCTACAATAAGAATTTTTGGAACAATATAAAAGATGCCACACGGAAACACCATAAGGAGGTTCCAAGTATGCTTAATATAAATGGTGTTCCAACATTAGATCAGCTGACCATTGTTGATACATTTAACAAAGCATTTACTGATTTGAGTAGTGTCCTTCCGCACAACTTCTTTGAGGAATCCACTTTCCATCAGGGACCAAGGTTCACAACATAAACAATCATCCTCACCTCCATTCTATTTCAAAGCAGTCCCACTACATCAGGCTAGAAGGTATCTTCACAAGGTACTTGGGAAATCAAGGAAAAGCGGGAACACCCTTGACCTCAAGCTTGTCGCACTCACACTCAAAGAGATTTTGGTTCCCTTTACTAAACTAATGAACCAGTCCTTATGATTGGGTCAATTTCCCAAAGTTTGGAAGTCAGCTCTAGTAACACCTGTGCATAAGAGTGGTGACAGGGCACTGCATTCCAGCTATAGGCCAATTTCTATCCTCCCCCCACTGTCCAAAGTGCTGGAGCATATCATTGCGGATCAGTTAGTGGAATACCTTGAAAAATACATAGTCCAATGCCCAGAGCAGCACGGATTTCAAAAATGATACAGCACCACCACCACCACTCTGCTGGAATTCACCAGTATCATTCAGAACTCACTTGAGTGGGGGGGGGGGGGGGGGCTTGTTGGTGTAGCCTTTATTGATTTAACTAAGCTTTTGACACTGTCAATCACTCACTTCTACTTCAGCAGCTTTCATCCATTGGCCTTTCTAATGAATCTAATGGTTCAAAAGCTACTTGTCGGACTGCTCTCAGCAGGTGAGGATTGCTAACACCACGTCTGAACATCTGCCTGCTCGCTGCGCAATACCACAGAGATCAATGCTTGGACCACTTCTCTTTAGCATTTTTCTAAAAGACCTGCCTCGTTACAGCAATCAATGGATCCTTCTTTATATAGATGATGCTGTCATCTACACCACCCATCATGAACCCCCCACACATTGAAAATCATCTGCAACTTGCTTTTGAGTGAGTCGAGGAATAGTTTGGAACTCACAAACTGGTAAGGAGCTACAAAAAAACAAAGGTGATGTTCTTAATGATGCCAGAGGTAAACACAAATCCTACCCTCTTGTTGTCAGGAACTGCTCAGGTGTCCTCTTGAACAAGTCGATCATTTTAAATACCTGGAGGTAACTGTGGACTGCTCCCTTTACTACTCCATGCACATCGAGAATGTGGCCAGAACAGTTAACATTAGAATAGGGCTTCTTCACAGACACAAGCAATGCTTGACACCTGATGCCCTGCGAACCACTATCAATAGCACAGTCATTTCCATCATTGACTATGGCCTGGTCATCTACAGCTCCGCACCCTCTACCTCCCTCCGCAGGATAGCAGTGGCCCTCAACAAAGCTTGCAGGCTGCCCACTAGTTCCCCATGCCTCACGCATACCTGCGACCTTTATGAACAATCTGGATGGCTTCAACTTAACAGTAGAATTCGCTATCCAACCTGCCTGTTAGCCAAAAAAACACTTCTTGGACTCGTACCTCCTGGAGTTGCAAACCTTCTAATTTATTCTTGGGTTTGCAGCGCACTAGAAACTCTGCCCATCAACTTTTCACTGTTCCAAGATGCAAAACTATACAGGGACAGGGGTCCTACTCTTACCAGGCCCCCCCTCTGGTTCAATGACCTTGGTGCAGAACTCACTACTGTACCAACACTGGGCCCTTTCAAAAACCTACTTTGACAAGATCTGCTAGAGAATAGTAGCTGTGACTGCACCTGAGAAAGGCTATCTGTTTCCCTGTTCTGACCTGCTCCCCTCTAGTTATACCCCTGCCCTCACCTCCAACCTCTCCCTACTGTCCATATTCCCTTTTATTTCTTCCCTCAATCCCCTACTTAGGCACCTGTCCCCCTCTACTCCCTCCCTTTTTTTTACACTGCCCAACACTGCCCTTCCCTACCCCTCACTGTGCTTCTTCTGTCTCTTACTTACTGTGCAAATATCCTTTACTTTTGTTATGACAAAGCCACCAATGGCTGCTCTTGTTCTCACTACTGACCAGGCATTTGCCAGGACCATAGTTAAACGTGTTGTATATTACTCCCCTACCTTATTGTATCACACTGTTGTTAAATGCTTAAATCCTGTTATTGTATAATCTGTTTAGTTAGTGACTATTGTACTGTTCCCATTGTATGTTTTCCCACCCTTTTGATGTGTAACCTTTGTAAATGAGTGGTTTCCTGCTCAAAGGTGTTGTAATCCAAGATTGAAATAAATAAATAAATACAAGTACACTCACAGACTGCATAAAAATATGGAAACAGCTGTTACCAGGAATGCTTTTTATCATGTGAAATGTGAAATGGTAGTGGCCAAGTTAGCGTGTTTAGATAGCTGACTGCAAGATGCTGCTATAGTGCTCCAAAGGACCTTTTCTTTTGTATAATCAGTTTTAATAAGCAGCCTTTTGGCTGATGAAATAACCTTTATATATATATATATAAATCCTCAAATGAAGAAGTAACCAGAGGGGAGTAATTCCATAACCATGTTCAGAGCCCTTTCATCTTAAGGAATAAGAGAAAAAGTACTACTAGCAGTTATGTGAAAACAGAAGTCAACTGTTTACAGTCCCCTGTGTGTCTTTTCTTTTTGATAGGATACTCAAACACTTTGAGGCAGTGGTGTGGTAATATCATGCTGAACTATGATCAACATTTGCAGAGCGCATAGCCTAAATCTTATGCAAAAGATGCTCTATGCAGGCATATTGAACTTTGACAGATTTGTTGATGGGTGCACAAAGACCAGTGAAAGTGTTACTGTGCCATTATTCAGCAAGGTGATGAATATAGTTCTCCTGAGAGAGCTGACTGTAGACAAGCTGCTGAAGGCTTAATCTAAGTGAGCCAAGTGCCAGCTACCCAGCTGGGAGAACTAAAGCACAAGCAACAGAATCCTTCTCCTCAAGGAAGGAAATTAGACTTTTTGAAATGATTAACAAATTTGACTTTTGCTAATCAATGAATGTAAATATATTATTTGAAGTAAGCCAACAGTATTACAGTTTTGATGAGACAAGTCCCATGTTAATCCAGGTAATCCCCTCTTGCTTATCCTGCGGTATGCATTTTTTAATATTAAATGGAGCAGTTAAAAGGGAGGATGCTTATGTGAACTTGGTCTTTACTAAGCTCTCCTAAGTCCTGTTTACACATGGGGTCTGAGATCTAGTTTATCTGAGAGAACTGCCAATTAAAGTCAGTTGCACATACAGTGCAGTATACTGAAAGAGCATATCTGTTTATAATGGCAGGCTATTTTGCTCACCTTCTTGGGCAGGGCTAATGGATTATTGGCTTTGCTTTGTGAACTGTTTCCCTCCTTGTTTTTTTTTTATTCTGTAGAGCATATTTTCTGGCCATGGTCATCTCTCAAGGATATACCCTGATCCAGGGATATACTGTATACCTGTACTATATAATCTGTTCTGACCCATTGATCCTAGTCTCTCACTGGATTCAGTGCCACCCGTATTGTCTCACATGGCTTCCCTCCATGGCAGGGGCTCCGGGGGGAGGGCCATCCCGGCAGTCTATTATGTGGACTAGGATTTGATGTCGGGGATACTGGGACCCACGGGAATCCAAAAATCCAGGTTGTCCTGTAGACTGTACATGTGTTTTTTTCCTCCTCTGGTTTCTTCCCTTCTTTCCTCCTCTTTTTGGCATGGGCAGAGCTCTGCCATGCCTTGGCTCCATGCAGCAGCATTGCACAGATCGAGCAAGCTTGCTTGGCACACCCCAGGGGTCTCTGCTGCACTGATTGCCCAATGCCATGTATCCATCCCTCCTGACTGCAGCATTTTGCTGAGCAGCAGCTGCTGCAGACTGGCCTGCCTCCTAATATGGCATTCTGAGCTCGCTCCCAAATGCATGCCACTTGCATGACAGAACAACATGCAGCTACAAGGCCATTGGGTGGCCTGCCCCCACCTTGTTAATGGCAGGTTTTGGGAAATAGTGCTTGATTAATCAACACACCGCAGAGTCAGTTGCAGACACCAGCTATTTTTTCACTGTCTCATACTTATCATAACCTGCTTGACAGATGTTTATTTCCTTGGGAAGTCAGGATGTATTCGTTATGAAGCACGGGCTTCTGTTGATATTGGTTGCATGCAGTCTATATCATGCCAACCACCACCACTACTGTCTAATCCAGTACACATCCTACCTGCCCTACTCTTCCCCTTCCAGCAGATGTTGCTGCAATGAGTAAACCGTTTCTATTGATACTGTGTATGTCCCTTTGTTAAATATATCCTGTTACATGGGAAATTGTAGGTCTCTCACGTACAGTGAAAAACTGTTAACAGGAAACACATCACCAGGTAGACAGCGTGTTATAAATTAATGGGGCCTCTGTAGAGTGTCTTTCATAGTATTAATTAAAGTAAAAAAATATATAATAAATTGCCTATACCCAGCACTACGCAGTTACAAATTAAATAGAAACACAGATTCTGAAGGCAGAATAGTTGTTACTGCCTTACCCCCTGGACTAGTGCCATGATGGGTTATTTTCTACAGAATGTATGAGAGATACAGCAACAAATAGGGAAATATAGAGCACACTAGGGAACTAAAAATAAAGGTTTTGTACAAAAGAATGACAAACAGAAGAAAAACCTTTATCTGTACTAAATTCTAGGTCTCTCTTACCCACACAGGTCTTTAAAAAGGACTTAGCACACAGCTTCAAGTCCAACTAGGTCTCCCAGCAAAATGGGAACTGCTCTCTCTCTCTCTCTCTCTCTCTCTCTGGTTTGGTTGTAAAACAGCATCTGTGGGTACAGCCTAACCCCCTGAGTGAAGGGATCATGCCTCACCTGTGTGTCCAGAGATATTGAGCCTCTGGATCCCATAATTTCACAGGAATGACTTATACAGTATAAGTTATACTGTATTTATGTTTATAAAATGGGAAGGGAAAATACTGTAGTCTAATCAGATGAGATCTGTTTCTAGCCATGGCCTTGGGAGACTACAACCAATGGCTAAAGCAAGTCCTTGCTAACCAGGATGCTTGACTTGCACAAATCCTTGTGCTAGTCTTTACATTTTTTAACTTAAGATGGTCAGTATTGTTTTCTTTGCTAAAGTAACAAAACAAACAAACATCAGTACTTACAAACACAGAATAGGCACCCAGGAGGACTGTTTGTTGAAAGCTCTGTTTATTTCTTAGTCTCACACACCACTTTTGCTGAATTCTGCTTTGCTTGGCTGTAGGTTCACTCCTGTACCACCCCCCTTCTCGGCCAACAATAAAAACAAAATATCAAGAAGCTATACAGCACCAGGACAGTAGTGGCCACACTACACTAGCTCCCCCCCCTTGGTGATAGTCCTCCAGAGAAAGGGATTATATTACCCCAAATTCTCATATGTAGTAGTAGTAGTAATAGTAAAAATATTTATTCATAAAAATATTTATGAATTTAGGATAAAACTTGATTGAGCCACAGATTCATTTACAACGAGATCCTCTCAAGCTATTACAGAAACATTACAAAGTGTATTATACAAAGTTAGTTCATACATATGTGCAAAAATTGACTATTACAATGGGTAGGGTCAGGCATCTTTACATTTCACTTGGTAACTTCATGCTAGCGGCATTTCTGTGTTTTTCCCTCTGTTACCTGGTGAGAGCGCTGCTCGTTGCAGCTGTGAACTAGCTGCGAATTACCTATCTGGATTGTTGGATTTATTTATTCTGGACTGCATTTCTCATCTGTCTGCCCACTTAACCCTATGTGCCTGACACAGCGTGAGAGGCTGTGTGATATCTGCACAAACTCGCTGCCAGCTGGAGCTGGAGCTGTGAGAGGGGGGCTGCCAGCTGATTGGTGTGTGGGAGTGGGGAGGCACTGTTTAAACGCAGGCGCCGCTCACTAGCGGCATTTCTGTGTTTTTCCCTCTGTTACCTGGTGAGAGCGCTGCTCGTTGTAGCTGTGAACTAGCTGCGAATTACCTATCTGGATTGTTGGATTTATTTATTCTGGACTGCATTTCTCATCTGTCTGCCCACTTAACCCTATGTGCCTGACACAGCGTGAGAGGCTGTGTGATATCTGCACAAACTCGCTGCCAGCTGGAGCTGGAGCTGTGAGAGGGGGGCTGCCGGCTGATTGGTGTGTGGGAGTGGGGAGGCACTGTTTAAACGCAGGCGCCACTCGCTAGCGGCATTTCTGTGTTTTTCCCTCTGTTACCTGGTGAGAGCGCTGCTCGTTGTAGCTGTGAACTAGCTGCGAATTACCTATCTGGATTGTTGGATTTATTTATTCTGGACTGCATTTCTCATCTGTCTGCCCACTTAACCCTATGTGCCTGACACAGCGTGAGAGGCTGTGTGATATCTGCCAAACTCGCTGCCAGCTGGAGCTGGAGCTGTGAGAGGGGCTGCCCGGCTGATTGGTGTGTGGGAGTGGGGAGGCATTGCTTAAACTTCAGGCGCCGCTGCTAGCTGAAAGTACAGAGTGGTACAAGCGCACTGAGCTGAAATTTGCTTGTTTTGGATGAGAGGTGGGAATTATACTATGTTATAACAGTTTATGTATGTCAACCAGTTTTATCGTAAAGTAGAGTTTTATGTGTATTGCTTGCATGATTTATATGTGCCACTTGGCTTATTTAATTAGATATGTGTAGGGGTTCTGTTAGACGACTCTTAGGGCCTAGGATTGTCTATGGGAATTCGCAGCTGCATGCGTTGCGTCCTTTTATCCCCCTCCCTGTATCTGATATTACTATCAGACGTTGTAGGGAAGTGGGGATTGTGGGGGATTGTTTTGCGCATGCGCTGTGGGATGACCAGGAGTGGGTTGATCAAAAGATTGAGGTGGTTAAGTCCAGGAGATGCCCTGGAATAAATAGAGCATCTAGGAGAAGCCAGGCGTGGTTGGTGCCTATTTCAGGGGCCACCAGGTCAAGTGGCCAGGTGACCTCTAGGGCTGCATCACCCTCAATACCTCTGGACAGCAGTGCTATACAGCATCAGGTCGATCAGAAACAAGGCGGCTATTATTGCGCTCTGGTCTCATTGGTTGACCTGGCGTGCATTAAGAACCTGGGTGGGAGATGATGCTGGCCTTGTTTTTGAGGCTGCAGTCCCCCCAGGATACACTGTGGTGCACTGCCCCAGAGAAAATCGTAGGGGAGGCGGTGTAGCTATTTGTTTTAAATCAAACCTGGACTTCACCGTGCACCCGGTGGGAACCCCAGGTTCATTTGAGTGTGTGGCCATTCGTGGAGGACTTGGTGTTGGCTGCAGGATCCTCCTCATCTATCGCCCTCCTGGTCCAATGGGGGGGTTCCTGCAGGAATTCGCTAAGTTTGCTGCCGGCGAAACATTGGATTCCCCAAGATGTATTTTTCTTGGGGACTTCAATGTTTGGGCCGAGGATAGAAGTCAAAAGTGCACCAATGAGTTACTGCAGAGTATGTCCCTCTTGGGGCTGGTGCAGTCTGTCGGCATGCCCACTTACCAGGATGGCCACACATTGGACCTGGTGTTCTCACTGGGACTTGAGATCGCTGATCTTGATATTGATCGAGTAGCTTGGTCTGACCATTGTACGGTGAAATTCACGTTTAGTGCTCCCGTCATAAATTCTTCCCCTTCTGAGACATTTTGCTGCCGCCCGTTAAAAGATCTTACCCCTGAGGGTTATTTGGCGGCAGTTGATTTATCAAGGGTGGGTGATGCATGCGTCGGAGCGGTTGACGCTGGGGTAGACGCCTATAATGAGGTGCTATCTGGCGCCATTGACTCCCTCGCACCTGTCCGTGTACGACCCAGAACTTCATACCTGCGGTCACCTTGGTATGATGGTGATCTCAGGGAAATGAAGAAGCTGGGTCGGAGATTAGAGTGTCGCTGGAGGAAATCCCGTCTGGGGGCTGACAAACTGGTCCTGTGTGTGCATTATTGAGCATATCAGGAGGCAATCAACCAAAAGAAGGCAATATTTTTGTCCTGGGAGATTGCTGCTGGGAGAAGCCGACCAGCCTCACTCTTCCGGACTGTTGATAGACTTCTTCATCCATTCTGTCTTCAGCCCGGAAGAGTTTCCTCGAATGAGGATTGTGAGGAATTTGCTCGTTTTTCTCGGACAGGGTGTCTGTAATCCGGCGGGAGGTTTCCTCAGCCAGTAATATCATTGCTGTCAGTAGTCATCAGTTGTGTTCTAAGAGCACTCTCTCTAGGTGGGGGGAGTTTAGGCCAGTGGAGGTTCGTGAGGTCATTGAGATAGCGGCCAACTTGAAGTATACCTTTTGTGAACTGGATCCCGTGCCAAAGCGCTTCTTGATGAGGTGCATTGACACTGTTGGCCCGGTGTTTGCCCTGATTGTCCGGTGCTCCCTGAGTCAGGGTGTCTTTCCGAATGCCTTGAAGGAGGCTCTGGTGAGACCCCTTTTAAAGAAAGCTTCTCTGGACCTGGAGATTAGGGCAAATTGCCGTCCTATCTCCAATCTTCCATTTCTGGGAAAGGTTGTTGAGAAGGTGGTATCACTTCAGTTGGGGGAACATCTCATGACCCACGAGTTGTATGATCCCTTCCAGTCAGCTTTTCAGGCCAGACATAGCACTGAAACTGCATTAGTTCAGGTGCAAAATGACCTCCTCAGGGCTAGAGATCGGGGGGACAAGACAATTCTTGTTCTCCTCGATCTCTCCTCAGCATTTGATACTGTGGACCATTGTGTGTTGCTTTTCCGCCTGAGGGAGTTATGCAGACTCACTGGTATTGTTATCAAATGGTTTGAGTCATTTCTTACTAACAGGAGGCAGCGGGTTGTGATGGGTAACTTCTCATCCGTACCCTGCCTCCTTTTGTGTGGAGTCCCTCAGGGTTCGGTATTGGCCCCAGTGTTGTTCGCAGTATACATGCTGCCCCAGGGGGAGATCATTAGGAGGTATGGTTTGAGTTTTCATTGCTATGCTGATGATACTCAACTATACCTATCCTTTGCCCCAGGAACATCAAATGCAGTGGATGTGATGAATATCTGTCTGGCTGAGATAAATGACTGGATGTCTTTCAGCTGGCTGCGACTGAACCCTAACAAGACTGAGGTACTGGTAGTGGAGTTGAACAGAGCTCGTGATGGGATGGCCTCTGATTCAGCGACTGGCATTGTGCTAGGAGCTGTGTCATTGATGGCCTCCCCATGGGTGCGAAACCTTGGTGTGATCTTTGACAGGAACCTGTCCATGGAGGCTCAAATATCCTCTGTGGTTCGTTCCTGTTTTTTCCATCTTAGAAATATCGCCAGGATTAAGCCCCTTGTTCCGGCTCTGGACCTCCCTACTTTGGTACATGCCTTAGTCACTTCTAGGCTTGACTACTGTAATGCCCTCTATCTCGGGGTCTCTGGAACTTCTCTTTGCAGACTGCAGCTAGTGCAAAATGCTGCTGCCCGGCTTTTGACCGGACAAAGTAAGTTTTGTCATATTACTCCGGTATTGCTGGAATTGCACTGGCTGCCTGTCAGGTAGAGAGTATTGTTCAAGATGGGTTTTCTCACCTATAAGACCCTACATGGACAGGGCCCTGGTTACCTTTCTGATCTCCTGGTACCGTCCACCTCTGTCTGGGATCTCCGCTCCTCTAGTGGTGGCCTCCTCAAAGTTCCGAGAGCAAGGTTGAAATCAGCTGGGGATCGATCATTTGGAGTTGCTGCTCCAGCTTTCTGGAACTCGTTGCCGCTCGAAGTGAGAGAGGCCCCCACTATAGAGGCCTTTAAGAGTCGTCTGAAGACCTTTTTATTTATGCAGGTTTTTGGAGATTAAGTTTTATGTGTATGATATTTTAATGTAATGTATACGGTATGACATACTGTACAGTTTTTGTGCGGCGCCCAGAGCCTTTGGGATTGGGCGTCTTTTTAAATAAAATTGACATTGACATTGACATACAAGGTAATTTAATGACTGTATACATTCATATAACATTAAACAGATATAAAACAGAGTTCAAAAACCCATACATTTCTCTTATCATCTTCCCCCCCTGCTCAAATTAATTAGAAAAATCAGAGCCTAATGTTCCATGTCTAGGCCATTGACAGCATTGACCTGGTTTTTGCAATAATTCCCTAGCCAGGTTTTAATTAGGTTCCAAGTTTTTTTCTGGACTGAGTCTCTTAGGTCAGGAGGGATTTTGTTCTACAGAAGTGCACCTTGGTAATATACCATATGACTGCCCACTTCCAGGTTACACACTGGTAGCACCAAATCTAGAGCTTTGGCAGATCGCAAAGATACAACTTCATCCCTTTTTATTAAGTGGGAAAGTATATGTGGAGGAAGGTTGCCAACCATCCCTTTATGGATGAAGGCAAGTAAATGCTCCTGCCTTCTATCCTGAAGGGTCCTCCAGTCTAATCTATCATACAGCTGGCACCTATGCGATAGTCTGGGGGCATCTAAGATGAACCTGGCCAGTCTACCGTAATATGTATCTAACCTCTCTAGGTCTCTTTTTAAGCCATTCAAGTGTAAGATATCTCCATAATAAAATATAGGTATAATCATGGAGTTTACCAGTTTCTTTTTTTAAGTCTACTGTTAAACAAGATCTAATTCTATATATAGCCCCATATCTTCTACTTATATTCTTTGACAAGCCATCAATATGAACATCCCACTTCAGGAAACTATCCAACCACAACCCCAAATATTTATATGACTGTAAATGTTGAATCGGGGAGCCCCCCAGGGTAACCACTCGTAAGGACCCATCCTCCTGAATTTCATTTGTTCTAGAAAATAGCATTGATTTTTTTTTTTTGCATTAAGAAGCAATTTACTATTATTAAATAAAACCTGTAATTCATTAAATGCACTTTGTAATATATCCTGTATTATAATTATAGTGTCACCAGGTGTTTATATAATAGTGTCATCTGCGTAAAGATGGAAATTAACAGATGGATCAGAAAAAGATATACCATTTATATGAATATTAAAGAGGAGTGGTCCTAGGATGAAACCCTGGGGAGACAACAGGCAATGGGCCCAATAACAAGGTCCCCATAGAGACCACCTGTCTTCTACCAGCCAGGTATGATAGCAACCATTTTAATACCCCTCCAGTAGTACCCAGTGAGGCTGTCCTGGATAGGAGAACATGGTGGTCCAAGGAATCAGACACCTTGGACAGGTCAACAAATATTGCACCCACCTGGGTCCTCCTGTCCAGGACAACCTGCACATCTCCCACCACTTTGACCAATGCCATTGTAGTGCTATGAAATTTTCTAAAACTGGACTGCATAGCATTGATTCTCCATTGGGTCTCTAAGTGAACCTTCAGCTGAGTAGCTACCAGTTTTTCAAATGTCTTTGAAAGCTGTGGTAATAAAGCAATTGGGCGATAGTTCCCTACATCAGTTGCATTTCCCCTTTATGTATAGGTATAATCATGGATAGTTTCTAGGCATCTGGATAGTCCCCAGTACTCAAAGATAGATTGTAAATATATGCTAAGGGATGTGCAATGATTGGTGCAGCATATCTTAGAAGCCTTGAAGGAATGCCATCAAATCCAATGGCTTTTGAGATGTCTAGCTTTAATAATTCTTCCTGAATGGATTTAACAGTAATTTTTGAGAAAAAACATAGTTCTGGACCATCACTGTGCATCCTTTGGTCACCTTGTTTCTGGGATTCCCCACTAACGAGTTCCATACCCCCATTGTACAGAACAAGTAATTAAATTTATCTACAACAGGCTGTGACATGGGAACCATCTGATTATTTATAAAAAATGAGCTTGAGCTAGAATTGCCTTGGCCTTTTAATAGTTTGTTTATTATTTTCCAAAATTCTCTAGGATGAGTTGTACAATTTTTATCCAGTAAGTGCATATAATGTTGTTGTTTGGACTTCCTCACTTCCTTAACATAATGATTACCGGGTTGTCTGTATCTATTCCAGTCACTTATACAACTCCTTTTCTTTGCCTGGACCCATGCCTTATCCCTTATTCTTTTTTATTTTCCTCAAATCATTTGAATACCATAATGCATTGTTATGTTTTAGGAGTTTAACCTTCATTGGGGCATGCCTATTGCATATCATCAAAAATTCATTATAGAAAACTTCCCAAGCATCATTAACTGTTGGTATCAATTCCATGCAATCCCAATTAACATCACTAAGTTCCAGCATATATTTAAAATAATCGAAGTTTTTGAAACTTCGCCATTCAATATGTCTTTTATTAGCCCATGCCTTGAGTCCACCAAGTTTACAGTAGGTGAACTGATGGTCAGAGATTGCATTGGGAAGTACCCCACTCTCTGTTATTCTATTAGGGGAATTAAAATTAAATTAATCCAAGATTGTTGATGACTCCAAATTACCTAAATTAATTCTAGTTGTATCCTTAATCAACTGTGTGAGACCCAAGTTTACCTGGAGATCAATCAGGGCGGGGAGGGAGTGTCTTTAATACTGTATCAGTTAGTGTTAAAATCTCCTGCCATGACAATTTTGTGGGAGTCCTTAAATTCCAGGAGCACATCCTGTAAATCTTCAAAGACGCAAGGGTTAATTTTTGGGGGACAATAAATTCCTATCAACATCATTTTCTTGGTGTATGGTAGTCTCAGCTCAAGGATCAAAGATTCTACACCTATTAGGTCCTTATTTATTTCAGCCTGTGAAATAATTAAAATTATCTCTTCCAAAAATCAAGGTGCCAACCCCTCTTTTATTTCTGTCCATCCGCCAGTTATTGTAACCAGGAATGTTCAACCAACTATCTTCAGTACTACTATTCAGCCATGTCTCAGTGATCACAACCAAGTCTGGTTTGTGGTCCATCAGCCATGTGTTAATCAAATCCATCTTTTTTATCATACTTCTTTCATTAAAATGTACCAGAACAATTCCTTTCCCATCATGAATACAACTGAAGGCGGGGACATTATTCACCTCGGAATTAACTATGTTATCTGACCTATACATGTGTTCTGTATTATCTAAATTGGTATAATTCCTAAGTAGTTTTGTATCTATAGTATATTTATATTAATATTAAACAGTTCTTAAAAAACTATTTTATAAACACAAGAAAACACTCCAGGGCATTGATTATACTGAGTTACCCCACTTCTAGGGGTGAAAGACACTTCACCTTTGACCTAATGCCTAACTATGCCCCTGAGTATGTCGTAAGCCCAGTACAGCACCATGTCATGTGTTATTGCTTATCTAACCCCCTGCTTTCTGGAGATAAAATGGTTAATGTGCAAAAAAAGTTGTATACCGACGCCGCATCAAAACCTCAGTGGTGAAGACCACCACAGTGACAGGATTCGGCCAACATCCGCTTGTCACTGTGATGGTCTCTGCATGGCCAGGGGATTGCCTCGCAGGGTGTTTTGCCCCCCCCCCGTCCAACTCTGACTTGGAGTTGGAATCCTAGAGACCGGGGGGGGGGTGTGTGGGGCGGAGCAGGAGGCATCCTCGATGCTGCATTGCCGACACTCAGCAATGCGGCTGTCAGGGATGTCTCCATAGCCACTGTCGCTGCAGCATGGTAAAACCGCAAAGGGCATACCTCCATGGGTTTTCAAGAAGGCTTTAAAGGTCAACTACCTGCATTTCAAAGTAATCATTCTTTGCATTTCATTACCAATTCCTTTTCACATTTAAACAGCCTTGGCTAACCTGCCTAACAAAATGCTTATGGGATTTCTTTCCCCCCTCTGCTGGCGGCCCCTTTGGCCTTCGTGGCTCCCCCAACCTCATCTTGCACCATTCCTGGGACTTGCCTTAGAGCCACCAAGTGCCCCACAGATTGCACCATGTGGTGGGGCTGTTTGGGGGGTCCCCTAAACACACTTCTGGTGCCGCATTCAGATCAGTGGTCCCCGTGCCCAGTAAGTGATGTGAGGCCTGCAGAACTCTGCGGGGTGGCATCCTGCAGCCAGCTGTGATTTTCTGGTGTTCTCCCTTGAACCCATGGACCCTCTGTGGAGGTGACAGTTTGATGTGTGCACATCAGAGGACGTGCTTACGTCTTCTGCCAGGGAGCATCCCCCACCCAGACCTGCTGACCGGCCATACTACCTCCCATGATCACCTAGGTGCCTAGGTGGCAGTGTTACAGCAACACAGTCTGCCTTCCTTCTCTGGAGGAGGAGAGCATCCACAGGGATGCTCAATCCTCCTCCCCCTGGCCAATCCCTGAGGAGCCCAGGGTTGTTCCCGAACCTGGGTTGACAGCGTGATGGCAGGTGGGGCATGGGTGCTTCTGCCCTCAGCACCAGCAGGCCAGCATGCTTATGGGATTTTAACACACAGAAAATAATTCTAAGAAATAATAACACAAAATATTTTGTCAAGTAAATCATGTGGTAACCGTGACACTGCTTGTGGTTGAGTTATATTTTGAAAATGACCAAGTTTCTTAGAGTTGGACTTTTGATACCACACAAAAACTTCACAGGAGCAAAAAACCAGAGAAAATATGGATGTGAAGAAGGAGAGGATGACAGTCTGATGAGCATATTGTCTAACCAAGGCTATCATTAGTTTTTAGTGGTGTACTTGCATCACCTACATCCTAACTGATTTCCCTCCTTCCATATATGCCACAGTGGCCTCAGCATCAGGCTGGTTTGTTCTGTTCAGTTGTAACTGCTTGTCTGATCCGGTCCAATTTCTCTTTTTTGCAAGTAGTACACAAGTGCTACATATTTATTTATTTATTGAGTCTTGGATTACAACACCTTTGAGCAATCTAACTCATTTACAAAGGTTCCAGGTCAGTAGTACAAACACAAAACAAGGTAAACAATAGATAAGTAAATAGCAGATATCAAGAATATACTTAAAAGAAAATTAATACATCAAAAGCAATCAAAATAGCACTGAATGTTGCTCAATATAACAGTAGAGTGGGCTAGAAGAGAAGGCAGCCTGGGAGGCCTTGTCAAAATCTAGGAGAGAAAGTAATGGGGTGTAAGGTGGGGGATGGGAGAGACAAGAGGGAGAAGGAGATGAGTTGCACAGGAGGTGGAGAGGGAAGGAGTGGAGTTGCAAAGGAGGTAATAGGGATAGAGAGATGAGAGGATGGGGAGGTGGAAGGAGGGAAATGGGGTGAGTGTAGAGAGAAGGGAGAGTGCTGGTGAAGTGAGGGGGGAGGAAGACAAATTAATAGTATAAGAAGAAGAGGTGGTGTTTAGTCAGGAGAGGGGACAGCCTAGCAGGCCTTGTCAAAAACCCAAGGGAGAAAGTAATATGGGTGGGAGAGAGGTAAGAGAGAGAAACGTAGGGAGAAGGAAGTTGCAAAAGAGGCAGCATGAGATGAGAGAAGGGGTGGAGGGTGGAAGAGGGAAGGTGAGGAGGAGCAAGGGAAGAACTTGAAGATGTGTGAGCAGAGAAGAAGCAGGGGTGAGGGGTGAAGGGGAAAAGCCTTGAGGGTAGGATCGAAATGAAGTGCCAAGAGTTAAAAGTGCTGAAAGGTATAAGTACAATGATAAAATAAACAGAAGGCTGCTAAGGGTGGCAGTCAGATATACTGTTTGCTAACAGATGTTGTCGGAGTTTGTGTTTGAAAGGGCCAAGTTTTGACTCAGCAGAGATGTCCCTACCCAGGGAGTTGAGCCAGAGGGGGGCTCTGTAAGCAAAATACCTCTGACCTAAGGTGGTGTGGAATCTGGAAAGTAAAGACCTGAGTTGCCAAGCTGTGAGTAGGTTGGGTACTGTGACAAGGGCTAAGGAGCTGTTGAACCCCACGGGGTAACAAACCAAGGTGTGCCTTCTTGGCAAGTAAGCAGGTTTGATATTGTATCCGACTGAATAATTGAAGCCACCCAGTCTGAGCATATAGGTCACACGTGTGTGTGAGGCGGGCAGCCCCAGTAAGGAGTCTGCATGCTTTGTTAAGAGCAACAGTGATCCTGTGAAGGGATGTAGCAGAAGCAGAGCCATAAACAACCAGCCCATAGTTGATGATGGTAATGGCAGAGCTGAAAATTGCTATTCTTAGTGCCTCAGGAGTGAGGCTATGCTTGTGCTTGTGGAGTAGGCCAATCCTTATGTTGACAGCTCAAGCTACGTTATCAATATGTTGTGAGTAGTTGAGTGAGCTATCAACAGTGACCCCTAGATATCTGAAGGAGTGGATCTGTTCAAGTGGGGTGCCAATGCAGTTTGTGATGAACAAGGGTTTGGACTTGTGTTTCTTATGGGCATTGTTGAAAAGCATCACTTTGGTCTTTTCATAGTTTAGCACCAGTTTTTGAGTGCTGAACCACTTTTCCATTTCAGAGAAACTTGTGTTGAAGGTTATCCTGGAGGCTCTTAGGGTCAGGGTTACTAGAGTAGATCACGGCATCATCCGCGTAAAGCAGAATCTGTTCATGACAGGCTCATGGGAGGTTATTCAAGTAGATACTGAAGAGAGAAGGGACCCCAGCCTAGATCACCTGAGGCACTCCAGAATGGACTGACTTCCTTTTGGAGAGGACATTGGTTATCTTGACCTGCTGTGAACGGTCTTCTAAGTAACTTTTGAACCAGCTGACAGCATCATTCAACACCCCCTGTGAACGATAATTGCCTGAGTAGCAGTGAGTGGTTCACAGTATCAAAGGCCTTCATCAGTTTGATAAAGGCAGCCCCAAACAGAAGGGCTTGGTCGAGTGTGTTATGTATGAAACCAGTGAATTCTAAAGTGCAGTGGTAATACTATGACCTTTACGAAAGCCATGCTGCTGGGGACATTGGATATTGTATTTGTCCAGCTATTCCACAAGCTGCAATTATACACTCTAGTGCTTTTGACAGAGGAGGTAGAATGGAGATTGGCCTGTAGTTTGTGTGCTGTGCCCTATCTCCACCTTTGTGCACTGGGGTTACTAGGGCCTGTTTCCATTTTGGAGGGGAATTGCCCAAGCCTTAGAAATTTGAGATCTAGATTGTCCCCACTGAATCTTGCTTTGCCTAATACTGTATGTGCTTTCTAGCCTCATGCTTAGTAACCTCTTTGAAGTAAAAAGGGGGAGCCTGCTGCTGAGCATCACAGACTGGGGGGTGGCAGGGGCAGAGACTATGAAAAAATCAGGGGGGAGGACACTGCTGAGGTCTATAAAGACATCGTTAAAAATATTGGCTATGGCCATTGGGTCACGAGTCGGGCTTCCATGAATGTTAAGCATGGTGGGTGCTCTCTTGAGGTCTTTGCCAGTGACTTCCTTTATGTTGCTCCAGAAATGTTTACTGTCACCCCACGAGTTGGAAGGTGCCTCCCTAAAGTTTTGACTTTTTGCAAAACGGATGGATCTGGTACAAACATTTCTGGGTTTTTTATCATCCTGAATATCTGCTTGCTTGCCTGTGGCTTTGGCCCGATGCCAGAGGTGGTCCCTAGTCTTCATAAGTCCCAGTAGTTCAGGTATTATCCAAGGGTTGCACACCACCTTAACTTTCCGCTTTTTTAGAGGGGGCGTGGAAATCACATCCAGCATTAAAGCAGTCGATGAAGAAATCAAGTGCCTTGTCAATGTCATTGGTAGAGTCCAGTGGTGACCAATCCTGGCTTCGAAGGTGTGATCTGAGTGGTTCTAGGTGTCCTGGAGTTAGGACCCTACTGAGAATAACCTTAGGTGGAGATTTACTGAACTTGTTGGACCAACTACAAAGTATAGGGGAGTGGTCGCTTAGGGTGTCAGGGAGTACAGAGACATTTGTGATTCATTCAGGGTGACTAGACAGAACCCAATCCAGTAAGGTACTTGATCCAGTTCTATAGTTAATTCTGGTCAGGTTGTTAACTAGCTGGATAAGATGCAAGGCGGAGATGGCATCCTTAATGTGTCCAATGTCAGATGAGAACCAGTTTACATTGAAATCTCCCAGTATTATGGTTTCAGTGTTCTGAGGCACACTCCGAATATATTCCATGAAGTGATGAATGCCAGAAGCAGATTCTTTGGGTGGTATGTAAACAGATAGCACAGTTAATGTTTTCTTTTGGGCCCCTAGAAGTACCTTGATGGCCAGAGCCTGAGAGGTGTTTCCTATGCAGGGCAATTCAATGGCGTGACCCATTAAAGTTTCTTTTAAATAAATAACACAGCCACCACCTCTTTTAATGAGTCTATCCTGCCTAAAAGTAGAGTAGCCAG
Organism: Neoceratodus forsteri; assembly: GCA_016271365.2. Lineage (NCBI taxonomy): Eukaryota > Metazoa > Chordata > Ceratodontiformes > Ceratodontidae > Neoceratodus > Neoceratodus forsteri. Next base: position 1,132,629,669 of record CM028131.1, read on the forward strand.
GTGTGGTGATAGCAGAATCAAGGATTTTGGGTGACAACCAAGTTTCTACAACAGAAAGAATATCAGGGTTGTGTTGTGTAATCCATACCTTGAGGTTGTCTAACTTACATAGAAGACTACATTTATTGATAGACATAATTGCAGAAGGAAGAGCATTAGTGATACAGCTTGGTTTGGAGATCAAGCTCCATCCCTACTTCTGGGGTTGAGAAGTAGAGTTTCTGAATTTCCATCACCTATTTCTCCAGCTGAAGCAGTGCATCATATTGTGTGATTCAGATAGTAGAACTGAGATGCTGTTGGAGAGAAGGAGAGAGAGAGAGAGAGAGAGAGAGAGAGAGAGAGAGAGAGAGGGTGGGGAAGGGAAGAAAGGGGTGATGGAGAAGAGATGACTGATGAACAGAATGAGAAGAAAATCATAAGCCAGCTTTGTGACAGTCACTAGCCAGCCACCTACCTGACAGCCTGCAAGCCCGCCACCTACCGTAGATGCCCACCTATTACTAGTTTGCTAACCAGATAAACTAGCCTTTCTATTCTGTCAGTGGAAGAGGAAACAGGCACTGCATAGTAATTGGGGGGTGTGGGGGAGAGGAAGATAAGGACTTTATAGGCTAGTGATCCCAGTTTTACCACCATTAGCTGGAAACAGTAAAGATCTCTTCAGGCAGTTCAAAGTGCATCAATTAATCCACAAAATGTACTGCGGAGATAAGAAACATACCACTCTGAGACATGTGTTGTTCTATTCATACAAACGTTTAACTGACACAGTGGCAGTAGATAACACTATTCATTTTTCACTTACAGTAGTCTAACAGGTTCATTTTTATTTCCAGCAGTTTTCATTTATGGGTGTGGCACACTAATTACATTATTGCGTGATAATGATAACATGCTGCAGAGTATACTGTATCAACTGCTTGATGGCCTGAAAAAAGGCTCGCTCCACTTAGTCCGTGGCCAATGAATAAATGTTTTTTCCTCCATTTGCAGATTTAAGATTCATTTATTGGGGGTTGCATTTTAGTCAAGGGGGTAGCAGTTTCCCCAGAAAAGTATAAAATATTACCTTGTAACTCTCAGATTAAGCTAGAATAACTACTGGTTGCTTAGCTAAGGGGGTAGTGGGTGCTGCTTTACTATGCACCTGGATCTGCTAGTGAAGATCATCGCCTGTTCTATAAATGCTAATGCACTTTCTCTAAACTCTGTTCGCCCTCATAACATTTTTAACATTTATACAAATAAAAAGAAACATTTCTGTGTGTTCTTGTTCATGGATGCTGTAACTGTTGTAACAACTAGGAATTTTACAGCACAGTAAAAATGTTTTGATGTTTCATATCATCTTACATTAAGAACTACTGTTATTTGTTCACCACACAAACTTGTTTTCAGATCGCTGACATATAATACAGTTTGATTTAATCCCACTTTTGTTTTCTTTTTCCTTTAGCCGTGCAGTTAAGACCAACCAGGACCTCCTTCCAGAAACACCATGGACACAGATTTTCTACAACGACTTTTGGGGCACCCTTCTCACACACAGCGGCAGCCACAAATCCTACCGGCCACTTTGCACGCTTTCATTCCGCCTTAACTATGTCATCGGAGGCCTGGACCCCTTGGGCTATCATCTCATAAATGTCTTGTTGCACACTGCAGTCACAGGTCTTTTTACAAACTTCTCCAGAATCCTCTTTGGGGATGGGTACTGGACCTTGATTGCAGGCCTGCTGTTTGCAGCTCACCCGATCCATACGGAGGCAGTAGCCGGGATTGTGGGAAGGGCAGATGTTGGAGCTGGCCTCTTTTTTCTGCTTACACTAATATGCTACGTTAAACACTGTGCGACAAGGAGTTACTCCAGAAGGAGCTGGACCTGGCTTTTGTGTACTTTAGCATGTGCTGCATGCAGCATGTTGTGGAAGGAACAAGGTGTGACTGTGCTGGCAGTGTCAGCAGTTTATGACATATTTGTTTTACATAAAATGAAAATACATCAGATCATCCCTGGTATTTATAAGGTAAGCCACTTTTATTTGTTTCCTTTTTCAGATCTAAATTATCTACTCACACAGCTGTGGAAAATTGTATATCTCAGGCCTGTAAAAGAATATTGACATTCACTGCAGTTTTGTGTTTTTATAGCACCTGGAAACAGTGCCCAAGGGTGTAATATCCTGTGTGGAGCATCAGAACCAAAAAAATAAACTTTTGGCTCTTGAAATTGTTAAACTAGCAGTTCTTTGTTGATATACAATATTGCATCACTGTTCATTTAAAGAAAAGCTTAGAGGAAAGTAGGAAACCATACCTCTAAACAGTTCTGTACTGGGTGGAATTTTTCTCTTTTTTTAGCATGCAGTGTTTTCTGTGCCCATACCGAAAGGGTGTTGCCACACATTGCACAATAGGATAGGATTCAAAAACAGAATGTTACATTATGCTACCATGATTCTGTAAGAGTATACCTTTTAGAAAGAAATAGAAATTGGGAATTATGTCACTGGAAATTGGACAAGTAAAGCAATATACAGTAAATGTTATTTTTAACAAGTGTAGTTTGAATCCGGTGACAGATAGGGGTGAGGTTTCTGCTTATCTGCATCTCCTAGAATATGAGAGTCAGAGAAATATGTGGCTCTCATAGTTTCACCTTGCTTTCTTGTTTTTCCCATGAAGAGTTATTCGCTATTTGCTAGGTGACTGACCATTTTGAAAAATGTTGTTGCATGTACTGTATCTCAGCACATATTTGTAGCAATCTGAGTTTTTATTCCCAACTGAGAGAAGTATTTGAGAATGTCTAAATGTGTTTGTCGCATATTGTGGCTGGAGTGAAAGTGATTACATTGGTGGTTTTGCCCTGTTCCCTTTCTAATTGTAACTGCTGCACTATTCCGTGTCTGGAAGATAAAAAATGAAAGGGGAACAGTCAGTACTAAAAGCCCTACGTCCAACTGTGGGGCTGGTCTTGCACTTTGTGTGCAAAAAAAAAAAAAAAAAAGGTTTTGTTATGTTTTTGAACTCTTTACTGCAGATAGTAGATTTATCTAGTATGGTGGATTCTGTTGACTCCCATGCTGAATTTGCTGTAACCAGAAATCCCAGAACCCCCTTCAAGATAGTCAATAACCTGTATTGCATATAAGCCCAGATCAGATGTTAGCCTGTCTTGATGTTCTCCATACAGTCCTCTGTAACTGTACATAGCCCCAGTAGAACATTGGTACCAGCAAACAAACGATCAAAGCTTGTATAAAACCATTGTAACATACACTGCAGGCTATTGAATCTCCTGCTGCTGCAGCCCAGCTCCGACATCAGGTGCTGGGAAGTCTAGGATTTTTGGTTAAAGCAAATGTCAGCTTGGGAGTCAGCAGAATCAGCCTGGTACAATCTACAATACGACGGTGAACAGCAAGTTAAAAAAAATGTTTTACACACAAACTGCAAATTAGGACCAGCCCTCCAGTGTGGGGTCCTTAGATCTTTATTGGGGATATCTCTTTTAGCAGGTCACACCTATGGAACTTGGCCGTTAGGTGCTAGGATCCCATGGAAGCCTTTTACTGTAGCAGTCTACTAGGGGCTGCCCACGCCTACGTCAGTGTGCCGATGTCACATACCATATAAATACACAGGCAGCCCCGCTTCCTCCTCAGTTCTTTCCCACCATCGCCTGACTTGCATGGTTTCCTGTGGAAGCCTCATCATTCAGTCGACCGCCATTTTTCACTGTATTTTCTTTAATTTTATGTGTCGAGTCATCCTCTGTTTTCTGTTGCTGCTGCTGCAGAAAGAAGATTTTCCAGGATGACAACCACAACGTTTGTGTTTGCTGTCTGGGGCCTTCACACTCTTCTGAAACCTGCACCATCTGCCAGGACTAGCCAGTTTGGAACAGGGGAGGCTCCAGAACCTCTTCATCCCCCTCTCCAGCTCACTCTTCTGGGATGCAGGCTTCCAGGGCCTGGGACAATCCCTTCGGGAAGCACAAGAATAAGATCCACCACAGGGGCCACCCTTCGGGTCACCGGTCCTGCTCCCCGGGCACTACTTCTAAGTCCTCCAGGACTTTGTTGTTAACCCTGCAGGGGAGACCTCCACTGCTGCCCTGGTCTTGGGTTCCCTGAGGCTGCTACAGGCAGTGGTCTCTTCCTCAGCTCCGGCTGACTCTTGGTCGTCGACCTCCGGGTTGGCAGCCCTTGCCCCACTGGCTATCCCTGCTCCTCCGTGGGTGTCTCCAGCATCAGGCTCTGCTGCTCCAGTGTTGGACAGCAGGTTATCGGTGGCTGACTTTCTGGTGAGCTCAACACACCCTGCTCCAGCAGGGTAGTCGACGGCTGGGTCTCCCTGGTTTCATCACCTTCAGGCCCTCCAGGGCTGTCATGGGTGGGTGGTTCCTTTCTGCCAATGATTCTGGTCAAGATGGCCATTCAGCAGCCTGTCGTCAACTTGAACTCCTTGCTCACTTCAATTACTAGGTCAATGGTATGGCAGTTTACCCTAGTGCTTGCCAGACCATCAACGCCTTCAGTTTTGACTGTGGGGCCTGTTCGTCCAGCACCCTCTCGGGCACCGGCGGCATCTGATGCATCACCCCATGGTTCAGACCTGGTTTACGTTGAGGAGGAGTTATCACCCTGACCTTCTCCTCCCTGAGGAGGAAGAGGCCTATTCCATTGACAGACCCACTGCCTCCTCCAGAAATGGGGGTTCTGAAGGCCCTACCCCATAGTTCCCCCTGAGGACTCTAGTTTTTATGGCATCATGAAACAGCTCCAGTCTGCCATGGGGTTCCAGACTGAGGTGGACAGTGCCATCAGTGGGAACATGGTGGAGTTCCTGGAGATTCCTGACTCCCCACCCAAGGTCATCTCCCTTGCAGCCAGCCTTGGAGGATGGGGGCCAGACGGTTTGGAGCAGATCTCACTTTGTGCCAGCTATGCCCAGGAAGGTGGATCTCCTGTATCACACCTTCTTGGGAAAGCCCCTTTTATTCTGCCCAGAAAATGGTCATAAAAGCTGCCCACAACCATTCCTAGGTGCCTAAGCACTTTAGCTGTCTCCCTCTGGACAAGGAATCCAGGAGGCTGGATCTGTGGGGCAAAGGGACCTTACCCTGTTCCACCCTAGGGCTCAGGATTTCCAGTTACCTTTCCCACATGATCATGTACCAGAATACCCTCTGGAGGAAGAGCATGGCAGCTACCCAGGCCCTCCTGTATGGGCACAGAAGCTGGAACTTCTCAAACTTCTGCAGGGAACTGAGGATGTTAGTAAGCACCTCCTTAGGGCCCAGTATGATCGATCTGATGTTACAGCACTGGCAGCTGCCTCAGGCATTTGCATCCATGTGCATTCCTGGCTCCGGATTTCTGGGTTTTCAGCTGACATGCAACACAAGTTCTAGGATTCCCTTTTAGTGGGCACCAAGCTTTTTGGCCCAGATGTTCAGGACATAATGAATGAATTGCAGGCCTCAGGGAGGACCATCAAGTCAGTCCACTCCTTTTATCATACCCTACCCAGGAACCACCTGCGGTCTTCCTTTCAGAAAGCCCCACAAAAGTCTGGTCAAGGGTCCTGATCTCAGGGCAAATGTCAGCCCAGTGCTCCCCTGCCTGCCTTCAGTGTTGCAAAATCCTCAAAGGGTGAAGCAGCCACCCAGTCTGCTTCCCCCTGACTCCTTCCCCGTTCCCCTTCCTCTGGTTCCAAGACTGAGGGAGGTGGTCATGGGTTGTTCATTCTCCACTTACAAGATTGGAGGGAAATCACCTCAAATGCTTGGATACTGTAGCTTGTTGAAAAAATCCACACATTGGCACTCCTGGAGAGGCCACCCACCATCTCAGAAGGGCCCACCTCTTGACCTTCAGACCACCTTCTCGTGCTAAGGGAGGAAATCCAGTCTCTCTTGCACAAAAGTGCAATAGAGCCCATCCCTTCTGCTCAGTGGAACAATGGGTTTTACTGCAGGTTTTTCCTGGTCCCCAGAAAGAAAGAGAATCTTTGCCCCATCTTGGATCTTAAGGGGGCTCAACCAATTCATTCCATACAAGAGATTCCAGATGATCACCCTCCAGGGTCTGTTGCCTCTCATTAGACTGGCTTTGTTCTCTGGGCATGCAGGATGTGTATCTCCATATCCTAATATATTCCAGCTACTGAAAGTATCTCAGGTTCTCATTCCAGGGGGAACATTTTCAATTCAGAGTCTTTCTCTTTGGCTTGTTCTCTGTGCTGCTGGTCTTTACTAAGTGCTGAGCAGTGGTGGCTGCAGCTCTTCAATGGGAGGGCCTTTATGTGATCCCTTATCTGGAGGATTGGCTATCAAAATCCCTGTCCATGGAACTCTTACTGACCACCTTGCACAAGACTCTGTAGCTGTTGCACTCCCTGGGCATCAACGTGAATCTGCCCATGTCAGTTCTCACTCCCACTCAGTGCCTCCAGTATATTGGCACCATTCTGGATACCTGTCAGGGCAGAGCTTTTCTTCTCCAAGACAGGGCAGACTGCCTGATGGCACAGGCCTCCTTAGTAGCCTGGGAATGGTATGTTCCAGCCCAGTCTTTTCTGCATCTGCTGGGGCTGATGGTAGCCTCCATAGCCACTATTTCACTAGCCAGGCTCCACATGCGGGTCCCCCAATGGACCCTTCAGGTCCAATGGGATCAGCGCCACGATGACCTGGATCAGGTAGTCCTGGTCTTCTTCCATGTCTGCAGGGTCCTTCAGTGGTGGCAGAACCCTAGCCATCTTTTGAGGGGGTGTCTTCTTCCTTATATCCTCTCCTGGGCAGGTCCTTACAATGGATGCCTCGGGATCTGCCTAGGGAGCCCACCTAGGTCCTTCCCAGACCCAGAGGTCCTGGTCTATGATGGAGACATGTTTCCACATTAGTGTGCTTGAGATGAGAGCAGCCCTCTATGCTCTTCAGGCCAGGAAAAAGGTCAGCACTTTATTGGAAAATGGCAGGACTTCTGGGAAGGGGAGTTCTTTAAATTTGACGGCCTACACCTCTCAAAGGAGGGGACTTGACTGCTAGGGCAAACATTTGACGTTCACATCTGTCAGTTAAACTAGTGGATGGGGAGGTGGCACAGGTACCCCTAGCAAAAAAAAAGGGTTGCCAAATGCTCCTCCCCCCATCACCAACTAGTTCAGCACAAGGATGCACCAATCATTCTCGGACCAAAATGTTGCACCAAATGTACTCAGATCAAGCAGTTCAACAAAATTACACAACCAGAACATATTAAAAATGCAAATGACCAAAACAGAAGGGGATGGAATGCAATGTGTGTCAATGCTGGTAGTCTGCCAAATAAGATCCCTGATCTCACAACCGTGATGGCAGACGCACAATTAGACTGGGTAACCATTACAGAAACATGGTTTACTGGGAACCACACCTGTGATGTTACCATCCCAGGGTATGTGTTATTCTGGAAAAATCATGAAGGAAAGGGGGGGGGGGTGGCATTGTATGTCAGAGATGACATATGCGCAACAGAAATCCAGGGAAAACATATTAAAGCAGAGGTCCTTTGGGTTACACTAGGAGCTGGGGACAAAGCCCCTATCTGGGTAGGAGTCATATACAGATCCCCATCCCAGGAGACCGACCCAGACCAGGAGCTCTTGGAAACCATCTCGATGATGGTGGACAGGGGCGAAGTGTTGCTTGTAGGGGACTTCGGTCTACCGGATGTGGATTGGTCCTCATATACAACATCCTCAGACTGTAGTAGAGTTCCTTTTTGCAATAAGGGGAGCAGGTTTGCGTCAGCTGGTGAACTCACCCACCAGAGACAAAGCAATATTGGCTCTAGTGCTGACAAACAGCACAAGGATCCAGGAAGCAGAAATGGGAGCCAATCTAGGGACCAGTGATCACAGTTCAGTCTGGTTTACTGTGAACAATGTGGAGGAAAATAGTCACACCAAAATCAAGGTACTAGATTTCAGAAAAGCCCCCTTCCTCAAAATGGGAACTATGATCACCTCCATGCTAGAAGGAGGAATCACAGGAGATGTAGAGGACTGCTGAAATACTCTGAAAGCTGTTCAGCATACAGTAACAACTGTATGCACTAAGCAGATCAGCCAGTCCAAAAGAAGGAAAAGACCTCTCTGGTTCTCTCACGAAGTAGCATCTAAAATCAAAGAGAAAAAAAAGGCTATTACACAATTCAAGCAAACAAAACATGAAGCAGACATGGAAGAATACAAGAACAAATTAAAGGAGGCAGGGAAAGCTGTTAGAAGGGCAAAGGCACAGACGGAAGAGAAAATAGCACAGGGTGTTAAGGAGGGAGACAAAACCATGTATAGTTACATAAGAGAAAAAAGAAAAACTAAGGGAGGAATAGTCCGACTAGCAACCAAGGAAGGTAAGATGGTAGAGAGTGTCAAGGACAAGGCAAAAGTGCTAAACGAGTTCTTTTGCTCTGTCTTCACCATAGAAGATAGTGGCAAAGGTCCCACACTGAGCAGGACAAAGGAAGATACCCAAGGAGCAGATACTAGCCCCTTCAAAAGGGAGAGGGTCCTAAAAGAGCTTAATAAACTTAAAGTGGAAAAAGTCATGGGGCCGGACAGCATACACCTAGGATATTGAAGGAGCTCCGAAAGGAACTGGCTGCATCATTGGCTGAGCTCTTCAACAAGTCACTAGACCATGGGAAAATACCTCAGGACTGGAAACAGGCAATCACTGTGCCCTTACGCAACAGTGGAAACAAGGAAGAGGCAGGGAAATACCACCCTGTCAGTTTGACCTCAGTTGTGGAGAAAATGATGGAGTCACTACTAAAAGAGAGGATAGCGGTGTACGTAACAGGTGCTGGAAAAATGGACCCAAATCAACATGGCTTCATAGCAGGATGCTCTTGTCAAACCAACTTGATCAACTTCTTTGACTGGGTCACCAGAACAATTGATCAGGAAAGGGACAAGGCCTTTGACACCATCCCTCACAGAAGGCCAACCAACAAGCTGGAACATACGGGAGTTGGCCAGAAGATGGTCAGCTGGATCAGTAACTGGCTGAACGATAGGACCCAGAGTGTGCTAGTCAATAGATCATTGTCAAGGGAGGGTAGGGTGACCAATTGTGTCCCGCAGGGATCGGTAGTGGTACCGATCCTGTTTAACATATTTATAGCAGACATAGCAAATAGATTAACAGGGAAGGTTTGCCTGTTTGCAGATGATACAAAACTCTGCAACAGAGTGGACACAAGGGATGGAGCAGACAACATGGAAACTGACCTTAGAAGGCTAGAGGATTGGTCCAGGGACTGGCAGTTACAATTTAACACCAAAAAGTGTAAGGTAATGCACTTGGAACCCTGGAAAAATGTACACACTGGGAGGACATCAACTTGAGGAGACACAAACGGAGCGAGATCTCGGCATAATCATCACTGACAAATTAAAGGCAGGAAAACAATGTGAGAAAGCAGCACAGAAAGTGGGTGGCATCCTCGGATGTATGAGTAGAGGTATTTCTAGTAGAAAGAGGGAGGTTATCATGCCCCTCCAAAGGTCCTTGGTGAGGCCACACTTGGAGTACTGTGTTCAGTTCTGGAGACCTCACCCTCAAGAAGGACATTGATTATTCAGAAACAGTCCAGAGAAGGGCTACTAAGATGGTGCATGGACTGCACCACAGATCATATGAAACAACACTCGGGGAGCTGAACTATACTCCCTTGAGCAGAGAAGAAACAGAGGGGACATGATTGAAACATTTAAGTACATAAGGGGATTTAACGCAGCTCAGACAGGCAATCTATTTCAACAGAACATGGCAGCATGCACAAGGGGACATGATATGAGACTGGTAGGAGGAAGGTTCAGAAGCAACCTCAGGAAGTACTTCTTCACAGAGAGAGTGATAGACCCGTGGAACAGCCTGCCCCAGGAAGTGGTAGCATCAAAGACAATCAGGGAGTTCAAACTTGAATGGGACAGACATAAAGGACAATAATAATAACAGTAACTTTATTTATCCAGCACCTTTCAAAGTTATCAAGGTGCTTTAACATAAAAAATAGATAAAACAAGATAAAGTTAAAACAGTATAAATACAGATAATCAATAAAATTCAGTAGATAGAATAAAATCAATTTGAGTAGGCTTGGCACCACAGATACATTTTCACGGCCTGCTTGAAACCCCCCACAGTCACGCACTGTGGGCATCAGCACTCTCGTAGCTGATGGGGTAGAGAATTCCAAAAGGCTGGAGCCACATACATAAGTGCACTGGCCCCTGATGATTTTAAGGATACCCTTGGAATCTCTAGCAACCCCTTTTCAGCTGAGCAGAGTGATTGCTCGGGGCAGTAGGGGGACAGGAGCTCTTTTGGGTAATCTGAGCCCAATCCATGTAGGGCTTTGTACGTCAAGAGTCTGACTTTGAAGGTGATCCGCCACTGAATCGTCAGCCAGTGCAGTTTGCACAGCACCAGTGTGATGTGACACATCCGAGGGGGTCACAGTCAACAACCGGGCTGCTGCGTACTGCACCAGCTGCAAGCAGCAGATACCAACCCCAGGTAGCCCTAGGTAGAGGGAGTTGCAATAATCAAGGTGTGATGTCATGAAGGAGTGGACCAGCATGGGAAGATCACCGGATGGAATTAGATGCTTGACCCTGGCGATGTTCCTCAGATGGTAAAAGGAACACTTGATGACTGCTGACTCCTGAGATCGCAGAGTCAGACCATCATCAAGAATCACCCCAGGTCCTGCACCCATTAAGAGGCAAGAAGCTGGGAGCCTCCCAGGAAGAGCCCTGTAGGCTGACCAGCCTACGACCCCTCTGTCCGGTGACCTGGATCCACAACCATCACCTCAGTTTTTCCCCCGAGTTCAACTTCAGCCAGCTGGAATTCATCCTGGATTTCAGCAAGGCAGTTATTAAATATTGAGAGTGCTCTGTCCTGGTTGGGTGCAAAAGACCGATTGAGCTGGGTATCATCAGCATAGAAGTGAAACCTCAGCCCATACCATCTTACAGTGTCTACGAGGGGCATCATGTACACCGCGAACAAGATGGGGGACAATAATGAACCATGAGGGACCCCACATGACAGAGAGAAGGGGTCGGAGGAATAAATCCCTGACACCACCCTCTGAGTTCGGCCAGCGAGGAAGGACTTAAACACCTGAGGACAGTACCAGACAGGCCACAGATGAACCTCGGGTGTTCAAGCAGTACCCCATGGTCCACAGTGTCAAACGCTGAGGAGAGATCAAGAAGAATCAAGCTGGAGAGGCTTTTCTTATCTCTCGCCATCAGGAGATCATTGAACATCTGATACCAGCGCAGTCTCGGTGCTATGCCTCTTTCTAAAACTGGATTGGAGAGGTTCATAGATGTCATGGATGGTCAAATGGTTCTCCAGTTGTAAAGCCACTACCTTCTCAATCACCTTCCCCACAAAGAGGAGGTTAGAGATAGGTTTGTAGTTAGCAAGCAGTCTAGGTCCAGAGAAGCTTTCTTCAGGAAGATGTCACCACCGCCTCCTTCAGGGAGCTAGGGAACTCACCTGACTCAAGGGAGCACCAGACTATCCATGCCAGGACTGGGCTGATGATGTCACAACAACTCATAATCAGGGAGGTTGGGTCAGGGTCCAAACTACAGCACATAGGGTGCATACCCTGGACAATCCGCATGACATCCATGAACTCCGACCGGTCAAAGGTACTCCAGGAAACATGAGGGAAGGTGACTGAGCACAAATTAGAATGAAGGCTGCATAGGGAGGGGGTTAGTTTCTAGGGCAGACTACATGGATTGCACGGTCTACATCTGCCAACGCTTTTCTCATGTTCTTTCAGAACCACCTGTCCCAGGGTCAGCTGCAGGTACAGCCAGACAACATCAGTGTGGTGTACTATCTCAACAAACAGGGGGCACTAACTTGTACCCTCTCTGCTGGGAGGCGAGAGACTGGTACTGGGCACTGTACCACATCCTTGAGCTATCAGCCGTCCATGTTCTGGGGGACAAAACGTTTTGGCAGACAGGCTAAGCCAGTCATAATCTCACCAACACAAGTGAGCACTGCTGCCCTCTGTGGCCGAAAGCCTCTTTCAAAGGTGGGGTCGGCCAGAGTTGGACCTTTTTGCATCCCCACACAATACAAAACTGCTGCTTTTCTGCTCACTAGATCCCAGGCCTGGAGTTTTCTTTTGAGACTCATTGTCCCTCTTCTGGAGAAGGAGATTTCTTTATGCATTCCCCCTTCCCGCTGATTCAGTGGATCATTCTCAAGCTGCAGATGGAGGGGGCCTCCCGCATCCTGGTGGCACTGTTTTGGCTGTGACAAATCTGGTTTCTGTTGTTGCAACAAGTGGCAATGGACCCTCCGGTCCCACTCCCACTTTGCCTAGACCTGCTTGCTCAGGCCCAAGGGACACAGGTTCATCTGGATCTCAAGTCCCTGCGGCTGCATGTCTGGCTCCTGAGGATGTAACCATAGCCCGCTTTGGTGTTTCCCAGTGAATGGCTCATGTGTTGGTGGCAACTAGGAAGCCTTCCACCAGGGCCATCTAGTTCATGAAGTGGAAACGTTTTGTCATTTGGGCATCTGCCGGTCAATGGGACCCTTTCACCTGTCCGGTGAACCAGGTCCTGGAGTACCTTTTGTCCCTTTCTGACTCAGGCCTTAAATATTCCTCCATTAAGGTGCACATGTTTGCTATCTCTGCTTTCAGTGTACCAGTGGACAGTTGTCCAATAGCCCAATTAGAGGTGGGCTGTATGTTTTTGTGGGCATTCTTCACTTGAAGCCCCCCTGTGCATAACCCTGTCCCAACTTGGGACCTGAATTTTGTGTTGAAGAAATTGACCTTGCTTCCATTTGAGCTGGCTGTTTCTTACGAGCTATGTTTTCTTTCGTGGAAAGTATTATTTTTAGTTGGTATTGCTTCTGCTCGGTGGATTTCCAAGCTTCAGGATCTCATGTGTGAGCAGCCTTTTTTAATTTTTCATAAAGACAGGATCTCTTTGTATATCAATCCAAGTTTTCTGCCTAATGTGATGTCTGAGCTTGCTCTTCATCAGTCCCTCCACCTTCCTGTTTTTTTTTCTTTCCCCAGAGCATGCCAAGCAAGCGGAAGCATTGCTCCATTATTTATTTATTTGTTTGTTTGAAAAAAGTTTCACAAGGCAGGATGTCATGAGCTGTAATAGCTCATTTCCAGATGTGTCCTTGGGGGGGAGGGGTATACAAAAAGGGAGTGCAATAAACATAACATTTCAGAGTGAATACAGAAAATACAGAAAAATACAGTACACTCCATAAGTTGGGAGACAGGTAAGGATAATACAGTAGTATACAACTTAAATTTAGAACATTTACAGTTGTGTTACAAAGAGACAATCACATAAACACTCACAGAGCAGGTTATACATTTCCAGATAAACAGTACAAAACAAGCTTAGGCTTTATTATAAACACTTGATTTACAGTGAAATCAAAAACACTATGCGCAAAGTGATAAGTTATACATTGTCATGACTGAGACTTAGTCTGTAAAGTGCTACAATATAGCCAACCAATTTAATTGTAATTGTACAGTTATAAGGGTACAGTGTGGGTCAGCTAGAGGAACAAGGGGTGGGAGGGAGAAAGGTCAGTCAAAGGTCTTTTCCCCTTCAGGATGCTAAGAACCCTGGAAGGGCACGAGGAATTGCCATGTGGGCAGGAATTGATCAAATTTCCCGGTTTTTGTAGAAGGGAAAGAGTAGAACTAAAGGAGGAGGAGGAGAATTAGGTAGAGTTGCAGAAGGGAGCTATGTGTTGATGAAAGAGGAGCGATAGGGAGTGGGGTTCTGGGCGGAGTGGATTTCAAATGGGATGGAGTTCCAGATACTTGGGAATTGATACAAGAAGGTGGCATACCCTGACGAGGTATGCCGGTGGAGGAGGGCAAGAGCCCTGTGGGTGGAATTACGGAGTATGTAAAGGGGATGGGGTGTGGGACTGAGATGAGGGAATGCACCTAGAGTGGCAGGGAGCCAAGCCAGTACTTTCCAATTAAAGTAGCGCTATGTGCGAGGCATCTGGCACTGAAAGAAGGGAAGGAGAGCAAAGTGTAAAAGTCACAGTAGTGAGTAAGAGGTGGGCAGTCGAGAGTGAAGTGGCAGAAGGAGTTGAAAAGAATGTCCAGTCTGAAGAGGGTGGACTTGGGGGCAGAGTTGTAGACTGTGTCTCCAAAGTCAAAGATAAGGAGAATCATCTTTTGGATGATTTCTCTCCAGGCTTGCGGTGGAAGGTAGCTGACATGTCTGTACAGAGCACTGTGTTTGGGGAGTAGCTTCTTGTGGATGGCATCCATGTACACCACAAAGTCAAGGTTCTTGTCGAGCCAAAACCCCAGTACAGAACCATTAAGGGTATGGAAAGTGTAAGTGGCATCAAGCCTGGCGAGCTTTTGCGTGGTGCCAAAGGTCATGGAGACCGGTGTTTTTTTGGCATTTAGGGAAAGCTAATTTAAATTAAACCAGCACAGGACATTATTGAAGTCCAAGTAAAGGCTGGTCATCACCTGCAAGGTGGAACTACCGGAGTTAAATAATACAGTATCATCTGTGCACACGTGGATACTAGCAAATGACCAGGCATCAGGGATGTCATTCAGGACTATGGAAAATAGTATTGGATCGAGTACTGAGTCTTGGGGGACACCTGTGTTGATTGGTTGAAGTATGGAGATGGAGTTGCTGACCCAGACAGACTGGGACCTTCCTGTGAGGCAGGACTGGAATCAGCTGGTGGTGGATGCGGAGAGGCCGGCCACAGTCAGCTTACTGAGGGGAGGGGAAGGGAGTGAGCAACAGTGTTGAAGGCTTTGGCCAGATTGACAAAGATAACAGAGGTGATGCATCCCTGATCCATGCCTGAGAGAATGGAGTCAGTGGGTTGAAATAGGGATGTGGTGGTGGAGTGGGCCTTGCAGAACCCAGACTAGAAGGGGGTGAAAAAGGAGGAAGAGTCAAGGAAAGGGAGAGCTGCGGCAGAGTGAGGTGCTCTTGAAGTTTAGCCAGGATTAGGAGCAGGGATATAGGGTGAACGCTGCCGTGGTTGGAGGGGTTGCCACCCTTTGTAAGAGGGACAACAGTGGCAACCTTCCAGATATTGGGGACAGTGGCGAGTGAAGATAGGTTCAAGAGAGTAGCCAGAGGGTGGGTTATAGCGTAAGCTGAGAGGTGAAGCAGCTTAGATAAAGCCCATCATGGCTTTTACCCTTACTAGGATTTAGGGCTAATAATTCTCTCAGGGTGTTGTCAGGAGAGACAGGTTTGAAGAAGAAGCATGATGAAGAAGGGATCCAAGTGGAGGAGGCTGGTGAGGGAGCAGTGGGGGGTAAGGAAGCAAGGAGGGAAGAGGCACAGTTGGTGAAAAAGTTGTTAAATTCAGCCGCCATGGAGGGGGTGTCAAAGACAGTGTGGTCGCCTACCTTTAGAACAGAAAGGGGGGACTGGGGCAAGGGAGAGAATAAAGCATGAATAACCTTCCAGAATTTGGAGGAATTGTTATGGTTTTCATGAAAGGAGGAGCTGAAATACTCCACCTTGGCAAGGCGGATAGCCCTGGTGCAGGCATTGCTGAGGGAGTGATGCTTCTACAGATCCTTAAGGGCACCAGAAGCTTTAAACACTGCCCACGCTTGGTCTCAAGCATGCTGACATGCTAGCAGCTCAGCGGAGACCCAGGGGTGGTGATTGCCATAGACCCTGGTCTTTCTAAGTGGGGGCATGATGGTTCCAGGCATTCAGGAATTGGGAGCTGAAGTAGCTTAGGTCTGAGTCCACAGAGAAAGCAGTGGCAATGGGTGACCAGTCGGTACTGGTAAGGTCATTATGGAGAGAGGACAGGTCGATGGACTGGAAGGAGAGAAGGTTGAGGATAACTGGAGGGGATTTTACCCAATGGATTTTCTGCACACAGTATACTATATGGTGATCACTGAGCATGTCTGGAAGTATACCTGAGGTAATGACTCAGTGTGGGTGAGATGTCAGTACCCAGTCTATTAGGGTATGTTTGTGTAACCCCTAGATGGCGCTATCCCAGGGGCTACTACCCCTGCCTGATTTGCCACTAACAGGTTGAGGGGCCTGGATCCAATGGCGGGTGCCTCCACCCAGAGGTCAGGGTTTGCAATAGTTAAACTAACTTGGTCACAGCCCTCTGGGACACTGCAACCCCCCTTTCTTCCCACTAGTGGCCCACACAATATATCAGAATTACCTTCACAGTATACACTTACCCCCAGGTCTGGTTCCGGCACTGGGACCTCCTGTGAAATGAGATACAGTGCAACAATCACAGTACAGTACTTTAACATAGACAAATACCTCAGGCAGTATAACTTTGCTGAAACAAGCAGCTCTGATTTATTTAGGGGGATATAACAAGGACAGGGGGAAATCAGGTTAATTAGCTTATCACTCTAATAATCTACCTATGGCTCTGTGCACAGGCCTATCCCTATCAGTTACTGTCCCTGGGTACCCAAGCCCTAGTGGCTAGTCAAACCATGGCAGCTGGTAGGGGCCCTTTCACACAGAAAAGGAGAATTAAACAGTCAGCAGTACAGTAATTCCATTTGGATTTAATGTGGCAATTCAACAGGAGCGACCCTGAATTAGTACTCACGACCTCCAAATAAGATAGGGTCCTTCAATGTCAGCAGGGCTCACTTGAGGTACACAAACCTCTTCACACATCCATATAAAAAGCACTATACCAGGCAGGCTGCATCTGTATCCCGATTGCAATTACTGCACAATACCGGAGAACACACAGCAGATTCAGTTCCTGACAGACCGAGTGCCATTTTCAGCAATTCCTCCAGTCTTCTACAGGGTGAGCCTGGTTTCTACTCTTCAGAGATCCTTTGATTCTTTTCACAGGGACGGATTCAGTCCTAACAAGCTGTTACACAAGCTGCAGACCGGAACTCTGGGCCTTACACGTTTTTGACTAAAACTGCACACTGAAAAAGCACAGGGCTCCTTCCTTCTTCACTGCAAAGCTCAACTGAAACTCCAACCAACAAAACCGGGCACTTCCTTTGAGTTCCTCCCAGTTCTTGACTGGATTGGCTGTCACTCACTATAGACTGCTGCTGTTGGTCAAAAAGGCACTGAAGTCTAAACTACATCTCCCAGAGTCACTGCCCATACAATCCTCTTGTGGCTGGCTCAGATTATGAGTCCAAGTTCTGATTAGGTCCAAGGCACTATTTTAGAGCTAGCTTACCCACACTGATTGGTCCAGTTCAGCAGTTCAAAACTAGAATGGGAACTAGCAGACACAGTTCTGACTGCAAAAAGCAGGTTAGACAAACTGTAATTTCATTATTACTCTAAATAATTTCTGGCAAACAGTTACATCTTTCAGATAGGTTCCCTTTGCACTCCTAGTGACTGCAAAAATGAAGTGAATTGGCAGCAGCTCGAGTGGTACTCAGAGAAGCACATAGTCCCCCCATACAAACTAATTAATTATGTCTGCAAGCAGACAGCTCTTAAAGAGACAGTACCAGAGGCTCTAAAAACACTCACTGATAAATGGCTTAAATGCCAAACACCATTCAGGCTTGGAGCATTCAAGCAAGCTCCTAGAAGTCTTTTGGGAACCCCCATTTGCAGGGGGGTTACACCCTTCCTGGCCTGGGAAAGCATGCGTCCGCGTCAAGCAAGTACCCATAAGTTTCAACTGCAACCATATTCATTTGCATTAGGCTCGCACATGTAATCATCAGTCAATATATAATTTTACCAGAACACATTTCTGAAACATTGCATACGTCACTCTTTACACAGTATTACATACACATTGTACCATAACTCAAGTTATTACCTCTTGTACATGAAACCTGAAGAGGGCCCTTCCCTATCAGTTACCTTGGGGCTGGATGGGGCAAGGGCACCATACTTAGAGGGCAACACAAGTAACTTGGAGTTAGCACTGATGCTCAGTTTGGGCAATGAGCTTGAGGACACATACACTCCTTTATGGACAACATTGAGAGGCAAGTCCACAGGCCTCCCAAGTGAATCATAACTGAGGTGCACCACAGGCTTTACAGCTCGACCAGTCTTTCTAGGGGGAACTGTTATAGTCTCTGCACTCTGAGCCTCATTTTCAGCATTGTCCTCACTTGTCAGGGGAGTCTCCATGGGGGTAGAGAGGCTAGAATTTGGGGCACTTTCAGCTCCAGGAGTTACAGTTTCTGAGTCCACAACATTTGGCTCGCATGGAGCTTTCGGACACTGGCAGTGGACTGTCAGGGCACTCAAAATACTCTTCTTGTTCGGTGTATCACCAGTCTGCCCCAATCTATCATTTTCCTCCCTGAAAGCTCAAACAGTTCAACCATGCACAATGATTCCATTTCATCTGATCTGATGCTTTGCACTTCACTTTCTGGGAGCATTGGCTCCAGGGATGAAGCTGGGGGCTTAGACAGTCCAGAAGGCCCAGCTTCATCTCCAGTATTGACTAGGGATTGCCCCAAAACAATTGACTCAGTTAGTAAGAAGGATAGTATTCAAAGTCACTCTCACTTTCTTCCGATATGGACTGACAGTCATGCTCAACTGGGACTTGTGGAGGAACACTTTAACTTTGCTTCTGTAGGTGCAGACTTTCTTGATCTTTTCTTAGCAGCAGCTCTAGTCACTGGTCCAGAGGGGCATCTTCTAGGGGCTCAGACTCAATTAAGATTTGTCCAATGGGCAGTAAATGATTTCTGTGCATTGTTTTACATCTTTTGAATTATTCTCAGGCCTTACTTTGTACACTGGCAGATCATCTAGTTTGCCCACTACAATGTGAGGAGATGGTGCCATCTGTCAGCAATCTTGTGCTTGCCATGCAGTCCCAGATTTCTTAGCAATACCCGATCTCCCTCCTGGAGTTCCTGTGCTTTCACCTTTTATCATACCTTTCTTTGTTGGCCAGATTTCTTTTGGCAGCCATGGTTTGAGCCAGTTGGTACGCATGAGTTAGCTGGGCCTTTAACTTTGCACACACTGTAAATAGTTGTCAGCTTGAACCCCATCGGAGAGACCCCAAACACACATCTACTGGTAGTCGAGCTTCTCTTCCAAACATCAGTGGTGGGGGAGAATCAGTGGCATCACTTTGGTGCAGTTATAAGCATGTACCAGGGTGCTAATTTGTTGGCTCCATCTAGGCTTGTCCTTTGGGTGCAGGGTGCCTAGCATATCTAGCAAAGTGCGGTTGAAACGTTCAGGCTGTGGGTCCCCTGGGGGTGGTAAGGAGTGGTTCTGGACTTTCACTCCCACAGAGAAAGCATCTCTTTGATCAGACGACTCTCAAAGTCTCTCCCTTGATCAGAATGGATTCTTTGTGGAGCCCATAGTGAACAAAAAGTTTTCTACAAGTACTTTGGCCACAGTGGATGCTTTCTGGTCTTTGGTGGGGAAAGCTTGGGCATATCTCGTGAAATGGTCAGTGACCACCAGCACATTACTGATATTTCTTTGATCTGACTCCAAACTCAGAAAATCAATACAGACCAGCTCCATGGGTGCACTGGTGGTGATGTTAACAAGGGGCAGCCCTCTGGAGCAAAGCTTTCCTCTGTAAGCAGCGACTACAAGTTCGAATGTGTTGCTCACATCAGCCCCCATCTTAGGCCAATAGAATCTGGATCTCACCAAGTCAAGTGTTCTGTCTATACCAAGGTGCCCTGTGGTTGTGTGCAAGGACCTCAGTACTGAGTCTCGAAAGGCAGTGGGCAGCACTAGTTGTTGTTTGTCTACTTGTCCCCTCTGTCTACTGTTTCTCTGTATAACAGTTTATTGATCAGTTTCAACTTAGGACCTTCTTTGTATAACAGTGCAGTTCTCAGATCAGTGGGCGTAATTTGGACACATCTTTTCCTGCATGAGGGCTTCTAAAGCTGCTTTGATCATGGGATCGCGGGATTGAGCCCGCCGAATACTGTCATTGTCCAGCTGAGGCAGTGCACCAATGTCTTTTGCAGAAAAGTGGCAATAAGCAGCAGGTACGCAATTCTCAGAGCTCCCAAGCAATCCACCATGCAGTCCACTGCGTCCGTGGACATTGTTCCTCCCTGTCAAACTTCCGGCAGAGTGCCCGAATGTCAGGTTCTGCCAATCGGACCCAATCATTCTGGGGAACAGGCCTCCGGGAGAGAGTATCAGCATCTATGTGGTTCAGACCTGCTCGGTATTCGAGAGCATAGTCATATGTAGATGCAGAAAGCCACCTATGGCCAGTGGCATCCAACTAGCTGAGGTCTGCACATAGGTCAAAGGATTATTGTCAGTTTTACTAGTATTTTAGCTCCATACAAGTACTCATGGAATTGGTCAACAATAGCCCACTTCAAAGCTAGGAACTCTAACTTATGTACAGGATAGTTCTTTTCGGATGGGGTCAGGCTTCTACTGGCAAGGCCACTGGTCTCAGGCCATTCTCGTGCTCTTGGTACAACACAGCCCCCAACCCTTGCAAGCTAGCATCAGTGTGCAGGACGTAAGGTTTTCTTGGATCGGCATAGCCAGCACTGGAGCATGGGTAAGTTGATATATGATCTCATGAAAAGCAGTCTCACAATCAGGAGTCAGCGGGCCCCAAATACTTCACTCGGATGAAAATACACTCTTTCAGTCTTGAGGAGCTGACTTTTGGTATTTTTGTGGGTTGGGGATACCCTTGAGTAAGGTTAAGTAAAGGCGGATCACTCTTGAATAGACCTTGATGAGCGCCGATAATATCCACAGAATCCCAGGAATCTTTGCAGTTCTTTTAGATTTTGGGCTGTGGCCAGGTGTCAAGGCCTCAACTTTACTTGGGTCGGTCTCTATTCCCTCGGTGGATACTATGTGTCCCACATACTTTACTGATGTTTGAAAGAATTGACACTTATCAATGGACAGTTTAAGGCCAAAGTCCTCCAGTCGGTCCAATACCTTAAATAATCTGCTCTCATGTTCCTCCAGTGAGCTGCCAAACACAATAACATCATCTAGGTATACCAGGCACTCTAGTAAGTTCATGTCCCCCACTGCACGCTCCATCAATCGTTGAAAAGTGGCTGGGGCACCTGAAATCCCTTGAGGCATCCTCATGAATTCATAGAAGCCAAGCGGACAGATAAAGGCCGTCTTCTCACGGTCCTCTGGGGCCATCGGGACCTGGTAGTACCCACTGCGGAGATCCAGCACAGAGAACCACTTGCTCCCGTTTAGGCAGTCAAAGCATCCTGAATGCGGGGCATTGTGTACTGATCAGGATAGTCCGGTTTAAGTGCGATAATCCACACATCCTTACTGTTCCATTCTTTTTCCTCACTACCACAATGGGGAAGCATAAGGGCTTCTGGATTCTTGTATTACACCAGCAGCTAACATCTCTTGCAGATGCCGTCTCCCATCATCTATGTCAGCAGGTGCCAGGCGTCGAGACCTCTCCACGAAATGGTCTTTCGTCATGCAGCGGATATTGTGCTCAGCTCCTTGCACGCATCCTACATCCCATTCCTTTAAAGAAAACACCTGGTCTCTGGGCAAGCTTCTCACTGATCCTCACTTTCCATTCAGCTGGCAGCGGGAGTCGCCGAAATCAAACAAGTCAGGCGTTACTCTGTCATTCTTCCTTGAACTCTTGCTGCTGGGTAGCACTGCAGTGTCTGCACAATGTACATTAGCCAGGATGCAACCTCTGTTTACTCGAATGTCTCTTTCAGACACATTATGAACTTGGACCATTACCCTTCTGGCATAAGCATGGGCTCTAGCGGGCAAAATACTGGCTTGACCAGCAGTCCCTCTGGAAATTTTCCATCGCCTGGTGCATCCAACATTAATATTTTATTCTTAACATCCTTTCTGATATGGACCTCTCCCTGTAAGGTACACTGGGCATTTGGCGCCAGGATCAGAGACTCAGGATCCTTCTTCCATACAATTCCGACCGGTTCCTCTGGTTCTGTTTTTCAGCATCTCTCTGTGCCTCATAGGCCTTCTTAATTAAAGCGGAACTCTTAAAGCTCTACTAGTCTTTGACCCTGTTTTCATAACACAACTGTGCCAGCCTTCCGAACATATGAGCATTTGTTCCAATCAACAAAGGACACCATCATACAGTCCAGTGGGGGACACACTAAGGCTAGGGTCTCTACTTGTTCGGCCACTCCAGCCACGGAGGTGGGAAAGACAGCCAAATTCGATATACCGGAATAGGGTAGGCCTTCTCACTTAACCCCCATACATGTAGTCCTTCTAATGGTTGTAAGAGTACGTCTGACAAATGCCTCTGATACCAATCCTGGAACATAATTGTCACTTGGGAGCCACTGTCTAATACAGCTCTTGTAGACACTCCATTCACCTTTACAGTGGTCTCCATGGAGGGACCCACTATTCTGGACCAGTCTGGAGAGGCGGTAGTGGGGCCTGGGCAACTGACCTTGCCACAAAAGGACGTGAATTAGCATTTTGGTGCCCTCACCAGGATCATGTCGTGCACCTCTTAACCACTGATTTCTTCTCCGAAGCTCTCCTTGTAGCCTATATGCAACTTTGTCAGTGTCTTTTGGGGACTGGCATTCCCTTTTCATGCGCCATCTTTCCCACAATTATAGCAAAACATACTTTCTGGAGTTTGAGCTGGCCGAGGCGCCACACTGGGAGCCAGGGCGAGGTATTACTAACTGGAAACCTGGGTGCCATCTCTGTCTCGGCATGATAAGCATTTGGAGACATCTCGTCAGTTTCTCCACTTCATGGTCAAGGAATTGAGTTTGGAGCTGTTATCAGCAGGAGATACATGGGTGGGTACCCCACCCCATAGCAGATGCAGTCGGATATAGTGGGGCCCGTACTTGCAGGCGTGGCCTTCATAAAGGACTGTTTTTGAATTCGGATCTCTCTCAACAGTTACGCCCCATTGTGGCATATCTTTTCCTTGTCGGAACACTCATTGACTGTCAACCTCTGCCCTGAACTTCACTTGATGGGTCACCCTCAGTCACTCAGGTCGTAGCCACAGCTGTTGGTGCAGGTACCTCCGAGGTCGCCTTTTCTCAACTCCTCGAATTTCTCTCATTAACTCATCATAGGAGGTGGGATTCCAGTCGATTTGCCAGGCGAACTGAAGCAACAGCAGTTCTGAGAAGGGGCAGACTTAAGATTCTGTCCAGTCTGGTTCGGTCCAGTTCAATCGCTGGCAAACTACCCTTTCTGAGCATTCTTGCAACAATTTTTCCAGCCGAGAGACATACACAGACAACAACTCCTTGGTACTGTTGTGCATTTCTTACTCTCCACCATAGGTCCTCATCAGAATCTGGGCTCCCATACACATTCTCCAAGGCCTCAAGATAGGCCTGTGCAGTCGCTTCAGGGTTACTGGCCCGTTGCACGGATGGTAGCCAGGGCAGGACCTCGGAGGCTCTCACTAACCCTCTTTAAGCTTTTAGCCTTCCGAGCATTGCCATTCTAGCACTTGGGGGCAACATAGTCTATCCAGGTCTCCCAGTCATCCTCCCTTGGGGGTGGGGAGGGTGCCAGAGAAGATCCTCAACCTTCGGTAAGAGTCGTGACTAATGGCAGGTGCAGAAATAGGAGTCTGCATTGGTTCAGCCACCATTACAGGCACTGGAGCAGGAGAGGGTGTTGGGGGAGGAACACCCCCAGGTGGCAAGAATAGTTTCTTCAAGTCCTCCACAGTTTTCCCCTCTCCCAGCAACCATTCAGCAAATTTCTCCTCAAAAGTTTCAGATAGTGGTGGGGGCTGATTCCCCCCCGGGTCTTTACTGTCCTTAGTTATCACTTTCCAAGCAGTGAGGGCTCCCTCTGGGGTAATGGTCTGTGGCACTTTGGAGCTATCTATGGGATCCTTAAACTCTACTAGGGCCAGGAAAGTGTGGGTGAGCAGATTAGCATGCCGACCCACCACCACAGGGTTTTGTAAACCTTCCACCTTGGAAAGTACTCCCTGCACAGTGTCCGTATTGATACCCAGGGGAATGTCCAGGATAAGCATAGCATTTTGGGGGTCGATCTCCTCCCCAGTACACCACTCCACCAGCCGGTGCACAGCCACTTCTGTCGGGGTACCCATTTTTTTCTTAACAGTGGTTCATAAATATGGCCACTAGAGGACACACAATCCCAGCGGTGAGCCTCCAAGATGTAACCCCTAGATGGCGCTATCCCAGGGGCTACTACCCCTGCCTGATTTGCCACTAACAGGTTGAGGGGCCTGGATCCAATGGCGGGTGCCTCCACCCAGAGGTCAGGGTTTGCAATAGTTAAACTAACTTGGTCACAGCCCTCTGGGAGACTGCAACCCCCTTTCTTCCCACTAGTGGCCCACACAATATATCAGAATTACTTCACAGTATACACTTACCCCAGGTCTGGTTCCGCACTGGGACCTCCTGTGAAATGAGATACAGTGCAACAATCACAGTACAGTATTTTAACATAGACAAATACCTCAGGCAGTATAACTTTGCTGAAACAAGCAGCTCTGATTTATTTAGGGATATAACAAGGACAGGGGAAATCAGGTTAATTAGCTTATCACTCTAATAATCTACCTATGGCTCTGTGCACAGGCCTATCCTATCAGTTACTGTCCTCTGGGTACCCAAGCCCTAGTGGCTAGTCAAACCGTGGCAGCTGGTAGGGCCCTTTCACACAGAGAAAAGGAGAATTAAACAGTCAGCAGTACAGTAATTCCATTTGGATTTAATGTGGCAATTCAACAGGGGCGACCCTGAATTAGTACTCACGACCTCCAAATAAGATAGGGTCCTTCAATGTCAGCAGGGCTCACTTGAGGTACACAAACCTCTTCACACATCCATATAAAAGAAAGCACTATACCAGGCAGGCTGCATCTGTATCCCGATTGCAATTACTGCACAATACCCGGGAGAACACACAGCAGATTCAGTTCCTGACAGACCGAGTGCCATTTTCAGCAATTCCTCCAGTCTTCTACAGGGTGAGCCTGGTTTCTACTCTTCAGAGATCCTTTGATTCTTTTCACAGGACGGATTCAGTCCTAACAAGCTGTTACACAAGCTGCAGACCGGAACTCTGGGCCTTACACACGTTTTTTGACTAAAACTGCACACTGAAAAAGCACAGGGCTCCTTCCTTCTTCACTGCCAAAGCTCAACTGAAACTCCAACCGACAAAACCGGGCACTTCCTTTGAGTTCCTCCCAGTTCTTGACTGGATTGGCTGTCACTCACAATAGACTGCTGCTGTTGTCCAAAAGGCACTGAAGTCTAAACTACATCTCCCAGAGTCACTGCCCATACAATCCTCTTGTGGCTGGCTCAGATTATGAGTCAAGTTCTGATTCGTCCAAGGCACTATTTTAGAGCTAGCTTACCCCACACTGATTGGTCCAGTTCAGCAGTTCAAAACTAGAATGGGGAACTAGCAGACACAGTTCTGACTGCAAAGAAAGCAGGTTAGACAAACTGTAATTTCATTATTACTCTAAATAATTTCTGGCAAACAGTTACATCTTTCAGATAGGTTCCCTTTGCACTCCTAGTGACTGCAAAAATGAAGTGAATTGGCAGCAGCTCGAGTGGTACTCAGAGAAGCACATAGTCCCCCCATACAAACTAATTAATTATGTCTGCAAGCAGACAGCTCTTAAAGAGACAGTACCAGAGGCTCTAAAAACACTCACTGATAAATGGCTTAAATGCCAAACACCATTCAGGCTTGGAGCATTCAAGCAAGCTCCTGGAAGTCTTTTGGGAACCCCCATTTGCAGGGGGGTTACATTTGACTGATTTGTGATTTAAGTGCATAGGATCTCTGATAAGTTGTTTTAGATTTAAGGACGAGATTTGATTGCAGAGTTTGGACTGGGTGCTGGACAACCAATTAATGTTAAAATCCCTTTGGATGCAGAGTTCTCTGGAGGTGGCAAGGGTGGTGAAAGAAGACAGGAGATAATTGATAGGGGATTGGGAAGAGGCAGGGAGCCTGAGGCAGCAGGACACTCCACCCACAAAGATGAGAAGGGAGCAGGGTAGGGATAGTTTTACTAACAAAATTTCATAGACAGAGGGGGAGGCAGTGGAGTGGCAGACTGAGAATTGGATAGAAGTGGGAACATACATAGCCACACTCCCACCCCTGGATGATCTGTCCTGCCAGATGATGGAGTACCTGGGGATGGAGATGGCAGAGTCAGGGATTTTAGAACTGAGCCAGGACTCAGTGATGATGAGGACAGAGAGTTTTAAATTGGATATAAGGGGTTGAAGAAGGTCAATTTTGGGGAGAAGATTTCTTATATTTAGATGAACTATATGTAGCCCTTTGGGCAAATTGGAAGGTGGGGTGGGAAATAATCCGGGGTTGGATTCAGTGTTGCCTGCGGTGAGGAGAAGTAGTACTATAAGCAGTCTGGTGAGGGTGGCCAGCCGTGTCCTAGACAGGGACGGCAGGCAAGTGGAGGCAGGGGTGGGCAGATTAGTGGTGCTGCTGCTGTAATGCATTTTAGATGCTCGGAGGGATGCCAAGTGGATGGAAGCATCTGGATGCCAGGGATAGTGGAGAAGAGGGGATGGTAGGAGGATAGGAGAGTGGGGGAGGAGGAGGGAGGATAGAGGACAGAAGTTGGAGAGGTCACCGGAAGGGAGGAGGGGGGGGAGGGACATTGGGGTGAGTAGAATGGGAAGGCAGGCAAGGATAAGGGGAGCATGGTGCGGAAGACTGGTAAAATAGTAGATGCCTGTCACTCTGTTACTCCATAATGTAAAGTGGAATACAAAATGCCTGAATCAGTGCTCAGAGAAAAACTCACAGGAATGTATTTGGAGGTGAAAAAAAAATGTGAGTCAGCAGGTTGGGTGCAGCTGCAGGGGTGTTTCACGCCTGATATACAGGGGGGGGGGAGTTTATTGGAAACTAAAAACTTAGGCTAATTGTTACCGCTGGGATGGCCTGCTGGTTAGGGTTATTGACTTTGGTCCGGAGGGTCAGGGGGTTCAAAACTGGGTTCATCAGAGAGACAGGAAATTAGATAGATATGGTATGGAATAGAGAGGGCTGTGGCAGGGTTGGAGTGACTACTACCATTCTAGAGGTCCTTTATATTATTGATGAATGGTGGCAGTGAGTGGTGAAACAGTGGCTCCTAGTGGACGTTGGGTATAACCTGCAGCATGGAAATTGGGGAGATAGTACTAGGAGCAAGGGGTCATGTGATTTGTTACATGACATGACAAACCAACAAAGGTAAGCTCCACCAAGGGTGGGGCAGGCAGTAGCCGTGGTAGTGGTGACAGGCTAGCACAGTTCAGGAGATCCAGCACCGGAGAAGGGATTCTACCTATTGTTGTAGCTGCTGCAGAAGGCCAATTCACGGCCGCGTTGCTTCCATGGCATAGGGAGGGGGAGTGAGAGGTATGCAGCCTAGGGAAATAGAGGGATATAGGGATATGTTAAGTGGATTAAAAGGTCAGGGACACAGGAGAAACAAAGTAGAGAGGGGTCATGGTGGGAGACTGAGACTGCTTGGGGGATGCTGCTGCACATGCGCAGTACAGCCAGAGCAATGTTGGAGAGATGGAACTCGAGTGAGGAGACCACCCACAGAGTCAATGAGAAATCACATAGGCACAAGGAACATTAAAATAGCTACAGGATGCTACAGGTCAGTACCACACT
The DNA here is from genome assembly GCA_016271365.2 of Neoceratodus forsteri. Classification (NCBI taxonomy): domain Eukaryota; kingdom Metazoa; phylum Chordata; order Ceratodontiformes; family Ceratodontidae; genus Neoceratodus; species Neoceratodus forsteri. The sequence goes on from CM028131.1 coordinate 1,132,657,428, forward strand.
CAATTAAAGCACATTTGCAAACTGGTTAAACATACAGTGCATGGCAAGGGCTAGACTGAAGCAAAAATAATCAGTACACCTACGCCGAAATAAAATCACTTTATACTTTAGATGTGCAAAGGATTTTGTGGTACTACACACATCGTACCAAGGACTGCAGAAAATACAAACAGTTTTTTGCTTCTTTTACCCCTGGGAAAGAGAGTTCTTCAGTTTAAAAACAGTGCTTGTCCAAATGGTTGGCCAACTGTATTACTTTTGTTATAGGAAGTACGGTAAGGAACTTCTTGGGGATGTCAAGGACCATTCCACCAGGGGCATGGCCTCTTCAGTTGCTTGTTTCAGGAATGTTTCTGCTGCTGACATTTGTGCTGCTGCAACTTGGAGTTCTGTCCACACGTTTACCAAGCATTACAGTTAGTACATTGCCTCTCGCAGACAGGTAGGTTTTGGCCTAGCCGTGCTTCAGGGTCTTCTCTCTTCAGATCTTTTCATCTTGCATTTGATCTTTTCTTATGTAACTGCTTGGAACTCATTCCATAGGTGTGACCTGCTGAAAGAGATATCCCTGATGAAGATAGTACAGTTACGTAAGAACTTACCGTAACAGTAGATCTTAGCAGGAATCTCAGCAGGTCATGCCGTCCCACTCACCTTCCCCCTTTGGGGTTCTTTCTGTTCCAGACAGGTTATTTTTTCTTTGGTGCTCCTGCCTTATACAGACCTAGGCATCCTTTCTGTCTCATGGGTTCCCCCAAGGTTGGCCGGGCACAGCTGGTCTCCAGCGGGAACGAACTGTGGAGGGAGTGGGGCTGCCTACGCCTTTATATGTTATGTGAAGTCAGCACGCCGACATCTGTATGGACAGCACCTAGTAGACTGCTACAGAAAAAGGCTTCCATGGGATCCTAGCACCTGATGGCTATGTTCCATAGGTGTGACCTGCTGATAGAGTTTCCCTCGAAGATCTACTGTTACAGTAAGTTCTTATGTAACTGTACTTTCTGGTTGTCCCCCTTTAAGAGGTATGGAATGAACTGTCTAAGACCTAAGATGGATTGCAGGTATCTGCTGTAGAGCAGGGCCAAGTCATTTCTCTGCAAGTCGGCTTGTCCATAAATTACTGTAGAAATTAGTTAACAAGACAACTAATTTGGAAATTTACAGTTAAACACAGTTCTAAAAGTGACTTCAAGAATCAGTGTTACATATGGCCTTTATATTTGAATTTGCTTTCTAGTTTTTCTAATATCAAAAAATCTTTTGCTACTTACCTCCCATGGAGTCATTAAGATGAGATGTTTGAATTTAAAATTAATATTCTTTAAGACGTTTAGCTTTGCTCAGTCCACCTACAATGAAGAATGTATGCAATCCTGGATCTGATCCTGTCATCTGAATGCATTAGGTGAAGTTATGTATGCAGTTGCTGTTGTAATTATTAACTATTCTCATTCGGGTATCCTTTAGTGAGCCAGGTAAGATTTTTCCCCGAGTGAGTAATGTGCTTGGATTTGGATGAGTACAAATTACTAATGGCTTTGAATGAAGATTACGTTTTCTTAAAAAATTTTTTAAATTATGAATTTTTTTTGTAGAGTCTATTTATTCACTCGTGGCCAGGGCATCTCTCAGAGGTGCCCGCTTGACTGTTGCCGCTACTTCCCGCCTGAGACCTCTCTTCCTGGGACCCCCCACTAGGACCTTCCAACCCCCTGGATCACCCCCCAGGGGACAGCCCGCCCCACCTACCTGGCGGCTTTGTTGCAATTAGAGGGTCGGCATAGAGATGGTCCAGCACAAGGGATGTGGGCTTGGTCCCTGGAGCCCTCATCACCTTCCTGATCCAGCAAGGTTTTTTCCTCATAACAGTTACCCCCAGGAGTGCAGATGTGCAATGACATCTGGGCAATGCCGTGCCGATGCCCATCGTTGCTCCTCCCCCTGATCGTGGCACCACATGTTCCTGATGCTGCTCCTGGTCTTCACATGGGGCTGCTAAGGAGCAGTGCTAAGCCTGGATCCCTCCCTGGGAAGGGAGAGCAGTCCTCTGGACACTCCATCCTTTCCCTCCCCTGCTGACCCCTGGCAGCCAGAGTCTGTTCTCGAACCCAGGTCACCGGCATGGTGCGAGGTGTGGCATCTAGTGCCTCAACCCCCTTAGCGCCACCAGGCCAACCTAAATTATGAAATTAAATGCAACAATAATTAATCTGTGTTAGATGTTTTGATTTATAATATTTAGCATGCCAGTGGCAGGGCTGTGTGGGCACAGTCTGCAGTCAGGAGTCCCCCCCACCATACGTCTTAATGGGCTCAGATTTTCAGGAGGATCTGCCTTATTATGCCTGAAAAAAAATGATCTAAATCCCTCAAAAGCTGCCTCTCTCTACATGTGACAGCTTGTGTTTCAGTACTGCAGAGGAGGAGTAATGCTAGAATGAAGCTAGCCAGTAGCCATCTCTAATAAATACATTTTATTTATTAGAGAGAGTATAAGTCAGGAAGTAGCAGGTAAAGGTAAGGGGTAGTAGGGGCAAGCTACATGTAGAAGCAGAAGGGAGTGAATTCAGATTAACAGATATGGAAGTAGTGTAGTGCAGTGGTTGTGGAGCCACAACATTACAGGACACATTCTGGAGACTGAAATACTGCCCTACCTGCATGCAGCTGTCTGAGTTGAGGACAGAGGTTGCTGGTCTCCATGCCAATCTGGCTAGGATCCAGAGGGCTTCTTGGCCCACCCAGGGGCCACTGAGTCTGCCACCATTGCCTCAGAGGTTGCCTAGGCGAAGGAGGGCTGGCTGGAGCTTGGTGGATTCAGGGAGAAAGGGAGTGGCAGGTCAGGTACACATTCCCCAGCTTGTACCACTACAGCATTCTCTCACCATTCTGGCAGGACTGGACTGCTTAAAGAAGGCACCTGAAGTGGTAGCAGGGGAAGAAGTGGGAGTCCTCTGAAGGGAGAGCCAAACGTGGGAGGTAGAGGAATGCAGCAGAGTAGAAAACAGCTTCTGGTGGGGGACTCGAATGTTTGTGGATAGATTTAAGAGCAGGAAGGTGTGGAGAGAGGGAGGTTAGGTGCCTACCTAGTGCTTTGGCTTGGAAGGATGGACAGCAGATCCTAAAGATCACTAGGGTGGCAGGGCATGAGGAGGAGCTGGATGTCATTGTCTACTTGGGGACTATCAGTGAACTGGTGAGGGGCCTAGGCAGGTAGCACAAATGGTGGCATTCACCTGGATGCTACCTATCTAGGGTTAAGGGGAGGATAGGGTACTCCACACCTGGAACTTAAACAGCTGATTGAAGGAGGGGAGCAGGGAGGAGAGGTTCAACTTCATTGTGGTCTGGGAGTCCACATGGAGGGATAAGGTCTATACAGAGGTGCATGGCCTGAATTGTTCTAGGAAGGGAACTGCAGTCCTCAGTGGTGGATTTAAATGTTACTTTGAAGAACATTTAAAGTAGCTGGGGGGGGGTGGTATTACGAAGGGAAGCATAAACTACACCCACCTACAGACTGAAGCAACAGGAAGGGAGGGCTCGAGGAGGGAAGCTCCCCGCAGGGCACAAGTTGAAGGAGACTTAGGCATAGTAGGGGATAAGGAGGATGAGAACAGAAGATGTTGAAAGAGAGGTGTTGAGATGGAAAGGCATGGGGGGTGAGGGGGTTGAGGGAAGTTTCAAGAGACAGAAAATGCAGTATATCGGGATGGGGTTGCAGGCAGAGTGAGAGAAAGGTTTGAAGGGAGCCATCTGTGCCACCACAATGAATCTAGGAAATAACATTTCGGATCTGGAGGTTTTCATAGCGGAAGCAGACCTGGATCTTGTGGCCATAACTGAGTCATGGTGCACTGAGAACTATGACTGGGATATGGCCATACCAGACTACTCTCAGTTCAAAAAGGATAGGGAGGGGAGGAAGGGTGGAGGGGTTGTGCCGTATGTGAAGGATGGTATTGGAGTGATGGAAGTGCAAGTGCACCTAGGTGTAAAGGATGGGTTGGAGGCACTGTGGGTCACCCTGGAGACAGGAGCCAAAGCCACTATTCTTACTGGGTGGATAAACAGACCTCCAACACAGGAAAGAATTGGATAAGGCACCTGGGGAAGCCATCAGCACAGTCATGTGACAAATAAGTGGGAGGTGCTTCTGGTTTGGGACTTCAGTCTGTCGGATGTGGACTGGAGCCTCCCATCTGCAGCCTCAACTAGAAGAAGGGCATCCTAGACTCCCTGCAGGGGGTGTTTCTCAAGCAACTAGTCAAAGAGCAGACTCAAAATGAGCAAATATTGGATCTGGTGCTCACAAGCAGGGACAGTGTTGCAGATATCAAGGTGGGGTGTCACCTGGGAACCAGCAATCACCGTACAGTGTTTTTTTTTTTTTTTTGGTAAATTGATGGTTTATTGAAATTTTACCAGATAACAGGTTCTACAATAAACAGTAAATATGCCATCCCAGAACCTAGCCAGAGCAAAATATGCATACACATGTGCAAGAAAGAATCAAGTGATGCCCGTAATAGAAAGTAGCACACCACTCCTAAAATAATCTGAGGTTATACAGCAATGCGTACAGTGGTTTAACATAAAGATGGTGACAGATACAAACCACATTAATGATGAGGGTCCTGGACTTGAGGAGGGCAGATTTAAAAACAGACAAATGCCTCAGAGACAGCCTAGCAGGGGAGATTGCCAAGGTGGGGTGGAGGAACAGTGGGGTAAGTTGTGAGACGGTATAGTGAATGTAACAAACCTCTGTGCAGAGGAAGTGAGCAAAACAGGAGGAAAAGGGACCGCTATTGTTCTCAAGGGAAGTGGCTACGAAGGTAATGGATAAAATGGTGGCATTCAGGAGGAACAAAAAGATGCAGGAAGAAGAGGATAGGGAGGTCTACCGGGTAAAACAGAGGGATGCAGTGAAGGTGGTGAGGTGCGCAAAGGCACAAACATAGGAAAGGATAGCCAAAGGGGTAGTTAAAGTAAATCTACTGGGTAAAGAAATGCAGCCATCGCTGCATAGATCAGGGCTCTAGTACCCCAATTGCCCCTGCAATCGCAGTATACAAGTTCTTTTTTTTCATACCTTAACACTTACAAATTTACAGAATCCCTGTGTTGCAGCTGGCATTTTCTAACAGAGGGTGCTGACTGCTGCAGATCATGCTGGAAACCATGCGATATGCTGATGCGACTTTACCCCTTCCTGTATTGTACCCATATGTACGGAAATGTAATGTCCATGTTTTCCATGCCCAGCATTATTTTTACGAAATGTGCCTAAATTTTATTTATTTTATTTATTTGATATATCGGTTTACAACCTTTGAGCCAGAGGCTCATTTCCAAAGGTACCTCGTCACATGTAAGACAGAAGCTAATACAGACAGGGTATAACAACAGTTACATAGAGCATGTGCTACAGACATTTGTCACAGACATTACTTACAGTATTTACAGTAAGTACAGACTTTATTTACAATATTTGGATGATGATATTTACATCATCACAGCAGAGAGACATTATTAGCTTGAGAAAGCATCTAAACAGATGCCATGTGCATGCAGGCAAACACATGGCATTTAGTCTGATGAAGCTCATTTAGTCTGATGAAGCTCAGTAGTACCTGAACGAAATGTAATCTGTCAGCACCTGCTAGCTTAAATATCCGTTTTGGCATGGTGTGGATGTGCACTTGTTTCTGCATTAAATATGGCAGTATTTTTCCTGAACGTTTTGGTGAGACTCTCTTTTTGTGGTGGGTGCTGAACTTAGTGTCTTGATTTGTTTGGTAGCACCACCACCATTACTTGGTGCTGTTTAATTACTTCACTGCTATTATAATAACTGGAAACCATTTTTTCTGGTAATGTAAAGTGTTGCATCGCTGTAATCAATCTTTTTCGCCATGTTGGGAATAGTTTACAGTACCTGTATATAGCACCACTCCGAAATGTAGAGCAGTGGTTGCGGTTATCAAAGGTTACCAAAATACAGATGCTGTAGAGCTACCAAAATGTTAAAGATGTGGTCTGTTGTTTATCTCAGTTACTCTTGTAAAACTGTATCCCCATGAATTTCCAGCATCTGCTTAACCAATTGATAAATATCGGCTTTCTTATACAAACCTTTCACTTGAAACGTGTTGCCAAGGCAATATGATTGAATTTGGTTTGGTTTATACAACACTCTTCATAAACCAAGTATCCCAAAGTTTCTTACATACAAACCAGCGATTTGGGTACTTGTACGCACTCTGTATCTGGGCTACAGTGAGGCCATTGTCTCACAAAAGGCTTCTTCAGAAGGTGGGGAAAATTGGACTATGGAGAGGACTGAGTGGATGAGCAACTGGTTGTTAGACAGAACCCAGAGATTCATGCTGAGTAGTACATTCTCTGATGTTAGGAAGGTCAGAAGTGAAGTATCCTAAGGATCAGTCCTGGGACCAGTACTTTTCAATATGTGTATCAGTGACATTTGGGGTGGGGGTTACAGGGTGAAGTAAGTCTGTTTGCAGGTAACATAAAAATCTGTTGGGGGGTAGACAATCATGAGGGGATCAACAGCATGAAAAGGTATAAAGGAAAGCTGGAGTAGTGAGTAGTGGGCCATAGTACAGTAGTTAACATTCAGTACCAAAAACTGTAAAGTGATACACATTGGCATCAGAAATCCACACACAGAATACATCATCAGTAGACTCACAGTGGATCAAGAAAAAGGGGAACGGGACCTAGGGGTTATAATAAACAGCAGCTTGAAATTGTTTCTTGATGAAAGACAACATATGGGGAAAGCTAAAATGATGCTGGGGTGTGTCAGGGTTTCACTAGTTGAAACCAAGAGGTAATATTGCAGCTGTACAGATCATTGGACAGGCTACACCCACGGTTTTGAACTCTCATCTAAAAAAAAAAGGCTAAGGAAAGAATAGAAACTATTCAACAGAGGACAATGAAAATGGTTCAGAGGCAGCAAGGTACGACCAATCAGAAAAGACAAGACAGCCTAAAAATGTACTCAGTAGAGGACAGAAGAGAGAGGAGTGGCATCATAGGAACCTGTGATGTATTTGTATGTTTCTGTCATATCCCCCATCCTCCTCCTGTCCTCCATGGAGTACATGTTCAATTCCTTGAGCCTTTCCTCATAGGTTTTCTGATGCATTCCCTGCATCATTTTGGTTGCCCTCCTCTGAACTGCCTCCACCCTATCTATGTCGTTATGGAGATAGGGCCTCCTGAACTGGACACAATACTCAAGGTGTGGTCTCACCAATGATTTATACAGTGGTATTATCACATTCCTCTTTCTGCTGGTGATTCCCCTGCCAATACATCCCAGCATCCTGCTAGCCTTAACCACTGCCTTGTCACACTGTTCTGCAATTTTTAGATAATCTGAAATAATCACCACAATGTTCCTTTACTGCTCTGTGTCCCCCCCCCCAGTTTATATGTTGCCCTCTGGTTTTTGTGCTCCATATGCATTATTTTGCACTTTTTAGCATTGAAACCCAGCTGCCAATTCCTTGACCATTCTTCCAGTTTTCGTAGATTGCACCTCATTCTATCCACCCCTCCTGGTGTGTCCACTCTGTTACAGAGTTTCGTGTCATCCGAAAAAAGGCACACTTTTCCTTTCAGGCCTTCAGCAATGTCACTTCTAAAAACATTGAAGAGGACCGGGTCCAGTACTGATCCCTGTGGCACCCCACTGGTCACCTTGCCTACTCCAGAGTGGGTTCCATTCACCACCACCCTCTGAGTTCTGCTGCTCATCCAACTCTCTACCATTTTACAACCTTAGTATCCATTCCTAGGCTCCCTAGCTTGTTTATCAGTCTTCTATGTGGAACAGTGTCAAAGGTCTTGCTGAAATCCAGGTATGCCATATCCACTGTCCCTCCCTGATCCACTTTCCTGGTTACCCAGTCAAATAACTCAGTCAGGTTTGTCTGGCATGGCCTTCCCCTGGAAAAATCATGTTGCCTTGGATCTTGCAGACCATTGGCAATGAGGTATCCACCAATCCTTTCCTTTAACAGTGATTCCATTACCTTACCTACCACTGATGTCAAGTTGACTGGCCCGTAGTTTCCCACCTGTAACCCCTGGGTGGCCCTATCCCAAGGACTACTACCCCTGTCTGCTTGGCTAGTAGCAGATTAAGGGGCCTGAGTTCTGAAACAGGTGTCTCTACCCAGAGGTCAGGGTTGGTAGTGGTCAAGCTAACCTGGGCACAGCCCTCTGGGACACTGTAACCCCCCTCTTTCCTCACTAGTGGCTGGAACAATACACAGTAATCACTTTCACAATACCCTGACACACCACACTGTTTGCAGTTATCACCAGGGCTTTTCTCTGGCCCGGCCCTGGGGACCCCCTCTAAAACAAGGTTATACACAGCAAACAACAGCAGTACAGTACTCTTGCACAAACTGGAACCACAGTCAGGGTAAATGCAAAAAAAGAATTAGATCTTATTTATTTAAGGGGCTTGAACAAGGGTGGGGCAAATCAGGTTAATTTGCTTAAAGGCTGTATTAATTCAACAGCATACACTTCAGGCTCCATACACAGTCACACACTCTGGGTACCCAGATGGAGAATGGTGGGCTAACCAGTAACATTGCAGCTGGTTGGAGCCCTGTGATGGAAGAAAACAACATGCACAACACACACTATTTGTAATCTGGAGCCAGAGGGCTCAATTTGTGAAAAGAGAACTACAAGACAATCAGATGACACACTTTTAGATTAGGCTATTGTTGCAGGGAGCTACCCTGATGATTACTCATGACACCCAAGACTGGACACAGGCTGGACGAAAATCGAGACAGCAGGTGGTTAATCTGGAGTGCCAGGAGAAGCAGGGCCCACACAATTCTCCGAGGTGTCATTCCTGTTCAAGCGTGGAGCAGGGGACTGATCCCCAGGCACATTTCTCATCGGTGTCTTTCTTTGTGCAGTGGGGTAGTCTGGCAGGGCCAGCGTGACATAGCCCAGGCCGAATGGAGATGAACGTGGATTCAGTCCGATTAGGCTGGATAAAGCTTCCAGCAAGCAGAACACAGTTCACACAGTGGAGAACCAAATCACGACCCACTTTCAATAAACAGCACATTTACATGTAAAGGATTCTACTGTACCAGGCAATCCGCTCTCTGGTCATGATCGCAAAGTCTGTGCACAAACTAGGAATTCAAAAGCAGCTGGAAATCCTGACAGGCCGATCGCATTCAGCAAATCTTCCGTCTTCTTCAGGTTAAAGCCTGGTTACAGTCCAGTGGTTTAAATAGTCCTCACAACTCGGATTCAGTTCGAATAAACTCGTATTTTCCCTCTCAGGGACAGCAGGCAGACAGGCAGGCCAAAACTCAACTCTTTCACAGTTCTCTCATGTAAAACTACACAGAACTGCTGCTCAAAAATCACTTGAGCTGTTACTTCTTCACTTCTCAGCTCAAAACTGAAACTAGCTGCAGCAGCCTGGGAAATTCCCCAAGATCCAGAAGGTTCGGTTGGCAAAAAGGCGCAAAAAGCCCAAAACTACAGTTCCTACAGATTTTGACTCCAGACAGCTCCTGTAGTCTGGCTCCATTTTAGGTCCCACCAATACTGACTGGTCCAATTTGGCAGTCCAGGACCAAGATAGTGGAGATAAACAAAACAGTCCTTGCTGCAAAGAAACTACATTATCATTATCACTCTAAATGATTTTCAGCAAATAGTTACAACTTTCAACAGAGCTCCCTCTCAGATTACTTATGACTGCAATCTAGGCAGCTCTTAAAGCGACAGTGCACAGAGGCTATACAGGCACTCTCTGGCAATCACATTTAAACTGCTAAAACACAGAACACCAGCCTGGCAGTGAGCATTTAGGCAAGCTCAAGGAAGACTTTTTGGGAACCCCCAATTGTAGGGGGTTACACCCTTCCCTGCCTGGAGAAAACTTGGTGTCCGCATCAAGTCTGTACTATCATGCATCAGTTAACGTAAACTTATACCTTCACTATACATAGTCTCTACACGTCACAATACTATATCCATTCTGACAATACATCATGCATATTTCCCACAGGTAATTTACACATTACTATGACAAATCATGTAATAACTTCTTGTACATTGAACAATTTAAGAGGGGGCCCTTCCATATCAGCTAACTTGGGGCTAGAGGGGGCAGGGGCACCATGGTGAGAGGGAAAGACAAGTAAGCTGGAATTGGCTGTCAAGCTCAATTTGGGCAGTGAACTTGGTGAGACATAAACACCTTTGTGCACCACACTGAGAGGCAAATCCACTGGCCTCCCGGAAGAATCATAACTGAGGCATACTACTGGCTTGACAGCTCGGCCAGTCTTTCTGAGGGGGACAACTACAGTCTCTGTACTCTCAGCACTGGTCTGGGAACTCTTGTCACTTGTGAGGGGTGCCTGTGCCTGGATGGGAACGTCCAAACTTGGGGCTCTGTCGGCTCCATGCTCTGCAGGCTCTGTTTCTACAACACTTGACTCATTTTGCGAAGGCTCAGGCACAATCAAGTTTTGAGGCACTGAAGGAGGGTGGTCAGCACTCTCATAGTGTTCTTCAAGATCTGGTATGTCACCAGAAAGACTCAAACCCTCAACCCCTTCTTCAGGCAAATCATACAGTTCCACAATACACAGCTACTCAACATCTTCAGGCATGATACTTTGCACTTCACTTTCTGGGAGCATTGGCTCCAAGGACAAAGCTGGGGGGGTAAGGCAGAACAGAAGGCCCAGCTTCATCCCCACAGTTTATCAGGGGGTTACCTCGAAACAGCTGACTCAGTTCATAAGAGGGGTAATAGGCATGGTCGTATTCACTTTCATTAGAAGTGGACTGACAGTCACTATCATTCTGGGCCTGCTGCAGAGAAAACCTTACATCTGTGACCACTGGGGTAGGTTGACTCTTTCTCTTTCTTGCAGCAGCACGAGTCACCGGTCCAAGGGGAGCAATCTCTGGGGGTTCAGCTTTAATTATGACTTGGCCAATAGGTGCAAGTGGTTATGGTGCATGGTCTTGACAGCTTTGGAGTTGTTCTCTGGGCGCACCTCGTACACAGGTAAATCATCCAACTTTCCAGCTACTACATGGGGAAGATGTTGCCACCGATCAGCAATTTTATGTTTACCATACAGTCCCTAATTGCGTAACAACACAGGGTCTCCAGGTCAAAGCTCTTGAGCCTTTACTTTTTTTATCATGCTTCTCTTTGTTGGCTAGATTTCTCTTGACGGCCATTGTCTGGGCCAGTTGATAGGCATGGTTCAATTGAGCTTTCAGTTTTTGTACACATTGCAAGTAGTTTTTGGCTCGGACCCCATCTGGAGGGAACCCCAAAACAGACATCAACTGGCAGCCGGGCCTCTCTCCCGAACATGAGGCAGTAGGAGGAGAACCCAGTAGCCTCATTTTTTATGCAATTGTATGCGTGTACCAAGGTGCTAATCTGCTGGCTCCATTTATGCTTGTCTTTTGGGTGGAGGGTGCCCAGCATGTCTAGAAGGGTGCAGTTAAAATGTTCTGGTTGAGGGTCTCCCTGCGGGTGATAGGGGGTGATTCTTGACTTTTGCACTCCCCATAGAGAGAGCATTTCTTTGATTAGCCGACTCTCGAAGTATCTGCCTTGATCAGAATGAATCCGCTGGGGGGCACCATAGTGGACGAAGACATTTTCCACTAGCACCTTGGCCATGGTAGATGCCTTTTGATCTTTGGTGGGAAAAGCTTGTGCATACCATGTGAAATGATCCATAACCACTAACACATTGCCAGTGTTCCGCTGATCAGGTTCTAAACACAAGAAATCTATGCAGACTAGTTCCATGGGCGCTGGTAGTAATATTAACAAGGGGGGGGGGAGTCCTCTGAGGCAGGGCTTTTCTTTGTAGGCAGCGACTACAAGTCTTTACATGCTGCCCAACATCGGCCTCCATTTTGGACCAATAGAAGCGAGATCATACCAGGTCAAGGGTTCTGTCAATACCGAGGTGCCCCATATGATTGTGGAGAAACCTCAGTACCAAATCTTTAAAGGCCGTAGGCAGGACCAATTGTTGCTTGTCTACTTTGCCACTACAATGTACTCTGTCTTTCTATACAACAACTGTTTGAGCAACTTCAATCTGGGGCCTTCTTTAAACAATAGAGCAGTTCGCAAGTCAGTGGAACGTAACTTAGACACATCTTTTCCCGCACACAGGGTATCAAGTGCTGGCTGAATCATAGGATCTTGGGATTGAGCCCACTGAATGCTATCATTGTCAAACTGAGGTAGTGCACTAATATCTAGAGCAGAGAGGTGGCAATAAGCAGCTGGTATGCAGGTGTCAGAAGGGCCCAAGCGATCTACTAAACAGTCCACTGTGTCTGCAAACATCTGTTCATCTCTGTCAAACTTTTGGCACAAGGCACGAATGTCAGGTTCAGACAGCCTGACCCAATCACTCTTGGAAGTGGGCCTTCGTGATCGGGCATCAGCATCAATATGGTTCAGGCCTGGTCTGTATTCGACAGCATAATCATAGGTTGATAATGCAGAAAGCCACCGGTGCCCAATGGCATCTAACTTAGCTGAAGTTTGTACATAGGTCAATGGGTTATTGTCAGCCTTCACCAATATTTTTGCCCCATAGAGGTATTCGTGAAACTACGACGACAATGGCCCATTTTAGCACAAGGAGCTCCAACTTATGCACAAGGTAGTTTCATTCAAACATAGAAAAATAGAAACATAGAAACATAGACTTTGACGGCAGATAAGGACCACTTGGCCCACCCAGTCTGCCCATTTCTCTACCTACTGGATAACCTGCAGATTCTAGTTAACCAACAGCCTACTTCCTGCCACACCCCACTACAATTGCCTTGTGTCTGTCCCATGCATGTTTGAATTCCCCCACTGTTTTAGCCCCAACAACCTTCCCAGGAAGGCAGTTCACGCATCCACCACTCTCTGTGAAAAAGATTTCTCACATTATCCCTGAGCCGTCGCCCCTCTATCTTTAAATTGTGTCCACTTGTTCTTACACATCTCTTTTTCTGAAAGATGCTACCCTCCTGGACTTTGTTGATTCCCTTGAGGTACTTGAACGTTTCTATCATGTCCCCCTTGTCCCTCCTTTCATCAAGGGTATACATATTAAGCTCTCTCAGTCTCTCTTCATATGATTTCTGATGCAGACCTTGCACCATTTTAGTTGCAGACTGGGCCAAGCTCCTACTAGTGAAAGCTACTGGTCTCGGGCCATCCTCTTGGTCTTGATACAGCACTGCTCCTAGACCCTGCAGACTAGCGTCCGTATGCAGCACATAGGGTTTGGTGGGGTCAGCATAGGCGAGGATGGGGGCATAGGTGAGCTAGTATATGATCTCATGGAAGGCTGCTTCACAGTCGGGCATCCCGTGGGGCCCAAAGAGTTCACTTGGGTGGAAGTATACTTTTTCTGGTTATTTAACAGACCCTTTTTTGTATTTATGATTGAAAGGAGGGTAACCCTGGGTAAGGTTCAAGAGTGGACGAATCACCTTGGAATAGTCTTTTATGAACCTGTGGTAGTAACCGCAGAACCTCAGGAAATGTAATTCTTTTAGATTATGGAGCCACGTATTCAGTGCTTCAACCTTACTGGGATCAGTCTCTATCCCTTTTGTAGATACTATGTGCTCCACATACTTCACGGAGGTTTGGAAAAACTGGCACTTGTCAATGAACAGCTTGAGGACGAAGTCTTCCAGTCGGTCTAGGACTTTAAACAGTCAGTTCTCATGCTCCTCTAAGGTGCTCCCAAACACAATGACATCATCCAAGTACACCAGGCATTCCAGCAAAATCATATCTTCCACCGCACATTCCATCAGTCACTGAAAGGTGGCCGGGATGTCCGATATCACCTGTGGCATCCTCAAAAACTCAAGAACCCCAATGGACAGATGAAGGCTGTTTTCTCATGCTCTTCTGGGCCATCGGGATCTGGTAGTATCCACTGTGAAGATCCAACACCGAGAACCATTTGCTCCCATTCAAGCAGTCCAGGGCATCTTGTATACGAAGCATAGTGTATTGGTCTGGAATGGTCCGCCTGTTCAGGGTTCAATAATCAACACACATCCTCACAGACCCATTCTTCTTACGCACAACCACAATGGGAGAGGCGTATGGGCTCCTGGATTCTTGTATCACGACAGCAGCGAACATTTCCTGCCGGTATCTTCTCACATCATCTATGTCTGCTGGGGCTAGGCATCGGGACCTCTCTCGAAATGGCCGTTCATCGTGCAGGCGTATGTGCTGCTTTGCACCCTGGACACATCCCACATCCCATTCCTTCAACGAAAACACTTGTCTCTCTGGGCAAGTCTCTTACTAATTCTAGCCTTCCATTCAGTTGGCAATGAGGAGTCACTAAAGCCAAACAAGTCTGGGGTCACTCTCTCCTTCTCACCAGGGTGCTTGTTGCTGGGCAATACTGCAGTGTCTGCACAGTGTATCGTTGCTAGGGTGCACCCTCTGTTCACCCGGATCTCCCGATCTGACACATTGTGAATCTGGACCATCACTCGTCATGCATAGGCATGGGCACGAGCAGGCAAGATGCTGGGCTTGACCAATAATCCTTCTGGCAATTTTCCATTGCGTGGCATATCCAACATCAGTATTTTCTTCTCGACATCTTTCCGGAGGCGGACCTCCCCTTGAATGGTATACTGGGTGTTAGGGGCCAGTACCATTGAATCGGGATCCTTCTTCCACACGCTCCCCAACGGTTCATCCTGGTCTACTTCCTCCGGTTTCTGTTGCAAATCATAGGCCCTCTTGATTAGAGCTGGACTTCTCAGGGCCCTCCCAGCCCGTCACCCTTGTTTCTCGTAACAGAGTTGCACCAGTCTCCCAAACATATGGGCGTTTGTCCCAATTAACAAGGGGACCCTATCATACAGTCCGGTGGGGGGATACACTAGGGCCAATGTCTCTACTCTCACCTCTACACCTGTTACAGTTGCAGGAAAAGACAACCAGAGGTGGACATACCCTAGGTAGGGATAAGACTTGTCGCTCAGGCCCCACACATGGTAGGCCTTCCAGGGATTGCAAAGGCACATCAGATAAATGTTTGTCATACCAGTCCTGGAATACAATGGTCACTTGTGACCCACTGTCAAGCATAGCCTGAGTATGAATACCATTCACAGTCACCATAGTCTCCATTGAAAGGCCCACTATTTTGAACCGGTCTGGAGGGGCAGTAGCAGAGGCCTGGACAGACGATTTAGCTACAAAGAAATTTGAGTTAGGGTTTCTCGAACCCTCACTGCGGTCATTTCGGGCACCCCTTGGCCATTGATTTGCTTTTTGGAGCCCCCCTTGGAATCTGTTTTCTACTCTTTCTAAGTCCTTCTGGACCAGCATTCTCTTTTCATATTGCCATCCTTTCCACAGTTGTGACAAATGATAGACTCCTGGGTCATCCTGGGAGAGAACATCGTATGAAGAACTGAAACTGTAGTAAGAGATTGGGGTCTAGTATCTGCTTGCAGTGGTGAGAGTAGTGCAATGTGTCTTAACAGTTCCTTTAGAGTGGCAGTCAATCCGGTGACCTCAGCCTTGGAACCACCCTCGGTAGCGGATGCTTGAGGGTGCACCCCCACCCCATGGCAGCCACATCCTGAAAGAGACCAGAATCTTGTGCCATGGGGGAAACCCTTGCAGAGTCACCCGTCTTCAACTTTTGGACTTCCTTTAGTAGCTCGTCTTTCCAATGCTTGGAACAGGGCGGGAAGTCCTTTGCATTCTCAGAGTGCTCGTTCAGTGCCGACTTTTGCCCCTGAGCCTCACTTGGCTGATCACTCTTTGTCACTTGCACAGCAACAGCAGATATGGGTGGAATTCTCCCATGGGGTCACCTTTGCTCACCCCCCTGAATTTCTTTCATTAGCTCGTCATAGGAGGGGGGCAATTGCAGTCGGGTGGCAAGGCACAACTGAAGCAGTAACAATTCTGAAAATGGAGCAGACTTAAGGATCTGGTCCAGCCTAGTTCGATCTAATTCATTTGATGGCAAACTACCCTTTCTGAAGCACTCTTGTAGCAGCTTTTCAAGCCGAGGTACATACACAGACAATGGCTTCCCTGGGTACTGCTGAGCGTTTCTTTCTCTCCATCACAGATCCTCATCTGAATCTGGGCTCCCATACACATTTTCCAATGCATCAAGATGGTCCTGTGCAGTTGCTTTGGGGTTATTGGCTTGCTTGGCATGGATGGTAGGTAGGGCAGAACCTCAGAGGCTCTCACTCAACCTATTTCATTTCTCTGCTTCTGAGCATCGCCATTCAAGTACTAGAGGGGCAACACAGTCTATCCAGCTCTCCCAGTCATCCTCCCCCTGGGGGGTCGGGAGGGTGCCTGAGAAGATTCTCAGCCTTCGGTAGGAGTCATGACTAATGGCAGGTACAGATATAGGGGCCAACATTGGCATGGGCACAGAAGGCGGGGCAGTAACAGGTGCTGGAGTGGGAGGGAGTGTTGGGGAAGGAAGATCCCCAGGTGGCAGGAATAGTTTCTTTAAGTCCTCTACAGTTTTCCCTTCTTCCAGCAACAACTTAGCAAATTTCTCCTCAAAAGTCTCAGATAATGGTCGGAGCTCATCCTCCCCTGGGTCTTTACAGTCTTTTGTTATCATTCTCCAGGCAGCTGGAACCCCTTCTGCGGTGATAGTCTGTGGCACTTTAGAGCTGTCCATGAGGTCACTACACTCTACCAAGGCTATGAAAGTTTGGGCGATCCAGTCAGCCTGTCGACCCACCACCACAGGATTTTTTAAACATTCAACTTTGGAGAGTGCTCCCTCTACAGTGTCTTTACTGGCGCCCAGGGGAATATCCAGTATAAGTAGAGCATTTTGTGGGTCGATCTCCTGCCCAGTACACCACCCCACCAACTGGTGTACAGCCATTTCTACTGGGGTATCCATTAATCTTTAACAATAATTCATAATTTTTGGCCACTAGAAGGCACAAAATCCCAGAGGTGAACCTCCAAAATGTAACCCCTAGGTGGCACTATACCCAAGGCCTTCTACCCCTGCCTGCTTGGCTAGTAGCAGATTAAGGGGCCTGATTCCTGAAACAGGTGCCTCTACCCAGAGGTCAGGGTTGGACCAAGATAGTGGAGGTAAACAAAACAGTCCTTGCTGCAAAGAAGGCAGGTTAAACAAACTACATTATTGTTATTACTCTAAATAATTTTCAGCAAATGGTTACAACTTTCAACAGAGCTCCCTCTCAGATTACTTATGACTGCAATCCAGGCAGCTCTTATAGAGACAGTACACAGAGGCTATACAGGCACTGTCTGGCAATCACATTTAAACTGCTAAAATGCAGGACACCAGTCTGGCAGTGAGCATTTAGGCAAGCTCAAGGAAGACTTTTTGGGAACCCCCATTTGTAGGGGGTTACACACATACTGAGATCAGCCTACGATGTCTCAAATGCTGCTGCCAACACTGCTGCCCCTGGGATTTGTATTTGTCATTCCTCCTGGTTTTGTATGGCTGTTTTTTCACCTCATGTACAGCAGTCTGTAATGAATGCTCCTTTCAAGGGAAGCAGCTATTTGGTAATGATGTTGAAAATTCTTTGTGGGCCTGCCAAACATCAAGAATAATTCTTGAGACCCTGAGTACTTTGCACCCTAGATCTAGAGGAAGGGGCACTGGCCATGGATCACAGAGGCCTCAGCCCTCTACCTCCTAGGCCACAAAGCTGCCCCTTGGTGCCCATACCAGACTTACAAAAGGTCAGACAATTATCAGCACCCCTGTTGCCTGTGACACCTTCTGACTTTCCTTCTTTGTCTCTGGCCTCATTGCCTCAGTTCTGGTGGGGGGCTGAATCTCCCTCTCGCTATGAATTTGGGGGGAGAGCATAACAGATGTGTGGGCTCTGGAGGTGGTTCAGCACAGACGTGCCCTGGAGTTTCTTACTGTTCCTCCAGTTACTCCCCTATGCCAAGCAGATGTCCTCTGGGATAGCTTGACCTTTGGCTGGAGAAGGTTCAATCCCTCATCCATAAAAGGGGCTGTGGAATTAGTCCCGACTACAGAAATAAATCAAGGATTTTATTCCTGGTACTTTCTGGTTCCAAAGTGGACCAGGAATTTAACGCCTATACAAGACTTAAGAGGTCTGGACTTGTACACAAAATACAAGAAGTTTAGGATGGTGTCCCTACAGTCCTTGCTGACACTACTGTTACAAGGGGACTGGATGGTCCCATTGGACATGAATGATGCCTACTTTCATGTCAAGATCAGGAAGTCTCACAGAAAGTGTCTACGGTGATTTATGATTCGACATCACCAGTTTCATGTTTTGCTCTTTGGCTTATGCTCTGCACTTGTGTCTTTACCAAAGTATTTGCAGTGGTGGCTGCAACCCTCTGCATTGAGGGTTGGTATGTCTTCCCTTACGAAGATGATTGGCTGTTAAAGGCCCCATTTTAGGAAGCAATAGTATATACTCTGTTTTGGACCCATTGATTGTTTGGCCAACTGGGTATATTGGTCAGCTAGCCAAAGTCAGTCCTTATCCCCTTATGGTGTCCCTACAGTCCTTGCTGCCTCTACTGTTACAAGGGGACTAGATGGTCCCATTGGACATGAATGATGCCTACTTTCATGTCAAGATCAGGAAGTCTCACAGAAAGTGTCTACGGTGATTTATGATTCGGCTGACATCACCAGTTTCATGTTTTGCTCTTTGGCTTATGCTCTGCACCGTGTGTCTTTACCAAAGTATTTGCAGTGGTGGCTGCAGCCCTCTGCATTGAGGGTTGGTATGTCTTCCCTTACGAAGATGATTGGCTGTTAAAGGCCCCATTTTAGGAAGCAATAGTATATACTCTGTTTTGGACCCATTGATTGTTTGGCCAACTGGGTATATTGGTCAGCTAGCCAAAGTCAGTCCTTATCCTCTGCCAGAGACTCCAGAACATCGGAACCATTCTGGACACAAGCTTGGTTGGGCATTTCTGCCCTCCAACGGTGCCATGGCACTAGTGGCACAAGCACAGCTGGTTACCTCCAGCAATTACATGCTGGCCTGCTGTCTCTTAAGACTAATCAGCCTGATAATGGCTGCCATCCTGACAGTTCCACTGGCCTGTCTCCATATGAGGATTCACAGTGGTTCCTCAGAAAGCAGTGGCTCAGCACTCAGACAATTTGGAGCACGTCATACAGGTCACTCCTGTCCATCTTTCCCTCCTCTGGTGGCTTGACTGCTTCAAGCTAGAGAAAGGGTTGCCATTCCTGAGGCCATTACCCCTGCTGGTTATGACCACGGATGCCTCAGGAATGGGTTGGGGGGCTCATTTGGGCCCTTACAGAAGCCAGAGCCAATGGGGCTGTCTGGAAACAGTGCTTCACATCAACACTCTAGAGATGAGAGCTGCACTGTGTGGCCTACAGGCCTTTATCCCTCTCCTGCCTGGGAACAGCTGTTGACTCACACAGACAGTGTGTCAGTGATGTACTGCATCAGTCAACAAGGCAGAGTTCATTCATATGCTCTTTGCAGAGAAGTAATGAGCATTTCGCACTGGGCAGTGGAACATGACATATTTCTGTCAACGGTGTTCCTTTCAGGGACCCTGAATGAACTTGCAGATCACCTCAGTCGATCTAGTACACTCTGCCATGAATGGGAACTTTTGAACTCTGTCATGGATGGCCTCTTTGAAAAATGGGGTCATCCAGACATAGACCTGTTTGCGTCTCCATAAAATGCAAGACTGCTGCATTTTTGCCCACTTGTTCCAGAGCCTAGAGTTTTTTGGCAAGACACATTATCTCTGTCTTGGAAAGTGAGGTTTCTGTATGCTTTTTGCCCCATTCTTTTTCATACAGAGGGTTCTGGTTAAGCTGTGGACTGAGCAAGTCACTCTGATTCTGGTGGCTCCTCACTGTTCCAGACAAATTTAGTTTCCATTTTCCAGCAATTGGTGGTGGAACCTCCTGTCTCACTCCCACTATGAGCTGGACATCT
Organism: Neoceratodus forsteri; assembly: GCA_016271365.2. NCBI lineage: Eukaryota > Metazoa > Chordata > Ceratodontiformes > Ceratodontidae > Neoceratodus > Neoceratodus forsteri. Next base: position 1,132,677,531 of record CM028131.1, read on the forward strand.
GACACAGAAGCACAGTGCTCTGGTTTACCCAGATCTTTGGTCCCTGCACCTTCACACAAGGCTCTTGAGGACATAGAGCTCTCCCACTTCAAGTTTTCCCATTGGTGGCTGATGTTCTCTTAGCAGTTTGAAAGCCATCTACTTAGGTACACTTACTCACAGAAATGGAAACATTTTACTGTTTAGTGTACTGGACTTGCTCTGAATCCCTTTACCTGTGAGGTATTCCTCCATAAAGATCTACATGGCCACTTAGTTGGTCTTTCAAGCCCTGGCAGAGGGTAAGGCTGTGGTCTAGTTGGAGGTTTTCCATAGATTCTTAAGGGGCATTCCCCCCCCCCCCCAATTCGAGATCCGGTTCCGGTGTGGGACTTTAATTTGTTTCTAAAGACTCTTACTGCACCTCCTTTTGAGCCTGCAGCTACTTGTGAGCTGCACTTCCTCTCTTGGAAGGCACTGTTTCTAGTGGTGCTGACAACTGCTAGACACATTTCTGAGCTGCAGGTTCTGATTGCAGATCCTCCATTTTTTTTAATTATTTTTCATAAGGATAATGTTACCTTACATACCAATCATTGTTTTCTCCCAAAGTTTGTGTCTGAAAGAAAACTAAATCAGACAATAGACCTTTGTGTTTACTTTTCCTCTCCCACAGATATTAGGGAGCATCGTTTACATATGCTAGACATCTGTAGGAAGCTGCGTTGGTACTTGGATCGTATGAAGGATTGTAGAAAATTCTAAACTGTTTATTGCTTTTGCCCCCAGAATGGTGGGCTCATCAGTTTCTAAATAAGGCTGGTCCAAATGGCTGGCCAGTTGTATTATGTTTTGTTAGAAACATGGTAAGCAGCTTTCTGGTCCTGTGCATATTCATTGCACCCGCAGGATGGCTACCTCAGTGACTTGTTTTCAGAATGTGTCCACTGCTGACATCTGTGCTGCTGCCACTTTGAGTACTGTTCATACATTCATTAAACACTACAGTCTGGACATAGTCTGTTGTAGAAATACCAGCTTTGGCCCCAGTGGTCTGCATGACCTTCTTACTCAGGATCAGTAGGTCCTGCCGCCTTCCCTCAGTGCCTGGCACTGCGTGGGAATCATTCCATGATGTGGCTCAGTAGAGGGATCTATAAGATAGAATAGTTATCTACTGTAACAGTAGATCTTCAAGACAGTCTTCTCCATTGAGCCACAGTTCTCCCCCCAGCATTCCCCACCTTGCCGGGTGATGGGTGACTATACTGCCTGCTCTTGTAAGCTGTTTTTCCTCTGATGCCCTTATGGCATCCATACTCAGGTTTCCATATTCTTTCCTGTGTGTCTGGTTTGGTCGTGGTTGCTTCAGTCCCTGCTGGGTTGCTGATCCTCCGAGCTTGACTCCAGCGGGGAACTGAGGCATGCTTGGGATGCCCACATTATATATTCCCTGATGAGGCATATTGATGTGGATGGCCCCAGTATGCAAACATTTCCAGGTGGTCCTGATGCAGACAGCTTACAGTTCCATGTTATGGCTCAGTGGAGGAGATTCTCTAGCAGATCTACTGCTACGGTAGGTAATTATTCTTTCTGATGGCTTGATGCATATTTGCCACTTTATCCCATAGTTTTGAGGGACTGTGTCTCACATTTGGTGGACAGCTGGCAGCTCTTGACTCACTTGCACAATTTCTTGTATGCCTCAGAGTCTCCTGACAGAGCTTCCCCAGGTTCAGTGAGGAATTCAAATGGTTAAAGACCAGAAGAGCAGAGATTGGAGTGTTCTTGGCATAGATCAGTATCACTGGAAGATAAACTAACTCTGAGAACTTGTTTATAAGGAGTATCTGGGGGCTATTAATCTGAGAAAGGCAGAGTGCCTGTCATGGGTGATTGCTGCAGAGGCAAACAGAGCAGCTGTGCTCTTCTGTACTGTGCACAGGCTGTTACATTCAGCTTGCCTCCAGTCCAGAGGTGTTTTGACACATGAGTGATGCGAGGAGTTTGGGAAGTTTTTCCTTGATAGAGTGTCCTCTATTCACTCATTGATCTCTTTAAGTGGACTGTCATGGCACAGTCTGTGACTAACTGAGGCCTTTGGTCTATCTGGGAGGAATTTCACATTGCATCGGTTGAGAAGATTCTCCAGGTGATCATGAAGTTGCACTATACCTTGCATTCACTAGATCCTGGATCCACTGTGCTGTTTTTAGACTGCTGAGAGTCAGTCTATTGGTCTGCTGATTGCTGAGATTGTCCATTGTTCACTTGGGAATGATGTTCTTCTGACTGTCTGTTGTGAGGCCCCTTCTCAGGAAAGCTTTATTGGACCTGGATATCATAGCAAATTATAGGCCCTGCCCTAACTTTCCCTTTTTGGGGAAGGTTATTGAGAGAGTGTTGGTGATGACACAGTTGGAGATGCACCTGGAGGCCTTCTCTATCTATGAGCCATTACTCTCTGGATTCAGAGGGTGTCATAGCATGGAGACTGTGCTTGTCAGGGTGCAATATGATCTTCTCCTAGCTAGAGATAGAAGGGAATGATCCCTCTTGGTTCTCCTTGACCTCTTGTCAGTGGTTGACACAGTGGTTCATAGGCTGAACAACTCAACTGAGGGGTTTGGTGGGGCTCAGTGCCACCATGTTGAGGTGGGTTGAGTCCTTCCTCTCCAATAGGGTGCATCAGGTTGTGTGGGGAGTTTTCTCTCGCCCAGCTGCCCTGACCTGTGGAGTCCCTCAGGGTTTGATTTTGATGCCCGTGTTCTTTGCGGTATGTATGCTGCTGCTATGACAAGTGATTCGTAGGTACAGTTTGCAGTTTCACTGTTCTGCAGATGATAGTTGTATCTATTGTTTGCTTCTGAGAAGAGAAATGTGGTGTGCATGCTTAATGACTGCTTATCTGTGATCAGTGACTGGATGGCCTCCAGCTAGCTCATGATGAATCCGGACAAGACTGAAGTGCTACTGATAAACTCAGGCATCTGAAGGGTGACTGGACTCAGTGGCATGGTGGCTGGATTACATCTTGGCCTCACTCAGCTGACAACCAGAGATGGGGTGAAGAATCTGGGTTTAATCATGAACCATATGTTGACACTAGAACTTCAGGTGTGGGCTGTGGTTCATGGTGTTTTCTTTTGTCTTAGAAACCTCACCATGATCAAGTCCTTTCTTAGCTCTCAGGACCTGAAGAAACTGGTACATGCCTTTGTGACATCCAGATTGGACTATTGTAATGCTCTATATCTCGGGCTGTCTGGAGGTTTGATTCACCACTTGCAGCTGGTACAGAGTGCTGGGGTGCAACTGATTGCTGGACTTTCTCTCGCTCTGAGCATATCTCCCCTGCTTTTCAGACATTGCACTGGCTGCCTGTAAGGTGGCATATCTTCTTTAAGATAGGTTTGTTAACATACAAAGCCCTACATAATCTGGCTCCAGGCTACCTAAAAGAGCTTCTGTGTCCATATGCTCCTTACCACCCTCTCAGCTTTTCTTAGGTAGGCCTCCTGTAGGTTCCTGGATCTCAATTAAAGCTGCCTGGGGACTGGGCTTTTGCGGTGGCTGGTCCAGTTTTCTGGAATCCCTCCAGAAGTGTTAATATTATGAGCTGCCATACATCTTGATAATGGAGTGATACAGGGGAACAGACTGGCTAATGCCTTAAAATAAAACTCCACAAAGAAACTGTTGCCTGCACACTATATACTTGACTTCAGCACTATTAGTCTGCACTAGAACTATACAAGCTTTTAATCCAGTGCTGTATCTGCACATCAGTATCATGAAAAGAAGTAGTCAGTGACAAAATTCCTTCTGCCATGCTTCTTTCAGTAATATTTAGTAAATAGAATCCAAATTTCTTAAACCACGTTTTCACTTCTTTGCAGCAGTTTCAGGTACATTCAAAGACAGTAGCACTGCTGCATACAAAAAACAAATTCCTTTGCCTGTGCAAGAAATATTGTGCAAAACAATGCTGGATGAAGGTGGGGTTGCCATGGTTACAATTGGAGTATAAATATTAGTGGTAGACAAGATGTCAGCCACACCCCCAAAAGAAGGACATGAGATCTGAAGTACCAGAGTGTCTGGAGGCCAAGGGCTTAGTCTTAGCACTGATGCTGGTAAAAATCTCCCCCTATTTGCACTATTTTGGAGCAGCTGTATTAATTAACTGCTTGCCTTTTGAACTCAAAAGTATTCAGTATTGTTTTGCACAGTCTTTCTTGTACATGTAATGTAATCTTTTTTTTTTGTTCGTTTACATGTAGCCGAACTACTGTCATTGAATGTATCTGAAACTGCTGCATTGAAGTGGAAATGTATTTTAAGAAATTTGGATTCTATTTGTATACAGTAGCCAAGGTGCTGTAAGCCAATGGGCTACTAACCCTGCCTGCTGACCTGCACAGAGGTTAAGGGTCCTGGGTCCTGCTATAATGACGTTTGGGGGTTCTCTCCCAAAGAAGCTAGTAAAATAGTGCGGTACCTGTACCCAGAGTAAGTGGCAGTGGACCAGGTGTGCAGCTGGTACAACTCCCTGGGATGCTGCACCTACCCACCTCCCCTTCCAATCACCCCACACACTGGATGCCAAACAGTTTCCAAACACCATATATACCTTACTGTTGATTCCCACAAATCACCCTTCACACAGCGATTTCTAAACAACAAAACACAGCTTTATTGGGGAAGGGTGAGGATTGGGGTACCTGGAACTGGGATAGCTGTGGAAGGAAAGATGGTTAAAGAATTTGCTCAGAGCAGTTAACATAAAGGCCTATAGGCCAGAACCCTCCAGATGCCTACCCCCACAGGTACTAGTGTTACCCTCTGTCTCTTTTGGGTACCCAGATATTGCACCTGCTCGGTGCCGCGGGTTGGCTGGCTGTTGGGGGCCTAGAAATTATGTAACTGGTTATAGCAATTAAACACCCTCCCCCCTTGATTGCCAGGGCAATCCCTAGGTAGTCATGTTCCTGAAGGTCTGATGAGTTCCTGGTGCAGAGGGCTTCCACCAGTCCAAATTTGGAGGGGGTCTCAGTTCAAACGAGGGCAGCCATATGGGCAGCAGTAAGTATCCTGAAGACTTGGGCTTGATTGAAGGTCTGGCCACTTGTCCCTTTGATTGAAGGTCTGGCCACTTGTCACCTTCAGTCTATTCAGGCCTGTTGCAGAGCTCTTACGCAAGGTCCACCAACTACAGGAAGCTCAGACCTGGGAGTGGCTCCACAGCTTGGCTCCCTCCAGGTCGCAGGTGTCCTAGAACCTCAGCATGTGCCGGTGACCCCTGTAGCCAGCAGACCTCACTTGGTAGTGGTTAACAAGTTCCCTGCCTTGCTCTAAAGATACAGTTGGGAACCTCTTGGCTCCACTACCTCTCTCTGCAGGGAAACTCTGCTCTGAAGTGCAGCCAGGCAATTTCACAGATTCTTTACTCGTCAGTGCTGTTGGGCAACCAATTCCTTAGTCCAGTTCAGCAGTTCTTTTCCACAACTTGAATACAGCAGTAGCCACCACAGGTTCCTGGAGCATAGGACTCACCTTTCTCTCATTCAGCCTCTTTGGTGCAAATGGCAACCACCTGCCATTCTGGCTGGCACACAACCCTCAGACAGTCTCTCTGCTTCTAAACAACCTCAACTTTTACTCTGGCTTGCACTAAGTTTCCAGGCTCCTTCCTAGCAAGCAGTCTCTTTCCAGTCCCAAATGGTGCAGGATAACTTCAGCAGAATTCTCCTCCATCTCCTCCAGACATAGCAAACTGCAATAAGTTGCCGGGACCACTTGCCACAATTGCACAGTTCCTTTCAACAGCAGGATTTCTTCTCCTTATTCTACAACAAACTCCAGCTTAAGGCCTGTGGAAGGCCTTAAAACTATCTCTCTTCACTGTACTGAGCCCTCTTGAACTCAATCAGAACTCAGGACAGACCGAATACACTCCCCCAAAATCTCTGGGATTTCTCCAATGAGTCCTCCCCTCTGATTGGCTGCCCAACATTAGCAATCATTTATATCCATAGAGCTGTTCCCCCGCCACACAGCACAGCAAGCAGCTCTCCTTGTCCATTTAGGAGGTCGTGAGGGCATATTTGCAGAAGCCCTCGCCCGAGCTCGAGAGCTGGCCACACTCCCCCAAAGTCTCTGGGATTTCTCCAATGAGTACTCCCCTCTGATTGGCTGCCCAACATTATCAATCATTTATATCCATAGAGCTGTCCCCTTGCCACACAGCACAGCAAGCAGCTCTCCTTGTCCATTTAGGAGGTCGTGAGGGCATATTTACAGAAGCCCTCCCCCGAGCTCGAGAGCTGGCCCCCCACCACATAGCACAGCAAGCAGCTCTCCTCATCTGTTTAGGAGGTCATGAGGGCATATTTGCAGAAGCCCTCCCCCAAGCTCAAGAGTTGGCCCCCACCACACAAGACAGCAAGCAGGTACGGCTTCACCCGCTCCTTGGCAACTCAGCTGTGAGCAAAAATTTGGGTGCCAAATTTTAATCTAGCCCACTCCGAGTCGGCAGACAAACTGAGATTGATTTTACCCTCAGCTACCTTGCACTAGACACGGAGGCTTCAGCCCACAGCAGAGTGCTTTACATTTGTTAAATTTGTAAATCGATCTCTCTGGACTTGAAGTAAAAGTGTGCCCGTTTGTGCTTTCTGCGCCTCTCCAATTGTAACTACTGTGCAACTAGATTTAATTGTATAGTGCTAGCTACAGATTTATTTCCTATATCTCTGAGTTAAAACTAGAACTTAATCAGTTAATGTTTCTGTAGTTAGATTTAACTCCAGTATTTGTGCTAGGACCTGTTCTTGTTAGTTACAATACAGTCAAATGACGCAGTAGATCTTAGCCCCCCCCACTCAAACCTTATTTAATCCTGCTCCCTCTTTTATTTTCTCCAGCTCTCCTCAGCAAGCAGCTCTCCTTGTCCATTTAGGAGGTCATGAGGGCATATTTACAGAAGCCCTCCCCCGAGCTCGAGAGCTGGCCCCCCGCCACACAGCTCAGCAAGCAGCTCTCCTCGTCCGTTTAGGAGGTCATGAGGGCATATTTGCAGAAGCCCTCCCCTGAGCTCGAGAGCTGACCCCACCTGCCACACAGCACAGCAAGCAGCTCTCCTCATCCGTTTGGGAGGTCGTGAGGGCATATTTGCAGAAGCCCTCCCCCGAGCTCGAGAGCTGGCCACACACCCCCAAAGTCTCTGGGATTTCTCCAGTGAGTCCTCCCCTCTGATTGGCTGCCCAACATTATCAATCATTTATATCCATAGAGCTGTCCCCACGCCATACAGCACAGCAAGCAGCTCTCTTTGTCCATTTAGGAGGTTGTGAGGGCATATTTACAGAAGCCCTCCCCCGAGCTCGAGTGCTGGCCCCCCACCACACAGCACAGCAAGCAGCTCTCCTCATCTGTTTAGGAGGTCATGAGGGCATATTTGCAGAAGCCCTCCCCAGAGCTCAGAGCTGGCCCCCATCACACAGCACAGCAAGCAGGTACGGCTTCACCCACTCCTTGGCAGGTCAGCTGTGAGCACATCCCGCTGACACTTTGCATCAGCCACCCCACCATCACCTTGGCAAGCTATCCTATATATAGGAATAGTCACATGCTTGTCTAAGACCAATTGGTCTAGTTTTCCATTTGCAGGCTATTCCCTACAACCACTACTGACCACTGCACTTGATAACTAACTAACCTTATGTTTCCTCACTTTTGCTACTGTCCCCCTGCAGGCCGTGAACCCTTGACACCAAAGTCCGCAACTCTACCACTAAGCCAACGGGTCTGGCTAATTTCTTTAAGTTTATTATCACTCTTAATCTCTTCAGTCCCTCCCCCTCCACATACCCTGTACCCATTATGACCATGCTTACTGCTGCTATCTCTGCCATACAGCTGCACTGCTATCCCTAGCCCCCCTCATTTTGCTAGGGGATGCACCACACATCCAGCCACATGGTGTGTCAGTACTGCCTCTTATCAGGCTTCTCACCTCAACCCCCCCAACCTCTACCAGTGTGCCGCCTCACTCACTCAACCAACGGACCATGCTCCCCCCACCCACATCTCCCTCTATTGGTGCTGCCATGGTACAGCATTGGATGCTACTCTGCCTTGCCTCTCCCTCTCTATGGCAGCTACCCATCCCTATCACCATATGCCGCTCTTCCCCCTCCCTTCTCGTACCACAGTTGGTGCAGAAGTGACTAAACTGGCATCCTTGCACATCCTCCTGCTCCTTCTCCTCCTCTCAGGAGACGTCCACCCCAACCCAAGACCCGCCCAACCATCCTGCCTGGTTACTGCTCCTAAGGATCTAATAGTTGTCTCCCTTAATATATGTAGCCTCCTCAAACAGATTTGACTCATTTCAGGGCTGGGTTGCCCAGAATCACTCTGATGTCATTTCAGTAGTTGAAACGTGGCTCAACGACTGCATCCCAGGTTCAGCGGTCTCACTTCCCGGGTTTACTCTATACCGTGCCAACAGAACCTCTAAAAAAGGAGGTGGATGTGCACTGTCCATACAGGACTCGTTACTTTGTCTCGGCCTCCCATCTCCAACCCTCGAACACGGGGCCCAGGCTCTCACTCTGAAAATCACCCTTGCTCCTAACAGGGCCTCCCTGTTCCTCTCCTCTGTATATATTCCTCCCCGAAATCAGAAGAGTGCCTTCCACTTTGTCCTTGCCCACCTCTAGACACTCCCAGACAGGGCAGAAATCATTGCCCTTGGAGATTTTAATATAAATTGGCTAGCTGACACATCGGCACCCATTAGGGATGCTGCAGCATCTCAAAACCTGTCCTAATTTGTGACCACTGCCACTAGAATCAACCAGAGGACTGGCTCTGCTACCCTCCTTGATCTTGTGCTCACCAATGCACCACATAAAGCAACCCAGGTCAGGGTAGTACCTAGTGCCCTGAGTGACCACTCCCTGGTGCCTTGTCAATGGTTGTATGCTGTGAGAAAGCCCTCCCCCCCAAACTATCCTCAAACGCCGCCTCAAACCTGGCAAATTTTGGTCACTTAGACAATGTCTGTCAGCTAGTGACTGATCCCCCATCACAACTGCATTGGATGTTGACTCTGCCCTAGACCACTTCATTGGCTTCTTAATTCTGCCTGCGACCAGTATGCACCCCTAAGCAAAAAGGTCATCAAAGGGGTTGACACACCTTGGATGTCGCAAGCCCTGTTGGACTAAATGCGAGAATGCGACAATCTATGGAACATTGCCCTGGAAACTGGTAGACCCGCTGACAGGCAGCGCTACCAAGAAGCGCATAATGAATGTACTTGGAATATTCATAAGGCCAAAGCTGAGTATCACCAAGCCTCACTCACTGCCACATGGGGCTTGGGCGCAAGTTCTGGGACTCCCCTCAAAGAGCTCAGTGGTAAAGCCTCTACTGCACCCCCCTCCCAACTCTGGGACAATGGGTCTATCACCACAGACCCTGCCCTGATTGCAAATACATCTAATGCCTCCTTCTCCAACCTTAGTAGTGTTTCCCCCCCAATTTCTTCTCCCCACCCCCAACACCCCTTTGCTCCCCCTCTGCCCCCCTGTTCCGCTTTAAAGCCGTATTTCAGCATGAAGCTGTCCCCTTCTCCTCAAGGCCCTCAGCAAATCACATTTCAGCAGCGACACACTAGATCTTAAACTGCTTAGGCTCAACTTTAACGAAGTTCTCCTCCCACTCACTATGCTTCTGAACCGCTCCTAACACTGGACCAGTTTCCCTGTAAATGTAAATCAGCTCTCATCACACCCATCCTGCCTGGGAACTACTGCCCCATCTCAATCCTGCCTTCCCTCTCCAAAGCCTTGGAGAAAATTGTGGCCACTCAGCTTACAGATTGCCTTTCCCAAATATAGCCTCCTGTGTCTCGAGCAGCATGACTTCCGCCACAACCACAGTACCACCATAGCCCTCTTGGAGTTTACAAATGCCCTCCACACATCTCTTGACACAGGCCACATTGCTGGTGCTGTTTTCATAGACCTTTCCAAGGAGTTTGATACGGTGCACCACACACTACACCTTGATTCCCTCACTCAAATAGGCCTGTCTCCTGAGACCACTGACTGGTTTACCAGCTGTCTGTCAGAGAGAACTCAGTCAGTCAGGCTTACCCAAACCCAGTCATCCCCCCTTCAAGTCAGGTCTGGGGTCCCTCAGGGCTCTATTCTCAGCCCCTTACTTTTCTCCCTGTTCCTCAACTCCTTGCCCAAGGACTGTTCTGGAAGACTACTCCTGTGTGCGGACAATGCCTTCCTCTACAGCTCCCACACTGATCCCACAGCGCTCCATACTGCACTCCAAAAATCATTCATGGAAGCTGAATCCTGGTTCATTCGACAAAAAAAACAATCTATGGTGTTTGCCCACCCCCAAAACAAGAACTTAGGGCTACCCCTGCTCATACTGAACTTTCTAAATGACCCCCTTTAGCAGGTTACCTCATTCAAATACTTAGGAATCACCTTAGACTTTGGGCTCACCTACCATGACCACATCTGAAATCTGAGCACTGCTGTCAGTGTGCGTATTGGCTTACTTCACTGGTACAAGCACTGCCTCCCACCAGAAGCTCTCCACCTAGCTGTCTCAGCAACAGTACTGTCACTCATAGATTACAGAATCATCATCTATGGGGCAGCCAACAATACACACCTAAACAAAATTAGACTGGCCCTTAACAAGGCCTGTAGACTAGCCATTGGCTGCGCAAGACTTACGTATACCTGCACCCTTTATGCCTCCACCAACTGGCTAAACTTTGATAGGGAGGCTCAAATATCAGACCTGCCTCTTACTCCCACCTGCTTTCACCCCCGCTACTCCAGGCACCCTTGTCTACCCACCTCACTCGGCAGTCAGCGACAACCCACTTCCGGGTACCTCTCTGCAAGACCTCCTCAGGTCAAAGAACTTTTAGGTACCTGGCTCCTAGCTAGCTTAACTCCCTTCCAAACTCCCTCCTCACAGAACCCAAACTTGGACGGTTCGAGTCCCAGCTAAGAGACATAATCTGTCATGACTCAGTCTGTGACTGTCCTGATCTCTAGCCCTACCCACTCCCCCCCACCCCCGGACCATGGACTCTCTCAGGTCCTGCTGCCTTAGGGTGTGCCTATATTTGACACTGGGCACCCCAGTCCAGCCTAGGATTACAGATTAACCACCTGGGCATGGCTGGCGCCACCGTCCTGCAGTGCATGTATTCGGTTAACTGTTAACGTCTGCAATATGTACAAATGCTTGCAACTCGCTGCATCTTTGTATCACCAGCTGCTATACTGTGTTACCTGTAACCCTTTTGTAACCATTTTTGTAACTATTGTGTACATTTGTTGTTATTATACCTGATGTCTCTGTATTTAATGACGTGGAACCTTTGTAAAGGAGTCTTTGACTCAAAGGTATGCTATCCGATATCAATAAAATAAAAATAAAATGAATAAATTAGCCCTCTCTGATTGCTGATTGGCAAAGGTCTCTTGACGCCTGAAAAATAGTTAACACCTCCTCCCATAAGCCCATTCAAAACATTTTAGGTACCTAGAAAACTAATTGGCTGTCCATCTGTTCGTCCTCCCTCTCTCTCCGCCCTCGGTCCCCAGGGTTCGAGGGGACCTTGAGGGAGTTGAGACATGTAGGACGAAGGCTCAAACGTCGCTGGCATAGATCGACCCTTGAGGTCGACCACCTTAGATTGATAGATCATTATCAAAGCTATCAATCAGCAATCACACATAAGAAGGCAGAGTTCCTATCCAGTGAGATTGCTGCTGCCCAGAATTGACCAGGTCAGCTCTTTCGAACCGTAGATAGCTTGTGCAACCCAACCTGTCTACAGGTTTGAGGAGCTTTTTCACAAGTTAAGTGTGATGAGTTCACTTGATTTTTTGCGGATGAGGTGGCTCTGACATCAGGGCTGAAATCTGTTCAGTGCCCTCTATGGGGGTTGGTGATGGTCGGTGTATGGTCACTTCCCCTTGGTCTTCTTAGATATCTTTCAACCGGCCGGAGATGGGGGACATTGTGTGGATTGTCCAGAATTTGCGGCCAACATGCTGTAGTTTGAATCCAGGCCCTACACGTGTATTATTTGGGTGTATGGAGTCCATTGGCCTGGTCCTTGTAGAGATCGTTTGGTGCTCCTTAGATTAGGGAGAGTTCCCTAGCTCCCTGAAGGAGGTGGTGGTGACACCACTTCTTAAGAAAGCTTCTTTGGACCCAAACAGCTGTGCAAACTACAGACCTATTTCTAATCTTCCCTTTTTGGGAAGGTGATTGAGAAAGTGGTTGCGCTGCAACTGGATAATCATCTTACCATCCCCGATGTCTTCGATCCTCTCCAGTCAGGCTTCCAGAAGAGATATAGTACTGAGACTGCGCTGGTTCGGGTGCTCAGTGATCTCCTGATGGTGAGAGACCAGAAGCGCCGTTCCATCTTGGTTCTTCTGGATCTCTCTTCAGCGCTTGACACTGTGGACCATGGGGTTCTGCTAGAGCACCTGAGGGTTATCTGTAGCCTGGCTGGTCCAGTTCTCAGATGTTTCCATTGTTTTCTAGCTGGCAGGTTCCAGAGGGTGGTGTCTGGGATTTTTTCCACTGAGTCATTCTCTCTGCCGTGCGGGGTACCTGAGGGCTTGCTGCTGTCCCCCATGTTGTTCGCAGTGTACTTGCTGCGCCTCGGAGACACTGTAAGATGATATGGACTGAGGTTTCACTGCTATGCTGATGATACACAGCTCTATCTGTCTTTTGCACCCGACCAGGATAGTGCGGTCTCGATGTTTAACAGCAGTCTGGCAGAGATCCATGACTGGATGAAGTCCAGCTGGTTGAAACTGAAATCCGGGAAGACTGAGGTGTTGGTTGTGAATCTAGGGTACTGGATAGAGAGGCCGGTGGTGGGGTTACTCTCTGGGCTTTGGCCTGATAGCGTACAACTGCCTACCTCTGAATGGGTGCGTAGTCTGGGGGTTGTTCTTGACGATGGGTTGACACTGTGTGCACAGGTGTCGGCCGTCATCAAGTCTTCCTTTTACCATCTTAGGAACATCACCAGAATTAAACACCTTGTTCCGTCCAATGATTTTCCCACATTGATCCATGCCTTTGTGACCTCTCGCCTTGACTACTGTAACTCCCTATACCTGGGGATTCCAGGGGTTGATGTCTGCCGCTTGCAGCTGGTGCAGAATGCTGCGGCATGATTATTGACTGGGACTTCGCATTTCAGTCATATCACTTCCATGCTGTGCAGTCTGCACTGGCTGCCTATACAGTGGCAGACCACCTTCAAGGTCGGTCTTCTGACCTATAAAGCCCTGCATGGACTGGGACCGAGCTACCTGCAACAGCTCCTGGTTCTCTACAGCCCAGTCTGGCCTCTCCACTCAACTGATGAGGGGTTGTTAGAGGTTCCCAGGGTGCGGCTGAAAACATCTGGCACCCAGGCTTTTATATTCATGGCGCCATCCCTGTGGAACTCTCTACCTCATCAGATTAGAGAGTGCAGGACCGTGGACAGCTTCAAGACCAGTTTAAAAACACATCTGTTTAAACAGGCTTTTAATATCTGAAGTTTTATGGATTGTGAGAATTTTAACCAAAGCTGAAATATTTGTGTGATTTTACTGAATTGTTTTATGACGTATACGTATGTATAGCGCTTTGATTTTTGAATTGCGCTGTCTAAATAAGAATATTATTATTATTAAAGCATCATAACATGGCTGCTCCCATTCAGTCCACACAGTTCAATAGCAGTCCCCCAGCATTTGAGTGTCTTTGCAGCCAGTAGAAATACTTTTAATTTACAACTTCTCCACAGACATGTAGCCCCTTTAGTGCCCTCAAATGCATTCACATTTATTTACATTTATTTTTAGTACTTTCTCTGTCACTGCTGCAGAAACAGACTCCCTAGGTGGCAGGCAGCTCCTCATTAATATTCATGAAGCTCTCATCCCTATTCATGAGCTCTGATTATGTCCTGATTTAATACTCTTTATTGACACTTCACTGAGTCATCTCCACCGCCTTCACCTGGTCACCGGTCCCCAAATAAGTAGACAGGGGTGCTGGAACCGCCAAAGCACCTTTTCTTTTACCACAAACAGCAGTCGGTAAAATCAAAGTGCTCCCTGTGCATGTGGGATCACCCGCTTGCTTCGGAGAGCACATTAAGCAGCGGTGGATCACGATTAGACTACCAAGTCCAAGATGGGCTAATACAAAGTACTGGGGCTATTTGGGGGTACCAGGGTACACAAAGGGATCAATTAAGGACTCGGACCAGGCGGTGAAATGCTGGGGGAGAAAGGAGATGCCAGAACTAAATCAAGTGAAATGGGGAGTTACAGGCGAACAGGTAAGCTCTCAGGGGGGTTACACTTACAAATCAATTTACTGCCTCCTCTGAACTCTGTCCCAGTAGGAGGTCATAACTTGCCTCAGATTTCGCCTGTACCTTCTGTGGTCAGCTAAACACCCAATCTGGGGTAGGCCTATATTGCTATCTGTGATTACTGTTTTGCATGCCTTAATTTGGAACTTTGCTCATATGTCTGGGATTTAACTCTGTTTTGTTCAACTGATACTGGAAGTAGCTATCTCAAGCTAACCTGGTCTTTACCTGTACTGTTTAGTTGGCTAAATCTAATCATTTACCTTCCTGCTCATCCACCTAGGCTAACTAATGCCTGCCTGTGGTCAGGAAGGGGACTCCTAAGGTCCCACTGACTTTACAATGCCGAACTCCCACATGAGTACCATGCCACACCCCAGCAGGCCAGTCTCTCACCCTGCCAAATTATTGCTTGCAGTAGTAATATTCCTAGGACAGGCATTGGCTCGACCAACAATGGTAGATTAATTGACAACACACTGGCAATGGTAATTTCTCATATTTAATACAGTGCCCTAGGAACGTAGCTGCCCTTAGCCAAACCAGTATCAGCACAGACCCACATCCTATGCTTGGCCCAAATGTCAGCCATGCTACCAATGACAAAACTGTTTTGTCCCTTTCCTTGGTACCCAAGGGTGCAAAACAGG
Source organism: Neoceratodus forsteri (assembly GCA_016271365.2). Lineage (NCBI taxonomy): Eukaryota > Metazoa > Chordata > Ceratodontiformes > Ceratodontidae > Neoceratodus > Neoceratodus forsteri. The sequence continues at coordinate 1,132,692,621 of CM028131.1, forward strand.
CATAAGATACTGCTCATGCCAAGAAATCCATGAGGACTACCCCTGGTAGGAGGGACCTTCAAAAACTTTTACTTATACTTCTCCTCATGTCAGTTAATATTCAACCCAACCCAGGCCCACCAGGTGCAATGAGCTAGGTAAGGACCACAAAGGAAAGCTAAATTTTATCTCCCTTAATATTGGAAGCCTACTCCCTAAACTTGCCCTGCTTGAAGCCTGGGTCGCACTTGTTCAACCCCAAATAATCTCCCTCATGGAAACATGACTTTCTCCCAGAATCCCTGATTTGGTTGCCTAATCTACCTAAGGGCCAATTTACACAGCCACAAACTGAACGTAGACAACCTCACTAGTGACTCTGAATGCCTGGCGATTAAAATTCAACTGGTGAGAGGACATAAATCTCTTCACATATTGTCAGTTTACATACCCGCTGGCAAACAACAATCTGGCATCGTGTCATTTGCCAGATACTTCAAACAAGCCTACCTTAACAGGGAAACTATAGTCACCGGGGACTGGGCAGCCAAATCTAGTGTTGCCCACAAGAACCTGGTGTCTAGCCTATTCCTAACGCAGTTAGTGATTGCACCCATGCCAGTTATAAAACTGTGTCTAATCTCTAATCTGGAAACAGGGACAAAAAGCAATCACAAGAACGCGCTCCAAAGACAAAAAGTTTTATTTAGGGACAAACACGACTTCCCTGGCGCTTCGAGGGACAACCCTCTTCATGGGGGTGGAATCAGTAATTTACCATCACCTTAAATACAAGAAATTTAGTGACATCACAATTCATTCTGTCCATGCATCACCTCTTAATTAATTCAATTCTTTAACCCCTAAGGGGTCCTTGTGCAAATATACAAGTTACATTAGTGCAAAAGTAGAGAAATGTGAACAAATATTTTAAAAAACAAACACACAAGACAGTTATAAAAAAACATGTGCTAGCCAGCCTGGTGGTGCTGAGGATTGAGACACTGGACGCCACACCTCGCGCCACTCTGGTGACCCAGGTTCGGGAACAATCCTGGGCCATCGGGAGTTGGCAGGGATGGGAAAGGATTGAGTGTCCGGAGGACAGCTTTCCTTTCCCGGGGGCAGGGGCAGGGTTGGACTGGCCCACCTGGATACCTGGAAATTTCCAGGTGGGCCCCCCTCAACTGGATAAGTGGTTACCTTCTGAACTCTGAAAACTTTTGCATTTATCTTCTTTTTTCTAATTAAATGGGGTATCTGGGACACTGTTGATGAATGTACGATGCAAACACAGAGCTAGTGCATCAGATTGAAGTGAAATATTGATATGAGTGTGTCAACCTGGGCCTTCCTCTATTGATTTTCCAGGTGGGCCCTTGTATCTTGTTTCCAGGTGGGCCCTCTGTACCCCAGTCCGACCCTGGGCAGGGGGCTTAGGCTGGCCGCTATTCTGGTGGCCCCTAGCAGAGGTTGGGGGCACTACACCAGAGGCTTGCAGCGTAGCAGGGTTAGAGCCTCAGAAGGATGTCCAACGGGGGTACGCGGGAGCGTATATCCAGTGTGCAGGTGTTCATTGCTCGTCCAAGGCTCAGGGTTAACCAGAACATGGAAAAAGGAGCCCAATCCTGGTAGGCGATGGAGGGGCCCAGGAGCTACCCCCCCATGCCCAAAGTCGAGTGAGCTGGCTGACCTTGGAGTTCCCTTGGGTCTCAAGGATATCTGCACAGAATAGAATGGCAGTCCTGGGGAGGTGCGGATGCCTGGACCGAGAGGGAGCAAGGCCGACCAAGTGTTAGGACTGAGTCTTCGACAGGGCGGAATGGAGGTAAGCTGAGTGCCCCCACCTAAGAGAATCTGGGATCGAGTGTGTGGGGGATAAATAAATTGTAAAAAAAAAAAAAAAACATTTGCTTCTGTTCCTGGCAGATCCAATTATGGTAAGGTGTAAAATTACCTAGAAAACGGATATTAAATAACTGCATTCTTTGAGTATACGGACTTGAGAGATCATAGGAGACTGTTTCTTTTCTCCTTTGCGGATCCACCATATTGGCGATCACGCTCTTAAATCCTTAAAAACATCTAATATGTAATCGACTGGTCTTGGTGCTGCTAAGAGTCTATCAGTGACCACTCGCCAGTCCAATGTGCTTTGACAGCTAAACTCCTAACTCCCCCCCAAAAAAAAATTATTAACAGCAAGGTTCTCCGGAAAGGTTCAGTTGGCACCTTCAAGGCACACCTGGCTCAGATAGACTGGAGTTATCTGAATGTCCTCCTGGACATTGATACGGCCCTTGACTTCCTTGTAACCCAATTTACAACTGCCAGTGATATACAGTGTAACCCCCCTGCAAATGGGGGTTCCCAAAAGACTTCCAGGAGCTTGCTTGAATGCTCCAAGCCTGAATGGTGTTTGGCATTTAAGCCATTTATCAGTGAGTGTTTTTAGAACCTCTGGTACTGTCTCTTTAAGAGCTGTCTGCTTGCAGACATAATTAGTTGTATGGGGGACTGTGTGTTTCTTTGATTGAGTACCACTCAAGCTGCTGCAATTCACTTCATTTTGCAGTCACTAGGGTGCAAGGAACCTATCTGAAAGATGTAACTGTTTGCCAGAAATTATTTAGAGTAATAATGAAATTACAGTTTGTCTAACCTGCTTTCTTTGCAGTCAGAACTGTGTCTGCTAGTTCCCCATTCTAGTTTTGAACTGCTGAACTGGACCAATCAGTGTGGGGTAAGCTAGCTCTAAAATAGTGCCTTGGACGAATCAGAACTTGGACTCATAATCTGAGCCAGCCACAAAGAGGATTGTATGGGCAGTGACTCTGGGAGATGTAGTTTAGACTTCAGTGCCTTTTTGGACCAACAGCAGCAGTCTATTGTGAGTGACAGCCAATCCAGTCAAGAACTGGAGGAACTCAAAGGAAGTGCCGGTTTTGTCGGTTGGAGTTTCAGTTGAGCTTTGGCAGTGAAGAAGGAAGGAGCCCTGTGCTTTTCAGTGTGCAGTTTAGTCAAAAACGTGTATAGGCCCAGAGTTCCGGTCTGCAGCTTGTGTAACAGCTTGTTAGGACTGAATCCGTCCTGTGAAAAGAATCAAAGGATCTCTGAAGAGTAGAAACCAGGCTCACCCTGTAGAAGACTGGAGGATTGCTGAAAATTGCACTCGGTCTGTCAGGAACTGAATCTGCTGTGTGTTCTCCGGGTATTGTGCAGTAATTGTGATCGGGATACAGATGCAGCCTGCCTGGTATAGTGCTTTCTTTTATATGGATGTGTGAAGAGGTTTGTGTACCTCAAGTGAGCCCTGCTGACACTGAAGGACCCTATCTTATTTGGAGGTCGTGAGTACTAATTCAGGGTCGCTCCCTGTTGAATTGCCACATTAAATCCAAATGGAATTACTGTACTGCTGACTGTTTAATTCTCCTTTTCTCTGTGTGGAAAGGGCCCTACCAGCTGCCACGGTTTGGACTAGCCACTAGGGCTTGGGTACCCAGGGACAGTAACTGATAGGGATAGGCCTGTGCACAGAGCCATAAATAGATTATTAGAGTGATAAGCTAATTAACCTGATTTCCCCTGTCCTTGTTATATCCCCTAAATAATTCGGAGCTGCTTGTTTCAGCAAAGTTATACTGCCTGAGGTGTTGTCTATGTTAAGTACTGTACTGTGATTGTTGCACTGTATCTTATTTCACAGGAGGTCCCAGTGCGGAACCAGACCTGGGGTAAGTGTATACTGTAGGTAATTCTGATATATTGTGTGGGCCACTAGTGGGAAGAAAGGGGTTGCAGTGTCCCAGAGGGCTGTGACCAAGTTAGTTTAACTATTGCAAACCCTGACCTCTGGGTGGAGGCACCCGCCATTGGATCCAGGCCCCTCAACCTGTTAGTGGCAAATCAGGCAGGGGTAGTAGCCCCTGGGATAGCGCCATCTAGGGGTTACAACAGTATATGCCCCTCTAAAAAAATGTATGGTAAAAGGCTCTGCAGCCGGGTGGGTCAACCCTGCATTCCTAAGTCAAATGCATGTCAGAGATAATCTATGGTGTCGAGCAAGGGAGACTGGCTTGCCTGTTTTATTTGCAAAGATACAAAGAAGCCCACAATAAGTGCACTAGGGAGATAAGACAGGTTAAAGTGGCACACTATAAAGAACAGCATGAAAAAAACTGGAGTTCTGGGAAAAAATTCTGGGACAACTTAAAAGACCTCCTGGGTAAAAGTGACAAATGTCCCCCTATAATGCTTAATACTAATGGGTTGTCACCACTGCCTCAGCCAAAATAGCTGATATTTTCAACTCAGCCTTCACAGACCTCAGTTCTGTCCTCCCTCCTGATACGGTGCCTGGGGTCAGTGACGGAGGCTGCACTAGTCAAAATAACATACTCAGTCAAGACAGTATAGTGCAGGGGTTTAAGGCTCTGAGCTGCAAACCTGGAGACCTGGGTTTGAATCCCACAGCCCCCATTTGCATACTGTATGACCCTGAGCAAGTCACTTAACTTCCTTGTGCCCCCAAGTCCCACCTGTAAACAAGCTTCAGCTTAGTGTATCTCTCCTGGTTAAAAAAAAAAAGACCCTGGCCACCCCAAATTCTGTTTCAAACAAGTCTCCATAATGGAAACCCTCAAATGTGTCAAATGAGTCCTGGGTAAAACAAGGATGGGGGAGATACAATAGACATGAAGTTGCTGGCCTTGGCACTAGAGGAACTAGCTCTTCCCTTGTTTAAGATATTTAACTTTTCCCTGCAATTTTCCCAGTTCCCTGAAATTTGGAAATCTGCACTAGCACAGAAGTAGTGACCATAGAAACATAAACTTTGACAGCAGATAAGAACCGCTTGGCCCACCCAGTCTGCCCATTTCCCTACCTATTGGATAAGCTGCAGATTCAAGTTTACCAACAGCCTACTTCTTCCTACCCCCCACTATAATTGCCTTATGTCTGTCCCTTGCATTCTTGAATTCTCCCACTGTTTTTGACCCCACAACCTCCTCAGGAAGGTGGTTCCATGCGTCCACCACTCTCTCTGTGAAAAAATATTTCCTTACGTTGCCCCCAAGCCATCCCCCGCTATCTTTGAATTGTGCCCCCTTGTTCTTGCACATCTCTTTTTCTGAAAGATGCTACCTTCCTGGACTTTGTTGATTCCCATGAGGTACTTGAAAGTTTCTATCATGTTCCCCGTCCCTCCTTTCATCAAGGGTATACATATTAAGCTCTCCTAATCTCTCTTCATATGGTTTCTGATGCAGACCCTGCACCATTTTTGTTGCCCTCCTCTGGACCGCCTTCATCCTGTCTATGTCCTTGCAGAGATGGGGTCTCCAAAACTGCATGCAGTACTCCAGATGGGGTCTCACCAACTGTTTGTACAGAGGGATAACCACTTCCCATTTTCTACTTGTGATGCCTCTCCCTATGCATCCCAGTATCCACCCAGCTCTCCTTACTGTCTTCTCACATTACTTGCTTACCTTAAGGTCATCTGATATAATTACCCCAGGTCCTTTTCCATTTTTATTGTTGTTAGTACCTCCCCCCATTGTGTACTTTTCACCTGGGTTTTTGTTTCCCAGGTGCATTACTTTGCACTTCTTTGCATTGAATCCAAGCTGCCATACATCTGATCATTCCTCCAACCTTGCCAAGGCCCTTCTCATCCTTTCCACCCCTTGTGTATCAACTCTGTTGCAGATCTTTGTGTCATCTACAAAGAGGCATACTTTTCCTTCGAGACCCTCTGCAATGTCTCCTATAAAGACACTAAAGATGACTGGACCTAGTACCGAACCCTGCAGTACCCCACTAGTAACCACCCTTTCTTCGCAGTGAGTTCCATTTACTATTACCCTCTGTGTCCTGTTGTGCAGCCAGTTTGTTACCCAGGCTACCACCCTGGGACCCACTCCCAGGCTGGCTAACTTGATTATTATTCTTTTGTGTGGGACTGTGTCAAATGCCTTGCTAAAGTCTAGGTAGGCCATATCCACAGCCCCTCTCTGGTCTACTACTTTAGTCACCCAGTCAAAGAAATTGATTAGATTCTTCTGACATGACCTTCCTGCTGTGAATCCATGCTGCCTTGGGTCCTGTGCCCCGCTGGCCTCTAGGTACTCAACAATTGGTGATTTCATCATTTTCTCTACCACTGAGGTCAAACTAACAGGTCTGTAGTTTCCTACTTCTGCTTTGCTCCCACTTTTGTGAAGGAGACTCACATCCGCCCTCCTCCAGTCCTCAGGTACCAGCCCATCCTCCCATGATTTGTTAAAAAGGGTGGTTAGTGGTATCACTAGGTCCCCCCTTAGTTCTTTTAGAGTTCTGGGGTGAATCTCATCAGGCCCCGTTGCTTTGTCCACCTTGAGTTTTAGGAGTTCTTTCAGTACCCTTTCTTCTTTGAATGGACTGGTGTCAACCCCCCTGCCCAGAGTGCTTCTATTGTTTGGTTTAGGTAACTCCTCTTTTTCTTCTTTTGTGAATACTGAGCAAAAATATTCATTCAGTATCTCTGCCTTTTCACTGTCTCCCTCTGCCCACCTCCCCTTCCCTTTATTAAGCTTCACTATCCCTCCGTTGACCTTTTTTTTGCTCCCTAATGTACCTATAAAAGGTTTTATCCCCCTTCTTAACACAGTTGGCTATCTTTTCCTCGGTTTGGGCCTTTGCTATTCTGACTGCCTTCCCCACTTCCTTCTGCCTTAACTGATGCAGTTCCCTGTCCTGCTCCTCCTGTGATTTCTATGCTTCCTGAATGCTATCTTTTTCTGCCTAACCTTCCCTGCCACCTATTTTGAGAACCATAGTGGTTTTTTACTCCATTTTGTTTTATTTGTTTTACACAAAGACTTGTTGCCTCCATGATGGCAGTTCTGATTTTTCTCCATTGTCCTTCCACTCCTCCTTTCTGGCCATTTGCTAGTACATTCCTTAGATATTCAACCATTTTGCCAAAGTCAGCCCATCTAAAGTCCAATATCCTCATCTTTGTATGGCTTGTCTTCATGGTTGTGCTTGTCATTAATCACACTGTGTGGTGGTCACCTGTTCCCAGATGGCTACCCACTTCTAAATCTGTGATTCTTTCTCCATTTGAGAGTACCAGGTCTAAGATTGCTCCCTCCCGAGTGGGTTCCAATACTAGCTGTATAAGGCATGCCCCCTTTAGGGCATCGAGAATGACCCTGCTCTTGGATGTGGCTGCAGTAAATGTGTTCCAGTTAATATCTGGCATATTTAGGTCCACATCAACAGTATCTCTCCTTTTTCAGCCATTCTGAGAATGCCTTCTAGCATTTCCTTGACCACACCAACGTTGCCAACTACAGGCCTATTTCAATCCTTTCTGCCCTGTCCAAGGTCTTCAAAAGAATTATTTCAGATTGAGTTGTCTCCTACCTAAGCAAGTATAATATTCTGTGCATACAGCAGCACGCATTCAGGATGCTTCACAGCACTGGTACTGCCCTTGAGTACACCAGCTTCCTGCAAGAGGCCCTAGATAGCAGCCACCTCGTCAGTGCCACCTACATTGATTTGATTAAAGCATTCGACCTAGTAAATCATTCATTACTACTTGACAAACTCTTCTCATTAGGCCCCTCCTCTGAAGCGGTAGCTTGGTTTCATTGTTTCTTCACCGGTCAATCTCAATGGATAAAGCTAGACTATGCTCTTTTGGACAATAAGGGTGTCTTAGTAGGGGTTCCACAAGGTTCAGTACTTGGCCCTCTCCTTTTGGGCCTGTTCATAAACAGCCTCCCAGAAGTCTGCCCTCTATCAAAGGTGCTTCTCTATGCTGATGATGTGGTGGTCTTTAATAATAGTACACATCATGGGAAACATTCCAGTGATCTCCAATGCAGTTTTGAGTCACTGGAGGGTTGGTTCAGCAAAACAAACTAGTCTTAAATGATAAGAAGACCAAAACCATGCTGTTTCCTGGCCCACAAAATAAAGATAAAGGTCCCTCCTCTTGTTATTCACAACTCTTCTGGAGCTACCCTAGAGCGGGTTGAATCTTTTAAATACCTGGGTGTCACCTTGAATGATACTCTCTCATTTGAAACCCATGTGGACAACATCGCAAATCTTGCCAATAGAAAGCTTAGAGCACTATACAGGCAATTTCTGAACTTTACCTCTGGGGCTAGATGCCTAGCAGTATCCAGTATGGTACTCCTGCTCCTAGACTATAGTCTCCCAGTGTATGGGGAAGCTAGTGATTCTGTTCTTAACAGAGTTAGACTGGTACTCAATAAGGCTTGCCACTTTCCTATTGGGGGCTGATAGGCTCACACATTGCTGCTCCCTATATACACTTACCAACTGGCTAACCCTCCAGGACAGACTAAAGTACCAGTCCTGCCCTGGGGTTCAGTTAATTTATTTGTAGTGGAAGTCTAAAACTTCCAGGAGTCAAAATTTGGAAGTCATTCCAATTTTTTGGAAGTCAAAATACTTCCAGGATCCCATTTTTGGAAGTCAGTATTCTAGGAAGGATACATTTATGGATGTTAACATAATATATTAATGTAAAATATAATTTCTTTCAGAACAATCCATCATTTCTCACTTCCATGCCTGCAGTTTTGGAAATCATCTAATTTTTGGTTTTACATCTGGAAGTTAATGACTTCCTTCCTCTTTATTTTGTAAGTTTTTGCCTTATTTTTTGAAGTCAAATACTCCCAAAAAAGAGTTAACTGAAGCCCTGGTCCTGCCTAATTGCAAAGAAAGCTCTGTTGGGCCTCATCCCCACTGCTGTTCCATACCTTTTTTGCCCTGTTTCCAACCAATACTCTACCAGAAGTATGACTAGATGTGCCCTTGATGTACCCTTCCAGAAAACAAGCCTGGCTAGGTGCTCCTTTGTAGTTTATGCTGCTCAATGGCGAATTAACTTCCTGAATCCCCAGTGGGTCTCCCCAAAATTGCTCAATTTAAGAAATCTCTGAAAAAGGAACTCATTCTTAGGTCAGTATGCAGCTGCTATAATTAACTCTTACCTTTTTCCCCCTGTTTTCTCCTGGACCGTCAATGCTTTGAAATCTGCATTTGATTTACCTTATTGCTGTTTGTTGAACATGCTCCTCTGGGGCTGCTGTTACATAGTCTTGTCGATACTTTTCCTTGTATTTGCTGTTACTTGTACCTGACCAGGCTCCCTGGTGCTGGTGAATGTGTGTATTATACCTACTGTATTCGTGCATTTGTCATGTACTGATGTTGAACCTTTGTAAAAGAGCACTCATGCTCAAAGGTATTTTCTGAGTTATAAATAAATAAATAAGTAAAAGAATAACTAAAAAATGATTGCTGGAAGAAGCACGACAGAAGGAATTTTGCCACTGACTACTTATTTTCATGCTACTGATGTACAGATACAGTGTTGGGATTAAAAGCCTGTTTAGTTGTAGTGCAGACTAATGGTGCTGAAGTCAAGTGCATAGTGTGCAGGGAAGAGAACTTACCCAACTGATGCTTAACTCATTGTACCTATGGCATAATTTGCAGAGAAAGTTATTCATTGTACTGTTGTTATCTGTTTTTGATTTGTTTTGTAAGGCACTCAGAGCCTGTGGGATTAGGCCCCCAAGCTACTACTACTACTACAAGAACAGGTAACATAATATGGCCGGAGAGTCATCAGATAATCAAATCATTTTAGAAGCATTAGTGCTTCTGCTGAAAATCAAACACTTGGCACTTCACCTTTTTCCTTTCTGTTTCAGGTCCTCTGTATCATCTGCATTGAGAACAGACACTCTACGCTTCACTGCACTTTTGACAGTGCTCAAATGCATGTGCAAATTTCAATTAGGTTTTGACACAAGCATATAAACAATACATCTGGTACAATTATTCTACATAAAAGGGTGACCATTTTTTTCCTAACCAAGGACACAAAGCAGTTTGCTGTTCTAAAAGAAATGTAAGGCCTACCGGTCCACTTCCAGACAGTTTAGTTTACTTACAACTTTAAGACTTACATGTGCTCTCTGCTCATCATGATCTGAGAAAATGTGTTACGTTTCAGAATTCAAGTGGAGTTGCTTGACATGACACATATCAAATACTTCAAAATATAAACCAGCAAAAGAATAATAAAAAAAAACTGTAGAATAAACCACCCAGGATACCAAAAGAGGCCATAACAGTGTTATGGGGTTGTAATTAGAGAAACTGGCAATGTGAATCCACAGAGAGCCTAGTTAAGTTCTAGTGTCAGCCCTAGTTGGGGGGGGGGATCATTAATCAAATCCACTGCATGCGTCCTCCTGTCACATCAATGAAGAACTAATTTAGACTCTTAGGACTGGCTTGTTTTCTCAGAGTGCTGACAGAGAGGCAGGAAATGCAGCCCCAAAGGGCAGAGCTGCCCATGCCAAGCACGCTGTAAGCATATCAGAGGAAATTGGACACACGGGTTAGGCTGGGGAAGTTTCTTTATCTAGCTAAGTTGGGAATGCCTCTGTACTAAACAGGGTTAGAGCACACTTAATTATTTTTCTGGTTCATAACTTTAACAGGGTAGGGTCTTAAAGCTTAAGGAGGCAGTGTAGCACTGTGGTCTACCTTTCTAGGGCACTGAGCTGCAAACCTGGAGACTTGGGTTTGAATCCCACAACCCTCACTTGTATACTGTGTGGCTCTGTGCAAGTCACTTAACTTCCTTGTGCTCCCAGGTTGCACCTGGTAACAAGCTTTGGCTTAGTGTGCTTTTCCTAGTTAAACAATGTTCCCTTCACCCCCTTCCCATAAAGCCAAGAAATAAGTTGATGGGCAGGGTTTGTGGCATCCCGACCCCTCCACAACCCTGTACAGTCTTTATCTTCAACAAAGTAGTAAAGCTCCAGAAGGATAAGAAACATTGCTGCAGTGACAAAGATCTTTGAGAGTCATTCAAGGAATGTATAAATACCTTCTAGCAAATATTCACATAGTTTTCCTATTTGGGTCCTAACTTGTTTATTGTTTTGCATTAATTGTTATAAAATGAGTTGGAATAATCCTGTGCTTTGATTGTTGGACACTGATCACATGACTGTGCATTCATTCCAGCACAACAGCACATGTCAGAAACACTTATTATTCTGTACATAGGTGCATTGTGAATTTAAAATTCTCACACGAATTGCGGTGAATTCACCTACTACGTGCAATGTGTAGCATTTACGTAGTACGCACTATGCAATTTATTGTAATGACACTATTTTTTACTATGCAGATTGATGCAGTTTGCATATTACAGCAAATTTTTACTGTGATGTGCATCAATTTGTGTAGTAAAATCTTTCACAACTATGTAGTATGTGCATAAAGTGGCAATTCATGTAGTAAAATTAGCACACTTGCATAAATTGTACTACTCAAATTGTGGCATTACGCTCCCTGCTGCACAAATTGTGGAATTTTTTCACTTTTCATGGAGCTATCTGTACCTCGTTACTCACTTATAAATTTAAAATCAGGGGACCCATTTTATAATGGCAATAAGGCATGCTAGGGTGTTTCTAATTGTGGGATAACAGCCTTACTTGGGTGTGTAAGGCACTCAGCTAAGCTTTGCCTTGTACCTCACTTTTCAAGGCATGCCATTATCTCACAATAACATAGACCCTGTCATGCCTTATTGCTTAATTAGTTTACACAGTGATGCTAGGCTGATTGTGCTATCCTCCCCCCCCCCGCCCTGCATGCCTAGCTGTGACCTGACTTTGTAAGACAGCGGCAGCACTGCAGTGAGGGAGAAGTTGACAGAACAGCTGTTGATTACCTTTCTTGCCTCTTTCATGTATCCGGGGGGACATGTTTCTATTCAGGGCTCGAAATAACCGGCTGTCCACCCATCTCGGACAGCCGGTTTTTAAAGGGGACAGCCATTTCTGTTTTTCTACCTGTCCATGGGACAGGCAGATATTGTGAGCCAGTATACAAACTTTGTTGGGCACTAGGATCCAGGAGACAGTCAGTCAGGTTAGGTAGAAGCAGACGTCATGCACATCATAACGTTGCGTGGTCGGTGAAGTCTGTCTCTTGCCCGATCCCATGGTGTGCTAGTTGGTTAGCTAAGCAGTCTTCTCTGCTGCCAAGGTAGGCAAAATTCAAATGGAGAGGGCTGGCAGTAATAACTGCGGATGCTTAAAGCATTGCTGCATGTGCAGTGGATGGTTATTGCTCACCCACGCTGCCGCATTCCTTGTGTCTTGAGCAGTCTGAGGAGCTGCAGCATGTAGCGAGCATCGGCGGCAGTTCTTCAATTTGTTACTAAGCTGTCTGTGTATACGTTAAACAGAAACTTACTCAACAGCCCTTTTCAGGGCTCTGGTGTGCCAGTTTCCATCTAAAACAAGTACCACTGTCACTCACTTAATATTCAGTCAAATTCTCAGCTTTTGCACCATATCTTTTGCCGGGCCCTTGTTAGAATGGTTGGAAATCTGTGTGGTACAATGAGACTTGTAACAAGAGCAGTCGGGCAGAATGAAAAAAGCATTTTTCAGTGATGGCTTACTCTGTAAAGTGAGCATCAGTTTAAGGGCAAGGCATTGAGTATAAAAAAGGCCTTTTCAAGGCTGGGGGGTAGGCAAGCTAAAAAGAAAATAAAACAAAAACAAAACACAGGCAGGGCTGCAGTGATCCAATGGGGGAATCTGGAAAGAGAGTGAGAGGCAGCGTGTGCTAGGTAATACAAGGAGGGCAAGGAGATGCAGGAACCGATTTTATTTGATTGCAGCTGAAAACTGCCTTTTGCATGGCTGTTAGTGGATTAAAAGAAAACAGTAAATTAAGAAAAGGAAGACAAAGGCAGGCAGGGCTGCAAAGTCGCAGCAAGAGAGGGGTCTGGAGAGACTTCAGCCAGAGTGCTGCTAAAACGTCCCTTTTCAGGGCTCTGGGGGTTCAAAAAAAGAAGAAAAGACAATTGCAGCATAGGCGAGGCTTCTTTGGAAGAAATTTTTCTTTCGTTTTTGTTGACCGGGAAAGGTGGACTACACAATTCTGCTTATTTTCAGCCTCGTTACAGATGGATGCCAACTGACATCTGAACCAGATTAAGCTGTTGGTGGTATTTTTAGTGAAATGAAAGGGGGAATCTAGAAATATTCCTGACTTGTGGAGGGGCAAAGAAAGAACTATAATCTGGCCCACCACCTTATTGTACACTTACTTGTCTCCAAGATACCGTCTGTAAGTTACTTCATAATTCATGTTAAAATGGCATGGACAGGTGTAAGTATTGTGGGACAGGCAAAATTTGCATCCCAGCTGTCCCATGGACAGGCATCTCAAAAAATTATTTCTAGCCCTGTTTCTCTTACAATTTATTGTCTACAGAGGGCCTGCAGGCAAGTTAGGCAGGAGGATATACTCTTTTATTGGGCAGAAGGAATGACAGGCAGCATGCCAGAGAGGGCTGTTTAATTTCTTGGTGAGACAAGGACCAGGAAGAGGGCAGTAAATGACTCGGGGGGTAGGTGTGGCCATATGACTGGCTCTGGCCACTTGTTGGATGGGAAAGTATTTCCTTCCTATTTTTGTTCACTTTTTTATATTAATTCCCATATATAAGTATCCCTGAATAGTGCATACTACTCATTATTCTGTCCCAAATAACAATCCATTATGAGTAGACTTTATAAATTAATATTAACCCAAATTCATTCTGAATCATGCGTTTGTCAAGGATGGCAAGTAACCAGAAGTATTTGTCCTTTTGTCAAGATTCTGGTAACTCTAGCTTCCTTCTAAGCATTAATATGCTTTATTTGGTATTTTGCTTCGCTATTTTGTTATTGTCATTAGATTGTATCTCACTGTATATTGCTTGACATTGTTTTTACTGTACCCTAACTGTATTTTAGTGACCTTGATGTGAAACCTTTGTTAACTAGTACTTGAGCGCTAAGGTAGTTTCCAAATACAGTGCACTCCACTTATAATGGACACTGTTATAATGGACCCTTAGGTATAGTGGACAAAAATTGATTTCCCAAACCATATATATCAAATGCAGTGCATTTTTCTCTGGTTATAATGGACAGAAACATTGCTTATAATGGACACTATGAAGCTGTTATGGGAATTTGTAGTGCTTTTTTTTGGGGGGGTAGGGAGTGCAGAGCTGGTGAGATTTGACAAATGTAGAATTAAGATGGAGGAGCTACAGAGATTACATTTCTTACAAAATAATTCTCCCCAAGCTGTATACACTTTATTAGTCAATTAATTACAATAAAGGTAAATTATATTTTGTTAAACCCCTTAAAATACAATTGTCTTTGTTCTTACTAACTTAGAACTCCAACATCCAGCCACTAGAGGTAATATCTTCTTCTTAACCTTCTGCAATAAACTTTCCTAAAAAAAGTAATGTTCCATGACAGTTAAATAACTTTAAATAAATACACAGAATACGGAAATATTTATGCTAGGCAGGAGTCTGTGTAATCTGTGAAGTTTTATTATATGTTCTCATTCACTCTGAGCCAGTGCTCACAGACGTAGACACACCTAACACATAGGCTCCACCTCCTCTGGATATAATGGACACAGGATATAACAGACAAAAGTTGTGTGCACAGATGCATCCATTACAACAGGCTTGCATTGTAACTGAATAAATAAATTAATTCATAGTTTTTCACATAGAGTGTCTGCCATGGAAGGGGAAACCCTCCATGGTGCCACCTTTTGGATCAGTGTGGCTACAGATGAAAGGCACCTTCTGGCTTGGTAAAGGATGCCTGCTGCCAGCATGACTTCTTATTGTGGCTTCCCTCATGCAGGTTCATACGTTTAGCTTCTGCCTTGCTGCACTGGAGGCAACCCTAGTTTGGGGGAATACTGTTTTTTTCTTATGTCAAGATGTAGATTAATCATTGATCAACCAAAGTGTCAGTACAGCTCAGCTGGCAGCACGCTTTTCTCTGGTCTAGACTTTTCTGGGTTCTAGTTCCACAGTCAGAAAGGCTTGATTTTGTGAAGATTCTGTTGAAAGCGGGAGGGTCTTCTTTTTCTGGCAAGTTAGAGGGCATTCTGGGACAAGGATGGGCTGCGTGCTCAGGACTTACTGCAGTTGTAGCAAGAGGAAAGGGGTACTGATCTTAATAAGGGACATGAATTCTGGGGATTTTAAATGAAAGGATAGGGGTTGGGGACACAAGTAGGGCTGGAGTCACTAGCTGCAGGAGTTGGATGCATGGCTTCACCAAGAAATAGACAGCTGAGCTAGACTGCACAAGAATAGTAGGACCCCTCCAGTTGGAGCAAGGAAGCATAGAGGGATAACAATTGTAACTTAAATGCAGGTTATATAAGAATCACACCCAGTAAAATTGATTACCTTGAGTGTATGATGTACTTGCAAGTCTAGAACTTAGAGGCACTCAGAAAGATGCAGTGGCAAAAGTCTCGTGTTGTCTCCCAAAAAAAAAACACATAAGAAAAAAAGACTCTCTCGCCCCCTTCCCCAACCTCACCCCATACTTACCTCCGGATGCCAGCGCGATGATTTTCGGTGGACAGGGAACATGTCTGCACTCTGGAAAGTCAACCGCGAATTGAAGAAACGCCAGTAAGCTGTATAGTGGCATAAATGGGTTTTTTCAACTTTGGTGCATATCTTGGCCATTTTTGGGAATTTGTTCACCAAATTTTCAACTTGAGGTTCTTGGGACCCCACCTCATGAACTCAGTCACTGTCATTTTGTTATTCGGTCCCGGAAGGTGATTTCGTGGTCACTGCGTGGAACCACCTTTCGGGACTAAGTAACAAAACGACAGTGTCACAGTTCATGAGGTAGGCTCCCAAAACCCTATGTTGAAAATCTGGTGAAAACTCTCAAAATGACTGTTTTAATGAAAGGCGCGGCGCAGTTCCCACACATGCCTCGTAACTTTGAGAATATTTAATATTTTCACTCCAGATTTTCAACATTGCCATTTTACCACACCTCCTTATGAACAGTACAGCTGTCATTTCACATCTTGCTCAAAATGTGTTTTAGAGTAGCGCATATTGGCGTGGTTATTGTGCGAAATCAATGTTCGGGACACATTAAGAAAATCACAGTGACACTGTTCATGAGTGGAGGTCCCAAAATGCCTATGTTGAAAATCTGCTGTAAAAAATCTCCAAACTAATTACATTACGGGTGTACATTGCGCAGTTTCTACGCATGCTCGTGACTCCACCAGTTTTTTTATATTTTAACTCCAGATTTTCAGCAATGCTATTTTTTACACCTCCTCATGAACAGTACACCTGTCACTTTTCACATCCTGTTCAAAATGTGTTTTCGCACCTTTTGACGCCAAATGGCGCAGTCACTGTGCAAAATCACCTTTCACCTAATGAACTGATAATATCACTGTTCATGTGGTGGGATCACAAAAAGCCCATGTGGAAAACTTGGTGTAAAAATACCAAGAAACACCCAGGGTGTTAGCGTTTTCGACCATAATGCCCTACCCCGTAGGGACCGACAAGCATTAGGGGTGTGACTTGGGATTGTCGACAGTAATGCTCATGCCATTCCACTCCCAACCCCACCCTACAGCCAGTGACAGGCATTGAGGTGCGCCTTGGACCCTTTGGCCCCAGAGTTCACCCCATTCTCCTATACTGTGCCCATTTCAGCATATTTCCTTATGGAATGAGGTGAATGTAAAGCCCAAACACCCCAAGGCACACCTCAACACTTTGTCAGTGTCTGAAGGGTAGGGTGAGGTGAAATGTCGTGACCATCAAGGGGGGCCACCCCAAAGGCACACTCCGATGCCTGTCCATCTTGCAGTGTGAGGGTGGAGTTGGCGTCAGTTCTATACTTCAGTACCATTCCTATACTGCATCTGCCTAACTCCTGCAATTCCACTACTAATGCCAGCAAGCAAACATTTGGCATTGACAAATGCTTGTTAGACTGTTCTGTTCTAAGATATGGGCTTGATTTGCAGTTTCAGCTCTTGCCTCCTCTGCCCAATGAAACCCTTTCTTTCTAAAGAAAACTTTAAAAGCAAGTGTCCCTATTTTTTAAGTTATAGGGATTATTATTCATAAGAGCTAACAAAACAAACATTTGAATGTGGTTTGATAGTAAACTAAAGTGTTGACTAATTATATGTTGGAAAAATAATTGCCTGGATAACATAAAGCTTTTCCAGTAGTTGGATTTTCAAATGCATCTCATTTCTTATTCAACATTTTAAAGTGCAAGTTGTTTTCCAGACATTTTAGATGTCCAGGAGTGTTGTATTGTATAACAAGTCATAGTATTGTCAACAGTTTGGTCTTTTGACAGGGTCTCTTAATCAAATAAACATAAAGTAAACATTTGACCATGTTGGTCACATGCTCTGTTCTTTTTTGGTATTTTCATGTACCTTTGAAATTGGGTTTTCTTTCTTTCCAAGCATAGCATGTTTCTACTGGATTGTTTGATTCATGCAACTAACATTTTTACATGTGTGCACTTGCATAAACTACATTAGCCTGACACTAGAAATGCAGCCATTCAGTGAATTAGGTGGGCAATAACACATAATGAGGTGTGTGTTCATTGGGTGATATACAGTAGGCTCTCCTCTGGCAGGTGCTGAGGTCCAAGGTCACAGATTGAGTGCTCCTCTGCGCACACCTAAGGGCCTTTATTTCCCAATGAACATAGCACCCAGGAGTGTATTATTGCACTTATAAAATGGCTTGGAATTAAATGTGTTGGCTTAGAAAATGCAGCACTCTGAATTTGTGAGTACTTATAGGCAGGTGACCTGACTTGTTCAATCAGAGGCAAGCATTTTTGGCAGCCATTTTGGCTCATTTTATAATGCTTTTTACTGACTTGGTATATAGAGTGTCTCCTAAACCTTGATACAATTTCTGTTGCTGCAGTTACTGTGCCACAGGACTGTAGATGAAATGCTGCATCTTATGGGGCCGTATCCCGGTGATCAGGTCTTGATAAATGAAAAAAAATATTTTTATAGCAGCACCTTTGCTCTTTCTTCTACATAAAAGTATTGGAAAAAAGGGACTTATTGCCAAAGATTGTAAACAAGGTTACTTTATGTCTGACATTTACACTCTCCATTCCAAAAAAAGGGGCTAACAGTGATCCAAAAAAATGTAAATGGATTGTGCAGGGGCTCAGAGCTGGCTAGTTCCCCTAATTAAATGACAGCTCCTTTCAAACTGTGGCTCTCCACATGAAATTGAGATGACTGGCTTCAGTAATAAATATAAGATACTTATAACTCTTGCAAAAGCTTGATTCACACTTCAGAACAGAATTACATTCTCACTAGAAATACTTTAATAATGTTTGTCCCTTAATCATATGACAGTCCCAGTCTTTTGTTTTAGTTACAAAAGCAACATGAAAGCAAAAAAGATCTGCAGTTTGTGCAATTTAAAATACATTTTGACGACCATCCTGGACCTATATCTGTGGTGATTTGGATCTCTTGCAGCCTAATCTGCCCAATCCTTACCAAGATCATCTGAAGTTCACTGGAGAGGAGGATTTTTCCTGATCCCCTAAAGGAGGAGGTTGTTCGACCCCTCTTGAAAAAAAACCCTCTCTTGACCCAGACTTCCGGCGAACTACACACCAGCCTCTAACCTGCCCTTTATGGGCAAGGTTATTGAGAAGGTGGTTGCGTTGCAGCTGGAGGATCGTCTTTCAATCCACGATGTCTATGATTCTCTCCAGTCCGGATCTGGGAAGAGACATAGTACTGAGAATGCACTTGTCAGGGTACTGAATGATCTAATAGCGAGAGATCAGAGGGCCCATTCCATCTTGGTCCTCCTTGATGTCTCTGCAGCTTTTAACACGTGGACCATGGTGTGGTTTTGGAGCGTATGTGGCTTATTTGTGGACTGTCGGGGACAGTCCTCAAGTGGTTTCGATCTTTCCTCGAGGGTAGGTTGCAGAGAGTGATCACTGGAATTTATTCTTCTGATGCTTTCTCCCTATCCTGCGGGGTGCTGCAGGGCTCCATATTGTTGCCCATGTTGTTTGTGTATATGCTGCCATTGAGAGATATCATTAGGCAGTACGACTTGAGTTTTCACTGCTATGCAGATGATGCTCAGCTGTGCATGTCTTTTGTGCCCAGACAGGATGATGCAGTCTCTATCATTAACAGCTGTCTGTCTGAGATCCAGGACTGGATGAGTGCCAGCTGGCTGAGGTTGAACCCAGAAAAAAACTGAGGTGTTGATGGTGGACCCTGGTCATAGGAAGGCAGGTCTGTTGGATGATCAGCCCTCTGGACTTTGGCTAGGGGGTGTCCAACTTGTGACCTCAGACCAGGTGCAAAACCTGGGTGTTATTTTTGATGACAGTCTGACCCTGAAATCTCAGGTGTCAGCTGTTGTCCAGTCCACATTTTACCATCTGAGGAATAGCACCTTGGTGAAACACCTGGTTCCTCCAGACGACCTTCTGATGTTGGTCCATGCCTTCGTAACCCCCCACCTTGACTACTGCAATACCTTCTACCTAGGGCTACAAGGGGTTGAAATCTGTCACTTGCAGCCGGTGCAGAATGCAGTGGCCAGGCTTTTGGCTGCACTTCTAGAGCCAGTCATATTACACCTGTGTTGCATGGACTGCACTGGCTGCCAGTGCAGTGGTGGATCTTCTTCAAGGTTGGCTTGCTGACCTATAAAGCTCTACATGAACAGGGACCTCATTATTTGCACGATCTCCTTTCTCCCTGCTGCTCCTCCCATCCACTCCAGTCCACCGATGAGGGATTGCTAGAGATTCCCAGGGTGTATTTGAAGACATATGGGGCCCGTTCTTTCGCTTATGTGGCCCCATCTATGTGGAATTCTCTACCTTGTTGGATAAGCACCAGAAGACATATGAAGATAGACTTAAGGAGCTTAATATGCATACCCTCAAGGGAAGGTGGGAGAGGGGGGACATGATATAAACTTCCAAGTACCTCAAGGGAATCAACAAAGTCCAAGAGGGTAGCATCTTTCAGAAAAAGAGGTGTGCAAGAACAAGGGGGCACCATTTGAAGATGGGAGGGTGGCTCAGAGGTAATGTGAGGAAGTATTTTTTCATGGAGAGGGTTGTGGATGCATGGAATGGCCTTCCTGAGGAGGTTGTGAAGTCAAAAATAGTGGGGGAATTCAAGAATGCATGGGACAGACATAAGGCAATTCTAGGGGTTGGGGGTAGGAGAAAGTAGGCTGTTGGTTAACTAGGATCTGCAGCTTATCCATTAGGTAGGGAAATGGGCAGACTGGGTGGACCAAGCGGTCCTTATCTGCCACCAAATTCTATGTTTCTGTAAGAGAGTGTCTGACCTTCACAAGTTTTAAGACAGCACTAAAGACATATTTGTTTAGCTTGGCCTGTCCTGAGGAAGTTAGCTGATATGCCTACCAGTTACAGTAAACTTGATTTATATAGATTTTTAAATTTTATGTTTTGGATTTTAAATGCTGTTTTTATGTTGTTATGACTGTTTCTGTGCAGTGCCTGGATTTTGAAAGGCACTATATAAATAAAGGTTTGATTGATTGAGTGATAATTACAGCTATAGTTTGTCAACACTACCACTACTACAGCAACAACCATTTGTTTGCTTGCAGTGTAACAGGGTCTTAAAGAGCCCCTGATGTTGTTGGGACAACTCTGAGAAACATAGAATCAAGATAAAATTTAGTTTCTATTTCACCTTCTATTTTGTAATTGTCACCCTTATTTGTATATTACTAAGGACATTTGCATGGAAACAGGATCTATGCCCTATTTCCTCTGTCTTCTCTATTTCTGCAGTCACAATTCTGTTTGACATCTCATTCTGTTGCAGTGGAGATAATTATGATAGCATTAACAGGGCATTATGATGTCATGTGTAGACAAGCAGCCAAAGCTAATAAAGTCCAAGGGACAGCAATCTTGCTTTTATGTCACTTGCCTCAGTAATAAAGAAAATGGGGATATAATTGCAAAAACATATGTCTGGCTGAACGGTACAGAGAGTAAAAGCACAGAGCCGTAAAACAGTCAGTTGCAGGTTCCGTCCCCTTCTGGGCCACAAACAATATTGTCTAAGGAAATCTGATCTACAGCAAACTTGTAGCTGGGCCAGTAGCATGGAGGGCTGAGGTGCTGGACTACTTATCTCCCACCACAGTGGCAATCTGGGTTTGGGAATGCACCAAGGTCACTTTAGGGCTGATGGGGGAAGGAGAATTAAGCATCCATCAAGAGATCTGATCCTTCGGGGTGGGGGACAGTGTGTACTGCTGCTTGGCTGCCACTTAGTGGAGGGCAGGTGGCACAGCAGTGGTCACCAGAATTGAAAGTTGGAGCTGAGCCTTGAAAGCGCACACTGTCTTCATGGTTTACATGTGTCCATTGTACACTGCTGGCTCTGACTCAAGGGGAGTAACAGGCAGAAAAGAAGCTCTGTCTGCAAGATGATGTTGCAACCCTTCAGGCACCACACCATCACCATCTATGGCACCTACTCATACAATGAGGTAAGAAGTGGATGGGGTAAGTCTTGGAGGTGGGGTGACAGGGCTGGTGGTTGACAGTAGAAAGGAGCCAATGGGGAAGAGTCAGTACGATAAATATGGGAAAAAAAAGATTGCAAAAATATTTGAACAACAAATGGAACTGCGTCTAACCCTCACATTTTTCACAGTTTCCCAAAAGGTAACTGAGTCTATTTAAAGGGAATATAAACAATATGCAATTTAAATCAACTATTACTGATGTTTTCCGTTCATTACTGGCATGCTGTTAACATATTTGAAGCTGTTATATTTGCATTCTGCATGCTGTTTTCCCCCTAACTCTGTTTAGTGCTTTCAAATAGGTTTTTCCTGTCTGTGACTAGGAGGAGAGACATGCGCACACGCCACACACACACACACACACACACACACACACAGAGGCTTGATGTTTATCTACAAAGCCTCTGCTAGTTTAATGGGGAGAATATCACTGTGATTGGTGGGGTTTTATCATTTAAACTACAAGAAGTTTATGCTTATCAGCCAGTTGAACACTGTCATCTTCAGCCTTGTCAGCACTGGCATTTGAGAGGCAAGCCTACCTCATTTCTGCATCCACTGGCTTATACAGTACACACCTACACAGCCTCCTACACTACAGTAACAATTTGTACACTTTTCATATGCATGCAAGCGAACATAAAAATGAGTATATCAACAGTTTCTTTGGAGAACTTCCTGCTCCTTCACCATATAGTGCAGGTTTATAGCACAGTGGTTTAAGGCTCTGAGCTGCAAACCTGGAGACCTGGGTTTGAATCCTATAGCCCCCACTTGCATACTGTGTGACCCTGAGCAAGTCGCTTAACTTCCCTGTGCTCCCAGGTTGCACCTGTAAACAAGCTTTCAGCTTAGTGTGTCTCTCCTGGTAAAAGAAAAAAAAAATCAGTAGTAGAGTGCACAATACTGATGCAGCAAGCTTGAGATCCTTTCAAAATCTGACTCATGTTTCTTATCAAATCAGGATATGATCAGGCAGGTGGAGGTGAGGGAGCCACTGGGATCAAAAATCTATAACGCAGTCTAGTTCGTCCTAGGAAAAGCAATGATCAAATTCTAAAACTACAGCTTTGGATTTCAGAAGGGAGGACTTTGAAGATGTATGGGAACACCTCTGAGACAAGTTAAAAAGAGTGGAGATGGAAATGGTAGAAGAATTGTGATAATGCATTAATGGCAATGTGCTGAAAGTAACCAAAACTTGCATAAAACAGGTGGGCAAAACAAGGAGGCAGAGGAAGCTAATCTGGTGTATTAAGGAAGTGGGGAAGGCAGATAGCGTTGAAAAGAAATGTTAGACAGTAGAGAGGGGGAAGCATATCTAGAAAGGCTAAATGATGCCAAGAATGTCTTTAGGATAGTAAATTCAGACATAGAGCTTAGGATAGCAATAGGAGATAAGGATAAGGATAATGACAAATCAAAAGAAGGTATTGTTAGGCTGAAAAAGGGAGAATAGTATGGAGGTAGAGGATAAAGGGAGAGCTGATGTGTTTAAAGAGCGGCTGACACCTTTGGATAGCATAATATTTAGACACAGTGCAGCTTGTATTTCACATATCTTATATAGATGTCTCCTCTTCATTATCTATTACAGATAAAATTCCCACAAAAACAAGATTTTTATCCCTTAGAGTTCATTTGCATTTATAGCTTATTCCCTACTTCTGTGACACCATAGTCTATTGCCATGGGAATACCGGTGATGTCACAAGCAGAATATTATGCCATCATGTTGGGAAGAAGCAACAGGATCTAATGAAACCTCAAGGTACAACTGTAATGGGGATAAGAAATACAGAGCTTATGGGAAATATAAGCTGCTCTATGTCCAAATATTATGTTTTTCAAAGTTCTCCATGTCTAAATATTATGTTTTTCAAAGTTCTTCACAGATGTCAGTGGCTCTTTAACAACTTCTTTTGCTCAGTCCTCATGGCTGAAGCAATGGGTCCTCTTCCAGACTGTAAGGTTACACCTGGGGAGGGAATGCAGCATAAACTAGAAATGGGACAAATATCAGTATCAAGGGTGTCAAAGGAACTCAAGGCACTCAGAGTTTGTAGATCCCCTGGACCAGATGGGTTGTACCCAGAGTGTTGGTGGAACTGAGCAACAAACTAGCAGTACTGCTGGAAATCTTGTTTAACAGCTCACTGGAGACTGGAGTAATCCCAACTGACTGGATAAGGGAAGATGTAGTCTTCCTACACAAATCAGGCAGCAGAGAGGACCCCGGAAATTACAGGCCAGTTAGCTTAATCAACCTTAATTGTGGGTAAACTCATGACATCTATCCTCAAGGAAGTCATTTTACAATACCTAGAGGCAAGTGTGCCCCAGGCCAATCACCAATGTGTGTTTTTGAAGGGAAGGTCATGGCAGACAAACCTGATCGAGTTCTTCAATTTTGTAACCCAAGCAGTGGACAAAGGTTAAGCAGTTAATGTACTGTATCTGGATTTCAGCAAAGCTGTTAACTCAGTGCCACATTGGAGACTAGTAAAAAAATAAAATAAAATAAGGGCTGGGCGGGGGGTTGGGGGTGAGCAGCTCACCAGATGCATGGACAGTTGACTGAGAGGGATGACCCAGCAGGTAGTAGAGAATACTCTGGTATCAGGGATGCCACTGGTGAGGTATCACAGGGGTCAGTGCTGGGACCAGTCCTGTTTAATGTATTCATTCACAACACTGGTGCAAGAGTGAAGGGCACAGTTGTTCTCTTTGCAAATGACACTGAACTCTGTGGCAGGTTGGACTCCGAAGAGGAGATAAGAGACTGGAAAGAATATATAAATAGGCTGGAATAATGGACGAGATTGTAGTAACTAAAGTTTAACACCAAAACATGTAAGGGTATATGTGTGTGTATATATATATATATATATATATATATATATATATATTTATTTTTTAAATATATACTGTATCTATATATATATAATCTATATAGGCAAAAGGAACCGAAGGCAAACTACTGATTATGTGGTGTAGAAATATGTCCTACCAATCAAGAAAGGGATTTTGTGGTAATCATTAGTGATGATCTCAACTCATTAGTGCAGTCTACTAAGGCAAGTAGGATGCTAGGTTGCATAGGGAGGGGTTTTGACAGCAGAAAGAAGGAGGTGGTACTGCTCCTCTACATGTTATTAGTAAGACCCCACTTGGAGTACTACATCCAATTCTGCAGCCCATGTCTGAATATGGTCATAGGTTACCTTGAGTCTGTCCAGAGATGGGCCCCACATCATTTGATGAGAGTGGACTAGAGCAGATCCCTGGTCAGCTGGGAAGGTCATCTAAGGAGAGGTTAGCCTGCCTGAATATGTACTTTCTGGAGAAGGGATTGGAAAGAGGGGATAGAGTGAAAGATTTAAGTACATGAAAGGGGTGAACAAGGTAGATCACAGGAACATGTTCAAGAGCTGCAGTCATACCACTATTTAGGGGAATGGATATAAACTTAACTGACTGATGATGGCTGCCTTGCTGGGCATGCTATCAGGTAGCTCCATGTGAACTCCTAAACTTTTAACTATTATAGTGTGCTTTTAGCACATACAAGCCCTTTTTCTAAGAACTTATTTTAAGGATTAGAGTAGGCTAGTATTTCAATATTCATATGCACAGTAGGGCTTCTGAGTAAGGTAGGCAGTCTGTCAAAGTAGATTTTAATTTGTAGCTTAGCTTAATTCAATTGCCACCTAGAGTACCAGTATACTTTCATTGTTTTGTTACTTCGGCTTCCCTAATGTGCAGATATGTGCTGGCATCTTTGATCTTGTAGCATTCTTGGAACTGCTCACTTTGCTTTCCCTGCAAGTGTAAATTGTGAATTTTCAGCTGGCAGGTTTGAATCTTGGATATTTGCTCTGCCAGTCTTTGATCATGCTACTGGCCAGTGTTTCACTTGCTTGTGTTGGAGCCAAAAATAATGCCTGCTCGGAGCAAGTGGTACAGGGAGCAGCTGCCAAATAGGACTTCACTAAAGGAGCTTTAAATTCTCTGCATTATAGGAAGGTAAATGTGGCACCCAAGAGGCACAGCTTCATGTAAGAGACTCTCCCCATCTACCTGCTCTATCTTTGGTGGCTCAGTGTCGCGGTTAGCCTGGAGGTAGGGCCAAATTTTCAGCCTGGAAGCAGGAGTGATTTTCAGCCATGAGTGGAGTTCCTTAGGGACCTGTTCTGTGACTCAGGGAAGTACTTATTATTAAAAATAGTTTTTTATTTGGTGGGGGGTTGTAAAGTCTGGACTAGCTGCCTTCGCTCTGTGTGGTGCCTGTGATCCTTCTGGCCATGGCATTTCCTGGCATGAGTCCACCTGGTTTGTGTTCAAGTTGGTAGGAGTCCTGATCATTTTCCTACAGGTCACAATATGTCCATTATAGGATCAGAGCCAGTTATTTGATCAGTCACCTTTTCAGTGTGGGAGAGTGTCTAGGGGCTGAGAGGCTCCTGAGGGTGTACGGTGTCCCCCCACTCCCCCAGTGTGTGCTTTTATTGGACTTCCAATATAGTGTTCTGGTTTAATGAGTGTGGACTAGAGCAAGAACACTGACTGTGTGGTTCACCATATTTGGCTGTGTCTCTTGTTGTTGGCTGCTGAGTATATGGACAAATCTTCTCCCTACATAGTGGCAGTGTGTGGGAGCCATATATCTGTGATGATCCATAAGCCTCATTTTGAAGTATGCTGTAGTGATAACTCTTTAATTATCTTTTCTTTCCCCTTTTTACTTTTATTGTGTTTGGTTTGTTGTGTGAGTTGGGAGTATAAATTATTGGGTACGTAACCTGTATTTATTGAATGAACTGGGGTGAGTGTTACCTCAGGTAGTTGTGATTTTGGTTAAAAATTGGGTTGTATTTATTTATTGGTGGGATTGGGTTTGAACTTTGAGGGTTTTAGCTTAGTGATGGGTTGATGTGTGCAAAGGTGCAGAAGAGGTTTGCCAAATCTACACCAGTGACCACCTACGTCTGCTCCGTCCTTTCCGTGAGCCCCATTAGACTTCCCTGCAGAGGTCCTTAGCTGATGCAGGGGACTCAGGATCCTCTGAAGGAGTGGCAATACTGGCAGTGGAGGTCCTGGTATGGTGTTTGGGGAAGCAGAATTGTACTGGGATGGCAAAAACCAGGAGATGCACAGGTAGGATTAGCAGTCAGGACTGGCATTCACCCTGCCTGGATCCCCTTCCCAGGATCCTGCCAAATGTCAGTGCAGGTAATGGTCTGCCAGGCCAGCACAACTTCTCCCCTTCAGGCTATTTTATGTAATGCATGGTCACTGAGGAATAAGATGGTTGTGATGGAGGATTTCATCACAGATTCCCCAGCTGACCTGGTTTGTATTACAGAGACCTTGCTGGGCGATGACTCCACACCTGTTTTGGAGGCATCTGTCCAATCTAGTTATTTCATTGTACATTTCCTGAACAGGGATTGCAAAGGGGGGTGGGGTGGCCATTTGTTTTAAATCTGCCTTAGGACTCACTGCATTCCTCATGGGAACTTTTAGATCCTTTGAATATGTGGCAGTTAAATATGCACTGGGTGTTAGTGGCAGGATCATCCTCATATACCATTCCCTGGGCAGTGGGAGTGACTTCTTGCAGGAGTTGGTAGACTTTATGGCAGAACTGGTGTTGAACACCCCCAGACTATTAGTGCTGGGTAATTCCAGTGCCTGGGTCAATCATTAATTACTCCAGTTAATGTCATCACTGGGACTAATGCAGGCAGTTGCCTCCGAAATACGTCAACATGGTCACACCTTGGATATGATCTTCTCATTGGAACTTGACATTAGTTTGGTCAAGGCTGATCCAGTCTTTTGTTCAAATCATCATACATTGTCATTTCTTTCTTGTGTTCCTGTCTAAATACTCCCTCATCCATTTTCTGCTGAAACATAATTTGAAAACTCATAAGCTCCAGGAGGTACTGGATGTCCTGGGTATGCTTGGGTATGTTGCGTGCTAGTGCACAGAGAGCTGAGAAAGCCATGGAGGACTACAGTACAGTTCTGTGGCTGCACACCATTGCACCCTATCATATTCATCTGCTGTCATCCTGTCACAGCTTCCTATGGTACTGGGTTAAGCTATGTCAGTTGAAGACTAAGGTATGGAAGTTAGAACTTTCCTGGAGAAGATCCCAGTCTGAGGAGAACAGGTTGGGGTTGAGACCTCACTATGGTGAATATCAGCAGGTTATCAATCTGAAAAAGTCAGAGTTCCTGTCAAGGTCAATAGCTGCAAGGAAAAATTGACCAGCTCTGCTCTTTCACACCATAGACAGGTTGCCAGATCTTCCCTGTCTATGATTAGTTAGAGCTATTTTAGCAGAAACTTGTGAGGAGTTTGACAATTGTTCCTCTTTTTTCAGTTTAATATTCTTTATTGAAATTTTAACAAGTAGGAAAGAGAAATAGCACTAACAAGGAAGAAGAGAATTAAACATGGCAAAATAATAACAAACAAAACATAGAAGGAAAACCTCCAAACCCCTTATAAACCAAAAAAAGAAAAAATATATCAAATCCATTACTCTCCCCCCTCCGCATGACCTGCACCCCGTAGGGGCACTGATGATCCAAAAAGAAAGCACATCTATGGACCCAAAAAAATTCTTATAAGAAGGAGCAATTGACTTGATAATTAAATCAACCATGAATATAACAGCAGAGGTCTAAGATGGATCAAACTGGCTTCTAGATAAACAATCTCAGTACTTCATGACCTAGGAATGTTGGCACGTCCACTAACTTGTAAGTAAAGTTAGCAACGTCTCCCATCTTCTATGAAAAGATGGATCTCTATTGTGAATAATTGCAATTGTATGCTCAGCATTAAGAGCAAATAACATATATCTATTATGAGAATCCACCTCAATTTTATGCATCCGAGATAACCTCTTCAGTGCATAATACAAATTATGTAAGGTCTTAAAATGCTGTATTCTGTAACAATCCTGTGCAGTGTATTTATAAAGATTTTTCCGGAGTTGCTGCCGATCCTCATCATTCATAGTTAAAAAGGGCAGAAAATAAAATAATTAATTGAAACCTATGCCATGTCCCATGTTTTTCTGTACAATAAAGACTAGTTGTTTGTGATTATTTTTTTTTATTTAACTAAAACGCTGTAAAGAAATGGCTGATACTGGAGCTGTCCGTTTCTCATTTCCTGTTGTCACAGTTTTTGTGAGCGAGCCTGCTAAATGCTGATGTTTTCATTCATGTATTCCATGACATCAGCATGTCTCATGCACTGTGTGACACATTCCTGCCAAGAAATCAGAAACTGACATCATCCAGGAAGCGAAACTCATTGTCAGCATAGGTAGTGCTGTCTTGCTCATCAGTTTGTTTTTTCTAGCGGTAATTCTTATAGTCCTTAAAAATTCTTGTTTATGCGCAAGTCATTTTCAGTTCATTGGTTTAATATATCTGATAGTCAGAAACGTGGGGTTTCTAACAGCGGTTTTTAAGTACTGAATGCCAATGAGAAAAAAAATTGCTGGTGAACACGATCGTTTAGTAAAGAAAGTATTGTGAAGATTAGTGGTTAAATGCCCTAATTAATCAAATAGGCTTTATTTGTCAATGCTGCCTGAGTTAATTACATTTAAATATAAAATAATCACTGACTCTTCAAACTATTTTTGCCATGTTCAGCCCAGGTCGATAGAAAAAAAGAACATTTCTTCTGCCGACCTAACCGGGAGTTATAGTGGATTGTAAGCACTGAGTCGGTTGCCCACTTACAAAGGCGGTGAATTCAATTATCTGCCCCTTCGGTAATACTGATCCTTGTGCCTGAACCCATTTTAGTAATTTAGTTCATAGACAAACTTCTCATGACAGCAGTACTCCTTCATGTGTGCCGTGCACTCCATGATGATCAAAGCAGTTGGTAATTCAAGTTGGCAGAACAATGAAGTCGGCACCCCAGCTGTTTCACACCGTGACTAGTGTGACTGAAGTGTGTGTTTATGCTGCTGAATATTAAAACACATGTTGAGACCTGTCATATTTTTCTTTTGACTTTGCTAACCCAGTAATGCACTCTATTCATGATCATCTAATTGCAGTGTCTAGCATACAGCACACGGGCTATTAATTGATGTGCTCTGAGTCACACAGTATTCAAGAGGAGGTTGCTAGATTCAAACACAGGTCTGCTGGAATTGTCAGTTTTAGACATGGCATGGTAACCAAGTTGAGATATCATTACTCTATGATGTCCTTTTGGTTTCCATGGGCAATGATGCTTTAATAAGAGCATTTCTTCTATATTTAATACAACACTATTCACCAGGATCTCTTTATGTAAATGTTGTCTGATTAATTATGTCCATCTGCTAGGCGGTCATTTTGAGATAAGCCTATTATATATTTGCTCACTTCACATCAAATTAGACTCCAGATTTTAACATTTCAAATTGTACATCAAGACTTAATGGTCTATGATATGTTTGATTTACATGTAGTCTTATTAAATGCAATACTTTTCTTATTCAAATTTCAAGGCAAGCTGCATGAATCAATCTTTTGAATATTTGTTAATGAATATCCGACTTGCTGTTACCCAGGCTGATGATCCCAACGGTTCATTTAAACTCATTCTGTCCTAGTCTGAGACCAGACACATGCTCAGTACATATTCCTTTCATATTGTTCAGCTCTGAACAGTATGAATACCTTCTGTTGGATTTGCACTTATTCTGTATCTTCTCCTAATGGCACAATACAACCGGCAGCAGATGGTGACAGGTGAACTGATGGCGGGGGTCCTTGGCAAGCCCGAAGGAGGGGACTGGCCAGGATGGCAAGGGGCAATAAAAAAATAAAATATTGGTTGAGGGGTACAATAAAGAGGGTGGTGGTAAATGGAGCTCACTCCACCGAAATGAGTGTGACTAGCAGCTTACCACAGGGATCAGTTTGAGACCAGTCATATTTAATGCCTTCATAAGTGAAATTGCAAATGGGCTTGAAGGAAAGGTACGCCTCTTTGCAGATGACACTAAGATCTACAACAGGGCAGACTCTCCAGGAGAGATGAAACAAATGTGAAGGGACGCAGATAAACTAGAGGAATAGTAGAGAGGGTGGCAGCTAAAATTCGTTACAAAGAAGTGCAAAAACATACATTTTGGGACACAGGAACCTGGGGGATGATTACATGTTTTAAGGTGGGTGGAAGGGGATTATGATGTCCAAACAATGTGCCACAGCTGTGGGGAGAACTAGTGTGGTACTGGGGGTACACATGAAGAGGCATCCGTGGTAGAATAAGGGATGTGGTGATGGCTCAGGCAGTTAGCATTGGCATATTCCTTAAACTAACCATATTAGGCTGGTCCCTGTTACAATCCCTTCTAGTACACGCCCTTAAGCTATCTCCCTAGATACATTCTTGGCTCTGTACTATCAGGGCCATTTCTCAATCACAAGTTGCTGTGTGTTTCTACATAGCAAGCTCATTAAATTTAATATACACTCTTACCCTTGTCCGGTTATAGGGATCTGGCTTTGTCGGAGGCTCAGTTTTTTCCTGGCTTGTTGTAGGTCACGCAGTGTTTTAAGAAGTGAAAATACACAGTTATAATTCCAGATATAGGGATCTGGCTTTGTCAGAGGCTTAGCTTCTATCTGGCTTATCGTAGATCATGAAGTGTTAAGAAGAGAAAATACAGGGTTATATTTTCACAATATTTTTATGGACAGGTACCATTGCCATCACTTGATACTGAGAATGCAGTCTCATGGCTTATATATGAGGGGGTTGTTGCTGGTTCTCTATCGCAACCCTTATCCTACTTGCTTATTCTGACACATACTTGCTCACGCAGTCTTCTTACATCAGAGAGGACAATACCTCATGTGCTTGCCCGTGAGCTCTAGCTCCAGCATACAGTACTTATGCACCCATTACCTTCCCTCCCTCCAGCTCTCAACTCAAAAACCCCACTATGCAGAAACGCATACCGTGCTGCCTATACAGAGTATGTCTCCCTCTGCAAATGATAACCTCTCCACTTTAATCTTTGCAGTTAGGGTGTTAATCGGAGCAGTTTTAGGGCAACAATGCCCCTGTTGTGGCACTCCACCAGCCATGTCCATTAATCCCCTGCAAATATGCAAGGAGCAGGAATTGTAGATTATCCTTTCATGCCATCAGGAAACTGTTGCTCCTCTTGTTATTGTGCTCAGGCAATGTTGAACTTAACACTGGCCCTCCTGCAGCCATCGCGTCTTCGTCTGACCTGCCTAGCTTTAAAGGAGTGAGCTTTATGCACGTCAATGTTTGTAGCCTGCTAAAGAACATATCTTCTATCCAGGCATGGATATGTCATACAACACCTGATGTTCTGGTAATCACAGAGTCATGGCTCAGAGCAGGCACACCAGATAATGAAGTGAAGATTCCCAACTACTCTATATTTAGAACTGACAGAAAGGCCAGAGGAGGTGGTGGTGTGGCCATCTATGTCAAGGATAAATTCTCAGTCACTATCCTGGACTCGACCTCTATCCCAAACGAATTTGAACGCCTGTCCCTAAAAGTTGGGATCTCTTCTTCCATCTCACTGTGTGTGGTTGGTTGTTATAGGCCCCCCTCTGCTGGACTGCAGCTTCTAAAGCTCTTAAGTAATATCCTAGGACCTGATCCCCCAGAAGTTACCATACTACGGGACCTTAACTTAGACTGGTTTTCCAATGCAGCTACAACTCTAAAATCACTTTGTGACTCCCTTGGATTGTCACAACTTATCAATGAAGCTACGAGCCCTAAAAAAAAGAATGTGAACAACAGTACATTGCTAGATGTCATTTTAGTAAATAGGCCCCATTTATTCTCACATGCTGCCACTTTTTTCTCTGATATCAGTGATCACTGCTTTATTGCTTGTGTAAGATCAAATTCCATGACTATGCCTTCATCTAAGTTTACCCTTAAGAGATGCAGACATAACTTTGATCCTTTGGCCTTCATCACTGAGCTAAATGATTCTGTGCATTGGCAGGACTTTTACTTACCTAAGACAGTGAGTGGGGCTTACGGCATTTTTCATGAAATAGTGACCGAGGCACTAAATAGACATGCACCATGGAAAAAAACTAGGGTGAGGAATAAATCCTGCTGATGGTTCTCACTGGAGCTGAAAGATGTTGTGTTGAAAAGGGACTCGCTCTGGAAAACTGCGCACAAAACTAAGCTTGAAAAGGACTGATGTATGTTTAGGAAGGCGCGGAACACCTGTACCAAGATGATCAAAGAGGCTAAGGCTAGCTATTACTGTGCTGAACTTGAAATTGCCTCTAACAACCCTTCTAGATTTTGGAAGACAATCAAGGACTTATCAGGTCATACTGCCGAAAACTCTCCACCTGCAAAACATACGTCTGGCAATTCCACTATCTCTGATAGACCATCCATCCTTGTTGCTCTCAATGATCACTTCGCAACTGCAGGGCTTGCCTTTGACAACTCATCTGCATGTTCCTTATGCTTACAACTTAGTGCGCAAGACCATGAATCCATCGACCCCAAACCATCCTTCATGTTTTAGCCTGCTACTCTGAAAGAAGTTGAAGACCTCATACTACAACTGGATCCCAAAAAAAGCACTGGAGCAGATTTTATAGACCTGTATTTCATAAAGATTGGTTACCAAGTTTCAGCTGTGCCAATCACACATCTCTTTAGCTTATCTCTATCCTTGGGCACCCTACCTCCCATTTGGAAAACAGCCCATGTCATCCCTATCTTCAAATCTGGTGACCCATGTGACCTAAACAACTACAGGCCAATTTCTCTTCTTCCAGTACTGTCCAAGTTACTGGAGAAAATTGTGAATACCCAGCTTAAGAACCACTTAGAATCCAATAGCCTACTAAACCCACTGCAGTCAGGCTTCAGAGCTCAACACAGTACAATCACAGCCCTTGCCAAGGTGACTAATGACTGGCAACGGGACCTAGATGATAGGAACTTTGTCTGTGCAGTATTTCTGGACCTAAGTAAGGCCTTTGACACTGTGGACCATAGCTTACTTCTCTCTTCCCTTCTGAACATTGGCCTGGACCAACTTTCCTTGAGCTGGTTTGCCGATTACCTTACAGGCCGGCTACAGCAAGTAAAGGCTGAAGGTAATTTCTCACCTCTCAAACCTCTTCTGCGAGGAGTGCCACAGTGGCCCATCCTGGGACCTTTGTTGTTTGCAATCTACATCAATAATATTGATACAAGCATAAAAGAGGCCAATATACACCTATTTGCTGATGATACAGTGATGTACATAAGCAGACCAACACCTGAAGCTGCATACTGTGACCTCCAATCTGACTTCAACCAGCTGCAGATCCAGCTCATAAAACAAAAGCTGCTTTTAAATGCTGAAAAAATGAAAGCAATGCTATTCTCGCCCTACATTCAGGCTCCAAACCCAACCAACTCTGGGTCTTTTCCACTGATTACTACATTACTTGGCGAACCATTAGAATATGCAACAAACTTCAAATACCTGGGAGTCTGGATTGACAATTGACTATCCTTCACCTACTATATCGAGGAACTGACAAAAAAACTAAGACAGAGACATGGACTATTTTTTAGGATCAAACACCTTCTTATTAAAAAAGTCAAGATGAGGTTGGTCCAAACTACCTTCCTTTCACTGATAGATTATGCTGACTTCCTGTATAGCCAGGGTCCTGCCACAATGCTTACCAAGCTTGATACACTCTACCATAGAGCATTAAGGTTCATCACTGGCCTCCCCTTCTCAACACACCACTGTTCCCTATATGCGGCTGTGGGGTGGTCTTCCCTACCCTATAGACACCAAAGAAATGCTGCACTTTGGACTTGTAGAGCTACTACCAAAAAACTGCCCCAGTACATTTTTGACTGCCTTCCAGCTAAGTTTGGTGGTACCTATGCACTAAAATTACTACCTATATCTTGCTGAAAGTACCAAGGTAAAGTGCAGCTTTGGTAGGGCTGCCATAAGTTATGTGTTGCCCGTTCTGTGGAACAAGTTGCAAAAAACATTGAAAATCATCATTCCTACCAACCTGTGTATCTTCAAGACTCTATATGCTCGTTCATTTAAGGAATCCTGCGAATGCTTTCCTCATCCCTAATCTTCCCATTTGCTATAGGTAGTGCACTTCTATATCCTATCTGGCGTCTTTGCTTCCACCCCTGCCCACTTGTTCCCTTCCATCTTCTCACCTTTAGCTCCTAAATACCTTATTTTTGGTCATTGTGCTGATACCGAAATACTTTTGATTCCCATAGCCATGCGTCATTGCCCTACCTACCACTAATTAGGCAGGAACAGTAATCTATGGTTGCTGAAACTTATACCCCATTTCAGCACCTTGGCCACTAACCCCTTACTACTCCCCACCCTTACTGCCCTTATACCTTTTTTCGCCCTCCCCCTTCCCACCTTCCTTATTGCACTCAAAGTACTTTGCCCCCTCTTCACCTGCTGTACTTTCCTAGTCCTACTAATTATTATTTTTATTTTTTTGATTGCTGGAGATATGTTGTGGACATCTGCTGTAATATACCTGTAATTATGCTTATGAGAACAAAAATGAGAGTACCATTCCTTTATTTATTAATTTTTGTTTTTTTAAAGATGGAAACTGTAAACCAGAACAAAGAATGAGAAAAAAAAAATGCAATGGGAACTTGTCTTTTTTTATACTCCACGCTGAATGCAGTAAAGCACAAAATCTGAGAAAAACACTGAGGGGTTGATCTTTTTTTTTTACTACAAAATGAATGAATTCAAGCATCAAGTGTTAGAAAACAATGTGTGAGAACCAAAAATGTTTTTCGTCTATTATTTGATGTGCACAGATACACTAACCTAGTAAATTCTGTCTAGATGCCACATACATAAAAGTGTAAAAAAATAAAACAAACAAAAAAAATACACTGTCACTAAAACATGGCAGATGCTGCAGCACCCCTGTATCTGTAGTGCTACATTCACCGCGTTACTCACTTTATTTTCAAGATACACTGTACAGTTAGGAGGTGTGTAGGTTACTACTGCTTTTAAACATGTTT
Organism: Neoceratodus forsteri; assembly: GCA_016271365.2. Taxonomy (NCBI): domain Eukaryota; kingdom Metazoa; phylum Chordata; order Ceratodontiformes; family Ceratodontidae; genus Neoceratodus; species Neoceratodus forsteri. The sequence continues at coordinate 1,132,728,278 of CM028131.1, forward strand.
CAGTGTCATACTGCAACTACATAGAATGCACGAACAGAGATGTAACATCACTACACATCCATTCGATCTCTCTCGTGCATGCACAGAACCTTAGATATGGTAACAATAGTAGCATTCAAAATTATGCACAGAACGAAAAACAATATTAATAAAAGACATTGGATTTAAGAGAACATATGATTATTTGTATGTTTAATGCTGAAACCAACACATACACATAATAAACACTGCTTCTTGTCCCCTTTAAACCTAACTGTCTAGACCAGTAACTGCAACCAGCAGAAGGCTGGGCTGGGTCTGTGTCTTAAAGGGTGTTACATAATCTGGAAATAGAGTGTGTTTAATTTTAGTTGTTTGCCAAACATTGAATGATGGAACCTCTAGCTTCTGACCATGGGGTGGGCCCAAAAATTGCAAAAGGCAATATTTTAACTGAGAAAATATATATGTAAAGGGAACCAAGACCCCTGAATGGTCTAAGAAGGTTTGAAAAGTGATGAAGGAACCACTAGTTATTAAATAGTCCACTGCAGGAATATCAACATTGTTCCAATGTTTAGAATCCAAGATCCTTCCTCCAATCTTAAAATTGGGATTAAGAAAAAGTGGCTGGGTACTGTCTTTTAGAAGATGTAAACTCATTTGTTTACACAACTGAGCATGGGCTCAAACCGACCACATAATAGGGGGTATTGCGGAGTGATGAATGAACCTGGTCCATGGGTAATACAAAAATGTGAGCGGAGCTGTGTGCCACAATTCCATTTCAATTCGTCTTCAGTAGAGAGCCAGCATGGTTTATAAGGTACACTGGAATCCAGGTTTTAAGGGGCATGCCAAGGAAAATATTTGCTCCCATGTGAGGTGAAGTAGTAGAGTATGAAATTGGGTAAACTCAGGCCACCCATGTGTTAAGGACCCACCAGCCATTTGTAAGAGAATCTAGGTCCTTTATTTTCCCAAATAAATTGGCTGATTCTACTGTGAAGTTTAGTAAATCACTGAAACAGAAGGAACAGGTTAAGCATACTAAGGGGTTATAGCACTTGGGGTAACATATTCATTTTAATTATGTTTATGTGACCTAAAAGTGACAGGGGGAAGAGAGGACCAATGGGAGAGATCCTGATCAACTTGTTTAAGCAGAAGGTCGAGGTTTAGGGTACTAAATTCTGACAGACATCTTGGGATTTTTATGCCTAAATAAGTCAGGTGCTTAGATTCCCATTTAAGCCCTAGTTGGAGTATTGCTTTCCTATCCGCCTGGTTGTTTAGAGAAAACACTGCAGTTTTGTGGACATTTATCTTATGTGAGGAGAACCCACTAAATTCCTCAGTAATAGCAAGGAATTTTGGGATGGTCACTTGAGGGTCTGTGTGTTGAAGTAAAATATCATCTGCACACATGAAAATGGAGTAGCAATGGGACCCTATGGTTATACCCCTAACCGTTTCTCTATTTTTGAGTTTAAGGATGAGGGGTTCTAGATAAAGGTTGAAAAGTTAAAGGGATATGGGGCAGCCCTGTTGAGAACCCCTTGTCAATTGAAATGGAGGTGAAAGTACTCCACTGCAATGAATGCGTGCTGATGGCGACTTGTATAACACCAGGATCCATTTAATAAAAACCTTAGGCATACAATATCTACCCAAGACCATAAACAAATAGCTCCAGGCCACCTGATTGAAAGCTTTCTCCACATCCAGGGAGACCAAGGCCATGGCCGGACTGTTCTCCCTGGATGCAGAGACAAGGTGGAATACCTTGTGAAGATGGTCACTCGAAGGGCACCCCACCATAAAGCCCACCTGTTGAGTCCAGTAAGAGATTGCCAGACTGATGTGCTCTGGGAAGTCTCTAGTTTGCTCCCCACCAGTTATGTACTGGGCCTAGGATAAACCTGGCTGTTTCTGGACTGTGGTGAGTCCTTGGGTCTGGTGCTTGCCGAGATTGTCTGTGGTTCCTTGAGGAAAGGTGTCTTTGATCTGTTCTGAAAAAGGCTGTGGTTGGACCCCCCCCCCAACAACAATAACAACAACAAAAAATTTCATAGACCCTGATGTTCTGGCGAATTTGCAGATCTGTCTCTATTCTTCCCTTTTTTGGGAAAGGTTTTTGAGAAAGTGGTGGTGGAGCTACTTGTGGACCCATGGAGACTTAGGACATCTATGAACCTCTCCAGTCAGGTTTTCAGCCCTGCCATAGTACTGAGACTCACTCATCTGGATGATTCGTGATCTCCTCCTAGTGAGGGACTATAGACTTTGTTCCATCTTGGTCCTGTTGGAGTTCTCTTTTACATTTGACACAGTTGTCCATAGGGTGCTGTTGGATTGCCTAAGGAACTATATGTGCCTCACTGGAACAGTCTTATGCTGGTCTGAGTCCTACATAACTGGGAGAATGTAGCAGGCAGCCCCAGGTAATTTCATCTCTGGGGCCATTGCACTATCTTGTGGCGTTCCTCAAGATTTGATCCTTGCCCTTGTGCTGTTCTCTGTGAATAAGTTGCTCTTGGGGGAGATCATTAGGCAGTATGGTGTTGAGTTTCACTGTTATATAGATGATACTCAGTTGTACATGGTTTATTCCCCTGGAGAAGAATATGTGACATCAGTTCTAGGGTGATGTCTTGCCGAGATAAACAACTGGATAGCCTCAAACTGTATACGCCTCAGCCCAGGAAAGCCAGAGGTCTTGATGATTAAGCCAGGTTGGTGGAGCTCTGCAGCGGGAGGAGGTTCAGTGGCTCAGCCTTTGTTGGGCAGCCAGTCTCGCAGTTGTTGATGTGACTAAAAATTTTGGGGTCATTTTGGACTGCAGGCTGACACTAGAAGTGCAGGTGTCAACAGTGGTCTGATCTGGCTTTTACCATCTATGAAACATCACCAGGATCAAACCGCATTTGGCTCCTTCGGACCTGATGATGACTGTTCATGCTTTTGTCACCTCTAAGTTGGACTACTATAATGCTCTCTATGTAAGGTTATCTTTGTATCACCAGCTGCTTTACTGTATTATCTGTAACCATTTCTGTAACTATTGTGTCTAATTGTTGCTATTGTCCTTGATGTCTCTGTTCTCAATGACGTGGAACCTTTGTAAAGGAATCTTTGACTCAAAGGTATGTTATCTGATATCTTCAATAAATAAATAAATAATTCTGGAAGCTTGATGTGGCCCTTGCAGTGAGTTCAGAATGCTGCAACCCGGCTGGTGGCGGGTTCTATTCATTGTGAACACATCACACCGGTGCTGCGAGAGCTGCACTGGCTGCCTATGTGATGGCGTATCACCTTCAAGATATGCTTGTTAACATACAAGGTCCTACATGGTTTGGGACCAGACTACTTGAAAGTACTCCTGGTTACTTACCTCCCTGTCCAGTCCCTCCGCTTCAGTTATGTGAGCTTGCTCATTGTTCCTCCTTCCCATCTGAGACTGTTAGGGGACAGAGCTTTTGGAGTGGCAGCTCCAGTGCTGTGGAACTCACTTCCCAGGAGCATTCATGTGGCCTGCGTGGTGGAGGCCTTTAAAGCCTCTCTGAAAGCTTATTTATTCTAACAAGCATTCTCCAGCTAGTTACTTGTATCATATCTGTATTTCAAATTTTAGCTACTGGTTATATTTATTTCTGATATTGTATTTTGCACCTTATGATTTACATTGTAGGTATAGTGCCCTGGGTCCTAGGGAAACGGGGCTCTATAAATAAAGATTGCCTTGCCTAAACTGTTGTGCAGTTTCAGTAGAGATATAGAGAAGTACTTTTTCACTGAAAGATTGATTGACATCTGAAACAGCCTACTAGGACAGGTTTCAAGAGGGCATTGGACTTACATAAAGGACTAGTGAAACTACATCATCCTTCTATGTTTTCATGTTTGTATGGATAAAGGACAATGCAGATCTGAGCTAGTGAATAGTACTGATGAATTTATTATTTTATTGTGCAATGCATTAACAGGCAAACTTTCATTTCCTTTGCCAGTGATTTCTTTCTGGCTTTTGCTATCATTTTATATTGATCTGTATGAGCTCCTGGCATCAGAAATGAACATGATGTCGGTATGAGTCAGAATTTATATTTTATTTGTTTTTTTTGTTAACCTGGTAAGTGAACGAGACAAAACACTGCCTATTTTTAGGCATCACCTGGCTGGTTACAATGAGATATAAACATCAGAAAATAAGCTGTTATACAATACAAAAACAGGCTAAGTCTGACACTTGGGAAAGGGAGAAGACCACCCTTACATTGTGAGGAAGCATCAGTATGTCTCCAATTCCAAGTGGGTGTGGCACAAGACCATAAAGGTGAATAATAAAATTACCCCATGCTGGCACAGTAAAGTGGTAATTATGTGGGCAGAAATGGAGGTGGTTTCAGAGTGTGACAAATGTCTAGGACCCTCATCCCCATAATACTTCATCGAGTAGCCAAAGAAAGAGAAGACTGAGGTGAGACACGATCATGGTGTTTCAAGCACTAAAACGGATGGACTAGGTATACACTGATGTTTCAGATGCTTAGTGCTAGCAAAACCAGATGAAATACACTCACACTGAGGGTGGTATGGGAGGATAAGGAAATATTAAAAAGAATTACTTCTCACAGAGGGCTATTAACATGTGGAGTAGCATATCTGATGTGGCAGTGGAAGCTAACACTATTCAGACTTTCAGAGCAGGACTAGACAGATTCTTGAGGGATCATGGCATAGAGGGTTCCACAACATGAGCAGGGGCAGCATTTAATGTCTGAATGTGTGTCCATAGTAAAATTTAGTATTGCCACTGCTGTACTTTCTTTCATAAGGTTATTTAACTGAAAAGTGACAAAGGAAATTCCTTCATTTAGACCTAATGTGTAATTTATACTCTGCAAGTATTTTGGAAGAATATATATTTTCAGAAAGAGGAACACATTAATTTAGATAAAGCCAAACAGAGACTGGAACCAGTCTTAAAACTGCCAGGCCTTCATTTAGGGATGAAGTCATTCTCTTCTTTAACTTCACATAGGCTTATTTAAACACCACAACATCTAAGAACTACCACAAATGGTAGTTTATTCTCCAAAAGAGGTAGGATCTGCTTCTAGTCTATATGTATTTTAGAGGTACGGTAGTACCAGTACCACTATAGTTAATGTTGACTGGGCATGTCTATGTTAAACCTCTATTATAACTTGTAGCAGGTTATACTGCAACCATCCTGGAACCTAGAGACTTGATAATTGGCATGCACACCCTTTGTGGCAGGATCTCTGTACCAGCAAAATTTGTTAAATGCAGATTGAGCCATTCTTAATTAATGCTCAGTACAAACTGCATAACAGTCTCCAAATTAACACTCTTTTTTGCTCCATTATAGCTCAAACATGGCTCAGATTTTAAATCTTAAAAATGTAGGTTCATTAGACCTTGTTCCAAGGGTGATGCCATTGGTGATTTTGAAGTAAAAAATTCAAACATTTGTAATCATATTAATCTGAAAAATTACATAGATGCGCCTCTGCGGTATGAGTTGGCTAGAATTTTTTAACGGGAATTTTCAGTTCGCACAAGTATATGAGTAAAAATGTTTTGCAGATAGTATTGGAAAAAAAGGTCAACAGGAATATGCCACAGATTGTGAGACAAAACAAATATCACTAGTCTGGGATACTGTTTCTGATGAATGCAGGGGTGTATTTATGGTGACATTTGACTTATGAAAAGTGACATGTTTGTGAGGTTGACTTTGACAGTGAAGCAAAAAAATGCAAAAAAATCTCCAACAAGTTTAGCAAAAATATGTTGCAGATAGTGTTAGCCAAAACAACAATGTTTTCACAAAAATGTGCAAAACTATTTTGGATGAATTCATTTGATGCCAGAGGATGATTGAACTGGGGTTGGATGAGGGATGGGGTTGCCAGTGGACATCCAGGACTGACAGACACAGGGGTGAAGATTTGCAAGGGATGGTGCAATCGCTTCAGGGACAGTTTGCCATTAAGAGTGTGAATGGCCAGCATTGTCAATCCAGGGAGTGTTTGTCAATGCAAAGTTGGGTGTATGTTGTTTTATATATCTTATTGTAAGAACTACGTCAATACATCAGTTAGGATTGAAGCACTCAAAAAGTCAGCAACAGCTTGGATGCAGTGAGCATCATTGTGGAGCTGCTTTGTGAGTGGCCTGCAAGGTCACTCATGAAGCAAAGTACAGGTCTGGTGCATTGAGCGTCACTAAGTGTGTTCCTCACTGGATGTAAGAAATATGAACGCTAAAAGAGTCAACTGCTAAATATGGTTTTAAAACTAAGAAAATAAATTGCAAAAAAAACTACATTAATATGTCTATTTGGTATGGCAAGGCAATTTTATTTCTGTTTGATGCCCAATCCCAAAGGCTTTGGGCACCTTGCAGAAATAAAACACATATCTACAACTGTTAAAATAAATATAGCTCTCAAACAATATGAAATAAATATTAAGATAATTAATACATCATTGCTAAAATTATCTTTTAATCTGGGTCAGCCTGGCTAAATAGATAAGTTTTAAGGCCTCCACTGTGCTGGCCAAGTGAATGCCCAGAGTAAGAAAGTTCCATAGCATAAGGACAACCACCCCAAAAGCCACATCCCCCAACTGCTTGATCTGGGAATGGGGGACCAGAAGCAAGCCTGCATCCATGGAGTGGAAAAAACTAGTAGAGGTATAGAACACCAGGAGATCTTTGAGGCAATTAGGGCCCAAACCAGGTAGGGCCTTGAATGTTATCAAGCAGATCTTGAAGGTGATGTACCATTGATTGGTCCCCCTTTTTTCTTACCAAAAATGCTCCAATAGCACTAGATCACTTCATAACCAAATTTCTTGCGCTTCAGGATAAACACTGCCACCTCACTACACGTAGGGTAAAAAATAGGCATACCCATTGGCTAAATTCTGACTTGCTTTCTAAACTCAGGCGGAGGGACAAAAGCTGGCTCCAGTACAAATGTACTGGGCAAATACCTGACCTAAATACCTATAGGGCACTGTGAAATTCCTGTAAAAAGGAAATCAAATGGGCCAAAAGCAACTACTGCAAAGATCTACCAACTACCTCCTATGGTGATTCCAAAAAATTCTTGTCCCATATAAAGTTCCTCCTGGGTTCAAATCCAGCCCCTAGGGACCCCAAATGACATGTTGCTAAATGGGGTCTACTGCGTCAATCCCCTAACCATTGCAAACTTCAACTCCCATTTTTCAGACCTAACCTCTTTTACCACCCGACCTCACTCAAGCACCCTGCATGGCTATACAGGACCTAAATTTTTCTTCAACAGTATCTCTAACCATGAGGTACTAAGATTACTGAACAACATCTCTGATTTCACTGCAGTAGGGTCTGACAATCTGGAACCTAAACTATTGAAACTGGCTGCTCCTTACGTTGCCGCTCCTCCATCTAGGATTTTTACTTTCTCCTTATGCCAGGGTTTTGTCCCTGACATCTGGAAGATTGCTAGAATTACCCCTGTTTTTAAAAAGGAAGACCGTAAGGATCCCACAAACTACAGACCCATAGCCATTTTGTCAGTTCTCAGCAAACTCCTCGAAAAGCTTGTAGCTACCCAAACTATTGAATTCCTCCATAAACATAACCTTCTAATATCTGTACAGCATGGGTTCTGCAAGGGTCACAGTACCACCACTGCCCTTCTCAAATTTACATCGGATGCCCTTGCAGCCATGGACTGTGGTCACCTCACAGGAGCCATCTTTATCGACATGACTAAGGCTTTTGTCCTAGTTGACCACCCCATCCTCTTAGCCACCCTCACATCTTTAGGCTTTACGCCCAATGTAGTAAAGTGGTTTGACAGCTACTTATCCGCTAGGACACAAGTGGTTAAATTTAATTCCACCCTCTCAAATAAAACAACCATAAACATTGGTGTGCCACAAGGGTCTATTTTAGGAACGCTGCTCTTTACCATCTTTATCAACAATATCACCTCTAACCTCCTGCAGACCACCTCCCTGTTATATGCAGATGACATTGTCCTATACAGGAGTGCGAAAACTGTTGAAGAGATCAACCAAAGTCTCTCCCAAGATTTCCAACTAATACAACAGTGGCTGCTGAGTCATAAACTTGTCCTGAACGAATCTAAGACCCACGGCATGCTATTTGGGTCCATTATGAAGCTCAGAAACTCCCAACCTAAATTCAGAGTCATCTCCTCTGATGGTACATCAGTTGGGGTGGTAGAATCATTTAAATACCTAGGTGTAACACTTGACCCGCTACTTAACTTCGATATCCACATACAACAGACCTGCAAGCTGGTCAACATGAAACTCGGTATTGCTTACCGAACCAGCTACGTCCTTACCCCCTCAGCTAGACTTGCCATAGCACGAGGCATACTCCTACCAACCCTAACTTATGCTGTTGCAACATATGCCTCTGCGGGTAAATCATTACTTAAGAAATGGGATGTTACCTACAACAACGCCTGTCGTTATGCGTTCTTCTCTCACTGGCTGAAACATCACTGCCTCCTTTACTCTGATCTGGGGTGGCTCTCACCACAAGCATCATGGTACTATGCATATGGCAACATCATTGACAACATTATCAGATCACAGATACCCAAGCCATTGGCAGCTCTCTTCCAAAACCACACTTCCTGCTATGGCTTACGATCGATGGAAAATGCCCTTGTCCATATCCCCAAACACGGTACCTCCAAAGGTGCAAGTGCATTTGCCTGTCATGCCCCCCAGTACTGGAACTCCCTTCCTCTAAAATTACTCCAGGCCTCTTCCCATGCCACTTTCCAAAAGGAGCTATGTAACCATCTCACCACTTCCAGCTTGTGCTCCTGTTTCAAACTGCCTTAGCCTACTCTTCTAACCTTCACCATCCAGGCCATCTCTGTTAGCACCGCTTAATGCTCTGCACTTGCTCCTACTTTCTCTTACTGCCCTTACATGAACTAAACTCTCCCTCTTATCTTGTTCCTAGCAATACCCTATCCCACCCTCTACCCTCCCTGCCTTATATTTCCTCTGCTACGCCTACCTGATACTGGCTATTTTATAGATTATAGCCATCATTGTATTCTTCCTCCCCTATTTTCTGCAATAGTTATGATTTAATGTATAACTACTAGTATTTTTGCTGCACCTTCACACTGTTATGTATTTACCCTACCTTGTTGTTTACGCCTGTTGACACTGCTCATGTGATATATTAATATGTCTGCAATAGTTATGATTTAATGTCTAGCTACTAGTATTTTTGCTGTACCTTCACTCTGTTATGTGTTTACCCTGCCTTGTTGTTTACGCCTGCTGACACTGGTCATTTGATATCTTATTGTCTACTATGTACTGCAGTTTGTATGAACTGTAATTTGTTTCCTGTTGTTTGCTCTGTACCCTCCCAGGTCGTGCCTGAAAATAGTCATTTGCTATGGTTAGTGCACCTACCCGGTAAACAAAAAAAACGAAATAAATAAATAAAAAATAAATTGAATTGGCAGACAGTGCTGAGCACATAGGTTTGGTGTGATGCGGTCACTGTGAGAAGTTCAAGTTCCCAACACCAGCTGAACGGCACCATTCTGAACCAGCTACAGGCAGTTCATCAAACCTCCAGATGATCCTAAATATAAAGCATTACAATAATCCAGTCTGGAGGAGACAAAGGCATTGACTACAGTTGCCAGATCAGTGGTGCTAAAGAATGCTTGATCTGGATGATGTTATGAAGATAGTAAAAGTCATTGCATACTGTCATCATCACAGTATCCGGTAATAATAGCGAAGAAATATGGGCGAGTACATAAGATCGAGTGGAGAAGAGCGACTTCCTTAAGGGCGACGTGGTTTTTATACCGAACGGTTGTTTTAGCAAGATGGTAACAGCAGCAAAGTACTGGTGAAGTGACTTGGGAGCAGTGAAATATGATTCTGTGGGGTGAGCTGCTGAGCTGCCACTTTGGCGTAGCTGCTAGAGTCCTGAGTTGTGTCTTCATTAGGTGCCCTCAACCTGGGTTTGAGGCTGGTGTTTCCTGCATTTTGCTTTTTTTTTTAATTATTTCTTATGTTGTATTGTGCCCTCTTCCTGGAATTATGTCCGACCTGGAGTTGGTTATAAAAGGTAAGGGTTGTAGTAATTTGTGCCGATCGCTATGATGTACAGTCGCTGTATGTGTAGGTGACCTTTTGCAGTAGCTGTTTTTACTGTCGCAGTTATATTTTCATGGTTATCACATGGAACCACTGACACTAGTTGTTCTGCTGTCAACTTGCAGTCCATAGTAATACCCCTAATCTTTTGCTGCATCCATAGTTCTTCATGTTTGGCCCTTTAAAGATGGTAACAAGGCATCAGCAGTCATCATGGCTGACCCATGATGAAATTGTTTGACAGTAAAAACCTCAGTTTTACCTGGACTGAAACACATACAGTTGGAGGCCATCCAGTCATTGATTTACCGAAGGAACTGTCCTAACACCAAAGCTGTGTTCTTCCATCAGAAGCGCAGGACAGGTAGAGTTGAGTATCATCTGCACAGCAGTGGAATGCAACCCCATGCCATCTAATGGTCAGACCCACGGGGAGTGTGTTGACAGCGAACAACACAGGCACCAGGACTGAGCCTTGAGGAACTCCACAGGTGAGTACTGCAGCTCCAGATTTGACATTACTTAGTGCCATCTGCTGCCTTATCCTGGTAATACAGGACTCAGACTAGCTCAAAACAGTGCTGGCAAGTCATACATAGTTCATCAGGTAATGCAGTGGCACACCATGGCCCACCATGTCAAATGCCATTGAGAGATACAGATGGACCATGATGGAACATAGTCCTTAATCTCTTGCAGTGAGAAGATCATTTAGCACCCTAAGGAGAGCAGTTTTGGTGCTATGATGAGGTCTAGATTCTGATTGGAGCCATTTGTAGATGTTAAATTGTCCCAGGTGAGTACTGAGCTGCACTGCAACCACCTTCTCAATTACCTTCCTAAAAAGAGAAGGTTCACAAGAGGCCTATAATTCCTCAGATTGTCAGGGTCCAGAGATGGTTTAAGGGGTTTAACCAGGTCTTTTTTTTAAGGCTGCAGGCTTGCAACCCTAATGTCTGCATTAACATAGTATGCATAGTTACATCTAAGTGTGACTGGTTTATTTTTCAGATTTTTGTTACAGCAGTGATGTTAAAAGGATGTATGAAATAACTGTTGCTTATTCAGTGGACTTTCTAGTTGAGTTAGATTAGGTGTAAACAAACCTTTTACTCCAGTTAAATGATTTGAATGCTCCCAAATATTTAGGATATCAACAGTCTCTTCAGATGGAAACTACTATAACAAAAATTGTTATTTGTTAGAAAAATAGCCAAGTAAAGTATGATACAAGCCTTAGGCTTCTGAAGAAGGGCTGGTTAGTCCGAAAGCTAGAGCACTTTGTTCTTGTTGTTACATCTGTGTTGGTCCATTAAAAGGTATCAAATCTTTTGCTTCTGGATCTGAGGGCACAAGAAAGACATTTCCAAAACTTAGGAGCAGTAAAGGAAGAGCCTTAAAGAGCTAGTGTACTGCCTAAAGCTAATATTTGTTTCTAAAAGCAGTCAACCATTACCTTTGATAGCTGAGGTTCTTTTTCTTTTCTCTTTGTTAAATTAGAAGATTGTTTACCTGATGTTAGTAGGTGTGATACATGGGGCAACACTCTGCCTGGTAGCTGACATATCTATCTCGACCCCCCCCCCACTACATCATCAGCATTGTGACATCACTGACTGTGACATCACTGCTATTGTGAACAGCCACTCAGCTGCAAAGTCAGTCACCAGTGATGTCAATGTCTGTGAGATCACAATGCTTATGATGTAGTGGGGTTGGATAGAGGCTGATATGTCAGCTGCCAGGCTAACAGCTGTTCCACACATCCAGCACAATATTATTACATAGAAGACTTTCTAATGAGCAAAAGGAAAATGAAAAATACTTCAGAAATAAAAAGTTACAACTGACTACTTATTAAAATTTTTATTATTTTCCTGCCTGTTCTGACTCTATTAGCTCTTTTTTTTTTTTTTTCTTGCATTATTTCTTTTATACTTCCTCCAATGTGCCCACTGTCATCCTCTCCTTCGGGCGGCCAAGTCCTGCCATTGCCTCCTCTGACTGATCCACCATCCAGCTGCTCCGATGCCCCGGTTGTCCCAGTCGTATCCCTTCACTGGGGGTGCTCTCCCCTATCCCACCGGGCCATTGGGAGGAGAGATCGTAGCGCACGTAGCACTCCCTTGCAGCTTTACCTGGGCACGGAAATGCAGCCTGGAGGTTTCTCGGCTGGGAGATGCAGGGAGGCGGGCCGCCATCATCTGGATGGCATGCATGTATTTTCATGCTTTTCTGGTCTCCTCTTGCGCCGCTTCTTGTAATACTTCCCAGTCTCCACTGGGGACACTACAGAGTGGGGCTTCCCACCCAACTCACCCAGGAGAGGTGAGCAGTCCTCTGGATGCTCAACCCTCTCCTTTCCCTGCCAGCCCCTGGTGCCCCGAGTCTGTTCCCAAATGCGGGTCGCTGACGTGCTGTGAGGTAAGGCGCCAGCACCTCAGCCCTCTGCACCACTGGGACCACCTATTAGTTCTTTTAAAGCCCATCCCAGAGGTAACTTGGGGAACAGCAAGGAGATCCTGATCAGAATACCTTAGTTCCCTCAATCTGTTGCTAAACTTTAAGAATCACAGTAACAGGGGCTAATTAGAATCATGAAGGGATTTATCAATCCCACAACCAAACAAATAAGACCTCCAATAATGGGAGAAAATTGTTTATTTAGCTGGGTATATGGATCACAGTTACAAGTTTTAACAGGGACAGATAAGGCAAAATCAAAAGTGGAGTTGTAAATAGTAAGTAGCCTACCAGTATTGGTAGCCCAGGCATGTAAAACAATATTACAGTCATGGTCCAAAAGAGGAAGAACATTACTCTTGGCAATTGCCAAGTGAGTAGCAAGTGTCCTCAGTTCAGATACCTAAAAGCAGCCCCAGTCTTCTGATTTGTGGCTTTACAAACATTACTGAGGTGATCAGAGTAGGTGATGCCAGGGTTGGGAAGGACACCTAAGTACTTGAAGTTGCCAAACAGTTCCATTAGAATATCACCCCAGTCAACTATTTTGAAATAAAGTTCACTTCCCAAATCTTTGTTTTGGAGCCAGAAATCATGGAATTGATCATACTGAGGTTATGCAGGAGCTGATGTTTTACCAACCATTTCTGAACTGAGTAAAAGCCATGATTCAGTTTAGAAGAGATCTGAGGGATCTTTATAACTACAAAAGATAATCAAGACGTTGGCATATAATAGTGCATTGCTGATGTGGCAAGCAGAGTATAGTGAACTAATGAACAATGATAATAGTAATACGCCTAAGATGGACCCTGGAGGGACACTGCTGGAATCACTGAGAAAGCCAATTATCATTTCTGATCCTAACATGTTGAGTTCTCCTAGAGAGGTAGCCTTTGAATTAAGGGAGATAGCTAACCAGTATTCCCAAAATGACCAACCTGAACAGCAGAAGGCCATGGTTCACCAGGTCTGATGCCTTGGTCAGGTCTACGAACAGGGCACTGGTCAGGTATCCATTATCTGTAACCATTCTCTTGTGTTTCTTGAATCTGTCTGTAACCCCCAGGTGGCGCTATACCAAGGGTTACTAACCCTGCCTGCTTGACTATGGACAGGTTGAGGGGCCTAGGTTCTATGAAAGGTGCCTCCACCCAGAGGTCAGGGTTTGTACTAGTTGGTCGAGTTTGGTCACAGCCCTCTGGGACACTGAGACCCCCTTTTGTTCCCCTCTAATGGTCCACATGATATACAAGAATTGCAATACCAATACCCCACATGTACACTATATTCAATCATAAGGTACCACTTACCCTTGAGACCAATTCTGCAGTTTGTCTCGGAGGACTCCCTGTGAAATAAGGTTGGTCATTTTACACAAAATAATGCAACGCCTGCTATATAGGTACTGACAGTCTAAGCAGGTTAAAGTCAATAACATCCAATCTTGTTTATTTAGGGGAGTGAAACACAGGGAGAGGGAGATCAAGCTGATTGGCAGAAATAAATCACAGTACTGTGCACTCATACAAAGTCATAAAAGTCACACTCTGGGTACCCAGGTTGAGGGGCTAGCCAGGTCCGTTGCTCGGGGTTGGCCGGCAGGTGCAGATGGAAAGGGCCCTGTAAGAGAGTTATGCAAAATACCCAATTGTAATCCAGAGCCGGATGGCTCAATCCTTGAGAAAATGAAAGAAAGAAAATCAGATGAAACACTGTTGATTGTTAACAGGTCGTAGGAGATGCCCTGATTTGTACTCACGCTACCCCAAGCTGATGAAACCTGGCACAGATGGTGGTTCTGGATTGCCAGACACACAAGTAGGTAGACGAGATTCTACCGCCCAGGCCACACTGCCTTGATCAGCAGATGGATTCAGTCAGAACACATTCAGCTCAACATTCATCTTACACTGCGCGTTGACAAGAGAACCGGAATAGCTGTTCCTCACGAGCATTCAACACAATTATATGTAAAGGAAATTACTATACCAGGCAGCTGCTCTCCGGTCCCAATGCACTTACTGCAAATACCAGGGAGTTCACACAGCAGCTTCAATTCCTGACAGACTGAGCGCGATTCAGCAATTTCTCCAGTCTTCTACAGGGTGAGCCTGGTCTCCACTCTTTCAGCCTTCCTTCCTTTTGGTACTTTCGGATTCAGTCCGATTCGAGTTGGCAACGGCAACGGCCTGACTTTAGGCCTCTCACACGCTTCCCGCGTGAAACTATACAACGCAGAAGCATGGAGCTCCTTCTCTCCTTACAGTCACAAGGGATCTGACCCCCCAGTCGCAAGGTAGAGCATTCTCTTCGGGCGCCACCTGGTCCAGTTGGTGGACTCAGCTGTCAATCACTCAGAAACTCTCTCCATTGGTGCAAATAGGTGTCAAGGTCCAGAACTTCACTTCCCAGAATTACTAGCTATACCTCCTCATTGTAAGCTGGCTCCCAGGAGAGTCCAAATTCTGGTTGGTCCAAACAGACTCCATTTTAAAGGTCCCCCCCACACTGATTGGACCCATTCAGCAGTTCAGATCCAAAATGGAGGGGCAAAATACACAGAGTCCCAGCTGCAAAAAAGGCAGGTTAGACAAACTGCATTTTTACTAACACTCTAACTGGTTTCAGGCAAACAGTTACATCTTCCATTTAGGCTCCCTCTGTGCTCTTAGCAACTGCAGAAACAGAGTGATTTCCTTGCAGTCCAGGTGGGACTTGAGCAGAGAAACACCAGTCCCCCTAGAAAACAGTAATCATGTCTGCAAGCAGACAGCTCTTAAAGAGACAGTGTGAGGAGGCTCTACCAGCACTCACGGTGCCATTCTTAATGGCTTAATCACCAAACGCCAGCAGGCAGGGGAACACTTAGGCAAGCTCCACAGAGGCTTTTTAGGAATCCCCATTTGTAGGGGGTTTACATGTCCAAAGCAATGGTTGTGCCATGACCCTCCCTAAAACCACACTGCTCATGAATGTGTAAAATATACTTTTTAACACAGTCACTAAGTTGGTAGAATACTGTTTTTTCTTACAGCTTAGTTAAGGCAGATAAGATAGAAATGGAGTGGTAATTATTAATTATGATATTTTATTATAGATTCAGCAGTACCACCATTGAGGATTGGCACCATCCTAGTATCTTTTCGAATAACTGGCATGGTATTGGTTATTAAGGAAAAGTAATGGATTTGGAAAGAGGAAGGACTATTGAGCTGAACACCAATTTAAGAAACCTCAGATCCAGATAATCACTTCCTGTATTATTATAAGGGAGGGTGAGCAATAATTAGAGTCTTCTAGTTGCTGAGACTGTTTAAAATGGGGATTATCTATGCAACGGAAGTGAGCAATTGCTGGTAGCCACAAAATTGATATCAGCAGCCTTAGGGGAAGTTTGGACTAGTAACTAGAAAGATAGGTAAATATTTCATTGGAGAAGTTGGTGATAAGCAAATGATCTGCTTCCAGTTGAATTAATTGTTGCCAAGATTGTTTTCCTGGTTACCAGAGTTTTGAATTTGCTGAGGCTATAAATATATTATGTGGACACAAATGGTTTGCTGACTCAAGAGAACCTAAAAGAGTATCTCATCAGTGATCTAAACACACGCAGAAATAGCAGGGAGACAGCACTATGACAAATTACCTAAAAGGTAATGTCTATTTGCATCAGTACAGGCTTATTAATCACAGGAGGCAAAGATCTTACTCTGTCAAATCCCAAAGTCCTCACATCGTCTTTAGTTTAAGAAACATGATCATGTTTGCTCACCTTCTGTAGAGATTGCTGATGTACCTGGCAGTTTGATTCTGATTTTTTTTTATAGAATGAAAAACACACTGCCCACCATAGAGGTGTTACCACACAAAAATGTGTGTCACAGTCCTTGACCAACTTCCACTGCAACCTTCCTGGACTTAGGAATACCCCCAACACAGTATAGCCATTTTCTTGGACATTTGTATACCCCCAGCACAGTAGATCCACTCATGATGCAGTGAGAGGAGAGGAGACTATTGCATCCTGAGTGGCAGCACTTTTTTGTTGTGTTCCTGATATTTAGGAAGTGTGCAATAAGAGTAGGTCAAAGATTTGAAACAAAACAAGATTGGGTATAATTACACCATTAGCCTGCATTTTAGTTCTATTAAGAAAGGACGTAAATAAAACAACCAGTACCATCAATTAATTTTAGAGACAGTAAGCAATCATTAAATGTGGGTTTACAACTAGGAAATAATGTGATGCGAAAAAGGATGACATTGTCTGTTTTTTTTTTTGTATTTTCTGTTTATGCACTTCCCCTGACATCCCTGTTCAGCCACTCCTTCAGAGTGCCTAGATCCCTGATGCCCTTCCGACCCCTACCACCATCCACCAGCCCCAACTGCAGCTTACCTTGGTAGCCCCATGTCAGGAGGGTCTCTCTCTTTCAGGGGGGGAAGTGCCTTACAAGCCAACTTCGCATCCCAGGGCAGTGGGGCTGGTCCAGTCTGACTCTGGGGCTACATGGCAGCAGGAGCCAGAGTTCATCATCCGTTCAGATGGGGAGCACATTTTCTGCCCCACCCACCACAGTTCTCGGTCTTGCGTTAGCGCAGTTGACCTCAGGCGGGGATGTGCAGGGGTGTGTTGAGGCAGCATGTCACCCAAGCATTGCATCCAATCCGCCTGCAGGTGCCAAGATTAGTCCCACCCCCTCTCTGGGAGGGAAGTGTCCAGTGGATGCTTGTAAATCCCCCTTACTGCTGGTCTCTGCTCCTGGTACCCGGGCTCGGGGCGCGAACCCAGGTTGCCAACATGCCGAGTGAACCCCTTCACTCAGCGCTGCAGAGCCAGCAACATTGTCTGTTAATAGCATACCCAAGTGGTTTGTTCACAGTGTGAAATAGAAGCTTTCCACAAGTTTCTTCATGGCTCTATTGCCTAATTCATAATTTCAGTAAATACCAATGTAACTATTCCTGAATCTTAGATACTAAGCAGTGATCACAGTACACACTGAGCATGCACACCGCATGCACAAGCTTGCATGGATTGATGGTTTGGCATCATTATGCCTTCTTCAGAAATAATATTTAAATCTATTTTAGGCAGGAATTTCAGGTTTATAAAAATTTTGAATTTCCCTGTATTTAATCCATGCGTCATGTGAAGAACATCGCTTGAAGTCACACCAGTACTTTTCATGGAGTTTCATAAAGTTTAGTAGAATATGGATAAACATTTTTATTAGTACCTGCTAACCTCTTAGTAGTAATAGGAGAAATTTTATTCAGAACTGCATCTAAGTTAATCTAAATGTCATGTAAAGAATATTGCTATCTATTACCTATCTTTCTAGTTAGTGGTCCAAATTCCCCCTTAGTGAGGAAGACGTCCTAGGCTGACTCAGCTCAGGGGGATATACTTGTACTTTTATGTTTTCCCACGTTTGGGTTGTTTTCTCTCTTGACGCACATGGAAGGATTAGGCTGAATTCAAGCTGGTACTATCATCAAATGGTTTGAGTCCTATCTCCGGACAGAGTGCAGCGGGTGGTGGTGATGGGGAATTTCTTCTCCCCCAATGCCTCTGTCCTGCAGAGTACCTTAGGGTTCAGTCTTGTCACTAATGTTGTTCGCAGTGTATATGCTGCCCCTTGGTGAGATCATTCGATAAAACAGTGTGGAGTTTCACTGCTATGCAGATGACACCCAACTGCATTTGTCTTTTGCACCCGGAACATCGGGAGCTGTCAATGTGCTTAACAGCTGTCTGGCTAAAATCAATGTCTGGATGGCTTCCAGCTGGCTGAGACTCAGTCTGGCTAAGACTGAGGTGCTGGTGATTGAGCCTGGTCACAGGCGTGATGGGTTGCCACCGGTAGCGGATTCTGGACTTGTTCTGGGGTCTGTGCCGCTGGTGGTTTCTCCAAATGTGCAAAATCTGGGCGTGATCCTTGACTGCAGATTGACCTTTGAAGATCAGGTGTCATCTATAGTCATCAGTGTTTTTTACCACTTATGGAACATTGCCCGGATTAAGCCCCTCATGCTGCCTGAGAACCTGCTGACACTAGTGCATGCCTTTATGACCTCTAGGCTTGACTACTGTAATGCTGTGTACTTCGGGGTCACTGGAGGGACCCTCTGCAGACTGCAGCTAGTGCAGAACGCAGCGGCCAGGTTGCTGATGGGCCTTTCAAGGTCCAGTCATGTGACTCCAGTCCTGCGTGCCCTGCACTGGTTGCCAGTCAGGTGGAGGGTCCTTTTCAAGGTGGGTCTTCTCACCCTTAAGGCTGTATATGGGCTGGGTCCTGGTTACCTGTCTGAGCTCCTTACACCGGTGTCCTCTGCTGGCTCCCTCTGCTCCTCTTCGAGGGGCCTCCTGGACATTCTCAGGGTTCAGTTCAAGACCTCGGGAGATCATGCTTTTAGTGTCTCTGGGCCGACCCTGTGGAACTCACTTCCATCTGCTGTCTGGCAGGCTTCCTCAATTGAGGTGTTTAAGGGTCTTCAGTCTTCAGTCTGGCCTTGGATAGCTGATGTCATCTTTATTATAGACTGGTCCACTGAAGTTTTTTTTTTTTTAATTATTGTAGAATATTAATTTGTTCATGGGTTTAATGATGTTTTATTTTTTGTGTTAATTTATTGCTGTGTATTTTACTGATATTCAGTGCCCAGAGCCTCTGGGATCGGGCGCCTTATAAATAAAATTGTCTTGCCTTGCCTTGCCTGAAAGCTGTTGAATTTGGTATTGGTGTTAAAATCTACAGTTCTTGGACATTCCAACACAATTGAGACATTTTTCGTGTTGCAGCTTTTGTAATTAAATCCTCTTTTTATGTTGCCTGGCTCTACAGCTCAGTTTAAAAAATTTAATTTTCAAAACTGGCATGGTACTAACCTTCCTCTGCATTCTGTTGGTATTTCCATTTCAAACAGTGTGATAGCTTTTGAACAATTTGTGTTTAAATACTACTTTCTTGGCATGTGCTGTATGAAAATAATCATAAAAAGTGATAGCCTGTCACATGCATAGACCAATGACTGCAGTTGTATAAGAGTTGTTCTTAACATCACATTCATTGGCGCGTATACACACACTAACACACACACACACACACACACACAGCCCATCCAACCAGGGAAAACTTGATATTGAGTGAGGTGAGGAAAGGCTTGCCACTGGACACCAGGAAGCAGGGGTATAGTCAGAAGTTTCCGTCTTGTACAGTCTCCAACAGTTGCACCCCCCCAGTTAAAAAATGTACACATCCTCTCCAAATGGTACCCCCTTCCAAACCAGTCAGATTGTTGTCAGATGATTCTTCTAATCTCTAAAGATGTTATACATGTATCTGTCTCCTATACAACAGAAGTTTTGAGACATGCCTCAGTGGCCTAAATTAACCCAAATACAACAGATTAGAATGAAAATGTTAACAGAAAGGCATATGGTTTCTGACAGGCACTCAACAAAACTGTACTCAAATGTGTACAGTGAGTATGCCTGCCGACACCCTTGCCAGGAAGTGCTTGGCTTTGGGTGGGAAGAGGGTTGGGTGGCTTCTGGATACCAAGGTGTTCTTGGCATGGGGTGGGGAGAGGGAGTTGGGTACCTCTTGGGTACCAGAGGGTCCTTGTCACAGATGGGGAAGGGGTGCCATTGGGGACCAGGGAGTGATTGGCATGGGTTGGGGGTGCCACTCATGTCATTCATTTTCACAATTTTCTGTTTCTCTTGTCAGTTTGCTAGAAAGTTCATTGCTAACTCTGCTTGGCTCTTTATCCTTAATAATTACATTCTTATTCAGGAGTTGTACAAGAATGAGGGAGACATTCTTTATTACCCTGAATAGGGAGACATGAGGAGGCAACTGCAAGGACTTAGATGTTTCTCATGCGTTCCCCAGTGAGAAAGTTCTCACAGGGTCCAAGGATTACTAGGAGCAACATTAGCTCAAAACAACTATGTCCAGTGGTGCAAGTGATAGACAAGAAGTACAGGAACTCGGACATTGGCAAATACGAACTATGCCACACTATGCCTCTGGCCTGACCGTACTAACCTGTCCTGTGCCCCATCCTTCCCGCTCCACTTGTGCTCTCTGTCCACCCCTTCTTCCCCTGCCTCTTGCTGTATCTACCACCACCCCATTTTCACCTCCTGTTTCCCCTTTGTTATGACAAGGCCCCTGAGCTGCAACTTTTCTTTTGGGTCCATATGTTTATTCTTTCTAGACACAATGTCTGCTGGGGTTCTCTGCCTCCCAGCTTAGATTTTCTATTTATTGTCATGTTTTACCTTGTTCAATTTCCTAGTGTATGTATGTTTGTCCACCTTTCCCTGCTGATGTGGCACCTTTGTAAAAGAGCTGGTTTGTGCTCAAAGGCCGTAATCCAAGAAAGATTAAATAAATAAATAAAGAAAGAAAGAAATTTATAATAAATAACTAAATAAATATGAAACACAGAATGAAGATCCTAACTGAAGGATAACTCTTATCAAGAAATATCTCTTTGTATAGATACTAGCAGATTCAGTTAGAGATATTAAAGTATTTCTAGAAAAAGAACATTGTACTCCCTCTTCCCTGCTTGACAAACCCTCCCTCTCCTCTTTCAAGGCCGGTCTCAAAGTCTACCTCCTGGAACTGAGCCACTGCTGCTGTAACTGCTAGATAAGCTCCCTACCCCTCATAACGAAATGTGGCTACCTACGAATCCTTGGCTCCCCGTGTACCAACAAACCTCTATTAACTGTTACCTCTGTACAAACTGTGTTATGTTTCTTTTTTGAATGACCCATGGGCTTTTGTTTTCCCCCAGGGCAATGCAATTTTCTCTGAATATGTTTACTTGCTACATGCTCTCTGTCTCTGCCTTACTGTTACCCAACCTCCTGTACAAATTGCATATATATTTTTGAAGCTGTATACTGTACCTTATGTAAAGTTGGTGGTGTACTCACCCCGGGTCGCCCCTGAAAAAGGGACCTCTGGTCTCAGTGGGTTTACCTGGTAAACAAAATCTAAATAAATAAAATAAATAAAATTTTGTGATGAAAACCCATGATTTCAGTTCACAGGCACAGAAACAGTGATTATGGTGTTGCTGAATTAAGAATTTCAGTTCCACTATCAGTGGGGAGAAATACAGGAACTCCGTTTCTGCTGCCAAAAAGATACAAGAACTGAGTTTCTGTGCAGTCCTTTTCAGTTTCATTACTGACTATGCCTGGTCCTCTTACAAAGGTACAGCATATAACCTTGGAATGTTAGTCAGAAATTTATCATGACAGTGAGTTATATGTATTTCTTTTAGTTTACAATTGATGTATCCAGGATAGCCAAGCTGAGACACAAAATTTTGTTTGCAGTGGGGTCATGCTTTTTTCCATTTCTGGAGCGGGGTGGACTGGAGCACAGGGAGGTAAAGTGACTTACCCAAGGTAACACAGTGAGTATTTGGCTGCCTGTTCAATGGTAGATCACCTTCAAGGTCAGCTTGCTGACCTACAAAGCCCTACACGGATGGGGACCGGGTTACCTGCAAGAGCTTCTCTGCCCCTATCACCCCTCCCAACTGCTCCACTCCACCGAAGAGGGATTGCTGGAGATTCCCAGGTTTCAATTACAGACATCTGGGGCAGGGCATTTTCATTTGCGGTCCCCACCCTGTGGAATTCTCTACCTCATCGGGTCCATGAGTACCGGTCCATGGAGAGCTTTAAATCTGCTTTGAAAACATATTTCTTTAATCTCACTTTCTCCATTAACTGATCAGTTTGGAGTGTACTGTTTTATCGCATTTCTGACTTATCTGGTCTAAATTTTTTCCTGTCATTATTGTTAAAGCGCTTTGATTTTATGAATTGCACTCTATAAATAAAGTTTATTATTAGGATTATTATTATTATTTGGCTCTGGTGGGGTTGCAACCTGTGATATCCTTGTTCCCAACTCAGTGCTCTAACTATTAGACTGTACCACCTGCCTGGTTTAACACAGAGGCTTCTTATGGCCTTTATCTTCTTTTAGAGTCTCTTCTATAATGCATTCTCCACTATAGACTTCAGGTAAGAAGTCACCACCAAATAAACCATCCTCACAGTCAACAGAATCATGCACCATGTTGCCAGAAAGGATGATGATGCAGCTGGGTGGTCAGGCTGTAGGCCACAGCCAGTGTACTGTAAGAGAAACAGTGCCATCAACATTATTTTCTGAGGTTCTGGTTGCAGTCCCTGCATCCATGTTGGGAAGTTCAGATCAGTATCCAGGCATCCAGCGCTGACTACTTGTCCAGCCACTGAGTCTACTAGGTACATCTCTTTCCTGAAAGAACTTTAGCATCTGGGATCACTGAGAACCTCTGAATCCTTTCTCTTGTCCTGTCCAGGGTGTTTTGGAGTATATGTTATTCCTGTCCAAAACAAAGCTTCAGCACTCCCCTTGTAAAAATTCATGTCAGCCATCTCAGCCTATCATGTGCACATACTCAGAAAATCTGTAGTACAACAGAGGTTTCCCACAAGTTTTTAAAGGGTATTCTGCATGAGTCCCCCATTTCATAAGCCTATCCCAGCATGGGACTTGAAACTGGTTCTGAATTTCCTGACCAGTGCTCTATTTGAACCTCCCACCTCCTGCATTTTCAGGTTTCTGTCCTGGAAACCTCCATTTTTAGTGATAGTCACTTAGGCACTTCAGGTGTTGGAGCCTTAGGCTCTGGCTGTCGATCCCTCCCACCATCTGACCTTTTATCCTGATAGGGTGACCTTTAGGATTTGTCCTGACTTTCTGTCTTAGGCAGTGCCGGAATTCCCTTTGAATCAGTCTATATAGATGCCACTGAGCCCCCTGGCAGGGAGTGGGCTTAAAAAAATGTGATATAAAAAAAATCTGCCTGTGTTCTTTCTGAACCTGCAAAATGTGGGGGAGGTACCCATGCACTCCCTGAATATCCACTCTACAGGATGCTCTGCTTTAATCCAGACCACACAAATGATATCTTTGTGGTCCTCTCAGCTGTTTGTGGCCTTTGCCCTGCGTATGCTTGGCAAGTTGGCATATAAGCAGCACCTCTCCATGTGGGTATCCTCCTGTGTTATGACTACACCTGTCTTGTTTTGCTGGTTTATTGTTGTTGCTTACCTGTCTACTAGTTGCTGAACATAACTGATAATTGTTTTATTCTGTTTTTTGTATGCTGTATTTCTATTTACTTTACATACTGTATTATATTGTTTTTTTGTTTTGCTGCTGGACTTGTTTCCCCCTTCCCATGCCCCCAAGTCACATCTGTAAACAGGATTGTTGTATATCTCTGTATTTTTACCTGATGAAAAACTTTTAAATAAATACATTTTTCTCTGTTACCAGAGGACTGGCAAAGAACTTCCTGGTACTGTCATGGGACACACACTAGGGCATGGTGGCTTCTGTGGGTTGTTTCAGGTTGGTCTCAGCATTCAACATTTGTTCAGCCGACACTTGGAGTATGATCTGTATGTTAACTAAACATTACAGTCTGGGTCTGTTCTCTTGTGGGAGAGCCGGGTTTGGCCTGGCAGCACTGCAAGAATTGCTATCTTATGGGAAGTTGTCATCCTTTAGAAAATGGGCTTTTTATTTGGAGGCATCTGCTTGGCTAGTGCCCCTTCAACAGGGGTACATTAACTTTCAATAGATGCCCACCAAATAAAAAGCACCAGTCCAAAACTGCCATATGCCAAGCCATCTATCCTTGTGCCCAGCCTGCTACTTCATTGGCTGAAGCACTAGGCAAAAAATTTCAAACTGCCGCCATTTTTTTTGCCAGTTAGTGAGACAGAGTAAGCCCCACCAGAAATGCACACAAACAAGTTTTAAAAAAAAACTACTCAGCTGCACAGCACCGGCAAAATGTATTTATTTTTCTCAAATTTACCAGTGTTGCAGCTTCTAAGAGTAATGCTCTTCACCGCTCGCTCCTCAAAGCCGTCTCCTCAATCATGGCTTTTTTTCATCTCCACTCCACCCCCGTTTCTGCCCGGTACTGCAACCCCCATGAAATGTCTCTATACCATGCTGGGAGCCCACCCCAGCATGGCAGAAATGTCATTTTATGACGGGGGTGTCCAGTCCCCCATCGGTTTCACTGCTCCCCCCAAAAAAATAATGTCTGAATGCCACGCTGAGAGCCCACCCCAGTGTGGCAAAAGTCCCCCGTAGTCAAAAAAGAAAGCAAAATATCTGAAAAAACCAAAAAAACTTCCCTCGTAGATTCTTTACCCCTCTCCCATAGCCCGCGCCCACCCTCTGTGTACCTCACCTCCCCACCTCAACCCATACTTACCTCTGGAACCCAGCGCGATGATCTTTAGTGGATCGGGAACACGTCTGCACTCTTCAAAGCCGACCGTGAACTGAAGAAATGTCGGTAAGCTGTATAATAGCATAAATGGACAATTTACAACTTTAGTGTATATCTCAGTCATTTTTGGGAATTTTTTCACCAAATTTTCAGCATGGTTTTTTGGGGGGCCCACCTCATGAACTGTGACACTAAAATTTTGTTATTCGGTCCCGAAAGGTGATTTCGGGCCACTGTGCAGAACCACCTTTCAGGACTGATAAACGAAATGACAGTGTCACAGTTAATGAGGTAGGCCCCCAAAAACCCTACACTGGAAATTTGGTGAAGAAATTCCCAAAATTGACTCTTTTACGAGAGTGCGATGAGCAGTTCCTAGGCACGCTGGTAACTTCGAGAATTTT
Organism: Neoceratodus forsteri; assembly: GCA_016271365.2. NCBI lineage: Eukaryota > Metazoa > Chordata > Ceratodontiformes > Ceratodontidae > Neoceratodus > Neoceratodus forsteri. The sequence continues at coordinate 1,132,753,677 of CM028131.1, forward strand.
CAATATTTTCACTCCAGATTTTCAGCATTGCTATTTCACCATACCTCCTTATGAACAGTACAACTGTCATTTCTCACATCTCACCCGAAATGTGTTTTCCCACATGCAGCGCACAATAGCGCGGCCGTTGAGCGAAATCAGTGTCCGGGACAGATTAAGTAAATCACAGTGGCATTGATCATGAGCAGAGGTCTTAGAATGTCTATGTTGAAAATTTGGTGAAAAAATTCTTAAAAATGTCCGTTTTACGAGCGTGCGTTGAGCAGTTCCTACGCACGCTCATACGTTTGCAAATTTTTAATATTTGCAGTCCAGATGTTCAACATTGCCATTTTACCACACCTCCTTATGAGCAGTACAGCTATCATGTGTAAAATCTATGAAAATCTGTATTGTCATGTAACAGAAAGGGACTATTTTTTTCTCTCCTGTCAATAAATATACTGTTAAATGTAAAACCTTACAGCTCAGAGTAATTATTTATTATACTCAACTAATTGCCCATTTTCTAAGCACAATAAGACCCTCCAGGGTGGGCGGTATTGTGCTATACCAGACCTTCCAGGGGCTATGAGGCTCTTCACCTGCGGCGTCGGGCCTCATTACGCCCCTGGGCTGTCCGGTATATGGGTATTATTGCTTACCTGTTCCATACCTTCCATATAGGGGTATTGTATTGCTTTGTATTTGTCCAGTGTGTGCCACTCTATAAAGGAGATATTTTCAGAGAAGATAGGATCATTAATTACCAATAAGTGTAGATCTTTGAGAAAAATCTCCTTCATAGAGCTGCAGAGTGTCCCACCCTTAGTCCCCTGGCAAGGAGGTATGCTATGTTTCTTACAGGTCACTGCACAATCTGCCTTTTAGTTGTTTGATTTGTTTTAAATGGTGACTCTAGTGGTAGACTTTCCCCTCTCTGTCATGTATGATTGTCCAAGGATCAATTCCTCATTCCTGTTGGTAGGTAAATGTTGCAACTTCCGGAGGTACAAGGAAACACAGAGAGAAGAAGACATGGAACTGAATGGAAAGAAGCAGAGGGAGGCAGGGAAAGCAATCAGGAGCACAAAGGCGCAAACAGGAGAAAAAAATTGCCCAGGCAATAACAAAACGGGACAAGAACTTTTTCAGTTACGTTAGCGAAAGAAAAAAACTAAGGATGGGATTGTGAGACTAAAAAGGGAGGAGGGAAGTGTACAGAAGGGGGCCAAGAAAAAGCAGAAATCCTAAACAAGTATTTTTGTTCAGTATTCACAGAAAAAGGGGAAGGGGAGGGACCAAAGTTAGGCGATGGAAGCACCACTGGAGGGAGGTGGGACACCATCCCATTTAAAGAGGAGAGAGTCTTAAGGTAACTCGCTAATCTGAAAGTGGACAAGGCAATGGGGCTGGACGGGATACATCCTAGAGTATTACGAGAACTCGGGGAGGTGCTGGCAGAAACACTGACAGCCCTGTTGAACAGTTCGGTGAAAACAGGTGCGGTACCAAAGGACTGGAGGAGGGCGAATGTAGTCTCTCTCCACAAAAGTGGGAGCAGGGAGGAGGCTGGCAATTACACGCCAGTCAGCCTGACCTCGGTGGTGGGGAAACAAATGGAATCACTACTAAAAGAAAGGTTTGTGATACAACTCGAATCCAGTGGAGCACAAAATCTGAGGCAGCATGAATTCACAGTGGGAAGATCTTGTCAAACAAATCTGATAGATTTCTTTGACTGGGTGACTAGGGATGTGGATCAGGGAGGGGTGGTGGATGTGGCATAACTGGATTTTAGTAAGGCCTTCGACACCGCCCCACATAGGAGGCTAGTAAACCAGCTGGGCAGCCTGGGAGTTGGTCCCAGGGTGGTAAACTGGGTCAAAAATTTAGCTGAGCAATAGGACACAGAGGGTGGTGGTGGTGAGTGGGGTGCAATCCAAAGAGAGGGGGGTGACCAATGGGGTCCTACAGGGATCAATGCTTGTACCAGTCCTTTTTAATGTCTTCATAAGTGACATTGCAGAGGGAGTGGAAGGGAAGGTGTGTCTCTTTGTAGATGACACGAAGATCTGTAAACAAGGTTGACACTCCAGGAGAGGGGTAGAGAAAATGAGAAGGGATCTAAGCAAGCTTGAGGAGTGTTTGAGGGTGTGGCAGCAAGGATTCAATGCAAAGAAGTGCCAGAGCATGCACTTGGGGCACAGAATTGGGGGGGAGGTACTGACAGCCACCAAACAGGAATGGGACCTGGAGGTAATCACATCTGATGATCTAAAGATTACCAAACAATGTGAGAAGGCTGTGAGGAGAGCCAGTGGAATGCTGGGGTACATAGCGCGAAATATCTCCAGCAGAGTGAAGGAGGTGGTGATGCCACTGTATAGAACATTGGTGATACCTCATCTAGAGTACTGTGTCCTGTTCTGGAGACTGCATCTCCAGAATGACATAGAGTAGAAGCGGTTCAGAGAAGGGCAACAAAAATGGTGTAGGGGCTGCACCAGAAGTCATATGAGGGGAGACTGGAGGATCTCAATATGTATTCCCTGGAGGAGAGGACAGAGAGGGGGGATATGATAGAGACTTTCAAATACCTCATTGGTGTAAATAATGTACAAGAGGGTAGCATCTTTTAAAAAAAAAAGATATTCAAGAACAAAGGGACATGATATGAAAATTTGGGGAAGGGGAATTAGGGGTAATGTGAGAAAGTACTTTCTCATGGAATGGGTTGTTGATCCATGGAACACCCTCCCGGCAGAGGTTGAAGGAACAAAAATAGTAGGATAATTCAAAAATGCATGGGACAGGCATAAAAGAACTCTAGCTACAGAAAAATGAGGGTAAGCCACAGATCATTTAGGATCTGCAGTATATGAAACAGGTAAGGAAAATGGGCAGATTAGGTGGGCCAAGCAGTTCTTATTTGTCATCATATTCTGTGCTTCTATGTTTCTAACTCCATTTATCAATGGTGGGAACAGAACTGGATTGGGTGCCCTCATGATATACTGTAGGTGATGCCAAGGCACCCAGCACTGTACGTGGGGTAGTATGCTGATGTTGGTGGCCCCATCTCTGAAATGTCTCCCACGTGGTCTTGGCACTGTTGAGTTATAGCCCAATGTGTGTGGCTCTGTGGAGGAGATTCTCTTGAAGATCTTCTGTTACTGGCAAGTAATTAACCTTTCTGGATCATGACAGTCTGCAACTATCTTTGCACTGTTGTACAATTACGGTCTTGTTCCTAATCTATAGTTTGGAATACCATCCTTTCTTATTTTGGAGCACTTTCATTTGGGATGTCCAGTAGGACATATTTTAAGAACTTCAGAATTTCTGATAGTGACTCCGATTCCTACCCAAACAAGCATTTGTCAATGCTGAATGTTCACCGCTTGCATTGCTATTGTACTGAGTCTTCTTGTACACTTTTTTACTATATATTTACCCAGGATAGACTAGATAAGATGCAGTATCTCATTTTCAGTGGAATTCTGCTTTTACACATTTTTAGATTGTATGTACCCGGAATAGGCCAGCTGAGAGGCAATATCACATTTTCAATGGGCTCTCACATTCTGGCCCCAAATTTCCAACAGTCTTTTTATGACCTGATGTTATGATCAAGAGAGGTGGAGTTTTTTAAATCCCATCGGAAAGGTAATTTCCCAGTGCGACTGTGAAAACAAGTTTTGGAGGGGATTTGAAAAATGACACCAGTCATGTTCAGGAGATGGAGTAACACAAGGGATATGTTGAACATTAGGGACCAAAATCTGCAAAAATAAATCTATGAGTAAATATTGGAACAATTCAGAGTTTCTTAGTAACAGCTGTTTTTTTTCACATTTTGACCCCAAATTTTCAACAGATTGTTTTATGACCATTCCGAACATGACAGGTGTTATTTATAAAATACTGGCTAAAATATCATTTTGCACATCATGCGTGAAAACACATTTTGGCAAGGATTTGAAAAATGACAGCTATCATGTTCAAGAGATGGTGTGAAAAAATGTCTGCGTTGAAAATTTGGGGTAAAAATATTGCAAATTACCAAAGTTATAAGTGTGTATTGAAGATTTTCAATCTACACTCATAACATTGTTATTTTTTGATATTTTTACCCAAATTTTTAACATAGACTTCTTATGACTCCACCTCATGAACAAGGGTGAAGAAAATTTTCAAATTCTACCTGAAAGGTGATTTACTGCAGCAACTGCGAAGTCACCTTTTCGGGATGGATTTGCATAATTTAATTGCATGTGTTCATGAGGTGGGGATCCCAAAAAGGCCATGTTGAAAATTTGGGGCAAAATATTTTAAAATGACCAAGTTATGAGGGCAAATTAAAAAACCATTAAAGTCCATTGAACCGCATAGCTGATTTCCTCAGTTCCCGGTCTGGCATTAAAGAGTGAAGATGTGTCTCTGGTCCAGAAGGGATTAAGGCATTGGAACCCTGGTAGGTAAGTAAAGGGTGGGAAGTGTGTAGAGAGGTGGGTGATGAGTGGGAGGTCGGGGGTAACTGGTGGTGTGTTGTTAGTGGCAACAGACATTGATGGATGGTTTTCTTTTTCACAGGATATATAGAAATAAAAAAAGACTATGGGGTGGGTGGTTTTCTTTATTTCAGGTACTGACACTGGTGACTGAGCACCTCAGTGTCAGCGTTATGTTTGGCAGCACCAGAGGTGGAGTCCGTGGTATCACACAGTGAAAACAGGCAGGGGGGGTTACTAGCTGGCACCAGGGATTGGGTACCCTGTTGTTGGAAAATTTAAAGTAAAGGGTGGAGGAGTGTGGGATGGTGGGCGCTGAGTGAGAGGGTCGAGTGGGGGAAAGGTAAAGGTGGCAGTGTGCCAGTGATAGCAACAGATATTGATGGACGTTTCTCTTTTTTACAGGGTGTAAAAAAACAAAATATGGGGATGATTTTCTTTATTTCAGATACTGACACTGGGGATTGGGCATGCCAGTGTCAGTGTCATATTTGGCAGTGCCAGAGGTGGGTTCCCTGGTGTTGCACAATGAAAACTTCTGGGGTGAGGAGTACTAGCCACCACTGAGGACTGGGCACCCCAATGCTGGAAAAGTAAGAAGGGGGAAACAATGTAAGATGGAAGGGATACTTGACAGAGGGTGGGAGGGATTGTTTTTACTTTGGGGGGAGGACCACAGCAGGCTGATCATGATGCTGATCAGCTCTGCTTGCTGGGGGGTTTATGGAGATCCAAGGAAAGAGCCAGTCTATGATTTGGGTGGCTTTTTTCTTTGAACTACATGAAGTTTCCTTCCAGCAAGAAAAGAAGAGTGTCATGATCAGTCTGGCTGATGATTGGTTTGACACTGTAGAGCTCCTTGCAGACTGCCCTGCATTGGACTCACAGTGACACACTCCTCTCAAAACTGACTTTTATGCCAATATGTTTGCTGTTGCACAAGCACAAGGGTGAACATAAAAAGGACCTTAAAATCAGAACTGGAATCAAATTTATAATCCTCAGTCTTAAATTCCTATGTAAAAATAGATGTAGGAAGATTGTGCCCCTGACGACTGGTCTAGGACCAGCCTGGTCTGAGACCAGTTTCCGAACAACCTGGTCTGAGACCAGTTTCAGAGCTGCTTGGTCTTAGACCAGTTTCCATGCCACCTGGTCTGAGACTAGTTTCTCCTTCCAGCGGAACTGATCTGGGATCAGTTATCATCACGTGTGTCTAACCACTGGCTTGCTAGGCAGCAGCCAGCATAGCATAGTGGTTAGTGCAGTAGGCTGTGATCCTGAAAATCTGGGTTTGAATCTCACTTTCCCCATAAATTCTTTTGACCCCAAATTTCACTGTTGTGTTGATCCATGTTGGCATGAAGTTGGTAATAGTAAATCTGCACTACAGGAGTTGGTGCAGGAAAAAAAACTAAGTGCAACAAAGAAATATTCTGTGCAGCGGGTGAAACTGGCCCCAGACCAGGTTGCACAGAAACTGGTCTCTGACCAGTCATCAGGGAAACAAACTTCCTGCAGCGTAAAAACATGGTTTAGCCTTCAATTTTCAGAATTCGGATTTTTGGACTGCAATTACAAATCCTAATTTGGAAAATTGAGTTGGAAATAAATTCAACAAATCTGATTCTTTGTCTCTGAATTCGAGTATCCCTAATGTTCATGCTGTGTTTTCATTTAACCAGGATAGCCAAGCAGAAATGGATCATTTCCATGGGGTCCTGCTCTTACCCAGTTGCTACAACTGAGTGGAACAAAGCACAGGGAGGGGGAAATGACTTTCCCATTTAGTAAAACAGATTTAAAACTATATTCCCTGCTTCACATGCATGTTCTCTAACGAATGTGCTATGTAGGCTCTTGATCTTTACTCCTCTGAAGAAGTTTTTCATTGAATTAGTAAATATGTTGTTTAACAGACCTGATCACTAATATAAAATATCACTGCTTTGCCTATCATAAGCAACAGCAAACATACTAACAGAAATAACTTCAGACTATTAAATTATCATCATAGTGAGATTCTTTTAGAAAATCTAGTCGCATTTTAATTATGATAAAGTGAGACTACATACTGAAAATTGGGAAAACTAGCCAAATCCTCAGAGGTCACCATAATATAGTATAAGATGCATGCACATACAGTACTGTACACACATGTGGACGTGTTCACACATGCACATGCACACACACACACTGATTGTACTATAACAAACTTCTTTCAGGAAGTTTCAGCTCATTTCATTGAAAAGGATTTCAGCAAGAATGCTTATGAGTAACTTAAGAAACTGAGTGGGAATGGCATGGAAGAAATAAGAAACTGAGTGGAAATGTCTTGGGAGAAATTGCTCACAGCACTTAAGACAAGGAAATGGAAAAGACCATTCCAGACTTCAATGAATCTCACTGTACCAAGAAACTCCTTTTCACTGCATATGCAGGGGACAGCAAGAGAATGGATTTCAAATCTGGTTCCAGCAACTCAGCAGCAGTGGTGTCACTTTTCATCCCAGTGACCTGTGTTTGCGCCCTTAGTTCAGGACAAGGGGCCAACCATCAGAATCATGGAGGGCATCCATTTAGGACACCTCTTGCCATATGAAGCTAGGATTACTTCCTTCCCTGCCCAGCTGTACTCTGGTGTTCCAGAAGGATGTGAACCAAGGAAAAGGAATTCATGTGATCCCTCAGAAATGGGGTTACATTGGCACATTCCCACTTGTTGACATCAGAAGTAGGAATGTCTGACATCCAAAGTGAGACTGGCAGGGGAATGCGTGGAATGGGATGGGAGTTTCTCATCTCCTCAATGACCCTTATAGAAAGAGTGTTGCCTTGCCTCCTCAGAACAGCAGTACCAATAACGGGAAGTGTTCCAGGGAAGAAACATAGGGACATAGATAAGACAGATGATGTCCCCTCATACTACCACATGCACCAGGGATACCTAACCTGCCACCTCCTCACCTGCTTCTCTCTCCCTCCTTGCCTTCTTTTGGTTGAATCAGGTATCCACTTGGGGATTGCTCACCCCCCCAGTTCCCATCTGTGGGGAGGGACCACAGATTACTATGTGGGGTTCAGAGTTTGGAGTGGGTCATAGGTAGGTAGTGAGTGTCAGCAATAACTGAATGTGTTCCAGGTAAGAAACATAGAGACACAGGTAAGACAGATGAAGCCCCCTCATACTACCACATACACCAGGGATACCTAACCTTCCACCTCCTCACCTGCTTCTCCCTCCTTCTTTGTCTCCTGTTGGTTGAGTCAAGTGTCTCCTCGAGGATTGACATGCCCACCCTCCTCGAGGCCCCATCCGTGGAGGAGGGGCTGCAGGTTACTGTGCAGGGTTCAGAGTTAGGAGTGTGGGCCATATGTAGGTAGAGAGTATCAGGGATCAGATATTACTTGGGCAGGAAAAGGACCTGAAGGTGATGGATGGAGGTTCACAGATCAGGTCTAAAGGGAAAAAAGAGAGTATTAAGAAAACATAAGTGACTGTAAACATCAACAGAAATATTTTAGGAATATGAGATGATCTTCATTTAAGACCTCTGTCTATATATTATATGTAGTATCATTTTGTTTTAATTATGATAAAAACATTAAGAATTCTCAGTGGGCAAATGCAGTATACTTCGTATGCATGTACACACACACACATGTTTTTCTTCATCTTGTTTTCAGTGCTTTAAAAAACCTGCTTCAAGGATGTTTCAGCTCATTTCTTCAGAGAGGATTTCAGCAAGAATGCCAATGAAGAACTGAAGGAAATGAGAGAAAATGTCCTGGGGAGGAATTCCTTATAGTTGGAAAGACAAGACAAGGGAGAACATCATTTCAGGCTTCAGTGAATCGCACAGTAGGAAGAAACTCCTTTTTAATGAATATACAGGGGGCAGTGAGAAAGCAAGTTTCATTTCTTCCTTCTTTATTGGGACAGTGTGGTCTAGTGGTTACAACTCTAAGCTCTGAAACAGGAGATCAAAGGCTTGAATTGTACCAAGGCCACAGGTTCACTTAGTAACCCTGAGCTATTCCCGTGACTTCCTTATGCTTCAGTCATCATAGCTGCAAAGGTCGGTAGAGGCAGGACCTCTCATATAATAACATGTGGCGTCTCAGTTGGGCTATCCTGGCTAAATAAATTACAATACAAATAACAAAACAAAAATCACCACCAAAGAATAGACTGTATGTTTTTCATCCTTGAAAGAAGCATACACACTGTAAATAGCAAAATCTGGTTCACAGGAATAGAGTTTAGGAATTATATTAAAAAACTGTGTTTCTAAATATCTAACCTGAAGCACTGGTAAACGTAGAAACATATCTCAATATGCATGGGAAAACAGAAATGATTTATAACATGCTGTTTTACAAACCAGTGCCCTGAATCCTGTATCTGATGACAAGATAATGGTGACTTGCAGTTACTTATGCTAGTTTGTATGCGTACAGACATACACAGGGCCCTATTCCCAAGGCTTGTGCACCACATTTGTAGCACGAAAGCCCATGCATGCCATGAATGGTGGCTTTCCATACATGCTGTTTCCTTCGTGGAATGCACATCCCCTTTCACTGTCTGCTGAAGGTCATTTCCTAACATGATCCTGATTCCCCATGAGCTAAACCAAAAGCTGGCTAAGGAGGCATGCTGAGGTTGCAATCCCCCACATGCAGTATGGCTAAGAGCACTGAGCTGTGCATACCTGGTGAACTGGGTTTGAATCCCACAGGCACCACTTGCATACTGTGTAACCATGAACACATGAGCAAATCGCTTAACTTTCCTGTGCCCCCAAGACACACCTGGAAACAAGCCTTGGCTTAGTGTGTCTTTCCTGGCCAAAAATTGTAAAAAGAAAATAAAAATCGAAATATGCCTGATGCCAACTATGACCACCTTTGGGCACCATGTTGGTACACAGGCTACACTAGTGAGCTCTGAATATTTATGCTCTACATAGAAACATAGAAGTTGTCGGCAGATGGGGACCATATGATCCATTAAGTCTGCCCTTGGTTTCCTACCCCAACCCCTTACTTAGCTGCCTGCTTGAATATCTCACATTGTCTGTCCCATGCCCACTTAAATTCTCCCACCATCTTGGCTCCTGCCAACCCCTCTGGAAGGCTATTCCATGGTTCCACAACGCATTCTGTGAAGAAGAATTTCCTCATATTGTTTCTGAACTTTCCTCCCACAAGTCTAAGGTCATGCCCTCTAGTCCTGTTGTAGTCTTTTAACTGAAAGAGGTTCTGCATGTGCACCCTGTTGTTGCCTTTAAGGTATTTAAATGTTTCAATCATGTCCCCACGATTCCTGCATTGCTCTAGGGAGTATAATTTGAGGTCATCTATTCTTGCCTTGTATGGTTTCTGATGCAAACCGTGCACCATTTTTGTTGCTCTTCTCTGTACCATCTCCAGCCTATCTATGTCCTTCCTGAGGTATGGCCTCCAGAATTAGACACAGTACTCCAGGTGAGGCCTTACCAGGGACTGATGCATGGGCATGATTACTTCATACCTTCTGCGTGTGATGCCCCTCCCTATGCATCCCAGGATGCCACTAGCTTTTAGTGCTGCCTTTTCACATTGTTTACTGACCTTGAGGTCATTTGATATGATCACCCCTAGGTCTCACTCTTGCCTAGTAGCCACCAGCTGCTCTCCTTCCATTGAGTACAGTTCCCCTGGGTTACATTTTCCCAGGTGCATGACCTTGCATTATTTGGTATTGAATTTCAGTTGCCAGGTCCTGGACCACTCCTACAGTTTTCGGAAATCAGCTTCCATGCTATGCTGTTCCTCTGGTGTGTCCACCCTGTTGCCAATTTTGGTGTCATCTGCAAAGCAGCACACCTTTCCCTTCAGTCCATCCGCAATGTCGCTGATGAATATGTTGAAGAGGATTGGTCCCAGAGCCGAGCCCTGCGGGACCCCGCTAGTCGCCCTTCCCTCCCCTCTTCTGACAGAGTGCCATTCACTAATACTCTCTGGGTTCTCCCATGTAACCAGTTGCTGACCCAGTTTGTTACCTTGGGCCCAACTCCCGTATTCTCCAGTTTTTTGACTAGTCTCCTTTGTGAAATGGAATCACTGTTCACCGGTGTCTCCTCCCAAAACTCATATGAAGAGCACAGGGGACCTGATCAGACCCTTAACTCCTGTCCCCAGTCTTCCTCCATGCCACAGAGAGCTGGATCAGGGCAGCAGGCACTCTTTTTATACTTTTTGTGTTATCCCAGCTAGTCTGTCTTACTTCCACTACCTGCTGTCCAGAGCACGTCCTCCCACTTGAAACACTGGTCACCACCCCAAGCTTCTGTTCCAGACCACCACCCTCTCCTATAACTCTACATAGCAGCCCTGCATATGACAAGACCTGGAACAGGTGACCTGTGTTTGTACCCATCCCTAGGAACAGCTCAGTATTGAGATGGGTGGGTGAGCTTGGGATGGGCCAGGCCCCAGTGATTTGGGTGCCTCTGTGAGTATCACTCATTCATTTTTAAAGAAAAAAATTCTCTATGGTGATACAACAGTCCTAGCTTTGGGATGTCATATCCAACAAACCCCCTGCTCATACAGAGAAGGGGAGAAAATGGTGGTCCAGCATATGGACATACAGTGAAGTCAGCAAAAGGGAAGCCTTTTGGTCAATCTAGTCTGCTTGTATAGCAGGGTCCATAGCCTGAGCTACTGACCCTATCCCCTTCCCCAGTCCTCTCATCCTTTCCATCCTCTCCACCTTTGACCCTTAAATATGTCTATCCCAACCTCTCTTAAAGCTGCCCATCTTCAATGAGACCACCTCTTCAAGCAGTGCATTCCAACTTGCCACCACCATCTCCATTAAGAAGTACCTCCTAACCTCCCTCCTAAGCCCCCCTCCAGCTTAAGATCATGTCCCCTTGTGTTATGGCCACCACATAGCTTGAAGAGACCCTCCTTATCCACCTTATTTATCCATTTCAAGTACTTGAAGGTCTCAGTTATGTCCCCTCTCTCCCTCCCATCTTCCAGGGATTACATGTGCCCTCAACTTCTCCTCATATGCCTTACCCTGCTAACTCATGATCATCTTTGTAGCCCTCCTCTGGACCATCTCCAGCAGTTTAATGTCCTTTTTTGAGGTGTGGGCACCAGTACCGAACTCCATACTCTAGATGTGGCCTCACCAGTGACCTGTACAAGGGCAGTATAACTTCCTCTCTCCTACTGCTGATCCCTTTAGCTATACATCCAACATCTTGTTTGCCCTTTCTGTTGCTTTCTTGCACTGCGTGGAGTGCTTCAAGTTGTTAGTGATTATCACTCCCAGGTTCTTCTCTTCCTCCTTTGGAGATACTCAGACCCCTCCCAGGTAGAACTCCCTCCTGTGAGTCTTGGCTCCAAAGTGCATAACTTTGCTCTTCTTGGCATTGAAATCAAGTTGCCAGATCCTGGACCACCTGTCAAGCTTTTTCAGATTGTCCTGTAGGTCCTGTGTCCATTTGGCTGTGTCCACCCTCCCACAGAGCTTGGTATCCTATTGGAAGACCAGTTTCCAACCAGGCTCCATCCCAGGCCAGTCTGCCCCTCTATGTGGAGTATCCATCCCTGTGCCAGGCTCTACCCTAGGTTGCTCTATCCCTCTATGTAGAGCTTCCATCCCTGTGCCAGTTTCCACCTAAGGCCACCCCATCTCTCCCTCTGTGTGAAGCTTCTATCCCCGTACCAAGCTCCACCTAAGGGCAACCCATCCCTCTTTGTGGAGCATCCATGCAGGTACAGTAGGAGAGCCAATGATTTTGACCATCATCTGTGAGCTCTTACACATGGAGTGGCATGAAGACATGGGTTTATATGGGCCATCTACATGTGAATTGCATGTATGGCAACCTGCTATAGAAATAGATCCTGTATTGTACATGTTCTCTTGCTTTTATCATTATGTGTTGTGTGTGTGTGTGTGTGTGTGTTTGTGTGCGTGTGTCTAGCTAGGATAAGAGGGAGCCTGTACTGTACTTGTTGGAAAACAGTTTTGAAATTTTATAGCTTGACAGAAGTCACTTAAAATGTCATTTATAACCATTTTAAAACCATACTGGCACAGTCCAGGGTGTGCATTTAAGAGTGGCTGATGGCAATCGGCTTTACCTCAGCCCACGTGGGCAAACAGTTATAGCATATGAGTTTGGTGTGTGTGCTGTTTTCTTTTGTATTTTTTTATGGTATATTTGTACAGCAGCACCTTTGGGAGTCAAGTGTGCTCTTTTCCAGTGCTCCTTTTCTTTTACAGCATCACTGTCCAGCTTCTGTTATTAGAGATACCTCCCTGGTGTGTCAAACCTCCTCAGCCTACAAAACTCTTTCAGAGGTACTAGGGGAATAAAAAAACAACCACTCAAAGTCCTGTTCTGCCAGATCTCTCAAGGCCAATGCTCCTACGAATACTGTGTGCCTCTCTGGCTTAATGCCCCTGGGGAAAAGGGACAGAAGGAACTCAAGCTGGGGCCTTTTAAATCAAAACTATGTACATTACTAGGGTCTTTCTGTGGCTGTGACTGTAGGTCATAGTCTCCTCCCTTGCCCCTTTTTTCTGATTACTTACAGTGAGCTTACCCATGAAGCATCACCCTGTTTCTCCCCTCTGTCACTGCTCTACATAGGACCCCTGCCCCTTCCTCTCCTTTCCTAACATAACATAACAAGCAGTTTCTATCTTACCTCTTCTTACCTATGATTCACTTATTCTGCTCCCTCAATCCGCCTCTCCTTCAACCAGCCCCTCCCCTCCTCCTCCTCATCTACAGACATCTCCTCCCTGCTCTCCCTCAGGGACCACTCCCCCCCCCTTCTTTTTCCCCTTTACATGTCACTCTCTCTCTCCGTACCCTATTCACGCACCCTCTCCGCTCCTCCTTCCTCAGTGGATTTTGGCTAAATAATGTCTCATATTCTGTCCCCCTGGCACTTGGACAAAAGATATTGATGTATTGTATCATATCTGGCTTCTTTTTAGGTTCTTGTTTATCCTTATTGTAAATATTTGTCTTATGTATTCTCCCACAAATGACTGTAATCCACATTTCCTAAGTATTTGTTTGCTTTGCCTACCTTGAACATCTGTAAAATCTGTCCAGATTTGAGACTTATTGTTGTATTTTGACGTGGAACCTCTGTAAAAGAGCCGTTGACTCAAAGGTATTTCTGAATAATAAAAATAAATAAAATAAAAAGATGTATAGCTAGCTAGATAGATACATATATCTATCTATCTATATATATATATATATATATATATATATATATATATATTTGCACATGCAGTTGTGAGAGCATCATAGCATTCTCATAATTTCTTTGTATGCATTGACTTTTTTGAGGCCACTTCTAACAATCTAGGATTTAAATTTCAAAGGTGCATCACAGGGGAAAAAATGAACAATACAATACTTGATCAGTGTCATTTAACAATGCATTTGTCAGCAGCCTGTACTGTTTTGACTCTAGAAAGGTTGACATGTCCTTGCTCTCTGTTGTGTCACTCTAAAGCTCAGTGGTACCCAGATGGTTCCTATATGCTCTACTAGTTTGATTATAACTTCTGTCACTAAGTGATAAACTGTATGCTCTTGTATCACTCTACACTTACACACTAACACCTGTCCATCTGTGCACTGCAGAAAGATTTCTGCTGTAGTTATCTTGCTCTGATCATTATCTGGTTGGGTTTGTTTAGTATATCATGAGTGATGTATTGCCTTTTCTTAAGGTGCTCAGTGGTGGTATTCACTGTGCATATTTGAGGGATGTGAGTTATCACATGCTGTATACATTGGTAGTGGTTTTAGAAAGCATCCTAATATGTTTATTTGTATTTAACTGATAACTGGGAGCAATGAACTGTGACTAATACAGTGGTATCCTTTTCAACTGTGTCCTGGGATGAGAAGTTACAAGGCGTAAGTAGTGCAAGACATTTGCAATAACCCATTAATTATAACAAATGCAAGCATGCTCAGCAATAGGATATTTACTTTTCTCTTATAAATCATATCCTGTATTACTCATTGATAATGTTCATAAAAAATATGATAAAAATCATGAAACTTGAGTGTCTACACACTGAACAAAACTACAGAATTTTGTTTTTTTACATCAGATTAGTGCAGATAAGATCCTCATTGTAAATATTTGTCTTGTGTATTCTCCCACAAATGACTGTAATCCACATTTCCTAAGTATTTGTTTGCTTTGCTTACCTTGATCATCTGTAAAATCTCAGAGCAGAAGTAAACTGGGTCAGGAGTACCATCACCCCTATCCAGAGACCACTCAGTCCAACGCCGCTGCCTCAAAGGATGCCGAGAACGAGGAGCACTTGGATAACAGTGGGCTCAGGGAGGATTAGGGCGGTCAGGCAGAGGCACATCTCAGATTCTATTCCACTCAAGAACTCATATGCCACACTGGCAAACAGGGACAACCAAATAGAGGTACCCAGAGAAGTGGAAGGAAAGGATGTGGAGGTTATCCAAGGAGGTGACCTCAGTGGGGAGAGCAGTGGACCCCAGAGGAGGAGGAGGAAGTGAATCCTGGTGGGGGACTCCATCATAAGGGGGATCCAGCTAGGAACACAGGAAGGGGAGGACAGGGAGATGAGGTGCCTACCAGGTGCCACGGCATGGAGGGATGGAAGGAAGATCCTGGGGATCACTGGGAAGGCAAGATGGGGGGTGAGCTGGATGTCATTATTCACATAGATACTAATGACCTGGCAAATGGGGAGCCAAATGAAGTTCAGGAAGAGTTTAGGAAATTGGGGAAGGGTCTCAAGCAAGTAGCTACTTCTATCACCTTCTCGGAAGTACTACCTGTGAGAGGCATGGGAGAGCATAGGGGTGTATGCACCAGGAACTTTAACTCATGGTTGAAGAACTGATGCTGTGAGGAAGGGTTTGGATTCATTGGTGACTGGGGACCCACCTGGAGGGATGGAGGCTTGTTCAAGCCTGATGGCCTGCATCCATCCTGGAGGGGAATCCAAGCACTCAATGATAAGTTTAAATGCTACATTGACAAGCATTTAAACTAGCCAAGTGGGGTGGCAGGGCAGCAGGGAGGGTACCCAATTGCCCACCCCCCACAGCTAGCAGTGGAACCAGTGAACTGGAGGAGTGGATATCTCTACAAAGCAGTGCCCAAAAGATGGAGATAAGCACCCAAGAGGTGGACAGGCAGAAAAGGGGCAAAATTCAACAAAAGGACAGACAGCAAGGAGAACCAGGGATAAATGACAACCAGGGAAGGGGCTGGAGTAGAACAGCTAAGCAGTCTATGGAGGTCAAATCATGGAAAGCCATGTGTGCCAGTGCCAGGAGCCTTAGCAACAGGATGGAGGATCTGGAGGCTGTCATGATGCAGTCAGACTTGGGCATTGTGGCCATCACAGAAACCTGGTGTAATGATAACCATGACTGGGAGATGGCCATACCTGGCTACAACATATTCAGAAGAGACAGGGCAGGTAGGAAGGGAGGAGGAGTGGCAGTGTATGTGAAAAATGACATAAGGGCCACAGAGATCCAGGAGGAACAAAATGGGGGAGAGATACTCTGGGTTAAGCTAGAAAGGAAAACGGGGCCAGCCATCTGCACAGTTGTGGTCTATAGACCACCAGCCCAGGCAGAAGAAACAGATAGGGAGCTGATGCTAGCCATCCAAAGGATGGCAGACAAGGGTGAGGTAGTGCTGGTTGGAGACCTCAATATTCCAGATGTGGACTGGAGCATCCCAACAGCAGCATCAACTAGGAGCAGATTTATCCTGACTCCTTCAGGGTGCCTTCCTCAAGCAACTGGTCATAGAACCAACTTGGCAGAAGGCAATACTGGACCTAGTGCTCACAAACAGGGACAGTATGATGGGGGTAACAGTGGGGGAGCACCTGGGGAACAGTGACCACCAGTCATTGTGGTTTGAAATCACAGAAGGAGCAGAACCAAATCACACAAAAACACATATCCTGGATTTTAGGGGGGCAGACTTTGGGAAAATGGGGAGATACTTGAAAGAGGCATTAAGAGGAATGGGGCAGGAATCAGGGGTTGAGGAACAGTGGGCAGTATTTAAAACAGGGATTACAAGAGCAACAGAATTATGCATTAAGCAGGTTAGCAAGGGGAGAAGGAAGAGGAGGCCATTATGGTTTTCCAGGGCGGTAGTGGAGAAAGTGAAAGCCAAAAAGATTGCATTCAGGCAATACAGAGAGACACAGGCAGAAGGGGATAGGGAGAAGTACCAGGAGAAGCAAAGGGAGGCAGGGAGGTCAGTAAGGGAAGCCAAAGCTCAGACAGAAAAGCACATTGCAAAATCGGTGGGTAGAGGGGACAAAACCTTTTACAGGTACATAAGTGAAAAAAGAAAGGCAAAGGGAGGGATAGTGAGACTGAAGGGGGAGGATGGGGGCCTCATTGAGGATGACAACAGTAAAGCTGACATATTGAACAGGTATTTCTGCTCGGTCTTTACTGATAAAGAGGAGGGTAGTGGGTCTGAAGGGAGTACAAGAGGTGGGAATGGTGCAGAAATGGACACAAGTCCCTTTACACGAGAAAGGGGCCTGAATGAACTGGAAGAAATAAAAGTTGATAAAGCAATGGGGCCAGATGGGGTGCACCCGAGGATCCTTAAAGAACTGAGAGGTGGTGGCTGAACCTGTTTAGCCAATCACTGGAAACAAGGGAGGTACCCAAAGACTGGAGGACAGTAGTTGTAGTCCCCTTATACAAAGGTGGGAACAAAGAGGAAGCAGGGAACTACAGACCAGTCAGCCTCACTTCAGTAGTGGGGAAGATCATGGAAGCACTACTGAAGGAGAGATTGGTGGAACATCTGGTTGTCAATAGACTACAGGACCCAAGGCAGCATGGTTTCACCAGGAGGAGGTCATGTCAGACCAACCTCATTTAATTTTTCGACTGGGTGACTTGGGAGGTGGATCAGGGGAGGGCAGTGGACATGGCCTATCTGGACTTCAGCAAGGCCTTTGACATGGTGCCACATAGAAGACTATTACACAAACTGGGGAATATTGGTGGACAGGACAGTAGTGTGGTGGGTAGGTAACTGGCTGGGCGGCAGGACACAGAGGGTGGTGGTAAATGGCTGTCATTCCACAGAGGGAAGAATGACCAGTGGGGTACCACAGGGATCAGTGCTGGAACCAGTCCTATTCAACATCTTCATCAGTGACATTGCACAGGACCTAGAAGGCAGAATTTCCCTATTTGATGATGACACAAAGCTCTGTAACAGAATAGACACACCAGAGGGTGTAGACAGAATGAGAAGGGACCTGCAGAAACTTGAAAAATGGTCAGGGATTTGGCAGTTAAAATCCAATGCAAAGAAGTGCAAGATAATTCATATGGGGCACAAAAACCCTGGCACAATATATCAGTTGGGAGGGTGAGGATATAGCATGCACCAAGCAGGAAAAGGATCTTGGGGTTATCATCTCTGATGACCTCAAGGTAGGGAAACAGTGTGACAAGGCAGCATGTAAAGCAAATAGGATGCTGGGATGCATAGGGAAGGGTGTCACCAGCAGGAAAAGGGAGATCATAATTCCACTATACAAGACACTAGTGAGGCCCCCCGGAGTACAGTGTACAGTTCTGGAGACCTTACTTACGTAAGGACATAGACAGGGTAGAGAAGGTTCAGAGGAGGGCAACAAAGATGGTATATGGATTGCATCACAAGTCCTATGAGGACAGGCTGAAGGAATTGAATATGTACTCCCTGGAGGAGAGGAGGGAGAGAGGGGATATGATAGAGACATACAAGTATCTTACAGGGAGGAAAAGGGTGCAAGAATACACTATTTTTAAGCAAAAAAGATGTTCCAGGACTAGAGGGCATGGGATGAAGTTGGAAGGAGGACGATTCAGAGGAAATGTGAGGAAGAATTTCTTCACAGAACGGGTGGTGGACAAGTGGAACACCTTGCCAGAGTAAGTGGTGGGAGCTGAAACAATCACAGGATTTAAGAATGCAAGGGATAGACATAAAGGAATTCTGGAGGTCAGGGTTAAGGGGCAACAGACTTCTAGGAAAACATGAAGTGAACTTACAAGCTCAAATGAGCAGACTGGGTGGGCCGTAGGCACTTATCTGCTGACACTGTCTATGTATCTATGTATCTACATTAGATGTATTTTGCCATGAATTACTTCCTGCATTATTTACATTTTTTATTCTTTAATTTGCTATAACTATATTTTTTGATGTATTTATACGTATGACAAATGCTGAGAGGTAGCATTCCAGTAAAATCCATGAACTAGGTTAGCACTCAGTGGTGGTATCCCAAAATTTCTAATCTTGAAAACAGAACCTGATAACTTTGTTTGCTGTAAATCACTGGTCCTGATAATATCACTTTCCTGGCAGACAATGGACTCTGTTTTTACTGCTGCATCATACGGTATTTCAGAATAACCAAACTGCTGAATAAAATTTTATGTGTAAGCATATCCTAACTAACCACACTGTTGTATACCAAATCTGTGTCTCATTTTGAGTTACATCGCAGAATATTTTGTTTGAATTTGATGATCTCTCTGTGTATTTACTCCCATATGACTGTATAATTTTTTTTTTTTTTATAAACTTTACAGCTGACCAGTAATTTCCTGGTGCAGTTTGATATACTCGTGTTGTAATGGTCATTATAAAATGGGTCGGGAGTTTTCTGCCACCTGATTGGCAGAGAGGTATCTTTGGGCATATCTTTATCAGAGCATTTTGTGCCAGCCGGTACCTCATCAGCCAGTCAAGACACTTTACAACAGAAATCACTGTGCCCTCACTGTGCCGGCATCCACATTTTAAATGTACGTGGACCTGCCTGGCTGAGCTGGAGAACAATCACCCCCCACCCCCACACACAAGCAAATGCACAGTATTAGGTGATGAAAATTACTTCAGGGCAAAACATTTCAGAATTAAACTCTAACCTGTGCTGCTGCAGTAAACAAAGTTCGACCCCAACAAATCCTAGGCCTGCCTCCCGCTACTGGCCAGGTGTGAACTAGTCCAGAAGATGATACTACCTATCTTTAACTACTGTGATGTAGTCTACAGTGCCGTCTTAACCAGATTGGATTCTCTTTTTAACTCCTTCTGTTGTTTTGCTCTTGACGTCTCCCCTCGCACCCACCACTGCTCTCTCTACCACTCCTTGGCTTTCTTCTCCCTCAAAAAATTACCGACATCTCCGCTGCCCTAAATTCTCCTCTAAATTTTGGTTTGGTTTGCTCCCTCTCTACCTTACCTCCTTCCTATCTATTCTCACCCCACTGGACCATTCCCTTAGGTCCTATGACTCTCGATTACTAGTAGTTCCTCATTAGTCTACTACGGTAGGGCAAATGGCCTTCTCGTATCACTTCCCTATGTTATGGAATGCCCTCCCTTCCCAGATTTGCACTCTTCCTCCCCCCACTCCATATCACTGGCCCTAAATAACTTTCTGGCGGAAAACTGCACCTGTGACTGAGTCATTCCTCCCTCCTGTTCAGCTGGCACACTGCATTCAGTCTCTTGTTTCAACTAGTGGTCCAGTTAATTTAATGTTGCATTTCTTTTCGCTAGTATACTTGAATTGTTCTTCCATATTCAGCACTTACATGTACAGTTTTGTTTACATTACATTACACTGCTTCATCTTTGTATTCCACTGTATATTTGAACCAACGGTCCTAATGCTTTGCAATGCATGTATTGTAATTTGAATGTTTTGTACTGTTTAACTCAGTTCATACTTCGCCTTGTATAGAACCTACCATTCAGTGCTGCTTGCTATATGTACGGTATGTTATGATGCATATCCTCTTGTCCCTCCCTCCCAGATGCACCATGTGATGAGCAACTTGTTGTTCAGTGTGCCTTTCCTGGTGAAACATTTCAATAAATAAAGGGATGCGATGTCAGCCAGGAAGTGGCTTTCAAACAAAAGCCCAGACCCATTCTTCCACTGGCTCTTTTATATGCCAGTTTTTAAAACTAAAACATTTAGCTAAAACATTCAGGTTTTCCATATTATGGCAAAGCAACTGGCCCGATATTACAGATCATAGAAGCACTAACTGTGACAGCTGACAAGAGAAATGCTCGCTCTCAATGAAACTGTCCATTGTCTCTCAGTGAAACGGCCACTCTGAGTGTTCCTCAGTAGCAAAGACACCCTTTATGAAAATGCGTGTGTGCCACTGGTGGGGGGGGGGTCTAATTGAATACAGTGTGTGGGGAGGGGGAGAACAACCTGAGCAGTGCCTGAGAGTGTGTGTATATGTGTGTGTGTGGGGGGGGGTGCCATGTACTGGCCATCACACACTTCAGAAATTACCTTAATAGGGGGACCATATTAACTATCTCAGTTATTAAAATCTCATATTTTTACATGTTTTGGCATGTTTTTTGTTCTTGTGCCTCATTACACACTTGGGGCATGCTCTTATCAGCCCACAAACCACACCTCATTGTGTCTTATTTCTTACTTGTGAACTGGTTACAAAGAGGGAGCATAGTGTGAGCATTGTGAGTGGTGCGAGCACCATTCCTAGAAGAAAACCAACTTGGAATATAGTGTTTTGTGTGGGTAACATTTTTTTTTAATGATTTTGATTATAAGTTTATTTGTGGGGTGGGGGAAAAGTCATATTACCTCGATGAAGATTGTATTTTTAAACAGTCTGTGACATTGTCATACCACAAAAATCTGTATTTGAGAATGATCGGAAGTGGGGACCAGCTTTCACATTGCTACAGACAGACCTTATTTTCAGAATGTTTATTACATCAAGATTACTATTCTGTTAAGAGAAATCTACAGCTGAGTATGCTTCAGTGTTGCAATAAATATCTGAGGCAATGTGTTATTTATACAAGTGTTTCCAGAGCTAGGTATTTGGGTGATACATGTTTTTTCAATGGAAAAGGATTGAGACGAATGCTTATTATGTGTTTGTTACTGTCCTGATCAGTTCATCTAAATCCTGGCCCTCAAAACGGTGGTAATGTTATTGGAAACTTGGGTAATGGCTCTTACCAATCTTCAATTTACATAGTCCATCTCAACATACAAAGTTTACTACCCAAAATGAGCTCTTTTGAAAGCTGGGTCTTTGAAAATAAGTTTGATATTATAGCCTTAACGGAGACTTGGCTCACTGAGAAAATAAGTAATGATGAAATTTATCTACCAGGATATTCTGTTATAAGAAAGGATAGAGTGGGTAAGGGGGTTGTTTGTTTTATATAAATGATCACATAAAATGTTCACAACATCCAATGATAAAATCACTGTCTATTGATACCGAACTGGGTGGAAACAAGTTGATTACCATTAGTAATGTTTATATTCCTTGTGGTAATTATAAAATTGAACTTGAGTCTTATTTTTCTAACTGGGGACACCTGCCAATTAACAGAGAGAGGTTAATTGTAGGTGATTTCAATCTTAATTGGGAATCT
The DNA here is from genome assembly GCA_016271365.2 of Neoceratodus forsteri. NCBI lineage: Eukaryota > Metazoa > Chordata > Ceratodontiformes > Ceratodontidae > Neoceratodus > Neoceratodus forsteri. The sequence continues at coordinate 1,132,775,708 of CM028131.1, forward strand.
ACTCAAGTTATTGATGCCAGAAATTGAATAATGGTTTTAGGACTTTTTCAAATGATTTCTGAAACAACTCATTTTAATTATCACACTAATTATGAATCAGTCCTTGATTGGTGCATAACTAATGATCCATCTCACGTTTGTTCTGCTGGTGTGTTACCTGACAATCTTAGTGACCATAGTGCTATTTTTTGTCATTGGTCAGCTAAACTAAATAAGAGAGAACCCAGAATATTAAATTATTGTAGGATTAGTGATTTGATGTTCAGACTTTTGAAACTTCTATTGAGGCTGCGGATTGGTCATTTTTAGATGGCATTAGTAATATTGATATTGTTTACTAACTGTTCTGTACTCAATTTATAGCAATTTGTGATGAGTTACTACCTATAAAGGTGGTTAGATTGAGGGGTGATACAAAAGAATGGATTACGCCTTATCTTTTGAGGATGTTTAGAACTAGGAACAGGTTATGGGCCAAATACCACAAAAACAAAACTAGTGGTAATTTACAGGCTTACAAATCTACTGTATGTGTAAGCAATGTAAGTCTGAAGTTCATAAAACCAAGGTTAATTTTTATAGGGCTAAATTGGGTTCAGATCATTGAAATTCTAAAGCCATATGGAGCACCCTGAATTCATTGCTGGGTGGGGGAGGGGGGAAGACAGACTCCTTTATTATTGAATCTAATAGTTGTCTAATTAGTGATCCATTACAAGTAGCCCAATTATTTAACTCACATTTCTCTTGCTTGGATAAGTATAGAATAACAGGTCAATTAGATTCCAATAATAATACTGGAGAATTTAAAAGCCAGGATGGTTGGGGGGGGGGGGGTGTTCAGTTCCTAAATTCTATTTTCGTGTTTTGTTTCCTGAAGATGTTTTTTATTATCTATGTAAAATGAACTCTCACCCTCATACTGGCCCTGATTCCATCAATTTTCAGATACTTAAAAAGGTTGGTAGTTCGATTGTTCCTCTTCTTACGAAATTGTTTAACTATTCTCTTTGCCACGGTGTCTTCCTATTGGTTTGGAAGTGTGCTATAGTCAAGCCTATATTCAAAGTAGGTGTAAAGACCGACTTGAACAACTATCATCCAATTTATCTACTTGCTCCTTTGTCCAAAGTATTGGAAAGAATTGTTAATGATCAAATTAACGAGCATATGGGCAAATATGATCTTTGGACTTCCTCTCAGCATAGATTTGGAGTAGGTCATGACACCAAGACTGCCTTGGTGAGGTTCACGGGCCGCACCCGGGCTACCTTGGATAAGGGTGGCAAGCTGGCTACGGCCTTTGTGGACCTCACCAAGGCATTCAATCTTGTTGATCACAATGTTCTAAGGGGATTGATGGGTAGGGTTAACTTTTCAGATGAAGTTATTGGGTGGATTAGTCATTACCTAAGTGATAGAAGGCAGAGAACCATAATCAAAGATACCTTGTCTGAGGAAAACTTATTAAAATATGGGGTTCATCAGGGGTCCATTTTAGGACCCCTGTTATTTTCTTTGTTTATTAATTCCTTACCTGATATCTGCACTAATACAGAAATTATATTATTTGCGAATGATGATGTATTATTTTGCACTGGTATTGACGATAATAAGCTTCAAGTAAACCTTCAGAGAGACTTTGAAGCTCTACACTTATGGTTTATTTCTCATAAATTAGTACTTAATTCTGCTAAAACAAAGTTCCTTATCTTTTCTGGTATTAGGAACCAAAGTAATTATGCTTTTAAGTTAAATGATAAATGTGGTAACTCAATTGAAAGGGTTTACAATTTCAAGTATCTTGTTCTGGTGCTTGACCAGCACTTAATTTTTGATCAGCACATTATTTAATTGATTGTTAGATTACATCAGCATTTAGGTATGTTGTTTCATATCAAGAAGTTCCTCAATCCTGAGACAAGGACCCTCTTGGCTAACAGTTTTCTGTTTTCACTATTGACATATGGTTATACTGTTTATTCCTATTCTTCTGAAAAGATGTTGAATAAATTAACTACTATGTATCATAGTATATTACGTTGTATTACCTGTTTACCAAGGATGGTACATCATTGTATCTTATATGAGAAGTCTGGATGTTTACCACTTGCTGCCTTTTTCAATTTTAGATCCTTGACTTTTTTGTATAAGATTCAAAGAGGTTTCACTCCAAATAGTGTGGCTTGTTTGTTCCCTACTATTGTGTCTTCACTTGTCACCAGGTCTAGTATTAGGAACCTGTTTGAACTACCTTGGCTTAGAACTAACTTTGCACAAAATTCTATTCAGTTTAAAACTACTGGACTGTATAATCAATTACCTAGTAATACATATTATCGATTGTTGTAGAGTGGTGGGTTTTAAGGGTTTGCTCAAACAAAAATTATCTTCTGAGGTTGTTTGTCATTGTTTTAAATTACATTGATGTTTTTTATAATGACTTTCTATTGACGTATTTATTGTTTGTACAATGTTTAACTTGTATGTTGTATTTGTTTTTTGTATTGTTATTGTCACTGGACATCTGTGAAAATGGGCACTTTGTGCTCACAGATTCTTCAGTATAAAATAAAATGAAATGAAATGAAATCTGATTACCTGATTGGCTGAGAGCTCCACTCAGCCATGACTATGTCCCACCACATTATTATGTAAATAAAAAAAACCTATACAGTAGCTTTTTTACTAACTGCATAGTATTCCATCTCTGTGCCCACAGTTTACCCCAAAACAACATCACTACCGTCGCACTTTTTACGTAAAGTATAAAATATTCCCATACTGCCATAAACCTTCTTATTCTCTCACACAAGCTATGCAGCGTCAACATTATTTACAGTACTGTTGCTTACAGAACTACTCCTCTTTGTGCCTTCAGCCTTGCTTGAAACAACATAAAAAATGCTGACCTCGGGGAAAACATCAGCTGTTCTCAGGCCAACAAAACCTAACTGCCACTGACTGAGATCACCATCTCATCTTCCCTACCACCCACTGGTGGTGCCACTATGCTCTGTAACAAATTCCCCCAACACATCCGATCACATCAGTGACCACAGCAGAAGCTTATAATAGCCTCGCAGAGCTGCAAATGAAAGCAGCTCACAGAAACAAGAGCAAGTCTTTAGAAATGGCACTCACCATGATTGTTCTAAAAAATTAAAGTTCACTTACATGACGCCTCCTACTCCGTGCTCCTTCATCTCAGTCAACACTTGCTTTCAAAAGGGAGGATGGAGATGGAGTTCATGTTCTCAAATAGCTACACATTGGGGGGAAGGAGGAAGAGATCATGTCCTCATGTAGCTACCTATAGACTAATCAGCTCCTATTACAAGAACGTCACCTAGTGGACAAAGTCCAAACTCAGAACTTGTTTTCCAAAGTACCAATCCACATTTAAAAAAAAATCATTGGCAAAATATTTTCTACTTGATTTTTTTTAATGCTCTATTTCAACAAAAATTAAACCAGTTAATAACAGCAATAATACATTACAGAATGTGAGTTAGCATCACCTCTAGGGTGCACAAGGCACTTGGCCTGAGGCCTCATGCCTCACAATGCACAAGAGGTGTGATGATATTCCTTGATATACCATGCCCTGCTGCTTAATAATCTTCTTGTGTAATGCCCATTACTGAAAGCTACAATACTTGCATATCCTTAGCTTAGAGAGCTTGTAAACCTGTGAACTAGGGTCTAAATCTTGTTTATTAAGACTGTGGAACCTAGTTCAGTGTTCCAAGGTAGGTTCTCAATTTCACATTCTCAATGAAATGTACCCGACAAAAGTCTTTGTTAAACTTGACCTCCTTTATGAAGCAGAAGTATGAAAGCAATAAGACATCACAAGGTGTTGCTTTTTATCATATTGGAAGCAATAAGACATGACATGATGTTGCTTTTTATCATAAACTGCATGCCTAGGTATGTTGTGAGGCACAATCCTCCTGCCCCTGGTGACTTCAACCACCTGGAAATAGGATAATAAATATAAATCAACATCTTGGAGTGTCTTATTGTGCTTATAAAATGGATACTGAGTAACAAAATAAGCTACATTTTAAACAGTCCCAAAATATTGGATTATTTGCTTATAGGAATAAGTTAAAAAAAGTAAAAAGGAGTCCCTGTCTGACCAGTAAAGCAGTAGGTGGCACTGTGTATAGGTGGCAGCAGGAGTGGCATTCAGATGCGGTAATTGGAGATTATGAGAGGTAGGTTGGTCTGCCAGGAAGTTATAGATACTTTTCCCCATATGTTTTTCCCTGTGCCTTGTGGTTGCTAAATATAGAGCTAGTTTGTGAGCACTGAGGAAGAGAGAAATCAAGACAAAGTTGCAGTCGTTTAAATGAAAGGCACCATGTTTACAGAAACAAGGCTCTCATTTAAAGAGCCTTTGTGATCGTCAGACACTATAGTAAGTGATTTAAAGAAGAAAGGCTGCCCGACAAGTTTATGAAGTGGAGTGTGTGCTAGGTTAGGCTGTAGCACAACTGCAATGTAATTGTGTTACTCTGTTCCATTTTAATTTACTGTACTTTATGTCCCTGTGACACCCAGCCTGCCCTGTCAGCCTCCTCTCTCCCAGCCCCGTCACCCCACTGTCTCTGGGACTTGCCTTCTGAACCTGCAGCGCACCACAGTTTACCCTCCATGACAGAGCCCCCGGTTCCCCATGCTCGGGAAGAGTTTAACTTGGGTACAGGTTGGGAGTTCAGTGAACGGGTGCGAGGTCTGTGAGGTTAGGCAGCTTCATTCTGTGGGCTGGGGGGGATTTTCCATTTTTTCTTGCCCCAGGGCACCTCACGGGCTAGGACTGCAGCAGACATCAGCACACCCACATGCCGACATCCCCAATCAGGAGGCGCCAGCCCACCCACCATGGCTCCACTTGCACTGCTACCTGTGGTCACCCAGGTGGCAGTACTACAGCAGAGCACACATGTCCTCCCCAGAGGAGGAGAGCATCACTTGTGATACTTGATCCCCCCCTTAGCTGGCCTACGAAGACTTGGGCTCACTTCTGAACCCAGGTTGCTGATATCATGAGTGGTAGCACTACCACTGTGCAGAAGGGCCGGCTTTGTGTGTGACAATCTTGCTGGCAGCACACTACCATCTGCAGTAGCAAGATTTGAAAAGTTCCTGCTAGTCTTTGTCTCGCTGAGCTAGATGCATTTTCCCTTACTGGAACCAGAGCAGATTCTTTTTGCTGTAGAACACTTATTTTAAAAAAAAAAAAAAAAAGGATCGAGCAAGTGTGAGGGCAAACCAAAGAAAGGGGGAAGGGGCTGGAGTCAAAAATTGCAGGAGTAAGCAACACAGCAAGTGGGCAGCAATGGAAGGATGATGAAACATTTTTATTTCAGGATTTGTTTGCTTTTTACTTGTTTTTATGAATATTCACATCCATTTCAATAGTTTACCTCTATAGCTGCAGGTACATTGGTCATCTGTTTTTTTAAACTGGACATGACTGTTAATTTGGTATTTGTATGTGAATAATGGCTGTCATTTTAAAACCACAAAATTTTACTGAGTAGCACAAGGGTTTGCTAATATACTTCATCCTGGTTGGTAGGACTTGTGTTTTTGTTGTTGTTTTTTTACAGCACATTATGCGTCTATAATGCACTGGTCCTAGCCAATCAGGATGCAGGATTTTCCCTACCCAATTTATAATAGTGTGTGATCATGAGTGGTGGTTAGCATGATCATGGGTAGGAACAAGGAGCTGGGGAAATCAATCATGGTGCTTGAGGTCTGTAAGGAGATGAACAAAAAAGAAGAAATAGTTTTAATTACATTTATTTGATGGCAGTGGTGTGTGTGTGTGTGTGTGTGTGTGTGTGTGTGTGTGTGTGGAGTTCTTATGTTGCAATGTACTATTTCAGAAGCACTGCCATGTTGGTGGTTGGAGTTTTTTTCTATGCCAGCACGAGCACGGCTGACAGATTCTTAAAAAAAAACAGTTGTTACAGACAGTGATACTTTAGTGCACTGCATCCTGATTGCTGGAAGAAACTGGGAGGCAGTATAGTGCAGTGCGTTAAGGCTCTGAGCTGGAGACCTGGGTTTGAATCCCACAGCCCCCACTTGCATACTGTGTGACCCTGAGCAAGTCACTTAACTTCCCTGTGCTCCCAGGTTGCACCTGTAAACAAGCTTTCAGCTTAGTGTGTCTCACCTGGTTAAACAATTGGAAAAAAAAAAAGAAGAAGAAGAATCAGTATTTATATAGCACTTTTCACACACAGTGTATCCCAAAGTGCTATACAAGCAATGCTAGACTGGTAGTGAAGTGACTGAATGAGTAGTGGCAGTCATATTGCACATCAGCACCCGCACACAGCCTGGACAATTGCATGAACCAGTTTTATGGGAAGGGGAATGTTGGCCAAGACACTGGGAATGTCTCCTACTCTTTGCGAAGAGTGACCTGGGTTCTTTTACTTCCACCTGGATACCCACCAGGACAGCACCAGGATGGGTAGAAGGGACCTCGGTTTAACATCTCATCCAAAGGATGGAACACTCCAGCAGTACAGCACCCCTAATACTGCACTCGGATGCCAGCGTTTTAGGTGCAAGTCCAGTCCCGGTGTGAAACAAGAACCCACGTCCTTCTGGTCCAGAGGCAGATGTGCTAACAACTGAAGTGTGAAGCCATGGGTTTCTTTTCCTAAACCACATGGCTTCAGCACCTTCTTACATGGGTAGCTGCAGGACAAGGTCAAATGGGTCTAATGCCTTGGTAAAAAAAAATATATATATATATTTTTTTTTTTTATTGTGCCCAAGCTGTGACAGAACAGTGATATATAGCTGGCAACTCATCCTGTATTTAAATTCCTCTGCATGCCTAGACACAGACCCTCTGTACCTTGCCTGTGGCCTGGTCATCCCCATCCTTAATTCCTGGAACTGCCACATCCTTCTCGGCCAATCAAAATGCAAGAAATTTCCTATCCATTTTATAAAATAAATTGACCAACCTGAACTTGATATTTTATGTTGAGATCTTAAAACAATCCATGTTGTGGTGAAATTGTATATCCATGCCTTTTTATTAAATTTTAGATTGCCTTTTTTCCTCTCTCTTAACTTGTAAGAGGCCCTTTTCCCTCATTATGCGTCTGTTTTAGCATGTTTTAAGATTCATAATAATTAATGTGGAGCATAATTAAATATGGCTGCCACCTGTCACAAGGTTTACATCAATATTCCTAGCTGTATTTTAACATACAAAGTTTAACATTACTTTTCTCATCACTACGATAAACTAGTATGCAGCAGACCTTGCTCACTGATATTAGGGGTACACTGGGACATCAGTTCTAACTCCAGGCCACAAAACATAAGCTCTTACACAGTGAACATGGGGATTTTCTTCTAACAATGAATAGCTGGGAAGGGAGAAAGTATTGTCAGTGAAAGGATGTCAATGAGAAATGTTATGGAAAACATGCTGAGGCTGCAGTATGCATGGACCCTGCAGACCCCTGACCCCCAAACCTCAGTGTAAGGATTTTTTTTTCCTAGAACACATTTTATTTGATTCCAAATAAAATCCTTGAGTATAACATTGATAGGGGAAGGGGAGCAGGTCACTGCTGGTGTTTTTGCTGCAGTGGTATTGTAATAGGGACTTGACTGAGAAATTGATATTTTAATTTCTTCCAAGCTCAGTGATATTTAGAAAAGAACACACATGCTGTTCACACATCACATGTATCTAAATATCAAGCAGTATACAGTATAACCAGAAATGTTTCTACTGTACAGCATTAAAAGCCCATATTATGAATTTTGATTGAACAAAAATTTAACTCCATTCTGTAACCTGTATTAATTTATGTTTAATGCCTTTGGGTACATTAGTAGAGGGGCAGGGCTTCTACAATCACAGCATCAAGATCAGACAGTTACTACAGACCCTAGTCAGTACAGAAGTGCACACATAGGTTAAAGTAATAGTAAGAAAAATACAAAATAAATCTACATATATCCTCTGTAAGTCAGCGACACAGAGCCGTGGCTCCATTCTGAGTGCTCGTGCCATGGTTAAACAAAACTGTCTGCACAAAACAACAAACTGGCCCTGTACAATAGGCAGTGTAAAGCAGAAATACTGTATTCATTAGTAGCAAAAACACACGCTTACAAATGTATGTGGCTTTAGGGCAGTGTCTTTAAATACCGTACTTTAAATGAGATCCACTTCCTGATTGTGGGACTGATAAAGTGTTTGGTGAAACCAATTGAGTCACCGGCGTTTTACTCTTGCACTCTCTGCACTGCCTTGCAGCAACATAGACTTGTGTTTTTTTTACTGCTGTTGAATAAAGTATTTATAATGTATGGTAGAACGTTGTTATAGGTAGAAATCTACCTTTTTATAACAAGGTTATACCATTGATGTGACTTCACAAATGTTGTTAACCCATCGATAGTACATCACATCGATGGGTTTACAATCGGGAACAGTCTGGGCATGCGTGCAGCTGGATCGGACTGCCTTGAAATGGCCGTGGCAGTGAGGACAGAGCAGTTGGGACATTAAAAAAATATATCCGATTGTTTCGTAGTAGTTGACATATCAGAATCCCATACAGCTGACATAGTTTTATGTGGAATTCATGAAGAGCAACTAAGAAAAGGGCAAACCTCCGCCAAAGAGCCCTGTGTACCAAAATGCTGTTGCATAGTCAAGGATGCCATTTGCTTCTCGTGAAATACCTGCATTTGCTGCTTAATAAGCCGAATCTGAGCCCCATAATCATGTTTGGTAGTATATGCTAAACTCATCAATTGCTGCAGCTTCTGTCTGAGCATCTGATGTTTCAACTTCTTGGAATCCGAGACATGTTTACTTTCACATAATAAGAGAGTCCTCAAATCAGATGTAAGACTATCCCACCAGAGAAAAGGATTATCAAATAACTGAAAAAAAGTCTTTTTCCCACCAATCAAATATAATATCTGCTGGAGCAATGAACCCCTGGAGAGTAATAATGTATTAAATTTCAAAAGGCCCGGGCTGTGAGGGGGGTCCCATGCCCCTACTACCACGGAAAGAGTCTTGTGATCAGAATAAGCCACAGAGTCCACCTGTGCGGCTAATACAGGAATCCGTTTACTGAGAAAAAAAAAGTCTATTCAGGTAGCATGTGTTCCCCTCTGGAATGTAGGTATCCCCCTAGAGTGGAGTGACTTATAGACATCTTTTAAGTGAACTAAGTGAACTGTAGATTGTAAAGCTGACATGTCACAAAAAATCTTTCTGGTAGAGGTACCACTACCACGATCTTGAAGCGTAAGACCGCAATTAAAGTCACCGCCCTAAAGCACAGCTTGTGCAGAGAAAAGAAAAGGCTGAAGCTGAAAAAAAATGTCCACCCTATCAGCTTTCGGTTGCGGTGCATAAATATTAATTAAACGAAAATAGGCGTCACGCATCTTGACATCCAACAAAAGAACCCTCCCTGGCACCAAATCGATCAATTTTATAAGCTGAAAAGGTAAACTAAATAAAATCCCCACCCCAGTACATGCACCCAAACCCATAGACCAGTAAGAAGGACCCCTGTACCAGTCGCGTTTAGCATGGCTAACCTCAAGGGCTGTGTGCAATCTAGTGTCCTGCAGAAAAACATCTGCATGGGTGGACATTAAGTGGGAAAAGACTCCACCACGTTTTTGTGGATTTTTAATACTATTGACATTAATTATCAAAAATTTCAGCTGTTTGGAAAGGCTCATTTAAAGAAATCAAGGGGGTTTAAGTGACTTAGATTTTCCAGTACCAGAGGCCTGTTTCTTCCTCCCTTTAGGGGTAGGCTTCTCTTTCAGGGGGCCTGCAATTTTCTCATGAACATCACCTAATTCACTAGATTCAGAATCAGAGCAGAGATCAGCACAACGAGAACTCTCCAACGAGACTTCAGAGCTTTTATCCAGAAAATCAGTTCCCAAAAGCAATGGTTGAAAGCGATTGGAAGTTTGGGTTTCCGAGATTTTATGAACCTTGGGGGCTGGCTGTCTCCAACTCTGGCAATGTGTTACCTGTTGTTCGGGGTCAATGACCGGGTCTTTGGGGGAAGGGGGAGGTGGTGGCATGGCAGGAGAAGAAGGGACAAGCAAAGTCTTTGCGCCCTGCAAAGGAAGGGTCAAAGAGATAGGAGAGGGCTCAGCAGTCTCCACTGATGCAGGGGCCTCCCGAGGCATCTGAACTACAGGAGGGAGGTCAGAACGGAATTCAGGAGGGGGAGGGCAACATCAACAGATCAGAAGATGGTTGAAAATCTGATGGCAAGGGGGCGTCCCCAGACTGTACATGTGCCCTCTGGGCAAGTGCTACCATCAGTCTCTGTTCCTCCAAATCCCCAGAACCAGATTTGGAAGAAGCAGCTTGTGTACATTCACCATAGGTATGGCCAGAAAGGCCACACAAATTACAACTGACAGTTTCAGAACAATGCATGGACATATGACCTAGTTTACCACACAGGGAGCAACGGATTTTGTCACAGGCACTACTAAGGTGACCTGGAGTACCACATTTATAACAAGATTTGGGCTGGCCTGGGTAAAACAAAACACCACGGTCACCCCCCAAAAAAAAGGAATTTGGCAAATGTTATAAAGAACCATTCAGTTCCTGAAGAATAACTCTAATCTTCCAACCCCCCGTCCAAATGTTTTCACTATCAAAAATAGCCTCAGGGGTTCCCAAAACAGTACATTATTGTTTAAGCCAAAAGAGTAAGTCAGTCACACTGACACCCTCATTGCGAAAGAGAACTGTGACAGACTTCTGAGCAGGTCTGGTAAGCGGGATGACCTAAAAGGGAGCCCACAGTGGAGAATTCTTCACCGTCCCATACCTGCTCCAAAAGGCCTCTAGACCAGCCTGTAATTTAAAGCTGATGTCAAAGGAACGTTCTCCAGAGACATGTATGAGAGCATATAATTCAATGGCTAAAAATTGCAAACTATGCTTAAGCAACGTTTTCCCCACATATTCCCTATCTAGAAATACCTCAAGTCCACCTTTATACACAATATGTACAGCATTATGACGTCTAGCTGGAAGCACCTTCTTTTTAAAAATGGAAGCATACGTTTTAGAGGAGCTGGTATTATCATCCCCTGAAGAGGTCGCGTTATCACCCCCCAAAGAAGGGGTAGAAGATGTAGCAGAAGGTGAGGGGGGGACCCTGGAGGGCACCCACCAGAAAGAGCATGGGGCAAAGAAACAGGACACCTAAAAACCTGAGGAGGTAATATAGTCCGTAAAGGAAAAATAATTTTAGGATCAGGGCTTAATTCCAAATCAGTATCAAGATGCAAGTCAGATACTTCACCCGAGGAACCTCACACAGACTGAGAGATCACAGGAGTAGGTGATGGGGACTTCGTGGTGATTTTTACTCCAGGCATACGTATTGGGGCAAATCCTGAGGTCCACTGCTAAGAGACAGGTGAACGCACCCATCCCGCCGCCCTGAGAGAATGATCCACTGACCACTGCTCCATGTCATCCGAAACCGAATCTGCCCATCCCTTCCGTGGGACTGCCAGTTTAACAGTACGTTGAGGGGCAGTAAAGGAAAAAGTTGAAACACCATCCTGGTTTAGGGGTTCAGTTTGAAAGATTACTGGCGTGTGCACTAAAGCAGCTCCTGAGCATTCCGCTGCCACACCCGTCATGGGAGTATTCTGGTCTGTCAGTGTAACCTGACAACTCCCACCAGACTCGGAAAGACCTCCCGGTACACCCGGGAGCGTAGAAGAAAGCAATTCCTTCGTTAAGGGTCGTGAGGCAGAAACAACAGCCGGAGATGGTAAAGAAGCAACATCAATGCTCGCAGCGTCGTGCACAGGAGAGAAAGGAGGTCCTGAATCCAACTCTTCCAATGGCAAAACAACAGCCCGATCCAAAACGGGCTGAGAGAGCTCCGCAGCAGCCATTAAGATAGTATCCACAACAGGAACCATTTCCAACGCAGTAGCTTCAGATACAGATGGGTAGTCAGCGCACCACACTCCTCCACGTCCTTCTCCATGATCGAACAGGTAGAGACTGACTCTGCAGCAGATGGCAAAGCCTCCTACCGACAGAGTGGGGGAATTTCCCTGGTGTCCTGGGCAGATTTCCCCCTTTCACAAAAAATACCACCAACATCTTAACCTGATTTAATATGTTAGTTTACATCTGTATCCCCCAGCTGGGGTGAGGCTGTAAAGAGGCAGAATTACCTAGCCCTTCTTCCCTGGTCAACAAGAACTAAATAAGTAAAACACAATAAATAAAATGATTGCAGTGGGATTTATTTTTCAGTTCATATACAGTTAGACAAATGTAGTGTGTCTAACTTTGTAACCTCATCCTCATTTAACCCATGCTTCTAACATAAAGTTATATCCTTTACCAAGTATGTGTTTGTTTCTGGTATCTCGCGGAAAATGAGATTTTATGTCCGTGGGAAAAAGCTCCATGTAACCTAATAACAATTTAAATAATTCTATCAGAAAAGGTCACAAGCATCACTTTTCTTTGAATATTTGTAGAAAATGCTGAACAGAAATATTTTTTCCTTAATGACCTTCAAGGAAGCACATAGATAAGGGCGGAAGGCTGAGCACTATACCTCTCAACTATCACACATTACAAGGTACGTCACTCATTTTGCCCTCAGAAATTCTTTGTCCCACATGGGAAAGGTGATATTCCGTATTTCCCACTGAAACTTTAAAGCAGGAATTCATAATACTCTGTTATGTTCAGTTATCAGTAAACATTAGGAACACTAGTGCACTGATAGCCATTGTGTTCTGAGCTTGCAATGCCATGTTTGATGATGCTTCACATATTCTGGTCATTTGTCACACATCCTGTCACACATTTCTGTGAGGAAAGGTTGAGAGGTATGCTGAGTACATCTAACAATCATGTATCCTGTAGTATCAGATTCCTTCCAGATTGGATCAAGTGACTCATACTCTGATTACATTTGTTAGAAATAATGCTTAAAATAGATTATTTAAGATATAAGTACAAGACTTATGTGGTGCAGCTATTAGTCTGTACAGTCCTGTACTCAGTGTAAATAGTTCCTAGAGAGAGCTGCACCCTGTATGAGGTGAGGAAGGTTACCTGTGTTGGATGCTTGTAAAAGAATCCCAGGTTTTACTAGTTCTGCCACTCTTCTTTCCATGCTACCACATCAAATCAAGTTTGGTTACTAGTATGGTCACTGCAATGGCTGTAAATTGTCATCTGCAGTTGTAAGGCTGTGCCAAAAGTTTTACGGTATAAGAAAACATTTCACTGCAGACTTTAAGAAGTCAGGGTTTTGTCTTAAAGAAGGTATGCAGCGACCTGCCTGGTGGTTCTGTGGCAGAGTGTCATGTTGCAGTATGAGAGATGGTGCAGGAGGAGGAGAAGCAGCAGGCATTTGGCTTCCTGGGATGGTGGAGAGAAGGGATGAGTGAACCCATCCAGTTCTTTTTATCAAACGGGTAAGAGAAATGCTTGTTTGTGACTGGCTGACATCATTCTCTACTCATATGTTTATCAGGCAACACTGCCTGGTAAAAAAAATAGTAAAGCCTGTATGCAGCTCTCCATTCTGTGTTTGCAACTTAATTTGCATTAAAGTCACTCCACTCTCCTCCCCACTGCTCGCATTGTGTTCCAGGGGCATTTCTCACACAACACCTTGATCATACCATGGTTACTTACTAATGTACTAAAAAGCCAGCAGATTAGGCTCTGTGGTCTATCGAGTCTGCTTGGGGATCAGTGCCTACCTAGGGCACTGTTATAGCCCCCGCTCCCTACAAGGTCCCCTACCCCTAACCCCCAGTGGGGCTCTGGGATGCACCCTCTCCCTATACCTATTCCAGCCCTTCTTGAACCCCTCCACAGTTGTAGCAGCCACCAACTCCATGGGCAGCACATTCAAGGGCTCCACCACCCTCTCAGTGAAGTAGCATCTCCTTGTTTCCCCCCTTAGTCTCTCCTCATCCAGCCTCATTGAGTGTCCCCTGCTGGCCCCTACCTTCTTCACCTGAAGCACCCCCTCAAGGCTTACCCTATTCATTCCCTTGAGATATTTGAAGACCTTGATCATATCCCCTGTGTTCCTTCTCTCCTCCAGCGAGTACAGTTTGAGCTCCTCCAGTCTCTCCTCATAGGGCTTTTCCCCTAGTCCTTGTATCATCCTGGTCATCCTTCTCTGGACCCTCTCCAGAAGAGCAATATCCCTTTTTAAGTAAGGATGCCAAAACTGCATGCAGTATTCAAGGTGTGGTCTAACCAGGTAATAAGTTAGAAAAGAGGTTGTGTTGGGCCAACAAAACCCATTTTCTCAGTTTGAGAAGACCCTTTGGGGGTATTGGTTGTTGGGGATACTCATGCTTCCAGGGCTGTAAGGTCCTCTGCCTGCAGCATTGGGCCTCACTATGCCCTAGGGGTGTGGGTATTCCCCCTTCCATTCCCTGTCAGGTCTTATCACTCACATAGAGCCATACTATAAAAGTTTTTTGTTGTTTAACCTTTGACAAACATAACAAATTGTAAGTATTTGCATATTAATGATATGCTAACTGCATGCTAATGTTGTATTGAATCACTAAAGCTGTTTGTTATGGGAAGTGTCTTCTTGTTTTTTAAACTTTGGTCTGTTTTTAGGCTGTTCCTTTATTAGAATTGGGTCTGCCCATCCTTAGTGGGGAGTAGATTCATCATCATGAAGGTGATGTATTCACTCTCCTGACAGATGCTCATCTTCACTTTACTTTGCAGACCCCCTCCCCCACCCAATGGCAAGTTCATAAATGGGCTTCAGCCTTCTTAAAGACTTGGTGTAATAGTGGTGACACAGGTAAAAGACAGGGTTGGGGGAACAGTAAGATATTTGCAATAAAATGTTTGGGGCACAGTGCACAATGAAAACAAAGGTAAAAGTGATTTGAAGCCTTACAAATATGAACATACGATCATGCAAAACTGCCAGCAGATACAGGCCATATGGCCTATCAAGTCTGCTTGACTGTGCAGGTCACGATCCTTCACACTGCAGTTGCCCCTGCTTTCCCTTCCCTCTCAAGGTGATCTTCCCCGTCACTTTGTCCCATCCCCTTTTAAAACTTCCCACTGACTTACAGGATACCACCTCCTCCTCAGGCACCACATTCCACATAGACACCACCCTCTCTGTGAAATAGTGCCTCCTCATTTCTCTCCTGACTCTCCCACCCTCCAATGTCAGTCCATGCCCCCGTCATGTCCCTCCCTACCCTCAGCTTAAAAATTCCCTCTGTACCCATTCTGTTTATACCCTTCATATATTTAAAGTCATACCCCCCCCCATATCTCCTCTCCTCCAGGGAGTAAATGTTAATCTCTCTCAGCTTCTCCTCTTAGGATTTGTCTTCCAATCCTAGGATCATCGTTGTGGCTCTGCGCTGGACCCCCTCCAGCAATATAACATCTTTCTTTAAGTATGGGTGCCAGTACTGCATGCAGTACTCCAGGTGCAGCCTCACCAATTGCCTGTACATAGGCAGGATCACCCCCCTCCTGTAGGTAATTCCTCTAGCAATACACCCCAGCATCTTGTTGGCTTTAGTTGCTGCCCTCCTACATTGTGCTGAGTGGTTCACATGCCCTGTTATTATCACCCTCAGATCTTTCTCTTCCTCTGTAGTGGCTATCTGTACCCTCCGGACTGATAATACCTCCTTGGGTTCCTTGCTCCCAGGTGCATGGCTTTGCACTTCTTAGCATTGAACCCCAGCTGCCATGTGTCTGACCAGTATTCCACTTTAGCTAGATCATCCTGCAGCCCCTGCCACCCAACAGTGTCATCCACTACTGCATCGATCTTCATGTCATCTGCAAAAAGATTAATCTTGTTTTTAATGCCATGTGAGATGTCAGCAATGAAAATGCCAAACAACACCAGGCTTAGTATCGAGCCCTGCAGTACCCCACTCATTACAACCCTTGGAGATGAGAGCTCCCCATCCCACCACTACCCTCTGTTGTCTCCCTTGTAGCCAGTTTTTGATCCAATTCGCCATCTTTGTCCCTGCCCCCTGGTATCCCAACTTGCTAATCAGCCTTCCATGTGGCATCGAATTGAATGCCTTGCTGAAATCCAGATACAGGACACCCACTGCATGGCCTTTGTCAGGTTCCCTAGTCACTCAGTCATAATAGTCAGGTTGGTCTGGCAAGATCTGCCAGGGACAAGCCCATATTGCTTTCCATCCTGGAGTCCATTACCTTCTAGAAAGGTTACCAACCTCTCCTTAAAGGATGGTCTCCATCAGCTTTCCCACATTGGATGTTAGGCTTACTGGTCTGTAGTTGCCAGGTTCATCCTTAGGTCCTCTTTTGTGGAGGGGCACCATGTGGGCCATCCTCCTGTTCCCAGAGAGGTATTGAAGAAGTCTGCCAATGGCTCTGCCAGGACCTCCGTCAATTCTTTCAGTACCCGGGGGTGCATGCTGTCTCGTCCTGGTGCCTTATCCACCATCGGTGCCCTTAAACCCTCCATCACCCTGTCTGCTGTGATTTACCTATCCATCACCTATTTTCCACCTGTGCCTGCCCTCTCTTTCCCCGAGGCAGTGACCCATCCTTCTCCTTAGTAAATACAGAAGTATTCATTTAGTGCTTCTGCCTGTTCTGCCCCTTTTTCTACCCACCCCATCCTTACTGATCCTTATTATTTGATCTTTGCAGATCCTTCTCTCCCTTGTGTACCTGAGGAAATCCTTTTCCCCATCCTTGATGCCCTGTGCCAGCCTAAGTTCTCTAGATGCCTTGGCTGTCCTGACTGCTCTGGCCACATCTCTTGATTTCTTCTGGTTCTCATATGAACATATGAAGAAGCCAGCAGAAGAAGGCCATTTGGTCTATCAAGTCTGCTCGTGTTGCAGGGTCCACAGCTTGAGCTACTGTCCCTGACCCCGCTCCCCACTCCTCCCATCCTCCCTACTCATGACCCTTACCCTCCTCCTGTACCTGTCTCAGCCTCTCTTAAAGAACTCCTACAACAGTTCAAAATGCGTGACGACCTCTGTCATCATGCCACTGCCTTCGGTTTTCTAAGCGATAGAAACACAGAAACATAGAAACATAGAATTTGTCGGCAGATAAGGACCGCTTGGCCCACCCAGTCTGCCCATTTCCCTACCTAATGGATAAGCTGCAGATCCTAGTTAACCAACAGCCTACTTCTTCCTACCCCCACCCCCTAGAATTGCCTTATGACTGTCTCATGCATTCTTGAATTCCACCACTGTTTTTGACTCCACAACCTCCTCCGGAAGGCCGTTCCATGCATCCACAACCCTCTCTGTGAAAAAATACTTCCTTACATTACCTTTGAGCTGCCTCCCCCATCTTAAAATTGTGTCCCTTGTTCTTGCACACCTCTTTTCTGAAAGATGCTACCATCTTGGACTTTGTTGATTACCTTGAGGTACTTGAAAGTTTCTATCATGTCCCCCCCTCTTCCTCCTTTCCTCGAGGTTATACATATTAAGCTCCTTAAGTCTCTCTTCATATGTCTTCCAGTGCAGACCCTGCACCATTTTAGTTGCCCTCCTCTGGACTGCCTCCATCCTGTTTATGTCTTTGCGGAGACTGGGTCTCCAGAACTGCACGCAGTACTCCAGATGGGGTCTCACCAGCTGTCTGTACAGAGGGATAATAAACTTCCTGTGTTCTACTGGCGATGCCTCTCCCTATGCATCCCAGTATCCCCCTAACCCTCATTACTGCCCTCTCACATTGCTTGCCCACCTTTAGGTCATCTGATATGACTACCCCCAGGTCCCTTTCCATTTTTGTTGTTGTTAGTATCTCACCCCCATTGTGTACTCTTTCCCTGGGTTTTTGTTTCCCAGGTGCATTACTTTGCACTTCTTAGCATTGAATCTAAGCTGCCATACATTTGACCATTCCTCTAACCTTGTCAAGTCCATTCTCATCCTTTCCACCTCACCTTGTGTATGAACTCTGTTGCAGGTCTTTGTGTCGTCTGCAAAGAGACATACTTTTCCTTCCAGTCCCTCTGCAATGTCGCTTATAAAGACATTGAAGAGGACCGGTCCTAGTACTGAACCCTGTGGTACCTCACTAGTAACCCCCCCCCTTTCTTCAGAGAGGCCTCTGTTTACTATTACCCTCTGTGTCCTGTTCTCCAGCCAATTCTTTACCCAGGCTACCATCTTGGGACCCAATCCCAGGCTGGCAAACTTGTATATTAATCTTTTGTGTGGGACTGTGTCAAATGTCTAGCTAAAGTCTAGGTAGGCCATGTCCACAGCCCCTCCCTGATCTACTACTTTGGTCACCCAGTTAAAGAAATCTATTAAATTCATCTGACATGATCTTCCCACTGTGAATCCATGCTGCCTTGGGTCCTGTGCCCTCTGGCCTCTAGGTACTTGACAGTTCTTTCCTTCAGAAGTGATTCCATCATTTTCCCTATCACTGAGGTTAAACTAACAGGTATGTAGTTTCCTGCTTCTGCCCTGCTCCCACTTTTGTGAAGTGGAATCTCATCTGCCCTCCTCCAGTTCTCAGGTACCACCCCATCTTCCCATGATTTGTTGAAGAGGGTAGTCAGTGGTGTCACTATTTCTACCTTTGGTTCTTTTAGAATTCTGGGATGAATCCCATCAGGCCCCATTGCTTTCTCCACCTTCACTTTGAAGAGTTCTTTCAGAACCCTTTCTTCTGTAAATGGGCTGGTATTAACTCCTGTAGCCAGAGTGTTTCTATTGTTTTGTTTAGGTACCTCTCCCTCTTCATTTGTGAATACTGAGAAAAAATATTTGTTTAGTATCGCTGCCTTTTCACAGTCACACTCTGCCCACCCCTTCCCCTTTATTAAGCCTCACTATCCCTCCCTTGGTCTTCCTTCACTCCCTGATATACCTATAAAAGGTTTTATCCCCCTTCTTAACTGAGTTGGCTATCTTTTCCTCTGTTTGGGCCTTTGCTGTTCTGACAGCTTTCCCAGCTTCCTTTTGCTTTAACTGATACAATTCTCTGTCCTGCTCCTTCTGTGATTCCTTATACTTCCTGAATGCTTTCTTTTTCTCTTGAACCTTCCCTGCCACTTCCTTTGAGAACCATAGTGGTTTCTTACATCATTTTGTTTTGTTTATTTGCTTCACACAAAGGCTTGTTGCCTCTGCGATGGCAGTCTTGATTATTCCCCATTGTTCTTCCACCCCTCCTTCCTGCCCATTTGC